>JAIVEN010000001.1:20000000-30000000 GCA_026686845.1 Adenanthera pavonina | reverse complement strand
AGCATGGAGTGAAGCCAAACTTAAGGTACAAGAATAATAAACTAATCAGGTGCTATTTCAATTATTTCATGAAGCTGGCCTAGGAAATGAAAACAAGTTTGCTTCTTGAACATAAAGAATAATAAACTACACAGGATGTTCAGACAACCAAATAAAAAGAAAAAGTAAATGTATTCTACAAACAACTTTAAAACATAATGATATCTCTAAACATCTAAAATTTATAAACCAGTAATAAATAAGGCATGATAGTTTACTTCATAATTAATTAGATGCATTTAACCTACAACTCACACTGTAAATTCCACACATGGACCATTTTTTTTTACCAACAAGCACATAGACCATATCAACTATTATAAAATCTAAGAAATTATCAAGTTTGGCTAACCATAGACCCTGATGCATTGGGATTTGTAATCCATGTAACATGTCTCTTTTGGCTAATAGTTTGCTAAAATTACCTTAGAACTTCCTGCACTTATTCCTCTTCATAATCCCTTTAGTTTGGTGGTTCATTAGCTAAGGCATAAATTTATATACTGAACTTACAGAAAATCGTATGTGGAGTTTCACAATTGAATAAGTTACCATATTAGTGAATTTATAAAAGACCCATCAAAGGCTAAAGGTCTTCATTAAGCCAAAAATGAAAATAGTAGTTTGCTAAGTCAAAAATTTGTATATAGAATTACACATGTCCAGAAGTACTTTTTTGCAATGATCTATAAGAGTTATTATAAGAAGTGGACATAACCAAGGATTTTGACTTATCATTGCTGGAAAAATTAATATAAAATGGAAAGTCATGAGTATAATAAACATGAGTATCCAATTAAGAGAAGTTATACCTTTGATTCAAATAGAGTTGGAGGAGGCTTTTTCTTTCTTTTGTTGCCCCACTCTATTGAGTCATACAAATTAAGGAGGTGAGATTTTCACTAGTTTTCCAACCAACGACCTTGTGCATATACTTCTCCTTTTATTTTTGATATTAAAGTTCAAACTCATATATATGTAAATCATACTTCAGTACACATATATACAGCTTAATTAATAATAACAAAAAAACTTACCCAAACATACCGCATCTATAATTGTCTTTGGATGACCAAGAAAGCAAGCTATTTTTCCTTTACCATAGCTCTTGATTACACTAGCTATCAAGTGTTCTGTATAATAGAACTCTGAAAGGTTCAATATATTGAGAAGAAATTAACTACAAAATAGAGATTTCACATGTGCTTATATATAATTTGGAAAAACTGAAATAGATTCTTCATGAAATTTTAAATTTACATTAGGAGTAGAAGACAATTCCTCAAACCATCAATCCAATTAGGGAAGGGTCCTTGTAAGCACATGTTTGGCCATCTGTACAAGTTTGCTCTGTTTTATTTTTTTCTAATCAACCTATTCATATGATACCAAGCACAACAAAGTAGAAAAATTTCAGAAATAGCATAAATCAAAGAGATGGATAGAAATCAAGATTTTCTACTTTATCTGAATCGGAGAAGCACGATCGAGAATAAGGTAAGAGGAAAGGAGGCAAAGCAATGGAAGACGAGCTATTATTGTTGATTTACTGAAGAATGCGTAGTAAACCAATGGAAGATAGTGAAAGAGGGAGAGAGCACGGCGGCTGGTGGGAAAAGAAAAATCGTTGGTGGACGACCACCCACGTAATGAGCAAGTAAGGAGAGAGAGAGAGAGCACGAGACTACAACCATGGTGGACTGAATGTCGGCAAGCCACAAAACCCAAAGAGCTTCAATGGGAGGGAAATAGGTAGTGAGAGCTCAAACAAGAGGAGTAGAGGCGAGATGAGATTTGTTCGGAAATCAAAAGGCTAGGCTTTAAAATAAAAGAAAAGTATGTTGTTATTATAGAAAGCGCTTACATTTAGTTTTTAAGAAGAGTTTTTTTGTTTTTTTAATTTAAAAAAAACAAAGTAGGCAGTTGTTAAGATAACTACCTACTTTATGTTTTTATTTTTTATTTTTTTATTAAATAAACTTTTTTGTAAGCGTTTATTAAATAACCACCTACAATTTTTTACTTTTATAGGCGGTTATTTAAATAACCACCCATAAATCCTTCACATCTTTTTTTTATAGGCGTTTTTTCATATAACCGCCTACTATTACATGTCTACAAAGCCTAAATCTAGTGTAGTGAATGCTATTTACTATACTTGCCTTGCTAACGGTAGCTTTAATTTAGCCATTACTAATGGAATATATAACAAATCACTTTCATCACATTCAATTAGAAGCAATTGCTAATGATCATTTGTTTTTTACTGATTTAAGTAAATTAGTGAGGTTCAAATTAGACAAAATGATAATCTACCAAAAGAAAAAAAATTAAATTCAATGATGGTAATATTCTATTATTGGGAATATAATCCATTCCATAATATAAAATTGAAATAAAATATCTCTTTTCCTAAAAAAAACTTACAAGAAGAAAAATGCATAAATGATATTACTTGCCAAACAGAAATGAAATAAATCTTAAAAACGGAAACATGAAGGAACAAAGCAATAATCATTCTGGTTTGGGATTAAAATTAAGTACTAAAGTCTGATTTCTCCTAAATGATATTTCTTGCCAAATGGGCTTAAGCACAAGATGTGGAAGGCTTATGTGTCTAATGGGCTTTCTTTGAGGAAGTAAGTAAGAGATATAATAAAATTATTCATGAGAAATTCACTAAACAGTTCAATGCAAGCAACAATTTAAAATGAGTTAATCAGTTTTTACGTTCAATAAGGAAAAAAGGGTTATCAACTAAAATCACATGAGAAGATTTATGTAGAATTAAATCTTTATTCTGCAGAGGATGAAAGTTCCCATGAGAAGAAACTCTCATATACTTCTCCAACTCTATTGTTTTAGGAATATTGTCCGTTCTTACATGACATTGATGCACCTATTTCTTGAGAGTTATTAACTTTGCACTATTTAATGCTCAAATATTTGCTCAATAATTACAATGAGGAAGGAATTCAACTTTGACTAATGAACAAACAAATTATTATTCATTTTTACTAGACATGCTTTATTTTTCATGCTAAAAGTGATCTAATAGTGTACCGAAATGGACAGTGAATGGGAAAAAGGAAAGATAGTTTCAGTGAAGCTTATCACATCTAAAAAGGATTATGCAAACTTCCTCACATGTCCATTGTCTGACTCTTAATTTACCTTCTAAATCAAACCATAATTAATTATTAAGATACTTAATTTCTTAAATAGCACAAAGAATGCCAATACTTCATTAATGGTAACTGCATTATTACTAGAAGCAAAATTAATCTTTCAACTCTATTATTTATCACACATAAGTAGCTCATAAAGAGTCTAAGATATAATAGAATACAGGTTTAATTATTCAATAGTATACATAAAGGCTACAGTTTCATTTCTAAGAAAGCCAAGTTCACTCCTTGTATAATCTTTAAACTCTAAGTAATTGTAAATATTCAAACTTAGGATTTTTAGTACCTCTTGATGCCAATCTAAGTTTGTATGAGACTGAGAACTAAGTCTTCAAAAAGAATTGTAAACTACAAAGTACAAACTATGAATCAATATAAAGCATGAAAAATTGATATAGTATGAGCATTATGTAATGGCCAGCTACAATCCATAGAATAATAATACACAATCTCTTCCCAAGTTAATTGAAAGCAAACAATCACTTGCTTTGTACAAGTAGACCTAAAATTCCATGTGGTCATTAAATATCATCATTTTTCATTATTTCACTATAATTCTAGTCATTAATTTCATCTTGTCTTCCCATTATTGTATTTTTTACCTATTCTATCATATAAACTCCATTAATATTAGTAATCAATCCACACTACACCAGAAAAGGGTTTTGTAGGCGGTTATTTTTAGCTATTATTGGTCGTTCATAATCTCCTACTATGCAAGCGCCAACATAAGTAGAACATTTTGTAAGCGGTTATAACCACCTACAAAAGAGGAGTAGAGGAGGGTCAAAACTGAGGTGGTACTATAGCAACAGCAGCCCCAGCCCAGTTTCTGGTATCTTTTTGGATTTTCTTCCACTGCTTTGATGTATGGAAAGTAATTGTGAGATGTTTGGGCTTTGGTTGGTTAGTTGGTTTTGAAGTTTTTGGTCAAGTCAGGAGGTGTTTGGAAGTAAGGTATTACATTTTGGTATCAGAGCAATGGTTTTAGGCCATTGTTTCTGCTTGAAGTGATACTTAGTGTAACTTTAAATACATAGACTATATTCCCACTGCAATGCTAGTCCAGAACCATATAACTGAATGTGTTGTTACTTATATGTAGGAAGAATGTCTTGCAGAGGAAGGCAAAATAATAGTGATGTAATGAGGCAGATGCAGAAGATATCGGCTGGCCTCAGTAGTCAAGTAAATACTCAGGGGAAGACGTTGAACAGGTTGCAAGAGCTAATGAATAGGCAAGAACTAGGTGATGTGAATGAAGAGACTGGCATGTATATGGACTTGAATGCAGGAGAGGATGAGAATGAGAATGAGGTGGAGCCTGAGAGAGCCCCAAGAGTTGAAAGAAAGGGTATCTCCTCCCAGTTGAAAGACTTTTGAAAGTTTAATTCCCCGGCTTTTGAAGGTACAATGGATGTTGCACAAGCTGAGGATTGGATAGAGCATGTGGAAATATATTTAATATGATGGATTGCACCTCAGAGCAAAAGGTGCAACTGGCTGTGTTCAAGCTTGAAAAGAAAGCCAAGTATTGGTGGAGAAGTGTTCTCCTAAATGTGGTAGCGATGGGTGCCTCGATGACATGGGAGCAATTTAAGGAATAGTTCTTTGCATACTACTTCCCTCCAGCCCTAATGATGCAGAAGAGGCTGAGTTCCTAACTTTTTAGCAAGGGAATCTATCAACAGATGACTATATTGATCAATTCCTAGATTTGGCTAAGTATTCCAGTTATCTAAACAATTATCCTGATGATAGGTGGAAGGCTTAAAGGTTGTTTGAGGGAGCCTATTTAGAGATTAAGGAATAGGTATCAGTAGTGGAATTTGTGTCCTTTGAGAACTTATGTGTGGAGATACGTGTCCTATCCAGGAGGATGAAGGAGACTGACAAGGATACAAGGAATTCCATGATCTGAACCTTTTCTCACCTAGGACCTGTAGGAGGAATCGATAAAAGAAGTAGATCTGGTAATGGCAACAATAGTGGTAGTACAGGTTCTAGCGGAAGAAGAGGTCACCACAATAGAGGCCGCTATAGTAGAGGAAGAAGCAAGTTTGGTAGAGATCAATCTATCAAAGGTTGGTATGGTAGATGACCTTTCTACCAAGGAGGCTTTGACTAGGGGAGCTCTAGTTAGAGTGAATATATAGGGAGAGACTCAGTCACATCTCAATGCAGTTTAGGTAGTGCATCAAATCCGTGCACATAATGTAGATAGAGTCATGGTGACCGTTTGTACTTGATTTGTTATAATTATGGGAGATCGAGTCATATCTCATGAAATTATCATGAGCTACGATGTGATGATGCAATGAGAAGACCCACGATACCTGGATGAGTCTTTGCCATAATTCGACAGGAAGTAGATACAGCGTCTAACTTTATTAAAGGTAAACTTAAACTCAATGGTTTTTCTATTCATGCATTGTTTGACTCAGGTGCATTGCATTCCTTCATATATTTTGATTGTGCTCGGAGATTGGGTATTGTGGCAATGGAGTTACCTTTTGAATTGTCGGTATCCACACCCATGGGAGTTTCACTTAGAACTGCTTTAGCTTGTCTGAATTGTGTGGTTTGATTTGAATACTAAAGCACTTCTCTGGATCTAATCTATTTGTTATTGAAAGAGATTGATGTGATAATTGGGATGGATTGGTTGAAGGTGAATAATGCTATTCTTGACTGTGCTTGGAAGACTGTGTTATTCCCCATGAATATCCCTAGTGTGGAAGGGGATTAAATGTCTGTTTGTCCTTTGCCCAAGCTAACAGGTATTTAAGGAAAGGTTGCCAAGGGTTTCTGGTTTTTTTCTCTATTAACGTGGATATGAAAGGTGGTATAGAAAGATACCCAGTCATGAGTGAATATCCTGATGTGTTTCAGAGGAGATTACTGGTGTGCCGCCACCACGAGAGCAGAAATTTTCCATTGATTTGGTGCCCAGGACAAGTCCTATTTTGAAGGCTCTATATCAAATGGCACCGTATGAATTAAAGGAGCTCAAGAAGCAGATTGAGGATTTGTTGAAAAGGGGCTTCATTAGACCAAGTGTCTCGCCTTGGGGAGCTTCAGTATTGTTTGTCAAGAAGAATGATAATAGCCTCAAATTGTGCATTGATTACAGGTAGTTAAACTAAGTGACAATTGAGAATAAATATCCTTTGCCATGGATTGAAGACTTGATTGATCAGTTGTCAGGTGCCTCAGTTTTCCTTAAAATTGATTTGAGGTCAGGATACCATCAACTATGGGTGCATGCTGAAGATGTGCCTAAAACAACTTTTTGAACTTGATATGGTCATTAAGAGTTTCTTGTGATGCCATTTGTGTCAACCAATGCCCCGACAATCTTCATGGAATATATGAACAGGGTGTTTTGGCCATATCTGGATAAATTTGTGGTGGTTTTCATTGATAACATTCTGATAAGAGTGAGGAAGAGCATGTATTCTATCTTCAGATTGTGTTGCAAGTGTTGTGGGATCACCAACTATATGCCAAGCTTAGTAAATGTGAGTTTTGGCTACGGGAGGTGAAATTTTTCAGTCACGTGATTTCCCAGAAGGTATAACAGTAGACCCTATTAAGGTTAAAGAGGTGTTGAATTGGGAGAAACCGCAATCAGTGAAAGAAATTTGTAGCTTTCTGGGATTAGCTGGTTACGATCGAAGGTTCATTAAGGGATTCTCTTAGCTTGTTATGACATTGACTAGACTTACCCGTAAGGATTGATCTTTCATTTGGGATGACAGGTGTGAGAAAGCATTCCAAGAGCTGAAGGTTTGTCTGATGTTTACCCCAGTGCTAATTATCCCTAACCCACATAAGCTATTCACTATTTATACGGACGCCTCTAAGAAGGGTCTAGGGTGTGTATTGATGCAACAAGGAAGAGTTGTGGCATATGCTTCAAGGCAGTTAAGGCCTCATGAGAAGAATTATCCTACTCACGAACTTGAGCTAGCGGCCATAGTGTTTGCCTTGAAATTGTGGAAGCATTATGTGTATGGCGCTCAGTTTGAGGTATTCAATGATCACAAAAGTTTGATCATAAAACGCATTAAGTAGAATTTCTAATAGATTATGAGTTTGCTTTGAAGTATCATCATGGGAAAGCCAATGTTGTGGCAGATGCGTTGAGTAGAAAGTCGATCCACATAGCCACAATGATGATGAGGGAGCAACAGTTGCTAGAAAACCAAAGAGATATGAAGTTATCCATTACTATCCATCCTAGAGTACTAGTATTGGGATCCATCAATGTATCAAGCGATTTATTGGGGAACCTTTGCTATGCTCAGTTGGAGGATAACTATCTTTTGGGCATACAGGAATGAATTGAAATGACGGAGATCCAGGATTTTAATATATTAGAGGATGGTATCATCTGATACCATGGTTGGATTTGTGGGCCAAATGTTGTAGGGTTACGAGAAATTATTTTGGAGGAGCTCATAAGAGCAGGTATACTATTCACCTAGGTACCACTAAGTATACCAAGATTTGAAGCTATGGTACTGGTGGCCAGGCATGAAAAAGGACATTGTAGAGTTTGTGGTAAGATGTCTAACCTGTTAGAAGGTAAAGATTGAGCACCAATTGCTAGTAGGTACGTTGCAACCTCTGGAGATCCTGGAGTGGAAATGGGATAGCGTTTCCATGGATTTCATGATGGGATTACCAAGGACCTCTTCAAGGAACAATGCGATATGGATAATTATGGACAGATTGATGAATTTGGCCTATTTTCTTCCAATTCATGAGACTATTTCAATGGAGAAGTTGGCCCAGTTGTATGTTAATGAGATTGTGAGACTGCATGGGGTCCTGATGAATATTGTATCGGATAGAGATCTTAGGTTTACATCCAAGTTTTGGAAATCTCTTTAGAAAACCATGGGAACAAAGTTGAGTTTCAGTACTACTTATCATCCTCAATCTGATTGGCAGACTGAAAGGATGATTCAGACTCTGGAGGACATGCTATGGGCGTGTGTTCTAGAGAACAAAGGCAATTGGGATCAATACTTGCCACTGGTGGAATTTGCATGCAACTACAGTTTTCACTTGAGTTTGCAAATGGCTCAATATGAAGTTTTGTATGGTAGGAAGTGTAGATCATTGTTGTGTTAAGTTGAACTTGGTGAATGGAGTCTCTTGTGCTAGATATGCTGGCTTCCCAAGAGGGGAGGTGAATTGGGAAGATTAAAATTTTCTGCAAAAGTCAAGAGTATGGTGAAGACAAAAGAGACAGTAAAACAGAGTATAAAAGAATAGCAATGTAAGAGCAGTAAAGAAGAAGGGAAGACATAGATGTTTATCTTGGTTCGATCTCTCTATCTTGACCTACTCCCAGTCCCCAAGCAACTACTTGAGATTTTTCACTATCCTGCATGAATTTAGTGGACTTCTTGCGAATGCCTCAGTATAGCTTTGATGCTCTGTTCTTAGAGCTTACAACCTCTCTCTTTGCACTCTAGCTAAGTACTTTCCAAATCCCTTGTGATATCCCTTCACAAGAAAATCTTTTTTTCAGATGAAGATAAGATTGATTATAAAGAATGAACTCTCTAATTTAGAGTGTATATGAAAGTTAAAGTGCAAAAGAATGAAGTATAAGAGTAAGAGGCTTTGAGTTGAGAATTTGATGGAGTTTCAGTATATACAATGTAAATTCATTTTCCACAACTTCAAATAAAGTTCTTTTTATAGATTTATGTCTTAACTATTCGTTAGAGACAAGATCTAGCTATTAGAGACGTTACCCAATGGTTACTCTGAAAACTATCATTCACCAACCGCATTTAATGCTTTTGACACTCAAAGTTTGAATTTTGGTTACTCAACAGACAAATTTCGCAGATACCGAAACTTAAAAACATTAATGTTGAACTTCAAAGTTTGTCTGTTTATGAAGCAAAGTTTGAATTTCCATCTTTGAAAAATATTTCTATATTGGAACATATAAATTTTCAAGTTAAAGTTCTTTTGATAAGTGTGAACAGTCGTCCCATATTGCTACAGTGCCTTCGAAGTTTGAATTTTGGTGCCCAAAATTCGTCTGTCAATGGGCAGCTCAATAAGGCACAATAGTTCATCTTTTCGAAATTCAAATTTTCAAGATTCAAAGTTCTTTTCTCAGAGGGAGCTCCTATCAGACTTATTTCAAAGTTCAAATTTTTGAAAACCAATATTCGTACATCAACAGATTATCATAATAGACTTGCAAGCTTTGTTTCTAAAATTCAAATTTTCAAAGTCAAAGTTCATCTGTCAGTGAGCTAATTTTGAACTCTTTCTAAACTTCACTTTCAGATGAGCTTCGACATATCCTTAGATGAATTTTTCATTTTTATGAATTGTGTTTTAACAGAAATTCAAATTTTCAAAGCACAAAGTTTGTCTGTTAGATAAGTATCTTATCAGACTCATGCCAAAGTTCAAATTCCTGCACACAAAGTTCGTCTGTCAGAGGAATCTCTTTTCTGACTATCTTATTTTCAATTTTAAATTCGAATTTTAGAAGTCAAAGTTCAAATTTTGAAAATAATAGATCAACCTTAACACTTTAAAGTTCGTCTGTTAGTGGGTGATTTTCAAATATTCCATGAATTAACATTGAATCATATTTCTTAAAACATTCTTTTGCCAATTCAAAGCCTTTTACTTAAATTAAACAAGGTAAGAAGTCCTATATTTAATCTTGTGTTGATTTTACTTGAATTTCTCCATTTGGGATCTTCCATGCACCTTTGATATCTTTTTTCCAAGCTCAGGAAGATTGGTTTGGAATCATCAAAACACTTGATTTAACATTCTCCCCCTTTTTGATGATGACAAAAAAACTTGCAAACTGGATTAGTACTTGAGTTTGCTTCAACAAGCTCCCCCTTAACATATATATTATAATTCAGAAGATAAGATATCATACACAGCAGATCAACCAAGGAAAATCATTCATTCATTTAAGGTTTTTCATTACAAAGGCAGAACATTGCAATCATAAAATTCAGAACAAGGTTCAGAGCAAAGATTTATCATTCTTAAGACAAAAACAATACTACAAGAGGGACCAAGCTATCCTAAGATCTAATCACTTCTTCTTGGGCTTGGACTTCTTGCTGTAGGTTTTGCCAGAAGGCTCTGCTGCAGTCTTTCCAGTTTGCTGAAACTTCTCCCCAATTTTGGCATCATCAGGAAGGTGCACAAAGTCAATAGGAGGAGGGATCTGAGATATTGGGATTGCCTGAAAAGGCACAAAAACAAATGGAAGATCTGGATTAAGCCTTGGCAAAGACTCAGAAGCTTCAGAATTAGACTCCTCATGATGAGAGAGTTCAAGAAGTTCTTGCACTTATTGCCTTGTGACTGCCAATTGAGCTCTTCGTGCCTCCAAGAGACCAAAAGTGGAAACAGGTGAGGGAGTAGGAGGACGAAACATTTCTTCAAGCCTTAATCTTTGTGCTTGCAAGAGAGAATTATGAGCAATAGTCTTTAGATCAACATAAGGCACAATGCTTCTTTCTTCATTCAGGGCTGCTTGCATGAATGGTGAGGTGGAGATGGCTGCCACTAGTTTTTCAACTTGCTCAGATTCTCGAGGTAAGAGAATTGAATCTTGAGCAACTTCAGGAATGGATTCATGGGAGCTTGGTTCCAGAGGGGTCTCTTCCCCCATTCCATAGTCCATGGGAGTACTAGGACTTGCCTCATCACTGGAGGCCTGTGGTGTGGTCAATGTGCCAGTAGCTCCAGTATCATGCACTGCATCATCAGGTTCAGGGGAGGCTAGCATGAAAGGACTTGGAGGCTCAGGTGTAGGAGACATGACAGGCTTAGAAAATCCTGGCTGAGGTGGAGCTAATGTAAAGGGAATGACACTCCTAATGTCTTCATATGCATCGATCACTACTTTCATATTCATTGCCAACTGATGCATTTGGTCTTGCAGATGGGCAAACTTGGCATTTTGCTCATCTCTAATGCTAAGCATGAGTACAGATAGACTGTCATACAACTCAGTGATCTTGGTTGGCTTTACTCGAGTAGAAGGAGTTTATGAAACTTGAGCTTAAGGGGGCTGAGATAGAGATGGAATAGGCTGAGAAGACTGAGGTATGGATTTTGCAACAGCCTCAGAGGTTCCTTCTTGCTATTGGGAGGATTCCTCATAAAAGAAAAGGTCTTCAGTCTTTCCAGCTCCCTTTCCAATCCATCTCCCATTTTTCTTCTCTATTCACATCCTTTGTAGTTCTTCTTCTTTGAAGATCTCAGTGGGCTTCCTTTTTCCTTTCTCAAGATGTTGGATTCGGGTATACATAAGGAAGGGTAGAATCTTTCCTCTGATCTCTTGCCTTGATCATGCATTAGAGAATGATGTGTTCCATGTTGATAAGCTTCCCACGCATAATAGCTGTCATTACATGTGCTTTAGCCCTTGTAATCATATTGAAATTGCCTCCTTTGTTGAAGATAATCCTGGACACAATATAGTGCAGGATTCTGACTTAAGCACTGAGGTTTATAGGCTTCAGCAGGCTTAGAGGTGGCCTATTTTCTTTTCTTCTCAACAGAGTGTTTAGGATTGTGCTTTCCTTGTAGTTTAGAAAAGGCCCTCCTTCTTCATTAGTGGTTTTAGCCTCATCCATATATCTTGAGGCTGTAATGTTAATCTTCAGACCGTCTTGCCCTAGGATTTCTAACACCTCATTAAAGGTTTCATCTATTAGCCAGATGGTCCTTAACCTCAGATTTACTTCCTACTTCTTCTTGTTACTGTTAAATTGCAGAGAGGCATACTAGGTCTTGACTACCTTATCATCATATCTTTCAAGTATTTCTAACAAATTTTTATATCTTGCCATCCAAAGCCCATCATCAAAGTTGTTAGAAACTAGGAATCCTCCAAATTCACACAGTGAGGCTTGATTACCTTTTTGCTGACAAATTTGGAGGTGTATTCTCCAAGAATATGAGCATTGCTCCATAATGGTAGTGAGGTTAGTTGATATTCTCCAGATTCAGTGCTGGAGGAGGAAGAAGATGCAGCAGTGACAGGAGTAGTCGGAACAGTGGGCTCTGCTTCTTTGAAGGAGAGGGTGCAAATTTCTTTAAGTCTGCCTGTGAGGTAGTTTTCTGCCTTTTAGAGGGTGTTGTCTTACTGGATTCGCCTTTTCTTTTCTGAGTTTCACTCTCCTTGGAGGTGTATTGGGATTTTACATACCTCTTTGGCCGTGACTCTCCCTTCCCAACTTCAGGATTTTCGACTCTTGCCATTCTCGGTGAGGAATAATTCAAAAAGATGCAAAGAGTGGGTTTATAGGGTGTGAAAGGGAGTTTAATTGGTGAGAAATGAAGGTTCATGGATGGAGTTAATGGGAATTAAGGAGAGAATTTGAACAGACTTGAGAAATAGACAAATAGGGTTGTATCTGTTCAGAGGATGACCTTCGGTTTTAATGTATGTAACCGCTAAACAAATGAATTTTGAGAGGTCAAAATTTGAACTTCAAGTAGTCACAAGTTAATCCATTTAGCAAGGCTTGCTGACAAATGAATGTTCAGCTGGAAATTTGTCTGACAGAGACTTGGTTCTGAAAACAATATGTGAACAAATGAACTTTGTTTTAACAAAATTCAAACTTCGAAAGAATGAAGCAATAAGCAATTATGAACACAACAAGCAACAGATGAACTTATGAAAATTCATCTTTCAGAGAACCAATAAGGTGAACATGTTACAACAGATGAATTTTGGTTCAAAAATTCGAATTTTAACATTTTGTAAAGAATTTTCAACATGCGTATTAGAACTGGAGATTCATATATTAATCATGTTGAACAGAGACAATATTTGCATTTCATTTTTGAAAATTTGAATTTCTGTTGTTCAACAGGTGAATTTTGAATGACAGAAGAGTACTGTTACAATGTGCAGCCAACTGAAATTCATCCGATGGGCATCCAAATTCGAATGTTAGGCATGCTAACTTCACAAAAACATAGTTTAATCAGTGAGATAATTTTGAACTCTTTCTAAACTTCACTTTTATATGAGCTTTGACATATCCTCAGATGAATTTTTCATTTTTATGAATTATGTTTTATCAAAAATTCAAATTTTCAAAGCACAAAGTCCGTCTGTTAGAGAATTATCTTATCAGACTTATGCCAAAGTTTGAATTTATGCACTCAAAGTTCATCTGTCAGAGGAATCTCTTTTCTGACTATCTTATTTTCAATTCGAAATTTGAATTTCAGAAGTCAAAGTTTGAATTTTCAAAGCAATAGATCAGCTTTAACACTTTAAAGTTTATCTGTTAGTGGGTGATTTTCAAATATTCTATGAATTAACATGGAATCAGATTTCTAAAAACATTCTTTTGCCAATTCAAAGCCTTTTTACTTAAATTAAATAAGGTAACAAGTTCTATATCTAACCTTGTGCTGATTTTACTTGGATTTCTCCATTTGGGATCTTCCATACAATTTTGATATCTTCTTTCCAAGCTCTGGAAGGTTGGTTTGGAATCATCAAAACACTTGATTCAACATCTTGGGTATTCGACAGAAGCTTCTGACCTCTCAGAGTCAGCAAAAGAGTTATGCAAATAGAAGAAGAAGACCATTGGATTTTGATGCTGGAGATCATGTAATTTTGAAGGTCACTCCTACTACAGGTGTTAGGAGATCAATTTGAGCGAAGAAGCTTACTCCGCTGTATATGGATCCATACCAAATTTTGGAGCGAATTGGGCCAATAGTGTATCGAGTAGCGCTATCGCCTAATCTTGTTGGATTGCACGATGTTTTCCACGTGTCTTTACTCAAGAAGTATCATCTGGATTCGTCTCATATAATTGATGATGAGGTAGTTCTAGTGAGAGAGGATCTAACTGTTGAAGTCACGCCATTGCAAATTCTCGATGTAAACGAGAAGCAGTTGAGAAATAAGACCATTAAGTTCATAAAGGTGATATAGAGTGGCTTGACAACCAATGATGTCACATGGGAGATGGAAGAATCCATGCAAATAAGGTATCTAGAGATTTTTACTTGAGACAAGAGATGAAATTTTGAGGACGGAATTTTTATAAGGAGGGGAGAATGTAATAACCCTCATTAAATTGTCCCTAACTTGATCCCAAGCTAATCAAGCGTCTATGGCATTGTATGCAAAATTGAAGGACTAGGATGGAGGAAGAATCAATGTAGGGGAAAAAAAGCTCCACACCACGGGGACAAGCAGGGCCGCCACGGCGAAAGTGACCTTTAGAAGGATATTTTTCAGCTAAAAGCAGTGGCATTACAGCGAGCCTTCCTGGGGCCACGGTGAGAGTCAAGAAATTGGTTTAAATTAGAGTCATTTTGGATGAACAGAAAAGAAAGAAACAAAGGAAGCAACAGAGAAGCAGCAAGGAGCTCTGCTAGGGTTTGAAGTTTCCAGCCTTTGGGAGTAATTTTCGGCCTTTTGAACCTTGGATCTTGGTTTTGAGTTGGGTTTTCTCGATTATATATTGGGATCTTTGGTTTTGGCCGAATCCCACCAATTAAAATGCATCAAATGGGGTTAATGGAGTGTGATTTGATGTTTTTCATGCTTGGGTGTGAGTATTGAAAGGAGTATGCATGATTTAAGCTTAACCCTAGGATATTTTTGGTTGAGGCATTTAGGAATCCGAAATGCATGTGTTTGATTAGTGTTTGTGTAACACCCTACCTCCTGACACCTCCTGACTTGACCAAAAACTTCGAAATTCAACCAAACAAAACACCGACATCTCAAAACAACTTCCCTTAACTTCAAAACAGCGACAACCAGTTAAAAAAACACCAGAAACTGGGTGGGGGCCGCAGCAGCTACAGTACTATCACGGCTCCGACCTCCCCTATTTTACATTAGCTTCGGCCTCCACTGGCACTGCGGCCTGGACTTTGGAGCCACGGCGCCCCATGCTAGTTTCCACACTAGCAAAACTCAACACTTGGGGAAGACTTCTGACATGCATAGCTTTATGCTCTGACCTCCTAGTCACTTGATTCTAACTCCAACAAGTTAATCTAGTCCCAATCTAGACATCGATGACACTTCACCTTAATCTAACTCCATATGGAGATTCTGGACTCTTGACACCATTTTGGTCACTTATTGACCAAAACTCACCACTAACCACCGCCAGTTGCCACTAAAGGCAAATGGTCACTCAAAGACCATTCATACAGGTCTAAAACCCCCTAACCAACTTGTCCAAAGAGGTTTCACCCTAATGGAACCACTCCTCTAAGATTTGACCCCTTGGAACCCCTATTTGACAAACAGGCCACAGGCCACAAAACACACCAATCAGGCCCAATTCCAACTTTCATCATACATAACACATACACACAACATACATAACCATACATACATCCATCCATAACAATCCTTATCAAAGTCATACATCCATTACAAAACCTTCTATCCTACTTGGCACAAGATACATTATCCAGTTTACAAATACTACATAGACTATTCCCATGTATGTAGCTACTCCCGCGTCTTCTCCGGACTAGTGCCAAAACTGTCACTTGAAAGGTTAGTTCATGTGAGAGGGGTGTGAGACAATGTTTCAGTAACCGGGGACAACCATACACATATATATACATATCTCATGCAACTCATGAATGCAATGTGAAATGAATGGTATGCATGTCTCCCTCGCACATAGCTAGAACCACGGGTTATCGTCACAACAGGACATTACGTATAGGTAATTCCCTTCCAACAGTTGGTGAAGACTGACTCCGGGACATCACCAAGCTCACCTCCCATTAGTACACCTGGCCAAAGGTAACACTAATATTCGGACTGTGGCTCTCCGTCCCCTTTCCCACCATGAATTGGTAGCGATTTAGGGAAGGTGCAGTCCAATGCGTGCCTTTCCCCTCCTAGCCATAAGAGGCAATTTAGCAACAGGGATCCCATCCTTATTCTTCCTAAAATATATATTCCATCCTTATCCTCCCTAACATATATCATTAGATATCGTATCATTATCACCACCAGATCTACCATATATCGTAATCTCATAATGCCATGTGGTGATGCTCATGTATCATCATCATCATCATATCACAATACCATGTATGCATCATGTCATGTCAATATCATCATCATAATCATCATAAACATCATCTAGCTGTGTGCATACCATGATATATATAGAAAACAGTACACACAAACACATCAATATCGTGGTATGAAAGAAACATGCATATATACATAAACATACGTATTATCATATCATACAAACAATACAATACAAACAAACACCCAGTTACCTTAGGTGGTCAATACCACGCTCACACGAGTTCCACAAGCTTTCTTGAATGCCAGTCCCATGACTAGCCTTCCCTAAGTAGCCAAACAACCTTATCCATATCAAAATTCCTCAATGAACACAATATACTAAATGTCCAAATTCCGCAATTCAACCACTCTAACCTAACCCAAGGTTCCAAGACCCCTTTTATGCAATAATATGCTCTTAGGGACCATTCAAACACTATTCAACCATAATCACTTCAGATTCCTAAGAGCCCTAACCAAAAATAACCTAGGGTTAAACTCAAACCATACATAAACCCTTCAAAACTCACACCTAAGCAATAAGAACACTAAAACATACTTTCTTAATTCTATTTCATCCATTTCAATTGGTGGATTTCATCCCAAACCGGAAATCCCAACATACAACTGAAAAAGCTCAACTTTTTGAATCGAAGAAAATTGGAGAGGGAGGAGTAGAAATCACTTACCAACTTGAATCCAAGCTCTTGAAGTCCAAAAGTCACTCTTAGATGCCAGAAAACTTGAACCCTAGCAGAGCCCCCTCGATTCTCCTCCGCTTCTTCCTTTCCCGATCTTCCGAAATGATCCAGATTTAAACAAAAATCCCCAATCTTGCCGCGGCCCTAGGACATCTCGCTGTGGCTTCACCAGTTTCAGCTGAAACAACGCCACTGGACACACTCTCACCGTGGCAGCCCCGCTTCTTGCTGGGCCGTGGAGCTCTTTCAGACTCCACTTGAACCTTCCTCCTTCCTGCTTTCCTTCGGTCCTGAACACAAAGTCAAGAAAGATATCATGAGGGGTGTTACACTCTCCCCTCCTTATAAAAATTTCATTCTCGAAATTTCAACTCTTACCTCAAGCAAAGATCTAGGTTACTTTCTTCGCATGGTTTCTTCTGTCTCCCACGTGACATCATTGGATGTCAAGCCACTCCATACGACTTTTATCAACTTTATGGTCTTATTTCTCAACTGCTTCTCCTTTACATAAAGAATTTGCAATGACATGACCTCAAAAATCAGATCCTCTAGCACTTGAACTATCTCATCATCAATAATATGAGACAAATCTGGATGATACTTCTTGAGTTAAGACACGTGGAAAACATTATGTAATCCAGCATGATTAGACGGTAGTGCCACTCGATATGCTACTGGCCCAATTCACTCCAAAATTTGGTATGGACCCATATACCACGGAGTGAGCTTCTTAGCTTGAATAGATCTTCCAAAACCAGTAGTAAGAGTGACCTTCAAAAACACATGATCTCCCACATTAAACTCCAATGGTCTTCTCCTTCTATCCACATAACTCTTTTGCCAACTTTGAGGAGCAAGAAGCTTCTGACGAATGCTCTCTATTTCACCAAGTTCGACCTAACACAATGGCGACCTGCACTTTTTGCCGTATAATGCTTCATACGAAGCCATTTGCAAACTTGAGTGGAAACTGTTGTTGTAGGTAAATTCAACCAACGGTAGAAACTGATCCTAATTGCCTTTGTTCTCTAGAACACACGCCCGCAGCATGTCCTTCAGAGTCTGAATAGTCCTTTCAGTCTGCCCATTAGATTGAGGGTGATAAGCAGTACGGAAACTCAGTTTCATACCCATGGCCTTCTAAAGAGATTTCTAAAACCTAGATGAAAACCTAGGATCTCTATCTGACACAATATTCATCAGGAATCCATACAGCCTCACAACCTCATTCACATATAACTGAGCTAACTTCACCATCGAAATAGTTTCCCGAATTGGAAGAAAATGGGCTGACTTAGTCAACCTATCCACAATGACCCATATTCCATTGTGTCCTTAAGAGGTCCTCGGTAATCCCATCACAAAATCCATGGAAATGATATCCCATTTCTACTCTGGGATCTCCAAAGATTGCAACATACCTGCAGGCAATTGGTGCTCAATCTTGACCTTCTGACATATCAGACATCTTGTCACAAACTCTGCAATGTCCTTTTTCATGCCTGGCCACCAATAACCACGCTTCAAATCTTGGTACATCTTGGTGGTACCTAGGTGAATAGTGTACCTACTTTCATGAGCTTCTTCCAAAATGATTTCTCGTAACCCTGTAGCATTTGGTACACAAATTTGGCCATGATACTGGATGATACCATCCTCCAGAATATCAACATCCAGGGTCTCCACCATTTTAATTTGTTCCCAAATGGCCATAAGATAGTCATCCTCCATCTGAGCATAGCAAATGTTCCTCAATAAATCGCTTGATACACTGATGGAACTCATTACTAGTACTCCAGGATGGACATTAATGGATAACTTCATATCTCTCAGGCTTTCCAGCAATTGTTGCTCCCTTATCATCATTGTGGCCATATGGATCGATTTTCTACTCAACGCATTTGTCATAACATTGGCTTTTCCAGGATGATACTTTAAAGCAAACTCATAGTCCATAAGGAACTTAACCCAACGCCTTTGCCTCATGTTCAACTTTTTCTGATCAAACAAATACTTTAAACTCTAGTGATCACTCAACACCTCGAACTAAGCACCATAAAGATAATGCCTCCACAATTTCAATGCAAACACTATAGCTGCTGGCTCAAGGTTATGAGCAGGATAGTTCTCCTCATGAGGCCTCAACTGCCTTGAAGCATATGCCACAACTCTGCTTTACTGCATCAAAACACACCTTAAACCCTATTTAGAGGCGTCCGTATAAATAGTGAACGGCTCTGATGGGTTAGGGATAATGAGCACTGGGGTGGACATTAGACAAATCTTTAACTCTTGGAATGCTATCTCACAACTGTCATCCCAAATGAAAAATTGATCCTTACGGGTAAGTCTAGTCAATGGCATAACAAGCTGAGAGAATCCCTTAATAAACCTTCAGTAGTATCTAGCCAAATCTAGAAAACTCCAAATTTCCGTCATTGATTGGGGTCTCTCCCAATTCAACACCGCTTCAACCTTACTAGGGTCTATTGCCACTCTTTTTGCAAAAATCACATGACCCAAAAATTTCACCTCCCGTAGCCAAAACTCACATTTAGTGAGCTTAGCATATAGCTGGTAATCCTGCAATACTTGCAACACAATCCGAAGATAGAGCACATGCTCTTCCTCACTCTTGGAGTAGATCAGAATATCATCAATAAAAACCACAATGAATTTATCCAAGTATGGCTGAAACACCTTGTTCATATAATCCATGAAGTTTGCTAGGGCATTGGTCAATCCGAATGGCATCACGAGAAACTCATAATGACCATATCGAGTTCGAAATATTGTTTTAGGCACATCTTCAATACGTACTCGTAATTAATGGTATCCCGACCTCAAATCGATTTTAGAGAATACGGAGGCACCTGTCAACTAATCAATCAAGTCCTTAATCCTATGCAAAGGATATTTATTCTTGATCATCACTCAGTTCAGTTGCTTATAATTAATGCACAATCTAAGGCTACCATCCTTCTTCTTGACAAACAGCATTATAGCTCCCCAAGGCGAGACATTAGGTCTAATGAAATCTCTTTTTAACAAATCCTTAATCTGCTTCTTGAGTTCCTTCAATTCAGATGGTGCCATTCGATATGGATCCTTCAAAATAGGACTTGTCCCAGGCACCAAATCGATGGAAAACTCCAATTCTCGTGGTGGTGGCAAACTAGTAATCTCCTCGGGAAACACATCAGGGAATTCATTCACAACTGGGTATCTTTCGACACCTCCTTCCATATACACGTTCACAGAGAAGAAAACCAGAAATCATTGACATCCTTTCTTTAGATACGTGTCAGCTTGAGTAAAGGTCAAACAAACATTCTCATCTCTTTCAACGCTTAGGATATTCATAGGCAAAGACATAGTCTTTCGAGCACAGTCAGGAATGGCATTATTCGCCTCCAACCAATCCATCCCTATTATCACATTAATCTCTTGTAACGGCAAACAAATTAGATCTAGGGTAGTGCTTCGGTGTTCAAAATGAACCACACAGTTCAGATAAGCTTGAGTAGCTTTTAATGAAACTCCCATGGGTGTGGATACTAACAACTCAAAAGGCAACCCCATTGCCACAATACTCAATCTCCGAGCACAATCAAAAGAAATGAAGGAATGCAATGCACCTGAGCCAAACAAAGTATGAATAGAGTAACCATTGAGTTTAAGTTTACCTCTAATCAGATTAGGCGCTGCATCCGTTTCCTGTCGGGTGATGGCAAATACTCGTCTGGGCATTGTAGGCCTCCTTGTTTCATCATCACGCCTTGGCTCCCTACAATTCCCTAATATATGACCTGGTTTCCCACAATTGTAACAAATCAAGCACGGATGGTCACCATGGCTAAACCCGCATTTTATGCACGGATTTGATACACTACCTGAACTGTACTGAGATGGAATGGAGTCCCTTCTTGCATGCTCACTCTGACTAGAACTTTCCTATTCAAAGCCTCCTTAATAAAAGGGTCCTCTGCCAAACTAACCTCTATTGGACTGCTCCCAACCAAACCTACCTCTTCCTCTACCATGGCAGCCTCTATTATGGTGACCTCTTCCTCTCCTAGAACCTGTACTACCACTACCTAAACCACTTCTCTTACTAATTCCTCCTATAGGTCCTAGGTGAGAAAAGGCATGAATCATGGAATTCCTTCTATGCTCCTCAACCTCCTTCATCCGTTTGTATAAGGCATGAATCTTCGTAAACAAGTCCTCAGAGGACACAAACTACACCTTAGATAACCACTCCTTAATCTCTAGATGAACTCCCTCAAACAACCTCTAAGCCATTAACCTTTCGTCAGGGTAGTTATTCAGATAAGTGGAATATTTTGCCAAGTCCAAAAACTGATCAATGTAGTCGTCCACCGACAAATTCCTTTGTTGAAAAGTTAAGAACTCAGCCTCCTTTTACATCATTAAGCCTGGACGGATGTAATATGCAAAGAACCATTCCTTAAACTGTTCCCAAGTCATAGGAGAACTCATCATTTCAAAACTTGGGAGAACACTCCTCCACCATCTCTTAGCCTTCTTTTCAAGCTTGAATGCCTCCAATTGCACCCTTTGCTCTAAGGTGCAATCCATCACACTGAAGATATTCTCTAATTGCTCTATCCAATCTTTAACCTGTGAAACATCCATGGTACCTTCAAAAGCTGAAGGATTGAACTTTCGAAACTCCTTCAATTGTGAAGAGATACCCCTTCTTCCAACCCTTGGGGCTCTCTCAGGCTCCACCACATTTTCATCCTCTCCTGTATTCAAATCCATAAACATGCCGGCCTCTTCATTCACTTTATACTGCTCCTGTCTATCCATTTGCTATTGTAACTTGTTCAACGTCTCCCCCTGAGTGTTCACTTGATTATTGAGGCTAGCCAGCATCTTATGCATCTGCCTCATGAGATCACTATTACTCGGTCTTCCTCTTCGAGACATTCTTCCTACACACAAGCAACAACACATTCAATTATAAGGTTCTGGACAAGCATTGCAGTGGGAATATAGTTTATGTATTTAAAATTGTGCCAAGTAGTACTTCAAACAGAAACAATAGCCTAAAACCATTGATCTGATACCAAAATGTAACGTCCTACCTCTTGATACCTCCTGACTTGACCAAAAACTTCAAAATTTAACCAAACACAACCTCGACATCTCAAAACAACTTCCCTTAACTTCAAAACAGTGGAAACTAGTTCCAAAAACACCAGAAACTGGACTGGGACCACGGCCACTACAGTACCACCACGACTCTAGCCTCCCATGTTTTGCATTCGCTTCGGCCTCTACTGGTACTGTGGCTTGGACTTTGGAGCCGCGGTGCCCCATGCTAGTTTTCACACCAACAAAACTCAACACCTGGGGCAGACTTTTGACGCGTATAACTTTACGCTCCGATCTCCTATTGACTTGATTCCAACTCCTACAAGTCAATCTAGTCCAAATCTAGACATAGACACCACTTCACCTTAATCTAACTCCGTATGGAGATTTTGAACCCTTGACACCGTTTTAGCCACTTATTGACCAAAACTCACCATTAACAACCGCCAGTTGCCACTAACGGCAAATGGTCACTCAAAGACCACTCATACAGGTCCAAAACCCACCTAACCAACTTGTCCAAAGAGGTTTCACCCTAAAGGAACAACTCTTGTGAGATTTGACCCCTTGGAACCCCTACTTGACAAAAGGGCTACAGGCCCTAAAACACACCAATCAGGCCCAATTCCAACTTTCATCATACATAACACATACACACAACACACATAACCATACATCCATCCATCCATAACAATCCTTATCAAAGTCATACATCCATTACAAAACCTTCTATCCTACTTGGCACAAGATACATTATCCAGTTTACAGATACTATATAGACTATTCCCATGTATGTAGCTACTCCCGCGTCTTCTCCGGACTAGTGCCAAAACTGTCACTTGAAAGATTAGTTCATGGGAGAGTGGTGTGAGACAATGTCTCAGTAACTGGGGACAACCACACACATATACATATCTCATGCAACTCATGAATGCAATGTGAAATGAATGGTATGCATGTCTTCCTTACACACAGCTAGAACCACGGGCTATTATCATAACAGAACATTGCGTATAGGTAATTCCCTTCTAACAGTCAGTGAAGACTGATTTTGGGACATCACCAAGCTTACCTCCCATTAGTGCACCCGGCCAAAGGTAACACTGACTGTTGGACTATACCTTTCCTAAATTGCTACCAATTCATGGTGGGAAAGGAGAAGGAGGACTACGATCTGAACATTAGTGTTACCTTTGGCCGGGTGCACTAATGGGAGGTGAGCTTAATGATGTCCTGGAATTAGTCTTCATCGACTATTGGAAGGGAATCACCTATACTAAATGTCCTGTTAGCTTGTGGTTTTAGATGTGTGCGAGGGAGACATGTGTTCCATTTCATATTACATTCATAAGATTGTATGAGATATATATGTGTGTGAGGTGTGGTTATCCCCGGTTACTAAGACATTGTCTCCCACCCCTCTCCCATGAATTAACATTTCAGGTGAAGGTTTTGGCACTAGTCCGAAGAAGACAAGGGAGTAATATCAGCCGTGGAAATACTATGTCTATGTAGTATTTGTTTATTTGGATATGTACTTTGTGCCAAGTAGGATAGATGGTTTGTAACTAAGCAATGACATTGATATTGTTATTATAATGGAGTTGTTGTTGCTGGCATGTTATGGATGTGGTTCTATGATGTTTTGTGATGTATGTATGGTTTTGGATTTTTAGGAGTCTGTATGGTAGCGTGTGTGAGCCTAAAGGCAGAATTGGGCCTTGTTGGTGTGTTTTGGGCCTATAGCCCACTTTGTTAATTGGGGTTCAATGGGGTCAAATCTTAGAGGAGTGGTTCCTTTGAGGTGAAACCTCTTTGGACAAGTTGGTTAAGTGGTTGAGGACTTGCGTGAATGGTCCCTGAGGGTCCTAATGCCTTTGATGGCAAATGGGAGTTATAAGTTTTACATTTTGGTCAAAAAGTGGCCAAAACGGTGTTAGATGTCCAAAATCTCTATACAGAGTTGGATTAAGGTGAATTGAGTGTCTATGGATAAATTGGAACAAGATTAACTTGTTGGAGTTGGAATCAAATCAATCGGAGGTCATAGCATAAAGTTATATGCGTCGGAAGTTTGCCCCAAAGGATGAATTTGGCTGATCTTGCATCAGCAATGGGGCACTGCAGAACTAGGAAGCCAGGCCACGGTGCCAGCAAGTCAGTGGGCATGAGAGGAGCAGAGGAGGGTGGGAGCCATGATGGCATTATAGCAGTCGTGGCCCTAGCCCAATTTCTAGTGTCTTTTTGGATTTTCTTTCACTGCTTTGATGTCTGGAAAGTAATTTTGAGATGTTTGGGCTTCGATTGGTTGGTTTTGAGATTTTTGGTCAAGTTAGGAGATGTTTGGGAGTAAGGTGTTCCAATACACACCTTCATACATCACTAAAAATCTCAAAAACTGGCTAAACCAAAATAGAACAAGAATATCAGAGTGTGGTGCCACGGCCTTAACAATACCGCCACCACACGGAAGCTCTCATGTTCAACTTTTTTTTTTTAAATTGAGGCGATTAGCACCAGGACTTTGTTTCTGGCACTATGGTGCCTCTTGTCGATGCCATATTAGCAAATTTCAAGTTTTTGGGGTGAACTTCTGATACGCATAACTTTATGCTCCGACCTTTTATGCTCCGACCTTCGATTGACTTGATTCCAATAAAATCAATCTCATTCCAATGTAATTGTAGGCATCCAATTCACTGAAATCCATTTCCGTATGGAGATTTTGAACATCCAACATCGTTTTGGACACTTGTTAGCCAAAACTCACAACAAACTTCTTCCAATTGCCATCTAAAACAAATTGACACCTAGGAACCATTCACATAGTTCCTAATTGTCTCAATCAACTTGTCCAAAGAGATTTCATCCCAGGGAAACCAATCCTTCAGGATTTGATCCCTTTGAAGCCCAATTCCACTCAACGGGCTACATGTCCATAACATATATACAAGGCTAAAAAACCCCCTTTAATCACACACCACATCATTCCAACTCATCATTATCAACATCATCCCATATCATTCATCATCATATATATATAAATATCATACAACCATCATCATTACAGTCATCATGATCCTCATATCAATTGCAAACACTATACTACTTGGCATAATACATATCATAGACAACTACACACCATCATTGACTTGAAGATTCCCAATGTCGGAGAGACTATGACTCCATTGTCTTCTCTAGGCTGGTACCAAGGCCTTCACCTGAAATGTGAGTCATAGGAAGAGGTGTGAGATAAAGTCTCAGTAATCAGGGACACAGACAGGCAACCTATATAATAATTCATGCAATAATACACATGGTGCAATGAATGCAAAATGTCACAAAATGCATGTCTCCTTTATACATGGCTAGAACCACGAGCTTACGTCATCACATGACATTTCAAATAGGTGACTCATTTTCAACAGTTAGTGAGGACTGATTTTGGGACATCACCAAACTCATCTTGCACTAATGCAACCCAACCAAAGGTTACACTAGTGCTTGGACTGTAGCTCTCCTTCCGCTGGACCACTGCAAATTAGTGTTGATTTAGGAAAGGTTCAGTCCACTACTACCTGGCTCTTCGGGCCATGGGAAAGGATTTAGTAGCAGGGATCTCTTCCTTATTTCACCTTATCATATATCATCATATCATATCTTATCATCATCACCCGATCCACCATTTCTCATTATGTACATGTGGTGATGATGTTCGTGCCATGCCACTATGCAATCATCATCATTATCATATTCATTAATATCATGCTAGCATACTATGAAATCACATAATACCACATCAACATATGCATAAATCTTCATCATGTTCATAATTATCATGTATTACTTGACCTAGCTGTGTGCATACCATGATATGTAGAAAACCATATACACACACATAACAATATCATGGTATGAATAGAAACATGCATATAGATATGAATACAATCAATAAAACATATAAATATAAACACCAAATTACCTTAAATTATTGATGCCCCACACACATAGATTCTGTAAGCTTCTCGGATTGCCAACCCACGACTTGAACTCCTCCGCTCAACTAAACACCCTCTACAATACTATAATATCTTCAATTAACATATAGCATAATTATCCAAATTCCACAATTCAACTATTTAGGCTTAACCCAAAGTTCCAACAAAATTTTTATGCATCAATGAGCCCCACATAACCATTCAAACCATAACAAATCCTATACATTTCAAATTTCATATACTGTTAGGTTGGCTGGTCACCCAAGAGGGAGGTCAACTAGGTGATGTAAGATTTTTGCCATTTTTGGTTCACAGCCCAATTTCACCAATTGTTGTAGCAAAACAAGGATGAACAGAGAGAGTAAAGCATAACAATGGGAGAGAGAAGATGAAGAACAAAGCGCAAGTATTTGTCTCGATTCAGCCCAACCACTTGGCCTATGTCCAGTCCCAAAGCCACCACTTGGGATTTTCCATTATATACTACAGGTTTGATCCGGGTACCTATGAAGTCTCAATACATCCCACAAGTTTCAGTAGGCACTTGTGAAGCCATTTTCCCTACACTCTTACAAGATGTGTAATATTCCTCAATGTTTTCCCACACTAAGATTCTACCCAAAAAATAGTATAGAAGAATGATTATGGAATTGAAACTCTCTTTTAAAGTAGATGATACATTGAAAGCTCACTCTATTGAGGTGGGTTTCTCAAAGAATGCTGACACATAAAGATTTTATGTATAAGAACATCATTTTTGCATAAACTCTCTTAAAATTGTTACCCATAAGTTCAATAAGGTTATATTTATAGATTTGTGATGTAATTAGACGTAAGATGTAACACCCTACCAAAAGAAACCTCCAATGTTGACCAATTTCTTCAACTGCTAACCAAACAGGCTAAACACCACAAAATCACTTCCCAAAACATTAGAGCAATGGAAAAATACTAAAAGATACCATAACAGGATGAGGCCATAACCTGCTACAGTACCGTCACAACCTCAGCTGGGAAGTCATGCTTGGCGCTGCGGTGTCAGCAATAGAATCCCTATCAGCAAAATGCTGATTTTTCAGGCCAACTTCTAATGCGTATAACTTCGTGTTCTCACCTCTGATCGACCTGATTCCAACTCCTACAGGTCACTCTCACCATAATCTAACTATAATTTCACTTGAATCTAACTCTGTATGGAGATTTTGGGCACTTATCACTATTTTGGTCACTTTTTGACTAAGACTCACAACCTATCACTTCCAATTGCCACAAAAGACAAATGGGCACTCAGGGACCATTCACTTAAGTCCTATCTGGCTTAACCAACTTGTCCAAGGAGGTTTTACCTCAGAGAAACCTCTCCTCTGGGAATTGACCCCCCTTGAATCCTAAAACCACATAATGAGCTATATGCCAAAAACTCACATACATAGCCCAAAACCACCTTTGGGCTCCCGCATATGGCCAATCCGGCTCACAGACACACTCCATATCGAGGTCTAAAACATCATCATACACATCTAAACCATTTATGACACCTCTCCACATCTCACATACCATCTATCAACATCAATAACATCATATAACCATCAATATCATCCATGCTTCATTACTATCATCATATTATCACATAACATGCAGCTAATACTGATAGGACACGTATACAAATCTCACGATACTACACACCAACAATACTCCCTAGGAATACTCGGAACAGGGAATACACTCAATTACTACCCACTTGGTACAATATTACATAAACTAAATTACAACTCAATTATACTTGGGATTCCCGAAGATGGAGAGGCCTGCAACTCCTTGGTCCTTTCTGAACTAGCACCAGAATCTTCACTTGAAAGGTTAGTCATGGAGGGGGTATAAGACAATGTCTCAGTAACCGATGACAAATAAACACATACTATAATATCATTAATACTACACACATATACAAATGATGTAATGCAATGCCAATGCCATGAGATGTATGTCTCAATGCATATCTTGATGCATGTCTCCCTCAACACGGTTAGAACCACGAGCCTACTTCATCACAAGACATTTCAATAGGTGAATCCCTTTCAACAGTCAGTGAAGACTGATTCCAGGACATCACAAAGCTCACCTCACACTAATTTACCTGGCAAAAGGTCACACTAGTGATTGAACCATGGCTCTCATTCCCCTGGACCACCTTGAATTGGTGGTGATTTAGAGAAGGTGCATTCTACTGCCACCTGGCTCTCTTGGCCATAAGAGAAGATGTAGTGGTAGGGATCCCCATCCTTATCCTCCCTAATCATATATCTGGTCCACTGCCACCTGGTTCTCCTAAGGAGAGGATTTAGTGGCAAAGATCTTTCATCATATCATCATATCGTATATCATCATATCTCATCTCATCACTATCTTCAATCAACCATATCTCACTATGCTCATGGGTGGTGATGTATATGCCATGCTAACATGCCTTAAAATGCACATATCTAATTATCATCACAATCATCAACATGGTCATACTAGCATGCAATGATAAGAGGGTGCCACAGTCACATATACACATACAAAATCATACTCATCATTATCACATATTCACATTAACACATATATATATATCATCATCATATACTATCTCGTCGAGCTGTGTGCATACCATGATATATATAGAAAACCACATATATACACATAACGATATTGTGATTTGAACGGACACATGCATATACACATATATATACTAACATATAACATAAATATACAAACACTTGGTTTCCTCGGATTATCGACACCACGCACACAGGGTCTTAACAAGTCTCCGAAGCAACCATCACGAACTATGTTCTTCCAATTAGCCAATCAGCCACTATAATATCATAATACTTTCAATTAGTATAATGCAAATATTAACCATAATTCACAATCCAACCATTCAAACTTAACCCATTGTTCCAAGAGCATTAACACATCTCAATAAGCCTCAATTACACATTCTAACCATGATTATCCACCTATATTTCGGATTTCACACACCCTTAACCAATTCCAACCTAGGGTTTAACTTAAATCACACATACATCCTCTAAAACTCATACCCAAGCATTATTAACATAAATCATACTTCCTTAATACCTTTATACACATTTCAATTGGTGAAAATTGCTCAAATCGGAAACCTCAAGCTTCAACTCAGATTCCCTCCAAAAATAGAGAATAAAAAAGAAGAGAAAAGGCTAGGGATCACTTACCAACAAAGATCGAGGCCTCTTGAGTCCAAAAATGATTCCCTTAGCCGGATTTCTCATGTCCTAGTAGAGTTCCTCCATTCTCCCTCTGTTTTCTCCTTCTGCGTTCGACTACAATGTCTGATTTATACAAATTTTGTGACCCTTGTTGCAGCTCCAGATAATCTTGCCGCAGCGCTAGTGTTCTTAGTCCTGATACTCTTTAAGTTGTTACACATATCTCGCCACTGCGTGACCCCTTCTTTGCCTCAAATATTGAATTTCTCCCGTTTTGCTTCTTTCTCTGGTCATGTTTCCTCCAGTCCTGCACCCATCACAAGGTTACTTCATGTTAGCTTGGGATTATGTTCAAAGTAGTGTAATGAGGGTTGTTACATTAGGCACAAGATCTATCCATTCAAGACATTAACCAACGGTTACTTTGCAAAACTAGCTATTCACCAACCATATTTAATGCGTCTGACATACTAAAATTCAAATTTTGGGTGTTAACAGACGAATTTTCTAGAGACCATAAGCTAAGGACTTCAACGTTGAGCTTCCAAAATTCGTCTATTCAGGTGTGAAATTCAAATATTGAATTAATTAAATATATCCTATGTTAGAACATATGAATTTTCTTATTACATGTGCATCTATTGAATTAGAACAGTTGTCTTATGTTTTTGCAATACACTCAAAACTTGAATTTTAGAAGCCGAAGTTCATCTGCCAGAGGCTAGCTCAACATGGCACAAAAGTTCTCCTCTATGAAATTTGAATTTTGTATTTCAAAATTTATCTATCAGAGACATGATCTAACGAGACTCACAAGTTGTTATTTCAAAATTTGAATTTTGAAATTCAAAATTCGTTTGTCAGAAGGAGTGACTCTGAACTCTTTATGCATTTTCATAACATTCAAATTTTGACTAAATCTTAGATGAATTTTGCACGTGTTACTAACTGTACTTAACTCGAAATTCAAATTTTAGAACTTGAAATTCATCTATCAGAGATGATAACTTTGGAACTTTGAATTTTAGTAACCAAAGTTCAAATTTTGCACAAAATACATAAGCATTAGCTTCAAAATTCATTTGTTAGTCAATGTTTTCCAAATCTAACATATACTAACATGAGATCTACTTAATCTAACTCATTTAAAACATATGGTAACAAGATTAAGTAAGTTTAAAAGATTAAAACCACCTCAAGACCTAAGTGAAAATAAAATATACTTAGTATCTAAGTCTTCAATGCTTGAGCTCCACTTTCACTTAGTCATTTTCTTCTTGGCATGCTCTCTTCTCATCTTTAATTCTTGGAGCATCCTATCTCTTCTTCTTTTTTGAGTGAGACATGATATTGATTGCCATTTCTGTATTCCAAGGCTCATTCTTCCTACTTAGATCATCCTACATTTAATATGTTACACTTACAAACTAAGTAGTTAGTCCAACTTATATATCTAGTTTGTATTATAAACTATAAAAGCATAGTGGATATATTAGTGCATAGCATAATATATGCATTATAAACATAATTAGGTACATCTTAATACACATTTTATTTCTTTAAGAAACATTATATATGTTAGACACATATGATACATTTGTTCCTTATTACCTTACATTTGTCATCATCAAAACTTATATTATATTAAATCTAACATACACCGTCAACCAAAACTAACCTAGGGCTAGGCATAAATCACATATACTCCCTCTAAAACTCATACCCAAGCATCATTAACACTAAATCATACTTCATTGATCCCATTACATCCATTTTAATCGATAGGATTCGGCCAAACAAGAAACCCAACATATATATCCAAAAAATCATCTCAAAAACCAAAGAAAAATAGAAAGAAAAGAGCAAGAATCACTTACCCACTTGTAATCAAACTCCTAGAGTCTGAAAATCACTCCTCAGATTTCTCAAAGCCCTAGCCTTGCTCTTCATTTCTCCCTCTGTTTCTCTCTCAATAGGCAGACTGAAATGCTGCTGATTTAAACAAAATTTTAGTTTGGCGCCGCGGTGGTAGATAAGTTTGCCGCGGCATGAAACCCTTTTGTTTGAAAAATTATTCAAACTTACAGCTCATTTACTGCAATGGCCTTATGTCTCATCACAGTGTGGAACATTTCTGCTTCCACTTTAATCTTTTTTCCATCTTGGTCCCTTCAGTGTTGCACAAAACACATGGCAACTTCTTATTAGCTTGGGACTAAGTTCAGGATAATGTAATGAGGGTTGTTACACCCAACACTAGTTAACTTATTGACAACTTAATTTCCTTACAACAATCAGATAAACACTGTCCAAGGCTTTTCCCAAACTTATCCGAAACATAATTCAAAAACATTTCAGTAATGCTCTTGACTTAATTCTTTATAACTAGATTGCTAGCATTAACACATAAAGCTAAGTAGTATGAATAAAACTCAATGAAATTAACTCTTTGATCATTCTTCTATATATCTCTGCTTTAGCCATCATCCTTTATTTATACTTCCTCCATTTGTGACCGTTTGAGCAAGGCTAGCTCCTTCTTGATTTCTTCAACCATCGATGTCCTTTCTTGCTTAATTTTAATACTTGATTATGCAATATCCATTGTCATTCTTTGTAACCAATCAAATATCCATAGCCTCAAGGAAGTTCAATTAAAAATTATATATATATATTTCCTTATTTGCAAATAAGACGCAATCTTGCCTTGACGCTTAAACATCAATATTTCATATTTCCTGAAATAAACTCTTAATAAATGCTTTATGATCAATAATATGAAATCATTGAAGTAATAATCAATTTAATCACTAAAAGCAATAAGAAATTACATTAAAAAAGCAAAAAGAAATAATTCAATACTTTATTTTGTTATCGTCAAAATTCTCAAATAATCTTCACATGATTATTTGAGAGCAATAGATGGCAATATACATTCAAACACAAGTTAACAACAAACAGCCAAATATATATATATATATATAATTTGGGCCAAATCCCCAACTATGTATTACCTCCAAAAATAAATATTAATTTTTTACGACGTTACTTCTTACTGACCAAACTTAAAAAGCAGCCACAAGTTAATTAATCGCAAGCCAACTCTTTCCTACTTGTGGTTATGCTACAATTTACTTGTACAATCTAGGAATTGAATTTGATTTTAATCTGAGTTTTCTTAAAAAACAAAAGTTTGCAATTACTGAATTACAGCGCTAGGTTGAACCATTTAAAAACATCCAATCATGATGATAATGCTGCGAAAAATTAAATCCTTAGATGATAAATAATTTTTGTTGTTAGATTGTCTAAAATGGGAATTTCTCATTACCCAAAACCCGCTTATGTTTGATAATTTCAAGATTTATCCTGAATTAAGCAATAGTTTAGTTGACGTCTTTTGGAACGGTATATAAATGTGTCACCAAAGGGATGCTGGTGCGTCCTTTTCCAAAGGAAAGCTGGTGCATCCTTTTCCAAAGGACATAATTTAAATTAATTATACAATATTCTTTATTCCGATTCCTTGTGTATAGGTACAAGGAGGTGAAAGACGGAGTTAATTTGGAATCACCTTATTGATTTGGAATCCCCTTATTATTGCCATTCATTCATGCATTGACTTCGCTCGAACAAGTATTTATCTTATTTGGCTTTCTGGCAGTAGATGGTTTGATACAAAAAAAGAAAAAGTATGAAATATAATCAATATAAAATAAAACTTATTATTTATGATAATCTATCCTATCTCAAATTCCATGTAATACATGTGGAAATATGCCTAGTATAAGACATTTATTTTATGTAAAAACCATAAAATTTCACAAAAACAGGTGTTTTAGCAAAATTTGCAATTACATTATCAACTAATTCATTGCATGCAACTTTTTTCCCCTTGTGAAGCATAACTTAGAACCGACAGTATGAGGCTAACCATGTTAGTCCCTAGCTAAACTGTTATAACATTTGTTTTGGTGCGTAATGCATATCAACAGACAAGAACTAACTGCCCTATATATATCATACCCACACAAAAGCACGACACGAAAGAACGACTTGGTCTACTTTTGGTTGTCCCAACAACATATTAAGTTGCCATTTGTTTCCTTCCAATATAATCAACATGAAGGTGAGATCTATTTAATAACTTGTGCTGATCAGTTTCTTGAAAGGTTCTTGTATGTTACATAAGATTATATGAAGAAGCAACTTTGATGTGTGTTTGAACTGGCCATATGGGTGCAGCAAAAAATAACAATAAAGGTGATAATGGAGTGCGAGAGTTGCAGAAACAAGGCATTGAAAATAGCTGCAGCGGTAAAAGGTAAATTATACATACTTGTGTTGCGCCATCTTAATACAACCATATATATATATATATATTTATTTATAGTATACAGAATTTACATATGTGGAAGTAGTACACACACACACATGTATGAAGGTGTAAGTTCGGTGGCAATAGAAGGGAATGAAAAGGATCGACTGGTGGTGAAGGGTGAAGATGTGGACACGGTTTGCTTGGGTAAGATGCTGAAGAAGAAGTTCCGGGGTGTCACCATTCTGACGGTGGAAGAAGATAAGCCGCCCAAGTCTGAGAAGCCCAAGCCTCCTGAGGACAAAGGCAAGGACAAAGACAAAAGCAAAGACAAAGACAAGGACAAGGGCAAGGACAAAAGCAAAGACAAAGACAAAGACAAAGACAAGGACAAGGACAAAGACACAAGCAAAGACAAAGACAAAGACAAGGACCGAAGCTGTACACTTTGTATTGTACCTTATAATCCCTGCCCCAAGTGTGTGGGGCAGGGTCAACCTTGCTCCAGATACCACAGCCCAAAGTGCCATGGGGAATGCAAGCCTTGCACCAAGTGCGAGAGCTTCAAGTGCCATGGAGACTGCAAGCCCTGCTCCATGTGCGAGAGCTACAAGTGCCATGGTCACTGTGTCCGACCACCCCCATGCTATGGTCACTGTCCTCCTTGGATTTCATGTCCCACTTGCTGCGCTAGGCGTCCCTATGACCCTTGTTATCGTGTCTTTTATGATTCAAACCCTGATTCTTGCTCCATCCAGTGATGCACACCTCTACAAGAAACATCTATCACAACGTACCATGCTTTCCTAACACACACACACACACACTATCTCACTGTTCACTCTCACTCACACTCGCACACCCAGAGATATCTGTTTCTGTTTGTCCCCGTTTGGCTTCTGTAATTTTCTTTCCTCCACTGTTGCCAAGATAGTAATTATTTGTATTTCTTTCAATACAGCAAATATATATATAGATATAAATATATTTTGCTTCGCCTACACTGGTATTATCAATAGTTTTCGGGGATTCCATGTTCTTCTTACGGGTAGGTGTAGCATGAGATTTCCTAAAATATTCAATTTGCATACTTCTTTTAGTAATTTCTTAAAACTTGTTAGCAACTTCGGGCCATAAAAAAAGTACTTAAAACTTGTTAATTAAAAATTTAATTAGGCTTGGATAGGTTTGAATATCTCTTGTAATTGTGAAACTATTTAAATATATATATTGTTAGAAAATGCTTACACTTAGATAGGGTCATTGGCGGTAAACATGAAAAATTTTTCCTTTTAATTTGTTGCAAGAGTTTAATATAGAGACTATTAGAACATCATTATGAAAATAAATATTGAGTTTTCAGTTGAGGTTTTTTTTTTTTTGGATAAAACAAGAGAGGACAAGAGTCCAAACTACACCACCATCAGACAATAACAGAAGACGGGCTCAGAGCCTCAGCAAGATCTGCTTGAAAAACCAATCTGACAAAGTCAGGAACCTCATTAAGGAAAACTAGGGGAGATTCGTTCTGCACAGCACTACGAGCCAAGGAATATGCCACTAAGTTCCCCACTCTTGGAATATGAACAAGCTGCAAATTAATCCCAACCCCAGCAGTTGAGGTGAATTTAAAAGTGGATAATTAGTTGATATGGATAATTAAGTCCATATAACGTAACACTGGAGAAAGAATTTGAGACACGCACTGAGGAGCAAAATGAACCCGCAATTATTTGACAATTTATAAAAATATTTATAGAGTTTTTAATCTGATTGATTGGTTCTAATTGATTTTTCAAATCATTCTTTTTATACCAACAACCACTACTGGCCCGTGTGTTGTACAATATTTTAAAAATCGGATCGGATATCAAATTGAAAAAGTCACCGGGTCACGATTTTTACCATTTAACCGCGGTCCAACCGGTAACATAATAATTATGTAAAAAATTATATTATATATAATAAAAAAGATATATAACAAATAAAATCACATTTTTTATTATATGACCACATCAATCGATTAAAATTATACAAAATTTTGATATATAAAAGAATTATAATGTACAAACTTATACATAATATTAAATTTGCCAAATGCCTCATAAGTTCATAATGTATTATATTAGTTTATACTTTCTCAATTATATATTATAAGATAATTAGTAGAATTTTTTTATCTCACGTTATAAGGTAACACAAACTTATTTGTCATTTTCGTTCCTCATTAATTTAATATCTAAAAGAGATTTTTTTAAGTAATGAAAATGAGGAATATTAATAATGTTTAATAGGGATAAAAAAGGAAATTTTTTTTTATGTCTAAAAATGTAAATTATGTTTAAGTAATGGAAATGAATAGTATTAATAATATTTAAGAGATAAAATTTTTTTCATTTTTAACATTTTTAGTCTTATACAATAATACTATTTAATTAATTTATAAATTAGACATATATAAAGAGCCGTCTAGTTCTCAAAGAACTGTTCCGGTTTCCGGCTTAATTACTGACTTGATCCAGTCCAATTTGGTTCAATCACAAAAATGGCTCAAACCATCAAAATAAACTGGTATAGTCTCCGGGTGGTGGTTCAACCGGTCATACCGTTTGGTCCGATCCGGGTTCAAAAACATTGGTGTTGCATGGGTTAGTTTAATGTTTAAAAGAATATCTTATATTAAGAGATTATAAAGTTTTCAAATAATAGGTAGAATAATGTATGTTAAATTTGAAACAATATTTTCATTTTTAACATATATAAAGACTTGTTTTTTTTTTTGTATGTTAAGAACACTTCTCATTTAACTCTGTGTAGACAACAAACATGTTATGGGAGTGGAAACTATGTATTGGAAATAAAAGAAATGAGTTTAAAAATAAACAAATTGACAATAATATTGTACTTTTTACAAAGTACTAGTTAGTTAAAATAATGAATTTTTTAAAAGATAAATAATCAATTTAAATTGAAGAAGATTTAAAATTTTTTTAATTGAAAGAATTAAGATAATTAGATTATTTTATTTCATGCAATGCATGGGACATATAAACATAAAAAAAGTGATCTTATAGAATATATATATATAACATTAAGATCATAAAAAGACAATGATACAAAATTTATGAAATTCGAGTAAAAAGTAAGTAAAAAAATAATAGAGTTAAAAGATTTAAATTTTAAATATGAAAAATACATTTATGTTATTTGTGGTTGAGTGGTAGAAGAATAAAATAATCATAAACGAAAGGTAGGTGCAAAGTGTTTTTCTGTTCTACATTTGATATAATTTGTTATAATCAAATAAGGGAGAGAAGTTAAATTAATAGTAATGGTATGAATAGAGAGAGAATAGAAATATGAGGAGAGAATTTAAAAAATATATACAAAATAATGTGATTAGAGGAAAAAGAGAGAATAGAAAATGAAAAGAAAATAAAAAAAAAACATATGGAGAAGTACTTTATATTATTTGATAAAATATAAAAAATTTAAATAAATAAAAATTAAAGTTAATAGCTAGTAAAAAAATGTTAAAATAATTTTTTTGAAAGAGAGAATGTTAAAGAGGGTGAGGGAATTAAAAGTTTAAAATAAAAAGTGTTAAAATAATTTTAAAAATAAAATATTAGAGAAAGGGGGAAAAGAGGGGAGAAACACTATTCATACTAATGCATATGCATATAAACAGTGTTTTTTCCTTCATAATCCTTTTATATTTATATTTTTTAAGAAAAACATTGTTTATAAGTACTGCTATGAACATTGCTCACCTATCTTTCCAAAATCGTTTTAAAAAATAAAAAATTCATATTTAAAAAATGCTTTCTAACTACCCCACATTATCTTTAATTTTTCCATTTTTCATATTTTATTCCACCCCACAATTCGCTAATTTCATAATTGCCTCATTATCTTAAACTCTTCTCTATTTCCTCTCTCTTAATTTTTAATTTCATCTTTTAAAATATATTAATCAAATTTCATATTTAAAATATGCTTTGTAAGTGCCTCACATTTTCTTTAATTTTTTTCTCTTAACATTTAAAAATTCTTCAATATTTAAATTTATATTTTTTTTAATTTACCATATTTCAATTTCAAACCCATTCATCTTCTTCTATATAAATTGTTTATTTTTGCCAGAAATTATAAATTAAAATTTGTTTATCTTTAAAATGTTATAATATAACAACAATTATATATATTGTCCATTATTGTTTATTGAACATTTTAAAAAAAATAAGAACCCATGATTGTAATTTAAAAACCACTCATTATCTTAACCAACTACATTCCATTTATATATATATATTAATATTTTTGAAATTTGGAAAATAAAAAAAAATGAAATTTGATTAATATATTTTAAAAGATGAAATTAAATATTAAGAGAGAGGAAATTGAGGAGAGTTCAAGATAATGGGGTAGTTATAAAAATAGGGAATCGTAGGCTGGAACAAAATATTAAAAATGGAAAAATTAAAGATAATGTGGGGTACTTAGAAAACATTTTTTAAATATGAAATTTTTATGTTTTAAAATAGTTTTGGAAAGATAGGTGAGCACTATTCATAGCATTATTTATGAACAATATTTTCCTTGAGAAATATAAATATAAATGGATGGAATTTTTGTAGATATTTATTTATCATTTGATATTATATAACTTTTTTAAAAAAATTAATGTATCAAAATCATTCATTGGTATTTGCTATGACAGATAAGATACTTTTTGTTTGCCAATATAATGTTTTAACTAATTTAAATCGTATCTCACCCCTAAAATTTCGGGGAAATTATATTAAAACGTACATGAAACAATATATGTTATAAAGGACTCTACAAATTATAATTACATTAAAGAACCAAGAAATAATTGATAGACTATTATGGGGAATATTTGTTATACCCTTAAAAAATTAAAATAATCTTATGACAAATTAAAAGAAAAAACTTTTCTTGCTAGAAAGATAGGAAATAAAGAAAGAAAGAAAGAAAGTAAAAGGTTGGTGGTGGCCTCAATTGGTTAGTAAGCTTAAATTCCAATCCTGTCTTTTTCTGCCTCTTCTCTTATAATCACCGGATTCGCGGTCGTCTTCACATATTTTGCGCCAATTCAATCATCACCAAACATTCAGTATTTTATTCGCCCAATTTAAGGGGTTTTAGCTCACAATGTGTTCTTACAACTAAAAATTCTCCATTCAATTATGCTAAGCGCGGCTACATCTTTTGTTTCCAAGACGACAAACAACACCTTGTTTAAGGTCATGTGTGTGCATGCTTATTGTCTAATCACAACCAATGTTTTAAAAATTGGAACGGATTGATCGGTTTAACTGGTTGGACCAGAAACTGGCGCTTGATTCAATCCCAGACCTCTAAGAAACCAGTCAAAAATTGGATAAACTAATCAAAAACTGATTCACTATCCAAAAACCGAATGTTTCCGATTCAATAAACGGGGAAAAAACTTAGCACTAAAGAAAATTACGAGTCTGGATTATGGGCTTCATAAGTAATTTATGCACGTAAGTCTTAAAAACTATTGCAATGGGCCGTGGCATCTCTCTGTCTGAAATGAAAGCCCAACCTCGGCCACAAGACCACCCAATGTTGCCCCCTCATATTTATAAACTAACATCGCCACCTGATGCTTTCACTAGGGTGACGTGGGTCTTGGAATTTTTAACTTTATTTTTTTCTCATTTTTTTCAATATTTGCACATTATTTTTGTTTATTTATTGAAACTTTTTTTCTTATGTGAGAACATAATTTTTTATCTTTGTGATACCTATTATTTATTTATATTTTAATTTTGAATTTAATTCTTTCAATTTAACTTTAATATTACTCTTAAAATTACTTGATAACAAATATTTATACTTTTTCTTCCTAAAAATGATTTTATATTGGATATTCAAGCTATTAGGTCAACTTATACTAATTAAAGGCTATTTTAGACTGCATAAAAATAGTGCAGTGTGAAGGACCGTGAATGAACTCTATCCAAATACATTTTAGGACAAGAAAATGATTTTAGTCCAAAAGTAAATTTAGATCAATTCTGTACCAATTTAATGATAATTACGGTAAAACTACTCAATCGGTATAGGTAAAATTAATTGGTAAATGATATAATGGTCCATATTGAAGTAATTTTTGGACAAACTTGTCCTCAAATCATATTTGAATGAGAAGATAGGATATTGATGGAATTTTCCCAAAGCTTTATTAAAAGTAACCCAAATTGGATAGTAAACTAATGTCACTATTCATCTATCTCATCTCTTTCATCTAAATGTTAGGTCAAGTCATTTTGGATTTCATTTTTCTCTTGAAACACATTTGAAATAGTAGAGGGAGAGTGATAAAGAAAGAAATTTTTGAAGACAAGAGGAAGAATCAAGAAGCAAAAATAAGGTGTCAAGTGTTCAAGGTAAATTCTATGACTACTATTAAGTATTTGAGAGTGTTTTATGGAGCATTTTTCTCTTTTCTCTCACTTTAAGGTTCAGCCATGGTGACCCTAGAGAGAGAAAGTTGAGTTAAGAAGAAATTAAACCATGGAAAAGTATAGAAATGTCTTAAGATCCTTGAAAGTACGAGTTGTTTGTTATTTGGAGAAGCAAATATTTTTCTCTATTTTTCTTGCAATTTTCGGCTGAGTTAGGGTTTGTTCTAGGAATGGAATTTTGAACTTTTGGTTTCAAAACTAGAGTAAGTGTGTTGTATAAAAAAATACAAAAAGGAGAGTTACATGGAATTTCTAGGTCAAGTATGAACACTTTGTGAAAGAGGTCTTGCAATCAATAGTTAATAGCCTTGTAAGTTGTAACACCCTACACTCAAAACCTGAAAATTCACCATCAAAACACTCAAAACTAGAAAAAACAAGACAGAACTGGGATGGGGCCGCATCCAACTTTAGTACCATTGTGGCCTCAAAGAAATAGAATAGGTGGCGCCATGGCCTACCTCCATATCAGCAAATTGCTAATTTTTCATGTGAATTTCCTACATGTGTAACTTTGTCCTCCGATATCCGATTGACTTAATTCTAACTCCTACAAGTCACTTTAATCTTAATCTAACTATAGACACCAACCATACTTCAAAATATCTTCATATGGAGATTTTGGATGTCCAATATTGAAAAGGGTCCTTTTTGGACTAAAACTTGGCATTTGGGCCTTCAAATGCCAAACCCAACCACCAATGACCAAACCAACTCCTAACCCAAGTCCCAAATGACCTTGGGATTGAGTTTGAGGTGATTACATTCTAAGGAAACCATTCATGTAGAATTTGACCCCCTTGGCAACTAGTGGGTTACATACTCATTTAACCCAACAACTACCTAAATCAACCACAAACACATATAACATGCTTACAAGGCTAGATACATATCTTACACACAAATGACCCATACAAGGGTCCAAAAGCAAATCACATACAGCATTGGCCAACCCAACCAACATACAATTGATCCCATAACAAATTCTTGAACTAATCCACCGAATACATGGTATACCTATAGTGTATGAAACCCAAGATAATAACATTACAGATAACATACGTAATAACGAACTGCATGGCACAATACATTACAAAAACTAGGTGCAGAAACTACCAAATGTAAGAATGACCTTATGCAACAGAATGAACTAAGACTCACTCGTCTTCCCCAGACTAGTGTTAAAGTCTTTGCTTGTGATGTTTACCACAAGGGGTATGAGACAGAGTCCCAATAACTGAGGAATAGACACTAACAATATACACATACATATAAATACAAGTAAGCAATGTTTTGTGATGCAATGTAATGAATGTCCCTATCTGTACATGGCTAGAATAATGGGCTAGTCACCATCATAAGATATGCCCAATAAGTGATTCCCTCCCAGCAACCAATGAAGATTGATTTCACGATATCACTAAGCTCTTCGTACATTAGTATGACCTGGCTAAAGGCCACACTACTACTTGGACTGTGGTTCTCCTTCCCCTGGACCACCCTAATTGGTGGTGATTTAGGAAATGTGCATCCCCAAATCTACTGCCACTTGACTCTCTTGGCCATAGGAGAGGATTTAGTGGGAGGGATATAAAATTATTAACCTTACCACTTGGCCACTAGTGGTTTGGTATACCATGTGGTACTTCTAATCATCATCATCCAAAGCCATCAATGTACTTATGCTTATGTGTGATCATGTTATCATGTTATCAAGTTCAATACTCATGTATGTGTATATATATATCATCATCATCATCAGATAACAAGTTATATCTAAAGTAGGGATGCTACAATGTCTCATGCCATTAACCAATACATACTTATACAAAGATGAGGAAAGAGGTTATCATTTCTTCATAAGCCGTGCCTGGGCCATATCATGATATGAAAAGAACAAACATATATATATAACCCATGAACATACAACATGCATAACATACAACTCGGTTACCTAAGATTGCCTACACACGACACAAGCACAGAGGGGAACGGTAGGTTATCGGAGCAACAACAATTAGTCAAATGCGTCCAATCAACCAATTAAGCTCTACAATAGCATAGCTTCTCCAATTAATATAATACCGGCATGAATCAAAACTCATAATTCAACTATCCAAACTTAACCCATGGGTCCAATAGCATAAACATGCATCAAGAAGCTCTAAGCACACATCCAAACCATAAATGTCTACATACATTTCAGATTTCATGCTTCCATAACCATCCTAAGCTTAGGGTTCCTAATCAACCAATCACAAACCATCCAAAACTCATCCCCAATCTGAAGAAACACCAAAAAAATACATCAATAACTCATTTCTAATCATTTTAAATGGTGAAAACCTTTGCTAAACCAAACCCAACCATAACTCCATGGATTCCTTCTCAAAGACAGAGGGAAAAGAGAGGAGGGGAGGTTAAGGATCATTTACTAACTAATATTGAGGCTTTCCAACATCAAAAACCACATTCTAAGGCAAGAAATCACAAACCCTAGTAGAGAAAATCTCCTTCCTCTTTGATTTCTTCTATTTCGTTGACTGATTTGTGATCTAATTTAAACAAAAGTTATGCCTCGCGCCACGGCATCAATAATCACATTGTGGTGTGAGACTTCTTGGCTTAAAAAAAATTGAAAATGACAATTGACTACTGTGGTGGCCCTGCACCTTGCCAGGGAGTGATCCCTTTCTGTTTCTATTTTCAAATTTTGTCTCACTTTGATCATTCCTTTAGTCCTGGTTCCTCAGATGCTGCACCAAATACAAGACAACTTCTCATTAGCTCAAGGATAAGTCCAAGACAGTATATAGAGGGTCATTATAGGCCTCATTTTATGATGTTATAGATTCAAAAAAGTGTTAGAAGATGAAAGAAAGGGTGTGCAAAGTTTGAAAGTAATTGGAACACAAAAAAGGTAGTCAACTTGCCTATTATTTCTTATGTATTGCCTTGGTATTTCCATTACCTAAATGACTTGTTGATTGATTGCAATGATGAGTTGTGATGAAATTGTGTTGATGGCTGGATTGTTTGAAGGCTTTTGAGATCCTGGAAATGTCCAAATTTAAGGGGATATACTGTCCAAATTTTTATAAAAATATTTATGCATAAATGATTTTGAATTAAATGCATGATATTTCTATGATGATTTCTTGCTTTATATGATGATATGTTTGCATAAAAGGTGGTTGCTACTAAGATTCTTTGAATTTCATTCCTTTCCAAATGTCTAACTATTTTAGGTTCGAGTCATGACAAGGTTGCCCAAGAAGAGAAAGCAAAGGAGAAGAAAGTATTGATTAAGATGAATTTGCTATCTTTGATCATATGCTTGGAGTATTTATGTAAATTAATATGAATGGTAATGGGGTTGTACCTTTATGTGATAATGTCGCTTTGGATCCAACACGATGTAATATGTAAGGTCAAGACTAGTTATGGCTACATATGCACATAATAGCATGTATTTTGCAAAAGTTGAAGAATGTAAATGACCTTACTAACTACTATTGAGAATTTTGAGTACTGTTTAGACCTTTTTATGTTTAATATGTGAATGTTTTATATGGTTGAAAAATAGATAGGAAGAGATTTTCATAGACACAAAGATCACTTAATTTTGGGGTTATGTATGATTTATTGTGATTTTTCAAAGTTATGGTCAATTACAGGGATTTTGAAAAATAACCATTACTACAGTGATTTTTGGACGAATTTATTGTACAAATCAACCCAATATTTGCCTTGTTTTATATTTTTTCCATGTAGAGAATCTTTTTAACTATATTTAGAGACTTGATTCATCTCAAGATGATTTTGCTAGAATTAGTTATAAATTTTCAAAATTTGTTGGGAAAAATGGAAAGTTATAAGTGAATAGATTCATGAATTTTAAAAATTCTATTTTCAATCCTTTATGAATTCAAATCTTTAATCATGCATAAATTAATATATTTAAGGTTTAATACATGGAAAATGGGTCTAAAATGAGGTGTGACACCCCTGACCATTTTGAACCTTTAAATGACTTAATAATGGGGATGTTACACAATTGATGGAGGAAGCTCAACCAAAAGATTGAGAAGAGATGAGGGTCGATTGCTAGATCATATCTCTATCATTGGATCACTAGTGCAAAGGCATCAATAACTAGTGAAAGAAGAGGAGAGAAAGGGAGTCATGAAAGGCTCTGTTACCAATAACACACAAATTCATGTTAAATTGTAAAGAATAAAGATGTGGCTAAGACTTTAATTTCATCAAATAAAATGTGATTGGACAATGGAACAATATCCATTGGATCATCATAACAAAAAACAAATACAACAACTAAACAGTACATAATGTGGTTGCCTAAACTATTCATGGTCGATGTAGAAAACCATAGATGACAACACTTATTGAACTCCCTAGTCTTGTAAAGACTGCATTTTCTATGTTGCTCTTTCCCTTTGATTTCAAGGAAGGGTGTACACTATAATCAATTGTGAAGAGGCAAAGTAAAATCCATTATAGATTTTATTAGAAGGTTATGTAAAGTAAATAAACTTTATATCTACATATACAATAGCCAATACAAACAAGAAATTGACAAGGATCAAGTGATTACTTATGTCCACATTTCTTTCCTCCAGGTATGTTCCTGATGTTGCATCTCTTTGGTATAGTGATAGTAATGGCAGGCTTGATCTTGGCCTACTTTGTAATAGGTGATAATAGAACAGCACAGATATAACATCTCAAGAATGTTAAAATATCTAGAAATGTATAGGGAATTCACAAAAAAGGATAGACACTATTTAGCGTGAAAAGGGGTAAAGAAGTCATTTTTCTCGGTCAGATTAAAAAATGAGAAATTATGTTTTTCCCTAAAAAATTATAAAAATGACATATATGTCCCTAAGCTTAAAAATTCACAGGGAAATAAGAGTGCAAAAGTCCTTGGAAAAAATTACATCTAATGACTTGGAACTTTTAAAAATTATACATTTACCTCAGGTTAGGTAATTTTGTAAATATAAAAAATTACTGCCAAAACGAAGCTCTTGATGAGACGAGCCTAATAGTATATGGCAGTAAGGGATAATGTTTAAGTAAAAAGAAATAATCAGTGTCGAATGTCGAAAAGTAACTTAATACCGATAAAATGGATTGTGGGCCTCATAGACGGTTAAAAGGTGATTGGGATAGGATTTGGGTTTTACATAGATATTGTTTGGGATAGGATAATTAAGGAAACATAGATATAAATTTAGAATAATCCTGTATCCCTAAAATGTAAATTTACTGTAAAAAGTAATTTTATCAGTACAGTTAAAAATTAACCGGCTTAGGATATATCTGGACTAGGAAAATTTGAGCAGTATTTGGACAATTTCTTCTCTCTCTTAGGTGTGTGTACAGCTCAAATTTTTGGCCAAAACTTCTTAAGGAAGTCATGAATTTTCGGCCAAAAACTTGTAAAGGAAGTCTTGATTTTGGACCAAAAAGCCACATAATTTCTCTCTTTCTCCTTCATTATGAACAACACATTAAGCAGCAAAATAAAGCAAGAAAAACACAAGAAAGAAAGAGAGAAAGAAAAGAGGAAAGAGAGGAAGAAAAAGAAGAAACTTGAAGAAATCCAAAGCTTAAGTTGTTGGTAAGTGATTCCTTTTATCCTAGCTTGTAATCTTGAGTAGTTTAAAGTAGTTTCTTCGAGTATGTTTCCTTCTCTCCTCATGCTAAGATTTCATCCAAACCCTAGAGGAAGCAAAGAATGGATTTTGATCCAATAAACTTAGGAGAAACACTAAACTAACAGCCTAGAACAAGATTGTGGAAGTAATTGGATGATTTTCAAAACAAATCATTTTCTCTCCTTTTCTTGCTAATTTTAGCTAGAATAGAGCATCAATTTAGAGTTGGAATTTCATGTTTTTTATGCCAAAAATTAGTTTCTTATGGTGGAAAACAATAGGAACAGGTGTTGGTTTTATGAAAATGCCAAAGGAAAATAAAATGAAATTTTAGGGTTTCATCAAGACTTTATGATGAAAGTCATGGAACTATTGGCTTAAGTGGTTAATTGATGACGTATTTAGGTTTGAGGAAGCCTAAGGAAGCTTGTGGAAGTGTTAGAAAGAGATGGAACCAAAGGAAAAGGAAAGAGGATTCACAAAGGTAGCATTACTTTCCTGCTTGCACTTTGTTATCATGGTTGCTTTCAATATGTTTGATGCTTTGTCATATGATTTTATTGTTGTCTTGTGATGTTTTTATGATATTAGCTGAGTTGAATGAGAGGCTATAAGACCCAGGGATGTCTATTTTTCAAAACGAAACTCTGCCAAAATTTTTGTGAAATCATATGAATTAATGTGCAACTGTGTTTGATCAATGATTCTTCAATGTTTTTATGTAAATGTGATAATATGATTGCATGTATGTGTAATTGCTACTGAGATTATTTGAATCTCATCCCCCCTCAATCACTAACCATGCTAGGGAAAAACAATGGAAAATAGCTAAGGGAAGAGCTAGATGCATGAAGAAGATAATGTGATCATTTGTATCAATATATGTGTAGATGAGTGAAGCTGACATTATTTGTTATTATATATTTCGAAGTTTCTCATTATGTTATGCTTGAGTGTGGTATAATGAATGATGATCTAAATATAATATGAAGCTTATTTGGTCAAGACATTAATGGAAATGTTCAATCTAAAAATCCTGATAGATACATAGATACTGTTCATGCAAGACAGGGAAATTAAATTAAGTAATTTATATTCTCTAAAATTAGATGGAATAAGCTTTCCATAGAGATAAAGAACACCTAAATTGGATAAGTGTACAATTTATGGTGAATTTTCAAAATTAGGGTTTAGAACAAGGTAAGATTGTGAAAACTAGAAATTCGAAGTTAGGTACTAGAAAATTCAAAAGATAATATAAACTTGTCCAAAACTCCAAAAATTTAGTGGTTTATATTTATAGAAAATTATATGTTTTAGGTTTCATATGACACTAATTTGGAGCCAATTGAGACTATATAATAGAAGATATGTAGTTTTTCCCAAAACTGTTCCAGTAAAAGTTAATGTCATACGCTATGCAAGTAAAATAAAAGCGCAAGAAAAACTTTTATAGAATTTAGACATATATAGCCTTCAAATGACATATAATATGTACAATTTGGTCCAGAATAGAAGGAAATATGATTTTTCAAATTTGAGGTCAGAAAACTGGAAGATAGAAAAATGACCAAATAAATAGTAAAAGTCCATAAAATTTATTATATGAATTGGCCCAATGAAGTTACTGTTTCATATTTTTTCCATTTAGATCTGGATTTAATATAATTTTATAAACTTTAATCACCTCAATATTTTATTTCTATAATTAGTTATGAATTTTCGAAATTCGGTTGGTCAAATGGTTTTCCCACATGAACAGTACCACCAAATTTTGAAAAATTCTATTTTAATTTTGTAGGTGATTTGAGCCTCTAATCATGATTACTAGATCATAACTAAGGCCTAATGCATGGGTAAATGGGCTCTAATATAAGGTGTTAGAATAGAGGCATCTTGGAGAAGTCTTGAGCAGAGCATTAACTCTAGCACAATAAGTTGGTGGAACTCTTGCCTTTTCATTACCAGTTATAGTTAAGCATAGACTTAGGCTTATTGCTGCAGATCCTATGAAGGTCTTCACATAATCTCCCACAGCTTCACCTCCCTAAATTAGTTGATTTAAAGCTAGCAGAAATATTTGCACTATGACAAGGAAGACCTTGCTATGAAATTCATTTTCTAACTAATATATCTAATGTTGCACTATGGTTTTTGAACGATATGCATTAGCAGAGAAAGGGTTATATAGTATGGACAGTGAGAAAATATAATATTGGGGTGGTTATGGATTTGGCCTTTTTCAATGTGTAATGATTTAGTTTTTGTGAGAGGAATGTTCACTCATCTTCAAGTGACATTATAGTATCAATTTCATGTGGTGAGTGAATATCCTTTCTTTCCTAGCATGCATTATGCTCTTCACTAGACCATCAAAATAATTTTTTTCTTAAGTGAACACAATTGAAGTGAGTAGAGAGACGCATAATAAGGAAAAGAGGTGTAACACCCTAAAACTTGAATCCAAAAAACTGACTTCAAAGAGATTACTTCGATATGGACCAAGATATAATTGAAAAACAACCAAAAAGAGACTTTGAAGGTGAGAAAACAAGATGAGAGACTTAGAAGATAAGGTTAGACATGATTAGAGCACATCAAGTTATGGCTAGATGAGAAGAAAAATGAGGGAGACAAATCTCCCTTGTGGTGCCACAGTCTAGGAATGTAGCATAATTATGCCATTAGTTGCTATTTTGACAGCAACTTGCTATCTAATTGGGTAAACTTCGGACATGCATATCTCTTTAACCTGACCTTTGATTCATATGATTCCAATGCCTACAAGTCAATCTTCACATCTACTAACAAAAGATACTAACATCATCATCAAATTCTTCAATATGGCGATTTTAGACAACTATGGCCGAAACTGTCACTTTTAGTCAAAACTTAACTCTAACACTTCCTCATTTCCAAACCACACATTTTTTAACCATTGAACCTTTTCCATCAGGTCACAAATCACCCAAAAACATTGTTCAAGGTGCTTAGATCCTAAAGAAACCATTTATGTGTTATTTGACCCAATGGCCGCCAAACTGAACTAATGAGTTACATACTCATTTTCTCCAGAACTGACCAAAACTCATGCCCATCCTCATAAATTACTCAAACATAACAAAACATACATGGGGCACCCATTGCCTAGGAGCCAAACTCACTATGACAACAAACAACCTCAAACCCTGACATACCAGAACAACTATTACATTAATCCTTACAAAAAATCAAGATGGTTTAGACTACCATTCATTCATGCACACAACTACACATTGACTCATTGTACACCTCTACACCTAGATAGCCTTAATCAACTTTGAGGTCATAAATAATCTAAGTCATACACGAGGGACAAGAATACACTAATAGTCCTTGGGAGACACATGCATAGCAACTACATATGGCATCATTTTTACACTTGACATGATACTAAACATAACATGCTTTCTCAAATAAACACATACTGATATAGGTACTTAGATATCCCTTATATCCCCAAAAGGGCTTTTCCATCTCCATGGTAGCCCATATCATGAGGATATCAATTTAATACCTAAGTAGAACTACTATAAGATGGTGGTTCAACTTAGGTTGTGTTCACAAAGGAGGAAAGAGTAGATTTACTATCATCTAGATTTAACATGGAAATTTGTCTAATAACATCTAAAATGCGAATTTTGAAATGTTGAACTTATAGATAGGGCTTGAAAGTTTGAATTTCTAGCTTTACTTTAGCATCTTTTCATTATGCAGGTCTGATAAACTCCATTAAATTGATTTACTATCATCTTGACTCATGAGGAGTACCTACAAAACATCTTAAACACACTTCGATGCTAAAGTTAGTATCAATTTAATGCCAGAAACTTAAATAGATTTAGTTTGAGTCTTGCTTATAAATCATAGGGATTTACCATTCTTATTGCTCTTCTGATTTTGCAGTATCTATCTTCTGCAAGTGGTTTAGTTAGAATGTTTGCAATATGATCTTTGTTAGATAAGCTGGCTTTCCAAGAGGGGGTGAATTGGGAAGATTAAAAATTTTCTGCAAAAAGTCAAGAAAGTGAAGAAAGCAAAGGGTGATGGTAAAACATAGTATGAATGAATAAACAGTAAAAGTAATAGTAGGGAAGAGAAGACTCTGATATTTATCCTGGTTCGGTCTCTCAATTTGACCTACGTCCAGTCCTCAAGTCACCACTTGAGATTTTCCACTATTCTGCAAGAATTCAGTGGGCTTCTTACAAATACCTCAATACACAGATGATGCTCTGTTTCTAGAGCTCACACTTTCACTCTATGCATTCTCACTGAGTGCTTTTCCAATCCCTTGTGATATCTCTTTACAAGAAAATCTTTCTTCCAGATGAAGATAAGGTTGTTTACAGTGAATAAGCTCTCTTAATCAGAGTGTATAAGAAAGTTAAAGTATAAATATTGAAGTGTGAGAGTATGAGACTTTGAGTAGATGATTTGACAAAGTTTCAGTATTTACAAAGTAAAATCGTTACCCACATCTTCAAATGAAGTTCTATTTATAGATTTTTGCCCCAACTAAACGTTAGAGACAAGATCTAGCCGTTTGAGACGTTACCCAATGGTTACTCTGAGAAACTATCTATTTACCAACCGCATTTAATGCTTCTGACACTCAAAGTTCAAATTTCAGTTAGTCAACAGATGAATTTGACAGAAACCGAAAGTTATAGCCTTTAATGTTGAACTTCCGAAGTTCGTCTGTTATGAATCAAAATTTGAATTTTCATATTTAGAAAATGATTGTATGTTGGAACATATGAATTTCCATGTGTAAAGTTGTTCTGTCTAGTGTGAACAGTAAATTCAATTTACTATAGTGCCTTCAAAATTCGAATTTTGGAACCCCAAAATTTGTCTGTCAGAAGCTGGTTCAATAAGGCACAATAGTTCATAAATTTGAAATTCGAATTTCAAAGGGCAAAGTTTGTCTATCAGAGAGTCCTCTTTTCAGACTTACTTTAAAATTCCAATTTCTGAATATTGTAATTCGTATGTCAACATATCAACACAATAAACTTACAAGCTTCTGTTTCTGAAATTCGAATTTTCATGTTCAAAGTTCGTCTGTCAGTGTGCAATTTTAAAGCTCTTTTTAAACTTCTTTTCATATGAACTTTGACACATCCTCAGATGAATTTTTCAATTTTCATAAGTTACATTTTGTCTTAAATTTGAATTCTCAACATCAAAGTTCGTCTGTCAGAGAAGAGCTCTTTTCAGATATAGGTCAAAGTCTAAATTTCAGGATACAAAATTTGTCTGTTAGAGAAGCCTCTTTTTCAGACTTGTTCATTTTCAATATGAAATTCAAATTTCCAGAGGCAAAGTTCGAATTTTCAAAACAGCAGATCAGTGTAAACCTTTCAAACTTCGTCTGTTGGTGGGTGTTTTTCAAATATTCCATGAATTAGCATAGAATTAAGCTTTTAAAACATCTTTTCACCAAATCAAAGTCTTTTACTCAAATTAAAAACATTACTAAACATTCTACATCTATTCTTGCATTGATTTCTCCAAAATTCCTTCACTTGAAACCTTTTGTGCACCTTTGATATCTTTACTCCAAGCTCTTGAAGGTTGGTTTGGAATCATCAAAACACTTCATTCAACATTCTCCCCCTTTTTGATGGTGACAAAACAACTCACAAACTGGATTAGTACTTAGGTTTGCTTGCACAAGTTCCCCCTCAACATATGCATTATAATCCAAAAGATATCATATATAGTAGATCAAGTAAATAGATTTATTAACTCATTCAAAGTTCAACAAGAACAGATTATTGCAACCAAGGAACTATTTTATTTCATTAAATGTCACTTTACAAGAAACAACAGTGCAACATATTATAGAAACACAAAAACATTACAGAAACACAAAAACATCACTACAAGAGGACCTAAGCATAAGTTCTAATCACTTTTTCTTTGACTTGGTCTTCTTGCTATATGTTTTTCCTAAAGGCTCTGCAGTAGACTTTCCAGTTTGCTCACTCTTCTCCCCCTTTTTGGAATCATCAGGAAGGTGAACAAAATCAGTAGGAGGAGGGATCTGAGATACTCGAATAGCTTAAAGAGGCACAGGAACAAATGACATTTCTGGATTGAGCTTTGGCAAGGACCTAGAAACTTCAGAACTTGTGTCTTCATCTTCATCATCAGAAATCTCAAGTTCATAAATTTCTTGCCTTGTAATTGCCAATTGTGCCCTTCTTTCTTCCGAGAAATCAAGGTATGTAACAGATGAGGGAGCAGGAGGAGGAGCAAACATTTCTTCAACCCTTCTTGTCTGACCTTGCAAGAGAGCATTGTGTGCGATGGCTTCTAAATCAACAAAAGGCACAATGCTCCTTTCTTCATTTAGGGCAGCCTGCATGAATGGTGAAGTGGAGATGGCTGTCACTAATCTTTCTACTTGCTCAGATTCTTGCTGGGACAGGATTGACTCTTGAGCATCTACTTGAATAGGGTCATGAGAGCTTAAATCCTAAGGGCCTACTTCTTCCATACCATAGTCCAAGGGAGGACCAAGACTTGGTGTGTTCAATGTGCCAGTAACCTCAGTATCATCTACAGCATCATCATGCTCAGGAGAGTCTAGCTCAAAGGGACTAGGAGGTTCAGGATTGGAGACTTAGCAGGCTCAGAGAATCCTGGCTGAGGTGGAGCTGATGTGGCAGGAATGGTTTTCCGAATGTCTTCATATGCATCAGCAACCACTTTTATGTTCTTGGCCAACTGGTGGATCTGATCTTGAAGATGAGCAAACTTGGCATTTGGTCATCCCTGTGCTCAGTATGAGTGTAGACAAACTGTCATACAACTCAGTGATCTTGGTTAGCTTGGCATGAGAGGAGGGAGTTGATGGAATGTGAGCAGGCAGAGATGGAGATAGGATAGGTGGAGAAGGCTGAGGTATAGGTCTTGCAGGAGCCTCAGAGGTACCTTCATGCTGTAGGGGGCATCTTCGTCAAAGAAGAGATCTTCAGATTTTCCTGATCCCTTCCCAATCCATCTTCCATCTTTTCTTTCAATCCCTATTCTTTGTAGCTCCTCTTCCTTGAAAATCTCAGTGGGTTTCTCTTTCCTTTTCTCAAGGTGCTGAATTCTAGCATATTAAAGAATCTTGGAGATGATTGCTGAATAAGAGAGTGTATAGTCCTTCCTTTGATCCCTTGCCTTGATTATGCGTTGGAGTATGATATGTCCCATGTTGATAAGCTTCCCACGCATGATTGCTGCCATTACATGTGCCTTTGCCCTTGTGATTAAATTGAAGCTACCTCTTTTGTTGAAGAAAATCCTAGACACTATATAGTGTAGGATCCTTACTTGAGCACTGAGGTCAGTGGGCTTCAGCAAGTTTATTATTTGCCTATTCTCCTTTCTTCTGAGCAATGTGTCCAGGATTGTGCTCTCCTTGTAATTCAGAAAGAGGCTACCTTCTTCATCAGCAGTTTCTGCCTCATCCATGTATCCTGAGGCAGTGATGTCAATCTTAAGGCCATCTTGCCCTAGAATTTCTAATACTTCATTAAGAGTTTCATCTGTGAGCCAGATGGTCCTTGATCTCAGATTGACCTCCCATTTCTTCTTATTGCTGTTGTACTTCAGGGAGGCATACCATGTCTTAACCACTTCATCATCATACCTCTCTAGTATCTCTAACAGATTCTTATATCTCATCATCCATAAACCAACATCAAAATTGTTTGAGAATAAGAAATCTTCCATGTTCACACAATGGGGCTTTATTACCTTTTTGCTCACAAACTTGGACGAGTATTCCTCCTGAATCTGAGGAGTGCTGTATAATGACATTGTTGTGAGTTGGTATTCTCCAGATTTAGTACTGAAGGAGGAAGTGGAAGCAACAGCAGCAGCAGCAGGAATAGAAATCAAGGGCTCTGTTTTCTTCGATGAAGAAGGTCCAGCTTTCTTTGATTCTGCCTTTGGAGTTGTTTTCTGTTGTTTAGAGGGAGTTGCCTTGCTTGATTCATCTTTTCTCTTCGATTTTTCACCCTCCTTTGAGGCATATTGGGATTTAACCGTCCTCTTCGGCCGTGCCTCTCCCTTTCTTACTTCTGAAATTTTTACTCGTGCCATTTTTCTGAATGAAAGATTTAGAATGAAGCTGAGAATGAGTTTATAAGATTCAAAAAGGAGTTTAAATGGTGGGAAATGAAGATTTATGGTCAGAATTGAAGAGCATTGAAGAGAGAATTTAAACAAACTTAGAGAAGAGATGAATAGGGTTGCTTCTGTTCAGAGGAAGAGCGTTGGTTTTATAGTGTGTAACTACCTGACAGATGAATTTTGAGGGTTCAAAATTTGAACTTCAAGCAATTAAAAGTTAAACCATCCAGCAAAGCTTACTGACAGACAAATTTTCTTCTGAAAGTTCATCTGACAGAGGCTTGGTTCAAGTAGCACAAGATGAACAGATGAACTTTGTTTTAGCAAAGTTCGAATTTCGAAGAGCAGGCATCAAGCAATGATTAATGCAACTAACAACAGACAAATTATGCATATGAAAATTCATCTTTCAGAGATTCAACATCATGAGCATGTTCCAATAGACGAATTTTGAATCAGAAATTCAATTTTCTATACTTTGTAAAAGTTCTTCAACATGCGTATGTTATGAAATGGACAATTGTATAATTATCATGTTAGACACAGATAACATTGAATCTTTTATTTTTGAAAATTTTAACTTTCAAGGACCAACTGACGAATTTCGAGGGACCACCGAGAACTGTTCCAAGTTGAAGTTCGTCTGTTCACTCATTCAAAAACATAATTTATCAAGGAAATTCGTCTAACACAACTAAAATGCGAATTTCAACTTTAAAGGCTTATTGAATGGATCCAAAACTCAGATTTCTTGCTGTCTCTTTCTCCTTTTCACTGTTCCATCCTAATTTGCTCCATTTTTCAGATCTATTGTCATTTAAACTCATGAGGAGCACCTGCAACTTATATTAAACTTTCTCCGATGCTAAAGTTAAAATTAAATCAATATCAGAAATTCTAAAACAGATTGATACATAATTTTACTTACAGTTCATTGGGATTTACCATACCCAATTCTCTCCTTATTTTACAATGCCTATCATCTGAAAGAGGCTTTGTCAAGATGTCAGCAACTTGATCTTCTGTAGGGATGTATTCTAATCTGATCTCTCCTTTCAGAACATGATCTCTTATGAAGTGGCGCCTAACTTCAATATGCTTCATCCTTGAATACATGATTGAATTCTTTGTGATATTAATGGCACTTTATTTGTCACACATTATAGGTATTTCTTTTATCTCAATCTCAAGATCTTCAAGCTGCTGCTTCATCCAGATAACTTGGGTACAATAGCTTCCAGCTGCAACATATTCAGCTTCTACTGTGGATAAGGCCATACTATTTTGCTTCCTGCTAAACCATGAAACCAAGGATCCTCAAAGAAACTGACATGTTCCACTTGTGCTTTTTCTGTCAGTTTTGGATCCTGCAAAGTCAGCATCAGTGTATCCTTTCAATTCTTCTCCATTGCCTTTAAGATACCAAAGACCCATCTGTAAATTTCCAATTCGATATTTGAAAATATGTTTCATAGCAGTTGCATGGGTTTCTTTGGGGAAAGATTGGAAACTTGCACACATACAGACACTTAACATGATGTTAGGTCTACTGGTAGTTAGGTATAGTAGGGATCCAATCATTCTTCTATACTGGGTTATGTCAAACATTTTCCCTTTTTCATCCACATCTAGTTTTGTTGTTGTAGCCATAGGTGTTCCCATGGGTTTGGCATTCTCCATCCCAAACTTCTTTAGCAATTCCTTCAGATACTTGGATTGGTTGAGAAAGATACCATCATCACACTGCCTGAATTGCAATCCAAGGAAGAAGTTGAGTTCACCCATCATGGACATTTCGAATTCCCCCTGCATTAGCTTAGAAAAATTCTTGCAAAGAGATTCATTAGTAGCACCAAATATAATATCATCAACATAGATTTGAACAATAAGTAAATCTTTATTTTCTTTCTTGGTAAATAAAGTTGTATCTACTTTTCCTCTATTGAACCTCTTTTTAGTTAGAAAATTACTTAATCTTTCATACCATGCTCTAGGGGCTTATTTTAAACCGTAAAGAGCTTTCTTCAGTTTATAAACATGGTTTGATTTTGCAGAGACCTCAAAACCTGGAGGTTGGTCTACATAAACCTCTTCCATGATATATCCATTTAGAAAAGCACTCTTCTCATCCATTTGATATAACATAATATTTTTCATGCATGCATATGCTAACAGAATTCTAATTGCTTCTAATCTAGCCACTGGAGCAAAGGTTTCTTCAAAATCAATCCTTTCTTTTTGATTATATCCTTTTGCAACCAGTATAGCTTTATTTTTGATTATTGATCCTGATTCATCAAGTTTATTTCTAAAAACCCATTTGGTGCCAATGACAGGATGGTTTTTGGGTCTGGGCACTAAATCCCTAACTTGATTTCTTTCAAAATGATTCAACTCATCTTGCATAGCTAAAATCCAGTATTCATTAGTTAAGGCTTCTTTAGTACATTTTGGTTCAATTTGAGAAATAAAAGCACAATTTATCATTTGATCCCTTAACTATTTTCCTATTTTAACTTTCTCTTGAACATCCCCTATCACTTGATCAACAGGATGCTTCCTTTGATATCTCCAAGCTCTAGGGAGTTCTTGAGAAAAGTCTTCATTATCTTCATCCTAAAAGTCTTTCTCCTGAATATCTTCCTCTATGTTAATAGATTCAGATATTTTTGGAGGTTCAATTTTACCTTCATCCGATAGATCTAAATTTTTAAAGTTTGAAATAAGATCATCCTCATCAATGACATGTTTGGAAACAGTTTCATTTTCAATGAACACTACATGCACAGATTCTTCTACTAATTTAGACTTTTTATTAAAAACTCTATATGCCTTACTTCTACTAGAGTAGCCCAGAAATATACCTTCATCAAATTTGGCATCAAACTTACCCAGATTCTCCTTTCAATTGTTGTGGATGAAGTACTTACAGCCGAACACATGTAGATGTGAGAGATTTGGCTTTCTTCCTTTGTACAGCTCATAAGGAGTCTTCCCAAGGATTGGTCTGATGTAGGTTCTATTTATGATGTAGCTTGCTGTGTTTACTGCATCAGCCCAAAATACTTGAGAGAGTTCCTTTTCATTCAGCATTGCTCTAGCCATCTCTCCAATTGTTCTGTTCTTCCTTTCTACTACTCTATTTTGTTGAGGAGTTCTTGGAGCTGAGAAGCTGTGATCAATTCCATGCTCATCACAGTACTCCATGAAGTATGAATTCTCAAACTCTCCTCCATGATTTGATATGATAGACACAATAGAAATACCTTTCTCATTCTGTACTTTCCTAGCCAAGGTTACAAATACATCAAACGTATAACTCTTAGAGGAAAGAAAGAGTGTCCAGGTAAATCTAGAGTAATAATCTACAATTACAAGCACATACAAATTTCCACCAATGCTTTTTACCCTAGATGGACTAATCAGATCCATATGCAGTAGTTTTAGTGGTCTAGTTGTGGTGATTACGTTTTTAGATTTGAAAGAAGATTTGATTTGTTTTCCTTTTAGGCATGCATCATATTCTTTGTCTTTGTCAAAAGTAATTTTTGGTAGGCCAGTGACTAACTCATTTTTAACTAGTTCTGAAAGTTGATTCATGTTTACATGAGCTAATCTTCTATGCCACAACCAACTATCATTATCCTGACTAATCAGTAGACAAAATCTAAGGGAGGAAGTTCATCAAGATCAATAGTGTAGCAGTTACCATCCCTTTAAGCTTTGAGGATTATTTTGTGATCACTTTTTCTGATGACTAGGCAGAACTTTGAGTCAAACAGTACCCAGTTTCCTTTGTCACATGTCTGACTCATACTTAGTAGATTGTGGTTGAGGCCAATTACAAGCAGCACCTCTTTAATGGATGTTTCAAGATTCTTCCTCACAATGCCTATGCCAACTATTTTGCCATACTGATCACCTCCAAAGGTCACCTTTCCTCCTTTCTTGTCTCTAAAGATGGTGAACTTCTCCTTATCACTAGTCATATGACTTGAGCATGCACTGTCCATATACCATTTGTTGCTCCTTCTAGCTTTAAGACAAACCTGCAAGACAAAGTTCATACTTTCCTTTTAGGTACCCAAATTTGCTTGGGTCCTTTTCTGTCAGTAGTCTTTTCCCTAGATACAGATGTACCTTTGGGAATCCATTTAACCTTCCTGTCATGTCCATTTTTCTTTAAAGCACATGAACTTGAAATATGTCCCTTCTTATTACAGAAGTGATAGGTGGTAATGGGACTGTTGGATTGAGAAGCAGGAAGAAAACAATGCAGATAATATTTTTGTTTTGCATGCCTTAGTTGATTATATGATTCAATGTGATGTGACATGTGATCTTTCTTTCTATTGCCACTAGCATGCACAAAATGTCTCATGTACACATTCTGATTTTTCTTCCTAATCTTTTCTTTTACAGCACAAGGATCATAGCCAAGTCCAGCATTTCCTTGTGATATTCTTTGACTTCCCATTAAAGCAAACAACATGTCTTTTCCTTTAGTGAGTCTAGACATGCTTTTTACCCAATAGTCATTAGTTTGTTTTAACTCAATGCATGATTTACAACAAGCAGATTCAGTATGCAGAGAAGTATTTTCAGAGATGTTACATTGAGATTCTAGTTTGTTAATCTTTTTCTTTGCTTGCTTAAGTTCTTTGGCTGTCTTGACAAATTCATCATGCAATTCATAAAATGCATCCAGTAATTCAGAATAGGAAGGTTCAGATTCATATACCTCATCCTCATGATAACTGTTGGATGGAGTTTCAACTTCTTCAGATGTAAGAGCTATCAGAGAGATGTTGGCAATCTCTTGTTCATCATCTTCTTCCTCATCTGAGTTATGGCCCCAGATTAATGTGATGTAGGCTCTTTTCTTCTTGACTTTGTCTGCAGCTTTCTTTTCTTTTTCCTGCTTCTTTAGGAATTGTAGGCAATCCCATTTAATGTGTCCCTGCTTCTTGCACTCGTAGCAGGTTACTTGTTCTTTTCCTTCTTTCTTACTATTTCTAACTACTCCTTTCTTGAAAAATTTCTTGCTTCTTTTCTTGTTGTAAAATCTTCCAAATTTTCTGACCATCATAGCCAGAGTTTCCTCATCTAACTCATCTCCATCATCAGACTCTTCTTCTTTCTCCTCAGCAGCTTTCAGAGCAAGACCCTTCTTCTTTCTGTCTTGTCCAGCTTCTTTGAGAGTCTTTATCTTTCCTTTGTATTCCTCGAGGCTACCAAAGAGAGCTGTGACATATGCCATTGATTCTCCTCTGGCTTCCTCTATTGCTGTGACTTTAGGTTGCCACTCCAAAGGAAGAGCTCTGAGGATCTTTTTGACTTTTTCTGTCTGAGTATACTTTTTGCCCAGACTCTTTAGTTGATTCACTCTGAGGGTGAATCTCTTCTGTAGCTCTTTTACGCTTTCTCCTTCTGCCATCCTGAAGCTTTCATATTCACCTATGCAGGTGTTTAATTTGTTTTCTCTTACTCCAGTTATTTCTTCATGAGCAATTTGCAAGGTGTCCCACATTTCCTTGGCAATGGAGCACTGTGAGACCCTGTAGAATTCGTCTTGATTCAATGGCACAGTAGTTCATATAATTCAAAATTCAAATTTTCAAAGGGCAAAGTTCGTCTATCAGAGAGACCTTTTTTCAGACTTACTTCAAAATCTGAATTAATAAATACTGTCATTCGTATGTCAACATATCATTGCTACAGACTCACAAGCTTAGTTTCTGAAATTTGAATTTTTATGTTCAAAGTTCGTCTGTCAGTGAGCAATTTTGAAATCTAATCTAAATTTGGTTTCAGATAAACTTTGACATAATTTCAGACGAATTTCTTTAGTTTTCATAAGTTACATTATGTCTGAAATTCGAATTTTCAAAACCCAAAGTTCGTCTGTTACTAAAAGCATCTTTCAGACACTTATCAAAATTCTAATTTTCTCAAGTCAAAATTCGTCTGTCAGAGAAGCTTCTCTTCAAACTTGTTCTGTTTCAGTACGAAATTTGAATTTTCAAAGCCAAAGTTCGAATTTCCAAGATGACAGATCAGTATTAACATTTCACACTTCGTCTGTTGGTGGGTGTTTTTCAAATATTCCATGATTTAACGTAGAATCAAGGTTTTAAAATATTTTTTCACCAAATCAAAGTCTTTTACTCAAATAAAACACTACTAATCATCCCACATCTATCTTTGCACAGATTTATCCAGAATTTCTTCACTTGAAACCTTTTGGGCACCTTTGATATCTTTATTTGCAAAGTCTTTCAAGGTTGGTTTGGAAATATCAAAACTCTTGATCCAACATTCTCCCCTTTTTTGATGATGGCAAAATAACTTACAAACTGGATTAGTACTTGGGTTTGCTTTAACAAGCTCCCCCTCAACATATGCATTATATTTCAAAAGATATCATATATAGTAGATCATGTGAAGAGATTCAAAGAATAATAAGAACAGATCATTATAACCAAGGAATTCTTTAATTTTATCAAATGTTGCTTTATAGGAACCAATTTATGCAAAGTACTTCAAAATACACAAATCAAACACAAAACATAAACAACACAACAAACATCTAGAACTCAATACAACACTACAAGAGGACTCAAGCCTAAATTCTAATCACTTCTTCTTTGGCTTGGTCTTCTTGCTGTAAGTCTTTCCAGATGGCTCAGCAGCAGACTTGCCAGTTTGCTTACTCTTCTCCTCCTTTTTGGCATCATCAGGAAGGTGAACAAAATCAACCGGAGGAGGGATTTGAGAAACTAGAATAGCTTTGAGGGGCACAGGAGCAAAAGGCAGATGTGGACTAACTGATAGAGGAGGCTAAGAAGGCTCAGGGCTTGGATTCTCATCTTCAGAGACCTCAAGCAGTTCTTGCATCTCTTGTCTGGAAAGAGTCAATTGAGCCCTTTGTTCTTCTGAAAGACCACATGCAGTGAGAGATGAAGGAGCAGGGTCATCAGAACGAAACATTTCTTCAAGCCTTCTTCTATGAGCTTGCAAGAGAGCATTACGAGCAATAGCTTCCAAATCAACAACAGGCACAATGCTCTTTTCTTCATTTCTGGCAACCTCCATGATTGATGAAGTAGAAATGGCTGCCACTAGTCTTTCTACTTGCTCAGATTCTTGCTGGGACAAGATGACTCTTGAGCATCTGCAGTAATAGGCTCATGGAAGCTTGAATCCCGAGCACCCTCTTCCTCCATGTCATAGTCCAAGGGAGTACCAGGACTTGGTGTGCATATTGTACCACCAGCCTCCGTATCATCTACGACATCATCATGCTCAGAAGAGGCTAGCTCAAAGGGACTTGGAGGCTCAGGAGTTGGAGACTGAACAGGCTCAGAGAATCCTGGCTGAGGTGGAGCTGATGTGGCAGGTATTGCACTTCGAATATCTTCATAGGCATCAGCAACCACTTTCATGCTCTTGGCCAACTGGTGAATCTGATCTTGCATATGAGCAAATTTGGCATTTTGCTCATCCCTGATGCTAAGTATGAGTCTAGACAGGCTGTTATACAACTCAGTGATCTTGGTTGGCTTGGCACGAGAGGAAGGAGTAGATGGAATATGAGTAGGCTTAGATGGAGATGGGACAGGCAAGGAAGGCTGAGGTGTAGGTCTTGCAGGAGCCTTAGAGGTACCTTCTTGCTGTAGGGAGAATCTTCAACAAAGAAGAGATCTTCATATTTTCCTACCCCCTTCCCAATCTATCTTCCTTCATTTCTCTCAATCCCCATTCTTTGAAGTTCCTCTTCCTTGAAAATCTCAGTGGGCTTTCCTTTCCCCTTCTCAAGGTGCTGAATTCTAGCATATTGTAGAATTCTAGAAATGATTGCTGCATAGGGGAGTGTGGAGTATTTCCTTTTATCCCTTGCCTTGATCATGCGCTGGAGTATGATATGTCCCATGTTAATGAGCTTTCCACGCATAATTGCTGCCATTACATGTGCCTCTGCCCTTGTGATTAGATTGAAGCTGCCTCCTTTATTGAATATGATCCTAGACACTATGTAGTGTAGGATCCTTACTCGAGCACTGAGGTCCGTGGGCTTAAGCAAGTTTATGGTTGGCCTATTTTCCTTTCTTCTTAGCAAAGTGTTCAGGATTGTGCTTTCCTTGTAGTTTAGAAAGGGGCCACCTTCTTCATCAGTAGTCTCTAACTCATCCATGTTCCCAGAAGCAGTGATGTCAATCTTAAGGCCATCTTGTCCTGAGATTTCCAACACTTCATTGAGAGTTTCATCAGTGAGCCAGATGGTCCTTGATCTTAGATTGACCTCCCACTTCTTCTTTTTGCCATTGTATTTCAAGGAGGCATACCATGTCTTAACCACTTCATCATCATATCTCTCCAATATCTCTAACAGATTCTTATATCTTAGCATCCATATTCCAGCATCAAAACTGTTAGAGACCAAGAAATCTTTCAAGTTCACACAATGAGGCTTGATTACCTTTTTATTGGCAAACTTGGTTGAGTATTCTTCCTGAATCTGAGGAGTGCTCTATAATGGCAGTGTAGTGAGTTGGTATTCTCTAGATTCAGTACTGGAGGAAGAAGTAGAAGCAACAGCATCAGCAGCAGCAGGAACAGGGACCAAAGGCTCTGCTTTCTTTGAAGAAGAGGGTCCTACTTTCTTTGATTCAGCCTTTGGTGTAGTTTTCTGTCATTTGGAGGGAGTTGCCTTGCTTGATTCGGCTTTTCTCTTCGATTTTTCACCCTCCTTTGAGGCATATTAGGATTTGACCGTTCTCTTTGCTCGTGCCTCTCCTTTTCCAACTTTAGGATTCTTTACTCTGGCCATTTTCGTGGATGAATGTTTCAGAATGAAGTCGAGATTGGGTTTATAGGGTGCGAAAATCAGTTTAAATGGTGGGAAATGAAGATTTACTATTAGAATTGAAGAGCATCAATGAGAGAATTTGAACAGACTCAGAGAGGAAAAGAGTAGGGTTGCGTCTGATCAGTTGAAAACCATCGATTTTAATGTAAGTAACCACCTGACAAACGAATTTTGGGGGTCAAAATTTGAACTTTGAGCAGTTAAAAGTTAAACCGTTCAGCAAAGCTTACTGACAGATGAATTTTCTTCAGAAAGTTTGTCTGACAGTGGCTTGGTTCAAGCAACACAAGATAAACAGATGAACTTTGTTTCAAAAAAGTTCAAATTTTGAAGAGTTAACATCAAGTAGCAATCAAATCAACAAAGAACAGACGAATTAGGCATATAATCATTCATCTTTCAGAGATTCAACATTATGAGCAAGTTTCAACAGATGAATTTTGAATCCAAAATTCGAATTTCTTTACTTTGTAAAGATTCTCCAACATTCATATGTTAAGAAATAATCATTTGTATAATCATCATGTTGGACAAACATAACTTTGAAACTTTTACTTTTGAAAACTCGAACTTTCAAGGTCCAACAGACGAATTTCGAGGCATCACCGAGAACTATTCCAATGTATAACAAGCTGAAGTTCATCTGTTGGGCATCTAAATTTGAATGTTGACCATGCTGTCTTGTTCAGAAACACAGTTTATCAAGGAAATTCGTCTAACACACAACTAAGATACAAATTTCAACTTTAAAAACTTACAGAATAGATCCAGAAACTCAGAATTTTTGCCATTTTCTTCACTTTTTGATTGTTGTATTCTGGTGTGCTCCATTTTTCAGATTTATTACCATTGAATCTCATGAGGAGCACTTGCAACTTAAATTAAATTCACTCTGATTCTAAAATTAGAATTAATTTAGTGTTGGAAAATCTAAAAACAGAATTGCATACGGTATTTACTTACAGTTCATTGGGATTTACCATACCCAATTCTCTCCTGATTTTGCAATATCTATCTTCTGATAGAGGCTTTGTCAAGATATCTGCAACTTGATCCTTTGTTGGCATGTATTCTAGTCTAATTTATCCTTTCAAAACATGATCCCTTATGAAGTGGTGCCTAACTTAGATATGTTTTGTGATGTTTATGGTACTTTGGTTGTCACACATGATTGGTATTTCCTTCATCTCAACCTCAAGATCTTCAAGCTGCTGTTTCATCCATATGATTTGGGCATAACAGCTTCCCGCTGTAACATACTCAGCCTCTGCTGTGGATAAGGCCACACTGTTTTGCTTCTTGCTAAACCATGAAACCATGGATCCTCCAAGAAACTGACATGTTCTACTTATGCTTTTTCTGTTAGTTTTGGATCCTGCAAAGTCAGCATCAGTGTATCCTTTGAGATCTTCTCCATTCCCCTTTGGATACCAAAGACCCATATGTGATATTCCAATGAGATATTTGAAGATACGTTTCACAGCAGTTGCATGGGTTTCCTTGGGACATGACTGGAAACTTGCACACATACAGACACTAAACATGATGTCAGGTCTGCTGGCAGTTAGGTATAGTAGGGATCCAATCATTCTTCTATACTGGGTTATGTCAAACATTTTCCCTTTTTCATCCATATCTAGTTTTGTTGTTGTAGCCATAGGTGTTCCCATGGGTTTGGCATTCTCCATCCCAAACTTCTTTAGCAATTCCTTCAGATACTTGGATTGGTTTAGATTGGTTGAGAAAGATATCATCATCACACTGCCTGAATTGTAATCCAAGGAAGAAGTTGAGTTCACCCATCATGGACATTTCAAATTCACCCTGCATTAGCTTAGAAAAATTCTTGCAAAGAGATTCATTAGTAGCACCAAATATAATATCATCAACATAGATTTGAACAATAAGTAAATCTTTATTTTCTTTCTTGGTAAATAAAGTTGTATCTACTTTTCCTCTATTGAACCCTTTTTCAGTCAGAAAATTACTTAATCTTTCATACCATGCTCTAGGGGCTTATTTTAAACCGTAAAGATCTTTCTTCAGTTTATAAACATGGTTTGATTTTGCAGAGACCTCAAAACCTGGAGGTTGGTCTACATAAACCTCTTCCATGATATATCCATTTAGAAAAGAACTCTTCACATCCATTTGATATAACAAAATATTTTTCTTGCATGCATATGCTAATAGAATTCTAATTGCTTCTAATCTAGCTACTAGAGCAAATGTTTCCTCAAAATCAATACTTTCTTCTTAATTATATCCTTTAACAACCAGTCTAGCTTTATTTCTGATTAATGATCATAATTCATCAAGTTTAACCCATTTGGTGCCAATGACATGATGATTTTTGCGTCTGGGCACTAAGTCCCAAACTTGATTTCTTTCAAACTGATTTAATTTATCTTGCATAGCCAAAATCCAATATTCATCAGTTAAGGCTTTCTCAGTGCATTTAGGTTCAATTTGTGAGATGAAAGCACAATTAATCATTTGATCCCTTAACTGTTTTCTGGTTCTATCTCTCTCTTGAACATTCCCTATCACCTGATCAACAGGATGATTCCTTTGATATTTCCAAGCTCTAGGGAGTTCCTGAGACATTTCTTCATTATTTTCTTCTTCAAAATCTCTCTCTTGAATATCTTCCTCTATGTTAATAGATTCAGATATTTTGGAGGTTGAATTTTACCTTCATCGGAGATATCTAACTTTTTAAAGTTTAAGACAAGATCATTCTCATCAGTAGCATGTTTACCTTCATCGGAGATATCTAACTTTTTAGCAATTTCATTTTCAATAAATACTACAAGCACAGATTCTTATACTAAATTAGACTTTTTATTAAAAACTCTATATGCTTTACTTCTACTAGAATAGCCCAGAAATATACCTTTATAAGATTTTTCATCAAAGTTACCCAGATTCTCCTTTCCATTGTTGTGAATGAAGCACTTGCAGCCAAACACATGGAGATGTGAGAGATTTGGCTTTCTTCCTTTGTACAACTCATAAGGAGTCTTCCCAAGGATTGGTCTAATATAGGCTCTATTTATGATGTAGCTTGCTGTGTTTACTGCATCAGCCCAGAAAACTTGAGAGAGTTCCTTTTCATTCAGCATAGCTCTAGCCATCTCTCCAATTGTTTTGTTCTTCCTCTCTGCTACATTCTGTTGAGGAGTTCTTGGAGCTGAGAAATTGTGATCAATTCCATGCTCATTACAATACTCCACAAAACATGAGTTCTCAAATTCTCCTCCATGATCTGACCTGATAGACACAATGGAAATACCCCTCTCATTTTGGGCTTTCTTGGCTAAGGTTACAAATGCATCAAAGGTATCACTTTTAGAGGAAAGAAACAACATCCATGTAAATCTAGAGTAATCATCCACAATTATAAGCACATACAGATTTCCACCAATGCTTTTTACCCTAGATAGACCAATTAAATCCATATACAATAGTTCTAGTGGTCTAGTTGTTGTGACTACGTTTTTGGGTTTAAAAGAAAATTTAGTTTGTTTTCCTCTTAGGCATGCATCATATTCTTTGTCCTTTTCAAAAGTGATTTTTGGTAGGCGAGTGACTAACTCATTTTTAACCAGTTTTGAAAGCTGATTCATGTTAACATGAGCTAATCTTCTATGTCACAACCAACTATCATTGTCTTGAATAATCAACCAAACATAATCTAAGGGAGGAAGTTCATCAAGATCAATAGTATAGCAGTTACCATCCCTTTGAGCTTTGAGGACTACTTTGTGATCACTTTTTCTGATGAGCAGGCATAATTTTGGATTCAAACAGTACCCAGTTTCCTTTGTCACATGTCGGGCTCACTCTTAGCAGATTGTGGTTGAGGCTAATCACAAACAGCACCTCTTCAATGGATGTTTCAGGATTCTTGCCCATAATGTCAATTCCAACTATTTTGCCATATTGATCACCTCCAAAGGTCACCTTTCCTCCTTTTTTGTCTCTAAGGGTGATGAACTTCTCCTTGTCACCGGTCATGTGACTTGAGCAGGCACTGTCCATATACCATTTATTGCTCTTTCTAGCTTTGAGATAGACCTACAAAACAAAGTTCATATTTTCCTTTTAGGTACCCAAATTTGCTTCGATCCTTTTCTTTCAGTAGTCTTTTCCCTAGATACAGATGTACCTTTGGGAACCCATTTAACCTTCCTGTCATGTCCATTTTTCTTTAAAGCACATGAACTGGAAATATGTCCCTTCTTGTTACAGAAGTGACAGGTGGTAAAGGGACTGCTTGATTGAGAAGTAGGAAGAAAATAATGCAGATAATATTTTTGTTTTACATGCCTTGGTTGATTATATGATTCAATGTGATGTGACATATGATCTTTCTTTCTATTGCTATTAGCATGCACAAAATGTCTCATGTACACATTCTGATTTTTCTTCCTAATCTTTTCTTTTACAGTACAAGGATCATAGCTAAGTCTAGCCTTTCCTTGTGTTATTCTTTGGCTTCCCATTAAAGCAAACAACATATCCTTACCGCTAGTAAGCCTAGACATGCTTTTGACTAGATATTCATTGGTTTGCTTTAGTTCAATGCATGATTTACAGCAAGCAGATTCAACAATAGGTAGTGAAACAATTTTAGAGATGTTGCATTGAGATTCTAGTTTGTTAATCTTTTTCTTAGCTTGCTTTAATTCTTTAGCAACCTTAACAAACACATCATGCAGCTAATGAAATGCATCCAGTAATTCAGAATAGGAAGGTTCAGATTCATGTACCTCATCTTCTTCATCACTGCTGCATGGGATTTCAGCTTCTTCAGAGGCAAGAGCCATCAGATAGATGTTGGCAATTTCATCTCCATCATCTTCTTCTTTATCTGAACTGTTGCCCCATATTGATGAGATGTAAGCTCTTTTCTTCTTGCCTTTTTCTGCAGCTTTCTTTTCTTTTTCTTTCTTCTTGAGGAATTGTGGACAATCCCATTTGATATGTCCCTACTTTTTACACTCATAGCAAGTGATATGCTCTTTTGCTTCCCTCTTGCTATCTCCAGTTGCTCCTTTCTTGAAGATTTTCTTGTTTCTCTTTTTGATGTAGAATCTTCCAAATTTTCTAATCATCATAGCCAGAGTTTCTTCATCAAGTTCATGTCTATCGTCAGATTCTTCTTCTTTTTCCTCAGCAGCTTCTAGAGTAAGACCTTTCTTCTTTCTATCTTGTCCAGCCTCCTTGAGAGCTTTTATTTTTCTTTCATACTCCTCGAGGCTGCCAAAAAGAGCTGTGATAGAGGCTATTGATTCTCCTCTGCCTTCCTCTATTGCTGTTACTTTGGGTTGCCATTCCAGAGGGAGAGCTCTGAGGATGTTTCTTACTTTTTCTGTTTGAGTGTACTCCTTTCCCAGGCTCTTTAGTTGATTCACAATGAGGGTGAATCTTTTCTGTAGCTCTTTTACATTTTCTACTTCAGCCATTCTGAAGCTTTCATATTCTCCTATGCATGTATTCAATTTATTTTCCCTGACTCCAGTTGTTCCTTCATGAGCAATTTACAGGGTGTCCCACATTTCCTTGGTAGTGGATCATTGTGAGACCCTGTAGAATTCATCTTGATTCAAAGCACTGACCAAATAGTGTTTTGCCTTAAAGTTCAGTAAGACTCTTCTTCTATCTTCCTCATTCCATTCAGCTTCTGGCTTCTCTCTGTACTTCCCATGATCTTCCAAAGCCATTGGGACAAAATCTCCCTTCTGAATGACTGACCAGATGTCCAAATCAATTGACTAGAGATAGATTTGCATCCTCATCTTCCAGTAACTATAGTGTTATCCACTGAACCCAGGCGGTCAATTTGTGTTGTTTCCTTCTGGTAGTATGCTTTCTCCAAAACCAACCATTTTAATTCCCGGACTATGAAATCCTTTGATTAGGAATCTGGGCTCTGATACCACTTGTTAGTTAGGCTGGCTTCCCAAAATGGGGGTGAATTGGGAAGCTTGAAAATTTTCTGCAAAATGTCAAGAAAGTGAAGAAAGCAAAGTATAGAAGGTAAAGCAGAGTATAAGTGAATAAACTGTAAAAGTTGCAGTAAAGAGAAGAAAACTCATATATTTATCCTGGTTTTGTCTCTCCACTTGACCTACGTCTAGCCCCCAAGTCACCACTTGAGATTTTCCACTATTCTACAAGAATTCAGTGGGCTTCTTGCAAATGCCTCAGTACAAAGATGATACTCTGTTTCTAGAGCTCACTCATTCACTCTATGCACTATTACAAAGTGCTTCCCAATCCTTTGTGATATCCCCTCACAAGAAAATCCTTCTTCCAGATGTAGATAAGATTAATTACAAGAATTAAACTCTCTTAAACAGAGTAAAAATGAAAGTTGGAGTACAAAATATTGAAGTGAAAGAGTAAGAGACTTTGAGTAGATGATTTGGCAGAGTTTCAGTATATACAATGTTAAAATCATTACCCACAACTTCAAATGATGTTATATTTATAGATTTAGGTCTCAAATGTCCGTTAGAGAAAAAATCTATCCATTGGAGAAGTTATCCAACAGTTACTGTGAAAACTATCCATTAACCAACCGCATTTAATGCTTCTGACACTCTTAAATTCAAATTTCAGTTGGTTAACAGACGAATTTCACAGAAATTGAAGGTTAACATCTTCAAGGTTGAATGCCTGAAGTTCGTCTATCATGAAGTGAAATTCAAATTTTGATATTTTGAAAATGTTTCTATGTTGTGACTTACAAATTTTCAAGTAGAAAGTTTTTTTGTTAAGTGTGAACATTATTCTCAATTTGCCACAGTGCCTTCGAAATTTGAATTACTTCAAAATCCAAATTTAAGGGCAAAGTTCGTCTGTCAGAGAGATCTTTTTTCAGACTTACTTCAAAATCCAAATTTATAAATACTGTCATTCGTATGTCAATATATCATTGCTACAGACTCACAAGCTTAGTTTCTGAAATTTGAATTTTCATGTTCAAAGTTCGTCTGTCAGTGAGCAATTTTGAAATCCAATCCAAACTTGGTTTCAGATGAACTTTGACATAATTTCATACGAATTTCTTTAGTTTTCATAAGTTACATTTTGTCTGAAATTTGAATTTTCAAAACCCAAAGTTCGTCTATTACTGAAAGCTTCTTTCAGATACTTATCAAAATTCGAATTTTCTCAAGTCAAAATTCATCTATTAGAGAAGCTTTTCTTCAAACTTGTTCTGTTTCAGTACGAAATTTGAATTTCCAAAGCCAAAGTTCGAATTTCCAAGATGACAGATCAGTATTAACATTTCAAACTTCGTCTGTTGGTGGGTGTTTTTCAAATATTCCATGATTTAACATAGAATCAAGCTTTTAAAATATCTTTTCACCAAATCAAAGTCTTTTACTCAAATAAAACACTACTAATCATCCTACATCTATCTTTGCACAGATTTATCCAGAATTTCTTCACTTTAAACCTTTTGAGCACCTTTGATATCTTTATTCCAAACTCTTGAAGGTTGGTTTGGAATCATCAAAACTCTTGATTCAACAATTTGCATCCTCATCTTCCAATAACCATAGTGTTCTCCACTGAAGCCAGGTGGTCTATTTGTGTTGCTTCCCTCTGGTAGTATGCTTTCTCCAAAGCCAGCTATTTTAATTCTCGGACTGTAAAATCCTTTGATTGAGAATTTGGGCTCTGATACCACTTGTTAGATAAGCTGGCTTCCCAAGAGGGGGGTGAATTGGGAAGATTAAAAATTTTCTGCAAAAAGTCAAGAAAGTGAAGAAAGTAAAGGGTGATAGTAAAACAGAGTATGAATGAATAAACAGTAAAAGTACTAGTAGGGAAGAGAAGACTCTGATATTTATCCTGGTTCGGTCTCTCAATTTGACCTACGTTCAGTCCTCAAGTCACCACTTGAGATTTTCCACTATTCTGCAAGAATTCAGTGGACTTCTTACAAATACCTCAGTACACAGATGATGCTCTATTTCTAGAGCTCATACTTTTACTCTATGTACTCTCATTGAGTGCTTTCCCAATTCCTTGGGATATCCCTTCACAAGAAAATCTTTCTTCCAGATGAAGATAAGATTGTTTACAGTGAATAAACTCTCTTAATCAGGGTGTATATGAAGTTAAAGTACAAATATTGAAGTGTGAGAGTAGGAGACTTTGAGTAGATGATTTGGCAGAGTTTCAGCATTTACAAAGCAAAATTGTTACCCACATCTTCAAATGAAGTTCTATTTATAGATTTCTGCCCCAACTATACGTTAGAGTCAAGATCTAGCCGTTAGAGACGTTACCCAATGATTACTCTGAGAAACTATCCGTTTACCAACCGCATTTAATGCTTCTGACACTCAAAGTTTGAATTTCAGTTAGTTAACAGACGAATTTCACAGAAATCGAAAGTTATAGCCTTTAACGTTGAACTTCCGAAGTTCGTCTATTATGAATCAAAATTCGAATTTTCATCTTTAGAAAATGATTGTATGTTGGAACATACAAATTTCCTTGTGTAAAGTTGTTCTATCTAGTGTGAACAGTAAATTCAATTTGCTACAGTGCCTTCGAAATTCAAATTTTAGAACCCCAAAATTCGTCTATCATAAGCTGGTTCAATGAGACACAATAGTTCATAATTTCAAAATTTAAATTTCAAAGGGCAAAGTTCGTCTGTTAGAAAGACCTATTTTCAGACTTACTTTAAAATTTGAATTTCTGAATATTGTCATTTGTATGTCAACATATCAACACAACAGACTTACAAGCTTCTGTTTCTGAAATTCAAATTTTCATGTTCAAAGTTCGTCTATCAGTGTGCAATTTTAAAGCTCTTTTTAAACTTTTTTTCAGATGAACTTTGACACATTCTCAGATGAATTTTTCAATTTTCATAAGTTGCATTTTGTCTAAAATTGGAATTTTCAACCTCAAAGTTTGTCTGTCAGAGAAGAGCTCTTTTCAGACATAGATTAAAGTTTGAATTTCAGAATACAAAATTCATTTGTCAGAGAAGCTTCTTTTTGGACGTGTTCATTTTCAATATGAAATTTGAATTTCCAGAGGCAAAGTTCGAATTTTCAAAACAGCAGATCAGTGTAAACCTTTCAAACTTCGTCTGTTGGTGGGTGTTTTTCAAATATTCCATGAATTACCATAAAATTAAGGTTTTAAAACATCTTTTCACCAAATCAAAGTCTTCTACTCAAATTAAAACATCACTAAACATTCTACATCTATTCTTTCACTGATTTCTCCAAAATTCCTTCGCTTGAAACCTTCTGTTCACCTTTGATATCTTTACTCCAAGCTCTTGAAGGTTGGTTTGGAATCATCAAAACACTTTATTCAACAATCTTCAGTAGGGATGTATTCTAATTTGTTGTCTCCTTTTAAAACATGGTCCCTTATGAAATGATGTCTTACTTCAATGTGTTTTGTCCTTAAATGCATGACTAGATTCTTTGTGATATTGATGGCACTTTGATTATCACATTCTATTGGTATTTCTTTCATCTTAATCTTAAGATCTTCAAGTTGCTGTTTCATCCAATGGACTTAAGCACAACAGCTACCTACTACTACATATTCAGCTTCTGCTGTGGAGAAAGCCACACCGTTCTGTTTCTTGTTGAACCATGAAATTAGGGATCCTCCTAGAAATTGACACCTTCCACTTGTGCTATTACTATCAGTTTTGGATCTAGAAAAATTAGTTTCGGTATATCCCATGAGCTCTTCTCCATTGCATTTTGGATACTAAAGTCCCATATGTGATGTTCCAATTAAGTATTTGAAGATTCTCTTCATAGTTGTTGGATGAGACTCTTTGGGACATGATTGAAACCTTGCACACATGCAGACACTGAAATAATGTCAGGTCTACTTGCTATAAGGTATAGCGGGGAACCAATCATTCTCCTATACTGAGTTATATCAAAAGGTTTTCCTCCCTTATCCATATCAAGTTTTGTTGCAGTAGCGATAGGAGTCCCCATTGATTTGGCATTTTCCATTCCAAAGTTTTTTAGCAGCTCCTTCAGATATTTTGATTGATTGAGGAAGATGCCGTCATCACATTATTTAATTTGCAGTTCAAGGGAGAAGTTGAGCTCACCCATCATTGACATTTCAAATTCACTTTGCATTAACTAAGAGAAATTCTTACAAAGAGATTCATTAGTAGTACCAAATATAATATCATCAACATAAATTTGAACAATAAGCAAGTCTTTATTTTCCTTCTTAGTAAATAATGTTGTACCTACTTGTCCTCTATTAAATCCTTTTTCAGTTAGGAAATTGCTTAACTTTTCATACCGTGTTCTAGGTGCCTATTTTAAGCCATAAGGAGCTTTCTTCAGTTTATAAACCTGGTTTGGCTTTGTTGAGTCCTCAAAACCTGGAGGTTGATCAACATAAACCTCTTCCATGATATAACTATTCAGAAAAGCACTTTCTACATTCATTTGATACAACATTATGTCTTTTATGCTTGCATAGGCTAAGAGGATTCTTATTACTTTCAATCTTGCAACTGAAGTAAAAGTTTCCTTATAATCTATGCCCTCCTCATGATTATATCCTTTGGCTATTAATTTAGCTTTGTTTCAGATGATTGTTCCTGATTCATCAAGTTTATTTCTGAATATCCATTTAGTTACAATAATTAGGTGATTCTTGGGCTTAGGAACTAAATCCCAAACTTAATTTCTTTCAAACTGATTAAGCTTATCTTGCATAGCTAATATCTGATATTAATCAATTAAAGCTTGTTTAGTACACTTACGTTCAATTTGAGAAATAAATGCATAGTTATTTACTTGATCCTTAAGTTGTCTTATGGTCTTAACATTCTTTTGAACATCCCCAATCACTTGATCAACTAGATGACTCCTTTGATATCTCCAAACTCTAGGGGGTTCTTGAGAAATTTCTTCATTATTTTCAAATTCAACATCTTTCTCCTCAATATTTTCCTCTACATTAGCATATTCTGATATTTTATGAGGTTCAATTTTATCTTCTTCAGAAAAATTCAAGCTCTTAAAGCTAAAGATTAGATCATCCTCATATATGGCATGCTTAAAAATCTGCTTCAGAAAACCACATGCATAGATTTTTTTATAGTTCTAGTCTTTTTATTGAATACTCTATATGCTTTACTTCTACTAGAATAGTCAAGCAATATACCTTCATTTGATTTAGCATCAAATTTACCCAGATTCTCTTTTCTATTATTATGAATGAGGCACTTGCATGCAAACACATGCAAGTGTGAGAGATTTGGTTTCCTTTCTTTGTAGAGCTCATAAGGTGTCTTCCCCAAAGTTGGTCTGATGTAGGCTCATAAATGATGTAGCTTGTTGTGTTTATTGCATCAGCCCAGAAATATTTAGGAAGTTTCTTTTTGTTTAGCATTGCTCTTGCCATTTCTCCTAACGTCCTGTTCTTCCTTTCCTCCACTCCATTTTGCTAAGGAGTCCTTGGAGTTGAAAAGTTGTGATCAATTCTATGCTCTTCACAGTACTCTAAAAAGCTTGAATTTTTGAATTCTCCTTCATGATTAGACCTGATAAACACAATGAAAATATCTTTCTCATTTTGCACTTTATTGGATAAGGTTGCAAATGCATCAAATGTTTCATCTTTGGAGGAAAGGAATAAAGTCCAAGTAAATCTAAAGTAATCATCTATAATTACAAGTACATACATGTTCCCACCAATGCCTTTTACTCTAAATGACCCTCTTAAGTCCAAGTGTAATAATTGTAGTGGTCTAGATGTAGTGATTACATTTTTAGGTTTGAAGGATGATTTAGTTTACTTCCTTTTGAGGCAAGCATCACATTCTCTATCCTTTTCAAAAGATATTTTCGGTAAACCAGTAATCAATTCATTCTTAATTAATTTAGTTAGTTAGTTCATATTAACATAAGCTAATCTTCTTTGCCATAACCAACTTTCATTATCTTTACTAATCAAACATACAGAGTCTAAGGTGGGAAGTTCATCTAGATCAATAGTATAGCAGTTACCATTCCTTTGAGCTCTAAGAATTATTTTGTGATCACTTTTTCGGATGACCAAGCAAAATTTTGAGTCAAACAGTAACTAGTTCACTTTGTCAAATGTTTGACTCACACTCAGCAAGTTGCAATTGAGGCCAATCACAAACAACACCTCTTCTATGGATTTCTCAAGATTCTTGCCTATGATACCAATGCCAATTATCTTTCCATATTGATTACCTCTAAAGGTCACACTTTTCCTCCTTTCATGTCTCTGAGGGTGATGAACTTCTCTTTATCACCAGTCATATGTCTTGAGCATGCACTGTCCATATACTATTTGTTGTTCTTGCTAGCTTTAAGGCACACCTATAAAACAAATTTTAATCTTTCTTTTTAGGTACCCAAATTTGTTTGGGTCCTTTTTGTTAGTAGCATTCTCCCTAGTTGCAAATGTACTTTTGGGAACCCATTCTACCTTCTTGCCAAGTCCATTTTTCTTTAACCAACACGAACTGGAAATTTGTCCCTTCTTGTTATAGAAGCGGTAGGTGATAAAGGGGCTGCCAGATTGTGATGTAGGAAGAAAGCTGTGTAGATAATATTTTTGTTTCACAAATTTGGCTTGGACATAGGATTCAATGGCTTTTGAATTATAGCTTTTATGTCCATAAGCATGTACAAAGTGTCTCATATATAAATTTTGATCTTTCTTTTCATTCTGTTCCTTGACTGCACAAGGATCATAGCTAAGACCAACTTTTCCTTGTGCAATTATTTGACTTCCTAGTAATGTAAATAGCATGTCTTTACCCTTGGTGAGTTTAGACATGCTTTTCAAAAGATATTCATTGTTTTTCTTTAGTTCAATGCATGATGTACAAGAAACAGATTCAGCTCTATGTTGAGATACAATGTCAGGTATTTTGCAATATGATTCTAACTTGCCAATCTTCCTTTTAGCTAGTTTTAGTTCTTTTGCAATTTTAATGAATTCATCATGTAGATCATGAAATGTATCAAGTAGTTCAGAATAAGAGTGTTAAGAGTCATTTACCTTATCTTCATGGTCACTGCCAGATGAATTTTGAGTTTCTTCTGCTGCTTGTGCCATCAGATATATGTTGGTAATCTCTTCTTCATCTTCATCCACCTCATCAGAGTTGTTGTCCTATATTGAAGAGATGTAGGCCTTTTTCTTTTTGCCTTTATCAGACACTTTCTTTTCTTTCTCTTGCTTTTTCAGGAATTGTAGGCATTCCCATTTTATGTGCCCTTGCTTTTTACATTCATAGCAGGTGATAGACTTTTTACTCTCTTTCTTGTTATCTACAGTTGCTCCTTTCTTGAAGAACTTCTTATTTTTCTTTTTGCTGTAGAATCTTCCAAATTTTCTAACTAACATAGCTAGAGTTTCTTTATTCAATTCTTCTTCATTGTTAGAATTTCTTCTCTTTCTTCTGCAGCTTTTAATGCAAGACCTTTTTCCTTCTTGTCTTGTGCAGCATCCTTGAGAGCTTTCATCTTGCCCTTATATTCTTCAAGACTACCGAAGAGAACTGCAATAGAAGCCATTGACTCTCCTCTAGCTTCTTTTATGGCTGTTATTTTTGGTTATTATTCCAGAGGAAGAGCTCTTAGAATTTTTCTTACTTTCTCTGGTTGTGTGTACTTCTTACTGAGGCTCTTCAGTTGATTCACAATGAAGGTGAATCTCTTCTACAAATCTTTGATGCTTTCACCTCTATCATTTTGAAACTTTCATACTTATCAATGCAGGAATTTATTTTGTTCTCCCTCACTCCAATAGTTCCTTCGTGAGCAATTTCCAGAGTGTCCCATATTCCTTTAGTTGTGGGACACTCTGGAAGTTGGTCATGAAGTACAAATGGTTGAGAACTGGATACTGAGTTTAGAAAAGATTTTCATATTAATAGGACATTCTTCTGAAATGAAAGTCCTATAGGCTATCTATTTATGCACTTAAGAAAAAGATAGATAGATGGTGGATTAGTACTGAGTTGATCCTGTAAGTTCGAAACATACCCTTGATGAGGAAATTATTTTGTAATATTTTATGATAAATATTTCCTACAATCAGTTAAAGATAAGGATGAAGATGGAATCATTACATTCTAACAAGCAGGGGATTAGTCAGTAAGTAAGTATGAAGCTACATGCATACAGTTAGTGCGATATTCCACCTAGTTATAATAGCATGATGATTAGAGGTGGAAGACAAAAAAACTTGGAAGAGGATTAAAGCCAGTCATCAAGGAAAGGAAAGGCTAATACAAAGTCGGCAATTTAATATGCTAGTAGAAATTAGCAAAATTACAGGAAATAGTTTGAATAATCAAAGTTTATTGTTTGCTACCTAATAAATGTTAGAGAAGCTGCTATTGATAAAAGTAAGAAAAGCAGAAAGAGAATTCAGTTATGAAGTAATCGTAGCAGGAAAGAAAGATACTCATCTCAATGATAGTTTTCCCTGCAAGTATTATTTTATGAAAATTTGGCCTAGAAATATTTTAATAACATAAGAGAACAAGTCTTGAAGACAGTAATCGCTGGCTTAGATGAGGATGTTTTATAGGTCATGAAGCCTTCCAGAGTTAGATCCTGATGGATCCTATCAGTTAAGTAATGAAAAAAGGTCATAGAGAATCCAAGTGGGGCTCTAAGATTACAGTAGATCTCATGGTCATAGTAGACCAACTATGAGGTTATAGTAGACCTCTAAAGAGAATGAGACAATGAAAAAGATTGATAAGCCCTAAAGTTTTGATAGTTTTCTGAAAGAGGATGACCTAAAATAAATAATTTAAGAGGATACGAAATAGCATTAATCAGCAACTAGAACGGATGTTTTATTTAAGGCTTTTCTATAATACTAAGCCATGGACCAAAAGGTACTAAAGAAATGTGATGGTAGGTGAATATAATAGATACAAAAAGTAAGTGCACCGCCTACAAATGAGTTTAGTGACGAGATGTTTTCAGTAATAAATGAAAAAGGCCAATAACGAATGAATGATAGAAATAAAGAAAAATAGTTATGAAAAGAAGCTATGGGGAGATAAGTGAGAAAAAGAAGTATCCATGAGAAAGGATATAAGGAGACTAAGAAAGTGTTTAATCAGCCTATAGACTACAATAATTTCAATGTTTGGGCTAGATGAATTCTTTAATGAAGATGGTAGTTTCTTCCAACTAAACCAAGGACTCCAAATCCAAATAAATGTTAGAAGTATCTTTGATGAATGTTGTAACACCACTATTTAGGACCATTTCTCATGTATTAGGCCTCATTAGATACCAATTATACTTAATTAGAAGCTTGAATCACATAAATGTTATAATAAAATTTTTCAAATTTTGGGTACTATTCATTTAATCAAATTTCTTTTTCCCGACTGAATTTCAAAAAATCATAACTGATTCAATAAAAATCATATGAAAGTGATCCAAGTCTCTATGAATATCTTAAAACATCATTTTACATGGGAAAAATATCAATCAAAGCAATTAATTGGCCAATTGGCACAGTAAATTTTGTGAATTTCTACTGTTTATATGGTCAATTTCAGAAATTCCAGTTTTCTGGGTTAATTTTAAAAATTCACTATAAATCGTACACTTATCCAAATTGAGTGATCTTTGGACCATATGAAATATATTTATGTCTAGTTTTTAAGAATATATAAAATTTATACTTTATACATCAAGAGTCCCATACTGTAGCACATTCATTTGGTAGTGGTCAAAATGACCATTTGTATCCTTATACTTAAAATACAAAAATTGTAAGATATTCGCATGACCATATTTCATCTTCATATCATGCCACACCTTATCTAGGACTTAAAGGAACATAAAAACTTCAAGAAACATATTTAACCTCATCTTTACAAATTTACATAAGAGGTCAAAACACATGGCCAATGCAATCAACATCAAATTAAATACCAAATTCTTTCTCTGTTCACTTCTCCTCCTTGGAGGTCTTGCCATTGTTGCTACCTAATCATGGTTAATATGTGGGAGGATGAGATTCAAAGAATCTCAGTAGATAAATCCCATACATGCCATCATATCATCACATTTTTCATAGAAACATCACATAAACCTTAATTCATCACATAGGCACATTTGAACATATAAATTTTATAAAAATTTTGATAGAGTGTAAAATGGACATCCCGGGGCTTCAAACCCCTTATAAAACTCAACCAAAAACATGAAAATATCACAAATCAATATTTCATACATATGCCATAGTGTCAAGTATCAAAGAAACAATAATGACAAAGTGATGTTAGTAAAGAGAATTATCTACCTTATAATACTTCGTTGCTTCCCACACTTTGTCCAACACTTCTTGGACCTTCCAACACTTCTTCAAGCTTTCTTATGCTTTCTCAAACCTAAACATATTTTCAAACAATTGCTCAAACTAATGGTTCCATGACTTTCTTCAAAAAGTGTTCATGAAACCCTAATACTTCAAAAATTCACCAAAAATTCATTCCAAGCTAAAAAATGATAAATTATACCTCTATTCCATGTAATTTTTCATGAGGAATCCAAATATGGCCTCATTATTACCAAATTCCATCTTTAGGTATGGTTACTGGTCATTCCGAAATAAGCCTCAAAAGCTAAAAATTTTACTTTCTTAATCTTGAGCTTTTTCATGAAATCATCACTTGTTCCTAAGGTTTTGGACCATGGGAAACCCACTTTTGAGGTCAAATTTATGAAATTTCAACCCTAAGTGTGAGCAGTAGCTCATCCAAAATCAGGGGAATTCAAGAAAAATTGCTATACTTTGTTATACAATAAACTACTTGCATATTCAAGCTTTAAATGAACATTCTACCATTTCCCCTACTATTTATGGTTCAAAAACTCCATTTCTTACTAAATCATGCCATGGCTGAAACCCTAAGGGAGTGGGGAAGGAAAACTAAACCATAAATCATGCTCTAAAGACCATGAACTACAAGCTTGAAGTAGTACAATATAACTTACCAACTTGAGCTCTTGAATTTTGCCTTGAACTTCCTCTTCTCCTTCCTTTCTTTCTCTCTTCCTTTCTTTGCATTTTTTCCTCTGTTTTTGGATGTTGCTTGCTCATGAAATGTAGAGGAAAGAGGGTAATTAGATGACTTAATTAGGTGCTTAATGATGTGGCTAATCATGGTTAATTGGCTTAACCAACTAAAGTTACCTTTTTGACCAAAAATCAACTACTTCTTAAGGAAGTTTTCCAAAAAAATTTGCTGCCCATGTTGCCCCAATTTCACATCCAATGAGAGAACTTTGAGTGTCCAGTCTACTTAATGTTTCCTGGTCCAGATATATCTTGAACTGGGTAATTTTTTAATTGTACCAATAAAACTGCTTTTTATAGTAATTTAGCATTTTTGGGCTGCAGGACTATTCTAATTTTGTTTTCATATTTCCCTAAATATCCTGTCTAAAATGATATCTGTGTATGACCCATATCCTGTCCTAGTTACCTTTGAACCATCAGTAGGGCCCACAATTTAGTTTATCGGTTTACTGTTACTTTTGGACACTCGGCACTGATTATTTCTTTATTCTTGAACATTAACCCTCAGTGCCATATACCATTGGACTTCTCTCGTCAAGGGCTTCGTTTTAACAGTAATTTTGCATATTTACAAAATTGCCCTTGACCCAGGGTTAAATTATAATTTCTAAAACTTTCAGGTTAGTAGCTATAATTTTCCCAAGAGATTTTCTATTTTCTCTCCATGTCATTTTTATTTATTGGGAATTGGATGTCATTTTTGAACTTCTTTAGGAGCAAAAATATAATTTTCTCTTTTTTTTCCATCTGACTAGGAAAAATGACCTCTGCCATTTTTCACGCAAAATGGTTTCTGTCCGTCTTCGCGAATTCCTTGTACATTTTATGTTACTGTTTATTTCTTCCTCTTTCATTACTTTATATTCAGTAAAATTTTGGGATGTTACAAATGCCATGTGGGATTTGGAGGATATGTTTCAGCTTTGCATTCCTTAATCATTTGATTAGAAATGAAGACATTTCTAAAAGGGTATCATGACCATATGCTCCCTAACAGTTAATGGGTTGAGCAAATACTTGATGCCATAACCGGATTACAAGCTCTAGAATTGTATCAAGAATTGTTTAGAATTAAGTATTCCATATTTTGGGAAATTGTCTCATTGCCTATGTATTCTAGGCAATATAATATTTGTAGAAAGAAGAAGCTGAAGTGTTAGAAGTCTCACAAAAGGAAGTAGAGAAGGATCCAGAGGAGATCCCATAGAGATAATAGATGACAATAATAGGTTTGCCATTAGTACTAAAACCCCATAAGTTCAGTATAATATGGGATGATGCAAGTATAAAGTAATGCGAGTGTAGATGTAAGATAAAGGAAGAACATGTGTGTATCATGTGCAAGGAAAAAATTATGAACAAAGAAAGGAGAAAACAGTGGCAGGTAGTTTAGGGAATTATGAAACCTTGAGATGGTAGATTACTAGTCTTCGTATAAAATCTAGCTATAGAAGAAATGTTTATGATCGAAAGATCTCACAATGAATGAAATCTTTCGTCAGCTACCAAGGTGGGAAAAAGGGATTAGCTCTTGGGGAAAAAGCCCAATTGAGCTAAGATAGTAGCTCTTGGGGAGAAGCCCAATTGAGCCATGAAAGATGAAATCTTCCATATGATAAAGGCCACTAAGGCTAGACAGATGAAAGGTAGCTCCTGGGGTGATGCCCAAATGAGCCAAAAATGGTGAGAGGTCGAAGGTTAGATTCTATCTGAGTTAGCAAGAAACTTATGAAGGGTTAAGGAATCTCCCTTAAGTTCTCGAATCACTAATTAACCTTGACTAAGCAATTAAGGAAATTATGTATAAAAATGATAAAGTAGAAATATGAGTAGTGTTAAAGAGTAAAGAGTTAATGATCACTACCTTATTACCATTAAGACCCCAACCTATAAAAGTCAAGAGATCCTAAAGGCTATGCCAAGATAAGCAAAAGTATTGTGTTCGAGAATATTTTTATATATAAAGGCAAAATGATAAGTTGAGACTCTAAGTTGACATAAATTAGAGTCAAGAATAAAGAAGCAGAATAAGTACAAGCAATGAATGAAAATGAAAATGGTGATGAAATGCTATTATAAGATAACAAATCAAATGTTAGAAGAAAGATGAAAGTCGTGGTTGAATGTCTTAAAAATTTAGGTAGTAAAGTATTTAGAGGTTATGTAGATAAGTTATGGCTTGAAAGGACGTCATTGCCAGTATTCTATAAAACCAGTTTTAGCACAAGTACAAGCAGAACCCCTAAGCATTCTATAGTTAAATGAGCTCAATTAAGGGAAGTTTCAGGATGATGACCTATTAAGAAGTACTAAAAGATGAGAAAAATGTAAAAACGTAAGAAAGAAAAGATGTGCTGATTGTAACTAAGGGGCACTATGAATTATGATTATATTATATAGTCAGGTTAAGGCACCTGTTAAGATTATATGAGTAAAAGTATAAGTAATGTAATGGTGATTTTCAAGAATGATGTGCTAAGGGAGTCTGAGCTTGTAAAAGAGCATGAAAGATGACTGAGAGTTTTTGAAACATTTTAAATAAAATTATTGACTTACTAAACTCAGTGAATATAGCTCATGAAGTACAGTCAGTAGGTTATTGAATCTCCCAAGGGTCATAGTAGATCCTAGTAAAGCAAGTAAAGTTATGAGTGGGAGAAACTGAAAACTGGAATAAGATGAGAAATTTACTAAGTTTAGTAAGATGTTATAAAAATTTTATTGTGAAAATTTTTTTCTCAGATTGTCTTACCGCTTGATTAAAAGAAAAGTTGTGGGAAAAGAGGTAAGAAATGAGTTAAAAAAGGCTAAACCTCCTCCCCTATGATGATTAGCCCTGATCCAATGATGACCCTAGGGGTCTATAATAATGAAAGAAAGTGTGGATCAGGATGTAAGCAATCAAACAGAGTTGAGTTAAGGATAGTAGCCTATGTTTTATATAATAAATTTGTACAAAAAATATATTCCCAAAGATAGCAGCGGTGAGTAATGCTTTCAAGATACAGAGTGTAATAAGTTAAAGTGAATTATAATCTCTATGGTTTTACCATAGAAGTATTATGAGAACACCAAGAACCTCGAGTGACAATGAAATAAAGGATAAGTGGACTTGAGGTCAAGAAAAAGAAAAGAAGAAAAAGATGGCCTTGCAGGTTCCATACAAGTAGAGTTAATGTAGAAAAGTTGAGGATAATAGCCTATGTTTTATATAATAAATTTGTACGAAAAATATATTCCCACAAATAGCAGCAGTGAGTAATGCTTTCAAGATACGGAGTGTAATAAGTTAAAGTGAATTATAATCTCTATGGTTTTACCATAGAAGTATTATGAGAACACCAAGAACCTCGAGTGATAATGAAATAAAGGATAAGTGGACTTGAGGTACAGAAAAAGATGGCTTTGCAAGTGTCATACAAGCAAAGTTAATGTAGTCAGCTTATGCTTAGTAGAAAGATTATTCATGAAAATAGCATAAAGTTATGAAAAGTACAGAAAATGAATAATGTCAGGTGCCAATGAAGAGACTATAGTATGAATACAGAAAGAGAGTTATGTAAGTAAAGATGAGGAATAAGAATGGATATGTTACGTGGCATTTCTGATACCCTTGGGGCAAAATAAAATTATGACGTCCTCAACATTTCCCAACATAAAAAGCAGTAGTCAGATCTTTCAAATGTTATGGATAGAGGAATAAAATCAAAGTGAAAAGTTGATTTCTAAATCTGACAATTAAGATATGAAAATGCTCCTCTATTGATAATGGTGCGGAAATTGGGAAATAAAAGGAAGAAAGTAAGAGATAAAAATATGTATCTAAATTTTGAGGATGAAATTTATTTTAAGGGGGGTAGAAATGTAATATCCCAAAAAATTTACTGGATATAAAGTAATGAAAGATGAAGAAATAAATAATAATATGAAATGTACAAAAACTTTGCAAAAACGGATAGACACCATTTTGCGTAAATAAGGGCAAAGAGGTCATTTTTCCTGATTGGAAGGAAAAATGAGAAAAATTGTATTTTTTTCCCTTAAATAAATATAAAAATAATATCTACATCCCAAAATATATAAAAATTACGTGAAGAGAAATAGAAAATCCCTTTGGGAAAATTTCACCTAAAACCCAAAAGTTTCAGAAATTATAATTTAACCCTGAGTCAAGGGAAATTTTGTAAATATGCAAAATTACTGTCAAAATGAAGCCCTCGATGAGAGAAGTCAAATGGCATATGGCACTAAGGGTTAATGTTTAAGAATAAGGAAATAATCAATGTCGAGTATCCAAAAGTAACAGTAAACCGACAAAATAAACTATGGGCCCTACCTATGGTTAAAAGGTAATTGGGATAAAATATAGGCCATACACAAATACCATTTGGCACAAGATAATTATGGAGATATAAAAATAAAATTATGAATAGTCCTATAGTCCAAAAATGCTAAATTACTATAAAAAACAGTTTTATTGGTATGGTTAAAAATTACCCAGTTTAAGATACATTTGGACTGGGAAAAATTAAGCATACTGGATACTTGGAACACTCTCATTGGGAGTGCAAAATGAGCAGCTTGGGCAGCATGATTTTTGGCAAAACTTCTACAAGAAGTTGTCACTTTTTTTTGGCCAAAAAGTAACTTAGGTTAACTAAGTGATTAACCATGATTAAGTACATTGTTAAGCCACCTAATTAAGTCATTAAGTACTCTCTTTCCTCTTCATCTGCATGACCATTTCTAGTAGCAAATATAAGGGAAAAAATGCAAAGAGAAAGAGGAGAAAAGAGAGAAGAGAAGTGAAAGCTTGAGGCAAGATTGAAAGCTAAGTTTTGGTAAGTTTCTTCTACTACTTCAAGCTTGATGTTTGCAAGGTTTGGAGCATGGTTTATGGTTTAGTTTTTCTTCTCCATCCTCTTAGGGTTTCAGCCATGGCATGATTAAGCAAGGAAATGGGTTAATCAAGCATTAAACTTAGGGAAAAGCTTAGATTAACCACTAAAAGCAAGAATCCATGGCTAGTTTGTGTGTTTTGAAGGAAATAATTTTTCTTCAATTTTATGTCATTTTTCATCTGAACAGGGGGAGTATTTAGAGTTGGAATTTCATGATTTTACTTCAAAAATGGGTTTCTCATGGTCCAAAACCTTAGGAATAAGTGTTGATTTCATGAAAAAGCTTAAGATTAATAAAGTGAAAATTTAGGGTTTTGAAGCTTTATTTTGAATGAATAATAAACATAGCTAGAGATGGAATTTGGTACTTGTAAGGCCATGTTTCGATTCTTCACAAAAAACTACATGGAATAGAGGTATAACTCATCATTTTTGGGCTAGGAATGAATTTTTGGTGAATTTTTGAAGAATTAGGGTTTCATGACACTTTTTGAAGAAAGTCATGGAACCATTAGCTTGAGTAATTTTTTGATGATATGTTTAGCTTCAAGGAAGTGTTAGGAGGCCCAGAAAGTGGCATACCAAGTATGGAAAGCAAGGGAGTGCTATAAGTTAGTTAATTTCCCATACTTGCATTATATTATCATGTTTAATTTCAATATGCTTTATGCCTTGTCATATGGTTGTAATGATATTTTGAGATAATTTATGTGTATTGGCTGAGTTGATTGAGGGCATTGAGACCCTGAGATGTCCATTTTCCAAAATGAAACTCTGCCGAAAATTTTATGAATTCATATGACATAAATGTGTTAATGTATTCAAAATATGTTATCTTGATGTTTTGATACTTAATGTGATGATATGATGGCATGTTGGGTGTTAGCTACTGAGATTCTTAAATCTCACCCTCCAAAATATCAAACATGAATAGGGAACAATTATGGCAAGACTACCCATGAAGAGAAAGGAAAGGAGAAAGAGCTTAATATTTAAGCTAGTGATGCTTGCATGGGCCATGAATTTGGAACTTTTATGTAAATTTGTAGAGATAATGTTGGATATATTTCATCAAGCTTTCATGTCCCTTTAGGTCTTAAGGAATTTATGGTATCATATGAAGATGTTATATGGCCATGTAAATATTTTATAGCTTTTGTTTGGCAAAGTAGTAAGATATAAATGGTCATCTTGACCTATGCAGAGTGAACATGCCATCGCTTGGTTTTTTTGATGTATAAAGTATAAATGTTATATATGGTTGAAAAATAGACAAACATGGCTTTAAAATGATCTAAAGATCACTTATTTTCAATGAGTGTACGATTTATAGTCAATTTTCAAAATAGCCAAGAAAACTGAATTTCTAAAATTGACCATATGAAAAGTAGAAATTCACGAAATTTACTATGCAAATTGGCCAAGTAATTGCTCTGATTGATATTTTTTCCATCTATAAATTCTTAATGTATCCATAGAGACATGAATCACTTTCATTTGATTTTTATTGAATTAATTATGATTTTCTAAATTTTGCTGAAAAAGAGAAAAAATGGGATTAAATGAATAGTAGCATGGAAAATTGATTAAATTTATTATAATATTTTATTGAGATTCAAGCTTCTAATTAAGTATAACTGGTCTCTAGTGAGTACTAATACATGGGAAATGGTCCGAAATAGAGGTGTTATAGATTTCATGTGAAATCTCAAGATTAAAGGTTAGGGTTTACGGAAACAACTTCAGAATCACTCAGAATCCTTTACCTAAGACTTGAGAACGCTACACAACACATCAATAATGCATTTATACCCATTTTAATTGGTAAAACTACAACAAATTTTGAACCCAAGCTCCAATCCATGAAAATAAACCCAAAGCTTGTACAAAGATTAGGGGAAGATGGTAAAATTACCTTACCATGATGATTTGAGCCTCCAAAACCATAAGAACTTCATCCTCTACCTTAAAAAACTAAACTGGAGCAGAGCTCTCTTTCTCCTCCACGTACTCTCTCTATTTTGCTGAGCTTTTGCATTTCTTATTTATTCAAATTTTTTGATAGACGTTATGAGGGAGGTTTATGGCACCATGGTGCCATTGCATTCTATCTCAAGTATGTTAACCCACTTACATGCTCTCGCTACAGTGTTGAGTGCTTATGTCTCTTTTCTCTTCTTGCTTCGTTTCTCATATGTTCCTCTAATCTTGGTCCCTTCCATAACTTACATACATGCCCAAGATGATAAGATGTGGGTGTTTACAAGGGCAAGTCTTACAAAGAGGACATGGACACATAGGTAGGGAAATCTAGTTCTCTAAAAAAATTTAAAGGAATTTGATTTAAAGATAAGGAAATAAGTGTGAGTCTCACACTATCACTTCCCTATATATGAGTCTCTTAGAGAGAGCGCACTTTTCTCTTTCTATCACTTTAAATTTAGCTTGAAATGCTTTTCTTACTGATGAAAATTAAAAGAAGGGAAAGAGTGTATACTCGTTCAGAATGTTTAGCCACTGATCAAAGACAAAAGACATACAGTAATACCACACACAAAGAAGAAAAAACATAGACTAAATTTTTCCTTAGTCTTCATAGTAGATAATACAGATAAAGAAGAAAATTGTAAATAGTTATCTAAGAGTTAAAGCGAGAATGCACATAATGGCAAAGGAGTATATTTTAAAAATACACACACACTACCGTAACTTCCCTCATTTCTCTCTAACATGCAAGTATGGGATGATTGGAAAATTAACCATTGCCTCCCATTTTGTGCTTTAAGTAAATTAGCACAAAGTTCCCTAATTGATATTGGGCTTAGGCCCTTTTTCTTCACCTATTACGGGTATGAAAAATATGTCTGGCTCAACATCTTCCACTCACACTTGATGGATTAACCATTTGTTATTCTTCCTCTTTATTTGATATTAAGTACTCTACCATGACCATATTGGCATGACGTCTCCATTTAGGTATTCCTCTACTAGAAAACCATTTCTCGGACCAACATAGAAATCTTGTAATTATCTTGCTTATATATTATGCCTCAAATGCTCTTGATTTACTCATATATACTTTTACTCATGGCCAATCTATTTCCTCTCGAGTTTGTAGTAAAAACTCATTTGCCTTTCTCTTATGCATTGCATACATACTTATGATGTTAACAAAATAATATCATAATGAACATGCCTCAAACACTAGCATAATGTGTATATTTTTAGGTAATCTTTCTTTCGCTCATATATCACTTCAAGATGAACTAGTTGCTTTCTTAGCATAACTCCTTTATATCGAATTTATCTTGACTATAAGATATATGCTAAAGTAATAAACACTAAATTATCTCTCTATGATAATATCAAAGTTATAAGGGCATCGATGAAAGGATTTGTTCCTTTCTAGGACTCACACAGTAATGAAGTAGGTATCTATTCCCTTGCTTCCCACTTACAGTTCTTAAGCACATGTTATATGAATTGTATGCTACGGCCTGTCTCTTGTTACAGAAGAGTGTATGTCGATTTTGATTAGTTGACACCATATAGATTTTAGTTCAGACACACATAGTGTATAGCCTGAATTCTACTAATGCACTCACTCTTCAGGATGTCAATTTGGAGAATTCATTATTTGACTATAGGTATTATGGATAGTGGGCATCTATAATTTGATCCAAAATTTATGTATTAGGTCTCATCTTGACTCATTCCTCACTTTTGTCGAGCTGACATATATTTTGTGTTTCTTCTCTATCATATCAGCACTCTTGCTGATTTATTAGCAAACACAAATGTTTTTTTTTTGAATGCTCCTCATAAGCATCAATGGCGATTGTTTGTGTGAGAGAGCCAACCTTATTAACTTGTGCGACATACTAGACATTGTATGTTTACTCACCTATAATTCAATAATTGATGAAAAATGTACTTCATTCATTTATGAAATTATCCATTACATGACATGTGCTACATTATATCCTATGCATGCCAAGATATTTCACATGATCAACAAACACATCTCTTGATATTGGTTTAGTTAGGGGATCCGCTATCATCCGACGCATAGGAATATATTAATTGTACAATAATACTTTTATGTGCTATAGTATTTCTAACAAAATTATACTTGATATCTATATGCTTAGTTTTACTATGATATGTGGGGTCTTTTGTGTAGGCAATGATTGCTTGGCTATCATAGTTAATCAATACTAGATATGATATTTCACCAATAACCCCAAGTGTTTAAAGAGTCCTTTTAGCCCTATGGCTTCCTATGCTGCAGCTGAGCAAGCAACAAATTTTACTTCCATGGATAAGGCAATGCATGTTTGTTTCTTACTATACTAGGAAATGGCTCCACTGTTTAGTAGAAAGGCATATGCTGATGTTGACTTACGCTCATCTGGATCTCTGGCTTAATCTGCATTAGAGAATTTTACTAAACATATATCTCTCCCTTGATATGATAATGCATAGTCTGCAATACCTTTTAAATACCTTAAAATCCTTTTAACAGCCTTCCAGTGTTTCTATCCAGGGCTGGACTGATATCTGCTTACACATCCAACCGCATAACAAATATCCTGTCATGTACATATCATTGCATACATTAAATTGCCCATTGCACTTAAGCAAGGGATTTTTTCCATCATTTTCTTTTTAGATTCATTTTAAGGACCTATTGCTTGGTTCAAATTTTTACCTTTTATTATAAGGGTATCCATGGGCTTGTGGTCCTTCATATTAAATTATTCAAGAATCTTTCTTATGTAAGTCTCTTGCAAAAGACATATTAGGTTTTCCGAGCAATTCCTCTAGATTTTAACTTCTAGGATGTAGTCTGCTTCACCAAGGTCCTTCATTTCGAAGTTTGTAGACAACCATTCTTTAATGGTTTTGATTGAATCTAGATTATTCACAGCTAATAATATATCATCCACATACAGGGGTAATATAACAAAATTATTATCAAACCACTTAGTGTAAACACAATGGTCTTCATCAATCATTTGAAAATTATATATGGTTATAGCATGATGAAACCTCAAATACCACTGCCTAAATGGTTGCTTTAGTCCATAATAGACATTTGCAGTCTGCAAACCTTTTTCTCTTTGCTTTGCACTTTGAAACCTAATGACTGTTTCATATAGATTTCTTCTTCTAATTCTCCATTCAAGATTGCAGTTTTTACATCCATTTGATTTAGTTCAAGGTTTAAACTTGCTACTTGTAACATCCCTGTTGAATCAAGAGTTTTGATGATTTTAAACCAACTCTCAAGAGCTTGGATTGAAGATATCAAAGAAGAACAAAGCTGTTTCAAGTGAAGATTTACTGAGCATTTGCTGTTAGATCTCTTGTAGGATCTTTAGTTTTTGGTATAATTGGGTAAAAGTTTTTTATTTAAAGAAAAGATGTTTTCAAACTTTAATTTTGTGTTAAATCTTTTAATATTTGAAAAACACCTTTGAACAGATGAAGGTTGAGAGTTTAAACTGAACTGTCAAGTTAGAAATTCGAATTTTGCCTTTGGAAATTCGAATTTCGAGCTAAAACTGAATAAGTCTGAAGAGACTGCTCTCTGCCAGACGAATTTTGATTGTTCAAAATTTGAATTTTCATCTAGTCTGAAAAGAGGCCTTTTGTAACAGACGAACTTCACACTTTCAAAATTCGAATTTCAAGTAAAATGAAGTTTGTGAAAATCAAAGAAATTCGTCTGAAACTATGATAAAGTGCATCTGAAATCAAAATGAAATTAAGTTTGATAAATGCTCTCTGACAGACGAATTTTGAAGTTCCAACATTCGAATTTTCATATAAGTCTGAAAGATGCTTCTTTACAACAGACGAACTTTGGGTTTTCAAAATTCGAATTTCAAACAAAACAAAACTTGAGAAAATTGAAGAAATTCGTCTGAAACTATGTTAAAGTTCACCTGAGATCAAGAGTGATTTCAGTTTCAAAACTGCTCTCTGACAGACGAACTTTGAGCATTGAAATTCGAATTTCAGAAGCTAAGTTCTTGAGTCTATTGAAATGAAACATTGACATACGAATGATAAGAACTTGCAACATTCGAATGATGAAATGAGTCTGAAAAGAGTTTCTCTGACAGACGAATTTCGCCTTTCCAAAATTCGAATTTTGAAGAAAGTTATCTACTATGTCTCTTTAAACGTTCAATGAACAAACGAATTTTGGGGATCCAAAATTCGAATTTCGAAGGCACTGTAGAAAATTGAAAACACTGTTCATACTTAACCGAAAACTTTCTTCTTGAAAATTCGTATGTCACATTGTGAAAATGTTTTGTAATTTTCAAAATTCGAATTTCACTTGATGAACAGACGAACTTCGTGCTGTAACGTTGGAAGCTTTAATCTTCGGTTCCTTCGAAATTCGTCTGTTGGCCAACCAAAATTCGAATTTCAGCATGTCAGAAACATTAAATGCGGTTGGTAAACGGATAGTTTTTCAGAGTAACCGTTGGATAACTTCCCCAACGGATAGATTTAGTCTCTAACGGATATTTGAGACCTAAATCTATAAATACAACATCATTTGAAGTTGTGGGTAATGAATCAAACTTGTATATATCGAATTTCTGCTGAATCTTCTTCTCAAAAGCTTTTACCCTCTTAACTTCAAAACTTGTACTTAAACTTTCATATCCACTCTTTACAAGAGAGTTACTTCATTGTAATCAATCTATTCTTCATCTGGAAGATAGGTTTACTTGTGAGGGGTATTCACAAGCGGATTGGGAAGCACATAGTGAAAGTGCTTGAAGAGTATGAGAGAGCTCAGAAACAGAGCAAACCTATGTACTGTGGCTTTAGCAAGAAGCCCACTGAAATTCTTGCTGTATAGTGGATAAATCTCAAGAGGTGTCTTGGGGACTGGATGTAGGTCAAGTGAATAGACCGAACCAGGATAAATCTCTGACTTCATTTCTCCTTATCTTTATTTTTCACCTTACTCTGTTTTACGCATTGCTTTCATTATACTGTGATATCTTCACTTACTTCACTTTGTGCAGAAAAATTTCAAACTTCCCAATTCACCCCCCTCTTGGGAAGTCAGCCTTGCTAACAAGTGGTATCAGAGCCCGGATTCACATACAAAGGAACTCACAGTCCGGGAATTAAGATGGCTGGCTTTGGAGAGAGTATACTCCCTGAAGGGAACAATACTAACAGACCACCAGGCTTCAGTGGAGAGCATTATGGGTACTGGAAGATGAGAATGCAGATCTACCTCCAATCAATTGATCTTGACATATGGTCAGTTATTGAAAAAGGGGATTTCGTTCCAATGGCTCTAACTGAAGATGGAGGACACAAAGAGAAGCTGGAAGCAGAATAGAATGATGAGGACAGAAGGAGAGTCCTACTGAATTTCAAAGCAAAACACTGTTTAGTCAGCGCCCTGAATCAAGATGAATTCTACAGAGTCTTGCAATGCACTACTGCAAAAGGAATGTGGGATACTCTGCAGATTGCTCATGAAGGAACATCTGGAGTCAGGGAGAACAGACTGAACACGTGCATTGGGGAGTATGAAAGCTTCAGAATGGCTGAAGGAGAAACTATAAAGGAGCTACAAAAGAGATTCACCCTCATTGTGAATCAACTCAAAAGCCTGGGAAAGGAATACACTCAGTCTGAGAAAGTAAGAAAAATACTCAGAGCTCTCCCTTTGGAATGGCAGCCCAAGGTAACAGCTATAGAAGAAGCCAGAGGAGAATCTATGACTTCTGTCACAGCTCTCTTCGGAAGCCTTGAGGAATATGAAGGAAAAATCAAAGCGCTCAAGGAAGCTGGCCTGGACAGAAAGAAGAAAGGCCTTGCCCTCAAAGCTGCTGATGAAATGGAAGAAGAATCTGATGAAGGAGATGATCTGGATGAAGAAACCCTGGCAATGATGGTTAGAAAATTCGGAAGATTCTACAGCAAAAAGAAGAACAAGAGATTCTTCAAGAAAGGAGCAGCTGGAGAAAGCAAGAAAGAGACAAAACAACCTGTGACTTGCTATGAATGCAAAAAGCAGGGACACATAAAGTGGGACTGCCCCCAATTCCTCAAGAAACAAGAAAAGGAAAAGAAAGCTGCTGATAAGGGAAAGAAGAAGAAGGCCTACATCTCATCTATATGGGGCAACAGCTCAGATGAGGAAGAAGAAGATGAGGATGAGATTGCCAACATTTGTTTGATGGCACTTGCTTCTGAAGAAGCCACACTCTCACACAGCATTGATCAGGAAGAAGAGGTATATGAATCTGAACCTTCCTATTCTGAATTACTAGATGCATTTCATGAGCTTCATGATGAATTTATTAAAGTTGCTAAAGAACTAAAACTAGCAAAGAAAAAGATAATTAAGCTGGAGTCTCAAAGCATAGTTTCTGAAATTGCCTCTTTACCTCCTACTGAATCTGTTTGCTGCACCTCATGCACTGAACTTAAGCAAACTAATGATTATCTAGTTAAAAGCATGTCTAGACTCACTAGAGGTAAAGATATGTTGTTTGCCTTGATGGGGAGCCAAAGAATATCACAAGGAAAAGCTGGTCTTGGCTATGATCCATGTGCTGTCAAGGAAAAGATCAGGAAGAAAAATCAGAACATGTATATGAGACATTTTGTGCATGCTAACAATAATAAAAAGAAAAATGATGCATCACCTCACATTGAAACATATGATCAACCAAGGCATGCTAAACAGAAGTATTATCTGCATTATTTTCTTCCTACCACTCAATCAAGCAGTCCATTCATTACCTGTCATTTCTGTAACAAAAAGGGACATATTTCCAGTTCTTGTGCATTGAAGAAAAATGGATTAGGCAGGAAAACTGAATGGGTTCCCAAAGTTGCCTCTGCATCTAGGGAATTACTTACTGGCCGAAAAGGACCCAAGCAAATCTGGGTACCTAAAAGGAAAACATAAACTTTGTTTTGCAGGTCTGTCTCAAAGCTAAGAAAAGCAACAAATGGTATATAGACAGTGCCTGCTCAAGTCACATGACTGGTGATAAGGAGAAGTTCATCACCCTTAGAGACAAGAAAGGAGGAAAGGTGACCTTTGGAGGTGACCAATATGGTAAAATCATTGGTATTGGAATTGTGGGCAAAAATCCAGAAACATCCATTGAAGAGGTGCTGTTTGTGATTGGCCTCAATCACAACTTACTAAGCGTGAGTCAGACCTGTGACAAAGGAAACTGGGTGCTGTTTGACTCAATGTTTTGCCTGGTCATCAGAAAAAGTGATCACAAAGTAATCCTCAAAGCTCAAAGGGAAGGTAACTGTTATACTATTGACCTTGATGAACTTCCTCCCATGGACTCTGTATGCTTAATTAGTCAGAATAATGACAGTTGGCTATGGCATATGAGATTAGCTCATGTTGACATGAATCAATTGTCTAAACTGATTAAAAATGAGCTAGTAACTGGTCTTCCTAAAATATCTTTTGAAAAGGATAAAGAATGTGATGCATGCCTAAGAGGAAAACAAACCAAAGCATCCTTCAAATCTAAAAATGTAATTACAACAACAAGACCACTTGAATTGCTGCATATGGACTTAATTGGACCATCTAGAGTGAAAAGTCTTGGTGGTAATCTGTATGTGCTTGTAATTGTAGATGATTACTCTAGATTCACTTGGACATTGTTTCTTTCCTCTAAAAGTGATACCTTTGATGCATTTGTAACCTTAGCTAAGAAAGTGCAAAATGAGACAGGTATTTCTATTGTGTCTATCAGGTCAGACCATGGAGGAGAATTTGAAAATGCATACTTTCTGGAGTACTGCAATAAGCATGGGATTGACCACAACTTCTCAGCACCAAGAACTCCTCAACAAAATGGAGTGGTGGAAAGGAAGAACAGAACCATTGGAGAAATGGCAAGAGCTATGCTGAATGAGAAGTAACTCTCTCAAGTGTTCTGGGCTGATGCAGTGAATACAGCAAGTTACATCATAAACAGAGCCTACATCAGACCAATCCTTGGGAAAACTCCTTATGAGCTGTACAAAGGAAGAAAGCCAAATCTGTCACACCTCCATGTGTTCGGGTGCAAATGCTTCATTCACAACAATGGGAAAGAAAATCTGGGTAAGTTTGATGCCAAATCTGATGAAGGTATATTTTTGGGCTATTCAAGTAGGAGTAAGGCTTATAGAGTTTATAATAAAAGATCAAATATAGTAGAAGAATCAGTGCATGTGGTTTTCATTGAAAATGAAGCTGTTTCAAAACATGAGGATGATCTAACTATCAATTTTGAAAAACTGGGAATTTCTGACAAAAGTAAAACTGAACCTCCAAAGATATCTGAATCTGTTGACACAGAGGAAGATGTCCAGGAGCAAGAGTTTGATGAAGAAAATAATGAAGAAACAACTCAAGAACTCCCTAGAGCTTGGAGATATCAAAGGAATCACCCTGTTGATCAAGTAATAGGGAATGTTCAAGAGAAAGTCAAAACCAGAAAACAGTTAAGGGATCAAATGCTCAACTGCGCTTTCATTTCTCAAATTGAAACTAAATGTGTTGAGGAAGCCTTAACTGATGATTACTGGATTCTAGCTATGCAAGATGAACTAAATCAGTCTGAAAGAAATCATGTTTGGGATTTAGTGCCCAGGCCCAAAAATCATCCTGTTATTGGTACCAAATGGGTTTTCAGAAATAAACTGGATGAATCTGGAACAATAATCAGAAATAAGGCTAGACTGGTTGCTAAAGGGTATAATCAGGAAGAAGGTATTGATTTTGAAGAAACCTTTGCACCAGTAGCTAGACTAGAGGCTATAAGAATACTGCTAGCATATGCATGCATGAAAAATATTTTACTATATCAAATGGATGTAAAGAGTGCCTTTTTAAATGGATATATCATGGAAGAGGTTTATGTAGATCAACCTCCTGGTTTTGAAGATTCTACTAAACCAAACCATGTTTATAAACTAAAGAAGGCTCTTTATGGTTTAAAACAAGTCCCTAGAGCATGGTATGAGAGATTGAGCAATTTTCTAACTGAAAAAGGATTTAATAGAGGCAAAGTTGACACAACTTTATTCACTAAGAAAGAAAATAAAGATTTACTGATTGTTCAAATCTATGTTGATGATATTATTTTCGGTGCTACTAATGAAACTCTTTGCAAGAAATTTTCTGAGTTAATGCAGGGAGAATTCGAGATGTCCATGATGGGTGAACTTAACTTCTTCCTCGGACTGCAAATCAGACAGCTTGATGATGGTATCTTTCTCAGTCAATCCAAGTATCTAAAGAAGCTGCTAAAGGAGTTTGGGATGGAGAATGCCAAGCCAATGGGAACACCTATGGCTACTGCAACCAAACTAGACATGGATGAGAATGGGAAGATGTTTGACATTACTCAGTACAGGAGAATGATTGGATCTCTGCTGTACTTAACTGCCAGCAGACCTGACATTATGTTCAGTGTCTGCATGTGTGCAAAGTTTCAATCATGCCCCAAAGAATCCCATGCAACAGCTGTGAAAAGAATTTTTAGATATCTTATTGGAACATCACAAATGGGTCTTTGGTATCCAAAAGGCAATGGAGAAGACCTCAAAGGATACACGGATGCTGATTTTGCAGGATCTAAAACTGACAGAAAAAGCACAAGTGGAACCTGTCAGTTCCTTGGAGGATCCCTAGTTTCATGGTTCAGCAAAAAGCAAAACAGTGTAGCCTTATCTACTGCAGAAGCTGAGTATGTTGCAGCTGGAAGCTGTTGTGCCCAAGTCATCTGGATGAAACAGCAGCTTGAAGATCTTGAGATCAATATAAGAGAGATACCAATCATGTGTGACAACCAAAGTGCTATAAATATCACCAAAAATCCTATCATGCACTCAAGAACAAAGCATATTGAAGTCAGGCATCACTTCATAAGAGATCATGTTCTGAAAGGAGAAGTCAGATTGGAGTACATCCCAACAGAGGATCAAGTTGCTGATATACTCACAAAACCTCTGCCAGAAGACTTTGTAAAATAAGGAGAGAATTGGGAATGGCAAACCCCAATGAACTGTAAGATATTTTCATGCAATTCTGTCCTTAAAATTTTCAATATCAGAATCAATTCTAACTTGAGCTTCGGAGTATGTTTAATCTAAAGTGCAGGTGCTCCTTGTGAAAATCAATGGCAATAAACTTGAAGATTGGAGCACGTCAGAATGGAACAACCAGAAAATGGAATAAAAGATGTAAATCCTAAGTTTTGGATCCATTCTGTAAGTTTTTAAAGATGAAATTCGCATTTTAATGTATATTAGACGTATTTTGCTTCATAAAATGTGCTTCTGACATGGTCAATATGGTCAACATTCGAATTTCAGTTCACTAACAGACGAACTTCGGTCTGTTATGCCCTGGAACAGTTCTCTGTAATGCCTCGAAATTCGTCTGTTGAAACTTGAAAGTTCAAATTTTCAAAATCAGAAATTTCAAAATTATGTTTGTCCAGCACTGCTACACAAATTATTACTTCCTAACATACGAATGTTGGACAATCTTTACATAGTAAGAAAATTCGAATTTTCTGTTCAAAATTCGTCTGATGAATCATGTCCTACATGCTGAATTGTTAAAAGATGCAGCTCTACCTGCTTCATTCGTCTGATTGATTGATAGTTTGATTGTTAACTGCCTTTTTCTATTCAACATTCGAACTTTGGTGGAACAAAATTCGTCTGTTGTCCTTGTATTGCTTGTTTCAAGCCACTGTCAGACGAACTTTCAAGATGAAAATTCGTCTGTCAGTAAGCTGTGCTAAACGGTTTAACTTGTAACTGCCCGAAGTTCGAATTTTGGCCCCTCAAAATTCGTCTGTCAGACGGTTACACACGTTAAATGCTACGATTTTCCTCAGAACAGACGCAGCCCTATCTGTAACCTCTCTGAATCCGTTCTGATTCTTTCTTTAATTCTCTTAACTCCTGTCCAAAAACCGTCATTCTTCACCGTTTAAACTTCCATTCGCATCCTATAAACCCTTTCTTGACGTCATTCCACTTCATTCCACTGAAAAATGGCGAGAGTAAAGATCCCTGGAGCAGGACAAGCTGGGACTCGGCCAAAAAGAACGGTTAAATCCCAATATGCTACAAAAGAAGGAGAAAAATCCAAAAGAAAGGCCGAACCCAGTAAAGCTACCCCTTCTAAACGCCAGAAATCATCATCCAAGGCAGATTCTCAGAAAACTGGGCCTTCCTCTTCAAAAACTGCAATTCCTTCGGGTGATACTACTGCTGTGGCTTCCTCCTCTTCTACACAATCTGGAGAATTTGAGCTTACCACATTACCACTTTGGAGCACTCCTGAGATTCAAGAAGAGTTTTCTGCCAAGTTTTCAAGCAAAAAGGTAATCAAGCCTCACTGTGTAAATTTGGAGCAATTTTTGATATCCAACAACTTTGATGCTGCATTATGGTTGATAAGATACAAAAGCCTGTTGGAAATTGCTGAAAAATATGATGATGAAGTAGTGAAGACTTGGTATGCCTCTCTTCAATATAACAGCAAGAAAAGGAAATGGGAGGTCACTTTGAGATCAAGGACCATCTGGCTTGCTAATGAAACAATCAATGAAGTGCTGGAAATCCCAGGACAAGATGGGCTAAAAATTGACATTACAGCCTCTGGATACATGGATGAGGCAAGCACAGAGGATGAAGAAGGTGGATCCTTTCTGTACTACAAAGAGAGCACCATCTTGGACACCTTGTTCAGGAGAAGGGATAACAGGCCAACAATAAATCTGTTGAAGCCCACAGACCTAAGTGTACAAGTCAGGATCATATTCAACAAGGGTGGCAGCTTCAATCTGATAACAAGGGCAGAGGCTCATGTGATGACTGCTATCATTCGTGGGAAGCTAATCAACATGGGTCATATCATCCTCCAGAGAATGATAAAGGCAAGGGATCAGAGGAAGGATTCCACACTCCCCTATGCTGCAATTATTTCAAGAATCCTGCAGCATGCTAGGATTCAACACATTGAAAATGGGAAAGGGAAACTCACTGAGGCATTCAAAGAAGAGGAACTGCAAAGGATGGGTATTGAACGAGATGAAGGCAGATGGGTTGGAAAGGGAGCAGGAAAATCTGAAGATCTGTTCTTTGCTGCTGATGCCTCCCTCCAACAAGAAGGCACCTCTGAGGCCCCTGGCAAATCAGTACCTCAGCCTTCTCAGCCAATCCCATCTCCCTCCAGGCCCACTCAACCTCCTTCCACTCCCTCCTCACGGGCCAAGCCAACAAAGGTCACTGAGCTGTTTGACAGTCTGTCAACACTCATTCTCAGCATAAGAGATGAGCAAAATGCCAAATTTGCTCATCTACAAGATCAGATCCATCAGTTGGCTGTGAACATAAAGGTGGTGGCTGATGCGTATGAAGAAATAAGGAATGCTATTCCTACCACTTCAGCTCCACCTCAGCCTGGTGTCCCTGAGCCTACTCTATCTCCAACTCCTGAGCCTCCAAGCCCCTTCGAGATTACCTCCTCTGAACATGATGATAATGTAGATGGTGCTGGTGCAATGAGAACACCAAGTTCTGGTCCACCTTTGGACTATGGATTGGAAGAAGAAGAAGGACTTCAGCAGACAAGTCCTCATGAGCCCATGCAAGAAGTTGCTCAGGAATCAATTCTGTCCACTCAAGAATCTGAGCAAGTTGAAAAACTGGTGGCAGCAATTTCAAGCTCCTCTATGCAAGAAGTTGTGAGCACTGAAGAAAGGAGCCTTGTACCTGTTGTTGACTTTGTTGCCATTGCTCACAATGCTTTACTGGAAGCTCAGAGGAAAAGACTGGAAGAAATGTTTCCTCCTGCTCAACCAGCTTCCTCTTCTCCAGCTGCCTATGGTCTTACAGAGGAACAAAGGGCTCAACTAGCTCTTACCAGACAGGCAATGCAGGAGCTGCTGGAAATCTCTGACAAGGAAACAAGCACTGATCCCCCAGCTGAAATTCCTTTTGCTCCTGTGCCCCTTCGTGCTATTCCTGTCTCTCAGATCCCTCCTCCGGCTGATTTTGTTGGCCTTCCTGATGATGTCAAAAAGGGGAAGAAGTCTGGGCAAACTGCTGGGCAAACTGGAAAGACTGCTGCTGAGCAATCTGGTAAAGGAAAAGGGAAATCCTACAGCAAGAAGACCAAGACCAAGAAGAAATGATTGGAAATCCTTGTTGTACTTTGTACCTGGTTTTGTTGTTTGAAATTTGTTGATTGGACTAGTTTTGATGTTTGAACTTTGCATTATTTGGTTCTGTATAAGCAACTTTTGTTTAAATGAATGGATCCCTTTGTTGCTAAGTTTTGTACCTTAATTCTGTTGATATCTTATGCATATGTTGAGGGGGAGCTTGTGAAAGCAAACCCAAGTACTAATCCAGTTTGTAAGTTGTTTTGTCATCATCAAAAAGGGGGAGAATGTTGAATCAAGAGTTTTGATGATTTTAAACCAACTCTCAAGAGCTTGGATTGAAGATATCAAAGAAGAACAAAGCTGTTTCAAGTGAAGATTTACTGAGCATTTGCTGTTAGATCTCTTGTAGGATCTTTAGTTTTTGGTATAATTGGGTAAAAGTTTTTGATTTAAAGAAAAGATGTTTTCAAACTTTGATTTTGTGTTAAATCTTTTAATATTTGAAAAACACCTTTGAACAGACGAAGGTTGAGAGTTTAAACTGAACTGTCAAGTTAGAAATTCGAATTTTGCCTTTGGAAATTCGAATTTTGAGCTAAAACTGAATAAGTCTGAAGAGACTGCTCTCTGTCAGACGAATTTTGGGTGTTCAAAATTCGAATTTTCATCTAGTCTGAAAAGAGGCCTTTTGTAACAGACGAACTTCACACTTTCAAAATTCGAATTTCAAGTAAAATGAAGTTTGTGAAAATCAAAGAAATTCGTCTGAAACTATGATAAAGTGCATTTGAAATCAAAATGAAATTAAGTTTGATAAATGCTCTCTGACAGACAAATTTTGAAGTTCCAACATTCGAATTTTCATATAAGTCTGAAAGATGCTTCTTTACAACAGACGAACTTTGGGTTTTCAAAATTCGAATTTCAAACAAAACAAAACTTGAGAAAATTGAAGAAATTCGTCTGAAACTATGTTAAAGTTCACCTGAGATCAAGAGTGATTTCAGTTTCAAAACTGCTCTCTGACAGACGAACTTTGAGCATTGAAATTCAAATTTCAGAAGCTAAGTTCTTGAGTCTATTGAAATGAAACATTGACATACGAATGATAAGAACTTGCAACATTCGAATGATGAAATGAGTCTGAAAAGAATTTCTCTGACAGACGAATTTCGCCTTTCCAAAATTTGAATTTCGAAGAAAGTTATCTACTGTGTCTCTTTAAACGTTCAATGAACAGACGAATTTTGGGGATCCAAAATTCGAATTTCTAAGGCACTGTAGAAAATTGAAAACACTATTCATACTTAACCGAAAACTTTCTTCTTGAAAATTCGTATGTCACATTGTGAAAATGTTTTGTAAGTTTCAAAATTCGAATTTCACTTTATGAACAGACGAACTTCGTGCTGTAACGTTGGAAGCTTTAATCTTCGGTTCCTTCGAAATTCGTCTGTTGGCCAACCAAAATTCAAATTTCAGTATGTCAGAAACATTAAATGCGGTTGGTAAACGGATAGTTTTTCAGAGTAACCGTTGGATAACTTCCCCAACGGATAGATTTAGTCTCTAACGGATATTTGAGACCTAAATCTATAAATACAACATCATTTGAAGTTGTGGGTAACGAATCAAACTTGTATATATCGAATTTCTGCTTAATCTTCTTCTCAAAAGCTTTTACCCTCTTAACTTCAAAACTTGTACTTAAACTTTCATATCCACTCTTTACAAGAGAGTTACTTCATTGTAATCAATCTATTCTTCATCTGGAAGATAGGTTTACTTGTGAGGGGTATTCACAAGGGGATTGGGAAGCACATAGTGAAAGTGCTTGAAGAGTTTGAGAGAGCTCAGAAACAGAGCAAACCTATGTACTGTGGCTTTAGCAAGAAGCCCACTGAAATTCTTGCTGTATAGTGGATAAATCTCAAGAGGTGTCTTGGGGACTGGATGTAGGTCAAGTGAATAGACCGAACCAGGATAAATCTCTGACTTCATTTCTCCTTATCTTTATTTTTCACCTTACTCTATTTTACGCATTGCTTTCATTATACTGTGATATCTTCACTTACTTCACTTTGTGCAGAAAAATTTCAAACTTCCCAATTCACCCCCCTCTTGGGAAGTCAGCCTTGCTAACAATCCCTAATTTTCATACATGTATATTATGATCAAATAATGTTATAAATGATATTAAATTGTTTTAGATTAATTTATGATGATTGAGGAAGTTTGGGAATTTAATTAAATAGGTTTAAAGCCTAAAATACCATAAAAATATATAAAAAAAGGGCGGAAAAGGGCAAAATAGTCATTTTGCCAAAAGATAAGGGCAAAATGGTTATTTTACAAAAGAAGAGAGAGAAAATAATATTATAATACTTTGGTGCAAGATAAATGTACAAGTGATAGTGGGTATGTGGGGGCGAAGTGTAAAAAGTACAAATTCGGTAAAAGCGGGTCCTACATGAATAGTAAATGCCAATAGAGTAAGAAAAGCTTGAAGATTGAAGACCAAGGTTCAAGGTGAGTTTTCTATGTTTTCAAGCTAGTTTCTCTATTAGTTTAAGGTAGTTTTCTGAAGTTATTTTCTCGTCCCTCTCTAGTCTAAGTTTCAACCAAGGCATAGGTATGGAAGGGAAAGTGTTTTCTTGCATCAAAACCAAGCAAAAGCATGGACAAGTCACTTAAAGTATGATTTCATGGTTTTTGGAAGTTTTGCAAAGAAAATTATTTCTTCCCTTTTTCTTATAATTTTTGGCTAGAACAAAGGAGTGTTTTAGTGAGAATTTCATGAATTTGGTTTTGGAAAAGTCTAAGCAAACACTTGAAAGGGGTGGAATCAAGTGGTGAAGCAAGGGAAAGCACCTAAGGTAGCAAAGTTCTCATTTTTACACTTTATTTTCTTGCTATGTTTTGAAATGCTTTATTATATGCCATATTGTTTTCTTGAAGTTTGTTGATTTTTTTGGCTACTTAAATGAGAGGGCTTAGTGCTTGGGATATCCATTTTTAAAGCCATTATACTATTGAAAGTTTTATGAACAATATGATTTAATATGAAATATGTGATGATTTTATGATGTGCTTGATAATATTATGTGTAAAATGTGATTTGCTACTGAAATTGTTATTTTCAGGCTATAATAATATATTTTGAAATATTATGCAAAATAATGTGTATGCTTTTTGATCTAGACCTCAGTATTATTATGTTCCTTTCAGCATTATGATTTGTTAAGTATGATTTGGAACCAAGAATGAATGATATAAACACGTTATGAAATTCATGTTGCCAAGTTATGAATGGAAAGGCTCATTTTGAATAGCTTGATGGAAATGTAGATACTGTTGACATGAAATAAGGTATAATGCATGAGTAGTATATATGTTCTGAAAGTAGATAGAATAACATTTCCAAAGATATATAGAACACCTCAAATGGTTATGTGTAGAATTAATTATAAATTTTCGAAAATATGATTTAAAATTGGATAATGTTGAGGAAAACTAAGATTTTTACTGTAAACACTTCTTACTTGGAAAGGTGGCATAAAATTGTATAGTACTTCATAAATTTATTAGTTTAAATGTATGGAAATTTCTATTTTTTAAGTTTAATATGTCACTAATGTGTATGCAATTGGAACTATATAATGAGAGTTATGCATGCTTTCCTAAAACTATTATTTTAAAAGTTATATTCTAACCTTCAATAGTTTAAGTGGATGCCGTGTCCTGTTCAAGTTGAATAAATGTATAAAAAAAATATAGTTGAAAAGTAGACATATATATCCTTCTAATGATATAAAGTACACACAAATTGGATCAAAATAGAATGAGAAATAAATTTTTAAATTTAAGGCCAAAATTTTGGGAAGGTGTAAAATGAACCGATAAAAGGTGATTTTTGTACTAAATACTATATAAATTGGTAAGTTAAAGTTATTGTTTAATATTTTTCCATGTAGATAATATTTTATTCTATTTTTAGAGATTTGAATCACCTCTATACAATTTTTCTATAATTAGTTATGAATTTTCAAAGTTCAATATAGAGAATGGGGTGACTAAATTGTAAGGTTTGACAGGTCACCCAAGTGGAAGATGTATTGGGTGATATAAGATTTTTGCCCTTTTTGAGTACAATTCAATTTCACCGAGAGAAGCAGTAAAATAAAGATGAATAGAGGGTAATGAAGGATATTGATGAAATGATAGAATGAAGGAACAGACACAAGAACTTATCTTGGTTTAGCCTAAACCACTTGGTCTACGTCTAGTTCTCAAGCCACCACTTGAGATTTTCACTATATCCCACAAGTTTGATTTGGACACTTATGAAGTCTCAGTACATCCCATAAGTTTCAATAGGCACTTGTGAAGCTACTTTCTCCATACTCTTACAAAATGTGTAAATCCCTTAGGGTTTCCATACACTAAGATTCTACCCAGAATTTGTAGAAAAGAATGATTACAGAATTGAAACTCTCTTATAAAGTAGATAATATATTGAATGCTCACTATGTTGAAGTGGGTTTAATTATGAATACTAACACTGAAAGATTTTATGAATTATAGCAGCATTTTGACACAAACTCACTTAAATTCATTATGTATAAGTTCAAATGAGGTTCTATTAATAGATTTATGACTTAACTAGACATTAAACACAAGATCTATCCATTAGACACAAGTTCTAGCCATTACTTTGTAAAAAGAATGATTAACCAACCATATTAAATGCGTCTGACATTATAACATTCAAATTTCAAGGTTCAATAGATGAATTTTGCCGAGTCAGCATAGTTATATGTTTAATGTTGAACTTCAAAAATTTGTCAGTCACAAAGTGAAATTTGAATTTCGAGTTTGCCAAAGTTAACCCATGTTAGTTCATGTGATTTTTCATATTGGAGGTTCATCTGTTGAGCTTGAATAGTTGTCTTAAGTTTTCATAGTGCACTTCAAAATTTGAAGTTCAGAAGCTGAAATTCTTCTATTAGAAGCATGTTTAACATGACATAAAGGTTCTCTCTTTGAAATTCGACTGTTGAACTGCAAAGTTCGATTGTTAGAGACATGCTCTAACAAGACTCACTAGTTCTCATTTTGAAATTTGTACTTTAAAGTCCAAAGTTTTTCTATCAGATGAAATGACTTTGAACTTACTTTAAACTTCACCAACATTCAAATTTTGTCTAAATTTCTTACGAATTTTGCATACTTTCACCAACAATGCTTAGCAAAAAATTCAAATTTCAGAATTGAAATTTGTCTGTCAGAGATAAAACCTTTGTGACTTTGAATTTCACTAAGTGAAGTTCAAATTTTGCACAAAATAAACATGAGTCAAACACAAAATTCGTCTGTTAGCCAATATTTATCAATTATAACCCATGCTAACACCAGATTTACTTAATTAAACTTGTTTAAAGCATATGGTCACAAGTTTAAGCAAATTTCAAAGATTAAACCACCTCAAGACTTAAGTGAAAACAAAATATACCTAATAGCTAGATCTTCAAAAGTTGAACTTTGTTTTCACTTGGTCATTCTTATTCTTGGTATGCTCTCTTCTGATCTTTCATTATTGGAGCATCCTTTCTCTTCTTCTTTAAGTGAGACATAATGTTGATTTTCTTTTCTTTATTTTATTCCTTACTCTTCTTATTTGAACAATCCTACTCTTAATGTATCACACTTACAAACCAAGTAATTAGTCCAATTTATATATCTAATTTGTATTATAAATCATAAAAGCATAGTGGATATATCATTACATAGCATGACATATGTATTAGAAACATAATTAAATACATACTACTATATAATTTACTTCTTTAAGGAACAATATATATGTTAGACACGTATAATATATTTGTTCCTCATTACTTTACATTTATCATTATCAAAACTTATACTATATCAAACCTAATCAAATGAACAGTGATCAAAAGTTTTAAATTTTTCTATTATGGTCCATCATATGATTCAAGCTTCTAAACATGATCAAATGGACTTATGTAAGATCCAATACATGGGAAACATGGTCTAAAACTAAGGTGTTATAAAGTTAAGTGAAAGGAAGCTTTTGGGTCCTAATTTGGTAGATCAAACCTCCAGGCAGATTGGGATGATTCGAAAAAAGCTTCTAGTAGCCCAAAGTAGGAAAAAGAATTATGCCAATAAGAGGAGAAGGTCATTAGAGTTTGAAGTAGGAGATCATGTAATTCTTAAAGTTTCTCCCATGACTGGAGTTGGCTGATCAATGAAGACTAAAAAGCTTAGTCCAAAGAATGTTGAACCATTTGAAATCCTTTCAAAAGTTAGACTTGTAGCTTACAAGCTTGCCTTTCCCCTAAACCTACGTCAAATTCATGATGTTTTCCATGTCTCCCTATTGAAAAGTATCAATAAACCCATCACATGTTATAGAATACAAAAGTGCTGAGTTTCAAGATAATCTACATTACGAGGTGAGACCTAAGAAGATTATTGACCATCAGGTCAAGCAATGAAGGAATAAGAGGATTCCCATAGTAAAGGCAGTGTGGAAAGGTTTATCCATAATAGAGGCAACATGGGAGCTGCAATCAAGCATAAGACAGAAGCATCCAGAACTTTTTGATTAATGTATATATGTTAGAAATTTTGAGAATGAAATTTTATTTGGGAGGAGAGAAATGTAAGATCCCCATTTTTCATGCATGTATGTTATGATCAGATAATGTTATGAATGATATTAAATTCTTTTGGATTAATTTATGATGATTGGGCAAGTATAGGAACTTAATTAAATAGGTTTAAATCCTAAAATACCATAAAAAATAAAAAAGAGGCTTAAAAGGGTAAAATGGTTATTTTGCCAAAAGGTAAGGGCAAAATGGTCATTTTACAAAAGAAGAGGGAGAAAAAATAATATTGTAATACTCTGACGCAAGCTAAAAGTACAAGTCACATTGGGTATTTAGGCCTGGAAAGGAAAAAGTACAAGTATAGTAAAAGCAGATCCCATGTGAATAGTAATTACCGATCAAGTAAGATGAATTGTAAAAAGTAAGCAAGACATGTGGACCCCACATGAAAAAGTAAAGAGAAAAAGGTAATGAGTCCCACAGATAAATTATATAGAAAGGATTCATAGTACAATAGAAAACCCAAATAAAAAAGTACTTAGACCAAAGCCAAATTAATATGTAAAAGTGAAAAATACACTCTCTTTCTCGCCTTTTGGGAACCAAAAATGGGAGGGAAAAAGTGGACAAAAATGCCCTCCACCACTTTCTCCCATAAGCCAAAATGTCTTGGGGTAAAAGGGTAAAATGATTTTAAAAATTCAAGAATAATAGGTGGCCTTTGGATCAAGATGAAATCTAATGGCCAAGAACACTCCAAAAGCCCTATAGATACCCCCTCAAGTCCCCTGCCTCATTGCTCATTTTACAACACTCCAAGTGGGTGTTGGACAAAGAGAGAGCTCGTAAGAGTAGAGAGAGAAATTGGGAAGCTGAGAGGGAGAGTATGAGGGAAGAAGAGAGGAAGAGAAAAAGAAAGAAGGAAGCTAGGTATAAGGTGTAACACCTTACATTATTGCCCAATTTCCATGTATTAGACCTTAATAGTGTCCAATTATATTTAAGAAAAGCTTGAATCAATTTAAAACAAAGAAGAATTTTCTTTATTTTCGGATACTAATCACTATATAAAATTCATTTTCCCCGATGAAATTTGAAAATTTATAAATAATTATATAAAAATGTATTAAAGTGATTTAAGTCTTTAAAAGTAGCTAAAAAGATTCTATACATGGAAAAAATGAAATAGAACAAATATTGGGCTAGTTTGTATAGTAAATTCGCCCAAAAATCATTGTGGCAATGGTCATTTTCCAAATCCCTAAAACTGATCATAAATTTGAAAAATCACAATAAATCATACACAACTACAAATTAAGTGAACTTTATGTTTATGGAAAGCTCTCCCTATCTAGTTTTCAATCATAGAAAACACTCATATATTTAGTCATAAAATATATAGACAATATACAAAGTCCCAATAGTGGTCAGAAAGGTCATTTCCATTCTCATTCTTCCCAAAATAAAATTCATATATTATCCATCTAGTCATAATTAGGTCTTAGACTTATTTAGACATTCCATAGCACTTAAGGGAACATAGTGGCATAAAGATACATAACCATCATATGCCATATGATTTTACATAATATTTCATAAGGTAACACTAATCAAAGCATCATTATCTTGATCATTAACTTGTCTCTTCATGCCTTTGCTTTCTTGGGCAATCTTGTCATGACTTAGATGTAGAATAGTTGAACATTTGAAGAGGGAAGAGATTCAAAGAATCTCAGTAGTTATATCTAAACATGAACGCATTTTAATGCATTATTTCATAAAATCATCAATAGAGATTATAAAATCTTATTATGCTATATATTTCTATAAAAATTTTGGCATGGTAACACTTTAAAAATTGGACATCCTAAGGTCATATAAACCCTTCAAACAACCAGGCACCATCACAAATATATCACAAAACATTCAAATAAGCAAACGCCATAAACTTAGAATCATGGAAATTTAACTTGATAACATTGAGCATAAATGGACAAATAATTCCTTTTGGTTTCTCAATGTTCACCAAACTTTGAGGACACTTCCTTTAGCCTTCAAATACTTTTTGGAACCTATAGATCATAAAGCAAAGTCTTAATCCACTGATTACATCACTTTCTTCACAAAGTGCTTTCTTGAGCTTAAAATTCAATATAATCTTTCTTTGGAAATTTTTTGTACAACATACTTGTCTTGACCTATTTTGGACCCAAGGAATCCATTTTTGGGGTCAAAATCATGAAATTCCATTTCTAGTTCAAATCCTAATTCAGCTAAAAATAGAACAAAATTGCAGAAAATTAATTACTTAATCAACTTGCAATCTAATGACATATTCTTACATCTTAGGATATTTACAACTCTTTTCATGGTTTAGTTTTTTCATGGTTCAATTTTCTCTCTTTAGGCCAAAAATTTCACTGGAGAAATAGAAAGAAATATTCCATGAAATACCTTCCAAACACAAAAGAACACATGAATATGGTCATAAAAGTTTACCTTGGTGATTTGAGAACCAAACTTTGCACTTGTTCTTCTCTTTTTTCTCTCTTATTCCTTTGTGTTTTTCCTCTTCTCCAGCTGCTGTTCAGACGTGCTAGTGAATGAGATGAAGTGTTTGGTTTAGCTTAACCCAAGGCTAAATAGAAAGAGATGAAATAAAATTAAATCATGGGAAATTTTTCATTAACCTTGGGTCAACTTTATCATAAAGCTTTTCACATAATTCCCTTTGTGTCCTGGTCTAATTTTAGATGCTATTCACTCTCAGTTTTGGCCAAAAAATTGCTTCATAAAATTTTAATGACCAATATATCATTTACTGATTAAGTTTACCCGTACCGATTAAATATTTTTGCCGAAATTATCATTAAATTGGTACAGGATTATCAAAAAATTAATTTTGGAATAAATTCAATATATTGACCCAAAATATATTTAGGTAAGATTCATTCAGTGTCCTTAACTTGGTATTGCTTTTTCTGCAGTCTAAAATCTCTTTTATCGGGTAAAATATTAACTATAAAATTTTAATACCCAATATAAATTATATTGATCTAAATAATTTCTAAAAAATATTCAATTGGGCTTGGCTCCTCAGGAGCTTTATTTTGACTATAATTTTTATATTTACAAAAATGTCCTTTAACACAAGGTAAATTTATAATTTTTAAAATTTTTGGGTTATTAATTATAATTTTCTCAAAACTTCTTTGCACAAAATTGCCAAGAATTTTACTTTTAAGAGCATAAACATATTAGTTCATACTCTTTAAGGACCATTTTATAAAGTATTCTTTTTTTTGGGATAAAATTATAATTTTCTTCTTTTTAGCCTTAATATAAAAAATTGTCATTTTTGGCCTTTTTTGGTCTGATTCTGTCTTTGCATTTTTCTGTAATTTCTTATGTAAGATCTTGATTTTGAGGGTTATGTAAAATGAGATTATGTCATGAGGAAGTACAGGGCTATGTAAAAGATGATTAGATATGCCCAAATGAGGATTATGAAGTATTTAAGAGGATAAATATAATGTGCTTTGATTGAAATTAAAGAAAAAGACAAATTAAAAAGATATGGTATGAAAATATGATGCTATAATATGAAAATCTAATAAATAGCACGAAGTATATGTTTTCAATAAGGAAAAGTTTAAAAGGTAATTTTTCAAGGCAGGGACATAAGAAGTGTGAATTTGCCAAAAGGTCCTTAAAGAAAAATTATTTATAGTTTGGTCCCGAGAAAAAGTACAGCTAAGCACCCAAAAGTTTCAAAAAATACATTTTGCCCCAAATGAAGGGTAATTTTGAAATTATGCAAATTTTATGTCAAAACGAAACTCATGATAAGCTGAACCCATTGGTGTAATGCATTAAGGTTAACAAAATTTATATGAAGAAAAATTTCATACCAAGCATTAAAAAGTGCAAAATGCACGAAAAAAGGCATTGTGGGCCTTACAAAAAGTAGATAAGGTAAGAAAAAGTTATGTGGGCCCCACATTTGGACCAATTGGGATATGATATATGGTAATTTTATATCTCAATATAGTTAAAACTAGTGTCCCAAAAATAGTAAAATATACTACTAAAGTAGCTTTATTTATTCAGACCGGTCCAAAATATATCTGGATAAATAAAAGTACAATATTTTTGGACCAAAATGCTCTCAATTTCATGAAAACTAGGGTGCACATGGAGAAATTACATTATTTAATAATTTCCATGAATATTCAAGAAGATTATGGAACTTTTGGTGTCAAATTTCTATTGGCCACAATTTTCTATTTATCCTTGATCTTGGTCCTTGCCTTGAACAAAATTTAGAGCCAGGAAAGAGTGAAGAAGTCTGAAAACAGCCAAGAAGTAGTAAGGAAAAAAGGGAAGAAAGAGGAGGAAGAAAAAAGAGTAGAAAAATTCCAAGAAAATGGTAAGTTTCCTTTCTTGGTTCTCTAGTATTCTAGTTAATTTTTTAAGTGGATAGTCATGGTTTCCAAAAGTGTTCTTCCTCTTCCCTTGGGTTTTTAGTTTCGGTTTTGGTATGGGTTTATGAAAAGAAGGGGTTTTATGCCATAAAATTTAGAGAAAGTATGAGATTAAATTAAAGGAACAAGTTTTGGTAGGAATTAAAGTAAGTTTTGAGAATTTTCATTCTTCCCTCTTACACCCCTATTTTGGCTAGTATATATGAATGGAAGGGAGTTGGATTTTCAAGGTTTTGATGTTAAAAATGGATTCCTCGGGTTCAAATTAGTAAATATCAAGTGTTGGACTCATGAAAAACTGTAAGATAAAGTAAATGTATTTTTAGGGTTCAAGAATGAATTTTATGAGAGCCATGAAGAATTGGATGACTTAGCATGGTTATATGATTATTTCTAGGCTTGGGAAAATGTAAGGAAGTGATTGGAAAAGGATTCAAGCAAGAGGATTCAAGTTTAAAGAGAAATGTGTAAAGCTCCAAGGTAGTATTCTTGCCTTGCTTCTATGTTTTACACAATTATGTTTTATGCACGTTTTATGAAATGATTATATTACCATGTTATTGCTTTGATTGTTTATTGTATTGACTGGCTTTTCATGTAATAAAGGGTTTGCCCAGGATGTCCTATTTTTAAATTGTTATACTACTAAAATTTTTATAGCCAACATGGTATTTTCATGCAATTTTTAAAGAATTGTGCAATATTATCAATGTTTTGTAATGATGTAAATGCATGTGCAAGTTTACTATTGAGATACCTAATCTTATTCTCCCAAGGACTAACCATGCTAGGTACAATGCAAAGCAATGAATGAAATGCAAGGAAAGAAGTTGATGAGGGCAAGCTAATGTTTTAGATTGATAATTATGTTTGTTCATGAAGTATGTTGTGTGAAGTATTAATGTAAAGTTAAATTAGTATGTATAACATTTCAAGTATGATGTTAGATGTTGCATAGAAAGGTATGCTAAATGATGATTGAATTAATAAATGAGATTGAGAATAAGAAAAATATGTATGACTTTTCTATTGTCAAGTTATGACATGCAATTATTTAGAAATGTTATGGCATGACATGATAAAGAGAATGAGCCAAATGAGATTCCTCAAGTTAGAGGATATGATGAGTTTTATGATGAAATAGATTATGTATGTTTTAGTTTGTGGAATATGTTACATTGCTCAAAGAAATTAATAATGTAAAAATAGTTTGCTGAAGAATCTCTAGAACTATGACTGAATTTGAAATAGTACATAAAATTGTGTGGGGCTCCAAAAATTCAGTGGTTGGTGTGCAAAGAAAGAGCTATGTCATGACTTTATTATGCCACTGGTTTGAATGCTTTGAAGTTATATAAATGAAGTTATGTATGTTTTCCTAAAACTGTTCAAGCAAAGCATTATTCTGACCCTGGAGGATTTAAAATGATGCTTTGATTTGTACATATTGAATAAATGTACTAAATAAATATACATGTAGAGATTTAAAATGGTAAAAATAAATCATGAAACAATCCTGTAAATTATAAGAAAAAGATTTTTAAAGTTGGGGGTCAAAACAGAACAAAAACTGAAAAATAGGGAATAAATAGTAATATTCAAGGAATAAATAGTACGAATTGGCTTGATGAAATTCTAGTTTCTTATTTTTTTCTTTGAAATTCAGGATGTGCACGATTTTTAGAAACTTGAATCACAGTGGAATGATTTTTGTGCATTTAGCTATGAATTTTTGAAATTTACTGTGCAATATGATAAACAGGGAAAGGTTGAGTTTCATTTTGCTAATGTGTTGCTATGAGTTTGCATGAGTAACATTTTGATTTTAAGTGCGACTACAATGTGCCCAATAGGAATGTATTAAAAGTAAAAATAGAAAGATACCACATGTGAAATATTTTGTGAATGCTACAAGGGGCAAAACAATAATTTCATATGCTTGGTCTTTAATTGAAATTAATTTCCCATATGGTCCTTTGAAGGATTTATGTTGGGGTCCTAATTGGAGTAGAATGCAAATAAGGCTCTCAGCAGGAATTGATTCCAAAATTGAATTGAAAATGATGAGAAAATACCCGAAAGAATTAGTGTTTGCATTTTTGACTGGCTCAGGGTAAAAAGTCATTTTTTTGTTAAAAGGAAAAATGAGAAAAGTATGTTTTAGCCCTAGAAATGAACATTTTATACATTTTAGTCCTTTGGGAAATTACAAGGAAGGACCCGAATGAATTAAAAATTATAATTTTACCTTAGTTAAGGGCAATTTCATAATTATGAAAAAGTATTGTCAAAATAAAGCTCGTGATGAGCCAAACCTAATGGAATACTACTAAGAGGTCAATTGAGTTAATATAAATTTATAATTTGCTTCGAATATAAAAAAGTAAAAATATATAGAAAAAAGAAGATTGTGAGCCCCACAAAAAGTAGTAAGGAGATAGGAACAGTAAGTAGACCCTACACAAATATATTTTTGGACAAGATAATAGGTTTAGTCCAAAATTAAATTTAGAATTATCATGTATCATTTAAGTGGTAAAATACAATGAAAGTAATTAATTGATACAGTTGAAATTTTTTGATAAAGGCTATATCCAAACTGATAAAAATATATAGTATTTTTAGAGATATTTCATTGAGAATGGCATGACTGCAGCTGCCCATGTGAGGTAATAACATAATTTAATTAATTTATGGTAATACTTCCTTATGAAGTATTTAAAAATAACTAAGGTAAATTCATTAAGTGACTTAATTATGAGTGGTTTAAGTGAGTATCTCTTTCCTCTCATTTTGGACATGGTTTGCAGCTGCTACACGTGGGAAAAATAGCATTATTTTGTTGGTCTTTAAACTACTTCTTAAAGAAGTATTTGACCAACCAAACTCAAGAAAGTTTAACCATGATTTATTCCCTCTATTAGATCTCTTTCCTTTTGGCCTTTGGTTAGCTGCATGAAGTGAGGTTACAAAGCTCCAAATTATAGAAAGAAAAGAGGAAGTGGGATGACCAAAGGAAAGGAGAAAAGGGAAAGCAAACTTGAAGGCTTGAAGACCAAAGTACAATGTAAGTTGTGCCATCCCTTCAAGTTTGTTTCATAAGTTACATAGCATGGTTTAATGGAGTTTTCTCCTTCCTCTCCTCATGCTAAGATTCCAGCCAAACCCTCGATGAAGCAAGGAATGAATTTTCATGCAATAAACTTATGAGAAACCATAAACTAGTCAAAAGAACATGATTTCGTGAAGTAATTGGTTGTATTTCAAGAAAATCATTTTCTCCATTTCACTTATGGGTTTCGGCTAGAACAGGGCATCATTTTATGGTTTGGAATTTCATAATTTTGATGCCAAAAATGAGTTCCTCATGGTGGAAAATCTTAGGAACAAGTGTTAGATTCAAGAGAAAGCTTAAGAATAATTATATGAAAATTTAAAGGTTTAGTGAGACTTTTGAAGAAGCCCTTTGAATCAGTGGTCTAAGTGGCTATTTCATGTTGTATCTAGGTTTAAGATAGCTTATGGAAGATTTAAAAAGAGGTACAACCTAAAGGAAAAGCAAGTGGAAGCATAAGGTAGTATTTTACCCTTTAATGCATTATATTTTCATATGTTGATTTTTATGAATTCTATGAACTTGATTCTTTGCCATATAAATGTTTTGATGTTTTGTGATTGTCAGTTGAGTTAATTAAAGGCATTTGTGACCCCAAAATGTCCAATTTATAAAGAGAAACTCTACTAAAATTTTTATAAAATTATATGGCATAATATGTTCTATAGTGTTTAATGATGTTTTCATGATGTAACTGCATGATGGATAGTGCTACTGAGATTCTTTGAATCTCACTCTTCCAAAATGCCAAGTATGTTAGACCAAGTAATGCAAGGAAACCAAGGAAGGCAAAGGAGAAAGAATAAGAAAGTGACTGCTTGTCTTTGTGTTTCAAGCTTGAACCTTAAATGCTAAAATATTATGTAAAATCATGTATTTTTTAGCTCTTTATCTTAGTGTAATTGTGTCATCTTGAACATTATGAAAGGTTAGGTACAAATTTGGAGCAAGAAATGATTATGTATGTATGCCATGGAATTTATTACATAGTTCATGAATGAAAAAGCTTGTTCTGACCCCTTGCTAGTAGATGAGCTACTATTTAGAAGAAATGTTGATGAATGTGTGAATGTTATATTTTTTTTGAAAGTAAATAGGTAGAGCCTTAACATGGTCCAAAGAGCACCTCAATTAGATGTGTATGCAAATTATTATGAATTTTTAAATTTAGGGGTCAAAACTGGACAAAGTTGGGAAGACTAGTAGTCTCATTGCAATAATAAGTTATTTTAAAAGATAGTATAAAATCACACAGAGCTCCGAAAATCAATGGTTTGCATTCATGAAAAGATCTATGTTTTAAGTTTAATATACCACTCATGCTTTGGATGTAATTGGAGCAATATAATGAGAGATATGTATGTTTTCCTAAGATTGCTCTAGTTGAAGTTATGTTTCGACTTTAAATAGTTCAAGATAATGCTATAGCCTATTCAAGTTGAAAAAATGTATATAAAAAATTATGGCTAAAAAGTAGAAATATAAGGCTTTCAAATGAAATAAAGAATGCCTGAATTGGTTTAGGTTAGAATGAGATATAAATATTTAAATTTAAGGCCAAAATCCTACGAAAGTGAAAATGATGATATGAATAGTAATTTTCATGCTAAAAACTATATCAATTGGCATAATCAATGTAATATCTCTATTTTTATGGGATGTTATAAAATGAATAAAAGATGAGAAACAAAGTGAGACGAAAATGCTATATATATAATATCAGGTTTTAGAATGAATTATTTTCTCCTCTAATTTTCTGAATAAGTTATGTTTGATCTTTAATTGAAATTAAATTTTCCATACAATTCTTAACAAAAATTAATTCAAAAACTTACCTTGAAAAATATGTAATATACCACATAAATGAAAGCCCAATCCAAGCTAAGTGCAATGGTATAAGTATTGCATAGCTGGGAGGTTTGGGTTAAGAGATAGAGCAATTTGAAAGTCAATGTGAATAGTGCAAAAAAAATAATAAAAAAATTGATCTTTGGGTAAAATTACATAAAAGTGCCTAAAAGAATGGATAATTATATTTTTGATCTAGTTTAGGCAAAATGGTCATTTTCCATATTATAAGTAAAATATGAATATTGCATTTAAACTCCAAAAAAATATTGATATCATAAAATGTATAAATAATTGGAAAAAATAGAGGGACATCGTTAAGTGTGAAGATGAGCAAAGATGTCATTTTTCCAGGTTAAATGAAGAAATGAGAAAATTATATTTTGACCATAAGGATTAAGAATCCTTGTATGTTAGTCCCTTAAAAGTGAGTTATGAAGGAGGAAATGAGAAAAGAGAAAGAAATTTGGGAAAAATTACACCTAATGACTTGAAAGTTTTAAAAATTATAAATTGCCCTAAGTTAAGGGCATTTTTTGAAATATAAAAATTATTATCAAAATGAAGCTCTTGATGAGCCTCGTGCAATGGAATATAGTATGAAATTTATTAAGATCAAAATAAGATTTATTGGGCAATTAGGGTTTAATATTAATATTTTATCTAATAAAAGTCAGTTTAGACTGGAGAAAATGCAATATCAATTCAAGGACATTGGATGGACCTTGATAAAATATATTTTAGGCCAAGATAATGATTTTAGTCCAAAGGTTAAATTTAGAACAGCCCTATACCAATTAAATAACAATAACGGCGAAAACGATTAATTGGTACAAGTATGAGTTATCGGTAAAGGGTATTTTTAACCATTAAAAATTATAAAGAAATTTTTGGCCAAAAAAACCTCAAGTGGCCTGAAATATGACATCCAAGACATGGAGGGAATTTATTTGAATGATTTTTGTAAAAACTTCTTGAAGAACGCATGCTTTTTGGACCAAAAAGTAACTAAGGTTAAGGAAAGTAATTAGCAAGTAATTAAGCCAATTAATCACTCTCTCCCCTCTCATTTCAGACGTGTGCAGTTGCTTCGCATGTGGTGAAAATATTATTTAATTGATTTTATGAATATTTTTTTAAGAAGTATTTAAAAAAAGAAAAGAAAAGAAATGATGGCATAAGATGATTGGTTCATACTTTTATGATTGTCTCCTCCTTGCTTCCTCTCTTGACCGACTTTGGCATGTTTAGAGGAAAGAAAAGAGGTTTGAAACAGAAAAGAAAGGGAGAATTACGTGAGAGAAGGAATGAGAAAAAGGAAGAAGAAAAGAGAAGACCAGAGCTTGGTGGTGAAAGATCAAGATACTAGGTAAAGTTTCCTACCATTTCAAGCTACTTTCTTGAGTTGTTGGTTTGGTTTCATGGAGTCATCTTCTTCCTCCATCCTCCATGGATTTTCAGCCAAGCTCTATGAGAAGTAAAAGATGAGTTTTCAAACAATAAACATGGGGGAAATCTTAGATTAGTTGTTAGAAGCATGAATAAACAACTAGCTTGGAATATAGCAAGCAAAGTCATTTTTCTTCAATTTCTTGTGAATTTTGGTCAGTATAGAATTCCATGTAGGAGTAAGAATTTCTTAAATTTGACCAAAATATGGATTCCTCATGGTCCAAAACATTAATAACAAGTGTTGGATCAAAGGAAAACTAAGTGGATAGTAAGATGAAAAGTTAGGTTTTTAATGAGCACTATGTAGTTGAGCTCCTTAAATCAATAGCTTATGACCTTGGATTATATTGTTATTAGGCTCAAGAAAGTTGTCAAAGACCAAAGAAATAGTGCACAATGTAACATCCTATCTCCTAACACCTTATCACTTAATCAAAAACTTCAAAATTCAACCAAACACAACCCCGACATCTCAAAGCAACACTCCAAAACTTCAGAATAGCGAAAACGAACCAAACAACACAAAAAACTGGGCTAGAGCCGCGACTGCTATAGATTCGCCGTGGCTCCAACCTCCCCTGCTTTCACAACCTTCTGCCTCCTCTGGCACCATGGCCTGAACTTTGGCACCACGGCGCCAGCCACTGATTTCCATATCAGCAAAACTCAACCTCCCCAGCGAACTTCCGACACGCATAACTTTATGCTCCGAGCTCCGATTGACTTGATTCTAACTCCTACAAGTCAATCTAATCCTAATCTATCTATAGACACTAGTGTCACCTCAATCCAACTGCGTATGGAGATTCTAGACCCCTGACACCATTTTGGCCACTTCTTGACCAAAACTCACCATTAACCATCCCCAATTGCCACCAAAGGTAAATGGTCACTCAAAGACCATTCATATAGGTCTAAAACCCCCAAACCAACTTGTCCAAAGAGGTTTCACCCCAAAGGAACCACTTCTCTGAGATTTGACCCCTTGGAACCCCTACATGACAAATGGGCTACGGGCCCCAAAACACACTAATCAGGCCTAATTCCAACTTTTATCATACATAACACATACAAACAACATACATACAACACATAACCTCTTTTCCACATATAACCATACATACAACCATCCATAACAATACTCCCAATATTATACATTCATTACAAAATCTTCTATCCTACTTGGAACAAGATACATTATCCAATTTACAATTACTACATAGACTATTCCCACGCACGTAGCTACTCCCGCGTCTTCTCTGAACTAGTACCAGAACCATCACCTGAAAGATTAGTTCATAGGAGAGGGGTGTGAGGCAATATTTCAGTAACCGGGACAACCACACACACACATATATATATACATATATATAACTCATATAATCCATGAACGCAATATGAAATGAATGGAATGCATGTAACCCTAGCAGGGTTTCCATCCTTATCCTCCCTAATATATATATATAGTCCACCCTTATCCTCCCTAACATATATATATAATCCATCGTTATCCTCCTTAACATATATATAATCCATTCTTATCGTCCCTAGCATATATATATATATCATCATGCATCATATTGTCATCACATCATCATCACCCCATCCACCATATATCACAGTCTCATAATGTCATGTGGCGATGCTCATGTATCATCATATCATCTTCATCATAATCATCATAATGCCATGTATGCATCATGTCATATCATATCAATGTGATCATCGCAGATCTCATCATTATCATCATAATCATCATCTAACTGTGTGCATACCATGATATATAAAAACAGTACACACAAACATATCAATATCATGGTATGAAAGAAACATGCATATATTTACACAACTATATGTACTGTCATACAATATCGACAATACAATATAAACAAACACCCGGTTACCTCAGGTTGTCAATATCACACACGTGAATTCCATGAACTTCTCGAATTGCCTAACGAGCTTGAACCCCTCTTGGTTAACTAAACAATCTTCATAATAACACAATTCTTCCATTAAGACAATATACCATTAAACCAAACATCACAATCAACCATTTTAGGCCAAACCTAAGGTTCCAACACCCCTTTCATGCATCAATAAGCTCCTAGGAACCATTCAAACACTGCTCAACCACACACACTTTGGATTCCCAAGAGCTCAAATTAAAAACAATCTAGGGTCAAACCCAAATCATGCATATACCCTTTAAAACTCACACCCAAACAATGAAAACACCAAAACATACTTCCTTAACCCTATCTCATCCATTTCAATTGGTGGATTTTAGCCAAAACCGATGATCCTAACTCAAAACTGAAAAACCCCAATTTTCAACCAAAGAAAATGGAGAGGGAGGAGTAGAGAACACTTACCAACTTGAATCCAAGCTTCTAGAGGTTGAAAACAACTCCCAATGGCTGAAAACTGCAAACCCTAGCAGAGATCCTCTTCGCTCCCTCTATTTTCTTTCTTTCTGATCATCTGAAATGATTCGGATTTAAACAAAATTCCTGATCCTCACTGCGGCTCCGCTAGTTTTTAGCCAGAAAGAGCCACTAGGCATGCTCTCACCACGGTGGCTCTACTTGAAGCCATGGCGTGGAGCTCCTTTAGACTTCACTTGAACCTTCCTTCATCTTGTTTCCTCTGGTCTAGAACACAAAGTTAAGAAAGATATCATGAGGGGTTTTACACTCTCCCCTCTTAATAAAAATCTTGTCTTTGAAATTTCAACTCTTTCCTTAAGTAAAGATCTCAGGATACTTCCTTCACATGAATTCTTCTGTCTCCCACGTGACATCATTGGATGCCAAGCCGCTCCATAGAACTTTTATCAACTTTATGGTCTTATTTCTTAACTGCTTCTCCATCACAACAAGAATTTGCAATGGCGTGACCTCAAAAGTCAAATCATCTCACACTTGAACTACCTTATCATCAATTACATGAGATAGAACTAGATGATACTTCTTGAGTTGAGACATGTGGAAAACATCGTGCAATCCAGCAAGATTAGGTGGTAGCGCCATTCAAAACTCTACTGGCCTAATTTGCTCTAGAATTTGGTATGGACCCATATACTGTGGAGTGAGCTTCTTGGCTCGAATTGATCGTCCAACACCAGTGATAGGAGTGACCTTCAAAAACACATAATCTCCAACATCAAACTCCAATGGTCTCCTCCTCCAATCTGCATAACTCTTTTGCCGACTCTGAGCAGTAAGAAGCTTCTGACAAATATTCTCCATTTGCTGAGAGGTCTGATCCACAATATTTGGGCCCAAAAGACTGCTTTCATTGAGTTTAACCCAATACAATGGTGACTTGTACTTCCTACCATACAATGTTTCATATGGAGCCATTTGCAAACTCGAGTGGAAACTATTATTGTAGGAAAATTCAAGCAATAGCAGAAGCTGGTCCCAATTGCCTTTGTTCTCTAGGATACATGCCTGTAGCATGTCCTCCAGAGTCTGAACAGTCCTTTCAGTCTACCCATCAAATTGAGGGTGATAAGCAGTACTAAAACTCAATTTCGTACCCATGGCCTTCTGAAAAGATTTCCAAAACCTGGATATAAACCTAGGATCTCTGTCCAACAGAATATTTATCGGGACTCCATGCAACCTCACAATCTCTTTCACAAACAACTGAGCCAACTTCTTCATCGAAATAATCTCCCGAATCGGAAGAAAATGGGCCAACTTCGTCAACCTGTCCACAATGACCCATATTCCATTGTGTCCTGAAGAGGTCCTCGATAATCCCATCACAAAGTCCATAGAAATGCTATCCCATTTCCACTCTAGGATCTCCAAAGATTGTAACGTACTAGCAAGTAATTAGTGCTCAATCTTTACCTTCTGATAAATCAAACATCTTGCCACCAACTCTGCGATGTCCTTTTTCATGCCTAGCCACCAATAACCACGCTTCAAATCCAGGTACATCTTAGTGGTACCTGGGTGAATAGTATACCTGCTCTTATGAGCTTCTTCCTCAATGATCTCTCACAACCCCGCAACATTTGGCACACAAATCTGACCACAGTACCCGATGATATCATCCTCCAAAATATCAAAGTCCTAGGTCTCCACCATTTCAATTTGTTCCCGAATACCCAAAAGATAGTCATCTTCCATCTGAACATAGCAAATGTTCCTCAATAAATCATTTAACACACTGATGGAACTCATTACTAGTACCCCAAGATGGACATTAATGGATAACTTCATATCTCTTAGGCTTTCCAGCAACTGTTGCTCCCTTAACATCATTATGGCCATATGGATCGACTTTTTACTCAACATATCCGCCACAACATTGGCTTTCCCAGGATGACACTTCAAAGCAAACTCATTGTCCACCAGGAACTTAACCTAACACCTTTGCCCCATGTTCAGCTCTGTCTGATGAAACAAATACTTCAAACTCTTATAATCATTGAACACCTCAAACTGAACGCCATAGAGAGAATGCCTCTACAATTTCAAGGCAAACACTACAGCCGCTAGCTCAAGGTCATAAGTAGGATAGTTCTCCTCATGAGGCCTCAACTGACTTGAAGCATATGCCACAACTCTGCCTTGCTGCATCAATACACACCCTAGACCCTTCTTAGAGGTGTGCGTATATACTGTGAATGGCTTTGATGGATTAGGGATAATGAGCACTGGGTGGACGTTAGACAAACCTTCAGCTCTTAGAATGCTCTCTCACACCTATCATCCCAAATGAAAGATTGATCCTTAGGGTGAGTCTAGTCAATGGAATAACAAGCTGAGACAATCCCTTAATGAACCTTTGGTAGTATCCAGCCAATCCCAGGAAACTCTAAATTTCAATCACCGATCACGGTCTCTCCCAATTCAACATTGTTTCAACTTTACTAGGGTCTACTGCTACTCCTTCTGCAGAAATCACATGACCCAGAAATTTCACCTCTCGTAGCCAAAACTCATACTTACTGAGCTTAGCATTCAGTAGGTGATCCCGCAATACTTGCAACACAATCCGAAGATGGAGCGCATGCTCTTCCTTACTCTTGGAGTAGATCAGGATGTTGTCAATAAACACCACAACAAATTTATCAAAATACGGTAGAAACACTCTGTTTATATAATCCATGAAGATTGCCGAGGCATTGGTCAACCCGAATGACATCACAAGAAATTCATAATGACCATATCGAGTTCAAAAAGCCGTTTTAGGCACATCTTTGGCACACACTCATAATTGATGGTTTCCTGACCTCAAATCGATTTTAGAGAATACAGAGGCACCTGCCAACTGATCAATCAAGTCTTCAATCCTAGGTAAAGGATATTTATTCTTGATTGTCACTCAGTTAGGTACTTGTAATCAATGAACAATCTGAGGCTACCATCCTTATTCTTGATAAACAACACCGGAGCTCCCCAAGGCGAGACACTAAGTCTGATAAAACCTCTTTTCAACAAATGCTCGATCTGCTTCTTGAGCTCTTTCGATTCAGACGGTGCCATTCGATATGGGGCCTTCGAAATAGGACTTGTCCTGGGCACCAGATCAATGGATACCGACAACTCAAAAGGAAACGCCATTGCCATAATACCCAATCTCCGAGCACAATCAAAAGAAATGAACCAATGTAATGCACCTGAGTCAAACAAAGCATGAATAGAGTAGCCATTGAGTTTAAGTTTACCTCTAATCAAGTTAGGTGCTGCATCCGCTTCCTGTCGAGTGATGGCGAAAACTCATCTAGGCATCGTGGGCCTCCTCATCATATCATCACGCCTTGGCTCCCAACAATTCTGTGACATATGGCCCGGTCTCCCACAATTATAATAAATCAAGCACGGATGGTCACCATGGCTAAACCTGCATTTTGTGCATGGATTTGATGTACTACCAAACTCGTACTAAGATAGAGTGGAGTCCCTTCCTGCATGCTCACTTTGATTGGAACTCCCTTATTTAAAGCTTCTCGATAAAAAGGCCCTCTACCAAATTGACCTCTGTTGGATTGATGCCGACCAAACCTGCCTCTTCCTCTACCATGACGGCCTCTATTATGGTGACCTCTTCCTCTACTAGAACTTGTGCTACCACTGCTGCTATCACTACCTGAACCACTTCCTTTACTGATTCCTCCAATAAGTCTTAGGTGAGAAAATGCCTGAATTATGGAATTCCTTCTATGCTCTTCAGCCTCCTTCATCCGTCTGTATAGGGCACGAATCTTCGCACACAAATCCTCAAAGGACACAAACTCCACCACAAATAGTTGCTCCTTATTCTCTGGATGGACTCCCTCAAACAACCTCTGAGCCATGCATCTATCATTAGGATAATTATTTAGATAAATGGAATACTTCACCAAGTCCAAAAACTGATCAATGTAGTCATCTGCCGACAGATTCCCTTGTTGAAAAGTTAGGAACTCGGCCTCCTTTTGCATCATTAAGGCAGGAGGGACGTAGTATGCAAAGAACTATTCCTTAAACTGTTCCCAAGTCATATGAGGGCTCAATGCTTCAACACTTGGGAGGACACTCCTCCACCATCTCAAAAATGCCGCCAATTGCACCCTTTGCTCTGAGGTGCAATCTATCACACTAAAGATGTTCTCCAATTGTTCTATCCAATTCTTAGCCTGGGAAACATCTATGGTACCTTCAAAACCTGGAGGATTAAACTTCCGAAAGTCCTTCAATTGTGAAGAGATACCCCTCCTTCAAACCCTTGGGGCTCTCTCAGGCTCTACCACATTTTCATCCTCTCATACGTTCAGATCCACAAATATACCAGCCTCTTCATTCACTTCATCTTGCTCTTGCCTATCCATTGACTCTTGCAACCTGTTCAACGTCTCCCCCTGAGTATTCACTTGATTACTGAGACCAGCCAGCATCTCATGCATCTACCTCATGAGATCACTGTTACTCTATCTTCCTCTTCGAGACATTCTTCCTACACACAAGCAACAACATACTCAATTATATGGTCCTAGACTAACATTGCAGTGGGAATATAGTCTATGTATTTAAAATTGTGGCAAGTAATATTCAAGCAAAAACAATGTCCCAAAACCATTGCTCTAATACCAAAATGTAACATCCTACCTCTTGACACCTCCTTACATAACCAAAAACTTCAAAATTCAACCAAACAAAATCCCAACATCTCAAAACAACACTCCAAAATTTCAGAATAGCAGAAACTAACCAAACAAACCAAAAATTGGGTTGGGGCAACAACCATTACAGTACCACCATAGCTCTAGTCTCCCTTGCTTTCACATGCTTCTGCCTTCACTAGCGCCGCGACGCCACCCTCTGATTTCCATGTCAACAAAACTCAATCTCCCGGGAAAACTTCCGATGCTCATAACTTTATGCTCCGACCTCCGATTGACTTGATTCCAACTCCTGCAAGTCAATTTAGTCTCAATCTATCCATAGACACCATTGTCACCTCAATCCAACTCCGTATGGAGATTCTAGACCCCTGGCACCATTTTGGCCACTTCTTGACCAAAACTTACCACTAACCATCCCCAATTGCCACCAAAGGCAAATGATCACTCAAAGACCATTCATACAGGTTTAAAACCCCCAAACCAACTTGTCCAAAGAGGTTTCACCCCAAAGGAACCACTCCTCTAAGATTTGACCCCTTGGAACCACTACATGACAAATAGGCTACGGGCCCCAGAACACACCAATCAGGCCCAATTCCAACTTTCATCATACATAACACATACACACAACATACATACCACACACAACCTCTTTTCCACATATAACCATACATACAACCATCCATAACAATGCTCCCAATGTCATACATTCATTACAAAACCTTCTATCCTACTTGGAACAAGATACATTATCCAAATTACAACTACTACATAGACTATTCCCACACACGTAGCTAATCCCCCGTCTTCTCCAGACTAGTGCCAGAACCGTCACCTGAAAGGTTAGTTCATGGGAGAGGGGTGCGAGACAATATTTTAGTAACTAGGACAACCACACACACACATATATATACAAATGTATAACTCATATAATCCGTGAATACAATATAAAATGAATGGAATGCATATCACCCTAGTAGGGTTCCCATCCTTATCCTCCCTAATATATATATAGTTCATCCTTATCCTCCCTAACATATATATATAATCCATCCTTATCCTCCTAAACTTATATATAATCCATCCTTATCCTCCATAACATATATATATCATCATGCATCATATTGTCATCACATCATCATCACCCCATCCACCATATATCACAGTCTCACAATGTCATGTGGAGATGCTCATGTATCATCATATCATTATCTTCATAATTATCATAATGTCATGAATGCATCATGTCATATCATATCAATGTCATCATCACAGATCTCATCATCATAATCATAATCATCATCTAACTATGTGCATACCACGATATATAAAAATAGTACACACAAACATATCAACATCGTCGTATGAATGAAACAGGCATATATTTACATAACTATATGTACTGTCATACAATATCGACAATGCAATATAAACAAACACCCGGTTACCTCAGTTTTCAATATCACACATGTGAGTTCCACGAACTTCTCAAATTGCCTAACACACTTGAACCCCTCTTGGTTAACTAAACAACTTTCATAATAACACAATTCTTCTATTAACACAATATACCATTAAACCAAACATCACAATTCAACCACTTTAGGCCAAACCCAAGGTTCCAACACGCTTTTCATGCATTAATAAGCTCCTAGGAACCATTTAAACACTGCTCAACCACACACACTTTGGATTCCCAAGAGCTCTAATTGAAAACAATCTAGGGTTAAACCCAAATCATGCATATACCCTTTAAAACTCACACCCAAGCAACGAGAACACTAAAACACACTTTCTTGACCCTATTTCATCCATTTCAATCTGTGGATTTCAGCCAAAACCTAAGATCCCAACTCAAAATTGAAAAACGCCAAATTTCATCCGAAGAAAATGGAGAGGGAGGAGTAGAGAACACTTACCAACTTGAATCCAAGCTTCCAGAGGCTGAAAACAACTCCCAATGGCTAAAAACTCTAAACCCTAGCATAAATCCTCATCACTCCCTCTGTTTTCTTTCTTTCCGATTGTTCAAAATAATCTAGATTTAAACATAATTCCCGATCCTCACCACGGCTCTAGACATCTCACCACGGCTTCACTAGTTTTCAGCCAGAAAGAGCCACTGGACACACTCTCACCGTGGCGGCTCTGCTTCAAGCCATGGCATGGAGCTCTTTTAGGCTCCAGTTGAACCTTCCCCATCCTATTTCCTTCGGTCCTGAACACAAAGCCAAGAAAGATATCGTGAAGGGTGTTACACACAAAGTATAGAAAGCAAAGGAAGCCAACAAGGTAGCAATTTTACCTTTTATGCATTATATTATCCAATATTAATTCAATGAGCTCCATAACTTGTTTGATGCCATGTTCAATATTTGTGATGCTTCTTCAGTGTTGGATGAGTTATTTAGAGGGGTTTTGTGAGCCTGGGATGTCCAAAATCTAAATGAAAAACTACGCCAAAATTTTTATGAAATTGTATGGTATAACATGATTTAAAATGATTTGATGTGATTAATTGATGTTTTCATAAGCTATATGATGATATAATGCATGAATGGTAATGCTATTGAGATTCTTTTGAATCTCACTCTTTGAAAATGACTAACATGTTTAGGGCGAAGCAATGCATGGGAGACAAGTGAGCTATGGATGAAGGAGAGGGAATCGATGCTTGATGTAAAAGTTCAAACTATGATGTTATAATTTAAGATATAATGTAAAATCATGTATATGTTTTGTGGCCTGAACCTTTATGCTATCATATTCTTTAAAGCATCATGAAATGTTATGTATGAATTTGAATCAATGAATGATGATGTGAAATGCTTATAAAGCTTATTTTGTCAAGTTATGAATAGAAAAGCTCATATTGAACAGTCTGATAGAAATGTTAGTACTATTCATGAGGAACAGGACAATTAGTTTAAGTGATTTACATTCACTAAATTAAATGTAATTGGCTTTTTGTAGAGCTAGAAAACACTTAAATTGGATAAGTACACAATTTATGGTGAATTTTAGAAATTGTAGGTCAAAATTGGACAAGGTTGGAAAACTGGAAGCCTTGAACATAGGTACTAGAAATTTCAAAAGGTAATATAAAATTGTATAGATATCCAAAAATTCATTGGTTGGCATGGATGGAAATATATATGTTCTAGGAATTGAATACTACTAGTTTGAAAGCATTTGGAGCTATAGAGAAAGAGATATGTTCTCTTAAAACTGTTCCAGTTAGAGTTAAGTTCTGACCCTTAATGATTCAAGTGGATTTCATTCATCATTCAAGTAGAATAAATATATAAGAAAAAAATTATATATATATATCTATAAAATAGACATACAGGAATTTTCGACAACATAGAGAATGCATGATTTGGCTTAGAATATCAGGAGACATGAATTTTTAAATATAAAGCCAAAACCTAGTAAGTTTCAAAATGACCAAATGTACAATAAATGTTTGAGAGAAAAAATTTATGAATTGGTCTAGGAAATGCACTATTTCATATTTTTCTCATGAAGATAATCTTTTTAACCATATTTAAAGACTTGAATCACTACGAGATGATTTTTCTAAAATTAATTATGAATTTTCAAAATTCATCGGGTAAAATGGAAAATACACAATGAACAATACCCGAAATAAAGAAAATTCTATTTTAATATTTTTAAGCAACCAAGTCTCTAATCATGCAATAATGGATATAATTAGAGTCTACTATATGGAAAATAGACATAAGTTTATGGTATTACAATCAAAGTCCTATTTTATATTTTTTTCATGTAGAGCATTTTTAAGGTATTTTTAGAGATTTGAATCACTTCCAAACAATGTTTCTACAATTAGTTATGAATGTTCAAAGTTCAACCTAGAAAAGGAACTTACTAAATGAATAGTAACTCAGAAAAATAAAATTTTTTATTTTAGTCCCTCATGTGATTCAAGCTTCTACATATGCCCAATGGGACATAATAAGGTCTAATACATGGATAATGTGGTTATAAGTTATTGTGTTACATTTTTTGTATTAGAGTTGAAGGTTTATACTCTGAGAGCAAAGATTCAAGCAAGTCTTCGCAAGAAAATGCACCTTTTAAGGTATAGTTTCTCCTTTGAAAGTGAAGCATTATTCCTTAGGAATGTATCAGTGGCATAAGAGATAAGATCTTAGGAGGATAGCCTATAGTAGTTATTGGATTAATTGAGGATGTTTTATAGATTTATTTTCCTTAGGTCTTAAATCCTTTTTGAGTTATATTATAGTTAGATCCTATCAGTAAAGAGATGATGTAGGGTCATAGAGGATCCTGGTAGGACTCAGAGATTACAATAGATCTCATGATCATATTAGACCAATTGTGAGGTTGCAGTAGACCTGTAATGAGAATGAGAAAGATTGATGAGCCCTACAGTTATAATAGTTCTCTAGAAGAGGATGACTTAGGATGATTTTAAAAAAATATGAAATCTTATCAATCAGCAGCTAGTATGAATGATTACCTAGGACTTTTCTCAGATGCCAAGCCACTGACTAGAAAGTAGTTAAGAAACATGATGATAAGTAGTGATAATGAAAATGAGAAGCAAGATCCCACCTATAAAGTAATATCAGTTGCAAAATATTTTCAGTAATGAATGAAGGAGAGTAGTAAGGAATAAATGATAATAATAAAGAGAAGTAGTTAAGCAAAGAGTTAATGGGGGTAACTAATGTATGATCTAAAGGAATATAAGTTAGAAAAGAGAAATGGCTAGCAACCCAAGTGCTGAAAATTAGCCTGAGCCTAATTAGAGTCCTATGAAGGAAAACATAGGATCTAGTATGATTTCCAATAGTGATAGCCACGTAGTGAGCACTAATTGGAAAGAATTACTTGAGGCCTGAAAGTGACCTAATAGTAATGATCCCTTCAGGTGTAGCCCTAAAAGAGTGAGCAATTATACCTCAAGGTAGAGAGGTTGACCGGCCTATGAGCTATGCCCAGTAAGTTTGAGCTAGCTGAATCATCTAGAGTAAATGGTAGTTTTCTCCAGCTAAACTAAGGACTCCAAATCTAAATGGTTGATAGAATTGTTTTAAGGAATATTAGGATAGATCTGGAGGATAAGTTCAAGCCCTAGATCTCTTGAGTACTATTTTCAAAGCAAAAGAATACTTTAAAGGGTATTATGATGATTGTATCCCTAGAAGTAAATGGGTTGAGCCGCTACTTGATGTTATAGAGGATGATCCAATGGATATATCAAATGGCAAGGGTAAGTTTGATGTTAGTATAGAAACCTGATAAGTTCAATGTGAAGGTAATGTAAGTATAGATGAAATGTAAATGTAGAAAGGATGAAGTGTATATGTAGTATGATGTACGACTACAACTTTTGAACTCAGTATGAATGTAGCAAAGTATCAAATTAGTAAGAAGACTAAGGGTTAAAGGATAAGGATGAAAGAAGTAGTTAATATCATTTGTTGAGTGCAATTTTTAAAGCATTATTAAGATTAAAGATAATAAGAGTTAAGACCTGAAGAGGTGTTCAGTAAAGATAAGTAGCACAAGAATAACCTTTTTGAATGACTCCTGTAACAGTAATTAAAGGTACTCATGACCTAGATTCCCTATGAATGATCCTTGATCATTTGGATCAACAATAGAGAACTATTGAGCAATAACAAAAATTGGTTAGTGCCTAGAGACAACAAGAAGAAGCTAGAGCCTATAATGTTGCGCCTATATCATAGCAGCCTCAAGTAAATCAGTAAGCTCCTGTGAAACAAGCTACAAAGCAATTGGTTGAATTCACCAATTATCGATGTATGACTGCATAATTTAAAAGCACTGGTTTCCATCTTTTGATGGTGAATTTGACATGCAAATTGTAGAGGATTGAACCATGAGCTTTGAAAATATTTCCAATATAGTGGGCTACATGTCGAAAATAAAGACTATAATGGCAACATATATGTTAAAGAGTGAGGCTGACCGAAGTTTGATACCTTGTACAATTTTTGGTTTTGTTTCTTGATGTCTGATTTAAACTGTTATATAAAATTGAATATTACTCCAAAAATTATGATGTCTGCATATATGGTTAGAGCTATGTCTTAGGGATGAAATGGCTCAATTGGATTGTATTTGGATTTATGCAATGGTAGATATGCATAATTTAGTAAGATTGATCCAGTAAATGTTATTTTTGACCCTTGAAGGTTTATGTTATCATTTTGACCAGAAGAGGTAGAATAAATATACAAGATAAATATGGTTAGAAAGTAAACATGTAAAGCTTTCCAATGATGCTAAGTATGCATGAAATGGCTCTATATTTTATGAGAAATAAATTTTTAATGTTGTAGCTCAGATTTCAGACAAAAAATACTATACTAATCTCACTGTCTATTTTTCATATTTTTCGCATTAAGTTTTAGATGCGCATGATTTTTAGCAACTTGAACCTCTATAAATGATTTTTTTATATTTAATTATGAATTCTGAAATTTTGTTGCACAATGAGCTGAAAAGCTACGAAAAACAATTTTAAGAAATTTAAAGATTTTAATTGGTTCAAATTTTTAAAGACTATTTTTATGTTGTAAAACCAAGCAACTTTCATGGGAAATACCTTTCAATATAAGATGTAACTTTTCTGGCATTACATCAAAGATTTGGGCAAATCTTTGCAATTGGAAAGCTACACCTACTCTTTTAAGTTATGATTTTCCCTTAAGAGAGTTAGTGACCAGTTGCCTTAGTTTGCTAATAGTAGGATTGGCGAATGGTAGAAGAGATCTAATGACTATGTTGGATGGTCAATCCATGAGCCCAGCTTAAAAGAAAGTAAAGGCTCTAATGAATAGATGGACATAGATGGGGCACTCACTAGTGGCTAGTCCAGCCATATCCTTCACTATAACATATGCTAATCAAGTAAGGAGGAAGCTAATTTTTCTCTAGGAACCCTATACATCTAAGGTAACAGGAATTGTCCGTTAGATTTACTATCAGGCAAAACCATATAGAGAGGAAGATCATATATGTGCGATTAATTTCCTAGTGGAAGTTATGGATGATAAGAAGATTCTAGAGATGGATAAATGAGGCTTTATATGCTCTTTTGAACATTTTGGACAGGGTCATATTCATGCTTCAAGAGGAAGTTTTCTATTCTTTGCTAGACTACATAGTTGCGTATGTTCGTCAGGCATTAACCTTCCATCAAGAGGATTTGGAAATGAAGAAGAAGGCCATGGGGCACAATTTCAAGGAGGAGGAACTAATAAGATACTTGAAGGGGGTTTGCAAGAAGACCTTGAAGAGGAACCCAAGGCAGAGGAGGTACCAACAGAGGACTTAGAGGAAGATCCTAAAGAGGATAGTAACAAGATAGTTCCTATATATACTTCTGATAAAGACCATAAGGAAGATTATAAGCATCTTGAGAACATTAATGATACCTCTAACATGGAGAGTAACGCCAGTTATCCCTAATATAATATAATGTTCATATATGTATATGTCACCTGTACTAGACTAATGCTAATCGTATGACTGCACTTTTGGCAATATGTATGCATATGCAGTCTCTTATGTTTAAGGAATTAAATGATTATGCTCTATGACTGTTATGACTAAACAAGGTATGTATAAACATTATGACTTAATAAAGAAGTAGTTACTATTAATTGTTGAGTACAATTTATTTAATGCCTATAAATTGTTAATTGATAGATAAAATGGTTAAGACAAGAAAAGGTACTCAGCAACAAAGATAGGTGCACAAGTGCAGACCTCTAGAACAAGAAGTATATTAGTTAGTGAAACCACTCCAGAAGTTACCCAGTAAAGACAGAGAGTACAAGAACAAGTTGCTAGTTCTACCAGAGGCATGGCTAGTCAAGCTGCTACTACTACGCCAAAAATGGCTTCTAATGGCACCCAATAGCTATCGTTTTTTGGAAAACGCTAATAAAAGGAATACTTTATTTGGTGTTTAATTGAAAACGCCAACTAAATGTAATAACTATGTTAGCATTTCCCCTTAAAGTGCCAATTAATATTTTTAAAAATAATTTAAAAAAAGAAATAAATAGCGGGAAATAATTTAGTTGGCATTTATGAAGGAAAGGCAAACTATATTGACATATTAATTTCAAAAAATTAAAATATGAGTTGTTGTTTGCATTTGAAATGGCAACTACATATTTAAAAATTAAAACAGAAAAATTTTAAAAATATTTGTTGGTATTTATAGTTTAAACCCAACTAAATTTATATATAAATTAAAAAATAAATAAAATTTCAAAACTTAGTTGGCATTTCCAGTAAAAACACCAAGATATTTATCATTGGCGTTTTTACTTGAAACGCTAACTGAAGTGAGTTCTAAGGAAAATTTAGTTGCCATTTTTGGTTGAAATACCAACTAATATTATTTAACAATTTAGAAAAAAAGATGCATAAGGGTTCAAGTTTTTCGTCGCATGGTGTCACTTCTTGGGAACAAAGAACAGAGGCCATCATCGTTAGCTACAGAGCTTTATCTTCCACAACATCACTTCTTGCACGGCGTCACTTCTTGCTCACCATCACTTCATTCTTAAGCCCATCATCGAAGCTTACTATCAGCGTCTCTTTGTAGAAGTGTTGTGCTCTCCGTTAAGTATTTGTTGTCTCTATTGAAGCTTGGTCCTCTCATTGAAGTTGAACCCCATCATTGAGGCTCACTGTCAACATCTCTCCATAGAAGTGTCGTGCTATTCGTTGAAGATTCATTCTCTCCATCGAAGCTTGGTCCTCTCCATCAAAGCTGAACCCTAAATCATCAATACATTATGCTTGTTTAAGAGGGTAAAACAAAGAGAAACATGAGACGAGAAATAATGATAAAGAAAGGAAGTGCATAGGTAAATGTTTCTACTTTTTTTATTACTACAAAAGTTGCTTACTTAACACAACTTTGTTTTACTTATATAAATAAACTGGCTTAGAAATAAACTCTCTGAAAATAAAGAAATAAGCTAAAAAAAAAAGAAATTAACAATAAATATGTATTCCTAATATTTTGCTACCCATGTTCGGCTAGGTTGTTAAGGTTGTTTCCGATATTTACTAAATCAAATTTTGGATCAAATCTCTAACACTCCTCCTTGATTCAAAATCGCACACTCCAAGTAAGCCTCTAAGGTATGCATGCCTCTGACTAGATAATGCTTTGATGAACATGTCTGAGACTTGAAATTCAGTATTGCAGAACTTTAGAAGTAATTCTCCTTTTGCAAGTAATTAACGAATAAAGTGAAACCTTAGTTCTATATGCTTTGTTCTTCCATGAAATGCTGGATTTTTGTCATTGCTATAGTTGATTTGTTACCACAAAACAACTTAGTTCCTTCCTATTGCTTTTGCTATAAATCACTCAACATCCTTCTAAGGCATATACACTCACATGCTATTGCAGTGGCTGCTATATATTCTGCCTCTACTATTGACAAGGCTGCAGTAGCTTGTTTCTTTAACATCCATGTGATTGCTCTTGTTCCAATACCAAAGACATTTCCTAAAGTTCTTTTTCTATCATCTAGTAAGCTTGGCCAATCACTATCACTAAACCCAATTAGCCTAAATTTGGTTATACGAATGTACCACATTCCATAACTCATTGTTCCTGCAATATACCTCAGAATTCTCTTTGCTGCACCATAATGTTGCATTGAAGGATTGCTCATTAGTCTTGACACCACTCCAACTGAGAAAGAAAAATCTGGCCTTGTGTGAGTTAAATATATTAACCTACCAACTAGTCTTCAAAACAACTTCTGGTTTACATCTTCTTGCTGCAATTTCTAGTTCTTTATCATTGAAGTAGCCTTAATCTTGCAATTTCTCATATTGAATCTTTCCAAGAACTCTGCTGCGTATTTATTCTAATAAACAAATATTCCAGCTTTATCTTGCATAATTTCTAAGCCTAGAAAATAATGAAGCAAGCCTAAATCTGTCATCTCAAATTTGTTCATCATGCTAACTTTAAATTCATCTAACAATTTCAGATTTGAGCCTATATAGATTATATCATCTACATATAAACAAACTAGAATAAAATCAGTACCTTGCTTCTTGACATATAGAGTAGGCTCATTCTCACTTCTAGCAATCCAGCATGCTAAAAATGTGTATCAATTTTGCTGTACCAGGCTCATGGAGCTTGCTATAGGCCATAGAGTGCCTTTTTCAACCTATAGACTCTCTCCTTACTTCCATGAATCATAAAGCCTTCAGGTTGAGTAACATATACTTCTTCTTCAACATCTCCATTTAGGAATGCAGACTTGACATCAAATTGATACACTTTCCATTTAAGTTGAACTGCTAAAGCAATCTTATTGTTTCAAATCATGCCACTGGTGAAAAAGTCTCTTCAAAATCCATACCTTACTATTGAGAATAGCCTTTTGCCACCAATCGAGCTTTGTGTTTTTGAACACTTCCATTTGCATAAAGCTTTGTTTTGAAGATTCACTTTAAACCTATAACATTCTTTCCTTCTAGTAAATCTGTCAACTCCCATGTTAAGTTCCTTTCTATTGCTGCAAGATCTTCCTCCATTAATCTTTTTCTATTGCTTCTCTATAAGTTGTAGGATCTAAAGCTACCATGGCAAATTCATCATTTTCATAGATCTCCCTCAATGATGTAAATTTTCTTGGTGGTATCTCCTTCGATGACTCATTAGTTGAACTTGAGCTACTTTTTAATGGTGCAGTTGCTAGGCTACTTTCTATTGAAGTGAGACGAGTGAATGACTTAACTAAGGTTGAGTTTGTTTCTTACATTAATGGCACCCACAGTTGATTTTCTTTGCTGTTTTTATTGTTGTCTATCTAGTTCTAGCCTGCTTCTTCATTGAATAATGCATTTCCACTTAATTTAGTAAGCCTTTCCCTTTCAGCAAACTCCTTACCATTTCTATCAACGTTCTATTTTTGCACTTAGCTATGCCATTTTGTTACAGAGTATATGGTGTTGTCAGCTCATGTTTTATGCCCTTTTCTTCAAGAATGTGATTGAATTCTATTGAAAGAAATTCACCACCCCTATCTGTATGATGCACTTTGATGCTTGCTCCACTTGGCTTCTCTACCATTGCTTTGAATTTCCTAAAATTCTCAAATGTGTCTGATTTGGATTTTAGGAAATAAACCCAACTCATCCTGCCAAAATCATCAATAAATAGTAGAAAGTAGTAGCTGCCACCCAATAAACCCAACACTCTTCTTTCTTTCTCCTACACTTCAATCTCTAAGATTGATTTTTTTATTACACTTTGCTTCTTGGTAATTTCATGGTTTCTGATGGTTATGTGAATGACAATTTCATCTGGGTAATTTTTCTTTCTTGCAATTACTTAGACCTCTCTTACATGCTATTCATGTGCTTTTGTTTTTCCTTTCTTTTTCCTTTGTTTGTTTTGAGTCTCAATGGTTATTGAGAAAGATACATTGGCTTCAATGTCGGTCTTTTTTAGTGTGATGTGGGTGTTACTTTGTTGGTTGCTATGTAGTATCTTGGCTAGACATAAATGATTGCCTTCACTTTTATTAGATTATTGACGGACCCACAGATTATATCCTATATTCTTGTGAAAGCTTTTTGATATTATGCTGCATCCTATTACCCTGGAATTATGATATTGGTGAATGAAAACATCATCCCTAAAAGTGACCAAGATTGGAAATTTTCATACCAAAGCAATTGTTGAACTACCAATGCTAACAAGTAGTTTACTTTTAGTACTACAAACAACTCTCAATTTATCAAACATAAAGTGCCTAAGACTTAGGTGAAGTCAAAGTTTAACATATAAATAAAATCATATTCAAATTACTCCCTTATCAACTAAAGTTAAAGTTCAGATTTTAAGTTTATAGCAAATGCATCTTAAATTCTCTATCCTTGTTAATTCTCAACTCTATGGGAGTTTTAAAATTTTTGTCTGACGTGTTGATGGTTCAATTCTTTCTCCTATTTACAAACTTCTTAACTAGAAATCACCTATCCATACTAATGATAACTCCACAACAATACAATTTATCTTAAACTCTCCATAATGCATGAAAATGTGTCTAGTTTTAATTTTTACTCATAACTCATTGATAGAATATATTTATAATGAATAAAAGTATCTTTTAAATTTAAATTTGAAAGACTAATTATCAGATAATTAGTATTCTACTCTCTAATTTCTAGGCTTCTGTGAAAATGTATGAAATAATAAATTTGCTCTATTAGAGGAGAGCAGCAGTGGAGTGATGAGCCTTTGTGGCCTTATAAGGCTTTATTCCCTTGCTTCCCATTATGAGCCTCTCAAGTTGTTATTGCTTTGCCCAGTGGGGTAAGGCCATGGCTCAGAATATTTATACTTGAAAAGAGAGTCTTTAGTCAATCTAGAGAATTTGAAGTGAGAAACAAAATCAGTAGCATTGAAGAAGATGTTTGTTGACCAATCTAACAGGGCTGTTCATTCTTCTTGGACTCATCTTGTGTGTATGTGTAGGAAAAGGCATGGTTACATTATATGATCATATATTATATGACTAAGAGATTGAGATTCTCATCTTCTTATAGTCCCATCATTTAATCTCAAATGTCTTGGAAGAATTATAATATTTTTATTTCTTATCTTTTTACTAAATCCTTGTTTTAGTTTTGATAGTTCAGAAATTTAAAATAATTCAAGAGGTGAAGTAGATATGGATTGAGATCCTGAAATACACTTCACCTCCATAAGATTCACATGTATAATGATTATATATGCTTCCTCCATTCTTGACAGCTTAGTTTTTTATGCTTTTTTAATGTAAGATCTTTATACAACATAGTAAAATAATGAATTAAATTATGAGTTGTCATGGCTTGACCAAACCTATTCTTTAATTTGGCATGTTGGAATTTGGTGTTGGTGGCTTGTAGAAGAACACACTTGTGTTCTCATAACTTTGGACATTTCTAGGAAGCATTAGAACTCATTTCAAGCATTTGATAAGAGAATCTTGTGTAACCTTATGAATGTTATCATGTTTATGTAAGTGGATAAGTTGAAATAGCTAAAGTAGCGTTATAAGTTATTTTAAGTTTTTAAGAGTCCGATGTCGTAAAAAATAAAATATAACAAAAATAAATAATATAATATAATGTAATATAAATATAATAATACATATTTTTGGAAAAAAACAGAAAATCTATGTCTCAATCATACCAAATAGAGCATAAGGATTTGATTGGATTGACTTATTTATTTGTAGTTTTATTTCAATTTTGAAAGAATTGTGGTTTGTAATTGTAGTACTTAATGTTCTTTAGATTTATTATCTAAAAAAAAAAAAAGAAATTTCCACGGTGAAAAAAGAAAAGGAAAAGTTTAGGAACATGCTGGTGGGTCTGAAAACTCGTGAACAAGACTAGAAAAGGGAAATCTAGTAGCTTGAGAAGTTGTAAAAGGAAACTGTAGGTGGGAAGACATAAGAAGTCGAGGGAGTCTTCTACAAGTAACCATCGTTGAAGAGGAACAATTCTTTAGAATTAGAATCAAACTTTTTTTTTGTTGTAACTGTACATGCTGATAGATTCACTTGTTTCTTTCCTACTTTTGTGATCATACTTATTGATTCACTTGTTTCTTTCCTACTTTTGAGGTCATTAATTTTCATTCGTTGGATTCATTTATGTAGAACTATGACTAATTGATTCATTTAACTATTCCTATCTCCTAGATTTCTTTCAAAGTTTTAAATTTTGCCTATTAGAAATTGGTTCTGGCCATTTATTGCTTCCTCTTCTTTCCTTCATTCGTTTGAGTACCACCTATAGTTCTCCCTGACTATGTATTTGAGAATTCTAGTTTGACTAATGCTGTCTTAAATGTATCTGGCAAAAAAAAAAAAAGAAAATAAAAAACTAAGTCAGACATGAATGAAAAAGCTTCAAGTTCAAATATCGTTGGATATGATTGTGTACTTTAGACTTTTAAATATTTTATAGATGTTCGTTCTAAATTTCTTTTCTCTAGTTCATTCAGGTTAATCTTACTTTAAAAATTCTTTTTTAGTCAATGAAAGTGTGATAAGTAACTCTTGGAAGTCTAGGTGAAAAGGTCCCATAGGGATAAAAGGAAAAGTTCAAGTCCTTGGGGTTGGTGATTAATTTCAACGCTTCTAAGGTACGTCAATGTTATTTTATGTTGTTGTTTTTTCTTTGAAAATTAGTATATGGTGGCTAAGAATAGATTAGTTATTGCAATTCGCTAAAAAATGGTTGCTAGAAATGTATTAGTTTGCTCTCATTTGGCTCAAATTAGTTTTGTTTTGTGTGAATAAAGGGCTTAAGGCCTAGGAAACTCATGTTTCTAAGCCATTATTGTTAGCAAGGCTGACTTCCCAAGAGAAAGGTGAATTGGGAAGATTGAAATTTTTCTGCACAAAGTGAAATGGGTGAAGATAGCACTGTATAATGTAAACAACGTATAAAACAGAGCAAACTGAAAAGTAAGGGTAAGGAGAAAAAGACTCAGTGATTTATCCTGGTTCGGTCTATCCACTTGACCTACGTCCAGTCCTCAAGACAACTCTTGAGATTTATCCACTATACAGCAAGAATTCAACGGGCTTCTTGCTAATGCCACAGTACACGAGTATGCTCTATTTCTTGAGCTCTCTCAAACTCTCTAAGCACTTTCACAGTGTGCTTCCCAATCCCCTTGTGATTTCCCCTCACAAGTAAATCTATCTTCCAGATGAAGAGTAGATTGTTTACAAAGATATAACTCTCTTGAATAGAGTAGATATGAAGGTTAAAGTACAGATATTGAAGCTAGAGGGTAAAAGCTCTTGAGAAGAAGTTTTGACAGAAATTCGGTATATACAAGTTAGATTCGTTACCCACAACTTCAGATGTTGATGTATTTATAGATTTAGGTCTCAAATGTCCGTTAGAGACTTAATCTATCCGTTGGAAAAGTTATCCAACGGTTACTCTGAAAAACTATCCGTTAACCAACCGCATTTAATGCTTCTGACATACTAAAATTCGAATTTTGGTTGATCAATAGACGAATTTCGAAGGAACCGAATGTTAAAGCTTTCAACGTTACAACACGAAGTTCGTCTGTTCATGAAGTGAAATTCGAATTTTGAAACTTACAAAACATTTTCACAATATGACATACGAATTTTCAAGAAGAAAGTTTTTCGGTTAAGTGTGAACAGTGTTTTCAATTTTCTACAGTGCCTTCAAAATTCAAATTTTGGAAGCCCAAAATTCGTCTGTTCCCAGTTCATGAAAAGGAGGCATAGTAGTTCACTTTCTTCGAAATTCGAATGTTGAAGAGTGAAGTTCGTCTGTCAGAGAGCATTTTTGAAACTTAAATCATTCTTGATCTCAGATGAACTTTAACATTGTTTCAGACGAATTTCTTCTATTTTCTCAAGTTTTGTTTTATCTGAAATTCGAATTTTGAAGATCCAAAGTTCGTCTGTTTCAAGAAAACTTCTTTCAGACTTGGATGAAAATTCGAATGTTGGGAAGTCAAAATTCGTTTGTCAGAGAGCATTTATCAAACTCAGTTTCTTTTGATTTCAGATGCATTTTATCATAGTTTCAGACGAATTTCTTTGGTTTTCACAAACTTCATTTTACTTGAAATTCGAATTTTGAAAGTGTGAAGTTCGTCTGTTACCAAAGAGACTTCTTTCAGATTTGTATGAAAATTTGAATTTTGAAAAGCCAAAATTCGTCTGACAGAGAGCCATCTCTTCAGACTTATTCAGTTTTAGCTCGAAATTCGAATTTCCCAAAGCAAAGTTCGAATTTCCAATTTGACAGTTAAGTTTAAACTTTCAAACTTCGTCTGTTTTGGGTGTTTTCCAAATAAGTCAAGATTTAACACAAAATCAAGGTTTGAAAACATCTTTTCTTCTAATCAAAGTCTTTTACCCAATCATAACTAAAACTAAGAATTCTACAAAAGATCTAACAGCAAATTCTCAGAAATCTTCACTCAAAACAACTTTGATCTCCTTTGATATCTTCAATCCGAGCTCTTGAGTGTTGGTTTGGAATCATCAAAACTCTTGATTCAACAATTATGTTGCTGGATATTCAGTAGACTAAAGGTTAATTATGCATAGTATAGAAATGAATTTTGTACAATGATATAAATATAATATCAAGTGCTAGTGCTTATACCTAAGAAGTCTAATTGTTTGTGAGTTGTTGTAGAATTATTGGAGCCTCAACTGCTGGAGAGGCTCAACCAAAATTTATACAGATCTTGGGAATATGGATCATTCATGTATGTCTGCAAATCGTTTGACTCAAGAATATTGGGATGGAGTAAAAGAGTTCATCAGCTTTGCCGTTCAACTTGCCGATAACCCTGAAAAAATTATATGCCTTTGTTTGAAGTATTGCTATGGGAAGTTAGTTAGTGCAGCTGAGTTACAATTACGTGTAATATGTAGTGGAATTAACCGAAGTTACACACGATGCAAAACATGGTGAGATGACTGATAAGTATAATAGTAAGAGGTATAGTAGGAGTTGTGGATCAAATGATTTTGACATAAGTTTATTCGAAGTTGATCATCTTGAAAAGATGCAAATGTGATTAAGGATGAACTTCAGGACTATCTAGAGATGTTTGAGAGGCTGAAAAGTGATGTAGAAAAACCATTATACTTTGGCTGCACTAAGTTCATGATATTATCAACTGTGTTGAAGCTGTACAACTTGAAAGCGGGTAATGGATTGAGTGATAAGAGCTTCACTGAGTTGCTTGTGCTATTGAAGGATATATTGCCAGAGGATAATTTACTTCTTAGCTGAACATATGAGGATAAATGAATGCTAAACTCTATTATGATGAGCTACGAGATGGTACATACTTGTCCTAATGACTGTATTTTATTCTGGAAAGAATATGTATCTTTAGACAAGTGTCTTAAATACAATGCCCCACGATATAAGAAGAAAGAATCCAGCCCAGCAAAGGTGGTATGCTATTTTTCCATCACACCTAGATTTAGACACATGCATAGTAGTGCGGAGAATGCAAAGCTCTTCACATGGCATGCGGATGAAAGAATTAAAGATGGAAAGCTTAGACATCCTGCAGATTCTCCATAATGGAAATTAATTGATCATAACTATGAAGACGTTAGGCAGAAGATAGAAACCTACGCCTTACATTATCTACTGATGGAATGAAGCCACATGGTATGCAGAGTAGTACCTATAGTACATGGCCCATGATTTTGGTGATTTATAACATGCCACCATGACAATATATGAAGTGGAAATTTATGATGCTGTTTATGTCGATTTCTAGACCCAAACAACCTAGAAATGATATAAATGTATACTTAACTCCACTAATTAAAGATTCAAAGCTATTGTGGGACAAGGGTGTACATATGTATGATGGGTATAAGAAGAAACCATTCAATTTAAAAGCTATGTTGTTTGGTACAATCAATGATTTTCTGGCGTATGGTAATTTGTCTAGATACAATATCAAAGGAGAGTTTGGGTGCCTTATATACAAAGAAAGCACACATTTCATTCGGTTGGAACATGGTGGGAAATTTGTCTTCCTCAGGCATTGCAGATTTTTACCCCAGGGATATCATTACAGGGGATGGAGAAAAGCCTTTCATGGGAATACAAAACAAAAGGAAAAACCTGTGCCATTCAGTGGTAAGAACCTATTTTGCAAGGTACATGATATGAATAACAACTTCGAGAAACCTTTTGCAAGACACCTTGGGATGAGAAGGTGGAAGAAAAGATCAATTTTCTTTGAACTACCATATTGAAAGTCTTTGTATGTGAGATACTTCCTTGATGTGATGCATATAGAAAAAATGTATGTGATAACATCATTGGTACATTACTCAATGTAAAAGGAAACACCAAAGACAGCAAGAAAGCAAGGTTAGATTTGGTTGCTATGAGAATTAGGGGAGAATTGGCACCGGTGAAACAGAAACAACATACTTATCTACCTCTGGCAACTTATACTTTATGTGGAAAAGAGAAAATCACTTTTCGTAAATTCCGTCATGAAGTTAAAGTTCCAGAGGGATACTCCTCAAACATTAGGAACCTTGTATCTATAAAAGACTTGAAGCTAAAGGGTCTGGAGTCTCATGACTGCCATGTTCTAATGGAGCATATGATGTTAGTGGGTATACGATCTATCTTGCCAAAAAAAGGTGCAAGGGACAATAATGAAACTATGTTTCTTCTTCAAGTCCATCTGCAGCAAAGTCATTGACCCTAGAAAGTTGCCCACATTGCAAAAACAAATTGTTGTCACTTTGTGTGAGCTTGAGATATATTTCCCATATTTATTCTTTGACATGATGGTTCACCTCATTAGGAAAACACAAATGTCTAGCCTAGCTTATTTGAGATGGATGTACCCTATTGAGCATTACATAAAGATATTGAAAGGGTATGTGAAAATTGAAGTAGACTAGAGGGTTGTCTTGTTGAAAGGTACATAGCTGAAGAAGCTATTGAATCGGTATTGAATACTTATCAAATGTTGATAACATTGAGCTTCTGAAGTCTCGTCACTTGGGGAGAACAAGTGGAAAAGGGATTTGAGGAAGTGAAATAGTTAATATCTCCAGGACACAGTTAGAGGAAGCTCACCTGTATTTCTTGTACAACTCAAATGAGGTTGATGAATATGTGGAAATGCACAAGGAGAGAATTAGAAGTTAGAACCCCAATAAGAATGAAGGTTAGATGTCAGAAGAATTCAATTGGCTTTTTATAGATTAGTTATAAAATCACATTATTTTAGAGCTGGAGAGGAATCCTGGTTTAGTTTCAAATAGGTTGAAATGGTTAGCTATGGGTCCAACCATGTATGTACTCTCTTACACTGGTTATCTCATTAACGGGTACATGTTCTATACAAAAGAGCAAGAGGATAAGAGCATAATGCAAAACAATGGTGTAACTCTGATAGCTCAATGAATGCATATTTCAAGTGCCAAAGACCAAAACCCTATTTTTACAAAACATGTCATACTTTGGGGTAATTGAGCGCATATGGAAGTTAGATTTCATCTCATTCCGGGTAATTGTCTTTTGTTGTAAGTAGGTTGACAACAACAACAACCTTTAAGTTGATGATTTAGGGTTCATTTAGGAGAATCCTAATAGGGAGAGGTATAAAAATTATCCTTTTATTTTAGCATCCCAAGCTTAACAAATGTTTTTTGTCCCTAATCATGCTAATAAGAAGTGGTCTATTGTTATGTTAACAAACAAAATAATTGAGGATAATGCTGAAGACTATCAAGATGCGGATATTAAAGATGATCCTTCCTATGGGATATCACTTGATACTGATCCTGGCAGAGATGATGCCCTTTTATATGAGAGATGACCATCAAGAGGGTACATGGATCATAAAGAAGGGACAAATTAGTCAATATCTGACAAAAAAGAGGAAAAGGTTTTCATATTTTAATATAATTTATTGTTTGTCATAGTGTGAATTTTATCTCCTTCGACATGTATAATTTTTCATGTTTTATAGTTCTTTACCCATCTTTGATATCTTATATGTTGGTTGGAATTTTATTGCAGGTAAATGGCGTCCCTTTCTAATCATGTTGATCATGGTGATGATCATGGTGAAAAAGAGTTAGAGCAATATATCAAAAAGCACCGGCATCACTTGACCATGCTTAAAGAGGTGATACGAGCCCAAGATACTCGCCAAAAGATTTATGTAAAGTGGAATTGTAAAGGCAATCCAATACATAAGGGTGGATAAAAATTGAGCAGCAACATCGGGGTCACAGCAAAGTTATAGGTTCTAATCTCTCATTGTCACATGGATTAGAGGAAAGTCCTTGACCCTATGAAGAAGAGCATTTTCGAAGATATAGAGGTAATAACATAGTATGCCATTTTATTATTATGTTTATGTATATTTACAGACAATAATTCTTTTAGCTCATGTATGTTGCAGTCTACTTTTGAGGTAATCCATTTAATTTTCATACACTACACTTAGTTGTTGAATAAAATCCTAGTTTGATGTATGCATGGTTAGTTGTGTTACATGGTTGGTTTTTTGGACATGACAAGTTGGTTGGTTCTTTTATTTTGTGTTAAGAGAGGGTTTCAAGCCCAGGTCATGTTGCCGAATTTTTTACGGATTTTAGTAGGTTAGTTTTTGTTAGACTAAAGCTAATTTGGTGCACTATTTTATAAAAATCAAGCCAAGCCAACAGTGATACAGCCAAGAAGCAGCAATACCCCTATAGAATTAGTCATCAAGGATACCATTGTATAGAGGATAAACTGGTACGTGAAAGGTATATAGCTTAATTCTATGAATTATACTTCCATTCAAATACTTACACATGTTTAATTGTGTTCATACATAGCAATCAAATGAGAGGTCACAAGGGAGGAAATACAATGCCATAAGTTATGGATAGAATAACATGAGAACAAGGATGGGATAATTGATAATGAAAAATTTAGAAAATTACCAACTCAATAGTTAATATTACTTTATTATCAATTTTATCTATGTATTTTCAAGTGTTTATTATTTATTTGCAAACAATATATATTTTGTTTTTCTTCTTTCCATAGGGTGAACTCTCAAAGTCCATGCCTTAAGCCGACAAGGAAAGCTCAGGGCAAGATATACTTGGCAAGGCACTGGGGGCCCGTAAGTACCCAGGTTGAGTCAGGGGTGCAGTATAATATCCTTATTTTTATGGGATATTATAAAATGAATAAAGATGAGAAATGAAACCGAACGAAAGTGCTATATATAATCGGCTTTTAGAAGAAATTATTTTCTTATCTACTTTTCAAAATAAGTTATGTTTTATTTTTAATTGGAATTAATTTTTCATAAGGTTCTTACTAAAAATTAATTTCAGAACTTACATCGAAAAATATGCAATATACCACTTGAATAAATGCCTGCTCCAAGGTGAATGCAATGATATAAGTATTGTATAGCCAGGAGGTTTGGGTTAAGAGATAAACTAATTTGAAAGTTAATATAAATAGTGCAAAAAAAATAAAAAATTGGTCTTTGGGAGAAATTACAAAAAGTACCCGAAAGAATGAATAATTACGTTTTGGATCTAGCTTAGGGATATGATGGTCATTTCCCATATTAGAAGCAAAATATAATATCCTAAAATTTTTACTGAATGTTCAGGACTCAATATTTTAAAATCTATAAAAAATTTACAAAAATGGGCATATACTATTTTACATGAAATAAAGGAAAGATGTCAATTATCTCGGTCAGAAGAAAAAAGGAAAAAATAATGATTTTACCCCTGAAAAAGAAAAAGAAAAGGAGAAAAAATGAATGGCGGACGTCCGTTGAATTGAAGAAGAATTTATGAATTTTAGGACAAATTACACTTAATAACCTAAAAGTTTTAGAAATTATAAAATTACCTCTACTTAAAAGTATTTTTGTAAATATGAATATAGTTAAAATAAAGCTCTCAATGAGTTAAGACAAATAGCATATAGTATAAAATTTATTAAGATCAAAATAATATTTATGGGATAATTAGGATTTAATATTAATATTTTACCTGATAAAAGTTAGTCTGGACAGCAAGAAGTGGCAGTATTAATTCAAGAACAAATTATATGGGCCTCATATTTAGACCAATTGGGATAGGGATATTACGTTAATTTTATATTCTTACATAATTATAATTAGTATCTCAATACTAATAAAATATATTACTAAAGTAGTTTTATTTGTCCGGACCGATCCATAATATATCTGGATAAGTAAACATTTAAAATTTTTAGACCAAAATACCCTTCATTTCGTGCTGACCAAGCTGCACATGGGGAATTCCAATTATTTAATATTTATGTCATTTTTATATGAATTTTCAAGAACATTCAAGTACACAAGTTGGCATAATTTGATTGGCTCACTTTCTCTATATAAATTCTCACTTCTTGGATGTGAAAGGCATATGAAAAGATGAGAGGAGCAGCTGCACACACAAAGGAAAGAAAAAAGAGAATGTGAGGAAGGAGAAGAAAAAGGGAGAAGATAAAATTCAAGAAAAAAAAAAGGTAAATTCCTACTTGTGATTTTTATTGTTCCTAGCTTAGTTTTCAAGTGGTTTAGGGTAATTTTTGAAGCTTCTCCTCTTCTCCTCTTGCTTTTTAGTTTCAATTTTGATATGGATTTAAGAAAGGACGTGGTTTTATGCAATAAAGTTTAGAGAAAGTATGAGATTTAGTAAAAGAAATAAGTTTTGGAAGGTTATGAAGCATGTTTTGAACAATTTCATTCTTCCTCCTAAACCCTTGATTTAGGTCAGTTCAATATAATGGAAGGAGTTGGATTTTCATTGTTTTGAAGTTAAAAATGGATTTCTTGGGTCCAAATTAGTTAAAAACAAGTGTTCGACTCATTAAAAACTCTAAGATAAAGTAAATGAGTTTTTAGGGTTTAAGGATTCATTAAGAAGTTGGCTATGGAATTGGTTGACTTAGCATGGTTATATGATTATTTTTAATCTTGGGAAGATTTAAGGAAGTAATTAGGAAAGGATCTAAGTAACAGGATTTAAGTTTAAAGAAAAAATGGTAAAGTTCCAAGGTAGTATTCTTGCCTTGCTTTTATATTTTGCACAATTATATTTTATCCATATTTTATGAAATGATTGAGTTACTATGTTGTTGCTTTGATTGTTTATTGAATTGGCTAGCTATTTATATAATGAGGGCATTGCTCAGGATGTCCTGTTTTTAAGTTGTAATGCTACCAAAATTTTTATAACCAACATGGTAATTTTATGCTACCAAAATTTTTTAACAAATTGTGCAATGCTATGAATTTTTTTATGAAATGTAATGATGTTTAAGCATGTGCAAGTTTACTACTAAGATGCCCAATCTCATTCCCCAACTTACTAACCATCTAGGTAATGGAAAGGCTATGAAGAAAAGCAAAAGGAAGGAGAAAAATATGAAGCAGCAAGTTAAAGTTTAAAGTTATTAATAGTGTTTGACTATGAAGCATGCTTTATGTATTATACCATGATTATGCATAAGTGATGTATTATGATCCTATGTGAGTTGAAACAAGAGTTTTGATGATTCCATACCAACATTCAAGAGCTTGGATTGAAGAGATCAAACAAGAGTAAAGCTGTCTCAAGTGAAGATTTTCTGTGTATTTGCTGATTAAATCTTTTGTAGGGTCCTTAGTTTTTGATATAACTGGGTAAAAGATTTTGATTTGAAGAAAAGAAGTTTTAAAATGTTAAATTTATGCTAAATCTTCAAATATTTGAAAAACACCCACAAACAGACGAATGTTGAAAGTTTAAGCTAAACTGTCAAGTTGGAAATTCGAACTTTGCCTTTGGAAATTCGAATTTCGAGCTAAAACTGAATAAGTCTAAAAAGATGGCTCTCTGTCAGACGAATTTTGGTTGTTCAAAATTCGAATTTTTATCTAGTCTGAAAAGAGGCCTTTTGCTAACAGACAAACTTCACACTTTCAAAATTCGAATTTCAAGAAAAATGAAGTTTGTAAAAACTGAAGAAATTCGTCTGAAACTATGATAAAGTGCATCTGAAATCAAAATGAAATTGAGTTTGATAAATGCTCTCTGACAGACAAATTTTAAACTTCCAAAATTTGAATTTTCATATAAGTCTGAAAGATGCTTCTTTGCAACAGACGAATTTTGAGTCTTCAAAATTCGAATTTTAAACAAAACAAAATTTGAGAAAATGAAGAAATTCGTTTGAAACTGTGTTAAAGTTCACCTGAGATCAAGAGTGATTTATGTTTCAGAAACTGCTCTCTGACAGACGAATTTTGAACATTGAAATTTGAATTTCAGAAACTAAGTTCTTGAGTCTATTGAAATGAAACATTGACATACGAATGATAAGAACTTGCAACATTCGAATGATGAAATTAGTCTGAAAAGGGCCTCTCTGACAGACGAATTTCAGCACTTCAAAATTTGAATTTCGAAGAAAGTTATCTACTGTGTCCCTTTAAACGTTCAATGGACAGACGAATTTTGGGGATCCAAAATTCGAATTTCGAAGGCACTATAGAAAATTGAAAACACTGTTCACACTTAACCGAAAAACTTTCTTCTTGAAAATTCGTATGTCACATTGTGAAAATGTTTTGTAAGTTTCAAAATTTGAATTTCACTTCATGAACAGACGAACTTCATGCTGTAACGTTGGAAGCTTTAATCTTCGGTTCCTTCGAAATTCGTCTGTTGGCCAACCAAAATTTGAATTTCAGTATGTCAGAAACATTAAATGCGGTTGGTAAACGGATAGTTTTTCAGAGTAACCGTTGGATAACTTCCCCAACGGATAGATTTAGTCTCTAACGGATATTTGAGACCTAAATCTATAAATACAACATCATTTGAAGTTGTGGGTAAGAAATCAAACTTGTATATACCGAATTTCTGCTGAATCTTTTTCTCAAAAGCTTTTACCCTCTTAACTTCTAAACTTGTATTTAAACTTTTACATCCACTCTTTACAAGAGAGTTACTTCATTGTAATCAATCTATTCTTCATCTGGAAGATAGGTTTACTTGTGAGGGGTATTCACAAGGGGATTGGGAAGCACATAGTGAAAGTGCTTGGAGAGTTTGAGAGAGCTCAGAAATAGAGCATACCCATGTACTGTGGCTTTAGCAAGAAGCCCAGTGAAATTCTTGCTGTATAGTGGATAAATCTCAAGAGGTGTCTTGGGGACTGGATGTAGGTCAAGTGAATAGATCGAACCAGGATAAATCACTGACTTCTCTTCTCCTTATCTTTATTTTTCACCTTGCTCTGTTTTACGCATTATTTTCATTATACTGTGATATCTTCACTTACTTCACTTTGTGCAGAAAAATTTCAAACTTCCCAATTCACCCCCTCTCTTGGGAAGTCAGCCTTGCTAACAGTTTAAGCATGTGCAAGTTTACTACTGAGATGCCCAATCTCATTCCCCAACTTACTAACCATCTAGGTAATGGAAAGGCTATGAAGAAAAGCAAAAGGAAGGAGAAAAATATGAAGCAGCAGGTTAAAGTTTAAAGTTATTAATAGTGTTTGACTATGAAGCATGCTTTATGTATTATACCATGATTATGCATAAGTGATGTATTATGATCCTATGTGATATATAGGTAAGCATGCTAGATGTTATACAAATATGAAATGATATTAAGATTTCCAAAAGTATATATGATTCCCTTATATACCATTCTACCATGTTAATATTTGGGAATGTACAAGAATGTTATGGTATGGGAATTAAGCCAAATTATGGTTCCTCTAGTTAGAGGATATGATGTGCTTTATGAGGAAGCAGATTTTATATCATTTAGCCATATATGAATTAAGTTATAGTTTTAAAGAAGTATAAGCACTAAAACTGGACAGTTTTTGGAAACTATAAATTTACTGTGAATATTATTTGAGACTTAAAGGGATGTATAAAATTTGTATAGTTCTCCAAAAATTTAGTGGTTATACATATGGAAAGAACTATGTCTTGACTTTAATATGGCACTAGTTTGAATGCTTTTGGAGTTATATAAATGAAGTTATGTATATTTCTCCAATGCTGTTTCAGCAGAGAATTATCCTAATCCTAGAGGATTTAAAAGGATGCTCTACTTTGTACATGTTGAATAAATGTACAAAATAAATATTTATAGAAAGTAGATATATAGAGCTTTCAAATGATATAAAGATAGCATGAAATAGCTCTGTGTATGTTGAGAAATGAATTTTTCAACTTAAGGGTCAGAAATAGGATAGAAACTGGAAACAGTGGAATGAACAGTAAATTAAAGGAATAAACTGTAAGAGATGGCTTGATGAATTTCTAGTTTCTAATGTATTCTAGTTACGAATTTTTGAAATTTGCTATGTAAAAATATGAATAGTGCACGTAAATGAAATTTCACTTTTAAAGTTTCTAGTTGGATCAAGTTCTCAAGAGCCTCTTTAATAATTCCAAATGAGGCAATACTCTTGGAAAAAGTGTCAAATGATGAGGTGTGACATGCCAGGTTTGATGTGACACAATGCCTTTTTTGGGCCCTAAACATCGACAGACGCTGCAAAGGTTGCTCGATTCGAGGCAATTGTTGAAGAATAACATCAAACTCAAACTCAGATGCAGCTCCGATTAGTTGAATTAATAGAGATGGTGCCTAAAATGCAGTTAGCATAAAGGACGCAACAAGAGGTGGCTAGCGAAAAAGACAGTTGCACTATTGCCCCTTAGCAACTCCCTTAGGTAATTGCTTTCATTAATAATGAAGTTTAGACTTAATTTTTCTACCTTCTAATAAATTGTTGATTTGTAATGCATTGATGGATATAGGGTCAAACATATTGCCCGTTATGATTAGATACACTACTCGGCCCATGGTTGCAGAGAGGTATGTGCATAACAACCTTGGAGAGATGCTTCACAATGCACCTGTACCTACAAACCATCTGAAAGTGTTGATTAAGGTAGTTAGAGAGGAGGGTGCTAGGTTGGCTATTCTTGTGGGGGACATGTAAACAGTAGGAATGGCATTGGTTAGCTTCGTAGCATTGTCCGCACATCTTATCACTGCTGCTCCATTAGTAAAGTTATGTCAATTGATAGTGTACCATAATGTTCTGTTATGCAATATTAATATGGTTTATCCCTAAGTTTCCCACTTTGTTGGTTCATTGAAGGGGAAAAGTAATGTTCAATGGTTTGGACAATCAAAGGAATCAATAGCTCAATCACCGAAGCAACCACCCAAGCATATAGTTCCAGACACATTTCAAAGGATGATTGTCAAGTTTCTACCACAATCGCTTTAGGGCAAAGTCAACAAACATGTTAAATTTGACAATAACATATTCAATACGGTAGTATATGAAAGTATCAATGCTGAAATTGTTGGTTACATCATCTATTATAAGTGGATCGGGTTTGCGAATGTTAACTTATATATAAGGCACTTGATATCAATCTATTCATTTTATTTATTTATTTTTTTTACTTTAGGCCTTTGTATTAACTTATATATAAGGTACTTGTTATTTTATTTTTTTACCTATTCAAGGTACATATATGAGACATTCTTAGTGCCTTGTAATCTAATGGGAAAATTTATATTTATCCATCCCTAAAAGATAACTGCTCCTATGGACAAATTACCTGACACCTAGATTACTAAATAGCACTAATTAATTGTGAATGCATTCACTGCAAGAACCGATAAAGGTGTCTTGTTCTTGGTTCCTTATAATAATATAATTAAACTTTCAAATTTCACTTATTTCATAAGTAAGTAAACTTATAATTTACTAATGATGTTGGTTATTTTTTTTATAGTTCACAGTGTATGCTAATTGTTATCAATCTAGTGGAGCCGACTATATATTTTATGGATCCTTTGAATCATGTGCCTAAACTTCGAGAACAAATGATGGGGATAATTAATAAGTAACAATAATTATTTGTTTTCAATATATTTAATTTTTCATACTTTTATGCAGTAATTTGAATTAAGTTTTTTTCTTATATTAAACCTTTTTTCCACTACATTTAGCATTTTTATTTCTTATGGTTAAGAATACCATACCAATATTTTAGGCAGCACGGGGATGTAGAGATAACCATAAGGGAAAAGTGGTAAAACCCCTAGCTTCCTCATTATATAAATGGAAAAGAATATGAGGTATGTATAAATTTATATTCAATCAATTGTTGAGATTAACATTCACTTAATGTAATTAATATAATTTTTCCCTTTAGTGCTTGAGACAGCCAAATGATAATGACTATGGATATTATGTGATGTTATTCATGAATGATATCATTACACATGGTCATAGTACAATTACAGACACGGTATGTAATTCCATTATATTAGATTAATGATAATATAATTTTACCAATTTCACTTATGTATACTATTTTAATTCACAGTGCTTCCTTGATAACTACTATCCTAAATACTCCGATGCTCAGATAGAGGAACTCATCAAAGAATGGTGTCAATACATGCTTGATAAGTGCCTGTGAATACATATGGAAGATGCTATGATAAAATCTTTCTTTTTGCATAATAAAAGCATATATTATTGATTGCTTTTCATATCCTCACATGTGACTATAGACCCCATCTTTCTGTTCCTTTTTCTTTCATTTATACACTTGGTCATTAGTTTTTCCTTTTGTTGATTGCTTTTCTTTTCTTTTCCTTTCCCTTCCCTTCCTTTTTTATTTTTCTTACAACTTATTTATAAAATAAAAGTAAAATCAAGTGAATGATGATTATATATATATAGATGAGGGTTGCATCTAAAAACATATTTGACTCATTTATATATTTATTTATTATTTTCAGATGTGTTTAGGATATATACGTTTAATTTAGATGTCTTTCTTGAGAAGACAGGAGCTATCTAATAATGGTCAATTGTAATTCTCATTATTCTTTTATTATTTCTTTAGGTTCAAGTTTTGAATTTGATATCTATCCTCATTGGACATGTAAGTGAAGTTATTCCGTTTGCATAGAATTTGGTGCAATTTTTTCAGAAGGTAACACATCAGTAATTACTCTTTCCTGTTATGGGAGGCCACACTTTCTCATGCCCCTTCAATGATTCCTCAATTGTTATCATATTTCTCACACCTGGTGAATATCTTGGAAAGAAGCTTTGGCCATTTGCAGGTTAGTTGTATTGATCTTCTTTAGCTCATAGTTAATGTTTGGTATAGAATTAGTATGAGCTAGTACCACTAGATTGAGGTGGTCATTTGAAAGTTTATGATCTTCCTTTTAGCTCATAATGATCTATTTATCCTTTCTTTGCTTACCTCCTTTTCTTCTGTAGTTTAAAACATGGGTAGTATATTTGAGTCTAGTATATGGAACTGGTTTGTGTGGTATGTGAAATATTTTTGTATGAGTTCTTGTCAGAAATTAAAAGAAACTCAATGTTAGTTGCCATATATGGAAACCACTACTACCACATTTCTTCCAATATTATAACTGAAAATTGAACATAACATGTGAAGCAGCCAAAACAAAAACAAAAATTATGGTTTCTGTATCTTCAATACTTAGAGTAGCAACAGAATATTCATACACATTCAAATTAAAAGAAGGTAAATAGGATGAAAAATGAAAATAATACAAAAGAAAAGACTTTGCAAACATGATTGGCCCAAATTGGATATGCTGTAGATGATTCTGAGTTTGGCTTTCTAGTTTCTTTTAGTCTTCAGGGTAGTATCTATTCTTGTGGTCCATGTGGTCCAATTTCTTAAATTCAAAGGCTTCAGTGAGAGAGACTAATTCAGATTAAGTAGTTGGGCTCTAAAATGACTTCTAAGTTGCTAAATGATTTGACAATGAGGTATATCATAATATGAGGCATATCATAGTAACACCAGTTGTTTTTCTAAAAGCTCTAGATTTGAATTTGGTTTTTACATGCCCTAGTTTAATGGCTGTCCTGTTGTCAAATTTCTTAGTTTTTGACTTCTAAGTTTCCATTAATTATTTCATATTTTGAATTTCAGAGACTTAAAATAATTTCGTATCTCCTTGATTCTGGAAATTAATTATCGTATGTTTTAGTGGCGGAGATGACCATTATCCTTTTAAAGCATTTGTTAAGCATCTTGTGCTACCATCTAATAATGAAGTTTGTTAACATAAGATCCATTATCCTTCTTGCTCCTCAAGAAAACATGTAACACCTTATACTAAGGCTCATTTCCCATGTATTAGATAATATTAGATGCCTTTCATGTTAATTTAGAAACTAGAATCGTAATATATTAAAAATATTATTTTCAATTTACTCAAGTACTGTTTATTTGGCAAATTTCAGTTTTCCCGGTGAAATTTGAAAATTCATAACTAATTCTAAAAAAATCATATTGAGATGATTTTAGTTCCAAAAAATATCTTAAAAGATTCTATACATGAAAAAATATTAAACAGTAACTTCATTGAGCCAATTCATATAGTAAATTTTGCGGACTTTCACTGCTCATTTGGTCATTTTTCTATCTTCCAGTTTTCTAACCTCAAATTTAAAAAATTATATTTCATTCTATTCTGGAAAAATTGTACATACTCTATGTGATTTGAAAGATCTATATGCCTACTTATAGACATATTTTTCTTGTACATTTATTTCACTTACACAGGGCATGACATTAGCTTAAAACATTAAGGGTCAGAATTCATATTTTACTGGAACAGTTTTGTGAAAACCTTTATATCTTCTATTATATAACTCCAATTACCTCCAAATCAGTGGCATATGAAACTTGAAACATAAATATATAAGCCCTTGAATTTTTGAAGCTTTGTATGATTTTATATTAACTTTTGAAATTTTCAGTACTTAACTTTCAGTTTCCAATTTTCCAATATTGCCCTATTTTGAACCCTAAATTTGAAAATTCACCATTAATTGTGTACAACTCCAAATGGGGTGCTCTTTATACCATTTTAAAGCTCTACTTGTGTATTTAAGAGCATATATATTACTTAAACTAATTTCCCTATATTATATAAATAGTACGTATGTTTTTGTCAGGGTGTCCAGATTGTACATTTCCATTCATGTCTTAGCAAAATAAGCTTCATATCATATTTACATCATTATTTATTGTACCACATTCATACATAAAACAATGAGAAACTTAGAAATATATGGTAGCAAATAATGGCAGCATCACTCATCTATACATCTATTGTTACAAATGATCACATTATAACATAATAGCTTGCAACATTATCCACTCATCATTATCTTTTTCATGAATCTAGCTCTTTCCTTAGCCTTTTTCCATTGTTTTCCCTAGCATAGTTAGTCATTGAGGGGGGGAGTGAGATTCAAAGAATCTCAGTAGTTACAACCATTTATGCACATATATCATAATAACATTTCATAAACAATCATTGGAAATCATGAAATCATAATATGCCATACTATGTCATAAAAATTTTGGCATAGTAACATTTTGAAAATTGGACATCCATGTTCATACAATCAGCCAATAACATGTTTCCAACACCAATCATTCAATTCAAAGCATGGCATAATCAAAGAAATATAAAAACTCAAGTTGATAACAATAGGCATAAATGAGATTATAACTACCTTAAAGGTTTCCAACTCTTCCAAACTTGGTGCACACTTCCTTTGGCCTTTAGACACTTCTTGGAACCCTATCAAATCATCAAACAAGGTCATATGCCACTGGTTCATGCTTCAACTTCACAAGATACTCATGAAGCCCTAACTTGTCATCTTGCTATCCACTTAGTCTTTCTTGCATCCAACACTTGTTTCTAAGGTTTCGGACCATGGGGAACCCATTTTTTTGGGGTCAAATCCATGAAATTCCAACTCTAGGAATAAATCCTAACTAGCCAAAAATCACATGAAAAAATAGAAAATGATACACTTTGATTTTCTTCAAGCTGCTACCATTTTCATGCACTAGGTGACTAGTTTTTTTTTCCCCTAAGTTTGACAAACCAAAACTCATTCCTTTCATGGTTTAGGGTTTGGCTGAAATTCATCTTGAGAAGGGGAAGAAATAGACTCCATGAAACTACTTTAAACTACTCAAGAATACAAGTCTAAAGTAGTAAGAATCCTTATCAAGTATTTGAGCCTTAGATTTCTTCAAGTTCCTTCTTCTTTTTCCTCTCTTTTCTCTCATGTTTGGAAGCTCTCTCTCTCCTTTTGAAGCAAAATGTTATCCAAAGTGTGAGAGGAAAGAGAAGATTAACTTAATTAAACTTGGCTTAATCATGGTTAACTAATTTGGTTGCTTTTCCAACACTTCCTTAAGAAGTTTACTCCAAAAATCAACAACTTCTTGAAGAAGTATTTTACCAAAAATCCTTGCTGCCCAACTACCCCATTCTCACCCCTATAGAGAGGTATTTGGGTGTCTCATATAGATCAATTTTTCCTGGTCTAGATATATCTTAAACCGAGTAATTTTTTAATTGTACTAATAAAACTACTTTTTATAGTAAATTAGCATTTTTGTGCTACAGGACTATTCCAAAATTTTTTTTATACTTCCTAAATTATCCTGCCCCAAATGATATCTATGTATGGGCCATATTCTGTCCTGGTCACCTTTTAACTCTCTGTGGGGCTCACAATCTACTTTATTGGTATTAAGTTACTTTTAGACACTCGGCACTGATTATTTTTATTTTTAAATATTAACTCTCAGTGCCATATACCATTAGGCTTGTCTCATCGAAAGATTCATTTTGACCGTAAATTTTACATATTTACAAAATTACCCCTGACTTAGGAATAAATTATAATTTTTTAAACTTTCAGGTCATTAAGTGTAATTTTTCCCAGGAACTTTTTAACTTCCTTCTCCACATGATTTTTATTGCCTTGGGATATGGATGTCTTTTTGATAATTCTATAGGGGCAAAAATGTAATTTTCCATTTTTTCGTCTGACTTGGAAAAATGACCTCTTTCCCCATTTTCATGCAAAGTGGTGTCTGCTTGTTTTTCTAAATTTTCTATGCATTTCTAGATATTTTAGTTTTCTTGAGATGCTACATAACGGGCGTCCAAGTGCAAGAAAATATACTTTGCCCCGTTATTGTATGGCTTCACAAGGTTGGTAAAGTCTGCTTCTCATGGGTATAGTTTGTGTTTAAGTTGTTGAAAAATATTCTCAACCTAATTGTTTGTATTGGAGTATAGTTTTGTATTTTAGTTGTTGAAAAATATTAATTATGATTTTGTCTTATTGGGAAGAAAATACAGATGTAAAGGAACAAATTAAACTGCTTTCTGAAAAAAAAGTCCTCCTTTAGTTGGCATTTCCAAAAAACGTCATCTAAAGCATAAAAAAGGTGGCATTTCTTCGGGAAACCCCATATAAAGCCACATATAAAAGATGGTGTTTAATAGAAAAACACCAACTAAATACCCACAAAAAGATAGCATTTCACAAGAAACGCCATCTAAATAGGTTATAAAACATGGCATTCAATGTAAAAATGCTAACTAAATCCCATAAAAGATGGTGCCTTACTAGAAAAATCCAACTAAATCAAAATCACTTTAGTCAGTGTTTATGATGAAATGCCATATGAAGTTAAGTAATTATATTTGTTTAAAAAAATAAAAAAAGAAAGATGGCATTTCCAAGCAGAAACGCCAACTAAAATGATCAAACTGAGTTGGCATTTTTACCATAAATGCCAACTAAGGGAATATATACATTTCCATGTATCCCATTTTATTAATGCTGGAATACATGGCATTTTCGAAATGCCATCAAAGTGTAAAAGAAATGCCATATATTCCCTTTTTTGTTGTAGTGTCCAGACCTGACTCTCTATAGTTAATCCTAGAATGCCTAGATCAACAACAAAAGATGATTAAGCAGTTGCAAGAGCTAGTTAACACTCAGAGAGGACAAGTGGAGGCTGAAGTGTTAAAAGTTTTGCTTACGCCTTGATAGCCTTAGAAAGAATTACTACAACAAAATAGGAATTTTCTCAAGGACAAAATCCTTGAGGAAAGGCAACTTTCTCATGGATTTTCTCAGGGAAAAACTAGCGAGAGAATAATGCTCACGAGAAAACCAAATTTCTCATGGAACCATTTCCTAAGAAATAATTTCTCAAAGAATATTCCGTAAGAAATTGTTTCACATGGAAAAATCCCTGAGAAATTTTCTTATGGACAAGTGCATGAAAAAAATTCTCAGGGACAAAGCCATGAGAAATTTTCTCATGGATGGTTCCATGAGAAAAGTTTCTTTTGGATTATCTCATGAGAAAATTGAAGAAAACACCCAAGCGTTATGTTCATTTTTTCCAGTTTTCTCAGGAAATTATCATTAAGAAATAGGAATTTCAAGTTTCTCATAGAAGTTTTCCTCGGGAAAAATGGAATTTTTTTTTGTTTCTCACAATTAGATCTGTGAGAACTTGGATTGTTCTGTGAGAAAACTTGTAATTTCTATTCATTTTTCTCATGGGTGTTTCATAAAGATTATGTGAGAAAACTTCTTTTTAATGCCTATCTTCTATCTTGATGCATATAAGTTCCTCAATTCTTATTTTCACATTTAAACCTGCAAGGCAAAGGCACCTAGCACCAACAAAACAATCTCTTATCAAAACATTGATATGAATACCAACATTTTAATTAACATACAACATTCACATCATTACAAACTAACATTCAACATTCCAAATTCACAACATTATCCAATAATCCACTAGAATTATAAGCTAATCATCATCTAATTATGCACTAATATTATAAGCAACTCATCATCTAATTGTCCACTAACTTTATAAGTTGTTGCTGCTGCTACTCTTCCTCCTCCTCCTCCTCTTCCTCCTTATCATCATCATCAGAATCATTATCATTGTCATACTGATTATTTGAATCCTCCCCCTCCTCCTTACCATCAACATTAGCAGTATTACCAGTGGTTTGAGTCGAAGTACTGCTTTTTTTCCAATCTTCAAACTTTTTCTCAACCTCAACTAACCTTCTCTCATAATATTTTTTTTGTTCATGCATGCGTTGTTTTAGCTATGATATCTCGCCAAAATTAGTCACAAGTCCACAAGACTTTAAGAGACTAGCTTATGAACCTACCCCATCAACATAACCCTTCTTATTCTTTCTGCCTACAGATTGTAACCATAATGTAGAGTCTTCCAATTCTATACGTCGATCTTGGTTATCACGAATATAACATCCCTATTTTTATGAGATGTTATAAAATGAATAAAAGATGAGAAATGAAGCGAGATGAAAGGGCTATATATAATTGAGCTTTAGAAAGAATTAATTTCTGATCTAATTTTCTAAAGAAGTTATGTTTGATCATTAATTGGAATTAACTTTTCATAAGGTCCTTAGCAGAAATTAACTCCTGAACTTACCACGGAAAATATGCAATATACCACTTGAATATAAGCCTGCTCCAAGCTGAGCACAACGGTATAGATCAATTTGAAGTTATTGTGAATAATGCAAAAAAGAAATAATAAAAAAATTGGTCTTTGGGTAAAATTACAAGAAAGTGCCCTAAAGAATGAATAATTACATTTTGGACCCAGTTCAAGGCAAAATGGTCATTTCCCAGATTAAAAGAAAAATGTGAATATTGCATTTAAACCTCAAGGGAAAAAATGTTGACATCGTAAAATGCACAAGAAATTGGGAAAAACAGAAAGATATTGTTATGCATGAAGAGGGGCAAAGAGGTCATTTTTCCCAGTTAAATGGAAAAATGAGAAAATTAAATTTTGGCCTCAAGAATTAAGAATATTTACACTTTAGTCCCCTAAGAATGAGTCTAACATTTAGAAGACAAGAGAAATAAGTTTGCGAAAAATTATAGCTAATGACATGAAAGTTTCAAAAATTATAAATTTGCCTCGGGTCAAAGGTATTTTTGGAAATATGAAAAATTATAGTCAAAATGAAGCTCTTAAGGAGTTAAGCCAAATGGTATATAGTATGGAATTTAATGAGATCAAAATAATACTTATTGGGCAATTAGGGTTTAATATTAATATTTTACCCGATAAAGGTCATTTAAACTACAAAAAGAGGCAGTATTAATTCAAGAAAAGTGAATGGGCCTTGATAAAATATATTTTGGGTCAAGAAAATGATTTTAGTCCAAAAGATGCCTTTGGATAATCCTGTACCAATATAATGATGATTTTGGAAAAAATACTCAATCGGTACGAGTAAATTTAATCGGTAAAGGGTATTTTGGTCAATTAAAGTTTATGAAGCATTTTTGGCCAAAAGAATTGATCAAGTGGCATCTGAAACCAGACCATGGAACACCATGGTAATTTATTGAAAAGCTTTAATGAAAAGTAACCAATATTAGTTAAAAATAATTACTATGGTTAACTTTATTACATATCTTCCTTAATTACCTTGGGTTAGCCATTCGGACATCATCTTCTTGCCTCATACGTGTATGAACCAGCAGCTGAAAGGGAGAAGAAGTCATGGAAACAAGGAGAAAAATAGGGAAGGAAAGAAGCAAAGTTTGATTCTCAAATTTCAAAGATAATATTTTATGATCATTTTCTTACATATCCAACTGTTTGTGATGGATTTTATGGAGTATTTTCTCCTCTTTTACCCCTGAAAATTTCTTCCTAGAGAGAGTAGAGAGAGAAAATGAAGCTATGAAGAAATTAATCCATGAAAAGTGATGTATAGGCTTCAAGGATTAAGGTTATACCATTGGATTGTAAATTAATCGGGTAGTTATTTTTTTTTAAATTTCTGAAATTTTCTGCCTATTTATGGTTTCACAAGGAAAGGGAATTTCATGATTTTCACCCCAAAAATGGATTTCTTGGGTCCAAATTATGTAAGAACAATGATGTTGTACAAAGGAAAATCAAGGGAAAACAAAATGGAATTTTTAGTTCAAGTATGCCACTTTGTGAATGAGCTTAATGAATCAGTGGCTCATGGTATTATTTTATGATGCTATAAGGTTTTTCAAGAAGTGTTTTAAGATTAATGGAAGTGTCCACAAAGTTTGGAGATCATTGGAAAGCAAGAAGGTAGTTATTTTTCCTATTACGCTTAATGTTGTCATACTTTGTTTCCATGATAATATGACTATGCCATATAGTTGTTTGAATGCTTTATGATGTATTTTCATTGTTGGCTGAATCTTTGAAGGGTTTTATGACCATAGGATATCCATTTTACAAAGTGTTATCATGCCAAAATTTTTATGGAATTGTATGGCATAATATGAAGTTATGATTTTCATTGATGATTTTATCAAATGATATGATGCTGTGAATGCATAATTGGGTGTAACTACAGAGATTTTTTGAATCTCATTCCTTTCCAAATATTAACTATGTTAGGGCAAGAACATGAAAGTATTCAAACAAATGCAAAGGAAATGAAGAAGATGATGGAGAATTTCTTGATTTTGCAAGTTATAATGTTAAGTTGAGAAAATATGTATCACGTATGTATGAGATGAAATTCTGTAATTATACATTATTATGTTCCTCAAAGTCCTCTTATGATGATATGTGTGGATTTGGGAACAATAAATGTTAATGCATGAGGTTTATGAAGTTTATTATATGAGTTATGGCATAATTATGAACAAGATGACTAGTATTGATTTGAGTGGGGGAACTCTATTTGAAACAGAGTATCTTATGTAAGTGTTATATATACTCTTAAAGTATACAGAACAAGCTTTTCATAGAGCTAAATAACACCTAAATTGGATAAGTGTATGAATTATAATGAATTTTTGAATTTAGGATTCAAGACTAGATAGTACTGGAAAAACTGGAACTTACACCATGAACACTAGTTTTTTCAAAAGGAATTACAAAATTGTGTATAGCTCCAAAAATTTAGTGATTGGTATTTATGGAAAGCTCCAAGTCTTAGAAAAATAATGCCACTAGTTTGAAACCATTTGGAGTGATAAAGAAGGAGTTATGTAATTTCTCCTAAAACTGTTCTAGTAGAGGTAGTGTTCTGCCCCATAATAGTTAAGTTAATGTTATGCCCTGTACAAGTTGAATAAATGTACAATAAAAATATTTCTAAAAAGTAAACTCACAGGGCTTTCCAATGACATAATGAATGCATAAATTGGTTTAGGGTAGAGTAAGATATGAATTTTTGAATATAAGGCCAAAATCCTAAAGAAGAGAAAATGACAAAATATACAGTAAAAGTTTGAGAAATAAACTATATAAATTGGTCAAGAGAATACTCTGTTTCATATTTTTCTCATGTATAAATTATTTTTATCTATTTTAAGAGACTTGAATCACTTTTAGATGATTTTTTTAAAATTAGTTATGAATTTTCAAAATTCATCGGGTAAAATAGAAAATGCACAATAAACAATACCTGAAATTAAGAAAAATCTGTTTCGATATTTTTATGTAACCAAGTCTCTAATCATGCAATAATGGACAAAACTAAAGTTTAATACATGGGAAATAGACTTAGATATAAGGCATTACAACGAAGCTCACTCCTCATATTGCTTCTACATTAACAAAGAGTAAGCAATATAAATGTTCTTAAAAGTTTATATTTTCAAACAATACAATTAAATACAAAATAGACCTTAAATATCTTACGTATTGATCTTCAGCTTCTTTTGCAATCCAGCCCCCTTTTTCCTCATTGTGGTTGACTTACTTAAACACCTCTGGAAAGTGAACTGGCTGACCAGACTCTTTTTCCTACGAAGTTAGAAATTGTTGAAAGCAATAAAAATAAACAGCAACATCATCTAAGACATAAACTAATTTCAAAATTTAGAAAAACTTCTAATTCTAAACCATAACATACAACATGAAATAATCTCAAATGAAACCTACCATTCTATCTTTATACCTGACAAATGAAATACTACCACCCCTATGCTTGCATCTCTCAAGCTTAATTGCTCGGTTGGACTTGTTCCTAGTTGATATTTTCTTAAATTCATCAGAATCCTAATGCTTTTTTTAATTTCTTAGAAGTTGGCTCTGGCAACCACACTTCTTTTGTCTTTCCTATTCGAACATCTCTTAATCCTAAACATATAAGGTTGCTACATATCTTCTTCCATATGCCATGAATGACTTGATCTAGATTGGGATCGCAACCACATTGTAACTTCATAAAAAGCAAAAAGCATTAGTTAAACAATGATAAATGTGGATAAATATAATTTGTTAGTGGTTATCAAATTAACTCACCTTAAACTTGTCCCACCATACTGTCTTGAAATCCTTAGGCACACTAGTAAAATTTGGCCATCCACCCTCATACTTACTTTGGATGATCTAAGTCAATTTATGAGTTGCTTTCTTTGTAGGGTAGAAGCTGTGAAATATAGCTTGTTTAGCAAAATATATAAAATAACAAAATAATGACAGCAAAATTAATCAAAAGGCATACTTGTCGATACCGATATTTCTAATAACTAATGGGCCATTTGCTAATATTGATCCCTAATCAAATGTAAGAGCTTCATAAGATCCTGGATCAGAACTCATCACACAAGGTGAATATCCTTCTACACCAGCAAATGAATAATCATGGGGAGATGATGGAATATGGCAAGATGGTGTCAAAGTCAACGCCATATTTGATCCTGGTGGCGTAGTATTGTGTTGAGATGAGGATGGCCGTGAGGATGGAACCATAGACACAATTGGTTGCGATTGTTTTTGCAGTCGCACTGGGCAATTATCCCTCATTACTTTCTTACCTTTCTCCTTCTTCCTGTCCATGAATCTAAAATACAAAGAAAACTACACAATATCAGAAAATTTTAACAAATAAATAATTCATTCAAAATAAATTTGCACAAAATTTAGTGACACAAAGTTATCAATCAACATCGTATTAATCACTAGCTAGATAGAAATCAATAGTAGTGTCCTCTTCAGTTTCAGATGAGTCAGTATGCACTAAGTCTTCATTTGAATTTTCATGCTCTTCAATGTCATCTTGGATAGCACATCATCCACTTCTTCATTGTGGATTGTGTTATCTCATAAATGATGCTCATCAATGTCTTGTAGATTATACTCAACCAATTGAAGAGAATTATTTCCCTTATCTTGGAATGGCTCATCTTTCTTATCATAACCTGGGGCATCAATTCGGTTTCTTGCTCTTGTCCTCATCACAACAAGCCAATCCTTTTTATTAGGGGTTGCTTTTGGATATTCTATAAAATACACTTGTTTAGCTTGTTGGGCAAAGATAAAAGTATCATTCCCCTTATATGTTCTTTTCGAATGAACCTCCACAATATTATGTTTCGGACAAAGTTGAGTCCCTCGATTTGTTGGATTATACCACATACAATTGAAGACCACCAAGTGCCTATGTGGGTCACCAATGAAATGTAATTCTATGATCTCCTTTAACACGCCATAATAAGCATATTCAACTCTACTATGACCAGTTCCTTTTAACACTCACACCACTATTGTTGGTTTTCTTCCCTTCTATCCAAGTAGAAGTGTAAAACTTATAACCATTCACTGACCATTGATGAAATGTTCATGCACGCCTTATAGGACCCCAAGAAAAAGAAATCAACAACTTATCTGTTATCCCATTTTTAGGGTTTAAACCTATTTAAGCAAGATAAAAGAATATTATTCGTTAGACAGTGAGAGTATAAATCCTATTCAACTTATATACAACTTACATAAGTGTTAAACCATTGAGGGAATTTAGCTTCAACATACTTATCCATATCCTCACCTGATAGAGTATAATTCATTGAAAGTAAACTCTCTTCATACAAGCTACATTAGAACACAAACAAATTAACATTAGGGAATGCTAAATCAGCAATTGCATTAAATCAATATAGGAGAGATTCGTACTTAAGGAAAGGTTTAACTTCAGGAGCATTAAGAAGAATATACAATGTGATTGCAGTTTACTCATCCTCAGTAAGAAAACATGTGTTTTGAGTTATTCTTCCATGCGGTTGAGCTGGATAGTTGAAAATAGACACAAGAGGATGAACATTACTCACCCCACCATCATCATTTTGAGGAACTCTCTTAACTCTAGATTGAACATGTGTATTAAAATAATAAAAGCAAAATGTTGAAGTCTTTTCAAGTATGTACACTTCACAAATAGAGCCTTCAACACAAGCTGTATTCTTAACCTTTTGCTTTAATGTGTATAAAAACCTCTCAAATAGATGCATCCACCTATATTGTATAGGTCTACCAACTATGGCTTCATACACCAAGTGAATAAGTGGGATAGGTAAAATAATAGGAATGTTTTGCTCCATCACGTTGAGGCTATCAAGATGTAAAGTAAGAGCACAAAGATCTCGAAAAAAATGGCTTATCTCTATAATAGCATCATCATATATTGGGGTAGGTAAACAAGCACATACTATTGGCAATAGCCTCTCCATGAAAACATGATAATCGTGACTTTTCATTCCTACTAGCATGCAACTTTTCATATCAACACACTGTCCCAAGTTAGATGCATAGCCATCTAGAAGCTTTAAAGTTTTAATCGATTCACACACTGCTCGTTTTTGTTCCATATTAAAGGTGTGTGCAGCCTTCAGTGTGGTTTTTCTACCATTGTCTAAAATCCCAATATGTAAGGAGGGTCGTTTACAATGCATGGCCAAATCATACCTTGCTCTTTCATCATCCTTTGTCTTATTTTTCACATTCATCACTGTATTGAACCAATTATGAAAGAAATTTCCCCCAATATGCATTGCATCTATATTATATGGATTTAATAATTGGTTCCAATAGGGAAGATCCCAAAAAATACTTTGTTTCCTCCAATTATGGCACTCCTTATATCTCTCCAAATGTAGGTTTGGTGCTTCGGTAATTTTGGGAAATCCCCTAATTTAATCATATACTTCCTCTCCCGGATACCTTAACGGTGGTGGAGAATTTTCTACTCTATTCTTTCTAAAACTTTGTTTATTTCATCTAAAGGGATGATTTAAAGGTAAGAATTGACGATGATAATCAAAACAATAAATTTTTTTCCAATGCTTTAAGTGTTTAGTATTTAAAAGGCCCATGCAAATGGGACACCCATGCTTTCCTGATGTCTGCCAACCACTCACCATGCCATACACTAGAAAATCATTTATAGTCCACGAAAGCACAACCCTTAAACTGAAATTTTGTTTTAATGATATGTCATAGGTTACGACACCCTCTTCCCAAAGCAGCTTTGATTCATCAATTAGAGGTTGTAAGAAAACATCAATCTTTTCGAATTATTTGGGCCAGGAATAATAATTGTCAAGAACATGTATTGTCGTTGCATACACATGTTGGGTGGAAGATTATATAGAGTAATAATAATCATGGGCCAACAAGAGCACATCCTTGAACTCAGACCAAATGGAGTAAACCCATTAGCACAAAGCCCCAGTCTAACATTCCTGGGTTCTTATATGAAATCAGGATGAGTTCGATCAAAATGCTTCCACATAGCCCCATCTGATGGATGTGACAATACACCTTCATCACGACGATTTTCATGGTGCCAATGCATATACTTAATTGAGGCATTATATGTAAACAACCTTTGGAGTCTTGGAACAAGTGGTAAATACCACATTTCTTTTGTTGGAATCTCCTTAGACCTCCATTTTCCAGTTCGTACCTCTTTGAATCTTGCTTTTCCACAAAATCTACATCCTTTGTCATTGACTACATCACCGTAGTACAACATGCATCCTTTAGTACAACAATCAATTTTTTTATAACCATATCTAAGTTGCTTAAGCAGTTTCTTTATTTGGTAAAAATTCACTGGCATATGTTGATTAGCGGGTAAGATCTCTTTTATAAGCATAATAAGTTCATCCATACATGCATTGGAAATGTTATAATCGGACTTGATGCTTAACAACCTCACAGCTATTGACAACACCGTGTGATTCTCACATCCATCCCTCAATGGTGATTATAAAGCACGAAGCATATTATAAAATTTTGCAACATCTGGATTAGGATTCTCAGGAATGTCGTATGGCTCAAAAGACGCCCCAGCAGAATCCATAACCATTTGCTCATATGGATTCGAAGTCATATGAATGTTGGCATCAATTGAAGCCACTCTAGGGCGTTCCTCTCCATGATTATGCCAATAGTAATAATTAGGCATAAACCCTTTATTGTATAAATCCTTCCTAACATCATCCAAAGTTTTATGCTTCAAACATTGACATTTTAAGCATGGACACCTCAACTTCCCATATTCCTTAAAATTACCCAGTTGACTTGCAAATTGAAGAAAGACTTCCACTTCTTCAATGAACTCAACATTAACCATTTCACGCTCCTTATCAAATCTATTATCCATCCAACAATGATGCTCGGGAGGAGCCATCTAATATAACACACAACTTTAAAGTAATAGTCTACTTTAATGGATAAATTAAATAATAAGTTGAAATGTGAGCAACTCAAGATATATAAAACTAAGAAAATCAAAGTATACCTATAATAGAAATTTGTCAAAGTTATAGGTGCCAAGTTGAAAATGTGGATCCGCCTAAAGTATACCTTCTCAATAGTTAGTCACTTTATATAATAGTTAATATGAACATGTTTAGAAAATATAGTAAAACATAAGGAACATTCAACCTATCTCATGTAGAATGAATCACCTATCATATTGCAACAAAAGTCAATTCTACTTACATTTCTTGAGTTAATTGTTTATTTTGGTCCCTTTCAATTTTCTTTTCATTTGGAAAAAAATATAAAACATACAAGTGGATATAACAAAAATTACATTTTTAATGTATGAACACTGAGTTACATATGTATCCCTCTTATTTTCATGACTTTTTTTTTTATTGCTAGACATAAATAAAAGGAAAATTCTACCTATGAAAAGAAATGCATTTCTTAAAATGGTTACTAGCTTCCTTTTTTTTAATGCCCGTTTTTTTGTTGAGAATGAATTAAATGCTGATAGAGAAACTAGAAAGGAACCCAACAGCTATTTACTCCTGTCAGATAATGGGCCCAGGCCCACAAAGCAGTAAACGATAGCCGATTCTTCCATTTTGGAAAGCGATTTGCTGGCTTTGATGCAAGACAAATCTGAAGGTAATGTGAAATATAGGGAAATGGGCCCAAGTGTTGATTGAGAAAATACTATGGAAGAGCAGGGCAGAAAAGGATTACAAATTTTGGGGGGAAAAATATCCCATCTTAAAAATTTCCTACTTCAAATTATTCAGAAAAAAATTCTAGCTTTCAGATTTGTGTGGTGTGTTAGGCCTTTTTTTAACTTTCATTTGATTTTAAGATCAAAGATGAAGAAAGAACAAAAGACAAACGAAAGCAACTGAAATGTACAAGTAAAGATATATAGAAAAAATTATATGAAGCTTGAGAGTAAAGGTTGTTCATATGGTTTCAATCAAATTTTATGCAATCCAAAAATGGATGTAGATTAAAAATAACTAAACAAACAAATTTCTTCCTTTATAGTAAGTAGGCGATGAATATCAATATAACATAATAAATCAATATATCATATAAAATATTAAAATTTATATGAATTCTAATTATTCATATAATTATGAATGGTAGAACTTCTCTCAGGCTCCATGTAATGTTTTTTATTATCTCAAACGTTGTTCACATATTTTTATTGGGTTATGTACAATTATTTTCATTCCTTCCATATTTCAACAACGAATAATTCCAAAAAAAATTAAATTATTATCTATCATGTGCCTGGTTAACAAATACATGGAGGACTAAATAGGCTCTCACAGTCCCTGCGGAAACAAAAGTTGAGCAAGTAATTGTCATTAAAAAAAAAGTTGAGCAATTTATAAGACCAGATATTTTAATGTGAAAACTGACTAATGCATTTTTTTCAATTATTTCTATGATTAACATGAGCAATTTAGTCCAGCAAAGTAAAATGACCAAATCATATGCCAGGGGTTTCGCAATAAATACCCTATAATACCTATCAAATAAGGAACTGGATCCTTTTAGCCCCCATCTTCTCTCATTCTTCCAAATCTAATATAATCTTAGCAATGAACGACCAAATCTAATCTCATTCTTCCAAATCATAGGTCCACCTCTGTTTATATATATATACTTACAGCGAACAAAATGGTGACAGCAAACAATGTCAAGTTCAGACAAATAGCAGAGAAGAAGAAGAAGCTAACCTAGAGTGGAGGAGATGAAGCTTCTTTGGAGGATGAGTTTAGACAATAAAATGGTGACAGCAAACAACGCCGAGATTTTATGGGTAGGCCAAAGAAAAGGAAACTGCGATGGAGATGAAGTTAACTTGCAATGGAGGATGATGAAGCTTATGAAAATCGAAGGAGGCTATGTGTGGATTGAATCTCATAACAGATTAGGGTTCAATATTGGGGAAGAGGAGGAAAAGGCTGAATAGAGGCTGAAGATTGAAGTGTGGACGGTAAGTTTAGAGAGTGTAGAGAAAGAATAAGGGTTGGGGAAGAATGACGTTGTTAATATGTTGGGGGGTTTAATTCTTTTTCCTTAAGAAAAGATAAACATTCCATGATAGAAAAGGAATCATACAAGCTTGACTCTTGACCGATGGAGATTCGAACAAGTAACTTGTCAGACCTTTATAATTTTTGCACCAGTTAGGCTATTGCCTCAAGTTTACTAAGTAATGCAAATAAATATATATATACTTTTATCTTACATTAATAATATACATATTATATCTATATACATTTAATATAATATTGCAATACATATATCTCACTTACATTATATATAATTCTTTCTTATATATTAATAATATATATTTTACCAAAATAAACTATATCGCAAACATTATAATATAATTTTTTCTATCACTTACTAAACTCATCATCACCTCTACAAGTTATATTACCCTCACTTCTAATAGTTGAACTTTCATACCTATATTTGATACTTTCATTAAAGACTATTTCAATTTCCTTCAAAATAATTAATCTAATGTATCATAAATCTTATAAACACGATATCCAAATCACTTAATTATATCTAAGTGATAAGAGATAATCTTTAATAAAATTATAAAAAATAAAATACTTATTTTATTGAGTAACTTATATAAATAAGATACTAATTTTAAAACAATACATATTTTTAAAACATCACATATTAAGTAGATTTAAAAATTTAATTTCAATTTTATAAATATGTGCAATATTTCATAGGGATATAATCCGTGAGAAAATGTATTTATTCTCATAGAAGAATCCCTGAGAAAATTTTCTCACCCATATTTCCCTGAGAAATTGACTATGTTTCTCATGAAGAATGCCATGATAAAATTTTTCATTATTTTTCCTAACATTTCTCATGGAACTTTCCATGAGAAATTGTTCTCACAGATTTGGCCCTGAGAAATTGTAAACTTTCTCAAAATTTCTCGCAAGAAGATCCATGAGAAATATTGGTGCCTCCTTCCCACTCTTTATGGCCACAAAAGTTGTTGTTTCCCACAGACAGGTTCATGAGAAATAATAAAATTTCTCATGGAAAATTTTGTGAGAAATTTTGGCGCCACTTCCTACCACAAAGCAGGTATTTTTCTCACAGATTTTCTCATGAAATTTCTCTTGATTCATCTTTCCACTAGAAAGTTCCATAAGAAATTCTTTTTTCCATGACAAATTCCCTGAGAAATTATTGTCCCTAAGAAATTTCCTTGAGAAAAATATTGTTTTCTTGTAGTGATATATATAGCAACCCTATAGGGGCAAGTAGTAGGCCAAATGGTTGAATTCTCCAAGTATCAGCACGTGATTACTCAATTCATGAAGCATCACTCACCATCATTTGACAAGAAATTTGATATGCAAATAGGAGAGGACTGGATAATGAGTTTAGAGAAGATTTTTAAGGTCTTTGGGTGCACATCGAAAATGAAGGCAATCATGGCCACATATATGTTAGAGAAGGAAGTGGACAGGTGGTGGTGGAACATTGAGCTGATTATACAAGCAAAAGGACAAACCTTGATTGGGAAGTATTTCTCGAACTATTTTGCAAGAAGTATTTTCCTTATTCAGTAAATGATGAAAAAGAGGCTGAATTCATCACAATTCAGCAAGCAAAGAATGAATTAGTACATGAATATGTTGTAAGGTTTATCTAGTTGTCTTGATACGCTACCTAGCTCCAGCAGTGCGATAATAAATGATGGAAGATGGAAAGTTGGAAAGGGGCTTAAAGGTAGCAGTTAGAGAAAAGGTTGCCACAATGAGGACTCAGACTTTTTATTCATTAGTTGAAGTGAGTAGAAAAACCAAGAATAGTCTGAATCATAAAAGCATTATTCTAGCACCTCCTATCAATAACAACAATGGTAAGCAAGCTACTGAGGAGGGAGAAGCTAATAAGGGTAAAGGCAAGAAGCTCTGGAACAACAAATGATTCAAGAAATAGGGTAAAATGGACAAGGGTAATGGACAAAAAGAAACCAACTCTAGTGTATGATCAATGTGGGAAAACTCATGGTGGCAGGTCATGTTTGGCTAGGCAGAATGTATGTTTCAAGTATGACAAGCTAGGAAACTCTCAAGACTACGGAGATGGTATACCCTAGACCACAGGCATAAGGGAGAGTCTGTGTACTATCCTAGCATAAGGCCTATAAGTCTCCTAATCTAATAGAAGGTATAGTCCAAGTAAATGATTATCTTGTTAAAGCCTTATTTGATTAAATCACAAGCCATTCTTTCATATCTTATAATTGTGCTAAAAGATTGGGTTTGGAAGTTATTATTGTACCATACAACTTGCATATGACAACCCCAACCAGTAATAAGGCCATAACCATTCATGTCTGTTTAAACTGTGAAGTCAAATACAAACATTGTAGTACCACAGAAGATTTCTATCCCTTTCCCTAACAATGATGTGATCATTGGTATGAACTAGCTATCTGCTAATAATATTTTGGTAGATTGTAAGAACAAGCCCCTAATCTTGCTTGACCCTTAGCCTCCCCTTGAAATTGAACCCCATACTGAGCTAATCTAAACTTCATTACAATCACTCAAGCCGAGAGATGCTCAAAGAATGAAGGTAAAGGATATATGGTATTTTTCTCAGCAAGTATAAAGGTAGAGGATGAAATCCATTATATACCAGTTGTTAGGGAATTTCCAGAGGTATTCCCAAACAAGTTTAAAGGATTATCTCCAGAGCTAGAGGTGGAATTTAGTATTTATTTGACACCCAGAGCTGGTCCAATCTCTAAGGCACCTTATAGGATAGCCTTTAACAAGTTGGTAAAGCTTAAGAGTTAGATCGAGGAGTTATTGGAAAATAAATTCAGCAAACCAAGTGAATCTCCCTGGGGTGCTCTTGTATTATTAGAAAAGAAAAAGGATAGGAGTCTTTGGCTTTGCATAGACTATAGAGAGCTAAACAAATTCACAATTAAGAGCAAGTACCTGTTGCCCATAATTGATGACTTGCTTGACCAATTGGTTAGAGCATATGTATTTTCAAAGATTAATCTAAGATTTAGGTATCATCAGCTAAGGGTTAAATCATAAGATGTCCCTAAGACTACCTTCCAAACCAGATATGGATATTACTAGTTTCTAGTTATGACATTCAGTCTTACCAATGCACCACTGATCTTCATGGACTACATGAATCAAATTTTTAGACCTTATTTATACAGATTTGTCATGGCCTTTATAGATGACATTTTAGTGTACTCCAAATCTTTAGTGGAGCACAAAGTCCATATGAGAATTGCCTTAACAATTTTACAAGAAAAGAGCTTTTGAGCTAAACTCAGCAAATGTGATCTTTAGCTCATAGAGGTATGGTTTTTTGGATACAATATCTCTAAAGAAGGGTTCGTAGTAGATCACAACAAAGTAGGTGTAGTCCTATAGTGGGAGAGGCCTAAAACCATCATAGAGATAAGAAGTTTTCTAGGTTTAGCATGCTATTTATCAAGGACTTTTCTTGGATTATATTACCTCTTACCAAATTAACAAGAAAAGAAAAACCCTTTTTGTGGGATAGAGATTACGAAAAAAGTTTTCATGAACTAAAACTTAGGTTAACTTCGCTTGTATTAATCTTACCCAATCCCTGGTAACTATATGTGGTATACACAGATTCTAGCAAGAATATAATGGGTTGTGTATTATTGCAAGAAGGAATAGTGGTAGCCTATACTTATAGACAACTAAAACCTCACAAAGAAAACTATCATATTCACGATTTAGAACTCATGGCTATTATACATGTGTAACATCCCTCATTAGATTATCCTGAACTTAGTCTCAAGCTAACGAGAAGTATACTTAATGGTGTGTGCAAGACCGAAGGAAACAGGTGGAGGAAGAACAAAAAGGAGACAGAAGCACCATGCCACAACAAACGAGCTGAAGCTTGGATAGATTTTTCAGACAGAAGGGCTCCACACTGCAGCAAATTTAATCACCGCTGTGGTACTAGACCTCAAATATCTATAAGTCAGAAACCATTTCAGTTGCCGATGAGAAGAAAACGAGGGAGAAACGGAGGAGCTATGCTAAGATCCAGCCTGGGAAAATGATTTTTGGACTGTAGGAGCTTCGATCTTGGTTGAAAAGTGATCCCTAACCTTCCCTCCTCTCTTTTTTGTCTAGTTTTAGGTTAAAATCCATGGGAGTATCTTGGATTTTAGTTAGATTATATTTTCCACCAATTAAAAAGCTTGAATTGCTATTGTAAAAGTGTTATGTAGTGTTAGGAAGGTTTGCATATGAGTTTTAGTTGGATTGTGATAGGTTTGATTGGAACCCTAAGTTGGAAATTATAGAAGGAGTATGAAATCCAAAATGTATGTGGATAATTATGGTAAGGATATGTAATTGAGGCTTATTGGGAAGTGTTAGTGCTATTGGAACAATGGGTTAAGCTTGTATGGTTGGATTGTGAATTATGGTTAATGTGTATATTATGTTAATTAAGGTATCATAATGTTATAGTGATTGATTGGCTAATTGGAGGCATATAGTTTGTGATGAGTGCTCCGAAGGCTTGCCTTACTCCTGTGTGCATGGTGTCGGTAATTTGAGGTGACCGGGTATTTGTATAGGTGTTATATTTTAATATATATATATATATATGCATGTCTCTGTTCATAACATGATATCATTATGATGATAAGTATGATAGTGTATGGTTTTTCTACATATCATGGTATGCACATGGCTAGACAAGGTGTTTGTATATGATGATGAAGAGTATGATAGTGTATATGTGCATATGTGATTGTAGCATCCATACATGATTACATGCTAGCATGACCATAATGATGACTATGATGATGATTATATATGTATATATTGTTAGAGGCATGTACATCACCACCCCATGAGCATAGTGAGATATGGTTGATTGGAAGGTGGTAATGAGATGAGATATGATGATATATGATATGATGATATGATGAAAGATCCCTACCATTAAATCCTCTCCTATGGTCAGGAGAGCCAGGTGGCAATGGATTATGATATAATATGATGATATGATTTGGTGATAGGACGGAACATCCCTGCCACTAAATCCTCTCTTGTGGGCCAGGAAAGCCAGATAGTAGTGGATTACACATTCTCTAAATCACAACCAATTTGCAGTGGTATAAGGGAAGGAGAGCCATGGTCCAATCATTAGTGTGACCTTTGGCCGGGTGCACTAGTATGAGGTCAGCTTAGTGATGTTCTAGAATCAGTTTTTACCGATTGTTAGAAGGGAATTACCTATTGAAATGTCTTGTTATGACCCCAGCTTGTGGTTCTAGCTGTGTTTAAGGGAAATATGCATTGCATGACACTTGGCATTACACAACATCATTTGCATAAATATGTGATATTGATGATATATATGTGTGTAATTGTCTTGGTTACTAAGACAATGTCTCATACCCACCCCCCATAACTAACATTTCAGGTGAAGACTCTGGTACTAGCTCAGAGAAGACCATGGTGTCATAGGCCTCTCCACATTTGGATATCTCAAATATGATTGGAAGTTGCAATTTATTTAATGTAATATTCTGCCTAGTAGGTTGTTGTTCGTTGATGTCTATATGAGTGCCCTGAGAGTATTGTCTGTAAGTTATGTGATGATAGGATAATTGTAACAATGATTTTTGGATGGTATAGAAGATTATGTGATGATAGTAATAACAATGGATGATTTATATGTGTGTGATAATGATTCGGGCCTCGGTATGGGTCACTATTATGAATTGCTTGTTTGTAAGCTAGAGTGGTCACATGTTGGAGCCCAAAAGTGGTTTTGGGCCTTGCATATGTGTTTTGGGCATATAGCCCATTATGTGGTTATCAGGTTTAAGGGGGTCAATTCTCGAAGGAGGGTTTTCCCTAAGATAAAACCTTCTTGGACAAGTTTGTTGAGTCAAATAGGACCTATATGAATGGTCCTTGAGTGCCAAATTACCTTTGGTGACAAATGGAGGTGGTAAGTTGTAAGTTTTAGCCAAAAAGTTGACAAAATGGTGTTAGATATCCAGAATCTCCATATAGAGTTGGATTCCAGTGAATTGGGTGTCTATGGTTAGATTGGGATGAGAGTGACATGTAGGAGTTAAAATAAGATCAATCTGAGGTCGAAACATGAAGCTATACATGGTGGAAGTTCACCCCAAAAATAAACAAATTGCTGATATCATATTAGAAGGGAACACCATAGTGCCAGAAGACAGGCCGCAGTGTCAAGTTGTTTTGCCTCTCTGAGGATGCAGCTGCACTATAACTTGCTGAGGCCCTAACCCTATTTTGGTAATGTTGGTGTTTTTCTGAGCATTTGAGGTTATGAGGAGTTGGTTTGGGGTATCTGAAAGTAGGTTGTTATATTTTGATATCAGAGCAATGGTTCTGGCCATTGTATCTACTTGTGGTAATACTTGGAACATTTTGGATTACATAGACTTGTATATTCCTATTGTAAGACTAGTCCAGAGTCATATAACTAAATATGTTACAATTAGTGCATAGGGGAAAGATGTGTTTTGCAGGGGGTAAGTAAAGCGCTCATGTGAGAGATGCGCAAAAGGTTGGCTGGATTGAATGATCGAATTAGCAATCAGGGAGAAACATTGAATCGAATACAAAAGTAGTTAAGTCAGCAAGGACAAGGCAGTATGAATGAGGAAGCTGGAGTGTATGTGGATTTGAAAGATAGGAAAGATACAGATGTGATAGAGCTAGAGAAAGCCCCAAAGGTTGAAAGAAGACATATCTTCTTTCAACTAAAAGACTTTTGAAAGTTTAATCCACTAACTTTGAAAAGTAGGTTGAATCATACGGTGGCTAAGGAATGGTGGACCAATTAAAAATAATATTTAGCATGGATTGCACCTCAAAACAAAAGGTGCAATTAGTGGTGTTTAAGTTAGAGAGAAAGGCAGAAAGATAGTGAAGGTGAGTCTTATTGAGTGTTGAGACTGTAGGGGGTCACCTGGAAATTAAGGAGTAGTTATCGGCTATAGAGTATACATCCTAGGAGGAATGGTGTACAAAGATCTGTGTTCTATCCTAACAAATATGGGAGACTGAAGAAGAGAAGAAAAGTTCAATAATTCATACTTCTTCCAACTGGGATCCCCAGGAGGAAACTAGCAAAGGAAGTTAAATATCACTAAAAATAGGAGACAAGGATAAGTTATTGAGTAATATAAGTTGTAGGGATTGTAAAGATTAGATATAGAAATGACAATTGAATTCTGAAGGTTGAATGTTGAGGTATTTTGAAGCAGTGGAAGGACTATGAGAGAATCCAATCCATTGGTTTGGATATAAAGTTGGGTACAACAATCATAGAGAATGAGTTAACTAGCAGGAGTTTGTATTTGGTGTAAAGAATATGCATCCATGAACCAAGATAGTAATGGATAATAGAGGCCTTAGCAATGACAGTGATGGTGATTTCAATACATCAAGAAAGACAGTGAAGAGGTGGTGACTGTCATTTGGAATGGCATATTCACAGATGGTGAAGGTAGTTGCCAGATATTTTTCAGAATAAAAAAGAAGGTCAAGCAGTGCTGAATCAATATAGGATATGCTTAAGAGGTCACCAGAGTCCTTTGTCCTGAACCTAAACTCGAAAAAAGACCTTTGTTCTTTTTCCTGTTGATAAGAGTCTGGATAGAGACGGAGTTGAACTATGAGGTAAGAGGTCTGTTTGAGAATAAATGTATCAATAAGTTTTGTAATTTGGAGGATGGTCAGTATGGGTTTGGATAGGGACTGTTATGATATTCAGTGTTGAGCAGTATGCTCCAGTGTGGGCTTGGAAGAAGATTGTTTTGATTTCTTGTGCGGTACAATCTATGACAAATAAGTTAGAATTAAGTTATGGAATGTCGCATGAGAGTTTTACAAGTAGAAACAAATTGCAAGAGATACTTTGGGCAATGAGAATTCTTGGACATGAGGATTCTAAAGTTAATGGAAGAGTTTTCGTGACTCTCTCTCTCTCTTACTTAAAGTGAGGTCTATGAGGAGCATATGTCGTTAATTTATTGTAGAGGAGAAGTTGCCCCTAGTGGACGACATTGATCAATGGTAAGTTTTTAAAATTGAAATGTCATGGGTATAGACTGAAGGACATTTTTTTCTTGGTACATCCCCAGGTCATGAGATGAATTGTAAGACACTATGTTACAAGTGTAATGTGTTGGTTACCCTCAAGATCCCTAAGGGTAGAAGCTTATAAGCTAACCCCTTTTCCATATATTGTTGTCTCTAGGTTTACCCAGTAACAGCTTTGGAGAATATATGGGAAATATAAGGAAACCCAATAAGGTATTGAATCATGCATCTAGAACTAGCGATTAACTAGTTGAGACTTAATGTCAGCTGGCTACGCGTTTAACACACCAGTTACTCGAGGTGTGAGGCACTAGTGGATTGAGATTGAAAGATTTGATGATGATATCAATGGGAACACAAATCCACTTAAATTCATGGTCTTGGATGCTTATCTTTTGAAAGATTGATTGGGTACATCTGACTAGTCAATCCGTACATGATAACAATTAACTGATCATGAGATCAGTGATTCTTTTTTTAATGGAAAGAATTCCAAATCTCTAAATGACTATAAGAAGGAAAAAAAGGGATTAAAGATCTGAAAGTAGAGCTCATATAGATTCATAAAGATTTAGGCAGGTAGTTATATTGTAATGGCTAAATTGGATAGGAAGAAGAAATTTGAGTAGTGGGTTGGAACCCCACTTATTGCCAGTAAAAGATCAATAAGTTGTGATCATGGTGTAACAATAAGTGGTATGTAGTGGCTCATAGCCTCTCACTATAAGCATGAGGACTGCGAGGTCTGTAGTGGAAATAAAGTTAGAACGGTAGGAAGAAAGTAGGATGGAGAGGTTAATGGGTGATGCAAGAGTATCATATGAACCTATGTGCAAGAGTGAAGAAATCAGAGTGTGCAGCAAAAGCAAACCTAAGGAGTACATGGATAGAATATTGGAAAAGTTATAAACCCTCAAGATTGAGCAGGTTTATCCATAAACAATATCATTAGAGAAATGTAGTGTAAAATAAGAAGGATGTGGAAAAGAATGTCATAAGATAAAAAGATGTATTTGAGTGGAAATGAGTATATAGTGTTAAAAATGAAAAGAGAACTAGGAGGACTTTTCTATAGTGTAGGAGTAACTAATGATCGGTTGGTTGGTGTGAAGTTCTCATGAGATCGTGGGATTATTTGGAAGAGTAGCCTTGCCACAGGGGAATATAGTTGAGACATTGAAGAAGTTGTTTTGATGATAATGAGGCTATGAGAATTTTGTGGGCTTCAAAGATGTTATGGTTTTGCCTATGCCTTTGGTAGTGCTATTTGGTTGAGAAGTGGAGGATAAAGAGTTTTCTTATATAGTATGGGCACATGTATGGTGTGTTGGGAATAACCTTCAAAATGCCTAGTAGTGATTTTAAATTGGTTAATGCCAAAGGTGTAGCAAATGGATTCCATGAGAGGTAGTAATCATGGTTAATCCAGGGTATACTAGTAAGTTAAGAAAGGCTTAGTAACGACTTATAATCGATGCTGAAAAGAGATGGTACTATGGAGATCAGAAGATGATAATGTAAGTTTTCTAAATAGCAATTCATGTAGTGGGAGAAATGGTGACAATGAGTCTAATTGAGTAAATTGTCAATTGAGGCAATAATCTACCTGACAAATCTCAGCTTCAGTGGTATGGAGAGAGAGATATATATATATCGGTTGAAGAGGAATGTATGAATAAGGCAATAACTCATATAGCAGAAGAAGTGGTAGTGAGAAGTCACATTGGTAGAATTATCCCTCATGGTGGTCATTGCCTAAGGAAATCTCAAGGTTAATGGTATGAAAGAAGAAGGTGGTAGACTGAAAAAGGAACATGTGAATTGAGCAATGAAGAGGTTTGGTTAACAATGATCACTAAATAGGATTGATGCGTAAGGAGTTTGCATATGGAGAGATTATATCTGGTAGTGGGACTTAGACAAGTAGTTAGTATGACAGAGAGGTAATGAGAAAACGAGGTTTTCCTCTTAAAATAATAACAAGGAGTGACTTTTGGATGTTCTAAAGTGATTAAGACAAGCTATGGAAATTGGTAGTGCTTGTTTAATAAAACCTTGTTAATGTAATGGGGTAGTTGGTGTGGTCCAAATCTTGAGAGAAAGGAATAAAAGTGGTTAGTCAGCTAAGTAAATGAAATAAGTAAGTGGACAAGTGAGAGAGGAAGTCAAAAGTTGAGAAGAATGACTATATGCCCAAGAGGTTTTGACGGGACAATTATGGGAAAGGTTTGTTTTAAAGTGAAAAAATTCAAGTCGAAGTGTTTGTGTAATCCATCTTATGTCAAGGAATGTAAGGAAGATTTGACATTTTGGTTGATTCTTTGATGTAAGTTGCATAATGTAACAAAGAGAGAGGTGAAGTAGGAGAGTAGCTCATTCACAAGAAGCATTATAGAAAATAGAAATTGAGAAGAATTACTCATAGGTGGAAGGATTAATGTGGGAGAAATATGTTCATTTTCAGTTAAGCCAAATGTTTCCAAAATTCGAGGATGAAATTTCTTTTAAGGAGGGGAGAATGTAACAACCCTCATTAGATTATCCTGAACTTGGTCTCAAGCTAATTGGAAGTATACTTGATGGTGTCTGCATGACTGGAGGAAACGGGATGAAGGAAGAACAAAAAAGAGACAGAAGTACCACATTGCAGCGAGAAGCAGGCCCACTGCGGCGAACGAGCTGAAACTTGGATAGATTTTTCAAACAGAATGGCTCCACGCCATAGCAAACTTACCTACTACCACGGTGCCAAATGTAACACCTCTTTTTGGACCCATTTCCCATGTAATTAATCATTCTAAAGTCCAATTGTATCATATTAGGATCTTGAATCACAATAAATGCCATAATAAAATTTTTCCAACTTTGACTACTATTCATTTAATAGAATTTATTTATTCCAACCAAATTTTGGAAAATCATAACAAAATCAATAAAAATCATATGCATGTGATTCAAGCCTCTAGGAATAGCTTATAACATTGTCTACGTGAGAAAAATATAAGTTAGAGCAATAACTATACTGATCTATATAGCAAACTCTATGAAATCTCACAAATTATACGAAACTGTAAAATAATTATTTTAATTGGAATTAAATATAAAAATCCACCAAATATTGCACACATATCCAATTTGAGTGTTCTTTAGACCATTGGAAATTTGTTCGTGTCTACTTTTAAAACATATATATCATTCATACTTCACATTATGACTGTCTCAACAGTACTGGGTTTCCTCCATAGAGGTCAAAATAACCATTCATATCCTAATGCTTAGCAAAACAAAAGTGATGGCATTTACATGACCATAATTCCCCTTCATATCATGGCATACACTCATTAAGACTTAAAGTAACATAAAAACTTAAATAAATATTTCCAACATTATCTTTACAAATTTACTTAAAAGTTCCAGGCTCATAGCAAATGCTAGCATTATCAAGCTAATGATCAAATGCTTTCTCCTTTCCTTCCTCTTCCTTGATGGTCTTGACATTGTTACTACCTATTCATAGTTAATATATGGGAGGGTGAGATTCAAAGAATCTCAATAGTTAACACCCAAACAATGCATCATATTATCATATTGAGCATATAACATCAAGATAACACGTTTGAAACATATTATCATATTTGTATCACATGATTTCATAAAAATTTTGGCAGAGTTTCATTTCAAAATTAGATATCCCAGGGTCACAATGCCCCTCAATCAACTCAGAAAATACACATAATTCATCACAAAACATCATTCTAAACACATGGCAAAGCAAGAAACTCATTGAAAACAAGTATGACAACATATTGCAAGTATGGGGATTTAATTACCTTATGATGCTCCCTTGCTCTCCAAACTTGGTCCACCACTTTTTAAGCTTTCCACAACCTTATTGAACCTATCCATGTCCTCATTGAACCAATTTAGCTATTGGATTCATGAGTTACATAATACATTACTCACTAAAACCTGATTATTTCACTTAACTCTCCTTTGATCTTTCTTTGTATAATACACTTGTTTATAAGGTTTTGGACCATGGGGAATCCATTTTTGAGGTCAAAATCATGAAATTTCAACTCTAAATACTCCCCTTGTTCTAGCCAAAATCTGCTTCAAGTGATTGGAAAAGATTTCCATCAAATCACATCAAACCATCCATGGATTCAAGCTTCTAGTGGTTAATCTAAGCTTTTCCCTAAGTTTATTGGTTCAAAAACTCATCCCCTTCCTAAATCACATTTTGGATGAAACCATAAGATAAAGAGAAAGCAAACTAATCCATAAAACATACTTTAAAACCATAATAGCAAGCTTAGGGTGGTAGGAAATAATCTTACCAACTTGATTCTACAATTTCCCTTTGATTTCTCTTCATTTTCTCCCTCTTTCTTCCTTTCTTTTCTTGTGTTTTTTCCTAGTCTTTAGATGCTGGTTTCACACCTAAAATGGAGAAGAAGAAGATGATTAGGTGGCCTAAATAATAGTTAATCATGGTTAGCCATTTTAAGCTAAACCATGGTTAATTTTTTTTGCCACCTTACTTAACCAATTTCCTCTCAAAAATTATTAAATAATTGGGGATATTTGGATATAGAAAATCACGCATGAGAGGGAAATGTGTCCAAAAATTTCCCAATTTTTCCTGATCCAGATATATCTTAATCCAAGTACATTTTAGCAGTACCGAAAAATTACCTTTTATAGTAAATTGGCATTTTTGGGCTACAGGATTGTTCTAATTTTATTTTCATGTTTCCCTAATTATCCTATCCTAAATAGTATCTGTGTATGGCCCATATCCTATCCCAGTTACCTTTTAACCATTGGTAGGGCCCACAGTTTACTTTATCAGTTTACTGTTACTTTTGGACACTCGACACTGATTATTTCCTTATCCTTGAATATTAACCCTTAGTGCCATATACCATTGGACTTCTCTTGTCGAGGGCTTCATTTTGACAGTAATTTTGCATATTTATAAAATTGCCCTTGACCCGGAGTTAAATTACAATTTCTAAAACTTTCAAATCATTAGGTATAGTTTTTCCCATGGGATTTTCTATTTCTTCTCCACATAATTTTTATATATTTTGGGATGTGAATGTCATTTTTATAATTTTGTAGGGGCAAAAATATAATTTTCTCATTTTTCCTCCCAATCGGAAAAAATGACATCTTTGCTTTATTTCACGTAAAATAGTGTCTGTTTATTTTCATTAATTCCTTGTATATTTCATACTATCATTCATTTCTTACCATTTCATTACTTAGTATTTAGTGAAATTTTGGGATATTACACCAGACCCCAAGCCTCTATAAATTAGAAACCATTTCAGTCGGCCAATGAGAAGAAAACGAGGGAGAAACGGAGGAGTTGTGCTAGGGTTCAAGAAATTCACCCTGGGAAGATGATTTTTGAACTCCAGGAGATTTGATCTTGGTTGTTAAGTGATTCCTAACCTTCCCTCCTCTCTTTTCTGTTTAGTTTTAGGTTAAAATCCGTGGGAGTATGTTAGATTTTGGTTAGATTGTATTTTCTACCTATTAAAATGCTTGTTTTGGTGTTGTAGAAGTGTTATGTAGTGTTACGATGGTTTACGTATGAGTTTTGGTTGGATTGTGATGGTTTGAGTGAACCCTAGGTTGGAAATTATAGAGGGATTATGAAATCCAAAATGTATATGGATAATTATGGTAAGAATATGTAATTGAGGCTTATTGGGAGGTGTTAGTAATATAGGAACAATGGGCTAAGCTTGAACGGTTGGATTGTGAAATATGGTTAATGTGTGTATTATGTTAATTAAAGGTATTACAATGATATAGTAGTTGATTGACTAATTCAAGGTGTATAGTTTGTGATGGGTGTTTCAGAGGCTTGCTTAGCCCCTGTGTGTGTAGTGTCGGTAATCCGAGGTAACCGGGTGTTTGTATATATGTTATATATTGATATATATATGCATGCCTCCATTCATTCTGTTGAATCAAGAGTTTTGTTGATTCCAAACTAACATCCAAAAGCTTGGATTGAAGATATCAAAGGAGATCAAAGTGCTTCAAGTGAAGAATTTCTGAGTATTAGCTGCTAGATCTTCTGTAGGATCTTTTGTTATGTTCAAATGAGGGTAAAAGTTTTTTATTTTAAGAAAATATGTTTTTAAACCTTGATTTTGTGTTAAATCTTGACTTATTTGAAAAATACCCACAAACAGACGAAGTTTGAAAGTTTAAACTGAACTGTCATATTGGAAATTCGAACTTTGCCTTTGGAAATTCGAATTTTGAGTCAAAACTGAATAAGTCTGAAGAGTTGTCTCTCTGTCAGATGAATTTTGATTATCCAAAATTTGAATTTCCATCAAAGACTGAAAGAATCTTTTCACTGACAGACCAACTTCACATCCCCAAAATTTGAATTTCAGATAAAATGCAGTTTGAGAAAATCAAAGAAATTCGTCTGAGACAATGTTGAAGCTCATCTGAAATCAAGATGAAATTGAGTTTGAAAAATGCTCTCTGACAGACGAACTTTGACTTTCCAACATTCAAATTTTCATATAAGTCTGAAAGGAGCTTCTTTGAAACAGATGAACTTTGAGTCTTCAAAATTCGAATTTCAGACAAAACACAACTTATGAAAATGGAAGAAATTCATCTGAAACAATGTTAAAGTTCATCTGAGAACAAGAATAATTTAAGTTTCAAAACTGCTTTCTGTCAGATGAACTTTGAACATTAAAATTTGAATTCCAGAAGCTAAGTTTGTGCGTCTATTGGAATGAAATATTGACATATGAATGACAGAGCTTTGTAACATCGAATGTTGAAGTTAGTATGAAAAGAATCTCTCTAACAGACGAACTTCACTACTTCAACATTCGAATTTCGAAGAAAGTGAACTACTGTGCCTCTTTGAACGTTCTACAGACAGACAAATTTTGGGCTTCCAAAATTTGAATTTCGAAGGCACTGTAGAAAATTGAAAACACTGTTCACACTTAACAGAAAAACTTTCCTCTTGAAAATTCGTATGTCGCATTCTGAAAATGTTTTGTAAGTTTCAAAATTCGAATTTCACTTCATGAACAGACGAACTTCGTGCTGTAACGTTGAAAGCTTTAACCTTCGGTTCCTTCGAAATTCATCTGTTGGCCAACCAAAATTCAAATTTTAGTATGTCAAAAACATTAAATGCGGTTGGTAAATGGATAGTTTTTCAGAGTAACCGTTGGATAACTTCCCCAACAGATAGATTTTGTCTCTAACGGACATTTAAGACCTAAATCTATAAATATAGCATCATTTGAAGTTGTGGGTAACGAATCAAACTTGTATATACTGAAACTCTGCCAAATCAATTTCTCAAAAAGCTTTTACCCTCTCAACTTCAATATCTGTACTTCAACCTTTATATCTACTCTATTCAAGAGAGTTATATCTTTGTAAACAATCTACTCTTCATCTAGAAGATAGATTTACTTGTGAGGGGAAATTACAAGGGGATTGGGAAGCACATTGTAGAAGTGCTTAGAGAGATTGAGAAAGCTCCAGAAATAGAGCATACTCATTGTACTGTGGCATTAGCAAGAAGCCTGTTGAATTCTTGCTGTATAGTGGAAAAATCTCAAGAGTTGTCTTGAGGACTAGATGTAGGTCAAGTGGATAGACCGAACCAGGATAAATTACTAAGTCTTCTTCTTCTCATCTTTACTTTTTAGCTTACTCTGTTTTATACGCTGCTTCCTTTACACTATGCTATCTTCACATATTTTTCTTTGTGCAGAAAAATTTCAATCTTCCCAATTCACCCCCCTCTTGGGAAGTTAGCCTTACTAACACATTCCATGATATCTTTATGTGTATATGTCTGATTTTTGGATATATCGCGGTATGCACATGGGTAGATGAGGTGTTTGTATATGATGATGATAAGTATGGTAGTATATATGTGCATAGTTGATTGTAGCATCCACATATGATTACATGCTAGCATGACCATAATGATGACTGTGATGATGGTTATGTATGTATATATTATTAGAGGCATGTTAGCATGGCATGTACACCACCACCCCATGAGTATAGTGAGATATGGTTGATTAAGAGGTGGTGATGAGATGAGATGTAATGATATGCAATAAGATGGTATGATGAAAGATCCCTATCATTAAATCCTCTCATATGGTCAGGAGAGCTAGGTAGCAATGGACTGTGATATGATCTGATGATGATATGACTTAGTGATAGGATGGAACATCCTTGCCACTAAATTCTCTCTTATGGCCAAAAGGGCCAGGTGGTAGTAGATTGCACCTTCCCTAAATCATGACCAATTTGTGGTGGTCTAGGGGAAGGAGAGCCACAGTCCAATCACTAGTATAATCTTTGGCTTGGTGCACTAGTATGAGGTGAGCTTAGTGATATCCTAGAATTAGTTTTCACTGATTATTAGAAGGGAATTATCCATTGAAATGTCTTATGATGACGCCCGCTTGTGGTCCTAGCTGTGTTTGAGGGAAATATGTGTTGCATGATACTTGGCATTACATAATATCATTTGCATAAATGTGTGATATTGACGATAAATATGTGTGTATTTGTCCTGGTTACTGAGAAAATGTCTCACACCCACCTCCCATGACTAAAATTTCAGGTGAAAACTCTGGTACTAGCTCAGAGAAGACCATGGAGTCATAGGCCTCTCCACGTTTGGAAATCTCAAGTATGATTGGTAGTTGCAATTTATTTGTTGTAATATTGTGTCAAGTAGGTTGTCATGCCTTGATTTCTACATGAGTGCCTTGGGAGCATTGTCTGTATGTTATGTGATGATAGGATGATTGTAACGATGATCTTTGGATGGTATGGATGATTATGTGATGTTAGTAATGATGATGGATGATTTATATATGTGTGGTGATTATTTGGATCCTGGTATAGGTCACTATTATTGGAGTGTGTGTTTATGAGCTAGAATGGTCACACGTAGGAACCCAAAGGTTGTTTTGGGCCTTCTATGTCTGTTTTGGACATATAGCCCATTATGTGGTTATAGGGTTCAAGGGGGTCAATTCTCAAAGGAGAGGTTTCCCTGAGATAAAACCTCCTTGGACAAGTTTGTTAAGCCAAATAGGACCTGTGTGAATGGTCATTGAGTGCCAAATTGCCTTTGATGGCACATGGAGATGGTAAGCTTTAAGTTTTAGCCAAAAAGTAGCCAAAACAATGTCGGGCATCCAAAATCTCCATGTGGAATTAGATTTAGTAAAATGGATATTTATGGTTAGATTTGGATGAGAGTGACCTGTAGGAGTTGGAATCAAGTCAATCGAAGGTCACAGCAGAAGTTCTCCCCAAAAATAAGCAAATTGCTTATATCTTATCAGAAGGAAGCACTGCAATGCTAGAAGACGGGCTGTGGCATGAAGTGGGTCTGCCTCTCTGAAGCCACAGTTATACTATAGCTCATTACGACCCTTGCCCTATTTTGGCAAAGTTGAAGTTTTTCTGAGTATTTGACGTTATGTGAAGTTGGTTTGGGGTACCTGAAAGTAGGTTGTTACAGCATGCCCAAAAGATAGGAGGCATTATTTCTATGGTGCTATCGTTGAGATATTTTGTGACCATAAGTGCCTCAAGTATTTAGAAGATCAAAAAGAGTTAAACATGAGGCAACAATAATGGATGGAACTACTAAAAGATTATGAGCATTCAATTAAGTACCATCTAGGAAAGGCAAATGTGGCCGATGCTCTGAGTAGGAAAGCCATTCTTGTAGCCCGCATGATAATATGTAAAATGAAATTAATCGAGGATTATAGAGACCTATATTTGTCTCTCAGGTTGCATGAGACATGGATTGGTAATGAGTTCCAACATGAACTAATAAAGGCCCAACAAGAGGATGTCTTTGTGAAGGGAGTTAAGGAACGATTAAGATAGAGAGCAGTAAAAGTTTTCAATGTGTCTACTGAGGGATTATTAATTGAGCTGAGAGAAAGTTTTAACAAAAACCCATCAAAGCAAATACATGATTCATCCAGGTGTTATGAAAATGTACCATAATTTAAAAATGTTATTCTGGTGGCTTGGGTTCAAGAGTAAAAATACTAAATATGTGGCTAGATGCTTAGTGCACCAAAGAGTAAAGATTCAACAACAGAAGCCAGTATGTATGCTCCAGCTTCTTGAAATCCTTGAATGGAAATGAGATAGTATTTCATTTCAAATTATGGTACATTTTCATTTCAAATTATGGTACATTTTAACTAATTTCCTTCATTTGTGTAAATTAGTTATTGAAAAATAAAACTAAAGCAAAAAATAAGATTGTGTTTTAGGTTGGTTTTTTTTTTAGAGCTCATTTCTTTTTCTTCTATTAATTTGTGTTCGCCAAAAAATGCAATTAATTTGTAATTACAGAAAATCTGAATTCAAATACTAGTTAGAATATGGATTTTCTTTTTGTTCCTTGCAATAATGTTGACTCATTTTGAAAAATATAGCATATGTATCATATGCTATATGATACATAATGTGATTTTGTTATCTAATGTGGATTTCATAATAGGATTGCCAAGGATCTCCACAAGACATGATGCAATATTGGTTGTGGTCGATAGATTAACAAAATTCTCACACTTTATAGCAATAAAGTCAATGAACACCCTGGATAAATTGGCACAAGTATATTCAAAGGAAATTGTAAGGCTCCACAGTGTACCAAGCAACATAATGTCAAACCAAGATCTAAGGTTCACCTCAGATTTTTGGATAGCATTGCAACAAGCCTTGGGAACAAAGTTAAGATATAGCACAGAATATCATGCTCAAACAAATGGATAGACAAAAAGGGCAATACAAATGTTAGAGGATATGCTGAGAGCCTATGAGCTATAGCTTAAAGGAAACTAGGATGTGTACTTACCATTGGGAAAGTTTGCATACAATAATAGTTACCATTCCAATATATAAATGGCTGCATATGTGGCCCTTTACAGAAGGAAGTGCAGGTCCCCTTTGTGTTGTACAAAACTTGTAACAACCCCAAATTCTGAATCATTGCCAAATACATGGAAATATAATGTTATGGTATGGAAATATAATTAATAGCCTAAAATGCATGATCTAGATTAGGAAAATGGTAAAATGGTCATTTTTCAGGCCAAGGGTGTGTAAGATACGAAATTGCATTTTAGTCTCTAATATCCTGGATGCCTTGCACTATTTTGGCTTTGTTTCTTGCTGTCTTATTTAAACTATTATATAAAATCGAATATTGCTTCAAAAATTATGGTCTATATTTATGATTAGAGCTATGTCTCAGAGACCAAATGGCATTAGTTGGATTGTATTGGGATTTATACAATGGTAGATATGCATTTTTTTGCTAAGATTGCTCTAATAAATATTATTTCTGATTAGTAGAGGTAGAACAATTGTACAAGAAAAAATGTGGTTAAAAGTGTACATGTAAAACTTTCTAATGATGATAAATATGCATGAAATGACTTTATATTTTATGAGAAACGATTTTAAAATTTGTAGCTCAAATTTAAGATAGAAACATGGATGTGAAAATAAACAGTAAAGTTTACGTAATAAATTGTACTAATCTGAGTGCCTATTTTTCATTTTTCATGTTTTCCTATGAAGTTTAAGAAGCACATGAATTTTAGAGACTGAAATTATATGAAATGATTTTTCTACATTTAATTATGAATTTTGAAAGTTTGCTACACAGTGAGCTAAAAAGCTGCAAAAAATAGTTTTAAGAAATTTAGAAGTTTTGATTTGTTCAATTTTCAAAGACTATTTTTATGCTGTAAAACTAAGCATTTTTCATAGAATACAAGATGTAACACTATTATAGCTAGGATTAACCTAATCGAGTTGAAGCGTACAACAGGTGAAAAAGTATCCTTATAATCTATTCCTTCTTATAGTGTATTCCTCTTCGCAACCAAACAAGCAATGTATCTCTCAATTGATCCACCCACTTTTCTCTTAATTTTGAGATTACATTTGTTTCTAATGGCCTTTCGGCCAATTGGGAGATCAACCAAGTCTCAAATGTGGTTTGTCCTCTTTGAATCCATTTCTTCATCCATTACTTTTCTCCATTATTCCTTAGTAGGGCATGACAACGCCTCTTGAACTGAATTAAGCTTTTCATCATCCTGTGGAGTAACAATGAATACTAATCCATTTACAAAGCCGTTATATTGCTGAAATTTTTACTACAACATAATATTTTGATTGTTTTTCTAAAAGTATGTTATGAAAGCATGATGATTATACAATGTTTTTACAATGTTTAAGCAAATGTGATAATGTGATATGCTTGGGCTTTGTTATTAATGTGATATCTCCATCTCACCCCTAAGTTTCCCCAATTATAGGGCCAAGCAATGCTAAACAGAAAAATGTAGCAAAGAGAATTGAAGAAGAAGGTTGATGCCCTGTACTATTTTTGGTCCTATTTTTTGCTATCTGATTTAAACTATTGTATAAAATTGAATATTGTTCAAAAAATTATGGTGTTTATATGCATGGTTAGAGCTATGTCTCAAAGATGAAATGGCACAGGTTGGAATATATTTGGATTTATACAATGGTAGATATAAATATTTTTCTAAGATTGCTCTGGTAAATGTTATTTCTAACCCCTGAAAGTTTACGTTAATGTCTTGATTAGTATAGGAGGAATAAATGTACAAGACAAATATGGTTAAAAGCAAACATGTAAAGATTTCCAATGATAATAAGTATGCATGAAATAACTTTATATTTTATGAGAAACAAATTTTTAAATTTCTAGCTTGGATTTTAGACAAAAACAGGGATGTGAAAATAAACAGTAAAGTTTACACAATAAACTATACTAATTTGAGCATCTATTTTTCATTTTCATATTTTTTCCTTGAAGTGAAGATGTGCATAAGTTTTAGAGATTGAACTTTTATGAAATGATTTTTGTTAGGTAACCTGGCTTCCCAAGAGGGGGTGAATTGGGAAGATTAAAACTTTTTTCTGCAAAACGTCAAGAAGGAAAGTGAAGGAAGCAAAGTATGATGGTAAAACAAAGTATGAATAAATAAACAATGAAGATAGAAATAGGGAAGAGAAAAACTCAAATGTTTATCCTGATTCGGTCTCTCAACTTTACCTACGTCTAGTCCCAAAGTCACCACTTGAGATTTTCCACTATTCTGCAAGAATTCAGTGGGCTTCTTGCAAATACCTCAGTACAAAGTTGATGCTCTGTTTCTAGAGCTCACACTTTCACTCTTTGCACTCTCACTTAGTGCTTCCCCAATCCCTTGTGATATCCCTTCACAAGTAAATCTTTCTTCCAGATGAAGATAAGATTGTTTACAAAGAATAAACTCTCTTAATAAGAGTGAATATGAAAGTTAAGGTACAAGGAATGAAGTATGTAAGAGTAAGAGACTTTGAGTAGATGATTTGGCAGAGTTTCAGTATATACAAAGTAATTTCGTTACCCACATCTTCAAATGAAGTTCTATTTATAGATTTCTACCTCAACTATATGTTAGAGACAAGATCTAGCCGTTTGAGACATTACCCAACGGTTATACTGAGAAACTATCCATTCACAATGATTATTTTGAGAAACTATCCGTTCACCAATCGCATATAATGCTTCTAAGACTCAAAGTTAGAATTTCAGTTGGTCAACAGACAAATTTCACAGAAACCGAAAGTTACAGCCTTTAACATTGAACTCCCGAAGTTCATCTGTCACGAGGCAAAATTTGAATTTTCATCTTTAGAAAATGATTCTATGTTGGAACATACAAATTTTCATGTTCAAAGTTGTTCTGTTAAGTGTGAATAATAATTTCAATTTACTACAGTGCCTTCGAAAATGGAATTTTGGAACCCCAAAATTCGTCTGTCAGAAGCTGGTTTACTGAGGCACAATAGTTCATCAATTTAAAATTTGAATTTTGAAAGGGTAAAGTTTGTCTGTCAGAGAGACCTCTTTTAGACTTACTTCAGAATTCGAATTTATGAATATTGCCATTCGTATGTCAACATTTCATTATAACAAAATCACAAGCTTTGTTTATGAAATTCAAATTTTCATATTCAAACTTCATTTGTCAATGAGCAATTTTGAAACCCAATCTTAGCTTAATTTCAGATGAACTTTGACATATTCTCAGACGAATTTTTCAATTTTCATAAGTTGCATTTTACTAAACTTCGAATTTTCAAAGACCAAAATTCGTCTGTCAGAAAAAGCTATTTTCAAATAAGTATCAAAATTCAAATTTCTCAAGTCAAAATTTGTTTGTCAGAGAAGCTTCTTTTCAGACTTGTTCATTTTCAACACGAAATTCAAATTTCTGAAACCAAAGTTTGAATTTTCAAAACAACATATCAGTGTAAACCTTTCAAACTTCGTCTGTTGGTGGGTGTTTTTCAAATATTTCATGAATTAACATAGAATCAAGGTTTTAAAACATCTTTTTACCAAATCAAAGTCTTTTACTCAAATTAAAACATTACTAAACATTCTATAACTATCCTTGCATTGATTTTTCCAGAATTCCTTCACTTGAAACATTTTGTGCACCTTTGATATCTTTATTCCAAGCTCTTGAAGGTTGGTTCGGAGTCATCAAAACACTTGATTCAATATTCTCCTCCTTTTTTATGATAACAAAACAACTTTCAAATTGAATTAGTACTTGGGTTTGCTTTAACAAGCTCCCCATAAACATATGCATTATAATCCAAAAGATATCATGATCAAGTAAAGAGATTAAGGAGATTCAAAGATCAACAAGAACAGAACATTACAACCAAGGAATTCTTTCATTTCATCAAACATTGCTTTACAAGAGACCATTAATGCAAGATATTACAGAGACATAAAACACAAACAACAGAAACAAAATGTAGCATTACAAGAGGACCCAAGCCTAAGTTCTAATCACTTTTCCTTTGAATTGGTCTTGGTCTTCTTGCTATAAGTCTTTCCAAAAGGCTCAGCAGTAGATTTTCCAGACTTTCTAGTTTGCTCACTCTTATCCCCCTTTTTGGCATCATCAGGAAGGTGAACAAAATCAGCAGGAGGAGGAATCTGAGACACTGGAATGGCTTGAAGAGGCACAGGAACAAATGACATTTCTGTATTGAGCTTTGGCAAGGACCCAAAAACTTCATAACTTGTGTCTTCATCTTCATCATCAGAAATCTCAAGAAGTTCAGAAATTTCTTGCCTTGTGATTGCCAATCGTGCCCTTCTTTCCTCCGAGAAACCAAGGTATGTAACAGGTGAGGGAGTAGGAGGAGGAAACATTTCTTCAAGCCTTCTTCTCTGAGCTTACAAGAGAGCATTGTGTGCAATGGCTTCCAAATCAACAAAAGGCACAATGCTTTTTTCTTTATTTAGGGCAGCCTGCATGAATGGTGAAATGGAGATGGCTGCCACTAATCTTTCTACTTGCTCAGATTCTTGTTGGGACATGATTGACTTTGGAGCATCTGCTTGAATGGGGTCATGAGAGCTTGAATCCTAAGGGCATTCTTCTTCCATACCATAGTCCAAGGGAGGACTAGGACTTGGTGTGTTCAGTGTACCAGCAACCTCAGTATCATCCACAGCATCATCATGCTCAGAAGAGGCTAGCTCAAAGGGACTTGGAGGCTTAAGAGTTGGAGATTTAGCAGGCTCAGAGAATCCTGGCTGAAGTGGAGCTGATATGGCAGGAATGGTATTTCGAATGTCTTCATATGGATCAGTAACCACCTTCATGTTCTTGGCCAACTAGTGGATCTGATTTTATAGATAAGCAAACTTGGCATTTTGCTCATCCCTGATGCTTAATATGAGTATAGATAGACTGTCATACAACTTAGTGATCTTGGTTGGCTTGGCACGAGAGGAGGGAGTAGACGGAATGTGTGCAGGCAGAGATGGAGACGAGACAGGCTTGGAAGGCTGAGATGTAGGTTTTGCAAGAGCCTCAGAGGTACCTTCTTGCTGTAGGGAGGCATCTTCAACAAAGAAGAGATCTTCAGATTTTCCTGCTCCCTTCCCAATCCATCTTCCTTCATTTCTCTCAATCCCCATTCTTTGTAGCTCATCTTCCTTGAAAATCTCAGTGGGCTTCCCTTTTCCCTTTTCAAGGTGCTAAATTTTAGCATATTGTAGAATTCTGGAAATGATTGCTACATAGGGGAGTATGGAATCTTTCCTCTGATCCCTTGCCTTGATCATGCATTGGAGAATGATATGTCCCATGTTGATGAGCTTCCCACGCATGATTGCTGCCATTACATGTGCCTCTGCCCTTATGATGAAATTGAAACTGCCTCCTTTGTTGAAGATAATCCTAGACACTATGTAGTGTAGGATCCTCACTTGAGCACTGAGGTCAATGGGCTTCAGCAAGTTTATTGTTGGCCTATTTTCCCTTCTTCTGAATAATGTGTTCAGGATTGTGCTCTCTTTATAGTTCAGAAAAGGGGTCACTTTCTTCATCAACAGTCTCTGCCTCATCCATATACCCAGAAGCAGTGATGTCAATCTTAAGGCCATCTTGCCCTGGAATTTCCAATACTTCATTAAGAGTTTCATCTGTGAGCCAGATGGTCCTTGATCTCAGATTGATCTCCCACTTCTTCTTCTTCCTGTTGTATTTCAGGGAGGCATACCATGTCTTAATCACTTCATCATCATACCTCTCCAGTATCTTTAACAGATTCTTATACCTCAACATCCATATCCTAGCATCAAAACTGTTAGAGACTAAGAAATCTTCCATGTTCACACAATAAGGCTTGATTACCTTTTTACTAGAAAACTTGATCGAGTATTCCTCCTAAATTTGAGGAGTGCTCTATAATGGCATTGTTATGAGTTGGAATTCTCCAGATTCAATACTGGAGGAGGAAGTGGAAGCGATAGCAGCAGCAGCAGGAACAAGGACCAAAGACTCTGTTTTCTTTGAAGAAGAGGGTCCAGCTTTCTTTGATTCTAGCTTTGGGGTTGTTTTCTATCATTTAGAGGGAGTTGTCTTGCTTGATTCATTTTGTCTCTTCGGTTTTTCTCCCTCCTTTGAGGAATATTAGGATTTAATCGTTCTCTTTGGTCGTGCCTCTCATTTTTCAACTTCTGGATTCTTTACTCTTGTCATTTTCCTGGATGACTATTTCTGAATGAAGCTTTATGGTCAGAATTGAAGAGCATTTAAGAGAGAATTTGAACATACTTAGAGAAAAGATGAATAGGGTTGCGTCTGTTCAGAAGAAAACCATTGGTTTTAACGTGTGTAACCGTAGGACAGACGAATTTTGAGGGGTCAAAATTTGAACTTCGGGCAGTTACAAGTTAAACCATCCAGCAAAGCTTACTAACAGACAAATTTTCTTCTGAAAGATCGTCTGACAGAGGCTTGGTTAAAGTAGCACAAAATGAACAGACGAACTTTGTTATAGCAAAGTTCGAATTTCGAAGAGCAGGCATCAGGCAATAAACAATGCAACAAACAATAGACGAATTATGCACATGAAAATTTGTCTTTCAGAGGTTCAATAATATGAGCATGTTCTAATAGACGAATTTTGAATCAGAAATTTGAATTTCTGCACTGTGTAAAGGTTCTCCAACATGCGTATGTTATGAAATGGACATTTGTATAAACATCATGTTGGACAAAGATAACATTGAATTTTTTAATTTTTGAAAATTCAAACTTTAAAGGACCAATAGACGAATTTCGAGGGATCACCGAGAACTGTTCTAAGCTGAAGTTCGTCTGTTGGGTATCTAAATTCAAATGTAAAGCATGCTTCCTCGTTCAAAAACATAATTTATTAAGGAAATTTGTCTAACACAACCAAAATATGAATTTCAACTTTAAAAACTTACAAAATGGATCCAGAACTCAGATTTCTTGCTGTCTCTTTCTCCTTTTGACTGTTCCATTCTGATTTGCTCCATTTTTCATATCTACTATCATTTAAACTCAAGAGGAGCACCTGCAACTTACATTAAAATTTCTCTGATGCTTAAGTTAGAATTAATTTACTGTTAGAAAATCTAAAAACAGAAACTCACAAGGATTTATTTACAATTCATTGGGATTTATCATACCTAATTCTCTCCTGATTTTGCACTGCCTATCTTCTGAAAGAGGCTTTGTCAAGATATCAGCAACTTGATCTTCTATAGGGATGTATTCTAATATGATTTCTTCTTGCAGAACATGATCCCTTATGAAGTGGTGCCTAACTTCAATATGTTTTGTCCTTTAATGCATGACTGGATTCTTTGTGATGTTAATGGCACTTTGGTTGTCACACATTATTGGTATTTCCTTCATCTCAACCTCAAGATCTTCAAGCTGCAATTTCATCCAGATGATTTGGGCACAACAGCTTCCAGCTGCAACATATTCAGCTTCTGCCATAGATTAGGCCACACTATTTGTCTTTTTGCTAAACCATGAAACCAAGGATCCACCAAGAAACTGACATGTTCCACTTGTGCTTTTTCTGTCAGTTTTGGATCCTGCAAAGTCAGCATCAATGTATCCTTTGAGATCTTCTCCATTGCCCTTTGGATACCAAAGACCTATATGTGATGTTCCAATAAGATATCTAAAGATACGCTTCACGGCAGTTGCATGGGTTTCCTTAGGACATGACTGGAACCTTACACACATACAGACACTAAACATGATGTCAGGTCTGCTGGCAGTTAGGCACAATAGAAATCCAATTATTCTTCTATACTAGGTTATGTCAAACATTTTCCCATTTTCATCCATATCCAGTTTGGTTGTCATAGCCATAGGTGTTCCCATTGGCTTGACATTCTCCATCCCAAACTTCTTTAGCAATTCTTTCAGATACTTGGATTGATTGAGAAAGATACCATCATCACACTGCATGATTTGCAATCCAAGGAAGAAGTTGAGTTCACCCATCATGGACATTTCGAATTCTCCCTACATTAGCTTAGAAAAATTCTTGCAAAGAGATTCATTAGTAGCACCAAATATAATATCATTAACATATATTTGAACAATAAGTAAATCTTTATTTTCTTTCTTAGTGAATAACGTTGTATCTACTTTTCCTCTGTTGAACCCCTTTTCAGTTAGAAAATTACTTAATCTTTCATACCATGCTCTAGGGGCTTGCGTTAATCCGTAAAGGGTTTTCTTTAGTTTATAAACATGGTTTGATTTTGTAGAGTCCTCAAAGCCTGGAGGTTGGTCTACATAAACTTCTTCCATGATATATCCATTAAGAAAGGAACTCTTCACATCCATTTGATATAACAAAATATTTTTCATGCATGCATATACTAACAGAATTCTAATTGCTTCTAATCTAGCCACTGGAGCAAAAGTTTATTCAAAATCAATTCCTTCTTCTTGATTATGTCCTTTTGAAACCAGTCTAGCTTTATTTCTGATTATTAATCCAGATTCATCAAGTTTATTTCTAAAAATCCATTTGGTGCCAATGACAGGATGATTTTTGGGTCTGAGCACTAAATCTGAAACTTGATTTCTTTCAAACTGATTTAACTCATCTTGTAGAGCCAAAATCCAGTATTCATCAGTTAAGGCCTCTTCAGTACATTTAGATTCAGTTTGAGAAATAAAAGCACAGTTTATCATTTGATCCCTTAACTGTTTTCTGATTTTAACTTTCTCTTGAACATCCCCTATCACTTTATCAATAGGATGATTCCTTTGATATCTCCAAGCTGTAGGGAGTTCTTGAGACATGTCTTCATTATATTCATTCTCAAGGTCTTTCTCCTGATTATCTTCCTTTATGTTAATAGATTCAGACATTTTTGGAGGTTCAATTTTGCTTCATCAGAAAGATCTAAATTTTTAAAGTTTGAAATAAGATCATCCTTATCAATGACATGTTTGGAAATATTTTCATTTTCAATGAATACTACATGCACAGATTCTTCTACTAATTTAGACTTTTATTAAAAACTCTATATGCCTTACTTCTACTAGAATAACCCAGAAATGTACCTTCATCAGATTTTGCATCAAACTTACCCGGATTCTCCTTTCCATTGCTGTGGATGAAGTACTTACAGCCGAACAAATGTAGATGTGAGAGATTTGGCTTTCTTCCTTTGTACAGATCATAAGGAGTCTTCCCAAGGATTGGTCTAATATAGGCTTTATTTATGATGTAGCTTGTTGTATTTACTGCATCAGCCCAAAATACTTGAGAGAGTTCTTTTTCATTCAGCATAGCTCTAGCCATCTCTCCAATTGTTCTATTCTTTCATTCCACAACTCCATTTTGTTGAGGTGTTCTTGGAGCTGAGAAGTTGTGATCAATTCCATGCTCATCATAGTACTCCAGGAAGTATGAATTCTCAAACTCTCCCCCATGATCTGACCAGATAGACACAATAGAAATACCTTTCTCATTTTGCACTTTCTTAGCTAAGGTTACAAATGCATCAAACGTATCACTCTTAGAGGAAAGAAATAGTGTCCAGGTAAATCTAGAGTAATCATCCACAATTACAAGCACATATAGATTTCCACCAAGGCTTTTTACCCTAGATGGACCAATCAGATCCATATGCAGTAGTTCTCGTTGTCTAGTTGTGGTGACTGTTGAATCTAGAGTTTTGATGATTCCAAACCAACATTCAAGAGCTTGGATTGAAAATATCAAAGGAGCTCAAAATGTTTCAAGTGAAGAAGTTCTGAGTAATCCGTGCAAGATTTGTTGTCGGATCATTAGTTATGTTTAAATATGGGTAAAAGACTTTGATTTGATGAAAAGATGTTTTAAAAACTTGATTTTATGTTAAATCATGAAATATTTGAAAAATACCCGCCAACAGACGAAGTTTGAAAAGTTACATTGAACTGTCATATTGGAAATTCGAACTTTGGCTTTGGAAATTCGAATTTTGAGCTAAAACTGAATAAGTCTGAAGAGATGCTTCTCTGATAGATGAATTTTGATTTTCCAAAATTCGAATTCTCAAAAGTGTCTGAAAGAAGCTGTTGAGCAACAGACGAACTTTGAGTTTTGAACATTCGAATTTCAGACAAAATGAAACTTATGAAAACTGAAGAAATTCGTCTGAAACAATGTTAAAGTTCATCTGAAATCAAGATTATATTGAGTTTCAAAGATTGCTCACTGACAGACGAACTTTGAACAGGGAAATTCAAACTTCAGAAGTAAAGTTGTCAGTCTGTTGAAAGGATATGATGACATACGAAGGACAGTGTTTACAAATTCGAATGTTGAAGTAAATCTAAAAGGAGGTCTCTCTGACAGACGAACTTCACTCTTTAAAATTCGAATTTCGAAAGAAAATGAACTACTGTGCTTCTTGAGCATGCTATGGACAAACAAATTTTGAGGTTCCAAAATTCGAAATTTTGAGGGCACTGTAGCAAATTAAAAATACTGTTCACACTTAACAGAAAAACTTTCTTCTTGAAAATTCGTATGTCACAACATGGAAACACTTTCTAAGTTTCAAAATTCAAATTTCACTTCATGAACAGACGAACTTCAGTATTTCAACATTGGAAGCTTTAACCTTCGGTTCCTTCGAAATTTGTCTGTTGACCAACCGAAATTCAAATTTCAGCATGTTAGAAGCATTAAATGCGGTTGGTTAACGGATATTTTTTTAGAGTAACCGTTGGATAACTTCTCCAACGGATAGATTTTGTCTCTAACAGACATTTGAGACCTAAATCTATAAATATAACATCATTTGAAGTTGTGGGTAACGAATTAAACTTCGTATATACTGAAACTGAGCCAAATCTTCCACCCAAAGACTTTTACCCTCTTACTTCAATACTTGTACTTCAACTTTCATATTCACTTTATTCAAGAGAGTTTTATCTTTGTAAACAATTTAATCTTCATCTGGAAGATAGATTTTCTTGTGAGGAGATATCACAAGGGATTGTAAAGCACTTTGTGAAAGTGCAGAAAGTAATTGAGTGAGCTCTAGAAAACAGAGCACTGACGTTGTACTGTGGCATTTGCAAGAAGCCTGTTGAATTCTTGCTGAATAGTGGAAAATCTCAAGTGGTGTCTTGGGGACTGGATGTAGGTCAAGAGGAGAGACCAAACCAGGATAAATATCAGAGTTTTTCTTCTCTCTATCACTACTCTTTCATCTTACTGCTTTATACTCTATTTTTCTATCATACCTTGCTTTCTTCATTGTTTTCACCTTGTGCAGAAAATTTTTAATCTTCCCAATTCACCCCCTCTTAGGAAGTCAGCCTAACTAACAGTGACTATGTTTTTAGATTTGCAAGAAGATTTGATTTGTTTTCCTTTTAGGCATGCATCAGATTCTTTGTCTTTTTCAAAAGTGATTTTTGGTAGGCCAGTGACTAACTCATTTTTTACCAGTTTTGATAGTTGATTCATGTTAACATGAGCTAATCTTCTATGCCACAACCAACTGTCATTATCCTGGCTAATTAAACAGCCAGAATCTAAGGGAGGAAGTTCATCAGGATCAATAGTATAGCAATTACCATCCCTTTGAGCTTTGAGGATTATCTTGTGATCTCTTTTTCTAATGACCAGGTAGAACTTTGAGTCAAACAATACCTAATTTCCTTTGTCACATGTCTAACTCACACTTAGTAGATTGTGGTTGAGGCCAATTACAAACAGCACCTCTTCAATGGATGTTTCAGGATTCTTTCCCACAATACCAATGCCAACTATTTTGCCATATTGATCAACTCCAAAAGTCACATTTCCTCCTTTCTTATCTTTAGGGGTGATGAACTTCTCCTTATCACCCGTCATGTGACTTGAGCAGGCACTATCCATATATCATTTATTGCTCTTTCTAGCTTTAAGACAAACCTGCAAAACAAAGTTCATATTTTCTTTTTAGGTACCCAAATTTACTTGGGTCCTTTTCTATCAGTACTCTTTTCCCTAGATACAGATGTATCTTTGGGAACCTATTTAACCTTCCTGTCAAGTGCATTTTTCTTTAAAGCACATGAACTGAAAATATATCCCTTCTTGTTATAGAAGTGACAGGTGGGGAATGGACTGCTGGATTGAGATGCAGGAAGAAAGCAATGCAGATAATATTTTTGTTTTGCATGTCTTGGTTGATCATAGGATTCAATGTGTTGTGAAGTATGTTCTTTTTATCTATTGCCACTAGCATGCATAAAATGTCTCATATATACATTCTGATTCTTTTTCCTAATCTTTTCTTTGACTACACAAGGATCATAGCCAAGTCCAGCCTTTCCCTGTGATATTCTTTGACTTCCTATTAAAGCAAACAACATATCTTTACCTTTAGTAAGCCTAGACATTCTTTTCACTAGATATTCATTGGTTTGTTTTTGTTCAATGCATGATTTATAGCAAGCAGATTCAGCAATAGGTAGAGAAGTAATTTCATAGATGTTGTATTGTGATTCTAGTTTGTTAACCTTTTTCTTAGCTAGCTTCAATTCTTTAGCAACCTTAACAAACTCATCATGCAACTCATGAAATGCATCCAGTAATTCAGAATATGAAGGTTCAGATTCATATACCTCATTTTCTTGATCACTGTTGCATGGGATTTCAGCTTCTTCAGAGGCAAGTGCCATCAGACAGATGTTGGCAATTTCATCTTCATCATCTTCTTCTTCATCTGAGCTATTGCCCCATATTAATGAGATGTAAGCTCTTTTCTTCTTGTCTTTGTCTATAGCTTTCTTTTCTTTCTCTTGCTTCTTGAGGTATTGTGGACAATCCCATTTGATATGTCCCTACTTTTTGCACTCACAGCAATGGATAAGTTCTTTTGCTTCCCTCTTGTTATCTCTAACTGCTCCCTTTTTGAATATTTTCTTGTTTTTCTTCTTGCTGTAAAATCTTCCAAATTTTCTGACTAACATAGCCAGAGTTTCTTCATCTAGCTCATCTCCATCGTCTGATTCTTCTTCTTTCTCCTCAGCAGCTTTCAGAGCAAGACCTTTCTTCTTTCTGTCTTGTCCTACCTCCTTGAGAGCCTTCATTTTTCCTTCATACTCCTCGAGGCTACCAAAAAGAGCAGTGACAGAGGCCATTGATTCTCCTCTGGCTTCCTCTATTATTGTTACTTTGGGTTGCCATTCCAGAGGGAGAGCTCTGAGGATCTTTCTGACCTTTTCTGTTTGAGTGTACTCTTTTCCTAGACTTTTTAGTTAATTCACAATGAGAGTGAATCTCTTCTGTAGCTCTTTTACACTCTCTCCTTCAGCCATTCGAAAGCTTTCATATTCACCTATTTACGTATTCAATTTGTTTTCCCTAACTCCAGTTGTTTCTTCATGAGCAATTTGCAAGGTGTCATACATTTTCTTGGCAGTGGAGAATTATGAGACCCTGTAGAATTCATCTTGATTCAACGCACTGACCGAGCAGTGTTTTGCTTTGAAATTCAGCAAGACTCTTCTTCTATCTTCCTCATTCCATTTAGCTTCTGGCTTTTCCATGCACTTCCCATCATTCTGCAATATCATTGGAACAAAATCTCCTTTTTTGATGACGGACCAGATGTCTAGGTCAATGGATTAGAGATAAATTTGCATCCTCATCTTCCAGTAACCATAATGTTCTCCACTGAAGCTAGGTGGTCTATTTTTGTTGTTTTCCTCCGGTAGTATGCTTTCTTTAAAGCCAGCCATTGTAATTCTTGGACTGTAAAATCCTTTGATTTGGAATCTGGGCTCTGATACCACTTGTTAGATAAGCTAGCTTCCGAAGAAGGGGGTGAATTGGGAAGATTAAAACTTTTTCTGCAAAACGTCAAGAAGGAAAGTGAAGGAAGCAAAGTATAATAGTAAAACAGAGTATGAATAAATAAACAATGAAGACAGCAGTAGGGAAGAGAAAAACTCATATGTTTATCCTGGTTTGGTCTCTCAACTTGACCTATGTCTAGTCCCCAAGTCACCACTTGAGATTTTCCACTATTCTACAAGAATTCAGTGGACTTCTTGCAAATGCCTCAGTACAAAGTTAATGTTCTATTTCTAGAGCTTGTTGAATCAAGCGTTTTGATGATTCCAAACCAACCTTCAAGAGCTTGGAATAAATATATCAAAGGTGCACAAAAGGTTTCAAGTGAAGAAATTCTGGAGAAATATGTGCAAGAATAAATGTAGGATATTTAGTAATGTTTTGGTTAGAGGAAAAGGACTTTGATTTGGTGAAAAGATGTTTTAAAACTTTGATTCTATGATAAATCATGGAATATTTGAAAAACACCTACTAACAGACGAGGTTTGAAAGGTTTATACTAATATGTCATCTCGGAAATTCGAACTTTGGCTTTGGAAATTCAAATTTTGTACTGAAAATGAACAAGTTTGAAAAGAAGTCTCTCTGACAGACGAATTTTGACTAGAGAAAATTCGAATTTTGATAAGTGTTTGAAAGGAGCATTCAGTAACAGACAAACTTTGGGTTTTGAAAATTTGAATTTCAGATAAAATGTAACTTATGGAAACTAAAGAAATTCGTCTGAAAGTATGTCAAAGTTCATCTGAAACCAAGTTTAGATTGGATTTCAAAATTGTTCACTGACAGACGAACTTTGAACATGAAAATTCAAATTTCAAAAACTAAGCTTGTGAGTCTGTTACAATGATATGTTGACATATGAATGACAGTATTCATAAATTCAAACTTTGAAGTAAGTCTGAAATAGAGCATCAAGTTTGTACTATGGCATTTGCAAGAAGCCCACTGAATTATTGTAGAATAGTGAAAAATCTCAAGTGGTGACTTGAGGACTGGATGTAGGTCAAGTTGTGAGACCGAACCAGGATAAATATCTAAGTCTTCTCTTCCCTACTACTACTTTTATTGTTTATTCATTTATACTCTGTTTTACTATCACCTTTTGCTTTCTTCACTTTCTTGACGTTTTACAGAAAAAATTTAATCTTCCCAATTCACCCCCTCTTGGGAAGCCAGCTTATCTAACAAGTGGTATTAGAGCCCGGATTGCCCATCAAAGGATTTAACAGTTCAGGAAATACAATGGATGACTTTGGAGAAAGCATACTGCTAGAGGGAAACAACACAAATAGACCACCTGGCTTCAGTGGAGAACACTATGAATACTGAAAGAAGAGGATGCAAATCTATCTTTAGTCAATTGACCTGGACATCTAGTCTATCATCCAGAAGGGAGATTTTGTCCCAATGGCATTGCAGGATGATGGCAAGTACAAAGAGAATCTAGAAGTTGAATGGAACGAGGAAGATAGAAGAAGAGTCTTGCTAAACATCAAAGCAAAACACTGCTTGGTCAGTGCATTGAATCAAGACGAATTCTATAGGGTCTCACAATTCTCCACTGCCAAGAAAATGTGGGACACCTTGCAAATTGCTCATGAAGGAACAACTGGAGTGAGAGAAAACAAATTGAACACCTGCATAGGTGAATACGAAAGCTTCAAAATAGAGGAAGGAAAAAGTGTAAAAGAGCTACAGAAGAGATTCACCCTCATTGTGAATCAACTAAAGAGTCTGGGAAAGGAGTACACTCAAACAGAAAAGGTCAGAAAGATCCTCAGAGCTCTCCCTCTAGAATGGCAACCTAAAGTAGCAGCAATAGAGGAAGCCAGAGGAGGATCAATGGCCTCTGTCAGAGTTCTTTTTGGCAACCTCGAGGAGTATGAAGGAAAAATGAAGGTTCTCAAGGACATAGGACAAGACAGAAAGAAGAAAGGTCTTACTTTGAAAGTTGCTTAGGAGAAAGAAGAAGAATCTGACGATGGAAATGAGCTAGATGAAGAAACTCTAGCTATGACGGTCAGAAAATTTGGAAGATTCTACAGCAAGAAGAGAAACAAGAAAATCTTCAAGAAATGAGGAGTTGGAGATAGTAAGAGAGAATTAAAAGAACCTGTCACTTGCTACAGGTGCAAAAAACAGGGACATATCAAATGGGATTGTCCACAATTCCTCAAGAAGCAAGAGAAAGAAAAGAAAGCTGCAGACAAAGGCAAGAAGAAAAGAGCGTACATCTCATCAATATGGGGCAATAGCTCAGATGAGGAAGAAGATGAAATTGCTAACAGCTGTCTGATGGCTCTTGCCTATGAAGAAGTTGAAATCCCATGCAGCAGTGATCAAGAAGATGAGGTATATGAATATGAACCTTCCTATTCTAAATTGTTGGATGCATTTCATGAGCTGCATGATGAGTTGTTAAGGCTGCTAAAGAATTAAAGCAAGCTAAGAAAAAGATTAACAAACTAGAATCTCAATGCAACATCTCTGAAATTGCTTCTCTACCTATTGCTGAATCTGCTTGCTGTAAATCATGCATTGAACTAAAACAAACCAATGAATATCTAGTGAAAAGCATGTCTAGGCTTACTAAAGGTAAAAATATGTTGTTTGCTTTAATAGGAAGCCAAAGAATATCACAGGGAAAGGCTGGACTTGGCTATGATCCTTGTACTGTAAAATAAAAATCAGAATATGTACATGAGACACTTTGTGCATGCTAGTGGCACTAGAAAGAAATAACATATTTCTAAGCATATTGAATCTTATGATTAACCAAGGCATGCAAAATAAAAATATTATCTGCATTGTTTTCTCCCTATATCTCAATCCAGCAGTCCCTTTACCACCTGTCACTTCTGTAACAAGAAGGGGCATATTTCTAGCTCATGTGCCTTAAAGAAAAATGGACTTGACAGGAAGGTTAAATGGGTTCCTAAAGGTACATCTGTATCTAGGGAAAAGACTACTGACAGAAAAGGAACCAAGCAAATTTGGGTACCTAAAAAGAAAATATTAACTTTATTTTACAGGTCTGTCTCAAAGCTAGAAAGAGTAATAAATGGTATATGGACAGTGCCTGCTCAAGTCACAGGACTGGTGACAAGGAGAAGTTCATCACCCTTAGAGACAAGAAAGGAGGAAAGGTGACCTTTAGAGGTGATCAATATGGCAAAATAGTTGGCATTGGCATTGTGGACAAGAATTCTGAAACATCCATTGAAGATGTGCTGTTTGTGATTGGCCTCAACCCAATCTGCTAAGTGTGAGCCAAACATGTGACAAAGGAAACTGGGTGCTGTTTGGCTCAAAGTTCTGCCTGGTCATCCAAAAAGTGATCACAAAGTAATTCTCAAAGCTTAAAGGGATGGTAATTGCTATACTATTGATCTTGATGAACTTCGTCCCTTAGATTATATCTGAATCTATTTACATGGAGGAAGATATTCAGGAAAGAGATTTTGAGGATGAAAATAATGATGAAATATCTCAAGGACTCCATAGAGCTTGAAGATATCAAAGGAATCATCCTGTTGATCAAGTGATAGGGAATGTTCAAGAGAGAGTTAAAACCAGAAGACAGTTAAGGGATCAAATGATTAATTGTGCTTTCATCTTACAAATTGAACCTAAATGCACTGAGGAAGCCTTAACTGATGAATACTGGATTTTGGCAATGCAAGAAGAGTTAAACCAGTTTGAAAGAAATCAAGTTTGGGACTTAGTGCCCAGAGCCAAAAATCATCCTATCATTGGCACTAAATGGGTTTTTAGAAATAAACTTGATGAATCAGGGTCAATAATCAGAAATAAAGCTAGATTGGTTGCAAAAGGATATAATCAAGAAGAAGGTATTGATTTTAAAGAAACCTTTGCTCTAGTGGCTAGACTGGAAGCAATTAGAATTCTGTTGGCATATGCATTTATGAAAAATATTTTGTTATATCAAATGGATGTGAAGAGTGCCTTTCTAAATGGATATATCATGGAAGAGGTCTATGTAGATCAACCTCCAGGCTTTGAGGATTATACAAAACCAAACCATGTTTATAAACTAAAGAAAGCCTTTTATGGTTTAAAGCAAGCCCCTAGAGCATGGTATGAAAGATTAAGTAATTTTTTAACTGAAAAGGGGTTCAACAGGGGAAAAGTAGATACAACCTTATTTACCAAGAAAGAAAATAAAGATTTACTTATTGTTCAAATTTATGTTGATGATATTATATTTGGTGCTACTAATGAATCTCTTTGCAAGAATTTTTCTAAGCTAATGCATGGAGAATTCAAAATGTCCATGATGGGTGAACTTAACTTCTTCCTTGAATTGCAAATCAGGCAGTGTGATGATGGTATCTTTCTCAACCAATCCAAGCATCTGAAGGAATTGCTAAAGAAGTTTGGGATGGAGAATGCCAGGCCAATGGGAACACCTATGGCTACAACAACCAAACTGGATATGGATAAAAAAGGGAAAATGTTTAACATAACCCAGTATAGAAGAATGATTGGATCCCTACTGTACCTAACTGTCAGCAGACCTGACATCATGTTCAGTGTCTGTATGTGTGAAAGATTCCAGTCATGTCCCAAGGAAACCCATGCAACTACTGTGAAGTGTATCTTCAGATATCTTATTGGAACATCACATATAGGTCTTTGGTATCCAAAGGGCAATGGAGAAGATCTCAAAGGATACACTGATGCTGATTTTGCAGGATCCAAAACTGACAGAAAAAGCACAAGTGGAACTTGTCAGTTTCTTGGAGGATCCTTGGTTTCATGGTTTAGCAAAAAGCAAAATAGTGTGGCCTTATCCACAGCAGAAGCTGAATATGTTGCAGCTGGAAGCTGTTGTGCCCAAATTATCTTGATGAGACAGTAGCTTGAGGATCTTGAGGTTGAGATGAAGGAAATACCAATCATGTGTGACAACCAAAGTGCCATTAACATCACAAAGAATCTTGTCATTCATTCAAAGACAAAACATATTGAAGTTAGGCACCACTTCATAAGGGATCATGTTCTGAAAGGAGAAATCAGATTGGAATACATCCCAACAGAGGATCAAGTTGCTGACATCTTGACATGGCCTCTATCAGAAGACAGACATTGCAAAATTATGAGAGAATTGGGTATGGTAAATCCCAATGAACTGTAAGTAAATCCTTGTGCAATTTTTTTTTTTCTAATTTTCTAACATTAAATTAATTCTAACTTAAGCATCGGAGAAAGTTTAATGTAAGTTGCAGGTGCTCCTCATAAATTTGAATGACACTAGATATGAAAAATGTAGCAAATCAGAATAGAATAGTCAAAAGGAGAAAGAGACAGTAAGAAATCTGAGTTCTGGATCCATTATGTAAGTTTTTAAAGTTGAAATTCGTATCTTAGTTGTGTATTAGATGAATTTCCTTGATAAACTATGTTTTTGAACAAGTCAGCATGGTCAACATTCGAATTTAGATGCCCAACAGACAAACTTCAGCTTGGTATACTTTGGAACAGTTCTCGGTGGTCCCTCGAAATTCGTCTGTTGGCCCTTGAAATTTCGAATTTTCAAAAATAAAAGTTTGAAAGTTATGTTTGTCCAACATGATGATTATACAAATGATTATTTCTAAACATACAAATGTTGGAGAACCTTTACAAAGTAAAGAAATTAGAATTTCTGATTCAAAATTTGTCTGTTGGAACTTGCTCATAATGTTGAATCTCTGAAAGATGAATGTTTATATGCATAATTTGTCTGTTGATTGTTGCTTGATGCTTTCTCTTCAAAATTCGAACTTTGTTGAATCAAAGTTTGTCTATTCATCCTATGCTATTTGAACCAAGCATCTGTCAGATGAACTTTCAGAAGAAAATTCATATCTCAGTAAGCTTTGCTAAACAGTTTAACTTTTAACTGCTTGAAGTTCAAATTTTGACCCCTCAAAATTCGTTTGTCAGGCGGTTACTTACGTTAAAACTGACGGTTTTCCTCTGAACAAACGCAACCTTATTCATTCCTTATCTGAGTCTATTCAAATTCTCTCTTCAATGTTCTTGAACTCTGACCAAAAATCTTCATTTCCCATTGTTTAAACTCTCTTTCACATCCTATAAACTCATTCCCAGCCTCTTTCTGAAACATTCATCCATGAAAATGGCAAGGGTAAAGAATCCTGAAGCTGGAAAAGGAGAGGCACGTCCAAAGAGATCTGTCCAATCCCAATATGCCTCAAAGAAGGGTGAAAAATTGAAGAGAAAAGCTGAATCAAGCAAGGCAACTCCCTCCAAATGACAGAAATCAACCCCAAAGGCAGAATCAAAGAAAGTTGGACCCTCTTCTTTGAAGAAAGCAGAGCCTTCGGTCCCTGTTCCTGCTGCTGATACAGTTGCTTCCACTTCCTCCTCTAGTGCTGAATCTAGAGAGTACCAACTCACAACAATGCCATTATGGAGCACTCTTCAGATTCAGGAAGAATACTCAACCAAGTTTGCAAAAAAAAAGGAAATCAAGCCTCACTGTGTGAACTTGGAAGATTTCTTAGTCTCTAACAGTTTTGATGCTGGAATATGGATGCTAAGATATAATAATCTATTAGAGATACTGGAGAGGTATGATGATGAAGTGGTTAAGACATGGTATACCTCCTTGAAGTACAATAGCAAAAAGAAGTGGGAGGTCAATCTTGTTGAATCAAGAGTTTTGATGATTCCAAACCAACATCCAAGAGCTTGGATTGAAGATATTAAAGGAGATAAAAGTGTTTCAAGTGAAGAATTTCTGAGTAATAGTTGCTAGATCTTCTGTAGGATCTTCTGTTATGTTTAAATGAGGGTAAAAGATTTTGATTTTAAGAAAATATGTTTTTAAACCTTGATTTTATGATAAATCTTGACTTATTTGAAAAATACCCATAAACAGACGAAGTTTAAATGATTAAACTAAACTGTCATATTGGAAATTCGAATTTTGCCTTTGGAAATTCGAATTTCGAGCTAAAACTAAATAAATCTGAAAAGATGTCTCTCTGTCAGATGAATTTTGGTTTTCGAAAATTTGAATTTTTATCCAAGTCTGAAAGAAGCCTTTTTGCGACAGCGAACTTCACATCTTCAAAATTTGAATTTCAGATAAAATGCAGATTGTGAAAACCAAAGAAATTCGTCTGAAATAATGTTGAAGTTCATCTGAAATCAAGGAGAAATTGAGTTTGAAAAACACTCTCTGACAGATGAACTTTGGCCTTCTAACATTCGAATTTTCATATAAGTTTGAAAGAAGCTTCTTTGTAATAGACGAACTTTAAGTCTTCAAAATTCGAATTTCAGACAAAATGCAATTTGTGAAAACTAAAGAAATTCGTCTGAAACAATGTTAAAGTTCATCTGAAAGCAAGATTATATTAAGTTTCAAAATTGCTCTCTGACAGACGAACTTTGAACATTAAAATTTGACTTTTCAAAAGCTATGTTTTTGAGACTGTTGAAATGAAACATTGACATACAAATGACAAAGTCCTGTAACATTCGAATATTGAAGTCAGTTTGAAAAGAGTCACTCTGACAGACGAACTTCACTCTTTCAAAATTTGAATTTCGAAGAAAGTGAACTACTATGGCTTTTGAACATACTAGGAACAGACGAATTTTGGGTTTCCAAAATTTGAATTTCGAAGGCATTGTAGAAAATTGAAAACACTGTTCACACTTAACAGAAAAACTTTCTTCTTGGAAATTCGTATGTCACATTGTGAAAATATTTTGTAAGTTTCAAAATTCGAATTTCATTTCATGAACAGACAAACTTCGTGCTGTAACGTTGGAAGCTTTAACCTTCGGTTCCTTTGAAATTCGTCTGTTAACCAAACAAAATTCGAATTTCAGTATGTCAGAAGCATTAAATGCGGTTGGTTAACGGATAGTTTTTCAGAGTAACCGTTGGATAACTTCCCCAACGGATAGATTTTGTCTCTAACGGACATTTGAGACCTAAATCTATAAATATAACATCATTTGAAGTTATGGGAAAATAAATCAAACTTGTGTATACCAAATTTCTACCAAATCTTCTTCTCAAAAGCTTTTATCCTCTCAACTTCAATATCTGTACTTTAACCTTCATATCTACTCTATTCAAGAGAGTTATATCTTTGCAAACAATCTACTCTTCATCTGGAAGATAGATTTACTTGTGAGGGGAAATCACAAGGGGATTGGGAAGCACATTGTAGAAGTGCTTAGAGTGATTGAGAAAGCTCCAGAAACAGAGCATACTCTTTATACTGTGGCATTAGCAAGAAACCCGTTGAATTCTTGCTGAATAGTTGAAAAATCTCAAGAGTTGTCTTGGGGACTGGACGTAGGTCAAGTGGATAGACTAAACCAGGATAAATTACTGAGTCTTCTTCTCCTCATCTTTACTTTTTCAGCTTGCTCTGTTTTGCACGTTGCTTCCCTTATACTGTGCTATCTTCACCCATTTCACTTTGTGCAGAAAAATTTCAATCTTCCCAATTCACACCCCCCTCTTGGGAAGTCAGCCTTGTTAACAAATATGAGATCAAGGACCATCTGGCTCACAGATGAAACTCTCAATGAAGTGTTAGAAATTCCAAGGCAAGATGGCCTTAAGATTGACATCACTACTTTTGGATATATGGATGAGGCAGAGACTACGGATGAAGAAGGTAGCCCCTTTCTGAACTACACAGAGAGCACAATCCTTAACACTTTGTTCAGAAGAAAGGAGAATAGGCCAACTATAAACTTACTAAAACCCACAGACCTTAGTGCTCAAGTGAGGATCCTACACTACATAGTGTCTAGGATTATCTTCAAGAAAGGAGGTAGCTTCAATCTGATCACAAGGGCAGAGTCACATGTTATGGCAGCAATCATGTGTGGAAAGCTCATCAATATGGGACATATCATACTCCAGCGCATGATAAAGGCAAGGGATCAGAGGAAAGATTCCACACTCCCCTATGCAGCAATCATATCCAGAATTCTACAATATACTAGAATTCAGCAACTTGAGAAAGGAAAAAGAAAGCCTACTGAGATTTTCAAGGAAGAGAAGCTACAAAGAATGGGGATTGAGAGAAATAAAGGAAGATGGATTAGGAAGGGAGCAGGAAAATCTAAAGATCTCTTCTTTGTTAAAGATACTTCCCTATAGTAAGAAGGTGCCTCTGAGGCTCCCGCAAGACCTATACCTCAGCCTTCTCTGCCTGTCCCATTTCCATCTAAGCCTACTCACATTCCATCTACTCCCTCATCTCGTGCCAAGCCAACTAAGATCACTCAGTTGTATGACAGTTTATCTACACTCATACTTAGCGTTAGGGATGAGCAAAATGCCAAATTTGCTCTTCTGCAAGATCAGATTCATCAGTTGGCTAAGAACATGAAAGTAGTTGCTGATGCATATGAAGACATTCAGAGTGCAATTCCTGCTACATCAGCTCCACCTCAGTCAGGGTTCTCTGAGCCTGCTAAGTCTTCAACTCTTAGGCCTCCAAGCCCCTTTGAGCTAGCCTCTTCAGATCATAGTGATACTATAAATGATACTGAGGCTGCTGGTACACTGAGCACACCAAGTCCTGGTCCTCCCTTGGACTATGGTATGGAAGAAGAAGGCCCTCGAGATTCAAGCTCCCATGATCCCATTCTGGCAGATGCTCAAGAGTCAATCTTGTCCCAGCAAGAATCTGAGTAAGTAGAGAGATTAGTGGTAACCATCTCCACTTCACCATTCATGCCAGCTGCCATAAATGAAGAAAGGAGCATTGTGCCTTTTGTCGATCTGGAAGCCATTTGCACACAATGCTCTCTTACAAGCTCAAAGAAGAATGCTTCAAGAAATGTTTCCTCCTTCTACTCCCTCACCTATTACATATTATGGTTTCTCGGAGGAAAGAAGGGCACAACTGGCAGTCACAAGGTGAGAAATTTCTGAACTTCTTGGGATTTCCGATGATGAAGATGAAGACACAAGTTCTGAAGTTTCTGGGTCCTTGCCATTTGTTCCTGTGCCTCTTCAAGCTATTCTATTGTCTCAAATCCCTCCTCCTGCAGATTTTGTTCACCCTTCTGATGATGTCAAAAAGGGGGAGAAAAGTGAGCAAACTGGGACTGGAAAGTCTGCTGCTGAGCCTTCTAGAAAGACTTACAGCAAGAAGACCAAGTCAAAGAAGAAGTGATTAGAACTTAGGCTTGGGTCTTCTTTTAGTGTTATGTTATGTTACTGTGTTCTGTGTTTATGTATTATGTAAAAACAATGATTGTTGAAATGAAAGAATTCCTTGCTCGCAATGATCTTTTCCTGTTAATCTTTGAATCTCTTTACTTGATCTACTATATATGATATCTTTTGAAATATAATGAATGCGTTAAGGGGGGAGCTTGTTGAAGCAAACCCAAGTACTAATCCAGTTTGTAAGTTATTTTGTCATCATCAAAAAGGGGGAGAATGTTGAATCAAGTGTTTTGATGATTCCAAACTAACCTTCAAGAGCTTGGAATAAAGATATCAAAGGTGCACAAAAGGTTTCAAGTGAAGAAATTCTGGAGAAATAGGTGCAAGAATAGATGTAGGATGTTTAGTAATGTTTTGATTAGAGTAAAAGGCTTTGACTTGGTGAAAAGATATTTTAAAACTTTGATTCTATGATAAATCATGGACTATTTGAAAAACACCCACTAACAGACGAAGTTTGAAAGGTTTATATTGATCTGTTATCTTGGAAATTCGAACTTTGGCTTTAGAAATTCGAATTTTGTACTGAAAATGAACAAGTCTGAAAAGAGGTCTCTTTGACAGATGAATTTTGACTTGAGAAAATTTGAATTTTGATAAATGTCTGAAAGAAGCATTCAGTAAAAGATGAACTTTGGGTTTTGAAAATTCGAATTTCAGACAAAATGTAACTTATGAAAACTAAAGAAACTCGTCTGAAGTATCTCAAAGTTCATCTGAAACCAAGCGTAGATTGGATTTCAAAATTGCTCACTGACAGACGAACTTTAAACATGAAAATTCAAATTTCAGAAACTAAGCTTGTGAGTCTGTTACAATAACATGTTGACATACGAATGAAAGTATTTGTAAATTTGATTTTTAAAGTAAGTTTGAAAAGAGGTCTCTCTGACAGATGAACTTTGCCCTTTGAAAATTTGAATTTGAATTAGATGAACTACTGTGCCTTATAAGCCAACTATGGAAAGACGAATTTGAATCAGAATAACCGTTAGATAACTTCTCCAATGGATAGATTGTGTCTCTAACATATAGTTGAGACCTAAATCTACAAATATAACATCATTTGAAGTTGTGGGTAACAACTTTAATTTTTTATACACTGAAACTCAGCCAAATCATCTACTCAAAGTCTCTTACTCTCTCACTTCAATATTTGTACTTCAACTTTCATATTCACTCTGTTTAAGAGAGTTTAATCTTTGTAAATAATCTTATCTTCATCTAGAAGAAAGATTTTCTTGTGAGGAGATATCACAAGGGATTGGGAAAGCACTTAGTAAGAGTGTATAGAGTGAAAGAGTGAGCTCTAGAAACAGAGCATCATCTTTGTACTGAGGCATTTGCAAGAAGCCCATCGAATTCTTGCAGAATAGTGGAAAATCTCAAGTAGTGACTTGGGGACTGGATGTAGGTCAAGTGGAGAGACCGAACTAGGATAAATATCTGAGTTTTCTTCTATTTACTGCTACTTTTACAGTTTATTCATTTATACTCTGTTTCACCATCATACTTTGCTTCTTCACTTTCTTGACATTTTGTAGAAAATTTTTAATCTTCCCAATTTACCCCCTCTTGGAAAGCTAGCTTATCTAACAGAGCTCACATTTTCACTATTTGCACTCTCACTTAGTGCTTCCCCAATCCCTTGTGATATCCCTTCACAAGTAAATCTTTACTCCAGATGAAGATAAGATTGTTTACAAAGAATAAACTCTCTCAATAAGAGTGAATATGAAAGTTAAGGTACAAGGAATGAAGTATGTAATAGTAAGAGACTTTGAGTAGATGATTTGACAAAGTTTCAGTATATACAAATTAATTTCGTTACCCACATCTTCAAATAAAGTTCTATTTATAGATTTCTGCCTCAACTATATGTTAGAGATAAGATCTAGCCGTTAGAGATGTTACCCAACTGTTATACTGAGAAACTATCCGTTCACCAACCGCATTTAATGCTTCTGATACTCAAAGTTCAAATTTCAGTTGGTCAATAGACGAATTTCATAGAAACTGAAAGTTACAGCCTTTAACGTTGAACTCTCGAAGCTCGTCTGTCATGAGGCAAAATTTGAATTTTCATCTTTAGAAAATAATTCTATGTTGGAACATACGAATTTTCATGTTCAAAGTTGTTTTGTTAAGTGTGAACAGTAATTTCAATTTGCTACAATGCCTTCGAAATTCAAATTTTGGAACCCCAAAATTCATCTGTCAGAAGCTGGTTTACTGAGGCACAATAGTTCATCAATTCAAAATTCAAATTTTGAAAGGATAAAGTTCGTCTGTTAGAGAGACCTCTTTTCAGACTTGTTTCAGAATTCAAATTTATGAATACTGTCATTCGTATGTCAACATTTCATTATAACAGACTCATAAGCTTTATTTCTGAAATTTGAATTTTCATATTCAAAGTTCGTCTATCAGTGAGCAATTTTGAAACCCAATCTTAGCTTGATTTCAGATGAACTTTGACATATTCTCATATGAATTTTTCAATTTTTATAAGTTACATTTTATCTGAAATTTGAATTTTTAAAGGCCAAAATTCGTCTGTCTGAAAAAGCTATTTTCATACACGTATCAAAATTTGAATTTCTCAAGTCAAAATTCATCTGTCAGAGAAGCCTCTTTTTAGACTTGTTCATTTTCAACACAAAATTCGAATTTGCAAAACCAAAGTTTGAATTTTCAAAATAGCATATCAGTGTAAACCTTTCAAACTTTGTCTGTTGGTGGGTGTTTTTCAAATATTCCATGAATTAACATAGAATCAAGGTTTTAAAAATCTTTTTACCAAATCAAAGTCTTTGACTCAAATTAAAATATTACTAAACATTCTACATCTATCCTTGCACTGATTTTTCCAGAATTCCTTCACTTGAAACCTTTCGTGTACCTTTGATATCTTTATTCCAAGCTCTTGAAGGTTGGTTTGGAGTCATCAAAACACTTGATTCAACAATTTTTTCACAATTAATTATGGATTTTGAAAATTTGCTACACAATGAACTGAAAAGCTGCAAAAAATAGTTTTAAGAAATTTAGAGGCTTTAATTGGTTTAGATTTTCAAAGACTATTTTTAAGCTATAAAATCAAGTAGTTTTCATGGGAAAAAGACCTTTAAAAATAAGATGTAACACTATTATAGCCAGGATTAATCTAATCAAGTTGAAGCGTACAACAAGTGAAAAGGTATCCTCATAATCTATTCATTCCTATTGTGTGTACCCCTTTGCAACTAGATGTGTAATACATTACTTTTATATATTTTTACCCATGTATTATAGCATGTATAGTGTCCAAATAGCTCATATTAGGAGCTTGAACCATTAATAAAACCAAAATATTTAAAATGAAAAAAAGTGGTACTATTCATTTGGTTCTCAAATTTTCTGAACAAATTTTGAAAATTCATAATTAATTATAGAAAAATTGTATCAAGATGGTTCATATCTCTAAATGAAGCTAGAAACATGCTCTACAATGGAAAAAATATGAAACTTGCTTTTAACTCAATTAATTCATATAGTTTATTGCTTAAACTTTCACTATACAAATGGTCAATACTAATGCCTAAGTTTTCTGGCCTTAATTTTGAAAATTTATTTCACATTCTATCCTGAGTCAATTTATGCTTTCTTTACATCATTAGAAAGATCTGCATGTCTACTTCATAACCATCTTTTTCTTGTACATTTATTCATATAAAACATCAAAATATCATATTGGTCATAAGAATTTCAGTAATATAATGACTTAGAAAATGGACATCTCAAAGAATAAAACCCCTAATAATACAGCCAAAACCAATCAAAGAAAACATAATTGTAATATGGCAACACAGTGATCATAGAAAATACAATGATAGAACATAAAACAAGATTATAAACTTAGCTACCTTGGTGACTTTCCTTGTCTATGCACTATACTTCTAATGGTTGCACAAGCTTCCTCAAGTCCCTAGACAACATTGAACAATGGCTCAAACCATTGATTCCATAGTATAATACATATGGTTCAAATCAAGCCGTTAAAACCTTTAATTATCCAAGTTGTCTATCTTAGTCTATACCATGAAGCATATAATTGTTCTTAAGGTTTTTTACCGTGGGGAATCCATTTTTGACATCAAAACTATGAAATTCCTGCTCTAAGATGGCTTTCTATACTGACCAAAATCTACCCTAAAGGAAAATAAATTTGCTTTTGTCAAAACTTGCTCAAATCATGCTATATTTGCTTCTTTTGGCAAAATCTCATGCCTAATCATGATTTTGTGGTTTTAAAACAACTTCTCACACACAAACAAGCTTAGACTGAAATTGCACAGAGATGGGGAACAAAATATTTCATGGAAACTTAAGCCAAACAATCAAGAAAAAATCCTAGAACACTTGGAAACCATCAAAGAAACACTTACAAATTTTCTTGGATTTTCTTCCAATTTTCTCCTATTTTTTCTCCTTTCCTTTACGTGCTGCTCTCTCCCTCTCAATATTATAGACTTCTCCTTTACTTTCTCTTCCTATTTGGTTAGCCAAAATGGGAGGAGAAAGTATTTATAATGTAATAAACCTTGGTTAATTAACAGGTTAAGTTATTTCCACCTTTGATTAACTAACTTGGGCTAGAATTTTGCTTAGTCAGTAAGCATTCCAACTTCAACCCATGGAATGCCAAGTGGTGTCCTAAATGAGGTGATAATATCTCCAAAACACTGCATAATTTTCCCAGTCCAGTAATGCCCTGTGTTGGTTACTTTATACTTGGACAGATGAAGTTACTTTTTGCAGTGTAAATTTACTTTATTAATACAGGATTAAAATGAAATTGTGTTTGTTATCACTTTATTATACTCCCTCTTAAAGCTACTTTTGTGATATCCAACTACTTTTCTTTTTTACTTTTTAACTTTTACATATCAAGCAGCTTTATCGGTATAAAGCTACTTTTTTAACTTTCAGCACTGATTATTTCTTCATCCTTGAACATTAACCCTCAGTGTCATATACCATTGGACTTATCTCATTGAGGGCTTTATTTTTATAGTAATTTTGCATATTTACAAAATTACCTTAACATGGGGCAAATTTATATTTTTTAAAAGTTTCAAGTCATTAGGTGTAATTTTTCCCAAGGGCTTTTCTACTCTCATTCTTGAGTAATTTTTAAGCTTACGGATATAAATGTAATTTTCATAATTCTTTAGGGACAAAAATGTAATTTCTTATTTTTTCATCAAACCAGGAAAAATGATGTCTTTGCCTTATTTCATGCAAAACAGTGTCCACCCATTTTGGTAAATTCCCTATATATCTCTAGATATTCTAGCTTTCTAAGATGTTACAAGACAAGCCTTGTGTCTCTGATTGATTCATCCTCTTTTCTCTTAACTTTGATAACCCATTTGTTCCCAATGGCCTTTCCGCCAATTAGAAGATCAACCAAGTCCCACACGTGGTATGTCCTAATTGAATCTATTTCTTCCTCCATTAATTTTCTCCATTGTTCCTTAGTAAGGCATGACAATGCCTCTGAAACTGAATTAGGCTTTTCATCATCCTGTGGAGTTACAATGAATACTGCCCCCTCTATAGGGAAGCGTCTCTTAGGTATTACTTCTCTGTTAGTCCTCCACAGTAAAGTATCCTACACAATGTTTTCTTCTTGCACAAGATTCTTTATCGGCCTCCTTTAAGTCTCCAGTATGTCAAAACTCCCATTTGGATTAATAGATTGAGATGGAATTGTTTGACCTTACCTTTGCTAGGAAATTCATTTTCTATAAATGTAGTATCCCTTGATTCAATTTCAGTTACAGTCTCATCTTTGTTTTCACTAATGAAAACATAACCCTTCGATTGTCTAATGTATCTTATAAAGATATACTTCTTCCCCCTCAGACCTAATTTTCTATACTTATGAGAAGCATCATGGATGTACGCAATTGACTCCCACGATCTTAGGATGCTCACATTCGTCTTGTGTGTTGTCCATAGCTCATAGAGTGTAGATTTGATTGGCTTTAAGGGCGCACAGTTAAGTATGAAAGCTATAGTCAATAAAGCATCTCCCAAATATGAAATTGGGAGGTTAGCCTAGGCCATCATTGACCTAACCATGTCAAGTAGTGTTCTATTTCTCCGTTCTACTGCTTCATTCTATTATAGGGTACTTGGAATCGTTAACTGTCTAAGGATTCCCTTTTGTTCATAGAACTCTTTGAACTGATTTGACAAATATTTTGTCCACAATTAGTCTTGAGCACTTTAATTTTCCTGTCTAATTGATTTTCTACCTCATTCATATAACATCTAATGCATTTTAATGCCTCTAACTCATGTGAAATAAGGTAGATGTGACTAAACTATGAAAAATCATAAATAAAGGTGATGAAGCACTAGGCTCCATGTCTTGTTGTCATACTCATAGGACAACAAATATCGTAATGAATTAAATGCAATGGACTCTCTGTCCTAGTCCCTTTACCAGATGGTTTCCTAGTTGTCGTACCAGCTAAACAATGTTCACATAAGGACATTTCCATTTTAGAAATTGTACTAGCATACTTTCCTTTGCTAGTTTGTTCATTCTATCTTGACCAATACATCCTAGTCTAGCACGCCATATATCCATATCAACATTTAAATTTGAGGTAAAAGGAGTAAAACAACTATAATTTTAATTAAAATCATAATCTATAATATCCCAAAATTTTACTGGATACCCAGAAATGAAAGAAGAAGAAATTAACGATAATATGAAATGCACAAGAAATTCACAAAAATAGACAGACACAGTTTTGTGTGAAATAGGATAAAGAAGTCATTTTTCCTAGTTGGATGGAAAAATGAGAAAATTATATTTTTGCTCCTAAAGAATTATAAAATGACATCTGCGTCCCAAAATTTATAAAAAATCACAGGGAATGAGAAGAGAAAAGCTCTTCGAAAAAATTACACCTAATGACCAGAAAATTTCCAAGATTATAATTTAAACCCAGGTCAGGGGCATTTTGTAAATATGTAAAATTACTGTTAAAATGAAGCCCTTGATGAGAGAAGTCCAATGGTATATGGCACTAAGGGTTAATGTTCAAGGATGAAGAAATAATCAGTGCCAGTGTCCAAAAGAAACTTAATACCGATAAAGTAAATTATAGGCTTTACCAATAATTAAAAGGTAATTGAGACAAGATATGAGTCATACACAGATATCATTTGGGACAGGATAATTAAGAAAATATAAAAATAAATTTAGAATAGTCATGTAGCTCAAAAATGCTAAATTATTGTAAAAAATAGTTTTATTGATACAGTTAAAAATTACCCAGTTTAGGATATATCTTGACTAGAAAAAATTGAGCAATTTTGGACACTTGAAACTCTCTCCCTAGGCGTGAAAATAGGGTAGTTTTGGCCACAAGAATTGTCTAAAAAACTTCCTAAAGAAGTTGTTGAATTTTTGGCAAAAAGTAACTAAAGTTACATTAAATGATTAACTAAATCATTAAGCCACTTAATCACTCATTTACCTTACCTTTCTACACAAGACAACCAGTAGCAAATAGAGAAGAAAAAAACACAAAGAGAAGAGAGAAATGAGAGAAAGAATAAGAAGAATCTCAAGGGAAATTGAAAGTTTAACTTGTGGTCAGTTGTTATTCTAGCTTATGCTTGCCATTTGTAGTATTTGGAGCATGGTTCATGGAGTAGATTTTCTTCTTCACTCTCTTAGGGTTTCAACCAAACTAGGATTTAGCAAGAAAATGAGTTTTCCAAGCATAAAACATAGGGAACATGCTAGATTAGTCACTTAAAGCATCAATATGCAAGTAGTTTGAAGTAATGAGAAGTATGACAATTTCTTCCCATTTTCCATGAATTTTGGCCAGAATAGATTTATTTTTAGAGTTGGAATTGTATGTTTTTTACCCCAAAAATGGATTCTTTAGGTCCAAATTAGTTAAGTACAAGTGTTTTTTTTCAAGAAAAACTCAAAGGAAAGCTAAGAGAAAATTTAGGGTTTAATGTGCAATGTATGATGTTCCTCTTGAAACTAGTGGCTAATGTGCTTGAATGATGATATGGATAGGTTTAAGAAAGTGTTGGAAGGTCAATGAAATGGTGTAGCAAGTGTGGGAACCTTTGGAATACTCAAACATAGTTAATTTTTCTTACTTGCAACGTATTGTCATACTTATTTTCAATGTGATTGATGCATTGTCATATGAGTATAATGTTGTTTTGTTATGGTTTAATGTTATTGGCTGAGTTGATTGAGGGGTATTGAGACCCCGAGATGTCCATTTTTCTAAACAAAACTCTACCAAAAATTTTGTGAAATTGTATGACTTCAACATGTTAATGTAATGAAATATGTTTTTCTTGATGTCTTCATGCTCAATGTGATAATATAATGGCATGTTTGGGTATTAGCTACTGAGATTCTTTGAATCTCACCCTCCCGCATATTAACCATGATAAGGGAGCAATTATGGCAAGACCTCCAAGGAAGAGAAAGTAAAGGAGAAAGAACTTGGTGTTTGAGTTGATATGGCTTGCAATGGCCATGAACTTTGATTTTTTATGAAAATTTGTAAATATAATGTTAAATCTATTTCTCCAAGATTTTATGTTCCTTTAAGTCTTAGTGAATGTATGGCATGATATGAGGATGAATTATAGCCATGTAAATATTTTACAACTGTTGTTTGGTAAAGTATTAGGATATAAAAGTTCATTCTAAGCATTATAGAGTTCACTAGCACTATTTTAACATTTTGTGATGTAAAGTATGAATGTTATATGTGGTTAGAAATTATACAGAAAGAGATTTTAAATGGTTTAAAGAGCACTCAATTTGGATCAGTATATAAATTATAGTGAATTTTCAAAATTAGCTCCAGAAAACTAGCTTTTCAAAAATTGACCATATGAACAGTGAAATTTCATGAAATTTACTGTACTAATTGACCAAGTAATTTGTTTGTTTTATATTTTTTCCATGTATACAATCTTCTAATCTATATGTAGAGACTTGAATCACTTACATATAGTTTTTATTGAATTAGTTATAATTTTCCAAAATTTGGTCAATAAAAGGGTTTTGGTTCAAATGAATAGTACCCAAATATTTGGAAAATTTTATTATGACATATTATGTGATTCAAGGTTCTAATAAAGTATAATTGGACTCTAATGAGGTCTAATACATGGAAAAACAGTCCTAAATCAAGGTGTTACATCATCAACGGTATCTAGTACAAAGAAGCCATAAGATAGAAAGCCAGATCCATAAAAGATAGTTTGTTTTCAAATGTCAACAACAAAATCATGAAAATAAATAGAAAATTCACAATGAACAAGACCATGGACCCACACAATATTTTATAGGATATTCAACTCATAAAGTGTAACATGCCCATTTTTATATATGTATTTCATGACTAGATAATGATAAGAGATGTAATAGAATTGTTCTGGATAAATTTATGATGTCTAGGGAAGCCTAGAAATATAATTAGATAGGCTTAAGGCCCAAAATGTCATTAAAAGGTCAAAAAGGAGCTTAAAAGGGCAAAATGATTATTTTGCCAAAAGGTAAGGGTAAAATGGTCATTTTTACAAAAGAAGAGAGAGAAAATAATAATATAATGCTCCAATGAAAGCTAAAAGTTCAAGGGATACTAGATATGCAGATTAGGAGAGGAAAAAGTACAAGTCCAATAAAAGACAACTCCTATGTGAATAGTAAATGCAGGGGAAGATGAACAGTAGAAAGTAAATAAGACAAGTGGACTCCACATGAAAAAGTAAAGAGGAAAAGTTAGTGGGTTCTACAAATAAAGTAAATAGAAAAGATACTAGATATAATAGAAAACCAGATCAAAAAGTACATAAACATGTATTAGTTGGATTAGTTAAATGGGAAACTTGTAATTTCTCTTCTCTCCCTCATAATGAACAAAATTTAAGGACCAAAATGCCAATCTACTAGTCTTTATCATGATAGAAAATATCCCAGGACATAAGAGTAAAATGGATTAAACAATAGGAGGATAATTGATGGCCCTTAGATCAAAAAAAAATCCAATGGCTAAAATCACTCCATTTTTCCTATAAATGCCCATATCTCCTCCCACATTCTTTGCTCATTTTTGCATAGCACCAAGAGGGTGTAGGAGAAAGGGAGGCATGATTTTTAGAGACAGAGAGAGGAAGGAAAGGAAAGCAAGGGGAAGACTCCCAAAGGTATAAGCTTTTCTCCAATCTCTTCTAATTTCTTTCCTCTTCCATTCATCATGAGATAAGTTAGGGTTTGAAGAATTATTCTCTTCCCTTTATAGTCCTTAAGGTCTTGGCCAAAGTAAGTTTTATAAACAAGTTTTGTTGTTTCATTTAGACCATAGTTGCAATGTGTTTGGACGCTTAACTAATGAACCAAAGTACTTGAAAGGATTGAGTTTACATGATGGATTCCTCAAGGCTACATCTAGGCTAAGCTAAGAACTAAGGGGAGGAAGTTTTGCACGGAACTAATGGTTCCATTGTGTTTTAAGCATGCAAAATAACCAAGAAAATTCAAGGGAATTACTAAAGAACTTGGTTTGCATAATGTCAAAATTTAGGGTTATGTATACATACTAAGTCCTCACTAAGATAGTAAATTGATTGGCAAGGTTTATTAATGTTAATAGGCCCTAAGCAAGCTAAGGAAGTAACCTAAGTTAAGAGGAAAGCGCGGTTGAAAGGTTAAAGTTGTTGAACCATAAGTTTCGATGATTCAAAACAACTAGAGATTGGAAAGGATAATATCAAAGGAATGAAAAAGGATCAAGTGGAGAGATCTAAAGAAGAAAATGAGAAGACTTAGTTTTTAGAATTTCTAGTCTTGTAATATGGGTAAAAAGCTTTGATCTTACTGCTTTTAATTAACCACAACGTTTGGATATGATTTTTAGAAGTTATCCTATGTTAGCATGTGTTAGGTTTGAAAAATACTGACTAACAGATGAATTTTGTTTCTTAACTTATGAGTATTTCATACAAAGTTCAAACTTTGCTTTGGAAAATTTGAATTTACGGAGATTTTATCTCTGACTGATAAATTTTAGTTATGAAATTTGAATTTTGGGTTAAGCATTGTAAATAAATATATGCAAAATTCATGTGACACTTAGTCAAAATTTTAATGTTGTTGAAGTACAAGGTGAGTTTAAAGTTACTCTCTCTGATAGATAAACTTTGAACTTCAAAATTTGCATTTCAAAATGAGAACTTATTAGTCATGTTAGAGCAAGTTTCAGATAGACCAATTTTAAAACTTAATATTTGAATTTCGTAGAGGAGAACTCTTATGCTATGTTAAACAAGCATTTTATATGTACTCTTATTTATAGTTTATATTCTGTATAAAAATCTTTTCTTCATCTAGAAGAAGAATTCTTTGTGAGGGAAGTCATAAAGGGAAGTGGGAAACACTTTATAAGAGTGCAGAGTGTAGAATTTAAGAGCTCTTAGAATAGAACATAAGTTTGTACTAAGGCATTGCAAGGAACCTGTTGAATTCTTGTAAATAGTAAAAATCTCAAATGGTAACTTAGGGACTAGATGAAAGTCAAGAGGAATAGACCGAACTAGGATAAATTTCTGAGTCCTTTTTCCTTTCTCTTGCATTTACTTTCATTATTTACTGCACTATGTTTTTCTATAAACTTTTGCTTTCACTGTGTAATTATATTTTTGAAGAAAATTTTTAAACTTCCTAATTCACCGCCACTCTTGGGAAGCCAACTATTCAAAAAAATGGTATCAGAGTTCGAACTCCCATATGAAGGATTTAACCATCTGGGAGAATATATGGCTAGCATTGGAGAAAACATCTTACTTGAAGGAAACACACCAACAGACCTTCAGGCTTCAATGGAGAGCACTATGGATATTGGAAGATGAGGATACTAATATATCTTCAGTCCATAGATCTGGATATTTGGTCAGTCATGTAGAAAGTTAACTTTGTCCTAATGAAACTACAAGATGATGGCAAGCAAAATACTTAAAAGCAAAATACTTCCTGGTCAGTGATCTCAACCAGACAAATTTTATGGAGTCTCCCAATGTTCTGCAACCAAAGGAATGTGGGGCACTCTAGAAATTGCCCATGAAGGAACAACTGGCGTAAGAGAAAACAAATTGAACTCCTACATTGGCGAGTATGAAAGCTTTAGGTTGAAGAAAGGAGAGAGCATCAAAGATTTGCAGAAGAGGATCGCCTTTATTATGAATCAACTAAAGAGTCTTGGCAAGAAATATACTCAACCAGAAAAAGTCAGAAAAATCCTTAAAGCCCTACTTATTGAATGGCAACTGAAAGTAACAACCATAGAAAAAACTAAAGGAGAATGAATGGCTTCTATCACAGCTCTCTTTGGTAGCCTTGAAGAATATGAGGGTAAGATGAAAGCTCTCAAAGGTGCAAGACAAGAAAAGAAGAAGAAAATTCTAACGATGAAGAAGAGCTAGATAAAGAGACTCTTGCAATTCTAGTCAGAAAATTTGCAAAGTTTTATGGCAAAAAAAGAAGCAAAAAGTTCTTCAAGAAAGGAGCAAGAACAAGTAACAAATGAGAAAGCAAAAAGCCCATAACTTGCTTTGAATGCAAAAAGTAAGGGCACATCAAATGGGAATACCCACAGTTCCTAAAAAGACAAGAAAATGAAAAGAAAGCTACTGATAAAGGAAAAAAGAAAAAGGCCTCCATCTTCTCAATCTGGGGCAACAGTTCAAATGAAGAGGATGAAGATGAGGAAGAAATTGTCAACTATGTCTGATGACACATGCAGCAGAAGAAGCTTTGAATCCATCTAATAGTGAGCATGAAGATAAGGTAAATGATTTTGACTCTTCTTATTCTGAACTACTTGATGCATTTCATGATCTACATGATCAATTCATTAAAACTATAAAAAGAACTGAAACTCGTTAAGAAGAAGATTAGTAAGCTAGAATCAAATTGCAAAATGCCTAACATTGTATCTTAACACAAAGTTGAATTTGCTTGTTGTGCATCATGTATTGAGCTTAAAAAAATAATGAATATCTTCTCAAAAGTCTGGCTAATCTTACCAAAGGAAAAGACATGTTGTATGCGTTGCTAGGTAGTTAGAGGATTACACAAGGTAAAGCTGGTCATGGTTATGACCCTTGTGCAATCAAGGAGAAGAATAAAAAGAAAAATCAAAATTTATATATGAGACATTTTGTACATGCAAATGGGCATGAGAAGAAATGTCACTCTTCAAAAACTATTGAAACTTATACTCAATCCTAATATGTGAAACAAAAATATTATTTGCAATGCTTTCTTCCTGCATCTTAATCTAGCAGTCCCTTTAACACATACCGCTTCTATAACAAGAAAGGACATATTTCTAGTTAATGCTCTTAAGGAAAAATGGACTTGGCAGGAAGGTGGAATGGGCTCCCAAAAGTACATTAGTACTTTGAGAGAATGCTACTAACAGAAAAGGACCCAAACAGATTTGGGTACCTAAGAAGAAGGACTAAAATTTGTTTTGCAGGTATGTCTTAGAGCTACCAAGAGCAACATATAGTATATGAATAGTGCATGCTCAAGACATATGACTGGTGATAAAGAAAAGTTCATCACTCTCAGAGATAACAAAGGAGGAAAAGTGACCTTTGAAGGTGAGCAATATAGTAAAGTGGTTGGCATTGGCATTATGGGCAAAAATCTAGAAACATCCATAGAAGAGGTACTATTTGTAGTCGGTCTCAACCATAACTTGCTGAGTATGTGTTAGACCTGCGATAAAATAAATTGAGTACTGTTTGACTCAAAATTTTGCTTGGTCATTAGAAAAACTGATCACAAGGTTATCCTTAGAGCTCAAAGGGATAGTTACTGATATACCATTAATTTAGATGAACTTCCTACTTTAAATTCTATATGTTTAATTAGTAAAGATAATGAAAGATGATTATGACATAAAAGGCTAACACATGTTAACATGACCAAACTAAACAAATTAATTACAAATGAGCTAATTACTGGATTACCCAAGATTTCTTTTGAAAATGATAGAGAATGTGATGTCTATCTTAAAGGGATGCAAACTAAGTCCTCTTTCAAATCTAAAAATATCATCTCTACATCTAGACTACTACAGTTGCTGCATATGGATTTAATAGGCCTATCTAGAGCGAAAAGCATTGGTGGAAATTTGAATGTGTTAGTAATTATAGGTAACTATTTTAAATTCACTTGGACTTTATTTCTTTCCTGTAAAGATGAAACATTTGATATATTTGTAACCTTAGCCAAGAAAGTATAAAATGAGAAAGGTATTTCTATTGTATCTATCAGGTTTGATGATGGAGGAGAATTAAAAAATTCAAGTTTCTTGGAGTACAATGAAAAACATGGAATTGAGCACAACTTCTAAGCTCTAAGAACCCCCCAGCAAAATAGGGTGGTGGAAAGGAAGAACAAAAATTTAAGAAAAATAGCAAGAGTAATGCTGAATGAGAAAAAGCTTCCTCAGTACTTCTGGGTTGATGCAATAAACATAGTAAGCTCCATCATTACTAGAGCTTACATTAGACCAACCTTAGGGAAGACACCTTATGAGCTCTATAAAGGAAGGAAGCCAAATCTCTCACACCTGCACATGTTTGGATGCAAATGCTTCATCCATAACAATAGAACAGAGAATCTGGGTAGGTTTGATGCCAAATCAGATGAAGGTATATTCCTTGGCTATTCTAGTAGAAGTAAAGCATATAGGGTATTTAACAAAAAGTCTAGGACCATAGAAGAATTTATGCATATAGTTTTCATCAAAAACGAAACTGTTTCTAAACATGTCTTAGATGAGGATAGAGTAATTTTTAGTTTCAAGAACTTGAATCTCTCTAAGGAAAATAAAACTGAACCTCCAAAAATATTAGAATCTACTGATGTAAAGGAAGATATTCAGGAAAAAGATATGAAATTTGAAGATAATGAAGAAATTTCTCAAGAACTCCCTAAACCTTGGAGATATTAAAGGAGTCATTTTGTTGATCAAGTGATAGGAGATATTCAAGAGAATGTTAAAACTAGAAGACAGCTTAGTATCAAATGAATAACTGTGCATTTATTTCTCATATTGAACCTAAGTGTATTGAAGAAGCTTTAACAGATAAATACTGGACATTAGCTATGCAAGAAAAACTAAATCAATTTGAAAGAAATCAAGTTTAGGACTTAGTGCCAAGCCTAATGATCACCCAATTATTGGAACCAAATAGGTATTTGGAAATGAACTTGATGAATTAGGAACAATAATTAGAAACAAAGCTAAGTTGGTAGCTAAAGGATACAATCAAGAAGAAGGCATAGATTATGAGGAAATTTTTGCTCTAGTTGCAAGATTGGAAGCAATAAGAATCCTCCTAGCATATGTCTGTATAAAGGATATAATGTTGTATCAAATAGATGTAAAGAGTGTATTTCTGAATGATTATATCATAGAGGAAGTTTATATTGACCAACCTCCAGGTTTTGAGGACTCAGCTAAACCAAATCATGTATATAAACTAAAGAAAGCTCTCTATATTAAAATAGGCACCTAGAGCATGGTATGAAAGACTAAGTAACTTTTTAATTTAAAAGGGATTTAATAGGGGAAAAATTGATACAACTTTGTTCACTACAAAGGAAATCAAAGATTTGCTTATTATTTAAATTTGTGTTGATGATATCATATTTGGTGCTACTAATGAATCTCCGTGCAAGAATTTTTCTAAGTTAATGCAAAGTGAATTTAAGATGTCAATGATGGGATAGCTTAACTTTTTCCTTGGATTACAAATTAAACAATATGATGATGACATCTTTCTCAATCAATCGAAGTACCTAAAAGAGTTACTAAAGAAGTTTGGAATGGAAAATGCTAAATCAAGGGAAACTCTAATGGCCATTGCCACAAAGCTTGACATGGATGGTGGTGGAAGACCATTTGATATAACTCAATATAGGAGAGTGATTGGTTCCTCACTATACCTAACAACTAGTAGACCTTGCATCATGTTCATTGTCTCATGTGTGCTAGGTTCCAATCATGTCCCAAAGAGTCTCATGCAACAACTGTGAAAAGAATATTCAGATATCTAAATAGAACATCACAGATATGACTCTGGTATCCAAAGGACAATAGAGAAAAGCTCCTAGGATATACTACTGTTGACTTTGTTGGATCCAAGACTAATAGAAAAAGCACAAGTGGCACATGCCAATTTCTTGGAGGATCTCTAGTCTCTTGGTTCAGCAAGAAGCAAAATTGTGTGGCTCTCTCCGTAACAGATGCTGAATATATAGCTGCTGGAAGCTGCTGTGCTCAAGTTCTTTTGATGAAGTAGCAACTTGAAGACCTTAAAATTGAAATGAAGGAAATACCTATAAGATGTCACAATCAAAGTGCCATCAACATTACAAAAAATCCAGTGATACATTCAATGACAAAGCATATTGAGGTCAGACATCATTTCATAAGGGATCACATTCTGAAAAGGGACATCATATTGAAGTTTGTCCCTACTAAAGATCAGATTGCAAATATCTTGACTAAGCCACTTCTAGATGACAGATATTGCGAGATCATAAGAGAATTGAGAATTGTAAATCCCAATGAACTATAAGCGAACCTTGAACCAAATCTGATTATTTTTTGAAGATAATTTATCAATTAGTTAAGACTTACTCTAACTTAAGCTTCGGAGTATCTTTAAGATGTTTTGCAAGTACTCTTTACTAGCTTAGATGATAGAAAAAACAATATCATGGAGTATCTCAGACCTACTTAATCAATAGCTACTGAAGAAGACTTGGAAATTCAAATGTTCAGCATATATCAGTAAGTTCAATCTTTTAAAATTCGTACTTTGAATGCTGATAAACTAATTTCCATACTTTACTCATCCTGCTAAATGACTTTGCTTAGTTAAAATTTTAACTTTAAGCTTAAACAGACGTATATCAGTAATTCAAATACTACACCAGTGCTTTAGCTCTGTTGAAATTTGTCTGTTGGGAAACTGAAATTTGAATTTTGAATCTCTATATACATTTTTGACTTGTCTATGTAGAGAATAGTTGTTTGTTGATAGACACAAATTTTATATATGTCTGATTTGTCTGAGTAAGTAATATTCAAATTTTGAAGGTTTTACATTCGTACTTTAGACAATTTTTCACAAAGTCTTAAAATACAAACTTGGAATAACAAACATTCATTTGTTGAAACCTTCTTATGTGTTTGCCTTCAGATAAAAACTTTAACATTTGAAATTTAAGAGCATAACATTTATCTATTGAAGCATCTATTAATATTAAGTCTCAGTTAGATGAATTCCAGGATTGAAATTCATCTGTTGAAGTCATCCCTCGTATGATAAGTCATTGACAGACAACTTTTAAAGTTGAAAATTCATCTGTCAAGATAATTTCTTTGAATATATAGGCAACATAACTAGCCAAAATTCAAATTTTGGCCACTAACATTCATTTATTCAGCGGTTACAAAATGAGATCCAAAGGGTCTCATTTTGAACTGGTACAACCTTATGCGTCTCTTGACTGAAGCCATTCCTCTCCCCTCTTAACCATTCTTAAATTCCTTTGGCCAAACCTCATTTCTCACTAAACCTCTGAAACACCTTAGAAGGATTTCTTGAAACACATTTCGAAAGAAAATGGTAAGAGTTAAGAATGCCAATTTAGGAAAAGGAGAGTCTAGACCCAAATGTGCTACTAAATCTCAATATACAACAAAGGAAAGAGAAAACAACACCCAAGGCTGAATTAAAGAAACCAACCCCTGCTGTCCCTATGTCCAGCATTAAGTCAGAGGAACTATAGTTAACTATAAAGCCTCTTTGCAATTTTGATCAAATCTTTGAAGAGTACAACATGAAGTTTGTAGCAAAGAAGGTAATAACCCCTCACTGCACCAATTTAGAAGAATTTTTAGTTTCCAAAAACTTTGATGCTGGGTTTTGGATGAGCAAGTATAAAAATTTGTTGGAAATTAAGTAAAAGTATGATGATAAAGTGATTAAGACTTGGTATACTGCCTTCAAATATAATAACAAAAAGAGGAAGTACCAAGTGACACTTAGGTCTAGAACTTTGTGGTTATCTGATGAAAATATTAATGAAGTTTTGGAGAGTCTTGGACAAGAGGGATTTAAGATTGACATCTCCACTTCTAAATACATGGATGAGGCTGATAATATAGATAAAGAAAGTGGAGAATTTCTGAACTACAAGGAAAGCACAATCATGAATGCTCTCTTTAGAAGGCATGAGAATAGGCCTCTACTAAAGCTTGTGAAGCCCTCTGATCTAAGTGTACAAGCCAGAGTCCTGCATTACATAGTGTCAAGGATCATCTTCAATAAAGGAGGCAACTTCAACCTGATCACTAAGGCTGAGGAACACATGATGACTACCTTGATACATTGCAGAATCTGGTTCATATCATCTTCTGGAGAATGATCAAGTCAAGGGATCAAGAAAAGATTCCACCTTGCCCTATGCTTCCATCATCACTAAGATACTTTAACATGACAAAATACAGCATCTAGAGAAAGGCAAAGACAAGCCAACTGAAGTGTTTAAAGAGGAAGAATTGATGAGGATTGGAATAGAAAGGAAGAAATAAAGATGGATTGGGAAAAGAGCAATTAAATCAAAAGATCTGTTCTATGAAGGAAGAGAGGAACAATAGCAAGAGGGTACATCTGAGGACATTCCAAACAATCAGCCTGCACCACAACCAACCCAACTAGTTTCTCCTCAACCACAGCCTAAACAACCACCACAATCCTCCACCCTATCCACTTAGGCCAAACCTAACACCATATTGAATTGTATGATAGCCTGTCTGCAGTGATGCTGAGCATTAGAGAGGAACAAAATGCCAAATTTGCACACCTACAAGCTCAAATCACTAATTTGGCAAAGAACCTTAAGTTAATAGCTAATGTGTATGAAGATATTAAAGACTTCATTCCTACCACATCAACATACCCTCAAGTTAGACCCTCAGATCCAAACAAATTTGTCTGTCCTAAAATTCCTAGCCCTTTCGAGATAGATTACCCTCAAGCTACCGCACTGATATTACCATTGCTATTGCTACTACTCCACAAGCTTCAAGTAACAAAACAAGTCCTGGTCCATCTCTAGACTATGCCATAGAGGAAGAAGCCACCTCTGAGGAAGGCTCTCATGAGCCAGTAATGGAGGACATTGCTCAAGACTTAATTCTGTCTTCACAAGAAAGTGAGCAATTAGAGAAACTTGTTGCTGCTCTTACCACTGCTCCAATCATCCAAGTTGCTCTGAAGGAGGAAAGGGGGATTATACTATATATGGACATTACTGCTATTGCACATAATGCAATAGTGTAAGTATAAAAGCAAGATTGGCTAAAATGTTCCTTCCACCTGCTTCTCAACCTCCATCATCTGGGTGTAGTCTGTTAGTAGAGCAAAGAGCTAGACTAGTGAACCTTCAAAGGAAAGTTCAAGAAATAGTCTCAGATGCTGAAGATGATCTTCTTAAGATACCTTTATCTATGCCATTTATTCCAATCTCTCTTTAAGTCATTCTTATATCTCAGATACCTCCTCCCTTTGTACAAGCCCCTTCATTTGATGATGCCAAAAAGAGGGAGAAGAAAGATAAGAAGGATGGACAAACTAGAGAAGCTATTGCATTTGAGGCTGACCAATCTGGCAAGACATATGGCAAGAAGAAGATCAAGCTCAAGACTAGGAAGGAGTATCAAGATAGAAAAAGTTATGGCTTATATCTTAGGATTGTATGATTCTGTATCTATTACACCTTGCCTATTGTTATTTAGTATTTGAATTTCATCTTTGTTGAACATTATTTGTGTACTCGTGTTGAAAATATAAATGAATGCAATATGTTTCCTTCTCTATTATTCTACACTCTTAACATGTTCCATATCTATATTCAAATTTATGATGCATATGTTGAGGAGGAGCTCTAGGAGGCAAACCCAAGTACTAATCCAATTTGCAAGTTTTTTTGTCATCATCAAAAAGGGAGAGAATGTTGAATCAAAAGTTTTGATGATTCCAAACAACTAAAGATTGGAAAGGAGAATATCAAAGGAATGTAAAAGGATCAAGTGGAGAAATCCAAACAAGAAAATGAGAAAACTTAGTTTTTAGAATTTTTACTCATGTAATATGGGTAAAAAGCTTTGATCTTATTGCTTTTAACTAACCACAATGTTTGGATATGATTTTTGGAAGTTATCCCACGTTAACATATGTTAGTTTTGAAAAATATTGACTAACAGAAGAATTTTGTTTCTTAACTTATGAGTATTTTGTACAAAATTTGAACTTTACTTTAAGAAATTTGAATATATAGAGGTTTCATCTCAGACAAATTAATTTCAGTTATGAAATTCAAATTTCGGGCGAAGCATTGTAAATGAATATGTGCAAAATTTGTTTGACACTTGGTCAAAATTCAAATGTTGTTGAAGTGCAAAGTGAGTTTAAAGTTACTCTCTTTGACAGATGAACTTTAGACTTCAAAATTTGCAATTTAGAATGAGAACTTATGAGTCTTGTTAGAGCAAGTTTCTAATAGATGAATTTTATAACTCAACATTCAAATTTCATAGAGGAGAACTATTGTGTCACGTTGAACAAGCCTCTAACAAATGAATTTCAAATTATGAAATTCAAATTTTGAGTGCACTATATAAATATAAGACAACTGTTCAAACTCAACAGATACACTTTGAATATGAAAATTTATATGTTCTAACATGGGATAATTTTAACAAACACAAAATTTGAATTTCTCTCTTGAACAAAGATCTGTTGAAGTTCAACATTAAAATCATTACCTTCTATCTCTGCGAAATTCATCTATTGACATACAAAATTCAAATTTTGGCATGCCATACGCATTAAATGTGGTTGGCGAATGGCTATTTTTACAAAGTAACTATTGGTTAATGTTTCTAGTGGCTAGATTTTGTGTCTAACAACTAGTTAAGACATAAATCTATAAATATAACTTCATTTGAAGTTGTCGGAAATGAATTTAATCTTGTTTGTGCAAAAACTCTATAAATTTTTTTAGCCAAAGCTTTTTACTATCACACTTCATTTATTGCACCTCAACTTTTATATCTACTCCTATTTAGAGATTTTATATTCTATATAAAAATCTTTTCTTCATCTGCAAGAAGGATTCTTTGTGAGAGGGGTCACAAAGGGAAGTGGGAAACACTTTGTAAGAGTGCAGAGTATAGAATTTGAGAGCTCTTAGAACAAAGCATAAGTTTATACTAAGGCATTGCAAGGAGCCCCATTGAATTCTTGCAAACAGTGGAAATCTCAAGTGGTGGCTTGGGGACTGGACATAGGTCAAGAGGATCAGACTGAACTAGGATAAATTTCTGAGTCCCTTCTTCCTTTCTCTTGCATTTACTTTCATTATTCACTGAACTTTGTTTTTCTACAACATTTTGCTTTCACTATGTAATTACGTTTTTGTAAAAAAATTTAAATATCCCAAATCACCCTCTTCTTGGGAAGCCAGCTATTCCAGCTAAAGCTCCAAGGTAATCTCTTGCTCTTGCTTGATTTATTACTTTATGATGTTCTATGCATTATTATGATTTGTAAATGATACTGTTACTATTATGAATGTTTTTCATGAATGGTAGTTGTTTTATGATGAGGGCTAAGCCTGAGATGTCATGTTTTTAAGCTGTTATACTGCCAAAATATTGTCAGACAACATGGATATTTTTAACATTTTAATGAAAGTATATTATGTTTGATATGCTTTCAAATGTACTGTGATAACATGAAGGCATGTGCAAATTGGCTAGTAAGATTTTTCAAATCTCACCCTATAATTCCTTAATTATAGGGCCAAATCATTGTAAGGGGAAGCATGTGGAGCATGAAGAATGATGATGATGAAACATTACTGGAAACTATTAGTCTTCTATAATACCTATTTTGAATGATTGTATAAAATTGCACAGTGCTCCAAAAATTCAGTTGTTTGTATGTATTGATAGATCTATGTCTCAAGAACAATATGCAGCTATTTTGGTTATATTTCTAGTTATATAATGAAAGATATATATGTTTTCCTAAAACTATTCCAGTTTAAGTTAATTTTGACCCATGAAGGGTTATATTGATGCTCTAACTAGTAGAAGTGAAATAAATTTACAAAATAAATATGGTTAGAAAGTAGATAGATAACCAATGATGCTAATTATACATTAAATATCTCTGTATTTTATAAAATATGACTTTTTAGGTTTGAAGCTCATATTTCAAATAGAAATTAAAAGTCTAAAATGAACAATAAAGTTTATACAATAAAGTGTATGAATCTGAGCATTTATTTTCTAGTTTCTTATTTTTCCCATGAAATTTAAGATGTGAATAATTTTTATAGACTTGAACTATTGAGAAATTATTTTTCTAAATTTAATTATGATTTTTTAAGGGAGTGATCAAATCACAGCTTGTACTTGCTGCTTATCTGAAAGCACATGTCCTAGTAACTTTAGCTCCCTAATCATGTTCGACATCTCTCTTAAGTGTTGCCCTATAGGAGTATTTGGCCGTAGCTTATATGTGTCGAACTTGATTATGAGCCTTCAAAACTTGGTTGCTAAAGTGCCAAACTTGTCTTTAAGTGTGATCCACATAGATTGAGTAGTTGTAAACCTCTCAAACTCGCACATAAGATTGTCAACCATTGTACTTAACATAGTGATCATGCAATGCTATTCTTTCTTTTCCAAGTTGTTGGGAATCTTGGTACATATGCAGCAGAATAACACAACTGAATCCCTCCTGTGGATTCATCAATGTTAGTTAAATCGAGATGTAGATGAGTATTTTACCTTTGGTGCTTGACTTTTCAAATCTTTTCACATGTCGGACCCTAGGAACTGACACGTCTGATCAGTTTCCTCTACTGGTATCCACACAAACGGTGAGTCCAACTCGAATAGCATGCTAGTACCACTGTTCATGAATGCCTGTACACTTGAGGCCTATGTGCATCCGTACACATTCTCTCTCTAAGTGTGCAGCTGCTCACTCTCTCTAGGGTGGGGGGACTTTTCTCTTAATTCTGTGTATAATAACCCTAGTCTCTATCATTATATAGATAGGGTTTATTATTTGATTAATTTAAATCAATTATTTAAATTAAATTAATTAAATATATCAATTTAAATTTAAATCTATCTAATAGATTAAATGTAAACTAACTATATAATCTAAATCTAGAATCAAATCTAAATTTAATTTATCATATAAATCAAATTCAAAATATCTCATTAGTTTAAATTTAAATCTATCACATAGAATTAAATTTAAAACTAATTTATTTAAATTAATTAAATAATATATCAAATATATATAATATAACAAACATATATATACTTCAAATTTTATAAGATATATCAAATATATTTATAAAATTCCTCCACCATAAATTAAACATTAAATTCATCGTATCTATATCTTAGATTTAATGAATTTAGAAATTCTAGCTTGAGTTGGCCTCTTTTTGTGTGCTATCCTACAGGCCCATATGATGTTAACCGTGGGCCAATGACACTATTGTACCCATAAGCACAAGTGGCCTCTAGCAAGACATTGTGACTACCCAAATCATATGAGATTGATGATCCGATGCAACCTATCATATAACCCTATCACTTCCCTTTTATCTCACGATATATAGGTCAAGTATGAGGCATGGAAATGTCATTCTCATCTTACTCAACCATCACTTTCTCGATCTTCGAGTAGACTGACAGAACAAATGAAAACCCTTCCATTCAAGCACGGCCATGCATTTCTTAGTCACACTCATCAAGGAGCTTACATATATCTCTCTATTAATTAGAGAGACAAATTTCATCTTGACCATTCATCTTCCTCTCCATGAATTCCACAGTGCCAAATTATAGCCTTTATGATCTCCCAATTAAAGATGACTTTTGACTATGCCAAAGTACAGTGTTCCCAATGTAGGAAGTCATGTTGATCTCAGGTCTGAGGACTCAGTGACTCGGTTATATATGTGATATGCTTATAACTTGATCCATGTAGCTATCTCATGATTGGTCAATCCAGTACCTGTTCCCTAACAGGTACTTATGATTTTGATTTGTATCTTCGTACATAATTAACCTATAATTATCAATCAAAATCATGCTAGTTTTAGTTCATCATTGTTCCCACAAAGATGATTTACTAGGGACATTTAGGATAAAATGATTTATTCAAGGATATTATTATAAAAAAACATGCAAACAATATAATAATGTAATAAAAGAAAAACACTTTTTTAATGATGAAGTACAATGTTCATAATACAATGATTGGCCTAGGGCACAATCTCCAACATGGGCTTCATAAGCCTCTTTATCCCTTTTGTGCTTGGCCATGTTGCCTTGTTCTGGCTCTACCATAACAGTGGTAAATGGGTTAATAGCATCTTTTTCCTCTAATATAAAAAATTTTATGATACCATATATCCCAATCATCCCCATTCAGTTTATTGCCCTTATTCAACTTAGTGATTATATTTTTGCTAGTCATTCTACACATACATATAGCACAGATTTATTAAATATGCAATGTCATATTTATTTGCACTTACCCTTTAGTAAGTCCATAACAATTCTATTAAGTCCATGATCGAGAATCTACGTTTGTCTATCCCCATCACATGTAACCTAATTTTGTCATTATTCCTTACCAAAAATTTATGCAAAAATTTTTATATTACACATTTCTCTTAGTTATTCTATATCTATGAGCTCCTACTCAAAATAGGTGCTCCCATTCAGATGGAGTACCCTCATTCAAATAGAAAATTTATAAAAATAAAATATTAATTGTAGAAATAAAATCCATAATGTTCCATAACTAATCAAAGTAACAATATAGACTAAATTAATGAAATATGTACAACAACATTCATAAAGATGATAAAAAAAACTAGCATTCTATTCCCCATATTTTTTGTTTTTTATGATGTTTATAGATTGTTCTTCTATCTCTTAGGTGGAGGATGTGCAAATGTCAGTTCACGATATTTTGCATCAAGGTGAGACTAGAATTATTGTGCAATGTGCTTTTTCCAAAATAGTTATGACTTCAAAAACTCATGGTTTAGGATTAGCCCGTATAGTGGATGTAATGGGTGTCCAGAGGTCATCAAGAGGAAGATTATCCAAAATGACATTGACTAAAGTTTGTTCATAAGAGAAATGACCATTAAACACCATATGTACTAGGAAGTACTATAGCACACAGAAGAATGAATGTAGAGGAAGGACATTATAAGTGAAATCATGATGTAATCTGTTGACTAAGTGAGTGGCATCAAATGGAGAATCAATGGGTAGATAGGGATCCTATGTAAGATCATCTTGTTACACCCTAGGTGCTGTTTCTTGAGCTTTAGTTTGCTCCTCTATAGGATTTGTATCATGATTGTAGTGGTGTTGTTGGAGATACCCCTTCCTCTGAGTTTTCCTCTGGCTCAATTTCCGAGTCTTGCTCTGGATCGATCCTCTGATGGTCTTCCTTTGGATCCTTCTTTGGGTCGCTATCGGGAGGTGCATGATAGTAGCCATCATTCTCATAACTACCATAAGGATGCAGTAAATAGAGTTCTAGTTCATCATCATTTAAATTTTTTAGGGGCTTGCTCTGAAAATATTCGAGGGTTTCAACCAATGGTGGTGGAGCTACCAAATCACTGTCTTTGGAAGAATTAAATTCTAAAAATATAGTGGGAGCTTTATACTAGAGTAAGATAGTGGAATATGCCCCAAGAAAGTGTTAGATTCTTAGGATTCAAGTTCAGGAGAGGACATGGCTCAGAGAAACTCATAGTACCTAAAAAAGAAGAAAAATAGGTACATTCCAATAATATATTGATATTTATGGCCACAAAAAGTATAAAAAATGAGCAAATCATATATCAAAATAAAGCACATGAATTTAGGGACTTTTTGGAACAAACGGCGATTAAAATTCCCCCGGACATGCACTCATGCTCCCCAAGAAGGTTCCAGGTTGATGAAAATCTAGAAAAATAGAAAAAAAGGAACTAACTCCAAGTGCCTAGGTGGTGCGTGAGCTCCACATGCCTTCATGGAGGCAGAATCCAATCACATGCGTCGGGCTATTATCTTCCATGTGCCGTCTGTTCTCAGAAGGTGTGCTTCATGTAGCCAAAAATAAGCCTATAGGCTCCACTCACCACGTCATCGAAAAATAATATTTTAACATTTAATTAATTAATTAATTAAAATATTAATAAAATATTAATTAATTAATATTATTTTATATATGTTGGGCCGAGTTCTAGTTCAGGGCCCAACATCCTCTGAGACCCAATTTGGTTCCTTTCCCTTCCCCCTTCTTCTCCTTCCTTTTTTTTGTTTTTGGTGTTCATTAGGCCAAGTCCAAGATAGCCCAAGATTCTCGTGGCCCAATCTACATCTCCCCCTTGTTCCCTTTTTTTTTATGAGTAGGATTTTGGGCTTTGGTTAAAAACTAGCCCAAAATCCGGCAGTAAGAAGCCCGTATTGATTTTAATCTTTTTTAAATTACTGAAACAATGCATTTGTCTACGTCATTTCATTTAAAATGACTCATCATCTTCAACTAGCAGTCGGGTCATTTTAACCTAGTTTGTAGGTTCATCGTGTCTGTCAAACCCGACTCCTACTCTCCTTAATCCACTATTCCTACCTTCATTTTATGCGATTTCAATACCGTTGTGATCATTGGACTATCCTCTACACGTGGATTGCATCCATAGTCACAATAACATTCAAAACCACACCATATCGACTGTGTTCTAGAAAAAAAAATTATGGCCAGAAATGAACAAAATGGAAAAATATGTTCAATGGGAAGGAAAAAAAAATGCTCTGTGTACTAATTTCTAGATGCTTTTAAAAAAAATTGATCTACACAAATATCAATTTGTATGTAAAAAAATTATACAATCAATATATATGCACACATAGAGTACACAAAACATCCAATTAACAAAAGCTTGAGTAGGTAATGAAAAAAAATGATATACTAAATTTGTGTAAAAGGAAATCACGAATTGCATGACATATCTATTATAGAACACATGTGACAAATATTAAACAGACATGGACTATATATAAGTAAACAAAATATCACTAAATGGCCAGAGTCTCAAGGCTCTAATACAATGATGGAAATTAAGAGAAAGGAAGAGTACATGCTCATTTAGAATACTTTGCAACTGATCAAAGACAAAATACATATAGTAACACCGCACACGGAGAAGAAAAAACACAAATTGAATTTTTCCTTCGTCTTCTTAGTAGATAACACAGATGAAAAAGAAAATTGTAAATGGTTATCTAAGAGTCAGAGTTATAATGCATGTAACAAAAGAGGAGTATATTTTAAAAATATATATACACACTACCACAACTTCCCTCAATTCTCTCTAATGTGCAAATATAGGAGGATTGGAAAATTAATCAATCCCTCACATTTTGTGCTTTGAGTAAATTAGCACAAAGTACCCCAATTGATGTTAGGCTTGGCCCTTTTTCTTCACCCTTCAAGGGTGGAAAAAATGTGCCTATCCTAACACTTAGAAATGAAAAAAAACCTTCTATCAAGGTCTCTCACTCTCTTTCTCTGCAACTAGAAAAGAGGAATTGGATTATTTAAAAATAGCCTAGAAATTTTGAAATAAATGCAGGTGCGTTAAGCAAAGTGATAAAAGAGGTGAATCCTATTTTTGTGTTAGACCTACCTAAAAAGAAAAAAGAATATGGAAATTTAGTTATAGTAGGTGGGTTGAAAAACAAATGTGAAATTGAGAAAAGTTGGGCAGACAAAATTCATATGCACTTAAGCCTACCTCATAATTTGCTCCTCTTTATATGTATGCTTAACATATAAGACAAGTACACATGGATTTGTTATTAGTGGAAGTATAATTGTTTTTGATCCCATTGAAGTGCTCTGAAATGTGTACAAAAAAGAGACATTTACAAAATTTCCATGTTGATTCAAGAAAATAATGTGGTTAATCATTTGATAATATACTTTTTATCCTTGTGGCTGAATGAAAAGACAGATAAACTAAACTCAAAATTTAAAACCTATATCCACTCAAGTTATAAGGTAATACAAATTAGGAAGTCCCAAAGTCGTGATTTTTTCTGTGCCAATTATAACAACTTCTTAGTATAAATTTAAAGATATTATTTGGTGTAGAAGTGGATCCCATGTATTATTGTACTAATTTTAGGATGAGTCACACTATTCATAACTAATTAATAATATGACTTCCTGTAGATCTTAAATATATTAATATTTATTATTTAATATCAATACACACTCTAATATTGATATATTGATGGAACATAAAGATCTTGGTAGCATCGCCTTTTGGAAATTAAATACAATTAGGCTTTAAGCAAAGTTCATTATTTGACTAGGCCTGCTAATATTGGACGTTTTGAGTACGGATAGATGGAATTTTACCCCTAAAAAGAAGTTCTGAGTAAGGTCCATAATTATTATATAAAAATTAAATAAATATATCAATATCTATATTTGAAACACAACTTTCTACTATTATTACTGTATTGCAAAATATTACTTCTTTTTTTATGGCGGCATGTAACTATTATATATATTAACTATCCTATGCATTTGCACAAGGATTTTTTATATCTTACAAGCCATATAGATGGGCTAAAAGGTTTACATCTCTATTAAAAGCAATCAGTGCTGATTTTTGTGAAAAAAGTAATAAACTTATACACTTTCTCTATTCTTTATTATAAAGTAGTTTCTAAGAGAATCCATATATGTAAAATATAAGTCACATTTTGATTATTAAATGTTATTTTCCATGGTTACTCCTCATTAAGAGTTATGGTGGAGAAAGATTAAGAAAGATATAAAAAACATGAGTTATAATATTTGAAAATTATGATAAATTTTACAAAGTTCAAGAATTTTAATTGCTTTTAACTATATGTTTGGTATATTTAAATTTATTAAAAGTGACATATAATAGGAAATAAAGAGAGTATATATAATTGTGATGAAGCATTTACAGTTGCCTCTAATTGGTGTCTTATGGTTTTTATGTAGCCATAAATTACTTTGCCTCATCATTCAAAGCATCCATCTTGGAATAAATCCATTCACTTGCTAGCCTTGGCTTGTATCAATCGTCATCTGAACGCTCTGTGTTGTACCTGTAATCAATGAGACTAACATTAAATTGTGCATCATTCATTTGTCTCTAATACAAAAAACTATATGGTATCTAGTTACAATTATAGTGCAAGCTCCATGCAATGTTGTACGGTATTTGAGGAATGAGCTAGACTCATGAATAATGCAAATTGTTATAGCTTTTATATTATATATGAATATAAGATATTCCCTCTAATTTCAAATATAAGGAAAAAAAACACTTCACAAACCAATATTGTTAGATAAAGTTTGTTAACCTCATTTAATTTTTAATAAAAATACTTTTTTAGCAAAATTAGCCTCAATTAATGGTGCTTTTTTTTTTACACTAGAACAATTAATGCTCAAAGAAGTGCCTTATAAATAGAACATGATTTACTTAATGAGGAGTATTATTGGGAGAAATTATTTATTGCACAAAGCATATACTTTTCCTCTTATATTACCAACACAACCCTCTCAAAATTTTTGAATATTTACAATCCAAAGGCTAGAAGAAGCTCCAAGAATTTGAATTTTGGGGGCCATATGTATGGCATGCACTACTACAAAATAACCATTTTATGTCTCTTATTTACGTCTGTTGAAATGAAAACAGACATAAAAAGTTGACCGGTGGCAATTTTGTAAATAAGTGTGTAATATTGAGGCTTTATACGGCTGTTTTTTAAAACACAGCCATAGAAAACTAACTTTCTATGGCTGTTTTTCTAAAAATAGCCGTAAAAAGGAAATTGAACGTTTTAAATTAAAATATGTTGTATATTTATTTTTTTAAAAATAAAAAAAAAAGTTTTTAAAGAAATAGTTGTATTTATTAAAGCATTTTGTGGTTATTTGCTAAATAATAACGGTAAAAAAGATAATATTTATTTTTTAAATAAAAATAGTATTTTTATATTTTAAACTAAAATAAAGTCAAGGTTTTAAATAAAAAAATGAGATGTTTTAGATTAAAAATGTTGTTTATTTATTTTCTTTTTTAATTTGAAAAAGAATGTTTATTTTTTTATTTTTTAAGGAAAGCTTTCTATGACTGTTTTTCAAAAAACAGCCATAGAAAGTTTAGTAAAACATTGATTAAAAATTTTGTATATTTATTTTCATTTTTAAAAACAAAAAGGAAGTTTTATATTTTTCAAATAAAAATTTAAAGTTTTTTATGGTTATTTTTTAGAAAATTAGCAATAGAAAAAGTCTCAATTAAAAAGAATATTTTCATTCTTATTTTTTTTTATCTTTTAAGGAGAGCTTACTATGGTTGTTTTTGTTAAAACAGCCGTAGAAATCTACCTTTCTATGGCTGTTTTTTGAGAAACAGCCGTAGAAAGGTTAAAAATCATTATTTTTGATTAAAAATATTGCATATTTATTTTCTTTTATAAAAATAAAATAGGAAGGTTTATTTTTTAAAATTTAAAAATTTAAAGCTTTTTGTAGTTTTTTTTTTCAGAAAAAGAGCAATAGAAAAATTTTCAATTAAAAAGAGTATTTTTATTTTTTAGTTTTTTAAGGAGAACTTTCTATGGCTGTTTTTTCCAAAACAGCCGTAGAAAGTTGTTTTAGAATAAAAAATATTATATATATACTTTTTTAAAAATGAAAAGGGAATTTTTATTTTTCTTAAATTAAAAAATTTAATAGTTTTTGTGTTATTTTTCAGAAAGTGGCAATAGAAAAACTTTCAATTGAAAAATATTTTATTTTAATTTATTTTATGATTTTTTAAGGATAGTTTTCTATGGTTGTTTTTACAAAAATAACCATAGAAAAGTTAATAAAAATTTCAATTTTTTACATTAAAAATTGTCATATTTTTATTTTCTTTTTTAAAAATAAAAAAAGTTTTATTTTTTTCATATTGAAAAATTTAAATGTTTTTGTGGTTATTTTTCAGATAGGTAGAAATACAAAAATTTTCAATAAAAAAGAATATTTTTATTTTTATTTATATTTTGATTTTTTAAGGATAGCTTTGTACGGCTGTTTTTGATAAAATAGCCATAGAAAGCTACCTTTCTATGGTTGTTTTTACAAAAATAGCCATAAAAAAATTAATAAAAATTTTTATATTTTACATTAGAAATTTTCGTATATTTATTTTCTTTTTTAAAATTAAAAAAGGATGTTTTATTTTGTTCGTATTAAAAATTTTAAAGGTTTTTGTGGTTATTTTTCAAACAGGTAGAAATAGAAAAATTTTCAATTATAAAGAATATTTTTATTTTTATTTATTTTTTAATTTTTTAATTATAGCTTTCTACGACTGTTTTTTTAAAAACAGCCATAGAAAGGTACCTTTCTATGGCTGTTTTATAAAAAACAGCCATAAAAAGATTAATAAAAACTTTTATATTTTACATTAAAAATTGTTGTATATTTATTTTTTAAAAAAAATAAAAAAGAAAGTTTTTAAAGAAATAATTGTAATTAGTTAATTTTATTCTTAAATAATTTTATTTCCTGTTATGAGGATAGAAAGAGAAATAATGTTTATTTTTCCAAAGTTGTAAAAGTAGACGCGTACGTATTTTACATTGCAGAATGTCATTTGTTATTATTTTCAATATAATATACCTTAAATTTTAATTTCAATCAATTAAATTTTTTTGTAAATAATTAAGCTCTATAATATTTTTATCAAATAAATTATTTTAATTTATGGAAATTAATTAAATTAATTTTCAAAAGCTAAATTATTTTACACTATATATCCCTCCTTCCCCAATTTCACACTTCCCTCCACAATTTTTTACCTCGTTCTTTGCCGCCCCAAACCCTTTTCTTTGCCGCCCCAAACCCTTTTCTTTGTGTTGCTTCCTCCCTCTAGCTTACTTGCCAAATTGTTCCTTCACCTACAATGTCGAAGCTCGGTCTGAAGGTAGAAGAAAGGTGTCGATGGAGCTCTTCCCCATTTTCTTCAAGCTCAGCTGCAAGTTCACTTTTTCCTTTGGTTGTTGGGTTATTTAGGTTTGTTACTTCCTCTAATCATTCTCCTCCATTATCGCAATCCTTAATCAAGTTTGTTGGCAATTTCCCCTCTGAATCCTTTCTCTAATTCTTCTGCATCTATAGTTTTCTCGCGCCTCCACTTAACTCGGTGTTCTGAAGATATTGAGCTCTCTTGCTGTGCTTTTTTCACTTAACGCGTGGCTTGCTTCTTGTATTGTGGGTGGCCAACTGTTCTGCTCAACTCGTGCAAAGTCTGACAAGGTAAAAATTTTTCCTTGCTTCTACCCATTTTTGGCCCGCTTCTTGTACTCATTTTTTGGCATCTTGTTTTCTTGAAATTTGTTGTGCGGAAACTGTTTCTCCAAAAATCATGAGGCTGCAGGTTTTCTGAACAAAAGAAATTGAAAATTAAAGGAGGAGTGCATGTGGATGGCAAGTACTCATCCTCCACTAATGACGTAAGTGCCAGCTGTATGAAATGATGCTTCTTTGTTTATGTTCTACCATTATTTGAATAAATATAATTGCAGCTGAGCTTGAGAAGAACTTGTGTAAGGGCTTTTTTTTTTGTAAGTGAAAATTTTCATCAATAATTGGTTGGGCTTTTATTTGATCATCTATTTGACAAATATTTTTATTTGTCCTTTGACTTAATAGTTTTTATGATCCATACTTGTTTCAAAGTTCTTAATGATATTATTTGTATTGGAGAAATTTTTAGATTCTTCCATTCTTGAATTTTCCAAAGTTTCCTCATTTTCCTTCTTTAATTCCTACTTCCATTACATACTTGCTAGTTGCAACATTCCTCCAATAATTATTGAAATAGTTATGCTCGTCAAAAGTAATCACATTGAGTTGGTTATGATTGTTTTAGTTTACAGTTTAATTGATAGGGACAGAAAAACACGGTCCCACATGATTGTTGCATTTGTATTTGTTTGAAACTCAAATGGGTGACTGAGGTATGAGGCCTATGGACTGAACCCGTACCAAATAATTAAATGCCCAATAAGATCAATGAGATTATGAAGGCTTATATCACAAATGAGCCCATTCTGCCTTTTGTTGGTCAACCAGCCCATTTTAGTCATCATTTTATAATTGGACAAACTTAATATATGTGTGTATATATATATAAAGTTGCTCAGAAAAGAAATATATATATATATAAGTTATCTCGCATTATTTATAAGTTATAATTTATAATATCTGGCAAAAATAAAAGTTATGACTTATAATAACGTGATTTCTTTTTAAATTATATATTGTTTTATGATTTTTTTTATTTTTTAAAATTGAAAATATAAATTCAATTCTCTTATTTTTGATCCATTTATACATACCCATTTAAGGTATTTAAGGTGCTGTCTAAAAAGAGTTTTTTTTATTTTTCAATTTTTCCCTTTGTAACATTAAGTTCGAAAGTAACCTTTTGTCCTAGAACTATTTGAAACAAAACATAGAGCTTATAAAGGTACTTCATTAGCTTATATTAAAATGTTTTAGGACCTACTTGTTGAGTTCCATTCCATTATGTTTTTAATAGGATCCTCAATCTAAGAAGAAATCATGGATTTGCTTTTGTTTTTCTACTACAATGATGTCATGCTGATTATTCTCGGCAAAGGATTTAAAAGCGCAAGTTTTAAGCCATATGGTAATACCCCAATTGTCACATGGGTAGAACCAAAAAGCTCATCTAGTCATTTTACTTTCTCAGAGGTAATTTTTTCTTGAGGATGGATTATATATTTTAATAGTGGTTTGATTTTTTTTATTTTCTAGGATAACTGAAGCTGGAGACTAATTGAAACAAGGTGTGTTTAGCTTGAAGATCTTTGGATATCATTTTCTCTCTAAAGTTTTGTGATTCTGTACTAGCTACTAAGAGTACTTGAAGTTGAAAGCCAAATATATTTGAATCTCTACAAAGGACTCAAAAGGTACATTCCTCTTCTAGCTTGAAAATACTTATATCAACTACATTAGTAATTGTATTCTCATATTTGTCAAGAAAAATTAAGATAAAAAATTTATAAATAATATTAAAACTAGACTACAATATATTATATATAGTTATCAAACCTTGATATAAGGTCTACTTCAATAACCAAATTATCTTCGTACATTACTTGGATTGTTGACTAGTCTTAAATAATTGAGATTGCGGGTTGTGAGAATTTAGTTCTTTCTCCCCTGTCTTGAATGAAAATGACGACCTTGAAAATCATGATGTGAGCAAAACTTCTAAAACAGAAATGAATCTGTTTACTGCTCGATTAAGTATTTATATTGATTGGACATTTGATTATCCATTTGCCTTATATAATTGGTCATATATGCATTTGGATTATTTATACTTCAAATTTGATGTGTTCGTTCATGGATGTTTAGTTAGGTAATGATGGATCGTAGTTGGATAAACGCCAGAAGGACTAGTGATGAATATGAGAATGGGGTTGAGCAGTTTCTAGAATTTGCTAAAAGAAATGTTCCTGATAATAACGGGAGGTTTTACTGTCCTTGTGTAAAATGTTTGAATGGGAAGGGATTGAGTACTGCAGAAATAAGAGACCATCTAATTTGTTTCGGGTTCAATAAAAACTATACACAATGGCTATGGCATGGAGAAACAGAACTACCAAATGTAATTGAAAAGGAGAAAATTGATGTTGATTTGAATGATCGAATAGAGGACATGATCCGTGATGTAGGAGTAGAGTATTTTGAGCAAGCACATGCATATGATAGCTTGTGTAATGCTGCAGAGATGCCTTTATACCCGGGGTGTAGTAAATATACACAGATGTCAGCGGTGCTGAGATTGGTCAACTTGAAAGTGAGAAATAGGTGGAGCGACAATAGTTTCACAGGTTTGCTTGAGTTGTTGAAAGATATGCTTCCAGAAGGTAATGAACTTCCGGACCATAACTATAAGGCGAGAAAAATTCTTTGCCCAATGGGTATGAAGTATAAAAAGATACATGCTTGCCCTAATGACTGCATATTGTACAGAAATGAATATGAAGAGCTATATGTGTGTCCAAAATGTGGGTCATCACGCTATAAAGTCAAGGAGTGTCCTTCAAAGGTGTTATGGTATCTTCCAATAATACCAAGGTTCAAGCGCTTGTTTGCTAATGCAAAGGATGCAAAGAATTTGGTCTGGCATGCAGATGAGAGGAAATCTGATGGAATGCTTTGACATCCAGCTGATTCTCTTCAATGGAAAACAATGGATAAACTGTTTCCAGATTTTGGCCGTGAACCAAGAAATTTGAGGCTTGGACTCTGTACAGATGGAATGAATCCTTATGGCAACCTTAGTAGTATACATAGCTCATGGCCTATTCTTTTAGTGGTTTACAACCTGCCTTCTCAGTTGTGTATGAAACGCAAGTACATCATGTTGTCTATGATGATTTCAGGCCCAAAACAGCCAGGAAATGACATAGATGTCTACTTGAGACCTTTGATTGAGGACTTAAAGGTGTTATGGGAAGATGGTGTGGATGTGTTTGATGCATATCACAAGGAGTCCTTTAAGCTTCATGCCATGATCTTTTGCACGATAAATGACTTCCCTGCATATGGAAACTTGTCTGGATACAGTGTTAAAGGCCACAAAGCATGCTCTATTTGTGAACATGGCACATGCCACAAACAACTTGAACATGGAAAGAAAACTGTCTACCTCGGTCATCGAAGATTTCTCAAAAGGCACCACCCTTATCGTAGATTAAAAAAATCTTTCAATGGCCTACAAGAGTATGAAAATGCTCCGAAGGCAATAACTGCAGAGCAAGTTTATCAATGAGTAAGAGACGTTAATGTGATCTTCGGTAAGAACCAAAAGCTTGCAACAGAGAAGAATTTATGGAAAAAGAGGTCTATCTTCTTTGACCTTCCATATTGGCGGAGTCTTGAGGTTAGACACAGTCTTGATGTGATGCATGTTGAAAAAAATGTGTGTGATAGTCTTATCGGAACACTTTTGAACATAAAGGGGAAGAGTAAGGATGGTGTGAATGCAAGAAAAGACTTAGTTGAAATGGGAATACGAGAAGACTTAGCTCCACAACTAGTGGGAGAGAGGATTTATTTGCCTCCAGCTTGTTATACATTGTCCAAAAAAGAGAGAAGAAGTTTTTGTGAGTGTTTACATGGCATCAAAGTACCACAAGGGTATTCTTCAAACATCAAGAGGCTCGTGGCAATGAATGATTTGAAACTAGTAGGCTTGAAGTCTCATGATTGCCATGTCTTGATGCAGCAGTTGTTACCAATAGCTATTCGGGACATATTGCCAAAAAAGGTGAGACAAACTATAACCAGATTGTGTTTCTTCTTCAATGCCATATGTAGCAAGGTGATTGACCCTCATAAATTGGATGAATTGGAAAATGATGTTGTTATTACCTTGTGCCAACTTGAAATGTACTTTCCACCATCATTTTTTGACATTATGGTTCATTTAATTGTTCATTTGGTGAGAGAGATAAGGCTTTGCGGTCCTGTTTATTTAAGGTGGATGTACCCTTTTGAACGATACATGAAAATCTTGAAAGGATATGTAAAGAATCCACATCGGCCTGAAGCATCTATTGTTGAAAGATATGTTACTGAAGAGCCAATTGACTTTTGTAGTGAATACTTGTCAGCAACAAAAGCTATTGGACTTCCAAATTCTCGCCATGAAGGAAGAGATGCAGGTAAGGGTACACGAGGGCTTAGAGTGAAGAGCATGGGTCGTAAAGAAGTGCTACAAGCACATCTATACATCTTAAATAATACTGATGAAGTTCAACCTTACTTAGCTAAGCATAAAAACATCATCACAGAAAAAAATCCTCGAAAGAGCAATAAATGGTTGGCAAATGAACACAATAGGACTTTCAAATTATGGTTCAAAGAACAGGTTATGAATGATGACAATGTTTCTGATACAATAAAATGGTTAGCCGATGGGCCACGCTTTGAGGTCATATGTTGGAGCGGTTATGACATCAATGGGTATTCATTTTGCACAAAAGCCCAAGATGACAACAGCACTATGCAGAATAGTGGTGTTATGGTAGTAGCAGAAGCGATGCATTTTTCTAGTGCAAAAGATAAAAACCCTATTTTGGCAACCACATCATATTTTGGGGTTATTGAAGAGATATGGGAGGTTGACTACATAGAATTTAGAGTTCCTGTTTTCAAATGTAAGTGGGTTGATAGTAACACCGGTGCTCAAACAGATGAGTTAGGGTTTACCTTGGTGGATTTGGATAGGGTAGGTTACAAGGAGGAGCCTTTTATCCTGGCAAACCAAGCAAAACAAATTTTTTATGTCATTGATCCAGCTGATAAAAAGTGGTCTGTTGTTCTCCAAGGGAAAAGACAGACTATTAATGCTGAGAATGATGAACCAACTTATGATATTGATGAGACCCCTCCTTTCTCTACAAGGCTACCTCCGTTGAATGAAGAAAATGAAGTACATGATGTACATGCTGCAAGACATGATCATCATGAAGGGATTTGGGAAAATATCTCTAGATAAGGTTATTTTGGCCCCACACACACACAAAGTGTAATTTCATTTATGATTTTAATTTCATTTTTATTTTGAATTCATTTCAATTTACTTACATTATCTTGTTTATTGTCTAAATAGGCACATGGATACCTTGAGCGATTCCTCAAGCAATTCCTCTAGTGATTCTGAGTAGCCTACCATGATTGCTAGCAAGAGTACAACTAGTGGAGGGACCAAAACAAGAGGTACCACGAGGATGAGTTCCTTGACCAAAGCTCGAGTTAGTGGACAGAAATTACATGTTGACCTTACCGAGTTAGATTATGAAGGGCGTAATGAAAGGACTCAATTTGCAAGTTTTTTAGGTGATTTGGCTCGTAGTAAAGTCAGCATCTTATTCCCTGATTGGAAAAAAGTACCAAAAGATGTCACAAAGCAGATTTGGAATGCTATCTTGGTATAATACTTTATGTTGATATATTTTTGTTCCAATTTTTTATTATAATATCAATCATTTTCATTGTATGAGTGTGCTACCATGTAGATTACTTATGACATTCCTGCTACAAAGGAGATGAGAAAGAAATTATTAAAGAGAGTAGGGAAGCAATGGAAGGACTTTAAATCAAACCTTACTAGCAGATACATATATGGTGCATTGAAGCACAAGAATCCATGTGCCACATATGAGTACCTAGATGAAGAGACATGGAAGAAGTTTGTTGAGAGTCGGTTAACACCTGAGGCTGAGGTAATTCAATTAGTAATTTTTAGTATTTAAATTGCAGTTTTGAGTAGTAACTAACAATATATTGGTTTCATTTGTACTAGAAACGAAGAGCAGCTGCTCAAGCAAAGCAAAAGCTAAATGTCTATCCTCATAACTTGTCTCGTGGAGGATATGAGTTACTAGAGCATAATATGATGCAAGAGAAGTTGATGGAAAGGCAACAAGCTACAATTTCAGACCCATCTATTCTTAATTCTTCTCCATCTCCTGTAACTCGTGCTCAGAAATGGAAGAGGGCGAGAAGAAATAAGCATGGACAATATTTCACCCCTGAGGCTCAAGTCGTTGGCGAAAAGATTGTAAGTATATTATAATCAAAGTAATTATGTAACTTCAATGGTAAGATTGCTAATTATATATATGTTACTTGTATGGTATAGGATTCTCTTGAGGAGCAAGCCTCTCAAGGATTATTCACTCCAAGTGGGAGACAAGATATATTGACAACTGCTTTAGGTAAGGATGAGCACCCAGGCAGTGTTAGAGGCGTAGGATGAGGGGTAGGTATAAAGGAGTATTTTGGATCTAGGAAGCAAGTTATATCCGAGCATAAGTTAAAGCAAATGTTGGATAAGAATACGGAGGAAACAGAAGCTCGAATGCATCAGATAATGGATTCAAAGATAGAAGCGATGAGACAAGAGATATTGTCCATGTTCTCTACTGTTGGTATGCAGCCACCTTTGCAAGAACTGCCTATCGAGACAACACCTTCTCCTGTGGTCCATAGCACAAAAGATAGTTCTAATGAGGGAGTAGCATGTGATCTACTTTTGGATGTTCCCACGAGGCGCATTGTAGCTCAAGGGCGAGTTTATACCACATCGTCAACCCTCCACCATCAGCAAATACCAAAGGATCAAGTCAAGGTGTCGGTTGAAAATGTCATTGAGCCTTATGCACATGTGCCATTTCCTATTGATGAGGTTATGACAGTAGCCCAAGTTCCAGGAAATTTTATTTTGTGGCCTAAAAGGCTTGTTTCAATAACCATGCCTCAGGTATCAAAAACCTTATAATTCTCTTGTATTTAATTATATAGATATAGTTTGAGATTAAAATTCATTGTTATTTACTTAAATCAGGGAAGGAGCAAGGGGAAGGATTTGTTAGATTCAATGCCTCAATCTCTATCCCATGACTCACATGATGCTACAGAAATGGGATCATTAACACGATTAAAAATAGAAATTTCACAATTTAGTGATGAGGTTCCTATTCAAATTGAAATGACTCCTGGAATCGTGGGATCTATCGCATATATCATCTATCTTGAAAAGAATGATGTCTTAGATTTCCTAAACATGCAGTACCTGGATATATCCATTTTATCCCTTTGGATCATGTAAGTTTATTTTCACTACTAATGCATCTCTCCACTTATGCATTTCTAAGCAATTACATGTCTATGCATTTATTTTTATTTTATTTTGTTGATAGGGTTCTTGACCAGTACTGCATCCAATTAAGAAGAAATGAGAAATATGGATTCCTTTGTCCATATCGTATCCAAAGTGTGGGGCTTAGAGAGGGTGACAGGGGAAACTACATTGGAAATACAATTGTAGAGAGCCCTAAGACATGTTGGTTGGCACCAGTCCATTATGGGTAACAAGTTTGAAAATCATATACAAATAAATAGTTGTGATTGGAATTTCTATAATTGATATGATATTAACATTAATTAATATATTGTAGTAATCACTGGACGTTGTGGGTGTTATGCCCAGAGCGGTGCACCGCCTACTGGTTTGATTCTTATAGAGACAAGGAAGATGACTCCCAGAAAAAGAAGACAAATAACTCCAGTAAAAAGGACGGAAAAGTGCCCAAAGTAAAGAATGGTGGAAAAGCACCTAAAGAAAAGAAGGATGGAAAAGCCCCCAAAGATTTTCGTGATGTAGTTCATCTGTAAGTTTTAAATTGTGTAAAACTTTGGTTTGTGATTACATGTAACATATCAAATAAATTTTAGTCTATAATTTACTTTCTTCCATGTATTTGATTATAGGGCTATGAAGACATACCAAATAAGGGGTGGAAAACACACACAAGAAGCCAGAAAAATAGAATGGAAATACCCAAATGTACGTATGTAGTTTTATCCTAACCTTAAAGGAAATTAATCCAAGTATTTTGATTTTGCTCATTTTCTTTGTTGATTTTTAGTCTCGCCGCCAGTCTAGGGGAACAGAATGTGGCTACTATGTTATGAGAGAAATGTATGACATAATTACTGGTAATGTTGTTGACTCATTGGATAAGGTAATTATATTATCTATAACTTAGTTTTTTGTCTCTTTATGACTTCTTACTATATGAGTTGTGTTGATATAAGTTTTAAACTTGCAGTACTTCAATGATGATCGTCCCTATCTCCAGCAAGAAATTGACCACATCCGGAACATGTGGTCAGAATTTCTTTTTAGATTCATTTGAATATATTTTGTTATCTCATAGATTAGTTTTGATTGATCAAGATAGCATAGAACAATATGTTAGAAACTGATGTATATAGCTATTATGGTGTAAAAAAGCTAGTAACTTTCTTTGTTGTAAAAATTGCTTTGTTATTTTGCACATTTCGGCTGTAAATACAGGTTTAGGTATGGATAGTTACAAAGCATTAATATAAAAAAAAGGTTTCAATTTATGGCTGTTTTTGGAAAAACAGACGTGAAAGGGTTATTTTCTACGGCTGTATTAGAAAACGGTCATGGAAAGTTGTAGAAAGGTAAACTTTCTATGGCTGTTAACCAAATAACAGCCGTAGAAAGTTCCAGATGGCAAAGATATCTACGGCTGTCTTTTTAAAGACAGCCCTAGAAAGGTGAACTTTCTACGGCTGTTATTCAGATAACAGCCGTAGAAAGGTCACCTTTCTAGGGCTGTTTTTAAAAAGACAGCCGTAGAAAGTTACACCTTTCTACGGCTGTTATCTTAATAACAGCCGTAGAAAGGTGACCTTTTCTACGGCTGTTTCCTAACAGACGTAAAATGCTATACTTTTTATGTCTATAGCTTCTATGTCACTTCAAGAACAGCCATAAAATGCCCAAAATAACAGACGTAAAAGGGTATTTTTTGTAGTAGTGATGGTTTGATCATCAGCTTCCCATGATTTCCTACCATTCTTGAATTGATTTCTTCCAACTACTAACAATAATAAAGAAAACAGGAATATAAGTAAATTCAGAGGAACCCTTTTTTTTTTAATATTAGAAGCCTCCTACCCCTCTATTGTACACTGGGTTGAAAGGACCCTAGGAGAAAATGAAAATACTTATTTTCATGCTAAGAAGTGAAAATACAAAGTTCTATCACCTCTTGTAATTGTTACAACCTGAAAATGAAGTCACACACACCTTTAATTTATAGTTTCAATTTATATATACCTTATGCACTTTTCCTCATAGAATACTAGAATTTAGTGAACTCGAATCATCCAAAAGCGAAATTTATGTATATGAAAATTTGAAGGAAGACATCATGTGTAAAATTATTCAAAACTAGGAAGGGTTTTAGCATTAAATTTATTATATACTTCAAGTAAAGAGTTATATTGAAACTAAATGATGGGTGCAATTAACAATTATTTATAAATATAAAAATTAACAATGATTGGAGACCGGATGTGCCAACCTATTTGAGAAATTTATTTTATTTACATTATTAAATATATAAGAAGACTAAAACTATTAAATTCATTTTTTCTAATATAATTTTTGTTAGAATTTAAAATTAAAATCTGAAATTTTCCACCCCTTCATCATCTTTTTTTTTTAATTTTTTATTCATCATTTGACTAAGTAGTTCTATATTTCACACTATCTAGTTAATGAATTATGTTAATTCAGGTAATTTTGATAATTCTAAGTAACAATTGTTAGTTTTGGTTGGTTACCCAAGATTTTTCATCCTTTTTTAGTACAATCTAATTTCACCAAGAGATGCAGTAAAATAGAAATGAACAAAGAGTAATGAAGGATATGGATGAAATAATAAATTGAAGGATTAGACATAGGAATTTATCCTGGTTCAGCCCAATCTACTTAACCTATGTTCAGTCCTCAAGCCACCACTTGAGATTTTCACTATATCCCACAAGTTTGATCCGCGTACTTGTGAAGTCTCAGTACATTCCACAAGTTTCAATAGGCATTTATGAAACCACTTTCTCCACACCCTTATATGATGTGCATTTCCTTTAGTGTTATTTCCACACTAAGATTCTACCTAGAAAATAGTAGAAAAGAATGATTACAGGATGAAAACTTTCTTATAGAGTAAATAATACATTGAGAGCTCACCCTAATAAGGTGAGTTTAACTATAAATGTTGATGCATAAAGATTTTATGTATTGAAGTAGCATTTTGACACAACTTACTTAAGTTCGTTACACATAAGCTCAAATGAGGTTTTATTTATAGATTTATGGATGAACTATTCATTAGACACAAGATCTATTCGTTGGACATAAATTCTAGCGGTTACTCAGCAAAAGATCCATTCAACAACCGCATTAAATGCCTCTAACATACCAAAATTTGAATTTTGAGACTCAACAGACAAATTTTGCAATATCAGCATAGTTATGTATTTATTGTTGAACTTCAGAAATTTGTCTATCACAAAGTAACATTCGAATTTCATGTTTGCCAAAGTTAACTTATGTTAGTTCATGCGAATTTACATAATATAAGTGTGTCTGTTGAAGTTAAATAGTTATCTAAAGTTTTTACAGTGCACTTTGAAATTTGAATTTTAGAAGTTGAAATTCATCAGAGACATGTTCAATATGACACAAAAGTTATCTCTTCAAAATTTGATTATTGAATTGCCAAATTCATCTATCATATGTATGCTTTAATGATACTCACCAATTTTTATTTTCAAATTTATACTTTGAAATTTAAAGTTTGTCTGTCAGGGACAATGATACTAAACTTAGTTTAAACTTTATTAACATTTAAATTTTGACTAGCTCCTCGAGGTAAGTGTGGTAGAATACAAATTATATAAAATAACTTAAATGCCCTGTGGCTAAAAATTAATAACCTGTGAACTATTACCAAAGTGAGCATCACTCACTCATTCATCAACAAAGCCATAGCGTTCAGCTCTACGTGAATATCTCCACCCAGATCCATCGAACAACGATCTCAACATTCTCATCAACTCTCCCTCTTGTGGCAGCGCCGACTCATCGACTCTTCCTCTTGTGCCCTAGCGTCCAACTATGTTTGAGTGAATTTAGCACCAATGCCAAATTCAATCCATTGTCATTAAAGAGTTCTTGTGCAAGATTACAGTCCTTGTTCGTGCAACCTAGTCAGTGTTCGTTCGTGCTCTGTTCTTCAGTAGCAGCGTGCTCTGGCTGTCTCGTCTCTACTTGTGATCTTTGATTGGTTGGAAAGGTACTTTCATGAGATTATTCCCTGCTGGTTTTGTCTAGTACTATACTCTTGTTAGAATCAGGGGTGGGTTGTTGATTAATCATAATGATGATGATTTGCTGGACATTTGGATTAGATTGCTATTTCAAAGATAAAAACAAAGAAACAAGGTCAGAAGAAATGATGGATATGGGAGTAGTGAAATGGAAAATGAAGTCTGGGGGTAGGGAAAAGTTGTTGCCGTTAGTGTTGGTAGACCTAGTAAATGCGTGTCATATCTTTTAGAATTGCAATGCTCCCTTTTTTATTTATTTCCCTCCTCACACACGAAAACACATCTGCATCCCAGTGAAGCGGTCATGGATACAGTACAATGCAAAACTAACTGGTTTTTTTTCTTTAATGCCTAGTTGCTTCACTCAAAATTATTCGATAATTAAAATATACCTGTGTCCTAAATGGTTGGTTCCATTTTTTGTCATTTTTATAATATATTTTCGATAAATTTCTCTTTTTTCTGGGGATAAATTGAACTCTGTAGTTATAGGTTAATTTTTGTTGTATGACTGAGTAGACTATATGCTGATAAAGTTTCTTTTTTTCTGGTGAGAATAAGATTATAGAAATAAAAATTATCCATTTTGGAGTTTGTATCAGAACTTTGGTAACAAAACCTGCAACTTGTGTTATTAACATGTAGGTGAGAAAATAGTTAAGGGAAAGCCAACAGGATAAAAAAAGTGAACAAATGGAGTAATTTGTTTTTGTATATAATTTACCCAGAAAAATGAGAAGAAATAATTGTTGTTTTTGTTTATAAAAAATAAAAATTAATTATGTAGCACATAGTCGGTCAGTCCAGAAGAAGGCATCGTGGGAAACTATAGTGCTAATGCGAAGTAGACAAGCACTAGATCAACGGTATCCTATATTATTCTGCATCAAGAAATTGAGGAAGCTTAGATATCAGAGGCAAACCAAATCCTTTTCCTTCATTACAAGGTGCGCTATAGCCACTATGCATTGAATCACTTGAAAAATGACTTGGACCTTGACCTCAGGGGTTGGGGGAGAAGAGTTTTAGCAGTCAATTTGGCAAACTTCCTAACTGCTAACTTGGTTTCTCTATTCAACCATGAGATGCTAAAATTGTTGTCAATTTGATACAAGCTTTCAATTTTTGAACAAAACACATGGAATCTTATATATGACTAATGAAAAGTGAAATCAAGTATTGTGTTAGGGTTTAGTGAGTTACAGTTTGCTAAATTAATTTTATTTTTCTACTGTTATGGTGATGCACTAGAGTATCTTTATGATAACATTGTTTGGGTAGATTGCAAAACCGATTAATATCAATCCTATCGAGCATTGCGTGCAATACTAGTCCAAAAGGATGATAAAAGTGGACAGTTTTCCAGAAGGCTTCATTTCTATTATGTTTTGTTCTCATGCCAACACCTTACAAACAAAGTCTATCCAATAACTTTTCCTATGAAAATTTCCATGGCTTTCCACCAAATCATTTGGTTCCCAAGTAGAGACCCCAAAATGGTGAAAAAGGGAAGAAAAAAAGGTTGCATCAAGTTCTTTGAAAGAACATGTACAAATTAAAAGATACTGATGCCATAAGATATGGCATGGAAATAATGCTTGAGATGAATCATATGCAATCTTTGTGTAAAGCTTGAGCAGCATACACAATTCAGGACCTTTCCGCCTCAACCTCAAATTTTCACTCTCTTTTCTGAGATGAACTACTAGCTGTTGAAGACAAAGAACTAGGAACTCCGAGTTAATCTTGTTTCTTGATAGGCTTATTAGATTGTTGAGTCTCCTATAGACTGGTTTACGCTAGCTTTGGCCTCAGCAAGAAATTTCGGATCAGGCACATGCTTATCTACAGGTTCGATCATTCCCATAATTATGTAAAGTACTATGACCACATTAACTGATATGACAACAAGAAATCCGCTCACCAGAGATGTAGAGTAAGGGACAAATTGGCTTTTATTTTGTTGTGCTCTAAAAACATAAGAACTAAAATTGAGAGCTTATATTTTTTAGTTATGAATGTTGCAATACTCATTTTGTTCCTATAGTACCTTTTAAAGAAAGTTTCGTTTTAGCTTGTCGATAATGGAAGGATTTTTTGTTGCATCCTGAAACTCTTTATTTTCTTTAAAGTTTTATTTTCTTTAAAGTTACTTTAGAAAACTTGTTGCATAAAAATGGTGGAGCTTCCAAATATTGAATAACCTTTTTTGTGGTATACTGATATGAACTAGCACTATTTAGACAGTAAATGACAAGGCCAAGACTGTAAGTAGATTATTATCAAGATGTAAACTTAAATTCAATGGATAATGGATTTATCATTTAAGTTCTTTTTCTTGCCTATTGGAATTAATTATACTGTTCAGAATTATACTATTAGAATAATAAAATACAGTATCATTTAAATTATAAAATCTCAATTGAATAATTAAAATCTCAAATTATAAAATCCTCTTTAATTATTCTCATGTATTGTGGAACTAAATGATGAACTATATATTGTTTTGGCATCTGACTGGGTGGGAAACATAATAGTTTTAAAATTTTATTAACTTGTTTTTTTTATGTGTGATGAATTAAGAATTTAATTTTAAAAATTGTTTTGTAATTTTGATAATTGATTGGAACCCTAAAACTTTGATGTTGTCAAAGGACATATACCTGCGGCATTTTTGGGAATCTGAATGAGAAAGAGAATGGAACCCACTATGGCTATGGATGTTGAGGCACAACCATCACCTGGCCTCAGCTCTGCCAGACGATTTGGATTCAAAAATTCTATTGAAACCAACTTTGGCGATGACTACGTATTTAAAATTGTCCCAAAGTCCCAAGGTATGTTTTTGGTTTTTGTTCTAGCCAATTAGTTAAATAGAAGTAATTGAAAGGAAGTTAAGTCATCTTTTATTTAATTAGAATATCAATGATATTTGTGACTTGGGTTGTAATTTATTTTGGGTGGCTTAATGCCCCTTCTAGATGAAAGGGATGATTGGAGTACAATGGCAGTGTCACTATTGATGAATACAACAAAATTGTATTCACCAGTGGCAGGTCATTATCACGGAGAGTGCAAGGGCAGTTCTGATACTATCAACCAAATTTTAATTTTGGGGTCGTCAAATTCAAATGTTCTAGGCTCTTGTTCTTCAAATGGAACTGTTAGGATTTGGGACACTCAAACATTTCAGCAGGTACCCACTCTTCGTTGCTGTTATATTTTCAGGTTTATTGATGAATGTGGGAAACTTGCAATTAGAATACTAGAAGTCAAACTGCAGGTATCTTGCATGACTGCTGATTCTTGTCAAGAGGTCTTCAGCTTCTCGGTTGGAGGGCCTTGTGGGAATCAAATTGTTGTCGATTGTAAATACTAGGTTTGCCTTCATCTACAATAACTTACATGATATTGTATGAAATGTTTTAGACTAGAATTTAAGATAAGGTATATACTGCTGGATATGGCTAATGTTTTTGTTTTCGTATATTCTGCTGGATAATTTTACTTGGATTCTCTTTTGCGATTGGAGAAACAATAAGCAAATTGCTTGCTTGGAAGATTCTCATGTGGATGATGTTACTCAGGTTTGTGCTGTCTAAAGCGATTGAACTTCATGAGTCATTTTGTATAATCTAAGAGTCAACATTTTGTGCTAATGGTACCTATAAGAGTATGTAAACTCAAAAAAAAAAAAAGAAGTGAGTGATTCAAAGCACTGACCAGACAGTGTTTTGCTATGAAATTCAGCAGGACTCTTCTTCTATCTTCCTCATTCCATTCAGCTTCTGGCTTCTCTTTGTATTTTTCATCATCTTCTAGAGCCATTGGGACAAAATCTCCCTTCTGAATAACTGACCAGATGTCCAGATCGATTGACTGGAGATAGATTTGCATCCTCATCTTCCAGTACCCATAATGTTCTCCACTGAAGCCAGGTGGTCTATTTGTGTTGTTGCCTTCTGGTAATACACTTTCTCCAAAGTCAGCCATTTTAATTCCCGGACTGTGAGATCCTTTGATTAGGAATCCGAGCTCTGATACCACTTGTTAGTTAGGCTGGCTTCCCAAGAGGGGGGAATTGGGAAGATTAAAAATTTTCTGCAAAATATCAAAGAGGTGAAGAATGCAATATATAATGGTAAAACAGAGTATAAATGAATAATAGTGAAAGTAGCAGAAAAGAGAAGAAGACATAGAAATTTATCCTGGTTCGGTCTCTCCACTTGACCTACGTCCAGTCCCCAAGTCACCACTTGAGATTTTCCACTATTCTGCAAGAATTCAGTGGGCTTCTTGTAAATGCCACAGTATAACATTTGTGCTTTGTTTTCTAGAGCTTCTCTCAATCCCTTTCTGCACTTTCATAAAGTGCTTCCTAATCCCTTGTGATATCCCCTCGCAAGAAAATCTATCTTCCAAATGAAGATTAGATTGTTTACAAAGATTAAACTCTCTTAATTAGAGTAAATATGCAAGTTAAAGTACAGACTATTGAAGTGTGAGAGTATGAAGCTTTGAGTAAATGATTTGACAGAGTTTTAGTATATACAAAGTTAAAATCATTACCCACAACTTCAAATGTTGTTATATTTATAGATTTAGGTCTCAAATATCCGTTAAAAACAAAATCTATCCGTTGGAAAAGTTATCCAATGGTTACTCTAAAAAACTATCCGTTAACCAACCGCATTTAATGCTTCTAATATACTGAAATTTGAATTTCGGTTGGTCAACAGATGAATTTCACAGATACCGAAGGTTAACAGCTTCAACGTTTAAAGATCGAAGTTCATCTGTTATGAAGTGAAATTCAAATTTTGAAACTTAGAAAATGTTTCTGAGTAGTGGCATACGAATTTTCAAGTGGAAAGTTTTTCTGTTAAGTATGAACAGTGTTTCCAATTTGCTACAGTGCCTTCGAAATTCAAATTTTTGATCCCCAAAATTCGTCTGTCCATAGCAGGCTCAAAAAGCACAGTTGTTCTTTTACTTCGAAATTCGAATTTTCAAAGAGTGAAGTTCATCTGTCAGAGAGACCTCTTTTCAGACTTACTTTAACATTCGAATTTATAAACACTGTCATTCATATGTGAACATATCATTGTAATAGACTCACAACCTTAGCTTCTCAAATTCGAATTTTCATGTTCAAAGTTTGTTTGTCAGTGAGCAATTTTGAAACTCAATATAATCTTGATTTCAGATGAACTTTGACATTGTTTCAGACGAATTTCTTTAGTTTTCATAAGTTGCATTTTGTTTGAAATTTGGATTTTCAAAACCCAAAGTTTGTCTTTTGCTTAAAGCTTCTTTCAGATACTTATGAAAAATCAAATTTTGGAAAATCAAAATTCATCTATCAGAGAAGCATCTCTTCAGACTTATTCAGTTTTAACTCGAAATTCAAATTTCCAAAGCCAAAGTTCGAATTTCCAACATGACAGTTTAATATAAACCTTTCAAACTTCATCTGTTGGTGGGTGTTTTTCAAATATTCCATGATTTAACACAAAATCAAGGTTTTAAAACTTCTTTCCACCAAATCAAAGTCTTTTACTCAAATTAAAACAAAGCTAAACATCCTACAACAAACTTTGCATAGATTTCTCCAGGATTTCTTCACTTGAACTCTTTGAACACCTTTGATATCTTTATTCCAAGCTCTTGAGAGTTGATTTGGAATCATCAAAACTTCTTGATTCAACATTCTCCCTCTTTTTGATGATGACAAAATAACTTACAAACTGGATTAGTACTTGAGTTTGCTTTAATAAGCTCCCCCTCAACATATGCATTAAATATCAAAAGATATCATATATAGTAGTCCATGTGAAGAGATTCAAAGAGCAAATCATTGCAACCAAGAAATTCTTTCATTTAATCAAATTTTGCTTTACAGAGACAGATTTTTAAGCAAAGTTCTTCTAAAATAACCAAATCAAATACACAGTACAAACAATCAAACAAAACAAACATCAGAAACTCAATACAGCACATCAAGAGGACTCAAGCCTAAGTTCTAATCAATCCTTCAATCACTTCTTCTTTGACTTGGTCTTCTTGCTGTAAGTCTTCCCAGATAGCTCAATAGCAGGCTTTCTAGTTTTCTTACTCTTCTTCCCCTTTTTGGCATCATCAAGAAACCCAACAAAATCAACCGAAGGAGGGATCTGAGAGACTAGAATAGCTCTGAGAGGCACAGGAGCAAACGGGATTTCTGGTTCCACTGGAGCAGAAGGCTCAGGACTTGGTTCTTCATCATCATCAGAGACCTCAAGCAATTCTTGCATTTCCTGCCTGGAAAGAGCCAATTGAGCCCTCTGTTCCTCTGAAAGTCCATAAGCAGTAAGAGAAGGAGGAGCTAGTTCATCAGGACGAAACATTTCCTTAAGCCTTCTTCTCTGAGCTTGCAAGAGAGCATTGCGAGTAATAGCTTTAAAATCAACAACAGGCACAATACTTCTCTCTTCATTGCTGGCAACCTTTAACATTGATGAAGTAGAAATGGCTGCCACTAGTCTTTCAACTTGCTCAGATTCTTCAGTGGAAAGAATTAAATCCTGAGCATCTTCTTGAATGGGCTCATGAGGGCCTGTTTCGTGAGGTCCTTTTTCTTCCAAACCATAGTCCAAGGGTGGACCAGGACTTGGTGTCCTCATTACACCAGTGGACTCAGCACCATCTACATCATCATGCTCAGAAGAGGCTATCTCAAAGGGGCTTCGAGGCTCTAGAGTTGGAGACTGAATTGGCATAGAGAACCCTGGCTGAGGTGGAGCTGATATGGTAGAAATTGCACTCCGAATTTCTTCATAGGCATCAACAACCACTTTCATGATCTTTTCCAACTGATGAATCTGATCTTGTAGATGAGCAAATTTGGCATTTTGCTCATCCCTAATGCTAAGAATGAGTGTAGACAGGCTGTCATACAACTTAGTGATCTTGGTTGGCTTGGCATGAGAGGAGGGAGTAGATGGAATGTTAGTAGGCTTGGATGGAGATGGGATAGGCAGAGAGGGCTGAGGAGTAGGTCTAGTAGGAGCTTCAGAAGTACCCTCTTTTTGTTGGGAGGCACCTTCAACAAAGAAAAGATCTTCAGTTTTTCCTACTCCCTTCCCAATCCATCTTCCTTCACTTCTTTCAATTCCCATTCTCTGAAGTTCTTCCTCCTTAAAGATTTTAGTGGGTTTCCCTTTCCCCTTCTAAAGATGTTGAATTCTAGCATATTGCAGAATTCTGGAAATGATAGCTGCATAGGGGAGTGTGGAGTCCTTCCTCTAATCCCTTGCCTTGATCATGAGTTGAAGTATGATATGTCCCATGTTGATTAGCTTCCCATGCATGATTGCTGCCATGACATGTGCCTCTGCCCTTGTTATTAGATTGAAGCTACCTCCTTTGTTGAATATGATCCTAGACACTACGTAGTGTAGGATCCTCACTTGAGCACTGAGGTCTGTGGGGTTCAACAAGTTTATGGTTGGCTAGTTTTCCTTTTTTCTGAATAATGTTCTCAAAATTGTGCTCTCCTTGTAGTCCAGAAAGGGGCCACCTTCTTCATCAGTAATTTCTGCCTCATCCATGTATCCAGAGGCAGTGATGTCAATCTTGAGGCCATCTTGCCCTAGGATCTCCAACACTTCATTAACAGTCTCATCTGAGAGCCAGATGGTCCTTGATCTCAGATTGACCTCCCACTTCTTTTTCTTGCTGTTGTATTTTAAGGAGGCATACCATGTCTTTATTACTTCATCATCATATCTCTCCAATATCTCCAATAGATTCTTGTATCTCATCATCCATATTCCGGCATCAAAACTATTAGAGACAAAGAAATCTTTCAAGTTTACGCAATGAGGCTTGATTACCTTTTTATTGGCAAACTTGGTGGAGTATTCCTCTTGAATCTGTGGAGTGCTCCATAATGGCAGTGTAGTAAGTTGATATTCTCCAGATTGAGTACTTGAGGATGAAGTGCAAGCAACATTCTCAACAGCAGCAAGAATAGGGACAGAAGTTTCTGCTATCTTCTAGGAAGAAGGTCCAGCCTTCTTTGATTCTCCCTTGGGTGTAGTTTTCTGGCATTTGGAAGGAGTTCCCTTGCTGGATTCTGCCTTTTTCTTTGGTTTTTCTCCTTCCTTGGCAGTATATTGAGATTTGACCTAACATTTTTGATGAGCCTTTCCTTTGCCAGCTTCAGGATTCTTTACTCTTGCCATTTTCGTGGGTGAATGATTCAGAATGAAGCTGAGATTAGGTTTATAGGGTGCGAAAATCAGTTTAAATGGTGAAAGATGAAGATTTTCGATCAGAATTTAAGAGCATTGAAGAGAGGATTTGAATAGACTCAAAGAGGAAGATAGTAGGGTTGCGTCTGTTCAAATGAAAACTGTCAATTTTAATGCAAGTAACCGTCTGACAGACAAATTTTGAGGGGTCAAAATTTGAACTTTGAGCAATTAAGAGTTAAACCATTCAGCAAAGCTTACTGACAGATGAATTTTCTTCAGAAAGTTTGTCTGACAGTGGCTTGGTTCAAGCAGCACAAGATGAACAAACGAACTTTGTTCCAACAAAGTTCGAATTTCGAAGAGTAAACATCAAACAGCAATCAAATCACCAAACAACAGATAAATTAAGCATGCAAAACTTCATCTTTCAAAGATTCAACATTGAGGAGCATGTTTCAACAGACGAATTTTCAAATCAGAAATTCGAATTTCTACACTTTGTAAAAGTTTTCCAACATTCGTAAGTCAAGAGATAAACACCAGTATAATCACATTTTGGACAAACATAACTTTCAAATTTTTGTTCTTGAAAATTTGAATTTTGAAGGTCCAACAGACGAATTTTGAGGCATTACCGAGAACTATTCCAACTTATAACAGGCTAAAGTTCGTCTGCAGGGTATCCAAATTCGAATGTTGACCATGTTGACTTCTTCAGAAACTTAATTTTTCACTAAAGTTCGTCTAACACACAATCAATATACGAATTTCAACTTTAAAAACTTACAGAATGGATCCAGAAACTCAAAATTTTTGCCATTTTCTTCACTTTTTGATTGTTCCATTCTGGTGTGCTCCCTTTTTCAGATTTATCAGCATTGAATCTCATGAGGAGCACCTGCAACTTAATTTAAACACACTCCGATGCTAAAGTTAGAACTAATTTAATGTTGAAAAATCTAAAAATAGAATTACACATGGATTTACTTACAGCTCATTGGGATTCACCATACCCAATTCTCTTCTTATTTTGCAATGTCTATCTTCTGATAGAGGCTTTGTCAATATATCAGCTACTTGATCTTCAGTTAGGATGTACTCTAGTCTGATTTCTCCTTTCAACACGTGATCCCTTATGAAGTGGTGCCTTACTTCAATATGTTTTGTCCTTGAATGCATGACATGATTCTTTGTGATATTAATGGCACTTTGATTGTCACACATGATTGGTATTTCCTTCATCTCAACCTCAAGATCTTCAACCTATTATTTCATCCAGATGATTTGGGCACAATAGCTTCTAGCTTCAACATACACAACCTCTGCTGTGGATAAGGTCACACTGTTTTGCTTCTTGCTAAACCATGAAACCAAGGATCCTCCAAGAAACTGACAAGTTCCACTTGTACTTTTTCTGTCAGTTTTGGATCCTGCAAAGTCAGTATCAGTGTATCCTTTGAGATCTTCTCCATTGCCATTTGGATAACAAAGTCCTATCTGTGAAGTTCCAATAAGATATCTGAAGATACGTTTCACAGCAGTTGCATGGGTCTCCTTGGGACATGATTGGAATCTTGCACACATACAGACACTAAACATAATGTCAGGTCTGCTGGCAGTTAAGTACAACAGGGATCCAATCATTCTTCTGTACTGAGTGATGTCAAACAATTTTCCTTTTTCATCCATATCCAGTTTGGTTGTAGTAGCTATAGGTGTTCCCATTGGCTTGGCATTCTCCATTCCAAACTTCTTTAGCAGTTCCTTTAGATACTTGGATTGGTTGAGGAAGATACCATCATTACACTGCCTGATTTGCAATCCAATGAAGAAGTTGATTTCACCCATCATGGACATTTCGAATTCCCCCTGCATTAACTTAGAAAAATTGTTGCAAAGAGATTCATTAGTAGCACCAAATATAATATCATCAACATAGATTTGAACAATACATAAATCTTTATTCTCTTTCTTAGTGAATAAAGTTGTATCTACTTTTCCTCTATTAAACCCCTTATCAGTTAGAAAATTACTCAATCTTTCATACCATGCTCTAGGGGCTTGCGTCAAACCGTAAAGGGCTTTCTTCAATTTATACACATGGTTTGGTTTTGTAGAATCCACAAAACCTGGAGGTTGTTCTACATAAACCTCTTCCTTGATATATCCATTTAGAAAAGCACTCTTCACATCCATTTGATATAACAAAATATTTTTCATGCATGCATATGCTAATAGAATTCCAATTGCTTCTAATCTATCTACTGGAGCAAAGGTTTCCTCAAAATCAATGTCTTCTTCTTGATTATAACCTTTAGCAACCAGTCTAGCTTTATTTCTAATGATTGCTCCTGATTCATCAAGTTTATTTCTAAAAACCCATTTGGTACCAATGACAGGATGATTTTTGGGTCTAGGCACTAAATCCCATACTTGATTTCTTTCAAACTGATTTAATTCATCCTGCATGGCTAGAATTCAGTACTCATCAGTTAAGGCTTCCTCAGTACATTTAGGTTCAAATTGCGAGGTGAAAGCACAATTAATCATTTGATCCCTTAACTGTTTTCTGGTTCTAACTCTCTCTTGAACATTCCCTATCACTTGATCAACAGGATGATTCATTTGATATCTCCAAGCTCTAGGGAGTTATTGAGACATTTCTTCATTATTTTCTTTTTCAAAATCTCTCTCCTAAATATCTTCCTCTATATTAATAAAATCAGATATTTTTGAAGGTTCAATTATACCTTCATCAGAGATATCTAACCTTTTAAAGTTTGAAACAAGATCATCTTTATCATAAACATGTTTAGAAGCAGTTTCATTTCCAATAAACACAACATGCACAGATTCTTCTACCAAATTAGACTTTTTATTGAAAACTCTATATGCTTTACTCCTACTAGAATAGCCCAGAAAAATACCTTCATCAGATTTGGCATCAAACTTACCCAGATTCTCTTTTCTATTGTTGTGATGAAGCATTTGCAGCCGAACACATGGAGATGTGATAGATTTGGCTTTCTTCCCTTGTACAGCTCATAAGAAGTTTTCCCAAGGATTGGTCTGATATAGGCTCTATTTATGATGTAGCTTGTTGTATTCACTGCATCAGCCCAAAATACTTGAGAAAGTTCCTTTTCATTCAGCATAGCTCTAGCCATCTCTCCAATTATTCTGTTCTTCCTTTCTATTACTCCATTCTGTTGTGGAGTTCTTGGGGCTGAGAAGTTGTGGTCAATTTCATGCTCATTGCAATACTCCAGAAAGTATGAGTTCTCAAATTCTCCTCCATGATCTGGCCTGATAGACACAATGGAAATACCTTTCTCATTTTACACTTTCTTGGCTAAGGTTACGAATGCATCAAAGGTATCACTTTTAGAGGAAAGAAACAATGTCCATGTAAATCTTGAGTAATCATCCATAATTACTAGCACATACAGATTTCCACCAATGCTTTTTACCCTAGATGGACCAATTAGATCCATATGTAGTAGTTCTAGTGGTCTAGTTGTGGTGACTACGTTTTTGGGTTTTAAAGAAGATTTAGTTTGTTTTCCTCTTAAGCATGCATCACATTCTTTGTCCTTTTCAAAAGCAATTTTTGGCATACTAGCGACTAACTCATTTTTGACAAGTTTTGAAAGCTGATTCATGTTAACATGAGCTAATCTTTTATGCCATAGCCAACTATCATTATCTTGACTAATCAAGCAAACAGAATCTAAGGGAGGAAGTTCATCAAGATCAATAATATAGCAGTTACCATCCCTTTGAGCTTTGAGGATTACTTTGTGATCACTTTTTCTGATGACTAGACAGAATTTTGAGTCAAACAGTACCCAATTTCCTTTGTCACAGGTTTGGCTCACACTCAGCAGATTGTGGTTGAGGCCTATCACAAACAGCACCTCTTCAATGGATATTTCAGGATTCTTGCCCATAATGCCAATGCCAACTATTCTGCCATACTGATCACCTCTAAAGGTCACCTTTCCTCCTTTCTTGTATCTAAGGGTGATGAACTTTTCCTTATCACCGGTCATGTGGCTTGAGCAGGCACTGTCCATATACCATTTATTGTTCTTTCTAGCTTTGAGACAAACCTGCAAAACAAAGTTCAAGTTTTCTTCTTAGGTACCCAAATCTGCTTGGGTCATTTTCTATCAGTAGTCTTTTCCCTAGATACAGATGTACCTTTGGGAACCCATTTAATAGTTCTGTCAAGTCCGTTTTTCTTTGAAGCACAAGAGCTAGAAATATGCCCCTTTTAGTTACAGAAGTGACAGGTGGTAAAGGGACTGCTAGATTGAGAGGCAAGAAGAAAACAATGCAGATAATATTTTTGTTTTGCATGCCTTGGTTGATTATATAATTCGATGTGATATGACATGTGATCTTTCTTTCTATTTCCATCAGCATGCACAAAATGTCTCATGTATACATTCTGATTTTTCTTCCTAATCTTTTCTTTAATAGCATATGGATCATAGCCAAATCCAGCTTTTCCTTGTGATATTCTTTGACTTCCCGTTAAAGCAAACAACATATCTTTACCTCTAGTAAGTCTAGACATGCTTTTTACTAGATATTCATTAGTTTGCTTTAGTTTAATACATGTTTTACAGAACACAGATTCAGCAATAGGTAGAGAAACAGTTTCAGAAATATTGTGTTGGGATTCTAGTTTGTTAATCTTTTTCTTAGCTTGCTTCAGTTCTTTAGTAACCTTAACAAACTCATCATGCAGCTCATGAAATGCATCCAGTAATTCAGAATATGAAGGTTCAGATTCATATACCTCATCTTCTTGATTACTGCTGCATGGGATTTCAGCTTCTTCAGATGCAAGTGCCATGAGACAGATGTTGGCAATTTCATCATTGTCATCTTCTTCTTCATCTGAGCTGTTGTCCCATATTGATGAGATGTAAGCTCTCTTCTTCTTGTCTTTGTCTGTAGCTTTCTTTTCTTTCTCTTGCTTCTTCAGGAACTGTGGACAATCCCATTTGATATGTCCTTGCTTTTTGCACTCATAGCAAGTCACAGGCTCTTTTGTTTCCCTCTTGCTATCTCCAGCAACTCCTTTCTTGAAGATTTTCTTGTTTCTCTTCTTGCTGTAGAATCTTCCGAATTTTCTGACCATCATTGCATGAGTTTCTTCATCTAACTCCTCTCCATCGTCAGATTCTTCTTCCTTTTCTTTAGCACCTTTGAGAGCAAGGCCTTTCTTCTTTCTGTCTTGTCTAGCTTCCTTGAGAGCTTTGAGTTTTCCTTCATACTCCTCAAGGTTGCCAAAGAGAGCTGTGACCAAGGCCATTGATTCTCCTCTGGCTTCCTCTAATGCTGTTACTTTGGGTTGCCATTTCAGAGGGAGAGCTCTGAGGATCTTTTTAACTTTCTCTGTTTGAGTGTACTCCTTTCCCAGGCTCTTTAATTGATTCACAATGAGGTTGAATCTTTTTTGTAGCTCTTTAACACTCTGTCCTTCTGCCATTTTGAAACTTTTATATTCTCCTATGCTTGTATTTAATTTGTTTTCGCTGACTCCAGTTGTTCCTTCATGAGCAATTTGCAGGTTGTCCCACATTTCCTTAGCAGTGGAGCATTGGGAGACTCTGTAGAATTTGTCCTGATTCAAAGCACTGACCAGACAGTGTTTTGCCTTGAAATTCAGCAGGACTTTTCTTCTATCTTCATTCCATTCAGCTTCTGGCTTCTCTGTGTATTTTCCATCATCTTCCAGAGCTATTGGGACAAAATCTCCCTTCTAAATGACTGACCAGATGTCCAGATCGATTGACTGGAGATAGATTTGCATCCTCATCTTCCAGTACCCATAATGTTCTCCACTGAAGCCAGGTGGTCTATTTGTGTTGTTGCCTTTTGGTAATATACTTTCTTTAAAACCCATAATGTTCTCCATGAATTCATGTCTTTTCCTCTCATTCCCACTCACAGTCTTTTCAAATGTACCTTTGGGAACAAAGCTCGAAATTCCATGATTTAAAACTTCTTTCCACCAAATCAAAGTCTTTTACTCAAATTAAAATAAAGCTAAACATTCTACAACAAACTTTGCACAGATTTCTCCAGGATTTCTTCACTTGAACTCTTTGAACACCTTTGATATCTTTATTCCAAGCTCTTGAGAGTTGATTTGGAATCATCAAAACTTCTTGATTCAACACATCGAGAGTCCTTTGTAAAATTGAACTAAATTCATAATTTGGTGTCTTTCTTTAGTCCATGAATTCATGTCTTTTCCTCTCATTCTCATATTGTATTCTTATCTCATGCTTCTTGTGAGTTTTATCTTCTATCTAGTAAGTTATTTTCATATGTTCAGATTTGTGATACCTTGTTCATTGTGGTCATATGTGTTCATCTAGTTCATTATTCTCCCTCTTTGTTCTACCATCTACATGTGTTTTGTTCATTTCCTTTTGTTGCCATCAATTCATTTCCTTCATGTTTGTTTTTATCTATTGTGTTTAACCATGTGTATCAAGACATTTCTTCTCCATCATTATTTTTTCAATATGTATCATCAAGAAGTGTCAAATCTGCCCAAATTTCAAATTTAATTAATATTGTTCAAATTTGTCCAGATTTTGTTTTGCTTGGGTTTTCTAATGCTTTGGTTTTAATTAAGTCTTATTGTGTGCCATTTTGTCCCCATTTCTTTTTCTATGTGTCCCCTAACATCTTGGTTCCATTTGAGTTTTGTTTGGTCAAGTTTGTTCCTAGTTATTTGCTGCAGGAAATTAGACAGATTGATTTAAATGGGAGTTCAAAATTTTCTTCAACAATGCTTGAGAATAAATTTTTGACCCCGGAGCAATGTTATGGTTGCAAAGGCTTAGATGAATGTTTAAAACAAATTTGCAGCCAAAGGAGAATGATCTCCTTCAAGTTTATGGATGGAATAAAGCAAAGATGCTTCAATCAAATTTGAAAGGTAAGTATATTCCTTATGATTTATTTGATGCTTATAATCTTTCCCTTTTGTTTTCATGTAGATTATGGAGATTCGAGGACGAATCCTTTTGAGGAGGGAGGAAATGATAGAATAGGGGCTAGGCATGAATTGCTAGAGTTTAGAGCGGAGCATGGAGAGCTTGGAAGATTTGATCAATGTGCTAAATATAAAGCCCAAGCTTAAGTGAGATCTTCAACTCCAAAATACAAGTTTCAAATCTAAGCCCAAGAGGAGCCCATTGAAGGAGGCTATTTAAAATATCATGTGCTTCATTAAAAGAGTATGTGACTTAGATATTAATGGACTTAATTAGTGTTGATTTTATTTTTAATAATTATGGGCTGAACTTTGTTAATTAATAAAGACCAATTAGTTAAATAGGAGTCTTTTTTTATAGCACACCTTGTAAATAAACATGTCATGTGCCAAACATGTGATTTCATTAATGTGTTAGCATGTTTATAAGGGTTTAGGTATTATTTTATTATTTTTTATAAATTTTCATTATTTTATTTTAGGGATTTATTTTATTAGTTTTCTAGGTTCAATATCAGTGTTATTTGAGCCCAAAGTATCGTAATCCTATTATGATTACTTGAGCCCAAATTAATTAGGTTTTCTAGGCTTATTAGGTTAAATTTTACTTTGCCTATTTAAGGCTAACTTTTATGTGCGTTTTTTAAATTTAGATGAATGAAAATTTCAGATTTGTGAGTTTTCCTCTTGCGTCTCTTTGAGTGCTAGAGAGAATACTATGACTTATCAAGGAATTGGTCAATTCTTGTGGCGTCACCGGAACTAGGGTTCAAGAGACCGGTTCTCTTGGGTTTTAATTCACCTAGACCAACATATCTTTTGTGTTTTCTTCTTGATGTTTTCTATTTGTTAGTTTTCGTGTTCCTTGTAATTGCAACGATTCGAGTGTCATTCACTTAAAGTGAGTTCTTTGGATTGATTCCATAAGGGTTCACCTATCATAACTTCCATAATTCACCAAGCTTGAAAAGGTTATCCACACACTTACAACACTTCAACTTACTCAAGACACATAAAATGAATTATATTAAGTCATAACTTCAAGTAGCCACTTCATAGTCTGAACCACTTTCAATCGTTATATAATTTCACATAATTCATCATTCAATATTCCAATCACTCAATATGAAGTTTTATAGTTTAACTACTACAATTCCATTTTCTAGCAATTTTCTCCTCTTACCGATAACATTTCCAAGTTATATTTTCAAGCAATTTGTTTATGTAGTAAATTAACTCAAAATTACTTGACATACACAATTCTCCATCTAAAGAAGCATATTACAAAAGTTTTACGACACAACATCATGCATTTTCAATTTTCCCATTTTTCCCAACTTAGGGTTTATAGCAACTTAAAATCCACAAGCATAAACCACAAAAATCCACTATCCAAGAGCCAAACAAGATAACCACAAGCCTCTTGTAACATCCCATGCGATTCAAAGCTTGATTATAGGATAATCAAGTATTAATATGGATTAAAGAAATTAATTTGAATGGTTTTAACAAAATTTAAATAATTGAGGGGTTCATTTAAAAAATTGGGAATTCAAGGTACTAAATTTTTATTCAAGGAGGTATGGTGCATAGATTAGTAAATTCTCTGACAGAAGAACTCCAGTCTTTAAAATTTGAATTTCGGGTAAAACACGAATTGTGAAAAAATGAAAAATTCGTCTAAAGATATGTCAAAGCTCATCTAAAAGTGAAGTTTAAAAAGAGTTCCAAGTCAATCCTCTGACAGATGAACTTTGATTTTGAAAATTCAAACATTGAAAAGATAATTTATAAGTCTGTTCAAATGCTCTTCTAACAGACGAACTTTAGCCTTGAGAAATTTGAACTTTGAATTAAGTCTATTGAAAGATTTCTCTAATAGACGAACTTTGGTGTTTGAACATTTGAATTTCGAAAAGAAGAACTTTTGTACCATATTGAGTTGGTCACTGATAGATGAATTTTGGGCAACAAAATTTGAACTTTGAAGGCATTGTAGCAATATGGAACAACTGTTCACACTTACTAGAAGAACTTTAAACTTGAAAATTCGTTTGTTCTAACATAGAAAAATTTGTCAAAGATGAAAATTTGAATTTTACTTTAGAACAAACGAACTACGTGGTTCAACATTAAAGTCTTGAACTTACTGTCTTTGTGAAATTCATCTGTTGACATACCAAAATTTGAACTTTGAATGTCAGACGCATTAAATGCAGTTGGTGAATGGATAGTTTTTCAGAGTAACCATTGGATAACATCTCTAATGGCTAGATCTTATCAAATTTATAAATAGAACTTCATTTGAAGATGTGGGTAATAATTTTACATTGTATATACCGAAACTCTGCAAAAATTCTTGAGTCAAAGTCTTATGCTCTCACATACATTGGATCTTGTACTTCAACCATCATATACACTCTAAATTAGAGAGTTTATTTTGCTGTAAACAATTGTATCTTCATCTAGAAGATAGATATTCTTGTAAGGGAATTTTACAAGGGATTTGGAAAGCACTAAGATAGAGTGCAAAGAGTAAAACTGCAACAAGCCCACTGAATTCTTGCAAGATAGTGAAAAATCTCAAGAGGTAGCTTGAGGACTGGATGTAGGTCAAGAAAAAGAGACCGAACCAAGATAAATATTTGTGTCTTCTCTTCCCTTATCTTGATTTTCACTTGGTTATATTTTATACTTTGTCTTTACTGTCACTCTTGCTTTCATTGCTCTCTTACACTTTTGCAGAAAATTTTAAGCTCCCCAATTCACCCCCCATCTTAGGATGCCAGCATATCTAACAACTATTAGCTATTTTTGGAGGTCTGTAACTCAAGTTATAGGTAAAGTTGGGATCACGTGCAGAGCATGTGACTTTTAATAGGGGCTTGGTTATAGTAAAGTAGGAGTTGACTATGGCGAAAGTTGTGACAGTATTATAAAAGGTTGCGATTTTAGTCATTTTATGGGTGTTGGTGTTTTGGTTCTAAGTAACGCTGACTAGGGATGCATCTCTATACATCTTGGGCTCGTTTTCCACAAATTTTGAATCTTAAAATCATCAAGATAAGTGAAAATCTCTTCCTCCACTCCTCCATTTTTGTTGGTTTACACAAATTTTCAATTTTGAGGTGCTGTGGTTCTATATATGAGTTAGGGCTCCATTTTTCTTGAAGGGATAGCTTTGAAAACATGTTAGGAAGCTTTCTAAAGTTATGTAGTAGTTTATATTGTTGATTTATGATGTTTTAAAGAAGAAAACTCAGCATATGCATGAACCTTAGGGTGTAAAGTGAAGATTGAGATTTTGATGAAATCAATTGATGATTTTACTTGTGAAGCATCTTTATACACCCAAGAGCATGTGTACAAAGTTTGGTTGAGTTTGGACTTGATTTGAGTTATCTTGTTTAACTCATTTTCATACATAATTGAAGTCTTAAATTGTAATAGGTATAGTGATTGTTGTTGGGTTAGTTATACGGTAAATTCTTGTGTTTTGGCATCATATAAATGTTGGATCAGATATAATTGGAAGTTCAATCAAAATTTGGTGTAGTTGGTTACAGGTCCTAAATATCTTTAAAAGGCTTAACTTATAGTATTGTTTTGGAAAGAGTAGGAGAGCACTATTATCCTTTGGACTTGAAGGATTTCAATTAGAATTCTTGGTAATCTTAAATTAGAATTCCTGGTAATTTCAAACATAAACTTGTTAGTTTGATTTTCATGAAGATGTGAAATTGGGCTTATCATGTGAAATATTGATTTATGGAGCCTATGTGGAAAAATGGCTAGTTTATGGTTGGCTTGAATTACATGTTTGGAACTTGTTGGGAGTTACTTTGAGTTTGTTCGATTACTTATTAATCAACCTTCATGACTGTGTTTTGCTTGGACCACTTAGCAATGTAACACCTTACCTTTAAACATTATTTCCCATGTATTAGACCTTATTTAATATCCATTTACATTGATTTAGCGGCTTAAATCACTTGAGGGACTAAAACAAAATAATTAAAATTTTTGCAGCACTGTTCATTTGGTCACCCTATTTTCCATACCAAATTTTGAAAAAATTATAATTAATTATAGAAAAATCTTATGGAGATGATTCAAGTCTTTAAAAATAGTTTTAAATATTCTCTACATAAAAAAATATGGAACAGAGCTTTGGTTGTACCAATTCATACAGCATGTAGCATGAATTTACTGTTCATATAGTTACTTTGTAACTTTCCAGTTTTTTGACCTCAACTTTTGAAAATTCATAATTAATTATATACTTGACCAATTAAGATGTTCTTTGTCTTCTTAGAAAGCTTAGAATGTCTACTTTTCAGACATATATATCATTTATAGTTCATGTCCTATTTTGGATAGACTCATCCTTCCTAAACTTTTAGTACACAAAATGGATATTTTTGTGCCATATCTTGCATAATAAATTTCATAATCATAACACATAATCGAATTTCATCCATATTTCATACTAAACATTATATATGGTTCATAAGCCATCATATAGAATTTAATTTTCATACACAAATTTATACAAATTATCTAAACATAACATAATAACTTGCATAATCAAGTTATTCATCACTTTCATCTTCTTTTCCTTTTGTCTTCCTTTGATTTCTTGCATTGCTTGGCCCTAGAAAGGTTAGAATTTGGAAAGATGAGGTTAATAAATCCTAGTGGAAATTACATTTATGCAATTATATCATTACATAAGCATGAAAACATTATTCAAATCACTTTGATACATTTAATAACATAATATACCATATTATCAATAGAAATTTCGGTAGAGTTTCCACATAGAAAATGGACATATCAAACAAAACCCTCACATTAGACACAGCCAAAACTAGTCATAAAACATCAAAACAATAATATGGCAAACATATATCATCATAGAATCAACTTAAGATAACATAAAAGTAAAAAATGTAAAAACTACCTCAATGACTTTCCTTTGCTTTACCACTTTATTCCAACCTTTTCTCTTGCTTTCTTGAGCTATCTCAAACCTAGATACACCATCAAATACTTGCTAAATTATCTAATTCCTTGGGCCAAGTTACAAAGAATCATAGAACCCTAAACTTTCATTTTTCTTATTCTTGACTTTCTTTTGAAAATTTAACTTGTTTTTAGGTAATTCCACCATGAGGAATTCATTTTTACCATTGTTTGCTTTAAATTCCAACTCCTTTTCCACTTTATCTCTTGGCTGAAATCAACATCTTGCAGAGAGGAGAAGAAATTTCATTGCAAACTTTCATAAGCTCATGAAATCATGCTTCAAATAACTTGTTTATGCTTTCCTCTAGGTTCATTTCATGAAATCACTTCCCTTTTACTTTCCTTATGCTTGGCCGAAATTAGAACCTTAGGAGGAGAAGAAGAAAATTCAAATATCCTAGCTTGAACTTATGGAAAATCAACTTAAAATTGGAGGAAAGTACTTATCTAAACCTTGTCGTGATGCCTTCAAACTTGCTTCCTTTCCTTCCTCCTCCTTCTTCCTTCTCTCTTCTCTCTTTTCTCTCTAAAATTATTTAGCACCTCCCCCCTCTTTCTTCCTCATAATTTTCATCCAACTTGAGGGTTTCCATAAAAAATTGTCCACGTGTCTATTGAGTTGTATGGCCAAAAAAAAGTTTCTTAGGTTTTGCTCTTTAAAACATTAAAATAATCCTTTCTAACATATGTATAAAAATGGGCTAATATATAGGAGGGGAGCATGTGTTCTCTTATACAAGATATTTTTCTTAGTAGATCAATCCTATACCATTTACTTTATATCATGTATCATTTTCTTCCAAGTGTCCATGTAGTTTGCAACATCTATGACATCATAATTATTAAAATAACCCTCCAAATCACATGTCAAAATTTCATCCAATAAGGAGGAAGCATTTGTCTCTTAAACTGCATATTTTTCTTGATTCATATACATCATGTACTAGTTTCTTTTATTTGGACAGTAAATTAGTACTTTTATAGTATTTTATAATACCGTTTATTCCTTTATATATACATGAATACATTAGTTTGGAATCTGCATTTAACTTAATATCCTATTTCAACTTGTACTTTATGTGGAGCTCTTATGCTTTTCTTTTCTAACTTTATTAGTATTGTATGGCCTACAATACTTTTTCTTTTTGCTCATTAATTTTGCTGCATTTTGCAGTCTATATCCTTTCAAATTAGTTCCTTTTGGCTTAATACATTATTTCATTGGGTCCAGCATGTCATAAGGCCCATTTTGACATCAATATTGAAATTTCTAAATTTTTGGAAATTAACAAAAAAAATGACCCAAAATTTTGAATAATTACACATAATGACCCAACATTTTAAATTAATTACAATTGAGGATCCAATGTGTAAAATGACCATTTTGCCCTGCGTGGCATTCATTTAGCATATTAATACCACATCCTTTGTAACCATGTTTTTCTCACATTTCTGCGAGACATTGTAATTACACTTTGACCCTAACTTTAAAAATTGAGACATTACAATTCTCCCCCCTTTAATAAAATTTCTTCCTCAAAATTTTGTTGAATACTTATATCTCTTGTTTTCTTTCTTTTTTATTTCTCAATTTCTAGACCATTTTTATCATAGGAATACTTTTGTTTAAACTTGCATGACTTAAAAGCCATCATTGCCCTCTGGTATTATTCAATCATTTATATCATTTGAAGGGTCTAGTTGGTACTTTTTATGTTGGGAAATGTAAGGGATTTCATACATGTGCCTCAATTAGGTAGCATAGAAAACGTACATGTAATAGGTCCATCTACCTTGCCTATATCATAGTCTTCCTATTGACACCTAATAACATTTCTTCCTTTACCTTTCGTACTTTTAGGCTATCTACATGAATAATTTCTATTAAGGCATAAGCTTGCTATGTTAGCTTTGTCTAGATGATACTTACACGATCATCTCAATCTTATTTTTCATTCTATTTTCTTTACTTCAAGCCTAACTTTCCTATTATCTATTAATTACTTAAGGCTATTGTGATCTCAATTACTCTTATGTTAGTACCATAGAGATAGTAACTCTATATCTTGAGACCATTTTTAATCATTGCTATGAGTGGGAATAGCTTTTTGATAAAATTTAATTATATAAAACATAAGCTATAACCTAAAACTTAATCTTGACACTTTACTCATATCCTGATCGGGCTTACTTTTTGCTATCATAATCATATGAATCATTCTTTGGATCAAGAATTTATTAACATAAGGGAGAAGGTTTAGCTTCTTTAATTCATAAAAACTTGTTTCATAAAGCTCTATCCCACAAAACTTTCTTTTCTAATCAAGTGGCAAGACAATCTAAGAGAAATTTCTCATAACATCTTGCTAAACTTGTAAAAAAATTCTCATTTCATTTTGGTTTTTAGTCTATCCCATATCATAATTGCATTTATTTGATACAATGACCCTATGGGAGATTTTGTGACCTACTAACTGTATTTTCATGATCTATGTTCACTGAGTTTAACAGCTCATTGCTTTTATTTGTAATGCTTTAAAAATTCTTAGTTATCTTTTATGCTCTTCTAAAGATTTGGAGTACTTTAGAACATTATTATTGGTAACTATAATGAATTGCTCATACTTCTATTCATGTAGTGATAGGTGCCTTGGTAAGACCAATTGGCATAAAAGTTCATAGTGCCCTTATTTTGTTCTAAAAACAATCATGGGACATCTTTCCTTTCTTACATTTATATCTTTCTTTTGCTTTACTACATTCCAGTAGATCACGCATCCTAGAATTTCCCACGCTTGAGCACGCTTAACTTCAAAATGCTTAAGGGTTCTGCTGTACTCATGCCAATATTAGATTTATAAAATTCTGACTATGGCTTCCTTTAGGTCATAACTCATCCGTAGACTTGGATAACTCACTACTTTAATTCTGGGGCAAAATATCCCTATTTTTATCTTTCCTTTAACATTTGGCATAACATCCTATAATGACATCTCATCATCATTCTTGTGTCCGTTCATTGCTCATATTTATATTGCTTGTGATATCTCTATTTTCTTTTATCTAGCTTTTGCTAGCTTAGAGGTCAAATTTACTACTATGCCTTTATACGTTAGCACATCCCCAAAACCTTGTACTTTGCTTACATCATTGTAGGCCTTTGGAACTCTTTGGCTTTTTGTGGGTTAAGGTTTAATTAACATTAAGGTAGTGCTTACTAACCTTTTACACAGGAATATTTCTACTTTGTCCATTTTCCATACATAACTTACTTAATTGTTCAACCAAGGTTACTTAGTGGGCTGGCAACTTAAGGTAAACTTCTCAACCCTTTCAAAGTCTCTTACTAGCCTAGATAGAATCTAGCCCTTGGTCTCTCACCATCATTCATTCTTGCTCAATTGGGTTTCCCTGAGAGCCACCACCCTTTTGTCTTGCCTCAGTGACTTTTATCATACAAAAGATTTCATCTATTTTTGGTTGATTGGGTCTCATAATCCAAGAGTCACCTCCCCTTTTTCCTCGCCTTAGCAGCTTATGGAGGATTTCATTCATGCCTTTCTTGTGAGATCTTTTTGTCCAAGAACCTTCTTTCTATAACTAGATTTCATACTATGCTTAACAATTAACTATCTCAAGGTTTTGTAGTTCCTTAGTTGCCTACCACGATTTTCACCTTTCTTGGCTCATACTTTAAGCATTGTAAATATATTCTTCCTTTATAGAGACATTAAATCTTTATCTAACTTTTCTCCCTTAACTCATATATTAGTTTCCCTATTGATCTTTCACATCTGTTTATCTCATATTCTTTACTAGTTACTTCATTCATTATATGGAATAAATCTCAGGGGTGGCAAAATCAAGGTTTTCCTTTACAATTTAAGAGGACATTATTTGCAGAAAGTAGTTCATGCTAATAATCATAATACTTACACTAGGGAAGGGCGTTCATGTCAAATCCAATGTGGTATAACATCATTTATATTGGAAAAATATAATTTAGACATTGGAGGTACTAGCTTTATTCCCCAATAAAAACATATAAATCATATGATTAGATCCAGTCGTATAGTACCCGAATCAAGTGATGTATGCTCAAAATAATCATTTTACCTTCAATAAGATTCGGTGATTATCGGGCCTTGGGCTAAGAAAGAGCAGAGACCCTTCTTTATGCTTGGAATTTGGATCTAATTACCTTTACATTACAATCTTGAGCAAAATATCCAGCCTTACCACATCGAAAACAAACATTTTGCCCAACTAAACATGGCCTCAAACCATGGATTTTTCCCCATTGCTCACAGACGGGAACATCTCTATATGTATTTTGTCCTCCTTTCCTACCTCCCCTATTAAACTTCCAATTATCATTGTTCCATGGCCCTTTCCTTTTCTTACTTGTCTCACCATCATCAATAGTAGCTTTTCTAATGTTTGCTAAGGGAGCATACATAAGACCTTTATGATTTATTCTCTTTTCTGTAATTCTGCTAACATTCACCAATGTATTAAATATTCTAATTTACATGGGGGCTACCTTCTCTTTGATGGTAGGTTTTAAACCTCTTTCTAGCTTCTCTATTTTCCACCATTCATCATCACCCTGCTATAAATAGGTGAAGTATCTAAATAGCTAAATAAATGTGGCCACATATTCATCCATTGACTAATCCTCAGTTTGCTAGAGCATAATAAACTCAGCTTCCTTCTCATCCTTAACTGATCATGGAAAATATTTATCATAAAAATATTCTAGAAATAACTCCCATGTTAATGGGATATTTTGGGCTTGCAAGACCAATTTAGTGTTTTACCACCATCTTTCTACTTCTTTCTCAAGCATGTATGTAGCCAGTAGGGCTTTCATTTCAGAGGTGTAGCCCATTAACTTGAAGATCTTTTCTAAGCTCATAACCTACTCCTCCATTTCTTGCAAGTCAAATTTTCTATCAAGGAAGGAGGATTATGCTTTCGAAATTGAGCTAGTATGTGCTATTGATTTGCCAAATCAATCATTATCCCTGCTGCTTGCTGTGTGTGTGCAACATGGGGCACCTACTGTTGATTTTGCCATTGAGGCAAAATTTCAACTCTTGCCTCCTGATTTTGCCATTGAGTATCTATGGTTCACTGTAATTGCTCAATGGTCTTTTGTTGTTGATCCAATATTTCCATAATAGCTTGTAAAGGATCAAGTGGGTGTGCTTCTTTGGGAACCTGCTTAAGAGTTTCTATAACACCTTACATTCATATATATTTTTTCAAGTAGCATAGCATATTTAATGTCCAATTGACCTATGTTAGAGGCTTTAATCATCATAGGGTCCAAAATAAAGATATTAAGAAAAATAGATTCACTGTTTATTTGGTACCCAACTTTTCTAAATAAGGTTTGAAAAATCATAAATAATTCTAGAAAAATGATATAAATTTGATTTAATTTATAAAAATAGCTAATAATATGCTTTACAAGGAAAAATATGAGACTTATATTTAATCACACAAATTGGCACAGTTTAATGCTCAAAGATGTACTGTACAAATGGTCAAAATATTTGATCCAGGTTTTCTAGCCTGACTTCAAAATTCCATATCGATTCTCACGGGTAACCAAATCTAGTGATCTTTAGCTTGTTGGAAAGCTCAATCTATCTAGTTTTTGGAAATATATAACACTTATATGTTGCATTAAATTTCAAATAAACAGTAATGACATAACTAACAAGTGCACATAATGGCCAGATTATATCATAACTTTGTAAAATATTGACATACACATCTCTTACATTGTTCTATATTGCTCATGCTATATTTAAAACATCACAATGGACTTAAAAGAGCATAATGGAAGCATGACATATCTTTACAAAATCACATATGATTTTACATAAAATCACAAATAAACATGTAGCAAAGGCAACAACAATGTTAATCATCAAGAGCATTCTCCTTGCCCTTTGTCTTCTTGGTGGCCTTGACATCTCTTAAACCTATAATTTGGGACACTTCAAAGGATGAGATTGTGACAATCTCAGTATCAAGTTATATTCATGCATTATGTTATTCATGTCATGCAATAATAATATTAAATCACATTGAATCACATTAATCAACAAATTACCATATAAGTCATAAAAATTTCAGCAATATAACGACTTATAAAATGGATGTCCTAGGGAATAAAACCCCTCATATTATAGCCAAAACCAATCAAAGAGATCACAATTGTAATATGACAATGTAATTTGATCATAAAAAATCCATGAAAGAACAAAAAGCAAAAATATGTAACTTAGCTACCTCTTAAAGTATTACTTAGCTTATCTCTAGAAACCAATGGTTCCACTTGCTTTCTTAGGCTTTCTCAAGTCCCTATATAACATTAAACATTTGATTAAGCTACTGGTTTCATGTCATTATACACAAAACACCCATGAAATCCTAGAAACCCTTAAAATTCAGTTTGTCTATCTTAACTTGATTCTTAAAACCTATACTTGTCTTTAACATTTTTACCATGGGGAATCTATTTTTGGGGTCAAATTAATGAAATTTCCACTCTAAGAATCACTTCTAGGGCTGACCAGAATCTGTCATCATGAGAAAATCATTGGTTTTTCATTTACTTGTTTCAAAATTTACCAAACTTGCTTCCTTTAACAAATACTCATATTTTTTCTTGATTTTATAGTGTTAAAACATCATCCCACCCCAAATCAAGCCTTGACCAAAACTATACAAAGCTTGAGAGAGGAAAAACTTCAAGAAAATTAAGCTAAACAACTAAGAAACTTAACTAGAACACTTGAAGATCTCAAGTTAGGTACTTACAAATTTTCTTGGATTTTGTTCGTATTTTTCTCTTCACCTCACATTAGCTGCCCTTCCATTTGCAAAATTTTAGACCTCTCCCTCTCTTTCTAAGTGTGCTTGGTTGTGCAAGACAAGGGGTATTTATAGGCCACTTTAATCTTAATTACTTTTTTACTAATTACCTTGATTAATTTAATCAAAACTTAGCTATTAGGTTTGCTTAACTATTAAGACTCCAAAATTGAGCACATGGACAGCTGACTAGGCATCTAAATGAAAGGTATTTATCTCCAAAATACTGCATATTTTTCCCAATTCACTAATATCTTGTGTTGGTTACTTTATATTTGGACATGTAAAGTTATTTTTTACAGTATAAAATCATTATACGAGTACATAATTAAAGTAAACTTGTATTTGGTATTACTTTATTATCCTATCTCCTAAAAGCTCCTGTTATAATACCCAACTGCTTTTTGTAACAACCCACCTCCAAAACCCTCCAGACTTAACCCAAAACTACCAAAATGATCAACTAATATTCACCTCATCCATCAAAAACAGCAGAAACAAAACAACAACACCCAACACTGGGCTGGGACTGCGGCTGCTATATTACCGCCACGGCTTCAGCATCCCCTACTGATATCCCATATCAGGAACTTTTATAATCCGGGGCGAATTTCCTACGCGTATAACTTTACGCTTCGACCTATGATTGACTTGATTCCAACTCCTACAAGTTAATCTAGTCCCAAGCTATCCATAGACACCCTTCTTGCCTCAAACCAACTCCGTATGGAGATTCTGGACCCCTAACACCATTTTTGCCACTTATTGACCAAAACTGACCACTAACCACTTCCAATTGTCACCAAAGACAACTAGTCACTCAGAGACCATTCATATAGGTCCAAAACACCCAAATTGACCTGTTCAAAGAGGTTTCGTCTCAAAGGAAACACTTCTCTAAGTTTTGATCCCCTTAAACCTCAACATGACAAGATGGGCTGCAGGCCCTAAACACAACAACTAGGCCCAAAACCACCCTGGGATCACAAATACCACAATAACGACTTCCCAAAATCCAATACTCTCAAAGCACCACAAATAACACATTCCATACACAACCAAAATATGCAGCTACCCATATATCGCAATATACATTTACAACCATTCCTACAACACCATATGCTTAATACAAAACCTTCAATCCTACGTGGCACATAATACATTATCCAAAAACAAACAGTACATAGACTATTTCCAGGTCCGCAGCTACTCTCTGGGCTTCTCAGGACTAGCGCCAGAATCTTCACCTGAAAGGGTTAGTCATGGGAGAGGGTGGGGTGAGACAATGTCTCTGTAACCGGGGACAACCACGCACATAAATATATATGTATTCTTATACATAACACATATAACATATGAATGCAATGTAAAATGAATGATATGCATGTCACCCTCTCAAGGGTCTCATCTTTATCCTCCCTAATATATACGGGCCACCCTTATCCTCCCTAACACATATACATATACACATATCCCATCCTTATCCTCCCTAACACATATATCATCATACGTTATATATATATCATCATATCATCACCACTCCCTCCACCATATAACATAGTCTCACAATATCATGTGGTGATGCTAATCTATCATCATATAATCATCATCATGTCATATAATCATGTATGCACCATCTCACATAATATCAACGTCAACATCATATATATCATCATCACAATCATCATCATCATCTAATCGTACGCATACCATGACATATATATAGAAAACGATACACACAACACATCAATATCGTGGTATGAAAGAGACATACATATATATACACAACTATACAATACCCCATAAACAAACACCTGGTTACCTTAGGTTATCAATATCGCGCTCACACAAATTCCACACGCTTTCTTGAACACCAACATGCTTGAACCCCTCTCGGCTAACCAAAAAACCTTCATAATAACACAATTTTTTCGTTAACACGATATACCAATAACCAAAACATCATAATTCAACCACTTTAGGCCTAACCCAAGGTTCTAATACCCCTTTCATGCATCAATAAGCTCTTAGGGAACATTTACACACCAAATAATGCCATACATCTCGGATTCCCAAGAGCCTTAACCGGAATTAACATAGGGTTAAGCTCAAATCACATATAAACCCTTCAAAACTCACATCCAAGCAACAAGAACACCAAAACACACATCATTAACCTCTTTTTAACCATTTCAATAGGTGGATTTCATCAGAAACAGGAAATCCAACCTCAAAACTGAGAACCCCAAATTTCCACCGAAGAAAAATGAAGAGGGAGGAGTAGAGAACACTTACCAACCTAAATCCAAGCTCCCTCGGTCCGAAAATCACTCCTGGACGCCAAAAATATCGAACCCTCGTCACCTCTCTCATCGCTCTCTCTGATTTCTTTCTTTCCAAATGTCTGAAATGATCCAGATTTAAACAAAAATCTCGACTCTCACCACAGCTCTAGATATGTAGCCACAGCGCCACCATAACTTTACTGAACAATGCTATTGGAAGGCATCTCGCTACAGCATGAAGCCCTTTTTGGCTTCTCTTGAACCTAACTCCACCTTATTTCCTCCGGTCTTGAACACAAGCCAATAAAGATATCATGAGGGTTGTTACACTCTCCCCTCCTTATAAAAAATTTCATCCTCGAAATTTCAACTCTCAACTTACTAAAAAATCTCAGGGTATTTCCTTCGCATGTATTCTTCTGTCTCCCATGTGACGTCATTTGATGTCAAACCGCTCTATAAGACTTTTATCAACTTTATGGTCTTATTTCTCAATTGCTTTTCTTTAACATCTAGAATTTGTAGCGGCGTGACCTCAAAAGTCAGATCCTCTCGTACTTGAATTGCCTTATCATCAATCACATGAGATGGATCTGGATGATACTTCTTAAGTTGAGACACATGGAATACATCATGTAATCTGGCAAGATTAGGTGGTAACACCACTCGATACGCTACTGGCCCAATTCGTTCCAGAATCTGATATGAACCCATATACCGTGGAGTGAGCTTCTTCACTCGAATCGACCTTCTAATACCAGTGGTAGGAGTGACCTTCAAAAACACATAATCTCCAACATCAAATTCCGATGGCCTCCTCCTCTTGTTCGCATAACTCTTTTGCCGACTCTGAGTAGTAAGAAGCTTATAGCAAATATTCTCTATTTGCCGAGAGGTTTGATCAACAATATTTGGGCCCAAAAGAATCCTTTCACCAAGTTCAACCCAACACAATGGTGATCTGCATTTTCTACCATACAATGCTCCATATGAAGCCATCTGCAAACTCGAGTGGAAACTGTTGTTGTAGGCAAATTCAACCAATGACAATAACTAATCCCAATTGCCTTTATTCTCTAGAACACATGATCGCAGCATGTCTTCTAGAGTTTGAATTGTCCTTTTAGTCTACCTATCAGATTGAGGGTGATAAGCAGTACTGAAACTCAATTTCGTACCCATGGCTTTCTACAGAGATTTCCAAAACCTGGATGTGAACCTGGGATCCCTATCTGACACAATATTAATTGAGGTTCCATGTAACCTTACAATTTCATTCACATAAAGCTGGGCCAACTTTTCCATCGAAATTGTTTCTCGAATTGGAAGAAAATGGGCCGACTTCGTCAATCTGTCCACAATGACCCATATTCCATTGTGTCCTGAAGAGGTTCTCAGTAATCCCATTACAAAATCCATGGAAACACTATCCCATTTCCACTCTAGAATCTCCAAGGGTTGCAACGTAGCTGTAGGCAATTGGTGCTCAATCTTGACCCTCTAACAAATTAAACATCTTACAACATACTCTGTGATGTCCTTTTCCATTCCTGGCCACCAATAACCACACTTTAAATCTTGATACATCTTAGTGGTACCTGGTGAATAATGTACCTGCTCTTATGAGCTTCTTCCAAAACAATTTCTCACAAACTCACAACATTAGACACACAAATCCAAAAATGGTACTTGATGATACCATCTTCTAAAATATCAAAGTCCTGGGTCTCTGCCATTTCGATCTATTCCCAAATGCCCAAAAGATATTCATCCTCCAACTGAGCATAGCGAATGTTCCTCAATAAATCGCTTGATATACTAAGGGAACTCATTACTAGTACTCCAGGATGGACATTAATGGATAATTTCATATCTCTCAAGCTTTCAAGCAATTACTGCTCCCTTATCATCATTGTGGCCATATGAATCAACTTTCTACTCAATGCATCCGCCACAATATTGGCTTTCCCAGGATGATACTTCAAAACAAACTCATAATCTACAAGGAACTCAATCCAATGCCTTTGCCTCATGTTCAGCTCTTTCTGATCAAACAAATACTTTAAACTTTTATGATCACTAAATGCCTCAAACTAAGCGCCATATAGATAATGCCTCCACAATTTCAAGGCAAACACTATAGCTGCTAGCTCAAGGTCATGAGTAGGATAGTTTTCCTCGTGAGGCCTTAACTACCTTGAAGCATATGTCACAACTCTACCTTGCTGCATCAAAACACACCCTAGACCTTTCTTAGAGGCATTCATATAAACAGTGAACGACTCTGATGGGTTAGGGATAATGAGCACTGAGGTCGACGTCAAACAAACCTTTAGCTCTTGGAATGCTCTCTCACACCTATCATCCCAAATGAAAAATCGATTCTTACAGGTGAGTCTAGTCAATGACATAACAAGCTGAGAGAATCCCTTAATGAACCTTAGGTAATATCTAGCCAAACCCAGAAAACTCTGAATTTTAGTCACTGATTGCAGTCTCTCCTAATTCAACACAGCTTCAACTTTACTAGGGTCTACTGCCACTCCTTCTGTAGAAATCACGTGGCCCAGAAATTTCACCTCCCATAGCCAAAAGTCACACTTACTAAGCTTAGCATATAGTTGGTGATCCCACAATACTTGCAACACAATCCGAAGATAAAGTGCATGCTTTTCCTCACTCTTGGAGTAGATCAGAATATCATCAATAAACAGCACCACAAATTTATCCAGATACGGCCGAAACACTCTATTCATATAATCCATGAAGATTGCTGGGGCATTAGTCAACCCGAATGGCATCACCATAAACTCATAATGACCATATCGAGTTTGAAATCCCATTTTAGGTACATCTTCAGCACGTACTCGCAATTGATGGTATCCTGATCTCAAATCGATTTTAGAGAATACGGAAGCATCTACCAACTGATCAATCCAGTCTTCAATCCTGGGCAAAGGATATTTATTCTTGATCGTCACTCGATTCAGTTGCCTGTAGTCAATGCACAATCTGAGGCTATCATCCTTCTTCTTAACAAACAACACTGGAGCTCCCCAAGGTGAGACACTTGGTCTGATAAAACCGCTTTTCAATAAATCCTCAATTTGCTTCTTCAGTTCCTTCAATTCCGATAGGGCCATTCGATATGGAGCCTTTGAAATAGGACATGCCCCAGGCACCAAATTGATGGAAAACTCCAGTTCTCGTGATGGCAACAAACCAGTGACCTCCTCTGGAAACACATCCGGAAATTCATTCACAACTGGGTATCTTTTGACACCACCTTTTGTATCCACATTCACAGAGAAGAAAACCAGAAACCCTTGGCAACCTTTCTTTAGATACATGTCGGCTTGGGCAAAGGACAAATAAACATTCTTATCCCCTTCAACACTAGGGATATTCATAGGCAAAGACAATCTTATGAGCACAGTCAAGAATGACATTATTTGCCTCCAGCCAATCCATCCTAATTATCACATCAATCTCTTGCAACGGCAAACAGATTAGATCTAGAGTAGTGCTTCAATGTTCAAAACAAACCACACAATTTAAATAAGCTTGAGTTGTCCTTATTAAAACTCCCGTAGGCGTCGATACTGACAACTCAAAAGGCAACTCCATTGCCACAATACCCAATCTCCAAGCACAATCAAAAGAAATAAAGGAATGCAATGCATCTGAATCAAACAAAGCATGAATAGAGTAACCATTGAGATTGAGTTTACCTCTAATCAAGTTAGGTGCTGCATCTGCTTCTTGTCAGGTGATAGTAAAAACTCGTCCGAGCATCATGGGCCTCCTCGTTGCATCATCACACCTTGGATCCCAACAATTCCGCAACATATGACCTAGTCTTCCACAATTATAACAAATCAAGCATGGATGATCGCCATGGCTAAACCTGCATTTCGTGCACAGATTTGATGAACTACCTGAACCATATTGAGATGGAATGGAGTCCCTTCTTACATGTTCGCTTTGACTGGAACTTCCTTATTCAAAACCACCTAGATAGAAGGGTCCTCTACCAAGCCAACCTTTATTGGACTATTCTCGTCCAAATCTGTCTCTTCCTCTACCATGGCGGTCTCGATTATGATGACATTTTCCTCCACTAGAACCTGTGCTGCCATCGCTAGTACCACTACCTGAGCCAGTTCCTTTATTAATTGCTCCTGTAGGTCCTAGATGAGAAAAGGCCCGAATCATGGAATTCCTTATACACTCTTCATCCTCCTTCATCCGTTTATAGAGAGCACGAATCTTCATGCACAAGTCCTCAAAGGACACAAACTCTACCATAGACAGCCGCTCCTTGATCTCTGGATGGGCTCCCTCAAACAACCTTTGAGCCTTCCACCTATCATTAGGAGAATTATTTAGATAAGTGGAATACTTGGCTAAGTCCAAAAACTGATCAATATAATCATCCGCCAACAAATTCTCTTGCTGAAAAGCTAGGAACTCAGCTTTCTTCTGCATCATTAAAGTTGGAGGGAGGTAGTGTGCAAAGAACCGTCCCTTAAACTATTCCCAGGTCATCGGGGGATCCATCACTTCAGCATTGGGAACAACACTTCTCCACTAACGCTTGGTCTTCTTCTCAAGCTTAAAGGCTGCTAGTTGCACCCTCTACTCTGAGGTGCAATCCATCACACTAAAGATATTCTCCAACTGTTCTATCCAATTCTCAGCCTGGGAAACATCCATGGTACCTTCGAATGCCGGGGGATCAAACTTTCGAAAGTCCTTTAACTATGAAGAGATACCCCTTTTTCAACCCTTGGGGTTCTTTTAGGCTCTACCACATTTTCATTCTCTCTTGCATTCAAATCCACATACATGCCGACCTCTTCATTCATTCTACCCTACTCATGTCTATCTATTCGCTCTTGTAGCCTATTCAACACTTCCCCCTGGGTATTTACTTAGTTACTGATGCCAGCTAATATTTCTTGCATCTGTTTCATGAAATCACTATTACTCTATCTTCCTCTTCCTATGTGAGACATTTTCCTACACACAAGCCACAACACACTTAAATATATGGTTCTAGACTAGCATTGCAGTGGGAACATAGTCTATGTATTTACAATTGTGCCAAGTAGTATTTCAAGTAGAAACAATGGCCCAAAACCATTGCTCTAATACCAAAAATGTAACAACCTACCTCCAAAACCCTCCAGACTTAACCCAAAACTACCAAAATCATTAACCAATACTCACCTCTTCCTTCAAAAACAGCAGAAACAGAACAATAACACCCAAAACTGGGCTGTAGCCTTAGTCGCTATAGTACCACCGCGGCTCTGGCCTCCCCTGAAACTCCCTCTCTTCTGGCCTCACTGGAGCTACGGCCTGGACACTGAAGCTGTGGCGCCCCCTGTTGATATCTCATATCAGCAACTTCTACAATCTGGGGCGAATTTCTGACACGCATAACTTTACGCTTCTACCTCCGATTGACTTGATTCCAACTCCTACAAGCCAATCTAGTCTAGTCCCAAGCTATCCATAGACACCTTTCTTGCCTCAAACCAACTCCATATGGAGATTCTGGACCCTTAACACCATTTTTGCCACTTATTGACCAAAACACACCACTAACCACTTCCAATTGTTAGCAAAGACAACTAGTCACTCAGAGACCATTCATATAGATCCAAAACACCCAAATTGACCTGTTCAAAGAGGTTTTATCTCAAAGGAACCACTCCTCTAAGTTTTGATCCCCTTAAACCTCAACATGACAAGACGGGCTGCAGGCCCTAAACACAACAACTAGGCCCAAAACTACCTTGGGCTCACAAATACCACAATACCGACTTCCTAACATCCCACACTCTCAAAACACCACAAATAACACATTCCATACACAACCAAAATATGCAACTACCCATACATCGCAATATACATTTACAACTATTCCTACAACACCATATGCTTAATACAAAACCTTCTATCCTACTTGGCACATAATACATTATCTAAAAACAAACAGTACATAGACTATTCCCAGGTCCGCAGCTACTCTCTGGGCTTCTCAGGACTAGCGCCAGAACCTTCACCTGAAAAGGTTAGTCATGGGAGAGGATGGGGTGAGACAATGTCTCAGTAACCGGGGACAACCACACACATAAACATATATATATTCTTATACATAACACATATAACACATGAATACAATATAAAATGAATGGTATGCATATCGCCCTCTCAGGGGTCTCATCCTTATCCTCTCTAACATATACAATCCATCCTTATCCTCCCTATCAAATACGGTCCACCCTTATCCTCCCTAACACATACATCATCATACATTATATATATATATCATTATATCATCAGCACTCCGTCCACCATATAATACAGTCTCACAATATCATGTGGTGATACTAATGTATTATCATATAATCATCATCATGTCATATCATCATGTATGCACCATCTCACATCATATCAATGTCAACATCATATATATCATCATCACAATCATTATCATCTTCTAACCGTACGCATACCACAATATATATATAGAAAATAATACACACAACACATTAATATCGTGGTATGAAAGAGACATGCATATATATACACAACTATACAATACCACATAAACAAACACCCGGTTACCTTAGATTGTCAATACCGTGCTCACACAAGTTCCACACGCTTTCTTGAACACCAACATGCTTGAACCCCTCTCGACTAACCAAACAACCTTCATAATAACATAATTTGTTTGTTAACACGATATACCAAAAACCAAAACATCAAAATTCAACCACTTTAGCCCTAACCCAAGGTTCCAACACCCCTTTCATGCATCAATAAGCTCTTGGGGAACATTTACACATGAAACAATACCATACAACTCGGATTCCCAAGAGCCTTAACCAAATAAACATAGGGTTAAACTCAAATCACATATAAACCCTTCAAAACTCACATCCAAGCAACAAGAACACCAAAACACACATCATTAACCTCTTTTTAACCATTTCAATCGGTGGATTTCATCACAAACCGGAAATCCAACCTCAAAACTAAAAACCCCAAATTTCCACCGAAGAAAAATGAAGAGGGAGGAGTAGAGAACACTTACCAACTTAAATCCAGGCTCCCTCGGTCCGAAAATCACTCCTGGACGCCGAAAATGTCAAAGCCTCGTCGCCTATCTCATCGCTCTCTCCGATTTCTTTCTTTCCAAACATCCGAAATGATCGGAATTTAAACAAAAATTTTGATTCTTGCCACAGCTTCAGATATCTCACCGCGGCTCCACCATAACTTTGCGTGAAGCCCTTTCTAGCTTCTCTTGAACCTAACTCCGCCCTGTTTCCTTCGGTCCTGAACACAAGCCAATAAAGATATCATGAGGGGCGTTACACTTTTCTTTTTACCTTTTTACCTTTTGCAAATCTGAAAGTAACTTTTTACTAAAATTTACTTTTTAATCTTCAACATTGATTTTTTTTTATCTTTAATCAGTAAACCTCAATGATATATACCGTTGGGCTCATCTCGTCGGGAGCTCTATTTTGATAGTAATTTTACATATTTATAAATTACCCTAACGTAAGGCAAAATTATAATTTTTAATTTTCTCATGTCACTAGCTATAATTTTCCCCAAATCTATTTCAACCATTATCTCCCATGTGATTTTTCATACTTGAGAAACTAAAATGCAAAATATTTTATTCCTAGGGTTAAAAATATAATTTTTCCATTTTCCATCTAATCTAAAAAATTTACCTTTGCCCTATTTTACGCTTAACGGTGTATATCCATTTTCTCAAATTCCCTATAATTTTCTTATATTTAGCCTTCTAGAGATGTTGCAGTTTTTGTTCTTGCTTACCTTCCTGTGTGAACCATTTTATATCTAAACAATAACCATCTTCATGAACATATAATAATTGTACTCATTGTACTTTTATTCACCTTTTCATAAACTTTGTACATTAGTTCATACAGTCAAAATAGGTTTTATCATTTCTTCTACATTCTATGTTAACTATGAGTGCATATATGTTACATCCAAAATTTGCAGTCATACATATTCACATATATACATATAAACCTTTTACATAACGTTCATACATTCCTATTACTACCTTTTCCTTTATAAAAAATAACTCTGACTAGCTATGATACAACAAAACTTGTAGCCATCATCACTCTTTACAATCATACATATCCTTTTGTTCCTATTTATGAAGTACTGGAACTTCCGCCTTCTTTTCTAGACTCGATATTTTTTATTGTAAGCCATTTTATATCTAAACAATAACCAACTTCATGAACATATAATAATTGTACTTTTATTCACCTTTTCATAAACTTTGTACATTAGTTCATACAGTCAAAATAGGTTTTATCATTCCTTTCTAGATTCTATGTTAAGTATGAGTGCTTTTATGTTACATCCAAAATTTGTAGTCACCCATATTCACGTATATACATATAAACCTTTTACATAATGTTCATACATTCTTATTACTTCCTTTTCCTTTCATAAAAAAAAACCATGACTACCTGTGATACAACAAAACTTGTAGTCACAATCATTCTTTAGAATCATACATATCCTTTTGTTTCTATTTATGAAGTACTGGAACTTTTGCCTTCTCCGCTGGACACAATATCCTCCTCCAGATTCTCTTCAGGATCATCATCAAGATCTTCTTCTAGATCTAATTCAATTATTTCAAATTCTTCTTGCTCCAGCTGGATTACCTCAAAGTATGCCAATTCTCTGATCTAATCTTGCCAAGTTTTTGACATTTCCTATTGAAGTCTAACTTTAATTGGTATCCAGCACTCTGCTTCAGGTAGCACATTAATTATTGCATCAATCCAAGCTACCTCTATGTAAAAGTAGTTCTAGGATTCCATAAACTGCTTGGCATCTCTAACCACGTCCAAGAAAGTCAAGATCCTTGACTCAATAAAATTTGACTGAATATCCTAGAATAATTGTTTAACAATCCTTCAAGTGTCGTGGGCATCATCAAATGAAAGTACAAGGCCAAGGTTATCCATTTCCTTATCATATGCTCTTGCCAGCTGATTATTCAATTGAATATCTCTCTGTATAGAATAAGCTATGACACATCCTTCTAGACTGCCAAATTGTGCACTCCCTAATTTAGCCTTAATAGGAGTCCAAAAAAATCATTAGGGATTTTGTTGATCATCGTGTTAATCCATGACAACTTTACGTAATATAGCCCTTTGCTTACTAGAAGGTCCTTGACTTTTGCAACCTTATATAGGAAGACTAACATGTTTTTAGGCCCTTTGAGATATGCCTCACATTCATTGAAGTACTTTTGTACATTTCGGTATACAATTTATTCTATGTTAATCGGACCATCATAATTTGTATTTTCTGGGTCTAAAACAAAACTTGCCTCATAATCAACACCTTTTGTAACTTCTATTCCTGGTTCTTGTATTTGGACAGGTTGGGCTGGAATAGCTTGTAGTGGAACTACTGCGATCATTCAAACCCAGGTGGTTGAGGTCTTACAATAACATTTGGCTTATCAGAATTTTTTGCTAGTATCTTATTGGAGCCAACACTTTTGTCTTATTTTTCTATTTCTCATTCAGGGATTATCCATTGATCATGGTTGAAATCCTAGTGATTGCTTGAGGAAAACATATTATGTGTGCTCAATATACAATAGCAATCCTAGTCAATTAATCCATTCAAAGGAATATTACTAAATAATATATTCCTTTTCCTAAGATTCAACTGTCTTTGCTTGAATCTTCTGCTTTGATATAAAAAAATATAACACCTTACCTTTATACCTTATTTCCCATTATCATGTAACACCTTGATTTAGGACCTTTTTCCCATGTATTAGATTATTATTAAGTCCATTTATACCTTATTAGAACCTTGAATCACATAATATGTCATGGTAAAATTTTCCAAAAATTCAGGTACTATTTATTTTAACCAAATCCCTTTTCCCAACCGAACTTCGGAAAATCATAACTAATTCAATAAAAATCATATGTAAGTGATTCAAGTCTCTAAGATAGCTTAAAAGATTGTATACATGTAAAAAATATAAAATAGAGTAATTACTAGGCCAATTAGTACAGTAAATTTCGTGAAGTTTCATTATTCATATGGTCAATTTCAGTAAATTTAGCTTTTTGGAGCTAATTTTTGAAAAATCACTATAATTCACACACATATCCAAATTGAGTGATATTTTGATAATTTAAAAGATATTTCTGTATGCTTTCTAGCCATATATAACATTTATACTTTCTACTACAAAATGTTCAAACAGTAGCAGGTACACCTTCTAAAGGTCAATAATGACCATTTACATCCTAGTATTTTGCAAAATAAAAGTTATAAAATATTTACATGGCCATAATTCATCCTTATCTCATGCCATACATTCACTAAGACTTAAAAGAACATAAAAGCTTAAAGAAACAGATTTAACATTTTTTTTACAAATTTGCACAAAAGTTCCAAGTTCACGGCCATTGCAATCAACAACACATTAATGCCCAAGTTCTTTCTCCTTTCCTTTCTCTTCCTTCGAGGTCTTGCCATGATTGCTTCCTAAACATGGTTAGAAAGTGGGAGGGTGAGATTCAAGAATCTCAGTGGCTAATACCCAAACATGCCATCATATTATCACATTAAGCATGAAAATATCAAGAAAACATATTTCAAACACATTAGCATATTGAAGTCATACAAATCCACAAAATTTTTGGCAAAGTTTCGTTTAGAAAAATGGATGCCTTGGGGTCTCAATATCCCTCAATCAACTCAGCCAATAACATTAAATCATCTCAAAACAACATTATACACATATGGCAAAGCATCAATCACATTGAAAATAAGTATGACAATATATTGCAAGTAAGGGAAATTAACTACCTTATAGTACTCCCTTGCTTCCCATACTTGGTCCACCACTTTCTAAGCCTTCCAAAACTTCCTTGAACCTAACCACATCACCATTTAAGCCTCTTAGCCACTAGTTTCAAGGGTAACATTATACAATAAACATAAAACCTAAAATTCTCACTTAACGTTCCTTTGAGATTTTCTTGAAACCAATACTTGTACTTGACTAATTTGGACCCAAGGAATCCATTATTGCGGTTAAAAACATGAAATTACAACTATAAATATAAATCATCTCTGGCCAAAAATCATGGAAAATGAAGGAAAATTGCTATACTTCATAATACATTAAACTACTTCCATTTTCATGCTTTAAGTGACTTATCTAGCATTTTCCTTGAGTTTAATGGTTGGAAAACTCATTTGCTTCATTAATCATGGTTTGGATAAAAACCTAAGGGAAAGAGGAAGAGAAACTAATCCATGAATCATACACGAACCTTACAATTATCAAGCTTGAGGTGGTAGATCACTTACCAAAAACTTGAACTTCCAATTTCCTCGAGTTTCCTCTTCTTCTTTCTCTCTTTCTTTCTTACCTTTTTCCTTCTGGTTTTGCTGCTGAAAATAACATGCAGAATGGAGAAGAAAGAGAAGGTTTAAGTGGCTTAATTACCTTACTAAGCATGGTTAATGACTTTAACTAACTATGGTTACGTTTGTGCCAAAAATCAACAACTTCTGGGGGAAGTTTTACCAAAAATCCTTCCTGTCCAAACTGCCCCATTTTGATACCTAGAGAGAGGTGTTTAAGTGTCTAATACTGCCCAATTTTTTTTGGTCTAGATATATCTTGAATCGGGTAACTTTTAATCGTACCGATAAAACTATTTTTTACAATAAATTAGCATTTTTGGCTATAGGACTATTCCAAGTTTATATTTATTTTTCCTTAATTATCCTATCCCAAATGGTATTTGTGAAAGGCCCATATCTTGTCTTGGTTACCTTTTAACTCTCCGTGGGGCTCATAATCTGCTTTATGAGTATAAAGTTACTTTTGGATACTCGGCATTAATTATTTCTTTATCCTTGAACATTAACCATTAGTACCATATACCATTAGACTTCTCTCATTTAGGGCTTCGTTTTGATAGTAATTTTGTATATTTACAAAATTGCCTTTGATAGGGGTCAACTTATAATTTTTGAAACTTTTGGGTCATTAGTTGTAATTTTGCCCAAATGCTTTTCCAATTATCATTCCACGTGATCTTCATACATTTAGGGATATGGATATCATTTTAAGGGTTCTTCGTGTTCTTCATAGAATATGAATTCAACTTATCAAGAGAATTAACTAACTCTTGTGGCATCTTATGTTCAGGGTTACTAAAGTTCTCTATAGAGGTTCTATTTGATCTCTCAATTGCATTGGGTTACTTCCGTTGTTTTTGATTATTACTCTGAGTTTTTGAGTTGCCTAAGGCTTGTTCTTGGGAGGTTCACCCTACTTCTATCATATTGGTAATCAGAGCAAAGGTTAAGTTCAAGCATTCCGTCCTCTTATCTGTCTTCTGGATATCTAAAAGTTTGAACACTTCAAAACATCCTTTATCCTTGAGTTTTAGGATGAATTATATATCTATCTTGAAGCTCAGAATCTGCGCTTTCACCTCATTTTAACAACGTCCCAATCCGAGATTTGTGTGAAAAGTTATATTTCGTCAGATCTAAGACGTCGTCTTTCACTCACTTACATTTGTTTTATTCTTCTCAAATCTCTAAATTTTCCCACAATTTGTTTCTTTGGTTCTTGATCATCAGAAAAAAAAAAAAGTAAAAAGGCCTAGAGAAGAAAAGCAAAAAAAACAAAACAAAAAGAAAAACAGAAAGGCCAACAAAAAAAAAAAGAGAAAAAGATTTTATCTTGACCAGCAAGAATCAATCTTGAAATTTGGTTCACCCTTTAAATTGATTTATCTTGTGTCTGGTGTGCAAAATCTTGGTAAGAAAAGTTTTGATTTTGCACCATTTTTTTAACTCCTCCTTGAGTCTCCTATTTGTGTCTAGACTCCTTGAGTTTTCCCTCCTTTGAATTCTCGAAGGTCCCTTGCTATCTTGAACATTTGATTGCCACTCAAACTAACTTGATTCTCTTAACAGGTTATCTGATTCCAGTAAAAGCACCATAAGCACCCAATAAAAGTGGTAAAAGGAAAAAGAGATTTGTGAGATCATTATTAGAAAAAAGCCAATAAAGAGTGCAAACATGAGTAAATTATTACACAAGAATTGAGTGAAACACTGTTGAATCAAGTGTTTTGAGGATTCTAAATCAATTAAAGCTTAGAAGCAAAATAGCAAAGGTGTACAAAAGATCTCAAGTGAAGAAATCCAAGTAAAAATGAGTATAAGATTAGATGTAGGATCTCTCATTGTATTCACATGAGTAAAAAGTTTTGATCTTGCACAAAAATATTTTAAAAATGTGTCTTTACGATAACTCATGAAGTATTTGAAAAATACCCACTAACAAAAGAATTTTGAAGTGTTAAGCTTGATATGTTACTTTGAAAAATTTGAATTGATATACTTGAAATTCGAACTTCGTATTTAAGATATATTAGTCTGAAAAGATGTTTCTCTAACAGAAGAACTTTAGTCTTTGAAATTCGAATTTCAGGTAAAACATAAATGGTAAAAAATGAAAAATTTATCTAAAGATATATCAAAGCTCATCTGAAAGTGAAGTTTAAAAAGAGTTCCAAGTCAATCTTCTGACAGATGAACTTTGATTTTGAAAATTCAAACATTGGAAAGATAGTTTATAAGTCCGTTTAAATGCTTTTCCAACAGACGAACTTTAGCCTTCAGAAATTTGAACTTTGAATTAAGTCTGTTAAGAGATATCTCTGACAGACAAACTTTGGTGTTTGAATATTTGAATTTCAAAAAGAAGAACTTTTGTACCATATTAAGTTGGTCACTGACAGATGAATTTTGGGCACCAAAATTCAAACTTTGAAGGCACTATAGAAATATGGAACAACTGTTTACACTTACCAGAAGAACTTTAAACTTGAAAATTCATATGTTCCAATAAAGAAACATTTGTCAAAGATGAAAATTCAAATTTTGCTTTAGAACTAATGAACTTCGAAGCTCAACGTTAAAGTCTTTAGCTTATGATCTCTACAAAATTCGTCTGTTGGCACACGAAAATTGAAACTTTGGATGTCAGAAGCATTAAATGCAGTTGTTGAACAGATAGTTTTTCAGAGTAACCACTGGGCAACATCTTTAATGGCTAGATCTTGTCTCTAATGTATAGTTAAGACATAAATCTATAAATAGAACTTCATTTGAAGATGTGGGTAGCAAATCTTACATTGTACATACTGAAACTCTGCCAAATTCTTTAGTTAAAGTCTTCTGCTCACATATTCCTTATCTTGTACTTCAACTGTCATATTTACTCTAAACCAGAAAGTTTATTTGATGTAAACAATCTCATCTTCATCTAGAAGATAGATATTCTTGTGAGGGAATTTCACAAGGGATTTGGGAAGCACTAAAATAGAGTGCAAAGAGTACAATTGCATGCTCTTAGAACAGAGTATAGAGTTGTACTGTGGCATTGTAAGAAGTCCAACGATTTCTTGCAAAATAGTGGAAAATCTCAAGTGATTACTTGAGGACTGGTTGTAGGTCAAGAGAAAGAGACCGAACTAGGATAAATATTTGTGTCCTCTCTTCCCTTATCTTGATTTTCACTTTGTTATATTTTATACTCTGTTTTTCTATCACTCTTGCTTTTACTGCGTTCTCATACTTTTTTAGAAAAATTTAATTTTCCCAATTCACCCTCTTCTTGGGAAGCCAGCATATCCAAGAAACACGTGAGAAGAAAGAGTGAGTTTCCTAACTTTCAATTTCTCTTTATTTTAATTCTTTCTACAGGTTCTTGCAACAATGACAGGAAGTGAAAGTGAAGGTGAAGTTAATCTAAAATTCATGATCAAAGCATTCTGTGATGAACTCAAAAACATCAGAAATGATATGGCTGACATGAAATATAAAGGTGCGTTGTAAATAGTCGAGAAGTAGAACCAATGATGAAGAAGAGCACGAATCTGAAATGGGTTCCAACTCAAAAAGCAAATCTTCCTCCAAGAAAGACAATGATTTAGGAGGCATCAAGCTTAAAATTCCCTCGTTCCAAGGCAAAATGGATCTTGACTTATACCTTGAATAGGAGAGGAAAGTAGAGCTCATTTTTGAATGTCATTACTACTCAAAAGAAAAGAAAGTAAAACTCGTAGCTGTTGAGTTTACTGGTTATGCTAGTATTTGATGGGATAAATTACGGCGTACTAGATGGAAGAATGGTGGAGAACCCATCAACATATGGTGTGACATGAGAACCATTATGCGTAAGAGGTATATCCCTTCCTATTACCATCGTGATTTGCATACAAGATTGCAAAAACTTGAATAGGGATCTATGAGTGTTGAAGAGTATCATAAAGAGATGGAGATGGCTATGATTCGAGCTGATGTTAACAAAGATGAAGAGCAGACAATGGCCTACTTCATTAATAGATTTAGAACTAAAATCCGATGAATAATTAGGCTAGAACATTACTTGGATATGGAAGAATTACTTCATAAAGCTATCCACTTAGAGAAGTAATTGAAAAGTAGGAAAACTAGTTATGTTCCTTAGAGAACTAATCCTCTTCAAGCGAAAAGAGTCAAGAACAAGAGATGAAGATCAAAACTCCAAATCAGCCCAAAAGAATAAAGAAGACATGAAGATGAAGGCTTCTACATTTAAAGGTACTTATGAATCAAAATCCTCTTCTAAATCTAGTACCTTATGTTGCTTTAAATGTCAAGGCCTTGGACATATTTCTGCTCAATATCCAAACAAAAGAACCATGGTTATCCTTGATAATGGCCGAGTTGATAGTGAAGATTTTGATAATAATCCTCATGCTTTAGATGATATGTCTCCTTTAGAATCTTGTTTAGATAATGAATATACTGATCTTATACATGGTAATGCACTTGTTACTTAAAGAATTCTCAATGCTCAACCAAAAGATGAGAAACATGATGATAATCAAAGAGAAGAGATTTTCCATACTAGATGCTTCATTCAAGATAAGGTATGTAACTTGGTTATTGATAGTGGTAGTTGTACCAATGTTGCTAGTACTTTACTTGTGGAGAAATTGAACTTGCCTACTCTAAAGAATCCATGGCTTTAATGTAACTTGGTAATGCACTTGTTACTTTACTTGTTGTAGGTGCTCAAAGAATCCATGTAGAAGAGAAAAAGGTTAAGGCAATTCAAGATTGGCCTACTCCAAAGAATGCTAATAAGGTGAGATCTTTCCATGGCTTAGCTAGCTTTTGTAGGAGGTTTGTTAAAGATTTTTCATCTATAGCAGCACCTTTGAATGAGTTAGTTAAAAAGCATGCCACATTTAAATGGGGTAAGGCACAAGAGAAAGCTTTCAATACTTTAAAAGAAAAACTCACCAATCCACCACTACTTGTTTTACCAAATTTTGACAAAGTTTTTGAGGTTGAGTGTGATGCATCTGGTTTAGGTATTAGAGTTGTCTTAAAGCAAGATTATAGGCCAATTACTTACCTTAGTAAAAAGCTTAGTGGTCATATTTTAAACTACTTCACTTATGATAAAGAATTTTATGCCTTAAAGAGAACTTTAGAGACTTGGCAACATTATCTTTGGCCTAAAGAATTTATCATACATTCTGATTATGAGAGTTTAAAGTACCTAAAGTCACAAGGTAAGTTGAATAAAAGACATGCCCGATGGTTTGAATTTATTGAGACCTTTCCATATGTGATCAAGTACAAACAAGGTAAGGAGAATCTATCTCACAGGTATACTCTTCTTACTTCTTTACAAACTCAATTGCTTGGTTTTGAGATGCTTGAGGGATTGTATGAATCTGATTCTAATTTTGGGAAAATTTGGAATTCTTGTGAAAAACATGGTTTTCAAGATTATTTCAAATTTGAAGGCTTTCTTTTCAAAAGAGGTAAACTTTGCATTCCTTCTTGTTCAATGCGTGAATTACTTGTGAAAGAAGCTAATGGTGGTGGTTTAATGTGACATTTTGGCATTGATAAAACTTTAAGTGTGTTGCATGAACATTTCTTTTGGCCTTCTATGAGGGGTGATGTTGTTGTTTTGTGTGATAAATGGATAACATGCAAACATGCTAAATCAAAGATTAAGCCACATTGATTGTATTCCCCACTCCCTGTTCCTAACCAACCTTAGACTGATATATCTATGGATTTTGTGTTAGGGCTCCCTAGGTCTCAAAGTGGAAAGGATAACATCTTTGTTGTTGTGGATAGATTTAGTAAAATGGCATATTTTATTGCATGTTATAAGACTAACGATGCTGTTCATGTTGCTAATCTATTATTTAAAGAGATTGTCTGATTGTATGGTTTACCAAGAATAATTGTGAGTGATAGGGATGTAAAGTTTCTTAATCATTTTTCGAGAACTATTTGGAATAAACTTTGAACTAAACTTTTGTTTTCTACAACTGCACATCCATAAACTGATGGACAAACAGATGTAGTAAATAAGACACTCACTACTTTATTGCATGCAATCATTCAGAAGAATTCGAAAAACTGGGAGAGTTACTTGTCTCATATTGAATTTGCATACAATAGACTTGTTTATTCCATTACATCTTATTCTCCCTTCGAGATTATGTATGGAATTAATCCTTTGACTCTCTTAGATTTTTTACCTTTGCCTATGCATGAATGAACTAACCTTGATGGCAAGGAAAAAGCTAAATTGTGCAGGAACTTCATGCTAAAGTTCGAGCTAGTATAGAAAGGAGGAATGAACAATATGCTTAGCAAGAAAACAAAGGCAAAAGCCAAGTTGTATTCAACCCTGGAGATTGGGTTTGGGTATACTTGAGAAAGGAAAGGTTTCCAGAACAAAGGAAATCTAAGTTGTAACTGAGAGGAAATGGTCCTTTTCAAGTCCTAGAAAGGATCAATGACAATGCCTACAAGATTGACTTGCCTAGTTCCTATGGCAATTTTAGTTCTACTTTCAATGTTTCAGACTTGTCCTTGTTTGATGCTGCAGATTCGAGAATGAATCCTTTCGAGGAGGGTGGGAATGATTGAGAACAAGTAAACACTTAATTGTGGAGATCTAATGTGCCCAAAGACCCTCTTCAAGGATTGAGAGGCCCAATGACAAGAGGTAGGACAAAAGCCATGAAAGAGGCCTTGCAAGGTTAGTCCGAGAGCTTAAGGAGAAAGAGTCCATTTATTTCGAAGACCTAGAGCAAATAACGCCACTTCCAATCCAAAAAGAATGATCATTTATTTGGAGGCCCAATTTGAAGATCTTAAAGGCCCAACCTAAGTCCAAATAGAAGAGCTTGATTAAAAGAAGTCATGTGCTTCATTAATGAGTCATGTGACTTTAGGATTAGATTTATTCTTTTTTAATTTATTTTGAATTTTCACTTTATTTTTGATTTGATTTTTTCCATATTAGATTAGATTAGTTTTGATTGGTTCTCACTTATATTTATGAGGCCAACTTAGGATTTAATTCAAATTTGAATTTAAAATTCAAAAACAAAAGGATAAGCCTTATCTATAATGAGCCACTTATCCTATTAGGATTAGGATGTCTATTATTATTTAAAGACCATATGGTTCCACTATACAAATCAGATCTGAATAATATTTTGAGTGATTTATCTCTTCAATTTCATGTGAAATTATTAGGGTTCTTCGTGTTCTTCCTAGAATATAGATTTGACTTATCAAGAGAATTGACCATCTTTGAGCCAATGCTTGTCTTTAAGGTTTTTCATCATGGGGAACTCATTTTTGCCATCAAATACACGAAAATCCAGCTCCTTCCCATCTTATTATTCTGACCAAAATCTGCTCTTAAGAGGAAGAAATTGGTTTTTCACAAAAACTTGCTTTAAAACACACCTAGTTTACTTTTCTTGAAAAATCTCATGCTTTCTTGTAAATTTATGGCTTAAAAACTCCTTCCCTTTTATTATCATGCTTAGGCCAAGATTAGAACAGCAAAGGGAGGAGAAAATCCAAGAAAACCAACTCAAATTATGTAGAAACTAGGCTAAAACACTTACAAATTAAAAGAAACTTGCTTACCAATTTATTTGGGATTTTCTTTTCCTTTTTCTCCTCTTTTTTTCCTTCATCACGTGGCTTTCTTTCTCTATCACCTTGCTGCAGCTTCTCCTCACCTTTTCTTGCCCAATATGATGCACAACATAAGCCAAGGAGGGAGTATTTATAAAACTTTATGACCAATCAAAAGTTGCCACCAAATCTTCTTGAATTTTCCTTGAAAATGACATAATTAATTGAATAATATAATTCTATCATGTGCAGCTTGTTGGCCATGAAATAGGGAGTATTTTGGTTCAAAAATTTCAGATATTTACTTATCCAGATATATCCTGAACCGATCTGGACAAATAAAGTTACTTTAACAGTATATTTTACTATTATTGGGATACTAATTATAATTATATTGGGATATAAAATTACCATAATATACTTATCTGAATTGGTCCAAATATAAGACCCACATATTTTTCTTGAATGAATACTACTTCTTCCTGCAATCCAGACTGACCTTTATCGGGTAAGACATTAATATTAAATCATAATTACCCAATAAATAGTATTTTGATCTTAATAAATTTCATACTATATTCCATTGGGTTTAGCTCATTGATAACTTCATTTTGACTATAATTTTTCATATTTACAAAAATGCCCTTGACTCGGGATAAATGTATAATTTTTGAAACTTTTGGGTCATTAGTTGTAATTTTTGCCAAAATATTTGACTTCTCTTCCCATGTGAATTCTTGGGGACAAAATTGTCATTTTCATAATTTTTAGGAGCAAAAATATAATTTCTCATTTCCCTGTCCAATAAGGAAAAATGACCTCTTTACTTTATTTCACGTAAAATGGTGTCTGCCATTTTTTACAAATTTTCCATGCATTTTTAGTTATATAATATTTTAGGGATGTTACATGCATTCCCCGTGATTATAGTATGTGATAATGAGGGTCATAGTCTCTTGATATTGACATATGCTAGTCTATAAGTAAAGTATACTTTTATGTCTATGACATGTTGATATCAATGATTATGGCCCATTAACTATTGTTTCCAAGTGAATAACATTGATAATCATGATGATGATGATAACAACATATGATGAACGTATGATGACTATCACACATCCCCATGTATGAACATGGCATAATGTTATTGAAGATTTTGATTATTAGCCTTGATGATCATTTCATTTTTGTAACACCTTCATTTAAGACCATTTTCTTATGTATTAGACCTCATTAAAGTCCAATAATACTTAATTAGAAGCTTGAATCACATAAAATTTAAAAACATAATTTTTCATTTTCATGGTATTCTTCATGTGAGAAATTCCATTTTTCCCAACAAATTTTGAAAAATCAGAACCAATTTCCTAAAAATCATATGCAAGTTATTCATGTCACTAAAAATATCTTACAAGATTTTCTATATGGAAAAAATATCAAACAGAATAATTGTTGAATCAAGAGTTTTAATGATTCCAAACCAACATCCAAGAGCTTGGATTGAAGATATCAAAGGAGATCAAAGTGCTTCAAGTGAAGATTTTCTGAGCATTTGCTGTTAGATCTTTTGTAGGATCTTTAGTTTTAGTTATGATTGGGTAAAAGATTTTGATTTGAGAAAAAGATGTTTTCAAACCTTGATTTTGTGTTAAATCTTAACTTATTTGAAAAACACCCACAAACAGACGAAGTTTGAAAGTTTAAACTTAACTGTCAAGTTGGAACTTCGAACTTTGCTTCAGGAAATTCGAATTTCGAGCTAAAACTGAATAAGTCTGAAGAGATGGCTCTCTGTCAGACAAATTTTGGTTGTTCAAAATTCGAATTTTCATCCAAGTCTGAAAGAAGCCTCTTAGTGACAGACGAACTTCTCATCTTCAAAATTCGAATTTCAGACAAAACACAACTTGAGAAAATAGAAGAAATTCGTCTGAAACAATGTTAAAGTTTATCTGGAATCAAGATAAAATTGAGTTTGAAAAATGCTCTCTGACAAACGAATTTTGACTTTCCAACATTCGAATTTTCATATAAGTCTGAGAGGAGCTTCTTTGAAACAGACGAACTTTGAGTCTTCAAAATTTGAATTTCAGACAAAACACAACTTATGAAAATGGAAGAATTTCGTCTGAAACAATGTTAAAGTTCATCTGAGATCAATAATGATTCAAGTTTGAAAACTGCTATCTGACAGACGAACTTTGAGCATTGAAGTGTGAATTTTAGAAGGTAAGTTCTTGAATCTGTTAAAGTGAAAACATTGACAGACGAACTTCACTCTTCAACATTCGAATTTCGAAGAAAGTGAACTACTGTGTCTCCTTTTCTTGTACTAGGAACAGACGAATTTTGGGCTTCCAAAATTCGAATTTCGAAGGCACTGTAGCAAATTGAAAACACTGTTCACACTTAATCGAAAAACTTTCTCCTTGAAAATTCGTATGTCACATTGTGAAAATGTTTTGTAAGTTTCAAAATTCGAATTTCACTTCATGAACAGACGAACTTCGTGCTGTAACGTTGAAAGCTTTAACCTTCGGTTCCTTCGAAATTTGTCTATTGGCCAACCAAAATTCGAATTTTAGTATGTCAGATGCATTAAATGCGGTTGGTTAACAGATAGTTTTTCACAGTAACCATTGGATAACTTTTCCAAACGGATAGATTTTGTCTCTAACGGACATTTAAGACCTTAAACTATAAATAGAACATCATTTGAAGTTCTGGGTAACGAATCTAACTTGTATATACCAAATTTCTGTCAAAACTTCTTCTCAAGAGCTTTTACCCTCTAGCTTCAATATCTGTACTTTAACCTTCATATCTACTCTATTCAAGAGAGTTATATCTTTGTAAACAATCTACTCTTCATCTGGAAGATAGATTTACTTGTGAGGGGAAATCACAAGGGGATTGGGAAGCACACTGTGAAAGTGCTTAGAGAGTTTGACAGAGCTCAAGAAACAGAGCATACTCGTGTACTGTTGCATTAGCAAGAAGCCCGTTGAATTCTTGCTGTATAGTGGATAAATCTCAAGAGTTGTCTTGGGCACTGGACGTAGGTCAAGTGGATAGACCGAACCAGGATAAATCACTGAGTGTTTTTTTCCCTACCTTTACTTTTCAGCTTGCTCTGTTTTATACGTTGTTTACATTATACTTTGCTTTCTTCACCCATTTCACTTTGTGCAGAAAAATTTCAATCTTCCCAATTCACTTTGGAGAGAGAATACTTCCTGAAGGGAATAACACTAACAGACCACCAGGCTTCAGTGGAGAGCATTATGGGTACTAGAAGATGAGGATGCAGATCCACCTACAATCAATTGATCTTGACATCTGGTCAGTCTTTGAAAAAGGAGATTTCGTCCCAATGGCTCTAACTGAAGATGGAAGACACAAAGAGAAGCTGGAAGCAGAGTGGAATGATGAAGACAGAAGGAGAGTCCTACTGAATTTCAAAGCAAAGCATTGTTTAGTCAGTGCCCTGAACCAGGATGAATTCTACAGAGTCTCACAATGCTCCACTGCAAAAGGAATGTGGGATACTCTGCAGATTGCACATGAAGGAACAACTGGGGTCAGGGAAAACAGACTGAACACATGTATTGGAGAGTATGAAAGCTTCAGAATGGCTGAAGGAGAAACTGTAAAGGAGCTCCAAAAGAGGTTTACTCTCATTGTGAATCAGCTGAAGAGCCTGGGAAAGGAATACAATCAATCTGAGAAAGTAAGAAAGATACTCAGAGCTCTCCCTCTGGAATGGCAGCCCAAGGTGACAGCAATAGAGGAAGCCAGAGGAGAATCAATGGCCTCTATCACAGCTCTCTTCGGCAGCCTTGAGGAGTATGAAGGAAAAATCAAAGCTCTTAAGGAAGTTGGGCTGGACAGAAAGAAGAAAGGCCTTGCCCTTAAAGCTGCTGATGAAAAGGAAGAAGAGTCTGACGAAGGAGAGGAGCTGGATGAAAAAACTCTGGCTATGATGGTCAGAAAATTCGGAAGATTCTACAACGAAAAGAAGAGCAAGAAATTCTTCAAGAAGTGAGCAACTGGTTAAAGCAAGAGAAAGGGTAAAGAGCCTGTGACTTGCTATGAGTGCAAGAAGCAGGGACATATAAAGTGGGACTGCCCCCAATTTCTCAAGAAGCAAGAAAAAGAAAAGAAAGTTGCTGACAAAGGGAAGAAGAAGAAAGCCTACATCTCATCTATATGGGGCAACAGCTCAGATGAGGAAGAAGAAGATGAGGATGAGATTGCCAACATTTGTCTGATGGCACTTGCCTCTGAAGAAGCCACACTCTCATGCAGCAGTGATCAGGAAGAAGAGGTATATGAATCTGAACCTTCCTATTCTGAGTTACTTGATGCATTTCACGAGCTTCATGATGAATTCATTAAAGTTGCTAAAGAACTGAAATTGGCAGAGAAAAAGATAAATAAGCTGGAATCTCAAAGCATAGTTTCTGAAATTGCCTCTTTACCTACTACTGAATCTGTTCGCTACACTTCATGCACTAAACTTAAGCAAACTAATGATTACTTAGTCAAAAGCATGTCTAGGCTCACTAGAGGTAAAGATATGTTGTTTGCCTTGATGGGGAGCCAAAGAATATCACAAGGAAAAGCTGGTCTTGGCTATGATCCATGTGCTGTCAAGGAAAAGATTAGGATGAAAAACCAGAATGCATACATGAGACATTTTGTGCATGCTGAGAGTAACAGAAAGAAAGATCATATGTCATCTTGCATTGAAACATATGGTCAACCAAAGCATGCAAGACAAAAGTATTATCTGCATTGTTTTCTTCCTGCCACTCAATCTAGCAGTCCTTTCATTACCTGTCATTTCTGTAACAAAAAGGGACATATTTCCAGTTCTTGTGCATTGAAGAAAAATGGACTTGGCAGGAAAGTTGAATGGGTTCCCAAAGTTGCATCTGCATCTAGGGAAAAATCTACTGACCAAAAAGGACCTAAGCAAATTTGGGTACCTAAAAGGAAAACATAAACATTGTTTTGCAGGTCTGTCTCAAAGCTAAGAAAAGCAACAAATGGTATATGGACAGTGCCTGCTCAAGCCACATGACTGGAGATAAGGAGAAGTTTATCACCCTTACAGACAAGAAAGGAGGAAAGGTGACCTTTGGAGGTGATCAATATGGCAAAATCGTTGGCATTGGCATCGTGGGGAAAAATCCAGAAACATCCATTGAAGAAGTGCTGTTTGTAGTTAGCCTTAACCACAATTTGCTAAGCGTGAGTCAGACCTATGACAGAGGAAACTGGGTGCTGTTGGACTCAAAGTTTTGCATGGTCATCAGAAAAAGTGATCACAAAGTAATCCTCAAAGCTCAAAGGGATGGTAACTGTTATACTATCGACCTTGATGAACTCCTTCCCTTGGATTCTGTATGCTTAATCAGTAAGGATAATGATAGTTGGTTATGGCATAGGAGATTAGCTCATGTTAACATGAATCAATTGTCTAAACTGATCAAGAATGAGCTGGTAACTGGCCTGGCAAAAATATCTTTTGAAAAAGACAAAGAATGTGATGCATGCATAAGAGGGAAACAAAATAAATCATCTTTTAAATCTAAAAATGTAGTTACCACAACTAGACCACTTGAATTGCTGCATATGGACTTAATTGGACCTTCTAGGGTAAAGAGTCTAGGTGGTAATCTCTATGTGCTTGTAATTGTCGATGGCTATTCTAGATTTACTTGGACATTATTTCTTTCCTCTAAAAGTGATACATTTGATGCATTTGTAACCTTAGCAAAGAAAGTGCAAAATGAGAAAGGTATTTCTATTCTGTCAATCACGTCAGACCATGGAGGAGAGTTTGAAAATGCATACTTCCTGGAGTACTGCAATGAGCATGGGATTGACCACAACTTTTCAGCTCCAAGGACTCCTCAACAGAATAGGGTAGTAGAAAGGAAGAACAGAACTATTGGATAAATGGCCAGAGCTATGCTGAATGAGAAGGAACTCTCTCAAGTGTTTTGGGCTGATGTAGTAAATACAGCAAGCTATATCATAAATAGAGCCTACATCAGACCAATCCTTGGGAAGACTCCATACGAGCTTTACAAGGGAAGAAAGCCAAATCTGTCCCATCTCCATGTGTTCGGATGCAAATGCTTCATTCACAACAATGGGAAAGAAAATCTGGGTAAGTTTGATGCTAAATCTGATGAAGGTATATTTCTGGGCTATTCTAGTAGAAGTAAGGCATATAGAGCTTATAATAAAAGATCAAATGTGGTTGAAGAATCTGTGCATGTGGTTTTCATTGAAAATGAAACTGTTTCAAAACATGTTACCAATGAGGATGATCTTGCATTTAATTTTGAAAAACTAGGCATTTCTGATAAAAGTAAAACTGAACCTCCAAAGATATCTGAATCTGTTAACACAGAGGAAGATATCCAGGAGCAAGAGTTTGATGAAGAAATTAATGAAGAAACATCTCAAGAACTCCCTAGAGCCTGGAGATATCAAAGGAATCATCCTGTTGATCAAGTAATAGGAAATGTTCCAGAGAGAGTCAAAACCAGAAAATAGTTAAGGGATTAAATGCTCAACTGCGCTTTCATTTCTCAAATTGAACCTAAGTGTGCTGAAGAAGCCTTAACTGATGACTACTGGATTTTAGCTATGCAAGACGAACTAAATCAGTTTAAAAGAAATCAAGTTTGGGATTTAGTGCCTAGGCCCAAAAATCATCCTGTTATTGGTACCAAATAGGTTTTTAGAAATAAACTTGATGAATCTGGAACTATAATAAGAAACAAGGCTAGATTGGTTGCTCAAGGGTATAATCAGGAAGAAGGTATTGATTTTGAAGAAACCTTTGCACCAGTAGCTAGATTATAAGCTATAAGAATACTGCTGGCATATGCATGCATGAAAAACATTTTGTTACATCAAATGGATGTAAAGAGTGCCTTTCTAAATGGTTATATCATAGAAGAGGTTTATGTAGATCAACCTCCAGGTTTTGAGGATTCTACAAAACCAAACCATGTTTATAAACTGAAGAAAGCTCTCTATAGATTAAAACAAGCCGCTAGAGCATGGTATGAGAGACTGAGCAATTTTCTAATTGAAAAGGGGTTCAATAGAGGCAAAGTTGACACAACTTTATTCACTAAGAAAGAAAATAAAGATTTACTAATTGTTCAAATCTATGTTGATGATATTATTTTCGGTGCTACTAATGAAACTCTTTGCAAGAAATTTTCTGAGTTAATGCAGGGAGAATTTGAGATGTCCATGATGGGTGAACTTAACTTCTTCCTTGGACTGCAAATCAGACAGCTTGATGATGGTATCTTTCTCAGTCAATCCAAGTATCTAAAGGAGCTGCTTAAGAAGTTTGGAATGGAGAATGCTAAACCAATGGGAACACCTATGGCTACTGCAACCAAACTAGACATGGATGAAAATGGGAAGATGTTTGACATTACTCAGTACAGGAGAATGATTGGATCCCTGCTGTACTTAACTACCAGCAGACCTGACATTATGTTAAGTGTCTGTATGTGTGCAAGGTTCCAATCATGTCCCAAGGAAACCCATGCAACAGCTGTGAAGAGAATTTTCAGATATCTTATTGGAACATCACAGATGGGTCTCTGGTATCCAAAGGGCAATGGAGAAGATCCCAAAGGATACACTGATGCTGATTTTGCAGGATCCAAAACTGATAGAAAAAGCACAAGTGGAACTTGTCAGTTTGTTGGAGGATCCCTGCTTTCATGGTTCAGCAAAAAGCAAAACAGTGTGGCCCTATCCACTGTAGAAGCTGAGTATGTTGGAGCTGGAAGCTGTTGTACCCAAGTCATCTAGATGAAGCAGCAGCTTGAAGATCTTGAGGTTAAAATGAAAGAGATACCAATCATTTGTGACAACCAAAGTGCCATAAATATCACCAAGAATCCTGCCATGCATTCAAGAACCAAACATATTGAAGTTAGGCACCACTTCATAAGGGATCATGTTCTGAAAGGAGAAGTTAAATTGGAGTACATCCCAACAGAGAATCAAGTTGCTGATATACTCACAAAGCCTCTATTAGAAGATAGGCATTGCAAAATAAGAAGAGAACTGGGTATGGTAAATCCCAGTGAACTATAAGTTATTCTCTTGCAATCTTGTTTTCAAAGGTTTCAACTTTAAGATTAATTCTAACTTTAGCATCGGAATATGTTTAAATTTAAGCTGCAGGTGCTCCTCACAAGATTCAATAGCAATAAACTTGAATATTGGAGCACATCAGAATGGAACAACCAGAAAGTGAAGTAAATGATGAAAATTCTGAGTTCTGGATCCATTATGTAAGTTTTTAATAAGATGAAATTCATATTTTAATGAGTGTTAGACGTATTTTGCCTCATAAACCGTGTTTTTGAACTAGTCAACATGGTCAACATTTGAATTTTTGTTGACCAACAGACGAACTTCGGCCTATTAGCCTTGGAACAGTTCTCGGTGATGCCTCGAAATTCGTCTGTTAGATCTTTGAAATTCAAATTTTCAAGAACAAAAATTTCAAAGTTATGTTTGTCCATCACTGTTGTACGAATTATCACTTCTTGAAATACGAATGTTGGACAACCTTTACAAAAGTTGAAAAATGTGAATTTTCATATCAAAATTCATCTATTGATTGTTGTTTTGTTTGTTGCCTACTGTTTGCTCATCAACATTCGAACTTTGTTGGAACAAAATTCGTCTGTTGTGTTTGTATTACTTGTTCCAAGCCACTGTCAGACGAACTTTCAGGATGAAAATTCATCTGTCAGTAAGCTTTGCTGAACGGTTTAACTTGTAACTGCCCGAAGTTCGAATTTTGACCCCTCTAAATTCGTCTGTCAGACGGTTACATACGTTAAATCCGACGGTTTTCCAATGAACAGACGCAACCCTATTTGTAACTCCTCTGAGTTTGTTCTGATCCTCTCTTTAATCCTCTTAACTTCTGTCCAAAAACTGTCATTCTTCACCGTTTAAACTTCCATTCGCATCCTATAAACCAAATCTAAGCCACATTCAGCATCATTCAACACGAAAATGGCGAGAGTAAAGAATCCCGGTGCAAGACAAGCTGAAACTCGGCCAAAGAGAACGGTCAAATCTCAATATGCTACAAAGGAAGGAGAGAAATCCAAGAGAAAGGCTGAACCCAGTAAAGCTACCCCTTCCAAACGCCAGAAACCTTCATGTAAAGTAGAATCTCAGAAAGCAGGACCCTCCTCACCAAAAACTGTAGAACCTTCGGTTCCAATTCCTTCTGTCCCTGCTGTTGCCTCTTCTGCCTCTTCCAGTACTAAATCTGGAGAGTATGAAATGACTACACTACCACTGTGGAGCACTCCTGAGATTCAAGAAGAGTACACTACCAAGTTTTCCAACAAAAAGGTAATCAAGCCTCACTGTGTAAATGTGGAACAATTTCTGATATCCAACAACTTTGATGCTGCAATATGGTTGATAAGATATAGAAATCTGTTGGAAATTGCTGAAAAATATGATGATGAGGTAGTAAAAACTTGGTATGCCTCTCTTCAATACAATAGCAAGAAAATGAAATGGGAGGTCAACTTGAGATCAAGGACCATTTGGCTTGCTGATGAAACCTTCAATGAGGTGCTGTAAATCCTAGGGCAAGATGGGCTGAAAGTTGACATCACAGCCTCTGGATATATGGATGAGGCAAGCACAGCTGATGAAGAAGGTGGATCCTTCGTGAACTACAAGGAGAGCACCATCTTGGACACCTTATTCAGAAGAAGGGAGAATAGGCCAACAATAAATCTGTTGAAGCCTATAGACCTAAGTGTACAAGTAAGGATCCTGCACTACATAGTGTCCAGGATCATATTCAACAAGGGTGGCAGCTTCAATTTGATAACAAGGGCAGAGGCTCATGTGATGACTGCTATCATACGTGGGAAGCTGATTAATTTGGGTCATACCATCCTCCAGCGTATGATAAAGGCAAGGGATCAAAGGAAGGATTCCACACTCCCCTATGCAGCAATTATTTCAAGGATCCTGCAGTATGCTAGGATTCAACACATTGAAAAGGGGAAAGGGAAACTCACAGAGGCATTCAAAGAAGAGGAACTGCAAAGGATGGGTATTGAAAGAGATGAAGGCAGATGGGTTGGAAAGGGAGCAGGGAAATCTGAAGATTTGTTCTTTGCTGCTGATGCTACCCTCCAACAAGAAGGCACCTCTGAGGCCCTTGGCAGATCTGTACCTCAGCCTTCTCAGCCAATTCCATCTTCCTCCAGGCCTACTCACCCTCCTTCCACTCCCTCTTCACAGGCCAAGCCAACCAAGATCACTGAGTTGTTTGACAGTTTGTCAACACTCATTCTCAGCATTAGGGATGAGCAAAATGCCAAATTTCCTCATCTACAAGATCAGATCCATTAGTTGGCTGTGAACATGAAGGTGGTGGCTGATGCTTATGAAGAAATAAGAAATGTAATTCCTACCACTTCAGCTCCACCTCAGCCTGGTATCCCTGAGCCTACTCTGTCTACTCTATCTCCAACTCCTGAGCCTCTAAGCCCCTTCGAGATTGCCTCCTCTGACCATGATGTTGATATAGTTGGTGCTGGTGCAATGAGGGCACCTAGTCCTGGTCCACCCCTGGACTATGGATTGGAAGAAGAAGGACTTCAGCAGACAAGCCCTCTTGAGCCCATGCAAGAAGATGCTCCAGATTCAATTCTGTCCATTCAAGAATAAGAGCAAGTTGAAAGACTGGTTGCAGCCATTTCAACCTCTTCTATGCCAGGAGAAGCAAGCAATGAGGAAAGGAGCATTGTACCTGTTGCTGATTATCTTGCCATTGCTCACAATGCTCTGCTGCAAGCTCAAAGGAGAAGGCTGGAACAAATGTTTGCTCCTGCTGAACTAGCCTCTCACCCTCTTGCTGCTTATGGGCTATCAGAGGAACAGAGAGCTCGACTAGCTTTATCCAGGCAGGAAATGCAAGAGCTGCTTGAGGTCTCTGATGATGATGGTGATGAAGAACCTAGCCCTGAGCTTGCTGAGCCTCCTGCACCAGTTCAGCCAAAAATTCCTTTTGCTCCTGCCCCTCTTCGTGCTGTTCCTCTCACTCAGATTACTCCTCCAATGGACTTTGTTGGGCTTTCTAATGATGCAAAAAGGGGGAGAAGTTAAAGCAAACTGGGACCAAGCAAGCTGGAAGGTCTACTGAGACATCTGGAAGAGGAAAGACATACAGCAAGAAGTCTAAGCCAAAGAAGAAGTGATGATTTTAGATCTTAGGCTGAATCTTCTTGTTGTATCTTGTTTTAGTTGTATCTTGTTTGATTGTATTTGTTTGATGTTTTGAGAACTGTTCTTAAATTAAATTATGTATTGCAACAATTTGATTAAATGTATTATGTTCTTGGTTGCAATGTTTTGGGCTTTGAATCTCTTCACTTAATCTGTTGAAAATGATATCTTATGAACTGTAATGCATATGTTGAGGGGAAGCTTGTGAAAGCAAACCCAAGTACTAATCCAGTTTGTGAGTTGTTTTGTCATCATCAAAAAGGGGGAGAATGTTGAATCAAGAGTTTTGATGATTCCAAACCAACATCCAAAAGCTTGGATTGAAGATATCAAAGGAGATCAAAGTGCTTCAAGTGAAGATTTTCTGAGCATTTGCTGTTAGATCTTTTGTAGGATCTTTAGTTTTAGTTATGATTGGGTAAAAGATTTTGATTTGAGAAAAAGATGTCTTCAAACCTTGATTTTGTGTTAAATCTTAACTTATTTGAAAAACACCCACAAACAGACGAAGTTTGAAAGTTTAAACTTACTGTCAAGTTGGAAATTCGAACTTTGCTTCAGGAAATTTGAATTTCGAGCTAAAACTGAATAAGTCTGAAGAGATGGCTCTCTGTCAGACAAATTTTGGTTGTTCAAAATTCGAATTTTCATCCAAGTCTGAAAGAAGCCTCTTAGTGACAGACGAACTTCGCATCTTCAAAATTCGAATTTCAGACAAAACACAACTTGAGAAAATAGAAGAAATTCATCTGAAACAATGTTAAAGTTCATCTGGAATCAAGATAAAATTGAGTTTGAAAAATGCTCTCTGACAGACGAACTTTGACTTTCCAACATTCGAATTTTCATATAAGTCTGAGAGGAGCTTCTTTGAAACAGACGAACTTTGAGTCTTCAAAATTCGAATTTCAGACAAAACACAACTTATGAAAATGGAAGAAATTCGTCTGAAACAATGTTAAAGTTTATCTGAGATCAAGAATGATTTAAGTTTGAAAACTTCTCTCTGACAGACGAACTTTGAGCATTGAAGTTCGAATTTTAGAAGGTAAGTTCTTGAATCTATTAAAGTGAAAACATTGATGTACGAATGATGAAGTTAGTCTGAAAAAGAGTCTCTCTGACAGACGAACTTCACTCTTCAACATTCGAATTTCGAAGAAAGTGAACTACTGTGCCTCCTTTTCTCGTACTAGGAACAGAGGAATTTTGGACTTCCAAAATTCGAATTTTGAAGGCACTGTAGCAAATTGAAAACACTGTTCACACTTAATTGAAAAACTTTCTTCTTGAAAATTCGTATGTCACATTGTGAAAATGTTTTGTAAGTTTCAAAATTTGAATTTCACTTCATGAACAGACGAACTTCGTGCTATAATGTTGAAAGCTTTAACCTTCGGTTCCTTCGAAATTCGTCTGTTGGCCAACTAAAATTCGAATTTTAGTATGTCAAATGCATTAAATGCGGTTGGTTAACGGATAGTTTTTCAGAGTAACCATTGGATAACTTTCCCAAATGGATAGATTTTGTCTTTAACAGACATTTAAGACCTTAAACTATACATAGAACATCATTTGAAGTTGTGGGTAACGAATCTAACTTGTATATACCGAATTTCTGTCAAAACTTCTTCTCAAGAGCTTTTACCCTCTAGCTTCAATATTTGTACTTTAACCTTCATATCTACTCAATTCAAGAGAGTTATATCTTTGTAAACAATCTATTCATCTGGAAGATAGATTTACTTGTGAGGGGAAATCACAAGGGGATTGGGAAGCACAATGTGAAAGTGCTTAAAGAGTTTGAGAGAGCTCAAGAAACAGAGCATACTCGTGTACTGTGGCATTAGCAAGAAGCCCGTTGAATTCTTGCTGTATAGTGGATAAATCTCAAGAGTTGTCTTGGCGACTGGATGTAGGTCAAGTGGATAGACCGAACCAGGATAAATCACTGAGTGTTTTTCTCCTTACCTTTACTTTTCAGCTTGCTCTGTTTTATTCGTTGTTTACATTATACTGTGCTTTCTTCACCCATTTCACTTTGTGCAGAAAAATTTCAATCTTCCCAATTCACCCCCCCTCTTGGGAAGTCAGCCTTGCTAACAATAATGACTTGGCAAATTCATACAGTAAATTTTGTAAAGTTTCACTGTTCATATGGTCTGTTTCAGAAAATCCAGTTTTATGGGCTAAATTTAAAAATTCACTATAATTCGTACACTCATCCAAATTGAGTTCTCTTTTGACCATTTTAAATATCTTTCCATCTAATTTTTAACCATATATAACATTTATACTTTACATCACAAAATGTTCAAACAGTGGTAGGTTAACTCTATAGTGATCAGAATGACCCTTTACATCCTAATACCTTACCAAACAAGAGTTGTAAAATGGCCATAATTTATCCTCATATCATGCCATACATTCACTAAGTCTTAAAGGAACATAAAAGCTTGGAGAAACAGATTTAACACTATATGTACAAATTCACACAAAAGTTTCATGTTCATGGCAATTGCAATCAATAACACATTAATGACCAAGTACTTTCTCCTTTCCTTTCTCTTCGTTGGAGGTCTTGCCATTGTTGCTTTCTAATTATGGTTAATATGGGCGAGGGTGAGATTCAAAGAATCTCAGTAGCTAATATCCAAACATGCCATTATATTATCACATTGAGCATGAAGACATCAAGAAAACACATTTCATCACATTAGCATATTAAAGTCATACAATTTCACAAAATTTTTTGCAGAGTTTTGTTTAGAAAAATGGGCATCTTGGGGTCTCAATACCCCTCAATCAACTCAACAATAATATTAAACCATCATAAATCAACATTATACTTATGTGACAAAGCATCAATCACATTGAAAATTAATATGACAATACATTGCAAGTAAGGGAAATTAACTACCTTTGAGTGTTTCAAAGGTTCTCACACTTGGTACACCACTTCTTTGGCCTTCCAACACTTCCATGAACCTAGCTATATTATCGTTTAATCACTTTAGCCATTGGTTTCAAGAGGAACATCATACATTGCACATTAAACCCTAAATTTTCAATTAGCTTTCCTTTGAGTTTTTCTTGAAACCAACACTTGTACTTTACTAATTTGGACCCAAGGAATCCATTTTTAGGGTCAAAAACATGAAATTCCAAATTTAAAAATAAATTTGTTCTGGCCAAAATTCATGGAAAATGGGAAGAAATTGCTATACTTCTCAATACTTCAAACTACTTCCATATTCATGCTTTAAGTGATTAATCTAGATTTCCCCCATGTTTAATGGTTGGAAAAATCATTTTCTTCCTTAATCATGGTATGGCCAAAACCAAAAGGGAGTGACAAAGGGAAAATACTCCATAAACCATGCATCAAACCTTACAAATAACAAGCTTGAAGTGGTAGAAGACAACTTACCAACTTGAATCTTTGATTTCCCTTGAATTTCTTCTTCTTCCTTCTCTCTTTTCTCTCTTTGTGTTTTTCTCTTCGGTTTTGCTGTTGGAAAATAACATACAAAATGGGTGGAAAATGAGTGATTAAGTGGCTTAATGATGTAACTAGTCATGGTTAATCACTTAAACTAACCATGGTTACTTTTTTGGTAAAAAATGACAACAACTTCTTCAGGAAGTATTTCAAAAAATTCATGCTCCCCAAACTACCCTATTTTCATGCCAATTAGAGGTGTTTAAGTGTCCCATACTTCTCAATTTTTCTTAGTCCAGATATATCCTGAACCAGGTAATTTTTAACTGTACCGATAAAACTATTTTTTATAGTAATTTGGCATTTTTTGGCTACAGGACTATTCTAAATTTATTTTTATATTTCCTTAATTATTATATCCTAAATGGTATTTGTGTATGACCCATATCCTATTCCGATTACCTTTTAATCATTGATAAGGCCCATAATTTACTTTATCGGTATTAAGTTACTTTTGGATACTCAGCACTAATTATTCCTTTATCCTTGAACATTAACCTTTAGTACCATATACCATTGGACTTCTCTCATTGAGGGCTTCGTTGTGATAGTAATTTTGCATATTTACAAAATTGCCCCTAAGTCAGGGTTAAATTATAATTTTTGAAACTTTTTGGTCATTAGGTGTAATATTTCCCTAAGAACTTTTTAACTTCTTCTTCATGTGATTTTTATTGCCTTTGGACATATATGTCATGTTTATAATTCTTTAGGGGTAAAAATATAATTTTTCATTTTTTCATCTAATCAGGAAAAATGACCTCTTTGCCCTATTTCACTCAAAATGGTGTCTATCCATTTCACGAATTAGTATCTAATGAAATTATATTTTGTATTATCATTCATTATTTTATCTTTCATTAATTAGTATCTAATGAAATTTTGGGATATTACAATTTTGACATAATTGATCATGGCATTATGACATAATCACTCATGGTATATTGGAATGATTTGATAATATCTGGTTGGATAATGATAATGTTAACACCACATGGTATGCTCATCCACTAAATTTGCACACGAGGCCTTATGCAATAGGTGGTGGGGTTTGTGATATCCTTGTCACTAACTAGTCATCCTTTGGTCAGGAGACTTAGGTGGCAATGGATTGTAGATATACCTCTTCTAAATTGCAATTGATTCACAATTGTTCAAGGAGAGGGAAACCATGGTCTAACCACCATAGAGATAGCCTTTGGTTGAGTCATGAATGGTAGGAGGAAGGTGAGCTTAGTGATACCCTAGAACACTACTTTCATTGATTGTCAAAAGGAGGTTACTTATCAAGTATTCTAAGGGTAGAGGCTTGCCCGTGGTTTCTACATTGATAGTGGGAATCCATGCATAACACATGTACATTTTACATATATATTTTGTTATACTTGTCATTTTTCTATTGTGAATATTTAGATTAGAAATCTCAGTTGGTTACTGGGATTCAAGTCACACTCCTTTATGATTAACATTTTTAGGTGAAGGTTCTAGTTTTGAGAAAGAGGAGAATTATGAGAGACAATCCTGCTTCAACCTCAAGGGGATATGTTCTTGATATTAAATTGTATGAAGTATAGAATTATTTGGTCTAGTCATATATTATGTATAAATGCCAAGTGTAGGAATCCTATTCACTTTGATGTCATGACATCCTACTTCTATTATTTAACTTAGATTTTACTCTTATGAGATGATAAACCATGCGGACATAGTGATGATATGATGTTATTAGAATGACCATATTGTGGTATTACTAAATCATGTTAATTTTTGAAAGATATGATGTGAGTTTACCATTTTTGCATGTTGGTACAAGATAAAATGGTGTGAGCATGAGTATTATAACTTGCATATCATGTTTATATGTTATCTTGGTGTTTTGGAGTCAAATCTTGCATTTGACAATGTTATGAAATTTGCTTTTTAGCTTATTTATTGTGGGTGTGAATTGGGTTTATTAATATAGCTTGTTTTTGTGGGGCATAATGAGATGTTCTTGTCTATTATGATTAATGCAACATGTATAGTTGGTTGTTTTAATGTTTGGATTGACTTCTTGGATTTTGAGTATGTTCCTTCCAAGTAATTTTTAGGTTTAAAGGGGCCAAGTTTTAAATAAATGAGTTATGGGAGCTATAGCCATTGCTTTTGTAGCATTTGGATCATTTGAAAAATATATGCGGTGGTTTAGTTGGTGATTATGTGGTTTAGGTAGGATTTGAGAAGTTATTTTTTACTTGGAAGACCAAAAGTGACCATTTAGGTTTTAGGTGTCCAAAACTCTCATATGGATGAGTTTTGAGGGTGATTGGTGTCCCTAGTTAGGTATGCCACCTTACTTTAGGATCCATTATTTGTTTATTTTATATGTTTTGTGATAGAGAGCAAGGAGATTCTCAAAATAGAGGTCCAATATTGCTAAAGATCCTCTTAAAGGAATTGGAGGCCCAATGACCTAAGTAAGGACAAAAGCCATAAAGAAAGCCTTGCAAGGACTAGTCTAAGAGCTGTGGAAAAGAGAGTCTATCCATTTGGAAGACTTAAAAATAATATGTAATATCTGTATTTTATTAGATATCATAAAATGCATAAGGAAATAGAAAAATTTAAGATATAAGGTTAAAGATAAAAAGGGCAATAAGGTCATTTTTCCAGGTTAGAATGGAAAATGAGAAAATTATATTTTAGTCCCTAGAAAGAAAAATTTTATTCATTCTAGTCCCTTAAAATAAGGAATTCTATGGAATATTGTTCTTAAGAGAAATTACAAGAAATGACTTAAAAGAATTAAAAATTATAATTTTACCCTAGGTCAAGGGCAATTTCATATATTTTTTTAAATTTTTGTCAAAATGAAACTCGCAATAAGTCAGAGCTAATGGAATACTGATTAGAGGTTAACTGGGTTAGCATGAATTTATAATTTGTGTTGAATGTCAAAACTAATTTTTATACCGAAAAAGAAGTTTGGGGGCCCCACAAAAGCAGACAAATAAAGAGAATAGTATGTTGACCCTTACAAATATATTTTGGAAACAAGATAGTGGGTTTAGTCCAAATACAAATTCAGAATCATCCTATATCCTTTAAATGACAAAATATTAGAAAAAGTAATTTATCATTACAGTTAAAATTTATCGGTACATGCTACATTTGGACTGATAAAATTATGGAGTATTTTGAATGAAAATACTCTTAAGGTGGCGTGACCAGTAGCTGCTTGGGACAAAGAAGGAATTTATTTAATTGATTTTTGGAAATTTCCTCATTAAAAAGTAAATAAAAGTAACTAAAGTTAACATGTGAACTGTGATTAATGCAAGCCATTACATCTCTTTCCTCCAATACTTGAGTTAAGAGCTTAAAGTGAGTTCAGAAGCTCTAAAAAATTTCAGAACCAAGAGGCATATTGGCGTAACTCAAGAGGAGAAAAAGGAAAAGAAAAAGTGAAACCAAAGGTGCAAAACTTGGAGAATCAAGTAGTTAGGTAAGTTTCTTTGCTTTTTAGCTTGTAGTTTCAAGTATTTGAGGTAGTTTAATGGAGTCATCTTCTTCCTCTCTACCTCTATGAATTTTGGCCAAGCTCTATAAGAAGTAAGAGATGTGTTTTCAAACAATTAACTTAGGAGAAAGCTTAAACCAGTCACTAGAAGCAAGATTTCACAAGTTGCTTGAATTCTCCCATTCTCTCTGAAGTTTCAGTCATACTAGGGTTTCATTTAGGTTGGAATTTCATTAGTTTGACGTCAAAAATGGAATCATTGGGTCCAAATTAGTTAAGAATAAGTGTAGGATTCAAGAAAAATCAAAAGGATAACAAAATGAAATTTTTGGGTTTAGTTGGAGACTTTGTGATGTAACTTGATGAACTAGTAGCTTATGAGCTTGTATTATGTTATATTTAGGTTTAAGAAAAATGTGGAAGTCTTAAAAAGTGGTGTGCCAAGGTTGGAAGGCAAAGGAAGTTTTTAAGGTAGCATTTTATCCTTTTTTGCAATATATTGTCTTATATGATATATGAATGTTGGCTGAGCTAAATGAAGAGGTTTATGACTTTAGGATGCCAATTTTATAAAATGAAATTCGGCCAAAATTTTTATGCAATTATATGGCTTATTATGTTCAAGTGTTCATTAATTATTTTATAATGTTTTCATGATGTATTCATGGCTAATGTGATGATATATATGCTTGATGGGTAATGCTACTGAAATTCTTTGAATCTCACTCTTCCAAAGATCAAACATGTTTAGGGTCAAGCCATGACAAGATTAATAAAGAGGAAAAGGCAAGGAGAAAAAGATTAAGGATTAAGATGACTTTCCTTACCATGATATTTTATTTTAATCTTTTATGTAAATTCACATGTGTTGTATTAAATATGTACCTTGAGATGATCATGTCCTTTTAGCTCTTGTATAATGTATGGTATGATGTATGAACAAGTTATGGCCTTGTAATTAGGTTGTGACCTTTATTTTGCAAAGTAGTTGGATGTAAATGGTCATTTTGACCTCTAGTCAGTAATACAACTACGGTTTGGACAAATTGATGTGGAACATATGTTGTAAACTAGACAAATAGAGCTTTTAAAAGGTCCAAAAAACACTCAATTTGGATGTATCTATGATTTATTATAATTTTTCAAATTCAGTGCTAGAAAACTGAGTTGTAAGAAAATGACCAAATGAATATTAAATATTTTCAAAATTTACTATACTGATTGTTATGATAAATGCTTTGTTTCTTATTTTCCCATGTAAACAACATTTTAAGCTACTTTTAGAAACTTGAATCACTTGTATTCAATTTTTGTAGAATTAGTTATAAATTTTCAAAATTTGATCGGCAAAAAGGATTTTGACCATATATATATATGAACAATACCAATTTTTTTTTTACCTTTTATGTGATTCAAGTTTCTAATTATACATAAATGGGCTCTATTATGGTATAATACATGGGATATGAGACTAAAGATATGGTGTTAAATAATGGTGCAACCTTCTAGCCCAAAGTTAATGATTATTTACTTGGAGGTCCAATTAGATGTTCCTAAAAGCCTAAGTCAAGTCCAAATAGAAGAGCTTGCTTAATAGGAATCATGTGCCTAATTAAAATGTCATATGCCTTAATGATCATGTGCTTGATTTAAAAGTCATTTGTTTAGCTTTATGAAGACATAATTAGGTATCACCTATGCTTAGAATCAGAAAAAATGGGCTTCAACCTATAGATTGGCCTATTTTATAGGTAGTCTAGGCTAGGAAAAACAAAGCCCAAATTGACGCAAGCTTTTCCCAACCCGAACCGCTTAACCTAGGGATTAAGCGAGCTAACCCGCCAAACCCGCAGGTTAGCCCATTTAACCTTTTTTTTTTCAATGTTCTCCATCTTTTTATTATTTTGATTTTTTATCATATTTCTATAAAGCTGTTTTTGTTAAAATATTTTCAATAGAGTTTATATATTAAAAAATGAATAGAATCTTGGAAGAACTTTTAAATTAAATAAAGTTTAAATATTATGATGATGTTGAATAAACTTTGAGTTTGAGTCATTATGTTGATAATTGAAGATATATGAACTTTTTTGCATGTTAATTATGATTAAATGGCAATTTAATGTTGTTGGATTATTGTATTGAATAGATACTTATAGTTGAAAAACGAAAGTTGGAGTTAAATGATTAGTCTATGACTATTTTAAATTTTCTTTTTACTTCTTATATTTTAGACTTTTAGTATATATGTATTAATGTATTTTGGTGAATTAGTGGTTTATGTGATTTTTAATTTGATGATGCTAGATTGTTTGTTTAGGTTATTATTAAAAATGTTGAAAAAATTTGGAAAAAAATATTTGAATGTATGGCAAGTTGGAAGGCTAACCTACTAATCCACCTTGGCTATCATGGGTTAAGTAAATACCAACTCGTAAAAAAAAGGGCCAACCCATGTGTAGCTCATATTTTGACCAACCTATGGCAGGCTGGCCAATTTCTCAACTCTACCTATGCTAAATGTGTGATTCATCAATTAAATCATGTGCTTCATTAATTGATCATGTGACTTAGATTAGGATAAGAATTCTTTTCATATTGAATTTTAATTTTCCTTTTTATTTTTCACTTATTTTTTAGCATTAGCGTAGAACAATTCTGATTGGTTCTCACTTATATCTTTTGAGGCTAACTTAGGATTTAATTTAAATTGATTTAAATTCAAGTGGATAAGTCTTATATCTAAGGTATCACTTATCCCATTAGGAGTAGGAATTAAAGAGAACATTAATGAAAGTTGTTGGAATAGTTGTCTTCCCAAAGGAGGGTGAATTGGAAAGTTGAAAATTGTTCTGCCAAAATGTAAATTTACAGTGAAAGTGAATATTTGTAGAAAAACATAGTGCAGTGGAAATGAAAATAATTGCAATGTAAAGGAACAGAGGACTCATAAATTTATCTAAGTTCAGTTTGATCCACTTGACCTATGTCTAATCTCCAAGCCACCACTTAAGATTTTCACTATTTACAAGAATTCAACGGGCTTATTACAATGCCTCAGTACAACCTTGTGCTCTGTTTTAAGAGCACTCCAATTCTATACTCTGCACTCTTATAAAGTATTTACCACTTCCCTTTGTGACTCCCCTCATAAAGAATCCTTCTTTCAAATGAATAAATGATTTTTATACAAAATATGAACTCTTTAAATTAGAGTAGATATGAAAGTTAAAGTACAATAAATGAAGTGTGAGAGTAAAAAGCTTTGACTCAAATTTAACAGAGTTTTTGCACAAACAAGATTCATATCATTGCCCACAACCTCAAATGAAGTTTTATTTATAGATTTGTGGTTTAACTAGTCATTAGTGTTGAAACAAGAGTTTTGATGATTCCATACCAACATTCAAGAGCTTGGATTGAAGAGATCAAACAAGAGCAAAGCTGTCTCAAGTGAAGATTTTCTGTGTATTTGCTGATTAAATCTTTTGTAGGGTCCTTAGTTTTTGATATAACTGGGTAAAAGATTTTGATTTGAAGAAAAGAAGTTTTAAAACGTTAAATTTATGCTAAATCTTCAAATATTTGAAAAACACCCACAAACAGACGAATGTTGAAAGTTTAAGCTAAACTGTCAAGTTGGAAATTCGAACTTTGCCTTTGGAAATTCGAATTTCGAGCTAAAACTGAATAAGTCTGAAAAGATGGCTCTCAGTCAGACGAATTTTGGTTGTTCAAAATTCAAATTTTTATCTAGTCTGAAAAGAGGCCTTTTGCTAACAGACAAACTTCACACTTTCAAAATTCGAATTTCAAGAAAAATGAAGTTTGTAAAAACCGAAGAAATTCGTCTGAAACTATGATAAAGTGCATCTGAAATCAAAATGAAATTGAGTTTGATAAATGCTCTTTGACAGACGAATTTTAAACTTCCAAAATTTGAATTTTCATATAAGTCTGAAAGATGCTTCTTTGCAATAGATGAACTTTGAGTCTTCAAAATTCAAATTTTAAACAAAACTAAATTTGAGAAAATGAAGAAATTCATCTGAAACTGTGTTAAAGTTCACCTGAGATCAAGAGTGATTTAAGTTTCAGAAACCGCTCTCTGACAGACAAATTTTGAACATTGAAATTCAAATTTCAGAAGCTAAGTTCTTGAGTCTATTGAAATGAAATATTGACATACGAATGATAAGAACTTGCAACATTCGAATGATGAAATTAGTCTGAAAAGGGCCTCTCTGACTGACGAATTTCAGCACATCAAAATTCGAAATTCGAAGAAAGTTATCTACTGTGTCCCTTTAAACGTTCAATGGACAGACGAATTTTGGGGATCCAAAATTCGAATTTCGAAGGCACTGTAGAAAATTGAAAACACTGTTCACACTTAACTGAAAAACTTTCTTCTTGAAAATTCGTATGTCACATTGTGAAAATGTTTTGTAAGTTTCAAAATTCGAATTTCACTTCATGAACAGACGAACTTCGTGCTGTAACGTTGGAAGCTTTAATCTTCGGTTCCTTCGAAATTCGTCTGTTGGCCAACCAAAATTCGAATTTTAGTATGTCAGAAACATTAAATGCGGTTGGTAAACGGATAGTTTTTCAGAGTAACCGTTGGATAACTTCCCCAACGGATAGATTTAGTCTCTAACGGATATTTGAGACCTAAATCTATAAATACAACATCATTTGAAGTTGTGGGTAAGAAATCAAACTTGTATATACCGAATTTCTGCTGAATCTTTTTCTCAAAAGCTTTTACCCTCTTAACTTCTAAACTTGTATTTAAACTTTTACATCCACTCTTTACAAGAGAGTTACTTCATTGTAATCAATCTATTCTTCATCTGGAAGATAGGTTTACTTGTGAGGGGTATTCACAAGTGGATTGAGAAGCACATAGTGAAAGTGCTTGGAGAGTTTGAGAGAGCTCAGAAACAGAGCATACCCATGTACTGTGGCTTTAGCAAGAAGCCCACTGAAATTCTTGCTGTATAGTGGATAAATCTCAAGAGGTGTCTTGGGGACTGGATGTAGGTCAAGTGAATAGACCGAACCGGGATAAATCACTGACTTCTCTTCTCCTTATCTTTATTTTTCACCTTGCTCTGTTTTACGCATTGTTTTCATTATACTGTGATATCTTCACTTACTTCACTTTGTGCAGAAAAATTTCAAACTTCCTAATTCACCCCCCTCTTAGGAAGTCAGCCTTGCTAACAAGTGGTATCAGAGCCCGGATTCCCATACAAAGGAACTCACAGTCCGGGAATTAAGATGGCTGGCTTTGGAGAGAGTATACTCCCTGAAGGGAACAATACTAACAGACCACCAGGCTTCAGTGGAGAGCATTATGGATACTGGAAGATGAGAATGCAGATCTACCTCCAATCAATTGATCTTGACATCTGGTCAGTCATTGAAAAAGGGGATTTCGTTCCAATGGCTCTAACTGAATATGGAGGACACAAAGAGAAGCTGGAAGCAGAATGGAATGATGAGGACAGAAGGAGAGTCCTACTGAATTTCAAAGCAAAACACTGTTTAGTCAGCGCCCTGAATCAAGATGAATTCTATTGAGTCTCACAATGCACCACTGCAAAAGGAATGTGGGATACTCTGCAGATTGCACATGAAGGAACATCTGGAGTCAGGGAGAACAGACTGAACACGTGCATTGGGGAGTATGAAAGCTTCAGAATGGCTGAAGGAGAAACTGTAAAGGAGCTATAAAAGAGATTCACCCTCATTGTGAATCAACTCAAAAACCTGGGAAAGGAATACACTCAGTCTGAGAAAGTAAGAAAAATACTCAGAGCTCTCCCTCTGGAATGGCAGCCCAAGGTAACAGCTATAGAAGAAGCCAGAGGAGAATCTATGACTTCTGTCACAGCTCTCTTCGGCAGCCTTGAGGAATATGAAGGAAAAATCAAAGCACTCAAGGAAGCTGGGCTGGACAGAAAGAAGAAAGGCCTTGCCCTCAAAGCTGCTGATGAAAAGGAAGAAGAATCTGATGAAGGAGATAATCTGGATGAGGAAACTCTAGCAATGATGGTTAGAAAATTCGGAAGATTCTACAGCAAGAAGAAGAACAAGAGATTCTTCAAGAAAGGAGCAGCTGGAGAAAGCAAGAAAGAGACAAAAGAACCTGTGATGTGCTATGAATGCAAGAAGCAGGGACACATAAAGTGGGATTGCCCCTAATTCATCAAGAAACAAGAAAAGGAAAAGAAAGCTGCTGATAAAGGAAAGAAGAAGAAGGCCTACATCTCATCTATATGGGGCAACAGCTCAGATGAGGAAGAAGAAGATGAGGATGAGATTGCCAATATTTGTCTGATGGCACTTGCTTCTGAAGAAGCCACACTCTCACACAGCAGTGATTAGGAAGAAGAGGTATATGAATCTGAACCTTCCTATTCTGAATTACTAGATGCATTTCATGAGCTTCATGATGAATTTATTAAAGTTGCTAAAGAACTGAAATTAGCAAAGAAAAAGATAAGTAAGCTGGAATCTCAAAGCATAGTTTCTGAAATTGCCTCTTTACCTCCTACTGAATCTGTTTGCTGCACCTCATGCACTGAACTTAAGCAAACTAATGATTATCTAGTTAAAAGCATGTCTAGGCTCACTAGAGGAAAAGATATGTTGTTTGCCTTGATGGGGAGCCAAAGAATATCACAAGGAAAAGCTGGTCTTGGCTATGATCCATGTGCTGTCAAGGAAAAGATTAGAAGAAAAATCAGAATGCGTATATGAGACATTTTGTGCATGCTAAGAATAATAAAAAGAAAAATGATGCATCACCTCACATTGAAACATATGATCAACCAAGGCATGCTAAACAGAAGTATTATCTGCATTGTTTTCTTCCTGCCACTCAATCTAGCAGTCCATTCATTACCTGTCATTTCTGTAACAAAAAGGGACATATTTCCAGTTCTTGTGCATTGAAGAAAAATGGACTTGGCAGGAAAGCTGAATGGGTTCCCAAAGCTGCATCTGCATCTAGGGAATTACTTACTGACCGAAAGGGACCCAAGCAAATTTGGGTACCTTAAAGGAAAACATAAACTTTGTTTTGCAGGTCTGTCTCAAAGCTAAGAAAAGCAACAAATGGTATATAGACAGTGCCTGCTCAAGTCACATGACTGGTGATAAGGAGAAGTTCATCACCCTTAGAGACAAGAAAGGAGGAAAGGTGACCTTTGGAGGTGACCAATATGGCAAAATCATTGGTATTGGAATTGTGGGCAAAAATCCAGAAACATCCATTGAAGAGGTGCTGTTTGTGATTAGCCTCAACCACAACTTACTGAGCGTGAGTCAGACTTGTGACAAAGGAAACTGGGTGCTGTTTGACTCAAAGTTTTGCCTGGTCATCAGAAAAAGTGATCGTAAAGTGATCCTCAAAGCTCAAAGGGATGGTAACTGTTATACTATTGACCTTGATGAACTTCCTCCCTTGGACTCTGTATGTTTAATTAGTAGAATAATGATAGTTGGCTATGGCATAGGAGATTAGCTCATGTTAACATGAATCAATTGTCTAAACTGATTAAAAATGAGCTAGTAACTGGTCTTCTTAAAAGGATAAAGAATGTGATGCATGCCTAAGAGGAAAACAAACCAAAGCATCCTTCAAATCTAAAAATGTAATTACCACAACAAGACCACTTGAATTGTTGCATATGGACTTAATTGGACCATCTAGAGTGAAAAGTCTTGGTGGTAATCTGTATGTGCTTGTAATTGTAGATGATTACTCTAGATTCACTTGGACATTGTTTCTTTCCTCTAAAAGTGATACCTTTGAAGCATTTGTAACCTTAGCTAAGAAAGTGCAAAATGAGAAAGGTATTTCTATTGTGTCTATCAGGTCAGACCATGGAGGAGAATTTGAAAATGCATACTTCCTGGAGTACTGCAATGAGCATGGGATTGACCACAATTTCTCAGCACCAAGAACTCCTCAACAAAATGGAGTGGTGGAAAGGAAGAACAGAACCATTGGAGAAATGGCTAGAGCTATGCTGAATGAGAAGGAACTCTCTCAAGTATTATGGGCTAATGCAGTGAATACAGCAAGTTATATCATAAACAGAGCCTACATCAGACTAATCCTTGGGAAGACTCCTTATGAGCTGTACAAGGGAAGAAAGCCAAATTTGTCACACCTCCATGTGTTCGGGTGCAAATGCTTCATACACAACAATGGGAAAGAAAATCTGGGTAAGTTTGATGCCAAGTCCTATGAAGGTATATTTTTGGGCTATTCAAGTAGGAGTAAGGCTTATAGGGTTTATAATAAAAGATCAAATATAGTAGAAGAATCTGTGCATGTGGTTTTCATTGAAAATGAAGCTGTTTCAAAACATGAGGATGATCTAACTATCAATTTTGAAAAACTGGGAATTTCTGACAAAAGTAAAACTGAACCTCCAAAGATATCTGAATCTGTTGACACAGAGGAAGATATCCAGGAGCAAGAGTTTGATGAAGAAAATAATGAAGAAACAACTCAAGAACTCCCTAGAGCTTGGAGATATCAAAGGAATCACCCTATTGATCAAGTAATAGGGAATGTCCAAGAGAAAGTCAAAACCCGAAAACAGTTAAGGGATCAAATGCTCAACTGCGCTTTCATTTCTCAAATTGAACCTAAATGTGCTGAGGAAGCCTTAACTGATGATTACTGGATTTTAGCTATGCAAGATGAACTAAATCAGTTTGAAAGAAATCATGTTTGGGATTTAGTGCCCAGGACCAAAAATCATCCTGTTATTGGTACCAAATGGGTTTTCAGAAATAAACTGGATGAATCTGGAACAATAATCAGAAATAAGGCTAGACTGGTTGCTAAAGGGTATAATCAGGAAGAAGGTATTGATTTTGAGGAAACCTTTGCACCAGTAGCTAGACTAGAGGCTATAAGAATACTGCTAGCATATGCATGCATGAAAAATATTTTACTATATTAAATGGATGTAAAGAGTGCCTTTTTAAATGGATATATCATGGAAGAGGTTTATGTAGATCAACCTCCTGGTTTTGAAGATTCTACTAAACCAAACCATGTTTATAAACTGAAGAAGGCTCTTTATGGTTTAAAACAAGCCCCTAGAGCATGGTATGAGAGATTGAGCAATTTTCTAACTGAAAAAGGGTTTAATAGAGGCAAAGTTGACACAACTTTATTCACCAAGAAAGAAAATAAAGATTTACTGATTGTTCAAATCTATGTTGATGATATTATTTTCAGTTCTACTAATGAAATTCTTTGTAAGAATTTTTCTGAGTTAATGCAGGGAGAATTCGAGATGTCCATGATGGGTGAACTTAACTTCTTCCTTGGACTGCAAATCAGACAACTTGATGATGGTATCTTTCTCAGTCAATCCAAGTATCTAAAGGAGCTGCTAAAGAAGTTTGGAATGGAGAATGCCAAGCCAATGGGAACACCTATGGCTGCTGCAAGCAAACTAGACATGGATGAGAATGGGAAGATGTTTGACATTACTCAGTACAGGAGAATGATTGGATCCCTGCTGTACTTAACTGCCAGCAGACCTGACATTATGTTCAGTGTCTACATGTGTGCAAGGTTCTAATCATGCCCCAAAGAATCCCATGCAACAGCTGTGAAAAGAATTTTTAGATATCTTATTGGAACATCATAGATGGGTCTTTGGTATCCAAAAGGCAATGGAGAAGACCTCAAAGGATACACTGATGCTGATTTTGCAGGATCTAAAACCGACAGAAAAAGCACAAGTTGAACCTGTCAGTTCCTTGGAGGATCTCTAGTTTCATGGTTCAGCAAAAAGCAAAATAGTGTGGCCCTATCTACTGCAGAAGCTGAGTATGTTGCAGCTGGAAGCTATTGTGCCCAAGTCATCTGGATGAAACAGCAGCTTGAAGATCTTGAGGTTAAAATAAAAGAGATACCAATCATGTGTGACAACCAAAGTGTTATAAACATCACCAAGAATCCTATCATGCATTCAAGAACAAAGCATATTGAAGTCAGGCACCACTTCATAAGAGATCATGTTCTGAAAGGAGAAGTCAGATTGGAGTACATCCCAACAGAGGATCAAGTTGCTGATATACTCACAAAACCTCTGCCAGAAGACAGACTTTGTAAAATAAGGAGAGAATTGGGAATGGTAAACCCCAATGAACTGTAAGATATTTTCATGCAATTCTGTCTTTAAAATTTTCAATATCAGAACCAATTCTAACTTGAGCTTCGGAGTATGTTTAATTTGAGGTGCAGGTGCTCCTTGTGAAAATCAATGGCAATAAACTTTAAGATTGGAGCACGTCAGAATGGAACAACCAGAAAATGGAGTGAATGATGTAAATTCTAAGTTTTGGATCCATTCTGTAAGTTTTTAAAGATGAAATTCGCATTTTAATGTGTGTTAGACGTATTTTGCTTCATAAAATGTGCTTCTGACATGGTCAATATGGTCAACATTTGAATTTCAGTTCACTATCAGACGAACTTCGGCCTGTTATGCCTTGGAACAGTTCTCTGTAATGCCTCGAAATTTGTCTGTTGAAACTTGAAAGTTTGAATTTTCAAAATCAGAAATTTCAAAGTTATGTTTGTCCAGCACTGCTACACAAATTATTACTTCCTAACATACGAATGTTGGACAATCTTTACATAGTAAGAAAATTCGAATTTTTAGTTCAAAATTCGTCTGATGAATCATGTCCTACATGCTGAATTGTTAAATGATGCAGCTCTGCCTGTTTAAATTCGTCTGATTGATTAGTTTGATTGTTGACTGTCTTTTTCTTTTCAACATTCAAACTTTGGTGGAACAAAATTCGTCTGTTGTGCCTGTATTGCTTGTTTCAAGCCACTGTCAGACGAACTTTCAAGATGAAAATTCGTCTGTCAGTAAGCTGTGCTGAACGGTTTAACTTGTAACTGCCTGAAGTTCGAATTTTGACCCCTCAAAGTTCGTCTGTCAGACAGTTACACACGTTAAATGCTACGGTTTTCCTCAGAACAGACGCAGCCCTATCTGTAACCTCTCTGAATCCGTTCTGATTCTCTCTTTAATTCTCTTAACTCCTGTCCAAAAACTGTCATTCTTCACTGTTTAAACTTCCATTCACATCCCATAAACCCTTTCTTAACCACATTCTGCTTCATTCCACTGAAAAATGGCGAGAGTAAAGATCCCTGGAGCAGGACAAGCTGGGACTCGGCCACAAAGAACGGTTAAATCTCAATATGCTACAAAAGAAGGAGAGAAATCCAAGAGAAAGGCTGAACCCAGTAAAGCTACCCCTTCTAAACGCCAAAAATCATCATCCAAGGTAGATTCTCAGAAAACTGGGCCTTCCTCATCAAAAACTGCAGTCCCTTCGGGTGATACTGCTGCTGTGGCTTCCTCCTCTTCTACACAATCTGGAGAATTTGAGCTTACTACATTGCCACTTTGGAGCACTCCTGAGATTCAAGAAGAGTTTTCTGCCAAGTTTTCTAGCAAAAAGGTAATCAAGCCTCACTGTGTAAATTTGGAGCAATTTTTGATATCCAACAACTTTGATGCTGCATTATGGTTGATAAGATACAAAAACCTGTTGGAAATTGCCGAAAAATATGATGAGGAAGTAGTGAAGACTTGGTATGCCTCTCTTCAATATAACAACAAGAAAAAGAAATGGGAGGTCACTTTGAGATCAAGGACCATTTGGCTTGCTGATGAAACAATCAATGAAGTGCTGGAAATCCCAGGACAAGATGGGCTGAAAATTGACATTACAGCCTCTGGATACATGGATGAGGCAAGCACAGCGGATGAAGAAGGTGGATCCTTTCTGAACTACAAAGAGAGCACCATCTTGGACACCTTATTCAGGAGAAGGGAAAACAGGCCAACAATAAATCTGTTGAAGCCCACAGACCTAAGTGTACACGTCAGGATCCTGCACTATATAGTGTCCAGGATCATATTCAACAAGGGTGGCAGCTTCAATTTGATAACAAGGGCAGAGGCTCATGTGATGACTGCTATCATTCGTGGGAAGCTGATTAACATGGGTCATATCATCCTCCAGAGAATGATAAAGGCAAGGGATCAGAGGAAGGATTCCACACTCCCCTATGCTGCAATTATTTCAAGAATCCTGCAGCATGCTAGAATTCAACACATTGAAAAGGGGAAAGGGAAACTCACTGAGGCATTCAAAGAGGAGGAACTGCAAAGGATGGGCATTGAAAGAGATGAAGGACGATGGGTTGGAAAGGGAGCAGGGAAATCTGAAGACTTGTTCTTTGTTGCTGATGCATCCCTCCATCAAGAAGGAACTTCCGAGGCCCCTGGCAAATCTGTACCTCAGCCTTCTCAGCCAATCCCATCTCCCTCCAGGCCTACTCACCCTCCTTCCACTCCCTCCTCACGGGCCAAGCCAACAAAGGTCACTGAGTTGTTTGACAGTCTGTCAACACTCATTCTCAGCATAAGAGATGAGCAAAATGCCAAATTTGCTCATCTACAAGAACAGATCCATCAGTTAGCTGTAAATATGAAGGTGGTGGCTGATACCTATGAAGAGATAAGAAATGCAATTCCTACCACTTCAGCTCCACCTCAGCCTGGTGTCCCTGAGCCTACTCTGTCTCCATCCCCTGTGCCTCCAAGTCCCTTCGAGTTTGCCTCCTCTGACCATGATGATGATATAGATGGTGCTGGTGCAATAAGAACACCAAGTCCTGGTCCACCCTTGGACTATGGATTGGAAGAAGAAGGACTCCAAGATACAAGCCCTCATGAGCCCATGCAAGAAGATACTCAGGAATCAATTCTGTCCACTCAAGAATCTGAGCAAGTTGAAAGACTGGTGGCAGCCATTTCAAGCTCCTCTATGCAAGAAGATGTGAGCACTGAAGAAAGGAGCCTTGTACCTGTTACTGACTATGTTGCCATTGCTCACAATGCTTTACTGGAAGCTCAGAGGAGAAGGCTGGAAGAAATGTTTCCTCTTGCTAAACCAGCCTCCTCTTCCCTAGCTGCCTATGGTCTTACAGAGGAACAAAGAGCTCAACTAGCTCTTTCCAGACAGGCAATGCAGGAGCTGTTGGAAATCTCTGACGAGGAAACAAGCACTGAGCCCCCAGCTGAACCTGAAATTCCTTTTGCTCCTGTGCCCCTTCGTGCTATTCCTGTCTCTCAGATCCCTCCTCCAGCTGATTTTGTTGGCCTTCCTGATGATGTCAAAAAGGGGGAGAAGTCTGGGCAAACTGGAAAGACTGCCGCTGAGCAATCTGGTAAAGGAAAAGGGAAATCCTACAGCAAGAAGACCAAGACCAAGAAGAAATGATTGGAAATTCTTGTTGTACTTTGTATTGGTTTTGATGTTTGAAATTTGTTGATTGGACTGATTTTGATGTTTGAACTTTGCTTTATTTGGTTCTGTATAAGCAACTCTTGTTTAAATGAATGGATCCCCTTGTTGCAATGTTTTGTGCCTTAATTCTGTTGATATCTTGTGCATATGTTGAGGGGGAGCTTGTGAAAGCGAACCTAAGTACTAATCCAGTTTGTAAGTTGTTTTGTCATCATCAAAAAGGGGGAGAATGTTGAAACAAGAGTTTTGATGATTCCATACCAACATTCAAGAGCTTGGATTGAAGAGATCAAACAAGAGCAAAGCTATCACAAGTGAATATTTTCTGTGTATTTGCTGATTAAATCTTTTGTAGGGTCCTTAGTTTTTGATGTAACTGGGTAAAAGATTTTGATTTGAAGAAAAGAAGTTTTAAAACGTTAAATTTATGCTAAATCTTCAAATATTTGAAAAACACCCACAAACAGACGAATGTTGAAAGTTTAAGCTAAACTGTCAAGTTGGAAATTCGAACTTTGCCTTTGGAAATTCGAATTTCGAGCTAAAACTGAATAAGTCTGAAAAGATGGCTCTCTGTCAGACGAATTTTGGTTGTTCAAAATTTGAATTTTCATCTAGTATGAAAAGAGGCCTTTTGCTAACAGACGAACTTCACACTTTCAAAATTCGAATTTCAAGAAAAATGAAGTTTGTAAAAACCGAAGAAATTCGTCTGAAACTATGATAAAGTGCATCTGAAATCAAAATGAAATTGAGTTTGATAAATGCTCTCTGACAGACGAATTTTAAACTTCCAAAATTCGAATTTTCATATAAGTCTGAAAGATGCTTCTTTGCAACAGACGAACTTTGAGTCTTCAAAATTCGAATTTTAAACAAAACAAAATTTGAGAAAATGAAGAAATTCATCAGAAACTGTGTTAAAGTTCACCTGAGATCAAGAGTGATTTAAGTTTCAGAAACTGCTCTCTGACAGACGAATTTTGAACATTGAAATTCGAATTTCAGAAGCTAAGTTCTTGAGTCTATTGAAATGAAACATTGACATACGAATGATAAGAACTTGCAACATTCAAATGATGAAATTAGTCTGAAAAGGGCCTCTCTGATAGATGAATTTCAGCACTTAAAAATTCGAATTTCGAAGAAAGTTATCTACTGTGTCCCTTTAAACGTTCAATGGACAGACGAATTTTGGGGATCCAAAATTCGAATTTTGAAGGCACTGTAGAAAATTGAAAACACTGTTCACACTTAACTGAAAAACTTTCTTCTTGAAAATTCGTATGTCACATTGTGAAAATGTTTTGTAAGTTTCAAAATTCGAATTTCACTTCATGAACAGACGAACTTCGTGCTGTAATGTTGGAAGCTTTAATCTTCAGTTCCTTCGAAATTCGTCTATTAGCCAACTAAAATTCGAATTTCAATATGTCAGAAACATTAAATGCAGTTGGTAAACGGATAGTTTTTCAGAGTAACCATTGGATAACTTCCCCAACGGATAGATTTAGTCTCTAACGGATATTTGAGACCTAAATCTATAAATACAACATCATTTGAAGTTGTGGGTAAGAAATCAAACTTGTATATACCGAATTTCTGCTGAATCTTTTTCTCAAAAGCTTTTACCCTCTTAACTTCTAAACTTGTATTTAAACTTTTACGTCCACTCTTTACAAGAGAGTTACTTCATTGTAATCAATCTATTCTTCATCTGGAAGATAGGTTTACTTGTGAGGGGTATTCACAAGGGGATTGGGAAGCACATAGTGAAAGTGCTTGGAGAGTTTGAGAGAGCTTAGAAACAGAGCATACCCATGTACTGTGGCTTTAGCAAGCAGCCCACTGAAATTCTTGCTGTATAGTGGATAAATCTCAAGAGGTGTCTTGGGGACTGGATGTAGGTCAAGTGAATAGACTGAACCAGGATAAATCACTGACTTCTCTTCTCCTTATCTTTATTTTTCACCTTGCTCTGTTTTACGCATTGTTTTCATTATACTGTGATATCTTCACTTACTTCACTTTGTGCAGAAAAATTTCAAACTTCCCAATTCACCCCCCTCTTGGGAAGTCAGCCTTGCTAATAATTAGACACAAGATCTAACTGTTAGAGATATTAACTAATGGTTATTTTGCAAAACTAGCCGTTTAACAACAACATTTAATGCATCTGACAATCCAAAATTTGAATTTTTAGTGTCAATAGATTAATTTCATAGAGACTGAAAGTTAAGATTTTTAACGTTGAACTTTGAAAGTTCATTTGTTCAATAGTGAATTCAAATTTTAAGTTTGTTAAAATTATCCTATGTTAGAACATACGAATTTTTATATTCAAAGTGCATTTGTTTAGTTTAAATAATTGTCTAATGTTTCCCTAATGCACTCAAAATTTGAATTTTATGAGTCGAAATTTGTCTATCAGAGACTTATTCAACTTGGCACAAAAGTTCTTCTCTTTGAAATTTGAATTTTGAGTTTTAAAATCCGCCTATCAGAGCCATGCTCATACTGGACTCAAAAGTTCTAGTTTTGAAATTCGCACTTGGAAGTCCAAAGTTCGTCTGTCAGAGAAAGTGATATTGAGCTTACTTTGAACTTTACTAACAATCGAATTTTAACTAAGCTTCAAATGTTTTGGACATTTTCATTAATAGTGCTTAGCTTGAAATTCGAATTGTAGAACTGAAATTCGTCTATCAGAGGAAGAACCTCTATAACTTTGAATTTCACCAAGCCAAATTTCAAATTTTGCACTAAATAAGCATGATTCAATAGCAAAAGTTCGTCTGTTAACCAATATTTTTCAATTCTAACATAAGCTAACATTTGAGAACATATTTAAACATTGTGGTAACTTAAGCAAGTAAGGATCAAAGTTTTTTACACATATTACAAATGGAGAAATCCTAACAACTAAGTCTTCTCATGTTCTTTATTAGATTTCTTCACTTGATTCTTTGACATTCTTTTGATATTCTCCTTTCCAAGCTCTAGTTGTCTGGAATCATCAAAACTTCTAATTAAAAAAAGTAATATTATTTAGATTTGCCCCAAAAGTGGCATTATACTGCATTTTGAAATATCCAGTGTTTATAGTGAACATTTCAGTTTTGACCTCTAATTTTAAAAATTCACTAAAAGTCATACACTCATCCAATTTTAGTGTTATTTAGCTTCTTTTAAAGCTTATTTTGTCTAATTTCAGAACGTATATATCATTCTTCCTAAATGCTTTGTTTTATATAGAGCACCCTATTATAACTACTACTAGTCATCTTGAATATAATTATACCATAACTCACATAATAAACCTTATAAACATAATACATCATCATTCTTGGCTCCAAATCCATGCATAACATCATAAAATGATTAAAGGAACATAACTGCATCATCATGCAAGATTTAACCTTCGTACATGCACTTATACAATTTATCAAAACAAAGCATGATAACTTGTGAAATTAGGTTATCCATCATCTTCTTTATCTTTTCCCTATGCCTTCCCTTGATTCATTGCATTGCTTGGCCTAATATAGTTGTCATTTTGGAAGAGTGAGATTCAAGGAATCTTTGTAGCATTACCCATCATACAAATATATCATCACATTTAACATGGAAACATCATAAAAACATCATCAAACATTTAAGAACATATTATGCCATATAATTTTATAAACATTTTGGTAGAGTTCCCCTTTGTAAACTAGACATCCCAAGGTCATAAACCCCATCAATTAACTCAATCAACAACCACAAAACATCAAACCAATCATATGGCAAAGCATCAAGTTCATAGAAATTTCATATGACAATATAATGCAAAGATGGAAAAATACCACCTTTATGCTTCCTCTTGCTTTTTCTGAGTTTCACCTCTTCCAAGAGCTTGCTTAGACTATCTTAATCCTAAACACAACATCAAACAAGCTCATAAATCATTGATTCCATGGTTATCATCGTAAAGTTCTCACTAAATCCTTAAAATTTCATTTTGCTATCCTTTTGATTTTTCTTTAAACCAACACTTGTTCTTAGCTAATTTAGACCCAATAATTCCATTTTTGGCATCAAAATATGAAATTCTAACTCTAAATGGAACCTAGATTAGCCAAAAATAAAGGGAGAAAAGGAGAATTTGATTTGTTTTGAAATACTTCAAGCTATTCATGAAATCTTGGCTCTAATGTCTAGTTTTAGCTTTCTCCTAAGTTTATTGTGCAAAAACTCATCTCTTGCACACAGCATGGTTTGGCCAAAATCCATGGAGGGAAAGAGGAAGAAGAAGACTCCATTAAAGTATCACAAACTACTTGAAACCACAAGCCCAAGGTAGCTAGAACACTGACCAACAACTTGAGCTTTGGATCTTTACACCTTGCTCTCTATTTTCTCTTCTTTCTCCATGCTAAAATGCTCCCTTTGTTCTGTAATTTTAGTGCTCTAAGCTCACTTTGAACAGTTAACCCAAGGCTTGGAAGAAAGAGATGTAATGGAAGCATAAATCACGGTTAATTTGCTAACTTGAGTTACTTTTTTGAATTTCTTCTTTAAAAATATTTCTAAAAGCAATTAAATAAATTCCATTTGTATCCCATGGTAACTACTGTTCACGCTATCTTAGGGGTATTTTAGTCCAAAATACTGCATAATTTTATCAGTCCAAATATAGCATATCCTGATTACTTTCACCCGTAACAATAAAGTTACCTTTGGATATTTTGCCTTTTAAGGGATACATGATGATTCTAAATTTGTATTTCAACTTCCTTGACTATCCTATCCTAAACAGTATCTATGTGGAGCCCATATACTATTTCCTTCACTTATCTGCTTTTATAGGGCCTATAAATTTCTTTTTTGGTATAATAATTACTTTTGGATATTTAACACAAATTATAAATTCATACTAATTTAGTTAACCTCTAAGCAGTGTTGTAACACCCTACATCTTGACACCTCCAGAAAAGACCAAAGACTTCAAAATTCAACCAAACACAATCTTGACATCTCAAAACAACTCTCCAATGCTTAAGAATAGCAGAAACGAACCCAACAACACCAAAAAAATAGGGATGGGGCTATGGCCGTTACAGTGCCGCAGCTGCTCCAGTCTCCTCTGTTTCTTCATCATTTCTGTCTTCATTGGTGCTGCAGCCTAGACTCTAGAGCCGCGGCACCCCATGCTAATATCCCATATCAGAAAATTCCACACTCCGGGGTGAATATCTGACGTGCATAACTTTATGCTCCGATCTCCGCTTAACTTGATTCCAACTCCTACAAGTCAATATAGTCCCAATCTAACCATAGACACCACTTTACCTTAATCCAACTTTGTATGGAGATTTTGGACCCCTGACACCTTTTTGGCCACTTATTGACCAAAACTTTTCACTAACAACCTCCAATTGCCACCAAGGGCGACTAGTCGCTCAGAGACCATCCATACAGGTCCAAAACCCCCAAACCAATTTGTCCAAAGAAGTTTCACCCCAAAAAAATCATTCCTCTGAGATTTGACCTCTTGGAACCCCTACATGACAAACGGGCTACAGGCCCTAAAACACCCCATAAGGGCCCAATTCCAACTTCCATCATACATAACACATACATATAACATTCATCCATATAATCCATACATATATCCATTACAAAACCTTCTATCCTACTTGGCACATGATACATTATTCAAGATTACAAATACTACAAAGATTATTCCCACGCACGTAGCAACTCCTGCGTCTTCTCCGGACTAGTGTCAGAACCATCACCTGAAAGGTTAGTTGATGGGAGAGGGGTGTGAGACAATGTCTTAGTAACCTGGGACAACCACATATATATTTATACATATATCTCATACAACTCATGAATGCAATATGAATGAATGGTATGCATGTTCTCCCTCATACACGGCTAGAACCATGAGCTGTCGTCATCACAAGACATTTCAATAGATGATTCTCTTCCAACAGTTAGGGAAGACTGATTCCGAGACATCACCAAGCTCACCTTACCCTAATGCAACCCGGCCAATGGTTACACTTGAGCTTGGACCGTGACTCTCCTTCCCCTGGACCATCATGAATTAATGGTGATTTAGGGAAGGTGCATCCCTAAATCCACTACCACCTAGCTCTCCCAAGGAGAGGATTTAGTGACAGGGATATTTCATCATATCATATTGTTCTCTGCTACTTGGCTCTCCCACGGAGAGGATTTAGTGACAAGGATCTTTATCATATCATCATCTTATATCTTATCATATCATCATCACCTCATCATCAATCTTTCACTATGCAATCATATGGTAATGATGCCAATGCCATGCCAATATGCCTTTACACATATATATACATCATTATAATCATAAGCATCATATGGACATGCTAGCATGCAATAGTATGGGGATGCTACACATCACAATATATATACAATCATCATACATCAACTAGTCGTGCATATCATGATATATAGAAAAACCATACACATACACAATCAATATCGTGATATGAAAAGGAACATGCATATATATATACATACAAATATACATACTATCATACAATACCATACAATCATACACCCTATTACCTTAGGTTGTCAATACCACACACGTGAGTTCCATGAACTTTTCAAATTGTCCAACACGCATGAACCCCCTCTCGGTTAACCAACAACCTTCATAATACCGAATTATCTCAATTAACCACATACACCAAATATCCAAATATCACAATTCAACCACTTTAGTCTGAACCTAAGATTCCAACACTGCTTTCATGCATCAATAAGCTCTTAGAGACCATTCAAACACTACTCAAACACATACACTTTGGATTCCCAAGAGCCCTAATCGAAAACAGCCTAGGGTTAAGCTCAAATCACATATAATCCCTTCAAAACTCACATCCAAGCAACAAGAGTACCAAAACACATTTCCTTAACCCCATTTCATCCATTTCAATCGGTGGATTTCTACTAGAATCGAAGATCCAACCTTAAAACCTCAAAATCCTGAATTTCAACCGAAGAAAATGGAGAGGAAGGAGTAGAAAACACTTACCAACTTGAATCCAAGCTCTTAAGGTCCGTAAATCACTCCCAATGGTCAAAAAACACAAACCCTAGCAGAGCTCCTCATTGCTCCCTCTGTTTTCTTTCTTTGCGATCGTCCGAAACGATCCGGATTTAAACAAAAATCCCGACTCTCACCGCGGCCTTAGCATACCTCGCCATTACTCCACTGAATTTCAGCTGAATAATGCCACTGGACACAATCTCACTGCGATGGCTCTACCTCTCGTCGCGGCGTGGAGCTCTTCCAGAATCCACTTGAACCTTTCTCCATCCTGTTTTCCTTCGATCCTGAACACAATGCCAAGAAAGATACCATGAGGGGTGTTACAAGTGCTCCACTAGGTCTGGCTCATTGCAAGCTTTGTTTTAACAGGGATTTTCATAATTATGAAATTGTCTTGACTTGAGATAAAATTATAATTTTTAATTCTTTCGGGTTCTTTCTTGTAATTTCTCACAGGGACTATAAAGCATAAATTCTTCCATTTTAGGGACCACACTGTGTAGAATTTTTTCTTTCCAAAGGCAAAAATGTAATTTTCTTATTTTTCATTTTAATATAAAAAATTACCTTTTTGTCATTTTTCACATTTAACTATGTCTCTTAGTTTCCTCTAATTCTTTATATATTTTTATAATATCTAGTAAAATTAGGGATATTACACCTAATACTTACAACGTTTTACTCAGCTTGTCATGAGCTTCTATTCAATATATATATTACATGATTTTCAACTCAGTTCTAGAATTAATTCCTACTAAGGACCTTATGAAAAATTAATTTCAATTAAGGATCAAACATAATTCCTTCTAAAGATCACGTGAGAAATTAATTCCAATTAAGGACCGAACATGTGAAATTATCATCTTACTTCTTTTCTCATCTTTTCATGCATCTCATGCCATATTCCCATATCTCTATACATACAGTAGTATTCTTCATGTAATTTGGGATGTTACACCTCATGACATTATTAAAGTCTTAGGGGCATCATGAAATGATTAAATCCTTTTTGGGAATCAAACAGTGGTGAAGTAGGGATTCATTCACTTGCTTTCTATTTGTGTTTCCTAAGCACTTGTAGCATGAATTGCATGCTACGACATTCTTCTTTTTTTATAAGAGTGTATGTCAATTTTCTTTTATGTTAACACCATACAAACTTTAGTCTAAATCCACATAGTATCTAAATTGGATTCATTCTCTTCTCTCTACTCATGACATCTTATTTTGAGAAGGAGTAATTGTCTGGCTATAAATATTATGGATGGACATCCACAATTCGAACCATGTCTATGTATTTGGATCTTTTCCGCTCCTAATAAGTGTCAAAGGCAATTGTTCATGTGAGAGAGTCATCCTCATCAACTTATACGACATACTAAGCATTGTATATATGTTTCCCATCACTACTAGAAAAATTTAATTTAGCGAGGAATCATTTATTCCTAGCTAAAATATTCAATTAGCAAGGAAGTTAGAAAGGAGTGCAGAATTTCATCGCTAGTGGGAGATTTAGTAAGACTGTTAGTGAGGCATTTTTCATTCCTTGCTAAATAAACATAATGTAGTGATGAAATTAGTGAAGCATATGTTATCCCTAGCTAAATTAAAATAATAGCAAGGAATTTAGTGAGGGTAATACCCTCACTAGTTATATTATAATTTTTTATAATTTTGTGAATTATAGTTTTATATTAATTTTGGCCAGATACTCTAAAAATTTCCAAAATGCATAAAAACGATACTTCTTTTTTTGCTTCACACTTTAGATGGATAGAAACACGTACTGGTAACCTAACCCATTCATTGCTTCTCTCAATCCCTAATCTTTCTCTTATTCTTTGGCATTGCCTTGTGGCTTGCTTTTTTTCTTTGGTTTGTTGCTCTTCTCTTCTTAACTTAATTTTCTGATCATGGCTTGGTTCTTCCACTCGACTCACTCAAAATCCAATGAGATAAAAATTTCAACTTTCACCTAAAAAAATCTCACTTCTCTCTTTGGCTTTGAAATAAAACTCTATCCTCTCCCACTCTCTCTTTCTGTGTGTTTTGGGTTTGTTCTTGAATGTCCCTGTTTTATAGTCAAATATGCTATGGGTGATGTGTTAATGCTTGTCTACATTATGGGTGTTGGGTCGCCACCAATTTGATATATTCAGTGTATTTTGCCTATTTTAAAATCCATATGTTTGAAGATTGATTGGGTCATGGGTGGTGGATCACCACCGATTACAATGATCAATTAATTAAAAATGAAAGGAGAGGGTGTCGTTGGATGATCTTTGGGCCATAATTTGATTGATGGAACAAAGCATCACTCACCTCTTTACTATGAAATTAGGTGATATAGTTGACTGTACCCCTCTATTGGAACAAAGCGTCACTCACATGAACATGTTTCACCACTATATTATTATATGTTAGGTTCTTCCTTCACAATGACTCTCCCCCATTTCTTTGAATAATTTACCCTCACATTTTATTCATTCATTCATTGCATCCATCTCTTTAATTTAATTTAATTATTAATAAACATAGTCATGGTTAATTATTAGAGGGATAAAATCAAATTAAAAGGGGGATGAGAAAAATTCAAGCTTGGGAAGGATGGATTTTGCTGATGGAGGAGACTTGTTCTTCAACAAGATAGGGATGGATAGAAAGAAATAAAGAGTACTCAAAAGGAGAGTGAATCAATCAAATTAGTCTTATTTAATTTGATGGTTAAAAGGGGAATGAAACAAAGTTGTCTATTCCCTTATATCAATTAAAATTGATTGATGCTTTTCTTGAACCTACTATACTATCCACTTTGTTATAGTTTGGCAGCCAAGACGAGAGTGAAGTTATCAAATTCCAATGTTGCTTTCTTTAATCCAAGTAACAGGTACCTTTCAGTTCATTTTCTTTGGGCATGATTGGTTTTTTCTGGTAACTCAATGATAATGATGGTTTTATCATAGTCTATGTAAGTGTGTGTGTGTGTGTGTGTAACACCTTACTTTTATCTATATTTTCCATATATCATAGTATGTACAATGTCCAAATTGCCTATACTAAGAGCTTGAACCATTAGTAGAACAAAAATATTTAATTAAAAAAAAATGTGGTACTATTCATTTGGTTCTCAAGTTTTCTGCATGAATTTTGAAAAATCATAACTTAATCCAATAAAATCGTATTAATGTGGTTCAAGTCTCTAAACGAATCTAGAAACATGATATACAAGATAAAAATATCAAAACCTCCTTTAACCTAACCAATTAGTACGGTTTATTACTCAAACTTACACTGTACAAATGATCATTTATCTCTTTTCCAGGATTTTGGCCATAATTTTAAAAATTCATATCTAATTCTATATTGAGACAAATCATGTATTCTATTTGTCATTGGAAAGATATATATGTCTACTTACCTTCATATTCTTTTTATACATTTATTTTGTCTAGACAGGATTGAACATCAATTTGAATCACTAGGGATCAAAACATCACTTTTAACGGAACAGTCTTGGGAAAACTTGTATATCTTTCATTATACAGCTCCAATTGAGCTCAAACTAGTGGTATATTAACCTCAAAAGATAAATATTTTCATAAATGTAAGTCACTGAATTTTTAGAGCTCTGTATGATTTTATATTTCCTTTCAAAGTAAGTGGTACTAACAGTGAAATTCGCAGCTCTTACTTTACTGTCCAGTTTTGACCCTTAACTTCAAAAATATACTATAAATTGTACACATATCCAAATTAAGTGTTCTTTAGCTCATTGGAAAGCTTATTCTCTATAATTTCAGAGAATATATAACAATTGACTTAATTTCCCTGTTTAGATCAAACAGTATTGACTTTACTTTCATAGCCACAAAATGAACTTCTAGCAATATAACATGGCAAACAAGACTTCATAACAAGCTCTCATGATCATTTCATGTTTCAAATCCATGCCAAACATTTCATAATGCTCATAAGGACATAATAGCACAAGGATACAGATCCATATGCATATACATAATTTTTATACATTATCTCAAAATATGGAATCATAGTTTCAAATTATCATCAAGCATCATTCTCTCTTTCATTCTCCTTGCCTTTTCTTTGGACTCCTTTGCCATAGCTTGTGCCTATCATTGGGATACTTGAGGGGATGAGATTGGGGGACAATCTCAGTAGCAAGTTACATTCCATGCAATTATGTCAATCATGTCAAATAAACTCACATTTGATCACATATAATCACATCAATCACCTTTAAACAATAAATTGCCATATTGTCATAAAAAATTCGGCAGCATAACGGCTTAGAAAATGGACATCCCAGGGAATAAAACCCCTCATTTAACAGTCAAGACCAATCAAAGAAATCACAATTTCAATATAGCAACACAATTTAATCATAGAAAGACAATGAAAGAACATAAAGCAAGAATATGAAACTTAGCTACCTTGAAGCATTCCTTTGACTCTTCCTCTCGAATCTAATGCTTCCACTAGCCTCCTTAAGCTTCCTCAAGTTCCTTAACATCATTAAACACTTGCTTAATCAACTAGAATAAGTAGATACTTCATAAAGTCTCATTTAAAACCCTAAAGACTCAATTTCTTTATCTAAAACCTAATCTTTGAGCCAATGCTTGTCTTTAAGGTTTTTCATCATGGGGAACTCATTTTTGCCATCAAATACATGAAAATCCAGCTCCTTCTTACCTTATTAGTCTGACCAAAATCTGTTCTTAAGGGGAAGGAATTGGTTTTTCACAAAAACTTGCTTTAAAACATACCTAGTTTGCTTTTCTTGAAAAATCTCATGCTTTCTCTAAATTTTATTGCATAAAACCACTTCCTTTCTTAAATCAATATCCAAACTGAAACTAAACAGGAAGAGGAGAAGAGGAGAAGCTTCAAAGCTTAGCCTAAACCACTTGAAAACTAAGCTAGGAACCATAAAAATCACAAATAGGAATTTACCTATTTTTCTTGAATTTTATCTTTTCCCTTTTTCTTCTCCTTCCTCACGTTCTCTTCTTTCTTTCCTTGTGTGTGCAGCTGCTCCTCTCATCTTTTCATATGTCTCTCACGTCCAGGAAGTGGGAGTTAATATAGAGAAATTGAGCCAATTAAATTATGCCAACTTATGCACTTGAAGGTTCATGTAAAAATGGCAAAAATATTAAATAATTGGAATTTCCCATGTGCAGCTTGGTCAGCACGAAATGGAGGGCATTTTGGTCTAAAAATTTTAAATATTTACTTATCCAGATATATCCTGGACCGATCTGGACAATTAAAGTTACTTTAGCAGTATATTTTACTATTATTGGGATACTAATTATAATTATATTAGGATATAAAATTACCATAATATCCTTATCTCAATTGGTCCAAATAAAAGGACCACACATTTTTCTTGAATGAATACTGCCTATTCTTATAGTTCAGACTGACATTTATCGGATAAAACATTAATATTAAATCATAATTACCCAATAATTATTATTTCGATCTTAATAAATCTCATACTATATTTCATTGGTCTTAGCTCATTGAGAGCTTCGTTTTGACTATAATTTTTCATATTTATGAAAATACCCTTAACTCGAGATAAATTTATAATTTTTAAAACTTTTGAGTCATTAGGTGTAATTTACACCAAAATTCATAAAATTTAGTTCATTACGCGTACGAGTCCACCGCCTCTTCTCTACGGTCTTCTTATCTTCTTTTCCTTTTTTTTTTCATCTTCTTCTTTTCTCTTTTTTTTTCAGGGGTGAAATAGTTATTTTCTCATTTTTTCTTCTAACCAAGATAATTGACCTCTTTACTTTATATTATGTAAAATGGCATATATTCATTTTTGTAAATTTCTTATAGATTTTGAAATATTGAGCTTTAAACATTTAAGAAAATTTTCAGGATATTACAGTATGGATATTAATTATTATGTATATAATATGATTCATATCTTTCCAATCAGAATATATTGAACAAGGTGCGTGAATAAGGCTATACTACTACTTCTCTTCCACTAAAGGCCCTTAATAATGCTTTCATGTTATCTTATCTTTCATAACAATAGAAAGAATTCACCCACTGCTAAAAGGTGAAAAAATGATTTAAACTACAGAAAAATTTGTGAATGCAAATAAGTATAACTTTCCTTACCAATACCGGTATTGCAATATTCCTATTTTTATAGGATATTATAAAATGCATAAAAAGATGGAAAAGAAAGTAAAATGGTGATGTTACATGCTTGAGCCTTAAATGAAATTAATTTTTCATACAATCCTTAGAAGGAATTATGCTTGGTCCTCAATTAGAATAAATTTTCCATAAGGTTCTTAGCAGGAATTTAGTCCTGAATTGAGTTGAATGCAATATACTTGCTGAATGGAAGTTGGTCTCGAGTTGAGCGTAATAGTATAAATATTATGTAGTCGGGAGCTCGAGGTTGAAAGATAGACTAATTTAAAAGTATAATGAGAAGATTTATTAAAAATTGATCTTTAGAGAAAAATTAAGTGGAAATATTTGAAAAAATCAGTACTTGTGTTTTTTACCCAACTCAAGGGCAAAAGAGTCATTTCTCAGGTTAGAAAATAAAATGTGAAAAATTCATTCTAGCCCCAAGGGAAAAGATTTATTTGCAATTTAATCCATAAAAGGAAAGAATTAGTTGCACAAAAGTTCCTAGGAAAATTAGAAGAAAGACGCAAAAGAATTAAAAATTATAATTTTGCCCCAATCAAGGGTAATTTCATAATTTTTAAAAATTACTATCAAGATGGAGGTTGCGATGAGTTGGACCCGAAAGAATACTACTTTGAAGTTAATTAAGTTAGTATGCATTTATAATTGTCATTGAAAGTTAAAAGGCGATTATTATAACGAAAAAGATTGTGAGCCCCGCAAAAGAAAGTATGGAGATAGGAATGATATATGGACCCTACATAGATATATTTTGGAACAAGATAATGAGTTTAGTTTAAAATCAAATTTAGAATAATCCTATACCAATTAAAAGACAAATTATGGTAAAAATAATTAATCGGTACATGTAAAATTTTTCAATAATAGTTATTTTAGGTTGATAAAATTATTGAGCATTTTTTTTATAAAAATACACTTAAGTGGTGTGTTGTGCAGCTGTTTGGGACACCATGGGAATTTATTTAATTTATTTTAGTGAATTATCTTATTAAACTAGCTCAAGGTAGCTAAGTAACCAAGTTGCCTATTCATCTATTAGATATCTTTCCTCCAAGCCTTGAGTTAAGGTATTTTAAGTGAGTTGAAGCTCTGAAATTTTCAGTTCAAAGGAGCATCATACGTGACAAAGAAGAGAGAAAAAGGGAAGAAAAAAGAGAAGACCAAAGCTTGAAGATTTGAGATCAAAGTGCAAGGTAAGATGCTTTATCACTTCAAGCTAGTTTCTCAAGTAAGTTAGCAAGGTTTCATGAAGTCCTTCTCTTCTCTTACTCAAGGATAAATTTCGGCCAAGGCATTGGTTGAGGGAGAGAGGGTTCTTTTGCAAGAAAAACATGTGAAAACATAAGAAAGGTTCAAGAAATTATGTTTTGTGCGATATTAGATAAAGTAGCATGAAAATCCACTTCTTCCTCCCTATGCTCTATTTCAGCCAGTTCAGTAGGTTTTCTTAGAGTGAGAATTTCATAAATTTGATGCCACAAATGGGTTTCTCATGGTGGAAAACCAATGGAACATGTGTTAGCTTAAAGATAAACCTTAAGATGAACTATGTTGTAATTTAGGGTTTATGTGAGACTGTGTGATGGAAGCCATGAAACCAGTGAGCTAAGTGGTTGTTTAATGATTGTATCTATGATCAAGGAAGCCTATGCAAGCCCTTGGAAGGGGTGGAATCAAGTGGTGAAGCAAGTGGAGGCATAAGGTAGCTATTTTACCTTTTTCATGCATTATGTATATTATGTGATTTGTATGCACTTGATGAACTGCCATGTGTTTTTTTTTGATGATTCATGATGATTTGCTAAGTTGAATGATGAGGTTTATGGCCTCTTGATATCCATTTTGTAAAATGAAACTCTGCCAAAATTTTTATAAAAGTATATGGCTTGTTGTGCTTAAATGTTTGATGAATGCTTCCTTGAAGTTTTTTATGATAAATGTGATGGTATGCATATGCTTGAATGGTAGATGCTACTAAGATTCATTGAATCTCACCCTTCCAAATTACTAATATGCCTAGTGATAAGATATGACAATGATGCAAGGGAGACCAAGAGCATGGAGATGAATTGTGAAGATCAATGATCATATAGTTATATCTCTCTACAATGTTATGTAATTTGTAAAAAATGTTATATAAATGTATAAGGATGCCATTATTTATTACTATATTGCTTTAAGTCCTCTTACGATGTTATATATGTATTTGGAACAATAGATTATTTAATAGGTTCATGAAGTATGATTATGTAAGTTATGGCATGATTTTATCCAAGATGACCAATAATGATTAGAATAGAGATACTCTATTCGAAATAGAGCACTTAGTATAAGTGTTATACATGCTCTAAAAGTAGATAGAATAAGCTTTCCATAGAGCTAAAGAACACTTGAATTAGATAAGTGTATGATTTATAATGAATTTTTAAAATTAGGAGCTAAAACTGGACAATGTATGAAGAACTAGAGGTATCATTGTAAATGTAGGCCATTTCATAATGCAATATAAAATTGTATAGAGCTCTAAAAAGTCAATGATTTAATATGAAAAGATTTAAGACTTAGGTTTAAGATGTCACTGATTTGGAAGTAATTGGAGCTATACAAATAAAGATATTAAGTTTTCCTAAAACTATCAAAGTAAAAGTTGAGTTCTGACCCATAATGATTTAAGATGATACTATGCCTTGTTCCAATAGAATAAGTTACAAGAAAAATATATTTGAAAATTAAACATATAGAGTCAAATGACATAATGTATGCACAATTTGGCTCAATATATGATGAGATATAAATTTTTAGTATTAAGGCCAAAATCCTTGGAAAGTGAAAAATGACCAAATGTATAGAAAACTTTCAGAAATAAATTGTACGAATTGGCCTAGTGAATGCTCTATTTCTTTTTTTTTTCCATGTAGATAATATTTTTAGTTATTTTGAAAAACTTGAATCACTCTAATACAATTTTTGTAGAATTAACTATGAATTTTCAAAATTCAGTTGGTAAAATGGAAAATACCAAATGAACAGTACCCAAAAATTTTGAAAATTCTGTTTTTAGATTTTATTTGATTCATGCTTATAATCTTGCTTAAATGTACTCTAAAATGGTCTAGTACATGGTAAAATTGGCCTAATATGAGGTGTCATAGGTTTAATTGCTGAGCTCATTTTCCCTGTGCATGGACTATATGATCATCATAGTTTAGGTTCTTGTCCCCTATGTAACCTTTGCTTCTACCGTTGAATCTTTAAGATTAGAATGATGTACATTTGCATTTGCTATGGCAATTTCGGTCTTCGATCATATGGAGCCAATACTTCAGTTATATTAAGTTATTCTTGTAATATGGAATGATAAAACAAAAAGGTTTGTGATTAGAATCAATGGATTCCAAAGTAGCTAATGGAAAACACTTTCTATTTTATAACTTTCTATTTTCAATTTTGTTCCAAAGTTTTCAAATTTAACCTTAGAAGTTTTAGGTCCAGCTTATAGATGCGCGACCCTACAAGCTTTGGCCAAGATATAATGCTTTAAAAACACTTGGTAAGGGGAATCAAGTTTTCATTGAGGTGAGATACTACTCCTCCCTTACACATTGCATGCATTAACTTGTGGATTTTTGTGTTTGGATCTGGTGAATTGGTTTTGTGCTGCAATGTGGTAGCAACTCAATTTCAATTTTGCGCATTGCTGACTTTATTAGCTTTCTAATATTGAATCAATTTAATCTTTCATTTATTATTTCGGCCAAAGGAAGAAAAGGGCTCATGAAGAAATTTGATTGCGAGGAATAATTAGATAGATATTACTAAGGATCTGACAATAACTGTAATATATCTCACACAACAAGATCAAAATGTAATGAAGCCCAAATGAATATATTCTCACAAAGAAGCCTAAATATATATATATATGTTGCAACGTGGTTGTGATGGGTATTAATATAGAGTCCTCACATGGAGTTAGACGTACCTCTTAATCTTACCAGATCTAGTCTCATATCCAAAATTATCACTCTCTTTACTGTAAAATATTTATTGTGCCTGGTAGTTTTCCATGAGAATGCTTATAATCTTTCTTGTACATGTGATTGTTGTCCTCTGTTGAAGTTTTAATGAATAGCTATTTTGGGTTTTAAGTTTGTGGCCTAATGGGTTTGATTGCAAAATAAGTATAGAACTTATAGTTATTGAGAATTTTTGTTGTGTGAGATATATTACTGTTATGATTTTTTTATTTGTTTAATTCTTTTTTCCTAATTTTTACCCCAAATGAAGTCATTATGTATAGGAATAACAAAAGTAAACATGTGAGCTTCTCAACAAATTGATATGGGAACTATATTGAATCTCTTAAATAAACAAAGCATACAAGACCCTCGTTTGTTTCATATGATTCTAAATTTACCCCTTGACAGTGCGGGGTTCATAGTTATGAAAAACCAAGCTTATTCTTTTGTTTGTGAATAGTACCTCTAAGCATAAGTGAAAGTTCTTTAACTAGCGTATGGTACACTATGTGATTAAACTAAATAGTGTGTTTTAGGTGCCGAGACAGCATAAAATTTATCAGTGTTATCATAATTCATTTTAAAAGCTAAAAAGAAAAAGAGTAAATTTTACCACTACAATATTTTTCACTTGTGGCAACACTTTTTTCTGCAACAGTTATCATACTGTTTAGATGCATGGAAAATTTGAGTGATCGTTTTGACTTTAATTTATTTTCCCTGTTGAACAATGTATTAGTCCACAATAAATAGAGAATTTTCTACTGGTCTTTTAGAAAGAAAAGAGGGGTTACGTGTATATCAAAGATATTTGCTTCTGTGGTTTGTTAAAGCAGAATGTCATATACTTACAGAGGACATGTCAAACGAAAACGTTTTTAACATCTCTAAAGTGTTTCACTAGTGTTCTTGAAAGAGTTCCTTCATCAGACAGATAGATAATGAAGGCCTTCACTATTTAGATAATCCTTTTTTTCCTAGTTTGGTATTCTCTGTAATCTTTAGATTATATATCTTATCCTTGGTTTAATTTTTAATATATTTATTACCAGTAAAAAAATGTTTTACTTGTATCACTGAAAAGAAATGATTTAATAATGCTAAAGTTTTGAGGACTTTGTTCTTGTAGTAGTGCCTTTGTTATGTAACCGTAGGAATTGGTTAAGTTACCCTATGAAGTTAATTCTTTTTTTTTTCTGGGATAGGCTTTTGAACTTAATTCTAATGAATGAATAGTGGAATATATTTAGTAGGAAAGGAGACAACAACCTTTGCCACTCAAATCATGACAAAAGATAATGATAAGGCTTAAATCTAACTGTAAAATATTTGAAAATTCCTACTATATAACACTCTTATCTGTTGACCCAAAGAAAAAAACTCTTATCTTACAAAATTATTTAAAATTGAAATAATCCTAATATAAAAACCCACAGAAATATTGAAAATAATCTTATTCTAATCATACAATAACTCTATCCTACTTAAAGCAAAACGCTTAAGCTAATTGTAAATGGATAAGAAAGTTATCCAAAAATAAGTAAAAAAATCCTTAACAATTAAAATAATTGAAAGTAATTAAAATCAACTTTAATTTCGAACAATGATAGAAAAGGAATATTTATGTTAGTCTTTTCAAATCTTGGTCCCAAAATTAAGATGACTGAGGGCAAGGTGTAATTCGCCCCACCCCTATATGTGTGAAACATTATAGATTTGAGTGTAATATGTAACACTTTAAACTTACATCCATTTTTCATGTATTAGACTCCAATTATGTCCATTATTGCATGATTAGAAACTTAATTACAAAAAATTATTAAAACAGATTTTTCTTTATTTTGCATACTATTTATTGTGTAATTTCCATTTTAGCTGATGAACTTCAAAAATTCATAACTAATTTTAGAAAAATCATCTCAAAGTGGCTTGGTTCTCCAAAAATAGTTAAAAAGATTTTATACATTAAAAAAATATGAAGCAGAGCATTTTTTTAGACCAATTAATACAGTTTATTTTTTAAATATTTACTGTACATTTGGTCATTTTGAAAGTTTCTAGGTTTTGGCCTTATATTTAAAAATTCATATCTCATGATATCCTAAATCAAATTATTCATTTTTTATGTCATTGGAAATTCCTATGTGTTTACTTTCTAGAAATATTTCTTTGTATATTTGTTCTACTAGAATAGGATTGGACATTAACTTAAACCAATAGGGATCAAAGCTCAACTTTGACTGAAACAGTTCTAATAAAACTTACATATCTTTCATTATATAGTTCCAATTATTGGTAAATTAGTGGCATCTTAAGCCCAAGACATAAAGCTTTCCATACATGTAAACCACTAAATTTTTTGAGCTCTACATGATTTTATATTCCCTTTTGAAATTTCCAATACCTATATTCAAGACTTCCAATTTTCCAACCTTGCTCGATTCTGAACCCTAAATTTAAAAATTCACCATAAATTGTACACTTATACAATTTATCTGATCTTTAGCTTCTTTTAAAACTTGTTTTGTATACTTTCACAGGAAATATAATATGCCTACCAATTGCTCTGTTTTGAACTAAATATCTCCATTCTAACTACTACTGATTATCATTGACATAGTTTTGCCATAACTCCCACAATGAAACTTCATAAACATAATACATCATCATTCAATGCTCTAAATCCACACAGATCATCATGCAAGGTTTATAAAAACATAACCACACTAAGTTACAAAGTCATAACATTATACATGATTTTATACAAATTCCCAAAATGATACATCACTATTGGCTCTATTTGCTCAAAAATTATGCTCCTCTTTTATCCACTTAGCTTTGCCTTGATCTTTGACACATTGTAACAACCCTCATGATACTTGTCTTTGGCATTGTGTACAGAACCGGAGAAAACAGGAAGGTGGAAGGTTCAATTGGAGAAGAAATAAGCTCCACGTTGTGGCGAGAAGCAGGGTCACCATAGCGAGAGCCAATTTCTAGTGGCATTTTCTGGCTGAAACTAGTGGTACTGCGGTAGACTTACCTGGAGCCGCAGCAAGAATCGAAAAAATGATTTAAATCAGAATTATTTCAGATGAAAAGAAAATAAAGAAACGGGGTGAGTGACAGAGAAGTAGCAGGAAGCTCTGCTAGGGCACACAAAATCTGACTTGAGGGGATGTTTTCTAGACCTAGGGAGCTTGATTAATGGTTGGTAAGTTGATCTTGCTTCCTTTCCTCTCTTTTCTTTTTGGATTTTGCTTTAGAATCGGTGGGAGTATGTGGGTTTTCGAGTTGAGTAAGAATCCACCGATTAAAATACTTGTTTTGGTGTTGTAGAAGTGTTATGTAGTGTTAGGAGGCTTTGGATATAAGTTTTGGTTGTATTATGAAGGGTTTGAGTTAAACCCTAGGTTGGAATTTGGGAAAAGAAGTGGAAATCCGAAATGGTATGTGTTGGTGTGTGTTTGAATGGTTGTTTAAGGTTTATTGGTATATGTGTATGTTGTTAGAACTTTGGGTTAAGCTTAGATGTCTAGATTGTGGATTGTATTGCTATGGGAGTTGTGTTAATTAAAGGTATTATGCTGTTGTAGTGGTAGATTGGCTAATTGGGAGTACATAGCTCATGACGGGTGCTCCAGAGTCTTGCCTAAGCCCCTGTGTTTGTGGTGTTAACAACCTGAGGTAACTGGGTGTTTGTATATTTGTGTTATATGTTAATAAATATATGCATGTCTCCATTTATACCACGATATCGTTATGTATATGTGTATAGCTTTTCCTATATATCGTGGTATGCACACGGCTAGACGATATAGTATATGTTGTTGTGACATGATGTGAATTTACGATGATGATGAGCATGATTTTGTTTATATGCATACGTGACTATGGCATTCTCATACCATTGCATGCTAGCATGACCATGATGATGATATACATATGTGCATGGTTCAAGGCATGTTAGCATGGCATGCATCACCACCCATGAGCATAGTGAGATATAGTTGATTGAAGGTGGTGATTGTTAGTTAGGCTGACTTCCCAAGAGGGGGTGAATTGGGAAGATTAAAATTTTTTGCACAAAGTGAAAACAATGAAGAAAGCAAGGAATGCTAGAAAAACAGAGTATAAAGCAGTAAGATAAAATAGTAGTGATAGAGAAAAGAAAAACTCTGATATTTATCCTGGTTTGGTCTCTCCTCTTGACCTACGTCCAGTCCCCAAGACACCTCTTGAGATTTTTCACTATTCAGCAAGAATTCAACGGGCTTCTTGCAAATGCCACAGTACAACGTCAGTGCTCTGTTTTCTAAAGCTCACTCAATCACTTTCTACTTTTTTACAAAGTGCTTTACAATCCCTTGTGATATCTCCTCACAAGAAAATCCATCTTCCAGATGAAGATTAGATTGTTTACAAAGATGAAACTCTCTTGAATAGAGTGAATGTGACAGTTAAAGTACAAGTATTGAAGCAAGAGGGTAAAAGTCTTTGAGTAGAAAATTTGGCAGAGTTTCAGTATATACAAAGTTTGATTCATTACCCACAACTTCAAATGATGTTATATTTATAGATTTAGGTCTCAAATGTCCGTTAGAGACAAAATCTATCCGTTGGAGAAGTTATCCAACAGTTACTTTGAAAAACTATCCGTTAACCAACCGCATTTAATGCTTCTGACATACTAAAATTCGAATTTTGGTTGGTCAACAGATGAATTTCAAAGGAACCGAAGGTTAAAGCTTCCAATGTTGAAATACTGAAGTTTGTCTGTTTATGAAGTGAAATTCAAATTTTGAAACTTTGAAAGTGTTTCTATGTTGTGACATACGAATTTTCAGGAAGAAAGTTTTTCTGTTAAGTGTGAACAGTGTTTTCAATTTGCTACAGTGCCCTCAAAATTTGAATTTTGGAACCCCAAAATTCATCTGTCTGTAGCAGGCTCAAACAGTACAGTAGTTCATTTACTTCGAAATTCAAATTTTAAAAGAGTGAAGTTAGTCTGTCTGATAGGCCTCTTTTAAGACTTACTTTATCATTCGAATTTATAAACACTGTCATTCGTATGTCAACATGTCATTGTAACAGACTCACAACCTTAGCTTCTAAAATTCAAATTTTCATGTTCAAAGTTCGTCTGTCAGTGAGCAATTTTGAAACTCAACATAATCTTGATTTCAGATGAATTTTGACATTGTTTCAGACGGATTTCTTTGGTTTTTATAAGTTACATTTTGTTTGAAATTCGAATTTTGAAAACTTGAAGTTCGTCTGTTACTCAACAGCTTCTTTCAGATACTTATGAAAATTTGAATTTTGGAAAATCAAAATTCGTCTATCAGAAAGACATCTCTTCAGACTTATTCAGTTTTAGCTCAAAATTCGAATTTCCAAAGCTAAAGTTCGAATTTCCAATATGACAGTTCAATATAAACTTTTCAAACTTCATCTGTTGGTGTGTATTTTTCAAATATTTCATGATTTAACTTAAAATCAAGTTTTTAAAACATCTTTTCATCAAATCAAAGTCTTTTACCCATATTTAAACATAATTAAACATCCAACAACAAATTTTGCACAGATTTCTCCAGGATTTCTTCATTTGAACTCTTTGTGCACCTTTGATATCTTTTACTCCAAGCTCTTGAGAGTTGATTTGGAATCATCAAAACTTCTTGATTCAACAGTGATGAGATAAGATATGTTGATGTGATAAAAGATCCCTGCCACTAAATCCTCTCCTTGGGAGAACCAGGTGGCAGTGGACTATGATATGATATGATGATGATATGACAGTGGACTGCACCTTTCCTAAATCACCACCAATTTGTGGTGGTCCAGGGGAAAGAGAGTCATCGTCCAATCATTAGTGTGACCTTTGGCTGGGTATACTAGTGTGAGGTGAGTTTAGTGATATCTCGGAATCAGTCTTCACAAACTGTTAGAAGAGAATTACCTATTGAAACGTCGTATGATAACGCCAGCTTATAGTTCTAGCCGTGTTGAGGAAGACATGCACCAAGACATGTATTGAGGCATGCATCTCATGACATTAACATTACACTATATCATTTGCATATGTGTGTGTGGTATTGATGATATTATATATGTGTGTGGCTGTCCCCAGTTACTGAGACATTGTCTTACACCCCCTCCATGACTAACCTTTCAGGTCAAGACTCTGGTGCTAGTTCGGAGCAGATCAAGGAGTTAGCAGTCATTCTGTCTTCATGAATTCCAAGTATAATTATTGGTTGTAATTTAGTTTATGTAATTCTCTGCCAAGTAGGTTGTTATAGCTTGGTTACCTAGATGAGTATCCTAGGAGTATAGAGAAGTATGTGATGATATTGATGGTGTAGACCCTAGTATGGGTCAATATTGTTGGGAGTGTGTCTGTGAACCTGGTCGGCTATATGTGAGTTTTGGGCATATAGCCCATTATGTGGTTTTGGGGTTCGAGGCGGTCAATTCTCGAAGGAGAGGTTTTTCTAGGGTAAAACCTTTTTTGATGAGTTGGTTAAGCCAAATAGGACCTGAGTGAATAGTCCCTGAGTGTCCATTTGCCTTTGGTGGCAATTAGAGGTGATAAGTTGTGGGTTTTGGTCAAAAAGTGGCCAAAATGGTATTAGGCATCCAAAATCTCCAAATGGTGTTGGATTCAAGTGAATTTGGTGTCCATGGTTAGATAACGACAAGAGTGACCTGTAGGAGTTAGAATCTGGTCAATCGGAGAACGGGGTAAGAAGTTATGCTCATCGGAAGTTAGCCTGACAAATCAGCAATTTGCTAATACAAGTTCTGATGCTGGGACCACGGCTCTAGAAATCTAGGTTGCAGTGCCAGCAAGTCAGTAAACGTCAAAGGATTTGTGAAGGGTCGAAGCTGCAGCTCCACTCTAGCAGGCCATGGCCTCATCCTGTTCAGGTGCCTTTCAGGTGTTTTGCCGCTGCTCTGAAGTTTTGGGAAGTTGTTTTGAAATGTCTAGGTTGTGTTTTGTTGGTTTTTAAAGTTCTTTGGTCAAGTCAAAAGGTGTCTGGAAGTAGGGTGTTACATTCTGGTATCAGAGCAATGTTTTAGGCCATTGATTCTGCTTGTGGTAATACTTGGCACATTTAAGATTACATAAACTCATATATTCCCAATGTAATACTAGCCCAGAGTCACATGATTAAATTTGCCGCCACCAGAGTCTAAGGGAAAGATATATCGCAAGAGGTAAGTAAAGTAATGATCAATTCTTGGGGTAGATGTATGAGATAATGGCTTGATTAAAAGACTGAGTTAGTAGTCAGGGGAACATTAAATAGAATGTAAGAGCAGTTGAGTCAGTAAAGATATAGTAATATGAATGATAGAATCAATGTGAATGTGATAGTGCCAGATAGGTCCGAGGGTTGGAAGGAAAGACATCTTCTTTCAACTAAAGGACTTTGAAAAGTTTTATCCCCAAGCTTTCAAAGGTGAAGTGAACCGTGTGGTGGCTAAAGAATGGGTGGATCAATTAGAAATTATATTTGGTGCTATGGATTGCACCTCTAAATAAAACATGTAATTTGTAATACTCAAGATGGAAAAGAAGGCTAAGCAATGGAGGAGGCAAGTCTTACTGAGTGTTGAGGCTTTGGGAACTCACCTGGAAATCAAAGAGTAGTTATCGGTGGTGTTGTATACATCATTTGAGGACTAGCGTGTGAAGATATATGCTTTATCTCAACGAATGTGGGAGACTGATGAGGATAGGAGAATTTCAATGATCTGTGCTTTTTCCTCTGGAGGATTCCCAAGAGGAAATTAGCAAAGGAAGTGGAGAAATCCTAATCATAAGAGATAAGTTAAGTTGTTGAGTATTATAAGTGATGGAAATTGTAGAGAGTGAATATGGAAGTGACAATTGAATCCTAAAGGTTGAGGTTTTTTGAAGTAGTGAAAAAAATTGTGAGGGAATCTAATCCATTGGTTTGGATACCAAGTTGGATACAACGATGGTGGAGAATAAGTTAATTAGTAGGAGTTTGTATTTGCGATAAAGAACATATGTTCTAGAGTCAAGATAAGTACTGGATGTAAAGGCTTTAGCAATAATGATGACGGTGATCTGAGTGCCATCAAGGAGGATAGTGAAGAGACGGTGACTGTCATCCGGAGTGTCATGTTCGTGGATTGTGTACAAAGTGGTTGGATAATTTCGTAATGAATTAGAAGGTCAAACAGTGTTGAAAGGATATGAGATATGGTTAAGAGGTCACTAGAGTCCTTTGGGCTGGACCCAAATAGAAAAGAGAGACTCTTGTATATTTTATGATGGATAAGGGTCCAGAAGAAGGAGGAGTTAAATTGTGAGATAGAAGGTTGTTTGGAATTGGATGTATTGTTGGAGTTTTGTAAATTGGAGGATGACCAGTATAGGTTTGAACAAGGACTGTGGTGATACCCTGTGAGGAGCAGTGTATGGTGATCGAGTTGGAATTTTAAGTTGTAAGAGATTGAAGGTGAGTTTTACAAGTAAGAATAAAGTACAAGAGATACATATACCATGAGGAGTTTATGAAGTGAATGTCAAGTAAGGATTTTGAAGTTGATGAAAGAGTTTATGTAATTCTCTCTCTCTCTCCCCTTTAAAGTAATGTTAATAAGGGGAATGTATTGTCAACTAGTTGTGGACGAGAAGTTGACCTGATTGATGGCGGTGGTTTGTGGAAGTGATTCAAGTATTGAAATGACATGGGTATAGACTGAAGGAAGTTTCTTTTTTGGCACATTCCCTTGTCATAAAAGGAATTGTGGGATGACGTATTACAAATGTAATGTGTCAGTTACCCTGAATATGCTTAAAGGTAGAAGTTGTGGAGTTTACCCATTTCCCTATGTTGTTGCCTCTGGAATTCCCCAGTAATAGCTTTGGAGAAGATGTGAAGTTGTTGCTATTGGAAAGTATGAGACAATCCCGTGTGGTATGGAATCACAAGTCTAGAACTATCGGTTAACTAGTTGAGGCTTACTGCCAGCTAGTTATGCGGTTGACACACCAGTTACTCGTGATATGAGGCACTAGTGGACTGAGAGTGAAAGATTTGGTGATGATATCTACGAGAACCCAATTTCACTTTAATTCATGGTCTTGGATGTCTTTCTCCTGAAAGATTGATTGGATATAGCTAACCAATCAATCCGTATGTTGTAGTGGTTCATTGATCATGAGATAAGCTGTTTATCATCTAATGGAAGGAATTCCAAATCTTTCAATAACAATGAGAAGGAGAAAAGGATTAAAGGCATGAAAGTAGAGCTTGTATGGGATTCACAAAGATCGAGATAGGTGGTGTATTGTAATGGTAGAGTTGGATTGGAAAAAGGAAGTTGAGTCTTGAGTAAGGACCCAAACATTGTTGGTAAAGGGTAAACAAGTTGAAACTATGGTGTAACAATGAGAGGTACTTGGATGTCCATAGCCTCTCGCTATAAGCATGGGGACTATGAGGTTCACAGTAGAAATGAAACTTGAACCATAGGATGGCAGTATACATGGGTGATACGAGTGTATCATACAACCCTATGTGGAAAAGTGAAGAAATCAAACTGTGCAGTGGAAGTAAACGTAAGGAGTAAGCGGATAGGATACGGGAAAGCCTATACGCCCTACAATTGGAGAGGTTTATCCATAAACAAGATTGTTGGAGAGATGCAGTGTAATAAGAAGCGTGTGGAAAAGAAATGAAATGAAATTAAAAAGATATAATTAAGTGGAAATAAGTATATAGTGTTAAAGACGAAAGGATGAGTAAGGAGGGAATAAGAATATGGCGACAGAAGTAAAAAGAAAACTGGAAGGACCTTTCTAAAGAATATAAGAAGTTAATGATTGGTTGTTGGTACGGAGGTTTTATAAGGTTATGGAATCATTTTGGAAAGTGGCCTTACTATAAGGAAATATAGTTCGGTCACTGGAGAAGTTGTTTTGATGCTAATGAGACTAAGGGAATGTTAGTGGACTTTAAAGATGTGATGGTTTTGCTTATGCCTTTGGTAGTGCCATTTGGTTGAGAAGTGTAAAATAGAGAGTTTTTATATGGTGTGCGCTTGGACAGTGCAATAAGAATGACTTTTGGAATGTCTGGTGATGGTTTTAAATTGGTTAATGCCAAAGATGCATCTAATGGATTTCACGAGATACGATAAGCGTGGTTAATCCAGCATATACTACTAAGTTAAGGAAGGCGCAATACTGACATGCAAATTGATGCCAAGAGAGATAGTGATATGGAGATCAAGAAGTGATGTTGTAAAATTTTGAACAGTCAATCGTGTATAAGAGAAATGGTAACATTGAGCCTGATGGTTTGAATTGTCAAGCAGTGGATCATCTTACTTGACGAATCTCGTCTATAATGGTATTGAAAGAGAGAGAGAGAACTATTAGTTGAAGAAGGAATGTGTGAAGAAAGCAATAATCCTTGTCATAGAAGAAGTGGTCGTGAGAAGTTCGAATGGTTGGATCGTTACACATGATAGCTATGGCTTAAGGAATCTCAAGGTTAATGGTATGACAAGAAAAGATTGTCGATTGAAAAGGATTATATGGATAAAGCAAGGAAGAAGTTTGGTTAACAAGGATCCCCATAGAGGGTTGATGTATAAGGAGCTTTAAGGAAATGAGGTTTTCCTCTTAATATGGTAATGAGGGGTGAATGTTAGATATTATAATATGAGTAAAATAAATTATAGAAATCGATGGCGTTTGGTCAATGGAGCTTTGTCAGTTTAAATAAGATGGTAGATATGATCTGAATTCTAAGAGAAATGGTTAAAAGTGATTAACCATTCAAGAGAATAAGTAATGATGAGAATAAATAAGGGAGAAAATCAAAAGTTAAGGAGAATGATGGTATATCCTAGAAGTTTTGATGGAACAATTACGTGAAAATGTTTGTTTTAGGGAGACAGAACTCAGGACTAGGTGGTTGTTCGGCCTTTCTCATGTATGAGATCATAAGGAAGATTTGGCACTAAGATTGATTTTTAATATAAATTACATAAATCAGTGAAGATAAAAGTAAAGTATAAGAGAGTAGTTCATTCACAGGATGCACTATGGAAGGTAGAAATTGAGGAAGTTGCCCAGGAGTTGAAGGATTAATGTGGAAGGAGTATGTTTGTACATGGTCAAGGTTAGCATTCTCAAATTTCGAGGATGAAATTTCTTTTATGGAGGGGAAAGTGTAACAACCCTCATGATGCTTGTCTTTGACATTGTGTGCAGAATCGAAGGAAACTGGATGGAGAAAAGTTCAAGTGGAGAAGAAATGAGCTCCATGCCGTGGTGAGAAGTAGGGCCACCATGGCGAGAGCTAATTTCCAATGGCATTTTTTGGATAAAACTGGTGGCACCGTGGAGAGAGTCGAAAAACTAGTTTAAATCAGAATTATTTCAGACGAAAAGAAAAGAAAGAAACGGAGGGAGCGACGGAGAAGTTGTAATATCCTGAAATTTTTTTTCTAGATATTCAAGGCTCAATATTTTAAAATCTATAACAAATTTGCAAAAATGGGTATATACCGTTTGGCATGAAAAAGGAAAAAGAGGTAAATTATCTTAGTTTGAAGGAAAAAGGAAAAAATGATGATTTTGCCCCAAGAAAAAAAAAGAGGAAGGCGGTGGACCGAGGAGAGATTATGGCAAGTTTATGAATTTTGGGAAAAATTACCCCTAATGACCTGAAAGTTTTAAAAATTGTAAATTGACTTGCGTCAACGGCATTTTTGTAAATATGAAAAATTATAGTCAAAATGAAACTCTCAATGAGTTAAGTCCAATGAAGTAGAGTATGAAATTTATTAAGGTCAAAATAATATTTATTGGGTAATTAGGATTTCATATTGGTATTTTACCTGATAAAAGTAAGTTTGCACTACAAGAAGAGGCAGTAGTAATTAAAGAAAAATTAGTGAGCCTTGATAAAATATATTTTGGATCAAAATAATGATCTTGGACTAAAAGTAATTGTTGGATAATCCTGTATTAATTTAATGACAATTTTGGCAAAAATACATAATCGGTATGGATAAATTTAATCGATAAAGATTATTTTTGTCCATAAAGATTATTTAAGCAATTTTTGGCTAGAAAGGGGATGAAAAATGTCTGATTGTTGAGTGGGACATGAAGGAAATGTTTGGAAAAGCTTTATTAAAATTTAAGTAACTAAAGTTAAATAATAAAGTAACTATGGTTAGTCTTATTACTTAATTCCTCAACCACTCTTGTTAACCACTTAATCCCTCTTTTTCAGCACGCTTTCACGTCTAAAATATAAAGGAAAAGGGTGAGAGAGCTCATGAATTTTGAAGACAAAAAGGAGAAGACAAAAGGTAAAGTTTGGTGCTCATAAGCTCAAAGTAATATCTTATGGCCATAATCTTGTGTACCCTTTAGTTTGGAAGAGTTTTATGGCTTATTCTCTCCTATTTTTCCACCAAAATTTTTTGCCTAGAGAGAGAAAATGAAGGTATGGAGAAACTAAACCATGAAAAGTGTTATGTAGGCCATAAGGTGCAGGAATATGCCATTAGATTACAAATTAATTGGGTAGTTATTTTTCTACAATTTATGAAAATTTTCTGCCTAATTAGGGTTCAATATAGGAAGGGAATTTCAAGTTTTTGACTCCAAAAATGAATCTCTTGGGTCCAAAATAGGTAGGAATAAGTATGTTGTACAAGGACTGCTTCATGGATAACAAAATGCAAATTTTAGTTCAAGTGAGCACTTTGTAAAGGAAATTGTATAATCAGTGGTTAATGACCATATTTTGTGATGCATTAGGATTCAAAGAAGGGTTGCAAGACCAAAGAAGAGGTGAACAAGGTTTGAAAGTCATTGAAAATCCACAAGGTAGTTAACTAACCACATTGGGCCTATATATTGTTATTGTTGCCAATATGCTTACTTGATGTAATTGTTGATTTTATTGATGATTTGTGATGGATTGAATTGATTGGCTATGTTGTTTAAAGGGTATTTGACCCTATGAATGTTTATAATTTATGGGGAGTGCTGCCTAAATTTTTTAGGAAATGTTTGTACACAAATGACTTTAAATGAAAGTTTAATGTATGTTTCATGGAAGTTTGCAATATACGATGATATATAAGCATGTATGGTAGTTACTACTGAGATTCTTTAAATCTCACCCCTTTCCAAATGTCTAACAAATTTTAGGTTCAAGTTATGGCAAGATTGCCCAAGAAAGGAAAGGCAAGAAGAAGTAAGTTAATGTTCAAGATAATGATGCTTAGTTTGATACAATTATATGAGATGTTATGTAAAATCTTATGGGATATGATCATGTTGTGTTTTTATGTCAATATGTTCCTCTAGGTTGTTAGGGAGTATCATGTAAGATAAAGGCAAGTTACGGCCATGTATGAATATATTAGTGTGTATTTTGGAAAGTTGGAAGAATGCAAGAGACCTTTCTGAACACTGTTGGAAATTCATAGTACTGTGCAGACTTGATATGTTAAATATGTGAGTATTTTATATGTTTGAATACTATACATGTTTAGCTTTCCATAGACATAAAGATCACTCAATTTAGAGTTGTGTATGATTTATGATGATTTTTCAAAGTTATGGTTAGAATCAGAAAGTTTCAGAAATGACCATTGCTATAGTGAAGATAATACGAATTTACTGTATAAATTGACCAAGTAATTTCCTAATTCAACATTTTTCCCATGTATAGAATCTTTTAAGCTATATTTAGAGATTTGAACCATATCAATATGATTTTTCTTGATTTAGTTCTGAATTTTCAAAGTTCACTGGGTGAAAAGAAGTTAACCAAAGGAATAGTACCCCAAATGAAATAAATTGGTTTAAGTTGTTTTATGCAATCAAGTCTCTAGTCAAGTATTAATGGACTTAAATATATTTTAATACATGGGAAATGAGTTTATGTACAAGGTGTGACATTTTTGGTATCAGAACATAAGTTTCTAGCCCTAGATTAGTATAGTTGGAAAGGAAATTATAATAAATAAATGTGTTATTTATTTATTATTTCCTTTTAAATTAGTCTATTAACTAGTTGTTATTGTGATTGGGTAGATGTCTGAACCTATAGGCAGCTCAGTGGTGGACTACCAATCAGAACCTCACCTTGGACCAGAAATATTACTTAGTGAGGAAAGTAGTGGCTTGAATGTAGTATTTACAAGTGGTATAACAGGAATACCCTTTGAGGTTGGACCATCACATCAAGTGTAATATCCCTATTTTTATAAGATGTTATAAATTGAATAAAAGATGAAAAAAGAAGTGAGATAAAAAGGTTGTATATAATCTGGTTTTAGATGGAATTAATTTCTCATCTATTTTTCAGAAAAGTTATGTTTTGTCTTTAATTGAAATTAATTTTTCATAAGGTTCTTAGTAGATATTAATTCCAGAACTTACCCTAAAAAATATGCAATAAACCACTTGAATGAAAGCCCGCTCCAAGTTGAGCACAATGGTATAAGTATTGCGTTCCCGAGAGGTCCAGATTAAGAGAAAGACTAATTTGAAATTAATGTAAATAGTGAAAAAGGAATAATAAAAAAATTAGTCTTTGGGTAAAATTACATGAAAGTGCCCGAATGAATGAATAATTACTTTTTGACTTGGCTTAAGGACAAAGTAAAATGTGAATAATGAATTTAAGGCCCAAAAATAAAAAAAGTTGACATCATAAAATGCACAAGAATTTGGAAAAAACGGAAAGACACCGTTAAGTATGAAGAAGGACAAAGAAGTCATTTTTAAATGAAAAAATGAAAAAAATAAATTTTGACCTCAAGAATTAAGAATATTTTCACTTTATTCCCCTAAGAGTGAGTCTAACTTTTAGAGGAAAAAGAGAAAAATTTTGGAAAATATTACAGCTAATGACCCGAAAGTTTTAAAAATTATAAATTAGCCTTGAGTCAAGGGCATTGTTGTAAATATGAAAAATTATAGTCAAAATGAAGCTCTCAATGAGTTAGATCCAATGAAATATAGTGTGGAATTTATTAAGGTCAAAATAATATTTATTGAGTGATTAGGATTTATTATTAATATTTTACCCGATAAAAGTCAATTTGAACTACAGGAAGAAGCAGTATTAATTCAAGAGAAATTATTTGGCCTTAAAATAATATATATTGGGTCTAGATAATGGTTTTGGACTAAAAATAATTATTTGATAATCATGTACCAATTTAATGATAATGTTGGCAAAAATACTTAATCGGTACGGATAAATTTAATCGGTAAACGGTATTTTGGTCCATAAAAATTATTGAAGTAATTTTTGGCCAAAAAGGAAGTTGAATCATGTCTGAAATGAGATTGGGACACAAGTGAAAATTTTGGAAAAGATTGTTAAAGAAAAAGTGAATAAAGGCAAAAAGAAAAGTTAATTAAATGATTTTATTTGATAAATATCTTAGCAAGTCATTAACCATCATCATCTTCAGCCTCCCTCATGCTGAACCAGTGGAGAAAGAGACCAAGAAGGTGTAGAATACCTAGGGAGAAAAGGAGAAGAAATAGGCAAGGTTTTGGCCTCAAACTTTCAAGGTAACAACTTGTGATCATTTCCTTGAGTTCCTAAGTATTTTTGGGAGCTTTCATGGCTTATTTCTCTTTTATATTCACCTCTGAAATTTTCTGCCTAGAGAGATAGTAGAGAGAGAAAATGAAGCCATGAAGAAATTAATCCATGAAAAGTGATGTATAGGCTTCAAGATTTAAGGATGTACCATTGGATTGCAAATTAATCGGGTAGATTTTTTTTCTACAAATTTTTGAAATTTTTTGCTTATTTAGGGTTTGAAAAGAAAATGAAATTTCATGATTTTCATCCCAAAAATGGATTCCTTGGTTCCAAAATACGTTAGAACAATTATGTTGTACAAGAAAATGTAAAAGGAAAGTAAAGTGAAAAATTAGAGTTAAAGTGAGCTCTTTATGAAGGAAGTCATACAATCAATGACTTAAGACCTTGTTTTATGATGTAATAGGGTTCAAGGAAATTTTAGAGGATCAAAGAAAGGGTCTACAATGTTTGGAAAGCATTGGAAAGTTACAAGGTAGTTCACCAACCTAATCTTACATTGTATTGTCATATAGTTTGCAATGATTTTGATGAGTTGCCTATTGTTTGGTATGTTGATTTGTGATGATTTGATGTTATTGGATGAGTTTTTTGAGTGGTTTTGAGACCCCGGAATGTCCAAAACTCAAGGGGAAACTCTGTCCAATTTTCTATAAAATGGTTGAGCATGAATGATTTTAAATGTTTGAATGATAATTTGATGATATGTGTTTGCAATATGTGATGATATGTTTGCTTGAGTGGTGGTAACTACTGAGATTCCATCAATCTCATCCCTTCCAAATGCTAATCATGTTTAGTCCAAGGCAATGCAAGGAGTTCAAGAGGAGCTTAAAGAGATGAGGAAGAAATTGGTGGAAATTATGTTTTTGCAAGGATTGATGTTAATTTTTGATAATATGTATAAATTTGTATGCAAAGGATAAATCATGTATACTGATGGAAGTATGTCCCTTGAGATGCCTTTTGATATTATGTATGAATATGGCACAATGAATGATGATGTATATATGATATGAAGCTTAATTTGCCAAGACATGAATGGAGATATACAATCTGGACACCCTAACAGATAAGTAGTTACTGTTCATGTAAGATGGGGCAACTAGTTTAAGTAATATATATGTTCTTAAAGTACACAAGTAGAGCTTCAAAACGGTTCAAAGAGCACTTCATTTGGAGTTATGTATAAATTATAGTGATTTTTCAAAGTTAGTGTTCAGAACAGAGAAAGATTGAGAAAACTGGAAACTAAAAATTAGGTACTATAAAATTAAAAGTGATAATATAAATCGTGCAAAGCTCCAAAAATTCATTGGTTTGTATTTATGGAAAGGCCTATGTTTTGAGTTTCATATGCCACTAATTTGGAGGTAATTGGAGCTATATGATAGGAGATATGGAGGTTTTCCCAAAATTATTCCAGTAAAAGTTGAATTCTGACCCCTTTATGATTTAAGTTAACACCATATCCTGTACAAGTAAAATAAATGTACAAGAAAAATATGTCTAAAAATTGTACATTCAAGGATTTCATATGACATAAAGAATGTATGATTTGACTCAGGATATAGTTAGATATGAATTTTTAAATATAAGACCAAAATCCTGGGAAAGAGAAAATTACCAAATATACAGTAAATGTTTGAGAAATAAAATGTATGAATTGGTCAAGATAATACTGCATTTCATATTTTTACCATGTGGATAAGGTTATGATATACTTTTAGAGACTTGAATCACTGTGAAATAATATTTCTATAATTAGTTAGAAATTTTTAAAGTTCATGAGGTAAAATGGAAATGACACAATGAACAGTACATGGAATTTTAAAAAAATCTATTTCGATATTTTTATGCAATCAAGCCTCTAACCATACAATAATGGACATAATTGGAGTCCAATACATGGGAAATGCACTTAAATATAAGGCATTACATCAAGAGCCGGTGGCCATAGAACCGATAAGGGAGGAAGATTATGAGCCTCCTAATGAGCCAGGAGTTGAGGTGTTTGAAGATGTGGACTGGGAGTTAGTTTTCTTAGAGGACCTGGGTAATACCCTAGACAATAGACCACCGGACATAGAGATGATAGTTTACAGGATAGAAAGAAAGTTCTCCAGAGGGTATGGAGCATATTCTGAAGGTCCCGATAGAGTCATGGCTTTCATAAATAGATTGTCTAAGGTCCAACATGATTTAGAAAGATAGGGGAACAGGTATCCGGAGCAGTTATGGCTTGACACAATGTTGAGGGAGATAATTGAAGTTGAGTTTTGGACATCAATTAAGGCCAAGCTGGAGGGTAAAACGTATGAGAACTTGGCTTAGTATATCAAGACATACTTTATTGAAGCCAATCTTAAGAAGAAGAAAGAGAAAGAAGAGAATAAGAATAAAAATAAGAAAGATAAAGGGAAACTACCAGTGACAGCTTAGCCTGAAATTCCAGATGTTTCTCACATGCCTTTAGACTTAGGAAGTAAGCATTTTAAAGTGGTAGACATAGTGACTCAGCTATACATTGAGAGCCACCAAAGTTACTGGGATTCACCTATTTTGACATTCTTGGATGCAATTTGAGATGCACATGATTTCATGACATCACAGGGCCGAGAATTCTTTGAGTCTGCATGGATTGATGCAGTTATCACTATTTTGCCGGAGGATGACAATTACTGGTTACTGATAAAGGAAGAACTCTGACGATACTGGCCCAAGAGCTTACACACATGTGCTCGAGAACTGATTTACCATGAGCAACTAAGACTAGAGCTAGCAGATAGAGAAAGGACAGAGATAGACCCCATAGGAGTACCTGCACAGGAATACTCTGTATATGAGGTTTAGGGGTCGATGCAAGGACAAGGACAGGCTCCTGTTGAGGGATCAGGGCACATATCAGATGTTGATACAGAGGAGGATCTAGAAGAAGACCCAGAGGAGGATCCAATGTCAGCCCATGTTCATGATAGTTCTAATTCTCCTTAGACTGGATGTAAATTATCTAACTAGGGACATGTATATATATGTAGAACTTTAGTTGACTACAATTTTGGATTTAAAGTATAGGTAGTCATAGATAGTGTGATGTATATGACAGAACATATAGCTTAGTTAAAAGAATATCACTGATGTATGAATGACCCTGAATACAGCATGTATAAAGTTTTGATATGTGAATAAAATGCTATGTTTATATAAATATGTTCTTTCAGTAATATTGCTATATGTTCATAATTTTGATTATTTTATAGATAAGAATGGTTCACACTAGAAGACAAAGTCGAGAGATCACTCCTCAATAAGTGAGTGTACAACAGGTTGATCTCCTACAAGTTATAATGGATTGTTTGGATCAATAGCATCGAGTAATTGAGGACTTACAAAGGACAATAGCAAATCAGAGACAGCCACAGGAGGCAAGAGTACAGGAACCTCCTCCAGTGCCACAGCCACAACCTGAGCCCCAAGCAATGCCAATTAATCCAACAGCAAGTGCAATGGCTGATTTTGCTCACTAGCAAAATATAATAGCACAATTCAGAAAACACTATCCTCCATCATTTGAAGGAAAATTTGATGTACAAGCTACAAAGGACTGGATACTGAGCTTAGAGAAAATATTTAGGTTGATGGGTTGTGATATTGAGATGAAAGCATTATTAGCAACGTATATGCTGGAGAAAGAAGCAGACAGATAGTGGCGCACCACTGAATTGATTCTACAGGCTTGAAATATAACACTGACATGGGAGACATTTCTTGAATATTTCTATGACAAGCATTTCCCAAGGTCAGTCAAAGATGAAAAAGAAGTTGAATTCATTATGCTTAAACAAGATGAGAATCAATCAGTAGATGAATATATGGCTACTTTCATTCAACTGTCTAGATATTCCACATACTTGCAGCAACATAATGACAAATGGTGGAAGATCGAAAAGCTAGAAAGAGGCTTGAAATCAGCCATAAGAGAAAGAGTTACTCCTATGAGAATTCAAGAGTTTAATAAATTGGTTGAGGCTAGCAAGATCACTGAAGGAAGTGTGAATCATAAAGGTTTTATGTCCACTACTCCGGCTAGTACAAGAAGGACTACAATTGAAGAAAGTGAACCAAGTAAAAAGAGAAAGAAGCCTTGGAACAATTTTAATAGAAGGGGTAAAAGAGGTGGTAGAAGAGGAGGAGGACGAACAATGCAAAGAGATATACAAAGGGAAGCTAGGGAAGCTCCAGTATGTGATCAATGTGGTAAAGCTCATGGTAGTAAACCATGCCTAGCCGGACAAAATGTATGTTATCGATGTGGCAAGGCTGGATACTATGCTAGAGAATGCAAAGTAGATGTGCCTCATACCAGACTCTAGGCATAAGGAAAGTTCTTTGCTCTTACGTAGCATGAGGCTGGACAGTCTCCTGATCTTATAGAAGACATGATTAAAGTTAATGATTATCTTGTATATGCCTTATTTGATTCAGGTGCTATTAATTCAATCATTTCTTATAAGTATGCCAAATGATTGGGTTTGGATATTACTGAGTTACCTTATGATCTTCATGTGTCCACACCGATGGGTAACCATGCCATTACATCCCATGTCTGCCTAAATTGCATTGTCCAATATGAACATTGTTGTACCACACTAGATCTCATGCCATTTCCAAACATAGATGTTATAAGAGGCATGAACTGGCTTTCCACCAATAACATTCTTCTTGATTGTAAAAATAAAGCCTTGATCTTACCTGCTTCAGAAAGTATCCTAAATACTGAGGCTAAGCTAAATTTCATATCGACCGCTCAAGCTGAGAGATATTTGGGGAAAGGATGTCAAGCCTATTTGGTTTTCTTTTTAGTAAATGTTGAGGTTGATGAAGGGATTGAAGAAATACCAGAAGTAAGAGATTTTCCTAAAGTATTTCTTAAGGATTTTAAGACTTACCACTTGAAAGAAAGGTAGAGTTTTCTATAAACCTTGTGCCAGGAACAAGTCCAATATCAAAGGCACCATACAGAATGGCACCACCTAAATTAGCAGAATTAAAGAAACATATAGAAGAGCTATTGGAAAAAGGTTTCATCCAACCAAGTGTTTCTCCTTAGGGTGCTCCAGTGCTATTTGTGAAAAAGAAAAGTGGGAGCCTCCGGTTATGCATTGACTATAGGGAACTAAACAAAATTACTATTAAAAACAAATATCCTTTACCTAGAATTGATGATTTATTATATCAATTAGCAAGAGCCACTATGTTTTCAAAAATAGATTTAAGATCTGGATATCATCAATTACGGGTTAAGGCAATTGATGTTCCCAAAACTACTTTTCAAACTCGTTTTAGGCATTATGAATTTTTAGTGATGTCATTTGGTCTAACGAATGCCCCAGCAATATTCATGGATTACATGAACAGGATTTTCCGGCCTTACTTAGATCAATTTGTGGTAGTTTTCATTGATGATATTTTAGTGTACTCCAAATCTTTAGAGGATCACGAGATGCATTTGAGAATAGTCTTGTCTGTTTTAAAGGAAAAGAAAATGTTCGCTAAACTGAGCAAGTGTGAGTTTTGGCTCATAGAAGTGTAGTTCTGAGGGCATGTAGTTTCCAAGAATGGGGTTGCAATAGACCCAAGTAAAGTTGATATAGTCCTAAAGTGGGAGCAACCCAAGACCATCACTGAGATAAGAAGTTTCCTTGGTTTAGCAGGTTATTACAGATGATTTATACATGACTTTTCTCGAATTGCATTACCACTTACAAAACTTACTAGAAAGAATACACCTTTTGTGTGGGATATGAATTGCGAAAATAGTTTTAATGAACTGAAGCGCAAGTTAACTATCCCACCTGTATTAACTATACCTAATCCTAAGGAACCTTTTGTGCTTTAGACAGATGCAAGTAAGCACAGATTGAGTTGTGTTTTAATGTAGAATGGTAGAGTAGTAGCATATGCTTCTCGACAGTTAAAACTACATGAAGAAAACTATCCTACACATGATTTAGAACTTGCGGCTTTTGTTCATGCTCTAAAGATATAGAGGCATTTTCTCTACGGTGGGACTGCAGAAGTGTTCTATGACCACAAAAGCCTCAAATATTTAGAAGATCAAAAAGAATTGAATGCAAGCCAGAGGCGCTGGATGGAATTGTTAAATGATTATGATCATTCTATAAAGTACCATCCAAGGAAAGCTAATGTAGTGGCTGATGCACTCAGTAGAAAAACTGTTCACATAGCCTATATGATAATCCATGAAATGAAAATATAGGAAGATTTTAGGGATATGTACTTGTTTCTCCAACTACATGAGACCAAAATTGGTAATGAATTGTTACAAGATTTAATGAAAGCCCAGCATAATGATGAGTTTGTAAAGGTAGTTAAAGAAAAGATGAGTTAGGGAGAAATGCAGGAATTCAATTAGACAAATGATGGTCTGATTAGGTTTCAAAAGAGATTATATGTTCCTCCAGTCGCATAATTAAAGGAAAAGATACTTGCATAGGCACATCAAAGTAAATACATTATTCACCCAGGTATTACAAAAATGTATCATGATTTAAGAAAAGGGGAAATGACACTTGAGGACCAGAACTTTCAATTAATTTCATTTTAGGTCCAAAAAATTTGAAAATACCAGAAAAGGACCATGGTCTCAAATTAATTTAAAATGTGAATATAAAATGACCTAAATACCATTGTAAAAAGTTTTTACACTCAACATCTACTTTTTACTACTATTTTTCATAAATTTGACACTGAATATCCCTAATTTTACACTGAACACATTGTTGAATATTAGTGTAAAATTGAGGAAGTTTAGTGTCAAATTAATGAAAATGAGTAGTAAAAAGTAGATGTTGAGTAGTAAAAAATGGAAGTTGAGTATAAAATTCTGAGACTTATCCAGTATAAAATCGGGGGTCTTCAGTGTCAAATCGTGGACATGAGTAGTAAATTGCAGAAGATGAGTATAAAATTCTAAGAGTTGAATTCTTTATTGTGTCCAATGTAAAATCGTGGAAGTTCAGCGTTAAATTTCAGAAGAAGAGTAGTAAAAAATAGATGTTGAGTATAAAAAGTTTTAACAAGAGCCTTCAGGTCATTTCCGATTTAGAATTTTGATCAATTTGAGACCATGGCCCTTTTCTGGTACTTTCAAATTTGAGACCAGTGTCATTTCCCCTTAAGAAAATTGTTTTGGTGGCCTGGGATAAAAAGTGATATTACCCAGTATGTGTCTAAGTGCTTAGTATGCCAAAGAGTTAAAGTAGAACATCAGAAGTCAACAGGAATGTTACAGCCTTTAGATATCCCTAAATGGAAGTGGGATAGTATATCAATGGACTTTATTATGGGATTACCTAGAACATCATTAGGATATGATGCTATATGGGTTATAGTAGATAGGCTCACAAAGTCTTCCTATTTCCTAGCCATGAGACCAACATATACACTAGATAAATTAGTATAGTTATATATTCAAGAGGTAGTGAGATTTCATGGAGTACCTAATAGTATTATTTCAGATCGTAATCCAAGGTTTACATCAAATTTTTGGAAATCATTGCAATAGGCCCTAAGTACTGAATTGAGATTCAGTACAACATATCATCCACAAACTGATAGACAGACTGAGAGGACAATTCAAACATTAGAAGATATGCTAAGGGCTTGTGTGCTTGAAATGAAGGGAAACAGGGATGTATACTTACCACTAGTGGAATTTGCATATAATAATAGTTATCATTCCAGTATTTAGATGGCTCCATATGAAGAGCTGTATGGAAAAAAGTACAGGTCCCCATTATGTTGGATAGAGTTAGGTGAGAGACAACTGATTGGTCCAAAAATTGTTGACCAGACCTCCAGACAAATTGAAATGATAAGAAAGAAATTACTAATGGCTCAAAGTAGACAAAAGAGTTCTGCAGATAAAAGAAGAAAACCGTTAGAATGCTAAATAGTAGATCATGTTTTTCTCAAAGTATCTCCTACGACTGGAGTTGATCGGTCGCTTAAGACCAAAAAGCTTAGTTCTAAGTATATAAGACCTTTCTAAATTCTCTCAAAAGCTAGACATGTAGCATATAAATTAGTCTTACCACCAAATTTGAACCAAATACATAATGTTTTCCATGTCTCCTAGCTAAATAAATATCAGCTCAATCCTTCACACATTATAGAATATGAATGCATTGACTTACAAGATAATATGTGCTTTAATGTTATACCTGAAAAGATTATAGATTATCGAGTCAAGCAACTGAGATCGAGTCAAGTAACTGAGAAATAAAGACATTTCTCTAGTGAAGGTGGTCTGGAAGGTCTTAAGCCCAGAAGAAGCAACCTGGGAGATAAAGTCAGACATAAGACAGAAGTATCTAGAAATATTTACTTAAGGTATGTTTTAAATTTCAAGGACGAAATTTATTTTAAGGGGAATAGAAATATAATATCCTGAAATTTTTTTTTGGATATCCAAGGTTCAATATTTTAAAGTCTATAAAGAATTTGCAAAAATGGGTATACACCGTTTGGCATGAAATAAGACAAAGAGGTCAATTATTTTAGTTGAAAGGAAAAAGAAAAAAATGATGATTTTGCTCCTATAAAAAAAAGAAGAAATAAAAGAAAACAAGAAAAGGAAAAAATGAAAGAGGAAGGCAGTGGACGCAGGAGGAGATTATGGAAAGTTTATTAATTTTGGGGAAAATTACTCCTAATGACCTAAAAGTTTTAAAAATTGTAAATTGACCTGGGTCAAGGGCATTTTTGTAAATATGAAAAATTATAGTCAAAATGAAACTCTCAGTGAGTTAAGTTCAATGAAGTGTAGTATGAGATTTATTAAGGTCAAAGTAATATTTATTGGGTAATTACAATTTCATATTGGTATTTTACCTGATAAAAGTAAGTTTGGACTACAAGAAGAAGCAGTAGTAATTAAAGAAAAATTAGTGAGCCTTGATAAAATATATTTTGGATCAAAATAATGATCTTGGACTAAAAGTAATTGTTGGATAATCATGTATCAATTTAATGATAATTTTGACAAAAATACATAATCGGTATGGATAAATTTAATCGGTAAAGATAATTTTTGTCCATAAAGATTATTTAAGCAATTTTTGGCTAGAAAGGGGATGAAAAATGTCTGATTGCTGAGTGGGACATGAAGGAAATGTTTGGAAAAGCTTTATTAAAATTTAAGTAACTAAAGTTAAATAATAAAGTAACTAAGATTAGTCTTATTACTTAATTCCTTAACCACTCTTGCTAACCACTTAATCCCTCTTTTTCAGCACGCTTTCATGTCTAAAATAGAAACGAAAAGGGTGAAAGAGCTCATGAATTTTGAAGAAAAAAAGGAGAAGACAAAAGGTAAAGTTTGGTGCTCACAAGCTCAAGGTAATATCTTATGGCCATAATCTTGTGTACCCTTTAGTTTGGAAGAGTTTTATGGCTTATTCTCTCCTATTTTACCACCAAAATTTTTTGCCTAGAGAGAGAAAATGAAGGTATGGAGAAACTAAACCATGAAAAGTGTTATGTAGGCCATAAGATGCAGGAATATGCCATTAGATTACAAATTAATCGGGTAGTTATTTTTCTACAATTTATGGCAATTTTCTGCCTAATTAGGGTTCAATATAGGAAGGGAATTTCAAGTTTTTGACCTCAAAAATGAATCTCTTGGGTCCAAAATAGGTAGGAACAAGCATGTTGTACAAGGACTGCTTCATGGATAACAAAGTGCAAATTTTAGTTCAAGTGAGCACTTTGTAAAGGAAATTGTATAATCAGTGGTTACTGACCATATTTTGTGATGCATTAGGATTCAAAGAAGGGTTACAAGACCAAAGAAGAGGTGAACAAGGTTTGAAAGTCATTGAAAATCCACAAGGTAGTTAACTAACCACATTGGGCCTATATATTGTTATTGTTGCCAATATGCTTACTTGATGTAATTGTTGATTTTATTGATGATTTGTGATGGATTGAATTGATTGGCTATGTTGTTTAAAGGGTATTTGACCCTATGAATGTTTATAATTTATGGGGAGGTGCTGCCCAAATTTTTTAGGAAATGTTTGTACACAAATGACTTTAAATGAAAGTTTAATGTATGTTTCATGGAAGTTTGCAATATACAATGATATATAAGCATGTATGGTAGTTACTACTGAGATTCTTTGAATCTCATCCCTTTCCAAATGTCTAACAAATTTTAGGTTCAAGTTATGGCAAGATTACCCAATAAAGGAAAGGAAAGGAGAAGCAAGTTAATGTTCAAGATAATGATGCTTAGGTTGATACTATTATATGAGATGTTATGCAAAATCTTATGGGACATGATCATGTTGTGTTTTCATGTCAATATGTTCCTCTAGGTTTTTAGGGAGTATCATGTAAGATAAAGGCAAGTTATGGCCATGTATGAATATATTAGTGTGTATTTTGGAAAGTTGGAAGAATGCAAGAGACCTTTCTGAACACTGTTGGAAATTCTTAGTACTATGCAGACTTGATATGTTACATATATGAGTGTTTAAATACTAGACATGTGTATTTTGGAGTTGTGCATGATTTATGGTGATTTTTTCAAATTTATGGTTAGAATCAGAAAGTTTAGAAAATAATCATTGCTATAATGAAGCTAATATGAATTTACTGTATAAATTGGCCAATTAATTTCCCTATTCAACATTTTTGCCATGTATAGAATCTTTTAAGCTATATTTAGAGACTTGAACCATATCAATATGATTTTTCTTGATTTAGTTTTGAATTTTCAAAATTCACCGGGTGAAAAGAAGTTAACCAAATGAATAGTACCCCAAATAAAATAAATTGGTTTAAGTTGTTTTATATAATCAAGTCTCTAATCAAGCATTAATGGACTTAAATACAGTTTAATACATGGGAAATAAGTCTATGTCCGAGGTGTGACAGAAGCAACAGGAAGCTTTGCTAGGGCAAGTGAAATCTAACCTAAGGGGATGTTTGCCGGACCCGAGGAGCTTAATTAATAGTTGGTAAGTTGATCTTGCTTCCTTTCCTCTATTTTCTCTTCAGATTTTGCTTTGAATTGGTGGGAGTATGCGGGTTTTTGAGTTGAGTAAGAATCCACCGATTAAAATGCTTATTTTGGTGTTGTAGAAGTGTTATGTAGTGTTAAGAGACTTTGGGTATAAGTTTTGGTTGGATTGTGATGGGTTTCAGTTAAACCCTAGGTTGGAATTTAGGAAAAGAAGTGGAAATCTGAAATGGTATGTGTTGGTGTGTGTTTGAATGGTTGTTTAAGGTTTATTGGTATGTGTGTATGTTGTTAGAACTTCGGGTTAAGCTTGGACGTCTATATTGTGGATTGTAGTGCTATGGGAGTTGTGTTAATTAAAGGTATTATGGTGTTGTAGTGGTAGATTGGTTAATTAGGAGTACATAGCTTGTGATGGGTGCTTCGGAGGTTTGCCTAAGCCCCTGTGTGCATGGTGTTGATAACCTGAGGTAACCGAGTATTCATATATTTGTGTTACATGTTAATATATATGTATGCCTCCGTTCATGCCACGATATCGTTTTGTGTATGTGTATGACTTTCCATATATATCGTGGTATGCACACAGCTAGACAATATAGTATATGTTGTTGTGACATGATGTGAATTTACGATGATGATGAGCATGATTTTGTTTATATGCATACGGGACTGTGGCATTCTCATACCATTGCATGCTAGCATGACCATGATGATGATATACATATGTGCATGGTTCGAGGAATGTTTGTATGGCATGCATCACCACCCATGAGCATAGTGGGATACAGTTGATTGGAGGTGGTGATGAGATGAGATATGTTGATGTGATAAAAGATCTCTGCCACTAAATCCTCTCCTTGGGAGAGCCAGGTGGCAGTGGACTATGATATGATTTGATGATGATATGATTTAGTGATAGGATGGGATTCTTATTGCTAAATCCTCTCCTATGGCCATAGGAGAGCCAAGTGACAGTGGACTGCACATTTCCTAAATCACCACCAATTCACGGTGGTCCAAGGAAAGGAGCACCACGGTCTAATCATTAGTGTGACCTTTGGGGGGGTACACTAGTGTAAGGTAAGCTTGGTGATGTCTCGGAATTAGTCTTCACTGACTGTTAGAAGGAAATCACCTATTGAAATGTCATATGATGACACTAAGTCATGGTTCTAGCCGAGGGAGACCTGCACCAAGACATGCATTGAGGCATATATCTCATGACATTGGCATTACACTGTATCATTTGCATATGTGTATGGTATTGATGATATTATATATATGTGTGTGATTGTTCCCAGTTACTAAGACATTGTCTCATACCCCCTCTCCATGACTAACCTTTCAGGTGAAGACTCTAGTGCTAGTTCGGAGAAGATCAAGGACTTAGCATTCATTCCATTTTCAAGAATTCCAAGTATAATTAGTAGTTGTAATTTAGTTTATGTAATTCTGTGCCAAGTAGGTTGTTATAGCTTGGTTACCTGGATGAGTGTCCTAGGAATATAGAGAAGTATGTTATGATATTGATTGTGTAGACCCTAGTATGGGTCAATATTGTTGGGAGTGTGTCTGTGAACTGGATCTACTGTGTGTGAGTTTTGGGCGTATAGCCCATTATATGGTTTTGGGGTTCAAGGGCGTCAATTCTCAGAGTAGAGATTTCTTTGGGGTAAAACCTCTTTGGATAAGTTGGTTAAGCCAAATAAGACCTGAGTGAATGGTCCATGAGTGTTCATTTGCCTTTGGTGGCAATTAGAGGTAATAGGTTGTGGGTTTTGGTCAAAAAGTGGCCAAAATGATATTAGGCATCCAAAATCTCCAAATGGAGTTGAATTCAAGTGAAATTACTGTCTATGGTTAGATAGTGATGAGAGTAACCTGTAGGAGTTAGAATCAGGTCAATCAGAGATCAAAGTAAGAAGTTATGCCTATCGAAAGTCGGCTAGGCAAATCAGCAATTTGCTAATACAAGTTACGATGCTGGGGCTGTGGTTCCATAAATCTAGGCAGCGATGCCAGCAAGTCAATAGGCGTTACATGATTAGTGAAGTGTTAGAGCTAGGTGCCTTTCATGTGTTTTTTCACTGCTCTAAGTTTTAGGAAGTTGTTTTGAAATGTCTGGGTTGTGTTTAGTTGGTTTTTGAAGTTCATTGGTTAAGTCTGGAGGTGTCTGGAAGTAGGGTTCTACATCCGAGTGCTAATGAGGGTGAGGAGTGATCGCCGGTGCAAGAAAGGGGGTGTGAGATAAAAGTGATGTGGCACGGACAAGGAGCTGCTACTGGTAGGCTTCTAAGCGGGTGGGGTATATGAATGAATCGAATGCATACCAAAACGAGAGGGATCCAAAGACTATATGGGTATGGGACTATTCGATTGAAGATAGCTTAAATGAATTGATAGGTACTACCTATACCAACATGGCGCACCTACCTTTTTGGTAGCCTATCTCTTAAGAACTCTTCAATTATGCGTGCTTGACTTGGAACAATTCTGGGATGGGTGACCTCTTGAAAAGGAGGTGTGTGAGTGGGGACAAAGCACACCGAAAGGACTTGTGTTGGTTTGTGGGGATAGTCATCAATCCCAAAGAGGCAGTCAGACGTTACACACACCTTGACCCTATCATGTTCAGTCATTTGGAAAGGAATGAGATTTAAAGAATCTGAGTAGCAACCATCAAAATGTAATCATATTATCACATAATGCAAGCCATTATCATAAAATCCTCATTCAATCATATTAAAACATTAAAACTTTAACAATTTTATAGAAAATTGAGCAGAGTTTCCCCTTGAATTTTGGACATCCAAGGGTCTTAAAACCCCTCAAATAACTCAGCCAATGCTAGCAAATCATCACAAATCAACAATACAACCACTTGGCATATCATCAAAATCATTGCAATCTATATGACAATATATGCAAGTATAGATTTGGTTACTACCTTGTAACTTTCCAATTCTTCCCAAACTTTGCACACTCTTCCTTTGGTCATCTAATACTTCCTTGAACCCTTGAGAATTTGAGGACCAAACTTTGTTTTTTCTTCTTCCTTTTCTCCCTAAGTTTTCCACGGCTTCTCTCTTCTTCCTCCACTGGTTCAAACATGATGAAGGCTAAAGATGATGATGGTTAATGACTTACTAGGATATTTATTATCTCATAAAGTTTACTTATTAACTTTTCTTTTATCTTTAATTGCTTTTTCTTTTAAAAAGCTTTTCATAAAATTCCTTTTGTATCCTAATCTAAGGCCAAACATGACTCCACATTATTTTGCCAAAAATTTGCACTAATGATTTTGATAGACTAAAATACCATTTACAGATTAAATTTTACACGTACTAATTAATTATTTTTGCCACAATTGGCGTTATATTAGAACAGGATTATCCACAGATATCTTTTAGACTAAAATAATTATCTTGACCCAAAATATATTTGAGCAAAACCTACTAATTTTTCTTGAATTAATACTACCTCTTCCTACAATCTAACCTGACTTTTATCAGGTAAAATATTAATATTAAATCATAAATATCCAATAAATATTATTTTGATCTTAATGAATTTCATACTACATTCCATTGGGGTTAACTCATTGAGAGCTTTATTTTGACTATAATTTTTCATATTAACAAAAATACCCTAAGGTAAATTTATAATTTTTAAAACTTTCAGGTCTTTAGGTGTACTTTTCCCCAAAATTGGTTCTCTTATTAATTTCAAGGATTCTAAATTCTTTTGATCAAAATACAATTTTTTTTTTTTGATTTAACCTAAAAAATGACCTATTTGCCCTTCTTCATGCTTAAAAGTGTCTCTCCATTTTTCTTAAATTGCTTATCCGTTTTATGATATCAACTTGTTTTCGTTGTGGTTTAAATGCAATATTCACATTTTACTTCTGTTGAATCAAGAAGTTTTGATGATTCTAAATCAACTCTCAAGAGCTTGGAATAAAGATATCAAAGGTGTTCAAAGAGTTCAAGTGAAGAAATCCTGGAGAAATCTGTGCAAAGTTTGTTGTAGAATGTTTAGTTTTGTTTTAATTTGAGTAAAAGACTTTGATTTGGTGGAAAGAAGTTTTAAAACCTTGATTCTGTGTTAAATCATGGAATATTTGAAAAACACCCCCCAACAGACAAAGTTTGAAAGGTTTATATTGAACTGTCATGTTGGAAATTCGAACTTTGGCTTTGGAAATTCGAATTTCGAGTTAAAACTGAATAAGTCTGAAGAGATGCTTCTCTGACAGACGAATTTTGATTTTCTAAAATTTGAATTTTCATAAGTATCTGAAAGAAGCTTTAAGCAACAGACGAACTTTGGGTTTTGAAAATTCAAATTTCAGACAAAATGCAACTTATGAAAACTAAAGAAATTCGTCTGAAATAATGTCAAAGTTCATCTGAAATCAAGATTATATTGAGTTTCAAAATTGCTCACTGACAGACGAACTTTGAACATGAAAATTTGAATTTCAGAAGCTAAGGTTGTGAGTCTGTTGCAATGATTTGTTGACATATAGATGACAATATTTATAAATTTGAATGTTAAAGTAAGTCTGAAAAAGAGGTCTCTCTGACAGACGAACTTCACTCTTTGAAAATTCGAATTTCAAAGTAAAAGAACTACTGTGCTTTTTGAGCTTGCTACGGACAGACGAATTTTGGGAATCCAAAATTCGAATTTCAAAGGCACTGTAGGAAATTGGAAACACTGTTTACACTTAACAGAAAAACTTTCCACTTGAAAATTTGTATGTCACTACTCAGAAACATTTTTTTAAGTTTCAAAATTCGAATTTCACTTCATGACAGACGAACTTTGGTCTTTCAAAGTTGAAGCTGTTAACCTTCGGTATCTGTGAAATTCGTCTGTTGACCAACCGAAATTCAAATTTCAGTATGTCAGAAGCATTAAATGCGGTTGGTTAACGGATAGTTTTTCAGAGTAACCATTGGATAACTTCTCCAACGGATAGATTTTGTCTCTAACGGATATTTTAGACCTAAATCTATAAATATAACAACATTTGAAGTTGTGGGTAACGATTTTAACTTTGTATATACTGAAACTCTGCCAAATCATTTACTCAAAGCTTCATACTCTCACACTTCAATAGTTTGTACTTCAACTTGCATATTTACTCTGATTAAGAGAGTTTAATCTTTGTAAACAATCTAATCTTCATCTGGAAGATAGATTTTCTTGTTAGGGGATATCACAAGGGATTAGGAAGCACTTTGTGAAAGTGCAGAAAGGGATTGAAAGAAGCTCTAGAAAACATAGCACAAACGTTGTGCTGTGGCATTTGCAAGAAGCCCACTGAATTCTTGTAGAATAGTGGAAAATCTCAAGTGGTGACTTGGGGACTGGACGTAGGTCAGGTGGAGAGACCGAACCAGGATAAATTTATAAGTCTTCTTCTCTTTTTTTGCTACTTTCACTGTTATTTATTTATACTCTGTTTTACCATTATAAATTGCATTCTTCACCTCTTTGATATTTTGCAGAAAATTTTTAATCTTTCTAATTCACCCCCCTCTTGGGAAGCCAGCCTAACTAACAACTTCTAATTTGAGAAATTACTATTTTGCCCTTAAACCAGGTCAAAAACATAATTACCTATTCTTCTAGGAACTTTTTATTATTTTTTTCAAAAGACCAATTTTTTATTATTTATTTTTACTATTCATAATAACTTCAAATTGGTCTATCTCTCAACCTAGAATTCCCAAAAATGCAATACTTATATCGTTGTACTCAGCTTGAGATGAGTTTCCATTCAAATAGTATATTGTATACTTTTTGGGATAAGTTCTGGAATTAATTTTGGGTTAGGAACTTATGGAAAATTAATTCCAATTAAGGACCAAATACATCTTCTTCTAGAAACAATATGTGAAATTAATTTCAACTAGAGACTGAACATGCAACTTCTCCATCTTACTTCCTTTCCCATCTCTTCATACATTTTATGGCATCCCGTAAAAATAGAGATATTACATAAGAGACAAGCAAAGAATTCTACAGTGCATGATGCTCTTATTTCTTATATTTGAATCAGTCAAAGTAATGAACCTTCATAGAATTTTCACTCTTCAAAAAATCTTAATTAATCTTGATTGGTTGGAAAATAGTGATATTTAAAACAAGTTGGGAATAGTAGGTTAATTTGCACTACACCAATTTTAGAATTTATTAGCGCTCAATAGTTGGTATTTCCAAATATTTTAGAATTTATTAGCACTCAATTTTAGAATTTATTAGCGCTCAATAGGAAATGCCAACTAATGATATATTTTAGATGGCGTTTCCATACAATTGCCATCTAAAATGATTTAAAAAATAAAAAAAATTAAAAATTAGAAAAATTTAGTTGCCGTTTACTTCACAAACACTAACTTTGATGATAGACAAAAGTTGGCGTTTATAAAGAAAATGCTATCTAATGATATACTTTAGATGGCGTTTCCATACAAACGCCATCTAAGATGGTTTACAAAATAAAAAAAATTCAAAATTCAAAAAATTGAAGTGATAGCGAAAAATTGGCATTTGTGAAGAAAACGTCATCTAAGGATACTTTAGATGGCATTTCCATACAAACGACATCTAAGATGATTTAAAAAATCAAAAAATAAAAAAAAATTTGTGATGGAGAAAAGTTGGCATTTGTGAAGAAAATGCCATCTAAAGTAAGATGATTTAAAAAATAAAAAAAATTAAAAATTAAAAAAATTTAGTTGGTAATTTTATGGAAACGCCAATTGGATTAGGACACGGAATACTTTAGTTGGAGTTTTTTAAGCGTTTCTATAAAAAACGCCAACTAAAGTTGGTATATTAGTTAGCATTTATGAGGAAACGCCAACTAATATGATTTAAAAATTGAAAAAAAATATATCAATATTAGTTGGCCTTTATAAATAAACGCCAACTAATATGATTTACATATTAATTAAAAAAATAAAAATATAAAAATATTAGTTAGCATTTTTAGATAAATGCTAACTAATCTTATTTATAAATTAAAAAAAATAAAAATATTCTAGCATTAGATGGCATTTCCATTTGGAAATGCCAACTATTATAATTTGTAAATTAAAAATAAATTAATTAATTGGTGTAACTAAATCCTTTTGAATGTTAAATTCCTTCTTCATTTTTTTATCGTGCGCTCGGCCAAATTTCTCATCCTTCCTCAGACTCCTCTCACTTTAACTTTCAATTGCGTGCTCGGCCAATTTCCTCTCTCTTCCTCAGACTCCTCTCGTGGCCACCATGTTGAAGCTCGCCCTTTTCCAATGAACATTTCTTCCCTCTCGAAACTCTCCTCCATCCACCGTGTCGTTGCCCGCGACGTCATCTTCTTCACCTTTTTGGGTATCCGCGACACCTCCACCGTCTCTCTTTCCTTTCGCTCTTCGGCCTCTATCTTCTTCGGCTAGGTACTAGGTAACTTCTTCTTTTCCCTCTCTCCCCATTCTTTGTTTTGAAACCCCATTTTCATTCTGTTTTGGAATCTCATTTGCCCCTACCCTTTTGGTACCGTGTACACTCGGTTTTGTTTTTCAATCGTGATCGTGATCGTGATCTTTGTTGGACTACCATATTTCATTGCTTCAGTTTTAATTGCAGCATTCTTTCATTGTTCCAAGTTGGTCAAAGTATAATACTGATCAAAATCACATTTGTCGAAATCCCTAGGCCCAAAATTTCTCTGAACTGCATCACACTCACGAGGAAGCCCTCAAATATGCTGATATGCTTGCAAAAGAGGCACATTAGTAAGGTCATGAAGTCAATATTCTCATAGAGGTCCCATTGGAATGCCAACCTTGTTTATATTTTGATAAACACTTGATGGAAAGAATGCTCTACGTGTGAGTCTAGTCCATTTCTTTTCAACTAGTTTCTTGCTTTGTTCATTCAAGAAAAAGAGTAACTGATTGATATATCAATTATTTGCAGTTAAAAGGCTTTCTTGGATTCTTAGTTGATATGAAAATTTTGAAATGCTACCTTGATGCTAGATTATTCCTCATATTAGAAGTTTACCCTTATTTAGGAGGGTTTACCGTAGGATGATGGGGGTTCTTTTCTAATATTTCCATGCATATTTCTATATATGTTCTGATATTGAATGAGCACATGGTTGTTTTCATATTGACACTTAACATGGTTTCAGCTTTAAATTGGTCTCATGTCCCATCCTTTCCCATCATTTTGCTTGTAGATTTCTAATCTATCTTTAATAATGTGTTTGCAATCCGTAATTGATAATGTTGGTCATTCTGATCAGGTTTAGCTCTAACTTGCATATGATCCTCTGCATGACTTCAAGATCCAAACTCTTGTAGCATTATTTTGTTACTACTATCAGAGGCTTGAAAGCTTGGGAAAATTCTGTGAATTCTTCCATAATAAGTTTGTATTGTTACTTTTTTTTGTCAACTATCACCGTTTATGTGAATTTATTTAAATATTTTGTAGCTATTATCAAAAAATTTTATCAATATTAGTCTGATATTTTTTCTTATCCATCTCTTCTGGATCAGTCTAATTGTTAATAGAAGAGTTATTTTTTCTTTTCTTACAAACTAGCTAATATCTTTGGATCATATAGAACTTGTTTGATTTGTGGGGGCCTTGAGTTATTAGAGAATTAACAACAATAGTATTTATTAGTGGAAAGACATACACTATGAGAGGAATAACAGAGAAGTTAGCTATTAAGTTGTGAGTAAATATGGTAAATGACATTGACAAGCACTAACTTGATGCAATGCTAATTGCATTTTTAGTTCTAGGTAATAATGTCTTTTTAGAAAATCCTTCATAGTTAGCTCTAGAAGAAGAAGAAGAAGAAGAAGAAGAATGAGCATAGCTAGATTCATCAAGTGTGTGACAATTGGAGATGGAGCAGTGGGCAAGACATGCATGCTTATATCCTACACTAGCAATACCTTTCCCACTGTATGTTTTCTTCTTTCTTATCTTCTGATCAGAGGATTTATGGTTGAAAGGGAAAGTAATATTGAAGCTAATATAATTTTTTTCTTTTTGGATGGTATTGTTTTGTGATATGTAGGATTATGTTCCAACAGTTTTCGACAACTTTAGTGCAAACGTAGTGGTAGATGGTAGCACTGTGAATCTTGGCTTATGGGACACTGCAAGTTGCTTCATCTTTCCCACCTTATAAACTCTGAAGCATTCATACCTCAAATAAACTGAAACACTTGTATCAAAAACCACATAAAACTTTAAATTAGATCCTTTGAAATGTAACTCAGTTTAAGTGATGAAGGAAAAAGAAAGGGAAATATGGGATTCACTTCTATTTTTATGAATCTCATAATAAAAGCATATTCTATCCTTTTATATCTCTCTTTTCATTTCATCTGAAATCATTTTAGAAGATTTTAATTCTAATTAGTAAGGTGTTAATCAAATCCGGCATGGTTTTTAAAATTACTTGTGAACACTAATGAGCAAGATGTTTGGATGAACAGGGCAGGAAGATTACAACAGGTTAAGGCCTTTATGTTACAGAGGAGCTATGTGTTTCTGCTATGCTTTTCTCTTATTTGCAAAGCTAGTTATGAGAACATTTCCAAGAAGGTTCTATTCTTCTCTGCCTGCAAATTTTAGATGTAGTTATGTTTTCTCTCATTAGATAAACCTCTTCCAGTCTTATAATGAGTTCTTGAACTATTATTTTTAGAAATTTTATCAACATTATTGGATTTATTCTACAGCTACTAAAAAGTGGAAAGGCTTGCCACAAGTTATTAGACAAGCCACTTCAAATCTTGAGTTGAGGCCTTATGGTATACAAGTTAACATTGTTGATCATTTTGTTGGTTATTCCTAAAAGTCATTTATTCTTATATCTTAGTAGTATATAATAGTAATGAGAATTCTCAACTAATCAATATGCATGGTCTTTTGGAGCAATGTCACTTTCTTTTTTAATTTTGGGTTTCATGAAGTTGATGATTTTATTAATCAATCTAGGGCTTGTTGCAACTAGCTAGTGTAACTAGATTTTGCATTGGGGTTCACTCTCTATTGCAAGTTCTATATTGGTTTCAGAGGTTGATGATGTTGTAATGTTCTTTAATGAAAAAAGTAATATTATTTAAATAAATTTCCTTTTAATCTATATGAGCTAGCATTTTAGATGAATTGATGATGATGAGTTAGGCTGCCAAGACCTTGGAGGAGAAGTTGACGATCTGGACTCTAGAGTGACTTATGAGGTACACATATATCCTGGAAATGGACATGTATTCTCCCTTTGTAAGCTGATTTTGGTTTCTGGAAATAAGAATATACATTGCTTGAAGAAGTTGATTTTTATTTGTTTCTTCATAAGTTGATTTTGGTATCTTCAAACAGGAAGATGCAGTCCTTTATTCTTATTTCTTTGATAGATACAGAGGTGACACAACTTGATCTAGTCAAAAGTTTAATTAAATCATTTTACTGGTACAAAATTTAAACGATGAAGCCATTCCAAAAGAAGAATAGATCTTTCAGAAAGCTATTTTCAGTTTGGTCTTTTAGAGGTACGAATTTCAATTTCATCTTCCAATTTAGTTTATTGATTTGTTAATTTGATGTGAATTTAACTTAGTTGTTGACATAATTAAACAAAATGCTGGTGTGGCCATTATAATTATGCTTAGTATTAATAAAAGCTGCAGAAAATCTATGAATTTGCTATCTATAGTTGGTCATCTTTTTCTTGTTAACTATGCGAATTGAAGTGGTTGTATCATATATTCATTATTGGCTTCCATTGTTGTCTTTTGGTTGGAATGATCAAACTACTAGGAAGGGAGGTGAATTAATGTTGGTCTGATTGGATTTGATGTATATGCTAATTTTGAGGTTGTGATGTAGAACGCATGTATAAGAATATGTACTCTATATTTTTATATGGATAGCATTAGCCAATATCATTCTATTTAGTATGAGCTAGCATCATATTGAAAAAAATTATTTGCTGGTCTCTTGTTTATGTAAAAATATCCTACAAATTTGGTTTGTTTGTCAGTTAACAATTCCTAACAATCATAGTTAGCCTCTATTCTTTGTCAGATTTATATCCTTTTATTTCTGCATTTTGGGTGACAGTGGATGGTCTTTGTTCTTTGTTTTATTTAGTTATTGCATAGCATTTACTGATTAACTATTATTGATTGGTAAGCAGTTGAAATTGAGAGATACCACTTAGAGCTTGCTAAAGTTGGTGCTGAGCTAGAGGCATGGGAGAAATATTCAATTGAGCACAAGGGGAAACTAGATGTTGCATGTACAAAGAGAAAGCTTTTAAATGAAAAGGTGGGAGCTTTTTTAAACTAACTAATATAACTGTGGCAATTGGTATTCTCTATTGATGTTGATATACTAAAAATTAAATTGTAAATTTTTTTTGTTAACTGAATTGTAATTGAATTGCTAGATATATATATTGATTGAGAAGAAAAAAGACATGCAGGTTGTAAACTGTAGGCTGGTTATATGAATAAAATGAAATAGTTAAAAAAATTCTGGCTTTAGCTGGCGTTTCCATGGAAACGCCACCTAAGCCTATTTTTTTTTAAAAAAAAAGTTGGCACTTTTTTAAGAAACGCCAACGAAAGTGATACTTTGGTTGTGGTTTCCAATGCGAATGCCAACTAAAGTAGACACTTTAGTTGGCATTTGTGACAATAAATGCCATCTAAGATGCAATTTAAGTTGGCATTTGTATAGGAAACATCAACTAAAGTTGACACTTTAGTTGGTATTTCCCAAAGAAACGCCAACTACAGTTACGCCAACTAAATGTAAAATGCCAACTAAAGTAATCTCTTTTTATCAGCACCGGAATAAATGGCATTTTGGAAATGCTAATAAAAGGAAAAAACAAAGGTCAACTATTCCCTTTTTTGGTGTAGTGTTGAACATATCTTATTTTGTATAATTGATGGCCTAGGCCTTTCTTATAGTCGGTGTCTTGGCATTGTACGCAATCAAGGTGTTTTAAAACTTCTAGTTGTAGACTTCAATTTTGAGATTCAAATTAGAAGAAAGCATAAAATTGTTTTTAATTTCTTCCCCTAATTGAGAGAAGTTCATTAAATATTTTATTTCTATATTATACTTCCAGAGGTTATTAATGCCAAGACCAAGGTTTCTAATAAAAAAGTATGTTTAAATGTGTCATATTTGCATTCCTTTCCACCCTAACATTGAAAATATTGATTGCTTTGCTCTTATTAATCAAGGAATATAATTCCTTTTATATGGTCCTTAAATATGTTTTTCTCTTTTTTCAGCTTCCTTTTTAACTTCCTAGTCAGTTTCATTTAAAGGCATATAAGTCCTTTAGGTATGCTCAAAGACATTTGCTACTTTCAGATTTAGTTGCTTTATTTTGACCAGAACTAGAGAATCTGCCATTAAAAGCACATTTATTATGCATGTATCTTTGAAAGTGATGTGGAGGAAGGGGCTAAGCAATTTCACTTCTTCAAATACAAACAACATTCCACATATAATTGCATTAAGAATTTATATTAGTGTTTAATCTTTCTCTAGAAAATTCTTTTTTGATTTTGTCTCAATGAAGGTACTTTCTCTAGTGTAAATGTACTCTTTCATTAAATTGAAAATTTTTAGGTTGGTGCATACTACATATTGATCTTGTAACATTCATATGCTCAATGCTTAGTTAAGTCTTCATTGTCTATTGCATTTCATAAGCATTAAAATGGTAGATCATATTCTGCTTCTATGTTAGCCGTATTGTTGAGAGATGTTGATAAAGTTGTTGGAATCTTTAATTTCAAGCTTTAATATGATAAAGGGAGGCTAACAAGAGATCAATTTAAGCAAGTGAAAATAGTTGTTGATATTAGTGACATTCTAGGCACAATATGTTCTATAAAATGCACAAAAAAGAGGTGTCATACAATCACTCTAATATTCTTCTATAAAATTTGCTAGAATTCATTTTCTTTACATCATAATTTATCAGTAGAGTTATGAAGACTTAAAAATCCTAAACCTGAAATAATGACATGCTGATATCTCTATATATGAGGTTACTCAACATGTTGAAGTCATTCATAGATAATTTCTTCTTTGTTGAATTGTACAACAAGAAGAAAAGAGTCAACATTATTAAATCAGAAGTTTTGAAGATTCCAAACAACTAGAGCTTGGAAAGGAGAATATCAAAGAAGTGTCAAATGACAAAGTGAAGAAATCCAATGAAGAACATGTGAAGATTTAGTTGTTAGGATTTCTCACTATATACACTGGGTAACAAGCTTTGATTCTTACTTATTCATGTTACCACATTACTTAAATGAGTAATTTCATAGTTATCCTATGTTAGCATATGTTAAATTTGAAAAATACTAACTAACAGATGAATTTTACTATTGACTCATATGTATTTTGTGCAAAATTCAAACTTTGCTTGGTGAAATTCGAATATACAGAGGTTTCATCTTTGACAACCATATTTCTGTTATGAAATTTGAATTTCGAGCTAAGCATTGTTAGTGAATATGTGCAAAATTCTTATGAAACTTGGTCAAAATTTGACTGTTGGTGAAGTTCAAAGAGAGTTCAGAGTCACCTCCTCTGATAGACGAACTTTGGACTTCAAAATATGAATTTCAAAATGAGAACTTGTGAGTCTCATTAGAGCATGCCTCTGACAAAAGAACTTTGTAATTCAATATTTGGATTTCACAGTGGAGAACTTTTGTGCCATGTTGAACAAACCTTTGACAGACGAATTTCAGCTTTTGAAATTCAAATTTCAAGTGCATTGTGAGAACATGAGACAACTGTTCAAACTCAAAAGATGCATTTTTTACATGAAAATTCATATGTTCTAACATGGGATATCTTTGACAAACTCAAATTTGAATGTCACACTTGAATAGATGAATATTGCAGTTTAATATTGAAATTCTTAACCTTATGTATCTACAAAATTCATCTGTTGAACCATAACATTTGAATTTTGGCATGTCAGGAGCATTAAATGAGGTTGGTGAATGACTATTTCTATAGAGTATTTAATATCCTAAAGTTTCACTAGATACTAGGTAATAAAAGATGACATAATTGATGATAACATAAAATGTACAAAAAATTCATGAAAACAGACAGACACCATTTTGTATGAAATAGGGCAAAGAGATCATTTTTTCCTGTTGGATGAAAAAATGTAAAAATTATATTTTTGCCCCTAAAGAACTATAAAAATGATATTTATGTCCCAAAAGTATTAAAATTTTCATGGGAAAGAAAAAGAAAAGTCTTGGAGAAAAGTACACCTAATGACCTGAAAATTTTAGAAATTATAATTTAACCCCGGGTCAAGGACAATTTTGTTAATATGCAAAATTACTGTCAAAACAAAACCCTAGATGAGAGAAATCCAATGGTATATGGCACTGAGGGTTAATATTCAAGAATAAAGAAATAATCGGTGCCGAGTGTCCAAAAGTAATAGTAAACCGATAAAGTAAACCGTGGGCCCTACCGATAGTTAAAAAGAAATTGGTTCAGGATATGGGCCATACACAAATTTCATTTGGGACAGGATAATTATGGAAATGTAAAAATAAAATTAGAATAGTCCTATAACCCAAAAATGCTGAATTAGTATAAAGACGGTTTTATCGATATGGTTAAAGAGTACCAGGATTGAGGTATATCTGGATCAGAAAAATTGGACAATTTTTGGACATATCTCTCTCCCATGTGTGACTCTTGCTGCAGCGATATGACTCAAGTAATATTATATTATATTTTGTAATACTTCTTGAAGAAGTATGTGAAAAAGTAACCATGATTAGCAAAAAGTGACTTTAATTAATTAAGTGATTAGTCACTTAACTAAACCACTTAACCACTCATTTCCCACTTCATTTCACAAGCTCTTCCAGCAGCAAAAGACCAGAAAGAAAATGCAAGAGAAGGAGGAAAGAAGGAGAGAAAGAAAGAGGGAAAATCCAAGGAAATTCAAAGCACAAGTTGGTAAGCTTTAATACTACTATCTTAAGCTTACTATCTATGGTTTCCAAAGCATGATTTATGGTTTAATTTGCTTCCTTTATACCTTAAGGTTTTAGCCAAATTGGATTTTAGCATAGGAATGGGTTTTGGACCATGAAACTTAGGAAAAAGCACAGACTAGACACTATAAGCATGAATCCATGGATTGTTTGAAGTGATTTGAAGGAAATTTTTTTAATCATTTTGAGATAATTTTGTCCATAATAGGGGAAGTATTTAGATTTCAATTTTATGATTTTGACCTCCAAAATGGATTCCCCATGGTCCAAAACCTTAAGAACAAGTATGTTGTACAAAGAAAAAGGAAAGGAAAACAAAGTGAAAAATTAGGGTTTTAGTGTTATGGCATTATATAATTCTGAAAAATGAATGGCTAAATTTGTTCAATGATGATATAATTAGGTTCAAGGAAGTGTTAAGAGGCTCAAGAAGTGGCATACCAAGTTTGGAGAGCAAGGGAGCATCATAAGGTAGTTAATTTCCCATACTAGCATTATGTTATCATGTTTGCTTTCAATGTGCTTTATGCCTTGTCATATGATTGCAATGATATTTTGAGATGATTTATGTGCATTGGCTGAGTTGATTGAGGGGTATTGAGACCCTGGGATGTCCATTTTTCAAAATGAAACTCTGCCAAAAATTTTATGAATTCATATGACACAAATGTGTTAATGTATTCAAAATGTGTTATCTTGATGTTTTCATGCTTAATGTGATGATGTGATGGAATGTTGGGTGTTAACTACTGAGATTATTTGAATCTCACCCTCCCAAATACTAACCATGAATAGGTAGCAACGATGGCAACACCACCAAGGAAGAGAAAGGAAAGGAGAAAGAATTTGGCCATTAACTTGATAATCATAGCAATGGCCATGAGCTTTGACCTTTTGTGTAATTTTGTAAATGTGATGTCAAGTATGTTTCTTCAAGTTTTTATGATGTCTTAGGTCTTAGCTAAAGTATGGTATGCTATGAAAATGATATATGGCCATGTAAATATTTTATGGCTTTTGTTTGGCAAAGTATTAAGAGGTCAAAGGTCATCTTGACCTATGTAGAGTAAACATGTCACTATTTGGAGTTTTGATGTATAAGGAATGAATGATGTACATGGTTTAAAAGTAGACATGAAGAGCTCTCCAACGGTCTAAAGATCACTTAGATTGGGTGTGTGTATAATATTTAGCAGATTTTTATGTTTAATCCCCATTAAAAGGATTATTTTGTAGTTTTCATATAAATTGTGAAATTTCACAGAGTTTACTATACATATCAGTACTATCATTGCTCTGATTTACATTTTTTCCATGTTGACAAAGTTATAAGCTATCCCTAGAAACTCGAATCACATGCATATGATTTTTATTGATTTAGTTGTGATTTTCCAAAGTTTAATCATAATAAATAAATTCAATTAAATTAGTAGTGCCTAAAGTTGAGAAAAATTTATTATGCTTTTATTGTGATTCAAGATCCTATTAACATATAAATGGACTTTAGAATCATTAAATATATGGGAAATAGGCCCACAAGAGAGGTGTTACAGAGTAACTATTGGTTAAAGTTTCTAATAGCTAGATCTTGTGTCTAATGATTAGTTAAGTCACAAATCTATAAATAAAACTTCATTTGAAGTTCTGGGTAACAAATTTGAGCTTATCCTTACAATAACTCTGCTAAATTTCAGGTTCAAAGCTTTTTCATTCACATACAGCATTTATTGTACCTTAACTTTCATATCCACTCTATTTTAGAGAGTATTCATTCTATACAAAATCTTTTCTTTATCTGTAAGAAAGATTCTTTGTGAGGGGAATCATAAAGGGTATTGGGAAACACTTGTAAGAGTGTTAAGTGCAAAGTTTGAGTGTTCTGAAAATAGAGCATGAGTCTATACTAAGGCATTACAAGGAGCCCATTGAATTCTTGCTAATAGTAAAAATCTCAAGTGATGGCTTGAGGTCTAGATGTAGGTTAAGTGGATTAGACCGAACTACGATAAATCTCTGAGTCCTCTTTTCCCTCATCTTAAGTTTACATTCATTTTCACTGCACTATGTTTTTCTACAAGCTTTTGCTTTCATTGTGAATTTATGTTTTTGTAGAAAATTTTGAACTTCCCAATTCACCCCGATCTTGGAAAGCCAGCAATCCCAATAAACATTGCTACTAAAATCAATTTTTAGTGAAAGTTTATGCCTTTGTTTCTTTTCTTGGAGAAGATTAAAATGATAATTTAATGAGAATTTGTTCTATCATTCATTCTAAGAGAAATTAGTATGTTTAATCCTATTTGAACATCTTGGTTGATGGTTGAAAATTATTCAATGGTTGTGATTGACAATGCACATGTTAATTATGCATTGGTTCAGTGATATTTCACCATTTTGTAGTCTAGAATTCTATGCCTTTGAATATGATATTATTAGTGTTTTATTAATAAGTAGGTTTGCATTAAGATCTAAGAATCTTGTTTTGTGAAGCATTACTATATCATTCTTTATTTGGTATTATCCCTTTTTTCCACTGTAATTTTTAAGCTTTCTTTTTATAATGTAGATATCATGAGGGATAGAACTTGGATGTACAATAGGCTGGATCCAAATAACATAGGGATAACTGAAGAATTCATATGGGGCATAAATGAGTTTATAGAGTTTGCAATACATAAAAAAAACTTTGTCTATTTGCAAGATAAGATGTACATGCTCAAGGTATGATAATGGAAAATTTGTTAATATAGATATTGTCAAAATTCACCTCTATAGATATGGTTTAGTGTCTGAGTACTATCAATGGGTCTCTTATGGACAACCCTATATAGCTATGGCTAAAGAAAAATGTAATGTCAATTTAAGTTCTCAATTGAGGGTTGAATGTGTACCAAATATAGATCCTTATTGTGAAATGATTTTAGAAGCTGCTAGTCCTTATTTTGATCCAAATGTATTTCATGAGGATGAAATGTTTGGAGTTGAGAGGGAGCTTCCTAATTGCAAGGCTGAGAAATTTTATGAAATGTTGAAATATGCAAAGGAACCACTTTTTGATGGGTGTAAATGCAACACCTTTCATGACATCTTTCTTAGCAATGTGTTCAGAATTGGAGGAAACAAGATGGAAGAAGATTCAAGTCGAGGCAGAAAGAGCTCCATGCCGCAGCTTAAAGTAGGGTCACCACAGCGAGAAAAGCTCTAGAATGTGGTTTTCGACTGGAATCACCGGCGGCGTGGTGAACCTACTCAAAGCCGCGGTGAGAATCGAGATTTTTGTTTAAATCTGGATCATTTCAGTCAGACGGATGAAGGAGAAACAGAGGAGAAATGAATGAGCTCTGCTAGGGTTTGAAGATTTCGGCCATTGGGAGTGTTTTCCAGCGTCCAAGGGCTTGGATTCAAGTTGGTAAGTGATTTCAACTCTTTCCTTTCTATTTTCTTTGGTTAAACTTGGGGTTTTTTGGTTATAAGTTGGGTTCCTGATTTGGGCTGAGATCCACAGATTGAAATGGATGAAATGGGGTTAAGGAAGTGTGTTTTGGTGTTTTTGTTGCTTGGGTATGAGTTTTGAAGGGTTTATGAATGATTTGAGCTTAACCCTAGGTTATTTTCGGTTAGGGCTCTTGGGAATCCAAAGTGTATGTGGTTGAATAGTGTTTGAATGGTCTCTAAGAGCTTATTGATGAATGAAATGGGTGTTGGAACATTGGGTTAGGCTAAATTGGTTAAATTGTGATGCTTGGTTTACTAGTGTATGTGGTTAATTAAGGAATTGTGATATTGTGAAGGTTGTTTGGTCAACCGAGAGGGGTTCAAGCATGTTGGATAACTCGAGAAGTAACTGGGTGTCTGTTTGTATTGTATTGTTGTATTGTATGATGTTACATATATTTGTATATATATATGCATGTTTCTTTCACACCATGATATTGATATGTTTGTGTGTAATATTTTCTACATATCGTGGTCTGCACACAACTGCTTGATTAATGCTTGATTAGTGGCCTATAAATACCCCTTCACTCTTGAACGAAAATCACACCAAAATTGAGATGGGAAACTCTACAAAAATAGTGAGGGAAGTGGTAGTCGAGTGAGGAAAGAGAAAGGAGAAGGAAAAGGAAGAAGAAAAACCCAACGAAAATCGTTAAGAGCTAGTTCATGGCTTTAAAGATTTCTAGCATAGTTCTTGGGTTGTATGAGCTAGTTTTTTTGAAATTCTTTCCTTTCTAACCTCTATCCAGTTTTGATGTTGGTGTGTTTATGGGAGGAATGATGTTTGAAAACCATAAAATCACGATTAAGCATGAGATTTGGCAAGAGCAAGCAAACTAGGTATGATTTGAGTAAGTTTTGAAAAAATCCCATTTTTTCCTCTTTTAAGTTGAATTTTGGTCACAGAATTAGGCCATCTTAGAGTGTGAATTTCATTGTTTTGATATCAAAAATGGATTCCCTATGGCCAAAAACCTTAAGAACAAGTATACACTTCATGATATAAGCTAAGGTAGTCAAAGTGGATTTCCAAGGGTTTGTAGGGTTTTATATGAACTCTATGCCTCATGCTATGAAATCAGTGGCTTGAGTCATTATTTATTGATGCCTAGGGACCTGAGAAAGCTAGAGAAATCATTGGTTTCAAGAGGATAGCCAAGTGGTGCAAGTGGTACCTCAACAGGTAGTTAAGTCCCGTTTTTGCATCTTATTATTATCTTGCGATGTTATTGCTTTGATATGTGCCATATTGTTCCCCACTTGTTTTATTGGTTGATTTGGCTATTTAAATGAGGGGTTTTGTTCCCCTAGATATCCATTTTCCAAGCCATTATGTTGCCGAATTTTCTATGAACAATATGGTGTTAAATGTTTTAAGCATGATTTTTATGATGTTTTCATAACTTGCTTGATAATGTAATGTGTGGAATGTTAGGAATTTCAGCACACACATAACAGAGAACTATCATAAAATTTCCTCCCATGGATCTGTCAACATTGTTTAGATTGAGATGTAGAAAAAGAATTTTCCTTCGGTGCGTCCCTTGGTGTTCTTTTTCGTTTCATTGGATCTCAGGAACTAACGTGATTGATCAACTCCCTCTACCGGTATCCACACGAATGGTGAGTCCAACTTGAACGGCATGCTAGAACCTCTGCTTGTGATGTTCGTACAATTCTGTATGCCTTCATTGTTCATTCTTTGTCTGTACAGCTTTTCTTTCTGAGTGTACAACCGCTCTCTCTTTAGGGTAATTCTAATTCTGTTTGTTCTGTATCCTAGTCTATATAAATATATATAAATAGGATTCGCTATTTGTTTAATTTAAATCAATAATTTAAACTAAATCAAATGTTAATTAAATAGATTAGTTTGAATTTAAATCTATCTAATAGATTAAATTTAAACTAACTATCTAATATATATTCACAATCAAATCTAGATTTAATTCATCATATAAATCAAATTTGAATTATTAGTTTAAATTCAAATTTAGAATCCAATATAAATCAAATTTAGATTATGACATTGGTTTAAATTTAAATCCATCATATAAAATTTAATTTAAAACTAATTAATTTGAATTAATTTGAACAATATATATACCGAAATACATATCAAATATATAATATATTAAACATATATATATTTCGAATTTTAATATATATATATATGAAGTATATCAAATATATATATAATTCTATCACCTTAAATTGAACATTAAATTCATTGAATTAAGATGCATTTTAGATTCAATGAATCTGGACATTCTAGCTCAAGTTGGTTCATTCTTGTGTGTGACCCTGTAGGCCATATGATGTTGGCAGTGGGCTAATAATATTATTGGACTCATAAGTCACAAGTGGCCTCTAGCAAGACATTATGACTAGCTAAATCATATGAGATCAGTGATCTGATACAACCTATCATATAACCTGATCACATCCCTTTTGTCTCATGATATATAGGTCAAGTATGAGGCATAGAAACATCATCCTCATTTTACTCAACCATCACTTTCTCTATCTCCGAGCAGACTAATAGAACAAATGGAAACTCTTCCATTTGAGCACGGTCATGCATTTTCTCAGTATCACTTATCGAGGGGCCCTGATATATCTCCAATAATTAGAGGGACAAATTCCATCTTGATCATTCATCTTCCTCCACACAAGTTCCACTATACCTAATTATAGCCTTTATGATCTCCCGATTAAAGGTGACTTTTGACTATGCCAAAGTATAGTGTTCCCCATGTAGGAAGCCATGGTGATCTCAGGTCTGAGGGCTTAGTGACACAGTTATATATGAGATATGCTTATGACTTGATCCATGCAGCTTTCTCATGACGGGTCAATCCAATGCCTATTCTCTAATAGGAACTTATGATTTTGATTTGTATCTTCATACATAATTGTCACATAATTATCAATAAAAGTCATACTAGCCTTAATTCATCATTGTTCCCACAAAGATGATTAACTAGGAATATTTAGGATAAAATAATTTATCCAAGGATATTATTATAAAGAAAAACATGCAAACAATATAATAATGTAAGAAAAAACACCTTCTTTTTCATAATGAATTACATTGTTCATAATACAATGATTAACCTAGGGCATAATCTCCAACATGTGGGTGACTACTGAGATTATTATAATATCATCCCCTCAATATCAACATGCTAGGCCCAAGCCATGGCAAAGATATTAGGAAGCTAAGAGGATGGAAGAGAAACATGGTGATTGCGCAAATTGTGACAATTGTGAAGTATCATTTCAATAATTTGTATTAAATCATGTAAAATGTTATGACTCTGTAATTTAGCATGGTTATGTTTTCTTGTGATTTACATGATGTTTAGTATGGAATAGAAACATGTTTTGATGATTTAGTAGGCATCTGCAAATGGTTTTTCTAAGAGATGCTTATTATTGTTCAAGATAACCAACCATGAAAAACACAAGGTAATCTATTCACAACAAAGCATCCAATATAAGTGCTATCTATGAAATTAGATAGAACAAGATTTAAAAGAAGCTAAAGAACACCTAAATTGGGTATATGTACAATTTATAATGAATTTTTGAATATAAGGGTTAAAACTGGACAGTGCTGAGAAAACTATGATTTTTATCATCTACACTATTTATTTTAAAAGGTAGAAGAAATTTGTATAGAACTCCAAAAAATTAGTGGTATGTATGCTTGGAAATTTTATGTCTTAAGTTCAATATGCCAGTGGTTTGAATACAATTAAAGCCATATAATAAGAACTATGCCTATTTTCCCAAAACTGTTATAGTAAAAGTTATGTTCTGACCCTTAATGGTTTAAGAAGATGCTATGCCCGGTTTTAGCTAAATGAATGTATAAGAAAAATATAGCTGTAAAGTAGATATATAGAGCTTCGCAATGGCATAAAGTATGCATAATTTGGCTTAGTATAGAATGAGATATGATTTTTTTTTTAATTTATGACCAATATTCTAAAAAATAGAAAAATGACCATTTGAATTGTAAATTCATGCCATAAACTGTACTAATTGCCACAACTAACATATTGTTTAATATTTTTTCCATATGGATGAGATCTTAAGCTATTTTTAAAGACTTGAATCACCTTGATATATTTTTTCTATAATTAATTATGAATTTTCAAAATTTACCTAGGGATAAGGGTTTGTTGAATGAATTTTATATCTTAATCTGTCACGTGATACATACTTCTAAATATAATCAATGGGTCATAGTAAGGTCTAACACATGGGTAAGATGGTTATAAGTAAAGGTATTACAATTAGAAGAGCCTATTTCAAAAGGACTTGGGATCTAATGAGAGATAGATTTGAGGGGTTTAGAGGTACCAGTCTAAGGTGGTGCTGATGTAGTTGGAAGAGAATTTCGAATATCATTATAGGCATCAGTAATCTCCTTGAGATTCTTGGCCAGGTTGGTTATTTGAGCTTGTAAGTGTGCCAACTCAGCATTTTATTCCTCCCTAATACTTGCATCATTTTTGATAGGCAATCGTACAGTTCAAGTATGGTAATAGGGGTGGTCAAAGTGGATAGAATGGAAGGTTCATGTTACTGTGTAGGCTGAGGTTAGGTTAGTTGTGATTCAGGTTAGATGGTTGGAACAATCTCAGAGGTAGTTTCTTACTGTTGTGACTCTCCCTTATCATAAAATAGATCTCTAATTTACTAGCCCCCTTTCTAATCCATTTGCCTTCTTTTCTTGCTATCTTCATTCTCATTAATTCTTCTTCTTTAAATTTTGTTAGATACGCTAGCTTCCCAAGAAGGGGATAAATTGGGAAGATTAAAATTTTCTGCAGAAATCAAGAGAGTGATGAAAGCAAAAGTGACAGTAAAAATAGACTATAAAGGACTAGCAAGGTAAAATCAGTAAAAGAGAAGGGAAGACACTGATGTTTATCCTGTTGAATCAAGAGTTTTGATGATTTTAAACCAACACTCAAGAGCTTGGATTGAAGATATCAAAGAAGAACAAAGCTGTTTCAAATGAAGATTTACTGAGTATTTGCTGTTAGATCTCTTATAGGATCTTTAGTTTTTGATATGATTGGGTAAAAGATTTTGATTTGAAGAAAATATGTTTTCAAACTTTGATTTTATGTTAAATCTTTGAATATTTGAAAAACACCTACAAACAGACGAAGGTTGAGAGTTTAAACTGAACTGTCAAGTTAGAAATTCGAATTTTGCCTTTGGAAATTTGAATTTCGAGCTAAAACTGAATAAGTCTGAAGAGACTGTTCTCTGTCAGACGAATTTTGGTTGTTCAAAATCGAATTTTCATCTAGTCTGAAAAGAGGCCTTTTGTAACAGACGAACTTCACACTTTCAAAATTCGAATTTCAAGTAAAATGAAGTTTGTGAAAATCAAAGAAATTCGTCTGAAACTATGATAAAGTGCATCTGAAATCAAAATGAAATTAAGTTTTATAAATGCTCTCTGACAGACGAATTTTGAAGTTCCAACATTCGAATTTTCATATAAGTCTGAAAAATGCTTCTTTACAACAGATGAACTTTGGGTTTTCAAAATTCGAATTTCAAACAAAACAAAACATGAGAAAATTGAAGAAATTCGTCTGAAACTATGTTAAAGTTCACCTGAGATCAAGAGTGATTTCAGTTTCAAAACTGCTCTCTGACAGACGAACTTTGAGCATTGAAATTCGAATTTCAGAAGCTAAGTTCTTGAGTCTATTGAAATGAAACATTGACATACGAATGATAAGAACTTGCAACATTCGAATGATGAAATGAGTCTGAAAAGAGTTTCTCTGACAGACGAATTTCGCCTTTCCAAAATTCGAATTTCGAAGAAAGTTATCTACTGTGTCTCTTTAAACGTTCAATGGACAGACGAATTTTGGGGATCCAAAATTCGAATTTCGAAGGCACTGTAGAAAATTGAAAACACTGTTCATACTTAACCGAAAACTTTCTTCTTGAAAATTCGTATGTCACATTGTGAAAATGTTTTGTAAGTTTCAAAATTCGAATTTCACTTCATAAACAGATGAACTTCGTGCTGTAACTTTGGAAGCTTTAATCTTCGGTTCCTTCGAAATTTGTCTGTTGGCCAACCAAAATTTGAATTTCAGTATGTCAGAAACATTAAATGCGGTTGGTAAACGGATAGTTTTTCAGAGTAACCGTTGAATAACTTCTCCAACGGATAGATTTAGTCTCTAACGGATATTTGAGACCTAAATCTATAAATACAACATCATTTGAAGTTGTGGGTAACAAAATAAAACTTGTATATACCGAATTTCTGCTGAATCTTTTTCTCAAAAGCTTTTACCCTCTTAACTTCAAAACTTGTACTTAAACTTTCACATCCACTCTTTACAAGAGAGTTACTTCATTGTAATCAATCTATTCTTCATCTGGAAGATAGGTTTACTTGTGAGGGGTATTCACAAGGGGATTGGGAAGCACATAGTGAAAGTGCTTGAAGAGTTTGAGAGAGCTCAGAAACAGAGCAAACCCATGTACTGTGGCCTTAGCAAGAAGCCCACTGAAATTCTTGCTGTATAGTGGATAAATCTCAAGAGGTGTCTTGGGGACTGGATGTAGGTCAAGTGAATAGACCGAACCAGGATAAATCACTGAATTCTTTTCTCCTTACTTTTATTTTTCACCTTGCTCTGTTTTACGCATTGTTTTCATTATACTGTGATATTTTCATTTACTTCACTTTGTGCAGAAAAATTTCAAACTTCCCAATTCACCCCCCCTCTTGGGAAGTCAGCCTTGCTAACAAGTGGTATCAGAGCTCGGATTCCCATACAAAGGAACTCACAGTCCGGGAATTAAGATGGCTGGCTTTGGAGAGAATAAACTCCCTGAAGGGAACAATACTAACAGACCACCAGGCTTCAGTGGAGAGCATTATGGGTACTGGAAGATGAGAATGCAGATCTACCTCCAATCAATTGATCTTGACATCTGGTCAGTCATTGAAAAAGGGGATTTCATTCCAATGGCTCTAACTGAAGGTGGAGGACACAAAGAGAAGCTGGAAGCAGAATGGAATGATGAGGACAGAAGGAGAGTCCTACTGAATTTCAAAGCAAAACACTGTTTAGTCAGCGCCCTGAATCAAGATGAATTCTACAGAGTCTCGCAATGCACCACTGCAAAAGGAATGTGGGATACTCTACAGATTGCTCATGAAGGAACATCTGGAGTCAAGGAAAACAGACTGAACACGTGCATTGGGGAGTATGAAAGCTTCAGAATGGCTGAAGGAGAAACTGTAAAAGAGCTACAAAAGAGATTCACCCTCATTGTGAATCAACTCAAAAGCCTCGGAAAGGAATACACTCAGTCTGAGAAAGTAAGAAAAATACTCAGAGCTCTCCCTCTGGAATGGCAGCCTAAGGTAACAGCTATAGAAGAAGCCAGAGGAGAATCTATGACTTCTGTCACAGCTTTCTTCGGCAGCCTTGAGGAATATGAAGGAAAAATCAAAGCGCTCAAGGAAGCTGGGCTGGACAGAAAGAAGAAAGGCCTTGCCCTCAAAGCTGCTGATGAAAAGGAAGAAGAATCTGATGAAGGAGATGATCTGGATGAAGAAAACCTGGCAATGATGGTTAGAAAATTCGGAAGATTCTACAGCAAGAAGAAGAACAAGAGATTCTTCAAGGAAGGAGCAGCTGGAGAAAGCAAGAAAGAGACAAAAGAACCTGTGACTTGCTATGAATGCAAGAAGTAGGGACACATAAAATGGGACTGCCCCCAATTCCTCAAGAAACAAGAAAAGAAAAAGAAAGCTGCTGATAAGGGAAAGAAGAAGAAGGCCTACATCTCATCTATATGGGGCAACAGCTCAGATGAGGAAGAAGAAGATGAGGATGAGATTGCCAACATTTGTCTGATGGCACTTGCTTCTGAAAAAGCCACACCCTCACACAGCAGTGATCAGGAAGAAGAGGTATATGAATCTGAACCTTCCTATTCTGAATTACTAGATGCATTTCATGAGCTTCATAATGAATTTATTAAAGTTGCTAAAGAACTAAAACTAGCAAAGAAAAAGATAATTAAGCTGGAGTCTCAAAGCATAGTTTCTGAAATTGCCTCTTTACCTCCTACTGAATCTGTTTGCTGCACCTCTTGCACTGAACTTAAGCAAACAAATGATTATCTAGTTAAAAGCATGTCTAGGCTCACTAGAGGTAAAGATATGTTGTTTGCCTTGATGGGGAGCCAAAGAATATCACAAGGAAAAGCTGGTCTTGGCTATGATCCATGTGCTGTCAAGGAAAAGATCAGGAAGAAAAATCAGAATGTGTATATGAGACATTTTGTGCATGCTAACAATAATAAAAAGAAAAATGATGCATCATCTCACATTGAAACATATGATCAACCAAGGCATGCTAAACAGAAGTATTATCTGCATTGTTTTCTTCCTACCACTCAATCTAGCAGTCCATTCATTACCTGTCATTTCTGTAACAAAAAGGGACATATTTCCAGTTCTTGTGCATTGAAGAAAAATGGACTAGGCAGGAAAATTGAATGGGTTCCCAAAGTTGCCTCTGCATCTAGGGAATTACTTACTGACCGAAAAGGACCCAAGCAAATTTGGGTACCTAAAAGGAAAACATAAACTTTGTTTTGCAAGTCTGTCTCAAAGCTAAGAAAAGCAACAAATGGTATATAGACAGTGCTTGCTCAAGTCACATGACTGGTGATAAGGAGAAGTTCATCACCCTTAGAGACAAGAAAGGAGGAAAGGTGACCTTTGGAGGTGACCAATATGGCAAAATCATTGGTATTGGAATTGTGGGTAAAAATCCAGAAACATCCATTGAAGAGGTGCTGTTTGTGATTGGTCTCAACCACAACTTCCTAAGCGTGAGTCAGACCTATGACAAAGGAAACTGGGTGCTGTTTGACTAAAAGTTTTGCCTGGTCATCAGAAAAAGTGATCACAAAGTAATCCTCAAAGCTCAAAGGGAAGGTAACTGTTATACTATTGACCTTGATGAACTTCCTCCCTTGGACTCTGTATGTTTAATTAGTCAGAATAATGATAGTTGGCTATGGCATAGGAGATTAGCTCATGTCAACATGAATCAATTGTCTAAACTGATTAAAAATGAGCTAGTAACTGGTCTTCCTAAAATATCTTTTGAAAAGGATAAAGAATGTGATGCATGCCTAAGAGGAAAACAAACCAAAGCATCCTTCAAATCTAAAAATGTAATTACAACAACAAGACCACTTGAATTGTTGCATATGGACTTAATTGGACCATCTAGAGTGAAAAGTCTTGGTGGTAATCTGTATGTGCTTGTAATTGTAGATGATTACTCTAGATTCATTTGGACATTGTTTCTTTCCTCTAAAAGTGATACCTTTGATGCATTTGTAACCTTAGCTAAGAAAGTGCAAAATGAGAAAGGTATTTCTATTGTGTCTATCAGGTCAGACCATGGAGGAGAATTTGAAAATGCATACTTCCTGGAGTACTGCAATGAGCATGGGATTGACCACAACTTCTCAGCACCAAGAACTCCTCAACAAAATGGAGTGGTGGAAAGGAAGAACAGAACCATTGGAGAGATGGCAAGAGCTATGCTGAATGAGAAGGAACTTTCTCAAGTGTTCTGGGCTGATACAGTGAATACAACAAGTTACATCATAAACAGAGCCTACATCAGACCAATCCTTGGGAAAACTCCTTATGAGCTGTACAAAGGAAGAAAGCCAAATTTGTCACACCTCCATGTGTTCGGGTGCAAATGCTTCATTCACAACAATGGGAAAGAAAATCTGGGTAAGTTTGATGCCAAATCCGATGAAGGTATATTTTTGGGCTATTCAAGTAGGAGTAAGGCTTATAGGGTTTATAATAAAAGATCAAATTTAGTAGAAGAATCAGTACATGTGGTTTTCATTGAAAATGAAGCTGTTTTAAAACATGAGGATGATCTATCTATCAATTTTGAAAAACTGGGAATTTCTGACAAAAGTAAAACTGAATCTCCAAAGATATCTGAATCTATTGACATAGAGGAAGATGTCCAGGAGCAAGAGTTTAATGAAGAAAATAATGAAGAAACAACTCAAGAACTCCCTAGAGCTTGGAGATATCAAAGGAATCACCATGTTGATCAAGTAATAGGGAATGTTCAAGAGAAAGACAAAACCAGAAAATAGTTAAGGGATCAAATGCTCAACTGCGCTTTCATTTCTCAAATTGAACCTAAATGTGCTGAGGAAGCCTTAACTGATGACTACTGGATTTTAGCTATGCAAGATGAACTAAATCAGTTTGAAAGAAATCATGTTTGGGATTTAGTGCCCAGGCCCAAAAATCATCCTGTTATTGGTACCAAATGGGTTTTCAGAAATAAACTGGATGAATCTTGAACAATAATCAGAAATAAGGCTAGACTGGTTGCTAAAGGGTATAATCAGGAAGAAGGTATTGATTTTGAAGAAACCTTTGCACCAATAGCTAGACTAGAGGCTATAAGAATAATGCTAGCATATGCATGCATGAAAAATATTTTACTATATCAAATGGATGTAAAGAGTGCCTTTTTAAATGGATATATCATGGAAGAGGTTTATGTAGATCAACCTCCTGGTTTTGAAGATTCTACTAAGCCAAACCATGTTTATAAACTAAAGAAGGCTCTTTATGGTTTAAAACAAGCCCCTAGAGCATGGTATGAGAGGTTAAGCAATTTTCTAACTGAAAAAGGGTTTAATAGAGGCAAAGTTGACACAACTTTATTCACTAAGAAAGAAAATAAAGATTTACTGATTGTTCAAATCTATGTTGATGATATTATTTTCGGTGCTACTAATGAAACTCTTTGCAAGAAATTTTCTGAGTTAATGCAGGGAGAATTCGAGATGTCCATGATGGGTGAACTTAACTTCTTCCTCGGACTGCAAATCAGACAGCTTGATGATGGTATCTTTCTCAGTCAATCCAAGTATCTAAAGGAGCTGCTAAAGAAGTTTGGGATGGAGAATGCCAAGCCAATGGGAACACCTATGGCTACTGCAACCAAACTAGACATGGATGAGAATGGGAAAATGTTTGGCATTACTCAGTACAGGAGAATGATTGGATCTCTGCTGTACTTAACTGCCAGCAGACCTGACATCATGTTCAGTGTCTGCATGTGTGCAAGGTTCCAATCATGCCCCAAAGAATCCCATGCAACAGGTGTGAAAAGAATTTTTAGATATCTTATTGGAACATCACAAATGGGTCTTTGGTATCCAAAAGGCAATGGAGAAGACCTCAAAGGATACACGGATGCTGATTTTGCAGGATCTAAAACTGACAGAAAAAGCACAAGTGGAACCTGTCAGTTCCTTGGAGGATCCCTAGTTTCATGGTTCAGCAAAAAGCAAAATAGTGTAGCCTTATCTACTGCAGAAGTTGAGTATGTTGCAGCTGGAAGCTGTTGTGCCCAAGTCATCTGGATGAAACAGCAGCTTGAAGATCTTGAAATCAAAATAAAAGAGATACCAATCATGTGTGACAACCAAAGTGCTATAAATATCACCAAGAATCCTATCATGCACTCAAGAACAAAGCATATTGAAGTCAGGCACCACTTCATAAGAGATCATGTTCTGAAAGGAGAAGTCAGATTGGAGTACATCCCAACAGAGGATCAAATTGCTGATATACTCACAAAACCTCTGCCAGAAGACAGACTTTGTAAAATAAGGAGAGAACTGGGAATGGTAAACCCCAATGAACTGTAAGATATTTTCATGTAATTCTGTCTTTAAAATTTTCAATATCATAATCAATTCTAACTTGAGCTTCGGAGTATGTTTAATCTGAGGTGCAGGTGCTCCTTGTGAAAATCAATGGCAATAAACTTGAAGATTGGAGTACGTCAGAATGGATCAACCAGAAAACGGAGTGTATAATGTAAATTCTAAGTTTTGGATCCATTCTGTAAGTTTTTAAAGATGAAATTCGCATTTTAATGTATGTTAGACGTATTTTGCATCATAAAATGTGCTTCTGACATGGTCAATATGGTCAACATTCGAATTTCAGTTCACTAACAGACGAACTTCGGCCTGTTATGCCCTGGAACAGTTCTCTGTAATGCCTCGAAATTCGTCTGTTGAAACTTGAAAGTTCGAATTTTCAAAATCAAAGATTTCAATATTATGTTTGTCCATCACTGCTACACAAATTATTACCTCCTAACATACGAATGTTGGACAATCTTTACATAGTAAGAAAATTCGAATTTTCAGTTCAAAATTCGTCTGATGAATCATGTCCTACATGCTGAATTGTTAAAAGATACAACCCTGCCTGTTTAATTCGTCTGAATGATTGATAGTTTGATTGTTAACTGCCTTTTTCTATTCAACATTCGAACTTTGGTGGAACAAAATTCGTCTGTTGTCCTTGTATTGCTTGTTTCAAGCCACTGTCAAACGAACTTTCAAGATGAAAATTCATCTGTCAGTAAGCTGTGCTAAATGGTTTAACTTGTAACTGCCCGAAGTTCAAATTTTGGCCCCTCAAAATTCGTCTGTCAGACGGTTACACACATTAAATGCTACGGTTTTCCTCAGAACAGACGCAGCCCTATCTGTAACCTCTCTGAATCCGTTTTGATTCTTTCTTTAATTCTCTTAACTCTTGTCCAAAAACCGTCATTCTTTACCATTTAAACTTCCATTCGCATCCTATAAACCCTTTCTTGACGTCATTTCGCTTCATTCCACTGAAAAATGGCGAGAGTAAAGATCCCTGGAGCAGGACAAGCTGGGACTCGGCCAAAAAGAACGGTTAAATCCCAATATGCTACAAAAGAAGGAGAAAAATCCAAGAGAAAGGTCGAACCCAGTAAAGCTACCCCTTCTAAACGCCAGAAATCATCATCCAAGGCAGATTCTCAGAAAACTGGGCCTTCCTCTTCAAAAACTGCAATTCCTTCGGGTGATACTACTGCTGTGGCTTCCTCCTCTTCTACACAATCTGGAGAATTTGAGCTTACCACATTACCACTTTGGAGCACTCCTGAGATTCAAGAAGAGTTTTCTGCCAAGTTTTCCAGTAAAAGGGTAATCAAGCCTCACTGTGTAAATTTGGAGCAATTTTTGATATCCAACAACTTTGATGCTGCACTATGGTTGATAAGATACAAAAACCTGTTGGAAATTGCTGAAAAATATGATGATGAAGTAGTGAAGACTTGGTATGCCTCTCTTCAATATAACAGCAAGAAAAGGAAATGGGAGGTCACTTTGAGATCAAGGACCATCTGGCTTGCTGATGAAACAATCAATGAAGTGCTGGAAATCCCAGGACAAGATGGGGTGAAAATTGACATTACAGCCTCTGGATACATGGATGAGGCAAGCACAGAGGATGAAGAAGGTGTATCCTTTCTGAACTACAAAGAGAGCACCATCTTGGACACCTTGTTTAGGAGAAGGGAAAACAGGCCAACAATAAATCTGTTGAAGCCCACAGACCTAAGTGTACAAGTCAGGATCCTGCACTATATAGTGTCCAGGATCATATTCAATAAGGGTGGCAGCTTCAATTTGATAACAAGGGCAGAGGCTCATGTGATGACTGCTATCATTCATGGGAAGCTAATCAACATGGGTCATATCATCCTCCAGAGAATGATAAAGGCAAGGGATCAGAGAAAGGATTCCACACTCCCCTATGCTGCAATTATTTCAAGAATCCTGCAGCATGCTAGGATTCAACACATTGAAAAGGGGAAAGGGAAACTCACTGAGGCATTCAAAGAAGAGGAACTGCAAAGGATGGGTATTGAACGAGATGAAGGCAGATGGGTTGGAAAGGGAGCAGGGAAATCTGAAGATCTATTCTTTGCTGCTGATGCCTCCCTCCAACAAGAAGGCACCTCTGAGGCCCCTGGCAAATCAGTACCTCAGCCTTCTCAGCCAATCCTATCTCCCTCCAGGCCCACTCACCCTCCTTCCACTCCCTCCTCACGGGCCAAGCCAACAAAGATTACTGAGTTGTTTGACAGTCTGTCAACACTCATTCTCAGCATAAGAGATGAGCAAAATGCCAAATTTGCTCATCTACAAGATCAGATCCATCAGTTGGCTGTGAACATGAAGGTGGTGGCTGACGCTTATGAAGAAATAAGAAATGCAATTCCCACCACTTCAGCTCCACCTCAGCCTGGTGTCCCTGAGCCTACTCTATCTCCAACTCCTGAGCCTCCAAGCCCCTTCGAGATTGCCTCCTCTGACCATGATGATAATGTAGATGGTGCTGGTGCAATGAGAACACCAAGTCCTGGTCCACCCTTGGACTATGGATTGGAAGAAGAAGAACTTCAGCAGACAAGTCCTCATGAGCCCATGCAAGAAGTTGCTCAGGAATCAATTTTGTCCACTCAAGAATCTGAGCAAGTTGAAAGACTAGTGGCAGCCATTTCAAGCTCCTCTGTGCAAGAAGTTGTGAGCACTGAAGAAAGGAGCCTTGTACCTGTTGCTGACTATGTTGCCATTGCTCACAATGCTTTACTGGAAGCTCAGAGGAAAAGGCTAGAAGAAATGTTTCCTCCTGCTAAACCAGCTTCCTCTTCTCTAGCTGCCTATGGTCTTACAGAGGAACAAAGAGCTCAACTAGCTCTTTCCAGACAGGCAATGCAGGAGCTGCTGGAAATCTCTGACGAGGAAACAAGCACTGATCCCCCAGCTGAAATTCCTTTTGCTCCTGTGCCCCTTCGTGCTATTCCTGTCTCTCAGATCCCTCCTCCGGCTGATTTTGTTGGCCTTCCTGATGATGTCAAAAAGGGGGAGAAGTCTGGGCAAACTGGAAAGACTGCTGCTGAGCAATCTGGTAAAGGAAAAGGGAAATCCTATAGCAAGAAGACCAAGACCAAGAAGAAATGATTGGAAATTCTTGTTGTACTTTGTACTGGTTTTGTTGTTTGAAATTTGTTGATTGGACTGGTTTTAATGTTTGAACTTTGCTTTACTTGGTTCTGTATAAGCAACTTTTGATTAAATGAATGGATCCCTTTGTTGCAAAGTTTTGTGCCTTAATTCTGTTGATATATTATGCATATGTTGAGGGGGAGCTTGTGAAAGCAAACCCAAGTACTAATCCAGTTTGAAAGTTGTTTTGTCATCATCAAAAAGGGGGAGAATGTTGAATCAAGAGTTTTGATGATTTTAAACCAACACTCAAGAGCTTGGATTGAAGATATCAAAGAAGAACAAAGCTGTTTCAAATGAAGATTTACTGAGTATTTGCTGTTAGATCTCTTATAGGATCTTTAGTTTTTGATATGATTGGGTAAAAGATTTTGATTTGAAGAAAAGATGTTTTCAAACTTTGATTTTATGTTAAATCTTTGAATATTTGAAAAACACCTACAAACAGAGGAAGGTTGAGAGTTTAAACAGACGAACTTCGTGCTGTAACGTTGGAAGCTTTAATCTTCGGTTCCTTCGAAATTCATCTGTTGGCCAACCAAAATTCGAATTTCAGTATGTCAGAAACATTAAATGCGGTTGGTAAACGGATAGTTTTTCAGAGTAACCGTTGAATAACTTCTCCAACGGATAGATTTAGTCTCTAACGGATATTTGAGACCTAAATCTATAAATACAACATCATTTGAAGTTGTGGGTAACAAAATAAAACTTGTATATACCGAATTTCTGCTGAATCTTTTTCTCAAAAGCTTTTACCCTCTTAACTTCAAAACTTGTACTTAAACTTTCACATCCACTCTTTACAAGAGAGTTACTTCATTGTAATCAATCTATTCTTCATCTGGAAAATAGGTTTACTTGTGAGGGGTATTCACAAGGGGATTGGGAAGCACATAGTGAAAGTGCTTGAAGAGTTTGAGAGAGCTCAGAAACAGAGCAAACCCATGTATTGTGGCCTTAGCAAGAAGCCCACTGAAATTCTTGCTGTATAGTGGATAAATCTCAAGAGGTGTCTTGGGGACTGGATGTAGGTCAAGTGAATAGACCGAACCAGGATAAATCACTGACTTCTTTTCTCCTTACTTTTATTTTTCACCTTGCTCTGTTTTACGCATTGTTTTCATTATACTGTGATATTTTCATTTACTTCACTTTGTGCAGAAAAATTTCAAACTTCCCAATTCACCCCCCCTCTTGGGAAGTCAGCCTTGCTAACATATCCTGGTTCGGTCTTTCTATACCTTGACCTACGTCCAATCCCCAAGCCACCACTTGAGATTTTTCACTATCTTGCAAGAATTTAGTGGGCTTCTTGCAATTGCCTTAGTACAACTTGATGCTTTATTCTTAGAACTTACAATCTCACTCTTTGCACTCTGGCTAAGTGCTTCCCAAATCCCTTGTGATATCCCCTCACAAGAAAATCTTTCTTCCAGATGAAGATAAGATTGATTACAATGATTGAACTCTTTAATTTATAGTGTATATGAAAATTGAAGTACAAAAAATGAAGTATGTGAGAGTAAGAGACATTCACTTAAGAATTTGGTAGAGTTTCTGTATATACAATGTAAATTCGTTACCCATATCTTCAAATGAAGTTCTATTTATAGATTCATGTCTTAACTATACGTCAGAGACAAGATCTAGCTGTTAGAGATGTTACCCAATGTTAATCTGGAAAACTATCCTTTCACCAACCACATTTAATGCGTCTGACACTCAAAGTTTGAATTTTGGTGGGTCAATAGACAAATTTCACAGAGACCAAAAGCTAAAGACTTTAACGTTGAACTTCGAAGTTCATTTGTTCTTAAAGTAAAATTCAAATTTTCAACTTTGACAACTATTTCTATGTTAGAACATATGAATTTTAAAGTTTAAAGTTCTTTTGGTAAGTGTGAACAGTTGTTCCATATTGCTACAGTACCTTCAAAGTTCGAATTTTACTAAACAAAATTCATTTGTCAGTGGGCAGCTCAATAATTGAATTTTCAAAAGCCAAAGTTCATCTGTCTGAGAGAGCTCTTATTAGACTTAGTTCAAAGTTTGAATTTTTGAATACTAAAATTTGTATGTCAACAAATTATCATAACAGACTTACAAGCTTTGTTTCCAAAATTTGAATTTTCAAAGTCAAAGTTCATCTGTCAGTGAGCTAACTTGGAACTCTTTTTAAACTTTACTTTCAGATGAATTTTGACATATCCTCAGACAAATTTTTCATTTTTCATGAATTGTGTTTTATCAGAAATTTGAATTTTCAAAATTCAAAGTTCGTCTGTTAGAGAAGACTCTTGTCAGACTTATGTCAAAGTTCAAATTTTTGCACTCAAAGTTCATCTGTTAGATGAATCTCTCTTCTAATTAACTTATTTTCAATTCAAAATTCGAATTTCAGAAGTCAAAGTTTGAATTTTTAAAGCAACAGATCAACATTAACACTTTGAAATTTGTTTGTTAGTGGGTGTTTTTCAAATATTCCATGAATTATCATAGAATCATATTTTTAAAACATTATTTTGCAAGTTCAAAGTCTTTTACTCAATTTAAACACAGTAGGAAATCTTATATCTAATCTTGTGCTGGTTTTTCTTCGATTTCTCCACTTGAGATATTTTGTGCACCTTTGATATCTTCTTTCCATGCCCTAGATGGTTGGTTTGGAATCATCAAAATACTTGATTCAACATTCTCCCCCTTTTTAATGATGACAAAATAACTTGCAAACTAGATTAGTACTTGGGTTTGCTTCAACAAGCTCCCCCTCAACATGTGCTTTATAATTGAAAAGATTAGATGTCATGTACATCAGATCAAATCAAGAGATAATCATTAATCCATTCAAGGTTTCAATACAAAGATGGCAAACATAAAATTCAGAACAAATATTTATCATTCATAAAACAAAAACAATACTACAACAAGGACCAAGCAATCCTAAGTTCTAATAACTTCTTCTTGAACTTGGACTTCTTGGTGTAGGTCTTGCCAGAAGGCTCTACAGTAAACTTTCCAATTTGCTCGGATAACTTCTCCCCCTTTTTGGCATCATCAGGAAGGTGTACAAAATCAGCAAGAGGAGGGATCTGAGACACTGGAATTGCCTGAAGAGGCACAGAAACAAAGAGCATCTCTTGATTAAGCTTAGGCTAAGGCTCAAGAGCTTCAGAACTAGAATCCTTATCGTTAAAGAGTTCAAGAAGTTCTTGCATTTCTTACCTAGTGACAGCCAATTGAGCTGTTCACGCCTTCGAGAGACCAAAAGTGGAAACATATGAGGGAGCAGGAGGACAAAACATTTCTTCAAGCCTTAATCTTTGAGCTTGTAAGAGAGAATTATGAGCAATAGCTTCTAGATCAACGTAAGGCACAATGCTTCTCTCTTCATTCATGGAAGTTTGCATGAATGATGAGGTAGTGATGGCTGCCACTAGTTTCTTAACTTGCTTAGATTTTTAAGCTAAGAGAATTAAATCCTGAGCATCTTTAGGAATGGGCTCATGGGAGCTTGGTTTCTAACGTCCCTCTTCCTCCATTCCATAGTCCAAGGGAGGACCAGGACTTACGTCATTACTAGAGGCCTGTAGTGTGGTCAATGTTCCAGCAACCTCAATATCATGCACATCATCATTAGGTTCAGGGGAGGCTAACATGAAAGGACTTGGAGGCTCAGGAGTAAGAGACATGACAGGCTCAAAGAATCTTGGCTGAGGTGGAGTTGATGTGGAGGAATAATACTCCTAAAGTCTTCATATGCATTAGCAACCACTTTCATATTCATAGCCAACTGATGAATCTGGTCTTGCAGATAAGCAAACTTGGCATTTTACTTATCCCTGATGCTAAGTATGAGTGCAGACAGACTGTCATACAGCTCAGTGATCTTGGTTGGCTTGGCTCGAGTAGAGGGAGTGAATGGTATATGAGTTTGAGTAGGCTGAGATGGAGAAGAGACAGGCTGAGAAGGCTTAGGTCTAGATTTTGGAGTAGCCTTAGAGGTTCCTTCTTCTGTTGGGAGGCATTTTCATCAAAGAAAAGGTCTTCTGAGTTTCCAACTCCCTTTCCAATCCATCTCCCATCTTTCTTTTCTATTCCCATCCTTTGCAGTTCTTCTTCTTTGAAGATTTCAGTAGGTTTCCCTTTTCCTTTTTTGAGATGTTGAATCTGAGCATACTGAAGTATCTTGGAGATGATTGCTGCATATGGAAGGGTGGAATCTTTCCTCTGATCTCTTGCCTTGACCATGCATTAGAGGATGATATGACCCATGTTGATAAGCTTCCCACACATGATTGCTGCAATCACATGTGTGTCAGCCCTTGCGATTATATTGAAATTGCCTCCTTTGTTGAAGATAATCCTGGACACAATATAGTTTAGGATTCTAACTTGAGCACTGAAGTCAGTAGGCTTTAGCAAGCTTAGAGGTGGCCTATTTTTTTTTCTTCTAAACAAAGTATTCAATATTGTGCTTTCTTTGTAGTTCAAGAAAGGCCCTCCTTCTTCATCTGTAGTTTCAGCTTCATCCATGTACCTTGAGCCCGTAATGTTAAACTTCAAACCATCTTGCCCTGTAATTTCTAAAACCTCATTGAAGGTCTCATCTGTTAATCAGATAGTCCTTGATTTCATATTTACTTCCAACTTCTTCTTCTTGCTATTGAATTACAGAGAGGCATACCAGGTCTTGATTACCTCATCATCATATCGTTCCAGTATTTTTAACAGTTTCTTATATCTGATCATTCAAAGCCCAGCATCAAAGCTGTTAGAAATCAGGAATTCATCCAAATTTACGTAGTGAGGCTTGATTACCTTTTTGCTGACAAATTTGGTAGTGTATTCTCCAAGAATGTGAGCATTGCTCCATAATGGCAGTGTGGTCAACTGATATTCTCCATATTCAGTGTTGGAGGAGGAAGAAGAAGTAGCAGTGATAAGAGTAGCAAGAACAATAGGTTATGCTTTCTTCAAAGGAGAGGGTGCAAATTTCTTTGAGTCTGCTCTTGGAGTAGTTTTCTGCCTCTTAAAAGGAGTTGCTTTACTAGATTCACCTTTTCTCTTCAAAGTTTCACTCTCATTGGAGGCATATTGAAATTTCACAGACCTCTTGTTAGTTAGACTGACTTCCCAAGAGGGGGTGAATTGAGAAGCTTGAAAATTTTCTGCAAAATGTCAAGAAAGTGAAGAAATCAAAGTATAGAAGGTAAAACAGAGTATAAGTGAATAAACTATAAAAGTTGCGGTAAAGAGAAGAAAACTCATATATTTATCCTAGTTCGGCCTCTCCATTTGACCTACGTCCAATCCCCAAGTCACCACTTGAGATTTTCCACTATTCTGCAAGAATTTAGTGGGCTTCTTGCAAATGCCTCAGTACAAAATGATGCTCTGTTTCTAGAGCTCACTCTTCCACTCTATGCACTCTTACTAAGTGCTTCCCCAATCCCTTATGATATCTCCTCACAAGAAAATATTTCTTTCAATTGAAGATAAGATAGTTTACAATGAATAAACTCTCTTAAACAGAGTGAATATGAAAGTTGGAGTACAAATATTGAAGTGAGAGAGTAAGAGACTTTGAGTAGATGATTTGGCAGAGTTTCAGTATATACAAAGTTAAAATCATTATCCACAACTTCAAATGATGTTATATTTATAGGTTTAGGTCTCAACTATATGTTAGAGATAAAATCTATCAGTTGGAGAAGTTATCCAATGGTTACTTTGAAAAACTATCTGTTAACCAACCTCATTTAATGCTTCTGACATTCTGAAATTTGAATTTCAGTTGGTCAACAGACAAATTTTTAAGAAATCGAAGGCTAAAGAGTTTAACGTTGAATACCCGAAGTTCGTCTGTCATAAAGCAAACTTCAAATTTTGATCTTTGGAAAATGTTTCTATGTTGTGACATAGAATTTTTCATGTTTGAAGACATTTTGTTAAGTGTGAATAGTATTTTCAATTTGCTACAGTGCCTTCAAAATTTAAATTTTTGAACTCCAAAATTCATCTGTCCGTAGCTGGTTTATAAGGCATAATAGTTCATATGATTCAAAATTCGAATTTTCAAAGGGCAAAGTTCATCTATTAGAGAGACCTTTTTTCAGACTTACTTCAAAATCTGAATTTATAAATACTGTCATTCGTATGTCAACATATCTTTGTAACAGACTCACAAGCTTAGTTTCTGACATTCAAATTTTCATGTTCAAAGTTCACCTGTCAGTGAGCATTTTTGAAATCCAATCCAAACTTGGTTTCAGATGAACTTTGATATGATTTCAGATGAATTTCTTTAGTTTTCATGAGTTACATTTTGTCTGAAATTCCAGTTTTCAAAACCCAAAGTTCGTCTGTTACTGAAAGCTTCTTTTAGACGCTTATCAAAATTCAAATTTTCTCAAGTCAAAATTCGTCTGTCAGAGAAGCTTATCTTCAAACTTGTTCTGTTTTAGTACGAAATTTGAATTTTCAAAGCCAAAGTTCAAATTTCCAAGATGACAGATCAGTATCAACATTTCAAACTTCGTCTGTTGGTGGGTGTTTTTCAAATATTTCATGATTTAACATAGAATCAAGGTTTTAAAACATCTTTTCACCAAATCAAAGTCTTTTACTCAAATAAAACACTACTAATCATCCTACATCTATCTTTGCACAGATTTATCCAGAATTTCTTCACTTGAAACCTTTTGGGCACCTTTGATATCTTTATACGAAGCTCTTGAAGGTTGGTTTGGAGTCATCAAAACTCTTGATTCAACTCCTCTTTGGCTGTGACTCTCCCTTCCTAACTTCTGGATTTTTGACTTTCACCATTCTCGTAGAGGAATGATTTAGTAAGGTGCTAAGAATGGGTTTATAAGGTGCCAAAAGAAGTTTAATCGATGAGAAATGAAGGTTCACGAATGGAGTTAATAGGAATTAAAGAGAGAATTTGAATAGACTTGAGAGAGAGATGAATAGGGTTGCGTCTATTCAGAGGATGACCTTCAGTTTTAACATATGTAACCACTGAACAGACGAATTTCGAGAGGCCAAAATTTGAACTTCGAGTAGTTACAAGTTAATCCATTCAACGAGGCTTACTGGCTAATGAATTTTCTTCTGAAAGTTCATCTGATAGAGACTTGGTTCTGTTAACAAAGAATGAATAGATGAACTTTGTTTCAACAAAGTTCGAACTTCGAAAGAATCAGGAAATAAGCAATCATGAATAGAACAAGCAACAGGCGAATTTTACTTATGAAAATTTATCTTTCATAGATCCAATAATGTGAATAGTTTCAACAGACGAACTTTGGGAATAGTTTCATCAGAGATCCAATAATGTTGAAATTCGAATTTTGATTCAAAAATTCGAATTTCAATATTTTGTAAAGAATTTCCAACATGCGTATTTTGAGAAATGGAGATTTGTACATTAGTCATGTTGAACAAAAATAATATTGGCATTTTATTTCTAAAAATTTGAATTTCTATTGTTCAACAGATGAATTTTGAAGGACAAAAGAGTACTGTTATTGTGTGCAGCCAACTGGAATTCATCTGATAGGCATCTAAATTCAAATTTTGAGCATGCTAGCATTTCAAAAACAAAATTCAACATGGAAATTTGTCTAACAAACATCTAAAATGTGAATTTTAACTTTTTGAACTTACACAATAGATCTAGATGTTTAAGTTTTTAGCTTCCTTTTTCATCTTTTGATTGTGCCATTCTAATTAGCTCCATTGTACAGATCTATTATCTTTGAACTTATGAGGAGCACCTACAACTCATATCAAACTTACTTCGATGCTAAAATTAGGATTGATTCAATGTCAGAAATTCTAAAATAGATGTATATAAGGACTTACTTACAGTTTATTGGGATTTACCATACAAATTCTCTTCTGATTTTACAATGTCTATCTTCTGGAAGGGGTTTTGTCAAAATGTCAGCAACTTGATCTTCTGTAGCAATGTATTCTAATCTAATTTCTCCTTTTAGAACATGATCCCTTATAAAGTGATGCCTAACTTCAATATACTCTGTCCTTGAATGCATGACAAGATTTTTTGTGATGTTGATAGCACTTTGGTTGTCATACATTATTGGTATTTCCTTCATCTCAATCTCAAGATCTTCAAGCTGCTGCTTCATTCAAATGACTTACGCATAACAACTGCCAATAGCAACATATTCAGCTTCTGTAGTGGATAGAGCCACACTGTTTTGCTTCTTGCTGAACCATGAAAACAAGGATCCTCTAATGAACTGACATGTTCCTCTTGTGCTTTTTCTATCAGTTTTGGATTGAGCAAAATTAGCATTAGTGTATCCTATGAGATCTTCTCCATTGCCCTTTGGGTACCAAAATCCTATCTGTGATGTTCCAATTAGATATCTGAAGATGCGTTTCACAGCAATTGCATGGGTTTCTTTAGGACATGATTGGAACCTTGCACACATACAGACACTGAACATGATGTCAGGTCTGCTAGCTATTAGGTATAGTAGAGATCCAATCATTCTTCTATATTGTGTTATGTTAAAAGTTTTTCCTCCTTCATCCATATCCAGCTTTGTTGCAGTAGCCATAGGAGTTCCCATTGGCTTAGCTTTTTCCATGCCAAACTTTTTCAGCAACTCTTTCAGATATTTTGATTGATTGAGGAAGATACCATTGCCACATTGCTTAATTTGCAATCCAAGGAAGAAGTTAAGCTCACCCATCATTTATATTTCGAATTCACCCTGCATTAGCTTAGAGAAGTTCTTACAAAGAGATTCATTGGTAGCACCAAATATAATATCATCAATATAAATCTGAACAATAAGTAAGTCTTTGTTTTCTTTCTTAGTGAACAAAGTAGTATCTACTTTTTCTCTATTGAATCCCTTTTTAGTTAGAAAATTGCTTAGCCTTTCATACCATGCTCTAGGAGCTTGTTTTAAACCGTAAAGAGCTTTCTTTAGTTTATAAACATGGTTCGGTTTTGTAGAGTCCTCAAAGCCTAGAGGTTGGTCTACATAAACTTCTTCCATGATATATCCATTCAAAAAAGCACTTTTCACATCCATTTGATATAACATTATGTTTTTCATGCATGCAAAGGCCAATAGGATTCTAATTACTTCTAATCTTGCAATTGCAGCAAATATTTCCTCAAAATCAATTCCTTCTGGTTGATTATATCCTTTGGCAACCAGTCTAGCTTTATTTCTAATTATTGTTCCTGATTCATCAAATTTATTTCTAAAGACCAATTTAATGCCAATAATAAGGTGATTTCTAGGTCTAGGCACTAAATCCCAAACTTGATTTCTTTCAAACTGATTTAATTCATCTTACATAGCCAGAATCCAGTATTCTTCAGTTAAGGCTTCTTCAGCACACTTAGGTTCAATTTGAGAAATAAAGGCACAGTTTATCATCTAATCCCTTAGCTGTTTTCTGGTTTTAACTTTTTTCTTGAACATCCCCAATCACTTGATCAATAGGATGATTCCTTTGATATCTCCAAGCTCTAAGGAGTTCTTGAGATGTTTCTTCATTATTCTCATCCTCAAAGTCTTTCTTTTGAATATCTCCCTCTATGTTAATAGATTCAGGTATTTTTGGAGGGTCAATTTTATCTTCTTCAGAAAGATGTAAGTTCTTAAAATTCAAAATAAGATCATCTTCATCAATGACATGCTTGGAAACTATTTCATTTTCAATAAACACAACATGCACAGATTCTTCTATTGATTCAGTCTTTTTATTAAAAACTTTATATGCTTTACTCCAACTAGAATAGCCTAGAAATATATCTTTATCATATTTGGCATCAAACATACCCAAATTCTCCTTTCCATTATTGTGGATGAAACACTTACAATCGAATACATGTAGATGTGAAAGGTTTGTCTTCCTCCCTTTGTACAGCTCATAAGGTGTCTTCCCCAGAATTGGTCTGATGTAGGCTCTGTTAATAATATAATTTGTTGTGTTTACTGTATCAGCCCAAAATACTTGAGAAAGTTTCTTCTCATTCAGCATTACTCTTGCTATTTCTCCAATTATTCTGTTCTTCCTTTCCACCACTTTATTTTGCTGAGGAGTCCTTGGTGCTGAGAAGTTGTGATTAATTCCACGCTCATCACAGTACTCCAGAAAACATGAATTTTCAAATTCTCCTCAATGATCAGACCTTATAGACACAATAGAAATACCTTTCTCATTTTGCACTTTCTTAGCTCAGGTTACAAATGCATCAAACGTTTCACTTTTGGAAGAAAGAAACAAGGTCCAGGTAAATCTAGAGTAATCATCCACAATCACAAGAACATACAGATTTTCACCAATCTTTTTTTACTCTAGATAGACCTATCAAATCCATATGCAATAGTTGTAGTAGTCTAGATGTAGTGACTATTGGATAAGCTAGCTTCCCAAGAGGGGGGTGAATTGGGAAGATTATAAATTTTTATGCAAAATGTCAAGAAAGTGAAGGAAGAAAAGAGTGATGGTAAAACAAAGTATAAATGAATAAATAGTAAAAGTAGTAGGAGGGAAGAAAAGATACAGATATTTATCCTGGTTCAGTCCCTAAGTCACCACTTGAGATTTTCCACTATTCTACAAGAATTCAGTGGGCTTCTTGCAAATGCCTCAGTACACAGATGATGCTCTGTTTCTAGAGCTCACACTTTCACTCTTTGCACTCTCACTGAGTGCTTTGCCAATCCTTTGTGATATCCGCTCATAAGAAAATCTTTCTTCTAGATGAAGATAAGATTATTTACAATGAATAAACTCTCTTAATCAGAGTGTATATGAAAGTTAAAGTACAAATATTGAAGTAAGTGAGAGTAAGAGACTTTGAGTAGAAGATTTGCCAGAGTTTTTGTATTTACAAAGTAAAATCATTATCCATGTCTTCAAATGAAGTTCTATTTATAGATTTCTGCCCCAACTATACGTTAAAGACAAGATCTAGTTGTTAAAGATGTTACCCAACGGTTACTCTCAGAAACTATCCGTTTACCAACCGCATTTAATCCTTCTGACACTCAAAGTTTGAATTTCAGTTAGTCAACAGATGAATTTCAGAGAAATCAAAAGTTACAATCTTTAACGTTGAACTCCCAAAGTTTGTCTGTCATGAAGCAAAATTCAAATTTTCATCTTCAGAAATTGATTCTATGTTGGAACATATGAATTTTCATGTTTAAAGTCGTTCTGTTAAGTGTGAACAGTAATTTCAATTTGCTACAGTGCCTTCAAAATTCAAATTTTGGAACCCTAAAATTCGTCTGTTAGAAGCTGGTTCAATGAGGCACAAAGGTTCATCAATTCAAAATTCAAATTTCCAAAGGGCAAAGTTCGTCTGTCAAAGAGACCTCTTTTTTCAGACTTACTTTAAAATTTGAATTTTTGAATATTGTCATTCGTATGTCAACATATCAACACAACAGACTTATAGGCTTTGTTTTTGAAATTCAAATTTTTGAGTTCAAAGTTCGTCTGCCAGTGAGCAATTTTAAAGCTCTTTTTCAATTTGTTTTCAGATGAACTTTGGCATGTTTTCAGATAAATTTTTCAATTTTCATAAGTTGCATTTTATCTGAAATTCAAATTTTCAAAAGCCAAAGTTCTTCTGTCATTGAAAGCACTTTTCAGACACGTATCAAAATTCAAATTTCTCAAGTCAAAATTCATCTGTCAGAGAAGTCTCTTTTCAGACTTGTCTATTTTCAATGCGAAATTCAAATTTCCAAAAGGCAAAGTTCAAATTTTCAAAACAGCAGATCAGTGTAAACCTTTCAAACTTCATCTGTTTGTTGGTGTTTTTCAAATATTCCATGAATTAACATAAAATTAAGTTGTTAAAACATCTTTTCACCAAATCAAAGTCTTCTACTCAAATTAAAACACTACTAAACATTCTACATCTATTCTTGCACTGATTTCTCTAGAATTCCTTCACTTGAAACCTTTTGTGCACCTTTGATATCTTTACTCCAAGCTCTTGAAGGTTGGTTTGGAATCATCAAAACACTTGATTCAATAGTGACTATATTTTTAGATTTAAAAGATGATTTAGTTTGCTCTCCTTTGAGGCATGCATGACATTCTTTATCTTTTTGAAAAGAAATTTTTGGTAAGCCAATGACTAACTCATTTTCAACTAGTTTTGACAGTTGGTTCATGTTAACATGTGTTAATCTTCTATGCCACAACCAACTATCATTATCCTGACTAATTAAACAGACAGAATCTAAGGAAGGAAGTTCATCAAGATCAATAGTATAGCAGTTACCATCCCTTTGAGCCTTGAGGATTACTTTGTGGTCACTTTTTCATATGACCAGGAAAAATTTTAAGTCAAACAATGCCCAGTTTCCTTTGTCATATGTTTGACTTACACTTAGCAGATTGTGATTGAGGCCAATTACAAACAACACCTCTTCAATAGATGTTTCAAGATTCTTGCCCACAATGCTAATACCAACTATTTTGCCGTATTGGTCACCACCAAAGGTCACCTTTCCTCCTTTCTTATCTCTAAGGGTGATGAACTTCTCCTTATCACCAGTCATATGACTTAAGCAAGCACTGTCCATATACTATTTGTTGCTCTTTCTTGCTTTAAGACAAATCTACAAAACAAAGTTAAGAGTTTGCTTTTAGGTACCCAAATTTGCTTGGGTCCTTTTTTGTTAGTGGTATTTTCCCTAGATACAGATGTACCTTTGGGAACCCATTTTACTTTCCTGTCAAGTCCATTTTTCTTCAATGCAAATGAACTAGAAATATGTCCCTTCTTGTTACAGAAGTAATAGGTGGTAAAGGGGCTACTGGATTATGATGTAGGAAGAAAGCAATACAAATAATATTTTTGTTTCACATATTTTGGTTAATCATAGGACTTAATGCAACTTGAAATATGATCTTTCTTTTTATGCCCATTGGCAAGCACAAAATGCCTCATATGCACATTTTGATTTTTCTTTTTAATTTTTTCTTTTACTGAACAAGGATCATAGCCAAGTCTAATTTTTCCATATGTGGTTCTCTGACTTCCCATTAAAGCAAACAACATATATTTTCCCTTAGTAAGTCTAGCCATGCTTTTCAACAGATAGTCATTGGTTTGATTTAATTCAATACATAATGTATAGTAATTAGATTCAGCTTTATGCAGAGATACTGTGTCAGAAATATTTCACTGAGATTCTAACTTGTTAATCTTTTTCTTAGCCTGTTTTAGCTCTTTAGCAGTCTTAATGAACTCATCATGTAGTTCATGAAATGCATCAAGTAATTCTGACTAGGAAGGTTCAGATTCATATACCTCATCTTCATGAACACTATTGGATAGGATTTAAGTTTCTTCAGATGCAAGTGCCATCAAGTAGATATTGGCAATTTCATCTTCATCATCTTTTTCTTTATCTAAGCTGTTGCCTTAGATTGATGAGATGTATGCCCTCTTATTCTTGCCCTTGTCAGTGGCTTTCTCTTCTTTCTCTTGCTTATTTGGGAATTGTGGACAATCCCATTTGATGTGCCCTTACTTATTGCATTCATAGCAAGTAATAAGCTCTTTTCCTTTTTTCTTGTTGTCTCCAGCTGCTCTTTTCTTGAAGAATCTTTTGTTTCTTTTCTTGTTATAAAACCTTCCAAATTTTCTGACATCATAGCTAGAGTTTCTTCATCTAATTCATCACCATCATCAGATTGCAGCTTTTAGAGCAAGACCCTTCTTTTTCCTGTCTTGTCCTGCTTCCTTAAGAACCTTTATTTTTCCCTCACATTCTTCAAGGCTACCGAAGAGGGCTATGATAGAGGCCATTGTTTCTCCTCTATCTTCTTCTATTGCTGTTACTTTGGGTTACCACTCCAAAGGAAGAGCTCTAAGGATTTTTTTGACCTTTTCTGGCTGAGTGTACTCTTTGCCAAGACTCTTCAATTGATTCACAATGAGGGTGAATCTCTTTTATAGCTCTTTGATGCTCTCTCCTTCCACCATTTTGAAGCTCTCGTATTCACCAATGCAGGAGTTCAATTTGTTTTCTCTTACTCCAGTGGTTCCTTCATGAGCAATTTGTTTTCTCTTATCTTCCACATTCCACTCGTCCTTTAGCTTTTCTTTGTATTTCCCATCATCCTGCAATTTCATTGGGACAAAATCTCTCTTCTGGATGACAGACCAAATATTCAAATCAATGGACTGGACATAGATTTGCATTCTCATCTTCCAGTATCTATAGTGTTCTCCACTGAAGCCAGCCATTGAATTTTCGGGACTGTTAAATCCTTTGTTTGGGAATCCGGGCTCTGATACCACTTGTTAGATATGCTGGCCTCCCAAGAGGAGGGATGAATTGGGAAGATTAAATTTTTTTGCAAAAATCAAGAGAGTGATGAAAGCAAAAGTTGTTGAATCAAGAGTTTTGATGATTCCAAACTAACATCCAAAAACTTGGATTGAAGATATCAAAGGAGATCAAAGTGCTTCAAGTGAAGAATTTATGTGTATTAGCTGCTAGATCTTCAGGAGGATCTTTTGTTATGTTCAAATGAGGGTAAAAGTTTTTGATTTTAAGAAAAGATGTTTTTAAACCTTGATTGTGTGTTAAATCTTGACTTATTTGAAAAATACCCACAAACAGATGAAGTTTGAAAGTTTAAAATGAACTGTCATATTGGAAATTCGAACTTTGCCTTTGGAAATTCGAATTTCGAGTCAAAACTGAATAAGTCTGAAGAGTTGTCTCTCTGTCAGATGAATTTTGATTATCCAAAATTCAAATTTCCATCAAAGACTGAAAGAAGCTTTTCACTAACAGACGAACTTCACATCCTCAAAATTCGAATTTCAGACAAAATGCAGTTTGTGAAAACCAAAGAAATTCGTCTGACATAATGTTGAAGCTCATCTGAAATCAAGATGAAATTGAGTTTGAAAAATGCTCTCTGACAGATGAACTTTGACTTTCCAACATTCAAATTTTCATATAAGTCTGAAAGGAGCTTCTTTCAAAAAGACGAACTTTGAGTCTTCAAAATTCGAATTTCAGACAAATCACAACTTATGAAAATGGAAGAAATTCGTCTGAAACAATGTTAAAGTTCATCTGAGATCAAGAATAATTTAAGTTTCAAAACTGCTTTCTGTCAGACGAACTTTGAACATTAAAATTTGAATTTTAGAATCTAAGTTTGTGAGTCTGTTGGAATGAAATATTGACATATGAATGACAGAGCTTTGTAACTTCGAATGTTGAAGTTAGTCTGAAAAGAATCTCTTTGACAGACGAACTTCACTACTTCAAAATTCGAATTTTGAAGAAAGTGAACTACTATGCCTCTTTGAACATTCTACAGACAGACGAATTTTGGGCTTCCAAAATTCGAATTTCGAAGGCACTGTAGAAAATTGAAAACACTGTACACACCTAACCGAAAAACTTTCCTCTTGAAAATTCGTATGTCACATTGTGAAAATGTTTTGTTTGTAAGTTTCAAAATTCGAATTTCACTTCATGAATAGACGAACTTCATGTTGTAACATTGAAAGCTTTAACCTTCGGTTCCTTCGAAATTCATTTGTTGGCCAACCAAAATTTGAATTTCAGTATGTCAAAAACATTAAATGTGATTGGTAAATGGATAGTTTTCCAAAGTAACTGTTGGATAACTTTCCCAACGGATAGATTTTGTCTCTAACGGACATTTGAGACCTAAATCTATAAATATAACATCATTTGAAGTTGTGGGTAACAAATAAAACTTGTATATACTGAATCTCTGCCAAATCAATTTCTCAAAAAAGCTTTTACCCTCTTAACTTCAATATCTGTACTTCAACCTTCATATCTACTCTATTCAAGAGAGTTATATCTTTGTAAACAATCTACTCTTCATCTGGAAGATAGATTTACTTGTGAGGGCAAATCACAAGGGGATTGGGGAGCACATTGTAGAAGTGCTTAGAGAGATTGAGAAAGCTCCAGAAACAGAGCATACTCGTTGTACTGTGGCATTAGCAAGAAGCCCGTTGAATTCTTGCTGTATAGTGGAAAAATCTCAAGAGTTGCATTGAGGACTGGACGTAGGTCAAGTGGATAGACCGAACTAGGATAAATTACTGAGTCTTCTACTTCCTATCTTTACTTTTCAACTTGCTCTGTTTTATACATTGCTTCCATTACACTGTGCTATCTTCACCCATTTCACTTTGTGCATAAAAATTTCAATCTTCCCAATTCACCCCCCTCTTGGGAAGTCAGCCTTGCTAACAAGTGGTATCAGAGCCCGGATTCCCATTCAAAGGATCTCACAGTCCAGGAATTAAGATGGCTGGCTTTGGAGAAAGCATACTTCCTGAAGGGAATAACACTAATAGACCACCAGGTTTCAGTGGAGAATATTATGGGTACTGGAAGATGAGGATGTAGATTTACCTCCAATCAATTGATCTTGATATATGGTCAGTCATTGAGGAAGGAGATTTCATCCCAATGACTCTAACTGAAGATGGAAGACACAAAGAGAAGCTAGAAGCAGAGTGGAATGAGGAAGACAGAAGGAGAGTCCTGCTAAATTTCAAAGCAAAGCATTGTTTAGTCGGTGCCGTGAATCAGGACGAATTCTACAGAGTCTCACAATGCTTCACTGTAAAAGGGATGTGGGACACTCTGCAGATTGCACATGAAGGAACAACTGGGGTCAGGGAAAACAGACTGAACACATGCATTGGAGAGTATGAAAGCTTCAGAATGGCTGAAGGAGAAACTGTAAAGGAGCTCCAAAAGAGATTCACTCTCATTGTGAATCAATTGAAGAGCCTGGGAAAGGAATACACTCAGTCTGAAAAAGTAAGAAAGATACTCAAAGCTCTCCCTCTGGAATGGCAGCCCAAGGTGACAGCAATAGAGGAAGCCAGAGGAGAATCAATGGCCTCTGTCACAGCTCTCTTTGGCAGCCTTGAGGAGTATAAAGGAAAAATCAAAGCTCTCAAGGAAGCTGGGCTGGACAGAAAGAAGAAAGGCCTTGCCCTCAAAGCTGCTGATGAAAAGGAAGAAGAATCTGATGAAGGAGATGAGCTAGATGAAGAAACTCTGGCTGTGATGGTCAGAAAATTCGGAAGATTCTATAACAAGAAGAAGAACAAGAAATTCTTCAAGAAGGGAGCAGCTGGTGAAAGCAAGAGAGAGGGAAAAAAGCCTATGACCTGCTATGAATGCAAGAAGTAGGGACACATCAAATGGGATTGTCCTCAATTCCTCAAAAAACAAGAAAAGGATAAGAAAGCTGCTGACAAAGGGAAGAAGAAGGAAGCCTACATCTCATCAATATGGGGCAACAGCTCAGATGAGGAGGAAGAGGATGAGGATGAGATTGCCAACATCTGCCTGATGGCACTTGCTTCTGAAGAAGCCGAACCCTCATGCAGCAGTGATCAGGAGGAAGAGGTATATGAATCTGAACCTTCCTATTCTGAGCTACTTGATGCATTTTATGAGCTTCATGATGAGTTTATTAAAGTTGTTAAAGAACTAAAACTAGCAAAGAGAAAGATTAATAAACTGGAATCTCAAAGCAACATTTTTGAAATCACCTCTCTACCTACTGCTAAATCTGTTTTCCATGTGCTGTCAAGGAAAAGATTAGGAAGAAAAACCAGAATGCATACATGAGACATTTTGTGCATGTTGAGAGCAACAGAAAGAAAGATCACATGTCATCTTGCATTGAAACATATAATCAACCAAAGCATACAAGACAAAAGTATTATCTGCATTGTTTTCTTCCTACCACTCAATCTAGCAGTCCCTTCACTACCTGTCATTTCTGTAACAAAAAGGGACATATTTCCAGTTCTTGTGCATTCAAAAAAAAAATGGACTTGGTAGGAAACTTGAATGGGCTCCCAAAGTTGCATCTGCATCTAGAAAAAAATCTACTGACCAAAAAGGATCCAAGCAAATTTGGGTACCTAAAAGGAAAACATAAACATTGTTTTGCAGGTCTGTCTCAAAGCTAAGAAAAGCAACAAATGGTATATGGATAGTGCCTGCTCAAGTCACATGACTGGTGATAAGGAGAAGTTCATCACCCTTAGAGACAAGAAAGGAGGAAAGGTGACCTTTGGAGGTGATTAATATGGCAAAATTGTTGGCATTGGCATTTTGGGCAAAAATCCGGAAACATCCATTGAAGAGGTGCTGTTTGTGATTGGCCTCAACCACAATTTGCTGAGCATGAGTCAGACCTGTGATAAAGGAAATTAGGTGCTGTTTGACTCAAATTTTGCCTAGTCATCAGAAAAAGTGATCACAAAGTAATCCTTAAAGCTCAAAGGGATGGTAATTGTTATACTATTGATCTTGGTGAACTTCCTCCCTTGGATTCTGTATGTCTAATTAGCCAGGATAATGATAGTTGGTTATGGCATAGGAGATTAGCTCATGTTAACATGAATCAATTGTCTAAACTGATCAAGAATGAGCTAGTAACTAGCCTGCCAAAAATATCTTTTGAAAAGGACAAAGAATGTGATGCATGCATAAGAGGGAAACAAAATAAATCATCTTTTAAATTTAAAAATGTAGTTACCACAACTAGACCACTTGAATTGCTGCATATGGACTTAATTGGTCCATCTAGGGTGAAAAGTCTTGGTGGTAACCTGTATGTGCTTGTAATTGTAGATGACTATTCTAGATTCACTTGGACATTATTTCTTTCCTCTAAAAGTGATACCTTTGATGCATTTGTAACCTTAGCTAAGAAAGTGCGAAATGAGAAAGGTATTTCTATTGTGTCAATCAGGTCAGATCATGGAGGAGAGTTCGAAAATGCATACTTCCTGGAATACTACAATGAGCATGGGATTGACCACAACTTCTCAGCTCCAAGGACCCCTCAACATAATGGGGTAGTAGAAAGGAAGAACAGATCTATTGGAGAAATGGCCAGAGCTATGCTGAAAGAAAAGGAACTCTCTCAAGTGTTTTGGGTTGATGCAGTGAATACAGCAAGCTACATCATAAATAGAGCCTACATCAGACCAATCCTTGGGAAGACTCCATACGAGCTTTACAAGGGAAGAAAGTCAAATCTGTCCCATCTCCATATGTTCGGATGCAAATGCTTCATTCACAACAATGGGAAAGAAAATCTGGGTAAGTTTGATGCCAAATCCGATGAAGGTATATTTCTAGGCTATTCTAGTAGGAGTAAGGCATATAGAGTTTATAATAAAAGATCAAATGTGGTAGAAGAATCTGTGCATGTGGTTTTCATTGAAAATGAAACTATTTCAAAACATGTTACCAATGAGGATGATCTTGCTTTTAACTTTGAAAAACTGGGCATTTCTGATAAAAGTAAAACTGAACCTCCAAAGATATCTGAATCTGTTAACATAGAGGAAGATAGCCAGGAGCAAGATTTTGATGAAGAAATTAATGAAGAAACATCTTAAGAACTCCCTAGAGCTTGGAGATATCAAAGGAATCATCCTGTTGATCAAGTAATAGAAAATGTTCAAGAGAGAATCAAAACCAGAAAACAGTTAAGGGATCAAATGCTCAACTGCGCTTTCATTTCTCAAATTGAACCTAAATGTGCTGAAGAAGCCTTAACTGATGATTACTGGATTTTAGCTATGCAAGATGAATTAAATCAGTTTGAAAGAAATCATGTTTGGGATTTAGTGCCTAGGCCCAAAAATCATCCTGTCATTGGTACCAAATGGGTTTTTAGAAATAAACTTGATGAATCTGGAACAATAATAAGAAACAAGGCTAGATTGGTTGCTAAAGGGTATAATCAGGAAGAAGGTATTGATTTTGAAGAAACCTTTGCACCAGTAGCTAGATTAGAAGCTATAAGAATACTGCTAGTATATGCATGCATGAAAAATATTTTACTATATCAAATGGATGTAAAGAGTGCCTTTCTAAATGGATATATCATGTAAGAAGTTTATGTTGATCAAACTCCAGGTTTTGAGGATTCTACAAAACTAAACCATGTTTATAAACTGAAGAAAGCTCTTTATGGTTTAAAACAAGCCCCTAGAGCATGGTATGAGAGACTGAGCAATTTTCTAATTGAAAAGGGGTTCAATAGAGGCAAAGTTGACACAACTTTATTCACTAAGAAAGAAAATAAAGATTTACTAATTGTTCAAATCTATGTTGATGATATTATTTTTGGTGCTACTAATGAAACTCTTTGCAAGAAATTTTCTGAGTTAATGCAGGGGGAATTCGAGATGTCCATGATGGGTGAACTTAACTTCTTCCTTGGACTGCAAATCAGACAGCTTGATGATGGTATCTTTCTCAGTCAATCCAAGTATCTAAAGAAGCTGCTAAAAAAGTTTGGAATGGAGAATGCCAAGCCAATGGGAACACCTATGGCTACTATAACCAAACTAGACATGGATGAGAATGGGAAGATGTTTGACATTACTCAGTACAGGAGAATAATTGGATCCCTGCTGTACTTAACTGCTAGCAGACCTAACATTATGTTCAGTGTCTGTATGTGTGCCAAGTTCCAATCATGTCCCAAGGAAACCCATGCAACAGCTGTGAAGAGAATTTTCAGATATCTTATTGGAACATCACAGATAGGTCTCTGGTATCCAAAGGGCAATGGAGAAGATCTCAAAGGATACACTGATGCTGATTTTACAGGATCCAAAATTGACAGAAAAAGCACAAGTGGAACTTGTCAGTTTCTTGGAGGATCCCTGGTTTCATGATTCAGCAAAAAGCAAAACAGTGTGGCCCTATCCACTGCAGAAGCTGAGTATGTTGCAGTTGGAAGCTGTTGTGCCCAAGTCATCTGGATGAAGCAGCAGCTTGAAGATCTTGAGGTTAAAATGAAAGAGATACCAATCATGTGTGATAACCAAAGTGCCATAAATATCACCAAGAATCCTGTCATGCATTCAAGGATGAAACATATTGAAGTTAGGCACCACTTCATAAGGGATCATGTTCTGAAAGGAGAAGTTAAGCTGGAGTACATCCCAACAGAGAATCAAGTTGCTGATATACTCACAAAGCCTCTATCAGAAGACATGCATTGCAAAATAAGGAGAGAATTGGGTATGGTAAATCCCAGTAAACTGTAAGTTATTCTTGTGCAATCTTATTTTCAAAGGTTTCAACTTTAAGATTAATTCTAACTTCAGCATCGGAGTATGTTTAATTTAAGCTGCAGGTGCTCCTCACAAGATTCAATGGCAATAAACTTGAAGATTGGAGCACATCAGAATGGAACAACCAGAAAGTGAAGTAAATGATGAAAATTCTGAGTTCTGGATCCATTCTGTAAGTTTTTATAAAATGAAATTCAAATTTTAATGTGTGTTAGATGTATTTTGCCTCATAAACTGTGTTTTTGAACTAGTCAACATGGTCAACATTCGAATTTTAGTTGACCAACAGACGAACTTTGGCCTATTAGCCTTGGAACAGTTTTCGGTGATGCCTCGAAATTCGTCTGTTGGATCTTTGAAGTTCGAATTTTCAAAAACAAAAATTTCAAAGTTATGTTTGTCCACAACTGTTGTACGAATTATCACTTCTTAAAATACAAATGTTGGACAACCTTTACAAAAGTTGAAAAATGTGAATTTTCAGTTCAAAATTCGTCTGTTGAATCATGTTCTTCATGTTGAATGCTTGAAAGATGAAGTTCTGCTTGCTTAATTCGTCTATTGGTTGATGTCTTGTCTGTTGCCTATTGTTTCTCTTTAACATTCGAACTTTGTTGGTACAAAATTCGTCTGTTGTGTTTGTATTGCTTAATCCAAGCCACTGTCAGACAAACTTTCAGAAGAAAATTCATCTGTCAGTAAGCTTTGCTGAACGGTTTAACTTGTAACTGCCCGAAGTTCGAATTTTGACCTCTCAAAATTCGTCTGTCAGACGGTTACTTACGTTAAATCCGATGGTTTTCTCTTGAATAGACGCAACCCTATTCTTGACTCCTCTGAGTCTGATTCAATTCTCTCATCAAATCCCTTCAATTCTGACCAAAAACTGCCATTTCCCACCGATTAAACTTCCTTTCGCAATCCTTTAAACCCATTCTAAGCCATATTATGCAACATTCGTCTGAAAAATGGCAAGAGTCAAAAATCCTGATGCTGGGAAGGATGAAGCCCGACCAAAGAGGAATGTTAAATCACAATATGCCTCGAAGGAAGGAGAAAAATCAAAGAGAAAAGCCGAATCCAGTAAGGCAACTCCCACAAAACGCCAAAAGACTGCATCCAAAGCAGATTCTCAGAAAGCTGGACCCTCTTCACTGAAAAGTGCAGACCCTTCGGTTCCAGTTTCTTTAGAAGCTACTGCTGTTGCTTCCACTTCATCCTTCAGTACTCAATCTGGAGAGTACGAGCTTACCACACTGCCATTATGGAGCACTCCACAGATTCAAGAAGAATTCTCCACCAAATTTGCCAACAATAAGGTAATCAAGCCACATTGTGTAAATTTGGAAGATTTCTTAATCTTAAATAATTTTGTTGCTAGTATATGGATGATGAGATACAAGAATCTGTTGAAGTATTAGAAAGATATGATGATGAGGTGGTGAAGTCATGGTACGCTTCTTTAAAATACAACAGTAAGAAGAAGATGTGGGTAGTCAATCTAAGGTCTAGGACCATTTGGCTTACTGATGAGACATTCAATGAGGTGCTGGAGATACCTGGGCAAGATGGACTCAAGATTGATATCAATGCCTCTGGGTACATGGATGAGGCAAATATGGCTGATGAAGAAGGTGGTCCCTCTCTGAACTATAAGGAGAGTACTATTCTGAGCACATTGTTCAGAAGGAGGGAAAATTGGCCATCCATAAACCTGTTGAAGCCCACAGACCTCGGTGTTCAAGTGAGAATCTTGCACTACGTAGTGTCCAGGATTATATTCAACAAAAGAGGCAGCTTCAATCTGATAACAAGGGCAGAGGCACATGTCATGGCTGCAATCATGCGTGGAAAGCTAATCAACATGGGACACATCATACTCCAACGCATGATCAAGGCTAAAGATCAGAGAAAGGACTCAACACTTCCCTGTGCTGCTATCATCTCCAGAATTCTGCAGTATGCCGGAATTAAGCATATTGAGAAAGGGAAGGACAAGCCCACTGAAATATTCAAGGAGGAAGAACTACAGAGGATGGGCATTGAAAGAGATGAAGGAAGATGGGTTGGAAAGGGAGCAGGAAGAATTGAAGATCTCTTCTTTATTGAAAGTGCCTCCCTACAGCAAGAGGGTACTTCTGAGGCTCCTGCCAGACCTACCACTCAGCCCTCTGTGCCTATCCCATCTCCCTCAAAGCCCACTCATATTCCTTCCACTCCCTCCTCACGGGCCAAGCCAACCAAGATCACTGAGTTGTATGACAGCCTGTCTACACTCATCCTCAGCATCAGAGATGAGCAAAATGCCAAATTTCCTCATCTGCAAGATCAGATCCAACAGTTGGTTGTAAACATGAAGGTGGTGGCTGATGCTTATGAAGAGATCAGAAGAGCAATTCCTGCCACTTCAGCTCCACCTCAACCAGGGTCATCTGTGCTTGTCCACTCTCCAACTCCTGAGCCTCCAAACCCATTCGAGATTGCCTCCTCTGACCATGATGATGATATAGATGGTGCTGATACAATGAGGACACCAAGTCCTGGTCCACCTTTGGACTATGGATTAGAAGAAGAAGGACTTCAAGGAGCAAGCCCTCATGAGCTTATGCAAGAAGATGCTCAGGATTCAATTCTATCTATTCAAGAATCTGAGCAAGTTGAAAGACTGGTTGCAGCTATCTCAACCTCTTCTATGCAGGAGGGAGCAAGCAATGAAGAGAGAAGCATTGTGCCTGTTGTTGATTATGAGGCCATTGCTCACAATGCTCTCCTGCAAGAACAAAGAACAAGGCTTGAGGAAATGATTCGTCCTGATGAACCAACCACTTCCTCTCTTGCTGCTTATGGGCTTTCAGAGGAATAGAGAGCTCACTTAGCTCTTTCCAGGCAGGCAATGCAAGAACTTCTGGAAATCTCTGATGAGTAACCAAGCACTGAGTCTCCTGTGGAACCAGAAATCCCTTTTGCTCCTGTCCCACTTCAAGCTATTCTTGTTTCTCAGATCCCTCCTCCTGCTGATTTTGTTGGCCTTCCTGATGAAGCCAAAAAGGGGGAGAAGACTGGGCAAACTGGAAAGTCTGCTGCTGCTGAGCAATCTGGGAAAGGGAAAACGTATAACAAGAAGACCAAGCCCAAGAAGAAATGATTGAAGATTTGTTTAAAAATTAGGCTTGTGTCATCTTGTAGTGTTTTGTGTTTCTGTTGCTGTTTTGAATGTTTGAATATTGGAACTTTGATTAATTTGGCTCTTGTATAGCAACTCTTGATTAAATGAATAGATTTCTTTGTTGCAATGTTTTGAGCATATTACTCTTTGAATATCTTCACTTGATCTGCTGTATATGATATCTTTTGAAACATAATGCATATGTTGAGGGGGAGCTTGTAAAAGCAAACCCAAGTACTAATCCAGTTTGTAAGTTATTTTGTCATCATCAAAAAAGGGGAGAATGTTGAATCAAGAGTTTTGATGATTCCAAACTAACATCTAAAAGCTTGGATTGAAGATATCAAAGGAGATCAAAGTGCTTCAAGTGAAGAATTTATGAGTATTAGCTGCTAGATCTTCAGTAGGATCTTTTGTTATGTTTAAATAAGGGTAAAAGTTTTTGATTTTAAGAAAAGATGTTTTTAAACCTTGATTGTGTGTTAAATCTTGACTTATTTGAAAAATACCCACAAACAGACGAAGTTTGAAAGTTTAAAATGAACTGTCATATTGGAAATTCGAACTTTGCCTTTGGAAATTCAAATTTCGAGTCAAAACTGAATAAGTCTGAAGAGTTGTCTCTCTGTCAGCTGAATTTTGATTATCCAAAATTCAAATTTCCATCAAAGACTGAAAGAAGCTTTTCACTGACAGACGAACTACATATCATCAAAATTCGAATTTCAGATAAAATGCAATTTGTGAAAACTAAAGAAATTCGTCTGACATAATGTTGAAGCTCATCTGAAATCAAGATGAAATTGAGTTTGAAAAATACTCTATGACAGACGAACTTTGACTTTCCAACATTCGAATTTTCATATAAGTCTGAAAGGAGCTTCTTTGAAACATACGAACTTTGAGTCTTCAAAATTTGAATTTCAGACAAATCACAACTTATGAAAATGGAAGAAATTCGTCTGAAACAATGTTAAAGTTCATCTAAGATCAAGAATAATTTAAGTTTCAAAACTGCTTTCTGTCAGACGAACTTTGAACATTAAAATTTGAATTTCAGAAGCTAAGTTTGTGAGTCTATTGGAATGAAATATTGACATACGAATGACAGAGCTTTGTAACTTTGAATGTTGAAGTTAGTCTGAAAAGAATCTCTCTGACAGATGAACTTCACTACTTCAAATTTCGAATTTTGAAGATAGTGAACTACTGTGCCTCTTTGAACGTTCTACAGACAGACGAATTTTGGGCTTCCAAAATTCAAATTTTGAAGGCACTGTAGAAAATTAAAAACACTATTCACACTTAACCGAAAAACTTTCCTCTTGAAAATTCGTATGTCACATTGTGAAAATGTTTTGTAAGTTTCAAAATTCGAATTTCACTTCATGAATAGACGAACTTCGTGTTGTAACATTGAAAGCTTTAACCTTCGGTTCCTTCAAAATTCGTCTGTTGGCCAACCAAAATTTGAATTTCAGTATGTCAGAAACATTAAATGTGGTTGGTAAATGGATAGTTTTCCAAAGTAACCGTTGGATAACTTTCCCAACAGATAGATTTTGTCTCTAACGGACATTTGAGACCTAAATCTATAAATATAACATCATTTGAAGTTGTGGGTAACAAATAAAACTTGTATATACTGAATCTCTGCCAAATCAATTTCTCAAAAAAGTTTTTACCCTCTTAACTTCAATATCTGTACTTCAACCTTCATATCTACTCTATTCAAGAGAGTTATATCTTTGTAAACAATCTACTCTTCATCTGGAAGATAGATTTACTTGTGAGGGAAATCACAAGGGGATTGGGGAGCACATCGTAGAAGTGCTTAGAGAGATTGAGAAAGCTTCAGAAACATAGCATACTCGTTGTACTGTGGCATTAGCAAGAAGCCCGTTAAATTCTTGCTGTATAGTGGAAAAATCTCAAGAGTTGCCTTGAGGACTGGACGTAGGTCAAGTGGATAGACCGAACCAGGATAAATTACTGAGTCTTCTACTTCCTATCTTTACTTTTCAGCTTGCTCTGTTTTATACATTGCTTCCATTACACTGTGCTATCTTCACCCATTTCACTTTGTGCAGAAAAATTTCAATCTTCCCAATTCACCCCCCTCTTGGGAAGTCAGCCTTGCTAACAAAAGTGACAGTAAAAACAAGTATAAAGGAATAGCAAGGTAAAAGCAGTAAAAGGGAAGGGAAGACACAGATGTTTATCCTGGTTCGGTCCCTATATCTTGACCTATGTTCATTCCCCAAGCCACCACTTGAGATTTTTCACTATCTTGCAAGAATTCAGTGTGCTTCTTGCAATTGCCTCAATACAAGTTGATGCTCTGTTCTTAGAGCTTATAATCTTACTCTTTGCACTCTAGCTAAGTGCTTCCCAAATCCCTTGTGATATCCCCTTACAAGAAAATCTTTCTTCCAAATGAAGATAAGATTGATTACAATGATTGAACTCTCTAATTTAGAGTGTATATGAAAGTTGAAGTACAAAAAATGAAGTATGCGAAAGTAAGAGACTTTGACTTATGAATTTTGGCAGAGTTTCTATGTATACAATGTAAATTCATTAACCACATCTTCGAATGAAGCTCTATTTATAGATATATGTCATAATTATACGTTAAAGACAATATCTAGCCGTTAGAGATGTTACCCAATGGTTACTCTGAAAAACTATCCATTCACCAATCGCATTTAATGGGTCTAACACTCAGTTTGAATTTTGATGGCTCAACAAACGAATTTCGTAGAGACTGAAAGCTAAAGACTTTAAAGTTGAACTTCAAAGTTCATCTGATCTTAAAGCAAAATTTGAATTTTCAACTTTGAAAAATGTTTCTATGTTGGAACATACTAATTTTCAAGTTTAAAGTTCTTCTACCAAGTGTAAACAGTTGTTCCATATTGCTACAATGCCTTCAAAGTTCGAATTTTGGTACACAAAATTCATCTGTCAGTGGACAGCTCAATAAGGCACAATAGTTTATCCTTTTGAAATTTAAATTTTCAAAAACCAAAGTTTATTTGTCAGACAAAGCTCTTATCATACTTAGTTCAAAGTTCAAATTTCTGAATACTAAAATTCGTATGTCAACAAATTATCATAACAGACTTGCAAGCTTTGTTTCCAAAATTCAAATTTTCAAAGTTAAAGTTCATTTGTCAATGAGCTAACTTCGAAATCTTTTTAAACTTTACTTTCAGATGAACTTTGACATATCCTCAGACGAATTTTTCATTTTTCATGAATTTTGTTTTATCAGAAATTCAAATTTTCAAAACCCAAAGTTCATCTGTCAGAGAAGGCTTTTGTCAGGCTTATGCCAAAGTTTGAATTTTTGCACTCAAAGTTCATCTGTCAGAGGAATCTCTCTTCTGATTAATTTATTTTCAATTCGAAATTCAAATTTCGGAAGCCAAAGTTCAAATTTTCAAAGCAACAGATCAACATTAACACTTTAAAATTCATCTGTTAGTGGGTGTTTTTCAAATATTCCATGAATTATCATATAATCATATTTTTAAAACATTATTTTCCAAGTTCAAAGTCTTTTACTCAATTTAAACATAGTAAGATATCCTATATCTAATCTTGTGCTGGTTTTTCTTCAATTTCTCCACTTGATATCTTTTGTGCACCTTTGATATCTTATTTCCAAGCTCTAGATGACTGGTTTGGAATCATCAAAACACTTGATTCAACAAATTCCTCCATAGGCTTCGCTTTACCTTTCTCCAAGTGCTATAACTGGGCATATTTGAGAAGTTTGGTAATGATTAAGGCATAGCATAAAGTGGAGTCTTCTCATTGGTCTCTAGCCTTGATCATTCTCTAAAAAATTATATTACCCAGGTTGATCTCCTTTCTTTGAATTAAAGCTGTCATTGCATGAGTTTTAACCCTGGTGATTAGATTGAAGCTTCCTCCCTTGTTGAAAATAATCCTAGACACTATATAGTATATGACTCTTACTTGAACACTAAGGTTAGAAGCTTCACATAGAGAAACTGTCTTGACAGATGAATTTTTAACCTTGAAGCTCATCTGTTAGAGACTAAACATGCAAAGGATATCATCAACAGCTAAATGCCAGTCTTGAAATTCAACTGTCAGAAACATATCAATAATAGATGTTTTAATAGGCAGACTTTGTGTCTTCAAAGTTCAAATTTTAAAGTCTTCAACTGAAGACACACAAACACATGAGGTCCAACTGACAAATTTCACAGAGATAGAAGGTAAAAGATTTCAATGTTGAACTTCATCATTCATCTGTTCAAATGTGACATTTGAATTTTGAGTTTGTCAAAGATATCCCATGTTAGATCATACGAATTTTTATATTGAAAGTGCATCTACTGAAGTTGAATAGTTGATCTCACATTTTCACAATGCACTCAAAATTCAAATTTCAAAAGCTGAAATTTGTCTGTCAGAGGCATATTCAATATGACATAAAAGTTCTCCTCTATGAAATTCGAATGTTGAACTACAAAGTTCATTTGGCAGAAGCATACTCTAAGGAGAGTCACAAGTTTTCATTTTGAAATTCGTACATTGAGGCCTAAAGTTCATCTGTCAGAGATAGTGACAGTGAACTCACTTTGAACTTCTATAATATTCAAATTTTGACAAAGTTTCACTAACAATACTTTGCTGAAAATTTGAATTTCAAAATTGAAATTTGTTTATTAGAGATAAAACCTCTGTAACTTCAAATTTCACTAAGCCAAGTTTGAATTTTGCACAAAATACACATGAGTCAAATACAAAATTCATCTGTTAATCAGTATTTTTTAGTTTTAACATATGCTAACATAGGATAGCTATGAATTTACTCGTTTAAGTACTGTGGTAACATAAATAAGTAAGAATCAAAGCTTTTTACTTGTGTACATAGTGAAAAATCCTAACAACTAAATCTTTACTTCTTCTTCACTGGATTTCTTCACTTTATCTTTTCATACTCCTTTGATATTCTCCTTTCCAAACTCTAATTGTTTGAAATTATCAAAACTTCTGATTCGACAACACCCACCTATATATTTTGCATTTTTCATACCTATTTGCTTAACTATTCAATTTTGCACTTTTTTTAGACTTATGTCACTTGTTTTAGTTTTTGGGATATTATGGACTGTATAGCATATGGTTTATTAATGATGTATTACCTCAATTTTGTTTACTTACAAATTAATTTGAACTTTCTAGGTAAAGTACAAAAGAAATATTCAAATGCATGTGGCTAGAACTTCAGGAGGTATGGCTAAGGAAGAACAACTATTTATGGAACGTGAGCAACAAAGATATTTTGACGATGTTTTGGAGCTTGAAAATGAAGGTGTAGAAGAACAAGCATATTCAGATGATGACGACTTCATTCAAACTAAAGCTTCTTTGCCTTCAAAACAAGTGACTCAAGCATCGTTAAATACAACCAGTGGAATGAAGAAGAATGATAGAGTTTTTTGGGCTTGGATCACATCTTGCTGTGGTATATAGCAATGATGGTAAGTTAATATTCAATATAAATACTACTCAATCTCCTCTTCCTCTTCGTCCTACACCAACTATGGATGATTTTGTTCAAAAGCCTGCATTTGAAGAAGCCGTCAGCCATGTAGTAGAGGAAAGGGTAGGACGTGTAATGGAGAAAAATATATTAGGCATACTCAGGACTATTCGACCTTTAGGCGAGAGGATCTCATCTCCACAACATGTTAGTAGCTCTCATTCCTCTAAGAAGCCATATTTGAAATGATTATAGGAAGTAACTTGATGTTTTATACTTTCAATTGCTCTTTATTTTGTATTCATGGATTAATGCTACATCTTATTTTGTATTTATGGATCAATGTTATTTGATGGTTATAACTAATGGATTATTGAATTACTTTTGTTAGATTTGTGTGACTATAGATTGTGAATTGACATGTAAATTGTTGGTTTGATTATGTGATAATACATGAATAATTTTTAATTAAAATGTTGAATTTTGTAATTTGGTGAGGGATTTAATAAATTTAAATAAAAATTTAGCTAGAGATTAGCAAAGGATTCATTAAATTCATTTGGAAATTTGTGATAGATTAGTGAGGGATATAGACCTTGCTAAATTAACAAGCAATATAAACCTCGCTAAACCCTTACTAAACAATGGCAACTTCTAATGAATTAGCGAGGACATAGTGAGGGTAACTCCCTAGTAGAATTATTTTCTAAAAGTATTAGTGAGGCCATAGCAAGGAATGTGTCTCTCGCTGAAGTTAGAGAGGGATTTATATTCCTTGCTAATTATTTCACTAAGTTAGTGAGGAAATGGTCTTCCTCACTAAAATTAGTTATGCAACTTTTAGTAACCAAATTAGCAAGGGATAATATCCCTCACTAATTTGGATTTAGTAAGGAAAAAACATAGGTTAGCGAGAGATTTGTTCATCACTAAATTGTTGTTTTCTAGTAGTGCATAACTATGTATTCAAGGAACATGTGCCATTTGTTTTAATTATCACAACAAGAAATGTGTTACTTTGTATTCTATTAAATATCAAGATATCTCTTCTCTTTCTTATGGTATTTGACTCTATTAGGGATCTATTCACATCCCATTTGTAGATATACATTAATTAGTAATTCTTTTTGTGCCTTTATTCATCTAGCAAAGTTTTACAATTTATCTATGTACTTTGTTTTTCATTGACATTTAGGGTTTCTCATGAGGGCTGTGATCCTTGATTGCTTCATCCCATTCAATTTGGTCTCGTAATGTACTAAAGTGATCCCCTAATCACTTGGCCATAAAGCCTATTTCACCACTATTAGACATGATTGAAAAATATAACACTATGCCTTCTTCTTGTTAAAGTTGCATATGGCAAACCTCTTTAACAAGAAGGTGCATCCAGGATTTTAGATTTACTCATTTATCTAATCTACTTACATCGAAGTGTCAAATTAGGCCTAAGTCACATCCTTGATAAAACATCACATATTTTGCAATGTCCCTTAAAGTGTCTCTCCACTCTTTCTAAGTTTCTATCACTTTCATCTGGAACTCAAATTGGAGCTAACTTATAAGCATGAATGCTTAATACGTGTCCAAGAATTCATGTTGTTGTCACCAACATTGAAGTAAGGAACTCTTTGCCATAATTTCATTTATATTTCTCATGAGGATTTATTCTCACAACTCTTTTATTTCATATTTCCAAGGTAGCTCAAAATTATCGACTTCTAATTATGAACTACTTCAATACTCCTAGAACATGTCCCTCCTATGAAAAGAAAAACTAGCTCCATCAAGCATTACTCTTAGATTTCACTTTCCAAGAGCTTATTTGCCTTAACCATATCCTTGTCCTTAAATTTAAGGATATCTAGTCTTTAATTACTAATGGAAAACTTGAAGTTATACTTATTTTAGGCTAAAAGTCGTACTATCTATGTAAGAGACAATACTTCGTAGTTTCTCAAGTCTAATAATGCAATCACCATTTATTAAGATCATTTTCCCAAGAAATCTTAAAGGATAAATTACAGTTAAGGACCAGTAGAGTAAATTAATTACAAAGAAGGATTTTAGCGAATTAAAAAAGTTAAAATCAAGAATACTTGTTATATCCTAAAATTTTACTAGACATTAAGTAATGTAGAAGATAAAACCAAAGGATATTTTAAGATGTATACAGAAATTGGAGAGACACAAAAATAGATAGAAAATGGCAAAAATGTCATTTTTCTAGGTTAGAATAGAAAATGTGAAAATTATAGTTTCACCTCAAGAAATAAGAATTTTATGTGAGATGCTCCTTACAAGAAAGAATTTATTCCATTTACTCCTTGGGGAAAATTATGAGTTAGGACACAAAAAAAATTAAAAATTATAATTTTACTCAAGGTCAAAGGTGATTTTGGAATTTTTGAAAATCATGCAAAACGAAGCTCTCGATGAGTTAAACTCAACGGAATATGGTTAAAAATTTAATTGAGTTTGTATTAATTTATAATTCCAATTTAAGTTCAAAAGGATTTTTAATCCAAAAAAGAGGTTTGTGAACTTCATAAAAGTAAACAGGTGAAGATAATAGGGTGGAGAACCTCACAAATAAATTTAGAGAACAAAATAATAAATTTAGTCCAAAAGTAAATTTAGAACAATCATGTACTAATTAAGTAACAATTAATGCTAAAGTATTTAACCGGTATGAGTAAAATTAATCAATAAAACTTATTTCGGGCTATTAAAATTCGTGGAACAATTTTTGGACAATATTGCCCTCTAAATGGCGTGACAGAATCTGTTGGGACAAGGAGGGATATTTTTTATTTTAACTAAGTGAATTATGGCTTAAAAGTAACCAAGTTAGTTAAATAATTAATGGACTTGAGAGCTAACTGAAGGCCTTCATTTCCTTCATTTTGGTTAGCCAAAATAGAAGCCAAAGTGAGAGAGAGAGCTCAAGAAAAAATAAAGAAAGGAAGAGAGAAAAGGTGAAGCAAGAAGCAAAGATTCAAGTCCAAGTTGCAAAGGTAAGCATCTACCATCATAAGCTTGTATTTTCATGTAGTATAAGGTTGAATCATGGAGTGTTTTCTTTCCTGTTGCTCCTCAAGAATTTCGCCTGTGAGAGGGTAGAGAAAGTGAAGCTTATGTGAAATAAATCAAGGAAAAATGTTGGAGTAGGTAAATAGAGCATGGAATCACAAGTTGTTGCAAGTTTTATGGAGCAAATATTTTTCTACAATTTTCTCCTTATTTTTGGCCAAACTAGGGTTTAGGATAAAGAAGGAATTTCAAAATTTTGATCCCAAAAATGGATTCCTTGGGTCCAAAATAGGTATACACAAGTGTGTTATGCAAGAAAAATTCAAAGGAAAACAAAGTGAGATTTTTGGGTCCAAGTAAGCACTTTGTCTGTAAGGTCATAAAATCAGTGACTTGTTGTAACACCTTGAACTTAGGCCCATTTTCCCTTGTATTAGACCATTATGGAGTCATTTCATCAAGATTTAGAAGCTTAAATCAATAAAAATGAAAAACAGAATTTTCATATTTCATGGTAGAGTTCACCGAGCATTTTCCATTTTCCCCAATGAATTTTGAAACTTCATAACTAATTCTAAAAAAAATTGTCTTGAAGTAATTCAAATTTTGAAAATAGATAAAAAGATTCTCTACATGGAAAAAATAATAATTTGGATATTTACTAGGCCAATTTATACAATTTATTCCTTAAATTTTACTATACATTTGGTCATTTTATGTCTTCCTAGAATTTTAGCCTTAAATTTAAAAATTCATATCTCATCCTATCCTAAGCCCATTCATACATTCCTTATGTCATTAGAAAGAACTGTGAGACTACTTTCTAGATATATTTTTCTTGTATATTTATTACACTTGTACATAGCATGACATTAACTTAACTATTATGGGTTAGAACACTACCTTTACTAGAACAACTTTGGGAGAAATTACATATCTCCTTATTTACAGCTCCAAATGCCTTCAAACTAGTGGCATTCATTTTCTAAGACTTATAGATTTCCATATAAGTAAATTACTAAATTTTTGAAGCTATACATGATTTTATATTACCTTTTGAAATTTCTAGTACCTATAATCAAACTTATAGTTCTCCCAACTCTGCCCTGTTTTGAACCCTATATTTATAAATTCATCATAGATTGTGTACTTATTCAAATTGAGTGATCTTTGGGCCTTGGAAAAGCTTATTCTATCTACTTTCAGGACATATATACTACTTATATATCATACCCTATCTCATATGAACAGTACCTTCGTCCCTATCATGATGTTCAAAATGAATCTTTCCATTCAAAACTTGGCAAAATAAACTTCATAACATGGTCACATCCTCATTTATTGTTCCAATTCCACTCATAACATTTCATAATACTTTAGGGAACATAATAGCATAGAGATACAGACCTCAAGACATACACAAGATTATTCATAATATCCCTAAATGCAATGTCATAGCTTGAATTATCAAGTCAAGCATTAATTCCCTTTTCTTGCTCCATAGCTCCCTTATCTTCAATGCCATTGCTTGTACCTAACGTAGTTTTCATTTTGGAAGGGTGAGATTCATTGAATCTCAATAGCAATCACTATTCATGCAATCATATCATCACATTGTGTTGAATCAAAAGTTTTGATGATTCCAAACCAACCCTCAAAAGTTTGGAATAAAGATATCAAAGGTGCCCAAAATAATTCAAGTGAAGAAATTTCGAAGAATCTGTGCAAATTCTAATGTAGGATGTTTAATAGTGTTTTATTTGAGTAAAAGACTTTGATTTGGTGAAAAGATGTTTTAAAACCTTGATTCTATGTTAAATCATGGAATATTTAAAAAACACCCACCAACAGACAAAGTTTGAAAGGTTTATACCAATCTGTCATAGTGAAAGTTCGAACTTTGGCCTTGGAAATTCAAATTTCGTACTGAAATTGAACAAGTTTGAAGAGATGCCTCTCTAACAAATGAATTTTAACTTGGGGAAATTCAAATTTTGATAAGTGTCTGAAAGAAGCTTTAAGCAACAGACGAACTTTGGGTTTTGGAAATTCGAATTTCAAACAAAATGAAACTTATGAAAACTAAAGAAATTCGTCTAAAATTATGTCAAAGTTCATATGAAACTAAGTATAGATTGGATTTCAAAATTGCTCATTGACAGACGAAATTTGAACATGAAAATTTGAATTTCAGAAACTAAGCTTGTGATTCTGTTAAAGTGATATGTTGACATACGAATGACAGTATTTATAAATTCGAATTTTGAAGTTAGTCTCAAAAGAGGTCTCTCTGACAGACGAACTTTGACATTTGGAAATTCAAACTTTGAATCATATGAACTACAATGCCATACAAACCAGCTATGGACAGAAGAATTTTGAGGTTCAAAAATTCGAACTTCGAATGCACTGTAGCAAAATGAAAATACTGTTCACACTTAACAGAAAAACTTTCCACTTGAAAATTCGTATTTCATAACACAGAAATATTTTCCAAATATCAAAATTCGAATTTCACTTCATGATAGACGAACTTTGGGCTTTCAACGTTGAAATTGTTAACCTTAGGTTTCTTCAAAATTCGTCTGTTGACCAACCGAAATTCGAATTTCAGTATGTCAGAAGCATTAAATGTGGTTGGTTAACGGATAGTTTTTCAGAGTAACCGTTGGATAACTTCTCCAACGGATAGATTTGGTCTCTAACGGATATTTGAGACCAAAATCTATAAATATAACATCATTTGAAGTTGTGAAAAACAATTTTTAACATTGAATATACTGAAACTCTGTCAAATCTTTTACTTAAAGTTTCTTACTCTCTCACTTCAATATTCTGCACTTCAACTTTCATATTCACTCTATTTAAGAGAGTTTAATCCTTGTAATCAATCTTATCTTCATCTGGAAGATAGATTTTCTTGTGAGGGGACATCACAAGGGATTGGGGAGCACTTTGTAGGAGTGCACAGAGAAATAGAGTGAGCTCTAGAAATAGAGCAACATCTTTGTACTGAGGCATTTGCAAGAAGCCCACTGAATTCTTGCAGAATAATGGAAAAAATCTCAAGTGGTGACTTGGGGACTGGACGTACGTCAAGTGGAGAGATCGAACCAGAATAAATTTTCTGAGTCTTCTTCTCTTTATTGTAACCTTTACAGTTATTTGTTTGTACTCGTTTTTATCATCATATATTGCTTTCTTCACCTTCTTGATATTGTGCAAAAAATTTTTAATCTTCCCAATTCACCCCCTCTTGGGAAACCAGCTAATCTAACAAGTGGTATCAGAGCCTGGATTCCCAATCAAAGGATCTCACAGTCCGGGAATTAAAATGGCTGGCTTTGGAGAAAGTATATTACCAGAAGGCAACAACACAAATAGACCACCTGGCTTCAGTAGAGAACACTATGGGTACCAGAAGATAAGGATGCAAATCTATCTCCTGTTAATTGATCTGGATATCTGGTCAGTCATCCAGAAGGGAGATTTTGTCCCAATGGCTTTGGAAGATGATGGAAAATATAGAGAGAAGCCAGAAGCTGAATGGAATGAGGAAGATGAAAGAAGAGTCTTCCTGAATTTCAAAGCAAAACATTGTCTGGTGAGTGCTTTGAATTAAGACGAATTCTACAGAGTCTCCCAATGCTCCACTGCCAAGGAAATGTGGGACACCCTGCAAATTGCTCATGAAGGAACAACTGGAGTCAAAGAAAACAAACTAAATACATGCATAGAAGAATATGAAAGCTTCAGAATGGCTGAAGGAGAGAATGTAAAAGAGCTACAGAAAAGATTCACCCTCATTGTGAATCAACTAAAGAGCCTGGAAAAGGAGTACACTCAAACAGAGAAAGTCAGAAAGATCCTCAGAGCTTTCCCTCTGGAATGGTAACCCAAAGTAACAGCAATAAAGGAAGCCAGAGGGGAATCAATGGCCTCTGTCACAGTTCTCTTTGGCAGCCTTGAGGAGTATGATGGAAAAATGAAGGCTCTCAAGGAAGTTGGACAAGACAGAAAGAAGAAAAGCCTTGCTCTCAAAGTTGTTGAAGAAAAGGAAGAAGAATCTGACGATGGAGAGGAACTTGGTGAAGAAACTCTGGCTATGATGGTCAGAAAATTTGGAAGATTCTACAGCAAAAAGAGAAACAAGAAAATCTTCAAGAAAAGAGCAGCTGGAGATAGCAAGAGGGAAACAAAGGAACCTATCACTTGCTATGAGTGTAAAAAGCAAGGACATATCAAATGGGACTATCCTCAATTTCTCAAGAAGCAAGAAAAAGAAAAGAAAGCTGCAGACAAAGGTAAGAAGAAAAGGGCTTACATCTCATCAATATGGGGCAACAGCTTAGATGAAGAAGAAGATGATGAAGATGAAGTTGCCAACATCTGTCTCATGGCACTTGCCTATGAAGAAGCTAAAATACCATGCAGCAGTGATCAAGAAGATGAGGTATATGAATCTGAACCTTCCTATTCTGAATTACTGGATGCATTTCATGAGTTGCATGATGAGTTTATTAAAATTGCTAAAGAACTGAAGTAGGCTAAGAAAAAAGATTAACAAACTAGAATCTCAACACAATATTTCTGAAACTACTTCTCTACCTATTACTGAATCTGTTTGCTGTAAATCATGCATTGAACTAAAGCAAACCGATAAATATCTAGTGAAAAGCATGTCTAGGCTTACTAGAGGTAAGGATATTTTGTTTGCTTTAATGGGAAGCCAAAGAATATCACATGGAAAAGCTAGACTTGACTATGATCCTTATGCTGTAAAAGAAAAGATTAGGAAGAAAAATCAGAATGTGTACATGAGACATTTCGTGCATGCTAATGGCAATATAAAGAAAGATCATATGTCACATCACATTGAATCACACAATCAACCAAGGCGTGTAAAACAAAAATATTATCTGCATTGTTTTCTTCCTGCTTCTCAATCTAGCAGTCCCTTTACCACCTGTCACTTTTGTAACAAGAAGGGACATATTTCCAGTTCATGTGCTTTAAAGAGAAATGGACTTGATAGGAAGGCTAAATGGGTTCCCAAAGATACATCTGTATATAGGGAAAAGACTACTGATAGAAAAGGACCCAAGCAGATTTGGGTACCTAAAAAGAAAACATGAACTTTGTTTTGCAGGTCTGTCTCAAAGCTAGAAAGAACAATAAATGGTACATGGACAGTGCCTGCTCAAGTCACATGACCGGTGATAAGGAGAAGTTCATCACCCTTAGAGATAAGAAAGGAGGAAAGGTGACCTTTGGAGGTGATCAGTATGGCAAAATAGTTGGCATCGGCATTGTGGGCAAGAATCCTGAAACATCCATTGAAGAGGTGCTGTTTGTGATAGGCCTCAACCACAATTTGCTGAGTGTGAGCCAAACATGTGACAAAGGAAACTGGGTACTGTTTGACTCAAAGTTCTGCCTAGTCATCAGAAAAAGTGATCACAAAGTAATCCTCAAAGCTCCAAGGGATGGTAATTGCTATACTATTGATCTTGATGAACTTCCTTCCTTAGATTCTATTTCATTGATTAGTCAGGATAATGATAGTTGGCTATGGCATAGAAGATTAGCTCATGTTAACATGAATCAGCTTTCAAAACTTGTCAAAAACGAGATAGTCACTGGGCTGCCAAAAATTGCTTTTGAAAAGGACAAAGAATGTGATGCATGCCTAAAAGGAAAACAAACTAAATCTTCTTTTAAACCCAAAAACGTAGTCACCACAACTAGACCACTAGAACTACTGCATATGGATTTAATTGGTCCATCTAGGGTAAAAAGCATTGGTGGAAATCTGTATGTGCTTGTAATTGTGGATGTTTACTCAAGATTTACATGGACATTGTTTCTTTCCTCTTAAAGTGATACCTTTGATGCATTTGTAACATTAGCCAAGAAAGTGCAAAATGAGAAAGGTATTTCCATTGTGTCTATCAGGTCAAATCATGGAGGAGAATTTGAGAACTCATACTTTTTGGAGTATTGCAATGAGCATAGAATTGACCACAACTTCTCATCCCCAAGAACTCCACCAAAATGGAGTAGTAGAAAGGAAGAATAGAACTATTGGAGAAATAGCTAGAGTTATGCTGAATGAAAAAGAACTTTGTCAAGTATTTTGGGCTGATGCAGTAAATACAGCAAGCTACATCATAAATAGAGCCTACATCAGACCAATCCTTGGGAAAACTCCTTATGAGCTGTACAAGGGAAGAAAGCCAAATCTGTCACATCTTCATATGTTCGGCTGCAAATGCTTCATTCAAAACAATGAAAAGGAGCATCTGGGAAAGTTTGATGCCAAATCTGATGAAGGTATATTTCTGGGCTATTCTAGTAGGAGTAAAGCATATAGAGTTTTTAATAAAAAGTCTAATTTGGTAGAAGAATCTGTGCATGTAGTTTTTATTGAACATGAAACTGCTTCTAAACATGCTACTGATGAGAATGATCTTGTGTCAAACTTTAAAAAGTTAGATATTTCTGATAAAGGTAAAATTGAGTCTCCAAAAATATATGAATCTATTAACATAAAAGAAGATATTCAAGAGAGAGATTTTGAAGATGAAAATATTGAAGAAATGTCTCAAGAACTCCCTAGAGCTTGGAGATATCAAAGGAATCATCCTGTTGATCAAGTGATAGGGAATGTTCAAGGTAAAGTTAAAACCAGAAAGCAGTTAAGGGATCAAATGATTAATTGTGCTTTCATCTCACAAATTGAACCTAAATGCACTGAGGAAGCCTTAACTGATGAGTACTGGATTTTGGCTATGCAGGATGAATTAAATCAGTTTAAAAGAAATTAAGTCTGGGATTTAGTGCCTAGACCAAAAATCATCTTGTCATTGGTACCAAATGGGTTTTTAGAAATAAACTTGATGAATCAGGATTAATCATCAGAAATAAAGCTAGACTAGTTGCTAAAGGATATAATCAAGAAGAAGGCATTGATTTTGAGGAAACCTTTGCTCCAGTAGCTAGATTAGAAGCAATCAGATTTCTATTAGCATATGCATGCATGAAAAATATTTTGTTGTATCAAATGGATGTAAAGAGTGCTTTTCTAAATGGATATATCATGGAAGAAGTTTATGTAGACCAACCTCCAGGTTTTGAGGACTCTACAAAACCAAACCATGTATATAAACTGAAGAAAGGCCTTTACGGTTTGAAGCAAGCCCCTAGAGCATGGTATGAAAGATTGAGTAATTTTCTAACTAATAAGGGGTTTAATAGAGGAAAAGTAGATACAACTTTATTCACTAAGAAAGAGAATAAAGATTTACTTATTGTTCAAATCTATGTTGATGATATTATATTTGGTGCTACTAATGAATCTCTTTGCAACAATTTTTCTAAGTTAATGCAGGGGGAATTCAAAATGTCCATGGTGGGTGAACTCAACTTCTTTCTTGGACTACAAATCAGGCAGTGTAATGATGATATCTTCCTCAACCAATCTAAGTATCTAAAGGAACTGCTAAAGAAGTTTGGAATGGAGAATGACAAGCCAATGGGAACATCTATGGCTACTACAACCAAATTGGATATGGATGAAAAAGGAAAATTGTTTGACATCACTCAGTGTAGAAGAATGATTGGATCCTTACTGGACTTAACTGCCAGTAGACCTTACATTATGTTTAGTGTTTGTATGTGTGCAAGATTCCAATCATGTCCCAAGGAAACCCATGCAACTGCTGTGAAACGTATCTTCAAATATCTTATTGGAACCTCACAGATGGGACTTTGGTATCCAAAGGGCAATAGAGAAGATCTCAAAGGATACACTGATGCTGACTTTGCAGGATCCAAAATTGACAGAAAAAGCACAAGTTGAACATGTCAGTTTCTTGGAGGATCCCTGGTTTCATGGTTTAGCAAGAAGCAAAACAGTATGGCCCTATCCACAACAGAGGCTGAGTATGTTGCTGCTGGAAGCTGTTGTGCCCAAATAATCTGGATGAAATAGCAGCTTGAAGATCTTAAGGTTGAGATGAAGGAAATACCAATTATATGTGACAACCAAAGTGCCATTAATATCACAAAGAATCCTGTCATGCATTCAAGGACAAAACACATTGAAGTTAGGCACCACTTCATAAGGGATCATGTCTTGAAAGAAGAAATCAGACTGGAGTATATCCCAACAGAGGACCAAGTTACAGATATCTTGACAAAGCCTCTATCAGAAGATAGACATTGCAAAATCAGGAGAGAACTGGGCATGGTAAATCCCAATGAACTGTAAGTAAATCCGTGTGCAATTCTGTTTTTAGATTTTCTAACATTGAATTAATTCTAACTTTAGCATCGTGAGTTTAATTTAAGTTGCAGGAGCTTCTCATGAGATTCAATGCGAATAAATTTGAAAAATGGAGCATATGAGAATGGAACAATCAAAAAGTGAAGAAAAGTTAAGAAATTTTGAGTTTTTGGATCCATTCTGTAAGTTTTTAAAGATGATATTCGTATATTAATTGTGTGTTAGACAAATTTCCGTGAAAAACTAAGCTTCTGAGAAAGTCAACATGGTCAACATTCAAATTTGGATGCCCAACATATGAACCTCAACCTGTTACAAGTTGGAACAGTTATCGGTGATGCCTTGAAATTTGTCTGTTGAACATTGAAAGTTCAAATTTTCAAAAACAAAAATTTCAAAGTTATGTTTGTCCAACATGATGATTATACTGATGTTTATTTCTTAACATACGAATGTTGGAAAACTTTCACAAAGTAAAGAAATTCGAATTTCAGATTCAAAATTCATCTGTTGAATCTTGCTCTTAATGTTGAATCCTTGAAAGATAAAGTTTAATATGCATAATTCATCTGTTAGTTGTTGTTTTGATTGCTACTTGATGTTTGCTCTTCAAAATTTGAACTTTATTGAAACAAAGTTCGTCTGTTTATCTTGTGTTGTTTGAACTAAGCAACTGTCAGACGAACTTTCTAAAGAAAATTCGTCTGTCAGTAAGCTTTACTGAACAGTTTAACTTTTGACTACTCGAAGTTCGAATTTTGACCCCTCAAAATTTGTCTGTCAGGCGGTTACTTACGTTAAAACCGATGGTTTTCAACTGAACAAACGCAACCCTACTCTTTTCCTCTCTGAGTCTGTTCAAATCCTCTCATCAATGCTCTTAAATTCTAACCGAAAATCTTCATCTCCCACCGTTTAAACTGATTTTTGCACCCTATAAACCCAATCCTTGCTTCATTCTGAAACATTCATCCATGGAAATGGCAAGAGTAAAGAATCCTGAAGCTGGAAAAGGAGAGTCTCGCCCAAAGAGAGCGGTTAAATCACAATATGCTTCAGAGGAAGGAGAAAAATTGAAAAGAAAGGCTGAATCAAGCAAGGGAACTCCTTCCAAACATCAGAAAACTACACCAAAGGGAGAATCAAAGAAAGCTGGACCCTTTTCCTCAAAGAAACCAGAATCTTCGATCCCTGTTCCTGCTGCTGCTGAGACTATTGCTTCCATTTTCTCGTCTAGTACTGAATCTGGAGAATATCAACTTACTACACTGCCATTATGGAGCTCTCCACAGATTCAGGAAGAATACTCCACTAAGTTTGCCAATAAAAAGGTAATCAAGCCTCATTATGTAAATTTGGAAGATTTCTTAGTCTCTAATAGTTTTGATGCTGGAATATGGATGTTGAGATACAAGAATCTGTTGGAGATATTGGAAAGGTATGATGATGAAGTGATAAAGACATGGTATTCCTCCTTGAAGTACAACAGCAAGAAGAAGAAATGGGAGGTCAATCTGAGATCTAGGACCATCTGGCTCACAGATGAAATTCTCAATGAAGTGTTGGAGATCCAAGGGCAAGATGGCCTCAAGATAGATATCACTACCTCTGGATACATGGATGAGGTAGATACTGCTGATAAAGAAGGTGGCCCCTTCCTAAACTACAAGGAGAACACAATCCTGAACACTTTGTTCAGAAGAAGGGAGAATAGGCCAACCATCAACCTATTGAAGCCCACTAACCTCAGTGCTCAAGTGAGGATCCTATACTACATAGTGTCTAGGATCATATTCAACAAAAGAGGCAGCTTCAATCTGATAACAAGGGCAGAGGCACATGTCATGGCAGCAATCATGCGTGGGAAGCTAATCAACATGAGACATATCATACTTCAATGCATGATCAAGGCAAGGGATCAAAGGAAAGACTCCACACTCCCCTACACAGCTATCATTTCCAGAATTCTGCAATATGCTAGAATTCAGCATCTTGAGAAGGGGAAAGGAAAACCCACTGAGATCTTGAAGGAGGAAGAACTACAAAGGATGGGGATTGAAAGAAATGAAGAAAGATAGGTTGGGAAAGGCATAGGAAAATTTGAAGATCTTTTCTTTGTTGAAGGTGCCTCCTAACAGCAAGAAGGTACTTCTGAGGCTCCTGCTAGACCTACTCCTCAGCCTTCTCTGCCTGTGCCATCTCCATCCAAGCTTACTCACATTCCATCTACTCTCTCCTCTTATGCCAGGCCAACCAAGATCACTGAGTTGTATGAGAGCCTGTCTACACTCATTCTTAGCATCAGGGATGAGCAAAATGCCAAATTTGCTCATCTATAAGATCAGGTTCATTAGTTGGAAAAGAGCATGAAAGTGGTTACTGATGCCTATAAAGAAATTCGAAGTGCAATTCCTGCCACATTAGCTCTACCTCAGCCAGGGTTCTCTATGCCTGTTCAGTCTCCAACTCTTGAGCCTCCAAGCCCCTTCGAGCTAGCCTCTTATGAGCATGATGATGATGTAGATGAGGACACCAAGTCCTGGTCCACCCTTAGACTATGGTTTGGAAGAAGAAGGACCTCACGAAACAGGCCCTCATGAGCCCATTCCAGAAGATGCTCAGGATTCAATTCTTTCCACTCAAAAATCTGAGCAAGTTGAAAGACTAGTGGCAGTCATTTCTACTTCATCAATATTGGAGGTTGCCAGCAATGAAGAGAGAAGCATTGTGCCTGTTGTTGATTTTGAACCTATTGCTCGCAATGCTCTCTTGCAAGCTCAAAGAAGAAGGCTTGAGGAAATGTTTCGTTCTTATGACCCTGCTCCTTCATCTCTCTCTGCATATGGTCTCTCAGAAGAACAAAGGGCACAATTAGCTCTTTCCAGGCAGGAGATGCAAGAACTGCTTGAGGTCTCTGATGATGAGGATCCAAGCACTGAGCCTTCTGAGCATCCTCCCTCAGTTGAATTGGATCTCCCCTTTGATCTTGTGCCCCTCCAAGCTATTCCAGTTTCTTAGATCCCTCCTTCGGTTGATTTTGTTCACCTTCCTGATGATGCCAAAAAGGGGCAGAAGAGTAAGCAAACTGGTAAGACTGCTGCTGAGCCATCTGGAAAGACGTACAGCAAGAAGACCAAGCCAAAGAAGAAGTGATTAGAATTTATTAGAATTTAGGCTTGCATCTTCTTGTAGTACTGCTTTTTATCTTTTGTTTTATTTGATTATTTGTACTTTGTAGTTGATTTGATTAATTAGAACTTTGCTTGAATTTGTCTTTGTAAAGCAACATTTGATTAAATGAAAGAACTTCTTGGTTGCAATGATTTGTTCTTTGAATCTCTTCACATGATTTACTATATATGATATCTATTGAAATATAATGCATATGTTGATGGGGAGCTTGTTGAAGCAAACCCAAGTACTAATCTAGTTTGTAAGTTGTTTTGTCATCATCAAAAATGGGGAGAATGTTGAATCCAGAGTTTTGATGATTCCAAACCAACCCTCAAGAGCTTGGAATAAAGATATCAAAGATGCCCAAAATAATTCAAGTGAAGAAATTCTGAAGAATCTATGCAAAGTCTAGTGTAGGATGTTTAATAGTGTTTTATTTGAGTAAAAGACTTTGATTTGGTGAAAAGATGTTTTAAAACCTTGATTCTATGTTAAATCGTGGAATATTTGAAAAACACCCACCAACAGACGAAGTTTGAAAGGTTTTTACCAATTTGTCATAGTGAAAGTTCGAACTTTGGCCTTGGAAATTCGAATTTCGTACTGAAACTGAACAAGTCTGAAGAGATGCCTCTCTGACAGATGAATTTTGACTTGGGGAAATTTGAATTTTGATAAGTGTCTGAAAGAAGCTTTAAGCAACAGACGAACTTTGGGTTTTAGAAATTCGAATTTCAAACAAAATGAAACTTATGAAAACTAAAGAAATTCGTCTAAAATTATGTCAAAGTTCATATGAAACTAAGTATAGATTGGATTTCAAAATTGCTTACTGACAGACGAAGTTTGAACATGAAAATTCGAATTTTAGAAACTAAGCTTGTGAGTCTGTTAAAGTGATAAGTTGACATACGAATGACAGTATTTAAAAATTCAAATTTTGAAGTTAGTCTGAAAAAATGTCTCTCTGACAGACGAACTTTGACATTTGGAAATTCGAACTTTGAATCGTATGAACTACAATGCCTTAAAGACCAACTATGGACAGACGAATTTTGAGGTTCCAAAATTCAAATTTCGAAGGCACTGTGGCAAAATAAAAATAATGTTCACACTTAACAGAAAAACTTTATACTTGAAAATTCGTATGTCACAACACAGAAACATTTTCCAAATATCAAAATTTGAATTTCACTTCATAATAGACGAACTTCGGGCTTTCAACGTTGAAGCTATTAACCTTCAGTTTCTTCGAAATTCTTCTGTTGACCAACCAAAATTCGACTTTCAGTATGTCAGAAGTATTAAATGTGGTTGGTTAACGGATAGTTTTTCAGAGTAACCGTTGGATAACTTCTCAAACGGATAGATTTGATCTGTAACGGATATTTGAGACCTAAATCTATAAATATAACATCATTTGAAGTTGTGAAAAACAATTTTTAACATTGAATATACTGAAACTCTGCCAAATCTTTTACTCAAAGTTTCTTAATCTCTCACTTCAATATTCTGCACTTCAACTTTTATATTCACTCTATTTGAGAGAGTTTAATCCTTGTAATCAATCTTATCTTCATCTAGAAGATAGATTTTCTTGTGAGGGGACATCACAAGGGATTGGGGAGCACTTTGTAGGAGTGCACAGAGAGATAGAGTGAGCTCTGGAAATAGAGCAACATCTTTGTACTGAGGCATTTGCAAGAAGCCCACTGAATTCTTGCAGAATAGTGGAAAAAATCTCAAGTGGAGAGACCGAACCAGGATAAATTTTCTGAGTCTTCTTCTCTTTACTGTCACCTTTACAGTTATTTGTTTATACTCTATTTTATCATCATATATTGCTTTCTTCACCTTTTTGATATTGTGTAGAAAATTTTTAATCTTCCCAATTCAGCCCCCCTCTTGGGAAGCCAGCTAATCTAACACATTGAACATATAATCATCATAAAATATCAAGTGAATACTTTTAAACATTTATGCCATAATATTTTACAAAAATTTCTACAGTTTCGTTTTGTATTTTGGACATCCCGGGGTCTCAAAACTCTCAAATAACTCAGCCAACATTCTCAAAGTATCATAAATCATCATATCAAACAATAGGCAATTCATCAAATTCATTGAAAATTACAGGACAATATAAGGCAATAATAGGTAAATTGCTACCTTTTTTAATTCTTTGGCTTTCTACTCTTTGCACTCCCTTTCCTTGGCCTTCTATAACTTCTTTGAACCTATATTCATTACCAGTTAACCATGTAAACCTCTGGTTCTTGGCCTTGCACTACAAAGTGCTCATTAAAACCTTAAAATTTCACTTTAAAATTCTTTTAGTTTTTCTCTGAACCAATACTTGTATTTTGAGGTTTTGGACCATGGTGAATCCATTTTTGAGGTCAAAATTATGAAATTACATCTCTAAGCATAAACCCTAGCTAGCTGGAAATGACATAAAAATTTAGAAAAATATTTGTTTATGAAAACTTGCTTCAATCTATAGTTTCATGCTACTTGGTACCTAATCTTGCTTTTTCCTTTAATTATTTCATGAGAGCTTCACTTTCTCTCTCTACCTTCTCTCATGGATGAAATTTTAGAGCAAATAGAGGAGAGAAAAATCCATGAAAACCTCTTAAAACACCAAACAACACAAGCTAGTAGTCATGGAAACTTACCTTGAACACTTGAGCTTCAACAATGGCTTCTTGCTTCTCTATCTTTCTCTCTTATTTTTGTGCTCTTTCTTCCTCTTTTCCTTGCTGTTCAGACATGAGTAAGGAAGAAGAATAGCTGCATACCACTTAACCCAACCAATTTAGGAGAGAGATGAGTGGGATGAATAGTGCAAGTTGGTTAATTAACTTAAATGGTTAACTTTAATAAAGCTTTTATAGATATTCCATCCATGTCCTATCTACACAATTCAGACTTGATTTGAGGGGAAAATTTGTCCAAAAATTACTTCATAAAATTTATTGGACCATTATATCCTTTACCAATTAATTTTACCCATACCGATTAAATACTTTTACTATAATCGTCATTAAATTGGTACAGGGACATCCAAAAATTACTTTTGGATTAAAATCATCCTCTTGTCCCAAACTATATTTGGGTGAGGTCCATTTACTATCCTTGAACCTGTTAGGTTAGCTGGTTATCTAAAAGGGGGGGTGAATTGGGTGATGCAAGATTTTCATCCTTTTTGGATCATACCCCAAATTTACCAGATGTGTAGCAAAATAGGGATGAACATAGAGAATAAAGTGTAGCAATTGAATGGAAAAGATGAAGAGCAAGGTACAAGTATTTATCGTAGTTTAACCCAACCACTTGGCCTACATTTAGACCCTGAGCAACCACTTGGGATTTTTCACTATATCCCACAGGTTTGATCTAAGCACCTATGAAGTCTCAATACACAAGTTTTAGTAGGCATTGTGAAGCCACTTTCCCCACACCTTTACAATGATGTATAGTACCCTTAGTATTTCCCTATATTAAAATTCTACCCAGAAGTTTGTAGAAAAGAATAAATATAGAATGAAAAATCTTTCTTAGAGTAAATGATACATTGAAAGCTCACTCTATTGAGGTAGGTTTTTCAAAGAATATTGACACAGAAAGATTTTATGTATATAAACAGCATTTTCACATAAAATCTCTTAAGATTGTTCCCTATAAGTTCAAATGATATTCTTTTCATAGATTTGTTGTGTAACTATTCGTTACACACAATATCTATCCGTTAGACACAAGTTCTAGCTATAACTCTACGAAAAAAAGCCATTCAACTATCGCATTAAATGCATCTAATTGAGATTATGCGAATAACCTCCTCAGGTCATGTGAATAACGGGTGACTGTTGGCTCTTAGTTTCAATGTTAGTCTTTCATTATATAGATAACGTAGCTAGGTTATGTGAATAACAATCATTCCAGAATGACTAATTTTTAGCTCAAGAACATTTTCATGAAAACCTACTTAGTTGTTTGAATAATGTCTCACAAACTTGGATACTTTTGAGTATTGTTAGAATAACCTCTTAGGATGTTATTCCTTGTTTGGATAACGTTTAATCAACATAAACTAAGTTTCTAAAAAATGTAGGTTATCTAGATAATCTCCCAAGGTTGTACTGATAATGAATTTAACAGAAGGAGGTCAAAGAGTTCTGTAACATACATTATGTGGATAACCTCCCTAGGCTATGTGAATAACGAGCATCACAAAATAAGTGACATTTACTGTTAAGCCTCTTATGCGAATAAGGTAAGCACCTTATCAGGAAATCGAGCTAGACGAAAGCAAGGACATGGTGCAGGCCTTAGTTATGCAGATAATCTCAAACCTTTTCATGAAAACAAAGAGAGAACACTTAGAAACAACATTGAAATTGAGATTTTGTCCCGTTAACTTCTAGGAGTTATGCACATAAGGTAAAACTTTTCATGAAAACCATTTTAAAATCATGAGTCAAACACAAAATTCATTTGTTAGCTATTATTTCTCAATTCTAACATATGCTAACATCATATTTACTTAATCTAATACATTTAAAACATATGTAGCAAGATTAAGTAAATTTCAAAGATTATAACCACCTCAAGACCTAAGTGAGAACAAAATATACCTAATAACTAGGTCTTCAAAGATTGAGCTCTATTTTCACTTGGTCATTTCCTTTTTGCCGTGCTCCATTCTGATCTTCAATTCTTAGAACATCCTTTTTCTTATTTACAAAAATACCTCAACTTGAGCAATTTATAATTTTTGAAACTTTTGGATCCTTAGCTATAATTTTTCTCAAATTCTTTTCATGTTTCTTACTCCAAGTTCATTTCTTCTTTTGTGAACTAAATTGCAAAGTATTTTCATTTTTTACAGTAAAATTACCTTTTTTCTCATTTTCAGTCTACCTTGGAAAAATAACTATTTTTCCATTTTCTATTTCTTTTTGTGTCCCTCGATTTTTGCTGCTTCTCTATATATTTTGTTGGAGATTATGCCCTAGGTCAATCATTGCATTATGAACATTATACTTCATTATAAAAAAGAATCTTTTTGCTTTTATTACATTATTATATAGTTTTCATGTTTTTCTTTATAATAATATTCTTGGATAAATTATTTTATCCTAAATGTCCCTAGTCAATCATCTTTTTGGGAACAATGATAAACTAAGGCTAGTATGATTTTGATTTATAATTATGTATGAAGAAACAAATCAAAATCATAAGCACCTGTTATGGAACAAGCACTGGATTGACTCATCATGAGATAGCTGTATGGATTAAGTCATAAGCTTATATCATATGTATATAATCGTGTCACTATCTCCTCAGACTTGAGATCATCATAGCTTCCTACATGGGGAACACTGTACTTTGACATAGTCAAAAGTCAGCTTTAATCGAGAGATTATAAAGGCTATGATAAGGTATAGTGGAATTCATGTAAAGGAAGATGAATGGTCAAGATGGAATTTGTCCCTCTAATTAATAGAAAGATATATCTGGGCCCCTCAATGAGTGAGATTGAGAAATGCATGGCCATGCTCGAATGGAAGAGTTTCCATTTGTTCTGTCAGTCTGTTCAAAGAACGAGTAAGTAATGGTCAAGTAATATGAGGATGACGTTTCAATGCCTCATACTTGACCTATATATCGTGAGACAAAAGGGATGTGATAAGGTTATATGATAGGTAGCATCAGATCATTGATCTCATATGATTTGGGTAGTCACAATTTTTTGCTAGAGACTACTTTTGACTTGTGGGTCTAATAGTATTATTGGCCACTACCAACATCATTATTTACTAATCATTCTTACTTCATTATTTTAAAGGGCCCCTACATATTGTTTGCCATTCTTATTGAGAAATGGAATAAAATCTTACTGGTTATGCAACTCTATGCTCATTATAGGAACTATAAATTGGAAGTTTTCTTTTTTATTGATAAGAGGAAAGTTTGTTTAAACTAATAGGAATAAACTAATCAAAATAATTACTATTACATCTTATTTGAGCCATATGATCTTCAAATAATTGTGGGCTTTATATAGAAGAGTTTGTTCATTGTGGCTTAAGTACCCTTGACTTGACTTTTGGTTAGGTAACAAATTATATTTAGATAAAAAGAGAAACCAATGTAGGGTTATGGAGCATAATGTTAATGACAATGATACATAGTTTTTAGGAATGCTAGCTTCCAACGAGAAGGGGTGAATTGGGAATAATGAAATTTTTCTGCAAAAATGAAGTATAATAATGAAAGTGAAAAATTCAGAGATTTATCCCACTTTAGTCCAATCCACTTGACCTACATCCAGTCCTAAGTCACCACTTGAGATTTTTCACTATCTGCAAGAATTCAATGGGCCCTTGTAATGCCACAGTATAATCTACATGCTATGTTCTAAGAGCACTGAAAATCTCACTTAACACTCTTACAGGTGTTTTCCCAATCCCCTTTATGAATCCCTTCACAAAGAATCTTTGTTCCAGATGAAGATAAGATTTTGTACAGATATGAAAACTCTCTTAAATAGAGTAAGTATGAAATTTATGGTACAATAAATGTGTTGTGTGGTGAAAAAGCTTTGAACAATGAATCTAGCAAAGTTTTTGCAATACTGACTTAAAATTGTTACCAACAACTTCAAATGAAGTTTTATTTATAGATTTACGATTTAACTAGTTGTTAGACACAAGATCTATCTATTAGGGATATTAACCAACGGTTACTCTACAAAACTAGTCATTCACCAACCACATTCAATGCGTTTGACATACTAATAAAATTCAAATTTTGGGGATTCAACAGATGAATTTTACAGAGATAGAAAGTTAAGGACTTCAATGTTGAACTTCCAAAATTCATCTGTTTAACTTTGACAATCGAATTTCAGCTTTTCCAAAGTCAATCCACGTTAGATCATATGAATTTTCATATTGAAAGTGCATCTGTTGAGTTTGAACAGTTGTCTCAAGTTTTCTCGGTGCACTTGAAATTTGAATTAAAGAAGTTGAAATTCGTCTGTTCAAAGGCATGTTTAACATGATACAAAAGTTTTATCTTCAAAATTCGACAGTTGAATTGCAAAGTTCATCTATTAGAGACATGCTCTAACGAGACTCACAAGTTCTCAATTTGAAATTGGCATTTTGAAGCCCAAAGTTCATTTATAAGAGATAGTGACAATGAACTCACTTTGAACTTCTCCAACATTCAAATTTTGACCAAGCTTCAAACGAATTTTGCATACTTTCACTAATAATGCTTAACTCAAAATTTGAATTTCAAAACTGAATTTTGTCTATCAGAGATAAAACCTCTATAACTTCAAATTTCACTTAGCAAAGTTAAAATTTTGCACAAAATAAGCATGAATCAATAACAAAATTCATCTGTCAGCCAATTTTTCTTAATTCTAACTCAAGTTAATATTGGATAACTTTGAAATCATTCATTTAAAACTTGTAGTTACATAAATAAGTATGAATGAAAGCTTTTCACCATGAATACATAGTATGAAATTCTAAAAATTAAATTTTCACATGATCTTCATTGGATTTCTTCACTTGATCCTTTGATATTCTCCTTCCAAGCACTTGTTGTTTAGAATCATCAAAACTTCTGATTTAACATTCTCCCTTTTTTTGATGATGACAAAACAACTTACAAGCTGGAATAGTACTTGGGTTTGCTTCCAAGAGCTCCCCCTCAACATATGCATTAAAATTCAAATATAAATACAACATATGTATTGGAGTTGAAGATTTAGGAGAATAGGAAAAGAAATGGTGAAATGAGTTTCATTAATACAAACATGTTTAGTAAAGAGATTCAACCAAATTCAAACAAGTACATTTGATTATATAAAATATAACACAGATTGAAGGTGCAACAAAGATAAAATCACAAAGTCCTTAGATTTAAGCCCAAAGGCTCTGCAACTTGTCATTCCTTTCTAGTCTTGAGCTTAATCCCCTTTCCATAAGTTTTTCTTGATTGCCCAACAACTTCAAATTATCTAGTTTTCAGTTTGTCCAGCTGCAGCTTCTCCAGTTTATCTAGCTTGCTTCTCCCCATTTTTGGTATCATTAGGAGTAGGAGCAGTTATATAGGGAGGAGGAACCTAAGTCATGGGAAGGGTTCGAAGAGGAACTGAAACAAAGGGAAATGAAGGAGGTATATGAGGAAGATCATCATCAAACCCTGAAGATATCTACTAAGCTTCCCTTAGGATGTTAGCTCATCTAGCCTATTGTTCCACTAAGAGTCCATAACTAAAAGATAGAGGTTGAGAAGCTGGTTGAGGGAATAGCTTATCTAGCCTTTGCTTCTGAGGTTGCACTATAACATGACATGTAATAGCAGTAAAGTCAATATAAGGCACAATCCATATTTCCTCATTAAGAGCAGCTTGAACAATGGATGCAGCTGTGAGATTAGTAACAAGCTTTTCCATTTGTTCAGTCTCTTGAGTTGACAGAATTGAGTCTTAAGCAGCTTCCTCCATCATAGGCTCATGGGAGCTCTCCACTTGAGCGGCTTTAATGTCTAATATATCGTAATCCAAAAATGGACCAAGACTTGTACCTTTACTATAAATTCTAAGAGTGACAGTAGCGGTAGTTGTAGCATTAGCGTTAGAAAGTCCTTATGGAAAAGGACTTGCTACATGAGGGGAGACATATTTGAGAAGATTAGAGAACTCATACTAGACTGGTGTTAATGTGGTTGGAAGAGAGTTTCAAAGATTATTGTAAGCATTAGCAACCATCATGAGGTTTAGGTTACTCAGTAGGCTGAGGTTGGGTTAGCTGTTGTTTAGGTTGCATTGTTGGAGCAGCGTCAAAGGTAGTTTCTTGTTGTTATGACTCTCCCCTATCATAGAATAGGTCTTCAAATTTGCCAACCCCCTTTCTAATCCATCTGCCCTTTTTTCTTTTGATGCTCATTCTCAGTAGCTCTTCTTCTTTAAATTCCTCAGTAGGCTTTCCCTTGCCTTTCTCCAAGTGTTGGATCTTGGCATATTTGAAGAGTTGGTGATGATTAAGGCATAGGGTAGGGTTGAATATTTTCTCTAATCTCTTGCCATGATCATCCTCTGAAAGATAATATTACCTAGATTGAGCACCTTTCCTCAGATCAAGGCTGCCATTACATGAGCTTTAGCCCTGTGATTAAATTAAATCTCCCTCCCTTGTTGGAAATGATCCTAGACATAATGTAATGTAGGACCCTTACTTGAGCACTAAGGTCTGAAGGCTTTACATTCTTTAGTTGAGGCCTGTTCACCCCGTCTTCTGAAGAGTGCTTCCAAAATTGTACTCTCCTTGTAATTTAGATATTCTCTACCTTTTTCATCAGCTTCATCATCTTTATCGTCCATATATTTGGTGGTAGAAATATCGATTTTAAATCCATCCTGTCCAGGAATTTCTAGAATGTCATTAAGGTTTTCATTTGTCAGCCATAAGTTCCTAGACCCGAGAGTCACTTAACACTTCTTCTTCTTGTCATTGAATTTCAAGCAGGCGTACCAGACCTTGATAACTTCATCATCATATCTCTCCTTAATCTCTAACAAATTTTTATACTTTCCCATCCATATTGCGGCATCAAAATTTTTTGAAATGAGAAATTATTCTAGACTTGTGCAATGTGGGGCGATTAACTTCTTTGCAGTAAATTTTGTTGTAAATTCTTTCAAGATGCTTTTAGAGTTACAAAGGGGCTCTGTGATCATCTATAACTCCTTTGACTCAATCATTAGTATAGAAGTAGTAAGGATCGGTTTCTTCGATTCTACCTTTGATGTTGTTTTATGTTCTTTTAATGGTGTTCCCATGCTGGATTCGACTTTTCTTTCATGGGTATCACCTTCTTTTAATGCAGACTGAGACTTGGTTAAACATTTGGGCCTAGCCTATTCTTTTTTGATGTTGGCATTCTTTACTCTGACCATTTTCATCTAGAATGTGTTTCAAGGAATGCTCCAAAGGTGTTTATGAGGTTCCATTTAGAGTTTAATCGGTGGAAAATGAAGTTTGACTGAAGAAATTTGAGAATGATCGAGAGAGAATGAAAAGTGTAAAGGTTGAAGTTTGAATACGGTTACATCTATTTAGTGTCTGTCCCCCTAAATCCTATTTCGTAATTGTTTTCAAATGAATTTTGGATGTCAAAATTCAAATTTTGGTCAATTACACTCTGGATAGATGAATTTTCAACCTTGAAGTTTGTCTGTCTGAAACTTACTTTTTAGAAAATACCTCAACATTCATATTTCAGCCTTGAAATACAATTGTTAGAGGCTCAAACACATACAGACAAATTTTGGTTATCAAAGTTTGAATGTTATAAGTTTCAAATAGAAAGCATGAAAACATATGATGTCCAACAGACGAATGTTAGAACTCAAACTTCAAATTTCATGACTTTATGAAGAAGTATATGAAATGTGAATATTGAATTATCAAACTTTGAATGTTGTATATATACAAGCAGAGCATATACATATATCAACAATTAAAATTTGAATTTCAAGAAGTCAACAGATCAATTTTGATCAAGTTGAAACACACGTTTAGCATATAAGGCACTGGATTTTGACTGTTAAATGGCCAAAATTTGAATTTCAAACAAGCTAAGTCACAAAATAAGGTAGATAAGGTATGAAAGTTTATCTATTTACAATCAAAATGTGACTATTGAAAATAGAACTTATAAATAGATACTAAAACTTCAAATTTTCAATTTCCTTTAGCAAATGTTGCTTGTCCAGGTGCAAGATACTCCATTATTTTGAATTCTTATCATATAAGCTCATAAGGAGTTCCTGCAAAACACTTTATACGTACTTCTATGCTTAAGTTAGTAAATGATCTAACACTTTTATTTAGAAAATAAAGAGATTGAGCTGGAAATTGATTTACAACTCATAGGATTAACCATTCTCAAATCTCTTCTAATTTTACTATATCTATCCTTTGGAAGTGGATTGGTCAAGATTTTCTACAAGATGATCTTCTGTAAGAAAAAATTTCAATATTATGTCTCTTTTTAGAATATGATCCCTTATAAAATGATGTCTAACTTCAATACGATTCGTCCTTGAATGCAACACTGGATTCTTTATGATGTTGATAGTACTGAGATTATCACATTTGATAGGTATTTCTTTCATCTCAATTTCAAGATCTTCCAGTTACTACTTCATCCAAAGGATTTAAGCACATTAGCTTCTATATTCAGCTTCTGCTGTGGAAAAAACCACACATTCTGCTTCTTGCTGAACCATGAGACTAAGGATCCCCCAAGAAATTGGCATGTACCACTTGTGCATTTTTTATTGGTCTTGGATCTAGCAAAGTCAGCATTAATATAACTAACAAGCTCTTCTCCATTATCCTTTGGTTACCAAAGTCCCATCTCTGATGTTCCAAGTAGATATTTGAATATTCTCTTTACAGTTGTTGCATGGGACTCCTTGGGACATAATTGAAACCTTGTACACATGTAGACATTAAACATGATGTCAAGTCTACTAGCTATTAGGTACAGTAGAGAACCAGTCATTCTTCTGTATTAAGTTATGTCAAATGGTTTTCCTCCTTTATCCATATCAAACTTTGTAGTAGTGGCCATTAGGGCTCCCATTGATTTAGCATTCTCTATCCCAAATTTCTTCAGCAACTCTTTTAGAAATTTTGATTGATTCAGGAAGATGCCATCATCAAATTGTTTCATTTGTAGTCCAAAGTAAAAGTAGAGTTCTCGCATCATTGATATCTTGATTTTACTTTGCATTAACTTAGAAAAATCCTTGTACAAAGATTCATTAGTAGCACCAAATATAATCTCATCAACTTAAATTTGAACAATAAGTAAATCTTTGTTTTTCTTTTTAGTAAAAAGAGTTGTATCAACTTTGCCTCTATTGACCCCTTTTTGAAATAGGAAGTTACTTAATCTTTCATACAATGCTCTAGGTGTGTGTTTTAATCCATATTATATACGTGATTAGGTTTAGTTGAGTCCTCAAAACCTAGAGGTTGGTCAATATAAACTTCTTTCATGATATAACCATTCAGAAAAGCACTTTTTACATCCATTTGATTTAGCTTAATGTCTTTTATACAAGCACAAGCTAAGAGAATTCTTATTACTTCCAATTTTGCAACTAGAGCAAAAGTTTCCTCATAATCTATACCTTCTTCTTGATTATATTCTTCAGCTACCAACCCAGTTTTGTTTTTTATTATTATTCCAAATTCATCAAGTTTGTTTTCAAACACCCGTTTGGTTCCAATAATTGGATGATCATTGGGTCTAGGCACTAAGTCTCAAACTTGATTTCTCTCAAACTGATTTAGTTCTTCTTGTGTAGTTATTATCTAGTACTCATCTTTTAATGCATCATCTATACAGTTATGTTCAATTTGTGAGATGAATGCACAATTATTGATTTGATCTCTAAGTTGCCTTTTTGTTTTAATATTCTCTTGAACATCCCCAATCACTTGATTAACAGGATGACTTCTTTGACATCTCTAAGCTTTAACTAGTTCTTGAGAAATTTCTTCATTAATTTCATGTTAATTACATTTCTCCTAAATATCTTCCTCTATAGCAGTAGAATCTGATATTTTTTTAGGTTCAATTTTATCTTCCTTAGAGAGGTTTAATTTTCTAAAGCTAGATATTAGCTCATCCTCCTTTAAGTCAGGTTTAAAGAGTGTCTCATTATCAATAAACACTATATGCACCAACTCTTTTATGATTTTATTTTTTTTATTGAAGGCATTATATGCTTTACTTCTACTAGAATAGCCAAAAAATATACCTTTATCTGATTTAGAGTCAAACTTACCCAGATTTTCTTTTCCATTATTGTAAATGAAGTACTTGCATCCAAATATATGCAGTTGTGAGAGATTTGGCTTCCTTCCTTTGTAGAGCTTATAAGGTTTCTTCCCCATGATTGGTCTAATGTATGCTCAATTGATGATATAGCTAGCTATGTTCATTGCATTAGCCTAGAAGTATTGAGGAAGCTCTTTCTCATTAAGCATTGGTCTTGTCATTTCTCCCAATATTCTATTCTTTCTCTCAACCACACCATTTTGTTGAGGTGTTCTTGGAGCTAGGAAATTATGATCAATTCTATGCTCTTCACAGTACTCCAAGAAGCTTGAGTTTTTGAATTCTCCTTTATGATCAGACTTGATAGATATAATAGAAATATCCTTCTCATTTTATACATTTTTAGTTAAGGTTACAAATGTTGAATCCAGAGTTTTGATGATTCCAAACCAACCCTCAAGAGCTTGGAATAAAGATATCAAAGGTACCCAAAAGGTTTCAAGTGAAGAAATTCTAAAGAAATTTGTGCAAAAATAGATGTAGGATGTTTAGTTGTGTTTTAATTTGAGTAAAAGACTTTGATTTGGTGAAAAGATGTTTGAAAACTTTGATTCTATGTTAAATCATGGAATATTTGAAAAACACCCACCAACAGACGAAGTTTGAAAGATTTATATTAAACTGTCATCTTGGAAATTCGAACTTTGGCTTTGGAAATTTGAATTTCGTATTAAAACTGAATAAGTCTCAGGAGATGCTTCTCTGACAGACAAATTTTGACTTGGGAAAATTCAAATTTTGATAAGTGTCTGAAATGAGCTTTAAGTAACAGACGAACTTTAGGTTTTGAAAATTTGAATTTCAAACAAAATGAAACTTATGAAAACTAAAGAAATTTATCTGAAATTATGTCAAAGTTCATCTGAAACCAAGTTTAGAATGGATTTCAAAGTTGCTCACTGACAGACAAACTTTGAACATGAAAATTCGAATTTCAGAAACTAAGCTTGTGAATATGTTAGAATGATATGTTGACATACGAATGACAGTATTTATAAATTTGAACTTTGAAGTTAGTCTGAAAAGAGGTCCCCTGACAGACGAACTTTGCCCTGTGAAAATTTGAATTTCGAAGTAAATGAACTATTGTGCCTTATAGACCAACTACGGACAGACGAATTTTGAGGTTCCAAAATTCGAATTTCAAAGGTACTACAGCAAATTGAAAATACTGTTCACACTTAATAGAAAAACTTTCTACTTGGAAATTCGTATGTCACAATATAGAAACAATTTCCAAATATCAAAATTTGAATTTCACTTCATGACAGACGAACTTCAGGCATTCAACATTGAAGCTATTAACCTTCGGTTTCTGTGAAATTCGTCTGTTGACCAACCGAAATTCAAATTTCAATATGTCAGAAGCATTAAATGCAGTTGGTTAACGGATAGTTTTTCAAAGTAACCGTTGGATAACTTCTCCAATGGATAGATTTTGTCTCTAACTGGTATTTGAGACCTAAATCTATAAATATAACATCATTTGAAGTTGTGGATAACGATTTTAACTTTGTATATACTGAAACTCTGCCAAATCATCTATTCAAAGTCTCTTACTCTCTCACTTCAATTTTTGGTGCTCCAACTTTCATATTTACTCTGTTTAAGAGAGTTTAATCTTTGTAAACAATCTTATCTTCATCTGGAAGATAGATTTTCTTGTGAGGGGATATCACAAGGGATTGGGAAGCACTTTGTAAGAGTGCATAAAGTGAATGAGTGAGCTCTAGAATAGAGCATCATCTTTGTACTGAGGCATTTGCAAAAAGCCCACTGAATTCTTGCAGAATAGTGGAAAATCTCAAGTGGTGACTTGGGGACTAGACGTAGGTCAAGTGGAGAGACCGAACCAGGATAAATATATGAGTTTTCTTCTCTTTACTACAACTTTTACAGTTTATTTACTCTTACTCTATTTTACCTTCTATACTTTGCTTTCTTCACTTTCTTGACATTTTGCAGAAAATTTTCAAGCTTCCCAATTCACCCCCCTCTTGGGAAGCCAGCCTAACTAACAATAAATGCATCATATGTTTCATCTTTGGAGGAAAGAAATAATGTCCAAGTAAATCTAGAATAGTCATCTACAATTACAAACACATATAGATTCCCACCAATACTTTTTACTCTAGATGGACCTATCTAATCCATATATAGCAACTAGAGTCATTTAGATGTGGAGATAACATTTTTAGATTTGAAAGAGGACTTAGTTTGTTTCCCTTTAAGACAAGCATCATATTCTTTGTCCTTTTCAAAAGAAATCTTAGGCAAACCAGTATCTAACTCATTTTTTAATTAGCTTATTTAGTTGGTTCATGTTAAGATGTGCTAGTCTTCTATGCCACAACCAACTCTCATTTTCTTTACTGATTAAATATATAGAATCTAGATTAGGGAGTTCATCTAAATCAATAGTATAACAGTTACCATCCCTTTGAGCTTTAAGGATAATCTTGTGATCACTTTTTCTAATGACCAAGTAGAACTTTGAGTCAAATAACATCCAATTTCCTTTGTCACAGGCCTGACTCACACTTAAAAAGTTGTGCTTGAGACCAATCATAAACAGCATCTCTTCCATGGATGTTTCTAGATTCTTGCCTATGATGCCAATTCGAACCACTCATTGCTCTTATCACTAGTCATATGTCTTGAGCATGCACTATCCATGTACCATTTGTTGCTCTTGCTGGCTCTAAGACATACCTGCAAAACAGAATTGACATACTTGCAAAACAGAATTTAATCTTTATTCTTAGGTGCCTAAATCTGTTTGGGTCCTTTTCTATTAGTAGCATTCTCTCTAAGTACAGATGTACCTTTGGGAATCCATTCTACCATCCTACCAAGTCCATTTTTCCCTAAGGAGCATGAACTGGAAATTTGTTCCTTCTTGTTACAGAAGTTGTAGGTGATAAAAGGATTGCTCGATTGAGATGCAGGAAGAAAACAATACAAATAATATTTTTGTTTTAGATGTCTAGATCAAGTATGGGACTCAATAGTTTTCAAGGAGTCACTTTTCTTCTCATCTCCTTCTGCACGCACAAAATGCATCATGTACATATTTTCATTTTCCTCTTAATCTTTTCTTTGAATACCCAAAGGTCATAACTAAAACCAGCCTTACCTTGTGCAATCCTTTGATTACCTAGCAACGCATACAATATTTCTTTACCTTTTCTGAGATTAGCTTGACTCTTCATATGATATTAATTATTCTTTTGAAGCTCAATGTATGATGTGCAGCAGGTAGATTCAGTTTTATGCTGGGATGCAATATCAGGCACTTTAGATTCTGATTCTAGTTTGTTAATTTTCTTTTTAGGAAGTTTCATTTCTTTTGCAATTTTGATGAGCTCATCGTGCAGGTCATGAAATGCATCAAGTAATTAAGAGTAAGAAGGTTTATAATCATTTACCTTATCTTTATTGTCATTATCAGAATGATTCTGGGACCCTTCTTTAACTTGTGCCATCAATCATATATTGGCAATTTTTTCTTATCTTTATCTTTTTATCTGAGTTGTTGCCATGGATTGAGGAGATATACACTTTGTTTTTCTTGCCCTTGTCAGTAGCTTTCTTTTCTTTTACCTGCTTCTTTAGGAGTTGTACATTCCTATTTGATGTGCCCTAGCTTCTTGCACTTATACCAAGTCATGGGTTCTTTGTTTTCTCTTTTGTTGCTAGTTCCTGCTCCTTTCTTGAAAAACTTCTTACTTTTCTTCTTGCCATAGAATTTTCCAAGTTTTCTGATCAGCATTACAAGAGTTTCTTCATCTAGTCCTTTTTTATCGTTAGAATCTTCCTCTTCTGTAGCTTTAAGCGCCAAGCTCTTCTTTTTCTTCTCTTGGCCTGCATCTTTAAGAGCTTTCATCTTGCCCTCATATTCTTCTAAGCTCCCAAATAAAATAGTGATAGAGGACATAGATCCTCCTCTTGCTTCTTCTATTGTTGTAACTTTGAGCTACCATTCAAAGGGAAGGGCTCTCAATATTTTTCTGACTTTCTCAGTTTGGATGTAGTCTTTGCTAAAAGCACTGAGTTAATTCATAATGAGGGTGAATCTCATTTCCATCTCTTTGATAGTTTCTCCCTCCTTGGTTCTAAATCATTTATATTCTCCAATGAGAGTACTGATTTTGTTGTCCCTCACTCTGCTGGTTCTTTCATGAGCTACCTCCAAAGTGTCCCATATTTCTTTGGTAGTTATGCATAAGGATACTCTTAAGTACTCATCCTAGGACAGAGCACTCACTATAGCGAATTGAGCCTGGGTGTTAAGCAAAACTCTTCTTTTGTCATCATCATCCCATTCTGCTTGTGACTTTTCTACCAGCTGCTCTTGCTTGTTTCTTCATGGGGAAAAAATCTCCCTTTTCTACTATGGACCACATGTCAAGATCCAAAATCTTTAAGAACAACTTTATCTTCATCTTCTAGTATATATAATTTTGACCAACAAAGCCTGGAGGTTTATTCATATTGTCACCTTTTGGAAGCAGGTTCTACCCTAAGTCAGCCATAGTTTCTCCCAGAGTGTTAATTCCCTTTGTTGGGAGTCCATGCTCTAATACCACTTGTTAGAAATGCTAGCTTCCCAAGAGAGGGTGAATTAGAAAGTATAATAGTGAAAGCAAAAGTTTGCAAAAAAAAAAAAGAAAATAATAAATATGAATATAGAAGAGATAAAGGAAGTGAACAATTTGGAGATTTATACTAGTTTGGTCCAATTCACTTAACCTACGTCCAGTCCTTAAGCCACCACTTAATATTTTCCACTATTTGCAAGAATTCATTGCGCTTCTTGCAATGCCATAGTACAATCCACGTGCTTTATTCTAAAAGCACTGAAAATTACACTTAACACTCTTACAAGTGTTTCCCCAATCCCCTTAGTTAACTTACTCACAAAGAATCTTTCTTCCATATGAAGATAGGATTTTGTATAGATATGAAAACTCTCTTAAATATAGTAGGTATGAAATTTATGGTACAATAAATGTGGTGTGTGGTGAAAAAGCTTTGAACAATGAATCTAGTAGAGTTTTTGCAATACAAACTTAAAATTGTTACCTATAACTTGAAATGAAGTTCTATTTATAGATTTACGGCTTAACTAGTCATTAGACATAAGATCTATCCATTAGAGACATTAACCAATAGTTGCTCTATAAAATTAGCCGTTCATCAACCGCATTTAATGCATCTGACACCAAAATTTGAATTTTAAGGGTTTATCAGAATAATTTTGTAGAGACAAAAAATTAAGGATTCCAATGTTGAACTTTCAAAATTCATCTGTTTAAATGTGACAGTCGAATTTTAGCTTTGCCAAAGTTAACCCATGTTAGATCATACGGATTTTCATATTTAAAGGCTATCTATTAAGTTTGAACAATTGTCTCAAGTTTGAACAGTGCACTCGGAATTCGAATTTCAAAAGCTAAAATTCGTTTATTTAGAGGCACATTTAACATGATACAAAAGTTTTCTCTTTGAAATTTGACTATTGAACTGCAAAGTTCATCTATTATAGATATGTTCTAATGAGACTCACAAGTTCTCAATTTGAAATTCACATTTTGAAGCCCAAAGTTCATCTGTCAAAGGTAGTAACAGTTAACTCACTTTGAACTTATCCAACATTTGAATATTGACCAAGCTTCATATAAATTTTGCATACTTTCACTAATAATGCTTAGTCTGAAATTTAAATTTCAGAACTAAATTTTGTCTATCAAAGATAAAACCTCTATAACTTCAAATTTTACTAAGCAAAGTTCGAATTTTGCACAAAATAAGTATGAGTCAATAACAAAATTAATCTATTAGCTAATATTCCTTAATTCTAATACAAACTAATATTGGATTAATTTGAAATCATTCATTTAAAACTTGTTGTAACATAAATAAGTAAGAATCAAAGCTTTTGACGACGTATAAATAGTAAGAAATCCAAAAAACTAAAACTAAATCTTCACATATTCTTCATTGGATTTCTTCACTTGATCCTTTGATACTTCTTTAATATTCTTCTTTTAAATTCTAGTTGTTTGAAATCATCAAAACTTCTGATTCAACAATAGTAACATATTGTATATTCATTAGCTTAAGTCAAAATTTTATAGTACTAATTAAATGGAAAGCAATAGCCTAACGTTCTATTTTGTTTTGCTAGAAATTTAGTGAAACTTTTTACAAAGATTTATTGCAAGACCGGGATAATTTGGATTGAGTCTTATGAAAGTTGCTAAATATGTTCTTGATAGAAACTAAAACTGATTCAAAGATTTTTTTTACACAAGCATCCGACATTGAAGTGATTTAAAATTAATTGTTTCAAGTCTTTGAAAGCTGTCATAATTTGAAACTGGTACTAAAACAACAGCTACTAGTTTTGACAAAAAATTTTGTCTCCACTTTTGCTCAAAGATTAATTACTTTCCTAAATGATGGCCTACATGTATGAAATGGTCTTTCTTTGCTTTTATATAAATATAAGTTTGTTAGATGATTTGACATAAGCTTTGGTCATTTTTCTTTTCTTTCATTGTAGTTTTCATCATATTATGAACCTTTATGCTTGTTAATGCAAGTCATCAATAATGAATCCATATCCTACAAAAATAAAGAATATATCCCATTAAGGAGGCATATTATCTCTTCTTCTTTTTTTTAGTAATAATCTATATCTATTTTTGCCTATTTTGATATAGATTGAAGTGATGTGGAGTGAGTCCCTCCACTTTATTCCCTACTAATTAAGGGTTGGAAACCTTTATATGTTGAGGACTTTGAGAAAGGTTCCTATTTTGCCAGCATTTCTTTTTATGCCATCATTTGCTTGTTTATTGTCCATTTGAAGAGTTGGTGCTTTTACTTTAAGATAGGACAATGAAGGGGAAAGGCAAGAAACTTTGATGGAAAAACACTTAGGGGGGATGTTGCAAAGGGTAATAGAGAAGCAAGGATATAAGAAAAGGAGAAGAGGAAAACAGTTACAAAAAATAAGTGTGCTAATGTTCAATACCAGTGATTTCATTAATTTTTCTATTTTATATTGTTCTTTTGTAGGTTCTATTGAGTGTTTTTGTTTTTCTCTTGATTAGTGTGTGTAATTTTTTTAATTAATAAAATTTCATTTTTTGGCCAAAAAACCTATAGAGGGTAGTAGGAAGAAAACGAAAATTATATTTTTAAAAAAAAATGAAAAAGGACTTTGGGACTGCTTCTGAAAACACATACCAAAAAACTAGATTTTAAGTACGCTTTCTGGAAGTATACACAAAGACTTTTGGAGTAGTCACATGGGGTACGCTTCAAAAGCATACCCAAAGGTCAAAAATAAGCATGCCGAAAGCTAGTTTTTGTAGTAATGATAGCTCTAATTGCATTCAAATCAGTACCATATTGTAAATAAGACATTGCTCTAATCATATATGTATTTGTCATAATTTTTGGAGCAATATTTGAATTTCTACAATAATCCAAAAACTGACAGTAACATGGCCGAAAAACAGTTTCCAGTTTTGACCCTTTACCTTTCTTGAGCCATAATTCATTCCATACTAGGTCAAATCATACGTAATCTATAACACCTTAAACTTAAGTCTATTTTTCATGTATTAGACTCCAATTATATCCATTATTGCATAATTAGAGACTTGATTGCATAAAAATATCAAAACAGATTTTTATTTATTTCGGACACTGTTGATTGTGCAATTTTCATTTTCCCCGATGAAATTCAAAAATTTGTAACTAATTCTAGAATAATCATCTTAGAGTGATTCGAGTCTAAAAAAATAGTTAAAAAGATGATCTTCATGGAAAAAATATGAAATAGAGTATTTTCTAGACCAATTCATGCAGTTTATTTCTCAAAATTTACTGTACATTTGGTCATTTTGAAACTTTCTAGGTTTTGGTCTTATATTCAAAAATTCATATCTCCTGATATTTTGAGCCAAATCTTATAGTTGCTATGTTGTTGGAAAGCCTTGTGTGTCTAATTTGTAGAAATATTTTCTTTGTACATTTATTCTACTGGAATAGGATAGGACATTAACTTAAACCAATAGGGGACAGAGCTCAACTTTAATTGGAATAGTCATGAGGAAAATATGTATAACTCTTGTTGTATAGCTTCAATTGCACTCAAACTAGTGGCATATTAAAGATAAGACATAGAAATTTCCATACATAGAAACCAATAAATTTTTTGAGCTATGTACGATTTTATAATCCCTTTTGAAATTTCCAATATCTAGGTTCAAGATTCCAGTTTTCCAATCATGCCCTATTTTTGAACCCTAAATTTGAAAATTCATCATACATTGTACACTTATCCAATTTATATGTTATTTAACTCTATGGAAATTTTATTCCATCTACTTTCAAATCATATAAATCACTTAAACTAATTATCCTATTTTGAATTAATAGTACCTATATTCTTTCAGGGTATTCAGATTGAATCTTTCATCCATACTTTAACATAATAAACTTCATAAACATAATACATCATCATTCATGGTTCTATATCCATACATAACATCATATAAGACACATATAAGCATAACTATGCCAAATTACAGATTCATAACATATTGCATGATTTTATACAAATTGCCAAATAATGCATCCAATTGGCTCAATAATCATGCTCCTCCTCAATCTTCTTAACTTTGCCAGGATTCATGACATACCTTGGACCTATCATGGATAGTCATTTGGAAAGGGTGAGATTCATGGAATCTCAATAGTTACCACCAATCAAGTAATGATATTATCATATAATGCAAGCATTCATCACCAATCATCATTCAAACATCTAGAATCATTTATGCTCAAACATTTTGTAGAAATTTGGATAGAGTTTTCTCTTACATTTTGGACATCTTGAGGTCATAAGACCCCTCAAGTAACTTAGCCAATATCAACAAATAATCACAAAACATCATCTCAAACATCTAGTAAAACATCAAAACCATTGCAAATTATATAATAATACAATGCAAGATTACGTTAGTAAACTATCTTTTTAGCTTTTCAATCCTTTCCAAACTTGGCATACTCTTTCTTTGGCCTTCAATTGCCTCTTGGAACCGTATAACATCATAAAATCAAGTCTTAATCCATTGATTCCAATTCTTACTTCACAAAGTGGCACTTGTCTTTGGGAATTTCTATATAATTAAACTTGGTCCTTGATATGCTGATTAAGAACTGAAAATTGAAAAGTCGAAGAGCCTTAAATCCTAGGATCAAGTGGTGGCAACTAAAAGGTGAGAAACAATTGATCTTTACGACAAAAGTTTTAGAGGAAGGCAATTGGGAGTCGTAAGGAAGTGCTAACATCTTGTGGGAAAAGATGGCTAAAAGAATCAAGGATATCGCTAAAGCAGTCCTAGGTGAATCCAAAGGTTTTGGACCAAAAAATAAAAAATCTTGGTGGTGGAATGAGAGTATCTAGGAGAAGGTCAAACATAAGAAAGAGTGTTTCAAAGCTTTGCATTTGTGCAATAATGATGAAAATTGAAAAAGTTATTGATTGGCTAGAAAGGAGATTAAGAAAGTAGTGAGTGAGACTCAATCTAAAGCTTTTGAGAAATTTTATTAGTTATTCTTTGGGAATTTCTTGTACAACATACTTGTCTTGCCCTATTTTGGACCCAAGGAATCCATTTTTAGGGTCAAAATTATGAAATTCCCTTCTAATCTCAAACCCTAAATCAGTAGAAAATTTGAAGAAATTGTAGAAAAGTAATAACTTATCAATCTTTGAAACCAATGGCATAATCTTGCATCTTGTGACATATACTTCACTTTTCATGGATTGGTTTCTTCATAGCACAACTTTCTCTCTTTATTCTCTCTTTAGATCAAAAATTTCAATGGAAATATTTGAGAAAATACTCCATGAATCCTTACATAACTCAAGTATATACAAGGTATTAGCTTCAAAAAGTTACCTTGAAAGTTTGAAAGTAAACCCTTGCCTTTTTTCTTCTCCGTTTATTCTCCTATTTTTCATGCCACTTTTCTCTCCCCAACCACAGTTTTTGCATGCTCTTGGTTGAAGATGATGATAGTTAATGACTCAGTTGGATATTTATCTAATAAAATTATTTAATTAACTTTTCTTTTAACTTTATTCACTTTTTCTTTAAAAAGATTTTCTAAGAATTCCACTTGTGTCCATAAGCTACAATCAGATGTGGCTCACTTCATTTTTTTGCCAAAAATTGCTTCACTAATTTTTACGAATCAAAATACTCTTTACCAATTAAATATCTTTGCTGAAATTGTCATTAAATTGGTATAGGATTATCCAAAAATAAATTTTTGTCTAAAATCATTATCTTGACCTAAAATATATTTTAGTAAGGTCCAATCAATTTCCTTGAATTGGAATTACCTTTTTTCTGCAATCTAAAATAATCTTTATCGAATAAAATATTAATATTAAAACATAATTACCCACTAAATATTATTTTGATCTTATTAAATTCTATACTATATGCAATTGAGCTTAGCTCATCGAGAGCTTCACTTTGACTATAATTTACATATTTATGAAAATGTCCTTATCTTGGAGCAAATTTATAATTTTTATAATTTTTAGGTCATTAGGTGTAATTTGTCCCAACCATCTTTCTCTTTTCCTCGTTAACTTACTCTTAAGGGACTAAAATGCAAATATTCTTAATTTTTAAGGACAAATTATAATTTTCTCATTTTTCTATTTTTCATGAAAAAATGACTTTTTTGCCCTTTTTTATGTTTAACGATGTCTCTTTGTTTTTCCCTGTTACTTATGCATTTTATGATATAAATATTTTTTTCTTGGGGTTTAAATGCATTATTCACATTTTGCTTCTAATCTAAGAAATGACCGTTTTGCCCTTGATCCGGGTCAAAAGTATAATTATCCATTCTTCTAGGCACTTTTTTTGTAATTTCACCTAAAGGCCAATTTTTTATTATTTCTTTTTCATTATTCATATTAACTTTCAAATTGGTCTTTCTCTTAATCTAGACCTCCCTGCTACATAATATTTATACCGTTGCGCTTAGCTTGGGACATACTTCCATTCAAGTGGTATATTGCATATTTTCTAGAGTAAGTTCTGAAATTAATTTTTACTAATGACTTTATGAAAAATTAATTTTAATCAAGGACAAAGCATAACTTCTTCTAAAAACAATTTGGGAAATTGATTTAATCCAGAGACTGAGCATGCAACTTCTTCGTCTCACTTCTTTTCCCTTCTCTTCGTGTGTTTTATGGCATTCCTAAAAATAGGGATATTAAGTAATCTATTTTGGCTTAAGACTTAACATGTCCTCTAACTAGAGGAATTATACTTTAGCTCACTTTCTTTACCATATCATACTAAGACATTCCCAAACATTAACATATCATAAATTACCAATAAAAAGAACAAGCATAACTTTTCAATCTCAACTTTCATCATTTACTTTCTTGAATATTCATTTCCATACTAATGAATAAACTAATGCATATCTTACTTGACATATTATACATATCAACTTAACTATACATCAATACTTTACATAACATGCCTTAGGAACAAAATATCATTAATTAATAATCATAAACATTCATTATTTTTCCACCAATTCTCCTTCCTTGGCTTTCGTCCATTGTAACATTGTCCCTAGCATGATTAGTAACTTGGGAGAGTGAGATTGAGAAATCTCAGTAATAAACTTGCACATGCAATTACATCATTATATCACTTTAAAAACATTGATAACATTGTACAATATTATAAAGCATACAAAATACCATGTTAGCTAATAAAATTTCATCGGCATTTTGGCTTAGAAAAATGACATCTCGGGCTCAGCCTTCATCAAATAAACAACCAGTCAGTCAAAAAAAATAATCACAGTAACAACATGGCAACATTATCATAACATAAAACATATTTAAACATTATTGTGTAATAACATAAAACTAGAGCAAGCTACTACCTGGGAGCTTTAACCTTTTCACTTCAACCTTGAATTCCACTTGCTTGAATCCTTTCCCAATCACTTCCTTACTACTTCCCAAGCCTAGAAGCAATAATATAGCTATGCTAAATCCAGTTATTCTCAATGGACTTTCTTAAAGTTCACTTGAAACCCTAAAATTTCATATTTCATATACTTGATTCAAACTTGAAAACATAACATCTCCTTTACTAATTTATGCATGAGGAATCCATTTTTACCATTGGATTCATAAAATTTCAACTCCCTCTACCTTATCTCTCTTGGTTGAAACCTTCCTCTTAATAAGCAAGATAATTAATTTCATTATTTTATTGTAAAAACTCATGCAAAAATTTCAACTAGTACATACTTCTCCTTAACTTACTTTCATGAAAACATCCTCCCTTACATATTATCCCCTTCTTGGCCAAAACTAAAACCCTAGGAGGAGAGAAAGAAAACCCATCTATACTATTTTAAACTCATGCAAAACTAACTTAGAATTAAAGGAGAATACTTGCCTTAAGATTGTCTTCTTGCCTTCAAGCTTGGCTTCTTCCTTTCCTTCTTCTTCCTTTCTTTCTCCCTCTAAAATTGAGCACATCTTTCTCTCTCTAAGCCTCTCAATATTTCAGCCACGTAAGGGGAGTATGCTTGGCATTTATAGACCATTCAAGCTTTAAAAAGTCATCCAAGCGTCCTCAAGTTTACATCATTCATGACATTAATTTTTAATAAAATATTCTTCTCAAACATGTGCTAGAATTTCGGCCAATGAGAGAGGAATAAATGCCTTGGTCCAAATTAATCATGTATCAATTATTTTATGTAAGGACATTTTCTTGATATTTTATAGTGTTTGCTAATACTGTGCGTTCATTAATATGTACAAGAAATATACCAATCTGGGATCTATATTTATCTTAATAATTGTCCCAAACTATATTTTATGTAGGGCTCACATGCTTTTTTTTTTCCTTTTTGTTTTGTGGGGCCCACAGCTCTTTTTCTTTTTACTATTTTGTTCTAATGCACTTTGAAGTTTGTATGATTTCAAACTATACCTTTTGGGCTCAATATATTCTTCTAATAGATCTAGCATGTCATAAGGTCTAATTCTACATATATATCATTTTTCTAAAAATTTTGAATTTAATACTAGTTATGGACTAGATTTGAAATTTATTCTTGTGAAGAACCAAACTTGTTTGCTTCTAAGTACTTCTAAGGACCTTAGGAAAACATAATTCCAATTACGAACCAATCATGTGTAATTACCATTTTTCCCCTTGTAGCATTCACACTATTGCACATGTGGCATCTTTTCCATTCATGCTTTTTAGCACTTTCATACAAGGCACATTGTAATTGTCCTTTAAATATAACCATAAAAATGCAGATGTTACTTTTCTTCCCCCCTAAATAAAATTTTGCCCTCGAAATTTCGATAACATACCTTAATTAAATACCTTTGAATACTTCTTTCTCATGCTTTCTTTCATTTCCCATACAATCTTTTTTTTTTTTAAGTTAATCATTGCTAGACCACTCTCACTAAGGAATACTTTCATTGTTCAATTATTTAATTTAAAATTCAGCATTTCACTCAGGCATCATTTACCAGTTCATAGCATTTAAAGGGTCTAGCTAGTACATTTAAGTTAGGAAATGTGGAGGGCATCATAAATTTACTTCAAATTAGGGGGTATAGAAAACTTGCATGTAATAGGTCCATCATTAATTTCTTACTTCTCTTATCTTTCCTATAATATAGTCTTTCCATTGGCACTTAACAACATTTCTTTCTTTATTTTTTTAATTTTAGACTAACTACAAGAATGATTTTCTTGTCAAGGCATAAGCTAATGTGTTAGCTTTGCCTAGATGGTACTTACAATGCCACAATAACCTTTTTTTTCCATTCCATCTTCTTTACCTCATGTCCAACTTTTTTTTTTAATCTTGTAATTACTTGAGGCTCCCATGGTCTCAAATACTTCTATGGTTATACCATAGAGATAGAATCTTTGTAATATCTCTAATTTTACTAGATGTCATAAAATGCATAGAGAATTAGAGAAAACTAAGAGACAGTTAAACGTGAAGATGTAACACCTTGATTTAAGACATTTTTCCCATGTATTAAATCATTATTAAGTTCATTTATACCTTATTAGAACGTTGAATCACATAATATGTCATAATAAAATTTTCCAAAAATTCGGGTACTATTTATTTTAACCAAATCCTTTTTCCTGACAGAACTTTGGAAATCTAGTTTTCTGGAGCAAATTTTGATAAATCACTATAATTCACAGTTACATCCAAATTAAGTGCTCTTAGACCATTTGGAAGCTCTTTTTGTCTACTTTCTAACCTTATATAACATTTATACTTTCTACCATGAAATGTTCAAACAGTGGTAGATTTACCATGAGGAGGTCATAATGACCATTTACATCCAAGTACTTTGCAGAACAAAAGTTATAAAATATTTACTTGAGCATAATTTATCCTCATATCATACCATACATTCTCTAAGACCTAAAGAAACATAAAATCTTGAAGAAACAGATTTAATCATATTTACAAATTTAAACAAAAGTTCTAAATTCATGGTCATTGCAAGCACTATCAAATCATTCACCAAGTTCTTTCTTCTTTCCTTTCTCCTCCTTGGTGGTCTTACCATGATTGCTTTCTAAACATGGTTAGGATGTGGGAGGCTGAGATTCAAAGGATCTTAGTACATAAATTCCAAACATGCCATCCTATCATCACAAATTGCATAAAAATATCATATAAACTTTAATTCATCACATATGTACATTGAGACATACATTTTGAAAAATGGACATCCCGGGGTCTTAAACCCCTCATACAACTCAACCAATAACATAAAAACATCACAAAGCAACATTTCATTCATATGCCACAGCTTCCCACACTTGAAACACTACTTCTTGAGCCTTCCACAACTTCCTTGAACCTAGCCATATCATCATTCAAGCATCTTAGCCACTGGTTTCAAGGGTAACATTATACAATACACATAAAACCTAAAATTCTCACTTAGCTTTCCTTTGAGATTTTCTTAAAACCAATTCTTGTACTTGACTATTTTGAACCCAAGGATCTTTTTTTGGAGTAAAAAACATGAAATTCCAACTCTAAATATAAATCCCTTTATGGCCGAAAATCATGAAAAATGAAGGAAAATTGCTATACTTCATAATACATTAAACTACTTCCATTTTCATGCTTTAAGTGACTATTTTAGCATTTTCCCTAAGTTTAATGGTTGGAGAACTCATTTCCTTCATTAATCATGGTTTGGCCGAAACTCTAAGGGAGTGAGGAAGAAAATATACTACATGAACCATGCACCAAATCATATAAATAGCAAGCTTGAGGTGGTAGAAAGGCAACTTACCACTTGAGCTTTCAATTTCCCTTGTACTTTCTCTTCTCCTTTCTCTCTTTTCTCCCTTTCTTTCTTACTTTTTTAGCCCCTATTTTTGCTGCTAGAATACTCATGCAGAATGAGAAGAGAGACAAGGTTTAAGTGGCTTAATTACCTTGCTAAGCATGGTTAATATGTTAACCTAACCATGATTGCTTTTGGTGCCAAAAATCACAACTTCTTGAGGAAGTTTTTGCCAAAATTTCTTACTGTCCAAGCTGCCCAAATATCATGCCTAGAGAGAGCTTTGAGTGTCCCAAAAATTACTCAATTTTTCCTAGTCCAGATATATCTTGAACCGAGTAATTTTTAACTATACTGATAAAACTGCTTTTTATAGTAAATTAACATTTTTTGGCTACAAGACTATTCCAAATTTAGTTTTATATTTTCTTAATTATCCTATCCCAAATGATATTTATGTGAGGTACATATCCTATCTCGATTACCTTTTAACTATCAGTGGGGCCCATAATCTATTTTATCAATGTAAAGTTACTTTTGGACACTCGACATTAATTATGTTTTCATCCTTAATCATTAACCCTCAGTGCCAAACACCATTGGACTTCTCTCGTAGAGGGCTTCGTTCTGACAGTAATTTTACATATTTACAAAATTACCCTTGACCAAGGGTTACATTATTATAATTTTTAAAACTTTTGGGTCATTAGGTGTAATTTTTCCCAAGGATTTAGCGACATGGAAGTCATTTTTATAATTCTTTAAGGCCAAAACATAATTTTTTATTTTTCTATCAACCAGGAAAATGACCTCTTTACCCTATTTCACATAAAACGGTGTATGTCCGTTTTTGTGAATTCCTTATACATTTCATATTATAATTAATTATCTTCTCTTTCATTGCTTGATATTCAGTAAAATTCTGGGATATTATATTTCTACTCCCTTAAAATAAATTTTGGGTCATTAGATGTAATTTTTCCTAAGAGCTGGAAGTTGTAGGCCCTACAAAAGCAGGCAGGTGAAGAGAATAATATATGGGCTCCACATAAAAATTTTATGGGACAAGATAATTATGGAAATCCAAATACAAATTTAGAGTCATCCTGTATCCTTTAAATGACAAAATTTCACAAAAAGTAATTAATTGGTATGCTTGAAATTTATTAGTAAATGTTATATTTAGACTGATAAAATTATAGAGCATTTTGGGCAAAAATACCCTTAAGAAAGCATGATATGCAGCTGCTATGGACACAATTGGAATTTATTTAATTGATTTTGGAAAATAATTCATTAAAATTAACTCAAGGTAGTCAAGTTATACAAGATCAATATTCATCTATTTGATATCTCTTCTACAAGTGCATGGTTAAGGTGTTTAAATGAGTTAATTAGCCTCTCTTCCTCCTCATTGTCATGCCATTTTCAGCTGCAGCAAGTTAATGAGAGGAGCTTCAAAACTTTCAAAGAAAGGAGAGAGAAAAGAGAGAGCAAGGTGCAAAGATCAAAAGCTCAAGTTGTTGGTAAGTGCTCTAACTTCCTTGAGCTTGTGATTTCAAGTAGTTTGTGATAGTTTAAGTGAAGTTTTCTCCTCCCTTTCTCTCTAAATAATTTCGGCCAAAACACTACGATAGGGAAGAGATGAGTTTCCAAACACTAGCTTAGATTAGCCACTTGAAACATGAATATGCAACTTGTTTGAAGTATATCAAGATCAATCATTTTCTCTCATTTTCTTGAGATTTTCAATCAGATTAGGGTTCATGTTACACTTGGAATTTCATCTTTTTAATGCCAAATGGAATCCTTGGGTCCAAATTAGCTAGGAACAAGTGTTGGACTCAAGAAAAACTAAAGGGAAAATAAGATAAAATTTTAAATATGCACTTTTTGTTAGAGCTCCATGAACCAGTGGCTTATAAGCTCATTTGATGTTATGTTTGGGTTCAAGAAAGTTGTGAAAGTAATAGGAAGTGATCTACCAAAGGAAAAAAGCTGAGGAAGTCAAGAATGTAGCATTTTACCATTTTATGCATTATATTGTCTTATGAATTTCTATGAACTCTATGATTTGTATGATGCCATATTTGATGTTTTGTGATGTTCCTTGAACGTTGGCTTAGTTATTTAAAGGGGCTTGTGACCTCAGGATGTCCCAATTATAAAAGGAAACTCTGCTAAAATTTTTATAAAATGTTATGGCATAGTATATTCAATATGCTTATTAAATGTTTTTTCATAAACTATGTGATGATATATATGTTAGATATGCTGGCTTCCCAAGAGGGGGGTGAATTGGGAAGATTAAAATTTTCTACAAAAGTTAAGAGAGTTATAAAAGCAAAGGTGACAGTAAGAACAGAGTAGAAAAGAATAACACTATGAAAGCAGTATAAGGGAAGAGAAGACACAGATGTTTATCCTGGTTTAGTCTATTAATGTTGACCAACATCCAGTCCTTAAGCTACCACTTGAGATTTTCCACTATCTTGCAAGAATTTAGTGGGCTTCTTGCAATTGAAATTGCCTCAGTACAATTTGATGCCCTGTTCCAAGAGCTTACAATTTCACTCTTTACACTCTAGCTAAGTGCTTTCGAAATCCCTTGTAAAATTCCCTCACAAGAAAATCTTTCTTCCAGATGAAGATAAGATTAATTACAGTGATTGAACTCCTTAATTTAGAGTGTATATAAAAGTTGAAGTACATAATATGAAGTATGTGAAAGTAGAAGACTTTGACTCAAGAATTTAGCAGAGTTTTTGTATATACAATGTAAATTTGTTACCCACATCTTCAAATGAAGTTCTATTTATAGATTTATATCTTAACTATATGTTAGAGACAAGATCTAGCCGTTAGAGATGTTACCCAACGGTTACTCTAAAAAACTATCTGTTCACCAACCATATTTAATGCGTCTGCCACTCAAAGTTTGAAATTTGGAGTGTCAATAGACGAATTTTGCAGAGACCGAAAGCTAAAGACTTTAACGTTGAACCTCGAAGTTCGTCTGTTATAAAGTAAAGTTCGAATTTTCATCTTTGGAAAATATTTCTATGTTAGAACATACGAATTTTCAAGTTTAAAGTAATTCTGGTAAGTATGAACAGTTGTTCTATATTAGTACAGTGCCTTCGAAGTTCGAATTTTGGTGCCCAAAATTCATTTGTCAGTGGGCAGCTCAATAAGATACAATAGTTCTTCTTTTCAAAATTCTAATTTCAAAATCCAAAGTTCGTCCATCAGAGAGAGCTCTTATCAAACTCAATTCAAAGTTCAAATTTCTGATAACTAAAATTCGTATGTTAAAAGATTTTTACAATAGACTTGCAAGCTGTGTTTCCAAAGTTCGAATTTCCAAAATCAAAGTTTGTCTCTTAGAGGACTAACTTAGAACTCTTTCTAAACTTTACTTTTCATATGAACTTTGTTGTAACATCCTACCTCCCTTTCATAACCAAAACTCATGAAATACAACCTTTCACAATCCAAATAGCTTAAAACAACATCTCACATCCTCTGACCAGCGGAAACGAACCCCAAATTACCAAACTTTGGGCTGGGGCCACGGCAGCTACAAGACAGCCGCGGCTCTGGCCTGCTCTGTTTCTCCCTCGTTACTGCCATCACTGGCTCCGTGGCCTAGATACTGGCACCGTGGCGCCCCCTTGTTGATATCCCATATCAGCACTTCAACGTTTTGGGGAAAACTTCCGACGTGCATAACTTTATGCCCCAACCTCCAATTGACTTGATTCCAACTCCTACAAGCCAATCTAGCTCCAATCTAACCATAGACACCACTTTCACCTCAATCCAACTCCGTATGGAGATTCTGGACCCCTGACACCGTTTTGACCACTTATTGACCCAAACTCACCACTAACCAACCTCAATTGTCATCAAGGACAACTGGTCACTCAGAGACCATTCATACAGGTCCAAACTCTCCAAACTAACATATCCAAGGAGGTTGCACCTCAAAGGAACCACTCCTCTGAGTTCTGACCCCCTTTGAACCCCAACATGACAAAACAGGTTATAGGCCCTAAAACATAACCATCAGGTGCAAACAACTCTGGGCTCACAAATACTACCATACCAATTTCCAAATACTTAACACTCTCAAGACACCAGCATAACACATTCCACATAAACATAACCAAGCATACATTCCTCCATAACAATCCTCATACATTAAATACACAACCGTCTACCCTACTTGGCACATAATACATTATCCAAAAATACAAACATTACATAGACTTCCCACATACACCGCTACTCTCTAGGCTTCACCGGACTAGAGCCAGAACCTTCACCTGAAAGGGTTAGTCATGGGAGAGGGTGGGGTGAGACAATGTCTTAGTAACCGGGATCAACAACACATAAACATATATATATACAAATATGAATCATATAATATATGAATGCAATGTAAAATGCATGATATGCATGTCGTCCTCTCTAGGACTTCCATCCTTATCCTCCCTAACACATGTATACATATACCCCGTCCTTATCCTCCCTAACACACATAAACAAATAACCCATCCTTATCCTCCCTAACATATACAATATCACATACTCCAACCTTATTCTACCTAACAATTTCATTTATCATCATATATCATACGTCATCACATCATCACCACTTTATCCGTCAGACATTTCAATGTAACAATAACATGTGGTGATGCTAATGTATCATCATAATCATCATGATCATCATATCATATCACATTAATGTTCTCATCACATATCCCATCACAATACTCATAAACATCATCTACTATACACATACCACGATATATAATAACCACACACAAACATATCACTATCGTGGTATGAAAGAGACAAGCATATATATATATACCACTATACATACTATCGTATAAAACCACATAAACAAACACCCGGTTACCTCAGGTTGTCAATACCACGCTCAGGCAAGTTCCACACGCTTTCTTGAACACCGACATGCTTGAACTCCAACACGGTTAACCAATTAACCTTCATAACACATAATTCTCCCATTAACACAATATATCTATAATCACAATATCACAATTTAACCACTTTAGGCTTAACCTAAGGCCCCAACACCCCAATCATACATCAATAAGCTCTCAGGGATCATTTAAACACTACTCGAACACATACTCTTCGGATTCCCAAGAGCCCTAACCGGAAACAACCTAGGGCTAAGCTCAAATCGCACATAAACCCTTCCAAACACACATCCAACCAACAAGAATACCAAAACATACTCCATTAACCTCAAATCATCCATTTCAATTGGTGGATTTCACCCCGAATCGGAAATCCAATCTTAACACCGAAAATCCCAAACTTCAACCGAAGAAAATGGAGAGGGAGGAGTACAGAACACTTACCAACTTGAATCCAAGCTCTTGAGGTCCGAAAATCACTCCTAGAAGCCGAGAATCCCGATAGCACTGCTCCTCACAGTCTCCCTCTATTTCCTCAGTTTCTTTCTTTTCCGTTCGACTGAACTGATCCGGATTTAAACAAATTTCCCGACTCTCGCCGTGGCTCCACCAACTAATCCGGAACAATGCCACTAGAAGGTCTCTCGCCGCAGTGGATCTGCTCCTTGCTGCGGTGCGGAGCCCTTTTTGGTTCCTCTTGAACCATATTTGTCCTACATCCTCCGATCCTGAACACAAAACCAATAAAGATATCATGAGGGGCGTTACATTTGCCGTATCCTTAGATGAATTTTTCATTTTTCATAATTTGCGTTTTATCCAAAATTCAAATTTTCAAAAGCCAAAGTTTGTCTATCAGAGAGAGCTCTTATAAGTCTAATTCAAAGTTTGAATTTCTGAAATCAAAGTTTGACTGTTAGAGGAAGCTCTTTTCTGACTAACATATTTTCAGTTTGAAGTTTGAATTTCATATGCCAAAGTTCAAATTTCCAAAGTAGCAAAACAATTTTAACACTTCAAAGTTCGTCTGTTAGTGGGTCTTTTTCAAATATTTCATGAATTATCTTAAAATCACATTTTTAAAACATTCTTTTGCAAGTTCAAAGTCTTTTACTCAATTTAAACACAATAAGAAATCCTATATCTAATCTTGTGCAGGTTTTTCTTGGATTTCTCCTCCTGAGATCTTTTGTACACCTTTGATATCTTCTTTACAAGCTCTCGTTGGTTGGTTTGGAATCATCAAAACACTTGATTCAACAATATATGTGTAATTGGTAATGCTAATGAGATTCAATGAATCTCACGCTTCCAAATGTTAGCCATATCTAGGAGCTAACCATGACAAGATTACCAAAGAAGATAAAGGCAAGGAGCGAGAAATTGATGCTTAAGATATTCTTGCTTGAAATGATCCTTTATTATGGGCTTTTGTGCAAATTCCTATGGGTGACTTTTGTAATATTCCTATTTTTATGGGATATTATAGAATGCATAAAAGATGGAAAAGGAAGTGAAACAGTAAGGTTACATGCTTGATCCCTAGATGGAATAAATTTCTCATATAATTTTTAGAAGAAATTTTGTTTGGCCCTTAATTAAAATTAATTTTCCATAAAGTCCTTAGCAAGAACTAATTCTAGAATTGAGCCAGAAGATATGCAATATACTAGTCGAATGGAAGCCTATCTCAAGTTGAGTGTAATGATTTAAGTATTGCGTTTCCATGAGATCGAGATTAAAAAATAGACTAATTTGAAATTTAATTAAAAAAATAATTAAAATTGGTCTTTGAGAAAAATTGCAAGAAAATATCTAGAAGAATAAATTATTGCCTTTTTGACCCAACTTAGAGGTAATTTCATAAATATGAAAAAATTACAACCAAAGCGAAGCTTTCTACATACTAGACCTAATGGTATATTGCATGGAGGTTAATTAACTAAGAATTAGAGAAAAGCAAGAGACACAACTAAATGTGAAAAGGGGCAAAAATATCATTTCTCCAATTAGAAGAAAAATGAGAAAATTATATTTTAGCTCTAAGAAATAAGAATTTTTTGTAAAATGTTCTTCAAAATAGAGAATTTAGTGCACTTTAGTCCTTGTGTAAAATTACATGAAAGGATTCGAAAGTTTTAGAAATTATAAATTTGTCTCAAGTCAAGGGTATTTTTGTAAATTGAAAAAATTATTGTCAAAATAAAGTTCTTAACAAGCTAAGTCTAATGAAATACTGTTTAGAAGCTAGTTATATTAATATGATTTAATATTGTGTATTAAGTTCTAAAATTAAAATTTAACCAAATAAATGTCATTTTAGATTGTAGAAAAAGTAGTATAGTGTCAAAAACAGTAAATAGACCCCACTCAAATATATCTTAGGACAAGAAAATGATGTTAATCTAAAAGTAATCTTTGGATAATTCTGTACCAATTTAATGAAGATTACTGCGAAAGTAATTAATCAGTATATGTAAAATTAATCAGCAAAGGATATTTTGATCCATAAGAAAATTATGAAACAACTTTTGGCCAAAAATCTTGAAAAGTGACATGAAAAGAGGCTGAACAGGGACACAAGAGGAATTTGCTAAATTGCTTTATTAAAATTAATAGAAAAGATTAATTAAACCAAAGTTATTATTCCCTTATTAGTTCTCTTTCCTTAATGCCATAAGTTAAGCCTTTAAAGTTCCTTCTTCACCCTCAATTCACGTCTATAACAGTAGCCAAGGCGCGTGAGAAGAGCAAATTTTTTTAAGGGAAAAGGAAGGGCAAGGAAACAAAGAAACAAGCTCAAGTTGTAAGGTAATGGTCTAAGGTCTTAAATTTGTGTTCTTTTATGGTTTAAGCTAGTTTCATGGAGTTATTTTCTCTCCTCTCTCACTTAAAGTTTCATCTATGAAAGGTTTTAGAGAGAGAAGGTAAGCACAAGTCAAATAAGCTTATGTAAAGGTTTAGAATAGATGAGTAAAGTAAGAATATACAAGTTGTTGTAAGTATTGTGAAGGAAATTTATAATTTTGACTCCAAAAATAGATTTCTTGGGTCCAAAATATGTTAGAACAAGTATGTTGTACAAGAAAATACAAATGGAAAGCAAAGTGAAAAATTAGAGTTAAAGTGAACACTTTGTGATTGAGGTCATGTAAGCAGTGGTTTATGACCTTGTTTTATGATGCTATAGGAATCCAAGAAGTGGTAGAAGACCAAAGGACGTGTGCAAGACATTTGGCAAGGTTTGGAAAGCTCAAAGGTAGTTAACTCACCTATTCTTGCATATGTATTGTCATGATAATTGCATTGTTTTAATGACTTGCCTACTGATTGAAATGATGATTTGTGATGAAATAGTATTGTTGGCTGTATTGTTTGAGATGTTTTCAACCTTGGGAATGTTCAAAATGCAAGGGTAAATGCTGCCTATATTTTCTACAAAATATTTATGTATAAATGATTTTGATTGGATATATGATGTTTCTATGACAATCTCTTGCATTATATGATAATATACTTGCATGAAAGGTAGTTAATACTGAGATTATTTGAATATGACTCTTCCAAATGATAAACCTTGATAGGACAAAGACATGTCAAAGATCTGAGCAAGGCTAAGGGGATTGAGGAGGAGTATACTTATTGAGCAAGTTGTAGCAATTATGATGTATTAATTTGACAATTTGTATAAAATCACGTAATATGGTATGAACCTATATTTTAGCATGGTTATGCTCCTATGAGTCTTACATGATGCTATGTATGAAGTTAGATCAATGAATGATGATGTGAAAAAGTTATGAAGCTTATATTACTAAATTATGAATGGAAAGGCTCATTCTAAACACTCTAATCAAACATAGGTACTGTTTATATGAAATAGGGCCATTAGTTTAAGTGACATGCATGGATTAAAAGTAAATGGAATAAGCTTTCCACAGAGCTAAAAAACACTTAAATTAGATAAGTGAGTGATTTATAATGAATTTCTAAAGTTGAGAGTCATAACTGGACAATATTTGAAAAACTAAAACTTCCATTGTGAATATTGGAAATTTCAAAATGCAAGCATAAAATCATGTAGAACTTCAAAAAATTCAATGGTTTGAAAGCATTTCAAGCTATAGAAGAGGAGTAATGTAAATTCTCCTAAAACTAGTCTAGTTAAAGCTAAGTTCTAATCCTTAATGGTTCAAGTTAGTGTCATGTTGTATTCCTGTAGAATAAATGTATAATAAAAATATCTAAAAAGTAGACATAAAAGGCTTTCCAATGACATAAATAACACACAAATTGGCTTAGAATAGAAGAAAATATGAATTTATAAAATTAAACCCAAAATCTTGTGAAGGTGAATATGCCTTAATCTACAATAATTATTCATGGATTAAATTGTACAGATTTGTCCAATAAAATTATTATTTCATATTTTTTTTCATGTAGACAATATTTGTAGCTATTTTTAGAGACTTGAATCACTTGCATATGAACAGTACCAATTTTTATGAAAATTCTATTTTTTTTATTTTTATCTAATTCAAGTTCCTAGTCAAGTATAAATGGACTCAATTGAAGCCTGATACATGGGAATTGAAGCTAAAAATAAAGGTGTTATAACTTTAAATCTATATCTCTAAGCAAACATGTCCCTTTATGTTTTATGTAATGTATGGCATGATGTTGGCACAAGAAAAGGCCATGTAAATATGTTATGGCTTTTATTTTTATAATGAATATAGATGAAAATGGTCAATTTGACCACCTATTAGGGAATCAGTCATTGTTTAAACTTTTTGTTGAAGAGCCTATGGATGTATGATTTATTATGATTTTTCAAATTTAGTGCCAAAAATCAGGAAAACTAAAAAATGACCATGTTTATAGTAAATTTCATGGATTAAATTGTATTGATTGGCCTAGCTAATGCTTTGTTTCTTATTTTTCGTATGTAGATGATTTTTTTAGCTATTTTTAGATATTTGAATCACATGCATATAATTTTTGTAAAATTAGTTATAAATTTTTAAAGTTCAGTCGATAAAATAGAATTTACCAAATGAACAGTATTAAATTTATGAAAAATTCTATTTTTACATTCTATGTTATTCAAGCTTCCAAATGTGCATAAATGGACTCTATTAAAGTCTAATACATGGAAAATGTAATTTACAATAAGGTGTTACAATCTCCACATCTTTAGGGCATTGATTACCGCTACTATAAGTAGGATAGCTTTCTCATAAAATTTAGTCATTTAGAACATAGGCTATGATCTATAACTCAACCATGTTACATTAACTCATATCCTAATCCATGCTTAATTTAAATGTCATAAACCTTATAGGTTATCTTTGGATTAGGAATAATTAACTTAGGGGAGGAGGTTTAGCCTCTTTAACTCTTAAAAACTCATTTTGCATTCTTCATCCCACCAAAAAAAAAATTTCAAGTTAAGCAATAAGACAATCTGAGAAAAGATTTTTATAATCATCTTAGAATATCTTACTAAACTTGGAAAACTTCCCATTGTTATTACAATTTTTGGCCTCTCCCACTTCATAATTGCATTTACCTCATTAGGATCTGTCGTAATCCTATGAGAGATTTTATACCCTAAAACTATACTTTCATGAGCTACATTCACTAAGAATGATGAAAGACCCACTTTGAAACCATCCAACAAACCTCTAACGATTTGGAAATTGCTTGAAAACATGCTAGAATCAAGCATAAACGAAAAAATAGCAAAGAAAACACAAAATGTGGAAAAACATGAATCTAAAACTGAAACAAGAAGACAACGCAATAAAATAATAAGAAAATATGAAATATATGTTAGTCAATGGATTAAGACCCTAGAGAACTCATCTCTTATAATCCTAGCTTCAAAATGCCACAAAGGAAGACCACTTCTTTGATAAGTCTAAGAATTTTCTCAAGAATACAAGGGATACATGAGAAACTCATAAGAAAATAACAAAAGTTTTGAAAATTCATTCTCATTGATCTCTCAATTACAAAAAGTACATAGAGGCCTATTTACAAAGAAATAGACAAGACAAAACTCTAGCCATATAAAAAAATGAAATTAGATTAAAAATTAAAAATAATTAGATCTAAGAAGCTAAAGGAGGTGCCAAAATAGATAACAAAATATTCTAGCAAATTACCCTTAAAGGTGGCACCTTTTTGCTAAAAATAAAAGAAAACTCTAGAAGCTTATCTTTAAAAATTTAAGAAACAATCAAAACTTATTCTCCAAGACATAATCTTTCACCAAAAGGCCTTATTTTTGAAAAATAAATAAAATAAATGAAAATTCATAATAAAATCTAATTAAAAATGTCACTATTTATGGTCACACAGAGCATAAGGTGTCTTCAAGTTTCCTATTCCAAATGGGCTCTTTTTGGGTTTAGATTTCGATCTTGTATAGATAAGAGCATTATCACACCTTTGGGCTCCATTTGGGCTGCAACTCATACTAAATAAGTGGCTCCAAAAATAGCAACTCTATGATCAATCTATTTAAAGCTTGCTTCGTTACTTTGGCCTTTGTTCCATTCTTTGGACTTTTCAAACTTTTCAGTGGGTCTTTAAGCTCCTAAACTTGCTTTCCATATTCTTGTTCACCTCCTTGATCAAGTTTTCCAAGCTCTCCATGCTCCTCTCCAAGCTCTTGCAAGTCATGCTTAGCCCTTACTCTATCAAAATTTAGCAAGTCATCGCTTTCATTTATAATGCTTTAAAAAATTCTTAGTTGTCTTTCATACTCCTCTAATGATTTAGAATATTCTAAAACATCATCTTTGAGGACCACAGTAAATTTTTCATACTTTTATTTATGTAGTCTATAACAAGTTCTTTGTAAGACCAATTGGCATAATCAAAGGTTCATAGTGCCTACATTCAATTCTAAAGGCAATTATTGGCATCTCTTCCTTTCATACTTTTTACATCTTTCTCATACTTATATTGCTTCCTTATTTGGAGACTTTCGCTACTGCTATTGATTCCAAGGGAGAACATTCTTCCCCTTTAGCCTTTACTGACTTAGATTTCTAGTCTATCACTATGCCTTTATACTTAGGCACAACCTAACCTTGTACTTTGATTACATTATCATAGCCCTTGGAAATTTTTGAGTTAGGATTAACTAATATCAAGGCAATGATTACAAACTCTTTGCTTATAAACATTTCTACTTTATTCGTATCCATACATAAATTTCATAGCAACTCAACTAGGGTTGTCTAGTGGTTTGACAACTTAAGGGAACTTCTCAATCCTTTAATATCCTTTTGCTAGCCTAGTTAGAACCTAGCTTTTGACCTTTTACCATTATTCATTCTTGCTCAATTGGGTTTCATGTCCCCAAGGGCCACTTCCCTTTTGCCTTGCCTTAGCAGCATTTATCTAACAAAGGATTTCATATATTTTTGCTCAATTGGGTTTCATAATCCCAAGAACCACCTCTCTTTTACCTCATCATGGAAACTTATAGAGGATTTCTTTCATGCTTTCTTGTGAGATCTTCTAACCAAGAACTTTTTTTTATAGGCAGATTTCATACTAAGCCTAGCAATCAATTATCTCAAAGTTTTGTAGTTCCTTAGCTACCTACCACATTTCTCAATTCCCTTAAATTCATAATTCATTCTTTTCATAGGTATCATAAATAAATTGATTCTATACGTTTCCTTTACAAAGGCATTGCATCTTTCTTTAACTTTCTTCTTTTAGGTCATACATTAGTTTCCTCATTTATCCTTTCTCAGGACTACTTCTTTCTTTTCATTATTATCATTTGTTCCTTAGTGGCCACCTACAGTCATTACTAAAAACATTCCACCAGTAATCTAAGTTTTTTTTCATATGTGGTATACTTATCTCTCATACTCATTATCACCCACCATTAAGTTCCTTAATTACTTTCCTAGTTAGTGGCTTGGTACTAGAGAAAAATCTTAGGTAAACGTTCATATTAGTTGCTGATTAATGAGGTTTTGTATTTTTAACATCATCCTAGGTCATCATTTTTTAGAGTTCTATTAGGACTTTAGGGCTCAGTGACCTTTTTTAATCATTTCATTTGTCTAAAGGTCTACTACGACCACTCAATAGGTCTACCACGACTTAGGGATTACTTAAGGCCATCTAGGATCTTCTATGACCCTATTTAACTATAGGATCTACCATGATCTAACCCTGAAAGGTTTCAAGACATAAGGAAAATAGGTCAGTAAAATATCATCTTTTAATCTAGCAACTACATCAAGATATTCTCAAGACTAATCCCTTATGCCACTAGCATTGAATCAAGTGTTTTGATGATTCCAAACCAACCATCTAGAGCTTGGAAAGAAGATATCAAAGGTGCACAAAAGATCTCAAGTGGAAAAATTCAAGAGAAACCAGCACAAGATTAGATATAGGATTTCTTACTATGTTTAAATTGAGTAAAAGACTTTGAACTTGCAAAAGAATGTTTTTAAAATATGATTCTATGATAATTCATGGAATATTTGAAAAACACACACTAACAGACGAACTTTAAAGTGTTAAAACTAATCTGTTGCTTTGAAAATTCAAACTTTGGCTTCTAAAATTTGAATTTCTAATTGAAAATAAGTTAGTCAGAAAAGAGATTCCTCTAACAGACGAATTTTGAGTGCAGAAATTTGAACTTTGAATTAAGTTTGATAAGAGCCTTCTCTAACAGGCAAACTATGGGTTTTGAAAATTTGAATTTATCAAAAAAACACAATTCATGAAAAATGAAAAATTCGTCTGAGGATATGTCAAAATTCATTTCAAAGTAAAGTTTAAAAAGAGCTCCAAGTTAGCTCACTGACAGACGAACTTTGATTTTGAAAATTTGAAATTTTTGAAATAAAGCTTGCAAGTCTGTTATGATAATCTGTTGACATACGAATTTTAGTATTCAGAAATTTGAACTTTGAACTAAGTCTGATAAGAGCTCTCTCTGACAGATGAACTTTGGCTTTTGAAAATTTGAATTTTGAAAAGATAAACTATTGTACCTTATTGAGCTGCCCACTGATAGATGAATTTTCGGCACCAAAATTTGAACTTTGAAGGCACTGTAGCAATATGAAACAACTGTTCACACTTACAAGAAGAACATTATACTTGAAAATTCGTATGTTCTAGCATAGAAATATTTGTCAAAGTTGAAAATTTGAATTTTGCTTTAGAACAGACGAACTTCAAAGTTCAACATTAAAGTCTTTAGATTTCAGTCTCTGTGGAATTCGTCTGTTGACCCACCAAAATTTGAACTTTGAGTGTCAAATGCATTAAATACGATTGGTGAACAGATAGTTTTTCAGAGTAACCATTGGATAATGTCTCTAATGGCTAGATCTTGTCTCTAACGTATAGTTAAAACATAAATCTATAAATAGAACTTCTTTTGAAGATGTGGTAATGATTTTACATTGTATGTACAGAAACACTGCTGAATTCTTAAGTCAGAGTCTCCTACTCTCACATACTTCATTTTCTGTACTTCAACTTTCATATACACTCTAAATTAGAGAGTCCAATCACTGTAATCAATCTTATCTTCTTCTAGCAGAAAGATTTTCTTGTGAGTGGATATCACAAGGGATTTGGGAAGCACTTAACTAGAGTGTAAAGAGTGAGATTGTAAGCTCTAAGAAGAGAGCATCAAGTTGTACTGAGGTAATTGTAAGAAACCCACTCAATTCTTGCAAGATAGTGGAAAATCTCAAGTGGTGGCTTAGGGACTAGACGTCGGTCAAGATAAAAAGACTGAACCAGGATAAACATCTGTGTCTTCCCTTCTCTTATACTGCTCTTACCTTGTTATTTCTTTATACTCTGTTTTACCATCACTTTTGCTTTCATCACTTTCTTGATTTTTGCAAAAAATTTTAATCTTCCTAATTCACCCCCCTCTTAGGAAGCCAGCATATCTAACAACTAGAATATTCTTAGGCCATATTCTTGTAAAGAATAATACTTCACATTTAAAGGGGAAACTATAACTAAGAGAGTATTTCTCTTTTTTGTTGCAAAGATTTGCCTCAGTCTTTGCTCTGATACAAAAAATATCACATCCCGATTTCTAATGTCTTTTCCCATGAATACTGCCTTATTCAAGTGCAGTAGAAAGGTTTATGAGGACTTGAACTAATAGAAAATGCAAAACTGTAAAAACTATTTTTTTAATTGTGCAGAAAACTTTGAAAAATATAACTAAATACACAAAAATCATTTCACTCTATTTTAATCTCTAAAATTATTCACATCTTTAATTTTATGGGAAAAATATGAAACTAAAATTTGGATATACCAATTTATGCAGTTTATTCGTTTCACTTTACTATTCATTTTTAGCTTCCAGTTTCTGTCAGGTTTCTAAACCATAACTTTTGAGCATTTATTTCTCTTAGGGAATAGAGCTAATTCATGCATATTCTATGTCATTAGGAAGCTTAGAATATCTACTTTTTACCATATAAATATTGCACATTTTTTATACATGTATTGGACAGAAAGTTAATATAAAGCATCGACAGTCAAATATAACATCCCTAGAAGGCTAAATATTAAAAAATGTATAGAGAATTTAAGAAAACACACATACATCATTAAGCATGAAATAAGACAAATAGATTATTTTTCCGGGTTAGACAAAAATGAAAAAAATTACATTTTTACCCTTAGAAATAAATATTTTACATTTTAGTCCCTAAGTATGAAAATAACGTGTTACTGAAAATTTGAAATAGCCTGGGAAAAAATTACAACTAATGACCCAAAAGAATTAAAATTATAATTCTATCCCAAATTAGGAGTAATTTTGTAATTATACAAAATTACTGTCAAAATAAAGTTCTTGACAAGACGAGCCAAACAGTCTATAACACTAAAATTTATTGATTAAGAATAAAGAAAATAATTTGTATCAAATGTTAAAAAGTATCTTTTTTCTAATAAAGTTACTTTTAGAATTGTAAAAGATAAAAAGGTAAAAGGAAAAGTAGTAGGGTATCACAAACGAAGCTTTTAGGAGACAGGATAATAAAGTAATACGAGCTACAAGTTTGCTTTAATTCTATACTATAAAAAATAATTTTATCGGTCCAAGTATAAAGTAACCAACATAGGATATTACTGAATTAGGAAAAATATACAGTATTTTGGAGATAAACTCTCCTCCTTTGTATGCCTAGTTAGCCACCTATGTGCTCAATTTTGGAGTCTTAATGGTAAAGCAAACTTAATGGCTAAGTCTTGATTAAGTTAATTAGTAAAAAGTAATTAAGATTAAAGTGGCCTATAAAAACCTCTTGTCTTGCGCGACCAAGCTTACTTAGAAAGAGAGGGAGAGGTTTGAAATTTTGCAAGAGTAAGGACAATGCAAGAGTAAGGACAACCAACGAAAGGTGAGGAGAAAAATGGACGAAGAATAAGAAGAAAATCCAAGAAAATCGTAAGTGCCTAACATGAAATCTTCAAGTGTTCTAGTTGAGTTTTTTAGTCATTTGGCTTGATTTTCTTGAATTTTTTCCTTTTCCAACCTTTGCATAGTTTCGGTCAAGGCTTGATTTAGGGTGGGATGATTTTTTATACCATAAAATCATGAAAAAAAGAGTATTTGTAAAAGGGACCAGGTTTGGTGAGTTTTGAAACAAGTAAATGAAAAACCAATGATTTTCTCATTGGGGACAGATTTTATTCAGCCCAAAAAGTGATTCTTAGGGTGAGAATCTCATTAATTTAACCCCAAAAATGGATTCCCCATGGTCAAAAACCTTAAAGACAAGTATAGGTTTCAAGAATCAACTTAAAATAGACAAATTAATATTCAAGGGTTTATAGGGTTTCATGGGAGTTTTAGGTATAATGACATCGAACTAGTGGCTTAATCAAATATTTAATGATATTTAGGGACTTGAGGAAGCCTACAAAAGCAAATGGAACCATTGGTTTCAAGAGGGAAGCTAAATGATACTTCAACAAGTAGTTAAGTTACAGATATTTGCTTTATGTTCTTTCATTGATTTTCTATGATCAAATTATGTTGTATGTTGTCATATTACAATTGTGATCTCTTTGATCGGTTTTGGTTGTAATATGAGGCATTTCACTCCTTGAAATGTGTAACATCCCTAGAAAGCCAAAATACCTAGAGATGTATAGAGAATTTACAAAAGTGGACAGACACTATTTTACGTAAAATACGACAAAGAGGTCATTTTCTCTGGTAGGATGGAAAAATGAGAAATTATGTTTTTTCCCCAAAAAAATTATGAAAATGATATTTATGTCCCTAAAAAATTTGTAAGTGTTTCTTTTATAGTTTTCAAGTGTTCTAACATATTTTCTTGGTTGTTTCGCTTAAGTTTCCATTAAATATTTTCTTCAACACCACTGTAAAATTTTGGCCTAAGCTGTTTGGGTGAGGGGAGTTGTTTTAAAACCATAAAATCATAATTAGGTATGAGATTTTGCCAACGGAAGCAATTATAGCATGATTTGAGCAAGTTTTGAGAAAAGCAAATTTATTTTCCTTTAGGGAAGATTTTGGTTACTATAGAAAGCCATTATAGAGTGGGAATTTCAAAGTTTTGATGCCAAAAATGGATTCCCCATGGCCAAAAATCTTAAGACCAAGTATATTGTAATATCCAAAAATTTTACTGGATATTAAGTAATGAAAGAGTAAGAAATAAACAATAACCTGAAATGTAAAAGAAATTCCTAAAAATGGACAGATATTGTTTTGCGTCAAATAGGACAAAGGTCATTTTTCCAGGTTGGATGGAGAAATGAGAAAATTATATTTTTGCCCCTAAAGAATTATAAAAATGACATCCACTCCCCAAAATTTATAAAAATTACGGGGATGAGAAGAGAATCACCCTTGAAGAAATTACACTTAATGACCTCAAAGTTTTAAAAATTATAATTTAACCTCGAGTCTTAGGCTATTTTATAAATATGCAAAATTACTATCAAAACGAAGCTCTCAACGAGAGAAGTCCAATGGTATATGGCACTTAGGGTTAATGCTCAAGGATAAATAAATAATCAGTGCCAAGTGTCCAAAAGTAACTTAATATGGATAAAGTAAATTGTGGACCCTACAGATGATTAATAGGTAGCCAGGATAGAATATGGGCTATACATAGATGCCATTTGGGATATGATAATTAAGGAATTATAAAAATAAATTTAGAATAATCCTGTAGCCTAAAAATGCTAAATTAGTACAAAAAGCAATTTTATCGGTACAGTTAAAAGTTACACTATTCAGGATATATCTGGACTAGGAAAAATTGAGCAATTTTGAACACTTCAAACTCTCTCCCTAGGCATGAAAATAGGGTAGCTTACACAGCACAGACTTTTGGAAAAACTACCTCAAGAGGTTGTCATTTGTGGCAAAAAAAGTAATTATAGTTAGATTAAGTTGTTAACCATGATTAGCATGTCATTAAGCCACTTAATCGCTCACTTTTCTTACCATTCTGTACGAGATAACCAACAGCAAAACTAGAGGAAAAACACTCAAGAAAAAAAGAGAGAAAGAAGAAGAGGAAACTCGCGGAGAAATCAAAAGCTCAAGTTGGTAAGTTATCTTCTACCACTTCAAGCTTGTAGATGGTAGTATTAGAAGCATGGTTTATGGTTTATTTTCCATCCTCCTTCTCTCAGGGTTTTAGCCAAACTAAGATTTAGCAAAAAAATGAGTTTTCCAACCATAAAACATAGGGGAAAAGCTAGAATGTTCACTTAAAGCATGATTATCTAGGTAGTTTGAAGTAATAAGAAGCATAGCAATTTTTTCCTTATTTCCCTTAAATTTTTGCCAGATACTATTCATATTTAGAGTTGGAACTTCACTTTTTTTTTACCCTGAAAATGGATTCCTTGGGTCCAAATCAGTTAAGTACAAGTGTTGGTTACAAGAAAACCTCAAAGGAAAGCTAAGTGACAATTTAGGGTTTAATGTGCAATGTATGATGTTCCTCTTGAAACAAGTGGCTAAAGTGATTAAATGATGATATGGCTAGGTTCAAGGAAGTGTTGGAAGGCCAAAGAAGTGGTGTACCAAGTGTGGGAACCTTCGGAACACTCAAAGGTAGTTAATTTCCCTTACTTGCAATGTATTGTCATATTTACTTTCCATGTGATTTATGCTTTGTCACATGAGTATAATGTTGATTTGTGATGGTTTAAGGTTGAGTTGATTGATGGGTATTGAGACCCCGACATATCCATTTTTCTAAACAAAACTCCACCAAAAATTTTGTGAAATTGTATGACTTCAATATTCTAATGTGATAAAATATGTTTTTCTTGATGTCTTCATGCTCAATGTGAAAATATATGGCATGTTTGGGTATTAGCTACTGAGATTCTTTGAATCTTACCCTCTCACATATTAATCGTGATTAGGGAGCAATTATGGCAAGACCACTAAGGAAAAGAAGGGAAAGGAGAAAGAACTTTGTGTTTGAGTTGATATAGCTTGCAATGGCCATGAACTTTGATCTTATATGTAAATTTGTAAACATGATGTTAAATCTATTTCTCCAAGATTTTATGTTCATTTAAGTCTTAGTGTATGGCATGATTTGAGGGTAAATTATGGCCATGTAAATATTTTACAACTTTTGTTTGGTGAAGTATTAGGATGTAAAATGTCATTCTAACCACTACAGAGTGAACCCGCCACTATTTAGACGTTACAAATTTTATACATGGTTAGAAAGTAGACAGAAAGAGATCTAAAATGGTCTAAAGAGAACTCAATTTGGATGAGTGTATGAATTATAGTGAATTTTCAAATTTAGCTATAGGAAACTGGATTTTCTGAAATTGACCATATGAACAATGAAACTTCACGTGATTTAGTATACAAATTGGCCAAGTAGTTGCTTTGTTTTACTTTTTTTTTTCATATAGACAATCTTCTAAGCTATTTGTAGAGACTTGAATCACTTGCATAGACTTTTATTGAGTTAGTTATGATTTTCCAAACATTTGGTGAGTTTTGGTTCAAATGAATAGTACCCAAATTTTTGGAAAATTTTATTATGATATATTTTGTGATTCAAGATTTTAATAAGATATGAATGGACTCTAATGAGGTCTAATAAATGGGAAAATGGTCCTAAATCAAGGTGTTGCACTTTTGGTATCAGAGCCAAATTTAAACTCTAAGAGCAATAGTTTTGGGTTAGTACAGTTTAAGTTTAGGAAAAAGGAATATATTATTTATTAATATTCCTTAGTATTAGTCTACTAACTAGTTGTTCTTGTGATTGAAGGATAGGAAAGATGTCTTCATCAAATAACAGCTTATTTTTGGACTTTCATGAAGAGCCTGTGATGGTACCAGAGGGACATCCTCAAGAGGAAAGTATTAGCTCCAATGAGGTTCTTGTTGATAATGTAGGGGAAGCGCAAAATGAGGTAGGAATTCCCTAACCAGTACAGGAGGCTATTCCAATAGTGCCAATACAGGCAATTCCTCCTTTAGATGCTTCACCATAGGAAAGGGCTGTTGAGGTTTATGAAAATGTGGACTATATAACAAAATTTTTGTTGGATTTTGAAAATACCCCTGACGATAGACCAGCAAATGTTGAATACATAGTACACCAGATTATACGTAAGCACTCAAAGGAATATAGGGCTTACTTAGAAAGACCTGATCAATTGATGGCATTCATGAGCAGAGTGTCAAAAGTTAAGAAATTTCTGGAAGGAACTGGAATAAAATACTCTGAGCCGATCTGGATCACCATCCTTCTCCATGAAATACCAGACGATAAGTTTTGGACACCCATTAAAGCAAAGTTCGAAGGAAGGGAGCACTAAAACTTATCATCAGGTATTTCATTGAATCTTGTCTAAATCATAATCATTTCAAAGGAACAGAAAGAAAGAAATGAAGGGAATGACAGAGAAGAACAAGGCAGCTCTACTAGGGTTCAAGTTTTTCGGCATCTAGAAGTGATTTCCAGACCTTGGAAGCTTGGATTCAAGTTGGTAAGTGATTTCTACTCCTTCCTCTCCATTTTCTTCGGTTGAAATTTGGGTTATAAGTGGCAGTGGATTTGGGGATGTACCTTACCTAAATCACCATTAATTCGTGATGGTCCAAGGGAAGGAGAGCCATGGTCCGAGCTCTAGTGTAACCATTGGCTGGGTTGCATTAGGGTAAGGTGAGCTTGGTGATGTCCCGGAATTAGTATTCACCGACTATTAAAAGGGCATCATCTATTGAAATGTCTTGTGATGACGACAGCTCATGGTTCTAACCGTGGATGAGGGAGAACATGCATACCATTCATTAGCATTGCATTGAACGAATGTGTGGGTCAGTATATATATATTGTATGTGGTTGTTTCTGGTTACTAAGACATTGTCTCATACCCTTCTCCCATGAACTAACCTTTCAGGTGATGGTTCTGGTACTAGTCCTGAGAAGCCGAGGGAGTACCAGCGGATGTGGGAATACTAGGTCTATGTAGTTTGTGTGTATTTTGGATATGTATCTTGTGCCAAGTAGGATAGAAGGTTTTGTCATGAATGTATGATATGGATACGGATTGCATCGACATTGTATGTATGGTTACATGGTTTTGGATATTGAGAAGTCAGTATGTTAGTGTTTGTGAGCCTAGAGTGGATTTGGGTCTGGTAGGTGTGTTTTAAGGCTGGTAGCCCACTTTGTCAAGTTAGGATTCAAGGGGGCCAAATCTTAGAGGAGTGGTTCCTTTGAGATGAAACCTCTTTGGACAAGTTGGTTTGGGGGTTTTAGGACCTGAATGAATGGTCTTTGTGTGACCATTTACCTTTGGTGGCAATTGGAGGTGGTTAGTGGTGAGTTTTAGTTAATAAGTGGCCAAAACGGTGTCAGGGGTCTAGAATCTCCATACGAAGTTGGATTGAGGTGAACTTGGTGTCTATGGATAGATTGGGACTAGATTGATTTGTAGGAGTTAGAATCAAGTCAATCGAAGGTTGGAGCATAAAGTTATGCACATCAGAAGTTCACCCCAGGATGTTGAGGTTTACTAGTGTGGAAATCAGCAGGGGGCACCGCGGCACCAGGGTCCAAGCCCCAGCGCCAGTAGAGTCAGAGGCATATACAAAACAGGAGAGGCTGGAGCTACGGTGGTACTGTAGCGGTCACAGCCCCAACCCAGATTTTGGTGTTGTTTGGTTCATTTCCACTGTCTTTTGAAGTTTTGGGTTGTGTTTGGTTGGATTTTTGAAGTTCTTGATCAAGTCTGGAGGTGTTTGGAGGTAGGGTGTTATAGTAAGTTTCCTGGAATGTATTCAAAAATTGAGACATCGTGAACGACTGAGGATGGAATTGGAAGATATTGGATGAACTAAGACTGACCATGTAGAGCTTTGAACCCACAAGAACCTAATAGAGGGATAACCTGAAGAATAGCCAAAACAAGCACAAGAGGGTCTAGAAGAAGATCCAAAGGAGGATCCAGAAAAGGATCCAGTATCGACTTACCTCTTAGATAGTTCTTGTTCCTCATAAAGGATAGTCGGGTCATATGTATATGTGCATATGTATATACGTAAAGAATGCTGACTAACTGCTAATTTTGAGATGTAATATATAAGCAGTAATAAAAAGTATGAGAGGTAGGATAGAGAGACTGATGTATGATGTTGTGGAAAAGACTATGAAGGAGTGCATGTATAAAGTTGACTATGTAAATGAAATGCTATGTTTATATATGTTCTTTGAGTACAATTGCTATATGATGGTGATTTTAATAGTGTAGATTAAAATGGCATGTACCACAAGACAAACTAGGGAGGCACTACAATAAGAAATTCCGTAGTAGGTTAATCCCCTATAGGTTATTATGAATTGATTGGATCAACAACAAAGAATTATTGAGGATTTATAGAGGACTATAGCAAATCAGAGACAACGTCGTGAGATTAGAACTGAGGAGCCAATTCAAAGTCCACAGCAGCACGTTGAAACTCCAGCTGCAGTGATAAATCAACCAATGATAAACTTTACCAATCAACAGAATGTCATAGCTCAGATCAGGAAGCATTATCCTCCTTCCTTTGAAGGAAAATTTGATGTCCAGGCAACGGAGGATTGGATACTGAGTTTAGTAAAGATATTCAGGCTAATGGGTTGCACCTCCGAGATGAAAGCTTTGTTAGCCACTTATATGTTTGAGAAAGAGGTATATCGATGCTGGCGAAACACAGAGCTAATTTTGCAAGCCCGTAACATACCCCTAACATGTGAGATATTTTTGGAGTATTTCTATGATAAGTACTTTCCACTGTCAGTATGAGATGAGAAGGAAGTGGAATTCATTATGCTTCAACAAGGAGAAAATCAGTCAGTCGATGAGTATGTAGCTACCTTTATACAGTTGGCAAGGTATTCCACATACTTACAACAGCATGATGATGAACGATGGAAGACCGAAAAGCTAGAAAGAGCTTTGAAACTAGCTATTAGAGAAAGGGTCACACCTATGAGAATTAGGGAGTCCAATACGCTAGTTGAGGTCAGTAGGATCACTGAATGAAGCTTGAATCACAAAGGCTCTATGTCTTTTGCCCCAACTAATACAAGAGTTATATTTGAAGAAGAAGAATCAAGCAAGAAAAGGAAAATGCCATGGAATAATAATAGTAGAAGAGGTAAAAGAGGTGGCAGAAGAGGAGGAAGACAATTTATGCAAAGAGATGTGCAAAAAAAAAGCCCCGGTGTATGAGCAATATGGTAAAATACATGGTGGAAAGCCATGTTTACCTGGGCAAAATATATGCTTCAAATGTGGAAAACCTAGGCACTTTGCAAGGGATTGCAGAGTGGAGATAGCAAGAACTAGACAACAAGCACAAGAAAGGGTCTTTATCTTACACAACAAGAGGCCCAACAATCACCTAATCTAATTGAAGGAATGATTAAAGTAAACAGTTATCTTGTGCATGCCTTGTTTGACTCAGTGCCAGTCATTCATTCATTTCTTATAAATATGCTAAAGGGTTGGGTCTGATAATAGTTAAGTTACCATATGATTTGCATGTGTCCACACCCACTGGTAACCAAGCAATCACATCTCATGTCTACCTAAATTGCATTATACAATATGAACATTGCTACACCATATTAGATCTTATATGCATGCCATTTCTAGATATAAATGTTATAATAGGCCATGAATTGGCTTCTTACAAACAATATTCTCCTTGACTATAAAAACAAAGTCTCAATCTTTCCTACCCTAGAAAGTATCACAAATACTGAGACTAAGCTAAATTTTATATTGACCGCTCAATCTGAGAGATGCTTGGGAAAAAGGATGTTCAGCCTACTTAGCTTTTTTCTCAGTTAATGTAGAAGTTGATGAAGAGACTAAAAAGATACCAGTGGTAAAAGAATTCCCAGAAGTATTTCCAAAGAATATTAAATATTTACCACCAGAAAGAAAGGTTGAATTTGCGATAGACCTAACACTAGGAACAGGCCCAATATCTAAAGCACCATACAGAATGGCCCCACTTGAGTTGGCAGAATTAAGGAAGCAAATTAAGGAGTTATTGGAACAAGGATTCATTAGACCTAGTGTTTCGCCATGGGATGCTCCAGTATTATTTGTAAAGAAAAAAGATGGGAGTCTCCGATTATACATTGATTATAGGGAACTAAATAGGGTAACAATAAAGAATAAAAACCTATTACCTAGAATTGATGATCTATTAGATCAGTTGGTTGGTGCCACTATGTTTTCAAAAATTGAATTATGATCAGGGTATCATCAATTATTTTTACAAGTAGAAGATGTTCCCCAAACTGCTTTTAGAACTTGTTATGGGCACTACAAATTTTTAGTGATGCCATTTGGTCTGATGAATGCTCCAACAATTTTTATGGAATACATGAATAGGATTTTTTAACTTATTGATGATATGTTAGTGTACTACAAGTCTTTAGAGGAGCACTAAATGGTTTTGGCAATTTTAGAAGAAAGAAAGTTGTATTCTAAATTAAGCAAGTATGAGTTTTGGCTCACAGAGGTATGGTTCTTAGGGCATGTCATCTCCAATGATATGGTTGCAGTAGACCCAAGTAAAGTAGATGCTATCCTAAAGTAGGAGCGACCCAAGACCGTACCAGAGATAAGAAGTTTTCTTAGTTTAGCTGGCTATTACAGATGTTTTTACAAAACTTTTCTCGAATTGCATTGCCGCTTGCAAAACTTACTCAAAAAGATAAACCTTTTGTGTGGGATAAGAATTGCAAAAATAGTTTTCATGAACTAAAGCAGAGGTTAACTATTCCACCAGTATTAACCATACCTGATCCCAATGAACCTTTTGTGCTTTATACAGATGCAAGTAAGCACGGATTAGGTTGTGCATTAATACAAGAAGGTAGAGTGGTAGCTTATGCTCCTAGACAATTAAAATCACATGGAGAAAACTATTCCACTCATGATTTGGAACTTGTGACTATAGTCCATGCTCTCAAGATCTAGAGACACCATCATTATGGTGGAATAGTAGAAGTGTTTTGTGACTACAAGAGCCTTAAATATTTAGAAGATAAAAAAGAATTAAATGCAAGGAAAAGACACTAGATGGAGTTGTTAAAAGATTACGATCATTATATTAAATACCATCCAGGAAAAGCTAATGTAGTGGCTGATGCATTGACCAAAAAAACTATTCATGTAGCTTACATGATGATTTGTGAAATGAAAATGTTGAAGGATTACAGAGATATGCATTTATTTTTGCAGCTGCATGATACAAGAATTGCCAATGAATTTTTAAGAGATTTATTGAAAGCCCAACAAGAGAATGAGTTTGTAAAGGTAGTTAAAGAAAAACAATTTCAATATTCTTATGTGATGAAATATGTTTTTCTTGATGTCTTCATGCTCAATGTGATAATATATGGCAACTTTGGCTATTAGCTACTAAGATTCTTTGAATCTCACCCTGCCACATATTAATCATGGTTAGGGAGCAATTATGGCAAAACCACCAAGGAAGAAAAAGGAAAGGAGAAAGAACTTTTGTGTTTGAGTTGATATGGCTTGCAATGGCCATGAATTTTGATCTTTTATGTAAATTTGTAAGTATGATGTTAAATCTGTTTCTCCAAACTTTTATATTCATTTAAGTCTTAGTGAATGTATGGCATGATGTGAGGATGAATTATGGCCATATAAATATTTTACAACTTTTGTTTGGTAAAGTATTAGGATGTAAGGGTCATTCTAACCACTACAGAGTTAGCCCACCACTGTTTGCACATTTTGCAATGAAAAGTATGAATATTATATATGCTTAGAAAGTAGACAAAAAAATATTTAAAATGGTCTGAAGAGGACTCAATTTTGATGAGTGTACAAATTATAGTGAATTTTCAAAATTAGCTCCAGAAAACTGGATTTTCTGAAATTTACTGTACAAATTGGCCAAGTAATTGCTCTATTTTATATTTTTTCCATGTATAAAATCTTCTAAACTATTTGTAGAGACTTGAATCACTTGCATATATTTTATTGAATTTGTTATGATTTTCCAAAGTTTGGTTAGTTAAAGGGTTTTGGTTCAAATGAATACTTCTCGAGTTTTTGGAAAAGTTTATTATGATATATTTTTTGATACAAGGTTCTAATTAGATATAAATGGACTCTAATGAGGTCTAATACTTGGGAAAATAGTCCTAAATCAAGGTGTTAGAGGCTATGATAGACAACTTAAACAATTAATGATTTCATTTAAGCCATATGTATTATACTTTGGAATCAGTGGTTTGATTCATTGTTCAATGTTGTCTAGGGACTTGAGGAAGCTTGTGCAACCATTGGAAGTATAGTGCCAAGGGAAGTGTCCAAGGTAGTTAAGTTTATAATCTTGCTTTATGTTCTGTCATTGTATTTCCTATGATCACATTGTGTTGCTATATTGCAATTGTGTTTTCTTTGATTGGTTTTGGCTGTATTATGAGGCGTTTTATTGCCTAAGATGTCCATTTTCTAAGCTGTTATATTGCCAAAATTTTTATGACTTGTATGGCAATTTGTTGTTTAATATGATTTTAAGTGATTAAAGTGATTGTTATATTTGATGATTGACATGAATGCATGAATTATAACTTGCTACTAAGATTATCCTATTCTCATCCCTTAAGTATCCCATAATAATTGTCCAAAGCATGGCAAGACCCCCACGAAGGCAAAGAGCAAGGAGAAGGCTTTGGATGGCTAATATTATATTAGCCATAGCTTTTTATATTTATGTAATTACATGTAAGATTATATTTGAGTTTGTGAAGTTATGTCTTGCTTCTATCATGTTGTTTTAAATCTCTTTTGATGGTGAGAACATGGCATGGGCAAGTTTGAACAATGTATTGAATGTATATAGTATTTTGCAAAGCCTGGTAGAATCTGACCATTTTGTACACCTTTCAGTTTCATGGTTACTGTTCATTTAAAATATGAAATAACATATAAGTGCTATATATTTTTAAAAACTAGACAGATATGGCTTTCTAATAAGTGAAAGATCATGATAATTGCACATTTTTACGAATTGTTATGAATTTTTGTATTTAGGCCAGAAAATCTAAAACAAGAATTTTGGCCATTTGTACAATGTATTTTTAAGCATTAAACCGTATAAATTAGCATGATCAAATCTTAGATTCATATTTTTTCCTTGTCAAGAATTTTCCAACTTCATGTAGACACACTTCAATCATATTGATATGATTTTTCTATAATTAATTATGATTTTTCAAAATTCATTCGGAAAAACTTTGGAACTGAATGAATAGCAACATTATTTTTGTTGAATCAAGAGTTTTGATGATTTCAAACCAGCATGCAAGAGCTTGGATTGAAAATATCAAGGGAGCTCAAAGTGTTTCAAGTGAAGGATTTCTAAGTAATTGCTGCTAGATCTACTGTAGGATCTTTAGCTTTAGTTATTAATGGGTAAAAGCTTTTGATTTGAGGAAAAGATGTTTTTAAACATTGATTTTATGTTAAATCTCGACTTATTTGAAAGATACCCACAAACAGACGAAGTTTGAAAATTTAAACTGAACTGGCTTGTTGGAAATTCGAACTTTGCCTTAGGAAATTCGAATTTCGGGCTAAAACTGAACAAGTCTTAAGAGATGTCTCTCTGTCAGATGAATTTTCTTCTCCAAAATTCGAATTTTCATCTAAGTCTGAAAAAATCCTTTTAGTGACAGACAAACTTCAGATCTTCAAAATTTGAATTTAAAATAAAATGTAGTTTGAGAAAACCAAAGAAATTCATTTGAAATAATATGAAATCAAGATGAAATTGAGTTTCAAAGAATACTATCTGACAGATGAACTTTGGCTTTCCAACATTCAAATTTTCATATAAGTCTGACAGTGGCTTCTTTGAAACAGACGAACTTTGAGTCTTCAAAATTCAAATTTCAGACAAAACACAACTTATGAAAATAGAAGAAATTCGTCTGAAACAATGTTAAAGTTCATTTGAGATTAAGAATAATTTAAGTTTCAAAACTGCTTTCTGTCAGACGAACTTTGAACATTAAAATTCGAATTTCAGAAGCTAAGGTTATGAGTCTGTTGGAATGAAATGTTGGCATATGAATGACAGAGTTTTGTAACTTCGAATGTTGAAGTTATTCTGAAAAGAATCTCTCTGACAGACGAACTTCACTCCTTCAAAATTCGAATTTCGAAGAAAGTGAACTATTGTACCTCCTTGAATGTTCTACAGACAGATGAATTTTGGGGTTCCAAAATTCGAATTTCGAAGGCACTGTAGAAAATTGAAAACACTGTTCACTCTTAACCAAAAAACTTTCTTCTTGAAAATTCGTATGTCACATTATGAAAATATTTTGTAAGTTTCAAAATTCGAATTTCACTTCATGAACAGACGAACTTCGTGCTGTAACGTTGGAAGCTTTAACCTTCGGTTCCTTTGAAATTCGTTTCTTGACCAACCAAAATTCGAATTTCAGTATGTCAGAAACATTAAATGCAGTTGGTAAACGGATAGTTTTTCAGAGTAACCATGGGATAACTTCCCCAACGGATAGATTTAGTCTCTAACGGATAGTTAAGGCCAAAATCTATAAATACAACATCATTTGAAGTTGTGGGTAACGAATCAAACTTGTATATACCGAATTTCTGCCAAATCTTCTTCTCAAAAGCTTTTAACCTCTCAACTTCAATATCTGTACTTTAACCTTTATATCTACTCTACTCAAGAGAGTTATATCTTTGTAAACAATCTACTCTTCATCTGGAAGATAGATTTACTTGTGAGGGGAAATCACAAGGGGATTGGAAAGCACATTGTAGAAGTGCTTAGAGAGATTGATAAAGCTCCAGAAACATAGCATACTTGTTATACTGTGGCATTAGCAAGAAGCCCGTTGAATTCTTGCTGTATAGTGAAAAATATCAAGAGTTGTCTTGGGGACTGGATGTAGGTCAAGTGGATAGACCAAACCAGCATAAATTACTAAGTCTTCCTCTCCTTATCTTTACTTTTCAGCTTGCTTTGTTTTATACATTGCTTCCATTACACTATGCTATCTTCACCCATTTCAATTTGTGCAGAAAAATTTCAATCTTCCCAATTTACCCCCCTCTTGGGAAGTTAGCCTTGCTAACAAATGGTATCAGAGCCCGGATTCCCATTCAAAGGATCTCACAGTCTGGGAATTAAGATGGCTGGCTTTGGAGAAAGCATACTTCCTGAAGGGAACAATACTAATAGACCACCAGGCTTCAGTGGAGAACATTATGGGTACTGGAAGATGGGGATGCAGATTTACCTCCAATCAATTGATCTTGATATCTGGTCAGTCATTGAGAAAGGAGATTTCGTCCCAATGACTCTAACTAAAGATGGAAGGCACAAAGAGAAGCTAGAAGCAGAGTGGAATGAGGAAGACAGAAGGAGAGTCCTGCTAAATTTCAAAGCAAAGCATTGTTTAGTCAGTGCCCTGAACCAGGACGAATTCTATAAAGTCTCACAATGCTCCACTGTAAAAGGGATGTGGGATACTCTACAGATTGTACATGAAGGAACAACTGGGGTCAGAGAGAACAGACTAAACACATGCATTAGAGAGTATGAAAGCTTGAGAATGACTGAAGGAGAAACTGTAAAGGAGCTGCAAAAGAGATTCACCCTCATTGTGAATCAACTGAAGAGCCTGCGAAAGGAGTACACTCAATCTGAAAAAGTAAGAAAGATACTCAGAGCTATCCCTCTGGAATGGCAGCCCAAGGTGACAGCAATAGAGGAAGCCAGAAGAGAATCAATGGCCTCTGTCACAGCTCTTTTCGGCAGCCTTGAGGAGTATGAAGGAAAAATGAAAGCTCTAAAGAAAGCTGGACAGGACAGAAAGAAGAAAGGCCTAGCCCTTAAAACTGCTAAAGAAAAGAAAGAAGAATCTGACAAAGAAGATGAGCTGGATAAAGAAACTCTAGCTATGATGGTCAGAAAATTCAGAAGATTCTACAGCAAGAAGAAGAACAAGAGATTCTTCAAGAAGGGAGCACCTGGTGAAAGCAAGAAAGAGGTAAAAGAGCCTGTGACTTGCTATGAGTGCAAGAAGCAGGGACATATCAAATGGGATTGTCCTCAATTCCTCAAAAAGCAAGAAAAAGATAAGAGAGTTGCTGACAAAGGAAAGAAGAAGAAAGCCTACATCTCATTAATATGGGGCAACAGCTTAGATGATGAGGATGAGATTGCCAACATCTGCCTGATGGCACTTGCTTATGAAGAAGCTGAACCCTTATGCAGCAGTGATCAGGAAGAAAAGGTATATGAATCTGAACCTTCCCATTCTGAGTTACTTGATGCATTTCATGAGCTTCATGATGAGTTTATTAAAGTTACTAAAGAATTAAAACTGGCATAGAGAAAGATTAATAAACTGGAATCTCAAAGCAACATTTCTGAAATTACCTCTCTACCTACTACTGAATTTGTTTGCTGTACTTTATGCATTGAACTAAAGCAAACTAATGATTACTTAAAGCATGTCAAGTCTCACTAGAGGTAAAGATATGTTGTTTGCCTTGATGGGGAGTCAAAGAATATCACAAGGAAAAGTTGGTCTTGGCTATGATCCATGTGCTATCAAGGAAAAGATTAGGAAGAAAAACCAGAATGCATACATGAGACATTTTGTGCATGCTGAGAGCAATAGAAAGAAAGATCACATGTCATCTCGCATTGAAACATATAATCAACCAAAGCATGCAAGACAAAAGTATTATTTGCATTGTTTTCTACCTGCTTCTCAATCTAGCAGTCCCTTCACTACCTGTCATTTCTGTAACAAAAAGGGACATATTTCCAGTTCTTGTGCTTTGAAGAAAAATGGGCTTGGCAGGAAAGTTGAATGAGTTCCCAAAGTTGCATCTGCATCTAGGGAAAAATCTACTGACCAAAAAGGACCCAAGCAAATTTGGGTACCTAAAAGGAAAACATAAACATTGTTTTGCAGGTCTGTCTCAAAGCTAAGAAGAGCAACAAATGGTATATGGACAGTGCCTGCTCAAGTCACATGACTGGTGATAAGGAGAAGTTCATCACCCTTAAAGATAAGAAAAGAGGAAAGGTGACCTTTGGAGGTGATCAATATGGCAAAGTTGTTGGTATTGGCATTGTGGGAAAAAATCTGGAAACATCCATTGAAGAGGTGCTGCTTGTGATTGGCCTCAGCCACAATTTGCTAAGCGTGAGTCAGACCTGTGATAAAGGAAATTGGGTGCTGTTTGACTCAAAGTTTTGCCTGGTCATCAGAAAAAGTGATCACAAAGTAATCCTCAAAGCTCAAAGGGATGGTAACTGTTATACTATTGATCTTGATGAACTTCCTCCCTTGGATTCTGTATGTTTAATTAGTCAGGATAATGATAGTTGGTTATGGCATAGGAGATTAGCTCATGTTAACATGAATCAATTGCCTAAACTGGTTAAAAATGAACTAGTAACTGGCCTGCCAAACATATCTTTTGAAAAGGACAAAGAATGTGATGCATGCATAAGAGGGAAACAAACTAAATCATCTTTTAAATCTAAAAATGTAATTACCACAACTAGACCACTTGAATTGCTGTATATGGACTTAATTGGACCATTTAGGGTGAAAAGTCTCGATGGTAATCTGTATGTACTTGTAATTATAGATTATTACTCTAGATTCACTTGGACATTATTTCTCTCCACTAAAAGTGATACCTTTGATGCATTTGTAACCTTTGCTAAGAAAGTGCAAAATGAGAAAGGTATTTCTATTGTGTCTATCAGGTCAGACCATAGAGGAGAGTTTGAAAATGCATACTTTTTGGAGTACTGTAATGAGCATGGGATTGACCACAACTTCTCAGCTCCGAGGACCCCTCAACAGAATGGGGTAGTAGAAAGGAAGAACAGAACTATTGGAGAGATGGCCAGAGCTATGCTGAATGAGAAGGAACTTTTTCAAGTGTTTTGGGTTAATACAGTAAATACAGCAAGCTATATCATAAACAGAGCCTACATCAGACCAATCCTTGGGAAGACTCCATACGAGCTCTACAAGGGAAGAAAGCCAAATCTGTCCCATCTCCATGTGTTCGGATGCTAATGCTTCATTCACAAAAATGGGAAAGAAAATCTGGATAAGTTTGATGCCAAATCCGATGAAGGTATATTTCTGGGCTATTCTAGTAGGAGTAAGGCATATAGAGTTTATAATAAAAGATCAAATGTGGTAGAAGAATCTATGCATGTGGTTTTCATTGAAAATGAAACTGTTTCAAAACATGTTACCAATGAGGATGATCTTGCTTTCAATTTTGAAAAACTAGGCATTTCTGATAAAAGTAAAACTGAACCTCCAAAGATATCTGAATCTGTTAACATAGAGGAAGATATCCAGGAGAAAGAGTTTGATGAAGAAACTAATGAAGAAACATCTCAAGAACTCCCTAGAGCTTGGAGATATCAAAGGAATCATCCTGTTGATCAAGTGATAGGGGATGTTCAAGAGAAAGTCAAAACTAGAAAACTATTAAGGGACAAAATGCTAAACTGTGCTTTCATTTCACAAATGGAACCCAAATGTGCTGAAGAAGCCTTAACTGATGATTACTGGATTTTAGCTATGCAAGATGAACTAAATCAGTTTGAAAGGAATCAAGTTTAGGATTTAGTGCCTAGGCCCAAAAATCCTCCTGTCATTGGTACCAAATGGGTTTTCAAAAATAAACTTGATGAATCTGGAACAATAATTAGAAATAAAGCTAGATTGGTTGCTAAAGGGTATAATCAGGAAGAAGGTATTGATTTTGAAGAAACCTTTGCACCAGTAGCTAGATTAGAAGCTATAAGAATACTGCTAGCATATGCATGCATGAAAAATATTTTACTGTATCAAATGGATGTAAATAGTGCCTTTCTAAATGGATATATCATGCAAGATGTTTATGTAGATCAACCTCTAGGTTTTAAGGATTCTACAAAATCAAACCATGTTTATAAATTGAAGAAAGCTCTTTATTGTTTAAAACAAGCCCCTAGAGCATGGTATGAGAGACTGAGCAATTTTCTAACTGAAAAGGGGTTCAATAGAGGCAAAGTTGACACAACTTTATTTACTAAGAAAGAAAATAAAAATTTACTAATTGTTCAAATCTATGTTGATAATATTATTTTTGGTGCTACTAATGAAGCTCTTTGCAAGAAATTCTCTGAGTTAATGTAGGGAGAATTCGAGATGTCCATGATGGGTGAACTCAACTTCTTCCTTGGACTAAAAATCAGACAGCTTGATGATGGTATCTTTCTCAGTCAATCCAAGTATCTAATGGAGCTGCTAAAGAAGTTTGGAATGGAGAATACCAAGCCAATGGGAACAGCTATGGCTACTGCAACCAAACTGGACATGGATGAGAATGAGAAGATGTTTGACATTACTCAGTACAGAAGAATGATTGGATCCCTGCTGTACTTAACTTCCAGTAGACCTGACATTATGTTCAGTGTCTGTATGTGTGCAAGGTTCCAATCATGCCCCAAAGAAACCCATGCAACAGCTGTGAAAAGAATTTTTAGATATCTTATTGGAACATCACAGATGGGTCTTTGGTATCCAAAAGGCAATAGAGAAGATCTCAAAGGATACACTGATGTTGATTTTGCAGGATCCAAAACTGACAGAAAAAGCACAAGTGGAACTTGTCAGTTTCTTGGAGGATCCCTGGTTTCATGGTTCAGCAAAAAGCAAAACAGTATGGCCCTATCCACTGCAGAAGCTGAGTATGTTGCAGCTGGAAGCTGTTGTGCCCAAGTCATCTGGATGAAGCAGCAGCTTGAAGATCTTGAGGTTAAAATAAAAGAGATACCAATCATATGTGACAACCATAGTGCCATAAATATCACCAAGAATCCTGTCATGCATTCAAGGACGAAACATATTGAAGTTAGGCACCACTTCATAAGGGATCACGTTCTGAAAGGAGAAGTTAAGCTGGAGTACATCCCAACAGAGGATCAAGTTGCTGATATACTCACAAAGCCTCTATCAAAAGACAAGCATTGCAAAATCAGGAGAGAATTGGGTATGGTAAATCCCAATGAACTGTAAGTTATTCTCGTGCAATCTTGTTTTCAAAGGTTAATTCTAACTTTAGCATCAGAGTATGTTTAATTTAAGTTGCAAGTGCTCCTCACAAGATTCAATAGCAATAAACTTGAAGATTGGAGCACACCAAAATGGAACAACCAGAAAATGCAGTAAATGATGAAAATCCTAAGTTCTAGATCCATTCTGTAAGTTTTTAAAGATGATATTCGTATTTTAAATGTGTGTTAGATGTATTTTGCTTCATAAACTGTGTTTTTGAACTGGTCAACGTGGTCAACATTCAAATTTTAGTTGGCCAACAGACAAACTTCGACCTGTTACGCTTTGGAACAGTTCTCGGTGATGCCTCAAAATTCGTCTGTTGAATCTTGGAAGTTTGAATTTTCAAAAACAAAAATTTCAAAGTTATGGTTGTCTATCACTGTTATACGAATTATCACTTCTTAACATACGAATGTTGGACAACTTTCACAAAATTAAGAAATTTGAATTTCTGACTCAAAATTTGTCTGTTGAAACATGCTCCTTAATGTTGAATCTTTGAAAGATGAAGTTTTGTATGCTTAATTCATCTGTTGCTTGATGGTTTGTTGGTTGCTTGGTATTTGCCTTTGAAAATTCGAACTTTGTTGAAGCAAAGTTCATCTGTTGATCTTGTTGTATTTTATCCAAGCCTCTGTCAGACGAACTTTCAGACGAAAATTGGTTTGTCAGTAAGCTTTGCTGAACGGTTTTACTTGTAACTGCCCGAAGTTCAAATTTTGACCTTTCAAAATTTGTCTGTCAGACGGTTACTTACGTTAAACCCGACAGTTTTCCAAAGAACAGACGTAACCCTATTCTTAACTTCTCTGAGTCTGTTCTGATCCTCTCACTAATTCTCTTTAATCCTGCCCAAAAACCATCGTTTCCCACTGATTAAACTTCCTTTTGCATCCTATAAACCAATTCTAAGCCACATTCAGCAACATTAATCCGAAAAATAGTGAGAGTCAAGAATCCTGGTGCAGGGAAAGCTGGAGCTAGGCCAAAGAGGGCAGTGAAATCTTAATATGCTACCAAGGAAGGAGAAAAATCTAAGAGAAAATTCAAACCTAGTAAGGCAACACCTTCCAAACGCCAAAAATCAACATCCAAAGCAGATTCACAGAAAGCTGGACCCTCCTCACAGAAAACTGCAGAACCTTCGGTCCCTGTTCCTGGTAATGCTGCTGTTACTTCCTCCGCTTCCTTCAGTACATAATCTGGAGAGTACCAACTAACTACACTGCCACTCTGGAGCACTACTCAGATTCAAGAAGAATATTCAACCAAGTTTGCCAGCAAAAAGGTAATCAAGCCTCACTGTGTGAACATGGAAGAATTTTTGATATCTAACAACTTTGATGCTGGAATATGGTTGTTAAGATATAAGAATCTGTTGGAAATTACGGAGAGGTATGATGATGAAGTAGTAAAGACATGGTATGCCTCTCTTCAATACAATAACAAGAAGATGAAATGAGAGGTCAACTTGAGATCAAGGACCATTAGGCTTGCTGATGAAACATTTAATGAGGTGGTGGAAATTTCAAGACAAGATGGGCTCAAAATTGACATCACTGCCTCTGGGTACATGGATGAGGCAGATACTGTTGATGAAGAAGGTGGGCCCTTTCTGAACTACAAGGAGAGCACTATTCTGAGGACATTGTTCAGAAGAAGGGAAAATTAGCCATCCATAAACGTATTGAAGCCTACAGAGCTCAGTGTTCAAGTAAGGATCCTGCACTACATAGTGTCCAGGATCATATTGAACAAAGGAGGCAGCTACAATCTGATAACCAGGGCAGAGGCACATGTCATGGCTGCAATCATGCGTGGGACACTGATTGATATGTGACACATCATTCTCTAACGCATGATCAAGGCAAGAGATCAGAGGAAGGATTCCACACTCCCCTATGCAGCAATTATTTCAAGAATCCTGTAGTATGCTAGGATTCAACACATTGAAAAGGGGAAAGGAAAACTCACAGAGGCATTCAAAGAAGAGGAATTGCAGAGGATGGGCATTGAAAGAGAAGAAGGAAGATGGGTTGGAAAGGGAGCAGGAAAATCTGAAGATTTGTTCTTTGTTACTGATGCCTCCCTACAGCAAGAAGGCACCTCTGAGGCTCCTGGCAGATCTGTACCTCAGCCTTCTTAGCCAATCCCATCTCCATCCAAGCCCACTCATATTCCTTCCACTCTCTCCTCACGGGCCAAGCCAACCAAGATCACTGAGTTGTATGACAGTTTGTCTACACTCATTCTCAGTATCCGGGATGAGCATAATGCCAAATTTACTCATCTACAAGATCAGATCCATCAGTTGGCTGTGAACATGAAGGTGGTGGCTGATGCTTATGAAGTGATTAGAAGTGCAATCCCTGCCACTTCAGTTCCACCTTAGCCTGGTGTCCCTGAGCCTACTCTGTCTCCCAGTCCTGAGCCACCTAGTCCCTTTGAGATGGCATCTCCTGTTCCTGGTGTTGAAGCACAAGAAACTGAACTAACTGGAGCAGAAAGCACTGCAAAGGCCTCTAGCAATGAGGCAAGTCCTGGTCCTCCTTTGGACTATGGCATAGAGGAAGAGGGTCTTTAGGAATCAGGCCCTCATGAGCCTATTGAAGCAGAAGCTTAGGATTTTATCCTGTCCACTCAAGAGACTGAGCAAGTTGAGCAGCTAATAGCAGCCATCTCTGCTTCACCATTTCTACAGACTGCCCTCAATGAGGAAAGGAGCTTTGTGCTTGTTGTTGATTTTGAAGCTATTGCTCACAATGCTCTACTGCAAGCTCAAAGGAGAAGGCTTGAAGAAATGTTTCCTCCTGCTGAACCAGCTCCTCCCTCTCTTGCTGCTTATGGGCTCTCAGAGGAACAGAGAGCTTAGTTAGCTCTTTCCAGGCAAGAAATGCAAGAGCTGCTTGAGATCTCTGATGATGAATAAGCAAGTTCTGAGCCTGCGGAGCCTCCTGCACCAGTCCAGTCAGAGATTCCTTTTGCTCCTATGCCACTTCGAGCTATTCCTGTCTCTCAGATCCCTCCTCTTGCTAATTTTGTTGGCCTTCCTGATGATGCCAAAAAAAGGGAGAAGACTGAGCAAACTGGAAAGTCTGCTGCTGCTGAGCAATCTGGGAAAGGGAAGATGTACAGCAAGAAGACCAAGCCCAAGAAGAAATGATTGAAGACTTGTTTAAATCTTAGGCTTGAGTCCTCTTATAGTGCCTTGTGTTTCTGTTTCTGTTTTAAATGTTTGCATTTTGTATTTTGTATTAAGAACTTTGATTAATTTTATCTCTGTAAAGCTTAAGTATTGAAATGAATGAATTTCTCAGTTGCAATGATTTATGCATATTACTCTTTGAATATCTTCACTTGATCTGCTGTATATGATATCTTTTGAAATATAATGCATATGTTGAGGGGGAGCTTGTAAAAGCAAACCCAAGTACTAATCCAGTTTGTAAGTTGTTTTGTCATCATCAAAAAGGGGGAGAATATTGAATCAAGAGTTTTGATGATTCCAAACCAGCTTGCAAGAGCTTGGATTGAAGATATAAAAGGAGCTCAAAGTGTTTCAAGTGAAGGATTTCTAAGTAATTGCTGCTAGATCTACTGTAGGATCTTTAGCTTTAGTTATGAATGGGTAAAAGCTGTTGATTTGAGGAAACGATGTTTTTAAACCTTGATTTTATGTTAAATCTTGACTTATTTGAATGATACCCACAAACAGACGAAGTTTGAAAATTTAAACTGAACTGGCATGTTAGAAATTCGAACTTTGCCTTAGGAAATTCAAATTTCGGGCTAAAATTGAACAAATCTGAAGAGATGTCTCTCTGTCAAACGAATTTTCTTCTCCAAAATTCAAATTTTCATCTAAGTCTGAAAGAAGCCTTTTAGTGACAGACGAACTTTAGATCTTCAAAATTCAAATTTCAGATAAAATGCAGTTTGAGAAAACTAAAGAAATTCGTCTGAAATAATTTGAAATCAAGATGAAATTGAGTTTCAAAGAATATTATCTGACAGACGAACTTTGGCTTTCCAACATTCAAATTTTCATGTAAGTCTGACAGTGGCTTCTTTGAAATAGACGAACTTTGAGTCTTCAAACTTCAAATTTCAGACAAAACATAACTTATGAAAATAGAAGAAATTCGTCTGAAATAATATTAAAGTTCATCTGAGATCAAGAATAATTTAAGTTTGAAAACTACTTTCTGTCAAACAAACTTTGAACATTAAAATTCAAATTTCAGAAGCTAAGGTTGTGAGTCTGTTGGAATGAAATGTTGACATACGAATGACAGAGTTTTGTAACTTCGAATGTTGAAGTTAGTCTAAAAAGGATCTCTTTGACAGACGAACTTCACTCCTTCAAAATTTGAATTTCGAAGAAAGTAAACTACTGTGCCTCCTTGAACGTTCTACAGACAGACGAATTTTGGGGTTCCAAAATTCAAATTTCAAAGGCACTGTAGAAAATTGAAAACACTGTTCACTCTTAACCGGAAAACTTTCTTCTTGAAAATTCATATGTCACACTGTGAAAATATTTTGTAAGTTTCAAAATTCGAATTTCACTTCATGAACAGATGAACTTCGTGCTGTAACGTTGAAAGCTTTAACCTTCGGTTCCTTCGAAATTCGTCTATTGACCAACCAAAATTTGAATTTCAGTATGTCAAAAACATTAAATGCGGTTGGTAAACGGATAGTTTTTCAGAGTAACCGTTGGATAACTTCCCCAACAGATAGATTTAGTCTCTAACGGATAGTTAAGGCCAAAATCTATAAATACAACATCATTTGAAGTTGTGAGTAACGAATCAAACTTGTATCTACCTAATTTCTGCCAAATCTTCTTCTCAAAAGCTTTTAACCTCTCAACTTCAATATTTGTACTTTAACCTTCATATCTACTCTACTCAAGAGAGTTATATCTTTGTAAACAATCTACTCTTCATCTGGAAGATAGATTTACTTGCGAGGGGAAATCACAAGGGGATTCGAAAGCACATTGTAGAAGTGCTTAGAGAGATTGAGAAAACTCTAGAAACATAGCATACTTGTTGTACTGTGGCATTAGCAAGAAGCCCGTTGAATTCTTGCTGTATAGTGAAAAATCTCAAGAGTTGTCTTAGGGACTGGACGTAGGTCAAGTGGATAGACCAAACCAGGATAAATTACTGAGTCTTCCTCTCCTTATCTTTACTTTTCAGCTTACTCTGTTTTCTATGTTTCTTCCATTACACTGTGCTATCTTCACCCATTTCACTTTGGGCAGAAAAATTTGAATCTTCCCAGTTCACCCCCCTCTTGGGAAGTCAGCCTTGCTAACAATTTCCTCTATTTTATCCAATATTATTGTTATGATGATTCAAGCCTCTAACATGAGTTATTTATACATTAAATATGCTATACTACTTGGGAAAATACATGATATAGTAAGGTATTACAGAACATCCATTTGATAAGCTGTTATGGTGCCGAAATTTTTATCACTTTTGGCAATTTGATGATTAATGTGATTTAATGTTATTATTGTGTGAAATGAATAATATCACGTATGAATATAACTTACTACTGAGATTGTATCAATCTCATCACCTCAAGTGTCCCAAATTATAGGTTCAAGACATTGGAAGGCCACTAAGAAGACAAAGGGCAAGGAGAAGGCTCTTGATGATTAACATTGTAGTTGCTTTTGCTACTTGTTTATTTGAGATTTTATGTAAAATCATGTGAGTTTATAAAGCTATGTATGGCTGCCATTATGCTCTTTGGAGTCTATTGTAATGTTTGAAACATGGCATGAGAAAGATTGGACAATGTAAGAGATGAATGTGATTATTTTACAAAGTTATGATATGATCTGGCCATTATACGCGCCTATTAGTTATGTGGTTACTGTTTATTCAAAGTGTAATGTAACATACGAGTGTTATATATTTTAAAAGACTAGACAGACAAAATTTTCCAACAAACAAAAGAACACTAGATTTGGATATTTGTATGAATTGATATGAATTTTTGAAGTTAGGCCAGAAAACCTAGAGCAAATATTTTCACCATTTGTATAGTACATTTTTTAACATTAAACTATACCAAGTGGTGCTATTAAATATAAGTTTCATATTTTTTTCATTCTAAAGCATATTATTAGTTATTTTTAGATACTTGAATTACATTAATATAATTTTTCTAGAATTAGTTATAATTTTTCAAATTTCATCCTAAAAAGTTGGGTACCAAATGAACAGTGAATTCAATTTTTTTAATTTCTTTTTTTTACTGTATGATGATTCAAGCCTCTTACATAGTTCAATTGGACATTATATGCTATGCTACTTGGAAAAATGTATATAAAAGTAAGTTGTTACATTAAATATAAACTTTATTAGAACAATTTTGGGAAAACATGTATAACTCTCATTATATAGCTCAAATTGCATTCAAATCAATGACATATTATTCATAAGACATTACTCTAATCATATATACAGTCATTAGAATTTTTGAAGCAATATTTGAATTTCTACAGTAATCCAAAAACTGACAGTGACATGGCCCAAAAGCAGTTTCTAGTTTTGAATTTCTTGAGCCATAATTCATTCCATACTTGGCCAAATCATACATAATCTATTTTGGCTTAATACTTAACATGTCCTTTAACTAGAGGGATCATACATTGGCTCATTTCTTTACTATAACATACTAAGACATTCCCAAACATTATCATGCCATAAATTACATCATTCATGACATTATTTTTTTTTATCTTATTCTTCCCAAACATGTGCTAGAATTTCAACCAATGAGAGAGAAACATATGCCCTCCTATACAATATATTTCCTTTGGTCCAAATCAATCATATATCAATTACTTTATGTTTGGACATTTTCGTGATATTTTACAGTATTTGCTAATATTGTTTGTTCATTAATATGTATAGGAAATATATTAGTTTGGGATTTGTATTTATCTTATAAGTAGTCCTAGACTATCTAATGTAGAAGAGATAATTAGATTATCATAAAATAATTAGGATTTTAAATAATTATTAGGTTTTTTAGATTTAATTTATTTTGAATTTTTTTATCTTTAGAGTTTAGTTATTTTATTTAGATTTATCTTTATCTTATATTTTAAGATATAATTTAGTTTAATATTTATCTTTTATTTCGATTTAAATTATTTTATCCTTTTATGATTCTTTTTAGATTAGGATTTAAGACTCTATAAATAAGTTTTAGAACTCCTCATTGTAGCTTAGCTCTTCTTTTATTGATTGAATAATTTGAGATTTTGCAAATGGATTTTCTCTCTTCAATTTTCTCCTTTTCTCATTTATCCTCTACCATTCCCTTACCTTGTCTTACATCAATTTGGTATTAGAGCAAGTTCATATGCTCCATCCCATACTTCTGTCACTAGAAACCCACCAAAAAATTCATCAGAACCCTAAGCATCTTGCTTCTAGAGCCATAAAACCTAGCTACTGACGTCCGATCAACAAACGACCACCGCCGTTCATCTCACTAGAGGAAACCTAGTCCATCCACCAAATGTCATTGCTAGCGGGCCTACCACATACCCTCACATGCCAGCAACTCTACCTGTGCGTGGGCTTCAAGCACCCCACACATCGCCTACTTGCCATCCATATAATTGTCCCATATTTAATGTTTTTGCAATTTTTACTTTGTTTCACGAAGTTCTTTTCCTCCCAACCTATCCTAGCTGTAAGAATCATCATCAAGAATCTTATTTGGAGGTATATTTGAATTAATATCATTGTTATGGCTGCCTTAGCATGCTTTGAGTGTTCATTTGATCACTGTATGGATGAAATGAAATGTAAGATTAATAAATTAAAAAGATTGTCCAAAGACATCCTATATGCCTTTAGATTGCTAAATAAGGGTATAAAAACAACTCCTGAGCCTTTAGAGGAAGAGTGTAAGTGTCAAATGGAAAAAGAGCAAGCATAATAAGAGGTTAAAGTTGTGGATTAAATTAAAGTAACACCATCCATAGACAATTCCTATTATCCAAAGGTGATCTTGATGTTATGGTTATAGAAGAGGACAAAAGCCAGAAAAAGGGACAAGGATAGAAACAATTGAAAGTTGTGCTTCCCAAGGTTATTAATGATATTCATCATACTACTTCTCTACCTTGCTTTTCTGTTACAACAAGTATAGTGATTGTTGCAACTACAAAAGATCAAAGTTTTCTCCAGTCTAAGAGTCCTCTCCATTGTTACCTTGTCTATTAGAAAGTTTTCCCAAATTTAGCAACCACGTGAAGTTTTGGTATGAAGTCTCTTTGTTTAGATCCCATTCATCATTTTCTTGTTTCGTGGAAAGGATTTCCAGAGTTGAATAATACTTGGGTTGTTGAAGAAAGGGTCCTTTGTTTAGATCTCATCTTTTGCTATCTTGCTTATTGGAAAGGTTTCTCAAATCTACATAGAGTATTAACTCTCTGGAGAAAAGTTTTTTCAAGTGGGGCAGAATGATGCAAAAGGGATAATTATATTATCATAAAATAATTAGGATTTTAAATAATTATTAGGTTATTTAGATTTAATTTATTTTGAATTTATTTTATTTTTTAGGATTTGGTTATTTTGTTTAGATTTATCTTTATCTTATATTTTAGGATATAATTTAGTTTAATATTTATCTTTTGTTTAGATTTAAATTATTTCACCCTTTTTTGATCCTAGTTAGATTAGGATTTGAGACTCTGTAAATAGGCCTTAAGACTCATCATTATAGCTTAGCTCTTTTCATATTGATTGAATATTATTTGAGATTTTGTGAGTGTATTTTCTCTCTTTAATTTTCTCCTCTTCTCATCTACATTCTACCTTTCCTCTACCCTATCCTATATCACTTTATTTTATATGAGACTTACATCCTTTCTTTTTCCTTTTTCTTTTTCTGTGGGGGCCCATAGTTCTTTTTCTTTTTACTAGTTTATTTTGCTACATTTTGTAATCTGTATCATTTCAAATTCTACCTTTTTGGCTCAATACATTCTTCCAATATGTTTAGCATGTCATAAGGTCCATTTCTAAATATATATCTTTTTTCTACAAATTTCAAAATTTATTCCAATTAAGAGCCAAACATATTCCATTCTAAGTTTCTTAGGAAAAAATAATTCTAATTAAGGATTAAGATGTGAAATTACCATTTTGCCCCTTGTAACATTCGCATAATATTTCACATGTGATATTGACAAGCCATGTCATTCCAGTTGTACAATTTAGAAATAAGCTGGGTGTATAAGACAAGTGTATAGTAATGAATGCAACCTTGATTGTGTCTCTCAAGGAGGAACAAGTAAATGGAATGATATATGAATATGTATTCTCAAGTGAAATGAAATACAAACTATTTCTATATACAAATGTCAAATTACAACTATGATTTTGAAATGTGGTTTTGCTTTGTAAACAATTAAAGTGAAAACAAAAGCAAGAAAATTTAAAAATAAATTTAAATTAAAGCAAATTAAGAAAAACAATTAATTAAGACAAATTAAACACTAATTAAGATTTAAAAAGAAAACTGAAAATTAATTATGAAAAGGTAGGTCATTGGTGGGCATGACATATTACTTGAGTCTATCCTAACTTGAGTCCAATTAAATTAATAATGGAGATGTGATTAATTAAGTTAATTTTAAATAGTTAAAATACTCACTACAACAAAAAGGGGAAGAGATGGCATTTTTCTTCAAGCTTTTATGGCATTTATAAAACGCCATGTAATCCAACGCTGATAAAAGCAAGACACTTACATTGGGGTTTACAAAACGCCAACTAAAGCCTGATTTTACATGGCGCTTATGTGTGAAATGGCAACATTTAACACATGGATTAAAAGGCATTTATGACATAAATGCCATGTAATATTAGTAAAAGATGGCATTTAACAATTAAACACCATCATTTGTCATATACAATCAATGGCGTTTATCATGTAAATGCCATCGATTGTGTATAGCTATAGATGGCGTTTAGATTTTAAATGCCAACTATTATTTTCAAAAGATGGCGTTTTACCATTAAACACCATCTTTGATGATCAATATAGATGGCATTTATTGGTAAACGCCATCTAAAGTCAGTGAATCATAGCGCTTAATTATTAAATGCCAACTATACTCATTTTTTTCTACAATTTTTGTTTAATTTGTTTTGTTTCCTGACCCCCTGCAGAGTAAGACAAATTGCATTGTAAAGGGGCTAAAAGCACCCAAAAATGAAATCAGCAAGCTCTTCAGATGAAATCCTAACAAACATTTGGATGAAATCCTCTAGTTGGGAAAGATTCAACAAACTAAACATTTGGATGATAATATTTTTTCAAGAAAAAATGCAAAAGTTGATTCCATTATATTTGGTTCTGTTCTGTGCAAGCAACATAATCCATGGAACATTCCATCTTTATCATTATTTGTGAAACCATGAACAAAGAAGAAAATGCAAGGAATGGACATAGAAAATTGAAAATAACCGGCAAGTTGATCAACAGGGTAAACCTTGATCCATAGTTATTTGAAGTTGATCATATGCCATCAAATCTATCTTGTCACACTTTCCCATCAACATCTATGATCCCTTCCTTATCCAGCTTCATGACATATGAGCCGGTTCCAAGATGCTTTCACCTGTTATTTGTTGCAAAATACATAATTTGTCAAAATACATGTTTTGCAGACATACTTAAGGCACATAGAGAGAGAGATAACAAAGTCATGTTAATACGTCTTTAATCACACTAGTACTAATGCACTCCTTTGTTTTGTTTTTTTTGCCCAGAGTAATTATACATCTTCACATAAGCATATTCAAGGAAAATTTTGACAACCAACTAAGTATTCTAGAAAATTTTTTTAGCAGTCATCTTTTAAGGACAATATAACATTCAACATTGAAAACAAAGGATCAAAACATTTCAAGCTGCCCATATCAGTCAATTCCACTAACACATACTCATGATTTTCTTTTTCTGATGTTTTTTAATTCCAACGATATCTATTACAACTGAAAGTAAGATTTGGAAGAATTCAACTATCAACCAATTTAGATGATGCACATCCTGTAGACAAAGATATGCATGTTATTCTAACTAGATTTTGTTGGTAAGTATGCCTTTGCCATGGCTTCAGATATTCTAGATACATCATACAAAGATTTCTCAAATGCACGCAACAATAGAGGATTCCCTATCTTTGCTTATCCTGCATGAAAAGAGTCTATAATATACATTCACAACCCAATGTTTGAACAGAAAGCTATAAAATAGATATCATCATACAAGAAATAGAATGGGACAATCTACTATAAGCCATTGTTGTGCACCAACAACCAGGGGCATCATAATCAACACGATATCCTAAATTTTCATATAACCAGACTTTTTATCTTTCCATCTAAAGCTGTTGAAAATATGAACGTGAACACCAAAGCACAAGAGCGTCAGAAAGAAATTCAAACATAAAAAAAAGTCTAAGAACTTTAGGCTAATCAATTAGGATAATTTATAAAAGTCTCCACAAGTGAGTCATAGTTCAATTATACTTGAATGTTTTCTTTATAATGAAGGTAGACAGAATAAACCGGAGCCTCATGACCTTCAAAAGTAATACTGTAAGGATATGAACTTGAGATTCAAGAGGAAAAGATAATGACCTAGTGTATAAACAAAACAAAAAGGAAGGGATAGATGGGGTTTGCAGTCACATGTGAGGATATGAAAAGCAGTCAATAGTATATGCTTTTATTCTGTAGAAAGGAAGATTTTACTGTAGCATCTTCCATATGTAATCACAGGCACTTATCAAGCACGTACTGACACCATTCTTCCACAAGTTCCTCGATCTGAGCACTGGAGTATTCAGGATAATAGGTGTCAAGGAAGTACTGTAAATAAAAATATTATACATAAATGAAATTGGTAAAATTATACATAATGGAATCATTACATACCATGTTTAGAATTATGCTTTGACCATGTGTGATGATATCCTTCATGAATAACATCACATAATATCCACAATCATTATCATTTGGTTCTGTCGGGCACTAAAGGGAAAAATTATATTAATTACCATAAGGGAATGCTAATCTCAACAATATATTGATTGGATATAAATTTATACATACCTGTATTCTTTTCCATTTATATAATGAGGAAGCTAGGGTTTTTTCCCTTATGGTGATCTCTACACCCTCGTGCTACCCAAAATCTTGATACAGCACTGTTAACCACATGAAATAGAAAAAGCTTAATATAATGGAAAAAAGGCTTAATATAAGAAATACTAAATTCGAATAACTACATAGAAGTAAAAAAATTTAAATATATTGAAAATGAATAATTATTGTTACTTATTAATTATGCCCATCATTTGTTCGCAAAGTTCGGGCTCATGATTCATAGGATCCAAGAAGTATATAGTTGGCTCCAATGGCTTGATAGCAATTAGCAACCAATGTGAACTATCAAAAAAATAACCAGTGTCATTAGTAAATTATAAATTTACCTACACACACATCAAATAAGTGAAAATTGGAAGGGTTACTTACACATTATGATAAGGAACCAAGAACAAGACATTTTTATCAGCTCTTGCACTGAATGCATCTGCAATTAGTTGCTGCTATTTAGTTATCTTGGTGTCAGGTAATTTTATCGTAGGAACCACAACCTCTTGGGGATGGATAAATATAAATTTTCCCTTCAAATCCCGAGGCACCAAGAATGTCTCATACAAATACCTTGAACGAAAAAAATAACAAAAAACATACATTAATGTAAAGGCCTAAAGTAAAAAAAATTGAGGAATAAAAGAAATAGATTAATATCAAGTACCTTATGTATAAGTTAACATTCGCGACCCCGATCCACTTGCGATGGATGATGTAACCAACAATTTCAGCATTGATACTTTTATATACCACCTTATTGTAAATGTTTTTGTCAAATTTAATAAGTTTGTCAACTTCACCGTGAAGCGGCTGTGGCAGATACTTGACAATCATCCTGTGAAAGGTATTTGGAACTATATGCTGAGGCGGTTGCTTTGGTGGTTGAGCTATTGATTCCTTTGATTGTCCTAACCCTTGGACATTTCTTTTCCCCTTCAACTAACTAACAAAGTGGGAACCTTTAGGTTAAACCACATTAATATTGCATAGTAGAATATGATGGTACACTATCAACTGAAATACCTTCACTAATGGATCAGTAGTGATAAGGTGTGCGGACCATGTGATGAAGCTACCCAATGCCATTCCTATTGTTTTCCATGTCCCTTGCAAGAACACGCAACCTAGCACCCTTCTCTCTAACTACCTTAATCGACACTTTCATATGGTTCGCAGGTATAGGTACATTGTGAAGCATCTCTCTAGGGTTGTTATGCATATACCCTTCTGCAACCATGTGCCGAGTAGGTGTATCTAACCATAACGGGTAATATGTTTGAGCCTATACCCATCAATGCATTACGAATCATTCATTTATGATGTGGTAGAAAAAATTAAGTCTAAACTTAATTATTAATGAAAGAAATTACCTGAGGGAGTTGCTTAGGTTCAATAGTGCAACTATCTTTGGTGCTAGACACCTCTTGTTGTGTCTGTTATGATGACTACATTTTAAGCACCATTTCCATCAATTCAGCCAATTAGAACTGCATCTGAGATTGGGTTTGATGTTGTGTCTCAACAATTTCCTCCAATCGGGCAACCTTTGCAGCATCTGTCGATGGTTGGGGCCCAAAAAAGACACTATGTGTCATATTGAACCCTGCACCCCTAACCTGACTAGGCTACTCAGGGACCCCCAATGCCTTGCCTAGTATATCTTGTCCTAAGCTTTCCTCCTTAGTGCCTTGAGTCATGGAGCTCGAGAGTTGGTCTTGTGAAAAGCAGAAAAACAAAATATAAATATCGATTGCAAATACATAATAAACAGTTGAAAAAACCTAAATAAAATAGATAAAAAAATAATACTAACAATTAAGTCGACAACTTTATGAGCATTTTCATTGTCAATTATCACATCCTTTTTCTTGCAAGATTTTATCCATAGCTCATGGCATTGTATTTCCCTCCCTTATGACCACTCCTTTGATTGCTGCTATGTATGAACACAAATAATCACTTGTAAGTATTTGAATGGAAATGTAAGTCGTACAATTAAATGCAGTGACTTTCATGTACCAGTTTATCCTCTTCACCATGGTATCCTTAACGACCCACTTTATAGGTGTATTGCTACTTCTTGGATCTGTCACTGTTGGCTTAGCTTAATTTCTGCAAAATAGTGCACCAAATTAGCTCTAGGCTAACAAAGACTAACTAACCTAACAAAATAGTACACCAATAATTCCATTCAACAGTTAAATGTAGTGCATGAAAACTAAGTTGTGTACCTGAAAAGTTTCCTTACAACGCCTCGTAACAAAAGCATCCCAGTGTTTTTATGTAATGTATATCTCAAACAAATGAGGCAGATGCTCAAGGAAGTTGCCTGCTTCATCTCTTATGAAGAATCTAATGAGAATGATTCGAAAGTTTCATAATGCCACTCTAGCCTTCATATATATGTGACGCTTGTGACTATCATTTATGTCAAAAGCAGACTGCACAGTACATCCCAAAAGAATTATTGTCTGTAAATGTATAGAAACATAATAATTAAATAACATACTATGTTTTTACCTCTATTATCATAAAAAATGCTCTTCTTCACAGGCTCAAGGACTTTCCTTCAATCCTTGTGAGGATGAGAGATTGGAACTTCAACTTTGCAGCGACCCCGATGTAGTTACTCAATTTGTGTCCACCCTTCCGTATTGGATTGCCTTTATGATTCCATTCTACATGAATCTTTTGGCAAGTATCTTGGGCTTGTATGACCTCTTTTAGCATGGTCAAGCCCTATGGTGCTTTTTGATATATTGCTTTAACTCTTTCTCATCATGATCACTATGATCTGAAGAGGATGCCATTTACCTACAAAGAAATTCCAACAAACATGTAAGGTTTCAAAGATGATGGATAAAGAACCATTTAACATGATAAACCATACATATACGTTGAAGGAAATAAAATTTATACTAAGGCAAGCAATAAATTATGTTATAAAATGATGACCTTTTCCTCTTTCCTATCAGATGTTGACTTATTCATCCCTTATTTCTGATCCAAGCACTCTCTTGATGGTCATCTCTCATATAAAGGGCATTATCTCCACCAGGATCAGTATCAAGTAATGTCCCATGGAAAGGATCATCCTTAGTATCCGCATCTTGATAGTCCTGAGCATTATCCTCAATTATTTTGTTCGTTAATATAATAATAGACCACTTCTTATTAGCAGGATCAGGGACAAAAAACACTTGTTGAGCTTATGATGCTAAAATAAAAGGCTCATTTGTATACCCCACACTATTAGGATCCACCTGAATGAACCCTAAATCATTAATTCGAAGGCCATTGTTGTTGTCAACCCACTTACAACAAAAGATAGGTACACGAAATGAGATGTAATCCAACTCCCATATGCGCTCAATTACCCCAAAGCATGACATGTTTGCAAAAATAAGGTTTTTATCTTTGGCACTTGAGATATGCATTGATTGAGCTACAAGAGTGACCCCACTATTTTGCATTATGCTCTGATCATCTTGCTCTTTTGTATAGAATGTATACTCGTTGATGAGATAACCTATGTAAAAGAGTACGTACATGCTTGGACCCATAGCTAACCTTTTCAACCTGTTTGACACTAAATAAGGATTCCTCTCTAACTCCACAATAATGTGATTTCACAACCAATCTATAAAAAGCTGATTGTGTTCTTTTGATATCCAACCTTCATTCTTATTAGGGTTCAAGCTTCTAATTCTCCCCTTGTGCATTTCCACATACTCATCAACTTCATCTGAGTTATACATGACATACAGGTGAGTTTGCTCTCACTCTGTCTTGGAGATACTAACTATTTCACTTCCCCAAATCCCTTCCCCACTTGTTCTCCCCAAGTAACAAGACTTCGGAAGCCCAATGATATCAACATTTGATAAGTATTCGGTACAGAATTCAACAACTTCTTCAGCTATGTACCTTTCAACATTACAACCTTCTGGTCTACGTCGATTTTTCACATACCCTTTCAATATCTTCATGTAATGCTCAATCGAGTACATCTATCTCATATAAGCTAGGTCGCACATTTGTGTTTCCCTAATGAGGTGAACTGTTAGGTAAACCATCATGTCAAAGAATAAAGGCAAGAAATACATCTCAAGCTCACACTGAGTAAGAACAATTTGTTTTTGCAAAGTAAGCAACTTTCTAGGGTTAATGACTTTGCTACAAATAGTCTTGAAAAAGAAACATAGTTTCGTTATTGTCCCCTGCACCTTTTTTAGAAAAATGGATCATATACCCACTAGCATCATGTGCTCCATCAGAACATGGCAGTCATGAGACTTCACACCCTTTCACTTCAAGTCTTTCATAAATACAAGGTTCCTAGTATTTGAGGAGTATCCCTCTGGAACTTTAACCTAATTAAGGAATTGACAAAAAGCGATTTTCTCTTTTCTACATAAAGTATAAGCTGTCAGAGGTAGATAAGTACGCCATTTCTGCTTCACCAATGCCAATTCTCCTATAATTCCCATAGCAACCAAATCTAACCTCGCCTTCTTGCCATCTCTGGTCTTTCCCTTTACATTGAGTAACATACCAATGATGCTATCGTATACATTTATTTCTATATGCATGACATCAAGGAAGTGTCTCACATACAAAGACTTCCAATATGGCTGTTCAAAGAAAATTGATCTTTTCTTCCACCCACTCATCCCAAGGTGTCTTGAAAAAGGTTTCCCGAAGTTGTTATTCAAATCATGTACCTTGTGAAACAGGTCCTCACCGCTACACGCCACTGGTTCTCCTTTTTCTTTTGTATTCCCATCAAAGGCTCTTCTTTACTCCTGTAGTGATGTCCCCAAGGCAAAAATCTGCGATGCCCAAGGAAGACATATTTCTCACCATGTTTCAACTGAATCTAGTGTGTTCCTTCTTCACATATAAGGCACCCAAACTCTTCTTTGATACTGTATCTACACAAATTATCATATGCTAGAAAATTGTTGATTGTACCAAACAGCATAGCTTTCAAATTGAATGGTTCCTCCTTATATCCATCATTCACTTTCACACCATTATCCCACAATAGCTTCAAATCTTCAATAAGTGGAGCTAAGTATACATTTATGTCATTTCTAGGCTGTTTAGGTCCAAAAATCAACATAGATAACATCATAAATTTACACTTCATACATAGCCACGGTGGCAAGTTATAAATCACCAAAATCACAAGTCATGTACTATGGGTACTTCTCTGCATACCAAGTGGGTTCATTCCATTGGTAGATAAGGTAAGATGTAGGTTTCTATCTTCTACCCCGAAGTCTTCGTAGTCATGATCAATTAATTTCCACTATGGAGAATCTGCAGGATGTCTAAGCTTTCTATCTTTAATTCTTTCATCCTCATGCCACGTTAAAAGCTTCATATTCTCTGTACTACTATACATGTGTCTAAATCTAGGTATGATGGGAAAATACCATACCACCTTCGCTGGGGTCTATTCTTTCTTCTTATATCATAGGGCATTACATATAGGGCACTTGTCTAAAGATGCATATTCTTTCCAAAATAAAATGGAATCATTAGGACAAGCATGTATCCTCTTATAGCTCATCCCAATAGAGTTCAGCATTCATTTAGCCTCATGTATTCGGCAAGGAAGCAAATTATACTCTGGTAGCATATCCTTCAAAAGTGCAAGTAACTCTGTGAAGCTTTTATCACTCCATCCATTGCCCGCTTTCAAATTGTATAGCTTCAAGATGGCTGATAATATTGTGAACTTAGTGCAGCCAAAGTACAATGGTCTTTCTGCATCACCTTTCAACCTCTCAAACATCTCTGGATAGTCCTGAAGTTCATCCTCAATCATATTTGCCATCTTTTTAAGACGATCATCCTCCAATGTATTTGTGTTGAAATCATTTGATCCATAACTCCTACTATACATCTTACTACTATTCTCATCATTCATCTTACCATTTGTCAAACAAGTGTAACTTCGATCAATTCCATTACATATTAAATGTGATTGCAACTCAGCCTCACTAACTAACTTCCCATGGTAACACTTCAAGTAAGGGCATATGATTTTTTCAGGGTTATCAGCATGCTGAACTGCAAAGCTAACAAACTCTTTCACTCAATCCCAATATTCCTGAGTCAAACAATTTGTAGACATCCATGATCGATTCATATTCCTAAAATGGGTATAAATTTTTGTAGAGTCTCCCCAATAGTTGAGGGTCCAATAATTCTACAATGCACAAAAAAGGAGATTTCTTAGCTATATGCAGTAGCACTTGATATTATATTCATATCATTGTGCAAAATTCATTTCCATACTATGCATAATTAACATTTAGTCTACCAATAGATGTCTGGCAACCATTTTTTAACAAATTGCAAACCACTTATAGATTTTCATAGCTATCATATACTAATTCTCAAAGAAAAACCAGCAGCTTATCCCAATAAGATTGACGTACCTTAGAAGCTTTAAAGTTAATCATCAGCCCCAAGGACTTGAACTTTTTCCTTTTATCCCTGTGAGACCTTTTCACCTAAACTTCCAACACTTATTTTTCACACTTTAATTGACCTAAACATAATTTTTAAAGTAAGATTAACCTGAATGAACTAGAGAAAAGGAATTTAGAACAAATATCTAAAAAATATTCAGAAGAATATAATCCATAATCATGTCCAAAGTAGAGAGAAAGTAAGGTATAAAACCCAATCTCTCTCCATAAACAAAAAGTCTTGTCAATTTCTATTACATTCTAGCAATTCAATTATAATTAAATTAGGACTAAAAAAATTTACAATTCAATTTCTATTATACCAACACCAATTCCTAACAAAAAAAAAATCTTTTGCTTACATATTTATTTTAAATACGTGTATTCTTTTGGTACCAGTTTTAATTTGATTATAATATTTAAATTTAAATTTTTTTAATTATACAATGAATATTAATCAATTTAATATAAAATATAAAATAAACAGAAAATTACATTTTCTTATAAACTATGAACAATACAACTCATATTCTATAACAAGTCAATCCATTAATAAATTATAAATAATGTAATTGATTTTTTAAATTCCATGCAATGCATAAAAAAATCTAATTCTTTAAACTCCATCTAATGTATAGGCTTCACATAAGCTATATCCTTTTTTAACCATTTTGAAAATCTTCAAGTTGTGTGAGCATCTCTCACTTCAATCATACAATACAATCTTCTTGTTAGTTAATGATCACTTAACCGAAACAAGATTTCAATCATAAAAAATCATTGTCCCTGAATTTTTCTTTTTAGTCTTTGAAGTTTAGGGATGTTTCAATTTTTTTCTCAAATAATACTGGATAAGAATTTGTTTCTATTATTTACAATTATATATGCATTGTGCACTAAAATAATATATATTAGTCAATATGAAAACATTGAATTTAAGTCAATCTCAAAAAATCCCATAACCACGCCCCCCCAAAAAAAACATATATTTTAGATTAGTCATACCATAGCCTAGCTCATTGAAGCTCAAATGGTTTTTAGTAAAAAAGAAAAGGGCTCAAAAGGATGATCAAGGAATATTGGTTTAATTTTCTTTTAAAAAAAAGAAACAGCGATTTTTTATTAAAAAATAATTGCAATTTCTTATATTTGTTTATGATAAGCTTTTTTTTTTTCTATAAACTTATTTTCCCAGTATATTAGGATATAGGGAAAATGATAAATATGTGCCAAAAACAACATGGTTTACTTAAGAACAATGTTCAAAACCTGTCGAGCTTGGACTAGCCAATTATATTTGTTCTTTTCTTTAGGTGAAACAAGTTTGAACCCCAAGGCAACATCCTTACAGTAAGAATTAAGTCACAAGATAGAAGTCAATACTGTAGCACTTTGAGGAGAATAATTCGAAGTTTCCTCAAGAACTACTAAAACCAACTTTTTAATGCATGCATTGTTAATTCACTAGCACTTATCTTAGTTATATAACACACTAGAGAAAGCATATTTTCTAGTATAATAAAACCATAAGTTTAGTGTCAATCATATATTGCTACAGAGTTACCCAACAAGTATATATTATCTAGGCACCCAACAATCGAAGAAGGACAAGATAGAGGAGGGTAGAGCCAAATACCTGTAATCAAAAGCACCTAAATAAGAAAGGTACAATTTGCAGGCAGAGGGAAAGAGCTTGCAACATGAACAGGACTTATGGATTTACAACCCACCAAGCAACCAAACCCAAAAAATTTCTCCACCTTTAAACAAGCTTTCAATTATCAATTGATAATGGTTTCAGCTTACCACGTGAGAAGCACGCTCCAATGTTGGGAATACATAACTCCATTGACAATTTTCCCACATGCTTTTTGTAAGCTTTTGCTCCTAAGTTCCTAAAGTTTGAAAAAGTGCTCTCACAGCAGAATTCCTGACCTATGAAATACAGAACTTTAAGCAACAGGAACACATTTATAGCCACATTTAAGCTATAAGATACAGAACTTTACATTATTCCAAAGTCTTTTCAGTAAACACATTTGTCATTTCACTTATGCCTCTCCGTCTTTTTCAGCCTTCGTACTTAAATGAATGTATCAATAAGGAAATAAATAAATTGAAGGGAAACAAGACATATCAACTTTATATACATATGATGTATGAGCATATGAATTGCCTTCCCCCCTTGAGTTCCAAGTTCTTTCCCTTGCCCTTCGTCGTTCTTTCCCTTGCCCTTCGTCTTTTGAAGAAGTAACAACCTACTTGTAAAGTAAACAAAAATTAATGAATGATTATAAAAATATTTAAGAGAAAAAATTAAAATAAATGGGTAACAAATCTGAGAAAAGATGAAGAAGAAGCCAACCAACTAGCTTTCCTTTCTTAAAGCTTTGTTCGTCTTCTTCCAATACATCTAAGCAAAGACGAGGGACACAAACACAATGAAGACTTACACTGAGAAAGATTTGCCAACGAAGGACACGACGAAGATTTGCTAACACTAATGAAGATTTCTTCATCTAAGAAGGGTTACACTGAGGAGGATTTGCCAATGATTTCGCAAGATGGGGGAAAAACATAGAAATCAGCCGAAAGAGGAGCAAAGAGAAGGATCTGCCATGGAGCTTTGTGCGAAAACTAAGTTTGGGGAGTACTAGTGTTTGATCAATGTTGAATGAAGCAAATTTTGGGGTCTAGGGTTTCAATATGCGAAAACTAATAAATGATAGTGTTAAGATGTTTTTTAAAATATTCACATGGCGTTTCCTATGGAAAGGCCATATATAGTCAAATTTACATGGCGTTTCCTGTGGAAATGCCATGTATATATACAAAGTTACATGGCCTTTCCTATGGAAACGCCATCAATAGTTCATAACTACATATGATATTTCATAAGGAAACGCCATGTATAACATTTAATTTAAATGGTGTTTTCAATGGAAACGCCATCTCTAGTTATTGACTATAGATGGCATTTCCGTGGCATTTCCTACGGAAATGCCATTTATAGTTCAATCATCCATTTTAATTACCAACTAATATTTTTAAATGTTTATTTTTTTATTAATTCGTAAATAAATTACTTGGCATTTCATTTAAATGCCAACTATTAATTTTATATTTTTATTTTGTTATTAATTTGTAAATAAATTTGCTTGGCATTTATTTATAAACGCTAACGAAGTTTTATATATTTTTATTTTTTTAATTTTTAAATCAATTTAGTTGGCATTTCCTTATAAATGCTGAGTGAGATGGTAACTTTACTTGCCATTTTTTAAAGAAACGCCAACTAAATTACACCGTGTCACATTTTAATTAGCGTTTTTTGAGAAAACGCCAACTATTAAGCGCTAATATAACCCTAAATTGGCGTAGTTACTTAACTACTATAAGCTTAATTTAATTAACTAATTAAGCCTAAAAATCTCTAGTCATTAATTAACCACTTTAAACTCATCTTGTCCAATTAATTAGCTTAATTTTAATGCTAATTTGGCTTCTAAATAAATATGTAAAATTTGGGCAAAATTATCTAATTATAGCAAATTAGACAATTAACTCCCCTATTAAGTATCATTACATTTAGATTAACTAAATTACTTCATAAATCAATGAATTAATCAAAGTAACAATAATATTGGGCAAAATACTCAATTTTCCAGTTCTAAATGTAACAATAAATTGAGCTCAAATTAACATAATTCATCCAAAATAATAAATACAATCCAATCCAGTCAAATCCAATCTCAAGACATCAATATTACCACAAATTTTCATTAATTCCAACTTAAACCTAGATCAGAATCAATAAAAAATTTACAAATAACAAAGATGAAAAGAGAAAAGGAACATTCCCATTTTTTCCCTAAAATTCATCGAAGTTTAAGACCCCAACTATATGTCCTGCTCCACAAATGAACCACCAAAGCTATCCACCCTTGCATTGCCACGAGTTGAGCTTCAAGAAACACTCAAGTAGTTTCGGCCATGAAGAATTAGTGGATAAGATGAAGTTCCAATAGCTTGATGATGATGGACATGTTTGGCCCAAGCTCCACAACCTAGCTTCCATTATCTTCCTTTAAGGGTACTTCATGGCAAAGCAATATCTAGGTAGAGAATGACAAAGATTCGATGAAAAGGAGGTAGGAGAAGGTGGAGGAAAGGAAGGCAATGATGTTGGTGTAGTGAATTTCACCAGAAAATGGAAGAAGATGGTGGACAAAAAGTGAGACAAAGAGAGAAGGTAAGAGAAATGAGAGCCAAAGGAGCCTTCAGCCATACTGAAGTGAGAATGAAACGAGGTCAAAGTGATGAATGGAAGTGAAAGAATGGTGTGGGAAAGGAAGAGTGTGACAAAACATTGAAGGTTGAGAGGAATTGGTGGGAACATTCATGGAGTTTAGAGATAAGAGAGAGGAAATGAGAGAATAATGGAGGTGTCGGTTGGCTAACGAAGGGTTACGAAACATAAAGGAATAAAATGGAGTGAGAAAATGTTATCAAAACCAATTAAAATAAATATCGATACAAATAGACAATTAGAGATAAGGAAAAATGGATAAGCTACAAAAATAAAATTTCCATAATTTTCCTCCTATCTAATGACTGAAATGCCCCTTCAAAATTTTAATCTCCATGGACCATGACCTGAAAAAAAATGTTACATTAGATAAATTATATTTCCAATTAAATAAATGTAGATTAAATTTCGATCCAAGGAAATTAAATTAATCATGGGATAAATTTTAAGTTTAATTTAGAGGAAAATTATAAGTTTAAATGATAAAATAAATAAAATAAAATATTGAAAAGAAATTTCCAAAACCCTAACAATTTTGCCCTTAAATAAGTCAATTCTAAATCATTTCCTTAACCACAATTAAAATATAAATGACTCATAATCACATTGAGAATTATTAAATAAAATAATTAAATTTTTGGAATAATTTGGAAAGTAAAAATAATCAAAATTAAAGCTTAAGTTCCAAAAATTATCCCAAAATTCACATTTATTACAAATTAAGGCTAATTACTTAAATATCACGTAAATCACACAAAATTAGCTAAAATTCAATATTTAAAATGCTTAAATAAGGAGAATAAAAATAATAAAAATTCATAATTATCAAGCATCTTTTCCAATCATGCATTTTAGCACATTCATACAAGGCACATTGTAATTGACCGTTACACATAGCCATGAAAATGTGGATGTTACACTCCTAATGTCTCATCCTCTCACATACTTGCTATTGAATCTTGAAGTTCATTGTTGAATTCTCATAATTAGAGAGATTGAATCACGCTCATAGCATTCAAATTTGATTTGAGAACTATCATAGTACTCAACTTGATTTGAGTTCCCCCATAGTACTCAATTTAAGTGGAGAACCCTCATAGTACTCAACTTCAAGATACAAATTTGACTAAAATTGTCAATTATAAAATAGAGGTTTATAGCAGGCAAGCCATACTACCATCTAGGAGAGATTTTGAAAAGCCACATTGCTTAATACATTCCCCTTCTTTAACTTAAGACGTCTTAAATGCTTGATTGTACTAATTGTATTTTCTAATTTGATGTACATTCAATACTTGCTTGTTATTTCATTTTTCAAAAAATATTTGGAGAATTATAGTGACTACTTCTCAACAAGATTGTCACTATTTGGTTCATTTTATCTGTATTATAATCCACCATAGTGCATATAGACAGCACAAAAATGACATATATCCAATGTAACTTTATTAGCAATAGACTTTGAATAGATCAACAATAATATTAAAAGGTCCACAATTGAGAGTATACATTGTATTGCCCCATCACATGTATACTAAAAGGCATCACTGCTTCTCTATCAAGTTTGTTTTCAAATTTTACAACTTAGAGCTCTTAGGTGACCTCTTATTTATTTTCTAGGAGCTCTTATTCAAATGAATATTTCTCAAAATATAGACAATCACATATAATGAAAACATTAAACAATAATCGACATAATGAGAAATATACTCAAGATATATCACTTATTCCATAATCATGTTTCTTTCCAATAATCATGCTTTTAGCAGTGTGTATATATATATTATTTTCCTAAATTTCACAAGTGGATTTGAATAATATTCCTTATACTTTGTGGTCCAAGTTTTATGTTATATTCAAAAGCATTTAGGAAGCTATTTAAATGTATCACTTTCTATTGCAACATGGTCAAGATGGCTTTCACTTCTCATGTTTGAACTATGATAATAATATTATCTTTCATCTTGAAATTCAATCTCAGTTATACACCTCAATATGGCAATCTTAGGATTAGTTCTCACAAATCTCTTTATGGGTCTCCAAAATGCTAAATAGCTGGCTTCCCAAGAAGGGGTGAATTGAGAAGTTCAAATTTTTTTTTGCAAAAACATAAGTTTATAGTGAAAGCAAAAGTTTGCAGAAAAATAGAGTGTAGTGAAAATGAAAGTAATTGCAAGAAAAAGGAAGAAAGGACTCAGAAATTTATCTTAGTTGGTCTAATCCACTTGACCTACATCTAATCCCCAAGCTACCAGTTTAGATTTTCACTATATACAAAAATCCAATGGGTTCCTTGCAATGCCTTAGTACAGACTTGTGCTCTGTTATTAGAACACTCAAAATCTACACTCAACACTCTTACAAGTGTTTCCCAATTCCCTTTGTGACTACCCTCACAACGAATCCTTCTTCCAAATGAAGAAAAGATTTTTACACAGAATAAATGCTGTCTAGAATAGAATGGATATGAAAATTGAAGTATAATAAATGCAGTATAAAGGTGAAAAAGCTTTGTTTGATAAATTCAGCAGAGTTTCAATAAAAGCATAATTTAATTTGTTACCCACAACTTTAAACAAAATTCTATTTAGAGATTTATGGTTTAACTAGTCATTAGACACAAGATCTAGCTATTAAAAACTTTAACTAATGGTTACTCTACAGAAATAGCCGTTCACCAACTGCATTTAACGAATCTAACATGCCAAAATTCGAAGTTTGGGGTACAACATACAAAATTCAAAAAGATAGAAGGTTAAGGGTTTCAATGTTGAACTTTAACATTCGTCTCTTCAAGAGTGAAATTCAAATTTTGAGTTTGTCAAAATTATTCCACATTAGAACATACAAATTTTCATATTGAAAGTACATCTGTTAAGTTTGAACAATTATCTGTCAAAGGTTTGCTCAATATGGCACAAAAAAATTCTCCTCCGTGAAATTTGAATTTGGAACTACAAGGTTCATCTATCAAAGACATGCTCTAATGAGACTCACAAGTTCCAAATTGAACATTCGTACTTTAAAGTTTAAAGTTCATCTGTTAAAAAAGGTATCTTTGAACTCTTTTTGAACTTCACCAACATTCAAATTTTTACTAAACTTCAGACGAATTTTGCACACATTCACTAACAATACTTAGCCTAAAATTCGAATTTTAAAACTAGAATTCATTTGTTAGAGATGAAACCTCTGTAACTTCAATTTTACTAATAAAAGTTTGATTTTCATACAAAATAAGTATGAGTTAGTAGTAAAGTTCATCTGTTAACTAATATGTCTCAATTATAACATAAGCTAACATTTGATAACTTTCAAATAACATATTCAAATGATGTGGTACCTTAAAATAAGTAAAGATCAAAGCTTTTTACCTAAATTACAAAGGAAGAAATCCTAACAACTAAGGTTTCTCATATTCTTCGTTGGATTGCTTCACTTGATCCTTTCACATTCCTTTGATATTCTCCTTTCTGAGCTCTAGTTGTTTGGAATCATCAAAGCTTCTGATTCAACATTTTCCCTCTTTTAGATGATGACAAAACAACTTGTAAACTGTATTAGTACTTGGGTTTGCTTCCAAGAGCTCCACCTCAACATATGTAACATCCTGAGAGCCAAAATATTTAAATATCTAGAAGGAATTTGAGAAAATGGACAGACATCATTTTACGTGAAAAATGGCAAAAATATCATTTTTCCCAATCAAACAAAAAAAGAGAAATTACATTTTTACCCCTAGAAGTTAAGATAATTGTACTTTAGCCCCTCATGAATAAAATGTACATGGGAATGCATATGAATATATTATGGCAAAAATTACAAATAATGATCCAGAAAAATTAAAAATTATAATTTGGCTCCGGGTTAGGGATAATTTTGTAAATATACAAAATTACTGTCAAAATGAAGTTCACGATAAGCTAAGTCCAATGATATATGCCATGGAGGTTAACTAATTAAAAATAAAGAAATAATTAGTGCCGAGTATCTAAAAGTAACTTAATACCAATAAAGTATATTGTGGGCCCCACATATAGTTAAATGGTGACTAGGATAGGATTTTGGCCTTACAAAGATATTGTTTAGGACAGGATAATTAAGAAAATATAGATATAAAGTTAAGATAGTCCTGTATCCCTAAACCACTAATTTACTGTAAAAGTGACTTTATTGCTACCTGTAAAAATTATCTGAAACCGGGTATATCTGGATCAAGAAAAATATGCAGTATTTTGGAGATATTTTAGCATGAGTTGGCACCATCTTTAGTACCCCATGTGCTACAAATAAATATTTTATTATTTTGTAGAATACTTCTTGAAGAACTATTTAATAAAGTAATTAAGGTTAGTGAAAAGTAAACCAAGGTTAGTAAGATCATTAAGTTAACTAACCTCTCACTTCTCTCACTCATTGGATGACACTCTTACAGCTACAACTTAGAGAGAGATACTCCAAAAAATGGTATGAGAAAGAGAAGACAGAAGAGAGGAAGAAAAGCTTGAAGATAAGTTGAATCTTGAAGTTTAAAGATCAAAGGTGAGTTTTCTCTAAAGGTTTAAGATGTTTCTATGAAATTCTCTTCCCTTCCATCTCTTGTTTAAGTTTCGGGCAAGGTATGGGAATCGAAGGAAAAAGAGTTTTCATGCATAAAAGTTGAGTCAAAGCATGAGTAAGTCACCTAAAGCATGATTTTAAGACTTGATGGTTGAATTTCAAAACAAGCCATTTTCTCTCCTCTTCCCATAAATTTTGGTCAGAACAAGACAACACTTTAGGGTTGGAATTTCATGTTTTTGATACCAAAAATGAGTTCCTCATGGTGGATTGGTTCTGAGATTCTTTGAATCTCACTCTTCCAAGATAACTAACATAATAGGCACAAGCTTTAGGCAAGGTTACCAAGAAGGAGAGGCAAGGAAGCTAGAAGAAAAATTTTGATGTTTAGAATAATGTTTCCCATTATTTTATATCACTTGGTTATTTTATATAAAATTGTGTATGAACATATGAGACTACACTTTCATGCTATCATACGCCTCTAAGTATGTTGAGATGTTTATCACAATTTTGGAATAAGAACTATGGATGTATGTATGTTAAAGAATTGATTTTGCAAAGTTAAGTTATAGAAAAGGCCAATCTGACCCTTGTTCAGTATACCAGTCACTGTTTAGATGAAATTATGATGAATATATGAATGTATATATGAATGTTAAATTAAGGTGTTACAACATATGCGTTAAAATTCGAATATAAATATGGCACATGTTTTAGAGTTAAGAATGTAGGAGAGTAGAAAAGGAAGTATGGAAACACGTTGTATTGATTCATAAGTTCATTACTGATTTTCATTCAAATTCAACCAAATTCAACATAAGCACATATTTTCATGTATCACAGATTCATAGTTCAACAGAGATGAAATGACAAATACATAATCCTAAGATCTAAGCCCTAAGGTTCTATAACTTCTTATCACTCCTCCTTGCCTTGAGCTTAATCTTCTTCTTGCCATATGTCTTTCCTGATTTCTCAGCTTTAGATTGTCTAGCTGCAGCTTTTCTAGTTTACCATCTTTCTTCTCCCCCTTTTGGGCATCATTAGACGTAGGGACTTGTATAGAGAGAGGAGGTATTTGAGACATGGGAATGACTTAAAGAGGAACTAGAATAAATGGCACAGAGGGAGATAACTTAGGATGAACATCATTAGCATTTAAGGTTAATTCTTGAACCTCTCTTCTAATGTTGGCCAGCCTAGCCCTTTGTTCCTCTAAAAGGCCATATCCAGAGGATAGAGGTTGAGGGGCAGGTGGAGAAAACTTTTCATCATGCCTTTGCTTTTGTGCTTGCATTATTGCATTATGTGCAACATTAGCAAAGTCCATATAAGGTATGATCTCTCTTTCCTTATTGAGAGCAGCTTGAATGATTAGTGCAGTGATTAGATCAGCCATAAGCTTCTCCATTTGCTCAGTCTCTTGTGATGATAGGGTTGATTCTCGAGTAATGTCCTACATCATTAGCTCATGAAAGCCTTCTGCCTGAGTGGCTTCTTCCTCTATGGCCTAGTCTAGAGATAGATCAAGACTGGTTTTATTGCTAGAGGCCAAAGGGGTAGTAGCAGTAATAGTAGTAGTAGTAGTAGCAGTAGCAGCAACAAAAGAGTTTATCTTAAAAGGACTTGGGACTACTTTATAGGCATTTACCTTAAGATTCCTTGCCAAGTTAGTTATTTGATCTTCCAGGTGTGCATACTAGGCATTCTGTTCCTCTCTAATCTGAGCATCATCTCTGATAGGTAATAAAAAATTTTAGGTATTGTATTAGGGATGGCCATGGTTGTAGAAATGAAAGGTTTAATTTGCTTGGTAGGTTGAGGTTGGGTTGGTTATGGTTCAGGTTGTATAGGTGGAGCAGCCTCAATTGTAGCTTCTTGCTGTTGTGACTCTTCCCCTTCATAAAATAAATCCTTTAATTTACCAGCTCCCTTCCTAATCCATCTACCTTCTTTCCATTTAATCCCCATTCTCATTAGATCTTCTTTAAACTCCTAAGTTGGCTTCCCTTTGCCTTTCTCCAAATGTTGTATTTTGGAAAATTTGAGCAGCTTGGTAATAATGGAGGCATAGGGCAAGGTTGAATCTTTCCTTTAATCTCTTACCTTGACCATTCTTTGAAATATCATGTGACCCAAGTTGAGCTCCTTTTCTACGAATTAAGGCATTACATGAGCCTCAACCCTAGTGATCAGATTAAAGCTTCCTCCTTTGTTGAAAATAATTCTTGACACTATATAGTGTAGAACTCTCATTTGTACATTGAGGTTGAAAGGCTTCATAATTTTCAGAGGAGGCCTATTTACACGCGTTCTGAAGAGAGTATCGAAGATTGTGCTTTCCTTATGGTTCAAAAATTCCCCACCTTCCTCATTTGCATCATCATCCTCATCCATGTATTTGGAGGTGGAGATATCAATCTTGAATCCCTCTTATCCAGGAATCTCTAAAACTTCATTGATATTTTCATCTGATAGTCACAAATTCCTAAACCTAAGTGTTACTTGGTACCTTATATTTTATCATTTTATTTCAATGTAGCATACCAAGTCTTAATCACCTTATCATCATACCTTTCTCTAATTCCTGGCAGATTTTTGTATTTGCCAACCAAATTCCAACAACAAAGTTGTTTGAAAGTAGAAATTCTTCCAAATTGGTGCAATAATGAGTTATTGCCTTCTTTGCAGTAAACTTCATGGTAAACTCCTTCAATATTTGTTTAGAGCTGTAAAAAGGCTCTGTAGTCATCTATAAAGAGGATTGATTTCTTTGATTCTACCCTTGGAGTTGTTTTCTGTTTCTTTAATGTAGTCCCTTTACTAGATTTGGCCTTTCTTTTCTAGGTTTCTCCTTCCTTCGAAGCATACTGAGATTTGATGGAGCTTTTAGGCTTGGCCTACTCTTTCCCAACATTGACATTTTTCACTCTAAACATTTATGTGAAAGATTTGAGTTGAAAGATGCTATGAAGGTGTTTATGAGGCTCAGGTTAAAGTTCAATCAGTGAGAAATGAGGTTTAACCAAAGGAATTTAAGAATGGTTAAGAGAGAAAAGAAATAACTTCAGTTGAAAGATGAATAGGGTTGCATTTGTTCAGATCATGATCCTCTCGATTTTCTTTTGTAACTGTTTGACAGATGAATTTTGGCAGTCAAAATTCAAATTTTGATTAGTTATGTTGTCTATGTACATAGAGAAATTGTCTTGACAGACGAATTTTCAATCTTAAAGTTCATCAGTCAAAGACTTAACATATGAAGGATGACTTTAATAGTCAAATTTTAGTATTGAAATTCGACTGACCGAGACTTAACATCAATAGATGTTTTAATAGATGAATTTTTGTGCTCTTAAAGTTCGAATGTTAAAGTCTTTTACTGAAGGCTAGCACATAAAATAGTTTCAACAGACAAATGTTTGGGATTCAAAGTTCATATTTTGAGACTTTATGAAGAATAGTCTAAAATGTGAATATTGAACCATCAAAATTTGAATGTTGCCAGCACAAACAAGGCAAGCACATATACCAATATTCAAAATTTGAATTTCAATTTATCAATAGACAACTTTCGAGAGGTCTAAAACATTAGTGCAGCATGTGAATAATTGAAATATGACTGTTTAAGCAAAAAGTTTGAATTTTAACTATGTAACGTCATTCAACAAGCTAGATAGAACATGGAAATTTATCTATTAGCATTTAAAAAGCGAATCTTATGAGATTAAACTTGTAGATAGAAGTTGAATATTCAAATTTCCATATTTCTTCAATAGATGTTGACTAAGTAAGTATTAAATACTCCATTATATTGATTTCTCTATCACATAAGCTCATGAGAAGTACCTGTAAAACACTTTAAACATATTCCAAAGCTTAAGTTAGTGTAAGTCTTAGTTAATTAACTTCAGAAAGTGAGTAGATTTGGTTAGAAACTTGCATATAGTTTATTGGAATTTACCATTCTCAATTCTCTTCTCATTTTACAATATCTATCCACTAGAAGTGGCTTAGTTAAGATGTCTGCAAGCTGATCTTCTGTAGGGATGAATTCCAACATAATATCTCTTTTCAGAATGTGATCCCTTATGAAATGATGTTTAACCTCAATGTTCTTTGTCCTTAAATGCATCACTGGATTCTTCATGATATTGATGACACTTTGATTATCATATCTTACAGGTATTTCATTCATCTAAATTTCAAGATCTTCAAGTTGCTACTTCATCCAAATGATTTGAGCATAGCAACTTCTAGCAGCTATATATTCAGCTTCTACTGTGCAGAGAGCCACACTATTTTACTTCTTACAGAACCATGAGACTAAAGATCCTCCAAGAAATTGGCATGTGCCACTTGTGCTTTTTTTTGTCATTCTTGGATCTAGCAAAATTCAGCATTAGTATACCTAACAAGCTCTTCTCCATCACCCTTTGGATACCAGAGTCCTATCTATGATATTCCAATTAAATATCTGAATATTCTTTTTACAGTTTTTGCATGGAACTCTTTCAGACATGATTGAAACCTAGCACACATGCAGACACTGAACATGATGTCAAGTCTACTAGTTGTTATCTATAGCAAGGAACCAATTATTTTTCTATATTGAGTTATATCAAATGGTTTTCCGTGATCTTTGTGGCAATGGCCATTGGAGTTCCTATTGATTTAGGATTTTCCATTCCAAATTTCTTTAACAACTCATTTAAGTACTTTGATTGATTAGAGAAAATGTCATCATCACATTGTTTGATTTGTAGTCTAAGGAAAAAGTTGAGTTCTCCCATCATTGACATCTCAAATTCACTTTGTATTAGCTTAGAGAAATCATTGCACAAAAATTCATTAGTGGCACCAAATATTGTTGAATATAGAGTTTTGATGATTCCAAACCAATATTCAAGAGCTTGGAATAAAGATATCAAAGGAGCTCAGAATGTTTCAAGTGAAGAAGTTCTGAGTAATCTGTGCAAGATTTGTTGTAGGATCATTAGTTATGTTTAAATATGGGCAAAAGAATTTGATTTGATGAAAAGATGTTTTAAAAACTTCATTTTATGTTAAATCATGAAATATTTGAAAAATACCCACCAACAGACAAAATTTGAAAAGTTTACATTGAACTGTCATATTGGAAATTCAAACTTTGGTTTTGGAAATTCGAATTTCGAGTTAAAACTGAATAAGTCTAAAGAGATGCTTCTCTGACAGACAAATTTTGACTTTCCAAAATTTGAATTTTCATAAGTGTCTGAAAGAAGCTGTTGAGCAACAGACGAACTTTGAGTTTTGAACATTCGAATTTCAGACAAAATGAAACTTATGAAAATTGAAGAAATTCATCTAAAACAATGTTAAAGTTCATCTGAAATCAAGATTATATTGAGTTTCAAAGATTGCTCACTGACAGACAAACTTTGAACATGGAAATTCGAACTTCAGAAGCTAAAGTTGTGAGTCTGTTGAAATGATATGATGACATACGAAGGACAATGTTTACAAATTCTAATGTTGAAGTAAATCTGAAAAGAGGTCTCTCTGACAGACGAACTTCACTCTTTTAAAATTTGAATTTCAAAAGAAAATGAACTACTGTGCTTTTTGAGCATGCTACGGAGAGACGAATTTTAGGGTTCCAAAATTCGAATTTCGAGGGCACTGTAGCAATTTGAAAATACTGTTCACACTTAATAGAAAAACTTTCTTCTTGAAAATTTGTATGTCACAACATGGAAACACCTTCTAAGTTTCAAAATTTGAATTTCACTTCTTGAACAGACGAACTTCAGTATTTCAACATTGGAAGCTTTAACCTTCAGTTCCTTCGAAATTCGTCTGTTAACCAACTGAAATTCAAATTTCAGTATGTCAGAAGCATTAAATGCGGTTGGTTAACGTATAGTTTTTCAAAGTAACCATTAGATAACTTCTCCAACGGATAGATTTTGTCTCTAACAGACATTTGAGACCTAAATCTATAAATATAACATCATTTGAAGTTGTAGGTAACAAATTAAACTTTGTATCTACTGAAACTCTGTCAAATCTTCCAGTCAAAGACTTTTACCCTCTTACTTCAATACTTGTACTTCAACTTTCATATTCACTCTATTCAAGAGAGTTTCATCTTTGTAAACAATCTAATCTTCATCTGGAAGATAGATTTTCTTATGAGGAGATATCACAAGGGATTGTAAAGCACTTTGTGAAAGTACAGAAAGTGATTGAGTGAGCTCTAGAAAACAGAGCACTGACGTTGTATTGTGGCATTTGTAAGAAGCCCATTGAATTCTTGCTAAATAGTGGAAAATCTCAAGTGGTGTCTTGGGGACTAGATGTAGGTCAAGAGGAGAGACCGAACCAGGATAAATATCAGAGTTTTTCTTCTCTCTATCACTACTCTTTCATCTTACTGCTTTATACTCTGTTTTTCTGTCGTACCTTGCTTTCTTCATTATTTTCACCTTGTGCAGAAAATTTTTAATCTTCCCAATTCACCCCCCTCTTGGGAAGTCAGCCTAACTAACAAATATGATATCACAAACATATATTTTAACGATAAGTAAATCTTTGTTTTCCTTTTTTAGTAATCAAAGATGTATCAACTTTGCCTCTATTAATCTCTTTTCAATTAAAAAGCTACTTAGTCTTCTATACCATCCCTAGGTGCTTGTTTTAAACCATAAAGAGCTTTCTTCAGTTTATATACATGATTTTGTTTAGTTGAGTCCTCAAAGCCTAGAGGTTGGTCAACATAAACTTCTTCCATGATATAACCATTCAGAAAGGCACTTTTAACATCCATTTAATACAACATTATATCTTTTATACAAGTAGAGGCTAAAAGAATTCTTATTGCTTCCAATTTTGAAACTGGAGCGAAAGTTTCCTCATAATCTATACCTTCTTCTTGATTATATCCTTTGGCTACCAACATAGCTTTGTTTCTAATTAGTGTTTCAGATTCATCAAGTTTATTTCTAAATACCCATTTAGTTCCAATAATCAGGTGATCATTAGGCCTAGGCACTAAATCTCAAACTTAATTCCTCTCAAACTGATTTAGTTCTTCATGCAAAGCTAATATCCAGTACTCATCAGTTAAAGCTTCTTCAGTATACTTAGGTTCAATTTGAGAAATAAATGCGCAGTTATTTATTTTATCCCTAAGTTGTCTTCTAGTTTTAACATTCTCTTGAATATCCCCAATCACTTCATCTATAGGATGACTCCTTTGATATCTTCAAGCTATAGGTAGTTATTGAGAAATTGTCTCATTATCTTCAACATGTAGATCTTTCTCCTAAATATCTTCCTCTACAGGAGGTTTAATTTTGTTTTCCTTCGAGATGTTCATGTTCTTGAAACTAAAAATTAGTTCATCCTCATCTAAGTTAGGTTTATGACCAATTTCACTTTTAATGAAAACTACATGCACAGATTCTGCTATGGTCCAAGACTTTTTATTAAATACTCTAAATGCTTTGCTCCTACTAGAATAGTCAAGGAATATACCTTCATTTGATTTGGCATCAAACTTACCAAGATTTTCTTTACTATTGTTGTGAATGAAGCACTTGCATCCAAATACATGTGGGTGTGAAAGATTTGGCTTCCTTTCTTTGTAGAGCACATAAGGTGCCTTCCCCAAGATTGGTCTGATGTATGCTCTATTGATGATGTAGGTTGTTGTGTTCATTGCATCAGCCCAAAAGTATTGAGGAAGCTCTTTTTCATTCACTATTGCTCTTACCATTTCCTCCAAGTTTCTGTTCTTCCTCTCCACCATACCATTTTGCTAAGGTGTTCTTGGAGCTGAGAAGTTGTGATCAATTTGATGTTCTTCACAGAACTCCAAAAAGCTTGAGTTTTTGAATTCTCCTCCATGATCAGACCTGATAGCCACAACAGAAATACCCTTCTCATTTTGCACTTTCTTAGCTAAGGTTACAAATACATCAAATGTCTAATCTTTGGAAGAAAGAAATAAAGTTTAAGTGAATCTAGAATAGTCATCTATAATTACTAACACATACAGATTTCTACCAATACTTTTTACTCTAGATGGACCAATCAAATCCACATGTAGCAGCTGTAATGGTATAGATATAGAGATGACAATTTTAGATTTAAAAGAGGACTTAGTTTGCTTCCCTTTAAAATAGGCATCATATTCTATATCCTTTTCAAAAGAAATCTTGGGTAAACCAGTAACTAACTCATTTTTAATTAACTTATATAGTTGGTTCATGCTAACATGTTCTAGTTTTATATGCCATAACCAATTTTCATTATCATTACTAATTAGACATTTGGAATCTAGATTAGGAAGTTCATCTAAATTAATAGTATAGCAGTTACCATCCCTTTTAGTTTTAAAGATAACCTTGCAATCAATTTTTCTGATAACCAAGCAGAATTCTGAATCAAACAATACCCATTTTCCTCTATTGCAAGTCTAACTTATACTCAGAAATTTATGGTGAAGACCAACTACAAACAACACCTCTTTAATGGATGTTTCTGGATTTCTGCCCACAATGCCAATGCCAACCACCTTGCCATATTGTTCACCTCTAAAGGTCACTTTTCCTCATTTCTTGTCTCTAAGGGTGATGAACTTCTCCTTTTCACCAGTCATATGTCTTGAGCATGCACTATCCATGTACCATTTGTTGCTCTTGCTAGCTCTAAGACATACCTGTAATAGAAAATTCAGTCTTTCTTCTTAGGTACCTAATCTGTTTAGGTCCTTTTCTATTAGTAGCATTCTCCCTAGGTACTGATGTACTTTTAGAAACCTATTCTACCTTCCTACCAAGTCCATTTTTTCCTTAAAGAGCATAAACTTGGAATGTATCCCTTCTTGTTACAGAAGTGGCAGGTAAAAAAAGGATTGTTTGATTGAGTAGCAAGAAGAAAACAATGCAAATAATATTTTTGTTTCACATGTTTAGATTGGGTATAAGTCTCAATAGTTTTTGAGGAATCACATTTCTTGTTATACCTATCTACACGCACAAAATACCTCATATATAGATTTTGGTTTTTCTTCTTAATCATTTTGTTGACTGGACAAGGGTCATAACTAAGACTAGCCTTACCTTATGCAATCCTTGACTATCCAGTAAAGCATACAACATGTCTTTTCCTTTTGTAAAATTAACTAAGCTCTTAAGAAGACATTCATTTTTCTTTTCAAGCTCTATGTATGATGTGCAGTAGGTAGGTTTATCTTTATGCTGTGATGCAATGTTAGGCATTTCACATTTTGATTCTAGTTTGTTAATTTTCTTCTTAGAGAGTTTCAGTTCTTTTACAATTTTGATGAACTCATCATGCAGGTCATGAAATGCATCTAGTAATTCAGAATAAGAAGGGTCAAAATCATTTACCTCATCTTCATTTTCACCATTAGATGGATTATGAGCTTCTTCTTCAGCACATGCCATCAAGCATATGTTGGCAATCTCTTCCTCATCTTTATCTTCTTCATTTGAGCCGTTTGCCCAGATTGAGGAGAAATATGCTTTTTTTCTTTTTACTCTAATCAGTAGCTTTCTTTTCATTTTCTTGCCTTTTTAGGAACTTTGGATATTCCCATTTGATGTGCCCTTACTTCTTACACTCTAAGCAAGTTATGAATTCTTTGTTTTCCCTTTTGCTACTTGTTCCTACTCCTTTCTTGAAGAAATTCTTGCTTTTCTTTTTGCCATAGAATTTTCCAAATTTTCTGACCAGCATCACAAGAGTTTCTTTATCCAACTCTTCCTCATCATCAAAGTTTTCTTCTTTTTCTTCTACAGCTTTTAATGCCAAAACTCTTCTTTTTCTTTTCTTGGCCTATATCTTTATAAGCTTTCATCTTGCCTTCATATTCTTCAAGGCTACCAAAGAGACCTGTAACTGAAGTCATTAATTGTCCTCTAGCTTCTTCAATGGTTGTCACCTTTGGTTACCATTCTATGGGTAGTGCTTTGAGGATCCTCATGACTTCATCAGGTTAAGAGTATTCCTACCTAGGACTTTTCAGTTGGTTCATAATGAGAGTGAACCTTCTCTGCAGCTCCTTGATACTCTGTCCTTCCCTTATTCTGAAGCTTTTTGTATTCACCAATGCAGGAGTTTAACTTGTTTTCTCCCACGCCAACAGCTCCTTCGTGTGCAATCTCCAAAGTGTCCCATATTCCTTTGGCTATGGAATAATAGAAGACTTTGTAAAACTTTTCCTAATTGAGAACACTGACCAAGCAATTTTTTTCTTATAAGTTAAGCAAAACTCTTCCCTTATCTTCATCATTCCACTCCTTCTCAGGCTTCTCTTTATATGTGTCATAATCTTATAGCTTCATTGGCACAAAATCACCTTTCTAGATAACTAACCAAATCTCTAGGTCTATGGACTGAAGATATATTTGCATCCTCATATTTCAATATCCATAACGCTCTCCACCGAACCCTAGAGGACTGTTAGTATTGTTGCCTTCTAGTAATATGCATTCTCCAAAGCCAGCCATTTGTTCTCCTAGATGGTTAAATCCTTCAACTGAGAGTCCTTACTCTGATACCATTTAATAGAATAGTAGGCTCCCTAAAAGGGTTGAATTGAGAAGTTCAAAATTTTTCTGCAAAAAAGTAAGTTTGTAGTGCAAGCAAAAGTTTGCAGAAAAATAGAGTGCAATAAAAATGAATGTAATTATGACATAAAGGAAGAAATGACTTAAAAATTTATCCTTATTTAGTCTGATTCACTTGACCTAGTCCAATTCCTAAGCAGCCACTTGCCGCCACTTGAGATTTTCACTATTTACAAAAATTCAATAAGATCCTTGCAATACCTCAGTACAAACTTATGCTCTATTTTTAGAACATTCAAAATCTACACTCAACACTCTTATAAGTATTTTCCAATTCCCTTTGTGACTCCCCTCACAAAGAATCCTTCTTCCAGATGAAGAAAAGATTTTTACACAGAATAAATGCTGTCTAGAATAGAGTGGATATGAAAGTTGAAGTACATTAAATGCAGCATAATGGTTAAAAAGATTTGTATGATAAATTGAATAAAGTTTTAGTAAAAGCATACTTTAATTTGTTACCCGTAACTTTAAATGAAGTTTTGTTTATAGATTTATGACCAACTAGTCATTAGACAGAAGATCTAGCCCTTAGAAACTTTAACCAACGGTTACTCTATAGAAATAGCTGCTAACCAACCCCATTTAATGTGTCTTACATGCCAAAATTCAAATTTTAGGATACAACAGATGAATTTTGTTAGGACAGAAAGTTAAGGATTTCAGCGTTGAACTTCAACATTCATTCATCTATTTAAGAGTAAAATTTGAATTTTGAGTTTGTCAAAATTATCCCATGTTAGAACATATAAATTTTCATATTGGAAGTGTTGAATAAAGTATTTTGATTATTCCAAACAATTGGAGCTTGAAAGGAAGATATCAAAGGAATACAAGAGATCTCAAGTGAAGAAATCCAAGAAAAATTGAGAACAAGATTAGTTTGTAGGATTTCTTAGAGTATTCACAACAGTAAAAGGCTTTGATCTTTCACTCATTGTTTTTAAAATGTGTTTTTCAACAATCCTATGTTAACTTATGATATATTTAAAAATTACTCACAAACAGACGAATTTTAAACTATTAAACTTTATATATGTTAGGAATTGCAGCATACACGTAGCGAAAAACTATCAAGAAATTCCCTTCCATAGATCTATCAACGTTGTTTAGATTGAGATGTAGAAAAAAATTTACCTTCGATGCATCCTTTGGTATTCTTTTCATTTCGTCAGACCCCAGGAACTAACGCGACTGGTCAGCTCCCTCTACCGATATCCACACGAATAGTGACTCCAACTCGAATGACGTGCTAGTACCTCTGGTTGTAAATGTCCATACGTTCGTATGATGTCTGTTTATACAGTTGTTGTTCGTCATGTTAGCAAGGCTGACTTCCCAAGAGGGGGGTGAATTGGGAAGTTTGAAATTTTTTTGCACAAAGTAAAGTAAGTGAAGATATCACAGTATAATGAAAATAATGCGTAAAACAGAGCAAGGTGAAAAATAAAGATAAGGAGAAGAGAAGTCAGTGATTTATCCTGGTTCGGTCTATTCACTTGACCTACATCCAGTCCCCAAGACACCTCTTGAGATTTATCCACTATACAGCAAGAATTTCAGTGGGCTTCTTGCTAAAGCCACAGTACATGGGTATGCTCTATTTCTGAGCTCTCTCAAACTCTCCAAGCACTTTCACTATGTGCTTCCCAATCCCCTTGTGAATACCCCTCACAAGTAAACCTATCTTCCAGATGAAGAATAGATTGATTACAATGAAGTAACTCTCTTGTAAAGAGTGGATGTAAAAGTTTAAATACAAGTTTAGAAGTTAAGAGGGTAAAAGCTTTTGAGAAAAAGATTCAGCAAAAATTCGGTATATACAAGTTTGATTTCTTACCCACAACTTCAAATGATGTTGTATTTATAGATTTAGGTCTCAAATATCCGTTAGAGACTAAATCTATCCGTTGGGGAAGTTATCCAACGGTTACTCTGAAAAACTATCCGTTTACCAACCGCATTTAATGTTTCTAACATACTGAAATTCGAATTTTGGTTGGCCAACAGACGAATTTCGAAGGAACCGAAGATTAAAGCTTCCAACGTTACAGCACGAAGTTCGTCTGTTCATGAAGTGAAATTCGAATTTTGAAACTTACAAAACATTTTCACAATGTGACATACGAATTTTCAAGAAGAAAGTTTTTCGGTTAAGTGTGAACAGTGTTTTCAATTTTCTACAGTGCCTTCGAAATTTGAATTTTGGATCCCCAAAATTCGTCTGTCCATTGAACGTTTAAAGGGACACAGTAGATAACTTTCTTCGAAATTCAAATTTTGAAGTGCTGAAATTCGTCTGTCAGAGAGGCCATTTTCAGACTAATTTCATCATTCGAATGTTGCAAGTTCTTATCATTCGTATGTCAATGTTTCATTTCAATAGACTCAAGAACTTAGCTTCTGAAATTCGAATTTCAATGTTCAAAATTCGTCTGTCAGAGAGCAGTTTCTGAAACTTAAATCACTCTTGATCTCAGGTGAACTTTAACACAGTTTCAGACGAATTTCTTCATTTTCTCAAATTTTGTTTTGTTTAAAATTCAAATTTTGAAGACTCAAAGTTCGTCTGTTGCAAAGAAGCATCTTTCAGACTTATATGAAAATTCAAATTTTGGAAGTTTAAAATTTGTCTGTCAGAGAGCATTTATCAAACTCAATTTCATTTTGATTTCAGATGCACTTTATCATAGTTTCAGACGAATTTCTTCGGTTTTTACAAACTTCATTTTTCTTGAAATTCAAATTTTGAAAGTGTGAAGCTCGTCTGTTAGCAAAAGGCCTCTTTTCAGACTAGATGAAAATTCGAATTTTGAACAACCAAAATTCATCTGACAGAGAGCCATCTTTTCAGACTTATTCAGTTTTAGCTCGAAATTCGAATTTCCAAAGGCAAAGTTCGAATTTCCAACTTGACAGTTTAGCTTAAACTTTCAACATTCGTCTGTTTGTGGGTGTTTTTCAAATATTTGAAGATTTAGCATAAATTTAACATTTTAAAACTTCTTTTCTTCAAATCAAAATCTTTTACCCAGTTATATCAAAAACTAAGGACCCTACAAAAGATTTAATCAGCAAATACACAGAAAATCTTCACTTGAGACAGCTTTGCTCTTGTTTGATCTCTTCAATCCAAGCTCTTGAATGTTTGTATGGAATCATTAAAACTCTTGTTTCAACATTCTCCCCCTTTTTGATGATGACAAAATAACTTACAAACTGGATTAGTACTTAGGTTCGCTTTCACAAGCTCCCCCTCAACATATGCATAAGATATCAACAGAATTAAGGCACAAAACATTGCAACAAGGGGATCCATTCATTTAAACAAGAGTTGCTTATACAGAACCAAATAAAGCAAAGTTCAAACATCAAAATCAGTCCAATCAACAAATTTCAAACATCAAAACCAGTACAAAGTACAACAAGAATTTCCAATCATTTCTTCTTGGTCTTGGTCTTCTTGCTGTAGGATTTCCCTTTTCCTTTACCAGATTGCTCAACGGCAGTCTTTCCAGTTTGCCCAGACTTCTCCCCCTTTTTGACATCATCAGGAAGGCAAACAAAATCAGCTGGAGGAGGGATCTGAGAGACAGGAATAGCACGAAGGGGCACAGGAGCAAAAGGAATTTTAGGTTCAGTTGGGGGCTCAGTGCTTGTTTTCTCGTCAGAGATTTCCAGCAGCTCCTGCATTGCCTGTCTGGAAAGAGCTAGTTGAGCTCTTTGTTCCTCTGCAAGACCATAGGCAGCTAGGGAAGAGGAGGCTGGTTTAGTAGGAGGAAACATTTCTTCCAGCCTTCTCCTCTGAGCTTCTAGTAAAGCATTGTGAGCAATGGCAACATAGTCAGCAACAGGTACAAGGCTCCTTTCTTCAGTGCTCACATCTTCTTGCATAGAGGAGCTTGAAATGGCTGCCACCAGTCTTTCAACTTGCTCAGATTCTTGAGTGGACAGAATTGATTCCTGAGCATCTTCTTGCATGGGCTCATGAGGGCTTGTATCTTGGAGTCCTTCTTCTTCCAATCCAGAGTCCAAGGGTGGACCAGGACTTGGTGTTCTCATTGCACCAGCACCATCTATATCATCATCATGGTCAGAGGAGGCAAACTCGAAGGGACTTGGAGGCACAGGGGATGGAGACAGAGTAGGCTCAGGGACACCAGGCTGAGGTGGAGCTGAAGTGGTAGGAATTGCATTTCTTATCTCTTCATAGGCATCAGCCACCACCTTCATATTTACAGCCAACTGATGGATCTGATCTTGTAGATGAGCAAATTTGGCATTTTGCTCATCTCTTATGCTGAGAATGAGTGTTAACAGACTGTCAAACAACTCAGTGACCTTTGTTGGCTGGGCCCGTGAGGACGGAGTGGAAGGAGGGTGAGTAGGCCTGAAGGGAGATGGGATTGGCTGAGAAGGCTGAGGTACAGATTTGCCAGGGGCCTCGGAAGTTCCTTCTTGATGGAAGGATGCATCAGCAACAAAGAACAAGTCTTCAGATTTTCCTGCTCCCTTTCCAACCCATCGTCCTTCATCTCTTTCAATACCCATCCTTTGCAGTTCCTCCTCTTTGAATGCCTCAGTGAGTTTCCCTTTCCCCTTTTCAATGTGTTGAATTCTAGCATGCTGCAGGATTCTTGAAATAATTGCAGCATAGGGGAGTGTGGAATCCTTCCTCTGATCCCTTGCCTTTATCATTCTCTGGAGGATGATATGACCCATGTTAATCAGCTTCCCACGAATGATAGCAGTCATCACATGAGCCTCTGCCCTTGCTATCAAATTGAAGCTGCCACCCTTGTTGAATATGATCGTGGACACTATATAATATAGGATCCTGACTTGTACACTTAGGTCTGTGGGCTTCAACAGATTTATTGTTGGCCTGTTTTCCGTTCTCCTGAATAAGGTGTCCAAGATGGTGCTCTCTTTGTAGTTCAGAAAGGATCCACCTTCTTCATCCGCTGTGCTTGCCTCATCCATGTATCCAGAGGCTGTAATGTCAATTTTCAGCCCATCTTGTCCTGGGATTTCCAGCACTTCATTGATTGTTTCATCAGCAAGCCAAATGGTCCTTGATCTCAAAGTGACCTCCCATTTCTTTTTCTTGCTGTTATATTGAAGAGAGGCATACCAAGTCTTCACTACTTCCTCATCATATTTTTCAGCAATTTCCAACAGGTTTTTGTATCTTATCAACCATAATGCAGCATCAAAGTTATTGGATATCAAAAATTGCTCCAAATTTACACAGTGAGGCTTGATTACCTTTCTGCTGGAAAACTTGGCAGAAAACTCTTCTTGAATCTCAGGAGTGCTCCAAAGTAGCAATGTAGTAAGCTCAAATTCTCCAGATTGTGTAGAAGAGGAGGAAGCCACAGCAGCAGTATCACCCGAAGGGACTGCAGTTTTTGATGAGGAAGGCCTAGTTTTCTGAGAATCTGCCTTGGATGATGATTTTTGGCATTTAGAAGGGGTAGCTTTACTGGGTTCGGCCTTTCTCTTGGATTTCTCTCCTTCTTTTGTAGCATATTGAGATTTAACCGTTCTTTGTGGCCGAGTCCCAGCTTGTCCTGCTCCAGGGATCTTTACTCTCGCCATTTTTCAGTGGAATGAAGCAGAACGTGGTTAAGAAAGGGTTTATGGGATGCGAATGGAAGTTTAAATGGTGAAGAATGACGGTTTTTGGACAGGAGTTAAGAGAATTAAAGAGAGAATCAGAACGGATTCAGAGAGGTTACAGATAGGGCTGCGTCTGTTCTGAGGAAAACCGTAGCATTTAACGTGTGTAACTGTCTGACGGACGAACTTTGAGCGGTCAAAATTCGAACTTCGGGCAGTTACAAGTTAAACCGTTCAGCACAGCTTACTGACAGACGAATTTTCATCTTGAAAGTTCGTATGACAGTGGCTTGAAACAAGCAATACAGGCACAACAGACGAATTTTGTTCCACCAAAGTTCGAATGTTGAAAAGAAAAAGACAGTCAACAATCAAACTAATCAATCAGAAGAATTTAAACAGGCAGAGCTGCATCTTTTAACAATTCAGCATATAGGACACGATTCATCAGACGAATTTTGAACTGAAAATTCGAATTTTCTTACTATGTAAAGATTGTCCAACATTCGTATGTTAGGAAGTAATAATTTGTGTAGCAGTGCTGGACAAACATAACTTTGAAATTTCTGATTTTGAGAATTCGAACTTTCAAGTTTCAACAGACGAATTTCAAGGCATTACAGAGAACTGTTCCAAGGCATAACAGGTCGAAGTTCATCTAATAGTGAACTGAAATTCGAATGTTGATCATATTGACCATGTCAGAAGCACATTTTATGAAGCAAAATACGTCTAACACACATTAAAATGCGAATTTCATCTTTAAAAACTTACAGAATGGATCCAAAACTTAGAATTTACATCATTCACTCCATTTTCTGGTTGTTCCATTCTGACGTGCTCCAATCTTCAAGTTTATTGCCATTGATTTTCACAAGGAGCACCTGCACCTCAAATTAAACATACTCCGAAGCTCAAGTTAGAATTGGTTCTGATATTGAAAATTTTAAAGAAAGAATTGCATGAAAATATCTTACAGTTCATTGGGGTTTACCATTCCCAATTCTCTCCTTATTTTACAAAGTCTGTCTTCTGGCAGAGGTTTTGTGAGTATATCAGCAACTTGATCCTCTGTTGGGATGTACTCCAATCTGACTTCTCCTTTCAGAACATGATCTCTTATGAAGTGGTGCCTGACTTCAATATGCTTTGTTCTTGAATGCATGATAGGATTCTTGGTGATGTTTATAGCACTTTGGTTGTCACACATGATTGGTATCTCTTTTATTTTAACCTCAAGATCTTCAAGCTGCTGTTTCATCCAGATGACTTGGGCACAACAGCTTCCAGCTGCAACATACTCAGCTTCTGCAGTAGATAGGGCCACACTGTTTTGCTTTTTGCTGAACCATGAAACTAGAGATCCTCCAAGGAACTGACAAGTTCCACTTGTGCTTTTTCTGTCGGTTTTAGATCCTGCAAAATCAGCATCAGTGTATCCTTTGAGGTCTTCTCCATTGCCTTTTGGATACCAAAGACCCATCTGTGATGTTCCAATAAGATATCTAAAAATTCTTTTCACAGCTGTTGCATGGGATTCTTTGGGGCATGATTGGAACCTTGCACACATGTAGACACTGAACATAATGTCAGGTCTGCTGGCAGTTAAGTACAACAGGGATCCAATCATTCTCCTGTACTGAGTAATGTCAAACATCTTCCTATTCTCATCCATGTCTAGTTTGGTTGCAGTAGCCATAGGTGTTCCCATTGGCTTGGCATTCTCCATTCCAAACTTCTTTAGCAGCTCCTTTAGATACTTGGATTGACTGAGAAAGATACCATCATCAAGCTGTCTGATTTGCAGTCCAAGGAAGAAGTTAAGTTCACCCATCATGGACATCTCGAATTCTCCCTGCATTAACTCAGAAAATTTCTTGCAAAGAGTTTCATTAGTAGCACCGAAAATAATATCATCAACATAGATTTGAACAATCAGTAAATCTTTATTTTCTTTCTTGGTGAATAAAGTTGTGTCAACTTTGCCTCTATTAAACCCTTTTTCAGTTAGAAAATTGCTCAATCTCTCATACCATGCTCTAGGGGCTTGTTTTAAACCATAAAGAGCCTTCTTCAGTTTATAAACATGGTTTGGTTTAGTAGAATCTTCAAAACAAGGAGGTTGATCGACATAAACCTCTTCCATGATATATCCATTTAAAAAGGCACTCTTTACATCCATTTGATATAGTAAAATATTTTTCATGCATGCATATGCTAGCAGTATTCTTATAGCTTCTAATATAGCTACTGGTGCAAAGGTTTCCTCAAAATCAATACCTTCTTCCTGATTATACCCTTTAGCAACCAGTCTAGCCTTATTTCTGATTATTGTTCCAGATTCATCCAGTTTATTTCTGAAAACCCATTTGGTACCAATAACAGGATAATTTTTGGGCCTGGGCACTAAATCCCAAACATGATTTCTTTCAAACTGATTTAGTTCATCTTGCATAGCTAAAATCCAGTAATCATCATCAGTTAAGGCTTCCTCAGCACATTTAGGTTCAATTTGGGAAATGAAAGCGCAGTTGAGCATTTGATCCCTTAACTGTTTTCTGGTTTTGACTTTCTCTTGAACATTCCCTATTACTTGATCAACAGGGTGATTCCTTTGATATCTCTAAGCTCTAGGGAGTTCTTGAGTTGTTTCTTCATTATTTTCTTCATCAAACTCTTGCTCCTGGATATCTTCCTCTGTGTCAACAGATTCAGATATCTTTGGAGGTTCAGTTTTACTTTTGTCAAAAATTCCCAGTTTTTCAAAATTGATAGTTAGATCATCCTCATGTTTTGAAATAGCTTCATTTTCAATGAAAACCACATGCACAGATTCTTCTACTATATTTGATCTTTTATTATAAACCCTATAAGCCTTACTCCTACTTGAATAGCCCAAAAATATACCTTCATCGGACTTAGCATCAAACTTACCCAGATTTTCTTTCCCATTGTTGTGTATGAAGCATTTACACCCGAACACATGGGAGGTGTGGCAAATTTGGCTTTCTTCCCTTGTACAGCTCATAAGGAGTCTTCCCAAGGATTGGTCTGATGTAGGCTTTGTTTATGATGTAACTTGCTGTATTCACTGCATCAGCCCAGAATACTTGAGAGAGTTCCTTCTCATTCAGCATAGCTCTAGCCATTTCTCCAATGGTTCTATTCTTCCTTTCCACCACTCCATTTTGTTGAGGAGTTCTTGGTGCTGAGAAATTGTGGTCAATCCCATGCACATTGCAGTACTCCAGGAAGTATGCATTTTCAAATTCTCCTCCATGGTCTGACCTGATAGACACAATAGAAATACCTTTCTCATTTTGCACTTTCTTAGCTAAGGTTACAAATGCATCAAAGGTATCACTTTTAGAGGAAAGAAACAATGTCCAAGTGAATCTAGAGTAATCATCTACAATTACAAGCACATACAGATTACCACCAAGACTTTTCACTCTAGATGGTCCAATTAAGTCCATAGGCAACAATTCAAGTGGTCTTGTTGTGGTAATTACATTTTTAGATTTGAAGGATGCTTTGGTTTGTTTTCCTCTTAGGCATGCATCACATTCTTTATCCTTTTCAAAAGATATTTTAGGAAGACCAGTTACTAGCTCATTTTTAATCAGTTTAGACAATTGATTCATGTTAACATGAGCTAATCTCCTATGCCATAGCCAACTATTATTATTCTGACTAATTAAACATACAGAGTCCAAGGGAGGAAGTTCATCAAGGTCAATAGTATAACAGTTACCATCCCTTTGAGCTTTGAGGATCACTTTGCGATCACTTTTTCTAATGACCAGGCAAAACTTTGAGTCAAACAGCACCCAGTTTCCTTTGTCACAAGTCTGACTCACGCTCAGTAAGTTGTGGTTGAGGCCAATCACAAACAGCACCTCTTCAATTGATGTTTCTGGATTTTTGCCCATAATTCCAATACCAATGATTTTGCCATATTGGTCACCTCCAAAGGTCACCTTTCCTCCTTTCTTGTCTCTAAGGGTGATGAACTTCTCTTTATCACCAGTCATGTGACTTGAGCAGGCACTGTCTATATACCATTTGTTGCTTTTCTTAGCTTTGAGACAGACCTGCAAAACAAAGTTTATGTTTTCCTTTTAGGTACCCAAATTTGCTTGGGTCCTTTTCGGTCAGTAAGTAATTCCCTAGATGCAGATGCAGCTTTGGGAACCCATTCAGCTTTCCTGCCAAGTCCATTTTTCTTCAATGCACAAGAACTGGAAATATGTCCCTTTTTGTTACAGAAATGACAGGTAATGAATGGACAGCTAGATTGAGTGGCAGGAAGAAAACAATGCAGATAATACTTCTATTTAGCATGCCTTGGTTGATCATATGTTTCAATGTGAGGTGATGCATCATTTTTCTTTTTATTATTCTTAGCATGCACAAAATGTCTCATATACGCATTCTGATTTTTCTTCCTAATCTTTTCCTTGACAACACATGGATCATAGCCAAGACCAGCTTTTCCTTGTGATATTCTTTGGCTCCCCATCAAGGCAAACAACATATCTTTACCTCTAGTGAGCCTAGACATGCTTTTAACTAGATAATCATTAGTTTGCTTAAGTTCAGTGCATGAGGTGCAGCAAACAGATTCAGTAGGAGGTAAAGAGGCAATTTCAGAAACTATGCTTTGAGATTCCAGCTTACTTATCTTTTTCTTTGCTAATTTCAGTTCTTTAGCAACTTTAATAAATTCATCATGAAGCTCATGAAATGCATCTAGTAATTCATAATAGGAAGGTTCAGATTCATATACCTCTTCTTCCTAATCACTGCTGTGTGAGAGTGTGGCTTCTTCAGAAGCAAGTGCCATCAGACAAATGTTGGCAATCTCATCCTCATCTGAGCTGTTTCCCCATATAGATGAGATGTAGGCCTTCTTCTTCTTTCCTTTATCAGCAGCTTTCTTTTCCTTTTCTTGTTTCTTGATGAATTGGGGGCAGTCCCACTTTATATGTCCTTGCTTCTTGCATTCATAGCAAGTCATAGGTTCTTTTGTCTCTTTCTTGCTTTCTCCAGCTGCTCCTTTCTTGAAGAATCTCTTGTTCTTCTGCTTGCTGTAGAATCTTCCGAATTTTCTAACCATCATTGCTAGAGTTTCCTCATCCAGATCATCTCCTTCATCAGATTCTTCTTCCTTTTCATCAGCAGCTTTGAGGGCAAGGCCTTTCTTCTTTCTGTCCAGCCCAGCTTCCTTGAGTGCTTTGATTTTTCCTTCATATTCCTCAAGGCTGCCGAAGAGAGCTGTGACAGAAGGCATAGATTCTCCTCTGGCTTCTTCTATAGCTGTTACCTTGGGCTGCCATTCCAGAGGGAGAGCTCTGAGTATTTTTCTTACTTTCTCAGACTGAGTGTATTCCTTTCCCAGGCTTTTGAGTTGATTCACAATAAGGGTGAATCTCTTTTGTAGCTCCTTTACAGTTTCTCCTTCAGCCATTTTGAAGCTTTCATACTCCCAATGCACGTGTTCAGTCTGTTCTCCCTGACTCCAGATGTTCCTTCATGTGCAATCTGCAGAGTATCCCACATTCCTTTTTGCAGTGGTGCATTGTGAGACTCGGTAGAATTCATCTTGATTCAGGGCGCTGACTAAACAGTGTTTTGCTTTGAAATTCAGTAGGACTCTCCTTCTGTCCTCATCATTCCATTCTGCTTCCAGCTTCTCTTTGTGTCCTCCATCTTCAGTTAGAGCCATTGGAACGAAATCCCCTTTTTCAATGACTGACCAGATGTCAAGATCAATTGATTGGAGGTAGATCTGCATTCTCATCTTCCAGTACCCATAATACTCTCCACTGAAGCCTGGTGGTCCGTTAGTATTGTTCCCTTCAGGGAGTATACTCTCTCCAAAGCCAGCCATCTTAATTCCCGGACTGTGAGTTCCTTTGTATGGGAATCCGGGCTCTGATACCACTTGTTAGCAAGGCTGACTTCCCAAGAGGGGGGTGAATTGGGAAGTTTGAAATTTTTCTGCACAAAGTGAAGTAAGTGAAGATATCACAGTATAATGAAAACAATGCGTAAAACAGAGCAAGGTGAAAAATAAAGATAAGGAGAAGAGAAGTCACTGATTTATCCTGGTTCGGTCTATTCACTTGACCTACATCCAGTCCCCAAGACACCTCTTGAGATTTATCCACTATACAGCAAGAATTTCAGTGGGCTTCTTGCTAAAGCCACAGTACATGGGTATGCTCTGTTTCTGAGCTCTCTCAAACTCTCCAAGCACTTTCACTATGTGCTTCCCAATCCCCTTGTGAATACCCCTCACAAGTAAACCTATCTTTTAGATGAAGAATAGATTGATTACAATGAAGTAACTCTCTTGTAAAGAGTGGATGTAAAAGTTTAAATACAAGTTTAGAAGTTAAGAGGGTAAAAGCTTTTGAGTAAAAGATTCAGCAGAAATTCGGTATATAGAAGTTTGATTTCTTACCCACAACTTCAAATGATGTTGTATTTATAGATTTAGGTCTCAAAATCCGTTAGAGACTAAATCTATCCGTTGGGGAAGTTATCCAACGGTTACTCTGAAAAACTATCCGTTTACCAACCGCATTTAATGTTTCTGACATACTGAAATTCCAATTTTGGTTGGCCAACAGACGAATTTCGAAGGAACCGAAGATTAAAGCTTCCAATGTTACAGCACGAAGTTCGTCTGTTCATGAAGTGAAATTCGAATTTTGAAACTTACAAAACATTTTCACAATGTGACATATGAATTTTCAAGAAGAAAGTTTTTCGGTTAAGTGTGAACAGTGTTTTCAATTTTCTACAGTGCCTTCGAAATTCGAATTTTGGATCCCCGAAATTCGTCTGTCCATTGAACGTTTAAAGGGACACAGTAGATAACTTTCTTCAAAATTTGAATTTTGAAGTGCTGAAATTCGTCTGTCAGAGAGGCCATTTTCAGACTAATTTCATCATTCGAATGTTGCAAGTTCTTATCATTCGTATGTCGATGTTTCATTTCAATAGACTCAAGAACTTAGCTTCTGAAATTCGAATTTCAATGTTCAAAATTCGTCTGTCAGAGAGCAGTTTCTGAAACTTAAATCACTCTTGATCTCAGGTGAACTTTAACACAGTTTCAGACGAATTTCTTCATTTTCTCAAATTTTGTTTTGTTTAAAATTCGAATTTTGAAGACTCAAAGTTCGTCTGTTGCAAAGAAGCATCTTTCAGACTTATATGAAAATTCAAATTTTGGAAGTTTAAAATTCGTCTGTCAGAGAGCATTTATCAAACTCAATTTCATTTTGATTTCAGAAGCACTTTATCATAGTTTCAGACGAATTTCTTCGGTTTTTACAAACTTCATTTTTCTTGAAATTCGAATTTTGAAAGTGTGAAGTTCGTCTGTTAGCAAAAGGCCTCTTTTCAGACTAGATGAAAATTCGAATTTTGAACAACCAAAATTCGTCTGACAGAGAGCCATCTTTTCAGACTTATTCAGTTTTAGCTCGAAATTCGAATTTCCAAAGGCAAAGTTCGAATTTCCAACTTGACAGTTTAGCTTAAACTTTCAACATTCGTCTGTTTGTGGGTGTTTTTCAAATATTTGAAGATTTAGCATAAATTTAATGTTTTAAAACTTCTTTTCTTCAAATCAAAATCTTTTACCCAGTTATATCAAAAACTAAGGACCCTACAAAAGATTTAATCAGCAAATACACAGAAAATCTTCACTTGAGACAGCTTTGCTCTTGTTTGATCTCTTCAATCCAAGCTCTTGAATGTTGGTATGGAATCATCAAAACTCTTGTTTCAACACGTCGTTCGTCCATATAGTCTCCCTCTCTGAGTATACAACCACTCTCTCTTAGGGTGATTTGAAATTGTATTAATTTTGTACCCTAGTTTATATCAATATATAGATAGGATTTTATATTTGTTTAATTTAAATGAATAATTTAAATTAAATCAAATATTAATTAAATAGATTAGTTTGAATTTAAATATATCTAATAGATCAAATTTAAACTAACTATCTAATCTGTATCCAGAATCAAATCTAGATTTACTTTATCATATAAATCAAATTTAGATTATTAGTTTAAATTCAAATTTAGAATCAAATCTACATCAAATTTAGATTATGACATTAGCTTAAATTTAAATCTATCATATATAATTAAATTTAAAACTAATTTATTTGAATTAATTTGAACAATATATATTTCAAAATAATATAATATATATCAAATATATAATATATCAAACATATATATTTTAAATTTTAATATATATATATCAAATATATATATATAATTCTATCATCTTAAATTGAATATTAAATTCATTAAATCTAGGCACATTTTAGATTCAATGAATTTGGACATTCTAGCTCGAGTTGGTCCATTCTTGTGTGCGACCTTGTAGGCCCATATGATGTTAGCAGTGGGCTAATAACACTATTAGACCCATAAGTCACAAGTGGCTTCTCAAAAATAGCAAGACATTGTGACTACCCAAATCATATGAGATCAGTGATCCGATATAACCTATCATATAATCCAATCACATCCCTTTTATCTCATGATATATAGGTCAAGTATGAGGCATGGAAATGTCATCCTCATTTTACTCGACCATCACTTTTTCGATCTCTAAGCAGACTAACATAATAAATGGAAACTCTTTCATTTGAGCATGACCATGCATTTCTCAGTCTTACTCATCGATAGGCCTAGATATATCTCTCCATTAATTAGAGAGATAAATTCCATCTTGACTATTCATCTTCCTCCACACAAGTTCCACTATGCCTGATTATAACCTTTATGATCTCCCGATTACAGGTGACTTTTGACTATGCCAAAGTACAATGTTTCCCATGCAGGAAGCCATGGTGATCTCAGGTCTGAGGGCTTAGTGACATGGTTATATATGAGATATGCTTATGACTTGATCCATGCAGCTATCTCATGACAGGTCAATCCTACGCCTATTCTCTAATAGGAGCTTATGATTTTGATTTGTATCTTCATACAAAATTATCACATAATTATCAATCAAAATCATACTAGCCTTAGTTCATTATTGTTTCCACAAAGATGATTGGATAGGGACATTTAGGATAAAATAATTTATCCAAGGATATTATTATAAAGAAAACATGCAAACAATATAATAATGTAAGAAAAAACACATTTTTCATAATGAAGAACAATGTTCATAATACAATGATTGGCCTATGACACAATATCCAACAATATGTTGCCTTGAAAACTCAAACTTTGACAGCTAAAATCCCAACTTATCAAGATATTACCTCTGATAGACGAATTTCAACCTATGAAAATTCAAATTTTGAGTCAAGCATAATTTGTGAAAAATGAAAAATTCGTCTGAAGCTATGCCAAAGTTCATCTAAAATTATAGTACAAAAAGAGTTTTAAGTCAGTCCCTCTGATAGATGAACTTTAGTTTGAAAATTTGAACTTTGAATTGAAAATGTGTAAGTCTGATCAGATGTTCCTCTAACAGACGAACTTTGGTTTTTGAAAATTTGAACTTTGGAATGAAAGCATATAAGTCTAATAAGAGGTCTCTCTGACATATGAACTTTGAAGGCTCAAAATTTGAATTTCAAAAAGAACTTTTGTGCCATATTGAGTTGCTTACTAACAGACAAATTTTGGACCCCAAAATTCAAACTTTGAGTGAATTGTAGCAATATGGAACAACTGTTCACACTTATCAGAAGAACATTAAACTTGAAAATTTGTATGTTCCAACATGGAAAATATTTGTCAAGATGAAAATTAGAATTTAACCTTTGAACAGATGAACTTCGAAGTTTCACGTTAAAGTCTTTAACTTATGGTCTATGTGAAATTAGTCTATTGACACCCCAAAATTTGAACTTTGGATGTCAGATGCATTAAATGCGGTTGGTGAGCAGATAGTTTTGTAGAATATCCTTTGGGTAATATCTTTAACAGCTAGATCTTGTCTCTAACGTATAGTTAAGACATAACTCTATAAATTGAACTTCATTTGAAGTTGTGGGTAACAAATTTTCATTGTATATACTGAAACTCTATCCAAATCTTCAGTTAAAGCCTTCTACTCTTTCACACTATATTTAATGCACTTTAACTGTCATACATACTCTAAATTAGAGAGTTTATCTTTTTGTAAACTATCTTATCTTTATCTAGAAGATTTTCTTGTGAGGGAATTTCACAAGGGATTTGGGAAGCACTTTGCTTGAGTGCAGAGTGAGAATTTGTAAGCTTTTGGAATAGAGCATAAGATTGTACTATGGCATTGCAAGGAGCCCACTAAATTCTTGCAAGATAGGGAAAATCTCAAGTGGTAGCTTGAGGACTGGATGTAGGTCAAGAGGAAGAGACCGAACCAGGATAAATCTTTGCGTCTTTCCTTCTTTTACCTTGCTTACTACTTTGTTAAATTTTGCACTCTATTTTTTTGCTACTTTTTCTTTCACTGCTCTTTCATACTTTTGTAGAAATTTTCAAACTTCCCAATTCACTCCTTCTTGGGAAGCCAGCAAACCTAACAAGTGGTATCATAGCCCGAAATCCCAAGTAAAGGATCTAATAATCTAGGAAAATCAATGACTAGCTTTGGAGTGAGTATTCTTCCAGAGGGAAACAACACAAATAGACCTCCTAGTTTCAGTGGACAGTATTATGGATACTAGAAGATGAGAATGCAAATGTATCTACAGTCTATTGATCTGGACATCCGATCAGTCATCCAAAAAAGGGATTTTGTCCCAATAAAATTGCAGGATAATGGCAAATACAAAGAGAAGCTAGGAGTGGAATGGAATGAGGAAGACAAGAGAAGAGTCCTACTTAACTTTAAGGCAAAACACTGTCTAGTTAGTATACTCAATCAGGACGAATTCTATAGGGTGTCATAATGTACCATAGCTAAGGGTATGTGGGACACTATAAAAATTGCTCACAAAGGAACTATTAGAGTAAGGGAGAACAAATTGAACTCCTGCATTGGTGAGAATGAAAGCTTCAAAATGATGGAAGGTGAAAGCATTAAAGAATTACAAAAGAGATTCACTCTCATTGTGAATTAACTGAAGAGTCTTGGCAAGGAATACACACAGCCAGAGAAAGTCAAAAAAATCCTTAGAGCTCTTCCTTTTGAGTGGCAACCAAAAGTAATAGCAGTAGAAGAAGCTAGAGGAGAGTCAATGGCTTTTGTTACAGCTCTCTTTTGTAGCCTTGAAGAGTATGAGGGCAAAATGAAGGCTCTCAAGGAAGCTGGTCAAGATAAGAAGAAAAAGTACCTTGCATTGAAAGCTACAGAAGAAAAAAAAGAAGAATCTGATGATAGAGAAGAACTAGATGAAGAGACTCTATCTATGTTGGTCAGAAAATTCGGAAGGTTCTACAATAAGACGAGGAATAAAAGATTCTTTAAGAAAGGAGCAGCTGCAGACAACAAAAAAGAAGAAAAATAGTCTGTCACCTGCTGTGAATGTACGAAGTAGGGGCACATCAAATGGGATTGTCCACAATTCCTGAAAAAGCAAGAAAAAGAAAAGAAATCTACTGACAAGGGAAAAAAGAAAAGGCATACATCTCATCAATCTAAGGCAACAACTCAGATAAAGAAGATGAGGATGAGGAAGAAATTGCCAACATCTGCTTGATGGCACTTCCATCTGTTAGTGATCATGAAGATGAGGTATATGAATCTAAATCTTCCTATTCTGAATTGCTTGATGCATTTCGTGATCTGCATGATGAGTTCATCAAAACTACAAAAGAACTAAAACTGGATAAGAAGAAGATTAGCAAGTTAGAATCTAATTGGAAACTATCTGACACTGCTTCTCTGCATAAAACTGAATTTGTTTGCTGTACATCATGCACTAAACTAAAAAAGAATAATGAATATCTTTTGAAAAGCATGGCTAAACTTACTAAGGGTAAAGATATGTTGTTTTTTCTTTATTAGAAAGTCAGAGAATTGCACAAGGAAAAGTTAGACTTGGCTATGATCCTTGTGCAATTAAAGAAAAGAATGAAAAGAAAAATCAAAATCTATATATGAGATATTTTGTGCATGTTGATGGACATAAAAAGAAAAGTTACAACTCCAAATGCATTGAATCTTATGTCCAACCAAAATATGTGAAATAAAAATATTATCTATATTGCTTTCTTCCTCTATCACAATCTAGTAGTCCCTTTATGACTTGACACTTCTGTAACAAGAAAGGACATGTTTCTAGTTCATGTTTCTTAAAGAAAAATGGATTTGGCAAGAAGGTAGAGTGGGTTCCCAAAGGTACATCTATATTTAGCGAAAATGCCATTGACAGAAAAGGACACAAGCAGATTTAGGTACCTAAAAAGAAAAACTGAACTTGTTTTGCAGATTTGTCTTAGAGTTAGCAAAAGAAAATAATGGTATATGGACAGTGCTTGATCAAAACATATGACTAGTGATAAGGAGAAGTTCATCACCTTTAAAGACAAGAAAAGAGGAAAAGTGACCTTTGGAGGTGACCAATATGGTAGAATAGTTAGCATTGGAATTGTGGGCAAGAATCCTGAAACATCTATAGAAGAGGTGCTGTTTATAATTGGACTCAACCATATTCTGCTAAGTGTAAGTTAGACATGTGACAAAGGGAACTATGTACTCTTTAACTCAGTTTTTCCTAGTCATCCGAAAAAGTAATTGTAAAGTAATTCTCAAAGCTCAAAAGGATGGTAACTACTATACTATTGATCTTGATGAACTTCCCACTTTAGATTCTGTCTGTTAAATTGGAAAAGATAATGATAATTAGTTGTGGCATAGAAGACTAGCATATGTTAACATGAACCAACTAACAAAATTGATTAAGAATGATTTGGTCACTGATTTACCAAAAATCTCTTTTGAAAATGATAAAGAATGTGCTGCATGCCTCAAAGGGAAACAAACTAAATCATCATTCAAATCTAAAAATGTAATCACCATATCTAGACCACCGCAATTATTGCATATGAATTTGATAGGACCATCTAGAGTGAAAAGCATTGGTGGAAACCTGTATGTGCTTGTGATTGTAAATGATTACTCTAGATTCACCTCGACTTTATTCCTTTCTTCGAAAAGTGAAACATTTAATGCATTTATAACCTTGGCTAAGAAAGTGCGAAATGAGAAAGGAATTTCCATTGTGTCTATCAGGTCTAATCATGGAGGAGAATTCAAAATCTCAAACTTTCTTGAGTACTGTGAAGAGCATGAAATTGATCACAACTTCTTAGCAACAAGAACTCCTCAGCAAAATGGAATGGTAGTGGAAGAATAGAACAATTGGATAAATGGCTAAAGCAATGCTAATGAAAAGGAGCTTACTCAAGTTTTCTGGGCTGATGCAGTAGACACAGTGAGCTACATCATTAATAGAGCCTACATGAGACCAATTCTAGGGAAGACACCTTATGAGCTATATAAAGGAGAGAAGCCAAACCACTCCCACTTGCATGTATTTGGCTGCAAGTGCTTCATTTACAACAATGGAAAAGAAAATCTGGGTAAGTTTGATGGCAAATTAGATGAAGATATATTTCTTGGCCATTCTGGTAGAAGAAAATTATATAGGGGTTTCAATAAAAAGACTAGAACTATAGAAAAGTCTATTCATGTCATTTTTATTGAAAATGAAGCTGTTTCCAAGCATGTCATTGTTGAAGATGATCTCATTTATGGCTTTAAGAACTTAAATCTCACTGGAGAAGATAAAATTAGACCTCCAAAAATATCTGAATTTACTAATGTAGAGGAAGATATTCAAGAGAAAGATATTGAATTTGAAAACAATGAAGAAATATCTCAAGAACTCCCTAGAGCTTGGTGATATCAAAGGAGTCATCTAGTTGATCAAGTGATTGAGGGTGTTCAAGAGAATGTTAAAACCATAAGATAATTTAGGGATCAAGTAAACAATTGTGCTTTTATTTATCAAATTGAACCTAAGTATGCTGAAGAAGCCTTAGCTGATAAATATTGGATACTAGCTATGCAAGATAAACTTAATCAATTTGAAAGAAATCAAGTTTGAGATTTTGTGCCTAGACCCAAAGATTACCCTATTATTAGAACTAAATAGGTTTTTAGAAATAAACTTGATGAATCAGGAACAATCGTTAGAAACAAAGCAAGATTAGTTACTAAAGGATACAATCAAGAAGAAGGCATTGATTATGAGGAAACTTTTGCTCCAGTTGCAAGATTGGAAGCAATAAGAATCCTCTTAGCCTATGCATGCATGAAAGACATAAAGGTATATCAAATGGATGTAAAGTGTGCCTTTTTGAATGGATATATCATGGAAGAAGTTTATGTTGATCAACCACCAGGTTTTGAAGACTCAACAAAGCCAAACCATATTTATAAATTGAAGAAAGCTCTTTATGGCTTAAAACAAGCTCCTAGAGTATGGTATGAAAGGCCAAGTAATTTTCTACCTGAAAAGGGATTTAATAGAGGAAAAGTAGATATAACACTGTTTACTAAGAAAGAAAATAAAGACTTACTTGTTGTTCAAATTTATGTTGATCATATTTGCAACACCTTACTTTTATCTATATTTTCTCATATATTATAGTATGGACAACATCCAATTAGCTCATATTAAGAGCTTGAACCATTAATAGAACCAAAATATTTAAATAAAAAAAACGTGGTACTATTCATTTGGTTCTCAAGTTTTCTGGACGAGCTTTGAAAAATCATAACTTAATCGAAAAAAATCGTATCAATGTGGTTCAAGTTTCTAAATGAATCTAGAAACATGATATAGAAGATAAAAATATGAAAATTTCCTTTAACCTGAACAATTAGTACAATTTATTACTCAAACTTACACTATACAAATGATCATTTCTCTCTTTTCCAGGATTTTTATCCCTAATTTTAAAAATTTATATCTAATGATATACTGAGCCAAATCATGTATTCTATATGCCCTTGGAAAGCTATATATGTCTACTTGCATTTGTATTTTTATTATAAATTTATTTAGTCTAGACAGGGCACAACATCAATTTGAATTACTAGAGATCAAAACATCACTTTTACTGGAACAGTTTTGGGAAAACTTGTATATCTCTCATTGTACAGCTCCAATTGAACTCAAACTAGTGGCATATTGAACTCAAAACACAGATCGTTTCAAACATGTAAATCACCTAAATTTTTGGAGCTCTGCAAGATTTTATACTCCCTTTCAAAGTAAGTGATACTTACAGTGAAATTCGCAGCTTTTACTTTACTGTCCAGTTTTGACCCTTAACTTCAAAAGTATACTATAAATTGTACACATATCCAAATTGAGTGTTCTTTAGCTCATTGGAAAGCTTGTTTTTTCAGATAATATATGACACTTGACTTACTTTCCCTGTCTTAGCCAAACAGTATTGACTTTACTTTCATTGCTAAAAAATGAACTTCTAGCAATATAACATGGCAAAGAAGACTTCATAAAAAGTTCACATGATCATTCCATATTTCAAATCCATGCCAATCATCTTATAATGCTCACAAGAACATAATAGTACAAGAATACAGATCCATATTCATAAACATAATTTTTATACATTAATTCAAAATATGGAATCATAGCTTGAAATTATCATCAAGCATCATTCTCCCTTTCATTCTCTTTGGCTCCTTGATCTCCTTGACATTGCTTGTGCCTATCATTTGGGATACTTGAGGGGATGAGATTGGGGGATAATCTCAGTAGTAAGTTACATTCCATGCAATTATGTCAATCATGTCAAATAAACTCACATTTGATCACATATAATCATATCAATTATCTTTAAGCAATAAATTGCCATATTAGTTGAAAAAAATTCGGCAGCATAACAGCTTAGAAACTGGATATCCCGGGAAATAAAACCCCTCATTTTACAGCCAAGACCAATAAAGAAATCACAATTTCAATATGGCAACACAATTTAATTATAGAAAGACAATGAAAGAACATAAAGTAAGAATATGAAACTTAGCTACCTTGAAGCATTCCTTTGGCTCTTCCTCTTTAAACCAAGGCTTCCTCTAGTTTTCCCAAGCTTCCTCAAGTCTCTAGACAACATTAGACAATGGCTCAAGCCATTGATTTCATAACATGAGACATAGAGTTTATTCTAAGCTTAATCCTCCAATTAATACTATTTTCTAGCTAATTCTTATATGAGGAATCTATTTCTAACATTAGTTTTGTAAAATTCCATCTCCCACCTTTACTTTTCTTCTTGGTAAGAACTGATCATCTTAAGGCACAAAAGAAATTTCAATTCTTTTATGCCATAACTCATGCATTTCTTCCCTAAATTCTAGCTATGGCTGAAATTACCATTAAGAGAGAAAAGGGAAGTGTTTCCAACAATCACATCAAATCTTTAGTAGTTTTTGCTTTCTACTACCTTATTTACATGGAAACCTTATTTTCTTATCTAAAACCTGAACCTTAAGTTCAGAATTTGAAAGGCAAATTCTTACCTTGCTTCCTTGGATCCCCCCCTTTTTTTTCTTTCCTTTCTCGTTTCTTCCTTCTCCTTTCAGCTTCTTTTTCTCTCTTTTGGGCTTCTTCCCTTCGGCCAAAAATTGGTTTCAGAATGGGGAGGGATGTCCACTATTTATAGAGATCAAAATATGATCCTAACCCTCCATCTTTATTTAATCTAATGGTCCAGATTTGTTACATGGCATCATCTATGACATCATCACTTAATTTCTTCATAAAATCTAATTAGATTAATTTGTAGAATAAATCTCCATTTTTCTTAGCTGAACACGTAGCAAAAGGAGTAAAATTTTGAGTGGAATTCTTCTCTTCATTAGCTGGACCTCGTGGAGAAAAGGCGGTGAAAAATCTTGGCCAAAAATTTCTCGTCCGAAGGAGTTCTGAACATGAGTGAGAGAGAGAAAAGAGAAAAGGAAGGGGAAAATTACACCAAGATTCCTTATATAATTTTACCAATAGGAGGGGAGAATGGGAAAATAATTACTTATAAGGTCCCAAAACTTTTTACTATTTATTTCTGACTCCCATGGGCCCCATCTGTCACTTTATCTTCAAATTGATTTATCTTTCAATATAAACCTTCCGGTGAAACAAGACTTATACCATTGGAATCAGCTTGTCGAGGGCTTTTATATGACAGGTACTTTGCATATTTTTTATTGGGCAGAATTAATTCTAATTAAGGACTAAACTTGTAAAATGACCATTTTATCCTTTATAATATTTAAATAGTATATTAATTGCAACATCTTCTCTAATCATGCTTTCAACACTATAATGCAGAGCATATCAAATTATCATGCTTAAAACATAGCCTTAGAAATTTGGATGTTACAATATTATATTTGGAGCTACTAATGAATCTCTTTGCAAGAATTTCTCTAAGCTAATGTAAAGTGAATTTGAAATGTTAATGATGGGTGAGCTTAACTTCCTCCTTGGGCTGCAAATTAAACAATGTGAAGATGGTATCTTCCTCAATCAATCAAAATATCTGAAGGAGTTGCTAAAAAAGTTTGGTATGGCAAAGGCCAAATCAATAGGGACTCCTATGGCTACTGCAACAAACCTTGACATGGATGATGGAGGAAAGCCCTTTTACATAACTCAGTATCGGAGAATGATTGGCTCCCTTCTATATCTAACAGCCAGTAGACCTGACATTATGTTCAATGTCTATATGTGTGCAAGGTTCCAATCTTATCTCAAAGAGTCTAATGCAACAGCTGTGAAAAGAATTTTCAGATACCTAATTAGAACATCACATATGGGACTTTGGTATCAAAAAGGCAATGGAGAAGAGCTCACGAGATACACTAATCCTGACTTGCTGGATCCAAAACTGACAGAAAAAGTACAAGTGGAATGTATCAATTTCTTGGTGGATCTCTAGTTTCATGGTTTAGCAAGAAACATAATAGTATGGCTCTCTCTACAGCAGAAGCTGAATATGTTGCAGCTGGCAGCTATTGTGCTCAAGTCCTTTGGATGAAGCAGCAACTTGAAGATCTTGAGATTGAGATGAAAGAGATACCAATAAAATGTGATAATCAAAGTGCTATCAACATCACAAAGAATCCAGTCATGCTTTCAAGCACAAAACACATTGAAGTAAGACATCATTTCATTAGGGATCACGTAATGAAAGGAGACATCAAATTCAAATACATATCTACTAAAGATCAAATTGCAGATATTCTAACTAAGCCACTTGCAGAAGATAGACACTGCAAAATCAAAAGAGAATTGGGAAGGGTAAATCCTAATGAATTGTATGCAAGCCTCTTTCTAAACCTATTAAAGTTTCTGACATTAAATTAATCCTAACTTTAGCATTGGAGTGTGTTTAAAATGTTTTACAGGTACTCCACATGAGTTTAGATGATAGCAAATATGTATATTGGAGTTAATTAGATCTGCACAATCAAAAGATGCTGAAAGGAAGTTGAAAACTCAAACTTTTAGGCAATATCTGTCAGTTCAGGAATTTGAAATTCACATTTTAAAGGGTTATTAGACGAATTTCCATGTTGAATTGTCTTTTTGAATGAATTAGCATGCTTAATATTCAAATTTAGATGTTTATCAGACAAATTTCAGTAGCTTACATGTTGTTACAGTACTTTCATAACCCTTGAAATTCGTTTATTGCATGCTAAAATTTTGAATTTCAAAAATACAATGTGAATGATGACTTTGCTCAAAATACTATCTGTGCAAATTTCCAGATCTCAAAATATGCACTTTAGAGACTCTTTACAAAACATTGAAATTCAAATTGTTGAATCTCTAAATTCATCTATTGAAACATGCTTTCATGTTAAGTCTCTATAAGAAGAACTTTCATAAGTGAAATTCGTCTGTTTCCTTTCTCATTCTTTGTTTGCTTATTGTGTGATTTATCAAAATTCAAACTTTGATGATTCAAAGTTCGTCTGTTGGTATTTATTCCTTGAAATTAGCTTCTATCAGACAAACTTTATTAAGAAAATTCATATGTCAAAAAGCTACCTTATGTTAGTTAACTAGTAGCTGCTCAAAATTTGAATTTTAACCCCTCAAAATTCATCTGTTGAATGGTTACATAAGTTAAAACCAAGAGTCTCACTCTAAACAAACATAACCCTATTCGTCTCTCTCTCAAGTCTGTTCACATCCTTTCTTAATTTCCCATTAATTCTATTCACGAATCTTCATTTCCCAACTTTTAAACTTCTTTTTGCACCCTTTAAACCCATTCCTTGCATCTTTGTGCAACATTCATTCATGAGAATGGCGAGGGTGAAAAATCCAGAAATTGGCAAAGAAGAGTCTAGACCAAAGAAGGTAGTTAAGTCTCATTACATCTCCAAGGAAGGTGAGATCAAAAGAGGAAAGGAGAATCTAGCAAGGATACTCCATCCAAAAAGCAGAAAACTACTCCCAAAGCAGATTCGAAGAAACCTATACCTGTTGTCCCTGTTCCTCCTACTTCCTCTTCCTCTTCTAGTGTTGAGTCAGGTGAATACCAGTTAACGATGAAGCCATTAGGGAGCAATGATCATATCCTAGAAGAATATGCCACCAAATTCATCAGCAAGAAGGTAATTAAGCCTCACTGTACAAATATGGAGCAATTTCTTATTTTTAACAACTTTGATGTTGGGCTATGAATGATAAGATATAAAAAATTGTTGGAAATTAAGGAGAGATATAATGATGAGGTTGTTAAAACTTGGTATGCCACCCTGAAGTACAACAGCAAAAAGGAGAAATGGGAGGTAAATCTGAGGTCTAGAACTATTTGGTTGACTAATGAGACCTTTAATGAAGTACTGGAAATCCCTGGACAAGATGGACTGAAGATTGACATCACCACCTTAAGTTACACGGATGGGGATGAAATTATAGATGAGGAAGGTGGTGCTTTCTTGAATTACAAAGAAAGTACAGTACATAATACTCTGTTCAGAAGACAAGAAAATAGGTCTCCTCTAAGTTTGCTGAAGCCCTATGACATTAGTGCTCAAGTTAGGATCTTACACTACATTGTGTCTAGGATCATATTCAACAAAGGGGGAAGCTTCAATCTGATCACAAGAGCTGAAGCACATGTGATAACTACTCTCATCCGTGGGAAGCTATTAAATATGGGCCATATCATCCTTCAAAGCATGATCAAAGCAAGAGATCAAAAGAGTGACTCCACTTTTCCTTATGCCTCAATCATCTCCAAAATACTTTAGTAGGCCAAGATTTAACACCTGGAAAAAGGAAAAGGCTAGCCTACTGAAGTTTTTAAAGAAGAAGAATTGCAGAGGATGGCAATTGAGAGGAAAGATGGCAGCTAGATTGGAAAATGAGTTGGGAAGTCAAAAGATTTATTCTTTGAGGAAAATGGCTCACAACAGCAAGTGGGAACTTCTGAGGCTGCTCCACCCTCACAGCCCTCACCTCAACCTTCTTAGCCTATTTCTCCTCCATCTCAGCCTACTCAGACACCTGTGCCATCTACTCCTTCCACCTAGGTAAAGCCAACCAAGATCACTGAGTTGTATGACAGCCTGTCTGCACTCATGCTAAGCATTAGAGATAAGCAAAATGCCAAGTTTGCTCATCCACAAGATAAGATATTTCAGTTGGAAAAGAACATGAAAATAGTTGCTGATGCATATGAGGACATAAGAAGTGCTTTTCCATCTACATCAGCTTCACCACAGCTAGGACCCTCTAAGCCTACCATGTCTCCTACTCCTGAACCTGCAAGCCCATTTGAGATAGCCTTCCCTGAACTAGATACTGATGAACATATTACTGCTGAGGCTGCTAGAATGTTGGCTACTCCACAGGCCTCTAACAATAAGACAAGCCCTGGTCCTCCCTTGGACTATGGCATGGAGGAAGAGGCTCCTTAGGAAGCAAGTTCACACGAGCCTGTTGTGGAAGATGCTTAGGATTCAATTCTATCAACTCAAGAATCTGAGCAACTGGAGAAGCTTGTAGCCATAATCACCTATGCTCCCATCATTCTAGCTGCTCTAAATGAGGAGAGAAGCCTTGTACCTTTTATAGATCTTGCAGCTATTGCACATGATGTCATTGTGCAAGCTCAAAAACTAAGGCTTGAAGAGATATTTCCTCCACCTGCTCCTCAACCATCATCTCATCAATATGGCATGACCATAAAATAAAGGACAAGGTTTGGCAACCTAAAGAAGGCAGTTTAGGAAATCATTGAAGATACTGAGGATGCCTTTCCTAAGTCACCATCATCTGTACCTCTTTCTCAGATCAATCCTGACTTACCTTTTTGTCCCTATTCCTCTTCGTGCAATACCAGTGTCACAGATAGCTTCTCCTGCTAAGCACCCTAAAATCCCTGATGATGCCAAAAGGGGGGAGAAGACATCTGAGCAAACTGCGAAGACTACTATAGAACCATCAGACAAGACCTACAGCAAGAAATCCAAGCCCAAGAAGAAACTATTAGATCTTAAGGTTACTTGGTCTTACTTTTATTGCTTATTTATGTTTGTTGTATCTTTTGTAATGAATGACAATCTTGCCTTGAATTTTTGTGTTTGCAATGTCATATATCTGTACTAAATCTTAGATGAATCAATTCAATGAGATTCTCTATTTTCCTTCTGATCTAATGTATATGCTGCACTTATCTTCGAACTTTAATGCATATGTTAAGGGAAAGCTCTTAGAAGCAAACCCAAGCACTAATCCAATTTGGAAGTTGTTTTGTTATCATTAAAAAGGAGAAGAATGTTGAATCAAGTTGTTTTGATGATTCCAAACAACTGGAGATTGGAAGGAAGATATCAAAGGAGTACAAGAGATCTCAAGTGAAGAAATCCAGGAAGAATTGAGTACGAAATTAGTTTGTAGGATTTCTTACAGTATTCACAGAAGTAAAAGGCTTTGATCTTTCAGTCAATGTTTTTAAAATGTATTTTTCAACAATCCTATGTTAACTTATGATATATTTGAAAAATACTCACAAACAGACAAATTTTGAACTATTAAACTTCATATGTTGTCTTAAAAATTCAAACTTTGATAGCTGAAATCCAAATTGAAAATGCGTAAGTCTGATCAGATGTTCCTCTAACAGACGAACTTTGGTTTTTGAAAATTTGAACATTGGAATGAAAGCGTATAAGTCTAATAAGAGGTCTTTTTGACATATGAACTTTGAAGGCTCAAAATTTGAATTTCGAAAAGAAGAACTTTTGCGCCATATTGAGATGCTTAGTAACAGACAAATTTTGGACTCCAAAATTCGAACTTTGATTGCATTATAGCAATATGGAACAACTGTTCACACTTATCAGAAGAACATTAAACTTGAAAATTTGTATGTTCCATACATGGAAAATATTTGTCAAGATGAAAATTAGAATTTAACCTTTGAACAGACGAACTTCGAAGTTTAACGTTAAAGTCTTTAACTTATGGTCTCTACGAAATTAGTCTATTGACACCCCAAAATTTGAACTTTGGATGTCAAACTCAATAAATACGGTTGGTGAGCGAATAGTTTTGCAAAGTATCCATTGGGTAATGTCTCTAACGTATAGTTAAGATATAACTCTATAAATTGAACTTCACTTGAAGTTGTGGGTAACAAATTTTCATTGTATATACTGAAACTTTGTCCAAATCTTCAATTAAAGCCTTCTACTCTTTCACACTACATTTAATGCACTTCAACTATCATACATACTCTAAATTAGAGAGTTTATCCTATTGTAAACTATCTTATCTTCATCTGGAAGATTTTCTTATGAGGGAATTTCACAAGGGATTTGGGAAGTACTTCGCTCGAGTGCAGAGTGAGAATCTGTAAGCTTTTGGAATAGAGCATAAGATTGTACTATGGCATTACAAGGAGCCCACTAAATTCTTGCAAGATAGTGGAAAATCTTAAGTGGTAGCTTGAGGATTGGATGTCGGTCAAGAGGAAGAGACCGAACCAGGATAAATCTTTGGGTCTTTCCTTCCTTTACCGTGCTTACTGCTTTGTTACATTTTGTACTCTATTTTTCTGCTACTTTTGCTTTCACTGCTTTTTCATACTTTTGCAGAAAATTTCAAACTTCCCAATTTACCCCCCTCTTGGGAAGCCAGCAAAGCTAACAGAAAATGCATCTGTTAAATTTGAACAATTGTCTCACGTTTTCACAGTACACTTGAAATTTGATTTTTAGAAGCTAAAATTTATCTATCAGAAGCTTGTTCAACATGGCACAAAACTTCTCCTCCATGAAATTTGAATTTTGTACTACAAGATTCATCTGTCATAAGTATGCTCTAACGAGACTCACAAGTTCCAAATTGAAAATTTACACTTTGAAGTCCAAAGTTCATCTGTTAGAAAAGGTGACTTTGAACTCTTTTTGAACTTTACCAACATTGGAATTTTTACTAAGCTTCAGACAAATTTTTGTACACATTCACTAACAATGTTTTGCTTGAAATTCAAATTTCAAAACTGAAATTCATCTATCAACGATGAAATCCTTGTAACTTTGAATTTCACTAAGCAAAGTTTAAACTTTGCACAGCATAAGTATGAGTCAATAGGAAAATTCGTCTGTTAGCCAATATGTCTCAATTCTAACATGAGCTAACATTTGATAACCTTCAAATAACATATTCAAATGCTGTGGTAACTTAAAGGAAAAAAAGATCAAAGCTTTTTACCCAGATTACAAAGGAAGAAATCCTAACAACTAAGTCTTTTGATTCAACACAGAACCTATCTCTAGGTGGAAATTCAAGGATTATATTGACCTATATGACCCAAAAAAAAATTTCCACTTTATCCCAACATAATATATCCACATGCCAATGATAGAAGAAATATGTGTAAGACTTATCTCATAAAGTCTTTTAACACTAGGTTTTTGTTAATCCTCTGATTCAACTTCATTCAAATGTTGCTAATTAAACCCTAAGATGAAAACTTTAATGCTCAATAAATATTAAAACACCCATGTATGTACTATTTTATAGCTTAATCATGTAGACTCATTGCTTAAAGAAATTTCTTTATGTACAATTTCTGTTCAAGTTTTATTTGGGGAAGCATTTTACATCTTTCATCAACTTCTCAGACCATTTGTTCTTGCATTGTTTTGTTTCATGTACATACCATGTACCTTATTATGAGATTTTCCAACTTGTTTAATATTCCAAACAAAATTGTAATTAATTTATTTGAGAATATTTATTAAAGGAGCTAAAAGATTTTTATCTTTGTCTCAAGTGTTTTAGCTCAATCATTTGGTCTTGCAACTCCACAAAGTGTCTCTTGCACTCCTAGTCTCATGTTATCCTTTATATTTAGGGGATAATTTCTAAGAAATATTTTTTAATATTTTTGGGATTAGCTTTAAAATTACATGTCAAAGTATTCTAAGTTAACTCCAAATAGGACATAAAGCTATTGGGAATCTCGGTGCACACGCAGCGGAGTAACATAACCAAAATTCCTCCCATAGATCCATCAACGTTGCGTAAATCGAGATGTAAAAAAGAATTTTACCTTTGACGCGTGTCTTTTCAAGTTCGTCCTCTACCTTTGGACCTTAGGCGCTGATGCTTCTAATCAGCACCCTCTACCAGTATCCACACATACAATCAATCTAACTCAAAAGGCATGCTAGCACCACTGTTCATGAATGTCCGTACGTTTCTCTCTCTGTTCGTCCATACACTTTCTTTCTCTAAGTGTGCGGCCGTTCTCTCTCATGGGTGGGAGAAGACTCTCCTAATTCTGTATATAATAACCCTAATATCTGTTATTATATTGACAGGGTTTATTATTATTTGATTAATTTTGATTAATTTAAATCAATTATTTAAATTAAATCAAATGTTAATTAAATTGATTAGTTTAAATTTAAATCTATCTAATAGGTTAAATCTAAACTAACTATTTAATCTAAATCCATAATCAAATCTAAATCAAATTCAAATTTAAATTAATCACATAGAATTAAATTTAAAACTAATTCATTTAAATTGATTAAATGATATATATGTATATATATTTCAAAATATATATTTAATATATCAAATATATATAACATATATTAAACATTTATATATATATATATCGAATTTTATAAGATATATCAAATATATTTGTAAAATTCCTCCACCGTATAGTAAATGTTTAATTCATCGAATCTAGACACATCTTAGATTCAATAAATCTAGACATTATAGTTTGAGTTGGTTTGCTATTGTGTGTGACTCTGTAAGCTCATACGATGTTGGTAGTGGGCCAAGAACACTATTGAATCCACAAGTCACAAGTGGCTTTTAGCAAGACATTGTGACTACTCAAATCATATGAGATCGGTGATCCGATACAACCTATCATATATCCTTATCATATCCATTTTGTCTTACGATATATAGGTCAAGCATGAGGCATAAAAATGTCATCCTCAGTTTACTTGACCATCACTTTCTCAATATCTGAGTAGAGTGACAGAACAAATGGAAACTCTTCTATTCAAGCACGGCCATACATTTCTCAGTCTCACTCATCGAAGGGCCCAGTTATATATCTCTCCATTAATTAGAGGGACAAATTCTATCTTGACCATTCACCTTCCTCTACATGAATTCTACTATGCCCGATCATAGCCTTTTATGATCTCCTGATTAAAGATAACCTTTGATTATGCAAAAGTATAGTGTTCCCCATATAAGAAGCCATGGTAATCTCAAGTCTGAGGCCTCAGTGACATAGTTATATATATGAGATATGCTTATGACTTGATCTATGCAGTAATCTCATGACGGGTCAATCCGGCGCTTGTTCCCTAACAGGTGTTTATGATTTTGATTTATATCGTCATATATAATTAATCCATAATTATCAATCAAAATCATACTAGTCTTAGTTTATCATTATTCCCACAATGATGAATGACTAAGGATGTTTGGGATAAAAATGATTTATCTAGGGATATTATTATAAAGAAAAACATTCAAACAATATAATAATATAATAACAGAAAAAAAAAAGCCTTCTTTTTTCATAATGAAATATAATGTTCATAATATAATGATTGGCGTAGAGCACAATCTCCAACAAAAGCTTACCAACATGCAGATCTCAAATTTAGGGATTTTTTAGGCCCAAAAACCATCTTGAAATATTGTGGAATATGGCCCCACATGCCATAAAAACCATCTAGTATGAAAAATTCTAGAAAAATAAGATAGGAAAGCCATGTTCTATGCACACAAGAGGCATGTGACACACACGTGTTGCAAGCCTTCGATGCCTCTGCCAATAACACGTGCTGCCTAGATGGACTTTTATCATCATGCCCACTCTGGTGGTATGTTCCACGTTGCCCGTGACCCAGCGAGTTGCTCCTATTTGCCCAAATAGTGAGTTAGCCCATAAAATAATAACTAAATAATTGAAACTAATTAATTTTAATAATTATTTATTTAGATCCAATTGTTTGAAACTACCAGGCTAAAATCTATATGAGCCAAATCTTTCTACAAAGTGGTGGGAAACATTATAAGTGTAATATCTCAAAACTTCACTGGATATTAATTAATGAAAGAGTAAGAAATAAATGATAACATGAAATGGACAAGGAATTCACAAAAACGGACAGACACCATTTTGTATGAAATAGGGCAAATAGGTTATTTTTCCAGTTGGATGAAAAATGAGAAAATTATATTTTTGCCCCTAAAAAATTATAAAAATGACATCCATGTCTCAAGGCAATAAAAATCACATGGAGAAGTTAAAAAAGTTCTTACGAAAAATTACAACTTAATAACCTAAAAATTTTTAGAAATTATAATTTAACCCCAGGTTAAGTGTAATTTTATAAATATGTAAAATTACTGTCAGAACGAAGCCCTCAATGAGAAAAGTCCAATTGTATATGGCACTGAGGGTTAATGTTCAAGGATGAACAAATAATCAGTGTCGAGTGTATAAAAGTAACTTAATACTGATAAAGTAAATTATAGGCCCTATCGATGATTAAAAGGAAACTAGGACAGGATATAGGCCATACACAGATATCATTTGGGACAGGATAATTAAGAAAATATAAAAATAAATTTAGAATAGTCCTGTAGCCCAAAAATTCTAAATTATGCTAAAAAGTAATTTTATCAGTACGATTAAAAATTACCCGATTCAGGATATATCTGGACCAAGAAAAATTGAGGAATATGGGACACTCAAATACCTTTCCCTAGGTGTGACTTTGGGCAGCAAGAATTTTTGGAGAAAACTTCTCCAAGAAGTTGACATTTTTTTGGCCTAAAAAGTAACCATGGTTAGTTAAAGTCATTAACCATAATTAGCTACCTAATTAAGCCACTTAATTACTCTCTTTCCACTTCATTTTTACAAGTGTTCAATAGTAAAAACAAGAGGAGAAAAATGAAAGGAGAGAAGAGAGAAAAGAGAGAAAGAAGAAAAGGAAACTCAAGGAGAAATCAAAAGCTCAAGTTGGTAAGTTGTCTTCCACCACTTCAAGCTTGTAAAATGTAGTATTAGAAGCATGGTTCATGGTGTATTTGTTGGAGATTATGCCCTAGGACAATTATTGTATTATGAATATTGTATTTGATTATGAAAAAAGAAGGTATTTCTTCTTATATTATTATATTGTTTGTATGTTTTTCTTTATAATAATATCCTTGGATAAATTATTTTATCCTACATGTCCCTAGTCAATCATCTTCATAGAAAATGATGAATTAAGACTAGTATGATTTTGATTGATAATTATGTGATAATTATGTATGAAGATACAAATAAAAAATCATAAGCACCTATTAGAGAATAGGCGCTGGATCGACCCGTCATGAGATAGCTGCATGGATCAAGTCACAAGCATATCTCATATATAACCGTGTCACTAAGCCCTCAGACCTGAGATCACTATGGCTTCCTACATGGGGAATATTATACTTTGGCATAGTCAAAACTCACCTTTAATTGGGAGATCATAAAGGCTATGATCGAGCATAGTGGAACTCGTGTAGAGGAAGATAAATGATCAAGATGGAATTTGTCAATCTAATTAATGGAGAGATATATCTAGGCCCCTCGATGAGTGAGATTGAGAAATGCATGGTCGTGCTCGAATGGAAGAGTTTCCATTTATTCTGTCAGTCTACTCGAAGATCGAGAAACTAATGGTCGAGTAAAATGAGGATGACGTTTCCATACTTCATACTTGACCTATATATCATGAGACAAAAGGGATGTAATCCAGTTATATGATATGTTACATTGGACCTCCGATCTTATATGATTTGGGTAGTCATAATATCTTGCTAGGGGTCAGTTGTAACTTGTGGGTCCAATAGTGTTATTAGACCACTGCCAACATCATATAGGCCTACAGAGTCACACACAAGAATGCGCCAACTCGAGCTAGAATGTCCTGATTCATTGAATCTAAAATATGTCTAGATTCAATTAATTTAATGTTTAATTTAAGGTAATTGAATTTATAAATATCTATTTGATATATATATTATAAAATTCAAAATATATATATGTTTAATATATTATATATTTGATATATATTATATTATTTCAAAAATATATATATTTTTCAAATTAATTCAAATTAATTAGTTTTAAATTTAATTCTATATGATAGATTTAAATTTAAACTAATGTCATAATCTAAATTTGATTTAGATTTGATTCTAAATTTGAATTTAAACTAATAATCTAAATTTAATTTATATGATAAATTGAATCTAGATTTGATTCTAGATAGAGAATAGATAGTTAGCTTAAATTTAATCTACTAAATAGATTTAAATTCAAACTAATCTATTTAATTAATATTTGATTTAGTTAAAATTATTTATTTAAATTAAACAAATATCAAATCCTATCTATATATTGATATAGACTAAGGTATATAATCATCACAATTTTGAATCACCCTAAAGAGAAAGCGGTTGTACACTCAAAGAGAGTGATTGTACGGACAAATGATGAACAGTGCCTGTACGGACGAACAGTGATGACGTACGGATATATGGACATTCACAAAAAGAGGTGCTAGCATGTTGTTCGAGTTGGACTCACCGTTCGTGTGGATACCGATAGAGGGAGCTGACCAATCCCGTTAGTTCCTAGGGCCTGACGAAACAAAAAGAAAACCAAGGGATGCACTGGAGGTAAATTTTTTTTCTACATCTCAATCTAAATAACGTTGACGGATCCATGGGAGAGAATTTCTTGATAGTTTTTCGCTAAGTGTATGCTGAAATTCCCAATAGTATTTTCCTTCCCCCTTCTCCTAGGGTTTCAGCCAAGATAAGATTAAGGAAGAAAAAGAGTTTTCCAACTATCAAACATAGAGGCAAAGCTAGAATGTTCACTTCAAGCATGAATATGGAAGTAGTTTGAAGTATTGAGAAGTATAACGATTTCTTCCCATTTTCCATGAATTTCAACCAAAATATATTTATTTTTAGAGTTGGAATTTCATGCTTTTGACCTCAAAATTGATTCCTTTGGTCCAAATTAGACAAGTACAAGTGTTGGTTTCAAGAAAAACTCAAAGGAAAGCTAAGTGAAAATTTAGGGTTTAAGTCAATGTGCAATGCATTATGTAATTCTTGAAACCAATGGCTAAAGTGCTTGAATGATGATATGGCTAGGTTCAAAGAAGTGTTGGAAGGTCCAAGAATGGCGGACAAAGTATGGGAACCAAGGAAGTACTATAAGGTAGGTAGATTTTGTTACTTGCATCACATTGTCACACTTGTTTTCTTTAATATTTGACACTAAGGCATATGAATGAAATGTTATTTTGTGATGTTTCTATGTAGTTGGATGAGTTGCATCGGGGGTTTTTAGTCCTAGGATATCCATTTTTCAAAATGAAAGTTTGCCGAAATTTTGTAAAATGTATATGTCTTAATGTGCCTATGTGATGAATTGAAACTTACATGATGTTTCTATGCAAATTGTGATGATATGGTTGCATGTTTGGAATTTATCTACTGAGATTATTTGAATCTTACCCTCCCATATATTAACCATGATTAAGGAGCAATGATGGCAAGACCACCAAGGAAGAGAAAGGAAAAGAGAAAGAACTCAGTGTTTGAGTTGATATGGCTTACAATAGCCATGAATTTTGATCTTTTATGTAAATTTACAAATATGATGTTAAATATGTTTCTCCAAGGTTTTATGTTCATTTAAGTCTTTGGGAATGTATGGCATAATATAAGGATGAATTATGGCCACGTAAATATTTTACAACTTTTGTTTGTTAAAGTATTAGGATGTAAAGGGTTATTCTAACTACTATAGAGTGAACCCACCACTATTTTGACATTTTGTAATGTAAAGTATGAATATTATATGTGGCTAGAAATTAGACAGAAAAATATTTCAAATGGTCTAAAGAGCACTTAATTTGGATACATGTACGAATTATAGTGATTTTTCAAAATTAACTCCAGAAAACTGGATTTTCTAAAATTGACCATTTGAATAGTGAAATTTCATGAAATTTACTATACTAATTGGCCAAGTAATTGCTCTATTTTATATTTTTTCCATATAGAAAATTTTCTAAGCTATTTGTACAGACTTGAATCACTTGCATACAATTTTTATTGAATTAGTTAGGAGTTTCTGAATTTTGGTCAGTAAAAGGGTTATGGTTAAAGTGAATGGTATCTTAAATTTGGAAAATTTTATTATAACATTTTATGTGATTTAAGCTTCTAATTCAGTATGATTGGACTCTAATGAGGTATAATACATGAAAAATGGTCCTAAATCAAGGTGTTACAATAAGGACTCCTTTCACTTAACATAATTTGTTAAACTAAGAGTTTTCACCAAATTAGTTGCTATAAAAAATTGAAATTGGCAAACCAAGATTGTAAATATTATTATGCTATGCATATAATTATTAAACCAAAATTTCCTATTAAAGCTCAATTTATGCAACTACTATAGTTGTTATGTCACTAAAACGAGTTAAATAAAATTGAGAAATATTAATTATGTATGTATGATATAATTATGCCTAATAGAATTTCTCATTAAAACTCAGTTATACAACTATATCATAAGATTGATTATAATCCCATCTAATGGTCCCGAACTAGAATAAACCAAGAAAACTCATTACAACATAAAGATTTGGTCTTTCAGAAGGGTCAACTCAAAATGTACTCAATGTCACAATATCGATAGGATACGAGAAACATTAACACATTGAAATAAATGATTTGCTACCAACTTGTCCAAAAAATGTCTCATCACAAAATAGTATTGACAATGTCATATCGATAAGGTGTGTCAATTCCCAGTATAATATACCAGCAAACAATTTTATCCAAACACACTGTCATGATTGTCCCACTATAGGTAAGTACACAACCAGTTGGTGTAAATCACCCTCACAAAGATCACAGAGGATTCACAAGTATCACTACAACAATTTTACCTTTTATTGGAACCTAATAGTTGCTATTTATTTTAAAAAATGTCAACTTTTATCTGGCGCAGGAAATTAGTTAGTGTTTGTTTAACTTTAATTTAGGGTAAAGTTGGCACTTGCTTGAAAGAACATGAACTTTAATTTTTAAGAATGGTCAAGTTAGAGTTTGTAAGACAAATGCCAACTTTTAAGCATGTTAAAGTTGGCATTTGTGAAACAAACACAGACAAAGGTGACTTTATAACCCTAACAGCATGTTTGGTTAAATTAAAGGGAGATGAGGGACTGTAATAGGATGTGATGTAAATAAAATACAAGTTTGTTTAGTATGATATTAAGGATGTAGGAAATAGATTGATTTTCTACATTTAATTAAATATTGATAATTAGGAAAAGTCTCTATTGCCCCCTAAAGTTATGGTGTTTGGTGGTAGTGGAGACTCTGGTGGTGGTGTTGCTCGGCCAATAGTGGTTGTTGCTGTCAATGACCAATGATTGGCCATCGTGTTAGCCATTGGCAGCCAATGATAGCAGTGGCTATAACATCCAAATATTTTCTTGTTAAAATAGCTAGTAATTTATAATTCACGAATTTATAGTTTTGATAATCAAGGAAGGATGATGGAGGAGTTAAAACCCAAAATGGGTTAAATTTTAAGGTTATAATTCCACAAGGTAATTTTAGAAGGAAAATACATTTATTAGAGTTAAGTGGGACTCATTAAAGTATTAAAATTTATTTATATACTTTTCCCTCTTAAAGGGATTTTTCTTTATCAAATATGGGATTTAAAAGTTAAGAAATTTGCACAAGTTAAATTTGATCCTCTAGATTAATGAGTGAGTCTTGGTCAATTACAAGCAAGTCAAGGAAAAGGAATAAAGTTTTTTTATAGACAAAAGAATAGAGGAAAAGAGTTACAGGAAAGTTTATTAAATAAAGGTTAACTTGTGGGTAAAAAGGAGTAATATGAGCAATATGGTGGATGAAAGCCACAACCCACTAATACTCCCTTATTTTTTTTGGTATACTCTCCCATTTTCTTCTTTCTTATAATCGAACCAGTAAGTGAGAGTGAGAGAGAGCTTCTTTCTACAACAACAATGACAACCATGAGTTTTAAAGAGAGAGGAGGAAATTTTAGCCATCAAACCACCTCAAATAACCAACCTTCCTACACAAAAATTAATCTATACATCACAGGAGCTTCTCAATGGTGGTCATGCATGTGGCAGAGGAAGCAATTTGAAGATTCGCCTGGGGAGCACATAAGGAATTTTGATAAGCAATCACTATAGTTAGGAAGAGGTATCTATAGCATTGTTTTTAATCAGTTTGGTTTTCTGGTTTATGAACAAAAATTTCACTAAACAACATCTCTAATTTCATGGCTAGAGAGAAAGAAAGTGAGGGCTGAATTGTTGAATTAGGCTTAGCTGTACAAGAACTTGTTTTCTATCATGAAATTTTGAAGATGCAAGTTTCAGCATGTTAGTGAAATTTTTATTAAAATTTTGAGCATGTTTGGCCATGAAGGAAATTGGGAATATATGAGTTTTTCTTGCTTGCGATGTTGTAATTCAGTTTGTGAGCATATCTTAATACTAGTTCTAGTGTTGGTTTGCTATTGTAATGCTGTAATTTTTGTTGGAACTGTAATCGGTGAGTACGACTAAGCGAAGTAAGAATGGACTCATGGAAATTGATGTTCATCTAAATATAATAACTAATGTATTGGAAAATTTTGATGATAGTATGAGTTTAGTTATGAAATTTGATTACTGAAATTACTGTTGAAAATGTTGTACTGTTTGGTCATGAGGGAGAGGCTAAAATTATTGAATTTATTCATATGTAATTGTGTATTGGTATTGTTAGCATGTTAATGGTTGTTTTGATACTGATATTCTTTGAATCTCACCCCCCTTTATGACCATCTATATACTAGGAGCAAACTCAACCAAGAAGCATGTAACATCCTAAGAAAGTTAAAATATTTAGAAATATATTGAGAATTTGTAAAAACGGGCAGACACCGTTTTATGAAAAATTATGTTTTTGCCTCTAGAGAATTATAAAAATGACATCCATGTCCCAAAATTATTAAATATTACATGAAGAAGGAATAGAAATGCTTTGGGGAAATTATACCTAATAACCCAAAAGTTTCAGAAATTATAATTTTACTCCAAGTTAGGGGTAATTTTGTAAATATGTAAAATTACTGTCAAAACGAGGCCCTCGACTAGAGAAGTCCAATGGTATATGGCACTGAGGGTTAATATTCAAGAATAAAGAAATAATTAGTGTCGAGTGTCCAAAAGTAACAGTGAACCGATAAAGTAAATGTGGGCCCCACTGTTGATTAAAAGGTGTCCAGGATATGATATGGGTCATACATAGATACCATTTGGGACAAGATAATTAAGGAAATATAAGAATAAAATTGGAATAGTCCTGTAACCCAAAAATGCTAATTTACTATAAAAAACAGTTTTATTGGTATAGTTAAAAATTACCCGGTTCAGAATATATTTAGACTAGGAAAAATTGAGCAATTTTGGATGCTTAAAACACTCTCTCTAGGTGTCTGGACAGCTCACTTTTTTGGCCAAAAATTCTCAAAGAGGGATTGGATTTTTTTGGCAAAACTACTTATTGAAGAAGGCTTGAGTTTTGGCTAATGAAAGTGATTAATGTTAAGTGAGTAATTAGTGAATGATTAGGCCATTTAATCCCTCTCTTTCCTATCTATTCTGAATGTGACCTTCAGCAGCAAAACAAAGAGAGAAAAACACAAGAAAGAAAGAGAGAAAGAGGAAGAGAAAAGAGAAGGCAAAGTTGCAAGGCTTGGAGGCTAAAGCATCAAGGTAAAATTCTGCCATCTCCATCTTATGTTTTCAAGCATATAGGAAGAGTTTTATGGAGTTTTCTTTCCTCTGTAGCCTCTGAAAATTTCATCCATAAGAGAGGGTGGACAGATAAAGTGAAGCTTTCATGAAATAATCAAAGGAAAAGGTAAGACTAGGTACCAAGTAGCATGAAACCATAGATTAAAGCAAGTTTTGGGAAGCAAATATTTTTCTAAATTTTTCCATGAATTTTGGTCAGAAAGGGGTTGTTTTTAGAGTTAGAATTTCATGATTTTGACCTTCAAAGTGGATTCCTTGGGTTGAAATTGGTCAAGTACAAGTGATGGACTCAGGAAAAACTCAATGGAAAACTAAATGGAAAAGTTAGGGTTTAGTGTGTATGGTGTTGTGCAATTCTTGAAACCAGTGGCTAAAAGGCTTGAATGGTGATATGTATAGGTTCAATGAAGCTTAATCAAGCCAAAGAATAGGTGCACAAAGTTTGGAAAGGAAGGGAATACATTAAGGTAGTAATTTACCTATTTATACTTATTGTTATCAAACTTGAATTTTGTGAATTTATTGTTATGCCATATGTATATAATGATGCTTTGTGATCATTTGTGATGAATGGCTGAGTTGATTGATGAGGTTTATGACCTCTAGATGTCTAAATCTTAAAATGAAACTTTGCTGAAATTTTTACGAAATGTATGGCATTAAAAGCTTCAAGTGATAATTTGATGTTTTCTTGATGTTTCCATGAATTGTGTGATAACATAATTGTACGAATGGGTTGTTACTACTGAGATTCTTTGAATCTCATTCTCCCTCAATGACTAACCATGCTAGGGAAACAATGGAAAAAGGGCTAAGGAAGGAGCTAATTTCATGAAGAAGCTAATGATGAGTGGATGATGTTGCGAGCCATTATGTTATAATGTGAATGGTTATTGGTGCCTTACTTCTGTATAAAATTGTAAAATAGTGAATATTATGTTAATGTTGAACAAAATATATGAGAATTTCCAGCTCTAGATATTGTGGTATGAAGTAATGATCTACCAAGTTTCATGCCAAAATGAGTTCATTTGCACAGGTTTTGGCAAGCAAATTGCAATATAGATTGAAACAGGGCATTTTCCAGATGTGTCTATTTAGTTTGCCCTTGTTATGTACTTCGTGTGAGGTTAGGTCTATGGGATTTTTATACCAGATAGGGGCATCTCAAGCTTTAAAATGACACCTAATTCACCCCATTTGGACTTGTATACAATTAATGGTGATTTTTCAAAGTTAAGGTTCAGAACAGGGCAAGAATGGGAAAACTGAAAACTGAAAGTTAGGTATTGGAAAATTCAAAAGATAATATAAAATATACATAGCTCCAAAAATTCAATGATTTAAGTTTATAGAAATGTATATCTTTTACGTTTCATATGCCACTGATTTGGAGGTAAATGGAGCTATATAATAGAAGATATGAAGTTTTTCCCAAAATTGTTCCTGTAAAATTCAAAATTTGACCCTTCATGATTTAAGTTAAAGTTATGCTCTGTGTAAGTGAAATAAATATATAAGAAAAATATTTCTATAAGTAGACATATATATTTCAAATGACATAGAGTATACACAATTTGGTTGTGAATAGAATAAAATATGATTTTTTCGAAGTTGAAGTTAGAAAACTGGAAGGTAGAAAAATGACCAAATGAACAATAAAATTCACAAAATTTACTGTACAAATTGGCCCAATGAAGTTACTGTTTTATTTTTCCCATGTAGATATGAATTTAATAAAAATTTAGAGACTTGAATCACCTCAAGATGATTTTTCTAGATTTAGTTATGAATTTTCAAAATTCATCGGGTAAAATGGAAACTGCCAAATAAACAGTACCTCGAATTTTGAAAATTCTGTTTTTATTATATTATGATTCTAGTCTCTAAACCATGATGAAAGACATCTAAAATGATTTAATACATGGAAAATGTGCCCTAATTTAAGGTGTTACAGAGCAGGGCAAGGAAGTGCTCAAAGATTGAACAAGAAGATAAGACTATTTAAATATTTAATTAGTTTGGTGTTGCTATCTTTGAAGTTGTAATTTTCCACTAAATGTTCCATGCATGCATGTATATTTTCATCATATGCACATGATGGGGATACTAGTATATCACATGCTACAAGTCAATATGTAATCACACAAATCACATACATAAGAATAGGAAAGAGGTTACTATTCTATCTCAGGCTGTGCCCTGGGACATACCATGATATGAAAGGAATAAACATATATACATAATTAAGAATTCTATATCATATACAATCATAAACCCAAATTATCACGTGTTGTTTACACACAAAAACACGTAGGAATAATAGGCCACTGCAAAACTAATGAATTCAACTTTTCCAAACTGTTTTTTCAATGGCTAAAACTTCCAACAACAAATTAAATACTACAAAGCCATAATACCTCCAATCAACATAATATTCATATATCCCAATAACTTATAATCAACCAATTAACCTTAACAAGGATAAATCCATGATTTCAATAGAACAAACATATATCAAGAAGCCCCCAACACCCATCCAAACCATACATAACCGTAGAAAATTGGATCTCCAAGCTTTCTTATTGAATTTAAGATTAGGGTTCAACTCAAACCATTTACAACCCCTCCAAAACTCAAACCCAAGCCAAAGGAAGACCAAACCATACATCAATAACCCATATACAACATTTTAATCGGTATAAACATTAACAAAATTGAATTTCATCTTACACCCATCGATTTCCAAACCTCAAATGGTAGAGAAAAGGGAGGGAGAATGTTAGGGATCACTTACCACACACAAATGAAGCTTTGCAAGTCAAGAAATCAAGCGCTAAGCCTTGTAGATGAAACCCTAGCAGTGCAAATTCCTTTTCCTCTTCATTTTCTTCTTTCTCTACTAACTGGTTCATGTTTGAATTTACCAATGTTTTCCAACTTGCGCCGCGGTACACAATAAGTTCGCCACACTGAGGGCTTTCTCTGTTTCAGCCTAAACTGACAATATCAACTCTCACCCAGCATGAACCTTCTCTATTTCTTTTTCTTTAATTCTCCAATTCTTTGATCTTTTCTTTAGTCCTAGTCCCTCTGATGCTGTACAATTCAAAAGGCATACCCCTCAATAGCTTAGGGTTAAGGCCAAAATGGTAATTCAAGGCTCGTTACTTCTAACCTTCACTCTAGTCGCCATCTTCATTCTTGAAAATCTGTATATTTGCTTTGTAGTCAATTTCCTTGTATGAATCAAGACTCTTCTCAAAAGAAGACGTCATGCCAAACTCCATTTCCTCTTCTCTCTTTTCTTCATCACTCTCAAATTCATGACCTGCATTAAAGATTTTTTCAATTTTCGTTGAGGTATGGCATCCTTAATCCTACTTTTAACTTTAATTTTTAAATTTTTCAAGTAAGCCATTCTTTCTTCCTCTCTCTCTATCTTCTATTTCAATGTGATTTATACCACATTTCTCTTTTTTGTGTAGCAACTGGATTGCTTCTGATTCTAGACTTGTGATTTCTCAAGTTCACGATCTGCATTCTAATTTCTCATGTCCTATTTTTCTTATTTATGATTCTAGACTTTTGAAATAGTGGATGAAATGATGTGGTTGAATTTTCATCATTCTCTCTAATCTCTGCTTGTAATCTTCTCTTAGCATTTTTATTTGTTGGTTATATATTATCTCAAAAAATAACATTATTTTTCAGTTCTGATCATGTTCTTCAAACTTCCTTTTGTAACAACCCCGTATCTAATATCTTGGACTTAGCCTTCAACTAATGAGAAGTTACCTTGTATTTGAAGTAGTATCGGAGGGACCAAGACCAAAGTAAGGATCAAAGTGGGATAAAACTTCAACATGGAAATAGAAGCACCTCATGCCATAGCGATGAGTAGGGTTGATTGGATGGTTGAGTAGTGAGTTTCAAATTTATTTCAAATAGAATGGCCTCTTGCCACGGTGAACTAATTTGGAGCTGCTGTTCTTTGAATGCTGATAAATTTATATGCAAACCAATCAGGTGAAAATAAGAAAATAAAGAAGAAAGAGATTTGCTCTACTAAGGTTAATGATTTTTGAACCTAGAAGGTGTTTTCTAACCTTGGAAAGCTTCAATATTGATTGGTAAGTGGATTTCCACCCTTCCTCTTCTCTTTTCTGTTGTTTTGGTGTGAAATCCATTGGAGTATTCTTGGTTTTGAACTGGGTGATGATTCTACCAATTAAAATAGTTGCAAATGGATTATTGAAGTATTGTTTAGTGTCCTTAAGGCTTGGGTATGAGCTTTGGGTGGTTTGTGATTGATTTTTATGGAACCCTAAGCTTAGAAGAGTGATGGAAGCATAAAATCCGAAATATATGTAGATATTTATGGTTTGGATATGTGTTTGGAGCTTCTTGATGCATGATTATGATATTAGATTCATAGGCTAAGTTTAGATAGTTGAATTATGAATTTTGGTTTATGTGGGTATTATGTTAATTGGAGATACTATGATATTGTAGTGCTTAATTAGTTAATTGGATGCATTTGACTCATTGTTGATGCTTCGATGGCCTGCCAATCCCCTTATGTATGCGTTGTGTGTAAGCAATCTAAGGTAACTAGGGTATATGTTATGCACATTGTATGTTTTCTATTTATCTATATATATGTTTGTTCTTTCCATATCGCGATATGCCCTAGGCATAGCTCATAAAGAAACGATAACCTCTTTCCTTATCTTTGTATGAGTATGTATTGGTTGATGGCATGAGACATTGTAGTATCCCCATTTTGGATATAGCTTATTATATCATGATGATAATGATATATATACACATATATGAGTATTAGACTTGATAGCATGATAACATCATCACACATAAGCATAAGTACATGATGATTTCATATGATGATGATGATGAGAAATACCACGTGGTATACCAAGCCACTGGTGGCCAAGTGGTGAGGTTGATAATTTTATATCCCTGCCACTAAATCATCTCCTATGGCTAGGAGAGCAAAGTAGTAATGGATTTGGGGATGCACATTCCCCAAATCACTCCCAATTTAGGTGGTCCACGGGAAGGAGAATTACGATCCAAGCATTGGTGCGGCCTTTGGCCAAGTCATACTAGTATGCGTAGAGCTTAGTGATGTCCCAAAATCAGTCTTCACCAATTGTTAAAAGGGAATTACTTATTAGGTGTACCTTGTGATGGTGACTAGCTCGTGGTTCTAACCGCGTACAAATGGGAACATTCATTGCATTGCATTACATAACATTGGTTACTTGTATTTATATGTATATGTATATTATTGTTGTATGTTCCTCAGTCACTGGGACTCTGTCTCACACCCCATGTGGTAAACATCACAGGGAAAGACTCCAGCCCTAGTCCAAAGAAGAAGAAGGAGTCTTAGTTCATTCCGTTACATAAGGGCATTCTTGCAGTTGGTAGTTTCTATACCCAATTTATGCAATGTATTATGTGAAGTAGTTCATTGTTATGTATGTAGTTCATTGTTATGTATGTTACATGTAATGTTATTATCTTGGATTTCATATACTGCTTATGTATCATGTATTTGGTGGATTGGTTGAAGAATTTGTTATAGGATCGATTTTATGTTGGCTAGGTTAGATAGTGACGTATGTGATTTGCTTTTAGACCCCGGTATAGGTCAATTATGTGTATGATATGTATCTGGCCTTGTAAGCCTGTTATGTGTATTTGTGGATGGTTTCGGTTGTTGTTGGGTTAAGTAGGTATGTAACCTATTGGTTACCAAGGGGGTCAAATTCTATAGGAATGGTTTCCTTAGGATGAGATCACCTTAAACACAATCCTAAGGGAATTTGGGACTTGGGTTAAGAGTTGGTTTAGTTTAGCATTTGGAGTCCTAAGTGCTATTTTTTAGTGGAAAACTAATATTTTAGTCTTGGACATCGAAAATCTCCATACAGAGGTATTTCAAGGTATGGTTGTCATCTATAGTTAGATTAGGAGTAGAGTGACCTATAAATGTTAGAAATAGGTCAATGGAGTTAGGAGGTAGATTTTGTGCACATTGGAAGTTTGCCAAAAAAAAATCAACAAAGTACTTATATGGTATCAACTGATGGCACCGTGGCATGACACCATTTTGTCTTTCTCAAGTCATGACAGCATTATAGTAAGCCAGGCTCCAATTCTGTTTCGTCTAATTTGAGTGGTTCTGTATGTTCAAAGTGTCATTTTTTCTATGTTTCAAAGTGTAAGGTGTTATATTTTAGTATCAGAGCAATGACTCAGGCCATTGTTTCTTGTGTTATGATACTTGGCATAATATTGTTTTACATAAACTCATGTATTCCCTTATGGTGCTAGTCTATAGTCATATTACTTAATTATGTTGCTACTTGTATAGGGGACTTATGGCTCATAGGGGTAGGCAAAGCACAATGATCTCATGAGGCAAATGCATGAGATGTTGTCAGGATTAAATGATAGAGTTCAAAATCAAGAGGAAACTTTGAATAAAGTACAAGAACAGCTAAATCAGCAAGGACAGGGCGATGTGAATGAATGGGCTAGTCTGTATGTAGATTTAAATGCTAAGGAAGTTGAAGAGGTGATGGAACAAGAGAGGGCCCCAAGAATTGGAATGAGGGGTATCCCTATTCAGCTAAAAGACTTTTGAAAGTTCAACCCACTAACTTTTGAAGGTAAGATAGATCCTACAGCAGCTGAAAAATGGATTGATCAATTGGAGACTATCTTTGGTGTTATCAATTATACCTTAGAGCATAAAGTAGAATTGGTAGTGTTTAAGCTGTAGAAGAAGGCTAAATAGTGGTGAAGGAGTATTTTGCCAAATGTTGAAGCCATAGATGTTCCATTGCACTGGATCTATTTAAGGACCAGTTCTTCGTGCATTACTTCCCTTCTACCTTGATGATGCAAAAAGAGGTAGAGTTTCTCACTTTTAAAATGGGAAACTTGTTAGCAGATGACTATATTGATCGGTTTTTGGATTTGGTAAAATATTCCACTTACTTGAAGAATTATCCTAAAGATGTATGCAAGGCACAATGCCTGCTTAAGGGTGTATGACCAGAACTCAAGGAGCACTTATATGTTGTTGATTTTACCTCTTTTGAGGACTTATGTGCCAAGATCCTAGTGTTGTCCAGGAGAATGAAAGAGACAGAGGAAGAGAAGAAAAGTTCATTGATTCTTGCCTTTTCTCATCGAGGACCAACTAGAGGAAGTAGTAAAAGAAGTAGATTTAGGAGTAGTAGCAATAGCAGTGGTTCTGCAAGAGGAAAAGGCCAATTCAATAGAGGTAGATTTGATAGGGGTAAAGGCTAGTTTAGTAGAGGTTAGTATGGAAAAGGCTAGTTTCATAAAGGTGGCTTTGATCAGGGCAGCTCTAGTGAGAGCAATTTTATGAGAAGGGACATGGTACTATCTTAACCAAGTTCAACCAATGCTACAACTCCTTGTGCAAAATACGGATTGAACCATGCTGATCTACTATGTTTGATTTGCTACAATTGTAGGAAGCCAGGTCATATCTTATGTGGTTGTCATGAACCTAGGCATGATGATTCTATGAGGAAGTTAATGGTGCCTAGTCGAGTCTTTGCAATATCCAGGTAGGAAGTGGATACAGCACCAATCATGATTCGAGTTATTCTCAAACTTAATGGTTTTACCATTCATGCTTTATTTGATTCTAGTGCATCATATTCTTTCATGTCATTTGACTATGCTCAGAAACTAGGAATGGTGGTTATTGAGTTGCCTTTTGAATTGTCTATCTCGACAACCACGGGGGTTTCGGTAAGAACTATTCAAGCTTGTCTGAACTGTGTGGTCCACTTTGAGAATCCAAGCACAACTCTGGATTTAATTTTTTTGCCATTGAGGGGTATTGATGTTATCATTGGAATGAATTAGTTGGAGGTGAACAATACTATTTTAGATTATGTTCAAAAGATAGTATCCTTACCTATGAACACTATAATCGGTATGAAGATATTTGTTTATCTTTTGCTCAAGCAAAAAGATATTTGAGGAAAGGGTGTCAAGGATTTCTATTTTGCTTTTCTGTTCATGTAAAAGTGGAAGAAGGACTGGAAAAGTTTCCCATTGTTTGTGAGTACCTTAATGTATTTCCAAAGGAGGTCATTATCTTGCCACCACAGTGGGAGCTATAGTTCTCCATTAACTTAGTGCCCAGAACAAGTCCCATCTCTAAGGCTCTATATCAGATGTTGCCTTCAGAATTGAAAGAACTCAAAAAGCAAATTGAGGAATTATTAAGAAGGGTTTTATCTGACCAAATGTCTCTCTATGGGAGCTCCAGTATTATTTGATAAGAAAAAGGATAGTAGCCTCTAGTAGTGTATCAATTATAGGCAGTTAGATCAGGTGACAGTTAAGAACAAGTATCCTCTACCACAAATTAATGAGTTGATTGATCAGTTGGTTGGTGTATCAGTGTTTTCAAAAAATTGACTTGAGGTTTAGTTATCACTAGCTCAGACTGCATGCAAGAGACATACCTAAAATGGCTTTTTTAACTCAATGCAAACACTATGAGTTCTTAGTGATGTCATTCAGGATAACTAACGCTCCTGCAATCTTTATAGAATATATGAACAGGGTGTTTTGACCATACTTAGTCACGTTTGTTGTGGTGTTTATTGACGACATCCTAATATATTCCAAGAATAAGGAGGAGCATAAACAACATTTTGACATTGTGTTGCAAGTGTTGCGAGAAGATCAATTGCTTGCCAAACTAAGTAAATGTTATTTCTAGTTGAATGAGTTGAAATTTCTGGGTCATGTGATTTCGGCAGATAGTGTAGTAATAGGCCCTAGTAAGTTGGAAGCAGTGTTGAAATAGGAAATGCCACAATTAGTGATAGAGATTTGTAGCTTTTTAGGATTGGCTAGTTGCTATAAGAGATTCATTAAAAGATTCTCTCAACTTGCCATACCATTGGCAAGATTAACCCGCAAGGATCGACCTTTCATTTGGGATGATAGGTGTGAGAAAACATTCCAGGAATTAAAGGTTCATTTGGCTTCCATCCCTATGCTGATCATCCCTAACCTATTTGAGCTATTTACAGTCTACACCGATGCCTTCAAGAAAGGTTTGGGATATGTGTTAATGCAGCGAGGTAGAGTGGTGGCCTATTCATCATGACAACTAAAGTCTCATGAAAAGAATTATCCTACTCATGACCTTGAGCTGGCAGCTGTGGTGTTTGCCTTAAAGATATAGAGGCACCATCTTCATGGTGCTCAGTTCGAGATGTTCAATGACCACAAGAGCTTAAAGCATATCTTTGATCAAAAAGAGCAAAACATAAGGCAAACTCATTGGATGAAATTCTTGAAAGATTATGATTTTGTTCTTAAGTATCATCCTGGTAAAGCTGATATAGTGGCAGGTGCTTTGAGTAAGAAGTCGATTCATGTAGCTATGATAATGATGAGGGATCAACAATTGATAAAAAGCTTGAGGGATCTAAGCTAATCCATCTCAGTGCACCCAAAAGTTTTAGGTGTGACATCCATCAATGTGTCAAGCGATCTATTAAGAGAGATCCGTTTTGCACAGTTGGATAATGATTATCTCTTATGCATTCAAGAGCAAATTGAAATGGTAGAAACTCAAGATTTTGATGTTTTTGAAGATGGCATCATCCGGTACCATGGTTGAATTTATGTGACAAATGTTATCGGATTGCGAGAAATCATTCTAGAGGAAACTCACAAGAGCAGGTATACTATTCATCAAGTACTATCAAGATGTATCACGATTTGAATGTAACATTCCCAAAAAGTTAGATAACTAAAAATGCATAGGAAATTTGCAAAAATGAGCATACACTATTTTGCATGAAAAAGGGCAAATTTGGGCTCAAGGAAAAGAAACTCAAAAATGACAATTTTGTCCTTGAAAAAAAAAGAAAGGTGGTGGACGTATATGAAGGATGAAGAAAATATTTGAAACTTTGGGAAAAATTACACCTAATGAGCCTGAAAGTTTTAAAAATTATAAATATGTCCCAAGTCAAGGGTAAATTTGTAAATATGCAACATTATCATCAGAACAAAGCCCTCAACAAGACGAGTCCAATGGTATATGGCACTAAGGGTTAATGTTTAAAGATAAAGAAATAATCAATGCCAAAGGTTAAAAAGTAACTTTATATCGATAAAGCTGCTTTTGGATCTGCAAAAATTAAAAAGTTTGAAAGAAAAGTAGTTGGACACCTCAAAAGTAACTTTTAGAGACAATATAATAAAGTAATTTTAGATACAAGTATACTTTAATCTATGTCAATAAAGTGAATTTATACTGCAAGAAGTAACTTTACTAATCTAAGTATGTAGTAATCAACATTGGATATTATTGGACTAGAAAAAATATGCAATATCTTGTACAAGCATACCCCTCATTTAGGACGCCACTTGGCAGCCCCATGTGGCAAAAAGGAAACCTTAATGATTAACAACACTTAATGGCTAAGTTGTCATTAACTTTAACCAAAGTAATTAAGGAAAAGTAAGTGTCATTAGTAGTATTATATATACCTCCTCTTAGCTCCATTTGGATGAAGCATTCAACAAAGAAAGGGGAAGAGAGTTTACCATTTGAGAGGGAGAAAGAGTAGCCAACGTGAAGCATGAGGAAAAAATAGAAGAAAATTCTAGGAAATTGGTAAGTGATTCTCTTGTGATTTCCAAGTGTTCTAGCATTTTTCCTTGGTTGTTTGGCTTAAGTTTCCATGGACTATTTTCTTTTGGGCCACTGTATAATTTCATTCTAAGCTTTAATAAGGGAGGAAAGTTGTTTAAAACCATAAAATTATGAGAAAGCATGGGTTTTTATGAAAGGAAGCAAGGTTGGTAAGTTTTGAAGTAAGTAAATGTAAAACCCAAGTTTTCTCATGGAAGGAAGATTTTGGTCAGATAAAAAATGATTCTTAGAGTGGTAATTTCATAATTTTGATGCCAAAAATGGATTCCCAATGGCCAAAAACCTTAGAAACAAGTATATGCTTCATGGTATAGGCTAAGATAGACAACTTGGATAATTAAGGGTTTTAAGAGTTTCATTTGAGACATATGTCTTATACTATGGAATCAATGGTTTGAGCCATTGTTAAATGTTGTCTAGGGCCTTGAGGAAGTTGGAGGAAGCTTATGCAACCATTGAAAGCATAGAGTATAGCCAAGGGAAGTCACTAAGGTAGTTAAGTCCATTTATTGCTTTATGTTCTTTCACTATGTTCATATGATGTTTATATGGTATATTATGATGAATTTGAGCTGCCACATTGCATATTGTGTCTTCTTTGATTGGTTTGGTTGTAATATGAGGGGTTTTAATCCCTGGGACTTCCATTTTCTAAGTCGTTATGTTGACAAAATTTTTATGACAAATGTGATATCTTGATGTTTGAATGTGATCTATTGTGACCTATTTTGTGAAATTAATGTCATAATGCATTGAATGTGACTTAGTACTGAGATTATCTCCAATCTCATCTGCTCAAGTATCCCCAAATGATAGGCATCAGCTATGGCAATGGAGTTCAGAGAGCAAAGGAGAATGATGAAGAAAATGATGCTTGATGGTGTTTTCAAGCGATGAGTGTATATTTTGAAGTAATGTATAAAATCATGTATATGCTTTTAGATATGTCACATTGTGCTATTGTGTCCTTATGAGCATTATGAAATGCATGACATGGATTTGAAACATGGATTGATCATGTGAACATGTTATAAAGCCTATTTTCCATGATTACCTTGCAAACAGCTCATTTTGTAGCAATGAAAGTAAAGTTCCATTGTTTAACTAAAACAGGGAAAGTAAATCAAGTGTTATATATACTTTGAAATAAGAGAGAACAAACTTTCCAATGAGCTAAAGAACATGTAATTTGGATATATATATACGATTTATAGTGTAATTTTAAAGTTGAGAATCAAAACTGGATAGTGATGTAAAGGCTGCGAATTCTACTGAATATATTACTTCTATTTGAAAAGTGATATAAAATTGTATAAAGTTCAAAAAACTTATTAGTTTAAATTTATGAAAATATTTATGTTTTGAGGTTAATATGCCACTAGTTTGAGTTCAATTGGAGCTATACAATGAGAGATATACAAATTTTCCCAAGATTGTTCCAGTAAAAGTGATATTCTGATCCTTAGTGATTCAAATTAATGTTGTACCCTGTCTAGACTAAATAAATGTATAAAAAAAATATGAATTTTAGTAGACATACATAGCTTTCTAATGGAATAGAGAATATATGATTTGCTCTATATAGAGTTATTCATGAATTTTTAAATTTATGGCCAAAATCCTAGAAAAGAGAAAAATGACCATTTGAACAATAAAAGTTTGAGCAATATATTGTATGAATTGATCTAGGCAAATACAAGTTTTATATTTTTCCTTATATACCATGTTTCAAGATTCATTTAGAGACTTGAATCACATCAATAGACTTTTTCTAGAATTAGTTATGATTTTTCAAAATTTGTCCAGAAAACTTAGGTCCCAAATGAATAGTAACACGTTTTTTTTATTTTAATTATTTTGGACCCTTTGATGACTCAAGCCTCTAACATGAGTTATTTCGATATTAAATATGCTATACTACTTGGAAAAATATATGATAAAGTAAAGTGTTACACTAAAGAAGGGATATGGGCGGCCAGGAATGAAAAAGGATATAATAGAATACGTGGCTCGATTTTTAGTTTGACAATAGAGCATCAACTTCCAGCAGGAATATTACAACCTTTGGAAATCCCAAAGTGGAAGTGGGACAATATATCTATAGATTTTGTGTTAGGGTTGCCTAGAACCTCTTTGGGTCATGATGCAATATGGGTGATTGTCGATAGATTGACAAAGTCGGCCCATTTCCTACCAATACAGGAGACTAACACCATGGAGAAGTTAACTCAGTTGCATGTAAATGATATTGTAATGCTATGGAGTCCCAAAAAGTATTGTATTGGATTGAGATCTGTGTTTTACATCAAAGTTTTAGAGGTCCTTATAAGGGGCCATGGGGACAAGGTTGAATTTCAGCACTACCTATCATCCTTAATCTGATAGGCAAACTAAAAGAACAATTCAAATTTTGTAAGATATGTTGTGAGCTTGTGTTCTAAAGGAGGAAGGCAATTGGGACAGGTACCTCCCATTGGTTAAATTTGCCTATAATAGCTATCATTCAACTTTGCCCATGGTACCATATGAGGCTTTGTATGGTCAGAAGTATCGATCACCTTTATTCTGGGTTGAACTTAGAGAACAGAACTTGATGGGCCTAGATGTTGCTAATCAAACCACTTGATAGATTGAGATTATCCAGCAAAAGCTTCTAACTACTCAAAGTAGGCATAAGAGTTACACAGATCGAAGGAGGAGACCCTTGAAATTTGATATAGGAGATCATATGTTTCTCAAGGTCACTTCTACTACAAGTGTTGGGAGATCGATTCAAGCAAAGAAACTTACTCCAAGATACATGGGTCCTTTTCAAATTCTAGACCATATTAGACCAGGGGTGTATCTAGTTGCAACTCAGTCTAATCTCTTAGGATTTCATGATGCTTTCCATATGTCACAAGTTAAGAATTATTATCCCGATTCATCATATATCATAGAAAATGAGGAAGTTCAGTTGCGTGAGGATCTAACTTTTTAAGTCAAGCTAAAGACGATTGTTGATACAAGGGAGAAGTAGTTAAGGAACAAGACCATTAGATTGGTAAAGTTGTTGTGGAGCGGTTTGACATCAAATGATGCCATGTACGAGATGAAAGAATCTTTGTGGAAGAGGTACCCTTACCTTTTTACATGAAATAAGTATTTCAAATTTCAATAATGAAATTTTTATAAGGAGCAGAGGATGTAACAACCCTCAATGTACTATGTTGGACTTTGCCTTAAACTAATGAGAATTTGCCTTTATTTGATGCAGCATCAAAGGGACTAGGACCAACGAAAGGATCAAAGTGAGACAAAATTTCAAAATGGAAATAGAAGCACCTTAGGATGAGATTGCCCTAAATGCAATCCTAAGGGTATTTGGTGCATGGCTCAAGGGTTCGTTTGGTCATTAGTGGTTTGGTTCAGCATTTGGAGGCCCAAGTGTCAAGTTTTGGTCCAAAACTGACCATTTTGGTCTCGGAAGTCCAAAGTTTCCATACAAAGATATTTTGATGCATGGTTAATGTCTATAGTTGATTGGGAGTTGAGTAACTTGTAGGGGTTAGAATCAAGTCAATCAAAGTTAGGAGGTGTAATATCCAAAAATTTTACTAGATATAAAGTAATAAAAGAGAAAGAAATAAATGATAACATGAAATGTACAAGATATTCACGAAAATGGACTGACATTGTTTTGAGTGAAATAGGGCAAATAGGTCATTTTTTCCGATTGGACAAAAAATGAGAAATTATAATTTTACCCGTAAAGAATTATAAAATTGACATCCATGTCCCTAACAGAATGAGAATGGAAAAGTCTTTGGGGAAAATTACACCTAAAGACCTAAATATGCTGGCTTCCCAGGCGAGGGGTGAATTGGGAAGATTAAAATTTTCTGCAAAAGTCAAGAGAGTGATGAAGACAAAAGTGACAGTAAAACAGAGTACAAAGGAATAGCAATGTAAAAGCAGTAAAAGAGAACGGAAGACATAAATGTTTATCCTATTCGGTCTCTCTATCTTGACCTACGTCCAGTCCCCAAGTAACTACTTGAGATTTTCCACTATTTTGCAAGAATTCAGTGGGCTTTTTGCAATTGCCTCAGTATAACTTGATGCTCTGTTCTTAGAGCTTACAATCTCACTCTTTGCACTCTAGCTAAGTGCTTCCCAAATCCCTTGTGATATCCCCTCACAAGAAAATCTTTCTTCCAGATGAAGATAAGATTGATTACAATGAATGAACTCTCTAATTTAGAGTGTATATAAAAGTTGAAGTACAGAAGAATGAAGTATGTGAGAGTAAGAGACTTTGACTTGAGAATTTGACAAAGTTTCTGTATATACAATGTAAAATCGTTACCCATAACTTCAAATGAAGTTCTATTTATAGATTTATGTCTTAACTATACGTTAGAAACAAGATCTAGCCGTTAGAAACATACCCAACGGTTACTCTGAAAACTATCCATTCACCAATTACATTTAATGCTTCTGACACTCAAAGTTTGAATTTTGGTTAGTCAACAGAAGAATTTCACAGAGACCAAAAGCTAAAGATTTCAATGTTGAACTTTAAAGTTCATCTGTTATGAAGCAAAGTTTGAATTTTCATCTTTGAAGAATGTTTCTACTATTGGAACATACAAATTTTCAAGTTAAAGTTCTTCTGGTAAGTGTGAACAGTTGTCCCATATTGCTACAGTGCCTTTGAAGTTCAAATTTTGATGCCCAAAATTCCTCTGTCAGTAGGCAGCTCAATAAGGCACAATAGTTCATCTTTTTGAAATTCGAATTTTCAAGATTCAAAGTTCGTCTATCAGAGAGAGCTATTAGGTATAGTAGAGATCCAATCATTCTTCTATATTAGGTTATGTCAAAAGTTTTTCCTCCTTCATCCATATCAAGCTTTATTACAGTAGCCATAAGAGTTCCCATCGACTTGACTTTTTCCATGCTAAACTTTTTCAGTAACTCTTTCAGATATTTTGATTGATTGAGGAAGATACCATCATCACATTGCTTAATTTACAGTCCAAGGAAGAAGTTAAGCTCACCTATCATTGATATTTCGAATTCACCCTACATTAGCTTAGAGAAATTCTTGTAAAGAGATTCATTAGTAGCACTAAATATAATATTGTCAACTTAAATTTGAACAATAAGTAAATCTTTGTTTTCTTTCTTAGTGAATAGAGTAGTATCTACTTTTCCTCTATTGAATCCCTTTTCTGTTAAAAAGTTGCTTAGCCTTTCATACCATGCTCTAGGAGCGTGTTTTAAACCGTAAAGAGCTTTCTTTAGTTTATAAATATGGTTTGGTTTTGTAGAGTCCTTAAACCTGGAGGTTGGTCTATATAAACTTCTTCCATGATATACACATTCAGAAAAGCACTTTTCACATCCATTTGATATAACATTATGTTTTTCGTGCATGCATAGGCCAAAAGGATTCTAATTGCTTCCAATCTTGCAACTGGAGCAAAGGACTCCTCAAAATCAACCCCTTCTTCTTGATTGTATCCTTTAGCAACTGGTCTTCCTTTATTTCTAATTATTATTCCCGATTCATCAAGTTTATTAATAAAGACCCGTTTAGTGCCAATGATAGGGTGATTTCTAGGCTAGGCACTAAATCTCAAACTTGATTTCTTTCAAACTGATTTAATTCATCTTGCATAGCCAGAATCCAGTATTCATCAGTTAAGGCTTCTTTAGCACACTTAGGTTCAATTTGAGAGATAAAAGCACAATTAATCATCTGATCCCTTAGCTATTTTCTGGTTTTAACTCTCTCTTGAACATCCCCAATCACTTGACCAGGCAAAACTTTGAGTCAAACAATACCCAGTTTCCTTTGTCACATGTTTGACTTACACTTAGCAGATTGTGATTGAGGCCAATTACAAACAGCACCTCTTCAATAGATGTTTCAAGATTCTTGCCCATAATGCTAATACCAACTATTTTGCCGTATTGGTCACCACTAAAGGTCACCTTTCCTCCTTTTTGTCTCAAAGGATGATAAACTTCTCCTTATCACTAGTGATATGACTTGAGTAGGCACTGTCCATATACCATTTGTTGCTCTTTCTTGCTTTAAGAAAAATCTGCAAAACAAAGTTCAGAGTTTCTTTGTAGGTGCCTAAATTTGCTTGGGTCCTCTTCTGTTAGTGGCATTTTCCCTAAATACAAATATACCTTTAGGAACCCATTTTAATTTCCTGTCAAGTCTATTTTTCTTTAATGCACATGAACTGGAAATGTGTACCTACTTGTTACAGAAGTGACAGGTGGTAAAGGGGTTGCTGGATTATGATTCAGGAAGAAAGCAATGTAGATAATATTTTTGTTTCACATTTTTTAGTTGATCATAGGATTCAATGCGATTTGAAATATGATCTTTCTTTTTATGCCCATTAGCATGCACAAAATGCCTCCTATACAGATTTTGATTTTTCTTTTTAATCCTTTCTTTTACTGCACAAGGATCATATCCAAGTCCAGCTTTTCCTTGTGTGATTCTTTGACTTCTCATTAAAGCAAACAACATATCTTTACCCTTAGTAATTCTAGCCATGCCTTTCAGTAGATAGTCATAGCTTGCTTTAATTCAATACATGATGTATAACAAGCAGATTCAATTTTATGCAAAAATGCAATGTCAGAAATATTGCACTGAGATTCTAACTTGTTAATCTTTTTCTTAGCCTATTCAGTTCTTTAGCTGTCTTAATAAACTTATCATGCAGTTCATGAAATGCATCAAGTGCAGAAGAATGAAGTATGTGAGAGTAAGAGACTTTGACTTGAGAATTTGACAGAGTTTTAGTATATACAATGTAAAATCATTACCCACAACTTCAAATGAAGTTCTATTTATAGATTTATATCTTAACTATACGTTAGAGACAAGATCTAGCCATTAGACACGTTACCCAATTGTTACTCTGAAAAACTATCCGTTCACCAACCGCATTTAATGCTTCTAACACACAAAGTTTGAATTTTGGTTAGTCAACAAACGAATTTTGCAGAGACTTAAAGCTAAAGACTTCAACGTTGAACTTCAAAGTTCATCTATTATGAAGCAAAGTTCAAATTTTCATCTTTGAAGAATGTTTCTACTATTGGAACATACAAATTTTCAAGTTAAAGTTCTTCTGGTAAGTGTGAACAGTTGTCCCATATTGCTACAGAGCCTTTGAAGTTTGAATTTTGATGCCTAAAATTCATTTGTCAGTGGGCAGCTCAACAAGGCACAATAGTTCATCTTTTTGAAATTTGAATTTTCAAGATTCAAAGTTCGTCTATCAGAGAGAGCTCTTATTAGACTTTATTCAAAGTTTGAATTTCTGAATACCTATATTTGTATGTCAACAGATTATCATAACAGACTTGCAAGCTTTGATTCTAAAATTCGAATTTTCATAATCAAAGTTCGTTTGTCAATGAGCTAACTTTGGACTCTTTTGAAACTTTACTTTTAGATGAATTTTGACATATCCTTAGATGAATTTTTCATTTTTCATGAATTGGGTTTTATCATAAATTTGAATTTTCAAAACTTAAAGTTCGTCTATTATAGAAGGCTTTTATCAGACTTAATCCAAAGTTCGAATTTCTATACTCAAAGTTCATCTGTCAGAGAAATCTCTTTTCTGACTAACTAATTTTTAGTTCAAAATTCAAATTTCAGAAGCCAAGGTTCCAATTTTCAAAGCAATAGATCAGTTTTAACACTTTAAAGTTCGTCTGTTAGTGAGTGTTTTTCAAATATTCCGTGAATTATCACATAATCATATTTCTAAATCATTCTTTTGTCAGTTCAAAGTCTTTTACTCAAATTAAACATAGTAAGAAACCCCATATCTAATCTTGTGCTCACTTTACTTGGATTTCTCCATTTGAGATCTTCCATGCACGTTTGATATCTTCTTCCAAGCTCTAGAAGGTTAGTTTGGAATCATCAAAACACTTGATTCAACACTAAAGACCTGAAAGTTTCAAAAATTATAATTTAACCTCGGGTTAGGGGTCATTTTGTAAATATGTAAAATTACTATCCAAACGAAGCCCTCGACAAGAGAAGTCCAATGGTATATGGTATTGAGGGTTAATGATTAAGGATAAAGAAATAACCAATACCGAGTGTTCAAAAGTAACTTTATACCGATAAAGTATATTATAGGCCCCATGGATAGTTAAAAGGTAATCAAACAGGATACATGTCACACACAGATACCATTTGGGACATGCTAATTAATAAAATATAAATAAAAATACGAAATAATCCTGTAGCCCAAAAATGCTAATTTACTACAAAAAACATTTTTATCGATATAATTAAAAATTACTCGGTACGAAATGTTGAATCTAGAGTTTTGATGATTCCAAACCAACATTCAAGAGCTTGGAATGAAGATATCAAAGGAGCTCAAAATGTTTCAAGTGAAGAAGTTCTGAGTAATCTGTGCAAGATTTGTTGTAAGATCATTAGTTATGTTTAAATATGGGTAAAAGACTTTGATTTGATAAAAAGATGTTTTAAAAACTTGATTTTATGTTAAATCATGAAATATTTGAAAAATATCAACCAACAGACAAAGTTTGAAAAGTTTACATTGAGCTGTCATATTGGAAATTTGAACTTTGGCTTTGGAAATTCGAATTTCGAGCTAAAACTGAATAAGTCTAAAGAGATGCTTCTCAGACAGACGAATTTTGATTTCCCAAAATTTGAATTTTCATAAGTGTCTGAAAGAAGCTGTTGAGCAACAGATAAACTTTGAGTTTTGAACATTCGAATTTCAGACAAAATGAAACTTATGAAAACTGAAGAAATTATTCTGAAACAATGTTAAAGTTTATCTGAAATCAAGATTATATTGAGTTTCAAAGATTGTTCACTAACAGACGAACTTTGAACATGGAAATTCAAACTTCTGAAGCTAAAGTTGTGAGCCTGTTGAAATGATATGATGACATACGAATGACAGTGTTTACAAATTTAGAAAGGTCTCTCTGACAGACGAACTTCACTCTTTAAAAATTCAAATTTAGAAAGAAAATGAACTACTGTGCTTCTTAAGCATGCTACAGACAGACGAATTTTGGGGTTCCAAAATTTGAATTTCGAGGGCACTGTAGCAAATTCAAAATACTATTCACACTTAACAGAAAAACTTTCTTCTTGAAAATTTGTATGTCACAACATGGAAACACTTTCTAAGTTTCAAAATTCGAATTTCACTTCATGAATAGAGGAACTTCAGTATTTCAATGTTGGAAGCTTTAACCTTCGGTTCCTTTGAAATTCGGTTGTTGACCAACCGAAATTTGAATTTCAGTATGTCAAAAGCATTAAATGCGGTTGGTTAACGGATAGTTTTTCAGAGTAACCGTTGGATAACTTCTCCAACGGATAGATTTTGTCTGTAACGGACATTTGAGACCTAAATCTATAAATATAAGATCATTTGAAATTATGGGTAATGAATTAAACTTTGTATATACTGAAACTCTGCCAAATCTTCCACTCATAGACTTTTACCCTCTTACTTCAATACTTGTACTTCAACTTTCATATTCACTCTATTCAAGAGAGTTTTATCTTTGTAAACAATCTAATCTTCATCTGGAAGATAGATTTTTTTGTGAGGAGATATCACAAGGGATTGTAAAGCACTTTGTGAAAGTACAGAAAGTGATTGAGTGAGCTCTAAAAAATGGAGCACTGACGTTGTACTGTAGCATTTGCAAGAAGCCCGTTAAATTCTTGCTGAATAGTGGAAAATCTCAAGTGGTGTCTTGGGGACTGGATGTAGGTCAAGAGGAGAGACCGAACCAGGATAAATATTAAAGTTTTTCTTCTCTCTATCACTACTCTTTCATCTTACTACTTTATACTCTATTTTTCTGTCATACCTTGCTTTCTTCATTGTTTTCACCTTGTGCAAAAAAATTTTAATCTTCCCAATTCACCCCCCTCTTGGGAAGTCAGCCTAACTAACATAAAATATATCTGGACAAGGAAAAATTGGGCAATTTTTGGGACACTCAAACCTCTCTCTTGGCATGATATTTGGTCAGTTTGGGAAGCTAATTTTTGTCCCAAAACTTCTCCAAGAAATTGTTCATTTTTGGCACAAAAAGTAAGCATCATAAGGCTAACTAATTAACCATGATTAACCACTTAATTAAGCCACCTAAACTATCTCTTTCCTCTTCATTTTCACGAGTCATTCAACACCAAACAGAGAGCAAAAAATGCAAGAAAGGAAGAGAAAAAGAGAGAAAGAAGAAGAGAAAAGCTCAAGGGAAATGAAAGGTATAAACTTTTGTAAGTTAATTTGCTGCCTTAGGCTTGTTGTTGGTAGTATTCGGGGCATGATTCGTGGTTTGGTTTTTCTTTTTCACTCTCTTAGGGTTTCGGCCAAACCATGATTAATGAAGGAAATGAGTTTTCCAACCATTAAACTCAGGGGAAATGCTAGATTAGTTACTTAAAGCATGAATATGGAAGTAGTTTGATGTATCAAGAAGAAGCATAGCAATTTCTTCCTATTTTCCATGATTTTTGGCCAGAAAGGGGTTTGTATTTAGAGTTGTAATTTCATATTTTTGACCCCAAAAATGGATTTCTTGGGTCCAAATTAGTCAAGTACAAGTGTTGTTTTCAAGAAAATCTCAAAGGAAAGTTATGTGAGAATTTTAGGTTTTATGTGCATAGTATTATGTTGCACTTGAAACCAGTGGCTAAAATGCTTGAATGATGATTGGATAGGTTCAAGGAAGTTGTGGAAGGCTTAAAAAGTGGTGGTGCAAGTGTGGGAAGCAAGGGCGCACTATAAGGTAGGTAGATTCCTTACTTGTATCACATTGTCATACTTGTTTTCTTTGCATTTGACACTCTAGCATATGAATGAAATGTTATCTTGTGATGTTTCTATGTTGTTGACTAAGTTGTATGAGGGTTTTTGAGATCCTGAGATGTACATTTTTCAAAACAAAACTCTGCCACATTTTTTTTAAAACTTATATTTTTCAATGTGCCTATGTGATGTATTAATGTTTTTATGATGTTTCAATGCAAATTGTGATGATATGGTTGCATGCTTGGAATTTGTCTACTGAGATTCTTGGAATCTTACCCTCCCACATACTAACCATGCTTAGGAAGCAATTATGGCAAGGCCACCAAGGAAGAGAAAGGAAAAGAGAAAGAACTTGGTCATTAATTTGATATTGCTTGCAATGGCCATTAGCTTTGAGCTTTTATGTAAATTTGTAAAAATAACATTAAGTCTATTTCTCCAAGATTTTATGTTCCTTTAGGTCTTAGTGAATGTATGACATGATATGAGGATGAATTATGGCCATGTAAATATTTTATTGGCCATGTAAATATTTTATAACTTTTGTTTGGCAAAGTACTTGGATACAAATGGTCATTATGACCTCTTCAGGAGAAACCTATCACTATTTGGACGGTTTGTGATGTAAAGTATGAATGTTGTATATGGTTGAGAATTAGACAGAAATAGCTTTTAAATAGACTAAAATGCACTCAATTTGGATGAGATTACGAATTATGGTGATTTTTCAAATTTAGCTCTAGAAATCTAGATTTTCTGAAATTGACCATATGAATAGTAGAAATTCACGAAATTTATTTTACTAATTGGCCAATTCATTGCTCTATTTTATATTTTTTCCATGTAGAAAATATTTTAAGCTATCTGTACACACTTGAATCACTAGCATAATATTTTTATTTAATTAGTTATGATTTTCTGAAATTCGATCGGGAAAAGGGATTTGGTTAAAATAAATAGTACCTGAATTTTTGGAAAATTTTATTGTGACATATTATGTGATTCAAGGTTCTAATAAGGTATAAATGGACTTAATAATGGTCTAATACATGGGAAAAAGGCCCAAAATCAAGGTGTTACAGAAGGTAGATTTTATGAGCCTCGAAATTTTGCTAGAAAAATCAGCAAAGTGCTGATATAGTATCAGCTGATGGTGCCACGGTGCCACACAATCTTGTCTCTCTTAAGCCACAGTAGCACTGTAGCAGGCCGTGACTCCAGTAATGTTTCATTTGGTTTTAGTGCTTATAGATGTTCAAAGTGTCATTTTTTTCTAGAGTGTAGGGTATTACACCTTTCAAGGTTGGGTGATGGTAATTGTGAGTTGTTAACATTTTTCTCAATACAAATGTATGTTTTTAGAATATTTGCTCATGATGAGTTTTCCCCTATAGATCTTGACATTTTTTAGCGGTTTTGCATGAGTATATACAAAGGTGAATATTGATTAATTGGTTGATGTAACTTGTTTAGAATTGAAACTCCTATGCCAAGTTCAAATAATTTTGCATATATAACTTTGTAATTGCTTAAACTCCTATGCTTAATTTTGCCTAGATATTTCGACTTGCCTAGAATAAGGATTTTAAAATTACTAGGCATACCATGAAATTAAGCATTTTAAGTCATAATTAGTAGTTAGCACTTAGTAGTTTTGTTTATGACTTTTGCAAGCTATTATTAAGAAGCATCCTTCAAGAAACATTAATGTTCAAAACTTCTGGTTGTAGCACTTTGGCATGGACTTCAATGTTATTGCCACATTGATTCAAGATTTTGATGCAGTGATGAAAATTAACCTTATTTCTTCCCGATTCTAGTTCCATTCTTTCCCCTAATTGTTATAGTTTATCATCAAAGAGTATTGTTGCTTTATTTTACATTGGGCAACATATATTATGCATATGCATATGTTTGAGCAATAAAAAATCATATAACCAACACCAAGTATTAGGAATACGCTTGTCTTATTGCTGAAGTAGTTGTGAGGCTTATATTATAATCAAATCAATAATATATGCCTAATATCCTAAGTTGTCTATACAAATATCTCGATATGGTGGATCATTTTGATGGGCTACTAAAGCTACAGGATATGAATATCATGATGATTTAATCATAGATTAGTATGGAGCCTTCCCTAAGTTTCCTTGAGTTTATCTGTGTTTAGGGTGAAACAAGAGATTTTTGTCTTGGTTTTAAGTATTTTTATAGTGACTAATTATCAATTGTGCTTATATCAATCATTTTTGTGCAACTTTTGCTGAGCTTTTTCACAACTCATTGGATAAGGTATGATGTGGCTCACTTCTCTTTAGAATTACAACAACAATAACAACATTAGCCTTATACCACTAAGTGGGGTTGGCTACATGGATCACACGACACCAATGTGCTCTATCAAACACAATCTCTTCAAATAAACCATTTTTCAAGAGGTAACACCTTATAACTTCTCTTAGTGTCCTTATTGGTCTTCATTTACGCCTTTTGATAGCGCTCCAAGCCATTTGATTAACTCTCTTTACTGGCTCATCTTATCCTCATCTTTATACATGCCCAAACCACCTTAAACGGTTTTCCATCATTTTCTCCTCGCTGGGTGCTACTCTGATTTTCCCTTGTATATAGTAATTGTTAATTCAGATAGTTTTGATGATTCTAAACAACAATGAGCATGGCAATTCAATATCAAAGGAGCACAAGTCATATGAAGATTAAAGTTATAGATTCCTAAAGAATGAAGAGTTTATCCACACATATTTTAAGAACCCAGTTATAAAAGAATGTAGTTAAGCTTTAAATATGACTCATTCTACTTGTTCTAACATTAAATGAGGCATTTATGCTAATGATTAAGGATTAGCTCATGTTTTCTAAATGGTTTTCATGAAAAGGTTTACCTTATGCACATAACACTTAGAGGTTATGGGGACAAAATCTCAACTTCAATGTTTTTCTAAGTGTTCACTCTTCGTTTTCATGAAAAAGGTGGAGGTTATCCACATAATGCATGTCACAGAATTCTTGAACCTTCCTCTGTCAAGTAGGTTATTCGCATAACCTTGGGAGGTTATCCTAATAACCTATGTTTTTCAAAAACTCGGTTTATGGAAATTTAATGTTGTCCGAACAAGGAATAACATCCTAAGAGGTTATTCTAATAATCCTCAAAGGTATCCAAGTTTGTGAGACGTTATTCGAACAACTAAGTAGGTTTTCATGAAAATGTTCTTGAGCTAAAACTTAGTCATTCTAGAATAAACGTTATCCGCATAACCTAGCTAATTTATCCGCATAACAAATGCACAATATTGAAACCAACAGCCATTGGTCTCCCATTATTCGCATAGCCTAAGGAGGTTATCCACATAACCTTTGTCAGATGCATTTAAAGAAGTAGATTAACAACTATTTTTTCTGAGAGTAATGGCTAATTCTTACTTTCAATGGATAATTTTACTCTAAAATTATAAATAGGACCTCATTTAATTTGTTGGGTAATGAGAAAAAACAAAAATGCCAAAACTATGCAGAATTGATTACTGATTCATTCAAAGCTTACCTACCCTCTGTTTAGCTCATTCACTGTTCTTAACACTTTCATATTCACTCTTTTGAGAGAGAGTTTTCATATATTGACTTGTATATTTCAACATGCCTGCAGATAGTAATTAGTGTGAGAAGACACTAAGAGATTTGTTCTTACTTTTGAGTGAAAAGAGTGAGAATGCTTTGTTCATCTCAAAGTTCGAGTTGGGGTTGTACTGCAATTTTTTGCAAGCACCTATTCAAATCTTACAAGATATAGTGGAGAAATCTCAAGTGGTGGCTTGAGGACTGGACATAGGTCAAGTGAAGTAGAACGAACTAGGATAAATCTATGTCCTCTTCTCATTTACTTTGCAACTGTTCTTTATACTCTATACTCTGTTTTTAGCAACTTTTACTATCACTACTGTATTTCAATTTTACAGAAAATTTCAATCTTCCTAATTCACACACCTCTAGGGAAGCCAGCTAACCTAACAAGTGGTATCAAAGTCCAGACTCCCAATTGAAGGATTTAACAATTCAAGGGAATACATGGCTGACTTTAGTGAAAGTATTCTTCCTGAAGGAAACAACACCAACAGACCTCCTAGTTTCAGTGAAGAGCATTATGGATACTAGAAAATGAGGATGCAAATCTATCTCCAGTCCATTGACTTGGATATTTGGTCAGTCATCCAAAAGGGAGACTTTGTCCCAATGAAATTGCAAGATGACGGAAAGTACAGAGAGAAACCTGAAAAGGAATGAAACGAGAAGGATAAACAAATGGTCCTACTCAATTGTAAAGCTAAGCATTGCCTGGTCAGTGTACTCAACCAAGATGAATTCTACAGGATGTCTCAATGTACAACAGTCAAAGGTATGTGGGATATTCTGGAAATTGCCCATGAAGGAACAATCGGGGTGAGAGAAAATAAATTGAATTCATGCATAGCTAAATATGAAAGCTTCAAAATGAAGGAGGGCTAAAACATCAAGAATCAGCAAATGAGATTAACCCTTATTGTAAATCAGCTGAAAAGCCTTCGGAAGGAATGCATTCAATCTGAGAAAGTCAGAAAAATTCTTGGAGCTTTGCCCATTCAATGGCTGTAACACCTTAAATTAGGGCTCATTTCCGATATATTAGATCACTGTAGATGCTTTTCATCATGGTTTAGAGACTAGAATCATAATATAATAAAAACAGAATTTTCAAAATTTGGGGTACTGTTCATTTTGCAGTTTCCATTTTACTCGATGAACTTTGAAAATTCATAACTAAATCTAGAAAAATCATCTTGAGGTAATTCAAGTCTCTAAATTTTTATTGCATTTATATATACAGGGGAAAATATAAAATAGTAACTTTTGGGCCAATTTGTATGGTAAATTTCATAGAATTTATTGTTCATTTGGTCATTTTTCTACCTCTAGTTTTCTAACCTCAACTTCGAAAAAATCATATTTCATTCTATTGATGACCAAATTGTGCATACTCTATGTCATTTGAAATATATATATGTCTACTTATAGAATATTTTTCTTATATATTTATTTTACTTACACAAGGCATAACTTTAACTTAAATCACGAAGGGTCAGAATTTGAATTTTACTAGAACAATTTTGGGAAAAACTTCATATCTTCTATTATATAGTTCCATTTACCTCCAAATAAGTGGCATATGAAACTTAAAACATATACCTTTCTATAAATATAAACCACTAGATTTTTGGAGCTATGTATGATTTTATATTATCTTTTGAATTTTCCAGTACCTAACTTTCAGTTTTCAGTTTTTCAATTCCTGCCCTGTTCTGAACCTTAACTTTGAAAAATCACCATTAATTGTATACAACTCCAAATGGGGTGAATTAGTGTCATTTTAAAGCTTGATATGCCCTCTATTTGTAAAAAAACCATAAACCTAACCTCACACTAAGTACATAACAAGGGCGAACTAAATAGACACATCTGGAAAATGCCCTATTTCAATCTATATCACAATTTGCTTGCCAAAACCCATGCAAATGAACTCATTTTGGCATGAAACTTGGTAGAACATAACTTCATATCACAATATCCATAACTGGAAATTCTCATACATTTTGTACAATATTAACATAATATTCACTATTTTACAATTTCATTCAGAAGTAAGGCACCAATAACCATTCACATTATAACATAATGGCTTGCAACATTAGCCACTCATCATTAGCTTCTTCATGAAATTAACTCCTTCCTTAGCCCTTTTTCCATTGTTTCCCTCGCATGGTTATTCATTGGGGGGGAATGAGATTCAAAGAATCTCAGTAGTAACAACCCATTCATACAATTATGTTATCAAACAATTCATGGAAACATCAAGAAAATATCAAATTATCACTTGAAACTTTTAATACCATACATTTCATAAAAATTTTGGCAAAGTTTCATTTTAAGATTTAGACATCTAGAGGTCATAAACCTCGTCAATCAACTCAGCCATTCATCACAAATGATCATAAAGCATCATTATATACATATGGCATAGCAACAAGTTCATGAAATTCAAGTTTGATAACAATAAGTATAAATAGGTAAATTACTACCTTAATGTATTCCCTTCCTTTCCAAACTTTGTGCACCTATTCTTTGGCTTTCTTAAACTTCATTGAACCTATACATATCACCATTCAAGCCTTTTAGCCACTGGTTTCAAGAATTACACAACACCATACACACTAAACCCTAACTTTTCCATTTAGTTTTCCATTGAGTGTTTCTTGAGTCCATCACTTGTTTTTGACCAATTTGGACCCAAGGAATCCATTTTTGGGATCAAAAATATGAAATTATAACTCTAAAAACAACCCCTTTCTGACCAAAATTTATGGAAAAATTTAGAAAAATATTTGCTTCCCAAAACTTGCTTCAATCTATGGTTTCATGCTACTTGGTACCTAGTCTTACCTTTTCCTTTGATTATTTCATGAAAGCTTCACTTTATCTCTCCACCCTCTCTTATGGACGAAATTTTTAGAGGCTAAAGAGGAAAGAAAACTCCATAAAACTCTTCCTATATGCTTGAAAACACAAGATGGAGATGGTAGAATTTTACCTTGATGCTTAGCCTCCAAGCCTTGCAACTTTGCCTTCTCTTTTCTCTTCCTCTTTCTCTCTTTCTTTCTTGTGTTTTTCTCTCTTTGTTTTGCTACTGAAGGCCACATTCAGAATAGATAGGAAAGAGAGGGATTAAATGGCCTAATCATTCACTAATTACTCACTTAACATTAATCACTTTCATTAGCCAAAAGTCAAGCCTTCTTCAACAAGTAGTTTGGCGAAAAAAATTCAAGCCTTGTTTGAGAAGTTTTGGCCAAAAAAGTAAGCTATCTAGACTCCTAGAGAGAGTGTTTTAAGTGTCCAAAATTGCTCATTTTTTCCTAGTCTAGATGTATCCTGAACTGGGTAATTTTTAATTGTACCGATAAAACTGCTTTTCATAGTAAATTAGCATTTTTGGACTACAGGACTATTCCAATTTTATTCTTATATTTCCTTAATTATCCTGTTCCAAATGGTATCTATGTATGACCCATATCCTATCCCGGATACCTTTTAATCATCGGTGGGGCTCACAGTTTACTTTATCGGTTTACTGTTACTTTTGGACACTTGACACTAATTATTTCTTTATTCTTGAATATTAACCCTCAGTGCCATATACCATTTGACTTCTCTCATCAAAGGCTTTGTTTTGACAGTAATTTTACATATTTATAAAATTACCCCTAACTCAGGGTTAAATTACAATTTCTGAAACTTTCGAGTCTTCAGGTGTAATTTTCCCCAAGGCATTTATATTCCTTCTTCACGTAATATTTAATAATTTTGGGACATAGATGTCATTTTTATAATTCTCTAGAGGCAAAAACATAATTTCTCATTTTTCAGCCCGACCAGGAAAAATGGCCTCTTTGCCCTTTTCATGTAAAACGGTGTCTGCCCATTTTTGCTAATTCCCAATATGTTTCTATATATTTTAACTTTCTTAGGGTATTACAATGGCAACCAAAGGTGACAACAATAGAAGAAGGCAAAGGGGAATCAATGACATCTGTCATAACCCTCTTTGGAAGCCTTGAAGAATATAAAGGGAAGTTGAAAACGCTTAAAGAATCCTCATCCTCTGACAAGAAAAAGAAAAGCCTAGCACTCAAAGTAGAATCAAAAGATAATGATAATTCCGAAGAAGATGCTGAGCTAGATAAAGAAACCATGGCTATGCTGGTGAGAAGATTCGGTAAAACATGTGGAAAGGAGAAATTCAAGAGGTTTGCAAAGAAAGATGGAGCCACCGGTAGTAAGAAAGAAAACAAAGACTCCATCATATGCTACGAATACAAGAAACTTGGACATATCAAATGGGAATGTCCTCTGCTAAGCAAGAAACAAGGAAAGGATAAGAAGGCTGACAAAGGGAAAAAGTAGAAAGCTTTCATATCTTCTATCTGGGAAAATAGTTCAGATGAAGAGGAACCAGTAGAAGATGATGAAATTGTCAATCTATGCTTAATGGCTCAAGAGGTTACAGAGGAGGAGAAAAATCATAACCAAGACAGTGATAATGATTCTAAGGTAAATGATTCTAAAACTTCCTATAATGAACTACACAATGAATTCAATGATCTGATGGCTAAATTTGTCGAAGTGTCTAAATAGCATAATCAAGCTAAAAGGAAAATACACATGCTTGAAAATGAATCTCATACATCTTCCACTGCTCCACTATCTTCTACTTCTTCTTCCACCACATCTGTCTATGTCTCATGCATTGAGTTGAGAGATAAGAATAATTATCTCCATAAGACTCTAACTAAATTCAATCGAGGTGAGGATATGCTGAAAGTGTTACTAGGAAAACAAGTCGTAAGTCAGAGCAAAACTAATCCAGGATATGATCCATGTGCTGTCAAAGAGAAACTAAAGAGTAAGAAACAAAATCTTTATCTGAGAAATTTTATGAAAGCCAATAGCATTAAATCAACTCAAAACATAGGGTCATTTCCAATTCCTAGAAATCAAAAGGACAGATACTATCTTCATTACTTCAAACATGCATCTTTTTCCTCTAGCCCTTTTTCTACATGTCACTTCTATAACAAGAAGGGTCTTGTATCCTCCACCTGTAAATATGGAAAGGAAGAAAATGGCAATGGAATGAAATAGGTTCCTAATGATTCCTTTACTAACAAGAAAGGACCCAAGCAAATATGGCTACCTAAAAGAAAGAATTGAAATTTGTTTTGTAGGTGTCTCTCAAGGCAAAGAAAAGCAACAAGTGGTACATGGATAGTGCCTACTCGAGACACATGACTAGAGATAAAGAAAAATTTATTGTGCTGAGAGATAAGAAAGGAGGAAAGGTTACCTTTGGTAGTGACCAATCCGGCAAGATAGTTGGCATTGGTATTGTTAGAAGAAACCTAGAAACATCAATTGAAGAAGTTTTGTTCATGATATGACTTAATCACAATTTATTGAGTATAAGTCAAACCTGTGATAATGGCACTGGGTTTTGTTTGATTCAAACCATTACCTAGTCATCATAAAGAGTGACCATAAAGTTATTCTCAAGGTAGAAAGACATGGTAACTGTTATACTATCGATTTAGATGAATTACCTGCTCTGGACTCAATATGCTTAATTAGTGAAAATGATGATAATTGGCTATGGTATAGAAGACTAACACAAGTTAGCATGCATCAATTAAACAAACTCATTAAAAATGAACTTGTGACTAACACATGTTAGTATGTATCAATTAAACAAACTCATTAAAAATGAACTTGTTCTTGGATTACCCATCATTAAGTTTGAAAAAAATAGAGAATGTAATGCTTACCTGAAAGGGAAATAAACAAAGTCCTCATTCAAAACAAAAAATATTGTCTCTACAACTAGACCACTGCAATTTCTTCACATGAATTTAATAGGTTCTAGTTGTATTAAGAGTATTGGTGGCAACCTCCATATACTTGTTGTAGTAGATGATTATTCTAGATTTACCTAGACATTATTTCTTCCCCCTAAAGATGAAACATACGATGTTTTTCTAATCTTAGCTAAGAAAAGCCAAAATGAGAAAGGTTACTCTATTGTATGTATTAGAATAGATCATGGTGGAGAGTTTGAAAATGCCAAATTTGCTTATTACTGCAATGAGAATGGAGTAGAGCATAACTTCTTAGCTTCAAGAACACTTCAACAAAATGGAGTTGTGGAAAGAAAGAATAGAGTACTGGAAGAAATGGCTCACGCAATGCTGAATGAAAAAAGATTGCCTAAGCACTTCTGGACTAATACAGTGAGCACAACATACTACTTGATGAATAGAGCATACATCAAACCCATTCTAGGCAAGACTCCATACAAGCTATACAGGGGAAAGAAGCCCAACATTTCTCATCTTCATGCCTTTGGTTGCACCTGCTATGTCCATAACAACAACAAAGGCAATCTGGGCAAGTTTGATGCCAAATTAGATAAAGGTATATTTCTTGGCTACTCAAATAGGAGTAAAGCATATAAGGTGTTCATTTAAAGGACTATATTTATAGAAGAATCTGTACATGTGGTTTTCCTTGAAAATGAAATTGTGTCTAAATATGCTAAAGATGAGGATGACCTAATTTCCAGCTTTAAGAACTTGAATGTTTTTGAAGAAAATAAAATTGAACCTGATAAAGTATCTGAATTGCTAATGTAGAGGAAGATATTCAGGAGAAAGATTTGAATGTAAAATCAATGAAGAAATTTCCTAATAACTCCCTAAAGCTTGGAAATATCAAAGGAATCATCCAGTTAATCAAGTTATTGGGGATGTTCAAGAGAATGTTAAAACCAGAAGATAACTTAGGGATCAAGTGAATAATTGTGCATTTATTTCTCAAATTGAACTTAAAAGTATTGAAGACATTTTAACATATGAATATTGGATTCTAGTTATGCAAGAAGAACTTAATCAGTTTGAAAGATGTCAGTTTTGAGATTTAGTGCCTAGTGCCAAGGACTATTCTATTATTGAAGCCAAATGGGTTTTTAAGAATAAACTTGCTGAATCAGGAACAATCATAAGGAATAAAGCTAGACTAGTGGCCAAAGGATATAATCAGGAAGAAGCCATTGATTATGAGGAAAATTTTGCTCCAGTTGCAAGTTTGGAAGCAATAGGAATTCTGTTAGCCTATGCATGTATAAAAGATATTTTGCTATATCAAATGGATGTGAAAAGTGATTTTCTGAATGTTTATATCATGAAAGAGGTTTATGTTGATCAACCTCCAGATTTTGAGGACTCAACTAAATCAAATCATGTATGTAAACTGAAGAAAGTCCTATATGACTTAAAACAGACACCTAGAGCATGGTATGAGAGACTGAGTAACTTTCTGATTGAGAAGGGGTTTTGATAGAGGAAAAGTTGATACAACCTTGTTCACTAAAACGGAAAATAAAGATTTGCTTATTGTACAAATTTATGTTGATGACATTATATTCGGTGCTACTAATGAGTCTTTGTGTAAGAACTTTTCTAAGTTAATGCAGAGTGAATTTGAAATGTCAATGATGGGGGAGCTGAACTTCTTCCTTGGACTGCAAATTAAACAATGTGATGATGGCATCTTCTTCAAGCAATCAAAATATCTCAAGGAGCTACTGAAAAAGCTTTGGATAGAAAAAGCCAAACTTATGGAAACTCCTATGACCTCTGCAACCAAGCTTGATTTGGATGAAGAGGGAAAACCCTTTGATATAACTCAATATAGGAGAATGATTGGCTCCTTGCTATATCTAACTACAAGCAGACCTAACATCATGTTCAGTGTCTACATGTGTGCTAGGTTCCAATCATGTCCCAAAGAGTCCCATGCAACAGCTATGAAGATGATCTTTAGATATTTGCTGGGAGCATCACAAATGGGACTTTGGTATCCAAAAGGCAATGGAGAAGAGCTCATAAGTTACATAGATACTAATTTTGCTGGATCCAAAACTGATAGAAAGAACATGAGTGTAACTTATTAGTTTCTGGGACATTCTATACTGTCATGGCTCAACAAAAAGCAGAATAATGTAGCTCTCTCCACAGCAGAAGCTAAATACGTAGCTACAAGTAGTTGTTGTGCACAAGTCCTTTGGATGAAGCAGCAACTTGAAGATCTTGAGATTGAGATGAAGGAAATCCCAATAAGATGTGATAATCAAAATGCCATCAACATCACAAAGAACCCTGTCATGCACTCAAGGACAAAGCACATTGAAGTATGACATTACTTCATAAGGGATCACGTTTTGAAAGGGGATGTCAAGTTGGAGTTTATCCCTACAGAAGATCAGCTTGCAGGCATTTTGACAAAGCCACTTGTAGAAGATAGATGTGATAAAATCAGAAGAGAATTGAGAATGGTAAATCATAATAAGTTATAAATATTTTCTAAAATCTCCTTTAAATTTGTGATTTAGTTCATATAATTACAGACTTAAGCATTAGAGTAACTAGAAATTTGTTTTGCGAGTACTTCTTAATTTAAAATAGTGAAAATATGATAAGATAAAGTACACTGCATGTTGAAATGGAGTTATGATAAAAAGAAAAGGCTTATGAGGATAACACAACAGTCTGTAAGTATTTATGAGTCTTTCTAATATGCTTATGTGTATAACCCATAGCCTTATACTGGAAATGAATTGATTTTCTAGTGCCTATAGTTTCTGTGTTTGAGGTTATTCAAATAAGATATGGGACTTTTCATGAAAAAAAGAGCTCATGTAAAATTTTCGTCTCTGTGAAGCTCAATTTTCGGACAAGTCATCACCTTATGCGCATAACCTACCTTGTTTGCTTCATTATATATGTTTTGTGAAAATTGATTTCAGCATAACATGCCCACCTTATCCACATAACATTACATCTAGAGAAATGGTTCCCAAAATGAGAATGTTATTCACATAAGATGGCAAGGTTATCTGAATAACATATTGATTGCCTTTTTTTTGTGCTTTCCGTGAAACTTATTTCCGTGATAACTTGGGGTGCTTGTTTGGATAACTCTTCTCTTTTCCTATATGTTTCAACTTGTATTAACTTGGTTATGTGGACAATGTAAAGACCTTATCCACATAACCTAGCAAACAGTGCCCCTACATATACTTTCTGAAGCTCATTATTTGCATAACCTCCATACGTTATGTGAATAACATCGAAACTATATATAGGAACCTTTGTTTTATAGTAGTCTCTTGTGCGGAAAACCTACCCCTATTCTACAAACCTCCATTCTTACTCTTCAACCTTCCAAAATCTTCCAAGTCCCTTTCAATTTCTTGAGTTCAAATCACATTCCGTCCTACTCTAAACACAATTTATCCTCTCAAATCATCTGGAATCACTGCTATGGCTAAAACTAAGGGAGGAAACCAAGGCAAAAGACCCCAACGTAACGTGAAGTCCAAATATGCAATGAAGTCACCAAGCTAAGGGAAAAGGAAAGCTGAATCTAGTCTGAATGTTCTAACAAAGAAGCCCCAAACACAAAAATCAAAAGAAATTACAGAATATGAGCCTCAGGCTAAAGCTTAAGTAAGTTCATCTACCATTGAATCTGAGCAAGCTCATATTATAGATAAGTTGATTAGCATAAGGATACTGAAGGAATCATGTGAGGCTGATTTTAAAAAAGTGTAAAGTAGTTCAACCACATTTGTTAAATTGGAAGAGTTTCTATTTCAAAATAAATTTGAAAATACTGGCCAACTTGAGAACTATAGAGGCTATATTGAATTGAAAGAAGAATATGATGAAAAGGTTATGCAAGCATGTTATAACTCTCTCAAGATAAATAATGAAACAAAAGTGCATGAAGTTAGACTGAGAAAGAGGTGGGTAGCACCGCATCCTGATTTGTTTTCTGAGATTTTGAACTTACCCACTGGAGGAATCAAAGTGAACATTGACATCATCAAGTATCCCTCTAAAGATCAAAATGTTAATGAATACAATGGAGAAGAAGCAAACTACAAATAGAGCACTATTATATCTAAGCTGCTTAGGCATAGGCAAAATATGTCTTCTGAAGGGAAAATTGCTCTAAGTCATCTGAGTAATGAGAACAGGGTCCTCCACTACATTGTATCACGAATGTTCATCAACAAAAGTGGAGGATACAACTATCTATCCAAAGGAGAATTCCAAGTTATGGTGCTACTGGTGAAGGGAAAGCCAATAAACTTGATTAGCTTCATCTTGCAGAGAATGTGGAAGGCAAGAACTTAGAGGCAGGATTCACAGTTACCATATGGGCATCTTATCACCAGAATTCTGAAATATCAAAACATTCTACATGTTAAGAGAAGACCTGCATTGCTTCAAGAGGAATTCTATGAGAAGGCATTGCAAAAGATGGGAATGACTTTAATAAATGGTAGATGGGTTGACAAGAAAAGGGAAACTGAAGAAGGTGATGCAGGTTTTGAATCAACAAATGTAGCAGAAAGTCATGAAGGTAGTGATTCCAACTCATCTTCCTCCTCACCTACTAAACCATCACAGCCTTTGCACCCTAAACCTTATGCCTCTATTCTTACACCAAACAAACCTGATGAATTTCCAGCAACTGATCTGCTTACATTCCTATCTTATACCAAAATTTCAAATAGCAATCGCTACCAGGAGGGAACATAGAGAAGATACTATCAATCTTGGGTATTTCAACACTGAAATGCAAGAGAAGGTTGAAACTAAAATAGAAAATCTTACACAAAAAGTCAAACTCCTATATGAACAAGTAGCTTCTAGTATATCTTGGCCATCTACATCACCTCTCCAACCCTCTCCTCCTGTATTTACTGGCACTATAGCTTTTCTTGAGACTTCTGTAAACTCTCCAATTGCTGATGTACTTGTTTCCTCTACCTTTAAGCCTCCTGTTCTATTAGAGGATTTGGGTCCTAATTTGGACTATGGACTTGAGGATAAGGAATCCGCTCAAACGGTGGAAACTGATCACCTCAAACTTTTAAAGATCATTACAGCAAGCCTTAAGTACTAAATTAAGATTTAGCACAACATATTAGCCCCAGATTGATGGACAGACTGAAAGGACAATTTAGACATTTGAGGATATGCTAAAGGCTTGTGTGCTAGAGATAAAGGAAACTAGGATGTATACTTACCCTTAGCAAAATTCGCCTATAACAACAGTTATCATTCCAGTATTCAGATGGCACCTTATGAAGTATTGAATGGTAGGAAGTATAGGTCCCTACTTTGTTGGACGAAATTGAGTGAAAGGCAACTGATAGGTCCTGAGATCGTAGACTAGACTATTAAACAAATTGAAATGATAAAGAAGAAACTACTAAAGGCTCAAAGTAAGCAAAAGAGTTATGCAGATCAAAGAACAAAGTCATTGAAATTTGAAGTAGGAGACTATGTATTTCTTAAAGTATCTCCTGCAAGTATCTCCTACAACTGGGGTTCATCAATCTCTTAAAACGAAAAAGCTTAGTCCCAAGTATATTGGACCTTTCGAGATCCTTTCAAAAGCCGGACCTATAGCTTACCAATTAGCCTTACCACCAAATCTAAGTCAAATTCATAGTGTTCTTCATGTCTCCAAATAAAAGAAATATCAGCCAGACCCTTCTTATATTATAGAACATAAATGTATTGACTTACAAGATAATCTTTACTTTAATGTAATACCTGAAAGAATAATAGATTTCAAGTTAAATAGCTAAGAAACAAAGACATTCCTTTAGTGAAGGTGGTCTGGAAAGGCCTATCTACAGAACAAGCAACGTGGGAGATGGAAGTATAGATGTGATAGAAGTATCCAGTACTGTTTAAAAAAGATATGTTCTAAATTTCGAGGATGAAATTTATTTTAAGGGGGACAAAAATGTAATATCCTAAAATTTTACAGGATATAAAGTAATGAAAGAGAAAGAATTAAACGATAACATGAAATGTACAAGGAACTCATGAAAATAGACAAACACCATTTTGCATGAAATAGGGTAAAGACGTCATTTTTCCTAGTTAGACGAAAACAAGAAAAATTATATTTTTACCCATAAGGAATTATAAAATTGGCATTGATGTCCCTAAAGTTATAAAAATCATGCGAAATGAAAATGAAAAGCCTTTGGGGGAAATTACACCTAAAGACCTGAAAGTTTCAAAAATTACAATTTAACACCGGGTTAGGAGTAATTTTTTAAATATGTCAAATTATTGTCAAAACAAAGCCTTCGATGAGAGAAGTCCAATGTTATATGGTTCCGAGGGTTAATGATTAAGGATAAAGAAATAATCAGTGTCGGGTGTCCAAAAGTAACTTTAAACCGATAAAGTATATTATGGGACCCACATATAGTTAAAAGGTAACCGGATAGGATATGGGCCACACACAGAAACCATTTAGGACAGGATAATTAAAAAAACATAAATAAAAATATGAAATAGTCCTGTAGCCCAAAAATGCTAATTTACTACAGAAAACATTTTTATCGGTATAATTAAAAATTACCCAGTTCAAGATATATCTGGATCAGGAAAAATTGGGCAATTTTTGGGACACTCAAACCTCTCTCTTGGCATCATATTTGGCCAGTTTGGGAAGCTAATTTTTGTCCCAAAACTTCTCCAAGAAATTGTTCATTTTTGGCACAAAAAGTAAGCATCATAAAGCTAACTAATTAACCATGATTATCTACTTAATTAAGCCACCTAAACTATCTCTTCCCTCTTCATTTTCAAGAGTCATTCAACACCAAACAGAGAGCAAAAAATGCAAGAAAGGAAGAGAGAAAGAGAGAAAGAAGAAGAGAAGAGCTCAAGGGAAATGAAAGGTATAAACTTTTGTAAGCTAATTTGCTGCCTTAGGCTTGTTGTTGGTAGTATTTGGAGCATGATTCATGGTGTGGTTTTCTTTTTCACTCTCTTAGGGTTTCAGCCAAACCATGATTGATGAAGGAAATGAGTTTTCCAACCATTAAACTCAGGGGAAATGCTAGATTAGTCACTTAAAGCATGAATATAGTAGTAGTTTGATGTATTAAGAAGCATAGCAATTTCTTCCTATTTTCTATGAATTTAGCTAGAAAGAGGTTTGTATTTAGAGTTGTAATTTCATGTTTTTGACCCCAAAAATGGATTTCTTGGGTCCAAATTAGTCATATAACCAACACCAAGTATTAGCAATAAGCTTGTCTTATTGCTGAAGTAGTTGTGAGGCTCATATTTTAATCACATTAATAATATATGCCTATCCATACAGGTATCTCCGAATGGCAGATCATTCTGATGGGCCACTAAAGCTGCAGGATATGAATATTATGATGATTTATTCATAGATTAGTATAGAGCCTTCCCTAAGTTTCCTTGAGTTTATATGTGTTTTGGGTGAAACAAGAGATTTTTGTCTTGGTTTTCAGTATTTTTATAGTGACTAATTATCAATTGTGCTTATATCAATCATTTTTGTGCAACTTTTGCTGAGCTTTTTGATAACTCATTGGATAAGGTATGATGTGGCTCACTTCTCTTTAGAATTACAACAACAATAACAACATTAGCCTTATCCCACTAAATGGGGTCAGCTATATAGATCATACGACACCAATACACTCTATCAAACACCATCTCTTCAAATAAATCATTTACCAAGAGGACACACCTTATAACTTCTCTTAGTGTCATTCTTGGTCTTCATTTATGTCTTTTGATAGCACTCCAAGCCATTTGATTAACTCTTTTTACTGGCTCATCTTGTCCTCGTCTTTGTACATGCTCAATCCACCTTAAATGATTTTCCATCATTTTCTCCTCACTAGTGCTACTCTAATTTTCCCTTGTATATAGTAATTGTTAATTCATATGGTTTTGATGATTCTAAACAACAATGAGCTTGGAAATTCAATATCAAAGGAGCACAAGTCCTATGAAGATTAAAGTTAGAGATTCCTGAAGAATGAAGAGTTTATTCACACACATTTTATGAACCCAGTTGTAAAAGAAGGTAGTTAAGCTTTAAATGTGACTCATTTTGCTTGTTCTAATATTAAATGAGGCATCTATGCTAATGATTAAGGATTAGCTCATGTTTTCTAAATGGTTTTCATGAAAAGGTTTACCTTATGCACATAACACTTAGAGGTTGTGGGGACAAAATCTCAACTTCAATGTTTTTCTAAGTGTTCACTCTTTCATTTTCATGAAAAGGGTGGAGGTTATCCACATAACATGTCACAGAATTCCTGCACCTTCCTCTTTCAAGTAGGTTATCCGCATAACCTTGGGAGGTTATCCTGATAACCTATGTTTTTCAAAAACTTAGTTTATGGAAATTTAATGTTGTCCGAACAAGGAAAAACATCCTAAGAGGTTATTCTAATAATCCTCAAAGGTATCCAAGTTTATGAGACATTATTCGAACAACTGAGTAGGTTTTCATGAAAATATTCTTGAGCTAAAACTTAGTTGTTCTAGAATGAATGTTATCTACATAACCTAACTAGGTTATCCACATAATGAATGCATAACATTGAAACCAAGAGCCAACGGTCACCCATTTTCGTATAACCTTATGAGGTTATCGATATAACCTCTATCAGATGCAATTAATGTCATAGATGAACGGCTATTTTTCTGAGAAGAATAGGTAATTCTTGCTTTCAATGGATAGTTTTGCTCTAAAACTATAAATAAGACCTCATTTAATTGTTGTGTAATGAGGAAAAACATAAAAATGCCAAAACTCTGTAGAATTAATTACGAATTCATTCAAAGCTTACATGCCCTCTATTTAGTTCATTCATTGCTCTTAACACTTTCATATCCACTCTTTTGAGAGAGAGTTTTCATATTTTGACTTGTATATTTCTACATGCTTGTAGATAGCATTTAGTGTAAGAAGACACTAAGAGATTTGTTCTTACTCTTGAGTGAGAAGAGTGAGATTACTTTGTTCAGCTCAAAGTTTGAGCTGGGGTTGTATTGTGGTTTTTGCAAGAACCCATTCAAATCTTGCAAGATATAGTGGAGAAATCTCAAGTGGTGGCTTGAGGACAGGATGTAGGTCAAGTGGAGTAGACTGAACTAGGATAAATCTCTATGTCCTTTTCTCATTTACTTTGCAACTATTCTTTATACTTTATACTCTATTTTTCAGTACTTTTATTATCATTATTGTATTTCAATTTTGTAGAAAATTTCAATCTTCTCAATTCACCCCCTTTTGGAAAGCCAGCTAACCTAACAGTTATTTTGTATTTTATCCATTCTTTTATAGCCACACATCGATGTCAACATTCTCATCTCGGCTACTCCTATCTTATACTCTTGTTGCTCTTTTAGAGCCTAACATTCACTACCATATAGCATCGCTGGCCTTATAGCAGTTCGATTAAATTTCCCTTTAAACTTAATAGGTACCTTACAGTCACAAATAACTCCTTAAACTTTTCTCCACTTTAACCACCCAACTTGTATCTTATGCATAACATCTCCATCAATTTCACAATCATTCTATAAAATCGACCCTTAATACTTGGACTTTTACACTTCTTGAATGGTTTGCTCTCCAATTTTTACCTTTAAATCATTTCTAACTAGTTTCTTGTTAAATTTGCAATGCATATATTCTGTTTTACTTCTAATAAAGTGGAAGCCTTTTGATTTCAAAGTATGTCTTCATAACTCAAGTTTAGAGTTGACATCTTCTCTTATGTCCTCAATTAAGACTATATCATTTGCGAAAAGTGTACACTTAGGAATTTCCTCTTGTATATTTTTTGTTAGAATATCCAAAACCAAATCAAATAAGTACGGACTCAAGGAAGATCCTTGATGTAAACCTATCCTTATAGGAAAGTCCTTTGTCTCGCTTCCAAGAGTTCTCACACTTGTTGTTACCCCTTCATACATATCCTTTATGGCTTGAATATAAGTCACATGAACACATTTCTTTTCCATTACTTTCAACAATACATCTCTTGATACTCTATCATAGGCTTTTTTTCAAATCAATAAAAACCATACGCAAGTCTCTCTCTTTACTTTGGTATCTTTCAATCAAACCCCTTGATAAATAAATAGCTTCTGTTGTAGACCATCCTGGCATGAATCCAAATCGGTTTTCTGAAATATAAGACTCATTTCTTAGTTTATACTCTATCACTCTTCTGAAGTTTCATGGTATGACTCATGAATTTTATCCCCTGATAATTAGTACAATCCTAAATATCCCCCTTATTCTTGTATATGGGCAACAGAGTACTTTTTCTCCATTCTTCTAGCATTTTCTTTAACCTTAAAATCTCATTCAAAAGCTTAGTTAGCCACAAAACTCCCTTCTCTCCTTAGCACTTCCAAACTTCGATAGGAATACCATCGGGGCCAATAGCTTTACCATTATCCATTCTCTTAAGAGCTTCTTTTACCTTTCTAACCCAAATCCTATGATTGAAACTTAAATTTAGTTCATTTTCGTAAGTTGTTAAACCTTCCATATTACTGGTCATACCCAATCCATCATTGAAGAGCTTATAAAAGCAAGTTTCCCATCTTTCTTTGATATCATTATCAGTAACCAAAATTTTTCCTTCCTCACCCTTAATGCATCTTACTTGATCCAAATCTCTTGACTTTCTTTCCCTATTCTTGGAAATTTTGTAAATTTTACATTCACCATTCTTTGTTTCTAAAACTTGGTAGAATTCCTCAAAAGCTTTAGAATGAGTCTCGCTCACTACTTTCTTAGTCTCCTTTCTAGCAAAGCAATAACTCTTCTAATTTTCCTCATTATTAATTGAGCAAGTGTAAGACTTTGAAACACTCTTTTTTTATTTTAACCTTCTCTTACACACTCTTATTTCACCACCAAGACTCTTTAAATCTAGATCCAAAACCTTTGGATTCACCCAAGACTACTTTAGCAGTGTCCCTGATCCTTTTAATCATCTCATCCCACAAGATGTTAGCACTTCCCTATAATACTTTTCTTATAAAGGTTAATTGTTGCTCGCCTTTTAGTTACCACCACTTCATTCTAGGATTTAAGGCATTTTGACTTTTTGGTTTATGGCTCTTAACTAACACATCAAGGACTAAGACACTGTGTTATGAAGTTAAACTCTCACCAAGGATTACTTTGCATTCTTACAAGCCCTTCTATATGAATTCCTTACCAAAAAGAAGTCAATTTGTGACTTTTGAGCTCCATTCTTATATGCTATTGAGAAATTAAGAATGGAATGTCCCTCCTTGTTTAATTCTCCAAAATCAAAATTGTCATGAGTTTCCATATATTGCCTTGTCTCTTTCGTCACATGGCCATTAAAGTCCCTACCAAAGAAAATCTTTTCCTTTTGTGAGATGTCTCAAACCAAGCCTCCAAATCTTCCCAAAATTTTTCCTTATTATGTGCTTTTGACCCTACTGGAGGTGCGTAAACACTAATAACATTGAAAATATCATGTCCAATAGTCAATTTTAAGGGTAAGATCCTATCTTTAAACCTTATGACTCTGGCCACATTCTTTTTCCAAACTTTGTCCACAATAATACCAACTCCATTCCTTGCTCTGACCTTTTTTACATACTAAAGTTTAAAACCAGTAGTGTCTATCTCTTTAGCCTTTTCTTACACCCATTTAGTTTCTTGAAGACACAAGATGTTAATTCTCCTTCGATTCATAGCGTCCACTAACTCCATAGATTTATCTATTAAAGTACCAATATTCCAAGAACCTAATTGAATCTTACTCTCCTGGGCTAACTTCTTTACGCACATCCATCTAGAATGATGTGGGAACCCTTGCTTATTTAACACTACACCCATTTCTCTTTATAATGAATGGTACAATGTTAATGCTTGCTATAATTTCCCTGATTTATTTACTAACTTATTTTGAATTAGGTTTGTAATGGGGCTATATATATTAATGTTGATATGGTGTTATATAAAAAGATAGTACAAGGACGCTATTGATTAAAGGTAGTTTAATTTTTAAAAAAAGAAAAGAAAAAAGAAACTTCTATAGTATCTAAATTGTCATTTTTTTAAGAGAACTATAGAAAGAAAAGAAAATGACTAGGGGTGAATTAGATGAGCTTATGTGATTCATTGGTTGTGTTTAGTTTGCCCACTTGTTCCTCTTTGGCTGCTTCACACCTTAATTCAAGTTGCCCACTTTTGTCACATATCACTGTTACCTAGTTCTTACACCTTTTTCTATAAAGTTAAACAGAAACTTATAAGCAGGTAAAGTGGCACATTTTGATTTGCAAGCTGGTAAAGTTCAGAGCCTATAAACTTCAGATGAGTTCTATGTAACTTGATTAAATTTGGAACAAAATAATAGTAGTGATGATTAGTAGCAATAAAAGAGACGGGGGAAAGAAGAGGACTGGTTGAAGCATACTTGTTTATATGAGAACTTCCTTGCTTTGGATTTCATAAAATTATGCAACTTATATGCCTTCTCAGGAAGGAAAGAATAGCCAAAATTTAAATTCATGGTCTGTTTATAAATAATTTGATTGATGTGCTTACACCTTTAGATGTTTGTTTTACTGTGATGTTGTCATTATACTTCTCCCATCTGATTGCCATTTTGTGCAACCAACTCATGATAAGAAAGGCTCTGAGCGTACAACAGTTCTTTCGAGACTAGAGGCACGGTTAATACAAATGCAGAAGAATTAGTGGGAATTCTTTGTTCTCCATGCAATTAGTTTTGATGATTGCTGTCATAGTCACAACAAGAGATTTTTTGCAATTCTAGAATATGTAATAAACATTGTGTTTATAAATTTTTGTTGTTTTATGAGGAAAAAAACAAATATGTAAGTAGGAGATTTTTTATTAGGAATTAGAGTTGATATGATAGATATTGAATTGTAAATTTTTTTAATTGAATTGTAATTGAATTGCTAGAATGTATTTGTTTTTAATGTAATATATATATCTGTTCCTGGATTCAATAGAATTACATATATATAATTTTTTTTTGGAAAAAATGCTGGCTTTTGTGAGCATTTATTTAAATAAACACTAACAAAATTCTTTTAAAAAAAGAAGAAGAAGAAAAGTTAGTATTTGTTATACAAATGACAACTAAAGTGGAACTTTAGTTGGCATATGTATAATAAAAGTCAACTAAGTTCCTTTTTTATTGGCACTAAAATAGTTGGTGTTTTTTAAACGCCAATAAAAACAAAAAATAAGCGTCAACTATTTTATTTTTTATTGTGTGTGTATATATGGATAATTTTGGCACATATATGAGTAATACAAAATCCTCATAAATTTAGGAATATTTATCTATCTCATCAAAATTCATTATAAGGATAGTTCATCAAATACTTTGTCCATAATTATATAATAAAATTGCGTACCATAATTTCAAGAGTGCATTATGATTTGTTCTTTTACTACAAAACTTCATGGGAAAATAATATTTCCAAGCCCCAAAGATCCAGTATTCATCAAATAGAATCAAAGTGAATATTTCAAGGCCAAACACACGATTGGATGAGCTACTTCAAGTTTCTTGAATGATTTTTTTTGTTAATTATACAAATTCAAGAACTCTCACTCGAATTGGTCTTCTATTAGCACCAAATTTGGAGGCTTAACATTACAAGAAGTTGCCTAAAATATTTATTCATAATTCCAAAAATAAATTAGGCAACATCAAAGCATTTTGTAAAGTCTGGTATAAGTCATAAATGTTTAAAACAATTACTCAAAGATTAATGTTAATTAATTAAATGGTGCATATAGTTTCTAATAATTATTTTGTCCAAAAATTACATGGATGGGTTAAAACTAAATTTATGAACACACCCACGGACCAATGCAAAGAAATCTAGAAATTTTTTAGATCCAAAAGGGATTTACAAAGATCCATAAATCAAATAACAATATTTGTGAAAGTCATGAGAAGCTAAAACAATATTTATGAAAATCTCTAGAGCCCACGAATAAATTAAAGCAATAAGGATCAAAATGGAATTTAAATAAATCTCATGGACCAAAAACAAAATTCCATAAATATATAAATGCCAAGGTTGAATTTAGAAGCCTCTATGTGTCCACGTCATTATTCACAAAATTTTAAGGTCAAAAATTAAAATATTTAAATGACATGGGTTGAAAACAAAATTTGTATTAACTCAGACCAAAATAAAATTTGGGATGAGTAAAAATGAGACTCATATAATTTCATTTAAAATGGGCTAAAAAAATTCAAGATTTAAAGCCCTAAAAAAAATCCAATAAACAACATCTTATAAATGAGCTTTCTATAGCCCAAAATTTAGTCCAATCTCAATTCTCATAATGCCCAAATATCAAGCCTAATTAATTGCAACAATTTCAAAAGAAAGAGAGAAAGGCTCCAAAGAATGCTCTCTTACATTGCAAATAGCACTCAGGATGCCCAATGTATTTCTTTCGTTAAAATAAGCAAAATATAAATTTTACAATTCCAGAATTTATAAACATGACTACACACATAATCAAGCAGAGTGACTTATCACCAAAGCCGATAATATTGTGTATATTATGTATCAAAATACTAAAAACACAGTGTATTTTTACATTGTATATACTTTGAAAATTCAATAATAAATACATAGAGGGCTTAAAACAAATTTTGAAAATAATTACCGTTAAATTGGAAATGAAGAAATGTTGAGTGCATCAAAATCTGGTCCAAATGGCCCTAAAAATATAGTCAGCTCACCCCCAAGTTCATTTAGGCCTAGCATCAAAATCTGGGCCAAACGGCCCTACAAATTTTAAATTATCTTAGTTGTCGCTCACAAGGAAACACTAACTAAAATGATCCACTTTAGTTGGCCTTTCTTTTGGAAACGCCAACTACAGTATCCCGCATCCCACTTTAGTTGGCATTTCTAGAAGAAACACCAACTATTGAGTACCAAGAAATTCCAAAATTGGAGTAGTGTCTCAGGGGCAAAAAAGTAATAATAAACAGCCTAAAAAAATTTAAGGGTGAAAGTACAATTCCAAAAAAATTGGGTCCACTTATGTAATTTAATCAAATATGAGAAAAGATGACATCATGTGACATTAGTCGTTGGAGAAAAAAACTCTAGTAAGAAAAACAACACATGTGGCGACATTCCTTTTTCTTTTTATTATTATTCAATCCACAATCATCATCAAATTTTCAAATCTTACCACAAAACCCAAAAACTAATAGACCCTTGCCGGCAGTTCCTTTTAAATAGAGGCACATGTGGCAGTAGAAGAAACTTAAGACAATACACCTATAACTGGTGTTAGAAGGTTGTTGCCATCAATGTTAAAGCCATATTTCAATGCCAACCACATTAAGCTAGATCTCCACCTTTTTTTATGGGCTTTTAGCATATTTGAAAATAAAGCACAATTAATCAATTTCAAGCCTCATATTGTTAGCTTTGCCCTAATACCATATGCTAACAGTATGAATCAAAATATAAGATAATAAATTTCCAATCAAGGTGAGTAATGTCCATAACTCGAAAAAATTATAAGAAAAGATAAGAGCATGAGTAGAACATGAATTGCCTCTTAGTATTTAGAATAGAGGAGAGAAAGGAGTTAATGTTAGGTCTGTTGGCTTCCTAAGAATGGCGTGAATTGGGAAGTTCAAAATTTTTCTGTAAAAGTGTGATATGATAGTGATAGTGAAGGTCTATAGAAAACAAAGTACAGAAAGAATAAAGCAAATGCAAGGTAAAGGAGGAAAGGACATAGAAATTTATCTGGTTCAGTCTAATCCACGTGACCTACGTCCAGTTCTCAAGCCACCACTTGAGATTTTCCAATATCTTGCAAGAATTTAGTAGACTCTTTGCAATACCACAGTACAAGCATATGCCCTATTCTAAGAGCTCTCAAATCTACACTCTGCACTTTTACAAAGTGTTTCCCAAATCTCTTGTGAAAACCCCTCACAAGAAAATCCTTCTTCCAAATGAAGAAAATATTTTTATACAGAAAGAAACTCCCACTCGGAGTAAATGTGACAGTTAAAGTGTAGTAAATGAAGTGTAAGAAATAAAAGGCTTTTAGTGGTGATTTCAGCAAAGTTTTAATATTTACAGCACAAAATCATTACCCACAACTTTAAATGAAGTTTTATTTATAGATTTATGACTAAACTAGTCGTTAGACACAAGATCTAGCCATTAAAGACATTAACCAACAGTTACTCTACAAAACTATTTGTTCATCAACCGCATTTAATGTATCTGACACACTGAAATTCAAATTTTGGGTGTCAACAGACGAATTTCGCATAGACCATAAGCTAAAGACTTTAACGTTGAACTTTCAAAATTTGTCTGTTTAAGAGTGAAATTCAAATTTAGAATTTGTCAAATATATCTCATGTTAAGACATATGAATTTTCATATTCAAAGTGCATATATTGAGTATGAATAGTTATCTCAAGTTTTTGCAATGCACTTGAAATTCAAATTTTAAAAGTCAAAATTCGTCTGTCAGTGTCTAGCTCAACATGACACAAAAGTTCTGCTCTTTAAAATTCAAATTTTGTATTTCAAAATTCATCTGTTAGAGACAAGCTCTAACTGGACTTATAAATTCTCACTTCAAAATTCAAATTTTGAAATCCAAAATTCATTTATTAGAGAGACTGACTTTAAACTCTTTTTGTACTTTAATATCATTCGAATTTTGTCAAGACTTTAGATAAATTTTGCACATTTTGCCAACTATGCTTTACTCAAAATTCGAATTTTAGAACTTGAAATTCATCTGTCAGAGATGATAACTCTAGAACTTTGAATTTCAATAAGCAAAGTTCATCTATTAGTTAGTGTTTTCAAAATATAACATATGTCAACATAGGATAACTGTGAAAACACTTGTTTAAATGAAGTGGGAACATAATTAAGTAAAAATCAAAGTCTTTTACCCTTTGTACTTTGTGAGAAATCCTAACAATTAAATCGTCAAACCTTTCTCATTGGATTTCTTTACGTGTATGTTCTTACAATTTTTTGATATTCTCCTTCTAAGCTCTAGTTGTTAAAAATCATCAAAACACTTGATTCAACATTCTTCCTCTTTTTGATGATGACAAAACAATTTGCAAACTAGATTAGTACCTGGGTTTGCTTTTAAAAGCTCCCCCTCAATATATCCATTAAATTTCAAAGATAAATACAGCACATGTAAAAGAGTAGAAGGAACATGTGAAAACATATTGCATTGATTCAATTAAAATTTAGTACAGAGATTCAATTTAAACACAAAGCAAGTACATGGCATTGTAGGATTAACAATAAGGTACATGAGATGCATAATTACACAACCCTAAGATCTAAGCTCTAAGTATCTCTAGTCTTGCCACTCCTTCCTAGTCTTGAGCTTGATCTTCTTCTTTCCATATATTTTGCTAGATTGCCCAGCTTCAGACTTGTAACACCCTACCTCCAAGCACCTCCAGACTCGACCAAAAACTTCAAAATCCAACCAAATGCAACCCAAACATCTCAAAACAACTTCCCAAAACTTTAGACCAGCAGAAACAAACAAAACAACACCAACAACTGGGTTGAGGCTGTGGCAGCTACAATATAGCCGTGGCTTTGGCCTTCCCTTGTTTCTCCATCATTACTAGACTATCTGGCACCGTGGCCTGCTTCCTGGTGCCACGACGCCCCCAACTGGTTTCCACACCAGCAAAAAACTCAATACCAGGGCAAGCTTCTGACAAGCATAACTTTATGCTTCAACCTCCGATTGACTTGATTTCAACTCCTACAAGTCAATCTAGTCCTAATCTACCTATAGTCACCAACTTCACCACAATCTAACTCTATATGGAGATTCTAGACCCCTGACACCATTTTGGCCACTTATTAGCCAAAACTCACCCCTAACAACCTCTAATTGCCAACAAAGGCCAAAACCCCCAAACCAACTTGTCCAAAAAGGTTTTACCTCAAAGAAACCACTCCTTTAAGATTTGACCCCATTGAACCCCCAACTAGACAAAATGGGCTACCAGCCCTAAAACACACCAACGAGGCCCAAATCCACTCTGCGAATACAAACACCACCATACTGACTTCTCAACATCCAAAACCATGTAAACACCACAATACAACATACATAATTCCCCATACATAACCGTATGTACATCCATCCATAACAATCCTTACAATGTCATACGTTCATTACAAAACCTTCTATCCTACTTGGCACAAGATACATTATCAAAATTCTTTGGACTAGTGCCAAAACCGTCACCAGAAAGGTTAGTCCATGGGAGAAGGGTGTGAGACAATGTTTCAGTAACCGGGAACAAGCACATACATATATATATACATATACTCATACAATTCATGAATGCAACGTGAAATGAATGTAATGCATGTCTCCCTCGCAGCGACCCCATCCTTATCCTCCCTAACATATATATATATTCCATCCTTATCCTCCCTAAAACATATATTATCATATATCATATCGTCATCACGTCATCACCACCCAATCCGCCATATATCACAATCTCACAATGCCATGTGGTGATACTCATGTATCATCATATAATATTCATCATGATCTTAATGTTATGCTACGCATTATGCCATATCATATCAATATCATTATCACATATGTAATCCTCATCATAATCATAATCATCATCTAACTATGTGCATACCACGATATATAGAAAACAATACATACAAACACATCCATATCATGGTATGAAAGAAACATGTATATATATACAAATATACGTAACATCATACAATACAACCATACAATACAAACAAACACCTGGTTACCTTAAGTGTCAATATCACACACGCGGATTACACAAACTTCTCAAGTTGTCCAACATGCTTGAACCCATCTCAGGCTACCAAACAACGTTTACAATATCACAATTCCTCAATTAACATAGTATACCAATAACCAAACATCATAATTCAACCAATTTAGTTTAACCCAAGGTTCAAACACCCCCTTTATGTATCAATAAGTTCTCGAGAACCATTCAAACACTACTCAACCACATACACTTCGGATTCCCAAGAGCCCTAACCTAAAACAACCTAGGGTTAAGCTCAAATCATACATATACCCTTCAAAACTCACATCCAAGTAACAAGAACACCAAAACACACTTCCTTAACCCCATTTCATCTATTTCAATCGGTGGATTTTGGAGAGGGAGGAGTAAAAAACCTTACCAACTTTAATCCCAGCTCTTAGATGCCGGATTACACTCCCAATGACCGAAAATTTTAAACCCTAACAGAGCTCCCACATTTCTCCTCCATTTCTCCTTCGTCTGTCCGACTGAAATGATCTGGATTTAAACAGAAATCACGATTCTCGCCGCTACTCCGAGTAAGTTCGCCTTGGCTCCAGTGCTTCCAGCTGGAAACCTTATTCTGTAGCTCTTCTCACCATGGCGGCCTACCTCCAAGCTGCAGCATGGAGCTCTTTCTGCCTCCACTTGAACTTTCCTCCATCCTGTTTCCTCCAATTCTGAACACAATGCCAAGAAGGATGTCATGAAGGGTGTTACACTCTCCCCTCCTTATAAATATTTTGTCCTCAAAATTTCAACTCTTACCTCAAGCAAACATCTTTGGATACCTTCTTCACATGGATTCTTCGGCCTCTCACGTGATATCATTAGAAGTCAAGCTGCTCCATAGGACCTTTATCAACTTAATGGTCTTGTTCCTTAATTGTTTCTCCTTAACGTCAAGAATTTGCAATGACGTGACCTCAAAAGTCAGATCCTCTTGCACTTGAATTACCTCATCATCAATTATATGAGATGGATCCGGATGATACTTCTTAAGTTGAGACATATGGAAAACATCATGCAATCCAGCAAGATTAGGTAGTAGCGCCACTCAATATGCTACTGGCCCAATTCACTCCATAATTTGGTATGGGCCCATATACTGTGAAGTGAGCTTCTTCACTCAAATCGATCTTCCAACACTAGTAGTAGAAGTGATCTTTAAAAACACATGATCTCCTGCATCACACTCCAATGGTCTCCTCCTCCTGTCTGCATAACTCTTTTGCCTACTCTGAGCGGTAAGAAGCTTCTGATGAATACTCTCTATTTGCTGACAGGTTTGATCCACAATATCAGGGCCCAAAAGACTCCTTTCACCGAGTTCAACCCAACACAACGGTGACTTGTACTTTATGCCATACAACACTTCATACGGAGCCATTTGCAAACTCGAGTGGAAATTGTTGTTGTAGACAAATTCAACTAACGATAGAAACTAATCCCAATTGCCCTTGTCTCTAGAACACACACCCGCAACATGTCCTCTAGAGTCTAAATTGTCCTTTTAGTCTGCCCATTAGATTGAGGGTGATAAGTAGTACTGAAACTTAATTTTCGTACCCATGGCCTTCTGAAGAGACTTCCAAAACCTCGATGTAAACCTAGGATATCTGTCTGATACAATATTCATTGGGACTCCATGCAGACTTATAATCTCATTCACATATAACTGAGCCAACTTCTCCATCGAAATAGTCTCTTGAATTGGAAGAAAATGGGCCGACTTTGTCAACCTGTCCATAATGACCCATAATCCATCGTGTCCTGAAGAGGTCCTCGGTAATCCCATCACGAAATCCATGGAAATGCTATCCCATTTCCACTCAAGCATCTCCAAAGGTTACAATGTACCTATAGGCAATTAGTGCTCAATGTTTACCTTTTGACAGATCAAACATCTTGCCACAAACTCTGCGATGTCCTTTTTCATACCTGGCCACTAATAACCACGCTTTAGATCCTAGTACATCTTGGTGGTACTTGGGTGAATAGTATACCTGCTCTTATAAGCTTCCTCCAAAATAATTTCTTGCAACCCCATAACATTTGGCACACAAATCCAACCACAGTACCGGATGATACCATCCTCCAGAATATCAAAGTCCTGGGTCTCCGCCATCTCAATCTATTTTCGAATGCCCAAAAGATAGTCATCGTCCAACTAAGCATAACAAATATTCCTCAATAAATCACTTGATACACTGATGGAACTCATTACTAGTACTCTAGGATGGACATTAATGGAAAACTTCATATCTCTCAGGCTTTTTAGCAACTGTTGCTCCCTTATCATCATTATGGCCATATGGATCGATTTCCAAGTTAGCCCATCCTCCATAATGTTGGCTTTCCTAGGATAATACTTCAAAGCAAACTCATAGTCCACCAGGAACTCAACCCAACGCCTTTGCCTCATGTTTAATTCCTTCTGATCAAACAAATATTTCAAACTTTTATGATCACTGAACACCTCGAATTGAGCGCCATATAGAAAATACCTCCATAATTTCAAAGCAAACATTACGGCCGCTAGCTCAAGATCATGAGTAAGATAGTTCTCCTCATGAGACCTTAACTGCCTTGAAGCATATGCCACAGCTCTGCCTTGAAGCATACGCCACAGCTCTACCTTGCTGCATCAAAACACCTCCTAGACCCTTCTTAGAGGCGTCTGTATAAATAGTGAATGACTCTGATAGGTTAGGGATAATGAGCACTTGGGTCGACGTCAGACAAACCTTCAGCTCTTGGAATGCTCTCTCACACCTGTCATCCTAAATGAAAGATTGATCCTTATGGGTGAGTCTAGTCAATGGCATAACAAGCTGAGAGAATCCCATAATGAACCTCTGGTAGTATCTAGCTAAACCCAAAAAACTGTGAATTTTAGTCAATAATCGCGGTCTCTCCCAATTCAACACCGCTTCAACTTTAGTAGGGTCTATTGCCACTCCTTCTGTAGAAATTGCATGACCTAGAAATTTCACCTCCTGTAGCCAAAACTCACATTTACTGAGCTTAGCATACAATTGGTGATCCTGCAATACTTGCAACACAATCTGAAGATGAAGCACATGCTCTTCCTCACTCTTGTAGTAGATCAGAATATCATCGATAAAAACCACCACAAATTTATCCAAATACGGCCAAAACACCCTGTTCATATAATCTATGAAGATTGTTGAAGCATTGGTTAACCCGAAAGGCATCACAAGAAACTCATAATGACCATATCGAGTTTGGAAAGTCATTTTAGGCATATCTTCAACAGACACTCGCAATTGATGGTATCCCGACCTCAAATCGACTTTTGAGAATACAGAGGCACCTACCAACTGATCAATCAAGTCCTCAATCCTAGGCAAAGGATAATTATTCTTGATCGTCACTTAATTCAATTTCCTGTAATCAATGCACAATTTGAGGCTGCCTTCCTTCTTGATAAAAAACACTGGAGCTCCCCAAAGTGAGGCACTAGGTCTAATAAAACCCCTTTTTAACAAATCCTTAATTTGCTACTTCAGTTTCTTCAATTTAGACAATGCCATTCGATATGGAGCCTTCGAAATAGGACTTGTCCCAGGCACCAAATCAATGAAAAACTCTAGTTCTCATGATAATGGCAAATCGGTAATCTCCTCTGGAAACACATCAAGATATTCATTCACAACTAGGTATCTTTGGACACTCCTTCCATATCCATATTCACAGAAAAGAAAACCAGAAACCCTTGACATCCTTTCTTTAGATATCTGTCAGCTTGGGCAAAGGACAAATAGACATTCTCATCCCCTTTAACACTAGGGATATTCATAGGCAAAGACACAGTCTTCTGAGCACAGTCGAGAATAGCATTATTCACCTCTAGCCAATCCATCTCAATTATCATATCAATTTCTCACAACGGCAAGCAGATTAGATCCAGGGTAGTGCTTCGGTGTTCAAAACAAACCACACAGTTCAGACAAGCTTGAGCAGTTCTTATTGAAACTCCGACAGGTGTGGATACCGATAACTAAAAAGGTAACCCCATTGCCATAATACCCAATCTCCGAGCACAATCAAAAGAAATCAAGGAATGTGATGCACCTGAGTCCAACAAAGCATGAATAGAGTAACCATTGAGTTTAAGTTTACCTCTAATCAGATTAAGCGCTGCATCCACTTCCTGTCGGGTGATGGCAAAAACTCATTTGGGCATCATGGGCCTCCTTGTCACATCATCATGCCTTGGCTCCTAACAATTCCACGACATATGACCCGGTCTCCCACAATTATAACAGATCAAGCACAGACAGTCACCATGGTTAAACTTGCATTTTGTGCATGGATTTGATGCACTACCTGAATCATACTGAGATAGAGTGGAGTCCCTTGCTGCATACTCACTCTAACTAGAACTTCCCTGTTCAAAGCCTCCTCGATAAAAGGGTCCTATGCCAAACCGACCTCAATTAGACTGATCTCTACTTAACCTGCCTCTACCTCTACCATAACGACCCCTATTATGATGATGTTTTCCTCTGCTATAACCTATACTGCCACCGCTGCTACTACTACCTGAACCACTTCCTTTGCTGATTCCTTCTGTAGGTCTTAGGTGAGAAAAAGCACAAATCATGGAATTCCTTCTATGCTCCTTGGCCTCCTTCATCCATCTGTATAGGGCATGAATCTTCACACACAAGTCCTCAAAGGACACAAACTCCACCACAAATAGTCACTCCTTAATCTCTAAATGGGCTCCCTCAAACAACCTCTGAGCCATTCACCTATGGTCAGGGTAATTATTCATATAAGTGGAATATTTCGCCAAGTCCAGAAACTGATCAATGTAGTCATCCGCCGACAGATTCCCTTAATGAAAAGTTAGAAACTCGGCCTCCTTTTGCATCATTAAGGTTGGAGGGACGTCGTGTGCAAAGAACTATACCTTAAATTGTTCCCAACTCAAAGGAGGATTCAACGCTTCAACATTTGGGAGAATACTCCTCCACCAACGCTTGGCCTTGTTTTCAAGCTTAAATGCCGCTAGTTGCAACCTTTGCTTTGAGGTGCAATCCATCACATTGAAGATGTTCTCCAATTGTTCTATCCAATTCTCAGCCTGGGAAACATCCATGGTACCTTTGAAAGCCGGGGGATTGAACTTCTGAAAGTCCTTCAACTGTGAAGAGATACCCCTCTTTCCAACCCTTAGGGCTCTCTTAGGCTCCACCACATTTTCATCCTCTTCTGCATTCAAATCCACAAACATGCTAGCCTTTCCATTAACTTCATCCTGTTCTAGCCTATCAATTCGCTCTTGCACTATGTTCAACGTCTCCCCCTGAGTACTTACTTGATTACTGAGGTCAGACAACATCTCATGCATCTGCCTTATAAGATTACTATTACTCTATCTTCCTCTATGAGACATTCTTCCTACACACAAGCAACAACACACTCAATTATATGGTTATAGACTAGCATTGCAGTGGGAATATAGTCTATGTATTTAAAATTATGCCAAGTAGTACTTCAAGCAGAAACAATGGCCCAAAACCATGGATCCGATACCAAAATGTAACACCCTACCTCCAAATACCTTTAGAGTCTACCAAAAACTTCAAAATCCAACCCAACACAACCCAGACATCTCAAAACAACTTCCCAAAACTTCAGAACAGTAGAAACGAACAAAATAACACCAAACACTGGGCTGAGGTCGTGGCTGCTACAGTACCGCCATGGCTCTGGCCTTCCCTTGTTTCTCCATCATTACTAGACTATCTGGCACTGCGGCCTGCTTCTTGGCACCACAGCGCTCCCTACTGGTTTCCACACCAACAAAAAACTCAACACCAGGGCGAGCTTTCGATGAGCATAACTTTATGCTCCAACCTCTGATTGACTTGATTTCAACTCCTACAAGTCAATTTAGTCTCAATCTATCTATAGACACTAACTTCACTTCAATCCAACTCCGTATGGAAATTCTGGACCCCTGACACTATTTTGGCCACTTATTAACCAAAACTCACCCCTAATAACCTCTAATTCCCACCAAAGGCAAATGGTCACTCAAAGACCATTTATACAAGTCTAAAACCCTAAAAACTAACTTGTCCAAAGAGGTTTGACCTCAAAGGAACCACTCCTTTGAGATTTGATCCCATTGAACCCCCAACATGACTAAATAGGCTACCAGCCCTAAAACACACCAACAAGGCCCAAATCCACTCTACGCATATAAACACCACCATACTGACTTCTCAACATCCAAAACCATGTAAACACCATAATGCAACATACATAATTCCACATACATAACCATATGTACATCCATCCATAACAATCCTTACAATGTCATACGTTCATTACAAAACATTCTATCCTACTTGACACAAGATATATAAGCCAAATTATACATAAACTACATAGACCTAGTATTCCCACGTCTGATGCTACTCCCTCATCTTCTCCGGACTAATGCTAGAACCATCACCTAAAAGGTTAGTTCATGGGAGAGGGGTGTATGACAATGTCTCAGTAACCAAGAACAACCACACACACACATATAGATATACATATATCTCATACAATTCATGAATGCAATGTAAAATGAATGGAATGCATGTCTCCCTCATAGGGATCCCATCCTTATCCTCCCTAACATATATATTTCATTCTTATCCTCCCTAACATATATATTATCACATATCATATTGTCATCACATCATCACCACCCAATCCGCCATATATCACAATCTCACAATGCCATGTTGTGATGCTCATGTATCATCATATAATAATCATCATGATCTCAATGTTATGTTATGCATTATGCCATATCATATCAATATCATCATCACATATGTAATCCTCATTATAATCATAATCATCATCTAACTGTATGCATATCACGATATATAGAAAATAGTACATACAAATACATTCATATCGTGGTATGAAAGAAACATGCATATATATACAAATATATGTAACATCATACAATACAACAATACAAAACAAACAAATACCCGATTACCTCAAGTGTCAATATCACACAACTGGATTCCACGAACTTCTCGAGTTGTCTAACACGCTTGAGCCCCTCGCAGACTACCAAACAACTTTCATAATACCACAATTCCTCAATTAACACAATAAACTAATAACCAAACATCAAAATTCAACCAATTTAGTCTAAACCAAGGTTTCAACACCTTTTTTATGCATTAATAAGCTATCAAGAACCATTCAAACACTACTCAACCACATACACTTCAAATTCCCAAGAGCTCTAACTGAAAACAACCTAGCATTAAGCTCAAATCATACATATACCCTTCAAAACTCACATCCAAGCCACAAGAACATGAAAACACACTTCCTTAACCCTATTTCATCCATTTCAATCGTTGGATTTTGGCCAAAACCGAAGATCCAAACATATAACTGAAGAACCCCAAGTTTCAATCGAAGAAAATGGAGAGGAAAGAGTAAAATCACTTACCAACTTGAATCCAAGTTCTTGGACACCAAAAAACACTCCCAATGACTAAAATCTTCAAACCCTAATAGAGCTCCCTCGTTTCTCCTCTGTTTCTCCTTCATCCGTCTGACTAAAATGATTCAGATTTAAACAAAAATCTCAAGTTTTGACATAGCTCTGAGTAAGTTCACTGCAGCGCCGGTGCTTCCAGCTGGAAACCTCATTCTGGAGCTCTTCTAGTCATGGTGGCTCAGCTCTAAGCTGCAGCATGGAGCTCTTTCTACCTCTATTTGAACCTTCCTCCATCTTATTTCCTCCGGTTCTAAACATAATACCAAGAAAGAATTCATGAAGGGTGTTACAAGACTTCCTAGTTTACTTGTCTTTCTTCTCCCACTTTGTAGCATCATTAGGGACTAAAGCATGCATAGAGGGAGGAAGGATATGTGACACAGGAATGGCTTGAAGAGGGACAAGGATGAATGGCACTGATAAAGATATCTTAGGAAGATCTTCCTCAGCATCTGAGACTATCTCCTAAACTTCCTTTTGCTCCAATGTCAGACCATATTTAGGAGATGGAAGTTGAGGCACAGGAGGAGAAAACATTTCATCAAGCATTTTCTCCTGAGCTTGCATTGTTGCATCATGTGCAAAGGTAGCAATATCCATATAAGGCATGAGGCCTATCTCCACATTTAGTACAGCTTGGATTATTAGGGTAGAGGTGATAGCTGTAACTAGTTTTTCCATTTTCATAGACTCTTCAGATGATAGGATTATTTCCTAAACAGTGTCCTCCATCATAGGCTTGTGAGAGCCTTCTTCCTGCTGGGCCTTTTCCTCTATGGCATAGTCCAAGGGTGAACCAGGACTTGTGGCATTGCTTAAGGCTTGTGTGGAAGCAGCGGCATCAATAGCCCCAGCTGCAACATCTGTAGCAGTAGGCTTAAAGGATTCTAGTTCAAAAGGGCTTGGAGGTTCAAGAGAGATAGATTTGGTAGGCTTAGAGGGTCTAAGTTAAGGTGGTGCCGATATGGTAGGATATCATCTGTGATGTCTTTACAGGCATCAGTAATCACCTTCAGATTCTTAGCCAGCTGAGTGATTTGATCTTGCATACATATCAACATTAAAGAGGATAGGCTGTCACACAACTCAGTAACTCTAGTTGGCTTGGACCAAATGGATGGAGTGGAAGGCTGAAGCGGCTGAGCATGCTGTGGTAAAGGAGAAACAGGTTAGGATAGTTGTGGTGAGGACTGTGTATGTGGAATAGCCTCAAAAAAGTACCTTCTTGCTGTTGAGATTTACCTCCTTCATAAAACAAATCTTCTGACTTCTATGTACCCTTGCCAATCCACCTCCCTTCCTTTCTTTCTATACCTATCTGCATCAATTCTTCCTCCTTGAAGACCTCAGTGGGCTTTTCTTTGCCCTTCTCCAAGTGCTTAATCTTTGCATACTGAAGCATCTTGGTAATGATGGAGGCATAGGGCAAGGTAGAATCTTTCCTTTGATCCCTTGCCTTAACTATATGCTGGAAGATGATATAGCTTAGATTCAGTAGCTTTCCCCATACTAGAGCAGTCATTACATGAGCCTCAGCCCATGTAATCAAATTAAAACTTCCCCCTTTATTGAAGATGATCCTAAACATTATGTAGTGTAGGACCCTGGGTTGTACACTTAGGTCGGTGGGTTGTACCATTCTCAGAGAAGGCCTATTCTCATGGCTTCTAAATAGATTGTTCAGGATTATGTTCTCCTTGTAGTTCAGGAATTGTCCACCTTCCTCTTTTGCTTCATCATCCTCATGCATGTATCTAGAGGTGGTGATGTCAATTTTGAATCCCTCTTATCCAAGGATCTTCAGGACTTCATTGATGGTCTTATCAAAGAGTCGCAGAGTTCTGGACCTGAGGTTAACCTTCCATCTCTTTTTTCTATTCTTGAATGATAGGGCAGCATACCACGTCTTTATCATCTCATCATCATACCTTTCCTTAATTTCCAACAAGTTCTTATATTTAACCAGCTAGATCCCATCATTAAAATTGTTGGACACCAGAAAATCTTCCAAGTTGGTACAACAAGGGGTTATTACATTTTTACTTACAAACTTTGTGGTGTATTCCTCCAATATTTGGGTAATGCTGCACAAAGGTTCTATAGTTAACTGCAATTCCTTTGACTTGGTGTTGGAAGAGGAGACAGCAAGGGCTGGTTTCTTTGATTCAGCCTTGGGTGTTGTTTTCTTCTTTTTGGAGGGAGTTCTTTTGCTGGATTTGCCCTTTCTTTTCTTTATTTCTCCTTCTTTAGATGTATATTGAGACTTGACCACTTGTTTGGGTCTAAACTCTTTTTTCCCAATGTTAGGAATCTTAAGCCTTGCCATTTTTTTGATATAGATTGAAGACAAGTGCTAAAAGAGGGCTTATAAGGATTAGGTAGAAGTTTAATCGGTGGGAAATGATAAGGTCTGATGTAAGGATTAAAGATATGATAGATAATTAATTGTCTATCATACCTTAGCTATAAATATTAGGAATTTAACTTCAAAAAGTAAATAGATTCAATTAGAGGCTTGCTTATAGTTCATTGGGAACTATAACTTAAGCATCGATTATTAATTAGGCTTATATTGATTTTTCTATCATCTAAGCCCATGAGAAGTACCTGCAAAACATCTTAAACATTCTCTTCTTATCCTATAGTATATGTCCTCTAGAAGGTGTTTGTTTAGGATATCTGCAATCTGATCTTTAATAGGGACAAACTCTAACATGATATCTCTTTTCAAAACATGGTCTCGTATGAAGTGATATCTAACTTCAATGTGTTTTGTCCTTGAATGCATAACTGGATTCTTTGTGATGTTTATGGCACATTGATTATCACATCTTATTGGTATTTCATTCATTTTAATCTCAAGACCTTCAAGTTGCTACTCATCCAAAGAACTTGAGCACAACAGCTTCCAGCAGCTATAAATTCAGCTTCTGCTATGAAGAGAGCTACATTATTTTGTTTCTTGCCGTACCATGAAACTAGAGATCCTCCCATAAATTGACACAATTCACTTGTGTTCTTTTTGTCAGTTTTGGATCCAAAAAAGTCAGTATTAGTATATCCTATGAGCTCTTCTCCATTACCCTTTGGATACCAAAGTCCTATCTATAATGTTCCAATTAGATATATGAAAATTCTCTTCACAGCTGTTACATGGGACTCTTTAGGACATGATTGGAACCCTGCACATATGCAGACACTGAATATAATGTTAGGTCTACTTGTTGTTAGGTCTAGCAAGGAACCAATCATTCCCCTATATTGAGTTATATTAAATGTCTTTCCTCCTTCATCCATATCAAACTTTATTATAGTGGCTATATGAGTTCCCATTGGTTTGGCATTTTCCATTCCAAATTTCTTCAGCAACTCTTTCAAATACTTTGATTGATTGAGGAAGATGTCATCATCACATTGTTTAATTTGTAATCCAAGGAAGAAGTTGAGCTCTCCCATCATTGACATCGCAAATTTGCTCTATATTAACTTAGAGAAGTTCTTGCAAAGAAATTCATTAGTAGCACCAAATATGATATCAACAGCATAAATTTGAACAATTAGCAAATCTTTATTTTCCTTTTTAGTAAACAATGTTGTATTAACTTTCCCTCTATTAAATCTTTTTTCAATTAGAAAGTTGTTTAATCTTTCATACCATGCTCTGGGTGCCTGTTTTAAGCCATAAAGAGCTTTCTTCAGTTTATATACATGATTTGGCTTTGTTGAGTCCTCAAAACCTGAAGGTTGATCAACATAAACCTCTTCCATGATATAACCATTTAGAAAGGTATTCTTTACATCCATTTGATATAGGATTATGTCTTTTATATATGCATAGGCTAAGAGAATTCTTATTGCCTCCAATCTTGCAACTGGAGCAAAAGTTTCCTCATAATCTATGCCTTCTTCCCGATTGTATCCTTTAGCTACTAACCTAGCTTTGTTTCAAATACCCATCTAGTTCCAATAATTGGGTGATCCTTGGGCCTAGGCACTAAATCTCAAATTTGATTTCTTTCAAATTGATTAAATTCTTCTTGCATAGCTAAAATCTAGTATTCATCTATTAAAGCTTCTTTAGTGTACTTAGGTTCAATCTGAGAGATAAATGCACAATTATTCATTTGATCCCTAAGTTGTCATTAGTTTTGACATTCTCCTGAACATCCCCAATCACTTGATCAACAGGATAACTCCTTTGATATATACGAGCTCTAGGGAGTTCTTGGGAATCTTCTTCATTATCTTCAGCTTCCATATCTTTCTCCTGAATGTTTTCCTTTACATTAGTAGATTCTAATCTTTTTTTAGGTTCATTTTTATTTTCTTCAAAAAGGTTCAAGTTCTTGAAGCTAGAAATTAGTTTATCCTCATCTAAGAATTGTTTAGAAATAGTTTCATTCTCAATGACGAGTACATGCATAGATTCTTCTATGTTTCACTACTGCAGAAAGGTTTTTTAACGTCGGTTCTTTTTCGTCAATTACTTCGGTTATTGAGGTGACGCGGATCAGGCCGACGTAGAAATTTGATGTTCTACGTCGGTTCTAGAACCGACGTAGAAATACTAATTCTACGTCGGTTCCTAACCCCAACCGACGTGGATTTTGAAATAAAACTATTTCCACGTCTTCATTTCACTTCGGTTACCTATTATAACCGACGTAAAAATATATTTCTACGTCGAGTATCTATAATAACCGACGTAGTTTATGAATTTTTACGTCGGTTATAATTGCAACCGACGTAGAAATGAAACTTTTTTTTAAAAAAAATTTGCATGAAAACAAAATTAATTATTATTTTATAAAAAAATTATAAACATTAGTGGCAATTGTCAATTTCATACGAAAAAGAAATGAAATTTGTTTCCTGTGACAATTGACGCATTTCTAATTAAACCAACAACAAAAACTTCAAATGTTAAGAAATCAAGGTCCAATAATGAAAATAAGAAATCCATTACTAAAATCACCAAATCAAACATACACCAACTAGTTTAAAACAAGAAACCAAAGGTCCTAAAACAAGGTACTACAAGCCCAATTCAAAAATGAACAAAAAATAACAAGAGAAAACGTAAAAAGCTCCACAGCAAAATTATTCATCAACTCCTTCCTTTAGGGTCAAGTTGTGTCCCATCAACTCCCTCCCCATCTGCATCATCTGTTAAGTCATTACCACCAAATCATACCATTTGAAAGAATTGATTATGTGCCAAATCAAAAGTTTTTAATTGAACAAGTAAGAATTTGCATCAAAACTATACAATAATAAACCTAAACTATTACCTTATCATAATGCCACTTTTTGTAGAAAATATTCTGCCCAAATGTTGCGAATGTGTTCCATCTCTAAATCAGAATAGCTCTCAATATCATGATAGTGCTGCAAGTTCAAAGTAAAACCATTGAAACATAAGCCATAGATCAATCAAAAGAAATCTCAACTAGCATCACAAATCTAAGTTGGGTAAGATATTATTACCTGATGAAATGACTCAATAATGTTTGTCTTGATGATGTCATACATATATCTCATCACATAATAATCAGACTCATTGTCTCCTTGATGACGATGGCACTACAAATGAATGGAAAATAATAAAAAAACATGGAATAATTGTTTTGGAAAAAGCATGAGTTCAAACTACTTACTTGTGGATATTCCCACTTGCACTTCTTTTGCTTATGTGAGTGCTTTCCACCCATCATTTGGTATGACTTCAAAGATCTAGCATCAAATACACCAAAATATACAACATCACATGTTAGAAACAGCAATAAAAGGCATAATCATCCTGAACAGACATTCCAGAAATCATCATATCAAACAAAAGAAGTGCATGCTTTAATAAAAAAAACATATTACACAAAATTAGATATGACTTGCGCATGTGCATGCTTTAACCAGAAAAATATCCATCAACTTTATGAATGAAGTCAACTCTAATACATTTCTAAAGAAAACATATTTCTCATATATATAAAACCAAAATTGGAGTGATTAAATTAACGGTTCAAATCAGCACCCATGTGTTGCAATAGCAAAGATGACTTTCTTATACCCAAATGAGACTAAATGTATCTGCCTGTTATGCTTGGGGAAAAATATACACGTGCAGCAAAATATATCAATATCTTCCCCTAAAAATCAAGACCACAAAGTCACCCTTTTTTCACTCAAATCAGAACGTTTCACATGCAACAAATATATATCCCAAGGTTTTTTAGTTTTCACAAAAACACATAACTATATACAATTACTTTTCTAACAACCACAAAAATGAAGTTCTTTCCAAGATATATATATAATGTAGAGCAATTATATACAACCACAGAAATGAAGTTATTTCCAAGAACCATCATACTCGTATGAGCCTTTCCAAGCTCAAAACATCACATACACATACAGCAACCATACCTCATTCTAATTACAAGGATAATCATGATTATGACCTATTTGGGAGCTATAATCATAATGTCATTTTTATGGATAAGTAAAGTTCTTTTCATGAATAAACTGACATTTTCAACATAGAGAACATAATCATATAGATGTACCAAGCACAAGAGAGAACAAAAATTAATACTAGGATTAGAATATAACCATGAAACAGAACAAGTTTCCAGCCTTAGTACACATAGCAAGATATCTAACATGTTCATGTGACTATCATTTCTCATAAGTGATAGAAATTAATGATTATAAACTCAAACGGAAACTGACAACAAAAAGTAGTAAGTGATATGGAAAGCATCATATATCAACCAATATAATTTTATATTCCATACTCATCTTGCTAAGAATTAAGCTAATTCGCAGACTAAAAGTGTATGAAACAAAGTTTTGCAGAAAACTTACGTTTCAAATATGCTCTTCACATCAAGGCTCACTTGCTGCTCCATGGAAGAAAACCAAAAAATGGTTGTTTTTTGTGGGCAAATAACACCTAGCTTCCAATAAGTCCTACAATATATCAATTAATGATAATGTAATATTAGTTACATATTCCTTATTAAATCATTACAGGGAATGGATTTCAATCCAAATATTACCCCTCACAGTATGGTACCATCCAACATTCCTTATTTTCATCTTTGAGGCTATCTGCAATGTAGTTCATTCTTTCATTTGCCTTATTCCCTACACTTTGGGTGTACATTGGACATAAGAATCCATATCTATCATTCCTTGCAGAGGATGTGCATAGGTGGTGGAGATACCTACAATATTAGAAAAAAGAATTATAAAAGTTAAATTCATTCACTTTTTTTATTTTAGTTTATGTCAACAACTTTGGATGATTATTCAAAATTGTAGGTCTTGAAGTAAAAGTGAACTTACATGATAAACAATTGCATCATGGATATGCCCAATTGCTCGAACGCTATGAACTCTATGACATCTCACTTTTTGATGTAGAAGTCATACTCCTTCCCCACAATCTCTAGACCCATATGTAACTGGATCGTATTGATCTTCCTAGCTGCCACAGTTAGTCTTGTGAATGCGTCAAGCTCTGGGGCAACATAGGGCTGAACTACATGGGGTTGGGGTTGGGGATTTGAATCCATAGAATCCTTGGTCTTGTGGAGTCCCTAATTAATTAAATAACGAATAATTAGAACTTCATACTATCTCATTTAGAAAATAAGTGAGAATAATATAATTTTTTTGTACCTGATCCATAACCAAGCGGACTAGTCTTTTTGGCCACAAAATAAAATTTTTTGGGGCTTGTTGAACTGTGGTAACCTCCTCAGTAGGGAATGGCATCAAGGCATCATGGTCAACAACATCCTCAACCACCACCCTTACTTGGTCCTGTTGTATTGGCTGGTGGTGGATGGTTCCTCCCAACTTGAAGACTTTGCCATATGCAACTATACGAGTGTAAGGATCCTCCAAATAAATCTCACACGCTGCTCCTGTATTTGGTATTTCAGTTTCCTCCATAGCTTGAGGCACACAATTGCCTTTTGTGCTTGGAGGCATGGGAGAAGGGATATCCATGGGAGGCTGTTCTGTTCGGGACTGCATCGCCTCCATTGAACTCTTGAACATGGACATCATTTTCTCTTGCATAGCCTCCATTCGTGCTTCCATTCGTTGTTCCATGTCAGCTACTACCGCAACACGGGTTTGCTCTCTAACATCTTCCATCATTTTTTCCACCTGGTGCATAGAAACCGATCCTGAGCTACGGCTTGAACATGATCCAAAGAACTGTCTTATGCCTACTCCCCCTCCCACACCCCTTACACGCCCAGGGTGCTCTTCCTTCCCTAGTGCAGTGGCCAATATATCCTTCCTTCTAACAGGAGTAAAGCTCCCTTGGGTTACCTCTTGTTCTAGAGTATCCTGTAATGCAAAAAGAACTAACATAATTAACAATTGTGTAACTAAAGTACAATAATTTTCATTTATATTAAATTACTTACAATCTTCTCAGCTACTATTCTAGCCTCCTCGGTGAGGAATTGTCCTTCCTTGTTCATCCGTGCTCTCTTCCACTTTTCATGACGAGAGAGAGGAGATGGAGGAGAGATAACTATTGATTCATCATTCCCTGCAGCATCTCTTCTTGCTTTCAACTTCTCCTGCATAATCTGTTCTTCAAGCAATTCATATCCTCCACGAGACAAGGTGTGGGGGTAAACATTGTTCTTTTGGATCTCTTGATGTTCCTCTCTTTTTTTCTGTTGGCAATAAATGGGAAGGTTAGGTCCAAAAAAGCAATTAATAACAAAATGTATTTGATATCACATTCAAATGTTTGCTCACCATAAATGCTGGATCATGTCGACTATTAACAAATTTCTCCCATGTCTCTTGATCAAGATACTCATACTTCTCACAAGGATTTTGGTCTCTCATCTTACCAAAAACATAATTACTTGTTAGTTTGCTCTTGAAGTCTTTCCATCGCCCCCCTGCATATTGTAGTATCTTTGTCTTCACAACTTGAGTTTGAGGAATGTCATAAGTTAGCTACAAAGATGCATGTGAGGAAGTTAGTAATAAAATAGATAAAAAATATATGTAAAACAGTAGATAATTATATAATTATTTACCAAGATAGCTTGCCAAAGTTGATCCTTCTCAATGTCTTCTACATTATCCCATTTTTCGATTAAGATGCTAATTTTTGAGCGTGTCATAGTGCCAACAAAGCTCTTGAACTGTTTAGATCCAGGCCCAATTGGATTCCCTAATTCATCAAAGTTAACCTTCTTTCTATGGCCACCACCATGAGCTAAGGCCAACTCTTTCAATCGTGTGCCGCCACGTCTACCTCTTTTACATTTACTGCTTGAGGGATTCTCCATGCGGCTATTCAGTGAACAAGATAATTAAGGTTAGTAAATTGCCCCATTTATATATATGTGTGTATATATAATACCCACCAATTATATCCCAACATAGGTACGTTCATTGCATGTAACTAAAAGGAGAAAAAAAAAAACGATCATGACTGGGCAAGAATTCTCATAACTCAATTATGTATATGAAGGGAAAGTGTCGTCTTGACTAGATGGACGATTACTTTTGTACCATATAATAGGACATATTCAATTATTCATTTTAATTGTTGTTTTGCATGTGCTAAATATATCGATCAAATGAATTTTCTTGTGCATATGTAATTTAAAAAAAAAAAGATCAGTACATTCTGAATCTAAAGAGTAATTCTTTTTTACTATTGATATGTAAAAGTGGTGGTGGTATCATAAGTAATAATTAGCTTCATTTTTATTTCAAACATTAATTAATAATGCAACTGATATTTCTAAATTAAGAAAAAGAAACTTTGATTTAGTTTAATTTAATGCTTTGTCTTGAAGTGTTGGGGGGGGGAGCATAGATCACTCATCTATATAAATTACTAAAAAAAAATGGGATCATTGTTCCCCTAGGCAGGTTCATCCTTGGTAGATGCTAATAAAATAGTAGACTTGAAAAGTCACAAACACAATGACATTTTTTTTTTAATTTGATGGGGCACTTTATATTTACACTAAAGATTCATTCAACTTCATATCTTTTCTGATTCATCCTAAATCTTATCTTCATGCACAAATAATATTTGGATCTTTCACTAATTCTTGTTTCACCTTGCACAAAACATAAAAATACAAACTGCCTTTTGAGCCTATGTAACACTCATCCAATAAATTAATTAACCTTCTGTTGTTATTCATGGAGTAGAAGCATCTCACAAAAGGAAAGAACAACATTTACAAGCAAGCAGAAAACTACTACATGGAAAAAGCAAAATTAAAAGCACCTGATCCATGACTAAATATCCAAGGGGTGTGAGAAACAAAAAGAGGAAAAAGCTTCTGCATTTATTAATACCTGTAATCGTTTCTTAATTGTATCCAATGGGGTTGTGATGTAGGATGCTATTGGTGCAGCAATAACCCCTCCAGTACCTTGCACAAAGATTAGTTTCTGCAGATTAGGAGTGCCTTCCTCATATTCAGTACCATGTCCAACAAATCTAGGAAAGCAACCATGAGATAATTAACCTCAACATTTACAAGTTTCCAAAAAACCACAAGGTGTGATATAGCAAAGCAAGTAGTTAGAAAATAGGCATTGATAGAATAGGGAGTAAATTTACAAGTCAATAAAATCAATTGATCACACAAAAGAAACAACAAAAATGCATTGTATTTTTTTTAATGGAATACAAGGCTATGGCTACAAACCATACAAAAACAGAAAATCAAAGAGCAAGGGCATAACGCTCATTATTCATGTCAACATACAGAAGATCACTACACCCTCTAGGTGGGCTGGAAATCAATGGTCATTCTCCACCTCATGAACTTTATGTCTGCATATTCTCCCATATCCCTTCTTCATGATCATTTCTTGCGGCATGCACATCATCTACTTCATCATCTTCATTCCATTGAGGTAGTCTTGATGAAAATGAAGGAGTCTCATAAATATCATAATTGGATTCATCAATCTCATTACTACCAGTCAGCCTTTTCCCTTGAAGAACGACAGACCACTTTTTATCAACTGGGTCAGTTATATAAAACACTTGTTTCGCTTGGACTGCCATGATAAAGGGCTCCTCTTTATAACCTTCCCTATTAAGATCTACCAAAGTAAATCCTAACTCGTCTGTTCGAACACCATTATTACTATCAACCCACCTACATTTTAAAACAGGTACTCTAAACTTAATGTAGTCAACCTCCCATATCTCTTGAATAACACCAAAATAAGATATACTTGCCAAAATGGGATTTTTATCTTTCGAGCTTGAAAAATGCATTGATTCAGCTACTATCATAACCCCACTATTTTGCATAGTGCTTTTATCATCTTGTGCTTTTGTATAGAAGGAGTACCCATTAATGTCATATCCACTCCAACATATGACCTCAAAACGAGGCCCATCAGCTAACCACCTAATTGTATCAGAAGCAGTAACATCCTTCCTTACTTGTTCATTGAACCATGACCTGAACGTCCTATTGTGCTCATTTAGCAACCATTTATCACTTTTTCGAGGGTTCTTCTCCCTTACAATGTTTTTATGCTCAGCTAAGTAGGGATGAACTTCATCAGTATTATTCAAAATGTACAAATGTGCTTGTAGCACTTCTTCACGTGACATAGGCTTCACTTTCACACCCCGTGTACCCTTCCCTATAACTCTTATTCCCTCGTGGCGAGACTTAGGAAGTCCAATAGCTTCTACTTCTGACAAATATTCATTACAAAAATCAACAACCTCTTCAGCAACATATCTTTGAACAATAGAGGCTTCAAGATGATGTGGGTTCTTCACATACCCTTTTAAAATTTTCATGTATCGCTCAAATGGGTACATCCACCGTAAATAAACAGGGCCGCACAGCCTTATCTCTCTCACTAGATGTATAATTAAATGTACCATGATGTCAAAAAATGATGGTGGAAAATACATTTCAAGTTGGCACAAAATAATAGCAATATCATTTTCCAATTCATCCAATTTCAGAGGGTCAATGACTTTGCTACATATAGCATTGAAGAAGAAACACAGTCTAGTTATAGTTTCTCTCACATTTTTAGGCAATATATCTCTGATAGCCACTGGTAACAGTTGTTGCATCAACACATGGCAATCATGGGACTTGAAGCCTACTAATTTTAAATCTTTCAATGACACAAACCTTTTGACATTTGAAGAATATCCTTGTGGCACCTTAATGCCATGTAAACACTCACATAAACTTCTTCTCTCCTGTTTGGACAAAGTATGACAAGCTGGGGGTAAGTAAGTTCTCTTCCCTACTTGGAGTGGAGCTAACTCTGCTCGTATTCCCATTGCAACTAAATCTTGTCTTGCTCTTGTAGTATCCTTGGTCTTGCCTTGTATGTTGAGAAGCATTCCGATAAGACTATCACACACATTTTTCTCCACATGCATCACATCAAGACAGTGTCTTACCTTAAGATGTTTCCAATATGGAAGATCAAAGAAGATGGACCTCTTCTTCCAAAAATTCTTATCAGTTGCTGATTTCTGGCACTTACCAAATATCACATTGATATCTTTCACTCGTTGATAAACTTGCTTTGCAGTTAATGGCTTTGGAGCATTTTCATTTTCTTGTAAGCCATTGAAAGCTTTTTTCAGTCTACGATAAGGGTGGTTCTGTCTTAGAAATCTTCTGTGACCAAGATAGACAGTTTTCTTTCCAAATTCAAGTTGATGGTGGGATGTACCTTCTTCACAGATAGGGCATGCATTATGCCCTTTAACACTATATCCAGACAAGTTTCCATATGCAGGGAAGTCATTTATTGTGCAAAAAATCATGGCTCGCAGCTTAAAAGTTTCCTTCTGATATGCATCAAACACATCCACACCTTCCTCCCAGAGCAACTTCAAGTCCTTAATCAAAGGTGCCAAGTAAACATCTATGTTGTTTCCAGGTTGTTTTGGACCTGAAATCATCATAGATAACATGATGTACTTGCGTTTCATACAAAGTTGAGGAGGTAGATTATAAATCACCAACAAAACAGGCCATGAGCTATGTTGACTGCTAAGATTACCATAAGGGTTTATTCCATCAGTGCATAGTCCAAGCCTTAGGTTTCTTGGCTCATGGCCAAAATCAGGAAACACTTGATCAATTATCTTCCATTGAGGAGAATCAGCTGGATGTCGAAGCTTTCCATCACATATCCTATCGTCAGCATGCCATCTCAAGTTCTTCGCTTCGTTTGCATTAGCAAACAATCGCTTGAACCTTGATATTATTGGAAGATACCATAACACCTTTGCAGGAGGCCCTTTAGAGATCACATCACTGCTAGTACTACCTTCCTCCTTCACTTTGTAGCGCGATGCTCCACAAGTTGGACACACATGCAACCCTTCGTTCTCATTTATATACAATATACAGTCATTAGGGCAAGCATGTATCTTTTTATACTCTATACCCATTGGACACAAGATTTTCTTCGCCTCATAATTACGAGCTGGAAGTTCATTACCATATGGAAACATCTCTTTCAACAACTCAAGCAACTCCGTAAAACTCTTATCGCTCCACCCATTTTTTGCTTTCAAGTTGATCAATCTCAACACAGCTGACAACTTTGTATATTTTGTGCATCCCGGATACAAAGGCTTCTCTGCATCACCGCACAAACTATCATATATATGTGCTCGCTCAAAGCTCTCTACTCCAATATCACGGATCATATCCTCTATTCGATCACCCATATCCACATCAACTTCATCATTTTGGGACTCAGTAGATGTCTCTAATTCACCATGCCATATCCATCGTGTATAATTCTTATTGAACCCGTCACAAATCAGATGGTCTTTTATTACCGCAACACTCAGTCGTCTCAAGTTTAAACATTTAACACAAGGACAATAAAATAATCCTCTATTATTAGGAACACTATTTTTTGCAAATTCCAGAAATTGGTCCACCCCATTCTCATATTCATTGCTCGTTCGCCTTGCGTTTATCCAACTACGGTCCATACCCACCTAATCTAAACATCCATAAAACAACATACCAAAACAAACAAATACATAGCTATAGTTAGTCTACTTATTATTGGTCTAATTATAATTAATCTAAATATTCATCAAACCTTATAGATATAATCTAACCACAATTAACCAAATTAATTAATTAACTTATTTCTTCATATGACATTGTTCAAACATATATAAATTTAACCTCATTAGAAGCTACTGCTAACACCACCCAATTCAATTATAAAACTATTTCATGAAGAGTATGAATAATACCTATGATTGATTGAGCAGCAGATTGCAAAGAGAAGAGATCAATTAATCTTCAAACGACACAATTGCCTTGGAAAATCCCTGATTTGAAATGGAAGTGTTAGAAAAGAAAAATTCATTATTTAATTATTATTATTATTATTATTATTTTCTGTTTGGTTTTAAAGGAGAAGAATGCAGAATCAAAACAATCTTCCAACTAAGAAATTGAAAATTTTAGACTAAAAATACAACTAATAGAACCTTGGTTGGACCAAGTCCTTGTCATGACTAAGGTGCACTAATATTTTATTTATAGCTTTTTAAAGGTTTTGATGGGCCTCATGAATTATATGAAATGTATAAAATGTATTGTATATTTTTTATAATATGTCTTATTATAAATTTTATATTACATATTAATAGTCCAGTGTTATTTATAGCTATCTAAATTGTCGGTTCTATCAATATAAATTTGAATGAAACATCTACATTTCTTTTATTTGTAAGCTCAAACCCTTCCTTTTGAATTGTTTCATACTTAATCGGACCCTCTTTTTGGGCCATTGAAAAAAAAAACCCTCTTTAAAGAAGAAATCCTTAGAAGTTTAAGGAGTAGATGAGTAACATCTTTTCATCAGCAAGTATTTATATTTAGAACTTCTCCAGTATTCGGCTTCAAAATTAAAATATTCTCTTTCACTAAAAAAGAAATAATCCAAGACTAATGTGTCACTAACTGGCTAAGCTACCAAACCATCATCATTAGGTGAAGTAATCATCACAAAGCAACATCTTCATCTACCTGCCTGAAGCAGTCCACTGTAATTAATTGGACATCAAATCGACATCATATCACCTTTTTTTTTAAATAAGAAAAAAATGTGTGTATATATAATATTTTACTATTTCATTATCATGCATCAGCTTTGATTTGAGAAAGATATTAATAATTTTTCTTGGAAAAATCGTACATAGATGTTAGTTATAAAAAAAATAAGTAAACCAAACCAATGAAAAGAAATATACAAATACACTTTTTGATAAGATCTATCTAACATATTTAGCAATTTTAGATTGTAAAATATTTTTTTAATATAGTAATCATGAACAGATTTGGATTGTTCATTTAACAGTAAAATAAAGATATTACCATACCAACTCAGACGAAGTTTATAGATCTCAAAACACTAACATGGCAGTCACCTTAATATTTTTGAGATGTATTATGAAAGCCTCTTATATTATATTATACTATTTATAAAAAACAAAATTAGCAATTTTTACCCAATTATTATAATTACTACATATGATATGACTCATTGACTTTTAACAACAGAAAGAGAAATTGCTAATCATGATTCATTTCTAACAATGACCAAGTTGCGTTTCAACACTTCCCAAGGATCTTTCAATTAACATACCTGCCCACCATGAAAATGAAATTACCTTTAACTGTGGGAGTATCTTTTACATTGATTCAACACCAGAGCCTGACAAAGATTGAATTAATAAGATTAATCAATGTGACAACTGCATTCACCCAGAAAAGAAGTGTAATTAGCGGATCATTTTTCCATGCAAAAAAATAAATGAACCTATCAAGTCGAGAAATCGTTAACTTTATGCTCAAAAATATGCACAGTAAAAGGACCAATCATTGCTAGAAGTTGAATATTGTTATAACGAACAAGAAAATGAGCTGTGCTGAAGTTTCCCCACTTGTTATTATAATTGGCTAATAAAATCCAGCTGACCATTACTTGCACCAGACGAGATAATTGTAATAAAATTATTTAGCATGATTTACTAATTTTAAAGTTAAAAAGATTAAAACTTTATACCATAAAACAACAAAACACATTACATGAGATAAGTCAAATATCTCAAATCATAAGACCATTCATGAACCAAATACATCAAGTTAAATCAACTTTCTACATAATTCATAGATTATATTGGATAATAATATGATAGTAATGACTCAATATTTTATAAAGTGAGAAAAGATCTAGACGCTAGGCCTAAATTTTCTTCTCAAAGAATTAAAAAAGGCAACATATGATGAAGCAACACGCACACATATAGTATAGAAGCAGTAGCATACTCAGACTTTTCTTATATAATTAATTATTAGTATCATTACTTTCAAACGTCTCAAGGGGCATTCACATGACCACGTTGTTCAAGCACATCCCCTAGTAAGACAACAAACAGCCACATACATATACTTTTCAAATGGGAACTTTTCTAGTAATATTGCAATAGTGTTAAAAGAGAAAGAATAACATAAAGAACCGACTATTTTCGACCAATCCTTATCAGTCTCCATCAATGGCAAGAGCAATGGCTATGTCACCATTGTTACTTTTCCTTCATTCTCTTTGCCTCATCATTGCAAATGAGGTTCACTCTTTTGGAGAAAAGAAGACTCCCCAAGTGCAAAAGTTGCAGGGGAAACAGCAACTTGGTTATAGACTTACAGGAAGAGACTCGATGAAAATGTGTTATAGAGTTACAGGAAAACAATCATAGAAGAGTTATGTACAACAAAACTATTCTGTTGTTTATCTCTGTTTTTCTTTTTTAAAACAGAGGAAAACCGGGGATCTTTTATTTCTATCATTACAGAGGTTTGGTATCTACAAGTTTCATACCTATATTACACATGCACACGAGTTTCTAACTGTGTCCAAAAAATTATATCTTTTGGGGAATAAAATATTGGGTTTGGCGAAATTCTTCGTGCATTTGTTTATTCAATAACCAAGAAAGACTAGCTTAATGTTAATTCAGTGCTTGGTTCAGATGCACCCCCTTCAAAGTCTACATTTGAGATAAAAGGCACAGTGAAGATGTGGCCTAGAGGTGGAATGGGATGATCCATTAAATGCTGCAGTTATCACCTTAGGCTACCTTCCTTAAAAGGGTTCTGCAGCATATCTCATCAATCAAAAGAAGAACTTGCGGCTAAGAATAAAATACAAAAACAAATCCTTTAACATGACTTGTTCAAAACTAATTTCACAACAGCAACGTCATTGTGCACTGCAACTTTTTCAGCCCAAACAAAATAAGCATATAACGACCCAATCACAAAACTGAACATTTATATAGGTATGGAATCATAACAAACGAATTTGACCTTGTGTTATAATATAAGAATCATACAGAATATTCCTCTATTTAGTAGGTGAATATTTCAGAATTTAACAGAAAAAACTAGGAATGAAAATATTCAGAAGTTCTTTTGCCTTATTACACTTTAGGTTTTCCGTAGATGAAAAATCTGCATACCATTAGAAATGCTTAGCGAGTCTAGCAAAATTAGAAATGCTTAGCCAAAATCAACATACCTGGATGAGTCTAGGACGAAGAGGGCTTGCTCGATCTACGAAAACCAGTATACTACAGAGCAAGCTTGGAAATTGACAACTCAAGGGCTTGCTTAGTTTTGGCTAACAGAGACAGCTCGCTCAGCAGAAATCAACACACCATCAGTATTCGACAAGGAGATTGACACGGCAAGAAATCTCGGCACCGAACTTCTGAACCCACGCAACAACAAACAAATAGGTTGATTAGGGCTTGCTTACACAAATACAAGAATAATGGTGCAGGTTAGGCATGCTCAGATGAACGGCAAGGTTGAAGAGGAATAGATGAATAGAGAAACTGGAGAGGAATTTCCAAATGGTGAGCTCAAACGTGAATGAAAGAACAAAGGGTTTAGACGCGTGAGAGACAAGCAGAGAAAAGTTGGAGATTGATATTTTTGGCTAACGGGCTCGCTGCCTTCAAATTTTAATCTTGCCTAATATTCTCTTCGGTTTCTTCTTCAACCGAAGTTGAAATTGTGTTCATTTTAAAATAAAATTTTAATTTATTTATTTTCCAATCACTACTTCAGTTTTAATTTAAACCGACGTTGATATTTATATTTTTATCTCGGTTGTAGGTACAACCGACGTCAATATTTCAATCACTTTGAATTTATTTACAAAAATGCCACCGCTTATTTATCTACGTTGGTTATTTACATAACCGACGTAAAAATTGCGATGTAAAAATTGCTTTTTCCACTAGTGTTTCTAAGCTTTTTGTTGAACACCCTATATGTTTTACTTCTACTAAAATAGCCAAGAAATATATCTTCATTTGATTTGGCATCAAACTTTCCCATATTCTCTTTTCCATTGTTATGGATGAAGCACTTGCATCCAAACACATGCAGGTGTGAAAGATTTGACTTCCTTCCTTTGTATAGCTCATAAGGTTTCATCCCAAGAATTGGTCTGATGTAGGCTCTATTTGTAACATCACTATTTTTATGAGATGTTATAAAATGAATAAAAGATGAGAAAGGAAACGAGATGAAAAGGATATATATAATCGGGCTTCAGAAGGAATTAATTTCTCATCTAATTTTCAAAAGAAGTTATGTTTGGTCCTTAGTTGGATTTAATTTTTCATAAGGTCCTTAGCAAAAATTAATTTTGGAACTTACCTCGGAAAATATGCAATATACCACTTGAATGAAAGCCCGCTCCAAGTTGAGTGCAACGGTATAAGTATTGCATAGCTGGGAGATCTAGGTTGAGAGATAGACCAATTTGAAAAGTAATGTGAATAGTGAAAAAGAAAAAATAAAAAATTTGTCTTTAGGTAAAATTACAAGAAAGTACCTAAAAGAAGGGATAATTACTTTTTGACTTGGCGTAAGGGAAAAACGGTCATTTCCCATATTAAAAGAAAAATGTGAATAATGTACTTAAACCCTAAGGAAAAAATATTGATATCATAAAATACATGAATAACTGGAAAAAATTAAGATACACCATTAAACGTGAAGAAGGGTAAAGAGGTATTTTTTTCTGGTTAACTAGAAAAATGAAAAAATTATATTTTGACCTCAAGAACTAAGAATTCTTGCAAGTTAGTCCCTGAAGGTAGAAATTCACGGAGAAAGGATAAGAGAAAGAAATTTGGGGAAAATTACACCTAATGACTTGAAAGTTTTAAAAATTATAAATTTATCCCGGGTTAAGGGTATTTTTAGAAATATGAAAAATTATAGTCAAAATGAAGGTCTTGCTGTGCCTAGCCCAATGAAATATAGCAAGGAATTTATTAAGGTCAAAATAATATTTATTCGATAATTATGGCTTAATATTAATGTTTTACCTGATAAAGGTTATTTTTAGCTATAGAAAAAAACAGTATCAATTCAAGGACAATGATTGAACCTTGTTAAAATATATTTTGGACCAAGATAATGATTTTAGTCCAAAATTTATTTTTGGATAATCCTGTACCAATATAATGACAATTTCGGCAAAAATACTTAATCGGTATGGGTAAATTTAATTGATAAAGGGTATTTTGATCCATAAAAATTATTTACGTAATTTTTGGCAAAAAATGAGGGTATACACATCTGAATGTGCTGATGGGACACAAATGGAATTGGTTAAAAAGCTTTATTACATAAAGTAACTTTGGTTAATATAATTAATCATGATTAATTGGCCATTAGATATCTCTCTTCTAACACCTTGGTTAAATCATTGCAACCACTTCATCTTCTCCATCTTGGATGTGAGACAGCAGCAAGAAATAGAAAAGAAGAGACTTAGGTACGAAGAAGGAAGGAAGCACTTGAAGGCATGAGATTAAGATATATGTTGCAAGGTAAGCTTTTATGGTGTCCTCAAGTGTTTGTGATGGTTTTCATGGAGTATTTCTCTCTATTTCTCCTTTGAAAATTTCTGCCTAGAGAGAGAGACGAAAGAGAAAGTGAAGCCATGGAAAAATCAATCCATAAAAAAGGATGTATAGGTCTTAAGCAACAAGATTATGCCATTAGATTGCAAATTAATCAGGTAGATATTTTTCTACAAATTTTTGAAATTTTTTGCCTATTTAGGGCTTGAAAAGGAAAGGAAATTTCATGATTTTGACCCAAAAATGGATTCTTTGGGTCCAAAATAGGTTAGAACAATTATGTTATACAAGAAAATGCAAAAGGAAAGCAAAGTGAAAAATTAGGGTTAAAGTGAGCTCTTTATAAGGGATGCCATGCAATCAATGATGTAATAGGGTTCCAAGAAGTGTTTTAAGATCAATGGAAGTGTACACAAAGTTTGGAGATCATTAGAAAGCAAGAAGGTAGTTATTTTCCCATTTATACCTAATGTTATCATGCTTGATTTTTATGATTCTACAACTATGCAATATATTTGTTTAGATACTTTGTGATGAATTTACATTGTTGGCTAGTTGTTTGAAGGGTTTTATGACCCTAGGATGTCCATTTTCTAAGGTGTTAGCATGCTAAAATTTTGATGAAATTGCATGGCATAATATGAATTTATGATTTTATGAGATGCTATGACAATGTGCTTGCATAATTGGGTGTAACTACTGAGATTCTTTGAATCTCATTTCTTTCCAAATATTAACTATGTTAGGGCAAGGACATGGAAGTATTCAAACAAATGCAAGGGAAATGAATAAGACAATGGAGAATTACTTGATTTTGCAAGTTATAATATTAAGTTGAGAAAATATGTATCATGTATGTATGAGATGAAATTCTGTAATTATACATGATTATGTTCCTTAAAGTCCTTTTATGATGTTATGTGTGGATTTGGAAAAATTAATGTTGATGCATGAGGTTTATGAAGTTTATTATATGAGTCATGGCATAATTATGAATAAGATGACCAGTAGAAGCTGGGATAAGGTAACTCTATCCAAAATAGAGCATTCCTTTTAAGGGTTATACATGCTTTGAAAGTAGACTCAATAAGAATTCCAAATAGATAAAGATCACTTAAATTGGTCAAGTGTATGATTTATAATGAAATTTTGAAGTTAGAATTCAAAACTGGACAGTATTGGAAAAACTGGAACCTACACTGTGAACGTTGGATTCTTCAAAAGACACTATAAAATCATGTATAGCTCCAAAAATTTAGTGATTTGAATTTATGGAAAGCTCCAAGTCTTAAAAAATGAATGTCACTAGTTTGAAACCATTTGGAGCTATAAAGAAGGAGTTATGTAATTTCTCCTAAAACTATTCTAGTAGAGGTAGTGTTTTGATCTATAATAGTTAAGTTAATATCATGCCCTATACAGGTTGAATAAATTTACAAGAAAAATATTTCTAGAAAGTAGACTCATAGGGATTTCTAATGACATAAATAATATATGATTTGGCTTAGGATATAATGATATATGAATTTTCAAATACGAGGCCAAAATCCTGGGAAAGAGAAAATGACTAAATATACAATAAATGTTTGAGAAATAAGCTACATGACTTTGTCAAGAAAATGCTGTGTTTCATATTTTTTTCCATGTAGAAAAGGTTTTCATATATTTTTAGAGACTTGAATCACTATTAAATGATTTTTCTAGAATTAGTTATGAATTTTTGAAGTTCATCGGGTAAAATGGAAAATGCACAATAAACAGTACCCAAAATAAAGAAAATTCTATTTTAATATTTTTATGCAATCAAGTCTCTAATCATGCAATAATGGACATAACTAAAGTTTATTACATGGGAAATAGACTTAAGTATAAGGTGTTACATTATTAATGATGTAGCTTGTTGTGTTCACTGCATCAGCCCAAAAGTATTGAGGAAGCTCTTTCCCATTCAACATTGCTCTTTTCATTTCTCCCAACATCATGTTCTTCCTCTCCACCACTCCATTTTGCTAAGGAGTTCTTGGAGCTAAGAAGTTGTGGTCAATTCCATGCTCTTCACAATACTCTAGGAAGTTTGAATTTTCGAATTCACCTCCATGATCAAACTTAATAGACACAATGGAAGTATCTTTCTTATTTTACACTTTCTTGGCTAAGGTTACAAATGCATCAAAAGTCTCATCTTTGGAGGAAAGAAACAAAGTCCAAGTAAATCTAGAATAATCATTTACAACTACAAGCACATACAAATTTCCACTAATAGTTTTTACTCTAGATGGACTTATGAAGTCCATGTGCAGTAATTGTAGTGGTTTAGATGTCGTAATTACATTTTTAGGTTTGAAGGATGATTAAGTTTGTTTCCCCTTGAGGCATGCATTACATTCTCTATCTTTTTCAAAAGAAATTTTTAGTAATCCAGTGACTAATTCATTTTTAATTAATTTGTTTTATTGGTTCATGTTAACATGTGTTAGTCTTCTACGCCACAACCAACTTTTATTATCTTTACTAATTAAACATACAGAATCTAAAGTAAGAAGTTCATCTAGCTTAATGGTATAGCAGTTACCATCCCTTTGAGCTCTAAGGATAACTTCATGATCACTTTTTCAGATGACCAAGCAAAATTTTGGGTCAAACAATACCAAAATTTCCCTTGTCACATGTCTGACTCACACTCAGCAAGTTGTGGTTGAGGCTAACTACAAACAGCACATCTTCTATAAATGTTTCAGGATTCTTACCCACAATGCCAATGCCAATTACTTTGTCATATTGGTCATCTCCAAAAGTCACTTTTCCTCATTTCTTGTCTCTGAGGGTGATGAACTTCTCCTTATCATCAATCATATATCTTGAGCATACACTATCCACATATCATTTGTTGCTCTTACTAGCTCTAAGACATACCTGTAAAACAAAGTTCAATCTTTCTTCTTGAGTACCCAAATCTATTTGGGTCCTCCTCTGTTAGTGGTATTCTCCCTAGATACAGATGTATCTTTGGGAGCCCATTCTACCTTCCTACCTAGTCTATTTTTTTTCAACCAACATGAACTGAAAATATGTCCATTCTTGTTACAAAAGTAGCAGGTGATAAAGGGACTGCTAGATTATGATGTAGGAAGAAAGTAATGCAGATAATATTTTTGTTTCACATATTTGGGTTGGGTATAAGATTTAATAGTTTTTGAGTTATTACTTTTCTTCTTATGTCCATCCACATGTACAAAATGTCTCATATTTATATTTTGATTTTTTTTTATTCTTTTCTTTGATTGCACAAGGGTCATAATCAAGACCAACTTTTCCTTATGCAATTCTCTAACTACTTAGCAATGCAAAAAACATGTCTTTTCCTTCGGTAAGTTAAGCCAAACTTTTCAGAAGATATTCATTGTTTTTCTTTAGTTCAATGCATGATGCACAGTAGGCAGATTCAACTTTATGTTGAGATGCAAGGTCATGCATATTACAATCTGATTCTAGCTTACTAGTCTTCTTTGTAGCTAGTTTCAATTTTTTTGCAATTTTAATAAATTCATCATGAAATGCATCAAGTAGTTCATAATATGAGGCATCAAAATCATTTACCTCATCCTCATGCTCACTATCAGATGAATTCTGAGTTTCTTCTACTGCACATGCCATCAGACATATGTTGGCAATTCTTCTTCATCTTCTTCTTCTTCATCTGAGTTGTTACCCTAAATTGATGAGATGTAGGTAGAGGTGGTAAACGGGCCGGCCCGCCATAAGCCCGCCTTTTAGGCGGGGCGGGGCGGGCTGAGGCCCCCATAAGGGCGGGCCTGAAAATACCCAGCCCGCCCCGCCATACACGGGCTGGCAGGCCAAACGGGCCAGCCCGTTTTCTTTTTCTATTTTTTTATATTTTTTTGTTAAATCATAAAATTTCTCCTTTTCTTTTACTCTTTTTGTTTGGCTAGCCCTTTTTTTCCCCTACTTAGTTAAATTATTAATTTTGTATTCACTATCATAAATAAAATAACTATATTCATGAAATCTTTTATCGGTTTGATGCATAAAGTCTTAAAGCATAATATATTAATACATTAATATGGTAATACCACAAGTAACATTTAGTTCAACAAAATAAAATACAACTAAAATTAAAATATAAGAAAGATTGAGAAAGAAAATTATGCTTAAACCCTTTTTTTTTAGTTTTTATTTTTTTTAGATATAATTATATAGAGTAAAAAAATATAAAAATATTTAAAAAAAAAAAAAGCGGGCCAGCCCGCGGGCCAGGCGGGCTGGCCCGCTTAAAGTGGCGGGCTGGCGGGGCAGGCTAAGTTTTTAACCCCCATTATAAAGTATCTCAATTTTTTCAGCCCGCCTCGCCATTTTTGGCGGGCTGGCCCGCGGGCTCCGGCCCACTTTACCAGCTCTAGATGTAGGCCTTTTTCTTTTTACCTTTATTAGCAGTTTTCTTTTCTTTCTCTTGCTTTTTCAAGAATTGTAGGCATTCTCATTTGATGTGCCCTTGCTTCTCGAATTCATAGCAGGTGATGGGCTCTTTGATTTCCTTCTTATTGTTTGCTACTGCCCTTTTCTTGAAGAACTTCTTATTTCATTGGTTACTATAGAATCTTCCAAATTTTCTGACCAGCGTAGCCAGAGTTTCTTCATCCAGCTCTTCATCATCATCAGAATCCTCTTCTCCTTCTTCTGCAGCTTTTAATGCAAGACCCTTTTTCTTCTTGTCTTGTCCAGCATCCTTGAGAGCTTTCATCTTGCCCTCATATTCTCAAGGCTACCAAAGAGAGCTATGATAGAACCCATTGATTCTCCTATGGCTTCTTCTATGACTGTTACTTTTAGTTGCCATTCAAGAAGAAGAGCTCTGAGAATTTTTTTTATCTTTTCTGGTTGAGTACATTCCTTGCCAAGACTCTTCAGCTAATTAACAATGAGTGTGAACATTTTCTACAAATCTTTAATGCTCTCTCCTTCCTTAATCGTGAAGCTTTCATATTCTCTAATGCAGGAATTTAATTTGTTCTCTCTTACTCCTGTTGTTCCTTCGTGAGCAATTTCCAAAGTGTCCCACATCCATTTGGCTGTGATATACTGAGACACTCTGTAAAATTCATTCTAGTTGAGAGTACTTGCAAGATAGTGTTTTGCTTTGTAGTTAAGTAAAACTCTTCTCCTATCTTCATCATTCCATTCCTCCGTAGGCTTCTCTCTATATTTTCCATCATCACAGAGTTTCATAGGGACAAAGTTACCTTTCTGGATGACTGACTAGACATCTAGATCAATGGACTGGAGATATATCTACATCCTTATCTTCCAGTATCCATAGTGCTCTTCACTAAAGCCTGGAGGTCTGTTGATATTGTTTCCTTCAGGTAGGATGTTCTCTCAAAAGCCAGCCATATACTCTCTGGATGGTTAGATCCTTCAGTTGGGAGTCTGGGCTCTGATCCACTTGTTAGGCCTATTGGCTTTCCAAGAGGGGTTGAATTAGGAGGTTCAAAATTTTTCTGCAAAAGTGTGATATAATAGTGACAGTAGAGGTTTGCAGAAAACAAAGTATAGAAACAATAAAGCAAATGGAAGGTAAAGGAGGAGAGAACACAGAAATTTATCCAGGTTCGGTCTGATCCACGTGACCTGCGTGCAGTCTTCAAGCCACCACTTTAGATTTTTCACTATTTTGCAAAAATGCAGTAGACTCCTTGCAATGCCACAGTACAAGCTTGTACTCTGTTTTAAGAGCTCTCAAATCTATTCTTTGCACTCTTACAAAGTGTTTCCCAAATCCCTTGTGAAAACCCCTTATAAGAAAATCCTTATTCCATATGAAGAAATTACTTTTATACAGAAAGAAAACTCTCTAACTCAAAGTAAATGTAATAGTTGATGTGCAGTAAATGAAGTATAAGAGATAAAAGTCTTTGATTAGTGATTTCAGCAAAGTTTCATTATTTACAACACAAAATCATTACCCACAACTTTAAATGAAGTTCTATTTATAGATTTCTGACTAAACTAATCATTAAACATAAGATCTAGCCGTTAGAGACATTAACCAATAGTTACTTTGCAAAACTAGCTTTTCACCAACCGCATTTAATGCGTCTGACACACTAAAATTCAAATTTTGGGTGTCAATAAATGAATTTCACAAAAACCATAAGCTAAAGACTTAAACGTTGAACTTCCAAAATGTTAGGTTGGCTGGTTACCCAAGAGGGAGGTGAATTGGGACCCAATCTGTTTTAAGGTTAGTACTCAAACAAAAACTAATTATTCAATTAAGGCCATGAATATCCTAATAATTAATTAATGCTAATCCACAACAAAATTTTAATTATAATTTTCCAACAGATAATGCTTGCTAATCTAATAATAATGATTTGAATTACTTATAATAACATAGTTGTATAGCTATGAAAGGTGGATTGAAAAACCAGCGTGAACTTCAGAAAAGGTTGGGCTAACAAAATCCTTGAGCACTTAGGCCTACCTTTATAGTTCGCCACTTGACAAAGAGCCCGTTTAGTTACTTGAAGAAAAGGCATATGCAAAGGTAATTCAGATTTTATTATATAGTTGAACACATTTGGATGCTTTCTTATTGCTAATCAACTTTACATAGGTATCATCACTAATTACATCAAATCAACTAATGCCCTTTGCTTCCAAAACATAATAAAAGGATATTACCACAATGTAAAGAATGGCGTAATTTTTTTTTTAAAGAAAGGCTATAATAATCATGGAAAATTACACAAAGTGATTTAGAGAATGACTCTCATTATTTTTATCTATGTATGCCTACAACAAATAGTATGTTGTTCAAAAATAACAAAATGGGTATCCTAGATGCCCTTAGAGAATGACATTATCTTTGAAATGCCCTTAGAATCCTAAAAACTGATAACATGAACCCTGGTTTGGTTCTTCTCGAACCACCCTCAGGTCAACCCTTACCATTGAACCCAGATTCTCCCTCAACATTGTCAATCTACTTTCAGGGGTGCAAATTCATGAGCTTCATCTGGTTCAATTCTATTTATTTGGTTTACAAGATTTATTGAGGGATGGAAGGAGATGATGGGGTAAAAGTTTGGCTAAAGGAAGGATATATGGCGGGTTCGGCTTGGTTGTCGATAACTTTCTCTAGTTTAGGTTGTAGGTGGCAGTGCTTCTGGCTTGACGTCGACAATGTTTTTGATTCTGCCAAAGGCTGAAAGATGGAAGAATGAAGTTGAAAAAATAATTGGAGGCATTTTAATATTTTTAAATATTGCGTGTTTAGAGTATGATAAACACTACGCCAAAAATAACATTTATTAGCACTTAATAGTTGGCAGTTATAGGGGAAAACGTCAATAAAAATGACGCGGAGGCTTTTCTTGGCGGTTATTTGGCGAACTGCAAATAAAAGCCTCACATCGTTTTTGTTGGCAGTTCTAGAAATAACCGCCAATAAAAGTCTGACCTTTTCTTGGCGGTTATTTGGAGAACCACCAACAAAAATGACGCTGGGGCTTTTCTTTGCAGTTCTCCAAATAACCGCCAAGAAAAGTCTGACTTTTATTGGCGGTTATTTGGAGAATCGTCAAGAAAAGTTTTTACAACTTTAAGAAAAAAAACACAAGGCACGGATCAGTAAGTAAGCCACGGATCAATATTTATAACCATTGAGAAAAAAGATCTAACGGCTTTCCTTTCTTTCCATCTCTTTCCTTAACACATCTCTTTCTACATCCACTCATACATTTTCATGTCACGCATCAAACTCCATCACTTTCATATATTTGAATTTTTTCTTTCTCCATACCTAATCACTTTCGTTCCCTCTCTTTCTCTCTCCACACCCAATCTCTTTCTTCTTTGATCTATAAGCTCTCTCTCCCTTACATGTCTTCTTCCTCTTTCATCAGATTCAGATCGTCGTTCTTACTCTTTCAATCAAATTTTATCATTCTCTCCTTTTCTATTTTCTTTTATTCTCTTCTCCCTCAGTCAAGATTTTCAAAGCTTGGTCAAGATTTTATACAAATCTCGAAGCATGGTCCACATCTCATCTTGGCACCAACAGATTACAAGCTTCTTCTTCATTGGTGACTTTGTCCACTGCCTTCATCGCTGACTACAGTGTCTGTGTCTACCTCCACCGATAGCTTCGTTCTCTTTCATCTCATCTTGGCTTTGAAGCAAGAAAATTAATCTTGAAGATGGAAGAAATTTTAAAGCTTGTAATTTTTTATGACTTAAGGTATAAATATTGATTATGTGACAAAATTTTTTCTTCTTCTTTTTGATTTTGATTTTTTTTTACGGTTTGGTTATATAAAATTTCAATTTAATCTATCTATAATTTATGTTGTACATTTTTTTGACTTTTAGATAATTTTGGATTACTTATTAAAGATTATTGTAGTTGTAATTACTTTTTAAAAAAAATAAATAAATTATCCTTTGTTGGCGGTTATTTGAAATAACTGCCAAGAAAGATTATTTTTAATAAAAATGTACCCTTTGTTGGCGGTTATTTAAAATAACCACCAATAAAAGTCTATTTTTAGTTGGCGGTTATTTAAAAAAACCACCAACAAAAGGTAAATATTTTATTAAAAAATATACCTTTTGTTTGTGGTTATTTCAAATAACGGTCAACAAAAGTCTATTTTCGTGGGCAGTTAATTACCGCCAACAAAAGTTACCCCTTATATCGGCGCTCAAATAGTTGATGGTTTTAAACCGCCAATAAAGACCAAAATAACCGCAAAAAAATTCCATTTTTGGTATAGTGAAACATAGTAACATGAACTCTTCTAAATAATTTAAACACCATAAAATGCAATTCATATAGCATCTGTTTAATGATTGTTATTAAGAGACAAGTGAATAGATTTTTGCATTTAACGTTGTGTGAATCCGAAACTGGAATAAATCCTTTCCTAAGTGCCCCTTATAAGTTTGACAATATTATAAAGAGATAAGTCAATAATTGTTACTTTTATTATATATGTTCTATGGTCATGATAATCATCCTAGCTAAAAGATTGATGTTGGAAAGCATAGTATAATGCTTGGAAGGAAGCAATTTGAGCAAGACCAAAACTCAATAGCTATTAGATTTGATGTGAGGAGAGTGTATATGGATGAATTCAGTACACTTCTGGCACATAAATAAATGTAATATGCATTTAAAAGTTGTAGTTCTTAATGTTAGTCCTGTGATAGAATTTCTATTACAAGAACTCCTGATAAAATATTGTGTGCCAAGTGCCAACTATCACGATAAAGCATGTAGCATGATAGTTACAGTGGAAATTGAAAGTTGTGTTAGTGATCCTATCTTGTGTGAGTAAGAGATATATTTTTAGGATGCCCTTGGTAAGTTGACCCATGACCCAATAGTTCATTTTTAATTACTTAATAATGATAATTAATTAATATTCTATATTTAATTATTTTTTGAATTTTTAATTTTAAATTTCAAATTCAAATAATCATATTTTTTTTACTTTTTTTATTGTAGGAATATCAGGAGATTCTTAGCTGGAAAATACAGACAAAGAAGTGTTTTTTCTTTTGTTTAGACTAGAAAAATTAAAACATCCATCCAAAAGAATACTTTTTTTCTTCATAGACACAGATACTTGGAAACATTTTTCTTTCTCTATAAATTAAGGCACATAAATAAATATGTGATATTTATTGCATGAATGATGAGGAATAAGTTACACTATTTATAGCTTATCAGTAGTATAATTTGCTTTTAATTTTATATTTTACATTCAAATTGAGGGAGTGAGTGTAATTCCCTAACATGCCTGAAAATTGATGCAGGTATCCATGTTTTGTTGCCAATGCCACACTAACTAAAAGCTAAATTGTAAATAAAGAATGAAGTTGTGACTAAGGCTTTAATTTCACCAAACAAAAGGTAAGTGGAGAAAGGACACTATCCATTGAGTTATCACAACCAAAGACAGATACAACAATACAATAATATAGAATGTGACTGCCTGAACTGGTCACACTTCATATAGAAGACTACAGATGACAACGCTTATTGAACTCTCTAGTCTTGTAAATACTCCATTTTCTGTGTCTCTCTTTCCCTTTGATTTCAAGGGAGGGTGTACCCTGTAACCAATTGTGAAGAGGTAAAGTAAAATTCCTAACAGATTTTTATCAAAAGAAGGTTATGCAGTAAAGAAACTCTGTTTCTGCATATACAAGAGCCAACACAAACAAGAAATTGACAACGCTCAAGTGATTACTTACGTCCACATTTCTTCCCCACAGGCCTGTTCCTGATTTTGCATCTCTTTGGAACAGTGATAGCAATGGCAGGATTAATCATGGCCCGCTTTGCCAGAGGTGATAGTAGAACAGCACAGAGGCATCTTGGAGAAGTCCTTAGCAGAGCACCAACTCTGGCACAACAAGCTGCTGGAACTCTTGCCTTCACATTGCGAGTGACTCAGACTTGCTGCTGCATGCAGATCCTATGGGGATCTTCCCACGCTCCTGCTGCTTCTCCTTCCCAGAATAGCTCATTTGAAGCCAACAGAAATATCAGCATTGTGACAAGGAAAGATCTTGCTGTGAAATTCAGTTTGTTAGTCATGGATTTGATGTTGCACTTTGGTTTTTGAATGATATGCATCAGCAGAGTAAGTTTTATATATAGTGCGGGCAATGGGAAGATGCAGTAGCGGGGTGGTTGTTGATTTTGCTTTTTCTATGTGTAATGATTTGGTTTTCTATTCGTGAGAGGAATGTTTACTTATCGTCAAGTGACATTATAGTATTGATTTCTTGGTCTCCTTTCTTTTGCTCTGTTCTTCACTAGGCCATCAAAATAATTTTTTTTTTAAGTGAATTCAATTGGAGTCGAGAGAAAGAGAAGAAGAAAAAGAGGTAAATCTCATAAAGAGGACGCAGACATAGGTAGCGAAATCCATATCCCCTAAAAAAAACTTTCAGGGAATAAAGTTAGAGAGATAGCAAAATAAGAGTAAGTCTCACTTCTGTACAAGAGACTCGCAAAAAGAACCTACCTCTCTTTATCTGACTCTAAATTTAGCTTGGAACACTTTTTTTTCCCAAAGAAAATCTTCTTTTCAAGGTCTCTGGCTCTCTTTCTTTCTCTTCAACTAGAAAAGAGGAATTGATTTTTTTGGGGTGGAAAATGAGGCATAGGGCCTATAAACAAAGCAGAAGAGAAAAACTAAGTAATAAAACCAGGTATATCTATCAAACCGAGCCGTTTCAACACAAAGGGGAGGAGTAGTCCAGATGTGATCCACGAGGGAGACCCAAACGATAGTTGGCTAAATGAAGTTAAGGTGAGCAATGTGAAAGAAAAGGGGTGAATCCTATTTCTGTGAGAGACCCACATGAGGGGGAAAAATGAAGAACTATAGAAATTTAGCTATGGTGGATGTGCTGAAACAAAAAAAAACCAGTGTGAACATGAGAACAGTAGGGTATACAAAATCCACATGCACTTACGCGTGCCTCATGGTGATTTACTCCACTTGTATACTTGACATACAAGACAAGTACACGTGGATTTGTTATTGGTGGAAGTAGAACCGCTTTTGATTCCTTCATAGTGCTCCCTGTTTTATGTACATAAAAGAGACATTCACAAATTTCTATCGTAGTTCAAGAAAATAATGGGGTTAGTCATTCTGGGTGTATGAACAAATAGCTAAACTAAACTTGAAATTTAAATCCGATGTCCACTCAAGCTATAAAGTAATACAAAATAGGAAGTACCAAAGTGGTGATTTTTCCATATAAAATTTAACTAATTTTTCAGTATCTAAATTTAGAGATATTATTAGGATTAAAGGTGAATTTCATGTATTGTAAGGAATCCGAGATGAGCCGCCACACTATTAATATATAATGACCAATGCAACTTCCTATAGATTTCAAATACATTAATTTTTTTGGCCACAAACTATATTAATATATATATATAGACACATATTGACATTGATATATTCATGTAACGTAAATTAAAGCTCTTTTTTTTTTTGGTTAAACAAATTCAAGATCTTGATAGAACTGACTGCCTTTTGGAAATTAAATGCAATTGGCCTATACCACAGCAAAACAACTGCAATTGGGCTATAAACAAAGTTCGTTAATTGACTGGGCTTGCTAGTAGTGGAAGCTTCAAGTGGGTATAAACTGTTCTTTTTTAGCCCAAAGAAAAAAATATATGGTTTCTACTTTCTATTAGGAAGGTCCATAATTATAATATAAAATAAATTAATATGTCAATATATATATTTGAAACACAACTTTCTACTACTATTATTGTATTGCAGAACTATTAATTATCAAATTTTTTGTGGCGGCATGTAATTGATATAATTTTTTTTTTAACTATCCTATGCATTTGCACAGGGTTTTTAATATGGATGAGGCTAAAGGGTTTATATCCCTATATTGAATGCAGTCGGTGCTGTTTTTAATGACAAAATTAGTAAACACACACACATATAGAATTCTGATGAAGCATTTACACATTAATTGCCAGCGTCACCAAGAAGCATTTAAAGTTGCCTCTTGTTGGTGTCTATGGTTTTTATGTAGCCATATAAATTACTTAGCCTCGTCACTTAAAGCATCCATCCAGGAATAAATCCACTCACTTGCTGACCCTGTCTTGTACCAGTCATCTGATCTGAACCCTCTGCATTGTACCTATAGTTAATTAAAGTGACCAACATTAAATATATAGTATCTAGTTACAATTAGTGCACTTTGTATGGAGTTTGAGGAATGAGCAGTATTATTTATGATTTTGAATAGTGCTACTTGTTACAGTTCTTATATCATATGTAGATGTAAGATATTATGTTGTGTTCTATGACTATTGGACACTATCTGATTCTGCTTTTGATTTTGAAATGGTGGTGAGTGATGGATTTTGAGTGAGAATACGCAAGAAAATGATGTTAGATTACCCAAGCTGTAACGGGGATTGCAATCCAAGGGCTGGAAGAAGCCCTGAGAGTTTGCATTCTGGGGACCATATGGCATGCTCTGATCATCAGCTTCCCATGATTGCCTATACTGGTTTCTTGAATTTATTTCTTCCAGCTGCTAGCAACAATAAGGTAATAAAAAATGTAAGCAGCTGCAGTTTTTTTTTTTTTGTCTTTTAATGTCTGAAGCTCCCCTGCCCCTCAACAGAACATTGGGTTTAAAGGGCCGTAGGAGAAAATAAAAAGCTTATTTTCATGTTAAGTGAAGATGCATTCAAGTACTACTATCACCTCTTGTGATTGTTAGAACCTGAAGTCACACACACACTTTTATAGTTTCAATTTATACCTTATGCACTTTTCCTTATAGAATACCACAATTCAGTGAACTGGAATTATCTGAAGGCCAAATCGATGTTTATGAAAATTTAAAGGAAGACATGATGTGTAAAATTGTTTAAGACTGGGAAGGGTTAGCATATTTATACACTTCAAGGAAGGAGTCAGTCTAACTTGAAACTCAATGATGGGTGAATGTAAGTTTTCAAAACCTATGAGAAATTGAGTGTACTTTACTCAAAATTTATCATATTTAATGTTTATAGGTTCAAATCCAGCTATTGATGTGAATTTTTTGTCTATGGTGAATAATATGCAAATACTCGAGTAAATTTTTCTTCAGCCATGAAGCTTATCCTAAACGCCACCAAGACTTTGAACTTGTTTGTCATGGAATTAAATGATAGTTGATAATGTTACCTTCATAGTCAAAGCTCTGTTTGCTTCAACCAGCACCTGCTCCTGTATCAGAATCATCAACAGCTTGCAAGTATTTGGCACAAAAAATGTTGACCTAATTTGACAATCACGCAAACAATTTACCTTGTTTTGAAGATCGCCCAGCTGGTCCAGCATGAATTGGGTCTGCAAAATATTGGAAAATCCAAAGATGTAAACCGAATGAATGATTAATGCCAATCATATGTATATTTTCTTGTAGCCCAAACCAGGATATGAAATTTCATTGCAGCATCATTTTCTTTACGTCCAAAAACTATAAAATCTCCATTTATTGACGTGCCAGATTTCTGTAACATAACTCCCTGTTGGACCTCTTGATACAACATCATTTTATTAGAGATTTTAAAGAGATTATGAGTATTTTCAAGATCTGAATTTGATGTCGAATTATATTATATTATATTATACTTCATAATGAAGTAATTTCTCTTGAGTTTTGCTACAATTACACATTTATTTTTTCCAACATCAATTCACTTTGCTAGTGAAAAAGTTGGTCAAGTCGATAAGAATGCTATTCACACCCCACATTTAATTCAATCGAGAAAATTAAACCAACCAAGTATACACACATGGACAGATCTAGATTACAATACATGAGGTGCTAAAAATGAAATCCACATGAAATATGGGGGGCTAAATCCAATTTTAACCTTTTTTTTACAAATAAAAATAAACAATTTATAAAAGGACACTTGTAATTTGCATTTATCATTGCATATATGGGACAACTAGTTATGGACCTCATACATTGTAGAGAGTCTAAAATAAAATATTTGTGAAAGAATCACATTATTTATGGCTTGTGAATATATAACATGACTTCTTAGAGTTTTTAATATATGTTGATATATTGATTCAGAGGATGCACATTTGATTATACCTTAATGGACCTCACTTGCTTTAGAGATGAATCAAGTTGACGCTCAAGCTGCTCAAGTTCTTTGGAGTTCAATGGTCCCAAGTCTTCCCCTAGAAGGTTTCTGCAATTACACCAACAAATGGCAGTCAATAACATATCTTGCTCATTCAATTATTATCAGTAAACTGTGCAAACTATTTTAAAAGCACCATAATCTATTAACGATCTCCATATATCATATATTTACACAAGAAAACAGAGAAAAAGCTGACACCCAGATTGTTAGGACTCTGAGTTCCATTTTTGAGATTTTTGTGTTGAAGATAGATTAATATGATAAGATAATCACCTTTGTGTCCTCTGAAGAGATTCCAATCTTGCTTTCAGCTTCAAGTACTCGCGGTAGCTGGTCTGTAACACAACAAAAGTTGATATGACACAGATTTTATTTATGGGGAGGCCTAAATCTGCAGATAGTTATGGCACTCCATATATTAGAATTTTACAAGAGCTGATTAGAATATGATAAAATCTTATAGAATAATTGTAGTCACCGAAAGTTGATATTACAGGAAACAGAGTAAGAAATGAAAGTAAGGCACCTCAAACTCCTTGGCTGGTTTGCTCACTTCCACAGCACCATAACTGCACTTTTGGTACCTTTCAAGTGTTTTGAGCATGCTGACATTTAAGACACACAAAGCAAGGAGCGTCAACTTGAAAGCTGGATGGTGGTCTTATACATTTCACGAAAATTGATGAATTAATCATATTATTCATAGCTTATAAAAAATGTAAGTTGTTATTAATTTTATATTTTATATTAATATTGATATCTTAGTTCTTGATTCCTATCATCCAAGTTTGAGAACTCACTGCAATCTATAATTAGCGTAATTTCTTTAGTTAAACCCTTTTTGGTTTGGTATTTGACATATGATTTATATTTTACTTGATTAATTTTTAAAGTTGAAAAATATTTTTGTGCTGTCAAAATCACTTTTTTCATTTTATTATTTATTTTTCATTAATTTTTGATCCATTAGATACGTGCTCTGATGTAATTGTAACCTAATCATGATTCCAACATCCAGACACCTCCCCATCCTCGTTCTCACAAAATAATGCTTTTGTCACACTTCAATTTTATGATACTATAAACTTGAAATTTATATCCAAGGAAAATGTGAATGATTACAATTCAATTTACTTACAATTAAGCTTCTCTGATTAGATAATCTAAACAACCCAAATATTTGTGTGATAATATATATATATATTATAAATTGTATAGTGGTCCTTCAAGTATTTGAACCACAAAATAATTTAAGTATATATTTTTTGTGTAATTAAAATACACTGGCACTGCCATTGCTTCATTGAAGGACGTGGAGGTACAAAGTTTAGCAAGAAAATAACAACAAAACAAGCTGACTTTCCTCATCCTATCTTCCTTAAAAAAAAAAAAAAGAAAATGGAAAACATAAATTAACAAGAAACCTTTACATCTTGAGCTCATTTGTTAAAGTGATAATATATAAAAAAAATCATAAATAAAACTCAAAGAAGAGAGAGAGTGCATGATATAAAAATCTAAACAATCATCTCCAACAACAATACGAACAAGTAGTCAAAGGAAGAGATATTCATCAGATCTTGCACTATTACGAGATCTCCTACACACAAACATATCAGAAAAGGAAAGTAGTTACATGAGATCAAATCAGAAACTGAAACTTTATAAATTACTTCACTTAAGCGGGTGGGGTTCACAGAAGCAACAAATCGCATAGCAATAGCAGAAGCCAACAAAAGTTGGAAGAGGAGTGCCAGAAAGAAAAGGTGGTAGATCTGATAGATCAACAAAACATATAATAAGAAGAGAGAAGAGAAACATAGTAAAGTGAAGTTGAGGGAGACACCTAGAGGAGCTACAGAACTCATAAAGCTTGCCACGATTGGAGAAGATGATGAGGGCAACTTCTGCATCGCAGAGAACCGAAAGCTCATAGGCCTTCTTGAGCAGGCCATTTCTTCTCTTAGCGAAGGTGACTTGCCTGTTTATCTTGTTCTCTATCCTCTTGAGCTCCACCCTTCCCCTCCCCATGTCCCCTTATTATTATTATTTTCCAATCTCTCTTTCCCCTTTTCTATATATCTTTTCTATTTCTACACAATGATCTCTTTGCTTTCTTCACTTTCTCTCTCTTCTTTCTTCTTCTTCTTCCCTCTCCTCCTTGGGGTAACCAGCTGGTCCTTCTTTTCTGGGTCAGCATCCAAATGCAACCATATTTGTGAAAATGGCGAGAAAATTGGCAACTTTGAAAGCCCTGGAGAGAACGTCTAAAAAATAGAAATAACAAGAGAGAGAAAGTGATCTTTGGGTTTGGTCGTCCTATCTTTCTCTTTCTCCCTATAAAGCTGTCTCTTTAATCTTCTGGTTTTGCAATGTCCACTAGAAAATACAATGGAGGTTAGGGTTGGCGTTCTTTCCAGTTTCATACAACATTCTTTTTTCCCATGATGTTCTTGGCTGGGGAATTTTTGGCAAGAAAACAGTTTCTCAGCTGCATTTGAGCGCGTGCATTGCACGTTCTTTGGGTTGCACTTGATGGTGCGCGTGTTCAAATCTGCGAATTGCCGAATGGCGCGTGAGTACAGCTGTCATGAGAATTATTTTTCTTTTTTAAGATTTGTAAGTAATCTGAGTCATTTTTCAGTGTCTTAAATCTTAAAGAGAAGCTTCACAACGTCGTCACCTATTCTTAAAATGGACCCCACGTGTCATGTTTCCACTGGCCTTAAATCTCTGTCATGCAAATAAATTGTAATTCTTTTTTTTTTTTTTATCAAAATTGTCTTTGTCTTTTGTTTTAAAAAAAATGTGACTGAAGCATCATTATTCTAATCCACGTCATTTAAATATGAGAGAATTATACTTTTTTATTTATAGAAAATGATTTTATATTATAAAACGAGAAATTCGAGAATATGTTGCTATATAAAATTACTATTTGCGTTGTGTTATCTAATTTTTTTTGTCTTGTACTTATTTTTGTGATGATTTTAATTTTTAAAAAGATTGAATTATCCACAGCATTGCAAATTTGCATTGTATGTGTTTGTTTAATAGAAAGAAAATTAATGATATTAATTATCACGAGGGCACAATAATGCATGTGCTAATAGTTATAATATATATTTGTTAGAAAATTTGATAAAATTTTATTTATGGACTTACATTAATTATTTTTATGTTTTTCAAAACGAGTTAACAATTATTCTTTAAGATGTTAAAGCCCAGTGTTCATAAGGATTAATGGGTTAAATGCTCATAGTTTAACTAAAAGTTTTGTTAGTGGCAAAAAAGGGTGGACCATTATATTTTACTAAAACTCATAGTAGGTGGGTTTAGTAAAATTATTATTTAAAGAAAACTAGATCCCTTTTTTAATCCTAACCCAGTAAGTTTTTTCATTGAAAACCACTGAAACCCTAGGGATCTAGAGAGAAAGACCCAACTTAATCTAACTCTCTAATTATCATTAGATCATGTACGTATTTAGTTTATTCATAAGCACATACACTAGATCCTTATATTGATTTGATGTAAGATTAAATATTACAATATTAACCTATTAATGTTGAAACTTGAAAATCTATCCATTATTAGAACTATACAAAGTCAAGTTTTAAGCTCGATCCCAATGGCCGGCCAGGTGAAAAATTGGGTTAACGTTTTTTAAATAAAAAGTTTGAAATAAATATATATATATAGAATTATAAATAATATATATAATATCATATTATAAATTATAAATAATATTGTTTGACCCATATTTTATATTGGGCTAAGCCCAAATATATTATACAGTCCATTTGGAACTTTTTGGCCTAAAAATTATTAAAATAATTAAATTAATTGTGTTTCTACAAAAATTTTGCTTAGGCACTAGTCTGTAGAAAATGGAATGCTGGGGTCGACGTGACGCAAATTAAAGGCGGCAAGTGCAAGCAAGGAAACGCCTTGCCCAATAATCATCAGATCACACAATTTTAATATCTACGCTCATCGTCATAATAGACCCATCTCTCAAATTTCAAGCTTTGTATTTATTTTTCAGCATTTTGCTCATATTTTTCATTTCATTTAAGCAGCTCTAAACCTTTGTTTATCTTATTTTAACATTTCCATCATGTACTGAAGCCTTTAATGTTTCAGCAATACATAAACGTGACATCCTTTGATCATTAAGTTTCATTGCCTTCAATTTTTTAACCTGCAAAATATTTAAATTGCATTGTTGCACTTGTATTTGGAAAAATTATGATAAAGTATCCCAAACATTCACTCGTTGATTCTTTTTTGTTTTGGCCATAAACAGAGAATTCATTGCATGGAAATAAAGAGCATCAAGTATATACAAAGTCCAAAGTTTAATTAGAAAATGCAACATCAGAATGCAATAAACTAAGAAAAGGGGATAGGGGATTTAATTTAGGGGGAATCACATTTGGAGACCAAGATAACAAATTAATTACAAAATAAGACCTATATTACCTATTCTCTCAATTTTACTACTTAGTAGTCTAGATTTTAATACTTTTTTCAGTTAAAGTCTTTCTATGTAATTAATTCACTCTACTAGTCCCTATATATAATTCCCCCTTTAATTTATCTCCCAAACAACCGGGCACATCTTTCTGTTGATAAGCTTGGCAAATTAATTAGCTGCCTGCTTGTTAACCATGTAGAATAGATTTATAAATACAAAGCTAAAAGTATAGATAAATCTCCTATAGTCTCGTAGCGGAATAAATAATGATAATAAATATCTCTTGTCATAGTTATAGATGAACTGATTGAGTAATCTTACTTCAAATAGGAACAAATCAAAGATATGCAAATACAGAAATTAGTTAGAAGAAAATATATAACATAAGACTCTTCTAATTAGTGTATGGCTCAGTTATGATAGTTGGGAATTAGCCGTAACTAATTAAAGAATCTTGATATGAGCATAGAATGAATAATTAGTATGTCTGACACTCAGTTTAGTTTCATATTAAATAGCTTAATCATCTTAGGTTATTTAATAGTCAATCTATCTTTTAATTTGAATATCAATTTTAAATAAAGATAACATAATATTAATTAAGTTATTATTTATCTCTTAAAATCACTCAACTAACATTATCTTTATTATTAATAAAGATAAAAACCACACTTAGATAAGATATATTTAATTAAGTAAACAAGATAAATAAAATTTGAATAAATTCTATAATTTGAATAAGTTCAATTATATATTATTGTTAATTAAATATATCTCATATTCTCCCATTTGGTTTGATCTTGATACGTTAGTTGATATATCAAGAGATATTTAAGCAATACTATATGAATCATAACAATAGATACTACTTGTGATATCATAAGTAGTATCCTTACTTTATGGGGTATCAACTCTATGAATAAATTAAAATGTTTATTTGGTTCCTAAATCAATGTTTATTTATCTCAACTAGAATGTATATAGTATAAACAAGTATAATAAACTATAAATTGAAATGTCATTACTTTGCATACCTCGATTAGACGAGTGAAGGTCTAATACTCATATGAGGCACATGATCCTTAAACTCCTTTGGATGCATCCCTTTAGTAAACGGATCAGTCAAATTTCTTTTGTTCGAATGTGCTCAATGATTATTTAAATGGCCTTCTTTAATTCTATCCATCAAAGCTAAGTATTTGATGTCAATGAACTTGTTTTGACTTCCACTTTTATTATTCTTAGCAATGAACATAGCAACCATATTATCACAAAACACTACAATTGGCCTAGAGATTGAGTCGACAATCTTAAGCATAGCAATGAAATTTCTAATCCATATTCCTTGTTGTTAGATATGCTAGCTTCCCAAGAGGGCGTGAATTGGGAAGATTAAAATTTTCTGCAAAAATCAAGAAAGTGATAAAAGCAAAAGTGATAGTAAACTTGATGCTCTGTTCTTAGAACTTACAATCTCACTCTTTGCACTCTAGCTAAGTGCTTCCCAAATCCCTTGTGATATCCTCTCACAAGAAAATCTTTCTTCCAGATGAAGATAAGATTGATTACAGTGATTGAACTCTCTAATTTAGAGTGTATATAAAAGTTGAAGTACAGAAAAAAAGAATGTGAGAGTAGGAGACTTTGACTTAAGAATTCAGCAGAGTTTCTGTATATACAATGTAAAATCGTTACCCATATCTTCAAATGAAGTTCTATTTATAGATTTATGTCTTAAATAAATGTTAGAGATAAGATCTAGCCATTAGAGACGTTACCCAACGGTTACTCTGAAAAACTATATGTTCACCAACTGCATTTAATGTGTCTAACACTCAAAGTTCGAATTTTGGTGGGTCAACAGACGAATTTTGTGGAGACCAAAAGCTAAAGACTTTAACATTGAACTTCAAAGTTCGTCTGTTCTAAAGCAAAATTTGAATTTTCAACTTTGACAAATTTTTCTATGTTGGAATATACGAATTTTCAAGTTTAAAGTTCTTCTGGTAAGTATGAAAAGTTGTTCCATATTGCTACAATGCCTTCGAAGTTCGAATTTTGGTGCACAAAATTCATCTGTCAGTGGATAGCTCAATAAGGCACAATAGTTTATCTTTTCAAAATTCAAATTTTCAAAAGTCGAAGTTTGTCTGTCAGAGAGAGCTTTTATCAGACTTAGTTCAAAGTTTGAATTTCTGAATACTAAAATTCGTATGTCAATAGATTATCATAACAGACTTGCAAGCTTTATTTCCAAAATTCAAATTTTGAAAATCAAAGTTCGTCTGTTAATGAGCTAACTTGGAACTCTTTTTAAACTTTACTTTCAGATGAACTTTGACATATCCTCAGATGAATTTTTCATTTTTCATGAATTGTGTTTTATCAGAAATTCAAATTTTCAAAACCCAATTTCGTCTGTCAAAGAAGGCTTTTATCAGACTTAATTCAAAGTTAGAATTTCCGAACTCAAAGTTCGTCTATTAGAGGAATCTCTTTTCTGACTAACTTATTTTCAATTCGAAATTCAAATTTCAGAAGTCAAAGTTCAAATTTTCAAAGCAACAAATTAGTTTTAATACTTTAAAGTTCATCTGTTAGTGAATATTTTTCAAATATTCCATGAATTATCATAGAATGATGTTTTTAAAACATTCTTTTGCAAGTTCAAAGTCTTTTACTCAATTTAAACACAGTAAGAAATCCTATATCTAATCTTGTGCTGGTTTTTCTTGGATTTATCTGCTTGAGATCTTTTGTGCACCTTTGATATCTTCTTTCTAAGCTCTAGATGGTTGATTTGGAATTATCAAAATACTTGATTCAACATTCTCCCCCTTTTTAATAATGACAAAACAACTTGTAGACTGGATTAGTACTTGGGTTTACTTCAACAAGCTCCCCCTCACTATGTGCATTATAATTCAAAAGATAAGATATCATGTATAGCAGATCAAATAAAGAGATTTATTAATTCATTCAAAGTTTCAATACAAAGATATAATATGACAATTATAAAATTCAGAACAAGATTTATCATTTATAAAACAAAAACATCACTACAAGAAGGACCAAGCAATCCTAAGTTCTAATCACTTCTTCTTGTACTTGGACTTCTTACTGTAGGTCTTGCTAGAAGGCTTAGTAGATTTTGCAGTTTGCTCAGATGATTTCTCCCCCTTTTTGGTATCATCAAGAAGGTGTACAAAATCAGCATAAGGAGGGATCTGAGAACTGGAATTGCTTGAAGAGGCACAGAAACAAAGGGCAGATCAGGATTAAGCTTTGACAGAGGCCCAAAAGCTTCAGGACTAGAATCCTCATCGTCAGAGAGTTCAAGAAGTTCTTGCATTTCTTGCCTTGTAACAAACCAATGGAGCCCTTCGTGCCTCTGAAAGACTAATAGCAGAATCAAGTGAGGGAGCAGGAGGACGAAACATTTCCTCAAGCCTTAATCTTTAAGCTTGTAAGAGAGCATCATGAGCAATAGCTTCTAGATCTACATAAGGCACAATGCTCTTCTCTTCATTCAGGGCGGCTTGCATGAATGGTGAGGTAGTGATGGCTACCACCAGTGTCTCAACTTGCTCAGATTCTTAAGATGAGAGAATTGAATCCTGAGCATCTTCAGGAATGGGTCCATGGGAGCTTGGTTCCTGAGGACCCTCTTCCTCCATTCCATTGTCCACGGGAGGACCAGGACTTGCCTCATTACTGGAGGCCTATGGTGTGGTCAATGTGCTAGCAGCCTCAGTATCATGTACAACATCATCAGGTTCAAGGGAGGCTAGCACGAAAGGACTTGGAGGCTCAAGAGTAGGAGACATGATAGGCTCAGAGAATCTTGGCTAAGGTGGAGCTGACATGGAGGGAATGACACTCCTGATATCTTCATATGCATCAGTAATCACTTTCATATTCTTTGCCAACTGATGAATCTGGTCTTGTATATGAGCCAAACTTGGCATTTTGCTCATCTTTGATGCTCAGTATGAGTGCAGACAGACTGTCATACAGCTTAGTGATCTTTGTTGGCTTTGCCCGAGTAGAGAGAATGGATGGAATTTGAGCTTGAGTGGGTTGAGATGGAGATGGGACAGGCTGAGAAGGCTAAGGTATGGATTTTGGAGCAGCCTTAGAGGTTCCTTCTTGCTGCTAGGAGGCATCTTCATAAAAAAAAAGGCCTTTTGTCTTTCCAGCTTCCTTTCTAATCCATCGTCCATCTTTCTTTTCTATTCCCATCCTTTGCAGTTCTTCTTCTTTAAAGATTTCAATAGGCTTCCCTTTTCCTTTTTCAAAATATTGGATCCGGGCATACTGAAGTATCTTGGAGATGATTGCTGCATATGGAAGGGTGGAATCTTTTCTCTAATCTCTTACCTTGATCATGCGTTGGAGGATGATATGGCCCATATTGATAAGCTTGCCATGCATGATTATTGCCATCACATGTGATTCAACCCTTGTAATTATATTGAAACATCCTTCTTTATTAAAGATAATCTTAGACACAATATAGTGTAGGATTCTGACTTAGACACTGAGGTCAGTAGGCTTTAGCAAACTTAGAGGTGGTATGTTCTCTTTTCTTCTGAATAGAATGTTCAGAATTGTGCTTTTTTTGTAGTTCAGGAAAGGCCCTCCTTCTTCATCTGTAGTTTTAGCTTCATCCATGTACTTAGAGGCAGTAATGTCAATTTTCAAACCATCTTGCCTTGGAGTTTCTAGAACCTCATTGAAGGTCTCATCTGTTAGCCAGATGGTCCTTGATCTTAGGTTTACTTCCCATTTCTTCTTCTTACTATTAAATTATAGAGAGCCATACTAGGTCTTAACTACCTCATAATCATATCTTTCCAATATTTCTAACAAATTCTTATATCTTATCATCCAAAGCCTGGCATCAAAGTTGTTAGAAATCAAGAATTCTTCTAAATTTACACAGTAAGGCTTGATTACCTTTTTGCTGACAAATTTGGTAGTGTATTCTCCCAGAATATGAGCATTGCTTTACAATGGCAGTGTGATTAACTGATATTCTCTAGATTTAATACTAGAAGAGGAAGAAGAAGCAACAGTGATAGGAGCAACAGGAACAGTAGGGTCAGCTTTCGGTGTAGATTTCTTCGAGTTTGCTCTAGGAGTTATTTTTTGCCTCTTGGAAGGAGTTGCCTTGCTAGATTCGCCTTCTCTTTTCTATATTTCACTCTTCTTGGAGGCATATTGGGATTTCACAGCCCTCTTTGGTCGTGACTCTCCCTTCCCAACTTCTGGATTTTTGACTCTCGCCATTCTTGTAAAGGAATGATTCAGAAAGAGGCTAAGAATGAGTTTATAAGGTGTGAAAAGAAGTTTAATTAGTGAGAAATGAAGATTTCTGAACGGAGTTAATAGGAATTAAAGAGAGAATTGAACAAACTTAAGAGAGAGACGAATAGGGTTGCGTCTGTTCAGAGGATGACTTTTAGTTTAACATATGTAACCGCTGAACAGACAAATTTTGAAAGGTCAAAATTTGAACTTTGAGCAGTTACAAGTTAATCCATTTAGTGAGGCTTACTGACAGACAAATTTTCACCTAGAAGTTCGTCTGACAGAGGCTTGGTTTTGGTAACAATAAATAAATAGGCAATGAGCAATTATGAACAAAACAAGTAACAGATGAATTTTACTTATGAAAATTCATGTTTTAGAGATCCAATTATGTGAGCATGTTTCAACAAATTAATTTTGATTCAGAAGTTCGAATTTCAACATTTTGTAAAGAATTTCCAAAATGCGTATTTTGAGAAATGGAGATTCATACAATAGTCATTTTGTACAAAGACAATATTGGTATTTTATTTTTTAAATTCAAATTTTTGTTATTCAACAGACAAATTTCGAAGGACAAAAAAGTACTGTTACAGTGTATAGGCAACTAAAATTTGTCTGATGGGTATCTAAATTCTAATATTAAGCATGCTGACTTTTCAAAAACACAATTCAACATGGAAATTCATCTAATAAACATCTAAAATGTGAATTTTAACTTTCTGAACTTACAAAACAGATCTAGATGCTTAAGCTTTTAGCTTCCTTTTTCATCTTTTGATTGTGCCATTCTGATTAACTCCATTGTATAGATCTATTGTGTTTTGAACTTATGAGGAGCACCTGCAACTCATATCAAACTCACTCTGATGCTAAAGTTAGGATTGATTCAATGTCAGAAATTCTAAAATAGATGTATATAAGGACTTACTTACAGTTCATTGGGATTTTCTATACCCAATTCTCTTTTAATTTTACAATGTCTATCTTCTGGAAGGGGCTTGGTCAGAATGTCAGCAACTTAATCCTCGGTAGGGATGTATTCTAATTTGATTTCTCCTCTTAGAACATGATCCCTTATAAAGTGATGCCTAACTTTAATGTGCTTTGTCCTTGAATGCATGACATGATTCTTTGTGATGCTGATAGCAATTTGGTTGTCACACATAATTGGTATTTCCTTCATCTCAATCTCAAGACTTCAAGCTGCTGCTTCATCCAAATGACTTGAGCACAGCAGCTACCAGCAGTAACATATTCAGCTTCTGTAGTAGATAGAGCCACACTGTTTGCTTCTTGTTGAACCATGAAACCAAGGATCCTCCAAGGAACTGACATGTTCCACTTGTGTTTTTTCTGTCAGTTTTAGATGCAGTAAAACCAGCATCAGTGTATCCTATGAGATCTTCTCCATTGCCCTTTGGGTACTAAAGGCCCATCTGTGATGTTCCAATTAGATATCTAAAGATATTTTTCACAGCAATTGCATGGGTTTCTTTGGGACATGATTGGAACCTTGTACACATAGAAACACTGAACATGATGTCAGGTCTGCTGGCAGTTAGGCATAGCAGAGATCCAATCATTCTTCTGTATTGGGTTATGTCAAAGGTTTTTCCTTCTTCATCCATGTTAAGCTTTGTTGCAGTAGCCATAGGAGTTCCCATTGGCTTAGCTTTTTCCATGCTAAACGTTTTCAATAACTCTTTCAGATATTTTGATTGATTGAGGAAGATACCATCATCACATTGCTTAATTTGCAATCTAAGGAAGAAGTTAAGCTCACCTATCATTTACATTTTGAATTCTCTCTTCATTAGCTTAGAGAAGTTCTTGCAAAGAGATTCATTAGTAGCACTAAATATAATATCATCAACATAGATTTGAACAATAAGTAAGTCTTTGTTTTCTTTCTTGGTGAACAAAGTAGTATCTACTTTTCCTCTATTGAACCCCTTTTTAGTTAGAAAATTGCTTAGCCTTTCATACCATGCTCTAAGAGCTTGTTTTAAACCGTAAAGAGCTTTCTTTAGTTTATAAACATGGTTTGACTTTTTAGAGTCCTCAAAGCCTGGAGGTTGATCTACATAAACCTCTTCCATAATATATCCATTCAGAAAAGCACTTTTCATATCCATTTGATATAACATTATGTTTCCCATGCATGCATAGACCAATAGGATTCTAATTGCTTCCAATCTTGCAACTGTAGCAAAGGTTTCCTCAAAATCAATACCTTCTTCTTGATTATATCCTTTAGCAACCATTCTTGCTTTATTTCTAATTATTGTTCCTGATTCATCAAATTTATTTCTAAAGACCCATTTAGTGCCAATGATGGGGTGATTTCTAGGTCTAGGCACTAAATCCCAAACTTGATTTCTTTCAAACTGAGTTAATTTATCTTGCATAGCCAGAATCCAGTATTCATCAGTTAAGGCTTCCTCAGCACACGTAGGTTTAATTTGAGAAAGAAAAGCACAGTTGATCATCTGATCCCTTAGCTATTTTCTGATTTTAACTTTCTCTTGAACATCCCTAATCACTTGATCAATAGGATGATTCCTTTGATATCTCCAAGCTCTAGGGAGTTCTTAAGATGTTTCTTCATTATTCTCATCCTCAAATTCTTTCTCTTGAATATCTTCCTCTATGTTAATAGATTCAGATATTTTTGGAGGTTTAATTTTACCTTCTTCAGAAAGATCTAAGTTCTTAAAGTTAGAAATAAGATCATCTTCATCAATGACATGCTTGGAAACTGTTTCATTTTCAATAAACACAGCATGCACTGATTCTTCTACTGATCTAGTCTTTTTATTAAAAACTCTATATGCTTTACTCCTACTAGAATAGCCAAGAAATATACCTTTATCAGATTTGGCGTCAAACTTACCCAAATTCTCCTTTCCATTGTTATGGATGAAATACTTACAGTCGAATACATGCAGATGTGAAATGTTTGACTTCCTTCCTTTGTACAGCTCATAAGGAATCTTCCCTAGAATTGGTCTGATGTAGGCTCTGTTAATGATATAACTTGCTGTGTTTACTGCATCAGCCCAGAATACTTGAGAGAGTTCCTTTTCATTCAACATTGTTCTTGCAATTTCTCCAATTATTCTATTCTTTCTTTCCACCACTCCATTTTGCTGAGGGGTTCTTGGTGCTGAGAAGTTGTGATCAATTCCATGTTTATCACAGTACTCCAGAAAACATGAATTTTCAAATTCTTCTCCATGATCAGACCTGATAGACACAATAGAAATACCTTTCTCATTTTGCACTTTCTTAGCTAAGGTTACAAATGCATCAAATGTTTCACTTTTGGAAGAAAGAAATAAGGTCTAGGTAAATATAGAGTAATCATCCATAATCATAAGAATATACAGATTTCCACTAATGCTTTTTACTCTAGATGGACCTATCAGATCCATATGCAATAGTTGCAGTGGTCTAGATGTAATGACTACATTTTTAGATTTTAAAGATGATTTCGTTTGTTTTCCTTTGAGGCATGCATCACATTCTGTCTTTTTCAAAAGAGATTTTTGGTAAGCCAGTGACTAACTCATTCTTAACCAGTTTTGACAGTTAGTTCATGTTAACATGTGTCAATCTTCTATGCCACAACCAACTATCATTATCCTGACTAATTGAACAGATAGAGTCTAAGGAAGGAAGTTCATCAAGATCAATAGTATAGTAATTATTATCCCTTTGAGTCTTGAGGATTACTTTGTGTTCACTTTTTCGGATGACCAGGAAAAACTTTGAGTCAAACAATACCCAGTTCCCTTTGTCAGCTGTCTGACTTACACTTAGCAGATTGTGGTTGAGGCCAATTACAAATAGCACCTCTTCTATATATGTTTCAGGGTTCTTGCCCATAATGCCAATACCAACTATTTTGCCATATTGGTCACCTCCAAAAGTCACCTTTCCTCCTTTCTTGTCTCTAAGGATGATGAATTTCTCCTTATCACCAGCCATATGACTTGAGCAGGTACTGTCCATATGCCATTTGTTGCTCTTTCTTACTTTATGACAAATTTGCAAAACAAAGTTTAGAGTTTCTTTTTAGGTACCCAAATTTACTTGGGTCCTTTTCTGTTAGTGGCATTTCCCTAAATACAAATGTACCTTTGGGAACCCATTTTACCTTTCTATCAAGTCCATTTTTCTTCAATGTATATGAACTAGAAATATGTCCCTTCTTGTTACAGAAGTGACAAGTGGTAAAGGGACTACTGGATTGTGATGCGGGAAGAAAGTAATGCAAATAATATTTTTGTTTCACATATTTTAGTTGATCATAGGATTCAATACGATTTGAAATATGATTTTTCTTTTTATGTCCATTAGCATGCACAAAATACCTCATATATAGATTTTGATTTTCTTTCTAATCTTTTCTTTTACTGCACAAGGATCATAGCCAAGTATAGGTCTTCCTTGTGTGATTCTCTGACTTCCCATTAAAGCAAATAGCATATCTTTACCCCTAGTAAGTCTAACCATGCTTTTCAACAGATAGTCATTAGTTTGCTTTAATTCAATGCATGATATACAGCAAGTAGATTCAGCTTTATGCAGAGATGTAGTGTCAGAAATGTTGCACTAAGATTCTAACTTGTTAATCTTTCTCTTAGCCTATTTCTGTTCTTTAGCTGTCTTAATGAACTCATCATGCAGTTCATGAAATGCATCAAGTAATTCAGAATAGGAAGGTTCAGATTCATATACCTCATCTTCATGATCACTATTGGATGAGATTGGAGTTTCTTCAGATACAAGTGCCATCAAGCAGATATTGGCAATTTTATCTTTATCATTTTCTTTTTCATTTGAGCTATTTTCTCAGATTGATGAGATGTATTCACTCTTCTTCTTGCCCTTGTCAGTAGCTTTCTTTTCTTTCTCTTGCTTCTTTAGGAATTGTAGACAATCCTATTTAATATGCCCTTGCTTCTTGCACTCGTAGCATGTAATAGGCTATTTTCCTTCTTTCTTATTGTCTCCAGCTGCTCATTTCTTGAAGAATCTTTTATTTATTTTCTTGTTGTAAGACCTTCTAAATTTTCTGACCATCATAGCCAGAGTTACTTCATATAATTCATCTCTATCATCTGATTCTTCTTCTTTCTCTTTAGCAGCTTTTAGAGAAAGACCCTTCTTTTTCCTGTCTTGTCCTACTTCCTTAAGAACCTTTATCTTTCCTTCATATTCTTCAAGGCTACCGAAGAGGGCTGTGACAGAGGCCATTGATTCTCCTTTGACTTCCTCTATTGCTATTACTTTGGGTTGCCACTCCAGAGGAAGAGCTCTAAGGATTTTTCTGACCTTTTCTGGCTGAGTGTACTCCTTGCCAAGACTCTTCAATTGATTCACAATGAGGGTGAATCTCTTTTGTAGCTCTTTGATGCTCTCACCTTCCACCATTTTGAAGCTTTCGTATTCACCAATGCAGGAGTTCAATTTATTTTCTCTTACTTCAGTGGTTCCTTCATGAGCGATTTCTAAAGTGTCCCACATACCCTTGGTTGTGGAACATTATAATACTATATAGAATTTGTCTTGGTTTAATGCATTGACCAGGCAGTGTTTTGCCTTAAAATCCAGCAAGACTCTTCTCTTATCTTCCTCATTCCACTTGTCTTCTAGTTTCTCCTTGTATTTCCCATCTTCCTACAGTTTCATTGGGACAAAATCTCCCTTCTAGATGATAGACCAAATGTCCAGATTAATAGACTAGAGATAGATTTGCATTCTCATCTTTCAATACCCATAGTGTTCTCTACTGAAGCCAGGTGGTCTGTTTGTCTTATTTTCCTTAGGTAGTATGCTTTCTCCAAAGCTAGCCATTGAATTTTCCAGATTGTTTGATCCTTTGCTTGGGAATTCGGGCTCTGATACCACTTGTTAGATATGCTGGTTTCCCAAGAGGGGGGTGAATTGGGAAGATTAAAATTTTATGCAAAAATCAAGAAAGTGATGAAAGCAAAAGTGATAGTAAAAACAGAGTCTAAAGGAATAACAAGGTAAGAGCAGTATAAGAGAAGAGAAGACACGAATGTTTATCCTGGTTTGGTCTCCTTATCTTGACCTATGTCCAGTCCCCAAGCCACCACTTGAGAATTTCTACTATCTTGCAAGAATTCAGTGGGCTTCTTGTAATTGCCTCAATAGAACTTGATGCTTTATTCTTAGAGCTTACAATCTCACTCTTTGCATTCTAACTAAGTGCTTCCCAAATCCCTTGTGATATCCGCTCACATGAAAATCTTTCTTCCAGATGAAGATAAGATTGATTATAGTGATTGAACTCTCTAATTTAAAGTGTATATGAAAGTTGAAGTATAGAAAAGAAGTATGTGAGAGTAGGAGACTTTGACTTAAGAATTCAGTAGAGTTTCTGTATATATAATGTAAAATCGTTACCCATATCTTCAAATGAAGTTCTATTTATAGACTTATGTCTTAACTATATGTTTGAGACAAGATCTAGCCGTTAGAGACGTTACCCAATGGTTACTCTAAAAACTATCCATTCACTAATAGCATTTAATACATCTGACACTAAAAGGTTGAATTTTGGTGGGTCAACAGACAAATTTCGCAGAGACTGAAAGCTAAAGACTTTAATGTTGAACTTCGAAGTTCATCTGTTCTAAAGCAAAATTCGAATTTTCAACTTTGACAAATGTTTCTATGTTGGAACATACTAATTTTCAAGTTTAAAGTTCTTCTGGTAAGTGTGAACAGTTGTTCCGTATTGCTACAGTGCCTTCGAAGTTTGAATTTTGGTGCACAAAATTCGTCTGCCAGTGGGCAGCTCAATAAGACACAATAGTTCATCTTTTCGAAATTCAAATTTTCAAAAGCCAAAGTTCGTTTGTCAGAGAGAGCTTTTATCAAGTTTAGTTCAAAGTTTGAATTTCTAAATACTAAAATTCATATGTCAACAAGTTATCATAACAGATTTGCAAGCTTTGTTTCCATAATTTGAATTTTCGAAATCAAAGTTCGAATTTTCATTTTTTACGAATTGTGTTTTATCAGAAATTCAAATTTTCAAAACTCAAAGTTCATCTGTCAGAGAAGGCTCTTATCAGACTTAATTCAAAGTTCAAATTTCTGCATTCAAAGTTTGTCTGTCAGAGGAATCTCTTTTCTTACTAACTTATTTTCAATTTGAAATTCAAATTTCAGAAGGCAAAGTTTTTCAAAGTAACAGATCAGTTTTAACACTTTAAAGTTCATTTGTTAGTGGATGTTTTTCAAATATTCTATGAATTATCATGGAATCATATTTTTAAAACATTCTTTTGCAAGTTCAAAGTCTTTTACTCAATTTAAACATAACAAGAAATCCTATATATAATCTTGTGCTGGTTTTTCTTAGATTTCTCCACTTGAGATCTTTTGTGCACCTTTGATATCTTCTTTCCAAGTTTTAGATGGTTGATTTGGAACCATCAAAACACTTAATTCAACACTTGTGAACTTGCCTCAAAACACGATACAAACTCAGCTTCATAGTTGAGGTGGCTCTCAGTGTTTGTTTTGTACTCTTCCAAGATATAGCTCCATTTGCTAATAGAAAGATATAGCCAAATGTGGATTTTCTTGTGTCAACACATTATGCTAAGTTTAAGACTGAATACCCAACAACTTCTAGATTGTTGGATCTCCTATATATAAGCATGTATTGTTTAGTACCCTTTAGGTACCTCAAAACTTTCTTTGCAACTTTCCAATGATTCATTCTTAGATTACTCTAGTATCTTCCTAACATGCCCATAGCAAAAGTTATATCAAGTCTTGTGCAAACCTATGCATATATCAAGCTTTCAACCGCTGAGGCATCAGGAATTTTCTCAATCTCCTTTTCAAGATTATTATTGGGACACTATAACTAGCTAAATTTGTCTTCTTTCACAATAGGTACTGAAGTAAAAGAACAATCCGTCATCTTGAATCACTCAAGAATTTTGTTGACATAGGTTTCCTGAGATAATCCCAAAATGCCTTGAGATCTATCTTTATGTATCCAAATGCGAATGACATAAGATGCCTCATCCATATCCTTCATTTCAAAATTCTTGGACAGATATTGTTTCACCTTATATAGTGTAACACCTTATACTATGACCCATTTCTCATATATTAGATCATTTTAGATTCCAAATATGCTTGTGGAGAAGCTTAAATAGATTTAATTTCAAAAACAGAATTTTCAATTTTCCTGAGTACTGTTCACTTGGTAATTTCCATTTTATCCGACAAATTTTGAAAATTCATAACTAAACCTAGAAAAATTATGTTGAGGTGATTCAAGTCTCTAAAAATAGATAAAAAGATTCTATACATGGAAAAAATAGGCAACATAGTGAATACTAGGCCAATTATTACAGTAAATTTCATGGACTTTTACTATTTATTTGGTCATTTCCCATCTTCTAGTTTTTTTACCTCAAATTTGAAAAATTATATCTCATTCTATTCTGAACCAAATCATACATACTTTATGTCAAATATATATATGTCTAATTTTAGAAATATTTTTATTGTACATTTATTTCACTTACATAGGGTAAAACATTAACTTAAATCACGAAGGGTCAGAATTCAACTCTTACTGGAATAGTTTTGAGAAAACCTCCATATCTTCTATTATATAAATCCAATTACCTCCAAATCAGTGGCATATGAAACTCAAGACATAAACCTTTCTATACATATAAACCTTTAAATTTTTAGAGCTTTGTACTATTTTATATTTACTTTTGAAATTTCCAGTATCTAACTTTTAGTTTTTCAGTTTTCCCAATCTTGCCCTATTCTGAATCCTAATTTTGAAAATTCACCATAAATTGTACACTTATCCAATTTATGTGTTCTTTATCTCTATAGAAAGCTTATTCCATATAATTTTAGAGCATATAAATTACTTAAGCTAATTTCTCTGTCTTACATAAACAGAATCTATGTTTCTATCAGGGTATCTAGATTGTATATTTCCAATCATGTCTAGGCAAAATGAGCTTCATATCATATTTATATCATCATTTATTGTACCACAATCATGCATAACATAATAAGAAACTTAGAGATACATAATAACAAATAATGACAGCTTCACTCATCTTCACATATATTGATACAAATGATCACAATATAATATAATGACTTTGCATCATCAACCATTCAACATTATCTTCTTCATGTATCTAGCTCATCCCTTAGCTTTTTTCCATGGTTTTTCCCCTACATGGTTGGTTGTTTAGGGAGAGTGAGATTCAAAGAATTTCAGTAGTAACAACCCATTCATACAATCATGTTATCACATAATTCATGGAAACATCGAGAAAACATCAATTTATCACTTGAAACTTTTAAAGCCATAACATTTCATAAAAATTTTAGCCGAGTTCCATTTTAAAATTTGGACATCCATAGGTCATAAACCTAATCAAACAACTCAGCCAATCATCACAAAATATCATTATATACATATGGCATAGCAACACATTCATGAAATTCAAGTTTGATAACAATAAGTATAAATTGGTAAATTACTACCTTAATATATTCCCTTCCTTTCCAAACTTTGTGTGTAATATCTTAAGAAAGTTAAAATATCTAAAAATGCATAGAAAATTTACAAAAAATGGCATATACCATTTTGCATGAAAAAGGACAAAGAGGTCATTTTCTCCGATTGGATGGAAAAATGAAAAATTATATTTTTACCCTTAAAGAATTATAAAAATGACATACATGTCCCTAAATTTATGAAAATTACGAGGAAGGAGAAATAGACAAGCCCTTGGGAAAAATTACATCTAATGACCCCAAAGTTTTAGAAATTATACTTTAACCTCATGTAAGGGGTAATTTTATAAATATGTAAAATTATTGTTAAAATGAAGCTCTTGACAAGATGAGCCTAATGGCATATGGCACTGAGAATTAATATTAAAGGATAAAAAAATAATCAGTACCGAGTATCCAAAAATAACTAAATATCGATAAAGTAGATTGTGGGCCCCACAGATAGTTGAAAGGTAACCGGGACAGGATCTAGGCCATACACATATATCATTTGGGACTGGATAATTAAGGAAACATAAAAATAAAATTGGAATAGTCCTGTACCCCAAAAATGCTAATTTACTATAAAAAGCAATTTTATTGGTATAGTTAAAAATTACCCGGTTCAAGATATATTAGGACTAGGAAAAATTGAGTAGTATGGGGACACTCAAACACCACTCTTAAGCATATGAGCAGCATAGATTTTTGGCCAAAATCTCATTAAAGGAGGTTTTTGACTTTTGAACCGAAAGAGTGATTAAGGTTAATTGTGAATTAGTGAGCATTTAAGCTACATAATCCCTCTCTTTCCTATCTATTCTGAACAAAGCCTCTAGCAGCAAAGATAGAAAAAGAAAATGCAAGAAAGGAAGTGAGCAAAGAGAGAAAAGAGAAGGAGAAAGGGAAGAGGACTTGAAACCATCCAAGATCAAGTGCAGGGTAATATTTTGTGCCTTCTAGCTTGTAGTTTTAAGTAGATTGAAATGGTTTAATGGAGTTCTCTTTCTCCTCTCTCTCTATATGATTTTTGGCCATGGATAGGAAGTGAAGAAAGTGGAGTTTTCATGCAATAAACCTAGGGGAAACCATGTGCTAGCAACTTGAAGCAAGGATTTGGTAGTAATTTGTTGAATTTCAAAGTAAATAATTTTTCCTTCTTCCTCCATGAATTTTGGTCAGACTAGGGTTCCATTTAGGATTGGAATTTCATAAATTGGACCTAAAAAATGGATCCTTGAATCCAAATTAGTCAAGTACAAGTGTTGGACTCAAGAAAAACTCAAAGGAAAACTAAATGAAAAAGTTAGGGTTTTGTGGGTAAGGTGTTACATTGTGCACCTATTCTTTGACTTGTTTAAGCTTTCTTGAATCTATGCATATCATCATTCAAGCTTGTTAGCCACTGGTTTGAAGAATGACATCATACAATACTCATAAAACCTAAAATTTCCATATTGCTTTCCTTTTGATTTTTCTTGAAATCAACACTTATTCTTGACTAATTTGCACCCAAGGAATCCATTTTTGGAGTCAAAAATATGAAATTCCAACTCTAAATATAAATAATGGCTGGCCAAAAATTAGGGGAGAGGAGAAAAACTTGCTATGTTCCATAATACTTCAAACTACTTCCATATTCATGCTTTAAGAGAGTAATCTAGCATTTCCCCTAAGTTTAATGGTTGAACAACTCATTTTCTTGCTAAATCAAGGTTTGGACAAAACCCTAAGAGAGTGGAGAATAAAATCTAGTCAATGGATCATGCTTCAAATACCATAAACTACAAGCTTAAGGTGGTAGATAGCAACTTACCAACTTGAGCTTTCAATTCCCTTGAGCTTTCTCTTCTTCCTTCTCTCTTTTCTCTCCTTTCTTTCTTGCATTTTCAGCCCCTGTTTTTCCTGTTGGTTGCCTCATGAATATGCAGAGGAAAGAGAGTAATGATTTTTATAAAATTAGGGACATAGATGTCATTTGTATAATTCTTTAGGGGTAAAAAATAAATTTTTATTTTTCTATCCAATCGAGAAAAATGACCTCTTTGTCCTATTTCACGCAAAACTGTGTCTGCCTATTTTTAAAAATTTCCCATGCATTTCTAGATGTTTTAGCTTTCTTGAGATGTTAATTATAGCAACCCCAAATCTTTAGTGGCAAGTAGTATGTCATCTACATATAAGATCAAAAATATGATTTTGCTCCCACTGACCTTGTGATATGTACATTGATCCATGATGTTCTCAATAAAACCAACAAACATGATCACCTCATGGAAATTTAAATACCTTTTCATGAAGCCTATTTGAAACCATATATTGACTTATTCAACTTGTAAACTTTATGTTCATTTGCTTTAGAAATGAATCCTTCAAGCTATTTCATATAGACTTCATCCTCAAGATCCTTATTGAGGAATGCAGTCTTAACATCCATATGATTTAACTCTAAATCAAAGTAAGCTACAAATTTCATGATGATATGGAAACAATCTTTCCTGGATACAAGCGATAAAGTCTTCCTATAATAAATTATGTCCCTTTGAGTGAAGCCCTTAGCAACAAACCTTGCCTTGTAGCGTTTTATGTTACCTTGTGAGTCCCTTTTGGTCTTAAAGACCTATTTACAACCAATGGCCTTAGCCTCACTAAGTAACTCTACAAGTTCCCAAACTTTATTGTTTGTTATGTATTGCATTTCATCAGTTATAGCATTATACCATAATTTAGAATTTGTATCTTGCATAGCCTGAGTACATGTGAGTGGATCATCTTCAACACTTATATTATAGTGAGATTTAGTAAGGTACTAGGAAGTGTTGACTTTCTTTCTCCAATTGACCTTTTCACCTCTACTTGTTGAGTGGGTAGAGGTTGCTCTTCAAGAACATTCTCCATTACTTCTTGTGGTTGTTCTTCATGAGTCATAGCTTCATTAGCTTGTTCCTTATTTCCAACATTATCAACTTGAGTTTTGGTAACTGTATCACTTTCCATATTCACTCCAACATGATGAGTGTTATATATTAGTAATGTTCCTCCATGATTTGTGGTTTTGTGAATGTGATCCTCTTCAGTGACTAAGTCATCTACTTGATTACTCCCACTGATCACATCATTCTTAAGAAATTTAACATTCCTAGATTCCACAAATCTCATTGAATATGAAGGACAATAGTATCTATGACCCTTAGACCTTTCCGCATAGCCTATGAAATAGGCACTAATAGTCTTAGGATCTAGTTTCTTTTCTTGAGGGTTATACACTCTTACTTCCGCAGGACAACCCCATGCACACATATGATTCAAACTGGGTTTCCAACATTTCTAAATTTTAACGGGAGTTTTGGGAACTGCCCTGGATGGAACCATATTTAAAATATATACTGCTATCTTAAATACATCTCTACATAAAGAAAGTGGAAGCTTGGAGTTGCTTGTCCTACTCCTCACCATGTCCAGTAGAGTCATATTCCTTTGTTCACCACCGGGCTAAACCGCAAGCATACGGGCTAAGGTAATAGGAAAGTGATGAGCAAAGTATCATTCTTACAGGGACTTAGATCAAAAGTGGTCAAACATTATATATTGCATTTTCAATTAATTTGAGTAAGGCAACTAAATGATTCACTATTTAAATAAAAAATAAAAGGATAGAAAAGTATATAAAAATAGCAACAATGATGACTAAGGACTTTAGGAATGCAAAGAGACCTAGGATTATTTATCCCCCTTGTAATTCATAAACGCCCAATTAAACTCCTTTTACATTTACTCTTGATGCTAGATTATGTTAGTTAGGATACTAATTTACCTATATATGCTCTCTTGAGTGTCCAAATAAGTGCTTATTTAAATTATAAATTAATCTCTTAACTAATTAATTAAACTCCCCATTTATATTCAAATCCTAAAGTGACTATGTGAGGTTAGTGAGTATATCTCTACCTTACTAACAAAACTCTCCACTCAACAAGGCAAGATTCAAGTTCTCACATGACATAACTCAACTTCTCTACTTAACCTAGCTTTCTCCAGCATCACTTAAATGAACAAGACAATCTTATTGGTGGCCAAACAATAAGAAGCATTACAAATAGAGCTAAATCAACATAAATGTGACATTAATCATAAATATAAAAGAGAAATGAGCATTCAATCCATCCAAGGGTTCAAAATAATCCTAGAAATAGAGCAATTAGACTCTCATGTTCAACAAAGCTACAAGAAAATACATCCAAATTATTACAATCATTGAACACAAGTAAGGAAATGAAGGAGGAGATGAAAGGAAACTAAAGAAGGAAGTTCAAATCTCTTCAATGCTCTAAGCCCTAGCTTCAATCTCCACTAAGGTCCAAACCCTATCACACCCAAAGCCTCCAAACCACTCCAAATTGTCTAGATGTGTCCCCTAGCTACAAGAACTCCAAATATATAAAAATCCTTGAGTTTCTCTATAAAAATGAAGTTCTACATTTTGCTGACAAAGGTATGGCATCACAGCAGACTTACCCAGGTCGCGGCTCTATGAGTTACTATAACACCTCAATCTATGACCATTTCCCATGTATTAGACCTCATTAGAGACCAAATTTACTTAATTAGAAGCTTGAATCACAATAAAATATTATAATAAATTTAATCAATTTAAATGGTATTATTCATTTAATCCACTTTTTCTTACTTTTTTAGCAAAATTCAGAAAACCATAATTAATTCAATGAAAATCATACGAAAGTAATTTAAGTCTCTAATTAGCTTAAAACATTGTCTACATGGGAAAATATCAATCAGAGTAACTACTTGGCCAATTAGTATAATAAATTTCGTGAAGTTTCACTGTTTATATGGTAAATTCATGAAATTCCAATTTTTTGGTTAATTTTGAAAAATCGCCATAATTCATATACACATCCAAATTGAGTGAGCTTTAGATCATTTTAAAGTCCTGTCTATCTAGTTTTCAACCATATATAACATTCATTCTTTATATACCAAAAATTACAAACAATGGCATGTTCACTCTGTATAAGTCAGAATGACCATTTGTATCCTACTACTTTGCCAAACAAAAGCTATAAAATATTTACATGGTCATATATCATCTTCATATTATACCATACTTTCACTAAGTCCTAAAGCAACAAAAACAGTACTTGAAGAAACATGTTTGTCATCACATTTACAAATTTATATAATAGCTCGAAATTCATGGCCAATGCTAGCATTATCAAGCTAATGATCAAATGCTTTCTACTTTCCTTTCTCTTCCTTGATGGTCTTGCCATTATTACTATCTAATCATGGTTAATTTGTGGGAGGGTGAGATTCAAAGAATATTAGTAGATAAATCCCATACATGCCATCATATCATCACATTGAGCATGAAAACCTCAAGAAAACATAGTTCATCACATAGGCACATTGGAAACATATACATTTTATAAAAATTTTGGTAGAGTTTCATTTTGTACAATGGACATCCCGAGGCACCAAATCCCTCATAAAACTCAGCCAACCACATAGAAACATCACAAATCAACATTTCATATATATGCCATAGTGTAAAATATCAAAGAAATAATAATGACAATGTGATGCTAGTAAAGAGGATTATCTACCTTTATGTGTTCCAATGGTTCCCACACTTGGTATGCCACTTCTTGGGCCTCCTAACACTTTCTTGAACCTATCCATATCATCAGTTAATCAATTTAACCACAAATTTTCGGAATTACACAATACTATGCTCACTAAACCCTAAATTTTTCACTTAACTTTCCTTTGATCTTTCTTTGTACAACACACTTGTTTTTAATGTTTTGGACCATGGGGAATTCATTTTTGAGGTCAAAAGCATGAAATTACAACACTAAATAATTCCCTTGTTCAGACCGAAAATGGCATAAAATGGAAGAAAAATATATTCTTCAAAACACTTCAAACTAGCCATGGATTCTTGCTTCTAGTGGTTAGTCTAAGTTTTCCCTAAGTTTAATGGTTTGTAAATTCATTTGCTTACTTAATCATGCCATGGATGAAACCATAAGAGGATAGAGAAGAAACACTAAATCATAAACTATGCTTTAAAGACCATAGGTAGCAAGCTTAGAGTGATAGAAGATGACCTTACAAACTTAAGCTTTCAATTTTGCCTTGAACTTCCTCTTCTCCTTTCTCTCTTTCTCTCTTCTTTCTTTATGTTTTATCCCTTTAGTTTGCTGCTGGAAATGGTTGTGAATGTGAAGAAGAAAGTGGGTAATTAGATGACTTAATTAGGTGGTTAATGATGTGGCTAATCACGGTTAATTAGCTAAACCAACTAAAGTTACTTTTTGGCCAAAAAATCAACTACTCCTTGAGGAATTTTGTGAAACAAATTTCTGCCCATGCTGCCCCAATTTCAAGTCCAATGAGAGGGCTTTGAATGTCCAGCCTACTCAATTTTTCCTAGTCCAGATATATCTTAAACTGGGTAATTTTTAACAGTACCGATAAAACTACTTTTTATAGTAATTTAGCATTTTTAGGCTACTAGACTATTCTAATTTTATTTTTATATTTCCATAGTTATTCAGTCCCAAATGGTATCTATGTATGGCTCATATCCTGTCCCAGTTACCTTTTAACCACCAGTAAGACCCACAGTTTACTTTATCGGTTTACTGTTATTTTTAGACACTCGGTACTGATTATTTCTTTATTCTTGAACATTAATCATTAGTGCCATATACCATTGGACTTCTCTAATCAAAGGCTTTCTTCTGGCAGTAACTTTACATATTCACAAAATTACCCTTAACCTAGGGTTAAATTATAATTTATAAAACTTTCGGGTAATTAGGTGTAATTTTATCCAAAGAGATTTTCTATTTCTTCTAATTTTTATATATTTTGGGACATTGATGTCATTTCTATAATTCTTTAAGGGTAAAAATGTAATTTTCTTATTTTTCCTCCTAACCGAGAAAAATAACCTTTTTGCCATTAGTCTCACAGAACAGTATTTGTCCGTTTTCATGAATTCCTTGTACATTTTGCATTATTATTGATTATGTCATTTTTTTATTATTTAGTATCCAGTGAAATTTTGGGATATTACATTTCTACCCCCCTTAAATAAAATTTCGTCCTCAAAATTTAAAACATACCTTATGTAAACAGTACTAGATACTTCTGTCACATGTGTGACTTTATCTCCTAGGTTGCTTCTTCTGTAGATAAGCCTTTCCAGACCACATTCACTAGAGGAATGTCTTTGTTCTTCAGTTGTTTGACTCGATAATATACTATTTTTTCAGGTAATACATTAAAGCAAAGATTATTTCGTAAGTCAATACATTCATATTCTATAATATGTGAAGGGTCTGACTGATATTTCTTTAATTTGGAGACATGGAAGACACTATGAATTTGGCTTAGATTTGGTGGCAGGGCTAACTGGTAAGCTACAAGTCTGGCTTTTGAAAGGATTTCAAAAGGTCCAATATACTTGGGACTATGTTTTTTTGTTTTGAGAGATCGACTAACTCCAGTTATAGGAGACACTTTAAAAATATATGATCTCCTACTTCAAATTCCAACGGCTTCCTTCTTTGATATGCATAACTCTTTTGCTTACTTTGAGCTGTTAATGACTTTTTCTTCATCATTTCAATCTGTCTAGAAGTTTGGTCTACGATCTCCAGACCTATCAGTCACCTTTCACTCAATTTTGTCTAATAAAGTGGGGACCTGCACTTCCTACCATACAGTGCTTCATAAGGTGCCATATAAATACTAGAATGATAGCTATTGTTATAGGCAAATTTTCCCAAAGTTAAGTATACATCTCAGTTTCCTTTCATTTCTAGCACATAAGCCCTTAGCATATCCTCTAATGTTTGAATCATCCTTTCAGTATGTCTATTTTGTTGAATCAAGAGTTTTGATGATTCCAAACCAACATCCAAGAGCTTGGATTGAAGATATCAAAGGACATCAAAGTGCTTCAAGTGAAGATTTTCTGAGTATTTGCTGCTAGATCTTTTGTAGGATCTTTAGTTTTAGTTGTGAATGGGTAAAAGATTTTGATTTGAGAAAAAGATGTTTTCAAACCTTGATTTTGTGTTAAATCTTGACTTATTTGAAAAACACCCACAAACAGACGAAGTTTGAAAGTTTAAACTTAACTGTCAAGTTGGAAATTCGAACTTTGCTTTTGGAAATTTGAATTTCGAGTTAAAATTGAATAAGTCTGAAGAGATGGCTCTCTGTCAGAGGAATTTTGGTTGTTCAAAATTCAAATTTTCATATAAGTCTGAAAGGAGCTTCTTTGAAACAGACGAACTTTGAGTCTTCAAAATTCGAATTTCAGACAAAACAAAACTTGAGAAAATAAAAGAAATTCATCTGAAACAATGTTAAAGTTCATCTGAGATCAAGAATGATTTAAGTTTCAAAACTGCTCTCTGACAGACGAACTTTGACTTTCCAACATTCGAATTTTCATATAAGTCTGAAAGGAGCTTCTTTGAAACAGACGAACTTTGAGTCTTCAAAATTTGAATTTCAGACAAATCACAACTTATGAAAATGGAAGAAATTCGTCTGAAACAATGTTAAAGTTCATCTGAGATCAAGAATGATTTAAGTTTGAAAACTGCTCTCTGACAGACGAACTTTGAGCATTGAAGTTCGAATTTTAGAAGCTAAGTTCTTGAATCTGTTGAAGTGAAAACATTGACGTACGAATGATGAAGTTAGTCTGAAAAGAGTTCTCTGACAGACGAACTTCACTCTTCAACATTCGAATTTCGAAGAAAGTGAACTACTGTGCCTCCTTTTCTCGTACTAGGAACAGACGAATTTTGGGCTTCCAAAATTTGAATTTCGAAGGCACTGTAGCAAATTGAAACACTGTTCACACTTAACCGAAAAACTTTCTTCTTGAAAATTCGTATGTCACATTGTGAAAATATTTTGTAAGTTTCAAAATTTGAATTTCACTTCATGAACAGACGAACTTCGTGCTGTAACGTTGAAAGCTTTAACCTTCGGTTCCTTCGAAATTCGTCTGTTGGCCAACCAAAATTTGAATTTCAGTATGTCAGATGCATTAAATGCGGTTGGTTAACGGATAGTTTTTCAAAGTAACCGTTGGATAACTTTCCCAACGGATAGATTTTGTCTCTAACGGACATTTAAGACCTTAAACTATAAATAGAACATCATTTGAAGTTGTGGGAAACGAATCTAACTTGTATATACCGAATTTCTGTCAAAACTTCTTCTCAAGAGCTTTTACCCTCTAGATTAAATATCTGTACTTTAACCTTCATATCTACTCTATTCAAGAGAGTTATATCTTTGTAAACAATCTACACTTTATATGGAATATAGATTTACTTGTGAGGGGAAATCACAAGGGGATTGGGAAGCACACTGTGAAAGTGCTTAGAGGGTTTGAGAGAGCTCAAGAAACAGAGCATACTCATGTATTGTGGCATTAGCAAGAAGCCCATTGAATTCTTGCTATATAGTGGATAAATCTCAAGAGTTGTCTTGAGGACTGGACGTAGGTCAAGTGGATAGATCGAACCAGGATAAATCACTGAGTCTTTTTCTCCTTACCCTTACTTTTTAGCTTGCTCTATTTTATACGTTGTTTACATTATACTGTTCTATCTTCACCCAGTTCACTTTGTGCAGAAAAATTTCAATCTTCCCAATTCACCCCCCTCTTCGGAAGTCAGCCTTGATAACAAGTGGTATCAGAGCCCGGATTCCCATTCAAAGGATTTTGCAGTCCGGGAACAAAGATGGCTGGCTTTGGAGAGAGTATACTTCCTGAAGGGAATAACACTAATAGACCACCAGGCTTCAGTGGAGAGCATTATGGGTACTGGAAGATGAGGATGCAGATCTACCTACAATCAATTGATCTTGACATCTGGTCAGCCATTGAAAAAGGAGATTTCTTCCCAATGGCTCTAACTGAAGATGGAAGACACAGAGAGAAGCTGGAAGCTGAGTGGAATGATGAAGACAGAAGGAGAGTCCTACTAAATTTCAAAGCAAAGAATTGTTTAGTCAGTGCCCTGAACCAGGACGAATTCTACATAGTCTCACAATGCTCCACTGCAAAAGGAATGTGGGATACTCTGCAGATTGCACATGAAAGAACAACTGGGGTAAGGGAAAACAGACTGAACACATGCATTGGAGAGTATGAAAGCTTCAGAATGGCTGAAGGAGAAACTGTAAAAGAGCTCCAAAAGAGGTTTACTCTCATTTTGAATTAGCTGAAGAGCCTGGGAAAGGAATACAATCAATATGAGAAAGTAAGAAAGATACTCAGAGCTCTCCCTTTGGAATGGCAGCCCAAGGTGACAGCAATAGAGGAAGCCAGAGGAGAATTAATGGCCTCTGTCACAGCTCTCTTTGGCAGTCTTGAGGAGTATGAAGGAAAAATCAAAGCTTTCAAGGAAGCTGGGCTGGACAGAAAGAAGAAAGGCCTTGCCGTCAAAGCTGCTGATGAAAAGGAAGAAGAATCTGACGAAGGAAAGGAGCTGGATGAAGAAACTCTAGCTATGATGGTCAGAAAATTCGGAAGATTCTACAACAAGAAGAAGCACAAGAAATTCCTTAAGAAGGGAGCAACTGGTGAAAGCAAGAGAGAGGGTAAAGAGCCTATGACTTGCTATGAGTGCAAGAAGCAGGGACATATAAAGTGGGACTGCCCCCAATTCCTCAAGAAGCAAGAAAAAGAATAGAAAGTTGCTGACAAAGGGAAGAAGAAGAAAGCCTACATCTCATCTATATGGGGCAACAGCTCAGATGAGGAAGAAGAAGATAAGGATGAGATCGCCAACATTTGTCTGATGGCACTTGCCTCTAAAGAAGCCACACTCTCATGTAGCAGTGATCAGGAAGAAGAGGTATATGAATCTGAACCTTCCTATTCTGAGTTACTTGATGCATTTCACGAGCTTCATGATGAATTCATTAAAGTTGCTAAAGAATTGAAATTGGTAAAGAAAAAGATAAATAAGATGGAATCTTAAAGCATAGTTTCTGAAATTGCCTCTTTACCTACTACTGAATCTGTTTGCTGCACTTCATGCACTAAGCTTAAGTAAACTAATGATTACTTAGTCAAAAGCATGTCTAGGCTCACTAGAGGTAAAGATATGTTGTTTGCCTTGATGGGGAGCCAAAGAATATCACAAGGAAAAGCTGGTCTTGGCTATGATCCATGTGCTGTCAAGGAAAAGATTAGGATGAAAAACCAGAATGCATACATGAGACATTTTGTGCATGCTGAGAATAACAGAAAGAAAGATCATATGTCATCTTGCATTGAAACATATGATCAACCAAAGCATGCAAGACAAAAGTATTATCTGCATTGTTTTCTTCCTGCCACTCAATCTAGCAGTCCCTTCATTACCTGTCATTTCTGTAACAAAAAGGGACATATTTCCAGTTCTTGTGCATTGAAGAAAAATGGACTTGGCAGGAAAGTTGAATGGGTTCCCAAAGTTGCATCTGCATCTAGGGAAAAATCTACTGACCAAAAAGGACCCAAGCAAATTTGGGTACCTAAAAGGAAAACATAAACATTGTTTTGCAGGTCTGTCTCAAAGGTAAGAAAAGCAACAAATGGTATATGGACAGTGGCTGCTCAAGTCACATGACTGGAGATAAGGAGAAGTTCATCACCCTTAGAGACAAGAAAGGAGGAAAGGTGACCTTTGGAGGTGACCAATATGGCAAAATCGTTGGCATTGGCATTGTGGGGAAAAATCCAGAAACATCCATTGAAGAGGTGCTGTTTGTAGTTGGCCTCAACCACAATTTGCTAAGCGTGAGTCAGACCTGTGACAGAGGAAATTGGGTACTGTTTGACTCAAAGTTTTGCCTGGTCATCAGATAAAGTGATCACAAAGTAATCCTCAAAGCTCAAAGGGATGGTAACTGTTATACTATCGACCTTGATGAACTCCCTCCATTGGATTCGGTATGTTTAATTAGTAAGGATAATGATTGTTGGTTGTGGCATAGGAGATTAGCTCATGTTAACATGAATCAATTGTCTAAACTGATCAAGAATGAGCTAGTAACTGGCCTGCCAAAAATATCTTTTGAGAAGGACAAAGAATGTGATGCATGCATAAGAGGGAAACAAAATAAATCATCTTTTAAATCTAAAAATGTAGTTACCACAACTAGACCACTTGAATTGCTGCATATGGACTTAATTGGACCTTCTAGGGTAAAGAGTCTAGGTGGTAATCTGTATGTGCTTGTAATTGTAGATGACTATTCTAGATTTACTTGGACGTTATTTCTTTCCTCTAAAAATGATACATTTGATGTATTTGTAACCTTAGCAAAGAAAGTGCAAAATGAGAAAGGTATTTCTATTGTGTCAATCAGGTCAGACCATGGAGGAGAGTTTGAAAATGCATACTTCCTGGAGTACTGCAATGAGCATGGGATTGACCACAACTTCTCAGCTCCAAGGACTCCTCAACAGAATGGGGTAGTATAAAGGAAGAACAGAACTATTGGAGAAATGGCCAGAGCTATGTTGAATGAGAAGGAACTCTCTCAAGTGTTTTGGGCTGATGCAATAAATACAGCAAGCTACATCATAAATAGAGCCTACATCAGACCTCTCCTTAGGAAGACTCCATATGAGCTTTACAAGGGAAGAAAGCCAAATCTGTCCTATCTCCATGTGTTCGGATGCAAATGCTTCATTCACAACAATAGGAAAGAAAATCTGGGTAAGTTTGATGCCAAATCCGATGAAGGTATATTTCTGGGCTATTCTAGTAGGAGTAAGGCATATAGAGTTTATAATAAAAGATCAAATGTGGTAGAAGAATCTGTGCATGTGGTTTTCATTGAAAATGAAACTATTTCAAAACATGTTACCAATGAGGATGATCTTGCATTTAACTTTGAAAAACTAGGCATTTCTGATAAAAGTAAAACTGAACCTCCAAAGATATTTGAATCTGTTAACACAGAGGAAGATATCCAGGAGCAAGAGTTTGAGGAAGAAATTAATGAAGAAACATCTCAAGAACTCCCTAGAGCTTGGAGATATCAAAGGAATCATCCTGTTGATCAAGTAATAGGAAATGTTCAAGAGAGAGTCAAAACCAGAAAATAGTTAAGGGATCAAATGCTCAATTGCGCTTTCATTTCTCAAATTGAACCTAAATGTGCTGAAGAAGCCTTAACTGATGATTACTGGATTTTAGCTATGCAAGATGAACTAAATCAGTTTGAAAGAAATCATGTTTGGGATTTAGTGCCTAGGCCCAAAAATCATCCTGTCATTGGTACCAAATGGGTTTTTAGAAATAAACTTGATGAATCTGGAACAATAATAAGAAACAAGGCTAGATTGGTAGATAAAGGGTATAATCAGGAAGAAGGTATTGATTTTGAAGAAACCTTTGCACCAGTAGCTAGATTAGAAGCTATAAGAATACTGCTGGCATATGCATGCATGAAAAACATTTTGTTATATCAAATGGATGTAAAGAGTGCCTTTTTAAATGGTTATATCATGGAAGAGGTTTATGTAGATCAAACTCCAGGTTTTGAGGATTATACAAAACCAAACCATGTTTATAAACTGAAGAAAGCTCTCTATGGTTTAAAACAAGCTCCTAGAGCATGGTATGAGAGACAGAGCAATTTTCTAATTGAAAAGGGGTTCAATAAAGGCAAAGTTGATACAACTTTATTCACTAAGAAAGAAAATAAAGATTTACTAATTGTTCAAATCTATGTTGATGATATTATTTTCGGTGCTACTAATAAAACTCTTTGCAAGAAATTCTCTGAGTTAATGCAGGGAGAATTCAAGATGTCCATGATGGGTGAACTCAACTTCTTCCTTGGAATGCAAATCAGACAGCTTGATGATGGTATCTTTCTCAGTCAATCCAAGTATCTAAAGGAGCTGCTAAAGAAGTTTGGAATGGAGAATGCCAAGCCAATGGGAACACCTATGGCTACTGCAACCAAACTGGACATGGATGAGAATGGAAAGATGTTTGACATTACTCAGTACAGAAGAATGATTGGATCCCTGCTGTACTTAACTACCAGTAGACCAGACATTATGTTCAGTGTCTGTATGTGTGCCAGGTTCCAATCATGTCCCAAGGAAACCCATGCAACAGCTGTGAAGAGAATTTTCAGATATCTTATTGGAACATCACAGATCGGTCTCTGTATCCAAAGGGCAATGGAGAAGATCTCAAAGGATACACTGATGCTGATTTTGCAGGATCCAAAACTGACAGAAAAAGCACAAGTGGAACTTGTCAGTTTCTTGGAGGATCCCTAGTTTCATGGTTCAGCAAAAAGCAAAACAATGTGGCCCTATCCACTGCAGAAGCTGAGTATGTTGAAGCTGGAAGCTGTTGTGCCCAAGTCATCTAGATGAAGCAGCAACTTGAAGATCTTGAGGTTAAAATAAAAGAAATACCAATCATGTGTGATAACCAAAGTGCCATAAATATCACCAAGAATCCTGTCATGCATTCAAGGACCAAACACATTGAAGTTAGGCGCCACTTCATAAGGGATCACGTTCTGAAAGGAGAAGTTAAACTGGAGTACATCCCAACAGAGAATCAAGTTGCTGATATACTCACAAAACCTCTATCAGAAGATAGGCATTGCAAAATAAGAAGAGAATTGGGTATGGTAAATCCCAGTGAACTGTAAGTTATTCTCTTGCAATCTTGTTTTCAAAGGTTTCAACTTTAAGATTAATTCTAACTTTAGCATCGGAGTATGTTTAATTTAAGCTGCAGGTGCTCCTCACAAGATTCAATAGCAATAAACTTGAAGATTGGAGCACATCAGAATGGAACAACCAGAAAGTGAAGTAAATGATGAAAATTCTGAGTTCTGGATCCATTCTGTAAGTTTTTAATAAGATGAAATTCATATTTTTAATGAGTGTTAGACGTATTTTGCCTCATAAACCGTGTTTTTGAACTAGTCAACATGGTCAACATTCGAATTTTTATTGACCAACAGACGAACTTCGGCCTATTAGCCTTGGAACAGTTCTTGGTGATGCCTCGAAATTGGTCTGTTGGATCTTTGAAATTCGAATTTTCAAGAACAAAAATCTCAAAGTTATGTTTGTCCATCACTGTTGTACGAATTATCACTTCTTGAAATACGAATGTTGGATAACCTTTACAAAAGGTGAAAAATGCGAATTTTCAGATCAAAATTCGTCTGTTGAATCATGTTCTTGTTGAATGCTTGAAAGATGAAGTTCTGCATGCTTAATTCGTCTGTTGATTGTTGTTTTGTTTGTTGCCTACTGTTTGCTCATCAACATTCGAACTTTGTTGAAATAAAATTCGTCTGTTGTGTTCGTATTACTTATTCCAAGCCACTATCAGACGAACTTTCAAGATGAAAATTTTTCTGTCAGTAAGCTTTGCTGAACGGTTTAACTTGTAACTGCCCGAAGTTCGAATTTTGACCCCTCAAAATTCGTCTGTCAGACGGTTACATACGTTAAATTCGACGATTTTCCAATGAACAGACGTAACCCTATTTGTAACTCCTCTGAGTCTGTTCTAATCCTCTCTTCAATCCTCTTAACTTCTGTCCAAAAACCATCATTCTTCACCGTTTAAACTTCCATTCGCATCCTATAAACCAAATCTAAGCCATATTCAGCATCATTCAACATGAAAATGGCGAGAGTAAAGAATCTTGGTGCAAGACAAGCTGAAACTCGGCCAAAGAGAACGGTCAAATCTCAATATGCTACAAAGGAAGGAGAGAAATCCAAGAGAAAGGCTGAACCCAGTAAAGCTACCCCTTCCAAATGCCAGAAACCTTCATCCAAAGTAGAATCTTAGAAAGCAGGACCCTCCTCACCAAAAACTGCAGAACCTTCGGTTCCAGTTCCTTCTGTCCCTACTGTTGCTTCTTCTGCCTCTTCCAGTACTAAATCTGGAGAGTATGAAATGACTACACTACCACTGTGGAGCACTCCTGAGATTCAAGAAGAGTACTCTACCAAGTTTTCCAACAAAAAGGTAATCAAGCCTCACTATGTAAATGTGGAACAATTTCTTATATCCAACAACTTTGATGCTGCAATATGGTTGATAAGATATAGAAATCTGTTGGAAATTGCTGAAAATATGATGATGAGGTAGTAAAAACTTGGTATGCCTCTCTTCAATACAAGAGCAAGAAAATGAAATGGGAGATCAACTTGAGATCAAGGACCATTTGGCTTGCTGATGAAACCTTCAATGAAGTGCTGGAAATCCCAGGGCAAGATGGGCTGAAAGTTGACATCACAGGCTCTGGGTATATGGATGAGGCAAGCACAGCTGATGAAGAAGGTGGATCCTTTCTGAACTACAAGGAGAGCACCATCTTGGACACCCTATTCAGAAGAAGGGAGAACAGGCCAATGATAAATCTGTTGAAGCCCACAGACCTAGGTGTACAAGTGAGGATCCTGCACTACATAGTGTCTAGGATCATATTCAACAAGGGTGGCAACTTCAATTTGATAACAAGGGTAGAGGCTCATGTGATGACTGCTGTCATACGTGGGAAGTTGATTAATTTGGGTCATATCATCCTCCAGCGAATGATAAAGACAAGGGATCAGAGGAAGGATTCCACACTCCCCTATGCAGCAATTATTTCAAGGATTCTGTAGTATGCTAGGATTCAACACATTGACACATTGAAAAGGGGAAAGGGAAACTCACAGAGGCATTCAAAGAAGAGGAACTGCAAAGGATGGGTATTGAAAGAAATGAAGGCAGATGGGTTGGAAAGGGAGCAGGGAAATCTGAAGATTTGTTCTTTGTTGCTGATGCTACCCTCCAAAGAGAAGGCACCTCTGAGGCCCTTGGCAGATCTATACCTCAGCCTTCTCAGCCAATTCCATCTTCCTCCAGGCCTACTCATCCTCCTTCCACTCCCTCTTCACAGGCCAAGCCAACCAAGATCACTGAGTTGTTTGACAGTTTGTCAACACTCATTCTCAGCATTAGGGATGAGCAAAATGCCAAATTTGCTCATCTACAAGATCAGATCCATCAGTTGGTTGTGAACATGAAGGTGGTGGCTGATGCTTATGAAGTAATAAGAAATGCAATTCCTACCACTTCAGCTCGACCTCAGCCTGGTATCCCTGAGCCTACTCTGTCTCTAACTCCTGAGCCTCCAAGCCCCTTCGAGATTGCCTCCTCTGATCATGATGTTGATACAGTTGGTGCTGGTGCATTGAGGACACCTAGTCCTAGTCCACCCCTAGACTATGGATTGGAAGAAGAAGGACTTCAGCAGACAAGCCCTCTTGAGCCCATGCAAGAAGATGCTCTGGATTCAATTCTGTCCATTCAAGAATCAGAGCAAGTTGAAAAACTGGTTGCAGCCATTTCAACCTCTTCTATGCCAGGAGAAGCAAGCAATGAGGAAAGGAGCATTGTACCTTTTGTTGATTATCTTGCCATTGCTCACAATGCTCTGCTGCAAGCTCAAAGGAGAAGGCTGGAAGAAATGTTTGCTCCTGCTGAACCAGCCTCTCACCCTCTTGCTGCTTATGGGCTATCAGAGGAACAGAGAGCTCGACTAGCTCTGTCCAAGCAGGAAATACAAGAGCTGCTTGAGGTCTCTGATGATGATGGTGCTAAAGAACCTAGCCCTGAGCCTGCTGAGCCCCCTGCACCAGTTTAGCCAGAAATTCCTTTTGCTCCTGTCCCTCTTCGTGTTGTTCCTCTCACTCAGATTCCTCCTCCAATGGACTTTGTTGGGCTTTCTGATGATGCCAAAAAGGGGGAGAAGTTAAAGCAAATTGGGACCAAGCAAGCTGGAAAGTCTGCTGAGACATTTGGAAGAGGAAAGACATACAGCAAGAAGTCTAAGCCAAAGAAGAAGTGATGATTTTAGATTTTAGGTTGAATCTTCTTGTTGTATCTTGTTTTAGTTGTATCTTGTTTGATTGTATTTGTTTGATGTTTTGAGAACTGATCTTTATGTATTGCAACAATTTGATTAAATGTATTACGTTCTTGGTTGCAATGTTTTGGGCTTTGAATCTCTTCACTTAATCTGTTGAAAATGATATCTTATGAACTGTAATGCATATGTTGAGGGGGAGCTTGTGAAAGCAAACCGAAGTACTAATCTAGTTTGTGAGTTTTTTTGTCATCATCAAAAAGGGGGAGAATGTTGAATCAAGAGTTTTGATGATTCCAAACCAACATCCAAGAGCTTGGATTGAAGATATCAAAGGACATCAAAGTGCTTCAAGTGAAGATTTTCTGAGTATTTGCTACTAGATCTTTTGTAGGATCTTTAGTTTTAGTTGTGAATGGGTAAAAGATTTTGATTTGAGAAAAAGATGTTTTCAAACCTTGATTTTGTGTTAAATCTTGACTTATTTGAAAAACACCCACAAACAGACGAAGTTTGAAAGTTTAAACTTAACTGTCAAGTTGGAAATTCGAACTTTGCTTTTGGAAATTTGAATTTTGAGTTGAAATTGAATAAGTCTGAAGAGATGGCTCTCTGTCAGACGAATTTTGGTTGTTCAAAATTCAAATTTTCATATAAGTCTGAAAGGAGCTTCTTTGAAACAGACAAACTTTGAGTCTTCAAAATTCAAATTTCAGACAAAACAAAACTTGAGAAAATAAAAGAAATTCCTTTGAAACAATGTTAAAGTTCATCTGAGATCAAGAATGATTTAAGTTTCAAAACTGCTCTCTGACAGACGAACTTTGACTTTCCAACATTCGAATTTTCATATAAGTTTGAAAGGAGCTTCTTTGAAACAGACGAACTTTGAGTCTTCAAAATTTGAATTTCAGACAAATCACAACTTATGAAAATGGAAGAAATTCGTCTGAAACAATGTTAAAGTTCATCTAAGATCAAGAATGATTTAAGTTTGAAAACTGCTCTCTGACAGACGAACTTTGAGCATTGAAGTTCAAATTTTAGACGCTAAGTTCTTGAATCTGTTGAAGTGAAAACATTGACGTACGAATGATGAAGTTAGTCTGAAAAGAGTTCTCTGACAGATGAACTTCACTCTTCAACATTCAAATTTTGAAGAAAGTGAACTACTGTGCCTCCTTTTCTCGTACTAGGAACAGACGAATTTTGGGCTTCCAAAATTTGAATTTCGAAGGCACTGTAGCAAATTGAAAACACTGTTTACACTTAACCGAAAAACTTTCTTCTTGAAAATTAGTATGTCACATTGTGAAAATATTTTGTAAGTTTCAAAATTCGAATTTCACTTCATGAACAGACGAACTTCGTGCTGTAACGTTGGAAGCTTTAACCTTTGGTTTCTTCGAAATTCGTCTGTTGGCCAACCAAAATTCGAATTTCAGTATGCCAGATGCATTAAATAGGGTTGGTTAACGGATAGTTTTTCAGAGTAACCGTTAGATAACTTTCCCAACGGATAGATTTTGTCTCTAACGAACATTTAAGACCTTAAACTATAAATAGAACATCATTTGAAGTTGTGGGAAACGAATCTAACTTGTATATACCGAATTTCTATCAAAACTTCTTCTCAAGATCTTTTACCCTCTAGTTTCAATATTTGTACTTTAACCTTCATATCTACTCTATTCAAGAGAGTTATATCTTTGTAAACAATCTACTCTTCATCTGGAAGATAGATTTACTTGTGAGGGGAAATCACAAGGGGATTGGAAAGCACACTGTGAAAGTGCTTAGAGAGTTTGAGAGCTCAAGAAACAGAGCATACTCGTGTAATGTGGCATTAGCAAGAAGCCCGTTGAATTCTTGCTGTATAGTGGATAAATCTCAACAGTTGTCTTGAGGACTGGACGTAGGTCAAGTGGATAGACCGAATCAGGATAAATCACTGAGTCTTTTTCTCCTTACCCTTACTTTTCAGCTTGCTCTATTTTATACGTTGTTTACATTATACTGTGCTATCTTTACCCCAGTTCACTTTGTGCAGAAAAATTTCAATCTTCCTAATTCACCCCCCCTCCTGGGAAGTCAGCCTTGCTAACATATTTGTCTGAGGGTGATATGCTGTGCTGAATCTTAATTTAGTACCTAGGGTTTGCTGTAATGATCTCCAAAAATTTGGTATAAATCTTGGATCTCAGTCATATATGATACTACTTGGCACTCCATATAATCTTACTATCTCTTTTACATATAGTTGTGCCAATCTGTCAAGTGTATATGTTGACCTCATGGCTAAGAAGTGTGCTAACTTCATTAGCTTGTCCACTATTACCTATATTGCATCATACCCTGATGATGTTCTAGGCAATCCCATTATGAAATCCATTAAAATACTATTCAATTTCCATTCTGGGATCTCTAATGGATGTAACAATCCAGCAGGTTTCTGGTGTTCTATTTTTACTCTTTGACACACTAGGCATCTAGACACATACAGAGTAATATCCATTTTCATGCTAGGCCCCCAAAACAATTTATTTAAATCATGGTACATTTTTGTAATACTTGGATGAAAAGTATATTTACTCTGATGTGCCTCTGGTAGAACCTTTTCTTTTAACTTTGCTACTGATGGTACATAAACTCTCTTTTGAAATCTCATTAAACCATTTGTTGATACATTATATCCCTACATCTCTCCATGTCTTTGCTTTTCTTTAGCTAACTTTATGAACTCATCCTCTTGCTGGGCTTTCAATAAATCATTTAAAAATTCATTGCCAATTCTGGTCTAATGAAGCTGTAAAAATAAATGCATGTCTCTGTAATACTCCAGCATTTTCATTTCATAAATCATCATGTAGGCTATGTGAATAGTTTTTCTGATCAATGCATCAGCCACTACATTAGCTTTTCCTGGATGGTATTTAATAGAATGGTCGTAATCTTTTAATAATTCCATCCATCATCTTTGTCTCGCATTTAATTCTTTCTTATCTTCTAAATATTTGAGACTTTTATGGTCACAAAACACTTCTACCATTCCACCACAAAGATGGTGTCTCCAGATCTTGAGAGCATGCACTATAGCCATAAGTTCTAAATCATGAGTGTGATAGTTTTCTTCATGTGGTTTCAATTGTCTAGAAGCATAAGCTAACACTTTACCTTCCTACATTAATACACAACCTAATCTGTGCTTACTTGCATCTGTATAAAGCACAAAGGGTTCTTTGGGATTAGGTATAGTTAATACGGGCGGAGTAGTTAACATGTGCTTTAGTTCATGAAAACTATTTTCACAATTTGTATCCCACACAAAAGGTTTGTCTTTTCGAGTAAGTTTTATAAGCGCAATGTAATTCGAGAAAAGACTTATATGAAACATCTGTAATAGCCAGCTAAACCAAGAAAACTTCTTGTCTCAGTTATGGTCTTGGGTCGCTCCCACTTTAGGACAACATCTACTTTGCTTGGGTCTATTGCAACCCCATCCTTGGAGACTACATACCCTAAGAATCGTACTTCTGTGAGCCAAAACTCACACTTGATTAGTTTCATATACATCTTTCTTTCTTTTAAAATTGTCAAAACTGTTCTCAAATGCATTTCATACTCCTCTAATGACTTGGAGTACACTAATATGTCATCAATAAAGACCACAATGAATTTATCTAAGTATGGTCGGAAAATCCTGTTCATTTAGTACATTAAAATTGCTGGAGCTTTTGCCAGATCAATTGGCATCACTAAAAATTAATAATGCCCATAACAAGTTCTAAAAGCAGTTTTGGGAACATCCTCTGCCTTTACCCATAATTGATGATACCTTGATCGTAAAACAATTTTTGAAAACATAGTGGTACCAATGAACTAATCTAATAGGTCATCAATTCTAGGTAAGGGGCATTTATTCTTTATTCTTACCTTGTTCAGTTCCCTATAATCAATACATAATCTAAGGCTCCCATCATTCTTCTTTACAAATAATACTGGAGCATCCCATGGAGAAATGCTAGGTCTAATGAATCTTTTTTCCAATAGCTCCTCAATTTGCTTCTTTAATTCTACTAACTCAGGTGGGCCATTTTATATGGTGCTTTAGATATCATGCCCGTTCCTGGTGTTAAATCTATGGCAAATTCAACCTCTCTTTTTGGTGGTAAATCTTTAAAATTCTTTGGAAATACTTCTGGAAATTCCTTTACCACTGAGATCTTTTCAATCTCTTCATTAACTTCCACATTAACTCAAAAGAAAACTAAGTAGGCTGAACATCCTTTTCCTAAGCATCTCTTAGCTTGAGCAGTCAATATAAAATTTAGCTTAGACTTAGTATTTAGGATACTTTCTAGGGTAGGTAAGATTAGGACTTTGTTTTTGCAGTCAAGGAGAATATTATTGGCAGAGAGCCAGTTCATGCCTATTATGACATCTATATCTCAAAATGGCATGCATATAAGATCTAGTGTGGTGCAGTAATGTTCATATTGTACAATGCAATTAAGGCAGACATGAGATATGGTTGTTTGGTTTCCAGTAGGTATAGACACATGTAAAATCATATGGCAACTGAATGATTATCAAACCTAACCCTTTAGCACATTTATAGGAAATGAAAAAATGACTAGCACCTAAATCAAACAAGGCATGCATAAGACAATCATTTACTTTAATCATACCTTCAATGAGATCAAGTGATTGTCGGGCCTCTTACTGCATTAGAGTAATGACCCTTCCCTATGCTTGTAGTCTGGTCCTTGCTATATCCACTCTGTAATCTCTCACAAAGTATCCAGGTTTTCCACATCTAAAGAGTATGTTCTGCCTAGCTAAACATGGTCTTCCATCATGTGTCTTGCCACATTGCTCACACACTGGGGCTTTTTTCTGCATGTCTCTCTGTACATCTCTTTGAACAAATCGTCCTCCTTATCTTCTGCCTCCCCTTCTACTCTTCTATTATTCCATGACCTTTTTCTTTTCTTCCTTTATTCTCCTTCTTCAAATGTAACTCTTCTTGTACTAGTTGAGATAGAAGAAATAAAGCCTTTATGATTCAAGCTTCCTTCGGTGATCCTATTGACCTCAACCAGCGTGTTGAACTCTCTAAACCTCATAGGTGCAACTCTTTCTTTGATAGCTATTTTCAAACCTCTTTCTAGCTTCTTGGTCTTCCATCATCCATCATCATGTTGTTGTAAGTATGTAGAATACCTTGTTAACTGCATAAAAGTAGCTACATACTCATTGATCGACTAATTTTTTCTTTGTTGAAGCATAATGAATTCCGCTTCCTTCTCATCTCTTACTAACAATAGGAAGTACTTATCGTAGAAATACTCCAGAAATATCTACCCTGTCAGGGGTATGTTATGTGCTTGCAGAATGAGCTGTATGTTTCGCCACCATCGGTCTGCCTCTTTCTTAAACATATAAGTGGCTAACAAATCTTTCATCTTGGAGTTGCAACCCATTAGTCTGAATATCTTTTCAAGACACAGTATCCAATCGTCTGCTACTTGAACATCAATTTTTCCTTTAAAGGATGGATGAGAGAGCTTCTTGAACTATGCTATGACATTCTATTGATTGACAAAGTCTATTGTTGCCTGATTTATCACTGCAGCTGGTGTTTCTACTTGCTGTTGTTGACTTTGAACTAGTACCTCAGTTCTAACCTTAGGACGTTCTCTCTAATATGCTATAGTCCTCTGTAAGTCCTCAATAATTCTCTGCTGATGATTTCATAATGACTTGCAGGGGATCAACTTGCTATGGAGTACCTTGTTACGGAATATCTTGCTGTGGAGCTCCTCCTTATTCAAGAGCTTCCTCTCTAGTTTGTCTTCTGATATGTGCCATTTTAATCTACACAATATTAAAATCATGTTCATATAGCAATTGTACTCAGAGAACATATGTAAACATAGCATTTTATTTATATAGTGAACTATATACATGCTTTCCTTCATAGTCTTTTCTATATTATCATACATCAGTCTTTTTATTCTACCTCTCATACTTTTTATGACTACTTATATATTATATCTCAAAATTAGTAGTTGGTCAGTATTCTTTACATATATATATTTATACATGCTTACAACCCGCTTATCCTCTAACAGGAACTAGGACTAACTAGGAGGTAAGTAGTTACTAGATCCTCTTCTGGATATTCTGCTGGATCCTCTTTTGGATCTTCCTTTGGATCCTTCTGTGCTTGTTTCGACTGTTCCTCAGTTTATCCCTCTATCGGGTTCTTGAGGTTATGGAGCTCTATAGGGTTAGCCTCAGTCCATCCAGTATTCTCCAATTATATCCTTAGCCATTCATGATGCCTCAGTTCTCGAAGACATTCATGGAAACTCACTGGCTAATCTCTTCTCATCTCATACTTTACTATTGCCCAATAGTCATCATCATCAGGCAATATGGTAAGGACTACATCTATCCATGCTGGTTCAAAGAAAGGTTGATCTTGAGATTCCATAAATTCTTTTGTATCCCTTAGCATATCCAGGAAAGTAGTCATTGGGGGGTCCCAATAGCTTTGGAGACTTTCATTATAAAATATGACATAATATCCCATACTCTTTGAGCTTCATTAATGGGAACTTCAGGAACTTCTACAATTGGCTACATCCCTGAATCACCCTTTTGTATCTTCTCTTTCTCAGCTTTCTTGACTCTCCCCTCTAGCATGTAATTCTTAACACAGTGAGCTAAGTTTTGGTACTCTCTTCCTTCTAACTTTGCTTTAATGGGTGTCCAAAACTCGTCATCTGGTATTTCATTAAGGAGGATGGTGATCCAGATTGGCTTAGGGTATTCTGTTCCTAAACCTTCTAGAAATTTCTTAACCTTTGACACTCAGCTCATGAATGCCATTACTTGCTCTGGTCCCTCTGAGTAAGCCCCATATTCCTTTGAGTACTTATGTATGATCCGGTACACTATATGTTCTATATCTACCGGCCTATCAATCGAGGTATTATCAGGAAACAACAGAAATCCTACTATGTAATCCATATCTTCAAAAACCTCAACTCCTTTTTCTTGTGGCAGAGCATCTAAAGGATGAATTGCTTGTATTGGCACAGCTAGAATGGCCTCCTGTTTTGGTTGGGGAATTTCTACTTCATATTATCCTTCCTCTACATTAATCACATTAGAGCCTATACTTTCCTCTTGATGGTGTACCTCTGGCACCATCTCAAACTCTTCATGAACAACCATAATTGAGTTGTTATTTAATGAAAACATCTTTTCGATCCCTCAATCACAATAACAACTAGTTAGTAGACTAATACCAAGGAATAATTTACTTATTACTATAGCTTTGAGAGCCTAAACCATTGGCTTTGATACCAAAAACTATCACACATCTATCTAGGACTGTTTTCCATGTATTAGACCTCATTAGAGCCCAACTTTACTTAATTGGAAGCTTGAATCACAATAAAATATTATGATAAACTTAATCAATTTAAATGGTACTATTCATTTAATCTCTTTTTTTTTTCCTTTCTTTTTTGGCAAAATTCGGAAAATCATAATTAATTCAATAAAAATCATACTAAAGTAATTTAAGTCTCTATGGATAGCTTAAAACATGATATACATGGAAAAAATATCATTCAAAGTAACAACTTGGCCAATTAGTATAGTAAATTTCATGAAGTTTCGCTATTCATATGGTAAATTCCTGAAATTCCAGTTTTTTGGTTAATTTTCAAAAATCGCCATAATTCGTATACACATCTAAACTGAGTGATCTTTAGATCATTTTAAAGTCCTATCTATCTAGTTTTCAAACATATATAACATTCATTCTTTATATACCAAAAATTACAAACAATGGCATGTTCACTCTGTATAAGTCAGAATGACCATTTGTATCCTACTACTTTGCCAAGCAAAAGCTATAAAATATTTACATGGTCATATATCATCTTCATATTATACCATACTTTCACTAAGTCCTAAAGCAACAAAAAAAGTACTTGAAGAAACATGTTTGTCATCACATTTACAAATTTATACAATAGCTCGAAATTCATGGCCAATGCTAGCATTATCAAGCTAATGATCAAATGCTTTCTACTTTCCTTTCTCTTCCTTGATGGTCTTGCCATTATTACTATCTAATCACGGTTAATTTGTGGGAGGGTGAGATTCAAAGAATATTAGTAGATAAATCCCATACATGCCATCATATCATCACATTGAGCATGAAAACCTCAAGAAAACATAGTTCATCACATAGGCACATTGGAAACATATACATTTTATAAAAATTTTGGTAGAGTTTCATTTTGTACAATGGACATCCCGAGGCACCAAATCCCTCATAAAACTCAGCCAACCACATAGAAACATTACAAATCAACATTTCATATATATGCCATAGTGTAAAATATCAAAGAAATAATAATGACAATGTGATGCTAGTAAAGAGGATTATCTACCTTTATGTGTTCCAATGGTTCCCGCACTTGGTATGCCACTTCTTGGGCCTCCTAACACTTTCTTGAACCTATCCATATCATCAGTTAATCAATTTAACCACAAATTTTCGGAATTACACAATACTATGCTCACTAAACCCTAAATTTTTCACTTAACTTTCCTTTGATCTTTCTTTGTACAACACACTTGTTTTTAATGTTTTGGACCACGGGGAATTCATTTTTGAGGTCAAAATCATGAAATTCAAACTCTAAATACTCCCCATTTTCAGATCAAAAATGGCATAAAATGGAAGAAAAATATATTCTTCAAAACACTTCAAACTAGCCATGGATTCTTGCTTCTAGTGGCTAGTCTAAGTTTTCCCTAAGTTTAATCGTTTGTAAACTCATTTGCTTACTTAATCATGCCATGGATAAAACCCTAAGAGGATGGAGGAGAAAAACTAAACCATAAACCATGCTTTAAAGACCATAGGTAGCAAGCTTAGAGTGATAGAAGATAAGCTTACCAACTTAAGCTTTCAATTTTGCCTTGAACTTCCTCTTCTCCTTTCTCTCTTTCTCTCTTCTTTCTTTATGTTTTATCCCTTCAGTTTGCTGCTAGAAATGGTTGTGAATGTGAAGAAAAAAGAGGGTAATTAGATGACTTAATTAAGTGGTTAATGATGTGGCTAATCATGGTTAATTTGCTAAACAAACCAAAGTTACTTTTGGGCCAAAAAATCAACTGCTTCTTGAGGAAGTTTTCCAAAAAAATTTACTGCCCATGCTGCCCTAATTTCATGTCCAATGAGAGGCCTTTGAATGTCCAGCTTGCTCAATTTTTCCTAATCCAGATATATCTTAAATCGGGTAATTTTTAACCGTACCGATAAAACTACTTTTTATAATAATTTAACATTTTTGGACTACATGACTATTTTAATTTTATTTTTATATTTCCATAATTATCCTGTCCTAAATGGTATCTGTGTATGGCCCATATCCTATCCTAGTTACCTTTTAACCATTGTTAGGGCCCACTGTTTACTTTATTGGTTTACTGTTACTTTTAGACACTCGATACTAATTATTTCTTTACTCTTGAACATTAACCCTCAATGCCATATACCATTGAACTTCTCTCATCGAGGGCTTCGTTCTGATAGCAATTTCGCATATTCACAAAATTGCCTTTGACCCAGGATTAAATTACAATTTCTGAAACTTTCGGGTCATTAGGTACAATTTTATCCAAGGGATTTTCTATTTCTTCTAATTTTTATTTATTTTGGGACGTGGATGTCATTTTTATAATTCTTTAGGGGAAAAATATAATTTTTTTCATTTTTCCTCCTAACCGGAAAAAATAAAATGTTTGCCCCTATTCATGCAAAACGGTGTTTGTCCATTTTCGCGAATTCCTTATACATTTTACATTATCATTGATTATGGTATTTTTCATTACTTAGTATCCAGTGAAATTTTGGAATATTACAGTTACCATGTGATGTTAAGCCGCGTCATTAGTGCACCACGCCACGGCTTATGTGTTACTTTTAGTTCAGGCCGCGACTTATGTGTTACTTTTAGTTCAGGCCGCGGCTCGAGTGTATCATGCTGCGACTTCACCTACTTTTAAAGCCATCTTTGTCCTATGCTCCCTTCTTCTCAGGTTATACATCATGTACAAGGTTTAATTCTTTCCTTGGTCTTTCAGCTCTACAAAGGGGCTTAAGTGGCTTCACTATTCTCCACATTAGGCCTACAATAACAATGAAAATTCATAAGCTACCATGTGAGCAAAATAATGCATAATAGGGAAAAAACATACTACCATGCATTATTAGGATTAGATAACACATTTTCCTATCCTAAGTGTCTAGTATGTATAAATATGTATGCATAACTCAAGAAAAATGCACTGAAAAGATGTAATTTGGTATGATTAACACATCCCCAAACTTAAACAATTACTTGTCCTCGAGTAACAAATATAGGAAAACTGGCTAGATTACATGAATTATCTAATTACTATGGTGGCATGAACTTTCTTCTCACCAAGTGCTACCAATGATAAACAACATAGAAATGAGTTAAATGACCATAGCTACATGACTTCTAACCCAATAACCAGTTTCCTAGCAATTTCAAAGAGTGTGTATGTGGTTAATTAAAGAGCAACTTTCCTGCAAGTATCAAGATTGAAAGCAACACTCTAAGATGCATAAAAATGCCTTAACATCAACACTTCTTATGCCTAACCTCTTCCTTCCTCTACACTTATAAGATAGATACCATGTAACTCTAAGATCAATGGGACTTCTAAGCTTGTAGCGTGGCCAAGGTTGATGGCTTATTGAAATGAAGGGGAAAGAGAGACTTAAAATATCTTGAGACAAATGACACGTTACAAACCACCACTCTTCCTCACTTCACATTTTGATGTTTATTACATGAAGCCAAGTAACTCCACTAAACTTTCTCTTAGGGTGATATTTGCACTTGTTGATTTTTTTTTAGTGCAAATAGATTGCATGATGCTCACCTTACATTGTCCATGCCCAAATTCAACAATACATTACAATATATAACTTCCACACCATTACTTCCTAACATGAATGATTTACCATTTATCTCAAGACTAGGGATAATTCATGGTTTTTTAGGCTATATGTATTAGGGTCAAATGTAGGTTGTAGAAAGAGAATTAATATGGATTTACAATACAAGACTCAAAAGGGGTTCAAGCGGATAAATATTCAATAAGGGTAGGCTTGAAAGGCTCAAACGCATTTTAAAGAATACCCAAATCATTTCCCAAGAATACATGAAGTCATTGATTCACCTTAAGGGGTTCCAAGATAGGTTCTAGAGTAATGACATTTAGACAAACTATACACATCAACTTGCTACTATTTTCTCTTAATACAAGCATTTAAATTATTTCTCTATTATTGCGCGCAGAAATTTTCTTAAAAATTCACCACAAAACAAGAAATTGATATTGCAATTTAAGTAGCCATGAGCATTTCATACCCTTTATGTGCAATTTATAATCTAAGCACCCTTCAATCATTGGATCCATGCATTTAATTTAAAAGATAACTCAACAATCTAGCTCAAAGTAGGATTTTAAAAAGAGGAAAAGTAATGATAAAAGTTTAAATTACATTAACTCAGCCAAAAAAGAACAAAAGCAACATCTCTCACCCCCAAACTTAAATTGGATATTGTCCTTAATGTCAGGACCAATGCACCGGAGTAAAATATGAGGCATCTCTTAAATAGTATCATAATACAACCATATGAAACTACAAGAGAGGGACAAAAAGAATATGCTAATGCAAGGATCAGTGACAAAGTAATGCAAAAGCTGTATCAACTATATCATTTCAACTTATCAAAGCATCTCAACACAACCAGTTTGAGACAATGAGTGTAAACCAGAGTTCTAAGAAAAAGAAAACTACATAGCAATGAAAGAAAGATATCCAAAAAGCTAAAGCCATACTACACAAAATATAACATAAAGACAAATAACATGAGTGCTAAACAAATGGCAAAACATTAGAATACAAAGGAAATGCTCTAAGCTAGCAATCCTCTATGAGATGCTGTGCACTGGTAGTGTCCATGGGGTTTGAGGGCCCAACCTCCTCCTCGGGGGATAGAACTACCTGTATATGTTGCGCCAACCTCTGGATGTCTCAACCCATCCTGGTTTGAGCGGCACTAATACGCTGGATATCCTGATGGACCTGCTACATTTTCATAAATAATTGCTCCAGTGTATACTCCTTAGCTGGTGGTGGTGGTAGTGCAAACTGATCAATTGGGGCTATCTCACCAAGATCATCCTATAGCTACTTCTCTCCAGGCTCCACCCTATCGACTAGCCTAATGGATTCATATTTGAACTCATGCTTATGTGGGAAGAGCTCTTCACCTTGCCTTGCAGCTACTCCTGCTTGAATGTATAGCCTAGTGATGAAATGAGGAAAGCTAACAAGTAAATGCGATTTGTGATCGAATTCCTCGAATAGTCAAAGATAACCTGGGTGACATCTACCAGTTCTCCTTGCATGAAGAGGTATATGAGAAGGGCCCTCTCCTATGTGGTGTCACTCAAATGTGTCACTGGTACCAAATTATTGTAGATGAAACATAGTCAATATCACATTGTTCGGTGCAACTGAGCATGCTTGATGTGACAAAGGGTGCCATCTACAATGTGCCACTGACCTTGGCCAGGTAAGATGAGTAGCTTAGCAATCTCTTGGAAGGACACTTCCTCAGGGTGTTTAGAGAAGTATTTGTACCGGCAATTTATCATAGTGAAGAGGTGGAAGAATGCTTGAATAACTGCCTTCGAAATCTCTATTAATTTAGATGTTTTGATGATTCTAAAACAAATGAGCTTGGAGATTTAATATTAAAGGAACACAAGTGAAACAAAGAACAAAATTAATAAGTGGTATCAGAGTCTGGACTCCCAGTTGAAGGATCTAACAATCCAGTAGAAGACATGGCTGGCTTTGGTGAAGGCATTCTTCTAGAAGGAAATAACATCAATAGACCTCATAGCTTCAGTAGAGAATATTATGGGAATTGAAAGATGAGGATGCAGATCTACCTTTAATTCATTGATTAGGATATTTGGTCGGTCATCCAGAAGGGAGATTTCATTTTGATGAAACTAAAAGATGATGGGAATTATAGAGAGAAACCTGAAGACGAATGGAACGAGGAGGATAGGAGAAGGATCCTTCTCAACTTTAAAGCTAAATATTGTCTAGTTAGTGCTCTCAATCAAGATGAGTTCTACAGGGTGTGCTAATGTACAACAACCAAAGGTATGTGGGACACCTTGGAGATTGCTCATGAAGGGACCACTAATATTAGAGAAAATAAACTGAATATGTGCATTAGAGAATATGAAAACTTCAAGATGAAAGAGGGTGAGAATATCAAGGATCTGTAGAAGAATTCACTCTCATTGTAAATAACCTAAAGAGTCTTAGAAATGACTTCACCCAGTTTGAGAAAGTCAGAAAAATTCTCATAGCCTTGCCCATTGAGTGGCAACTGAAGGTGATTGCAATAGAGGAAGCTAGGTGGGAATCTATGACATCAGTCACAGCCCCTTTTTGAGAGTCTTGAAGAATATGAAGGGAAGCTGAAGGCTCTCAAGGAATCTACTTCATCTGACAAGAAGAAGAAGAGTTTGACTCTATTGATGATGGTAAAATCATGGAGAATGAATATATAATATTGGGGTGTGATTTTATATTAAGTAATTAAATTTTTTATACTTATTTTCTAGAATTTTATATTAATGAAACTTAGGTATAGTTTACCATTGAAGCATGATTTTACATTCAATACTAAAACTTTTTACATTCATTTTCTGGGGAGATAGTTATGATAATGATTTAGAGGAGGATGCTAAGCTAGATGAAGAAACGACGGCCATGGTGGTGAGGAAATTTGGCAAGATGTATGGAAAGAAGAAATTCCGAAGATTTGCAAAGAAAGATAGAGCTACTAGCAGCAAGAAAGAAAACAAAGACTCTATCATATGCTATGAATGCAAGAAACCTGGACATATCAAATGGGAATATCCTCTACTGAGCAAAAAACAAGGGAAGGACCAAAAAGGCTGACAAAGGGAAAAAGAAGAAAGCTTTTGTATCTTCCATATGGGGAGATAGTTCAGATGAAGAGGAAGCAGCAGGAGAAGATGAAATTGATAACCTATGCCTAATGGCTCAAGAGACTGTTGAGAAGGAGAAAAATCGTAACCTTGACAGTGACAGTGATTCTGAGGTAAATGATTCTAAACCTTCTTACAATGAACTGTATGATGCATTCAACGAATTGATGGCTGAATTTATCAAAATTTTTAAACCACTGAGTCAAGCTAAAAAGAAAATACACAAGCTTGAAAGTGAGCCTCATACATCTTGCACTACTTCATAGTTTTCTTCTTCCCTCACCTTTGTTTGTGTCTCATGCATTGAGTTGAGAGATGAGAATAATTATCTCCACAAGACTCTAACAAAACTCACTAGAGGTGAGGACATGCTGAAAGTATTACTGGGAAATCAAATTGTGAGTCACAACAAAACTGGTATGGGATATAACCCATGTGTGGCAAAGTAGAAATTGCAAATTAAGAAATAAAATCTTTACTCGAGAAACTTTGTGCATGCTAAAAACATTAAAACAACTCAAAATATAGAGTCATTCCCAGCTGCTAGAAATTAGAAGGATAGATACTATAGTCATTATTTTAGACATGCATCTCTCTCCTCTAGCCCTTTCTCCACTTGCCACTTCTGTAACAAAAAAGGTCATATATTCTTCACCTGTATATATACAAAAAAAAGGAAATGCAATAGGATGAAATGGGTTCCCAAAGATTCCTCCACTAACAAGAAAGGACCCAAGCAAATATAGGTACCTAGAAGAAAGAACTGAAACTTGTTTTGTAGGTGTGTCTCAAGGCTAAAAAGAGTAACAAATGGTACATGGACAATGCTTGTTCGAGATACATGATTAGAGATAAACAAAAGTTCATTATGCTGAGAGATAAGAAAGGAGGAAAGATTACTTTTGGTGGTGATCAGTCTAACAAGATAATTGAGATTGAAATTGTTGGAAGAAACCTAAAAACATCAATTGAGGAAGTTCTGTTCGTAATAGGACTCAATCACAACTTGTTGAGTGTAAGCTAAACCTGTGATAGAGGTAACTGGGTTTTGTTTGATTCCAACTACTGCCTTGTCATCAGAAAGAGTGACCGCAAAGTGATTCTCAAGGTAGAAAGATATGGTAACTATTATATTATTGATTTAGATGAATTACTTTCTTTAGATTCTATATGCTTAATATGTGAAAATGATGGTAGTTGGCTATGGCATAGGAGACTAGCACATGTTAGCATGCATCAATTGAATAAACTCATTAAAAATGAACTTGTTCTTGGTCTACCTGACATTAAGTTTGAAAAGGATATAGAATGTGATGCTTGCTTTAAAGGGAAACAAACAAAGTCTTCATTCAATACCAAAAACATTATTTCTACAACAAGACCTCTACAATTACTCCTCATGGATTTGATAGCTCCTAATTGTACTAAAAGTATTAGTGGAAACTTGTATGTACTTGTTGGGGTAGATGATTATTCTAGGTTCATCTAGACTTTATTTCTTCCCTTTAAAGATGAAACATATGATGCTTTTATGGTCTTAGCCAAGAAAATCCAATATGAGAAAGGTTACTCTATTGTATGTATTAGAACATATCATAGTGGAGAATTTGAGAATGCATAATTTGCTGACTACTGTGATGAAAATGGAGTGGAGCACAACTTTTTAACCCCAAGAACACCTCAACATAATGGAGTTGTGGAGAGAAAGAATAGAGTGTTGGAGGAGATGACTCTTACAATGCTGAATGAAAAAGGATTTCCTAAATAATTCTGGGCTGATGCAATAAGCACATCATGCTACTTGATGAATAGAGCACAAACCCTTATTAGACAAGACTCCATATAAGCTGTACAAAGGAAAGAAGCCCAATCTCTCTTATCTTCATATCTTTGGATGCACTTGCTATGTCTGCAACAACAACAAAGATAATCTGGGTAAGTTTAATGCCAAATCAGATGAAGGTATATTTCTTGACTACTCAAATAGAAGTAGAGCATATAGGGTGTTCAACAAGAAGTCTAGAACTATTGAAGAATCTGTGCATGTGGTTTTTCTTGAAAATGAAACTCTATCCAAGCATACTAAAGATGAGGATGATTTAATTTCCAGTTCAATAATTTGAATATGTCTAAAGAAAATAAAACTAAACCACCTAAAATATCTGAATCTGCTGATGTAGAAGAAGATATCCAGGAGAAAAGAGAATGAATATGAAATAAATGCAGAATTATCTCAAGAACTCCCTAGAGCTTCGAGATTTCAAAAGAATCATCCAATAGTTCAAGTTATTAGGGATGTTCAAAAGAAAGTTAAGACTAGAAGACAACTTAGGGATCAAATGAATAATTATGCATTTATTTCCCAAATTGAACCTAAATGTACTGAAAAGGTTTTAACTGATGAATATTGGGTTTTAGCTATGCAAGAAGAACTCAATCAATTTGAAAGAAGTCAAGTTTAGGATTTAGTGCCTAAGCCTAAAAATCATCCTATTATTGGAACCAATGAGTGTTTAAGAACAAACTTGATAAATTAGGAACCATAGTAAGGAATAAAGATAGATTAGTGGCTAAAGGATATAATCAGGAAGAAGGCCTTGATTATAAGGAAACTTTTGCTCCAGTTGCAAGATTGAAAGCAATAAGGATTCTCTTAGCATATGCTTGCATAAAAGATATTGTGTTGTATCAAATAGATGTGAGAAGCATTTTTATGAATGGGTATATCATAGAAGAGATTTATGTTAATCAATCTCCAGGTTTTGAGGACTCAACTAAACCAAATCATGTATATAAACTAAAAACAGCTTTATATGGGTTGAAATAGGCTCCTAGAGCATGGTATGAGAGACTAAGTAATTTTTTGATTGAAAAAGGTTTTAAAAGAGAAAAAGTTGATAGAACTTTGTTTACTAAAAGAGAAAATAAAGATTTCCTTATTGTACAAATTTATGCTGATGGCATTATATTTGGTGCTATTAATGAGTCTCTGTGTAAGAACTTTTCTGAGTTAATGCAGAGTGAGTTTTAAATGTCAATGATGGGTGAGCTAAACTTCTTGCTTTGATTGCAAATCAAACAATGTGATGATGGCATTTTTCTCAATCAATCAAAATATCTCAAGGAGCTGCTAAAGAAGTTTAGACTGGAACATGCTAAGCCTATGGGAACTCCTATGGCCTCTAAACTAAGCTTGACATGGATGAAGAAGGAAAACTCTTTGATATAATTCAAAATAGGAGGATAATTGTTTCCCTGCTGTATTTAACTGCTAGTAGGCCTGACATCATGTTTAGTATTTGTATTTGTGCTAGGTTTCAATCATATCCCAAAGAGTTCTATGCAACAGCTATAAAGAGGATTTTCAGATACTTGCTGGGTACATCTCAAATGGGACTCTAGTATCCAAAAGGCAATGAAGAAGAGCTCGTAAGTTATTGAGATACAGATTTTGCTGGATCCAAGACTAATACAAAGAGCACAAGTGGAACATGCCAATTTCTGGGAGGCTCTCTGGTGTCATGGTTCAGTAAAAAGTAAAACAATGTAGCACTCTCCACAGCAGAAGTTGAGATGCAATAGCAAGGAGCTACTGTGCACAAGTCCTTTGGATGAAGCAACAAATAGAAGACCTTGAGATTGAGATGAAGGAGATCCCAATAAGGTGTGATAACCAAAGTGCCATCAATAATCCTGTTATGCATCAAGGACAAAACACATCCAAGTTAGACATCACTTCATGAGAGATCATGTGTTGAAAGGTAATGTCAAGTTAGAGTTTGTTCCTATTGAAGATCAACTTGCTGACATCCCGACAAAGCCACTTGTAGAAGATAGACATGGAAAAATTAGAAGAGAATCAGGAATAGTAAATCCCAATGAGTTGTAAGTGTTCTCTAAAACTCTTCTTAAGGTTATAATTTAATCAATAATAATGCTAACTTAAGCATCAGAGTATCTAGAAGTTTATTTTACAGGTACTTCTTAATTTGAAATAATCAAAATCTGATGAAATAAAGTATCCTGTACATAAGAATGAAGTTTTGGTGAAAATAAGAGGCTTAAAGGGATAACACGACTATTTGTAAGTGTTTATAAGTTTTTCAAAATTGGTAATTCACATAATCCCATAGCCTTATGTTGAAAATATGTTGATTTTTTGGTGTGCATAGTCTCTGTATTTGAGGTTATTAACATAACGTATGAAGATTTTCATGAAAGTGAGACCTCTTATGAACCTCAAAGCCTTTGGGGAACTTGATATTCGGATAAGGTCTCTATCTTATACGTATAAGCTATTTTGTTTCCTCCTTTGTATGTGTATTGTGTGATTTGATTTCAAGATAAGCTGCCTACTTTAACTACATAACGTTACATCCAGAGAAGAAGTTCCCAAAGTCAGAACATTATTCGCATAAGAGGATAAGGTTATCTGGATAACCTATTGTCTGTCAACTTTTTGTGTGCCTTTTATGAAACCTCTTTTCATGATAACATGGTATGCTTGTCTGGATACCATCTTTTTTCTCCCCTCTATCTCAAGTTAGTTATGTTGACAATCTAAGGACCTTGTCCCTGTAACCTAGCAAACTACAGCCTTGCTTATTGTTTATAAAGCTCATTATTAGCATAACCTCCGTAGGTTATGCCCATAACCTTAAGATTATATATAGGATCCTCTGATTTTCAGCAAAACCTTGTGCAAAAAACCTAACCCTATCCTGAAAACCACCATAACCTTAAGATTATATATAGGATCCTCTGATTTTCAGCAAAACCTAGTGCAAAAAACCTAACCCTATCCTGAAAACCACAAATCATACTTCTCAAGCTTTCTAAAATCTCCAAAAAGCCCATTCAATTTCCTGCTCTCAAAACTCCTTTTGGCTAATTCTAAACCTCTTTTACTTTCCCAAATCATCTGGAATCACTGATATAGCAAAGACTAAGGGTGGCAATCAAGGGGAACGTCCACAACGTAATGTGAAGTCAAAATATACCTCAAAATCACCCAGTGAAAGGAAGAGGAAAGCTGAAGCTGGACCGATTATTCTAACGAAGGATCCCAGAACACTAAAGCCTAAGGAAATTCCTGAATCAGAACTTCAGGCTAACCCACACGTAAGTTCTTCTACTACTGAATCTGAGGAAGCATTAATTACAGATGAGCTAATTGGTATAAGGATTTTAAAAGAATCATATGAGACTGATTTCAAAAAGTGTAAGGTAGTCAAGCCTTATTTTGTGAGAATAGAATAATTTCTTGTAAGAAACAGATTTGATTCTACTAGGGGACTGATAGAGTTGAAGGAAGATTATGATAAGGAGGTTGTACGTGCTTGGTATAATTCTTTGAGAATTAGCCATGACACAAAGGTGTATGAAGTAAGAATGAGGAGGAGATGGATTGCCCTGCACCCTGACTTGTATGAAATTCTAAGTTTGCCTACTAGAGGAATAAGGGTGAACATTCAGACCTCAAAGTATCTTACTGAAAATGAAGTTGTTAATGAAGACACTAAGGTAAAAGCCAATTACAAATGGAGCACAATTGTACCAAGGTTGTTCAAGCAAAGGCAAAATGTGCCTTCTAAAGGGAAAATAGCCTCAACTCTCCTGAGTGTTGAGAATAAGATTCTTCACTACATTGTCTCACGCACATTCTTCAACAAGAGTGGGGGCTTCAATTACCTTTCAAGAGGAGAATTTCAAGTCATGATGTTACTGATAAAGGGAAAACCAATAAATATGGTGGACATTATCTTGTAGAAGATGTGGAAAGCAAGAACCTACAGATATGACTCTCAGTTGCCATATAGGCATATAATAACCAAGATTCTGAAATTTCACAATATTCTGCATATTGAGAAACACCCTGCATTACTTCCAGAAGAATTTAGTGAGAAAGTTTTACAGAAGATAAGAATGAGTCTAGAGAATGGGACATAGGTTAACAAGAAAAAGGATATTGAAGAAGGTTCTGAGCCTACATCTGCCTCAAAGAGTCCTTTAGTTGGTGATTCCAATTCCTCTCAATCTTCACCCTCTGAACCACCTCAACCCTTTCAACCCGAGCCTTATACACCTACCCCTACTCCAAGCAAACTAGATGAAATCCCTACTACTGATCTTCCCACACCCTCAGACATTCCTACACTATACAACAACCTGTTCCCGATTGCAATGGCCACCAAGAAAGAACATAAAGAAGATGTGATCAATCTCGGGTATTACATTGCTGAGATATAGGAGAAATTTGAGACTAAATTGGAATGTCTCACCCAAGAAGTGAAAATCCTGCATGAGCAAATTGCTTCTGGTGTTCCTTAACCTTCCTCTTCACCAATCCAACCACCTCCTCACACATATACTGAACCAACTGCTTCTGCACAATCACTTGCTCTATCAAAGGACCTAGGTCCTAATCTGGATTATGCTCTAGAGGAAGAAGCTGTCAATGATCCAAGCAGAGCTTTAGTTCTCTTACCTAAAGGTGATTTCATTAACTAAATCTATCTTCATCACCGAAGACAAGAGATTAATGTTCTTTTTCCTCCTCTCCCTGACCCTATCTCCTTTGAGGACATCAGTTATCTTGCTGACGCTACTATACAAGAAATCATCACCATTGCCTCTGATTCTGAACCCTCTCCTGTACCACTTCCTACTGTCTCACCTCCTTCTATGATGCCTGATATACAGTATATTCCTGTGTTTCCTTCTGCCCCTCCTGCTCCTGTTACTGAGCCACTTTGGCCAATCCCAGTATCTACTGTTCTAGCACATCCTTCCATACTTCCTCTTTCATTGGATAAAAGAATTCAAAGAATTAGGGAATCAAAGGCCAAGCTTGATCAAGACATTGCTAGGATAGATGCTGGTGTTGCTTGAATCCCCCTGTTATTGATGACAAAAAGGGGAGAAAGAAGAGAAAAAAGAAGATAAGGAAAAGAAGAGAAGGAAGAAAAGGAAAAGAAAGAGGAGAAGAAAAAAAAGAAAATCTAAGAAAAAGAATAAGTCATCTCCTTCAAAGAAGAAATCTAAGGAGAACAAGACTTGACCTGATTTGCTGCTTTATTTTAATGTCTTGTATTGGTTGATTTGCCATGATGTTGCTTCTATAACTTGTAATGAATATTTATAAGGGAGAAAGACACTTAAGGACCCCCATATGAAGATATTCCCTTCCAAGGACCCAGAATAAAATTTCAGTACTCTTGTAAACTGAATTCCCAACTCGAATCAACTGAATTCAACACTTGTACTGTTCATTTGGCAATATTTTTACATGGAGGTCCTTAAGTGTCTTTCTCCCTATTTATAATATAATGAATTTCCTTCTGTGAACCTTGCTCATTCCTAGTGTTCTCTTTCTATGAACTTTGCTTATTCTTGGTGTTCCTTGTTATGAAAATGTGCACTACATTATTTGACTTTATTTAAACCATGCACATATTGAGGGGGAGCATTATGCAAACCTAAGTACTAACAATAACTTTAAGTTGTTTGATTAACATAAAAAAGGGGGAGAATGTTAATTCAGATGTTTTGATGATTCTAAAACAACTGAGCTTGGAGATCCAATATCAAAGGAACACAAGTGAAACAAAGAACAAAGTTGGAGTTTCTAGTTGACTGAAAAACTGTTTCACATACATAAGGAAATTATTTATGAAAGAAGGTATTTGAATTTCACTTAACCCAATAATAAATGAGATGACTAGTTGAGTGATTAATGATTAGCCCACTATTTCAAAATGATTTTCATTAAAAAAAAAGAGCTATCTTTTTAAGATAAAAACTCAATTTCAAAATGATTGTAAGTGTTTAATTAGTTTTCATGAACATGTTTTTGCTTATGGGGATAAGATTTCAATTTCAAAGATGTTTCTAAGTGTTTACCCTATTTTTAAGAAAATATTTTGCCTTATTAGCATAACCCATGCAGGTTATAGGGATAAAAACTCAATCTCAAGGCTTTTCTAAAGCTCATTCTTCAATTTCATGAAAAGGGATTAAGGTTATCTATATAACACAGCTTGAAGACCAAGTTCTCAAAAGGGTATCCTGATAAGTTAGGCACCTTATGCACATAAGGAAGTGAACAATGTAGGTAAGTGATACTGTACAGCCTGTTATTTGCATAACCTAGGGAGATTATCCATATGATGTGTGTCATGGAGTACTTGGACTCCTCTACTAAATAGGTTATCCGCATAACCTATATTTCAAAGTACTTGAACTTTTCTCTGGTAAACAGGTTATCAGCACAATCAAGGGAGGTTATCCACATAACCTATGTTCTAGAATACATGAACTTTCCTCAGGCAAATAGTTTATCTGCATAACCTTGGCTAAGTTTCACAAAAACTCAGTTTGAGAAAAACTTAACGTTATCCTAATAACTGAATGGGTTTTCATGAAAATGAGTTTAAACTAAAACTTAGTCATTCTGGGTAGCACGTTATCCACATAACATAGCTATGTTATCCGCATAACGAGTGTTCTACATTGAAAACAAAGGCAAATAGTTACCCGTTATTCGCACAACCTGATGAGGTTATCCGCATAGCCTATGTCAGATGCATTTAATGTGATAAGTGAATGGCCATTTTACAGAGAGTAACGACTAATCTTTGTTTTCAACAGATAGTTCTGCCCAAAACTATAAATAGGACCTCATTTAAGTTGTTGGGTAATGAGAAAAACAAAAATTATGCCAAAACTTTGTTGATTTAATTTTTAATTCATTCAAAGCTTAGCTACCCTCTATTTAGCTCATTCATTGTATCTTAACTTTCATATCCACTCTTTTTAGAGAGTTTTCTTTCTATAAACATCTATACATTTGTAAAGAGTGTTTAATGTGAGATTACACTAAGGGAGATAGTCTTACTCTTGAGTAAGAAGAGTGAGAGAACTTGTTTCAATTGAAAGTTTGGGCTGATATTTTACTGCGGTCATTGCAAGAACCTATTCAAATTTTACAAGAGATAGTGTAGAAATCCCAAGTGGTGGCTTGGGGACTGGACGTAGGTCAAGAGGAATAGACTGAACCAGGATAAACTACTGAGTTCTCTTACCTTTACTTTTTATTTCTTATATTCTATTTTTAGTAATCTTTTAGTATCACTATTGTATTTCATCTTTGCAGAAAAATTTCAATTTTCCCAATTTACCCCCCTCTTGGGAAGCCATATGAACTAACAATCTCAACCCATTTTCCTTGTACCTTGCACCTTAGGGAGGTGTATTTTTCTGCTTCCAGATAAAACTCCCTAACGAGGGTCATAGAACCTCATTTCCTTTCCTCAGCCAAGAAACTAAACTTGTAGGAGTGTAGCCCCTCCCAGAATGGTATGTTGTGGCTATAAGGAAAGTATTTTTCATATATTAGTGGTTGGGGCTTCTCTGGTTCCATGTGTTCATCTTCCTTTTCTTGTTTAGGCTGAGGTGTGGATGCATCTTGTAGCCGACTGGCTCTTTTAGTACAACCATACCTACAAAGAAATCACCCATGTGCAGAAAAAAGACAGCTTGCCCAAAGATAAAAAAGGACAAGAGCACAAATAAAAGTTGAAGGCAAGGATTATCCTTGATACTATGATGACATACTGACAAAAGAGCTCTCACAAAAGACAAACCAACATCCTAACCCACAAGCTGACAAAATAATGCACTAACAACCTGTTAACAACATTACTAACAGTCGTAAGCCATAACCATATGGGACCACTAATAGGAATAACAATTATCACATGGTCACAGCATCACATGGCATAAGAGGTGAAACCCAGATAGAACTAATCTTGACACTACAACTTGGGACCATAGGGGGCAATAATGAACCACTCATGCAACACCAATTACAACTACAAGGTCCCACCAGTCGATAAAGTTATTAGACAAAACAATCATGGTAGACCTAAGTGACCCAATCATTAGAATTCCAGGATTTTTCTATGCATGCAGATATCGCTTTGACAAATACAGTTCAACCTAAGCTAAACAACATTCAAACCTACCAACATAATGTCCCTACATATAATCCAACTAGAGGCAAGGTGACCTTACCAATGTGAGTGAGAAGAAGAGCTGTGAATAAGCAGACGGCCTAAATGGCTTCACTACTAGATCCCGGGCTTTTGGAGGTAGTAGTCACAAGCCAATGCTCTGAAAAGGTAGTGCTAATCTCAACCATAAGCCCACGGTGGTAGCCACATCACGAATGGGAGCTGAGAAGATGAAAGAATAATGAAGGGTGTGGTAAGAGGCCGAACAGGATGGAGGCTTGGGTATCGGGTGGAGAGGAATAAGGGTGATAAGGGAAGAGGATATGGTAGAGGAGCACCAAGACTGGAGGTTGAGGTTATGGAGAGAGAAATTGAACAGTGGAACAAGAGGGGAGTAGGAAAACTTGTTCGCAAATAGAGGAGGAGAGTGTGGGTGAGCGAGAGAGACAGAATACAGAACCTATGTGGGTGAAAGAAGGAGTTGAGAACTTGGTGAGAATGAGTGCAGAGAGAGGAGCCATAGAAGAATGGAGGGGTTATAGTTCGGAGGTATTGAAGACACCGACAAAAATGAAGCAGAGGGAAGCTGAATAGGAGAGGGGAGCTACAGTGTGGGGAAAAGAAAAATAAGGCTATGGTTCAGAAGTCACATGCAAAAGGGGCTGTCTCTTGAGCCAGCTTGATTATTTCACCACAGCGTGTCCTCGGTAGCCCCAACCAAAGAGCATGTTGGGGAATTTTCAGAAACAAAGGTAGACACGATCGTTGCTGCCCTAATCCTCTCGGTTTGCATAGAAGCTACGGCCTCATGTACAGGCTGCGGTGTGTCTGCCTCTATCTTTGGGGTTTATGCCTCTCAGCCTCAGTTGGAGTATTCACCATGGCACCTATTTCTCAGCCGCAGTGAGAATGCTCTCTGTTTCCTTTCATGTGACGACTTGAATTGGAAACCGTGGCGTGTTTGCTCATATTTGCAAATATCGCCGCGGCTTCAATTGGGAGCCATGGCCATAACTCTTTGCAATTGATTGAGTAGCTCTCAAGTTGCAACTTATGCCACAACCTTACTTGGATACTATGACCATACACAACATGATGTTTATCAACATATTTATCAGCATACATGCACAAGTTTTTGCACCCAACACATCCACCACATTACACAAATAAGAAGTAACTCTAATAGTAGCAAGAATGGCATCAAGGATCATATGAAACACTTCATAACCTATCCTATTCCATAACTTAGGATCAATAATTGGCAACTATGCATAATTCTTCATGTTCAAACATTGCTCATGCATGAGATTGTTAAAATCCAGTTCTAAATCATAACTACTGCTAGTATTTGCAAAAATGGAGCTAATTGAAGATTGAGATAAGTGACACCCCTATTAATAGGCCAACTCCACTTGAGCATTTCTTCCCTCCTTGCCATGAATTTTCTTTCTTTTGGTCCTAAATGGCTGCACATACCTTACCTACATTGAAACCAAGAACAAACATAAAACCTACTACATAAAGCACACAACAAGAACAAAACAATGAGATAAAAGTTAAAGAGCTTGTGTTGCCTCCTAAGAAGCACTAGTTTTATAGTTGCTAGTCCCACTCTTTATAGCACTAGCTTTGATACGACAAGTGAAGGGTGGAGGTTTGATGATCTACCTTTCCATCCCAATAATGCTTCAGTCTCTGCCTATTAACCTTGAATTTCTCACCATCACTTCCTTCGAGTTCCACAGTTCCATGATGAAATGCTTGAGCCATAGTGAATGGTCTGGATAGCCTAGATTTGAGCTTGCCCAAGAACAAATTAAGCCTTGAGTTTTACAAAAGCACTTTTTGTTAGGGCACAAATGCTTTAGGCAGAATCTTCTGATCATGTAGCCTCTTTGTTCTCTCCTTATACAACCTTGAGCTTTCATAAGCATTGAAATGGAACTCTTCAAGCTCATTCAACTGCAATAGTCTCTTTTCACTAGCTGCCTTCAAATTAAAATTGAGCTTTTTTGTAAGGTAGGTGACAAGCCTTACCAAAGACAAGTCTATATGGTAACATCTCAATAGGAGTTTTGTAAGCTGTTTGGGATACCCATAATGCATCATCAAGTTTAATGGCCCAATCCCTTCTAGTTACACCCATGGTCTTCTCAAGAATGGTCTTGATCTCTCGATTCAAAATTTCAACTTGCCTATTAGACTGAGGATGGTAGGCAAGAGCCACTTTTGTTTCATACCATATTTCTTCAAGAGTGCTCGAAACTGGCTGTTACAAAAATGAGTCCCACCATCACTGATAATGGCTCATGGAGTTCCAAACCTAGTAAAGATATGCTTCTTTAAGAACTTGATCACCGTCTTAGCATCATTGGCCACACAAGTAGTGGGTTCCACCCATTTTGAGACATAATCTACTGTCACTAGAATATATTGATTCTTGAAGGATTTGGGAAGTGGTCACATGAAGTCAACCCTCTAAACATCAAATAACTCCACTTCTAGCACATTGGTCAGTGGCATTTAATTTCTTCTGGAGATGTTTCCAACTCTTTGACATCTATCACATTTCAACACAAACTCATAAGAGTCCTTAAAAAGAGTTGGCCAATAGAAACCACATTAAAGCACCTTGGTAGTTATTTTCTCTCCTCTAAAGTGACCTCTATATTTAGAAGCATGGTAGCCATGAAGTATAGCTTATTGCTCACACTCCAGGACACACTGTCTAATCATTGGTTTTTAGAGCCTTTCTTGTCGATAATCTCAAGATCGAACTCTTGCAGCAATAAAACCCATCTTATCAACCATCCCTTAGACTCCTTCTGGCTAAAAAGATACTTAATGGTGGAGTGATCAGTGAATACTATTACTTAGCACCAATAAGATATAGCCGAAACTTGCCAAAGACAAATACTATGGCTAGTATCTCCTTTTCTGTGGTAATGTAGTTTTCTTGGGCACCATCAAGAGTTTTGCTAGCATAGTATATGGGATGGAAAATCTTCTTTTTTCTTTGACCTAAAACACCCCCTACTGCGAAGTCACTAGCATCACACATGACATCAAATGGAAGGTCCCAATCAGGAGCTACAATGACCAGTGCCGCTACTAATATTCTTTTAAGCTCTGTAAAGGCCTCACGACATTTGCCATCAAATTTGAATTCCATATCCTTCTCTAATAAGAAGCATAGAGGCTTAGCTATCTTGGAAAAGTCTTTGATTAATTGATGATAGAATCCCACATGGCTAAGAAAACTCCTAATACCCTTCACATTGGTAGGTGGAGGTAGTTGCTCAATCATCTCAATCTTTGCCTTGTCAACTTCCAAGCCATTTTTGGACACTTTATGGCTTAATGACAGAAAGAGGCAAGAGATTCACATTGGAGCCCAAATCACATAAAGCCTTTCTAGTGGTCATTTTACCCATCTGACATGGAAGCAGAAAGTTACCTGGATTACTCAACATTCTTTGGCAGGTTCTTGATGATAACGATGCAACTTTTTGTCAAGGCTAACATTTCAAACTCATTGAATCTTCTCTTTTTAAACGACATATCTTACAAGAACTTCACATATACGGGCATTTGTTATAATGCATCAGTTAGAGGAAGATTACTATGCAGCTGTTTGAAGATATCTAAGAATTTATTATACTGCTTATCTTCTTTTTGCTTCTTGAATCTTCGGGGGAAAAGGTAAGGATGGGGTCACTTTTTGAATGACCTCTTCTTGCTTTATTTTTTCTCCACTTATTTTTTCACCCTTTTTCTCATCTTTTCTCTTCACCTCTCCTTTATCTCCCTTAGTGTTATTCTTTTCCTCACAAATTTTCACAACTTCCTCTTCTTTTTTTACTTTCATTCTCTTCTTGAGCAGCTACTTCCTCATCACCTCTATAATTCACCCTAGGATCAATGACTTTGGGCAATTACTTACCACTCCTCTAGGTAACCACTTTGCATTCTTCCTTGCCCTCTCTCCTTGAATTAGGAATCATGTCACTTAGCAAATCACCTTTTCGCAAAGAATTCAATTGATAAGCCATAGTACCTATTTGTACTTCAAGATTCTTGATTGCCGTTTTATGAATTGAAAAAGTTGCCTTAGTCTCCGCTCTTGCAATTTCTTGGTTGGCTAGAATTTGAGTCAACATTTTCTCTATTTTGGATTCTTCCTCCTTAATGGGAATTTGCCTAGCTTGAGGTTGGAAGCCGGGAAGGATGGTTAGGTCTTACACCAGATGAAAAAGGTTGATTCAATTTTTTTCCTTGACTCAAAGAGAAATTAGGGTGACTTTGCCGCCCCAGATTATAAGTTTATGAGAAAGGATTGTTTTGCATATTGTTTGGCCCTCTTTAGAAGTTGTTCAAGTAGCTTACATTCTCCAAGGCATAAGGACATTGCTCCGTGATTTGCCCCTCCCCGTATTGTTTACAACTCATAGGAGATTGAATGACATTTACCCCCATAGTATTTCCTCTTCTAACTTGCTTCTCCAGATTGTCAAACTTGTGATTCAAAGCATTTAAATGATCTTAAATGTCATTAGTGGAGCTAGTGGCTTGTGAATGATTTTTCTTCTTCATGGTTCTCTTTTTATTGGTCTTTTGTATTGTGTTTGCTGTGAGGTTCTCATACAATTTGTAGAGGTCATTAATCGTTATGCTTCCAAGAGTCCCATTAGATGCGCATCTAGCATATTTAAGGAATCATCATCCATCCTATTCCAAAAAGCTTCAAGTAACACCCATTTCTACTATGCGTGACTAAGGCATTACTTCAATATATCTTTAAATTGCTTCCAAGCTTCATGAAAGAGTTCACCCGGTTCTTGCTCAAAGGATAGAAGTTCACCTCAAAGAGAAGCCCTATGACCACGAGGAAATAACCTTGCTCTGAATCTTCTTGCTAACACATCCCAAGTATCACTAGATTGCTCTGGGAGGGAATTGAGCCATACCTTTGCTTTACCTTTTAATGACAAAGGGAAGAGCCTCAACCTCAAAGCATCCTTAGAAACACCATTTTGCTTGAATAAGTCACAAACCTCCACAAAAGTAGTCAAATGAGCATTAGGATCCTTCGAGTATGTTCCATCAAATTGCCCATTCATTTGTAGCAACTGTAACATCATTTGCTTAACTTCAAAATTTTGAGCTTGGATATCCGGCATGTGGATACTAGAACTATAGCCATCATTCTCTCTACTAACAAAATCATCAAGAGTACATATATCATTTTCATCTACCTCATTCATGGTTGGAGTTTCTTGAGGTTTAGGAGTATTAGGATTATCTCCTTCAAAGATGTTTTCACCCTCAAGAACCACTTGAAATTTGTTGGGATCCAAGCCTTGCATGCATGAGAGATAGGTACCTACAAACCAAAAACAACAATCAAGTATCAATCTAAAAACAAAAACAAAAAGTATATGAATCTAAATTGTGCAAAGTATCTATTTTCCTATCTAAGAACTCAAACTTAATCTACTAACACTAGTCTAAGGTTGACCAAGGAACTTTTGATGCCAAATCCCTGGCAAACGCGCCAAAAAATTGTTCACTATCAGGCTAAACCGCAAGCGTACGGGCAGAGGTAATAGTAAAGTAATGAGTAAAGTATCATTCCCATAGGGACTTATATCAAAAGTGGTCAAATATTGGACATCACATTTTCAATTAATTTAAGTGAAGCAACTAAATGATTCACTCTTTAAATACAAAAATAAAAGGATAGAAAAGTATATAAAAATAGCAACAAGGATGACTAAGGACTTTAAGAATGCAAAGAGACCTAGGATTATTTATCGCCCTTGTAATTCATAAATACCCAATTAAAATCCTTTTACATTTACTCTCAATGCTAGATTATGTTAGTCAGGATACTAATTTACCTATACGTGCTCTCTCGAGTCTCCAATTAAGTGCTTAGTTTAATTAATTAATTAATAAATCTCTTAACTATTCAATTAAACTCCCAATTTCAATTCAAATCCTAAAGTGACTATGTGAGGTTAATGAGTATATCTCCTCCAAACTAACAAAACTCTCTACTCAACAAGACAAGATTCAAGTTCTCACATGATTTAAGTCAAGTTCTCTACTTAGTCTAGCTTTCACAAGCATCACTTAAATGAACAAGACAATCTTATTGGTGGCCAAACAATAAGAAGCATTAGGAATAGAGCTAAATCAACATAAATGTAACATTAATCTTAAATATAAAGGAGAAATGAGTATTCAATCCATACAAGGGTTCAAAATAACCTTAGAAATGGTGCAACTAGCCACTCATGTTCAACAAAGCTACAAGACAATACATCCAAATCATTACAATCATTGAACAAATGTAAGGAAAGGAAGGAGGAGATGAAAGGAAACCAAAGAAGGAAGCTCAGATCTCTTCAATGCTCCAAGCCCTAGTGTCAATCTCCACAAAGAGTCCAAACCCTAGCACACCCAAAGCCTCCAAACCATTCCAAACTATCCTGATGCATCCCTAGCTGCAAGAACTCTAAATATATTCTCTGTAAAAATGAAGCTCTACATTTTGCTGATGATGGTGTAGCATTACGGCGGACTTACCCAAGTCGTAGCTTCATGAGTTACAGTGTGATGTTGAGTCGTGACCTTAGTGTTACATGCTATGGCTTCGTTCATCACTGTCAGGTTCAGGGTGCAGCTCCAGTGTGTCATGCCACGGCTTCACCTGCTTCTGAAGCCATCTTCGTCCAGTGCTCCATTTTTCTCAGGTTATGCATCATGTACAAGGTCTAATTCTTTCCTTGGCCTTTCAACTCTACAAAGGGACTTGAGTTGCTCCACTATTCTCCACATAAGGCCTACAACAACAATGGGAATTTATAAACTACCATGGGAGAAAAATAATGCATAATAGGGCAAAACCATACTACCATGTATTATTAGGATTAGATAACACATTTTCCTATCCTAAGTGTCTAGTATGTACAAATATGTATGTGTAACTCAATGAAAATACACCAAAAGGATGTAATTCAGTATGATTAGCATCCTTCTTTCAGCTATACCACTCATATCATGTGAGTTAGGCATGGTGTATTGAGCCATTATGCCATGCTCTTGAAGAAAGTCAGCAAATGGACCAGGTGTTTATCCATCATTAGTGTACCTTCCATAATGTTTACCTCCTTTATTAGATCTAACAATTTTGATTTGCTTACCAATTTATTTCTCTACTTTTTCCTTATATTCCTTAAAGGCATTTAATGCCTTATTTTTATTATAAAGCAAGTAGATATACATATACCATGAATAATCATCTATAAAGAAGATAAAATACTTTTGTCCATGAGAAGACAAATCAGGACAACAAATATCTATGTGAATAATCTCTAAAATTTTAGAACATCTCTTAGCTTCTTTATGTGACTTATTTGTCATCTTACCCTTAATGCAGTCCATACATGGATTAATTTTTTGATCCTCTCTATAGAGATATATCCCAAACTCCTATACCACAAGCTAAGAGAATTCTCATTCATAATACTTCACTTAATACCATGCGTAACAACATGAGATTGAGGAAAATTGGTATGTAATTTAAATAAACCATTACATAAAGAAATATCACCAAAAGGTAAAGAGTCTTTATACATATTTGAAGAGAGAAACAATTCAAATCCCAAAGGAATTAATTTGTAAATAGAAACTAAATTCTGGGAAAAATCTTGAACATAAAAGCAATTTTCTAAATCTAAAACTAATTTATTTGATAAAACGATCCTACATGTGCCAACTTCTTCAACATGGGTCCTCATCCTATTGCCCCAATAGACATTTTCCTCATTAGGATATGGGTGCCTGTTATTGAGAAATCCTACATGGTATTAGTAATGTGAATTGTAGTTCCACAATCAATCCACCAAATGTCATAATTAACACTAACTAAATGAGATTCATAAGCCACACAAGAAATATAAATTTCATTACCCATACCTTTCTTGGCGAGCCATGCCATCCTCTTAGGCCATTCATTCTGCATAGGTCCTTTCTTCTTACAGAAGAAGCAAGTAGCCAAATTTTTATTCATAGCAGAAGCCGGAGGGATGGCCTTCTTCTTTTTGTCCTTTTTGTCTTTCTTGTTCTTCCTCCTAGGATTAGAGCTTTTTGCCAAATGCACTTCCTTAGGTGTTTCTCTTCCACTCCTTATTAGTCTAGCCTCTTCTTGAACACACATGGCCAACAGTTCATCTATTGACCATTTTTCCTTATGTGTGTTGTACGAGACATAGAAAGTTTCATATGAATGAGAAAAGGAACTCAAAATAAGTTGCACAAGAAATTACTAGAAGGCTCCAATTTAAAATGCCTCAACTGTGATTCCAAGTCTCTCATTTTCATAGTGTGTTCTCGGACACCATCCACACCTGCAAGTTTCATATGAGCAAGTTTTCTCATAATGGGCCCTCCTAGTTGCTTATCTGCAGAGTTATATTGTTTGTCAATATCCTCTAAGTATTCTTTGGTTGTTCGACAATCTAGAATAAAACCTCGAATGCTTCTATTAATATAAGCCTTAATCAACATTTAGGCAAGGCGATTTGATCGATCCCAATGGTCATACGTGGTTTGTGCATTCTTATTGCCTTCTTTGGGCACTAGTGGTTCCTTAACCCTTAAGGCATAATCAAGTTTTGTATATCCAAGATGAAGGAGAATATCTTCCTTCCACTCAGCATGATTTGTGCCATCAAGAGTGATCTTATCGCTAACATCAAATAGAATGTGAGATGACAAGTAGTATATATACCTTTTATTGTAATTAGCAAACACACTTACAATAATTATCAAACATCAGATAGAATGTGAGTTGCAAAGGAAGTAATTATGAAACACACTTACAGTAACAATTTTGAGACAATCAATCATCACTTTGACAATTATGTATGTTTACCAATGTAATACATAAATATTGTATCACTAATATATACATGTGATCAAAGACATTAGCATAGCATAAATTTATGTCTAATAAATGATAAACTTAGAATGCATTGATGTTTCCTAATACCTGTGTGCTACTTAGAAAACACAAGGCGATATCTATTTCATCGTAATAAAATATGCAATTATAATTATCTACATATGGGCAAAGATATATTAAAATAACACATTTTATTAGAATTTGATATTTTATATCCATATGTGATTTATCATATGTATGCGACTTTACAAGGATGCCGTGTCTACTCCTTGAAACAAAAGCATGCTATTCACAAATATGTTAAAAATATGTGCAATTAAAATCATGTATATGTATAACATTATGAAAATTTAAATAATTAATTCAATCAACTAAATAAGAATGTGATTAAAAATTAAATAAATTCTCCCACTATTTTATTTATTTAATGTGCCCAACAATTGTTTAAAATTAATTTTAGGTTAATAATTAACTCAAATATTTTGCAAGAATCAAATAGTGTTATAATTTGCTTAAATATCATTTTCCAAATTTTAGATAATTAACTAACAAAATTATTTTGCAAAATATATTTAATAACCCAAAATTAATTATCCAAAAAACAATTAAAATATATATGGCATAAAAACAAATAAACACAAAAGGTTGAATTAATTCCAAAAATTAAAAATGGAATGGCCCAACTCTCTTATTGGTCCAGTTTGCATACATTAATGAAACGATGTGTTTCATAGTCTGGACCAGAGATAATGTCGTGTTTGTGGTAGAGGGGAGATGTTCTGCATCATTAAAACGACATGCTATTTTGGAGAAACTCCAAAGAGCATTGTTGTCTGCATTATCCCCTTCACCCGTATAGCTGAACGTACCTAACATAAAGTGTCGGCATAACCTGCATTGAACCTGACAGATAACCTGTTGTTTCCAAGTGTTTCAAGTCACTGATTTCAATGATTTCGATAGCAATGGAACCATAAGACAACAGTAATTAGTATATACACAACGATCACATCGAATCACGCATGAAGACCCTAAACTGAAATCAAGAATTTGATTGTGCACATAATTTACACTATATTTTCAATGATTCGAGCAGCTCTATAACTAGAATATCACATGAGTCACATGTACATATCAATTTGATTATAACAAGAAGATTTGCACAGATCAAGATCAAAAAAATTTTGACAATATAGAATTTTGTTTTTCATATTGAAAAGAATTCATCTTGAGAATCATAGGCCGTGCGTAAAAGCATGATAATTCTGGTAGCAGTGTATATTGCAATTGATAAAACAATGATACAGTATATCAAAAGAAAAATCCTTTATGCATTGTGTACGGACATATAAAAACTTACATGAAAACAAAGAATGCAAGCAGGCAGAGGTAATATAAATCATTGGCTTTGGTGCCACATGTAGAATATATTTATAAATACAAAGCTAAAAGTATAAATAAATCTCCTATAGTCTTGTAGTGAGATAAATAATGATCATAAATACCTTGTGTCATAGTCATAGATGAACTAATTGAGCAATCCTACTTCAAATAGGAACATATCAAAGATATGCAAACACAGAAATTAGTTATAAGAAAATAGATAAGATGAGACTCTTCTAACTAGTGTATGGATTCAGTGTTGGTAGTTAGAAATTAGTCGTCACTTGTTAGGAAACTTTTATATGAGCATAGGATGAATGATTAGTGTATCTAATGCTCTGCTCAGTTTCCTATTAAATAATCTAGCAATCATAAGTTAGTTGGAGGATACCCTTGATGCTTAAAAGAAAAAAAAAACCATGACTGGTGATTGGTCAAAATTAATATAACTGCCACTAAAATATATGCGTCTACATCTACAACATGCCTCATTCACAAATGAAAGATCAAGTGGTTAAGGCCTTTTTGGGATCTCTCTGGCGTAGATGCAGTGAACGAGAGCCCAATAACACCCTCAAAGAAAGGAAGTTATTTGATCATAGAGACTTCTCTTTTGAATCCAAGCTTGTTCTGTGGGTCATTCAATGGCAATCCTATTGGGCCTTTGGGTTTACTTTTACGTGGATAATGGCCAAAATTTGAAAAATCCATATTTGACATTTTATTTTTTCTTTTAATAAAAAATAAAAAGAGGGAGAGAAAAATCCTAATAAAACATTAGGGCTGCTGTGTACTTGTTATATGATGAGGCTTCTTTGATTTGTGTTTTTGGAGTACATACAATTTCTTCATTTTTTTGTTTCAGCCAGGGCACCTTTGAACAGAGAGACAATTAGATGGTGATTTCTCATCCAATTTGGCTAAAATTTTGTATTGAGATTCCTGACCCATAGATCTTGGCTTTGGATAATGTAATTGGCCATTGGAGTTTTCAAGTGGTAATTCCTTTCAAGCTTACTTCCTTATGTAGTTTAATATTTCACTACGCTTAAAAAAGGAATATTTTGTGTTTTTTTTGCCTTTATTGCTATTTTTAAAATGCCATCTATTCCAATGCTGATAAAAAGGGAACATTTTAATTGGCATTTGTAAAACACCAACTAAAGTAGACTTTAGTACACTTTAGTTGGTGTTTGTAGAAGAAACACCAACTAAAGTGGACCAAAAGTTGGCATTTCTTGAACAAACGCTAACTAAAGGTTTGCTTTAGTTGGCATTTCTTCTACAAATGCCAACTTTTCTCTCTATTTTTTTTTTAAATAGATCGTTAAAAGCCTATTTTTTTAAAAAATATTTTTCATTTTCTTTATAGTTCCACATATTATACAGCTTTTTTTGCTAACAAAAGTCAATTTTATTAATAACAATTAAAGTTTACAAAGATCAATTTAGAAAAAAAGAAAAACATGTAGAATGCAAATAAGAAAAATAAACCACTTAAGTGTTGAATCAAGTGTTTTGATGATTCCAAATCAACTTTCTAGAGCTTGGAGCAAAGATATCAAAGGTGTACAAATGATCTCAAATGGAGAAATTCAAGAAAAACTAGCATAAGAATAGATGTATAGCCATGTTTAAATTGAGTAAAAGACTTTGATTTGGCAAAAAGATGTTTTAAAACTATGATTCTATGAAATATTTGAAAAATACCCACTAACAATCAAAGTTTGAAATACGTATACTGATATGTTGTGTTGAAAATTTAAACTTTGGCTTTGGAAATTCGAATTTCGTATTGAAAATGAACAAGTCTGAAAAGAGGCTTCTCTGACAGATGAATTTTGACTTGAGAAATTCAAATTTTGATACTTGTGTGAAAAGAGCTTCCTCTGACAGATGAACTTTAGCTTTTAAAAATTCAAATTTTAGACAAAATATAACTTATGAAAAATAAGAAATTTGTTTGAGGATATGTCAAAGTTTATCTGAAAACTAAGTTTGGAAAGAACATCAAGATGGCTCACTGATAGATGAACTTTGAACATGAAAATTTGAGTTTTAGAAACAAAGCTTGTGAGTATGTCATAATGATATGTTGACATACGAATGATAGTATTCAGAAATTTGAACTTTGTATTTAGTCTGACAAGAGGCCTCTCTGACAGACGAACTTGGCAGTTTGAAAATTCGAATTTTGAATAGTTCAACTATTGTGCCTTATTGAACTGCCCTTTGACAGACAAATTTTGAGTATCAAAATTCAAATTTTGAAGGCACTGTAGCAAAATGGAACTACTGTTCACACATTTAAGAATAACTTTTTACTTGAAAATTCGTATATTCCAACATAGAAATATTTTCCAAAGACCAAAATTCAAACTTTACTTCATGACACATGAACTTTGAATATTCAATGTTGAAGTCTTTAGCTTTCGGTCTCTATGAAATTCGTCTGTTGGCCAACCAAAATTTGAACTTTGAGTGTCAGAAGCAGTAAATGCAGTTGGTGAATGGATAGTTTTTCAGAGTAACCGTTAGGTAACTTCTCCAACAGATAGATTTTGTCTCTAATGTATAGTTGAGACCTAAATCTATAAATATAACATCATTTAAAGTTGTGTAGGAGGATTTTAACTTTGTATATACTGAAATTCTGCCAAATCATCTACTTAAATCTCTTACTCTCTCACTTCAATATTTATACTTCAACTTTCATATTCACTCTATTTAAGAGAGTTTAATCATTGTAAACAATCTTATCTTCATCTGGAAGAAAGATTTTCTTGTGAGGGGATATCACAAGGGATTGGGGAAGCACTTAGTAAGAATGCATAGAGTGAAAGAGTGAGTTCTAGAAAAAGAGCATCATCTTTGTACTAAGGCATTTGTAAGAAGCCCATTGAATTCTTGCAGAATAGTGAAAAATCTCAAGTGGTGACTTGGGGACTGGACGTAGGTCAAGCGGAGAGACCGAACCAGGATAAATATCTGAGTTTTCTTCTTTTTACTGCTACTTTTACAGTTTATTCATTTATACTCTGTTTTACTATTATACTTTGCTTTCTTCACCTTCTTGATATTTTGCAGAAAATTTTAATCTTCCCAATTCATCCCCCTCTTGGGAAGCTAGCTTATCTAACAAAAATTACAACTTGAGACAAGATTAAGTGGCAACCATAAAAAAAGACACCATAATAATCCAAGTCATCCACTATCCCATGTAGCATTCTTTTTTTTCTAAATTTATAGCACAGAAAAGCAAGATCATCAAAAAAGCTAGGCTAACATAGTAATTGAAATAGAAATATAGAATATTATCAAAGTCATCTGCTTCTTTCAACTTCTCTTTGATTTGTTTTGACAACTTAAGTACCTCAGGCTTTTGGATATTTTCAACAAAATAATTAATTAAAACTTATAGGCCAACAGCACTGAGCCACTACACAGGACTAAAAAGTCAACTCAATTAAAAAGAAAGAAATATTATGAAACGCAAAAATCAAAACACACCAACTGCACACCACTCTAATGACATGTCATAAATGATTTGCTGATGTAAGAAATAGTATGTGGTAGTAGAGTGACTGGGGTTTTCTTCCGTATGGAATAATAAAAAAGTTTCATGATGAAGATATGGCAAAATCCAACAAAAAATGACAAGACAAGCCACCAAACCATGCTTGAAGCAGAGAGGCAATAAGTAATCAACAAAATGCCTTAACTAAGAGCGTAAACCTCATGTAAGAGTGTAAAGGATACTCTTTTCTCAACCACAAAGAATGCACCTTTGTACACAGCCCCATATCCATTTTCGGAAATAAACACAGTGAAACTAAGTAATAAAAATAATGAAAAACAGAAAGGTCAAGATAGGGAATGCCATATTTAAAAAAGGAACATGGTAGTGTGTCATATAAAATCTAGCTAAGGAGACAATAAGTGCAAAAGAGAAATTCAAAGGAAGAAAATTTTTTTTTTGAAGGATAGGCTCATATTCATGATCTTACACTAGGAAATATAGCTAAATTGTCCATGTCAAGAATAAATAAAAAGAAGGACAAGCATAGAGTTCTTGGACTATGAGGAATTACTTTGCCAGATTTGAGAATAATAGATACCTAATAGTAGGCAGTTATATAGAAAATGCCAACAAAAATAAGACGGGAAGGATTTGTAGGCAGTTATATAAATAACCACATACAAAAGTTGAAATTTGTAGGCGATTTATTAGAGAACCATTTACTAATGCATTATTTAATAAAACATAAAAAATAAAATTAAAATAGTAGGCGGTTAAAATAACGCCTACTAATGTATTATTTAATAAAAAATAAAATTAAAATAGTAGGATGTTATTAAAACAACCACCTACTAATGTATTATTTAAAAAAAACAAAAAATCAAATCAAATAGTAGGCGGTTATTAAAATAACCGCCTACTTTTATTTTAATTTTAGTACTAAAAATTAAATAAATAAAATCAAAAGTTACTTTGGTTTTAATTTGAACCCTAAAACATCACTTTTGAGTAATTGCCATCGCCTCTGTGTATGCTCCTCTATGTAATATCGCTTTTGAGCAATTCCTATTGTGTTTGCATACACTCCTCTATGCAAGCTCCTTATTGACTCCTTCCAAGATCTCTCCCTTTGGCATTCTGCGGCTTGGTCAAGTTCATGTCTGAGTTCCATCGGTTGTCTGATTTTGTGTCCATATTCACTCTCTCTCCTTTAACCTCTATCTTCAGATTCTATGGCTTGCTTGCTTACTGCATTAGTGGCTTATCCAAGTTCATGTTCGTGTTTACAATCTTTAGCCTCCATCTTCGTGTTCGTGATTGTGTTCGTGTCTGTGTCCGTGTCCGTGTCTGTGTCTGAGTTCTTTGGCTTGCATGCTCTCTATGTTGGTGGGTTAATGTTTGTGCTTGCAATCTCGAGTTACCAGATAACCCAACTCTTGAATTCCTATAGGTTGATATTCACTAGGAATATACTTTGTTATTCTGACTTCAATAATCTATTTGAAAATTAGTCTTGACTTGGTTGTAAAAGTCTTTTCCTTTGAGCCTTTATCAATCTTTCCTATAATTCTCACATGAATAGTTCCTCATGTTTCCTTTATGCTACTTAAAATGTTTATGGTTCTTCTACAGTGTTGAGCTGATGTGTAGATAGCATATTATTTTGTATGTACATTGTTGGGCATAATAGAAACCTTTGATAAGATTTTTTTTAGCAAATAGCTTTGAAAAGCATTTTAAATAGTGTGCAGTGATCCTTTCTGCTAAAAGGTTAATGCTTAAATAGTGCACTCATTATACACAAAAAGATATTTAAAGGGGAAAAGAAAAGTGTGACCATTATTGCACTGAATGTTGCTTATGAAGTCAAGATGTTCTCAACTTGAAGGCTTCCTCCTGTATATTTTTTATGGTTGTACAAGGAAAGATTATAATTTAGTACAAAGTAGGTTGATCACAGTTGTGGTTCTTATCAGACTACTCTGATTATTTATTTCCAGTGAGGTTTTCCAGTTTTGTGTTCCATGCAGCATCTATGCCATATTTGTAGTGATTGAGTTGGCTTATTTCTAGGTTGATTATATTATAACACTACTACTTGGTCTTGCCACTTAAAATTATAACAAATTTTTATATGTAGGTTTTTGGAGATGAGAGAAAGAGAAGAAGCTTCTTGGTTTTAAGAATAGGAGGAGATAGGATGGAAAATCTATGCTTTTGCTAGAAACTGACTTGTAGTTAGATTTTAGGGTTAGCTGGGCAATAGGAGTATATGATGCTATTATTTTAGTATGCTTTTAAGTGTCATACTCTGAATTGGAATTGTTTGCCAAAAAATAGTGAAGACTTAGTTTGTTATTAGTTCATGGCATTATGGTTTTCTCAATCATATACATAATGCTAATAACATATATGAAAGGAAATTTGATTATTAATTTGAAGTTGTGTTCTAATGAATGTAGATATTAGCAAAAGCAATTTGGTTGTATATGTCAAAAGTTTGCTTATCAAATTTGCTCATCAGATTCCTGCAGATATTAGTTAGATTCATCTTGATTTGGTTGTGCATGTAAATGTTTGCTTTAAACATATGCAAATTACTTCCCATGCTTTCATTGACAGACACATCATAATCTCTTCTACCTTTTTTTTTTCTTTTATAAGTTTATTGCTTGTTAGTGATAAAGTTGTTGAGGTTTTTTGCTTCAGCTGAAATATGTTCTTTGTGTGGAGCAGGGCTATATTTGTAACTTAATTAAGACAGGTTGGTTTGTTCGTTTCCTTGGTCAATTGACTGGTTCTTCTCCAATTAAAAGGTGTTAATATTTTATATTTCCTTCTCCTTGTTCCTACCCTCTTCTCCCTATTAAGCATGTATTATTCACTTATATGACTAATTCTTACAGATTTCACAATTATGCTAATTCTTGTCTTTCTTGTCAAAGTTAATTATCATTTCTTGACAAATTAGACTATATAGACTAAAATGCATGGGCTTTTGGATAGGTGGTTTTTGTTAGTTATGCTAGCTTCCAAAAAAGGGGGTGAATTGGGAAGTTTGAAATTTTTCTGCAAAATGAAAAGAAAGCAGTGAAAGCAAAAGTTACAGAAAAACAGAGTGCAAAATGTAATAAGGCAATGAGTAAGGTATAAGAAGAGGGACACAAACAATTATCCTTGTCTGGTCTCTTCCTCATGACCTATGTCCAGTCCTTAAGCTACCACCTCAGATTTTCAACTATCTTGCAAGAATTCGATGGGCTCCTTGCAATGCCACATTACAACTTTATGCTTTGTTCTGAGAGCTTATAGTTTTACTCTCTGTACTCTAGCCAATTGCTTCCCAATTCCCTTGTCAAGTCCCCTCACAAGAAAATCTTTCTTCTAGATGAAGATAAGATTGTTCACAATAAGAGAAACTCTCTAATACATAGTATGTTTGACAGTTGAAGAGCAATAAATGAGGTGTGTGAGAGTAGAAGGCTTTGACTGAAGAATTTGACAGAGTTTCGGTATATATAATGTAAAATTGTTATCCACACCTTCAAATGAAGTTTTATTTATAGATTTATATCTTAACTATATGTTAGAGACAAGATCTAGCCGTTAGAGACGTTGCTCAATTGTTACTCTACAAAACTATCCATTCATCAACCGCATTTAATGCGCCTGACATCCAAAGTTCCAAATTTGTGATGTCAATAGATGAATTTTGCAGAGACCATAAGTTAAATACTTTAATGTTGAACTTCAAAGTTCATCTGTTCAAAGGTGAAATTTGAATTTTCATCTTGACAAATATTTCCCATGTTGGAACAAACAAATTTTCAAGTTTAAAGTTCTTCTGATAAGTGTGAATAGTTGTTCCATATTGCTACAATGCACTCGAAGTTAAAATGTTAGGGTCCAAATTCGTCTGTTAATGAGAAACTTAATATGGCACAAATGTTCTTCTTTTCGAAATTCAAATTTTGAGCCTTCAAACTTTATCTGTCAAAGAGTCCTCTTTTTTAGACTTATATGCTTTCATTCCAAAGTTTGAATTTCTAAAGACCAAAGTTTGTCTATCAGAGGAACATCTAATTAGACTTCTATGCTTTAACTCTAAAGTTTGAATTTTCAAAACTAAAGTTCATCTGTCAGAGGGACACCTGAACAGACTTACGCATTTTCACTCCAAAGTTTGAATTTTCAGAACCAAAGTTCATCTGTTAGAGGGACTGACTTAGAACTCTTTTTACACTTCACTTTCAGATGAACTTTGACATATCTTCAGACAAATTTTTCATTTTTCACAAATTATGCTTTACCCAAAATTCAAATTTTAACAATTTGAAATTTGTCTGTCAGAGACAACATCTTTGTAAGTTCAAATTTCAGTCACCAAAGTTCAAATTTTCATGGTAACATATGAAGTTTATCACTTTAAAATTTGTCTATTAGTGAGTATTTTTCAAATATTTCGTAAATTAAAATAGGATAGTTGAAAAACACATTTTAAAAATATTTGGGTAAAAGATCAAAGCATTTTACTCATGTGAATATAGTGAGAAATCCTACAAACTAATATTGTACTCATTTCTTCCTTGATTTCTTCACTTGAGATCTCTTGTATACCTTTGATATCTTCCTTCGAAGCTCCAGTTGTTGGAATGATCAAAATGTTTGATTCAACATTCTCCCCCTTTTTGATGATGACTAAATAACTTGCAAACTGGATTAGTACTTAGGTTTGCTTCTAAGAGCTCTCCTTCAACATATGCATTAAAGTTCGAAGATAAGTGCAGCATATATAATAGATCAGAAGGAAAATAGGGAATCTCATTAATTCATCAAAGATTTAGTACAGAGATATGACGTTACAAACACAAAATTTCAAAGCAATATAGTTATTACATTACAGAAAGCATAATCAAATAGTACAAGTAAATCCAATGAACCCCAAGATCTAATCAATTCTTCTTGGACTTGGATTTCTTGCTGTAAGTCTTGCCAGATTGTCCTACAATACTTTTCCTAGTTTGCTCATATATCTTCTCCCCCTTTTTGGCATCATCAGGTACTTGAGCATGTATAGCAGGAGGAGGTATATGTGTCACTGAAATGGCATGAAGAGGAACAAGGATAAAAGACTGATCAGGATTAATCTGAGGGAAAGGTGCAGAGGCTTCAGTGCTCCCTTCACCATCAGAGACATCAAGAGGCTCTTGCATTTCCTTTCTTGACAAAGCTGGTTAAGCCCTTGTCTCCTCAGAGAGACCATATGCAGAAAGAGGTGAAAGTTTAGGCATAGGAGGAGGAAACATCTCTTCAAGCCTTAGTTTTTGAGCTTACACCATGGCATCATGTGTAGTAGCTTCAATATCTTTGTATGGCACGAGGCTTCTCTCCTCATTCGCAGCAGCTTGAATAATGGGAGTAGAGGTGATTGCTGCTACAATCTTCTCCATTTGCTTAGATTCTTGAGTTGAAAGAATTGACTCCTAAGCATCTCCCATAATAGGCTCATGAGAGCTTACTTCTTCAGGAGCCTCTTCCTCCATGCCATAGTCTAAGGGTGGACCAGGGCTTGCCTCATTGTAAAAGGCCTGTGGAGTGGCCAAAGTCCAGTAGTCTTAGCAGCAGTATGTTCAGCGGGAGTATGTTTAGGAAAGGCTAACTCAAATGGACTAGGAGGCTCAGGAGTGGGAGACATGGTAGGCTTAGAGGGTCCTGGCTGAGGTGGAGCTGATGTGGAGGGAATGACACTTCTGATGTCCTCATATACATCAACAACCACTTTTATATTCTTTGCCAACTGAAAAATCTATTCTTACAGATGAGCAAGCTTGGCATTTTGCTCATCTTTGATGTTCAACATGAGTGCAGACAAGCTATCATATAACTAAGTGATCTTGGTTGGCTTTCCCTAGGTGGAAGGAATGGATGGTACATGTGTCTGAGTGGGCTGAGATGGAGAAGAAACAAGCTGAGAAGGCTGAGGTGAGGGCTATGAGAGTGAAGCAGCCTCTAAAGTTCTTGCTTGCTGTTGTGAGCCACCTTCCTCAAAGAACAAGTCTTCTGACTTCCCAGCTCCTTTTGCAATCCATCTGCCATCTTTCCTTTCAGCTGCCATCCTCTGCAATTCTTCCTCTTTAAAAACTTTAGTAGGCTTGCCTTTTCCTTTTTCTAGGTATTGAATCCTGGCATACTGAAATATTTTGGAGATGATTGAGGCATAGGGTAGAGTGGAGTTTCTCCTCTGATCTCTTGCATTGATCATACATTGAAGGATGATATGGCCCATATTTATTAGCTTGCCACACATGAATGCAGTTATTACATGTGCTTCAGCCCTTGTGATCATATTGAAACTTCCCCCGTTGTTTAATATAATCCTAGACACAATGTGGTGTAGGATTCTGACTTGAGCACTAAGATCAAGGGCTTCAACAAACTCAAAGAAGGCCTATTTTCACGCCTTCTAAATAGGGTATTCAGCACTGTACTCTCTTTGCAGTTCAAGAAAGCACCATCTTCCTCATCTATAGTTTCATCCCCATCCATGTACCTTGAGGTGGTGACGCCAATCTTCAAGTCATCTTGCCCAGGGATTTCTAGTACTTCATTAAAGGTCTCATCAGTCAGCCAGATAGTTATAGACCTCAGATCTATCTCCAATTTTTCCTTTTTGCTGTTGTACCTCAGGGTAGCATACCAAGTTTTAACAACCTCATCATCATATCTCTCCTTAATTTCTAACAAATTTTTATATCTTATCATCCATAGCCTAGCATCAAACTTGGTGGTATATTCTCCCAGAATATGAGCATTGCTCCATAAAGGCTTCATGGTTAACTGGTGTTCCCTTGACTCAGTGCTGGAAGAGGAGGAGAATGTTAGAAATTTTAGCATACGTGCAGCAGAAAACTATCAAGAAATTCCCTCCCATGGATCCGTCAACATTGTTTAGATTGAGATGTAGAAAAGAATTTACCTTTGGTGCGTCCTTTGCTATTCTTTTCATTTAGTTAGACCTCAAGAACTAATGCAATTGCCAGCTCCCTTTATCAATATCCACACAAACAATGAGTCCAACTCAAACGGCATACTAGCACCTCTGGTTATGAACGTCCGTACGCTATTCATCCGTACAATCACTGTTCGTCATTCGTTTGTATGTCTGTAAGCAGTTCTTTCGTAAAACCTCACTGTTTGAGATTACGGCCGCTTTCCCTTTAGGGTGATTCGAAATTGTATTGATTCTGTACCCTAGTCTATATCAATATATATATATATAGGATTTGATATTTGTTTAATTTAAATCAATAATTTAAATTAAATCAAATATTTATTAAATAGATTAGTTTGAATTTAAATCTATCTAATAGATTAAATTTAAACTAACTATCTAATCTTTATTCAGAATCAAATCTAGATTTAATTTATTATATAAATCAAATTTAGATTATTAGTTTAAATTCAAATTTAGAATCAAATATAAATTAAATTTAGATTATGACATTAGTTTAAATTTAAATCTATCATATAGAATTAAATTTAAAACTAATTCAATTGAATTAATTTGAACAATGTATATATTTCGAAATAATATATATCAAACATATATATATTTCAAATTTTAATATATATATCAAATATACTTATATAATTCTATCACCCTAAATTAAATATTAAATTCATTGAATCTAGACATATTTAAGATTCGATGAATATGGACATTCTAGCTTGAGTTGATCTATTCTTGTGTGCGACCCTGTAGGCCCATATGATGTTAGCAGTAGGCTAACAACACTATTGGACCCACAAGTCACAAGTGGCCTCTAGTAAGACATTGTGACTGCCCAAATCATATGAGGTCAGAGATCCGATGCAACCTATCATATTACCCGATCACATCCCTTTTGTCTCATGATATATGGGTCAAGTATAAGGTATGGAAATGTCATCCTCATTTTACTTGACCATTACTTTCTCAATCTCTGAGCAGACTGACAGAACAAATGGAAACTCTTCCATTCAAGCATGACCATGCATTTCTCAATCTCACTCATCGAGGGTCCCAGATATATCTCTCAATTAATTAGAGGGACAAATTCCATCTTAACCATATCTTCCTCCACATGAGTCCTACTATGCTCGATCATAGCCTTTATGATCTCCTGATTAAAGGTGACTTTTGACTCTGCCAAAGTACAGTGTTCCCCATGTAGGAAGCCATGATGATCTCAGGTCTAAGGGCTTAATGACATGATTTTATATGAGATATACTTATGACTTGATCCATGTAGCTATCTCATGACGGGTCAATCCAACGCCTATTCTCTAACAAGAGCTTATGATTTTTTATTTGTATATTCATAGATAATTATCACATAATTATCAATTAAAATTATACTAGCTTTAGTTCATCATTGTTCCCACACAGATGATTAGCTAGGGACATTTAGGATAAAATAATTTAACCAAGGATATTATTATAAAGAAAACATGCAAACAATATAATAATGTAAGAAAAAACACATTTTTTCATAATGAAGAACAGTGTTCATAATACAATGATTGACCTAGGGCATAATCTCCAACAGAGGAAGCATAGGCAACAAGGGTAGCAAGTACATGTTTCTTTGAGAGAGTAGGTACAAGCTTCTTTGAATCTGCTTTGGGAGTAGTCTTCTATTTTTTTGATGGAGTTTCCTTGCTAGATTCACCTTTCCTCTTCTGAGTCTCACCTTCCTTAGAGGTGTATTGAGACTTAACTGCTCTCTTTGGCCTGGACTCACCTTTCCTGTGACACCTCTATTTAGAACTATCTCCCATGTATTAGGCCTCATTAGAGATCTATTTATACTTAATTAGAAGCTTGAATCATATAAATGTTATAATAAAATTTTCCAAATTTCGAGTACTATATATTTATTTAATCAAATTTCTTTTTCCAGACTGAATTTCAAAAAATCATAACTAATTCAATAAAAATCATATAAAAGTGATTCAAGTCTCTGTGGATATATTAAAACATTATCTATATGAAAAAATTTCAATCAGGGTAATTACTTGGCCAATTTGCATAGTAAATTCCATGAATCTCTACTATTCATATGGTCAATTTTAGAAATTCCAGTTTTCTGGGCTAATTTTGAAAATTAACTATAAATCGTACACTCATACAAATTGAGTGATCTTTAGACCATATGAAAGATATTTCTATCTAGTTTTTAAGCATCTATAACATTCATACTTTATACATCAAAAAGCCCATACTGTAGCATGATAATTTGGTAGTAGTCAGAATGACCATTTGTATCCTAATACTTACAATACAAAAATTGTAAGATATTCACATGACCATATTTCATCTTCATATCATGCCATAAATTAGCTAGGACTTAAAGGAACATAAAACTTGGAGAAATATATTTATCATCATATTTACAAATTTATACAAAAGCTCGAAATTCATGGCCAATGCTAGCTTTATCAATTTAAATACCAAATTCTTTCTCCTTTCCCTTCTCTTCCTTGGAGGTCTTGCCATTGTTGCTATCTAATCATGGTTAATATGTGGGAGGGTGAGATTTAAAGAATCTCAGTAGATAAATCCCATATATGCCATCATATCATCACATTTTTCATAAAAACATCACATAAACTTTAATTCATCACATAGGCACATTGAAACTTATAATTTTTACAAAAATTTTTGCAGAGTTTCATTTTGTAAAATGGACATCCTAGGGCTCCAAACCCCTCGTACAAATCATCCAACAACATAGAAATATCACAATTCAATATTTCATACATATGCCATAGTGTTAAGTATTAAAGAAACAATAATAACAATGTGATGTTAGTAAAGTGAATTATCTACCTTATAGTACTTTCTTGCTTCCCACACTTTATCCAACACTTCTTGGACCTTCCAACACTTCTCCAAGATTTCTCAGGCTTCCTCAAACCTAAATATATCATCAAACAATTACTCAAGCTAATGGTTCCATGACTTTCTTCAAAAATTTACCAAAAATTCATTCCTAGCTCAAAAATGATGAATTATACCTTTGGTCCATGTAATTTTTCATTAGGAATCCAAATATGGCCTCAGAATTACCAAATTTCATCTCTAGATATAGTTACTATTTATTTCAAATTAAGCTTTAAAAACCAAAAAATTTCACTTTCTTAATCTTAAGTTTTTTCATGAAATCATCATTTGTTCCTAAGGTTTTGAACCATGGGGAAGATTGAAATGTTACTATTTGTTAGTTCTGTTGGCTTCCCAAGAAGGGGTGAATTAGGAAGATTGAAATTTTTCTGTAAAATGAAAAGAAAGCAGTGAAAGCAAAAGTTACAAAAAACAGAGCACAAAATGTAATAAGGCAATGAGCAAGGTATAAGAAGAGGGACACAAAGAATTATCCTGGTTCAGTCTCTTCCGATTGACTTATGTCCAGTCCTCAAGCTACTACTTGAGATTTTCAACTATCTTACAAGAATTCAGTGGGCTCCTTCTAATGCCACAATATAACTTTATGCTTTGTTCCAAGAGCTTACAGTTTCACTCTCTGCACTCTAATAAAATACTTCTCAATTTCCTTGTAAAGTCCCCTCACAATAAAATATTTCTTCCCGATAAAGATAAAATTGTTTACTATAGGAGAAACTCTCTAATATAGAGTATATTTGATAGTTGAAGAGCAATAAATGAGGTGTGTGAGAGTAAAAGGCTTTAAATGAGGAATTTGACAGAGTTTCAGTTTATACAACGTAAAATTGTTACCCATACCTTCAAATGAAGTTCTATTTATAGATTTATGACTTAACTATACATTAGAGACAAGATCTAGCCATTAGAGACATTGCCTAATTGTTACTCTGCAAAACTATCCGTTCACCAATCGCATTTAATGTGTCTACATCCAAAGTTTGAGTTTTGGGGTGTCAATAGATGAATTTTGCAGAGACAATAAGTTATAGACTTTAAAGTTGAGCTTCGAAGTTCATCTGTTCAAAGGTGAAATTCAAATTTTCATCTTAACAAATATTTCTCATGTTGGAACAAACGAATTTTCAAGTTTAAGGTTCTTCTGATAAGTATGAACAATTGTTCCAAATTACTACAATGCACTCGAAGTTCGAATTTTAGGGTCCAAAATTCATCTGTCAGTGAGCAATTTAATATGGCACAAATGTTCTTCTTTTCGATATTCAAATTTTGAGCCTACAAAGTCCGTCTATCAGAGAGTCCTCTTTTCAGACTTATATGCTTTCATTCCAATGTTCAAATTTCTGAAGACCAAAGTTCATCTGTCAGAGGGACGTCTAATCAGACTTCTATGCTTTCATTCTAAAGTTTGAATTTTCAAAACTGAAGTTTGTTTATCAAAGGGACACCTGAATAGACTATACACATTTTCACTCCAAAGTTTATATTTTCAAAACCAAAGTTTGTTTGTCAGAGGGACTGACTTAGAACTCTTTTTATACTTCACTTAGATGAACTTTGACATATCTTCAAATGAATTTTTTATTTTTCACAAATTATGCTTTACCCAAAATTCAAATTTTAACAATCTGAAATTCATCTGTTAGAGACAATATCTTTGTAAGTTCGAATTTCGGTCACTAAAGTTTAAATTTTCTAGGCAACATATGAAGTTTATCAGTTCAAAATTCATTTGTTAGTGAGTATGTTTCAAATATTTTGTAAGTTAACATAGGATTGTTGAAAAATACATTTTAAAAACATCTGGATAAAAGATCAAAGCATTTTACTCATGTGAATACAGTGAGAAATCCTGCAAACTAATCTTGTACTCATTTCTTCCTAGATTTCCTCACTTGAGATCTTTTTTACAACTTTGATATCTTCCTTCCATGCTCCGGTTGTTTGGAGTTATCAAAATAGTTGATTCAACAATTTTGTACAGTGTCATAAGGAAAGAAATATATAGGGGAAGAAAACCAAGTTCTAAGAACTTCCTTGAATTTCTTTGATAATTCTTGCAATATGCCTATTGTATTTTTTGTGTGATAAACTTTCAATTAACTTGCTCTATAGGTCTTAAATGGGTTCACTCATGGGAAGGTTAAGAAAGTGAGCAAGACTAAGTTGAAAGAGGTTGTTTCCAACAACTATATAGTTGAAGCTATACAAGCTCACTTTTGATTGAACAAGGAATTCCTCCCTCTTCTAATTCTTGGGTAACTGGTTCTGGTGTTTAAAAGTTGAAGCATGTTGGCTGACTTTGTCTGAAGTATGGGTTTGGGTCTGATATATTTTTATGCAGTTTCAAGTTGGGCTTAATTGGTATTTGCTGGCAATATATATTGATAATCAATCTCATTCTTGAGGAGTATGAGTTTATTTCTCTAGTTCTTATCCAAACATACACCGTACTAGGAGATCTACTAATAGTTACTTTGTTTATTTGCAAGCACTGCATTTGCATATGGTGTTAGTAGCACTGAAAAGGCACATACTATGCATGTAAGTTTATTAGCCGTTATATATAAATGTCGTAGACTCATGATGAGACTATGAAATTGATTTTTTGTTTTTTCTAAATCTTTTTTTTCTTAAAATTTTTTTACGTCCCATTTATATTCCTCCCATGAAACAAAAGAGTCCCTCGTGCCAAAAATGATTTGCCATCGTGAAGCTCCAAAGGGCAAAGTTGATTCACTATTTCTGCCAACGACCTGAATTACAAGAAGCAGAAGAAAAAGTTCCATCCAAATAAATGAAAAATTGAAAAGGCACTTGTAAAATAGAAGATAGAGTTATAGATTGGGCTTGTTTGCTCCTATGTTCTTATCTCAGGTTATAGTTTCATTATTAATCTATTCTTCTGTTATGTTTTGCGTTCTCGTCAAGTTCGATTCCTTTGATTTGGGGATTTTCAAGGGATAACTTGATATCTTCATTTCCATTTTGTTCCTCATATTTTCATTTGCTCTAATTTGCTTGATTTTGGCCTTAACTTTAGGGTTCTTGATACTTGTGTTTATCACCCTATCTTTATTTTGGTTTTCTTTTTTTATCGAATTCTCCTCTACTTATGGTTTGTTGCTATAATGTAAGAGTCTGAAACATTTGTATTGATCCTTTCCACTGATGAAAATGTGATAAGGTTCATACTCTTTTTGAGAATACTGTGTGGAAGGTTTATATTAAATTATGGTAAGATTATCATGTTTGTGTTGTTCTAACTACGAAATCCTCTTTTTGCTTTAGAAATACCACAATTTTTTTTTTTGCAAATAGTGATCCCGGATTCTAATGTATTTGTTTAGTTATTGTTAAAGAGCATATATCCATCAAATCTTATCAAAGTGATATAAATTTGTTTAAGTTTTTTAATTTTTATTTTTTTAAATGAAGCCATATCAAAAGTTAAAAGAATAATTCAATTAGAAGCTTTATAAAAAATTATGATGAAAATAAAAAAAATTTAAGTTAAAATTTATGCTATTCATATCAAATTGAATGATTTTTATTACATACTCTTCCCTTATAAACCATGATAAACTTGTCACTTGTCTTATTTATTTGTCGTTCTATTTTTACTTTTATAGTATGACTTTTTAATGTGTGGTAGATTAAGGCTTCAACTAATTGGAAAAGTCATTGATCACTAAGAACAACATTAAACAAGAACGTGGACTAAATGGGATTAAATATTAATGCAAATCCATGCAGAATTAGTAGTGGGCTTAACTGTAATGGTCCTAAGCCTCTAATGACTATAAATTGAAGAGAAAATTTGAAGAACTAAAAAAAACCCATATATATATAATCTTTGGGTAAAAAACATAACTACGTATTTGTTATAGAGAGAGAGAGAGCTAACACACAAAAATCAGGTTAGTATATTAAACGGATTGCATGTATAAACTTGTGAACTAGTTTCTCATAATTAAGAATACATTGAACTTGAACACATTTCACTAGGAATAGAACCATATAATATATAACATATTGTTATTTGGGTGGGGACTGGGGATTAAACTATTTTCCAGGAGAAATGGTTGAGCCAGATCTGTAATGTTAATAAGGCCAACTTCCCAAGAGGGGGTGAATTGGGAAGATTGAAATTTTTCTGCACAAAGTGAAATGGGTGAAGATAGTACAGTATAAGGGAAGCAACATGCAAAACAGAGCAAGCTGAAAAAGTAAAGATGAGGAGAAGAAGACTCAATAATTTATCCTGGTTCGGTCTATCCACTTGACCTATGTACCCAAGACAACTCTTGAGATTTTTCAACTATACAGCAGGAATTCAACAGGCTTCTTACTAATGCCTCAGTACAAAGAGTATGCTCTATTTCTGGAGCTTTCTCAATCTCTCTAAGCACTTCTGCAATGTGCTTCCCAATCCCCTTGTGATTTATCCTCACAAGTAAATCTATCTTCCAGATGAAGAGTAGATTGTTTACAAAGATATAACTCTCTTGAATAGAGTAGATATGAAGGTTAAAGTACAGATATTGAAGTTGAGAGGATAAAAGCTTTTGAAAATAAGATTTGGCAGAAATTCGGTATATACAAGTTTGATTTGTTATCCATAACTTCAAATGATGTTATATTTATAGATTTAGGTTTCAAATGTTCGTTAGAGACAAAATCTATCCGGTGGGGAAGTTATCCAACAGTTACTCTGAAAAACTATCCGTTAACCAACCGCATTTAATGCTTCTGACATACTGAAATTCGAATTTTGGTTAGTCAACAGACGAATTTTGAAGGAACTGAAGGTTAAAGCTTCCAACATTACAGCACGAAGTTCGTCTGTTCATGAAGTGAAATTTGAATTTTGAAACATACAAAATATTTTCACAATGTGATATACGAATTTTCAAGAAGAAAATTTTTCTGTTAAGTGTGAATAGTGTTTTCAATTTTCTACAATGCCTTCGAAATTCAAATTTTGGAAACCCAAAATTCGTCTGTTCCTAGTATGTTCAAAAGGCACAATAGTTCACTTCCTTCAAAATTCAAATTTTGAAAGAGTGAAGTCCGTCTGTCTGAGTGACTCTTTTCAAACTAACTTCAATATTCGAATGTTACAGGACTTTGTCATTCGTATGTCAATGTTTCATTTCAACAGTCTCAAAAACATAGCTTCTAAAAATTGGAATTTTAATGTTCAAAGTTCGTCTGTCAGAGAGCAATTTTGAAACTTAATATAATCTTGCTTTCAGATGAACTTTAACATTGTTTCAGACGAATTTTTTTAGTTTTCACAAATTGCATTTTGTCTGAAATTCGAATTTTGAAGACTTAAAGTTCGTCTGTTAGAAAGAAGCTTCTTTCAGACTTATATGAAAATTCGAATGTTAGAAGGGCAAAGTTCGTCTGTCAGAGAGCGTTTTTCAAACTCAATTTCTTCTTGATTTCAGATGAACTTCAACATTATTTCAGATGAATTTCTTTGGTTTTCACAAACTGCATTTTATCTGAAATTTGAATTTTGAAGATGTGAAGTTCGTCTGTCGCAAAAAGGCTTCTTTCAGACTTGGATAAAAATTCAAATTTTAGAAAACCAAAATTCGTCTGACAGAAAGACATCTGTTCAGATTTATTTAGTTTTAGCTCGAAATTCGAATTTCTAAAGGCAAAGTTCGAATTTCTAATATGACAGTTTCGTTTAAACATTCAAACTTCGTCTGTTTGTGGGTATTTTTCAAATAAGTCAAGATTTATCATAAAATCAAGGTTTAAAAACATCTTTTCTTAAAATCAAAATCTTTTACCCTCATTTAAACATAACAAAAGATCCTACAGAAGATCTAGCAGCTATTACTCAAATTCTTCACTTGAAACACTTTGATCTCCTTTGATATCTTCAGTCCAAGCTCTTGGATGTTAGTTTGGAATCATCAAAACTCTTGATTCAACATTCTCCCCCTTTTTGATGATGACAAAATAACTCACAAACTAGATTAGTACTTGGGTTTGCTTTAACAAGCTCCCCCTCAACATATGCATTATTTTTCAACAGACATCATACACAGTAGATCAAGTGAAGATATTCAAAGAGTAATATGTACAAAACATTACAACAAAGAAATCCATTCATTTAATTAAGAGTTGCTATACAAAAACTAAATAAAACAAAGTTCTAATATTAAATAAAAAATGCAAACATTCAAAACAGCAACAGAAACACCAAACACTACAAGAGGACTCAAGCCTAATCTATAAGCAAATCTTCAATAATTTCTTATTGGCCTTAGTCTTCTTGTTGTACGTTTTTCCTTTCACAGATTGCTCAGCAGTAGCAGACTTTCCAGTTTGCCCAGTCTTCTCCCCCTTTTTGGCATCATCAGGAAAGCCAACAAAATCACCCGGAGGAGGGATCTGAGAGACAGGAATAACACGAAGTGGCACAGGAGCAAAAGATATTTCTGGCTGTACTGGTGCAAGAGGCTCAGCAGGCTCAGGGCTTGGTTCTTCATCATCAGAAATCTCAAGCAGCTCTTGCATTTCCTTCCTGGAAAGAGCCAATTGAGCTCTCTGTTCCTCTGAAAGCCCATACACAGCAAGAGAAGGAGAAGCTGGTTCAGCAGGAGGAAACATTTCTTCAAGCCTTCTTCTTTGAGCTTGCAGTAGAGCATTATGAGCAATGGCAATATAATCAACAATAGATATAATGCTCCTCTCTTCATTGCTCACACCTTCCTGCATAGAAGAGGTTGAAATGGCTGCAACCAGTCTCTCAACTTGCTCAGATTCTTGAATAGATAGAATTGAACCCTAAACATCTTCTTGCATAGGCTCATGAGGGCCTGTTTCTTGAAGTCCTTCTTCTTCCAAACCATAGTCCAAGGGTAGACCAGGACTTGGTGTCCTCATTGCACCAGCACCATCTATATCATCATCATGGTCAGAGGGGGCAATCTCGAAGGGGTTTGGAGGCTCAGGAGTTGGAGATTGGACAAGCACAGAGGACCCTGGCTGAGGTGGAGCTAAAGTGGCAGGGATTGCACTTCTGATCTCTTCATAAGCATCAGCCACCACCTTTATGTTCACAGTCAACTAATGGATCTGATCTTGCAGATGAGGAAATTTAGCATTTTGCTCATCTCTGATGCTGAGAATGAGTGTAGAAAGGCTGTCATACAACTCAGTGATCTTGGTTGGCTTGGCCTGTGAGGAAGGAGTGGAAGGAATATGAGTGGGCTTAGATGGAGATGGAATTGGCTGAGTAGGCTGAGGTACAGATCTGCTAGGAGCATCAGAGGTGCCTTCTTGCTGTAAGGAGGTATCAGCAACAAAGAACAAATCTTCAGATCTCCTTGCTCCCTTTCCAACCCATCTTCCTTCATCTCTTTCAATGCCCATCCTCTGCAGTTCTTCTTCTTTGAAGATTTCAGTGGGCTTGCCCTTCCCTTTCTTAATATGCTGAATTCTGGCATATTGCAGAATTCTGGAGATGATAGCAGCATAAGGGAGTGTGGAGTCCTTCCTCTAATCTCTAGCCTTGATCATGCGTTGGAGAATGAGGTGTCCTATATTAATCAGTTTCCCACGCATGATGGCAGCCATGACATGTGCCTCTGCCCTTGTTATCAAGTTAAAGCTACCTCCTTTGTTGAATATGATCCTGGACACTATGTAGTGTAGGATCCTCACTTGAACACTGAGGTCTGTGGGCTTCAACATGTTTATGGATGGCCAATTTTCCCTCTTTCTGAATAGTGTGCTCAGAATAGTACTCTCCTTGTAGTTCAGAGAGGGACCACCTTCTTCATCAGTCATATCTGCCTCATCCATGTACCCAAAGGCATTGATATCAATCTTGAGTCCATCTTGCCCAGGGATCTCCAGCACCTCATTAAATGTCTCATCAGTAAGCCAAATGGTCCTAGACCTTAGATTGACTGCCCACTTCTTCTTCTTGCTGTTGTATTTTAAGGAGTCGTACCAAGACTTCACCACCTCATCATCATATCTCTCTAATACTTCCAATAGATTCTTGTATCTCATCATCCATATACCAGCATCAAAATTATTGGAGACCAAGAAATCTTTAAAATTTACACAATGTGGCTTGATTACCTTCTTGTTGGCAAACTTGGTAGAGTATTCCTCTTGAATCTGTGGAGTGCTCCAGAGTGGCAGTATAGTAAGCTTGTACTCTCCAGATTGAGTACTGAAGGACGAAGTGGAAGCAGCAGCAGCAGCTTCTGAAGGAACTGGAACCGAAGGTTCTGCACTTTTCGGTAAGGAGGGTCCAGCTTTCTGAGAATCTGCTTTGGATGCAGTCTTTTGGCGTTTAGTGGGAGTTGCCTTACTAGATTCGGCTTTTCTCTTTGATTTCTCTCCTTCCTTCGAGGCATATTGTGATTTTACATTCCTCTTTGGTCGGGCTCCAGCTTTCCCAGCTTCTGGATTTTTGACTCTTGCCATTTTTCGGATGAGAGTTGCAGAATGAGGCTTAGAATGGGTTTATAGGCTGTGAAAGAAAGTTTAATTGGTGGGAAATGGCAGTTTTTGGTCAGAATTTAAGAGATTTGATGAGAAGATTGGAACAAACTCAGAGGAGTTAAGAATAGGGTTGCATCTGTTCAAGAGAAAATCGTTGGTTTTAACGTATGTAACCGTCTGACAGACGAATTTTGAGGGGTCAAAATTTGAACTTCGGGCAGTTACAAGTTAAGCCGTTTAGCAAAGCTTACTGATAGATGAATTTTGCATCTGAAGTTCATCTGACAGAGGCTTGAAACAAGCAATACAAGCATAACAGACGAATTTTGTTCCAACAAAGTTTGAATGTTGAAGAGAAAATAGCAGGCAATAAACAACACAACAACCAATAGATGAATTAAGCATGCAAAACTTCATCTTTCAAGTATTCAACATGAAGAACATGATTCAATAGACGAATTTTGAACTGAAAATTTGAATTTTTCAACTTTTGTAAAGGTTGTCCAACATTCGTATGTTAAGAAGTGACAATTCGTATAATCAGTGATGAACAAACATAACTTTGAAATTTTTTATCTTGAAAATTTGAACTTCCAGGATTCAAAAGACAAATTTCGAGGTATCACCGAGAACTGTTCTAAGGCATAACAGTTCGAAGTTCATCTTTTGGTCAACTAAAATTTGAATGTTGACCACGTTGACCAGTTCAAAAACACAGTTTATCAAGCAAAATACGTCCAACACATTTAAAATACGAATTTCATCTTTAAAAACTTACAGAATGGATCCAGAACTTAGAATTTTTGTCATTTACTTCACTTTCTGGTTGTTCCATTCTGGTGTGCTCCAATCTTCAAGTTTATTGCCATTGAATCTTGTAAGGAGCACCTGCAACTTAAATTAAACATACTCCGATGCCAAAGTTAGAATTAACCTTTGAAAACAAGATTGCACGAGAATAACTTACAGTTCACTGGGATTTACCATACTCAATTCTCTCCTTATTTTGCAATGTCTGTCTTCTGATAGAGGTTTTGTGAGTATATCAGCAACTTGATCCTCTGTCGAGATGTACTCCAGCTTAACTTCTCCTTTCAAAATGTGATCCCTTATGAAGTGGTGCCTAACTTCAATATGTTTCGTCCTTGAGTGCATGACAGGATTCTTGGTGATATTTATGGCACTTTGGTTGTCACACATGATTGTTATCTCTTTCATTTTAACCTCAAGATCTTCAAGCTGCTGCTTCATCCAGATGACTTGGGCATAACAGCTTCTAGCTACAACATACTCAGCTTCTGCAGTGGATAGGGCCACACTGTTTTGCTTTTTACTCAACCATGAAACCAGGGATACTCCAAGAAACTGACAAGTTCCACTTGTGCTTTTTCTGTCAATTTTGGATCCTGCAAAATCAGCATCAGTGTATCCTTTGAGATCTTCTCCATTGCCTTTTGGATACCAAAGACCCATCTGTGATGTTCCAATAAGATATCTGAAAATTCTTTTCACAGCTATTGCATGGGTTTCTTTGGGGCATGATTGGAACCTTGCACACATATAGACACTGAACATAATGTCTGGTCTACTGGTAGTTAAGTACAGCAGGGATCCAATCATTCTTCTGTACTGAGTAATGTCAAACATCTTTCCATTCTCATCCATGTCCAGTTTGGTTGCAGTAGCTATAGGTGTTCCCATTGGCTTGGCATTCTCCATTCCAAACTTCTTTAGCAGCTCCTTTAGATACTTGGATTGACTGAGAAAGATACCATCATCAAGCTGTCTAATTTGCATTCCAAGGAAGAAGTTGAGTTCACCCATCATGGACATCTTGAATTCTCCCTGCATTAACTCAGAAAATTTCTTGCAAAGAGTTTTATTAGTAGCACCGAAAAATAATATCATCAACATAGATTTGAACAATTAGTAAATCTTTATTTTCTTTCTTAGTGAATAAAGTTGTGTCAACTTTGCCTCTATTGAACCCCTTTTCAGTTAGAAAATTGCTCAGTCTCTCATACAATGCTCTAGGGGCTTGTGTTCAAGCATAAAGAGCTTTCTTCAGTTTATAAACATGGTTTGGTTTTGTAGAATCCTCAAAACCTGGAGGTTGATCTACATAAACTTCTTCCATGATATATCCATTTAGAAAGGAACTCTTCACATCCATTTGATACAGTAAAATATTTTTCATGCATGCATATGCTAGCAGTATTCTTATAGCTTCTAATCTAGCTACCGGTGCAAAGGTTTCTTCAAAATCAATACCTATTTCCTAATTATACCCTTTAGCAACCAATCTAGCTTTCTTTCTAATTATTGTTCCAGATTCATCAAGTTTATTTCTGAAAAATCCATTTGGTACCAATAACAGGATGATTTTTGGGTCTAGGCACTAAATCCCAAACTTGATTTCTTTCAAATTGATTTAATTCATCTTGCATAGACAAAATCCAGTATTCATCAGTTAAGGCTTCTTCAGCATATTTGGGTTCAGTTTGAGAAATGAAAGCGCAGTTGAGCATTTGATCCCTTAACTTTTTTCTGGTTTTGACTCTCTCTTGAACATTCCCTATTACTTGATCAACAGGATATCTTCCTCTGTGTTAATAGATTCATATATCTTCCTCTGTTTCTTCATTATTTTCTTTATCAAACTCTTGCTCCTGGATATCTTCCTCTATGTTAATAGATTCATATATCTTTGGAGGTTCAGTTTTACTTTTATCAGAAATGCCCAGTTTTTCAAAGTTGAAAGCAAGATCATTCTCATTGGTAACATGTTTTGAAACAGTTTCATTTTCAATGAAAACCACATGCATAGATTCTTCTACTACATTTGATCTTTTATTATAAACTCTATGCCTTACTCCTACTAGAATAGCCTAAAAATATACCTTCATCGGATTTAGCATCAAACTTACCCAGATTTTCTTTCCCATTGTTGTGAATGAAGCATTTGCATCCGAACACATGGAGATGGGACAGGTTTGGCTTTCTTCCCTTGTACAGCTCGTATGGAGTCTTCCCAATGATTAATCTGATGTAGGCTCTGTTTATGATGTAGCTTACTATATTCACTGCATCAGCCTAAAACACTTGAGAGAGTTCCTTCTCATTCAGCATAGCTCTGGCCATCTCTCCAATAGTTATGTTCTTCCTTTCTACTACCCCATTTTGTTGAGGTGTCCTTGGAGCTGAGAAGTTGTGGTCAATTCCATGCTCATTGCAGTACTCCAGGAAGTATGCATTTTCAAATTCTCCTCCATGGTCTGACCTGATAGTCACAATAGAAATACCTTTCTCATTTTGCACTTTCTTAGCTAAGGTTACAAATGCATCAAAGGTATCACTTTTAGAGGATAGAAATAATGTCCAAGTGAATCTAGAGTAATGATCTACAATTACAAGCACATACAGATTACCACCAAGACTTTTCATCCTAGATGGTCCAATTAAGTCCATATGCAGCAGTTCAAGTGGTCTTCTTGTGGTAACTACATTTTTAGGTTTGAAAGATGATTTAGTTTGTTTTCCTTTTAAGCATGGATCATATTCTTTATCCTTTTTAAAAGATATTTTTGGCATACCAGTTACTAGCTTATTTTTAACTAGCTTAGATAGTTGATTCATGTTCACATGAGCTAATCTCCTATGTCATAACCAGCTATCATTATCTTGACTAATTAAACATACAGAATCCAAGGAAGGAAGTTCATCAAGATCAATAGTATAACAGTTACCATCCCTTTGAGCATTGAGGATTGCTTTGTGATCACTTTTTCTGATGACTAGGCAAAACTTTGAGTCAAACAGCACCCAATTTCCTTTATCACAGGTCTGTCTCACGCTCGGCAAATTGTGGTTGAGGCCAATCACAAACAGCACCTCTTCAATGGATGTTTCCGGATTTTTGCCCACAATACCAATACCAAAAACTTTGCCATATTGATCACCTCCAAAGGTCAGCTTTCCTCCTTTCTTGTCTTTAAGGGTGATGAACTTCTCCTTATCACCAGTCATGTGACTTGAGCAGGCACTGTCCATATACCATTTGTTGCTCTTCTTAGCTTTGAGACAGACCTGCAAAACAATATTTATGTTTTCCTTTTAGGTACCCAAATTTGCTTGGATCCTTTTTGGTCAGTATATTTTTTCCTAGATGCAGATACAACTTTAGGAACCCATTCAACTTTCCTACCAAGTCCATTCTTCTTCAAAGCACAAGAACTGGAAAATAATGAAGAAAATTTTTCTGTTAAGTGTGAATAGTGTTTTCAATTTTCTACAATGCCTTCGAAATTCAAATTTTGGAAACCCAAAATTCGTCTGTCCCTAGTACGTTCAAAAGGCACAGTAGTTCACTTTCTTCAAAATTCGAATTTTGAAAGAGTGAAGTTCGTCTGTCAGAGTGACTCTTTTCAAACTAACTTCAATATTCGAATGTTACAGGACTTTGCCATTCATATGTCAATGTTTCATTTCAACAGTCTCAAAAACATAGCTTCTGAAAATTTGAATTTTAATGTTCAAAGTTCATCTGTCAAAGAGAAATTTTGAAACTTAATATAATCTTGCTTTCTGATGAACTTTAACATTATTTCAGACGAATTTTTTTTAGTTTTCACAAATTGCATTTTGTCTAAAATTTGAATTTTGAAGACTTAAAGTTCGTCTGTTAGAAAGAAGCTTCTTTCAGACTTATATGAAAATTCGAATGTTAGAAGGGCAAAGTTCGTCTGTCAGAGAGCATTTTTCAAACTCAATTTCTTCTTGATTTCAGATGAACTTCAACATTATTTCAGACGAATTTCTTTGGTTTTCACAAACTGCATTTTATCTGAAATTTGAATTTTGAAGATGTGAAGTTCGTCTGTCGCAAAAAGGCTTCTTTCAGACTTGGATAAAAATTCAAATTTTAGAAAACCAAAATTCTTCTGACAGAGAAACATCTGTTCAGATTTATTTAGTTTTAGCTCGAAATTCGAATTTCCAAAGGCAAAGTTTGAATTTCCAATATGACAGTTCAGTTTAAACATTCAAACTTCGTCTGTTTGTGGGTATTTTTCAAATAAGTCAAGATTTATCATAAAATCAAAGTTTAAAAACATCTTTTCTTAAAATCACAATCTTTTACCCTCATTTAAACATAACAAAAGATCCTACAGAAGATCTAGCAGCTATTACTCAAATTCTTCACTTGAAACACTTTGATCTCCTTTGATATCTTCAGTCCAAGCTCTTGGATGTTGGTTTGGAATCATCAAAACTCTTGATTCAACATGTAAGTCTTCTGCTATAAATGCCAAAGTCAGCACCTAAATGAAAGGTAGCATAAAAAATTTGAGTTGTAACTATGACATTTTGAACATGTATAACTTGAGTTGTTGATTTTCAAATTAGGCAAATTAGGACATTTTGGGAAGCACTACTCATATTCTAACTACTATCAGAATTTCAGGCTTATTGGAGTCTATTTGGTATAGGAAAACATTGAAATATCAGATCTGGTGCAAGGGTACAGAACTGGTTTATGGTAGCCTTTTGGACCAAATTCAAAAATTTATAAAATATTCTGTAGAGCTCCAAAAATTACCATCCTCACCTCAAATAAAACCTCTACTTGTACTCTAAATATAAGCCAAATTTAAGACTTAATTTCGACTTCCAAGTTCCTCAAGTACAGACATACACTTTATTTTTCATTTATGTCCTATTTTAAATTCTTTAGTTCCCAAACTTGCATTTCATTGGGATTTCTCATCACAAACATATTTCTTATTATTCATATAGCATATAGACCTAGTTTAATAAATATAATATGGTTTAAATCTTAAACTAGCTTCTCCACTTATTTAAATTGACATGGGTTCCCTTGGCCATTTTAGGTTTCAATTTACTACTTTACTATATAACTTGAGTTCTTACATTCTCATCATCTTAATGTCATTCTAAGACACCATCAAGCATTTAAAACCATTATTAACTCATTGAATTCATCATATTCATGTCATGATTAAACTTCCCTTAGCCCCCTAAATCTTTGTTTGAGTGAAATTTTAACACTTTCATATATTAAACTAGTTTAGAAATTTTCCTTAGCCTTATACTCTTATGTAATGCAAGTGGAATATGTCATTGTGTTTGTTGTATATTAGCTATTTCAATTAGCTATTTAATTGAGAAGCTTTGAGGTAGCAAAAAAAGGTGCTAAACTAAAAGGGATAGTATAGTACAAGGTTATAAGGTATGTGAATCTCGCTTTCAAAGTTGTTGAAAATGGTGGTGTTGAATGATTGTTGTACTAATTGACTAATATTTGATTTTCATGTTTGATTTCCAAGTCATTATGCTGCCGATTTCCTTTAGAACTCTATCAGTATTATGCCACGTATTAATATCTAATAGCATGAAATATAATTACTTGATTGATTAGAAGTAATTTGATGATTGGAAATAATTGGGTACATGGTTACTGCTATGATTGGTTGAAATTTGCTACTTTTTGTATGAACAAAAGGCTTAAGGCTTGCGAAACTCTCATTTTTATGTCGTTATGCTACTAAATTTTCTTTAAAAAATTAGTTTATGGTTGCCAGAAATAGTTTATGGTTGAATCATGTATTACTTTAATCTCCTAGAATAAAGATAGTCCTTATGTTTAAAGATAGCTTAGTTTATTTGGGACTGGTTGGAAAATACTAGTGCTTATAATTGACAAGTCTAACTTTTTTATGAGTTATTGTTGTAGAATTATTGGGACCTTCATTTTCTATGGGAGGCTCTGCCAAAATTTATACACGACATAATAGTATGGATCGGAAATGGATGCATGCAAATTGTTTGAGTAAGAAATATTGGGATGGAGTGAAAGAGTTTGTTAGGTTTGCAGTTGAGCATGCCAATAACCCCGATAAAATTACATGCCCCTACTTAAAGTGTTATTTTGGAAGGCTAGTTAGTTCAGAGAAGTTAGAAGAACATTTAGTGTGTAATGTAATTGATCAAAGTTATAAACATTGGACAAAACATGGTGGGACGAATGATGGGTATAGTGATTTGGGGACAAGTAAGAGCTTTGGATCAAATAATTTTGACACAAGTACATTTGATGATGACCATCTTCAAGAGATGACAAATGTGATTGAGGATAAGTTTCAAGATTATCCTGAGATGTTTGAGAGGTTAAAAGCTAATGCAGAAAAACCATTATATCTTGCTTGTACTAAATTCACAATATTATTAGCCGTGTTAAAGTTATACAACTTGAAAGTGGGGAATGGATAGAGTGAAAAGAGCTTCACATAATTGCTTACATTTTTTAAAGATATACTGCCAGAAGATAATGAGCATCCAAGCCAAACATATGAGGCTAAATGAATGTTATGCTTTATTGGAATGAGCTATGAGAGGATACATGCTTGTCCTAATGACTATATTTTATTTCGAAAAGAATATACATCATTAAACAAGTGTCCTAAATGCAATGCCCCACGATACAAGAAGAAAGAATCAAGTCCAACGAAGGTGGTATAGTATTTTCCCATCATACCTAGATTTAGACGCATGTATAGTAGTGTAGAAATTACGAAGCTCTTAACATGGCATACAGATGAAAGAATTCAAGATGGAAAACTTCGACATCCTATAGATTCTCCACAATGGAAAAGAAGATAGAAACTTGCGTCTTACTTTATCCATTGACAGAATGAATCTGCACGGTATGCAAAGTAGTACCCACAGTACATGGCCTATTATTTTGTTGATTTATAACCTCCAACCATGGCTATGCATGAAGTGGAAATTTATGATGTTGTCTATGTTAATTTCTAGACCCAAACAACCTGGAAATGATGTAGACATATAGTTGGCTCAACTAATTGAAGATTTAAAGCTATTATGAGAGAAGGGCCTGGAGATGTATGACAAATATAGGAAAGATACATTTAGGTTGAGAGCTATGCTGTTTGGTACAATTAATGATCTTCTGGCATATGGTAATTTGTTAGGCTACAGTATCAAAGGAGAGTTTGGATGTCCTATATGCAAAGAAGGCTGACATACCATACGGTTGGAACATGGTGAGAAATTTGTCTTCCTTGTACATCGCAGATTTTTGCCTTTGGGACATTGTTAAAGATGGTGAAAAAAATCCTTTAATGGGAATACAAAAGAAGGGAGTGAACCTTTGCCATTAAGCAGTGAGGATATGTTTGACAAGGTGAAGGATTTGAATGACAACTTAGGGAAGCCTTTTGCAAGGCACCTTTGGACTAGTGGGTGGAAGAAAAAGTCAAATTTCTTTGAATTACCATATTGAAAGTCTTTATATGTGAGACACTTCCTTGCTGTCATGCATATAGAGAAAAATGTATGTGATAGCATCATTGGTACATTGCTTAATGTGCTAGGAAAGACCAAAGATGGCGTGAAGGTGAGGTTATACTTGGTTACCAAGGGAATAATAAGAGAATTGGCATCGGTGAAGCAGAAACACCGTACTGATCTACCTCCAACAACCTATACTCTCTCTAGAAGGGAGAAAATCACTTTTTGTGAGTTTCTTAATGGAGTTAAGGTTCCAAAGGGATACTCCTCAAACATTAGGAACCTTATATCTATGAAAGACTTGAAGTTAAAGGGCTTAAAGTCTCATGATTGCCATGTTCTATTAGAGCATTTGATGTCGGTGTCTATCCAATCCATTTTACCCAAAAAGGTTCAAGGTACAATCACAAGATTATGTTTTTTCTTTAAATCTATTTGTAGCAAAGTGATTGACCCCGTGAAATTGCTGACGTTGCAAAGAGAAATTGTTATGACTTTGTATGAACTTGAGATATATTTCCTACCTTCATTTTTTGACATGATGGTTCACCTAACAATTCACCTTGTTAGAGAGACACAATTGTGTGGCCTAGCTTATATGAAATGGATGTACCAGATTAAGCGTTACATGAAGGTATTAAAAGGTTATGTGGAAAACTGAAGTAAACCACAGGGTTGCATTGTTGAACGATACATAGTTGAAGAAGCTATTGAATTTTGTACTGAATACTTATCCAATGTTGATCACATTGGGCTTCCAAAGTCTCGTCACATTGGGAGAACAGATAAGGAAGGGAGTTTTGGAAATGATATAGTTAGCATTTCTAGGACATAGTGGGAACAAGCTTATGTGTATGTTCTACATAACTATGATGAGGTTGAGCTATATGTAGAATACACAAGGAGAAACTCAGAAGTTTAAACCCCAACAAGAATGAGAGTTGGATATCAAAAGAACACAATCGACTTTTTATAAATTGGTTAAGACATCACATTATTTTGGAGGTGGAGAGAAATCCTGGTTCAGTTTTAGAAAGGTTACGATGGTTAGCTAACAGTCCAAGCATACGTATCCTATCTTACATTGGTTATCTTATCAATGGCTACACATTGTATACGAAAGGGCAGGATGATCGGAGCACAATGCAAAATAGTGGGGTAACTATTATAGCTCAATCAATGCATATTTCTAGTGTTAAAGACAAAAACTCTATTTTTTGCAATTATGTCATACTTTAGGGTAATTGACCGCATATGGGAATTGTATTACATCTTGTTTTGGGTACCGATCTTTAGTTGTAAGTGGGTAGACAATAAGAACGGCCTTTGAGTTGATGAATCAGGGTTCATTCAAGTGGATCTTAACAAGGTGGGGTATAGAGATGAATTTTTTATGTTAGCATCCCAAGCTCAATGAGTGTTTTTCATCCCCAATCCTGCTAATAAGAAGTTGTCTATTGTTTTGTTAGCAAAAAAAAAATTGACAACCAAAAAGATGTTGAAAGTCATCAAGACATGGTTATTGAGGATGATCCTTTTTGAGGGACATCAATTGATACTGATTATACTGGAGATGATACCTTGTATGTGAGAGATGATCATCAAGAGGGTATTTGGATCATAAAGATGAGACTAAGCAGAAAGAGGAAAAGGTTTGAGTTTGAATTTTGTGTGTTTGAATTTTTTACTAATTGTTGTGTTATTCTTCTTATTTGTGACTTTGAATTTTCTACTTCTAATTATGATAACAAACAAGTCGAGAAAGAGTTAGAGAAGCATCATCATGGGTTGACCATCTTGAAAGAGGTCTCATGGGCAACAGATAGTGGCCAGAAGATTCATGTGGTGTGGAATCATAGAGGCCACCCACTAAAAGACAGTGTAAAAAAATTAAGCAGCTATATTGGGATAGCTACGAAGATGAATGTGCCTAAAGCAAGTAGTCAATGGAAGGATTGGAGGAAAGTCCTTGAGGATGTGAAGGACTTGATTTTCAAGGATATAGCAGTAAATAGCTTATTATAATTATCTTATAATTTTTTTTCCTATATAGTTATACTTATCATAATTATTCTGGGTACTTTGTTTCGCAGTTGGGATTTGATATCAATGACTGCCATAGAGATTTCATTTATAAGAAGGCTGGAGTGTCAATTCGAGCTTTTTTATATATCCTTACAAAAATATTTTTGAGAGATCCAGATGGTAACATCCTTGAGCATCCGCCTAAATTATTTTAAGTCTACATAAAGCAAGAAGACTAAGATGTTTTTACGGGTATCCACCATGAGGAATCTTTCAAAGTAATCCTTTTTTTACATGTTAGTTGTTAATTCTATTCTAATGCTATATGTTTCTAGCTATTTATTTGAGATTTTGGTTTGCTATAGATATTAAGCCAGTAAAATAGTAAAAGGACCAAGTGTCAACAATACCTTTATAGAGCTGGTCATCTTGGATACTCGGGTATAGAGGATAAGATGGTACGTGTCTATAGATCTTATTTATATGAATATATTTCCCTTATAAATACTTACAAATAAGTTATTTATGTTAATACGTAGCATTCACAAGAGGAATCTGAAAGTAGCTCTTTAACCAAGCGTCATGTGATATGGGTATAATCAAGAAAGAACAAGAAAGGCACTATTGAGAATGTCAAAAGAGTTTGTGATAAAATTGTAAGTCTTATATTTTTATTTGCATTTTTAATCAACTTTGATCTATTTCTATAAAATAATTTATTTACTTATTTATTTATTTTCTTTTTTCTTTTATAAGATACCCTTGTAGAGTCCATGCCTGAAGGCATTGAGGAAGACACAGGGCTTGATGTGCTAGGCAAGGCATTACGGCTCCCTGAGCACCCTGGTCATGTTAGGGGTATCGGGTTTGGTGTTACTAGGAAAGCATATTTTGTGATTCAATGCCGCTCATTGTTAGACTCCACAACTAAGGTTGCTTGATTAGAGGTAGCTCAATCTGAAATGGAGAGAAAATTAGCCATGTTGATAGATTTGGAGCAAACATAAGTTGTAGTACTTAAGCAAATACAGTCGTCACAGGTCACAACAGCAAGCCCTAGTGTCAAGGATAGCTGTCCTCTCCCATTTGAGCATCTCCCTGAGATAATTGCTTTTCTAATCAAGTTCACAGTTTTTTTGGACATGTATAAATTTTTTTTGCTGTTGGTATAGGGTGTATCATACTCTCAATTATGGTTGGATCACCCTACTCGGCATGTGGTTGTAAAGGGGCATGTGGAAAACATAGGAGGTATCATTCACCATCAAGCCCTACCTGAAGGCCATATGAGAGTTTCGATTGATGTCCCCAAAGAAGAGAATGTAATACTGCCAATTCATATCCAAGATGTGGATAAGGTAGGACAAGTAGTGGGTAGTTATATAGCATGGCCAATGAACCTCATTATCCTTGCTCCATTTGTACAGGTATGTCAATTGACAGTTCATTATAATTTGCTACTATGTAATCACTAGTTCATCCTGTTAGGCCTGCTAGCTTCCTAAGAGGGAGTGAATTGGGAAGATTGAAATTTTTTGCATAAGTATAAGAGAGTAGTAAGAACAAGAGCAGCAGAAAAATAGAGTGCAAAATATGACAAAGTAGTAAGCAAGGTAAAGGAAGAAAAGACACTGAGATTTATCCTGGTTAGGTCTCTTTCCTTGACCTACGTCTAGTCCTAAAGCTATCACTTGAGATTTTCCACTATCTTGCAAGAATTTGGTGGGCTCCTTGCTATGCCATAGTACAGCTTTTTGCTCTGTTCTAAGAACTAATAATCTCACTATCTGTACTCTAGCTAAGTACTTCCCAAATCCCTTGTGAAGTTCTCTCACAAGAAAATCTTTCTTTCAGATGAAGATAAGATTATTTACAACAATATAAACTCTCTAATCTAGAGTATGTATGATAGTTGAAGTATACTATATGAAGTGTGTGAGAGTAGAAGGCTTTGACTGAAGAATTTGGCAAAGTTTCAGTATATACAACGTAAATTTATTATCCATACCTTCAAATGAAGTTCTATTTATAGACTTTTGTCTTAACTATACGTCAGAGACAAGATTGAGCCGTTAGAGATATTACCTAATGATTACTCTACAAAACTATTCATTCACCAAATGTATTTAATATGTCTGACATCCAAAGTTCAAATTTTTGGGTGTCAATAGACGAATTTCACAAAAGTCATAAGTTAAAGACTTTAATGTTGAACTTGGAAGTTCGTCTGTTCAAAGGAAAAATTTTAATTTTCATTTTTTACAAATATTTCCATGTTGGAACATACAAATTTTCAAGGTTAAAGTTCTTCTAAAAAGTGTGAACAGTTGTTCCATATTGCTATAGTGCATTTGAAATTCTAATTTTGGTGCCCAAAATTTGTCTGTCAGTGAGCAACTCAATTTGGCACAAATGTTCTTATTTTTGAAATTCAAATTTTCAAAAACCAAAGTTCGTCTGTCATAAAGATCTCTTATCTGACTTATTCCAAAGTTCAAATTTTTGAAGACCTGTGTTTGTCTGTCAAAGGGACACCTGAACAAACTTACACATTATTTCTCCAAAGTTCGAATTTTTAAAACTAAAGTTTATCTATCAGAGGATTGACTTGATACTCTTTTTAAACTTCACTTTTAGATGAACTTTGACATATCTTCTGAAGAATTTTTCATTTTTCACAAGTTGTGCTTTACTCAAAATTTGAATTTTAACAGTCTGAAATTCGTCTATTAGAGGCAACATCTTTGTAAGTTCAAATTTTAGCCTTCAAAGTTTGAATTTTCAAGGTAACATGAAGTTTAACAGTTTAAAATTCATCTATTAGTGGGTATTTTTCAAATATACCATAAGTTAACATAAGATTGTTGAAAAACACATTTAAAAAACATGTGTAAGACCAAAGCCTTTTTACTGATGTGAATATAGTGAGAAATCCTAAAAACTAATCTTGTACTCATTTTTTCCTAGATTTCTTTACTTGAGATCTCTTGTATACCTTTAATATCTTTCTTTCAAGCTCTAGTTGATTTGAAATCATCAAAACACTTGATTTAACATTCTCCCCCTTTTTGATGATGACAAAACACTTGCAAACTGGATTAGTAATTCGGTTTGCTTCTAAGAGCTCCCCCTTAACATATGCATTAAACTTCGAAGATAAGTGTAGCATAAACAACATATCAGAAGGAAAATAGAGAATCTCATTAATTCATCCAAAGTTTCAGTACAACAATATGACATTGCAAATAAAGAATTTTAAGGCAAGATTGTCATTCATTACAAAAGAGATACAGAAAACATAAATAGCAATACAAGAGAGACCAAGCAATCCTAAGATCTAATCACGACTTCTTGGGCTTGGATTTCTTGCTGTAGGTCTTACCAGATGCCTTTGTAGCAGTCTTTCTAGTTTGTTCAGATGTCTTCTCCCCTTTTTTGACATCATCTGGAACTTGAACATGTATAGCAGGAGGAGGTATCTGGGATACTAGAATAGCTCAAAGAGGCACAGGGACAAAAGGTAGATTAGGATTAATCAAAGGAAGATGTACAAGAAGGGATGTTGTAGGCAGGTCTTCCTCAAGTTGATCATCCTCAGCATCTTCAATAATTTCCTGAACTTCCTTCTGAAGATTGGCAAATCTGATCCTTGGTGCTAACGCCATGCCATATTGAGGATATGAGAGTTGAGCAGTAGAAGGAAGGAAAATCTCATTAAGCCTTTGTTTTTGAGCTTGCACAGAGACATCATGTGCAATAGCTGCAAGGTCCATGAATGGCACAAGGCTTTTCTCCTCATTCAAAGTAGCTTCAATAATTAGTGTAGTAGTTATGGTTGCTAGAAGTTTCTCCATTTGCTCAGATTCTTGAGTAGAAAAAAATTGAATCCTAAGCATTTTCAGCAATAGGCTCATGGAAGCTTGGTTCTTGAGGAGCCTCTTCCTCCATGCCATAGTTCATGGGTGGACTAGGGCTTGCCTTATTGCTGAAGGCCTGTGGAGTGGCCAAAGTGCCAGCAGCCTTAGCAGTAGCATGTTCATTATCATCTGGTTTAGGAGAGGCTAGCTCAAATGGGCTTGGAGGTTTAGGAGTAGGAGATCTGACAGGCTCTGAGGTTCCTGGCTGATGTGGAGCTAATGTGGTGGAATCACACACCTAATGTCCTCATATGCATCAGCAACCACTTTCATATTCTTTACCAATTTGAAAATCTGATCTTGCAGATGAGCAAACTTAGCATTTTGCTCATATATGATGCTCAACATGAGTACAGACAAACTATCATATAACTCAGTGATCTTAGTTGACTTAGTTCATGTTGAAGAAGTGGATGACATATGTGTCTGAGTAGGCTAAGAGGGAGAAGAAACAGGCTGAGAAGGTTGAGGTGTGGACTGTAAGGGTGGAGCAGCCTCAGAAGCTCCTGCTTGCTGGTGTGAGCCACCTCTCTCAAAGAACAGATCTTCTGTCTTCCTAGCTCCTATTCTAATCCATCTGCCATCTTTCCTTTCAATGCCTATACTTTGCAATTCTTCTTCTTTAAACACTTCAGTAGGCTTGCCTTTTCCTTTCTCTAAGCGGTGAATCCTATCATATTGAAGTATTTTGGAGATGATTGAGGCATAAGGCAAAGTAGAGTCTCTCCTCTGATCTCTTGCTTTGATTATGCATTGAAGGATAATGTGTCCTATATTAATTAACATGCCATGCATGATAGTAGTCATCACATGTGCTTCAGCCCTTGCGATCAGATTAAAACTTCCCCATTTGTTGAATATAATCCTAGACATAATGTAGTGTAGAATTCTGACTTGGGCACTAAGATTAGTAGGCTTTAATAAACTCAGAGGAGACCTATTTTCACGCCTTCTGAACAGGGTATTAAGCATTGTACTTTCTTTGTAATTCAAGAAAGCACCACCTTCCTCTTCTATAGCTTCATCCACATCCATGTATTGTGAGGTGGTGATGTTAATCTTCAGCCTATCTTGCCCTAGGATTTCTAGCATCTCATTAAAGGTCTCATCAGTCAACCAGATGGTTCTAGACCTTAGATTTACCTCCCATTTTTCTTTCTTGCTAGTGTACCTCAGGGCAGCATACCAAGTTTTAACAACCTCATAAACATATCTTTCCATAATGTCTAATAAGTTTTTGTATCTAATCATCCATAGCCCAACATCAAAATAGTTAGAAATAAGGAATTCTTCCATATTTGTGCAGTGAGGCTTTATTACATTCTTGCTGACAAATTTGGTAGTATATTCACCCAGAATATGAGCATTGTTCCATAATTGCTGACAAATTTGGTAGTGTATTCCCTTGACTCAGTGCAGGAAGAAGAAGAAGAAGTAGGAGGAACATGATTAACATAATTAATGGGATTTTAAGAAAGGATGTGAACAAACTTGAGAGAAAGATGAATAGGGTTGCGTCTGTTCAGAGTGAGACCTTTGGTTTTAACATCTGTAACCATTCAACAGACGAATTTTGAGGGGTCAAAATATGAATTTTGAGCAGTTATGAGTTATCCCTCAAGTAGAGGCTTACTGACAGACAAATTTTCATCTTGAAGTTCATCTGATAGAAGCTGAGTTTAATGAACAAGAAGCAACAAATGAACTTTGAATCATCAAAGTTCAAATTTTGAAAATTCACACAACAAGCAATTAGAGAAAAGTAAAGCAACAGATGAATTTCTCTTATGAAAGTTCATCTTACAGAGACTTAGTTATGAAAGCATGTTTCAACTGATGAATTTAGAGTTCAAAAATTTGAATTTCAAAGTTTTGTAAAGAGTCTCTAAGATTTGTATTTTGAGATATGGAAATTCGCAAAAGAAGCATTTTAAGCAAAGTCATCATTCACATTGTACTTTAGAAATTCAAATTTCTATCACCCAACAGACAAATTTCGAGGGTTACGAAAGTACTGTAATAGTGTGTAATCTACTAAAATTCGTCTGATGAGCATATAAGTTCAAATATTGAGCATGCTAATTCATTCAAATTCAACATGAAAATTTGTCTAATGAATTTTTAAAATGCGGATTTCAAATTCTTGAACTTACAGATATGGCCTGAAACTTCAAATTTTCAGCCTCCTTCAGCATCTTTTGATTTTGTAGATCTAATCAACTCTAGTATACAAATTTGTTATCATCTAAAGTCATGTTAAGTACCTGCAACACATCTTAAACACACTCTGATGCTAAAGTTAGTATTAATTTAATGTCAAAAGCTTTAAATGGATTCAGATAAAGGTTTGCTTACAATTCATTGGGATTTACCATTCCTGATTCCCTTCTAATTTTGCAGTATCTATCTTTTGCAAGAGGCTTAGTTAGAATATTAGCAATTTGATCTTCAGTAAGGATGTATTCTAATTAGATATCTCCTTTTAAAACATGATCCTTATGAAGTGATGCCTTACTTCAATGTGCTTTGTTCTTGAATACATGACAGGATTCTTTGTGATGATGATAGCACTTTGATTATCACACTTTATTGGTATTTCCTTCATCTCAATCTCAAGATTTTCAAGTTGCTGCTTCATCCAAAGGACTTAAGCACAATAGCTGCCAGTTGCAATGTATTCAGCTTCTGCTGTAGAGAGAGCCACACATTTAGCTTTTTGCTAAACCATGAAACCAAGGATCCTCCAAGAAACTGACACGTTCCACTTGTGCTTTTTCTGTCAGTTTTGGATCCAGTAAAGTCAATTGTTAGCAGGGCTGACTTCCCAAGAGGGGGGTGAATTGGGAAGTTTGAAATTTTTCTGCACAAAGTGAAGTAAGTGAAGATATCACAGTATAATGAAAACAATGTGTAAAACAGAGCAAGGTGAAAAGTAAAGATAAGGAGAAGAGAAGTCAGTGATTTATCCTGGTTCGGTCTATTCACTTGACCTACATCCAGTCCCCAAGACACCTCTTGAGATTTATCCACTATACAGCAAGAATTTCAGTGGGCTTCTTGCTAAAGCCGCAGTACATGAGTATGCTCTGTTTCTGAGCTCTCTCAAACTTTCCAAGCACTTTCACTATGTACTTCCCAATCCCCTTGTGAATACCCCTCACAAGTAAATCTATCTCCCAGATGAAGAATAGATTGATTACAATGAAATAACTCTCTTATAAAGAGTGGATATGAAAGTTTAAGTACAAGTTTAGAAGTTAAGAGGGTAAAAGCTTTTGAGAAGAAGATTCAGCAGAAATTCGGTATATACAAGTTTGATTCGTTACCCACAACTTCAAATGATGTTGTATTTATAGATTTAGGTCTCATATATCCGTTAGAGACTAAATCTATCCGTTGGGGAAGTTATTCAACGGTTACTCTGAAAAACTATTCGTTTACCAACCGCATTTAATGTTTCTGACATATTGAAATTCGAATTTTGGTTGGCCAACAGACGAATTTCGAAGGAACCGAAGATTAAAGCTTCCAACGTTACTGCACGAAGTTCGTCTGTTCATGAAGTGAAATTCGAATTTTGAAACTTACAAAACATTTTCACAATGTGACATACGAATTTTCAAGAAGAAAGTTTTTTGGTTAAGTGTGAACAGTGTTTTCAATTTTCTACAGTGCCTTCGAAATTCGAATTTTGGATCCCCAAAATTCGTCTGTCCATTGAACGTTTAAAGGGACACAGTAGATTACTTTCTTTGAAATTCAAATTTTGAACGGGCGAAATTCGTCTGTCAGAGAAACTCTTTTCAGACTAATTTCATCATTCGAATGTTGCAAGTTCTTATCATTCGTATGTCAATGTTTCATTTCAATAGAGTCAAGAACTTAGCTTATGAAATTTGAATTTCAATGTTCAAAGTTCGTCTGTCAGAGAGCAGTTTTGAAACTTAAATCACTCTTGATCTTAGGTGAACTTTAACATAGTTTCAGACGAATTTCTTCCATTTTCCCAAGTTTTGTTTTGTTTGAAATTTGAATTTTGAAGACTCAAAGTTCGTCCATTACAAAGAAGCATCTTTCAGACTTATATGAAAATTTGAATGTTGGAAGTTCAAAATTCGTCTGCAAGAGAGCATTTATCAAACTCAATTTCATTTTGATTTCAAATGCACTTTATCATAGTTTCAGACGAATTTCTTTGGTTTTTACAAACTTCATTTTACTTGAAATTCGAATTTTGAAAGTGTGAAGTTCGTCTGTTAGCAAAAGGCCTCTTTTTCAGACTAGATGAAAATTTGAATTTTGAACAACCAAAATTCGTCTGACAGAGAGCCATCTCTTCAGACTTATTCAGTTTTAGCTCGAAATTCGAATTTCCAAAGGCAAAGTTCGAATTTCCAACTTGACAGTTTAGCTTAAACTTTCAACCATCGTCTGTTTGTGGGTGTTTTTCAAATATTTGAAGATTTAACATAAAATCAAAGTTTGAAAACTTCTTTTCTTCAAATCAAAATCTTTTACCCAGTCAGAATAAAAACTAAGGATCCTACAAAAGATCTAACAGCAAGTACTCAGAAAATCTTCACTTGAAACAACTTTGCTCTCCTTTGATATCTTCAATCCAAGCTCTTGAATGTTGGTTTGGAATCATCAAAACTCTTGTTTCAACATTCTCCCCCTTTTTGATGATGACAAAACAACTTACAAATTGGATTAGTACTTAGGTTTGCTTTCACAAGCTCCCCCTCAACATATGCATAAGATATCAAAACAACAGATTTAAGGCACAAAATATTGCAACAAAGGGATCCATTCATTTAATTAAGAGTTGCTTGTACAGAAACAAATTAAGCAAAGTTCAAACATCAAATCCAGTTCAAACAACAAATTCAAAACACAAATACACAGTACAAAGTACAACAAGAGGACTTAAGCCTAATCTCCAATCATTTCTTCTTGGACTTAGTCTTCTTGCTGTAGGATTTCCCTTTTCCTTTCCTAGATTGCTCAGCAGCAGGCTTTCCAGTTTGCCCAGACTTTTCCCACTTTTTGACATCATCAGGAAGGCCAACAAAATCAGCCGGAGGAGGGATCTGAGAGACAGGAATAACACGAAGGGGCACAGGAGCAAAAGGGATTTCAGGTTCAGCTAGGGGCTCAGTGCTTGTTTCCTCGTCAGAGATTTCCAGCAGCTCCTGCATTGCCTGTCTGGAAAGAGCTAGTTGAGCTCTTTATTCCTCTATAAGACCATAGGCAGCTAGAGAAGAGGAAGCTGGTTTAGCAGGAGGAAACATTTCTTCTAACCTTCTCCTCTGAGCTTCCAGTAGAGCATTTTGAGCAATGGCAACATAGTCAACAACAGGTACAAGGCTCCTTTCTTCAGTGCTCACATCTTCTTGCATAGAGGAGCTTGAAATGGCTGCAACTAGTCTTTCAACTTGCTCAGATTCTTGAGTTGACAGAATTGATTCCTGAGCATCTTCTTGCATGGGCTCATGAGGGCTTGTATCTTGGAGTCCTTCTTCTCCCAATCCATAGTCCAAGGGTGGACCAGGACTTGGTGTTCTCATTGCACCAACACCATCTATATCATCATCATCATGGTCAGAGGAGGCAATCTCTAAGGGACTTGGAGGCACAGGGGATGGAGACAGAGTAGGCTCAGGGACACCAGGCTGAGGTGGAGCTGAAGTTGTAGGAATTGCATTTCTTATCTCTTCATAGGCATCAGCCACCACCTTCATATTTACAGCCAACTGATGGATATGATCTTCTAGATGAGCAAATTTGGCATTTTGCTCATCTCTTATGCTGAGAATGAGTGTTGACAGACTGTCAAACAACTCAGTGACCTTTGTTGGCTTGGCCCATGAGGAGGGAGTGGAAGGAGGGTGAGTAGGCCTAGAGGGAGATGGGATTGGCTGAGAAGGCTGAGGTACAGATTTGCCATGGGCCTCAGAAGTTCCTTCTTATTGGAGGGATGCATCAGCAACAAAGAACAAGTCTTCAGATTTCCCTGCTCCCTTTCCAACCCATCATCCTTCATCTCTTTCAATGCCCATCCTTTGCAGTTCCTCCTCTTTGAATGCCTCAGTAAGTTTCCCTTTCCCCTTTTCAATGTGTTGAATTCTAGCATGCTGCAGGATTCTTGAAATAATTACAGCATAGGGGAGTGTGGAATCCTTCCTCTGATCCCTTGCCTTTATCATTCTCTGGAGGATGATATGACCCATGTTAATCAGCTTCCCACGTATGATTGCAGTCATCACATGAGCCTCTGCCCTTGTTATCAAATTGAAGCTGCCACCCTTGTTGAATATGATCCTGGACACTATATAGTGCAGGATCCTGACTTGTACACTTAGGTCTGTGGGCTTCAACAGATTTATTGTTGGCCTGTTCTCCCTTCTCCTGAATAAGGTGTCCAAGATGGTGCTCTCTTTGTAGTTCAGAAAGGATCCACCTTCTTCATCAGCTGTGCTTACTTCATCCATATATCCAGAGGCTGTGATGTCAATTTTCAGCCCATCTTGTCCTGGGATTTCCAACACTTCATTGATTGTTTCATCAGCAAGCCAGATGGTCCTTGATCTTAAAGTGACCCCCCATTTCTTTTTCTTGCTGTTATATTGAAGAGAGGCATACCAAGTCTTTACTACTTCATCATCATATTTTTCAGCAATTTCCAACAGGTTTTTGTATCTTATCAACCATAATGCAGCATCAAAGTTGTTGGATATCAAAAATTGCTCCATATTTACACAGTGAGGCTTGATTACCTTTTTGCTAGAAAACTTGGCAGAAAACTCTTCTTGAATCTCAGGAGTGCTCCAAAGTGGCAGTGTAGTAAGCTCAAATTCTCCAGATTGTGTAGAAGAGGAGGAAGCCACAGTAGCAGTATCAGCCGAAGGGACCGCAGTTTTTGATGAGGAAGGTCCAGTTTTCTGTGAATCTGCCTTGGATGATGATTTCTGGCGTTTAGAAGGGGTAGCTTTACTGGATTCGGCCTTTCTCTTGGATTTCTCTCTTCCTTTGTAGCATATTGAGATTTGACCGTTCTTTTTGGCCGAGTTCCAGCTTGTCCTGCTCCAGGGATCTTTACTCTCGCCATTTTTCAGTGGAATGATGCAGAATGAGGTTAAGGAAAGGTTTATGGGATGCAAATGGAAGTTTAAATGGTGAAGAATGACGGTTTTTGGACAGGAGTTAAGAGGATTAAAGAGAGAATCAGAACAGATTTAGAGAGGTTACAAATAGGGTTGCGTCTGTTCTGAGGAAAACCGTTGCATTTAACGTGTGTAACCGTCTGACAGACAAATTTTGAGGGGTCAAAATTCGAACTTCGGTCAGTTACAAGTTAAACCGTTCAGCACAGCTTACTGACAGACGAATTTTTTTATCCTTAAAGTTCGTCTGACAGTGGCTTGAAACAAGCAATACAAGCATAACAGACGAATTTTGTTCCACCAAAGTTCGAATGTTGAAAAGAAAAAGGCAGGCAACAATCAAACTATCAATCAACAGACGAATTAAACATGCAGAACTGCATCTTTCAATAATTCAACATGAAGGACATGATTCATCAGACGAATTTTGAACTGAAAATTCAAATTTTTCAACTTTTGTAAAGATTGTCCAACATTCGTATGTCAAGAAGTAATAATTTGTGTAGTAGTGATGGACAAACATAACTTTGAAATTTCTGATTTTGAAAATTTGAACTTTCAAGTTTCAACAGACGAATTTTGAGGCATTACTGAGAACTGTTCCAAGGCATAACAGGCCAAAGTTCGTCTGTTGGTCAACTAAAATTCGAATGTTAACCATGTTGATCAGTTCAAAAACACATATTATCAATGAAATTCATCTAGCAATCAAATAACATACAAATTTCAACCTTAAAACTTACAGAATGAATCCATAACTTACAATAATTGTCATTCTCTTCACTTTCTGGTTGATCCAATCTGGAGTTCTCCAATCTTTTAAACCTTTTAGCCATTGATTTTCACAAGGAGCACCTGCACCTAAAATTAAACATACTCCGATGCTCAAGTTAGAATTGATTCTAATATTGAAAATTCTAAAGACAGAATTGCACAGAAATATCTTACAGTTCATTGGGGTTTACCATTCCCAATTCTCTCCTTATTTTACAAAGCCTGTCTTCTGGCAGAGGTTTTGTGAGTATATCAGCAACTTGATCCTCTGTTGGGATGTACTCCAATCTGACTTCTCCTTTCAGAATGTGATCTCTTATGAAGTGGTGCCTAACTTCAATATGTTTCGTCCTTGAATGCATGATAGGATTCTTGGTGATATTTATAGCACTTTGGTTGTCACACATGATTGGTATCTCTTTTATTTTAACCTCAAGATCTTCAAGCTGCTGTTTCATCCAGACGAATTGGGCACAATAGCTTCCAGCTGCAACATACTCAGCTTCTGCAGTAGATAAGGCCACACTGTTTTGCTTTTTGCTGAACCATGAAACTAGGGATCCTCCAAGGAACTGACAGGTTCCACTTGTACTTTTTCTGTCAGTTTTAGATCCTGCAAAATCAGCATCAGTGTATCCTTTGAGGTCTTCTCCATTGCCTTTTGGATACCAAAGACTCATCTGTGATGTTCCAATAAGATATCTAAAAATTCTTTTCACAGCTGTTGCATGGGATTCTTTGGGGCATGATTGGAACCTTGCACACATGCAGACACTGAACATAATGTCAGGTCTGCTGGCAGTTAAGTACAGCAGGGATCCAATCATTCTCCTGTACTGAGTAATGTCAAACGTCTTCCCATTCTCATCCATGTCTAGTTTGGTTGCAGTAGCCATAGGTGTTCCCATTGGCTTGGCATTCTCCATTCCAAACTTCTTTAGCAGCTCCTTTAGATACTTGGATTGACTGAGAAAGATACCATCATCAAGCTGTCTGATTTGCAGTCCAAGGAAGAAGTTAAGTTCACCCATCATGGACATCTCGAATTCTCCCTGCATTAACTCAGAAAATTTCTTGCAAAGAGTTTCATTAGTAGCACCAAAAATGATATCATCAACATAGATTTGAACAATCAGTAAATCTTTATTTTCTTTCTTAGTGAATAAAGTTGTGTCAACTTTGCCTCTATTAAACCCTTTTTCAGTTAGAAAATTGCTCAGTCTCTCATACCATGCTCTAGGGGCTTGTTTTAAACCATAAAGAGCCTTCTTCAGTTTATAAATATGGTTTGGTTTAGTAGAATCTTCAAAACCTGGAGGTTGATCTACATAAACCTCTTCCATGATATATCCATTTAAAAAGGCACTCTTTACATCCATTTGATATAGTAAAATGTTTTTCATGCATGCGTATGCTAGCAGTATTCTTATAGCCTCTAGTCTAGCTACTGGTGCAAAGGTTTCTTCAAAATCAATACCTTCTTCCTGATTATACCCTTTAGCAACCAGTCTAGCCTTATTTCTGATTATTGTTCCAGATTCATCCAGTTTATTTCTGAAAACCCATTTGGTACCAATAACAGGATGATTTTTGGGCCTAGGCACTAAATCCCAAACATGATTTCTTTCAAACTGATTTAGTTCATCTTGCATAGCTAAAATCCAGTAATCATCAGTTAAGGCTTCTTCAGCACATTTAGGTTCAATTTGAGAAATGAAAGCGCAGTTGAGCATTTGATCCCTTAACTGTTTTCTGGTTTTGACTCTCTCTTGAATATTCCCTATTACTTGATCAACAGGATGATTCCTTTGATATCTCCAAGCTCTAGGGAGTTCTTGAGATGTTTCTTCATTAATTTCTTCATCAAACTCTTGCTCCTGGATATCTTCTTCTGTGTTAACAGATTCAGATATCTTTGGAGGTTTAGTTTTACTTTTATCAGAAATACCCAGTTTTTCAAAGTTAAAAGCAAGATCATCCTCATTGGTAACATGTTTTGAAACAGTTTCATTTTTAATGAAAACCACTTGCACAGATTCTTCTACCACGTTTGATCTTTTATTATAAACTCTATATGCCTTACTCCTACTAGAATAGCCCAGAAATATACCTTCATCGGATTTGGCATCAAACTTACCCAGATTTTCTTTCCCATTGTTGTGAATGAAGCATTTGCACCCGAACACATAGAGGTGTGACATATTTGGCTTTCTTCCCTTGTACAGCTCATATGGAGTCTTCCCAAGGATTGGTCTGATGTAGGCTCTGTTTATGATGTAACTTGCTGTATTCACTGCATCAGCCTAAAACACTTGAGATAGTTCCTTCTCATTCAGCATAGCTCTAGCCATCTCTTCAATGGTTCTGTTCTTCCTTTCTACCACTCCATTTTGTTGAGGAGTTCTTGGTGCTGAGAAGTTGTGGTCAATCCCATGCTCATTGCAGTACTCCAGGAAGTATGCATTTTCAAATTCTCCTCCATGGTCTGACCTGATTGACACAATAGAAATACCTTTCTCATTTTGCACTTTCTTTGCTAAGGTTACAAATGCATCAAAGGTATCACTTTTAGAAGAGAGAAATAATGTCCAAGTAAATCTAGAGTAATCATCAACAATTACAAGCACATACAAATTACCACCAAGACTTTTCACCCTAGATGGTCCAATTAAGTCCATATGCAACAATTCAAGTGGTCTAGTTGTGGTAACTACATTTTTAGATTTGAAGGATGATTTAGTTTGTTTTCCTCTTAAGCATGCATCACATTCTTTATCCTTTTCAAAAGATATTTTTGGTAGACCAGTTACTAGCTCATTTTTAATCAGTTTTACTAGCTCATTTTTAATTAGTTTAGACAGTTGATTCATGTTAACATGAGCTAATCTCCTATGCCATAACCAACTATCATTATCCTGACTAATTAAACATACAGAATCCAAGGGAGGAAGTTCATCAAGGTCAATAGTATAACAGTTACCTTCCCTTTGAGCTTTGAGGATTGCTTTGTGATCACTTTTTCTGATGACCAGGCAAAACTTTTAGTCAAACAGCACCCAGTTTCCTTTGCCACAAGTCTGACTCACGCTTAGCAAGTTATGGTTGAGGCTAATCATAAACAGCACCTCTTCAATGGATGTTTTTGGATTTTTGCCCACAATTCCAATACCAACGATTTTGCCATATTGGTCACCTCCAAAGGTCACCTTTCCTCCTTTCTTGTCTCTAAGGGTGATGAACTTCTCCTTATCACCATTCATGTGGCTTGAGCAGGCACTGTCCATATACCATTTGTTGCTTTTCTTAGCTTTGAGACAGACCTACAAAACAAAGTTTATGTTTTCCTTTTAGGTACCCAAATTTGCTTGGGTCCTTTTCGGTCAGTAAGTAATTCCCTAGATGCGGATGCAACTTTGGGAACCCATTCAGCTTTCTTGCCAAGTCCATTTTTCTTCAATGCACAAGAACTGGAAATATATCCCTTTTTGTTACAGAAATGACAGGTAATGAAGGGACTGCTAGATTGAGTGGCAGGAAGAAAACAATGCAGATAATACTTTTGTTTAGCATGCCTTGGTTGATCATATGTTTCAATGTAAGGTGATGCATCATTTTTCTTTTTATTGTTCTCAGCATGCACAAAATGTCTCATATACGCATTCTGATTTTTCTTCCTAATCTTTTCCTTGATAGCACATGGATCATAGCCAAGACCAGCTTTTCCTTGTGATATTCTTTGGCTCCCCATCAAGGCAAATAACATATCTTTACCTCTAGTGAGCCTAGACATGCTTTTAACTAAATAATCATTAGTTTGCTTAAGTTCAGTGCATGAAGTGCAGCAAACAGATTCAGTAGGAGGTAAAGAGGCAATTTCAGAAACTATGGTTTGAGATTCCAGCTTATTTATCTTTTTCTTTGCCAATTTCAGTTCTTTGGCAACTCTAATGAATTCATCATGAAGCTCATGAAATGCATCAAGTAACTCAGAATAGGAAGGTTCAGATTCATGTACCTCTTCTTCCTGATCACTACTGCATGAGGGTGTGGCTTCTTCAGAAGCAAGTGCCATCACACAAATGTTGGCAATCTCATCCTCATCTTCTTCTTCCTCATCAGAGCTGTTGCCCCATATAGATGAAATATAGGCTTTCTTCTTCTTCCCTTTGTCACCAACTTTCTTCTCTTTTTCTTGCTTCTTGAGGAATTGGGGGCAGTCCCACTTTATATGTCCCTGCTTCTTGCACTCATAGCAAGTTACAGGTTCTTTTGTTTCTTTCTTGCTTTCTCCAGCAGCTCCCTTCTTGAAGAATTTCCTGTTCTTCTTCTTGTTGTAGAATCTTCCGAATTTTCTGACCATCATAGCCAGAGTTTCTTCATCCAGCTCATCTTCTTCATCAGATTCTTCTTCCTTTTCATCAGCAGCTTTGAGGGCAAGGCCTTTCTTCTTTCTGTCCAGCCCAGCTTCCTTGAGAGCTTTGATTTTTCCTTCATACTCCTCAAGACTGCCAAAGAGAGCTGTGACAGAGGCCATTGATTCTCCTCTGGCTTCCTCTATTGCTATCACCTTGGGCTGCCATTCCAGAGGGAGAGCTCTGAGTATCTTTCTTACTTTCTCAGATTGATTATATTCCTTTCCCAGGCTCTTCAGCTGATTCACAATGAGAGTAAACCTCTTTTGGAGCTCCTTTACAGTTTCTCCTTCAGCCATTCTGAAGCTTTCATACTCTCCAATGCACATGTTCAGTCTGTTCTCCCTGACTCCAGATGTTCCCTCATGTGTAATCTGCAGAGTATCCCACATTCCTTTTGCAGTGGTGCATTGTGAGACTCTGTAGAATTCATCCTGGTTCAGGGCACTGACTAAACAATGCTTTGCTTTGAAATTCAGTAGGACTCTCCTTCTATCTTCATCATTCCACTCTGCTTCCAGCTTCTCTTTGTGTCTTCCATCTTCAGTTAGAGTCATTGGGATGAAATCTCCTTTCTCAATGACTGACCAGATGTCAAGATCAATTGATTGTAGGTAGATCTGCATCCTCATCTTCCAGTATCCATAATGCTCTCCACTGAAGCCTGGTGGTCTGTTTGTGTTATTCCCTTCAGGAAGTATACTCTCTCCAAAGCCAGCCATCTTTGTTCCCGGACTGTAAAATCCTTTGAGTGGGAATCAGGGCTCTGATACCACTTGTTAGCAGGGCTGACTTCCCAAGAGGGGGGTGAATTGGGAAGTTTGAAATTTTTCTGCACAAAGTGAAGTAAGTGAAGATATCACAGTATAATGAAAACAATGCGTAAAACAGAGCAAGGTGAAAAGTAAAGATAAGGAGAAGAGAAGTCAGTGATTTATGCTGGTTCGGTCTATTCACTTGACCTACATCCAGTCCCCAAGACACCTCTTGAGATTTATCCACTATACAGCAAGAATTTCAGTGGGCTTCTTGCTAAAGCCGCAGTACATGAGTATGCTCTATTTCTAGAGCTCTCTCAAACACTCTAAGCACTTTCACAATGTGCTTCCCAATCCCCTTGTGAATACCCCTCACAAGTAAATCTATCTCCCAGATGAAGAATAGATTGATTACAATGAAATAACTCTCTTGTAAAGAGTGGATATGAAAGTTTAAGTACAAGTTTAGAAGTTAAGAGGGTAAAAGCTTTTGAGAAGAAGATTCAGCAGAAATTCGGTATATACAAGTTTGATTCGTTACCCACAACTTCAAATGATGTTGTATTTATAGATTTAGGTCTCATATATCCGTTAGAGACTAAATCTATCCGTTGGGGAAGTTATTCAACGGTTACTCTGAAAAACTATTCGTTTACCAACCGCATTTAATGTTTCTGACATACTGAAATTCGAATTTTGGTTGGCCAACAGATGAATTTCGAAGGAACCGAAGATTAAAGCTTCCAACGTTACAGCACGAAGTTCGTCTGTTCATGAAGTGAAAGTCGAATTTTGAAACTTACAAAACATTTTCACAATGTGACATACGAATTTTCAAGAAGAAAGTTTTTTGGTTAAGTGTGAACAGTGTTTTTTATTTTCTACAGTGCCTTCGAAATTTGAATTTTGGATCCCCAAAATTCGTCTATCCATTGAACGTTTAAAGGGACACAGTAGATTACTTTCTTCAAAATTCAAATTTTGAAGGGGCGAAATTAGTCTGTTAGAGAAACTCTTTTCAGACTAATTTCATCATTCGAATGTTGCAAGTTCTTATCATTCGTATGTCAATGTTTCATTTCAATAGACTCAAGAACTTAGCTTCTGAAATTCGAATTTCAATGTTCAAAGTTCGTCTGTCAGAGAGCAGTTTTGAAACTTAAATCACTCTTGATCTCAGGTGAACTTTAACATAGTTTCAGACGAATTTCTTCCATTTTCTCAAGTTTTGTTTTGTTTGAAATTCGAATTTTGAAGACTCAAAGTTCGTCTGTTGCAAAGAAGCATCTTTCAGACTTATATGAAAATTCGAATGTTGGAAGTTCAAAATTCGTCTGTCAGAGAACATTTATCAAACTCAATTTCATTTTGATTTCAGATGCACTTTATCATAGTTTCAGGTGAATTTCTTTGGTTTTTACAAACTTCATTTTACTTGAAATTCGAATTTTGAAAGTGTGAAGTTCGTCTGTTAGCAAAAGGCTTCTTTTCAGACTAGATGAAAATTCGAATTTTGAACAACCAAAATTCATCTGACAGAGAGCCATCTCTTCAGACTTATTTAGTTTTAGCTCGAAATTCGAATTTCCAAAGGCAAAGTTCGAATTTCCAACTTGACAGTTTAGGTTAAACTTTCAACCATCGTCTGTTTGTGGGGGTTTTTCAAATATTTGAAGATTTAACATAAAATCAAAGTTTGAAAACTTCTTTTCTTCAAATCAAAATCTTTTACCCAGTCAGAACAAAAACTAAGGATCCTACAAAAGATCTAACAGCAAGTACTCAGAAAATCTTCACTTGAAACAACTTTGCTCTCCTTTGATATCTTCAATTCAAGCTCTTGAATGTTGGTTTGGAATCATCAAATCTCTTGTTTCAACAATTTTTACAACTCTCTGAACATATATCAAGCTATAATGTTATTCAAAACGTCATTTTGATTCTTACAAAGAGAAACACAAATCTTGAGTCAATCCTTGCAAAATATGCATTCTTTGAGTTCTTAGAGCTACATTGTATCTATCCACTTTTAGACAGAGTTCAATCACAATTTGTTCTTTATTCTTCTTAGAGAGATTACTCAAGGTATGGTATCCTTGAGGGGATTTTGGTTACTTTTGTAAGGGAAGAGTAAACCTAGGAGTTGAAGACTCAAGAGGAGTCTTGGATTGTATTGTGGTAGCAGGAGCCCACTAAATCTTGTAGAGATAGTAGAAAATCTCAAGTGGTAGCTTGAAGACTAGACATAGGTTAAGTGGTTTGGGTCAAACTAGTATAAGTTCTTGTGTCTTGCTTTTCATCTTATCATTTCATCTATTTACTTCATTATACTCTGTTCATCTCTATTTTGCTACAACAATTAGGGAAATTGGGCTGCACTTCAAAAGAGGCAAAAATTTAGATCACCCAATTCACCCATTCTCTTGGATGACCAGCTAACCTAACATTATTTCTAATAGATACATTTCAGTTTTGCAGTTTGAAATTTCAGGCTAAGTATTGTTGGTGAAAGTATTCAAAATTCATATGAAACTTAGTTAAAATTTGAATGTTGGTGAAGTTCAAAGAGTGTTCATAGTCACCTCCTTTAATAGACGAACTTTGGATTTCAAAGTGTGAATTTCAAAATAAGAATTTGTGAGTCTTGTTAGAGCATACCTCTGACAGATAAACTTTGTAGTTCAGCTTTCGAATTTCATAGAGAACTTTTGTGTCATGTTGAACATGCTTCTGCCAAATAAATTTTAGCTTGTGAAACTTAGATTTCAAGTGCATTGTGAAAATGTGAGACAAACTGTTCAATCCCAATAGATGCACTTTCAATATGAAAATTTGTATATTCTATCATGGGATATCATTGATAAAATCAAAATTCAAATGTCATATTTGAACAGACGAATGTTCAAGTTCAACATTGAAATTCTTAACTTTCTGGCTCTGAGAAATTCGTCTATTGAACCCTAAAATTTGAATTTTGGCATGTCAGATGCATTAAATGCAGTTGGTGAACAGCTATTTTTGCAAAGTAATCATTGGTTAAAGTTTCTAATGGCTAAATCTTGTGTCTGATAACTAGTTAAATCACAAATCTATAAATAGAACTTCACTTGAAATTGTGGATAACGAATTTAAGCCTATCTTACTATAACTATGCTAAATTTCTGTGTCAAACCTTTTTCACCCACTCACTTCGTTTATTGTGCATTAACTTCCATATCTACTCTATTCTAGAGAGTATTCATTCTGTATAAAATGTTTTCTTCATCTGGAAGAAAGATTCTTTGTGAGGGGAATCATATAGGGAATTAGGAAACACTTGTAAGAATGTTGAGTGAAAATTTTGAGTGTTCTTAGAACAGAGCATGTGTCTTGCACTGAGACATTGCAAGAAGCCCGTTGAATTCTTACCGATTGTAAAATTCTCCAGTTGTGACTTGACAATTAGACATAGGTTAAGTGGATTGGACTGACTCAGAATAAATCTTTAAGTCCTCTCTTCAGTTATCTTCCATTTATCTTTATTTTTATTATACTATATTTTTTTTGCAAGCTTTTACTTTCGCTGTAAATTTGCATTTTTGCAGAAAAATCTTAAACTTCCCAATTCACCCCCTATTGGGAAGCCAGCAATCCTAACATCCTTCTTACCAAACATGGCCATAGAATAATGTTTCTTGATTTAAGCATAAGCATATACCCATTTAAAACAACATTGTTTTATTTACATAACAGATGTCGATCGAGGACAGAATACGTGGTGAAGATAAGCAAGACACAAACTTACAAAGCTTTTATTTTTATAGCAAGAATTTCTTATAAGTTTATGATAACACTAGTACAAAAGTTACATTATATATCGGTTATTTACATCAGTTAAAAAAAACTGATATAAAATGATGACTGATGGTAATTTTATAAATAAATTTTCCAATTTATATCTTTCTACATTGGTTTTTTAAAAAGACCAATGTAATTTTTTTACCATGTTATACCTCATACTAATGGAACTAAATAAACATATAATTATATAACTTAATCAATTACAATATATCTTGCATGTTAATAGAAATATGCCATCATAACTTTTAGCACAAGGCAAACTTGCATGTGGATAGAAATATAGCATTATATAACTATATGATTATAATTAGATTTTTGTATTATATTATTTGTAAATATGCATAATTTAACATATTTTTAATGCATTTATATCGGTTTTTTATATACAACCGATGTAAACTCGAATTCTCGCCTCCCACACAAAGGCTATCTAACTATAATTACATTTTTATGTTACAATATATTAATTCTTTAATTAATATAATTAAATAAAATATGTAAGTAATATAAAAATATATTAACTTATTCTATAATTAATACAACTAAATAAAAAAATGTAAATAAAATTATATAATTATAATATAAAAATAGGATATTTAATTTATTAAATTTTGAAGTTATATCGGTTTTATACTAAAAACCGATGTAACTTAATTATTAAAAATAAATTTACTCCCTCTACAACATAGCTTAAAAGAAAATTTACTCCCTCTACAACATAGCTTAAGTGCGGGCTTCTCTCTTCCACTTCAGTCCAAGATTTTTATTTTCCTGCTCACTGAAAAAGCTTGCCTTTCTCTTCCTCTCTCCTACACATCCTTCATCGTCCATCTCTCTCTCTCTAAAAGTTACTTCTTTTCTTTCTCCTTCTACTCCAAGACCCACAGCCATAGTTGTCAATCATCAGTTTCTTCCTCCCTCTGTCTTCATTTATGCGGCGCCATTATGCCATACATGCTCTGCAATAACACCTCTATTTTCATCATCTCTCTCTCTCTTAGTGAAACACGCATCCCATTGTCCCTCTGTTTTTGTCTTTAAGCCCAGAGACTGAAACGCAGCCATTTGTTTGCTTCACTGAAACGCGTTCTTCATTACAGGTTTTTTTTTCCTATAAATTCTGGTTTGAGATTTACCCATATTCTGACTATTTTTTTAAGGCTTTGAATAAATTAAAAGTGGGTGATCTCTTATATGAAGCTTATGTATAGATTTTCTCACACAAAGATTCAAGGAAACTTTATTTTTGGATAGGATATATATATTCTAGTTTGAGATTTACCCACAAAGATTCAACTTACATCCTTTTGCTGGTTGCTGGAAACTAAGATAATTAACCCTTTTTGCTTCTTTTGATTCTTTTGGCACGTTTGCTTCACATATATTGAAAATGCATGAATCTTGATGTATGTACAGTTGCAGGGATTTTGCATTTGAAAATAAGGATCTCTTGAATGTGGTTCCACTTTGTGGCAGCATGTAACAGCCTCATACCTATAAAGAGACTGGACCTCAATAGTCTTCTCTGAAGGTTTTGGATATTATCCGTCTTAGGTAATTTTTTTTATTTGGTATTGATAAAAAATTTTGATAATACAATTTATCAAAACTTTTTCTTTGTTTATTTAAAAAAAAAACTTGTTTTCCAAACAATGCATCTGTTATATTAATTTGTCCTTCTCTAAATTTTAATTCTAATTTTATGAAGTATAAAAATATAGACATATTTTCATCACTTATAAATTATAAATAGTATAATTTATTATAAATTTTATTATATATTAATACATTAATTGATATTAATATACACAATTTTCTTAGGAACATAATATACATAGTTTTTTGTTTTGATAAACCATAATATACATAGTTTTAATAACACTTGATTGGATGGACCGAATTAATGGAAAAGAAAATGATGAGATTGGTAAAAAATATCAATAGATTATCTTATTTTTTATATGCATATCAATTCCAAAAGTAGGGAATCCTAACAAATTATTCCTAATGCAAATCTTTCTTAACTTATAAATTTCAATGAAAATATATTTTAAGCCTTTAAGCCTTTAAGATATTTTTTATATTTTAAGCCTTTAAGATACTGAGTTGTGTACCTGGTCTAGTACAAGAGGATCCTTTAAGCCAAGATACTGGAGAAGCATGTGAGTTATATCTAGAGGATCCTCATAGGCATTTAGTTGCTTATGGCAAAATATACAAGTTGGGTCCAACCATCCACCACCAACAAATCAAAGAAGATCAAGTGAGGGTGTCGGTTGAACGAGTTGAGGTTGAGAATGCACCAATACCATACCCTAATGATGAGGTTCAGACGGTTGGGCAAGCCCTCAAAAATTTTATTTTGTGGCCAAGAAGATTGGTCCAGGTGGTTCTAGCCAAGGTATGAAAAATGTTATTGTTATCATGTGTTTTTCTCATATGTCAAATTTGATATGGTATATAATTTTTATTAATCATTAATTGCTTACTTAGTTATGAAATTGTGTTATCCAAGGAACTTGCTTCAATTCCCCAGTCCCAACCCCAAATGGATCCGATGACACGTTTGTGTGTAGCAATAATGAAAATCAGGATTTTTATGGGCAAAGGGATTGTGGGCAAAGGGATTGTGGATGATGATAAAGACTATGAATTCTATATTCCCAAGAAAGATTTGATGGAGTTCATGATGAAGGATATGTTGAACATATCGATTCTCCAATTATGGATTATGTAAGTATATTTTTATTCCTAGAAGGATATCTAAACATTGAACTCTTCAAATTCATGTATGTGCAATATCATAGATATCTCCATCGCCTCTGCATCCTAAAGAGAAGAAGTGATAAGTATGGATTCATATGTCCACAACACATTCAAGATGTAGGGAACAAGACGGATGAGATAAGAGCCTACATTGGATCTAGGATCTCAGGATGCAAGGGCAAATGTTTGCTAGCACCGTATCATCATGGGTAAGAAAAATATTGTAATTAATATAATATTATGACTTTATGTAATCCATTTCCTATTTTGTAGCTCCCATTGGCAATTGATGGTTATTTCCCCTCAAAGGGATGTCATCACCTGGTTTTGCTCAGTATGGCATAAACCGAGGAAAGATTTCATGACCATGATTGAAGCGTAAGTGTGTATGTGAAAAACTTTGATTTGTAATATTTATTAGTACATAATATAATTTTTTGCAAGTATTTGATTGTAGAGCTCTAGATACTAACCAAGTTTTAGGGGGTAAGCGCCCACATCAGCTAAAGAAGGTCAACTGGGTTCGCCCAGAGGTAAGTAACTGTAATCCAAACACTTTTTGAAACAATCATTTCTCCTTTCTCATTATGGTCATTCTTTCTTCATTTCTAGATTCGTAGACAACCTCTAGATAGCCTAGAGTGTGGATTCTATGTGATGAAACATATGTATGAAATCATTACTTTAGGCGTTGTGGAATCATTTGAAAAGGTAATTATATTTTACACAAATTAGTTTTATTCTTTTGGGAGTTTATTTTTTGATGGGTTTCGAATTTGCAGACATTTGACATTAAGGAATGCTTTTCTAATGAGGAAATTGAAGACATTCAAAAGCGTTGGGCAAATCATTTTTTAGACATCACTAAGCTTTAAAGGTAAGACCTAGTTATAGTCACTATTCATATATGAATGCTGGTACCTAACAATCTCCCATAACTTCTTATCTTGAGATTTTTACTTCAGTTTTGGCCCATTAATAGTTTCATGTCCATCAATAGTGTCTTGTTTTTGTACAGGCAGGCACTTGGCGGTTTCCCTTATTTCAGTTTAATGAATGATCTAGAAATTGATATATGAAAGTGTTCGTTGATCTTACCACTTGATCTGAACACATAGGAGTCTGTATTTGGCCAATTGTTATATGAAAGTGTTCGGTGATCTGACCACTTAATCTGAACACATAGGAGTCTGTATCCTGCATAGAGTCTCTTATGAAATTCCATTTTACTGAAAACTTTTGATTGCTGATGCCTGATATTTACGCTCTTCTTATAGTATCCTTTTGGTTTGATATCTTCTCAGGTGTCTTCTTGGGTTGTCTTATGGGATGAAGTGCTTACTAGTGGACTGTTAGTTATTATCAGGGCTCAACTTTATTTCTCCAGAGTAAACATCAAGCCCCATTATGTCTATTTCTTCAACAGCTAGGCCATTCTATTACCAAGAGGCTAAACTGATTGGAATTACTTGCAAAGGTTGGCAGTGTTATGTTCTTGTTATATTCGAAAGAATCTGTAACTTTGTTCTTGGATGAGCCTAAGCTACTTTTGAGGCTTCTTGTAGTCTTTGTGTGTTCTCATGGCTTTGTTTGCATGGGAATGATCATGTTCATATAATCAATGTCACAAGGAAAATGTATTTTGTGGAGTGTCAGTAATGACTTCTTCCATTTCATTATTGCAGTAGCAGTAGAGAAATTAGTTGATGTTTGTCTAACTGTTATAAGTTTTATATATGAAATTAGTTGTTATTGTTGGTGGTGCTGGAAAATGGTTCTATGCAGTGTCATATTTGTTGTCTCAGATGGATGCAAATTTTGAATTAAATCATATTTAAAAAAAAAATCAACATTCTAGATCGGTTGTAAATATAAATGATGTAGAAATTAAATATTCTACATCGGTTATATTTATAACCGATCTAGAATCATATAATCATGATCGGTTGCTTCTATAGGACCGATCTTGAAGATTAGCTTTCTAGATCAGTTATATTTAAAACCGATCTAGAAATGTTTTTCTACATCGGTCCGGAAGGGCGATCTAAAAATTTCTACTTTCTATATCGGCCACTTCTACATCAGCACCATAACCGATCTAAAAAGCCCATTCCAACCGATCTAAAAAGTCATATTTGTACTAGTGATATTATAACGTTCAGTCAATATCCATGTATCAATTTAAATCAATATCTTTGGATTTTTAAATTGACAAAGAAAAACCAAAGTCAATCCCTTTCGTTTAGGATTTTCAAAATCATATAAATTAAAAAATTATCTTTATATTTTTAAATTTAGAGAATCCCCTTTTGTGAGGTGATTATTTATTATTCAAGTACTAAAAAACTTATAATATAACTTCCTCTTAAAAAATCTTCTTAAAGTAAAACAAATAATAATTAAATGAAGAGAAAAGCTTAAAAATAACAATAATATAAAAAATATCGTTAGATTATATATATACACGTTTTATGATGACGCACTAGTGAATTCTGATGCAAGTTGCGGCCAATTTGTGCATGTTGTCCTCCACTATCAATTTTTTTTTTGGATAAATGATCTCTTTGATGGATTTTATTTTGCACTCTTTTGTGGAGCCTTTTTTGGAACAAATTTTTTTTTTGGTTACATTATCTTAAGTTAAAATGTATGTTTTTGATATTTTTTAAAGAAAATACTTGATGTAAAAAAAAATGTAAGACTAAAAAATAATTTCATAAGAAATAAATGAAACCTTTATGCCTTATCTTGCTAGTCTATTCTCTTGGCAATTGAATTATTGGTAATTATTAAAATAAATGTAGAGGTCAATTACAGAGGTGGCTATTTGGCTAGTTGATAGTTATATATTGATGCCATTGCCACTTGAAACAAACAAGCGTGCATTTCAGCATTCATTTTTATTTTAGTGTGTATATAAGGTACTTTGCAAATTTAATGAAACATTAATGAATTGTTTTCCAAATTTTGTATGGGAGGTGCCTACTATGTTACTTTTGAAAATAGTTCGGTCATAGTGAAATTTGGATGTCCTAGTTCAAATTCTACAAATAAGCTCACTATTGAAAAATAGAAAATTTGACCTTTAAAGTTTCCTTACTAATGGATTGATGGTAGCTTTATATTGCCATATTATTTATTGATTATTTTCTGCATTTGGTGTTTTAATATTGACTATTATAAAATTTTGGGAGGCTCAATATTTAGGGGAGACTTTATTTTACATAACTCGTACTCAATATTTAGGGGAGACTTTATTGAAATTTTTACATAACTCATAGGATACTAATGTATTTTATGGAAATTATGGAACCATGCAAGTGATCTATTTTCAGTGATTAAATTTTGGAGCTGGACTTTCCTTTAATATCGAAATTATAATATAGTTCTTTATAATTAAAGATAACTTGTGGACTCCAATTTCCTTTAGGTAATCATGGATCATAGTTGGATAAATGCTAGATGGACAAGTGACGAATATGAGAATGGAGTTGAGCAATTTCTAGAATTTGCTAAAAGAAACGTTCTTAATAATAATGGGAAGTTTCATTGTCCATGTATGCAATGTTTGAATGGGAGGCAACTGAGTATTGCAGAAATGAGAGACCATCTATTTTGTAATGGGTTCAATAAGGACTGTACACAATAGATATGGCATGGTGAAATAGAAATGCCAAGTGTAAATAAAAGGGAGGAAGTTGATGCAGATTTGAATGATCGATTAGAGGACATGATTCATGATGTTGGAGTAGAGTTTTTTGAGCGAACACATGTATATGATAGGTTGGACAATGATGCAGAGAAACCGTTGTACCCAGGGTGTACTAAATACACACGATTGTCAGCAGTGTTGAGATTGATCAATTTGAAAGTGAGATATAGGTGGAGTGATAATAGTTTCATAGATTTGCTTGAGTTATTGAAAGATATGCTTCCTGAAGGTAATGAACTTCCGAATTATAACTATGAGACAAAGAAAATCCTATGCCTAATGGGTTTGGAGTTTAAAAAGATACACGCTTGCCCCAATGATTGTTTATTGTATAGAAATAAGTATGAAGGGCTGGATGTATGTCCAAAATGTGGGGCATCACGTTATAAAGTGAAGGAGGATGGTGATAAGATCATTAAAGGGTCTCCTTTGAAGGTATAATGGTACCTCCCAATAATACTAAGGTTCAAACACTTGTTTGCTAATACAAAGGATGCAAAGAACTTGAGATGGCATGCAGATGGGAGAAAATCTGATGGAAAGCTTTGGCATCCAGCTGATTCTCCTCAATGGAAAACAATTGACCAATTGTTTCCTGAATTTGGTTGTGAGCTAAGAAATCTGAGGCTTGGACTCTGTACAAATGGAATGAACCCTTATGGCAATCTTAGCAGTAAACACAGTTCATGGCCTGTTCTCCTAGTGGTTTACAACCTCCCTCCTTAATTGTGTATGAAACGCAAGTAAATCATGTTGTCTATGATAATCTCAGGCCCAAAACAGCTAGGAAATGACATTGATATATACTTGGGACCTTTGATTGAGGAATTAAAGATGTTGCGAGATAAAGGTGTGGATGTGTTCGATAGGTATCACAAAGAGTCTTTTATGTTACGTGCCATGATCTTACGCACAATCAATGACTTCCGTGCATATGGAAACTTGTCCGAATATAGTGTTAAGGGCCACAAAGCATGCCCTATCTATGAAGAAGGGACATGTTTTCATCAACTTAAACATGGAAAGAAGACTATCTACCTTGGCCATAGAAAACTTCTGAAAAAACACCACCCTTATCGTCTATTAAAAAAAGCTTTCAATGGCTTGCAAGAGTATGAACATGCTCCAAAACCAATAACTGTAAAGCAAGTTTATCAATGGGTGAAAAACATCAATGTGATCTTTGGTAAGACTCCAAAGCTTGCAACTAAGAACAATTTATGGGAAAAAAGGTCTATCATCTTTGATCTTCCATATTGGCATAGTCTTTAGGTGAGGCACAGTCTTGATGTGATGCACGTGGAGAAAAATGTGTGTGATAGTCTTATTGGAACACTTTTAGACATAAAGGGGAAGAGTAAGGATGGTGTGAATGCGAGATTAGACTTGGTTGAAATGGGAATACGAGCAGACTTGGCTCCATAGCCAGCAGGAAAGAGGACTTATTTACCCCCAGCTTGTTATACATTGTCCAAAATGGAGAGAAGAAGTTTTTGTGAGTGTTTACATGGCATCAAAGTGCCACAAGAGTATTCTTCAAACATCAAGAGGCTTTTGTCAATGAAAGATTTGAAATTAGTAGGCTTAAAGTCTCATGATTGTCATGTCTTGATGCAACAATTGTTACCAGTGGCTATTAGTGACATATTGCCAAAAAATGTGAGACACGCTATAACTAGACATCAATGGGTATTCATTCTATACAAAAGCCCAGGATAACAAGAGCACCATGCAAAATAGTGGAGTTATGGTAGTAGCTGAAGCGATGCATTTTTCTAGTTCAAAGGATAGAAACCTTGTTTTGGTAGCCACATCATATTTTGGGGTTATTGAAGAGATATGGGAGGTTGATTACATAGCATTTAGAATTCCTATTTTCAAATGCAGTGGGTTGATAGTAACACTGGTATTCGAATAGATGAGCTAGGATTTACCTTGGTGGATCTTAGTAGGGTAGGATACAAGGAGGAGCCCTTTATCATGGCAAACCAAGCAAAACAAATTTTTTATGTCATCGATTCGGTTGACAAAAAGTGGTCTATTGTTCTCCAAGGGAAGAGATAGATTGCTAATATTGAGGACAATGAATCTACTTTTGATATTGATGAAATCCCTCCTTTTTCTTCAAGGCTACCTCAGCTAAATGAAGAAGATGAAATAGATGATGTACATGCCATAAGACATGGTCATCATGAAGGGATTTGGGAGAATATTCTTATATAGGATACTTTCTCCTAAGGTAATTTTCTCATTTCACACATACACTCACATTCAAAGTTTAATTTTGCATAAACATAGGGTTAATTTCATTTATTATTATAATTTAAATTGTCACTGTAATTTGATTTTATTTCAATGTACTTACATTTCTTATCTTATTGTCTAAACAGGGATATGGATTCCTCTAGCAATTTTAGCAATTCTGAGCAACCTACTGTGATAGCTAGGAAGAGTACTACTAGTAGAAGTATCACTGGTAGATGTACCATGACTATGAGTTCATTAACCAAATCTCGAGGTAGTCAATAGAGATTACATGTTGATCTTAGTAAGCTAGATTATGAAAGACGCCATGAAAGGACTCAATTTAAGAGTTATTTAGGAGATTCGGCTTGCCGTAAAGTCAACATCTTGCTCCCTATGTGGAAAAAAGTTCCATATTCTATCAAAGACCAGATTTGGCAAGATATCATGGTATAAACCTTTGTATTGATATATTTGTCTATATATTTTAATATAATATTACTCATTACTAAGTTAATTATATGTAAGTGTTAAATTGTAGGTTACTTATGACATTCCTCCTACTATTGCAATGAGGAAGCAATGTTTAACAATTGTAGCAGAGCAGTGGAGGGGATTCAAAACAAGTCTCACTAGTAGATACATTTATGGTAAATTGAAGGGACAAAATCCATGCATCAAGTATCCATACTTAGATGAAGAGACATGGCAGAAGTTTGTTCAAATTCGACTATCTCCTGAAAGTTAGGTAATTAAATTTATTATTTTCATTATTTAATTTATAATTATGAGTGCTTACTTAAAAAAGCTTATTGGATTTATATCTAATAGAAATTAAGAGAAGAAAATAAAGAGAGGTAAAAACAAAATGTGTATCCTCACAACTTGTCTCGTGGAGGATATGAGTTGTTGGAGCATAAGATGATAGAGGAGAAGTTGCTGGAAAGACAAGAAGCTATAGAGTCAGACCCATCCATTGTTGTTTATCCTCTATCACCCCCAAATCATGCTCAAAAATGGAAGAGGGCAAGGTTGAATAAGCATGGACAATATATCACCCCTGAAGCTAGAGTGGTTGGCGAAAAGACTATAAGTAAATAGTAATCAATCATAGTGATTATGTGACTTCAATAGTGCAATTGCTAATTAACTATATTTGTTACTTGAATGTTATAGGATTCTCTTAAGGAGGAAGTCTCTCAAGGATTATTTACTCCATGTGGGAGGCAAGAGATATTTGCTACTGCTTTAGGCAAAGATAAGCACCCAGGACGTGTTAGGGGCGTGGCAGGAGGAGTGGGAATCAAACAATATTTTGGATCATGTTCACACCATCATGGGGGAATGGTGTCTGAGCATAAGATGCAAAAAAAGTTGGATAAGGTTAAGGAGGAAACAGAAGCTTGAATGCAACAGATGTTTCGAGCTGAGATGGATGCTAAGATGGAGGCTATGCGACAAGAGTTTATGTCTATGCTCTCTTCCAAGCAAATTCATATGCAACCTGCCGAGATAATCCATTCTCCTGTGCTTCAAAGCACAAAAGCTAGTTGTGCATCTCCACTTCATGTTAACAATAAACAAGATATGGGAGTGGCATGTGATATATATTTGGATGTTCCCATGAGACGCATTGTAGCTCATAGCCAAGTTTATAAGATGGCATCAACCCTCCACCACCAACAAATACTAGAGGATCAAGTAAAGGTGTTGGTTGACAATGCCATTGAGCCTCATACACATGTGCCATTCCCAAATGATGAGTGGAGATGGTAGCCCAAGCTCAAGGATATTATATTTTGTGGCCGAAAAGACTCGTCACATTGGCTATGCCTCAGGTACAAAAAACTCCATAATCATCTTGATTTCTTATTGATTTCATTTGCAGTTACAATACATTATTATTTACTTGATTAGGGAAAGGATTCAATGGACTCAATGCCTAAGTCTCAATCCCTGGACTCACAAGCTATCATGGGCACAAGATTTTTGTCACGTCTAAAGAGTATAGTTACACAATTAGAAAATTCTATTGAAGTGACCATGACTCCTGGGATTGTGGGATCTCAATCATATTCCTTTTATCTTAATAAAGATGATGCCCAAGATTTCATAGATATGAAGGAGTTGGACATATCCATTCTCCAACTTGGTATCATGTAAGTTTATTTTCATGGCTAAGCATTTTTTCAATCAATTGGGTTTCTAAACATTTGGTGTTTTATCTACATTTATTTTCATTTCAATTCTGTAACAGGTTTCTCCACCAATATTGCACCCAATTAGGATGCAATGATAGGTTTGGATTCCTTTGTCCATATGCCTTTCAAGGTATGGGGAACTCAGAAGAAGATAGAATGAGCTATGTAGAAAATACTATTGAACAAAATCATAAGCCATGTTGGTTTGCACCAATCCATAAAGGGTAATAAGTTTGAAATTCATATACAAATAAATAGTTGTAATTAGGATTTATATAATTGAGATGATATTATCAATAACTTATATAATGCAACAATCATTGCACATTGTGTGTGGTATATCCCCAAGCAAACAATCATCTATTGGTTTGACTCCCTTTGGAAAAAGGAAAAAAAAGCACCTAAAGAGTTTCGTCAAGTAATTGATTTATAAGTATATTTGCAAAAAGCTTTGAATTGTCATAACATGTGACTTCATTAGTCTATAATATGATTTTTCCATGTATATGATGACAAATCTTTGAAGATATATCAATATAGGGTTGGGAAGCACACATATCGTCATAATAGTACAAAATGGATTTACCCAAAGGTAGTTAGTTTGAACCCAAACATAAAGGATATCTTAGCCCAACTATTTTGATTTTGGTTATTCTTGTTTGTTTTGTAGTATTGCCAACAACTTGGGAACACAGAGTGTGGTTATTATGTCATGAGAGAAATGTTTGAGATAATTACTCTTAATGCTGCTGACTCATTAGAACAGGTACATGTGGTGTTGATATTGGTTTTAAATGGTTATCATTTATTTTTCATCATGACTTCTTACTATATATGGGTGTTGACATTGGTTTTAAACTTGCAGCACTCGGATATAGATGATCGCTCCTATATTGAGCCAGAAATTGACAAAATTCTGAATATGTGGTCACAGTTTTTTTTTACAATTCATTTGACTATATTTCTAAATATATAGTATAGTCAAACATGGATTGATTACTTAACTTTTGGAGTATATATTAGTTGATGTATAAAACTAATATGCTGTAAAATTGTTTTTACTGTGGCTGCGAAATTTGTTTAGCTCTTTCAGAAATTTGATTATAAATACAGGTTTAGATATGGATTGTATTTAATTTGGTGTTAGAAAAAAAATTCAAAGTGACATTGGTTTTTGTTAAAAATCGACATGATTTGGTATATTTTTTTACATCGGTTTTTTGTTAAGAACCGATATAGAAGAAAATTTTCTATATCGGTTTTTTAAAAAATCGATGTAAATGCAATTTTTCTATATCGGTTTTTTTGTAATAAACCGATGTAAATGTAATTTTCTACATTGCTTTTTTTGTAATAAACCAATGTAAATGCAATTTTTCTACATCAATTTTTAACCGATGTAAATAGTTTATTTTCTACATCACTAGCTTCTACATCACTTTTAAAATCGATATAGAAAGGTTAAAATAACCAATGTAAATTGAGATTTTACATAGTAGTGTAATATAAGTTTATCATAAACTTAGACTGCCTATAAGTAAAAGTTCACGATATTATAAGTACATGATCATGTGATTTTTTATGATAATATAAGTATTCTTGGTGAAACTTAGAAAACTTGCTTTATTTATAGGAAAAAGGGTGAGGCGTATTTTCATACAAGAAAAGAAACACCAAGAATTAGCGGATAATTTGGAGCGTCATTCAAATTGTGCTAAATAAAAATTAAATAAAAAAAGTGAGTTCAAAAAATAAGACAAGAAGAAAATAATCAAAATATAGACTTACTGACTGAAAAATGATTAGCATGGACAGCCCTAAACTTGGCCCAATCCAGTCTATTTTATTAGGCCTGGCCTAACTAGGCCGTATAACACTGTATTAGATAAACACCCGAGTCCCTGACTACTATCTCAATCTAAAATTAATTGGATATCTTGGCCAAAAACAAAAAAAGGATATCAGATATTTAATTTGGTTTTCAATAAATATATATAGTACATTGAAAAAGTAGCCATCCAAATTATCATCTATTTTTTTGGGCAAATCCAAATTATGATCGTCTCCTAGCTTAAACTTTATTGAATTTATGGAATGGATCAATGAAGATTTATAATATTTCAAATAATTGCGGGCAAACAAATGTCGTAAATAATGAATATGCATACGACTTTTTCATGGCTAAAAATGTTTTGAAGCTGCTTTCAATGGTACACTATGAAATTCTTTTTTCATTAGATATGAAATGCCATTTTATTGATTTTTTGTGAAATATTGCTTTGTAGAATTATTTTAATTTTTTAAAGTAAAACTGATTTTATTTAGATATATGTTATAAATTTGAGCTTTCTGAAAGAACTGAATAAAATATATTTTTTTTTGTTTCTCAGTTACAATTAATTAAATAAGAACACAAAAGGAAGTAATTAAAAATCATATTATTTCTTGTACAAAATGATTGATTTATACTTATAATATTTAATTTGAAAAGTTGGTCTGGTTTTGGAGACAGTTTGAAAATTACTAGATATTTTGAATCTGGTTTGATCATTTGGATCAAATCGTTGTCTTTTTTTTCCCCTATGAATAATATTCCATATCATTGCATCAAACTGAATAACAGAAAAGGGAAAAAAAACTGAATAATAAAAACTAAGGAGGATGATGGGTTGAACACACTCATCTATGAAACTCATGTATCCTCTTTGACCAAACTTAACAAATCAATTCGCTGCTGTGCTCATAAGATCTAGTTGTTTAAATGTTAGAAGACTATTTCTTTTGTTTTGAAAAATTATATTTGTCACATTTAAAATTGGATGCCAATTTTTTATTCCATTTCAAATGTTTTCAAATTTCTATTTTTTAATAATTTTTAATAACGTTCAATTCCCAAAACTAATTTCTGTAGTTCTAAATATATACAAGTCATTGCAAAAATACCAATAATGTCGGTTGCTATGTCCAAAGACTTTTTTTTTTAGTGAAAGTATGTATGTTAACTCCTGTAAATTCATGGTCCTTGGGGCACATTTTTCTATATCTAGTAAAGAATGTAATTTGGCTTGTTCACATAGTTAAGTGATTTTATGTGGATAATGTACATAATTAGGCTGAAAGTGGCATATGCATGATTTTATATAACATTATTTGACTTATTCAGAAAAATTGAAAATTTATCGTGATATATTCTTTTGTAGGAGCCTTATAAAAGAGGAGTCAAGCCTGAATGCTATCCAAAATGGTAATTAGAAATATGAAGAAGATAAAAAATATTCACACCGCAACTTAATTCATTGAGATCATGACACCATATGGTGGCCAAAAAAAAGTCACAACACCATACATCATAAGATGAAATAAATAATAAATAAATGAATATTTATTAGAAATAAATAGCCTAGTATATGAATACAGAATTAAGATTTATTTCTAAAAAGCATCACATGCTCAATCATTAAATTATTCTTGAGATCAGGAAATATCTGGGATTTTTTTTTGGCCAAAATATATATGGGAAATTAGGTAATTAAATATGCAATACTAGACAAAAACCACTTTAAATGATTTGATGCTAATCATATTCCAAAAATTAATTACAATTTAATGTTTGAAATCATTAGAATTTTTGTGACTAGAACTTGAGCGAACGCATTTCCGAAATTGCGACGACGTAAAGGTAACAAAAGCCCAATGTGATGTTATGATAACTAATGTTATCAAAATGGAACTACTCATTCAATTGGTTAAAACATTGGTCGGATGTTTAATAATTTAATTACGGTTAAATATAAATCAAATTAATAGTAATAAAATTAATATATTTTTAATTTTATATTCTATACTCTCTTCAATCTCAAATGAAAGAGACAAATAATCAATTCACATAGACCAATAATAGCGGTTAAAATAAATTAATTATTTTAAATATATCTCAAATTGAAAAGTTTTATTTTTTTAAAAATACCCATAAATTAATGTATACACTACTAATTTTTTTTTCATAGGAAAATGTTAATAAGCTAGAGATAATATATTTGGGGAAAAAAATGCAAGGGAAAAACTATATTTGCCTCTTACATTTTAGACTAAGAAGATACTCATATTTACCCTTTACATTTGAGACTAGAGATAGTATATTATATAAAAATTTTAAAAAAAGTTTATTAATCAGTTTCACAATTTAATATATTAAAATCTAAATAAGTTAATATTTATTCATAATCACATTTTAAATTCAAAATAATCAAATAATTGTCTATTATTATATTATTTGCTAAGTAAATTTATCATTATTAAAAATTTTGTATCATAAATATGCTTATTCAATATTATAATATCAAAAGAAAAATTTATATAAAAATAATCTTATTTAGTACTAAGAATAATGTTATTTTATCTTAAAATTTAAAAAATTAATGTAACCAGTTCACAACTAGTTCTACTGATTCAAGATTGGTTTCACTGGTTCTTAGCCAATTTTTACATTATAAAAAAGATAATGTGATTAGACCAAGCATCAATTCCTTATTCAATCAATTAAACTGATCGGTTTAGTCCGGTTTTGACCACTGAATATAAAATATATAATTTAATAACAACTTCGAAAGTACTTCTCAAAGGTGACCAATTGTATTCCTTTCAATAATAATACATCTAAGAATGGCTCATTTAAGTTGATTAAAATTATAACCCGTAGTAGTATTTTGATGCATTGCCAAAGTTTTTGGTTTTTTCCTAATTAAAGAGAACTTGGTAGTTCTAAATTTATTAATGAATCCTTTCTTATTATGGAGGAATATATACAATGGATACTTCGAGGACCTAAGTTATAGATTAAATATTAGGATATTTTAGGAACAACTATCATCATAATTGAAAGAATCAAGGTTATAGGAATAATTAGTCCCCCAAAGGTGAATGGAATTGGGGTCTCACATGTTGCCACAATGTTCATGCCAGCTTTATCTTTTTATTTTTTTTGGAAATTAAATGTTATAGATGAGAATATTGGAGATTGTGCAATAGGTCAATCATTTGGATGCAAATATTATCTTTATTAAAGATTTTTTATTATCTCTATTATATTATTTGCATGTTTTCTTTATAATATGATTCAGGAATAATTATAAGATAATTATTCTAAATGTCTATGGTCGATTATCATTGTAGAAATAATGATGATTTAAAACTCATCATTTGATTATCATATATAGAGATACAAATCAAGACCACAGGTACATTGTTGGAGACCAAAATGCTAGACCAACCTATCACAAGATAGTTACATGGACCCAAGGTCATCATCTAATCTCATATATATGGTTGTGTTATTTAGCTCTCAGACCTAAGATCTCCATAGATTCCTACATGATGAACATTGTATCTTGGAATAATCAAAAGTTGCTTTTTAACTAGGTGATGATATAGGTTATGTTTAGATAGAGTAGGGTCCATGCGCTGGATGTTGAGTCATCATAATGGAATTTGTCCCTTTTAATACAAGGGAGATATCTTTGGGCCTCATAATGAAGTAAGATTGAGAAATGTATGGTCGTGCTCAAATGAAAAGAAGTTTTCTTTTCTGTAGTTTGTCAAGCTTTGGAATGTGAAAACATGGTTAAGCAATATGAGGGTGACGACTTCATGTCTCATACTTAACTTAGATATCGTGTGATAAAAGGGACATGACATACACTATAAGACAAGTTGTATTAAATCAATGATTTTCATATAATTTGGGTAGCCATAATGTCTTACTAGAGACCTTTTATAACTTGTAAGCCAAAAGAAATTTTTAGCCTACTACGAACATTATATAAACCTATAGGGTCGTACATAAGAATAGACATGACGTGAATTAGAATGTCTAGATTCATCAAATCTAGAAAAATATCCTTGTTCAATACATCTTTTTATTCTCGAGATTTTCCTATTTTAGAATAGAATATTCTAGAAAATGTCTTATTTAGAATAAGAGAATAATATTTTATTAGTAATAAGAAGATTCTAGAAGATTTCCTAATTTGATTAGGAGGATATTATTTGTTAAATAATAAAATAATAGTTTAACTCTATTTTGGAAAGTGGCAGGAAAAATTAATATATATATATATATGATATTTATATATATCATTTGGTTTAAATGAGTGTTATTTAAATTAAATGGAAATAACGCTTAATTTAATTTAAATAGTAGATTTAAATTAAACAAATATTGGAATTAATTTAAATAATATATTTGAATTAAATATGATTTAATTCAAAATATACATTTTAATTAATGAAGGACATATATATCTCATTTGTTTAAATAATGTATTTAAATTAAATAGATATGTGGATTAATTTAAATTATATATATTTAAATTAGATATGATATAATTTGAATTATATATGTTTAAATTAATGTATAAGTTAGTGGATAAATCAATTTAAATAAAGTATTTAAATTAATGATTAAATTAATATTAACTCAAACTTACTTGATAAGAAAGCAAGTAAGGATTAATTTAAATAAAATATTTAAATTAATGTTTGAATTAATTTAAACGAGCTTGGAGAAAAAGTAATATTTAATTTAAATAATGATTTAAATTAAATATATCTGGATTAGTGTAACACCTTAAATTAGACTCATTTTTCCATGTTCTAAACTATTATAGAGTCAATTCATGCATGATTAGAAGCTTTGACCACATAAAAATGCAAAACAAAATTTTCAATAATTCAGGTACTGTTCATTTGGTGCTTTTCATTTTATCAGCCAAACTTTGAAAATTCATAACTATATATAGAAAAATTGCATGAAGGTGATTTAAGTCTCTAAAAATAGTTTAAAATATTTTCTACTTGGAAAAAATATGGAACATATCTTTAATTGTGTCAATGAATACAGTATTTTATAAAAAAATTATTATTCACATGGTGATTTTATATCTTCCTAGGATTTTGGCCTTAATTTAAAAGATTCATATATTCTTCTATCTTGAACCAATTCATGTATTCTTTATGTCATTTGAAATTTCTATATGTCTACTTTTTAGATATATTTTCTTGCATATTTATTCAACTTGTACAAGGCATCGCACTAACTTGAACATTTAAGGGTTAGAATTCAACTTCTACCTAGACAATTCTAGGAAACTTGCATTTCTCACATTATATAGCTCCAATTACTTCCAATTAGTGGCATATTAAACTTAAGACATAAACCTTTCACATATATAAATCACTAAATTTTTGGAGCTCTATATGGTTTTATACTTTCTTTTAAAATAAATAGTACCTAAAGTTAAAACCTTCAATTTTCCAACTCTGCCATGTTTTGAACTCTAACTTCAAAAATTCACATTAATTCGCACACACATCAAATTAGGGTGCTCTTTGGACTTTAAATCTCTATCCATCTACTTTAAGAGCATATATAGCATTCATACATAATTTCTCATTTTGTCCAAACAATAAGAGAATTACTACCCGTAGGTTAGAATGGTTTTTTCTATTCCTTAACTTTGCAAAATAATATCATAACATATATACATAGCCATTTCTTGTTCGAATTCCATACATAACATCATGAGAAGACTTAAAGGGACATGATCATGCATCAAAGTAGAATTTACACTTCATACATAAATTGATACACAATCTTATAACATAGATTTAAAACTTGTAAACTCAATTTGCTCATCATTGCCTTCTTCATTCCTCTTGCTTTTCCTTTGGGCTTTTTCATGATCTTGTCTTAGCATGGTTAGTCATTTAGGGAGGGTGAGATTCAAAGAATTTGTAACACCCTACTCCAAAAACACCTCCACTCTTAATCAATTATTGCAAAAACTGACTAGACCAAACCAGAACATCCCAACTTTAACTCCCAAAACATCAAAACCTTAAAAATCACCATTAGGGGCAAAATGGGGCTGAGGCTGCAGCTAGCTATAGTGACGCCACGGCCTTAGTAAGACAAAATGAGATCACGCCGCGGCCAATACAATGATACTAAAGTGTGAGTTTGATAGAAGCGTGTGGCATTGCAGTCTAGCTTTTGGTGCTGCAGTGCTCTTTGTTGTTACCATATAAGCAACTTACAACTTCCCGAGGTGAACTTCAGGCCTGCACAACTTCATATTTCGACCTTCGATTGACCTAATTCCAACTCTTATAGGTCAATCTTGTCCCAATCTATCTATAGACACCAATTTCATCTCAATCCATTTTTGTATGGAGATTTTGAACATCCGACACCGTTTTGGCCACTTTTTGGCTAAAACTCACAACTTACCACTTCTATTTGCCACCAAAGGCAATTTAGTACTTAATGACCATTCATACAGGTTCTACTTGGCTCAACCAACTTGACCAAGAAGGTTTTGTCTCAAAGAAAGCACTGCTTTGAGATTTGACCCCTTGAACACCAATTCAACACAATGGGTTATATGCCCAAAACACACATACTAGGCCCAAAACCACTTTAGGCTTGCTCATACAGCCATTCTAACACGTAGACAACTACTCCTACATTAATAACCTATACTGGGGTCTATAATCACACTACGTCACAAGCTCATCATCCACAAACTCAACATATATCCATAACTAAACCATTCATCATCCCTCAACAATATTTATACAACATCATCACTTTACTTGCACCTATATGATGACATATATCTCTATATTCCAAGTACAACACCCCACATGCTCTCTTTCTTAGCAATGTGTTCAGGACTGGAGAAAACAGGACGGAGGAAGACTCAAGTGGAGTCTGGAAGAGCTCCACGACGTAGCAAGAAGCAGGGCTGCCACGGCAAGAATCTTTCTAGGAGTGTGGTTTTAGCTGAATATGTGGAGCCGCAGCGAGATTCGGGAATTTTGTTTAAATTCAGATCAGTTCGAACGAACAAAAAAGAAAGAAACGGAGGGAGCGACAAGGAGATGAGCTAGGGTTCGCTATCTTTGGCCATTGGGAATGATTTTCAGACATCAAGATCTTGGATTCAAGTTGGCAAGTGTTCTCTACTCCTCCCTCTTCATTTTCTTCGGTTGGGAATTTGAGATTTTCGGTTATGAGGTTGGATTCCCAGTTTGGGAAGAAATCCACCAATAAAAATGGATGAAATAAGGTTAATGAAGTGTGTTGTAGTGTCCAAGTTGCTTGGATGTGAGTTTTGAAGGGATTATGTGTGTTTATAGCTTAACCCTAGGTTGTTCTTGGTTGAGAGTATGAGGAATCCAAAGTGTAAGGGATTGTGTGATGTTTGAATGGTCCCTAAGAGCTTAATGATACATGAAAAGGGTGTTGGAACCTTGGGTTGGGCCTAAAGTGGTTAAATTGTGATATTTGGATATTTGGTATATGTGGTTAATTGAGATATTGCGGTATTGTGAAGGTTGTTGGTTAACCAAGAGGGGGTTCACACGTGTGGGATAATCCGAGAAGCTCGTAGAACTCACGTGTGTGATATTGACAACTTGAGGTAACTGGGTGTTTGTTTGTTTATATTGTATTGAATGATAGTATATATATTTATATATATGCATGTTTCTTTCATACCATGACATTGATATGTGTGTGCATGCTGTTTTCAATATATATCGTGGTATGCACACAGCTAGATGATGATTTTGATGATTATAATGATTATGATGATGATTATGGTGATGATATTGGCATGGCATGACATGATGCATTCATGACATTGTGATATGATGATGATGATTATATGATGATACATGAGCATCACCACATGACATTGTGAGATTGTGACATATGGTAGATTGGGTGGTGATGATGATATGATACATGATGATATGAAATATGATGACATAAGATATGATCAGGGAGGATAAGATTGGGATCCCTATCGCTAAATCCTCCCCTATGGCCAAGGGAGCCAGTGACAGTGGACTGCACCTTCCCTAAATCACCACCAATTTGAGGTGGTCCAGGGGAAGGAGATCCACGATTTGAGCACTAGTATAACTTTTAGCTGGGTTGCATTAGTAGAAGGTGAGCTTGGTAATGTCCCGGAATCGGTCTTCACCAACTATTGGAAGGGAGTTACCTATATGAAATGTCCTATTATAACAATTATCCTGTAAGGTTTAGTATAATATAAGTTTTGATGATGACAAATATAAAGTAATAAGGAACAAATGCATTATATGTATCTGACATATATAATGTTCCTTGAAGAAGTAAAATACATATTAGCATGTATTTAATTATGATTATAATACATATATCATGCTATGTATAAATATATCCATTGTGCTTTTATAATGAATAACATAAGTTGGACATATAAACTAGACTAACTACTTGGTTTGTAAGTGTAATATATTAAATGTAGGTTGGTCCAAGTAAGAAGAGTGAGCATTGGAATACAGAAATGGAAATCAATATCATGCCTCACTCAAAAAAAAAGAAAAAAAAGGATGCTCTAAAAATGGAAGATCAGAAGGGAGCATGCCAAGAAGGAAATGACCAAGTGAAAGTAGAACTCAACATTTGAAGACCTAGTCACTAGTATATTTTATTTTCACTTAGGTCTTGAGGTGGGATTAATCTTTGAAAATTACTTAATCTTGTTACCATATGTTTTAAATGAGTTAGATTAAGTAAATCTGATGTTAACATAAGTTAGATTTGAAAAACTTTGATGACAGACGAATTTTGAGAAGTAAAACTTCATATACTTTGTGAAATCACGAACTTTGCTGACTGAAATTTGAAGTTCCAGAGATATTATCTCTGACAGATGAATTTCAGGTGTTGAAATTCGAATTTCAGGTGTTGAAATTCGAATTTCGAGTCAAGCATAGTTAGTGAAATCTAGTTTTCAAGAATCTAGAGTTTGACCTTTGATTAGTGTTTTTAATATATCTCTCAAAATACATATGGCTTTGATGTAAAACTTATTTCATATGAAACTAGACTTAATAAGATTTTCAAATAAGGTTACTTCACTCAAAATGAAGGTCATATGAAAAAGTTATGGTTATTTAAAGTTGAGTAGTGAGATATGAATTTTTAGTTTTGACCTCTTATCACTATTTCAATCATATATCACAAAATACATTTTTTTTGAAGTGAAAATTCTTTCATTTGAAAGTAGACATTGACAGCTTTCCAACCATAGGTCATTTACTTAATTTGGAGTTAAAATGAGAGAGTTATGGCTTCTGTAAGATTGTATATAGTGCAAAATTCGAAGTTACGTAGGTTCTGTTGCGATAGACGAATTTCGGGCCTCCAAAATTCGAATTTCGAAGAGAACCCTCGTGTAAAGTTGAGCTTGCCACTGATAGATGAATTTTGGCTTCCAAAATTTGAACTTTAGGTCTAAAAGATGAATTTTGGCTTTCAAAATTTGAATTTCGAAACACCAAACTGTGAAAATACTTCAAGAAAAGCCAACAGACGAATTTTGATATCTAAAATTCGAACTTCAAGTATAACCAACAAATTTTGGCTTTGAAAATTCAAATTTTGAATATCCAAAAACACAGAAATACTTCTGGAACAACCAACAGATGAATTTTCACATCCAAAATTCGAATTTTGAAAGGAAAAACTTGTGCCATATTGAGTTGCTCACTGACAGACGAATTTTGGGGTTCCAAAATTCGAATTTCGAAGGCATTGTAGCAAATTAAATTTACTGTTCACATTTGATAGAACTACTTTAAACTTGAAAATTCATATGTTCCAACATACAAACATTTGGCAAGATGAAAATTCGAATTTCAGCTTTGAACAGACAAACTTCGAAGTTCAACGCTAAAAACTTTAACTTACAATCTCTTCAAAATTCGTCTGTTGACATCCAAAATTTGAATTTTAGAATGTTAGAAACATTAAATGTGGTTGGTAAACGGCTAGTTTTGCAGAGTAACCATTGGGTAACATCTTTAATGGCTAGATCTTGTGTCTAATGTCTAATTACACTACAAAACTATAAATTTAATATCATTTGAACTTACGGGTAACGAATTGTAAGAGTGTTTATGCGAAAATACTACAACAGTTTGTAAAATCTTTCTATCACAGCGTTGTTTGAAAAACCCACCTCAATAGAGTGAACTTTCAATGTATCATCTACTCTTCAAGAGAGTTTTCATTCTGTAAACATTTCTTTCTACATATTCTGGGTAGAATCTTAGTGTGGGGAAACACTAAGGGATTTACACATCTTCTAAGGGTGTGGGGAGAGTGGCTTCACAAGTGCCTATTGAAACTTATGAGAATGTACTGAGGCTTCAGAGGTGCCCGGATCAAACCTGTGAGATATAGTGGAAAATCTCAAGTGGTGGCTGAACCAGCATAAATCATTGTGTATTGTTCTTCATCTTCTCTACTCAGCTACTGCACTCAACCATCTCTGTTTATCCCTGTTTTACTGCACTCTTAGTTAAATTGGGTTGTGATCCAAAAGAGAAAAAATCTTGCATCACCCAATTCACCCCCCTCTTGGGTGACCAGTCAACCTAACATACCCTTGGTTCTAGCTATGTTCGAGGGAGACATGCATACCATTCATTCACATGGCATTCATGAGTTGCATGATATATATATATATATATGTGTGTGTGTGTGTGGTTGTCCTCAGTTACTGAGACATTGTCTCACACACCTCTCCCATGAACTAACCTTTCAGGTGATGGTTCTGACACTTGTCCTGAGAAGTCGAAGGAGTAGCAGCGGACTTGGGAATACTAGGTCTATGTAGTCTATGTAGTATTTGTATATTGGATATTGTATCTTGTGCCAAGTAGGATAGAAGGTTTTGTAATGGATGTATGTATGGTTATATATGGAAAAAGGTGTTGTTGGTTGTATGTATGTAGTGTGTATTTGTTATATGTGATGAAAGTGAGAATTGGGCCTTATGGTGTGTTTGAGGTCTTGTAGCCCATCGGTATAGTTAGGAGTCCCAAGGGGTTAAGTCTCATATGAGTGGTTCCTTTTAGGTGAAACCTTTTTGGACAAGTTGGTTTGAGGGTTTTGGACCTGTGTAAATAGTCTTTGAGTGACCAGTTGCCTTTGGTGGCAATTAGAGGTGGTTAGTAGTAAGTTTAAGTTAATAAGTGGATAAAACAACGTCATGGGTCCAGAATCTCCATACGGAGTTGGATTAAGGTGAAAGTGGTGTCTATGGCTAGATTATAACTAGATTGACTTGTAGGAGTTGGAATGAAGTCAATCGGAGATCAGAGCATAAAGTTATGCACGTCGGAAGTTCACCTTAGAGTATGAAAGTTACTGATATAGGATATCAGCATGGGGTGCCGTGGCTCCAAAGTCTAGGCCACGTTGCCAGTAAAGCCAGAAGCTAGTATAGAACGTGGGAGGCTGGAGCCGAGGCGGTACTATAGCAGCTGCGGCCCTAGCCCATTTTCTGGCATTTTTTGGTTCGTTTCCATTGTTCTAAAGTTGTGAGAAGTTATTTTGAATTGTTGGGGTTGTGATTAGTTGATTTTTGAAGATTTTGGTCAAGTCAGGAGGTATCAGGAGGTAGGGTGTTAAATTTTGGTATCAGAGCAATGGTTTTGGACCATTGTTTCTGCTTGAAGTACTACTTGGCACAATTTTAAATACATAGACTATATTCCCATTGCAATGCTAGTCCATAACCATATAATTGAATGTGTTGTTGTTTGTGTGTAGGAAGAATGTCTTGAAGAGGAGGCCAAGTAACAGTGATCTCATGAGGCAGATGCATGAGATACTGGCTGGCCTCAGTAATCAGGTGAATACTTAGGGGGAAACGTTGAACAGGTTACAAGAGCGGATGGATAGACAAGAGCAAGGTGAACTGAATGAAGAGGCTGGCATGTTTATGGATCTGAATACAGGAGAGGATGAAAATATGATGGAGCCTGAGAGAGCCCTAAGGATTAGTAGAAGGGGTATCTTTTCACAATTCAGGGACTTTTGGAAGTTCAATCCTCTGGCTTTCAAAGGTATCATGGATGTTTCACAGGCTGAAGATTAGATAGAACAATTGGAGAATATTTTTAGTGTGATGGATTGCACCTCAGAGCAAAGGGTGCAATTGGCGGCATTTAAGCTCGAAAAGAAGGCTAAGAGATGGTGGAGGAGTGTTCTCCCAAATGTTGAAGTGATGAATCCTTCGATAAATTGGGATCAATTTAAGGAATGGTTCTTTGTACACTATGTCCCTCCAGCTTTAATGATGCAGAAGGAGGCCGAGTTCCTAACTTTTCAATAGGGGAATCTGTCAACGAATGACTATATTGATTAGTTTTTGGACTTGGTGAAATATTCCACTTATCTGAATAATTACCCTGATGATAGGTGGATGGCTCAGAGGCTGTTTGAGGGAGCCCATCCAGAGATCAAGGAGTGGTTATTTGTGGTGGAGTTTGTGTCCTTTGAGGACTTATAGACGGATGAAGGAAGCTGAGGAGCATTGAAGGAATTCCATGATTTGAGCCTTTTCCCAGCTAGGACCTACAGAAGGAATCAGTAAAGTCAATGGCTCAGGAAGTGGTAGCAGCGATGGTAGCACAGGTTATAGTGGAGGAAGAGGTCATCATAACTTGGGCCATCATGGTAGAGGTAGAGGCAGGTTTGGTCGGGATCAGTCCAATAGAGGTCGGTTTGGCAGAGGACCCTTTTATAGAGGAGGCTTTGAATGGGGGAGTTCCAATCAAAGTGAGTATGCAGGAAGGGACTCCACTTCATCTCAATACAATTTAGGTAGTGCATCAAATCCATACACAAAATGCTAGTTTAGCCATGGTGATCGTCTGTGTTTGATTTGTTTTAATTGTAGGAGACCTAGAGATATTGCACGAAGTTGTCATGAGTCAAGACGTGAAGATACGATGATGAGGCCCACGATACCCGGACGAGTTTTCGCCATCACTCGACAAGAAGCGGATGCAGCTCCTAACTTGATTAGAGGTAAACTTAAACTCAATGGTTACTCTATTCATGCTTTGTTTGACTTAGGTGCATCGTATTCCTTCATTTCTTTTGATTATGCTCAGAGATTGAGTATTGTGGCTATGGGGTTGCCTTTTGAGTTATCAGTGTCTACACCCATGGGAGTTTCATTAAGAACTGTTCAAGCTTGTCTAAACTGTGTGGTTCATTTTGAACACCGAAACACTACCCTGGATCTAATCTGTTTGTCGTTGCAAGAGATAGATGTAATAGTTGGGATGGATTGGTTGGAGGAGAATAATGCCATTCTTGACTGTGCTTGAAAGATTGTATCTTTGCTTATGAATATCCTTGATATTGAAGGGGATGAGAATGTTTGTTTGTCCTTTGCCCAAGCTGACAGGTATTTGAGGAAAGGATGTCAAGGATTTCTGGTTTTCTTCTCTGTGAACGTGGATATGGAAGGTGGTCTCGAAAGATATCCACTTGTGAGTAAATTCCCTAATGTGTTTCCAGAGGAGATTACCAGATTGCCACCACCACGAGAACTAGAGTTTTCCATCGATTTGGTGCCCGAGACAAGTCCTATTTTGAAGGCTCCATATCCAATGGCACCGTCTGAATTGAAAGAGCTGAAGAAGCAGATTGAGGAATTGTTGAAAAGAGGTTTCATTAGACTTAGTGTTTTGCCTTGGGGAGCTCCAGTGTTATTTGTCAAGAAGAAGGATGGTAGCCTCAGATTGTGCATTGATTACAGGTAGCTGAACTGAGTGACGATCAAGAATAAATATCCTTTGCCTAGGATTGAAGACTTGATTGATTAGTTGGCAGGTGCCTCTATATTCTCAAAAATCAATTTGAGGTCGGGATACCATCAACTGCAAGTACATGCTGAAGATGTGCCTAAGACGGCTTTTTAGACTCGATATGGTCATTATAAGTTTCTCATGATGCCATTCGGGTTGACGAATGCCCCGGCAATCTTCATGGATTACAATGAATAGGGTGTTTTGACCGTATTTGGATAAATTTATGGTGGTTTTTATTGACGACATCCTGATCTACTCCAAGAGTGAGGAGGAGCATACACTTCATCTTCGGATTGTGTTGTAAGTTTTACGAGATCACTAACTGTATGCTAAGCTCAGTAAGTGTAAGTTTTGGCTACGGGAGGTGAAATTTCTGGGTCATGTGATTTCTGCGGAACGAGTGGCAGTAGACCCTAGTAAAGTTGAAGTAGCGTTGAATTGGGAGAGACCACAATCGGTGACTGAAGTTTGGAGTTTTTTGGGATTAGCTGGATATTACCAAAGGTTCATTAAGGGATTCTCTCAGCTTGTTATGCCCTTGACTAGACTCACCCATAAGGATCGATCTTTCATTTAGGATGACAAGTGTGAGAGATCATTCCAAGAGCTGAAGGTTTGTCTGATGTCCACCCCAGTACTCATTATCCTTAACCCATCAGAGCTGTTCACTATTTATACAAATGCCTCTAAGAAGGGCTTAGGGTGTGTATTGATGCAGCAAGGTAGAGTTATGACGTATGCTTCAAGGCAGTTAAGGCTTCATGAGGAGAACTATCCTACTCACAACCTTGAGCTAGCAGCTGTAGTGTTTGCCTTGAAATTATGGAGGCATTATCTCTATGGTGCTCAGTTTGAGGTGTTCAGTGATCACAAGAGTTTGAAGTATTTGTTTGATCAAAAAGAGTTGAACATGAGGCAAAGTCATTGGATTAAGTTCCTTGTGGACTATGAGTTTCCTTTGAAATATCACCCTGGGAAAGCCAACGTTGTGGTGGATGCATTGATTAGAAAGTTGATCCATATGGCCACGATGATGATAAGGGAGCAACAGTTGTTGGAAAGCCTAAGAGATATGAAGTTATCCATTAATGTTCATCCTAGAGTACTAGTAATGAGTTCCATCAGTGTATTAAGTGATTTATTGAGGAACATCTGCTATACTCAGATGGAGGATGACTATCTTTTGGGCATTCGGGAACAGGTTGAAATGGCGGTGACCCAGGACTTTAATATTCTGGAAGATGATATCATCAGGCATCGTGGTTGGATATGTGTGCCAAATATTGTGGGGGTTGCAAGAAATTATTTTGGAGGAAGCTCATAAGAGTAGGTATACTATTCACTTAGGTACCACCAAGATGTACCAAGATCTGAAGCATGGTTATTGGTGGCCAGGTATTAAAAAGGACATCGCAGAGTATGTGGCAAGATGTCTGATTTGTCAGAAGGTAAAGATTGAGTACTAAATGCCTGCTGGGACATTGCAATCTTTGGAGATCCTAAAGTGGAAATAGGATAGCGTTTCCATGGATTTCGTGATGGGATTACCGAGGACCTCTTCAAAACACAATGTAATATCGGTCATTGTGGACAGGTTGACGAAGTCGGCCTATTTTCTTCCGATTCGGGAGACCATTTTTATGGAGAAGTTGTCTTAGTTGTATGTGAATGAGATTGTGAGAATGCATGGAGTCCTGATGAATATTGTGTCAGACAGAGATCCTAGGTTTACATCTAGATTTTGGAAATCTCTTCAGAAGGCCATGGGTACGAAATTGAGTTTTAGTACTCTGGAGGATATGCTGCGAGCATGTGTTCTAGAGAACAAAGGCAATTGGGACCAGTTTCTGCCATTGGTTGAATTTGCCTACGACAACAGTTTTCACTTGAGTTTGCTAATGGCTCCATACGAAGCATTGCATGGTAGGAAGTATAGGTAGCCTTTGTGTTGGGCCGAACTCGGTGGAAGGAGTCTTTTGGGCCTAGATATTGTGGATCAAACCTCTTGGCAAATAGAGAGTATTCGTCAGAAGCTTCTAACAGCTCAGAGTCGGCAAAAGAGTTATGCAGATAGGAGGAGGAGACCATTGGAGTTTGATGCTAGAGATCATGTGTTTTTGAAGGTCACTCCTACTACTGGTGTTGGAAGATTGATTTGAGCCAAGAAGCTCACTCCGCGGTATATGGGTCTATACCAAATTTTGGAGTGAATTGGGCCAGTGGCATATCGAGTGGCGCTACTGCCTAATCTCGCTGGATTGCATGATGTTTTCCGTGTGTATCAACTCAAGAAATATCATCCGGATCTATCTCATATAATTGATGATGATGTAGTTCAAGTGTGAGAGGATCTGACTTTTGAGGTCACGCCATTGCAAATTCTTAATGTTAAGGATAAGCAGTTAAGAAATAAGATGATAAAGTTGATAAAGGTCTGTTGGAGCGGCTTGACATCTAATGATATCACGTGGGAGACAGAAGAATCCATGCCAAGGAAGTATCCAGAGATCTTTGCTTGAAGTAAGAATTGAAATTTCGAGGACGAAATTTTTATAAGGAGGTGAGAGTGTACACCCCTCATGCTATCTTTCTTGGCATTGTGTTCAGGACCAAAGAAAAAAGGACGGAGAAAGACTCAAATGGAGTCTGGAAAAGCTCCACACCGAGGTGAGAAGTAGGGCCACCATGATGAGAATCTTTCCAGTATTGTGGTTTCAACTAAATATGGTAGAGCCGTGGCGATGGGTGCCAAGGCCGCAGTGAGATTCAGGAATTTTGTTCAAATCCAGATCAGTTCGGATGAACAGAAATGAAAGAAATGGAGGGAGCGACAAGGAGCTAAGCTAGGGTTCGCTATTTTCGGCCATTAGGAATGATTTTGGACATCGAGAGCTTGGATTCAAGTTGGTAAGTGTTCTCTACTCCTTCCTCTTCATTTTCTTCGGTTGGGAATTTGGGATTTTCAGTTGTGAGGTTGGATTCCCGATTTGGGAAGAAATCCACCGATTGAAATGGATGAAATAAGGTTAATGAAGTGTGTTGTAGTGTCCAAGTTGCTTGGATGTGAGTTTTGAAGGGAATATGTGTGTTTAAAGCTTAACCCTAAGTTGTTCTTGGTTGAGAGTATGAGGAATCCGAAGTGTAAGGGATTATGTGATTTTGAATGGTCCCTAAGAGCTTATTGATGCATGAAAGGGGTGTTAGAACCTTGGGTTAGGCCTAAAGTGGTTAAATTGTGATATTTGGATATTTAGTATATGTGGTTACTTGAGATATTATGGTATTGTGAAGGTTGTTGGTTAACCAAGAGGGGTTTCACGCGTGTTGGATAATCCGAGAAGTTCATGGAACTCACGTGTGTGATATTGACAACTGGAGGTAACTAGGTGTTTGTTTGTTTGTATTGTATTGAATGATAGTATGTATATTTGTATATATATGCATGTTTCTTTCATACCACAATATTGATATGTGTGTGTGTGCTATTTTCTATATATATCATGGTATGTGTTGAATCAAGAGTTTTGATGACTTTAAACCAACACTCAAGAGCTTGGATGGAAGATATCAAAGAAGAACAAAGCTGTTTCAAGTGAAGATTTTCTGAGTATTGATGTTAGATCTTTTGTAGGATCTTTAGTTTTCAGTATGATTGGGTAAAAGATTTTGATTTGAAGAAAAGATGTTTTCAAACTTTAATTTTATGCTAAATCTTTGAACATTTGAAAAACACCTTCAAACAGACGAAGGTTGAAAGTTTAAATTGAACTGTCAAGTTAGAAATTCGAACTTTGCCTTTGGAAATTCGAATTTTCAAGCTAAAACTAAATAAGTCTGAAGAGATTGCTCTCTGTCAGACAAATTTTGGTTGTTCAAAATTCGAATTTTCATCTTGTCTGAAAAGAGGCCTTTTGAAACAGACGAACTTCACACTTTCAAAATTCGAATTTCAAGTAAAAAGAAGTTTGTAAAAATCAAAGAAATTCGTCTGAAACCATAACAAAGTGCATCTGAAAACAAAATGAAATTAAGTTTTATAAATGCTCTCTGACAGACGAATTTTGAAGTTGTAACATTCGAATTTTCATATAAGTCTGAAAAATGCTTCTTTACAACAGACGAACTTTGAGTCTTCAAAATTCGAACTTCAAACAAAACAAAACTTAAGAAATTGGAAGAAATTCGTCTGAAACTATGTTAAAGTTCACCTGAGATCAAGAGTGATGTAAGTTTCAAAACTGCTCTCTGACAGACGAACTTTGAACATTGAAATTCGAATTTCAGAAGCTAAGTTCTTAAGTCTATTGAAATGAAACATTGACATACGAATGATAAGAACTTGCAACATTCGAATGATGAAATGAGTTTGAAAAGAGTTTCTCTGACAGACGAATTTTGCCTTTCCAAAATTCGAATTTCGAAGAAAGTTATCTACTGTGTCCCTTTAAACGTTCAATGGACAGACGAATTTTGGGGATCCAAAATTCAAATTTCGAAGGCACTGTAGAAAATTGAAAACACTGTTCATACTTAACCGAAAAACTTTCTTCTTGAAAATTCGTATGTCACATTGTGAAAATGTTTTGTGAGTTTCAAAATTCGAATTTCACTTCATGGACAGACGAACTTCGTGCTGTAACGTTGGAAGCTTTAATCTTTGGTTCCCTCGAAATTCGTCTGTTGGCCAACCAAAATTCGAATTTCAGTATGTCAGAAACATTAAATGCGGTTGGTAAACGGATAGTTTTTTCAGAGTAACCGTTGAATAACTTCTCCAACGGATAGATTTAGTCTCTAACGGATATATGAGACCTAAATCTATAAATACAACATCATTTGAAGTTGTGGGTAAGAAATCAAACTTGTATATACCGAATTTCTGCTGAATCTTTTTCTCAAAAGCTTTTACCCTCTTAACTTCCAAACTTGTACCTAAACTTTCATATCTACTCCTTTCAAGAGAGTTACTTCATTGTAATCAATCTACTCTTCATCTGAAAGATAGATTTACTTGTGAGGGATATTCACAAGGAGATTTGGAAGCACATAGTGAAAGTGCTTGGAGAGTTTGAGAGAGCTCAAAAACAGAGCAAACTCGTGTATTGTGGCCTTTGCAAGAAGCCCATTGAAATTCTTGCTGTATAGTGGATAAATCCCAAGAGGTGCCTTGGGGACTGGATGTAGGTCAAGTGGAAGGACCAAACCAGGATAAATTATTGAGTCCTCTTCTCCCTATCTTTACTTTTCAGCTTGCTCTGTTTTACGCATTGTTTTCATTATACTGTGATATCTTCACTTACTTCACTTTGTGCAGAAAAATTTCAAACTTCCCAATTCACCCCCCTCTTGGAAAGTCAGCCTTGCTAACAGTATGCACACAGCTAGATGATGATTTTGATGATTATAATGATTACAATGATGATTATGATAATGATATTGGCATGGCATGACATGATGCATTCATGACATTGTGATATGATGATGATGATTATATGATGATACATGAACATCACCACATGACATTGTGAGATTGTGATATATGGTGGATTGGGTGGTGATGATGATATCATACATGATGATATGAAATATGATGATATAAAATATGATCAGGGAGGATAAGGTTGGGATCTGTGTCGCTAAATCCTCCCCTATGGCTAGGGGAGCCAGGCTGCAGTGGACTACACCTTCCCTAAATCACCACCAATTTGAGGTGGTCCAGGGGAAGGAGATCCACGATTCGAGCACTAGTGTAACCTTTAGCTGGGTTGCATTAGTGGAAGGTGAGCTTGGTAATGTCCCGGAATCGGTCTTCATTGACTGTTGGAAGGGAGTTACCTATATGAAATGCCCTGTTATGATAATAGCCCGTGGTTCTAGCTATGTACGAGGGAGACATGCATACCATTCATTCACATTGCATTCATGAGTTGCATGATGTGTGTGTGTGTGTGTGTCCCCGGTTACTGAGACATTATCTTAAATCCCTCTCCCATGAACTAACCTTTTAGGTGACGGTTCTGGCACTAGTCCTGAGAAGTCAAAGGAGTAACAACAGACATGGGAATACTAGGTCTATGTAGTATTTGTATATTGGATATTTTATCTTATGCCAAGTAGGATAGAAAGTTTTTTTTATGGATGTATATATGGTTATATGTGGAAAAAGGTGTTGTTGGTTGTATGTATGTGGTGTGTATTTGTTATGTGATGAAAGTGAGAATTGGGCCTTGTGGTGTGTTTGAGGGCCTGTAGCCCATTTGTATAGTTGGGAGTCCCAAAAGGTCAAATCTTAGAGGAGTGGTTCCTTTGAGGTGAAACCTCTTTAGACAAGTTGGTTTGGGGGTTTTGGACCTATGTGAATGGTCTTTGAGTGACCAGTTGCATTTAGTGGCAATTGGAAGTGGTTAATGGTGAGTTTTGGTCAATAAGTGGCCAGAACAGCGTCAAGGGTCCAAAATCTCCATACGGAGTTAGATTGAGAGGAAAGTAGTGTCTACAACTAGATTGAGACTAGATTGACTTGTAGGTGTTGGAATAAAGTCAATCGGAGGTCGGAGCATAAAGTTATACACGTCAGAAGTTCGCCCCAGAGTATAAAAGTTGCTGATATGAGATATTAGTATGGGGCGACGCGGCTCCAAAGTAGAGGCTGCGGCCCTAGCCCATTTTCTGGCCTTTTTGGGTTCGTTTCCGCTTTTCTGAAGTTGTGAGAAGTTGTTTTGAGTTGTTGGGGTTGTGATTGGTTGAATTTTGAAGATTTTGGTCAAGTCAGGAGGTGTCAGGAGGTAGGGTGTTACACCTAGGATACTTAAACAGGCAATGAAATCATAGCAATCTACTTGGCACAATATTACATAAACTAAATTACAAACTCCTATTATATATGAAATTCTTGAAGACGGAGAGGTTTGCAACTCGATGGTCTTCTCTAGACTAGTACCAAAACCTCCACCTAAAATGTTAGTTCAAGGGAAAGGGGTGTGAGATAAAGTCTTAATAACTGGAGACAACCATAAGCAACATATATAATAATTCACGCAATAATGCACATGGTGCCATGAATGCAAAAATGTAATGGACTGCATATTCTCCCTCGAACATGGCTAGAACCACGAGCTATCATTATAACAAGATATTTCACATAGGTGACTTCCTTCCAATAGTTGGTGAAAACTGATTATGGGACATCACTAAGCTTACCTCACACTAGTGCACCTGGCTAAATGTAACACTAATACTTGAATCATGGCTTTCCTTCTCCTTGACCACCGAGAATTGGTGGTGATTTTAGGGAAGGTGCAGTCCATTGCCATCTTGCTCTCCTAGCCATAAGAGAGACTTTAACGATAGGCATCCCTTCCTTATTTCACCCATATTATATCTCATCATATCATATCATATATCATCCTCACCACCTGATTTATCTTTCCTCACAATGTTCATATAATGGTGATGTTCGTGTCATATCATTATACAATCATCATCATGTTTCTCAAAGTTATACTATGAACTCATGTAATGTCGTATCATCATCAAATATAATCATCATCTACTATAATGTCTAGCAATGTGCATACCATGATATATAGAAAAACAATATACACACATAACAATATCGTGGTATGAACAAAAACATGCATATATACACATATATATACTAACATATAATACACACAATGCAAACACTGGTTACCTCAGGTTGTCAATATCGTACCAAGCACACAGGGGCTTAGGCAAGCCTCCAGGGCACCTATCACAAACTATACACCTCCAATTAGCCAATCAATTACTACAACATCATAATATCTTTAATTAACATAAAACACATAACGATCCATAACTCACAATTTCATCATTCAAACTTAGCCCATAGCTCCAACAATAGAATTACACACTAATGGGCTCTAATTAATCATATCATAATCATCCTTGTACATCTTGGAATCCCAAATACCTCAGCTAAAATCAACCTAGGGTTTACTCAAACTCATCATATACCAACCAAAACTTGTACCTAAACCTTCCTAACACTAAATAATACTTCTATAACACCAAACCAAACATCTTAATTAGTGGATTCATCCCTAAACTCAAAACCTAATATACTCCTACCAATTTCCAAATCAAAAACAAAGAGAAAAGAAAGGAGAGGAAGCAAGATTCACTTACCAACCAAGATTTAAGATCCTCAAGGCCAGAAATCTTCCCTAAAGGCCCGAGAAATGGAACCTTAATGGAGCTCCTCCGTTTCTCCCTTGATTCTTCTCTTCTCGACTAACTGAATGACTTCTGATTTATAAGAATTTGGGATCTCACACCGTGGCGAAAGATAAGTTCATCGTAGCGTGGAGCCCTTTTGTCCAAGAATATTATGCATTCTTTGTCTTGCTCGCTGTGGCAGCCTTGTTTTAGGTCATGGCGTGGGAGCTTCTACCTCCTCCTCTTCTAATCTACGTTCTTTTGTCTTTTCTCTGGTCCTAATCCCTTTGATCCTGTGCACATCACTGAGTCTAATTCTTGTTAGTTTGAGGCTAAGTCTAGGATAGTATAGTGAGGGTTGTTACAAAATCTCAGTAGTTATACCCATTCAAGCATTTGCATTATCATCACATTTCATAAAATCATTAATAAAAGTCATAGAAACATATTATGCCATAACTATTTCATAAAAATTTTGGCATTGTAACACCTTGTAAAATGGAAATCCTAGGATCACAAAACCCTTCAATCAACCAACCAGCAATTCAGTAACATCACAAAACATTTAAGGAAACATATAGCATAGTCAATAATTCATGAAAAACAATATGGGTAACATAAAGCATTGAAAGAGAATAACTACCTTAGAGATTTCCTTTGCCTTCTACTCTCTGTACACCCTTTCATCAGCTTTCCATAACTTCCTTGAACCTAAATACAACATCATTTAAGTATTTTAGCCACTAGTTCAAGCTCTCACATCATAAAGTGTTCATTAAACCCTTAACTTTTCAGTTTGAAATTCTTTTTTATTTTCTTTGATCCAATACTAGTTCTTACATAATTTGGAATTAAGGAATCTATTTTTGGGATTAAAATCATGAAATTCCATTCACATCACAAACCCTAGTCTGACTAAAAATTTGCGTAAGATGATTTTCTTCAAAACTCTTCAAATTACTTGTGATTTCATGCCTTAAGTGACTTATCTAAGCTTTTCCCCATGATTGTTTAACAAAAACTCAACTCTCTCTCACTAAACCTCCATGGCTGAAATTTTTGAAGTGAGAAAGGAGAGAAAAAAACTTCATGAAAGCTTCTTAAAATACTCAAGAACACAAGCTAGGATCCTTGAAAGCTTACCTTTGTAATTTAAGCTTGATTCTTCACTTGTAGCCTTTCTTTTTCTCTCTTGGAATATTTGTTCTCTCACTCTCCTATGGCTACTATCTTGTATGTCAATATGAAGGAGAATGAAGGCTATAACTTACTTAATCCAAGTTCAAGAGGAGAAAGATGAAAGGAATGAATAGTAATCCTTGGTTAGTAAACCAACTTAGTTAATTTACCTTCACTTTATAAAAGCTTTTAACATAATTCCTTCTATGTCCATGCTTCTAAAAGTCACAACATTTAGGGGAAATTTTTGGCCAAAAATTGATTCATAATTTTAAATGGACCAAAATACTGTTTACCGATAACTTTTATCCATACCAATTAATCATTTTTTCCATAATTGAATTGGTACAAGATTGTCCAAAATTTATCCTTGGACTAAAATCATTATTTTGACCCATAGTATATCTAGGTTAGGTCCAATTATTGTCCCTAACACTATACGGCTTTTTCTGTAGTCTAAAATAACCTTTATCCTGTTTAATTTGACAATCCAATCTTTAATAACCATTATAAATTCATATAGACATAATAACTTCAAAGCAATATTCCATTAGGTCCTGCTAATCATGAACTTCGTTTTGAAGGTAATTTTTATAATTTCCAAAATTACCTCTGACCAGGGCAATATTGTATTTTTTAATTCTTTCGGATCCTTTCTTAGAAATTTTCCAAGGACTATATTGTAAATAATTTGTTCCCCTCACCAAAATGCAATTTTCATCTTTCTTCTCTATCCTGGGAAATTGATATTGCTCTTGAGCCCGGTCAAAATACAAATATTGATTCTTTTAGGTTCTTTCTTGTAATTTTCCCCAAAGATCAATTTTTCAATAATTCTTTTTCATTAAACTTCAAACTAGTTTATTTTTCAACCTCGACCTCTCGACTACACAATACCTGTACCATTTTGTTCAGCTCATAATGGGTTTCCATTCAACTGGTATGTTGTATACCTTTCTACTCAGTTCTAGACTAAATTCATGCAAAGGATCTTGTAGAAAATTAATTCCAATTAGGGACCAAACATAATCCCTTCTAAGGACCGCATGGAAAATTAATTCTTTTAAAGGAATGAGCATGTAACATCATCGTCTAGCTTTCTTTCCCATATTTTGATATATTTTATGGTATCCCGTAAAAATAGGAATACTACACTTAGAAAGTAAGACACCTCCCTCTATAAATAGAGAGGACTAGGAGTCTCCAATGCACTTCATACTTTATTTCACTTACTGCTTCTCCTATCTTTTATTTTACACACTACCTAGAGAGAGAGAGGAAGAGAGAAACATAATGCCTTCTTTATTATAATTAACTCCACATGAAAGTTATATGGTTCATAGAGGATAAGAACGTAAAGATGTTCTAGGTTCAAGGTGCTAGCATTCCATTCATTGAGTTCCTCGTTCATGTGGATACCATAGAGGGTAGGTGCTTGTGAGAGTAATTCACGTTGATCCAATCAATCACTTGGCGGAGAAAGCATAAAGTCTAAGTTTTGAATTTGCCACAGGTAGTTTTTTACATTTCTATTTAGTTTAAGTAAAACTGATGGATCCTTAGAATGGATTTTGAATTAAATTTTTAAATTTTTGCTACATTTTTATTGTAACACTTGACCTCCAGACTTAACCAAAAACTTCAAAATTTAACCAAACATAACCTCAAAACTATAAAACAACACTCCATAACTTTAAACAGCGGAAACGACTCCCAAAACACCAAAAAATAGGGCTGGGGGCTGCGATCGCTATAGTACCACCGCAGCTCTGGCCTCCCCTATTTCTGTATCACTACTAGCCTTACTGGCACCGTGGCTTGGACTCTGGAGCCGCGGCGCCGCATGCTGATATCCCATATCAGCAACTTTCACACTCCGAGGTGAACTTCTGACGTGCATAACTTTATGCTCCGACCTTCGATTGACTTGATTCCAACTCCTACAAGTCAATCTAGTCCCCATCTATCCAAAGACACCACTTTTACCTCAAATCTAACTCCGTATGGTGATTCTGGACTTTTAACACCATTTTGGCCACTTATTGACCAAAAATCACCACTAACAACCTCCAATTGCTACTGAAGGCAAATGGACACTCTCAGACCAATCATACAGGTCTAAAACCCTCAAACCATCTTGTCCAAAAAGACTTCACCTCAATTGAACCACTCCTCTGAGATTTGACCCATTAAAACCCAACTTGACCAAATGGGCTACAGGCCCTTAAACAAACCAACATACAGCTCATCAACTTCAAAACAATACAACCATACATACCATATAGATAAACATACATACATTCATAACCAGTCTTAACCATATCATTTATCCATTACAAACCATTCTATCTTACTCGGTAGAAAATACATTATCCAAAATACACACACTACATAGACTATTCCCACGTACACGGCTACTCCCGCGTCTTCTCCGGATTAGTGCCAGAACCGTCACCTGAATGGTTAATCATGGGAGAGGGTGTGAGACAATGTCTCAGTAACTGAGGACAAACACATACATATATATATTCCATACAACTCATGAATGCAATGTGCAATAAATGGTATGTATGTCTTCCTCGCACATAGCTAGAACCACGAGCTATCGTCATGACAAGACATTTTGTATAGGTAACTCCCTTCTAACAGTTGGTGAAGACTGATTCTGGGACATCACTAAGCTCACCTCCCATTAGCGTACCAGGCCAAAAGTAACGTTAATGTTCGAATTGTAGCTCTCCTTCCCCTTTCCCTACCACTAATTGGCAGTAATTTAGGGAAGGTACAGTCCACTGTACGTCTTTCCCTCCTGGCCATCGGAGGTGATTTAGCAGCAGGGATCCCATCCTTATCCTCCCTAACATATATATATTCCCTTCTTGTCCTCCCTAACATATATCATCATATATCATACCATCATCATATCATCACCACCCAATCCGCCATATATCAAGGCCACACAATGCCATTTGGTGATGCTCATGTATCATCATATAATCATCATCATCATGTCACAATCATATGTATGCATCATGTCATGTCATGCCAAAGCCATCATCATAATCATAATTATCATCATCTAGCTGTATGCATACCACGATATACAGAAAACAATACACACAATTACATCAATATTGTGGTATGAAAGAAACATGCATATATATTCATAAATATCCATACCAATGTACAATACAATACAAATAAAGAAACACCCAGTTACCTTAACTGTCATTACCACACGTACACGAGTTCCACAAGCTTCCTTGAACTGTTAAATACACGTGAACCCCTCTCGATTAGCCAGCAACCTTTACAATACCATAATTCTTGCATTAACACAATGTACCAATAAACCAAACATCACAATTTAACCACATTAACTTAACTCAAGGTTCCAACACCCATTTCATGCATCAACAAGTTCTTAGGGATCACTCAAACACTACACAACCTCCTACACTTCAGATTCTCAAGAGCCCTAACCAAGAACAATCTAGGGTTAAGCTTTAAACACATATAATCCCTTCAAAACTCACATCCAAACAACAATGATACCAAAACACACTTCCTAAATCCTATTTCAATTGGTGGATTCATCCCAAACCGGAAATCTAACCTCAATACTGAAAATCCCAAACTCTAACTGAAGAAAATGGAGAGGGAGGAGTACAGAACACTTACCAACTTAAATCCAAGCTCTTGAGATCCAAAAATCACTCCCAATGGCCAGAAATAGTGAACCCTAGCTCAGCTCTGTTGAATCAAGAAGTTTTGATGATTCCAAACTAACATTGAAGAGCTTGGATTGAAGATATCAAAGGAGCTCAAAGTGTCTCAAGTGAAGAAAATCTGAGTAATCATTGCTAGGATTGTTGTAGGATCTTTTGTTATGGGTAAAAGACTTTGATTTGGTGGAAAAACGTTTTAAAACCTTGATTTTATGTTAAATTATGAAATATTTGAAAAATACCCACCAACAGACGAAGTTTAAAAAGTTTACATTGAACTGTTATATGGGAAATTCGAACTTTAGCTTTGAAAATTCGAATTTCGAGCTAAAACTGAGTAAGTCTGAAGAGATGTCTCTCTGACGGACGAATTTTGATTGTTCAAAATTCGAATTTTCATAAGTGTCTTAAAGAAGCAGTTGAGCAACAGACGAACTTCAAATTTTGAACATTCGAATTTCAGACAAAATGAAACTTATAAAAACTGAAGAAATTTGTCTGAAACAATGTTAAAGTTCATCTGAAATCAAGATTATATTGAGTTTCAAAATTGCTCACTGACAAATGAACTTTGAACATGGACATTCGAATTTCAGATGCTAAAGTTGTGAGTATGTTGAAATGACATGATGACATATGAAGGACAGTGTTTGCAAATTCGAATGTTGAAGTAAGTTGAAAAAGAGGTCTCTCTGACAGACGAACTTCACTCTTTGAAAATTTGAATTTCGAAGGAAATGAACTACTGTGCCTTTTAAGTCTGCTGCGGACAGATGAATTTTGGGGTTCCAAAATTCAAATTTTGAGGGCACTGTAGCAAATTGAAAACACTGTTCACACTTAACAGAAAATCTTTTCACTTGAAAATTCGTATGTCACAATATGGAAACATTCTCTAAGTTTCAAAATTTGAATTTCGCTTCATGAACAGACGAACTTCAGTATTTCAACATTGGAAGCTTTAACCTTCGGTTCCTTTCAAATTTGTCTGTTGACTAACCAAAATTTGAATTTTAGTATGTCAGAAGCATTAAATGTGGTTGGTTAATGGATAGTTTTTCAGAGTAACCATTGGATAACTTCACTAACGGATAGATTTTGTCTCTAACGGACTTTTGAGACCTAAATCTATAAATATAACATCATTTGAAGTTGTGGGTAATGAATCAAACTTTGTATATACTGAAACTTTGCCAAATCTTCTACTCAAAGACTTTTACCCTCTCACTTCAATACTTGCTCTTCAACTTTCATATTCACTCTATTCAAGAGAGTTTCACTTTGTAAATAATCTAATCTTCATCTGGAAGATAGATTTACTTGTGAGGAGATATCACAAAGGATTATAAAGCACATAGTGAAAGTGCTAAGAGTGATTGAGTGAGCTCTAGAAAATAGAGCATTCACGTTGTACTGTGGCATTTGCAAGAAGCCCTTGAATTCTTGCAGTATAGCGGAAAATCTCAAGTGGTGACTTGGGGGCTGGACGTAGGTCAAGTGGAGAGACCGAACCAGGATAAATCTCTGAGTTTTTCTTCTCCCTATCTTTTCTCTTTTAGCTTATTGCTTTATACTCTGTTTTTCATTATACCTTGCTTTCTTCATCATTTTCACTTTGTGCAGAAAATTTCTAATCTACCCAATTCACCCCTCTCTTGGGAAGTCAGCCTAACTAACAAGTGGTATCAGAGCTCGGATTCCCAATCAAAGGATCTCACAGTCTGGGAATTAAGATGGATGGCTTTGCAGAAAGCATATTACCAGAAGGGAATAACACAAATAGACCACCTGGCTTCAGTAGAGAACATTATAGGTACTGGAAGATGAGGATGCAGATCTATCTCCAATCAATTGATCTTGACATCTAGTCTATCATTGAGAAAGGAGATTTTGTCCCAATGGCTTTAACAGATGATGGAAAATACAAAGAGAAGCTAGAAGCTGAATTGAATGAAGAAGACAGACGGAGAATCTTGCTGAACTTCAAGGCAAAGCATTGTTTAGTTAGTGCCCTGAACCAAGACGAATTCTACAGAGTCTCACAATGCTCCACTGCTAAAGGAATGTGGGACACCCTGCAGATTGCGCATGAAGGAACAACTAGAGTCAGGGAAAATAGACTGAACCCATGCATTGGGGAATATGAATGTTTCAGAATGGCAGAAGGATAAACTGTGAAAGAGCTACAAAAGAGATTCACTCTCATTATGAATCAGCTGAATAGCCTGGGAAAGGAGTATACTCAAATAGAGAAAGTAAGGAAGATACTCAGAGCTCTCCCTCTGGAATGGCAACCAAAGGGGATAGCAATAGAGGAAGCCAGAGGAGAATCAATGACCTCTGTCACAGCTCTTTTCGGCAGCCTTGAAGAGTATGAAGGAAAAATAAAAGCTTTCAAGGAAGCTGGACAGGACAGAAAGAAGAAAGGTCTTGCCCTCAACGCTGCTGCAGAAAAAGAAGAAGAATCTAATGAATGAGACGAGCTAGATGAAGAAACTCTGGCCATAATGGTCAAAAAAATCGGAAGATTCTACAGCAAGAAGAGAAACAAGAGAATCTTCAAGAAGGGAGCAGCTGGAGAAAGCAAAAGAGAAGCAAAAGAACATGTGACTTGCTATGAGTGCAAGAAGCAGGGACACATCAAATGGGATTATCCTCAATTCCTAAAGAAGCAAGAGAAAGAAAAGAAAGCTACTGACAAAGGGAAAAAGAAGAAAGCCTACATCTCATCAATCTGGGGCAACAGCTCAGATGAGGAAGGAGAAGGTGAAGATGAGATTGCCAACATTTGTTTGATGGCACTTGCTTCTGAAGAAGCTGGACTCCCATTCAGCAGTGATCAAGAAGAAGAGGTATATGAATCTGAACCTTCCTATTCTGAATTACTGGATGCATTTCATGAGCTGCATGATGATTTTGTTAAAGTTGCTAAAGAACTGAAACTAGCTAAGAAAAAGATTAACAAACTAGAATCTCAAAGCAACATCTCTGAAATTACACCTCTACCTATTGCTGAATCTGTCTGCTGTAAATCATGTATTGATCTAAAGCAAACCAATGAATATTTAGTAAAAAGCATGTCTAGGCTTACTAGAGGAAAAGATATGTTGTTTGCTTTAATGGGGAGCCAAAGAATATCACAAGGAAAAGCTGGACTTGGCTATGATCCATGTGCTGTTAGAGAAAATATTAGAAAGAAGAATAAGAATGTATACATGAGACATTTTGTGCATGGTAATGGAAATAAAAGTAAAGATCATATGTCACCTCACATTGAATCATATAATCAACCAAGGCATGTAAAACAAAAATATTATCTGCATTGTTTTCTTCTTGCCTCTCAATCTAGCAGTCCCTTTACCACCAGTAACTTCTGTAACAAAAAGGGGCACATTTCTAGTTCTTGTACTTTAAGGAAAAATGGGCTAAACAGAACTGTTAAATGGATTCCCAAAGGTACATCTGTATCTAGGGAAAAGACTACTGACAGAAGAGGACCCAAGCAGATTTGGGTACCTAAAAGGAAAACTTGAACCCTGTGTTACAGGTCTGTCTCAAAGCTAAAAAGAGTAACAAATGGTATATGGACAGTGTCTGCTCAAGCCACATGACCGGTGACAAGGAGAAGTTCATCACCCTTAGAGACAAGAAAGGAGGAAAGGTGACCTTTGGAGGTGATCAATATGGCAAAATAGTCGGCATTGGCATTGTGGGGAAGAATCCTGAAACATCCATTAAAGAGGTGCTGTTTGTGATAGGCCTCAACGACAATCTGCTGAGTGTGAGCCAAACATGTGACAGGAAATTGGGTGCTGTTTGACTCAAAGTTTTGCCTGGTCATCAGAAAAAGTGATCACAAAGTAATCCTCAAAGCTCAAAGGGATGGTAACTGTTATACTATTGATCTTGATGAACTTCCTCCCTTAGATTCTATTTTTTAATTAGTCAGGACAATGATAGTTGGCTATGGCATAGAAGATTAGCTCATGTTAACATGAATCAGCTTTCAAAATTGGTTAAAAATGAGCTAGTCACTGCCCTGCCAAAAATTGCTTTTGAAAAAGATAAGGAATATGATGCATGCTTAAAAGGAAAACAAACAAAATCTTCTTTCAAATCTAAAAACGTAGTCACCACAACTAGACCACTTGAACTACTGCATATGGACTTAATTGGACCTTCTAGGGTAAAAAGCATAGGTGGCAATCTGGATGTGCTTGTAGTTATGGATGATTACTCTAGATTTGCATGGACATTATTTCTTTCTTCTAAAAGTGATACCTTTGATGCACTTGTAAACTTAGCTAAGAAAGTGCAAAATGAGAAAGGTATTTCTATTGTGTCTATCAGGTCAGATCATAGAGTTGAATTTGAAAACTCATACTTCCTGGAGTACTGCAATGAGCATGGAATTGATCACAACTTCTCAGCTCCAAGAACTCCTCAACAGAATGGAGTAGTAGAAAGGAAGAACAGAACCATTGGAAAGATGGCTAGAGCTATGCTGAATGAAAGGGAGCTATCTCAAGTGTTTTGGGCTGATGCAGTAAATACAGCAAGCTATATCATAAATAGAGCCTACATTAGACCAATCCTTGGAAAGACTCCATACGAGCTGTACAAGGGAAGAAAGCGAAATCTGTCACATCTCCATGTGTTCGGATGCAAATGCTTCATTCACAACAATGAGAAAGAAAATCTGGGTAAGTTTGATCCCAAATCTGATGAAGGTATATTTCTGGGCTATTCTAGTAGAAGCAAGGCATTTAGAGTTTTTTTAATAAAAGATCTAATTCAATAGAGGAATCTATGCATGTAGTATTTATTGAAAATGAAACTACTTCTAAACATGTTTCTGATGAAGACGATCTTGTTTCAAACTTTAAAAAATTAGATATTTCTAATAAAGGTATAATTGAACCTCCAAAAATATCTGAATCTGTTAATATAGAGGAAGATATTCAGTAGAGAAATCTTGAAGAAGAAAATGATGAAGAAATATCTCAAGAACTCCCTAGAGCTTGGAGATTTCAAATGAATCATCCTGTTGATCAAGTGATAGGGAATGTTCAAGAGAAAGTTAAGACCAAAAAACAGTTAAAGGATCAAATGATTAATTGTGCTTTCATCTCACAAATTGAACCTAAATGTACTGAGGAAGCCTTAATTGATGAGTACTAGATTGTGGCTATGCAGGATGAATTAAATCAGTTTGAAAGAAATCAAGTATGGGATTTAGTGCCTAGACCCAAAAATCATCCTGTCATAGGTACCAAATTGGTTTTTAGAAATAAACTTGATGAATCAGGATCAATCATCAGAAATAAAGCTAGACTGATTACTAAAGGATATAATCAAGAAGAGGGGATTGATTTTGAAGAAACCTTTGCTCCAGTAGCTAGATTAGAAGCAATTAGAATTCTATTAGCATATGCATGCATGAAAAATATTTTGTTATATCAAATGGATGTTAAGAGTGCTTTTCTAAATGGATATATCATGGAAGAAGTTTATGTAGATCAACCTCCAGGTTTTTAGGATTCTACAAAACCAAACCATGTGTATAAACTGAATAAAGCTCTTTACGGTTTAAAACAAGCCCCTAGAGCATGGTATGATAGATTGAGTAGTTTTCTAACTGACAAGGGGTTTAACAGAGGAAAAGTAGATACAACTTTATTCACTAAGAAAGAAAACAAAGATTTACTGATTGTTCAAATCTATGTTGATGATATTATATTTGATGCTACTAATAAATCTCCTTGCAAGAATTTTTCTAAGTTAATGCAGGGGGAATTCGAAATGTACATGATGGGTGAACTCAACTTCTTCCTTGGATTGCAAATCAGACAGTGCAATGATGGTATCTTCCTCAATCAATCCAAGTATCTGAAGGAATTGCTGAAGAAGTTTGGAATGGAAAATGGCAAGCCAATGGCGACACCTATGGCTACTGCAACCAAACTGGATATGGATGAAAAAGGGAAATTGTTTGACATAACTAAGTACAAAAGAATGATTGGATCCCTGCTGTACTTAACAGCCAGCAGACCTGACATTATGTTTAGTGTCTATATGTGTGCAAGGTTCCAATCATGTCCTAAAGAAACCCATGCAGCTGCTGTGAAAAGAATCTTCAGATATCTTATTGGAACATCACAGATGGGTCTTTGGTATCCAAAGGGCAATGGAGAAGATCTCAAAGGATACACTGATGCTGACGTAGGATCTAAAACTAAATGAAAAAGCACAAGTGGAACTTGTCAGTTTCTTGGAGGATCCTTGGTTTCATGGTTTAGCAAAAAACAGAACAGTATAGCCTTATCTACAGCAGAGGCTAAGTATGTTACAGCTGGAAGCTGTTGTGCCCAAATCATCTGGATGAAACAGCAACTGGAAGATCTTGAGGTTGAATTGAGAGAAATTCCAATAATGTGTGACAACCAAAGTGCCATCAATATCACAGAGAATCCTATCATGCATTCAAGGACAAAACATATTGAAGTTAGGTACCACTTCATAAGGGATCACATTCTAAAAGGAGACATTAGATTGGAATACATCCCCACAGAAGATCAAGTTGCTGACATCCTCACAAAGCCTCTATCAGAAGATAGATATTGCAAAATCAGAAGAGAATAGGGTATGGTAAATCCCAATGAACTGTAAGTAAATCTTTGTGCAACTCTGCTGTTAAATATTTCATCATTGAATTAATTCTAACTTCAGCATCGTAGTGTGTTTAATTTAAGTTGCAGGTGCTCCTCATGAGATTCATTGGCAATAAATCAGAAATATGGAGCACACTGGAATGGAACAATCAAAAAGTAAAGAAAAGGGCAAGAATTCTAAGTTTCTGGATGAAATCTGTAAGTTTTTAAAGTTGAAATTAGTATATTGCTTTTGTGTTAGATGAATTTTCGTGAGAAATTAAGTTTCTGAGGAAGTTAGCATGGGCAACATTTGAATTTTGGATACCCAACAGATGAACTTTGGCCTGTTATTAGAAGGAATAATTCTCGGTGATGGCACGAAATTCGTCTGTTGATCCTTTAAAATTCAAAGTTTTAAAGAACAAAATTTCAAAGTTATAACTGTCCAACATGATGATTACTAATGCTTATCTCTTGACATATGAATGTTGGATAACTTTCACAAAGAATAGAAATTCGAATTTCTAACTTAAAATTCGTCTGTTGAAGCATGCTCCTCAATGTTGAATCTTTGAAAGATAAAGTTTTGTATGGTTAATTCGTCTGTTGTCTGGTGGTTTGTTTGCTGCTTGATGCTCATTCTTCAAAATTTGAACTTTGTTGAGACAAAGTTTGTCTGTTCATCATGTATCGTTTGAGCCAAGCCACTGTCAGACGAACATTCTGAAGAAAATTCATCTGTTAGTAAGCTTTACTAAACGGTTTAACATGTAACTGTCCAAAGTTCAAATTTTGACCCTTTAAAATTCGTCTGTCAGACGGTTACATAAGTTAAAACCGAGGATTTTCATTTGAACAGACGCAACCCTATTCCTATTCTCTCTGAGTCTGTTCTAATCCTGCTTTCAATACTCTTCAATTCTGATAAAAAATCGTCATTTCCCACCGATTAAACTTCCTTTCGCATCCTTTAAATCCATTCTTTGCTCCATTCTTCAACATTCATCCACGTAAATGGCAAGAGTTAAGAATCTAGGAACTAGCAAAGGAGAAGCTCGCCCAAAACATTCTGTAAAATCCCAATATGCCATGAAGGAAGGAGAAAAACCAAAGAGAATGGCAGAATCTAGCAAAGAAACTCCTTCCAAATGCCAGAAACCCACACCAAAGGGAGAATCAAAGAAGGCTGGACCATCTTCCTCAAAGACAGCAGAACCTTCAGTCCCTATTCCTATTGCTGCTGAACCTCTTGCTCCCACTTCATCCTCAAGCACTGAATCTGGAGAGTATGAGCTTACCATACTGCCATTATGGAGCACTCCACAGATTCAAGAGGAATACTCCACCAAGTTTGCCAACAAAAAGGTAATCAAGCCACATTGTGTAAACTTGGAGGATTTCTTGGTCTCTAATAGTTTTGATATTGGTATATGGTTGATGAGATACAAGAATCTTCTAGAAGTATTGGAGAGGTATGATGATGAGGTAGTGAAGTCTTGGTATGCCTCCTTAAAATACAACAGCCAGAAGAAGAAGTGGGCAGTTAATCTGAGATCAACGACCATCTGGCTCACTGATGAGACGTTTAATGAGGTATTGGAGATTCCAGGGCAGGATGGCCTCAAGATTGACACCACTGCCTCTAGATACATGGATGAGGCAGAGACTGCTGATGAAAAAGGTGGCCCCTTTCTGAACTACAAGGAGAGTACAATTCTGAGGACATTGTTCAGAAGAAAGGAAAACTGGCCTTCCATAAATATATTGAAGCCCATAGACCTCAGTGTTCAAGTAAGGATCCTGCCCTACATAGTGTCTAGGATCATATTCAATAAAGGAGGCAGCTTCAATCTGATAACAAGGGTAGAGGCACATGTCATGGCTGCAATCATGCGTGGAAAGCTGATCAACATTGGACATATCTTACTCCAACGCATGATCAAGGCAAGAGATCAGAGGAAAGACTCTACACTCCCCTACGCAGCTATCATCTCCAGAATTTTGCAATATGCCAGAATTCAACATCTTGAGAAGGGGAAGGGAAAGCCCACGGAAATCTTCAAGGAGGAAGAACTACAAAGAATGGGTATTGAAAAGGATGAAGGAAGATGGATTGGAAAGGGAGCAGGAAGAACTGAAGATCTATTCTTTGTTGAAGGTGCCTATTAACAGCAAGAGGGTACATCTGAGGCTCCTGTCAGACCTACTCCTCAGCCATCTATGCCTATCTCATCTCTCTCCAAGCCTACTCACATTCCCACCACTCCCTCCTCTCGTGCCAAGCCAACCAAGGTCACTGAGTTGTATGATAGCCTGTCAACACTCATTCTTAGCATCAGAGATGAGCAAAATGCCAAGTTTGCTCATCTGCAAGATCAGATACATCAATTGGCAAAGAACATGAAAGTGGTGGCTGATGCTTATGAAGATATCAGAAATGCAATACTTGCCACATCAGCTCCACCTCAGCAAGGGTCTTCTATGCCTATCCATTCTCTAACTCCTAAGCCTCCAAGTCCTTTCGAGCTTGTCTCCTCTGCGCATGATGATGTAGATGATGCTGAGCCTGCTGAAACAATGAGGACACCAAGTCCTGGTCCACCCTTGGACTATGGTTTGGAAGAAGAAAGACTTCAAGAAACAAGCCCTTATGAGGCTATGCAAGAAGATGCTCAGGATTCAATTCTTTCCATTCAAGAATCTGAGCAAGTAGAAAGACTAGTGGCAGCCATTTCCATCTCTTCTATGCAGGAGGGTGTAAGCAATGAAGAGAGAAGCATTGTACCTGCTGTTGATTATGAGGCTATTGCTCACAATGCTCTCCTGCAAGTTCAAAGAAGAAGGTTTGAGGAAATGTTTCGCTCTGATGATCCAGCTCCTTCTCCTCTTGCTGCTTATAGGCTTTCAGAGGAACAGAGAGCTTAACTGTCTCTTTCCAGGCAGGCAATGCAAGAGCTGCTGGAAATCTCTGATGAGGAACTAAGCACTGAGTCCCCAGTTGAACCCGAAATCCCTTTTGCTCCTGTGCCACATCAAGCTATTCCAGTTTCTCAGATTCCTCCTCCGGTTGATTTTGTTGGCCTTCCTAATGATGCCAAAAAGGGGGAGAAGAAGAAGCAAACTGGAAAATCTGCTGCTGAGCCATCTGGGAAGACGTACAGCAAGAAGACCAAGCCAAAGAAGAAGTGATTGAAGACTTGTTTAGATCTTAGGCTTGAGTCCTCTTGTAGTGTTGTTTAATGCTTTATGTTTCTGTTGTTTGTTTTGACTATTTGCATTTTGTACCTCTTATGTGTATTTGGAAGAACTTTGATTAGTTCTGTCTCCGTAAATGCAATATTTGTTTAAATTGCAAAATTTCTTAAGTTGCAATGATTTGCTCTTTGAATCACTTCACATAGTTTATTATGATATCTTTTGAAATATAATGCATATGTTGAGGGGGAGCCTGTTAAAGCAAACCCAAGTACTAATCCAGTTTGTAAGTTGTTTTGCATCATCAAAAAGAGGGAGAATGTTGAATCAAAAAGTTTTAATGATTCCAAACCAACATTGAAGAGCTTGGATTGAAGATATCAAAGGAGCTCAAAGTATCTCAAGTGAAGAAAATTCAAGTAATCATTGCTAGGATTGTTGTAGGATCTTTTGTTATGGATAAAAGACTTTGATTTGGTGGAAAAACGTTTTAAAACCTTGATTTTATGTTAAATTATGAAATATTTGAAAAATACCCACCAACAGACAAAGTTTAAAAAGTTTACATTGAACTGTCATATGGGAAATTCGAACTTTGGCTTTGAAAATTCGAATTTCGAGCTAAAATTGAGTAAGTCTGAAGAGATGTTTCTCTGACAGACGAATTTTGATTGTTCAAAATTCAAATTTTCATAAGTGTCTTAAAGAAGCAGTTGAGCAACAGACGAACTTCAAATTTTGAACATTCGAATTTCAGACAAAATGAAACTTATGAAAACTGAAGAAATTCGTCTAAAACAATGTTAAATTTCATCTGAAATCAAGATTATATTGAGTTTCAAAATTGCTCATTGACAAACGAACTTTGAACATGGACATTCGAATTTCAGATGCTAAAGTTGTGAGTCTGTTGAAATGACATTATGACATACGAAGGACAGTGTTTGCAAATTCGAATGTTGAAATAAGTCTGAAAAGAGGTCTCTCTGACAGACGAACTTCACTCTTTGAAAATTCCAATTTTGAAGGAAATGAACTACTGTGCCTTTTGAGTCTGCTGCGGACAGACAAATTTTGGGGTTCCAAAATTTTAATTTCGAGGGCACTGTAGCAAATTGAAAACACTATTCACACTTAACAAAAAATCTTTTCACTTGAAAATTCGTATGTCACAACATGAAAACATTCTCTAAGTTTCAAAATTCAAATTTCGCTTCATGAACAGACGAACTTCAGTATTTTGATGTTGGAAGCTTTAACCTTCGGTTCCTTCGAAATTCATCTGTTGACCAACCAAAATTTGAATTTCAGTATGTCAGAAGCATTAAATGCGGTTGGTTAATGGATAGTTTTTCAGAGTAACTATTGGATAACTTCACCAACGGATAGATTTTGTCTCTAACGGACATTTGAGACCTAAATCTATAAATATAACATTATTTGAAGTTATGGGTAACGAATCAAACTTTGTATATACTGAAACTCTACCAAATCTTCTACTCAAAGACTTTTACCCTCTCACTTCAATACTTGCACTTCAACTTTCATATTCACTCTATTCAAGAGAGTTTCACTTTGTAAACAATCTAATCTTCATCTGAAAGATAGATTTACTTGTGAGGAGATATCACAAGGGATTGTAAAGCACATAGTGAAAGTGCTAAGAGTGATTGAGTGAGCTTTAGAAAACAGAGCATACATGTTGTACTGTGGCATTTGCAAGAAGCCCTTGAATTCTTGCAGTATAGTGGAAAATCTCAAGTAGTGACTTGGGGACTGGACGTAGGTCAAGTGGAGAGACCGAAACAGGATAAATATCTGAGTTTTTCTTCTTCCTATCTCTTCTCTTTTAGCTTATTGCTTTATACTCTGTTTTTCATTATACCTTGCTTTCTTCATCATTTTCACTTTGTGCAGAAAATTTCGAATCTACCCAATTCACCCCCATCTTGGGAAGTCAGCCTAACTAACAAGCTCCTCGCGGTCTCCCTCAGTTTCCTCTATTCCTTTCTTTCCTGATCGTCCGGAATGATCCGGTTCTAAACAAAAATTCCAAACCTCACCGTGGCCTCATCATCCCTTGCCACGGCTCCACCTAATTCAACCAGAACACTGCCACTGGAATGGTTATCGCTGCGGCGGCCCTTCTTCTCACCATGGTGGGGAGCTTTTCCAGACTCCATTTGAGCCTTCGTCCATCCTGTTTCCTCCGATCCTGAACACAATGCCAAGAAAAATAACATGAGGGGTGTTACATTTATGCCAAAATCCAAACGATGGTATCAAAGCCATATCGCATGTTTGCTTGAACCAAATTTCATTATGAATCTTTGATAAAGTTATTATCTTGATTCAGATTCACATGTTTCATAATTTGAAATTTGCACACCTGACCTCTAGTAACTATTTTTGTTGTATGTCTTTTATCTTACGTCTGATTGGGGTGCTTTAAACTTTGTTTGAAAACTAAGACAAAAATTAAAACACAAATTTTTTGAGCATCTCTAGATTCAGATAGCATCTAGGCTGAAAACTTTGCTAAATCCCGGACCAAAATCATTTTGTTGTCCAGATTCGCTAAATAGACCTATTTCAGGTATTTTTCCCATAACTTTCAAATCCGATTTTTTATTAGTGTAATTCTAATCAAATTTGAAAGCTAACAGATACAACTTTGATGTTTTGAGTTTCTCCAAATTCAAATTGTAGAATTGTCAACAATTTAATCCAAATGTGGTGTTGGAATCATTCTAGTTCCTGGCATTGGAATTGAACACTTGTTAGTTTTTCAGCCATAAGTCTCCCATCATAAATCCAATTTAGGTTATTTTAAAAGGGTTTGAAAGCTTGAAGAGAGAAATATAAATTTTATGCTTTAAGGTTTTCAAAATTCTAAAGTCTTTAAGATCAAATATTGATGCCATTGGAGGTAAGGTGAAAGATTCCTGATTTTGATCATAGGACACAATAAAAAAGTTTTATTGTGGCTTTCATTTTATATGTCACTAATGAATTGAGAATTTGATTAGAAAAGTATATTTTTTAGCATAATAAATAATATCAAAATTTAATTATTTATTCTGCTTACACAAATAAATTATGAATTTATTCTTTGAATATATTGTGCATATTGTTTAGGTATGGTGCATGGTGTGCCCCTAGGATTTTATTTTACAAATGTTTTGTAATTTTTGAATAAGACCCTGCATGTTGTGCCTTTCTCTCTACATTCTTGATGTACATTCTTTTCTCATCTCACTCCTCTCGAATGTAAGTTGAGGTTTCTTTATAAAATTAATGTAATTTTGAAATGAGAAAGCAAGGAGAAAGATGTGGAAGCTAGATGGAGGAGAAAAGGAAAAAAAGCAAGCTCATGAGATGTGCAAGCCAAGGATCCACATGAGATGTGCAAGCTAAGGACTTGAAGAAAAAATTATTTTCTTTTCTAGAAAATCCTCCAAATTGGCTTGGGAGTATTTAGCATAGATGTGCTATACTATGACACATTTATTTTATTGCTTTATTATCATGTATGATGGTAATATAGATATATTGTATATGTGTATAAGATACCATGTATGATGATATGAATGATTTATGTGCCAAATAACTAAGGAAACAAACAAAATAATAAATAAATCCCTCAAACAAACTTTGAAGTCTTATGCCACCCATCAATGGACATATGTCAAGCTTTGAGATCACTCATGCGGGTCTATTAAAGTAGAGTGCATTGAGTTTTCTTTAGTAAGGCAGTGTGGGAAATTGTGCATCCAATAGTTCAGAGATGGTTTAAATTAATTAGGACTATCAAGTTGGACTTGGGCCTTAAGGCATAGATAAGATTAAAACATGTTAGGATATATGATGCTAGAATCCCATAAAAGGATCTAAGAGTTACATGACATGTAATTGGCAAAGAGTTATGTACCTAAATAACTTTAGAGTCGTGCTAAAGATCCCTACCCCAGACTGGGATGGATTGGATTTGTTTCTCTAGCTAAGATTTTTTTATTCATTCTTCAAGTTATATTTAATTTCTCTTTTTATTATATTTATCTCTTTTATTCGTTCATGTGGATTTTATACTTGATCACCATAGAATCTAATTAATGGGTAAACTTGATGGACTGAAAGGTGAAGAGTGAACCTAGATATAGAGAGATAAACATGAATAACTAATCTAGAGATAGAATTAGGAATTCATGGTAATATAAGTTGTAGTTTTCAAGATTTAATTAGGAACTTTAGTTACATGAGAGCGAATTGAATCCTAATTAAATAAGGACTAATTGACCGAGAGGTAATTATGACGCTTTAGAAACAACAATCACTATAATTATGCTGAGTCAAACTAAGAAATAAAATCTAGTTATCTCATAAGGTGAATCTTGATCCCTTGATGCTTCTAGAATTGAACCACAACTCAGACATCGTTTTGTTTTCTATTTCTTCTCTTTTAAATTCTCAATTTGATTATCACATGCTTTTGCGATTAAAAGTTTGGACTGATAAATCTACTACCTCCCTTGAGTTTGACCTCTGGAATACTCCGGAGACTTTTTATTATTGCGATCGACCCTATATACTTGCAGGATCCTGATCAAGTTTTTAGAGTTAAGTGAAATATGAATCTTAACTCACTAATAATTATTTAAAGGGATGATAATTTTAGCAGGAGTATTAACTGAACTTTGTGTAACTTTATGATTGTAAGATCAATATATGCAAATAACATCTATGCGCTATCATTATGATCAATCCTTGAGAATGATAAACTTAATAGGACATACTTCATTGACCAGTTATAGAATTCAATAATTGTTCTCAAGCTAGAGTACGAAGTTGTATGTCCTACTAAGCCCATTCCTGAGAAGCCAACAACTAACGCTTATAGAGCTTAGAGAGATGCTTACATGAAGCAACAAAATAACTCTATGAACATATAATACCTAATGCTAGCTACCATAATATTAGAACTTGAGAAGTACTTGGAACACATAGAGGCTTATAAGATGATTGTGCATCTCACGGAAATGTTTTAGCAATAGGTTAGGCAAGAATGGTATAGGATTACTAAGGCCTTATATTCTCACAATATGGATAAAAGAATGAGACTACCAATGCCTTTAATTAAGGTAAGGGCAAAGAAAAGGCTCAAACAACAAGTCTAAGAAGTAAGTCAAGCCCAAATCCAAGGCGAAAAGGCAAAGCCTAAAAGGATAGAGTTTATTTTTGTTATAATGAATCGTTCATTAGAAGAGGAATTGCAAACTCTATAGGAAGATCTAAAGAAAAGAAAGAGTAGTGAGACTACTGCTTTTAATATCTATGTTGTAGAAGTTAACTTTTCTACTTCTACATCATAGTACTAGATATCAAATGTGGATCGCATATTTCTATATATGTGAAGGAACTTAAAAGAAGCAGAAAGTTAAACACATGGCAATGCTAACACATAAGTTGGGTATGGAACAAAAGTTGCTACTTTATTTGTAGGATCGTTGGAGTTAGTTTTTCCAAAGGACATTCATGAGTTCCAAACAATTGTTAATATGTTTCTACTATAAGTAGGAACATTATATCACGCTCTTGTTTAAAAGAAGATGGTTTTGCCATTTTATTGAGAATAAAATTGCTTTATTAACCATGATGATGATCACTATCTTCTAAAACCTAGATAAGCCTAATAATATAGATACCATAAGGATTAAATCAAATGATTTAAATCCTACCTACCTATGGTATTATCCCCTTAGCCATATATATAAAAAGCATATATCTAAGCTCCATAAAGATGGACTTCCTAATGCATTTGATTTTAAATCATTTGAGACTAGTGAATCTTATTTATTGAGAAAGATAATAGAGACACCTTTTATTAGAAATAGTAGGAGGGATATCGAATCATTGGATTTGACACATACTGGTGTATGCAAACCAATGAACACAAATGCTATAGGAAACCATGAGTACTTCATTACCTTATTAATTTCAGCATATATGGTTTTACTTATCTAATGAATCATAAGTCTGAATCATTTGAAATGTTCAAACCTTTTTGAATGAAGTACAAAATCAACTTGGCAAAACTATTAGAGCACTTCAATATGATTAAGGTGGTAAATATCTAAGCAAAGAGTCTACTGACCATCTAAGTAGTTGTGGGATTAGCTTACAGCTTACTTCATGAGAACACCAAGTGGGATAGTGTATCTAAATGGAAAAATCAAACTCTATTGGATATGGTTTGACCTGTGATGAGTTAGAGAGATCTTCCATCTTCCTTTCAGGATACACACTAGAAATAAATGTGTTCACATTAGATTATATTACCTTGACAACAAAGTGTTTATTGTTTAGTATGATATCTTTTATAGATGGTTTAATCCCCAAAAGAACTAGTGGGAGCAAAGTATATCTCAAAAAAGTTCAAGAGACACAAAATCTAAGATAAAAAATGATACTCATAAAAGTTGATGAGTCTCTTCTTGTAATACAAGGCCCACAAAGGTCTAATAAGTATTAGGTTCAATATATTATAAGTTTTGATAATGGTAAATATAGAGCAATAAGAAACAAATACATCATATCTGTCTAACATATATTTTGTTTATAAAGGGAGCAAAATGTGCATTAGCATGTATCTAATTGTATTTATAATACCTATATTATGCTATGTACCAATATATCCATTGTGCTTTTATATTTTATAATACAAGTTGGATATATAAATTGAACTAACTAGTTGGTTTGTAAGTGTAATACATTAAATGTAGGATTGTCCAAGAAGGTAGAGTGAACATTAGAATAAAGAAAGGAATATCAACATCATGTCTAACTCAAAGAAGAAGAGAAAGAATACTTCACAAATTGAAGATAAGAAGGGAGCATGCCAAGAATAGAATAACCAAGTGAAAGTGGAGCTTAATATTTTAAGACCTGGCTATTAGGTATATTTTATTTTAACTTAGATGTTAAAGTGGTTTAATCTTGGAAATTTACTTAATCTTGTTACAATATGTTTCAAACAAGTTAGATTAAGTAAATATGATGTTAGCATCTGTTAAAATTAAGACATATTGGCTAACAGACGAATTTTACTATTTGATTCATGCTTATTCTATGCAAAATTTGCACTTTGCTTGTTGAACTTCAAAGTTACAGATGTTTTATCTCTAATAGACAAATTTTTCTGAAATTCAAATTTGGGCTAAGCATAGTTAATGAAAGTGTGTAAAATTCGCATGAAACTTAGTTAAAATTTGAATGTTGGTGAAGTTCAAAGTGAGTTCAAAGTCATAGCCTCCGATAGACAAACTTTGAGCTTCAAACTATAAACTTCGAAATAAGGACTTTTGTGCCTTGTTGGAGAATACCACTGATAGATGAATTTAAATATTTGAAATTTGAATTTCAAGTGTATTGTGAAAACGTAAAACAATTGTTTAAATACAGCAAATGCACTTCCAATATGAAAATTCACATTAACTGACATTGGATATCTTTTGCAAACTTGAAATTCGAGTGTCACTTAGTAACAGATGAATTTTAAAGTTTAATGCGAAACACATAACTATGCTGACTCTACAAAATTAGTCTATTGAGCCCTAAAATTCGAATGTCTATATGTCAGACGCATTTAATGCGATTGTTGAATAGCTCTTTTGCAGAGTAATAGCTAAAACTTGTGGCTGATAAATAGATCTTGTGTCTTACAACTAGTTAAACCACAAATCTATAAATAGACCTTTATTTGAATTTATGGGTAATAATGTTAAGTATTTACATGCCAAAATGTTGCTATAATGGATAAAATCTTTCTATGTTTGCATTCAAAGTTAAACCCACCTTATTAGAGAGAGTTTCAATGTATTATCCACTCTTAAGCGAAGTTTCTATTTTGTCATCTTTTTTATACAATTTCTGGGTAGAATTTTAGTATGGGAAAACACTAAGGAAATTATACATCTTGTAAGGGTGTAGGGAGAATGGTTTCACAAGTGTCTACTAAAACTTGTGGGATGTATTAAGGCTTTACAAATGGATAGATCAAACTTATGGGATATAGCAAAAATCTCAAGTGGTGGCTTGAAGACTGGATGTAGGTTAAGTAGTTTAGGCTGAACCAGTATAAATCTGTGTGTCTTGTTTTTCATCTTCTTATTTCATCTATATCCTTTATCATACTTTGTTCACTCTTGTTCTACTGTATTTCTTGGTGAAATTAGGTTGTTCATCAAAAAGGGTGAAAATTTTGTACCATTCAATTCAACCCTCTCTCGGGTGACCAGCCAACCTAATAATAAAATGCAACTTCAGCCTGAGAAATATTGATTTGTCATAAATGATAGTTATGACGTATGTTGCTAATGAATTAAGATTCATGCCAACTACCTATTAAGACGCCATAGCAGGACTAGACTTTGAGAGAAGGCTAGATACATGGATATGAAATGCAATCCATGACAATCAAGTTTAGAACTTAGTTGACCCACTTGAAGGTATAAAGACCATTGGGTGCTAGTGACATGGATAACAAAGTACATACCTTCATAGCAGGGTTGGTTACAAAAGGCTTCAAATAAACCCATAGCATAGACTATGTTAAAATCTTATCACCAGTTGTTATGATTGATTCCAATAGGATCCTTTTTTTTATTACCACGTATTATGAATACGAAATATGACAAGTGGATGTTTAGATTTTTTTTAATAGAAACTTCCTTAAGGATGTGTACTTGACATATGCTGAGGGTTTTATACATCCAAAGGATTCTGGAAAGGTGGGTAGGAAAGCTTCAAGGATCCATTTATGGATAGAAGCAAGCATCTCAAAGTTGAATTCTTCATTTTAATTATACATTCAAAGAGTTTGAATTCATCAAAAATAAGGATGAACCTTGTGTTTACAAAAAGATTGGTGATGGTGTAATCATATCTTTAGTGTTATTTGTTAATGACATCTTACTCATTGGAAAAGACATTCTTATTGATTTAGACAGTTTTGATGATTCTAAACAATAATAAGCTTGGAAATTAAATATCAAGGACCACAACTTTTAACCGTACGCTATTTTCAAGTATTTCCTTTTGGTTTTCATGAAAAGGTTTGAGGTTATCTGTATAACTGAAGGTCTGCACCATGTCTTTGCTTCTGTTTAGCACATTTTCTAGAGAAGGTACTTACCTTGTTCACATAAGAGGCTTAACAATAAGGATCACTTGTTCTATGCTGCCTGCTACCCATATTGTTGAATCAAGAGTTTTGATGATTCCAAACCAACATCCAAAAGCTTGGATTAAAGATATCAAAGGAGATCAAAGTGCTTCAAGTGAAGAATTTCTGAGTATTAGCTGCTAGATCTTCAGTAGGATCTTTTGTTATGTTCAAATGAGGGTAAAAGTTTTTGATTTTAAGAAAAAATGTTTTTAAACCTTGATTGTGTGTTAAATCTTGACTTATTTGAAAAATACCCTCAAACAGACGAAGTTTGAAAGTTTAAAATGAACTGTCATATTGGAAATTCGAACTTTGCCTTTGGAAATTCGAATTTTGAGTCAAAACTGAATAAGTCTGAAGAGTTGTCTCTCTGTCAGACAAATTTTGATTATCCAGAATTCGAATTTCCATCAAAGACTGAAAGAAGCTTTTCACTGACAGACGAACTTCACATCCTCAAAATTCAAATTTAAGATAAAATGCAGTTTGTGAGAACCAAAGAAATTCATCTGACATAATGTTGAAGCTCATATGAAATCAAGATGAAACTGAGTTTGAAAAATGCTCTCTGCAGACGAACTTTGACTTTCCAACATTCAAATTTTCATATAAGTCAGAAAGGAGCTTCTTTGAAACAGACGAACTTTGAGTCTTCAAAATTCAAATTTCAGACAAATCACAACTTATGAAAATGGAAGAAATTCATCTAAAACAATGTTTAAGTTCATCTGAGATAAAGAATAATTTAAGTTTCAAAACTACTTTCTGTCAGACGAACTTTGAACATTAAAATTCGAATTTCAGAAGCTAAGTTTATGAGTCTGTTAGAATGAAATATTGACATACGAATGACAGAGCTTTGTAACTTCGAATGTTGAAGTTAGTCTGAAAAGAATCTCTCTGACAGACGAACTTCACTATAAAATTCGAATTTCGAAGAAAGTGAACTACTGTGCCTCTTTGAACGTTCTACAGACAGACAAATTTTGGGCTTCCAAAATTTGAATTTCAAAGGCACTGTAGAAAATTGAAAACACTGTTCACACTTAACCGAAAAACTTTCCTCTTGAAAATTCGTATGTCACATTGTGAAAATGTTTTGTAAGTTTCAAAATTTGAATTTCACTTCATGAACAGATGAACTTCGTGCTGTAATGTTGAAAGCTTACACCTTCGGTTCCTTCGAAATTTGTCTGTTGGCCAACCAAAATTTGAATTTCAGTATGTCAGAAACATTAAATGCAGTTGGTAAACGGATAGTTTTTCAGAGTAACCATTGGATAACTTTCCTAACGGATAGATTTTGTCTCTAACGGACATTTGAGACCTAAATCTATAAATATAATATCATTTGAAGTTGTGGGTAACAAATAAACTTGTATATACTGAATCTCTGCCAAATCAATTTCTCAAAAAAGGCTTTTACCCTCTTAACTTCAATATCTGTACTTCAACCTTCATATCTACTCTATTCAAGAGAGTTATATCTTTGTAAACAATCTACTCTTCATCTGGAAGATAGATTTACTTGTGAGGGGAAATCACAAGGGGATTGGGGAGCACATTGTAGAAGTGCTTAGAGAGATTGAGAAAGCTCCAGAAACAGAGCATACTCATTGTACTGTGGCATTAGCAAGAAGCCCGTTGAATTCTTGTTGTATAGTGGAAAAATCTCAAGAGTTGCCTTGAGGACTGGACGTAGGTCAAGTGGATAGACCGAACCAGGATAAATTACTGAGTCTTCTACTTCCTATCTTTACTTTTCAGCTTGCTTTGTTTTATACGTTACTTCCATTACACTGTGCTATCTTCACCCATTTCACTTTGTGCAGAAAAATTTCAATCTTCCCAATTCACCCCCCCTCTTGGGAAGTCAGCCTTGCTAACACATATAACCTACGGAGATTATCCAGATCTTTGTGTTTTTCAAAAACTTAGTTTGATCTAATTGAATGTTATCCGAATATGGAGTAACATCCTAAGAGGTTATCCTGATAATCCTTAAAGGCATTTGAGTTTGTGAGATTTTTTCGAATGACTAAAAAGATTTTCAAGAAAATGTTCTTGAGTTGAAACTTCGTCATTGTCTAATGAACATTATTCACATAACTTAAGTAGGTTATCTACATAACATATATACAACATTGAAACTAAGAGCCAATAGTAACCTATTATTCATATAACCTGAGGAGGTTATCCGCATAACGTTTATTAGACGCATTTAATGCAATGGGTGAATGGCTACCTTTTCAATGTTATGGCTAGTTCTTGCTTTCAATGGATAGTTTGACTCTCAAACTATAAATATGACCTCATTTAAACTAGTTGAATGAAGAAGATAAGTACATTATTGCCAAAACTCTTTAGAATTTATTTCTAATTCATTAAAAAGTCTACCTACCTTCTACTCAGTTTATTTATTGCTCTTAAACTTTCATTTGAGAGAGTTTTAAGCATTGATTTGTAAACTTCTACTTGCTTGTAAAAAGTACTTAGTGTGAGAAAATACTAAGAGAGTTGTACTCTTACTCTTGTGCAAGAAAAGTGAGAGAGTTTTTAAGCTCAAAGTTTGAGCTGGAGTTGAACTGTGATTTTTGCAAGAACCCATTTGAATCTTGGAAGATATAGTGGAAAAATCTCAAGTGGTAACTTGAGGACTAGACGTAGGTCAAGTGGAAGACTGAACCAAGATAATTTGGTTGAGCATTTTCTTTCTTTCTCTCTTTCTTTTGTTTGTCTCTAACATACTCTATTTTTTTGTACTTTACATATTTTAAATTCCCTTAATTTTAGAAAATTTTATATCACCTAATTCACCCTTTCTTGGGTGCTAGCTTTACTTACAATTGGTATCACAGCAAGAAATCCCAGCTAAAGGATTTCACCATCCAGGAGAGCTCATGGCTTGCTTTAGAGAAAATATACTACCAGAGGGGAACAACATTAATAGACCTCCAGGCTTTAGTAGAGAATACTTTGGATACTAAAAGATGAGAATGCAGATATGTCTTCAATCCATAGACCCAGAGATCTAGTCTATCATAAAGAAGGGTGATTTTATGCCAATGCAGACATAGGACAACGACACATACAAAGAGAAACCGGAAGAAGAGTGGAACGATGAAAATAAATGAAGAGTTCTGCTAAACTTTAAGGCAAAACACTCTTTGGTTAGTGCTTTAAATCAAGATGAGTTCTATAGAGTTTTCTATTACTCCACAGCCATAAAAATATGGGATACTCTAGAGATTGCTTTTTGAGGAACCAAAAGAGTAAAGGAGAACAAACTAAACACTTACATTGGTGAATATGAAAGATTTAAAATGAAAGAAGGAGAAAGCATCAAAGATCTATAAAAGAGGTTCACTCTTATCATGAACTAACTGAAGAGCCTTGGGATGGAGTATTCTCAACCTGAGAAAGTCAAAAAGATTATTAGAGCTTTATCTATTGAGTGGCAAACAAAGGTGATAGCCATAGATGAAACTAAAGGAGAATCAATGACATCTTTCATAGCTTTCTTTGGGAGCCTAGAAGAGCATGAAGGGAAACTGAGAACCCTAAAAGAATCTTCTTCTAGCAAGAAAAACAAGAGTCTGGCTCTTAAGGTAGAATCAGAAGACAATGCTAATTCTAAAGATGGTGCTGAATTGGATGAAGAAACAATGGATATGCTAATGATAAGATTTGGATAGATATACAGGAAGAAGAAGTTCAGAAAATTTATGAAGAAGGATGGAACCACTAGTAGTAAGAAAGAAAATAAAGACTATATCATATGTTATGAGTGTAAGAAACTTGGACACATCAAATGGAAGTGTCCTCAATTTGCTAAGAAGTAGGGAAAAGACAAGAAGAAAACAAAGGGAAAAAGAAGAAAGCCTTAATTCATGTCATCCATCTGGGGAGATAGCTTAGATGAAGACGATGCGATAGAAGAAAAAGAAATTCTAAATCTTTGTTTGATGGCTCAAGAGACTACAGAGGAGGAAGAGAATCATAACTAAGACAATAAAAGTGACTATGAGGTAAATGATTCAAAACCTTACTGTAATGAACTGCATGATGCATTTAATGATTTACTTGTTGGGTTTGTTAAAGTTTCCAAGTAGTTGTCACAAGCTAAAAGGAAAATAAACAAACTTGAAAATGAATCTCATACATCTTGTATTGCATCATAGACTTTCTCGCCTACTCATTCTGTCTGCATCTCATTCATTAAGCTGAGAGATAAGAATGATTATCTCTACAAGACTGTAACTAGATGCACTAGAGGCCAAGATATGCTGAAAGTGTTACTTGGTAAGCAAATAGTAAGTCAAGGCAAGATAGGTCTAGGATATGACCCCTTTGCTATAAAAGAAAAGTTGAAACCCAAGAAGCAAAATTTTTATTTGAGAAATTATGCGTGTTAAAGGGAATTCTAAGTACAATGAGTTAATCCAAAGTATTGAAGCATTTCCAACTCCTAGAAATAAAAAAGAAAGATATTACTTACATTGTTTCAAACTTGCATCTCTTTCTTTTAACCCCTTCTCCACTTGCCACTTCTGTGAAAAGAAGATCATATATCCTCCTCTTGTGCATACAAGAAGGAAGGAAATGTTAGTGGAATGTGTTGAATCAAGAGTTTTGATGATTTTAAACCAACTCTCAAGAGCTTGGATTGAAGATATCAAAGAAGAACAAAGCTGTTTCAAGTGAAGATTTACTGAGTATTTGCTGTTAGATCTCTTGTAGGATCTTTAGTTTTTGGTATAATTGGGTAAAAGATTTTGATTTAAAGAAAAGATGTTTTCAAACTTTGATTTTGTGTTAAATCTTTTAATATTTGAAAAACACCTTTGAACAGACGAAGGTTGAGAGTTTAAACTGAACTGTCAAGTTAGAAATTCGAATTTTGCCTTTGGAAATTCGAATTTCGAGCTAAAACTGAATAAGCCTGAAGAGACTGCTCTCTGTCAGACGAATTTTGGTTGTTCAAAATTCAAATTTTCATCTAGTCTGAAAAGAGGCCTTTTGTAACAGACGAACTTCACACTTTCAAAATTCGAATTTCAAGAAAAATGAAGTTTGTGAAAATCAAAGAAATTCGTCTGAAACTATGATAAAGTGCATCTGAAATCAAAATGAAATTAAGTTTGATAAATGCTCTCTGACAGACGAATTTTGAAGTTCCAACATTCGAATTTTCATATAAGTCTGAAAGATGCTTCTTTACAACAGACGAACTTTGAGTTTTCAAAATTCGAATTTCAAACAAAACAAAACTTGAGAAAATTGAAGAAATTTGTCTGAAACTATGTTAAAGTTCACCTGAGATCAAGAGTGATTTCAGTTTCAAAACTGCTCTCTAACAGATGAACTTTGAGCATTGAAATTTGAATTTCAGAAGCTAAGTTCTTGAGTCTATTGAAATGAAACATTGACATACGAATGATAAGAACTTGCAACATTCGAATGATGAAATGAGTATGAAAAGAGTTTCTCTGACAGACGAATTTCACCTTTCCAAAATTCGAATTTCGAAGAAAGTTATCTACTGTGTCTCTTTAAACGTTCAATGAACAGACGAATTTTGGGGATCCAAAATTCAAATTTTGAAGGCACTGTAGAAAATTGAAAACACTGTTCATACTTAACCGAAAACTTTCTTCTTGAAAATTCGTATGTCACATTGTGAAAATGTTTCGTAAGTTTCAAAATTCAAATTTCACTTTATGAACAGACGAACTTCGTGCTGTAACGTTGGAAGCTTTAATCTTCGGTTCCTTCGAAATTCGTCTGTTGGCCAACCAAAATTCGAATTTCAGTATGTCAGAAACATTAAATGCGGTTGGTAAACGGATAGTTTTTCAGAGTAACCGTTGGATAACTTCCCCAACGGATAGATTTAGTCTCTGACGGATATTTAAGACCTAAATCTATAAATACAACATCATTTGAAGTTGTGGGTAACGAATCAAACTTGTATATACCGATTTTGTGCTAAATCTTCTTCTCAAAAGCTTTCACCCTCTTAACTTCAAAACTTGTACTTAAACTTTCATATCCACTCTTTACAAGAGAGTTACTTCATTGTAATCAATCTATTCTTCATCTGGAAGATAGGTTTACTTGTGAGGGGTATTCACAAGGGGATTGGGAAGCACATAGTGAAAGTGCTTGAAGAGTTTGAGAGAGCTCAGAAACAGAGCAAACCTATGTACTGTGGCTTTAGCAAGAAGCCCACTGAAATTCTTGCTGTATAGTGGATAAATCTCAAGAGGTGTCTTGGGGGCTGGATGTAGGTCAAGTGAATAGACCGAACCAGGATAAATCTCTGACTTCATTTCTCCTTATCTTTATTTTTCACCTTACTCTGTTTTACGCATTGCTTTCATTATACTGTGATATCTTCACTTACTTCACTTTGTGCAGAAAAATTTCAAACTTCCCAATTCACCCCCCTCTTGGGAAGTCAGCCTTGCTAACAAGTGGTATCAGAGCCTGGATTTCCATACAAAGGAACTCACAGTCCGGAAATTAAGATGGCTGGCTTTGGAGAGAGTATACTCCCTGAAGGGAACAATACTAACAGACCACCAGGCTTCAGTGGAGAGCATTATGGGTACTGGAAGATGAGAATGCAGATCTACCTCCAATCAATTGATCTTGACATCTGGTCAGTTATTGAAAAAGGGGATTTCATTCCAATGGCTCTAACTGAAGATGGAGGACACAAAGAGAAGCTGGAAGCAGAATGGAATGATGAGGACAGAAGGAGAGTCCTACTGAATTTCAAAGCAAAGCACTGTTTAGTCAGCGCCCTGAATCAAGATGAATTCTACAGAGTCTCGCAATGCACCACTGTAAAAGGAATGTGGGATACTCTGCAGATTGCTCATGAAGGAACATCTGGAGTCAGGGAGAACAGACTGAACACGTGCATTGGGGAGTATGAAAGCTTCAGAATGGTTGAAGGAGAAACTATAAAGGAGCTACAAAAGAGATTCACCCTCATTGTGAATCAACTCAAAAGCCTAGGAAAGGAATACACTCAGTCTGAGAAAGTAAGAAAAATACTCAGAGCTCTCCCTTTGGAATGGCAGCCCAAGGTAACAGCTATAGAAGAAGCCAGAGGAGAATCTATGACTTCTGTCACAGCTCTCTTCGGAAGCCTTGAGGAATATGAAGGAAAAATCAAAGCGCTCAAGGAAGCTGGCCTGGACAGAAAGAAGAAAGGCCTTGCCCTCAAAGCTGCTGATGAAAAGGAAGAAAAATCTGATGAAGGAGATGATCTGGATGAAGAAACCCTGGCAATGATGGTTAGAAAATTCGGAAGATTCTACAGCAAAAAGAAGAACAAGAGATTCTTCAAGAAAGGAGCAGCTGGAGAAAGCAAGAAAGAGACAAAAGAACCTGTGACTTGCTATGAATGCAAGAAGCAGGGACACATAAAGTGGGACTGCCCCCAATTCCTCAAGAAACAAGAAAAGGAAAAGAAAGCTGCTGATAAGGGAAAGAAGAAGAAGGCCTACATCTCATCTATATGGGGCAACAGCTCAGATGAGGAAGAAGAAGATGAGGATGAGATTGCCAACATTTGTTTGATGGCACTTGCTTCTGAAGAAGCCACACTCTCACACAGCAGTGATCAGGAACAAGAGGTATATGAATCTGAACCTTCCTATTCTGAATTACTAGATGCATTTCATGAGCTTCATGATGAATTTATTAAAGTTGCTAAAGAACTAAAACTAGCAAAGAAAAAGATAATTAAGCTGGAGTCTCAAAGCATAGTTTCTGAAATTGCCTCTTTACCTCCTACTGAATCTGTTTGTTGCACCTCATGCACTGAACTTAAGCAAACTAATGATTATCTAGTTAAAAGCATGTCTAGACTTACTAGAGGTAAAGATATGTTGTTTGCCTTGATGGGGAGCCAAAGAATATCACAAGGAAAAGCTGGTCTTGGCTATGATCCATGTGCTGTCAAGGAAAAGATCAGGAAGAAAAATCAGAACATGTATATGAGACATTTTGTGCATGCTAACAATAATAAAAACAAAAATGATGCATCACCTCACATTGAAACATATGATCAACCAAGGCATGCTAAACAGAAGTATTATCTGCATTATTTTCTTCCTACCACTCAATCAAGCATTCCATTCATTACCTGTCATTTCTGGGACATATTTCCAGTTCTTGTGCATTGAAGAAAAATGGATTAGGCAGGAAAACTGAATGGGTTCCCAAAGTTGCCTCTGCATCTAGGGAATTACTTACTGACCGAAAAGGACCCAAGCAAATCTGGGTACCTAAAAGGAAAACATAAACTTTGTTTTGCAGGTCTGTCTCAAAGCTAAGAAAAGCAACAAATGCTATATAGACAGTGCCTGCTCAAGTCACATGACTGGTGATAAGGAGAAGTTCATCACCCTTAGAAACAAGAAAGGAGGAAAGGTGACCTTTGGAGGTGACCAATATGGCAAAATCATTGGTATTGGAATTATGGGCAAAAATCCAGAAACATCCATTGAAGAGGTGCTGTTTGTGATTGGCCTCAACCACAACTTACTAAGCGTGAGTCAGACCTGTGACAAAGGAAACTGGGTGCTGTTTGACTCAAAGTTTTGCCTGGTCATCAGAAAAAGTGATCACAAAGTAATCCTCAAAGCTCAAAGGGAAGGTAACTGTTATACTATTGACCTTGATGAACTTCCTCCCATGGACTCTGTATGCTTAATTAGTCAGAATAATGACAGTTGGCTATGGCATAGGAGATTAGCTCATGTCAACATGAATCAATTGTCTAAACTGATTAAAAATGAGCTAGTAACTGGTCTTCCTAAAATATCTTTTGAAAAGGATAAAGAATGTGATGCATGCCTAAGAGGAAAACAAACCAAAGCATCCTTCAAATCTAAAAATGTAATTACAACAACTAGACCACTTGAATTGCTGCATATGGACTTAATTGGACCATCTAGAGTGAAAAGTCTTGGTGGTAATCTGTATGTGCTTGTAATTGTAGATGATTACTCTAGATTCACTTGGACATTATTTCTTTCCTCTAAAAGTGATACCTTTGATGCATTTGTAACCTTAGCTAAGAAAGTGCAAAATGAGAAAGGTATTTCTATTGTGTCTATCAGGTCAGACCATGGATGAGAATTTGAAAATGCATACTTTCTGGAGTACTGCAATGAGCATGGGATTGACCACAACTTCTCAGCACCAAGAACTCCTCAACAAAATGGAGTGGTGGAAAGGAAGAACAGAACCATTGGAGAAATGGCAAGAGCTATGCTGAATGAGAAGGAACTCTCTCAAGTGTTCTGGGCTGATGCAGTGAATACAGCAAGTTACATCATAAACAGAGCCTACATCAGACCAATCCTTGGAAAAACTCCTTATGAGCTGTACAAAGGAAGAAAGCCAAATCTGTCACACCTCCATGTGTTCGGGTGCAAATGCTTCATTCACAACAATGGGAAAGAAAATCTGGGTAAGTTTGATGCCAAATCCGATGAAGGTATATTTTTGGGCTATTCAAGTAGGAGTAAGGCTTATAGAGTTTATAATAAAAGATCAAATATAGTAGAAGAATCAGTGCATGTGGTTTTCATTGAAAATGAAGCTGTTTCAAAACATGAGGATGATCTAACTATCAATTTTGAAAAACTGGGAATTTTTGACAAAAGTAAAACTGAACCTCCAAAGATATCTGAATCTGTTGACACAGAGGAAGATGTCCAGGAGCAAGAGTTTGATGAAGAAAATAATGAAGAAACAACTCAAGAACTCCCTAGAGCTTGGAGATATCAAAGGAATCACCCAGTTGATCAAGTAATAGGGAATGTTCAAGAGAAAGTCAAAACCAGAAAACAGTTAAGGGATCAAATGCTCAACTGCGCTTTCATTTCTCAAATTGAACCTAAATGTGCTGAGGAAGCCTTAACTGATGATTACTGGATTTTAGCTATGCAAGATGAACTAAATCAGTTTGAAAGAAATCATGTTTGGGATTTAGTGCCCAGGCCCAAAAATCATCCTGTTATTGGTACCAAATGGGTTTTCAGAAATAAACTAGATGAATCTGGAACAATAATCAGAAATAAGGCTAGACTGGTTGCTAAAGGGTATAATCAGGAAGAAGGTATTGATTTTGAAGAAACCTTTGCACCAGTAGCTAGACTAGAGGCTATAAGAATACTGCTAGCATATGCATGCATGAAAAATATTTTACTATATTAAATGGATGTAAAGAGTGCCTTTTTAAATGGATATATCATGGAAGAGGTTTATGTAGATCAACCTCCTGGTTTTGAAGATTCTACTAAACCAAACCACGTTTATAAACTAAAGAAGGCTCTTTATGGTTTAAAACAAGCCCCTAGAGCATGGTATGAGAGATTGAGCAATTTTCTAACTGAAAAAGGATTTAATAGAGGCAAAGTTGACACAACTTTATTCACTAAGAAAGAAAATAAAGATTTACTGATTGTTCAAATCTATGTTGATGATATTATTTTCGGTGCTACTAATGAAACTCTTTGCAAGAAATTTTCTGAGTTAATGAAGGGAGAATTCGAGATGTCCATGATGGGTGAACTTAACTTCTTCCTCGGACTGCAAATCAGATAGCTTGATGATGGTATCTTTCTCAGTCAATCCAAGTATCTAAAGGAGCTGCTAAAGAAGTTTGGGATGGAGAATGCCAAGCCAATGGGAACACCTATGGCTACTGCAACCAAACTAGACATGGATGAGAATGGGAAGATGTTTGACATTACTCAGTACAGGAGAATGATTGGATCGCTGCTGTACTTAACTGCCAGCAGACCAGACATTATGTTCAGTGTCTGCATGTGTGCAAGGTTCCAATCATGCCCCAAAGAATCCCATGCAACAGCTGTGAAAAGAATTTTTAGATATCTTATTGGAACATCACAAATGGGTCTTTGGTATCCAAAAGGCAATGGAGAAGACCTCAAAGGATACACGGATGCTAATTTTGCAGGATCTAAAACTGACAGAAAAAGCACAAGTGGAACCTGTCAGTTCCTTGGATGATCCCTAGTTTCATGGTTCAGCAAAAAGCAAAACAGTGTAGCCTTATCTACTGCAGAAGCTGAGTATGTTACAGCTGGAAGCTGTTGTGCCCAAGTCATCTGGATGAAACAGCAGCTTGAAGATCTTGAGATCAAAATAAGAGAGATACCAATCATGTGTGACAACCAAAGTGCTATAAATATCACCAAAAATCCTATCATGCACTCAAGAACAAAGCATATTGAAGTCAGGCATCACTTCATAAGAGATCATGTTCTGAAAGGAGAAGTCAGATTGGAGTACATCCCAACAGAGGATCAAGTTGCTGATATACTCACAAAACCTCTGCCAGAAGACTGACTTTGTAAAATAAGGAGAGAATTGGGAATGGTAAACCCCAATGAACTGTAAGATATTCTCATGCAATTCTGTCCTTAAAATTTTCAATATCAGAATCAATTCTAACTTGAACTTCGGAGTATGTTTAATCTAAGGTGCAGGTGCTCCTTGTGAAAATCAATGGCAATAAACTTGAAGATTGGAGCACGTCAGAATGGAACAACCAGAAAATGGAATAAAAGATGTAAATCCTAAGTTTTGGATCCATTCTGTAAGTTTTTAAAGATGAAATTCGCATTTTAATGTATGTTAGACGTATTTTGCTTCATAAAATGTGCTTCTGACATGGTCAATATGGTCAACATTCGAATTTCAGTTCACTAACAGACGAACTTCGGCCTGTTATGCCCTGGAACAGTTCTCTGTAATGCCTCGAAATTCGTCTGTTGAAACTTGAAAGTTCAAATTTTCAAAATCAGAAATTTCAAAATTATGCTTGTCCAGCACTGCTACACAAATTATTACTTCCTAACATACGAATGTTGGACAATCTTTACATAGTAAGAAAATTCGAATTTTCTGTTCAAAATTCGTCTGATGAATCATGTCCTACATGCTGAATTGTTAAAAGATGCAGCTCTACCTGCTTCATTCGCCTGATTGATTGATAGTTTGATTGTTAACTGCCTTTTTCTATTCAACATTCGAACTTTGGTGGAACAAAATTCGTCTGTTGTCCTTGTATTGCTTGTTTCAAGCCACTGTCAGACGAACTTTCAAGATGAAAATTCGTCTGTCAGTAAGCTGTGCTAAACGGTTTAACTTGTAACTGCCCGAAGTTCGAATTTTGGCCCCTCAAAATTCGTCTGTCAGACGGTTACACACGTTAAATGCTACGGTTTTCCTCAGAACAGACGCAGCCCTATATGTAACCTCTCTGAATCCGTTCTGATTGTTTCTTTAATTCTCTTAACTCCTGTCCAAAAACCGTCATTCTTCACCGTTTAAACTTCCATTCGCATCCTATAAACCCTTTCTTGACGTCATTCCACTTCATTCCACTGAAAAATGGCGAGAGTAAAGATCCCTGGAGTAGGACAAGCTGGGACTCGGCCAAAAAGAACGGTTAAATCCCACTATGCTACAAAAGAAGGAGAAAAATCCACAAGAAAGGCCGAACCCAGTAAAGCTACCCCTTCTAAACGCCAGAAATCATCATCCAAGGCAGATTTTCAGAAAACTGGGCCTTGCTCTTCAAAAACTGCAATTCCTTCGGGTGATACTACTGCTGTGGCTTCCTCCTCTTCTACACAATATGGAGAATTTGAGCTTACTACATTGCCACTTTGGAGCACTCCTGAAATTCAAGAAGAGTTTTCTGCCAAGTTTTCCAACAAAAAGGTAATCAAGCCTCACTGTGTAAATTTGGAGCAATTTTTGTTATCCAACAACTTTGATACTGCATTATGGTTGATAAGATACAAAAACCTGTTGGAAATTGCTGAAAAATATGATGATGAAGTAGTGAAGACTTGGTATGCCTCTCTTCAATATAACAGCAAGAAAAGGAAATGGGAGGTCACTTTGAGATCAAGGACCATCTGGCTTGCTGATAAAACAATCAATGAAGTGCTGGAAATCCCAGGACAAGATGGGCTAAAAATTGACATTACAGCCTCTGGATACATGGATGAGGCAAGCACAGAGGATGAAGAAGGTGGATCCTTTCTGTACTATAAAGAGAGCATCATCTTGGACACCTTGTTCAGGAGAAGGGATAACAGGCCAACAATTAATCTGTTGAAGCCCACAGACCTAAGTGTACAAGTCAGGATCCTGCACTATATAGTGTCCAGGATCATATTCAACAAGGGTGGCAGCTTCAATTTGATAACAAGGGCAGAGGCTCATGTGATGACTGCTATCATTCGTGGGAAGCTAATCAACATGGGTCATATCATCCTCCAGAGAATGATAAAGGCAAGGGATCAGAGGAAGGATTCCACACTCCCCTATGCTGCAATTATTTCAAGAATCCTGTAGCATGCTAGGATTCAACACATCGAAAAGGGGAAAGGGAAACTCACTGAGGCATTCAAAGAAGAGGAACTGCAAAGGATGGGTATTGAACGAGATGAAGGCAGATGGGTTGGAAAGGGAGCAGGAAAATCTGAAGATCTGTTCTTTGCTGCTGATGCCTCCCTCCAACAAGAAGGCACCTCTGAGGCCCCTGGCAAATCAGTACCTCAGCCTTCTCAGCTAATCCCATCTCCCTCCAGGCCCACTCAACCTCCTTCCACTCCCTCCTCACGGGCCAAGCCAACAAAGGTCACTGAGCTGTTTGACAGTCTGTCAACACTCATTCTCAGCATAAGAGATGAGCAAAATGCCAAATTTGCTCATCTACAAGATCAGATCCATCAGTTGGCTGTGAACATGAAGGTGGTGGCTGATGCGTATGAAGAAATAAGGAATGCTATTCCTACCACTTCAGCTCCACCTCAGCCTGGTGTCCCTGAGCCTACTCTATCTCCAACTCCTGAGCCTCCAAGCCCCTTCGAGATTGCCTCCTCTGAACATGATGATAATGTAGATGGTGCTGGTGCAATGAGAACACCAAGTCTTGGTCCACCTTTGGACTATGGATTGGAAGAAGAAGAAGGACTTCAGCAGACAAGTCCTCATGAGCCCATGCAAGAAGTTGCTCAGGAATCAATTCTGTCCACTCAAGAATCTGAGCAAGTTGAAAAACTGGTGGCAGCAATTTCAAGCTCCTCTATGCAAGAAGTTGTGAGCACTGAAGAAAGGAGCCTTGTGCCTGTTGTTGACTTTGTTGCCATTGCTCACAATGCTTTACTGGAAGCTCAGAGGAAAAGACTGGAAGAAATGTTTCCTCCTGCTCAACCAGCTTCCTCTTCTCCAGCTGCCTATGGTCTTACAGAGGAACAAAGGGCTCAACTAGCTCTTACCAGACAGGCAATGCAGGAGCTGCTGGAAATCTCTGATGAGGAAACAAGCACTGATCCCCCAGCTGAAATTCCTTTTGCTCCTGTGCCCCTTCGTGTTATTCCTGTCTCTCAGATCCCTCCTCCGGCTGATTTTGTTGGCAAAAAGGGGGAGAAGTCTGGGCAAACTGCTGGGCAAACTGGAAAGACTGCTGCTGAGCAATCTGGTAAAGGAAAAGGGAAATCCTACAGCAAGAAGACCAAGACCAAGAAGAAATGATTGGAAATCCTTGTTGTACTTTGTACCTAGTTTTGTTGTTTGAAATTTGTTGATTGGACTAGTTTTGATGTTTGAACTTTGCATTATTTGGTTCTGTATAAGCAACTTTTGTTTAATTGAATGGATCCTTTTGTTGCTAAGTTTTGTGCCTTAATTCTGTTGATATCTTATGCATATGTTGAGGGGGAGCTTGTGAAAGCAAACCCAAGTACTAATCCAGTTTGTAAGTTGTTTTGTCATCATCAAAAAGGGGGAGAATGTTGAATCAAGAGTTTTGATGATTTTAAACCAACTCTCAAGAGCTTGGATTGAGGATATCAAAGAAGAACAAAGCTGTTTCAAGTGAAGATTTACTGAGTATTTGCTGTTAGATCTCTTGTAGGATCTTTAGTTTTTGGTATAATTGGGTAAAAGATTTTGATTTAAAGAAAAGATGTTTTCAAACTTTGATTTTGTGTTAAATCTTTTAATATTTGAAAAACACCTTTGAACAGACGAAGGTTGAGAGTTTAAACTGAACTGTCAAGTTAGAAATTCGAATTTTGCCTTTGGAAATTCGAATTTCGAGCTAAAACTGAATAAGTCTGAAGAGACTGCTCTCTGTCAGACAAATTTTGGTTGTTCAAAATTTGAATTTTCATCTAGTCTGAAAAGAGGCCTTTTGTAACAAACGAACTTCACACTTTCAAAATTCGAATTTCAAGAAAAATGAAGTTTGTGAAAATCAAAGAAATTCATCTGAAACTATGATAAAGTGCATCTGAAATCAAAATGAAATTAAGTTTGATAAATGCTCTCTGACAGACGAATTTTGAAGTTCCAACATTCAAATTTTCATATAAGTCTGAAAGATGCTTCTTTACAACAGACGAACTTTGAGTTTTCAAAATTCAAATTTCAAACAAAACAAAACTTGAGAAAATTGAAGAAATTCGTCTGAAACTATGTTAAAGTTCACCTTAGATCAAGAGTGATTTCAATTTCAAAACTGCTCTCTGACAGACGAACTTTGAGCATTGAAATTCGAATTTCAGAAGCTAAGTTCTTGAGTCTATTGAAATGAAACATTGACATACAAATGATAAGAACTTGCAACATTCGAATGATGAAATGAGTCTGAAAAGAGTTTCTCTGACAGACGAATTTCACATTTCCAAAATTCGAATTTTGAAGAAAGTTATCTACTGTGTCTCTTTAAACGTTCAATGAACAGACGAATTTTGGGGATCCAAAATTCAAATTTCGAAGGCACTGTAGAAAATTGAAAACACTGTTCATACTTAACCGAAAACTTTCTTCTTGAAAATTCGTATGTCACATTGTGAAAATGTTTTGTAAGTTTCAAAATTCGAATTTCACTTTATGAACAGACGAACTTCGTGTGTAACGTTGGAAGCTTTAATCTTCGGTTCCTTCGAAATTCGTCTGTTGGCCAACCAAAATTCGAATTTCAGTATGTCAGAAACATTAAATGCGGTTGGTAAATGGATAGTTTTTCAGAGTAACCGTTGGATAACTTCCCCAACGGATAGATTTAGTCTCTAACGGATATTTAAGACCTAAATCTATAAATACAACATCATTTGAAGTTGTGGGTAACGAATCAAACTTGTATATACCGAATTTCTGCTGAATCTTCTTCTCAAAAGCTTTTACCCTCTTAACTTCAAAACTTGTACTTAAACTTTCATATCCACTCTTTACAAGAGAGTTACTTCATTGTAATCAATCTATTCTTCATCTGGAAGATAGGTTTACTTGTGAGGGGTATTCACAAGGGGATTGGGAAGCACATAGTGAAAGTGCTTGAAGAGTTTGAGAGAGCTCAGAAACAGAGCAAACCTATGTACTGTGGCTTTAGCAAGAAGCCCACTGAAATTCTTGCTGTATAGTGGATAAATCTCAAGAGGTGTCTTGGGGACTGGATGTAGGTCAAGTGAATAGACCGAACCAGGATAAATCTCTGACTTCATTTCTCCTTATCTTTATTTTTCACCTTACTCTGTTTTACGCATTGCTTTCATTATACTGTGATATCTTCACTTACTTCACTTTATGCAGAAAAATTTCAAACTTCCCAATTCACCCCCCTCTTGGGAAGTCAGCCTTGTTAACAGAATGAAGTAGGCTCCCGAAGGTACTTTAGTGGCCAATAGAGGAACTAACAAGAAAGGACCCAAAAAAATATGGATACCTAAGAAAAAGAACTAAAATCTATTTTGCAGGCCAAGAAAAGCAACAAGTGGTATATGGATAGTGCTTGTTCGAGGCACAAGATAGGAGACCAATAAAAATTCATCATGTTGAGAAATAAGAAAAGGGGAAAGGTTATATTTTAGTGGTGACTGTTAGCAAGGCTGACTTCCCAAGAGGGGGGGTGAATTGGGAAGTTTGCAATTTTTTCTGCACAAAGTGAAATGGGTGAAGATAGCACAGTATAATGAAAACAATGGATAAAACAGAGCAAGCTAAAAATTGAAGGTAAGGAGAAAAGACTCAGTGATTTATCCTGGTTCGGTCTATCCTTTTGACCTACGTCCAGTCCCCAAGACAACTCTTGAGATTTATCCATTATACAGCAAGAATTCAACGGGCTTCTTGTTAATACCTCAGTACACGAGTTATGCTCTGTTTCTTGAGCTCTCTCAAACTCTCTAAGCACTTTCACAGTGTGCTTCCCAATTCCCTTGTGATTTCCCCTCACAAGTAAATCTACCTTCCAGATGAAGAGTAGATTGTTTACAAAGATATAACTCTCTTGAATAGAGTAGATATGAAGGTTAAAGTACAGATATTGAAGCTAGAGAGGGTAAAAGCTTTTGAGAATAAGATTCAGCAGAAATTCATGTTAGCAAGGCTGACTTCCCAAGAGGGGGGTGAATTGGGAAGATTGAAATTTTTCTGCACAAAGTGAAATGGGTGACGATAGCACTGTATAATGTAAACAACATATAAAACAGAGCAAACTGAAAAGTAAGGGTAAGGAGAAAAAGACTCAGTGATTTATCCTGGTTCGGTCTATCCACATGACCTACTTCCAGTCCTCAAGACAACTCTTGAGATTTATCCACTATACAGCAAGAATTCAACGGGCTTCTTGCAAATGCCACAGTACACGAGTATGCTCTGTTTCTTGAGCTCTCTCAAACTCTCTAAGCACTTTCACAGTGTGCTTCCCAATTCCCTTGTGATTTCCCCTCACAAGTAAATCTACCTTCCAGATGAAGAGTAGATTGTTTACAAAGATATGACTCTCTTGAATAGAGTAGATATGAAGGTTAAAGTACAGATATTGAAGCTAGAGAGGGTAAAAGCTTTTGAGAATAAGATTCAGCAGAAATTCATGTTAGCAAGGCTGACTTCCCAAGAGGGGGGTGAATTGGGAAGATTGAAATTTTTCTGCACAAAGTGAAATGGGTGAGGATAGCACTGTATAATGTAAACAACATATAAAACAGAGCAAACTGAAAAGTAAGGGTAAGGAGAAAAAGACTCAGTGATTTATCCTGGTTCGGTCTATCCACATGACCTACGTCCAGTCCTCAAGACAACTCTTGAGATTTATCCACTATACAGCAAGAATTCAACGGGCTTCTTGCAAATGCCACAGTACACGAGTATGCTCTGTTTCTTGAGCTCTCTCAAACTCTCTAAGCACTTTCACAGTGTGCTTCCCAATTCCCTTGTGATTTCCCCTCACAAGTAAATCTACCTTCCAGATGAAGAGTAGATTGTTTACAAAGATATAACTCTCTTGAATAGAGTAGATATGAAGGTTAAAGTACAGATATTGAAGCTAGAGAGGGTAAAAGCTTTTGAGAAGAAGATTCAGCAGAAATTCATGTTAGCAAGGCTGACTTCCCAAGAGGGGGTGAATTGGGAAGATTGAAATTTTTCTGCACAAAGTGAAATGGGTGAAGATAGCACTGTATAATGTAAACAACATATAAAACAGAGCAAACTGAAAAGTAAGGGTAAGGAGAAAAAGACTCAGTGATTTATCCTGGTTCGGTCTATCCACATGACCTACGTCCAGTCCTCAAGACAACTCTTGAGATTTATCCACTATACAGCAAGAATTCAACGGGCTTCTTGCTAATCCCACAGTACACGAGTATGCTCTATTTCTTGAGCTCTTTCAAACTCTCTAAGCACTTTCACAGTGTGCTTCCCAATCCCCTAGTGATTTCCCCTCACAAGTAAATCTATCTTCCAGATGAAGAGTAGATTGTTCACAAGGATATAACTCTCTTAATTAGAGTAGATATGAAGGTTAAAGTACAGATATTGAAGCTAGAGGGTAAAAGCTCTTAAGAAGAAGTTTTGACAGAAATTCGGTACATACAAGTTAGATTTGTTACCCACAAATTCAGATGTTGATGTATTTATAGATTTAGGTCTCAAATGTCTGTTAGAGACTTAATCTATCCGTTGGAAAAGTTATCCAACGGTTACTCTGAAAAACTATCCGTTAACCAACCGCATTTAATGCTTCTGACATACTGAAATTTGAATTTTGGTTGATCAACAGACGAATTTCGAAGGAACCGAAGGTTAAAGCTTTCAACTTTACAGCACGAAGTTCGTCTATTCACGAAGTGAAATTCAAATTTTGAAACTTCCAAAACATTCTCTCAATATGACATACGAATTTTCAAGAAGAAAGTTTTTCGGTTAAGTGTGAACAGTGTTTTCAATTTTCTACAGTGCCTTCGAAATTCAAATTTTGGAAGCCCAAAATTCGTCTATTCCCAGTACGTGAAAAGGAGGCACAGTAGTTCACTTTCTTCGAAATTCGAATGTTGAAGAGTGAAGTTCGTCTGTCAGAGAGCAGTTTTGAAACTTAAATCATTCTTGTTCTCAGATGAACTTTAACATTGTTTCAGATGAATTTCTTCTATTTTCTCAAGTTTTGTTTTATCTGAAATTCGAATTTTGAAGATCCAAAGTTCGTCTGTTTCAAGAAAACTTCTTTCAGACTTGGATGAAAATTCGAATGTTGGGAAGTCAAAATTCGTCTGTCAGAGAGGATTTATCAAACTCAGTTTCTTTTGATTTCAGATGCATTTTATCATAGTTTCAGACGAATTTCTTTGGTTTTCACAAACTTCATTTTACTTGAAATTCGAATTTTGAAAGTGTGAAGTTCGTCTCTTACCAAAGAGTCTTCTTTCAGATTTGTATGAAAATTCGAATTTTGAAAAACCAAAATTCGTCTGACAGAGAGCCATCTCTTCATACTTATTCAGTTTTAGCTCGAAATTCGAATTTCCCAAAGCAAAGTTCGAATTTCTAATTTGACAGTTAAGTTTAAACTTTCAAACTTCGTCTGTTTTGGGTGTTTTCCAAATAAGTCAAGATTTAACACAAAATCAAGGTTTGAAAACATCTTTTCTTCTAATCAAAATCTTTTACCCAATCATAACTAAAACTAAGAATCCTACAAAAGATCTAATCAGCAAATTCTCAGAAATCTTCACTCAAAACAAGTTTGATCTCCTTTGATATCTTCAATCCGAGCTCTTGAGTGTTGGTTTCGAATCATCAAAACTTTTGATTCAACATTCTCCCCCTTTTTGATGATGACAAAACAACTCACAAACTGGATTAGTTACTTGGGTTTGCTTTCACAAGCTCCCCCTCAACATATGCATTACAGTTCATAAGATATCATTTTCAACAGATTAAGTGAAGAGATTCCAAACATTGCAACTAAGAAGTTCATTCATTTAATCAATGGTTGCAATACATACTTTTAATCAAAGATCAGTTCTTAAAACATAGAGAATAATCATCAAAACAAAATCATCAGTCACATCAAAATACAATAAGAAGATTCAGCCTAAGATCTAATTAGTCAATTCTTCTTTGGCTTAGACTTCTTGCTGTAGGTCTTTCCTTTCCCGGATGACTCAGTAGATTTTCCAGCTTGCTTGGTCCCAGTTTGCTTTATCTTCTCCCCCTTTTTGGCATCATCAGAAAGCCCAACAAAGTCCATTGGAGGAGGAATTTGAGAGATAGGAACAACATGAAGAGGGACAGGAGCAAAAGGAATCTCTGGCTGAACTGGTACAGGGGGCTCAGCAGGGTCAGGGTTATTTTCTTCATCATCATCATCAAAGACCTCAAGTAGCTCTTGCATTTCCTGCCTGGACAGAGCTAGCCGAGCTCTCTGTTCCTCTGATAGCCCATAAGCAGCAAGTGTAACATCCTAAAATTTTTATAGATATTCGAGGCTTAATATTTTGAAATCTATAAAGAATTTGCAAAAATGGATGTACATTATTTGGCATGAAATAGGACAAAGAAGTCAATTATCTCAGTTGAAAGAAAAAATGGAAAATGACGATTTTGCCCCTGGAAAAAGAAAAGGGAAAGAAAAAGGAAAAAGGAAAAAAATAATAATAATAATAAAAAAGTTAAAGTCGGTGGACGCAGGAGAATGTTGAAGGAGAATTTATGAATTTTGGGGTAAATTACACCTGATGACCCGAAAGTTTAAAAAATTATAAATTAGACCCGGGTCAAGGGCATTTTTGTAAATATGAAAAATTATAGTCAAAGTGAAGCTCTCAATGTGTTAGACCCAATGAAATATAGTATGGAATTTATTAAGGTCAAAATCATATTTATTGGGTGATTAGGATTTAATATTAATATTTTACCCAATAAAAATCAGTTTAGACTGCAGAAAAAGACAGTATTGATCCAAGGACAATGATTGGACCTTGTTAAAATATATTTTGGGTCTATATAATGATTTTGGACCAAAATTAATGGTTGGATAATTCTGTACCAATTTAATGACAATTTTAGCAAAAATACCCAATCGGTACAGGTAAATTTAATCGGTAAAGGGTATTTTGGTCTATATGAATTATTGGAGCAATTTTGGCCAAAAAGGGGAGTGAATCACGTCTGATTGCTGAATGGGACACCAAGGGAATTAAGTGAAAAGCTTTTTAAAAGAAAAGTAAATGAAAATAGAAATAAAAGTAAATTAAGTTATTATATTATATAATTATCATCTTAAACCATCATTTCATCTTCCTCACGAAAACAAAACGTTGCTTCAGTGGAGAAGAGAGCCAGGAACGCGTGAGAGAGAGAGAGAGCATAGGGGAAAAGAGAATACTACAAGATTTGTCCCAAAACTTCAAGGTAATATCTTATGGCCATAATCTTATGTATTCTTTAGTTTGGGAGAGTTTTATGGCTTATTCTCTCTTATTTTTGCACTGAAAGTTTTAGCCTAGAGAGAGAGTAGAGAGAGAAAATGAGGGTATGGAGAAACTAAACCATGGAAAGTATTATATAGGCCATAAGGTGCAAGAATATGTCATTAGATTACAAATTAATCGGTTAGTTATTTTTCTATAATTTATGATAATTTTCTGCCCAATTAGGGTTCATTATAGGAAGGGAATTTCAAGTTTTTGACCTCAAAAATGGATTCCTTGGGTCCAAAATAGGTTAGAATAAGTATGTTGTACAAGGAATGCATGATGGATAACAAAGTGCAAATTTTAGTTCAAGTGAGCACTTTGTGAATGAAATTGGATAATTAATGGTTAATGGCATTATTTGATGATGCTATAGGATCCAAAGGAGTGTTAGAAGATCAAGGAAAGAGTTTGCAAAGTTTGGAGATTAGTGGAAAGCTCAAAGGTAGTTAACTTACCTATCTATGCTTATGTATTGTCATTGATGTTGCTTGCTTTGAATGATGTGTATAATGTTTGGAATGTTATCTTGTGATGATTTGGCATTGTTGGTTGGATTGTTTGAAGGGTATTATGACCCTGGATATGTCCAAATACAAGGGGAAATGCTGCCCAAATTTTTATTTAATGGTTATGCCAAAATGATTTGATTGCATGCTTAATGTGTTTTGAGATGAATACTTGCAATATATATGATGATATGTGTGCATGATGGTAGTTACTACTGAGATTCTTTGAATCTCACCCCTTTCGAAATGTCTAACAAATTTTAGGTTCAAGTTATGGCAAGATTGCCCAAGAGGAAAAGGGGAAGGAAGAGCAAGCTCTTAATTAAAATGAACTTGCTTGCATTGGTGCTTTGTTTGGAATACCTCGCGAAAATGATGTGTATAGTTCTAGAACTTTACATGAATGTAATTATGTTTATCTATATCTACTATGATGTAATGTTTTAAGTGAAGACAAGAAATGGCCATGTATGTACATATTAAGTTCTATGTTGACAAGTTGTAGGAAGAAAATGGCCATTGTGACACTGCTCAGAATCTCGTGTACTGTTCAAAATTTTTGGTGGATTCATGTATGAGTGTTATATATATATAAAAACTAGACATGTGTAGCTTTCCATAGGCATAAAGATCACCCAATTTGGAGTTGGGTATGATTTATGGTGATTTTTCAAAGTTATGGTCAGAATCAGAAATTTGCAAAAATGACCATTGCTACAGTACATATAATACGAACTTACTGTATCAGTTGGCCAAGTAACTTCCCTGTTCAACATTTTTCCCATGTATATAATCTTTTAAGCTATATTTAGAGACTTGAACCATATCAATATGATTTTTCTTGATTTAGTTATGAATTTTCAAAGTTTACCGGGTAAAAAGAAGTTAACCAAGAGAATGGTACCCGAAATGGAATAAATTGGTTTAAGTTGTTTTATGTAATCAAGTCTCTAATCAAGTAATATTGGACTTAAATATAGTTTAATACATGGAAAATGAGTGTAAGTATGAGGTGTTACATTTTTGGTATCAGAGCATAAGGTTCTGGCCCTAATTAATATAGTTGGAAAGGAAATTATAATAAGTAAATGTAATATTTATTTATTATTTCCTTTTAAGTTAGTATATTAACTAGTTGTTTTGTGGTTTGACAGATGTCTGAATCCACAAACAACTCAGGGATTGACTATCAGGCTGAGCCATGCCTCGGACCATCAGGACCTCTGGGAGACGAAAGTACTAGCTCTAATGAAATACCTTTGGAACAGCCAATAGTTGTAGACCCCATACATAATGAAGATTATGAGGTACCTATGGAGGAGCCTCCTCACGTACTGGGAGTAGAGGTTTATGAGGATGTAGACTGGGAGTTAGCCTTTTTGGAGGATCCAGATAATACCCCAGACAATAGACCACCAGATATAGAGACTATAGTCTACAGGATCGTGAGGAAGTTCTCCAGAGCATACGGGGTTTACTCAGAGGGTCCTGATAGAGTTCTATCCTTTATGACTAGATTGTCCCAAGTCCAATATGATTTAAAAAGACAAGGGAACATGTATCCTGAACAACTATGGATTGATACTATGCTTAGAGAGATACCTGATGATGAGTTTTGGGTGGAAATTAAGGCTAAGCTAGATGGCAGAGAGTTTGAAAGCCTGACACATTGCATCAGAATGTATTATGTTAAGGCCAATTTGAAGAAGAAAAAGAAAGAGAAAGAGGAAAGTGAGAACAAGAAAGATAAGGGCAAAGGAAAAAGGCCAATCTCAGAATGTTATGATATGCCAGACTCCTTCCATAGACCTACTAACTCAGGTAGTGAGTTATCTGAGGTAGTAGATATAGTTACTAAGATATATCTTGAGAGTCATCAAGTTTTCTGGGAATCCCCTATTCTGACTTTCTTGAACTCAGTAAGAGATTCGTATGATCATATGGAGACACAGGATCAACAGTTCCTTGATACTGCATGGATCGACGCGGTACTTACTATATTACCAGAGGATGAGGATTACTGGTTGACAGTAAAAGAAGAACTTAGACGGTATTGCCCTGAAAACCTACATGCTTGTATCAGAGAGTTGATTCATCATGAAAGGTTAAGACCAGAGTTAGCTGACACGAAGAGGACTGAGACAGATCCGACAGAATCACAACCACACTCCATGGATCAGGTTCAACAACCAGTGCAGGAACAAGTGCTGGCTGAGGATTCGGAAGATGAGTCTGAGGAAGATCCGGAAGAGGATCCGCAAGAGGATTTAGTGTCAGCTCATGTTCATGATAGTCCTAGTTCTTCTTTGACTTGATGTAGAGTATTTAACTATGGACATGTATATATATGTATAGGCAGTCTTAGATAGTGGGATGTATATGACGGAACATATAGCATAGTGAAAAGAATATGACTGATGTATGAATGACTCTGAATACAGCATGTACAAAGTTTTGATATGTGAATAAATGCTACGTTTATGTAAATATGTTCTCTGAGTAATATTGCTATATGTTCATAATTTCAATTATTTTATAGATAAGAATGGCTCGCACTAGAAGACAAAGTCGAGAGAACACTCCTCAACAAGAGAGTGTAAAACAGGTTGATCCTTTACAGGTTATAATGGATCGTTTGGATCAACAACAGCGATTAATTGAGGATTTGCAAAGAACAATAGCAAATCAGAGACAGCCACCGGAGGCAAGAGTACAGGAACCGCCTCCAAGGCCACAGCCACAACCTGAGCCTCAAGCAATGCCGGTGAATCCAACAGTAGGTGCAGCGGCTGATTTTGCTCACCAACAAAATATAATAGCACAATTCATAAAGCATTGTCCTCCATCATTTGAAGGAAAATTTGATGTACAAGCTGCAGAGGACTGGATACTGAGCTTGGAGAAAATATTTAGGTTGATGGGTTGTGCTTCTGAGATGAAAGCATTGTTAGCCACGTATATGCTGGAAAAAGAAGCGGACAGATGGTGGCGTACCACTGAATTGATTCTACAGGCTCGAAATATACCATTGACATGGGAGATATTTCTTGAATATTTCTACGATAAGTATTTCCCAAGGTCAATTAGAGATGAAAAAGAAGCTGAATTCATTACGCTCAAACAAGCTGAGGATCAATCAGTAGATGAATATGTGGCTACTTTCATTCAATTGTCTAGATATTCCACATATTTGCAGCAACATGATGATGAACGGTGGAAGACCGAACAGCTAGAAAGAGGCTTGAAATCGGCCATAAGAGAAAGAGTTGATCCTATGAGAATTCGAGAGTTTAATACATTGGTTGAGGTCAGCAGGATCGCTGATGGAAGTGTGAATCATAAAGGTTTTATGTCCACTGCTCCAACTAGTACAAGAAAGACTACAATGGAAGAAGGTGAACCAAGTAAAAAGAGAAAGAAGCCTTGGAACAACTTCAATAGAAGGGGTAAAAGAGGTGGTAGAAGAGGAGGAGGACGAACAATGCAAAGAGACATACAAAGAGAAGCTAGGGAAGCTCCAGTATGTGATCAGTGTGGTAAAGCTCATGGCGGTAGACCATGCCTAGCCGGGCAAAATGTATGTTATCGATGTGGCAAGGCTGGACACTATGCTAGAGATTGCAGAGTAGATTTGGCTCGTATCAGACCCCAGGCACAAGGAAGGGTCTTTGCTCTTACGCAGCATGAGGCTCGACAGTCACCTGATCTTATAGAAGGTATGATTAAAGTTAATGATTATCTTGTATATGCCTTGTTTGATTCAGGTACTAGTCATTCATTCATTTCTTATAAATGTGCCAAAGGATTGGGTCTGCATGTTACTGAGCTACCTTATGATCTTCATGTGTCCACACCCACGGGTAACCATGCTATTACATCCCATGTCTGTCTAAATTGCATTGTCCAATATGAACATTGTTGTACCACACTAGATCTCATATGCATGCCATTTCCAGATATAGATGTCATAATAGGTATGAACTGGCTTTCCACAAATAACATTCTCCTTGATTGTAAGAACAAAGCCTTGATCTTACCTACTCCAGAAAGTGTCCTAAATACTGAGGTTAAGCTAAATTTCATATCGACCGCTCAAGCTGAGAGATGTTTGGGGAAAGGATGTCAAGCCTATTTGGTTTTCTTTTCAGTAAATGTTGAGGTTGATGAAGGGATTGAAGACATACCGGTAGTAAGAGATTTTCCTAAAGTGTTTCCTAAGGATTTTAAAGATTTACCACCTGAAAGAGAGGTAGAGTTTTCTATAGATCTTGTGCCAGGAATAAGTCCAATATCAAAGGCACCATACAGAATGGCACCACCTGAATTAGCAGAATTAAAGAAACAGATAGAAGAGCTATTGGAAAAAGGTTTCATCAGACCAAGTGTTTCTCCTTGGGGTGCTCCGGTGTTATTTGTAAAAAAGAAAGATGGGAGCCTCCGACTATGTATTGACTATAGGGAACTAAACAAAGTTACTATTAAAAACAAATATCCTTTACCTAGAATTGATGATTTGCTAGATCAGTTGGCAGGAGCCACTATGTTTTCAAAAATCGATTTAAGATCTGGATATCATCAATTACGGGTTAAGGCAGATGATGTTCCCAAAACTGCTTTTAGAACTCGTTATGGGCATTATGAATTTTTAGTGATGCCATTTGGTCTAACGAATGCCCCAGCAATATTTATGGACTACATGAACAGGATTTTCCGGCCCTACTTAGATCAATTTGTGGTAGTTTTCATTGATGATATCTTAGTGTACTCTAAATCTTTAGAGGATCACGAGATGCATTTGAGAATAGTCTTGTCTGTTTTAAAGGAAAAGAAATTGTATGCTAAACTGAGCAAGTGTGAGTTTTGGCTCACAGAAGTGCGGTTCTTAGGGCATGTTGTTTCCAAGGACGGGGTCGCAGTAGACCCAAGTAAAGTTGATGCAGTCCTAAAGTGGGAGCAACCCAAGACTGTTACTGAGATAAGAAGTTTCCTTGGTTCAGCAGGTTATTACAGACGATTTATACAGGACTTTTCTCGAATTGCATTGCCGCTCACAAAACTTACAAGAAAGAATATACCTTTTGTGTGGGATATGAATTGCGAAAATAGTTTTAATGAACTGAAGCGCAAGTTAACTACCCCACCTGTATTAACTATACCTAATCCTAAGGAACCTTTTGTGCTTTATACAGATGCAAGTAAGCACGGATTGGGTTGTGTTTTAATGCAGAATGGTAGAGTAGTAGCATACGCTTCTCGACAATTAAAACCACATGAAGAAAATTGTCCTACACATGATTTAGAACTTGCGGCTATTGTTCATGCTCTAAAGATATGGAGGCATTTTCTCTACGGTGGGACTGTAGAAGTGTTTTGTGACCACAAAAGCCTCAAATATTTAGAAGATCAAAAAGAATTGAATGCAAGGCAGAGGCGCTGGATGGAATTGTTAAAAGATTATGATCATTCTATAAAATACCATCCAGGGAAAGCTAATGTAGTGGCTGATGCACTTAGTAGAAAAACTGTTCACGTAGCCTATATGATGATCGATGAAATGAAAATGCTGGAAGATTTTAGGGATATGTCCTTGTTTCTGCAATTACATGAGACCAAAATTGGTAATGAATTTTTACAAGATTTAATGAAAGCCCAGCAGAATGATGAGTTTGTACAAGTAGTTAAAGAAAAGATGAGTCAAGGAGAAATGCAAGAGTTCAATGAGACAAATGATGGTCTGATCAGGTTTCAAAAAAGAGTATATGTTCCTCCAGTAGCAGAGTTAAAGGAAAAGATACTAGCAGAGGCACATCAAAGTAAATACACTATTCACCCAGGTATTACGAAAATGTATCATGATTTAAGAAAATTGTTTTGGTGGCCTAGGATGAAAAGTGATATTACCCAGTATGTGTCTAAGTGCTTAGTATGCCAAAGAGTTAAAATAGAACATCAGAAGCCTGCAGGAATGTTACAGCCTTTAGATATCCCTGAATGGAAGTAGGATAGTATATCAATGGACTTCATTATGGGATTACCTAGAACATCATCAGGATATGATGCTATATGGGTTACAGTAGATAGGCTCACAAAGTCAGCCCATTTCCTAGCCATGAAATCAACATATACATTGGATAAATTGGCACAGTTATATGTTAAAGAAGTAGTGAGACTTCATGGAGTACCCAGTAGTATTATTTCAGATCGTGACCCAAGGTTTACATCGAACTTTTGGAAGTCATTGCAACAGGCCCTAGGTACCCAATTGAGATTTAGTACAGCATATCATCCACAAACTGATGGACAAACTGAGAGGACGATTCAAACATTAGAAGATATGCTAAGGGCTTGTGTGCTTGAAATGAAGGGAAACTGGGATGTATACTTGCCACTAACAGAATTCGCATATAATAATAGTTATCATTCCAGTATTCAGATGGCTCCATATGAAGCGTTGTATGGTAGAAAGTGCAGGTCCCCATTATGTTGGACGGAGTTAGGTGAGAGACAACTGATTGGTCCAGAAATGGTTGACCAGACCTCCAAACAAATTGAATTAATAAGAAAGAAATTACTAACGGCTCAAAGCAGGCAAGAGAGTTATGCAGATAAAAGGAGGAAGCCGTTAGAATTCGAAATAGGAGATCATGTTTTCCTCAAAGTATCTCCTACGACTGGAGTTGGTCGGTCGCTTAAGACCAAAAAGCTTAGTCCTAAGTATATAGGACCTTTCGAAATTCTCTCAAAAGCTGGACCTGTAGCTTATAAATTAGCCTTACCACCAAATTTGAGCCAAATACATGATGTTTTCCATGTCTCACAGCTAAAGAAATATCAGCCCGATCCTTCACATATTATAGAATATGAATGCATTGACTTACAAGATAATCTTTGCTTTAATGTTATACCCGAAAAGATTATAGATTATCGAGTCAAGCAACTGAGGAACAAAGACATTCCTCTAGTGAAAGTGGTCTGGAAGGGCTTAACCCCAGAAGAAGCAACTTGGGAAATGGAGTTAGACATGAGACAGAAGTATCCAGAAATTTTTACTTAAGGTATGTTTTAAATTTCGAGGACGAAATTTATTTTAAGGGGGATAGAAATGTAACATCCTAAAATTTTTATAGATATTCGAGACTTAATATTTTGAAATCTATAAAGAATTTGTAAAAATGGATGTACATTATTTGGCATGAAATATGACAAAGAAGTCAATTATCTCAGTTGAAAGAAAAAATGGAAAATGACGATTTTGCCCCTGGAAAAAGAAAAGGGAAAGAAAAAGGAAAAAGGAAAAAAAAAATAATAATAATAAAAAAGTTAAAGTCGGTGGACGCAGGAGAATGTTGAAGGAGAATTTATGAATTTTGGGGTAAATTACACCTGATGACCCGAAAGTTTAAAAAATTATAAATTAGACCCGGGTCAAGGGCATTTTTGTAAATATGAAAAATTATAGTCAAAGTGAAGCTCTCAATGTGTTAGACCCAATGAAATATAGTATGGAATTTATTAAGGTCAAAATCATATTTATTGGGTGATTAGGATTTAATATTAATATTTTACCCAATAAAAATCAGTTTAGACTGCAGAAAAAGACAGTATTGATCCAAGGACAGTGATTGGACCTTGTTAAAATATATTTTGGGTCTATATAATGATTTTGGACCAAAATTAATGGTTGGATAATTCTGTACCAATTTAATGACAATTTTGGCAAAAATACCCAATCGGTACAGGTAAATTTAATCGGTAAAGGGTATTTTGGTCCATATGAATTATTGGAGCAATTTTGGCCAAAAAGGGGAGTGAATCACGTCTGATTGCTGAATGGGACACCAAGGGAATTAAGTGAAAAGCTTTTTAAAAGAAAAGTAAATGAAAATAGAAATAAAAGTAAATTAAGTTATTATATTATATAATTATCATCTTAAATCATCATTTCATCTTCCTCACGAAAACAAAACGTTGCTTCAGTGGAGAAGAGAGCCAGGAACGCGTGAGAGAGAGAGAGAGCAAAGGGGAAAAGAGAATACTACAAGATTTGTCCCAAAACTTCAAGGTAATATCTTATGGCCATAATCTTATGTATTCTTTAGTTTGGGAGAGTTTTATGGCTTATTCTCTCTTATTTTTGCACTGAAAGTTTCAGCCTAGAGAGAGAGTAGAGAGAGAAAATGAGGGTATGGAGAAACTAAACCATGGAAAGTATTATATAGGCCATAAGGTGCAAGAATATGTCATTAGATTACAAATTAATCGGTTAGTTATTTTTCTATAATTTATGATAATTTTCTGCCCAATTAGGGTTCATTATAGGAAGGGAATTTCAAGTTTTTGACCTCAAAAATGGATTCCTTGGGTCCAAAATAGGTTAGAATAAGTATGTTGTACAAGGAATGCATGATGGATAACAAAGTGCAAATTTTAGTTCAAGTGAGCACTTTGTGAATGAAATTGGATAATTAATGGTTAATGGCATTATTTGATGATGCTATAGGATCCAAAGGAGTGTTAGAAGATCAAGGAAAGAGTTTGCAAAGTTTGGAGATTAGTGGAAAGCTCAAAGGTAGTTAACTTACCTATCTATGCTTATGTATTGTCATTGATGTTGCTTGCTTTGAATGATGTGTATAATGTTTGGAATGTTATCTTGTGATGATTTGGCATTGTTGGTTGGATTGTTTGAAGGGTATTGTGACCCTGGATATGTCCAAATACAAGGGGAAATGCTGCCCAAATTTTTATTTAATGGTTATGCCAAAATGATTTGATTGCATGCTTAATGTGTTTTGAGATGAATACTTGCAATATATATGATGATATGTGTGCATGATGGTAGTTACTACTGAGATTCTTTGAATCTCACCCCTTTCGAAATGTCTAACAAATTTTAGGTTCAAGCTATGGCAAGATTGCCCAAGAGGAAAAGGGGAAGGAAAAGCAAGCTCTTAATTAAAATGAACTTGCTTGCATTGGTGCTTTGTTTGGAATACCTCGCGAAAATGATGTGTATAGTTCTAGAACTTTACATGAATGTAATTATGTTTATCTATATCTACTATGATGTAATGTTTTAAGTGAAGACAAGAAATGGCCATGTATGTACATATTAAGTTCTATGTTGACAAGTTGTAGGAAGAAAATGGCCATTGTGACACTGCTCAGAATCTCGTGTACTGTTCAAAATTTTTGGTGGATTCATGTATGAGTGTTATATATATATAAAAACTAGACATGTGTAGCTTTCCATAGGCATAAAGATCACCCAATTTGGAGTTGGGTATGATTTATGGTGATTTTTCAAAGTTATGGTCAGAATCAGAAATTCGCAAAAATGACCATTGCTACAGTACATATAATACGAACTTACTGTATCAGTTGGCCAAGTAACTTCCCTGTTCAACATTTTTCCCATGTATATAATCTTTTAAGCTATATTTAGAGACTTGAACCATATCAATATGATTTTTCTTGATTTAGTTATGAATTTTCAAAGTTTACCGGGTAAAAAGAAGTTAACCAAGAGAATGGTACCCGAAATGGAATAAATTGGTTTAAGTTGTTTTATGTAATCAAGTCTCTAATCAAGTAATATTGGACTTAAATATAGTTTAATACATGGGAAATGAGTGTAAGTATGAGGTGTTACAGCAAGAGGATGAGAGGCTGGTTCAGCAGGAGCAAACATTTCTTCCAGCCTTCTCCTTTGAGCTTGCAGCTGAGTCTTGTGAGCAATGGCAAGATAATCAATAACAGGTACAATGCTCCTTTCCTCATTGCTTGCTTCTCCCGGCATAGAAGAGGTTGAAATGGCTGCAACCAGTCTTTCAACTTGCTCTGATTCTTGAATGGACAGAATTGAATCCGGAGCATCTTCTTCCATAGGCTCAATAGGGCTTGTCTGCTGAAGTCCTTCTTCTTCCAATCCATAGTCCACGGGTGGACCAGGACTTGGTGTCCTCATTGCACCAGCACCATCTGTATCATCATCATGGTCAGAGGAGTCAATCTCAAAGGGGCTTGGAGGCTCAGGAGTTGGAGACAGAGTAGGCTCAGGGACACCAGGCTGAGGTGGAGCTGAAGTGATAGGTATTGCATTTCTTATCTCTTCATAAGCATCAGCCACCACCTTCATATTCACAGCCAACTGATGGATCTGATCTTGTAGAAGAGCAAATTTGGCATTTTGCTCATCCCTAATGCTGAGAATGAGTGTTGACAAACTGTCAAACAACTCAGTGATCTCGGTTGGCTTGGCCTATGAAGAGGGAGTGAAAGGAGGGTGAGTAGGTCTGGAGGAAGATGGAATTGGCTGAGAAGGCTGAGGTACAGATTTGCTAGGGGCCTTAGAAGTGCCTTCTTGTTGGAGGGTAGCATTAGCAGCAAAGAACAAATCTTCAGATTTCCCTGCTCCCTTTCCAACCCATCTGCCTTCATCTCTTTCAATACCCATCCTTTGCAGTTCCTCTTCTTTAAATGCTTCTGTGAGTTTTCCTTTCCCCTTTTCAATGTGTTGAATCCTAGCATACTGCAGGATTCTTGAAATAATTGCTGCATAGGGGAGTGTGGAATCCTTCCTCTGATCCCTTGCCTTTATCATTCGCTGTAGGATGATATGACCCAAATTAATCAGCTTCCCACGTATGATAGCAGTCATGAGCCTCTGCCCTTGTTATCAAATTAAAGCTGCCACCCTTGTTGAATATGATCCTGGACACTATGTAGTGCAGGATCCTTACTTGTACACTAAGGTCTGTGGGCTTCAACTGATTGATGGTAGGCCTATTTTCCCTTCTCCTGAATAGGGTGTCCAAGATGGTGCTCTCCTTGTAGTTCAGAAAGGATCCACCTTCTTCATCAGCTGTGCTTGCCTCATCCATATACCCAGAGGCTGTCATGTCAATTTTCAGCCCATCTTGTCCTGGAATTTCCAGCACTTCATTGAAGGTTTCATCAACAAGCCAAATGGTCCTTGATCTCAAGTTGACCTCCCATTTCATTTTCTTGCTGTTGTATTGAAGAGAGGCATACCAGGTCTTTACTACCTCATCATCATATTTTTCAGCAATTTCCAACAGATTCTTATATCTTAACAACCATATTCCAGCATCAAAGTTGTTAGATATTAAGAATTGTTCCATATTCACACAGTGAGGTTTGATTACCTTCTTGTTGGAAAACTTGGTAGTGTATTCTTCTTGAATCTCAGGAGTGCTCCACAGTGGCAGTGTAGTCAATTCATACTCTTCAGATTCAGTAGAAGAGGAGGAAGCAACAGCAGAGACAGAAAGAACTGGAACCGAAGGTTCTGCAGTTTTTGGTGAGGAAGGTCCTGCTTTCTGAGATTCTACTTTAGATGAAGGTTTCTGGCATTTGGAAGGGATAGTTTTACTGGGTTCGGCCTTTCTCTTGGATTTCTCTCCTTCCTTTGTAGCATATTAGGATTTGACCGTTCTCTTTGGCCGAGCCTCAGCTTTTCCTACTCCAGGATTTTTCACTCTCGCCATTTTTGTGTTGAATGATGCTGAATGTGGCTTAGATTTGATTTATAGGAAGTGAATGGAAGTTTAAACGGTGAAGAATGACAGTTTTTGGATAGAAGTTAAGAGGAATGAAGAGAGGATCAGAACAGACTCAGAGGAGTTTCAAATAGGGTTGCGTCTGTTCATTGGAAAACCGTCAGATTTAACATATGTAACCGTCTGACAGACGAATTTTGAGGGGTCAAAATTCGAACTTCGGGCAGTTACAAGTTAAACCGTTCAGTAAAGCTTACTGACAGACAAATTTTCATTCTGAGAGTTCATCTGACAGTGGCTTGGAATAAGAAGAACAAACATAACAGACGAATTTTGTTCCAACAAAGTTCGAATGTTGATGAGCAAACAGCAGGCAACAAACAAAACCACAATCAACAGACGGATTAAGCATGCGCAACTTCATCTTTCAAGTATTCAACATGAAGAACATGATTCAACAGACGAATTTTGAACTAAAAGTTCGGATTTTTAAACTTTTGTAAAGATTGTCCAACATTCGTATTTCAAGAAGTGATAATTCGTACAATAGTGATGGACAAACATGATTTTGAGATTTTTGCTTTTTGAAAATTCGAATTTCAAAGATCCCACAGACGAATTTCGAGGCATCACTGAGAACTGTTTCAAGGCTAATAGGCCGAAGTTCGTCTGTTGATCAATAAAAATTCGAATGTTGACCATGTTGACTAGTTAAAAGACATGGTTTATGAGGCAAAATACAAATTTCATCTTATTAAAAACTTACAGAGTGAATCCATAACTCAGAATTTTCATCATTTACTTCACTTTCTTGTTGTTCCATTCTGATGTGCTCCAATTTTCAAGTTTATTGCCATTGAATCTTGTGAGGAGCACCTGCAGCTTAAATTAAACATACTCCGATGCTAAAGTTAGAATCAATTTTAAAGTTCAAACCTTTGAAAACAAGATTGCACAAGAATAACTTACAGTTCACTGGGATTTACCATGCCCAATTCTCTCCTTATTCTGCAATGCCTATCTTCCGATAGAGGCTTTGTGAGTATGTCAGCGACTTGATTCTCTGTTGGGATGTACTCCAGCTTAACTTCTCCTTTCAGAACATGATCCCTTATGAAGTGGTGCCTAACTTCAATATGTTTCGTCCTTGAGTGCATGACAGGATTCTTGGTGATATTTATGGCACTTTGGTTGTCACACATGATTGGTATCTCTTTCATTTTAACCTCAAGATCTTCAAGCTGCTGCTTCATCCAGATGACTTGGGCACAACAGCTTCCAGCTGCTACATACTCAGCTTCTGCAGTGGATAGGGCTACACTGTTTTGCTTTTTGTTGAACCATGAAACCAGGGATCCTCCAAGAAACTGACAAGTTCCACTTGTGCTTTTTCTGTCAGTTTTGGATCCTGTAAAATCAGCATCAGTGTATCCTTTGAGATCTTCTTCATTGCCCTTTGGATACTAGAGACCCAACTGTGATGTTCCAATGAGATATCTGAAAATTCTCTTCACAGCCGTTGTATGGGTTTCCTTGGGACATGATTGGAACCTGGCACACATACAGACACTGAACATAATGTCAGGTCTGCTGGCAGTTAAGTACAGTAGGGATCTAATCATTCTCCTGTACTGAGTAATGTCAAATATCTTCCTATTCTCATCCATGTCTAGTTTGGTTGCAGTAGCCATTGGTGTTCCTATTGGCTTGGCATTCTCCATTCCAAACTTCTTTAGCAGCTCCTTTAGATACTTGGATTGACTGAGAAAGATACCATCATCAAGCTGTCTGATTTGCAGTCCAAGGAAGAAGTTAAGTTCACCCATCATGGACATCTCGAATTCTCCCTGCATTAACTCAGAAAATTTCTTGCAAAGAGTTTCATTAGTAGCACCGAAAATAATATCATCAACATAGATTTGAACAATCAGTAAATCTTTATTTTCTTTCTTAGTGAATAAAGTTGTGTCAACTTTGCCTCTATTAAACCCTTTTTTCAGTTAGAAAGTTGCTCAGTCTCTCATACCATGCTCTAGGGGTTTGTTTTAAACCATAAAGAGCCTTCTTCAGTTTATAAACATGGTTTGGTTTAGTAGAATCTTCAAAACCTGGAGGTTGATCTACATAAACCTCTTCCATGATATATCCATTTAAAAAGGCACTCTTTACATCCATTTGATATAGTAAAATGTTTTTCATGCATGCGTATGCTAGCAGTATTCTTATAGCCTCTAGTCTAGCTACTGGTGCAAAGGTTTCTTCAAAATCAATACCTTCTTCCTGATTATACCCTTTAGCAACCAGTCTAGCCTTATTTCTGATTATTGTTCCAGATTCATCCAGTTTATTTCTGAAAACCCATTTGGTACCAATAACAGGATGATTTTTGGGCCTCGGCACTAAATCCCAAACATGATTCCTTTCAAACTGATTTACTTCATCTTGCATAGCTAAAATCCAGTAATCATCAGTTAAGGCTTCTTCAGCACATTTAGGTTCAATTTGAGAAATGAAAGTGCAGTTGAGCATTTGATCCCTTAACTATTTTCTGGTTTTGACTCTCTCTTGAACATTCCCTATTACTTGATCAACAGGATGATTCCTTTGATATCTCCAAGCTCTAGGGAGTTCTTGAGATGTTTCTTCATTAATTTCTTCATCAAACTCTTGCTCCCTGATATCTTCCTCTATGTTAACAGATTTAGATATTTTTGGAGGTTCAGTTTTACTTTTGTCAGAAATGCCTAGTTTTTCAAAGTTAAATGCAAGATCATCCTCATTGGTAACATGTTTTGAAACAGTTTCATTTTCAATGAAAACCACATGCACAGATTCTTCTACCACATTTGATCTTTTATTATAAACTCTATATGCCTTACTCCTACTAGAATAGCCCAGAAATATACCTTCATCAGATTTGGCATCAAACTTACCCAGATTTTCTTTCCCATTGTTGTGAATGAAGCATTTGCATATGAACACATGGAGATGGGACATATTTGGCTTTCTTCCCTTGTAAAGCTCGTATGGAGTCTTCCCAAGGATTAGTCTGATGTAGGCTCTATTTATGATGTAGCTTGCTGTATTTACTGCATCAGCCCAAAACACTTGAGAGAGTTCCTTCTCATTCAACATAGCTCTGGCCATTTCTCCAATAGTTCTATTCTTCCTTTCTACTACCCCATTCTGTTGAGGAGTCCTTGGAGCTGAGAAGTTGTGGTTAATTCCATGCTCACTGCAGTACTCCAGGAAGTATGCATTTTCAAACTCTCCTCCATGGTCTGACCTGATTAACACAATAGAAATACCTTTCTCATTTTGCACTTTCTTTGCTAAGGTTACAAATGCATCAAATGTATCACTTTTGGAGGAAAGAAATAATGTCCAAGTGAACCTACAATAGTCATCCACAATTACAAGCACATACAGGTTACCACCTAGACTTCTTACCCTAGAAGGTCCAATTAAGTCCATATGTAGCAATTCAATTGGTCTTGTTGTGGTAACTATATTTTTAGATTTAAAAGATGATTTAGTTTGTTTCCCTCTTAAGCATGCGTCACATTCTTTGTCTTTCTTAAAAGATATTTTTGGCAGGCTAGTTACTAGCTCATTTTTAACCAGTTTAGACAGTTGATTCATGTTAACATGAGCTAATCTCCTATGCCACAACCAACTATCATTGTCCTGACTAATTAAGCACACAGAATCCAAGGGAGGAAGTTTATCAAGATCAATAGTATAACAGTTACCATCCCTTTGAGCTTTGAGGATTACTTTGTGATCACTTTTTCTGATGACCAAGCAAAACTTTGAGTCAAACAGCACCCAGTTTCCTCTGTCACACGTCTGACTCACGCTCAGCAAATTGTGGTTGAGGCCAATCATAAATAGCACATCTTCAATGGATGTTTCCGGATTTTTGCCCACAATGCCAATGCCAACAATTTTACCATATTGATCACCTCCAAAGGTCACCTTTCCTCCTTTCTTGTCTCTAAGGGTGATGAACTTCTCCTTATCTCCAGTCATGTGGCTTGAGCAGGCACTGTCCATATACCATTTGTTGTTCTTCTTAGCTTTGAGACAGACCTGCAAAACAATATTTATGTTTTCCTTTTAGGTACCCAAATTTGCTTGGGTCCTTTTTGGTCAGTAGATTTTTCCTTAGATGTAGATGCAACTTTAGGAACCCATTTAGCTTTCCTGCCAAATCCATTTTTCTTCAATGCACAAGAACTGGAAATATGTCCCTTTTTGTTACAGAAATGACAGGTAATGAAGGGGCTGCTAGATTGATTGGCAGGAAGAAAACAATGCAGATAATACTTTTGTTTAGCATGCCTTGGTTGATCATATGTTTCAATGTGAGGTGATGCATTATTTTTCTTTTTACTGCTCTGAGCATGCACAAAATGTCTCATATATGCATTCTGGTTTTTCATCCTAATCTTTTCCTTGACAGCACATGGATCATAGCCAAGACCAGCTTTTCCTTGTGATATTCTTTTGCTCCCCATCAAGGCAAACAACATATCTTTACCTCTAGTGAGCCTAGACATACTTTTAACTAAATAATCATTAGTTTGCTTAAGTTCAGTGCATGAAGTGCAGCAGACATATTCAGTAGGAGGTAAAGAAGCAATTTCAGAAACTATGGTTTGAGATTCCAGCTTATTTATCTTTTTCTTTGCCAATTTCAGTTCTTTAGCAACTCTAATGAATTCATCATGAAGCTCATGAAATGCATCAAGTAACTCAGAATAGGAAGGTTCAGATTCATGTACCTCTTCTTCCTAATCACTGCTGCATGAGGGTGTGGCTTCTTCAGAAGCAATTGCCATAAGACAAATGTTGGCAATCTCATCCTCATCTTCTTCTTCCTCATCAGAGCTGTTGCCCCATATAGATGAAATGTAGGCTTTCTTCTTTTTCCCTTTGTCAGCAACTTTCTTTTCTTTTTCTTGCTTCTTGAGGAATTGGGGGCAGTCCCACTTTATATGTCCCTGCTTCTTGCACTCATAGCAAAATACAGATTCTTTTGTTTCTTTCTTGCCTTCTCCAGCAGCTCCCTTCTTGAAGAATTTCCTGTTCTTTTTCTTGTTGTAGAATCTTTCGAATTTTCTGACCATCACAGCCAGAATTTCTTCATCCAGCTCATCTCCTTCGTCAGATTCTTCTTCCTTTTCATCAGCAGCTTTGAGGGCAAGGCCTTTCTTCTTTCTGTCCAGCCCAGCTTCCTTGAGAGCTTTGATTTTTCCTTCATACTCCTCAAGGCTGCCAAAGAGAGCTATGACAGAGGCCATTGATTCTCCTCTGGCTTCCTCTATTGCTGTCACCTTGGGCTGCCATTCCAGAGGGAGAGCTCTGAGTATCTTTCTTACTTTCTCTGATTGATTGTATTCCTTTCCCAAGCTCTTCAACTGATTTACAATGAGAGTAAACCTCTTTTGGAGCTCCTTTACAGTTTCTCCTTCAGTCATTCTGAAGCTTTCATACTCTCCAATGCATGTGTTCAGTCTGTTCTCCCTGACTCCAAATGTTCCCTCATGTGCAATCTGTAGAGTATCCCACATTCCTTTTGCAGTGGTGCATTGCGAGACTCTGTAGAATTCATCCTGGTTCAGGGCACTGACTAAACAATGCTTTGCTTTGAAATTCAGTAGGACTCTCCTTCTGTCTTCATCATTCCACTCTGCTTCCAGCTTCTCTTTGTGTCTTCCATCTTTAGTTAGAGTCATTGGGATGAAATCTTCTTTCTCAATGACTGACCAGATGTCAAGATCAATTGATTATAGGTAGATCTGCATCCTCATCTTCCAGTATCCATAATGCTCTCCACTGAAGCCTGGTGGTCTGTTAGTGTTATTCCCTTCAGGAAGTATACTCTCTCCAAAGCCAGCCATCTTTGTTCCCGGACTTTAAAATCCTTTGAGTGGGAATCCGGGCTCTGATACCACTTGTTAGCAAGGCTGACTTCCCAAGAGGGGGGTGAATTGGGAAGATTGAAATTTTTCTGCACAAAGTGAAATGGGTGAAGATAGCACTGTATAATGTAAACAACATATAAAACAGAGCAAACTGAAAAGTAAGGGTAAGGAGAAAAAGACTCAGTGATTTATCCTGGTTCGGTCTATCCACATGACCTACGTCCAGTCCTCAAGTCAACTCTTGAGATTTATCCACTATACAGCAAGAATTCAACGGGCTTCTTGCAAATGCCACAGTACATGAGTATGCTCTGTTTCTTGAGCTCTCTCAAACTCTCTAAGCACTTTCACAGTGTGCATCCCAATCCCCTAGTGATTTCCCCTCACAAGTAAATCTATCTTCCAGATGAAGAGTAGATTGTTTACAAGGATATAACTCTCTTGATTAGAGTAGATATGAAGGTTAAAGTACAGATATTGAAGCTAGAGGGTAAAAGCTCTTGAGAAGAAGTTTTGACAGAAATTCGGTATATACAAGTTAGATTTGTTACCCACAACTTCAGATGTTGATATATTTATAGATTTAGGTCTCAAATGTCTGTTAGAGACTTAATCTATCCGTTGGAAAAGTTATCCAACGGTTACTCTGAAAAACTATCCGTTAACCAACCGCATTTAATGCTTCTGACATACTGAAATTTGAATTTTGGTTAATCAACAGACGAATTTCGAAGGAATCGAAGGTTAAAGCTTTCAACGTTACAGCACGAAGTTCGTCTGTTCATGAAGTGAAATTCAAATTTTGAAACTTACAAAACATTTTCACAATATGACATACGAATATTCAAGAAGAAAGTTTTTCGGTTAAGTGTGAACAGTGTTTTCAATTTTCTACAGTGCCTTCGAAATTCGAATTTTGGAAGCCCAAAATTCGTCTGTTCCCAGTACGTGAAAAGGAGGCACAGTAGTTCACTTTCTTCGAAATTCGAATGTTGAAGAGTGAAGTTCGTCTGTCAGAGAGCAGTTTTGAAACTTAAATCATTCTTGTTCTCAGATGAACTTTAACATTGTTTCAGACGAATTTCTTCTATTTTCTCAAGTTTTGTTTTGTCTGAAATTCGAATTTTGAAGATCCAAAGTTCGTCTGTTTCAAGAAAACTTCTTTCAGACTTGGATGAAAATTCGAATGTTGGGAAGTCAAAATTCGTCTGTCAGAGAGGATTTATCAAACTCAGTTTCTTTTGATTTCAGATGCATTTTATCATAGTTTCAGACGAATTTCTTTGGTTTTCACAAACTTCATTTTACTTGGAGTTCGAATTTTGAAAAACCAAAATTCGTCTGACAGAGAGCCATCTCTTCAGACTTATTCAGTTTTAGCTCGAAATTCGAATTTCCCAAAGCAAAGTTCGAATTTCCAATTTGACAGTTAAGTTTAAACTTTCAAACTTCGTCTGTTTTGGGTGTTTTCCAAATAAGTCAAGATTTAACACAAAATCAAGGTTTGAAAACATCTTTTCTTCTAATCAAAATCTTTTACCCAATCATAACTAAAACTAAGAATCCTACAAAAGATCTAATCAGCAAATTCTCAGAAATCTTCACTCAAAACAACTTCGATCTCCTTTGATATCTTCAATCCGAGCTCTTGAGTGTTAGTTTGGAATCATCAAAACTCTTGATTCAACAATTCGGTATATACAAGTTTGATTTTTTTACCCACAACTTCAAATGTTGATGTATTTATAGATTTAGGTCTCAAATGTCCGTTAGAGACTTAATCTATCCGTTGGAGAAGTTATCCAACGGTTACTCTGAAAAACTATCCATTAACCAACCGCATTTAATGCTTCTGACATACTGAAATTCGAGTTTTGGTTGATCAACAGACGAATTTCGAAGGAACCGAAGGTTAAAGCTTTCAACGTTACAGCATGAAGTTCGTCTGTTCATGAAGTGAAATTCAAATTTTGAAACTTACAAAACATTTTCACAATATGACATACGAATTTTCAAGAAGAAAGTTTTTCGGTTAAGTGTGAACAGTGTTTTCAATTTTCTACAATGCCTTCGAAATTCGAATTTTGGAAGCCCAAAATTCGTCTGTTCCCAGTACGTGAAAAGGAGGCACAGTAGTTCACTTTCTTCGAAATTCAAATGTTGAAGAGTGAAGTTCGTCTGTCCGAGAGCAGTTTTGAAACTTAAATCATTCTTGATCTCAGATGAACTTTAACATTATTTCAGATGAATTTCTTCTATTTTCTCAAGTTTTGTTTTATCTAAAATTCAAATTTTGAAGATCCAAAGTTCGTCTGTTTCAAGAAAACTTCTTTTAGACTTGGATGAAAATTCGAATATTGGGAAGTCAAAATTCATCTGTCAGAGAGCATTTATCAAACTCAGTTTCTTTTGATTTCATATGCATTTTATCATAGTTTCAGACGAATTTCTTTGGTTTTCACAAACTTCATTTTACTTGAAATTCGAATTTTGAAAGTGTGAAGTTCATCTGTTACCAAAGTGACTTCTTTCAGATTTGTATGAAAATTTGAATTTTGAAAAATAAAAATTCATCTGACAGAGAGCCATCTCTTCAGACTTATTCAGTTTTAGCTCGAAATTTGAATTTCCCAAAGCAAAGTTCGAATTTCCAACTTGACAGTTAAGTTTAAACTTTCAAACTTCGTCTATTTTGGGTGTTTTTCAAATAAGTCAAGATTTAACACAAAATCAAGGTTTGAAAACATCTTTTCTTCTAATCAAAATCTTTACCCAATCATAACTAAAACTGAGAATCCTACAAAAGATCTAACAGCAAATTCTCAGAAATCTTCACTCAAAAACAACTTTGATCTCCTTTGATATCTTCAATCCGAGCTCTTGAATGTTGGTTTGGAATCATCAAAACTCTTGATTCAACAGTGACCAGTCTGGCAAGGTGGTTGGTATTAGAATCGTGGGAAGAAACATAGAAACTTTTATAAGAGAAGTACTATTCATGATAGGATTTAATCACAACTTGCTGAGTGTAAGTCAAACCTATGACAAAGGCAACTGGGTTCTGTTCAACTCTAAATTCTCCCTAGTCATCAGAAAAAGTGACCACAAAGTCATTCTCAAAGTACAAAGAGATGATAATTGTTATACTATTGATTTAGATGAATTGCCTAGTCTAGATTCAATATGCTTAATTAGTAAAAATGATGAGAGCTAGCTATGGCGTAGGAGATTAGCTTATGTTAGCATGTGTCAATTAAACAAACTAATTAGAAATTATCTTGTCCTTGGTTTCCTAATATCTCTTTTGACAAGGACAGAGAATGTGATGCTTGTCTTAAAGAGAAATAAACTAACAGAGAATGTGATGCTTGTCTTAAAGAGAAAACAACTAAGTCCTCTTTTAAATCTAAAAATGTTGTCTCCACATCTAGGCCACTTCAATTGCTTCACATGCACTTAATAGGTCCTAGTCGTGTTAAGAGCATCAGTGGTAATCTATATGTGCTTGTTGTAGTAGATGACTATTCTAGATTTACTTGAACTTTATTTCTTTCTTCTAAAGATGAGACATTTAAGGCATTTTTTATCTTAGCTAAGAAAATCCAAAATGAGAAAGGTTTCTCTATTGTGTGTCTTAGAATAGATCATGGTGGAGAATTTAAAAATGCTCAATTTGCTTCCTACTATGAAGAAAATGAAATAGAGCATGTTTTCTTTGCTCCAAGAACACCTCAACAGAATGGAAATGTTGAGAGAGAAAACAAAGTGCTAGAAGAAATGGCTCATGTGATGTTAAATGAGAAAGGGCTGCCAAAGTACTTCTGGGCTAATGCAGTGAGTATAGCATGCTACATGATGAATAGATCCCACATTAGACCCATTATTGGCAAAACTACATACTAACTGTATAAGGGAAAGAAGCCCACCTCTCTTATCTTTATGTTCTTGGATGCACTTGCTATATCCATAACAATGGCAAAGATAATTTGGGTAAGTTAGATGCAAAATCAGATAAAAGTTTATTTTTCAGTTATTCACATAGAAGTAAGCATATAAAGTATTTACTAAGAAATTTAAGACCATGGAAGAGTCCATGCATGCAATGTTCCTTGAAAATGAGACTCTAACTGACCCAGTTATGGAATCAAATGGGTATTTAGAAACAAGCCTAATGAATATGGTGTAATTACAAGAAACAAAACCAGATTGGTAGCCAAAGACTACAATCAGTAAGAAAACATAGACTATGAAGAGACTTTTGCTCTAGTTACAAGATTAGAAGCAGCAAGGATACTTCTTGGCCATGCTTGCTTAAAAAGTATTAAGCTTTACCAAATGAGTGTTAAAAGTACTTTTATTAATGGATATATTATGAAAGAGGTGTATGTTGATCAAACTCCTAGTTTTGATGACTCAACAAAGCCCAATCACGTATGTGAACTTAAGAAAGAATTATACAAGTTAAAGCAAGCAGCTAGAGTTTGGTATGAAAGACAAAGCAACTTAACAGAAAAGGGGCTTGTAACACCTTGCTTTCATATACAATTTCCTAAGTAGTATAGCATATTTAATATCCAAATAACTCATGTTAGAGGTTTGAATCATCAAAGGGTCCAAAATAATTAAAATAAAAAAAATGTGTTACTATTCATTTGGTACCCAAGTTTTTTTGGACAAATTTTGAAAAATCATAACTAATTTAAGAAAAATTCTATTGATGTGATCCAAGTCTTTAAATGAAGCTTGAAACATAGTCTACAAGAGGAAAAAAATATAACACTTGCATTTGTCTGCATCAATTCATACAGTATATTGCTCAAAATTTCATTGTTCAAATGGTCATTTTTCTTTTTTCCAGGATTTTGGCCATAAATTTAGAAATCCATATCTAACTCTATACCGAACCAAATCATGCATTCTATATGTCATTGGAAAGATCTGTATGTCTACTTTCAGCCACATATTTCTTATACTTTTATTTTACTCGTACAGGGCATGATTTTAACATAAATTACTAAGGGTTATAACCTCACTCTTATTGGGACAGTTTTAGGGAAACATGTATATCTCTTATTGTATAGCTCCAGTTGAACTCAAACTAGTGGAATCTTGAACTCAAACATAGATCTTTTCATATACATATAAACCATTAAATTTTTGGAGCTTAGTACAATTTTATATTACCTTTCAAAATAAGTGATACAGTGAAATTCGTAACTTTTACTTTACTGTCAAATTTTGACCCTCAAACTTAAAAATACACTATAAATCATACATATGCCCAGTTTAAGTGTTCTTTAGCTTATTGAAAATTGGTCACTGTCTAGTTTTCAAAACTATAGGTTACATCACATTTAGAATGAACAATAAGTGCATAACCAGGACATGTTCAAAATAGCTAGCTTTCATCATATCATGACAAAAACATTCATATGCATCTCATAATTTGCTCAAACTTATTCATGTCATAACCATACATTGCCAAAAACTTACATAAACATAATGGCAGCAAAGCATAGCCTTACAAAGGAACATATTACTTTATACCAATTGATAAAAATTAGAGTGCCATAACTTTCTAAACAAAATGTGCTTCATAAACTTCTTCATTCTTCTTGCCTTTTCTTTGGATTCCTCCACAACATAGCTTCTGCCTTGTCATTTGGGATACTTGAAGGGGTGAGATTAGGGGCAATTCCAGTAGCAAGTTATATTCATTCATCATGTTATTCATTTCACATAATGATCACTTAAAATCACATTAGTTTACATAAATCAACAAATTGCCATATAAGTCATAAAATTTTCAGAAGTATAACGGCTTAGAAAATGGATATCTCAAAGAATAAAACCCCTCATATTGCGGCCAAAACTAGTCAAAAAAACATAATACATAATATGGAAACCAATTTGCATCAAAGCAAAACAATAAAATATCATAAGCAAGAATATATAAACTTAAATACCTCTTGATGTGACACTTGGCTTTCCACTTAAAACCAATGATTCCTCTAGCTTTCTCAAGCTTCCTCAAGTCCCTAGGCATCAATAAACAATGGCTCAAGCCACTAATTTTATAGCTCAAAACTTAAAGCTCACATAAAACCCTAAAATCCTAACTTGTTTATCTTAGCTTGGAACTTGAAACATATACTTGTTCTTAAGGTTTTTGGCCATAGGGAATGTAACATCCTAAGAAAGTTAAAATATCTACAGATGCATAGGAAATTTGCAAAAATGGGCAAGCACTGTTTTGCATGAAATAGGATAAAAATGTCATTTTCTCCGGTTGAACGGAAAAATAAAAAATTATATTTTTGCCCCTAAAGAAGTTCAAACATAACATCCATGTCCTAAAATCATACTATGCACGTGGAGTCAAAGTGCAACAGCCGTTGGAGAAAATTACAACTAATGACCTGAAAGTTTTAGAAATTATAATTAACACTAGGCCAGGGGTAATTTTGTAAATATACAAAATTACTATCAAAATGAAGCTCTCAAAGATAGAAGTCCAATGGTTTGCCAAACTTAGGAGAAATCATCAACTAGTTAAGAGAACATGATTTAATGGAGTAGTTTGTTGTATTGCAAAGTAAATCATTTTTCCTTCTCTCTCCATGAATTTTGGTCAGACTAGAATTCCATTTAGGGTTCGAATTTCATAAATTGGACATCAAAAATGGGTTCTCCATGGTCCAAAACCTTAATAACAAGTAATGATTTCAAGTTAAAGCTTAAGGATAGCTAATTGGAAAATCAATGGTTATATGAGACTTTGTGAGTGAGCCCTATGAATCAGTGACTTAGGTAGCTAATTGATGATGTATCTAGCTTTGGGGAAGCCTAAGGAAACTTATGGAAGTGGTAGAAATAGGTGGAACCAAAGGAAAAGCCAAGAGGATTCACAAAGGTAGCAATTTACCTATTCTTGCTATATAGTGTCATGTGATTTTCAATGAATTTGATGACTTGCCTATTATTTGATATGATCATTTGTGATGCTTTAAGAATGTTGGCTGAGTTAATTGAGGGGTTTTGAGACCTGGGATGTCCAAAATACAAAATGAAACTCAACTGAAATTTTTGTAAAATATTATGGCATAAATGTTAAAAAGTATTCACTTGATGTTTTATGCTAAATATATGCTTAATGTGATAATATGATTGCATGAATGGTGATTGCTGCTGAGATTCTTTGAATCTCACCCCCCTTCAATGACTAACCATGCTAGGGAGAACTAATGCAGAAAAGCTAAGGAAGGAGAAAAAGGCATGAAGAAGAAAATGATGAGTTGTTGATGTGCAAGTTGTCATTTTATGATATGATCTGTTATTTGTGCCTTTTTTTATATGGAGTTGTAAAATAGTGAATATTATGTTAATGTTGTAGAAAATGTATGATAATTTCTAGTTCTGGGTATTGGAATATGAAGTTATATTCTACCAAGTTTCATGCCAAAATGAATTTATATGCATGAGTTTTGGCAAGCAAATTGCAATATAGATTGAAACAGGGCATTTTCTAGATGTGTCTATTTTATTCACAATTTTTATATACTTAATGTGAGGTTAGGTTCATGGCATTTTTATACCAGATATAGGGCATCTAAAGCTTTAATATGACGTCTAATTCACCCCATTTGGAGTTGTGTGCAATAAATGGTGAATTTTCAAAGTTAGGGTTTAGAATAGGACAATATTGGGAAAATCGGAAACTGAAAGTTAAGTACTGGAATTTTCAAAAGACAACATAAAATCTCATAGAACTCAAAAAATTTAGTGGTTTACATGTATAAAAATATCTGTCTTAAGATGCATATGCCATTAATTTGGAAGTGATTGGAGTTATGGAACAAGAGATATGTAAGTTTTCTCAAAACTATCTCAATAACAGTAGAATTTTGACCCTTCACAATTTAAGTTAATGATATGCCCTGTATAAGTGAAATAAAAGTATAATAAAAATATATTTATAGGTATACATGTAGAGCTTTTGAATGACGTAGAGTATGCATATTAATAGAATGAAATATGATTTTTCAAAGTTGAGGTCAGAAAACTGGAAGATAGAAAAGTGATCAAATGAACAGTAAATGTCTACAAAATTACTATACAAATTGGCCCAATGAAGTTACAGTTTCATATTTTTTCTATGTAGATCTGAATTAAAAATTTTTTAGAGACATGACTCACCTCATGATGAATTTTCTAGATTTAGTTATAAATTTTTAAAATTCATCGGGTAAAAGGGAAATTGTCAAATGAACAGTACCCCGAATTTGAAAAATTCTGTTTTTATTATATTATGATTTTAGTCTCTGAACCATGATGAAAGGCATATAAAATGATCTAATACATGGGAAATATACCCTAATATAAGGTGTTACATTTTTTATTATCAGAGCCGAATGTTTAGGCTCTTAGAACATTATATTCAGGTCAAAATAGTTAAGTTTAACTACATGAATATATTAAATACTAATATTCCTTTGGATTAGCTTATTAACAAGGATTGCTATTATGTATTGAGATAAAGAAGATGTTTTTCTCAAAAAATAGCCGAGATCCTGGCCATAAGAGATGGGTGATCCCTAAGCCAAAGATGGAAAAGAATGAAGAAAGTACGAGCTCAAATAAGTTACCAATAGGATGTTCGAACAAGCCCAATATTAATGAAGGACCTCATCCAACTAGATCTAAAATTGTTAAAGCAGTCCCATCCCAAATTGTTTTAGCTCTTTCTGTTCAAGCACAAAAATCAGGAATGGTAGCTGCAAAAGGTAGGGACTATGAGGTTAGGATTTTACTAGATCCAGATAACCCTGGTTATGACAGTCCAATTAATATAAAAGATAAGATATATCTGAGTGTTTAAAAGTGTTTCAAGAAAAGTAAGGCATATTTTGAAGGGCCTAAGCATGTGCTATATTTCCTATGTGAAGTTGCTAAGGTCAAGGGCTTTTTAGTAGGTAATAGGGTACATTACCAGGAGTCAATATGGATCAATACACTAGTCAATGAAATCCCTAATGATTTCTTCTGGACTTGTATTAAAGCTAAACTAGACAGTGTATAGTTCGGCAGTCTAGAAGAATTTGTTGTAGCCTATTGCATACAAAGGGATATTAGGTTAAATCATCAGCCAATAGGAGCTAATGATCAAGTACTGGCTCCAAAAGACTTAAGTCCTATGTCCCCATCTGCTAATGACATACAAAGTTAGTCTCCAAAAAAAAGAAATGCCAGAAACTTTTAAAGATTGTATTAAAGAGCTGGCATATTTGGAGGCAATCCGACTAGGATAGGAGGATCCTGTTATAGTGATAAAAGAAAAAGATTCTGAGGAGAACTTGGAAGAGAATCCAGAAGTGAATTTTAGTGAAGCTTTTATTGGAGGTGAAAGTAGCTCTTGGCCCTCTGGAATGAAATGATGAAAGAGATCATGTGTAAATATGAAAAAATGTATGAAAGTAAAGAATAGGGATGACTACAAATTTTGAGTGTATCATAAGCAGTCACAAGTAAAAAGTATAATGAAATGATAATGTAAAGAGATTATAAGGGCTTATGTACAAAGTTTGTTTATGAAAAAATATTATGTTTATATATATGTGTGTGTTCTCTGAGTATAGTTATTAAATATTTATGAATAGATTATAATGAATTTAAAGTGGTTCGCATCAGGATACAAATAAGAGTAAAGACTCCTAAATAAGGAAAGATATCACAGGGTGATCCTTTGCAAGTTATTATGAATAGAAGAGATCAGTAGTAAAAGATTATTGAAAAGTTACAACGAACCCTAGATACTTAAAGACAACCTCAGGAAACTAGAGTTGAAATTTCATCTTTGAGCCAATATTAGCCGCAGGTAACCCAGGTTGTACTAATGAACCTGGCAGTGAGAATAAAAATTGATCACACTAAACTACAACATGTAATAGCTCAGTTTTGGAGATGATGTCCTTCTTCACTTAACAAAAGGTTTGATGTACAATTGATTGAGGATTGGATACTGAGTTTAGAAAAGATTTTTAGATTAATGGGATATTCCTCTTAAATGAAAGCCCTATAGGCTATCTATTTACACACTTAAGAAAAAGACACATATATGGTGGCTTAATACTGAGTTGATCCTGCAAGCTTGGAACAAACCCTTGACACAGAAACTATTTTGTAATATTTTATGATAAATATTTCCTGCAGTCAGTTAGGGATGAGAAAGAAGATGAAATCATTATGTTCTAACAAGCAAAGGATTAGTCAGTAAGTAAGTACGAAGTCACATTCATATAGTTAGTACAAAACTCTACCTAGTTATAATAGTATGATGACTAGAGATGGAAGACAGAAAAGCTATAAAGAGGAATAAAGCCAGTTATCAGGAAAAGGAAGGCCTAATGCGAAGTAGGCAATTGAGTATGCTAGTAAAGGTTAGTAGAATTACGGGAAATAGTTTGAATAATGAAAGTTTTATGTTTGCTACCCAGCAAATGTTAGAGAAGTTGTTGCTGACAAAAGTAAGAAAAGCAGAAAGAGAATGAAGTGATGAAGTAATAGTATTAGGAAAGAAAGATACTCATCTTAATTATAGTTTTCCCTGCAAGTATTATTTTATGAAAACCTGGCCTAGAAATATTTTAGTAACATAAGAGAACAAGTCTTGAAGACAGTAGTTGTTGGCTTAGATGAGGATGTTTCATAGGTCATGAAACCCTTCAGAGTTAGATCCTAATGGATCCTATCAGTTAAGTAATGATGTAGGGTTATAGAGGATCCTAGTAGGGCTCTAAAATCATAGTAGATCTCATGGCTGCAGTAGACCAATAGTGAGGTTGTAGTAGACCTCTAAAGAAAATGAGATGATAAGAAAGATTGATAAGCCCTAATGTTTTGATAGTTCTCTAAAAGAGGATGACCTAGGATGATATTAAAGGATATGAAACCTCATTAATCAACAACTGATATGAAAGTTTATGTAAGACTTTTCTCTAATACCAGGCCACATACCATAAACTAGCAAAGAAATATGATGGTAGGTGATGATAATAAATATGAAAAGTAAGTATACCACCTACAAATAAGTTTAGTGGTGAGATGTTTTTAGTAATAAATGAAAGAGACCAGTAAGAAATGAATGATAGAAATAAAGAAAAGTAGCTATGAAAAGAATCAGTGAGGAGAAACTAATATATAAAGGAAGATAAGTTAGAAAAAGAAGTAGCCATGAGAAAAGAAATAAGAAGACTGATGTATGATTAAGGAAAGAGGTTAATCAGCCCATGAACTATGATACTTCAAATGAGTCTGGGCTAGATGGATTCTTTAATAAAGGCAGTATTTTTTTTCCAAATAAACCAAGGACTCCAAATCCAAATAGATGTTGGAAGTATCTATGATTAATGCCGTATGGGATTTGGAGGATATGTTTTAGCTTTGCATTCCCTAAGTATTCGATTATAAGTGAAGAAATTTTTGGAAGGGCATTATGACTATAGGCTCCCTAAGAGTTAATGGGTTGAGCAAGTACTTGATGTCAGCCAGATTACAAGTTCTAGAATTAAGTATATCATATTTTGGTAAATCATCTCATTACCTATATGTTCTAGGCAGTATGTTATTGTAAGAAGAAGAAGTTGAAGCATTAGAAGTCTCATAAAAGGAACTAGAAAAGGATCCAAAAAGAGATCCCATGGAGAAAATAGATGATAATAATATGTTTGCCATTAGTATTGAAACCCCATAAGTTTAGTATAACAAGATATGATGCAAGTATAAAGTAATGCAAATGTATATATGAGTTAAAGGAAGAATATGTATGTATGATGTTCAAGGTATAAATTATGAAGCAAGAAAGGAGAAAACAGTGGCAGGCAGTTTAGGGAATTATGAAACCTTGAGATGGTAGATTGCTAGTCTTGGTATAAAATCTAACTATAGAAAGAAATGTTTGTGGTCAAAAGATCTCATAATGAATGAAATCTTTCGTCAACTACCAAGGTAGGAAAAAGGGCAATAGCTCTTGGGGAAAAAGCCCAATTGAGTCAAGATAGTTGCTCTTAGGGAGAAGCTCAATTGAGCCAAGAAAGATGAAATCCTCCATATGATAAAGGCCAACGAGGTGAGGCAGATGAAAGGTAGCTCCTAGGGTGATGCCCAAATGAATTAAAAATGGTGAGAGGCCAAAGGTTAGATTCTAACTGAGTTGGCAAGAGACTAGTGAAGTTTTGAGAAATCTCCCTCAAGATGCCAAACCACTAATTAACCTTGACTAAGAAGCCAAGGAAGTTATGCATGAAAATGATAAAAATATGAGAAATGATAAAGAGTAAAGTATGAACGACCACTGCCTTAATATCATTAAAACCCCAACCCATCCAAGCCAAGAGAATCTAAAGGCTATGCTAAGATAAGTAAAAGTATTGGGTTTGGGAATATCTTTATGCATGAAGGTAGAATGGTAAGTTGAGACTCTAAGTTGACAAAAACTAGAGTAAAGAGCAAAGAAGCAGTATAAGCAATGAATGAAAATGAAAATGGTGATGAGATGCCATTATTGGATAGCAAACAATTGATAGAAGAAAGATGGAAATAGTGGTTGAATGGCCTAGAAATTAAAGTAGTAAAATATTCAGAGGTTATGCAAATAAGCTATGGCTCGAAAGGAAGTCATTGCTAGTATTCTATAAGACAAATTTTGGCATGAGTACAAGCAGAACCCTAAGCATTCAATAGTTAAATGGGCTCAAATGAGGAAAGTACTAAGATGGTAACTTACTAAGAAATACTAAAAGATGAGAAAAATGTAAAAAGTAAGAAGGAAAAGATGTGCCAATTGTTAACTAAGGGGTACTATGAATTATGATTATGTCATATAGTCAGGTTAAGACACCTGCTAAGACTACATGAATAAAAGTATAAGTAGTATAATGATGGTTCTCAAGAATGATGTGCTAAAGTACTCCGAGTTTATAAAGGCATATAAAAGACAATTGAGAATTTTTGAAATATTTTAAATAAAATTATTAACTTACTAAACTCAGTGAATGTAGCTCATAAAAGTATGGTCAGTAGGTTACAGAATCTCTCATAGGATCGTAGTAGATCCTAGTGAAGCAAGTAAAGTTATAAGTGGGAGAGACTGAAAACTAGAATAATATGAGAAATTTACTAAGTCTAGTAAGATGTTATAAAAATTTTATTGTGAAAAATTTTTCTCTCTTACCACTTGATTAAGAAGAAAAGTTTGTGGAAAAAAAGCAAGAAATGAGTTTTTATGAATTGAAAGAGGCTAAATCTCCTACTCTAAGGTGATTAGTCATAATCCAATGATGATTCAAGGGGTCTATAATAATGAAAGAAAGTATGTATAAGGTATCAGTAATAAAACAAGGTTGAGTTAAGGATAGTAGCCTATGTTTTATATAATAAATTTTTATGAAAAATATATTCCCACAGATAGCAGCGGTGAGTAATACTTTCAAGATACATAGTATGATAAATTAAAGTAAGTTATAATCTCTATGGTTTTATCATAGAAATATTATAAGAACACCAAGAACCTTGAGTGACAATAAAATAAAGGATAAGTGGACTTGAGGTAAAGAAAAAGAAAAGAAGAAAAAGATGGTCTTGTAAGCGCTATATAAGCAAAGCTAATATAGTCAGCTTATGCTTAATAGAAAGATTATTCATGTAAATAGCATAAAGTTATAAAAAGTAAAGAAAAGGAATGATGTCAAGTGCCAAAGAAGAGACTAAAGCATCAATAATTAAATAAAGTTATGAAAGCAAGGATGATGATTAAGAATGAGTATGTTACGTGGAATTTTCGATACCCCTAAAGTAAAATAAAATTATGATGTCCTTGACATTTTCCAACATAAAAGGTACTAGCTAGAACCTTTTAGATGTTATGGATGGAGGAATAAAATCGAAGTGACAAGTTGACTTTTAAGTCATATAATTAAGACATGAAAGTATTCATTTAGTAAAAATGTCTGAAATTGGGAAATAAATAAAAAGAAAGTATGAGATATAAGTATGTATCCAAATTTTGAGGATAAAATTTATTTTAAGGGGGATGGAATTGTAACATCCAAAGAAAGTTAAAATATCTAGAGATTCATAGGAAATTTGCAAAAACGGCTAGGCACTATTTTGTATGAAATAGTACAAAAATGTCATTTTCTCCGGTTGAATGGAAAAATTAGAAAATTATATTTTTGCACCTAAAGAAGTTCAAAAATGATATCCATGTCCTAAAATCATAAGATGCACGTGGAGTCAAAGTGCAACAGCTGTTGGGGAAAATTACGCCTAATGACCTGAAGGTTTCAGAAATTATAATTTAATCCTAGGTCAGGGGTAATTTTGTAAATATACAAAATTAATGTCAAAATGAAGCTCTCAAAGACAGAAGTCCAATGGTTTGCCAAACCTAGGAGAAATCATCAACTAGTCAAGAGAACATGATTTCATGGAGTAGTTTGTTGTATTGCAAAGTAAATCATTTTTCCTTCTTTCTTCATGAATTTTGGTCAGACTAGGGTTCCATTTAGGGTTGAAATTTCATAAATTGGACCTCAAAAATGGGTTCTCCATGGTCTAAAACCTTAATAATTAATGATTTCAAGTTAAAGCTTAAGGATAATTAATTGGAAAATCAAGGGTTATATGAGACTTTATGAGTGAGCCCTATAAATCAGTGGCTTAAGTAGCTAATTGATGATGTATTTATCTTTGAGGAAGCCTAAGGAAACTTATGGAAGTGGTAGAAATAGGTGGAACCAAAGGAAAAGCCAAGAGGATTCACAAAGGTAGCAATGTACTTATTCTTGCCTTATATTGTCATATGATTTTCAATGAATTTGATGACTTGCCTATTGTTTGATATGATCATTTGTGATGCTTTGAGAATGTTAGCTGAGTTAATTAAGAGGTTTTCAAACCCGGGATGCCCAAAATATAAAATGAAACTCAACCGAAATTTTTGCAAAATATTATGGCGTAAATGTTTAAAAGTATTCACTTGATGTTTTATGATGATTATATGCTTAATGTGATAATATGATTGCATGAATGGTGATTGCTACTGAGATTCTTTGAATCTCACCCCCCTTCAATGACTAACCATGCTAGGGAGAACTAATGCAGAAAAGCTAAGGAAGGAGAAAAAGGCATGAAGAAGAAAATGATGAGTTGTTGATGTGCAAGTTGTCATGTTATGATATGAATTGTTATTTGTGCCTTGTTTTATGTGAAGTTGTAAAATAGTGAATATTATGTTAATGTTGTAGAAAATGTATGATAATTTATAGTTCTGGATGTTGGAATATGAAGTTATATTCTATCAAGTTTCATGCCAAAATGAGTGTATTTACATGGGTTTTGACAAGCAAATTGCAATATAGATTGAAACAGGGCATTTTCTAGACATATCTGTTTAGTTCACAATTTTTCTCTACTTAATGTGAGGTTAGGTTTATGGGATTTTTATACGAGATAGAGGGCATCTCAAGCTTGAATATGACACCTAATTCACCTAATTTGGAGTTGTGTGCAATAAATGGTGAATTTTCAAAGGTAGGGTTTAGAATAGGACAATATTGGGAAAACTGGAAACTGAAAGTTAAGTACTTGAAATTTCAATAGATAACATAAAATCTCATAGAACTCAAAAAATTCAGTGGTTTACATGTATAATATGCCACTGATTTGGAAGTGATTGGAGTTATAGAACAAGAGCTATGTAAGTTTTTCCAAAACTGCTCCAGTAACAGTGGAATTCTGACCCTTCACAATTTAAGTTAATGATATGACATGTGTAAGTGAAATAAATACATAATAAAAATATGTCTATAAGTATACATGTAGAGCTTTTGAATGACGTAGAGTATGCATATTAATAGAATGAAATATGATTTTTCAAAGTTGAGGTCAGAAAACTGGAAGATAAAAAAATGACCAAATGAATAATAAATGTCCACAAAATTTCTGTACAAATTAACCCAATGAAGTTACTATTTTATATTTTTTCCCATGTAGATCTGAATTTAAGAAATTTTTAGAGACTTGAATCACCTCAAGATAAATTTTCAAGATTTAGTTATGAATTTTCAAAATTCATGGAGTAAAAGAGAAATTGCTAAATGAATAGTACCCCGAATTTGGAAAAATTCTGTTTTTATTATATTATGATTTTAGTCTCTAAACCATGATGAAAGGCACATACAATGATCTAATACATGGGAAATAGCCCATATTATAAGGTGTTACAGGGAATCCATTTTTTACATCAAATTAATGAAATTCCCACTCTAAGATAACCTAATGCTTTGCTGAAATTCTGCCTTAGAGCAAAAGAGTGAGTTTTTCATAAAACTTACTTCAAACTTTCCTAGATTGCTTCCTTTGGCAAAGTCTCATACTTTATCATCAATTTATGGTTCAAAAACTCCTTCCCTCTTATTATCATGCTTAGGCCAAGATTGGACAACAAGTGAAGGAGAATAAAATTCAAGAAAACTAGCTTAAACTACTAAGAAACTATGGTAGAAAGCTTGAAGATTGCAAACTAGCAAACTTACCATTTTCCTTAGATTTCCTTTCTTCCTTTTTATTGAATCAAGAGTTTTGATGATTCCAAACCAGCATGCAAGAGCTTGGATTGAAGATATCAAATGAGCTCAAAGTGCTTCAAGTGAAGGATTTCTAAGTAATTGTTGCTAGATCTACTGTAGGATCTTTAGCTTTAGTTATGAATGGGTAAAAGCTTTTGATTTGAGGAAAAGATGTTTTTAAACCTTGATTTTATGTTAAATCTTGACTTATTTGAAAGATACCCACAAACAGACGAAGTTTTAAAATTTAAACTAAACTAGCATGTTGGAAATTCGAACTTTGCCTTAGGAAATTCGAATTTCGGGCTAAAACTAAACAAGTCTGAAGAGATGTCTCTCTGTCAGACGAATTTTCTTCTCCAAAATTTGAATTTTCATCGAAGTCTGAAAGAAGCCTTTTAGTGACAGACGAACTTCAGATCTTCAAAATTCGAATTTCAGATAAAATGCAGTTTGAGAAAACCAAAGAAATTCGTCTTGAAATAATCTGAAATCAAGATGAAATTGAGTTTCAAAGAATACTATCTGACAGACGAACTTTGGTTTTCCAGCATTCGAATTTTCATATAAATCTGACAGTGGCTTCTTTGAAATAGACGAACTTTGAGTCTTCAAAATTCAAATTTCAGACAAAACACAACTTATGAAAATAGAAGAAATTCGTCTGAAACAATGTTAAAGTTCATATAAGATCAAGAATAATTTAAGTTTCAAAATTGCTTTCTGTCAGATGAACTTTGAACATTAAAATTCAAATTTCAGAAGCTAAGGTTGTGAGTCTTTTGGAATGAAATGTTGACATACGAATGACAGAGTTTTGTAACTTCGAATGTTGAAGTTAGTCTGAAAAGAATCTCTTTGACAGACAAACTTTACTCCTTCAAAATTTGAATTTCGAAGAAAGTGAACTACTGTGCCTCCTTGAACGTTCTACAGACAGACGAATTTTGGGGTTCCAAAATTTAAATTTTGAAGGCAATGTAGAAAATTGAAAATACTATTCACTCTTAACCGAAAAACTTTCTTCTTGAAAATTCGTATGTCACATTGTGAAAATATTTTGTAAGTTTCAAAATTCAAATTTCACTTCATGAACAGACGAACTTCGTGCTGTAGCGTTGGAAACTTTAACCTTCGGTTCCTTCCAAATTTGTCTGTTGATCAACCAAAATTCAAATTTCAGTATGTCAGAAACATTAAATGCGGTTGGTAAATGGATAGTTTTTCAGAGTAACCATTGGATAACTTCTCCAACGGATAGATTTAGTCTCTAACGGATAGTTACGGCCAAAATCTATAAATACAACATCATTTGAAGTTGTGGGTAACGAATCAAACTTGTATAGACCGAATTTCTGCCAAATCTTCTTCTCAAAAGCTTTTAACCTCTCAACTTCAATATCTGTACTTTAACCTTCATATCTACTCTACTCAAGAGAGTTATATCTTTGTAAACAATCTACTCTTCATCTGGAAGATAGATTTACTTGTGAGGGAAAATCACAAGGGGATTGGGAAGCACATTGTAGAAGTGCTTAGAGAGATTGAGAAAGCTCCAGAAACAAAGCATACTTGTTGTACTGTGGCATTAGCAAGAAGCCCGTTGAATTCTTGTTGTATAGTGAAAAATCTCAAGAGTTGTCTTGGGGACGGGACGTAGGTCAATTGGATAGACCGAACCAAGATAAATTATTGAGTCTTCCTCTCCTTATATTTACTTTTCAGCTTGCTCTGTTTTATACGTTGCTTCCATTACACTGTGCTATCTTCACCCATTTCACTTTGTTCAGAAAAATTTCAATCTACCTAATTCACCCCCTCTTGACATGAAGGAACAACTGGGGTTAGAGAGAACAGACTAAACACATGCATTGGAGAGTATGAAAGCTTCAGAATGACTGAAGGAGAAACTGTAAAGGAGCCACAAAAGAGATTCACCCTCATTGTGAATCAACTGAAGAGCTTGGGAAAGGAGTACACTCAATCTGAAAAAGTAAGAAAGATACTCAGAGCTCTCCCTCTGGAATGGCAGCCCAAGGTGACAGCAATAGAGGAAGCCAGAAGAGAATCAGTGGCCTCTGTCACAGCTCTTTTTGGCAGCCTTAAGCAGTATGAAGGAAAAATGAAAGCTCTCAAGGAAGCTGGACAGGATAGAAAGAAGAAAGGCCTAGCCCTTAAAACTGCTGAAGAAAAGGAAGAAGAATCTGATAAAGGAGATGAGCTGGATGAAGAAACTCTGGCTATGATGGTAAGAAAATTCGAAAGATTCTACAGTAAGAAGAAGAACAAGAGATTCTTCAAGAAGGGAGCACCTGGTGAAAGCAAGAAAGAGGCAAAAGAGCTTGTGACTTGCTATGAGTGCAAGAAGCAAGGACACATCAAATGGGATTGTCCTCAATTCCTCAAAAAGCAAGAAAAAGATAAGAGAGTTGCTGACAAAGGAAAGAAGAAGAAAGCCTACATCTCATCAATATGGGGCAACAGCTCAGATGAGGAGGAAGAGGATGAGGATGAGATTGCCAACATCTGCCTAATGGCACTTGCTTCTGAAGAAGCCGAACCCTCATGCAGCAATGATCAGGAAGAAGAGGTATATGAATTTGAACCTTCCCATTCTGAGTTACTTGATGCATTTCATGAGCTTCATGATGAGTTTATTAAAGTTGCTAAAGAACTAAAACTGGCAAAGAGAAAGATTAATAAACTGAAATCTCAAAGCAACATTTCTGGAATTACCTCTCTACCTACGGCTGAATCTGTTTGCTGTACTTCATGCATTGAACTAAACCAAACTAATGATTACTTAGTAAAAAGCATGTCAAGGCTCACTAGAGGTAAAGATATGTTGTTTGCCTTGATGGGGAGCCAAAGAATATCACAAGGAAAAGCTAGTCTTGGCTATGATCCATGTGCTGTCAAGGAAAAGATTAGGAAGAAAAACCAGAATGCATACATGAGATATTTTGTGCATGCTGAGAGCAACAGAAAGAAAGATCACATGTCATCTCGCATTGAAACATATAATCAACCAAAGCATGCAAGACAAAAGTATTATCTGTATTGTTTTCTACCTGCTTCTCAATCTAGCAGTCCCTTCACTACCTGTCATTTCTGTAACAAAAAGGGACATATTTCCAGTTCTTGTGCTTTGAAGAAAAATGGACTTGGCAGGAAAGTTGAATGGGTTCCCAGAGTTGCATCTGCATCTAGGGAAAAATCTACTGAATGAAAAGGACCCAAGGAAATTTGGGTACCTAAAAGGAAAACATAAACATTATTTTGCAGGTCTGTCTCAAAGCTAAGAAGAGCAACAAATGGTATATGGACAGTGCTTGCTCAAGTCACATGACTAGTGATAAGGAGAAGTTCATCACCCTTAGAGACAAGAAAGGAGGAAAGGTGACCTTTGAAGGTGATCAATATGGCAAAGTTATTGGTATTGGCATTGTGGGCAAAAATCCAGAAACATCCATTGAAGGGGTGCTGTTTGTGATTGGCCTCAACCACAATTTGCTGAGCGTGAGTCAGACCTGTGATAAAGGAAATTGGGTGCTGTTTGACTCGAAGTTATGCCTGGTCATCAGAAAAAGTGATCATAAAGTAATTCTCAAAGCTCAAAGGGATGGTAACTGTTATACTATTGATCTTGATGAACTTCCTCCCTTGGATTCTGTATGTTTAATTAGTCAGGATAATGATAGTTGGTTATGGCATAGGAGATTAGCTCATGTTAACATGAATCAATTGTCTAAACTAGTTAAAAATGAACTAGTAACTGGCCTGCTAAAAATATCTTTTGAAAAGGACAAAGAATGTGATGCATGCATAAGAGGGAAATAAACTAAATCATCTTTTAAATCTAAAAATGTAATTACCACAACTAGACCACTTGAATTGCTACATATAGACTTAATTAGACCATTTAGGGTGAAAAATCTCGGTGGTAATCTGTATGTGCTTGTAATTGTAGATGATTACTCTAGATTCACTTGGACATTATTTCTCTCCTCTAAAAGTCATACCATTTATGCATTTGTAACCTTAGCTAAGAAAGTGCAAAATGAGAAAGGTATTTCTATTGTGTCTATCAAGTCAGACCATGGAGGAGAGTTTGGAAATACATACTTCCTGGAGTACTGCAATGAGTATGGGATTAACCACAACTTCTCAACTCCGAGGGCCCCTCAACAGAATGGGGTAGTAGAAAGGAAGAACAGAACTATTGGAGAGATGGCCAGAGCTATGCTGAATGAGAAGGAACTCTCTCAAGTGTTTTGGGCGGATGCAGTAAATATAGCAAGCTACATCATAAATAGAGCCTACACCAGACCAATCCTTGGGAAGACTCTATACGAGCTGTACAAGGGAAGAAAGCCAAATCTATCCCATCTCCATGTGTTCGGATGCAAATGCTTCATTCACAATAATGGGAAAGAAAATCTGGGCAAGTTTGATGCCAAATCCGATGAAGGTATATTTCTAGGCTATTCTAGTAGGAGTAAGGCATATAGAGTTTATAATAAAAGATCAAATGTTGTAGAAGAATCTGTGCATGTGGTTTTCATTGAAAATGAAACTGTTTCAAAACATGTTACCAATGAGGATGATCTTGCTTTCAATTTTCAAAAACTGGGCATTTCTAATAAAAGTAAAACTGAACCTCCAAAGATATCTGAATCTGTTAACATAAAGGAAGATATCCAGGAGAAAGAGTTTGATGAAGAAAATAATGAAGAAACATCTCAAGAACTCCCTAGAGCTTGGAGATATCAAAGGAATCATCATGTTGATCAAGTGATAGGGGATGTTCAAGAGAAAGTCAAAACCAGAAAATAGTTAAGGGACAAAATGCTAAACTGTGCTTTCATTTCACAAATGGAACCCAAATGTGCTGAAGAAGCCTTAACTGATGATTACTGGATTTTAGCTATGCAAGATGAACTAAATCAGTTTGAAATGAATCAAGTTTGGGATTTAGTACCTAGGCCCAAAAATCATCTTGTCATTGGTACCAGATGAGTTTTCAAAAATAAACTTGATGAATCTGGAACAATAATCAGAAATAAAGCTAAATTGGTTGCTAAAGGGTATAATCAGGAAGAAGGTATTGATTTTGAAGAAACCTTTGTACCAGTAGCTAGATTATAAGCTATAAGAATACTGCTAGCATATGCATGCATGAAAAATATTTTACTGTATCAAATGGATATAAAGAGTGCCTTTCTAAATGGATATATCATGGAAGAGGTTTATGTAGATCAACCTCCAGGTTTTGAGGATTCTACAAAACCAAACCATATTTATAAACTGAAGAAAGCTATTTATGGTTTAAAACAAGCCCCTAGAGCATGGTATGAGAGACTGAGCAATTTTCTAACTGAAAAGGGGTTCAATAGAGGAAAAGTTGACACAACTTTATTCACTAAGAAAGAAAATAAAGATTTACTAATTGTTCAAATCTATGTTGATGATATTATTTTTGGTGCTACTAATGAAGCTCTTTGCAAGAAATTCTCTGAGTTAATGCAGGGAGAATTCGAGATGTCCATGATGGGTGAACTCAACTTCTTCCTTGGACTGAAAATCAGACAGCTTGATGATGGTATCTTTCTCAGTCAATCCAAGTATCTAAAGGAGTTGCTAAAGAAGTTTGGAATGGAGAATGCCAAGCCAATGGGAATACCTATGGCCACTACAACCAAACTGGACATGGATGAGAATGGGAAGATGTTTGACATTACTCAGTACAGAAGAATGATTGGATCCCTGCTGTACTTAACTGGCAGCAGACCTGACATTATGTTCATTGTCTGTATGTGTGCAAGGTTCCAATCATGCCCCAAAGAAACCCATGCAATAGCTGTGAAAAGAATTTTCAGATATCTTATTGGAACATCACAGATGGGTCTTTGGTATCCAAAAGGCAATGGGGATGATCTCAAAAGATACACTGATGCTGATTTTACAGGATCCAAAACTGACAGAAAAAGTACAAGTGGAACTTGTTAGTTTCTTGGAGGATCCCTAGTTTCATGGTTCAGTAAAAAGCAAAACAGTGTGGCCCTATCCACTGCAGAAGTTGAGTATGTTGCAGCTGGAAGCTGTTGTGCCCAAGTCATCTAGATGAAGCAGCAGCTTGAAGATCTTGAGGTTAAAATAAAAGAGATACCAATCATGTGTGACAACCAAAGTGCCATAAATATCACCAAGAATCCTGTCATGCATTCAAGGATGAAACATATTGAAGTTAGGCACCACTTCATAAGGGATCACATTCTGAAAGGAGAAGTTAAGCTGGAGTACATCCCAACAGAGGATCAAGTTGCTTATATACTCACAAAGCCTCTATTAGAAGACAGACATTGCAAAATCAGGAGAGAATTGGGTATGGTAAATCCTAATGAACTGTAAGTTATTATCGTGCAATCTTGTTTTAAAAGGTTAATTCTAACTTTAGCATCAGAGTATGTTTAATTTAAGTTGCAGGTGCTCCTCACAAGATTCAATAGCAATAAACTTGAAGATTGGAGCAAACCAAAATGGAACAACCAGAAAATGCAGTAAATGATGAAAATCCTAAGTTCTGGATCCATTCTGTAAAGTTTTAAAGATGATATTCATATTTTAAATGTGTGTTAGATGTATTTTGCTTCACAAACTGTGTTTTTGAACTGGTCAATATGGTCAACATTCAAATTTTAGTTGACCAACAGACAAACTTCGACCTGTTACGCTTTGGAACAGTTCTCGGTGATGCCTTGAAATTCGTCTGTTGAATCTTGGAAGTTCAAATTTTCAAAAACAAAAATTTGAAAGTTATGGTTGTCTATCACTATTATACGAATTTTCACTTCTTAACATACGAATGTTAGACAACTTTCACAAAATTAAGAAATCAAATTTCTGACTCAAAATTCGTCTATTGAAACATGCTCCTCAATGTTGAATCTTTGAAAGATGAAGTTTTGTATGCTTAATTCGTCTATTGTTTGATGGTTTGTTGGCTGCTTGGTATTTGCCTTTGAAAATTTGAACTTTGTTGAAGCAAAGTTCGTCTGTTGATCTTGTTGTATTTTATCCAAGCCTCTGTCAGACGAACTTTCAGACGAAAATTCATCTGTCAGTAAGCTTTGCTGAACGGTTTAACTTGTAACTACCCAAAGTTTGAATTTTGACCTTTCAAAATTTGTCTGTCAGATGGTTACTTACGTTAAACCCGACGGTTTTCTAAAGAACAGACGCAACCCTATTCTTAACTTCTCTGAGTCTGTTATGATCCTCTCATCAATTCTCTTAAATCCTGCCTAAAAACCGTCATTTCCCACTGATTAAACTTCCTTTTGCATCCTATAAACCAATTCTAAGCCACATTCAGCAACATTCATCTGAAAAATGGCGAGAGTCAAGAATCCTGGTGCAGGGAAAGCTGGAGCTAGGCCAAAGAGGGTAGTGAAATCTCAATATGCTACCAAGGAAGGAGAAAAATCTAAGAGAAAAGCCGAACCCAGTAAGGCAACACCTTCCAAACGCCAAAAATCAACATCCAAAGCAGATTCACAGAAAGCTGGACCCTCCTTACAGAAAACTGCAGAACCTTCAGTTCCTGTTCCTACTGATGCTGCTGTTGCTTCCTCTGCTTCCTTCAGTACAGAATCTGGAGAGTACCAACTAACTACACTGCCACTCTGGAACACTCCTCAGATTCAAGAAGAATATTCAACCAAGTTTGCCAGCAAAAAGGTAATCAAGCCTCACTGTGTGAACATGGAAGAATTTTTGATATCTAACAACTTTGATGTTGGAATATGGTTGTTAAGATATAAAAATCTATTGGAAATTACGGAGAGGTATGACGATGAAGTAGTAAAGACATGGTATGCCTCTCTTTAATACAATAACAAGAAGATGAAATGGTAGGTCAACTTGAGATCAAGGACCATTAGGCTTGCTGATGAAACATTCAACGAGGTGCTGGAAATTCCAGGACAAGATGGGCTCAAAATTGACATCACTGCCTCTAGGTACATGGATGAGGCAGATACTGCTGATGAAGAAGGTGGGCCCTTTTTGAACTACAAGGAGAGCACTATTCTGAGGACATTGTTCAGAAGAAGGGAAAATTGGCCATCCATAAACGTATTAAAGCCTACAGACCACAGTGTTCAAGTGAGGATCCTGCACTACATAGTGTCCAGGATCATATTCAACAAAGGAGGCAGCTTCAATCTGATAACCAGGGCAGAGGCACATGTCATGGCTGCAATCATGCATGGGACACTGATTAATATGGGACACATCATTCTCTAACGCATGATCAAGGCAAGAGATCAGAGGAAGGATTCCACACTCCCCTATGCAGCAATTATTTCAAGAATCCTGTAGTATGCTAGGATTTAACACATTGAAAAGGGGAAATGAAAACTCACAGAGGCATTCAAAGAAGAGGAACTGCAGAGGATGGGCATTGAAAGAGATGAAGGAAGATGGGTTGGAAAGGGAGCAAGAAAATCTGAAGATTTGTTCTTTGTTGCTGATGCTTCCTACAGTAAGAAGGCACCTCTGAGGCTCCTGGCAGATCTGTACCTCAGCCTTTTCAGCCAATCCCATCTCCATCCAAGCCCACTCATATTCCTTCCACTCTTTCCTCACGGGCCAAGCTAACCAAGATCACTGAATTGTATGACAGTTTGTTTACACTCATTCTCAGTATCCGGGATGAGCATAATGCCAAATTTACTCATCTGCAAGATCAGATCCATCAGTTGGCTGTGAACATGAAGGTGGTTGCTGATGCTTATGAAGAGATCAAAAGTGCAATCCCTGCCACATCAGTTCCACCTTAGCCTGGTGTCCCTGAGCCTACTCGGTCTCCCAGTCCTGAGCCACCTAGTCCCTTTGAGATGGCATCTCCTGTTCCTGGTGTTGAAGCACAGGATATTGAACTAATTGGCGCAGAAAGCACTCTAAAGGCCTCTAGCAATGAGGCAAGTCCTGGTCCTCCTTTGGACTATGGCATAGAGGAAGAGGGTCTTCAGGAATTAAGCCCTCATGAGCCTACTGAAGCAGAAGCTCAGGATTCTATCCTGTCAACTTAAGAGACTGAGCAAGTTAAGCAGCTAATAGCAGCCATCTCTGCTTCACCATTTCTGCAGACTGCCCTCAATGAGGAAAGGAGCATTGTGCCTGTTGTTGATTTTGAAGCTATTGATCACAATGCTCTACTGCAAGCTTAAAGGAGAAGGCTTGAAGAAATGTTTCGTCCTGCTAAACCAGCTCCTCCCTCTCTTGCTACTTATGGGCTCTCAGAGGAACAGAGAGCTCAGTTAGCTCTTTCCAGACAGGAAATGCAAGAGCTGCTTGAGGTCTCTGATGATGAAGAAGTAAGTCCTAAGCTTGCGAAGCCTCTTGCACCAGTCCAGTCAGAGATTCCTTTTGCTCCTATGCCACTTCGAGCTATTCCTGTCTCTCAGATCCCTCCTCCTGCTGATTTTGTTGGCCTTCCTGATGATGCCAAAAAGGTGGAGAAGACTGAGCAAACTGGAAAGTCTGCTGCTGCTGAGCAATCTGGGAAAGGGAAGACGTACAGTAAGAAGACCAAGCCCAAGAAGAAATGATTGAAGACTTGTTTAAATCTTAGGCTTGAGTCCTCTTGTACTGCCTTGTGTTTCTGTTTCTGTTTTAAATGTTTGCATTTTGTATTTTGTATTAAGCACTTTGATTAATTTTATCTCTGTAAAGCTTAAGTATTGAAATGAATGAATTTCTCGGTTGCAATGATTTGTGCATATTACTCTTTGAATATCTTCACTTGATCTGCTATATATGATATCTTTTGAAATATAATGCATATATTGAGGGGGAGCTTGTAAAAGAAAACCCAAGTATTAATCTAGTTTGTAAGTTGTTTTGTCATCATCAAAAAGGGAGAGAATGTTGAATCAAGAGTTTTGATAATTCCAAACCAGCATGCAAGAGCTTGGATTGAAGATATCAAAGGAGCTCAAAGTGTTTCAAGTGAAGGATTTCTAAGTAATTGCTGCTAGATCTACTGTAAGATCTTTAGCTTTATTTTTGAATGGGTAAAAGCTTTTGATTTGAGGAAAAGATGTTTTTAAACCTTAATTTTATGTTAAATCTTGACTTATTTGAAAGATACCCACAAACAGACGAAGTTTGAAAATTTAAACTGAACTGGCATGTTGGAAATTCAAACTTTGCCTTAGGAAATTCAAAGTTCGAGCTAAAACTGAACAAGTCTGAAGAGATGTCTCTCTGTCAGATGAATTTTCTTCTCCAAAATTTGAATTTTCATCTAAGTCTGAAAGAAGCCTTTTAGTGACAGACAAACTTCAGATCTTCAAAATTCGAATTTCGGATAAAATGCAGTTTGAGAAAACCAAAGAAATTCATCTGAAATAATCTGAAATCAAGATGAAATTGAGTTTCAAAGAATACTATCTGATAGACAAACTTTGGTTTTCCAACATTCAAATTTTCATATAAATCTAACAGTGGCTTCTTTTAAACAGACGAACTTTGAGTCTTCAAAATTCAAATTTCAGACAAAACACAACTTATGAAAATAGAATAAATTCGTCTGAAACAATGTTAAAGTTCATCTGAGATCAAGAATAATTTAAGTTTTAAAACTGCTTTCTGTCAGACGAACTTTGAACATTAAAATTTGAATTTCAGAAGCTAAGGTTGTGAGTCTATTGGAATGAAATGTTGACATACGAATGACAGAGTTTTGTAACTACGAATGTTGAAGTTAGTCTGAAAAGAATCTCTCTAACAGACGAACTTCACTCCTTCAAAATTTGAATTTCGAAGAAAGTGAACTACTGTGCCTCCTTGAACATTCTACAGACAGACGAATTTTGGGGTTCCAAAATTTGAATTTTGAAGGCACTGTAGAAAATTGAAAACACTGTTCACTCTTAACCGAAAAACTTTCTTCTTGAAAATTCGTATGTCACATTGTGAAAATATTTTGTAAGTTTCAAAATTCGAATTTCACTTCATGAACAGACGAACTTCGTGCTGTAACGTTGGAAGCTTTAACCTTCGGTTCCTTCGAAATTCATCTGTTGACCAACCAAAATTCGAATTTTAGTATGTCAGAAACATTAAATACGATTGGTAAACGGATAGTTTTTCAGAGTAACTATTGGATAACTTCCCCAACGGATAGATTTAGTCTCTAACGGATAGTTACGGCCAAAATCTATAAATACAACATCATTTGAAGTTATGGGTAACAAATCAAACTTGTATATACCGAATTTCTACCAAATCTTCTTCTCAAAAGCTTTTAACCTCTCAACTTCAATATTTGTACTTTAACCTTCATATCTACTCTACTCAAGAGAGTTATATCTTTGTAAACAATCTACTCTTCATCTGGAAGATAGATTTACTTGTGAGGGAAAATCACAAGGGGATTGGGAAGCACATTGTAGAAGTGCTTAGAGAGATTGAGAAAGCTCCAGAAACAGAGCATACTTGTTGTATTGTGGCATTAGCAAGAAGCCCATTGAATTCTTGCTGTATAGTGAAAAATCTCAAGAGTTGTCTTGGGGACTGGACGTAGGTCAAGTTGATAGACCGAACCAGGATAAATTACTGAGTCTTCCTCTCCTTATATTTACTTTTCAGCTTGCTCTGTTTTATACGTTGCTTCCATTACACTGTGCTATCTTCACCCATTTCACTTTGTGCAGAAAAATTTCAATCTACCCAATTCACCCCCCCTCTTAGGAAGTCAGCCTTGCTAACACTTTTCTTCTCTTTTTCTACCTCACATAGCCTTTGCTTTTCTTTGCTCTAGACTGCATTTTTTCTCCCTCCAAAGTGTCTGATCGTGTAATGAGAGGATGGATATATAAGCCACTAATTAAGATTACTTTTTTCCAAACACCTTAAATAACTTTAATCAAATGCTTCTTCAAGAAGTATTTTAAATAATAAAATATTTATTTGAATCATATGGGCTGCTCAGTGACACCAACTAATGGTTAAATATCTCCAAAATACTGCATATTTTTCCTAATCCAGTAATACCCTATGTTGGTTACTTTATTCCTTGATCAGTAAAGTTATTTTTGCAATATTAAATCACTTTAGGAATACAGGATATAACTATATCAGGATTTGTATTTATTTTCATATCATGTCCCAAATAGTTTAAATGTGGGGCTTACATACTTTCTTTTTACTTTATCTATCTTTTTGTGGGGCCTATAATGTCTTTTTCCACACAATGTGCATTTTTTGCCACTCGGCACTAAATTTTTTTTTCTTATCATTGAACATTAACCCTCAGTTCTATATATCATTAGACTCGTCTCATCGAGAGCTTCGTTATGACAGTAATTTTGCATATTTACAAAATTACCCTCGACCTGAGGTAATTTATAATTTTTAAAACTTTTCAGGTTTTAGGTCTAATTTTTCGCAAGAATTTTATTCCTTTCTTCCCCATGTGAAAATTTATGCATGGGACATAAATGTAATTTTCCTAATTCTTAAGGATAAAAACATAATTTCTTATTTTTCCATCCAACTGAGAAAAATAATTTTTTTGCCCTATTTCACACAAAATAGTGTCTTCTCGTTTTTGCAAATTTTTTATGCATTTTTAGTTATTTAACTTTTTAGGGATGTTACGGGATTCACTAGAGGAAAAGTAGACACTACTCATTTCACTAATAAGATTAATTCAGATATGCTTATTATTCAAATTTATGTTGATGATATTATATTTGGTGCTATTATTGAAAGTTTGTGCAAGGATTTTGCTAAATTAATGCAGGGAGAACTTGAAATGTCAATGATAGGAGAATTGGCATTCTTCCTATGACTACAAATCAAGCAATACAGTGATGGAATCTTTCTTTGTAAAACAAGGTATATGAAAGAGCTTCTCAAGAAGTTTGGGATGGAAAATTCAAAGACAATTGGCACCCCAATGAGTACTTCAACAAAGCTTGATATAGATGAAGAGGGAAAGGCATTTGACATCACCAAATACAGAGGAATGATAGGATCTCTATTATATCTAATGGCTAGTAGATTAAATATAATGTTCAGTGTATGCATGTGTGCAAGATTTCCAGCATGTCCTAATGAATCACATGAAATAGTAATAAAAAGAATCTTCAGATATCTTAAAGGGACCACTCAGATGGGTTTATGGTATCCACAAGAATGTGGAGAAGAGCTACTTGGATCTACTGATGCTGACTTGGAAAAATGAAAAGCTGGAGAGAGGTTAAAGCCAGCTATAAGAGAAAGAGTTACTCTAATAAGAATTAGAGAATTGAAAATGCTGGTGGAGGTTAGCAAGATTATGGAAGGAAGTGTAAACGACAAGGGTTATATGCCCGCAGCTCCAATTGGTGTAAGAAGGGCTATATTTGAAGAAGGTGAACCAAGTAGAAAAAGAAAGAAGTCCTGGAATAATAGCAGAAGGGGCAGAAGGGGAGGTAGAAGATGAGGAGGATGGATAATGCAGAGAGATATACAAAGGGATATACAAAGAGACATGCAAAGGAAAGCCCTAGTATGTGAGCTATGTGGCAAGATGCATAGCGGAAGGTCATGTCTCGCTGGATAGAATGTTTGCTTCAAATATGGTAAACTTGGATATTTTGCAAGAGATTGTAGAGTGGATATAACATGTACCAGACCACAAGCACAGGGAAGGGTCTTTGTTCTCACTTATCTCGAGGCCCGGTAGTTACCTGATCTCATAGAAGGTATGATTAAAGTGAACAATTATCTTGTACTTGCCCTATTTGATTCAGGTGCTAGTCATTCATTTATTTCCAATAAATGTGCTAAAGGGTTAGATCTGATAATTATTGTGTTACCATATAATTTACATGTTTCCACTCCCACAGGTAACCAAGCCAATACATCTTATATTTGCCTAAATTGCATTGTCCAGTATGAATATTGTTGTATCACACTAGATTTGATTTGCATGCCATTTCCAGTTATAGGGGTCATAATAGGCATGGACTGCCTCTCTGAGAATAACATCCTTCTAGAATACAAAAATAAAGCCTTAATCTTGCTAACCCCTGAAATTGAAAGTATCCCAAATACTAAGACTAACCTCAATTCTATTATGACCGCTCAAGCTGAAAGATGCTTAGGAAAAGGATGTCAAGCTTATTTGGTCTTCTTCTTAGTGAATATGGAAGTTGATGAGGGAATTGAAGTGATATCAGTAGTAAGAGAGTTTCTAGAAGTATTTCCAAAGGACTTCAAGGATTTACCCTCGAAGTGTGAAGTTGAGTTTGTCATTGATTTAGTGCCAGGGGTAGGACCAATATCTAAGGCACCATATAGAATGGCCCCTCTTGAATTAGCAAAGTTAAAGAAGCAAATCGAAGAACTACTTAAGAAAGGATTCAACAGACCTAGTGTTTCTACATAGACTACTCTAGTATTGTTTGTTAAAAAGAAAGATGCGAGCCTCTGATTGTATATTGATTATAAGGAATTGAATAAAGTTACAATAAAGAACAAGTACCCCTTACCTAGAATTGATGCTCTACTAGATCAACTAGCTGGTGTTAGTATGTTTTCAAAAATTGATTTAAGATTAGCTTATCATCAATTACAAGTAAAAGTAGAAGATGTTCCCAAAATTGCTTTTCGAACTTGTTATAGGCATTTTGAATTTTTAGTTTTGCCATTTGGTCTAATGAATGCCCCCAATATCCATGGACTACATGAACAGGATTTTCCAACCCTTCTTAGATTAGTTTGTTGTAGTTTTCATTGATAATATTTTAGTGCACTTCAAATCTTTAGAGGATCATGAGATGCATTTATGGATAGTCTTGACAATTTTAAATGAAAGAAAGTTGTATGCTAAATTGAGCGAGTGTGAGTTTTGGCTCATAGACGTATGGTTCTTAGGGCATGTCATCTCTAAAGATGAGGTCACAGGCTGTCCTAAAATGGGAGCAACCTAAGATCATGACTGAAATAAGAAGTTTTATCGGTTTAGCCAACTATTACAGACGATTTATTCTAGACTTTTCTTGAATTGCATTGCTGCTTACCAAACTTACTTGAAACTATAAACCATTTGTATGGAATATGAATTGCAAAAACAATTTTAATGAATTGAAGCACAGGTTGACTACACTTGTATTAACCATACCCGTTCCCAAAAGGCCATTTATGCTATATAGTGGTGCTAGTAAGCACGGATTGGGATGCGTATTAATATAAAAAGGTAAAGTGGTAGCTTATGCTTCTAGACAATTAAAAGCACATAAAGAAAACTATTTCAATCATAATTTAGAACTTGCGGCTATAGTGTAAGCCCTAAATATTTTGGGGCATCATCTTTAAAGTGAGATCGTAGAAGTATTTTGTGACCACAAGAGCCTCAAATATTTAGAAGATGAAAAAGAATTACACGTGAGGCAAAGGCACTATATGGGATTGTTAAAAGATTATGATCATTCTATAAAGTACCATCCAGAGAAAGCTAATGTAATGGTTGATGCACTTCGTACAAAAATTGTTCATGTAGCCTACATGATGTTTCATGAAATGAAAATACCAGAAGATTTTAGAGATATGTACTTGTTTCTTCAATTACATGAGACCAAAATTGGCAATGAATTTTTACAAGATTTAATGAAAGCTGAGTAGACTGATGAGTTGTAACACCTTATATTTAAACTCATTTTCCTTGAATTAGACTTATTTTAAGTTTGATTATACTTGATTCTAAGCTTGAATCACACAAGAATGACAATCAGAATTTACAAAATTTTTGGTTACTATTCATAAGGTAGTTTCTACTTTGCTGATTGAACTTTGAAAATTCATAACTAATTCTAAAAAAATCATTTCATAGTGATTCAAGTCTCTAAAAATAGATACAAACCTTATATACATGGAAAAAATATGAAACAGATCATTCTCTTGACCAATTTATACAGTGTATTCCTCAAACATTTACTATATATTTGGTCATTTTCTCTTTCTCAGGATTTTGTCCTTATTTTGAAAATTCATTTCTCACTCTACCTTGAGTCAATTTGTGCATTCCTTATGTCATAGAAAAGCCCTGTAAGTATAATTTCTATAAATATTTTTCTTGTATATTTATTCAACTTGTACAAGGCATGACATTAACTTAACTATTATGGGTCAAAACACTACCTCTACTGGAACAGTTTTAGGAGAAATTATATAACTCCTTCTTTATAGCTCCAAATGGTTTCAAACCAATGGCATTCGTTTCCTAAGACTTGGAGCTTTCCATAAATACAAATCACTAAATTTTTAGAACTATACACGATTTTATAGTGCCTTTTGAAAAATCCAGTGTTCATAGTGTATTATTTTGACTTTAATAAATTTCATACTATATTTCATTGGGTCTAACTCATTGAGAGCTTCATTTTGACTATAATTTTTCATATTAACAAAAATGCCCTTAACTCAGGGAAAATTTATAATTTTTGAAACTTTTGGGTCATGAGGTATAATTGTCTCCAAACTTCTTTCTCTTCCCCTTTCACGTTGAAATCATTCTTAAGGGACTAAATTACAAAGATTCTTGATTCTTAGGGTCCAAATATAATTTTCTCATTTTTTTGTTTAACTAGAAAAAATAACCTCTTTGCCCTTCTTTACACTTAACGGTATCTCTCCGTTTTTCTCAACCCCTTTTGTATTTTACAATGTCAACTTTTTTATTTTTGAGCCTTCACTTCATTATTCACATATTACTTCTAATTTGAGAAATGACCATTTTGCCTTTAAGCGAGTGAAAATGTAATTATTCATTCTTTTGGGCACTTTCTTGTAATTTTGCCCAACGACTAATTTTTTATTTTTTTTACTATGCACATTAACTTCAAATTGGTCTATCTCTTAACCTGGACCTCCCAGGTACGCAATACTTATACCATTGTGCTCAGCTTGAAGCGGGCTTTCATTCAAGTGGTATATTGCATATTTTCCGGGATAAGTTCTGGAATTAATTTCTGCTTAGAACCTTATAAAAAATTAATTCCAATTAAGAATGAAATATAGCTTCTTTTGAAATCAGATGAGAAATTAATTCCTTCTAAAGCCCAATTATATATAGCATCTTCATATTGCTTCACTTCTCATCTTTTATTCATTTTATAACATCTCATAAAAATAGCGATATTACATTTCTTTCCCCCTTAATAAAAGTTTTGTTCTCGAAATTTTACTGAATTCTTACACATCACTTTCTCTTCTTATCACTTCCCCATTTTCAGACCATCTCTTAATGGAGAATACTTTCCTCCTTACTTGTTTGATTTAATAATCATCATTTCGCTCTAGTATTCCTTGCTAATCTACTATATTTGCAAGGTTTGCTGAGTATTTTTCATATTACGAAAATATCGAAGACATTATATATCTATCTTATTGTAAGGGTACTGGATGCTTGCTATAAAACATATTCATCCTTACTCTTACAATTCCCTTCATCTTAGGGCATTGATAACTTATACATAACATACTTATTCGTACGGTCATAATATTTTCTCATCTTTTTCATGCCATAATTTTTCTATTGGCATCAGACATCTCTCTTTTCTTTATCTTTCCGGACTTTAAAACTAATCATGTGAATAACTTCCTGCTAAAGCATAAGTTTACTGCATTAGCTTTGGTTGAATGGCACTTACAAAGCCATTTGTGCCTTCTTTTTACTTCATATTCTTTTCATAACCTTTGACTGGCTATTCACATAATAATCTTTCTATTGAGGCATAAGCTCATCTCATTAGCTCTACCTAGATGACACTTTCAAGTCATCTTAACCTTTCTTCCATTCTACTTTATATACCTCAAGTTTAACTTTTCTTTTGACTTCATGATCACTTGAGATTTTTATGGTCTTAGTACCTTTACGGTGGTATTATAGACATAATAGCTTGTACTAACTCCGTATCTTGAGAGCATTCATTACCACTATTATAAGTGGGAATACATTTTTACAAAAATTTATCTTTCAAAATATAGGCTACTACCTCAACTCAACCCCGATACATTGCTCATACCCTGATCTATTCTTACTTTTCATTATTATAGACCTTCTAGGTCATCATTGGATCAGGAATATTTAACATAGTGGAGGAGGTCTAGCCTCTTTAATTCATGAAACTCATTTTGTAAATCTTTTCCCACAAAACATTCTTTCTAACTGAGCGGTAAGACAATCTGAGAGAAATTTTTTTTTAAGTTCATTAAAAAAAATTTCAATTCGTTCTGGGGTTCGGTCTCTCCCATGTCATATATTACTCGCTTTGTTAGGATCTACTATGATTCTTATGAGAGATTCTGTAACCTACTAACCATACTTTTTGGAGCCTAGCTCCCATTTATTAAGTTCAGCAAGTCTTTGCTTTTGCAACATTTCAAAAATTCTCAGTTATCTTTCATGCTCTTCCAAAGATTTGGAATTCTTCAAACATCATTTGAGACCACCATATAGTATTCATGCTTCTATTCATGTAGTAATAGGTGCCTTGGTAAGACTTATAATGCCCACATTCAATTATTTGCACTTCTTACCCTTCATATTTCTTACATCTTTATTACTTCCTAGTAGGTTACCCATTCTAAAATTTCCTCCACTCGAGCACATTTAACTATAAAGTGCTGAGGGTTCTGCTATACTCATGCCACTGCTAGACTTAGAAAATGCGACAATAGGCTTTCTTCTAAGCCATACATGTCTGTGGGACCTTTGGATAGCTTACTGCTTCATTTTTACAGCATTCAATTCTTCTTTTAACATCTAACAAAACATCTTATAATGACAGTTCAGTATCATTTTCATCTATCATTCATACTTATATTGCTTCCTTTTACTCTAACTTTTATCAGTTTAAAGATTTAATTCACCACTATACCTTTGCATATAAACATACCTCCGAACCCTATACTTTGCTTTTCTTACTAGAGCCCTTGAATTCTTTTGGCTTTCTATGGTCGGAGTCTAACTAACATTAAGGTAGTGATTATTGACTTTTTGGCCCTTTAACATTCTATTCATATTTATAACCTCTTTAGCTTCTTAGCCAAGGTTAATCAGTGATGTGGCAATTTCAAGGAAACTTCTTAACCCTTCAATAGTCTTTTGCTAACTCAGTTTCAATCTAGTTCTTAGCCTCTCACCATTCTTGCTGATTTGGGCATCACCCCAGGAGCTATCTCTCCTCTACCTTACCTCAGTGACTTTCATCATATGGAGGATTTCATCTTTCTTGGCTTAATTGGGCTTCTTCCCAAAAGTTTGCTCAATTAGGCTTCTACCCAAGAGCTACCTCCCTTTATTCTCACCTTAGCAGCTGATAGAGGATTTCTTTCATTGTGAGATGTTTCGGTCAAGTACTTTCTTTATAGCTAGATTTCATACTAAGCCCAACAATTAACTATCTTAAGGTTTTGTGGTTCCCTAACTGCTAGTCACAAATCAATTACCTTGGGCTCACACTTTATACCTTGAACATTATTCATACATTGTCCTTTTAGATTCATACCTCATGTTTTAAGCATCGTCAACACATTACTAACTTTCCATTATAGAGGCCTTGAATCTTTATCAAACTTTCTCTTTTAAATCATACCTCAACTTTCATGTCAATACTCAACATCTTTCCACAAGCTCTTCTCAACTTGAACAATGGGTATAACATATGATTTAATCTAAGCACATGGAACATTTTCAGGGTAGGCATAATCAATATCTTCTTTTCACAATCTAAGAGGAAATCATGTACAAAAAGCCAATTCGTGCTTACCGTTATGCTTCAATATTTATTCAGACTGACAATGGAAATGATGGCCCTGTATATAGTAAAACATTCACATATAAATCATATTATAATAACCTCTAGACCCAACCTTTTAGCACATTAATCAAAAGTAACTTGCATCTGCATCATACTTTTGCTATTCCAAAGCTTCTTACTCTTATTATTACTCACTCTTGATAGTTGGAGATGTTAGTAAAATATTCACATGATTCATACTATTTCTAATGATCTTGCTTGCTTAGATTAATGAATTAAAATTCTGAATTTGTATTAGGCATATTCTCTTTAACCGCTTACTTCCAGCTTCTTTTCTAGCTTTACCGCCTTTTCTCATTCATCAATGTACTACTAGAGGTACGTCGAATTTCGAGCCCATTGGTTATGCCTTATTATACTTTCATTGACCAACTCGTTCTTATTAGAGCAAGTTCTTATAAATTTCATTTCCTTTAATCAACCTTATTCTTCAACTTATATATTTCCATCAAAGTCTTTTATTTCTAACATGTCACCCATTGTCCTAGAAATCTTTCCAGGCTCATTGTCTATCCCTCAACATTTTACATGTCAAATTCACTATCAAGGATAATGGTTGATACATTACATATTACATAACTAGATATCAATAACTGATAAATTCAACTAGTTGCCTGGCAGCTTAATCCATATGAGCTTACTAATATGCTTAAGACTATTGTAATATAGATGGAGCATCATAGGCTCTAGCTTCTTCCTTTGTTTCTGGGTAATAACTCTATCTTGTAGTTGCTCTTCACAATCCTTTGCTACTGATCCAAGCCATAAGGATCATTTATAAGGAATCTTGGTTGAGGGTACCTTTATTTAGTGTCACCGAGATTGTTTGAGAAGTCCATGCTTGTGCTACCTGTCTTTGTTGAACACCTCTTAATATCTCAACCATTCTTATCTTGCATTTAACAATTGCACCTATTAAATTCCATTGACTACTTCTTTCATCCTTATCCTTTGACCCTTGGTCTTTCTACTTCTTGGTGCATAACTACTTGGCTCGCAACTGTGGTTTTACATCACTTCTACATATGCCTTTCATCCTTATCATCATACTGAACTTATGAGATTTCCATACTGGCATCAAACTTACTACTATTGTTTTCATCCTCTCAAACTTTCATAGCTCATGATTCTATATAGCATCAATTACTGGCTCAATCCATTCACTTCCAAAGAGCCAATGATCATGATGCCCTTCAAAACATTCTTTTGCTTCTATTATAGTACTCAAGAGATCTAGAAATTAAACTTGTCTTCTAGATCTATTCTGACATTTCTTAAAACAATTCTACCATTCCTTTGGATTTGGAATCCTTGGTTTAGTTGGGTGAAGCTACTTTTTGTTCTGGTAAGGCTATACCTGAGAGGACCGCTATCATTAAGTCACTTTTCTTCCATTTAACGATCATCATATAGCTATCATCATACATTCATCTTAGGTCTTACATTTTCCTGTGTAGGACTCTGATTAGGCTTAGGCCAATTTCCTTCACCTAGGTAATTACTTATTCTTCTTTTCTCACTTACATTCTTTTAAATTATACACTAATTTTCCCCCATTAACACTTTTCTTATTACTTTTCTTCATCACTAGCATTTATTCTTGCTGGCCTTTTACATTCATTATTGGAAATTTTGTGCCACTGATATTACTTCATTACATATGTCGGGTACTTGCCTTTCTACTTATCATCACCCACCATTACATTTCATTCCTTCTTTCTAATCAGTGGCTGGGCATTTAAGAAAAGCCTTAGGTAACTATTCGTACTAGCTACTGATTAATGAGGTTTCATATCTTTTTAAAAACATACTAGGCCATCCTCTCTCAGATAACTATCAATACTGTAGGGCTTCGTAATCTTTCTGATTCTTTTTAGAGGTTTACTGCAACCTCATAATTGGTCTACTGTGACTAGGAGATCTATTGTGATCTCAGAGCCCTACTATGATCTTCTGTGATACTACGTTATTTCTTTACTAATAAGATCTAACTGCGATCTAACTCTGAAAGGATTCAAAACCTAAGATAAATTAATTTTTAAAACATCCTCAACTAATCCAGCAACTACCTTTAGCTCTCCTTAAGACTAATTTATTATGCCACTAAAATATTCATAGGCCAGGTTTCTATAAGGAATAACACTTTAACATCATAGGGGGAATACTTTAATTTTAAATTATGTATTTTCCTGCAAAGAATAACATAAATCTTTGCTCTAAGAGCCAAGACCTTCGGCTCTGATACAAAAAATATAACACCTTATATTTAAACTCATTTTCCATGAATTAGACTCCTTTTAAGTCTGATTATACTTGATTCTAAGCCTGAATCACATAAGAATGACAATCAAAATTTACAAAATTTTTGGTTACTATTCATATGGTAGTTTCCACTTTACCAATTGAACCTTGAAAATTTATAACTAATTGTAGAAAAGTCATTTCATATTGATTCAAGTCTCTAAAAATAGATAAAAACCTTATATACATGGAAAAAATATGAAACAGATCATTCTCTTAACCAATTTATACAATTTATTCCTCAAACATTTACTATGCATTTGGTCATTTTCTCTTTCTCAGGATTTTGTCCTTATCTTTAAAAATTCATATCTCACTCTACCTTGAGTCAATTTGTACATTTTTTATGTCATTAGAAATCCCTATGAGTATACTTTCTATAAATATTTTTTTTGTACATTCATTCAATTTGTACAGGGTATAACATTAACTTAACTATTATGGGTCAAAACACTACCTCTACTGGAACAGTTTTAGGAGAAATTATATAACTCCTTCTTTATAGCTCCAAATGGTTTCAAACTGATGGCATTCGTTTTCTAAGACTTGGAGCTTTCCATAAATGCAAATCACTGAATTTTTGGAGCTATACACGATTTTATAGTGCCTTTTCAAAAATCCAGTGTTCACAATGTAAGTTCAGTTTTTTCAATATTGTCCAGTTTTGAAACCTAACTTCAAAATTTCATTATAAATCATACACTTGTCCAATTTAAGTGATGTTTATCTCTTTGGAAATCTTATTGAGTCTACTTTCATAAAATATATAATCTTAAGAGGAATGCTCTGTTTTGGACAGAGTTCCCTTAACCAAACTTCTACTGGTCATCTTGTTCATAATTATGCCATAACTCATAATAAACTTCATAAACCTCATCCATCAACATTTATTATTCCAAATCCACACATATTATCATAAGAGGACTTTAAGGAACATAATCATGTATAATTACAGAATTTCATCTCATACATACATGATACATATTTTCTCAACTTAGCATTATAACTTGCAAACAACATTATGCTTCATCCTCTTTTTTCTTTCTCCTTGGCACTGTTGACCCCTTGTTACCATAGCTTGGGCCTAGACATAATGATCATTTGGAAGGGTGAGATTCAAAGAATCTTAGTAGTTATATCCAATTATGCATTCACATCATCATATCATTTCATAAAATCATCAATGAAAATCTAACTTCATATTATGCCATACAATTCCATAAAAATTTTGGCATGGTAACACTTTGTAAAATGGACATCCTAGAGTCATAAAACCCTTCAACCATTCAGCCAACAATGAAAATATATCATAAAGCATTCAAACAATTATATGGCATAGTCATATTATCATGGAAACAAAGTATGACAACATTAAGCATAACAAGGGAAATAACTACCTTCTTGCTTTCCAATGATCTCCAAACTTTGTGGACACTTTCACTAATCTTAAAACACTTCTTGAAACCCTATAGCATCATGAAATAATACCATGAGCCACTGATTCATTAAGCTCAATCATAAAGTGGCATATTTGATCTAAAAATTCCATTTTCTTTTCCCTTGAGCTTTTCTTGTACAACATACTTGCATCTACCTATTTTGGACCCAAGGAATCCATTTTTGGGGTCAAAATCATGAAATTATCTTTCCTTTTCAAACCCTAAATAGGCAGAAAATTTCAGAAAAATGTAGAAAAATATCTACCCGATTAATTTGCAATCTAATGGCATAATCTTAAAGCATTTCTATGGTTTGATTTCATCATAACTCAACTTTCTCTCTCTTGGGTCACCATGGCTGAACCTTAAAGTGAGAGAAAAGAGGAAAATATTCCATGGAAATACTCTTAAACACGACAGTATACAAGCTAGTAGTCATAAAACTTTACCTTGAACACTTGAGATCTTGGCCTTGCTTCTTGCTCTTCCTCTTCTAAATTTTTGTTTCATTCTCTCTCTCCCTCTAACCCTCTGTTTCAAATGTGAATGGAGATGAAGATGAAGACTTAAAATAACTTAATCATAAAGTCACTTTTTTCCCTTTTTTGACTTTTTGGCCTTTATTCTTATAAAATATTTTCAATTAATTCCTTTTATATCCCATCTGCTCATTCATACATGGCTCACCTCCTTTTTTGGCCAAAAATTGTATCACAAACTTTAATGGACCAAAATACTCTTTACCGATTAAATTTACCCGTACCGATTAAGTATTTTTGCTAAAATTGTCATTAAATTGATACAGGATTATCCAAAAATTAATTTTGGTCCAAAATCATTATCTTGACCCACAATATATTTTATTAAGGTTCAATAATTTCTCTTGAATTAATATTATCTCTTCCTGCAGTTCAAATTGACTTTTATCGAGTAAAATATTAATATTGAATCCTAATCACCCAATAAATATTATTTTAACCTTAATAAATTCCATACTATATTTCATTGGGTCTAACTCATTGAGAGCTTCATTTTGACTATAATTTTTCATATTTACAAAAATGCCCTTAACTCGGGGTAAATTTATAATTTTTAAAACTTTCGAGTCATTAAGTATAATTTTCCCCAAACTTCTTTCTCTTCCCCTTCACGTTGAAATCATTCTTAAGGGACTAAAGTGCAAAGATTATTAATTCTTAAGGCCCAAATATAATTTTCTCATTTTTCCATTTAACTAGAGAAAATAACCTCTTTGCCCTTCTTCACACTTAACGGTATCTCTCCATTTTTCTCAACTCTTTTTGTATTTTACAATGTCAACTTTTTCATTTTTGAGCCTTCACTTCATTATTCACATTTTACTTCTAATTTGAGAAATGACTGTTTTGCCCTTAAGCCGAGTGAAAATGTAATTATTCATTCTTTTGGGTACTTTCTTGTAGTTTTTCCCAAAGACCAATTTTTTATTATTTCTTTTTCACTAAGCACATTAACTTCAAATTGGTCTATCTCTGAACCTGAACCTCCCAGCTATGCAATACTTTTACCATTGTACTCAGCTTGGAGTGGGCTTTCATTCAAGTGGTATATTGCATATTTTCTGGGGTAAGTTCTGGAATTAATTTCTGCTAAGGACCTTTTGAAAAATTAATTCTAATTAAGAATGAAACATAGCTTCTTTTGAAATCAGATGAGAAATTAATTCCTTCTAAAGCTCAATTATATATAGCATCTTCATCTTGCTTCGCTTATCATCTTTTATTCATTTTATAACATCCCATAAAAATAGGGATATTACATGAGTTCGTAAGAGTAGTGAGAGAAAATATGAGACAGGAAGAAATGCAATATTTCAATGAATCAACTAATGGTTTGATAAGGTTTCAAAAGAGGGTATATGTTCCACTAGAAATTGAATTGAGAAAAGAAGCACATCAAAGTAAATATACTATTTATCCAGGCATTACAAAAATTTATCATGGATTAAAGAAATTGTTTTGGTGGCTTGGTATAAAGAATGATATTACTTAATATGTGTCCAAGGGTTTAATATGTCAGAGGGTAAAGATAAAAACATTAGAAGCTAGTAGGAATGCTACAACCTTTGGAGATTCCTGAATGGAAGTGAGACAGTATATCAATAGACTTCATAATGGGATTACTTAGGACATTGTCAGGATATAATGTTATTTGGATAATGGTGGATAGGTTAACAAAGTCAGTACACTTCTTAGCAATGAGGTCAACATATACTTTAGGCAAGTTGGCATGGTTATATGTGAAAGACATAGTAAGGTTACATAGAGCACCAAGCAATATTATATCAGACTGAGATCCAAGGTTTACTTCAAATTTTTGGAAATCCTTACAATAGGCTCTAGGTACTAAATTGAGATTCACCACATCATATCATCCTCAAACTGATGGACAGACTAAGAGAAGGATTTTGACATTAGAGGAAATGCTGAGAGCTTATGTGTTAGAAATAAAATGAAATTGGGATGCATGGCTACCTTTGGCATAATTTGCATATAATAATAGCTATAATTCCAGTATTCAGATAGCATTGTATGAGGTATTGTATGGTAGGAAGTGCAGGTCCCCATTGTATTATACAGAATTAAGTGAAAGAAAATTGATTGGTCCTAAGATAGTTGAACAAACTTCCAGACAAATTGAAATGATAAACAAAAAGCTATTAATGGCTCAAAGTAAACAAGAGTTATGCAAATGGAAGAAGAAAGCCGTTGGAGTTTGAGATAGGTGATTATGTTTTTCGCAAAGTATCTTCTACAACCAAGGTCGGTCGTTCTCTTAAAACTAAGAAGCTTAGTCCTAAGTATATAGGATCTTTCAAAATTCTCTCAAAAACCAGACCTGTGACCTATAGATTAGCCTTACCATTAAATTTGAGTCAAATACATGATGTTTTCCATATCTCCCAATTAAAGAAATATTAGTCAGACCCTTAACATATTATAGAATATGAATACATTGACTTACAAGATAATCTTAGCTTTAATATATTGCCTGAAAAGATGGTTGATTATCGAGTCAAGCAACTAATGAATAAATATATTCCTCTAGTAAAGGTGGTCTGGAAAGGCTTACGAGTTGAGGAAGTAACTTAGGAGATAGAATTAGATAGGACATAGAAGTATCCATAATTATTTGTTAGAATAGCTGGCTTCCTGAGAGGGGATGAATTGGGAAGTTCAAAATTTTTCTGTAATAATGTAAGTTCATAGTGAAAGCAAAGGTTTGCAGAAAAACAAAGTGCAATAAAAATGAAAATAAATGCAAGAGAAGAAATGACTAAAATTTATCATGGTTCAGTCTAATACTTGACCTACATCTAGACCCCAAGCCATCACTTGAGATTTTCACTATCAGCAAGAATTCAACGGGCTCCTTATAATGCCTCAATACAGACTCGTGCTCTATTCTTAGAACACTCAAAATTTACACTCAACATTTTTACAAGTGTTTCCCAATTCCCTTTGTGGCTCCCCTCACAAGAATTCTTCTTCCAGATGAAAAATAGGTTTTTATACAGAATAAATGCTCTTTAGAATAAAGTGGATATAAAAGTTAAAGTGCAGTACCATGTGTGGGTAAAAAGACTTTGACATAGAAATTTAGCAGAGTGATTACAAAGACAAGGTCAAATTCATTACTCACAACTTTAAATGAAGTTCTATTTAATCATTTATGACTTAACTAGTCGTTAGACACAAGATATAGCCATTAGAAACTTTAACCAATGGTTTCTCTGCAGAAATAGTCATTCACCAATCACATTTAATGCGTCTGACATGCCAAAATTCAAATTTTGGGGTATAATAAATTAATTTCACATAGACAAGAGGTTAAGGATTTCAACATTAAACTTCAAAATTCATCTATTCAAGTGTGACATTCGAATTTTGCATTTGTTAAAGATATCTCATGTTAGAATATATAAATTTTCATATCGAAAGTGCATCTGTTGAGTTTGAACAGTTGTCTCATATTTTCACAATGCACTTAAAATTCAAATTTCAGTAGCTGAAATTCATCTGTTAGAGGCTTATTCAACATGGCACAAAAGTTCTCCTCTGTGAAATTTGAATGTTAAACTGCAAAGTTCCTCTAACAGAGGCATGCTGTAACTAGACTCACAAGTTTGAATTTCAAAATTCAAAATTTGAAGTCCAAAGTTTGTCTGTAAGAGAAGCTGACTCTGAACTCTCTTTGAACTTCATCAACATTTGAATGTTGACCAAGTTTCATATGAATTTTGAACATATTCACTAACAATACTTAGCCTAAAATTCAAATTTCATAACTGAAATTCATTTGTCAGAGATAAAACCACTGTATATTTGAATTTCATAAAGCAAAGTTCAAATTTCACACAAAATACACATAAGTCAATAGAAAAATTCATCTATTAGTCAGTATTTTTTAAATTTTACATATGCCAACATAGGATAACTGTGAAGTTACTCATTTAAGTGATATGATAACATGAGTAAGTGAGAATTAAAGCTTTTTACCTAATGTACAAAGGAGAATTCTTAATCAACTAAATCTTCACATGTTCTTCATTAGATTTCTTTATTTTGTCATTTGATACTCCTTTGATATTCTTCTTTCCAAGCTATAATTGTTTAGAATCATCAAAATTTCTGATTCAACATTATTTACATCGGTATGTTTTAGTTTTTGAAAAAATGAGAAAATTTTATTTTTACACCTAGGAATAATTTTTTTTGCAATCTAGTCCCTCAAGAGGGAAATAACGTGAACAAGAAATAATACAAAAAAAATTACATATGATGACCCCAATGTTCTAAAAATTATAAATTTACCCTGAGTTAAGGGCACTTTTGTAAATATGAAAAATTTTAGTCACAATGAAACTCTCGATGAGATAACCCCAATGGAATATTGTATAAAATTTATTAAGATCAAAATAATATTTATTAGGTAATGGGGGTTTAATATTAATATTTTACTTGATAAAAGTCAATTTAGCTACAGAAAAAGGTAGTAGCAATTCAAGGAGATTGAATAGACCTTCATAAAATATATTTAGGACCAAGAAATGATTTTAGTTCAAAAGTTATTTTTAGATAATCCTGTACCAATTTAATGCTAATTTGGTCCATAAAAATATTTAATCGGTATAGGTAAATTTAATCGGTAAAGGATATTTTAGCCCATAAAAATTATTGGAGTAATTTTTGGCCAAAAAAGAAGGTGAGACATGTTTGAAACTGACCATGCAACACAAGTGGAATTACTTTAAAAACTTTACTAAAAAGTAACCAAAGGTTAAATAAATTAACCATTATTTGAATATTATTTGATCTCTTTCCTTTAAGACCTTGGTCAAGCATTTAGGTCTTCAATTTCCTGCACTTACGCATGTCTGGACAATAGCTTGAGGAGAGTAAGAACACGTGGGTTTTGAAGCAAAAAGGCAAGAGTAAAAAGCAAATTTGGACTTAAACCTTCCAAGGTAAAATCTTATAACTATTTTCTTGTGTATCCTTGAGTTTGGAAGAGTTTCATGGATTATTTTCTATCTTTTTCCCTCTAACAATTTTTGCTTAGAGAAAGAAAAGAGAGAGAAAATGAAGCTATGAAGAAATCCATCTACGGAAAGTGATGTATATGCCATAAGATACAAGGATATGACATTAGTTTGAAAGCCAGTTAAGTTATTGTTTTTCTACAATTTTTTTTATTTTTCTGCCTATTTATGGTTTAAGATTGGAAGGAAATTCATGAGTTTGACTCAAAAAATGGATTCTTTGGGTCCAAAATAGGTTAAGACAAGCATGTTGTACAAAAAAATCCTAAAGAATGGCATTATTGTGATATTATAGGATCCAAAGGAGTGTCTAAAGACTAAAGGAAGGGTGTGCAAAGTTTGAAGTTCATTGGAAAGCACAAAGGCAGTTAATTTACCAATGTATGCCTATGTATTGTCATTGATGTTGCTTGGTTTGAATGATGTGTTTAATGTTTAACATGTTGTCATGTGATGATTTGGCATTGTTAGTTGGACTGTTTGAAGGGCCATGTGACCCTAGATATGTCCAAATACAAGAGGAATTGCTGCCCAAATTTTTATAAAACATTTGTGCCAAAATGATTTGATTGAATGCTTGGTGTATTTTTTATGAATCTTGCGATATATATGATAATATGTGAGCATGATGGTGGTTGCTACTAAGATTCTTTGAATCTCATTCTTTTCCAATTGTCCAACAAATTTTAGGTTCAAGTTATGGCAATATTGCCCAAGAAAGCAAAGGCAAGGAGAAGCAAGTTAATATTCAAGATAATGATACTTAGGTTGATAATATTATATGAGATGTTATGTAAAATCTTATGGGACATGATCATGTTGTGTTTGCATGTTAATATGTTCCTCTAGGATTGCTATAGAGTATTATGTAAGATAAAGGCAAGTTATGGCTATGTATGTATATATTAATTTGTATTTTGGAAAGTTGGAAGATTGCATGAGACCTTTCTGACCAGTCTTGGGAATTTGAAGTACTTACAGACTTTGCTATGTTTAATATATGAGTGTTTTATAAATGGACATAAAGGTCACTCAATTTAGAGTTGTATATAATTTATGGTGATTTTTCAAAGCTATGGTTTGAATTAGGTATTTTCAAAAATGACCATTGCTCCAGTACCTTTTAGAAAAATAAACTATACGAATTGGCCAAATAAATATATAGTTGCTTATTTTTCACATATAGATAATCTTTTAAGCTATTTTTTAGATACTTGAATTATCCTCAGATGAGTTTTCTGGAATTGTTTACGAATTTTCAAAGTCCTTTGGGTAAAAAGGATTTGGCACTATGAACAGTATGAGGTGTAACACCCCTTGTACCTCTTTTTGAGCCTCCACCTACACCACCTATTTAGCCTTTCTCGGTGTCCTTAGTTAGAGTACCTTTTCCCACATTCTCTCTCTCTATAGATGAAAAACTTTGAATGATTAGGGAATGGAAAGCCAAAATTGATCAGGGCATTACTCGGATAGATGTTGAAGCTGCTTAATACTCCCCTGTTACTGCTAACAAAAAGAGGGAGGAAGAAGAGAATGAGGAGGAAAAAAAGACTACATTAAAGAAAAAGACTGCAGAAATAAAGACCACTCCAATGAAGAAAATGAGGGAAAAGACTTAATTGAATTGGATCAGCTATGTCTTTGTTATGTCTTTTCCTTGTATGTGAACAAATTACTCTGTAATGATAGTTTATAGTGTACAAATCTTGTGAATACCTCTTTGTGATTATGAAAGTGCTCTTTGTTCCAACTTTGATCTCACATTGTTTTTCCTTGCTCTAATTCCCTTAACTGAAAATATATGCTCAACTAATATCTAATATTATCTATTCTATGCATATATTGAGGGGGAGCTTTATGTGAACCCTATTACTAATGATTCTCTTTAGTTGTTTTATCATCATTAAAAAGGGGAAGAATGTTAATTCAGATGGTTTTGATGATTATAAACAATTATGAGCTTGGAAATTAAATATTAAGGGAGAACAAGTGATATGAAGACCAAAGTTAGGGAATCCTATAGTTTGAAGAGTTTTTATGCACATTTTTTTGGAATTCCTTTGTAAAAGAAGGTAATTAAGCTTTAAATGTTCTTATTTTGCTAATCCTGATGTTAAATTGGCTATTTATCTTAGTAATTAATGTTTAGCTTATGTATTCAAAATGGTTTTCTTGAAAAGTTCATCTTATGTATATAATCCTTTGAGGTTATAGGGATAAACTCTTAACCTTAAGCTGTATTCAAGTATTTCCTCTTGGTTTTCATGAAAAGGTTTGAGGTTATGTGCATAACTGAAGGTCTGCACCATGTCTTTTCTTCTATTTAGCTCGTTTTCCAAATAAGGTGCTTACCTTGGTTACATAAGAGGCTTAACAATAAGGATTACTTGTTCTATGCTACACATTATCCACATAACCTAGGAAGGTTGTTCACATAGCATATATTACAGAACACATGGACCTCTTTCTATTGAACTTGTTATTTGCTTAACCTTAGGAGGTTATCTGGATGACCTATGTTTTTCAAAAACTTAGTTTGTTCTGATTGAATGCTATTTGAACAAGGAATAACATCCTAAGAGTTTATCCTGATAATCCTCAAAGGTATCTAAGTTTGTGAGACATTTTTTGAATAACTAAGAAGATTTTCGTGAAAATGTTCTTGAGCTGAAACTTAGTCATTTTGTAATGAACATTATGCACATAACCTAAGTAGGCTATCTGCATAATGTATAACCAATGTTGGAACTAAGAGCCAATGGTCACCCGTTATTCACATAACTTGAGAAGGTTATCCACATAAACTTTGTCAGAAGCATTCAATGCTATGGGTGAACGGTTATCTTTTCAATGTAATGGCTAGTTCTTGCTTTCAACAGATAGTTTGGCTCAAAAACTAAAATATGACTTTATTTAAACTAGTTAAGTGAAGAAGGAAAGTACATTAATGCCAAAACTCTGCAGAATTATTTCTAATTCATTAAAAAGTCTACCTACCTTCTACTCAATTCATTCATTATTCTTAAACTTTCATTTGAGAGAGTTTTAAGCTTTGATTTGTAAACTTCTATATACTTGTAGAAAGTACTTAGTGTGAGAAAAAACTAAGAGAGTTATTCTTACTCTTATGTTAGAAAAGTGATAGAGTTTTTAAGCTCAAAGTTTGAGCTGGACTTGTACTACGATTTTTGCAAGAGCCCATTTGAATCTTGTAGGATATAGTGGAGAAATCTCAAGTAGTAACTTGAGGACTAGACGTAGGTTAAGTGTAGGATCGAACTAGGATAATTCAGTTGAGCATTTTCTCTCTTTCTCTCTCTCTCTCTTGTTTCTCTCTGATATACTCTATTTTTCTTCACTTACTTTACATATTCTAATTCCCTTATTTTTAGAAAATTTTATATCGCTCAATTCAGCACCCCTCTTAGGTGTTAGCTTTACTTACAATTTCTACCATGTAGAATGTTGAGCTAAGATTAGGAAAGTGCTTTTCAATGAAAGAGTTAAGTGAGGCTACCATGCTTGTTGAATCAAAAGTTTTGATAATTCCAAACAACTAGAGTTTGGAAGTAGAATATCAAAGGAGTATGAAAGGATAAAGTGAAGAAATCCAATGAAAAACAAGTGAAGATTTAGTTTTTAGGATTTTTCACTATGTACACTAGGTAAAAAGCTTTGAATTTTACTTATTTATGTGACCACAATGTTTAAATGAGTTATTTCAAAGTTATCTAATGTTAGTATATGTTATAATTGAGAAATATTAGCTAACAAACAAATTTTGGTATTTGACTCATGTTTATTTTATGCAAAATTTATACTTTGCTTAGTAAAATTCGAAGGTACAGAGATTTTATCTCTAATAGATAAATTTTGGTTCTGCAATTCAAATTTCAGGCAAAGCATTAAGTGAAAGTGTTCAAAATTTGCATGAAGCTTAATCAAAATTCAAATGTTAGTGAAGTTCAAAGTGAGTTTAAAGTCACTTCTTCTGACAGACGAACTTTGGGCTTGAAAATGCAACTTTTGAACTTAGAACTTGTAAATCTCATTTGACAAATGAACTTTCTAGTTCAAAATTTGAAGTTCATAGAGAACAACTTTTGTACCATGTTGAATATGTCTCTAATAGACGAATTTCAACTTCTGAAATTTGAATTTTGAAGTACTATGTGAAAACTTAAGATAATTTTTCAATCACTTTAGACACATTTTCAATATAAAAATTTGCACAAACTAACATGGAATATCTTTGGCAAACTCAAAATTCAAATGTCACATTATAATAGATGAATTTTGAAGTTTAACATTAGAATCCTTAACTTTCTGTCTCAAAATTAGTCTGTTGAGCCCCAAAATTCAAATTTTGGTGTATCAGAGGCATTTAATGAGGTTGGTGAATGGCTATTTTTGTAGAGTAACCAGTGGTTAATGTCTCTAACAGCTAGAACTTATGCCTAACAACTAGTTAAGCCACAAATTTATAAATAGAATTTCATTTAAAGTTGTAGATAACAAATTTAAGTATAATATTGTAAAAACTCTGCTAAATTTCTTATTCAAAGCTTTTTCTCCTACACACCACATTTATTGTGCCATAACTTTCATATATACTCCATTTAAGAGAGTATTCACTTTTGTATAAAAGCTTTTCTTCATCTAGAATAAAAATTCTTTATGAGAGAATTCACAAAGGGATTGCGGAAATATTTGTAAGAGTGTTAAGAGAGAGATTTTTAGTGTTCTTAGAATAGAGTACAAGCATTGTATTGTGGCATTACAAGAAGCCCATTGAATTCTTACTGATAGTGGAAAATCTCAAGTGGTAGCTTAAGGACTAGATGTAAGTTAAGTGGATTGGACAGAACCATAATAAATCACCAAGTCTTCTCTTCTATTATCTTATATATATATATTCCTTTTCATCATACTCTATTTTTCTGCAAACTTTTGCTTTCACTATTATATTGTGTTTTTATAGAAAATTTTCAAACTTCCCAATTTACCCCTTTCTTAAGAAGCCAATATTCCTAACAAGTGGTATCAGAGCTACAATTCCCAGCAAAAGAAATGAATACTCTAGAAGAAGCAATGGCTAACTTAGGTGAAAACTTATTTCTAGAAGGTGCAAACATGAACAGAACTCTAAGCTTGAAGTACACCTATTGGAAGATAAAAATGAAGTTGTTCTCAAAGACATTGGATCTCGATATCTGCTCCATTATAGAAAGGGCAGACTTTATTCCCATAAAGAGAAATGAACATAGAAAGCTGGAATTAAAGCCATAAGCAGAATGAGATGACAATGACAAAAGAAAAGTTTTGCTCAAAACAAAGGCCAAATTTGCTATAATTAGTGCTTTATTCAAGGATGAGTACTTCAGAGTGTCTTTATGTACAACTACCAAAGAAATGTGGGATATTTTAGAGGTAACTTATAAAGGTGTAGGGAGTTTCAGCATACACACAGCAGAAAACCATTAAGAAATCCCTCCTATAGATCCATCAACATTGTTTAGATTGAGATGTAGAAAAGAATTTACCTCCAGTGCGTCCCTTGCGTATTCTTTCTTATTCGTCAAACCCCAGGAACTAATGCGACTAGTCAGCTCTCTGTACCGGTATCCACACGAATGGTGAGTCCAACTCGAATGACGTGCTAGCACCTTCTGGTTGTGAATGTTTGTACATCCATACGTTGTTCATCTATACAGCGACCGTTAATTGTTTGTTCGTACAGTCTCACTCTCCGAGTATACGACCGCTCTCTCTTTAGGGTGATTCGAATTGCATTGATTATGTATCCTAGTCTATATCAATATATAAATAGGATTTGGTATTTGTTTAGTTTAAATTAATAATTTAAACTAAATCAAATATTAATTAAATAGATTAGTTTGAATTTAAATCTATCTAATAGATTAAATTTAAACTAACTATCTAATTTATATCCAAAATCAAATCTAGATTTAAATTCAAATTTAGAATCCAATCTAAATCAAATTTAGATTTTGACATTAGTTTAAATTTAAATCTATCATATAGAATTAAATTTAAAACTAATTCATTTAAATTAATTTAAACAATATATATATATTGAAATAATATAATGTATATCAAATATATAATATATCAAACATATATATATTTCAAATTTCAATATATATATCAAACATATATAGAATTCTATCACTATAAATTGAACATTAAATTTATTGAATCTAGACACATTATATATTCAATGAATCTGGACATTTTAGCTCGAGTTAGCCCATTTTTGTGTGTGACCCTGTAGGCCCATATGATATTAGCAGTGGGCTAATAACACTATTGGACCCACAAGTCACAAATGACCTCTAGCAAGACATTGTGACTACCCAAATCATATGAGATCAGAGATTCGATGTAACCTATCATATAACTAGATCACATCCCTTTTGTCTCATAATATATAAGTCAAGTATGAGATATGGAAACATCATCCTCATGTTACTTGACCATCACTTTCTCGATCTTTGAGTAGACTAATAGAACAAATAGAAACTCTTCCATTCGAAAACGGCCATGCATTTCTCAATCTCACTCATCGAGAGGCCCGGATATATCTCTCAATCAATTAGAGGGACAAATTCCATCTTCAGCATTCATCTTCCTCCACATGAGTTCCACTATACCCAATCATAGCCTTTATGATCTCCTGATTAAAGGTGACTTTTGACTATGCCAAAGTATAGAGTTCACCACGTAGGAAGCCATGATGATCTCATGTCTAGGGGCTTAGTGACATGGTTGTATATGAGATATACTTATGACTTGATCCATGCAGCTATCTCATGACAGGTCAATCCAACATCTATTCTCTAGCAAGAGCATATAATTTTGATTTGTATCTTTATACATAATTATCACATAATTATCAATCAAAATCATATTAGCCTTAGTTCATCATTGTTCCCACAAAGATAATTGACTAGGGCCATTTAGGATAAAATAATTTATCCAAGGATATTATTATAAAGAAAACATGCAAACAATATAATAATGTAAGAAAAAATACCTTCTTTTTCATAACGAAGAACAGTGTTCATAATACAATGATTGGCCTAGGGCATAATCTCTAACAGAAAGAACCAGTGGAGTGAGAGACAACAGAATCAACATTTTCATTGGAGAATATGAAGGCTTCGGAATAAAGGAAGGAGAATCTGTCAAGAAGATGGAGATGAGATTCACCATTATTAATTTTTTTTGGGCCAAATTCACCATTAGTAATTTGTATGCTTTCTTTATAATAGGATTAATGAATGATTATATAATAAATACTCTAAATGTCTCTGGTTGATCATCATTATGGGAATTACTCTCACAATGATGAATTAAGACTAGCATGATCTTGATTTATGATCATATGGTGATCATGTATAGAGATACAAATAAGGATCACGGGCACATTATTGGAGACCAAAGTGTTGGATCGATCCTCTATGAGATAGCTACATGGACCCATGTCATCAACTTATCTCATATATATAGTTGTGTCATTTAGCCTTCAAATCCGAGATCTCCATAGATTCTTACATGATGAGCACTATATCTTGGGATAAACAGAAACTACTCTTTAACCAGGTGATGATGCAGGTTATGTTTAGATACAGTGGAATCCATGCAGTGGATGTTAAATTATCAAGATGTAATTTGTCCCTCTAATACAAGGAAGAAATCTCTAGGTCTTATGATAGAGTAAGACAGATAAATGCATGGCAGTGCTGAAATGAAAAGAAGTTTTTATTTGTTTAGTCAGTTGAACTTGAGATCATAAAAGCATGGTTAAGCAATATGAGGGTGAATATTCCATGTCTTATGCCTAACCTAGATATCATTTGACAATAGGGACATGACATATACTATAAGACAAGTTGTATAGGATCACCGATCTTCATATAATTTGGGTAGTTATGATGTCCTGCTAGAAAACTCTTATGATTTGCTAGCCAAAATAAATTTTTGGCCCACTACCAACATTATATGAACTATAGGGTCACGCACAAGAACGAGCATGATGAGAACTAGAATGTTCAGATTTATTGAATTTAGAAAAATATTCCCATTCAATACATCTTTCTATTCTAGAGTTTTCCTATTTTAAAATAGAATATTCTAGAAATTCTCTTATGTGGAATAAGAGAATAATAATCTATCGGTGATAGGAATATTTTTGAAGGTTTCCTAATTTGAATAGGAGGATATTATTTTATTAAGTAATAAAATAATAGTTTATCTGTCTTCTAGAAGGTTGTAAGAGAAATTAATATATATATACATATGATATATATATATATCATTTAGTTTAAATAAGTGTCATTTAAATTAAATGGGGATAATGCTTAATTTAATTTAAATGGTAGATTTAAATTAAACAAATGTTGGAATTAATTTAAATAATATATTCGAATTAAATATGATTTAATTCAAAAATATACATTTAAATTAATGAAGGAGATATATATCTCATTTGATTTAAATAGTGAATTTAAATTAAATTAAGATAATGTCTGATTTAATTTAAATGTTAAATTAAATTTACATGTGCATTAATTTAAATTATATATATTTAAATTTAAATGATAGAATAAGACTAAGAAATGCATAGTAGTGCTTAAATGAAAAAGAGTTTTCATTTGTTTAATCAGTTGAGCATGGGATCATGAAAGCATAGTTAAGCAATATGAGGGTGACGGTTCCATGTCTCATGCCTAACTTATATATCATGTGACAATAGGGATATGACATGTGCTATAAAACAAGTTATATAGGAACAATGATCTTAATAAAATAGAATATTCTAGAAAAAAATTTTTGCTAAAGACCTCTTATGATTTGTAAGCCAAAATAAATTTTTGCTCCATTACTGACATTATATGAAGCTATAGGATCGCATACAACAACAGGCATGATGTGAACTAGAATGTTCAGTTTTATTAAATCTAGAAAAATATCCTTGGTCAATGCATCTATCTATTTTAGAAGTTTTTTCTATTTTAAAATAGAATATTCTAGAAATTCTCTTATATGGAATAAAAGAATAATATTCTATTAGTAATAGAAATATTCTAGAAGGTTTCTTAATTTGATTAGGAGGACATTATTTTATTAAATAATAAAATAATATTTTTTCTCTCTTCTAGAATGTGGCAAGAGAAATTAATATATATATATATATGGTATATATATATCATTTAGTTTAAATAAGTGTCATTTAAATTAAATGGAGATAATGTTTAATTTAATTTAAATGGTAGATTTAAATTGAACAGATGTTGGAATTAATTTAAATAATATATTTGAATTAAATATGATTTAATTCAAAATATATATTTAAATTAATGAAGGAGATATAAATCTCCTTTGATTTAAATAATGAATTTAAATTAAATAAAGATCATGTTTGATTTAATTTAAATGTTAAATTATATTTTTATGTGGATTAATTTAAATTATATATATTTAAATTAGATATGATCAAATTTGAATTTATATGTTTAAAATAAAGTAATGGATAAGTTAGTGAATAAATTAATTTAAATAAAGTATTAAAATTGATGATTAAATTAATATTAATTTAAACTTATTTGATAAGAAAGTAAGTAACGATGAATTTAAATAAAATATTTAAAATAATGTTTGAATTAATTTAAAGTAGCTTTGTGCAACATCTTACCTTTAGTCTCATTTTTCATGTATTATGTCTTTATAGAGTCAATTTATATATGATTAAAAGCTTGAATCACTTAAAAAGTCAAAACAAAATTTTTCATAAATTCATTACTATTTATTTGGTAAATTTCATTTTGTACACTCAACTTTGAAAATTCATAACTAATTCAAAAAAAATCATTTGAAGGTAATTCAAGTCTATAAAAATTATTAAAAACATTGTCTATATGGAAAAAATGTGAAACAAAGCAATGATCGAAATTTTGGAGAAGATTTACTTTTTATTTAGTTATTTTCTTTTTACCTAGATTTTTGGCACTAATTTTGAAAAATCATAATAAATTGTACATACATTCAAATTGAGTACTCTTTAGAAAATTTCAAATCTTTTCCTATTTAGTTTTTAATCATATATAACACTTATATATTCTCCAACAAAACATCCAAACAGTAGCTAATTTACTATAATGAGGTCAAAATGACCATTTCTATCTAAATACTTACAAAATAAAGGCTATAAAACATTCACATGGCCGTAACTTGTTCTCATATTACGCCATACATTCTTTAAGACCTAAAGGGACATAATATCTTGAAGGTACATGTTTATCATCTTATACGAAAATTTACATAAAGTCTTCAAACATAGGATCATTACAAGCAGTGACATTTTAGTCAATATTTTCTCTCCTTCCCTTTATCCTCCTTGATAGCCTTGCCATAATGGTCTCCCAGACATGGTTAGCATTTGGAAGAGTGAAATTCGAAGAATCTCAGTAGCATTTACCATTCAAGCATATTTATCATCCCATTTATCATAAAAATTTCATAAAATCAATTGATAAACACTTGAACACAATAAGCCATATAAGTTCATGAAAATTTTGGTAGAGTTTCATTTTACAAAATGGACATCCAGAGGTCATAAACCTCTTCATTCAACTTAGCCACCCATCACAAATCAACAAAATAATCACATGGCAAGTCATCAAGTACATAGAAATCATATAGGCTACATAATGCAAGAAAAGGTAAAATTGCTACCTTTGAGGATTCCTTTGCTTTCCACTCTTTGTACACCCTTTCTTTAGCTTTCCACAACTTTGTTAAACCTAAATACATCACCATTAAAGGTCCTAAGCTATCGATTCTTGAAGCTCATTCACAAAATGCCATATCAAACCCTAAAATTACATCCTGCTTTTCTTTTGGTTTTTCTTGAGTCCATTACATGTTGTTAGCTAATTTGGACCCAAGGATTCCTTTTTTGGAATCAAAATAATGAAATTACTTCTCTAACTTAAACCCTAGCTTGGCTAAACTTCACAAAAAAAAAAAGAGAGAAAATGATTTAGCTTGCTATACTTCAAACTACTTGCATATTCATGCTTCAAATGACTAAACTAAGAATTTTCCTAAGTTTATTGGTTGAAAACTCATCTCTTTCTCTCACTAGGTCAAGGCTAAAAATCCATGGAGGGTGGAGGAAGAAGATGACTCCATGAAAGCTTCATAAAACACTTGAAATAACAAGCTTATGATAGCTAGAGTAGTTACCTTACACTTGCTCTTGAACTTTTCTCAACTTGCTCCTCCTTTTCTCTCTTCTTTTCTTCAAAATTTTTAGAGCTTCCTCTCACTCTCTTGACTGCTGTGGAGGTCACACAAAATGAGGAGGAAGAGTGAATTAACTCACTTAAACACCTTAACCACACACTTATAAGAAAGAGATGCAATGGATAAATAGTAAGCTTAGTTTACTTAACTACCTTGAGTTAGTTTTAATGAATTATTTTCCAAAATCAATTAAATAGACACTAGTGGAAAAAAGGTGAACTAAGACTAAAGTTTAGAACGGTCAAACACAAATCCATTCTAAAAAAAAAGACTGGTGGCATTTTTGTAATTTTTGCAAATAAAATACGTAGCTTTTTTTTTTCTAGAGCGGTCACTTAAATCACCGTCTTATATTTAATTTTTTAGTTTAGTCGAGATTTGCTCATTTTGAAATTTTTACTTTCCAGTACACCTAACAAGAACCACCCGTCCTCTAAAAATTTTTATCTTTATAGAAATTTTTTGGCGCTATCTTCCAAACCTATACGCTCGCTCGAGGCAAACTCAGACGCTCCCTCATGGCAAACCCTTCTCCTCTAATTTTTCTAAGCAGACCCCTAAGGAACCATATTTATCAGCGGCATTCCCTCTATCGGTGAAAATACTTGCCATCGGTACTCTGGCAACCATTAGCACAATTTGGTTTGGCTCTCCAAGAAAGTCCTCACCATTAGCTCTCTTCAACTCGGCTTGTTACCACTCACCTTCGGTCTCTCTCCACCACACCGTCGCTCTCTCCATCACATCTCCGTATTTTTGGCCAAATCTTCTCTTCTATTTTTACCATTCCCAAATTTCGAACCCTATTCTACACCCTCGTGAAACAGCTGACCAACACATCACACACCATCGGTGCTGTCTCCCCCAAATTTGGGTTTTGTTTTATGCAATGTCAAGAAGCTTTTACAGGTAGTCTTAAATTCTCTCATGTTTAATTGGGATTTCGGAGATAAAATCATATCTTGTCTTCCATTTTGATTATTTCTAGCATGATTGAATGCTATGCTTGAACTAAGAACCTTAACACAAAGCGTGCATCATTACTTGTTTCAGGCTCTTTTTATTGAAGGTTGTGATCGTTCAACTATTTTTTGACTGTGGGTTTCACCATCTTTTGTTTATTTATCTATATGCAGTCCCCTTCCCTATTTTGCCACTATAAGAAAAGAAAAGGAAAGAAAGGATCGCTTTAGTCTGGCATTTAGTCTGCATGTCATGATTTAACATGCTTGTTCTCATGCTTTAGAATTGGTAGACATTTTTTCGGCCAGTTTAGCTATTAGCATAAGCTTTTAAAAACTATTGGTGTTCCGACGAGTTCATAAAGTAGGCTTGCTTATAAGTCCTCGATGCAAGTCCTGGATTTGTATATTAATAGTTGTTTGGGTATTAGACTGTTTTGGAGAGCATCAAACGTGATATAGCTTGTTTGATTCTTTGTTCAGACTCCTTCAGCTTTCGTGATGGCTTGTTCCCCACCAAGTTCAAAGTTTCAACTTATGCTATTACTGACTCATTGTTTCTTTCTCTTACTTGTTTTGTCAGGAACCTGTGAAGACCAAGCATCCTCAACTTCATTATGAGTCAAAACTATATATGCTTCTTCAAGGAGGAAGTAAGTTCGTTATCCTTTGGTTTCTCTGTTATTGTGATTTTTCAATTCCTCTTCCTGTGGGTATTCCCTCCTTTTGTTTACTCTTTTGAAACAACATTAGTAGGGAGCTTCTCTGACTAAAGTGTTCAATTTTTTTTTTGGAAGCTGGTATTATCCAATGGCTGACTTCATTCTTCTGTTACTCTTTCACTTTCATGGGCCCCTTTTAATTGTCAAATATCACTAATCCCTTCATGTTTATGAATTACATCTACTGATGGCCAGAAAAGAAAAAGAATTGCATGTACTGTTTTGTCCATCATGATATGATAAGCCTCGCACACGTAAGAGTTTCTTTCTTAAATTTGATTGATCATAGGATTCATAGTCCCAATTAAGGTACATTTAAGTTTAAATGTTTCTTGGAGATTATTATAGCCATTTTCTTATTGCTTTTGGAATCCTAGTTTGGTGAAAATTAAAGAAATTTATTGTTGTGCCCTGCTGGATATCCTACGAAACAGCTAGTCTGTGTGGAAGAAAATGCTCCAACTATCAAAATTGTTTGGATCTCTATTATTTGTTTTAGGTTATAGGGAGGGATCTTTGTAATGCCCCTCATGATATTTTTCTTGGCATTGTGTTCAGGACCGGAGGAATCAGGACGAAGGAAGGCTCAAGTGGAGTCCGGAAGAGCTCCACGCCGCGGCGAAGAGCAGGGCCGCCGCGGCAAGAAGCTTTCCAGTGGCATTGTTCTGGATTATTTGGTGGAGCCGCGGCGAGGAGTGTTGGAGCCGCGGTGAGAGTCAGAAAAATTGTTTAAATCCAGATTAGTCGGACGCGAAAGAAAGAAAGGAAACGAAGGGAGCGACGCAGAGAGACGAGGAGCAGTGCTAGGGTTCGGCATTTTCGGTGTCCCAGAGTGATTCTCGTCCATTGGGAGCTTGGATTCAAGTTGGTAAGCGTTTCCTACTCCTCGCTCTCCATTTTCTTCGGTTGAAATTTGGGATTTTTGGTTGTATGGTTGGATTTCCGGTTTGGGGTGAAATCCACTGATTGAAATGGATGTTTTGGGGTTAAGGAAGTGTGTTTTAAGGTTCTTGTTACTCGAATGTGAGTTTTGAAGGGATTATGTGTGTTTAGAGCTTAACCCTAGGTTATCCTTGGTAATGGCTCTTAGGAAATTCAAGGTGTCTGAGGTTGTGTGGTGTTTGAGTAATCCCTAAGAGCTTATTGATGCATAAAAAGGGTGTTGGAACCTTGGGTTAGGTTAATGTGGTGGAATTGTGAGGTTTGATTTGTTGGTATATTGTGCTAATGGAAGAATTGTGACATGATAAAGGTTGTTGGCCAACGAGAGGGGTTCACGCATACTGGACAGTTCAAGGAAGCTTGTGGAACTCGTGTGTGTATGGTAACGATAATTGAGGTAACCGGATGTTTGTTTTATGTGATTATATGTTGATATGTATATGTACGTATATGCATGTTTCTTTTCATACCACGATATTGATTGTGTGTGTGTACGGTTTTCTACAAATCGTGGTATGCACGACTTGTTGATGTAGGATGATTGTATGTGTTATGATGTGTAGCATCTCCATACTATTGCATGCTAGCATGTCCATATGATATATGATATGATAGTATATGTATATATGTATGTAGAGGCATGTTGGCATGACATTGATATCATCACCACATGATTGCATTGTGAGAAATGGATGACGAGGTGATGATGATGAGATATGATGTGATAAAGATCCCTATTGCTAAATCCTCTCCATAGGAGCGCCAGGCGGCAGAGGACATGATATGATATGATATCCCAGTCATTAAATCCTCTCCTAGGGAGAGCCAGGTGACTGTGGATTTGGGGATGCACCTTCTCTAAATCACCATCAATTTGTGATGGTCCAGGGGAAGGAGAACCACGGTCCGAACTCTAGTGTAACCATTGGCCTGGTTGCATTAGGGTAAGGTGAGCTTGGTGATGTCCTGGAATCGGTCTTCACCGACTGTTGGAAGGGAATCATCTATTGAATGTCTTATGATGACGATAGATCGTGGTTCTAGCCGTGTATGAGGGAGAACATGTATACCATTCATTAGCATTGCATTGTACGACTGTGTGGATCAGTATATATATATTAGTGTGAGTGGTTGTTCCCGGTTACTGAGACATTGTCTCACCCCCTCTCCCATAAACTAACCTTTCAGGTGACGGTTCTAGCACTAGTCCGGAGAAGACGCGGGAGTAGCTGTGTACGTGGGAATAGTCTATGTATTGTGTGTATGTTGTATTAGTATCTTGTGCCAAGTAGGATAGCATGGGTTGTAATGGATAATGTTATGATTGAGACTGGCTGTATGGATGTTTATGTATGTGGTATGTATGGTTGAATGTTGTTGAGAAGTATGTGTGACAGTTTTGGTAAGTCCAGAGTGTTGTTGGGCCTTGTTGGTTTGCGTAAGGGCCTGTAGCCCTTCTGGTCAAGTTGGGTTCCAAGGGGTTAAATCTCAGAGAAGTGGTTCCTTTGAGGTAAAACCTCTTTGAACAGATTGGTTTGGGGGTTTTGGACCTGTATGAATGGTCTCTGAGCGACCAGTTGCCTTTGGTGGCAATTGGAGGTGGCTAGTGGTGAGTTTTGGTCAACAAGTGGCAAAAACGGTGTCAAGGGTCCAGAATCTCCATACGGAGTTGGATTAAGGTAAAAGTGGTGTCCTTGGTTAGATGGGGACTAGATTGACTTGTAGGAGTTGGATTCGAGTCAATCGAAGGTCGGAGCATAAAGTTATGCGCGTTAGAAGTTCGCCCCGGAGTGTTGAAATTGCTGATACGGTATATCAGCAGGGGGCGCCGCGACGAGGGAAGGCAGGCCGCGGCGCCAGAGGAGACAGAAGTGATGTTGAGACAGGGGAGGTTGGAGCAGCGACGGTACTATAGTGGCCGCGGCCCCAGCCCAGTTTTTGGCATTTTTGGGTTGTTCCGCTGTTTTGAAGCCTTGGAAGAGTTGTTTTGAGATGTCAGGGTTGTGTAGGGTCGGATTTTGAAGTTTTTGGTTAAGTATGGAGGCGTGTGAAGTGAGGTTGTTACAATCTTCAATTGCCTGTTGATCATTGAACTCATGAACTCTTCAGTTATTTTTTTTTTCAAGCCACCGAAATGAGAAGTGATTATTTTTTTCCAAAAAAAAAAGGGACCATTTTCGAATTTGATGTATTCAACTGTAGAAGAAAAGGAGTCAAAATTAGCCCATGTAGCAGTATGTGCTAGTGCTACCACATTTTGTCATGTGCAGGAGTAAAAACATTAAAGAAAAAGAGAGAAATTAGAAATAGTTTAAGGTGGAATCTTTCCCGTTACCATAACTACTTACCTATTCATTTTAGAAGAAATGTGATTCAAGAGATGGGAGTGAAGACAATAGCTGAACATCTCCGTCCGTCATAATGCCCGAATTTGGTGCTTGACTTTTCCCTGTAGAAAAAGGAGTCAAAATTAGTTTCTATAGGAAAGCATCAGTCAGCATAAATTGGTTTCTCTTTGCGAATAACAAAAGTTATATATGCTTTCATTTCTGCTTTAGATATTATCTTTGGCATCTGAATACATGTGTTCAACTCTCTTTTTGTACCATGCTATCTTGTCAGTGATTTCAGCTTCGGTTTGTTAAATATTATGAAGTCTTAACTAGTCACATTTGGGTACTATCATCCAATAATTATATGCTTGCTTTGTTATGTTTTTTTTCCGCTGGTACTTCTTGATGTGTTTTACTGTTAATGGGAATCACATCCTATTAATTGAAAATATATGTACATTGAATCTATATTATAGGAGATTGCATGTGACTTGCTAGTTCAGCTGGATCAGTTGGCAATATTAAGAATAAAGATTCATATATTTTCATAAATGACCATAATATCTGTTTTAGGTTAGGTGGAGTATCTTGTTCTCAGCTTGTTTGTTTTAGATAATAAGTTAGGCGATGCAAGATAAGAACAATGTTTATTATATTTTTTATTGTGTTATGATTAACATTTTTCAGAATTAGAGATTTGAATGGAGTCATTTGAACCTAGGGATATCTCATATACCATTTGATAGTATGTATATCCTAGACAATAATAGGATACCTGCTATCTTTTGGATTCGTTGGTTAGGTAGGATGCGTTAGAGTTATTACCCCTGATTAATATAAGAATTGATTTCTGTACCACTTATTATAATGCCGACATTCTATTCCTCATTTTAAATTTTAATCTGCATTTTTTCTTACTAGTGTGAAACCACCATGTGAGAGAGATCAGTTCTCAATTTTGCTTTTCTTTTTTTTCTTGTTGCTATGTTTTACTACTTATGAGGAAGACTAACAAAAGTGGCATTTGAGGAAATTGTAGGAATTTATGGGTTTAGATTCTTAGAGTTATTACTCATGCACATCAGTGAAAGTTGCAAGTTTCTGCTTTAAAATTTGCTATGCTTTACCTTTGATTACTCATGCCTCAACTCACTTTTGTAGCATGTCACAATAGATTCTCAAGTAAACTCCATGTTAATGGCCAATGGTTGTTATGTGTCTATTTGTCATGTGTAGGAGTAAAAAACAAGTCAAAATCCTCTGCTGTAAATAATTGACTGCATGAAGCGCGGTAAGAGAAAGGTAGAGAAAAAACTATAATGTGTTTAAATAAATGAAATGGACCGATACACCTTCATTTCTTTTTGTCACTTTCTCTCTTGCCTCATTGAGAATCTTGGATTCTGCATTTTTTTGATGTTAAGTTTTCCTCTTTTCCTTTGATTTAGCAGGTTAAGATGAGAAGCAAAATCCAATTCTAATCAAACAAACTGCTTGCTGAAAGAGCTCTTTCTATACATGCTCATAAACTTGGCCACAAATTCTCCAGAGAATTGCATATCAGTCTATTTATTTACCAAAACAGTAAGTCATTGCATATATGAAAAAATGAGTGAATATGGTGTGAGTCATGTAAATATGTTGTCAGCGATTAGAAGGATTTGGATATCTTTGCTAGCTAATTTGTTTAAAGCTTTAGTTCTTGTATGGAGTCTTTTGTCCTGTGAAGTGAAAGTATATGGACTTGAATTACTAATTTGGCATCATATATAATTATATATATAGTTGAAATTTTGATGAGGAAGGAGAAACTCACATAATAAGCATGCCGGACGTAGAGTTCCCTTTTTGAGGTGGCTTCGATTTTTTTCATAATTTCTTCCACTAGTTTCTGCAAATTAGAGCACAAAATCCATTAAAATAGTGTTTTTGGGAAAGCCTTACTTTACCAGACATGAGGACATGAGATAAGTGATTGATCACCCGAAGAATCAGTTTTGGGTGGACAAAATCCTCGATAAGCTTATGAAATTTCTCTCTTATTGAGATTAGGCTGATCAAACAACGACAAAATATAGATATGATTTGTCACAGTCTTGCTCAACTTTTGAGGCCTCCAAAGATGGATGGAGGTGGATATATATATATTTCATAGTTTTCAATTTTTTTGCCTTGAATTTGATGGATCAACTAAGACTTCTGAAGCAATTTCTATTACAATATCTTCCCATTCAATTGGAATTGGTTGCTCTTCCAAAAATGGATATCTGCATAGAGAAATACCGTCAGGAAGGTTTTGTAGAGTTTCTTCACTGAGATGTCATAACACCCCCCCAACAAATCAAAAAGAAAAATTGTGCGTAAGAAAATTATCCTTCAACAAAATAAAATGTTTTTTTTTTGGGTTATATATTTTTAATTTTTTTAATAAAATAACCTGGTTATAGAATTTGATGGAGTTCCCTTATTGACTCATTGGAGCTGTTCATTTTAATCTTTGGGCTATATGTGTTTTTTTTGGGTTATATATATATATTAATAAAAAGTTAGTTTGTCCCTAGATAAGCTAACTTTTTGCTGCCCCCATTCTCCTAATTAAATTTAATTTTTAATGGAATAGTATATCCAACAAAATCCAAACACAGCATTACTATTACTAATTAATAATTAAGCTGACACATTGGAATAGAACTAGAGTGCATGTATATAATTGCGAGTGAAGGAAGCACAAGGAAAGCAAGTTGTCATTTTTCTTAGTGCTTCTGAGCTGAAATGACATTTGACTGAACAGTGTTTTCTGAGAAACAACAAAACTATTTTTCTTATTGTGACTGGAACAATGTTTTCTGACTTTCTTCTTGTTTCATTCATAGTTTATGGATGTGTTTAATTTTATACATTTTCTAAAATAATTTGTAAAACACTCACTTTTAATTTTCTTAGCACTCTTTTTTCGCACTTTTTTATTCCATATATATTCTTATATTTAATAATTCTCTCACTTTGGAGCTTTATTTCATGCACTGTAATCTGCTTGTTTATATATTCTTTCTTATGTTTTGATTGTGACTAACTCACATCATTGCATGTGCTTGAGTGTAATGGATTGCCAAGTACAATTTATTTCTTTATTTTATTCTTCATTCTGCTATGCCTCTGCACTCACTTCATTTTTTATGCTTAAAATGCAGTATCAGTAAGAAAGACAGAGAGGCATTTTCAAATTTGAACTCTAGATGGAATCTCTGAATCTGCACTGAGAAGAAAAGCGCATTGAAATATGCTGAAGTTTACCCTCTTCCTGACCTAGGATTCTCTGATGTCTTGAAGTGCTATTTGTAAGAAACACGTGAGCATTATTTTTTTTTTCAAAGATGCTTCTGGATAAGTTTATAAGAACTAGTAAAGTATGATGACATTGTGTGAGAGCCTTCTATATTTCATTGCTTTCGTTAGGTTGGGTTTGTGTATTAGGATGAACTATGTATTGTATGTATTGCATTGTGATTACTCATAACTTATAAAATTCTCAGTCAATAGAGGATGTGAAATTCTTGTTCTGTTCTTGTTACTCAGCTGGGTGCTTATTCTGTTTCTTATCTGCATGCAGATTTAGAGAAGAGCCATGACCACTCCCAGCCTCTGCTGAATTTCCTCACTTTACACACACACAAAGGTAAAGTTGTCTTTGGTTTTCACAACTACATTGTCTTTTGTTTCTGCTTCTTCAATTAAATTCATTAAGTGATGGATCGTAGTTGGATGAATGCTGTTTGTTTAAAACTATTTTCCATTCTAGTGTACAAAAACTATCCCATATTAACACCAATTTCTTTAAGGCAGTCATGGATCGTAGTTGGATGAATGCTAGAAGAACAAGTGATGAATATGAGAATGGGGTAGAGGCGTTTCTAGAATTTGCTCAAAGAAATGTTCTTGATAGTAATGGGAAGTTTTATTGTCCTTGTGTAAAGTGCTTGAATGAGAGGCCACTGAATATTGTGGAAATTAGAGAGCATTTGCTTTGTGACGGGTTTAACAGGAGGTATACACGATGGATATGGCATGGTGAAAAATTAGAAATGCCTAGTATATCCCAACAGGCAGAAGTTGATGTAGATATGGATAATCGACTAGAGGACATGATCCATGATGCAGGAGTAGAGCCCTTTGAGCAAGAACAGGTATATGATAATTTGTGTAGTGATGCAGAGAAGCCTTTGTACCCGGGATGCACTAAATTTACACGGTTATCAGCAGTGTTGAGATTGGTTAACTTGAAAGTGAGAAATGGGTGGAGTGATAAAAGTTTTACAGAATTGCTTGAGCTGTTGAAAAAAATGCTTCCAGAAGGTAACGAATTACCGGTTCGAAACTATGATACGAAGAAAATCTTGTGTCCAATGGGTCTAGATTATAAAAAAATCCATGCTTGTCCTAATGACTGTATATTGTACAGAGATGAGTATGAAGGGCTGCATGTATGTCCAAAATGTGGGACATCACGCTACAAAGTGAAAGAGGTTAATGACACCAATTGTGATATGATCATTGAAGGGCCTCCTACAAAGGTATTATGGTATCTCCCAATAATTCCAAGGTTTAAACGCTTGTTTGCTAATGCAAAGGATGCAAAGAACTTGAGATGACATGCAGATGAAAGGATAGGTGATGGAAAGCTTCGACATCCGGCTGATTCCCCTCAATGGAAGACAATCAATCAATTGTTTCCTGACTTTGGCAATGAGCCAAGAAATCTTAGGCTTGGACTTTGTACTGATAGAATGAACCCTTTTGGTAACCTTAGTAGTCAACATAGTACATGGCCTGTTCTCTTAGTGATTTATAACCTCCCTCCTTGGCTTTGTATGAAACGCAAGTACATCATGTTGTCTATGTTGATTTCAGGCCCCAAACAACCGGGAAATGACATAGATGTTTACTTGGGACCTTTAATTGAAGACTTGAAAAAGTTGTGGGAGGAAGGTGTTGATGTGTTTGATGCTTATTACAAGGAGTCTTTTAAGATGCGTGCCATGATCTTTTGCATAATAAATGACTTTCTGGCATATGGAAACTTGTCTGGATACAGTGTTAAAGGGCATAAAGCATGCCCTATCTGTGAAGAAGACACATGCTACCATCAACTTGAGTATGGAAGGAAGATAGTGTATCTTGGTCACCGTAGATTTCTCAGACGAAACCACCCGTATCGTAGACTGAAAAAGCTTTCAATGGATCACAAGAGAATGGAAATGCACCAGAGGCATTAACTGCAGAGCAAGTATATCAACGAGTGAAAGACTTAAATGTTATCTTTGGTAAGACTCAGAAGCTTGGAATTGAAAAAAAATTATGGAAAAAGAGATCTATCTTTTTTAGTCTTCCATATTGGCGGAGTCTCGAGGTTAAGCATAGTATTGATGTGATGCACGTGGAGAAAAATGTGTGTGATAGTCTTATTGGCACGCTTCTCAACATACAGGGCAAGACTAAAGATAGTACAAATGCGAGACGAGATTTGGTTGCCATGGGAATACGAGTAGAGTTGGCTCCGCAAGAATTAGGTAAGAGGACTTACTTGCCCCCAGCTTGTCATACACTCTCTAAAAATGAGAAAAGAAGTTTTTGTGAGTGTTTACGTGGTGTCAAAGTGCCCCAAGGGTATTCTTCGAATGTTAAACGGCTTGTGTCAATGAAAGATCTAAAATTAGTAGGTCTAAAGTCTCATAATTGTCACATCTTGATGCAACAACTATTACCTGTGGCTATTCAAGATATATTGCCAAAAAAATTAAGATACACTATAACCAAACTATGCTTCTTTTTCAATGCTATATGTAGCAAAGTTATTGACCCTAAAAAATTGGATGAACTAGAGAATGATGCTGTCGTTATCCTGTGTCAACTTGAGATGTACTTTCCACCTTCATTTTTTGACATCATGGTACATCTAATTGTCCATCTAGTAAGGGAGATAAGGCTATGTGGCCCTATTTATTTGCGGTGGATGTATCCATTTGAGCGATATATGAAAATCCTAAAAGGGTATGTCAAGAATCCACAACGGCCTGAAGCATCTATTGTTCAAAGATATGTTTCTGAAGAAGCTATTGAGTTTTGTATTGAGTATGTGTCAGAAGCAGAAGCTGTTGGACTTCCTATGTCACACCATGAGGGGAGATGTGCAGGTAAGGGTACTCGGGGGCTAAAAGTAAAGGGAATGGGTCGTGAAGAAGTGCTCCAAGCACATCTATATATCTTGAATAACACTGATGAAGTTCAACCCTACTTAGCCACACATAAAAGTATTATCAGAGATAAAAACCCTCGGAAGAATGATAAATGGCTGATGAATGAGCACAATAGAACATTTAGATCATGGTTCAATGAAGAGGTTATCAAAGATGATAATGTTTCTGATACAATACGGTGGTTAGCCAATGGGCCTCAATTTGAGGTCGTATGTTGGAGTGCATATCATATCAATGGGTATTCCTTCTATACAAAGGGCCAAGATAACAAGAGTACTATGCAAAATAGTGGGGTTATGGTAGTTGCTGAATCTATGCATTTTTCTAGTTCGAAAGATAAAAACCCTATATTAGCTTCCATATCATATTTTGGGGTGATTGAAGAGATTTGGGAGGTTAACTACATGAAATTTAAAGTGCCTGTTTTCAAATGTAAGTGGGTTGATAGTAATAATGGTGTACAAATAGATGAGTTAGGTTTTACATTGGTTGATCTTAATAGGGTTGGCTATAAGGAGGAGCCATTTGTCATGGAAGCCCATGCAAAACAAGTGTTTTATATCACTGATCCAGCTAATAAAAGGTGGTCTATGGTTCTTCAAGGGAAAAGAATGTTTGTTGGTGATGAGAATAATGAGTTGAGTTTTGAAATTTGTGAGACTCCTCCTTTTGCATCAAGGCTACCTGATGAAGAAGATGAAATATATGATGTACATGCCACAAGAAATGATCATCATGAAGGGATATAGGAGAATATCCCTACATGAAAAAATTGAAATACTAGTAGGAGGTAATTAGTTTCTATTTTAGATATCATAGTTTATAAAGTGTTCATAAATGATTTGATAGTTTAAATATTATAGTTTTAATTATATGTGTTACTTATCTTATTTGAAAGTTTGAATATCGTCAATTTACTTACCTTCCTTATATTATTGTTTAAACAGGAAAATGGGCGATCCCTCTAGCAATTCTGAAAGTGGGCAAGCCAGCAAGCCTACCCGTAAAAGGGGTAGGCGTGGCACACGGTTAACAGACTTGACCCTTGGTCATGGTGGTGAACAAAGGATACATATTAACTTTAGTCCAAGTGGAAACCCTATTGGGCCTAATAGGATCCGGTTTAAGAGTTTTGTTGCCTTACTTGGACGCAGTAAGGCAAGCATCCTGTTGAATGATTACACTAATGTATCCAACAAAGTGAAATAAAATATTGAGTAAGTAATGATTAATAAAAATTGCAAGCCATATAAAATATAAAGTATAAGGAAACACAAGATAGTAATAAGATATTGAGTACCTGAGCTGAAGCCACTTGGACCAATTTCCTTGGCCACAAAATAAAATTCTTGAGGGCTTGCCCCACTGTTACAACCTCATCATTGGGAAACGGATCTGGAGCATCGGCAACTTCAACCTGTTCAATTGCCACCCTCACTTGATCTTTTTCGATTTGTTTGTGGTGGATTAATTGCCCTAAGTTGTGAACTCTCCCATATGCAACTAAACGCCTATGGGGATCCTCTAAATAGAGCTCACATGCTTCTCCAATTGTTTGTAGGGGAGGATCCTTCAGTTCTGGCCCAGGTGTACAACTCCCTTTTGTGCTATGAGGAACGGGAGAGTTGTTCGTCTCGGTAGGTGTGTTCATCCGTAAAGGCAGTCCCATTGAGCCAAACATAGACATCATTTGCTCCTTCCAAGCTTCCATCTTTGCTTCCACTCGTGCTTCCACCTTTGCTTCCAACATCATTTCCATCTCCTCCCTTGTCATTATTCCTAATGCTCATATTCTAGGAGAGCATACTACCAAATTTGTCAGTAAAAAGGTAATCAAGTCTCACTATGTAAATTCGGAAGACTTCCTAATTTCTAGCAACTTTGATGCCGGGCGTTGGATGATTAGATACAAGAATTTGTTAGAAATTTTGGAAACATATGACATATGATGATGAGGTTATTAAGACCTGGTATGCCTCCCTAGAGTACAATAGCAAGAAGAAGAAGTGGGAAGTAAATCTAAGGTCAAGGACCATCTGGCTAACAGATGAGGCCTTTAATGAGGTACTAGAGATTCCCGGGCAAGATGGATTAAAAATTGACATCTCTACCTCAAAATACATGGATGAAGTTGAGGCTACAAAAGAGGAAGGAAGGCCTTTCCTGAACTAAAAGAAAGTACAATTTTGAACATGTTGTTCATATGAAAATAGAACAGGCCACCTCTGAGTTTGCTGAAGCCCACTGACCTCAGTGCCTAAGTCAGAATCCTATGCTACATTATGTCTAGGATTATTTTCAGCAAATGAGGCAGTTTCAATCTAATCACAAGGGCTAAAGTACAAGTGATGCCAGTAATCATGCGTGGTAAGCTAATCAATATAGGCCACATCATCCTTTAATACATGATCAAAGCAAGAGATCAGAGGAAAGATTCCAGCCTGCCATATACCTTAATAATCTCAAAGATACTTCACTATACCAGGATCCAACATCTAGAAAAAGGAAAGGGGAAGCTTACTAAAATCTTTAAAGAGGAAGAACTACAAAGGATGCAGATAGAAAAGATGGATTGGCAAGGGAGCTGAAAAGACAGAAGATCTATTCTTTGAAGAAGATGTCTCCCAGCAACAGGCTGCTCTAAAGTCCATGCCTCAACCTTCTCAGCCTGTCTTATCTTCATCCCAGCCTACTCAGGCACATATGCCATCCACTCCCTCAACTTGGGCAAAGCCAACCAAGTTCACTAAGCTGTATGATAGCTTGTCTGTGCTCATGCTAAGCATTAGGGATAAGAAAAATGCCAAATTTTCTCATCTGCAAGATTAGATTCATCAGTTGGCTAAGAATATAAAAGTGATTACTGATGCATATGAGGACATCAGGAGTATCATTCCCTCCACATCATCTCCACCTCAGCCAGGATTCTCTAAGCTTATCAAATCTCCTACTCCTGAGCCTCCAAGTCCTTTTGTGCTAACCTCCCCTGAACCAGATGATGACATACATGCTACTGAGCTACTGGTACCATGGCCACTCCATAGACCTCTAATAATGAAGCAAGCCCTGGTCCTCCCTTGGACTATGGCATGAAGGAAGAGGCTCCTAAAGAATCAAGCTCCCATGAGCCTATTGCTTAAGATGCTCAGGATTCAATTCTTTCTATTCAAGAATCTAAGCAAGTGGAGAAACTGGTGGCAACAATCTCTACCGCACCACTCAAACATGTTGCCCTGAATGAGGAGAAAAGCATTGTACCTTATATAGATGTCACAACCATTGCTCATGATACTATTTTGTAAGCCCAAAGATAGAGGCTTGAGGAAATGTTTCATCCTCCTGCTCTTGCTCCCTCACCTATTTCTACCTATGGTCTCTCAGAGGAATGAAGAGCTCAATTGGCTATTTCTAGACAAGAACTGCAAGCACTTCTTGAGGTTTTTGATGATGAGGAATTAAGCTTTGATTCTTCTGTACCTCTTCCAAAGCTTAATCCTAACTGCTTTTTGTTCCTGTGCCTTTTCGGGCAATTCCAGTATCCCAGATACCTCCTCCGGATGTACATGTTCAAATTCCTGATGATGCCAAAATGGGGAAGAAGTCATCTGAGCAAACTGGTAAATTTGCTGCAGAACCATCTGGCAAATCCTACAGCAAGAAGTCCAAGCCCAAGAAGAAGTGATTAGATCTTAGGATTACTTGGTGTTTCTTGTAGTGTTGTTTTTCTTTTAAATGAATGATAATCTTGCTTTTGAATTCTATGTTTGCAATGTCATATCCCTGTACTAAAACTATAAATGAATTAATGAAATTCCCTATTTGTTCTGTTGTACATGATGAACTTATCTTCGAATTTTAATACATATGTTGAGGAGGAGCTCTTTGAAGCAAACCCAAGTACTAATCTAGTTTGAAAGTTGTTTTGTCATCATCAAAAAGGGGGAGAATGTTGAATGAAGTGTTTTGATGATTCCAAACCAACTAGAGCTTGGAAGAAAGATATCAAAGGTGTACAAAAGATCTCAAGTGAAGAAATCCAAGAAAAACAAGTATAAGATTAGATATAGAATTTCTTATTGAACTCAAATAAGTAAAAGACTTTTATCTTGCACGAGAATATTTTAAAAATATATTTTTACGATAATTCATGAAGTATTTGAAAAATACACACTATTAAACAAATTTTTAAGTATTAAACTTGATTTGTCGCTTTCAAAATTTGAACTCTGGTATCTGAAATTTGAATTTCAGAGTAAAAATATGTTAGTTAGAAAAGAGGTCCCTCTGATAGACAAATTTTATCTTTGAAAATTCGAACTTTAGGTAAAACACAAACTATGAAACATCAAAAATTCATTAGAAGATATGTCAAAGTTCATCTAAAAGTGAAGTTTAAAAAGAGTTCGAAGTTAGTCCTCTGATAGACAAACTTTAATTTTGAAAATTCGAACTTTGGAAAGATGGCTTGCTGGTCTGTTATGATAATCATTTGATATACGAATTTTAGTATTCAAAAATTCAAACTTTGAATTAGGTCTGATAAGAGATTTCTCTGACAAACAAACTTTGATATTTGAAAATTTGAATTTTGAAAAGAAGAACTATTGTACCACACTGACAGACAAATTTTGGGCACCAAAATTCGAACTTCGAAGGCACTGTAGCAATATGGAATAACTGTTCACACTTACCAAAAGAACTTTAAACTTGAAAATTCATATGTTCCAACATAGAAACATTTGCTAAAGATGAAAGTTCAAACTTTGCTTTAGAAAAGACGAACTTTGAGTTCCAATGTTTAAGTCTTTAGCTTATCGTCTCTGTGAAATTCGTCTGGTAACACACCAAAATTTGAATTTTGAATGTGAGACGCATTAATTGCAGTTGGTGAACGAATAGTTTTTTAGAGTAACCATTGGGTAACGTCTCTAATGGCTAGATCTTGTCTCTAACGTATAGTTAAGATATATATTTATATATAGAACTTCATTTGAAGATGTAGGTAATTATTTTTACATTGTATATATAGAAACTCTGCTAAATTCTTGAGTCAAAGTCTTTTGCTCCCACATACTCTATATCTTGTACTTTAACTTTTATATACAGTCTAAATTAGAGAGTTCATTTACTGTAATCAATCTTATCTTTATCTGGAAGAAAGATTTTCTTGTGAGGGAATTTCAGAAGGAATTTGGGAAGCACTTAGCTAGAGTAAAGAGAGTGGGATTGTAAGCTCTTGAACAGAGTATCAAGTTGTACTGAGGCATTGCAAGAAGCCCACCAAATTCTTGCAAGATAGTGGAAAATCTCAAGTGGTAGCTTGAGAACTGGATGTAGGTCAAGAGAAAGAGATCAAACCAGGATAAATATTTATGTCTTCTCTTCTCTTATCTTGTTTTTCACTTGGTTATATTTTATATTCTATTTTTATTGTCACTCCTGCTTTCACCACTCTCTTATACTTTTGTAGAAAATTTGAATCTTCCCAATTCACCCTCCTTCTTGAAAAGCTAGCATATCTAACAGTTACCTCAAGTGTCAATACCACACATGCAGATTTCATGAACTTCTAAAGTTGCCCAACACGCTTGAACACCTCTCAGGCTACCAAACAACCTTCACAATATCATAATTCTACCAATTAATACAATATATCATTAAACCAAACATCATAATTCAATCAATTTAGCCCAACCTAAGGTTCCAACACCCTTTTCATGCATCACCATTTAAACACTATTCAACCACATACACTTCAGATTCCCAAGAGCCATAAATGAAAACAACCTAGGATTAAGCTCAAATCATGCATAAACCCTTTAAAACTCACATCCATGCAACAAGAACACCAAAACACACTTCCTTTACCCTATATCATCCATTTCAATTGGTGGATTTCGATCCCAAACCAGAAATCCCAACTCATAACTGAAAAACCCTAAATTTAAACTGAAGAAAATGGAGAAGGAGGAGTAGAGATCACTTACGTACGTGAATCCAAACTCTTGAGGTTCAAAAATTACTTTCAAAGCCCAGAAATCTCGAACCCTAGCACAGCTCTCGCATTCTTCTCCATTTCTCCCTTTCGTTTCTTTCTTTCTATTCGTCCAAAATGTTTTTGATTTAAATCATAAACTCTACTCTCGCCATGGCTTCAGGGTAGCTCACCTTAGCTCCATCATGTTTCAGCTAGAAAACGCCATTGGACTTGCTCTTGCCACGACAACCTTGCTTCTAACCATGACATGGAGCTCAAGTTTTCCTCCAGTTAAGCCTTCCTCCATCCTATTTCCTCTTGTTCTACACACAATACTAAAACAAAGTCATGAGAGGTGTTACATTCTCCCCTCCTAATAAAAATTTCTTCCTCAAAATTTCAACTCTTATCTTAAGCAAAAATCTCTGGATACTTTCTTCACATGGATTCTTCCATCTCCCATGTGACATCATTGGATGTCAAGCCACTCCATAGGACCTTCATTAACTTAATGGTCTTATTGCTTAACTACTTCTCCTTAACATCAAGAATTTGCAATGGCGTGACCTCAAAAGTTAGATCCTCTCACACTTGAACTACCTCATCATCAATTATATGAGACGGATTTAGATGATACTTCTTGAGTTGTGACACGTGGAAACATCATACAATCCAGTAAGATTATGCCTAGCGCCACTCGATATGTTACTGGCCCAATTCACTCTAGAATCTGGTATGGACCCATGTACTGCGAAGTGAGCTTCTTTGCTTGAATCGATCTTCCAACTCCAGTAGTTCGAGTGACCTTCAAAAACACATGATCTCTCGCATCAAACCCCAATGTTCTCCTCCTTTTGTTTGCATAACTCTTCTGTTGACTCTGAGAAGTAAGAAGCTTCTAACAAATACTCTCCATTTGTCAAGAGGTTTGATCCACAATACCTGGGCTCAAAAGACTTCTTTCACTTTGTTCGACCAAACATAACTGTGATTTGCACTTCCTGCCATATAACGCTTCATACGAAGCCATTTCCAAACTTGAGTGGAAACTGTTGTTGTAGGAAAATTCAAGTAATGGTAGAAACTTATCCCAATTGCCTTTGTTTCCTAGAACACATGCCCGTAGCATATCCTCTAGAGTTTGAATTGTCCTTTCAGTCTACCCATCAAATTGAGGGTGATAAGCAGTACTGAAACTCAATTTTGTGTCCATGGCCTTCTGAAGAGATTTCTGTTGAATCAGGAGTTTTGATGATTCCAAACCAACATCCAAGAGCTTGGATTGAAGATATCAAAGGAGATCAAAGTGTTTCAAGTGAAGATTTTCTGAGTAATAGCTGCTAGATCTTATGTAGGATCTTTTGTTATGTTTAAATGAGGGTAAAAGATTTTGATTTTGAAAAAAGATGTTTTTAAACCTTGATTTTAAGATAAATCTTGACTTATTTGAAAAATACCCACAAACAGACTAAGTTTGAAAGTTTAAACTGAACTGTCATATTGGAAATTCAAACTTTGCCTTTGGAAATTCAAATTTCGAGTTAAAACTGAATAAATCTGAAAAGATGTCTTTCTGTCAGATGAATTTTGGTTTTCCAAAATTTGAATTTTCATCCAAGTCTGAAAGAAGCCTTTTTATGACGGACGAACTTCATATCTTCAAAATTTGAATTTCAGATAAAATGCAGTTTGTGAAAACTAAAGAAATTGGTCTGAAATAATGTTGAAGTTCATCTGAAATCAAGAAGAAATTGAGTTTGAAAAACGCTCTCTGACAGACGAACTTTGGCTTTCTAACATTCGAATTTTCATATAAGTCTGAAAGAAGCTTCTTTGTAACAAACGAACTTTAAGTCTTCAAAATTCGAATTTCAGACAAAATGCAATTTGTGAAAACTAAAGAAACTCGTCTGAAACAATATTAAAGTTCATCTGAAAGCAAGATTATATTAAGTTTCAAAATTGCTCTCTAACAGACGAACTTTGAACATTAAAATTTGAATTTTCAGAAGCAATGTTTTTGAGACTGTTGAAATAAAACATTGACATACGAATGACAAAGTCCTCTAACATTCGAATATTGAAGTTAGTCTGAAAAGAGTCACTCGGACAAACGAACTTCACTCTTTCAAAATTCAAATTTCAAAGAAAGTGAACTACTGTGCCTTTTGAACGTACTAGGAACAGACGAATTTTGGGTTTCCAAAATTTGAATTTCGAAGGCATTGTAGAAAATTGAAAACACTGTTCACACTTAACAGAAAAACTTTCTTCTTAAAAATTCGTATGTCACATTGTGAAAATATTTTGTAAGTTTCAAAATTCAAATTTCACTTAATGAACAGACGAACTTCGTGTTGTAATGTTGGAAGCTTTAACCTTCAGTTCCTTCAAAATTTGTCTGTTGACCAACCAAAATTCAAATTTCAGTATGTCAGAAGCATTAAATGCGGTTGGTTAATGGATAGCTTTTCAGAGTAACCGTTGGATAACTTCCCCAACGAATAGATTTTGTCTATAACGGACATTTGAGACTTAAATCTATAAATATAACATCATTTGAAGTTATAAAAAAAGAAAATCAAACTTGTATATACCGAATTTCTGCCAAATCTTCTTCTCAAAAGCTTTTATCCTCTGAACTTCAATATTTGTACTTTAACCTTCATATCTACTCTATTCAAGAGGGTTATATCTTTGTAAACAATCTACTCTTCATCCGGAAGATAGATTTACTTGTGAGGGAAAATCACAAGAGGATTGGGCAGCACATTGTAGAAGTGCTTAAAGAGATTGAGAAAGCTCCAGAAGTAGAGCATACTCATTGTACTATAGCATTAGCAAGAAGCCCATTGAATTCTTGCTGTATAGTGGAAAAATCTCAAGAGTTGTCTTGGGGACTGGATGTAGGTCAAGTGGATAGACCGAACTAGGATAAATTACTGAGTCTTCTTCTCCTCATCTTTACTTTTCAGCTTGCTCTGTTTTGCACGTTGCTTCCCTTATACTGTGCTATCTTCATCCATTTCACTTTGTGCAGAAAAATTTCAATCTTTCCAATTCACCCCCCTCTTGGGAAGTCAGCCTTGTTAATAATTTCCAAAACCTGGATGTAAACCTAGGATCTCTATCCAACACAATATTCATCGGGACTCCATGCAGCCTCACAATCTCATTCACATACAACTGGGCTAACTTCTCCATCGAAATAGTTTCCCAAATTGGAAAGAAATGGGCCGACTTCGTCAACCTGTCTATAATGATCCATATTCCATTATGTCTTGAAGAGGTCATCGGTAATCCCGTCACAAAATCCATGGAAACGCTATCCTATTTCCACTTCGGGATCTCCAAAGATTACAACATACCAACAGGCAATTAGTTCTCAATTTTTACCTTCTGACAAATTAGACATCTTGCTATATACTCTATGATGTCTTTTTCATACCTAGCCACCAATAACCACGCTTCATATCTTGGTACATCTTGGCGGTACGTGGGTGAATAGTATACATGCTCTTATAAGCTTCTTCCAAAATAATTTCTCGTAACCCCGCAACATTTAACACACAAATCCAACCATGGTACCTGATGATACCATCCTCCAAAATATCAAAGTCCTGGGCCTTTGCCATTTCAATCTGTTTCCAAATGCCCAAAAGATAGTCATCCTCCAACTGAGCATAACAAATGTTCCTCAATAAATCGCTTGATACACTAATGGAACTCATTACTAGTACTCCAGGATAGATATTAATGGATAACTTCATATCTCTTAGGCTTTCCAGTAACTATTGTTCCCTCATCATTATCATGGCTATATGGATTGACTTTCTACTCAACGCATCCACCACAACGTTGGCTTTCCTAGGATGATACTTCAAAGCAAACTCGTAGTCTACCAAGAACTCAACCCAACGCCTTTGCCTCATTTCAACTCTTTCTGATCAAATAGATATTTCAAACTTTTATGATCACTAAACATCTTGAATTGAGCGCCATAGAGATAATGCCTCAACAATTTAAAAGTACACACTATAGCTGCTAGCTCAAGGTCGTGAGTAGGATAGTTTTCCTCATAAAGTCTTAACTACCTTGAAGCATATGCCACAACTCTGCCTTGCTATATCAAAACACACCCTAGACCCTTTTTAGAGGCATCCATGTAAACAGTGAATGACTCCGATGGGTTAGGGATAATGAACATTGGGATGGACTTTAGACAAACCTTTAGCTCTTGGAATGCTTTCTTACACCTGTCATCCTAAATGAAAGATCAATCCTTACGAGTGAGTATAGTCAATGGCATAACAAGCTGAGATAATTCCTTAATAAACCTTTAGTAGTATCCAGCCAATCCCAGAAAACTCTGAATTTCATTCACCAGTCACGGTCTCTCCTAATTCAACACCGCTTCAACCTTACTAGGGTCTACTGCTACTCCTTCTGCAGAAATCACATGACCTGGAAATTTCACCTCCCATAGCCAAAACTCACACTTACTTAGTTTGGCGTACAGATGGTAATCCCGCAATACTTGCAACACAATCTGAAGATGGAGTGCATGTTCTTCCTCACTCTTGGAGTAAATAAAAATGTCATCAATAAACACCACCACAAATTTATCCAAATACTACCAAAACACCCTGTTCATATGATCCATGAAAATTCCCAGGGCATTGGTCAACCCGAATGGCATCACAAGAAACTTATAATGACCATATTGAGTTCGAAATGCTGTTTTAAGCACATGTTCAATATGCACTCATAGCTGATGGTATCATATCTCAAATCAATTTTTGAGAATATCGAGGCACCTGCTGATTGATCAATCAAGTCTTCAATCCTAGGCAAAGGATATTTATTCTTAATCGTGACTCGGTTTTGTTGCCTGTAATCAATCCACAATCTGAGGACTTATCCTGGGCACCAATTCAATGGAAAACTCTAGTTCTTATGGTGGTGGCAAATTGATAATCTCCTTTGGAAACACATTAGGGCATTCATTCACAACTGGGTATCTTTCGACACCACCTTTCATACCTATATTCACAGAGAAGAAAACTATAAACCCTTAATATCCTTTCATCAGATACCTGTCAGCTTGGGTAAAGGACAAACAAATATTCTCATCTCCTTCAATGCGAGGGATATTCATTGGCAAAGACACAATCTTCCAAGCACAGTTGAGAATTACATTATTCGCCTCCAACTAATCCATCCTAATTATCACATCAATCTCTTGGAACGGCAAACAAATTAGATCTAGGGCAGTACTTTGGTGTTCAAAACGAACCACACAATACAAACAAGCTTGAGCAGTTCTTAATGAAACTCCCGTGGGTATGGATATTGACAACTTAAAAGGCAACTCCATTGCCACAATACCCAATCTCTGAGCACAATCAAAAGAAATAAAGGAATACGATGCACCTAAGTCAAGCAAAGCATGCATAGAGTAACCGTTGAGTTTAAGTTAACCTCTAATCAGGTTAGGTGCTGCATCCGCTTCCTATCGGGTGATGGCAAAGATTCGTCCGGGTATCGTGAACCTCCTCATCGCATCTTCATGCCTTGGTTCATGACAACTTCATCCAATATGTCCCAGTCTCCCATAATTAAAACAAATCAAGCACAGATGGTCACCATGGCTAAACCCATATTTTGTACATGGAATTGATGCACTACCTGAATTGTACTGGGATTGAGCTGAATCTCTCCCTACATACTCGCTTTAACTGGAACTTTCTTGTTCAAAGCCTCCTCAATAAAAGGGCCCTCTACCAAACCGACCTCTGTTAGACTGATCTCTACCAAACCTACCTCTTCCTCTACCATAACGGCCTCTATTATGGCGACCTTTTCCTCCACTAGAACTTGTATTGCGATTGCTGCTACCACTACCTGAACCACTTCCTTTAGTGATTCCTCCTATAGGTCCTAAGTGAGAAAAGGCCAGAATCATGAAAATCCTTTTATACTCCTCAGCCTCCTTCATCCATCTATATAGGGCATGTATCTTTGCACACAAGTTCTCAATGGACACAAACTCCACCACAGATAGCCGTTCTTTAATCTTTAGATGGGCTCCCTCAAACAACCTCTGAGCTATCCACCTATCATCAGGGTAATTATTCAAATAAGTGGAATATTTGGCTGAGTCTAGAAATTGATCAATATACTCGTCCGCCGACAGATTCCCTTGTTGGAAAGCTAGGAACTTGACTAGACTTCAGAAGCCCAATGATATCAACACTTGATAAGTATTCAGTATATAATTCAATAGCTTCTTCAGCTATGCACCTTTCAACAATACAACCCTCTGGTCTACTTCAATTTTTCATATATCCTTTCAATATCTTCATGTAACACTCAATCGGGCACATCCATCTCATATAAGCTGGGCTACACAACTGTGTTTCCTTAACGAGGTGAACCGATAGGTAAACCATCATGTCAAAGAATAAAGGTGCGAAATACATCTCAAGCTCATATCAAGTGACAATAATTTGTTTTTGCTATGTGGGTAGCTTTCTAGGGTCAATGACTTTGCTGCAAATAGACTTGAAAAAGAAACATAGTTTCATTATTATCCCTCGTACCTTTTTCGATACAATGGATCATATGCCCACTGGCATCATGTGCTCCATCAAAACATGGCAGTCATTAGACTTCAGCCCCTTTAACTTCAAGTCTTTCATAGATACAAGGTTCCTGATATTTGAGGAGTATCCCTCTTGAACTTTAACTTCATTAAGGGATCCACAAAAAGTGATTTTTTTTTTCTACATAAAGTATAAGCTACTGGAGGTAGATAAGTATGTTGTTTCTGCTTTATTAGTGCCAATTCTCCTCTAATTCCCATAGCAACCAAATCTAAGCTCGCCTTCTCCCTTTACATTGAGTAACGTACCAATGATGCTATCACATACATTTTTTTCTATATGCATGACATCAAGGAAATGTCTCACATACAAAGGCTTCCAATATGGCAGTTCTTAGAAAATTGATCTTTTCTTCGACCCGCTCGTCCCAAGATGTCTTCAAAAAGGTTTCCCAAAGTCATTATTCAAATTATGTACCTTGCAAAATAGGTCCACGCCATTGCACACCATCGGTTCTCCTCTTTCTTCTGTGTTCCCATCAAAGGCTTTTCTCCACCCCCTATAATGATGTCCCCGAGGCAAAAATCTGCGATGCCCAAGGAAGACAAATTTTCCACCATATTTTAACTGAATCGAATGTGTCTCTTCTTCACATATAGGGCACCCAAACTCTCCTTTGATACTATATCTAGACGAATTACTATATGCTGAAAAATTTTTGATTGTACTAAATAACACAACTTTCAAATTGAATGGTTTCTCCTTATATCTATCATACACCTCCACACCCTTATCCCACAATAGCTTCAAATCTTCAATTAATAGAGCTAAGTATACATCTATATCATTTCTAGGTTGCTTGGGTCTAGAAATTAACATAGACAACATCATAAATTTTTGCTTCATACATAGCCATGGGGGCAAGTTGTAAATCACCAAAATCACAGGCCAAGTACTATGGGTAATACTATGCATACCATGCGGGTTCATTTTATCGATAGATAAGGCAAGGCATAGGTTTCTATCTTTTGCCTTGAAGTCATCGTAGTCACGATCAATTAATTTCCATTATGGAGAATTGCAAGATGTATAAGCTTTCCATCTTTAATTCTTTTATCCGCATGCCATGTTAAGTGTAATACCTATATTTAGGATCGTTTCTCATGTATTAGACCTCATTAAAGACCAACTATACTTAATTAGAAGCTTGAATCACAATAAAATATTATAATAAATTTAATCAATTTTCCATGGTATTACTCATTTAATCCCATTTTTTCTTTCTTTTTTTCAGCAAAATTCAAAAAATCATAACTAATTCAATAAAAATTATATGAAAGTAATTCAAGTCTCTATGGATAGCTTATAAGAATGAATACATGGAAAAAATATCAATCAGAGCAACTACTTGGCCAATTAGTATAGTAAATTTCATGAAATTTCACTATTCATATGGTAAATTCCTGAAATTCCAGTTTTCTAGGCTAATTTTGAAAAATCACCATAATTCGTATACACATCCAAATTGAGTATTATATGGATCATTTTAGAGCCCTTTATATCTACTTTTCAACCATATATAACATTCATACTTTATAAATCAAAAATCCTAAACAGTATGAGGTTACCTCTATAGTTGTTAGAATGACCATTTGCATCCTACTACTTTGCCAAACAAAAGCTATAAAATATTTACATGACCATATATCATCTTCATATTCTACCATACTTTCACTAATTCCTAAAGAAACATAAAAACTTGAAGAAACATATTTATAATCATATTTACAAATTTATACAAAAGCTCAAATTTCATGGCCAATGCTAGCTTTATTAAGCTAATGATCAAATGCTTTCTCCTTTTCTTTCTCTTCCCTAGTGGTCTTGCCATTGTTACTACCCAATCATGATTAATTTATGGGCCAGTGAGATTCAAAGAATCTATGTAGATAAATCCCATACATGCCATCATATCATCACATTGAGTATGAAAACGTCAAGAAAACGTAGTTCTTCACATAGGCACATTGGAAATATATACATTTTATAAAAATTTTGGCAAAGTTTCATTTTGTAAAATGGACATCCTAGTCAAAACCCCTCATAAAACTCAGCCAACATCATAGAAATATCACAAATCAACATTTCATACATATGCCATAGTGTCAAGTATCAAAGAAACAATAATGACAATGTGATGTTAGTAAAAAGAATCATCTACCTTATAGTACTTCCTTGCTTCCCACACTTTGTCCAACACTTCTTGGACCTTGCAACACTTCTCCAAGCTTTCTTAGACTTTCTAAATCTAAATATATAATCAAACAATTACTCAAGCTAATGGTTCCATGACTTTCTTCAAAAAGTGTTCATGAAACCTTAATTCTTCAAAAATTCACCAAATATTCATTCCTAATAAAAAATGATGAATTATACTTCTATTCCATGTAATTTTTCATGAGGAATCCAAATATGGGCTCAGAATTACCTAATTCCATCTCTAGCTATAGTTACTATTCATTCCAAATTAAGCTTCAAAACCTTAAAAATTCTACTTTACTTTCCTTTGATCTTTCTTTGTACAACACACTTGCTTTGAAGGTTTTGGACCATGGGGAATCCATTTTGAGGTTAAAAACTTGAAATTACAACTCTAAATATGCTCCCTATTTTGACCGAAATTCATGGTAAATGGAGGAAAATTGCTACATTTTATTATACAATAAACTACTTTCATATTCAAGCTTTAAATGGACATTCTATCATTTCCCCTATGATTTATGGTTGATTAACCCATTTTCTTGTTAAATCCATGACATGGTTGAAACCTAAGGTAAGGAAGAGGGAAATATAATCCATGAACCATGCTTTAAAAATCATAGATAGAAAGCTTAAGGTGATGAAAGACAACTTACCACTTGAGCTTTCAATTTTTTCCTTGAGATTCTTCTTCTTCTTCCTCTCTTTCTCTCTTCCTTTCTTTGTGTTTTTTCTCTTCTATTTGCTCTTACTGAACACTCATGAAATGAAGTGGAAAGAAAGAGTTTAATTGGTTAATTACATGCTTTATTAGGTAATTAATCATTGTTACTTTTTTACAAAAATGACTACTTCTTGAGGAAGTCTTCTCCAAACAATTATGCTGCCCAAGCTGGCCCATTTTGCATACCCAATGACAGTTTTGAGTGTCCCAAAAATTCTCAATTTTTCCTAGTCTAGATATAACTTGAACCGGGTAATTTTTAACCATGCTGATAAAACTGTTTTTTATAGTAGATTAGCATTTTTGGGTTACAAGACTATTCTAAATTTATTTTATATTTCCTTAATTATCTTGCTCCAAATGGTATATGTCTATGGCTCTTATCGTATCCCAGTTTCTTTTTAACTGTCTGTGGGACCCACAGTTTACTTTATCAGTTTACTATTACTTTTAGACACTTGGCACTAATTATTTCTTTATCCTTGAACATCAATTCTCAATGCCATATACCATTGAACTTCTCTTGTTGAGGGCTTTATTTTGACAGTAACTTTACATATTTACAAAATGACCCCTAACTTGGGGTTAAATTATAATTTTTAAAATTTTTAGGTCATTATGTGTAATTTTCCCCTAGGACTTTTGCACTTTAACTATTGTGAATTTAATGACTTTAGGGACATAGATGTCATTTTGATAATTCATTAGGGATAAAAATATAATTTCTCATTTTTTCATCTGACTCGGAAAAATGACCTTTTTGCCCTTTTTCACGTAAAACGGTGTCTGTCCATTGTCATGAATTCTTGTACATTTCATGTTATTGTTTATTTCTTTCCCTTTCATTATTTTATATCCAGTAAAATTTTAGGATATTACATTAAGAGCTTCGCATTCTCTGCACTATTGTACATGCGTCTAAATCTAAGTTTGATGGGAAAATACCATACCACCTTCGTTGGGCTCGATTCTTTCTTCTTATATTATGGGCTATTGCATTTAGTGCACTTGTCTAAAGATACATATTCTTTCCGGAATAAAATACAATCATTAGGATAAGCATGTATCATCTTGTAGCTCATCCCAATAGAGTTCAGCATTTGTTTAACCACATATGTTCGGCTAGGAAGCAAATTATCCTCTAGCAGCATATCCTTCAAAAGTGCAAGTAACTCGGTGAAGCTCTTATCACTCCATCCATTGCCCAATTTCAAATTGTACAGCTTCAAGACGACTGATAATATTGTGAACTTATTGTAGCCAAAGTATAATGGTTTTTCTACATCTCCTTTCATCCTCTCAAACATCTCCGGACAGTCCTAAATTTCATCCTCAATCACATTTGACATCTCTTCAAGACGATCAGCCTCTAATGTACTTGTGTCAAAATCATTTGATCCATAACTCCCACTATACATCTTACTACTATTCTTATCATTCATCTCACCATGTTTTGTCCAATGAGTATAACTTCGATCAATTCCATTACACATTAAATGTGATTACAACTCAACTACACTAACTAACTTCCCATAGCAATACTTCAATCAAGGGCATATAATTTTTTCAGGGCTATCAGCATACTGAACTGCAAAGCTAGCAAACTCTTTCACTCTATCCCAACATTCCTGAGTCAAACAATTTCCTGACATCCATGACCAATTCATATTCCTAAAATAGGTATAAATTTTGGTAGATCCTCCCCAGCAATTGAGGGTCCAATAATTCTACAACACGCAAAAAAGGAGACTTCTTAGCTATAAGCAGTAGTACTTGATATTGTATTTATATCATTGTGCACAATTCATTCTCATACTATGCACAATTAACATTTAGTCTACTAATACATGTCTGGCAACCATTTTTTTAGCAAATTGCAAATCACTAATCTATTCGTAGCTATCATATACTAATTTTCAAAGAAAAACCAGCAACATACAATAAGATTAATGTACCTTAGAAGCTTTGAAGTTAATCACCATCCCCAAGGACTTGAACTTTTTCCTTTTATCCCTATGAGACCTTTTCACCTAGACTTTCAACACTTATTTTTCACATTTTAATTGACCTAAACATAATTTTTAAAGTAAGTTTAACTTGAATGAACTAGAGAAAAGGAATTTAGAATGAATATCTAAAAAATATTGAAAAGAATATAATGCACAATCATGTCTAAAGTAGAGAGAAAGTAAAGTATAAAGCCCAATCTCTCTCCATAAACAAAAGCTATTGTCAATTTTTATTACATTCTAGTAATTGAATTATAATTAAACTAGGACATAAAATTTACAATTGAATTTCTATTATACCAACACCAATTCCTAACAAAAAAAAATCTTCTGCCTACATATTTATTTTCTTGCTCAAAATACTAAAAACAAATTATATCACCAATTATTAGATAAAATATCTTTAGTCATCAAATCATCCTGGGAAAAATTGAATATCTGTATCACTTGCAAATATCACTTCAAATTATTAAGTTCAGCAGAAGTAAATAAAAAATACTGAAAGGCTTGAGTAATTAAATTAGAGTATCCATAATGAGAGCAATTTCCTTTTAATTGGCCATTTTAGCTCTTTTTACAAGTTGTACAAACATATTCCTATCTTTATACATCTAAACAAGGAATAGAATAGCAATTGATTTGGTTATAACAGATTGAGAATCTTAGAGATGATCATAATTCATAATTAGTAATGGGTGTTTATGTTAGTATAGTAGTATACAGGAATCCATGCCTAATTTTTACTATATACAAGAATTACTAAAAAGGAGACATAAAAAAGAGAAGGCTGAAAAGAAAAATAAAATTAGGGACGTTCTTGTGAATCACCTTCCAACTAAGAGATCAGTCAACTTGGCCAGCAACATAAGATGCTAAACCAGAGTCATTAGTCTATAAGGTGAATCTAAATAGCCATCAAAAGTTACAATACAAGCCCATCAATTATAGGCAGAAATTACAATAAACACTATCAATTATGCTAACATTGACAAAGATGGATGAAACAAGAAGAAAAATGAGAACCTATATAAGGATCCACGGTCATGGCTGCCAAGCACAAGTAATTGAACCTCAAAATTAGACTTATCTAGAATATTCTTTACAACACAATAAGCAGGTCTAGAAAGACTTAATAACCGTACAAAAGGATATAAAATTATCCAATAACTGCCTTGTACATAGACTTAATATAAGTTTCAAGAATTAGAAGAGAAAATAGGTAACTAGATGTTTCACCATAAAAATTCAGTCACCTCTCGTTTTGTTGACCTCTCTGATTGGTGTATTTTATTCCACCTCTTTCTCCTCAGCCAAATATGCTTATCACCTCAGCTGGTGGAATAGGATTCCAAGAGTACTTAAATTTGAAATAGACAAAAATACTTAAAATTGTTAGCTAACATGAATCTTAAAAATAAAATTTTCAAATAAAAACAATAAGAAATTCAAAAGCAACCTTGAACTTTTATCATATCAAAACAGAACAATATTCATGGCCATAGAACTTTTATATAGATTTTTTCTAAAAAATAAACAAGATAATGCTACCACACATGTATCAAATTTGGAAAAAACTTTAAAGTCCACTCATAATGCTGAAATGTAACATGTAGAAAGCACTTACAAGATTATAAATGTGTTATTCCCCTACTTCTCATTTCTATCTTACCGAGAAAACTTATAGGGAGAAATGAGTTTGTGTAAATTGAGACAATGTTTCTCTAATGCAAACAAAGTAGTTCATTAGTAGAATTGAAGCAAAATGATTTGAAGCAGATCTCAAAAAAAAACAAGCTTTTAACAATGCATGTTTTCTCAACAAAACAACATAAATAAAAATGAAGTGAGGGCCATAAGAAGCATATTTGAAGCAGAAAATCTGAATGTAGCACAAAGCATAAAGAACAACACATGTTTCCTCACCTAAACCTTGGGGACCATCCTAACCAAAACAAGAGCTTCTCTTTATATACTAAAATATATCAACCTCATCTTACCAATTAGTAAGTCAACAATCAATTTGGTTTATCTACTGTTTGAAAATGTAATTCAATTTTAATTGCAATCTTAATCCATTTTTAATTAACCAAGTAAGACAGGAAAAATCAAACAAAAAACTTATGCCATTTTTATTTAGAAAAAATCTTTTTTTTCTATAAACTTATTTTCCCAATATATTAGGATATAAAGAAAATGACAACTATATGCCAAAAAGTTGACTTAGGAACAATGTTCAAAACCTGCCAAGCTTGGACTACCCAATTATATTTGTCCTTTTCTTTAGGTGAAACAAGTTTTAACCCCAAGGCAACATCCTTATAGTAAGAATTGAGACACAAGATTGAAGTCAATACTGTAGCGCTTGAGGAGAATAACTCAAAGTTTCCTCAAGAACTACTAAAGCCAACTTTCTAATGCATGTATTGTTAATTCACTAGCACTCATCTTAGTTACATAACACACTAGAGAAAGCATATTTTCTAGTATAATAAAACCACAAGTTTAGTGTCAATCATATATTGCTACAGACACCCAACAAGTATATATTATATAGGCACCCAACAATCAAACAAGGACAAGATAGAGGAGGGTAGAGCCAAATATGTGTAATAAAAAACATCTAAATAAGAAGGGCACAATTTGGAGGCAGAAGGAAAGAGCTTGCAACACAAAGAGGGCTTAAGGATTTACAACCCACCAAGTAACCAAGCCCAATAAATTTCTCCACCTCTGACACAGGGAGGACAAATGAAGCTTGCCAGAGTTGAATAATGCAAGGAAGAAGAACAGACCTTCTTGCTTTCTCCTTGAATGATTATAAAAATATTTACGAGAAAAAATGAAAATAAATTGGTCACAATGCTAAGAAAAGATGAAGAAGAAGCCTACCAACTAGCTTGCCTCTCTTAAAGCTTTGTTCGTCTTCTTCCTGTACCTCTGAGAAAAGATGAAGAACATAGACACTATACCTCTATTCATCTAAGAAGACTTAAAGCTCACCGATGAAGATTTGCCAACACTAAGGTAGATTTCTTCATCTAAGAAGATTTACACCGAGGAAGATTTGCCAATGCTGAAAATGATTTTACAAGATGGGGGAAAAAAGAAGAAATCAGCCAAAATAGGACCAAAGAGAAGGATCCGCCACAGAGCATTATGCGAAAATAAGTTTGGGGTATGTGGTGTCTGATGCTGAATAAAGCTAAGTTTAGGGTCTAGGGTTTCATTGTGCAAAAACTAAAGTGAACGATAGCTTTGAAATGTTTTTAAATTATTTTACATGGCGTTTTAATAGGAAACACCATCTGGAGTCATGAATTCACATGGCATTTCCTTCCATAGGAAATGCCATCTATATTTATGAATTTAAAACGCCATCTAAACTTCTATTTTATTTAGCATTTTTGTTATGAACACCAAGTAATATTTTTAAATTTTTACTTTTTTATTAATTTGTAAATAAATTACTTGGCATTTCTATTATTTTTATATTTTTATTTTGTTATTAATTTGTAAATAACATTAGTTGGCGTTTATTTATAAACGCTAACTAAGGTTTATATATTTTTATTTTTTTAATTTGTGTTAGAAACGCCAACTATTGATCACCAATATAACCCTAAATTGGTGCAGTGACATGTCTAATGTCTGGCGCCGTGATGGATGATAAGTCACTGTGGTATAAGACTCTTCTACCCAAAAAATATTAAAGTCCTCTATTTCATTCACCGCTGCCCCTCTGTTTCAGGTCGTGACTTGAAGTATTTCTACCTTCTTTCTTGAATTATGCTTCCTTTTGTCCTTTCTCCAGTCTTGGTTCCTTCATTGCTGCACAAATCAACAGGTATACTCTCCATTAGCTTGAGACTAAGTCCATGACAACATGGTGAGTTGTTACAAATGACATCATCATAGTTTATTTGGTTAAATTATAGAATTAAACCCATTTGTTTTTCAAAACTATACTTCAAGCCCTAAAACTTTTGCTATTTATATTTTTGCCCCTAAGAGTAGCACCCATTATGTTGGATGGTGTTTTATTTTTGAGCTTCGATTTTTTTGTTTTGAAAATATAAATAGGGAAGAAGAAGAGTTTTAGGTCTTGAACCCAAGACTTATTTACGATTATAAAACTAAACGAATGGGGATGTATTTTTTTGATATTGACTATTAAGATAGTGAACATTATATTTAATTTGATGATAATAAATTTAATTAAATAAATTCTCATTAAAATATAATTATTTAGTGCATATAAAATGGTCTATATTAGGAAATGTTGTTTATGGTATGATTATTAATTTGCCTATCTTATGAGATTTTATTTTAGACAAATTCTAATAGATCAAGATATAAACAAATTATTATTGGGTACTATCTAATTTGTTTGAGAAGTTTTTTAACATTTATAATGTTTGATAGGAAATATTTGAGATTGTCTAATTTCATTTGAAATTATAAACAAATTCTATCATTTTAATCCTAAATTTTATATTGATAATTATTCATATTTAGTTTAATTTACTACTTCTATAATGCATGGCAAAGGGAAGTTTGATGTTTTTGTTATAGAGATTATGCTCCTTTTGATTAATATTGTTAATTAAATTCTCATAACCATGAAATTCTCTCATTTGTTATTATTTTGCTCCAACATAATGGCATATTAAATAGTCTCTTTTCATGTTAATTTCTCCTAACTATAATTATGAAAGTAGGAAAAATTGAGCTTAATTGAATTGATCAAGGTCTCTATGAGGAAATTTAGAATTATTATCTCAATTATTGGTTCAGTAGATACATTTGTATTTTTAGTGTTGTGAAACTTTTATATTTATTTAGTTTCACATATCACTTATCATTTTGCTGCTTATAATAGTTATAATTCTATAAATGATGAGTATTAAGCCATCATACATTATCTAACTCATTCCCTTGTTTGTGAGTTTTATTGTATCTTGATGATTTATAGAACTTTTAGTATCTAATAGATTTACATTGGAAATATAAATTACTTGACATGTTCCTTGACATGTGCCATTGATTATATTATTTGTTAGGATTGTCGGCTTTCAAAGAGAGGGTGAATTGGGAAGTTTAAGGTTTTTCTACAAAAACACAAATTCACAGTGAAAGCAAAAGCTTGCAGAAAAACAGAGTACAATGAAAAACAATATAATTGTAAGATAAGGGAAGAGAGGGCTCAGAGATTTATCCTAGTTTGGTTCAATCTACTTGACCTACATCTAGTTCTCAAGTTACCACTTGAGGTTTTAACTATCAATAAGATTTTAATGGGCTCCTTACAATGCCTTAGTACAAAACACTAGCTCAGTTCTAAGAACATTGAAATTGTTCACTTAACACTCTTACAAGTGTTTTCCAATACCCTTTGTGATTTCCCTCACAAAAAATCTTTCTTCTATATAAAAAAAAGATTTGATACAGAATAAATACTCTCTAGAATAGAGTAGATATGAAAGTTAAGGATCAATAAATGAAGTGAATGGGTGAAAAAACTTTGACACAGGGATTTAGCATAGTTTTTGCAAAGATAGACTTAAATTTGTTACCCACAACTTTAAATGAAGTTCTATTTATAGATTTGTGACTTAACTTATCATTAGACACAAGATCAAGTTACTAGAAACTTTAACCAATGGTTTCTCTATAGAAATAGTCATTCACCAACTGTATTTAATGTGTCTGACATGCAAAAATTTGAATTTTGGTGTTTAACAGACAAATTTCATAAAGATAGATGGTTAAGGGTTTCAAAGTTGAACTTCAAAATTCGTTTGTTCAAATGTAACATTTGAATTTTGAGTTTGTTAAAGATATCTCATGTTGGAACATATGACTTTTCATATTGAAAGTACATTTGTTGGGGTTGAACAGTTTGTCTCACATTTTCATAGTAAACTCGAAATTTGAATTTCACAAGCTGAAATTCGTCTGTTAGAGGTATGTTCAACATGACACAAAAGTTCTCCTTTGTGAAATTCAAATGTTGAGCTACAGAAGCATGATCTAGTGAGACTCACAAGTTCTTATTTTGAAATTCGCACTTTAAAGTTCAAAATTCATTTGTTAGAGGAGATGACTCTTAACTCTCTTTGAATTTCACCAACATTCAAATTTTGACTAAACTTCATACGAATTTTGTACACTTTCACCAATAATGCTTAGCATGAAATTAGAATTTCATAATTGAAATTCGTTTATCGGATATAAAACCTCTGTATCTTCAAATTTTATTAAGTAAAGTTCAAATTTTGCACAAAATACATGAGTCAACCACAACATTCATTTGTTAGTCAGTATTTTTCAATTTTAACATACACTAACATAGGATAACTATGAAATTACTAATTTAAGTATTGTGGTAGCATAAATAAGTAAGAATCACAGCTTTTTACCTAGTGTACATAGTGAGAAATCCTAACAACTAAACTTTCACTTATTCTTCATTGGATTTCTTCACTTTATCTTTTTATACTCCTTTGATATACTCCTTTCTAAGCTTTAGTTGTTTGGAATCATCAAAACTTCTGATTCAACATTCTCCACCTTTTTTATGATGACAAAACAACCTGCAAATTGAATTAGTACTTAGGTTTACTCCTAAGAGCTCCACCTCAATATATGCATTAAAATTTGAACATGAATATAGCACATATATTAGAGTTGAAAACTTAGGAGAATAGAAAAGGAAATATGGATAAAAGTTTCATAGATTCATTGATGCACATATATTAGTATAGATGTCCAACCAAATTCAAGCAAGTATACAAACAAGTACTTTGAAACACAAAATACTACACAATGAAACACAAAATACTTCAAAGTCCTAAGAAGTCCTAAAAAGATCTAAGTTCTAAGGTTTTGCAACTTGTCATTCCTTTCAGACCTTGAACTTAATCCTTTTGCCATAAGTTTTTCCTGATTAGCTAGCAGTTTCAGATTGTCCAGTTTTGGTTTGTCCAGGTGCAGCTTCTCTAGTTTGTTCAGCTTCCTTCTCCCTCTTTTTGGCATCATCAGGAGCAAGAGTAGTGACAGAGGAAGAAGGTATATGATATGTAGGAATGGCCTGAAGATGGACTGTTATAAATGGCATTGAGGAATGGATTTGAGGAAGTTCATCATCAGACACTGAAGTTAATTGCTGAACCTCCCTTTAAATGTTGGCTAGCTTAGCTCGTTACTCCACTAAGAGTCCATAAGTAGAAGATGAGGGTTAAGGAGATGGTGGAGGGAACATCTGATCGAGCCTTTGCTTCTAAGCTTGTACTATAGTATTATTGGCAATAATAGCAAAGTCAATATAAGGCATGATGCCCCTTTCCTCATTGAGAGTAGCTTGAATAATGGGTGCAATTATAAGATCTGCAACAAGTTTCTCCATTTGCTCAGCCTCTTGTGATGATAGAATTGATTCTTGAGTAGCTTCCTCTATCATTGGCTCATGAGAGGCTTCCGCTTGAGTGGCTTCTTCCTCCGTAGCTTAGTCCAGAGATGGACCAAGACTAGTTCCATTGCTTAGGGCCAGAGGAGTAATGGTCGGGGTAGTAGCATCAATAGTAGTAGTATCAGGAGAGCTTATTTCAAAAGGACTTAGGATTTGTGGGAGGTAGATTTGAGGAGTTGTAAGGTATCAGTTTAAGGTGGTGCTGATGTGGTTGAAAGAGAATTTTGAGTATCATCATAGGCATCAACAATCACCTTGAGATTCTTGGCCAGGTTAGTTATTTGAGCTTGTAGGTGTGTAAACTTAGCATTCTACTCCTCTCTAATACCTTGATGCAAATGTATTAATATATTCAAAATGTGTTATCTTGATGTTTTCATACTTAATGTGATGATGTGATGGAATATTAGGTGTTAACTACTGAGATTCTTTGAATCTCACCCTTCCAAATATTAAGTATCAATAGGTAGTAACAATGGCAAGACCACCAAGGAAGAGAAAGGAAAGGAGAAAGAATTTGGCCATTAACTTGATAATGCTAGCAATGACCATGAGTTTTGATGTTTTGTGTAATTTTGTAAATGTGATGTTAAGTATGTTTCTTCAAGGTTTTATGATGCCTTAGGTCTTAGCCAAAGTATGGTAGAATATGAAAATGATGTATGGCTATGTGAATATTTTATGGCTTTTGTTAGGTAAAGTAGTATGATATAAATGGTCATCTCATATAACTTTGTCTAGATGGGAAAAATATAAGTCAGAGCAATGGTAGTACTGATCTGTATAGCAAACTCTGTGAATTTTCACAATTTATACAAAAACTGCAAAAATAATCATTTTAATTAAGATTAAATATAAAAATCCGTCAAATATTGCACACACATCCAATCTGAGTTTTCTTTTGACCATTGGAGAGCTCTTCCTGTCTACTTTCAAATCACATACATCATTCATACTTTATACATCAAAAGTCCAAATAGTGGCATGTTTACTCTATATAGGTCAAGATGACCATTTATATCTTACTACTTTGCCAACAAAAGCCATCAAATATTTACATGGCTATACATCATTTCCATGCTATACCATACTTTAGCTAAGACCTAAGGCATCATAAAAACTTGCAAAAATAAACTTAACATCACATTTACAAAATTACACAAAAAGTCAAACTCATGGCCATTGCTAAAATTATCAAGTTAATAGCCAAATTCTTTCTCCTTTCCTTTTTCTTCCTTGCTGGTCTTGCCATTGTTGCTACCTATTCATGGTTAATATTTGGGAGGGTGAGATTCAAAGAATCTCAGTTGTTAACACCCAACATTCCATCACATCATCATATTAAGCATGAAAACATCAAGATAACATATTTTGAATACATTAACACATTTGCGTCATATGAATTCATAAAATTTTTCGGTAGAATTTCATTTTGAAAAATGGACATCCCGGGATCTCAATGCCCCTCAATCAACTCAGCCAATACACATAAATCATCTCAAAATATCATTGCAATCATATGACAAGGCATAAAGCACATTGAAAACAACTATGATAACATCATGCTAGTATGGGAAATTAACTACCTTATGATGCTCCCTTGCTCTCCAAACTTGGTATGACACTGCTTGAGCCTCTTAACACTTCCTTGAACCTAATCATATCATCATTGAACTAATTTAGCCATTGGTTTTTCGGAATTATACGATACCATAACACTAAAACCCAAATTTTTCACTTAGCTTTCCTTTGATCTTTCTTTGTACAACATACTTGTTCTTAAGGTTTTGGACCATGGGGAATCCATTTATGAGGTCAAAATTATGAAATTAAAACTCTAAATACTCCCCCTGTTCTGGCCGAAATTGCCTCAAAATGTTTGAAAAAAATTTCCTTCAAATCACTTCAAACCATCAATGGATTCATGCTTCTAGTGGATAATCTAAGCTTTCCCTTAAGTGTAATGGTTCAAAACTCATTCCAATTGCTAAATCGCATTTTTGGCTGAAACCCTAAGATAGAAAGGAAGCAAACTAAACCATAAATCATGCTTTGAAAACCATAGATAGTAAGCTTAGGGTAGTAGTACGCAAGCTTACCAATTTGTGCTTTGATTTTCCCTTGGTTCTTCTTCCTTTTCTTCCTCCTTTTCCCCTTGCTTTTCCTGCATTTTTTTCTGGTTTGTTTTGGCTTCTGCTCATGAATGAATGGTGAGGAAAGAGAAGGGTTTAAATGGTTAATTAAGTAGCTAATGATGCAGCTAATCATGGTTACTTTTGCTAACCCTTAATTACCCTTTTTTTTTCTTTTACATACTTCTTCAAGAAGTATTCCAAAAATAATATAATATTGCTTTGTGTCATATGGATGCAGGAAGTCACGCATGGGAGAGCTTGAGGTGTCCAAAAATTGCCCAATTTTCCTGATCCAGATATACCTTAATTCGGGTACTTTTTAACCGTACCGATAAAATCGTCTTTATACTAATTTAGCATTTTTAGGATACAGGACTATTCTAATTTTATTTTTATATTTTCATAATTATCCTATCCCAAATGGTATCTATGTATGGCCTATATCCTGATCCGGTTTCTTTTTAACTTTCGGTAGGGCCCACAGTTTACTTTATTGGTTTACTATTACTTTTGGATGCTCGGCACTGATTATTTCTTTATTCTTGAACATTAACCCTGAATGCCATATACCATTGGACTTCTCTTGTCGAGGACTTCATTTTGACAGTAATTTTGCATATTTACAAAATTTTCCTTAACCCGGGGTTAAACTGAAATTTCTAAAACTTTTAAGTCATTAGGTGTAATTTTTCCCAAGGCTTTTCTATGTCTTTCCCACGTAAATTTTAATATTTTTGGGTCATGGATATCATTTTTATATTTCTTTAGGGACAAAAATATAATTTTCACATTTCTCCATCCAACCGGGGAAAAATGATCTATTTGCCCAATTTTAAGCAAAATGGTGTCTATCCGTTTTCGCGAATTCCTTGTACATTTTGTATTATCATTAATTATGTCATTTTTCATTACTTAGTATCCAGTGAAATTTTGGGATATTACACTACATAACATAGAGAAGCTATCTTGACAAACAAATTTTCAACCTTGAAGTTCATCTATCATAGACTTAACATACATAAGATATCTTCAACTGTCAAATGTCAGTCATGAAATTTGACTATCAGAGATGTATCAGTAATAGATGTTTCAATAGACAAATTTTAGGTCATCAAAGTTTGAATTTTGAAGTCTTTAATAGAAGATATGCAAACACATGAGATCCAACTGATGAATGTTGGGGTTCAAAGTTCATATTTTGAGACTTCATGAAGAACTGTCTAAAATGCGAATATTGAATCATCAAATCCACATAGACAAAGGAAACATATATATACCAATATTCAAAATTCAAATTTCAATTAATTAACAGATGAATTTTAAGCAAGCTAAAGCACACGTATATCATATAAGACACTGAAATTCAACTGTTACATGGCTAAACTTTGAATTTCGAGCAAACAAAATCACTCAATAAGGCATGTAAGTTCATCTGTTTATAATCAAAATGCGACTAATGAAAAATGGAACTTACAAACAAATGCTGAAACTTCAAATTTTCAATCTCCTTCAGCAAATGTTGATTGCTCAAATGCAAGATACTCCATTATTCTGAATTCTTATCATATAAGCTTATTAGGAGTACCTACAAAACATTTTAAATGTACTCCGATACTTAAGTTAGTGTAAGACTTAATAGAATAACTTTAGAAAGTACACAGATTTAGATAGAAGCTTGCTTACAGTTCATTGGAATTTAGCATTCCCAATGCTCTTCTGATTTTACAATATCTATCTTTTAGAAGTAGTTTGGTCAAGATGTCTATAAGCTGATCTTTTGTTAGGACAAATTCCAATATAATATCTCTTTCTAGAATATGATCCCTTATGAAATGATGCTTGATTTTAATGTGCTTCATCCTTGAATGCATCACTAGATTCTTTGTGATGTTGATAACACTTTGATTATCATATCTGACAGGTATTTCTTTCACCTTAATTTCAAGATCTTCCAATTTCTATTTCATTCCAAGGATTTGAGCACAACAACTTCTAGCAACTATGTATTTAGCTTCTGCTATGGAGAAAGCCCCATTATTCTATTTCTTGCTAAACCATGAGACAAGGGATCCTCCAAGAAATTAGTATGTATCACTTATGCTTTTTCTATTGGTCCTTGATCCAGCAAAGTCAGCATCAATATAACCAACAAGCTCTTCTCCATTGCCTTTTGGATAGTAAAGTCCCATTTTTTATGTTCCAAGTAGATATCTATATAGTCTTTTTATAGCTGTAGTATGGGACTTCTTGAGACATAATTGGAACCTTGTACACATATAGACACTAAACATAATATCAAGTCTACTTGTCGTTAGGTACAATAAAGAACCAATCATTCTTCTATATTTAGTTATATCAAATGGTTTTCCTCCTTCATCCATATCAAGCTTTGTAGCAAAGGCTATTAGAGTTCCAATTGATTTCACATTTTCCATCCCAAATTTCTTCAACAACTCTTTTAGGTATTTTGATTGTTTCAAGAAGATGCCATCATCATATTGTTTGATTTGCAGTCCTGGGAGAAAGTTAAGTTCTCCCATCATAGACATCTCGAATTCACTCTGCATTAGCTTAGAGAAATCCTTGCACAAAGATTCATTAGTGGCACCAAATATAATATTATCAACGTAAATTTGAACAATAAGTAAATCTTTGTTTTTCTTTTTAGTAAAAAGAGTTGTATTAATTTTGACTTTGTTAAACCCTTTTTCAATTAGGAAGTTACTTAATCTTTCATATCATACTCTAGATGCTTGTTTTAATCCATAGAATGCTTTCTTCAATTTATATACATGATTTGATTTAGTTGAGTCCTCAAAGCCTGGAGGTTGGTCAACATAAAATTTTTCCATGATATAACCATTTAGAAAAGTACTGTTTACATCTATTTAATACATCTTAATGTCTTTTATACAAGCATAGGTTAGGAGAATTTTTATTACTTCCAATCCTGCAATTGGAGTAAAAGTTTCCTCATAATCTATACCTTCTTCTTGATTATATCCTTTAGCCACTAACTTGGCTTTGTTTTTGATTATTACTCTAGATTCATCAAGTTTATTTGTAAACACCCATTTGGTTCCAATAATTGCATGATCATTGGGCCTAGGCACTAAGTCTCAAACTTAATTCCTCTCAAACTTATTCAATTCTTCTTGTATAGCTATTATCCAATACTCATCCTTTAATGCTTCTTCAATACATTTAGGTTCAATGTGAGATATAAATACACAATTATTTATTTGATCCCTAAGTTGTCTTCTTTTTTTAATATTTTCCTGAACATCCCCAATCACTTGATCAACAGGATGACTATTTTGATATCTCCAAACTCTTGGTAGTTCTTGAGAAATTACTTCATTATCTTCAAATTCAAGATCTTTCTCTTGAATATCTTCGTTTACAGTAGTAGATTTTGACATTTTTGGAGGTTCAGTTTTATTTTCCTTAGATACATGTTTTTAAAACTAGAAATCAGTTCATCCTCATCTAAGTCAAGCTTAGAAATAGTTTCATTTTCAATGAATACTACATGCACAAATTCTTCTATGGTCTTAGACTTTTTATTAAATACTCTATATGCTTTACTCGTATTTGAATATCCAAGAAATATACCTTCATTTGATTTGGCATCATTGTTGTGTATGTAGCATGTGCATCCAAAAATATGAATATGAAAGAAGTTGGGCTTCTTTTCCTTGTACAGCTCATATGGGGTTTTGCTCAGAATAGGTCTGATGTAGGCTCTATTCATTTGGTAGTATGCTGTACTCACTGCATTAACCCAAAAGTACTTTGGCGGTCCTTTTTCATTCAGTATTGCATGAGCCATTTCTTCCAGAACTCTATTTTTCCTCTCAATAACTCCATTTTGTTGAGGTATTCTTGGAGCAGAAAAGTTGTGCTCTATTCCATTTTCTTTATAGTAGTCAGCAAACTAAGCATTTTTGAACTCACCACCTAACACATACAATATAACAGGCTTTCTCATTTTGAATTTTCTAAACTAAGATCATAAATGCCTCAAATGTATCTTTAGAGGAAAGAAATAAAGTCCAGGTAAATCTAGAATGGTCATTAATTATAACAAGCACATATAGGTTACCACCAATGCGTTTGACATGACTAGGACCAAATAGGACCATGTGAAGAAATTGCAGTGGTCTAGACATAGAGACAATATATTTAGATTTAAAAGAGGACTTCGTTTGTTTCCTTTTATGACAAGTATTACATTCTTTGTCCTTTTCAAAAGAGATATTGGGTAATCTAAGAACAAGTTCATTTTTAATAGGCTTATTTAATTGATGCATGCTAACATGAGTTAATCTCCTATGCCATAGCCAACTCTCATCATTTTTACTGATTAAGCATATAGAGTCTTGACTAGGTAATTCATTTAAATCAATTGTATAACAATTACTATCTCTTTATGCTTTGGCAATAAATTTATGGCCACTTTTTCTGATGACTAGGCAGTATTTGGAATAAAAAAAAACCTAGTTGCCTTTGTCATAGGTTTGTCTTACACTCAGTAGGTTATGGTTAAGGCCAATTATAAACAGTTCTACTTCTATTGATGTTTCTGGGTTTCTTCCCATGATTTCAATGCTAACCACCTTGCCAGACTGGTCACCACCAAAAGTAGACTTTCCTCTTTTCTAGGCTCTCAGCATAATAAATTTTTCTTTATCTCTAGTCATATGTTTCAAACAAGCACTATCCATATACTACTTGCTGCTTTTCTTGGCCTTGAGACACACCTACAAAACAGATTTTAGTTCTTTCTTTTAGGTACCCATATTTGCTTGGGCCCTTTCTTGTAAGTTCCACCATTGGGTACTGAAGTACCTTTAGAAACCCATTTCATTCCATTGCCATTTCCTTCCTTCCTGTATACATAAGAAAGGGATGCAGGACTGAAATATTGTAGAAAATATCTATCTTTCGGATTTCTAGGTGCAGGAAATGACTTTATATTCTAAGTTGATTTAATGCCATTGGCACACAAAATTTCTCAGATAAAGTTTTTTTTCCTACTTTTCAGTTTCTCTTTGATAGCACAAGGGTTATATCCTAGACCAGTTTTACTCTAACTTACTATTTGTGTTCCCAGTATCACTTTTAGCATTTATTGCCCTTTAGTGAATCTGGTTAGTCTTATTGAGATAAGCATTCTTATCTCGTAACTCACTGCATAAGGTGCAAACAGAAGTAGTGGAAGAAGAAAGTATGATGCAATATAGGATGCATGAGAATCATTTTCAAGTTTGCTTATTTTCTTTTTAGCTAGATACAATTGCTTAGACACTTTCACAAATTCATACATTAAGTCATTAAATGCATCATGCAGTTATTTGTAGGAAGATTTAGAATCATTTACCTCAGAATTGCTGTCACTGTCTTGGTAATGACTTTTCTCTTTTTCTACAACCTCTTAAGCCATTAAGCATAGATTGACAATTTCATCATCTTCTACTATACCTCTTCATCTGAGCTATCTCCCTAGATAGATGACACGAAAGCTTTCTTCTTTTTTCCCTTGTCAACCTTCTTGTCTCTTCCTTGTTTTTTGGCTAGCAAAGGACACTCCCATTTGATGTGTCCAAGTTTCTTGCATTCATAGCACATGATGGAGTCTTTCTTTTCTTTCTTGCTACTGGTGGCTCCATCTTTCTTCATGAACTTTCAAAATTTCTTCTTTCCATACATTTTCTTGAATCTTCTCACCAGCATAGCCATCGTTTCTTGATCTAGCTCGATATCTGCTTTAGAATCATCATCGTCTTCTAATTATACTTTGAGAACCAGACTTTTCTTTTTCTTGTCAGAAGAAGAAGATTCTTTAAGAGCTTTTAACTTCCCTTCGTATTCTTTAAGGCTTTGAAAGAGAGCTATGACAGATGTCATGGATTCTCCTTTGCCTTCTTCTATTACTGTTCTCAGGTTAAGAGTATTCCTTTCTAAGGCTTTTCAATTAGTTCACAATAAGAGTAAACCTCTTTTGTAGATCTTTGATACTCTCTCCTTCCCTCATTTTGAAACTTTCATGTTCACCAATGCAGGAATTTAACTTGTTCTCTCTCACTCTAAAAGTACCTTCATGTGCAATCTCTAGAGTGTCTCACATTCCTTTTGCTATAGAATATAGGAAACTTTATGGAATTCGTCTTGCTTGAGAGCACTAACCAAGCAGTATTTTGCTTTAAAGTTTATCAAAACTCTTCTCTTGTCTTCATCATTTCATTTCTCTTCAGGCTTCTCTTTATAAGTGCTATCATCATGTAGCTACATTGTCACAAAGCCACCTCTCTTGATAACTAACCAGATCTCCTGGTCTATGGACTGAAGATATATTTGCATTCTCATCTTCCAATATCCATAATGTTCTCTCCTAAAGCCTTCAGGTTTGCTAGTATTATTGGCCTATGGTAGTATAATTTCCCGAAAGCTAACAATTTGTTCTCTAGGATGGTGAAATCCTTCAGTTAGGAGTTCAAGCTCTGATACCACTTGTTAGGACTGCTGGCTTTCTAAGGCGGGTGAATTAGGAAGTTTAAGATTTTTCTACAAAAAAAAAATTAATAGTGAAAGCAAAAGCTTGCAGAAAAATAGAGTACAATGAAAAACAATATAATTATAAGATAACGGAAGAGAGGACTCAGAGGTTTATCTTGGTTTGGTTCAATCCACTTGACCTATATCTAGTTCTTAAGTTACAACTTGAGATTTTAACTATCAATAAGAATTCAACAGGCTCCTTGTAATGCCTTACTACAAAACACATGCTCAATTATAAGAACACTGAAATTTTTTACTTAACACTCTTACAAGTGCTTCCCAATACCCTTTGTGATTCCTCTCACATAGAATCTTTCTTCCAAATGAAGAAAAGTTTGATACAAAATGAATACTCTCTAGAATATAGTAGATATAAAAGTTAAGGCTTAATAAATGAAGTGAGTGGTTTTGACACAAAGGTTTAGCAGAGTTTTTGCAAAGACAGACTTAAATTCATTTCTCACAACTTCAAATGAAGTTCTATTTATAGATTTGTGATTTAACTACTTGTTAGACACTAGATCTAGCCGTTAGAAACTTTAACCAATGGTTATTCTATGGAAATAGTTGTTCACTAACCACATCTAATGCATTTGACATGCCAAAATTCAAATTTTGGAGCTCAACAGATGAATTTCACAAAGATAGAAGGTTAAGGATTTCAACATTGAACTTTAACATTCATCTGTTCAAATGTGACATTCGAATTTCGAGTTTGTCAAAGATATCCGAGGTTAGACATACAAATCTTCATATTGAAAGTGCATCATTGGGGTTAAGTAGTTTGTCTCACATTTTCACAATCAACTCAAAATTTAAATTTCACAAGTTGAAATTCATCTGTCAAAGGCATGTTCAACATGACACAAATTCTCCTTTATGAAATTTGATTGTTGAACTACAAAATTGGTTTGTCAGAAGCATGCTCTATTGAGACTCACCGGTTCTCATTTTGAAATTTGTACTTTGAAGTTCAAAATTTACCTGTCAAAGGAGGTGACTTTGAACTCTCTTTGAACTTCACCAACATTCAAAATTTGACTAAGCTTCATATGAATTTTGCACACTTTCACCAGCAATGCTTAGACCAAAATTTGAATTTTAGAACTAAAATTTGTCTATAAGAGATAAAACCTCTGTATCTTCGAATTTTCCTAAGCAAAGTTTAAATTTTACACAAAATACACGAGTCAACTACAAAATTCATCTGTTAGTCAGTATTTTTCAATTTTAACATATGCTAACATAGGATAACTATGAAATTACTCGTTCAAGTATTATGGTAACATAAATAAGTAAGAATCAAAGCATTTTACTTAGTCTACATAGTGAGAAATTCTAACAACTAAATCTTTACTTATTCTTCATTGGATTTCTTCACTTTATGTTTTCATACTCCTTTGATATTCTCCTTTCCAAGCTCCAGTTGTTTGGGATCATCAAAACTTTTGATCAACAAAACAGGTATGAACAATTCTCACAGAAACCTCCGTGGTTGTAGAAACCGACAATTCAAAAGGTAACTCCATTGCCATAATTCCCATTCTTTGAGCACAATCAAAATATAAAAAAGAATATGATACACTAGAATCAAACAAGAGGAACCATTAATTTTGAGTTTACCCTGAATTAGATTAGCTACAGTATCTACCTTCTGTCGTGTTATGAAAAAGACTCATCCAAACATTATTGGCTTCCTCATTGCATCCTCATGCCTTGGCTCATGACAGTTCTGTGAAATATGTCTAGGCTTCCCACAGTTGTAGCATATCAAGCATGGTCAGTCATCATGGTTCATCCTAGATTTTGTGCACATAGTTGAGGCATTACTTGAACTATATTGAGATGGAACTACATCTCTTCTCTCAAATTCACTCTGACCAAAACTCCCTTGGTCAAAACGTCCTCCATAGAATTGTCTTCTACCAAATTGGCCGCTCTTGGAGTGATTTCAACCAAACCTGCCTTTACCTATACCAAAACGGCCTCTATTTTATTGGCCTCTTCCCTTACTAGAACCACCACTACCACTACTTCTGCCAAATCCACTTCCTTTACTAATGTCTCTAGTAGGTCCTAGGTGAGAAAAGACACAGATCATTAAATTTTTGTTTTTATCCTCAGCCTCCCATGTTTGCTGAGAGAGAGCACGCTTCTTTGAACATAAGTCCTCAAAGGACATGAATTCAACCATCACCAATCTCACCTTAATTTCTGAACAGGCTTTCTCAAACAAGCATTGAGCCTTCTACTTGTCATCATGGTGATTTTTCAAGTAGGTGGAGTATTTGGGTAAATCCAGGAGTTGGTCAATATAGCCATCAACCGACAAGCATCCCTACTAAAATGCTAGAAATTCAACCTCTTTTTGTATCATCAAAGCAAGAGGTAAGTAGTGTGCAAAGAATCTCTCCTTAAATTGTTCCCATTTCATTAGAGCTCCCATAGCTTCAACACTTGGTAGGATACTCCTCCACCATCGCTTAGCCCTTTCTCTAGATTAAACATCGCTAGTTGCACCCTTTACTTAGAGGTGCAGTCCATCACATCAAAGATGGGCTTCGGCTAGTCTACCCATTCTTCAGTTAATGTAGGGTATATTTTTCCTTCAAAAGCTGGAGGATTGAACTTCAAAAGCTGAGTTGAGAAGAGATACCCCTCATTCCAGCTCTTGAGGCCTTTTTTGGCTTTGCCTCATCCTCATCATTTTCATTTCTTGCATTCAAATCCATATACATGCTAGCCTCCTCATCAATATTGCCTTATTCTCGTTGATTCTGTTGAATCAAGTGTTTTTTATGATTCCAAACAACTAGAGTTTGGAAGGAAGATATCAAAGGTGTACAAAAGATTTCAAGTGAAGAAATCCAAGAAAAATGAGTACAAGATTAGTTTGTAGGATTTCTCACTATATTTACATGAATAAAAGGCTTTGATCTTTCACCCAAATATTTTTAAAGTGTGTTTTTCAAAAATCCTATGTTAAGTTACGATATAATTGAAAAATATTCACTAATAAACAAATTTTGAAATATTAAACTTCATATGTTACCTTGAAAATTTGAACTTTAAAGATTGAAATTTGAACTTACAAAGTTGTTACCTCTTATAGACGAATTTCAGACTGTGAAAATTTAAATTTCGGGTAAAACACAAATTATGAAAACTAAAAAATTCATCTGAAGATATGTTAAAGTTCATATGAAAGTGAAGTTTAAAAAGAGTTCTAAGTCAGCCCTCTGACAAACGAACTTTAGTTTTGAAAATTTGAACTTTGGAAAGACAATGTGTAAGTCTGTTCAGGTATCCCTCTAACAGACAAACTTTGGTCTTTAGAAATTTGAACTTTGAAATAAGTCTCATAAGAGGTCTCTCTAACAAATGAACTTTGGTGTTTGAAAATTTGAATTTTGAAAAGAATAACTTTTGTGTCATATTGAGTTGCTCACTGACAAACAAACTTTGGGCACCAAAATTCAAATTTCGAAGGCACTGTAACAATATGGAATAGCTGTTCACACTTATTAGAAGAACTTTAAACTTGAAAATTCAGATGTTCCAATATAAAAATATTAGTCAAAGATGAAAATTTAAATTTTGCTTTAGAATAGATGAACTTTGAAGTTCAACATTAAAGTCTTTAACTTATGGTCTCTATAAAATTCGTCTGGTGACACCTCAAAATTAGAACTTAGGATGTCAAACACATTAAATGTAGTTGGTGAACAAATAGTTTTATAGAGTAACAATTGGGTAACATCTCTAACATCTAGATCTTATCTCTAACAAATAGAACTTCATTTGAAAGTGTGGGTAACAAAATTACATTGTATATATTGAAACTCTTCAAAATTCTTCTATCAAAGCCTCATACTCAAACATACTTTATATATTGTATTTCAACTGTCATGTATACTCTAGATTAGAAAGTTTGCTCCTGCTAAACCAGCCTCTCACCCTCTTGCTGCTTATGGGCTATCAGAGGAACAGAGAGCTCGACTAGCTCTGTCCAGGCAGGAAATGCAAGAGCTGCTTGAGGTCTCTGATGATAATGGTGATGAAGAACCTAGCCCTGAGCCTGCTGAGCCCCCTGCACCAGTTCAGCCAGAAATTCCTTTTGCTCCTGTCCCTCTTCGTGCTGTACCTCTCACTCAGATTCCTCCTCCAATGGACTTTGTTGGGCTTTCTGATGATGCCAAAAAGGGGGAGAAGTTAAAGCAAACTGGGACCACGCAAGCTGGAAAGTCTGCTGAGACATCTGGAAGAGGAAAGACATACAGCAAGAAGTCGAAGCCAAAGAAGAAGTGATGATTTTATATCTTAAGCTGAATCTTCTTGTTGTATCTTGTTTTAGTTGTATCTTATTTAATTGTATTTGTTTGATTTTTCGAGAACTAATCTTTATGTATTGCAACAATTTGATTAAATGTATTACATTCTTAGTTGCAATGCTTTGGGCTTTGAATCTCTTCACTTAATCTGTTGAAAATGATATCTTATGAACTGAAATGCATATGTTGAGGGAGAGCTTGTGAAAGCAAACCCAAGTACTAATCCAGTTTGTGAGTTATTTTGTCATCATCAAAAAGGGGGAGAATGTTGAATCAAGAGTTTTGATGATTCCAAACCAACATCCAAGAGCTTGGATTGAAGATATCAAAGGACATCAAAGTGCTTCAAGTGAAGATTTTCTGAGTATTTGCTGCTAGATCTTTTGTAGGATCTTTAGTTTTAGTTGTGAATGGGTAAAAGATTTTGATTTGAGAAAAAGATGTTTTCAAACCTTGATTTTGTGTTAAATCTTAACTTATTTGAAAAACACCCACAAACAGATGAAGTTTGAAAGTTTAAACTTAACTGTCAAGTTGGAAATTCGAACTTTGCTTTAGGAAATTCGAATTTCGAGTTAAAATTGAATAAGTCTGAAGAGATGGCTCTCTGTCATACGAATTTTGGTTGTTCAAAATTTGAATTTTCATGCAAGTCTGAAAGAAGCCTCTTAGTGATAGACGAACTTCGCATCTTCAGAATTTGAATTTCAGACAAAACAAAACTTGAGAAAATAAAAGAAATTCGTCTGAAACAATGTTAAAGTTCATCTGAGATCAAGAATAATTTAAGTTTCAAAACTGCTCTTTGACAGACGAACTTTGACTTTCCAACATTCGAATTTTCATATAAGTCTGAAAGGAGCTTCTTTGAAACAGACGAACTTTGAGTCTTCAAAATTCGAATTTCAGACAAATCACAACTTATGAAAATGGAAGAAATTCGTCTCAAACAATGTTAAAGTTCATCTGAGATCAAGAATGATTTAAGTCTGTAAACTGCTCTCTGACAGACGAACTTTGAGCATTGAAGTTCAAATTTTAGAAGCTAAGTTCTTTAATCTGTTGAAGTGAAAACATTGACGTACGAATGATGAAGTTAGTCTGAAAAGAGTCTCTCTGACAGACGAACTCCACTCTTCAACATTCAAATTTCGAAGAAAGTGAACTACTGTGCCTCCTTTTCTCATACTAGGAACAGACGAATTTTGGGCTTCCAAAATTCGAATTTCGAAGGCACTGTAGCAAATTGAAAACACTGTTCACACTTAACCAAAAAACTTTCTTCTTGAAAATTCGTATGTCACATTGTGAAAATGTTTTGTAAGTTTCAAAATTCGAATTTCACTTCATGAACAGACGAACTTTGTGCTGTAATGTTGAAAGCTTTAACCTTCGGTTCCTTCAAAATTCGTCTATTGGCCAACCAAAATTCGAATTTCAGTATGTCAGATGCATTAAATGCGGTTGGTTAACGGATAGTTTTTCAGAGTAACCGTTGGATAACTTTCCCAACGGATAGATTTTGTCTCTAACGGACATTTAAGACCTTAAACTATAAATAGAACATCATTTGAAGTTGTGGGAAACAAATCTAACTTGTATATACCGAATTTCTGTCAAAACTTCTTCTCAAGAGCTTTTACCCTCTAGCTTCAATATCTGTACTTTAACCTTCATATCTACTCTATTCAAGAGAGTTATATCTTTGTAAACAATCTACTCTTCATCTGGAAGATAGATTTACTTGTGAGGGGAAATCACAAGGGGATTGGGAAGCACACTGTGAAAGTGCTTAGAGAGTTTGAGAGAGCTCAAGAAACATAGCATACTCGTGTACTGTGGCATTAGCAAGAAGCCCGATGAATTCTTGCTGTATAGTGGATAAATCTCAAGAGTTGTCTTGAGGACTGGACGTAGGTCAAGTGGATAGACCGAACCAGGATAAATCACTGAGTCTTTTTCTCCTTACCCTTACTTTTCATCTTGCTCTGTTTTATACGTTGTTTACATTATACTGTGCTATCTTCACCCAGTTCACTTTGTGCAGAAAAATTTCAATCTTCCCAATTCACCCCCCTCTTGGGAAGTCAGCCTTGCTAACAAAAGATATATTGTTTGCTCTATTAGAATGTCAAAGAATTGCACAAGGAAAAGCTGGACTTAGCCATGATCCTTGTGCAGTTAAGGAAAGAATAAAAAGAAAAATCAAAATCTGTATATAAGACATTTTGTATATGTTGATGGATATCAAAAGAAAAGTCACACCTCAAAACACATTGAATCTTATGTCCAACCAAAATATGTGAAACAAAAGTATCATCTGCATTACTTTCTTCTTCCATCATAATTTAGCAGTCCCTTTACCACCTTTTACTTCTATAACAAGAAGGGACATGTTTTCAATTCATGTTTATTGAAGAAAAATGGACTTGGCAGGAAGGTAGAATGTGTTCCCAAAGGTACATTTGTATCTAGGGAAATTGATACTCACAAAAAAGGACCCAAGCAGATTTGGGTACCTAAAAGGAAAAACCAAACCTTGTTTTGCAGGTTTATCTTAGAGTAAGAAAAAGCAACAAATGGTATATGGACAGTGCTTGCTCAAGCCATATAACTAGTGATAAGGAGAAGTTCATCACCTTTAGAGACAAGAAAGGAGGAAAGGTAACCTTTGGAGGTGATCAATATGGCAGAATATTTGGCATTGGTATTATGGGCAAGAATCCTGAAAATATCTATACAAGAGGTACTGTTTGTAGTTGGACTCAATCACAACCTGCTGAGTATGAGTCAGACATGTGACAAAGGGAACTAGATACTGTTTGACTCAAAGTTCTTCCTAGTCATCCAAAAAAGTGACCGTAAAGTAATTCTCAAAGCTCAAAGGGATGCTAACTGCTATACCATTGATCTTGATGAACTTCCCTTCTTAGATTCTATACGCTTAATTAGTAAAGACAATGATAGTTGGTTGTGGCATAGAAGATTGACACATGTTAACATGAACCAATTGGCAAAATTGATTAAGAATGATTTAATCACTGGTTTACCGAAAATTTCTTTTGAAAATGATAAAGAATGTGATGCATGCCTCAAAGGGAAACAAGCTAAATCATCATTCAAATGTAAAAATGTAATCACCACATCTAGACCACTACAATTGTTGCATATGGAATTGATAGGTCCATCTAGAGTAAAAAACATTAGTGGAAACTTGTATATACTTGTGATTGTAGATGATTACTCTAGATTTACCTGGACTTCATTTCGTTCTTCCAAAAGTGAAATATTTGATGCATTTTGTAACCTTGGCTAAGAAAGTGCAAAAAGAGAAAGGTAGTTCCATTGTGTCTATCAGGTCTGATCATGGAGAAGAATTTGAAAACTCAAGCTTTCTGGAGTATTATGAAGAGCAGGGAACTGATCACAATTTTTCAGCACCAAGGACTCCTTAGTAAAACAAAGTGGTGGAAAGGATGAACAAAACAATTAGAGAAATGGCCAGAGCAATGCTGAAAGAAAATAAGCTTCCTCAAGCTTTCTGGGCTGATGTAGTAAACACAGCAATCTATATCATTAGCCGGGCCTACATCAAACCAATTCTAAGGAAGACACCTTATGAGCTATACAAAGAAAGGAAGCCAAACCTCTCATACCTGTATGTATTTGGCTGTAAATGCTTCATTCACAACAATGAAAAAGATAATTTGGGTAAGTTTGATGCCAAATCAGATGAAGCATTTAGCTAGAGTGCAGAGAGTGAGATTGTAAGCTCTTAGATCAGAGCATAAAGCTGTACTGCGACATTGCAAGAAGCCCACCAAATTCTTACAAGATAGTGGAAAATCTCAAGTGGTAACTTGAAGACTGCACGTAGGTCAAGGAAAGAAACGGAATCAGGATAAATTTTAGTGTCTTTTCTTCCTTTACTTTGCTTACTACTTTGTCATATTTTCCACTCTATTTTTCTGCTACTTTTGCTTTCATTGCTCTATTATACTTTTGCAGAAAAATTTCAATCTTCCCAATTCACCCTCTTCTTGGGAAGTCAGCACACCTAACATATTTAATTGCCCTTGCATTTTGTTTAGTGTTTCCCTTCCTTCATAACTTCTTTCATAACTCCCATTACCTCCCTCCTTAAAGCTCTCATAATAATGGTTTGTAACTCCTTAATTATATGTTGTAACCTCCGTAACCTCCATTAGCTTTGATTAGGTTAGTTTTAATTTCATTGTCAGTTACGGAGCCTCCTAGCTAGTATAAAAAGAGGCCCTCCCTTTGTGAAATGATGCAAGAATATTCAAAATTTATTCTAACTTGTCCAGTTAGTGATAGCTCAGCCACTTTGTATCTACCATGTGTCCTGTTTGCCATGTCACCCAAGCCTAGTCAGTCAAACTTTCCAAATTTATAGTTTGACCCCTAAACTCTTCCATATTTACATTTTCAATCTAATACTTTCCATAATTTATATTTTTGGCCTCATCTTTTTGATATTTCACTTTATCCCCTAAACTATCCAAAATTACATTTTGATTCCTAAACTTCATAAAACCACAATTTTGCCCCTCAACTTTTTGAAATTACAATTTCACCCTTATTTTTGAAAATTTCATTTTTATTCCTTTACCTTTTTGAAAAGTTGCAGTTAAGCCCATAACTTCTCAAAATGCCTCCAAGACGTAGACCTATGCATGAAGTGAAGATTAAAGAGTTGAGAAATCGAGTTCAACTACTATAGGAGCGTGTGGATGTCCATCAAAGACAAAGAGGGCAAAGGGAAGAAGACTTAGATAGTAGTGACACAACATCAGCTAGAAACCATTATCCTTAGGGACCAATGGCCCACTACAATGATATCAAAGTGGAAATCCCTGAATTTGAGGGAAAATTGTAGCCTGATGAGTTCGTTGATTGGCTACAAACTGTTGAACGAGTATTTGAGTAAAAAGAAGTACCAGGCGACTAGAAGGTGAAAATTATCACCATCAAACTCAAAAAACATGCCTCCATTTGGTGGGAAAACCTAAGAAGAGGCATGAATGAGAAGGAAAAAGTAAGATCTAAACGTGGGACAAGATACGACACGAGCTCTCATGTAAGTTCTTATCTGAACATTATTATCAAGATAGTTTTATTCAATTGCAAAATCTACACTAAAAGTCTTTGTCTATGGAAGAATATACCAGGGAATTTGAGAAGTTCATGATGAAATGTGATATTTAAGAAAAGGAAGAGCAAACTATAGCCCGATATCTTGGAGGGTTAAACACTAACCTCGCTCATCCAGCCCAACTTTTACAGTATTAGACTTCAGATAATACAATCCGTCTAGCCATACGTGTTGAGAAGCAAATTCCCCGAAGGTCCCCATTTCATCCTTCTTCCTCTAAAAGTTTTTCAAATGCTTGCAATACATAATTCCAATAGCCCAATTCATCGAGCATGCTTTCACCAAAAGTCACCAAGGAGTCTAGTTCTAAAGCACCAAATGCTTCAAATGCCAAGGATTTGGGCATATCTCCACAGACTATCCTAACCATAGAGTTGCCAACACTATTGAAGAGCAAGCTTATGAAGTGTCTAAAGAAGTACAGGAGGGAGAGCCTGTGTTTGATGAGACAATATATGATGAAGAGTTCATTATTGTAGATCAAGGAGAATCACTAGTGATTAGATAGAGTTTGCATATAACACCCACAAAAGAAAAGCCCTGGCTACATCACAACATCTTCCATGCCCATTGCATGACTCAAGGGAAAGTTTGTCACATCATCATTGACAATAGAAGCTGTGAGAATTTAGTTTCATACTGCATGGTACAGAAACTAAAGCTGCCAACTCAGGATCAACCACATCCATACAGGCTATAGCGGCTCAACAAGGGAAGTGAGGTAAAAGTTACTAAGCGTTACCTTGTTTCTTTTTCAATTGGCAGGAAATATGAAGATGAAGCCAGGTGTGATGTTGTACCCATGGATGCTTGTCATCTACTTCTTGGAAGACCATGGCAAGGTGATTATTATGCTATATACGAGGGACATGCAAATACCTATTCTTTTGTGAATGATGGGGTGAAGATCAAGTTAGCCCCACTACCACCTAGTGAATACAGCCAAAAGGAGTCCAAGTTGCCAGTGTCCTTTGTTGCCAAACAACAGCTCAAAGTGATGAAAATAGATGTCTAGGCCATGGGATTCACTATATTGTTTGAAGCAAATGATGGATCCATTATTCCTTCCAGAGTTGAATAGTTGCTAGTTGAGTTTACATATGTGATCTCAAATGAGATTCCTCCAGGATTGCCGCTAGACGAGACATCTAATTTGTAATGGACTTTGTTCCAAGAGCCGTGATTCCTAACAAGACTGCTTACAAAATGAGTCCACAGGAATATGCTGAGGTTCAGTAGCAAGTTGAAGAGTTGTTGAAGAAAGGATTGATTTGAGAAAGTGTTAGCCCTTGTGCTATGCTTGTTCTTCTAGTGCCTAAGAAGGATGGGAGTTAGTGAATGTGCGCAGATTGTTGAGCAGTGAACAAGATCACCATCAAGTATCGATTTTCGATACCCCAGCTTGATGATATGTTAGATCAATTATATGGTGCTGCTGTCTTTTCTAAGATTAACCTTCATAGCAGATACCATTAAATTCAAATTCGGCCGGGAGATGAATGGAAGACTGCCTTTAAAATAAGAGATGAACTTTATGAGTGGATTGTAATGACTTCTGGTTTGGCCAATGCTCCTAGCACATTCACGCGTTTAATGAATCAGGTACTTCGACCCTTCATCAGTAAGTTTATTCTTGTTTACTTTGACGACATTTTTATTTATAATAAAAATCAAGAAGAGCACTTAGAACACCTATGGCAAGTCTTGCAAACTCTATGAGAACAAAATCTTTATGCTAATCTAAAGAAGTGTACTTTCTTGACCAATAAAGTTGTTTTCTTAGGCTATATCATCACTGCAGAAGGTGTTCGAGTTGACCCCAGCAAAGTTGAGGCCATTAACAGTTGACCAACCCTGAGATTTGTCTAAGAAGTCCAAAGTTTCCATGGATTAGCTTCTTTCTACAGGAGGTTCATCTGAAATTTTAGCTTCATTACTGCACCACTCACAAATTACATCAAAGCAGATGAATTTTAGTGGATAGAATAAGCCCAAAAAAACTTTGAAGAGTTGAAGAAGCATTTGACTGAAGCACCTGTATTAGCCCTTCCTAATTTTGACCAAGTGTTCAAAGTCAACTGTGATGCCTCCAACACTGGAATTGGTGTTGTCCTAAGCCAAGAAAGATATCCTTCAATCTTTTTCAATGAGAAACTCAACAACACCAAGCTCAAATATTCTACTTATGATAAGCAGTTCCATGCCATTGTATGAGCTTTGCAACGCTAGAGTTACTTTTTGTTGAATAAGGAATTCATCTTGTACTCTAACTATGAGGCCCTCAAGCATTTAAATTCTCAACAAAAGATTAACCACAAACATGCTGCTTGGAGTGAGACTTTTGCAATCTTATCTATTTTTACTTAAGCACATAGTTGGAAATTTGGACTTAGTAGCTGATGCACTTAGCCGCCAACATGCTTTTGCTAACTGCCATCCAAGCCAAAGTTGTTGGTTTTGAAACCATCAAGAAATTGTACAATGATGATCCTAATTTCCAACAAGCATGGAGTTCCACCGAAGCTCAACCTTTTCACCAGTACTACAAGCATGAAGGGTTTCTATTTCGAGGAAAAGTCCTATGCATTCCTCAATGTTCCTTACGAGAGGTAATCATTTGTGAAGCACACAATGGTGGATTAACAGGCTATGGCCTTAGTAAAAGAGAATTTCTATTGGCTAAGACTTGAATGGACATAAATAGGCATATACAATGATACAAAACCTGTCATTTGGCTAAATCCAAAAGCCAAAACTTCGGGTTATACATGCCTCTTCTAGTACTAGTAGCACCTTGGGAAGATATGATTATAGACTTTGTCTTTGGATTGCCTAGGACACAGAGATAGAAAGATTCCATCATGGTTGTTGTAGATAGATTTTCAAAGATAGCTCATTTTATTCCATACTAAAAGACCAATGATGCAGTTCAAGTTGCAAATATATACTTTAAGGAGATTATTTGCTTATAGTATGCATCCTTAGATAGATTATCAAACCGAAGCAACTAACAGGATTTTGGAAAATCTTCTTCGAAGCTATGTTAAGAAGAATTTGAAGTAGTGGGAACTTGTACTTGTCCAAGTTGAATTTGCCTATAATAATTCCATCAATCAAGCTACAAGAAAGTATCCATTTGAAGTGATATACGGTGCTCGTCCACTCAGCCCATTAGATTTGACCCTACCATCTGACAAGCAATTTTATAGTGCTAATATAGATCAAAGGGCCAAGGAAATCAAGAAGCTATACGAGCAAGTTCATGAATGAATTTAGAAGCAGAAGTTGAAATACAAGTCTCAGCATGACAAACATCAAAGGCAGCAGACTTTCAACGTAAGAGACTTAGTTTGGATACATTTGAGAAAAGAACATTTTCCCAAGCAACCGAATGCTAAGCTATCTCCTAGGACTGATGGACCATTCAAGATTGTGCAAAAGATCAATAACAATGTCTATAGAGTTAAGTTGCCAAGTGCTTACAGAGTCTCTGCTACCTTCAATGTGGCTGATTTATTCCTGTATATTGATGATGATACAATTTGGACTCAAGGGCGAGTTCCATCCAACCTAGGGAGGATGAAACGAAAGAATAAATTAAATTCAGCATAACTCCCTCCTTAATACTACTAGTTGTAACTCATGTAATCCCTCCTTCATAGCTACCTTCATAACTCCCATTACACCTCTCCCTGAAGCTCTCATAATAATGGTTTGTAATTCCTTAATTATGTATTGTAACCTCCGTAACCTCCATTAGCTTTAATTAGGTTAGCTTTAATTTCATTATCAGTTATGGAGCCTCCTAGCTAGTATAAAATGAGGTCCTCTCTTTGTGAAATGATGTAAGTAATATTCAGAACTTATTTTCCTCATTTAGAGAGTATTCCACTTGGCTTCTGAACCATAGCATCTCATGCATCTACCTCATTAGATCACTATTGCTCTGTCTTCCCTAGTGAGATATCTTCTTCTATACATAAGTAATAACATATTCAATTATATGAGTCTAGATTAGTATTGCAATAGGAATATACAAGTTTATGCAAATGAAACTGTGCCAAGTACTACCACAAACAGAAACGTTGGCCTAAACTATTGTTCTGACTCCAAAATATAACAACTTACTCCCAAAAGCCCCAAAAACCAACTCCCAAAACATTAAAATCAGAGAAAAACTCTGAACAACACCAAGACATGGCCGCGGCAAGCTACAATGTAGTCGCAGCCTAGGAGAGATAATAGCACTTAGCGCCACAGCTAAGCTTCTAGCGTCGTGATGTCTGTATTAGATTTTGTATCAGCAAATTATTAAATTTTCTAGTGAACTTCCTATGTGCACAACTTTGTACTCTGACCTCTGATTAACCTCATTCTAGCTCCTACAAGTCAATCTTATCCTAAATCCATAGATATCAATTTCACTCTAATCCATCTTTATTTGAAGTTTTTAGACACCCAACACCGTTTTTGTCACTTTTTAACCAAAACTCACAACCAACCTCCTCCAATTGCCATCAAATGCAATTTGGCACTCATAAACCATTTACTCAAGTCCTATTTGACTCAACTAAGTTGTCCAAGGAGATTTCACCCTAGAGAAACCTAATTACACATAATCGGCTACATGTCCAAAACATACTTACATTGCCCAAAACCCCCTTTGAGCTCACACATATGACCATACATGAATATATGCATACCACAACTTCATCATACACATATTAACTATGCATGCTACATACCCAAACCTTACCATCATCAATATCCTCATATTCATCCATGTCATTACATAACATACACAATATTACTCACAAGATAACCAGACAATACATGATCACCTAATTCTGTTTGACACAAATCATTACATAAATTGAATGGTAAAACTACCGGTTACAAATGATGTTCCCAAAGCGGAGAAGCTTATGACTACTTGGTCTTCTTCAGATTAGTGCTAGAGTATTCACCTAAAATTTTAGTCACGGAGGGTGTGAGACAAAGTCTCAATAATCGAGAACACAAACACATATAACCTATATCATCTATCCATACAAATATGCATATGGTACAATGTAATGCAAAATGTCATGGTAAGCATATCTCCTTTATACATAGCTAGAACCATAGCCTAGCGTCGTGATAGTACATTTCCAATAGGTTATTCCCTTTCAGTAGCCAGTGAAGATTGATTTCGGGATATCACCAAGCTCATCTCATACTATTGCACTTGGCCAAAGGTCACATTAATGCTTGCACTATGACTCTCCCTCCCCTTGACCACTCCAAATTAGTTGTGATTTAGGGAAGGTGTAGTGCACTGCTGTCGGGCTCTTCAAGCCATGGGAGAGAATTTAGCGGCGGGGATCACATCCTATCACCATATCATATATGTCATCATATCATATCAAATCTCATCATCATAACCCAATCCGCTATTTCTCACAATACTTATATGGTGATGATGCTCATGCCATGCCAATATGCCTCTAACAATATATAATTATCATCATCAGTATCATCATGGTCATGCTAGCATGCAATGATATGGGGATACTACAAAATCACACATGCATATCATACTCACCATATACAACTAACTGTATGCATATCATGATGTATAAAAAGTCATACACACATACATAACGATATTATGGTATGAACGGGAATATGCATATATATAAATAAATACAAATCAACAATTGACAAGCAAACACAACACCTGGTTACCTGAAATCATTGACTCTACACACACATGGGCTAAACCCATCGTCTTAATGCCAAACACAAGCTAAATCTCCTCTAATCAACCAAATAACCACTATAATACCATAGTATCTTCAATTAAAATAAAGCATAATCATCCAAAATCCATAATTCAACCATTTAAGCTCAACCCAAGGTTCCAACAATATTTTCATGCATTAATGAGTTCCAAATAACCATTCAAATCCTGACAAATCCTATACATTTCAGATTTCATGCTCCCTCTACAATTTTCAACCTAGGGTTCCACCCAAAATCATCACAATCCCATCAAAACTCATATACAAAGCTTCCTAATTCTAAGCATTTTAATTAGTGGGAATCCAGCCAACAAACCCCTTATACATATATATGAATTTCAACCCCAAAAACCGAAGAGAAAATAAAGGAGGGAGAACAATAATCACTTACCAACAAAGATTGAAGTTTTAGAGTCTTAAAATCACTCCCCAATGCCTGAAATCTCGAACCATAGCAGAGCTCCCCATTTTCTCTCTTCGATTTCCTTTGCATATGTTGACTAAAACTCATTTGATTTAAAGGATTTCAACATCTGGCACTGCGGTAGGAAGTGAAGTAGGTTTACAGCAGTGTGGAACCCTTTTCTCTAATAAAGTCTATCCATGTTTTAGTTAGTTCATCGTAACAACATAATGTATCACTGCGGTGTGAAGCATTTCTACCGCTACTTTAATCTTGCTCCGTTCTGATTTCTCTAGTCTTACACACATCATCAAATATACTTCCTGTTAGCTTAAGACTAAGTCTAGGATAGTAAACTGAGGGTTGTTACAATTGGCACTCCTATGAGCACTTCAACCAAGCTTGATATAGATGAGAATGGAAAGCCTTTTGATGTTACCAAGTATCGAGGGCTACTACACCAAAACAATCATTTTCTCATGACCAAAATTTGTGAGAAAAAAAAGCCAAAATCTATGAGAAAGTATTTTCACACAAAATTTCTCAGAGATAATGAAGTGTGAGAAAATTAACCATGGGAAAAATTTTTCTCTCACAGAATTTAGTCATAAGAAATAGTTCTTGTAGAATTCATGTATATTTCTCATGGATTTTAATCTGTAAGAAATTCCTCACAGTAGCATCAACTGTGAGAAATTTCTCACAAAATGAAACTGTTTCTGTGAGAATTTCTCATAGATTTTGTTTTGTGAGAGACTTCTTATAGAACAAAATCTGTGAGAAATTTAAAAGAAAAAATTAAAAAGTAAATTAATCACAATTTTGAAAATCTAATGTGCAAAATAATAATTTAATGTGAAATTTTTTTTTATATATAGTAAGATACAATTATATTGATGATATCAATCCAGTGTTCCAACTGTGAAGAACTCAAATACCATAACCCAGGGCGTAGTAGTGTCAGCAAATCACGTCTCCCTTAAGAGCTACATATTATAGTAAGTGTGGGTAACAAACAAATAAAAGATAGCCATTCACTTAGCATATATATATATATATATGGCATATAAAATTTTTGGACATGCACAAGGAAATGACAAATAAAGGAAATCCATAGAATTTTTTCTTTATTGCTTTCTAAATGTACCAATCATTTCAACAAAGGCCACAATCAACTATTCTCTGCCATTTGTTTTAAACAAAAGGGGAAGAAAATTGAGAAACATAGAACAAGGAAGGGGAGAGAAGAAAGGATCCTTAAAGATGCATATTGCATGAAAGATTAATGCATGCTATAAGTCAAAAAAAAAAGTAAACTGCTATTAAAATATAGAATCCATCATCAAGAAAAAATTACCTATGAGGAAGCAAAATGATCAAATGAGCTTTTAGGTTCTACCCATATGATACTAAGGGTATTACCACATAGCTTGAAATTTGCAATTAACATCCCTTGTTGAGAATAGTCAGCAAAGGCATTTTTGTAATACAAAACAAAAGTAAATCCATGATTTTTTCTTGGATTGAGGATCCTGTTAAAAACATAAATGAGTGGAACTCAACAAGTAGGTCCTAAAACATTTTTAATATAAGTTAATAGCACAAATCAATTCAACACAATACCTTTATAAGCTCTATGTTTTGTTTCAAATAGTGAACACCCTTAAAGATTTACCTTGATATCATGGGGAAAAGATAATAATAACTAAATAGTAGCAGAAGATCCTAGATAAAATGTCACTTTTAAGAAACATCTCATCACAAAAAATGAGAAATAATTAGTGTTATACAATCCTGGATAGAATGTCACTCTTAAGAAACCTATTAGTTACAGTTTGTTATACAATTTCGATTTTGCATAGTTAGTGTTCTCTATTATAATTGACTAGTTCATTCAAATTTTTAGCACAAACACATCACATGTTTAGAGATCAATCACCATTTATGTACTCAATTGGTCAATTAAGCTGTCTTATACTTATATACATATAAGACACAATCTTGATTAAATTATAAAGCTTGATTAATTATTCTTCTTCTCCCTACAAAAGCCTACTAAGTATGTAAAAATAGACAAAAACTAGTGTTTGTCAATTAAGTTGACTACTCTACATGATGTTAATTATATAGTTGGAATGATGTTAAACATTACTTGACTAAGTCATTTAATTTGTTGCTAGCATGGTACATAAGTTGTCATTCTCATCTACTTATTTTCCTTAAAAATAAAGTCTAAGTTTATTTAATCTTAAAGTATAATATGATTTTTACTTCTAAGGAAGCTAATATGAAACATGAAGTACAAGTTTCTTTAATCTAAACTTGGATACTTTATGGGTAAAAAAAAAAAAACAAACTCATGAGTACTATTCTTAGCTTTCAATGTATCAACAACTTCTAGGCACTTCTTAATATCTGGGATCTACACTTGAGAACAACAAAAAAAAATAGTGCTAATGAAATCTATCCATGAATATATAAAGAGAAGGTAACAAAACAAGAATAATTTTCTTAGAATCAAATGGTATTACTCACAATTGGCTTGAATAGGATATCCTAAGAAGATAGGTCCATTTACTTTGACTTTAAAGAGTTAAATATATTCATGATTTGAATTTGAATTATATTCTAAACCAATAAATTCATTAAAATATGAAGGTAATTAGGAAGGAATAATCTGAACTATAATTTTTTTTATTATTAAGATGTGACTTTTAGTTTCTTATATATCATTCTCTCAAGATTATAAAATGGATCTTATTCTTTACTTTCAAAATGTCCAAAAGCAGTAAGCTATTCAATTTTCACTTTACATTAAAAAAGTATCCTGAGATTGTTTCGGTAGTGCTCACATGCTTAACCACATACATGCCCACTTCATCATTTAATCATTTATGTGAGAATCATGCATGGACATAAGTGTAAGCAAAGCTAAAGAAGTTTATGACCATGTAAGCAAAACTAAATTGTGCTAAGAGATATACATGTCCATACAGACTAAGACTATATGTATAGAGTAAGTCATATAGGAAACAAGACTCCATTTTCAGGCTACATTATAGAATACCATGTTTTTAGCTGTTACATTAGGCTGGAGCCTTTAGATAAATTCTATAAAGATGAATAATTATGTTCAGAGATAGAGAGGAGACTAATCAATTTTAGGGCCATCAAACATTTGAAATGAAATAAACCTTCTTAAAACTTAAATTGTATATACCAGTAAAGAGTATTGCATGTCCTTCAAGAGATAGGAAAGTAATAAGTTAGTAGAGTTGTCTTCCTAGCTTCATCCATAATGTATATGTTAAATGTTTGGATAGCAAGCAAGGGATTGGTAACACCCATACATGTAATAGCAACAACTTTAGCTTGTTCTAACCTTACTTTGATCTCTTCAACATTTTGCATATTAGTTGCTATCAATTGTCTTAAAATTGAGTAAAACATATTATTACTAATGTAAGGTTAAACATATATACAAAACTAGATATATTCATATACCCATAGAAAAAAATTCACCATACTAGAGTACAAACTCAAATTAGAGACTTATAAAACCCATCAATATAACAAAAACTAATGACATGCACAATAGTAGACATATGTAAGAAAACATTGATAGGTACAATAAGGTTAAGTGAAAGGGAATATTCTTACCACCTTATTTACCTTCATATGGTTCTAATCTACATTTATTAGCCTGAATTTCATGAAGCAAGATCTATTTCAGTAAAAAAAAAAAAAGAATTCTATAGCAAACAAATGTAGACACTTAATATAAATACCTTAACCTTAAAACCTAACCAAAAGAAAAATGATGAGTTGCAAACCATAAGAGAATTAGAATCCACCAAAATGCTACCAAAAGCAATTACAAAGGCAATATAACTTAGTATTACTATTACCTTGATGAAAGATTACCACAGAAACAAGTGTGAAGAGTTAGAGATTTAATTTGACATATTACCTTTGTTGTTGATATCATCCTCCGCATGAGGAGAATCATCTTTCTTGTGAGTTTTCGCTAAGGAAGCTCAATTTGGGAATTTTTTCTTAGAAGAGAAGAAATCTCAAGAAGATGGTGCAAGTAAATGTAGCAGAGAATGAGAGAAGTGAAGTAGTGGGATTTGGGTTAGGGTTGAGACGATGCAGAAGAAGATTGCAAGTGCAAAAAGAGAGATTTTTGTGAAAGCTTCGATTCATCGTGGGTGTGCAAAATTTCAGATTAAATACATATGGCTTAAGAACTTACCTGATGATCGATGCTTGGACCCTCTACTTTAGAGACAGTGAGATTGTTTTTAGACAGCCAACCAAAAAGGGGAAGACAGTGGCAACTTGACTTCAATGATCATCAGACGAGAGACATCTTTTGTGTTTTAGGATTGAAAGACAATTTTAGGACTCGGTGATGATGAGCTTCAAAGTGCTGAGTTTCAGAGATAATGAACTCTAGAACACCAAGATTTAGAATGCATTTTGTCCTCCCTTCTTGTCTAATGTTGATCTTTCTTTGTAAAATCGTTTCCTAATTTTTTAATTAATAAATTAATAACCAAACAAAATGTATTAAAAAAATAGCATCAAACCCAAAAATAATGTTGTTGAAAAACTACAAGTAACATTCTTCAACAAAATGTGTAAAGATGTGGGATTTTTTTAAAAATAATTTAATTATTTTTTAAAAAACCAACAAGTTTTAAGAAATTAATTTAATTATTTTCTTAAATTAAATAATTTATCTAATGAAAAATAGTTTTCATGACTTAATTATTTAAAAAAAACAATATTTTTAATTAGCAAAAATTAAATTTTTAATATAGATAACTTTTAGAGCTCTAGTATAGTCCTTTAATTTTGCATTGAGTTTTATTTTTATCTTTAACTTTATAAAGTTTGAGTATGATCATGTAACTTTTAAGATGTATTCAAAATTTTCCTAATTCTTAACACTTTAAACAAATTAATGGAAAATGCTTATTTTGTCATTTTTAAAGCCATGTAGCAAAAAGAGACACCAACTCACTATTAAAAATTATCCATTCATTATTCATTAATAATTTTTGATGACATATTTCTTAATATTTTAAAACCGTAAAGTAAGTTATTACTGTCATATAATAGAAACCTAGATTTATTATGTACAAAAGAAAAATTGAGCTTTCATGTTTAATTTCTTATAAGAAACAGTTATTAGGTGTCTTTAGTTTGAAATGAAATCTATTATAAAATTAAAGGACTAAAAGTTTACTTTTGCTTGATTTTTAATCAATTAAAATTAATAAAAATATTTTTTTAGTGAGGAATAAAAGAAGACTTGCTACTTTTCTCACTAATAACCTCTCTTTTAGTGAGGAATGAAACATCCTCACTAATTACTTCTAGTTATCCAGGAATAAAAGGTCTCTGGCTAATTTTTTTCATTAACTTTTACTCAACCAATAAAATTGCTATTCCTAGCTTATTTTCTTCTTAATTAGGTTGTTTAAAAAGGAATTGATAATCCCTCACTAAATCACATTTTTCTAGTAGTGATATTTGAGGAGCTCGATTACCTAAGAACTTTGGTGATAGAAGCAAACAACAAAGTCCAGTGAATAGAGCACTTACAAAATTTGGCAAGAGAGGCAATTTATGAATGAAATTCTGATGAGAGAACAGTTGACGCAAGCCGTGTAATGTGATAAAATGAGACAACTTGAGATGAGGCCACAAAAGGAAGGATAAGGGAGCTAATGGTTTTCTTTTAACGAGGAGTAAGATAAAGCACCATGATTGCAGAGGGAGAAATTACAAGGAGAAAGACTCTACTATGGTATGGATGGAGTTGCTCATAAAGTTAAAGGCACAAAATAGAGGCCTGAGAAGTGATACAAGGAGAAGGAAATGTGAAAATGGGATGGGAAATTTGAAATTAAGGCTTTATGGTGAAGTAGTCCTTTCATTCTATTGTTAAGATAGGGGTTCGAATCCAAGCTTGGTAGTAATTTTAATTACTTTTGGCTCTAAGAGAGACTTCTCACAGCTTACACCCATGAGAATTTCTCATGGAAACAAACACCGTGAGAATTTCTTACACTATGATATCCGTGAGAAATATAATATGCAGAAAGTGGAAGCATTGATACAAAAATTTTCTCACAGCTTTTATTCTGTGAAAAATTCTCACACCCACATGTTCATGAGAAACATAATGTGAAATGAAAAAATGATAAAGCTATAAATGTCTCACGGAATGGCAAACTATGAGAAATTCTTATGGATGTGCTAGTTGTGAGAGATTCACATGGCTCAAATTCCAAGATAATAATTTTAATTAATTTTTTCCTTTTTAAAGCTTTCTCACCATATTTTCTCATGGATTGCTTCGTGAGAAACTTTGGTGTCATCTTCCCGCCATGTCATGCAAAAAATCTGATGGATTTTCTCACAAATTCTTCTCTATACCACATTTCAGAGAGAAGATCCATGATTGAGATGTTAGGAATATTGGCTTCCAAGAGGGGGTAAATTGGAAAGTATTTAATTTTTCTAGAAAAATGTAATATAGCAGTGAAAGGAAAAGTTTGTAGAAAAGCAGGGTATAAGGAAAATTGAATATAAGATATAAGGGAAGAGAAGACTCAGTAATTTATCCTGGTTCGGTCTAATCCACTTAATCTACGTCTAGTCCTTAAGTCGCTACATGAGATTTTCCACTATTAGCAAGAATTTAGTGGGCTCCTTGCAATGCCACAGTACAACACTTATGCTCTGATCTAAGAACACATAAAATTTCTCAACAATCTTACTAGTGTTTCCCTTTATCGCTTTGTAAATCCCCTCACAAAAATGAATACTCTCTTAAACAGAGTATATATAAGAGTTGAAGAGTAATAAATAAAGTGAACAAGTGAAAAGCTTTAACACAGAATTTCAGTAGAGTTTTTGCAATATCAGACTTAAATGTGTTACCAACAATTTTAAATGAAGTTCTATTTATAGATTTGCGGCTTAACTAATCATTAGACACAAGATCTAGTTGTTAGGCACATTAACTAATGGTTACTCTGCAAAAACAGTTATTCATCAATTGCATTAAATGTGTCTGACACACCCAAATTTGAATATTATGGCTCAACAGATGAATTTTACAGAGACGGAAGGTTAAGTATTTTAAAGATGAACTTCAAAATTCATCTATTATTAAGTAACATTCGAATTTTGAGTTTACAGAAGATACCCGATGTTAGTTTGTGTGAATCTCATATTAGAAGTGTGTCTGAAGGGAAATGTCAAGTACCTTAAGTTTTCACATATCACTTCAAAATTCGAATTTTAGAAATTGAAATTCGTTTATCATAGGCATGTTCAACAAGACACCAAAGTTCTTCACTATAAAGTTCAAACTTTAAGCTACAAAGTTTGTATGTCAGAGGCATGCTCTAGTAAGACATACAGGTTCTCACTTTGAAGCTTAAAGTTCATCTAGCAAAAGCTATGACTTTGTGCTTACTTTTAACTTCACCAACAATTGTAGTTTAATAAACTTTATGTGAATTTTGTACACTTTCACTAATTGTGCTTAGCATGAAATTCAAATTTTAGATTCAAAATTCGTCTTTCAGAGATTAAACCTTTGTAATTGAACCTTGACAAGCAAAGTGCGAATTTTGCACAAAATAAGCGTGAGTCAACCAGTAAAATTTGTTTGTTAGCTAATATATCTTAATTATAACACATGCCAACATCAGATAACATTAAAATAACTCGTTTAAACACCATGGTAACTTAAATAAGTAGAATTTAAAGCGTTTTACCTAGTGTACATAGTGAGAAATCCTAAAAACTAATTTTTTGCTTGATCTTCACTTGATTACTTCACTTTATACTTTCATGGGCTTTTGATATTCTCCTTCAGGATCTAGTTGTTTGGAATCATGAAAAATTTTGATTCAACATAAGAAACACGTTTTAAGTAATCTTTTATTAGAAATTCCATGAGAAGTTCTCTTAAATATTGTGGTCATGAGAAAATTCCATGGGAAAGTAGTTTTGTTCTTGTTGTTAGCAATGATTGGATCTCTCATGTTCTTGACTGCAAGCAGGCTTGACATTATGTTCAGTGTTTGCATATGTGCCAAATTTCAATCATATCCTAAGGAATCTCATGCTATTGCTGTAAAGAGGATTTTTAGATACCTTATTGGAACATGTCATATGGGACTTTGGTATACTAAAGGCAATATTGAAGATTTATGCCTAATTTATTGGTTCAAAGATTTATAGAGAGAGTATAAGTTGAACATGTCAATTCTTTGGTGGCTCTCTTGTGTCTTGGTTCAGTAAAAAGCAAAATGGTATAGCTTTATGCATTATTGAAGATGAATACATTGCTACTGAAAGCTGATGTGCTCAAATGCTATGGAAGAATTAGCAACTTAAAGATCTTGGAGTGATGTTTAATGAAGTTCCAATCAGTTGTGACAACTCAAGTGCCATCAAAATGGATAGACATTGTTTTGTGTGAAATAGGGTAAAAAGGCAATTTTTCCTCATCGAACAAAGATGGAAAACGACATTTTACCCCTAAAACTTATGAAAATTACAATGTGGTCCCTAAGCATAAAATATCACTTCGGAAAGAAAGTATAAATGTTCACGGCGAAAATTATAGCTAATGACCTGAAAGAATTGAAAATTATGATTTAGCCTCGGGTCAGGGGTAATTTTTGTAAATATATAAAATTATTATTAAAACAAAGCTCTAAATGAGATAAGTCCAATGGTATATGACACTAAGGGATAATGTTTAAGGATAAAGAAATAATCAGTGTTGAAAGTTAAAAAGTAACTTTGTACCAATAAAACTGCTTTTTGTTTTGCAAAAGCTAAAAAGGCAGAAAGAAAAGGAGATAGCACCACAAAAGGAACTTTTTAGAGATAATATAATAAAGTAATACCTGACATAAGTTTACTTTATTCTTGTATTAATAAAGTAAATTTATACTGCCAAAGGTAACTTTACCTCGTCCCAATATTAGGTAACCAACATAGGGTATTACTAGATTGGAAAAATTATGCAATATCTTGAAGATAATATCCCACTAAAATGGCACCACATGGCAGCCCATATGCTGAACTTAGGAAATGTTAATGGTTAAGACAATTTAATGGCTAGTTTTCATTAAAGTTAATCAAGTTGATTAGCAAAAAGTAACCTTGATTAATGCTTCATTAATTGGCTATAAATACCCTTCCACCCCCTTCATTTTGGACATCTAGGGGCATGAAAAGAGAGAGAAAGCTCTGCCTAAGTTGTAACAGAAGGAGTAGCTGCAATAACCTACTCCAACACACCACCATTCTTGGCCAATTATTTCAAAAACTAACCAAACTAAACCAGAACACTCCAACTTTAACTCCCCAAAACATCCAAAGAGTGGAAAACTCAGATACGGGTTGGAATCGTACAAAGGCACGACATGCTACAGTACCACTGCAGCCTTAGCCAGGTAGTAGCACTTGGCACTGCAGCAGCTATACTGATGTTATGGCATGAATTAGGCAAAAGCATGTGGAACTATGGCACCCCCCTACTGATGCCATATTAGCAAATTTTAACTTATGGGGTGAACTTCTTATGCGAATAACCTTATGCCTCGACCTCTGATTGACCTGATTTAAACTCCCACAAGTCAATTTTGTCCCAATCTAGCCATAGACACTAGTTTCACTTAAATTCATTTTTGTTTGTAGATTTTGGACACCCGAGAGGTCTAAGTTGAGATATAGACTAATTTAAAAGTTAATATGAATAGTAAAAAATGAATATTAAAAAAATTAATTTTTGGGTAAAATTACATGAAAGTGCTTAAAAGAATGGATAATTACATTTTTGACTTAACTTAAAGGCAAAACGGTCATTTCCCAAATTAAAAGTAAAATGTGAATAATACATTTAAGGCCCAAAAATTAAAAAATTTGACATCATTAAATGCACAAGAAATTGGGAAAAACAGGAGACATCGTTAAGTATGAAAAAGGGCAAATAAAGCATTTTTCTAGGTTAAACAAAAAAATGAGAAAATTATATTTTGACCCCAAGAATCAAGAATCATTGCCATTTTGTTCCTAAAGGGAGAAATTCACTTGGAGAGGAAATGAAAAGAAGTTTACAGAAAATTACAGCTAATGACCTGAAAGTTTCAAAAATTATAAATTATGCCTTTAGTTAAGGGTATTTTTGGAAATGTGAAAAATTATAGTCAAAGTGAAGCTCTCAATGAGCTAAGGCTAATGGAATATAGCAAGGAATCCATTAAGATCAAATGATATTTATTAGGAAATTTGAGTTTAATATTAATATCTTACTGATAAAAGTTAGTTTAGACTGTAGAAAAAGACAGTACCAATTCTAAAACACTGAATAAACCTTGATAAAATTTATTTTAGGTCAAGATAATTTTTTTAGTCCAATAGTTATTTTTGGATAATCTTGTACCAATTTAATGTCAATTTTGACCAAAATATTTAATCGATACAGGTAAATTTAATCGGTAAAGAGTATATTAGCCTATAAAATTATTAAAGTAAATTTTTTGCCAAAAAAAAGGATGAATTACATCTGATCAGAAGCTTGGGGTATATGAGAAATTTTTGGGAAAGCTTTATTAAAGTTAACCCAATTTGGTTAAATTAACCAATTATACTATTCACTCCTCTCATCTCTCTCCTCAAGAAGCATGATTAAGCACTTTAAATACCCCTTCTTCTTCATTCTTACGTCTAAACCAGAAGTTTTAAGTGTGAGAGAGAGCAAAAAATTTCAAGAAGAAGAGGGAGAGCAAGAAGCAAAATTTGGAATTATAAACATCAAGGTAAGGTTCTACGGCCCTAAACTTGAATATTTTGGTGTTTTCATGGAGTATTTTTCTTATATTTATCTCTGAAATTTTCTTCCTTGAGAGAGAGTAGAGAGAGAAAATGAAGCCATGAAGAAATTAATCCATGAAAAGTGATGTATAGGCTTCAAGGTTTAAGGATATACCATTGGATTGCAAATTAATCGGGTAGTTATTTTTCTACATTTTTTTGGGAATTTTTTGCCTATTTAGGTTTTGAAAGGAAAAGGAATGTCATAATTTTAACCAAAAAAATGAATTCTTTGGGTCCAAAATAGTAGGAATGAGTGTGTTGTACAAGAAAATGCCAATGGATATGAAAGTGAAAATTTAAGGTTCAAGAGAACACTTTGTTATTGAGTTCATGTAATCAATGACTCATGGCATTATTTTGTGATGCAAAAAGGTTCCAGGAAGTATTGAGAGGCCAAAGGAAGTGTCCATAAAGTTTGGAGACCAATGGGAAGCAAGAAAGTAGTTAATTTCCCTATTATGCCTAATGTTATCATGCTTTATTTTCATACTTTTATAACTATGCCATATATTTGTTTAAAGGGTTTTGTAATCCTTGGATGTCCATTTTACAAAGTGTTACCATGCCAAAATTTTTATGAAATGTTATGGCATGAATTGTTTGTATGATTTCAATGATGATCCATGAATTGATGATGATAATATGTGTGTATAATTAAGCTTAACTACTTAGATTCTTAGAATCTCATCCCTTCCAAATGATCATCATGAATAAGAATAAGCTATGGCAAGAAGTAGTCAAGAGTGCTAAGGAGAAAGAAGAATGATGATGAAGCATGATATTACTCTCAAGTTATGTTATTGTAGTTTGAAATGATATGTAAAGTTATGAATATCCTACTAAATATGTATTTCTATGCTATTGTGATCATTAGAGCATTATGAAATGTTATGCATGGATTATGTCAATGAAGCTTACTTTGTTAAGTTGTGATTGGAAATGCTCAAGTAGAATACTCTGAGAATTACGAAGATACTATTCATATGAACAGGGTATACTACATGAGTGTTAGGTATGCTCAAAAAGTAGATGGAATAATATTTCCATAGAGTCAAAGAGCACCTACCTAAATTGGATAATTGTACAATTTATGGTGAATTTTCAAAATTAGGATCCAGAACAAGGAAAGACTAGAAACTGGAAGTCTTGGACATAGGTGCTGGAAAATTCAAACTAGTGGAATATCAAAGCTAAGACATAGACCTTTCCATATATACAAAGCAATAAATTTTTAGAGCTATATAACAAGAGTTATACATATTTCCCTAAGATTGTTCCAGTTAAAGTTGAGCTCTGACCTCTATTAGTTTAAGTTAATGTCATGCTCTGTACAACTTGAATAAATATACAAAAAAAAAATGTTTCTAGAAATTAGACTCACAAGGCTTTCCAATGAGATAATGAATGTATGAATTGGCTTAGGGTAGAGTGAGATATGAATTTTTAAATATAAGGCCAAAATCTTGGGAAAGAGAAAATGACCAAATGTATAGTAAATGTTTGAGAAATAACCTGTATGAATTGGTCTAGAGAATATTCTATTTCATATTTTTCCCATATAGAAAATTTTTTTATCTATTTTTAGAAACTTGAATCACTTGAGATACTGTTTCTATAATTAGTTATGAATTTTCAAAATTTATTGAGTAAAATGGAAAATGCACAATAAATAGTACTTGAAATAAAGAAAATTTTGTTTTAATATTTTTATGTAATCAAGTCTCTAATAATGTAATAATAGACATAATTGGAGTCTATTACATGGGAAATAGATGTAAGTTTAAGACAATGATATCCCATTTCCATTTAGGAATTTCCAGAGGTTATAACGAATCCACTTGTAATTGGTGTTCAATTTTCACCTTCTGACAAATTAGACATCTTGCCATATATTCTACAATGTTCCTTTTCATACCTAGCCACCAATATCCTCACTTCAAATCTTGGTACATCTTAGTGGTACCTGGGTGAATAGTGTACTTGCTCTTATGAGCTTCCTCCATGATAATTTCTTGCAATCCCTCAATATTTGGCACACAAATCCAACCACAGTGGAGGATGGATCTCAATTTATTCTCGAATCCCTAAAAGATAGTTATCTTCTAGTTGAGCATAGCAAAGGTTTCTCAACAAATCACTTGATACATTGATAAATCCTATTACTAGAACTCTAGGGTGTACACTGATTGAAAACTTCATATCTCTCAGGCTTTCCAACAACTGTTGTTTCCTCATCATCGTGGTGGCTATATGAATTGACTTTCTGCTCAGCGCATCTGCTACTATATTGGCCTTCTCAGGATGATACTTCAAAGCAAATTCATAATCTTTCAAGAATTCTACCCATTTCCTTTGTCTCAAGTTCAACTCTTTCTGGTCAAAGAGATACTTCAAACTTTTATAATCACTAAATATCTCGAACTGAGTACCATATAGATGATGCCTCCTCAACTTCAAGGCAAATACTACAGTCACTAGCTCAAGGTCATGAGTAGCATAGTTTTCTTCACAAGGTTTCAACTGCCTTGAAGCATATGCCACAACTCTTCATTGTTGCATTAATACACACGCTAGACCCTTCTTAGAGTCATTTTTATACACTATGAATGGCTCAAATGGGTTAGGGATAATCAGCACTGGGGTAGACATCAAATGAACCTTCAGTTACTGGATTGCTCTCTCACACCTGTCATCACAAATGAAAGATCGATCCTCACGGATAAGTCTGGTAGTAACAAACTGAAAGAATCCCTTGATGAACCTTTGGTAGTAACTAGCCAATCCTAGAAAGCTGTGAATTTCGATCACCAATTGAGGTCTCTCCTAATTCAATACTGCTTCTATTTTACTGGGATCTATTGCTATACATACAATTAATGATCCTGCAATACTTGAATCACAATTTGGAGATAGAGTGCATGATCTTCTTCACTCTTGGAGTATATCAAAATATCATTAATGAATACCACCACAAACTTGTCTAGATATGGCCAGAATATCATGTTCATATAATCCATGAAAATTACTAGGGTGTTAGTCAACCAAAGGGCATGACAAGCAATTCGTAATGCCCATATTGAATTTGAAAAGCTGTTTTAGGCACATTCTCAGCACGTACCCGAAGTTGATGATATCTAATCTCAAATCAATTTTAGAGAAAACTGAGGCGCTTGCTAATTGATCAATAAAGTCATTGATCTAAAGCAAAGGATATTTGTTCTTGATTATTATCCTATAATCAATGCACAACCTGAGAGTGTCATCCTTCTTCTTAACAAATAACACTGCAGCGCCCCAAGGTGAGACACTTGGTCTAACTTTTTAACAAATCTTTAATTTTCTTTTTAAGTTCCTTTAATTTAGATGGTGCCATTTGATATAGAGCCTTAAAAATGGGACTTGTCCTGTGCACCAAATCAATGGAAAACTTTAGCTCTCATGGTGGTGGCAAGTCGGTAATCTCCTCTAGAAACATATCAGGATGCTTACATATAACTGGATATCTTTCTATACCTCCTTCTTCATTCACGTTAACAAAGAAGAAAACTAGAAACCCTTGACAACCTTTCTACAAGTACCTGTTGGCTTAGGCAAAGGATAGATAAGCATTTGCCTTGAACACTAGTGATGTTCATCAGTAATGTCAAGAATAGCATTATTTGCCTCCAACCAATCCATCGTAATAATAACATCGTTCTCTTGCAATGGTAGACAGATTAGATCTAATATAGTTCTTTGGTGTTCAAAATGAACTACATAATTCAAACAAGCTTGAGCAGTTCTTAATCAAATTCCCATGGGAGTGGAAATCGACAATTCAAAAGGTAACTACATTGCCACAATGCCCAATCTTCAAGTACAATCAAAAGATATAAAAGAATGCGATGTACCAAAATCAATAGGGCATGAATAGAGACACCATTGAGTTTAAGTTTACCTCTAATCAAGTTAGGCACTGCATCCATTTCCTGTCTAGATATTGTAAAGACTCATCCTAGCATCATGGTCCTTCTTATTGTATCATCATGCCTAGGCTTATGGCAATTCCATGACATATGTCCCGATCTCCTACAGTTATAGTAAATCAAACATGGTCGATTGCCATGGTTCATCCGGCATTGTGTACACAGATTTGAGGCACTACCTAAATTATAATGAGATGGGGTTGAGACTCTTTTCGCTAATTCAATTTGATTAGAGCTCCCTTGGTCAAAGCCTTCTCTATAAAATTGCCCTCTGCCATACCAGCCTCTATTGGATTGATATCTGCCAAACCTACTTCTTCCTCTGCCAAAATTACCTCTATTATGATGGTCTCTTCCTCCACTAGAACCACCACTGCCATTACTACTAACAAATTCACTTCCTTTACTGACACCTCCATAGGTCCTAGATGAGAAAAGACTTGGATCATTGAATTCTACTTTTCCTCCTCCATTTTCCACATTCTTCGGGATAGGACACACATCTTTGCATATAGGTCCTTAAAGGATGTGAATTCCACCACTGAAAGCTACTCCTTAATTTCTGCATGGGCTCCCTCGAACAAACGTTAAGCCTTCCATCTATCATTAGGATAATTTTTCAGGTAGGTGGAGTATTTGGCTAAGTCTAGGAATTGATCAATATAATCATCAACCGACAAATTCCCCTGTTAAAAAGCTAGCCTCCTTTTGCATCATTAGGGTTAGAGGGAAGTAGTGTGCAAAGAATCTTTCTTTAAATTGTTCCTAATTCATTAGGGCATTCATGAATTCAACACTTGGTAAAATACTCCTCCACTAACACTTAGCCTTCTTCTCAAGTTTAAACACTACCATTTGCACCTTTTATTCAAAGGTACAATCCATCATACCAAATATAATCTCCAATTGATCGACCTATTCCTCAGCTAATGCAGGGTCAATTTTACCTTCGAAAGCCGGGGGATTAAACTTTCAAAATTATTTCTATTAGGAGGAGATACCCCTTTTCTTTCAGTTCTCAAGGCTCTCTTAGGTTCCACCTCATCCTCATCCTCATTATTATTGTCCTCTCCTATATTCAAAATCAACATACATGTCAGCCACGTCATTCACATTACCATACCCTTATCAGTTCATTTGCTCTTGCACTTTATTTAATGTCTCCCCCTGAGTATTTACTCGATCACTGCGGCCCGATAATATCTCATGCATTTGTCTCATCAACTCACTATTACTCTATCTTCCTCTGTAAGATATTTTCTCCTACACACAACTAACAACATATTCATTCATATGGCTCTGGACTAGTATTGCAATAGGAATATGTAAGTTTATGCAATTGAAATTGTGCCAAGTACTACCACAAATAGAAACAATGGCTTGAACCAGTCATTGATACCAAAATATAACAACCTACTCCAACATACCTCCATTCTTAACTAATTATTTCAAAAACTGACCAAATTAAACCAAAATACCTTAACTTTAACTCCCCAAAACATCAAAAAAATGGAAAACTCAAATATAGGCCAAAACTATATAGAGCCATGATGTGCTACAGTACTGCTGTGGCCTTAGCCAGGCAGTAGCACTTAACACCATAGTAGCTTCAATGATGTTACGATGTGAATTGGGCAGAAGCGTGTGGCACCGTGACACCCTCTTGTTGATACCATATAAGAAAATTTCAACTTCTGAGGCAAATTTCTAATGCGCATAACTTTATGCTCCGACATCTGATTGACTTGATTCTAATTCCTACAAATCAATCTTGTCCCAATCTAGCCATAGGCACTTATTCCACTCAAATTCATCTCCCTTTGGAGATTTTGGACAACTGACAGATTTCTGCTTACTTTTGACCAAAACTCACCATAAACCTCTTTCAATTGCCATCCAAAGAAAATTGACATCCAAAAACCGTTCGTATAGGTCCTACTTGACTTAAGCAACTTGTCCAGAGATGTTTCACCTCAAAGGAACCAGTCCTCCAAGATTTGACCTCCTTGAACCCCAATTCCACTTAATGGGCTACATGCTCGAGACACATATACAAGGCCCAAAAACCCCCTTTTGGGCTCATAAGCAACCATCCTAACACGAGACACCTATTCAATCAATAACGACCCATGCCAGTGCTCAAACCATCATCACGCATACACAACCATACATAACACATATTAAAACTTATCATCATCAACATCATCATTATAATCATCCATGTCATCACATAACATTCATAACCATCATCAACTCAATATCATTATCTTCATATAACTTACAAACATGTTACCTTACTTGACACAATACATACAAAGACAATACAACATACTACTATGACTTGAATATTCCAAAAACTGGAGTAACTATGGTTCCCTTGTTTTCTCCGAACTAGTGTCAGAACTTTCACCTAAAATGTTAGTTTATGGAAAAGAGGCATGAGACAAAGTCTCAGTAACTAAGGACAATCATAGGCATTATAAATATAGTAATTCACACAATAATGCACATAGTGCAATGTATGCAAAATGTAATGGAATGCTTGTTCTCCCTCGCACACGGCTAAAACCATGAGCTATCGTTATAATAGGACATTTTGTATAGGTGACTCCCTTCCAATGGTCAGTGAAGACTGATTCCAAGACATCACTAACCTTACCTTACACTAGTACACCCGGCCAAAGGTAACACTAATACTTAGATCATGGCTCTCCTTTTGCCTGACGACCGTGAATTGGTGGTGATTTTAGGATGGTGTTGTCCATTACTGTCTCACTCTCCTGGCTATAGGATAGGATTGAATGATTGGAATCCCTTCCTTATTTCACTATATCATATATCATCATCAACACCCGATCCACCTTTTCTCACAATGTTTATGTAGTGCTGATGTTCATGCCATATCGCTATATAATCATCATCATCATTATATTTCTCAATGTCATGTTATGAACTCATGCAATGTCATATCATCATATATAATCATCATCATAATGATCATCGTCTACTATAATGTCTAGTCATGTGCATACCACAATATATAGAAAACCATACACACACAAAATAAGATTGTGGTACGAACAGAAACATGCATATATATATACACTAAGATATAATGCATACAATACAAACATCTAGTTACCTTAGGTTGTCAATACCACACACATGATTCCACAAGCTTCTCAGATTGCCAACCTATAACTCGAACTCCTCCGATTAACCAAACAACATCTACAATGTCATAATATCGATAATCAAAATATAGTATAATTAACCAAAATTCACAATTCAACCAATTATGTGTAATCCAAGGTTCTAACAACATTTTCATACATGAGCTCATAATGGTTATTCAAATCCTAACTAATCCCATTCATTTAAAATTTCATGCCCCCTCAAATAAAATCATCCTAGGGTTCAATTCAAACTCATCACTATCCATTTAAAACTCATACCCAAGGCTTCTTAACACTAAATAATACTTCATTAATCCCATTTCATCCATTTTAATTGGTAGATTTCTGTCAAAATGGAAAATCCCAACATATACCCAAAAAATCATCTCCAAAAACTAAAGAAAATGGAAAGAAAGGAGCAAGGATCACTTACTAACCAAGATCGAAGCTCCCAAAGTCTAAAAGTCACCCTTGAAGTTTAGATTTCTTAAACCCTAACATAACTCCTTTGGTTCTCCCTCTATTTCTTTCTTCTTCGTTCATCTGATATGCCTCTGATTTATAAAAGTTTACGGTTGGACGTGCAGTGGTGGGTAAGTTTGCCATAGAGTGGAGTCCTTTTGGTCTGGAAATTTTCCGAAGTTGAAGCTCGTTCACTGTGGCAACCCTGTGTCTTGCTGTGACATGGAGATTCTCTACCTTCACTTTAATCTTTTCTCTGCCTTGGTTCCTCAAGTTCTGCACACATAATCAAATGTACCTTATTAGCTAGAGACTAAGTTTGGGATAATGTAATGAGGGTTGTTACAACAGCTAACTTGATGAATAAAGAAATAGGACAAAAATAAGAAGAAACTAAAGAAAAATTGATGAGTACCTAACTTGAGATCTCTAAGTGTTTTACTATGGTTTCATGCTTGTATGGCCTAGTTTTCATAAAGTTCTTTCCTTTCCAACCTCTATAAATTTTGTTCAATACATGGTTTAGGCAAGGAATGATGTTTTAAGACCATAAAAGCATAAGAAAGTGTGAGGTTTTGCAAAACAAAGCAAGTTAGATATGGTTTGAAACAAGTTTGTGAAAAAATAATTTTCTTCCAAGGAGCAGAATTTTGGTTAGTGTAGAAGGGTCATATTAGAGTGGGAATTTCATTGTTTTGATGCTAAAAATGGATTCATCATGGTTAAAAACCTTGAGAACACTTATATGCTTCATGATGTAGGCAAAGATAGACAAATTGTACAATTAAAGGCTTCTAGGATTTCATGAGAGTTCCATGTATAATGACATGAAGCCAGTGGCTTGATCAATTTTTTAATGATGTCTAGGGACTTGAGAAAGCTTAGTCAAGCAAGTGGAACCATTGGTTTCAATTGAAAGATCAAGTGGTACTTCAAGAGGTAGTAATGTCCATTTATTGCTTTATGTGATTTCACTATGTTTATATGATATTTTTATCATGAATTTGAGCTGCCACATTGTATATTGTATTTTCTTTGATTGTTTTGACTGAAATATGAGGGGTTTCAATCCCTGAGATATTCATTTTCTAAGCTGTTATGCTGCCAAAATTTTTACGACTAATGTAGTACTTTGATGTTTGAATATGATTTAATGTGATATATTTTTGTAAATTAAATGTCACAGTGCATTGAATGTGACTTGCTACTGAGATTATCCCCAATGTCATCTCCTTAAGCATCCCATGATATAGGTTCAAGAGATGACAAGGTCACCAAGAAGGAAAATAGTAAGGAGAAGGCTTTGGATGGCTAATGTTATAATAGCCATAGCTCTTTGTGTTCTGATAATTATATGTAAAATTATATGTGAGTTTGTAAAGAAGTGTCTTGCACCCATTATGTTATTTGAAGTCACTTATGATGTTGAGAACATGGGATGAACAAGTTTGAGAATGTATGTAATATATAGTTGCACTTTTGCAAAGTTATGATAAATTTTGGCCAATATGCATATTTGCCAGTTATTTGGGTAACATTCATTTGAATTTTGAAATAACATATAAGTGTTATATATTTTCGAACACTAGATAGACATGGATTTCTAAAAACCAAAAGATCACCTGATTTGGATGCCTATCCGAATTTATATGATTTTTTAAAGTTAGGCCAAAAACCCTAGAACTTGAATTGTGACCATATGAAAAGTAGTCTTTTGAACACTAAGTTATACCAATTGGTGTGGTAAAAGGTAATTTTTTTCATATAGAAGATGTTTCAAGCTTTATGAAGACACTTGAATCATATCAATAGGATTTTTCTGGAATTTTTTACAATTTTCAAAATTTGTCAAGAAAACTTTTGAGCCAAATGAAAAGTAATGCAATTTTTTTTAATCAAATTTGATTCTTATGATGATTCAAGCTTCTCACATGAGTCAATTAGAAATTAAATATGCTAGAATAGATGGTGAAATATATTTTAAAGTAAGGTGTTACATAAGGACTACACATATCAAGATTAGACATCATTTCATTAGAGATCATGTGTAAAGAAAGGAGGTTTCTCTTGGGTATATGCCAACAGAACATTTACTAGCTGTTATTTTTAGTAAACCATTGGCAGAAAATAGTTTTTGCTACATTAGAAGAGAATTGGGAATGGTAAACCCAAATGAGTTATAAGATCTCTCTAAAACTTCTCTTTTCCGATAATTTAAGTCTTTATTTAGTTAATTTTTGTGATGTATTACTAATTTAAGCATTAAAGAGTCCTTGGAATTTGTTCTGTAGGTACTCTTTATGTTTAGATTGATGAAAACTTCATAAATGTGAAGTATCTGATGTAAAAAAGGACTTAGTAGGACAAAGGGATAGAGTTTTCACAACAAGTAACAAGGTGTATAAGTTAATTCACATGTGTGATATGCTTGTTATGATAACCTATAAGGCTTAGTAGGAAATTGTGATGGTTTTATCCTTGTTTATCCTTATGTATATCTCTATATGTTGTCAAGCTGTGATGGTTGTTCTACCAGCATTAAATCTAGAAATGTTATGTTCTCTAGATAAGCATGATGTTAAAATAAGCTGCCCTACTTGTCAGGCATCATTCATGATGTGTTGTTTGTGCTTTCTATGTTGCTCAATTTCATGACAAGCTATACCCCTTGTCATGACAAGAGCTTGTGCGTTTGTTTTTAGAATTCCGTCGTGGCTCAATTTCAAGACAAGCTATAGCCCTTGTTGTAACACCTTACTTTCCTATAATATTTCCCATGTAATATAGCATGCCTAATGTCCAAATAAATTATTTTAGAAGTATGAATCACTAAAGGAACCAAATCACTAAAAATAATGACCTCAAAAATGAATTCCCCATGGTCCAAAACCTTAAGAACAAGTGTGTTGTACAAAGAAATGTTAAAGGAAAGCTAAGTGAAAAATTTGGGTTTTAGTGTTATGGTGTTGTATAATTCTAAAAAATCAATGGCTAAATTAGTTCAATGATGACATGATTAGGTTCAAGGAAGTGTTAAGAGGCTCAAGGAGTGGCATTCCAAGTTTGGAGATCAAGGGAGTATCCTAAGGTAGTTAATTTCCCATGCTAGCATTATACTATCATAGTTGTCTCAATGTGCTTTATGCCTTATCATATGATTGCAATGATATTTTGAGATGATTTATGTGTATTGGCTGAGTTGATTGAGGGGCATTGAGATCCCGAGATGTCCATTTTTCAAAATGAAACTCTACTGAAAATTTTATGAATTCATTTGACGCAAATGTGTTAATGTATTCAAAACGTGTTATCTTGATGTTTTCAAGCTTAATGTGATAATATGATAGAATGTTGGCTGTTAACTACTAAAATTCTTTGAATATCACCCTCCCAAATATTAACCATGAATAGGTAGCAACAATGGTAAAACCACCAAGGAAGAGAAGGGAAAGGAGAAAGAATTTGGCCATTAACTTGATAATTCTAGCAATAAGCATGATCTTTGACCTTTTGTGTAACTTTGTAAATGTGATGTTAAGTATGTTTCTTCAAGTTTTATGATGCCTTAGGTCTTAGCTAAAGTATAGTATAGCATGGAAATGATGTATGGCCATGTAAATATTTTATGGCTTTTTTTGGCAAAGTAGTAAAATATAAATGGTCATCTTGACCTATGTAGAGTAAACATGCCACTATTTGGACTTTTGATGTATGAAGTATGAATGGTGTATATGATTTGAAAATAGACAGGAAGAGCTCTCCAATGGTCCAAAGAACACTCTGATTGGATGTGTGTGCAATATTTGGCGGATTTTTATGTTTAATCCCAATTAAAATGATTATTTTTTCAGTTTTCGTATAAATTGTGAAAATTCACGGAGTTTCCTGTATAGATCAGTACTATCATTGCTCTGACTTATATTTTTCTCATGTAGACAAAGTTATAAGCTATCCCTAGAGATTGAATCACATGCATATGATTTTTATTTATTTAATTATGATGTTCCAAAGTTTAATCGGAATAAATAAATTCGATTAAATGAATACTGCCCAAAGTTGAGAAAAATTTATTATGGCTTTTATTGTGATTCAAAATCGTACTAAGATATAAATGGACTTTAGAATGATTAAATACATGGAAAATGGGCCCAATGAGAGGTGTTACAGTTTTTGGTATCAGAGCTAAAGGTTTAGGGCCTAAGAGCTGAAGGTTTAGGCTCTCAGAGTAATAGTAATGGATCAGCACAGTTTAAGTTAGGAAAAAGGAATATTAATAGATAAATTATTCCGTAGTATTATTCTACTAACTAGTTGTTATTGTGATTGAAGGATAGTAAAGATGTCTTCAACAAATAACAGTTTAGTTGTAGATGATCATGAAGAGCCTGAGATGGTACCAGAGGTACACCATCAAGAGGAAATTATAGGCTCCAACAAGGTTCCTGTTGAGAATGTTAAAGAAGGATAGTATGAAGTAGGAATTCCCTAACCAATACAGGAGGCTATTCTAGCAATGCCCATATAGGCAATTCCTCCTATAGATGCCTTATCATAGGAAAGGGTGGTTGAGGTATATGAAGATGTGGATTACATAGCAGGATTTTTGTTGGATCTTGATAATACCCCAGATGATAGATCGGCAGATGTAGAACTTATAGTGTACCGGATCTTACATAAGTACTCAAGGGAATATGGTGCTTACTGTCATACCTTACTTTCTTACATTATTTTCCATGTATGATAGCATATAAGATGCTAAATGAACTAATTTAGAAGCTTGAATCATTAGAAGATTGAATGAGAAAAATTCAATTTTTCAAAATACTATTCATTTGGTAATTTGATTTTCCCGGCTAAACTTTGAAAAATCATAACTAAATTTAGGAAAATCATATGAGGATGATTCAAGTATCCAAAAATAGATAAAAATATTTCCTACATGGGAAAAATATATGACTGGAACTTAATTGAGTTAATTCATTCAGAAAATTTGTTGAATTATACTATTCATTTGGTCAAAACTACTTTTTCAGTTTTCTGAGCCATCTTCAAAAATTCATAACAATTCGTATACTTATCCAAATCAAGTGATCTTTGCTCTTTGAAAAGATCTCTATGTCTACTTTCTAGGAATACATAACACTCATATAGAAAACTGAATTTAGAATAAACAGTAACTATATAACTGATCAGTGCGCACAATGGACAGATTTACATACCAACTTCCAAAAAACTAAATACATAACCTACTTACATGATTCAAACTCTTCCAACATATATTCTTAACATCACAATAGCTCTAAAGGAACATTATAGCAGCAAAACACAGCTTCATGGAAATGCATATAATTTCATATATAATTACAAGAAAACAAGCAACCAAGGTGGCTATAAATCTAATCATCATTAATCTTCTCCTTGCCTCTTGTCTTTTTGGAGGTCTTGCCATCACTTGAACCTATCATGTTAGTGCTTGGGGATGAGATTTGGGAAAATCTTAGTAGCTAGTTTATCTCTTGCAAATATATCATTCAAGTTTCACAAATATTTCACATATAAACACATAAACCATTAAAATACCATATTGTCAAGTAAAAATTTCAACAGAGTTTTCTCTTAGAAAATGGACATGCCAGGGAATTAAACCCATCATTTTATAGCCAAGACCAGTCACAGAACAACACAAATACAATATGGCAATAAGTTATAATTATGGAAATAACAAAGAATAACATATTGTAATAAAATAAACTCAGCTACCTTTTATGTTTTTCTTTCCTTTTGCACTTGGAACTAAAACTTCCACTAGCTTTCTTGAACTCCCACAAGTCCTAAAACATCATTTAATATCAACTTAATCAACTCAAAACAAGGGTTGCTTTACAAAGTCTCACTAAAACCCTAAAAATCCAAATTCTTTATCTCTTGGTTTTCCTTGAATCCAATACTTGTTTTTAGCTAATTTGGACCCAAGGAACCCATTTTTAACATCAAAATAATAAAAATCCAACTCTTTCCCATCATACTAAGCTCACCAAAATCTGACTTATTGGAAGAGAAATTGGTTTTTCTCAAAACTTGCTTAAATCGTACTATACTTAATTCCTCTTGCAAAATCTCATACCAAATCACGATTTTATGACTTTAAAACAACTCCCCATACTCAAACAAGCTTAGACCAAAATTATATAGAGATGGTAAAGAAAATATTTTATGGAAACTTAAGCCAAACAAGTAAGAAAAGATACTAGAACACTTTTAAGTCGTAAGAGAAACACTTACAAATTTTCTTGAATTTTCCTCCAATTTTTTCCTATTTCTTCTTCCTCCCTCACATGGCTACCCTTCCTTTCTTCAATTTTAGACTTCTCTTCCTTCTTCCCTTGCTATATGGTCGGCCAAGACATGGGAAATGAGGGAGTATATATAAATTTTTCCAACTAATGAAAATTTGCCACTTAATGTTCTTGATTTTTCTTGTAATTTCATGAAAATAATAAACTAAGGCTATTTTGTCATGTGCAGCTTGTGGAGCACGAAATAGGGAGCATTTTGATCCAAAATTTTCAGATATTTACTTATCCAGATATATCCTAAACCGGTCTAGACAAATAAAGCTATGTTAGTAGTATATTTTACTATTATTTGAATACTAATTATAATTATATTGGGATATAAAATTATCATAATATACTTATCCCAATCGGTCTAAATATAAAATCCACATATTTTTCTTTAATGAATACTACCTCTTTATGCAATCCAAACTGATCTTTATTGGGTAAGATATTAATATTAAATCCTAATTATCCAATAAATATTATTTTGATCTTAATAAATTTCATACTATATTCCATTGGTCTTAACTCAATGAGAGCTTCATTTTGACTATAATGTTTCATATTTACAAAAATACCCTTAACCCAGGACATATTTCTAACTTTTAAAACTTCCGGGTCTTTAGTTGTAATTTTCCCAAAATTCATAAAATTTGTTTCAACGTCTGCATACATCCACCGCCTTCGTTCTTCTTATTCCTCTTTTTTTTTTCCATTTTCTCTTTTTTTCTTTTTTTTATGGGCAAAATGGTCATTTTCTCATCTTTCCTTTTGACCAAGATAATTGACCTCTTTGCCTTATATCATACAAAACGGTCTATATCCATTTTTGTAAATTTCTTATAGATTCTAAAATATTGAGTCATAAAAATTTAAGAGAAATTTCAGGATATTATACCTACTCAGAGGAACCGAAGTAAGTAATAACATTCATGAGTAAAGTGTCAAAGGTTAAGACATTTCTGGAAGGAATAGGAACATAATACCCTGAGCTGATCTGGATCACTATCATCCTCAATGAAATACCATATGACAAGTTTTGGACACCCATTAAAGCAAAGTTAAAAGGAAGGGAGTACCAAAACTTAGCTAACTATGTTAAGAATTACATGATAGAGGGGAAAGTTAAGAAGGCTAAGAAGGAGAAGATGTTAGTTAGGCTGACTTCCCGAGAGTGGGGTGAATTGGGAAGATTAAAAATTTTCTGCACAAATTGAAATAGGTGAAGAAAGCAAGGTATAATGAAAGCAGCGTATAAGCAGAGTAAACTGCAAAAGTAATGATAGGGAGAAGTGTTGAATCAAGAGTTTTGATGATTCCAAACCAACACTTAAGAGCTCGGATTGAAGATATCAAAGGAGATCAAAGTTGTTTCAAGTGAAGATTTTCTGAGTATTTGCTGTTAGATCTTTTGTAGGATCTTTAGTTTTAGTTGTGATTGGGTAAAAGATTTTGATTTGAGAAAAAGATGTTTTCAAACCTTGATTTTGTGTTAAATTTTGACTTATTTGAAAAACATCCACAAACAGACGAAGTTTGAAAGTTTAAACTTAACTGTCAAGTTGGAAATTCGAACTTTGCTTTAGGAAATTCGAATTTCGAGCTAAAACTGAATAAGTCTGAAGAGATGGCTCTCTGTCAGATGAATTTTGGTTGTTCAAAATTTGAATTTTCATACAAATCTGAAAGAAGTCTTTTTGGTAACAGACGAACTTCACACTTTCAAAAGTCAAATTTCAAGTAAAATGAAGTTTGTGAAAACCAGAGAAATTCGTCTGAAACTATGATAAAGTGCATCTGAAATAAAAAGAAATTGAGTTTGATAAATGCTCTCTGATAGACGAATTTTGGCTTCCCAACATTCGAATTTTCATCTAAGTCTGAAAGAAGTGTCCTTGAAACACACGAACTTTGGATCTTCAAAATTTGAATTTCAGACAAAACAAAACTTGAGAAAATAGAAGAAATTCGTCTGAAACAATGTTAAAGTTCATCTGAAATCAAGAATAAATCAAGTTTCAAAACTGCTCTCTGACAGACGAACTTTGAACATTAAAATTCGAATTTCAGTAGCTATGTTTTTGAGTCTGTTGAAATGAAACATTGACATACGAATGACAAGTCTTGTAACATTTGAATGTTGAAGCTAGTCTGAAAAGAGTCTCTCTGACAGACGAATTTCACCATTTCAAAATTTGAATTTCGAAGAAAGTGATCTACTGTGCCTCTTTGAACGTTCAATGGACAGACGAATTTTGGGCTTCCAAAATTCAAATTTCGAAGGCACTGTAGAAAATTGAAAACACTGTTCACACTTAATTGAAAAACTTTCTTCTTGAAAATTCGTATGTCACATTGTGAAAATATTTTGTAAGTTTCAAAATTCGAATTTCACTTCATGAACAGACGAACTTCGTGCTGTAACGTTGAAAGCTTTAACCTTCAGTTCCTTCGAAATTCGTCTGTTGGCCAACCAAAATTCGAATTTCAGTCTGTCAGAAACATTAAATGCAGTTGGTAAACGGATAATTTTTCAGAGTAACCATTGGATAACTTTCCCAACGGATAGATTTTGTCTCTAACGGACATTTGAGACCTAAATCTATAAATATAACATCATTTGAAGTCGTGGGTAACGAATCTAACTTGTATATACCGAATTTCTGTCAAAACTTCTTCTCAAGAGCTTTTACCCTCTAACTTCAATATTTGTACTTTAACCTTCATATCTACTCTATTCAAGAGAGTTATATCATTGTAAACAATCTACTCTTCATCTGGAAGATAGATTTACTTGTGAGGGGAAATCACAAGGGGATTGGGAAGCACATTGTATAAGTGCTTAGAGAGAGTGAGAATTCTCCAGAAAACAGAGCATACTCATTGTACTGTGGCATTAGCAAGAAGCCCGTTGAATTCTTGCTGTATAGTGAAAAATCTCAAGAGTGGTCTTGGGGACTGGAAGTAGGTCAAGTGGTCAGACCGAACCAGGATAAATTACTGAGTCTTCTATTCCCTATCTTTACTTTTCAGCTTACTCTGTTTTATACGTTGCTTCCTTTAAATTGTGCTACCTTCACTTATCTCACTTTGTGCAGAAAAATTGCAATCTTCCCAATTCACCCCCCTCTTGGGAAGTCAGCCTTGCTAACAAGAAGAATACTCAGAAATTTATCCTGGTTTGGTCTATTCACTTGACTTACGTCCAGTCCCCAAGACACCTCTTGAGATTTTTCACTATACTGCAAGAATTCAATGGGCTTCTTGCAAATGCCACAGTACACAGCTTGTGCTCTATTTTCTAGAGCTTTCTCAATCTCTCTAAGCACTTCCACAATGTGCTTCCCAATCCTCCTGTGATATCCCCTCACAAGTAAATCTATCTTTCAAATGAAGATTAGATTGTTTACAAAGATATAACTCTCTTGAATAGAGTAAATATGAAGGTTAAAGTACAGATATTGAAGTTGAGAGGGTAAAAGCTTTTTGAGAAGAAGATTTGGCAGAATTTCAGTATATACAGAGTTTAATTCGTTACCCGCAACTTCAAATGATGTTATATTTATAGATTTAGGTCTCAAATGTCCGTTAGAGACAAAATCTATCCGTTGGAGAAGTTATCCAACGGTTACTCTGAAAAACTATCCGTTAACCGACCACATTTAGTGCATGTTTGGGGAAGTTTTTTCATAGGCCAAACCTTAGTTTTGAGCACAAAAAGTGATTCTTCAATTATTTTATTATGTTTGGATGCTGCAGGTAGAGCTTCAGAAAAAAGTGATTATAGCCTAAAATAGATTCTGGGCAGAAGTTGAGGAGAGAAGCTTTTTCAGTGTTGAGAATAGCTTTTCTATCTGTTGGAGCATTTAATGCCAAAATTAATTTTCTGCATCCGCCGCTTGGTATATTTTTTGTAAATACAAGTATTTATTATTTCAGTTGAAATCATAAACGATTCATAAAATTTTCATTTGTTATTAGGTAAATATTATTTGGTAGATGTTGGCTACCCAACACCAACAGGATATCTTGGTACATATAAATGTGAATGCTACCACCTGCCAAAATTTAGGTGTACTCATGGATTTGCTAACCCAAATGAAGTATTCAATTATTTTCATTCAAGCTTAAGAAGTACAATAGAAAGGACTTTTGGAGTTTAGAAAAATAGGTTTGCAATTTTACGTTGAATGTTCAGGTTCAAATTTGATACATAAGTTCAGATAGTTTATGTAACAATGGCTATATATAACTTTATTAGAAGAAAATCTGAAACAGATTCTGAGTTGTTGCATTATGAAAATGAAAATATAGTTGAGCATGAAGATACTGATCGTACTAATGAGTATCGCGCATCTTCATCAAGTCTAACCAAGAGATATGGATATTACTCGTGATTTAATTTGAGATCAAATTATACAATATTTGAAAGAGAATCAGTTATGTTATATTATTAAGTTCCTTATAACAATATCATTTTATTTAGTTTAAAAATTAAAAATATTTTATAGGCTTTCTTTCATATTATTTGTAATTTATAATTTTAAGTAAAAATTATCAATCAATTTTTTAAACATAAAATTATTACACATTCAAAAGTGCTTATCAATGAGATAATCCAAACAAATTTAGTTTTGCAAAATCACTTTTGAGTTAAAAACATCCAAACATAAATTAATTTTCACAACAGCTATTCTAACTAAAATCACTTTTGCAAAATCTATTCTTCTTAAAATCACTTCTACAAAAGTTTTCCCAAACATGCCCTTAATACTTCTGACATACTGAAATTTGAATTTTGGTTGGTCAACAGACGAATTTTGAAGGAAACGAAGGTTAAAGCTTCCAACATTAAAATACTGAAGTTCGTCTGTTCATGAAGTGAAATTCAAATTTTGAAACTTAGAAAATGTTTCCATGTTGTGACATACGAATTTTCAAGAGAAGAGTTTTTCTGTTAAGTGTGAACAGTGTTTTCAATTTGCTACAGTACCCTCGAAATTCGAATTTTGGAGTCCCAAAATTTGTCTGTTCTCAGCAAGCTCGGAAAGCACAGTAGTTCTTTTACATTGAAATTCAAATTTTCAAAGAGTGAAATTTTTCTGTCAGAGAGACCTCTTTTCAGACTTACTTTAACATTCGAATTTACAAACATTGTCATTCGTATGTCAACATGTCATTGCAATAGACTTACCACCTTAGCTTCTGAAATTCGAATGTCCATGTTCAAAGTTCGTTTGTCAGTGAGCAATTTTGAAACTCAGAATAATCTTGATTTCAGATGAACTTTAACATTGTTTTAGACGAATTTCTTCAGTTTTCATAAGTTGTATTTTATCTGAAATTCGAATGTTCAAAACTCAAAGTTCATCTGTTGCTTAACAGCTTCTTTCAGACACATATGAAAATTCAAATTTTGGAAAATCAAAATTCGTCTGTCAGAGAAACATCTCTTCAGACTTATTTAGTTTTAACTCGAAATTCAAATTTCCAAAGCCAAAGTACGAATTTCCAACATGACAGTTTAATGCAATATTTTCAAACTTCGTCTGTTGGTGGGTATTTTTCAAATATTTCATAATCTAACATAAAATCAAGGTTTTAAAACATTTTTCCACCAAATCAAAGTCTTTTACCCATGACAAAAGATCCTAAAACAATCCTAGCATTGATTACTCAGATTTTCTTCACTAGAGACACTTTTGAGTTCCTTTGATATCTTCAATCCAAGCTCTTCAATGTTGGTTTGGATTCATCAAAACTTCTTGATTCAATATTCTCCCCCTTTTTGATGATGACAAAACAACTTACAAACTGGATTAGTACATGGGTTTGCTTTAGCATGTTCCCCTTCAACATATGCATTATATTTCAAGAGATATCATATATAGCACATCAGTGAAGAGATTCAGGAAGTGATAAGTACAAATCATTGCAACTAAGAAACTCATTCATTTCAATACTTGTTGCTTTACAGAAACAAAATTAATCAAAGTTCTTCACGATACAAAATGCAAACAGTTAAAATAAACAACAGAAACACAAAGCACTACAAGAGGACCCAAGCCTAAAACACTAAACAAGACTTCAATCACTTCTTCTTTGGCTTGGTCTTCTTGCTGTACGTCTTCCCAGATGGCTCAGTAGCAGATTTTCCAGTTTGCTTCTTCTTCTCCCCCTTTATGGCATCATCAGGAAGGCCAATGAAATCAACTGGAGGAGGAATATGAGAAACTGGGATGGCTTGAAGTGGCACAGGAGCAAAAGGGATTTCTAGTTCAACTGGAGGCTCAGTGCTTGGTTCCTCATCAGAGATTTTCAGCAGCTCTTACATTGCCTGCCTGGAAAGAGCTAACTGAGCTCTTTGTTCCTCTGAAAGCCCATAAGCAGCAAGAGAGGGAGGAGCTGGTTCATCAGGACGAAACATTTCCTCAAGCCTTCTTCTTTGAACTTGCAAGAGAGCATTGTGAGCAATAGCCTCATAATCAACAACAGGCACAATGCTTTTCTCTTCATTGCTTGGACCCTGCTGCATAGAAGAGGTGGAAATGGCTGCCACCAATCTTTCTACTTGCTCAGATTCTTGAATGGAAAGAATTGAATCCTGAGCATCTTCTTGCATAGGCTCATGAGGGCTTGTCTCTTGAAGTCCTTCATCTTCCAAGCTATAGTCCAAGGGTGGACCAGGACTTGGTGTCCTCATTGCACCAGCAGGCTCATCTCCATCATGGTCAGAAGAGGCAATCTCGAAGGGGCTTAGAGGCTCAGGAGTTGGAGAATGGACAGGCACAGAGAGAGGTAGAGCTGAAGTGGTAGGGATTACACTTCGAATTTCTTCATAAGCATCAGCAACCACCTTCATATTCTTTGCCAACTAATGAACCTGATCTTGCAGATGAGCAAACTTGGCATTTTGCTCATCCCTGATGCTTAGAATGAGTGTAGACAGGCTGTCATACAACTCAGTGATCTTGGTTGGCCTAGCACGAGAGGAGGGAGTAGATGGAATGTGAGTGGGCTTGGAGGGAGATGAGACAGGCACAGAGGGCTAAGGAGTAGGTCTGGCAGGAGCCTCAAAAGTACCCTCTTGCTGTAGGGAGGCACCTTCAACAAAGAATAGATCTTCAGTTCTTCCTGCTCCCTTTCCAACCCATCTTCCTTCATCCCTTTCAATACCCATTCTTTATAGTTCTTCCTCCTTGAAGATCTCTGTGGGCTTACCCTTTCCCTTCTCAAGATGTTATATTCTTACATATTGCAGAATTCTGGAGATGATAGCAGCATAAGGGAGTGTGGAGTCCTTTCTCTGATCTTTTACCTTGATCATGCGTTAGAGTATGATATGTCCCATGTTGATTAGTTTTCCACGCATGATTGCAGCCATGACATGTGCCTCAGCTCTGGTTATCAGATTGAAGCTGCCTCCTTTGTTGAATATGATCCTGGACACTATGTAGTGCAGGATCCTCACTTGAACACTAAGGTCTATGGGCTTCAACACGTTTATGGATGGCCAATTTTCCCTTCTTCTGAACAATGTCCTCAGAATTGTGCTCTCCTTGTAGTTCAGAAAGAGGCCACCTTCTTCATCAGTACTATCTGCCTCATCCATGTACCCAGAGGTAGTGGTGTCAATCTTGAGGCCATCCTACCCTGGGATCTCTAATACTTCATTAAACGTCTCATCAGTGAGCCAGATGGTCCTTGATCTCAGATTGACAGCCCACTTCTTCTTTTTGCTATTGTACTTTAGGGAAGCATACCAAGACTTCACTACTTCATCTTCATATCTCTCTAATACTTCCAATAGATTCTTGTATCTCATCATCCATATACCAGCATCAAAATTATTTGAGACCAAGAAATCTTCCAAGTTTACATAATGTGGCTTGATTACCTTCTTGTTGGCAAACTTGGTGGAGTATTCCTCTTTAATCTGTGGAGTGCTCCATAATGGCAGAGTGGTAAGCTCATATTCCCCAGATTCAGTGCTTGAGGATGAAGTGTAAGCAACTGGTTCAGCAGCAACAGGAACAGGGACCGAAGGTTCTGCTACCTTTGAGGAAGAGGGTTCAGCCTTCTTTGATTCTCCCTTAGGTGTAGATTTCTGCCATTTGGAAGGAGTTCCCTTACTGGATTCGGTCTTTCTCTTCAGTTTTTCTCCTTCCTTCGTGGTATATTAGGATTTTACATAACGTTTTAGATGAGCCTCTCTTTTGCCAGCTTATGGATTCTTGACTCTTGCCATTTCGCGGATGAATGTTGCAGAATGTGGCATGGAACAGGTTTAAAGGATGCAAAAGGAAGTTTAATCAGTGGAAAATGATGGTTTTGGATCATAATTGAAGAGGATTGAATGCAGGATTGGAACAGACTAAGAGAGAGTAGGAATAAGGTTGTGTCTGTTTAGATGAAAACCGTCTGTTTTAACGTGTGTAATCGTCTAACAGAAGAATTTTGAAGGGTCAAAATTCAAACTTCGGGCAGTTACAAGTTAAACCGTTCAGCAAAGCTTACTAACAGACAAATTTTCTTCAGAAAGTTCATCTGACAGTGGCTTGGCTCAAGCAACACAAGATGAACAGACGAACTTTGTCTCAACAAAGTTCGAATTTTCAAGAGAAAACACCAAGCAGCGAGCAAACCACCAAACAACAGACAAATTAAGCATACAAAACTTTATCTTTCAAAGATTCAACATTGAGGAGCATGTTTCAACAGACGAATTTTAAGTTAGAAATTTGAATTTCTCAACTTTGTGAAAGTTGTCCAACATTCGTATGTTAAGAAATAAGCGTTAGTATAATCATTATGTTGGACATTCATAAATTTGAAATTTTATTATTGAAAATTTGAATTTTAAAGGATCAACAGATGAATTTCGAGGCATCACTAAGAATTGTTCCTTCTAATAACAGGCTGAAGTTCGTCTGTTGGATATGCAAAATTTGAATGTTGACCATGCTGACTTCATCAGAAACTTAATTTTTCATAGAAATTCATCTAACACATGATCAATATACGAATTTCAACTATAAAACTTACAGATTGAATCCAGAAATTCATGATTTTTTGCCCTTTGCTTTAATCTCTGATTGTTCCTTTCCAGTGTGCTCCTATTTTCAAATTTATCATCATTGAATCTCATGAGGAGCACCTGCAACTTAAATTAAACACTCTCCGATGCTAAAGTCAGAATTAATTCAATGTTGTAAGATTTAAAAACAGAATTGCACAAAGAATTGCTTACAGTTCATTGGGATTTACCATACCCAATTCTCTTCTTATCTTGCAATATCTATCTTCTGACAGAGGCTTTGTCAGGATATCTGCAACTTGATCTTCAGTTGGGATGTATTCCAATCTAATTTCTCCTTTTAGAACGTGATCCCTTATGAAGTGGTGCCTAACTTCAATATGTTTTTCCTTGAGTGCATGACAGGATTATTTGTGATATTGATAGCACTTTGATTGTCACATTATTGGTATTTCTTTCAACTCAACCTCAAGATCTTCCAGTTGCTGTTTCATCCAGATGATTTGGGCACAACAGCTTCCAGCTGCAACATACTCAGCCTCTGCAGTGGATAAGGCCACACTGTTCAGCTTTTTGCTAAACCATGAAACCAAGGATCCTCCAAGAAACTGACAAGTTCCACTTGTACTTTTTCTGTCAGTTTTGGATCCTGCAAAGTCTGGATCAGTGTATCCTTTGAGATTTTCTCCATTGCCCTTTGGATACCAAAGACCCATCTGTGATGTTCCAATAAGATATCTGAAGATTCTCTTCACAGCAGAAGCATGGGTTTCTTTGGGACATGATTGGAACCTTGCACACATACAGACACTAAACATAATGTCAAGTCTGCTGGCTGTTAAGTACAGCAGGGATCCAATCATTCTTCTGTACTGAGTAATGTCAAACACTTTCCCTTTCTCATCCATGTCCAGTTTGGTTGCAGTAGCCATAGGTGTCCCTATTGGCTTGGCATTTTCCATTCCAAACTTCTTTAGCAATTCCTTCAGATACTTGGATTGATTGAGGAAGATACCATCATTGCACTGTCTGATTTGCAATCCAAGGAAGAAGTTGAGTTCACCCATCATAGACATTTCGAATTCCCCCTGCATTAACTTAGAAAAATTCTTACAAAGAGATTCATTAGTAGCACCAAATATAATATCATCAACATAGATTTGAACAATCAGTAAATCTTTGTTTTCTTTCTTCGTGAATAAAGTTGTATCTACTTTTCCTCTGTTAAACCCCTTATTAGTTAGAAAACTACTCAATCTATCATACCATGCTCTAGGGGCTTGTTTTAAACCGTAAAGAGCTTTCTTCAATTTACACACATGGTTTGGTTTTGCAGAATCCTCAAAACCTGGAGGTTGATCTACATAAACCTCTTCCATGATATGTCCATTCAGAAAAGCATTCTTTACATCCATTTGATATAGCAAAATATTTTTCATGCATGCATAAGCTAATAGAATTCTAATTGCTTCTAATCTAGCTACTGGAGCAAAGGTTTCTTCAAAATCAATTCCCTCTTCTTGATTGTATCCTTTAGTAACCAGTCTAGCTATGTTTCTGATAATTGATCCTGATTCATCAAGTTTATTTCTAAAAACCCATTTGGTACCTATGACAGGATGATTTTTGGGTCTAGGCACTAAATCCCAGACTTGATTTCTTTCAAATTCATTTAATTCATCCTGCATAGCTACAATCCAGTACTCATCAGTTAAGGCTTCCTCAGTACATTTCGGTTCAATTTGTGATATGAAAGCACAGTTAATCATTTGATCCCTTAACTGTTTTCTGGTTCTAACTGTCTCTTGAACATTCCCTATTACTTGATCAACAGGATGATTCCTTTGATATCTCCAAGCTCTAGGGAGTTCTTGAGATGTTTCTTCATTATTTTCTTCTTCAAAATCTCTCTCTTGAATATCTTCCTTTATATCAATAGATTCAGATTTTTTGGAGGCTCAATTGTATCTTTATTAGAGATATCTAACTTTTTAAAGTTTGAAACAAGATCATCTTCATCAGTAACATGTTTAGAAGCAGTTTCATTCTCAATAAATACTACATGCACAGATTCCTCTACTGAATTAGACCTTTTATTAAAAACTCTATATGCCTTACTTCTACTAGAATAGCCCAAAAATATACCTTCATCAGATTTGGGATCAAACTTACCCAGATTTTCTTTCCCATTGTTGTGAATGAAGCATTTGCACCCGAACACATGGAAATGTTACAGATGTGGCTTTCTTCCCTTGTAGAGCTCGTATGGAGTCTTTCCAAGGATTGGTTTGATTTGGGCTCTGTTTATGATGTAGCTTGCTGTATTTACTGCATCAGCCCAAAACACTTGTGATAGCTCCTTTTCATTCAGCATAGCGCTAGCCATCTCTCCAATGGTTCTGTTCTTCCTTTCTACTACTCCATTCTGTTGAGGAGTTCTTGGAGCTGAGAAGTTGTGATCAATTCCATGCTCATTGCAGTATTCCAGAAAGTAAGAGTTTTCAAATTCTCCTCCATGATCTGACCTGATAGACATAATGGAAATACCTTTCTCATTTTGCACTTTCTTAGCTAAGTTTAGAAATGTATCAAAGGTATCACTTTTAGAGGAAAGAAATAATGTCCATGTAAATCTAGAGTAATCATCCACAATTACGAGCACATACAGATTACCACCAATGCTCTTTACCATAGATGGACCAATTAAATCCATATGAAGTAGTTCTAGTGGTCTGGTTGTGGTGACTACATTTTTGGATTTAAAAGAAGATTTTGTTTGTTTTCCTTTTAAGCATGCATCACATTCTTTATCCTTTTCAAAAGTAATTTTTGGTAGGCCAGTGACTAGCTCATTTTTAACCAATTTTGAAAGCTGATTCATGTTAACATGAGCTAATCTTCTATGCCATAGTCAACTATCGTTGTCCTGACTAATTAAACAAACAAAATCTAAGGGAGAAAATTCATCAAGATCAATAGTATAGCAGTTACCATCCCTTTGACCTTTGAGGATCACTTTGTGATCACTTTTTTTTATGACAGGCAAAACTTTGAGTCAAATAGCACCCAATTTCCTTTGTCACATGTTTGGCTCACACTCAGCAGATTGTGGTTGAGGCCTATCACAAACAGCACCTCTTCAATGGATATTTCAGGATTTTTGCCCACCATGCCTATGCCGACTATTTTGCCATATTGATCACCCCCAAAGGTCACATTTCCTCCTTTCTTGTCTCTAAGGGTGATGAACTTCTCTTTGTCACTAGTCATGTGACTTGAGCAGGCACTGTCCATATACCATTTGTTGCTCCTTTTAGCTTTGAGACAGACCTGCAAAATAAGGTTCAAATTTTCTTTTTAGGTACTCAAATTTGTTTGGGTCCTTTTCTGTCAGTAGTCCTTTCCCTAGATACAAATGTACCCTTAGGAACCCATTTAGCTTTCCTGTCAAGTCCATTTTTCTTTATAGCACAAGAACTGGAAATATGTCCCTTTTTGTTACAGAAATGACAGGTAGTAAAGGGACTACTGGATTGAGAAGCAGGAAGAAAACAATGCAGATAGTACTTTTGTTTTGTATGCCTTGGTTGATTATATGTTTCAATGTAAGGTGACGTATTATTTTTCTTTCTATTATTTTCAGCATGCACAAAATGTCTCATATATGCATTCTTGTTTTTATTCCTAATCTTTTCCTTGACAGCACATGGATCATAGCCAAGACCAGCTTTTCCTTGTGATATTCTTTGGCTCCCCATCAAAGCAAACAACATATATTTACCTCAAGTAAGCCTAGACATGCTTTTCACTAAATATTCATTAGTTTGCTTCAGTTCAATGCATGATTCACAGCAAATAGATTCAGCAGAAGGTAAAGAAGTAATTTCATAAATGTTACTTTGAGATTCCAGTTTATTAATCTTTTTCTTTGCTAGTTTTAGTTCTTTAGCAACTTTAATAAACTCATCATGAAGCTCATGAAATATATCTAGTAATTCAGAATAAGAAGGTTCAGATTCATATACCTCTTCTTCCTGATCACTGCTGCATGATGGTTCAGCTTCCTCAGAAGAAAGCGCCATCAGACAAATGTTGGCAATCTTATCTTCATCCTCTTCTTCCTCATCTGAGGTGTTACCCCATATTGATGAGATGTAGGCTTTCTTCTTCTTCCCTTTGTCTACAACTTTCTTGTCCCTTTCTTGCTTCTTGAGAAATTGAGGACAATCTCATTTGATGTGTCCTTGCTTCTTGCACTCATAGCAAGTCATAGGTTCTTTTGCCTTTTTCTTGCTCTCTCCAGCTTCTCCCTTCTTGAAGATTCTCTTGTTTCCCTTCTTGCTGTAGAATCTTTCAAATTTTTTTACCATCATAGCCAAAGTTTCTTCATCCAGCTCATCTCCTTTGTCAGATTCTTCTCTATTTTCTTTAGCAGTTTTAAGGGCAAGGCCTTTCTTCTTTCTGTCCTGTCTAGCTTTCTTGAGAGCTTTCATTTTTCCTTCATACTCCTCAATGTTGCCGAAAAGAGCTGTAACAGAGGCCATTCCAGAGGGAGAGCTCTGAGTATCTTTCTTACTTTTTCAGATTGAGTGTACTCCTTTCCCAGACTCTTCAGTTGATTCACAATGAGAGTGAATCTCTTTTGCAGCTCCTTTACAGTTTCTCCTTCAGTCATTCTGAAGCTTTCATACTCTCCAATGCATGTGTTTAGTCTATTCTCCCTTACCCTAGTTGTTCCTTCATGTGCAGTCCGTAGAGTGTCCCACATTCCTTTAGTAGTGGAGCATTGTGAGACTCTGTAAAATTCATCTTGGTTCAAGGCACTGATTAAACAATGCTTTGCCTTAAAATTTAGCAAGACTCTCCTTCTGTCTTCTTTATTCCACTCTGCTTCTGGCTTCTTTTTGTATTTTCCATCATCTGTTAGGGCCATTGGGATGAAATCTCCTTTCTCAATGACTGACCAGATATCAAGATCAATTGATTGGAGATAGATTTACATCCTCATCTTCTAGTACCCATAGTATTCTCCACTGAAGCCAGGTGATCTATTTGTGTTGTTCCCTTCTGGTAGTATGCTTTCACCAGAGCCAGCCATTTTAATTCCCGGACTGTGGATCCTTTGATTGGGAATCCGGACTCTGATACCACTTGTTAGTTAGGTTGACTTCCCAAGAGGGGGTGAATTGGGAAGATTAAAAATTTTCTGCACAAAGTGAAATAGGTGAAGAAAGCAAGGTATAATGAAAGCAGCGTAAAAGCAAAGCAAATTGAAAAAGTAATGATAGGGAGAAGAACACTCAGAAATTTATCCTGGTTCGGTCTATCCACTTGACCTACGTCCAGTCCCCAAGACACCTCTTGAGATTTTTCACTGTACTGCAAGAATTCAATGGGCTTCTTGCAAATGCCACAGTACATAGCTTGTGCTCTGTTTTCTAGAGCTTTCTCAATCTCTCTAACCACTTCCACAATGTGCTTCCCAATCCCCTTATGATGTCCCCTCACAAGTAAATATATCTTCTAGATGAAGATTAGATTATTTACAAAGATATAACTCTCTTGAATAGAGTAAATATGAAGGTTAAAGTACAGATATTGAAGTTGAGAGGGTAAAAGCTTTTTGAGAAGAAGATTTGGCAGAATTTCAGTATATACAGAGTTTGATTCGTTACCCACAACTTCAAATGATGTTATATTTATAGATTTAGGTCTCAAATGTCTGTTAGAGACAAAATCTATCCGTTGGAGAAGTTATCCAATGGTTACTTTGAAAAACTATCCATTAACCAACCGCATTTAATGCTTCTGACATACTGAAATTCGAATTTTGGTTGGTCAACAGACAAATTTTGAAGGAACCGAAGGTTAAAGCTTCCAACGTTAAAATACTGAAGTTCGTCTGTTCATGAAGTGAAATTCGAATTTTGAAACTTAGAAAATGTTTACATGTTGTGACATACGAATTTTCAAGAGAAGAGTTTTTCTGTTAAGTGTGAACAGTGTTTTCAATTTGCTACAGTGCCCTCGAAATTTGAATTTTAGAGTCCCAAAATTTGTCTGTTCTCAGCAAGCTCGGAAAGCACAGTAGTTCTTTTACATTGAAATTCGAATTTTCAAAGAGTGAAATTTTTCTATCAGAGAGACCTCTTTTCAGACATACTTTAACATTTGAATTTACAAACACTGTCATTCGTATGTCAACATGTCATTGCAATAGACTTACCACCTTAGCTTCTGAAATTTGAATGTCCATGTTCAAAGTTTGTCTGTCAGTGAGTAATTTTGAAACTCAGAATAATCTTGATTTCAGATGAACTTTAACATTGTTTCAGACGAATTTCTTCAGTTTTCATAAGTTGTATTTTATCTGAAATTCGAATGTTCAAAACTCAAAGTTCATCTGTTGCTTAACAGCTTCTTCCAGACACATATGAAAATTCAAATTTTGGAAAATCAAAATTCGTCTGTCAGAGAAACATCTCTTCAGACTTATTTAGTTTTAACTCGAAATTCAAATTTCTAAAGCTAAAGTTCGAATTTCCAACATGACAATTTAATGTAATATTTTCAAACTTCATCTGTTGGTGGGTATTTTTCAAATATTTCATAATCTTGACCATTTCATAAGCGATCATGTTTTGAAAAGCACATTGAAAATCAGACACCATTTCATAAGTGATCATGTTTTGAAAAGAGACATTATATTGGAATTTGTCCCTAAAAAAGATCAGCTTGCAGATATCTTGACCAAGCCACTTCCAGAGGATATATATTGTAAAATCAGAAGAGAATTAGGAATGGTAAATCCAAATGAACTGTAACCAAACTTCAATCTAAATCTATTTACTTTCTAAAGTTAATCTTTTAAGTCATACTCTAACTTAAGTATCAGAATATGTTTAAAGTGTTTTGCAGGTACTACTAATGAGTTTATGTGATAAAGAAATCAATATAATGGAGTATCTCATACTTACTCAACTAACATCTGTTGAAGAAATATGAAAATTTGAATGTTTAGCATTTGTCTTGTTAGAATTGTTGGCTTACCAAGGGGGTGAATTGGGAAGTTGAAAAATTTTTCTGCAAAAATGTGATTTTAAGGTGATAGTAGAAGTTTGTAGAAAAATAGAGTATAAAGATAATGAAGGTAAATGCAAGGTAATGGAAGAAAGGACAAGAAAATTTATCCTGGTTCGGTCTAATCCACTTGACCTAGGTCTAGTCCCAAAGCCACCACTTGAGATTTTTCACTGTCTACAAGAATTCAATGGGCTCGTTACAATGCCTTAATACAACCTTACGCTCTGTTACAAGAACACTCAAACTTTTACACTCTACACTCTTACAAAGTGTATCCCCAATTCCCTTGTGAATCCCTTCACTGGATATCCTTCTTCCAGACATAAAAAAGGTATTACACATAAAGAAACTCTCTAAATTAGAGAAGATATGATAGTTGAAGTATAATAAATGAAGTATGAGAGTATAATGGCTTTGACTCAGAAATTTGATAGGGTTTTACACAAATAGAATTAAATTCATTTGGGATAGGATAATTAAGAAAATATAAGAATAAAATTAGAATAACCCTGTAGCCCAAAAATGCTAATTTATTATAAAAAGCAGTTTTATTGATACAGTTAAAAATTACCCGGTTCAGGATATATTTGGACCAGGAAAAATTGAGCAATTTTGGACACTTAAAACACTCTCCCTAGGCATGTGGGCAGCTGGAATTTTTGGCCAAGAACTTCTTAAGGAAGTCATGAATTTTTTGCCAAAAACTTGTAAAGGATGTTTTTTATTTTTGGACCAAAAATTCATTAAGGTTTGTTGTTCAATTAGTAAGCTAATTAGGCCATATAATCCCTCTGTTTCCTACCTATTCTAAATGGCACATTCACTAGCAAAATAAAGAAAGAAAACCGAAGAAAGAAGAGAGAAAAGAGGAGAGGAAAGGAAAGACAAAGAAGAAAGCTTGGAGAATCCTTCAAGCTAGTTTATTAAGTTGTAAAGTATGGTTTCATGGAGTCTCCTCCTTCCTCTCCTCATGATAAGATTTTGTCCAAACCCTAGAGGAAGCGAGGAATGAATTTTTATGCAATCAACTTAGGAGAAACACCAAACTAACAACCTAGAACAAGATTGTGGGAGTAGTTGAATGATTTTCAAAACAAATCATTTTCTCTCATTTTCTTGCAAATTTTGGTCTGAATATAGCATCACTGTAGAGTTGGAATTTCATGTTTTTGATGCCAAAAATGAGTTCCTCATGGTCCAAAACCTTGAGAACAAGTATTGATTTCAAGTAAAAGCTTAAGATTAAGAAAGTAAAATTTTTAGGGTTTTGAAGTTCTTTATGAAGCAACCCTTAGTTCAAGTTGATTTATTTGATGTTTGATGATGCATTAGGGTTTGAGAAAGCTTAAGGAAGTCCTTGGAAAGGTTGAATCAAAGAGACAAGGCATAAAGTCTAATAAGGTAGCATAGTTACATTTTCTTGCATTATATTGTCCTACTATATTCTATTGTGAATGATGACTTCTCATATTGTTTTTATGATGCTTGAGACTGGTTTTGGCTATTTTTATGAAAGGGATAGTGCCTGAGATATCCATTTTCTATGCTGTTATAATGCTGAAATTTTTATAGATAATACGGTGATTTATGCCTTGAAATGATTGTTAAGATGTTTTGGAGGTTTTATAGCATGCATGATAATGTAAATGTTTTGAGATGTGACTAGCTATTGGGATTTCCAAAATCTCATCACCCAAATTATAATATGATAGGTCCAAGCTATGGAAGAAATCCAAGGGAGGCAAAGAGCAAGGAGAAGGATTTCAATAATTTATCTTTTCTTTACTACGATGTATTGTTTATTTGTTAAATCATGTAAATTTTTATATAAAATTTTGAGGATGTGTTTGTATGCAATCAAATGCCTCTAAGTCTTTTGAGATGATTAGTACAAGTTTGGAACATGATTTGACCATGTGAAAATGTATGGAAAACTATTTTGGTAAGGTTAAGGTATATAAATGCTAATTCTGACCTCTGTCCAGTTATACTATTACTATCTAGATGAAATTTCAAATAATATATAAACATTATATATCTTCTTAAAAGAACAAATATATCTTTAAAATGGTTCAAAGAACACCCCATTTGGAGTTGTGTACAAATTATAGTGAGTTTTTAAATTCAGGGTTCAAAACAGGGCAAGAATGGGAAATTTGAAAACTGAAAAGTAAGTATTGGAAAATTCAAAAGGCAATATAAAATCATATGAAGCTCCAAATATTCAGTGCTTCATACGTATACACATTTCTATGTTTTAAGTTTCATATGTCACTGATTTGGAGGTAAATGGTGTTAAGTTGACTAGTCACCCAAGAGGGGGGTGAATTGGGTGATGCAAGATTTTTGCTCTTTTGGATCACAACCCAATTTCACTAAGAGTGCAGTAGAACAGGGATAAATAGAGATGGTTGTGTGCAGCAACTGAGTAGAGAAGATGAAGAACAATACACAATTATTTATATTGGTTCAGCCCAACCACTTGGCCTACATCCAGTCCCTAAGCCACCACTTGAGATTTTTCACTATATCCCCCAGGTTTGATTCAGGCACTTGTGAAGCCACTCTCCTCACACCCTTACAAGATGTGTAAATCCCTTAGTGTTTCCCCACACCAAGATTCTACCCAGAATATGTAAAAAGAAATGTTTACAGAATGAAAACTCTCTTGAAGAGTAGATAATACATTGAAAGTTCACTTTATTGAGGTGGGTTTTTTAAACAATGCTATGATAGAAAGATTTTACAAAATGTTGCAGCATTTTCGCATAAAAACTCTTAAGATTGTCACCCATAAGTTCAAATGATGTTCTATTTATAGTTTTGTGGTGTAATTAGACGTTAGATGCAAGATCTGGCTTTTAGAGATATTACCCAATGGTTTACTCTACAAAACGAGCTGTTTACAACCCATATTTAATGTTTCTGACATTCTGAAATTCGAATTTTGGATGTCAACAGATGAATTTCGAAGAGACCATAAGTTAAAGTTTTTAGCGTTGAACTTCGAATTTCATCTGTTCAAATCTGAAATTTGAATTTTCATCTTGACAAATGTTTCTTTGTTGGAACATTTGAATTTTCAAGTTTAAAGTACTTCTGGTAAGTGTGAACAGTTATTCCATCTTGAAGTTCAAATTTTGGAAGCCAAAATTTGTCTGTCAGCTTTTATGGAAGTATTTTCACATTCTGGTGTTTCGAAATTCAAATTTTGAAACCCAAAATTCATTTGTTAGACCTGAAGTTTGAAATTTTGAAGCCAAAATTCGTCTGTCAGTGGCAAGCTCAACTTTGTACGAAGGTTCTCTTCGAAATTCGAATTCGGAGGACCAAAATTCGTCTATCGCAACGGAACCTACGTAACTTCAAATTTTGCACTATAGACAATTTTACAGAAGCCATAACTCTCTCATTTTAACTCCAAATTAAGCAAATGACCTATGGTTGGAAATATCTCAAAAAATAAAAGAAGTTTCACTTCAAAAACAAATGTAATTTGTGATATATGATCGAAAGAGTGATAAGAGATCAAAACTGAAAATTCATATCTTACTACTCAACTTTAAATAACCATAGCTTTTTCATATGACCTTCATTTTGAGTGAAATAACCTTCTTTGAAAATCTTATTAAGTCTAGTTTCATATGAAATAAGTTTTACATCAAAGCCATATGTATTTTGAGAGATATATTGAAAAAACTAATCAAAGGTCAAACTCTAGATTCTTAAAAACCATATTTCACTAACTATGCTTGACTCGAAATTCGAATTTTAACACTTGAAATTCATCTGTCAGAGGTAATATCTCTGAAACTTCAAATTTCAGTCAGCAAAGTTTGTATTTTCACAAAGTATATGAAGTTTAGCTTCTTAAAATTCGTCTATCATCAGAGTTTTTCAAATCTAACTTATGCTAACATCAGACTTACTTAATCTAACTCATTTAAAACATATAGTAACAAGATTAAGTAATTTTCAAAGATTAATCCCACCTCAAGACCTAAGTGAAAATAAAATATACCTAGTGACTAGGTCTTCAAATGTTGAGTTCCACTTCCACTTGGTCATTTCCTTCTTGGCATGCTCCCTTCTGATCTTTCATTTTTAGAGCATCCTTTCTTTTCTTCTTTCTTGAGTGAGGCATGATATTGATTTTCATTTCTGTATTCCAATGCTCACTCCTCTTACTTGGACTAACCTACATTTAATATATTACACTTACAAACCAAGTAGCTAGTCTAGTTTATATATCAATCTTATGTTATTCATTATAAAAGTACAATGGATATATTTACACATAGCATGATATATGTATTCTAACCATAATTAAATACATGCTAATATGTATTTTACTTTTTTAAGGAACATTATATATGTCAGATACATATAATGCATTTGTTCCTTATTACTCTATATTTGTCATCATCAAAACTTATATTATACTAAACCTTACAAATAGAGCTATATACTAGAAGATGTAGAGTTTTTCCCAAAACCGTTCTAGTAAGAGTTGGATTTTGACCCTTCAAAATTTAAGTTAATATTATGCTCAGTCTAAGTGAAATAAATGTATAATAAAAATATGTGTATAATTAGACATACGTAGCTTTCAGATGACATAGAGTATGCATAATTTGGTCATGGATAGAATGAAATATGATTTTTCGAAATCGAGGTCAGAAAACTGGAAGATGGAAAAATGAACAAATGAACAGTAAAAGTCCATGAAATTACTGTACAAATTGGCCCAATGAATTTACTGTTTCATATTTTTCTCATGTATATATGAATTTGTGATAATTTTAGAGACTTGAATCACTTCAAAATGATTTTTCTAGATTTATTTATGAATTTTCAAATTTTATCACGTAAAATGGAAATTGCCAAATAAATAGTACCCTGAATTTTGAAAATTTCTGTTTTTATTATATTATGATTTTTGTCTCTAAACCATGATAAAAGACATTTAATATGATCTAATACATGGGAAATGGATCCTCATATAGGGTGTTACATTTTTTTTTATCAGAGCTGAAGGTTTAAGCTCTTAGAGCGTTATATTTGGGCCAAAATAATTAAGTTTAAAGAAAGGAATATATTGAATATTAATATTCCTTTGGATCAGCTTATTGACAAGGATTACTATTATGTATTGAGATAGATAAGATATTTTTCTTAAACAATAGCTGGGATCCTAACCATGATAGATGGTTGATCCCTGGGCTAAAGACGATAGAAAATAAAGAAGGTATTGGCTCAAATGAGTTACCGATAGGAAATTCGAAAAAGTCCAAGGTTAATGTTGGATCTTATCCAATTGGATCTGAACCTGAGAAAGAAGTGCCATTGCAAGTTATTCTAGCTTTTCTTGTTCAAGTTCAAAAAACAAGAATGGTAGCTTGAGAAGGCAGGGACTATAAGGTTGAGTTTTAACAAGATTCATGCAATTCAGGTTTTAATGGTCCAATTAATATTGAAGAAAAGGTAAATCACCAGCCAGTTAGAGCTAATGATTGGGTAATGGCTTGAGAAGACTTTAGCCTCTTATTTCCTCTTAATAATATTTATGAGACCAGAGAGGTTGTTATGCAACAATATTGGGAAAGCCAAGAGTGTTTTATAGAATCCAGAATTTTGGCTTTCTTGGATAAAGTTAGGGATGCTAAGAAATCCTGAGAATCCCTAAGCTATTTTTATAAGGAGGTAGTCTAGATCAATGCAATGATAGATGTAATACCAGATGATGAGCATTGGAGGCCGTATAAAGTCAAACTTCAAGAAGAAATGCCAGAAACTTTTCAAGATTATATTAAAGAGTTGGTATATTTGGAGGCAATCTGACTGGAACAGGAGGATCCTATTATAGACATAAAAGAAAAAGATTCTGAGGAGAACTTGGAAGAGAATCCAGAAGTGAATTTTAGTGAAGCTTTTATTGGAGGTAAAAGTAGCTCTTATCTCTCCAGAATGAAATGATGAAAGAGATCATGTGTAAATATGTAAAAATGTATGAAAGTAAAGAACAAGGATGACTACAAATTTTGAGTGTATCATAAGCAGTCACAAGTAGAAAGTATAATGAAATGATAATGTAATGAGATTATAAGGGCTTATGTACAAAGTTTGTTTATGAAAAAGTATTATGTTTATATATATGTGTGTGTGTTCTCTGGGTATAGTTATTAAATATTGATGAATAGATTATAATGAATTCAAAGTGGTTCGCATCATGAGACAAATAAGATTAGAGACTCCTGAACAAGGAAAGACACCACAGGGTGATCCTTTGCAAGTTATCATGAATAAATGAGATTAGCAGCAAAGGATTTTTGAAAAGTTACAGTGAACCTTAGACACTCAGAAACAACTTCAAGAAACTATAGTTGAAATTTCATCATTGAGGCAATATCAGCCGTGGGTACCCTAGGTTGTACTAATGAACCTGGCAGCGAGAATAATAAAAATTGATCGTACTAAACCACAACATGTAATAGCTCAATTTTGGAGATGATGTCCTCCCTCATTTAACGAAAGGTTTGATGTACAAATGGTGGAGGACTAAGTACTTGTTGAATCAAGAAGTCTTGATGATTCCAAACCAACATTGAAGGCCTTGGATTAAAGATATCAAAGGAGCTCAAAGTGTCTCAAGTGAAGAAAATCTGAGTAATCTTTACTAGGATTGTTGTAGGATCTTTTGTTATGGGTAAAAGACTTTGATTTGGTGGAAAAACATTTTAAAATCTTGATTTTATGTTAAACTATGAAATATTTGAAAAATACCCACCAACAAACGAAGTTTGAAAATATTACATTGAACTGTCATGTTGGAAATTCGAACTTTGGCTTTGGAAATTCAAATTTCAAGCTAAAACTGAGTAAGTCTGAAGAGATGCCTCTCTGACAGATAGATTTTGATTATTCAAAATTCAAATTTTCATAAGCATTTGAAAGAAGCTGTTGAGTAACAGACGAACTTCAAGTTTTGAACATTCAAATTTTAGACAAAATGAAATTTATGAAAACTGAAGAAATTCATCTGAAACAATGTTAAAGTTCATCTGAAATCAAGATTGTTGAAACAAGAGTTTTGATGATTCCAAACCAACATTCAAGAGCTTGGATTGAAGATATCAAACAAGAGCAAAGCTGTCTCAAGTGAAGATTTTCTGTGTATTTGCTGATTAAATCTTTTGTAGGGTCCTTAGTTTTTGATATGACTGGGTAAAAGATTTTGATTTGAAGAAAAGAAGTTTTAAAACGTTAAATTTATGCTAAATCTTCAAATATTTGAAAAACACCCACAAACAGACGAATGTTGAAAGTCTAAGCTAAACTGTCAAGTTGGAAATTCGAACTTTGCCTTTGGAAATTCGAATTTTGAGCTAAAACTGAATAAGTCTGAAGAGATGGCTCTCTGTCAGACGAATTTTGGTTGTTCAAAATTCAAATTTTCATCTAGTCTGAAAAGAGGCCTTTTGCTAACAGACGAACTTCACACTTTCAAAATTCGAATTTCAAGTAAAATGAAGTTTTGTAAAAACCGAAGAAATTCATCTGAAACTATGATAAAGTGCATCTGAAATCAAAATGAAATTGAGTTTGATAAATGCTCTCTGACAGACGAATTTTGAACTTCCTAAATTCGAATTTTCATATAAGTCTGAAAGATGCTTCTTTGCAACAGACGAACTTTGAGTCTTCAAAATTCGAATTTCAAACAAAACAAAATTTGAGAAAATGAAGAAATTCATCTGAAACTGTGTTAAAGTTCACCTGAGATCAAGAGTGATTTAAGTTTCAGAAACTGCTCTCTGACAGACGAATTTTGAACATTGAAATTCGAATTTCAGAAGCTAAGTTCTTGAGTCTATTGAAATGAAACATTGACATACGAATGATAAGAACTTACAACATTCGAATGATGAAATTAGTCTGAAAAGGGCCTCTCTGACAGACGAATTTCACCACTTCAAAATTTGAATTTCGAGGAAAGTTATCTACTGTGTCCCTTTAAACGTTCAATGGACAGACGAATTTTGGGGATCCAAAATTCGAATTTTGAAGGCACTGTAGAAAATTGAAAACACTGTTCACACTTAACCGAAAAACTTTCTTCTTGAAAATTCGTATGTCACATTGTGAAAATGTTTTGTAAGTTTCAAAATTCGAATTTCACTTCATGAACAGACGAACTTCGTGCTGTAACGTTGGAAGCTTTAATCTTCGGTTCCTTCGAAATTCGTCTGTTGGCCAACCAAAATTCGAATTTTAGTATGTCAGAAACATTAAATGCGGTTGGTAAACGGATAGTTTTTTAGAGTAACCGTTGGATAACTTCCCCAACGGATAGATTTAGTCTCTAACGGATATTTGAGACCTAAATCTATAAATACAACATCATTTGAAGTTGTGGGTAACAAATCAAACTTGTATATACCGAATTTCTGCTGAATCTTTTTCTCAAAAGCTTTTACCCTCTTAACTTCTAAACTTGTACTTAAACTTTCACATCCACTCTTTACAAGAGAGTTACTTCATTGTAATCAATCCATTCTTCATCTGGAAGATAGGTTTACTTGTGAGGGGTATTCACAAGGGGATTGGGAAGCACATAGTGAAAGTGCTTGGAGAGTTTGAGAGAGCTCAGAAACAGAGCATACCCATGTACTGTGGCTTTAGCAAGAAGCCCACTGAAATTCTTACTGTATAGTGGATAAATCTCAAGAGGTGTCTTGGGGACTGGATGTAGGTCAAGTGAATAGACCGAACCAGGATAAATCACTGACTTCTCTTCTCCTTATCTTTATTTTTCACCTTGCTCTGGTTTAGGCATTGTTTTCATTATACTGTGATATCTTCACTTACTTCACTTTGTGCAGAAAAATTTCAAACTTCCCAATTCACCCCCCTCTTGGGAAGTCAGCCTTGCTAACAAGTGGTATCAGAGCCCGGATTCCCATACAAAGGAACTCACAGTCCGAGAATTAAGATGGCTGGCTTTGGAGAGAGTATACTTCCTGAAGGGAACAATACTAACAGACCACCAGGCTTCAGTGGAGAGCATTATGGGTACTGGAAGATGAGAATACAGATCTACCTCCAATCAATTGATCTTGACATCTGGTCAGTCATTGAAAAAGGGGATTTCGTTCCAATGGCTCTAACTGAAGATGGAGGACACAAAGAGAAGCTGGAAGCAGAATGGAATGATGAGGACAGAAGGAGAGTCCTACTAAATTTCAAAGCAAAACACTGTTTAGTCAGCGCCCTGAATCAAGATGAATTCTACAGAATCTCGCAATGCACCACTGCAAAAGGAATGTGGGATACTCTGCAGATTGCACATGAAAGAACATCTGGAGTCAGGGAGAACAGACTAAACACATGCATTGGGGAGTATGAAAGCTTCAGAATGGCTGAAGGAGAAACTGTAAAGGAGCTACAAAAGAGATTCACCCTCATTGTGAATTAACTTAAAAGCCTGGGAAAGGAATACACTCAGTCTGAGAAAGTAAGAAAAATACTCAGAGCTCTCCCTCTGGAATGGCAGCCCAAGGTAACAGCAATAGAAGAAGCCAGAGGAGAATCTATGGCTTCTGTCACAGCTCTCTTCGGCAACCTTGAGGAATATGAAGGAAAAATCAAAGCACTCAAGGAAGCTGGGCTGGACAGAAAGAAGAAAGGCCTTGCCCTCAAAGCTGCTGATGAAAAGGAAGAAGAATCTGATGAAGGAGATGATCTGGATGAGGAAACTCTGGCAATGATGGTTAGAAAATTTGGAAGATTCTACAGCAAGAAGAAGAACAAGAGATTCTTCAAGAAAGAAGCAGCTGGAGAAAGCAAGAAAGAGACAAAAGAACCTGTGACTTGCTATGAATGCAAGAAGCAGAGACACATAAAGTGGGACTGCCCCCAATTCATCAAGAAACAAGAAAAGGAAAAGAAAGCTGCTGATAAAGGAAAGAAGAAGAAGGCCTACATCTCATCTATATGGGGTAATAGCTCAGATGAGGAAGAAGAAGATGAGGATGAGATTGCCAACATTTATCTGATGGCACTTGCTTCTGAAGAAGCCACACCCTCACACAGCAGTGATCAGGAAGAAGAGGTATATGAATCTGAACCTTCCTATTTTGAATTACTAGATGCATTTCATGAGCTTCATGATGAATTCATTAAAGTTGCTAAAGAACTGAAATTAGCAAAGAAAAAGATAAGTAAGCTGGAGTCTCAAAGCATAGTTTCTGAAATTGCCTCTTTACCTCCTACTGAATCTGTTTGCTGCACCTCATGCACTGAACTTAAGCAAACTAATGATTATTTAGTTAAAAGCATGTCTAGGCTCACTAGAGGTAAAGATATGTTGTTTGCCTTGATGGGGAGCCAAAGAATATCACAAGGAAAAGCTGGTCTTGGCTATGATCCATGTGCTGTCAAGGAAAAGATTAGGAAGAAAAATCAGAATGCGTATATGAGACATTTTGTGCATGCTAAGAATAATAAAAAGAAAAATGATGCATCACCTCACATTGAAACATATGATCAACCAAGGCATGCTAAACAGAAGTATTATCTGCATTGTTTTCTTCCTGCCACTCAATCTAGCAGTCCATTTATTACCTGTCATTTCTGTAACAAAAAGGGACATATTTCCAGTTCTTGTGCATTGAAGAAAAATGGACTTGGCAGGAAAGCTGAATGGGTTCCCAAAGTTGCATCTGCATCTAGGGAATTACTTACTGACCGAAAAGGACCCAAGCAAATTTAGGTACCTAAAAGGAAAACATAAACTTTGTTTTGCAGGTCTGTCTCAAAGCTCAGAAAAGCAACAAATGGTATATAGACAGTGCCTGCTGAAGTCATATGACTGGTGATAAGGAGAAGTTCATCACCCTTAGAGACAAGAAAGGAGGAAAGGTGACCTTTGGAGGTGACCAATATGGCAAAATCATTGGTATTGGAATTGTGGGCAAAAATCCAGAAACATCCATTGAAGAGGTGCTGTTTGTGATTGGCCTCAACCACAACTTACTCAGCGTGAGTCAGACTTGTGACAAAGGAAACTGGGTGCTGTTTGACTCAAAGTTTTGCCTGGTCATCAGAAAAAGTGATCGCAAAGTAATCCTCAAAGCTCAAAGGGATGGTAACTGTTATCCTATTGACCTTGATGAACTTCCTCCCTTGGACTCTGTATGTTTAATTAGTCAGAATAATGATAGTTGGCTATGGCATAGGAGATTAGCTCATGTTAACATGAATCAATTGTCTAAACTGATTAAAAAAGAGCTAGTAACTGGTCTTCCTAAAATATCTTTTGAAAAGGATAAAGAATGTGATGCATGCCTAAGAGGAAAACAAACCAAAGCATCCTTCAAATCTAAAAATGTAATTACCACAACAAGACCACTTGAATTGTTGCATATGGACTTAATTGGACCATCTAGAGTGAAAAGTCTTGGTGGTAATCTGTATGTGCTTGTAATTGTAGATGATTACTCTAGATTCACTTGGACATTGTTTCTTTCCTCTAAAAGTGATACCTTTGATGCATTTGTAACCTTAGCTAAGAAAGTGCAAAATGAGAAAGGTATTTCTATTGTGTCTATCAGGTCAGACCATGGAGGAGAATTTCAAAACGCATACTTCCTGGAGTACTGCAATGAGCATGGGATTAACCACAATTTCTCAGCACCAAGAACTCCTCAACAAAATGGAGTGGTGGAAAGGAAGAACAGAACCATTGGAGAAATGGCTAGAGCTATGCTGAATGAGAAGGAACTCTCTCAAGTATTCTGGGCTGATGCAGTGAATACAGCAAGTTACATCATAAACAGAGCCTACATCATACCAATCCTTGGGAAGACTCCTTATGAGCTGTACAAGGGAAGAAAGCCAAATTTGTCATGCCTCCATGTGTTCGGGTGCAAATGCTTCATTCATAACAATGGGAAAGAAAATATGGGTAAGTTTGATGCCAAGTCCGATAAAGGTATATTTTTGGGCTATTCGAGTAGGAGTAAGGCTTATATGGTTTATAATAAAAGATCAAATATAGTAGAAGAATCAGTGCATGTGGTTTTCATTGAAAATGAAGCTGTTTCAAGACATGAGGATGATCTAACTATCAATTTTGAAAAACTGGGAATTTCAGACAAAAGTAAAACTGAACCTCCAAAGATATCTGAATCTGTTGACACAGAGGAAGATGTCCAGGAGCAAGAGTTTGATGAAGAAAATAATGAAGAAACAACTCAAGAACTCCCTAGAGCTTGGAGATATCAAAGGAATCACCCTGTTGATCAAGTAATAGGGAATGTTCAAGAAAAAGTCAAAACCAGAAAATAGTTAAGGGATCAAATGCTCAACTGCGCCTTCATTTCTCAAATTGAACCTAAATATGCTGAGGAAGCCTTAACTGATGATTACTGGATATTAGCTATGCAAGATGAACTAAATCAGTTTGAAAGAAATCATGTTTGGGATTTAGTGCCCAGGCCCAAAAATCATCCTGTTATTGGTACCAAATGGGTTTTCAGAAATAAATTGGATGAATCTTGAACAATAATCAGAAATAAGGCTAGACTGGTTGCTAAAGGGTATAATCAGGAAGAAGGTATTGATTTTGAAGAAACCTTTGCACCAGTAGCTAGACTAGAGGCTATAAGAATACTGCTAGCATATGCATGCATGAAAAATATTTTACTATATCAAATGGATGTAAAGAGTGCCTTTTTAAATGGATATATCATGGAAGAGGTTTATGTAGATCAACCTCCTGGTTTTGAAGATTCTACTAAAGCAAACCATGTTTATAAACTGAAGAAGGCTCTTTATGGTTTAAAACAAGCCCCTAAAGCCTGTTATGAGAGATTGAGCAATTTTCTAACTGAAAAAGGGTTTAATAAAGGCAAAGTTGACACAACTTTATTCACTAAGAAAGAAAATAAAGATTTACTGATTGTTCAAATCTATGTTGATGATATTATTTTCGGTGCTACTAATGAAACTCTTTGCAAGAAATTTTCTGAGTTAATGCAGGGAGAATTCGAGATGTCCATGATGGGTGAACTTAACTTCTTCCTTGGACTGCAAATCAGACAGCTTGATGATGGTATCTTTCTCAGTCAATCCATGTATCTAAAGGAGCTGCTAAAGAAGTTTGGAATGAAGAATGCCAAGCCAATGGGAACACCTATGGCTACTGCAACCAAACTAGACATGGATGAGAATGGGAAGATGTTTGACATTACTCAGTACAGGAGAATGATTGGATCCCTGCTGTACTTAACTGCCAGCAGACCTGACATTATGTTCAGTGTCTGCATGTGTTCAAGGTTCCAATCATGCCCCAAAGAATCCCATGCAACAGCTGTGAAAAGAATTTTTAGATATCTTATTGGAACATCACAGATGGGTTGTTGGTATCCAAAAGGCAATGGAGAAGACCTCAAAGGATACACTGATGCTGATTTTGCAGGATCTAAAACCGACAGAAAAAGCACAAGTGGAACCTGTCAGTTCCTTGGAGGATCCCTAGTTTCATGGTTCAGCAAAAAGCAAAACAGTGTGGCCTTATCTACTACAGAAGCTGAGTATGTTGCAGCTGGAAGCTGTTGTGCCCAAGTCATCTGGATGAAACAGCAGCTTGAAGATCTTGAGGTTAAAATAAAAGAGATACAAATCATGTGTGACAACCAAAGTGCTATAAATATCACCAAGAATCCTATCATGCATTCAAGAACAAAGCATATTGAAGTCAGGCACCACTTCATAAGAGATCATGTTCTGAAAGGAGAAGTTAGATTGGAGTACATCCCAACAGAGGATCAAGTTGCTGATATACTCACAAAACCTCTGCCAGAAGACAGACTTTGTAAAATAAGGAGAGAATTGGGAATGGTAAACCCCAATGAACTGTAAGATATTTTCATGCAATTCTGTCTTTAAAATTTTCAATATCAGAATCAATTCTAACTTGAGCTTCGGAGTATGTTTAATTTGAGGTGCAGGTGCTCCTTGTGAAAATCAATGGCAATAAACTTGAAGATTGGAGCACGTCAGAATGGAACAACCAGAAAATGGAGTGAATGATGTAAATTCTAAGTTTTGGATCCATTCTGTAAGTTTTTAAAGATGAAATTCGCATTTTAATGTGTGTTAGATGTATTTTGCTTCATAAAATGTGCTTCTGACATGGTCAACATTCGAATTTCAGTTCACTAACAGACGAACTTCGGCCTGTTATGCCTTGGAACAGTTCTCTGTAATGCCTCGAAATTCGTCTGTTGAAACTTGAAAGTTCAAATTTTCAAAATCAGAAATTTCAAAGTTATGTTTGTCCAGCACTACTACACAAATTATTACTTCCTAACATACGAATGTTGGACAATCTTTACATAGTAAGAAAATTCGAATTTTCAGTTCAAAATTCGTCTGATGAATCATGTCCTACATGCTGAATTGTTAAAAGATGCAGCTCTGCTTGTTTAATTCGTCTGATTGATTGATAGTTTGATTGTTGACTGCCTTTTTCTTTTCAACATTCGAACTTTGGTGGAACAAAATTCGTCTGTTGTGCCTGAATTGCTTGTTTCAAGCCACTGTCAGACGAACTTTCAAGATGAAAATTCGTCTGTCAGTAAGCTGTGCTGAACGGTTTAACTTGTAACTGCCCGAAGTTCGAATTTTGACCCCTCAAAGTTCGTCTGTCAGACAGTTACACACGTTAAATGCTACGGTTTTCCTCAGAACAGACGCAGCCCTATCTGTAACCTCTCTAAATCTGTTCTGATTCTCTCTTTAATTCTCTTAACTCCTGTCCAAAAATCGTCATTCTTCACCGTTTAAACTTCCATTCGCATCCCATAAACCCTTTCTTAACCTCATTCTGCTTCATTCCACTGAAAAATAGCGAGAGTAAAGATCCCTGGAGCAGGACAAGCTGGGACTCGGCCAAAAAGAACGGTTAAATCTCAATATGCTACAAAAGAAGGAGAGAAATCCAAGAGAAAGGCCGAACCCAGTAAAGTTACCCCTTCTAAATGCCAGAAATCATCATCCAAGGCAGATTTACAGAAAACTGGGCCTTCCTCATCAAAAACTGCAGTCCCTTCGGGTGATACTGCTACTGTGGCTTCCTCCTCTTCTACACAATCTGGAGAATTTGAGCTTACTACATTGCCACTTTGGAGCACTCCTGAGATTCAAGAAGAGTTTTCTGCCAAGTTTTCCAGCAAAAAGGTAATCAAGCCTCACTGTGTAAATTTGGAGCAATTTTTGATATCCAACAACTTTGATGCTGCATTATGGTTGATAAGATACAAAAACCTATTGGAAATTGCTGAAAAATATGATGATGAAGTAGTGAAGACTTGGTATGCCTCTCTTCAATATAACAGCAAGAAAAAGAAATGGGAGGTCACTTTGAGATCAAGGACCATCTGGCTTGCTGATGAAACGATCAATGAAGTGCTGGAAATCCCAGGACAAGATGGGTTGAAAATTGACATTACAGCCTCTGGATACATGGATGAGGCAAGCACAGTGGATGAAGAAGGTGGATCCTTTCTGAACTACAAAGAGAGCAGGACACCTTATTTAGGAGAAGGGAAAACAGGCCAACAATAAATCTGTTGAAGCCTACAGACCTAAGTGTACAAGTCAGGATCCTGCACTATATAGTGTCCAGGATCATATTCAACAAGGGTGGCAGCTTCAATTTGATAACAAGGGCAGAGGCTCATGTGATGACTGCTATCATTCGTGGGAAGCTGATTAACATGGGTCATATCATCCTCCAGAGAATGATAAAGGCAAGGGATCAGAGGAAGGATTCCACACTCCCCTATGCTGCAATTATTTCAAGAATCCTGCAGCATGCTAGAATTCAACACATTGAAAAGGGGAAAGGGAAACTCACTGAGGCATTCAAAGAGGAGGAACTGCAAAGGATGGGCATTGAAAGAGATGAAGGATGATGGGTTGGAAAGGGAGCAGGGAAATCTGAAGACTTGTTCTTTGTTGCTGATGCATCCCTCTATCAAGAAGGAACTTCCGAGGCCCCTGGCAAATCTGTACCTCAGCCTTCTCAGCCAATCCCATCTCCCTCCAGGCCTACTCACCCTCCTTCCACTCCCTCCTCACGGGCTAAGCCAACAAAGGTCACTGAGTTGTTTGACAGTCTGTCAACACTCATTCTCAGCATAAAAGATGAGCAAAATGCCAAATTTGCTCATATACAAGATCAGATCCATCAGTTGGCTATAAATATGAAGGTGGTGGCTGATGCCTATGAAGAGATAAGAAATGCAATTCCTACCACTTCAGCTCCACCTCAGCCTGGCGTCCCTGAGCCTACTCTGTCTCCATCCCCTGTGCCTCCAAGTCCCTTCGAGATTGCCTCCTCTGACCATGATGATGATATAGATGGTGCTGGTGCAATGAGAACACCAAGTCCTGGTCCACCCTAGGACTATGGAGTGGAAGAAGAAGGACTCCAAGATACAAGCCCTCATGAGCCCATGCAAGAAGATGCTCAGGAATCAATTCTGTCCACTCAAGAATCAGAGCAAGTTGAAAGACTGGTGGCTGCCATTTCAAGCTCCTCTATGCAAGAAGATGTGAGCACTGAGGAAAGGAGCCTTGTACCTGTTGCTGACTATGTTGCCATTGCTCACAATGCTTGACTAGAAGCTCAGAGGAGAAGGCTAGAAGAAATGTTTCCTCCTGCTAAACCAGCTTCCTCTTCTCTAGCTGCCTATGGTCTTACAGAGGAACAAAGAGCTCAACTAGCTCTTTCCAGACAGGCTGTAATGCCCCTCATGATATTTTTTTTCTTGGCATTGTGTTCAGGATCGGAGGAATCAGGATGAAGGAAGGCTCAAGTGGAGTCTGGAAGAGCTCCACGCCGCGGCGAAGAGCAGGGCCGCCGCGGCGAGAAGCTTTCCAGTGGCGTTGTTTTGGAAATTTTGGTGGAGCCGCGGCGAGGAGTGTTGGAGCCGCGGCAAGAGTCGGAAAAATTATTTAAATCCGGATCAGTCGGACGCGAAAGAAAGAAAGGAAACGAAGGGAGCGACGCAGAGAGACGAGGAGCAGTGCTAGGGTTCGGCATTTTCGGTGTCCCAGAGTGATTCTCGTCCATCGGGAGCTTGGATTCAAGTTGGTAAACGTTCCCTACTCCTCTCTCTCCAGTTTCTTCGGTTGAAATTTGGGATTTTCGGTTGTATGGTTGGATTTCTGGGTTGAGGTGAAATCCACCGATTGAAATGGTTGTCTTGGGGTTGTTGAAGTGTGTTTTGTGTTCTTGTTGCTTTGATGTGAGTTTTGAAGGGTTTATGTGTGTTTAGAGCTTAACCCTAGGTTGTCTTCGGTAATAGCTCTTAGGAATCCGAGGTATTTGAGGTTGTGTAGTGTTTGAGTAATCCCTAAGAGCTTATTGATGCGTGTAAAGGGTGTTGGAACCTTGGGTTAGGTTAATGTGGTGGAATTGTGAGGTTTGATTTGTTGGTATATTGTGCTAATGGGAGATTTGTGACATGATAAAGGTTGTTGGCTAATCAAGAGGGGTTCACGCGTACTGGACAGTTCAAGGAAGCTTGTGGAAATCGTGTGTGTGTGGTAACAACAATTAAGGTAACCGGATGTTTGTTTTATGTGATTATATGTTGATATGTATATGTACGTATATGCATGTTCCTTTTCATACCACGATATTGATTGTGTATGTGTGTACGGTTTTCTACATATCGTGGTATGCACGGCTTGATGATTGTATATGTTATGATGTGTAGCATCCCCATACTATTGCATGCTAGCATGTCCATATGATATATGATATGATAGTATACGTATATATGTATGTAGAGGCATGTTGGCATGACATTGATATCATCACCACATGATTGCATAGTGAGAAATGGATGACGAGGTGATGATGATGAGATATGATGCGATAAAGATCCCTATCGCTAAATCCTCTCCATGGGAGAGCCAGGCGGTAGAGGACATGATATGATATGATATGATATCCCTGTCACTAAATCCTCTCCTAGGGAGAGCCAGGTGACTGTGGATTTGGGGATGCACCTTCTCTAAATCACCATCAATTCGTGATGGTCCAGGGGAAGGAGAGCCACGGTCCGAACTCTAGTGTAACCATTGGCCCGGTTGCATTAGGGTAAGGTGAGCTTGGTGATGTCCTGGAATCGGTCTTCACCGACTATTGGAAGGGAATCATCTATTGAATGTCTTATGATGACGATAGCTCGTGGTTCTAGCCGTGTATGAGGGAGAACATGTATACCATTCATTAGCATTGCATTGCACGACTGTATGGATCAGTATATATATATATATGTGTGTGTGTGTGGTTGTTGTTCCCGGTTACTGAGACATTGTCTCACCCCCTCTCCCATAAACTAACCTTTCAGGTGACGGTTCTGGCACTAGTCCGGAGAAGACGCGGGAGTAGCTGTGTACGTGGGAATAGTCTATGTAGCGTGTGTATGTTGTATTAGTATCTTATGCCAAGTAGGATAGCATGGTTTGTAATGGATAATGTTATGATTGAGATTGGCTATGTATGGATGTTTATGTATGTGGTATGTATGGTTGAATGTTGTTGAGAAGTATGTGTGACTGTTTTGGTAAGTCCAGAGTGTTGTTGAGCCTTGTTGGTTTGCGTAAGGGCCTGCAACCCTTTTGATCAGGTCGGGTTCCAAGGGGTCAAATCTCATAGGGGTGGTTCCTCTGAGGTAAAACCTCTTTGGACAGGTCGGTTTGGGGGTTTTTGGACCTGTATGAATGGTCTCTGAGCGACCAGTTGCCTTTGGTGGCAATTGGAGGTAGCTAGTGATAAGTTTTGGACAATTAGTGGTCAAAACGGAGTCAAGGGTCTAGAATCTCCATACGGAGTTGGATTGAGGTAAAAGTGGTGTCCTTGGATAGATGGGGACTAGATTGACTTGTAGGAGTTGGAATCGAGTCAATCGGAGGTCGGAGCATAAAGTTATGCGCGTCAGAAGTTCGCCCCGGAGTGTTGAAATTGCTGATATGGTATATCAGCAAGGGGGCGCCGCGGCGAGGGAAGGCAGGCCGCGGCGCCAGAGGAGACAGAAGCGATGTTGAGATAGGGGAGGCCGAAGCCGCGGCGGTACTGTAGCGGCCGCGGCCCCAGCCCAATTTTTGGTTCTTTTGTGTCGTTTTCGCTGTGTTTATGAATATGAAGAGTTGTTTTGAGATGTCAGGGTGTGTAGGGTCAGATTTTGAAGTTTTTGGTTAAGTTCGGAGGTGTCAGGAGGTAGGATGTTACACAGGCAATGCAGGAGCTGCTGGAAATCTCTGACGAGGAAACAAGCACTGAGCCCCCAGCTGAACCTGAAATTCCTTTTGCTCCTGTGCCCCTTCGTGCTATTCCTGTCTCTTTGATCCCTCCTCCGGCTGATTTTGTTGGCCTTCCTGATGATGTCAAAAAGGGGGAGAAGTCTGGGCAAATTGGAAAGACTGCTGCTGAGCAATCTGGTAAAGGAAAAGGGAAATCCTACAGCAAGAAGACCAAGGCCAAGAAGAAATGATTGGAAATTCTTGTTGTACTTTGTACTGTGTATTTATGTTTTGAATTTGTTGATTGGACTAGTTTTAATGGTTGAACTTTGCTTTATTTGGTTCTGTATAAGCAACTCTTGTTTAAATGAATGGATCCCTTTGTTGCAATGTTTTGTGCCTTAATTCTGTTGATATCTTATGCATATGTTGAGGGGGAGCTTGTGAAAGCGAACCTAAGTACTAATCCAGTTTGTAAGTTGTTTTGTCATCATCAAAAAGGGGGAGAATGTTGAAACAAGAGTTTTGATGATTCCAAACCAACATTCAAGAGCTTGGATTGAAGATATCAAACAAGAGCAAAGCTGTCTCAAGTGAAGATTTTCTGTGTATTTGCTGATTAAATCTTTTGTAGGGTCCTTAATTTTTTATATGACTGGGTAAAAGATTTTGATTTGAAGAAAAAAAGTTTTAAAACGTTAAATTTATGCTAAATCTTCAAATATTTGAAAAACACGCATAAACAGACGAATGTTGAAAGTCTAAGCTAAACTGTCAAGTTGGAAATTCGAACTTTGCCTTTGGAAATTCGAATTTCGAGCTAAAACTGAATAAGTCTGAAGAGATGGCTCTCTGTCAGACGAATTTTGGTTGTTCAAAATTTGAATTTTTATCTAGTCTGAAAAGAGGCCTTTTGCTAACAGACGAACTTCACACTTTCAAAATTCGAATTTCAAGTAAAATGAAGTTTGTAAAAACCGAAGAAATTCATCTGAAACTATGATAAAGTGCATCTGAAATCAAAATGAAATTGAGTTTGATAAATGCTCTCTGACAGACGAATTTTGAACTTCCAAAATTCGAATTTTCATATAAGTCTGAAAGATGCTTCTTTGCAACAGACGAACTTTGAGTCTTCAAAATTCGAATTTCAAACAAAACAAAATTTGAGAAAATGAAGAAATTCATCTGAAACTGTGTTAAAGTTCACCAGAGATCAAGAGTGATTTAAGTTTCAGAAACTGCTCTCTGACAGACGAATTTTGAACATTGAAATTCGAATTTCAGAAGCTAAGTTCTTGAGTCTATTGAAATGAAACATTGACATACGAATGATAAGAACTTGCAACATTCGAATGATGAAATTAGTCTGAAAATGGCCTCTCTGACAGACGAATTTCAGCACTTCAAAATTCAAATTTCGAGGAAAGTTATCTACTGTGTCCCTTTAAACGTTCAATGGACAGACGAATTTTGGGGATCCAAAATTCGAATTTCGAAGGCATTGTAGAAAATTGAAAACACTGTTCACACTTAACCGAAAAACTTTCTTCTTGAAAATTCGTATGTCACATTGTGAAAATGTTTTGTAAGTTTCAAAATTTGAATTTCACTTCATGAACAGACGAACTTCGTGCTGTAACGTTGGAAGCTTTAATCTTCGGTTCCTTCGAAATTCGTCTGTTGGCCAACCAAAATTCGAATTTCAGTATGTCAGAAACATTAAATGCGGTTAGTAAATGGATAGTTTTTCAGAGTAACCGTTGGATAACTTTCCCAACGGATAGATTTAGTCTCTAACGGATATTTGAGACCTAAATCTATAAATACAACATCATTTGAAGTTGTGGGTAACAAATCAAACTTGTATATACCGAATTTCTGCTGAATCTTTTTCTCAAAAGCTTTTACCCTCTTAACTTCTAAACTTGTACTTAAACTTTCACATCCACCCTTTACAAGAGAGTTACTTCATTGTAATCAATCCATTCTTCATCTGGAAGATAGGTTTACTTGTGAGGGGTATTCACAAGGGGATTGGGAAGCACATAGTGAAAGTGCTTGGAGAGTTTAAGAGAGCTCAGAAACAGAGCATACCCATGTACTGTGGCTTTAGCAAGAAGCCCACTGAAATTCTTGCTGTATAGTGGATAAATCTCAAGAGGTGTCTTGGGGACTAGATGTAGGTCAAGTGAATAGACCGAACCAGGATAAATCACTGACTTCTCTTCTCCTTATCTTTATTTTTCACCTTGCTCTGGTTTACGCATTGTTTTCATTATACTGTGATATCTTCACTTACTTCACTTTGTGCAAAAAAATTTCAAACTTCCCAATTCACCCCCCCTCTTGGGAAGTCAGCCTTGCTAACAAGTGGTATCAGAGCCCGGATTCCCATATAAAGGAACTCACAGTCGGGGAATTAAGATGGCTGCAGTATAGTGGAAAATCTCAAGTAGTGACTTGGGGACTGGACATAGGTCAAGTGGAGACACCGAACCAGGATAAATATCTGAGTTTTTCTTCTCCCTATCTCTTCTCTTTTATCTTATTACTTTATACTCTGTTTTTCATTATACCTTGCTTTCTTCATCATTTTCACTTTGTGTAGAAAATTTCTAATCTTCCCAATTCACCCCCCTCTTGGGAAGTCAGCCTAACTAATAGTACTTAGTATAGAAAAGATTACCAGGTTAATGAGCTACTCCTCCGAAGCGAGAACTGTTGAATCAAGAAGTTTTGATGATTCCAAATCAACCTTCAAGAGCTTGGAATAAAGATATCAAAGTTGCCCAAAAGGTTTCAAGTGAAGAAATCTAGGAGAAATCTGTGCAAAGTTTGTTGTAGGATGTTTAGTTTTGTTGTAATTTGAGTAAAAGACTTTGATTTGGTGGAAAGAAGTTTTAAAACCTTGATTCTGTGTTAAATCATGGAATATTTGAAAAACACCCACCAGCAGATGAAGTTTGAAAGGTTAATACCAATCTGTCATAGTGAAAGACAAATTTTAGCCTTTGGAAATTCGAATTTCGTACTAAAACTGAACAAGTTTGAAGAGATGCCTCTCTGACAAACAAATTTTGACTTGGGAAAATTTGAATTTTGATAAGTGTCTGAAAGGAGCTTTAAGCAACAGACGAACTTTAGGTTTTGAAAATTCAAATTTCAGACAAAATGAAAATTATGAAAAGTAAAGAAATTCGTTTGAAATTATGTCAAAGTTCATCTGAAACTAAGTTTAGATTGGATTTCAAAATTGCTCACTAACAGATGAACTTTGAACATGAAAATTCGAATTTTAGAAGCTATGTTTATGAGTCTGTTAAAGTGATATGTTAGCATAGGAATGACAGTATTTATATATTTTGAATTTTGAAGTTCGTCTAAAAAGAGGTCTCTCTGACAGACGAACTTTGACATTTGAACATTCGAACTTTGAATCACATGAACTAATGTGCCTCACAAACCAGCTATGGACAGACGAATTTTGGGGTTCAAAAATTTGAATTTCGAAGGCACTTTAGCAAATTGAAAATACTATTCACACTTAACAGAAAAACTTTCCACTTGAAAATTCGTATGTCACTACATAGACACATTTTCAAAATATCAAAATTTGAATTTTACTTAATGACAGACGAACTTCGGGCTTTCAACGTTGAAGTTGTTAACCTTTAATTTCTGTGAAATTCGTCTGTTGACCAACCGAAATTCGAATTTCAATATGTCAGAAGCATTAAATGTGGTTGGTTAATGGATAGTTTTTCAGAGTAACCGTTGGATAACTTCTCCAATGGATAGATTTTGTCTCTAACGGATATTTGAGACCTAAATCTATAAATATAACATCATTTGAAGTTGTGGGTAACGACTTTTAACATTGTATATACTAAAACTCTGCCAAATCATTTACTCAAAGCTTTATACTCTTACACTTCAATATTTGTACTTTAACTTTCATATTCACTCTGATTAAGACAGTTTAGTCTTTGTAAACAATCTAATATTCACCTGGAAGATAGATTTTCTTGTGAGGGGACATCACAAGGGATTCGGAAGCACTTTGTGAAAGTGTAGAGAGTGAATGAGTGAGCTCTAGAAAATAGAGCACAAACTTTGTACTGTGGCATTTGCAAGAAGCCCATGGAATTCTTGCAATATAGTGGAAAATCTCAAGTGGTGACTTGGGGACTAGACGTAGGTCAAGTGGAGAGACCGAACCAGGATAAATTACTGAGTCTTCTTCTCTTTACTGTCACCTTTACAATTATTTGGTTATACTCTATTTTATCATTATATATTGCTTTCTTCACCTTATGATATTTTTCAAAAAAATTTTTAATATTCCTAATTCACCCCCTCTTGGGAAGCCAACTAATCTAGCAAGTGGTATCAGAGCCCGGATTCCCAATCAAAGGATCTCACAATCTAGGAATTAAAATGGCTGGCTTTGGAGAAAGTATATTACCAGAAGGCAACAACACAAATAGACCACCTGGCTTTAGTGGAGAACACTATGGATACTGGAAGATGAGGATGCAAATCTATCTCTAGTCAATTGATCTAGACATTTGGTCAGTCATCTAGAAGGGAGATTTTATCCTAATGGATTTGGAAGATGATGGAAAATACAAAGAGAAGCCAGAAAGCTAAATGGAATGAGGAAGATAAAAGAAGAGTCTTGCTGAATTTCAAGGCAAAACACAGTCTGGTCAGTGCTTTGAATCAAGACGAATTCTACAGAGTCTCTCAATACTCCACTGCCAAGGAAATGTGGGACACCCTACAAATTGCTCATGAAGGAACAACTAGAATCAGGGAAAATAAACTAAATACATGCATAGGAGAATATGAAAGCTTCAGAATGGCTGAAGGAGAGAATGTAAAAGAGCTACAGAAAAGATTCACCCTCATTGTGGATTAACTAAAGAGCCTGGGAAAGGAGTACACTCAAACAGAGAAAGTCAGAAAGATCCTCAGAGCTCTCCCTCTGGAATGGCAACCCAAAGTAACAGCAATAGAGGAAGCTAGAGGGAAATCAATGGCCTCTATCACAGCTCTCTTTGGCAGCCTCGAGGAGTATGAAGGAAAAATGAAAGCTCTCAAGGAAGTCAGACAAGACAGAAAGAAGAAAGGCCTTGCTCTCAAAGTTGCTAAAGAAAAGGAAGAAGAATCTGACGATGGAGAGGAACTTGATGAAGAAACTCTAGCTATGATGGTAAGAAAATTAGGAAGATTCTACAGCAAAAAGAGAAACAAGAAAATCTTCCAGAAAGGAGTTACTGGAGATAGCAAGAGGGAAACAAAGGAACCTATCACTTGCTATGAATGCAAAAAGCAAGGACATATCAAATAGGATTGTCCATAATTTATCAATAAGCAAGAAAAAGCAAAAGAAAGCTGCAAACAAAGGCAAGAAGAAAAGAGCTTACATCGCATCAATATGGGGTAACAGCTCAGATGAAGAAGAAGATGATAAAGATGAAGTTGCCAACATTTGTCTTATGGCACTTGCCTTTGAAGAAATTGAAATCCCATGCAGCAGTGATCAAGAAGATGAGGTATATGAATCTGAACCTTCCTATTCTGAATTACTGGATGCATTTCATGAGCTGCATGAGGAGTTTGTTAAGATTGCTAAAGAATTGAAGCAAGCTAAGAAAAAGATTAACAAACTAGAATCTCAATGCAACGTTTTTGAAATTGCTCCTCTACCTATTACTGAATCTGTTTGCTATAAATCATGCATTAAACTAAAGCAAACCAATGAATATCTAGTGAAAAGCATGTCTAGGCTTACTAGACATAAAGACATGTTGTTTGCTTTAATGGGAAGCCAAACAATATCACAGGGAAAAGCTAGACTTGGCTATGATCCTTGTGCTGTAAAAGAAAAGATTAGGAAGAAAAATCAGAATGTATACATGAGACATTTTATGCATGCTGATGGAAATAGAGAGAAAGATCATATGTCACATCACATTGAATCATATAATCAACTAAGGCATGCTAAACAAAAATATTATCTGCATTGTTTTCTTCCTGCTTCTCAATCCAGCAGTCCCTTTACCACCTGTCACTTCTGTAACAAAAAGGGGCATATTTCTAGCTCATGTGCTTTAAAGAAAAATGAACTTGGTAGGAAGGTTAAATGGGTTCCCAAAGGTACATCTGTATCTAGGGAAAAGACCACTGATAGAAGAGGACCCAAGCAAATTTGGGTACCTAAAAAGAAAATATGAACTTTATTTTGCAGGTCTGTCTCAAAGCTAGAAAGAACAATAAATGGTACATAGACAGTGCCTGCTCAAGCCACATGACCGGTGATAAGGAGAAGTTCATCACCCTTATAGACAAAAAAGGAGGAAAGGTGACCTTTAAAGGTGATTAGATGGCAAAATAGTTGGTATTGACATTGTCGGCAAGAATCCTGAAACATCCATTGAAGAGGTGCTGTTTGTGATAGGCCTCAACCACAACCTGCTGAGTATGAGCCAAACATGTCACAAAGGAAACTGGGTACTGTTGGACTCAAAATTCTGCCTACTCATTAGAAAAAGTGATCACAAAGCAATCCTCAAAGTTCAAAGGGATGGTAACTGCTATACTATTGATCTTGATGAACTTCCTCCCTTAGATTCTGTTTGCTTGATTAGTTAGGATAATGATAGTTGGATATGGCATAGAAGATTAGCTCATGTTAACATGAATCAGCTTTCAAAACTGGTTAAAAACGAGTTAGTCACTGGCTTGCCAAAAATTGCTTTTGAAAAGGACAAAGAATGTGATGCATGCTCAAGAGGAAAACAAACTAAATCTTCCTTTAAACCCAAAAACGTAGTCACCACAACTAGACCACTAGAACTACTGCATATGGATTTAATTGGTCTATCTAGGGTAAAAAGTATTGGTGGAAATCTGTATGTGCTTGTAATTGTGGATGATTACTCTAGATTTACATGGACATTGTTTCTTTCTTCTAAAAGTGATACCTTTGATGCATTTGTAACCTTAGCTAAGAAAGTGCAAAATGAGAAAGGTATTTCTATTGTGTCTATCAGGTCAGATCATGGAGGAGAGTTTGAGAACTCATACTTCCTGGAGTACTACAATGAGCATGGAATTGATCACAACTTCTCAGCTCCAAGAACTCCTTAACAGAATGGAGTAGTGAAATGGAAGAGCATAACCATTGGAGAGATGGCTAAAGCTATGCTGAATGAAAAGGAGCTATCTCAAGTGTTTTGGGCTGATGCAGTAAATACAGCAAGCTACATCATAAATAGAGCCTACATTAGGCCAATTCTTGAGAAAACTCCTTATGAGCTGTACAAGGGAAGAAAGCCAAATCTATCACATCTCCATGTATTAGAGTGCAAATGCTTCATTCACAACAATAGAAAGGAGAATCTGGGTAAGTTTGATGCCAAATTTGATGAAGGTATATTTCTGGGATATTCAAGTAGGAGTAAAGCATATAGAGTCTTCAATAAAAAGTCTAATTTGGTAGAAGAATCTGTGCATGTAGTTTTTATTGAAAATGAAACTGCTTCTAAACATGCTACTGATGAGAATGATCTTGTTTCAAACTTTAAAAAGTTAGATATTTCTGATGAAGGTAAAATTGAGTCTCCAAAAATATCTGAATCTATTAACATAGAAGAAGATATTTATGAGAGAGATTTTGAAGATGAAAATATTGAAGAAATGTCTCAAGAACTCCCTAGAGCTTGGAGATATCAAAAGAATCATCCTGTTGATCAAGTGATTGGGAACGTTCAAGAGAGAGTTAAAACCAGAAAATAGTTAAGGGATCAAATGATTAATTGTGCTTTCATCTCATAAATTGAACCTAAATGTACTGAGGAAGCCTTAACTGATGAGTACTAGATTTTGGCCATGCAGGATGAATTAAATCAGTTTGAAAGAAATCAAGTTTGGGATTTAGTGCCTAGATGCAAAAATCATCCTGTCATTGGTACCAAATGGGTTTTTCGAAATAAACTTGATGAATCAAGATCAATCATCAGAAATAAAGCTAGACTGGTTGCTAAAGGATATAATCAAGAAGAAGGCATTTATTTTAAGGAAATCTTTGCTCCAGTAGCTAGATTAGAAGCAATCAGAATTCTATTAGCATATGCATGCATGAAAAATATTTTGTTGTGTCAAATGGATGTAAAGAGTGCTTTTCTAAATGGATATATCATGGAAGAAGTTTATGTAGACCAACCTCCAGGTTTTGAGGACTCTACAAAACCAAACCATGTATATAAACTGAAGAAAGCCCTTTACGGTTTGAAGCAAGCCCCTAGAGCATGGTATGAAAGATTGACTAATTTTCTAACTGATAAGGGCTTTAATAGAGGAAAAGTAGATACAAGTTTATTCACTAAGAAAGAGAATAAAGATTTACTTATTGTTCAAATCTATGTTGATGATATTATATTCAGTGCTATTAATGAATCTCTTTGCAAGAATTTCTCTAAGTTAATGCAGGGACAATTCGAAATGTCCATGATGGATGAACTCAACTTCTTCCTTGGACTGCAAATCAGGCAGTGTGATGATGGTATCTTCCTCAACCAATCCAAGTATCTGAAGGAACTGCTAAAGAAGTTTGGAATGGAAAATGCCAAGCCAATGGGAAAACCTATGGCAACCAAGTTGGATATGGATGAAAAAGGGAAAATGTTTGACATAACTCTGTATAGAAGAATGATTGGATCCCTACTGTACCTAACTACCTGCAGACCTGACATTATGTTTAGTGTCTGTATGTGTGCAAGATTCCAATCATGTCCCAAGGAGACCCATGCAACTGCTGTGAAACGTATCTTCATATATCTTATTGGAACTTCATAGATGGGACTTTGATATCAAAAGGGCAATGGAGAAGATCTCAAAGGATACACTGATGCTAACATTGCAGGATCCAAAACTGATAGAAAAAGCACAAGTGGAACATGTCAGGTTCTTGGAGGATCCTTGGTTTCATGGTTTAGCAAGAAGCAAAATAGTGTAGCCTTATCCACAGCAGAGGCTGAGTATGTTGCAACTGGAAGCTGTTGTGCCCAAATCATCGGGATAAAATAGCAACTTGAAGATCTTGAGGTTGAGATGAAGGAAATACTAATCATGTGCGACAACCAAAGTGCCATTAATATCACAAAGAATCCTATCATGCATTCAAGGACAAAACATATTGAAGTTAGGCACCACTTCATAAAGGATCATGTTTTAAGAGGAAAAATCAGACTAGAGTATATCCCAACTCAGGATCAAGTTGCAGATATCTTAATGAAGCCTCTATCAAAAGATAGACATTGCAAAATCAAAAGAGAATTGGGTATGGTAAATCCTAATGAAGTATAAGTAAATCCTTGTGCAATTCTGTTTCTAGATTTTCCATCATTAAATTAATTCTAACTTTAGCATCGGAGTGAGTTTAATTTAAGTTGCAGGTGCTTCTCATAAGATTCAATGGCAATAAATCTGAAAAATGGAGCACACCAAAATGGAACAATCAAAAGGTGAAGAAAATGGCAATAATTCTGGGTTTCTGGATCCATTCTATAAGTTTTTAAAGTTGAGATTCGTATATTAATTGTGTGTTAGATGAATTTCCTTGAAAAACTAAGTTTCTAAGTAAGTCAACATGGTCAACATTTGAATTTGGATGCCCGACAGCCGAACTTTAGCCTGTTATAAGTTGGAACAGTTCTCGGTGATGCCTTGAAATTCGTCTGTTGGACCTTGAAAGTTTGAATTTTCAAAAACAAAAATTTTAAAGTTCTGTTTATCCAACATGATGATTATACTGATGTTTATTTCTTAACATATGAATGTTGGAAAACTTTCATGAAGTAAAGAAATTCAAATTTTTGATTTAAAATTCATCTGTTGAAACATGCTCCTCAATGTTGAATCATTGTAGTTGAAGTTTCATATGCATAATTCATCTGTTGTTTGGTGAATTGATTGTTCTTTGATGTTTACACTTCAAAATTTGAACTTTGTTCCAACAAAGTTCGTCGGTTCATCATGTGTTGCTTGAACCAAGCCTCTGTCAGATGAACTTTCAGAAGAAAATTCATCGGTCAGTAAGCTTTGCTGAATGGTTTAACTTTTAACTGCTCAAAATTCAAATTTTGACTACTCAAAATTCGTCTGTCAGGTGGTTACTTACGTTAAAACAGACGGTTTTCCACTGAACAGACGCAACCCTACTCTTTTCCTCTCTGGGTCTGTTCAAATCCTCTCTTCAATGCTCTTAAATTCTAACTAAAAATCTTCATCTCCCACCATTTAAACTGATTTTTGCACCCTATAAACCCAATCTCTGCTTCATTTTGAATCATTCATCGGCAAAAATGGCAAGAGTTAAGAATCCTACAGCTGGAAAAGGAGAGGCTCGTCCAAAAAGATCGGTCAAGTCCCAATATGCCTCAAAGGAGGGTGAAAAACCAAAGAGAAAGGCAGAATAAAGCAAGGGAACTCCCTCTAAATGCCAGAAAACTACACTAAAAGGTGAATCAAAGAAAGTTAGACCCTCTTTCTCAAAGAAAGCAGAACCTTCGGTCCTTGTTCCTGCTGCTGCTGAGACTGTTGCTTCCACTTCCTCCTCAAGTACTGAATCTGGAGAATATCAACCTACTACATTGCCATTATAGAGAACTCCACAGATTCAACATGAATACTCCACCAAGTTTGCCAATAAAAAGGTCATCAAGCCTCATTGTGTGAACTTGGAAGATTTCTTAGTCTCAAACAATTTTGATGCTGGAATATGGATGTTGAGATATAAGAATCTGTTGGAGTTACTGGAGAGGTATGATGATGAAGTGATAAAGACATGGTATGCCTCCTTGAAGTACAACAGCAAGAAGAAGAAGTGGGAGGTGAATCTGAGATCAAGGACCATCTGGCTCACAGATGAGACTTTTAATGAAGTATTAGAAATCCTAGGGCAAGATGGCCTCAAGATACATATCACTGCCTCCGGATACATGGATGAGGTAGATACTGCTGATGAAGAAGGTGGCCCCTTTCTAAACTACAAGGAGAGCATAATTCATAGCACATTGTTCAGAAGAAAGGAAAACTGGCCAACCATAAACCTGTTAAAGCCCACTAACCTTAGTGCCCAAGTGAGGATCCTACACTACATAGTGTCTAGGATCATATTCAATAAAGCAGGCAGCTTCAATTTGATAATAAGGGCAGAGGCACATGTCATGGCAGCAATCACGCGTGGAAAGTTGATCAACATGGGACATACCATACTTCAACACATGATCAAGGCAAGGGATCAAAGGAAAGACTCCACTCTCCCCTATGCAGCAATCATTTCCAGAATTCTGCAATATGCTATAATTCAGCATCATGAGAAGGGGAAAGGTAAACCCACAGAGATCTTCAAGAAGGAGGAACTTCAAAGAATGGAAATTGAAAGATGTGAAGGAAGATGGATTGGGAAGGGAGCAAGAAAATCTGAAGATCTTTTCTTTGTTGAAGGTGCCTCCTAACAGTAAGAAGGTACTTCTGAGGCCCCTGCCAGACCTACACCACAGCCTTCTCTGCCTGTCCCATCTCCATCCAAGCCTACACATATTCCATCTACTCCCTCCTCTCGTGCCAAGCCAACAAAGATCACTGAGTTGTGTGATAGCTTGTCTATACTCATATATAGCATCAGGGATGAGCAAAATACCAAATTTGCTCATCTGCAAGATCAGATTCACCAGTTGGCAAAGAACATGAAAGTGGTTGCTGATGCTTATGAAGAAATTTGGAGTGCAATTCCTACCACATCAGCTCCACCTCAGCCAGGGTTCTTTGTGCTTGATCAGTCTCCAACTCTTGAGCCTCTAAGCCCCTTCGAGCTAGCCTCTTCTGAGCATGATAAAGATGAAGATGGTACTGAGCCTGCTAGTATAATGAGGACACCAAGTCCTAGTCCACCCTTAGACTATGGTTTGGAAGAAGAAGGACCTTAGGAAATAGGCCCTCATAAGCCTATTCCAGAAGAAGCTCGAGGTTTAATTCTTTCCATTCAAGAATCTGAGCAAGTAGAAAGACTAGTGGCAGCCATTTCTACTTCATCAATGATGGAGGCTGCCAGCAACGAAGAGAGAAGCATTGTGCCTGTTGTTGATTTTGAAGCTATTGCTCGCAATGCTCTCTTGCAAGCTCAGAGAAGAAGGCTTGAGGAAATGTTTCATTCTGATGACCCTGCTCCTTCATCTCTCTCTGCATACAGTCTTTCAGAAGAGCAGAGGGCACAATTGGCTCTTTCCTGGTAGGAGATGCAAGAACTGCTTGAGGTCTCTGATGATGAGGATCCAAGCACTGAGGCTTCTAAGCATCCTCCCTTAGTTGAATCGGATCTCCCTTTTGATCCTTTGCCTCTCCAAGCTATTCCGGTTTCTCAGATCCATCCTCCGGCTGATTTTGTTCACCTTTCTGATGATGCTAAAAAGGGGGAGAAGAGTAAGCAAACTGGCAAGATTGCTGCTGAGCCATCTGGAAAGACTTACAGCAAGAAGATCAAGCCAAAGAAGAAGTGATTAGAACTTAGGCTTGAGTCCTCCTGTAGTGCTGTTTTTGAGTTCGAGTTTCAGATGCTTGTTTGTATTCTATGTTTGAATTTTGTGTTTAATTTGTGTATTAAAAAAGAACTTTGCATAAGTTTGTCTCTATAAAGCAACATTTGATTAAATGAAAGAATTTCTTGGTTGCAATGATTTGTTCTTTGAATCTCTTCACATGATTTACTATATATGATATCTTTTGAAATATAATGCATATGTTGAGGGGGAGCTTGTTAAAGCAAACCCAAGTACTAATCTAGTTTATAAGTTGTTTTGTCATCATCAAAAAGGGGGAGAATGTTGAATCAAGAAGTTTTGATGATTCCAAATCAACCTTCAAGAGCTTGGAATAAAAATATCAAAGGTGCCCAAAAGGTTTCAAGTGAAGAAATCCTGGAGAAATCTGTGCAAAGTTTGTTGTAGGATGTTTAGTTTGGTTTTAATTTGAGTAAAAGACTTTGATTTGGTGAAAAGAAGTTTTAAAACCATGATTTTGTGTTAAATCATGGAATATTTGAAAAACACCCACCAGCAGATGAAGTTTGAAAGGTTAATACCAATCTGTCATAGTGAAAGACAAATTTTAGCCTTTGGAAATTCGAATTTTGTCCTAAAACTGAACATGTCTGAAGAGATGCCTCTCTGACAGACAAATTTTGACTTGGGAAAATTTGAATTTTGATAAGTCTCTGAAAGGAGCTTTAAGCAACAGACGAACTTTGGGTTTTGAAATTTTGAATTTCAGACAAAATGAAAATTATGAAAAGTAAAGAAATTCATCTGAAATTATGTCAAAGTTCATCTGAAATTAAGTTTAGATTGGATTTCAAAATTGCTCACTGACAGATGAACTTTGAACATGAAAATTGGAATTTCAGAAGCTAAGTTTATGAGTCTGTTAAAGTGATATGTTGACATACGAATGACAGTATTTATAAATTTTGAATTTTGAAGTTAGTCTGAAATGAGGTATCTCTGACAGACGAACTTTGACATTTGAACATTCGAACTTTGAATCACATGAACTAATGTGCCTCACAAACCAGCTATGGACAGACGAATTTTGGGGTTCAAAAATTTGAATTTCGAAGGCACTTTAGCAAATTGAAAATACTATTCACACTTAACAGAAAAACTTTCCACTTGAAAATTCATATGTCACTACATAGAATCATTTTCAAAATATCAAAATTCGTATTTCACTTAATGACAGACGAACTTCGGGCTTTCAACGTTGAAGCTGTTAACCTTCAATTTCTGTGAAATTCGTCTGTTGACCAACCGAAATTCAAATTTCAATATGTCAAAAGCATTAAATGTGGTTGGTTAACAGATAGTTTTTCAGAGTAACCGTTGGATAACTTCTCCAACGGATAGATTTTGTCTCTAACGGATATTTGTGACCTAAATCTATAAATACAACATCATTTGAAGTTATGGGTAATAACTTTTAACATTGTATATACTGAAACTCTACCAAATCATTTACTCAAAGCTTCATACTCTCACACTTCAATATTTGTACTTTAACTTTCATATTCACTCTGATTAAGAGAGTTTAGTCTTTGTAAACAATCTAATCTTCATCTGGAAGATAGATTTTCTTGTGAGGGGACATCACAAGGGATTGAGAAGCACTTTGTGAAAGCGCAGAGAGTGAATGAGTGAGCTCTAGAAAACAGAGCACAAACTTTGTACTATGGTATTTGGAAGAAGCCCACGAAATTCTTGCAGTATAGTGAAAAATCTCAAGTGGTGACTTGGGGACTGGACGTAGGTTAAGTGGAGAGACCGAACCAGGATAAATTACTGAGTCTTCTTCTCTTTACTGCCACCTTGACAGTTATTTGGTTATACTCTGTTTTATCATTATATATTGCTTTCTTCACCTTATTGATATTTTGCAAAAAATTTTTAATATTCCCAATTCACCCCCCCTCTTGGGAAGCCAGCTAATCTAACAAGAACCTGGTTGGCTACCTGTATGTTTAAGGAAAAAAGCATATAGATGGTGGCGTAATACTGAGTTGATCCTTCAAGCTCGAAACATGTCCTTGATGTGGAAATTTTTTTATATTTTATGATAAATATTTCCGGTGATTAGTTAGAGATAAGGATGAAGATGAGATCATTATGTTCCAACAAGTGATGGATTAGTCAGTAAGTAAGTATGAAGCCTCATTCATATAGTTAGTGCGAAACTCCATCTAATTATAATAGTATGATGACTAGAGATGGAAGACAGAAAAGCTAAGAAGAGGAATAAAGCCAATCTATAGGGAAAGGAAAGCCTTAATACAAAGTGTGTGATTTAGTATACTAGTACAGGTTAGTAGAATTACGAGACATAGTTTGAATTATCAAAGTTTTATGTCTGCTACCTAATAAATGTTAGAAAACTAGAAAGAGAATGAAGCTATGAAATAATCGTAGCAAGAAAAGAAAGATACTCTTCTCGATTATAGTTTTTCTTACAAGTATAAAGTATCGTTTCATGAAAATCTAGCCTAAGAATATTATAGTGGCATAAGGGTTAGTCTTAAGGATAGCTAATTATAGTTGTTGGATTAGTTGATGATGTTTTACATATTATTTATTTACCTTAGTTCTTGAATTTTTTCAGAGCTAGATCACAGTTAGATCTTATCAGTAAAAAGATGATGTAGGATCACAGAGGATCCTAGCGGGGCTTAGAGATCACTGTAGATCTCATGGTCACTGTAGATCAATAACGAGGTGCAGTAGACCTTTACAGAGAATGAGATGATGAGCCCTACAATACTAATAGTTCTCTGAAAAGGGATGACCTAAGATGATTTTAGAAAGATATGAAGCCTCATTAATCAATAGCTAGTATGAATGTTCACTTTAGGCTTTTCTCTAATGTCTAGTCATTGACTCGAAAGTAGCTATGAAATATGATGATGGGTGATGATAAGTTGAAAGGTAAATACCCCACGTATGAAATGAAAGTGGTACCAGTGGCAAATTGTTTTCAATGATAAATGAAAGAGGTCAGTAAGAAATGAATGATAGAAAAAAAAAGAGAAGAAAAAGCAATTATGAAAAGAATCAATGGGGAGAAACTAATATATAAAGAAAGATAAGTTAGAAAAACAAATAGTCATGAGAAAGGAAATAAGAAGACTAATGTATGATCAAGGAAAGAGGTTAATCAGCCCATGAATTATGATAATTCCAATGAGCCTGGGCTAGATGAATTCTTTAATGAGGATAGTAGCTTCTTCCAACCAAATCAAGGACTCCAAATCCAAATAGATGTTAGAGGTATCTATGATGGATGTCATGTGGGATTTGGAGGATATGTTCTAGCTATGTATTCCCTGAGTGTTGGATTATAAGTGAATAAATTTTTAGAAGGGCATCATGATTATAGGCTCCCTTAAAGTTAATGGGTTGAGCAAGTACTTGATACCATAAGCGGATTTCAAGCTCTAGAATGGTATCAAGAATTGTTTGGAATTAAGTATACCATATTTTAGGAAATTGTCTCATTGCCTATATATTCAGGCAGTATGATATTGCAGAAAGAAGTTTAAGTATTAGAAGTCTTAAAAAAGGAGCTAGAGAAGGATCCAAAAGAAGATCCCATGGAGATAATATATGACAATAATAGGTTTGCCATTAGTATTGAAACCCCATAAATTCAGTGTAACAAGAGATGATACAAGTATAAAGTAATGCAAATGTAGATATGAGTTAAAGGAAGAATATATATGTATGAGGTTCAAGGTATAAATTATGAAGCAAGAAAGGAGAAAATATTGGCAAGCAATTTAGGGAATTATGAAACCTTGAAATGGTAGATTGCTAGTCTTGGTATGAAATCTAGCTATAGAAATAAATGTTTATGGCTGGAAGATCTCACAATAAATGAAATCTTTTGTTAGCTGCCAAGGTGGGAAAAAGGGAGGTAGCTCTCAGGGAGAAGCCCAATTGAGCCGAGAAAGATGAAATCCTCCATATGATAAAGGCATCAAGGCAAGGCAAATGAAAGAGAGCTCCTGGGGTGATGCCCAAATGAGCTAAAAGAAAATGATAAGAGGCCGAAGGCTAGATTCTACCTGAGTTAGTAAGAAACTTTAAAGGGTTTGAGCAATCTCCCTTAAGTTGTCAAACCACTAATTAACCTTGACTAAGTAGCTAAGGAAGTTATGGATAAAAATAATAAAGTAGAAGTATGAGAAGTGATAAAGAGTAAAGAGTAATGACCATTGCCTTAATATCATTAGAACCCTAACCCATAAAAGCCAAAGGCTATGCTAAGATAAGTAAAAGTATTGAGTTTGAGAATATGTTTATACATGAAGGTAGAATGGTAAGTTGAGACTCTAAGTTGATAAAAACTAGAGTAAAGAGCAAGAAGCAGTGTAAGCAATGAATGAAAATGAGAATGTTGATGAGACAACATTATAAGTTATTATTCCAATTGATAGAAGATAGATGAAAGTAGTAGTTGAATGCCATAAAAATTAAAGCAGTAAAGTATCTAGAGGTAACACAGATAAGTTATGGCTTGAAATGAAGCCCATTGCCAGTATTCTATAAGACCAATTTTTGCCTGAGTACAAGCAGAACCCCTAAGCATTCAATAGTTAAATGAGCTCAAGTAAGGGAAGTTTCAGGACGATAACCTATTAAGAAGTACTGAAAGATGAGAAAAATGTAAAAAAGTAAGAAAGAAAAGATGTGCCGATTGTAACTAAGGGGCACTATGAATTATGATTATGTTATATAGTCAGGTTAAGGCACTTGTTAAGATTATATGAGTAAAAATATAAGTAATGCAATGGTGGTTCTCAAGAATAATGTGCTAAAGTACTTCGAGCTTGTAAAAGAGCATGAGAGATGACTGAGAATTTTTGAAACATTTTAAATAAAATTATTGACTTGCTAAACTCAATAAATGTAACTCATGAAGTACGGTCAATAGGTTATAAAAGCTCCTAAAGGTTGCAGTAGATCCTAATAAAGCAAGTCAAGTTATAAGTGGGAGAGACCAAAAATCGGAATAAGATGAGAAACTTACTAAGTCTAGTAAGATGTTCTAAAAATTTTATTGTGAAAAATTTTTGTCAGACTGTCTTACTGTTTGATTAAGAAGAAAAGTTTGTAGGAAAAGATGTAAGAAATGATTTTTTATGAATTGAAAAAGGCTAAATCTCCTCCCCTGAGATGATCAGTCATGATCTAATGATAACCCCAGGGGTCTATAATAATGAAAGAAAGTATGGATCAAGGTATAAGTAATAAAATAAGGTTGAGTTGAGGATAATAGCCTATGTTTTATATAATAATTTTTTACAAAAAAGCTATTAGCTAGATCCTTCAAATGTAATGGATAGAGGAATAAAATCGAAGTAAAAAGTTGACTTTTAAGTCATATAATTAAGACATGAAAGTATTCATCTAGTAAAAATGTCTGAAATGGGGAAATAAATAAAAAGAAAGTATGAGATATAAGTATGTATCCAAATTTCAAAGACGAAATTTATTTTAAGAGGGAGGAAATTGTAACATCCCAAGAAAGCTAAAATATGTAGAAATGTATAGGGATTTTGTAAAAATAAGCAGACACCATTTTGCGTGAAAAAGGATAAAGAGGTCATTTTTCCCGGTTGGACGGAAAAATAAGAAAATTATATTTTTGCCCTTAAAGAATTATGAAAAGGATATCCATGTCCCTGAAATCATAAAAATTACGTGGAATGAGTATTAGAAATATCTTGGGGAAAATTACACCTAAAGACACAAAAGTTTCAAAAATTATAATTTAACCTCGGATCAGGGATAATTTTGTAAATATATAAAATTAGTGTCAAAATGAACCCCTCGATGAGAGAAGTCCAATGGTATATGGCACCGAGGGTTAATGTTCAAGGATAAAGAAATAATTAGTGCCAAGTGTCCAAAAATAATAGTAAATCAATAAAGTAAAATGTGGGCCCACGAACAGTTAAAAAGAAATAGGGACAGGACATGGACCTTACACAGATATCATTTAGGACAAGATAATTAAGAAAATATAAGAATAAAATTGGAATAATCATGTAGCCCAAAAATGTTAATTTACTATAAAAAGCAGTTTTATCGGTACAGTTAAAAATTACCCGGTTAAGGATATATCTGGACAAGGAAAAATGGAGCAATTTAGGACACTTAAAACACTCTCCTTGGGCATGTGGGCAGCTGGAATTTTTTGCCAAGAACTTCTTAAGGAAGTCATGAATTTTTGGCCAAAAACTTTTAAAGGAAGTTTTTGACTTTTCGACCAAAAATTGATTAAGGTTTGTTGTTCAATTAGTAACCTAATTAGGCCACATAATACCTCTATTTCCTACCTATTCTAAATGACACATTCAGTAGCAAAATGAAGAAAGAAAACCGAAGAAAGAAGAGAGAAAAGAGAAGAGGAAAGGAAAGACAAAGAAGAAAACTTGGAGAATCAACCATCAAGGTAAGTGTGCCATCCCTTCAAGCTAGTTTCTTAAGTTGTAAAGTATGGTTTCATGGAGTCTCCTCCTTCCTTACCTCATGTTAAGATTTCAGCCAAACCCTAGATGAAGCAAGGAATGAATTTTTATGCAATCAACTTAGGAGAAACACCAAACTAACAACCTAGAACAAGATTGTGGGAGTAGTTGGATGATTTTCAAAACAAATCATTTTCTCTCATTTTCTTGCTAACTTTGGTCTGAATAGAGCATCACTTTAGAGTTATAATTTCATGTTTTTTATGCCAAAAAATGAGTTCCTCATGGTCCAAAACCTCAGAAACAAGTATTGATTTCAAGTAAAAGCTTAAGATTAAGAAAGTGAAATTTTTAAGGTTTTGAAGTTCTTTATGAAGCAACCCTTAGTTCAAGTTGATTTATTTGATATTTGGTGATGCATTAGGGTTTGAGAAAGCTTAAGAAAGTCCTTGTAAAGGTTGAATCAAAGAGAAAAGGCATAAAGTCTCATAAGGTAGCATAGTTACGTTTTCTTGCATTATATTGTCCTGCTATATTCTATTGTGAATCATGAATTCTCATATTGTTTTTACGATGCTTGAGACTGGTTTTGGCTGTTTTTATGAAAGGGATAGTGCCCGGGATGTCCATTTTCTATGCCGTTATAATGCATAAATTTTTATAAACAATATGGTGATTTATGCCTTGAAATGATTGTTATGATATTTTGGAGATTTTATAGCATGCATGATAATGTAAATGTTTGAGATGTGACTAGCTACTGGGATTTCCAAAATCACATCACCCAAATTATAATATGATAGGTCCAAGTTATGGAAGAAATCCAAGGGAAGCAAAGAGCAAGGAGAAGCATTTCAATAATTTATCTTTTATTTACTATGATGTATTGTTTATTTGTTAAATCATGTAAATTTTTATATGAAATTTTGAGGCTGTGCTTGTATGCAATAAAATGCCTCTAAGTCTTTTGAGATGATTAGTACAAGTTTGGAACATGATTTGACCATGTGAAAATGTATGGAAAATTATTTTGGTAAGGTTAAGGTATATAAATGCTAATTCTGACCTCTGTCCAGTTATACTATTACTATCTGGATGAAATTTCAAATAATATATAAACATCATATATCCCCTTAAAGTACACAAATATATCTTTAAAATGGTTTAAAGAACAGACCATTTGGAGTTGTGTACGAATGATAGTTAGTTTGTAAATTTAGGGTTAAGAACAGGGCAAGAATGGGAAATTTGAAAACTGAAAAGTAAGTATTGGAAAATTCAAAAGCAAATATAAAATTGTACAAAGCTCCAAATATTCAGTGGTTTATATGTATAAAAATTTCTATGTTTTAAGTTTCATATGTCACTAATTTGGAGGTAAATGGAGCTATATAATAGATCATGTAGAGTTTTTACCAAAACTATTTCAGTAACAGTTGGATTCTGACCCTTCACAATTTAAGTTAATGTTATGCCCAGTGTAAGTGAAATAAATGTATTATAAAATTATGTCTATAATTAGACATACATAGCTTTCAAATGACATAGGGTATGCATGATTTGGTCATGGATATAATGAAATATGATTTTTTTGAAATTGAGGTTAGAAAACTGGAAGATAGAAAAATGACCAAATGAACAGTAAATGTCCATGAGATTAATGTACAAATTGTCCCAATGAAGTTACTGTTTCATATTTTTCCCATGTATATATGAATTTAAGATAATTTTAGAGACTTGAATCACTTCAAGATGATTTTCTAGATTTAGTTATGAATTTTCAAATTTCATCGGGTAAAATGGAAATTGGGAAATGAATTGTACCTCGAATTTTGAAAAATTCTGTTTTTATTATATTATGATTTTAGTCTCTAAACCATAATGAAAGGCTTCTAATATGATCTAATATATGAGAAATGAGCCCTAATATAAGGTGTTACAATTTGTGTCTTAACTTGTTATTAGATACAAGATCTAGCCATTAGAAAGATTAACTAGCAGTTTCTTTGCAAAACTAACTATTCATCAACTGTATTTAATGCATCTAACACACCAAAATTCAAAATTTGGGTGTTAACAAATGAATTTAGCAAAGACTATAAGCTAAGCACTTCAACATTGAACTTCCAAAATTCATTTATTCAAGAGCGAAGTTCGAATTTTGAACTGGTCAAATATATCCCATGTCAGAACATATGAATATTTATATTCAAAGTGCATCTGTTGAGTTTGAACAGTTGTCACATGTTTTCATTGTGTACTAAAAATTTAAATTTCAGGATTTGAAATTCATCTATCAAAGGCTTCCTTAACATGATACAAAAGTTCTCCTCTGTGAACTTCAAAATTTGCACTTCTAAGTTCATCTGTTAGAGATATGCTCTAACAAGATTTACAAGTTCTTATTTCAAAATTTGAATTTTGAAATCCAAAATTTGTCTACCAAAGGAAGTGACTTTCGTTAGCAAGGCTGACTTCCCAAGAGGGGGGTGAATTGGGAAGATTGAAATTTTTCTGCACAAAGTGAAATGGGTGAAGATAGCACAGTGTAATGGAAGCAACGTATAAAACAGAGCAAGCTGAAAAGTAAAGATAGGAAGTAGAAGACTCAGTAATTTATCCTGGTTCGGTCTATCCACTTGACCTACGTCCAGTCCTCAAGGCAACTCTTGAGATTTTTCCACTATACAGCAAGAATTCAATGGGCTTCTTGCTAATGCCACAGTACACGAGTATGCTCTATTTCTGGAGCTTCTCAATCTCTCTAAGTACTTCTACAATGTGCTCCCCAATCCCCTTGTGATTTCCCCTCACAAGTAAATCTATCTTCCAGATGAAGAGTAGATTGTTTACAAAGATATAACTCTCTTGAATAGAGTAGATATGAAGGTTGAAGTACAGATATTGAAGTTAAGAGGGTAAAAGCTTTTTTTGAGAAATTGATTTGGCAGAGATTCAGTATATACAAGTTTTATTTGTTACCCACAACTTCAAATGATGTTATATTGATAGATTTAGGTCTCAAATGTCCGTTAGAGACAAAATCTATCCATTGGGAAAGTTATCCAATGGTTACTCTGAAAAACTATCCGTTTACCAACCGCATTTAATGTTTCTGACATACTGAAATTCAAATTTTGGTTGGCCAACAGACGAATTTCGAAGGAACCAAAGGTTAAAGCTGTCAACGTTACAGCACAAAGTTCGTCTGTTCATGAAGTGAAATTCGAATTTTGAAACTTACAAAATATTTTCACAATGTAACATACGAATTTTCAAGAGGAAAGTTTTTCGGTTAAGTGTGAACAGTGTTTTCAATTTTCTACAGTACCTTCGAAATTCGAATTTTGGAAGCCCAAAATTCGTCTATCTGTAGAACGTTCAAAGAGGCACAGTAGTTCACTTTCTTCGAAATTCAAATTTTTGAAGTAGTGAAGTTCGTCTGTCAGAGAGATTCTTTTCAGACTAACTTCAACATTCGAAGTTATAAAGCTTTGTCATTCGTATGTCAATATTTCATTCCAACAGACTCACAAACTTAGCTTCTGAAATTCAAATTTTAATGTTCAAAGTTTGTCTGACAGAAGGAAGTTTTGAAACTTAAATTATTCTTGATCTCAGATGAACTTTAACATTGTTTTAGACGAATTTCTTCCATTTTCATAAGTTGTGATTTGTCTGAAATTTGAATTTTGAAGACTCAAAGTTCGTCTGTTTCAAAGAAGCTCCTTTCAGACTTATATGAAAATTCAAATGTTGGAAAGTCAAAGTTCGTCTGTCAGAGAGCATTTTTCAAACTCAATTTGATCTTGATTTCAGATGAGCTTCAATATTATGTCAGACGAATTTCTTTGGTTTTCACAAACTGCATTTTATCTGAAATTCAAATTTTGAGGATGTGAAGTTCGTCTGTCAGTGAAAAGTTTCTTTCAGTCTTTGATGGAAATTCGAATTCTAGATAATCAAAATTCGTCTGACAGAGAGACAACTCTTCAGACTTATTCAGTTTTGACTCGAAATTCGAATTTCCAAAGGCAAAGTTCGAATTTCCAATATGACAGTTCATTTTAAACTTTCAAACTTTGTCTGTTTGTGGGTATTTTTCAAATAAGTCAAGATTTAACACACAATCAAGGTTTAAAAACATCTTTTCTTAAAATCAAAAACTTTTACCATCATTTGAACATAATAAAAGATCCTACTGAAGATCTAGCAGCTAATACTCAGAAATTCTTCACTTGAAGCACTTTGATCTCCTTTGATATCTTCAATCCAAGATTTTGGATGTTAGTTTGGAATCATCAAAACTCTTGATTCAACACTTTGAACTCTTTATGCACTTTAATAACATTCAAAGTTTGACATGACCTCAGATAAATTTTGCACATTTATTAACTATGCTTGACTTGAAACTTGAATTTCAAAACTTGAAATTCGTTTATCCGAGATGATAACTTTGGAATTTTGAATTTTAACAAGTTTGAATTTTGCACAAAATATATGAGAATTAACAGTAAAATTCATCTATTAGTTAGTGTTTTCAAAATCTAACATAGTATAATTGTGAAAACACTTGTTTAAATGTTGTGAGAGCATAAATATGTAATAATCAAAGCCTTTTACCCTTTGTACACTGTGACAAATCCTAACAATTAAATCTTCACACTTTTTCCTTGGATTTCTTCACATTTGTGCATTTAATGCTCCTTTGATATTCTTCTTCCAAAAAGAGCGCAATTCAGGATGCACTCTTCATAAGACGTGTGAATAGGCTTCCTCTAAAAATTGTAAAGCCTTCTAACCTTAGTGTACAAGTGAGAGTCATACACTAAATAGTGTGAAGGATTATTTTCAATCAGGGAGAAAGCTTCAATCTGATCATTAGGGCTAAAGCTCATGTAATGACAACTTTAATTGAAGAAAGGAGCTCATCCTAGGTCACATAATTTTTCAGAGAATATTCAAGGCAAGAGACTAGCGAAAAGACTCCACTCTACCATATGCCTCCATCATCACTAAGCTCCTTAAATTTGCTAAGATACAGCATCTTGAGAAAAACAAAAGGAAGCCTACAGAGGAATTTAAAGAAGAAGAATTAATGAGAATGGGGATTGAAAAAAGAAAGGGCAAATAGAGTAGGAAGGGGGCAAGTAAATCTAGGGATCTATTTTACAATGGGGGAGAGTCACAACAGCAAGAGGCTACATTTGAGGCTGCCCTAACTATCCAACCTGAACCATAGCTCTAACACCTTATATTAGGGCCCATTTCCCATGTATTAGATCCTTTTAGATGCATTTCATCATAGTTTAGAGACTAAAATTATAATATAAATAAAATAGAATTTTTCACAATTCAGGGTACAGTTCATTTGGCATTTCCCCTTTTTCCCGACAAATTTTGAAAATTCATAACTAAATCTATAAAAATCATCTTAAGGTGATTCAAGTCTCTAAAATTTTATTGAACTCAGATCTACATATAAAAAATATAAAACAGTAACTTCATTGGGCCAATTCATACAGTAATTTCGTGGACATTTACTGTTCATTTGGTCATGTTTCTATCTTCCTATTTTCTGGCCTCAACTTTGAAAAATCATATTTTATTCTACTCTATTCCAAATTGTGCATACTCTGTGTTGTTTGAAATATATACATGTCTACTTAGAGAAATATTTTTCTTATACATTTATTTTATTTACACAGGGCATAACTTTAATTTAAATCATGAAGGGTCAGAATCCAACTCTTGCTGGAACAGTTTTGGGAAAACTTACATATCTCTTGTTCTATAACTCCAATCACTTCCAAATCAGTGACATATGGATCTCAAGACATATATTTTTATACACATCAACTACTGAATATTTGGAGCTCTGTACGATTTTATGTTATCTTTTGAAATTTCTAGTACTTAACTTTCAGTTTCCCATTTTCCCAATATTGTCCTATTCTGAACCCTAAATTTGAAAATTCACCATTTAATGTACACAACTCCAAATGGGATGAATTAGGTGTCATATTAAATCTTGAGATGCCTCTATCTGGTATAAAAATATCATAAACCTAACCTCACATTTAGTATAGAACAAGGGCAAATGAAGCTGACACATCTAGAAAATGCCCTGTTTCAATCTACATTGCAATTTGCTTGCGAAAACCCTTGTAAATGAACTCATTTTGGCATGAAACTTGGTAGAATATAACGCCATATCCCAACATACATAACTGGAAATTTTCATACATTTTCTACAACATTAACATGTTATTCACTATTTTACAATTTCATACAAAACAAGGCACAAACAACCATTCACATTATAACACAATGACTTGTAACATCATTTCCTTCTTCATGCCTTTTGCTCCTTCCTTAACTCTTTTGCATTGGTTCTCCCTAGCATGGTTAGTCATTGAAGGGGGGGGTGAGATCAAAAGAATCTCAGTAGCATTATCCAATCATACACACATATCATCACATTTCACATAGAACTTCAAGCAAACTCATCAATTCATATAATGCCATAATAGTTTTATAAAAATTTTGGCAGAGTTTCATTTTGTAAATTGGGCATTCCGGAGCTTCAATCCCCTTTAAACGACTTAGCCAACAATCAATGAACATCACAAAATATTAATCATGGCTTCAAACAAGTCATAGAGTTCACAAATATTCATAAGACAATATAATGCATATAATCGAAAAAATGCTACATTTATGTATTCCCTTCATTTCCAAACTTTGTGCACCTATTCTTTGACTTGCATAAGCATCTTTGAACCTATGCACCGATTTTCGGAATTATATAATACCATACACACTAAACCCTAACTTTTTCACTTAATTTTTCTTTGATCTTTCTTTGTACAACACACTTTTTCTTAAGGTCTTGGGCCATGGAGAATCCATTTTTGGCATAAAAAATATGAAATTCCAACTCTAAATTGATGCTCTCTTCTGACTGAAAATCTTGGAGAAAGAAGGACAAATTATTTACTTTGCAATACAACAAACTACTCCATGAAATCATGTTCTCTTGACTAGTTGATGATTTCTCCTCAGTTTATTGCATCCAAATCTATTCCTTGCTTCCTCTAGGGTTTGGAAAAAATATTAACATGGAGAGGGGAAGAGAAAGACCCCAAGAAACTAAGCTTAACTGCTTAAAATTATAAGCTCAAGATAGTAGGAATCACTTACCACTTCCTTGAGTTCTTAGTCCATCAACTTGGTCTTCTCTTTCTCTTCCTCTTTCTCTCTTCTTTCTTCAGTTTTCTTTCTTTCTTTCATGTGTTTTCTTGCTCTGTTTCAGATACTAATTCACACGTGACATGGTGTAAAAGTGAGTGGTTAATGGACTTAATTATGTAGCTTAAGCATGATTACTTTTTTGCTAATACTTAATTATTTTATTACATACTTCTTGAAAAAGTATTCCCAAGAAATAATAAAATATCTTTTGGCCTCATATGCTGCAGAACAATCACGCATGGGAGAGAGAAATGTGTCCAAAAATTGCCTAATTTTCCTGATCCAGATATACCTCAATCCGAGTACTTTTTAACCGTACCGATAAAACCGTCTTTATACTAATTCATTATTTTTGGGATACAGGACTATTCTAATTTTATTTTTATATTTCCATGATTATCTTGTCCCAAATGGTAATTGTGTATAGCCCATAACCTGACCTGGTTTCTTTTTAACCATCGGTAGGGCCCACGGTTTACTTTATCAGTTTACTGTTACTTTTAGACACTCGACACTAATTATTTCTTTATGCTTGAACTTTAGCCCTCAGTGCTATATACCATTGGACTTCTCTAGTCGAGGGCTTCATTTTGACAGTAATTTTGCATATTTGCAAAATTACCCCTGACCCGGGATTAAATTATAATTCCTGAAACTTTTGGGTCATTTGGTGTAATTTTTTCCAGGGGCTTTTCTCTTTCTTCCCACGTAAATTTTATGAATTTAGGGACATGGATGTCCTTTTAATAATTCTTTAGGGGTAAAAATGTAATTTCTCATTTTTCTATTTGACCTGGAAAAATTGCCTCTTTACCCTTTTTCACGTAAAACGGTATCTGCCGTTTTTACAAATTTCCTGTATATTTGTAAATATTTTAATTTTCTTGAGATGTTACAATTTCTTCCCCCTTAAAATAAATTTCATTCTAAAAATTTGGATACATACTTGTATCTCATTCTTTCTTTCTATTTATTTCCCAATTTTAGACTTTTTACTAGAGAAATATTTTCATGTCTTAATTATATGACTTAAAAGTCAACTTTTCACTTTGATTTTATTCCTCCATCCATAACATCTGAAAGATGTAGCCAATACCTTTTATGTTGGGAAATGTCAAGGACATCTTAATCTTATTTTACTTTAGAGGTATCAAAAATTTCATGTAACATACTCATTCTTAATCATCATCCTTGTTTTAATAACTTTCTTTTCTTATTCATGCTAGTCTCTTCTTTGGCACCTGACATCCTTCCTTTTCTTTACTTTTTATAGCTTTATGCTATTTACATGAATAATCTTTCTACTAAGTATAAGCTAACTATATTAGCTTTGCTTGAATGGCACTTACAAGGCCATCTTTTCCTTCTTTTCTTTTTCCTTACCTCAAGTTCATTTATCCTTTATTTCATTGTCACTCAAGGTTCTTGGTGTTCTCATAATATTTCTATGGTAAAACCTTAGAGAATATAACTCATTTAAACTTATCATAAATCTATATTTAGAGAGCATTACTCACTACTGCTATCCGTGGGAACACATTTTTTTTCTTCATAAAAATTTATCATATAAAACATAGGTTACTATCCTCAACTCAACCCTACTTTATTAGTCATACCCTGATCCATACTTTCTTTCATTATCATAGACCTTTTGGGTCATCATTGGATCAAGATTAATCATCTCAGGGGAGGAGGTTTAGCCTATTTCTTAATTCATAAAACTCATTTCTTATCTCTTTTTCGCACAAAACTTTTTCTTCTACTTAAGCGGTAAGACAATCTAGGAAAAATTTTTCATAATAAAATTTTTATAACATCTTACTAGACTTAGTAAATTTCTCATCTTGTTCCGGTTTTCGGTCTCTCCCACTCATAACTTTACTTGCTTTTTTATGATCTATTGCGACCCTTGGGAGATTCTATAACCTACTGACCATACTTTATGAGCTACATTTATTGAGTTTAGTAGGTCAATAATTTTATTTAAACTATTTAAAAATTCTTAGTCATCTTTCATGCTCTTTTACAGACTCGGAGTACCTTAGCACAACATTCTTGAGAACCATCATTATACTACTTATACTTTTACTCATGTAGTCTTAGCAAGTGCAATGGTAAGACTATTTGGCTTCATTATAACCTCATAGTAGCCCTCATCTAACAATCAACACATCTTTTCTTTCTTACTCTTTACATTTTTCTCATCGTTCAATACTTTTTAGTAAGTTACTATCCCGGTACTTTCCTCATTTGAGCTCATTTAACCGTTGAATGCTTAGGGTTCTACTTATACTCATGCCAAAATTTGTCTTATAAAATACTGGCAATGACTTCCTTTCCAGTTACAAATTATTTGCATGACCTCTGAATATTTTACTACTTTAATTTCTAGGCCATTCAACCACTATTTCCATCTTTCTTCTATCAATTGTTTGAAATCCAATAATGGCATCCTATCACCATTTTCATTTTCATTCATTGCTTATACTGCTTCTTTGCTCTTTACTCTAGTTTTTGTTAACTTAGAGTCTCAAATTACCATTATGCCTTCGTGTATAAACATATTCCCAAACCCAATACTTTTACTTATCTTAGCATAGCCTTTAGATTCTCTTGGCTTTTATGGGTTGGGATCTTAATGATATTAAGGCAGTGGTCATTACTCTTTACTCTTTATCACTTCTCATATTTTTGTGTTATCATTTTCATACATACTTTCCTTAACTGCTTAATCAAGGTTAATTAGTAGTTTGGCATCTTGAGGGAGATTTCTCAACCCTTCAACAGTCTCTCGCTAACTCAGTTAGAATCTAGCCTCGGCCTCTCACCATTTTTGGCTCATTTGGGCATCACCCCAGGAGCTACCTTTCATTTGCCTCACCTCAGTGGCCTTTATCATATGGAGGATTTCATCATTATTGGCTCAATTGGGCTTCTCCCCAAGAGCTACCTCCCTTTTTCCCACCTTGGCAGCTAACAAAAGATTTCATTCATTGTGAGATCTTTCGGCCATAAACATTTCTTTCTATAGCTAGTTTTCATACCAAGATTAGAATCTACCATCTCAAGGTTTCATAATTCCCTAAATTGCCTACCACTATTTTCTCCTTTCTTGCTTCATAATTTATACCTTGGACATCATACATACATATTCTTCCTTTAATTCATATCTATATTTGCATTACTTTATACTTGCATTATATCTTGTTATACTGAACTTATAGGGTTTCAGTACTAATGGAAAACCTATTACTGTCATATATTATCTCCATAAGATCTCCTTTTGGATCCTTTTCTGAGACTTCTAATGCTTCAACTTCTTCTTTCTACAAAAACATACTGCTGAAAACATATAGGCAATGACATAATCTCTCAAAATATGATATACTTAATTGTAGAACTTGAAATCTGGATGTGGCATCAAGTATTTGCTTAACCTATTAACTCTCAGGGAGCCTATAATCATGATGCCCTTATAATAATTTCTTTGCTTCTAATCCAATACTTAGGGAATGCAAAGCTGAAATATATCTTCCAAATCCAACATGACATTCATTGTAAATACTTTTAACATCTATTTGGATTACATCTATTTGGATTTGGAATCCTTGGTTTATTTAGAAGAAACTACCATCCTCATTAAAGAATTTATCTAGCCCAGACTCATTGAAATTATCTTAATTTATGGGCTGGTTTTTTAGGTTGGCTGGTCACCCAAGAGGGGGGTGAATTAGGTGATGCAAGATTTTTACTCTTTTTGGATCACAACCCAATTTCTCTAAGAGTGCAGCAAAACAGGGATAAACAGAGAGAGTTGTGTGCATCAACTAAATAGAGAAGATGAAGAACAATACACAATGATTTATACTGGTTCAGCCCAACCACTTGGCCTACATCGAGTCCCTAAGCCACCACTTGAGATTTTCCACTATATCCCACAGGTTTGATCCGGGATCTGTGAAGTCTCAGTGCATCCCATAAGTTTCAATATGCACTTGTGAAGTCACACTCCTTACACCCTTACAAGATGTGTAAATGCCTTAGTGTTTCCTCACACTAAGATTCTACCCAGAATATGTAGAAAGAAATGTTTATAGAATGAAAACTCTCTTGAAGAGTAGATAATACATTGAAGGTTCACTCTATTAAGGTGGGTTTTTAAAACAATGCTGAGATAGAAAGATTTTACAAATTGTTGCAGCATTTTCGCATAAACTCTCTTAATATTGTTGCTCATAAGTTCAAATGATGTTCTATTTATAGATTTGTAGTATAACTAGATGTTAGGCATAAGATATAGCCATTAGAGATGTTACCCAACGGTTACTCTATAAAACTAGCCGTTCACCAACCACATTAAATGCATTGACACTTATGAAATTCGAATTTTGGGTGTTAACAGACGAATTTCACAAAGACCATAAGTTAAAGACTTTAACGTTAAACTTTGAAGTTCGTCTATTCTAAAGCAAAATTTGAATTTTCATCTTTGGCGAATGTTTCTATGTTAGAATATATGAATTTTCAAGTTTAAAATACTTCTGGTAAGTGTGAACAGTTGTTCCATGTTACTATAGTGCCTTCGAAGTTTGAATTTTGGTGCCCAAAATTCGTCTGTCAGTGAGCAACTCAATATGGCACAAGTTCTTCCTTTCAAAAGTCGAATTTTGGATGTGGAAATTTATCTGTTGGCTATTCCATAAGTATTTCCACATTCTAGAGATTCAAAATTTAAATTTTAAAAGCCAAAATTCATCTGTTAGACTTGAAGTTCAAATTTTAGAAGCCAAAATTCGTCTATCAGTGGCAACCTCAACATGACACAAAAGTTCTCTTTGAAATTCGAATTTCAGAGGCCCGAAATTTGTCTATCGGAGGCGGAACCTCTATAACTTCGAACTTTGCACTGTAGATAATTTTGCAGAAGCTAAAACTCTCTTATTTTAACTCCAAATAAATCACCTATGGTTGAAAAGCTTTCGATGTCTACTTTCAAATGCAATAAGTTTCACTTCAAAAACAAATGTATTCTGAGAGTTATGATCAAAATAATAACAGAAGGTCAAAACTGAAAATTCAAATCTCACTACTCAAATTTAAATGACCATAGCTTTTTCATATGACTTTTATTTTGAATGAAATAACATTCTTTGAAAATCTTATTAAGTCTAGTTTCATATGAAATAAGTTCCACTTCTATTAAATGACCATAGCTTTTTCAGATTAATCCCATCTCAAGACCTAAGTGAAGACAAAATATAACTAGTGACTAAGTCTTCAAATGTTGAGTTCCACTTCTACTTGGTCATTTCCTTGTTGGCATGCTCACTTCTGATCTTCCATTTTTGAAGCGTCCTTTCTTATCTTCTTTCTTGAATGAGGCATGATATTGATTTCTATTTCTGTATTCCAATGCTCACTCTTCTCACTTGGACCAACCTACATTTAATATATTACACTTACAGACCAAGTAGTTAGTCCAGTTTATATATCCAACTTATGTTCTTCATTGTAAAAGTATAGTGGATATATTTGCACATAGCATGATATATGTATTATAACCATAATTAAATACATGCTAATTCACATTTTACTTCTTTAAGGAACATTATATATGTCAGATATATATGATGCATTTGTTCCTTATTACTCTATATTTGTCATCATCAAAGCTTATGTTATACTAAACCTTACATGGTTAACCTCTTTCCCTGATCATACATTTATTTTTCTCATTTCCTTTCTCATGATTACTTCTTTTTCTAACGTATCTTCTTTTATACATTAGTTTCTCCCCATTGTTTCTTTCATAGCAACTTTTCTTTATTTCAATCATTCATTTCTTATTGGCATCTTTCATTTATTACTGAAAACATCTCGTCATAAAATTTATTTGCAGGTGGTGTACTTACTTCTCATATTCATTATCAACACATACCATCACATTTCTTTGCTACTTTATGGTTCGTAGCTTGGTATTAGAGAAAAGTGTTATGTAAATTTTCATATCAATTGCTGATTAATGAGGTTCCGTATCCTTTTAAATCAATCATCCTAGGTCATTCTCTTTGAAAGAATTATCAAAACATTAGGGCTCATCAATCTTTCTCATCATCTCATTCTCGTTAGAGGTCTACTACAACCTCGTAATTAGTCTACTGTGACCATGAGATCTATTGTGATCTTAGAGCCCTACTAGGATCTTCTATGACCCTACATCATTACTCAAGTGATAGAATCCATCTAGATCTAACTCTGAAAGATTTCAAAACCTAAGATAAATAAATAATATTTAAAACATCCTTAACTAATCTAACAACTACAATCAGCTATACTTAAGACTAATCCCTTATGCCACTATAATATTCTTAGGCCATATTTTCATGAAATGATACTTTATACTTGTAGCAAAAACTACAATTGAGAAGAGTATCTTTCTTTTGTTGCTACGATTATTTCATAGCTTCATTCTTGTTTTGCTTTTCTTACTTTTGTCAGCAACATCTTCTCTAACATTTGCTGGGTAGCAGACATAAAACTTTGATATTCAAATTACTTCTTATCATTCTATTTGCCTCTACTAGCATATTAAATCACCTACTTTGCATTAGGCTTTCCTTTTTCTAATGACTGGCTTTTATTCCTCTTCTTAGCTTTTCTGTCTTCCACCTCTAGTCATCATACTATTATAACTAGATGGAGTTCCGTACTCACTGTATGAATGTGGCTTCGTACTTACTTACTGACTAATCCATCACTTGTCGGAACATAATGATCTCATCTTCTTTCTCATCCCTAACTGACTGCAAGAAATATTTGTCATAAAAGATTACAAAATAATTTCTACATCAAGGGTATGTTTCGAGCTTGCAGGATCAACTCAGTATTAAGTCACTACTAATCTGCTTCTTTCTCAAGTGTGTAAATAGATAGCCTATAGGGCTTTCATTTCAGAGGAATATCCCATTAACCTGAAAATCTTTTCTAAACTCAATGTCCAGTCCTCAACCATTTATACTTCAAACCTTTTGTAAAATAACGGAGGACATCATCTTTAGAACTGGGCTATTACATACTACAGGTTAGCATAATCAAATTTTTCTTTCACGTTGCCAGGTTCATTAGTATAACTGGGGTACCTGCTACTAATATTGCCTCAAAGATAAAATTTCAACTCTAATTTCTTGAGGCTGTTTCTGAGTGTTTAATGTTCGTAATAACTTTTTAATAATCCGTTGCTGCTGATCTCATCTATTCATAATAACTTGCAAAGGATCACCCTGTGGTGTCTTTCCTTGTTCAGGAGTCTTTACTCTTATTTCTCTCCTGCTGCGAACCACTTTAAATTCATTATAATCTATTCATAATATTTAATAACTATACTTAGAGAACACACATATATATAAACATAGTACTTTTTCATAATCAAACTTTGTACATAAGCTCCTATAATCTCATCACATTATCATTGCTTTCCACTTTCTACTCATGACTACTTATAGCACACTCAAAATTTGCAGTCATTATTGTTCTTCACCTTTATACATTTATATATGTTTACATATAATTTCTTTTATCATTCTATTCTAGAGGGACCAGAGCTACATTCACCTCCAATAAAAACTTTACTGAAATTCTCTTTTGGATTCTCTTCCAAGTTCTCCTCATAATCCTTTTCTTCTATGTCTATAACAGGGTCTTCCTGTTCCAGTCGGATCACCTCCAAATATGCCAACTCTTTAATCCTATCTTGAAATGTTTCTGACATTTCTTCTTGGAGTCTAACTTTATGCGGCATCAGCAGATGGGGGTATAGGGCTTCAACCTTTTGGAGCCAGTAGTTGATCATTAGCTCTTATTGGCTGATGATTTTACCTAATATCCCTTTGTATGCAATAGGCTACAACATATTCTTCTAGACTACCAAATGATGCACTATCCAGCTTGGCTTTAACACAAGTCCAGAAGAAATCATTAGGGATTTCATTGACTAATGTATCGGCCCATCATGGCTTCGGACTGTCATTACCAGAGTTATCTGGATCAAGTAAAAACCCAGCGTCATAGTCTCTACCTACTACAGCTTCAATTTCTGGTTTCTGAACTTGAGCAGGAAGAGCTAAAACAACTTGTAATGGGACTTCTTTATCAGGTTCATATCCAATTGAATGAGGTCTATCATTAATCTTGGGCTTGTCTAAACTTTCTGTTGATAACATGTTTGAGTCAATACTTTCCTCCATGTTTTTCATCTCTGGCTTAGTGATCACCCATCTCTTATGGTTAGGATCCCAACTATTGTTTGAGAAAACATCTTATCTGTCTCCATACACAATAGCAATTCTTGTTAATAACTAATTCAAAGGAATATTAATAATTAATATATTTCTTTCTCTAAACTGAACTATTTCAGCCCAAATATAATGTTCTAAAAGTCTAAACCTTTGACTCTGATACCAAAAAGTGTAACACCTTATATTAGGGCCCATTTTCCATGTATTAGATCATTTTAGATGCATTTTATCATAGTTTAGAGACTAAAATCATAATATAAATAAAATAGAATTTTTCAAAATTCGGGGGTACTGTTCATTTGGCATTTTCCCTTTTTCCAGATAACATTTGAAAATTCATAACTAAATCTATAAAAATCATCTTAAGGTGATTCAAGTCTCTAAAATTTTCTTAAATTCAGATCTACATGGAAAAAATATAAAAAATTTACTTCATTTGGCCAATTCATACAGTAATTTCGTGGACATTTACTATTCATTTGGTCATGTTTCTATCTTCCTATTTTTTGGCCTCAACTTTGAAAAATCATATTTCATTCTGCTCTAGTCGAAATTGTGCATACTCTACGTTGTTTAAAATCTCTACATGTCTACTTATAGAAATATTTTAATTATATATTTATTTCACTTACAAAGGGTATAACTTTAATTTAAATCACGAAGGGTAAGAATTCAACTCTTGCTAGAATAGTTTTGGGAAAACTTACATATCTCTTGTTCTATAACTCCAACATTTCCAAATCAATGGCATATGGATCTCAAGACATATATATTTTTATACACATAAACTACTGAATTTTTGGAGCATTGTACGATTTATGTTATCTTTTGAATTTTCTAGTACTTAACTTTCAGTTTCCCTTTTTTCCAATATTGTCCTATTCTAAACCCTAAATTTGAAAATTCACCATTTAATGTACATAACTCCAAATGGGATGAATTAGGTTTCATATTAAAGCTTGAGATGCCCTATATCTGGTATAAAAATATCATAAACCTAACCTCACATTAAGTCTAGAATAAGGGCAAATGAAGCTGACACATCCAGAAAATGCCCTATTTCAATCTACATTGCAATTTGCTTGCGAAAACCCTTGTAAATGAACTCATTTTGGCATGAAACTTGGTAGAATATAACGCCATATCCCAACATACATAACTGGAAATTTTCATACATTTTCTACAACATTAACATATTATTCACTATTTTACAATTTCATACAAAACAAGGCACAAACAACCATTCACATTATAACACAATGACTTGCAACATCAGTTCCTTCTTCATGCCTTTTGCACCTTCATTAGCTATTTTACATTGGTTCTCCCTAGCATGGTTAGTCATTGAAGGGGGGGGTGAGATTCAATAGAATCTCAGTAGCATTATCCAATCATACACATATACCATCACATTTCACATAGAACTTCAAACAAACTCATCAATTCATATAATGCCATAATAATTTTATAAAAATTTTGGCAGAGTTTCATTTTGTAAAATGGACATTCCAAAACTTCAAGGCCCATTAAACTACTTAGCCAACAATCAATGAACATCACAAAATATTAATCATGGCTTCAAACAAGTCATAGAGTTCACAAACATTCATAAGACAATATAATACATATAATGGAAAAAATACTACCTTTATGTATTCCCTTCATTTCCAAACTTTGTGCACCTATTATTTGGCTTGCTTAAGCTTCCTTGAACCTATACATATCATCATTTAATCCATTTAGCTACCAATTTTTGGAATTATACAATCCCATACACACTAAACCCTAACTTTTTCACATAATTTTGATTTGATCTTTCTTTGTACAACACACTTGTTCTTAAGGTCTTGGACCATGGAGAATCCATTTTTTGGCATCAAAAACATGAAATTCCAACTCTAAATTGATGCTCGCTTCTGACCAAAAATCTTGGAGAAAGAAGGAAAAATTATTTACTTTGCAATACAACAAACTACTCCATGAAATCATGTTCTCTTGACTAGTTGATGATTTCTCCTAAGTTTATTGCATCCAAATCTATTCCTTGCTTGCTCTAGGGTTTGGAAAAAATATTAACATGGAGAGTGGAAGAGGAAGACCCCAAGAAACTAAGCTTAACTACTTAAAATTATAAGCTCAAGGTAGTAGGAATCACTTACCATTTCCTTGAGTTCTTGGTCCATCAACTTAGTCTTCTCTTTCTCTCTTCTTTCTTCAGTTTTCTTTCTTTCTTTCATGTGTTTTCTTGCTCTATTTCAGATGCTAATTCACACGTGACATGGTGTACAAGTGAGTGGCTAATGGACTTAATTATGTAGCTTAAGCATGATTACTTTTTTGCTAATACTTAATTACTTTATGACATACTTCTTCAAGAAGTATTCCCAAGAAATAATAAAATATCCTTTGGCCTCATATGGTGCAGAACAATCACGCATGGGAGATAGAAATGTGTCCAAAAATTGCCCAATTTTGCTAATCCAGATATACCTCAATCTGGGTACTTTTTAACCGTATCGATAAAACCGTCTTTATACTAATTTAGTATTTTTGGGATACAGGACTATTATAATTTTATTTTTATATTTCCATGATTATCTTGTCCCAAATTATATCTGTGTATAGCCTATAACCTGACCCAGTTTCTTTTTAACCATCGGTAGGGTCCATGGTTTACTTTATGGATTTACTGTTACTTTTATGAATTTAGGGACATGGATGTCCTTTTAATAATTTTTAGGGGCAAAAATGTAATTTCTTATATTTCCATCCGATCGAGAAAAATGACCTCTTTGCCCTTTTCAAGCAAAACGATGTTTGCCCGTTTTTGTAAATTCCCAATATATTTCTAAATATTTTAAATTTTTTGGGATGTTACAATAGCCAACCCAACCTCAACCTTCCTAGCAACCTGAACCTTCCATTCCAACCACTATGGTAACCCCTAATACCATACTTGAACTCTATAATTGCCTATCAGATATGATGCTCAATATTAGGGAGGAACAGAATGTTATGTTTGCACACCTACAAACTCAAATAACTGACCTGGCCAAGAATCTTAAGGTAATTGTTGATGCCTATGAAGATATCCAAAATTCTCTTCCAACCACATTAGCATCTCCTCAGACTGGTACCTCATAACTCCTTTAATCTATCTCTCCTCAAATGGCAAGTCCTTTTGAAATAAGCTCTCCTAATTCTACTGCTATTGCTGTTACTCTTCAGGCCACTCAAGCAGAGGGATCTCATGAGCCAATAATAGAGGATGTTGCTCAAGGCTCAATCTTGTCATCACAAGAGACTGAGCAAATGGATAAGCATATTGTAGATCTCACTACTGCACCCATTATTCAAGCTGCTCTTTATAAGGAAAAGGGGATAGTGCTTTATATTGACTTTGCTGCTACTACATATGATGTTGTAGTTCAAGCTCAAAAGCAAAGGTTCAATGAGATGTTCCCTCTGCTTGCTCCTCTACCTCTATCCTCTGGATATGGCTTCTTAATGGAACACTGAGCTAGGTTGACCAACATCTTAAGGAAGGCTCGAGAATTGACTTCAAAGGCTGATGATTATCTTCCTTAGATACCTCCCAATGTGCCATTTATTCTAGTTCCTCTTCAAGCTATTCCTATAGATCAAACACCTCCTACCTATATACCTGCTTCTAGTCCCAATGATGTCAAAAAGGGGAAGAAGAAAACTGGGCAAACTGGAGAAGTTGCAGCTGCACCAACTGAAACTAGACAATCTGAAAGTATTGGGCAATCGGGAAAGACATATGGCAAAAGGGTTAAGCTCAAGGCTAGAAAGGAATGACAAGCTGTAGAACCTTAGAGCTTAAATCTTTTTAGAACACCTTAGGACCTTTGTAGGATTTTATCCTTCATTGTAATGTATGTCTTTTATACTGTCAATGTACTTGTTGGTGTACTTGTTTTGAATTTGATTGAATATCTGTATTGAACTTATAAGCATTAATGAATCAATGCAACTTGCTTCAACATTTCCTTTTCTATTCTCTTACATCTTCAACTCTGATACATGTGCTATATTTATATTCCAATGAGGAGGAGCTCTTAGAAGCAAATCCAAGTACTAATCCAGTTTGCAAGTTGTTTTGTCATTATCAAAATGGGGGAGAATGTTCAATCAGAAGTTTTGATGATTCTAAACAACTAAAGCTTGGAAAGGAGAATATCAAAGGAATATGAAATGGCAAAGTGAAGAAATCTAATGAAGAACACATGAGAATTTAGTTGTTAGGATTTCTCACTATGTACACTAGGTAAAAAGCTTTATACTTACTTATTTATGTTACCACAGCAGTTAAATGAGTAATTTCATAGTTATCCTATATTAGCATATGTTAAATTTGAAAAATACTAACTAACAAACGAATTTTGCTATTAACTCATGTATTTTATACAAAATTCAAACTTAGTTTAGTGAAATTCAAAAATATAGAGGTTTTATCTCTAATAGATGAATTTTAGTTCGAAAATTCAAATTTTGGGCTAAGCATTGTTAGTGAATGTGTGTAAAATTTGTATGAAGCTTGATCAAAATTTGAATGTTGGTGAAGTTCATAGAGAGTTCAAAATCACCTCTTCTGATAGATGAACTTTGGACTTCAAAATATGAATCTCGAAATGAGAACTTGTGAGTCGAGTTACAGCATGCCTATGGCAGATGAACTTTGTAGTTCAACATTCAAATTTCATATAAGAGACTTTTTGTACCATATTGAACAAGCCTTTGACAGATGAATTTCAACTTCTGAAATTCAAATTTCAAGTGCACTATGAAAACATGAGACAACTGATCAAATTCAACAGATGCACTTTTGATATGAAAATTTGTATGTTCTAACATGGGATATCTTTGACAAACTCAAAATTCAAATATCATATTTGAACATATGAACATTGAAGTTCAACATTGAAATCCTTAAATTTGTGGCATGTCAGATGCATTAAATGTAGTTGGTGAATCACTAGTTCTGTAGAGTAACCATTGGTTAAAGTTTTTAATGGCTAGATCTTATCTTTAACTACTAGTTAAGTTACAAATCTATAAATAAAACTTCATTTGAAGTTGTGAGTAATGAATTTCAGCTTGTCTTTGTATTAACTCTACAAATTTCTGTGTCAAAGCTTTTTCACCCAACACAGTATTTATTATACCATAACTTTCATATCTACTTTATTCAAGAGAGTATTCATTTTATATAAAATCTTTTCTTCATCTAGAAGAAAGATTCTTTGTGAGGGGAGTCACAAAAGGCATTGGGAAACACTTATAAGAACATTGAGTGAAAAATTTGAGTATTCTTAGAACAGAGCATGATATTGTAATGAGGCATTGCATAAAGCCTGTTGAATTCTTGCTGATAGTGAAATTCTCAAGTGGTGGTTTTAGAACTGGATGTAGGTCAAGTGGATTGGACCAAACCAAGATAAATTTCTGAGTCTTCTCTTCCCTTATCTTGCATTTACATTCATTTTCACTGCACTTTATTTTTCTGCTAGCTTTTGCTTTTACTGTGAACTTTTGTTTTTGCATAAAAATTTTAAACTTCTCATTTTCACACATTAAATTCAGCAGATGAACGTTAAAGCAAGCTTAGTAATGGCTATTTCTTGTCTCTAAGAGATAGAGTTCCTTGAAATCTATATATAGAACTACATTTCTGGTGGTGGGTAACATTATTAAGTGAGAATATACCTAAACTTAGCAAAAATATTACTGTTCTCATTTAAAACCCTACCAACCTCTTAGAGTCTTTGTTTTCATCTTCTTTGATATGTTGTATTTATTATTTCTACTTTGGGTAGGAGCATCTTAGTGTAGGAAACACTAAGGGTGTTTGTGAACACATTTGCTGGGTGTGAAAAGAGAGATTGAGAAGCTCTAGTTTGAGGTGGAAGTTGTACTATGGTTTTTTCAAGAACCCATTCAAATCTTATAAGAATAGTGGATAAATCTCAAGTGGACACTTGAGGGCTAGACATAGGCCAAGTGGAGGGCTGAACTAGGATAAATACTTGTGTTTAATTCTCTCTTCCCTAGCTATTTTCATTTTTGCTATCTTGCTATATTTTCTGTGTTCTAGTCTTTTTGCATTGTTTTATTTTCCTTGTGTGAAAAATTTTAAAAGCCTAATTTACCCCCTCTTTTAGAGATTCTAGCTATACTTTTAATATATTATGTCTTTGTTCACCAAGTACTGCTTGGCTCTTTGTGAATTATCTTGGTCACCCCAAGACATCTAACTTCATTTCCAAACTCGTGTAAGATGAGGTTTTTTCTTCTTTAATAGTCACCTTAACATATGATCTACCTTGCTCACATTAAATCACTTAACATCATTTATTTTTGTGTTGACTCCCTCAAATATGGCCTAACTCAATAGTTGTTACCCATCATATCTCTTTATCACCCTATTGCTTTCCTCAATTCTCATTATTTACCATGGCATCGGAGAACCTTAATCCCCATTCTAGCATTTTCATCACTACTACATAATTAGGCTTTAGGAACACATGTTTAGGAACATTTCCAAAGTAAATGTTCCCTAAAAGCCTTCAAAAATGCTTAGCAAAGAACATGTTCCCCAAGGTTCACATTCAAAAATGTTTAAAAAAGTAAAGGTTCCTAACAGATCTTTGAAAACATTTACTGAAGGTTGACATTCGAACATGTTCCATGCTTTTCTTATTTAAATGTTCCTAATTCAAAAAACATTTTTTCACCTTCTAAAAATCCAAACCCACTCGATTCTGCCCTACATATAAAAAATCATCTTTATAGAAGCCTTGCTCTCTAAATCTCTCAGTGCCCTCACGTCATAGTTGTCCTCTCAAGCCTTCTCTATTGCCTTCCTTTCTTCATCTCCCCCTACTATGAACCCTAGATGCCTACAACTCTTAAATATCAATCCTCTCTATTGACATTGTTGGTGATTGTGTCCTAGGCCAATCATTGTATTTTGAACATTGTGTTTCGTTATAAAAAAGAAGGTGTTTTTTTTTTCTTACATTATTATATTGTTTGCATGTTTTTCTTTATAATAATGCCCTTGGATAAATTATTTTATCCTAAATATCCCTAGTAAATCATCTTTGTAGGAACAATGATGAATTGAGGCTAGTACGATTTTGATTGATAATTATGTGATAATTATGTATGAAGATACAAATCAAAATCATAAGCTCATGTTAGAGAATAGGCACAACATTGACCCATCATGAGATAGCTACATTGATCAAGTCATAAGCATATCTCATATATAACCTTGTCACTAAGCCCTCAAACCTGAGATCACCATACCTCCCTACATGGGGAACACTATACTTTGGCATAGTCAAAAGTCACCTTTAATTGGGAGATCATAAAGGCTATGATAAGGCATAATAGAACTCGTGTGGAGGAAGATGAATGGTTAAGATAGAATTTGTCCCTCGAATTCATGGAGAGATATATCTGGGCCCCTTGATGATTAGGACTGAGAAAATGCATGGTCGTGCTCAAATGTAAGAGTTTTCATTTGTTTTGTCAGTTTACTCAGAGATCGAGAAAGTGATGGTTGAGTAAAATGAGGATGACATTTCCATACCTCATACTTGACCTATATATTGTTGAATCCAGAGTTTTGATGATTCCAAACCAACCCTCAAGAGCTTGGAATAAAGATATCAAAGGTGCCCAAAAGAATTCAAGTGAAGAAATTCTGAAGAATCAGTGCAAAGTTTAATGCAGGATGTTTAATTGTGTTTTATATGAGTAAAAGACTTAGATTTGGTGAAAAGATGTTTTAAAACCTTGATTCTATGTTAAATCATGGAATATTTGAAAAACACCTACCAACAGACGAAGTTTGAAAGGTTAATACCAATCTGTCATAGTGAAAGTTCAAATTTTGGCTTTGGAAATTCGAATTTCGTACTAAAACTAAACAAGTCTGAAGAGATGCATCTCTGACAGACAAATTTTGACTTGAGAAAATTTGAATTTTGATAAGTGTCTAAAAAGAGCTTTAAGTAACAGACGAACTTTGGGTTTTGAAAATTCAAATTTTAGACAAAATAAAACTTATGAAAACTAAAGAAATTCGTCTGAAATTATGTCAAAGTTCATCTGAAACTAAGTTTCGAATGGATTTCAAAATTGCTCACTGACAGACAAACTTTGGACGTGAAAATTTGAATTTCAGAAACTAAGCTTGTGAGTCTGTTAAAGTGATATGTTGACATACGAATGACAGTATTTATAAATTTGAATTTTGAAGTTAGTCTGAAAAGAGGTCTCTCTGACAGACGAACTTTGACATTTGAAAATTCGAACTTTGAATCACATGAACTACAATGCCTTACAGACCAACTACGGACAGATGAATTTTGAGGTTCCAAAATTCAAATTTCGAAGGCACTGTAACAAATTGAAAATACTGTTCACACTTAACAGAAAAACTTTCCACTCGAAAATTCGTATGACACAACACAGAAACATTTTCCAAATATCAAAATTCAAATTTCACTTCATGACAAATGAACTTCGGGCTTTCAACGTTGAAGCTGTTAACCTTCAGTTTCTGTGAAGTTTGTCTGTTGACCAACCAAAATTCAAATTTCAGTATGTCAGAAGCATTAAATGCGGTTAGTTAACGGATAGTTTTTTAGAGAAACCATTGGATAACTTCTCCAACGGATAGATTTTGTCTCTAACGGATATTTGAGACCTAAATCTATAAATATAACATCATTTGAAGTTGTGAAAAATGATTTTTCTTGAACATATTGAAACTCTGCCAAATCTTCTACTCAAAGTTTCTTACTCTCTCACTTCAATATTATGTACTTTAACTTTCATATTCACTCTATTTAAGAGAGTTTAATCTTTGTAATCAATTTCATCTTCATTTGGAAGATAGATTTTCTTGTGAGGGGATATCACAAGGGATTGGGAAGTACTTTGTTAGAGTGCATAGAGTGATTCAATGAAAGCTCTAGAAATAGAGCAACATCATTGTACTGTGGCATTTGCAAGAAGCCTACTAAATTCTTGTAGAATAGTGGAAAAATCTCAAGTGGAGACTTAGGGACTGGACGTAGGTCAGGTGGAGAGACCGAACCAGGATAAATTTTCTGAGTTTTCTTCTCTTTATTGTCACCTTTACAGTTATTTGTTTATACTCTGTTTTATCATCATATATTGCTTTCTTCATCTCCTTGATATTTTGCAGAAAATTTTTAATCTTCTCAATTCACCCCCTCTTGGGAAGCCAACTAATCTAACAAGTGGTATCAGAGCCCAAATTCCCAATCAAAAGATCTCACAGTCTGGGAATTGAAATGGCTGGCTTTGGAGAAAGTATATTACCAGAAGGCAACAACATAAATAGACCACCTGGCTTCAGTGGAGAACACTATGGGTACTGGAAGATGAGGATGCAAATCTATCTCCAGTCAATTGATCTGGACATCTGGTCAGTCTTTTAGAAGGGAGATTTTGTCCCAATGGCTTTGGAAGATGATGGAAAATACAGAGAGAAGCCAGAAGCTGAATGGAATGAGGAAGATAGAAGAAGAGTCTTGCTAAATTTCAAGGCAAAACATTGTCTAGTCAGTGTTTTGAATCAAGATGAATTTGACAAAGTCTTCTAATGCTCCACTGCCAAGGAAATGTGGGACACCCTGCAAATTGCTCATGAAGGAACAACTGGAGTCAGGGAAAACAAACTATATACATGCATAGGAGAATATGAAAGCTTCATAATGACTGAAGGAGAGAATGTAAAAGAGCTACAGAAAAGATTCACCCTCATTGCGAATTAACTAAAGAGCTTGGGAAAGGAGTATACTCAAACAGAGAAAGTCAGAAAGATCCTCAGAGCTCTCACTCTAGAATGGAAACCCAAAGTAACAGCAATAAAGGAAGCCAAAGGAGAATCAATGGCCTTTGTCACAGCTCTCTTTGGCAGCCTCGAGGAGTATGAAGGAAAAATGAAAGCTCTCAAGGAAGCTGGACAAGACAGAAAGAAGAAAGGCCTTGCTCTCAAAGTTGCTGAAGAAAAGGAAGAGGAATCTGATGATGGAGAGGAACTTGAGAAGAAACTCTGGCTATGATGGTCAGAAAATTTGGAAGATTCTACAACAAAAAGAGAAATAAGAAAATCTTCAAGAAAGGAGTTGCTGGAGATAGCAAGAGAGAAACAAAAGAACCTATCACTTGCTATGAATGCAAAAAGCAGGGGCATATCAAATGAGATTGTCCATAATTTCTCAAGAAGTAAGAAAAACAAAAGAAAGCTGTAGACAAGGCAAGAAGAAAAGAGCTTACATCTCATCAATATGGGGTAACAACTCAGATGAAGAAGAAGAAGATGAAGATGAAGTTGCCAATATCTGTCTCATGGCACTTGCCTCTAAAGAAGCTAAAATCTCATGCAGCAGTGATCAAGAAGATGAGGTATATGAATCTGAACCTTCCTATTCTGAATTACTGGATGCATTTCATGAGCTGCATGATGAGTTTGTTAAGATTACTAAAGAATTGAAGCAAGCTAAGAAAAAGATTAACAAACTCGAATCTCAATGCAACATTTCTGAAATTGCTCCTCTACCTATTACTGAATTTGTTTGCTGTAAATCATACATTGAACTAAAGCAAACCAATGAATATCTAGTGAAAAGCATGTCCAGGCTTACTAGAGGTAAAGATATGTTATTTGTTTTAATGGAAAGTCAAAGAATATCACAAGGAAAAGCTGGACTTGGCTATGATCCTTGTGCTGTAAAAGAAAAGATTAGGAAGAAAAATCAGAATGTGTACATGAGACATTTTGTGCATGCTGATGGAAATAGAAAGAAAGATCATATGTCACATCACATTGAATCATATAATCAACCAAGGCATGCTAAACAAAAATATTATCTGCATTGTTTTCTTCCTGCTTCTCAATCCAGTAGTCCCTTTACCACTGTCACTTCTGTAACAAAAATGGGCATATCTCTAACTCATGTGCTTTAAAGAAAAATAAACTTGACAGGAAGGTTAAATGGGTTCCCAAAGATACATCTGTATCTAGGGAAAAGACCACTAACAGAAGAGGACCCAAGCAAATTTGGGTACCTAAAAAGAAAACATGAACTTTGTTTTGCAGGTCTGTCTCAAAGCTAGAAAGAACAATAAATGGTACATAGACAGTGCCCACTCAAGTCACATGACTGGTGATAAGGAGAAGTTCGTCACCCTTAGAGACAAGAAAGGAGGAAAGGTGACCTTTGGAGGTGATTAGTATGGCAGAATAGTTGGTATTGGCATTGTGGACAAGAATCCTGAAACATCCATTGAAGAGGTGCTGTTTGTGATAGGCCTTAACCACAATCTACTGAGTGTGAGCCAAACATGTGATAAAGGAAACTGGGTACTGTTTGACTCAAAATTCTGCCTAGTCATCAGAAAAAGTGATCACAAAATAATCCTCAAAGCTCAAAGGGATGGTAACTGCTATACTTTTGATCTTGATGAACTTCCTCCCTTAGATTCTGTTTGCTTGATTAGTCAGGATAATGATAGTTGGCTATGGCATAGAAGATTAGCTCATGTTAACATGAATGAGCATTCAAAACTAGTTAAAAATGAGTTAGTCACTCGCCTGCCAAAAATTGCTTTGGAAAAAGACAAAGAATGTGATGCATGCCTAAGAGGAAAACAAACCAAATCTTCTTTTAAACCCAAAAACATAGTCACCACAACTAGACCACTAGAATTATTGCATATGGACTTAATTGGTCCATCAAGGGCAAAAAGCATTGGTAGAAATCTGTATGTGCTTGTAATTGTGGATGATTACTCAAGATTTACATGGACATTGTTTCTTTCCTCTAAAAGTTATACCTTTGATGCATTTGTAACCTTAGCCAAGAAAGTGCAAAATGAGAAAGGTATTTCCATTGTGTCTATCAGGTCAGATCATAGAGGAGAACTTGAGAACTCATACTTTCTGGAGTATTGCAATGAGCATGGAATTGACCACAACTTCTCAGCCCCAAGAACTCCAAAACTATTAGAGAGATGGCTAGAGCTATGCTGAATGAAAATGAACTTTCTCAAGTATTTTGGGCTAATGCAGTGAATACAGCAAGCTACATCATAAATAGAGCCTACATTAGACCAATCCTTGGGAAAACTCCTTATGAGCTATACAAGGGAAGAAAGCCAAATATGTCACATCGCCATGTGTTCAGCTGCAAATGCTTCATTCACAATAATGTAAAGGAGAATCTGGGTAAGTTTGATACCAAATCTGATGAAGGTATATTTCTGGGCTATTCTAGTAGGAGTAAAGCATGTAGAGTTTTCAATAAAAAGTCTAATTTGGTTAAAGAATCTGTGCATGTAGTTTTTATTAAAAATGAAACTGTTTCTAAATATGCTACTGATGAGAATGATCTTGTTTTAAACTTTAAAAAGTTAGATATTTATAATGAAGGTAAAATTGAGTCTCCAAAAATATCTGACTCTGTTAATATAGAAGAATAAATTCAGGAGAGAGATTTTGAAGATGAAAATATTGAAAAAATGTCTCAAGAACTCCTTAGAGCTTGGAGATATCAAAGGAATCATCCTGTTTATCAAGTGATAGGGAACGTTCAAGAGAGAGTTAAAACCAAAAAATAGTTAAGGGATCAAATGATTAATTGTGCTTTCATCTCACAAATTGAACCTAAACGTACTGAGGAAGCCTTAACTGATGAGTACTAGATTTTGGCTATGCAGGATGAATTAAATCAGTTTAAAAGAAATCAAGTCTGGGATTTAGTGCCTAGACCCAAAAATCATCCTGTCGTTGGTACCAAATGGGTTTTTAGAAATAAACTTGATGAATCAGGATCAATCATTAGAAATAAAGCTAGACTGGTTGCTAAAGGATATAATCAAGAAGAACGCATTGATTTTGAGGAAACCTTTGCTCTAGTAGCTAGATTAGAAGCAATTAGAATTCTATTAGCATATACATGCATGAAGAATATTTTGTTGTATCAAATGGATGTAAAGAGTGCTTTTCTAAATGGATATATCATGGAAGAAGTTTATGTAGACCAACCTCCAGGTTTTGAGGACTCTACAAAACCAAACCATGTGTATAAACTGAAGAAAGCCCTTTACGGTTTGAAGCAAGCCCTTAGAGCATGGTATGAAAGATAGAGTAATTTTCTAACTGATAAGGGGTTTAATAGAGGAAAAGTAGATACAACTTTATTCGCTAAGAAATAGAATAAAGATTTACTTATTGTTGAAATCTATGTTGATGATATTATATTTGGTGCTACTAATGAATCTCTTTGCAAGAATTTTTCTAAGTTAATGCAGGGGGAATTTGAAATGTCCATGATGGGTGAACTCAACTTCTTCCTTGGACTACAAATCAGGCAGTGTGATGATGGTATCTTCCTCAACCAATCCAAGTATCTGAAGGATTTGCTAAAAAAGTTTGGAATGGAAAATGCCAAGCCAATGGGAACACCTATGGCTACTACAACTAAGCTGGATATGGATGAAAAAGGGAAAATGTTTGACATAACTCAATACAGAAGAATGATTGGATCCCTACTGTACTTAGCTGCCAACAAACCTGACATTATGTTTAGTGTCTGTATGTATGTGTGCAAGATTCCAATCATGTCCCAAGGAAAGCCATGCAATTGCTGTGAAACGTATCTTCAGATATCTTATTGGAACCTCACAAATGGGACTTTGGTATCCAAAGGGCAATGGAGAAGATCTCAAAGGATACACTAATGCTGACTTTGCAGGATCCAAAACTGACAAAAAAAGCACAAGTGGAACATGTCAGTTTCTTGGAGGATCCTTAGTTTCATGGTTTAGCAAGAAGCAAAACAGTGTGGCCTTATCCACAGCAGAGGCTGAGTATGTTGTAGCATGAAGCTATTGTGCCCAAATAATCTGGATGAAATAGCAGCTTGAAGATCTTGAGGTTGAGAAGAAGGAAATACCAATCATGGGTGACAACCAAAGTGCCATTAATATCATAAAGAATCCTGTCATGCATTCAAGGACAAAACAAATTGAAGTTAGGAACCACTTCATAAGAGATCATATTTTGAAAGGAGAAATCGGACTGGAGTATATCCCAACAGAGGACCATGTTGCAGATATCTTGACAAAGCCTCTATCAGAAGATAGACATTGCAAAATCAGGAGAGAATTGGGCATGGTAAATCCCAATGAACTGTAAGTAAATCCGTGTGCAATTATGTTTTTAGACTTTCCAACATTGAATTAATTCTAACTTTAGCATCGGAGTGAGTTTAATTTAAGTTGCAGGTGCTCCTCATGAGATTTAATGGCAATCAATTTGAAAAATGGAGCACACCAGAATGGAACAATCAAAAGGTGAAGAAAATGGCAATAATTCTGAGTTTCTGGATTAATTCTTTAAGTTTTTAAAGTTGAAATTTGTATATTAATTGTGTGTTAGATGAATTTCCTTGAAAAACTAAGTTTCTGAGGAAGTCAGCATGGTCAACATTCGAATGTGAATGCCCAACAGACGAACTTCTGCTTGTTATAAGATGGAACAGTTCTCCGTGATGCCTCAAAATTCTTCTATTGGACCTTGAAAGTTCAAATTTTCAAGAACAAAAATTTCATAGTTATGTTTGTCCAACATAATGATTATACTGATGTTTACCTCTTAACATACGAATGTTGGAAAACTTTCACAAAGTATAGAAATTTGAATTTTAGATTCAAAATTCGTCTATTGAAACTTGTTCTTAATGTTGAATCCTTGAAAGATGAAGTTTAATATGCATAATTTGTCTGTTAGTTCTTATTTTGATTGCTGCTTGATATTTGCTCTTCAAAATTCGAACTTTGTTGAAATAAAGTTTGTCTGTTTATCTTGTGTTGCTTGAACGAAGCAACTATCAGACGAACTTTTTGAAGAAAATTCATCTGTCAGTAAGCTTTGCTGAACGGTTTAACTCTTAACTGCTCGAAGTTTGAATTTTGACCCCTCAAAATTCGTCTGTTAGGCGGTTACTTACGTTAAAACCGACGGTTTTCAACTGAACAGATGCAACCCTACTCTTTTCCTCTTTGAGTCTGTTCAAATCCTCTCATCAATGCTCTTAAATTCTGATTAAAAATCTTCATCTCCCACCATTTAAACTGATTTTCACACCCTATAAACTCAATCCTTGCTTCATTCTGAAACATTCATCAACGGAAATGGCAAGAGTAAAGAATCTTGAAGCTAGAAAAGGAGAAGCACGACCAAAGAGGGCAGTCAAATCACAATATGCTACCAAGGAGAGCGAAAAACTGAAAAGAAAGGCCGAATCAAGCAAGGCAACTCCTTCTAAACGTTAGAAAACTACACCAAAGAGTGAATCAAAGAAAGCTGGACCCTCTTCCTTGAAAAAGATAGAACCTTCGATCCCTGTTCCTGCTGCTGCTAAGATTATTACTTCCACTTCCTACTCCAATACTGAATATGGAGAATATCAACTTACTACACTGCCATTATGGAGCACTCCACAAATTCAAGAGGAATACTCTACCAAGTTTGCCAATAAAAAGGTAATCAAGCCTCATTATGTAAACTTGGAAGATTTCTTAGTCTCAAATAGTTTTTGATGCTGGAATATGGATGTTGAGATATAAGAATCTATTAGAGATATTGGAAAGGTATGATGATGAAGTGGTAAAGACATGGTATGCCTCCTTGAAGTACAACAGCAAGAAGAAGAAGTGGGAGGTCAATTTGAGATCAAGGACCATCTGGCTCACAGATGAGACTCTTAATGAAGTGCTGGATATCCCAGGGCAAGATGGTCTCAAGATTGACACCACTGCCTTTGGATATATGGATGAGGCAGATACTATTGATGAAGAAGGTGGCCCCTTTCTGAACTACAAGGAGAGCACAATCTTGAACACTTTGTTCAGAAGAAGGGAAAATAGGCCAACCATCAACTTGTTAAAGCCCATAGACCTCAGTGCTCAAGTGAGGATCCTATACTACATAGTGTCTAGGATTATATTCAATAAAGGAGGCAGCTTCAACCTGATCACAAGGGCAGAAGCACATGTAATGGCAGCAATCATGCGTGGAAAAGCTCATCAACATGGGACATATCATACTCCAATGCATGATCAAGGCAAGAGATTAGAGGAAAGACTCCATACTCCCCTATGCAACTATTATTTCCAGAATTCTGTAATATGTTAGAATTCAGCATCTTGAGAAGGGGAAAGGGAAACCCACTGAGATCTTCAAGGAGAAGGAACTTCAAAGGATGGGAATTGAAAGAAATGAAGGAAGATGGATTAGGAAAGGCATAGGAAAATCTGAAGATCTTTTCTTTGTTAAAGATGCCTCCCAACAGCAAGAAGGTACTTCTGAGGCTCTTGCCAGACCTACACCACAGCCTTCTATACCCGTGCCATCTCCATCCAAGCCTACTCACATTCCATCTACTCTCTCCTCTCGTGCCAGGCCAACCAAGATCACTGAGTTGTATGACAGCCTGTCTACACTTATTCTTAGCATCAGAGATGAGCAAAATGCCAAATTTTCTCATCTGTAAGATCAGATTCATTAGTTGGCAAAGAACATGAAAGTGGTTACTGATGCCTATGAAGATATTCGGAGTGCAATTCCTGCCACATCAGCTCCATCTCAGCCAGGGTTCTCTATGCCTATTCAGTCTCCAACTCCTAAGCCTCCAAGCCCCTTCGAGCTAGCCTCTTCTGAGCATGATAATGATATAGATGGTACTGAGCTTGCTGGTACAATGAGGACACCAAGTCCTGGTCCACCCTTAGACTATGGTTTGGAAGTAGAAGGACCTCAGGAAATAGGCCCTCATGAGCCCATTCTAGAAGATGCTCAGGTTTCAATTCTTTCCACTCAAGAATCTGAGCACGTAGAATGACTAGTGACAGCCATTTCTACTTCATCAATGTTGGAGGTTACCAGCAATGAAGAGAAAAGCATTATGCCTGTTGTTGATTTTGAAGCTATTGATCACAATGCTCTCTTGCAAGCTCAGAGAAGAAGGCTTGAGGAAATGTTTCGTTCTGATGACCCTGCTCCTTTATCTCTCTCTGTATATGGTCTTTCAGAAGAGCAGAGGGCACAATTGGCTCTTTCTAGATAGGAGATGCAAGAACTACTTGAGGTCTCTAATGATATGGATCCAAGCACTGAGCCTTCTGAGCATCCTCCCTTAGTTGAACCGGATCTCCCTTTTGATCCTGTGCCCCTCCAAGTTATTCCAGTTTCTCAGATCCCTCCTCCAGCTGATTTTGTTCACCTTCCTAATGATGCCAAAAAGGGGGAGAAGAGTAAGCAAACTGGCAAGACTGTTGCTGAGCCATCTGGAAAGACTTACAGCAACAAGACCAAGCCAAAGAAGAAGTAATTATAATTTAGGCTTGCATCCTCTTGTAGTGCTGCATTTTGTCTCAGATGTTTGTTTTGATTGTTTGTGCTTTGTATTTGATTTGGTTATTTAGAAGAACTTTGCTTGAATTTGTCTCTGTAAAGAAACATTTGATTAAATGAAAGAATTTCTTGGTTGCAATGATTTGTTCTTTGAATCTCTTCACATGATTTACTATATATGATATCTTTTGAAATATAATGCATATGTTGAGGGGGAGTTTGTTGAAGCAAACCCAAGTACTAATCTAGTTTGTAAGTTGTTTTGTCATCATCAAAAAGGGGGAGAATGTTGAATCAGAGTTTTGATGATTCCAAACCAACCCTCAAGAGCTTGGAATAAAGATATCAAAAGTGCCCAAAAGAATTCAAGTGAAGAAATTCTAAAGAATCAGTGCAAAGTTTAATGAAGGATGTTTAATTGTGTTTTATTTGAGTAAAAGACTTAGATTTGGTGAAAAGATGTTTTAAAACCTTAATTCTATGTTAAATCATGGAATATTTGAAAAATGTAACACCTCATATTAGGACCCATTTCCCATGTATTAGATCATTTTAGATGTCTTTCATCATGGATTAGAGACTAAAATCATAATATGATAAAATCAGAATTTTTCAAAATTCAGGGTACTGTTCATTTGGCAAATTCTATTTTACCCGATGAATTTTGAAAATTCATAACTAAATCTAGAAATATCATCTTGAGCTGATTCAAGTCTCTAAAATTTTCTTAGATTCAGATCTATGTGGAAAAAATATAAAACAGCAGCATCATTGGACCAATTTGCACAGTAATTTCGTGGACTTTTACTGTTCATTTGGTCAATTTGCTATGTTCCAGTTTTCTGACCTCAAATTTGAAAAATTATATCTCATTCTATTCTGTTCCAAATTATGCATAATCTATGTCATTTGAAATATATACATGTATAATTAATGACAAATTTTTATTATGCATTTATTTCACCTACCCAGGGCATAACTTTAATTTAAATCACCAAGGGTCAGAATCCAACTCTTACTAGAATAGTTTTGGGAAAACTTACATATCTCCTATTATATAGCTCCAATTAACTCCAAATCAGTGGCATACAAAACTTTAAACATAGATATTTTTATACATAAAAACCACTAAATTTTTGGAGCTTTGTACAATTTTATATTATCCTTTGAATTTTCCAGTACTTACTTTGCAGATTTCAGTTTTCCCCGTGTTGCCCTGTTCTAAACCCTGACTTCAAAAATTCATTATAATTCATACATTTATCCAATTTAGGTACTATTTAGCTCTATAAAAAGCTTGTTCTGTATACTTTAAAAGCATGTATAACACTTTTATAGGATACTCTATTTCAGATAGAGTTCCCCTGCTCAAATCAATACTGGTCATCTCCAATGAACTTATGCCATAACTTATATGATAAGCTTCATAACACATTTACATTGACATTTAGTGCTCAATTTCATGCATAATATCATAGAGGACTTAAAAGAATATATTCAAGGCATCAAACAGGATTTATCCCCTTTCATACGAATTTATACAAATTCCCAAAACATCACATCAAGACTTGCATAATAATATCATTCTTCATTCTCTTCCTCTTTTCCTTTAGCTCTTTGCCTCCCTTGGATTTCTTCCATAACTTGGACCTATCATGTTATTATCTGGGTGATGAGATTTTGGAAATCCCAGTAGCTAGTCACATCTCAAACAATTATATTATCATGCATGCTATAAAACCTTCAAAACATCATAACAATCATTTCAAGGCATAAATCATCATATCATTTATAAAAATTTCAGCATTATAACAGCATATAAAATGGACATCCCGGGTATTATCCCTTTCATAAAATCAGCCAATACCGGTCTCAAACATCATAAAGACAATATGGCAAGTCATCATTCACAATCAAATATAGCAAGACAATATAATGCGAGAAAAAGTAACTATGCTACCTCATGAAACTTTTTGTCTTTCCTCTTTGATTCAACCCTTTCAATGACTTCCTTAAGCTTTCTCACACCCTAATGCATCACCAAATATCAAATAAATCAACTTGAACTAAGGGTTAGTTCATAAGAACTTCAAACTAATGGTTCCATGACTTTCTTCAATTCATGAAACCCTAATTCTTTAAAAATTCACCAAAAATTCATTTCTAACTCAAAAATGATGAATTATACCTCTATTTCATGTAATTTTTCATGAGGAATCCAAATATGGCCTCAGAATGACCAAATTCCATTTCTAAATAAGTTACTGTTCATTCCGAATTAACTTCAAAAACCTAAAAATTTCACTTCCTTAACCTTAAGCTTTTTCATGAAACCATCACTTGTTTCTAAGGTTTTCCACCATGAGGAACTCATTTTTCGCATCAAAAACATGAAATTACAACTCTAAATTGATGCTCTATTCTGACCGAAAATCTTGGAGAAAGAAGGAAAAATTATTTACTTTGCAATACAACAGACTACTAACAAATCTTTGTTCCAAGTTGCTAGCATATGATTTCCCCTAGGTTTATTGCATGAAAACTCCACTTTCTTCACTTCCCATCCATGGCCGAAATCTATGGAAGAATGGAGGAAGAAGATGACTCCATGACACTACTCCTCAACACTTGAAACCACAAGCTCTAGGTCATAGACACTTACTAGGCAACTTGATTCTCCAAGTCTTACACGTTAGCTCCTCTTTCTTTTCTTCTTTCTCTCTTCTCTTTCTTTCTTTCTTGCATTTTCTCTCTTTTGTTTTGCTGCTGGTTCACGTGTGCAGAATGGTGTAAAAATGAGTGGTTAATGGACTTAATTAAATGGCTTAACCATGATTACTTTTTTGCTAATACCCAATTACTTTATTACATACTTCTTCAAGAAGTATTCCTAAAATAATATAATATTCTGTGTCACATGGATGCAGAAAATTCGCACATGGGAGAGAAAGAAGTGTCCAAAAATTGTCCAATTTTCCTGATCCAGATGTACCTCAATCCGGATACTTTTTAATCGTACCGATAAAATCGTCTTTACAGTAATTTAACATTTTTGGGATACAGGACTATTCTAATTTTATTTTTATATTTCCATAATTATCCTGTCCTAAATGGTATCTTTGTATGGCCCATATCCTGATCTGATTTCTTTTTAACCATTAGTAGGGTCCACAGTTTACTTTATCGGTTTACTGTTACTTTTGGACACTCGGCACTGATTATTTCTTTATTCTTGAACATTAACCCTCAGTGCCATATACCATTGGACTTCTCTCATCGAGGACTTCGTTTTGACAGTAATTTTGCATATTTACAAAATTACCCCTGACCCAGGGTTAAATTATAATTTCTGAAACTATCGGGTCATTAGGTGTAATTTTATCCAAGATTTTTCTATGTCTTTCTCCACGTAAATTTTAAAGCTTTTTAGGACATGGATGTTCTTTTCCTAATTTTTTGGGGGCAAAAGTACAATTTTCTCATTTTCCATTCAACCGGGAAAAATAATCTCTTTGGCCCTTTTCACGCAAAACGGTGTCTGTCTGTTTTTGCATATTTTAGCTTTCTTGGGATATTACAAAAAACACTCACCAACATATGAAGTTTGAAATGTTAATACTAATCAGTCATAGTGAAAGTTCAAATTTTGGCCTTGAAAATTCAAATTTCATACAGAAACTGAACAAGTCTGAAGAGATGCCTCTCTGACAGACAAATTTTGACTTGAGAAAATTTGAATTTTGATAAGTGTCTAAAAAGAGCTTTAAGCAACAGACGAACTTTGGGTTTTGAAAATTCAAATTTCAAACAAAATGAAACTTATGAAAACTAAAGAAATTCATCTGAAATTATGTCAAAATTCATCTGAAACTAAGTTTAGAATGGATTTCAAAATTGCTCACTGACAGACGAACTTTGGACCATGAAAATTCGAATTTCAGAAACTAAGCTTGTGAGTCTGTTAAAGTGATATGTTGATATACGAATGATAGTATTTATAAATTCGAATTTAAAGTTAGTCTGAAAGGAGGTCTCTCTGATAGACGAACTTTGACATTTGAAAATTCAAACTTTAAATCACATGAACTACAATGCCTTATAGACCAGCTACAGACAGATGAATTTTGAGGATCCAAAATTTGAATTTCGAAGGCACTGTAGCAAATTGAAAATACTGTTCACACTTAACAGAAAAACTTTACACTTGAAATTTTGTATGACACAACACAGAAACATTTTCCAAATATCAAAATTCAAATTTCACTTCATGACAAACAACTTCGGGCTTTTAACGTTGAAGCTGTTAACCTTTACTTTCTATGAAATTCGTCTGTTGACCAACCAAAAATTTGAATTTCAGTATGTCAGAAGCATTAAATGCGGTTAGTTAACGGATAGTTTTTCAGGGTAACCATTGGATAACTTCTCCAATGGATAGATTTTGTCTCTAACGGATATTTGAGACCTAAATCTATAAATATAACATCATTTGAAGTTGTGAAAAATGATTTTTCTTGAACATACTGAAACTCTGCCAAATCTTCTACTCAAAGTTTCTTATTCTCTCACTTCAATATTCTGTACTTTAACTTTCATATTCACTCTATTTAAGATAGTTTAATCTTTGTAATCAATTTCATCTTCATCTGGAAGATAGATTTTCTTGTGAGGGGATATCACAAGGGATTGGGAAGCACTTTGTTAGAGTGCATAGAGTGATTGAGTGAAAGCTCTAGAAACAGAGCAATATCACTGTACTGTGGCATTTGCAAGAAGCCCACTGAATTCTTGCAGAATAGTGGAAAAATCTCAAGTGGTGACTTGGGGACTGGACGTAGGTCAAGTGGAGAGACCGAACTAGGATAAGTTTTCTGAGTCTTCTTCTCTTTACTGTCACCTTTACAGTTATTTGTTTATACTCTGTTTTATCATCATATATTGCTTTCTTCACCTTCTTGATATTTTGCAGAAAATTTTTAATCTTCCCAATTCACCCCCCTCTTGGGAAGCCAGCTAATCTAACATATATCATGAGACAAAAGGGATGTGATCGGATTATATGATAGGTTGTATCGGATCACTGATCTCATATAATTTTGGTAGTCATAATGTCTTGCTAGAGGCTACTTGTGACTGGTGGGTCTAATAGTGTTATTAGCCCACTGCCAACATCATATGGGCCTACAGGATCACATACAAGAACATGCCAACTTGAGCTAGAATGTCCAGATTCATTGAATTTAAAATGTGTCTAGATTCAATAAATTTAATGTTCAATTTAGGATGATAGAATTATATATATATTTGATATATATATTAAAATTTGAAACATTTATATGTTTGATATATTATATATTTGATATATATATTTCCAAATATATATATAATGTTCAAATTAATTCAAATTAATTTTTTTAAATTTCATTCTATATGATAAATTTAAATATAAACTAATGTCATAATCTAAATTTGATTTAGATTGGATACTAAATTTGAATTTAAACTAATAATATAAATTTGATTTATATAATAAATTAAATCTAGATTTGATTCTGGATATATATTAAATACTTAGTTTAAATTTAATCTATTAGATAGATTTAAATTCAAACTAATCTATTTAATTAATATTTGATTTAGTTTAAATTATTGATTTAAATTAAATAAATACCGAATCCTATCTATATATTGATATAGACAAGGATATAGAATCAATAGAATTTGAATTACCCTAAAAAGAGAGCGGTAGTACACTCAGAAAGAAAAATTGTACGGATGAAAAGCAATGGTGTATGGGTTGGTACGGAATCGTACAAACTTGTATGGAATTGTACAGACACCACAACCAGAGGTTTCTAGCACGCCGTTCGAGTTAGACTCATCATTCGTGCGGATGCTGGTAGAGGGAACTGACTAATCGCATTAATTCCTAGCATCCAACGAAATGAAAAAGAACACAAAGGGACGCACAGGAGGTAAATTCTTTTCTACATCTTAATCTAAACAACGTTGACGAATCTATGGGAGAGAATTTCTTATAGTTTTTCCACTGCTTGTATAGTGAAATTCCCAATAGACATCACCTCTATCAGCTACTCCAATGCCTTATCCTTTGTGGCCTATTTTGGCATGACTGTTACAGCCTTCTTTAGGAGCCTATGATCCTTGGCTTTCTTCTGAACAATACGAGACTTCTCTTACTATCTTTAGATTGCCCTCTTGTGTGCATCCATTAAGGCACCATCTCTAAATTCTCAGTGTTTAGGTTTGGGTTCTTAGATCTACACCCTTTCTTTTATTCATTCTTACAACTCAACTTTATCAAAATTTGAAAAAAAATTTCTTCATCGCTTATACCTTTGTTTTGATTAGTACATTTTGGAAGGTAATCTTATAGCGTCTTTGATTTGTTCGATTTACCCTCTTGTGTCATGATTCATAGCCAAACCAAGAGAGAAGATGAACACATTTGAAGCTTGCTTAGGGTTCATTAATTAGAGGTATATGAAACTAATTATCCTGCTTTGGTTTTGAGATTTTACTATCCTCCTTGTGGGCTGAACTATTAGTTAGATTCATACCTAACTACTAACTTGATCTTTTCTAGTTAATTAGTGTTTTCTTCAAATATTCATGAAAAAGACATCTAGATTTGAAGGTCATCTTTCTATGTTTACTGTTTCAATTTGAAAGTCCTCAATTTATTGATCAGAAATAGGATAGAATTGAGAATCATGAGGTTGCTTTTTGTTTGAGTTTTCTTTTTTTAATGATAGTATCTAATTGACTTAGAATATTTTTTTTCAAATATAAGGTATTATTTATTCCATCCATAGATCATGACTGTGGCATATTTAATCATGTTATTGCTTGTTCATTATGTGGAATGTTTTCACAATAAAGCTCCTATCAACGTTTTCCCTTTTAAGATCACAAGGTTTTCTGACTTAGTGAATGACTTCCCTTTGCATCAATACCTTTTATTTCTATATCTTTATAATCTAATTTGTAACTTTAGCTGTAGGATGCAGACTTTTGATATATATATTTAATTTGTGAATTGGAGATGCTATTATTTCTATATCTTTAGAATATTGGTAGGTATGGGGTTTAGTAGGTGATATGAATACTTATACAAGATAGCCAAGTCTTCAGCAACTATGCAAAGCTACTTTGGAGGTTTTGTTTAAGATATATATTCCTAACCTTTGTTATTAGTGATTGGGAATCTTTGATGAATTGAATTTGTAACACCTTACTTTTTGACTCATTTCCCATGTATTGGACTCCTTTTAAGTCTAATTATACTTTATCCTAAGCTTGAATCATATAAGAATGAAAATCAGAATTTCCAAAATTTGCAGTTACTGTTCATATGGTAGTTTCCACTTTGCCGACTGAAATTTGAAAATTCATAACTAATTCTAAAAAAATTATTTCATAGTGATTCAAGTCTCTAACAGTAGATAAAAACATTATATACATGGGAAAAATATGGAACAGAGCATTTAATTGACCAATTTATACAGTTTATTTCTCAAATATTTACTGTATATTTGGTCATTTTCTCTTCCCCAGGATTTAGGCCTTATATTTAAAAATTCATATCTCACTCTACCCTAAGCCAATTTATGCATTTTCTATCTCATTGGAAAGCCCTGTATGTCCTATTTCTATATATATTTTTCTTGTACATGTATTTTACTTGTACAGGGCGTGGTGGTAACTTAAATCATAAAGGGTTAGAATCCAACTCTTACTAGAACAGTTTTGGGAAAAACTCCATATCTCCTATTATATAGCTCCAATTAACTTCAAATCAGTGGCATATGAAACTTAAAACATAGATTATTTTATTCATATAAACCATTGAATATTTAGAGCTTTGTACAATTTTATATTAGCTATTAAATTTTCCAGTACTTACTTTTCAGTTTTCAGTTTTCCCATTCTTGCGCTGTTCTGAACCCTGAATTGGAAAATTCACCATTAATTGTACCCAACTCCAAATGGGGTGAATTAGCTGTCATATTAAAGGTGGAGATTCCCTCTATCCGGCATAAAAATGCCATAAACCTAATCTCACATTAAGTATAGAACAAGGGCAAATGAACAGACACGTCTGGAAAATGCCCTGTTTCAGTCTATATTGCCATGTGCTTACCAAAACCCTTGTAAATGAACTCATTTTGGCATGAAACTTGGTAGAACATAACTTAAGATCACAAGATCCAGAATTGGATATTCTCATGTATTTTCTAGAACATTAACATAATAATCACTATTTTACAATTTCATATAAAACAAGGCACAAATAACCATTCACATTATAATATAATGGCTTGCGACATCATTTCCTTCTTCATGCCTTTGGCTCCTTCCTTAGCTCTTTCGCATTGGTTCCCCCTAGCATGGTTAGTCATGGAAGGGGGGGTGAGATTCAAAGAATCTCAGTAGCAATCACCATTTATGCAGTCATATTATCACATTAAGCATATAATCATCATAAAACATCATCTGAATACTTTTAAACATTTATGCCATAATATTTTACAAAAATTTTGGCAGAGTTTCATTTTGTATTTTGGACATCCCAGGGTCTCAAGAGGGGGGTGAATTGGGAAGATTGAAATTTCTCTACACAAAATGAAATGGGTGAAGATAGCACAGTGTAAGGGAAGCAACGTATAAAACAGAGCAAGCTAAAAAGTAAAGATAAGGAGGAGAAGACTCAGTGATTTATCCTGGTTCGGTCTATCCACTTGACCTACGTCCAGTCCCCAAGACAACTCTTGAGATTTATCCATTATACAGCAAGAATTCAACGGGCTTCTTGCTAATGCCACAGTACACGAGTATGCTCTGTTTCTGGAGCTCTCTCAAACACTCTAAGCACTTTCACAATGTGCTTCCCAATCCCCTTGTGATTTCTCGTCACAAGTAAATCTATCTTCCAGATAAAGAGTAGATTGTTTACAAAGATATAACTCTCCTGAATAGAGTAGATATGAAGGTTAAAGTACAGATATTGAAGTTGAGAGGGTAAAAGCTTTTGAGAAGAAGATTCAGCAGAAATTCAGTATATACAAGTTTGATTCGTTACCCACAACTTCAAATGATGTTATATTTATAGTTTTAGCTCTCAAATGTCCGTTAGAGACAAAATCTATCCATTAGGAAAGTTATCCAACGGTTACTCTAAAAAACTATCCGTTTACCAGCTGCATTTAATGTTTCTGACATACTAAAATTCGAATTTTGGTTGGCCAACAGATGAATTTCGAAGAAACCGAAGGTTAAAGCTTTCAACGTTACAGCACGAAGTTCGTCTGTTCATGAAGTGAAATTCAAATTTTGAAACTTACAAAATATTTTCACAATGTGACATACGAATTTTCAAGAGGAAATTTTTTCGGTTAAGTGTGAACAGTGTTTTCAATTTTCTACAGTGCCTTCGAAATTCAAATTTTGGAAGCCCCAAATTCGTCTGTCCATTGAACGTTAAAAGAGGCACAGTAGGTCACTTTCTTCGAAATTTGAATTTTGAAAGGGTGAAATTCGTCTGTCAGAGAGACTCTTTTCAGACTAGCTTCAACATTCGAATGTTACAAGACTTATCATTTGTATGTCAATGTTTCATTTCAACAGATTCAAAAACATAGCTACTAAAATTCGAATTTTAGTATTCAAAGTTCGTCTGTCAGAGAGGAGTTTTGAAACTTAATTTATTCTTGATTTCAGATGAACTTTAACATTGTTTCAGACGAATTTCTTCTATTTTCTCAAGTTGTGTTTTGTCTGAAATTTGAATTTTGAAGACTCAAAGTTCGTCTGTTTCAAAGAAGCTTCTTTTAGACTTATATGAAAATTTGAATGTTGGAAAGTCAAAGTTCATCTGTCAGAGAGCATTTTTTTAAACTCAATTTCATCTTGATTTCAGATGAGCTTCAACATTATGTCAGACGAATTTCTTTGGTTTTCACAAACTGTATTTTATCTGAAATTCGAATTTTGAGGATGTGAAGTTCGTCTGTCAGTGAAAAGCTTCTTTCAGTCTTTGATGGAAATTTGAATTTTGGATAATCAAAATTCATCTGACAGAGAGACAACTCTTCAGACTTATTCAGTTTTGACTAGAAATTCGAATTTCCAAAGGCAAAGTTCGAATTTCCAATATGACAGTTCATTTTAAACTTTCAAACTTCGTTTGTTTATGGGTATTTTTCAAATAATCATAAAATCAAGGTTTGAAAACATCTTTTCTTCAAATCAAAATCTTTTACCCAATCATAACTAAAAACAAAAGATTCTACAAAAGATCTAGCAGCAAATAATCTTCAAATTCTTCACTTGAAGCACTTTGATCTCCTTTGATATCTTCAATCCAAGCTCTTGGATATTGGTTTGGAATCATCAAAACTCCTGATTCAATACAAATAACTATTCAAACTAATGGTTCCATGACTTTCGCCAAAAAGTGTTCATGAAACCCTCATTCTTCAAAAATTCACCAAAAATTCATTTCTAACTCAAAAATGATGAATTGTACCTCTATTCCATGTAATTTTTCATGAAGAATCCAAATATGGCATTAGAATTACCAAATTCAATTTCTAACTCAGTTACTGTTCATTCCGAATTAAGCTTCAAAAACCTAAAATTTTCACTTTCTTGATCTTAAGCTTTTTCATGAAACCATCACTTATTCCTAAGGTTTTCCACCATAAGGAACTCATTTTTGGCATCAAAAACATGAAATTCCCTTTCCTTTTCAAACCTTAAATAGGCATAAAATTTGAGAAATTTGTAGAAAAACAACTACCCAATTAATTTGCAATCAAATAGCCAAGAAAGGGAGGGGAAAACATGAGAGAGGAGAAGAAGAATGAAGGAGAAAAACAAGCTTAAAGGTAAGCTATTTTCATTTTATCTTCTATGGTTTTCTACTCTAAGTTTCAAGTAGTTTAACATAGTTTAAAATTAGTTTCTCCCCTCCTCTCATGTTGTAAATTGGGTCCAAAACCAAGGGTATGGGAAAAGGAAGGTTTTCTTGCAAGAAATTGTAGAGAAAGTGTGAGAAAATACCAAAAGGACAAGGTTTGGTATGTTTGGAAGTAAGAAAATGAAAATGACTTTTTTCCTCCTTAAATCCTTGTTTCAGTTAGTTTATATGATGGGAAAAAATTGGATCTTCAAGGGGTGAAAAATGAGTTCTTTTGGTCCAAATTAACTAAGAACAAGTGTTGGACTCAAGAAAAGTTCAAAGATAATCTAAGTGAAATTTTAGGGTTTAGAGAAACTTGGTAAGACAACCCTTGGTTGTAGTTAATTTAGTGGATATTTAATGATGTTTTAGGACTTGTGGGAGTTCAAGAAAGCTTGTGGAAGCCTTGGTTCAAAGAGGAAAAGCAAGGGATTACATAAGAGGTAGCTTGGTTTATTTTATTGCAATATGTTATTTCTTATTGTTTTCATAATTATATCTTGTCACCATATTGTTCTTGTGTTGATTTGTGACTAGTTTATGGCTATAAAATGATGGGTCTTGCTCCTTGAGATGTCCATTTTCTACGGGGGAACTCTACCAAAATCTTTACTTAACAGTATGGTATTTTAATGATTTATGTGATTATATATGAAATGTTTGTGACACTTGAATGATATATTTGCATGAAATAAACTATCTACTGAGATTTTCCCAAATCTCTCCCTCAAGCACTAACCTTGTAGATTCAAGTGATAGTAAGACCACTAAGAAGATAAGAGGTAAGGAGAAGATTAATGATGATTAGATTTATAGCCACCTTAGTTACTTGTTTTCTTGTAATTATGTATGAAGTCATATATATTTTCATGAAGTTGTGCCTTGCTATATAATGTTACTTTAGATTTATTTTGATGTTAAGAACATATTTGGAAGAGTTTGAATCATTTAAATACGTTACGTATTTAGTTTTTGGAAGTTGTATCCAAACTATCCAATTTTGAGCACTAATTAGTTATGTTAATACTATTCATTTGAAACTCCATTTTCTTTAAGAGTGTTATATGTGTTTGCAAAGTAGATAGAGAGATATTTCCAAAGAGCTAAAGAACACTTAATTTGAATGTATGCACAAGGAGTTATGAATTTTTTAAATGGGTCTAAAAACCTGGAAAATTAATTTTGACTAGATCAATAGTAGAATTGGACTAATTTTCTGAATGAATTGGCTCAATTAAATTTCATTTGTATATTTTTCCCATGTAGGAAATATTTTAAGCTATTTTTAGAGTTGAATCATCCTTATACAATTTGTTTGAAATTAGTTATGATTTTTCAAAATTTAGCTAGAAAATCGAGTCACCAAATGAATAGTATTTTGAAAATTTAAAATTTTCTCATTCGATCTTTTAATGATTCAACCTTTTAAATTAGCTCATTGTAGCATCATATATGCTATTATACATGGGAAATAATGCAAGAAAATAAGGTATGGCATTTTTGGTATTAGAGCAGAGATTTAGGCAAAAGGAAAGTTTGAATCTATAGAAATTAGGTTTTATTCCTTTGGATAGGGTTTTCTAATTGTATATACTTTTGTGCTTTGATGAAGGGTGAAGGTGCCATCATCTAGCCAAAGCAAGATCAGTGAACATTATGATGGGCTGGATCTAGACTAGGATGAGAGTATAGAATCCAGTAATGTACCAGTAAAGGGTACTTCACAGCCTAGTGAAGAACCTATAGTAGTTGTGCCTATACAGCCGGTACCAACCCTATTTGCTCTTCCTCCACCCTATGATTAGGAAGACTAGTGGTGGAAAAGGAAGACAAGGATATTGAGGCAGGTTTCCTGTTAGATTCAAAAAATAGCACTGATAGACCGAGAGACATTAATCATATTGTGTAGAGAAGTAAGAAAATGTTTCAAGGAGTGTGCCAAGTATTGTCCAAGACAGGAACAAATTTTACCTTTGTTAGTAAGGTCAAGCAAGCCAAACAGTGGAAATTTATAGTATCTAGAGAAGTTATGGATTAATACTATGGTTGGACAAATCCCCAAACGTATATTATGGACACCTATTCGTACTAAGTTGCAAGACCAAGAATTCTCCTATCTTAAGCACTGTGTAAAGGCTTGCACTAAAGAAGGCAAGGCAGGAGCTAAGAAGCTGAGATACAAGAAGTCTAGACTGCTACTTGAGGATGCGGAATTAATGTAGCCATATATGATAATGGCAAAAGGACATTGGAGATCATGACCAAGTGCTATGAGTATAGTTTACATGGTAACTTGGAGTCTTAGATGTTGACTTTTCTTACAATGTGAACGATGCAAGGTATCATTATGATAGATGAGGTCAACATTACTGCAAGTTGGCATGGGTTAACTCTATTATAGAAATGTTACCAGTAGATGGCCCATACTGGGGGCCAATGAGAGATGAGCTTCTAAGAGATTGGTTGGAAAATATGACAAAGTGTGTTCACAAAATAGTATGCAAAGAGGTGCTCAGGATTGAATTAGAAGAAGAAGGTGATGCTGAGGAGGATCTTGAGGAAGTAGGATCAAGTTCTGAGATGCCTTGAGAGTTAGTTATGAGATGTTCATGTAAATGTGTATAAAAATAAATAGTATAACCACTAATTTCGATATATATATAAGCAGGTAGATGTTAGGATTTTAAAACTATGTGAATATATTTGAAATATGAAAACATATATGTACAAAGTTGCTCTATGTGAATGAAATGTTTTGTTTTGCATATTCTTGATACAATTGCTTTATATTTATAAATTGAATTGTCTATATAGATAAAAGATGGTTCGTACAAGAAGACAGGTTTAGTTAGATGTCCCAAAATAATTGCTAAGGGACCAGCAGCCAGTTGATCCATTACAAATTACTATGGAAATGTTGGATCAACAACAGTGAACCATAGAGCAACTACAACATATTGTTTAGGCACAAAGATAGCATCAAGAAGATAAAGAAAGATAGCAACAATAGCCTCCAATACAACAACCCCAACAACAAAAGTCTCAACCTGCACCAATAAAACAGGCAGTTGAAAATGTTGTAGATAAGTAGAATATGATAACAAATTTCAGGAAATATCAACCTCCTTCATTTGATGGTAGATTTTATGTGTAAACCGCTAAGGACTAGATATTAAGCCTGGAGCAAATTTTCAGACTAATGAAATGTAGCTTAAAGATGAAAGCCTTACTTACCACATATATGCTTGAGAAAGAAGTTGATAAGTGGTGGCAAAATATAGAATTGATCATGTAGGCTATAAATATTCCGTTGACGTGGGAAAATTTCCTTGAGCAATTGTATGACAAATATTTTCCACACTTAGTATGGGATGAGAAAGAAGCATAATTTATCACTCTAAAGCAGGCAGAAGATCAATCTGTAGATGAATATATGTCAATCTTTATCTAGCTATCCAAATACTCAACTTATCTCCAGCAACATGATGATGAAAGATGGAAAATTGAAAAGCCAGAGAGAGGACTCAAGCCTGCCATCTGGGAGAGAGTAGCTCCAATGCAGCTCTAAACTTTTAATATATTAGTTGAAGTGAGTAGGATTACAGAGAATAGTTTAAATCATAAAATTTTAACAGTTACTCCACCATTTAATACTTGAAAAGTTGTAGTTGCTACTACAGAAGGAGGAACAAGTCAAAAAAGAAAATAGCCCTAGAGTGTTAACAATAAAAAGGTGAAAAAATGAGGCAGAGAAAGAGGATTAAGTGGGCAAAGAGCTGCTTGGACACTAGTATGCAATCAATACGGAAGGGTTCATGGTGACAAGTATGCTTTATTAGGCAGAACATATGTTTTAAATGTAGCAAACTAGGACATTATGCTTGAGATTGCACAATAGAGATAGCTAACAAGAGACCTCAAGCACAGGGGACTATCTTTGCTCTCACTCAGTAAGAGGCTCGTAAGTCATCTAATTTGATTAAAGGTACGATTAAGATTAATGATTATCTTGTAAAAGCTTTATTTGATTCAGCTGCTAGCCAATCGTTTATGTATGAGGCTGGGTCTGGTAATCATAATGTTGCCTTATGATTTGCATATGTTTACCCCTATAGGCAATAAAGCTATGACCTCCTATGTGTGTTTTAATTGTATAGTCCAGTATGAACATTGTTTTCTTACCATTGATTTGATTTGTATGCCTTTCCCTGATATTGATGTTATCATTAGAATGAACTAGTTGTCTGCCAATAGTGTTCTCCTTAATTGTAGAAATAAAACCCTAATCCTATCTGATCCTCAAAATGCCTTATATACTGAGTCTAAGCTTAATTTTCTAATGACCACTCAAGCTAAGAGATGCCTAGAAAAAAGATGTCAAGGTTATTTGTTTTTCTTTTCTGCAAGTGTTGAGGTAGAAGAAGGTATTAATGTTATCCTAATAGTAAGAGAATTTCCATAAGTATTTCCAAAGGAATTTAGTAGTTTACCCCTAGAAGGAGAGGTTGAGCTTGCAATAGACCTAGTACCAGGAATAGCTCCAATTTCCAAAGCACCGTATAGAATGGTACCAAATGAGATGGTAGAGTTAAATAAGCAAATTGAGGAGGTACTGGAGAAAGGATTTATCAGACCAAGTGTTTCTCATTGGGGTGCTCTAGTGTTATTTGTGAAAAAGAAAGACGGGAGCCTTAGACTTTGCATTAACTATCGAGAGCTGAATAAAGTTACAATTAAAACTAAATACCTATTGCCCATAATTGATGATTTATTAGACTAGTTGGTTGGGGCATCTCTATTTTCTAAAATTGATTTGAGATTCGGGTACCATCTGCTCCGAGTTAAGGTAGAAGATGTTCCTAAGACTACTTTTTAAACCAGATATGGGCATTATGAGTTTTTAGTTATGCCATTTGGTCTCGCAAATGCACCTTTGATCTTTATGGACTACATGAATTTCGGTCATATATAGAAAGATTTGTTGTGGTCTTTATAGATGATATTTTAGTGTACTCTAAATCTTTAGTAAAGCATGAAACACATTTGAGAATTGTCTTAACAATGTTGAAAGAAAAGAGCATGTATACTAAGCTTAGTAAGTATGAGTTTTGGCTCACAGAGGTATGGTTTTTGGTGCATATTATCTCCAAGGACGGGGTCACAATAGATCCATGCAAAGTAGATGCAGTCCTAAAGTGGGAAAGGCCCAAAACCATCACAAAGATTAGATGTTTTCTGGGTTTAGCAGGCTATTATAGAAGATTCATTAAGGACTTTTCTCGAATTGTGATGCCGCTTATGAGATTGACCAAAAAAGAAAAGCCTTTTGTGTAGGATAGTAATTGCAAAAAGAGTTTTCAAGAATTAAAACCAAGGCTCACTTTTTCCCCTGTGTTAACTCTACCTGATCCTGAGAAATCATTTATGGTTTATACAGATGCTAGCAAGCATGGATTAGGTTGTGTGTTGATGCAAGATAGAAGGGTAGTAACCTATGCTTCTTGTCAATTCAAACCTTATGAAGAACTAAATGTGAGGTAGAGGCGATGGATGGAATTGCTAAAAGATTATGAGCATTTTATTAAGTACCATCTAAGAAAAATAAATGTTGTGGTTGATGCCTTATGCAGAAGAGCCATTCACATAGCCATATGATGATTTATGAAATGAAATTGATTGAAGATTTTAGAGATTTGAATTTATCTCTTAGGTTGTATGAGACAAGAATTGACAATGAATTTTATAAAGATATAATACAAGCCCAACAAGAGGATTAGTTCATAGACAGTCAAGGGAAAGCTAAAACAGGGAGAACTAGAAGATTTAATGTGACTAATAATGGTTTGGTAAGATTCCATAACCGAGTTTATGTTCCTCTAGTGGCAAAACTCATAGAAAAGATTCTAACATAAGCCCATCAAAGCAAATACACAATCCATCCAGGTATTTAAAAAATGTATCGTAATTTGAAAAAGTTGTTTAGGTGGCTTGGAATGAAGAGTGATATTACTCAGTATGTGGCTAGATGTTTAGTGTGCTAGAGAATAAAGACTGAACACCAGAAGCCATCATGTATGTTGTCTCCTCTTGAGATCCCTGAGTGGAAATGAGATAGTATTTCTATGGATTTTATTATGGGGTTACCGAGAAAATCTTCTGGAAATGATGCTATATGGGTGATTATTGATAGATTAAAAAAATCAGCTCATTTTCTAGTGATTAAGTCAATATTTACATTGGACAAATTAGCACAATTGTATATTAAGGAAATCGTGAGACTACATGGTTTGCCAAACAGTATTATTTCAGATAGAGATCCATGCTTTATATCCAATTTTTGAAAATCTTTGCAGCAAGCCTTGGGAACTCAGTTAAGATTTAGTATAGCTTATCATCCTCAGGCAGATGGTCAGACAAAGAGAACTATATAGGCTTTGGAGGATATGTTAAGAGCCTGTGTATTGGAAATGAAAGGGAACTAGGATGTGTATTTACCATTAGCTGAGTTTACTTATAACAATAGCTACCATTCTAATATCCAAATGGCTCCATATGAAGCACTATATGGTAAAAGGTGCAAGTCTCTACTGTGTTGGACTGAATCAAATGAAAGAAAAATGTTAGGTCCTAAATTGATTGATCAAATCTCTAAACAAATAGAAATGATAAAAAGGAAGTTGCTAATGGCTCAAAGTAGATAGAAAAACTATTTTTGATAAAAGAAGAAAGCTGTTAGATTTTGAGATTGGAGATCATGTTTTTCTCAAAGTATCTCCTACAATTGGGGTTATTCGATCAATTAAAATTAAAAAGGTTAGTCCTCGATATATAGGACCATTTGAGTTTATTTCTAAAGCTGGAGTTGTAGCCTATAAACTATCTCTTCCCCCTCATTTGAGTAAAATTCATTATGTATTCCATGTTTCCTAATTGAAAAAGTACCAGCCAAATCCTTCACATGTTATAGAATATAAACATGTTAATTTATAAGATAATCTATCTTATGAGGTAAAATCTAAAAGAATCATTGACTCTTGAATCAAGAAGCTAAGAAACAGGGACATACCTCTAGTAAAGGTGGTCTGAAAAGGCTTAACTGCAGATGAAGCTACCTGTGAAATGGAAGTTGATATGAAGTAACCATATCTAGAACTATTTATATAAGATATGTTTTAAATTTTAAGGAAGAAATTTATTTTAAGGAGGAGGGAAATGTAATATCCTGGGATTTTTCTTGGATTTTTAAGGTTTAATATTTCAAAATCTATAAGGAATTTGTAAAAACAAGTTTACACTTTTTTGCATAAAAAAGGTAAAAAAGTCAAATTTGAGGTCAAGGAAAAGAATTTGAAAATGATGATTTTGCCTTGGAAAAAAAAAAGCGGTGGACGTATGCTGAAAATGAAGAAAAATTTAGGAACTTTGGTGAAAATCACACTTAATGGCCTAAAAGCTCTAAAAATTATAAATTTGCACCGAGTCAAGGCCATTTTTTGTAAATATGAAGAATTATATTCAAAATAAAGCTCTCAATGAGCTGAGATCAATGAAATATAGTATAAAATTTATTAAGATCAAAATAATATTTATTACGTAATTAGGATTTAATATTAATATTTTACCCAATAAAAGTTAGTTGGGACTGCAAAAAGAGAGAGTATTAATTCAAGAAAAATGTGTGGGCCCTATAGTTGGATCAATTGGGATAAGTATATTATGGTAATTTCATATCCCAATATAGTTAAAACTGATGTTCTAATAGTAGTAAAATATACTGCCAAAGTAGTTTTATTTGTTAAGATTAGTCCAAGATATATGTGAATAAGTAAATAACCAAAATTTTTGGCCCAAAATACCCTCGACCTTGTGCACAATGAGCAACGCATGATAAAATTACATTATTTAATTATTTATGTCATTTTCTAAGAGAAATCAAGAAATTTCAAGAATATGTCATGGCAAAAAATGATTGGGTGGCATTTTTACTTATACTCCCCCTTGGTGACTGACCTTGGACATAAGAAATGGAAGATAAGCAGCTGCAAATAGCAAGAAAGAGAGGGAAAAACGTGAGAGAGAAGAGAAGAAGAAGCATGGAGAAAAACAAACTTAAAGGTAAGCTATTTTCGTTTAATCTTCTATGGTTTTCTACTAAGTTTCAAGTAGTTTAACATAGTTTAAAATTAGTTTCTCCCATCCTCACGTGTTGTAACTTTGGTCCAAGACCAAGGGTATGGGAAAAGGAAGGTTTTCTTGCAAGAAATTGTAGAGAAAGTGTGAGAAAATACCAAAGGGACAAGGTTTGGTATGTTTGGAAGTAAGAAAATGAAAATGACTTTTTTCCTCCTTAAATCCTTGTTTCGGTTAGTTTATATGATGGGAAAAAATTGGATCTTCAAGGTTTTGATGTTAAAAAATGAGTTCTTTTGGTTCAATTTAGCTAAGAACAAGTGTTAGACTCAAAAAAAGCTCAAAGATAAACTAGGTAAAATTTTAGGTTTTAGCAAAACTTTGTAAGACAACCCTTGCTTGTAGTTAATTTAGTGGATATTTAATGATGTTTTAGGACTTGCAGGAGTTCAAGAAAGCTTGTGGAACCTTTAGTTCAAAGAAGAAGACCAAGGGAATATGTGAGAGGTAGCTTGATTTATTTTATTGCAATATGTTATTTCTTATTGTTTTCATGATTATATCTTCTCATCATATTGTTCTTGCGTTGATTTGTGACTGATTATGGCTGTAAAATGAGGGGTTTTGTTCCCCAAGATGTTCATTTTCTAAGAGGAAACTTTGCTAAAATCTTTACTTAACAATATGGTATTTTAATGATTTATGTGACTATATGTGAAATGTTTTGTGAAATTTGAATGATATATTTGCATGAAATATATAGTTAAAAAATACTATTTATTTACTTAACCCCAGGATGTTCATTTTTTAAGCTGTTATGATGCTGAATTTTTTACAAAAACAATTTTGTATTTTATGCCTTTACATGATTATGTGATGTTTTTATGGCATACATGATAGCATGAATGCTTGAAATAGATTTGCTACTAAGCATTTCATGATCTCACCCTCCCAAATGCTAACATGATAGGCTCAATGTCACATCTCATACTTAGACCCATTTCCCATAAATTATGCTCCATTTTAGTCCATTAATGTATGATTAGAGACTTGATTGCATAAAATAACTTTAACTAATTTTTTTTATTTTTGAGTACTATTCCTTTGGTTAATCTCATTTACCAGATGAATTTTAAAAATTTATAACTTAATATGTAAAAATTATATTGATATAGTTCAAGTCTTTAAAAATAGCTTAAAATATTCTCTACATGGGAAAAATATGCAACTGAGTATCTAGTAGGCCAATTTGTACAGTTTATTTTTCTAAAAAGTACTACAGCAGTCAATTTGTAGAAACCATGTTTTTATTCATAAATTTGAAAAATCACCATAAATCATACACATCTCCAAATTAAGTTATCTTAGTGTCTATGGAAAGCTCTTCATGTATAATTTACAGCCATATAAAGCACTCATATATTAAACAAACAAAAGTTTGTACAACACATGTATTCTTCAACAGTGGTTGCAATGGCCATTTACATCCTTTAACTGTACAAAATACATATTAATATTTACATACTAGGTCATTTCTTGTCTCAACCTTACATGTTTCATTACATTGGACATAAAGGAACATAATCACATGTATGTACAGTCCCAAAATCATATACATCATTTTTACAAGATATTCCAAACAAAACACCAAGGAAAACAAGTTCATTTTAATGAGCAACCTCCTTCTCCTTTCCTTTTGCCCCTTGGGAAGTCTTGCCATAACTTGGATCTATAACATTAGACATTTGGAAAGGGGTGAGAATCAAAGAATCTCAGTAGTAACTACCATACATGCTCATATATCATCATACAATGCAAACTTTCAAGAAAGATGCATTTAAGCTTTCATTTAAAGTTAATTATGCACAAATAATTTCTAAAATAATTTGGGTAGCATCTCCCCTTAAAATATAGACATTTCCAGGGTCTAATAACCTTCAAACAACATAGCCAATCAATCCAATCCATCACAAAACATCATTTCAATCTACAAATACATTAAGTAAGCATGAAGGCAACAATAACAATATATATGCATCATAGGGTTAGTTAACTTCCTTCAAGCTTTCCAATGAACTCAAGACTTTGTGGACACTTCCTTTAGCCTCCTAACACTCCTTTGGTTCCTATTATATCATAAAACAATGACATTAGCCATTGATTGTTGGGTCACTATCTCAAAGTGTGCAACAAAAACCCTAAATTTCCAATTTGATTTCCACTTAGCCTTGCTTGTACAACACACTTATTTTTACATAATTTGAGCCTACGGAATTCATTTTTTTGGGTCAAATAATGAAATTCCCTTTCCCCTTCAAACCCTAAATAGGCAAAAAATTTTAGAAAAATGTAGAAAAATAACTACCTGATTAATTTACAATCTAATGTCATATTCTTGAATCATAAGACATATACTTCACTTTTCATGGATTAGTTTCTTCATAGCCTCACTTTCTCTCTCTAGGCATCTTAACAGTGGGAAAAGAAGAGAAAATAAGCCATGAAATCTCCTAAAACTACTTAGGTTCACACAAGGATAGTCTTAAGAGGTTACCTTGAGGTTTTTAGCCAAAATCTTTGCCTATATCTTCCTCTTTTCTCCCTTGGGTTTTCACTAGTTCCTCCCTCTTTTGCTTCTCGTTTTAGTGTACGTGAGAAGTGAAGAAGATGAGATATTTGCTTAACCCAGGTGAATAAAGATTAAAAAGTTATAAAGTAACTTTAGTTAACTTTATTTTTGACTTTGGTTACTTTTTGGTAAATAAAAATTTTAACTAATTCCATTAGGATCCTTGAGCAGCTGCAGCATGCCACTTGTCCCATTCTTGGCCAAAACTTGCTTTAATAACTTCTATAAATCAATATACTCATTACCAATTGAGTTCGCTCATACCGATTAATTATTTTTGCTAGAATTGTCATTCAATTGATACAGGATTATCCAATAATTAGTTTTAGTTTAAAATCATTATTTCAATCCAAAATATATTTTAGCAAGGCCCACTAATTTTTCTTAAATAAATACCACCTCTTTTTGCGATCTAAACAGACTTTTATCGGGTAAAATATTAATATTAACCCTACTTACCCAATAAATATTATTTTGAACTTAATAAATTCCATACTACATTTATTGGACTTAACTCATTGAGAGCTTTATTTTGACTATAATTTTTCATATTTACAAAAATACCCTTGTTGAGGGGCAAATTTATAATTTTTGAAACTTTTGTCTTAAGTGTAATTTGCCCCCAAATCCTTATTTCACAACCTCTTCCACGTATAATTCTTTATTGAGGGATGAAAATGCAATGAATTTTATTTGTAGGGGCATAATCATATTAATCCCTACTTCTTAGGGATTATTTCGTAAAGAATTTTTCCTTCTGGGGTAAAACTATATTTTGCTCCTTTTCAGTTCTAATATGGAAAATTATCCTTTCTTCCTTTTTCTGCTAATTCCTGTATCTCTTTGTTTTCTGAGATTTTAGACATGTTTTAGATATCATCATTTTAATATTTTGCACTATTGAATATCAAGTAAAATTCAGGATATTACACCCAAGTCATGGCAAGACTCAAAAGAATGACCAAGGAAAAAAAGAGGAAATTGATGACTAACTTAATGTTTTTGGTCGTGATCTTTTATTTTAAACTTTTATATAAATTTATGTATGTTTTTTTAAATCTATATCTTAAGATTATTATGTCCCTAAGTTTCACATTATTTTTGGCATAGATTTGGAATAAGAAATGATAATGTAAATATTTTATGCAATTATTTTGTCAAGTTTATGGATGAAATGCTCATTATGGTAGTTACTGTTTGGAGGAAATAAAGCATGATGTATAGGTGTTATATGTGTTTGAAAAGTAGACAAAATACCAAAAAACCAAAGAGCACATTTTAAAACCAAAGTGTACAATTTATTATGAATTTTCAAAGTTGTGTTAGAAAGCTAAAAAACAAGAGAATGACCAAATAAATAGTAATATTTATGGAATTTATCATACAAAATGGCACATTTTAAAACCCTATTTCTTTTTTTTTTTCCATGTAGATAAGATTTTAAGCTATTTTATATACTTGAATTATTCTTATATATTTTTCTAGAATTGGTTATGAATTTTAAAAGTTTGGTTGGAAAAATGACATTACCAAATGAATGGTACAATCAAAATTGAAAATTTTCTATTTTAGTCTTTTAAGTGATTCAGGCTTCTAAACATAATGAAATAAACTTTAAACAAGGTCTAATATATGGGAAATGAGGTATAAGGTAAGTTGTGACGATACTGAAATTCACAAAATTCTTATGGCCTTATAACCACCAAAACAAACCTTGTAAATGACCCAATTATTTTTCCTTATGACAATGCCACTCTTTCATATGATTCTACAATCTCGTAAGTCCCTTACACTATCAAGCCATCCATGCATTACTCATATACCCCCTGAAGGGTTCTCCACATTTTCTCCACATTTTATTTCTAGTCTTTAACATATAACCCTTGATCACATCCAAACATGTTCTTTGTTCTTTTTAATGCTGCACCATTCCTTTTCCATATGCCTTGTATTTACACTATCCTCTTCTAATAATATCACCTGTCAATAGGCCAGCTTAAACCTTAAGGGTTTATAACCCTTCTCATGCCCTAGAAGTTTTCTCCTTAAGTTTGCTTCTACTGCACACTCTGATTCCTGAACTTTTACATATAGGGCCATTTAGTGAAACTCATGTGATTGTACAATTCAACCATCCCACTCTCATTCTATCATTCAACTTCAGTTCCATGATAGAACCCACAATCACCAAATTTCCTCTACTTTATGCCACAAGATCGAAGAAATTCCACTTGTTATCATACATGTCTGCATTCTTACCAATCCCTTACCACTAAAGTTTTGAAGTATGTCTTTGAAACACAACCTTTTTTCTCTTCCTAGTCAATTTCAACCTTTACAGTATACTCACTCTACTATTCACTATACCATCGTACTTAAGACTTCTAGTTAAACTAATAAGAAATTTCCATACTTCATTCATTATTCCAAAGTGTAATATCACTTACCATAAAATGTAAGAAAAGATGGAAATGAAAAGAAAGTGAGATGATAATTGTCGATGCTCGATCCTTCATTGGAATTAATTTCTCATACTATCCTTAGAAGAAATTATGCTTGGTCCTCAATTGGAATAAATTTTTTATAAGGTTCTTAGTAAGAATTAATTATAGAACTGAGCCGAAATGCATGCAATATATAAGTTGAATGGAAGCTTATATTAAGCTGAACGCAACTGTATAAGTATTGCTTGGATGGGAGGTTGAGGTTAAAAATAAACTAATTTGAAAGTATAATGAAAAGAATTATTAAAAACTTGCTCTCTAGTGGGAATTGCAAGAAAGTACCTAGAAGAATAAGTATTTATGATTTTGATCTAGCTTAAGGGCAAACAGGTCATTTCCTAGTTAGAAAATAAAATGTGAAAATTGTATTCTAGTCCAATGGAAAAGAATTCTTTGCAATTTAGTTCTTAAAAGGGAAGAATTAGTTGCAAGTTAGTCTCTGGGAAAAATTACAAGATATGGCACGAAAAAATTAAAACTTATACTTTTGCCCTAAGTCAAGGCCAATTTCATAATTTTTAAAAATTATTGTCAAAACAAAGCTTGCTACAAGCTGGACTCAATGGAATAATAAGTTTAGTTAAAAATCAAATTTAGAATAATCTTATACCAATTAAGTGATGAATTACAGTAAAAGTAATTAATCGGTACGGATGAAATTTATCGATAAAGGATATTTTGGACTGTTAAAAATTATGGAGCAATTTTTGGACAAAATTACCCTCATGAATGGCAGGCTACAGCTGTGAGGGACAATGAGGGAATTTGTTTAATTGTTTATTGTGAATTATTTTATTACATTAACCAAAGTTGCCAAACTAACTCAAGATACTATTCATGCATTACATCTCTTTACTCTAAGACATGACTTAAGTGGCTTAAAGGGTGGATAAGAGGCTGAAAACCTATAGAAGCAATAGGTCATTGTCATGTGAAGAAGAGAGAAAAGGAGAGAAGAAAGAGAAAGCTATGGATCAAGACTTGGAGATTCAAGTAGCTTGGTAAGTTCCTATACCTCTAGCACTATGCCAAAAAAAAATGAACAACTAACATTTGTTTTTTTACCTCCATTGGCATTTTTAAAATGCTATTTATTCTGGCGCCAATAAAAAAGGGACACTTTAGTTGGTGTTTGTACTTTAGTTGTCGTTTCTACTACAAATGCCAACTTTTCTCTCTTTTTTATTTAAAAAAGGCTTTTAAAAGCCAATTTTTTTTTAAAAAAAAATATTTTTCATTTTCTTTATAGTTCCATGTATTATATAGCTTTTTTTACTAATAAAAGTCAATTTTATTAATAATAAATAAAGTTTACAAACATAAATTTAGAAAAAAGAAAAAAATGAAGAATATAATAAGAAAAATAAACCACCTAAGGTACAACTTAGAGAGATAAAAACAATAAGGCAATTCCTTTTCTATCACCAAACACATGAACTAGCAATGGCCAAACAGATCCATTGATCTTCCACCTAGTGCTTTAGTATTCTCATGTGCATTATGTTCCATGTAGAATACATTCTATAAGCTGCCAGATGAGCACAGTATGCTAGAGGCACGGCACCCATAAAACAACAGTATGCTCAAAAGTTCAATAATATCTTTTCTTTTAAAATGTCAAATTCCATGGGTTGACAGATCTAAGAATCAACCACAAAACCTACATTGACCAAGCAAATGAGTCTAACAAATAAATTTGTGAATTTCACCATGCAAGTCCTATTTTATTTAAACCATATATTTAGGTTAAATTTGTGTGTAAAAAATTTTAAGGATGGACCAAAGGAAGCTAGAATGGTTTAGGCATGTCTAGCTTTGCTCATAGACTTTATGACTAGCCCTAAAGTGTCAAAAAATGTATAACCATCGACTAATGTATTTAGGAATCAATTAGAGCCTTTGTAATATAATGTGACAATAATTCCCCCTAATGACTTTGTACGATGCATTTTCATTGACTTCTAAGCAACCCAGGATAACAAGTGCAATTGTAGCTGTTGAGGGCTAGTAAGACATCTGCACTTAAGCTGACAAGGCTAGTATTGCAAGAAACTTGACCCTTTTCTCCACTTTTGCATCAACTCTAGCAGCTTTTAGGTAGAACAAGTAATGTAAAACAAAGCTCAAATAAATATAAATTCCATGCTTTACTGAGATCCTCTACTCGTATTAGTTGGCTAGAAAACCTTATTTACTAAAAAAGAATTTAAAGAAAAATATTACATCACAAGAAATTATTAAGGGTTAAATAATTTACCTGTTGTTGGGCTAGTATAAATCAAGAGTAGGGTAACAAATAGAAGTTAATTATTAAGGGTCCAAATAAATGAAGAAAATCCAATAAATATATTATATCTAAAATAAATATTAGAGGAAGTGAAAAGGCAAGTAAATATATACTTTCGTGGGACAAGACTCAATATGCCCAATGTCTCCCTCTCTCCCTTCTTGGTGTCACATTCTCTAGAGACAAGGAAATATAATAATCAATTTTACCACTCACATACTCATGATTAATCAAGAGCTATAACACATAGCATAATGATAAAAAATATTAAGACAACGTCTATAATGTTATGATATATAAATTTGAATTACCTGTTTAAAGATATAAGGTCATACCATTTAATAAAATAATGCTTTCATTTTCACTCATTAATTACCTTTTGTAGATATAAGTTTAGTTCTCTCGAATGTCATTATTGTCTCTTCATGTTTTCTTCTCCCTCTCTCCATCCTTCTCATTCTCTATATATATATATCATTCATTGCAAGTGAATTCAAAAACAACTCTCAGACAATGTACAAGTCAAAACATGAGTTTAGTAACCATACTCTATGTAATATCTTGAAATTTTTTCTAGATATTCAAGGCTCAATATTTTAAATTTATAAAGAATTTTAAAAAATGAAGATATATTATTTGACATGAAATAGGATAAAGAGGTTAATTATCTTAGTTGAAAGGAAAAAGAAAAAAATGATGATTTTGCCCTTGAAAGAAAAAAAAAAGAAAAGAAAAAGTAAAAAGGAAAAGGAAAAGAAAAAGAAAAAAAAAGAAGTTGTGACACGGGAGAATTGAGGAAAAGTTTATGAATTTTGAGGTAAATTATATCTAGTGACCCAAAAGTTTTAAAAATTATAAATTGGTCTCGAGTCAGGGTATTTTTGTAAATATAAAAAATTATAGTTAAAATAAAACTCTCAATGAGTTAAGTCCAATGAAATATAGTATAGAATTTATTAAGGTCAAAGTAATATTTATTGGGTAATTAGGATTTAATATTGGTATTTTACCTGATAAAAGTTAATTTGAACTGCAAGAAGAAGCAATATTAATTCAAGAAAAATTAGACGACCTTGTTAAATATATTTTGGATCAAAATATGGATTTTGGACCAGAATTTGGATAATCCTGTACCAATTTAATGACAATTTTGGTAAAACTACCCAATCAGTACGGGTAAATTTAATCGGTAAAGGATATTTTAGTGTATTTAAATAATTAAAGTATTTTTTTGGCCAAAAATAAGTTGAGACACATCTGACCAAGCCATGGGACACCAAGGGAATTAAGTAAAAAGTTTTAATAGAAAAGTAACAAAGTCTAGTTAATTTAACCACTTTTACTATTCATACATTTCATATCTCTCTTCCAAGTGATAAGTTAAGCATTTGGCCTTCATTTTCTGCATACCACATGTCTGAAACCGAGCTGAAAGGTGAGAGGAAAAGCAAAAATTTCAAAGGAGGAAAAAGAGGAACCAAGAGGCAAAGCATCAAGCACAAGTGTTCAAGGTAATATCTTATGGCCATACTCTTGTGCATCCTTAAGTTTGGGAGAGTTTTATGGCTGATTCTCTCTTATTTTGCACTGGAAGTTTCTACCTAGAGAGAGAGTAGAGAGAGAAAATGAAGGTATGAAGAAACTAAACCATGAAAAGTGTTCTATAGGCCATAAGATGCAAGAATATGTAATTGGATTACAAATTAATTGGTTAGTTATTTTTCTATAATTTATGGTGATTTGTGCCTAATTAGGATTCAATATAGGAAGGGAATTTCAAGTTTTTGACCCCAAAAGTAGATTCCTTAGGTTCAAAATAGGTTAGAACAAGTATGTTGTACAAGGAATACTTTATGGATAGCAAAGTGTAAATTTTAGTCCAAGTGAGCACTTTGTAAAGGAAATTGTATAATCAGTCTTTAATAGCATTATTTTATGATGCTATAGGATCCAAAGAAGTGTTAGAAGATCAAGGGAAAAGTGTACAAAGTTTCGTGGAACTTGGAAAGCCCAAAGGTAGTTATTTTACCAATTATGTCAAAGTTGTTAAAACTATTTTCAATGATGTTTTGAACATACCATGCTATGACATTAATGTTTTATGTTGTATTTGATGTGTTGGCTATTTGAATGAGAGCTTTTATGACTATTGGATGTCCAATTCTTAAAATGTTACCATGCCAAATTTTTATGAAAATGTATGGTATAAATTGGTTGATTGCTTTCAAATAATAATTCTATGAATTTTATGATGAAATATGCACATACTTGGTTGTAACTACTGAGATTCTTTGAATCTCATTCTCTTTCCAAATGTTTCACTTCATAGGTCCAAGTTATGGCAAGATTGCCGAAGAAGAAAAAGGGAAGGAAAAGCAAGCTCTTAATTAAAATGAATTTGCATATGAACTGAAGAAGTTTCATAAGATGACTTGACCATGTATTGTTAAGTTTAATGTAATATAAGTTTTGATAATGATAAATTTAGAGAAATAAGGAACAAAAATATCATATGTATGTAACATATATAATGTTCCTTATAGAAGTAAAATGTGCATTAGCATGTATTCAATCAAGGTTACAATGCATATACCATGCTATGTACTAATATATTCACTGTGCTCTTATATTGTATAATACAAGATGAGTATATAAATTAGACTAACTACTTGGCTTGTAATGCATTTACTGTAGGATTATCCAAGAAAGAAGAGTGAGCATTAGAATAAAGAAAAGAAAATCAACATCATAACTCACTTAAAGAAAAAGAAGGAAAAGAATGCTCTAAGATGTGAAGATGTGAACACCGTATTTTGTCCGGACATTATACATAAAAACTAAAAATAGATGAAATAAAAAAAAAAGAATAATAATGAAAATAAAATAAAATAAGGGAATAATGAAAAAGGAGAAAAGACAAAAATATATATATATATATATACAAAACAAAACAAAACAAAAATGTGTTAGAATGGAATTTAGGTTGAATGTAGGTGGTCCAATCTTCCAAGCCCAAAACTCAAACACTAAAAAGTAATAAAATAAATAAATAAAATAACAAAAATAATAAATAAAATAAAAATGAACAAAAAATAGTAAATAATAAAAAATAAAATAAAATATAACAAGATATATATGTTTGGGCTGAAATGTTGAGCATCCATGAGCCCAATCGAGGGGGCTCGTGGACAAAGCAAAGGAGCCCTTCAGGCTCAGGAGAAAAAGAAAAGGAGGGAGCCACGGGTGGGGAAAAGAAAAAAAAGAGAAGGAGACACAGGGGGAGATTGAAAAAGCGGGAGGAGGCAGGAGCCAGTGGGAGCCGCGAGGAGGGAGGAATCAAAGGGAGTCGCGGAAAGGAACCAAAGTGAGCCAAAGAGAGAGGGAGCAGAGTGAGACACCAAATTCAGAGGGAGGCACGAGACACGGGGGGAAAGGGCATAGAGGGAGCTAAGATGAGAGGAGAGGATGGCGTACGTGAGACAGAGGGAGCCACGAGTACGAGATACAGGGAGAGAGAGCTGGAGTTAGAGAAAAAAAAAGGGCCTGGGGACTCAGCATCGAACACGAAAAATAGAGGGAAGCATGAGGACAGGAGGACTGAGGCATGGGAGCAGAGGAGGTCAGGTAAGAGAGGAAAAATGAAGGTTGAGCGTGAGAAAAGAGCCATGGAGTGAGACTAAGAGATGGAGGAAGCCCTAGCCTAGGGCTTAGGCGAGAGACAATGAGGGATCTGCGGAGAAGCAGAGCACGAGAGACGGAGGAGGCAAGACAAAAACAGAGGGAGCCGTGGTGAGGGGGTGAAGAGAAATAGAGGGAGTCACGGTGAAAAGGTGAGAAAAAACAGAAGGAGGTACCAAGAAAAAGGGAACGTAGAAGAAGCTCGAAATATGATTGTAACAAAAATTATTTCTTGTTTTCATTCAAGCTCTTATCCCTTATTTGCCCCGAGTGGAAACACTGTGGATATTTAGGTATTGATCAGTAATTTGTGAGTAATAAAGTCATCACATATGCTGAATATTTCCTCTTCCAAATATACGTAATAATCATATTTTTAATGGTAAAAAGGACCCTATTTATTTCTATAATAAAGAGAAAATAAAAATAATTTGTATAAAAATTATGTGTTTTCCTTCGAATGTTTTCTTTTTGCCTTTATGCTTCGAGTGGTAACACCAAGGGTATTCAGGTACCAATTAGCGAGCTCTGAGTGATAAAGTCACAATGGATCCTGATTGATTATTTTTTTAAATAAATAAATAAATAAGTAAAATAAAAAATAGATAATAAATAGATATATATAAAAGTCATATTTTTAAGTTCATTTTATCACTTTCTTTTATAAAAATACGATACCATAATCGTGTTTATTTTTATCATTTAAGGAAATAAAATGACTTATGCAAAATCTATTTTTCCCTTAAGCTTTTTTTTATATCTTCGAGCTCTGAGTGGTTACATCGTAGGCACATAGATATCAATCAGCGAGTTGTGAGTGATAAAATCACCATAGGTCCTGGTTGTAAAAAAAAACACACACACATATATAATAATAATAAGAAAATTATTCCCTCTAAACTATTTTTCCAACAGAATTTTTTTAAAAAAAAATATCAACCAAGTGACGTGTATTTTTAACTCCGAACTACGTCGACTTTGATCCTTATTGCAAGGTATGTAGGCCCCATACTCTGTTTCTGGGTCAAGTCCATTCTTGTAAATAAATAATATTTTCTTCTTATTTTATTTTTCCAACTTCCCATATTTTCATTTTATTCTTTATTTTCATTTTTACATTTTCTTTCATTTTTATATTTATTTTTGAATGTGAATGGTTAAAGAGCAATCAAAATAAATTTTTAAAAGCCATAAAATTGTATGATCAACCTAAGGTAACCATATTTTGGAACAAGTGTTATGGGGGTGCCTAACACCTTCCCCACTCACAATCGTACTTCCGAACCTAACTCTGATTCGCAGACCATCCTTTTCCTTTTATTTTGGTTTTCCAAAATTTTCCTTAAAATTTTGGTGGCGACTCCTCCGAAATTGGCCCTCGTCATGTGGGCCGATTTCTCCTCTTTCTCTTTTGTCTCTGCACCATCAGCGTCGCATCTCTGGGTGTGACAGAAGAATTCAAGTGTCAAAGAACTAAAGATCATAAGGAAGCATGCCAAGAAGGAAATGACCAAGTGGAAGTGAAACTCATCATTTGAAGACCTAGTCGCTAGGTATATTTTATTTTCACTTCAGTCATGAGGTGGGATTAATCTTTGAAAATTTACTTAATCTTATTACCATATGTTTTAAATGAGTTAGATTAAATAAATATGATGTTAACATAAGTTAGAATTGAACAATAGTGGCTAACAAATTGGTTTTGTGTTTGGCTCATGTTTTCAAAATGGTTTTCATGAAAAGTTTTACCTTATGCGCATAATATTTAAAAGTTATGGGGATAAAGTCTCAATCTCAATGTTGTTTCTAAGTATTCTCTATTTGTTTTCATTAAAAGAGATGAGGTTATCCACATAACTAAGGTCTATACCATGTCCCTGCTTTTGTCTAGCTTGATTTCCTGATAAGGTGCTTACCTTATTCGCATAAGGGGCCTAATAGTAAAGGTCACTTGTTATGTACTACCCGTTATTAGGATAACCTAGGGAGGTTATCCCCATAACGTGTGGGTTATCTGCATAACCTAGGGAGGATATCTTGATAACCTATGTTACAGTACTCTTGGACCTTCAAATGTTAAATTTGATTTCAGCATAACCTAGGGAGGTTATCCCCATTATGTGTAGGTTATCCGCATAACCTAGGGAGGTTATCCGCATAACCTATATTTTTCAAAAACTTAGTTTGTACTGATTGTTTTTCAGAAACTTAGTTTGTGCTGATTAAATATTATCCAAACAAAGAATAACGTCCTAAGAGGTTATTCTAATAATCCTCAAAGGTATCCAAGTTTGTGAGATGTTATTCGAATAACTTAGAAGGTTTTTATGAAAATATTCTTGAGTTAAAACTTAGTCATTTTAGAATGAACATTATCCACATAAACTAGCCAGGTTATCCGCATAATGAAAGTATAACATTGAAATTAAGAGCCAACGATCACCCGTTATTCGTATAACCTGATAAGGTTATCTACATAACCTTTATCAAATGCATTTAATGCGGCAGTTGAACGGCTCTTGTTGCAGAGTAATGGTTAGAACTTGCTTTCAATGAATAGTTTTACCATAAATATATAAATAGAACATCATTTAAACTTATGGGTAACAATCAAATGTAAGTTTATGCGAAAATACTGTTCATATATATAAAATATTTCTATATCAGCATCATATAAAAAACCCACCTTAATAGAGTGAGCTTTCAATATATTATCTACTCTTCAAGAGAGTTTTCATTCTGTAAATATTTCTTTCTACAAATTATGGGTAGATACTTAATGTTGGTTATCAATAAGGGAGATTACACATCTTGTAAGGGTGTGGGGAGAGTGGCTTCACAAGTGCCTACTGAAACTTATGGGACGCACTGCTTCACAGGTTCTTAGATCCAACCTGTGAGATATAATGGAAAATGTCAAGTGGTGGCTTGGGAATTGGATGTAAGCCAAGTGGTTGGGCTGAACCAGGATAAATACTTGTGCCTTGCTCTTCTTCTTCTCTATTCAATTGCTACACTTTATTCACTTTGTTCATCCCTATTTTGCTGCACATCTGGTAAAGTTAGGGTGTGATCCAAAAAGGATGAATATCTTGCATCACCCAATTCACCCCCTTCTTGGGTGACCAGCTAACCTAACAATTAGTATCAGTGCAAGGACTCCCAGCAAAGGATCTAATCATCCGAAGCAAAATAGCTAGCTTTGGAGAGAACATACTATCACAGGGGAATAATGTCAACAGACCTCTAGGCTTTAATGGTGAGCACTATGGATACTGGAAGATGAGAATGCAGATTTATCTTTAATCCATAGACCTAGACATCTGGTCTGTTATATAGAAGGGTGACTTTGTGCCAAAGAAAATGCAAATTGATGGCACATACAAAGAGAAGGAAGAAGTAGAATGGGATGGTGAAGATAAGTAAAGAGTCCTGCTAAACTTCTTGTCAAAGCACTCCTTGGTCAGTACTCTTTCACAAGATGAATTCTTCAGAGTGTAAGATTACAACACAGCAAAAGAAATATGGGATGCCCTGGAGATTGCTCATGAAGGAACTAAGGGAGTCAAGGAAAATAGGCTTAGCTCTCTCATAGCTGAATATGAAGTCTTCAAGATGAATAATGGTGAGCACATTAAAGAATTTCAAATTCATTTTACTCACATTATAAATCATCTGGCAGCATTAGGGAAGAGCTTCACACAAAGAGAAGAGAACAAGTATGTAAAATACTCAGAGCTCTAACTAAAGAATGACAACCAAAAGTGACAGCCATTAAAGAAATGAGAGGAGAATCATATCAATCTGTCACTACATTGTTTTGGAGCCTTGCTGAATATAAAGGAAAACTACATCTTCTGTGGGAGTAGCAAAACAAAGGAAAAATGCTGATATGTAAAGCTATTATATCATAGAGCTCAGAAAATGATGATACTAATGATGAAAGTAATGATAGCAATAGTGATGATAGGGAGGATGAGCTGAAACAGTTGATCATCAAATTTGGAAAATTCCTCAACATCAAAAAGAAGGAGATTTAGAAACAAAAACACTCCTGCCATGCAAGTAAGCAGAAGCACCACTCAAAGAGGCAAAGAGAAGGATATGTAGAAAAGAAAAATAAGAAAGCTAAAGTGGCATATATCTCTACAATTTGGGGTAACAGTTCAGATGAAGAAGGTAAGGTTACCTATCCATGTTTGATGGCACTATCCAATGATAAGGTATCAAATTCTAAGTCTAAATCTGATTCTGAATTTTCTATTGATGAGTTGTAAGATGCTTATAATGAAAGGCATGGTGAACTAATTAGATTAGTTAAAGCACTTGCACTCAATAAAAAGAAAGTGATTTCCTTAGAAAATAAATTGCAACTAGAAAGGAATGAAAAGGAATCACTTAAATAGAAAATAAATGATCTAGAAAATATCTGTGAAACCCACACACACACTTCCTCTTGTGATTCATGTGATAAATTAGCTAAAGAAAAAGAGGAGTTAAATAACGTAATAACGAATTTCACCCAAAGTAAGGATAAGTTAAATATTTCACTTGACAAACAGAAATGTATGTCTAACAAGCTAGGTGCTAGCTATAGGAGTGAGTCAAAGGAGAAAAATAAATGTTATCTGAAATTCTTTGTACCTATTGTAATGCCTAGCTCACCATTATGCACGTATTGTGGTAAAAATGGTCATATTGCTTATCTATGCAGCATAAGGAAAAATGGTTTGAGTAAAAGCATGAAATGAGTTCCAAAGAATACCATTAACCTTCCTGGACCCAAAAATAAGTGGGTACCAAAATGTTCTTCTAGTGTTTCATCTCTGCAGAACAAACCCAAGAAAGAAGAACAGATTGGCGGAAGAAAAAGGATTATGAAAAGGAAAGCTTCTCAAAACTCCAAAATTGCAACTACAAATCACAAGGAGAAGCATTGGAAGCAATCCTCTAACTCATCTCAAGGAAAGAGCTTCAATGGAAATCATATTGTTCACCTTGAGAAGAGAAAGAGAAAAAATGCAAGAAGTAATAGCCTGTATGCAAAAGGAAGACAAGATTAATACTACACTACATACAAGTCAAAAATAACAAGAAAATGATCTTTGGTAACATTTGACTCTTACCCTATTCAATTAATTGCATTATATATATTATATTCGAGTAAGACAGAACTTATGTCCAATATGAATTTTGAAACATTTATACCGACCAACAGTGGACCCAAGTAAGAAAGGGTACCAAAGAAAGAAAAAGAATTTTCCCTTTGTTTTGTAGGTACTTCTTAATCTAAAATGGTGAAAATCTAACAAAATGAAGTACATTGCATGTTGAAATGGAGTTATGATGAAGAGAAAAGGCTTATGGGGATAACATAACTGGTCTGTAAATGTTTATGAGCTTTTCATATATGGTTATTCGCATAACCCCATAGCCTTATGCTGAAAATGAGCTGATTTTCTAGTGTGCATAGACTCTGTATTTGAGGTTATTCGTATAAGATGTGGAGTATTTCATGAAAATGAAAGCTTTTTTGAACCCCTGGCTTCTGTGAGACTCGATATTCGAATAAGGTCTCCACCTTATATGCACAACTTGCCTTGTTTCCTTCTTCATGTGTGCTTTATGAAATTCGATTTCAGGATAACCTGCCTGCCTTATCCATATAACATTACATCCATAGAAGTGGTTCCCAAAATAAGAACATTATTTGCATAAGATGGCAAGGTTATCCGGATAACATATTAATTGCCTATTATTTTATGTGCTTTCTACAAAAATTCCTTTTCATGAAAACATGGGGTGCTTGTTATGATAACTCGTCTCTTCTCTCTTCTCTCTTCCACCTCAATTTGGTTATGCGGACAACCTAAGGACCTTATCCGCATAACCCAAGCAAATAGTGCCCCTGCATATACTCTCTAAGGATCATTATTCGCATAACGTTGAGGCCATATATAGAAACCTTTAATTTTCAGCAGTCACTTATGCAGAAATCCTATCAATCGGTCTAGTATTTGATGCGCTCAATTGGTATCATACTAAAAAGGGGAAGAAGTTAGCTATTAACCAAGTTTGATTTGTAAGTGTTTAACAAGTTTTCATTTTTTCTTGGTTGGTGCTGATATATATAAGGTTATTAAAATAAAGTATGATCTTTGTTCAAATAATGAACTACTTATTTCTACTGATGCTTACTGTGAAGTTCAATATTGTGCAAGTCCATTTCTTTATTTGTATAGCCAAACATGTTTGCTTTTCATAATCTCCCTTGCTTACTGATTAATGACATGAAAAACATACATAATTGAGTATATGTTCATACTTAAGGGGAGCTTATAACTTTACATGTAAAGGTTTCATAAAGGCTTTTCCTGGTTTAAAAGAATAATCACAATCATTTACTCTTGTATGAACATGCTTACCTATTGCATTGTGCTTTCTTGGTTTTATCATATGAAATGTATAGGTTGAGGGGGAGCATTTTATGAAATCAAATTATCTATACTTTAGCTTACCCCATTTTGTTGAGAAGAGTTTTGTTTACTTAATCTCTCACTGATACTAAAGGAAGAAAGCAACATCTCTTCAACTTTTAGATACCTCTTGTGATGTGTGTATATTATGATCATCTTAACAAGAAGCATCATAACATTTGGTATCATAATAGCTTCAAGCAACAACTGATATCAACTTTAAAATCACTAATAATTGGTATAAATTTTGAAAATGGTTGGTAACAATTGGTATAAACTTTGATATCAGTAAGAATTAGCATAATCTAAATATGAAGTGCGTAATAAGTTTTGACGATAATTTGTATTTCAGTTTGTGCTTTTCTAAGTGCTTGAAACAATCGTAGACATCCGTGCTTACTAGTACAACCTTACAAACAGGGGAAGAAGAAATACTTGTTATTCTTTAAACCTTTTTATTGATGTCAAATAGGGGGAGAAGTTAGGTGAAAAATATGCATGTGCCTAAATATGGAATTATCTAAGTTGAACAACATTATATATGCTAATCATTCATCAAGCATATTTTTCACTAGTGATTTGTTATCATCAAAAAGGGGGAGATTGTTAAGTTTAATGTAATATAAGTTTTGATGATGACAAATATAGAGAAATGAGGAACAAAAATATCATATGTGTCTAACATATATAATGTTCCTTATAGAAGTAAAATGTGAATTAGCTTGTATTCAATCATGGTTATAATGCATATATCATGCTATGTGCTAATATATTCATTGTGCTCTTATATTGCATAATACAAGATGGATATATAAATTGAACTAACTACTTGGCTTGTAAGTGTAATACATTTACTGTAGGATTGTCCAAGAAAAAGAGTGAGCATTATAATAAAGAAAATAAAATCAATATCATGACTCACTCAAAGAAGAAGTAGGAAAAAGATACTCCAAGATGTGAAGAATTCAAGTGCCAAAGAACTAAAGATCATAAGGGAGCATGCCAAGAAGGAAATGACCAAGTGGAAGTGAAACTCACCATTTGAAGACCTAGTCACTAGGTATATTTTATTTTCACTTCAGTCATAAGGTGAGATTAATCTTTGAAAATTTACTTAATCATATTACCATATATTTTAAATGAGTTAGATTAAGTAAATATGATGTTAACATAAGTTAGAATTGAAAAATAATGGCTAACAAATTGGTTTTGTGTTTGGCTCATGTTTTCAAAATCGTTTTCATGAAAAGTTTTACCTTATACGCATAACATTTAGAAGTTATGGGGATAAAGTCTCAATCTCAATGTTGTTTCTAAGTGTTTTCTATTTGTTTTCATGAAAAGACATGAGGTTATCTCCATAACTAAGGTCTGCACCATGTCCCTGCCTCTGTCTAGCTTGATTTCCTAATAAGGTGCTTACCTTTTTCGCATAAGGGGCCTAACAGTAAAGGTAACTTTTTCTATGCTGCTCATTATTAGGATAACCTAGGGAGGTTATCCCTATAACATATGGGTTATCTGCATAACCTAGGTAGGTTATATTGATAACCTATGTTACAGTACTCTTGGACCTTCCAACGTTAAATTCGATTTCAGCATAACCTAGGCAGGTTATCCCCATAATGTGTAGGTTATCCGCATAACCTAGGGAGGTTATCCGCATAACCTATATTTTTCAAAAACTTAGTTTGTACTGATTGTTTTTCAGAAACTTAGTTTGTACTGATTAAATATTATCCGAACAAAGAATAACGTCCTAAGAGGTTATTCTAATAATCCTCAAAAGTATCCAAGTTTGTGAGATGTTATTCGAACAACTAAGAGGGTTTTTATAAAAAAATTCTTGAGTTAAAACTTAGTCATTTTAGAATGATCATTATCCGCATAACGAAAGTATAACATTGAAATTAAGAGCTAATAGTCATCTGTTATTCACATAACCTGATGAAGTTATCTGCATAACCTTTATCAGATGCATTTAATGCGGCAGTTGAATGGCTCTTGTTGCAGAGTAATGGTTAGAACTTGCTTTCAACGAATAGTTTTGCCACAAATATATAAATAGAACATCATTTGAACTTATGGGTAACAATCAAAAGAAATTTTATGCCAAAATGCTGTTCATATATATAAAATCTTTCTGTATTAGCATCACATGAAAAACTCACCTTAATAGAGTGAGCTTTCGATATATTATCTACTCCTCAAGAGAGTTTTCATTCTGTAAACATTTCTTTCTAGAATTTATGGGTAGATACTTAGTGCTGGGTATCAATAAGAGAGATTACACATCTTGTTAGGGTGTGAGAAGAGTAGCTTCACAAGTGCCTACTGAAACTTATGGGATACACTGAGGTTTCACAGGTGCCTAGATCAAACCTGTGGGATATAATGGAAAATGTCAAGTGGTGGCTTGGGGACTGGACTTAGGCCAAGTGGTTGGGCTGAACCAAGATAAATACTTGTGCCTTGTTCTTCTTCTTCTCTATTCAATTGTTACACTTTATTCTCTCTGTTCATCCATATTTTGCTGCACATCTAATAAAGTTGGGGTGTGATCTAAAAAGGATGAAAATCTTGTATCACCCAATTTACCCACCTCTTGGGTGACTAGCCAATCTAACATGTATCATTTTGTCCAGTATATGAAAATATACAGATATTCTCATGTAAAAATAGAAAAGGAGCAACCAACCAAACAAAATATCAAGGAAAATTAAAGAGTTAGATAACTTAGCGTGATTTAGTAAAAGAAAGACCAGTACAGCATAAAATATCAAAAGAATACTACCAAAAATTACTCTAAAACTATTAACTAAGTCATGCATAGTAGAGTATATATGATAGGGAAAGGCGGAAGATAGTTTTAAACAAACATATAGTAAGAAACCAAGATAGTGATCATCTTTCTAATGTTCAAAACTTAAATGGTGTTAGTTGCAACATAACAGGTTTAACTTGAACCTCTAAAAGAATTTACAATCTAAAGGAAAGAATTATACCAAGAATCATTCTACTTTAAAATTAGTCAAGTTTCAAAACCAAAAGCACAACTTATCAAATGATTTTACAAAAGAAAAATTGCTTCTCTCTCAAAATGCTTTTTATGAAACTCCTTCTTCAAAGAAAAATCTATTAGATATGCTGGCTTCCCAAGAGGGGGGTAAATTGGGAAGATTAAAATTTTTTGCAAAAGTGTAAGAGAGCAGTGAAAGCAAGAGTGACAGTAAAAATAGAGTATAAAATATAACCAAGTGAAAATCAAGATAAGGGAAGAGAAGACACATATATTTATCCTAGCTCGGTCTCTTTCTCTTGACCTACGTCCAGTCCTTAAGCTACCACTTGAGATTTTCCACTATCTTGCAAAAATTCGGTGGGTTTCTTGCCATGCCTCAGTATAGTTTGATGGTCTAGTCCAAGAGCTTATAATCTCACTCTTTGCACTCTAGTTAAGTGCTTCCCAAATCGCTTGTGAATTCCCCTCACAAGAAAATCTTTCTTACAGATGAAGATAAAATTGATTACAGCAAAAAAAACTCTCTAATTTAGAGTGAATGTGACAATTGAAGTACAAGATATGAAGTGTGTGAGTGTAGAATGTTAGTTACGCTGGCTTTCCAAGAAGGTGGGTGAATTGGGAAGATTAAAATTTTTTTGCAAGATATCAAAGAGGTGAAGAATGCAATATATGAAGGTAAAACAGAGTATAAATAAATAACAGTGAAAGTAGCAAAAAAGAGAAGAACACTCAGAAATTTATCCTAGTTCGGTCTCTCCACTTGACCTACTTCCAGTCCCCATGTCACCACTTGAGATTTTCCACTATTCTGCAAGAATTCAGTGGGCTTCTTGCAAATGCCACAGCACAACGTCTGCGCTCTATTTTCTAGAGCTCACTCATTCACTCTCTGCACTTTCCCAAAGTGCTTCCCAAATCCCTTGTAATATCCCCTCACAAGAAAATCTATCTTCCAGATGAAGATTAGATTATTTAGAAAGATTAAACTCTCTTAATCAGAGTAAATATGAAAGTTGAAGTGCAAATATTGAAGTGTAAGAGTATGAAGCTTTGAGTAAATGATTTGGCAGAGTTTTAGTACATACAATGTTGAAATCATTACCCACAACTTTAAATGATGTTATATTTATAGATTTAGGTTTCAGATATCCGTTAAAGACAAAATCTATCCGTTAGAGAAGTTATCGAACGATTACTCTGAAAAACTATCCATTAACCAACCGCATTTAATGCTTTTGACATACTGAAATTCGAATTTCGGTTGGCCAACAGACGAATTTCTAAGAAAACGAAGGTTAACAGCTTCAACATTGAAAGCCCGAAGTTCGTTTGTCATGAAGTGAAGTTTGAATTTTGATATTTGAAAAATGTTTCTGTGTTGTGACATACGAATTTTCAAGTAGAAAGTTTTTCTGTTAAGTGTGAACAGCACTTTCAATTTGCTACAGTGCCTTCGAAATTCGAATTTTGGAACCCCAAAATTCGTCTGTCCGTAGCAGGCTCAAAAAGCACAATAGTTCATTTACTTCGAAATTCAAAATTTCAAAGAGTGAAGTTCGTCTGTTAGAGAGACCTCTTTTCAGACTTACTTTAACATTCGAATTTATAAACACTATCATTCGTATGTCAACATATCATTGTAACAGACTCACAACCTTAGCTTCTGAAATTTGAATTTTCATGTTCAAAGTTTGTCTGTCAGTGAGCAATTTTGAAACTCAATATAATCTTGATTTCAGATGAACTTTGACATTATTTCAGATGGATTTCTTTAGTTTTCATAAGTTGCATTTTGTCTGAAATTCGCATTTTCAAAACACAAAGTTTGTCTGTTGCCAAAAGCTTCTTTCAGATACTTATGAAAATTTGAATTTTGGAAAATCAAAATTCATCTGTCAGAGAAGCATCTCTTCAGACTTATGCAGTTTTAACTCGAAATTTGAATTTCCAAAGCCGATTTGGAAATTCGAATTTCTAACATGACAGTTCAATATAAATCTTTCAAACTTCGTCTGTTGGTGGGTGTTTTTCAAATATTCAATGATTTAACACAGAATCAAGGTTTTAAAACTTCTTTCCACCAAATCAAAGTCTTTTACTCAAATTAAAACAAAACTAAACATCCTACAACAAACTTTGCACAGATTTCTCCAGGATTGCTTCACTTGAACTCTTTGAACACCTTTGATATCTTTATTCCAAGCACTTGAGAGTTGATTTGGAATCATCAAAACTTTTTGATTCAATATTCTCCTCCTTTTTTATGATAACAAAACAACTTACAAACTGGATTAGTACTTGGGTTTGCTTTAACAAGCTCCCCCTCAACATATGCATTATATTTTCAAAAGATATCATATACAGTAAATCATGTGAAGAGATTCAAAGAACAAATCATTGCAATCGAGAAATTCTTTCTTTTAAACAAATGATGCTTCACAGAGACAAAATTTAAGCAAAGTTCTTCTAAATACACAAATCAAGAATGAAATACAAACAATTAGAAACAGACAGCAAAGACAAAGTACAGCACTACAAGAGGACTCAAGCCTAAAATCTAATCACTTCTTCTTTGGCTTGGTCTTCTTGTTGTAAGTTTTTCTAGATGGCTCAGCAGCAGGCTTTCCAGTTTGCTTACTCTTCTCCCCCTTTTTAGCATCATCAAGAAGCCCAACAAAATCAACTGAAGGAGGGATCTGAGAGACTGGAATAGCTCTGAGAGGCACAGGAGCAAACGGGATTTCTGGTTCAACTGGTGCAGGAGGCTCAGAAGGCTCAGGACTTGGTTCTTCATCATCATCAGAGACCTTAAGCAATTCTTGCATTTCCTGCCTGGAAAGAGCCAATTGAGCTCTATGTTCCTCTGAAAGTCCATAAGCAGTGAGAGAAGGAGGAGCTGGTTCATTAGAACGAAACATTTCCTCAAGCCTTCTTCTCTGAGCTTGCAAGAGAGCATTGCGAGCAATAGCTTCAAAATCAACAATAGGCACAATGCTTCTCTCTTCATTGCTGGCACCCTCCAACATAGATGAAGTGGAAATGGCTACCACTAGTCTTTCAACTTGCTCAGATTCTTGAGTGAAAAGAATTGAATCATGAGCATCTTCTGGTATGGGCTCATGAGGGCCTGTTTCTTTAGGTCCTTCTTCTTCCAAACCATAGTCCAAGGGTGGACCAGGACAAGGTGTCATCATTCCACTAGTGGGCTCAGCACCATCTTCATCATCATGCTCAGAATAGGCTATCTCGAAAGGGCTTGGAGGCTCAGGGGTTGGAGAATGAATAAGCACAGAGAACCCTGGCTGAGGTGGAGCTGATGTGGCAGGAATTGCACTCCAAATTTCTTCATAAGCATCAGTAACCACTTTCATGTTCTTCACCAATTGATGAATCTGATCTTGCAGATGAGCAAATTTGGCATTTTGCTTATCCTTGATGCTAAGAATGAGTGTAGACAGGCTGTCATACAACTCAGTGATCTTGGTTGGCTTTGCACGAGAGGAAGGAGTGGATGAAATGTGAGTAGGCTTGGATGGAGATGGGATAGGCAGAGAGGGCTGAGGAGTTGGTCTGGCAGGAGCTTCAGAAGTACCCTCTTGCTGTTTGGAGGCACCTTCAACAAAGAAAAGATCTTCAGATTTTCCTGCTCCCTTCCCAATTCATCTTCCTTCACTTCTTTCAATTCCCATTCTCTGAAGTTCTTCCTCCTTGAAGATCTCAGTGGGTTTACCTTTTCCCTTCTCAATATGCTAAATTCTAGCATATTACAGAATTTTGGAAATAATAGCTGCGTAGGGGAGTGTAGAGTCTTTTCTTTAATCCCTTTCCTTGATCATGCATTGAAGTATGATATGTCCCATGTTGATCAGCTTCCCACGTATGATTACTGCCATGACATGTGCCTCTGACCTTGTTATCAGATTGAAGCTGCCTCCTTTGTTGAATATGATGCTAGGCACTATGTAGTGTAGGATCCTTACTCGAGCACTGAGGTCTGTGGGCTTCAGCAGGTTGATGGTTGGCTAGTTTTCCTTTCTTCTGAATAATGTGCTCAGGATTATGCTCTCCTTGTAGTTCAGAAAGGGGCCACCTTCTTTATCAGCAATTTCTGCCTCATCCATGTATCCAAAGGCAGTGATGTCAATCTTGAGGCCATCTTGCCCAGGGATTTCCAGTACTTCATTGAGGGTCTTATCTGTGAGCCAGATGGTCCTTAATCTCAGATTGACCTCCTACTTCTTCTTCTTGCTGTTGTATTTTAAGGAGGCATACCATGTCTTTACTACTTCATCATCATATCTCTCCAATATCTCCAACAGATTCTTGTATCTCAACATCCATATTCTAGCATCAAAACTATTAGAGACCAAGAAATCTTCCAAGTTTACACAATGAGGCATGATTACCTTTTTATTGGCAAACTTGGTAGAGTATTCCTCTTGAATCTGTGGAGTGCTCTATAATGGCAGAGTAGTAAGTTGATATTCTCTAGATTCAGTACTGGAGGAGGAAGTGGAAGCAGTAGTCTCAGCAGCAGCAGGAACAGGGACTGAAGGTTCTGCTTTCTTCGAGGAAGAGGGTCCAGCTTTCTTTGATTCTCCCTTTGGTGTAGTTTTCTGACGTTTGGAGGGAGTTCCCTTGCTTGATTCGGCCTTTCTTTTCGGTTTTTCGCCTTCCTTTGAGGCATATTGTGATTTTACTTATCTCTTTGGATGAGACTCTCCTTTGCCAGCTTCAGGATTCTTTACTCTTGCCATTTTCATTGATGAATGATTCAGAATGAAGCAGAGATTGGGTTTATAGGGTGCGAAAATCAGTTTAAACGGTGGGAGATGAAGATTTTTGGTCAGAATTTAAAAGCATTGATGAGAGGATTTGAACAGACTCTGAGAGGAAAAGAGTAGGGTTGTGTCTGTTTAGTTAAAAACCGTCGGTTTTAATGTAAGTAACCGCCTAACAGACGAATTTTGAGGGATCAAAATTCAAACTTCGAGCAGTCAAAAGTTAAACCGTTCAGCAAAGCTTACTGACAGACGAATTTTCTTAAGAAAGTTTGTCTGACAGTGGCTTGGTTCAAACAACACAAGATAAACAGACAAACTTTATTTCAACAAAGTTCAAATTTTGAAGAGCAAATATCAAGCAGCAATCAAATCAACAACTAACAGACAAATTTTGCATATTAAACTTCATCTTTCAAGGATTCAACATTAAGAGTAGGATTCAACATTAAGAGTAGGATTCAACAGATGAATTTTGATTTTGAAATTCAAATTTCTTTACTTTGTGAAAGTTTTCCAACATTCGTATGTCAAGAAATAAACATCAGTATAATCATCATGTTGGACAAACATAACTTTGAAATTTTTGTTTTCGAAAATTTGAACTTTCAAGGTCCAACAGATGAATTTCGAGGCATCACCGAGAACTGTTCCAACTTATAACAGGCTGAAGTTAGTCTGTTGGGCATCCAAATTCGAATGTTGACCATGTTGACTTCCTCAGAAACTTAGTTTTTTCACAGAAATTCATCTAACACACAATCAATATACGAATTTTAACTTTAAAAACTTACAGAATGGATCCAGAAACTCAGAATTTCTGCCTTTTTCTTCACTTTTTTATTGTTCCATGCTCATGTGCTCCATTTTTCAGATTTATTCGCATTGAATTTCATGAGGAGCTCCTGCAACTTAGATTAAACTCACTCCGATGCCAAAGTTAGAATTAATTCAATGTTGGAAAATCTAAAAATAGAATTGCACACAGATTCACTTACAGTTCATTGGGATTTACCATGCCCAATTCTCTCCTAATTTTGCAATGTCTATCTTCTGATAGAGGCTTTGTTAAGATATCTACAACTTGGTCCTCTGTTGGGATATACTCCAGTCTAATTTCTCCTTTCAAGACATGATCCCTTATGAAGTGGTGCCTAACTTCAATGTGTTTTGTCCTTGAATGCATGACAGGATTCTTTGTGATATTAATTGCACTTTGGTTGTCACACATGATTGGTATTTCCTCCATCTCAACCTCAAGATCTTCAAGCTGTTGTTTCATCCAGATTATTTGGGCACAACAGCTTCTGGCTACAACATACTCAGCCTCTACTGTGGATAAGGCCACACTGTTTTGCTTTTTGCTAAACCATGAAACTAAGGATCCTCCAAGAAACTGACATATTTCACTTGTGCTTTTTCTGTCAGTTTTGGATCCTGCAAAGTCAGCATCAGTGTATCCTTTGAGATCTTCTCCATTTTCTTTTAGATACCAAAGTCCCATCTGTGAGGTTCCAATAAGATATCTGAAGATACATTTCACATCAGTTGCATGGGTTTCCTTGAGACATGATTGGAATCTTGTATACATACAGACACTAAACATAATGTCAGGTCTGTTGGCAGTTAAGTATGGCAGGGATCCAATCATTCTTCTGTACTGAGTAATTTCAAACAATTTTCCTTTTTCATCCATATCCAGTTTGGTTGTAGTAGCCATAGGTGTTCCCATTGGCTTGGCATTCTCCATTCCAAACTTCTTTAGCAATTCCTTTAGATACTTGGATTGGTTGAGGAAGATACCATCATTACACTACCTGATTTGCAGTCCAAGGAAGAAGTTGAGTTCACCCATCATGGACATTTCAAATTCCCCCTGCATTAACTTAGAAAAATTCTTGCAAAGAGATTCATTAGTAGCACCAAATATAATATCATCAACATAGATTTGAACAATAAGTAAATCTTTATTCTCTTTCTTAGTGAATAAAGTTGTATCTACTTTTCCTCTATTAAACCCCTTTCTTGCAAAGAGGAAATATGCCCCTTTTTGTTACAGAAGTGACAAGTGGTAAAGGGACTGCTAGATTGAGAGGCAGAAAGAAAACAATGCTGATAATATTTTTGTTTTGCATGCCTTGGTTGATTATAAAATGTCTCATGTATACATTCTGATTTTTCTTCCTGATCTTTTCTTTAACTGCACAAGGATCATAACCAAGTCCAGCTTTTCCCTGTGATATTCTTTGGCTTCCCATTAAAGCAAACAACATGTCTTTACCTCTAGTAAGCCTAGACATGCTTTTTACTAGATATTCATTAGTTTGCCTTAGTTCAATGCATGATTTACAGCAAACAGATTCAGTAATAGGTAGAGAAGCAGTTTCAGAAATGTTGTGTTGAGATTCAAGTTTGTTAATCTTTTTCTTAGCATGCTTCAATTCTTTAGCAATTTGAATAAACTCATCATGCAACTCATGAAATGCATCCGGTAATTCAGAATAGGAAAGTTCAGATTCATATACCTCATCTTCTTGATCACTGCTGCATGGGATTTTAGCTTCTTTAGAGGCAAGTGCCATGAGACAGATGTTGGCAATTTCTTCTTCATCTGAGCTGTTGCCCCATATTGATGAGATGTAAGCTCTCTTCTTCTTGCCTTTGTCTGCAGCTTTCTTTTATTTTTCTTTCTTTTTGAGGAACTGTGGACAATCTCATTTGATATGTCCTTGCTTTTTACACTCATAGCAGGTCACAGGCTCTTTTGGTTCCCTCTTGCTATCTCCAGCAGCTCCTTTCTTGAAGATTTTCTTGTTTCTCTTCTTGCTATAGAATCTTCTGAATTTTCTGACCATCATAGCTAGAGTTTCTTCATCTAGCTCCTCTTCATCGTTAGATTCTTCGTCCTTTTCTTTAGCACCTTTGAGAGTAAGACCTTTCTTCTTTCTGTCTTGTCCAGCTTCCTTGAGAGCTTTGAGTTTTCCTTCATACTCCTCAAGGCTGCCAAAGAGAGCTGTGACAGAGGCCATTGATTCTCCTCTGACTTTTTCTATTGCTATTACTTTGGGTTGCCATTCTAGAGGGAGAGCTTTGAGGATCTTTCTGACTTTCTCTATTTGAGTGTACTCCTTTCCCAGGCTCTTTAGTTGATTCACTATGAGGATGAATCTTTTCTGTAGCTCTTTAACACTCTCTCCTTCTGCCATTCTGACACTTTCATATTCTCCTATGCATGAGTTTAATTTGTTTTCCCTGACTCCAGTTATTCCTTCATGAGCAATTTGCAGGGTGTCCCACATTTGCTTGGTAGTGGAGCATTGGAAGACTTTGTAGAATTCATCCTGATTCAAAGCACTAACTAGATAGTGCTTTGCCTTGAAGTTCAGTAGGACTCTTCTTCTATCTTCCTTATTCCATCATCTTCTGGAGCCATTGGGATAAAATTTCCCTTCTGAATGACTGACCAGATGTCTAGATCGATTGACTGGAGATAGATTTGCATCCTCATCTTCCAGTACCCATACTGTTCTCCATTGAAGCCAGGTGGTTTATTTGTGTTGTTGCCTTCTGGTAATATACTTTCTCTAAAGCCAGCCATTGTAATTCCCGGACTATGAGATCCTTTGATTGGGAATCCGACCTTTGATACCACTTGTTCGTTAGGCTGGCTTCCCAAGAGGGGGGTGAATTGGGAAGATTAAAAATTTTCTGCAAGATATCAAAGAGGTGAAGAATGCAATATATGAAGGTAAAATAGAGTATAAATAAATAATAGTGAAAGTAGCAGAAAAGAGAAGAAGACTCAAAAATTTATCCTGGTTCGGTCTCTCCGCTTGACCTACGTCCAGTCCTCAAGTCACCACTTGAGATTTTCCACTATTCTGCAAGAATTCAGTGGGCTTCTTGCAAATGCCACAATACAACGTCTGTGCTCTGTTTTCTAGAGCTCACTCATTCACTCTCTACACTTTCCCAAAGTGCTTCCCAAATCCCTTGTGATATCCCCTCACAAGAAAATCTACCTTCCAGATAAAGATTAGATTGTTTACAAAGATTAAACTCTCGTAATCAGAGTAAATATGAAAGTTGAAGTGCAAATATTGAAGTGTGAGAGTATGAAGCTTTGAGTAAATGATTTGACAGAGTTTCAATATATACAATGTTGAAAATGTTACCCACAACTTTAAATGATGTTATATTTATAGATTTAGGTCTCAGATATCCGTTAGAGACAAAATGTATCCAATAGAGAAGTTATCCAATGGTTACTTTGAAAAACTATCCATTAACCAACTGCATTTAATGCTTCTGACATATTGAAATTTGAATTTCAGTTCGACAATAGACGAATTTCGAAGAAACCAAATGTTAACAGCTTCAACGTTGAAAGCCTGAAGTTCGTCTGTCATGAAGTGAAGTTCGAATTTTGGTATTTGAAAAATGTTTCTGTGTTGTGACATACAAATTTTCAAGTGGAAAGTTTTTTTGTTAAGTGTGAACAGCACTTTCAATTTGCTACAGTGCCTTCGAAATTCGAATTTTGGAACCCCAAAATTCGTCTGTTCGTAGCAGGCTCAAAAAGCATAGTAGTTCATTTACTTCGAAATACGAATTTTCAAAGAGTGAAGTTCGTCTGTTAGAGAGACCTCTTTTCAGACTTACTTTAACATTCGAATATATAAACACTGTCATTCGTATGTTAACATATCATTGTAACAGACTCACAACCTTAGCTTCTGAAATTCGAATTTTCAGTTCAAAGTTCGTCTGTCAGTGAGCAATTTTGAAACTCAATATAATCTTGATTTCAGATGAACTTTGACATTATTTCAGACGGATTTCTTTAGTTTTCATAAGTTGCATTTTATCAGAAATTTGAATTTTCAAAACACAAAGTTCGTCTGTTGCCAAAAGCTTCTTTCAGATACTTATGAAAATTTGAATTTTGGAAAATCAAAATTTGTCTGTCAGAGAAGCATCTCTTCAGACTTATTCAATTTTAACTCAAAATTTGAATTTCCAAAGCCGATTTGGAAATTTGAATTTCCAGCATGACAGTTCAATATAAATCTTTCAAACTTCGTCTGTTGGTGGGTGTTTTTCAAATATTCCATGCTTTAACATAGAATCAAGGTTTTAAAACTTCTTTCCACCAAATCAAAGTCTTTTACTCAAATTAAAACAAAACTAAACATCCTACAACAAACTTTACACAGATTTCTCCAGGATTTCTTCACTTGAACTCTTTGAACACCTTTGATATCTTTATTCCAAGCTCTTGAGAGTTGATTTGGAATCATCAAAACTTCTTGATTCAACATAGAAGACTTTGACTCAAGAATTTTGCAAAGTTTTAGTATATACAATGTAAAATCATTACCCACATCTTCAAATGAAGTTCTATTTATAATTTATGTCTTAACTATACGTTAGAGACAAGATCTAGCCATTAGAGAAGTCGCCCAATGGTTACTCTGAAAAACTATCCTTATTTAATGCGTCTGACATTCAAAGTTCAAATTTTGGTATGTCAACAGACAAATTTTAATGAAACCATAAGCTAAAGATTTTAACATTGAACCTCGAAGTTCATCTGTTCTAAAGCAAAATTCGAATTTTCATCTTTGAAAAATGTTTCTAAGTTAGAACATACTGATTTTCAAGCTTAAAGTTCTTCTGGTAAGTGTGAACAGTTATTTTATATTGCTACAGTGCCCTCGAAATTTTAATTTCAGTGCCCAAAATTCATCTGTTAGTGAGCAGCTCAATATGGTACAAAAGTTCTTCTTTTCGAAATTCAAATTTTCAAATACCAAAGTTCTTCTGTCAGAAAGCTCTCTTGTCAGACCCAATTCAAAGTTCAAATTTTTGAATACTAAAGTTCATATGTCAGAAGAGCATTTAAATAGACTTACAAACTATCTTTCCAAAGTTCAAATTTTCAAAATCAAAGTTCATCTATTAAAGGACTGACTTGGAACTCTTTTTAAGCTTTACTTTCAGATGAACTTTGACATAGCTTCAGACGAATTTTTAATTTTTCATAGTTTGTGTTTTACCCAAAATTTGAATTTTCAAAGATGAAATTCGTCTATAGAGGGACCTCTTTTTAGACTAACATATTTTCAATTCGAAGTTCAAATTTCATATATCAAAATTCAAATTTTCAAAGCAACATATCAAGTTTAACACTTCAAAATTCGTCTAATAGTGGGTATTTTTCAAATACTTCATGAGTTATCGTAAAAATACATTTTTAAAACATTCTTGTGCAGATCAAAGTCTTTTACTCATGTGAATACAATGAGAAATGCTATACCTAATCTTATACTCATTTTTCTTAGATTTCTTCATTTGAGATCTTTTGTATACCTTTGATATCTTCCTTGGAAGCTCTTGTTAGTTTGGAATCATCAAAACACTTGATTCAACATTCTCTTCCTTTTTAATGATGACAAAATAACTTGCAAACTAGATTAGTACTTAGGTTTGCTTCTAAGAGCTCCCCCTCAACATATGCATTAAAATTCGAAGATAAGTGTATCATGTACAACAGATCAAATAGAGAATCTCATTAATTCATTCAAAGTTTTAGTACAAAGATATGACATTGCAAACATAGAATTCAAAGGCAAGATTTTCATTCATTTTTAAAAGAGATTCAAAAGAAAAATAAACATAAAAACAGCAATACAAGAAAAGACCAAGCAATCCTAAAATATAACACTTCTTCTTAGGCTTGGACTTCTTACCGTAGGTATTGCTAGATGGTTCTATAGCTGATTTTCCTATTTGCTCAGATGACTTCTCCCCCTTTTTGACATCATCAAAAACTTGAACATGAAAAGCAGGAGGAGGTATCTGGGATGCTGAAATTGCTTGAAGAGGCACAGGGACAAAAGGCAGTTTAGGATTAAGCTGGGGAAGAGGTGCAGAAGCTTTAGGGCTTTCTTCCTTATCTTCAAAGACTTCAAGAAGCTCTTGTATCTCTTGTCTAGAAAGAGCCAGCTAAGCCCTTCTTTCCTCTAAAAGACCATAGGCAGAAAGAGATGTAGGATTAGGAGTAGCGGGACGAAACATTTCTTCCAGTCTTAGTCTTTGGGCTTATAGAAAAGCATTATGTTCAATAGCCACTAGATCCACATATGGTACTATGCTTTTCTCCTCATTCAGGGCAGCTTTTATGAATGGTGCGGTAGAGATAGCTGCCACCAGTTTCTCCACCTGCTCAAATTCTTGAATAGAAAGAATTAAACCCTGAGCATTTTCAGTAATAGGCTCATGAGAGCTTGGTTCTTGAGGAGTCTCTTCCTCCATGTCGTAGTCCAAGGGAGAACCAGGGCTTACCTTATTATTGGAGGCCTGTAGAGTGGACAAGGTGCCAGTAGCTTCAACAGCATATATATCATCATCTAGTTTAGGGGAGGCTAGCACAAAAGGACTTCGAGGTTCAGGAGTAGGAGATCTGGCAGGCTTAGAGAATCCTAGCTGAGGTGGAGCTAATGTGGAGGGAATAACACTCCTGATGTCCTCAATGCATTAGCAACTACTTTCAAATTCTTTGCTAATTGATGAATATGATCTTGCAAATGGGCAAATTTGGCATTTTGCTCAGCCCTAATATTCAGCATAAGTGCAGACAGGCTATCATACAACTCAGTGATCTTGGTTGGCTTAGCCCAGGTGGAAGGAGTAGATAGCCCTAGTGTCTAAGTAGGCTGAGATGGAGTAGATACAGGCTGAAAGGGCTGAGGTGAGGATTGTGAAGGAAGAGTAGCCCCAGACATTCCTAGTTATTGTTGTTGGGAGCCATCTTCTTCAAAGAAAAGATCTTCTGTCTTCTTAACTCCCTTGGCAATCCATTTGCCATCCTTCCTTTCTATCCCCATCCTTTGTAGTTCTTTCTCTTCACAGATTTTAGTAGGCTTGCCCTTTCCTTTCTCCAAGTGTTAGATCCTGGTATACTAAAGTATCTTGGAGATGATTGAGGCATATAGCAAGGTTGAGTCTTTCCTCTGATCTTTTACCTTAATCATATGTTGAAGGATGATATGTCCCATATTGATTAGCTTGCCACACATGATTGTTGTCATCACATGTGCTTCAGCCCTTGTGATCAGATTAAAATTGCCTCCTTTGTTGAATATAATCCTAGACACAATGTAGTATAAGATTCTGACTTGGGCCCTCAGGTCAGTGGGCTTCAGTAAACTCAAAGGTGGCATGTTCTCTTTTCTTCCGAACAATGTGTTCAGTATAGTCTTTCTTTGTAATTCAGGAAGGGACCCCCTTCCTCTTCTGTAGTCTCAACTTCATCCATGTATTTTTAGGTAGAGATGTCAATTTTTGATCCATCTTGCTTGGGAATCTCTAGTACCTCATTGAAGGTCTCATCTATCAGCCAGATGGGCCTAGACCTTAGATTCACTTCCCATTTTTCCTTGTTGTCATTATACTTCAAGGAGACACACCAGGTTTTAACAACCTCATCATCATATCTTTCCAAAATTTTTAACAAATTCTTGTATCTAATCATCCATAGCCCGACATCAAAGTTGTTAGAAGTAAGGAAGTCTTCCAAATTTACACAATGAGGCTTGATTACTTTTTTTTTTTATAAACTTGGTAGTATAGTCTCTCATAATATGAGCATTACCCCACAATAGCAGTATGGTCAACTAGTATTCTCCAGACTTAGTGCTAGAGGAGGAAGAAGAGGCAGGAGAGACAGGAGCAATAGGAATAGCAGGCTCAGGTTTCTTTGAGGAAGTAGGAGCAGATTTCTTAGAGTCTACTTTAGGAGTTATTTTCTACTTCTTCGAAGGAGTTCCCTTGCTAGATTCGCCCTTCCTTTTATGAGTTTCATCCTCCTTAGAGGCGTATTGGGATTCAATAGCTCTCTTTGGTCATGACTCTCCTTTCCCAACTTTTAGATTTTTAATTCTCACCATTCTCGTAGGTGAATGATACAGAAAAATGCTAGGAATTGGTTTATAAGGTGCAAAAAGAAGTTTAATTGGTGAGAAATGAAGATTCGTGAATGGAGTTAATGGTAATTAAAGAGAGAATTTGAACAGACTTGAGAAAGAGATGAATAGGGTTACGTCTATTCAGAGGGAAACCTTAGATTTTAACATCTGTAACCATTCAATAAACGAATTTTGAGGGTCAAGATTCAAATTTCGAGTGGTTATGAGTTACCCCTGAAGGAAAGGGTTACTGACAGACAAATTTTTATTTTGAAGTTCGTCTGTCATAAGCTCAGTTTAAAGATTAAGAAATAAATAGATGAACTATGATTCAACAAAGTTCGAATTTCATGGATTCACGCAATAGACAAATATGAACTAAACAACCAACAGACAAATTTTTCCTATGAAAGTCCGTCTTACAGTGATTTATCATGAAAGCAAATTTCAACAGACAAATTTTGATTCAAAAATTCAAATTTCAAAATTTTGTAAAAGAGTTTCTAAAATACAAATTTTGAGATATGGAAATTCGTACGGTAAGCATTTTGAATAGAGTTAGTATTCCCATTTTATTTCTGAAATTCGAATTTCCATTATTCAACAGACGAATTTCGAGGGTTATGAAAGTACTGTTATAGTGTGCCAGCAATTGAAATTCGTCTGATGAGCATTTAAGTTCGAATGTTGAACATGCTAATGCATTCAAAAACATAATTCAACATTGAAATTTTTCTAATAATCATTTAAAATGCGAATTTCAAATTTCTACACTTACAGATATGGTTTAGAAGTTTGAATTTTCAACTTCCTTCAGCATCTTTTGATTGTGCAGGTTTGATTAGCTCTAGTATATAGATTTATTATCATTTAAACTCATGTGGAGGACCTGCAACATATATCAAACACACTCTGATGCTAAAGTTAGGATTAATCCAATGTTAGAAACTTTAAATAGATGTATATAAGGGCTTACTTACAGCTCATTGGGATTTACTATACACAATTCCCTTCTAATTTTGCAGTGTCTATCTTCTACAAGAGGCTTAGTCAAAATATCTGCAATTTGATCTTTGGTAGGGATGTATTCTAATCTGATGTCTCCTTTCAAAACATGATCCCTTATAAAGTGATGCCTTACTTCAATATGCTCTGTCTTTGAATGCATGATAGGATTCTTTGTGATGTTGATAGCACTTTGATTATCACACATTATTGGTATTTCCTTTATCTCAATCTCAAGATCTTCAAGCTGCTACTTCATCCAAAGGACTTGAGCACAACAACTGCTAGCTGCAACATACTTAGCTTCTGTAGTGGAGAGAATCACACTGTTCTGTTTCTTGCTAAACGATGAAATCAAGGATCCTCTAAGGAACTGACATGTTCCACTTTTGCTTTTTCTATCAGTTTTGGATCCAGTGAAGTCAGCATCAGTAAATCCTATGAGTTCTTCTCCATTGCCTTTTGGAAACCAAAGTCCTATATGTGATGTTCGAATTAGATAACTAAAAATTCTTTTCACAGCAGTTTCATGGGATTCTTTGGGACATGATTAGTACCTTGCCTACATACAGACACTGAACATAATATCAGGTTTACTAGCTATTAGATACAGTAAGGAGCCAATCATTCTCCTATATTGAGTTATGTCAAACGTTTTTCCTCCTTCATCCATATCAAGCTTTGTTACAGTAGCTATAGGAGTCCCCATTGACTTGGCATTTTCCATGCCAAACTTTTTCAACTACTCTTTCAGATACTTTGATTGATTGAGAAAGATGCCATCATCACATTGCTTAATTTTGCTATCCAAGGAAGAAGTTGTGTTGACCCATCATTAACAATCCTAATTCACCTTGCATTAGCTTAGAGAAATTCTTGCAAAGATATTCATCAGTAGCACCAAATATCATATCATCAACATAAATTTGAACAATAAGTCTTTATTTTCTTTCTTAGTGAATAGAGTTGTATCTCCTTTTCCTCTATTGAATCCCTTTTCAGTTAAAAAATTACCTGGCCTTTCATACCATGCTCTAGGAGCTTGTTTTAAGCCATAAAGAGCTTTCTTCAGTTTATAAACATGGTTTGGTTTTATTGAGTCCTTAAAGCCTGGAGGTTGATCAACATAAACCTCTTCCATGATATGTACATTCAGAAAAGCACTTTTTACATCCCTTTGATATAACATTATGTTTTTGATGCATGCATAGACTAAGAGGATTCTTATAGCTTCCAATCTTGCAACTAGAGCAAAAATCTCCTCATAATCAATACCTTCTTCTTGATTTTATCCCTTAACAACTAATCTTGTTTTTATTTTTAATGATTGTTCCTGATTCATCAAGTTTATTTCTAAAAACCTATTTAGCGGCAATAATAGGGTGGTCTTTAGGTCTGGGCACTAAATCACAAACTTGATTTCTTTCAAACTGATTTAGTTCATCTTGCATAGCCAATATCTAGTATTAATCAATTAAGGCTCGTTCAGCACACTTAGGTTCAATTTTGGAAATAAAAGCGTGTTCATTTGATCCCTAAGTTGTCTTCAGGTTTTAACTTTCTCTTGAATATCCCCAATCACTTGGTCAACTAGATGATTCCTTTGATATCTCCAAGCTCTAGGGAGTTCTTGAGACATTTTCTCATTGTTTTCAAATTCAAGATCTTTCTCCTGAATATCTTCCTCTCCTGAATATCTTCCTCTATGTTAGTAGATTTAGATATTTTTTGAGGTTTAATTTTATCTTCTTCATAAAGATTCAAGTTCTTAAAGTTGGAAATAAGATCATCTTCATCAAAGACATGCTTGGAAATTCATTCTTAATAAACACAATATACACAGATTCTTCTATATTTCTAGACTTTTTATTGAAAACTTTATAAGCTTTACTCCTACTAGAATAGCCTAGAAATATACCTTCATCAGATTTGGTGTCAAACTTACCTAGATTATCCTTTCCATTGTTGTGGATGAAACATTTATAACCGAATATATGTAAGTATGAGAGATTTGACTTCCTTCCTTTGTGCAACTCATAAGGTGTCTTCCCCAGAATTGGTCTGATGTAAGCTTTGTTAATGATATAGCTTACTATGTTTACTACATCAGCCCTGAAAAGTTGAGGAAGCTCCTTTTCATTAGCATTGCTCTAGTCATTTCTCCAATTGTTATTTTCTTCCACTACCACCCCATTTTACTGAGGAGTCCTTGGTACTGAGAAGTTATGATCAATTCCATGCTCTTTACAGTACTCCAGAAAGCTTGAGTTTTCAAATTCTCCTCCATGATCAGACCTAATAGACATAATGGAAATCCTTTCTCATTTTGCACTTTCTTAGCCAAGGATACAAATGCATCAAATGTTTCAATTTTGGAAGAAAGGAACAAAGTCCAGGTAAATCTAGAGTAATCATCTACAATCACAAGTACATATAGGTTTCCACCAATGCTTTTTACTTTAGATGGACCTATTAAATTCATATGCAATAGTTTTAGTGGTCTAGATGTGGTGATTACATTTTTAGATTTAAAAGATGATTTGGTTTGTTTTCCTTTGAGGCATGCATCATATTCTTTATCTTTTTCAAAAGAGATTTTCGGTAAACTAGTGACTAAATCATTCTTAATCAATTTTGATAGTTGATTTATGTTAACAGGTGCCAGTCTTCTATGCCACAACCAACTATCATTATCTTTACTGATTAAACATACAGAATCTAAGGAGGGAAGTTCATCAAGATCAATGGTATAGCAGTTACCATCCCTTTGAGCCTTGAGGATTATTTTATGATCACTTTTTCGGATGACCAGGCAGAACTGAGTCAAATAGTACCTAGTTCCCTTTGTCACATGTTTGACTCACACTTAGCAAGTTGTAGTTTAGGCCAACTACAAATAGCACCTCTTCTATAGATGTTTCAGGATTCTTGCCCACAATACCAATACCAACTATTCTGCCATATTGGTCACCTTCAAAGGTCACCTTTCCTTCTTTCTTATCTCTTAGGGTAATGAACTTCTCCTTATCACCAGTCATATGGCTTGAGCAAGCACTATCCATATACCATTTGTTGCTTTTTCTTGATTTAAGACATATCTTCAAAACAAGGGTTAGATTTTCTTTTTAGGTACCCAAGTCTACTTAGGTCATTTTCTGTCAGTGGCATTTTCCTTAAACACAAATGTACCTTTGGGAACCTATTCTACCTTTCTGTCAAGTCCTTTTTTCTTTAACAAACATAAACTGGAAACATGTCCCTTCTTGTTACAAAAGTTATACGTACTGCTAGATTGTGATGTAGGAATAAGTAATGCAGACAATATTTTTGTTTCACATATTTTGGTTGGACATAGTATTCAACACATTTTGAAGTGTGATTTTTCTTTACATGTCCATCAGCATACACAAAATGCCTTATACATAGATTTTGATTTTTCTTTTTATTCTTTTCTTTAACTACACAAGGATCATAGCCAAGTCCAGCTTTTCCTTGTGCAATTCTCTAACTTCCCATTAAAGCAAACAACATATCTTTGCTCTTAATAAGTCTAGCCATGCTCTTCAAAAGATATTCATTAATATACTACAGTTCAATACATGATGTAAAGTAATATTCATTAGTATACTTCAGTTCAATACATGATGTAAAGTAAGCAGATTCAGATTTATACAGAGATGCAGTGTCAGAGATTTTGAAATTGGATTCTAACTTGCTAATCTTTTTCTTAACTTGTTATAGTTCTTTAGCAGCTTTAATAAACTTATCATGTATATCATGAAATGCATCAAGCAATTCAGAATAGGAAGGTTCAGATTCATATACCTCATCATCATCTTCTTCATCTGAGTTATTGCCCCAGATTGATGAGATGTCTGCCCTTTCTTCTTGCCCTTGTCAGTAGCTTTCTTTTCCTTCTCTTGCTTTTTTAGGAATTGTAGATAATCCCATTTGATGTGCCCTTGCTTTTTGCATTCATAGCATGTGATAGGCTCTTTGCCTTCTTTCTTATTGTCTCCAGTTGCTCCTTTCTTGAAGAATCTTTTATTTATTTTCTTGTTATAGAACCTTCTGAATTTTCTGACCATCATAACTAGAGTCTCTTCATCTAGTTCATCACCATCATCAAATTCTTCTTCCTTTTCTTCTGCAACTTTTAAAGCAAAGCCCTTCTTTTTCCTATCTTGACCTGTTTCTTTGAGAACCTTCATTTTTCCCTTATACTCTTCTAGGCTACTAAAGAGTGCTGTGACAGAAGCCATTAACTCTCCTCTAGTTTCCTCTATTGCTATTACTTTTGGTTGCAAATCTTGAGGAAGAGCTTTGAGGATTTTTCTAACCTTCTCTGCCTAAGTGTACTCCTTATCGAGACTCTTCAGTTGATTCACAATAAGGGTGAATCTCTTTTGTGGCTCTTTGACACTCTCACCTTCCATCATTCTGAAACTTTCATACTCACCAATGCATGAGTTCAATTTGTTCTCCCTTACTCCTGTGGTTCCTTCATGAGCGATTTCTAGAGTGTTCCATATACCCTTAGCTGTGGAACATTGTGATACTCTGTAGAATTCGTCCTAGTTTAATGCATTGACTAGGCAGTGTTTTGCCTTAAGGTTCAGCAGGATTCTTCTCTTATCTTCCTCATTGCACTTGTCTTTTGACTTCTCCTTGTATTTCCCATTAACCTGTAGCTTCATTGGGACAAAATCCCCTTTCTGGATAACAGACTAAATGTCTAAATCAATGGATTGGAGATAGATTTGCATTCTCATCTTACAATATCCATAGTGTTCTCCACTGAAGCCAGGTGGTCTATTCGTGTTGTTTCCCTTAGGTAGAATACTCTCTCCAAAGCCAGTCATTGAGTTTCCTAAATTGTTAAATCCTTTGCTTGGGAAACTGGGCTCTAATAGCAATTATTAGATATGTTGGCTTCCCAAAAGGGGGGTGAATTAGGAAGATTAAAATTTTCTACAAAAGTTAAGAGAGCAGTGAAAGCAAAAGTGACAGTAAAAATAAAGTATAAAATATAACCAAGTGAAAATCAAGATAAGGGAAAAGAAGACATAGATATTTATCCTAGTTCAGTCTCTTACTCTTGACCTACATCTAGTCCTCAAGCTACCACTTGAGATTTTCCACTATCTTGCAAGAATTCGATAGGTTTTTTCCCATGCCTTAGTATAGTTTGATGGTCTAGTCCAAGAGCTTATAATCTCACTCTTTGCATTCTAGCTAAGTGCTCCCCAAATCGCTTGTGAATTCCCCTCACAAGAAAATCTTTCTTGCAGATGAAGATAAGATTGATTACAGCAAATGAACTCTCTAATTTAGAGTGAATATGATAATTAAAGTATAAGATATGAAGTGTGTGAGAGCAGAAGACTTTGACTCAAGAATTTTGTAGAGTTTTAGTATATACAATGTAAAATCGTTACCTACATCTTCAAATGAAGTTATATTTATAGTTTATGTCTTAACTATACGTTAGAGACAAGATCCAGCCGTTAGAGACGTCACCCAATGGTTACTTTGAAAAACTATCCTCATTTTTTCATCTTTCCTTCTGATCGAGATAATTGACCTCTTTGCCTTATATCATGCAAAATGACGTATATCCATTTTTGCAAATTCCTTATAGATTTTAAAATATTGAGCATTAAACTTGTAAGAGAAATTTCAGGATATTACAAACTTCAACAACTCCTGCCTCTCAAGTATCTTTGAGCGTGGTCCACGAAAAACATTAGCAATATAGTACCCTATATTTTAGGCCCTTTTGACTAGAAACTATGCTAAGAAAGAAGTTTTAATACCCTATATCAATGACACCTCAGTACTAAACTGTTGCCATAAATCATTACCACCAGACCAATACTAAATACTCAATTCCATAAGGTTGACAATTCAGCTTTCCCTTTTTTACGTGTTACTTGAATCGTAGAGAGAGTCACCAATAACATCCCTAAGAAGCTAGAATATTTAGAGATGCATGGAAAATTTGGAAAAATGAGCATACACCATTTTACGTGAAATAGGCAAAGAGATCATTTTTCTCGGTCAGACAGAAAGATGAGAAATTATGTTTTTATCCCTAAGAATTATGAAAATTATATTTATATCCCTAAACTTAACAAAACTTATGTGGAAATGAGAGTAGGAAAGTTCTTGGGGGAAATTACACCTGATGACCCGAAAATTTTAAAAATTATAAATTTACCTTGTGTCAGGGGTAGTTTTATAAATATACAAAATTACTGTCAAAATGAAGCTCTCAACGAGATAAGTCCAATGGTATATAACACTAAGGGTTAATGTTTAAGGATAAGGAAATAATTAGTGTTGAAGGTTAAAAAGTAACTTTATACCGATAAAGTTGCTTTTTGATCTGCAAAAGCTAAAATGTCAAAAAGAAAAGCTATTGGACACCACAAAGGAGCCTTTTAGAGGCAGAATAATAAAGTAATACTAGACATAAGTTTACTTTATTCTTGTAGTAATAAAGTAATTTTATACTGCAAAAGGTAACTTTACTGGTCTAAGAATAAAGTAACCAACACAGGGCATTACTGACTGAGAAAACTATGTAGTATTTTGGAGGTAATTTCCCTTCTTAGGTGGTGCCACATATTCAGCTATATGTTCAATTTTGGAGTCTTAATTGTTAAGCAAAAGGCTAACCAAAATTAAGTAATCAAAGGTGGTAAAATAACCTAAGTAAGTAACCATGGTTTGGTTTGCTATATATACTCCCTCCACCAATTTTGGCCAAACACACACATGTAAAAAAGAGAGGAAAGTCTGTAAATAAAAGAAAGGAATGGCAGCAATGTGAGGAGGGCAAGAAAAGTAGAAGAAAATTCAAGAAAATTAGTAAGCCATCTTCTTGTGATTTCTAAGTATTCTAGCATGATTATTAAGTAGTTTGAGATAGTTTTCTTGCAATTTTCTTTCCTTTGCATAATTTTAGCCTAAGTATGATTTAAGGGAGGAAAGTTGTTCTTAAACCATGAAATCATGATTTAGTATGAGATTTAGCGGAAGGAAGCAAACTAGGTAGGATTTGAGCAAGTTTTGAGAAAAGCTCAATTTTCCTCCTCTATGGCTGATTTTTGACTAGATCAAAAGTGAATCTTACAGTGGGAATTTCATTAATTTGATCTCAAAAATGGATTCCTCATAGTCAAAAACCTCAGGAACAAGTACATGCTTCAAGAATAACCCTAAGATAGATAAGTTGAATATTTAAGGGTTTGTATTGTTTTATATGAACTCTATGCCTCATGCTATGAAATGAGTGGATTGAGCCATTACTTATTGATACCTAGGGACTTGAGGAAACTTAGGAAAGTTAAAGGAAGCTTTGGTTTAAAGAGGAAAGCCAAGTGCAAACACCAAGGTTAGCTAAGTTTACATATTCATGCTTATATTATTTCATTGCTTTGCTTTGATGCAAATTGGTTGCCATATTATAAATTGTGTTTTCTTGACTAGTTTTGGCTGTAATATGAGGGGTTTTATTCCCTAGAATGTCCATTTTCTAAGCCTTTATACTGCCAAAATTTTTATGGCCTATATGACAATTTGTTGATTTATGTGATTTAATGTGATCAAATGTGATTTTTTTATGTGAAATTAATAACATGATGCATGAATATAACTTGGTAATGAGAGTAACCCAATCTCATCCCCTTAAGCATCCTAAATGTTAGGTTCAAGCTCTAGCAATGGAGGAATTCAAGGAAAGGTAAGAGAAATGGAGAGAATAAAGAAGCATGCCTATTAAGCAATTTGTATACATTTTAATGTATTACAATGGCATTTGTGTAAAATTGTATGTTCCTTGGTAAGGCTATGTTTGCCGGCCATTATGTTCTTTTGAAACTCTTAAGATTTCATAGATATGTCAGGAACAAGTTTGAGCAAAGTATATGATGTATGATAATAGTATTACAATGATATGACATAATCTAGCCTTAATGAGGAACAAATGTTTAAGTAGAAATTATCAATTCAAAATGTGATGTAACTTATAGGTGATATATTTTCAAAAACTAGAAAGTGAGGGCTATCTAACAAACTAAAGAGAACCTGAATTGGGCATGTGTACAATTTATAGTATATTTTGAAAGTTAAGGGTCAAAACTGGATAGTGTTGTAAAAACTGTGATTTTTATTGTAAGTATTACTTTCTTGGAAAAGTGATATAAAATTGTATAAAACTCCAAAAATTTAGTGGTTTATATTTATGAAAAGATATATGTTTTTCATTTGATATTCCATGGTTTGAGTTTAATTGGAGCTGTACAATGAGAGACATATAAGTTTTCCCAAGACTATTCCAGTAAAAATGATATTCTGACCCTTAGTGATTCAAATTGACATTGTGCCCTATTTAAGCTAAATAAATGTATAAGAAAAATATGGCTGTAAGTAGACATACACAGATTTTCAATTGCTAATAGAATGCATGATTTGGCTTAGTATAAATTTAGACATGAATTCTTAAATTTATAATCAAAATCCTAGAAAAAAGAAAAATGACCATTTGTACAGTGCATTCTTAAACATCAAACTTTTATAAATTGGTACGGTCAAACCTTAGATTCATATTTTTCCTTTGTAAAGCATGTTTTTAGCTTCATGTAGACATATGAATCACATTGATATAATTTTTCTAAAATTAATTAGAAATTTTTCAAAGTTCATCCAAAAAATTTTGGAACCAATTGAACAAAAACTTCATTTTCTTTATTTTATCCAATATGATTCCCATGATGATTCAAGCCTCTAATGAGTTATTTGGATATTAAATATGATATACTACTTGGAAAAATGTATGATAAAGTAAGGTGTTACATCACCTCCCTCGGGAGAACTTATTCAACAATTACATGGGCCATATATAGTACTTCATTGCTAAGGTATACATAACCAAGGTGTCTACCATAGTCATTTTCCATCCTTTAGTCCATAGCCGCCATTACTTAGCCGTAGCTCTAACCTTATTGCTACTTACAACTTAGCATAGGATGGTAGGGTGGAATTTACTCTAATAAACCATGATGCTTAACCATGCTATGAAGCTTGCCAACCACCCATCCTTGAACCAACTCCCTACTTTAGGGGAGTAAACTCCACCTTTTCCAGTACTACTTGGTCATCTTCCTCAACTAGAAAGTACCCAACGGCTCCTTTGCTCCAAAGTGCAATTATTGACTCCACACACAAACTCTACTAGTCAATCCGTTGTTTGTATCTTTAGGATCCAACTTGCTTTTGAAAACAAGTGCACTAAACTCCTCAAGATCTTTCAACTAGTCTAAATTGCCTCTATTTCCACCCTCAAGACTTCATTACAACTTCCCATGCATAGTCATTGTAGGGCCTGAAGTCTCGTATAACTCAATATCTTCCTCGTACCTCTCCAAAGTAGGGTCATTTCACTTCCATTTATCGACTTCCCTTGCATCCAAATAGGCATATCTCTAATCACACATACTAGTCATCCAAACCCAAGATCTTGACATGCATTTCCCCTCAATAGGTTACCAACTTACCAATTGGTCTACCATGGTGAACCATAAATTCCAAGGGCAAAAGTAACACACTACATTTACAAGGTCCTGGTCTAACACCAAACAAGGATATAAGAGAACATATATAATAATAAGGTGCTAAGTATAGATAAATGCATGTATGAACACATACATAATGGCCTGAACCATGCTTAGATACTAATGTAACACCTTAAGACTATACAACCATAATACGACCTTGAGGAAACAATCAGATACTATATGAACTATAATATAATCAATAAACAACCAAAATGAGGTATCGAGGTGAGAAACATGAAGGAAAACTTAGAAAATAAGGTTAGACATGACTAGAGGATTACAAACTACAGCCAGACAACACACAAAAAGAGGGAGACAGATCACTCCTATGATACTGCAGCATAAGGATGTGGCACCATGATGCCACTAGTTACTGTTTTCATAGCAGTTTGCTATTGGCTGGGGAAAACTTTAGACCTGTATAACTTCCTACTTGAACCTCTGATTGACATGATTCCAAAGCCTACAGGCCACTCTATACCTCCTCTAACTACAAGGGCATATTGTACCCCAAAATTTGTTAGGTTGACTATCACCCAAGAGAGGGGTAAATTGGGTAATACCAGATTTTTGCCCTTTTGAAGTACAACCTAATTTCACCAAGTATAAAGCAAAATAAGGATGAATAGAGAGAGTTAAGGGTAGCAATTGAGGAGAGAAGATAAAGAACAAAATATGAGAATTTATACTGGTTCAGCTCAAACCATTTGGCCTACGTCCAGTCCCCAAGTCACCACTTAAGATTTTCCACTATATCTTACAGGTTTGATCCGGCCACCTATAAAGCTTAGTACATCCCATAAATTTCAATAGGCACTTGTGAAGCCACTCTCCCCACACCCTTTCAATGATGTGTAATTCTCTTCGTGTTTTCACATACTAAGATTCTACCCAGAAAATAATAGAGATGAATGAATACAGAATTGAAACTCTCTTTTAGAGTGGATGAAACATTGAAAGCACACTCAATTTAGGTGCGTTTTTCAAAAAATGCTGACACAAAAGGATTTTATCTATTTGAATAGTATTTTGACATAAACTCTTAAGATTATTACCTATAATTTCAAATGAGGTTCTATTCATATATTTGTGGCATAACTAGATGTTAGACACAAGATCTATCTGTTAGAGATGTTAACCAATAGTTAGTCAGTAAAACTAGCTGTTCACTAATCATATTTAATGCGTTTGACACACAAAAATTGAAATTTTGGGTGTCAGCAGACTAATTTTCTAGAGACCATAAGCTAAGGACTTCAATGTTGAACTTTCAAAATTCATTTGTTCAAGAGTGAAATTCGAGTTTTAATTTTGTCAAATATATCTTATGTTAGAACATATGAATTTTCATATTCAAAGTGCATCTGTTGAGCGTGAATAGCTACCTCATGTTTTTGCAATGCACTTGAAATTCAAATTTTAGACGCTAAAATTCATCTGTCAGTGGGTTGCTCAACATGGCACAAAAATTTTTGTCTGTGACATTCAAATTTTGCATTTCAAAGTTCGTTTATTAGAGACATGCTCTAATAAGACTTACAAGTTCTTATTTCAAAATTCAAATTTTGAAATCCAAAATCTATCTGTTAAAGGAACGGACTTGGAACTCTTTTTGCACTTTAATATCACTCTAATTTTGACACTTAGATGAATTTTTCACATTTTGCCAACTATATTTTACTTGAAATTTGAATTTCAGAACTTGAAATTTGCCTGTCATAGATGATAGCTCTTGAACTTTGAATTTCAGCAAGCAAAGTTTGAATTTTGTACAAAACATATCAGAATTAACAGTAAAGTTCATTTGTTAATTAGTGTTTTCCAAATCTAACATATGTTAACATAGGATTTACTTAATCTAACTTGTTTAAAACATATGGTAACAAGATTAAGTAATTTTCAAAGATTAAAACCACCTTAAGACCTAAGTGAAAACAAAACATATCAAGTAACTAGGTCTTCAATGCTTGAGCTCTACTTTTACTTAGTTATTTCCTTCTTAGCATACTTCCTTCTGATCTGTCATTCTTGGAGCATCCTTTCTCTTCTCCTTTCTTAAGTGAGACATGATGTTGATTTCCATTTCTGTATTCCAATGCTCACTCTTCTTGCTTAGATAATCCTACATTTAATATATTTCACTTACAAATCAAATAGTTAGTTCAATTTATATATCCAACTTGTATTATACATTGTAAAAGCACAATGGATATATTAGTGCATAGCATGATATATGCATTATAAATATAGTTAATCACATACTAATACATATTTTACTTCTTTTAGGAACAATGTATATGCTAGATAAACTTATATTATATTAAACCTAACAAAATTCCTTCATATGGAAAATTTGGACCACCCAGATTGAAATGGTCATTTTTAGGCTAAACTTGATATTTGCCATTCCTATTCTCTAATCACCAAACCTTTGACCATTAAAGATATTCCCACAAGACACAATTGGTGTAAAGACACCTTTCAAAAGATCACACCTCAAAGAAAACATTCCCTTAAGATTTGACATCCCTAGAACCCTAAACTTAACAATTGAGTTATGTACCCATTTTCCCTAAACCAAACCACATATCAAAACCAACCTCATGAACCACTCTAACTAGTCAAGATACATATGGGCAACTATTACTCAAGTCCAAAGACTTCCTTGACAACAAGCAAGCCTTACCTAGAGATACATATAACCACTACAAGAAAACATGGAATTTGGGACGGAATTTTGTGACGGATTACAATCTGTCCCAAATCCGTCACAATGCCGCCCCAAATTCTGTCACCAATATTTAGGACGGACTTTGGGACAGATATTTACATCACAAAAATAGCCGTCACTATTTCCGTCACAACTTCCGACGAAAAATTTGTGACGGAATATTCAGTCACAAATTGCCGTCCCAAATTTTTTGGAATAACATATCTGCATTTTGGGATGGAATCTGCGATGAAAGTAGGGATGGATATTTTGAGACGGAATTTTCCTTCACAAAATTCCGCCTAAAAATTTTAAGAATAGCGTATTCCACTTTTGGGACAGACATTGTGACGATGTTATCCATCTCAAAATATTCCGTCTCTATTTCCGTCGTAAAATCCGTCCAAAATGAGGAAACGTGTTTGTAATTTAATTTTTTGTCACTAAATTTGTTTCTCACACTAATTTTTTGAAAAATATTTTTATGATATCAATTTTAGTGTTATATAATGGTCATGTTGCTAATAATTTCGAAATGTACCTTAGGGGTTGAATATGTTGTAAGGTTGTTTGATAAGAGTATTTGTGTGTATGTATGATTGTGATTGTGTCATTAGCAGCTATTTGAATGTTTGTTTTATAGGCTCAAGACCTGGTGGTAGTTTTGCTAAAATAGGACATGTGAAGTACAATGGTTTCCAGCTGCCTCAAATTAAGGTTCGTAATCTCTAACTTCTAGTTGATTAATCAGCGTATACAAGTGACAAAGTCAGGAATTGAAATTGAAGGAAGTGGAGAAGTTTTATGAAGCTTAGAACTAAAAACGATCCTTGATAAATTATCAGCCTATGTTCGAAGGCACAAACATGGGCGATAGCTGGTCTTTTGACCACTACTCTCATCTTCTTCAAAGTTTGAGAATTATAAAATATTTACTGTAAGTCTTCTTTTATTTAAGGGCCTGTGTTAAGTATCCTAAATTATCATGATTTAATTTAGATGGTGGCTTGACTTGATGTGTTTTATGACTTGATCTAAAGGAAATATAATATATATATAAATAAATAAAGTTATATATGGATTATATACATTTTAAATTTACAAATTTATTTATAAATAGATGAACATTTATATAAGTGAAATTTATATTTTTTTTTATAAAACAGTCCAAAAAAAAATAACCAACACAATCCCTTTTAAATTTTCATAATTTTCTTTTCCTGACGAATGATTTCACTTGATTTTTATTTAATAATTAAAATTATCAAAATTGTATATCTCATTGTTATAACCCAATCAAGACATTTTGTTTTATAATTAATAAATATTATGTTGTTTGCATTAGATATCCTCCATGATCATTTTTATCGCATAATTTCATGAATATATATCGGCAACTACAGATTACACCTAAATCTGCAATAGTATGGTGTAATTTCATAACACAAATTCCTATTACAATTTTTTTTAAAAAAATGATTTTACTTCATATATCAACTGCAATTTAACTTAGGTGTTCGGTATAAGATTTGGACAAACAAAATAATACAATGTGTATCATTAAGGGATGTAATTAACGAAATAAACGCATTGAAAATCAAAGCATTATGCGATAATAAAAAAATATATCAACTTATTATATAATCATACTTGCGTAAATCATTATGTATATTCATTTAATCCCAAAATTATGATGTATGTTAAAACCTAATTAAATCAAGAAGTTATCACACGAAGTTTATTATTTTAACTTATTTCAAATCTTCTCAAATGCCTTTTTAACAAAATGCATTTTTAACAAAATTGATAATCTAAAATAATATTATAACCATCTAATCAACAAATAAGTAATGCAAAATTTCTCAATAACAATTGGATACTTGTTTGATTTGATCAACAAGATTATTGCAAGATTTATTTTGTATATATTATATACTCAAATAATAAAAAGTGTTGGCCAAAAAATAAAAATAATAAAATAAAATAATTGAAAAAAATATGTTGGAATTATTTTGACCAAATCCCTTTTTAGCGGCTTTTATATCTTTTGTTATGACAAAATTTAAAAATTTCATAAAATTATAAATCTTTTTTTTTATGAGTTTACTCTCAAATTCCCCTTTGGAAAATAACGAAACGGCATCACTTGGTCCCAAATTTTTTCCCTCTCTTTTTTTCCCTCTTCCCTCTCAATCCCTTTCACTAAATTACTGTCTAAATAGAAAGCCCTAACACTGCTCATTCTTAGTCTCTCCGTCTGACCCTTACACAGAGCTCGTTCTCCCTCTGATCCTCACATAGAGCTCGTTCCATCATTCACCCTCCTCCTTGGCTCAATCTTGCACTGCAACTTGAAGAGAGGCAGATCGAAGCTTGCTCCTTTCTGGTTTGTCCTCTGTTGCTCACTCGTCCTCCTCTGCTTCTTGTACGTTTATCATGGTTAAATAGATGTATGGATAAGTTTAAGAAGCAATTTTTCATGAAGCTTTTCATTTATGTCTCCTTCTTTGATGACAAATTTACTCTCTAAGTTGGCATTTTGAGATTGTGGTTGATTTATCTGAAAGTGGACAAAAAGTACAGGGCAGCGGGTTTACTTCGTAGCTTTTATGACAAAAATTAGAAAAATCTAAGTGGGGCATCACCTTGAAAAGGACAAGAAACATCATCACATGGCTGAACTATTAAACCCATGAACATGACGTTTTCTTTCCCAATTTTTATACATCACCAGAGCTTTTTTTTTTGGGACCTATTGTGAGGACCAAAACATTTAAATCTTTTATATCATTTTTACGATAATACAAGGGCAGTGTGTCTGACAAGAAGTAGGAAGGGAAAGTGGGGAATATAAGAAAAATGGGACAAAAATAATTAAGAGGCCCCACTTATAATTACTGACTAGATTTGTGCAATGATTTAAGTTGGCTTTATATTAGCTACTGGAATTTAGGCACAATAAGTCAAATGGATTGATTTGTCTATTTTCCTTGTTTATGAGATGAATATTTTGTCATATGAAGATTGAAGATTAATCTAAAAAAATATTATGACACATATTGGGAATTGATGAAGATTAATCTATTGTTTGTACATTGAGCATCTCAAAAAGTAGATTGAATTCAATCTACTTTGCTAAAAACTGAATATAAGATAACATCTTGGGGATTGATGACAGTTTTTCTTTCCTTCCCAATTGTGGCAAGTAACATCGTAATCCCAATAAAAAAGTAGCGGCTCTCTTTCTTTCCAATTGTGACTAGTTATATTATAATCTTAATAAAAAAAAAGTAGCATATCCTATGTTCCTTTAGCATGTGGTACTCACGATGGTAGATATAAAATTGTTAACTTTTTGACATTATTTTCATGCATAAAGTCAAGCATGTGGTGTGTGAAAGATGCAAATCTCTCTCTCTCTCTTTTTTTTTTTTTAATTTTCAACCTTAAATTCAAACTTTGCCACTTTATGTGTCATGTGGGTGTTATTGACTTTCATTCCAGCAATCAAACGTAAAAGCATGAGGTGAAATCTTATCCTTGTCCTTTAGCATACCCTTGCTTGTTCTTGCTTTTCTCTTACTATTTTGATGACCGACAGGGGACTTTATGGATCTGGGCTTTCTCACATCTTGGATGTGATCATATTTTTATTTTTGACTCCTCTTTCCTTTAAGGTTCTCTTCGGTTTTAGCTTATGGAAAGTTAAATTGACTTATTAGAGTAGGACACTACACTTTTATCTTTATTTATAATTTAGCAGACTACGAAAATAGGAGGCATTAAAAGTTTGAGGGGCCCAATCCATTGAAAGCTAGTGAAAAAGAAAAGGTAATGTATACTTTTTTTATTTATAATTTGATATATGCTATAATTTTTAGAGTTTGGGTTAATTTTTGGATTTCATCTGTTGTATTTGGTCTAAAATCCTAAATGGTTTAATCTACTATTATTAATTCTAGTGCTTGAATTGAGTGGATGCTGCAGTAATATGTGATTTTCAGTTTTAAATTCACTATGGTATTACTTATTTTCACTTCAACTCAAATATGTACAAAATTATAATATATTTAGTATTAAGAATTGAAAAGTTCATTAAAGTTTAAGTTATTCATACCCTTTAGGGCAGCTTTTAAATACCTAAAATATTTTGTTGTGACTTCAATATCATAGGTGTATTGGGGGTGAGGATGGATGATTCAGAAAATCGAAGATGGATGTATGATAGAATAGATTCAAGTTGTGGATACTTGAAGACAGAGTTTCTTGAGGGGGTTGAAGAGTTTCTTAATCATGCTTGCCAATTGCCTCCATTCTTACATGATCAGAAGATTAGGTGGCCTTGTAAGAAATGTAAATGCAAGAAACACTTAGATCTCGACACAGTGAAAGTGCATCTTTACAAGCACGGATTTAAGCCAGACTATTATCGATGGACTAGTCATGGTGAAGCAACGTTTGAGGCAGGTCCATCCCTTTATCCTTTGGATAACATGCAAGATATTTCTTATGGTCAAGTTGGAGAACAGTTTATGTGATATGACTCTATGGTGATGGATGCAGCTGGGCCAAGCTTCAGGGCTAACTACAATGAAAGTGCTGAAGAGATCCCAAATCCTGATGCAAAGGCATTCTATGACATGTTGCATGCAGCACAACAACCTTTATGGGAAGGGTGTAATGATTGGACTGAACTTTCGGCAGCTGTACATTTACTAAGTATTAAGGCAAACTCTAACATGTCACATCAAACCTATGATAATCTTTCATGGTTCATGAGGGCAACACAACCTAAAGGTACTCGTTTGCCAACAAACTTGTACCAAACAAAGAAGCTGGTATCTAAGTTAGGACTTGGTTATGTAAAGATAGATTGTTGTTTGAATGGGTGTATGCTATATTATAAAGATGATTTGAATTTAACCCAATGTAAGTTTTGTAATGAAGAAAGATATTCCACAAGGCGAAATAGTAGTGGAAGAAAAAAGAAAATTGCAAATAAGCAGTTGTGGTTCCTACCACTAATTCCTAGACTTCAGAGATTATTTGCTTATGAGAAAACGGCAAAGGAAATGAGGTGGCATTATGACAATCGTCGAGATTTTAGTGTCCTTTCTCACCCTTCTGATGGAGAAGCATGGAAGGTGTTTGACAACACATACCCTAACTTTGCATGTGATCCACGAAATGTAAGGCTTGGGTTGTGTGCTGATGGCTTTATGCCATTTGCCCAATATGGGAGAAATTATTCTTGTTGGCCAGTGATTGTTACTCCATACAATCTACCACCAACGATGTGCATGAGAAGAGAGCATATGTTTTTGACATTGATTATCTCTGGTCCTAAAAATCCCAAGGGGAAAATAGATGTTTACCTACAACCATTGATAGATGAACTAAAATTATTGTGGGCTGAGGGTGTTCTAACATATGATGCCTCAATAAGACAAAACTTTCATATGCGGGCTGCCTTATTATGGACAATTAATGACTTTCCAGCATATGGAATGTTATCTGGTTGGGTGACGACAGGGAGATTGTCATGCCCTATATGTATGGAGAATACGAAGTCATTCCAATTGAAGCATGGGAAGAAAACATCTTTCTTTGATTGTCATCGACAATTTCTTCCATTAGATCACGTGTACAGGAGAAATAAAAGTTCATTTTATAAGAATAGGGTTGAGTACTCAGTGCCTCCACCACGGTTATATGGGCAGGAAGTTTTGGAAAGAGTGTGTAATTTGCCAAAGGTAGTTGAGTGGGGAGATGTTGTACCAATCGAAGGGTATAAGGAGATTCACCTTTGGACAAAACAAAGCATATTTTGGGAATTGCATTATTGGAAAACTAACTTGATTCGACATAATCTTGATGTCATGCACATTGAGAAAAATGTATTTGACAATGTGTTTTACACCATCATGGATATAAAGGAGAAGACTAAAGATGATGCAAATGCAAGAAAAGACTTGAAAGAATGTTGTCGACGGAAGGAATTAGAACCTATAGTTAATGAAGAGAGAACATTGATCCCAAAAGCACAATATACATTGAATCTAGAACAAAAACGGGCTGTTTGTCAATGGGTAAAGAACTTGAAACTCCCAGATGGCTATGCATCTAATTTGGCCTGATGTGTTAACATAAAGGAAGCAAAGATGTATGGAATGAAAAGTCATGATTGCCACGTGTTTATGCAACGCTTGCTTCCTATTGCCTTTTCTAATTTGCCTGAAGTTGTATGGAATCCTATAACTGAGCTTAGTAAATTCTTTAAAGAACTTTGTGCCCCTACCTTAACAAGGGCACAATTGGAGGTGTTAGAGAAGAACATTGTTGTGACATTATGCAAATTGGAGAAGATCTTCTCCCCAGGGTTCTTCAACTCAATGGAGCATCTACCCATCCATCTTCCCTATGAAGCCAAGGTCGGGGGACCTGTTCAATATCGATGGATGTATCCATTTGAAAGGTATCAAAACTTCTCATTATTTACTGAGAACAAATATTTGAAAACCATAATATATCTTAGCCTCCACAACTCTTTATGTAGGTTCCTACACACCTTAAAGCAAAAAGTGAAGAACAAAGCTCGTGTGGAAGGCTCTATTTGTGAGGCTTATATAATTGAGGAGACTGCAACATTTTGCTCTCATTACTTTGAGCCACAAGTACTATCAAACTTAACAAGACCTCTAAGAAATTATGATGGTGGAGAATCAGACCTACCTACAATTTCTATTTTTAACTATCCAGGTAGGCCATCTGGAGAATGCAAGTCTCGTTTTTTGAATGATAAGGAAGTGGAAGTTGCTACTAGATATGTTCTTATGAATTGTGATGAAGTACAACCTTATATCAAGTAAGTGTCATTGATTAAGAGGAAGTTACATTGGCTATTTATATATGGTGTTGACATACTTCTACATGCAGCTTATTTGTTGAAATGTTAAATTCATATGATCCTCAAATATCGGATAGTGAGACAGAATCTAGAATTGAAGCAAACTTTTCGGGTTGGTTTCAAGAACATGTAAGTAGTTATTAGTTTACATATTTTGTGTGGTAATTTGAATCTAGGCTAACATTAAAAATTGTTACACAGGTTCAAAACCCAGTGAACAATGTTGTTGACCCCTTTTTACATGACATTGCTCGGGGACCAAATAGAAAAGTGAGGACATGGCCTATCTATTTTATCAATGGTTACAAGTTTCATGTAGATTCATATACCCATGGAAAATCAACTGTAAATAGTGGAGTTTGTGTTAAGGGACATGATTATGGCCAATCAGAATGTGAATATTATGGCATATTACAAGAGATTGTACAAATAGAATATGCAGGAACTCTTGTGAAGAAATTAGTGTTGTTCAATTGTGAGTGGTTTGATACAACCCCTAACCGTGGTGTGATGGTTCATAAGCAATATGGGATTGTTGAACTTAATGCATCTAGGAGGTACAACAAGTTTGATCCTTTCATTTTTGCACAACAAGCCATGCAGGTGTACTATACACCTTATCCCAGTGGTCGTCGTGAGAAGGCTCATTTATTAGTTGTCATTAAAGTGAAGGCTCGAAGCACTATTGATGCTCCCACATCTACAACAAACATTGAGCCATTTCAAGAAGATGGATTACAAGTCATAGTACCTTCAATTGTTCATAATGATGAAATCTATAACCTAGTAGATGCTGAAGGTGGTTATGCCCAAATAGATAACTCTATTCTTAATGATGAATATGAAGAACATATAGAAGATGATTTAGATAGCAATGATGAAGATGATGAAGATGATTGGTATTCAGAAGATGATACTGAAGATGAAGAAGAAGGTGATAGTGAAGATAATGAAGAAGATGATGAAGCAAATGATTCAGAAGATAATATATAAAGGATTGTGGGTTTATGTTAAATTCTTCAATTTATTTTAACTTGTTATGCAAATATATATGTTATTCTTGCGCATTAATATTTATATGTTCATGTCTCATTATGTTGTAAATGTTTAGTTTATGTAAACTTCTTATGAAAATATAATTGAATAGTGCAATCATTGTGCAGATGGTAGGTCGTGGCATCAAGCGAGGTCGAGGTCGAGGTCAAGTTATGCATCCACTACATACAGGTGATGGCACATCTTCTGGTCGATTTGTGTCACCACATATTGGAGATGGAACATCCTCTCCTAGTCCTCGCCTTGGTTCCTCTACTCCAACATCTCTACCCTCTGGCGAATCTACAATTGCACCTAATATACCATCATCATCCAGCCCACCTCATGTTTCACCAGAGAGATCTTCCAATCCTATTCCACAATCCCAGAATACATCTAGTAGCAATGTCCCCATAGATGGTCAGATTTTAGTGGAGCCAGATAATGACACGTAAGTTAAAAACTTTTAATTGTTCTATAAATATTCCTCTACATATCAATTTTGAATTATCATAACATGTGCAATCATTGATGCAAATATATGTTTAATCCTATCAGTGCGGTTAGGGAAATACTTCCCATTATTCAAACGAAATTTGAATACCCATGTTACACATGGGGGACGACACCACTTAAGCTTCGAGATGATTGGTTCAAAGGATGGGCAGTAAGTAAAAAAAGCCATTAATTTTCCTTACTCTTTTAGATTATGTTCTCACCTTAAATGTAATTGAAATTTATGGTTCTTTTGTTGTGCATACAGAAAAAGCATAAATGGCTACCACAGTACGAACAAAAAATTAGATCCAATTTTAAGAAAAAATGTGGTGATATTCTTAGGAAAACTATGACTAGAGTTAGGGCAGATATGAAAAAAGGGATCCAACCAGATTGGATTCCAGGAGATGTGTGGACACAATTGTGCAAAGTATGGACTAGTAAAGAGTATGAGTTAAAGCAAGAGGCAGCAAAGGCAAATCGAGCCTCAGCTGTAGGAGGCATGAAAAATAGATGTGGTAGCATTCCTTCGACTGAGCATCGAAGGAGAATGGTAAGAATTTCAATTCAAATCACTCATTATTTCTCATTTGTAAAGAATGTTTTTCATCTTTATTGATTATTGTAGGTTGTAGAACTTGGGAGGCAGCCAACAATGGCTGAGCTTTTTAAGCGAACACATTTCAATGAGAAAACCAATGAATTCGTTGATGAGAGGTCAGCTGAAGCCTATGTAAGTATATTTTTATCTAATTCTTTGTTTTAAACTTTTAATTTATCAACATATTGTTTTGATTCTTGTTCATTATTTTGAACATAAGAATGTTTGAAACTTTCACCTTTTTAGTTCCTTCTTTATATGGATCATGAATTAATTACTTCTTTGGGCGGGCTGGCATCCATAATATCATGCCCAATGGTTTCATATTTTCAGCTACTTGTATTATTATTGTTAGTCTTCAATGGCACATGACTTATTTCTTATTGTGCTGATTGTTACTTGGGATAATTTAGTTTCACCTGACCTAAATTAAATACAGACAATAGTTACCTTTGTAGTTTTGCTCATGAACTCCTACTATCATCTCTATGTTTTGAAGTTTTGATTTTCCTAGACATACTTCAAGTCAGTTTTATATTGGGCACTATGTTAAACATATTTTAATATACTAGAGATGAGTTCCCAAAATCATAAAGTAGTTGAATAGTGTTATTGCTTCAGTAGTCTAAATACACTCCACATTTGTTATCTTTATCCCTTTATGTTTATTTGATGTCTTCAAACTTAATTTATATGATATATACTTGTATGGATAGAGGACTTTTCTTTCCCTTTTTTTAATCCACTTGAGAACTTTATGGCTAAAAGTTTCTTCATGGTAATATCCTAAGAAATAAATTAATGTCAATTTGTCCATTTTAGATTAGGTTAACGTAATGTGATTTGACACTAATGGCATGTAATGATGTATGCCTTTTGTGCTTTATTAGTGTATCAAGTTTCAATACAACATAAATGTTACAAGTGGATGTGAGATTAAAACAATTTTGATAGTTTAAGGTACTAGAAGGCTCTTTGGAGCAAAAATTCTGATAGTTTGAGGTGCTAAAAGTCTGCTTGACATTTTTAGGTTCAACATTATTTATTTATTAGTAAAATAATTGTTTTTGTTCTAAGTCTTGTTCATTATGTTCTGAGTCTTATATATTTTCATCTAATTTTCTGTCAATATTTTGTCATATTAGAAAATACTTGTTGTGCTTGAAATAAGTTATCATTATGCTGCTAGTTTTAGTATGCAATGAAATGACCCTCAATGTTATGCTGCTTTTCTATATTCAGTTTGTTTCCTACAATTGGTTTATGAAATTTTAAGTTATTAAATATTCAATCTTGTTTTCCATGTAGTTTTTCTTTAAGTCTTAATTTAATTTTACTTTCTTCTATAGGCTCAATACACGGAGAAGATATCTAATGCTGAAGGAGAGCTTAACGAACTAGAAATATGGTTGGAGGTTGTCGGTGGCAAGAAAAAGGGTCGAATTTTTGGCCTTGGATCTCAAGCTCCCTCTATTGTCTCTAGCACTCATTCTGAGGCCTTAACTTCCTCCCCACCAATTTATGGATTCCATCCAGAGTTTGAAAGTGAATTAATGAGGCGTTTGGATGCTTTAACAGAGCAAAATGAGAAACTTATGTTTCTCTTACATGACGCACAAGAACAAATTGACCAGCAGAGACAAGATATCAATCAATTAAAAAGTCGCTTGCCTACCGAGTCAGAGTCAGCAGCTGAGCATGCAAATGATGATGAGCATCATACTCCTTCTGCATAGTTATGTTGTTATGTTTAGAAGTCATTTTATTTTGTTGAATTTTATGAATATGATACTTTGGACTTGATCTCTTTTGGTGTGACATATTTTGGCTTTAGGCACATGATACTATCGAACAATTTCAATTTTATGTACCTTTGAACTAGTTTAAAAGTTGAAAACTTGATATGCTTCTTTATCTAAATTAATGATAGTTGTTTTATATTCTATAACATACAGGATTTCAGTTTCAATGGTTTAATATGGGCAAAAAAAAAACAATGAGAACTTTGTGACGGATTTGTCATGCTAAAATCCGTCACAAATTCTAGCACAAAATTTGTACAAAACCTGTGACAGAAAATAACATATGTCACAAAATCCGTCTCAAAATTTGTGACAGCTTTTGAGACAGATTATGAATTCGGTCTCAAAATTGGAATAAGCTATCCTCAGAATTTTGAGACGGATATTTTGTGATGCACCCGTTCAGTCACAACACATTGTGACGGATATTGTTTTTCCGTCGCAAACTATTTAGCGACGAGCTGATTCACGGCGGATAGTTTTCTGTCTCAAAATCCGTCGTAACTAGTTTTGGGACTGATTTTTCAAAAAAAGCCGTCACAAAATCCGTCTCAAATTCCAGATTTTCTTGTAGTGAACCACCTAACATCGATCATCACAAGAATTACAAGGTAGCCTAAACCATGGACCAACATGAATACATTATCATTAGATACAACATACATATCTATATGCTTCATAACCCAACCAAAATAGAGATCTTAAGTGGCATATGTCATACATGAAAGGTAAAGACATGCAAACAGTCCTAAGGAATACACAAGACAATTACATATGGCATCCAATCATAATCCTACATTTCGCATAATACTACAACATAACATGTGTTGTCAAATAAACACATATCAACATAGGTACTCAGATATCCTGTACGTCCCCGAGGGGGCTCATTCGCCTCTGCTTTCTCCTTGCTAAAACTATATCCATTCCTGTATATATTTTTCCATGAAAGGTGAGATAAGATGTAACATTCTTAAGAGATAGAGTATCAAAATATCTGCAAGGAATTCGTGAAAATGGAAAGACACTATTTTACGTGAAAAAAGGTTAACAGATCATTTTTCCCAGTCAGATGGAAAAATGAGAAATTATATTTTTCCCCTAGAAGTTATGATAACTGCATTTTAGTCCCTCAAGATGAAAATCACATGGGGATGCATAAGAATATATATTTTGAGAAAAATTACAACTAATGACCCAAAAGAATTAAAAATTATAATTTGGCCTAGGTCAAGGGTAATTTTATAAATATGAAAAATTAATATAAAAAAAAAGCTCGCGATGAGATGAGTGCAATGATATATATCATGGAGGTTAAATAATTAAAAATAAAGAAAGAATTAGTATCAAGTGTCCAAAAGCAGCTTAATACTAATAAAGTAGATTGTGGGCCCCACAGACAGTTAAAAGGTGAATGGGACAGGATTTGGGCCTCACATAAATATTTTTTGGGATAAGATAGTTAAGGAAACATATATATAAATTTGAAATAGTCCTATATCCCTAAAATACTAATTTACTGTAAAAGCGATTTTATCGGTATTAGTAAAAAGTATCCGACATAGGATATATCTGGATCAAGAAAAATATGCATTATTTTAGATAATTTCTCTCTCTTTCATGTCTAGACAGCTCAAATTTTTGTCCTAAAACTTCTTAAGGAAGGCATAAATTTTGGCCAAACAACTTGTTAAAAAGAGCTTGACTTTTTGAACCAAAAAATGATTGAGTAATTATTGAGTTAATTAGGCCAAATAAACACTCTCTTTCCTCATCATTTAGACATGAGTTTCTACAAAAAAGAGAGAGAGAGAGAGAGCTTGCAAAACCTAAGAAAGAAGAGAGGAAAAGAGGAGAAGACAAGTTGCAAGGCTTGAAGGCTAAAGGATCAAGGTAAACTTCTACCATCTCTATCTTGTGTTTTCAATCATATAGGAAGAGCTTCATGGAGTTTTCTTTCCTCTTTAACCTCTAAAAATTTCATCTATCAGAGAGGGTGGAGAGATAAAGTGAAGCTTACATGAAATAATTAAAGGAAAAGGCAAGACTATGTACCAAGTAGCATGAAACCAAAGATTGGAGTAAAATTTGGGAAGCAAATACTTTTTTAAATTTTTATGTGATTTTTGACCAAGACCTAAGGTTTGTGTATACTTGGAATTTTAAACTTTTGACCCCAAAATGGATTCCTTAGGTCCAAATTAATTAAGTACAAGTGTTGGTTTCAAGAAAGTCTCAAAGGAAAGCTAAATGAGAATTTTAGGCTTTATGAGTACTTTGTGAAGTTGAAGCATGAACCAATGGCATATGACCTCATTTTATGATTTGATAGGGTTCCAAGAAGTGTCTAAAGGCCAAAGAAAGTGTCCACCAAGTTTGGAAAAGTTCGGAAAGCTTGAAGGTAGTTATAATCTCATTTATGCCTATCATTATCAACTTGAGTTTTTATATTTCTTTGATTATGCCATGCTTTGAATTGAAAGATTTGTATTAGAAATGTGTTATTGGATGATTGTATGAAGGGATTTATGACCCTTGGATGTCCAATTTTCAAAATGTTACCATGCCAAAATTTTTATGACATAGTATGCCAATTACGATTACATTGTTACCAATGATTGTTTATGAAATTTTATTATGATATATATGCATGAAATGTTGTAACTACTAAGATTCTTTGAATCTTAATCTCCCTCAATGACCAACCATACTAGGGAAAAACCATGGAAAAGGCTAAGGAAGGAGCAAGATGCATGAAGAAGATAATGATGAGTGATTGATGTTGCAAGTTATTATGTTATAGTGTCATCATTTGTATCAATATATGTGTAGATGAGTGAAGCTGCCATTATTTATTATCATGTATTTCTAAGTTTCTCATTATGTTATGTATGAATGTGGTACTATGAATAATGAGGTAATTATGATTTGAAGCTTATTTTTCCAAGATAGGAATGGAAATACTCAATCTAAACCTCTTGAAAGAAATGTAGTACTGTTCATGTGAAATAAGGAATTAGTTTAAATAGTTCATATAATCTAAAAGTAGATGAAATAAACTTTCCATAGAGCAAAACAATACTTAAATTGGATAAGTATACAATTTATGGTGAATTTTCAAATTTACAATTCAGAACAGGGTGAGATTGGGAAACTGGAAATTGGAAGTTAGGTATTGGAAGATTCAAAAGACAATATAAAATCAAACAGAGCTCCAAAAATTTAGTGGTTTGTTTCATATGCCACTAATTTGGAGGTATAGAAAGCCATATGCTTTTTGTTTTATATGCCACTGATTTGGAGGTAATTGGAGCTATATAATAGATGATATGAAGGTTTTCTCAAAATTATTCTAGTGAAAGTTGAATTTTGACCCCTCATTATCTAGGTTAATGCCATGCCATGTGAAAGTGAAATAAATGTACAATAAAAATATTTCTAGAAATTAGACACATAGAGTTTTCTGTTGAATCAAGTGTTTTGATGATTCCAAACCAACTAGAGCTTAGAAGGAAGATATCAAAGGTGTACAAAAGATCTCAAGTGAAGAAATCTAAGAAAAACAAGTATAAGATTAGATATAGGATTTCTTATTATATTCAAAATGAGTAAAAGACTTTGATCTTGCAAAAGAATGTTTTCAAAATGTGGTTTTATGATAATTCATGAAGTATTTGAAAAATGCCCACTAACAGATGAATGTTGAAGTATTAAACTTGATTTGTTACTTTGAAAATTTGAACTTTGATATCTGAAATTCAAACTTCAAAGTGAAAATATGTTAGTCAAAAAAGAGGTCCCTCTGACAAACGAATTTAATTCTTGAAAATTCAAATTTCGGATAAAGCACAAATTATGAAAAATGAAAAATTCATCTGAAGATATGGCAAAGTTCATCTGAAAGTAAAGTTTAGAAAATGTTCTAAATTAGTTCTCTGACAGACAAATTTTAACTTTGAAAATTCGAACTTTGGAAACATAGTTTGCAAGACTGTTGTGGTAGTCTTTTGACATACGAATTTTAGTATTCAGAAATTTGAACTTTGAATTAGGTTTGATAAGAGATCTCTCCGACAAATGAATTATAGTATTTGAAAATTTGAATTTCAAAAAGAAGAACTATTGTACCATATTGAGATGCCCAGACAGACGAATTTTTGCCATCAAAATTCAAACATTGAAGGCATTGTAGTAATATGGAACAATTGTTCACACTGACTAGAAAAACCTTAAACTTAAAAATTCATATGTTTCGACATAGAAACATTTCCCAAAGATGAAAGTTTGAACTTTGCTTTAGAACAGATGAACTTTGTGTTACAACGTTAAATTCTTTAGCTTACGATCTCTTCAAAATTCGTTAGTTGACACACCAAAATTTGAATTTTGAATGTCAGACGCATTAAATGCAGTTGGTGATTAGATAGTTTTTCAGAGCAACCGTTGGGTAACGTCTCTAATGGCTAGATCTTGTCTCTAACGTATAGTTAAGACAAAAATCTTTAAATAGAACTTCATTTGAAGATGTGTAAAACGATTTTTACAATATATATACAGAAACTCTGCTAAATTCTTGAGTCAAAGTCTTCTACTCTCACATACCTTATATCTTGTACTTCAAACTTCATATACACTCTAAATTAGAGAGTTCAATTACTGTAATCAATCTTATCTTTATGTGGAAGAAATACTTTCTTGTGAGGCAATTTCACAAGGGATTTGAGAAGCACTTAGCTAGAGTGCAAAGAGTGAGATTGTAAGCTCTTGGAACGAAGCATCAAGTTATACTGAGGAATTGTAAGAACCCAACGAATTCTTGCAAGATGGTGGAAAATCTCAAGTGGTAGCTTGTGGATTGGATGTAGGTTAAGAGAAAGAGATCGAACCAGGATAAATTTGTGTCTTCTTTTACCTTATCTTGTTTTTCACTTGGTTATATTTTATACTCTATTTTTGCTATCACTCTTGTTTTCACCACTCACTTATACTTTTCCAGAAAATTTTAATCTTCCCAATTTACCCCCCTCTTGGGAAGCTAGCATATCTAATAAGTGGTATCAAAGCCTAGACTCCCAAACAAAGGTTATAACAATCCAAGAAATTCAATAGCTAGATTTGGAGAGAGTATTCTCCCTGAGGGAAACAACACGAACAGACCACCTGGCTTCAGTGGAGAACATTATAGATACTGGAAGATGAGAATGCAAAGCTATCACTAGTCCATTAATTTGGACATTTAGTCTATCATCCAGAAGGGAGATTTTGTCCCAATGAAGCTACAGGATGATGGGAAATAAAAGGAGAAGCCAAAAGACAAGTGGAATGAGAAAGATAAGAGAAGACTCCTACTGAACTTTAAGGTAAAACACTGCCTGGTCAGTGCATTAAACCAGGATGAATTCTACAGAAAATCACAATGTTCCATAGCTAAGGATATGTGGAACACTCTAGTAATCGATCATGAAGGAACCACTGGAGTAAGGGAGAACAAATTGAACTCCTGCATTGGTGAGTATGAAAGTTTCATAATGGTGGAAGGTGAAAGTATCAAAGAGCTACAAAAGAGATTCACCCTCATTGTGAATCAACTAAAGAGTCTCGACAAGGAGTACAGTTAGCCAGAGAAAGATAAAAAAATCCTTAGAGCTCTTCCTCTGGATTGGCAACCAAAAGTAACAACAATAAAAGAGGCCGAAAGAGAGTCAATGGCTTCTGTCACTGTACTCTTCTGTAGCCTTGAAGAATATGAAGGAAAAATGAAGGTCCTCAAGGAAGCAGGTCAAGATAGGAAAAAGAAGGGCCTTACTTTAAAAACTGTAGAAGAGAAAGATAAAGAATCTGATGATGGCGATGAACTAGATGAAGAGACTCTGGCTATAATGGTACAAAAATTTGGAAGGTTCTATAACAAGAAAAGAAATAAAAGATTCTTCAAGAAAGGAGTAGCTGGAGACAACAAGAAGGAAGGAAAAGATCCTGTCACATGCTATGAATGCAAAAGGCAAGGGCACATCAAATGGAATTGTCTACAATTCCTAAAGAAGCAAGAGAAGGAAAAGAAAGATACTGACAAGGGCTAGAAGAAAAGGGCATACATCTCATCAATCTGGGGCAACAGCTCAGATGAAGAAAAAAATGATGAAAAATAAATTGCCAATATCTGCTTGATGACAATTGCATATGAAGAGACTTCAAGCTCATCCAACAGTGATCATGAAGATGAGGTATATGAATCTGAACCTTCCTATTCTGAATTGCTTAATGTATTTCATGATCTGCATGATGAATTTATTAAGACTGCTAAAGAACTAAAATAGGCTAAAAAAAAGATTAACAAGTTAGAATCTCTATGCAACATTTCTAACACTGCATCTTTGCATAAAGCTGAATCTGCTTGTTGTACATCATATATTGAATTAAAGCAAACTAATGACTATCTGTTAAAAAGTATGGCTAGACTTACTAAGGGCAAAGACATGTTGTTTGCTTTAATGGGAAGTAGGAGAATCACACAAGGAAAAGTTGGACTTGGCTATGACCCTTGTGTAGTAATAGAAAAGATTAGAAAGAAAAATTAAAATTTGTATATGAGGCATTTTGTGTATGCTGATGGACATAAAAAGAAAAATCACACTTCAAAATGCATTAAATCCTATGTCCAACCAAAATATGTGAAACAAAAGTATTATCTGCATTGCTCTTTTCCAGCATCACAATCTAACAATCACTTTACCACTTGTCACTTCTGTAATAAGAAGGGACATGTTTCTAGTTCATGTTTGTTAAAGAAAAATGGGCTTGACAGGAAGGTAGAATGGGTTCACAAAGGTACATTTGTATCTAGGGAAAATGCTAATGACAAAAAAGGACCCAAGCAGATTTGGGCACCTAAAAAGAAAATATGAATCTTATTTTGCAAGTTTATCTTAGAGCAAGAAAAAGTAACAAATGGTACATAGAGAGTGCTTGCTCAAGCCATATAATGAGTGATAAGGAGAAGTTCATCATCCTTAGAAACAAGAAAGGAGGAAAGGTAATCTTTGGAGATGACCAATATGGAAAAATAGTTGGCATTAACATTGTGGGTAAGAATCCTGAAACATCCATAGAAGAGGTGTTGTTTGTAATTGGCCTCAACCACAACCTACTAAGTGTGAGTCAGACATGTGACAAAGGGAACCAGGTACTATCTGACTCAAAGTTCTGCTTGGTCATCTAAAAAAGTGATGGTAAAGTAATCCTCAAGGCTCAAAGGGATGGTAATTGTGATACCGTTGATCTTGATGAACTTCCTTCCTTAGGCTCTGTCTGTTTAATTTGTCAAGATAATGATAGTTGGTTGTGGCATAGAAGACTGACACATGTTAACATGAACTAGCTATCAAAACTAATTAAAAAAGATTTAGTCAATAGTTTACCAAAAATCTCTTTTGAAAAGGACAAAGAATGTGATGCATGCCTTAAAGGAAAACAAACCAAATCATCTTTCAAATCTAAAAATGTAGTCACCACATCTAGACCACTACAACTATTACATATGGATTTCATAGGTCTATCTAGAGTAAAAAGCATTGGTGGAAACCTGTATGTTCTTGTGATTGTGGATGATTACTCTAGATTTACCAGGACTTTGTTTCTTTCTTCCAAAAGTGAAACATTTGATGCATTTGTAATATTGGCTAAGAAAGTGCAAAATGAGAAAAGTATTTCTATTGTGTCTATTAGGTCTGATCATGGAGGAGAATTTGAAAATTCATGTTTTCTGGAGTACTGTGATGAGCATGAAATTGATCACAACTTCTCAGCACCAAGGACTCCTTAGCAAAATGGAGTGGTGGAAATGAAGAATAGAACAATTGGAGAAATGGCAAGAGCAATGCTGAATGAAAAGGAACTCCCTCAAGTATTCTGGGCTGATGTAGTAAATACAGCAAGTTATATCATTAACAAAGCCTACATCAGACCAATTCTGGGAAAGACTCCTTATGAGTTGTATAAAGGGGAAAGCCAAACCTTTCACATCTGCATGTTTTTGGTTGTAAATGTTTCATCGACAACAATGGAAAGGAGCATCTGGGTAAGTTTGACGCCAAATCTGATGAATGTATATTTCTTGGTTATTCTAGTAGGAGTAAAACATATAAAGCTTTTAATAAAAAAAGACTAGATTAATAGAAGAAATTGTGCATGTTGTATTTATTGAAAATGAAATAGTTTCCAAGCATGTCATTGATGAAGGTGATCTTATCTCTAACTTTAAGAACTTAAATCTTTCTGAAGAAGATAAAATTGAATCTCCAAAAATATGTGAATCTACTAATATAGAGAAAAATATTCAAGAGAAAGATCTTGAGTATGAGAACAATGAGGAAATGTCTCAAGAACTCCCTTGAGCTTGGAAATATCAAAGGAATCATCCAGTTGATCAAGTGATTAGGGATGTTCAGGAGAAAGTTAAAACCAAAAAACATCTTAGGGATCAAATGATCAATGATGCTTTTATTTCCTAAATTGAACCTAAGTGTATTGAAGAAGCCTTAACTGATGAATACTGGATTCTAGCCATGCAAGATGAACTCAATCAGTTTGAATGAAATCAAGTTTAGGATTCAGTGCCCAGACATGAAAATCACCCTATTATTGGCACTAAATCAGTTTTTAGAAATAAACTTAATGAATCTGGAACAATCATCAGAAATAAAGCAAGATTAGTTGCCAAAGGATATAATCAAGAAGAAGGTAATGATTTTGAGGAAACTATTGCTCCAGTTGCAAGATTGGAAGCAATTAGAATCCTTTTGGCCTATGCATGTATGAAAAACATAATGTTATTTCAAATGGATGTAAAAAGTGTTGTTCTGAATGGATATATCATAGAGGAGATTTATGTTGATCAACCTCCAGGCTTTGAGGACTCAACAAAACTAAATCATGTTTACTGAAAAAAGCTCTCTATGGATTAAAACAAGCTCCTAGAGCATCGTATGAAAGAGTAAGCAATTTTCTAACAGAAAAGGGATTCATTAGAGGAAAAGTAGATACAACTTTGTTTACCAAGAAAGAAAACAAAGACTTACTTACTGTTCAAATTTATGTTGATGATATTATATTTGGTGCTACTAATGAGTCTCTTTGTGAGAATTTCTCCAAGCTAATGCAGGGTGAATTTGAAATGTCAGCGATAGGTGATCCCATGTCGCGGCTGTGAAATGAATCTTTTTATATCTAATTGGAACTTTACAAATGGGACTTTGGTATCTAAGGGCAATGGAGAAGAACTCACGGGATATACTGATGGTGACTTTGCTGGATCCAAAACTGACAGAAAAAGTACAAGTGGAACATGTCAATTCCTTGGAGGATCCTTGGTCTCATGGTTCAGCAAGAAGCAGAATAGTGTGGCTCTCTCTACTGTAGAAGCTGGATATGTTGCAGCTGACAACTATTGTGCTCAAGTCCTTTGGATGAAGTAGCAGCTTGAAGATCTTGAGATTGAGATGAAAGAAATACCAACAATGTGTGACAATCAAAGTGCTATCATCATCACAAAGAATCCTGTCATGTATTCAAGGATAAAGCATATTGAAGTTAGGCATTACATTATAAGGGATCATGTTCTAAAAGGAGACATCAGATTGGAATACATCCCTACCGAAGATCAAGTTGCTGACATTCTGACCAAGCCTCTTGTAGAGATAGGCATTGCAAAATCAGAAGGGAATTGGGTACGGTAAATCCCAATGAACTGTAAGTAAGTCCTTATATATATCTATTTAAAATTTTAATATTGGATTAATACTAACTTTAGCATCAGAGTGAGTTTGATAAGTTGTAGATGCCCCTCATAAGTTTAAGTGACAACAGATATGTATAATGGAGCTAATCAGACCTGCATAATCAACAGATACTGATGGAAGCTGAAAATTCAAACTTCTAGACCAGTTTTCTAAGTTCAAAGATTTTAAATTCATATTTTACATGATTATTAGATGAATTTCCATGTTAAATTGCATTCTTGAAAGAATTAACATGCTCAACATTCGAACTTAGATGCTCATCAGACAAAGTTCAGTTGGCTACCCACAGTAACAGTCCTTTCTTAACCCTCAAAATTCATTTGTTGAAAAGTGGAAATTCAAATTTTAGAAATAAAATGCTAATGTTGTCTCCATTCAAAAAGATTGTTATATGAATTTTCATATCTCAAAATACGCTTTTTAGAAACTATTTACAAAGTTTTGAAATTTGAATTTTTGAATCAAAATTCGTCTATTGAAATATGCTCTCATAATTAGGTCTCTGTAAGATGAACTTTCACAAGTAAAATTTTTCTATTTCTTGTATTGTTCATGGTTGCTTATTGTTTGAATCTCGTGAAGTTCGACCTTTGTTGAAACAAAGTTCATCTGTTCACTTCTTGTTCTCAGAACTAAGTTTCTGTCAGACGAACTTCAAGATGAAAATTCATCTATCAGTAAGCCTTTCTGTATGGGTTAACTTGTAACTACTCAAAATTTGAATTTTTACCTTTCAAAATTCATCTGTTTAATGGTTACATACGTTAAAACCAATGGCCTTTCTCTGAACAGACGCAACCCTATTCATCTCTCTCTCAAGTCTGTTCAAATCCTCTCTTCAATTCCCATTAACTCCGTTCACGAATCTTTATTTCTCACAATTTGAACTTCTTTTCATACCTTATAAACCCATTATTAGCATCTTTCTAAATCATTCACCTATATGAATGGCAAGAGTTAAAAATCTAGAAGTTGGGAAAGAAGAGTCACGACCAAAGAGATTTATCAAATCCCAATATGCCTCCAAGGAGGGTGAAACTCATAAAAGAAAGGGCAAATCTAGTAAGAGAACTTCTTCCAAGAGGCAAAAAACAACTCCTCAAGCAGACTCAAAGAAATCTGCTCCTACTCCCTTAAAGAAATCTGAGCCTATTATTCCTGTTGCTCCTATCTCTCCTGCCTCATCTTCCTCCTCTAGTATTAAATGTAGAGAACACCAACTAACCTCACTGCCATTATGGAGCAATGCTCATATTTTGGGAGAGTATACTACCAAATTTGTCAGTAAAAAGGTAATCAAGCCTTACTGCATAAATTTTGAAGTCTTCCTGATTTTTAACAACTTTGATGCCGAGCTTTGGATGATTAGATACAAGAATTTGTTAGAAATTTTGGAAAGATATGATGATGAGGTTATTAAGACCTGATTTGCCTCCCTGTAGTACAATAGCAAGAAGAAGAAGTGGGAAATAAATCTATGATCAAGGACCATTTGGCTGACATAAGAGACCTTCAATAAAGTACTAGAGATTCCAGGGCAAGATGGACTGAAAATTAACAACTCTGCCTTAAAATACATGGATGAAGCTGAGGCTGTAGAAGAGGAAGGAGAGGCTTTCCTGAACTACAAAGAAAGTACAATTCTGAACATGTTCAGAAGAAAAAAGAATAGGCCACCTATGAGTTTGCTGAAGCCCACTGATCTTAATACCCAAGTCAGAATCCTACACTATATTGTGTCTAGGATTATTTTCAACAAAGAAGGCAGTTTCAATCTGATCATAAGGGCTAAAGCACATATGATGGCAGCAATTATGGATGGCAAGTTAATCAATATGGGCCACATTATCCTCCAACGCATGATCAAAGCAAGAGATCAGAGGAAAGATTCCACCTTACCATATGTCTCAATAACCTCCAAGATACTTCAGTATGCTAGGATCCAACATCTAGAAAAAGGAAAAGGGAAGCCTATTGAAATCTTTAAAGAAAAAGAACTACAAAGGATGGGGATAGAAAAAAAGGATGGAAGATAGATTGGCAAGGGAGTTGGAAAGATAGAAGATCTATTCTTTGAAGATGATGTCTCCCAACAACAAGTATGAACCTCTGAGGCTAATCCAAAATCCATGCCTAACCCTTCTTAGCCTCTCCCATCTCCATCTCAGCCCACTCAGACACATATGTCATCTATTCCCTCTACCTGGGCAAAGCTAACCAAGATCACTGAGTTGTATGATAGCCTATCTGCTCTAATGCTGAGCATTATGGATCAGCAAAATGCCAAATTCGCTCATATGCAAGATCAGATTCATCAGTTGGCAAAGAGTATGAAAGTGGTTACTGATGTATATGTGGACAACAGGAGTGTCATTCCCTCCACATCAACTCCACCTGATCCAGGTCTCCTACTCCTGAGCCTCTAAGTCCTTTCGTGCTAGCCTCCCCTGAACCAAATGTTGATGTACATGCTACTGAGGTTGCTGGCACCATGGCTACTCCATAGGCCTCCAGAATGGGGCAAGCCCTAGTCCTCCCTTGGGCTATGGCATGGAGGAAGAGGCTTCTCAAGAATCAAGCTCCCATGAGCCTATTGCTGAAGATGCTCATGATTCAATTCTTTATATTCAAGAATATGAGCCAGTGGAGAACTGGTGGCAGCCATCTCTACCCCACCATTCATACAAGCTGTCCTAAATGAAGAGAAAAGCATTGTACCTTATGTAGATCTAACAGTCATTGCCCATGATGCAATTTTTCAAGCCCAAAGATTAAGGCTTGAAGAAATGTTTCGTCCTCTTGCTCCTACTCTTTCTCCCTCACCTCTTTCTACCTATGGTCTCTCAGAGGAACGAAGGGCTCAATTGGCTGTTTCTAGACAAGAAATGCATGAGCTTCTTGAAGTCTCTAATGATAAGGACACAAGCCCTAAAGTTTTTGTACCTCTTCCAAAGCTTAATCATGATCTGCCTTTTGTTCCTGTGCCTCTTAAAGCAATTCCAGTATCCCAGATACCTCCTCCTGCTGTACATGTTCAAATTCCTGATGGTGTCAAAAAGGGGGAGAAGTCATCTGAGCAAACTGGTAAATCTACTGCAGAACCATCTGGCAAAGCCTACAGCAAGAAGCCTAAGACCAAGAAGTAGTGATTAGATCTTAGGATTGATTGGTCTTTCCTGTAGTGTTGTTTTATGAATGATAATCTTGCTTTTGAATTCTGTGTTTGCAATGTCATATCTCTGTACTGAAACTATGAATGAATTAGTGAGATTTCCTATTTGATCTATTGCACATGATACACTTAGAGATTTGAATTTTAATGCATATGTTGAGAGGGAGCTCTTTGAAGCAAATCCAAGTACTAATCCAGTTTGCAAGTTGTTTTGTCATCATTAAAAAGGGGGATAATGTTGAATCAAGTGTTTTGATGATTCCAAACTAACTAGAGCTTGGAAGGAAGATATCAAAGGTGTACAAAAGATCTCAAGTGAAGAAATCCAAGAAAAACAAGTATAAGATTAGATATAGGTTTCTTATTGTATTCCAATTGAGTAAAAGACTTTAATCTTGCAAAAAAATATTTTTAAAATGTGGTTTTACGATAATTCATGAAGTATTTGAAAAATACCTACTAATAGATGAACTTTGAAGTATTAAACTTGATTTGTTACTTTGAAAATTCAAACTTTGGTATCTAAAATTCAAACTTCAGAGTGAAAATATGTTAGTCAAAAAAAAGGTCCCTCTAACAGACAAATTTCAACCTTGAAAATTTGAATTTCAGATAAAGCACAAATTATGAAAAAAGAAAAATTCATCTGAAGATATGGCAATGTTCATCTTGTTGAATCAAGAGTTTTGATGATTCCAAACTAACACTCAAGAGCTCGGATTGAAGATATCAAAGGAGATCAAAGTTGTTTTGAGTGAAGATTTCTGAGAATTTGCTGTTAGATCTTTTGTAGGATTCTTAGTTTTAGTTATGATTGGGTAAAAGATTTTGATTAGAAGAAAAGATGTTTTCAAACCTTGATTTTGTGTTAAATCTTGACTTATTTGGAAAACACCCAAAACAGACGAAGTTTGAAAGTTTAAACTTAACTGTCAAATTGGAAATTCGAACTTTGCTTTGGGAAATTTTTAATTTCGAGCTAAAACTGAATAAGTCTGAAGAGATGGCTCTCTGTCAGACGAATTTTGGTTTTTTAAAATTTGAATTTTCATACAAATCTGAAAGAAGTCTCTTTGTTAACAGACGAACTTCACACTTTCAAAATTCGAATTTCAAGTAAAATGAAGTTTGTGAAAACCAAAGAAATTCGTCTGAAACTATGATAAAATGCATTTGAAATCAAAAGAAACTGAGTTTGATAAATGCTCTCTGACAGACGAATTTTGACTTCCCAACATTCGAATTTTCATCCAAGTCTGAAAGAAGTTTTCTTGAAATAGACGAACTTTGGATCTTCAAAATTCTAATTTCAGATAAAACAAAACTTGAGAAAATAGAAGAAATTCATCTGAAACAATGTTAAAGTTCATCTGAGATCAAGAATGATTTAAGTTTCAAAACTGCTCTCTGACAGACGAACTTCACTCTTCAACATTCGAATTTCGAAGAAAGTGAACTACTGTGCCTCCTTTTCACGTACTGGGAACAGATGAATTTTGGGCTTCCAAAATTCGAATTTCGAAGGCACTATAGAAAATTGAAAACACTGTTCACACTTAACCGAAAAAATTTCTTCGTGAAAATTCGTATGTCATATTGAGAAAATGTTTTGTAAGTTTCAAAATTCGAATTTCACTTCATGAACAGACGAACTTCGTGCTGTAACGTTGAAAGCTTTAACCTTTGGTTCCTTCGAAATTCATCTGTTGATCAACCAAAATTCGAATTTCAGTATGTCAGAAGCATTAAATGCAGTTGGTTAACGGATAGTTTTTCAGAGTAACCGTTGGATAACTTTTCCAACGGATAGATTAAGTCTCTAATGGACATTTGAGACCTAAAGCTATAAATACATCAACATCTGAATTTGTGGGTAACAAATCTAACTTGTATATACCGAATTTCTGTCAAAACTTGTTCTCAAGAGCCTTTACCCTCTAGCTTCAATATCTGTACTTTAACCTTCATATCTACTCTATTCAAGAGAGTTATATCTTTGTAAACAATCTACTCTTCATCTGGAAGACAGATTTACTTGTGAGGGGAAATCACAAGGGGATTGGGAAGCACACTGTGAAAGTGCTTAGAGAGTTTGAGAGAGCTCAAGAAACAGAGCATACTCGTGTACTGTGGCATTAGCAAGAAGCCAGTTGAATTCTTGCTGTATAGTGGATAAATCTCAAGAGTTGTCTTGAGGACTGGACGTAGGTCAAGTGGATAGACCGAACCAGGATAAATCACTTAGTCTTTTTCTCCTTACCCTTACTTTTCAGTTTGCTCTATTTTATAAGTTGTTTACATTATACAGTGCTATCTTCACCCATTTCACTTTGCGTAGAAAAATTTCAATCTTCCCAATTCACCCCCCTCTTGGGAAGTCAGCCTTGCTAACACATCTGAAAGTAATGTTTAGAAAAAGTTCTAAGTTAGTTATCTGACAGATGAACTTTGACTTTGAAAATTTGAACTTTGGAAACATAGTTTGCAAGACCGTTGTGGTAGTCTTCTGACATACGAATTTTAGTATTCAGAAATTTGAACTTTGAATTAGGTTTGATAAGAGATCTCTCTGACAAATGAACTTTAGTATTTGAAAATTCGAATTTCGAAAAGAAGAACTATTGTACCATATTGAGATGCCCACTGACAGACGAATTTTTGCCACCAAAATTTGAACTTCGAAGGCACTGTAGCAATATAGAACAACTGTTCACACTTACTAGAAGAATTTTAAACTTGAAAATTCGTATGTTCCAACATAGAAACATTTGCCAAAGATGAAAGTTCGAACTTTGCTTTAGAACAAATGAACTTTGAGTTACAATGTTAAAGTCTTTAGCATATGGTCTCTGCGGAATTCATTTGTTGACACACTAAAATTTGAATTTTGAATGTCAAACGCATTAAATACGATTGGTAAATGAATAGTTTTTCAAAGTAACCATTGGGTAACGTCTCTAATGGCTAGATCTTGTCTCTAACATATAGTTAAGACAAAAATCTATAAATAGAACTTCATTTGAAGATGTGTAAGATGATTTTTACAATATATAAATAGAAACTCTGCTAAATTCTTCAGTCAAAGTCTTCTGCTCTCACATACCTTATATCTTGTACTTCAAACTTCATATACACTCTAAATTAGAGAGTTTAATTACTGTAATCAATCTTATCTTCATCTGGAAGAAATATTTTCTTGTGAGGGAATTTCACAAGAGATTTGAGAAACACTTAGCTATAGTGCAAAGAGTGAGATTGTAAGCTCTTAGAACAAAGCATCAAGTTGTACTGAGGCATTACAAGAAGCCCAATAAATTATTGCAAGATAGTGAAAAATCTCAAGTGATAGCTTGAGGACTGGACGTAGGTCAAGAGAAAGAGACCGAACCAGGATAAATTTTTGTGTCTTGTCTTCTCTTATATTGTTTTTCACTTAGTTAAATTTTATATTTGTTTTTGCTGTCACTCTTGCTTTGACCACTCTCTTATACTTTTGTAAAAAATTTTAATCTTCTCAATTCACCCCCTTTTGGGAAGCCAGCATATCTAACACTTTCAAATGACATAGAGTATGCACAATTTAGTTCAGAATAGAATAAAATATGATTTTTCAAATTTATGGTCAAAATCAGGAATTTTCAGAAATGACCAAATCTACAATAGTTTTTGAAGGAATAATCTGTACTAATTGGCCCATTATTTACTTTATCTACTATTTTTCTCACGTATAGAATATTTTTATCTATTTTTTCATATGTGAATCACTTTGATACAATTTTCATAGAATTAGTTATGATTTTGGAAAGTTCATCAAGAAAACTAGAATTTGCCAAGTGAACAATACCTGAGAAAATTGAAAATTTTGTTTTTGAAATAAAATTAAGTCAACCTTCTCTTCAAGCATTTTTTAACTCAAAAATAATCTAATACATAGGAAATGAGCCCTAATATAAGGTGTTACACAATAGTCCCAGTAACCAAGGAGAAATCAAACCAAACAAAATAAGGGGTCTTAATATAAAAGATTCAATACATTAGCTGAGTCATACAAGCACTATACAGGTTCAAATAAAAAGGATCAATAAGCTTATATATATTATATATGGAAATTATCTCATGCATGGCGTAATACTCATAATATGCAATGGAAGCTCATATCAAATATGGTAAGTACCATGAGCTAGTTACCATCACAAGGAAACTTCGACAAAGTAGCTTATTTCCAATGTCCGATGAAGGATGATTCCATGACAACCACTAAGCTCACCTTGTCATACCTGACTTTTGTACGTAATTTCTCATGCATAATACTTTATTTAATATCCAAATGAACTATTTTAGAAGCTTAAATCATTATAAGGACCAAAACAGAAAAAGAAAATCGCATGTATTTTTCATTTGGTATCCTTATTTTCTAGCTGAATTTTGGAAAATCATAACTAAATCAAGACAAATTGTTTTCATGTGATTCAAGTCACTAAAAAGAGATAAAAACATTTACTACATGGAAAAAATAAGCAACTTGAATTTTAACATGCCAATTGATATAATATTTAGCTCAAAATTTACTGTTCAAATGGACAAAGTAGGTTTTCCACCCAAATTCAAAAATTGATAACTCTTAGCTCTCTTATCCAAATTAAATGATCTATGGCTTCCTGGAAAGTTATATTTGTCTAATTTTCATGCTCTGGTTCAAATAGCATATCTCTATTTTATCCAAGACTGGTCATCTTGGACAAATTTGCTTACCACACAGCAAAATTATTTCCAAAAAAGATATACATGATTTCAACTTGTCCAATACACTATTCTTTTGGGCTTAACATGTCATAAGGTCCATTTTGGCATAAATTTCTCATAATTATGAAATTTCCCTAGGAGGGACAAATTGCAAATAACTATTCTTTTAGGTCCTTATTTGTAATATTCACAAGGACCAAATTTGATATGGACACAATGAGAATCTTTCTCAAGGCACGCAGAAAATATATAGTAGCAGAAGAACTTGACTTAAAATATTCAAAAGATGATCAAATAGAATCCAAGAGGAACTTATCTCTAGATCCCTAGCTATAATATTATTCCATTATTTTATGAAGAAAATGCATAACATCAAGGCCTTTATATAGGCAAAACAAGAAAAACCTAATCCTAAAGTAATTAGAAATATTTCGGATCAAATAATCTTATTAAATCTAGAAAATCTAAGGGATATATCTAATTATAAAATGTCCTAATAATACAAATGAAAATCCAAATAAAAATAATAAAATTAATATTTTAATCCTAATACTATTAGATATTCTCCATAAATCTAGGAAATCTCCTAAATCTAAGAATCAAGTTTATTTAATAGATTTTACATACCCTAATTTAAATCTAACCAATGACTTTGAGCATAAGGAAATACAAATTGGAAGCCAGTAAAATAAATAAATAAACAAAATTATCTAAATATATATATAAATTCATTGTAAAGTATTATGTAGGTAGCTCTTAAGGATCTTTGAGATAATTCTTTGATCTTCATCAAAACTACAAATAATTCTTCTTGTAGGGACTATTTTGCAAAAAAATGTTATTTTTAAGGTCCTATCATACAACTTACCATTTTATTGCTTTTTCCATCAACTCCTGTATCTCAAATTTTATCACATTTCTATACATCTTATGCTATACAAAAAATTTAAGATGTTACATTTCCTCCCCCTTTAAAATAAATTTCATTCTCAAAATTTAAAAACATAACTTATGTCACACCCGGAGATGTGACGCGGATGACGCGGGAAAATGAAAAAGAAGAGGGAGAAACCGGCCCACATGATGGGAGCCGATTTCGGAGGAGTCGCCACCAAATTTTAAGGTAAATTTTGGAAAACCAAAACAAAAATAAAAAAGGATAAGGATGGTCCGCGAATCAGAGTTGGGTTCGGGAGTACGATTGTGAGTGAGGAAGGCGTTAGGCACCCCCACAATACCCATTCTTAAGAATGGTTACCTTAGGTTGATCATGCAATTTTTATGGCTTTTAAAAATTATTTTGGTTGCTCTTTAACTATTCATATGCAAAAATAAATGTAAAAACAAGAAAAATGTAAAAACGAAAATAAAGAATAAAATGAAAATATGAGATGTTTTGGGAAAAATAAAATAAGAGAAAAATATTATTTATTTACAAAAGTGGACTTGAAAAATAAATTGGTAAATATTTATTAAATGAAGAGAAAAAACACCAAATAAATAAGAAAATATTTATTTATTTACAAAGGCGGACTTTGTTAGCAAGGCTGACTTCCCAAGATGGGGGTGAATTGGGAAGATTGAAATTTTTCTGCACAAAGTGAAATGGGTGAAGATAGCACAGTGTAATGGAAGCAACGTATAAAACAGAGCAAGCTGAAAAGTAAAGATAGGAAGTAGAAGACTCGGTAATTTATCCTGGTTCGGTCTATCCACTTGACCTACGTCTAGTCCTCAAGGCAACTCTTGAGATTTTTCCACTATACAGCAAGAATTCAATGGGCTTCTTGCTAATGCCACAGTAGAACGAGTATACTCTGTTTCTGGAGCTTTCTCAATCTCTCTAAGCACTTCTACAATGTGCTCCCCAATCCCCTTGTGATTTCCCCTCACAAGTAAATCTATCTTCCAGATGAAGAGTAGATTGTTTACAAAGATATAACTCTCTTGAATAGAGTAGATATGAAGGTTGAAGTACAGATATTGAAGTTGAGAGGGTAAAAGCGTTTTGAGAAATTGATTAGGCAGAGTTTCAGTATATACAAGTTTGATTCGTTACCCACTACTTCAAATGATGTTATATTTATAGATTTAGGTCTTAAATGTCCGTTAGAGAGAAAATCTATCCGTTGGGGAAGTTATCCAACGGTTACTCTGAAAAACTATCCGTTTACCAACCGCATTTAATGTTTCTGACACACTGAAATTCGAATTTTGGTTGGCCAACAGACGAATTTCGAAGGAACCGAAGGTTAAAGCTTTCAATGTTACAGCACGAAGTTCATCTGTTCATGAAGTTAAATTCGAATTTTGAAACTTACAAAACATTTTCACAATGTGACATACGAATTTTCAAGAGGAAAGTTTTTCGGTTAAGTGTGAACAGTGTTTTCAATTTTCTACAGTGCCTTCGAAATTCGAATTTTGGATGCCCAAAATTCGTCTGTCTGTAGAACGTTCAAAGAGGCACAGTAGTTCACTTTCTTCGACATTCAAATTTTGAAGTAGTGAAGTTTGTCTGTCAGAGAGATTCTTTTCAGACTAACTTCAACATTCGAAGTTACAAAGCTCTGTCATTCGTATGTCAATATTTCATTCCAACAGACTCACAAACTTAGCTTCTGAAATTCGAATTTTAATGTTCAAAGTTCGTCTGACAGAAAGCAGTTTTGAAACTTAAATTATTCTTGATCTCAGATGAACTTTAACATTGTTTCAGACGAATTTCTTCCATTTTCATAAGTTGTGATTTGTCTGAAATTCGAATTTTGAAGACTCAAAGTTTGTCTATTTCAAAGAAGCTCCTTTCAGACTTATATGAAAATTCGAATGTTGGAAAGTCAAAGTTCATCTGTCAGAGAGAATTTTTCAAACTCAGTTTCATCTTGATTTTAGATGAGCTTCAACATTATGTCAGACGAATTTCTTTGGTTTTTACAAACTGCATTCTATCTGAAATTCGAATTTTGAGGATGTGAAGTTCGTCTGTCAGTGAAAAGCTTCTTTCAGTCTTTGATGGAAATTCAAATTCTGGATAATCAAAATTCATCTGACAGAGAGACAACTCTTCAGACTTATTCAGTTTTGACTCAAAATTCGAATTTCCAAAGGCAAAGTTTGAATTTCCAATATGACAGTTCATTTTAAACTTTCAAACTTTGTCTGTTTGTGGGTATTTTTCAAATAAGTCAAGATTTAACACACAATCAAGGTTTAAAAACATCTTTTCTTAAAATTAAAAACTTTTACCCTCATTTGAACATAACAAAAGATCCTACTGAAGATCTAGCAGCTAATACTCAGAAATTCTTTACTTGAAGCACTTTGATCTCCTTTGATATCTTCAATCCAAGCTTTTGGATGTTAGTTTGGAAACATCAAAACTCTTGATTCAATAGACTTGACCCAGAATTAGAGTCTGGGGCTTACGTACCCTGCGATAGCGATCAAAGTCGACGTAGTTCGGACTAAAAGTGCATGTCACTAGGTTGATATATTTTTTGAAAAGAGAGGTTTATAGAAAATAATTTATCTTTCCACAAAGAAAACAATCTTAAAATCAGTTGGTGCGTTTTAATTTGTAAAAGATAGATTAATTCCCATTATTTTCTCTTTTCATTTATTTATTTTTGGTTTAATCAACTTCTAAAAGAGAATATATATTTTTTCTCAATTTAGAAAAGGTGATTAAAATTGTGTATTTATTTTGATTTAAAAAGGAAATATTTTAAAACAATTTTTTTTTACCAAACAAGACCAATTGGCTCAGGTGGTGACTTTATCACTCACAATACACCAATCTCTACCTAAATGTCCCCGGTGGCGCCACTCGAGACAAAAGGCATAAAAAGAAAACAAATAATTCAAATGATTTTTTTCTTTATAAAATTGCATAAGATCTTTTTACTACATATTTACTTATTTAAAAGGAAAACATTAGGAACAATTCAAAATGGTCATTACATATATTGTTGAAGAAAAATAATCAGCATATGTGGTGACTTTATCACTCACAAGTTACTGATCGGGGTTTAAACACCCGCGGTGTTACCACTCGAGGCGAATAAATCAAAAATGATGAAAGCTAGAGGGATAAATTGAGAAAAATAAACACAATCATGGTAAGACGTATTTTTAGGAGTAGTCAAAGAAGCTTGAAAATATGATTTATATCTATATTATCTACATTTTTATTTCTTCTTCTTTTTTTTTTTTATTTACTCACTTGTATGAAAACAAAAACTTAGAGAAACTCTTTTATTTATTATTCTATACATGCATATATTTCTAAAAAAAGGTACTCAAAAAAGGGATTACTACACTTAACATGTGCACATTACTTATTTATTTCTATATTTTTTTTTAGAAACAATTTACATCTTTATTATTTATTATTTATGTATTATGCATACATCCTTGTTTAGAATTGTGAAAACAAACGATTAAGAATCCTTTTATTTCATTTAATATTATTATTGTTATATATATATATTTTGCCTTTTTTTTTTAAATGAAGCGAAACTTTTACCTCTATTTTCATTTTGAGAAAAAAAAAATCTTTATATGAGACATAGTCCATTTGAGGCCATTGAACCGAAAATTAGAATATACGTGGGAGAATACAGGAAAACCCAAAACCATAGTCAGGAGAGAATTATCTTGTTTGCCTTATTTAACTGGTTCCAACCTATTGCATAATGCTACTCAAGGTACATATATTGCAAGTGATGATTTTAGACCAGAAATAATGAGACCCAGTTATCACCCGACGGTTTCCTAAGAAAATCCTGATGGTCATCATAACTCAACCGAAAGCTATTTCGAAATACCTCTGTACCTTGTGATAAAATCAGATGCACAACACATTTTTCTATTATCTCTCACAATTACGCAGGCACATCCAGATTTCCAAAGACCCAGAAAGAAAATTTACAAGGCTACAATAATCTTAATTTACAATTCGCAATTTAAGGAGGTCACTTGAGAAAGCCAATTGAGAAAACCAAACCCGTATCTTGAAATAATCAGAGAATTAATTCTACCACCCGTGAAAGGATGACATACAGAATCACAGAACATTTTGCATTTATCCTAAGGGAACACAACTCATTTACAGAACCTGCCGAACACAGTTTGATGCTAATCTCCTACAAAGATATAGTGCCGAAACATCTTGCATGGCAAAGTCATGAGACAAAATTAATCAATAGACTTCACAGTGAAGGGAAAGGGAAGACGATGAGGAAACAACAAGGAAAAGGAGCAAAATCTCAGTTCAAAGCCAAAATTTTAAAGCCAAAGTTACCGGTTAGTAATCCCAAACCTTGCAAATCATCCTTCCCTCCAAGTCCCTGGCTTTCCTTGACTCCACCCTGCCCGAACTCCCCCTCTTGGCCTCCTCTATTTTTTTTCTTTGCCCTCGGCTTCTCCCCTGTCTCGCACAGCCCCAAGGAAGAGAAAGGAAAGGAGAAAGAATTTGGCCATTAACTTGATAATTCTAACATTGGCCATGAGCTTTGACCTTTTGTGTAATTTGTAAATGTGATGTTAAGTATGTTTCTTCATGTTTTTATAATACCTTAGGTCTTAGCTAAAGTATAGTATAGCATGGAAATGATGTATGGCCATGTAAATATTTTATGGCTTTTTTGTGGCAAAGTAGTAAGATATAAATGATTATTTTGACCTATGTAGAGTAAACATGCCAGTATTTGGACTTTTGATGTATAAAGTATGAAAGATGTATATGATTTGAAAGTAGACAGGAAGAGCTCTCCAATGGTCGAAAGATCACTCAGATTGGATGTGTGAACACAATTTGACAGATTTTTATATTTAATCCCAATTAAAATGATTGTTTTTACTATTTTCATATAAATTGTGAAAATTCACCGAGTTTCCTATACAGATCGGTACTATCATTGCTCTGACTTCCATGTAGACAAAGTTATAAGCTATACCTAGAGACTTGAATCATATGCATACAATTTTTATTGATTTAGTTATGATTTTCCAAAATTTAATCAAAATAAATAGATTCAATTAAATAAATAGTGACCAAAGTTGGAAAAAATGTTATCATGGCTTTTATTGTGATTCAAGATCCTAATATGATATAAATGGACTTTAAAATGATTAAATACATGGGAAATAGGCCCATAAGAGAGGTGTAGTAGTTTTTGGTATTAGAGTTAAAGGTTTAGGCCCTCAGAGTCGAAGGATTAGGCTCTCAGAGCAATAATAATAGGCCAGTATAGTTTAAGTTAGGAAAAAGGAATAGTAATAAATAAATTATTCCTTAGTATTATTCTACTAACTAGTTGTTATTGTAATTGAAGCATAGTAACGATGTCTTCAACAAATAATAGCTCAGTTGTAGATGATCATGAAGAGCCTGAGATGGTACCAAATATACACCATCAAGAGAAAAGTATAGGCTCTGATGAGGTTCCTGTTGAGAATATAAAAGAAGGATAGTATGAAGCAGGAATTCCCCAACCAATACAGGAGGCTATTCCAGCAATGTCCATATAGGCAGTTCCTCCTGTAGCTGCCTTACCATAGAAAAGGGCGGTTGAGGTATATGAAGATGTGGACTACATAGCAGGATTGCTGTTAGATCCTAATAATACCCCGGGTGATAGACCAGCAGATGTAGAATTTATAGTGTACCAGATCATACATAAGTACTCAAGGGACCGGAGCAAGTAATGGCATTTATGAGTAGAGTGTCAAAGGTTAAGACATTTCTGGAAGGAATAGGAACAGAATACCGTGAGCCGATCTGGATCACCACACTCCTCAATGAAATACCAGATGACGAGTTTTGGACATCCATTAAAGCAAAGTTAGAAGGAAGGGAGTACCAAAACTTAGCTCACTATGTTAAGAATTACATGATAGAGGGGAAAGTCAAGAAGGCTAAGAAGGAGAAGACACGAAAGGGTGATTCAGGGAAGCAGCCAATTATAGAAGTTCTTGAAGTTCCCACTGACGAAGCTCAGAGAGTATAGGAGATTGTGGCTAGATTTTATAATGAAAATCTTTAAAGTTATTGGGACTCCCCAATGACTACTTTCCTAGATATGTTAAGGGATGTAAAAGAATTTATGGAGTCTTAAGGTCATCCTTTCAGTGAGCCAGCATGGATAGATATGGTCTTCACTATATTACCTTATGATGATGACTATTCGGCAATAGTAAAGGATGAGATGGGAAGAGAATGGCCAGTTAGTCTTCAGGAATGCCTTCGAGAATTGAGGCATTGTGAAAAGTAGAGGATGGAACTGGAGAATACCGAACGGGCTGAGACTGACCCTGTAGATCTTCCGAACCATGAGAACCCGATATAGTGACAATGAGGAACAGACAGAACCAGTACAAGAAAATCAGGAGGAAGAACTAGAAGATTATCTAGAGGAGGAACTAGAGGAAGAACTAGAGGAGGATCCAATTACCTACTAGACAGTCCTAGTTCCTCATAGATGATAGTCGGTTGTATGCATATGTGAACATATATATACGTAAAGAATGCTAACTGACTGCTAATTTTGAGATGTAATATATAAGCAGTCATAACAAGTATAAGAGGTAGAATAGAAAGATTGATGTATGATGATGTAGAAAGGACTATGAAGGAAAGCATGTAGATAGTGACTATGTGAATAAAATGATATGTTTATATACATTCTCTGAGTATGAATATTATGTGAATGTGATTTTAATATTGTGTAGATTAAAATGGCAAGTAATAGAAGACAAACTAAAGAAGCAACTCCTGAACAGGGAGGAGCTCCACAACAAGATATTCAGCAACAAGGTGCTCCACAGCAGGTCGATCCCCTGTAAGTCATTATGAACAAATTGGATAAATTGCAAAGAATTATTGAAAATTTACAGAGGACTATAGCAGATCAAAGTGAACGTCTTGATGTTAGAACTGAGGTGCCAGTTCAAAGTCCACAGCAGCATGTAGAAACACCAGTTGCAGTGATTAATCAAGCAGCAATTGACTTTGCCAATCAACATAATGTTATAGCTCAGTTCAGGAAGCATTGTCCTCCTTCCTTTAAAGGAAAATTTGATGTTCAGGCAGCAGAGGATTGGATACTAAGTCTTGAAAGGATATTCAAACTAATGGGATGCACCTCTGACATGAAAGCTTTGTTAGCCACTTACATGTTTGAGAAAGAGGCAGATCGATGGTGGCCAAATAAAGAGCTAATTCTGCAAGTACGTAACATACCTCTGACATGGGTGATATTTTTAGAATATTTCTATGATAAGTACTTCCCACTGTTAGTAAGAGATGAGAATGAAGCGGAATTCATTATGCTTAAACAAGGAGAAAATTAGTCTATTGATGAGAACGTAGCTACTTTTATATAGTTAGCAAGGTATTCTACATACTTACAGCAATATGATGATGAATGATGGAAGACTGAGAAGCTGGAAAGAGGTTTGAAACTAGCTATTAGAGAAAGAGTAGCACCTATTAGGATCAAAGAGTTCAATACACTAGTTGAGGTCAGTAGGATCACTGAAGGAAGTTTGAATCATAAAGGATTTATGTCTTCTGTCCTAACTAGTACAAGAAAAGTTACATATGAAGAAGGAGAATCGAGTAAGAAAAGAAAAAGGTCATTGAATAATAGAAGAGGTAGAAAGGGAGGAAGAAGAAGAGGAGGACGATTTGTCCAAAGAGATGTGCAAAGAGACATGCAAAAAGAAGCTCTAGTGTGTGAGCAATATGGCAAGATACATGGTGGAAGACCATGTTTAGCTGGGCAAAATGTATGCTTCAGATGTGGAAAACCTGGACACTTTATGAGAGATTACAGAGTAGATATAGCAAGGACTAGACCACAAGCACAAGGAAGAGTCTTCGCTCTTACGTAGCAAGAGGCTCGACAATCACCTGATCTCATTGAAGGTATGATTAAAGTAAATGATTGTCTTGTGCATGCCTTGTTTGATTCAGGTGCTAGTCATTCTTTCATTTCCTATAGATGTGCTAAAGGGTTGGGTATGATAATCATTCAGTTCCCATATGATTTGCATGTGTTCACACTTATGGGTATCCAAGCAACCACATCTCATGTCTACCTAAATTGCATTGTACAATATGAACATTGCTGCATCACACTAGATCTTATATGCATGCCATTCCCAGATATAGAAGTCATAATAGGCATGAACTGGCTCTTTGCCAATAATATTCTCCTCGACTACAAATACAAAGTTCTATTCTTGCCTACCCCAGAAAGTATTCCAATTGCTGAGACTAAGCTATAGGGAACTCAACAAAGTAACAATAAAGAATAAATATCCCTTACCTAGAATTGACGACCTATTAGATCAATTGACTGGTGCCATTATGTTTTCAAAAAATTGATTTATGATCAAGGTAATCAATTACGGGTAAAGGCAGAAGATGTTCCCAAAACTACTTTTTAGAACTCGTTATGGACACTATGAATTTTTAGTGATGCCATTTGGTTTGACTAATGCCTTAGCAATTTTTATGGACTACATAAATAGAATTTTCCGGCCAAATTTAGATAAATTTGTTGTGGTCTTTATCCATGATATATTAGTGCACTCCAAGTTTGTAGAGGAGCACGAAATGCATTTAAGAATAGTCTTGACAATTTTAAAAGAAAGAAAGTTGTATTCTAAACTAAATAAGTGTGAGTTTTGGCTCATAGAGGTATGGTTCTTAGGGCACGTCATCTCCAAGAATGGGGTTGCAGTAAACCCAAGTAAAGTAGATGCTGTCCTAAAGTGGGAGTGATCCAAGATTGTAACTGAGATAAAAAGTTTTCTTGGTTTAGCTGGCTATTACAGACGTTTCATACAAGACTTATCTCGAATTACATTGCCACTTACAAAACTTACTCGAAAAGACAAACCTTTTGTGTGGGATAAGAATTGCGAAAATAGTTTTCACGAACTAAAGCACAAGTTAACTACTCCACCTGTATTAACTATACCTAATCCCAAAGAACCTTTTGTGCTTTATACAGATGCAAGTAAGCACGGATTGGGTTGTGTACTAATACAGGAAGGTAGAGTGGCAGCTTATGCTTCTAGATAATTAAAACCACATGAAGAAAACTATCCCACTCATGATTTAGAACTTGCGGCTATAGTGCATGCTCTCAAGATTTAGAGACACCATTTTATGGTGGAATAGTAGAAGTGTTTTGTGACCACAAGAGCCTCGAATATTTATAAGATCAGAAAGAATTAAATGCGAGCCAAAGAAGATGGATAGATTTATTAAAAGATTATGATCATTCTATTAAATATCATCCAGGAAAGGCTAATGTAGTCACTGATGCATTGAGCAGAAAAACTATTCACGTAGCCTACATGATGATTTGTGAAATGAAAATGCTAGAGGATTACAAAGACATGCATTTATTTTTATAATTACATGAGACCAGAATTGGCAATAAATTTTTAAATGATTTATTGAAAGCCTAGCAAGAGGATGAGTTCGTAAAGTTAGTTAAAGAAAAGCAAAGGCATGGAGAGATGGAGGGATTTAATGTATTACAAAATGGCTTAATGAGATTTCAAAAGAGAGTTTATGTACCACTAGTAGTAGAGATAAGAGAAAAGGTTTTGGCAGAGGCACATCAGAGTAAATATAGTATTCATCTAGGTATTACGAAAATGTACCATGATTTAAAGAAATTATTTCGGTGGCCTAGTATGAAAAGGGATATTACCCAGTATGTGTCTAGATGCTTGGTGTGTCAAAAAGTAAAAATAGAGCACCAGAAGCCTACTTGATTGTTACATCCATTAGAGATCCCAGAATAGAAATGGGACAGTATTTCAATGAATTTCATAATGGGATTATCAAGAACATCGTCAGGATATAATGCAATATGGGTAATTGTGGATAGGCTAACTAAGTCAGCACACTTCTTCGCCATGAGGTCAACATATACACTGGATATATTGGCACAACTGTATGTAAAGGAGATAGTAAGATTACATGGAGTTCCAAGCAGTACTATATCAGACTGGGATCCAAGATTTACTTCAAATTTTTGGAAATCATTATAGTAAGCCCGAGGTACTAAACTGAGGTTTAGCATAGCATATCACCCTTACATTGACAGATAGATTGAAAGAACGATTTAGACATTAGAAGATATGCTAAGGGATTGTGTGTTAGAGATAAAAGGAAATTGGGATGTATACTTGCCCTTGGCAGAATTCACCTATAACAACAATTATCATTCCAGTATACAGATGGCACCTTATCAAGCATTGTATGGTAGGAAGTGCAAGTCCCCACTTTGTTGAATGGAATTGAGTGAAAGGCAATTGATAGGTCTAGAGATCGTAGACCAAACTTCCAGATAGTTTGAAATGATAAAGAAAAAGCTATTAACGTCACAAAGTAAACAAAAGAGTTATCCAGATCAAAGAAGGAAGCCGTTGGAATTTGAACTAGGAGACCATATATTTCTTAAAGTATCTCCTACAACTGGAGTTGGTCGATCTCTTAAAACGAAAAAGTTAGTCCCAAGTATATTGGATCTTTTGAAACCCTTTCAAAAGTTGGACCTATAGCTTACCAGTTAGCCCTACCACTAAATCTAAGCCAAATTCATAGTGTCTTCCATGTCTCCCAATTAAATAAATATCAGCTAGACCCTTCACATATTATAAAATATGAATGTATTGACTTACAAAATAATCTTTGCTTTAATGTATTACCTGAAAGAATAGTAGATTTTTGAGTCAAACAGTTGAGGAACAAAGACATTCCTCTGATGAAGTTCATTTGGAAAGGTTTATCTACAGAAAAAGCAACCTAGAAGATGGAGTCACATATACGACAAAAGTATCAAGCACTATTTACATAAGTTATATTTTAAATTTCGATGACAAAATTTAATCTAAGGGGGATAGAAATGTAATATCCTAAAATTTTACTGGATACTAGGTAATAAAAGAGGACAAAGGTGATGATAACGTAAAATGTGTAAGGAATTCACAAAAACGAATACACACCGTTTTATGTGAAATAGCGCAGAGAGATCATTTTTCTCCGGTTGGACAGAAAATGTGAAAATTATATTTTACCCCTAAAGGAATATAAAAAAGACGTTCATGTCCCAAAAGTACTAAAATGTATGTGGGGAAGAAATAGAAAAGCCTTGGGAAAAATTACACCTAATGACCCAAAAGTTCCAAAAATTTTAATTTAACCTCGGGTCAAGGGCAATTTTCTAAATATGAAAAATTATTGTCAAAATGAAGCCCTCGATGAGAGAAGTCCAATGGTATATGGCACTAAGAGTTAATGTTCAAGAATAAAGAAATAATTAGTGCCGAGTGTCCAAAAGTAATAGTATACCGATAAAGTAAATCGTGGGTCCTACTGATGGTTAAAAAGAAATTGGGACTGGATATGGGTCATACACAGATACCATTTGGGATAGGATAATTATGGAAATATAAAAATAAAATTAGAATAGCCATGTATCCCAAAAATACTAAATTAATATAAAGACAGTTTTATCGGTACGATTAAAAAGTACCCGGATTCAAGTATATCTGAATTAGGAAAATTGGGCAATTTTTGGACATCTCAAGCTCTCCCATGCATGACTTCCTGCAGCCATGTGACACAAAGCAATATTATATTATTTTTGGAATACTTCTTGAAGAAGTATGTAAAAGGAAAAAAAAGGTAATTAAGGGTTAGCAAAAGTAACCATGATTAAGGGTGTAATTAACCACTTAATCTCTTCTCTTTCCTCACCATTAATGTGTGAACCAGATGCCAAAACAGTCCAACAAAAAATACAAGAAAAGGGAGGAAGAAGGAAGAGAAAAAGGAAGAGGAATCAAAGGAAGATTGAAGCACAAATCAGTAAGCTTCTATGTTACTACCCTAAGCTTACTATCTATGGTTTTCAAAGCATGATTTATGGTTTAGTTTGCTTCCTATCCATCTTAGGGTTGCAGCCAAAAATGTGATTTAGCAATAGGAATGAGTTTTGGACCATTAAACTTAGGAAAAAGCATAGACTAGACACTCGAAGCATGAATCCATGGATGGTTTGAGGTGATTTGAAGGAAATTTTTTTCAATCACTTGAGACAATTTCAGCCAGAATAGGGGGAGTATTTAGAGTTCTAATTTCATGATTTTGACCTCAAAAAAGGATTCCTGATGGTCCAAAACCTTAAGAACAAGTGTGCTGTACAAAGAAAGATCAAAGGAAAGTTAAGTGAAAAATTTGGATTTTAGTGTTATGTTATTGTATAATTCCAAAAGTCCAATGGCTAAATTAGTTAAATGATGATATGATTAGGTTTAAGGAAGTGTTAAGAGGCTCAAGAAGTGGCATACCAAGTTTGAAAAGCAAGGGAGCATCATAAGGTAGTTAATTTTCCATACTAGCATTATGTTATCATAGTTGTTTTCAATATGCTTTATGCCTTGTCATATGAATGCATTTGAGATTATTTATGTGTATTGGCTGAGTTGATTGAGGGGCATTGAGACCTTGAGATGTCCATTTTTCAAAATGAAACTCTGCCGAAAATTTTATGAATTCATATGACGCAAATGTGTTAATGTATTCAAAATGTGTTATCTTGATGTTTTTATGCTTAATGTAATGATGTGATGGAATGTTAGGGATTAACTACTGAGATTATTTGAATCTCACCCTCCCAAATATTAACCATGAATAGGTAGCAACAATGGCAAGACCACCAAGGAAAAGAAAGGAAAGGAGAAAGAATTTGACCATCAACTTGATAATTCTAGCAATGGCCATGAGCTTTGACCTTTTGTGTAAATTTGTAATGTGATGTTAAGTATGTTTCTTCAAATTTTTATGATGTCTTAGGTCTTAGCTAAAGTATGGTATAGCATGGAAATGATATATGGCCATGAAAATATTTTATGGCTTTTTTGTGGCAAAGTAGTAAGATAGAAATGATCATTTTGACCTATGTAAAATAAATATGCCACTATTTGGACTTTTGATGTATAAAATTTGAATGATGTATATGATTTGAAAGTAGTAGGAAGAGCTCTCTAATGGTCTAAAGATCACTCAGATTGGATGTGTGAGCAATATTTGACGGATTTTTATATTTAATCCCAATTAAAATGATTATTTTTGCAGTTTTCATATAAATTGTGAAAATTCACGGAGTTTCCTATACAAATCAGTACTATCATTGCTCTGACTTGTATTTTTCCCATGTAGATAAAGTTATATTTTTCAACCATGTGCATCTTTTGTGCTTTGTACATCAAAAAACCCAAACAGTGGCATGTTTACTCTACATAGGTCAAGATGATCATTTATATCTTACTACTTCGCCAAATAAAAGCCATAAAATATTTACATGGCCATACCTCATTTTCATACTATACCATACTTTAGCTAAGACCTAAGGCATTATAAAAACTTGAAGAAACACACTTAAGATCACATTACAAATTTACACAAAAGGTCAAAACTCATGTCTAATGCTAGAATTATCAAGTTAATGGCCAAATTCTTTCTCCTTTCCTTTCTCTTCCTTAGTGGTCTTGCCATTGTTGCTACCTATTTATTGTTAATATCTAGGAGGGTGAGATTCAAAGAATCTCAGTAGTTATTACCCAACATACCATCATATCATCACATTAAGCATGAAAACATCAAGATAACACATTTTGAATACATTAACACATGTGCGTCATATGAGTTCATAAAATTTTTAGCAAGGTTTCATTTTAAAAAATGGACATCCCGAGGTTTGAATGCCCCTCAATCAACTCAGCCAATACACATAAATCATCTCAAAATATCATTGCAATCATATGAGAAGGCGTAAAGCACATTGAAAAACAAACATGATAATATAATGCAATTATGGGAAATTAACTACCTTATGATGCTTCCTTGCTTTCCAAACTTGGTATGCCACTTCTTGGGCCTTCTAAAACTTCCTTGAACCTATCCACATAATCATTAAACCAATTTAGTCATTGGTTTTTCAGAATTATACAATACCATACACACTAAAACCCAAATTTTTCACTTAGTTTTTCTTTGATCTTTCTTTGTACAACACACTTGTTCTTAAAGTTTTGAACCGTGGGAAATCTATTTTTGAGGTCAAAATCATGTAATTACAACTCTAAATACTCCCCCTATTCAGACTAAAATTGTCTCAAAGTAATTGAGAAATATTTCCTTTAAATCACTTCAAACCATCCATGGATTCATGCTTCTAATGGTTAATCTAAACTTTTCCCTAAGTTTAATGGTTCAAAACTCATTCCTATGCTAAAACCCTTATTTGGTAGAAACCCTAAGGTGAAGAGGAAGCAAACTAAACCATAAAACATGCTTTAAAAGCCATAGATAGTAAGCTTAAGGTGGTAGTATAGAAGCTTACCAACTTGTGCTTCAATTTTCTTTTGATTTCTCTTCATTTTTCTCTTCCTTCTTCCTCCCTTTTCTTGCATTTTTTTCTATTCTATTTCACCTGCTGGTTCATGCATGAAATGGTGAAGAAAGAGAAGGGTTTAAGTGGCCAATTATGTGCTTAATTAAGTAACTAATCATGGTTTCCTTTTGGCTAATCCTTTATTACTTTTTGCCTCCTTCTTTAAGAATTTTTCTTAAGAAATATTAAAATATTCTTTGGCCTCATATGCTACAGAAAAGTCATGCCTAAGAGAGCTTGAGGTGTTCCAAAATTGCTCAATTTTTCCTGTTCTAGATATATCTTGAATCGGGTAATTTTTAACCGTACTAATAAAACTGCTTTTTATGGTAAATTAATATTTTTGGGCTACAAGACTATTCTAATTTTATTTTTATATTTTCATAATTATCCTATCCTAAATGGTATCTGTGTGTGGCTCATATCCTGTCCTGGTTTCTTTTTAACCATTGGTAAGGCCTATAGTTTACTTTAACGGTTTACTGTTACTTTTAGACCCTCGGCACTGATGATTTCCTTATTCTTGAACATTAACCCTCAGTGCCATATACCATTAGACTTCTCTCATCATGGGCTTCATTTGATAGTAATTTTGCATATTTACAAAATTACCCTTAACCAGGGTTAAATTATAATTTTCTGAAACTTTAAGGTCATTCGGTGTAATTTTTCCCAAGGTTTTCTATTTCTTTCTTCATGTAATTTTTAATACTTTTGGGATATGGATGTCATTTTTGAAATTTTTTCTTATAATTTTCTCATTTTTCCATCCAATTGGGAAAAATGATCTCTTTACCCTTATTCATGCAAAACGGTGTCCGTCTGTTTTCATGAATTTCTTGTATATTTTGCATTATCATTAACTATATCCTTTTTCATTACTTAGTAGCTAATGAAAATTTGGGATATTACATTTTTGCCCCCCTTAAATTAAATTTCGTCCTCAAAATTTAAAACATACTTTATGTAAATAGTGCTGGATACTTTTGTCACATATGTGACACCTTCCAAGTTGCTTCTTCTTTAGATAAGCCTTTCCACACCACCTTCACTAGAGGAATGTCTTTGTTCTTCAATTATTTGACTCGATAATCTACTATTCTTTCAAGTAATATATTAAAGCAAGGATTATCCTGTAAGTCAATACATTCATATTCCATAATATGTGAAGGGTTAGGCTGATATTTCCTTTATTGGGAGACATGGAAGACACTGTGAATTTGGCTTAGATTTGGTGGTAAGTCTAACCGATAAGCTACAGGTCTGGCTTTTGAAAGGATTTTGAAAGGTCCAATATACTTAGGACTAAGCTTTTTTGTTTTGAGAGATCGACCAACTCTAGTTGTAGGAAATACTTCAATAAATACATGGTCTCCTTCTTCAAAATCGAACGGCTTTCTTTTTCGATCTACATAACTATTTTACCTACTTTGAGCTGTTAGTAACTTTTTCTTTATCATTTCAATTTGCTTGGAAGTTTGGTCTACGATCTCTAGACCTATCAATTGCTTGTCACCCAATTCTGTCCAACAAAGTGGGGACCTACACTTCCTACCATACAATGCTTCATAAGGTGCCATTTTAATACTAGAATGATAGCTGTTGTTATTGGCGAATTCTGCCAAAGGTTAGTATACATCCCTATTTCTTTTCAATTCTAGCACACAAGCCCTTAGCATATCCTCTAATGTCTAAATTGTTCTTTTAGTCTGTCCATCAGTCTGAGGATGATATGCTGTGCTAAATCTCAATTTAGTACCTAGGTCTTGTTGTAATGATATCCAGAAACATCAAGTGAATCTTGGATCTCAGTCAGATATGATACTACTTAGCACTCCATGTAATCTTACTATCTCTTTTACATACAATTATGCCAATCTATCCAGTGTATATGTTGACTTCATAGCTAAGAAGTGTGCTGACTTCATTAGCATGTCCACAATCACCCTTGATTGCATCATATCCTGACGATGTTCTAGCTAATCCCATTATGAAATTCATTGAAATACTGTCTCATTTCCATTTTGGGATCTCTAGTGGATGTAACAATCCAGCAGGCTTTTGGTGCTCTATTTTTACTTTTTGACACACCAGGCATGTAGACACATACTGAGTAATTTCCCTTTTCATACCAGGCCATCAAAACAACTTCTTTAAATTATGATACATTTTCGTAATACCAGGATGAATAATATATTTACTCTAATGTGCCTTTGCCAAAACCTTTTCTTTTATCTCTGCTACTAATGGTACATGAACTCTCTTTTGAAATCTTATTAAGCCATTTTCTGATACATTAAATCCCTACATCTCTCAATGCCTCTGCTTTTCTGTAACTAACTTTATGAACTTATCCTCTTGCTGGGCTATCAATAAATCATTTAAAAATTCATTGTCAATTCTGGTCTCATGCAACTGCAAAAGTAAATGCATGTCTCTAAAATCCTCCAACATTTTCATTTCACAAATCATCATGTAGGCTACGTGAATAGTTTTTCTACTCAATGCATCAGTCACTACATTAGTCTTTCCTATATGGTAGTTAATAGAATGATGATAATCTTTTAATAACTCCATCCATCATCTTTGCCTTGCATTTAATTCTTTCTAACCATCTAAATATTTGAGGCTAATGTGGTCACAAAACACTTCTACTATTCCACCATATAGATGGTGTCTCCAAATTTTAAGAATTTTAAGAGCATGCACTATAGCTGCAAATTCTAAATCGTGAGTGAGATAGTTTTCTTCATGTGGTTTTAATGTCTAGAAGCATAAGCTACCACTCTACCTTCATACATTAGTACACAACCCCAATCAGTGCTTACTTGCATCTGTATAAAGCACAAAAGGTTCTTTGGGATTAGGTATAGTTAATACAGATGGAGTAGTTAACCTGTGCTTTAGTTCGTGAAAACTATTTTCGCAATTCTTATCCCACACAAAAGGTTTTCCTTTTCGAGTAAGTTTTGTAAGTGGCAATGCAATTCGAGAAAAGTCTTGCCTGAAATGTCTGTAATAGCCAATTAAACCAAGAAAACTTCTTATCTTAGTTGCAGTCTTGGATCGCTTCCACTTTGGGACAACATCTATTTTACTCGGGTCTATTGCAACCCATCCTTGGAGATGACATGCCCTAAGAACAGTATCTCTGTGAGCCAAAACTCACATTTAGTTTAGCATATAGCTTTCTTTTGTTTATAAATGTCAAGACTATTCTCAAATGCATTTCGTGCTCCTCTAAACACTTGGAATACACTAATATAACATTGATAAAGACCACAACAAATTTATCTAAGTACGGCTAGAAAATCCTATTCATGTAGTCCGTAAAAATTGCTGGAGCATTAGTTAGACCAAATGACATCACTAAAAATATGAAGTGCCCATAACGAGTTCTAAAAGTAGTTTTGGGAACCTCTTATATCTTTACCTGTAATTGATAATACCCTGATCGTAAGTCAATTTTTGAAAATATAGTGGCACCAGCCAATTGCTCTAATAGGTCATCAATTCTAGGTAAGGGATATTTGTTCTTTATTGTCACCTTATTCAGCTCCCTACAATCAATGCATAGTTGGAGGCTCCCATCTTTGTTCTTCACAAATAATACTAGAGCACCCCATGGAGAAACACTAGGTCTAATGAATACTTTTTCCAATAACTCCTTAATTTGCTTCTAAAATTCTGCCAACTCAGGTGGGGCTATTCTGTATGGTGCTTTGGATATTGGGCCTCTTCCTGGTGCTAAGTCTATGGCAAATTCAATTTCTCTTTCCAGTGGTAAATCATTAAAATCCTTTGGAAATACTTTTTGAAATTCCTTTATCACTGGTATCTTTTCAATCTCTTCATCAACCTCCACATTGACTAAAAAGAAAACTAAGTAGGTTGAACATCATTTTCCCAAGCTTCTTTGAACTTGAGTAGTTGATATAAAATTTAGTTTAGTCTCAGTAATTGGAATACTTTCTGGGGTAGGCAAGAATAGAACTTTGTTTTTGCAGTTGAGGAGAATATTATTGGCAGAGAGCCAGTTCATGCCTATTATGAGATCTATATTTGGAAATGGCATGCATATAAGATCTAGTGTGGTGCAGCAATATTCATATTGTACAATACAATTTAGGCAGACATAAGATATGGTTGCTTGGTTACCAGTTGGTGTGGACACATGCAAATCATATGGTAACTGAATGATTATCAGACACAACCTTTCAGCACATTTATAGGAAATGAAAGAATAACTAGTACCTAAATCAAACAAGGCATGCACAAGATAATTGTTCACTTTAATCATACCTTCAATGTGATCAGGTGATTGTCAGGCCTCCTACTGTGCAAGAGCAAAGACTCTTCCTTGTGCTTGTGGTCTAGTCCTTGCTATATTTATTTTGCAATCTCTCACAAAGTGTCTGGGTTTTCCACATTTGAAGTATACATTTTGCCCAGCTAAACATAATCTTCCACCATGTGTCTTGCCACATTGCTCACACACTAGAGCTTCTTTCTGCACATCTCTCTGAACAAATTGTCCTCCTCCTCTTTTGTCTCCCCTTCTACCTCTTCTATTATTCCATGACCTTTTTCTTTTCTTACTTGATTCTCCTTCTTCATATGTAATTCTTTTTGTACTAGCTGGGATAGAAGACATAAAGCCTTTATGATTCAAACTTCCTTCAGTGATCCTACTGACTTTGACTAGTGTATTGAACTCTCTAATCCTCATAGGTGCTACTCTTTGTCTGATAGCTAGTTTCAAACCTCTTTCTAGCTTCTCAGTCTTCCATTATTCATCATCATGTTGCTGTAAGTATGTAGAATACCTTGCCAACTGTATAAAGGTAGCGATATATTCATCAACTGACTGATTTTCTCATTGTCAGAGCATAATGAATTCAGCTTTCTTCTTATCTCTTACTGACAATGGGAAGTACTTATCATAGAAATATTCGAGAAATATCTCCCATGTTAGGGGTATGTTATGTGCTTTTAGAATTAGCTTTGTGTTTCACCACCATCAATCTGCCTCTTCTCAAATATGTAAGTGGCTAACAAAGCTTTCATCTCAGAGGTTCATCCCATTAGTCTGAATACCTTTTCAAGACTCAGTATCAAATCCTCTGCTGCCTGAACATCAAACTTTCCTTCAAAGGAAGGAGGACAATGCTTCCTGAACTGAGTTATAGCATTCTGTTGATTGGCAAAGCTTATCGTTGCCTAATTTATCACTGCAGTTGATGTTTCTACTTGCTACTATGGACTTTGAACTAGCACCTCATGTAAGTAAGGCTGACTTCCCAAGAGGGGGGTGAATTAGGAAGATTGAAATTTTTCTGCACAAAGTAAAATATGTGAAGATAGCACAGTGTAAAGGAAGCAGCATGTAAAACAAAGCAAGCTGAAAAGTAAAGATGAGAAGAAGAAGACTCAGTAATTTATCCTGGTTCAGTCTATCCACTTGACCTACATCCAGTCCTCAAGACCACTCTTGAGATTTTTCCACTATACAACAAGAATTCAACGGGCTTCTTGCTAATGCCACAGTACAACGAGTATGCTCTGTTTCTGGAGCTTTCTCAATCTCTCTAAGCACTTCTACAATGTGCTTCCCAATCCCCTTGTGATTTCCCCTCACAAGTAAATCTCTCGTCCAGATAAAGAGTAGATTGTTTACAAGGATATAACTCTCTTGAATAGAGTAGATATGAAGATTGAAGTATAGATATTGAAGTTGAGAGGGTAAAAGCTTTTTGAAAAATTGATTGGGCAGAGTTTTAGTATATACAAGTTTGATTCGTTACCCACTACTTCAAATGATGTTATATTTATAGATTTAGGTCTCAAATGTCCGTTAGAGAGAAAATCTATCCGTTGAGGAAGTTATCCAACGGTTACTCTGAAAAACTATCCGTTTACCAACAGCATTTAATGTTTCTGACACACTGAAATTCGAATTTTGGTTGGCCAATCGACGAATTTCGAAGGAACCGAAGGTTAAAGCTTTCAACGTTACAGCACGAAGTTCGTCTGTTCAAGAAGTGAAATTCGAATTTTGAACCTTACAAAACATTTTCACAATGTGACATACAAATTTTCAAGAGGAAAGTTTTTCGGTTAAGTGTGAACAGTGTTTTTAATTTTCTACAGTGCCTTCGAAATTCGAACTTTGGAAGCCCAAAATTCGTCTGTCTGTAAAACGTTCAAGGAGGCACAGTAGTTAACTTTCTTCGAAATTCGAATATTGAAATAGTGAAGTTCATCTATCAGAGAGATTCTTTTCAGACTAACTTCAACATTCAAAGTTACAAAGCTCTGTCATTCGTATGTCAATATTTCATTCCAACAGTCTCATAAACTTAGCTTCTGAAATTCAAATTTTAATGTTCAAAATTCGTCTGACAGAAAGCAGTTTTGAAACTTAAATTATTCTTAATCTCAGATGAACTTTAACATTGTTTCAGATGAATTTCTTCCATTTTCATAAGTTTTGCTTTGTCTGAAATTCGAATTTTGAAGACTCAAAGTTCGTCTATTTCAAAGAAGCTCCTTTCAGACTTATATGAAAATTCGAATGTTGGAAAGTCAAAGTTCGTCTATCACAAAGCATTTTTAAAACTTAATTTCATCCTGATTTCATATGAGCTTCAATATTATCTCAGACGAATTTCTTTGATTTTCACAAACTACATTTTATCTGAAATTCCAATTTTGGAGATGTGAAGTTCGTTTGTTAGTGAAAAAGCTTCTTTCAGTCTTTGATGGAAATTCGAATTTTGGATACTCAAAATTCGTTTGACAGAGAGACAACTCTTAAGACTTATTTTGTTTTGACTCGAAATTCGAATTTCCAAAGGCAAAGTTCGAATTTCTAATATGACAGTTTAGTTTAAACTTTCAAACTTCGTATGTTTGTGGGTATTTTTCAAATAAGTCAAGATTTAACACAAAATCAAGGTTTAAAAACATCTTTTCTTGAAATCAAAAACTTTTACCCTCATTTGAACATAACAAAAGATCCTACAGAAGATCTAGCAGCTAATACTCAGAAATTCTTCACTTAAAGCACTTTGATCTCCTTTGATATCTTCAATCCAAGCTTTTGGATGTTAGTTTGGAATCATCAAAACTCTTGATTCAACATTCTCCCCCTTTTTGATGATGACAAAACAACTTACAAACTGGATTAGTACTTGGGTTTGCTTTTACAAGCTCCCCCTTAACATATGCATTATGTTTTAACAGATATCATATACAGCAGATCAAGTGAAGATATTCAAAGGGAAATATGCACAAAACATTGCAACAAGGAAATCCATTCATTTTATCAAGAGTTGCTATACAAAAGCCAGATTAATCAAAGTTCTAATGCAAACAATCAAAATAGTAACAGAAAAACAGTAACAGAATCACAAAACACTACAAGGGGACTCAAGCCTAATTTCTAAGCAAATCTTCAATCATTTCTTCTTGGGCTTGGTCTTCTTGCTGTACGTTTTACCTTTCCCAGATTGCTCAGCAGCAGCAGACTTTCCAGTTTACCCAGTCTTCTCCCCCATTTTGGCATCATCAGGAAGGCCAACAAAATCAGTAGGAGGAGGGATCTGAGAGACAGGAATAGCTTGAAGTGAGACAGGAGCAAAAGGGATTTTTGGTTCCATAGGAGACTCAGTGCTTGGTTCCTCATCGGAGATTTCCAAAAGTTCTTGCATTGTCTGCCTGGAAAGAGCTAGCTGAGCTCTCTGTTCCTCTGAAAGCCCATAAGCAGCAAGAGAGGAAGTGGCTGGTTCATCAGGATGAAACATTTCCTCAAGCCTTCTTCTTTGTTCTTGCAGGAGAGCATTGTGAGCAATGGCCTCATAATCAACAACAGGCACAATGCTTCTCTCTTCATTGCTTACTCCCTCCTGCATAGAAGAGGTTGAGATAGCTGCAACCAGTCTTTCAACTTGCTCAGACTCTTGAGTAGACAGAATTGAATCCTGAGCATCTTTTTGCATAGGCTCATGAGGGCTTGCTCCTTGAAGTCCTTCTTCTTCCAATCCATAGTCCAAGGGTGGACCAGGACTTGGTGTCCTCATTTCATCAGCACCATCTATATCATCATCATGGTCAGAGGAGGCAATCTCAAAAGGGCTTGGAGGCTCAGGAGTTGGAGATTGGACAGGCACAGAGGACCTGGGATGAGGTGGAGCTGAAGTGGCAGGAATTGCACTTCTAATTTCTTCATAGGCATCAGCCACCACCTTCATGTTCACATCTAACTGATGGATCTGGTCTTGCAGATGAGCAAATTTGGCATTTTGCTCATCTTTGAAAAACAGTCAGATTTAACGTAAGTAACCGTCTGACAGACGAATTTTGAGAGGTCAAAATTTGAACTTCGGGCAGTTACAAGTTAAACCGTTCAGCAAAGCTTACTGACAGACGAATTTTCTTCTGAAAGTTCATTTGACAGTGGCTTGGATTAAGCAATACAAGCACAATAGACGAATTTTGTTATAACAAAGTTCGAATGTTGAAGAGAAAACAACAGGCAACAGACAAGACATCAACCAATAGATGAATTAAGCAAGCAGAACTTCATCTTTCAAGCATTCAACATGAAGAACATGATTCAACAGACGAATTTTGACCTGAAAATTCACATTTTTCAACTTTTGTAAAGGTTGTCCAACATTCGTATGTTAAGAAGTGATAATTCGTACAACAGTGATGGACAAACATAACTTTGAAATTTTTGTTTTTGAAAATTCGAACTTCCAAGATCCAACAGATGAATTTTGAGGCATCACCGAGAACTGTTCCAAGGCATAATAGGCCGAAATTTGTCTGTTGGTCAACTAAAATTCGAATGTTGACCACGTTGACTAGTTCAAAAACATAGTTTATGAAGCAAAATATGTCTAACACACATTAAAATTCGAATTTCATTTTTAAAAACTTACAGAATGGATCCAGAACTCAGAGTTTTCATCATTTTACTTCACTTTCTGGTTGTTCCATTCTGATGTGCTCCAATCTTCAAGTTTATTACCATTGAATCTTGTGAGGAGCACCTGCAGCTTAAATTAAACATACTCGGATGCTAAAGTTAGAATTAATCTTAAAGACAAAACCTTTGAAAATAAGATTGCACAAGAATTACTTACAGTTCACTGGGATTTACCATACCCAATTCTCTCCTTATTTTGCAATGCCTGTCTTCTGATAGAGGCTTTGTGAGTATATCAGCAACTTGATTCTCTGTTGGGATGTGCTCCAGCTTAACTTCTCCTTCCAGAATGTGATCCCTTATGAAATGATGTCTAACTTCAATATGTTTCGTCCTTGAATGCATGACATGATTCTTGGTGATATTTATGGCACTTTGGTTGTCACACATGATTGGTATCTCTTTCATTTTAACCTCAAGATCTTCAAGGTACTGCTTCATCCAGATAACTTGGGCACAACAGCTTCCAGCTGCAACATACTCAGCTTCTGCAGTGGATAGGACCATACTGTTTTGCTTTTTACTGCACCATGAAACCAGGGATCCCCCAAGAAACTGACAAGTTCCACTTGTGCTTTTTCTGTCAGTTTTGGATCCTGCAAAATCAGCATCAGTGTATCCTTTGAGATCTTCTCCATTGCCCTTTGGATACCAGAGACCCATCTATGATGTTCCAATAAGATATATGAAAATTCTCTTCACAGCTATTGCATGGGTTTCCTTGGGACATGATTGGAACCTGGCATACATACAGACACTGAACATAATGTCCGGTCTGCTGGCAGTTAAGTACAGCAGGGATCCAATCATTCTTCTGTACTGAGTAATGTCAAACATCTTCCCATTCTCATCCATGTCTAGTTTGGTTGCAGTAGCCATAGGTGTTCCCATTGGCTTGGCATTCTCCATTCCAAACTTCTTTAGCAGCTCCTTTAGATACTTGGATTGACTGAGAAAGATACCATCATCAAGCTGTCTGATTTGCAGTCCAAGGAAGAAGTTAAGTTCATCCATCATGGACATCTCAAATTCTCCCTGCATTAACTCAGAAAATTTCTTGCAAAGAGATTCATTAGTAGCACCGAAAATAATATCATCAACATAGATTTGAACAATTAGTAAATCTTTATTTTCTTTCTTAGTGAATAAAGTTGTGCCAACTTTGCCTCTATTGAACCCCTTTTCAATTAGAAAATTGCTCAGTCTCTCATACCATGCTCTAGGGGCTTGTTTTAATCAATAGAGAGCTTTCTTCAGTTTATAAACATGCTTTGGTTTTGTAGAATCCTCAAAACTTGGAGGTTGATCTACATAAACTTCTTCCATGATATAACCATTTAGAAAGGCACTCTTTACATCCATTTGATATAACAAAATGTTTTTCATGCATGCATATGCCAGCAGTATTCTTATAGCTTCTAATCTAGCTACTGGTGCAAAGGTTTCTTCAAAATCAATACCTTCTTCCTGATTATACCCTTTAGCAACCAATCTAGCCTTGTTTCTTATTATAGTTCCAGATTTATCAAGTTTATTTCTAAAAACCCATTTGGTACCAATAACATGAAGATTTTTTGGGCCTAGGCACTAAATCCCAAACTTGATTTCTTTCAAACTGATTTAGTTTGTCTTGCATAGCTAAAATCCAGTAGTCATCAGTTAAGGCTTCTTCAGTACACTTAGGTTCAATTTGAGAAATGAAAGCGCAGTTGAGCATTTGATCCCTTAACTTTTTTTTGGTTTTGACTCTCTCTTGAACATTTCCTATTACTTGATCAACAGGATGATTCCTTTGATATCTCCAAGCTCTAGGCAGTTCTTGAGATGTTTCTTCATTAATTTCTTCATCAAACTGTTGCTCCTAGATATCTTCCTCTGTGTTAACAGATTCAGATATCTTTGGAGGTTCAGTTTACGTTTATCAGAAAAGCTCAGTTTTTCAAAGTTGAAAGCAGGATCATCCTCATTGCTAGCATGTTTTGAAACAGTTTCATTTTCAATGAAAACCACATGCACAGATTCTTCTACCACATTTGCTCTTTTATTATAAATTATATATGCCTTACTCCTCCTAGAGTAGCCCAGAAATATACCTTCATCGGATTTGGCATCAAACTTACCCAGATTTTCTTTCCCATTGTTGTGAATGAAGCATTTGCATCCAAACACATGGAGATGGGACAGATTTGGCTTTCTTCCCTTGTAAAGCTCGTATGGAGTCTTCCCAAGGATAGGTCTGATGTAGGCTCTATTTATGATGTAGCTTGCTGTATTCACTGCATCAGCCCAAAACACTTGAGAGAGTTCCTTCTCATTCAACATAGCTCTGGCCATCTCTCCAATAGTTCTGTTCTTCCTTTCTACTACCCCGTTCTGTTGAGGGGTCCTTGGAGCTGAGAAGTTGTGGTCAATTCCATGCTCATTGCATTACTCCAGGAAGTATGCATTTTCAAACTCTCCTCCATGATCTGACCTGATTGACACAATAGAAATACCTTTCTCATTTTGCACTTTCTTTGCTAAGGTTACAAATGCATCAAAGGTATCACTTTTAGAGGAAAGAAATAATGTCCAAGTGAATCTAGAATAGTCATCTACAATTACAAGCACATACAGGTTACCTCCAAGACTTTTCACCCTAGATGGTCCAATTAAGTCCATATGCAGCAAATCAAGTGGTCTAGTTGTGGTAACTACATTTTTAGATTTAAAAGATAATTTATTTTGTTTGCCTCTTATGCATGCATCACATTCTTTGTCATTTTCAAAAGATATTTTTAGCAGGCCAGTTACTAGCTTATTCTTGATCAGTTTAGACAATTGATTCATGTTAACATGAGCTAATCTCCTATGCCATAACCAACTATCATTATCCTGACTAATTAAACATACAGAATCCAAGGGAGGAAGTTCATCAAGATGAATAGTATAACAATTACCATCCCTTTGAGCTTTGAGGATTACTTTGTGATCACTTTTTCTCATGACCACGCAAAATTTTAAGTCAAACAGCACCCAATTTCCTTTATCACAGGTTTGACTCACGCTCAGTAAATTGTGGTTGAGGCCAATCACAAACAGCACCTCTTCAATGGATGTTTCCGGATTTTTGCCTACAATGCCAATGCCAACAATTTTGCCATATTGATCACCTCCAAAGGTCACCTTTCCTTCCTTTCTTGTCTCTAAGGGTGATGAACTTCTCCTTATCACCAGTCATGTGACTTGAGCAGGCACTGTCCATATACCATTTGTTGCTTTTCTTAGCTTTGAGACAGACCTGCAAAACAATGCTTATGTTTTCCTTTTAGGTACTCATATTTACTTGGGTCCTCTTTGGTTAGTAGATTTTTCCCTAGATGCAGATGCAACTTTGGGAGCCCATTCAACTTTCCTGCCAAGTCCATTTTTCTTCAATGTACAAGAATTGGAAATATGTCCCTTTTTGTTACAGAAATGATAGGTAGTGAAGGGACTGCTAGATTGAGTGGTAGGAAGAAAACAGTGCAGATAATACTTTTGTCTTGTATGCTTTGGTTGATTATATGTTTCAATGCAAGATGACATGTGATCTTTCTTTCTGTTGCTCTCAGCATGCACAAAATGTCTCACGTATGCATTTTGGTTTTTCTTCCTAATCTTTTCCTTGACAGCACATGGATCATAGCCAAGACTAGCTTTTCCTTGTGATATTCTTTGGCTCCCCATCAAGGCAAACAACATATCTTTTCCTCTAGTGAGCCTAGACATGCTTTTTACTAAGTAATCATTAGTTTGCTTAAGTTCAATGCATAAAGTACAGCAAATAGATTCAGCAATAGGTAGTGAGGTGATTTCAGAAATGTTGCTTTGAGATTCCAGTTTATTAATCTTTCTCTTTGTTAGTTTTAGTTCTAGAATAACTTTAATAAATTCATCATGAAACTCATGAAATGCATCAAGTAGCTCAGAATAGGAAGGTTCAGATTCATATACCCCTTCCTCCTGATCACTGCTGCATGAGGGTTCAGCTTCTTCAGAAGCAAGTGCCATCAGGTAGATGTTGGCAATCTCATCCTCATCCTCTTCCTCCTCATCTGAGTTGTTGCCCCATATTGATGAGATGTAGGCTTTCTTCTTCTTCCCTTTGTCAGCAGCTTTCTTATCTTTTTCTTGCTTTTTGAGGAATTGAGGATAATCCCATTTGATGTGTCCCTGCTTCTTGTATTCATAGCAAGTCACAGTCTCTTTTCCCTCTCTCTTGTTTTCACCAGCTGCTCCCTTCTTGAAAAATTTCTTGTTCTTCTTCTTGTTGTAGAATCTTTCGAATTTTCTGACCATCACAGCCAGAGTTTCTTCATCCAGCTCATCTTCTTCATCAGATTCTTCTTCCTTTTCATCAGCAGCTTTGAGGGCAAGGCCTTTCTTCTTTCTGTCTAACCTAGCTTCCTTGAGAGCTTTGATTTTTCCTTCATACTCCTCAAGGATGCCAAAGAGAGCTATGACAGAGGCCATTGATTCTCCTCTGGCTTCCTCTATTGCTGTCACCTTGGGCTGCCATTCCAGAGGGAGAGCTCTGAGTATCTTTCTTACTTTTTCAGACTGAGTGTATTCCTTTCCCAGGCTTTTCAATTGATTCACAATGAGAGTGAATCTCTTTTGCAGCTCCTTTACAGTTTCTCCTTCAGCCATTCTGAAGCTTTCGTATTCTCCAATGCATGTATTCAGTCAGTTCTCCTTGACCGCAGTTGTTCCTTCATGTGCAATCTGCAGAGTGCCTCACATCCTTTTTGCAGTGGGGCATTGTGAAACTCTGTAGAATTTGTCCTGATTCAGGGCACTGACTAAACAATGCTTTGCTTTGAAATTTAGCAGGACTCTCCTTCTATCTTCCTCATTCTACTCTGCTTCTAGCTTCTCTTTGTGTCTTCCATCTTCAGTTAGAGTAATTGGGTCGAAATCTTCTTTCTCAATGACTGACCATATATCAAGATCAATTAATTAGAGGTAAATTTGCATTCTCATCTTCCAGTACCCATAATGTTCTCCACTGAAGCCTGGTGGTCTATTGGTGTTGTTTCCTTCAGGAAGTATGCTTTCTCCAAAGCCAGACATCTTAATTCCTGGACTGTGAGATCCTTTGAATGGGAATCTGAGCTTTGATACCACTTGTTAGTAAGGCTGACTTCCCAAGAGGGGGGTGAATTGGGAAGATTGAAATTTTTCTGCACAAATTAAAATATGTGAAGATAGCACAGTGTAAAGGAAGTAGCATGTAAAACAGAGCAAGCTGAAAAGTAAAGATGAGAAGAAGAAGACTCAATAATTTATCCTGGTTCGGTCTATCCACTTGACCAACGTCCAGTCCTCAAGACCACTCTTGAGATTTTTCCACTATACACCAAGAATTCAACGGGCTTCTTGCTAATGCCACAGTACAATGAGTATGCTCTGTTTCTGGAGGTTTCTCAGTCTCTCTAATCACTTCTACAATGTGCTTCCCAATCCCCTTGTGATTTCCCTTCACAAGTAAATCTCTCTTCCAGATAAAGAGTAGATTGTTTACAAGGATATAACTCTCTTGAATAGAGTAGATATGAAGATTGAAGTACAGATATTGAAGTTGAGAGGGTAAAAGCGTTTTGAGAAATTGATTAGGCAGAGTTTCAGTATATACAAGTTTGATTCGTTACCCACTACTTCAAATGATGTTATATTTATAGATTTAGGTCTTAAATGTCTGTTAGAGAGAAAATCTATTCGTTGGGGAAGTTATCCAACGGTTACTCTGAAAAACTATCCGTTTACCAACCGCATTTAATGTTTCTGACACACTGAAATTCGAATTTTGGTTGGCCAACAGATGAATTTCGAAGGAACCGAAGGTTAAAGCTTTCAACGTTACAGCACGAAGTTTGTCTGTTCATGAAGTGAAATTCAAATTTTGAACCTTACAAAACATTTTCACAATGTGACATACGAATTTTCAAGAGGAAAGTTTTTCGGTTAAGTGTGAACAGTGTTTTCAATTTTCTACAGTGCCTTCGAAATTCAAACTTTGGAAGCCCAAAATTCGTCTGTCTGTAAAACGTTCAAGGAGGCACAGTAGTTAACTTTCTTCAAAATTCGAATATTGAAATAGTGAAGTTCATCTATCAGAGAGATTCTTTTCAGACTAACTTCAACATTCAAAGTTACAAAGCTCTGTCATTCGTATGTCAATATTTCATTCCAACAGTCTCATAAACTTAGCTTCTGAAATTCAAATTTTAATGTTCAAAATTCGTCTGACAGAAAGCAGTTTTGAAACTTAAATTATTCTTAATCTCAGATGAACTTTAACATTGTTTCAGATGAATTTCTTCCATTTTCATAAGTTTTGCTTTGTCTGAAATTCGAATTTTGAAGACTCAAAGTTCGTCTATTTCAAAGAAGCTCCTTTCAGACTTATATGAAAATTCGAATGTTGGAAAGTCAAAGTTCGTCTATCACAAAGCATTTTTAAAACTTAATTTCATCCTGATTTCATATGAGCTTCAATATTATCTCAGACGAATTTCTTTGATTTTCACAAACTACATTTTATCTGAAATTCGAATTTTGGAGATGTGAAGTTCGTCTGTTAGTGAAAAATCTTCTTTCAGTCTTTGATGGAAATTCGAATTTTGGATACTCAAAATTCATCTGACAGAGAGACAACTCTTCATACTTATTCAGTTTTGACTCGAAATTCGAATTTCCAAAGGCAAAGTTTGAATTTCTAATATGACAGTTCAGTTTAAACTTTCAAACTTCGTCTGTTTGTTGGTATTTTTCAAATAAGTCAAGATTTAACACAAAATCAAGGTTTAAAAACATCTTTTCTTGAAATCAAAAACTTTTACCCTCATTTAAACATAACAAAAGATCCTACAGAAGATCTAGCAGCTAATACTCAGAAATTCTTCACTTGAAGCACTTTGATCTCCTTTGACAACTTCAATCCAAGCTTTTGGATGTTAGTTTGGAATCATCAAAACTCTTAATTCAACACCGCAGTTCTAACCTCAGGATGTTCTCTCTGATCTGCTATATTCCTCTATAAATCCTCAATAATTCTCTATTGTTGATCCAATTTGTTCATAATGACTTGCAGGGGATCAACTTGCTGTGGAGCACCTTGTTGCATAATATCTTGCTGTGGATCCCTTCCCTATTCAGGAGCTACTTCTCTGGTTTGTCTTCTGGTACATGCCATTTTAATCTACACAATATTAAAATCACGTTCATATAATAATCTAACTCAGATGACGTATATAAACATATTATTTATTCACATAGTCACTATATACATGTTTTCCTTCATAGTCCTTTCTACATCATCATACATCAGTTTTACTACTCTACCTATTATACTTTTTATGACTGCTTGTATATTACATCTCAAAATTAGCAACCAGTTAACATTCTTTACATATTCAAACATGCTTACAACTCGTCTATCTTCTAAGAGGAACTAGGACTATCATGAACATGGGCTAACACCGAATCCTCTTACGGGTTCTCTTCTGAATCCTGAATCCTCAGCTAATACTGGTTCCGGTACTGGTTGATGAACCTGATCTATAGAATATGATTGTGATCTTGCTGGGTCTATCCCAATTCTTTTTGTGTTGGCTAGCTCTAGTCTCAGTCTCTCATGATGAATTAACTCCCTGACATAGGCATGTAGATTCTCAGGGTAATACTATCTAAGTTCTTCCTTTACCGGCAACCAGTAATCATCATCCTCCAATAATATAGTAAGTAATGCATTTATCCATGCAGTATTCAGAAATTGTCAGCCTTGTATTACCATATGATCATATGAATCCCTTACTAAATCCAAGAAATTCAAAATAGGGATTCCCAGAAAACTCGATGACTCTCAAGGTATATCTTAGTAACTATGTCAATAACCTCAAATAATCCGCTACTTGGGTTGATAGGTATATGGGAGAAATCTGGTATATCATGACATGTTGAGACTAGCCTTTTTCTTTTGCCCTTGTCATTCTTGTCCTTTGCTTTCCTCTTTTTCTTTCTTTTTCTTCTTCAGATTGGCCTCAACATAATATATCCTTATGCAATGTGTCAGGTTCTCATACTCTCTACCTTCTAACTTTGCTTTAATCTCTGTCCAAAACTCATCATCAGGTATTTCTCTGAGCATAGTATCAATTCATAACTGCTCAGGATACCTATTCCCCTGTCTTTCTAAATCATATTGGACTTGAGACATTCTAGTCATAAAGGATAGAACTCTATCAGGACCCTCTAAGTAAACCCATATGCTCTAGAGAACTTCCTTACGATCCTGTAGACTATCGTCTCTATGTTTGATGGTCTATCGTTTAGGGTATTATTTGGGTACAATAAGAAAGCTAACTCCCAGTCCACATCTTCAAATACCTCAACCGCCCTTTCCTGTGGTAGGGCATCTACAAGAGGAACTGTCTGTATAGGCACTGCTGGGATAGCCTCCTATATTGGTTAGGGAATTCCTACTTCATACTGTTCTTCTCTTATATTACCAATAGGAACTTCATTGGAGCCTACACTTTTCTCTTGATGGTGTTCCTCCGATACCATCAAAGGCTGATACCATCAAAGGCTCTTCATGATCGTCCACAACTAAGCTGTTATTTGTTGAAGATATCTTTACTATCCTTCAAACACAATAACAACTAGTTAATAGACTATTACAAAGAAATAATTTATTTATTAATATTCCTTTTTTCTAAACTTAAACAGTACTGGTCCGTTACTATTGCTCTGAGAGCCTAAATCTTCGACTCTCAGGCCCTAAACCTTTAGCTTTGATACCAAAAACTGTAACACCCCTCTTATGAGCCCATTTCCCATATATTTAATCATTCTAAAATCCATTTGTATCGTATTGGGATCTTGAATCACAATAAATATCATAATAAAATTTTTCCACCTAAAGCACTATTCATTTAATCGAATTTATTTATTTTGATTAAATTTCAAAAAATGAAAACTAAATTAATAAAAATCGTATGCATATGATTCAAGTCTCTAGGTATAGCTTATAACTTTGTCTACATGGGAAAAATATAAGAACAATGATTGTACTGATCAGTATAGCAAACTCTGTGAAATTTCACAATTTATACGAAAATTGCAAAATAATTATTTTAATTAGAATTAAATATAAAAATCCACTAAATATTGCTCACACATCCAATTTGAGTGATCTTTGGATTGTCGTAAAGCTCTATTTGTCTTCTTTTCAACCATATACATCATTCATACTTTGTACAACAAAAAGCCCAAACAGTGGCATGTTTACTCTACATAGGTCAATATGGCCATTTATATCTTACTACTTTGCCAAATAAAAGCCATAAAATATTTACATGGCCATACCTCATTTTCATACTGTACCATACTTTTGGTAAGACCTAAGGCATCATAAAAACTAAAGAAACATACTTAACATCACATTTACAAATTACAGAAAAGGTCAAAGCTCATGGTCAATGCTAGAATTATCAAGTCAATGGCCAAATTCTTTCTCCTTTCCTTTCTCTTCCTTGGTGGTCTTGCCATTGTTGGTACCTATTTATGGTTAATATTTGTCAGGGTGAGATTCAAAGAATCTCAGTAGTTAACACCCAACATGCCATTACATCATCACATTAAGCATGAAAACATCAAGATAACACATTTTGAATACATTAACATATTTGCATCATATGAGTTCATAAAATTTTTAGCAGAGTTTCGTTTTGAAAAATGGACATCCCAAGGTCTCAATGCCCCTCAATCACCTCAACCAATACACAAAAATCATCTCAAAATATCATTGCAATCATATGACAAAGCATAAAGCACATTGAAAACAAACATGATAATATAATGCAAGTATGGGAAATTAGCTACCTTATGATGTTCCCTTGCTTTCCAAACTTGGTATGCCACTTCTTGGGCCTTCTAGCACTTCCTTGAACCTATCCACATTATCATTGAGCTAATTTAGCCATTGGTTTTTTGGAATTATACAATACCATACACACTAAAACCCAAATTTTTCACTTAGTTTTCCTTTGATCTTTCTTTGTACAACACACTTGTTCTTATGTTTTTGGACCATGGGGAATCCATTTTTGAGGTCAAAATTATGAAATCACAACTCTAAATACTCCCCTAAGGTGGTAGTATAGAAGTTTACCAACTTGTGCTTCAATTTTCCTTTGATTTCTCTTCCTTTTTCTCTTCCTTCTTCCTCCCTTTTCTTGCATTTTTTTCTGGTCTATTTCAGCTGCTGGTTCACGTGTGAAATGGTGAAGAAAGAGAAGGGTTTAAGTGGCTAATTATGTGCTTAATTAAGTAACTAATCATGGTTACTTTTTGCCTAATCCTTGATTACTTTTTGCTACCTTCTTTCAGAATTTTTCTCAAGAAATATTAAAATATTCTTTGGCCTCATACGCTTCAAAAAGGTCATGCCTAAGAGAGCTTAAGGTGTCCTAGAATTGCTTAATTTTTCCTGATTCAGATATATTTCAATCCGTGTACTTTTTAACCATATCGATAAATTCGCTTTTATAGTAACTTAGCATTTTTGGGCTACTGGACTATTCTAATTTTATTTTTATATTTTGATAATTATCTTATCTCAAATGGTATCTGTGTATGGCCCATATCCTATCCTGGTTTCTTTCTAACCATCAGTAGGGCCCATAATTTACTTTATTGATTTATTGTTACTTTTGGACACTCAGCACTGATGATTTCCTTATTCTTGAACAAAAACCCTCAGTGCCATATAACATTGGATTTCTCTCATCAAGGGTTTCGTTTTAACAATAATTTTGCATATTTACGAAATTGTCCTTAACTAGGGGTAAATTATAATTTCTAAAACTTTCGGGTCATTAGGTGTAATTTTTACCAAAGTTTTCTATTTCTTCCTCCACGAAATTTTTCATACTTTTGGGACATGGATGTCATTTTTGAAATTCTTTTGGGATAAAAATATAATTTTCTCATATTTTCATCCAACCAGAAAAATGATCTCTTTGCCCTTATTCATGCAAAATGGTATCTGTCCATTTTCACAAATTTCTTGTACATTTTACATTATCATTAATTATGTTGTTTTTCATTACTTAGTATGTAGTAAATTTTTTGGATATTGCACCAACACTTATACTTACTGAGCTTAGTATACATGCTCTTTTCTTTTAACATTGTTAGGACAATTCTCAAATAAGCTTTGTGCTCTACTAAAGATTTAGAGTACACTAAAATATTATCTATAAAGACCACAAAAAATTTATCTAAATATGACCAAAAAATCTTATTCATGAACTCCATGAATATCGTGGCTACATTTGTAGGACCAAATGGCATGACTAAAAATTCATAATGCATATATCTAGTTCGAAAAGTAGTTTTAGGAATATCCCTTACCTTTACCTAAAGCTGATGGTACCCAAATCTTAAATCAATTTTAGAAAATACAGATGTCCTAACTAATTGGTCTAATAAATCATCAATTCTAAGCAATAAGTACTTATTCTTTGTTGTAACTTTATTCAGCTCTAAGTAATCTATGCAGAGTTTAAGGCTCCTCTCTTTCTTTTTCACAAATAATATTGGAGCACCTAAGGAGAAACACTTGGTTTGATAAATATCTTCTCCATTAGCTCCTCAATCAGTTTCTTTAATTTTGTCATCATTCCATACCATCCTATATAGTGCCTTTGAAATCGAAATTGTTCTTAGCATTAGGTCAATAGCAAATTCAACCTTTTATTCTAGGGGCAAACTGCTAAACTCTTTTGGAAAGACTTCTAGAAATTCTTTTATTACAGGAATTTCTTCAACACCCTTTTTAGTTCAACACTTGTAGAAAAGAAAGCATGATAGCTCCGATATCCTTTCTTTAAATATCTTTTAGTTTGAGAGGTCATTAAAAAATTAAGGTTAGTCTTAGTATATAAGACATTTTGAGGGTCAGGTAAGATCTATTGAATCAAGTGTTTTGATTATTCTAAACAACTAGAGCTTGGAAGGATGATATGAAGGGAGTATTAGAACAAACAACTTAAGTAATCAAAGAAGAAATATGTGAAGAATTAATCATTAGGATTTCTCACAATGTACACAGGGGTGAAAAGCTTTGATTTTGTAATATCCCAAAATTTCACTGGATACTAATTAATGAAAAAGAACATAATCAATGATAACGTACAATGTACAAGAAATTCGCAAAATTAGATAGGTACCGTTTTACTTGAAATAGGGTAAAGAGATCATTTTTTCTGGTTGGACAGAAAAATGAGAAAATCATATTTTTTCCCCTAAATAATTATAAAACTAACATCCACATCCCAAAATATATAAACAATTACATGGAGAAAAAATAGAAAATTCCTTAGAAAAAATTACACCTAATAAACCAAAAGTTTCTAGAATTATATTTTAACCATGAATCAAAGGGAAATTTTGTAAATATGTAAAATTTCTATTAGAATGAAGCCTCGACGAGAGAAGTCCAATGGTATATGGCACTAAGGGTTAATGTTCAAAAATAAAGAAAGAATCAGTGCCAAGTGTCCAAGAGTAACAATAAATCGATAAAGTAAACTATGAGTCCTACCAATGGTTAAAAGGTAATTGAGAAAGGATATAAGCCATACACAGATACCATTTGGAACAGGATAATTAAGAAAATATAAAAATAAAATTGGAATAGTCATGTAGCCCAAAAATTCTAATTTATCAATATGGTTAAAAATTACCTGGTTCAAGATATATCTGGACCAGAAAAAATTTAGCAGACTAGACACTCAAAGCCCTCTCATTGGATGAGAAATTGGGGAAGCATGGGCATCAAATTTTTTTGGTAAACTTACTCAAGAAATAGTTGACTTTTTTGGCCAAAAAGTAACTTTAGTTAATTAGGTGATTAACCATGATTAGTATGTAACTAAGCCACCTAATTAAAGCCACTTAATCACTCACTTATCTTCACCATTCTGCATGGTTTCCAGCAGCAAAAACCAGAGAAAAAATGTAAAGAAATAAGAGAGAAAGAGAGAAAGGAGAAGAGGAAGTTCAAGGCAAAATTCAAGAGCTCAAGTTGGTAAGTTATCTTGTACTACTTCAAGCTTGTAGTTTATAGTCTTTAGAGCATGGTTTAGGGATTTATTTCCCTTCCTCCATGCCTTAGGGTTTCAGCCATGTCATGGATTTGGCAAGAAAATGGGTTAATCAACCATTAATTTTAGGGAAAAGCTTAGACTAACCACTAGAAACAAGAATCCACGGCTAGTTTGAAGTGTTTTGAAGAAAATATTTTTCTTCCATTTTTATGTCATTTCAATCTGAATAAGGGGAGTATTTAGAGTTTGAATTTCATGATTTTGACCTAAAAAATGGATTCCCCATGGTCCAAAACTTAGAAACAAGTGTGTTGTACAAAGAAAGATCAAAGGAAAACTAAGTGAAAAGGTTAGGGTTTAGTGGCAATAGTATTGAGTAATTTCAAAAATTAATGGCTAAATTGATTAAATGATGATATGGTTAGGTTCAACGAAGTGTTAGGAGGCCCAAGAAGTGGCATGCCAAGTGTGGAAAGCAAGGGAGTGCTATAATGTAGTTATTTTCCCATACTTGCATTATATTATCATATTTGTTTTTAATGTACTTTATGCCTTGTCATATGTTTGTAATGATATCTTGAGATGATTTATGAGTTAGTAAGGCTGATTTCCCAAGAGGGGGGTGATTTGGGAAGATTGAAATTTTTCTGCACAAAGTAAAATATGTGAAGATAGCACAGTGTAAAGGAAGCAGCGTGTAAAACAGAGCAAGCTGAAAAGTAAAGATGAGAAGAAGAAGACTCAGTAATTTATCCTGGTTCGGTCTATCCACTTGACCTACGTCCAGTCCTCAAGACCACTCTTGAGATTTTTCCACTACACAGCAAGAATTCAACGGGCTTCTTGCTAATGCCACAGTACAACGAGTATGCTCTGTTTCTGGAGGTTTCTCAATCTCTCTAAGCACTTCTACAATGTGCTTCCCAATCCCCTTTTGATTTTCCCTCACAAGTAAATCTCTCTTCCAGATAAGAGTAGATTGTTTACAAGGATATAACTCTCTTGAATAGAGTAGATATGAAGATTGAAGTACAGATATTGAAGTTGAGAGGGTAAAAGCTTTTGGAGAAATTGATTGGGCAGAGTTTCAGTATATACAAGTTTGATTCGTTATCCACAACTTCAAATGATGTTATATTTATAGATTTAGGTCTCATATGTCCGTTAGAGATAAAATCTATCCGTTGAGGAAGTTATCCAACGGTTACTCTGAAAAACTATCCGTTTACCAACCGCATTTAATGTTTCTGACACACTGAAATTCGAATTTTGGTTGGCCAACAGATGAATTTTGAAGGAACCGAAGGTTAAAGCTTTCAACGTTACAGCACGAAGTTCGTCTGTTCATGAAGTGAAATTCGAATTTTGAACCTTACAAAACATTTTCTCAATGTGACATACGAATTTTCAAGAGGAAAGTTTTTCGGTTAAGTGTGCACAGTGTTTCCAATTTTCTACAGTGCCTTCGAAATTCAAATTTTGGAAGCCCAAAATTCATCTGTCTGTAAAACGTTCAAAGAGGCACAGTAGTTCACTTTCTCCGAAATTCGAATATTAAATAGTGAAGTTCGTCTATGAGAGAGATTCTTTTCAAACTAACTTCAACATTCAAACTTACAGCTCTGTCATTCGTATGTCAATATTTCATTCCAACAGTCTCACAAACTTAGCTTCTGAAATTCGAATTTTAATGTTCAAAGTTCGTCTGACAGAAAGCAGTTTTGAAACTTAAATTATTGTTGATATTAGATGAACTTTAACATTGTTTCAGACGAATTTCTTCCATTTTCATAAGTTGTGATTTGTCTGAAATTCGAATTTTGAAGACACAGAGTTTGTCTATTTCAAAGAAGCTCCTTTCAGACTTATATGAAAATTCGAATGTTGGAAAGTCAAAGTTCGTCTATCAGAGAGCATTTTTCAAACTCAGTTTCATCTTGATTTCAGATGAGCTTCAACATTATGTCAGACGAATTTCTTTGGTTTTCACAAACTGCATTTTATCTAAAATTCAAATTTTGAGGATGTGAAGTTCGTCTGTCAGTGAAAAGCTTCCTTCAGGGATACCAGGCTGAGGTGGAGCTGAAGTGGTAGGAATTGCATTTTTTATTTTTTCATAAGCATCAGCCACCACCTTCATATTCATAGCCAACTGATGGATCTGATCTTGTAGATGAACAAATTTGGAATTTTGCTCATCCCTAATGCTGAGAATGAGTGTTGACAAACTGTCAAACAACTTAGTGATCTTGGTTGGCTTGACCTGTGAAGAGGGAGTGGAAGGAGGATGAGTAGGCCTGGAGGAAGATGGAATTGGCTGAGAAGGCTGAGGTACAGATCTGCCAGGAGCCTCAAACGTGCCTTCTTGTTGGAGGGTAGCATCAGTAGCAAAGAACAAATCTTCAGATTTCCCTGCTCCCTTTCCAACCCATCTGCCTTCATCTCTTTCAATACCCATCCTTTGCAGTTCCTCTTCTTTGAATGCCTCTTTGAGTTTTCCTTTCCCCTTTTCAATGTGTTGAATCCTAGCATACTACAGGATCCTTGAAATAATTGCTGCATAGGGGAGTGTGGAATCCTTCCTCTGATCCCTTGCCTTTATCATACGCTGGAGGATGATATGACCCAAATTAATCAGCTTCCCACGTATGATAGCAGTCATCACATGAGCCTCTGCCCTTGTTATCAAATTGAAGCTGCCACCCTTGTTGAATATGATCCTGGACACTATGTAGTGCAGGATCCTCACTTGTACACTTAGGTCTGTGGGCTTCAACAGATTTATCGTTGGCCTGTTCTCCCTTTTTCTGAATAGAGTGTCCAAGATGGTGCTCTCCTTGTAGTTCAGAAAGGATCCACCTTCTTCATCAGCTGTGCTTGCCTCATCCATATACCCAGAGGCTGTGATATCAACTTTCAGCCCATCTTGCCCTGGGATTTCCAGCACCTGATTGAAGGTTTCATCAGCAAGCCAAATGGTCCTTGATCTTAAGTTGACCTCCCATTTCATTTTCTTGCTGTTGTATTGAAGAGAGGCATATGAAGTTTTCACTACCTCATCATCATATTTTTTAGCAATTTCCAACAGATTTCTATATCTTATCAACCATATTGCAGCATCAAAGTTGCTGGATATTAGAAATTGTTCCACATTTACACAGTGAGGCTTTATTACCTTTTTGTTGGAAAACTTGGTAGTGTGCTCTTCTTGAATCTCAGGAGTGCTCCACAGTGGTAGTGTAGTCATTTCATACTCTCCAGATTCAGTACTGGAAGAGGCAGAAGAGGCAACAACAGGGACAGAAGGAACTGGAACCGAAGGTTCTGCAGTTTTTGGTGAGGAGGATCCTGCTTTCTGAGATTCTACTTTAGATGAAGGTTTCTGGTGTTTGGAAGGGGTAGCTTTACTGGGTTCAGCCTTTCTCTTGGATTTCTCTCCTTCCTTTGTAGCATATTGAGATGTGACCGTTCTCTTTGGCCGAGTTTCAGCTTGTCTTGTACCAGGATTCTTCACTCTCGCCATTTCCGTGTTGAATGATGCTGAATGTGGCTTAGATTTGGTTTATAGGATGCGAATGGAAGTTTAAACGATGAAGAATAACGGTTTTTGGACAGAAGTTAAGAGGATTGAAGAGAGGATCAGAACAGACTCAGAGGAGTTACAAATAGGGTTGTGTCTGTTCATTGGAAAACCGTCAGATTTAACATATGTAACCGTCTGACAGACGAATTTTGAGGGGTCAAAATTCGAACTTTGGGCAGTTACAAGTTAAACTGTTCAGCAAAGCTTACTGACAGATGAATTTTTATCCTGAAAGTTCGTCTGACAGTGGCTTGGAAGAAGTAATACAAACACAACAGACGAATTTTGTTCCAACAAAGTTTGAATGTTGATGAGCAAACAGTAGGCAACAAACAAAACAACAAACAACAGACAAATTAAGCATGCGGAACTTCATCTTTCAAGCATTCAGCATGAAGAACATGATTCAACAAACGAATTTTGATCTGAAAATTCGCATTTTTCAACTTTTGTAAAGGTTGTCCAACATTCGTATTTCAAGAAGTGATAATTCGTACAACTGTGATGGACAAACATAACTTTGAGATTTTTGTTCTTGAAAATTTGAATTTCAAAGATCCAACAGACGAATTTCGAGGCATCACCGAGAACTGTTCCAAGGTTAATAGGCCGAAGTTCGTCTGTTGGTCAACAAAAATTCGAATGTTGACCATGTTGACTAGTTCAAAAACACGGTTTATGAGGCAAAATACGTCTAACCCTCATTAAAATATGAATTTCATCTTATTAAAAACTTACAGAATGGATCCAGAACTCAGAATTTTCATCATTTACTTCACTTTCTGGTTGTTCCATTCTGATGTGCTCCAATCTTCAAGTTTATTGCTATTGAATCTTGTGAGGAGCACCTGCAGCTTAAATTAAACATACTCCGATGCTAAAGTTAGAATTAATCTTAAAGATGAAACCTTTGAAAACAAGATTGCAAGAGAATAACTTACAGTTCACTGGGATTTACCATACCCAGTTTTCTTCTTATCTTGCAATGCCTATCTTCTGATAGAGGCTTTGTGAGTATATCAGCAACTTGATTCTCTACTGGGATGTACTCCAGTTTAACTTCTCCTTTCAGAAAGTGATCTCTTATGAAGTGGTGCCTAACTTCAATGTGTTTGGTCCTTGAATGCATGACAGGATTCTTGGTGATATTTATGGCACTTTAGTTGTCACACATGATTGATATCTCGTTCATTTTAACCTCAAGATCTTCAAGCTGCTGCTTCATCCAGATGACTTGGGCACAACAGCTACTAGCTGCAACATACTCAACTTTTGCAGTGGATAGGGCCACACTGTTTTGCTTTTTGCTGAACCATGAAACCAGGGATCCTCCAAGAAACTAACAAGTTCCACTTGTGCTTTTTCTGTCAGTTTTGGATCCTGCAAAATCAGCATCAGTGTATCCTTTGAGATCTTCTCCATTGCCCTTTGGATACCAGAGACCCATCTGTGATGTTCCAATAAGATATATGAAAATTCTCTTCACAGCTGTTGCATGGGTTTCCTTGGGACATGATTGGAACCTGGCACACATACAGACACTGAACATAATGTCAGGTCTGCTGGCAGTTAAGTACAGCAGGGATCCAATCATTCTCCTGTACTGAGTAATGTCAAACATCTTCCCATTTTCATCCATGCCTAGTTTGGTTACAGTAGCCATAGGTGTTCCCATTGGCTTGGCATTCTCCATTCCAAACTTCTTTAACAGCTCCTTTAGATACTTGGATTGACTAAGAAAGATACCATCATCAAGCTGTCTGATTTGCAGTCCAAGGAAGAAGTTAAGTTCATCCATCATGGACATCTCGAATTCTCCCTGCATTAACTCAGAAAATTTCTTGCAAAGAGATTCATTAGTAGCATCGAAAATAATATCATCAATATAGATTTGAACAATTAGTAAATCTTTATTTTCTTTCTTAGTGAATAAAGTTGTGTCAACTTTGCCTCTATTGAACCCCTTTTCAATTAGAAAATTGCTCAGTCTCTCATACCATGCTATAGGGGCTTGTTTTAATCAATAGAGAGCTTTCTTCAGTTTATAAACATGCTTTGGTTTTGTAGAATCCTCAAAACCTGGAGGTTGATCTACATAAACTTCTTCCATGATATAACCATTTAGAAAGGCACTCTTTACATCCATTTGATATAACAAAATGTTTTTCATGCATGCATATGCCAGCAGTATTCTTATAGCTTCTAATCTAGCTACTGGTGCAAAGGTTTCTTCAAAATCAATACCTTCTTCCTGATTATACCCTTTAGCAACCAATCTAGCCTTGTTTCTTATTATAGTTCCAGATTCATCAAGTTTATTTCTAAAAACCCATTGGTACCAATAACATGAAGATTTTTTGGGCCTAGGCACTAAATCCCAAACTTGATTTCTTTCAAACTGATTTAGTTTGTCTTGCATAGCTAAAATCCAGTAGTCATCAGTTAAGGCTTCTTCAGTACACTTAGGTTCAATTTGAGAAATAAAAGCGCAGTTGAGCATTTGATCCCTTAACTTTTTTCTGGTTTTGACTCTCTCTTGAACATTTCCTATTACTTGATCAACAGGATGATTCCTTTGATATCTCCAAGCTCTAGGCAGTTCTTGAGATGTTTCTTCATTAATTTCTTCCTCAAACTCTTGCTCCTGGATATCTTCCTCTGTGTTAACAGATTCAGATATCTTTGGAGGTTCAGTTTTACTTTTATCAGAAATGCCTAGTTTTTCAAAATTAAATGCAAGATCATCCTCATTGGTAACATGTTTTGAAACAGTTTCATTTTCAATGAAAACCACATGCACAGATTCTTCTACCACATTTAATCTTTTATTATAAACTCTATATGCCTTACTCCTGCTAGAATAGCCCAGAAATATACCTTCATCGGATTTGGCATCAAACTTACCCAGATTTTCTTTCCCATTGTTGTGAATGAAGCATTTGTATCCAAACACATGAAGATGGGACAGATTTGGCTTTCTTCCCTTGTAAAGCTCGTATGGAGTCTTCCCAAGGATAGGTCTGATGTAGGCTCTATTTATGATGTAGCTTGCTGTATTTACTGTATCAGCCCAAAACACTTGAGAGAGTTCCTTCTCATTCAGCATAGCTCTGGCCATTTCTCCAATAGTTCTGTTCTTCCTTTCTACTACCCCGTTCTGTTGAGGGGTCCTTGGAGCTGAGAAGTTGTGGTCAATCCCATGCTCATTGCAATACTCCAGGAAGTATGCATTTTCAAACTCTCCTCCATGGTCTGACCTGATTGACACAATAGAAATACCTTTCTTATTTTGCACTTTCTTTGCTAAGGTTACAAATGCATCAAATGTGTCACTTTTAGAGGAAAGAAATATCGTCCAAGTAAATCTAGAATAGTCATCTACAATTACAAGCAGATACAGATTACCACCTAGACTCTTTACCCTAGAAGGTCTAATTAAGTCCATATGCAGCAATTCAAGTGGTCTAGTTGTGGTAACTACATTTTTAGATTTAAAAGATGATTTATTTTGTTTCCCTCTTATGCATGCATCACATTCTTTGTCCTTCTCAAAAGATATTTTTGGCAGGCCAGTTACTAGCTCATTCTTGATCAGTTTAGACAATTGATTCATGTTAACATGAGCTAATCTCCTATGCCATAACCAACTATCATTATCCTTACTAATTAAACATACAGAATCCAAGGGAGGAAGTTCATCAAGGTCAATAGTATAGCAGTTACCATCCCTTTGAGCTTTGAGGATTACTTTGTGATCACTTTTTCTGATGACCACGTAAAACTTTGAGTCAAACAGCACTCAGTTTCCTCTGTCACAGGTCTGACTCACGCTTAGCAAATTGTGGTTGAGGCCAACTACAAACAGCACCTCTTCAATGGATGTTTCTGGTTTTTTCCCCACAATGCCAATGCCAACGATTTTGCCATATTAATCACCTCCAAAGGTCACCTTTCCTCCTTTCTTGTCTCTAAGGGTGATAAACTTCTCCTTATCTCCGGTCATGTGGCTTGAGCGGGCACTGTCCATATACCATTTGTTGCTTTTCTTAGCTTTGAGACAGACTTGCAAAACAATGTTTATGTTTTCCTTTTAGTTACCCAAATTTGCTTGGGTCCTTTTTGGTCAGTAGATTTTTCCCTAGATGCAGATGCAACTTTGGGAACCCATTCAACTTTCCTGCCAAGTCCATTTTTCTTCAATGCACAAGAACTGGAAATATGTCCCTTTTTGTTACAGAAATGACAGGTAATGAAGGGACTGCTAGATTGAGTGGCACGAAGAAAACAGTGCAGATAATACTTTTGTCTTGCATGCTTTGGTTGATCATATGTTTCAATGCAAGATGACATATGATCTTTCTTTCTGTTATTCTCAGCATGCACAAAATGTCTTATGTATGCATTCTGGTTTTTCATCCTAATCTTTTCCTTGACAGTACATGGATCATAGCCAAGACTAGCTTTTCCTTGTGATATTCTTTTGCTCCCCATCAAGGCAAACAACATATCTTTACCTCTAGTAAGCCTAGACATGCTTTTGACTAAGTAATCATTAGTTTGCTTAAGTTTAGTGCATGAAGTGCAGCAAACAGATTCAGTAGGAGGTAAAGAGGCAATTTCAGAAACTATGCTTTGAGATTCCAACTTATTTATCTTTTTCTTTGCCAATTTCAGTGCTTTAGCAACTTTAATGAATTCATCATGAAGCTCATGAAATGCATCAAGTAACTCAGAATAGGAAGGTTCAGATTCATATACCTCTTCTTCCTGATCACTGCTGCATGACGGTGTGGCTTCTTTAGAAGCAAGTGCCATTAGACAAATATTGGCAATCTCATCCTCATCTTCTTCTTCCTCATCTGAGCTGTTGCCCCATATAGATGAAATGTAGGCTTTCTTCTTCTTCCCTTTGTCAGCAACTTTCTTTTCTTTTTCTTGCTTCTTGAGGAATTGGGGGCAGTCCCACTTTATATGTCCCTGTTTCTTGCACTCATAGCAAGTCACAGGTTCTTTTGTTTCTTTCTTGCTTTCTCCAGTAACTCCCTTCTTGAAGAATTTCCTACTCTTCTTCTTGTTGTAGAATCTTCCGAATTTTCTGACCATCATAGCCAGAGTTTCTTCATCCAGCTCATCTCCTTCGTCAGATTTTTCTTCCTTTTCATCAGCAGCTTTGAGGGCAAGGCCTTTCTTCTTTCTGTCCAGCCCAGCTTCCTTGAGAGCTTTGATTTTTCCTTCATACTCCTCAAGGCTGCCAAAGAGAGCTATGACAGAGGCCATTGATTCTCCTCTAGCTTCCTCTATTGCTGTCACCTTGGGCTGCCATTCCAGAGGGAGAGCTCTGAGTATCTTTCTTACTTTCTCAGATTGATTGTATTCCTTTCCCAGGCTCTTCAGCTGATTCACAATGAGAGTAAACCTCTTTTGGAGCTCCTTTACAGTTTCTCCTTCAGCCATTCTGAAGCTTTCATACTCTCCAATACATGTGTTCAGTCTGTTTTCCCTGACCCCAGTTGTTCCTTCATGTGTAATCTGCAGAGTATCCCACATTCCTTTTGCAGTGGAGCATTGTGAGACTCTGTAGAATTTGTCCTGGTTCAGGGCACTGACTAAACAATGCTTTGCTTTGAAGTTCAGTAGGACTCTCATTATGTCTTCATCATTCCATTCAACTTCCAGCTTCTCTTTGTGTCTTCCATCTTCAGTTAGAGCCATTGGGACGAAATCTCCTTTTTCAATGACTGACCAGATGTCAAGATCAATTGATTGTAGGTAGATCTGCATCCTCATCTTCCAGTACCCATAATGCTCTCCACTGAAGCCTGGTGGTCTGTTAGTGTTATTCCCTTCAGGAAGTATACTCTCTCCAAAGCCAGCCATCTTTGTTCCTGGACTGTAAAATCCTTTGAATGGGAATCCGGGCTCTGATACCACTTGTTAGCAAGGCTGACTTTCCAAGAGGGGGGTGAATTGGGAAGGTTGAAATTTTTCTGCACAAAGTGAAATGGGTGAAGATAGCACAGTGTAATGTAAACAACGGATAAAACAGAGCAAGCTAAAAAGTGAAGGTAAGGAGAAAAGACTCAGTGATTTATCCTGGTTCGGTCTATCCACTTCACCTACGTCCAGTCCCCAAGACAACTCTTGAGATTTATCCACTATACAGCAAGAATTCAACGGGCTTCTTGCTAATGCCTCAGTACACGAGTTATGCTCTGTTTCTTGAGCCCTCTCAAACTCTCTAAGCACTTTCACAGTGTGCTTCCCAATCCCCTTGTGATTTCCCCTCACAAGTAAATCTATCTTCCAAATGAAGAGTAGATTGTTTACAAAGATATAACTCTCTGGAATAGAGTAGATATGAAGGTTAAAGTATAGATATTAAAGCTAGACGGTAAAAGCTCTTGAGAAGAAGTTTTGACAGAAATTCGGTATATACAAGTTAGACTCGTTACCCACAACTTCAAATGATGTTCTATTTATAGTTTAAGGTCTTAAATGTCCGTTAGAGACAAAATCTATCCATTGGGAAACTTATCCAATGGTTACTCTGAAAAACTATCCGTTAACCAACCGCATTTAATGCATCTGACATACTGAAATTCGAATTTTGGTTGGCCAACAGACGAATTTCGAAGGAACCGAAGGTTAATGCTTTCAACGTTACAGCACGAAGTTTGTCTGTTCATGAAGTGAAATTCGAATTTTGAAACTTACAAAACTTTTTCACAATGTGACATACGAATTTTCAAGAAGAAAGTTTTTCGGTTAAGTGTGAACAGTGTTTTCAATTTGCTACAGTGCCCTCGAAATTCGAATTTTGGAAGCCCAAAATTCGTCTGTTCCCAGTGCGTGAAAAGGAGGCATAGTAGTTCACTTTCTTCAAAATTTGAATGTTTCAAGAGTGAAGTTTGTCTGTCAGAGAGACTCTTTTTAGACTAACTTCATCATTCGTACGTCAATGTTTTCACTTCAACAGATTCAAGAACTTAGCTTCTAAAATTTGAACTTCAATGCTCAAAGTTCGTCTGTCAGAGAGCAGTTTTCAAACTCAAATCATTCATGATCTCAGATGAACTTTAACATTGTTTCAAGAGAATTTTTTCCATTTTCATAAGTTGTGATTTATCTGAAATTCGAATTTTGAAGACTCAAAGTTCGTCTGTTTGAAAGAAGCTCCTTTCAGAATTATATGAAAATTCGAATGTTGGAAAGTCAAAGTTCGTCTGTCAGAGAGCATTTTTCAAACTTAATTTTATCTTGATTCCATATGAACTTTAACATTGTTTCAGACGAATTTCTTCTCTTTTCTCAAGTTGTGTTTTGTCTGAAATTCGAATTTTGAAGATGCAAAGTTTGTCTGTCACTAAGAGGCTTCTTTCAGACTTGGATGAAAATTTGAATTTTGAACAACCAAAATTCATCTGACAGAGAGTCATCTCTTCAGACTTATTCAGTTTTAGCTCGAAATTCAAATTTCCTGAAGCAAAGTTTGAATTTCCAACTTGACAGTTAAGTTTAAACTTTCAAACTTCGTTTGTTTGTGGGTGTTTTTCAAGTAAGTTAAGATTTAACACAAAATCAAGGTTTGAAAACATCTTTTTCTCAAATCAAAATCTTTTATCCAATCATAACTAAAACTAAAGATCCTACAAAAGATCTAACAGCAAATGCTCAGAAAATCTTCACTTGAAGCACTTTGATCTCCTTTGATATCTTCAATCCAAGCTCTTGGATGTTGGTTTGGAATCATCAAAACTCTTGATTCAACACAAGAATGATTTAAGTTTCAAAACTGCTCTCTGACAAACGAACTTTGAACATTGAAGTTCGAAATTTAGAAGCTAACTTCTTGAGTCTGTTGAAGTGAAACATTGACATACGAATGATAAGAACTTACAACATTCGAATGATGAAGTTAGTCTTAAAAGAGTCTCTCTGACAGACGAATTTCACTCTTCAAAATTTGAATTTCGAAGAAAGTGAACTACTGTGCCTCCTTTTCACGTACTGGGAACAGACGAATTTTGGGCTTCCAAAATTTGAATTTCGAAGGCACTGTAGCAAATTGAAAACACTGTTCACACTTAACCAAAAAACTTTCTTCTTGAAAATTCGTATGTCACATTGTGAAAATGTTTTGTAAGTTTCAAAATTTGAATTTTACTTCATGAACAGACGAACTTCGTGCTGTAACGTTGAAAGCTTTAACCTTCGGTTCCTTCAAAATTCGTCTGTTGGCCAACCAAAATTTGAATTTCAGTATGTTAGAAACATTAAATGTGGTTAGTAAATGGATAGTTTTTCAGAGGAACCGTTGGATAACTTTCCCAACGGATAGATTTTGTCTCTAATGGACATTTGAGACCTAAATCTATAAATATAACATCATTTGAAGTTGTGGGTAATGAATCAAACTTGTATATACTGAATTTCTGCTGAATCTTCCTCTTAAAAGCTTTTACCCTATTAACTTCAATATTTGTTCTTTAACCTTCATATCTACTCTATTCAAGAGAGTTATATCTTTGTAAACAATCTACTTTTCATCTGGAAGATAGATTTACTTGTGAGGGGAAATCACAAGAGGATTGGGAAGTACATTGTGAAAGTGCTTAGAGTGTTTGAGAGAGCTCAAAAAACAGAGCATACTCGTGTACTGTGACATTAGCAAGAAGCCCGTTGAATTCTTGCTGTATAGTGGATAAATCTCAAGAGTTGTCTTGGGGACTGGACGTAGGTCAAGTGGATAGACTGAACCAGGATAAATCATTGAGTCTTTTTCTCCTTACCTTTACTTTTTAACTTGCTTTGTTTTATACGTTGTTTACATTATACTGTGCTATCTTCACCCATTTCACTTTGTGCAGAAAAATTTCAATCTTCCCAATTCACCCCCTCTTGGGAAGTCAGCCTTGCTAACAGGCCTTTCTTCTTTCGGTCCAGCCCAGCTTCCTTGAGAGCTTTGATTTTTCCTTCATACTCCTCAAGGATGCCAAAGAGAGCTGTGACAGAGGCCATTGATTCTCCTCTGGCTTCCTCTATTGCTATCATCTTGGGCTGCCATTCCAGAGGGAGAGCTCTGAGTATCTTTCTTACTTTTTCAGACTGAGTGTATTCCTTTCCCATGCTTTTCAATTGATTCACAATGAGAGTGAATCTCTTTTGCATCTCCTTTACAGTTTCTCCTTAAGTCATTCTGAAGCTTTCGTATTCTCCAATGTATGTATTCAATCTGTTCTCCTTGACCCCAGTTGTTCCTTCATGTGCAATCTGCAAAGTGTCTCACATCCCTTTTGCAGTGGAGCATTGTGAGACTCTGTAGAATTTGTCCGGATTCAGGGCACTGACTAAACAATGCTTTGCTTTGAAATTTAGCAAGACTCTCCTTCTGTCTTCCTCATTCCACTTTGCTTCTAGCTTCTCTTTGCGTCTTCCATCTTCAGTTAGAGTCATTGGGATGAAATCTCCTTTCTCAATGACTGACCACATATCAAGATCAATTGATTAGAGGTAAATTTGCATTCTCATCTTCCAGTGCCCATAATGTTCTCCACTGAAGCCTGGTGGTCTATTGGTGTTGTTCCCTTCAGGAAGTATACTCTCTCCAAAGCCAGCCATCTTTGTTCCTGGACTGTAAAATCCTTTGAATGGGAATCCGGGCTCTGATACCACTTGTTAGCAAGGCTGACTTTCCAAGAGGGGGGGTGAATTGGGAAGGTTGAAATTTTTCTGCACAAAGTGAAATGGGTGAAGATAGCACAGTGTAATGTAAACAACCGATAAAACAGAGCAAGCTAAAAAGTGAAGGTAAGGAGAAAAGACTCAGTGATTTATCCTGGTTCGGTCTATCCACTTGACCTACGTCCAGTCCCCAAGACAACTCTTGAGATTTATCCACTATACAGCAAGAATTCAACGGGCTTCTTGCTAATGCCTCAGTACACGAGTTATGCTCTGTTTCTTGAGCCCTCTCAAACTCTCTAAGCACTTCTACAATGTGCTTCCCAATCCCCTTGTGATTTCCCCTCACAAGTAAATCTCTCTTCCAGATAAGAGTAGATTGTTTACAAGGGTATAACTCTCTTAAATAGAGTAGATATGAAGATTGAAGTACAGATATTTAAGTTGAGAGGGTAAAAGCTTTTTAAGAAATTGATTGGGCAGAGTTTCAGTATATACAAGTTTTATTCATTACCTACTACTTCAAATGATGTTATATTTATTGATTTACGTCTCAAATGTCCGTTTGAGACAAAATCTATCCGTTGGGGAAGTTATCCAACGGTTACTCTGAAAAACTATCTGTTTACCAACTGTATTTAATGTTTCTGACACACTGAAATTCGAATTTTGGTTGGCCAACAAACAAATTTTGAAGGAACCGAAGGTTAAAGCTTTCAACATTACAGCACGAAGTTCGTCTGCTCGTGAAGTAAAATTCAAATTTTGAACCTTACAAAACATTTTCTCAATGTGACATACAAATTTTCAAGAGGAAAGTTTTTCGGTTAAGTGTGAACAGTGTTTTCAATTTTCTACAGTGCCTTTGAAATTCGAATTTTGGAAGCCCAAAATTCGTCTGTCTGTAAAACGTTCAAAGAGGCACAGTAGTTCACTTTCTCCGAAATTCGAATATTGAAATAGTGAAGTTCGTCTATCAGAGAGATTCTTTTCAGACTAACTTCAACATTCGAAGTTACAAAGCTCTGTCATTCGTATGTCAATATTTCATTCCAACAGCTCACAAACTTAGCTTCTGAAATTTGAATTTTAATGTTCAAAGTTTGTCTGACAGAAAGCAGTTTTGAAACTTAAATTATTCTTGATCTTAGATGAACTTTAACATTGTTTCAGAGGAATTTGTTCCATTTTCATAAGTTGTGTTTTGTCTGAAATTTGAATTTTGAAGACTCAAAGTTCGTCTGTTTCAAAGAAGCTCCTTTCAGACTCATGAAAATTCGAATGTTGGAAAGTCAAAGTTCATATGTCAGGGAGCATTTTTAAAACTTAATTTCATCTTGATTTCAGATGAGCTTCAATATTATCTCAGACGAATTTCTTTGATTTTCACAAACTGTATTTTATCTTAAATTTGAATTTTGGAGATGTGAAGTTCGTCTGTTAGTGAAAAAGCTTCTTTCAGTCTTTGATGGAAATTCAAATTTTGGATACTCAAAATTCGTCTGATAGAGAGACAACTCTTCAGACTTATTCAGTTTTGACTCGAAATTCGAATTTCCAAAGGCAAAGTTCGAATTTCTAATATGATAGTTCAATTTAAACTTTCAAACTTCGTCTGTTTGTGGATATTTTTCAAATAAGTCAAGATTTAACACAAAATCAAGGTTTAAAAACATCTTTTCTTGAAATCAAAAACCTTTGCCCTCATTTGAACATAACAAAAGATCCTACAGAAGATATAGCAGCTAATACTCAGAAATTCTTCACTTCAAGCACTTTGATCTCCTTTGATATCTTCAATCCAAGCTTTTGGATGTTAGTTTGGAATCATCAAAACTCTTGATTCAACATTATGTGTATTGGCTGAGATGATATAAAGTAGACAGATATGGCTTTAAAATGATCCAAATATCACTTAATTTAGATGTATATACGAATTATGGTGATTTTTCGAAGTTAGCCTAGAAAACTAGAATTTTAGGAATTTACCATATGAACAGTGAAACTTTACTGTACTAATTGGCCAAGTAGTTGCTCTGATTGATATTTTTTCCATGTAGATAATTTTTAAGCTATCCATAGAGACTTGAATCACTCTCAAATGATTTTTATTGAATTAGTTATAATTTTCAGAAATTTTATGAAAAAGAAGAAAAAAAGGGATTAAATGAATAGTACCATTGAAATTTAATAAATTTATTATAATATTTTATCGTGATTCAAGCTTCTAATTAAGTAAATTTGGTCTCTAATGAAGTATAATACATGGGAAGCGGTCCTAGATAAAGGTGTCACAGATTTCACTTACTTAAAATCCCAATGCATTTAAATGTGTTTTTCACATTATCCTATGCTAACTTATGTTAAATTTAAAAAGCATTGACTAATAGATGAATTTTGAATTGCTAAACTCTATATATATCGTTGAAAATTCAAAATTGGCTGACTGAAATTCGAAGTTACAGAGATGTCACCTCTAACAGATGAATTTCAAGAATTGAAATTCAAATTTCGAGTTAAGTATAGTTAAGCAAATTTGCAAAATTCATTTGAAGTCATGTCAACGATTGTCTAATATTAAAGTGCAAAATAAATTCAAAACAGTCTCTCTGACAAACAAATTTTGAATTTCAAAATTTGAAGGAAATGAAAAATTGTAAGTCTAGTTATAGGTCTCTCTAACAGACGAATTTTAAATTTCAAAATTTGAATTTTGAAATGAAGACTTATAAGCTTGGTTAGAGGTCTCTCTGACAGATAAATTTTAAAAGTGCAAAATTTGAATTTCGAATGGTAGAACTCTTGTGACATGTTGAGCTGAGCTCTGACATACGAATTTTGGGCCTATAAAATTTGAATTTCGAAAGCACTGCAAAAACATGAGACAATTGTTCATATCCAACAGATGCACTTTGAATATGAAAATTCATATGTTTTAACATAGGATATGTTTGACAAAATCAAAATTTGAATTTCACTTTTGAATGGACAAATTTTGCAAGTTCAATGTTAAAGTCCTTAGTCTATGGTCTCTACAAAATTCATCTGTTGGCACCTGAAATTCGAATTTTAGTGTATCAGATGCATTAAATGTAGTTGGTAAATGGCTAGTTGTGCAGAGTAACTATTGGGTAATGTCTTTAATGGCTAGATCATGTGTATAACATGTAGTTAAGTCACAAATCTATAAATAGAACTTCACTTGAAATTGTGGGTAAATGAATTTATGCTGTAAATATTGAAATTCTGCTGAAATCTAGAATCAAAGCCTCTTACCTTCTTACACCTCATTTATTGCACCTTAACTGTCTTATTTACTCTATATTAGAGAGTTTTTCTACCTGTACAGAATCTTTTCTTCATCTGGAAGAAGGATTTTCTTATAAGGAATTTTCACAAGAGACTTGGGAAACACCTTGTTACAGTGCATGGTGTAAATTTGTTAGCTCTTAGAACAGAGCATCAGCTTATACTGTGGCATTGTAAAGAGCCCACTGAATTCTTGCAAGATAATGAAAAATCTCAAGTGGTGGCTTGAGGATTGGACGTAGGTCAAATGGTCAAACTAAACCAGGATACATTTCTATGTTCTTTCCTCTTTTATCTAGCATCTGCCTTATTGCTCTACACTCTATTTTGTGCAAAACCTCTACCATCACTATTCTATCACATTTTTGGAGAAAAATTTTGAACTTCCTAATTCAGCCCCCTTTTGGGGAAGTCAGCAAACTTAACAAGTGGTATCAGAGCCCTGAGTTGCAACTGAAGGATCTAACAATCTAGGAGAATATATGGCTAGCTTTGGAGAAAATATTCTTCCAGAAAAAAATAACACCAACAGACCTCCTGGCTTTAGTGGAGAACATTATGGATACTGGAAGATGAGGATACAGATCTATCTCTAGTCTATTGATTTAGATATCTAGTCAGTCATCTAGAAGGGAGCCTTTATCTCAATGAAGTTGCAGGATGATGGCAAACACAAGGAAAAGCTAGAGGAGGAATTGAATGATGAAGATAAAAGAAGAGTCATGCTAAACTACAAAGCTAAACACTACTTGGTCACTGCACTTAACCAAGACAAATTTTACAAGGTGTCTCAATGTACAACAACTAAAGGTATGTCAGACACTCTAGAAATTGCTCATGAAGGAACAACTAGAGTCAGAGAAAATAAATTGAATTCCTATATAAGCGAATATGAAAGTTTCAAAATAAAGAAAAATGAAAACATTAAAGATTTGCAGAACAGATTCACCCTCATTGTGAATCAGCTGAAGAGTCTAGGCAAGGAGTTCACATAGCTAGAGAAGGTCAAAAAATTCCTTAGAATGGCAACCAAAAGTAATAGCCATAAAAAAAGCTAGAGGAGAATCAATGGCTTCTGTCATAGCTCTCTTCAATAGCTTAAAAGAATATAAGGGCAAGATGAAGGCTTTCAAGGATACTGGATAAGACTAGAAGAAAAAGGGTCTTACATTAAAAGCTACAAACGAAAGAGAAGAGGATTCTGAAGATAAAGAAGAACTGGATGAAGAAATTCTAGCTATGTTGGTTAGAAAATTTGGAAGATTCTTTAGCAAAAAGTTCTTTAAGAAAGGAGCAGCTGCAAACAACAAGAAGAAAAGTAATGAGCTTATCACCTACTATGAATGCAAGAAGCATGAACACATCAAATGGGAACACCCATAATTCCTAAAAAAGTAGGAGAAAGAAAAGAAAGCTGCTAACAAAGGCAAAAAGAAAAAGGCATACATCTTATCAATCTGGAGTAACAGCTTAGATGAAGAAGATGAAAATAAGGAAGAAATTGCCAACATATGTTTGATGGCACGTGTAGTTGAAGAAATTCTTAATTCATCTGACAGTGATCTTGAAGATGAAGTAAATGATTCTAACCCTTTCTATTCTGAATTGCTTGATGCATTTCATGATCTGCATGATGAATTCATTAAAACTGCTAAAGAACTAAAACTAGCTTAGAAGAAAATTAGCAAGTTAGAATCAGATTGCAAAATGTCTGACACTGCATCTCAACATAGAATTGAATCTATCTACTGTGCATTATGCATTGAACTGAAGAAAAAATAATGAATATTTTTTCAAAATTTTGACTAAACTCACCAAAGATAAAGGCATGTTATTTCCTTTTCTAGAAAGTCAGAGGATTGCACAAGAAAAAGCTAGTCTTGGTTATGATCCTTGTGCAATCAAGGAGAAATCAAAATTTATACATGAGACACTTCGTACATGTAGATCAATATAAGAAGAAAAGTTACAATTCAAAAGCCATTGAATCTTAAGTCTAACCCAAATTCATGAAACAAAAATATTATCTACATTCTTTACCACCTGCCACTTCTGTAACAAGAAGGGACATGTTTCCAGTTCATGTTAGTTAAAGAAAAATGGACTTGGCAGGAATATAGAATGGGTTCCCAAAAGTACATCTATACCTAGGGAGAATGCCACTAATAGAAAAGGACCCAAACAAATTTGGGTACCTAAGAAGAAAGACTAAACTTTGTTTTGCAGGTCTGCCTTGGAGCTACCAAGAGCAACAAATGATATATGGACAATGCATGCTCAATACATATGACTGGTGACAAGGAAAAGTTCATTGCTCTAAGAGACAAGAAAGGAGGAAAAGTGACCTTTGGAGGTGACCAATATGGTAGAATAATTGGCATTGGCATAGTAGGTAGAAATCCCAAAACATCCACAGAAAAGGTATTGTTTGTCATTAGCCTCAACCACAACTTGTTGAGTATGAGTCATACATGTGACAAAGGGAATTGAGTACTATTTGACTCAAAGTTCTACTTAGTCATTCAAAAAAGAGATCGCAAAGTTGTCCTCATAGCTTAAAAGGATGTTAACTGCTATACCATTAATCTAGATGAACTTCCTTCTTCAGATTTTGTATGTTTAATTAATAAAGATAATAAAAGTTGGTTATGACAAAGAAGACTAGCCCATGTTAACATGAATCAACTAACCAAATTAGTCACTTGACTACCAAAAATTTCTTTTGAAAAAGATAGAGAATGTGATGCATACCTTAAGGACAAATAAACTAAATCATCCTTCAAACCTAAAAATATAATCACCACATCAAGATCACTATAATTGCTATACATGGATTTGATATGTCCATCTAGAGTAAAAGGTACTGGTGGAAATTCGTATGTGCTTGTAATTATAGATGATTATTCCAGATTTTCTTGGACTTTGTTTCTTTCCTCCAAAGATAAGACTTTTGATGCATTTGTAACCTGAGCCAAGAAAGTGCAAAATGAGAAATGTATTTCCATTATGTTTAGTAGGTCTGATCATGGAGGAGAATTTGAAAATTCAAACTTCCTGGAGTACTGTGAAGAGTAAGGAATTAACCACAACTTCTTAGCTCCAAGAACTCAACAACAAAATAGAGTAGTGGAGAGGAAGAACAGAACATTGGGAGAAATGGCAAGAGCAATGCTGAATGAAAAAGAGGTTCCTTAATACTTCTGGGCTGATGCAGTAAACACAGTAAGGTACATTATTAATAGAGCCTATATCAGATCAATTCTAGGGAAGACACCTTATGAGCTGTACAAAGAAAGGAAGCCAAATCTCTCACATCTACATGTGTTTAGATGCAAGTGCTTCATTCACAACAATGGAAAAGAGAATATAGATAAGTTTGATGCTAAATCAGATGAAGGCATATTCATTGGATATTCTAGCAGAAGTAAAGTATAAAGGGTGTTTAATAAAAAGTCTAGAACCATAGAAGAATCTGTTCATGTAGTTTTCATTGAAAATGAGACTGTTTCTAAACATGCTTTGGATGAGAAAGATATCATCTTTAGCTTTAAGAGCTTAAACTTCTCTGAAGAAGATAAAATTGAACCTCCAAAAATATCAGAATCTGCTAATGTAGAGGAAGATATTCAGGAGAAAGATGTTGAATTTGAGAATAATGAAGAAATTTCTCTAGAATCCCCTAGAGCTTGGAGATATCAAAGGAATCATCCATTTGATCAAGTGATTAGGGATGTTCAATAAAATGTTAAAACCAGAAGATAACTTAGGGATCAAATAAATAACTATACATTTATTTCTCAAATTGAACCCAAGTGTACTAAAGAAGGTTTAACTGATGAATATTGGATATTTGTTATGCAAGGTGAGCTTAATTAGTTTGAAAGAAGTTAAGTTTGAGATTTAGTTCCTAGGCCAAAGGATCACTCAATTATTGGAACTAAATGGGTATTCAGAAATAAGCTTGATGAATTAGGAACAATTATTAGAAACAAAGCTAGATTAGTAGTCAAAGGATATAATCAAGAGGAAGACATATATTATGAGGAAACTTTTTCTCCAATTACAAGATTGGAAGCAGTAAGAATTCTCTTAGCCTATGCATGCATAAAAGACATAATGATGTATCAAATAAGGAGTGTTTTTTTGAATGGTTATATCATGGAAGAGATTTATGTTGATTAACCTCCAAGCTTTGAGGACTCAACAAACCAAACCATGTTTATAAACTGAAGAAAGCTCTCTATGGCTTAAAACAGGCACCTAGAGCATGGTATGAAAGGCTAAATAACTTTTTAACTGAAAAGAGATTTAACAGAGAAAAAGTTGATACAACATTATTTACTAAAAGGGAAAATAAATACTTGCTTATTGTGCAAACTTATGTTTATGATATTATATTTTGTGCTACAAATGAATTGCTTTGCAAGAATTTCTCTAAGTTGCTATAGAGTGAATTTGAGATGTCCATGATGGGTGAGCTCAACTTTTTCCTTGGACTACAAATCAAACAATGTGATGATGGCATCTTCCTCACTCAATCAAAATATCTGAAGGAGCTGCTGAAAAAGTTTGGAATGGAAAATGCCAAATCAATGGAAACTCATATGGCTACTGCAACAAGGCTTGATATGGATAAAGGACGAAAGCCTTTTGATATACCTCAATATAGGAGAATGATTGATTCCCTACTATATCCAACAACAAATAAACCTGTTATTATGTTCAATGTCTACATGTGTGCAAGGTTCCAATCATGTCTCAAAGAGTCACATGCAACGGCTGTGAAGATAATTTTTAGATATTTAATTGGAACATCACAGATGAGACTATAGTATCTAAAGGGAAATGGAGAAGAGCTCATATGATATACTGATGCTAACTTTGCCAGATCCAAAACTGATAGAAAAAGCACAAGTGGAACACACCAATTTCTTGGAGAATCCTTGGTTTCATGGTTCTGCAAGAAGCAGAATAGTGTAGCTCTCTTTAAAGCAAAAGCTGAATATATAGCTGCAGGAAGCTGTTGTACTCAAGTTCTTTGGATGAAGCAGCAACTTGAAGATCTTGAGATTGAGATGAAGGAAATACCAATCAGCTGTGATAATCAAACTGTTATCAATATCACAAACAATCTGTCATGCATTCAAGGATAAAGCACATTGAAATGAGAGATCACTTCTTAGGGGACCATGTTTTAGAAGGGGATGTCAAGTTAGAGTTTATCCCTTTAGAAGATTAGCTAACAGACATCCTAACAAAGCCACTTGCAGAAGATAGATACTGCAAAATAAGAAAAGAATTGGAAATGGTAAATCCCAATGAATTGTAAGTAAGTTTATAAACTAAATCTATTTAAGTTTCAGATGTTAAGTTGTTAAAATTTATTCTGACTTGAGCTTCAGAACATGTTTAAGATGTTTTCCAGGCACTCCTTATAAGCCTAAATGACAGAAAATTCAAGATAATGAAGTTCATCAAACCTGCATAGTCAACAGATGTTGAAATAAAGTTGAAAGTTTGAATTTTTAGGCCCTATCTATAAGTTTAGTTATTTAAAAAATTCATATTTTGAATGTTATTAGATGAATATCCGTGCTTGATTATGATTTTGAATGAACTGGCATGTTTAAAATTTGAACTTAGATACTAAACAAATGCATTTCAGTACCTAATATGCCACTACAATATTCACAAGTTGCTCAAAATTCATCTGTTGCTATTAGGAAATTCAAATTTTGAAATGCTAACATGAACGCTGGCTATATTCAAATCTTCAACATATGAATTTTGATTGCTCGAAATTCACATTTCAAAAATCTCTTAACAAAGCTGGAAAAGTTGAATTTTTGAATCACAAAATTTGTCTATTGGACATTCTGTGTTCGAATATCTCATGATATATTCTCAAAATTCAAACTTTAAGGATACAAAATTTGTTTGATGAAGCATGCATAATTGTTAAGCTTCTGTTAGACAAATTTCAAGGATGAAAATGTGTCAGTTAAAGTTATCATCCTTGTTTGCATCTTGATTGAATTCTCAAAAGTTGAACTTTGATGGCTCAAAGTTCTTCTATTGAGAAATATTCTCTAAACTATGCCACTGACAAACAAACTTTAAAGATTAAAATTCATCTATCAGACAGTCTCCTTTACTTGAAAAGCTACATAACTTCTCAAAATTCAAATTTTGACCCTTAACATGCGTCTATTGAACGATTACAAAAGCTAAACTGAAAGATCTTTCTCTAAACAAATGTAACCCTATTCATCTCTCTCCCAAATCTATTCACTTCGTCTCTTAATTTCTCATTCATTCTATCATTGAATCTTCATTTCTCATTGATTAAACTCTCACCTACACTTTATAAAGCTCTTCCAAGCTTCATTAATCAACAATCTCTCTCAGAAATGGCAAGGGTTCAGAATCCCAACATTAGAAAAGATGAGTCCAGACCCAAGCACACTACTATGGATTTGTTATTTTGGTACTCACCTGTGGGTACGCTTTTTCATAAAGCATACCAAAAATCACCTTTGGGTATGCTTATATAAAAAAGTATACCCAAATAGTTATTTTTTTATATACTTCCTTTAAAAAGCATACTAAAATATGTGCACTCAGGAAGATATAGGTGCATTTTATACAAAAGCATACCGAAATAATAGGGTGTTTTGGTACTGTATTTTCTCAAGCTTACCAAATCTCAATTAAAAAAGGTACAATACATTTACTCCCTTCGAAACTTAAACTCCAGAAATACACTCTGCTTAATTATCTCCTGCTGCCTAAAATCACTGCTGCCCTCTTTTATGTTCTAGCGTCAAACTCACCATTTCTGCCATTTGACCAGTCCTTCCTCCATATTTTTGTTGCCTCACGTGAAGCTCCTCCTCTCATAGATTAAGCCCTTCATCACTCTTTGTGGGTTGCGTGCTCTATTCTCACATGCAAACGTTCTTCTCTCACGTGGGTTTCTAGAGCTTCGTTGGACTATTGAAGCTATCCTCTCATTAGATTTGCTGCTGCATCACTCCTCGTGGGTTTTAGAGCTCCATTGCTCTTCATTGAACTGTGTCTTGCCTCCATTAGATTAGTAGAGCTTCGCCAGTCTTCACGGGTCTTTAGAGCCTCACGGGTTGTCATGGATTTATGCAAATTGGTCACTATGGCAAGTGTGAAACTCATGGTTCTGGGTTTCTGCACACTGTAGCTTCAGTCTTCTGTGGTTTCTAAAGATTCGCTGGTCCATGTGAGTCTTCTCTAGGTTTCTACACACTGTAGCTTCACCACCCTAAGATTGCAAAACTGGTGCCTTGTGGGTTTCTGCAAATGGATCCTTGCACACCGAAGGTTCATGGGTTTGTTTCTTCTTCATCTATTTGATGCTCTTAAGAAAATACTGGAAGAAAAATTTTTAATGTAAATTTCAGTGGAGCATAGTGAACTGAAAAATGAATATTTTGCACTAATATAGCCCAGTAAGGACATGAGTTTTTGGGTTATAGGTACCAACTTTGACTATTTTCTATTCTAAAATTATGTGCTCATCAGATTTTGCTTAATGCAATTTATGAATCTTTTTGATGCTCTGACTTAGGTGCCCATTTTTATGTATGTTTTAACTTTTGATTGCAAAAATTTGGCACAGGTTCATTAACTGTACTCAGTTTTTTAATTTTCATCTCCTAGCTTTTTTTCCTCATCTTTTTTTGACTCTGTAAATACTATTAAGTTGCATAAGCTTGGTACTAATTTTTGTCACAATAACTTAAATATCTTAATGCAAATATGGTATGGGTTTTATCAAATTGAGACAAAGTCCATTTATTTCAATCTCAAATCACTGACACAACTTGGGAATAGTTGAGAAAAGTTGTTAGGTCACCAATATTTTTGGCAAAAGCATGGTTATACGACTATTTGAGTTATGAAAGTGTTATGGTAGTTTATATTTTTCTATAATTAATTCATACTTTTAGGTTCAAGATACATTATGGTCAACTAAAAGAGTGCACTAAAATTTGGGGATTTAATCATGCAATTTTAGAGCACATTTATTGATTTATCATAAACTTAAATCATGTTAAGAGCTTGCATAATTTTGTCATTGCCAGAACATGTACTGGGGTTATAATCATGTATTTTAAATAAACATATAATTACAATTGTAACAACATTCTGTATAATCTCCCCCATTGTTATAAGAGTTTCTATGTGATTAAATTATGAAGAGACCAAGAATGTTGTTTAGCTTTACTCTAGGTTGGAATTCCTTGCTCAATTCCATATATACTGCTTTATGTGTTCCAATGATTATATTAGTACAACATATTGTTTAAATGATTTGATGAGCAAAACTTGGAAAACCCTTTTGGAGGACCTGATGAGGATAAGAGGGGGAGAGGGGAATAAATTGTTAGTAAAACTTACTTGAATATGACATATATGACTGGTTTTGATGGAAAATGGTTTAATCTTATTCTTTGAATAGAAGAGTAAAGTTTTTTTGATCTTGGATGATATATTAGTCTCACATCTACGTCATTAATTAGCATTTCTGGGAAATCTCTGGAATCATTACAATTTTTTGTATTAACTTGAAAATACAGAGTTCCATATATATCCTAAGGAATTAATGTGTGATAATATATTAGAGTTCTGGGGTGTATGCAAGACGAAGTTTGTCATTGAAAAGGAAATGTGTTGCTGTTTTGTTTGTCATGTTAAATAATATAACTGCAAACTGACATGTTTTCGTTTCTTTATATGCCACAATCTGCACTTTACTTTTTCTGCTAAAGTCATATTGCTTTGTTTAATTGCTATAGGTGCTTTACGACATTCAAGACAAGACAGATTGAGTAAGGGTGTCTCAGGAAGGAATCAACATCAAATATATTTGAAGCTATGGACAAGTACAGGTTTGTTAATTAGTAATAGTTGATAGTAATTTCCCTCTTTATATATTTAAAAAACCTATAGCTTGTTTTGTTCGCAACTTAAGATTTTTGTGAAGAAACTTTCAAATTCTGCTTCCCATTTCCATTTGTCATGTTGCTTTATTATAGTGTCTGTCAAGATACATATATATATGTATATTGTTCAATAATGTCTAAAAGCCATGTAACTGCAACTAAAACATGCCAATCAAAAATTATTATTGCTAAAATAACTCTTACGAAAAGTTTCAAGTTTCCTGGTGCTGAATGTAATAAGTATACTATGATATATGATATCTAATAATTTTTTTAAGTTGACTCTTATTGCACCCCCTGAATTATTTCTTTCTTACACTTGCTGAATCACTTAGTAAATTTAACAGACCACTATTGTCATGTTATAGCTTTCTTCTCTCTGTTTACACTTATCTTCTATAATCTGTCTTTCCAGCACCATGAGGAAGAGTTTTGGAAAATTTGCGAATCTGGAGGTTGAATATATGTAGGTGAGGGTTCAAGTTGAACATAAATGTGAAAAGAAAAGGTCTGAAACCCAATATATAAAGTTTTGCTAATGTGCTTGCTTTTGTATGCTTCACACTCAATCCATTTGCTTTTGCTTTTCGAAAAGAAAAAAAAGGTCATCCAAAAAAGAAATATTTTAATGAATAGAAAATGTATATAGATAAAAAAGAATAAGGGTTCATTAATTTATTTAATTTAAATAATTTTTTATTAAAAACATGAATGAAAGCACATATTTTAGGGTATTTTATAATTTTTGTAATTGAAAGCTATAAAATGTATGCACTCCCCTAAAAAATTTACTTTACTTGTTAAGATTTTATTTCTATCCACTTTCCTTTCCATTTATTTTCTCTTCACTTCTCATTTCATAAATCGTTGGATTAAATTTGAATGGTTAGATTTAATATTTTATAAAAGTGACATTTTTTCATCTATTGTAGTTTTGAACTGTTTAGATTTATTCATTTATTTTTTATAATTTAATACTTTGATAAGAATTAATGTTATAAAATATTCAATTTAAGCCATACAAATTTAATTCAATAATTTTATTTAGAAAGAAAATATACAATTTCTTGCAAGCTTCCCTCCGGTTCTATAATATTGTTAATAAATGTGCTAACAACACTTCATACCCCAAAAAAATAGTAAATATATTCTCAAAATAATATCTGCTCCTTTTTTAATTTATTTTCTCTCTCCTTACTGCTTTGTTCCATTTTTGTTTAATTTGGATTACATTAAATTAATCTCCAACTCTTTGACCAGTACTAGTTTGTTTGTTTGTTTGTTTTTTTTTTGCAAGGAAGGATTGGAAAAAAGAGAAAAAATATGATGTCAAATAATAATAATAAAGTCAAATAATAATAATAATAATTGCACATGATATGATAAAACATTGCTTAAATTGAATTGCATCTATATCTTTAGATGCATTTATATTGTTTTCATTGGCATTCTAATATTTTTGTTGGTTGGATGATGATGATGATATTTCAAGGACACATGATATGATAAAATGTTGCTTAAATTGAATAAAATCTATTTCTTTAGATGCATTGATATTGTTTTCATTGGCTTTCTAATATTTTTGTGTGGTTGGAGTTAATATCTATGTATAGATTTGACAAGATTTGAGGTAGAAAATAAAGTCATTGACTTAAAAGGGAATTGCAAGTGACATTGGGTACAATAATTTCTCCAAGTATGTTAATCTTACATTCACATATATTATATTTAGTTGCTTATGACATAGTTGGGTTGCTAAGTTAAGACTTTCTATTAAGGATTGAATTTTTTTTAGAATAGTGATTGGATTGGACTAAATGTTATTATTGTAATATCCCTATTTTGATGATAAATAAAAGATGAGAAACGAGGTAAGATGAAAATGCTATATATAATTGGGCTTTAGAAGGAATTAATTTCTCATCTAATTTTCTGAAGAAGTTATGTTCGGTCCTTAATTTTCTGAAGACCTTATGGAAAATTAATTCCAGAACTTACCTTAGAAAATATGCAATATACCACTTGAATGAAATCCCGCTCCAAGCTGAGCGTAACGGTATAAGTATTGCGCTCCCGGGAGGTTTAGGTTGAGAGATAGACCAATTTGAAAGTTATTGTGAATAGTAAAAAGGAAGAAATAAAAAATTGGTCTTTGGGTGAAATTATAAGAAAGTGCTCGAAAGAATAGATAATTATGTTTTGTCCCGGCTTAAGGGTAAAATGGTTATTTCCCAAATTAGAAGTAAAATGTGAATAATAAATTGAAGGCCCAAAATGGAAAAATTGACATTGTGCAAAAGGAGTTGGGAAAAACAGAGAGATACCGTTAAGCGTGAAGATGAGCAAAGATGACATTTTTCCTAATTAAATAAAAAATGAGAAAATTATACTTGGGCCCTAAGAATCAATAATCTTTACAATTTAGTCCCTTGAGAATGATTGCAACGTGAATGGGAAAGAGAAAGAAGTTCGGGGAAAATTACACCAAAGGACCTGAAAGTTTCAAAAATTATAAATTAGCCCCGGGTCAAGGGCATTTTGTAAATATGAAAAATTTTAGTCAAAATGAAGCTTTGAATGAGTTAGACCCAATGAAATATAGTATGGAAATCATTAAGGTCAAAATAATATTTATTGGGTAATTAGGGTTTAATAATAATATTTTACCCGTTAAACGTCATTTAAACTGCAGGAAAAGGAAGTACTAATTCAAGGACAATGATTAAACCTTAATAAAATATATTTTGGGTCTAGATAATGATTTTGGACCAAAAGTAATTGTTAGAAAATCCTATACCATTTTAATGACAAATTTGGCAAAAATACTTAATCGATATGGGTAAATTTAATCAGTAAAGGGTATTTTGATCCATTAAACTTTATGAAGCAATTTTTGGCTAAAAAGAGAGGGAATCACGTCTGAAATGCTGAGTGGGATGCAAATGGAATTTTTGAAAAGCTTTATTAAAATGAAAGTAACTCAAGTTAAAAATTAAAGTAACTAAGGTTGGTTTATGCCTTAAATCACTTAACCACCCCAAGTCAGCGACTAAACCCATCTTCCTCAGCCTTAAATATGTCTGAACCAGTGGAAGAAGAGGGAGAGAAAATGTGGAAAAGAGAAGGAGAAAAGAGGAGGCTATATGACTTGGTTTGGTTCCAAACTTCCAAGGTAAGCTTCTTTGGTTACTATCTTAGTTATGTCTAAGTTTTGTGAAGCTTCATGGAGCATTTCTCTTTGTTTTACCTCTAAAAATTTCTGCCTAGAGAGAGAGTAGAGAGAGAAAATGAAGCCATGAAGAAAATGAAAAGTGATGTATAGGCTCCAAGGATTAAGAATATGACATTTGATTTCAAATTGATCGAGTAGTTTTTTTCTACATTTTTCTGAAAATCTCTGCCTATTTAGGGTTTGAAAAGGAAAGGGAATTTCATGATTTTGACTGCAAAAATGGATTCCTTGGGTTCAAAATAGGTAGATACAAGTATGTTGTACAAGAAAAACTCAACGGAAAGAAAAGTGAAAATTTTAGTCCAAGTATGCACATTTTGTGAATGAGGTTGTGTAATTGGTGGCTAATGGCCTCATTTTGTGATACTATAGGACTCAAAGAAGTGTTAGAAGTTCAAAGGAAAGGTGTGCAAAGTTTGGAAAGGATTGAAAAACTAAAAGGTAGTTTACTAACCTAATCTTGCATTATATGGTTATATAGTTGCAATGGTTTTAATGTTATACCAAATGTTTGCAATGATGTTGTGTATTGATTTGTTGATGTTGGCTGAGTTAGTTGAGGGGTTTTGTGACCTCGGGATGTCCAAAATGTAAGGGGAAACTCTGTCCAATTTTCTATAAAATGTTTAAGCACAAATGATTCTAAATATTTGAATGATGACTTGATGAAGTGTGCTTGCATTATATGATTATATATTTGCTTGATTAGTAGTAACTACTGAGATTCTTTGAATCTCATCCCTTCCAAATGCTTACCATGTTTAGGGCCAATCAATGCAAGGAATCCAAGAAGAGCTAAAGGAAAAAGAGGAAGAGAATGATGAATGATATTATTACGTAAGTCTTAATGTTACGTTTTGGGAATTTGTATAAGTTTGTATGAAAGGGGTAAATCCTGTATGATGCTCTGAATATATTCTTTTAAGTCCTCTATGATATTATGCATGAAATTGGAGTAATAAATGTCAATGTAAATGTGTTGTGAAGCTTATTATGTAAGCTATGACATAAGTTTATTTGAGATGACTAGTATTGATTTAAGTAGAAAAACTCTGTTAAAAATAGAGCATCCTTTATAATTTTTATACATGCTCTTAAAATATACAAAACAAGCTTTTCATAGAGCTAAAGAACACTTAAATTGGATAAATGTATGAATTATAGTGATTTTTCAAAGTTAGGGTTCAGAACAGAGAAAGATTAGGAAAACTGGAAACTGAAAGTTAGGTACTGGAAAAGTAAAAAGATGATATAAATCATGCAGAGCTCCAAGTGGTTTGTATTTATGGAAAGGTATATTTTTTAAGTTTCATATGCCACTGATTTGGAGGTAATTAGAGCTATATGATAGGAGATATGGAGGTTTTCCCAAAACTGTTCCAGCAAAAGTGGAATTCTGACCCTTTATGATTTAAGTTAATACCATGCCCTGTACAAGTTGAATAAATGTACAAGAAAAATATTTCTAGAAATTAGACTCACAGGGCTTTCCAATGACATAAAAAATGTATGATTTGACTTAAGATAAAATGAGATATGAATTTTTCAATCTAAGGCCAAAATCCTGGGGAAGAGAAAATGACCAAATATATAGTAAATGTTTGAGAAATAAACTGTATGAATTGGTCAATAGAATTATCTGTTTTATATTTTCCCCATGTATATAAGATTTTTATCTATTGTTAGAGACTTAAATCACTATGAAATGATTTTTCTAAAATTAGTTATGAATTTTCAAAGTTCAGTCAGCAAAGTGGGAACTACCATATGAACAGTAACCGAAAATTTTGGAAATTCTGATTTTCATTCTTATGTGATTCAAGCTTAGAATCAAATATAATCAGACTTAAAAGGAGTCTAATTTATAGGAAATGAGTTTAAAATTAAGGTGTTATAATTGTGATTCTGGCTGTTGTATAATATCTTTCAATGTCTAAAAACAATTTATCTTTCGGTATTGTAGAATTATCTGGAGGTCCAAGTTATAGGGGAAATTCTGCCAAAATATTTTCACAACTTATGGGTATGGATCAGAAACGGATGTATGCTAATCAATCGTCGAAGGAATATATAGATGGAGTAAGAGAGTTCATCAATTTTGCAGTCGAGCATGCAGAAAATCCTTCTAGAATTATATGCCCTTGTTTGGACTGTTGCTATGAAAGGTGAATTAGTGCAGCTGAGTTGGAAGGTCATTTAATGCGTTATGGAATTGATCAAAGCTACAAATGCTAGACTAAACATGCTGAGACCAAGGATGCGCCTAATGTTTGGGGTTATAGTACGAGTTGTACATCAAATGATTTTGATACAAGGACATATGAGGCCGACCATCTTGAAGAGATTATAAATTTGGTTAAGGAGGATCTTCGAGATTGTCCAAAAATGTTTGAGAGGTTGAAAAGTGATGCAGAGAAACCATTATATACTGGTTGTTTTATCATAAAGTTGTCTGCGGTTTTAAAATTGTACAACTTGATGGTGAGCATTAGATGGAGTGACAAGAGTTTCACAGAATTACTTACAATTGTCAAAGAGATGCTACCGGAGGACAATGAGCTTCCTAGCCTAACATATGATGCTAAACAAATTTTATGCTCTATTGGCATGAGCTATGAGAGAATACATGCTTGTCATAATGATTGCATTTTATTTCGAAATGAATATACATCATTAGATAAGTGTCCCAAATGCAATGCCTCTTGATATATGAAGAAAGAATCAACTCCAACAAAGGTGGTATGGTAGTTTCCAGTCATTCTGAGATTCAGGCGCATGTTTAGTAGTGCCGAAGTTGCGAAGCAACTCACATGGCATGCAGATGAAAGGATAAAAGATGACAAGCTTCTCCTTAGTGACATACTTTCCTTCCTTTGTTTGCCACGCAAGCTTCCATTTCTCAGCGCGAATGGGTGGAGATAGAGGAGAAGTCATAGTAGATGAGTCACCTTGAGAATCTTCACTCTCCTTCAATTTTTTTTTTCATAATTTTTTCTTCAAGCAAGTCATAACCCCCATGAGACAATCTATGAGGGTAAACATTTTTCGCTTGTAACCCTTGAGCTTTTTGTCTCTTCTCCTATTAACAGTAAGTGAATAAAATCAATAATGAACAAAACCATTTCATTTTCACATTCTTGGTTTACTAACATGAAATTTTTTATCCAAACGACTTTCAACAAATTTATGCCAAGTCTCTTATTCAAGAAATTGATAATCCTCACAAGGATTTACTCCCTTCAGCTTGCTAAACACATATCTACTGGTAAGACTAGTCTTAAAGGCCTTCCATCGCTCCCCTGTATATTGAATCAACTTTTTCCTCAACAATTGATTGGGAGGAACATCATAAGTGAGTTACAACACACACATATAGAAAGAAGTTAGTGATATAATAATATTGATAAATATAATAGCTTATATAGTGATATACCGTGATAGTTTCCCAAATCTGATCCTTCACCTTGTTGGATACATCTTCCCACTCATTCTTTAAAATGCTTACCTTACTACATCCTAGAAGGGCAACAAAACTTTTAAACCTCTTCCTGTTAGGCCCAATTGGACTCCAACTCATCAAATTCAATATGTATCCTCTATTCACCACAATGACCGAGGGTTAATTCCTTTAAACGTGTGCCACATCTGACCCTTTTACGTGTAGATTGATGAGCTTGGCCACTTTGAGTATCATTATAAGTAGACTGGTCACTAGAACGATTCTCCATGTGCCTCTTTAGACAATAAGATAATAGGATAAGTATATTAAAGATAATTAAAGTATGAAATAAGATCAGTAACAAACAAAATTCAAACTTAATTTTTATAAACTGTTATATAAACTATGAACTAAGATAAGTAATAACTTAACTTAAACTTTATTTAAGGTTATTCTCCCATATCCATTCATTATGATCACCTCTTGTGGCATGTATTTCATCTACTTCATCTTCTTTATTTAGTTCAGGTAGCCTAGATGAGAAAGGAGGAGTCTCACAAATATTGAAATTTTATTCATCATTCTCATCACCAAAAATCACCCTTTTCCTTTTAGAACTACTGACCACCTTTTATCTGTTGGATCAGTGACATAAAATACTTGTTTCGCTTAGTATGCCATGATAAAAGGCTCATCCTTATAACCTACCCTATTAAGATCCATCAATGTAAATCCTAACTCATTTGTTTGGACACCATTATTACTATCAATCCACTTACATTTGAAAATAGGCACTTTAAATTTTGTATAGTCAATCTCCTAAATCTCTTTAATAACTCTAAAATAAGATATGGTTACCAATACCGGGTTTTTATCTTTTGAACTCGAAAAATGCATTGACTTTGCTACTACCATAACCCCACTATTTTGCATAGTACTCTTATCATCCTGGGCCTTTGTATAGAACGAATACCATTGATGTCATAACCACTCGAACAGACAACGTCAAAGTGAGGCCCATCGACTAACCATCTTATTGTATCAGACACATTATCATCATTCATAACATGTTCATTGAACCATGATCTGAAAGTCTTGTTGTGCTCATTCACTAACCATTTATCATTCTTCCAAGGGTTTTTTTCTCTTATAATGTTTTTATAGGTAGCCAAGTAAGGCTGAACTTCATCAGTGTTATTCAAAATGTATAGATGTGCTTGTAGTACTTCTTCACAACCCATGCTTTTCACTCATAACCCCCGTGTAGCCTTACCAGCACCTCTTCCCTCATGGCGAGACTTTGGAAGTCCAACAGCTTCAGCTTTTGTTAAGTATTCAGTACAAAAATCAAATGCTTCTTCAGCAACATATCTTGCAACAATTGATGCTTCAGGCCGATGTGGATTCTTCACATACCCCTTTAAGATTTTCATGTATCACTCGAATGGGTACATCCATCGTAAACAAAACAGGGCCACACAACCTAATCTGCCTCACTAAATGGACCATTAAATGTACCATGATGTCAAAAAATGAAGGTGGAAAGTACATCTCAAGTTGACACAAGATAATAGCAGTATCATTTTCCAATTCATCTAATTCCTGAGGGTCAATTACTTTGCTACATATGGCATTGAAGAAGAAGCACAGCCTGGTCATAGTATGTTTAAATTTTTTTGGCAATATGTCACGAATAGCCACTGGCAATAGTTGCTATATCAAGACATGACAGTCATGAGACTTTAAGCTAATTAATTTTAAATCTTTCATTGACATAAGCCTTTTAACATTCAAAGAATACCCTTAGGGCACTTTGACACCACATAAACACTCACAAAAACTTCTTCTCTCATTTTTGGACAATGTATGATAAGCTGGGGGCAAATAAGTCCTCTTACCTACTAGTTGCGGAGCTAACTCCTGTCGTATTCCTATTACAACCATATCATTTCTCACATTTGCACAATCCTTAGTCTTGTTAGCAAGGCTGACTTCCCAAGAGGGGGGGTGAATTGGGAAGATTGAAATTTCTCTGCACAAAATGAAATGGGTGAAGATAGCACAATGTAAGGGAAGCAACGTATAAAACAGAGCAAGCTAAAAGTAAAGATAATGAGAAGAAGACTCAGTGATTTATCCTAGTTCGGTCTATCCACTTAACCTACGTCCAGTCCCCAAGACAACTCTTGAGATTTATCCACTATACAGCAAGAATTCAACGGGCTTCTTGCTAATGCCACAGTACACGAGTATGCTCTATTTCTGGAGTTCTCTCAAACACTCTAAGCACTTTCACAATGTGCTTCCCAATCCCCTTGTGATTTCCCCTCACAAGTAAATCTATCTTCGAGATGAAGAGTAGATTGTTTACAAAGATATAACTCTCTTGAATAGAGTAGATATGAAGGTTAAAGTACAGATATTGAAGTTGAGAGGGTAAAAGCTTTTGAGAAGAAGATTCAGCAAAAATTCGTTATATACAAGTTTGATTCGTTACCCACAACGTCAAATGATGTTATATTTATAGTTTTAGCTCTCAAATGTCCGTTAGAGACAAAATCTATCCGTTGGGAAAGTTATCCAATGGTTACTCTGAAAAACTATCCGTTTACCAACCGCATTTAATGTTTCTGATATACTAAAATTCGAATTTTGGTTGGCCAACAGACGAATTTCGAAGGAACCGAAGGTTAAAGCTTTCAACGTTACAGCACGAAGTTCGTCTGTTCATGAAGTAAAATTCGAATTTTGAAACTTACAAAACATTTTCACAATGTGACATAAAAATTTTCAAGAAGAAAGTTTTTCGGTTAAGTGTGAACAGTGTTTTCAATTTGCTACAGTGCCCTCGAAATTCGAATTTTGGAAGCCCATAATTCGTCTGTTCCCAGTATGTGAAAAAGAGGCACAGTAGTTCACTTTCTTCGAAATTTGAATGTTTGAAGAGTGAAGTTCGTCTGTCAGAGAGACTCTTTTCAGACTAACTTCATCATTCGAATATTGTAAGTTCTTATCATTCGTATGTTAATGTTTCACTTCAACAGACTCAAGAACTTAGCTTCTAAAATTCGAACTTCAATGTTCAAAGTTCATCTGTCAGAGAGCAGTTTTGAAACTTAAATCATTCTTGATCTCAGGTGAACTTTAACATGGTTTCAGATGAATTTCTTCTATTTTCTCAAGTTTTGTTTTATCTGAAATTCGAATTTTGAAGATCCAAAGTTCATCTGTTTCAAGGAAACTTCTTTCAGACTTAGATGAAAATTTGAATGTTCGGAAGCCAAAATTCGTCTGTCATAGAGCATTTATCAAACTCAATTTCTTTTGATTTCAGATGCACTTTATCATAGTTTCAGACGAATTTCTTTGGTTTTCACAAACTTCATTTTACTTGAAATTCGACTTTTGAAAGTGTGAAGTTCGTCTGTTACCAAAAAGACTTCTTTCAGATTTGTATGAGAATTCGAATTTTGAACAACCAAAATTCGTCTGACAAAGAGCCATCTCTTCAGACTTATTCAGTTTTAGCTCGAAATTCGAATTTCCTAAAGCAAAGTTCGCATTTCCAACTTGACAGTTAAGTTTAAACTTTCAAACTTCGTCTGTTTGTGGGTGTTTTTCAAATGAGTCAAGATTTAACACAAAATCAAGGTTTGAAAACATCTTTTTCTCAAATCAAAATCTTTTACCCAATCATAACTAAAAACAAAAGATCCTACAAAAGATCTAACAGCAAATACTCAGAAAATCTTCACTTGAAACAACTTTGATCTCCTTTGATATTTTCAATCTGAGCTCTTGAGTGTTGGTTTGGAATCATCAAAACTCTTGATTCAACATTCTCCCCCTTTTTGATGATGACAAAACAACTCACAAACTGGATTAGTACTTGGGTTTGCTTTCATAAGCTCCCCCTCAACATATGCATAAGATATCATATCCAACAGATTAAGTGAAGAAATTCAAGGTACAAAATATTGCAACCAAGAACATAATACATTTAATCAATTTGTTGCAATATATATTTCAATTTAAGATCAGTTCTCAAAACATCAAACAAACAAATACAATCAAACAACTAAAACAAGATACAACAAGAAGATTCAGCCTAAGATCTAAAATCATCACTTCTTCTTTGGCTTAGTCTTCTTGCTGTATGTCTTTCCTTTCCTGGATGACTCAGCCGATTTTCCAGCTTGCTTGGTCCCAGTTTGCTTTATCTTCTCTTCTTGCTGTATGTCTTTCCTTTCTCGGATGACTCAGCAGATTTTCCAGCTTGCTTGGTCCCAGTTTACTTTATCTTCTCCCCCTTTTTGGCATCATCAGAAAGCCCAACAAAGTCCATTGGAGGAGGAATCTGAGAGATAGGAACAGCACGAAGAGGGACAGGAGCAAAAGGAATCTCTGGCTCAACTGGTGTAGGAGGCTCAGCAGGCTCAGGGCTAGGTTCTTCATCACCATCATCATCAGAGACCTCAAGCAGCTTTTGCATTTTCTGCCTGGAAAGAGCTAGTCGAGCTCTTTGTTCCTCTGATAGCTCATAAGCAACAAGAGAATGAGAGGCTGGTTCAGCAGGAGAAAACATTTCTTCAAGCCTTCTCCATTGAGCTTGCAGTAGAGCATTGTGAGCAATAGCTTCAAAATCAATAACAGGCACAATGCTCCTTTCCTCAATGCTTGCTTCTCCTGGCATAGAAGAGGTTGAAATGGCTGCAACCAGTCTTTCAACTTGCTCTGATTCTTGAATGGACAGAATTGAATCAGGAGCATCTTCTTGTATAGGCTCAAGAGGGCTTGTCTGTTGAAGTCCTTCTTCTTACAATCCATAGTCCAAGGGTGGACCAGAACTTGGTGTCCTCATTACACCAGCACCTTTTGTATCATCATCATGGTCAGAGGAGGCAATCTCGAAGGGGTTTGGAGGCTCAGGAGTTGAAGACAGAGTAGGCTCAGGGATACCAGGCTGAGGTGGAGCTGAAGTGGAAGGAATTGCATTTCTTATTTCTTCATAAGCATCAGCCACCACCTTCATATTTACAGCCAACTGATGGATCTGATCTTGTAGATGAGCAACTTTGGCATTTTGCTCATCCCTAATGCTGAGAATGAGTGTTGACAGACTGTCAAACAACTCAGTGATCTTGGTTGGCTTGGCCTTTGATGAGAGAGTGGAAGGAGGGTGAGTAGGCCTGGAGGGAGATGGAATTGGCTGAGAAGGCTGAGGTACAGATCTGCCAGGGGCCTCAGAAGTGCCTTCTTGTTGGAGGGAAGCATCAGTAGCAAAGAACAAATCTTCAGATTTCCCTGCTCCCTTTCCAACCCATCTTCCTTCATCTCTTTCAATACCCATCCTTTGCAGTTCCTCTTCTTTGAATGCCTCTGTGAGTTTCCCTTTCCCCTTTTCAATGTGTTGAATCCTAGCATACTGCAGGATTCTTGAAATAATTGCTGCATAGGGGAGTGTGGAATCCTTCCTCTGATCCCTTGCCTTTATCATTCGCTGGAGGATGATATGACCCAAATTAATTAGCTTCCCACATATGACAGCAGTCATCACATGAGCCTCTGCCCTTGTTATCAAATTGAAGCTACCACCCTTGTTGAATATTATCCTGGACACTATGTAGTGCAGGATCCTTACTTGTACACTTAGGTCTGTGGGCTTCAACAGATTTATCGTTGGCCTGTTCTCCCTTCTCCTAAATAGGGTGTCCAGGGTGTCCAAGATGGTGCTCTCCTTGTAGTTCAGGAAGGGTCCACCTTCTTCATCAGCTGTACTTGCCTCATCCATAGGCTGTGATGTCAACTTTCTGCCCATCTTGTCCTGGGATTTCCAGCACCTCATTGAAGGTTTCATCAGCAAGCCAAATGGTCCTTGATCTCAAGTTGACCTCCCATTTCACTTTCTTGCTGTTATATTGAAGCAAAAACTTGATCGGGATCCTGCAAGTATACAGGGTCGATCGCAGTAATAAAAAGTCTCCAGAGTATTCCAGAGGTCGAACCCAAGGGAGGTAGTAAATTTATAGTACAAACTTTTAATCCCAAAAATTAATTGATAATGAAATTGATAATTCAAATTAAAAAGAAAAGAAATAGAAAACAAAATGAAGTCTGAGTTTGATTCAGTTCTAGAAGCGTCAAGGGATCAGGATTCACCTTATGAGATAACTAAATTTTATTTCTTATTTAGACTCTATATAATTATAGTGACTATTGTTTCTAAAGCGTTCTAATTACCTCTCAGTCAATTAGTCCTAATTTAATTAGGATTCAATTCGCTCTCGCGCAACTAAATTTTCTAATTAAACCTTGAAAACTACAACATATATCACCATGAATTCCTAATTCTATCTCTAGATTAGTTATTCATGTTTATCTCTCTATATCTAGATTCACTCTTCACCTCTCAGTCCATCAAGTTTACCCATTAATTAGATTCTATGGTGATCAAGCATAAAATCCACATGAACGAATAAAAGGGATAAATATAATAAAAAGATAAATTAAATATAACTTGAAGAACAAATCAAAGAGTCTTAACTAGAGAAACAAATACAATCCATCCCAATCAGGCTACATCCCTACCCCTGACTGGGAAATTTAACTACTCATATAAATAAAAGTCAAATCAAAACTAAAACTAAAATCCCAAATCATAATAAGAATAACAAAAAGGAAGAGTTTATAAAGAAAAATATAATCTTGCTTATATACTCCCCAAATCTCCTTGCTTTCTCTCTATATGATGCCCCTAGTTGCTCCCAGATGCTTTTAGAATGGTGTTCTCTGGCTTCTGAGTGCGTTTCTGAATGTCCCGTTGTGTTTCTATAGTATATCCTTATATAGGAAAAATTTAGAGGCTCATAAAAGCCTAAAATATCACCAAAACGCGTCAAAAACGAGTTTTTATGGGCTTTTCGTGCTTGACCTGGCGCCGGGTGGATATATATTCACCTCATACGGCACCGGGTGGCTCCAAAAGACAGAGACGCTCAAAATTCGTGTTGACCCGGTTCCGTACGGATTTGACCCGGTGCCGGGTGGGTACTGTTTGTACGGACAGCAGTTTCATAACGTCATCAGCTCGTGTTAACATTTTGAGTTAGATTTTATCTATGGTAACGTTGGAATTTGGGAAAACTCAAAACATGAAAGTTGTAGCTCTGTGTCTTAGCTTTCCAAATCATTTTAAATCAACTCAATCGGAGTTCATATGTGAGAGTTATGATCAGAACACCGAAGAGTATCACAACTTTTCAGCATGAACGATTTGTGATGTTTTTGCTCCGAATGCTTCCAAATGAGCCTATAAAGTCATGAAACACAAAAATATGTAAATTCATGCTAAAATATACCAATATAAACATATTTAAATATAATTTAGAACTTAAATGTGGGTATTTTATATGTATAAAATGGGCACATCAAGAGGCATACCAAGTCTTCACTACCTCATCATCATATTTTTCAGCAATTTCCAACAGATTTTTATATCTTATCAACCATATTGCAGCATCAAAGTTGTTGGATATCAAAAATTGTTCCACATTTACACAGTGAGGCTTGATTACCTTTTTGTTGAAAAACTTGGTAGAGTACTCTTCTTGAATCTCAGGAGTGCTCCACAGTGGCAGTGTAGTCATTTCATACTCTCCAGATTCAGTACTGGAAGAAGCAGAAGAAGCAACAGTAGGGACAGAAGGTTCTGCACTTTTTGAAGAGGAGGGTCCAACTTTCTGAGATTCTACTTTGGATGAAGATTTATGGCGTTTGGAAGGGGTAGCTTTACTGGGTTCGGCCTTTCTCTTGGATTTCTCTCCTTCCTTTGTAGTATATTGAGATTTGACCGTTCTCTTTGGCCGAGTTTTAGCTTGTCCTGCTCTAGGATTCTTCACTCTCACCATTTCCGAGTTGAATGATGCAGAATGTGGCTAAGAATAGATTTATGGGATGCGAATGGAAGTTTAAACAGTGAAGAATGACAGTTTTTGGACAGAAGTTAAGAGGATTGAAGAGAGAATCAGAACAGACTTGGAGGAGTTACAAATAGGATTGCGTCTGTTCTTTGGAAAACCGTCGGATTTAACGTATGTAACCGTCTGACAGACGAATTTTGAGGGGTCAAAATTCAAACTTCGGGCAGTTACAAGTTAAACTGTTCAGCAAAGCTTACTGACAGACAAATTTTCATCCTGAAAGTTCATTTGACAGTGGCTTGGAACAAGTAATACAAACACAACAGACGAATTTTGTACCAACAAAGTTTGAATGTTGAAGAGAAAATAGTAGGCAACAGACAAGACATCAACCAATAGACGAATTAAGCAAGCAGAACTTCATCTCTCAAGCATTCAACATGAAGAACATGATTCAACAGATGAATTTTGAACTGAAAATTCGCATTTTTCAACTTTTGTAAAGGTTGTCCAACATTCATATTTTAAGAAGCGAAAATTAGTACAAAAGTGATGGACGATCATAATTATGAAATTTTTGTTTTTGAAAATTCGAACTTCCAAGGTCTAACAGACGAATGTCGAGGCATTACCGAGAACTGTTCCAAGGCATAACAGGCCGAAGTTCGTCTGTTAGTTGGCTAAAATTCGAAGGTTGACCATGTTGACCAGTTCAGAAACACAGTTTATGAAGCAAAATACGTCTCACACACATTAAGATACAAATTTCATCTTTAAAAACTTACAGAATGGATCCAGAACTCAGAATTTTCATCATTTACTTCACTTTCTGGTTGTTCCATTCTGATGTGCTCCAATCTTTAAGTTTATTGCCATTGAATCTTGTGAGGAGCACCTGCAGCTTAAATTAAACATACTCCGATGCTAAAGTTAGAATTAATCTTAGAGTTGAAACCTTTGAAAATAAGATTGCAAGAGAATAACTTACAGTTCACTGGGATTTACCATACCCAATTCTCTTCTTATTTTGCAATGCCTATCTTCTGATAGAGGCTTTGTGAGTATGTCAGCAACTTGATTCTCTGTTGGGATGTATTCCAATCTGACTTCTACTTTCAGAATGTGATCCCTTCTGAAGTGGTGCCTAACTTCAATGTGTTTTGTCCTTGAATGCATGACAAGTTCCACTTGTGCTTTTTCTGTCAGTTTTAGATCCTACAAAATTAGCATCAGTGTATCCTTTGAGATCTACTCCATTGCCCTTTGGATACCAGAGACCCATATGTGATGTTCCAATAAGATATTTGAAAATTCTCTTCATAGCTGTTGCATGGGTTTCCTTGGGACATGATTGGAACCTGGCACACATACAGACACTGAACATAATGTCAGGTCTGCTGGCATTTAAGTACAGCAGGGATCCAATCATTCTCCTGTACTGAGTAATGTCAAACATCTTCCCATTCTCATCCATGTCTAGTTTGGTTGCAGTAGCCATAGGTGTTCTCATTGGCTTGGCATTCTCCATTCCAAACTTCTTTAGCAGCTCCTTTAGATACTTGGATTGACTGAGAAAGATACCATCATCAAGCTGTCTGATTTGCAGTCCAAGGAAGAAGTTAAGTTCACCCATCATGGACATCTCGAATTCTCCCTACATTAACTCAGAAAATTTCTTGCAATGAGTTTCATTAGTAGCACCGAAAATAATATCAACAACATAGATTTGAACAATTAGTAAATCTTTATTTTCTTTCTTAGTGAATAAAGTTGTGTCAACTTTGCCTCTATTGAACCCCTTTTCAGTTAGAAAATTGCTCAGTCTCTCATACCATGCTCTAAGGGCTTGTTTTAAACCATAGAGAGCTTTCTTCAGTTTATAAACATGGTTTGGTTTTGTAGAATCCTCAAAACCTGGAGGTTGATCTACATAAACCTCTTCCATGATATATCCATTTAGAAAAGCACTCTTTACATCCATTTGATACAACAAAATGTTTTTCATGCATGCATATGCTAGCAGTATTCTTATAGCTTCTAATCTAGCTACTGGTGCAAAGGTTTCTTCAAAATCAATACATTCTTCCTGATTATACCCTTTAGCAACCAATCTAGCCTTGTTTCTTATTATTGTTCCAGATTCATCAATTTTATTTCTAAAAACCCATTTGGTACCAATGACAGGATGATTTTTGGGCCTAGGTACTAAATCCCAAACATGATTTCTTTCAAACTGATTTAGTTCATCTTGCATAGCTAAAATCCAGTAATCATCAGTTAAGGCTTCTTCAGCACATTTAGGTTCAATTTAAGAAATGAAAGCGCAGTTAAGCATTTGATCCCTTCACTATTTTCTGGTTTTGACTCTCTCTTGAACATTTCCTATTACTTGATCAACAGGATGATTCCTTTGATATCTCCAAGCTCTAGGGAGTTCTTGAGATGTTTCTTCATTAATTTCTTCATCAAACTCTTGCTCCTGGATATCTTCCTCTGTGTTAACAGATTCAGATATCTTTAGAGGTTCAATTTTACTTTTATCAGAAATGCCCAGTTTTTCAAAGTTAAAAGCAAGATCATCCTCATTGGTAACATGTTTTGAAACAGTTTCATTTTCAATGAAAACCACATACACAGATTCTTCTACCACATTTGATCTTTTATTATAAACTCTATATGCCTTAGTCCTACTAGAATAGCCCAGAAATATACCTTCATCGGATTTGGCATCAAACTTACCCAGATTTTCTTTCCCATTGTTGTGAATGAAGCATTTGCATCCGAACACATGGAGATGGGACATATTTGGCTTTCTTCCCTTGTAAAGCTCGTATGGAGTCTTCCCAAGGATTGGTCTGATGTAGGCTCTATTTATGATGTAGCTTGCTGTATTCACTGCATCAGCCCAAAACACTTGAGAGAGTTCCTTCTCATTCAGCATAGCTCTGGCCATCTCTCCAATGGTTCTATTCTTCCTCTCTACTACCCCATTCTGTTGAGGAGTCCTTGGAGCTGAGAAGTTGTGGTCAATCCCATGCTCATTGCAGTACTCTAGGAAGTATGCATTTTCAAACTCTCCTCCATGGTCTAACCTGATTGACACAATAGAAATAACTTTCTCATTTTGCACTTTCTTAGCTAAGGTTACAAATGCATCAAAGGTATCACTTTTAGAAGAGAGAAATAATGTCCAAGTAAATCTAGAATAATAATCTACAATTACAAACACATACAAGTTACTGTTAGCAAGGCTGACTTCCCAAGAGAGGGAGTGAATTGGGAAGTTTGAAATTTTTCTGCACAAAGTGAAGATATCACAGTATAATGAAAACAATGCGTAAAACAGAGCAAGGTGAAAAATAAAGATAAGGAGAAGAGAAGTCAGTGATTTATCCTGGTTCGGTCTATTCACTTGACCTACATCCAGTCCCCAAGACACCTCTTGAGATTTATCCACTAAACAGCAAGAATTTCAGTGGGCTTCTTGCTAAAGCCACAGTACATGGGTATGCTCTGTTTTTGAGCTCTCTCAAACTCTCCAAGCACTTTCACTATGTGCTTCCCAATCCCCTTGTGAATACCCCTCACAAGTAAACCTATCTTCCAGATGAAGAATAGATTGATTACAATGAAGTAACTCTCTTGTAAAGAGTGGATGTGAAAGTTTAAGTACAAGTTTAGAAGTTAAGAGGGTAAAAGCTTTTGAGAAAAAGATTCAGTAGAAATTCGGTATATACAAGTTTGATTTGTTACCCACAACTTCAAATGATGTTGTATTTATAGATTTAGGTCTCAAATATCCGTTAGAGACTAAATCTATCCGTTGGGGAAGTTATCCAACGGTTACTCTGAAAAACTATCCGTTTACCAACCGCATTTAATGTTTCTGACATACTTAAATTCGAATTTTGGTTAGCCAACAGACGAATTTTGAAGGAACCGAAGATTAAAGCTTCCAACGTTACAGCACAAAGTTCGTCTGTTCATGAAGTGAAATTCGAATTTTGAAACTTACAAAACATTTTCACAATGTGACATACAAATTTTCAAGAAGAAAGTTTTTCGGTTAAGTGTGAACAGTGTTTTCAATTTTCTACACTGCCTTCGAAATTCGAATTTTGGATCCCCAAAATTCGTCTGTCCATTGAACGTTTAAAGGGACACAGTAGATAACTTTCCTCGAAATTCAAATTTTGAAGTGGTGAAATTCGTCTGTCAGAGAGGCCCTTTTCAGACTAATTTCATCATTCGAATGTTGCAAGTTCTTATCATTCGTATGTCAATGTTTCATTTCAATAGACTCAAGAACTTAGCTTCTGAAATTCGAATTTCAATGTTCAAAATTCGTCTGTCAGAGAGCAGTTTCAGAAGCTTAAATCACTCTTGATCTCAGGTGAACTTTAACACAGTTTCAGACGAATTTCTTCATTTTCTCAAATTTTGCTTTGTTTGAAATTCGAATTTTGAAGACTCAAAGTTCATCTGTTGCAAAGAAGCATCTTTCAGACTTATATGAAAATTCGAATTTTGGAAGTTCAAAATTCGTCTGTCAGAGAGCATTTATCAAACTCAATTTCATTTTGATTTCAGATGCACTTTATCATAGTTTCAGACGAATTTCTTCGGTTTTTACAAACTTCATTTTACTTGAAATTCGAATTTTGAAAGTGTGAAGTTCGTCTGTTAGCAAAAGGCCTCTTTTTAGACTAGATAAAAATTTGAATTTTGAACAACCAAAATTCGTCTGACAGAGAGCCATCTCTTCAGACTTATTCAGTTTTAGCTCGAAATTCGAATTTCCAAAGGCAAAGTTCGAATTTCCAACTTGACAGTTTAGCTTAAACTTTCAACATTCGTCTGTTTGTGGGTGTTTTTCAAATATTTGAAGATTTAGCATAAATTTAACGTTTTAAAACTTCTTTTCTTCAAATCAAAATCTTTTACCCAGTCATATCAAAAACTAAGGACCCTACAAAAGATTTAATCAGCAAATACACAGAAAATCTTCACTTGAGACAGCTTTGCTCTTGTTTGATATCTTCAATCCAAGCTTTTGAATGTTGGTTTGGAATCATCAAAACTCTTGTTTCAACATTCTCCCCCTTTTTGATGATGACAAAACAACTTACAAACTGGATTAGTACTTAGGTTCGCTTTCACAAGCTCCCCCTCAACATATGCATAAGATATCAACAGAATTAAGGCACAAAACATTGCAACAAAGGGATCCATTCATTTAATCAAGAGTTGCTTATACAGAAACAAATAAAGCAAAGTTCAAACATCAAAACCAGTCCAATCAACAAATTCAAAACACAAATACACAGTACAAAGTACAACAAGAATTTCCAATCATTTCTTCTTGGTCTTGGTCTTCTTGCTGTAGGATTTCCCTTTTCCTTTACCAAATTGCTCAGCAGCAGTCTTTCCAGTTTGCCCAGACTTCTCCCCCTTTTTGACATCATCAGGAAGGCCAACAAAATCAGCCGGAGGAGGGATCTGAGAGATAGGAATAGCACGAAGGGGCACAGGAGCAAAAGGAATTTCAGGTTCAGCTGGGGGCTCAGTGCTTGTTTCCTCGTCAGAGATTTCCAGCAGCTCCTGCATTGCCTGTCTAGAAAGAGCTAGTTGAGATCTTTGTTCCTCTGTAAGACCATAGGCAGCTAGAGAAGAGGAAGCTGGTTTAGCAGGAGGAAACATTTCTTCTAGCCTTCTCCTCTGAGCTTCCAGTAAAGCATTGTGAGCAATGGCAACATAGTCAGCAACAGGTATAAGGCTCCTTTCTTCAGTGCTCACATCTTCTTGCATAAAGGAGCTTGAAATGGCTGCCACCAGTCTTTCAACTTGCTCAGATTCTTGAGTGGACAGAATTGATTCCTGAGCATCTTCTTGCATGGGCTCATGAGGGCTTGTATCTTGGAGTCCTTCTTCTTCCAATCCATAGTCCAAGGGTGGACCAGGACTTGGTGTTCTCATTGCACCAGCACCATCTATATCATCATCATGGTCAGAGGAGGCAATCTCGAAGGGATTTGGAGGCACAAGGGATGGAGACAGAGTAGGCTCAGGGACACCAGGCTGAGGTGGAGCTGAAGTGGTAGGAATTGCATTTCTTATCTCTTCATAGGCATCAGCCACCACCTTCATATTTACAGCCAACTGATGGATCTGATCTTGTAGATGAGCAAATTTGGCATTTTGCTCATCTCTTATGCTGAGAATGAGTGTTGACAGACTGTCAAACAACTCAGTGACCTTTGTTGGCTTGGCCCGTGAGGAGGGAGTGGAAGGAGGGTGAGTAGGCCTGGAGGGAGATGGGATTGGCTGAGAAGGCTGAGGTACAGATTTGCCAGGGGCCTCGGAAGTTCCTTCTTGTTGGAGGGATGCATCAGCAACAAAGAACAAGTCTTCAGATTTCCCTGCTCCCTTTCCAACCCATCGTCCTTCATCTCTTTCAATGCCCATCCTTTGCAGTTCCTCCTCTTTGAATGCCTCAGTGAGTTTCCCTTTCCCCTTTTCAATGTGTTGAATTCTAGCATGCTGCAGGATTCTTGAAATAATTGCAGCATAGGGGAGTGTGGAATCCTTTCTCTGATCCCTTGCCTTTATCATTCTCTGGAGGATGATATGACCCATGTTAATCAGCTTCCCACGAATGATAGCAGTTATCACATGAGCCTCTGCCCTTGTTATCAAATTGAAGCTGCCACCCTTGTTGAATATGATCCTGGACACTATATAGTGCATGATCCTGACTTGTACACTTAGGTCTGTGGGCTTCAACAGATTTATTGTTGGCTTGTTTTCCATTCTCCTGAATAAGGTGTCCAAGATGGTGCTCTCTTTGTAGTTCAGAAAGGATCCACCTTCTTCATCCGCTGTGCTTGCCTCATCCATGTATCCAGAGGCTGTAATGTCAATTTTTAGCCCATCTTGTCCGGGGATTTCCAGCACTTCATTGATTGTTTCATCAGCAAGCCAGATGGTCCTTGATCTCAAAGTGACCTCCCATTTCTTTTTCTTGCTGTTATATTGAAGAGAGGCATACCAAGTCTTCACTACTTCATCATCATATTTTTCAGCAATTTCCAACAGGTTTTTGTATCTTATCAACCATAATGCAGCATCAAAGTTGTTGGATATCAAAAATTGCTCCAAATTTACACAGTGAGGCTTGATTACCTTTTTGCTGGAAAACTTGGCAGAAAACTCTTGTTGAATCTCAGGAGTGCTCCAAAGTGGCAATGTAGTAAGCTCAAATTCTACAGATTGTGTAGAAGAGGAGGAAGCCACAGTAGCAGTATCACCCGAAGGGACTGCAGTTTTTGATGAGGAAGGCCCAGTTTTCTGTGAATCTGCCTTGGATGATGATTTCTGGCATTTAGAAGGGGTAGCTTTACTGGGTTCAGCCTTTCTCTTGGATTTCTCTCCTTCTTTTGTAGCATATTGACATTTAACCGTTCTTTTTGGCCGAGTCCCAGCTTGTCCTGCTCCAGGGATCCTTACTCTCGCCATTTTTCAGTGGAATGAAGCAGAATGAGGTTAAGAAAGGGTTTATGGGATGCGAATGGAAGTTTAAACGGTGAAGAATGACGGTTTTTGGACAGGAGTTAAGAGAATTAAAGAGAGAATCAGAACGGATTCAGAGAGGTTACAGATAGGGCTGCGTCTGTTCTGAGGAAAACCGTAGCATTTTACGTGTGTAATTGTCTCACAGACGAACTTTGAGGGGTCAAAATTCGAACTTCGGGCAGTTACAAGTTAAACCGTTTAGCACAGCTTACTGACAGATGAATTTTCACCTTGAAAGTTTGTCTGACAGTGGCTTGAAACAAGCAATACAGGCACAACAGACGAATTTTGTTCCACCAAAGTTCGAATGTTGAAAAGAAAAAGGCAGTCAACAATCAAACTATCAATCAATCAGACGAATTAAACAAGCAGAGCTGCATCTTTTAACAATTCAGCATGTAGGACATGATTCATCAGACCAATTTTGAACTGAAAATTTGAATTTTCTTACTATGTAAAGATTGTCCAACATTCGTATGTTAGGAAGTAATAATTTGTGTAGTAGTGCTGGACAAACATAACTTTGAAATTTCTGATTTTGAAAATTCGAACTTTCAAGTTTCAACAGACGAATTTTGAGGCATTACAGAGAACTGTTCTAAGGCATAACAGGCCGAAGTTCGTCTGTTAGTGAACTGAAATTCGAATGTTGACCATATTGACCATGTCAGAAGCACATTTTATGAAGCAAAATACGTCTAACACACATTAAAATGCGAATTTCATCTTTAAAAACTTACAGAATGGATCCAAAACTTAGAATTTACATCATTCACTCCATTTTCTGGTTGTTCCATTCTGACGTGCTCCAATCTTCAAGTTTATTGCCATTGATTTTCACAAGGAGCACCTGTACCTCAAATTAAACATACTCCGAAGCTCAAGTTAGAATTGATTCTAATATTGAAAATTTTAAAGACAGAATTGCATGAAAATATCTTACAGTTCATTGGGGTTTACCATTCCCAATTCTCTCCTTATTTTACAAAGTCTGTCTTCTGGCAGAGGTTTTGTGAGTATATCAGCAACTTGATCCTCTGTTGGGATGTACTCCAATCTGACTTCTCCTTTCAGAACATGATCTCTTATGAAGTGGTGCCTGACTTCAATATGCTTTGTTCTTGAATGCATGATAGGATTCTTGGTGATATTTATAGCACTTTGGTTGTCACACATGATTGGTATCTCTTTTATTTTAACCTCAAGATCTTCAAGCTGCTGCTTCATCCAGATGACTTGGGCACAACAGCTTCCAACTGCAACATACTCAGCTTCTGCAGTAGATAAGGCCACACTGTTTTGCTTTTTGCTGAACCATGAAACTAGGGATCCTCCAAGGAACTGACAGGTTCCACTTGTGCTTTTTCTGTCGGTTTTAGATCCTGCAAAATCAGTATCAGTGTATCCTTTGAGGTCTTCTCCATTGCCTTTTGGATACCAAAGACCCATCTGTGATGTTCTAATAAGATATCTAAAAATTCTTTTCACAGCTGTTGCATGGGATTCTTTGGGGCATGTTTGGAACCTTGCACACATGCAGACACTGAACATAATGTCAGGTCTGCTGGCAGTTAAGTACAGCAGGGATCCAATCATTCTCCTGTACTGAGTAATGTCAAACATCTTCCCATTCTCATCCATGTCTAGTTTGGTTGCAGTAGCCATAGGTGTTCCCATTGGCTTGGCATTCTCCATTCCAAACTTCTTTAGCAGCTCCTTTAGATACTTGGATTGACTGAGAAAGATACCATCATCAAGCTGTCTGATTTGCAGTCCAAGGAAGAAGTTAAGTTCACCCATCATGGACATCTCGAATTCTCCCTCCATTAACTCAGAAAATTTCTTGCAATGAGTTTCATTAGTAGCACCGAAAATAATATCAACAACATAGATTTGAACAATTAGTAAATCTTTATTTTCTTTCTTAGTGAATAAAGTTGTGTCAACTTTGCCTCTATTGAACCCCTTTTCAGTTAGAAAATTGCTCAATCTCTCATACCATGCTCTAGGGGCTTGTTTTAAACCATAAAGAGCCTTCTTCAGTTTATAAACATGGTTTGGTTTAGTAGAATCTTCAAAACCAGGAGGTTGATCTACATAATCCTCTTCCATGATATATCCATTTAAAAAGGCACTCTTTACATCCATTTGATATAGTAAAATATTTTTCATGCATGCATATGCTAGCAGTATTCTTATAGCCTCTAGTCTAGCTACTGGTGCAAAGGTTTCTTCAAAATCAATACATTCTTCCTGATTATACCCTTTAGCAACCAGTCTAGCCTTATTTCTGATTATTGTTCCAGATTCATCCAGTTTATTTCTGAAAACCCATTTGGTACCAATAACAGGATGATTTTTGGGCCTGGGCACTAAATCCCAAACATGATTTCTTTCAAACTGATTTAGTTCATCTTGCATAGCTAAAATCCAGTAGTCATCAGTTAAGGCTTCTTCAGTACACTTAGGTTCAATTTGAGAAATGAAAGCGCAGTTGAGCATTTGATCCCTTAACTGTTTTCTGGTTTTGACTTTCTCTTGAACATTCCCTATTACTTGATCAACAGGGTGATTCCTTTGATATCTCCAAGCTCTAGGGAGTTCTTGAGTTGTTTCTTCATTATTTTCTTCATCAAACTCTTGCTCCTGGACATCTTCTTCTGTGTCAACAGATTCAGATATCTTTGGAGGTTCAGTTTTACTTTTGTCTGAAATTCCCAGTTTTTCAAAATTGATAGTTTGATCATCCTCATGTTTTGAAACAGCTTCATTTTCAATGAAAACCACATGCACTGATTCTTCTACTATATTTGATCTTTTATTATAAACCCTATAAGCCTTACTCCTACTTGAATAGCCCAAAAATATACCTTCATCGGACTTGGCATCAAACTTACCCAGATTTTCTTTCCTATTGTTGTGAATGAAGCATTTGCACCCGAACACATGGAGGTGTGACAAATTTGGCTTTCTTCCCTTGTACAGCTCATAAGGAGTCTTCCCAACGATTGGTTTGATGTAGGCTCTGTTTATGATGTAACTTGCTGTATTCACTGCATCAGCCCAGAATACTTGAGAGAGTTCCTTCTCATTCAGCATAGCTCTAGCCATTTCTCCAATGGTTCTGTTCTTCCTTTCAACCACTCCTTTTTGTTGAGGAGTTCTTGGTGCTGAGAAATTGTGGTCAATCCCATGCTCATTGCAGTACTCCAGGAAGTATGCATTTTCAAATTCTCCTCCATGGTCTGACCTGATAGACACAATAGAAATACCTTTCTCATTTTGCACTTTCTTAGCTAAGGTTACAAATGCATCAAAGGTATCACTTTTAGAGGAAAGAAACAATGTCCAAGTGAATCTAGAGTAATCATCTACAATTACAAGCACATACAGATTACCACCAAGACTTTTCACTCTAGATGGTCCAATTAAGTCCATATGCAACAATTCAAGTGGTCTTGTTGTGGTAATTACATTTTTAGATTTGAAGGATGCTTTGGTTTGTTTTCCTCTTAGGCGTGCATCACATTCTTTATCCTTTTCGAAAGATATTTTAGGAAGACCAGTTACTAGCTCATTTTTAATCAGTTTAGACAATTGATTCATGTTAACATGAGCTAATCTCCTATGACATAGCCAACTATCATTATTCTGACTAATTAAACATACAGAGTCCAAGGGAGGAAGTTCATCAAGGTCAATAGTATAACAGTTACCATCCCTTTGAGCTTTGAGGATTACTTTGCGATCACTTTTTCTGATGACCAGGCAAAACTTTGAGTCAAACAGCACACAGTTTCCTTTGTCACAAGTTTAACTCACGCTCAGTAAGTTGTGGTTGAGGCCAATCACAAATAGCACCTCTTCAATGGATGTTTCTGGATTTTTGCCCACAATTCCAATACCAATGATTTTGCCATATTGGTCACCTCCAAAGGTCACCTTTCCTCCTTTCTTGTCTCTAAGGGTGATGAACTTCTACTTATCACCAGTCATGTGACTTGAGCAGGCACTGTCTATATACCATTTGTTGCTTTTCTCAGCTTTGAGACAGACCTGCAAAACAAAGTTTATGTTTTCCTTTCAGGTACCCAAATTTGCTTGGGTCCTTTTCGGTCAGTAAGTAATTCCCTAGATGCAGATGCAACTTTGGGAACCCATTCAGCTTTCCTGCCAAGTCCATTTTTCTTCAATGCACAAGAACTAGAAATATGTCCCTTTTTGTTACAGAAATGATAGGTAATAAATGGACTGCTAGATTGAGTGGCAGGAAGAAAACAATGCAGATAATACTTCTGTGCAGCATGCCTTGGTTGATCATATGTTTCAATGTGAGGTGATGCATCATTTTTCTTTTTATTATTCTTAGCATGCACAAAATGTCTCATATACGCATTCTGATTTTTCTTCCTAATCTTTTCCTTGACAGCACATGGATCATAGCCAAGACCAGCTTTTCCTTGTGATATTCTTTGGCTCCCCATCAAGGCAAACAACATATTTTTACCTCTAGTGAGCCTAGACATGCTTTTAACTAAATAATCATTAGTTTGCTTAAGTTCAGTGCATGAGGTGCAGCAAACAGATTCAGTAGGAGGTAAAGAGGCAATTTCAGAAACTATGCTTTGAGACTCCAGCTTACTTATCTTTTTCTTTGCTAATTTCAGTTCTTTAGCAACTTTAATGAATTCATCATGAAGCTCATGAAGCGCATCTAGTAATTCAGAATAGGAAGGTTCAGATTCATATACCTCTTCTTCCTGATCACTACTGTGTGAGGGTGTGGCTTCTTCAGAAGCAAGTGCCATCAGACAAATGTTGGCAATCTCATCCTCATCTTCTTCTTCCTCATTTGAGCTGTTGCCCCCTATAGATGAGATGTAGGCCTTCTTCTTCTTTCCTTTATCAGCAGCTTTCTTTTCCTTTTCTTGTTTCTTGATGAATTGGGGGCAGTCCCACTTTATGTGTCCCTGCTTCTTGCATTCATAGCAAGTAACAGGTTCTTTTGTCTCTTTCTTGCTTTCTCCAGCTGCTCCTTTCTTGAAGAATCTCTTGTTCTTCTTCTTGCTGTAGAATCTTTCAAATTTTCTAACCATCATTGCCAGAGTTTCCTCATCCAGATCATCTCCTTCATCAGATTCTTCTTCCTTTTCATCAGCAGCTTTGAGGGCAAGGCCTTTCTTCTTTCTGTCCAGCCCAGCTTCCTTGAGTGCTTTGATTTTTCCTTCATATTCCTCAAGGTTGCCGAAGAGAGCTGTGACAGAAGCCATAGATTCTCCTCTGGCTTCTTCTATTGCTGTAACCTTGGGCTGCCATTCCAGAGGGAGAGCTCTGAGTATTTTTCTTACTTTCTCAGACTGAGTGTATTCCTTTCCCAGGCTTTTGAGTTGATTCACAATGAGGGTGAATCTCTTTTGTAGCTCCTTTACAGTTTCTCCTTCAGCCATTCTGAAGCTTTCATACTCCCAAATGCACGTGTTCAGTCTGTTCTCCCTGACTCCAGATGTTCCTTCATGTGCAATATGCAGAGTATCCCACATTCCTTTTGCAGTGGTGCATTGCGAGACTCTGTAGAATTCATCTTGATTCAGGGTGCTGACTAAACAGTGTTTTGCTTTGAAATTCAGTAGGACTCTCCTTCTGTCATCATCATTCCATTCTGCTTCCAGCTTCTCTTTGTGTCCTCCATCTTCAGTTAGAGCCATTAGAACGAAATCCCCTTTTTCAATGACTGACCAGATGTCAAGATCAATTGATTGGAGGTAGATCTGCATTCTCATCTTCCAGTACCCATAATGCTCTCCACTGAAGCCTGGTGGTCTGTTAGTATTGTTCCCTTCAGGAAGTATACTCTCTCTAAAGCCAGCCATCTTAATTCCCGAACTGTGAGTTCCTTTGTATGGGAATCCAGGCTCTGTTACCACTTGTTAGCAAGGCTGACTTCCCAAGAGGGGGGGTGAATTGGGAAGTTTGAAATTTTTCTGCACAAAGTGAAGTAAGTGAAGATATCACAGTATAATGAAAACAATGCGTAAAACAGAGCAAGGTGAAAAATAAAGATAAGGAGAAGAGAAGTCAGTGATTTATCCTAGTTCGGTCTATTCACTTGACCTACATCCAGTCCCCAAGACACCTCTTGAGATTTATCCACTATACAGCAAGAATTTCAGTGGGCTTCTTGCTAAAGCCACAGTACATGGGTATGCTCTATTTCTGAGCTCTCTCAAACTCTCCAAGCACTTTCACTATGTGCTTCCCAATCCCCTTGTGAATACCCCTCACAAGTAAACCTATCTTCCAGATGAAGAATGGATTGATTACAATGAAGTAACTCTCTTATAAAGAGTGGATGGGAAAGTTTAAGTACAAGTTTAGAAGTTAAGAGGGTAAAAGCTTTTAAGAAAAAGATTCAGCAGAAATTCGGTATATACAAGTTTGATTTGTTACCCACAACTTCAAATGATGTTGTATTTATAGATTTAGGTCTCAAATATCCATTAGAGACTAAATCTATCCGTTGGGGAAGTTATCCAACGGTTACTCTGAAAAACTATCTGTTTACCAACCGCATTTAATGTTTCTGACATACTTAAATTCAAATTTTGGTTAGCCAACAGACGAATTTTGAAGGAACCGAAGATTAAAGCTTCCAACGTTATAGCACGAAGTTCGTCTGTTCATGAAGTGAAATTCGAATTTTGAAACTTACAAAACATTTTAACAATGTGACATACGAATTTTCAAGAAGAAAGTTTTTCGGTTAAGTGTGAACAGTGTTTTCAATTTTCTACACTGCCTTCGAAATTCAAATTTTGGATCCCCAAAATTAGTCTGTCCATTGAACGTTTAAAGGGACACAGTAGATAACTTTCCTCAAAATTCAAATTTTGAAGTGGTGAAATTCGTCTGTCAGAGAGGCCCTTTTCAGACTAATTTCATCATTCGAATGTTGCAAGTTCTTATCATTCATATGTCAATGTTTTATTTCAATAGACTCAAGAACTTAGCTTCTGAAATTCGAATTTCAATGTTCAAAATTCGTCTGTCAGAGAGCAGTTTCTGAAGCTTAAATCACTCTTGATCTCAGGTGAACTTTAACACAGTTTCAGACGAATTTCTTCATTTTCTCAAATTTTGTTTTGTTTGAACTTCGAATTTTGAAGACTCAAAGTTCGTCTGTTGCAAAGAAGTATCTTTCAGACTTATATGAAAATTCGAATTTTGGAAGTTCAAAATTCATCTGTCAGAGAGCATTTATCAAACTCAATTTCATTTTGATTTCAGATGCACTTTATCATAGTTTCAGACGAATTTCTTCAGTTTTTACAAACTTCATTTTACTTGAAATTCGAATTTTGAAAGTGTGAAGTTCGTCTGTTAGCAAAAAGCCTCTTTTCAGACTAGATGAAAATTTGAATTTTGAACAACCAAAATTCGTCTGACAGAGAGCCATCTCTTCAGACTTATTCAGTTTTAGCTCGAAATTCAAATTTCCAAAGGCAAAGTTCGAATTTCCAACTTGACAGTTTAGCTTAAACTTTCAACATTCGTCTGTTTATGGGTGTTTTTCAAATATTTGAAGATTTAGCATAAATTTAACGTTTTAAAACTTCTTTTCTTCAAATCAAAATCTTTTACCCAGTCATATCAAAAACTAAGGACCCTACAAAAGATTTAATCAGCAAATACACAGAAAATCTTCACTTGAGACAGCTTTGCTCTTGTTTGATATCTTCAATCCAAGCTCTTGAATGTTGGTTTGGAATCATCAAAACTCTTGTTTCAACAGTTACCACCAAGACTTTTCACCCTAGATGGTCCAATTAAATCCATGTGCAGCAATTCAAGTGGTCTAGTTGTGGTAACTATATTTTTAGATTTAAAAGATGATTTTGTTTGTTTCCCTCTTAAGCATGCGTCACATTCTATCTTTCTCAAAAGATATTTTTGGCAGGCCAGTTACTAGCTCATTTTTAACCAGTTTAGATAATTGATTTATGTTAACATGAGCTAATCTCCTATGCCACAACCAACAATCAATATCCTGACTAATTAAACATACAGAATCCAAGGGAGGAAGTTCATCAAGGTCAATAGTATAACAGTTACCATCCCTTTGAGCTTTGAGGATTACTTTGTGATCACTTTTTCTGATGTCCAGGCAAAACTTTGAGTCAAACAGCACCCAGTTTCCTCTGTCACAGGTCTGAATCACGCTCAGCAAATTGTGGTTGAGGCCAATTACAAACAGCACCTCTTCAATGGATGTTTCTGGATTTTTCCCCACAATGCCAATGCCAACGATTTTCCCATATTGATCACCTCCAAAGGTCACCTTTCCTCCTTTCTTGTCTCTAAGGGTGATGAACTTCTCCTCATCTCCAGTCATGTGGCTTGAGCAGGCACTGTCCATATACCATTTGTTGTTCTTCTTAGCTTTGAGACAGACCTGCAAAACAATGTTTATGTTTTCTTTTTAGGTATCCAAATTTGCTTGGGTCCTTTTTGGTCAGTAGATTTTTCCCTAGATGCAGATGCAACTTTGGGAACCCATTTAACTTTCCTGCCAAGTCCATTTTTCTTCAAAGCACAAGAACTGAAAATATGTCCCTTTTTGTTACAGAAATGACAGGTAGTGAAAGGACTGCTAGATTGAGAAGCAGGAAGAAAATAATGCAGATAATGCTTTTTGTCTAGCATGCCTTGGTTGATCATATGTTTCAATGTGAGGTGATGCATTATTTTTCTTTTTATTGCTCTGAGCACGCACAAAATGTCTCATATATGCATTCTAGTTTTTCATCCTAATCTTTTCCTTGACAGCACATGGATCATAGCCAAGACCAGCTTTTCCTTGTGATATTCTTTGGCACCCCATCAAGGCAAACAACATATCTTTACCTCTAGTGAGCCTAGACATGCTTTCAACTAAATAATCATTAGTTTGCTTAAGTTTAGTGCATGAAGTGCAGCAAACAGATTTAGCAGTAGATAAAGAGGCAATTTCATAAACTATGCTTTGAGATTCCAGCTTATTTATCTTTTTCTTTGCCAATTTCAGTTCTTTAGCAACTTTAATGAATTCATCATGAAGCTCATGAAATGCATCCAGTAATTCAAAATAGGAGGGTTCAGATTCATATACCTCTTCTTCCTGATCACTACTGCATGAGGGTGTGGCTTCTTCAAAAGCAAGTGCCATCAGACAAATGATGGCAATCTCATCCTCATCTTCTTCTTCCTCATCTAAGCTGTTGCCCCATATAGATGAGATGTAGGCTTTCTTCTTCTTTCCGTTGTCAGTAACTTTCTTTTCTTTTTCTTGCTTCTTGAGGAATTGGGGGTAGTCCCACTTTATATGTCCCTGCTTCTTGCACTCATAGCAAGTCATAGGTTCTTTTGCCTCTTTCTTGCTTTCTCTAGTAGCTCCCTTCTTGAAGAATTTCTTGTTCTTCTTCTTGTTGTAGAATCTTCCAAATTTTCTGACCATCATAGCCAGAGTTTCTTCATCCAGCTCATCATCTCCTTCATCAGATTCTTCTTCCTTTTCATCAGCAGCTTTGAGGGCAAGGCCTTTCTTCTTTCTGTCCAGCCCAGCTTCCTTGAGAGCTTTGATTTTTTTTTCATACTCCTCAAGGCTGCCATAGAGAGCTGTGACAGAGGCCATTGATTCTCCTCTGGCTTCTTCTATTGCTGTCACCTTGGGCTACCATTCTAGAGGGAGAGCTCTGAGTATCTTTCTTACTTTCTCAGACTGAGTGTATTCCTTTCCCAGGCTCTTCAGTTGATTCACAATGAGAGTAAATCTCTTTTGGAGCTCCTTTACAGTTTCTCCTTCACCCATCCTGAAGCTCTCATACTCCCCAATGCATTTATTGAGTCTGTTCTCCCTGACCCCAGATGTTCCTTCATGCGCAATCTGCAGAGTGTCCCACATTCCTTTTGCAGTGGTGCATTGTGAGACTCTGTAGAATTCATCCTGGTTCAGGGCATTGACTAAGCAATGCTTTGCTTTAAAATTCAGCAGAACTCTCCTTCTGTCTTCATCATTCCATTCTGCTTCCAGCTTCTCTTTGTCTCTTCTATCTTCAGCTAAAGCCATTGGGACGAAATCTCCTTTTTCAACGACTGACCACATGTCAAGATCAATTGATTGTAGGTAGATCTGCATCCTCATCTTCCAGTACCCATAATGCTCTCCACTGAAGCTTGGTGGTCTGTTAGTGTTATTCCCTTCAGGAAGTATACTCTCTCCAAAGCCAGCCATCTTAATTCCCGGACAGTGAGATCTTTTGAATGGGAATCCGGGCTTTGATACCACTTGTTAGCAAGGCTAACTTCCCAAGAGGGGGGGTGAATTGGGAAGATTGAAATTTCTCTCCACAAAATGAAATGGGTGAAGATAGCACAGTGTAAGGGAAGCAACGTATAAAATAGAGCAAGCTAAAAGTAAAGATAAGGAGAAGAAGACTCAGTGATTTATCCTGGTTCGGTCTATCCACTTGACCTACGTCCAGTCCCCAAGACAACTCTTGAGATTTATCCACTATACAGCAAGAATTCAACGGGCTTCTTGCTAATGCCACAGTACACGAGTATGCTCTGTTTCTGGAGCTCTCTCAAACACTCTAAGCACTTTCACAATGTGCTTCCCAATCCCCTTGTGATTTCCCCTCACAAGTAAATCTATCTTCCAGGTGAAGAGTAGATTGTTTACAAAGATATAACTCTCTTGAATAGAGTAGATATGAAGGTTAAAGTACAGATATTGAAGTTGAGAGGGTAAAAGCTTTTGATAAGAAGATTCAGCAGAAATTCGGTATATACAAGTTTGATTCGTTACCCACAACTTCAAATGATGTTATATTTATAGTTTTAGCTCTCAAATGTTCGTTAGAGACAAAATCTATCCGTTGGGAAAGTTATCCAACGGTTACTCTGAAAAACTATCTGTTTACCAACTGCATTTAATGTTTCTGGCATACTGAAATTCAACTTTTGGTTGGCCAACAGACGAATTTCGAAGGAACCGAAGGTTAAAGCTTTCAATGTTACAGCACGAAGTTCGTTTGTTCATGAAGTGAAATTTGAATTTTGAAACTTACAAAACATTTTCACAATGTGACATACGAATTTTCAAGAAGCAAGTTTTCGGTTAAGTGTGAGTGTTTTCAATTTGCTACAGTGCCCTCGAAATTCAAATTTTGGAAGCCCATAATTCGTCTGTTCCCAGTACGTGAAAAGGAGGCACAGTAGTTCACTTTCTTCGAAATTCGAATGTTGAAGAGTGAAGTTCGTCTGTCAGAGAGACTCTTTTCAGACTAACCTCATCATTCGAATATTGTAAGTTCTTATCATTCGTATGTCAATGTTTCACTTCAACAGACTCAAGAACTTAGCTTCTAAAATTCGAACTTCAATGTTCAAAGTTCGTCTATCAGAGAGCAGTTTTGAAACTTAAATCATTCTTGATCTCAGGTGAACTTTAACATGGTTTCAGACGAATTTCTTCTATTTTCTCAAGTTTTGTTTTGTCTGAAATTTGAATTTTGAAGATCCAAAGTTCGTCTATTTCAAGGAAACTTCTTTCAGACTTAGATGAAAATTCGAATGTTGGGAAGCCAAAATTTGTCTGTCAGAGAGCATTTATCAAACTCAATTTCTTTTGATTTCATATGCACTTTATCATAGTTTCAGATGAATTTCTTTGGTTTTCACAAACTTCATTTTACTTGAAATTCGACTTTTGAAAGTGTGAAGTTCGTCTGTTACCAAAACGACTTCTTTCATATTTGCATAAAAATTCGAATTTTGAACAACCAAAATTCATCTGACAGAGAGCCATCTCTTCAGACTTATTCAGTTTTAGCTCGAAATTCGAATTTCCTAAAGCAAAGTTTGAATTTCCAACTTGACAGTTAAGTTTAAACTTTCAAACTTTGTCTGTTTGTGGGTGTTTTTCAAATGAGTCAAGATTTAACACAAAATCAAGGTTTGAAAACATCTTTTTCTCAAATCAAAATCTTTTACCCAATCATAACTAAAAACAAAAGATCCTACAAAAGATCTAACAGCAAATACTCAGAAAATCTTCACTTGAAACAACTTTGATCTCCTTTGATATCTTCAATCCGAGCTCTTGAGTGTTGGTTTGGAATCATCAAAACTCTTGATTCAACGAGTCTTGCCTTGTATATTGAGAAGCATTCCAATAAGACTATCACACACATTTTTCTCCACATGCATCACATCAATACTATGCTTGACCTCAAGACTTCGCCAATATGGAAGATCATAGAAGATATACCTCTTTTTCCATAAATTCTTTTCAGTTGCAAGTTTCTGAGTCTTTCCAAAGATAACATTAATGTCTTTCACCCATTGATAAACTTGTTTTACATTTAATGCCTTGGAAGCATCTTCATACTCTTGTAAGCCATTGAAAGTTTTTTTCAATCTACGATATGGGTGGTTCCATCAAAGAAATCTCTGATGAGCAAGGTAAACTGTCTTCTTTCCATACTTAAGTTGATTGTAGTGTGTGCCTTCTTGACAGATAGGGCATGCCTTATGCCCCTTAACACTATACCTAGACAAGTTTCTATATGCGGGAAAGTCATTTATCGTGCAAAAGATCATGGCATGCATCTTAAAAGTCTCCTTGTAATATGCATAAAACACATCCACACCTTCCTCCCACAACATTTTTAAGTCTCCAATCAAAGGTCCCAAGTAAACATTTACGTCGTTTCCTGGTTGTTTTGGGCCCGAAATCATGATCGACAACATGATGTCCTTCCATTCCATACATAACCAAGGAGGTAGGTTGTAAATAACCAAAAGAATAGGCCATGGTCTATGTTTACTGCTCATGTTACCATAAGGGTTCATTCCATACATACAAAATCCAAGCCTAAGGTTACTTGACTCACCACCAAAGTCAGGAAACAATTGGTCAATAACCTTCCATTGAGGGGAATCAATCGGATGTCGGAGCTTTCCATCAGAAACCCTCTCATCTACATGCCATCTTAAGTTCTTTGCATCCTTTGCATTAGTAAACAAGCGCTTGAACCTTGGTGTTATTGGAAGATACCATAATACCTACATAGGAGGCCCCTTAATGTTCATATCACAATTAGAATCACCATCCTCCTTCACTTTGTAGCGTGATGCCCTACATTTTGGACACACATGTAACCCTTCATACTCATTTCTATACAATATGCAGTCATTAGGGTAAGCATGTATCTTTTTATACTCCATACCCATTGGGCATAATATTTTCTTTAACTCATAGTTCTGATCTGGTAGTTCATTACCTTCTGGAAGCATGATTTTCAACAATTCAAGCAAATTTGTGAAACTCTTATCACTCCACCCATTTTTCACTTTCAAGTCAACTAATCTTAATACAGCTGATAATCATGTAAATTTAGTACATCCTGTTAGTAAGGCTGACTTCCCAAGAGGGGGTTGAATTGGGAAGATTGAAATTTTTCTGCACAAAGTAAAATATGTGAAGAAAGCACAGTGTAAAGGAAGCAGCGTGTAAAATAGAGCAAGCTGAAAAGTAACGATGAGAAGAAGAAGACTCAGTAATTTATCCTGGTTCGGTCTATCTACTTGACCTACGTCCAGTCCTCAAGACCACTCTTGAGATTTTTCCACTATACAGCAAGAATTCAACGGGCTTCTTGCTAATGTCACAGTACAACGAGTATGCTCTATTTCTGGAGCTTTCTCAATCTCTCTAAGCACTTCTACAATGTGCTTCCCAATCCCCTTGTGATTTTCCCTCACAAGTAAATCTCTCTTCCAGATAAAGAGTAGATTGTTTACAAGGATATAACTCTCTTGAATAGAGTAGATATGAAGATTGAAGTACAGATATTGAAGTTGAGAGGGTAAAAGCTTTTTGAGAAATTGATTGGGCAGAGTTTCAGTATATACAAGTTTGATTCGTTACCCACTACTTCAAATGATGTTATATTTATAGATTTAGGTCTCAAATGTCCGTTAGAGAGAAATCTATCCGTTGGGGAAGTTATCCAACGGTTACTCTGAAAAACTATCCGTTTACCAACCGCATTTAATGTTTCTGACACACTGAAATTCGAATTTTGGTTGGCCAACAGACGAATTTCGAAGGAACCGAAGGTTAAAGCTTTCAACGTTACAGCACGAAGTTCATCTGTTCATGAAGTGAAATTCGAATTTTGAACCTCACAAAACATTTTCTCAATGTGACATACGAATTTTCAAGAGGAAAGTTTTTTGGTTAAGTGTGAACAGTGTTTTCAATTTTCTACAGTGCCTTCGAAATTCGAACTTTGGAAGCCCAAAATTCGTCTGCTGTAAAACGTTCAAAGAGGCACAGTAGTTCACTTTCTCCGAAATTCGAATATTGAAATAGTGAAGTTCGTCTATCAGAGAGATTCTTTTCAGACTAACTTCAACATTCGAAGTTACAAAGCTCTGTCATTCGTATGTCAATATTTCATTCCAACAGTCTCACAAACTTAGCTTCTGAAATTCAAATTTTAATGTTCAAAGTTCATCTGACAGAAAGCAGTTTTGAAACTTAAATTATTCTTGATCTCAAATGAACTTTAACATTGTTTCAGATGAATTTCTTCCATTTTCATAAGTTGTGCTTTGTCTGAAATTCAAATTTTTAAGACTCAAAGTTCTTCTGTTTCAAAGAAACTCCTTTCAGACTTATATGAAAATTCGAATGTTGGAAAGTCAAAGTTCGTCTGTCAAAGAGCATTTTTAAAACTTAATTTCATCTTGATTTCATATGAGCTTCAATATTATCTCAGACGAATTTCTTTGATTTTCACAAACTGCATTTTATCTGAAATTTGAATTTTGGAGATGTGAAGTTCGTCTGTTAGTGAAAAAGCTTCTTTCAGTCTTTGATGGAAATTTGAATTTTGGATACTCAAAATTCATCTGACAGAGAGACAACTCTTCAGACTTATTCAGTTTTGACTCGAAATTCGAATTTCCAAAGGCAAAGTTTGAATTTCTAATATGACAGTTCAATTTAAACTTTCAAACTTCGTTTGTTTGTGGATATTTTTCAAATAAGTCAAGATTTAACACAAAATCAAGGTTTAAAAACATCTTTTCTTGAAATCAAAAACTTTTACCCTCATTTGAACATAACAAAAGATCCTACAGAAGATCTAGCAGCTAATACTCAGAAATTCTTTACTTGAAGCACTTTGATCTCCTTCGATATCTTCAATCCAAGCTTTTGGATGTTAGTTTGGAATCATCAAAACTCTTGATTCAACACATCCCAGGTACAAAGGCTTCTCTGCGTCACTACACAAGCTGTCATATATATGTGCTCGCTCAAAGGTTTCTACTCCAACATCACAAATCATTTCCTCTAGTCGAGCATCCATATCTAGATCAACTTCCACCTTTTAGTAGTCACTTGACATTTCAAATTCACCATGCCATGTCCATCGTGTATATCTCTTATTGAACCCATAACAAATTACATGATCTCTAATTTCTGCAACACTTAATCTCCTCTTGTTCAAACATTTGATACAAGGGCTATAAAACCATCCATTATTGTTATGAACATTTCTTCTAGCAAATTCCAGAAACATTTCTAACCCATTCTCACATTCAGCACTTGTTTGTCTAGCGTTCATCCAACTACGATCCATGACCACCTAGAGGAGATTGGAGTATATTATAAACAACTCTACACCTTGCACAACATAGATTAAATTGATTCTGAACTAACAAGTATGTCTAAAAGTGTGTATAAGTCTTCTAATTTATAAAACATAGATTAAATCCATGAAAATATATATTTAGAACCAGCAAAAAAAGTGAGAATATAGTATTTCACAAAACAAGTTCAAAAATTCAAACATAAGACATATAAAATGCTCATTGAAACAATTAAAACAGTAGTCTTATCATATAGGTTGCATATAAATTTTGCAAAGTCTCTACTGAAAGTTCAACCTCTAATAATCTTACAATAAAAGACTAACTGTCATAAATCAATCATAGCCCTCCAATAGTTTTACTAAGATAGGAATTATTAATAGCAACTAGATATGTATTAAGAAATTAAACTTACAGGAATTTCAAACTTGGGAATTGTGAAAAAAAATTTAGGCATTGTTGTAATCAGTTTGTTCTATGATAAATCCCTGCAAAAGAGTTATCATTTAGAGGAGCATAGTGCAAACTTTATAAGTTGACAACCTTCCAAGCCAAATAATATGGATAGAAAATTAAACTTAAAAGGCATGTCTCGAAATGCATTAAAACTTACAAGGATTGTAGTTTTGTGAATCTTGAAAATGAAGCATCTATATGCCTTGTTAGTCACCAAGAGCACCAGAGCTATGTGCAAACTTCAAGGCATGCTTATCATAAATAAGCTAAGTTGACTAGTGTAAAAGATATGTGTGTCATACAAGGGGGAGGTGTGTGGGGCGTGTCACCGTCTCCATATGAAAGTAGCAGAGTCTATAGACTTACAAGTTGTGTGTGTGTGTGTGTGTGTGTGTTTGTGTTTTTTTTTGGGGGGGGGGCGGTGGCAGCATTAAGGCCTATATATGTATCTGTCTCCACTGTCACGCTACTAAGTTTTTCTAGGTCAATAAAGAGTCTTTGTGAAACAAAACTTGGTTCAACTATCAAGGGAGTTGTACTATTTAATTAGAAGTTTTGAGTTTGAGTCATAGGAATACACACATGTGTCTGACACATGCATGTACCAAATATAGAACAAACACATGACACCAATAAGCATGAGATTAAAAAAGGAAAGAAAAAAGCATCTGCACTATATATTATTGGGGCTCTTCGATTGATGTTAATTAGATATAGATAATAGAGATCAGTACATTATCTTTAGAACGCTATATGATGATCAACAGTTATTTAGATATATATATAATTAAATATTAGCAATTAGGCAGCACATGCACTCTATATATAAATATATATTTGTAGTAGATTACAAGTGATTGATTAATATTAACTAACCTTAAAGGGATCTTTGTATCTTGATTAGGTCAATGTCTATAATCATAGACTAATAAGGAATTCTTGAATCCATAAAGACCCAATTAATGCCAGTGCAGCCAGCAATGATCAAGAGGTTTGAAAATAAATAATAAATTAACAGATAAATATATATATATCTGTAATTGTTGTGTTGTTATTGAGAAAGAAAGTAGTATTACTGAGAAGGGGTATATGAGTGGGGTCAAGGATGATTTTGGTCGTGCATGCTATAACAAATATAATAAAACAACCTTACTAAACACTTGGATTTTTTGATTAGGCTGAAGAAATCTCTTTCTATCAATGTTTGATAATGACTTGCTTTTTGTTGTCTTGTCCCTTTGATCCGCTTTGTGTTCTATTGCTCAAACCTGGTTTTAATTAATTCCTTCCAAACCTGCATATCATGGAATGCCATTGTCTTAATAAATTGCCTTCTAACATCAATTAATGAAATAGCCTCCAGGACCTATGTTCAGAATTATATTTTAACATAATTATCACAAAAAGATAGAAGTGGTGTAAACTAATTATACACATTATGATATGAAAGAAATTTTCTTCTAACTTGTTTTTCAAGAGATTCTTCAAGATGGAGCAGATATTTTGCTCGTCACCTTTGGAAGTAGAATAAAAAAAAAATAAACAGAAGTTTTAGCAAGAATTATCACTATCTTGTATGCAAAGTAGTAAAGGACAAAGAAAAGAAGATCAAAGATGCAAACAACCTACATTCGATCTAACCAAGCAGGTTGCTTGACATCCTCAATGGAAAATAGGGCTTTCAATTCAAGTGTAGATAGTAATTTCAGGTCTGGTGCTGAAGGAGCATACACATATTTTGTCCCCACAAGATATATGAGTTACATTTGCTAAAACATAAGTCAATAAGTCGATTGTCCACAAAAAGAAGTAAGGAAATGAATAACAAAAGGAAAGAAAGGAACCTATAAGAATATTCTGAGTTTTTCTCTAGAGATATCCCGACCCATGTTATTTATATTTATGTCCATCAGGGGAACAACAAATTTAAACTTCTGAACCTACACTAAAATTTAAAGTCATAGGGGTCAACAATGCTGTCAAAAGCTACATAAGTTTATTTATAATTTTCACCCATAGATGAATTCATGATTCCAACAAGCACATTTTTGCAAGGAAATACCTTTTTCAGCACCAGGACTTATTTGCATTTCTATTACCTAAGTTGGAGTATGTTTCAATGTTTGATTAAGTAAAAGATGATAAATTACGTGATGTTCAAGTCAAACACAAGGAAAGACACACTGTAACAAGATAAAAAATCTGACAACTAATTACATTATTAAAATCTGACAACTTATTGAAGCTTAAATATTTACAAAAGGGATAATTAAACTTGAAGAAATCAGATTTTTTTGTAGATTTCTCTTTAAAGTAACAACAAAACTAATCTACCCTCTCTCTTACCCACTTCAAAACAAAAACAAAACACACTAACAATAATAGCATAATAATTAATATATAATGCATCTAGGGGAACAAACAGCCACATGAATGTGATTAATGAATAGTATATAAGCAGCCACTGATAATGCAATTGTTCAAAAGGGAAGGGAAATAGCATGTGGAGCAAGCATATCTTTCACATGTACCCCACTAATAAAATATGCACCACGTGGCTTTCATTTTGTTTATGTGATTGGGAACCCTTCTTTAATTACTTGCTTGGATTTTATATGCAAATCAAGACATGTACAATAAGCAGAGCAGAGGAATTGAAATCTCTGAATTTAAAAATGAATGCCCTCTCTCTTATATTTGTCAAATAAAACCTTCTATGATCCTATATTTGTCAAATAAAACATTTTATCTAAGAGAATAGCCTTCACAATGTCCTCCAAATCACAAGACAGCAAAAGCCAACAAGCATTCGCCACATAAAGAAACCAATTCAAATACTCCTTCAAGAAAAATAAGGAATTTCACATTTTCTTATTACAAAATATTTAATTTGTGATTTTCTTGTTTTCACACTAGGGTTCCTAAATCCTTATGCATTAGAGAAAACAAAAATAAAAAATTCAATTGAAATTACTAGACCCAAAATTTACACAAACATTCCTACTTCAACCTGGGGCCACGGCACAATTTAAGCATGTACTAGGCAAACCTGTAGCCACATAAAACTCTTTTCCTAAAATTATTCACAAGCCTTCACTTAATCGCTTAATCTTTTGAGTCAAAATGATTCTTGACACAGTACCAAACGGTCAAGATTTTGATCCTTGTTTCTCCTCATCCCTATCATTAAAATTGAAATTAAGCACATGCTATAGCGGATTTATGCTTTCTCATACTTCAACCCCAATTGGCTTTCACATGAGAGGGCATCTTAGAGATTTATAACAAAACTATAATGGGCCTTCACTTAATAGTGTAAACTGAATTTTAAATAGTTCACGACATATTGAAAAGAGAGGAGAAAGTTATCAATTAAATTTAATCACACATGCCTACCCATTACAAACACATCTTACTTTTAAGAAACTTCTTAATCTTAGATTTTCTTCATCCATTACAATATTCAAGTTTTCAAGTTCATTCTGTTTTTAAAATTTTAAAGGATAAAAATAGCCAAAAGCACAACTGCGTGAAAAAAATTTTTATATTCTTAGCTTGCAAATCATTGGGTGTTTCCACTAGGTCACAAGTCAAAGTGATCAATTTTTTATTTGAAAAAAATTATAAATTAATTTTTCATATAGTAAGCAAAATTATTTAAAATGATATAACAATTGCATATCAACACATTAACAAAATTTAAAAATTATATAATTTTGTTTGTAAAATATAAATGATTGTATAGAAGTCAACATAAATGCTATTTTTTTTATAAATACTGTTCTGTTTTTAAATAAAATATAACAAAGCTAAGGATGAAATATTAGCATCTATATGTTGTTTTAGAAAGTAAAAAATGTAAATACTCCAGTTACCAGGAATACTTTCATTAATTTAGAAAAAAGTTATAATTACTTAACAAAAAATCATGTCCTAAGTTGACCAATCCAAACCACTAGTTCATATGCCAGTTCACTCATTTATGAAAAAGACAACAGACAGACTGTTTCAGTTACCTTTTCACTAGTTGAACCAGACAGTTTAGCCTAACTTCTAAAACTAAGCAAGTTAACTACTAGTGCTTGATAACTACCAAGAACAACATCAATCCAGAAGCTAGGTTGTTAAGCAAAGGCCAACGATTGGTTTTTATTAGCACCTCCAACAGGCTCTCTCACAAGAAAACCATTTTCGGCTTAGCATTTGGATAAAGCACATGTGACTAAAATGGGAACTACCAAGAATCTAATTTCACAGCATTTAATCATAGAACTTCCAATAACATGTGAAGGACCACTTTAATGCAAAAACATAAGTTCTTAATTGAAGAGTGAAGACCCTAGATATGGTTATATCATATCCATAACATGAACAAATGTTATTGCAGTATAAAAAAGTTGTAATCACTTATCAACATCAAACTCTGCTAGTAATTGGCTTTAAAGAAGTGAGTCAGAATGCCATATCATTGGACCATACATCATGATCCACTAAACATTAAATAATGCCTGTCAAGCAAAGAAATACGTCACTAAACTTACCAAAATATGCTTAATTATTAAGAGAAAATTTATGAGGCATAGAGAAAAATTCATGATATAGATAATTATCCTAAGTAATTACTGTTATATAATTGCCCAATATTGTTCTATTAATTGTCATGTAAACCAGTAAACAAGGCATATATTTAAACTTACATGCGCAATGAATTGGCAAGATATTCCATGTGAACTGACTCCAAATCCACCATATCATTCACCTACATAAATGACATGTATGTCCAAAAGAATCATCAGAACTTTGAAAATAAAGACAGAGAAACGAATCAGATCAAGGTTATTATAAGAAGCAAAATCCAAGACATTAATAATCAATAGGAATAAGAGTCTTTTAGATTTCTATGTCTGTCATAATTTTACAATATTATAACGTCATAAAACTACAATGAAGAAGCTACTGAGTTAGAAACTAAACACTTGTAGATTTAGGAGTCTTACAGTTATCTCTTAGTATTATTCTCTAGATTCATTTTAGGATTATTCCCTAGTTTCATTTTGACAATAGGAATAGGATTGCTATTTATCTTCAGATTGTGTTGCATTTCATCGTAATTTCCAAGAGTTTATCTTTCTTTAAACTCTTTCAGAAATTATAAATAAAGGAAGGTACAAGGGTATGTGTTCTTTGGCAGTCCCTAAGCTATTATGATCAGGTTTGACATCCATATCTCGTAATACTTACAACATAGCCATCCAGAGTCCAGCTTATGACATCCCATTTGATTGTTATGTTTCCATCTGGATCAAGTGCATCATACGCTTCTGTATAAACAATCAGGACAATAAAATTAGATTTATATCATAACAAGAAAAAAGTAATTATACCAGAGTTGTATTTGTTTCAATTAATTGTTTCTCCAGCAGAGATTATAAAAGGGGGAAAAAGATATAGAAACAATGCTACAGCCATGATCATAATCAAGTATATTCAAGTTAGACAAAGTAACAGTTGATGTCTTTAACTCTTCCTCTTTTTTTTTCAACTTTTAAAGATGCTAAAAAAGATTTGTAATTGTGACCCACCAAATATGATCTTGATGTCTTTAAATCTTCCTCTTTAAGTTCTGCATTCAATTCAAGAACAAGTATAAATCTCTGTAAAACTCGATTAGTTCTAAATAGCAAGTTAGAGTTATAAAAAAGTAGTAATAAAAGAAAGATAGAATTGCAATTATCAGATCAGATTAATCAGAGAACACTTCCAAGAACTTAAAAAAAGGAAGAAAGAAGAGCTAGAAGGAGTGGTACAGTACCTATGGAAGTGAATGTGCAACAAGAGAAGAGTAGTTCGAGTAAGAAACATAGCAGTGTGACCAAGAAAAAAAAAAGACTGAATCACAAAAGATGAAATATACATTCTAAAGTTCTCCACGATATAGTACTACTAACTCAATGCATTACCATACAAAGAACTCCAAACCTCTGGTGCAGCATAGTTTGGGCTTCCACAACTTGTCTGAAGAAAGTGATCATCACGTATGATATTGCTCAAACCAAAATCAGCAATTTTGACATTGCATTTGGAGTCCAAAATTGAACATTCAAAAATTTGTATAGAAACATAGTCTAATTATTTAATAAAAAAAACAAAATTATCATTTCCTTATATGTAAGTATAATAGTATATGGTTTACATATACATGTTTATACAACTATTTATTATCATTTTGTCTAAGTAGACTGTTACTTTTAAATTCTCTGCCCTTCTAAATTTCAAGAAGTAAAGAGATTCCCCTTTATTTTAATTATCATATACGAAAGAATTTCTTACCCTACTATGCCAATTCATAATTGTGGGTCTAACTTCTTTTTCTTAAAAAAAAAACTTATAAGAACAAGATAAAGGTGGGGGAAAAGAGTGTTCAAAGAATAAAAATTAAGGGTGCCCTTCTTGATCACATATTATTATGATGCATTCATAATTGTGGCTTTTGTTTCCTACTTGGTCACAGGATGAAATTTAGAAAACATAACTATTCCTCTCCAGTCTAGCTCCTTCCTTTTTCCATTCAGCTAGAGCACTCGATTCCAATATCAATTAATAACCTTTGATAAGTATGTCCTTTTGGGATTTTTTTTTTGTGAACTTATGAAGTAGATTACCAGTAGATGTTGATCAGCTCAAAACTAGTGCAAAGAAGGACATGAATACTTCCACAGTAAAAGACGAGAAAACAAAGTCTCAAAAAATCCCAAAAGAATTGAAGCTTTACAATTTGCTCAATCATTCCCCTCGGAACTTTCAAGCTTTACAATTTGAATGCTCTTTCCAAATGCATTCATTAGAAGCACTCATTTGTTATAAACTTATAACACATACCATATCAAAGTTCTTTTGGCTCTTTTTAATGCATAACAAATGAAGGAAGTTACATAGGAATCTACTTTATTTATGTGTGTGCTTTCTTTCTTTCTTGAACAACATATAGTCTAAGATAAGTCTACTAGTTTACATAGATTAAACTAATTCTAAATTAACAAGCTTGTACAAAAGTATATTCTTGACATATTAATCTATTTATTTATATTTTATATATCAAATCTATCATCAAATGCATGTTTATTTTTCATATCAGAAAGTCAATAGTCATTTGCAGGTTTATTTTAAGCTAGCTAGTTATCATGTACCTAGAACATAGTTCATCTAAAAAATTTACTTACGTAATCCAAGTTCAAGCTTCCACACATTGTGTTTAAAAATAAAGGAAGATAGATATATTTATAATCTTTTGGAGGGTTAAAACATGATGAAATGAAAGTAGTCCAAAAAGTTGCATATTGAAAGTTAATAATCAAAAATAAGCAAAACATGTTTTCTAGTTGCTGAAAAAAAAAAAACAAAATCAAGCCATGAGCAATTTTCATAAACATGCTTCACAAGACCAGAAAAGTCGTGTATATCAATTTTGCATCCTTTATCATTTTCACATCCTTGCTGGTGAGAGTAGTATATATCAGTTTTACATAGTTTATCAGTTTTCGTGTGAGAATTGGAATCATAACATACTTAACTATAACTAGAAAATTCCCACAAATACATGGTGCAAGAATGATGGCCACAAAGATATAAAATCAGCAACAAAAATTCCTAGAAATTTCCCAAAATTTCGAAATAAATTTAGAACTATTAAAAGGAATTTAGAGATACCTATCAAAGCTTCCAAAATGATTCAAGATATACAATCAACAACCAAACTCGAACTACAGGGCCACGAAGTACTAAAAATGCATTGAAGATGCTTGAGAGTAAGGGTTTGGCTGAAAATATGTTGACAAATTTAGATTTCACAAACAGGGCTCATGGCAACAATGACAACCTAAGACAGAGAAGCTAAATATAGGCTCACGATTTTGGGAGCAACTCTAATTTACCGACGAAGGTTGAAGGAGCACTAATTTGTGGCATCAGAAACAAATTGCAACATCAAAGGAGGAGGCAGAATATGGGCTTGCAATGTTTGGGAGAGGTTGATGTCACAATCTAATGACCCAACACAGAGACGAGGAATGAGATGTTTAGCGTTGACGGAGGAATATGTTAGAGAGGAAGCTAGGTTTTGTGATAGAAGGGATTCGAAAATGACAGGAGTAACTTTCAGAGGATTGGGTTATGGTCAAATATTCTAGACTGGCTATAACTTTTAACCGTTCTAAAGAGTCAAAATTGGAGCTTTTATTTACAAAAATACCACCGGCTAATTTTTTAGACCGGTTCTTTAAATAATTGATCTAGATTGTAGATATAAAAAACATATTTTGTACTGGTGTTGCACACTTGTATCTCAACTTCCTGAGATATTTCTTCCTACTAAGTACATTATAGTTTTTTTTTCATTTTTTTGTCATTTATTACTTTATGATTGGTATAGGGTGAATCAAAGTGTCAATTATGGTTGGAGACCCCAACATGTCGTGTGGTTGCAAAGGGTGGTGTGTTTAACACTCCTAGTGCATAATGTACCACTACCCAATGGCTTCTTGAAAGTTCTAATTGACAAAGTTGATGAGGAAGGAGCTAATTTGCCAATACCTACTAATGATGGGGTGACAAAAGTTGGTGATGCAATAAGTAATTTTGTAGCATGGCCAAGCAACCTCATTGAGGTAGTACAAACGATAAGGAAATTGACATATCCTTATATTGCATTGCACTTGTATTCATTGTTGATCCCTAACTAACTGAATTGATTTCTTATTTTGTTCAAATTGCATAGCCCAAAAAGAGCAAAAAACAAATCAAAGGGATAAGCCAAAAGTCAAAGGAATCTATCGCTACACCAATGAAGAAACAAATCAAAGGTACACTTCAACAATCGAACGAATCGATTGCCAAACCAGTGATGAAAAAGCCCATCCCTGAAGTTACTCATAACACATGTGGGCCAAATGGTATTGCTCTAAGGATCCTAGGACAAAGGGATCTAGCAAATGGTAAAACACATCAAATAAATTTTCATTATGGCATTTACAACATAAAAGTAGTTGATCATCTTGCTATTGAGCAAATAAATGAAATGCTTGATCATGAATGGATAGGTGCCACAGTCATCAATGTATATCTTAGGTACTTGCATGATAGCTCATGGTTGAAATCAGTTTTGGCTTTTTCATTTGTCATTTGATGTGAACAATATTAATCAATTTGTGTTTTTTTATTTAAGGTACCTATACCATAGTTTTTTGGTCCCTAATGGGTTGACGAGTAAATTCTCTTTTATCAACCCCATACAATATCATCACACGGAGGAAGCAAGATATATGAGCAATCACGATCTTTGTCTGATTTATTTGGAGCAAGAGCAGTGAAGGATATGCTGTTTCTGGCACCTTATAATTCGAGGTGAGTCATTTATTAGTAGAATTTCTAATTTATTAGTAGGATATGCTTACACTTCATTTCAAATTTTTAGGGAACATTGGGTGTTGATTGTCATTAATCCTTTAACTCCAGAAATATATTATTTGGATTCCATGAATGCTAACCTGCACCCAGCTCCTGATATAATAATGAAGCTCTTTAATCAGTAAACATATATGTTTATTTCCTTCATACATCCATATATTTGTGTGATATTCTAAATAGTAACTTGCATTAATTTTTTTTAATTTTGTTAGCTCCTTGACTACTTTTCGTGGGAGTCGTGGCTTATAGTTCCCAATGAAATCAAAACCCACACAATACAAATGGACTTCAATACAGGTACTAGCATTAATAGAATTAAAGTGAAGAAGTTATTGTGAATAAATACATCGCATGCATAAATTGATATATGATCTTTTGTTGTTTTTATAGTGCCCTCAGCAGCAAAATACTATTGATTGTGGATATTACGTGTTAAAGTTTATGAAGGATATCATATTACATGACCAATCTACCATTTCGGAGAAAGTATGTTCTTCAAATCTTGTATATATTATGTAAGTTTTTAATTAATTAAATTTTATCATATTCATTTCACTAATTTTGTTGTGATGTTTCATTTTATAGTACTTCTCATACTCATATTGTCATTTCTACACCAAAGATGAGATAAAAGAACTTCAATAAGAGTGGTCAAGATATGTGTTAGAACAAATTATGTAGGTTGGTATTTATAATCTTGAGACATTATTCAAAGAGTTTTTTGGCTTGTTATGGAGATAGAAGGACTTTGGGTTGTTTTAGACATTATTAGGAGATCTTTTGGCTTGTTTTGTATGTGTTAAAAATGTTGTGATGTTTAATTTTATCGTACTTCACAGACTCGTATTGTGATTTCTACACCAAATATGAGATAAAAGAACTTCAAGAAGAGTGGTCAAGATATGTGTTAGAACATATTATGTAGGTTGGTATTTATAATATTGAGACATTGTTCAAAGATTTTTTGGCTTGTTATGGAGATAGAAGGACTTTGGGTTGTCTTAGACATTATTAGGAGATCTTTTGGCTTGTTTTGTATGTGTTAAAAATGTTGTGATATTTAATTTGTACTAATTTTTAGCCAACAATATTTTTGTGATTGATCCTGTATTGTGGAAATTGCTGAATGGATGAAAATGATATATTATAAATTTATATGTACCAGGTTGAAAAGGAAAGATTACAAAAAAGTATATTTCAAAAAAAAATTGAAGGAGCTTTGGGTACGGTCATCAACAAAAAGCGTGTCTAAAGGCTCATCCCTTGGTATGCTTTTATTTAGAAGAGTACCCAAAGACTAAATATTGGGTATGCTTTTGAATCACAGCGTACCAAAAAGAGCACCTCTTATTAGGCCCAATGATTGTGTTTAGGTACGCTTATTAAAGTGTACGCAAAGACTTTTGGAGCCATCACATAGGAGTACGCTTCAAAAGCGTACCAAAACACCAAAAATAAGCATACCAAAAGCCAATATCTGTAGTAGTGGCGATCGGTCAAGTCACAATATGCATCTAAGAAGGGTGAAACAAAGAAAAGGAAAGGCGACTCTAGTAAGGGAACACAGACCAAAAAGTAAAAAACAACACCGAAGGCTGAATCAAAGAAGCCTATCCCAACTGCTACTACCTTTGCCTCGTCCAGCACTAAGTATGAGAAATTCTAGTTAACCACTAAGCCTCTATGTAGCACAGCCCATATCCTAAAGGAGTACACCACAAGTTTGTCAACAAAAAGGTAATCAATCCTCATTATACCAACTTGGAAGATTTTTTGATTTCTAATAACTTTGACGCTGGGTTATGGTTGGTATGATATATGAATCTATTAGAGATTAAAGAGAGGTATGATGATGAAGTTATCAAAACATGGTATGCTTCTCTGTCATACAACAGCAAAAAGAGAAGATGGCAGGTTAATCTTAGGTCCAGAACTCTGTGGCTCTCTTATGAGACAATTAATGAAGTTTTGGAAATCTCTGGGCAAGATAACCTCAAGATTGACATCACCACCTCAAGGTATATGGATGAGGATGAAGAAGCAGATGAGGAAGGTGGTTCATTCTTGAACTATAAGGAAAGCACAGTCCTAAACACCTTATTCAAAAGGAAAAAAGCAGGCCATCACTAAGAGTGATAAAGCCCTCTGATTTAAGCGTCCAAGCTAGGAACCCATACTACATTGTGTCAAGGATCATATTCAACAAACAGGGAAGTTTCAACTTTATCACAAGGGCTAAAGCACATGTGATGACTGCTCTAATGAATGGAAATCTGCTAAATATGGGCTATATCATCTTCCAGTATATGCTTGAGGAAAGGGATCAAAGGAAGGATTCTACCTTGCCCTATGCATCCATATTCACCAAGATGCTTTAGTATGCCAAAATTTAGCACTTGGAAAAAGGATCAAGCAAGCCTATTGAGGTATTTAAGGAGGAGGAATTACAACGAATGGGTATTGAAAGACAAGAAAGAAGATAGACTGGAAAAGAAGCAGGGAACTCAGAAGACCTGTTCTTTGAGGAAGGCCAATCACAGTAGCCAGAAGGGACTTCTAAGGCTATTCCATATATTCAACCTTCAACACAACCATTGTAACCTATCTCACCTTCAGCACAGCACACTCAGCCACCTCAGCCTTCCACATTGTCCACCTAGCCCAAGACCACCAAAGTCATTGAGCTATATGATAGCTTATCTACTCTCATGCTGAGTATTAGAGAAGAGCATAATGCTAAATTTACTCATCTACAAGACCAAATCACCCAATTGGCCAAAAACATGAAAGTGGTTGCTAATGCCTATGAAGACGTCAGAAGTGTTATCCCTTCCATATCAGCCCGAACGCTCTCAGCCTACCAAATCTGCAACTCCTAAACCCTCTAGCTTTAAGAAGACCAAGAGCTATTTTCTACATCATCGAGAGCTTCTTCAAGGTCTTCCTCGGGATCTTCTTCCGCTTGATCCTAGTTTGCTAGTCCTACTTTATTTCCTATAAATCTTCTTGCTCTAGTCTCTATCTTTTTCTATACACTAGCTCTCGAATACATTCATGCAAGTTCTTTGGCCAATCATCTAAGAGTTCAGCCTTTATAGGCCCCTAATAAGCATCATCGTCTAGCAGCACATTTAGCAAGAGATCAACACATGCTGGCTCAAAATAATGATGGCCTTGAGATTCCATGAAAAATTTTGTGTCATTCAATGCATCCAAGAAGGTCAACATTTGAGATTCCTAGTAGCTATGCAGACTATCCTAATAAAGTTTAGTCATGATTTCCCTTGTCTTGTAAGCATCGCCATATGGCAATAATGACTCAGCATCCTCAGGCAATGGGTTAGGCCTTCTATATCCTACTTCAGCAGCTCATAGATTACTTTCAATTGTGTAAATCTTCACACAATCTTCTAGAGTAGGGAATATTCATCCTTTAAGCTTAGCTTTTATAGGAGTCCAAACTTCATCCGTAGGAATCTAACCAATCACTGTGTCAATCCATAACCCTTATGGATATTGGAGTCTTTCATTTGCTAGCTGGCACTTCACTTCCACTACTGTATAATACTTTGAAAGATTAAGGAAGAAACTTACTTTGATTCTTGCTTAGTTTTTTCTTCTCCTTTCTTCTTCTTTTTCTTTCATGCCATACTCTCTCTTTCTTGTGTGTATTGCAACTGCTTCTCGTCCCTCTTTCTCTTGCTAAGGTCATTTATAGGAAGGAGTATTTATAAAAGAAGCAAAATCACCAAAACTTGCCAAGTATAAATCTTGAAGACTCCAAAAAAATCAAGAAATGATAAAATAATATAATTCTCTCACATGCTACAATATATGGCCAATAGGAAAAATATCTCCAAAATCATGTATCAATTTCTTTTAGTATGAACATTTTCTTGGTGGTTTACAGTATCTACTAATATTGTTTATTCATCAATATGTGTAAGAAAATACTAGTTTAGGATCTGTGTTTGTCTTATTAACTATTGCAAATAGCATTTTATATGGGCCCACATACTTTCTTTCTCCTCGGTCTTTATTGTGGGGCCCACATTCTCTTTCTTTTTACTATTTTGTTCTGTTATATTTTGCATTTGTGTCATTTTCAAAATGCACATTTTTAGCACAATTCATACTTTTAACATGGTCCAAGATGTCAAGGGGTCCATGTCCACATAAATATAATTTTATGAAATTTTTGAAAATAATACCAATTAAGGACCAAATTCAAAATTTATTTTAATTAAGAATCAAACTTAATTTCTTCTAATGACTATAAGAGGAATTAATTCCTACTAAGGATCAAACATGTAAAATTATCATTTTGCCTCTAGTAGTGTTTGCTCAACATCTTGCATATGGTATCTTTTCTAACCGTGCTTTTAGCACATTCATACAAGGCATCATAATTGCCTTTTAGACATAGTCATTAAAATGAGCACTTTCTTTTTCTTACCTTTAAACATTACCATAGAAATGAGGATGTTACACTTTCCACACTAGATAGCTATCATTGTTGAGTTTCACAGTAACAAAGTGATGAAGAGAAGTAATATAAGAGGTGGGGTTCGAATTTTGAGGAGGAGCACTAGAAGTTTGAGTTTAAGAAGATGATGATCTTGATAACTGGGCAGATAAACGCAGAGAAATGTTTTAATTTCTATCAAATACAATGAGTCAACTCTCCTTGGAACAGCCATCCTTATTGCATGTAATTTGGCGGGAGGATATCGTTGGACAAAAAAACTGGAAAACAATAGGAAGTTAGTAAAACCCATGAATTGAAGCCGTGTCTGGTGGTGGATTGTTTGAACAGGTTATATAATGTTTGGTGGTGGACTTGCTTGAACAGGTGATATATATAATGCCATCTAGAATGCAACAAGAAGGTCCCAACAAGAAAACCAACCCAAAAAACAGCGTAATGACACTTGGCAAGCCATCAAAGACCCCGTAATTAAGCAAATATGCGGCCGTCTAAACAGAACCCATTCGGGTTACGGCATGTAGGTCAATTGAAAAATAACAAAAAATCAGGCTGTCAATGTTTAAATTAAACTTGTAAAACACACCGTACTAAACTTGTATGTTTTGAGTGTGACTGACACTTGACAGTATTTTAATTTATAAGATTAATATTTTTGTGCTTATAGATTTGATTTCTGTTTTTTTCTACTTTTTTTCCTCTCTATGTCTACGTACTATTAAAATCTCTCTTCAACAAAAAGGAAAAGGAATAAGCAGCTCTTTTTCCAACATTATTTTTCATTATATCACGTAAAAAACTTGGCGAATTAAATAGCCTCACCTCCGATCCATACAAGTAATTAAATGATTGTTTTCGATATATATATATACACATATATGTATATTACCAAAGAATATGTTTGACATTTGATTCGTGGAAGTGACTGTTTAATTAAAAATTAAATTGGATTTATTATCATATTTCAAAGAAGTCATTTTATTATAATTAAATATAAGAACTTATGATTTTTTTTAATGAAAATATAGACACTATTTAGTTCTTGACAGAGCTTTGGATAGAGGACCAAAGAGAGAGAAATTAAATCCATACACAACTAGGCATTTTTTTTTCATATTGTACTGAGGAATGAGTCATATTATTCTTCACTTGAGAATAGTATGACTTTTTATACATTCTACTAAATTAAAAAAAATCTAAGTGTTAATGCCATGTGAGTTACTGAATTACACGAATTTTACGCTTGTAAAGATATATTTCAATTAATTAAGTTATTTAATATGGAGGAATGGGAAGGGATTAATTTTGAGTAAATTCTAAGAGATTGTAAAAATTTGATTTAATTTTCTGCACATTGTTTTTAATTTTCTCCATTTAAATTAAATTTAGGAATTGTGAATGAATGTGCTAGTTATTGTTGATTTTTGAATTATGCAGAATGCACCATTCTTACATTTAATTTAATATTTAAGATACAAATTAAGAAATATAATTAATTTATTGTTAGAATATTTTTAAATTTTAAATATATCTTTTAATAAATGATGGATAAAAAAAGAGCAATTAATATTTTCATTGACTTTTAAACAAACATATGATAATATAATTGGAAAATAAATAATTAATACTGTCTTAGAATTTAAAAATGATAGATAAATAAAAAAAATTTCAAAGTTGATAGTTTAAAAAAAAATAATTGAGTATTAAATTTGTGCTACAATAATGCATCACTTAATTTGATTCTTGGTTTAGCTCGCAAGTCAAAACTACAGGGAGTTCCAAGTCAAAACCAGCGCCCGCCAATTTTCGTTTTAGAAGTGTACATGTCTTTTCATTTATTGATGCTTTTAAGATTTAGAAGTATGTCGGCAGAAAAAGAATTGAGAAGAACTAATAGAAGGGAAGAAAACTTTATTCATATTTTTCATTTCTTTGAGAAATTCTTAATGGAAATGGACGATTCAGTCCTCCTATTTATTTATAATATGCATGTTTTCAAATCGCTATTAATTATTATAACAAACTAAACATATTTTCTATGTATTATAAAAAGTTTGACAAATAAGCATATAAATTTTATATTTTATTAAACATGTACACTACATGGAAAATAAAGAATAAGCTTATGAATATTGCAACTTGTTATGGAGATTTAATTTATATTTTATATTGATAAACATATTTTATATTTAAATATTTCTCTAATATTTAGTTTTTAGCATGCTAATTATTTTTGGGACATTGTAAAAAAAAGTACCATAAGAAAAACATTTACAAAATGTGAAGTCTTGGTTGAAAGAAATATTACAATGGAGTCACCTTCTAAGAAGGATTTTGTATGAAATATATATATACACAACAACCAAAAATAAAAAAATATATGACATCTGTAACACCCCTCATGACTTTGTTCTGTCCGAAATCCACCAATTGAAATGGATGAAATGGGGTTAAAGAAGTGTGTTTTGGTGTTCTTATTGCTTGGATATGAGTTTTGAAGTGTTTATACATGATTTGAACTTAACCCTAAGTTGTTTTTTATTAGGGCTCTTGGGTATCCGAAGTGTATGTGGTTGAGTAGTGTTTGAATGGTCTCTAAGAGCTTATTAATGCATAAAAGGGGTGTTGAAACCTTGGGTTAGACTAAAGTGGTTGAATTGTAGAATTTGGATATTTGGTATGTGATGTTAATTAAGGTATTATGGTATTGTAAGGTTGTTTGACTACTTGGAGAAGGCTAGTTGTGGGATTGGCATTCAAGAAAGCTTATGGAACTCGTGTGAGCATAGTATTAACAATGTGAGATAACCAGGTGTTTGTTTGTATTATATTATTTATATTGTATGATAGTACGTATATTTGTACATATATGCATGTTTCTTTCATATCACAATATTGATGTGTTTGTGTGTACTGTTTTCTATATATCGTGGTATGCACACAGCTAGATGATGATTATGATGACTATGATGATTATGATGATGATTAGAGATGATGATATTGACATGACATGACATGATGCATATATGACATTGTGATATGATGATGATGATTATATGATGATACATGAGCATTACCACATGGCATTGTGAGATTGCGATATATGGCAGATCAAGTGGTGATGACAATATGATATATGATGATATATGCTAGGGAGAATAAGGATGGGATCCCTGCGACTAAATCATCTCTTATGGCCAGGAGGGAAAAGGCGTGCAGTGGACTGCACCTTCCCTAAATAGCTACCAATTCGTAGTGGAAAAGGGGAAGGAGAGCCACGGTCTGAACACTAGTGTTATCTTTGATCGGGTGCACTAATGGGAGGTGAGCTTGGTGATGTCCCGAAATCAGTCTTCACCGACTGTTGGAAGGGAATTACCTGTATGAAATGTCCTGTTATGAAGACAGCCTGTGGTCCTAGCTATGTGCGAGGGAGACATGCATCCCATTCATTTTATATTGCATTCATGAGTTGTATGAGATATATGTATATATATGTGTGTGTGTAGTTATTCCTGGTTACTGAGACATTATCTCACACCCCTCTCCCATGAACTAACCTTTCAAGTGAAGATTCTGGTACTAGTCCTGAGAAGCCAAGGGAGCAGTAATGAACACGAGAATACTAGGTCTATGTAGTTTGTGTGTGTAATTTGGATATATAACTTGTGCCAAGTAGGATAAAAGGTTTTGTAATGAATATGAGATATTATAAGGATTATTATGGATGGATGTATGTATGGTTTTTTGTGGTATGTATGTGTTTTGTATGATGAAAGGTGTTTTTGAGCCTTATTGATGTGTTTTAGGGCCTATAGCCCATTTTGTTAAATGAGGTTTCAGGGGATCCAATCTCAGAGGAGTGATTCCTTTGAGGTGAAGCCTCTTTGGACAAGTTGGTTTACAGGTTTTGGACCTATATGAATGGTCTTTGTGTGACCATTTGCCTTTGGTGGCAATTGGAGGTGGTTAGTGGTGAGTTTTGGTCAAATGTGGCTAAAATGGTGTCAAGGGTCCAGAATCTCCATATGGGGTTAGATTGAGGTGAAAGTGGTGTATATGGATAGATTGAGACTAGATTGACTTGTAGGAGTTGGAATCAGGTCAATCGGAGGTCGAAGCATAAAGTTATGCATGTCAAAAGTTCGCCCCGATGTATGAAAGTTGCTGGTGTAATGCCCCTCATGATATTTTTCTTGGCATTGTGTTCAGGACCGGAGGAATCAGGACGGAGGAAGGCTCAAGTGGAGTCTGGAAGAGCTTCACGCCGCGGCGAAGAGTAGGGCCGCTGCGGCGAGAAGCTTTCCAGTGGCATTGTTCAGGAAATTTTGCTGGAGCTGCGGCGAGGAGTGCTGGAGCCGCGGCGAGAGTCGGAAAAATTATTTAAATCCGGATTAGTCAGACGAGAAAGAAAGAAAGGAAACGAAGGGAGCGACACAGAGAGACGAGGAGCGGTGCTAGGGCTCAACTTTTCCGGCATCTAGGAGCGATTTTCGGACCTCAAGAGCTGGGATTCGAGTTGGTAAGCGTTCCCTACTCCTCTCTCTCCATTTTCTTCGGTTGAAATTTGAGATTTTCGGTTGTATGGTTGGATTTCCGGTTTGGGGTGAAATCCACCGATTGAAATGGATGTTTTGGGGTTAAGGAAGTGTGTTTTGAGGTTCTTGTTACTCGAATGTGAGTTTTGAATGGATTATGTGTGTTTAGAGCTTAACCCTAGGTTGTCTTTGGTAATGGCTCTTAGGAATTCAAGGTGTCTGAGATTGTGTGGTGTTTGAGTAATCCCTAAGAGCTTATTGATGCATAAAAGGGTGTTGGAACCTTGGGTTAGGTTAATGTGGTGGAATTGTGAGGTTTGATTTGTTGGTATATTGTGCTAATGGAAGAATTGTGACATGATAAAGGTTGTTGGCCAAGTGAGAGGGGTTCACGCATACTGGACTGTTCAAGGAAGCTTGTGGAACTCGTGTGTGTGTGGTAACGACAATTGAGGTAACCGGGTGTTTGTTTATATTGTATTGAATATGTTATATGATAGTACATGTATTTGTGTATATATGCATGTCTCTTTCATACCACGGTATCGATGTATTTGTGTGTACTATTTGTATATATATCGTGGTATGTATACTGATAGATGATGGTTATGACTATGATGATGATATGTGTGATGATGATATGATAGGTTGCACACATGACATTATGATGATGATATGATGGTACATGAGCATCACCACATGACATTGTGAGACTGTGATGTATGGTGGATGTGGTGGTGATGACGTGATGGTGGTATGGTGTATGATGATATATATATATGTTAGGGAGGATAAGGTTGGATTATATATATGTTAGGGAGGATAAGGTTGGATTATATATATGTTAGGGAGGATAAGGTTGGATTATATATATATATATATGTTAGGGAGGATAAGGATGGATAATATATATGTTAGGGAGGATAAGGATGAATGATATATGTGTTAGGGAGAATAAGGATGGAGTCCCTGTGAGGGCGACATGCATGTCATTCATTTCATATTGCATACATGATTGGTGTGAGATATATGTATATATATATTTGTGTGTGTGTGGTTGTTGTTCCCGGTTACTGAGACATTGTCTCACCCCCATCTCCCATAAACTAACCTTTTCAGGTGACGGTTCTGGCACTAGTCCGGAGAAGACGCGGGAGTAGCTGTGTACGTGGGAATAGTCTATGTAGTGTGTGTATGTTGTATTAGTATCTTGTGCCAAGTAGGATAGCATGGTTTGTAATGGATAATGTTATGATTGAGACTGGCTATGTATGGATGTTTATGTATGTGGTATGTATGGTTGAATGTTGTTGAGAAGTATGTGTGACAGTTTTGGTAAGTCCAGAGTGTTGTTGGGCCTTGTTGGTTTGCGTAAGGGCCTGTAGCCCATTTGGTCAAGTTGGGTTCCAAGGGGTCAAATCTCAGAGGAGTGGTTCCTTTGAGGTAAAACCTCTTTGGACAGATTGGTTTATGGATTTTGGACCTCTATGAATGGTCTCTGAGCGACCAGTTGCCTTTGGTGGCAATTGGAGGTGGCTAGTGGTGAGTTTTGGTCAACAAGTGGCCAAAACAGTGTCAAGGGTCCAGAATCTCCATACGAAGTTGGATTGAGGTAAAAGTGGTGCCCTTGGATAGATGGGGACTAGATTGACTTGTAGGAGTTGGATTCGAGTCAATCGAAGGTCGGAGCATAAAGTTATGCGCGTCAGAAGTTCGCCCCGGAGTGTTGAATTTACTGATATGGAATATCAGCTCGGGGCGCTGTGGCGCAGGAAGTCAGGCCGCGGCGCCATAGGAGGCAGTGGTAATGTTGAGACAGGGGAGGCCAGAGCAGCGGCGGTACTGTAGCGGCCGCGGCCCCAGCCCAATTTTTTGTGCTTTTGTGTTGTTTCCACTGTGTTTATGAATTTGGAGAGTTGTTTGAGATGTCAGGGTTGTGTAGGGTCAGATTTTGAAGTTTTTGGTTAAGTTCAGAGGTGTCAGGAGGTAGGATGTTATAGCTAGTATAGAAAACAAGCAGGGGGTGCTGCGGCGCTAGGCAGCAGGTTGTCCAGTCATGATGGAGAAGCAGGGGAAGGCCAGAGCCGTGGCACTACTATAGCTGCCGCTACCCCAGCCCAATTTTTGGTGATTTTGAGGTTCATTTCCGCTGTTCTAAAGTTTTGGGAAGTTGTTTTGAGTCATTTGAGTTGTATTTAGTTGGATTTTGAAGATTTTGATTGAGTCCGGAGGTGTTTGGTGTTAGGATGTTACAACATCCCCTTGTGTGTACAAAAAAAAAAGAGAATCTACGGACAAAAAGTTAAGAAACTAAACACTCAAGACAGAATAGCCTATCATCCACACCCAATCAATTCAAGAATAATAATAACATCAAAATAAGGACTGAATAAATTGGTCTTCCTTTGTCTCATCCTTCATTGTAAGCAGGTTTGAAATCTAACTTTTAAGATTTGTTGAACCTCCACAAAGTCCTCAATAATATCCTTCTTAATTCCTCTGAAAATGTGGGCATTTCTTTCAATCCATATACAGCAAAAATAGCTACGGTGATGCAAAAAAATAAGACAGATCTTCTGACTTTGCTAAATTTAAAGACAACACAGACTAGAAAACCAGTTTCCAGAAGAAAATGTAATGGTGGATAATTTAAAACACTCTGCAAATGAGAAGGGAAATTATCATATAAGATATCCTTTCCCATTGCTTATTTTTTAAAACTTTTTTTATATCCTCAATTTTCTTACTTTTGACGGCTGTAAAAGAAGATCTTCCATATAATTAGAATAGAAATCCTGCTCAAAAGAAACGAAACAGAAATACGGCCGGCATATATATTGCACTATGTACTCTCTCTCTCTCTCTCTCTCTCTCTCTCTCTCTCTCTGTGCATTCATCTATATATCGTGCCCTATAATTAGCATTTGTCACACATAAATGAAGCTAGGTCAAAAAAAAAAAAAAGAAGAAGCTCAGTAAAATACAGGAACGAATACTGATCAGTTATCCCATGGGGGAAAAGGCTCATCACTAGGCAACTAAAGCTTATATGTAACTTTGAACAATTAAATAAACTTTTCCTTATTCATTAAAATTAAACAGAACTCTTTTTTATTTTTTAGATTTTTTATTAAACTATTCTCTACTAAATTATATGTATGCGTCTGCGTGTGGGGGCATGGATTATATTTCTTATTAGCTGATCTGCTCTCTTGAGTTGTTGGATCTAAAAGGAAGCATTTTAATTCAATTAATCTATATTTGATCAAATTATATTCCAGTTTGATAAAACATTAAAATCGAACAAAGTCATATAATTTAAAAAAAAAAGCTGTAATTTACCCTAGCTATAAAAAATCAGGTACTTCTTCCTCTATGGAGAATTTGTTTTTTTAATTCGTTTGTTATTTTTAAGTTTTCAGTTTCTCAGTTCCACCTTAAGACCTGTAATTTGTTTTCCAAACAAAGCTATGAAAGCAATTGTATATATCTATGTTCAAATAATCACCAAATATATATATACAAATAATTTGAAGATTGTGACCGCTTAATGACAATAAACTATAATATACACAATAACATACTAATATATTAATTATCATGACGTCTATCTCCACGTATTCTTGCTCTACAATGACCAATAATTTCTTTGTGCCAAAGCGATCAAGAGGAGAAAACAAAGAAAGACTTTTTAATTCTCACATCGCTATATATAAGTTCTGCAAGAAGCTTTGAAGAACCATACATATATACATATAGAAATTCCATATTGTTCCGATTTACGGTCAAAGAACTTCCATATTGCTGAACTCAGATTTACAGGCATATAAGCATGGAGACGTTGGATGAGATGCTTGTGACAAGCTGGTATAATGTTTGTTCCTCTGTGCCCTCATCATATGTACAACCACGAGAATGCAGACCGGGGAATCTCATTGCTGCCCCCAGTAAGACAATTCCGGTGGTTGATCTTGGAGGACAAGATCGAGCAGATATTGTCAAGCACATCTTGAAAGCCTCGGAGGAGTATGGATTTTTCCAGGTTTCTTAACCTTTTCCCCACTTATTGGTATAAATCTTACATTAAACAAATCTTACACAAACACACATATGAAGTTTTTTTAATACCAACCAATTTATAGAAGTTATATTGGGTTTTGATTAATTCAAATTGACTTAGATGGAACCACATGCAATTTTCCCTATATCAAGAGTTCATTTTTTTATATTCTTCAATTAAGACTATTGTCATCCGTATACTTCTCAAGTAATAATATTTGTTTTCCCTGATGAATTCATAGATAGCTCCATTTCTCATAGATTGTGTAATTTCTCAAAAACTGTGAAGTAGGTGATAAACCATGGAGTTTCCAAGGATTTGATTGATAAAACTCTGAGCATATACAAGGAATTTCATGGGATGCCTGGGAAGGAGAAGGTAAAAGAATGCTCAAAGGACCCAATTGGAAGCTGTAAGCTCTATACAAGCAGTCATAATTATCAGAAAGATGCAATTCAGTATTGGAAGGACTCGTTGACTCATCCTTGTCCTCCTTCTGGAGACTCTTTGCAGTATTGGCCTCTTAAACCAACCAACTATCGGTAATTTTATTTTTAGGAACGATTACGTATATTAAGTAGTGTAATTATGATCATTTTGCTTACAATTCAGCTAGAAACGGGCTAATAAACTTTGAACCATAGTTCTATCGGTTCAATCATCGATTTTATTTTCAAAATATAGATAACAATATAAATCTTAGTGTGTTTTTTTTTAAAAAAAATTGGTTTTAGATTATTTTCATCTCGTGATGACGTCTTTTGCTGCTTTTAATTATTAATTAGGTTTCACAAATTTTATTGATTGCAATATATATACTTTGAAAACGGAGGAAATTTTTGATATATTCATTTGACGACGATAACTTTTAACATGAATAATTAAGTCAATTTTATTTTATCATCACAAAGTGATGAACGTTAAAATAATCGTCCACAATTAGATGCTATTGAAATAATTAAAAAAAATTGATGGTACCTAGAAAGTCAAATTCAGACATGGTATAAATAATCAGGTATCATTGAGTCTTCCATTCATAATAGAATTATTAGATTCTCAGCCAAAAAAACGGAGAGAGAGAATTATTAGATATGTTATTTTTTAAAAAAAGAAATATCGAGTATCACTGATGACGTCTAATTTATTTTTAAATTAAAGATGTTGCCAAGAAAATCTAGTTCAATTGTTCAAATTACGGCATTAATATTGTTAGAATTATAGAATATATCCGAAAGACTGAATCAACTTATTTGTTTAATTTAATATATTCAAATCTCACGTAACCTGCAAAAGTAAACTTTTTGAATTGCCCTTGAACCATATTATTGTTACCTTTTTTTCTTTATAGTGATTTTTTTTGGCAATAAGAACTAATGACCCCTAAGGTGCCAAAACCAAGCCATATTATCGTACTTCCTCAGTTTCAAAATATAAGTCCTCTTTTAAAATATTTTTTTTGACCAAAATATAAGTCCTTTTTAAGTAAAATTAAAAGTATTAATGATTTTTTCCCAATTTACCCTTATCATTAATTAACTCATGAGAGAAAAAGTTATTTTGAAAATTGTATTTATTAAGGTTAATATTGAAAAACAATTTAAGCTTTTAATAAATTTAAGTAGTTTAACTCATTTCCTTAGTTTATATGCACTTTGTCAAAGAGAATTTATATTTTGGATTAAACAGAGTATTACTTATTAACAACAACTTATTTTTGTAATTTTTATTTAATGAAATGAAAGACATTTATCACCCACAAAATCATTTATTCCACTTTTCTTTTTGCCCCATTTTATTCCATTCTATGTGTCAAACAAGCCCTAACATGACTTGTTTTGGTTTTCTTCAGTGAGGTTGTTCAGAAATACACAAGAGAACTGAGAAAATTGGGACAAAAAATTTTGGAGTTCCTTTGTGAAGGATTAGGACTAAATTCTGGGTATTTCAGTGGTGACCTTTCTGAAAATCCAGTAATATTGTCTCATCACTATCCTCCTTGCCCAGAGCCAAGTTTAACCTTGGGTTTAGCCAAGCACAGAGACCCCACAGTCATAACCATTCTGCTTCAAGAGGAACATGTTCATGGACTTCAAGTCCTCAAGGAAAGACAATGGATTGTAGTTGAACCTATCCCTAATGCCTTTGTGGTCAACATTGGGCTTATCTTACAGGTATTTATATATTTCTGCAAAATCTGTTTTAATTATTTTAGAATATTGCTTTGTTTTGTCAATTGAGTGTGTGTGGCCGATAAAAATTGTAATTATTTTTAAGGATTAAACAACAAGTTTTAATGAACTTAGTATCACATCCAAAAATAAATAAATGAAGTTTAGGAAAGTAATTCCAAATAATGTAGATAAAAGTTTGTTTTAATATGTGATTTTCTTAAAACTTATTGGCAAGTCTTAAAACCTAATAATAAATGCGATGCTTGAAATTGATTATAATATTTAAAATTCTTTTTGACTTACAATTTTTAAATTACAAATCTTTACAAATAATTTTCGCATCAAAACAGTAAGGATAAACAATTTAATGATTTACAGACACACAACAATGACTCAGATTTCTGATGAAAGCAACAATGCTATATTATTGTTGAAATAAAAGAAGATATCATTTTTTGTAATTTTTGAAATAATGGTAATTTATTTCATTGTTTTAATTGTTATTGTCATTATCATTGACGTAATTAAGTTGTATAAACAAGGAAGGAAAGGTTCTTTTGTACATAATTAAATTACGTCCATTACTTTAAATATTATATGCATGATTCATGATAGTTACACTTTTCACCAATCGTTTTAAAAAATCATTCATTCCATTCCACATAATCGGATTGTGGTCAGATATATAACATTTAAATAAATATTTTAATTTTACATATTAAAATATTATATAAAAATAAAATATATAACTAATAAATTTTATAACTTAATATTTAAATATAAATAGGTTAATATTCATCCATATACTCGCAAATTGAACACAAAATAGACAACTACCTGCTCGTTTGATTTGTTTTTTTTGTAGAAGGTCATTTAAAATAACCACAATTTACAAAAAATAAAGTTTGGATAAAAGTAGAGAAGTTTACTACAAACCTATTTAGATAACTTTGGGAAAAATGATGGTTAGAAATCATAGTTTGATTTACTAAAAGGTAAACCAAACATGCCCTATATAATAGCCCATCATCGTAATATATATTGATTTAAAAAATACGTAATTTTTAATATTTGTGCACAGGAAAATACCCATATAATATTGTGATATAGGAAGGAAAAATTCATACAAAAAATGATGTCATTTTGTACCAACAACAACAAAAATTTAAAAAAGACTTGAAGACTTACACCATGCTAGTGTACTATATACTCTGAATTGCAAAGTCATAAATTTGGATCGGCAGATAAAAGAAGCAAAAATTAATAATAAAGTCTAAATTGATCAAACTAATACCCTGGCCAGTTTTTCAATGTTTTTAGTTCTTACATTTTTGACTGGTTCTCAAAATGACCAATTATGTAGAGTTCCAAATTGATTCTAACACTAACTCATTGATTTTTCGATTGATTCGGTCTAGTTTTGATAAAATTGCTTTTGATATGATATATTTGGGTTTAGTATGCCCTATATATTGGCCAAAAAAAGTGGCAGTTACTAGTAGTTGCAATTTTTAAAATGAACTTTTGATCCATCTTTCAATAGAGTAGAAGAAAAATTATGTAAAAAATTGATTTAATTAACCACATGATCACTATTTGACTGATGCAGATAATCAGTAACGGAAGGCTTATTGGTGCTGAACACCGAGCAGTGACGAATTCAAACACTTCACGAACAAGCGTTTCCTATTTCATTTATCCTTCAAATGAAAGCATCATAGAACCTGCAAAAGTTTTAATCAATGGAAGCACCACACCTCCACTTTACAGATCCATGACGTGTGGAGACTTTCGAGGAAATTTCTTCAACAAAGGTCCTAAGGTTGAAGATGAACTACTTCACTCTTAAATAAATCTCAGATGCAAAGAAACATAAGCAGAAAGCCAAAATGTCATGACTTTCTCAGCACATAAAAGCCGCATCATGTAATTATCCACTGAAAAAAAAACATCTGTGAACCATATATATTAAAAAAGTTAAAAGTAAAAAAAATAACGGAGCTGGGTATTTGGGTTTTTAAGTTCATACAATTATGCATGACTTATATGTTAATTATTTTCCTTTAGAGTGGTGGGAATGAGCGGATTCTGTAAACATGTAATGCCAATTGATATAGTACTATGTGCTATTATGTAAAATATATTTTGAGTTTGTCTTTCAGGTTCACGGATTATTGAAACTAAATGTACTATTTGAACAATGAAGTTTTGTCACTTAATTATCTGGTCTTTGTTAAAGAGAGCCAGCATATGACCCCAAAGAGAGCATCCCAGCTTCCTTCTAAACCGATCATCGTAAACTTGAGGTTCCATCTCATCTATGCAGGCCTCAAAAATTATTAAATAAATGATAAGGAATTAAGTCTTTCCAAGGCTTTCTAGCCTCCTTACAATATCTCTAGGCACATGAATGACAGTTTCCGACCTATTTCCACAAATATCGCGTGCATTAGATCAGCTAAGCCATTCTGGAATTTATCAGTTCATTCATCATTACCTTGGACTCTGACAATTCCTCTTTCTAAATCACTAAGATCGGAGTTCTCGGACCAATCACTGAATTCTTTATCCATATTCCTTATATATAGTTCCACTTGTAGACAATCGTTCCTCATGAGGAAATACTATTTTCAATCCTAAATATAAGATACATTTGAAATATCTTCTTTAATTCAAAATATAAGATACAAATGTGGGTTGTCTCATGGATTTTTTCCCAATTTTGTCTTTCATTAAATATGTGAATATAATTGATTTTTATTAATTACATAATACAAGTTTTAAAAATTAAATATTGGGGTTTTTTTGGAAATTATTTTGAATTTCTAACAAATTTAATAATTCTAACTTCTTTTAACTATACTCATTGGTTTGTGTGAATTATTTATTAGTATCTTATAATTAGAACTAGAGAGAGTAACAAACATTAAAGTCCCCGGCAAGGTTTAGACAAGACAATCGCTCACCAATATGTTGGAGCTCTCCCTCACTACTACAAAAGTTGTATAATATATCGGTTATTTACATCGGTTAAAAAAAACCGATATAAAATCATGAACGGTGACAATTTTGTAAATAAAATTTTCAATTGATATCTTTTTACATCGGTTTTTTTAAAAACCGATGTAATTGTTTAACTCAACCTAAACAAAAAATAAATATATAAATTAATCAATTACAATAAATCTTGCATAACGATAGAAATATACTATCATAATTTGTCTCACAAGACAAACTTGCATGTGGATAGAAATATAGCATTATAAAACTATATAATTATAATTAGATTTTTATATTATATTATATTTTTTGTAAAATATGTATAATTTAATATATTTTTATACATTTATATCGGTTCCAATAAAAGAACCGATGTAAACTTGACCAATTACATTTTTATAATTTAATTTTTTTATAATTTAATATATATTTTTAATGTATTTGTATCGGTTTTTTAAAAAAGAACCGATGTTAACGTTAATTCTTACCTCCACAGACTATCTAATACAATTACATTTGTATGTTATAATATATTAATTCTTTAATTAATATAATTAAATAAAAATATGTAAGTAATATAAAAATATATTATTAATATAACTAAATTCTATTATTAATACAACTAAATAAAAATATGTCAATAAATATTATATAATTATAATATAAAAATATGATATTTATTTAAAAAAAATACATCAGTTTTTTTAAAAAAACTGATGTAATTTTTTTTATCATGTTAAAACTCATATAATGGAAGCAAATAAAAATATAATTATATAAATTAATCAATTACACTATATCTTGCATGTAGATAGAAATATGCAATCAAAATTTTTAGCATAAGAGGAATTTGCATGCGAATAGAAATATAGCGTTATATAACTATATAATTATAATTAGATTTTTATATTATTTGTAATTATATATAATTTAATATATGTTTTTAATGTATTTATATCGGTTTTTAAATAAAACTGATGTTGACGTCAATTCCCACCTCCATAACCTACCTGACTACAATTACACTTTTATGTTACAATATATTAATTCTTTAATGAATATAATTAAATGAAAATGTGTAAGTAATATAAAAATATATTATCAATATAACTAAATTCTATAATTAATACAACTAAATAAAAATATGTAAATAAAATTATATATTTATAATATAAAAATATGATATTTATTTTATTGAATTATGTAAAATTGCATTTTTATTTTTATATCGGTTTTTAATCAAAACCGATGTGAGTTGATTAAAATATCAACTTCCCTCCCTCTAAAAGCGCAGGCTTCTATCTTCCTGTCTCTCACGCGTACGCTCCCAGTCATTCATTGAAGAATCCAGCCTCTCTCTTCCTGTCTCTGATGCGTCCTCCATTCGTCCTTCTCTCTCTCTCTGAAAACCCATCGTCCCCTTTCTCTCTCTCTGTGAAAGTCGCTTCTTTTCTTTCTCCTTCTACTCTAAAACCCACAGCAATAGTCATCGATTATCAGCTTCTCTGTCGACCCTCTGTCTTTGTTGTGCTACAGTTCTACTCGGTCGTGCTCTGTAATGGCGGCTCTATTTTCATCTCCCTCTGTCGCTCAGTGAAAATAACATCTTATCGTCCCTCTATCTTTGTCTTTAAGGCTAGAGACTCAAAGACAGCCCTCCGTTCCCTTCACTGAAGTACCGCCATCTTCAGTACAGGTGCGTTAGTTTTTTTTTTCTTTTTTTTTGCCTATAAATTTTGGTTTGAGATTTACGCAGATTCTGAGTAATTATTTAAAGCTTTAAATAAATTAAAAGGGGTGATCTTGCATATGAAGCTTACGTTTTGTATAGGATTAATGATTGCTAGTTCTCATCTACACCCATATATTTTTTCCTCTTGCGGGGTTTTGTGCTAATCCAGAGGAGGGTTTGTTTTTGGTGTATAGATTTGTCTCGAGAGGCAGCTTAGAGCACCACTTGCATGGTATTTACTTATCTTTGACTCTTATTTCATGGGGGTCTGAATTTCATTTGAAATTGACGAGTTTCCACTGAGTTATGGATATATTTCACAGGGAGGAAGAAGGGTGTAAAGGGTAGTTCACCACTGCCTTGGTCTGTGAGGTATAACGTTGCAATTGGGATCATTGAAGCCATCGATTATCTGCATAATGGAACCAAAAGATGTGTTGTGTGCAGAGACATTAAGGCCTCAAACATTCTTCTTTCTTCTAGAATGATTCCCAAGGTCATATGCTTTTTTGTACATCAGATTTAGTTTAATATTTAGGATTTTAGACTACAGAGTTTCATCTTTCTCAGTAATTTTGGAACTCGTCTCTTAAGTTGTGGTTAGATAGAATTCTCTGATGGTTTGTTTTGTCATATTACAGTTATGTGATTTTGGATTAGCTACATGGACTTCAGCATCATCAATACATTTTGGATAAGACTAATAACTCATTGAATAAGAGTATTGAACCATATTGGCCTCTGCACCACTACAAGGTTTGGATAGAGCTCCATCCACCAATGTGGATTTGATAAAGCTAAAAGCAAGTAATTTAAATCTAGCAAAAATTCTAATATAATGCTCTTTCAGGAACTACGTGAATCAGCTGGATTTCCTGATTCAACAATTCTGAAGAAAAAAGAGGGAGCAAAATTGCAAATTGGTAAAATCTATTCCTAGTACTGGCTTTATAAAATTCTTTTTCATTGTACTTTACTATCTTCATAGGTTGAAAAAATCTAGCTTAACATATTAGTTTTTCTATGATCAATATGAGTCATCTGTTCTAATCAACTTTGTTTGGGATGAAACTTAACAAAGTTAATTTGCAAAATAAAATTTCAGTTTCACATGAAGAGAAGTTCAATGCAAATAAGGTCCAAAACTTACATACATAACATAAGTTTTAGCCGGCAACTATTTGCATAGTAGTTTCAAGGAACTGAACACATGACAATTCATAAAGTTTTGGCTAGCAACTATTTCTTAATTACACATAAAAATTCATTGTCCAGTATTGACAAAATTCGGAACATGTGGTCACAATTCTTTTTACAATTCATTTGACTATATTTCCTAATACGTAGTTTAGTCCAACTTGGATTGATTACTTAACTTTTGGAGTACATATTAACTGATGTATAAAACCAATGTGCTGTATTGTGGCTACCAAATCTGATTAACTCTTTCAGAATTTTGGTTGTATATACGAGTTTGGGGATCCAGTATTTAGTTTTATATAAAAAAAAAAAACTAAGTTACATCGGTTTTTTATTTTTTTTTAAAACTGATTTAAAAAATATAAAATCAAACTTTTCTACATCGGTTTTTTATGTTAAAAACCGATGTAAATAAATTTTCCTAAACTTTTCTACATCGGTTTTTTATGTTAAAAAACCGATGTAAATGAAACTTTTCTACATCGGTTTTTAACATAAAAAACCGATGTAAATTAAACTTTTCTACATCGGTTAAAAAACCGATCTAAATAATTAATTTTCTATATCGCCAGCTTCTATACCGCTTTCAAAACCGATTTAGAAAGGGTAAAATAACCGATGTAAATTGGGGTTTTGTGTACTAGTGCCTAAAGGATCTCCACTTCCTTTTCCATCTATTTCCTCTCCATTTCTTATATGAACCATTGGATTAAATTTGAATGGTTGAGATTTAATATTTTATAAGGTGAATTTGTTTCATGTTTCTTCTATTATAGTTTTAAAGTGTTAAGATAAAATTTATAGTTTTGGAAGCACCACACGTTAAGTATGTGCCACATCTTATTTTAGGAACCATTTTTCATTCATTTTGTATGCTTTAGGTTCCATTGAAATATATTTGGAAGCAAAAATGGGCCAATAATAAAAAGTGACCAAAAAAGCTTATCGATTTATTATTTATTTGGTAACCCTAGATTTTTTAACCAAACTTTGAAAATTCATAACTGTAACATCCTAAACTAAATGACGTCAAAGACCATGCACCAATGAACAGAGAAATAGAAAGAGAAGACAAGATAGAATCGAATTAGTGAGGCACGGCAATGTGACAAATAGATTTTGCATAAGTTATTTACTAATGCATTGGACCAACTTCCAACGCACATAACTCCTTACTCTGACATTTAATTTCCTTTATGCCAAAACCTATAAGTCACTCTATTCCATACCCAAATATAGACACCAACCATGACTAAAATTGCCTCTATGTAGGGGGGAACCAAAATGATTAGTTTTGGACCAAAACAAGAAACTAACAGCTCCAACTTGCTGCCAACAAACCTTTGGCAGCTAAGGACCATTCCAACAAGTCACATGAGACTCGAAAACCATGCTCAAAAAGGTCTCTTCCAAGAGGAACCTCTTCTCTAGGTTTTGACCCCTTTAAACCCAATATCATGCCCATAGGTTATATACCCAATTGACACAATAAGGGTCCATGAACTTGATCAAATCCACAAACCAATAATACACATTGAAAGGAACATAGGATAACATGTCCCTTACTTGAAATTGCAAAACCTTAGGATTTGGGACATCATAGTCCATATACACAAATATAGGTCTGAAACCATGAAAACAACCTCATGAAGTGTAAAAGAGTTAAAAGGGTTATACATCCATTTAGTCTACAATCATATGAGTACACATAAAATACATACAATGATATAGGATGACAAATGGCACTTTACTGAGGAACAACAAAACGACGTAATAAAGGGGACTTAAACCCTGACACCTACAAGTACTCTTAATCCTCCTTTCATAAGCCTTCTTTGGTCCTCTTCTTGCTAGTAATGGATCTTTCACCTGGGATTGTTTGCCAGGAGGTGAAACATATGTCCTAGTAACCTGAGGTTTACATATACATACATATAAGCATGGTGCCAAACATATTTAGATACTATGCACAGCAATAATGCATTATGCATGATATACAAACACAAATCCTATCAATACACGGCTAGAAACATGAGCTAGTTACCATGACAGGGTAACCATTACCATTGGTCCCATTCCTACGACCCGTGACAGCTGATTTCAGGATCATCATAGGCTTTTCTCCTAATAGTCGTGACCTGGCCAAAGGCCACTACACTAAAGGTTGGACCATGGCTCTCCTTTCTCTAAACAACCCAAATTAGTGGTTATTTAGAGAAGATACACCCCAATTCATAGCCACCTGAATCTCTCAACCATAAAACGACTATTTCGTGACTGGAATAATATAAGCTGCACCACCTGAACATAAGGCCTTATGTGCTATTTAGCAAATTGACATACCACGTGGTATAAAGAGCATCATAACCCAAACCATGTATCTCAACACAATGTATGACCAATAACAATGCCCGATGCATGCTAACATATCATCATATGTTATTCTCTATAGTGCTTCATGCCATATGGTCATATACAATAAATCATGGGGTATATGTCAATCATTTTAGATCAATATTTATCATACTTGTATATATCATGTTTACTACTATCATAATGCCATTTTCCTCACAAATCAAGATAAGGATAGAGAACTCACTAGTCTTGTGTAACACCATATTCTTAGGCCTAATCCCCATGTATTGAACCTTAATATTGTCCAATTATACTTAAAGAGAAGCTTGAATCAATTTAAAACAAAAAACATAATTTTCTTTATTTTTAGGTACTATTCATATTGTCATTTCTATTTTACCCGACAAATTTTGAAAATTTATAACTAATTCCAGAAAAATAGTATCAAAGTGATTCAAGTCTCTACAAATAGCTAAAAAAATTCTATATATGGTAAAAATAAGCAATAAATTAAATACTAGGACAATTCATACAGTTTATTTTTCAAAAAAGTACTATAAATTTGAAAATTCATTGTAATTCTCAAAGTAATCAAATTGAGTTCTCTTTCAACAAAATCAAAACTCTTTCTGTCTATTTTTTATAAATATATAACACTCAGGTATTAAACGCAAAAGGTTTGAACAGTACTCATGAATTTATATAGAGGTCAGATTGTCACTTTATATCCCTTATGCTTGCAAAATAAAAGGGCCATTTGTCCATATATGGCCTTTTCTTGTTCTCAAATTGTATGATACATTGCATTAAATCTAAAGTGACATAATCACATGAAGATACATGCCTTACACCATACACATTAACTTACATAAATGCTCTAAGCATATGATCAAAGATGGCAAGAACATCTTAATCAATAACTTGCTTCTCATTTCCTTTCTCCTCTTGGGACATGTTGTTATGACTTGGACCTAAAATAGTTGAACATTTGGAGAGAGATAAGATTCAAAGAATCCCAGTAGTTATATCCATTTATGCATACATATTACCATAGCATTTCATGAAAACTTCAATGAAAATCATATAATCACATTATGCCATATAATTTCATAAAAATTTTAGCATGGTAATACTTCGTAAAATGGATATCCTAGGGTTATAAAACTGTTCAAACAACCATCCAATCAATGCAAAAACATCATATAGCATCTAACAAGCATACGTCATATTCAAAGAATCATGAAAACATAGTATGATAATATTGAACATTATAGGACAAATAACTGCCTTCTTGCTTTCACATAAAACATGGCCATTATCCACTTGGTGGACACTTATTTTGGCCTTTGGACACTTCTTGGAATGTTATAGCATCATAAAACATAGCCATTATCCATTAATCACACAAACTCCTTTACAAAGTGCTCTCTTGAATTAAAAATTCCATTTACCTATCCTTTAAGAATTTCTTGTACATCACACTTGCCTTGACCCATTTTGGAGCCAAGGAATCCATTTTTAGAGTCAAAAGTTTGAAATTCCAACTCTAGAAATAACCCTAGGTCTGGCTGAAAATTACTAAAAATTTTAGAATAATATTTACTCAATCAAACTTCAAACTACTTGTACATCCTTGCATATCTCACCTATTCTAAGATTTTCCATTGCTTTATTTTTCCATAACTCAACTTCCTCTCTCTTGGATTTTCCATAGCTGAAGCTTGAAGTAAGATAAAAGAGAAAATACTTCATGGAATCTCTCCTAGACACTTGAATATGCAAGAACATGACCAAAAAAGCTTACCTTAGCAACTTGAGTACCAACTTTAGTCTCTTACATCTTCTCTTTCTCTTGGTATTTTTGTGCTCGTCTCCCTCAAGAGCTGCTATTTAAGATGTAAATGAGGTGGGAAGGATGACTTAACCAAACTTTAACCCCAAGTTTAAAGGAAAGATATCAAATAAAAAAATAAATCATGGTTAATTTGTTAATGCTTGGTTACTTTATTAATATAGCTTTTCAAATAATTCCTTCCTTATCCCTTCTACATTTTAGATGTGATCTTGGGTGCAAAAGTGTCCAAAAATTGCTTTAATAATTTTAATGGACCGTTATACCATTTACTGATTAATTTTACTCGTACCAATTAATTATTTTTGCCGTACTTGTTATTAAATTGATATAGGATTAATCTAAAAATTTTTTTTTGACTAAAATCATTATCTTGATTTAAAATATATTGGGCAAGATCCATTCATTATTCTTGACTTAGTACTACTTTTTCTTCAGTCTTAAATCTTGTTTATCGAATAAAATATTAACTATAAAACTTTGATGCCTAATATAAAATTATTTTGATCTAACTAACTTCCATATAGTATTCCATTGGACTAGGCTCATTAAAAGCTTCATTTTAATTATAATTTTTCATACTTACAAAAATACCTTGACCTAGAGCAAATTTATAATTTTTAAAACTCTTAGGTCATTAACTATAATTTTTCCCAAAACTTCTTTACACAAAATCCCCTGTGATTTCTCTCCTTCAAGGGATTAAATTGCAAAAAATTTTATGCACAGGGGCAAAATCATTTTAATCCATACTCTTTAAGGATCATTTTGGCAAAGAATTTTTCTTTCTTGGGGTAAAATTATAATTTTCTCCTTTTCAGTTCTAATATGTTTATTTCTTTGTCTCTCCATTTTTTGTATTTCTTTATGCATTTTCTGTGATCATTTACTTTTTCTTTTTATATTATATGATATCCAGTAAAATTAGGAATATTACATCTTGCAACCACATATATCATGAAATGAAAAGGAATGACCATATCCATACTAAGAGGCATATCATGATATAAAAGAGTGAAACATTTACGTAAATATATAACATGTGCATATTATGATATGAAAATAATTAAACATATATATAATTAATCAAAAGACATAGGAAAAGACCCCAATTACCTTAACCTTCCAAACTCGCCAAACACCACAATAGGCCAAAGAGGATAACAATTACTATAATACATCAAAGGATGTGAGATCATGTCAACACATTGAGACAACCAAAGCATAACAATCCAACCAAGGAGTCCATAAGTTAAACATCATTGTAGTCACTTACCAAGTACTTTCAAGCTTTCCAAATACTACCTGAAGTCAAGAGATCCCAAATGAGTAACAATACAACCTACACAAAACCAAATTCATATTACCAACACAATTTTTCAACCTTAGCATACACAACTTGACATCCTAATGCATAACCGGCTGAAGCATAGCTTCCCCAAGCAAACCCTTCCATCAAAGTACCTAAAAGAACTCATAGAACCATAATTATACCCAAACAACTTCAAATTCCAAATAACATCAAGTTGACGATTAGGGTTTGCTAAAAATACCACATAAACACTTAAAATCCTTAACCCAGAGCTTAAACACAATCAACTACACATCAATAAAGCATTTTAACTTAGATTATTTAGTGAAATTGTAGTCAAACTTGGAACCTTAACTCCCACTAGGAAAGACCACTGAATATCTTGAAGAAAATGAAGAGAAGATAAAGGAAAATCACTTACCCACAAGAATCAAGCCTCTAAAGTCCTAGAAATTGAGTCCCAAAGCTGGAAATACAAAACCCTAGCAGACCTCCCTCATTTTTCTTGTCCCATATCCAAAGATTGAATTGTCTGATCGCGGCACCACTAAGCCTCGTCACTACATAAGTGAGCTCTGTTGCCGTCTCCAATTTGCTCAATTCTGATCATTCCTCTGATCCAATACAATTTAGTAGTGTCCTTCTTGAAATTAATAATTAGGGCCATTACAATAATCAATTCTATAAAAGTCGTATTAAGGTGGTTCAAATTTCTACTTGAAACTCTTAAAGTCCTCTATAAGAAAAAAAATTTCAACTAGAATTCCATTGGGTTAAATGATACAGTTTAGTGGTCAAATTTTAATGTTCATTTGTTCCTCAAAATTTTCAGATTTTATCCTTTTCTCTTTAAAATTTCATAACTTGTGCTATACTTAACCAAATGGGCAGATTCTTAAGCTTTTGGAAATCTCTATGAAAATCTTGGCTAAGTGAAATGCATTTGTGGTCTTGTTATAAGGAATAAAGTGATCCTCAAAAAATCATATTGAGGTGCTGTACTTATGCTATAATATTCCATTGCTTTCTTCATCTTACACCAAATGGGGTAATTTCATAACTTACCCCTGTTCTTGCATTTAGTTTAATTTAATTGGACTTCAATTTTGTAAACCCCTAATTTTTATTTTCTTATTGTTGTAATCACACTAAATTGTGTTTTCTTGATCAATTCTATTAATCAATTCCACGAATTCGACCTTAGTTTACTGCTAATTGTAACACCTTGATTTAGGACTGTTTTCCGATATATTAGACCTTTTTATAGTTCAATTATATTTCATTATAAGCTTGAATCACATAAAATTTAAAAACAGAATTTTTCAATATTATGGTACTATTCATGTGAACCAAATCTTTTTATCGACCGTAATTTATAAAATCATAACTAATTCAATAAAAATTGTGTGCAAGTGATTCAAGTCCATAAAAGTAGCTTAAAAGATTATCTACATGGAAAAAATATAAAATAGAGCAGTGACTAGGCCAATTTGTATAGTAAATTTTGTGAAGTTTCACTGTTCATATGGTTAATTTTTGGATATCTATTTTTCTAGAGTTAAATTTGAAGACTTACCATAAATCGTATACACATCCAAATTGAGTGATATTTAAACCATTTGAAAGCCCTTTCTGTTTACTTTTTAACCATATATAACATTCCTACTTTGCATCACAAAATATCCAAAGAGTGGTAGGTTCACTCTATAGTGGTCAAAATGACCATTTACATCCTAGTACCTTGCCAAACAAAAGTTGTACAATATTTGCATGGACATAATGCATCCTCATATCTTGCCACACATTCACTAAGACTTAAAGGAACATAAAATCTTGGAGAAATAGACTTAACATTATATTTAGAAATTTACACAAATGATCAAAGTTCATTGCCAATGCAAGCATTATCAATCTAATCAACAAGTTCTCTCTCCTTTCCTTTCTCTTCCTTGGAGGTCTTGCCATGATTGCTACCTAAATATGGTTAATATGTGGGATGGTGAGATTCAAAGAATTTCAGTAACTAATACCCTAATATGCCATTATATTATCACATTGAGCATGAAGACATCAAAAAAACATATTTTATAACATTAGCATATTGAAGTCATACAATTTCACAAAATTTTTGGTAGAATTTTACTTAGAAAAATGGATGTCCCAAGGCCTCAATATCCCTCAATCAACTTAGCCAATAACATTAAACCATCACAAAACAACATTATACTCATATGACAAAGCATCAATCACATTGAAAGTAAGTATGACAATATAATGCAAGTAAGGGAAATTACCTACCTTATAGTGCTCCCTTGCTTCCCACACTTGGTACACCATTTTTCAAGCCTTCCAAAACTTTTTTAAACCTAGCCATATCATCATTCATGCATCTTAGCCATTGGTTCCAAGGGTAACATTATACAATACTCATTAAACCCCAATTTTCACTTAGCTTTCCTTTGAGTTTTTCTTGAAACTAACACTTGTACTTAACTAATTTGGACTCAAGGAATCCATTTTTAGGGTCAAAAACATGAAATTCCAACTCTAAATATTAACAGTAGCTGGCCAAAAATCATGGGAATTAAGGAAAAATTGCCATGCTTCTTAATACTTCAAACTACTTCCATATTCATGCTTTAAATGAGTATTCTAGCATTTCCCCTATGTTTAATGGTTAAAAAACTCATTTCCTCAATATATAATAGTTTGGCTAAAACTGTAAGGGAGTGAGGATGAAAACCCATGAACTATGCTCCAAATACTACAATCTACAAGCTTAAGATGATAGATCACTTACCAAAAACTTGAGCTTTTGATTTCTCCTTGAGTTTCCTCTTCTTCTTTCTCTCTTCCTTTCTTGTGCGTTTTTGTCCTCTATTTGCTGCTGTAACTCATGTAAAATGAAGTGGAAAGAGTGGGATTTTCCCCAATGATTACTCCTACCTGGGGTTAAATTATAATTTCTGAAACTTTCAGGTCATTAGGTGTAATTTTCCCCAATGATTTTTCTATTCTCGTAAATTTTATAACTTTAGCGACATGGATATCATTTTTATAATTATTTAGTGGCAAAAATATAATTTTCTCATGTTTTCAATCCAACCAAAAAAAATGACCTTTTGTGCTATTTCACGCAAAACAGTGTCTATCCATTTTCACAAATTCCTTGTACATTTCATGTTATCATTAATTATTTCCTGTTTCATTACTTAGTATCTAGTAAAATTTTTAGATGTTACATTTCTACCACCCTTAAAATAAATTTCGTCCTCGAAATTTAAAACATACCTTATGTAAACAATGTTGGTTATTTCTGTTTCATATTTGACTCTATCTCCCAAGTTGCTTCATCTATAGATAGGACTTTCCAGATCATCTTCACTAGAAAAATGTCTTTGTTCCTCAGCTATTTGATGTTAGGCTGGTTGGTCACCCAAGAGGGGGTGAATTGGGTGATGTAAGATTTTCACCTTTTTTGGATCATAACCCAAATTCACTAGGTGTGCAGCAAAATAAGAATGAATAGAGAGAGTTAAGTATCGCAATTGAATAGAGAAGATGAAGAGTAATACAAAATAATTTATATTGGTTCAGCCTAACCACTTGGCCTACATCTAGTCCCCAAGCCACCAATTAGAATTTTTCACTATATCCGACAAGTTTGATCCGGACACCTGTGAAGCCTCAATACATCCCACAAGTTTCAGTAGGCACTTGTGAAGCTACTCTTCCCACACACTTACAAGATGTGTAATCTCCCTTATTGATACCCAACACTAAGAATCTACTCAGAAATTAGTAGAGAAGAATAAATACAGAATGAAAACTCTTTCTTAGAGTAAATGATACATTGAAAGCTTATTCTATTGAGGTAAGTTTTTTAGAGGATGCTGATAGAGAAAGATTTTATATATATGAACAACATTTTCACATAAACTCTCTTAAGATTGTTACCCATAAGTTTAAATGATGTTCTATTTATAGATTTGTTATGTAACTAAATGCTAGACATAAAATCTATCTGTTAGACACAAGTTCTAGCCATTACTCTACAAAAAGAGCTATTCAACTACCATATTAAATATGTCTGATAGAGGTTATGCAGATAACCTCCTCAAGTTATGTGAATAACGGGTGACCGTTGACTCTTAGTTTCAATGTTGAACTTTTGTTATGTAGATAACCTAGTTGGGTTATGCGAATAATGTTTATTCCAGAATGACTAATTTTTAGCTCAATAACATTTTCATAAAAACATACTTAGTTGTTCGAATAACGTCTCACAAACTTGGATACCTTTGAGGATTATTAGAATAACCTCTTAGGATATTATTCCTTGTTCAGATAACATTTAATCAGCACAAACTAAGTTTATGAAAAACAATCAGCATAGACTAAGTTTCTGAAAAACAATCAGCACAAACTAAGTTTCTGAAAAATATAGGTTATCAAGATAACCTCCTAAGGTTATGCTGATAATGAATTTAACATAGGTTAAACTAAGTTTTTGAAAAAATATAAGTTATCTGGATAACCTTCCAAGATTATATTAATAACAAATTTAACAGAAGGATGTCCAAGAGTTTTGTAACATACGTTATGTGGATAACCTCCCTAGGTTATGTGAATAACAGACTATATAGTACACTTGACCTTTACTATTTACTTCCTTATGTGAATAAGGTAGCCACCTTATCAGGATAACTTGCTGGACAAAGCTGAGGACATGGTGGACACCTATGTTATGCGGATAACCTCAATCCTTTTCATGAAATCGAAGAGGGAACACTTAGAAAAGCTTTAAGATTAAGACTTTATCCTCATAACCTTCATAAGTTATGCACATAAGGTAACCCTTTTCATGAAAACGAAGAGGGAACACTTAGAAAAGCTTTGAGATTGAGACTTTATCCTCATAATCTTCATAAGTTATGCGCATAAGGTAAAACATTTCATGAAAACCATTTTGAAAATATGGGCCAAACACCAAATTCATTTGTTGGCCATTATATCTCAATTCTAACATATGTAACATTATATTTACTTAATCTAACTCATTTAAAACATATGGTAACAAGATTAAGTAAATTTTCAAAGATTAATCCCACCTCAAGACCTAAGTGAAAACAAAATGTACCTAGTGACTTGATCTTCAAATGTTGAGTTCCACTTTCACTTGTTCATTTCCTTCTTGGCATGCTCCATTCTGATCTCCCATTCTTGGAGCTAGAGCCGTCAAAATGAGTTTAGCCCGATGAGTTGGCTCGTTTAATCTACTGATTTGGTGAGTTAAGTTGAGGCCTCTTTTATAAATATTTTTTAGTATCATCAAACAAACCTGACTCATTAACCCATGAGCTAAATAAGCTAACCTGCAAGTTAGGTGGGTTAGCCCGTTTAACTCATTATAATATTAAAAAAAAAGTCCGAATTTAAAGTTATCTCTTAAAATCCAAATTAATATATCATAATATTTAAAAACTAATTTTATATAAAATCTTAAACCCTAAGTCCATTCAATATGAATTTCATCTATATTATGACCGCTTATTGTCTATTGTTATCCCTCTTCATGTCCTTGATCTAATTCACTTGCTAATACTAAAGTTTTGCACTCTTGCATACTTTTTTGCTTCTGGTCAGCACTCTCCCAGATCCTTTTGCCTTGTGTTTTGTTTTTTATAATTATAGTCCTTTTCATGGATCATTATATTTAGAGAATTTTTGTTGATGCACGAAAAAAAGGTTTTGCCTACAACAATCATTAGAAAACTCAAAAGTGTTATTTCTAAGTATAAGAGAAGTCAACAAACTAAAAGTTTCTCATGGTCATACGTCTTATATCATGATACTTATTTTAATTTTTATCATCCTCCTTTCTTATAATAACATTGTTTTTGTGCAACTATGAAACAATATTTTATAGTTATCTTTTCTTATATTTCTTTGAAAAATAGAAAGAGAATTTTATATCAATATACTTAGTTTCTCTAACTTTTTGTTTTTTCTCAAAAATCATTATTATGGAACCTATAAAAAAAAGTGTTGGTAACACTGAGGTAGTAAATTTGGACCAAGCAAGAATTTCTTCTCCATTCAATAAAGTTGGGGAGGTTGAAAAAGGAGAAGAATCTCAAAGTAAGAAGCCTAGAACCTACACCTCAGAGGTTTGGAGATCTTTCACTAAATTAGGCAAAATTGATGGTAAAGAGAAGGCTAAACGTAATGGGTGTGGACAAATATATGTTTGTGGTGGGTCAAAAATGGGGACTTCTGCGCTATTACGTCATATTCCTAAATGCACACATCTTTCTAAATTTCATGATATTGGTACAATGATGTTAGATCAAGGTGGAAAATTAAGGTCTAGACAAATTGATAATAAATGTGCTAGAGAGATTATTTCCATGGCTATTATTGAGCATGATCTTCCATATTCATTTGTTGAGTATATATGAGTCAGAGAACTTTTCAAGTTGTACAATCTTGATGTAAAGCTTATTACTAGGAATACTATAGTTGTAGATGTTTCGAAGCTATATCTTCAGCAAAAGGAAAAATTAAAACAATCTATGCAGAAGAGTCCTAGTAGAATATGTTTAACTTTTGATTATTGGACAGCTTGCACATATGAAGGTTATATTTGTTTAACTGCACATTTTGTAGATGAAAATTGGAAGCTAAATAGTAAAATTCTTTCATTTTCTAAAATGGAGCCTCCTCATAATGGGGTTGAATTAGCCAACAAAGTTTTTGAATGCTTAAAAGATTGGGAGATTGAAATGAAAGTTTTCTCCATTACTTTGGATAATGCTTCCGCAAATGATAATATGCAAGAGATTTTGAAAGATCAATTATGTTTACAAAATGGTTTGTTATGTGATGGTGAGTTCTTTCACGTGAGGTGTTGTGCCCATATATTGAATCTTATAGTTCAAGAGGGTTTGAAAGTTCCTAGTGGAGCTTTACATATGATTAGAGAGAGTATTAAGTATGTGAAGGCTTCGGAGGCAAGAATGATTCATTTCAAGGATTGTGTCAAAATAGTTGGTAATATAGATACTAAAGTTGGTTTGCGAATGGATGTTCCTACTAGATGGAATTCTAGATTTACAATGCTTGAAAGTGCAATTAGGTATTGGTGTACTTTTGCTAGACTATCGATAACCGATAGAAATTATAAGTATTGCCCATCAAATGAGGAGTGGAAAAGAGAAGAACAAATGTGAGTTTTTATGTCCATTCAAAATGATTACCAATTTGTTTTCTGGTTCAAGTTATCCTACTTCCATTACATATTTCTTACATGTATGGAAAATTGAATGTTTGTTGACAAATAATTTGAAGAATGGTGATTCAGTTATTCAAGAAATGGCCAAGAGAATGAGAGCAAAATTTGACAAATATTGGGGTGAATATAGCATTATCCTTGCACTTGCAGCAATTCTTAGCCCTCGTTTAAAGTTTGAGGTATTACGTTTTTCTTACAATGGGGTTGATCCTCAAACTTGTCAAGAGAAATTAGACAATATCAAGAGTAAGTTATATTACCTTCATTCATAGTATGAAAGAAATGATTCACCTAATACATTAGGTGAAGTGAGTGCTTCATGCATGCCAACAACGACACCATCAGTTGAGCCTACTAATGTAGGAGGGGATAAGGAAGCCATTTTTTATGTAAGTTTATGTTTCTTGTATTGTATGATACATGATTTATCTCTTTAATTAGTTTTTTGTTAATTACTCTCATGTTATCAATAATTTATATTTAAATGTAGGAATATGTCAAGTATATCAATGAAGAATGTTCTTGTGAGGGAAAGTTTGAATTGGACCAGTACTTGGAGGAGGCAAACATTGATCCTAAATATTCTAAAAATTTGGATGTCTTGGAATACTGGAAGGAGAACCAATATCAATTTCCTATACTTTCAAAAATGGCTTATGATATACTTAGCATCTCAATCACTACAGCAGCTAGTGAATCAACTTTTAGCATTGGCTCTCGGGTGTTGAATAAGTATAGAAGTTCACTCCTTTCAGATAATGTCCAAGCTCTTATTTGTACTCGTAGTTGGCTACATGGTTTTGAATATAATGATACGAGTAATTTATTAATACATTCATTTGGATAATCATTTTTTATTTTCTTATTTTATTTTTATTTTTAATTTATATGTTTTTATTTATATTGTACTGCAGAAGACACTAATATGCATGGTGGAAATGGATATATTCATGTTGATGGTGATATTGCATCTACAAGACAAAAAACAGATATTGTTGAAGTTTAGGACATCAGAATGATGAGATATTTTGAATTTCTTTTTTTTTTCTTTTTTTTTGTGCTAAACATTAGAAAGTTAAATGCTGAAATTGAAATATTGCTACATTTTAAGACAATAGAATGGTCTAAAATGTTTGAATTTCTTTTTTTTGGGACAAATATAAAAAATTTAAATGTTGAAATTGAATTGTGCACATATATTTATTTATTTTTTGTGGGTTAAGTGGGTTGACTAGTTTAACCCACCTAGTGAGTCGGATTTTAATTTTTGATCCCTCAAATTAAGGTGGGATAAATAAGCTGGCTCATTTAACCCATAACTCATGGTGAATTAGCTCGTTTAGCTCATCGAACACATTTTGATGGCTCTGAGCATCCTTTTGGTTCTTCTTTCTTGAGTGAGTCATGATGTTGATTCTCATTTCTTTATTCCAATGCTCACTCTTCCCACTTAGACCATTCTACATTTAATATATTTCACTTATAAATCAAGTAGTTAGTTCAATGTATATATCCAAAATATATTATTTATGGTAAAAGCATAGTGGATAGACTTATACATAGCATGATATATGCATTATAAACATAATTAAATACATGCTAATGACATTTTACTCCTTTAAGGAATATTATTTATGTTAGACACATATGATACTTTTGTTCCTTATTTTTCTATATTTGTCATCATCAAAATTTATATTACATTAAACCTAACATTTGACTCAATAATCTATTATTCTTTCAAGTAATACATTAAAGCAAAGATTATCTTGTAAGTCAATACTTTTATATTCTATAATATGTGAAGGTTTTGACTAATATTTCTTTAATTGGGAGACATGAAAAACACTATGAATTTGACTTAGATTTGGTAATAAGGCTAACTGGTGAACTATAGGTCCAGCTTTTGAAAGGATTTCGAAAGGTCAAATATACTTGAGACTAAGCTTTTTCATTTTAAGAGATCGACCAACTACAGTTGTAGGAGATACTTTAACAAATATATAGTCTCCTACTTCAAATTCCAACGGCTCTGGTCTACGATCTCAGGACCTATCATTTCAATAGTTTTTGATCTGCATAACTCTTTTTCCAACTTTGAGTTGTTAATAGTTTTTTCTTTATCATTTTAATCTTCTTGGAAGTCTAGTCTATGATCTCAGGACCTATCAGTTGCCTTTCACTTAATTCCATCCAACAAAGTGGGGATTTGCACTTCCTACCATACAATGCTTCATAAGGTGCCATCTAAATACTAGAATGCTAACTGTTGTTATAGGAAAATTTAGCCAAGGGTAGGTATATATCCAAATTTCCTTCCATCTCTAGCACATAAGCTCTTGGCATATCCTCTAATGTCTGAATCATCCTTTCAGTTTGTCTATCTGTCTGGGGGTGATATGCTATGATGAATCTTAATTAGTACCTAAGGCTTGCTGTAATGATCTCCAAAAGTTTGAGGTGAATCTTAGATCTTGGTCTAATATGATACTACTTGGTACTTCATGTAATCTTACTATCTCCTTTACATACAGTTGTGCCAATCTATCCAGTGTATATGTTGACCTCATAGATGAAAACTGTGCTGACTTCGTTAGCCTATCCACTATTACCTAGATTGCATCATATTCTAATGATGTTCTAGGTGATTGTAACACCTCATACTATAGCCTATTTCCTCTGTATTGGATCATTTTAGATTCTAAATAAACTTTATGAGAAGCTTGAATCAATTTAATTTCAAAAACAGAATTTTCAATTTTCTCAGGTACTGTTCATATTGCCATTTCCAATTTTCCTAACGAACTTTGAAAATTCATAACTAATTGCACAAAAATTGTATCAAAATGATTCAAGTCTCTAAAAATAGATAAAAAAGACTCTATACATGGAAAAAATAGGAAAAAGAGCAAATACTTGACCATTCAATACATTTTATTCCTTCAAAAAGTACTGTAGATTTGGTCATTTTTGAAAATTCCAAAAATTGACAATAAATTTGAAAAATCATATTTTCTTCTATTATGGACCAAATCATACATACTCTATTTCACTTGAAATCTCTATATGTCTACATTCTAGAAATATTTTTCTTGTATATTAATTTTACTTTTACAGAGTATAACATTAGCTTAAATCATGAAGGGTTAGGATTTAACTTTTATTATAACAATTTTGGGAAAAACTTCATATCTTCTATTATGTAGCTCCAATTATGTCCAAATTAGTGGCATATAAAACTACAAACATAGATATTTCTATACATATAAACCACTGAATTTTTGGAGATCTATACAATTTTATATTGTCTTTTGAATTTTCTAGTACCTAGCCTTCAGTTTCCAATTTTCCCAACCTTGCCTTATTTTGAACCCTAAATTTGAAAAATCACTATAATTCATACATAACTCCAAATGGGGTGCTCCTTTGACCATTTTAAAACTATATTTGTGTGCTTTACAAATATATATAATATACATATGATCAACTACAAAAAATACCCCAATCAGTGGCAGTATAACTACATAGGGGTCAGAATGACCATTTTTATCCCATAACTTGGCTAAACCATTTCCATATATTTATACATGGTCATATCATGCTTCAAACTTGTACTATACATCATGTGAGACCTAAGGAGACATAATGAACTCCATGCACAACTTCACAATGTCATACATTAATTTACATAATATTTCAAAAATAAGGATTAAAGACAAGATTTTCATTTCTTTCATAGATTCCTTCTTTCTTCCCTTGCTCCTTCTTGGGAACCTTGCCAAAGCTTGTACCTATTATGTTAGTCATTTTGGAAGAGTGAGATTCAAAGAATATTAGTAGCATTACCCAATCATGCAATCATATCATCAAGAACATTCATAAAATCATCAATAATTTTCATTAAAATGTATGTTGTCATATTATTTTATAAAAATTCTGGCAAAGTTTTGTTTAGTAAAATGGATAGCCGGGGTCACATAACCCTTAATGAACTCAGCCAACAACATATAGTTATCATATAACATTAACACAAGTGTAATGCCTTATATTAGGACCCATTTCCCAAATATTAGATCATTTTAAATGCTTTTCATCATGGTTTAGATACTAAAATTATAATATAATAAAAACAGAATTTTTCGAAATTTAGGGTACTGTTCATTTGGTAATTTCCATTTTACCCGATGAACTTTAAAAATTCATAACTAAATCTAGAAAATCATATTGAGATGATTCAAGTCTCTAAAATTTTATTAAATTCATATATATATGGGAAAAATATAAAATAGCAACTTCATTGGGCCAAATTTGTACAGTAAATTTCGTGAACTTTACTATTCATTTGGTCATGTTTCTACCTTCCAGTTTTTTGACCTTAATTTCAAAAAAATCATATTATATCCATGATCAAATCATGCATACTCTATGTCATTTGAAATATATATGTGTCTAATTATAGACATATTTTTCTTATATATTTATGGGGAAATGACAGTTGGGAACCAAAAGTTTGAATTAAATATAATAAGGGATCTTATAGTTTTTTCAGTAGTAAATACAGAACAAAACAGTCGTAAATTCGTGATGTTCAGTAGTAAAAAAAATTGCAAGATCCCTTACTGTATTTAATTCAAACTTTTGGTCTCCAAGTGTCATTTACCCTATATTTATTTCACTTACACTAGGCATAACATTAACTTAAATTATGAAGGGTCAGAATCCAACTCTTACTAGAACAGTTTTGGGAAAAACTCCATATCTTCGATTATATAGCTCCATTTACCTCGAAATTAGTGGCATATGAAACTAAAACATATACCTTTTTATACATATAAACCAATGAATATTTGGAGGATTGTACAACTTTATTTTTCCTTTTGAATTTTCCAGTACTTGCTTTTCAATTTTCAATTTTCCCATTCTTGCCCTGTTCTGAATCCTGACTTTAAAAACTCACTATAATTTGTACACAATTCCAAATGGGGTGTTCTTTAAACCATTTTAAAGATATATTTGTGTAATTTAAGAGGATATATAATGTTTATATATTCTTTGAAATTTCATCTAGACAGTAATAGTATAACTAGACCGAGGTCAGAATTAGCATTGATATCCCTTAACCTTACCAAAATAATTTTCCATACATTTTCACATGGTTAAATCATGTTCTAAACTTCTACTAAACATCTCAAAAACTTAGAGGCATTTGATTGCATACAAGCACAGCCTCAAAATTTCATATAAAAATTTACATGATTTAACAAAGAAACAATACATCATAGTAAATAAAAGTAAATTATTGAAATCCTTCTCCTTACTCTTTGCCTCCCTGAGATTTCTTCCATAACTTGAACCTATCATATTATTATTTGGGTGATAAGATTTTGAAAATCCCAGTAGCTAGTCACATCTCAAACATTTACATTATCATGCATGATATAAAATCTCCAAAACATCATAACAATCATTTCAAAACATAAATCACCATATTGCTTATAAAAATTTCGGCATTATAACGGCATAGAAAATGGACATCCTAGGCACTATTCCTTTCATAAAAGCAGCCAAAATCAGTCTCAATCATCATAAAGACAATATGGCAAGTCATCATACACAATAGAATATAGCAAGACAATATAATGCAAGAAAATGTAACTATGCTACCTTATGAAACTTTATGCCTTTTCTCTTTGATTCAACCTTCCCAAGGACTTCCTTAAGCTTTCTCAAACCCTAATGCATCATCAAATATCAAGTAAATTAACTTGAACCAAGGGTTATTTTATCAAGAACTTCAAAACCCTAAAAATTTCACTTTCTTAATCTTAAGCTTTTTATTGATTCCATCACTTGCCTTAAGCTAATTTCACCATTAGGAATCTATTTTTGGCATTAGTTTTATGAAATAATCACTCCTTCCTAGACTTTCATATTGGCCGAAACTCATAGCATAAGGGGAGAAAAAGAAATTTCTTTGCAATTTACTTTATACTCATGAAATCTTGCTTTTCTCAAAACCTTTCCATGCTTTCTCCTAATTTCGTGCAAAGAAACTCTTCCTTTCTCAAACCCTTGGCTTGGCCAAAATTTTTAGCTCAAGAGGAGGAGGAGAAAACTTCAACTAATCAACTCCCTACAAGCTAATCTTGAAACTAAAATCCTTAAAGAATCAAAGGAATTGGCTTACCTTGATTGCCTTGATCTTCAACTTCATTTCCTTTTCTATTTTCTCTCTTTCTTTCTTGGGTTTTTCTCTCTCTATTTTCTTTAGAAAATGTGACGTCCAAATGAGAGGAAAGAAGGGACAATTAGCTCACTAATTAACTTACTAATCCTTAATCACTTTTGAGTAATCTTAATTGCTTTATTGAATACTTCTTCAAGAAGTATTCTCAAAATAATAAGATATTGATTTGCAGCACATGGTCTGCTAGAATATCACGCCCAAGAGAGAGAAATGTGTCCAAATACTGATCAATTTGTCCTAGTCCAAATATATATTGAACTGGGTAATTTTTAACTATACCGATAAAACTGCTTTTTACAATAATTTAGCATTTTTGGGTTACAGGACTATTCTAGATTTAATTTTATATTTCCATAATTATTCTATCCCAAATGATATTTGTGTATGGTCCATATCTTGTCCTGGTTCCTTTTTAACTGTCCGTGGGGCCCACAGTTTATTTTATCGGTTTACTATTATTTTTGGACACTTGATACTAATTATTTCTTTATTCTTAAATATTAACCCACAATGCCACATGTCATTGGACTTCTCTCATCGAGGGCTTCATTTTGACAGTAATTTTATATATTTACAAAATTACCCCTGACCCGGAGTTAAATTATAATTTCTGAAACTTTTAAGTCTTTAGATGTAATTTTCCCTAAGGGCTTTTCCATTTCTTCTCCCCTAATTTTTATGAATTTAGGGATATGGATGTCATTTTTAAACTTCATTAGGGGCAAAATATAATTTTCTCATTTTTTTATTCAATCGGGAAAAATGACCTCTTTGCCTTATTTCACGTAAAATAGTATCTGCCCATTTTTACAAAATCCCTATATATTTCTAGATATTTTAGCTTTCTTGGGATGTTACAACAAGAATATGGCAAAGCAATAAATTCATAGAAATCAAATATGACAATATAATATAAAACTTGGTAAAATGCTACTTTTGTAAATCCTCTAGCTTTTTCCTTTGAGTTGTACCTCTTCCAAATACTTTTGTAGTCTTTCTTAGGTTTCCTTAATCTGAAATACAATTTCAAACAACTATTGAAACTAATGGTTCCATGACTTTCTTAAGAAAATGAAATGGATAATAATTACTACTCTGCCGTATAACTCCCTCATTAACGCCGTGTTGTAACACCCTCATTAATTCACTTTATCTCTGTAACTCCCTCTTCATTTTTTCTTTTAATGTTCTGTAACCTCTACCCTTGGAAACTAGTATAAAAGGGGTTTTTTTTGCTGTTCAGAGACATCCAGAAAAAAACCAAGTTTTATATCATCTGAGTTTGTTTAAGTTTCTGAGCCATTTTTGGTATCAGAGCAGGTGAGAGAGTGTCCAGGAGCTTTGTAGAGTGAGAGAGCCGTCAAAGAGTCGCCTAAAAGTGAGCAACCGCCGCCATCGCCGCCTCAAAATCCAGTTCCAGTCACTTTTCAGCAAAACGGACCTCGCCATCAAGCTTGGAAGGCCGAAAAACCTCGGAATGGGGAGTTTCGCCGCCTTCTGACACCCCACGCGCCCGCACGCGCCACCAACGGAGTACCACGCGCCAACCACGCGCCTGCTGGAGGTTGATGACGATGACGTCATCTGCTACGTTATCCTGACCTGTCCAGTTAGCGACAGATCAGCATACCCAGTGTCTGACATGTGTCACCTTTGCCACGTCACTCTGCCCAGTCAGCCAAACTTATCATATTTACAGTTTGACCCCTAAACTTCCCCATATGTACATTTTTGCCCCTATACTTTCAGTATTTACATTTTTGCCCCGGATCTTTTCGAAATTACATTTTTGCCCCTATACTTCCTAAAATTGCAATTTCACTCCAATTTTTTTTTTAAATTGCAATTTTGGCCCCATATTTTCCAAAAATTACAATTTTACCTCACATTTTCTTAAAATTTCTTTTCCATCCCTATACCCCAGCAAATTACATTTTTACCCCTATACTTCTAATTGTTTTTGCCTAAGTCCTAACCTTCCAGAAAAAGGTGAAAAAAAAAATATGCCTCCAAGACGCAGGAATATACAGGAAGTTGCAATGGACGAGATGAGACGACGGATACAAGAATTGGAAGCTACCGTAGAATTACAGCGAGCTTTGCTAGAAACTCGTAGAGAAAACCTAGAAGGTGACTCGGGTAGCAGCAGTTCGTCATCCACTGACAATCACCGCTGACCTCAACAACAACCATTCCGCTCTAGTGACATCAAAGTAGACATCCCAGAATTTGAGAGAAGACTTCAACCAAATGAGTTTGTAGATTGGTTTCAAACTGTTGAGCGAATATTTGAACACAAGAAGATTCCAGACAAACAAAAAGTCAAGATAGTCGCTCTTAAACTCAAAAAGCATGCTTCCATATGGTGGGAGAATCTCAAACGGAAGCGAGTAAAAGAGGGAAAGCGCAAGATTGAGACTTGGGAGAAAATGAGACGACAGCTCACCAGGAAGTTCCTACCGGAGCATTACCACCAGGATAATTTTATCCAATTGCAGAATCTTCGACAGAGGTCCTTATCTGTAGAAGAATACACTAGAGAGTTTGAAAAACTTATGATGAAGTGTGACATACAGGAGAAGGAGGAGCAAACGATGGCTCGTTATCTTGCAGGATTAAATGCTGACATCAGTCGTCCAGTCCAGCTTCAGCAATATTGGACTTTGGATGATGTGATTTGCCTAGCCATCCGTGTAGAGAAGCAAACACCTAAGAGGGCTTCTTATCAACCTTCTTCCTCTAGGGGTTATTTTGATGGTCGAAAGGTAGAATTTCAGCAGACCGCTTCATCAGGCAAGCCGCAGCCTAGCACTACGCGCAAGTCTCCACCAAATACTGTCAAGGAATCTGGCTCTAAAGCACCCCGATGCTTTAAATGCCAAGGATTTGGTCACATCACCTCAAACTGTCCTACTCGGAGGGTTATCACCATTAGGGAAGGGCAAGTTTATGAAGCACTTGACGAAGATGAAGAGGAGACTACATTTTATGAAGCCGAACTAGTATATGACGAGGAGATTACGCTTGCAGATCAGGGAGAGGCTTTGGTTATCAGATGAAGTCTGCATGTAGTTGTAGTTAAGGAAGAACCATGGCTATGACGCAATATTTTTCACACCCGTTGCACTGCCCAGGGCAAAGTTTGTAATGTCATTATTGATAGTGGGAGCTGTGAAAATGTAGTGTCTGACTACATAGTGCAGAAGTTGAAGCTACCAACGCATGACCACCCGCATCCTTACAAGCTTCACTGGCTTAATACTGGAAGCGAAGTAAAAGTTTCTAAGCAATGCCTTGTTACTTTTTCTATTGGGAACAGATATTGTGATGATGTTTTGTGTGATGTTGTTCCCATGGATGCATGCCACCTTCTTTTGGGGAGACCATGGCAATATGATCGATATGCTTTGCATGATGGACGTACAAACACCTACTCCTTCACTAAAGACGGTGTTAAGATCAAGTTAGCGCCTCTACCGCCTAGTGAATTTAGCAAAGCCTTAATAGAAGTTGAGCCATTGGTGACTTTGATGACGAAAGAAGAGTTCAAGGAGATGAAATTTGAAACCCAGACAATGAGTTTCATACTGGTACTCGAGGCAAACAGTGAGTCCACCATCTCACCAGCAGTTATGCCCTTATTATCCGAGTTTCCAGACTTGATAGCTAATGAGATACCAACAGGGTTGCCACCCAAGTGAGACATATAGCACGCCATTGATTTTGTTCCAGGAGCAGTCATTCCTAACAAGCCTGCTTATAGGATGAGTCCTCAGGAACATACCGAAGTCCAGCAACAAGTTGAAGAATTACTGAAGAAAGGGCTGGTTCGGGAAAGTGTTAGCCCTTATGCTGTACCTGTTCTGCTAGTGCCCAAGAAAGATGGGAGTTGGAGAATGTGCATCGATTGTCAAGCCGTTAACAAAATTACTATTAAGTATCAGTTCCCGATACCCCGGCTTGACGACATGTTAGACTAGCTGCATGGTGCCATTATTTTTTCCAAGATTGACCTTCGTAGTAGGTATCACCAAATTCGGATTCGTCCAGGAGATTAATGGAAGACCGCCTTCAAAATAAGAGATGGGTTGTATGAGTGGAATGTGATGCCTTTTGGATTGACCAATGCCCCTAGCACATTCATGCGCCTGATGAATCAGGTATTGCGACCTTTCACTGGCAAATTTGTTGTTGTTTACTTTGATGACATTCTTATTTACAGCAAGAGTCAGGAAGAACACTTTGATCATTTACGGCAAGTTTTGCAAACACTGCGAGACTAAAAGCTTTTTGCCAATCTAAAGAAGTGTACCTTTCTCCCCAATGAAATTGTTTTCTTGGGGTACATCATCACCGTAAAAGGTGTTCGTGTTGATCCAAGTAAAATTGAAGCCATTAATAGTTGGCCAGTTCCAAGATCTCTTCAGGAAGTCCGAAGCTTCCACGGATTGGCTTCTTTCTACAAGAGGTTCATCCGCAGTTTTATCTCTATTGCTGCACCCATCACAGATTGCACTAAGGGAGACAAATTTCAGTGGACAGAGCAAGCCCAGAGGAGTTTTGAGGAGCTAAAGAAGCGGTTAACTTAAGCTCCCGTCCTAGCTCTTCCAAATTTTGACCAGGTGTTTGAGGTTAGCTGTGATGCTTCCAATACTAGAATTGGCGCTGTTTTAAGTTAGGAAGGTCATCCCATTGCCTTTTTCAGTGAGAAGCTCAATGATGCAAAACTTAGATATTCTACTTATGGTAAAGAATTCTATGCCATTGTCCAAGCTCTGCAACATTAGAGTCACTATCTCTTGAACAAGGAGTTTATATTTTTTTCAGATCATGAAGCCCTAAAGTATTTGAACTCTCAACAAAAGATCAGCCGTAAACATGCCCATTGGAGTGAAATCCTGCAGTCTTATCCCTTCCTCATTAAGCACAAGGCTAGGATTTTAAACTCTGTAGCTGATGCTCTTAGCCGTTGACATGTGTTGCTAACAACAATGCTGGCCAAAGTTATTGGTTTTGATCTTGTCAAGGAGCTGTACCAAGATGATCCTGATTTCTGTGAAGTGTGGGAAGCTACAGCTAATCAATCATTCCACCAGTATTATTGACATGATAGGTTTCTATTTCGAGGTAAAACTCTATGCATTCCTCAAGGTTCTTTAAGGGAGGCAATAATTTGGGAAGCTCATGATGGAGGATTGGCTGGTCATTTTGGCAGAGACAAGATAGTTGATCTAGTCAAAGAGAATTTCTTTTGGCCAAGGCTTGAACAAGATGTCAACCGGCATATACAGCGATGCCGCATATGGCATTTGGCTAAGATGAAAGGGCAAAATACAGGATTATACATGTCATTGCCGGTTCCAGAAGCACCATGGGAAGATGTGAACATGGATTTTGTTCTTGGTTTACCCCGAACATAGAGGCAAAAAGATTCCATCATGGTTATTGTGGATCGATTTTCGAAGATGGCCCATTTTATTCCGTGTCAAAAGACCAATGTTGCTGTGCAAGTTGCAGATTGTACTTCAAAGAGATTGTTTGTCTCCATGGAATTCCAAAAACTATTACTTCTGATCGTGATGTTAAATTCTTGAGCCACTTTTGGAGGACGTTATGGAAGAAGATGGGAACTAAGCTCCAATTTAGCAGCGCTGGCCATCCACAAACGGATGGTCAAACTGAAGCTATTAACAAAGTTCTGGGAAATCTTCTTTGAAGTTTCATGGGAAAGAATTTGAAGCAATGGGACCTCATTCTTGCTCAAGTTGAATTTGCCTATAATAATTCTGTTAATCAAGCAACTGGGAAGTGTCCGTTTGAAGTTGTTTACGGCACTTGTCCCCTTAGTCCACTAGACTTGACCCCTTCACTTGATAAGCAGCAGTATAGTTTTGATGCAGATCAAAGGGCTAAAGAAATCAAGAAGTTACATAAACAAGTTCATGAAAGAATCCAGAAGTAGAATTTCAAACTCAAGACACAGCGAGACAAGCATCGGAAATAACAGGTTTTTAATGTGGGAGACTTGGTTTGGATACATCTCAGAAAAGAGCGTTTTCCTAAACAACCCAATGCCAAGCTGTCACCCAGAGCTAATGGTCCTTTCAAGATTGTACAAAAGATCAACAACAATGCTTACAAAGTTGAATTGCCTGGAGCTTATGGAGTTTCTGCCACTTTCAATATTGCTGACTTGTCACCCTATTTGGATGATGATGTTGACTTGGACTCGAGGGCGAGTTCCGTCCAATCCGGGGAGAATGAAATGGATAATAATTACTACTCTGCCGTATAACTCCCTCCGCCGTATAGCTCCCTCATTAACGCCGTGTTGTAACACCCTCGTTAATTAACTTTCTCTCTGTAACTCCCTCTTCATTTTTTCTTTTAATGTTCTGTAACCTCTACCCCTAGAAACTAGTATAAAAGGGGTTTCTTTCGCTGTTCAGAGACATCCAGAAAAAACCAAGTTTTATATCATTTGAGTTTGTTTAAGTTTCTGAGCCAGAAAATATCTATAAAACCCTAAATTTCTGCTTGCTTCATCTTAAGCTTTCTCTTGAATCTATCACTTGTCTTTAAGGAATTTCACCTTGGGCAATCCATTTTTGACATCAAAATCATGAAATTCTCACTCGCTCATTGACTTACACTCTGTCCAAAACAAAACATAGGAAAGAAAGAAAGAGATTTCTTCAAAACTTGCTTTAAATTTGTGAAATCATGCCTTTCTCAACTAGTTCAGAAGTTTGCTTGATTTTAGTGCAAGAAAACACTTCTCCTTTCATTCTTATGCCTTGGCCAAAACTTAGACTAGAGAGGGAGGAGAAAATAACTTCACAAGCTCATGCTACCACTTAGAAAGTTAGCTTGAATGCATAGAGAAAGCTTACCTTAACTTAATATTCACCTTCTTTCTTTTTCTTTTTCTTCCTCACGTTCTCTCTGTTTCTTTCTTGAGAAAATTTTAAGCCCTCCAAGCCTCTGAATCAGACCAGTAGTTTAGCCAAAATAAGAGAGGAATATAAGAGGCCAAACTCACTTAATCACTTAGGTTAGATTAAACAAACTTTGGTTAAGTTTCATGCCTTCTCCATTAAGTTTTCCTTGGAAAATAATTAAAAAAACCAATTCCTCACATGGTGCTGAAATCTAACACACCAACTCAAGGAAAAAAAAAACTCCAAAATAGTACATATTTTTCCCAGTCCAGTAATACCTTGTATCAGTTACTTTATACCTACACCGATAAAGTTACCTTTAACAGTACAAAATCACTTCATGAGTACAGGATTAAAGTAAACTTGTATCTAGAATTACTTTATTATCCTGTCTCTAAAAATATCCTTTTGTGGTGTCCAATAGCTTTTCTTTTTGACTTCTGAGCTTTTGTAGATCAAAACGTAGCTTTATCGGTATAAAATTACTTTTTAATTGCCACTGATTATTTCTTTATCCTTAATCATTAACCCTTAGTGCTATATACAATTGGACTTGTCTCATCAAGAGCTTTGATTTAACAATAATTTTTCATGTTTACAAAATTACCCTTGACTAGGGATAAACTTATAATTTTTAATTTTTTCGAGTCATTAGTTGTAATTTTTCCCAAGGACTTTTGCACTCTCATTCAACGTGAATTTTTAAGCTTAGAGACATAGATGTCATATTCATAATTCTTTAGGGGTAAAAATATAATTTCTCATTATTTTGTCCAACTGGGAAAAATGACTTCTTTGCCCTATTTTATGCAAAACAGTTTTTTCTCGTTTTTGCAAATTTCCTATGCATTTCTAGATATTTTAGCTTTCTTGGGATGTTATAGTAATCCCATTATGAAATCCATTGAAATACTATCCGACTTCCATTCTAGGATCTCTAGTGGATGTAACAATCCAATAGGTTTCTGGTGTTCTATTTTTACTCTTTGACACACCAGGCATCCAGAGACATACTGAGTAATATCCCTTTTCATACCAAGCCACCAAAACAATTTCTTTAAATAATGGTACATTTTCGTAATACCTGATTAATAGTATATTTACTTTGATGTGCTTCTGCCAAAACCTTTTCTCTTAACTCTACTACTGGTGGTACATAAACTCTCTTTTGAAATCTCATTAGGATATCTTCTGATACACTAAATCCTTGTATCTCTCCATGTCTTTGCTTTTCTTTAACTACCTTTATGAACTCATCCTCCTACTGGGCTTTCAATAAATCTCTTAAAAATTCATTTCCAATTCTGGTCTCATGCAATTGTAAAAATAATCGCATATCCCGGTAATCCTCCAATATTTTCATTTCATAAATCATCATGTAGGCTATGTGAATAGTTTTTTTGCTTAATGCATCAGCCACTACATTAGCTTTTGCTGGATGGTATTTAATAGAATGATCATAATCTTTTAATAACTCCATCCAGTATCTTTGCCTCGCATTTAATTCTTTTTTATCTTCTAAATATTTGAGGCTCTTCTGGTCACAAAATACTTCTATTGTTCCACTATAAAGATGGTGTCTCTAGATCTTAAGAGCAGCAAGTTCCAAATCATGAGTGGGATAGTTTTCTTCATATGGTTTTAATTGTCTAGAAGCATAAGCTACCACTTTACCTTCCTGCATTAATACACAATCTAATCCGTGATTACTTGCATCTGTATAAAGCACAAAAGGTTCCTTGGGATTAGGTATGGTTAAAGCAAGTGGAGTAGTTAACCTGTGCTTTAGTTCATGAAAACTATTTTCGCAATTCATATCTCACACAAAAGGTTTATCTTTTCGAGTAAGTTTTGTAAGCGGTAATATAATTCAAGAAAAGTCTTGTATAAAATGTTTATAATAGCCAGCTAAACTAAGAAAACTTCTTATCTCAATTATGGTCTTGGGTCACTCCTACTTTAGGACAGCATTTGCTTTGCTTGGGTCTACTGCAACCTTATCCTTGGAGATGACATACCCTAAGAGCCGAACCTCTGTGAGCCAAAACTCACACTTGCTTAGTCTAGCATATATTTCTTTCTTTTAAAACTGTCAAAACTATTCTCAAATGCATTTCATGCCCCTCTAAAGACTTGGAGTACACTAATATATCATCAATAAAGACCACAACAAATTTATCTAGGTAAGGCTGGAAAATCCTATTCATATAGTCCATAAAAATTATTGGAACATTTGTGAAACCAAATGGTATCACTTAAAATTCGTAATGCCCATAACGAATTCTAAAAGCAATTTTAGGAACATCTTCTGCCTTTACCTATAATTGATGATACCCTGATTGTAAGTCAATTTTCAAAAATATAATGGCACTAGCCAACTGATCTAATAGGTCATCAATTCTAGGTTAGGGCTATTCGTTCTTTATTGTTACTTTGTTTAATTCTCTATAATCAATACATAATTGGAGGCTCCCATCTTTCTTCTTCACAAATAATACTGAAGCACCCCATGGAGAAATGCTGGGTCTAATGAATCCTTTTTCCAATAACTCCTCAATTTGCTTCTTTAGTTCTATATGGTGTTTTGGAAATCGAGCCCATTCCTGGTGTTAAATCTATGGCAAATTCAACCTCTATTTCTGGTGTTAAATCTTTAAAATCCTTTGAAAATACTTTCGAAAATTTCTTTACCATTGGTATCGTTTCAATCTCTTCATCAACTTCCATATTAACTGAGAAGAAAACTAAGTAAACTCAACATCTTTTTCCCAATCATCTCTCAACTTGAGCGGTCGATAGGAAATTTAGCTTAATCTCAGTATTTGGCATACTTTCTAGGGTAGGCAAGACTAGGACTTTTTTTTTTTTGCAGTTGAGGAGAGTCTTATTTGCAGAGAGCCAATTCATGCCTATTATGACATCTATATCTGGAAATAGCATGCATATAAGATCTAGTATAGTGCAACAATGCTCATATTGTACAATGCAATTTAGGCAGACATGGATGTGATTGATTGGTTATCGATGGTAACTTAATGATCATCAGACCCAACCCTTTAGAACATTTATAGGAAATGAAGGAATGACTAGCACCTGAATCAAACAAGGCATGCATAAGATAATCGTTTACTTTAATCATACCTTCAAGTAGATCAGGTGATTATCAAGCATCTTGCTGTGTAAGAGCAAAGACCCTTCCTTGTGCTTATGGTCTAGTCTGTGCCATCTCTACTCTATAATCTCTCACAAAGTGTCTAGGTTTTCCACATCTAAAGCATACGTTCTACCCAGCTAAACATGGCCTTCTACCATGTATCTTACTACATTGCTCATACATTGAGGCTTCTTTCTGCACATCTCTCTGTGCCTCTCTTTGGATAAATCATCCTCCTTCTCTTTTGCCTCCCTTTCTACCACTTCTACTATTGGTATTCCATGGCCTTTTCCTTTTCTTACTTGATTCTCCTTCTTCAAATGTAACTCTTCTTGTACTAGTTGCGGGTGAAGACATAAAGCCTTTATGATTCATGCTTCTTTCAATGATCCTACTGACCTCAACCAGCTTATTGAACTCTTTAATCCTCATAGGTGCGACCTTTTCTCTTATAGCTAGTTTTAAATATCTTTCCAGCTTTTCGGTCTTCCATCGTTTATCATCATGTTGCTGTATGTATGTGGATTACCTTGCCAATTGTATAAAGGTAGCTACATACTCATCAACTGACTTATTTTCTCCTTGTCAAAGCCTAATGAATTTTTCTTCCTTCTTATCTCTTACTGATAGTGGGAAGTATTTATAATAGAAATACTCCAGAAATATCTCCCATGTCAAGGGTGTAAGGTTTAGTATAACATAAGTTTTGATGATGACAATTATAGAGTAATAAGGAACAAATGTATCATATGTATCTGACATATATAAGGTTCTTTAAAGAAGTAAAATGTGCATAAGCATGTATTTAATTATGGTTATAATATATATATCATGCCATATGAAAATATATCCACTGTACTTTTCAATGAATAATATAAGTTGGATATAGAAACTAGACTAACTACTTTGTTTGTAAGTGTAATATATTACATGTAGGATAGTTCAAATAAGAAGAGTGAGCATTGGAATACAGAAATGGAAATCAATATCATGCCTCACTCAAGAAAGAAGAAAAGAAAGGATGCTCCAAAAATGGAAGATCAGAAGGGAGCATGCCAAGAAGGAAATGTCCAAGTGGAAGTGGAACTCAACATTTGAAGATCTAGTCACTAGGCATATTTTGTTTTCACTTAGGTCTTGAGGTGGCATTAATCTTTGAAAATTACTTAATCTTGTTACCATATGTTTTAAATGAGTTAGATTAAGTAAATCTGATATTAGCATATGTTAGATTTGAAAAACTTGGACTGACTTATGAATTTTAAGAAGTTAAACTTCATATACTTTGTGAAAATATAGAATTTGCTGACTGAAATTTGAAGTTCCAGAGATATCACCTCTGACAGACGAATTTCAAGTGTTAAAATTTGAATTTTGAGTCAAGCATAGTTAGTAAAATATGCAAATTCGTCTGAAGTCATGACAAAGTTTATCTGATAATTAAGCACTAAAAGGTCAAAAACATTCCCTATGATAGACAAATTTTGGATCTTAAAATTTGAACTTTAGAATAAAACTCAATGATTTACAATTGCATTTGATTAACTCAAGAAGTTTTGGGTAACAAAGTAACATATCCTTACTTTTAAACATAGTGAAATCTGGTTTTCAAGAATCTAGAGTTTGGCCTTTGATTAGTTTTTTTGATACATCTCTCAAAATACATATGGCTTTAATGTAAAACTTATTTCATATGAAACTAGACTTAATAATCTTTTTAAAGAAAGTTATTTCACTCAAAATAAAGGTCATATGAAAAAGCTATAGTCATTTAAAGTTGAGTAGTGAGATATGGATTTTTAGTTTTAACCTCCTATCATTATTTTGATCATATCTCATAGAATACGTTTGTTTTTTAAGTGAAACTTATTGCATTTGAAAGTAGACATTAAGAGCTTTCCAACCATAGGTATTTACTTAATTTGGATTTAAAATGAGAGAGTTACAGCTTATACAAGATGAATTTTGGGCGTCTGAAATTTGAATTTCGAAGAGAACCTTTGTGCCATGTTGAGCTTGTCACTAATAAACAAATTTTGGCTTCTAAAATTTAAATTTCAAGTCTGATAGACAAATTTTGGCTTTCAAAATTCAAATTTTGAATCCCCAGAATATGAAAATACTTCTGGAATAGCAAACAAACGAATCTCCACATCCAAAATTTGAATTTTGAAAGGAAGAACTTGTGTCATATTGAGTTACTTACTGACAGACGAATTTTGGGCACCAAAATTTGAACTTCGATGGCACTGTAGCAATATGGAACAACTATTCACACTTACCAAAAGAACTTTAAACTTGAAAATTCCTATGTTCCAACATTAAAAAATTTATCAAAGATGAAGATTCAAATTTTGCTTTAGAACAAATGAACTTCAAAGTTCAACGTTAAAGTCTTTAACTTATGATCTCTACGAAATTCATCTGTTGACACCCAAAATTTGAATTTCAGAGTGTCAATACATTAAATGTGATTGGTTAAAGGCTAGTTTTACAAAGTAAGTATTGGGTAACATCTCTAATGGCTAGATCTTGTGTCTAACGTTTAGTTACACCACAAATCTATTAATAGAACATCATTTAAATTTATGGGTAATGATCTTAAGAGAGTTTATATGAAAATGCTGCAACAATTTGTAAATTTTTTTTATTTCAGCATTGTTTGAAAATCCCACCTCTTGACCATCTTGACCATTCATCTTCCTCCACACGTGTTCCACTATGCCCGATCATAGTCTTTATGATCCCCCGATTAAAGGTGACTTTTAACTATACCAAAGTATAATGATCCCTATGTAGAAAGCCATGATGATCTTAGGTCTAAGGGTTTAGTGACACGGTTATATATAAGATATGCTTATGACTTAATCCATGCAGTTATCTCTTGACAGGTCAATCCGGCGCCTATTCCCTAACAGGAGCTTATGATTATGATTTGTATCTTAATACATAATTATCAATCAAAATCATACTAGCCTTAATTCATCATTGTTCCCACAAAGATGGTTGACTAAGGACATTTAGTATAAAATGATTTATCCAAGGATATTATTATAAAGATAAATATGCAAACAATATAATAATGTAATAAAAGGAAAACACCTTTTTTTTCAAAATGAAGTACAATGTTCATAATACAAGGATTGGCCTGGGCCACAATCTCCAACAACTCCCACTTACACTAGGCCCAATCGTTGATGTATCTAATACCTATTGACCTAACATGACACTCATGCTTTATCTGTGCAAGCGGCTTAGTATGAGGATCAGCAACGTTGTCATCAATTGGTATTTTGCATATCTTTATATCACCCCTATCAATGATTTCTCTAATAAGATGATATCGCCGAGTATGTGTTTGGTTCTTTGATGTAACCTAGGCTCTTTAGCCTGTGCTATTGCATTGTTGTTGTCACAAAATAGATCTATCGGATTTAAGAAGGTAGGCACCATTCCAAGGTCAGTGATGAACTTCTTAATCTAAAAAGCTTCCTTAGCTGCATTTGATGCTGTTAGGTACTCAGCTTTTGTTGCAGAATCAGCTACAGTGTTTTGCTTGGAACTCTTCCAACAAACTGCTCCACCATTCAAATAGAATAGGAATCCTGATTGCGATCTAGAATCATCTTTGTCATATTGGAAACTTGCATCTGTGTAACCATTTACAACCAACTCGTCTTCTAATCCTCCATACACCAAGAATACATCCTTAGTCCTTCTTAAGTACTTCAGAATATTCTTGACAGCAGTCCAGTGATTCTCACCTGGATCCGACTGATATGTACTAGTCATGCTCAAGGCATATGATACATCTGCTCGAGTGTACAACTTGGCATACATTATAGATCCAATTGCCGAAGCATATAGAATCTTGCTCATGCGTTTTCGCTCATCTCGTGAATAAGGACACTAAGATTTGCTGAGATTGATGCCATGAGACATGGGTATGTAATCCCTCTTTGAATCTTGCATACTAAACCTATGTAATACTTTGTCTATATAAGTGCACTGACTTAGGCCGGTTAGCCTCTTAGATCTATCCCTATAGATTCTTCTAAGTCCTTCATTGAGAAACACTTTCCTAACCAAGTCTTGACATTCTGCAAGGTAGGAATGTCATTCCCAATGAGGAGGATGTCATCAACATAAAGCACTAGAAATACAATTGTACTCCCACTAACCTTCTTGTAAACACAAGGTTCATCAACATTTTGGATAAATTCAAACTCTTTGACTACTTCGTCAAAACATTGATTCCAACTACGAGATGCTTGCTTTAATCCATAAATGGATCTCTGAAGCTTGCAAACCTTCACAAAATCTTCTAGATGTACAAAACCCTCAGGTTGTGTCATGTACACATCCTCAAGCAGCTTTACATTAAGGAATGTCATTTTGACGTCCACCTACCAAATCTCGTAATCATAGTATGCTGCAATGGTAAGAAGGATCCTGATGGACTTAATCATGGTGACTGGTGAAAAGGTTTCATCATAGTCTATACCATGAATTTGCTTGAATCCTTTTGCAACCAATCATACTTTGAAGGTATGCATTTAGCAATCCATGTCAGTTTTCTTCTTAAAAACCCATTTGCACCTAATGGTTTTTACACCTTTAGGTGGATTAATCAAGGTCCATACCAAATTGTCATACATGGATTGCATCTCAGACTTCATGGCATGCAGCCATTTTTCAGAGTCAGATCCCATTATGGCCTCTTGATAGGTGGTTAGCTCTTCTTGATCCAAGAGCAACACATCATGACTATCAGTTAAAAGAAATCCATATCTTTGAGGCTGATGTTGTGCCCTATTAGACCTTCTTGGGCCTTGTGTTAGCTGAGTAGGCTCATCAACTTGTTGTGAGTCTTCTCATTCTTCCATCTCTGGCTTAATGTGATTTTGTGGGTCTCAAACTTCTTCGAGATTTATCTTACTCCCACTGGTTCTTTTTGAAACAAGCTCTTTTTCTAGAAAGATACCATTCCGAGCAATGAACATTTTATTCTTAATGGGATTGTAGACGTAGTATCCCTTAGTTTGCTTGGGATACCCCACAAAAAGGCATTTTATAGATTTAAGTGTTAACTTATCTGAGGCTTGTTGCTTAACATATGCCTTGCATCCCCAAATCTTGAGAAAAGACAAACTGGACTTCTTTCCAGTACATATCTCATATGGGGTCTTTTCAACTGCTTTAGGTGGAGCACGGTTTAGTGTGAACACAACTGTTTTTAATGCATAGCCCCAAAAGGATAGTAGAAGATCTATTTGACTCATCATAGATCGAACCATATCTAATAGGGTTCGATTCCACTGTTCAGAAACACCATTCCACTGTGGTGTTCCTGGTGGAGTTAATTGTGAAACAATTCCACAATTTCTAAGATGATCAATAAATTCTTGGCTCAAATATTCACCCCCTTGATCAGATAGAAGTGCTTTAATAGATTTGCCAAGTTGATTCTATACCTCATTTTGGAAAATTTTGAACATTTCAAGAGATTCAGATTTATGTGTCATTAGATAGATATATCCATATCTACTAAAGTCATTTATAAAAGTAATGAAGTACATGTGACCACTTCAGGCAGTTGTACTTAATAGACCACATACATCTGTATGTATTAGGCCTAATAAGTCAATGGCCCTTTCACTATGTCTTGTAAAAGGTACCTATGTTATCTTTCCCAATAAACAAGATTCGCAAGTGTCAAATGATTCAAAATCAAATGAATTGAGAAGTCTATCTTGATGGAGCTTTGAAATGCGTCTCTCATTTATGTGGCCTAAATGACAGTGGCATAGGTAGGTCAGATTCAAATCGTTTGACTTAATCCTCTTGGTAGATACGTTAAACATATATTCCTTATTAGGAGCTTCAAGGTTTAAATAGTAATGACCACCATGCAAATCTCCATCCGCATAAAAGGTGTCATTAAAATAAATTGAACATTTTTTATTCCCAATAATTAAGGTAAATCCTTCCTCATCTAAATAAGAAAGTGAAACAATGTTCTGACTCAAAGCTGGAACATAATAGCAATTGTTCAAAATTAACAAAAGCTCACTAGGAAAAATTAATTTAGAAGTGCTAACAGCTAAAGCAGCAACTCTTACTATATTTCCAACTCATAGGTCTATTTTGCTCTTTTTCAACTTACTATTCCTTTTGATACCCTGCACATTTGTACAAATGTGAGTTCCACATGCAGTATCTAATACACATGTTGCAGAAGTAGAAAGATTAATTTCTATAACATAAATACCTGAAGCCCTGCTATTCTTCTTTTGTCTTATATCTTCCTTGTAGAGTTCACAGTTCCTCTTCCAATGACCAAGTTCATTACAAAAGAAACAAAGTCATTCCTTAGGAGGCTTTGCCTTCTTGGCATTAGGTTTGGATTTGGGGTTAGGGTTAGGCTTGTCTTGCTCCTTGGACTTGGTGTCTAGGCCTTTTCCCTTTCCCTTTCCCTTTCCTTTACCTTTCTTTTTCATTCCTTTTCCTTTCTGAACCATTAAAATGTTGCTGGGCTTTTTCTTAATGTTTTGTTCAGCAGTCTTAAGCATCGCATGCAGTTTAGAAATTGATTTCTCCATGTTGTTCATATTGTAGTTCATGACAAATTGGTCATAACTCTCTGAGAGTGAGTTTAAGATCAAATTTGTAGCTAACTCCTGGGTTATGGGACATCTGAGCCTTTCATGGTGATCAATGTAGCCTTTCATCTTCAAAACATGAGAGCTAACTGATGCACCCTTAGTCATTTTGCAGGAATGTAAGGCTTTCATGGTTTCAAACTTTTCTTGCCTTGCCTGTTTTTGGAACATTTCTATGAGATGCACAATCATCTCATAAGCTTCCATATGTTCCAGATCTCTCTAAAGTTCTAGGATCATGGTGGCTAACATCAGGCATCTGACATCTACAAAGTCATTAAGATGCTTATTATAGGCATCCTATTGGGCTCTTGGAGCATTGGCTACAGGCTCCTTAGGAATGAGTTCATCTAGGACATATGACTTTCTTTCCTACTTGAGAATAATTCTCAAGTTCCTAAACCAGTCAAGAAAGTTGGTCCCATTGAGTTTGTCCTTCTCAAGGATAGATCGCAATGATAATGCAGCAAAATTACTCATCAACATTTTCTACAACAAAATATGTAAAATTAAATTATTAATTTCCTACTAAAAATTAACCCACAAGCTACTTTACCAGGCTAAGACCCATATTTCACCTAATTATAAGTCCACTTTGGCAATACTCCTAAAATTAAGTTATTTAGGTAGGTAACTCATTTACTAATTACATCACATGTAACTCTTAGATCTTTATGGGATCCTGTCATCTAATGCATTGAGACCCAAAACCATTTTGATAGTCTCAATTAAGTCATACCATCATAAACTTTTATGAGTATCACCATTACACAAACTGCATCACTAAGATAACCAAAGTGTATCCCACTTTGATGGATCCTACATTTAGGTGATCAAAGTGTAATATCCTAAAATTTCACTGAATACTAGGTGATAAAAGAGGATATAAGCGATGATAATGTAAAAAGTGTAAGGAATTTGCAAAAACGGACAATCACCATTTTGCATAAAATAGGGCAAAGAGATCATTTTTCCCCTGTTGGATGGAGAAATATGAAAATTATATTTTTTTCCCTAAAAAAATATAAAAATGAGACCCATGTCCCAAAAGTATTAAAATTTACGTGGGAAAGAAGTAGAAAAGCCTTGGGGAAAATTACACCTAATGACTCGAAAGTTTCAAAAATTATAATTTAATCTTGGGTCAAGGGTAATTTTGTAAATATGAAAAATTACTGTCAAAATGAAGCCCTCGACGAGAGAAGTCTAATGGTATATGGCACTGAGGGTTAATGTTCAAGAATAAAGAAATAATCAGTGCCGAGTGTCTCAAAGTAATAGTAAACCGATAAAGTAAACCGTGGGCCATACCGATGGTTAAAAAGAAATCGGGACTAGATATGGGTGATACACAGATATCATTTGGGACAAGATAATTATGAAAATATAAAAATAAAATTAGAATAGTCCTGTATCCCAAAAATGTTAAATTAGTATAAAGACGGTTTTATCAGTACGATTAAAAGGTACCCGGATTGAGGTATATCTAAATCAGGAAAATTGGGCAATTTTTGGACGCCTCAAGCTCTCCCATGCGTGATTTCCTGCAGCCATGTGACATAAAGAAATATTATATTATTTTTGGAATACTTCTTGAAGAAGTATGTAAAAGAAAAAAAAAGGTAATTAAGGGTTAGCAAAAGTAACCATGATTAGCTACATCATTAGCTACTTAATTAACCATTTAAACCCCTTCTCTTTCCTCACCATTCACACATGAACTAGAGGCCAAAACAGAGGAAGAAAAAAAATGCAAGAAAAGGGAGGAAAAAGGAAGAGAAAAAGGAAGAGGAATCAAACGAAGATTGAAGCACAAATCGGTAAACTTCTATGTTATTACCCAAAGCTTACTATCTATGGTTTTCAAAGCATGATTTATGGTTTAGTTTGCTTCCTTTCTATCTTAGGGTTTTAGCCAAAAATGTGATTTAGCAATAGGAATGAGTTTTGAACCATTAAACTTAAGGGATGACTTAGATTATCCACTAGAAGCATGAATCCATGGATGGTTTGAGGTAACTTAAAGGAAATTTTTTTCAAACATTTTGAGACAATTTCGGCCAGAACAGGGGGAGTATCTAGAGTTAGAATTACATGATTTTGACCTTGAAAAGAATTCCCCATGGTCCAAAACCTTAAGAAAAAGTGTATTGTACAAAGAAAGATCAAAGGAAAGCTAAGTGAAAAATTTAGGTTTTAGTGTTATGGTATTGTATAATTCTGAAAAACCAATGGATAAATTGGTTCAATGATGATATGATTAGGTTCTAGGAAGTGTTAAGAGGATCAAGAAGTGGCATACCAAGTTTGAAAAGCAAGGGAGCATCATAAGGTAGTTAATTTCCCATATTAGCATTATGTTATCATAGTTGTTTCCAATGTGCTTTATGCCTTGTCATATGATTTCAATGATATTTTGAGTTAATTTATGTCTATTGGCTAAGTTGATTGAGGGGTAATGAGACCACGGGATATCCATTTTTCAAAATGAAACTCTACCAAAAATTGTATGAATTCATATGATGCAAATGTGTTAATGTATTCCGAATGTGTTATCTTGATATTTTAATGCTTAATATGATGATGTGATGGAATGTTAGGTGTTAACTACTGAGATTCTTTGAATCTCACCCTTCCAAATATTAACCATAAATAGGTGGCAACAATGGCAAGACCACCAAGGAAGAGAAAGGAAAGGAGAAAGAATTTGGCCATTAACTTGATAATGCTAGCAATGGCCATGTGCTTTGACCTTTTGTGTAATTTTGTACATGTGATGCTAAGTATGTTTCTTTAAGTTTTTATGATGTCTTAGGTCTTAGCTAAAGTATGGTATGGTATGAAAATGATATATGGCCATGTAAATATTTTATGGTTTTTGTTTGGCAAAGTAGTAAGAGGTAAAATGTCATCTTGACCTATGCAGAGTAAATATGCCACTATTTGGACTTTTGATGTATAAAGTATGAATGATGTATATGGTTTAAAAGTAGATAGGAAGATATCTCCAATGGTCCAAAGATCACTCAGATTGGGTGTGTGCAATATTTGTCGGTTTTTTATATTTAATCCCAATTAAAAGGATTATTTTGCAGTTTTCGCATAAATTGTGAAATTTCATAGAGTTTGCTATACAGATTAGTGCAATCATTGCTCTAACTTATATTTTTCCCATGTTGACAACGTTATAAGCTATCCATAGAGAATCATATGCATACGATTTTTATTGATTTAATTATGATTTTTTGAAATTTAATCGAAATAAATAAATTCGATTAAATAAATAGTGACCAAAGTTGGAAAAAATGTTATCATGGCTTTTATTGTGATTCAAGATCCTACTATGATATAAATGGACTTAGAATGATTGAATACATGGGAAATGGGCCCATAAGAGAGGTGTTACACAAAGCCTTGACAAGTATTCATTAATAAGTGACATTTAAACTTAAAATTTAATTTGAGGGATTTTATTATATTGTTGTTATTCATACATGTAGTCATTACATGAACATATATAAAAGTGTCATCCCATACATGCATATCATCTCATCATAAAGCATAAAATAAATGTATCATAATATGGCCCATCTAACCTATATCCTCCCAAGCCAATGAAAGGATTGTTCTAATATAACACTTATAAAAGAAACCTCGATTGAACATTCGAGGGGAGTGAGGTGAGAAGATAATATACATCCATAATATAAAGAGAGGCACGACACGCAGGTCATATTTAAAACCACAATTTCATCCTAGGGCCATATCATGCACCATAGCCATCCTATTCAAACAAACAAACCACAACATGTAACAAACATCTTATCTAATGAAAAGCTGTAAACTGTGCGATTTTAACATTAAATCAAATTAAGCATATACAAAACATATTGAAAACCTGAATTACATACAAATAGATTTTAATTGAATCATGTCTTAGCAACAATAGATTCCCGTATACATATGTAGAAACATATTCGCATCACATATGAAAATCACATGAATCTCATCACGTCATACAAAAAATGAAATTGTTTTAAACAGATTTACAATTGTTTCAAAAACCTTATTTCGCATAGATATATGACATTAGAAACCAAATTCAGGAATACAATTTTTCAAAAGCATATATCACATATATGAATGGCAGATATACAATCAAATTGAAAACTAATTTGAAAAATCGAATTGGACAAATTGAGTTCCACACATATCACATATGTGCAATCATATGCTCAAGAACTCAATTTAAACAATCATTGACGTGGCTTTGGTACCCCTGTTGGGAATTTTAGCATACATGTAGTGGAAAAACTATAAGAAATTTCCTCCCATAGATCCATCAACGTTGTTTAGATTGAGATGTAGAAAAAGAATTTATCTCCAGTGCATCCCTTGGTGTTCTTTTTCATTTCATTGAATCCCAGGAACTAACATGATTGGTCAGCTCCCTCTACCGATATCCACATGAATGGTGAGTCCAACTCAAATGGCGTGCTATCATATCTGGTTATGATGTCTGTACAATTCTATACAAGTCTGTACGCCTTCGCTATTCATCATTGCCTATACAATTTTTCTTTCTGAGTGTAAGACTAGTCTCTCTTTAGGGTAATTCGAATTCTGTTGATTCTGTATCCTAGTCTATATCAATATATATAAATAGGATTTGGTATTTGTTTAATTTAAATTAATAATTTAAACTAAATTGGATATTAATTAAATAGATTAGTTTGAATTTAAATCTATCTGATAGATTAAATTTAAACTAACTATCTAATATATATCCAAAATCAAATCTAGATTTAATTTATCATATAAATCAAATTTAGATTATATTAGAATCCAATCTAAATCAAATTTCGATTATGACATTAGTTTAAATTTAAATCTACCATATAGAATTAAATTTAAAACTAGTTAATTTGAATTAATTTAAACAATATATATATTTTGAAATATATATCAAATATATAATATATCAAACATATATATATTTTGAATTTTAATATATATATATATATCAAATATATATAAAATTCTATCACCCTAAATTGAACATTAAATTTATTAAATCTAGACACATTTTAAATTCAATGAATTTGGAGATTCTAGCTCGAATTGGCCCATTCTTGTGTGCGACCCTGTAAGCCCATATGATATTGCCAGTGGGCTAATAACACTATTGGACCCATAAGTTATAAGTGATCTCTAGCAAGACATTGTAACTACCCAAATCATATGAGATTGGTGATTCGATACAATCTATCATATAACCCGATCACATCCCTTTTGTCTCATGATATATAGGTCAAGTATGAGGCATGGAAATGTCATCCTCATTTTACTTGACCTTCACTTTCTCAATCTCCAAGTTGACTAACAGAACAAATGGAAACTCTCCCATTTGAGCCTGGACATGTATTTATTAGTCTCACTCATTAAGAGGCCCAAATATATCTCTCCATTAATTAGAGGGACAAATTCCATCTTGACCATTCGTCTTCCTCCACATGAGTTCCACTATGCCCGATCATAGCCATTATAATCTCCTGATTAAAGGTGACTTTTGACTAAGCCAAAGTATAATGTTCCCCATGTAGGAAGCCATGATGATCTCAGGTCTAAGGGCTTAATGACATGGTTATATATGAGATATACTCATGACTTGATCAATACAGCTATCTCATGGTCAATCTTGTGCCTATTCCTAACAAGAGCTTATGATTATGATTTGTATCTTAATACAAAATTATCACATAATTATGAATCAAAATCATACTAGCCTTAATTCATCATTGTTCCCATAAAGATGATTTACTAAGGACATTTCAGATAAATTGATTTATCCAAGAATATTATTATAAAGATAAACATGCAAACAATATAATAATGTAACAAAAGGAAAAACACCTTCTTTTTCATAATAAAGTACAATGTTCATAATAAAATGATTGGCTTGGGGTACAATCTCTAACACCGCAGTGTAATATCCTGAAATTTCTCTTAAATGTTTAAAGCTCAATATTTTAAAATCTATAAGGAATTTACAAAAATGGATATGTATCGTTTTGCATAATATAAGGCAAAGAGGTCAATTATCTCGGTCAGAAGAAAAAATGAGAAAATGACTATTTTACCCCTAAAAAAAAGAAAGAAAAGAAGAAGATGGAAAAAGGAAAAAAAAGAAAGAAGGAAAAGATGAGAAGAAGAAAGGCGGTGGACGTACGTCCATATTGAAGCAAATTTTATGAATTTTGGCAAAAATTACAACTAATAACCTAAAAATTTTAAAAATTATAAATTTTTTCCGGGTCAAGGGTAATTTTATTAATATGCAATATTACTGTCAAAACGAAGCTGTCGATGAGAGAAGTCCAATGGTATATGGAACTAAGTGTTAATATTCAAGGATGAAGAAATAATCAGTGCCAAAGGTTAAAAAGCAACTTTATACTGATAAAGCTACTTTTTGATCTGCAAAAGCCAAAAAGTCAAAAAGAAAGGCAATTGGACATCACAAAATGAGATTTTTAAAGATAGTATATTAAAGTAATACCATATACAAATTCACTTTAACTTTGTATCAATAAAGTGAATTTACACTACAAAAAGATAACTTTACCTTCCAAGTATAAAATAACCAACATAGGGTATTACAGGACTGGAAAAATTATGCAGTATTTTGGACAAGTGTACCCCTTATTAGGATGCCACATGTCAGCCCATGTGTCCAAATTGTAAGTCTTGATGGTTCAGAAAATGGAAGACTTAATGATTAAGCTTTCTTAATTAATCATGATTAACCAAAAAGCAAATGTGATTAGTGGCATATTATATATGCTCTCTCATGACTTGGCCGAACAAGCACTTCACAAAAAGATGAAGAAGTGATCTGCAAAGTTGAGAGAAAGGAGGGAGCACGTGAAGGAGGAATGAAAAATAGAAGAAAAATACGGAAGAAAAGCAAGCAAAATTGGTAAGCAAACCTCTTGTCTTCTTTAAGTGTTCTAGCATAGTTTCTAAGCTCTATGAGTTAGTTCCCTTGAAATTTTCTCTCCTTCATCCACTGTTCTAATCTGGCCAAGCATGATTAATGGGAATAAAAGTTGTTTTTAAACCATAAAATCAAGAGAAAGCATGATATTTTACTTAAGGAAACAAGTATGGTATGTTTTAAGCAAGTTTGTGTAACAACCATTCTTTTTCCTTTGGAGCAGATTTTTGGCCAGATCATTTGAGTGTCTTAAGGTTGGAATTTCATCAATTTTATGGAAAAAATGAGTTTCCCATGATAAAAAACCTTAAAGACAAGTATTGGCTGAAAGATAGAGCTTAAGATAAAGAGTTTGGGAATTTAAGGGTTTCAAGAGTTTTATGAGAGCTTTTTGTTATTAGCCATGAAATCAATGGCTTGAGCATGTGTTGAATGATTTTTAGAGACTTGAGGAAGCTTGGTAAAACTAGAGGAAGCTTTGGTTTAAAGAGAAAAGCCAAGTGCAAGCACCAAAGGTAGCTAAGTTTCATATTCTTGCTTTATGTTCTTTCATTGTCCTTCTATGATTAAATTGTGTTACCATATTGAAATTGTGATTTAGTTGATTGGTCTTGGCTATTAAATGAGGGGTTTTATTCCCCAAGATGCCCATTTTCTAAGCCGTTATGCTGCCGAAATGTTGATGACCAATGTGGCAATTTATTGTTAAAATGTGATTGATGTGATTAAATGTAATCAAATGTAAGTTATTTGACATGATCGACATAATTTCATGAAATGTAACTTCCTACTGAGATTTTCCCAAATCTCATCCCCTCAAGTTTCCCAAATGATAGGCACAGGCTATGGCAAAAGAGTCCAAAGAAAAGGCAAGGAGAATGAAAAAGGGAATGATGCTTGATGGTGTTTTCAAGCTATAAGTATATATTTTGAAATTATGTATAAAATCATGTATATGCTTTTAGATCTGTGCCATTGTGCTATTATGTCCTTATGAGGATGATGAATATTTGGCATGGATTTGAAATATGGAATGATCATGTGAGCTTGTTATGAAGCTTACTTTGCCATGTTATATTGCTAGAAGTTTATTTTGTAGTAATGAAAGTAAAGTCAATACTGTTTGACTGAGACAGGGCAAGTAAGTCAAGTGTTATATGTCATTTGAAACTAGAGAGAACAAGATTTCCAATGAGCTAATTAACACTCAATTTGGATATGTGTACAATTTATAGTATATTTTTGAAGTTAAGGGTCAAAACTAGATAGTAAAGTAAAAGCTGTGAATTTCACTATAAATATCACTTATTTTGAAAGGAACTATAAAATTGTACAGAGCTCCAAAAATTTAGTGGCCTACATTTATGAAAATATTTATCTTTTGAGGTTAATATACCACTGGTTTGAGTTCAATTGGAGCTGTACAATGAGAGATATATAGGTTTTCCCAAGACTGTTCCAATAAGAGTGAGACTTTGACCCTTAGTAATTTAAGTTGAAATCATGCCCTGTCTAAACTAAATAAATGTATAATAAAAATATGAAGGCAAGTAGACATATGTATCTTTCTAATTTCATATAGATTACATGATTTGGCTCAATATAAAGTTAGATATGAATTTTCGAATTTATGGCCAAAATCCTGAAAAAGAGAGAAATGACTATTTGTATAGTGTAAATTTGAGCAATAAGTTATACTAATTGGTCAGGTTAAATGAAGTTATCATATTTTTATCTTGTATATCATGTTTTTAGCTTCATTTAGAGACTTGAACCATATTGATACGATTTTTAAGGATTAAGTTATGATTTTTCTAAGTTCGTTCAGAAAACTTGAGAACTAAATGAATAGTACCACTTTTTTTTTGTTCTATTAATGGTTCAAATTCTTAATATAAGCTAATTCAGCATTGTATATACCATATATGACGAGGGCGGGGAGTGATCGCCTGTGCAAAAAAAGTAGGGGTCAGATAAAGTAATGAGGATAAAGTAAAGTAATAAGGCACCGACAAGAAGCGGCTCCTGGCAGGCTTCTAAGCGGGAATGGGCATATGAATGAATCGAATACATATCGGAACGAGAAGGATCCAGAGACTATATAGGTATGAGACTATACGGTTAAGGATAGTTTAAAGGAATTGATGGGTACTGCCTATACCAACACGGTGCACTTACCTTTTCTGTAGCCTATCCCTTAAGAACTCGTCAGTTAAGCGTGCTTGACCTGGAGCAATTATGGGATGGGTGACCACCTGGGAAGGAGGGGTGTGAGTGAGGACAAAGCACACCAAAAGGGCTTGTGTTGGTTTGTGGGGATAGTCGTCAATCCCAAATAACGGCAGGACGTTACAAGCACCACGAGGAAGAAAGCCCACAATGCCAGTAAAGATAGTAACGAGTGAGCTTCTGGGATGAGTCGGAGCCCCAGCGGTATTATAGCTATCGCGACCCTAACCCACTTTTTGGTGTTTTGGTGAGGTTTTTCCGCTACCTAGTGGTTTTGAAAGGTTCATGTGAGATGTTTGGGTTGTCTTTGATTGGACAATTGAAGAATTTGGTCAAGTCAGGAAATGTTTGAGAGTAAGGTGTTACACTTGCTGTTAGAACTCATGCAGAATGAAGTGAATAATGAGTCATTAAGTGGCTTAATTAGGTGGCTTAATGACATGCTAATTATGGTTAATGACCATGGTTACTTTCTAACAAAAATGTCAACAACTTCTTGAGGAAGTTTTCCCAAAAATATGTTGCCCAAGTTACCCCAAAATCATGCCCAATGAAAGGTCTTTAAGTGTCCAGTCAGCTCAATTTCTCCTAATCCAAATATATCCTAAACTGGGTAATTTTTAACTGTACTGATAAAATTGCTTTTTATAGTAATTTACGATTTTTGGTCTAAAGGACTATTTCAAATTTATTTTTATATTTTTTTAATTATCCTATCCCAAATAATATCTATGTATGACCCATATTTTATCTCGATTACCTTTCAACTGTCTGTGGGGCCCACAATTTACTTTATATATTTTAAGTTATTTTTTGCATACTCGACACTAATTATTTCCTTATTCTTGAACATTGACCCCCAGTGCCATATACCATTAGACTTCTCTTGTCAAGGGCTTCGTTCTGACAGTAATTTTAGGTATTTACAAAATTATCCCTAATTTGGGTTTAAATTATAATTTTTAAAACTTTTGGGTTATTAGGTGTAATTTTTTCCAATTACTTTTCTGTTTCTCATTCCACATAATATTTATATATTTTGAAACGTGAATGTCACTTTTATAATTCTTTAGAGGCAAAAATATAAATTTCTCATTTTTTCATCTAACCAGGAAAAATGACCTTTTTACCCTATTTCACGTAAAATGGTGTCTGTTCATTTTCACGAATTTCTTATACATTTCATGTTATCATTGATTTCTTACTCTTTCATTACTTAGTATCTAGTGAGATTTTTGGATGTTACACTTCTAGTACGTGCCATTTTAATCTACACAATATTAAAATCACAATTATATAACAATTGTACTCAAAGAACATATATAAACATAGCATTTCATTTACATAGTTGACTTTATACATGCATTCCTTTGTAGTATTTTCTATAACATCATATATCAATCTCTCTATTCTACCTCTCATACTTTTTATGACTACTCATATACTACATCCTAAAATTAGCAATCAGTCAGCATTCTTTACATACATACATATTCACATAGACATATGACCCGGCTATCCTCTATGAGGAACAAGGACTATCTAGGAGGTAAGTAGATACTGGATCCTCTTCCAGATCCTCCTCTGGATCCTCTTCTTGTTCTTGTTCCCCGTTGTTCCTCAGGTTGTGCTTCTATCGGGTTCTTGTGGGTCAGAAGCTCTACATGGTCAACCTCAGTTCGCCGGGTATCTTCCAGCACCTTCCTTCGCCATTCATGATGCATCAGTTCTTGAATACATTCCTGGAAACTTACAGGCCACTCTCTTCTCATCTCATCCTTTACTACTTCCTAGTAGTCATCATCATCAGGCAATAAACTGAGGGGTTACATCTATCCATGTTGGTTCAAAGAAAGGCTGACCTCAAAACTCTATAAATTCTTTTGCATCCTTCAGCATATCTAAGAAAGTAGTCATTAAGGAGTCCTGATAATTTTGGAGACTTTTATTATAGAATCTGGATACAATCTTCCATACTCTCTAAGCTTCATCAATGGGGATTTTAGGGCCTACTACAATTGGCTACTTTCTTGAATCACCCTTTTGTATCTTTTCCTTCTTAGCTTTCATAACTTTTCCCTCTACAATGTAATTCTTAACACACTGAACTAAGTTTTGGTACTCCCTTCCTTCTAACTTTGCTTTAATGGGTGTCCAAAACTCATCGTCTGGTATCTCATTGAGGAGGGTGGTGATCTCGATCAACTTAGAGTATTTTGTTCCTAAGCCTTCTAGAAATTTCTTAACTTTTGACACTCTACTCAAGAACACCATCACTTGATTAGGTCCTTCTAAGTAAGCCCCATATTCATTTGAGTACCTATGTATAATTTGATACATTATATATTCAACATCTGTCGGTCTATCCTTAGTGGTATTATTAGGATCTAACAAAATCCTACTATGTAATCCACATCTTCATAACCTTTTCCTAAAGTGGGGCATCTAAAGGAGGAATTGCCAATATTGGCATTGCTAGAATAGCCTCCTATACTGGTTGGAAAATTCCTATCTCATATTGTTCTTCCCTTATACTATCAATAGGAACCACATTAGAGCCTAGACTTTCTTCTTGAAGGTGTCCCTTGCTGAAACAAGTGTTTTGATGATTCCAAACCAACCTTCAAGAGCTTGGAATAAAGATATCAAAGGTGCACAAAAGGTTTATGTTGAATCAAGAGTTTTGATGATTCCAAACCAATCTTCAAGAGCTTGGAATAAAGATATCAAAGGTGCACAAAAGGTTTCAAGTGAAGAAATTCTGGAGAAATAGCTGCAAGAATAGGTGTAGGATGTTTAGTAATGCTTTGATGTGAGTAAAAGACTTTGATTTGGTGAAAAGGTGTTTTAAAACCTTAATTCTATGTGAAATCATGGAATATTTGAAAAACACCCACCAACAGACGAAGTTTGAAAGGTTTACATTGATCTGTCATCTTGGAAATTCGAACTTTGGCTTTGTAAATTCGAATTTCATATTGAAAGTGAACAAGTATGAAGAGAAACTTCTTTGACAGATGAATTTTGACTTGAGAAAATTCAAATTTTGAGAAGTGTCTGAAAGAAGCTTTCAGTAACAGACAAACTTTGGGTTTTAAAAATTCAAATTTCAGACAAAATGTAACTTATGAAAACTAAACAAATTTGTCTGAAATTATGTCAAAGTTCATCTGAAACCAAGTTTAGATTGGGCTTCAAAATTGCTCACTAACAGACGAACTTTGAACATGAAAATTTGAATTTTAGAAACAAAGCTTGTGAGTCTGATATATTGATATGTTGACATACGAATGACAGTATTTGTAAATTCAAAATTTGAAGTAGGTCTGAAAAGAGGTCTCTCTGACAAACAAACTTTACCCTTTGAAAATTTAAATTTCGAATTAGATGAACTACTGTGCCTTATAAACCAGCTATGGACAGATGAATTTTGGGGTTCCAAAATTCGAATTTTGAAGGCACTATAGCAAATTGAAAATACTGTTCACACTTAACAGAACGTCTTCAAACATGAAAATTCGTATGCACAACATAGAAACATTTTCCAAAGATCAAAATTCGAACTTTACTTCATGACAGACGAACTTTGGATATTCAACGTTGAAGTCTTTAGCCTTCAGTTGCTGTGAAATTTGTCTATTGACCAACTGAAATTTGAATTTCAGAATGTCAGAAGCATTAAATGCAGTTGGTTAACAGATAGTTTTTCAAAGTAACCATTGGATAACTTCTGCAACGGGTAGATTTTGTCTCTAACGTATAGTTGAGACTTAAACTATAAATATAACATCATTTGAAGTTGTGGGTAACGATTTTAACTTTGTATATACTGAAACTCTGCCAAATCATTTACTCAAAGTCTCTTACTCTCACACTTCAATATTTGTACTCCAACTTTCATATTCACTCTGTTTAAGAGAGTTGATTCATTGTAAACAATCTTATCTTCATCTGGAAGAAAGATTTTCTTGTGAAGGGATTTCATAAGGGATTTGGGAAGCACTTAGTAAGAGTGCTTAGAGTGGAAGAGTGAGCTCTAGAAACAGAGCATCATCTTTGTACTGAGGCATTTGCAAGAAGCCCACTGAATTCTTGCAGAATAGTGGAAAATCTCAAGTGGTGACTTGAGGACTGGACGTAGGTCAAGTGGAGAGACCGAACAAGGATAAATATCTGAGTCTTCTCATCCCTACTGCTACTTTTACGGTTTATTCACTTATACTCTATTTTACCATCATACCTTGCTTTCTTCACTCTCTTGACATTTTGTAGAAAATTTTCAAGCATCCCAATTCACCCCCCTTCTTGGGAAGTCAGCTTATCTAACATTTTCAAGTGAAGGAATTCTAGAAAAATCAGTGCAAGAATAGATGTAGAATATTTAGTAATATTTTAATTTGAGTAAAAGACTTTGATTTGGTGAAAAGATGTTGTAAATCCTTGATTCTATGTTAACTCATGGAATATTTGAAAAACACCCACCAACAGATGAAGTTTGAAAGGTTTATTCTAATCTGCTGTTATGATAATTCTAACTTTGGCTTTGAATATTCAAATTTCGTATTGAAAATGAACAAGTCTGAAAAGAGGCTTATCTGACAGATGAATTTTGACTTGAGAAATTCGAATTTTGATACGTGTCAAAAAAGAGCATTCTCTGACAGACGAACTTTGACTTTTGAAAATTGAAATTTCAGATAAAATGCAACTTATAAAAATTGAAAAATTCATCTGAGAATATGTCAAAGTTTATCTGAAACCAAGTTTAGATAGGGCCATAAAATTGCTCACTGATAGATGAACTTTGAACTTAAAAATTTGAATGTCAGAAACAAAGCTTGTGAGCCTGTTATGTTGATATGTTGACATACTAATGACAATATTCAGAAATTTGAACTTTAAAGTAAGTCTGAAAAGAGGTCTCCCTAACAGACGAACTTTATCCTCTGAAAGTTCAAATTTTGAATTAATGAACTATTATGGCTCATTGAACTAGCTACGGACAGACGAATTTTGGGATTCCAAAATTCAAATTTCGAAGGCACTGTAGCAAATTGAAAATACTGTTCACACTTAACAGAACGTCTTCAAACATGAAAATTCGTATGCACAACATAGAAACATTTTCCAAAGATCAAAATTTGAATTTTGCTTCATGACAGACGAACTTCGAATATTCAATGTTGAAGTCTTTAGCCTTCGGTCTTGTGAAATTCATCTGTTACCCAACCAAAATTTGAACTTTGAGTGTCAGAAGCATTAAATGTGGTTAGTGAATGGATAGTGAATGATTTTAACTTCTCCAATGGATAGATTTTGTCTCTAACATATAGTTGAGACCAAAATCTATAAATATAACATCATTTGAAGTTGTGGGAAATGATTTTAACTTTGTATATACTAAAACTCTGCCAAATCATCTACTCAAAGTCTCTTACTCTCACATACTTCAATATTTGCACTTTAACTTTCATATACACTCTGATTAAGAGAGTTTATTCATTGTAAACAATCTTATCTTCATCTGGAAGAAAGATTTTTTTTGTGAGGGGATATAACAAGGGATTGGGGAAGCACTTAGTAAGAGTGCAAAGAGAGAAAGTGTGAGCTCTAGAAATAGAGCATCAACGTTTTACTGTGGCATTTGCAAGAAGCCCACTGAATTCTTGCAGAATAGCGAAAAATCTCAAGTAGTGACTTGGGGACTGGACGTAGGTCAAGTTGAGAGACCGAACCAGGATAAATATCTAAGTCTTCTCTTACCTACTACTACTTTTACTGGTTATTCATTTATACTCTGTTTTATTATCACCCTTTGTTTTCTTCACTTTCTTGACATTTTGCAGAAAATTTTTTTAATCTTCCCAATTCACCTCCCTTTTGGTAAGCCAACTTATCTAACAAGTGGTATCAGAGCCCGGATTCCCTATCAAAGGATTTAACAGTCCGGGAAATACATTGGCTGGCATTGGAGAAAGCATACTACCAGAGGAAAACAACACAAATAGACCATCTGGCTTCAGTGGAGAACACTATGAATTCTGGAAGATGAGAATGCAAATCTATCTTCAGTCAATTGATCTAGACATTTGGTCAATCATCCAGAAGGGAGATTTTGTCCCAATGGCATTGCAGGATGATAGGAAGTATAGAAAGAAGCCAGAAGCTGAATGGAATGAGGAAGATGGAAGAAGAGTCTTGCTGAACTTCAACGCAAAACACCACTTGGTCAGTACATTGAATCAAGAAGAATTCTACAGGGTCTCACAATGCTCCACTGCCAAGCAAATGTGGGATACCTTGCAAATTGCCCATGAAGGAATAATTGGAGTTAGAGAAAACAAATTGAACACTTGCATAGGTGAATACGAAAGGTTCAGAATGGCGAAAGGAGAAAATGTAAAAGAGCTACAGAAGAGATTCACCCTCATTATGAATCAACTGAAGAGTCTGGGAAAGAAGTACACTCAGATAGAAAAGGTCAGAAAGATCCTCAGAATTCTCCCTCTGGAATGGCAACCCAAAGTAACAGCAATAGAGGAAGCTAGAGGAGAATCAATGGCCTTTGTCATAGCTCTTTTTAGTAGCCTCGAGGAGTATGAAGGAAAAATGAAGGCTCTTAAGGAGGTAGGACAAGACAGAAAGAATAAGGTCTTGCTCTGAAAGCTGCTGAGGAGCAAGAAGAAGAATCTGACGATGGAGATAAGCTAGATGAAGAAACTCTAGCTATGATGGTTAGAAAATTTGGAAGATTCTACAGCGAGAAGAGAAACAAGAAAATCTTCAAGAAAGGACTAGCTGGAAATAGCAAGAGAAAAGTAAAAGAACCTGTCACTTGCTATGAGTGCAAAAAGCAAGGACATATCAAATGGGACTGTCCACAATTCCTCAAGAAGCAAGAGAAAGAAAAGAAAGCTGCAGACAAAGGCAAGAAGAAAAGAGCTTACATCTCATCAATATAGGGCAATAGCTCAGATAAGGAAGAAGATGATAAAGATGAAATTGCCAACATCTGTCTGATGGCACTTGCCTCTGAAGAAGCTAAAATCCCATGAAACAGTGATCAAGAAGATGAGGTATATGCTGAACCTTCCTATTATGAATTACTGCATGCATTTCATGAGTTGCATGATGAGTTTGTTAAGGCTGCCAAAGAATTGAAGCAAGCTAAGAAAAAGATTAACAAACTAGAATCTCAATGCAACATCTCTAAAATTGCTTCTTTGCCTATTGTTGAATCTGCTTGCTGTGAATTATGCATTGAACTAAAGCAAACCAATGAATATCTAAAGTGTACAAAAGGTTTCTATTGAATCAAGAGTTTTGATGATTCCAAACCAATCTTCAAGAGCTTGGAATAAAGATATCAAAGGTGCACAAAAGGTTTCAAGTGAAGAAATTCTGGAGAAATAAGTGCAAGAATAGGTGTAGGATATTTAGTAATGCTTTGATGTGAGTAAAAGATTTTGATTTGGTGAAAAGGTGTTTTAAAACCTTAATTATATGTTAAATCATGGAATATTTGAAAAACACCCACCAACAGACGAAGTTTGAAAGGTTTACATTGATCTGTCATCTTGGAAATTCGAACTTTGGCTTTGCAAATTCGAATTTCATATTGAAAGTGAACAAGCCTGAAGAGATGCCTATCTGACAAACGAATTTACCTGAGGAAAATTTGAATTTTGATAAGTGTCTGAAAGGAGCTTTAAGCAACAAACGAACTTTGGGTTTTGAAAATTTGAATTTCAGACAAAATTTAACTTATGAAAACTAAACAAATTTGTCTGAAATTATGTCAAAGTTCATCTGAAACCAAGTTTAGATTGGGCTTCAAAATTGCACACTGACAGACAAACTTTGAACATGAAAATTTGAATTTCAGAAACAAAGCTTGTGAGTCTGATATATTGATATGTTGACATACGAATGACAGTATTTGTAAATTCGAAATTTGAAGTAAGTCTGAAAAGAGGTCTCTCTGACAAATGAACTTTACCCTTTGAAAATTTGAATTTCAAATTAGATGAACTACTATGCCTTATAAACTAGCTACGGACAGACGAATTTTGGGATTCCAAAATTCAAATTTCGAAGGCACTGTAGCAAATTGAAAATACTGTTCACACTTAACAGAACGTCTTCAAACATGAAAATTCGTATGCACAACATAGAAACATTTTCCAAAGATCAAAATTCGAACTTTACTTCATGACAGACGAACTTTGGATATTCAACGTTGAAGTCTTTAGCCTTCGGTTGCTGTGAAATTTGCCTGTTGACCAACTGAAATTTGAATTTCAGAATGTCAGAAGCATTAGATGTAGTTTGTTAACGGATAGTTTTTCAAAGTAACCGTTGGATAACTTCTCCAACGGATATATTTTGTCTCTAACATATAGTTGAGACTTAAACTATAAATATAACATCGTTTGAAGTTGTGGGTAATGATTTTAACTTTGTATATACTGAAACTCTGCCAAATCATTTACTCAAAGTCTCTTACTCTCACACTTCAATATTTGTACTCCAACTTTCATATTCACTCTATTTAAGAGAGTTGATTCATTGTAAACAATCTTATCTTCATCTGGAAGAAAGATTTTCTTGTGAGGGGATTTCATAAGGGATTTGGGAAGCACTTAGTAAGAGTGCTTAGAGTGAAAGAGTGAGCTCTAGAAACAGAGCATCATCTTTGTACTGAGGCATTTGCAAGAAGCCCACTGAATTCTTGCAGAATAGTGGAAAATCTCAAGTGGTGACTTGAGGACTGGACGTAGGTCAAGTGGAGAGACCGAACCAGGATAAATATCTGAGTCTTCTCTTCCCTACTGCTACTTTTGTGGTTTATTCACTTATACTCTGTTTTACTATCATACGTTGCTTTCTTCACTCTCTTGACATTTTGTAGAAAATTTTCAAGCTTCCCAATTCACCCCCTCTTGGGAAGTCAGCTTATCTAACAAGTGGTATCAGAGCCCAGATTCCACTTCAAAGGATTTCACAGTCCGGGAATTAAAATGGCAGCTTTGGAGAGAGCATACTACCAGAGGGAAACAACATAAATAGACCACCTGGCTTCAGTGAGAACACTATGGTTACCGGAAGATGAGGATACAAATCTATCTCCAGTCAATTGATCTGGACATCTGGTCAGTCATTCAGAAGGGAGATTTTATCCTAATCGTTTTGGAAGATGATAGGAAGTACAGAGAGAAGCCAGAAGCTGAATGGAATAAGGAAGATAGAAGAAGAGTCTTGTTGAACTTCTAGGCAAAATACTACTTGGTCAGTGCTTTGAATCAAGACGAATTCTACAGAGTCTCTCAATGTTCTACTGCGAAAGAAATGTGGGATACCTTACAAATTGCTCATGAAGGAACAACTGGAGTCAGGAAAAACAAATTGAATACATGCATAGGTGAATACGAAAGCTTCCAAATGGCTGAAGGAGAGAGTATAAAAGAGCTACAGAAGAGATTCACCCTCATTGTGAATTAACTGAAGAGTTTGGGAAAGGAGTACACTCAAACAGAAAAGGTCAGAAAGATCCTCAAGGCTCTCCCTCTAGAATGGAAACCTAAAGTAACAGCAATAGAGGAAGCCAGAGGAGAATCAATGGCCTTTGTCACAGCTCTTTTTGGCAGCCTCGAGGAGTATGAAGGAAAAATGAAGGCTCTCAAAGAGGCTGGACTAGACAGAAAGAAGAAAGGTCTTGCTCTGAAAGCTGCTAAGGAGAAAGAAGAAGAATCTGACAATGGAGATGAGCTAGATGAAGAAACTCTGGTGATGATGGTCAGAAAATTTGAAAGATTCTACAGCAAGAAAAGAAACAAGAAAATCTTCAAGAAAGGAGTAGCTGGAGATAGCAAGAGAGAAGCAAAAGAACATGTCACTTGCTATGAGTGTAAAAAATAGGGACATATCAAATGGGAAAGTCCGTAATTCCTCAAGAAACAAGAGAAAGAAAAAAATCTACAGATAAAGGCAAGAAGAAAAGAGCTTACATCTCATCAATATAGGGCAACAACTCAGATAAAGAAGAAGATGATGAAGATAAAATTGCCAACATCTGTCTGATGGCTCTTGCTGCTGAAGAGGCTAAAATCCCATACAGCAGTGATCAAGAAGACGAGGTATATGAATATGAACCTTCCTATTATGAATTACTAGATGCATTTCATGAGCTGCATGATGAATTTATTAAAGTTGCTAAAGAGTTGAAGCAAGCTAAAAAAAGATTAACAAAATAGAATCTTAATGCAACATCTCTGAAATTGCTTCTCTAACTGTTGCTAAATCTGCTTGCTGTAAATCATGCATTGAACTAAAGCAAACCAATGAATATCTAGTGAAAAGCATGTCTAGGCTTACTAAAGGTAAAGATATATTGTTTGCTTTAATGGGAAGCCAAAGAATATCACAAGGAAAGGCTAGACTTTGCTATGATCCTTGTGCTGTAAAAGAAAAGATTAGGAAGAAAAATCAGAATGTGTACATGAGATATTTTGTGCATGCTAGTGGCAATAGATAGAAAGATCATATGTCACATCACATTGAAACATATAATCAACCAAGGCATGCAAAACAAAAATATTATCTGCATTATTTTCTTCCTACTTCTCAATCCAGTAGTCCCTTTACCACCTTTCACTTCTGTAACAAGAAGGGAGATATTTCTATTTCATGTGCTTTAAAGAAAAATGGACTTGACAGGAAGGTTAAATGGATTCCCAAAGGTGTAGAAAAATCAGTGCAAGAATAGATGTAGAATGTTTAGTAATGTTTTAATTTGAGTAAAAGACTTTGATTTGGTGAAAAGATGCTTTAAACCCAAAAACGTAGTCACCACAACTAGACTACTAGAACTACTGCATATGCATTTAATTGGTCCATCTAGGGTAAAAAGCATTGGTGGAAATCTGTATGTGCTTGTAATTGTGGATGATTAGTCAAGATTTACATGGACATTGTTTCTTTCCTCTAAAAGTGATACATTTGATGCATTTGTAACCTTAGCCAAGAAAGTGCAAAATGAGAAAGGTATTTCCATTATGTCTATCAGGTCAGATCATAGAGGAGAATTTGAGAACTCATACTTTTTGGAGTATTGCAATGAGCACAGAATTGACCACAACTTCTCAGCCCCAAGAAATCTAGAACAAAATGGAGTAGTAGAAAGGAAGAATAGAACTATTGGAGAAATAGCTAGAGCTATGCTGAATGAAAAAGAACTTTGTCAAGTATTTTGGGCTGATGCAGTGAATACAACAAGCTACATCATAAATAGAGCCTACATCAAACCAATCCTTGGGAAGACTCCTTATGAGTTGTACAAGGGAAGAAAGTCAAATCTGTCACATCTTCATGTATTCGACTGCAAATGCTTCATTCACAACAATGGAAAGGAGAATTTGGGTAACTTTGATGCCAAATCTGATGAAGGTATATTTCTGGGCTATTCTAGCATAAGTAAGGTATATATAGTTTTCAATAAATAGTCTAAATTGGTAGAAGAATCTGTGCATGTAGTATTTATCGAAAATGAAATTGCTTCTAAACATGTTACTAATGAGGATGATCTTGTTTCAAACTTTAAAAGGTTAGATATCTGTGATGAAGGTATAATTGAACCTCCAAAAATATCTGAATCTATTAATATAGAGGAAGATATTCAGGAGAGAGATTTTGAAGAAGAAAATAATGAAGAAATGTCTCAAGAACTCCCTAGAGCTTGGAGATATCAAAGGAATCATCTTGTTGATCAAGTGATAGGGAATGTTCAAGAGAGAGTTAGAACCAGAAAACAGTTAAGGGATCAAATGATTAATTATGCTTTCATCTCACAAATTGAACCTAAATGTACTGAGGAAGCCTTAACTGATGAGTATTGGATTTTGGCTTGCAGGATGAATTACATCAGTTTGAAAGAAATCAAGTTTGGGATTTAGTGCCTAGACCCAAAAATCATCCTGTCATTGGTACCAAATGGGTTTTTAGAAATAAACTTGATGAATTAGGATCAATCATCAGAAATAAAGCTAGACTGGTTGCTAAAGGATATAATCAAGAAGAAGGCATTGATTTTGAGGAAACCTTTGCTCCTGTAGCTAGATTAGAAGCAATTAGAATTCTATTAGCACATGCATGCATGAAAAATATTTTGCTATATCAAATGGATGTGAAAAGTGCTTTTCTAAATGGATATATCATGGAAGAGGTTTATGTAGATCAACCTCCAGGTTTTGAGGATTCTACAAAACCAAACCATGTGTATAAACTGAAGAAAGCCCTTTACAGTTTAAAGCAAGCCCCTAGAGCATGGTATGAAAGATTAAGTAATTTTCTAACTGAAAAGGGGTTCAACAGAGGAAAAGTAGATACAACTTTATTCACTAAGAAAGAGAATAAATATTTACTTATTGTTCAAATCTATGTTGATGATATTATATTTGGTGCTACTAATGAATCTCTTTGCAAGAATTTTTCTAAGTTAATGCAGGGGGAATTTGAAATGTCCAAGATGGGTGAACTCAACTTCTTCCTTGGATTGCAAATTAGGCAGTGCGATGATGATATTTTTCTTAATCAATCCAAGTATCTGAAGGAATTGGTAAAGAAGTTTGGAATGGAAAATGCCAAGCCAATGGGGACACCTATGGCTACTACAACCAAGCTGGATATGGATGAAAAAGGGAAATTATTTGACATAACCCAGTATAGAAGAATGATTGGATCCTTACTGTACCAAACTGCCAGCAGACCTGACATCATATTTAGTATCTATATGTGTGCAAGATTCCATTCATGTCCCAAAGAAACCCATGCAACTGCTGTGAAATGTATCTTTATATATCTTATTGGAACTTCACAGATGGGACTTTGGTATCCAAAGGGCAATGGAGAAGATCTCAAAGGATACACTGATGCTGACTTTACAGGATCCAAAACTGACAGAAAAAGCACAAGTGGAACATGTTAGTTTCTTGGAGGAGCCCTGGTTTCATGGTTTAGCAAGAAGCAAAACAATGTGGCCATATCCACAGCAGAGGCTGAGTATGTTGCAGCTAGAAGCTAATCATCTGGATGAAACAGTAGCTTGAAGATCTTGAGGTTGAAATAAAGGAAATACCAATCATGTGTGATAACCAAAGTACCATTAATATCACAAAGAATCCTATCATGCATTCAAGGACAAAACATATTGAAGCTTGGCACCACTTCATAAGGGATCATGTTTTGAAAGGAGAAATCAGACTAGAGTACATCCCAACTGAGGATCAAGTTGCAAATATCTTGACAAAACCTCTATCAGAAGATAGGCATTACAAAATTAGAAGAGAATTGGATATGGTAAATGCCAATGAACTGTAAGTAAATCTGTGTGCAATTCTATTTTTTGATTTTCCAACATTAAATTAATTCTAACTTTAGCATCGGAGTGTATTTAATTTAAGTTGCAGGAGCTCCTCATGAAATTCAATGGGAATAAATCTGAAAAATGGAGCACATGAAAATGGAACAATCAAAAAGTGAAGAAAATGGTAGAAATTCTAAGTTTCTGGATCCATTCTGTAAGTTTTTAAAGTTGAAATTCATATATTAATTGTGTGCTAGACAAATTTCCGTGAAAAAACCTAGTTCTGAGGAAGTCAGCATGGTCAACATTCGAATTTGGATGCCTAACAGATGAACTTCAGCCTGTTATAAGTTGGAACAGTTCTCGGTGATGCCTTGAAATTCATCTATTGGACCTTGAAAGTTCGAATTTTGAAAAGTAAAAATTTCAAAGTTATGTTTGTCTAACATGATGATTATACAAATGTTTATCTCTTAACACATGAATGTTGGAAAACTTTCACAAAGTAAATAAATTTGAATTTCTGATTTAAAATTCGTCTGTTGAAACATGCTCCTCAATGTTGAATCTTTGAAAGATGAAGTTTCATATGCATAATTCGTCTATTGTTTGGTGATTTGATTGCTGTTTGATGCTTACTCTTCAAAATTCGAACTTTGTTAGAACAAAGTTCGTCTATTCATCTTGTGTTGCTTGAATCAAGCCTCTGTCGGATGAACTTTCAGAAGAAAATTCATCTGTCAGTAAGCTTTATTGAACGGTTTAACTTTTAACTACTCGAAGTTGGAATTTTGACCCCTCAAAATTCATCTGTCAGGCGGTTACTCACGTTAAAACCGACAGTTTTCAACTGAACAGACGTAACCCTACTCTTTCCCTCTCTGAGTCTGTTCAAATCTTCTTATCAATGCTCTTGAATTCTAATCGAAAATCTTCTTTTCCCACCATTTAAACTGATTTTTGCACCCTATAGACCCAATCTCGGCCTCATTCTGAATCATTCATCCACGAAAATGGCAAGAGTAAAGAATCCTGAATCTGGAAAAGGAGAGTCTCTTCCAAAGAGGGCAGTCAAATCACAATATGCTTCCAAGGAAAGCGAAAAATAGAAAAGAAAGGCGGAATCGAGCAAGGCAACTCCCTCTAAATGTCAGAGAACTACACCAAAGGGTGAATCAAAGAAAGCCAAACCCTCTTCCTCAAATAAAGCAGAACCTTCGGTCCCTGTTCCTGCTGCTACTGAAACTATTACTTCCACTTCCTCCTCCAGTACTGAATCTGGAGAATATCAAGTTACTATACTGCCATTATGGAGTACTCCACAGATTCAGGAAGAATACTCGACCAAGTTTGCCAAAAAAAAGGTAATCAAGCCTCATTGTGTAGACTTGGAAGATTTCTTAGTCTCTAATAGTTTTGATGCTGGAATATGGATGTTGAGATATAAGAATCTGTTAGAGATATTGGAGAGGTATGATAATGAAGTGATAAAGACTTGGTACGCCTCCTTGAAGTACAACAGCAAGAAGAAGAAATGGGAGGCCAATATGAGATCAAGGACCATCTAGCTCACAGATGAAACTCTAAATGAAGTACTGGAAATCCCAGGGCAAGATGGCCTCAAGATTGACATCACTGCCTCTAGATACATGGATGAGGTAGATACTGCTGATGAAGAAGGTGGCCCCTTTCTGAACTACAAGGAGAGCACAATCCTGAACACTTTGTTCAGAAGAAAAGAGAACAGGCCAACCATCAACTTGCTGAAGCCCACAGACCTTAGTGCTCAAGTGAGGATCCTACACTACATAATGTCTAGGATCATATTCAACAAAGGAGGCAGCTTCAATCTGATAACAAGGGCAGAGGCACATGTCATGGTAGCAATCATGCGTGGAAAGCTCATTAACATGGGACATATCATACTCCAATACATGATCAAGGCAAGGGATCAGAGGAAAGACTCCACACTCCCCTACGCAGCAATCATTTCCAGAATTCTACAGTATGCTAGAATTCAGCATCTTGAGAAGGGGAAAGGGAAACCCATTGAGATCTTCAAGAAGGAGGAACTTCAAAGGATGGGAAATGAAAGAAATGAAGGAAGATGGATTGGGAAGGGAGCAGGAAAATCTGAAGATCTTTTCTTTGTTGAAGGTGCCTCCCAACAACAAGAAGGTACCTCTGAGGCTCCTACTATACCAACACCTCAGCCTTCTCTGCCTGTCCGATCTCTATCCAAGCCTACTCACATTCCATCCACTCCCTCCTCTTGTGTGAAGCCAACCAAGGTCACTGAGTTGTATGACAACCTGTCTACACTCATACTTAGCATTAGAGATGAGCAAAATGCTAAATTTGCTCATCTGCAAGATCAGATTCATCAGTTGGCAAAGAACATGAAAGTGGTTGCTGATTCCTATGAAGATATTCAAAGTGCAATTCCTGCCACATCAGCTCCACCTCAGCCAAGGTTCTCTGTGCCTATTCAGTCTCCAACTCTTGAGCCTCTAAGCCCCTTCGAGCTAGCCTCTTCTGAGCATGATGATGATATAGATGGTGCTGAGCTTGTTGGTACAATAAGGACACCAAGTCCTGGTCCACCCTTGGACTATGGTTTGGAAGAAGAAGGACCTCAGGAAACAGGCCCTCATGAGCCCATCCCAGAAGATGCTCAGGATTCAATTCTTTCTACTCAAGAATCTGAGCAAGTTGAAAGACTAGTGGCAGCCATTTCTACTTCATCAATATTGAAGGTTGCCGGCAATGAAGAGAGAAGCATTGTGCCTGTTATTGATTTTGAAGCTATTGCTCGCAATGCTCTCTTGCAAGCTCAGAGAAGAAGGCTTAAGGAAATGTTTCGTTCTGATGACCCTGCTCATTTATCTCTCTCTGCATATGGTCTCTCAGAAGAACAAAGAGCTCAATTGATTCTTTCCAGACAAGAGATGCAAAAGCTGCTTGAGGTCTCTGATGATGAGGATCTAAGCTCTGAGCCTTCTGAGCCTCATCTGCCGTTTGATCCTGTGCCCCTCAAAGCTATTCCAGTTTCTCAGATCCCTCCTCCGGCTGCTTTTGTTCACCTTCCTAATAATGCCAAAAAGGGGGAGAAGAGTAAGCAAACTGGCAAGTCTGCTGCTGAGCCATCTGGAAAGGCTTACAGCAAGAAGACCAAGCCAAAGAAGAAGTGATTAGAACTTAGGCTTGAGTCCTCTTGTAGTGTTGTATTTTGAGTTTCAGTTGTTGTGTTTGTATTTTGTGTTTAATCTATGTATTTCAAAGAACTTTGCATAAGTTTGTCTCTCTGTAAAGCAACATTTGATTAAATGAAAGAATTTCTTAGTTGCAATAATTTGTTCTTTGAATCTCTTCACATGATTTACTATATATGATATCTTTTGAAATATAATGCATATGTTGAGGGGGAGCTTGTTGAAGCAAACCCAAGTACTAATCCAGTTTGTAAGTTATTTTGTCATCATAAAAAAGGGGGAGAATGTTGAATCAAGAAGTTTTGATGATTCCAAACCAACCTTCAAGAGCTTGGAATAAAGATATCAAAGGTGCACAAAAAGCTCAAGAGAAGAAATCCTGGAGAAATCAGTGCAAAGATTCATGTAGGATGATTAAAAATGTTTTGATTTGAGTAAAATACTTTGATGTGGTGAAAAGATATTTTAAAACCTTGATTCTATGTTAAATCATGGAATATTTGAAAAACACCCACCAACAGAGGAAGTTTGAAAGGTTTATATGAAACTGTGATCTTGGAAATTCGAACTTTGACTTTGGAAATTCGAATTTCGTACTGAAACTGAACAAGCCTGAAGAGATGCCTATCTGACAAACGAATTTACCTTAGGAAAATTCGAATTTTGATAAGTGTCTGAAAGGAGCTTTAAGCAACAAATGAACTTTGGGTTTTGAAAATTTGAATTTCAGACAAAATGAAACTTATGAAAACTAAAGAAATTCGTTTGAAATTATGTCAAAGTTCATCTGAAACCAAGTTTAGAATGGATTTCAAAATTGCACACTGACAGACAAACTTTGAACATGAAAATTTGAATTTCAGAAACTAAGCTTGTGAGTCTATTAGAATGATATGTTGACATACGAATGACAGTATTTATAAATTCGAATTTTGAAGTTAGTCTAAAAAGAGGTCTCTCTGACAGACGAACTTTGCCCCTTGAAAATTCGAATTTTGAACTATGTGAACTACTAAGCCTTACAAACCAGCTACGGACAGACGAATTTTGAGGTTCCAAAATTCGAATTTCGAAGGCACTGTAGCAAATTGAAAATACTGTTTACACTTAACAGAAAAACTTTCCACTTGAAAATTCATATGTCACAACACAGAAATATTTCCCAAATATCAAAATTCAAATTTCACTTCATGACTGATGAACTTTGGGCTTTCAATGTTGAAGCTACTAACCTTCGGTTTCTGTGAAATTCGTCTATTAACCAACTGAAATTTGAATTTCAGTATGTCAAAAGCATTAAATGCAATTGGTTAACGGATAGTTTTTCAGAGTAACCATTGGATAACTTCTCCAGCGGATAGATTTTGTCTCTAACGGACATTTGAGACCTAAATCTATAAATATAATATCATTTGAAGTTGCGGGTAACGATTTTAACTTTGTATATACTGAAACTCTGCCAAATCATTTACTCAAAAGTCTCTTACTCTCTCACTTCAATATTCTGTAATTCAACTTTCATATTCACTCTGTTTAAGAGAGTTTAATCTTTGTAATCAATCTTATCTTCATCTGGAAGATAGATTTTCTTGTGAGGGGACATCACAAGGGATTGGGGAGCACTTTGTAAGAGTGCACAAAGAGATAGAGTGAGGTCTAGAAATATAACAACATCTTTTGTATTGAGGCATTTGCAAGAAGACCACGGAATTCTTGCAGAATAGTTGAAACTCTCAAGTGGTGACTTGGGGACTGGACGTAGGTAAAGTGGAGAGACCGAGCTAGGATAAATTACTGAGTCTTCTTCTCTTTACTGCCACCTTTACAATTATTTGTTTATACTCTGTTTTACCATCATATATTGCTTTCTTCACCTTCTTGATATTTTGCAGAAAAGTTTTAATCTTCCCAATTCACTCCCCCTCTTGGGAAGCCAGTTAATCTATCACTGATTACCTTTTAGCTGTCTGTAGGTCCCACAAATTACTTTATTAGTATAAAGTTACTTTTGGATACTTGGCACTAATTATTTTTTCTTCCTTAATCAGTCCATATACCATTGGATTTCTCTCATTGAGGGCTTCATTTTTACAGTAATTTTACATATTTATAAAATTATCCCTACCTGGGGTTAAATTACAATTTTTGAAACTTCATGTCATTATGTGTAATTTTTTCCAAAGGCTTTTATACTCACATTCAACATAAATTTTATAACACTGGGGATATGGATATTATTTTTATAATTCTTTAGGGGAAAAATATAATTTTCTCATTTTTTCTATCCAATTAGGAAAAATGACCTCTTTGCCTTATTTCACGCAATGGTGTCTGTTCATTTTCATGAATTTCTTGTATATTTCATTTTATTGTTAATTATTTCCTCTTTTATTACTTACTTTGTTTAGTATCCGGTAAAATTTTGGGATATTATACTAGTGGTACATTCCTAAACTTAGTAAATTTAGTTACCTCATGATAAGACTGCCAAAAATTGGATTTAATCTTAGCTATTGCCAAGTTTGCTTATAATAATTCAGTTAATTAGTCTACAAGCAAAAGTTATCTTTAGATTGTTCAAGGTTTTAAGCCAAGACAGCCATTGACCTCATACCCAATCCCTTGATAGCTCGTACCTCTAAATCCACAGAAACCTTTTGATGTAAAAAGGTAAGGGAAGGGATAGAAAGAAAAGGAAGAGAAGTAGAAGGAGAAAAAAAAACTAAAAGATCTTAGGGAGAGATAGAACTCAATGAGGTAGAAAGGGAAGAACTCAAAGGAAAGAAGTAACTTAAACAACTCGAATTCTACTTAATCTTGACTTCTATTCGAATCACAATGATAGATATTTATAGACTCAATGGAACTTTCCAGAAAATTGACAAAATCTAATAAAATAATAAATTACTAAACCTAAATACTCAATCTAGGGTGATTGCAATATGTTTTTTCTTGACTTAGTTATGAATTTTCAAAGTTCACCGGGTGAAAAGAAATTAACCAAGGGAACAGTACCTCAAATGGAATAAATTGGTTTTAGTTGTTTTATGTAATCAAGTCTCTAATCAAGCATTAATGGACTTAAATATAGTTTCATACATGGGAAATGAGTCTAAGTATAAGGTGTTATACTTATGCAATGATCATTTAAGTTGTTACGCTTAAATGTTTGAGTTGAGACATAAAGACGAGAGGGTAGAGCAAAACTGAATCTTAAATGTTCAATATGATCATTGAAGTGTTCTTCTGGAGAACTTTTCTAGAAACTTGATCATTGAAGTTTAACCATGTTAATTGTTCAAGTTGTTTTGGAATGATAAGTAGAGGAAATCAAAATACATTCAAGTATTTCTTCTTGAATGTTTAAGATACCACATAGAAACATACTTCATACAAGAATTCATCTTGTATGTTTAAGTTGTACTTAATGATCATTTAAGTTTGGTTCCAGTGTAACCCACTTTTTCTGGAAGAACTTAAATACACTCATTGTGTAACATTTAAACATATAAGTTGACAAACAGGATATACAAACAAGGCATGATAAGCATTTAAGAAAGTAGAGATAAACATTTAAGCTAATATAAAAACTTTAGAAATTATGAAAGATTGTATGGTAAACATTTAAGAGCTTTCCTATGATCGATCAAGCATCAAATACTCCAACATTTAGTAGTTTTTGTTCTTTCAAGTTTAGAGTAACATATGCAAAAACTTTTGAATACACTCCAATGCTTAAGTTAGTAAGAGTATCATAGAAATATGTGTATAAAGAATCCTTTTAACTACCAAAGCCCCAATTGAGTTTTCCTATACAGACATTTGAAAATCCTTTTAACTATTACAGCATGAGATTATTTGGGACAAGACTAGAATCTTGCACACATACAGACACTAAACATAATATTAGATCTGCTGGCAGTCAAGTAAAGCAGAGATCCAATCATTCCTCTGTATTTAGTGATGTCAAAAGGCTTTCCACTTTTATACATGTCAAGCTTTATTGTGGTGTTCAATGAAGTACCAACTAATCTTGCCTCATGCATCTCAAATTTCTTCAAATGCTCCTTCAAAAAATTTTGACTGCCTTAATAAGATACCATCCTTGTTTAATTTGCTTAATTTGGAGCCCCAAAAAGTATGTCAGTTTTCCATCATTGACATTTCAAATTCTTCCTATGTTAACTTGGCAAACTCCTTACACAAGCTTCCATTAGTAGCACCAAATATGATATTATCAACATAAATGTGCACAATTAGTAAATTCTTGTTTTTCTTCTTAGTGAAGAGTATTGTATCCACTTTACCCTTCGAGAATCCTTTTCCAACTAAGAAATTACATAATTTTTCATACCATGCTCTTAGTGCTTGTTTTAGTCCATAGAGGGCTTTCTTAAGTTTATATACATGATTTGGTCTTGTTGAGCCCTCAAAACCTAGAGGTTGATCAACTTATATCTCTTCCATGATATATCCATTAAGAAAGGCACTCTTGACATCTATTTGGAACAGCTTCAAGCCTTTTATACATACAAAGGCTAAAAGCATTCTTATGGCCTCTAATCTTGCAACTAGAGCATAAGTCTCCTCATAATATATGCCTTCTTTTTTATTATATCCTTTGGCAATACTACGTCAATTTTGATAGTTATTGATGCTCAATAGTTTCGTACAAAGATATTTTAGTTAGCGTTTATTCAGGCAGCACTAACTAAGATGACAAATTTAGTTGGCATTTTAGTCTAAATGCCAACTAAGAAGAATTATAAAATTTAAAAATGGTAAAATAAATTAGTTGGTGTTTATTCAAGAAACACCAACTAAAGGCTTTTGAAAATTTAAAAAATTAAAATTAAAATATTTAGTTAGCATTTTATTAATCAACATTGAGTAAGACTATAACTTTAGTTGGCATTTTAAAACATAAAGCTTCAGAGTTGCCAATTGAGCACCATCACGCAGACCGAAACCTCGAAGCCAAATACTTTCCTCTATTTCTCAGTTCCTTCATGGCCTTACTTCGTTCCAAAGCCTATCAAAGCTCACCATCGGCATCTCTTTGTCAAAGATTCATGCTTTCTATAAAAGATTTGTCCTTTCCATCAAAACCCACCATTGAAGCTGATAACCACCGAAGCCTTATACTCTCCTCCACTACCTCAGTTCCTCCATGGCCTTACTTCGTTACAAAGCCCATCAATGCTCACCGCTAGTGTTTCTCTATCGAAGATTCATGCTTCCCATCAAAGATTCGTCCTCTCCTTCAAAACCCACCATTAAAGCTCATAACCACAAATTCTTTGCCCTAGCTTTCACCATGCTCTTCAAATTACTGAGGTAGATATGATTCTCTTCTCCTTTCCATTTCCATTTCCTTGTTTGATTGCAATAAGATAATAACAAATTTGTGTTTGGCTAGGTACATTGCTTTTGACTTCTTTGTGCACCTAATCTTTCTCGACAAATTGAAGGAAGCATTAGCTAAACGTCCCATCTTTGGTCAATTCACATCACACCTCAAGATTGGCATTGTATGCTTCTTTTTGTTTTTCTTGTCTCATGGAAATGACATTTCCTTTTTCCCGTTGAAGTTGTGTTCTTTAATTGTGAAGTATTAAATCGGATGGGTAATTAAATTAGGCTCATGATATTTATTTATGTTTTAGGCTTATTTGATTAATCTCTGATGCCATGTGCAGCTTTATATTCATTTCATTTATGTATTTTTCTAAGCTGAAGGATCAATTACTTAAAGCAAAAGAGATTTATACTTGATTAATTGAGTTTAACAACTTTTACTTTAAATAATCAAGTGGGATTCTTTGTGAAACTTAGTAAATCTTTTATGATATTATTGACTCTGTCTAGGAAAATTATGCATTAATGTAAGGGAATTAGTTCCTTTACTCTTCACCATTGATCAATATACGAAATGAAGACATTATTTACCAGGAAGCTTTAGTCATTTTGTCTATCTTTTTTCTTATTCAGGTGGGCTTGCCAAAGGCTGGCAAATCTACTCTATGTAACACACTCACCAAGCAATCCATACCTATTGAGAACTTTCCCTTTTGCACCATGAAGCCTAATGAGGCATGGGTCAATGTCCCAGATGAACGATTTAAGTGGCTTTGCCAATTATACAAGCCAAAAAGTGAGGTATGTAACTGATTCAAACCTTTCATAGTGTATGTCATATAATGAATCACTTTGAATATTGTAAAATACCATTGAAACTTATAGGAATCTTTCATGATTTAGAGTCAACAATTCTTTTGGATTGAGATCTTTTGATTTTAGTTTAATCTATATTTGATATTTTCATGCATAACATTTGGTTGCTACTTCACCTTCAATTAGCTGTACAATTATTATTATTGGAAGGTGAAAGCCATAAAATTAAGATTATCTAAAGTTTGCCTATGTAAAGTTTTGTCTTGTTGGTATTTGAAAAAATGAAAGAGAGGTAAATAATGTGATGTAGGACATAAATAGGAACAAAGGAAAATAATAAACAATTGCACATATTGCAAACAGTTGCTATAGAATGTTATGTAGGTTAAAACCAACCTTTTTCATCTTGGTAAGGATTATTAATCAGAGGATGTAAAGGGTGCTGGTAGATAGCTGACTATCATTTGTTATGAGTAGTAGTATGTAATATCCCAAAATTTCACTGGATACTAAGTTATAAAATAGGACATAATTGATGATAATGTAAAATGCACATGGAACGTGATAACGGATAGACACCATTTTAGGTGAAACAGGGCAAAGAGATCATTTTTCCCGGTTGGATGGAAAAATGAGAAAATCATATTTTTGGTACAAAAAAATATAAAAATGACATCCATATCCCAAAAGTATTAAAATTTACGTGGAGAAAGAAATAGAAAAGCCTTGGAAAAAATTATACCTAATGACCCTAAAGTTTTAAAAATTATAATTTAACCCGGGTCAAGGGCAATTTTGTAAATATTCAAAATTACTGTCAAAATGAAGCCCTTGACAAGAAAAGTCCAATGGTATATGGCACTAAGGGTTAATGTTCAAGGATAAAGAAATAATCAGTGCCAAGTGTCCAAAAGTAATAGTAAACTGATAAAGTAAACTGTGGACCCTATCGATGGTTGAAAAGAAACTGGGTCAGGATATGGGCCATACATAAATACCATTTGGGACAAGATAATTATGAAAAGATAAAAATAAAATTAGAATAGTCCTGTAGTCCAAAAATGCTAAATTAGTATAAAGACGATTTTATCGGTACGGTTAAAAAGTATCCAGATTTAGGTATATCTGGATCAGGAAAATTTGGATAATTTTTGCACACACTTCCCTCTCTCTCATGCATGATTTGCTGAAGCCCAAAAGTCCCAAATATTTGATGATTTTTGGAGGAAAACTTCTTAAAGAAGGAGATAAAAAGTAACTTTAGTTAATTAAGTGATTAAGCCACTAAATTAAATCATTTAACCACTTAAACCCTTCTCTTTCCTCACCATTTCATGCATGAACCAGCAACCTAAAATAGGCCAGAAAAAAAAACAAGAAAAGGGAGGAAGAAGGAAGAGAAAACCAAAGAAAAATTGAAGCACAAGTTGGTAAGATTATTTCCTACCACCCTAAGCTTACTGTTATGGTTTTCAAAGCATGTTTTATGGTTAGTTTGCTTCCTTTCCATGTTAGGGTTTCAGCCAAAATGTGATTTAGCAATAGGAATGAGTTTTGAACCATTAAACATAGAAAAAAGTATAGACTAGATACTAGAAGCATGAATCCATGGATGGTTTAAAGTGATTTGAAGGAAATCTTTTCCAATCACTTAGGTTAGGTTTCGGTCAAAACAGGGGGAGTATTTAGAGTTTGAATTTCATGGTTTTGACCTCAAAAATGGATTCCCCATGATCCAAAACCTTAAGAACAAGTGTGTTGTACAAAGAAAGATTAAAGGAAAGCTAAGTGAAAAATTTGGGTTTTAGTGAGTAAAGTGTTATATAATTCCGAAAAGCAGTAGCTAAATGGATTAAATGATGATATGATTAGGTTCAAGGAAGTGTTAGAAGGCTCAAGAAGTGGCATACCAAGTTTGGAGAGCAAGGGAGTATCATAAGATAGTTAATTTCCCATATTAACATTATATTATCATGTTTGTTTTCAATGTGCTTTATGCCTTGTCATATGATTGCAATGATATTTTGAGATGATTTATGTGCATTGGCTGAGTTGATTGAGGGGCATTGAGACCCTGGGATGTCCATTTTTCAAAATGAAACTCTGCCAAAAATTTTATGAATTCATATGATACAAATGTGTTAATATATTCAAAATGTGTTATCTTGATTTTTTCATGATTAATGTGATGATGCGATGGCATGTTGGGTGTTAGCTACTGAGATTCTTTAAATCTCACCATCCCAAATATTAACCATGAATAGGTTGGCAACAATGGCAAGACCACCAAGGAAGAGAAAGGAAAGGAGAAAGAATTTGACCATTAACTTGATAATTCTAGCATTGGCCCTGAGCTTTTACTTTTTGTGTAATTTTGTAAATGTGATGTTAGGTATGTTTCTTCAAGTTTTTATGATGCCTTAGGTCTTAGCTAAAGTATGGTATAGTATGAAAATAATGTATGGCCATGTAAATATTTTATGGCCTTTTTTTGACAAAGTAGTAAGATATAAATGGTCATCTTGACCTATGTAGAGTAAACATGTCACTATTTGGACTTTTGCTGTATAAAGTATGAATGATGTATATGGTTTAAGAGTGGACAGGAAGAGCTCTCCAATGGTCCAAAGAACACTCATACTGGATATGTGTGCAATATTTGGCGGATTTTTATATTTAATCCCAATTAAAATGATTATTTTGCAGTTTTCATATAAAATATGAAAATTCACAGAGTTTGCTGTATAGATCTGTACTATCATTGCTCTGACTTATATTTTTCCCATTTAGAAAAAGTTATAAGCTATCCCTAGGGACTTGAATCATATGCATATGATTTTTATTGATTTAGTTATAATTTTTCAAAATTTAATCGGAATAAATAAATTCGATTAAATGCATAGTGCCCAAATATTGAAAAAATTTATTATGGCATTTGTTGTGATTGAAGATCCTATTACGATATAAATAGACTTTAGAGTAATTAAATACATAGGAAATGGGCCCTAAAAGAGGTGTTACATAGTAGGCCTTGTATTATGTATCAATTTTTTCCATGTGTTTAATATTGGTATTGTGATTTTATTACTCATGCATCCAGCAATTCTAGAATCCATGTCTCCATTCATTTAATCATAAGAGGAGGTATTTATTTTTTAACCCAATTTAAGCTTAAATTTTATTATCCTCCCAAGTTATCCTTTTCATGATCTTTGAACAATTATGCTATTATTTGTAATTTGTCCAACAAAATCTTCTTGGTGGTGTCCTTGGGAAATCTAGCCAAAATATGGTTTTGCAATTAAGTTGTTACATATTTCTAATTATTGAAAGTTTGAAATTGAGATATTAATAGTTTATTATTTATGAATTGGTCTATCCTCTATGATGACATTGTAAAGTTTTCATACAAGTCTCAACTTTCCTAGATATCCATGATATAGCTGGATCAGTTTGAGGTGCTTATTAAGGACAAGGATTGGGCAATAGTTTTTATCTCATATACATGCAGTAGATGGCATTTTTCATGTTTTGTGTAAGATGTCCAATCTTGTTTAACATTTCTATGTTGCATCATGGGTGATTGTAATATTAGTTTGGGAATTATAATCTTTAGTGCTTGCTATTTGTTAGGGGAATTTGAGGATTTAGATATTATCCATGTAGATGATTCTATAGATCTAGTGCAGGATTTAGAGGTTATTACTGAAAAATTAAGGTTGAAGGTATGTTTTATTACTTCTGCAATTTTTAATAAAATACACAAATCAAGAAGGGTTTTTTCTGATAGTCACTTCAACATAAACCAAATCTTAAACTGAAAACAATTGGATACCATTGTTAGTGGCAAATTACTTGAAATTTTGGGTTCTGTTATGGTCACTTTAGCACTAATAGTGGCATGATCATTTACATCTCATCTATTTAACTAAGGGTCCTTTATGTGCTCCCCTAATATTATTCGCTTCTCTCTATTTATTCTGCTATATTTATTTTTCACAAACATTTTTGTTGAGATTATTGTAAAGGTCACATTCTGCCCCACTGAGAGAAACTCATGATATTGTACAATTATCTATCATTATCGGTTTAACTCAGTAAGCTTTTATGGTAAGTGGAATCTGTAATTGCACAAATTGATTTTACATATATATGAGATATGTTCTAGGGCACAGAAATCAATTATAGATGGGTCATCATCTAAGAGGGGGCCATATACATACTTGGATACCCTTTGTGCCATAATAGAAATTAGATGCTCATAAATTGATTCTCTACTCTTGTGAAAACTAGTTTTATGAAGTGGGCTCAACCTTCTACTATGCCAATGCCTACTACTAAGTACATACTAATTAGTTAATGGGCATAGATATATAGTAATTTTCATTTGATTAAAAAAAAATAACAAGAGTTTTGTACTTGGAAATGGATTTTGAAAGGAGAATAATTTTTTTAAAAAAAGATCTTTGGGAAAATGAAATTTTGGAAAAATGATGTATTTACTAATTGTTCGACTTCTTTTTTTTCTTTTAAAACCAACAATTTTTTGGCTATTGGACCAATATCTTTGGTGTAGCAAAATCCTAGAGTGGATGAAGTTCTTGTATATGGCCATTATTAGTTAGATAAAAATTTCAACATCATTTAAAAAATATATGGCCATTACTAGTTATGCATTTATCTTATTTTTATTGTGCTTTTTAGAGCATTGATTTATATATAGATTTAAAATGTGAGTTTCTCAATTTCTTTTACATTAGATCATTAATTTATAAAATTTTTTAGATATTAGTTCAAAAATTCTTTTTAGATATTAGTTGTAAAATTCCTTTTTCAAGTTAATTCAAGGGCATACCCAAATCATCTAATGGTCAATCTAACTTTAAAATTTACTTTTAGCTCAATTAAATTGTTATCAATAACACTTTGAAGAGTTCAAATATTTTGGCTTGGTGATTGTAACACCTCTCTTACAGCCAATTTCCCATGTATTTAATTACTCTAAAGTCCATTAATATCATAATAGGATTTTGAATCACAATAAATGCCATAATAAATTTTTTTCAATTTTGGGCACTATTCATTTAACTGAATTTATTTATTCTGATTAAAATTTGGAAAATCATAACTAAATCAATAAAAATTGTATGCATGTAATTCAAGTCCCTAGGGATAGCTTATAACCATTTCTACATGGGAAAAATATAAGTCAAAGCAATGATAGTACTGATCTGTATCGTAAACTCTGTGAAATTTCATAATTTATACAAAAATTGCAAAATAATCATTTTAATTGGGATTAAATATAAAAATCTGCCAAATATTGCTCACACATCTAATTTGAGTGATCTTTGGATCATCTTAAAGCTCTGTTTGTCTACCTTTCAAGTATATATACCATTCATACTTTATACAATGAAAAGTTCAAATAGTGACATTTATTCTACATTGGTCAAGAAGACCTTTTACATCTTACTACTTTGCCAAACAAAAGCCATAAAATATTTATATGGCCATACATCATTTTCATACCATACCATACTTTAGGTAAGACCTAAAACATCATAAAAACTTGAAGAAACATCTTAACATCATATTCACAAAATTACACAAAAGGTCAAAGCTCATGGTCAATACTAGAATTATCAAGTTAATGGCCAAATTTTTTTCTATCCTTTCTCTTCCTTGGTGGTCTTGCCATTGTTGCTACATATTCATGGTTAATATTTGGGAGGGTGAGATTAAAAGAATCTCAATAGTTAACACCCAACATACCATCACATCATCACATTAAGCATGAAAACATCAAGATAACACATTTTGAATACATTAACACATTTGCGTCATATGAAATCATAAAATTTTCGGTAGAGTTTCATTTTAAAAAATGGATATCCCATGGTCTCAATGCCCCTAAATCAACTCAGCCAATACACATAAATCATCTCAAAATATCATTGCATTCATATGACAAGGCATAAAGCACATTGAAAACAAACATGATAATATAATGCAAGTATGGGACATTAACTACCTTATGATGTTCCTTTGCTCTCCAAACTTGGTATGCCACTTCTTGAGCCTCCTAACACTTCCTTGAACCTAATCATATCATCATTGAACCAATCTAGCCATTGGTTTTTCAGAATTATATAATACCATATACACTAAAGCCCAAACTTTTCACTTAGTTCTCCTTTGATCTTTCTTTGTACAACACACTTGTTTTTAAGGTTTTGGACCATGGGAAATCCTTTTTTGAGGTCAAAATCATGAGATTCCAAATCTAAATACTCCCCCTATTTTGACCGAAATTGTCTCAAGTGATTGAAAAAAATTTCCTTCAAATCACTTCTAACCATCCATGGATTCATGCTTCTAGTGGTTAATCTAAGCTCATTCCTATTGCTAAATCACATTTTGGATGAAACCCTAAGATGGAAAGGAAGCAAACTAAACCATAAAACATGCTTTGAAAACCATAATAGCAAGCTTAGGGTGGTATGAAATAATCTTACCAACTTGTGCTTCAATTTTCCTTTAGTTTTCTCTTCCTTTTCTCCCTCCTTTTCCTTTCCTTTTCTTGCGTTTTCTTGCTCTATTTCAGCTGTTGGTTCATGCATGAAATGAAGAAGAAAGAGAAAGGATTAAGTGGTTAAGTGATTTAATTTAGTGTCTTAATCACTTAATTAACCAAAGTTACTTTTTTGTGTCCTTCTTTAAGAAGTTTTCCCCAAGAAATATTAAAATATTCTTTAGCCTCATATGCTGCAGAAAATCACGCATGGGGTAGGGAGGAGACTGTCCAAAAATTGCCCAATTTTCGTAATCCAGATATATCTTAATTCGGGTATTTTTTAACTGTACCGATAAAATTGTCTTTGTACTAATTTAGCATTTTTGAGCTACAAGACTATTCTAATTTTATTTTTATATTTCCATAATTATCCTGTCCCAAATGATATCTATGTTTGGTCCATATCCTGGCCCAATTTCTTTTTAACCATCGGTACGGCTCACAGTTTACTTTATCGGTTTACTATTACTTTTGGACACTTGACACTGATTATTTATTTATTCTTAGACATTAACTCTCAGTGCCATATACCATTGGACTTCTCTCTTCGAGGGCTTTGTTCTGATAGTAATTTTTCATATTTAAAAAATTACCCTTGACCCGGGATTAAATTATAATTTCTAAAATTTTTGGGTCATTAGGTGTAATTTTCCCAAGGATTTTTTTTTCTTTCCCATGTAAATTTTAATACTTTTGGGATATGGATATCATTTTTATATTTCTTTAGCGGTAAAAATATAATTTTCTCATTTTTTTGTCCAACCGGGAAAAATGATCTCTTTGCCATTTTTCATGCAAAACAATGTATGCATGTTTTCGCGAATTCCTTGTACATTTTACGTTATTATCAATTATGTCCTCTTTTATCACCTAGTATCCAGTGAAATTTTGGGATATTACATTTCTACCCCCTTAAATTAAATTTCGTCCTCGAAATTTAAAACATACCTTATGTAAACAGTGCTAGATACTTCTGTGCGTTTGTGACTCCATCTCCCAGGTTGCTTCTTCTGTGGTTAAGCCTTTCCAGACCACCTTTACTAGAGGAATTTCTTTGTTCCTCAGTTGTTTGACTCGATAATCTATTATTCTTCCAGGTAATACATTAAAGCAAAGATTATCTTATAAGTCAATACATTCATATTCTATAATATGTGAAGGGTTTGGCTGATATTTCTTTAATTGGGAGACATGGAAGACATTGTGAATTTGGCTTAGATTTGGTGGTAGGACTAATTGGTAAGCTACAGGTCTGACTTTTGAAATTATTTTGAAAGGTCCAATATACTTGGGACTAAGCTTTTTCATTTTGAGAGATCGGCCAACTCCAGTTGTTAGAGATACTTTAAGAAATACATGGTCTCCTACTTCAAATTCCAATGGCTTCCTTCTTCGATCTGCATAACTCTTTTGTATACTTTGAGCCATTAATAACTTTTTCTTTATCATTTCAATTTGTCTAGAAGTTTGGTCTACAATCTCCTAACTTATCAATTGCCTTTCACTCAATTTTATCTAACAGAATGGGGACCTGCACTTCCTACGATATAATGCTTCATAAGGTGCCATCTGAATATTGGAATGATAGCTGTTGTTATAGGTGAATTCTACCAAAGGCAAGTATATATCCCATTTTCCTTTCATCTCTAGCATACAAGCCCTTAGCATGTCCTCTAATGTCTGAATTATTCTTTCAGTTTGTCTATCAGTCTGAGGATGATATGCTGTACTGAACCTTAATTTAGTACCTAAGGCTTGCTGCAATGGTCTCTAGAAATTTGAAGTGAATCTTGGATCTTGGTCTGATATGATACTGCTTGGCACTTCATGTAATCTTACAATCTCTTTTACATACAGTTGTGCCAATCTATCCGGTGTATATGTTAATCTCATGGCTAAGAGGTGTGCTGACTTCGTTAGCCTGTCCACAATTATCCAGATTACATCATATCTAGATGAAGTTCTAGGTAATCCCATTATAAAATCCATTGAAATATTGTCTCATTTCCATTATGGAATCTCTAATGGATGTAATAATCCAGCAGGTTTCTGGTGCTCTATTTTTACTTTTTTGACATACCAGGCATCTAGACACATATTGAGAAATATTCCTTTTCATACCAAGCCACCAAAATAATTTATTTAAATCATGGTACATTTTCGTAATACCTGGATGAATAGTATAGTCACTCTGATGTGCCTCTGCCAATACCTTTTCTCTTATCTCTGCTACTGGTGGTACATAAACTCTCTTTTGAAATCTCATTAAGCTATTTCCTGATACATTAAATCCCTTCATCTCTCCATGCCTTTGTTTTTCTTTAACTAACTTTACGAACTCATCCTCTTACTGGGCTTTCAATAAATCATTTAAAAATTCATTGCCAATTCTGATCTCATGCAACTGTAAAAATAAATGCATGTCTCTGTAATCCTCCAGCATTTTCCTTTCACAAATCATCATGTAGGCTACATGAATAGGCTTTCCGCTTAATGCATCAGCTAATACATTAGCCTTTCCTGGATGGTATTTAATAGAATGGTCATAATCTTTTAACAACTCCATCCATCTTCTTTGCCTCGCATTTAATTCTTTCTAATCTTCTAAATATTTGAGGCTCTTGTGGTCACAAAACACTTCTACTATTCCACCATAAAGATGGTGTCTCCAGATCTTATGAGCATGCACTATAGTCGCAAGTTCTAAATCATGAGTAGGATAGTTTCTTCATATGGTTTTAATTGTCTAGAACCATAAGCTACCACTTTGCCTTCCTGTATTAGTACACAACCCAATCCGTGCTTACTTGCATCTGTATAAAGCATAAAAGGTTCTTTGGGATTAGGTATAGTTAATACAGGTGGAGTAGTTAATATGTGCTTTAGTTCGTGAAAACTATTTTCATAATTCTTATCCCACGCAAAAGGTTTGTCTTTTCAAGTAAGTTTTGTAAGCGGCAATGCAATTTGAGAAACTTCTTATCTCGGTTACAATCTTGGGTCACTCCTACTTTAGGACAATATCTACTTTACTTGGGTTTACTGCAACCCCGTCCTTGGAGACGACGTGCCCAAAGAACCATACCTTTGTGAGCCAAAACTCACACTTACTTAGTTTAGCATATAACTTTCTTTCTTTTAAAATTGTCAAGACTATTCTTAAATGCATTTTGTGCTCCTCTAAAGACTTAGAGTACACTAGTATATCATCGATAAAGACCACAACAAATTTATCTAAGTATGGCCAGAAAATCCTATTCATGTAGTCTATAAAAATTGTTGGAGCATTCGTTAGACCAAATAGCATCACTAAAAATTTGTAGTACCCATAACGAGTTCTAAAAGCAATTTTGGGAACATCTTCTGCCTTTACCAGTATTTGATGATACCCTGATCGTAAGTCAATTTTTAAAAACATAGTGGCATCAACCAATGATCTAATATGTCATCAATTCTAGGTAAGGGATATTTATTCTTTATTGTTGCCTTGTTCAGTTCCCTATAATCAATACATAATCGGAGGCTCCCATCTTTCTTCTTTACAAATAATACTGGAGCACGCCATGGAGAAATACTAGGTCTAATGACTCCTTTTTCCAATAACTCGTCAATCTGCTTCTTTAATTTTGCCAACTTAGGTGGGGCCATTCTCTATGGTGCTTTGGATATCGGGCCCGTTCCTAGTATTAAGTCTATGACAAATTTAACCTCTCTTTCTGGTGGTAAATCTTTAAAACCCTTCGGAAATACTTCTAGAAATTCCTTTACCACTAGTATCTTTACAATCTCTTTATCAACTTCCACATTGACTAAAAAGAAAACTAAATAGGCTGAGCATCCTTTTCCCAAGCATCTCTTAGCTTGGGTGGTCGATATAAAATTTAGCTTAATCTCAGTAATTGGAATACTTTCTAGGGTAGGCAAGATTAGGACTTTGTTTTTGCAGTCGAGGAGAATATTATTGGCAGAGAGCCAGCTCATGCCTATTATGACATCTATATCTGGGAAGGGCATGCATATAAGATCTAGTGTGATGCAACAATGTTCATATTGTACAATACAATTTGGGCAGACATGAGATATGGTTGTTTGGTTACCAGTAGGTGTGGACACATGCAAATCATATGGCAACTGAATGATTATTAGACCCAACCCTTTAGCACATTTATAGGAAATGAAAGAATAACTAGCACCTGAATCAAACAAGGCATGCACAAGACAATCATTTACTTTAATCATACCTTCAATGAGATCAAGTGAATGTCGAGCCTCCTACTGCGTAAGAGCAAAGACTCTTCCTTGTGCTTGTGGTCTAGTCCTTGCTATATCTACTCTCAATCTCTCATAAAGTGTCCAGGTTTTCCACATCTGAAGCATATATTTTGCCCAGCTAAACATGGTCTTCCACCACTTGTCTTGCCTCACAAACTGGAGCTTCTTTCTACACATCTCTTTGCACATCTCTTTGGACAAATCGTCCTCCTCCTCCTTTTCTGCCTCCCCATCTACCTCTTCTGTTATTCCATGACCTTTTTCATTTCTTACTTGATTCTCCTACTTCATATGTAACTCTTCTTGTACTAGTTGGGATAGAAGACATAAAGCCTTTATGATTAAACTTCCTTCAGTGATCCTCCTGACCTCAACTAGTGTATTGAACACTCTAATCCTTATAGGTGCTACTCTTTCTCTGATAGCTAGTTTCAAACCTCTTTCCAGCTTCTCAGTCTTCCATCATTCATCATCATGTTGCTGTAAGTATGTATAATACTTTGCTAACTATATAAAAGTAGCTACGTACTCATCAACAGACTGATTTTCTCCTTGTCGAAGCATAATGAATTCCGCTTCATTCTCATCTTTTACTGATAGTGGGAAGTACTTATCATAGAAATATTCTAAAAATATCTCCTATGTTAGAGGTAAGTTACGTGCTTACAGAATTAGCTCTGTGTTTCGCCATCATCGATCTGCCCTTTTCTCAAACATATAAGTGGCTAACAAAGCCTTCATCTCGGAGGTGCATCCTATTAGTTTGAATATCTTTTCGAGACTTAGTATCCAATCCTCCACTGCCTGAACATCAAATTTTCCTTCAAAGAAAGGAGGACAATGCTTCTTGAACTGAGCTATAACATTCTGTTGATTGGTAAAGTCAATTGTTCCCTGATTCTTCACCGTAGCTGGAGTTTCTACTTGCTACTGTGGACTTTGAACTGGCACCTTAGTTCTAACCTCAGGACATTCTCTCTGATCTACTATAGTCCTCTATAAATCCTCAATAATTCTCTATTGTTAATCCAATCTGTTCATAATGACTTGTAGGGGATTAACCTGCTGTGGAACACCTTGTTACGGAATATCTTGATGTGGAGCTCCTCCCTGTTCAGGAGCTGCTTCTCTAGTTTGTCTTATGGTACATGCCATTTTAATCTACACAATATTAAATCACGTTCATATAATAATCATACTCAGAGAACGTATATAAACATATCATTTTATTTACATAGTCGCTATATACATGCTTTCCTACATAATCCTTTCTACATTATCACACATCAGTCTTTCTATTTTACCACTCATACTTTTTATGACTGCTTATATATTACATCTCAAAATTAGCAGTCAGTCAGCATTCTTTACATATATACAGGTTTACATATGCATACAACTGACTATCATCTATGAGGAACTAGGACTGTCAGGAACATGGGCTAACATCGAGTCCTCTTACGGATCCTCCTCAGACCCATATGTTGAATCCTCAGCTAATACTAGTTCCTGTACTAATTGCTGAACCTTATCCATAGAATGTGGTTGTGATCTTGCTGAGTCGGTCCCAGCTCTTTTTGTATCAGCTAGCTTTAGTCTCAGTCTCTCATGATGAATTAACTGCCAAACACAGGTATGTAGATTCTCGGGGTAATATTGTCTAAGTTCTTCCTTTACCAATAATCCTTATCCTCCAGTAATATAGTAAGTACTGCATCTATCCATGCAATATTTAGAAATTGTAGGCCTTGTGTCACCATATGATCATATGAATCCTTTACTGAATCCAAGAAAGTCAGAATAGGGGATTCTTAGAATATTCGATGACTCTCAAGGTATATCTTAGTAATTATATCAACCACCTCAAATAATCCACTACTTGGGTTGATAGGTATATGGGAGAAATCTAGCATATCACAACATGCTGAGACTAGCCTTTTTCTTTTACCCCTATCTTTCTTGTCCTTGCTTTCCCCTTTCTCTTTCTTTTTCCTCTTCAGATTGGCCTTAACATAATATATCCGGATGCAATGTGTCAGGTTCTCATACTCTCTACATTCTGACCTAGCCTTAATCTCTGTCCAAAACTCATCATCAGGTATCTCTATGAGCATAGTATCAATCCATAACTGCTCAGGAAACCTATTCCCCTATCTTTCTAAATCATATTGGACTTGGGACAATCTAGTCATAAAGGATAGAACCTTATCAGGATCCTCTGAGTCAACCCCGTATGTTCTTGAGAACATCCTCACGATCCTGTAGACTATCGTCTCTATGTTTGATGGTCTATTGTCCAGGCTATTATCTGGGTCCAATAAGAAAGCTAACTCACGGTTGACATCCTTATAAACTTTAACTGCCCGTTCCTGTGGTAGGGCATCTACAGGAGGAACTGCCTTTATGGGCACTGCTGGAAAAGCCTCCTGTATTGGTTGAGGATTTTCTACTTCATACTGTTCTTCCTCTACATTCTTGACAAGAACCTCATTGGAGCCTATACTTTCCTCTTAATGGTGTACCTCTGGTACCAACTCAGGCCTTTTATGATCATCTACAATTGAGCTGTTATTTGTTGAAGACATCTTTTCTATCCTTCAATCACAATAACAACTAGTTCGTGGAATAATATTAAAGAATAATTTATTTATTACTATTCCTTTTGCCTAAACTTAAACTATACTCACCCATTACTATTGCTTTGAGAGCCTAGACCTTCGGCTCTGAAGCCCTAAATCTTTAGCTCTTACACCAAAAAAGTGTAACACCTCTCTTATAGCCTATTTCCCATGCATTTAATCACTCTAAAGTCTATTTATATCGTAATAGGATCTTGAAGCACAATAAATGCCATAATAATTTTTTTTTCAATTTTGGGCACTATTCATTTAACCGAATTTATTTATTCTGATTAAAATTTGAAAAATCATAACTAAATCAATAAAAATCGTATGCATGTGATTCAAGTCTCTAGGAATAGCTTATAACTTTGTCTACATGGCAAAAATATAAGTTAGAGCAATGATAATACTGATCAGTATAGCAAACTTTGTGAAATTTCACAATCTTTACGACAACTGCAAAGTAATCATTTTAATTGGAATTAAATATAAAAATCCGATTTATTTATTTCAATTAAAATTTGAAAAATCATAACTAAATCAATAAAAATCGTATGCATGTGATTCAAGTCTCTAGGAATAGCTTATAACTTTGTCTACATGGCAAAAATATAAGTCAGAGCAATGATAATACTAATCAGTATAGCAAACTTTGTAAAATTTCACAATCTTTACGACAACTACAAAATAATCATACCTTATACAATGAAAAGTCCAGATAGTGGCATGTTTACACTACATAGGTTAAAATGACCTTTTACATCTTACTACTTTGCCAAACAAAAGCCATAAAATATTTATATGGCCATACATCATTTTCATACCATACCATACTTTAGCTAAGACCTAAAACATCATAAAAACTTGAAGAAACATACTTAACATCATATTCACAAAATTACATAAAGGTCAAAGTTCATCACCAATGCTAGAATTATAAAGTTAATGGCCAAATTTTTTTTTCTTTCCTTTCTCTTCCTTGGTGGTCTTGCCATTGTTGCTACCTATTCATGGTTAATATTTGGGAGGGTGAGATTCGAAGAATCTCAGTAGTTACCACCCAACATGCCATCACATCATCAAATTAAGCATAAAAATATCAAGATAACACATTTTGAATACATTAACACATTTGCGTCATATGAATTCATAAAATTTTTAGCAGAGTTTCATTTTGAAAAATGGATATCCCAGCCAATACACATAAACCATCTCAAAATATCATTGCAATCATATGACAAGGCATAAAGCACATTGAAAACAAACATGATAATATAATGCAAGTATGGGAAATTAACTACTTTATGATGTTCCCTTGCTCTCCAAACTTGGTATGCAACTTCTTGAGCCTCTTAACACTTCCTTAAACCTAATCATATTATCATTGAATCAATTTAGCCATTGGTTTTTCAGAATTATACAATACCATATACACTAAAGCCCAAACTTTTCACTTAGTTCTCCTTTGATCTTTCTTTGTACAACACACTTGTTCTTAAGGTTTTGGACCATGGGGAATCCATTTTTGAGGTCAAAATCATGAAATTCCAACTCTAAGTACTCCACCTATTCTTACTGAAGTTGTCTCAAGTGATTGAAAAAAATTTCCTTCAAATCACTTCTAACCATCCATGGATTCATGATTCTAGTGGTTAATCTAAGTTTTTCCCAAAGTTTAATGGTACAAAACTCATTCCTATTGCTAAATCACATTTTGACCGAAACCCTAAGATGGAAAGGAAGCAAACTAAACCATAAAACATACTTTGAAAACCATAATAGCAAGCTTAGTGTGGTAGGAAATAATCTTACCAACTTGTGCTTCAATTTTACTTTGGTTTTCTCTTCCTTTTCACCCTCCTTTTCCCCTTTTTTTTTCTTGCATTTTCTTGCTCTATTTCAGCTGCTCGTTAACGCATGAAATGAAGAAGAAAGAGAAGGGATTAAGTGGTTAAGTGATTTAATTTAGTGTCTTAATCACTTAATTAACCAAAGTTACTTTTTTGTCTCCTTCTTTAAGAAGTTTTCCCCAAGCAATATTAAAATATTTTTTGGCCTCATATGCTACAGCAATTCATGCATGGGAGAGAGAGGAGAATGTCCAAAAATTGCCTAATTTTCCTAATCCAGATATATCTTAATCCAGGTACTTTTTAACCATATCGATAAAACCATCTTTATACTAATTTAGCATTTTTGGGCTACAGGACTATTCTAGTTTTATTTTTATATTTATATAATTATCCTATTCTAAATGGTATCTGTGTATGGACCATATCTGGATCCAATTTCTTTTTAACCATTGGTAGGGCCCACAATTTTCTTTATCAGTTTACTATTACTTTTGGACACTCGACACTAATTATTTTTTTATTCTTGAACATTAACCCTCAGTGTCATATATCATTAGACTTTTGTTATCAAGGGCTTCATTCTGATAGTAATTTTACATATTTATAAAATTGCCCTTTACCCAAGGTTAAATTATAATTTCTAAAATTTTTGGGTCATTAGGTGTAATTTTTGCCAAGGCTTTTCTATTTCTTTCTCCTAGTAAATTTTAATATTTTTGGGACATGGATATCATTTTTATATTTCTCTAGGGGTAAAAATATAATTTTCTCATTTTTCAGTCCAACCAGAAAAAATGATCTCTTTTGCCCTTTTTCATGCAAAATGGTGTCTGTCCATTTTCGTGAATTCCTTGTATCTTTTACATTGTCATCAATTATATCCTCTTTTATCACTTAGTATCCAGTGAAATTTTGTGATATTATAGTGATCAAGTTCAAAGCTTATAAGGTACATCAATCTTACTTTAATTCACTAAAATTGGTGATATAAATCTATATTGTTGTTGTAAATGATTGATATTTATATAAAGTCATTTGATGATTGATGGATTAGTGGTTAAAAGCTATATATGATTATGCAATGTTTCATTTGGAATCACTTTGAAACATGATTTATTGTGTTATGATATATAAGTTTGTTAAAATTTGGCAATTTTGGTACAAAAAGAGAGCTTAAGGCTCGAGAAATTCTCATTTTTTAAGCCATTATATAACCAATTTTTCTCTGGAAATTAGCATATGGTTGCTTGAAGTAGCTTAATTTTGGTATATGGTTACTTGAAAATTTGTAAATGGTAGTACAATTAACAAGTTATAGGGTCATGATATTTAACTCCTTTTGAGTTGCTGTTGTAAAATTATTGAGAGGCTTAAATTAGCACATCTCATATTTAGACTTATTTCCCAAGTATTAGACCCCATTTTAGTCCATTAATACATGATTAGAGACTTTATTCCATTTCCTCCTCCACATATACTTTTCCCCAACACTTTATTCCACTTCCTCCTCCATGTATAATTCTTCCTTGAAGGATGAAAATGCAACAAATTTTATTTCTAGGGGCATAATCATATTAATCCATACTTCTTATGGACCATTTTGTATGGAATTTTTCTTTCTTGGGGCAAAACTATAATTTCTTCTTTTCAGTTCTAGTCTAGAAAATTATCCTTTTTTGCTCATTTATATGTCTTTTCATCTTCTAAGACTTTGGACTCATTTTTAAATATCATCATTTTTATCATTCTGCACTATTTAATATCTAGTAAAATTCAGGATGTTACACAAATCTAGAGGAGCTTCTGCTGAAATTTATACACAACTTAAGCAGAAGTATGGATAAAAAATGGATGTCTACAAATCATTTGTCTTAGGAATATTAGGATGGAGTAAAAGAGTTTGTTAGCTTTACAGTTGAGCATGCTAATAACCCTGAAAAAATTATATGCCCTTGCTTGAAGTATTGCTATGGGAGGCTATTTAGTGTAGTTGACTTGTAATCACATTTAATTTGTAATAGAATTGACCGAAGTTACACACATTCGGCTAAGCATTGTGAGACTAACGATGAGTATATCAATAATAGGTATAGTGGGAGCTTTGAATTGATGACTTTGACACAAGTACATTCGAGGGCGATCGTCTTGAAGGGATGGCAAATGTGATTGAGGATGAACTTTAGGATTATCTGAAGATGTTTGATAGGCTGAAAAATAATGCAGAAAAACCACTATACTCCGGTTGCACTAAGTTCATGATATTATCAATCGTGTTAAAGCTATATAACTTGAAAACAGGCAATAGATGGAGTGATAAGAACTTCACAGAATTACTTGTACTTTTGAAGAATATGCTACCAGAGGATAATGAGCTTCCTAGCTAAACATATGAGGCTAAACGAATGCTAAGCTCTATTGGGATGAGCTAGGAGAGGATACATGCTTGTCCTAATGACTGTTTTTTATTTCAGAAAGAATTTGCATCGTTAGAAAAGTGTCCTAAATGCAATGCCCCACGATATAAGAAGACAAAATTGAGTTCGATGAAGGTGTTATGGTATTTTCCCATCATACCTAGATTTAGATGCATATACAATAGTATGGAGAATGCGAAGCTCTTGACATGGCATGCAGATGAAAGAATTAAAGATGTGAAGCTTAGACATCCTGTAGATTCTTCGTAATGGAAATTAATTGATCATGACTATGAAGACTTTAGGGCATAAGGTAGAAACCTACACCTTGTATTATCTACTAACGGAATGAACTTGCATGCATGTAGAGTAGTACCCATAGTATGTGGCCCATGATTTTGGTGATTTATAACTTGCCTCCATGGCTATGAATGAAGCTAAAATTTATGATGCTATCTATGTTAATTTGTAGACCTAAACAACATAGAAATGATATAGATGTATACTTGGCTCCACTAATTGAAAACTTTAAGCTATTGTGAGAGAGGGGTATGGAGGTGTATGATGGGTATAAAGAACAATGCAATTTGAAAGCTATGCTATTTGGTACAATCAATAATTTTTCGGTGTATAGTAATTTGTTTGGATACAGTATCAAAGGAGAAATTGGGTGCCTTATATGTGAAGAAGGCACATAGTCCAATCAGTTGGAACATGGTGGGAAATTTGTCTTTTTCAGGCATAAGAGATTTTTGCCTTAGGGACATCATTACAGGGGGTGGAGAAAAGCCTTTGATGGGAATATAGAAGAAGGAGGAGAACCTGTGCCATTAAGCGGAAAGTACCTATTTTGTAGGGTACAAGATTTGAATAAGAACTTTAGGAAACCTTTTGCAAGACTCCTTGGGACAAGTGGGTGGATGACGAGTCTTGTCATGAGGTCGCAATTTAATACTTGATTGCAAAATAGAAATTATGTAGCAAAATGTGCAACCAAGGTCATTTTACTCCGAAGCAACTAGTATAAAATTTGTTTAGGTGGTAACTAAATAATTAAGCAAATGAAAACTAGAAGAGAAAATTTTATAAAATAATTTTTTTTATTTTTTTTATGAAAACAAGGAAAAAAATAAATGAGTATGTAGTTAAATGTATGGAAATATATACAAGCGTGTATGGGAATGGAAGAGGTATGGAAAGGGTAAGTATAAGAGTGTAGGTATGTATGAAAAATTTCACCTAAAATGCAAGAGCGGCACTAATGCCAAACTAATGTAAGTTAGATGCAAAACTAACTATGAACAAGTAAATATGCAAGAACATAAAACTATATACTAATCTTGGGGGGTTTTGTAAAAATTTTAAATGCAAAAGTTTGTAATTTAAATTTCAATAAAGTAAAATTGACAAGTATTAAAACTATAAACTAATATGCATAAATTAAAATATTGAAGGTTATGAAAATGTAAAAATAGAGGATTGAGCTTGACAATCACTTGGAGGAGTTAAAAATTTCGTTCAAATAATTAAGAACTGGGATAACCTAATTATATCAAATGCTCAATTAATCCAATTGAACCATTAATTATCCTAAGTTCAAGTTGCATGAGAAGTTTACTTAGCATAGGACCCTATCTCTAAATAAATCCCTCAAAGATCTTGTAGGCATTTTAATTTTACACATTGACATAGAAAGTTATGGATTATTAAATCACACATTTTTAGACCATAATTTCAATCTACTCATTAATCAAGAAATTAACTACTTAATTAACCTTATAACAATGCTAAATCAAGTAATCAACCACTAAATTATTGAGAGGATAACTACAAAAAGTCTAGGCCAAAAACATATATATACATTCTTAAACAATTCCAATCCAATACAATTCACAATTCCATTATCCATGGTCATAAAATTCAATCCATATATTTCCAATAATTAGACCAACATAATCTCAGAAAATTGAAGCTAAATTTAGCAATTCAAACCCTACAAATTAGACACAAAATATGAAATTAAGACAGTGAGAAAGGGAAAAGAGACTATCCTAATTCCAAGCCATTACTCCTTGCATAATTGGTAGACTCCTCCAAGCTCCATCCAAGATCCTTACTTCTCCATAGTTACAGTCACGAGCTCACCCAATTCCTTCAAAACAACCCACAGTCTTGAGATGAAATGGGATGTAAATGGATGTTGTAGACCGAAATTGATGGAGAGAAATGGGTGGAAGGAAGAAGAAGGAAGGTCCAAAAACTGAAGTGACTGTGGAGGTGTGCCAAAAAAAAATGGAGGATGATCGAGAGAGAGTAAAGGAGGGAGCTCAGAACTGGTGTAGGAAAGAAAGGGAGTAGTTGAAAATGAAAACTGACGAAAGGTTGGGAGAGAAAATGGAGGAAAACCAAGGAGAATGAAAGAAAATTGAGAGGAAAGTCAAAAAGCAAAAGAGGGAGACGACTTCTGGTGGTGTTTCCAGGAGAAGGAGAAAGAAAAGAAGAAGGGTTGCGTTCTGAAGAAAGAAAAGAAAATCAAGGGATGTGTTTGGCGCGTGGAAATTGGAGCAAGAAAAGTGAGTTTTTACCATTAAAATAAAGCCAGATATAAATGAGTAGCTAAAAATAAGGAAAAATAGGAAATTTAAGAAAATAAATTTTTTCGTAAAATACCCCCTGGTAGATGATCAAAATTTTCCTTCCAAATTTTAATCTCCATGAACCATGACCTATAAGAAAATGTTGTTTCAGATAGATTATGTGCCCAATTAAATAAATGTAGATTAAATTTTAGTTCAAGGAAATTAAATTAAGTATAGGATAAAGTTTAAGCTCAATTGGAGGAAAATTATGTTTCAAAATGATAAAAACAAAAGAAATAAAATACTAAAAAGAAATTTCTAAAGCTCTTTGACAATTTTATTCATATATGAACCAATTCTTAATTTTTTTAATTACAATTAAAGCACTAATGACTCATAATTACATTGAGAATTATTAAATATAATAAAATAGAAAGAATTAATTCTTTGGAATAATTTGGAAAATAAAAATAAATAAATAAATAAAAACTTAACTTCCAAAAATTATCCCAAAATTCTCATAAATTTAAAAAATCAACCAAAATTATAAAATCATCTAAAAATCCAAAATTAACTGTAATTAGTTATTAAAACCACTAAATATAGAGAATAAAAATAGTGAAAATTTAAGAGTTATCAATGGAAGAAAAGATCAATTTTCTTTGAGTTGCCATGTTGAAAGTCCTTGTATGTAAGGCACTTCCGTGATGTAATGCATATAGAAAAAAAATGTAGGTGATAACATTATTGGTATGTTACTCAATGTGAAAGGGAAGACGAAAGATGACTAGAAGGCGAGATTGGATTTGGTTGCTATGGGAATTAGAGAAGAATTGGCATCGGTCAAGGAAAAATGATGTACTTATCTACCTCTGGCAGCTTATACTTTATCTAGAAAAGAGAAAATCACTTTTTGTAAATTCCCTAATAGAGTTAAAGTTCCAAAGAGGTACTCCTCAAACATCAGGAACCTTGTATCACTACAACATTTTTTACACACAGCAATACTTTTCTTTACAACAGTTACAAAAATGTTGCTTAATATATGAATAAGCAACATTTTTGAACTGTTGTATTATAATTTTAGAAATAGGCAACAAAATATTAGGCAACTCTTGAAAACTATTACTTATAATGAAATAGGCAACATTTTTTATCTGTTATATTATAATTTTAGAATAGGTAACAATCAAGAACTGTTACCTATAAAATCACTCTTATGGCAACATTGAACAAATGTTCCCTTTAAGTATGCAACAAAAATAACTATTCCTTTAAAACTACTATGAATACAACATTTAGCAAATGTTCCTATAATTTTGTTATATATATAATTGATTTGGTACTGATTTTTTTTATTTGAAAGAGAATTGGCACTAATAAATTTCTTTTTGGTGGTAATATTAATTTATTATTATTTTTATGAATTTATTAATTACTAAATTATTATTAAACAAATTAGTAATTAGGAAATAAAAAGGAAACGGAGAGAGACATAAATGCGAGCAGTAGATTGATCTCCAATTCCGTCATTCTCCACTCTTCCTCTTGCCATTGAAATTGCTGTCATTCTCCATGCTATTGGCTACCAATCCATTTGATTATATTATTAGCCCTTTCATAAATTTATCCATTTGATTTCCATATTAGTGCCATTGGATCCTTTAATTTGGTGCCTCTTATTTGAAATTAGTTTTATCAATTTATTAAATTTATGAATGTTTTGAATTTGGAAATTTATTAAAATTTTTATAAACTTGTGAACTATTAATGTTATTACTAATTTTAATTTTTAATTTATTCATTAAAAATTTCCCAAAACCCATAAGTTTGAACCCGTAAAGAAATCCTCAAAGTCTGAAAAGTGAAAACAAAATCGCGTAGTCTCTACAAAATCCCTAATTGCTCACCTATTCTGCAAAATCCCCTAAAGTCTATGTGCTTCCACACTCTCATTGATCACCTAGTTTGCTTGTTCATCTGCAAGGTTTGCTCTCTTTGCCAATTCACGTGGTCTACTTAATTGTTCCCCTTGGTCTACTCTCTTGTTTACTTGCTTGGTTTGCTTAATCGTTCTCCCCTATGCACATGTTTTGGATGTTTTTTGTTTGCATTCTCCTTGTTTGTTCTCTCTGTCCATATCTTGTTGTGACTTATCTACCTCCTTTTCTCCTTTCTCCTTGTAGGTGCTCCATTCAAAGGAGTTTATAGGTACTTACAAGTCAAGGCCCAACGAGGTAAAATATTCAATTTACATTTCTAGCTGTCCCAATGTTCATTCGTGTCCTTCCTCCCATCGATTATTTTAATTGTGGCTTGCAACCTTGTCCTGATTGTGCATTGTGGTCCTCTTTTGCTATCCTTTTCCTATCTCTCTCTCTCTCACACATACATATATATATATATGCTGGCACACTATCACTGATATGAACATATATAGGACCATGCTTCATGGGTCCCTTTTGCTATCTCAACATATATTGTGTCACATGATTGTTGCTAGAGTTTGTGGATTTGCTTGTTCGTTATGGGTCCCTCTTTCTCTTCTACATCCTTGTTCTTCTTTTGTCCACTTTTGCTTATTGTAGATGAGATTTGTCCAAATTAAAGTTTTGTTCCTTGTGAATATAGGATTATTTTCTTCACTTCTTTAAACTATATGATGCTTAGTTTTCTTTAATCAATAATTACAGCATCTTCATATTTTAGTAATAATATATTAGCTTTATTACAAAATTTAATGCATGCATAAAAGTCTCCTAATTTAAGATTTTTTATTTGTGAATATAGGATTATTTTATTCACTTTGTTTAAATTCTTATGGTCCCCATGAGAATGCATATGATCACTATGGATTGGTTTTTTATAAGAAGGGATACAGGGGGTTGATTGTTTTATAAGGTTTGAAGCAAGATTAGCTAGATTTCCAAGAGGCACCAATGAATTTATAGTACTGATTTTCTTTTCATTTTTGAAGCTTTGCGAGTGCCTCTTTTTTGGGTCTTTGTCTTGCCTTTCATGTACACTTCCCTGTCACGTGATTCTATAATTAATACTTCAATATCAAAAAGAGAGAGACATTTCTAGAGAGAACAATAAACTTGGATTTCATAAAGATGTTTCTAACCAAGCTTTATTTTGATAGTTTATATTTGATGGTATGGTATATTTTGTGTTCCACTTTATAAAATAAACATTTGCAATAGTCTCAAGTTTATGAAACTATTAAAAATAGGGTATTCTATAATGTAGCTTGAAAATGGAGTCTTGTTTCCTATATGATTACTCTATTCACATAGTGTTAGTCTATATGGACATGTATATCTCTGTGTAAAACTTCAAGCATTTCATGCTTGTTTATGTTTTCCATTGAAATTATGTACAATTTAGTGCATTCCTGATTGGTTTTTGTTTCTCCTTTTTTTCCATCATTTTTCTTCCTTCTTATCTGGTTTTGGTGTAGACATTTTTGGATTACAACCAGTTGATTAATTTTTTTAACTTATTATTAAAAAAATAAATGTTCAAACAAGAGTCTCAATTTGCTAAGGCAAATGATAATGGCTTTCTCCAAGTAATTAGTTATTTTTCTACCTTTTTTGTGTTTTGTGTGATGATCCAGTTGTCTTTATCTTCTACTAATTGAAACCTTGTCTGTTTCTTAGTTCAATCTTCAAAGAGAACAAGGCATTCCAGTACTTTCTAAGTGACTAATCTTCAATTGGATAAAGTTTGCTACTTCAAAAGTAATCAAACTTGGACCAGCATTTTTCCTGATAACATTCTCTAGTAGCTGTAGCTTAAATGATATCTTTTTATTTAATGTAGTTCATTTGTAATATTTTTTACCACTTTATTTGCAATATTTGGTGCTTGAAAATGATGTCTCAATGCATTCTTCTTGTGAACAATGATTGGTTTTGCTTACAAGGTCATAAACCTCTTGAGTTTTGCTTACACTTATGTCCATGCATGATTCACATGGAAATGAATAAATGATCAAGTGGGTATGTATGTGGTTAAGCATGTGAGCTATGTCGAAACAATCTTAGGTTACTTTTTTCTTTTTAAATGTAAAGTGGAAATTAAATAGCTTATAACTTTGGACATTTTCAAAGTAGGGAACAAGATCCGTTTTATAATCTTGAGAGAACCATATATATGAAACTGTCACATATTGATAATAAAAAAATTATAATTCGAATTACCTCTTCCTAATTACCTTCATATTTTAAGGAATTTATTAGTTTAGAATATAATTTGAATCCAAATCATAATAAACATTTTTTCTCATGGATTTTTTATGGTTAACTCTTCAAAGTCAAAGTAAATGGACCTATGTTCTTAGGATATCCTATTCATGTCAATTGTGAGCAATGCTACTTAATTTTGAGAAAAATTATTCACCTTCTTCTATTACCTTTTCTTTATATATTCATGGACAGATTTCATTAGTAATGTTTTTTTTTTGTTCTCAGGTGAAGATCCTAGATACTGAGAAGTGCTTAAAAGTTGTTGCTACATTGAAAGTTGAGAAGGGTACTGGTGAGGTTCATTTTCAGTTTGTTTTCACCTATAAAGTATTCAAGTTTGGATTAAAGAAACTTGGATTTCATGTTTCTTGATTAGCTTCCTTATTAGTAAAAATTTGAGAAACTTGCAAAAATGAGACCTAATGGTAAGTGAAACTTGAATAGGAATCCTCTAAAGTTTAGGATTCAGCCTTCACTATCTATAACTATAGCTTTATATTTCCCTATGTTCTTTTGACATTCTAGAACAAGTATAGTGGTTGTCTGATGAAACTTATGACTTCAATAATGAAGCATTAAAAATATTCATATCTTATACAAATTCCCATATTCAATTTACTTTAGTTTATGGGATAGGGGATGATTGGTTGAAGTTTGACTATAAATTTGAGTGTAATATTCATTAAAGCTAAGATATGCTACAATTTTTTTTAAAAAAAAGTTCAAAAACATTGTTTCTCAAAGAGGACTCTTTTGGCATCTTCTTTGCATGTTAAATTCCACTCTTGTGGTCTACTTTGTCATGCTATACCACTAGTGTTTTTGAAATATTTGGCAGAAAATATGAATAAGAATTGTACATAATCATAATTTTATATTTCCCATAATATGCAACAAGCTTTGATTTGACACACTATTATTTTATATTTTTTTCTTATACAGGTAGGTGGTCTTAATGGAGTACAAACAAATAAGGATGGAGTACTATAAAATGATTGATGTCATGCAACATTGTTTACTTTGAACTATGAGATATGAATTCATGTTCAAACTTAAATCCTTATATAAGCATATGTTGTCTTTTTTTGTTGGCTATTATAAAGCAATATATTAATGTTCATTGTTAAATCTATGTACTTATTGACTATAAATGTAGAAAATATTATGATATATTAGGTTTTGTACAATTCTTGAATATGGTTTGTTTTAGTTATATATATGTCTCGTCTTTTTTAGTACTAAGGATGAAATCAAATTCAAAATAGTTAAGTGAAATTCTATGTAGCAATAAATTAAGATTATATTTATAAAATGTTGCCTTTAGTTATTTCTAGACAACAGTTGTCAAATGTTGTCTATTGGAAGTTTAGGCAACATTTGAAAAATGTAATTTTTTTATAGGAAACATTTATATTTTATATTTACAGTTTAGAAATTTTTCCTATGGGAAGTTTAAGTAACATTTAAATAAGTAACAATTATACTTTACGTTTACAATTTAACAATATTGCCTATTGAATGTAAAGGGAACATTTAAAAACTATTGTAACATAACTGTAGCCTATTTCTTGTAGTATAGGCAACAGTTTTTGTGGTTGTTACCATAGAAGTTAAAAAATAGTTGCCTAAAGGAGTAAGTAACACTGGCAAATGTTGCTTATTCGTTTAATAGTTTACATAGTTACGACAATCTTTGGAACTATTGTTATATGCAAAAAATGTTGTAGTGAATCTATGAAAGATTGAAGTTAAAAGGGTCTAAAGTCTCATGACTACTATGTTTTGATAGAACATATGATGCCAGTAGGTATACGATCCATTTTGATGAAAAAGGTGTGAGGGACAATCACGAAACTATGTTTCTTTTTCAAGTCTATTTGCATCAAAGTCATTTGACCCTCGGAAGTTGCTCACATTGTAAAAACAAATTGTTGTCACTTTGTGTGAGCTTGAGATGTATTTCCCACCTTCATTCTTTGACATGATGGTTCACCTAACAGTTCACTTCGTCATGGAAATACAAATGTTCAACCTAGCTTATATGAGATGGATGTACCCAATTGAGTGTTACATGAAGATATTGAAAGGGTATGTGAAAAATCAAAGTAGACCAGAGGGTTGTATTATTGAAAGGTACATAGCCAAAGAAGCTGTTGAATTTTGTACCAAATACTTATTGAATGTTGATAACACTGAGCTTCCGAAGTATTGTGACTTTGGGAGAACAAGTGATGAAGGGATTTGAGGAAGTGAAATAGTTAGTATCTCTAGGACACAGTGGAAGCAAACTCACCTGTATGTCATGCACAACTTATATGAGGTTGATGAATATGTGGAAATGCACAAGGAGAGAATTAGAAGCTTGAACCTTAATAAGAATAAGAGTTGGATATCAAAAGAACATAACTGACTTTTCATAGATTGGTTGTGAAATCACATTATCTTGGAGTTAGAGAGAAATTCTAGTTCACTTTTAGCTAGGTTGAAATAGTTAGCTATGGGTCCAAGCATGTATGTACTCTCTTACACTGGCTATCTCATTAATTGGTACATGTTCTATATAAAAGAGCAAGATGATAAGGGTACAATACAAAATAGCGGGGTAACTTTTATTGTAGCATCTTATACTGGAGCCCATTTACCCATGTATTAGGCCTTAGCTATGATCCATTAATCATGATTAGAGGTTTAAATCACCTAGAAAATTAAAATAGAATTTTTCAAAATTCGGTGGTACTGTTCATGTGAGAAAACCATTTGACCTACCAAACTTCAGAAATTCTTAACTAATTATAAAAAAATCATATTGAGGTGATTCAAGTTCCTAAAATTATATTAAATTCAGATCTACTACATGGAAAAAAAAGAGAAATAGTAACTTCATTAGGCCAATTCGTACAGTACATTTTGTGGCCTTTTATTGTTCATTTGGTCATTTTTTTTATCCTCCAGTTTTCTGACCTCAATATTGAAAAAATCATATTTCCTTCTATTTTAGACCAAATCATTCATATTATATGTCATTTGAAATCTCTATATGTCTAATTCTAGTCATATTCTTCTTATATATTTATTTCACTTACACATGACATGACATTAACTTAAATTATGAAGGGTCAAAATTGAACTTTCACTGAAATAGTTTTGGGAAAACCTCCATATCATCTATTACATAGCTCTAATTACCTCCAAATCAGTGGCATATGAAACTTGAAATATAGATCTTTTTATACATATAAACATTAAATTTTTGTAGTCTTGTATAATTTTATATTATCTTTTGAATTTTCCAGTACCTAACTTCCAGATTCTATTTTTCCCAATCTTGCCCTGTTCTAAACCCTAATTTTGAAAAATCATTATTTTTTCTACATGACTCCAAATGGAGTGAATTAAGTCTCATTTTAAAGCTTGGGATGTCTTATATTTTTTGTAAAATTATAGAAACCTAATCTCATGTTACATATAGAACATCGATGAACTAAGCAGATATATCTGGAAAATGCCTTGTTTCAATATATATTGGAATTTGCTTGCCCAAACCCATGCAAATGAACTCATTTTGCCATGAAACTTGGTAGAATATAACTTCATATAACAAAATCTAGAATTGGAAATTCTCATACATTTTCTATAGCATTAACATAATATTCACTATTTTACAACTTCATACAAAAGCAAGGCACAAATAACAATTCACATTATAACATGATAACTTGTACATCAACAACTCATCATGATCTTCTTCATGCCTCTTGCTCCTTTCTTAGCCTTTTTCCATGGTTTTTCCCTATATGGTTAGTTATTTGGAAGAACAAGATTCAAAGAATCTCAGTAGCTTTACCCAATCATGCAATCATATCATCAAAAACATTCATAAAATCATCAATGAATTTCATTAAAATATATGGTGCCATATTATTTTATAAAAATTTTGGTAGAGTTTCATTTAGTAAAATAGACATCCTGGGTCACATAACCCTTAATCAACTCAACCAAAAACATATAATCATCACAAAACATCAACACATGGATATGGAAAAGCAATAAATTCATAGAAATCAAATATGACAATATAATACATAACTTTGTAAAATGCTACCATTGTGAATCCTCTAGCTTCTTCCTTTGAGTTGTACCTCTTCCAAATACTTTCACAATCTTTCTTAGGCTTCCTAAAACCTAAACACATCATCAAAGAACTACTCAAGCTTATGGTTCCATGACTTTCTTCATAAAGTGTTCATGAAACCCTAAAATTTAATGTCATTGTCCTTTGGCTTTTTCATGAAATTGATACTTGTTCCTAAGGTTTTCCACCTTGGGGAGCTCATTTTTTGCTTCAAAACATTCCAACTCTAAACTAACCCTCTGTTCTGGCTGAAAATCATAGGAAAAGGAGAGAAAATGATTTGTTTTGAAAATCATCCAACTACTTTCACAATCTTGTTCTAGGTTGTTAGTTTAGTGTTTCTCCTAAGTTTATTGCATCAAAATCCATTCCTAGCTTCCTCTAGGGTTTTGCTGAAATCTTAGCATGAGGAGAGGAAGGAGAAAACTCCATGAAACCACACCATGCAACTTAAGAAACTAGCTTGAAAGGATGGCACACTTACCTTGATCTTTAAACTTCAAGCTTCAACTTGTCTTCAAGATTTCTCTTCTTCCTTCTCTCTTTTCTCTCTTTCTTTCTTGTTTTTTATTTCTTTGTTTACTACTGAATGTGTCATTCAAAATATGTACGAAAGAGAGGGATTACATGGGTTATTCACTCACTAATTACCTTATTTAACCTTAATCAATTTTTGGTCCAAAAGTCAAGACTCCCTCAAGAAGTTGTTTAGCCAAAAATTAAATCCTTCTTTGAGAAGTTTTAGCCAAAAAAAAGATCTTTCTAGACACCTATGAGAGAGGAAAAATTGTTCAAATACTGTTCAATTTTTCCTGGTCCAGATGTATCTTAAGCCGGGTAATTTTTAATTGTACCGATAACACTACTTTTTGTAGTAAATTAGCATTTTTGAGCTATAGGACTATTCCAAATTTATATTTATATTTTCTTAATTATCATATCCCAAATGACATTTATGTGAGGCCCATATTCTATGCCAGTTACCTTTAACCCTCTGTGGGGCCCACAATCTACTTTATCAATACTTAGTTACTTTTGGATACTCGACACTGATTATTTCTTTATCCTTAAATATTAACCCTCAATGCCATATACCATTAGGCTCATGTCATTCAGAGCTTTGTTTTGACAGTAATTTTTCTTATTTACAAAATTACCCCTAACCCGGGGTTAAATTATAATTTTTGAAACTTTTGGGTTTTAGTTGTAAATTTTCCCAAAAACTTTTTAACCTCTTCTCCACATGATTTTGATTGCCTTGGGACATGGATATCATTTTTATAATTTTTTTGGGGCAAAAATATAATTTCTCATTTTTCCGTCCAACTGGGAAAAATGACCTCTTTGTCCTATTTCACGTAAAATAATATCGACATGTTTTTGCAATTTTTTTATGAATTTTTAGATATTTTAACTTTTTTGGGACGTTATACTTATAGCTCAATCAATGTGTATTCTAGCTTCAAAGACAAAAACCCTATTTTTACAAACATGTCATACTTTAGGATAATTAAGCACATATGGGAATTAGACTACATCTCATTATGAGTACCTATCTCCAGTTGTAAGTGGGTTGACAACAGCAATGGCTATCAAGTTGATGAATTGGGGTTCATTTAGGTGGATCTTAATAGGGTGGGGTATAAAGATGAGCCTTTTATTTTAGCATCTCAAGCTCAACAAGTGTTTTTTATCCCTAATCTTGCTAATAAGAAGTAGTCCATTATTATGCAAACGAACAAACTAATTGACAACTAGATGATAGTCAAGACTATCAAGATATGGATATTGAGGATGATCCTTTCCATGGGACATCACTTGATACTAATCCTACTGGAGATGACGCCCTTTACATGAGAGATGACCATCAAGAACGTACTTTGATTGTAAAAGTAGAATGAACTAGTCAACGTTTGACAACAAAGAGGAAAAGATTTGAATTACCATATATAATTTATTGTTTGCCTTAGTTTGAATTTTATTTCCTTCAACATGTATAATTTTTTGATTTTTTAATTTCTTTGTATGCTTTATATTTGCTTTAAATTCTTTTTCTATCTTTGATATCTTACATATTTGTTGGAATTTAATAGTAGGTAAATGGCATCCCCTTGTGATCATTGGTTTACTGCTAGAGAATTGATGCTTTGTGAGAATAATTGTCCTTGTATGTATACCCAATTCGATGGCTTGTTTTTGGTTAAATTTCTAGCCATAAAAAGCTCTATTTTTAGTGACAATAGAATTTTTCTTTGCCAGGCCTAAAAAAATAGAAATTTTCTTTGCCTTTTTCAAAACAAAAAAGTAACTTCTCAAATCTTAATGATGTTATAGAACTATGGATGTGGAAGATGACAATTTTATGCATCTAGTTAGGAACATTTTGCTCAACTGTACTCAAATGTTAGTCCAGTATTTAATTTGAAAAATGTTTAGAAAACTAATTTCCACATGATTATGAGAGGTTAATTATACACTGTCAAGAACCTATCATCTTTGAAGATTAAGCTTTCGATCATAAGCCCATAAATTCATAGTATTATTATCTCTAACATTCCAGCTCATACAAAAAGCCATTTGTTCATGGGAATTTTGACCACTTTGTTAAGTAGACCCCAATACCTATGATGAACCAATTCAACCTAAAACCTTAATCAATTAAGAGAACGCCCATGAATGGTTTTTGTTATTTTCTCTATCATACAACCTTGACACTTGTTGAAAAGCTTATGTGTCCACTATGATAACTTCAGAAAAGGATATGGCCAAATAAAATGTCAGAGAAGGAGAATAGCTTTATTGGCATAGAACTAATTTTTCCTTCTCCTTCCCATGTCAGATTTATAAGGGCATAATATTACGTCACAAGTAAGTGGATGGAATTCAAAATCTTCATGGACTAAAATAAAATGATAAGAGTTGTCACATGATTAGTAAATCTAAATACTAGTGTTAGCTCTAGCTTTATACCATCATGACTAGTTTTAACTACTAGTCTAACAACAATTTTTATAAAGTTCATTTTCCTTTTGGAGTTCAATTGCTCTTGTCATTTATATCTCTCATAAAGTCATGGATTATGTATTTATCAAAATAATGTGGTGAACTGGCATACCCTTAATGTTTATTCTTTGAGCACTTTTTTCCCACCTTTATCTTCTTCTAAGTTTTTTTTTTTAGGTTAGACCCATAATTATGAATTGGCATAGTAGGGTGAGAAATTCCTACATATGTGATAATTAAAACAAAGGGGCATATCTTTACCACTTGAAATTTAGAGGACAGAGAATTTAAAAGTAATAGTCTATATAGACATAAATGATCATAAACAATTGTATAAACATGTATAAGCCATATATTACTTTACTTACTTATAAGGAAATAATAATTTTGGTTTTTTTATTAAATAATTAAATTGGGTTTCTATAAAACTTTCTCAATGTGCAGTTTTTCTTTTCAAGCTAGTTATATTCACTAAAGCTATCTCAATTACAGGTACTTGGCTCTTCTTGGAAAGCATCCTATTTAAGTTGAAGCTCCAACTCGGTACTTTGATTTGTCAGGTAATTATACTTATCTTGTAGCTATTGATAATTCCTATTTTAGTAAAACTATTAGAAGGCTATGATTGATTTATGACTTTTATTTCCTATTTATGCATCATTCTACCAAAATTTATATGCAACATATAGGATATAAGAGGATTGTTTTAATTTCCTTGTACATATATGGTAATAATATTCTTTGGGTGTAGAGTTGTTTATAATATAGAAGGGCAAAGAATTTAAAAGTAATAGTCCATGTAGACCAAAATGATCAACAATTGTATAAACATGTACAAACCATATAAGAGGATTGTCTTAATTTCCTTGTATATATATGGTAATAATATACTTTGGGTGTAGAGTTGTCTATAATATACTCCAATCTCTTCTAGGTAAGTAATCATGGATCGTAATTGGATAAATGCTAGATGAATAAGTGCTGAATATGAGAATGGTTTGGAAGAGTTCTTTGAATTCGCTAGAAAAAAATTTATGATCTTCTTTTCATTGTCCTTTGTCATCCCATAACCACTACACCAAAAAGGGGTTTTGTAGGTGGTTATTTTTAACTATTGTTAGTAGTTATAAACCTCCTACTATGTGAGCGCTGACATAAGTGGACCCATTTTATATGTGGTTATAACCGCCTACAAAAGTATACCTTTATAGACGGTTGTCTAAATAACAGCCTACAAAAGTGGACTTTTGTAGGCAGTTGTTCAAAGAACCGCCTACAAAAGCTATCCAATTTGTTTTTTAAAAATATTTTTAATACCAGATTAATCGAATATCAAAATATATGCAACCTACCAAACCCATTAACCAAAAAAAAAATTATTATAAACCAAAGAAATTACACACACTAATGCACAAAAGCAAAAAAAAAAATGTAAAGCCTAGGACACAATCTAAGTAATCAAGAAAAACACCTAACAAACTATAACAAGTAGCTTTGTCTTTTTTTATGTACTGGCATGCTTATAACAAAAAGATCAAAATAAAATACAAAAAACTTAGAAAGAAAGATATTTAGTTCCAAAAGTAGTACCCATATCAGCATCCACAGATCATCTAATATTAAGACCATATTCTTCTCTTGCTCCAACCATTTAGATATATTAGAAGCTCTTGCACTTTCATTTTTCTCATTGAGTGACATTCCAATCATCTTAGTAAGCAATCTAATCTTGAATGTTCTTAAGGTCTAGGTGATCAAAAATAATTGTCGTGATTGTGTTTTCAAACATCTTTAATGGCTGGATCTTGTAGTGCCTCCACAATTTGATTCATAATTGACTTCCTTGAATCAAACTCTTTCATTGTTTTTGGTCTCTGTTAAAAAGTAAAAATCTTAAGATCTAGGTATGTAGCTTATGAAGAAACTTTGCTAGCCATGAAAACAGATAGGTTTACCTCTTTTAAATCAAGAATGATGACAAACTTTATCATATTTTCTGTACTTCTCTTTCTTTCTTGACCCTATGAAAATCAAAGCAAAGTATACTTTCGTTCAAATTTACAATATTAATAGAAATAGGAAAGCTTTTAAGGTCAATTTCAACTAACTTGCAAATTTTAAGTCATTATAAAAAACCATTTAGCTCTTTCAGACACATTTATGTCCTAAATGACAAGCAGAATCAGATGTAAGGAACCAGTAAGGCAGAATTTGCAGTAACACATGATCAAATTAAAAGCCTCAATTATCAAATGATAACATATGATATAAAATAAAGATGAAAAAGAATTATCAAGACTAATGACAATATATTAAGTCAAAAATGTTTCATGGATAACAAATGATACTTCTTTCAATAATGTTACGTTGAATGAGAAGGCCACAAAGTGTTTGATTTAATAGTAACAAGATATGACAAAAATGTAAGTTCAAAATGCAAACCTTATTCCAAGTAGAGAGGCAGGGATACAATACAAAAAATCAAGTACACTAGCAAAGATGGTCAACTATAGAATGTACCATAAATTAACACAAGTATAATAACCTGATATTAATGTGGCATAACATTGTCGATACAAAAAAGGAAAAGATAAAAGCCCAAGAGAAAATCAAATTCAATTGTGCATTGTTAGTTGTGACCATAAATAAAATGAGTTTGTATAAATAGATTCTCATCAGAGGCACAATACCAATATGAAGAGGGGGATAAAAAAAGTGATGAAGAAAGACAAAACAGGGAGAGCACAGAAAAATTTCCTGATAGTCAAAGACATGCAACAGCCACACATGGCAAAATTCTAAGGTACATGGGATGTAAATGCAATGGATGGCTAAGATTTCAACCATTAAGGTGGGTCCCATGCTCCCATATAAGGCTGAAATCTCAGTCATCTATTGTGCATGCACCCAAGAATGCCCCACAAGTATGAAATGTCATCCTTGCACAATGCTCATTCTAATCTCTTTGTTGTCCTTATTTTACTTTGAGCCCCTTACAATAGCAATCTTTAAGTACTTTAACCTCAATCTCGAATCCATCATATTAGAACTGTTGCCAAAGGAACAAACAACTAAACATGAAAGGTAAGTGGTCATGAACAATATTAGTTAGGCTCACTAATCACTACTAATATATATACGATAATGATCTTTGCTCATACCAAATTAAGAGCATTCCCTCCTTCGGTTGTCCACTTCATTTTTAATCAAATATCAAGCATACCAATTCCATGTTCAAGTAAATGCATACTAAATGCTAAGTCTTCAAGCTAAAAATCCTATTTTGAGTAGGTATATGTTACATTAAAATTTCTCAGCAGCTTCTTTTAAAATAAAAAATTATAGAAATATAGAGAATATATCAAAAGATGGTCAATCCAAATGAAAGACAATCCAAAACTCATGTTTTCTAACCTGGTGAGCTTTGTAAATCAGATCAAGATCATGCTTTTCAAGAAATTCAACAACCTTGTCAGCTCCAAATGTAAATGAGACATCTCGGTCATTTTCTCCCCAACCATCAAGATCTTTGTCAGGATTGGCCCAAAGCAGGTCACAGAGAAGGCCCTAATCAGGCACATCAATAGGGCAAACAATATTTCTTATTTGATCCAAATTTTTAAGATCAGGAGATAGCCTACCATGCATGCAAAGGATCTTCTCATTAGTTGGTCCAAAGGCATGTCAGAGAGCTATTATTATTTCTAAGATGGAGAGAGAGACATCTACCTCCCCTAATAATGAAACCTGTATGCACAAGACATAAATATGATACTTACAGAAATTAATGATAAAGTTTTTATTGAGTACATGGTATATGAGTATATACTTACTTTTCTCTTTGACAAATTCACAAACACCTTATGAGCGATAATTAATTACTTCCAACAAAAGAACTCATTTAGAGGATCATGGAAAACCCAATAGGAAAAATAATAATAAATAGTCAAGAATTCTATTGATAGAAGACATACTAATTCAGATCCTTTAAAGTGAGAGTTGCTAAAGTTTCTAAAATTTAACACTAAATATTAGTACTCTGCAAAACTATAAAGGCAGCCAAATTGTTCTACCTTGATGGTTCCAAAACAAAAGCACAAGGAGCTTCAAAGCTTTTAGAGCTCTCAAATTCTTGTCCGTGACATATTGTGTAGTGAGGAATCTGGGAAAGTGATTTAAACTCATCAACAAATAACACTACCTCTGCCATGTTTTTCTCACACCTTCTTCTGTTTCTTGGAACTTTTTCCTTTGCTTATAGTAATTACCTTATCGAGAGAATACTTACTTGAATGTTCCCTTTATCTAGATATCTTATAAAGAACATTTTGCCTGTGCAGAAAACTTGTACGAGAATGGGATATCTTGCTGCATGTTTAATCTTGACCATGACGATCTTGATAGCGTTCATATGCTTGTTCTCCTTGCTCAGTTGTGGATGGTGATGGCAACTTCACCGTACTTGGTGAGCTAGGGTACAGAGGAGGGACGGAGCCACAAAGGTTAAGGATGGAGTAATGGAGGTTGAGGATGAGATCACAGAGGTTGCCGTCAAAGATGTGTCAAGGCAGAAAGGGTAAGGCGGCAATTGAGAATGTGACAAGGGAGGCAGGGCAAGGAGGCGGACTGTGTTGACCAGGTAAGGAGGCTGTGTTTTGAAGAGAATAGGCAAGGGGTTGAAGTATTTTTTGTAAATGAAAATAAAAAAAATTAAAAAAGGAAAAAAGAAGAGATGGTGGTTATTAATACAACTGCATACAAAAGTTAATTTCTATATTTGCATTTATTATTATGACTGCCTACATTTTATTTTATTTATTATTTTTAAAATTCACAAAATATATTTATATGCGGTTATTTTAATAACCGCCTACAAAAATGTGACCTAGATAAACTTTTGTAGGCACTTATTAAAATAACTGCCTACAAATCCTTTCCACCTCACTTTTACTGACGGTTTTTTAAATAACCACCAACTATTAAGTGCCCATAAAAGTCAAATCTGGTGTAGTGAACACTTTACTACTTTGCATACAAGATTGTGATAATTCATGCTAAAACTTCTGTTTATTTTTTTTATTCTACTTCTAAAGGTGTCGAGCAGAATATCTACTCCATCTATTTTTTTGTTATAATTAGTTTACAAGTTAGATGAAAATTTCTTTCATATCATGATGTGTCAATTAGTTTACACCACTTCTGTCTTTTTGATATAATTATGTTAAAATATAATTTTGAACATAGGTCCTGGAGGCTGTTTCATTAATTGATGTTACAAGGCAATTTATTGAGGTAATGGTGTGTCAATTTGGGGCCATTAGAAGCTGATTTGGTATTTCCTTGAACTTTAATTGCAAGCTAGGACTGTTTGGTTTGATTACTAGTAACTAAATTGGAAATAAAATTCTGTCTTGGTCTTTTGTAGAAGGCTAACCTTTCTAGAGCTTATTAAAAGTATTGGTGGTTCTAGAGTTTATTCAGTTTGATTTCTTATGACTGAAATGTGTAGTCTAAGTTACATTTTGAAAGGGATAAAATCTTTTGCTTAATGAACAAATGCTTTTGGTTGCAAATTTTTTCCTCGGTGTGTAGCAATGCTTAATGAACATGTGCTTGGTGGGTAGCTATGCTTTTTGTTTTTATATTGAAGAAAGTGTTCTCAACTTGGTTCAATTTAATATTAACCTCGAAGCCACTACAAGCTGCAATGTTAATTAGTTCTTGCTAAAGTTTATTTTTATTTATTTATGTCTTATTGATAATTTAAAAACAATTAATGACAAAAATGAAATGGAACTTTTAGAATAAAATTATTGTCTTTTATTATTGTTTATAACCAAAATTACATACCTTATATTTTATTGATTTATAGATAATGATAATTTAGAAATTAGTTCAACACATTTTATATCTAATAATAATTAAAATGATAAAAATAACAAAGAATATAATTATTATTGGCACTGTCACCAACTAAACAACTATATATTTAAATCCTTAAAGTCACTAAAAAAAGACAATAAGGCTAAGCCTAATATTACAACATTTCCTAATAGGGTCTTTTATTATTATTATTATTATTATTTTGCCAACATTCTTAATAGGGTCTTTGAAGTATATTACCAAGTAGTTGGTAAAAACAAAAAAACAAAAAAAACAAAAATGTATATATAGGGCCCAACGCCACCCACACAAACCCCCCAACACACATACACACAAACTGAATTTAAGTCATACACACATATATAACTTGTAATTCTATGGGCTCCGCCACTTTCATATAGAGATGGAAACACACTCGACACACCTCCTTGTAAGACACACATATCTTTTACACTAGTCAACTTAACTTATATATGATAAGTATGCCTTGAAGTTTGCACATAGCTCTAGTGCTCTTTTAACAAAACTACAGTCCTTGTAAGTTCTAATGCATTTTGGGACATGCCTTTTAAGTTTAATTTTCTATCCATATACAAGACTTGAAAGGTTGTCAACTTATAAAGTTTTCATTATGCTCCTCTAAATGATAACTCTTTTGTAGGGACTTATCACACAACAAACTGACTAAAGCAGTGGCTAAATTTTTTTCCACAATTACCAAATTTGAAATTCCTGTAAGTTTAATTTCTCAATACATATCTAGTTGCTATTGATAATTCATATGTTAGTAAAACTATTGGAGCACTATGATTGATTTATGACAATTAGTTTTTTATTGTAAAATTATTATAGGTTAAGCTTTCAATAGAGACTTTGCAAAACTAATATGCAACTTATAGGATAAGAGTATCATTTTAATTGTTTCAATGAGCATTTTGTATGTCTTATGTTCGAATTTTTGAACCTGTTTTGTGAAATACTATATTCTCACTTTTTTTCTGGTTCTAATTATAGATTTTCATGGATTTAATCTATGTTTAATAAACTAGCAGACATACACAAACTTTTATACATACTTGTTAGTTGGGAATCAATTTAATCTATGTTGTGGAAGATGTAGAGTTGTTTAAAATATACTCCAATCTCCTCTAGGTGGTCATGGATCATAGTTGGATTAACGCTAGACAAACAAGTACTGAATATGACAATGGGTTGGAAATGTTTCTGGAATTTGCTAGAAGAAATGTTCTTGACAATAATGGAAGGTTTTATTGCCCTTGTATCAAATGTTTGAACGAGAGGCAACTGAGTGTTACAGAAATTAGAGATCATGAATTTGTTTGGGTTCAACAAGAGATATACACAATGGACATGGCATGGTGAATTTGAAATGTCAAGTGACTACCAAAAGGGGGAAGTTGATCTAGATATGAATGATCAACTAGAAGACATGATTCATGATGTTGGAGTAGAAGCCTTTGAGCGAGCACATACATATGACAGCTTGTGTAGTGACACAGAGAAGCCTTTATACCCAGGATGTACTAATTTTGCACGATTATCAACTGTACTAAGATTGCTTAACTTGAAAGCGAAAAATGGGTAAAGTTATAAGAGCTTCACGGATTTGCTTGGATTGTTGAAAATCATACTTCTGAAAGGTAATGAACTATTGGATCGTAACTATGAGGCAAAGAAAATATTATGCCCAATGGGTATGGAGTATAAAAGATGTATGCTTGCCCTAATGACTGCATATTGTATATAAATGAGTATGAAGAGTTACATGTGTGTCCAAAATGTGGGGTATCATGCTTATGAGCATTAAAGGGCCTCCTATGAAGGTGTTATGGTATCCTCCAATAACACCAAGGTTCAAGATCTAGTTTGCCAATGCAAAGGATGCAAAAAACTTAGGATGGCATGCAAATGAGAGGATTTTTGACAAAAAGCTCCGACATTCGGTCGATTCCCCTCAATGGAAGGTTATTGATCAATTGTTTCCTAACTTTGGTAGTGAGCCAAGAAACCTTAGGCTTGGACTTTGTACGGATGGAATAAACCCTTATAGTAACATGAACAGTAAACATAGTTAATGGCAGTTCTTTTGGTGATTTACAACCTACCTCCTTGGTTATGTATGAAACGTAAGTATATCATGTTGTCTATGATGATCTCGGGCCCAAAACAGCCAGAAAACGACATAAATGTTTATTTGGGACCTTTGATTGCAGACTTGAAAATGCTGTGGGAGGAAGGTGTGGATGTGTTTGATGCATATTACAAGGAGGCTTTTAAGATGCGTGCCATGATCTTTTGCACAATAAATGACTTTCCTGCATATGGAAACTTGTTGGGGTACTGTGTTAAGGGCCATAAGGCATGCCTTATTTGTCAAGAAGGCATACACTGCAATCAACTTAGGTATGGAAAGAAGATAGTCTACCTTGCTTATCGAATATTTCTTCAATGGAACCACCCATATCATAGATTGAAAAAAGCTTTCAATGGCTTACGAGAGTATAAAGATACTCCCAAGGCATTAAATGTAGAGCAAGTTTATCAACGGGTGAAAGACATCAATGTTATCTTTGGAAAGACTCAAAAACTTGCAACTGAAATGAATTTATGGAAAAAGAGGACTATCTTCTATAATCTTCCATATTGGCGAAGTCTTGAGGTCAAGCATAGTGTTGATGTGATGCATGTGGAGAAAAATGTGTGTGATAGTCTTATCGAAATGCTTCTTAATATATAAGGCAAGACCAAGGATTGTGCAAATGTAAGAAATGATATGGTTGCAATGGGAATATGACAAGAGGTAGCTCCGCAACTAGTAGGTAAGAGGAATTATTTGCCCCGAGCTTGTGATATATTGTCCAAAAATGAGAGAAGAAGTTTTTGTGAGTGTTTGCGTGGTGTTAAAGTGCCCCAAAGGTATTCTTCAAATGTTAGAAGGCTTGTGTCAATGAAAGATTTGAAATTAATAGGCTTAAAGTCTCATGATAGCCATGTCTTGATACAACAACTATTACTAGTAGCTATTCACGATATATTTCCAAAAAAATTGAGACATACTATAACCAGGCTATGCTTCTTCTTCAATGCCATATGTAGCAAAGTCATTGACCCTCAGGAATTAGATGAATTGGAAAATGATGCTGTTATTATCTTGTGTCAACTTGAGATGTACTTTCCACCTTCATTTTTTGACATCATGGTACATTTAATGGTCCATTTAGTAAGGGAGATAAGGGTGCGTGGCCCTGTTTATTTACGGTGGATATACCCATGTGATCGATACATGAAAATCTTGAAGGGGTATGTGAAGAATCCATATCAACCTAAAGCATCAATTGTTGAAAGATATGTTACTGAAGAAGTCGTTGAGTTTTGTACTGAATACTTAACAGAAGCAGAAGCTGTTGGACTTCCAAAGTCTCGCCATTAGAGAAGAGGTCCTGGTAAGGGTACACAGGGGTTAAGAGTGAAAAGCATGGCTCATGAAGAAGTACTATAAGCACATCTATACATTTTGAATAACATTAATGAAGTTCAGCCTTACTTGGCTACCTATAAAAGCATTATAAGAAAAAACCCTTGGAAGAATGATAAATGGTTAGTGAATGAGCACAACAAGACTTTTAGATCATGGTTCAATGAACAGGTTATGAATGATGATAATGTATCTGATACAATAAGATTGTTTGCCACAGGCCCCACTTTGACGTTGTATGTTAGAGTGGCTATGACATCAATGGGTATTCTTCTCTACAAAGGCCCAAGATGACAAGAGTACTATGCAAAATAGTAGGGTTATAATAGTAGAGTCAATGCATTTTTTGAGTTCAAAAGATCAAAACTTGGTAAGTCATATCTTATTTTGGAGTTATTGAAGAGATTTGGGAGGTTGATTATACTAAATTTAAAGTGATTGTTTTCAAATATATGTGAGTTGATAGTAATAATGGTGTCCAAACATATAAGTTAGGATTTATATTGGTGGATCTTAATAGGGTAGGTGATAAGGAGAAGCCTTTATCATGGCATACCAAGCAAAACAAGTGTTTTATGTCACTGATCGTGTAGATAAAAGGTGGTCAATGGTTCTACAAGGGAAAAGGATGATTTAACGATGATTGTTAGTGATAAGAATGATGAATCAAGTTTCAATATTTGTGAGACTCCTCCTTTCTCATCAAGGCTACTTGAACTAAGTAAAGAAGATGAAGTAGATGAAATACATGCCACAAGATGAGATCATAATGAAGGGATATGGGAGAATAACCTTAAATAAAGTTTGAGTTAAGTTATTACTTATCTTATTTCCTAGTTCATATAATAGTTTATAAAAATTAAGTTTGAATTTTGTTTGTTACTTATCTTTCTTCATACTTTAATTATCTTCAATATGCTTACCTTATTATCTTATTGTCTAAATAGGCACATGGAGAATCATTCTAGATACCAGTCTACTCATAATGATACTTAGAGTGGCCAAGCTCGTCAATCTACATGTAAAAAGGGTAGACGTGGCAGGTGGTTAAAGGAATTAAGCCTTGGTCATGGGGGTGAATAGAGGATACTTATTTAATTTGATAAGGTTAGAATCCAATTGGGCCTAATAGGAAGGGGTTTAAAAGTTTTGTTCCCCTTCTAGGACGTAGTAAGGCAATAAAGAATGAGTGGGAAGATGTATCCGACAAGGTGATGGATCAGATTTGGGAAACTATCACGGTATATCATTATATAAACTATTATATTTATCGATATTATTATATTACTAACTTATTTCTATATGTGTGTATTGTAGCTCACTTATGATGTTCCTCCTAAAGAATTGTTGAGGACAAAGTTGATTCAATATGCTAGGGAGTGATGGAAGGCCTTTAAGACCAGTCTTACCTATAGATATGTGTTTGGTAAGCTAAAGGGAGTAAATCCTTGTGAGGATTATCAATTTCTTAAAGAAGAGACTTGGCATAAATTTGTTGAAAGTCATTTGGGTAAAAAATTTCAGGTTAGTAAACCAAGAATGTGAAAATGAAATGGTTTTATTCATATTTGATTTTATTCACTTATTGTTAATAGGAGAAGAGAAAAAAAGCTTAAGAGTTACAAGTGAAAAATGTTTACCCCTATAGATTGTCAAGTGGGGGTTATGACTTGCTTGAAGAAAAAATTATGAAACGAAAGTTGAAGGAGCATGGAGATGCTCAAGGTGACTCATCCACTATGACTTCTCCTCCATCTCCACCCACTCGTGCTGAGAAATGGAAGCTTGCATGGCAAACAAAGAAAGAAGAGTATTTCACTGAGGAGGTTGGTGTAGTTGTTGAGAAGATTATAAGTAATTTAGGACTAATCAAATTTATTATTTGGCTTAAATTATACAAGTGTTAAATATGTTTGTTATTTGTATGTTATAGGATTCTCTCCAAGAACAGTACTCCTAGTGAAGCTTCACTCCTGTTGGAAGGAATGATATCTTGGCCATTGCTCAAAGGAAAACAAAGCACCCTGGTCATGTCAGGGGAGTTGGAAGAGCAGTAGGTATCAAGCAGTACTTTGGATCAACTAAACATCATGGCTTAAGAGTCATGATTCAAGATGAGATGGAAATAATGGTGGCAGTGCAAGTGGTAACACAGGTGGTAGCTATAAAGGATGAAGTGATGTCCTTATTTGGCACAGCCAAGATACCATCACGGATAGACATATCCATCCAAGGAACCAATTCTCCCATAGTTCAAAGCACAAAAGATAGTTGTATTCCTCACCTTGCATCAGAGGGTGCTCCCATCCAAGATAGTAGACAACCATATGAGCTATATCTGGTGGATCCTCAAAGGCGATTAGTGACCTATGGTAAAGTCTACAACTTTGTCTCAATCATCCATCACCAAGAAATAAAGGACAATCACGTAAGGGTAGTGGTTGATCAGGTTAAAGTTCTAGATGCACCAGTACCATTCCCTAGTGAAGAGGTGAACACAGCAAGGGAAACCTTTTTATATTATGAGCAAAAACACTATTTCAAGTAATTCTATTATTACTATGTTGTGTTTTACTCATACTTCATACAGCATGTAATATGCCTAATAATTACTTCATTATTTAGGAAACTACTCCTTCAATGTAGTAGTCCCAACCCCATATGGATCCATTAATGTGTTTGTGTTTAGTGGCAGTGAACATAAAAAATCCTATCAAGGTTCATATGGATTTAGGGATTATAGATGATATGAAGGATTACGACTTCTACAATTACCAGAGAGATGTGATGGAGCTACTCATGACTGATAAGTTGAACATATCGATTCAGCAATTGTTTGTCAAGTAAGTTTATTGTTATTTTTGGATGTTGTCTAAGCATTTAATTATTGAAACTCACATATCTAAATATTATAGGTATCTCAATTATATTTGCAACTTATCAGGAAAAAGTGATAAGTATGGTTTCATGTGCCCACAACACATCCAAAGGCAAGGTAACAAGACATCTGTAATATCAGCCTACACCAGATCCAGGCTCAAAGAAGGCAACAAGCAATGTTTCCTTGCACCATATCATCAAGGGTAAGAAAAAATTATAATTCATATGATATTGTGTCTGTGTAATTTATTCTCTATTTTGTAGGGACCATTGGTAGTTGATAGTTATTTCCCCTAAAAAAATGTCGTCACCTAGTTCTGCTCTGCATCGATGCCACCGAATGATGATTTCAAGGATATGATTGATACGTAAGTGTGTTTGTGTAAATCTTTACTTTGTGATGTTTATTATTATTACTTTGTAATAAAATTCCTTGCACGCTTTTGAACTTAGCGCTCTGGGATCGAGTAAAGTCATGTAGGGTCAGCATGCACATCAGCTGAAGAAGACTTCGTGGTTTTACCCAAAGGTAGGTAGCTTGAACTCGAGCACTTTTTGCAACAAACTTTCACTCTTTTATGATGTTGGTCATTTTTTGCTCATCTGTAGTGTCAAAAAGAAGTGAGAGACAAAGTGTGTGGATATTATTGTATGATATATATGTTTAATCTCATTACTTCAAGAAATGTTGAATCATTTGAAGAGGTAATTAGAGCTTACAAAACTAAGTTTTTGTTCCTTTGTGAGCTCATGTTTTGATAGGATTTGAACTTATAGATATTCAACAATGAGGACTCCTTTTCTAAAGAGGAAATTAAAGGCATTCAAAGGCATTGGGAAAGCTATTTTCTGGAAACCGGTTCTCTTTGAAGGTTAGATTTAGTTGCAAAAACTTTCTAAATAAGTTTCAAACATGTATGGGTGGAAACATGGCCATGCAATTGTAAATCACGTACTTTAAATTTATGAACTTTGTCTTGATGTATGTTGTTATACTTTTAGGTTTACTAGAGTTGGCTAATTAATCTCCATGCTACGTAGTTGGTTTAGGTGGAATGAGTGGTGTTTTAATTTTACAAATTGGGCTATTGGCACTACGTAAAGTGGAAGATATATATATATCTATATATTCATATATATATATAATGGTGGCACCTCATTTTGAGGTATCTTATTAGTTATTATAAACAAAAGAATGGGGATTAATTACTTTGTGGGATCTCTTATTAGTTATAACGGAAGAGTTTCATATAAACAAAAAAGGTGTTAGTGATGTTTAGATAAGTGGCAATTCAAAGTAGAAATTTAATGCTTTTCCTTCAAAAATGGGAACTATTGAGAAAGATGATGATTTTTTTCATTGAAAAGAAGACATAACGTTCAGATTAAAACTCTGACTGATATAGATATTTCTTTATGATCTTTCTGTAGGATGGATGTTGAAATGAAAGCTGTTTTGTTGGCCAACTATGTTCAAAAGAAAGCTAAAGATTGGTCATGATAAGCTTTTGTTGTATTGATGATTTTATGCTGTAATATTTTTAGGTTAATTTAGGGCATTATAGACTTTAAATTTGAAAGACATTGAGCTATTTAGTACATCTTTTTTTTGTTTGTGCAGTGATGTTGTGTAATAGATTGTAACTTATGCATAGAAAATACATATGGTTCAAATTATAATGTGTTATTAGTATTGGCTAGTTGCATCTAAATTGGTTTACATTCTATATGAGGGTACACGGCGATGATAAGTGTAAGATTCACTAAGTATATTTTTTAAGAAAAGATTGACAATTTCTAGATCAATTATCAGTTATAATTGATCTAGAAAATCAGTCATGACTACAAAACCTATCTAGAAAGTGATCATTATATTTTTTTTATTGATTTTCTAGACTGGGTGTTTAAAATAACCGATCTAGAAAATATTTTCTAAATCAGTTAAATAACTGATCTAAAAACGGAAAAATTTCTACATCGGTCACTTCTACATATGCAGCAGAACTAATCTAGAAAGCCTATTTTACCCAATCTAAAAAATGCTTAGTGTAGTAGTGTGTGAGGAAAATGTGAAGCATAAAAAGATAAGGTGGTGGTGATGGAACAGCAAGAGAAGGTGATAACTTTGATGGACATGATTATATGCTAACTTGTTGGTATAGTAAGGTGGACCTGGTAGTTTTTGACATATTCTTTGTAGTATTGGTAGTTTTTGGACATGTTATTGTTTTCAGTTTTGGACATATTGTTTTTGTTGTTATAGTTGTTCAAAACTTGAGTATAGTTTTGTAGGTATAGTTTATATCTTAGTTGTTGAAAAATATTAAAAAGTTTGTCTTAGTTGTTGATGATGCTGCTAGACATACTAATTAGGAAGAAAATACATGTTGTGAACATGTTGCAGGTTGTAAATATAGGTTAAAGGAAAAAAATGAACTAATTTTTCAAAAAAAAAATTGGTTAGCGTTTCCAGAAATGCCAACTAAAGCTACTTTTTTTTAAATGACAAAAGGTGGCATTTTCGCATGAAACGCCAACTAAGTACAATGCTTCAATTGGCGCTTATATGGAAAACACCAACTAAAGCATAGCCTTTAGTTAGTGTTTCCCAGATAAGTTCCATCTAAGGCAATTTTTTTTAAAAAAATTCAAAAGATGGCGTTTCCATCATAAACGGCAACTAAAGTTGATACTTTAGTTGGTGTTTATAAAATGTCAAATTTTCTTTACGCCTTTTTATCTGTACATGAGTAGATGACATTTTGGAAATGCCAATAAAGAGCAAAAACAAATGCCAACTATTCCCTTTTTTGGCGTAGTGTAACCAACCTTGCTTTGTTTCACACAATCATTCTAGATTCATCAAGCCTGTTTTTGAAAACCCATTTGATGCCAATGATTGGTCTATCAGTTAGCCTAGGTACCAAATCCCAAACTTCGTTCTTCTCAAACTAACTGAGCTCCTTTTACATGGCCAGTATCCAATATTCATCTTTTAATGCATATTCTATGTTACTATGTTCAATTTGAGATTTGAATACACAATGATTAATTTGATCTCTAATTGATTTCTTGTTCTAACCTGATCACCAATCACTTGATCAATAGGATGACTTATATGATATCTCCAAGATCTAGGTAATTCATGATCCTCTTCATTATTATCTTGCTCCTAAACATCTTTTATTTGCATAGAGTTTTATGTTTTCAAAGATTCCTTTTTATTTAGATTTGGATTGTTTAGGTTGATTATTAAATCTTCTTCATCATTGTTAGTGGAATCAACTAAAGTTTCAGTTTCTACAAACACAACATGCATTGACTCTTCAATTACTTAGTTTCTTTTATTATAAACTCTATAAGCTTTACTTCTATTTGAACAACCAAGAAAGATGCCTTCATCAGATTTAGAGTCAAACTTACCTAGGTTATCCTTACCATTGTTATGGATATAGAGCTTATAGCCAAAAACATAAAGATATGAAAGGTTGACTTTCTTTCCCTTGTATAATTCATAAGGTGTCCTATTGAGTAGAGGTCTTACATAGGCTCAATTTATGATGTAACATGTTGTGCTAGCTACATTTGCCTAGAAGTATTTTAGAAGTTTCTTTTCATTGAGCATTACATAAGTCATTTCTTCAAGTGTTCTATTCCTTCTTTCAACAACACCATTCTACTGTGGAGTTATTGGAGAGCTAAGAAATTGTGCTCTATTCCATTTTCTTCACAAAACTTTAGGAAGCTTTTGTTCTCAAATTCACCTCCATGATTAGACCTGATAGCAACAATAGAGAAACCTTTTTCATTTTGCACTTTCTTAGCTAAGATAACAAATGTAGTAAATACCTTTTCTTTAGGTGGAAGAAATATGGTTCATGTAAACCTAGAGTAATCTTCAACTATTATAAGAACATACAAATTTCCATCAAGGCTCATAACACGAGATAGACATTTCAAACCTATATGAAGTAACTACAATGATCTTAAAGTAAAGACAATATTCTTAGACTTAAATTTGCTTCCCTTGAAGACAAGTATCACATTCTCTATCTTTCTCAAAAGAAATTTTAAGCAAACTAGTTACTAATTCATTCTTAACTAACTTATTAAGTTGGTTCATGTTAACATGAGCTAATCTCTTATGCCATAGCCATGATTCATCATTCTTACTAATTAAACATATAGAATCTAGAGAGGAGAGTTCATCTAAATCAATGGTATAATAATTACCATGGCTTTGAGCTTTAGGAATGATCTTCTTGTTGCTTTTTCTGATATTTGGGCACTCTTGGGAGCTGAATAGCACCTAATTTCCTTTGTCACAGGTTTAACTCAAACTTAGGAGATTGTGGTTAAGACCAATTACAAATAATACTTATTCTACAAAAGTTTCTAGATTCTTTCCCATAATGCCAATACCAATAATCTTTCTTTTCTGGTCTCCTCCAAATGTAACTAATCCTCATTTCTTATTTTTGAGAATGATGAATTTTTCCTTGTCTCCAGTCATGTGCCTTGAGCAAGCATTATCCATATACCATTTGTTTATTTTTTTTGCTTCAAGGCATACTTGCAAGAGTGAGATCAATTCTTGCTTTTAGATGGTCATACTTTCTTGGGTCCTTTTTTGTTAATTATAATTCCCTTTGGTACTAAAGCACCTTTGGGAACCTACTTCATCTCATTGTTAATTCCTTTTTTCTTGTAGATACAAGAATTGGAACTGTGACCTTTCTTATTATAGAAGTTGCAAGTTGAGAAGGGGCTACAAGATAGTACAGATGGAACAAAATACTGTGAATAATATTTTTCACGACTTTTAGGTTTTCTTGTTTGTGAGATAGATTTATTATTGCTAGGATCATAACCAATGCCAGCTTTGTTATGAACACATCTTTGTACACCTAAGATGATGCTTAAAATCTCTTTGCCTTAAGTAAATTTTGTAAGTGTGTTGTACAGATCATTATTTTTTCTTTCAATGTAGCATATGACACATATGAATTCATTTTTCCATTTTCAAAATCAGTGATTTTGTTTTGAGTTTCTTTTCTTCTTTAAGTTGTTGTTCTAGGAGTAAAACTTTCCTTTTAGCTTTAGAATGATTAGTTACAATCTTAATGCACTCATCATGCAAATCATGAAAATGTAGCTTGTAATTTGTTAGATATACTAACTTCCCAAAATGGGGGTGAATTGGGAAGATTAAAATTTTCTGCAAAAGTGTAAGAGAGCAGTGAAAGCAAGAGTGATAGTAAAAACAGAGTATAAAATATAACTAAGTGAAAATCAAGATAAAGGAAGAGAAGACACAAATATTTATCCTGGTTCGACCTCTTTCTCTTGACCTACGTCTAGTCCTCAAGCTATTACTTGAGATTTTTCACTATCTTGCAAGAATTCATTGGACTTCTTGCAATGCCTCAGTATAGCTTGATGCTCTATTGTAGGAGCTTATAATCTCACTCTTTACACTTTAGCTAAGTGCTTTCCAAATCCCTTATGAAATCCCCTCACAAGAAAATATTTCTTCCAAATGAAGATAATATTGATTATAGTAAATGAACTCTCTAGATTGGAGTGTATATGAGAGTTGAAGTACAAGATATGAAGTGTGTGAGAGCAGAAGACTTTGACTCAAGAATTTTGCAGAGTTTCAGTATATACAATGTAAAATTGTTACCCACATCTTCAAATAAAGCTCTATTTATAGATTTATGTCTTAACTATATATTAGAGACAAAATCTATCCATTAGAGACGTTACCCAATAGTTACTTTGAAAAACTATACGTTAGGAGTGGATAGCCCTGGTGTTTGAGTAGGCTGAGATAGAGTAGATACAGGCTGAAAGGGCTAAGGTGAGGATTGTAAAGGAAGAGCAGTCTCAGAGGTTTCTGCTTGTTGTCAGTGGGAGCCATCTTCTTCAAAGAAAAGATCTTCTATCTTCCCAGCTCCCTTGCCAATCCATTTGTCATCCTTCCTTTCTATCCCCATCCTTTATAGTTCTCCCTCTTTAAAGATTTTAGTAGGTTTTCCCTTTCCTTTCTCCAGGTGTTGGTGGCATACTGAAGTATCTGGAGATGATTGAGGAATATGGCAGGGTGGAGTTTTTCCTCTGATCTCTTGCCTTGATCATACATTGAAGGATAATATGCCCTATATTAATCAGCTTGCCATGCATGATTGTTGTCATCACGTGTGCTTAAGCCCTTGTGATCAAATTAAAACTTCCTCTTTTATTGAATATAATCCTAAACATAATGCAGTGTAGGATTCTAACTTGGGCACTGAGGTCAGTGGACTTTAGCAAACTCAGAGGTGGCCTGTTCTCTTTTCTTCTAAATAAAGTGTTCAATATAGTGTTTTCTTTGTAATTCAAGATGGAACCTCCTTCCTCTTCTGCAGCCTCAGCTTTATCCATGTATTTTGAGGTAAAGATGTCAATTTTCAATCTATCTTGCCTAGGAATCTCTAGTACCTCATTAAAGGTTTCATCTGTCAGCCAAATGGTCCTAGATCTTATATTCACTTCCTATTTTTCCTTCTTGCCATTGTACTTCAAGGAGGCATACCAAGTTTTAACTACTTTATCATCATATCTTTCCAAAATTTCTAACAAATTCTTGTATCTAATCATCCATAGCCTAGCATCAAAGTTGTTAGAAATAAAGAAGTCTTCCAAATTTACACAGTGAGGCTTGATTACCTTTTTATTGACAAATTTGGTAGAATACTCTCCCAGAATATGAGCATTGCTCCACAATGGTAGCATGGTCACATGGTATTCTCTAGACTCAGTGCTGGAGGAGGAGGAAGAGGCAGGAGAGACAGGAACAACAGGAATAGCTGGCTCTGGTTTCTTCGAGGCAGTAGGAGCATATTTCTTCAAGTCTTCTTTAGGAGTTGTTTTTTGGTTCTTGGAAGGGGTTTCCTTGCTAGATTTTCCCTTCTTTTTTTGAGTTTCACCCTCCTTGGAGGCGTATTGGGATTTGACAACTCTCTTTGGCCGTGACTCTCCTTTCCTAACTTCTGGATTTTTAATTCTCGCCATTCTTGTAGGTGAATGATACAAAAAGATGCTAGGAATGATTTTATAAGTTGTGAAAAGAAGTTTAATCGGTGAGAAATAAAGATTCACAAATGGAGTTAATGAGAATTAAAGAGAGAATATGAACAGACTTAAGAAAGAGAAAAATAGGGTTGCGTTTGTTCAAATGGAGACCTACGGTTTTAATGTCTATAACTGTTCAACAGACAAATTTTGAGAGGTCAAAATTTGAGCTTCGAGCAGTTACAAGTTAACCTACAAGGAAAGACTTACTAACAGATGAATTTTCATCTTGAAGTTCATCTATCATAAGCTTATTTCAGAGATCAAGAAACAAACAGATGAACTTTGATTCAACAAAGTCCAAATTTCACAAATTCACACAACTACCAAATATGAGCAAAACAAGCAACAAATAAATTTTACCTATGAAAGTCCATCTTACAGAGACTTATCATGAAAGCAAATTTCAACAGATGAATTTGATTCAAAAATTCAAATTTCAAAATTCTGTAAAAGAGTTTCTAAAATACGAATTTTGAGATATGGAAATTCGTATGATAAGCATTTTGAATAGAATCAGTATTCCCATTTTATTTTTAAAATTTGAATTTCCACTGTCCAACAAATAAATTTCGAGGGTTATGAAAGTACTTTTATAGTATGCCAACAACTAAAATTCGTCTGATAAGCATCTAAGTTTGAATATTGAGCATGCTAATGTATTCAAAAACACGATTCAACATGGAAATTCATCTAATAATCATTTAAAATGCGAATTTCAAATTTTTAAACTTACAAATATGGTTTAGAAGTTCAAATTTTGAACTTCCTTCAGCATCTTCTGATTGTGCAAGTTTAATTAACTCCAGTATACAAATTTGTTATCATTTAAACTCATGTGGAGCACAGCTCATTGAGATTTACCATACCTAATTCCCTTCTAATTTTGCAGTGTCTATCTTCTACAGGAGGCTTAGTCTGAATATCTGCAACTTGATCTTTAGTAGGGATGTATTCCAATCTGATGTCTCCTTTCAGAACATGATCCCTTAAAAAGTGATGCCTTACTTCAATATGCTTTGTCCTTGAATGCTTGATAGGATTCTTTGTGATGTTGATAGCACTTTGATTATCACACATTATTGGTATTTCCTTTATCTCAATCTCAAGATCTTCAAGCTGCTGCCTCATCCAAAGGACTTGAGCACAACAGCTGCCAGCTGCAATATACTTAACTTTTACAGTGGAGAGAGCCACACTGTTCTACTTCTTATTGAACCATGAAACTAAGGATCCTCCAAGGAATTGACATTTCCACTTGTGCTTTTTCTGTTAGTTTTGGATCAAGCTAAGTCAGCATCAGTATATCCCGTGAGTTCCTCTCCATTGCCCTTTAGATTCCAAAGTCTCATCTGTGATGTTCCAATTAGATATTTGAAAATTCTTTTTACAGTCGTTCTATAAGATTCTTTGGGACATGATTGGAACCTTGCACACATACAGATACTGAACATAATGTCAAGTCTACCGGTTGTTAGATATAGCAAGGAGCCAATCATTCTCCTAAATTGAGTTATGTCAAAAGTCTTTCCTCCTTCATCCATATTAAGCTTTGTTATAGTAGTCATAGGAGTCCCCATTGACTTGGCATTTTCCATGCCAAACTTTTTCAGCTACTCTTTCAGATATTTTGATTGATTGAGGAAGATGTCATCATCACATTGTTTAATTTGCAATCCAAGGAAGAAGTTGAGCTCACCAATCATTGACATTTCGAATTCACCTTGCATTAGCTTAGAGAAATTCTTGCAAAGAGATTTATTAGTAGCACCAAATATAACAACATTAACATAAATTTGAACAATAAGGCTCTGTTTGGTATCACTTTTGAAACCAAGGTTTGTGCTTAAAATGGAGTTTGATATATTTTGTACATGTTTGGCATCACTTTTAATTCTTCATTTGAGAATCATTTTGGAGCCAAAACCATATTTCACTAAAAGCAGATCCCTCCCTACTTTTCCATTCTGCTTCTTCACTTTCAACTACATTTATTTCAAAGTCAGATAAAAATGGACCAATAAAAATGAGAAAAAATGAAAAAGTTGAAAAAAAATAAAATTTTCATAAAATTTTTTCTATCTAATGACCAAAATGCCCATTCAAAATTTTAATCTTCATAGACTATAACTTGTAAGAAAATGTTACACCAGATATATTATGTTCTCAATTAAATAAAAGCAGATTAAATTTTAGTTCAAGTAAATTAAATTAATCATAAGATAGAGTTTAAGCTGAATTTGAAGAAAAATTATGAGTTTTATCAAAACCAATTTTCAAATAAATCATCCAAACATAAACACATTAGTCCAAAACCAATTTTTATCATAACTATGTTACAAAACCAATTCTGCTAAAACTCATTTTTAACTAATTGAAATCCAAACGGGCCCTAAGTCAGTCTTTATTTTCTTTCTTGGTGAACAGAGTTGTATCAACTTTTCCTTTATTGAATCCCTTTTCAGATAGAAAATTACTTAGCCTTTCATACCATGCTCTAGGAGCTTATTTTAAGCCATAAAGAGTTTTCTTTAGTCTATAAATATGGTTTGCTTTCATTGAGTCCTCAAAGCCTGGAGGTTAATCAACATAAACCTGTTCCATGATATATCCATTCAGAAAAGCACTTTTTACATCCATTTGATATAACCTTATGTTTTTCATGCATGTATAGGCCAAGAGGATTCTTATAGCTTTCAATCTTGCAACTGTAGCAAAAGTTTCTTCATAATTAATACTTGCTTCTTCATTATATCCTTTAACAACTAATCTTGCTTTATTTCTAGACATTGTTACTGATTCATCAAGTTTATTTCTAAAAACCCATTTGGTGCCAATAATAGAGTGGTCTTTAGGTCTAGGCACTAATCCCAAATTTGATTTCTTTCAAACTAATTTAGTCATCTTGCATAGCCAGTATCCAGTATTCATTAGTTAAGGCTTCTTTAGCACACTTAGGTTCAATTTTGGAAATAAAAGCACAATTGTTCATTTGATCCCTAAGTTATCTTCTAGTTTTAACTTTCTCTTGAACATCCTCAATCACTTGATTAACTGGATGATTCCTTTGATATCTCTAAACTCTAAGGAGTTCTTGAGACATTTCCTCAATATTTTCAAATTTAAGATCTTTCTTCTGAATATCTTGCTCTATATTAGTAGATTCAGATATTTTTTGAGGTTCAATTTTACCTTCTTCAGAGAGATTCAAGTTCTTAAAGTTGGAAATAAGATCATCTTCATCAAAGACATACTTGGAAATAGTTTCATTCTCAATAAACACAATATGCACAGATTCTTCTATACTTCTAGTCTTTTTATTGAAAGCTCTATATGCTTTACTCCTACTAAAATAGCCTAGAAATATACCTTCATCAGATTTGGCATCAAACTTACCTATATTCTCCTTTCCATTATTGTGGATGAAACATTTACAGTTGAATACATGTAAGTGTGCGAGGTTAGACTTCCTTCCTTTGCACAGTTCAAAAATCATCTTCCCCAGAATTAGTCTAATGTAGGCTCAATCGATGATATAGCTTGTTGTGTTTACTGCATCAGCCCAGAAAACTTGAGGTAGCTCCTTTTCATTCAGCATTGCTCTTGCTATTTCTCTAATTATTCTGTTATTCCTCTCCACTACTCCATTTTGCTAAGGAGTCCTTAGTGTTAAAAAGTTATGATCAATTCCATGCTCTTCACAGTACTCTAGAAAGCTTGAATTTTGAAATTCTCCTCCATGGTCAGACCTAATAGATATAATAGAAATACCTTTCTCATTTTGCACTTTCCTACCCAAGGTTACAAATGCATCAAATGTTTCACTTTTGGAAGAAAGAAACAAAGTCCAGGTAAATCTAGAGTAATCATCTACAATTACAAGTACATATAGGTTTCAACTAATGCTTTTTACTCTAGATGGACCTATCAAATCCATATGCAATAGTTGCAGTGGTCTAGATGTGGTGATTACAATTTTAGATTTGAAAGAAGATTTGGTTTGTTTTCCTTTGAGGCATGCATCACATTCTTTATTTTTTTTCAAAAGAGATTTTCGGTAAACCAGTGACTAAATCATTCTTAATCAATTTTGATAGCTGGTTCATGTTAACATGTGTCAGTCTTCTATGCCACAACCAATTATCATTATTTTTACTAATTAAACAGACAGAATCTAAGGAAGGAAGTTCATCAAGATCAATGGTATATCAGTTACCATCCCTTTGAGCCTTGAGGATTACTTTACGATCACTTTTTTGGATGACCAAGCAGAACTTTGAGTCAAATAGTACCCAATTCCCTTTGTCACATGTCTAATTCATGCTTAGCAGGTTGTGGTTGAGGCCAACTACAAACAGCACCTCTTCTATAGATGTTTTAGAATTCTTGCCAATAATGCCAATGCCAACTATTTTGCCATATTGATCACCTCCAAAGGTTACCTTTCCTCCTTTCTCAACAAACATGAATAGGAAACATGTCCCTTCTTGTTACAGAAGTGACAAGTGCTAAAAGGACTGCTAGATTGTAATACAGGAAGAAAGCAATGCAGATAATACTTTTGTTTCACATATTTTGGTTGGACATAGGATTCAATGCGTTTTGAAGTGTGATTTTTCTTTTCATGTCCATTAGCATGCATAAAATGCCTCATATACAGATTTTGAGTTTTCTTTTATTCTTTTCTTTAACTGCACAAAGGTCATAGCCAAGTCCAGCTTTTCCTTGTACAATTCTATGACTTCCCATTAAAGGAAACAACATATCTTGTCCCTTAGTAAGTCTAGCCATACTCTTCAAGAGATAGTCATTTGTCTGCTTCAGTTCAATACATGATGTACAGCAAGCAGATTTAGCTTTATGCAGAGATGTAGTGTCAGAGATTTTGTAATTAGATTATAACTTACTAATCTTTTTCTCAGCCTGTTTTAGTTCTTTAGCAGTTTTACTAAACTCATCATGCAGATCATGAAATGTATCAAGCAATTCAGAATAGGAAGGTTTAGATTCATATACCTCATCTTCATGATCATTATTGGATGAGCTTGGAGTCTTTTTAGATGTAAGTGCCATCAAGTAGATATTGGCAATTTCTTCCTCACCATCATCTTCTTTATCTGAGCTGTTACCCCAGATTGATGAGATATATGCTCTCTTCTTCTTGCCCTTGTCAGCAGTTTTCTTTTCCTTCTCTTGCTTCTTTAGGAAGTATAGATAATCCCATTTGATGTGCCCTTACTTTTTGCATTCATAGCATGTGATAGGCTCTTTGCCTTCTTTCTTGTTGTTTCCAGCTGCTCCTTTCTTGAGGAATCTTTTATTTCTTTTCTTGTTATAAAACCTTCCAAATTTTCTAACCATCATAGCTAGAATCTCTTCATCTAGTTTATCACCAACATCAGATTCTTCTTTTTTTTTTCTTCTGTAGCTTTTAAAATAAGGCCTTTCTATTTCTTGTCTTAACCTGCTTCCTTGAGAACCTTTATTTTTCCCTCATACTCTTTAAGGCTACCAAAGAGTGCTGTGACAGAAGCTATTAACTCTCCTCTAGCTTCCTCTATTACTGTTACTTTTGGTTGCCCATCTAGAGGAAGAGCTCTAAGGATTTTCTGACTTTCTTTGGCTGAGCATACTCCTTGCCAAGACTCATCAGTTGATTAACAATGAGGGTGAATCTCTTTTACAACTCTTTGATACTCTCACCTTTAACCATTCTGAAACTTTCATACTCACCAATGCAGAAGTTCAATTTGTTCTCCCTTACTCCAGTGGTTCCTTCGTGAGTGATTTCTAGAGTATCCCACATACCCTTGGCTATGGAACATTATGACACCCTATAGAGTTTATCCTAGTTTAATGCACTAATTAGGCAGTGTTTTGTCTTAAAGTTCAGCAGGACTCTTCTCTTATCTTCCTTATTCCACTCATCTTCTGGCTTCTCCTTGTATTTCCCATCATCTTGTAGCTTCATTAGGACAAAATCTCCCTTTTGGATGACAGACCAGATGTCCAACTCAATGGACTGAAGATAGATTTGCATTCTCTTCTTCCAGTATCCATAGTATTCTCTACTGAAGCTAGGAGGTCTGTTTGTGTTGTTTCCCTCTAGTAGAATACTCTTTTTAAAGCCAGCCATTGAATTTCCCAGATTGTTAGATCCTTTGTTTGGGAGTTCGAGCTTTAATACCACTTGTTAGACATGCTGGCTTCCCAAGAGGGGGGTAAATTTTCTACAAAAGTGTAAGAGATAAGTGAAAGCAAGAGTGATAGTAAAAGCAAAGTATAAAATATAACCAAGTGAAAATCAAGATAAAGGAAGAGAAGACACAAATATTTATCTTGGTTCGACCTCTTTCTCTTGACCTACGTCTAGTCCTCAAGCTACCACTTGAGATTTTCCATTATCTTACAAGAATTCAGTGGGCTTCTTGCAATGCCTCAGTACAACTTGATGCTCTGTTCTAAGAGCTTATAATCTCACTCTTTGCATTCTAGCTAAGTACTTCCCAAATCCCTTATGAAATCCCCTCACAAGAAAATCTTTCTTCCAGATGAAGATAAGATTGATTACAGTAAATAAACTCTCTAGATTAGAGTGCATATGAGAGTTGAAGTACAAGATATGAAGTGTGTGAGAGCAGAAGACTTTGACTCAAGAATTTTGCAGGGTTTCAATATATACAATGTAAAATATTGCCCATATCTTCAAATGAAGTTCTATTTATAGATTTATGTCTCAACTATTCGTTAGAGACAAGATCTAGCCGTTAGAGACGTTATCCAATGATTACTTTGAAAAATTCTCCATTCACCAACTGCATTGAATGCATCTGACATTCAAAGTTCAAATTTTGATGTGTCAACAGATAAATTTCACTAAGACCGTAAGCTAAAGACTTTAACGTTTAACATCAAAGTTTGTTTGTTCTAAAGCAAAATTCAAATTTTCATCTTTGACAAATGTTTCTATGTTAGAACATACGAATTTTCAAGTTTAAAGTTCTTCTGGTAAGTGTGTTTCATATTGTTACAGTGTCTTCGAAGTTCGAATTTTAGTGCCCAAAAATCGTCTATCAGTAGGCAGCTCAATATGGTACACAAGTTCTTCTTTTCGAAATTTGAATATTCAAATACCAAAGTTCATCTGTCAGAAAGATCTTTTATCATACCCAATTCAAAGTTTAAATTTCTGAAGACTAAACTTCGTCTGTTAGAAGAGCATTTGAGCAGACTTTGAAATTATCTTTCCAAAGTTTGAATTTTCAAAATCAAAGTTTGTTTGCCAGAGGACTGACTTGGAACTCTTTTTAAACTTTACTTTCATATGAACTTTGACATACCTTTAGATGAATTTTTCTTTTTTCATAGTTTGTGTTTTACCTAAAATTCAAATTTTCAAAGATGCAATTCGTCTATCAAAGGGACCTCTTTTCAGGCTAACATATTTTCAATCCGAAGTTTGAATTTCAGATATCAAAATTCAAATTGTCACAGTAACATATCAAGTTTAACATCTCAAAATTCGTCTGATAGTGGGTAATTTTCAAATACTTCATGAGTTATCGTAAAAACACATTTTTAAAACATTTGTATGCAAGATCAAAGTCTTTTACTCATGTAAATACAATAAGAGATCCTATATTTAATCTCATACTTATTTTTTTTGGATTTCTTCACTTGAGATCTTTTGTACACCTTTGATATATTCCTTTCAAGCTCTAGTTGGTTTGGAATCATCAAAACATTTAATTTAACACAATTCACTATAAGAAGGATTAGAAGAATTTACCTTAGTTTCTTCATGTTCAGTCTCCTTCTTTTCTTATAATGCCTCAGCCATGAGATATAGATTTACTATTTCTTCTTCTTCGGTTTCCTCATTTGAGCTATCTCCCCATGTAAAAGATATATAAGCTCTTTTTTTGTCTTCAGTAGCTTCTTTAAGATCCTTGAGTTTGCCTTCATATTCAGCTAGTGCTCCAAATAAAGCAGTAATTGAATTCATGGATTCTCTTTTAGTTTCTTTTATAGTAGTGACCTTAAGTTGCGACTCAATAGAAAGAGCACAAAGAACTTTTCTCACGAACTCAGTTTCTCAGTATATTTTCCTAGAGCTCTGAGGTAATTCACAATGTGAGTGAATCTTTTTTGCACGTCTTTCATTGTTTCTCCTTCTTGCATTCTGAAGCTTTCATTTTGGTCAATGAGTATCTCTTTGGCTGTATTGCAATTAGAGATACTAAAAAATTCATCTTGACTTAGAGCACTCACAATAACTATCTTTACCTTGCAGTTAAGCAGCATCTTCCTTTTATTTTCATCATCCTATTCTTCCCTGGGCTTGGGAACATCTTTACCATGAACTATTTTCTTTGGTTCAAGGTCTCTTTTAGTGACTATATCCCATATATCTAAATCTAAGGCTTTAAAGAACAGCTTCATCTTCATCTTCTAGTATGTATAGCTTTTTTCATTGAAGCCTGGAGGTTTGTTGAAGTTGAAACCCATTAGTAAGATGCTATCTCCAAATCCAGCCATTAGCAACTCTCATATTGTTAGATCTTTGATGAGAGCCTAAGCTCTGACACATATCATTTCCTCATAATTGTTTTCATCTCATGCCATGTCCTAACCGGACCCTCTCCAGTTCTCCTCCTAGTACTATACAACTGATTCCACCAAATACTAGTATAATTAGTAAATTCAATAGCAGCTAATCTTACCTTGCTTTCCTCAGAGTATGAGTTGTATTCAAACACGAGCTTCATACACCTTTCCCACTCTAATTGCATGTCAGTTTTTTGTATTGGCAAGGAGATCTTTCTGGTGCTCTTGATTATTTCTAGTTGCATGTCAGTTTTGTCTAGTTTTTCTTAGTTGAATCTCTTCCTCCTCAAATTCAATTCCTACTTCTTCTTCACCATCATCAGAATATATCATAGGGTTTTCCCCTTAGCTTGTCATAGAATAAGAAGGGGAAGCTTCAATCACATCTAATCTCACACTCAATTTCTTGAATTGATCATTTATTGAGTCCATGAAGATTTTCCAATCTAGAATTTGAGGTTCGCTACCACCAAACATGTTTTGAGGATTTGAAATGTTAATGAAAATAAGGAGAAAATGGACCTCACCACTCTCTCACATGTTTCAATCAAAATAATGTAAATGCACTTATGTTTCACACTAAATCAAAGCTTTTTCAAATAGAATGCAATTTCTCTCTTGCCTTTTTTCACTCAAAGCTTGTTTTCTTATAAAAGTACTCAAATAAAACCACAACTTCAATCAAAAGGAAATCAATTTTTAAAGAAGTAGCAATCACAAAAAACAAAAGGTCCAAAGTTAGAGTACTCAAAGATCCTAATTTAATTAAGCAATGACCAACACAAAATGAGCATAGAGAAACTAAAATTTCTAGCAAAGAAGCAAATGAAAAGGAGCTGGAAAATACAAAAAAGAAACAATAAAAAATTGAAAAGAAAGGAAGAGATATGTGGTGTATTATTTAAAGGAAAGAACTTAAGTGAATTAAGGACCACCAAAGTTAACAAATTAAGTCAATCAAGTCTCAAATAAAATTGAATCAAATATTTTTTTCACTATTTTTTTTTGCTACTATATTTTTTCCTTAGTAGCAATTAATCTTTTTTTTTTTTTAATTTACTTTGGATGATGAACAATGAAGATGAACAGCAATGACAAACAGTGATGATGACCATTGAACGAAACAATGATGATAAATAATGGCAAACAAATACTGATGAACAGTGATGATAATTTTCTAGAAGCAACGAAAATGGAATGAAACAAAGAGAAAGAAGCAAAACAGAAAACACACCATGATTTGCAAACCTAAACTTTAATGGCAAATGATAGTTGAACCCTTATGGAATTGATCTAAAGAACCTACTTGAAGCGAATGACACCTAGGTCTTTGTGAAATAAGGATCATGAAAGTGCATAGCAAAGAAAAAAAAAATAAAACACACAAGAAAACACAAAAGTTATGGTGGTCTAGGTGAATTAAAACCCAAGAGAACTGGTCTCTTGAACCCAGTTTTGATGATGCCACAAGGAAGGACCAATTCTGTGATAAGTCATAGTTCATTCTAGCACTCAAACAACGCTAGAGAAACTCACAAAGTTTGAAATTTTATTCATCTAATCTGAAAAACATACATAAAAGATAGCCTTAAATAGGCAAGGTAAAATCTAACATAATGAGCCTAGAAAACCTAATTAATTTGAGCTCAAGTAATCCTAATGGGATTAGGAGACTTTGGGCTCAAATAACACACCTATTGCACCTAAAATACTAGTAAAAATAAAGTCCCAAAAATAGATAATGAAAATTCAAAAGAAAATTATAATAATAATACCTAAGGCATTATAAATATGCCACCACATTAATAAAATTATATATTTTGCACATCACATGCTTATTTACAAGGAGAGCTATAAAAAAAACTACTAGCTAGCTAATTGGGCTTTATTAATTAACAAAGTTCAGCCCATAATTAATAAAAATGAAATTAACACTAACTAAGCCTATTAATCCCAAGTCACATGCTCTTTAAGTGAGTCACACACTTTTTAAGTGAGCTTTTTATGCTGAGCTTGATTTTGGGCTTAAATATGAAACTTTAATATATGAGAATATAATCATGACATTCTTGTGCTCTTGGGCTTCCAATTCACTTAAATGCAAGGTTCCATCTCAAGTTGCTTGTTGACCACATTATTCAAGGCCTCTTTTATTGCCTTAGCTCTGGATCTCATCATTGGGCCTTCCAAGCCTTGTAATGGATCAATTGTCTTTCACTTTTGGATTACATATCCAATCTCCTTTTCTCAAATGTCTTGTGTAATATCCTGAAATTTCTCTTAAATATTTAAGGTTTAATATTTTAAAATCTATAAGGAACTTGCAAAAACATATATACACCATTTTGCATGATATAAGGCAAAGAGGTCAATTATCTCGGTCAGAAGGAAAGATGAGAAAATGACCATTTTGCTCTTGAAAAAAAAAAAGAGAAGAAGATGAAAAAAAAGGGGATGAGAAGAACGAAGAAGAAGCTATGGACTTTTACGCGTGCATTGAAACAAATTTTATAAATTTTGGGGAAAATTACACCTAGTGACGCAGAAGTTTTAAAAATTATAAATAGTCCCGGGTTAAGGGTATTTTTATAAATATGAAAAATTATAGTCAAAATGAAGCTCTCATTGAGTTAAGACCAATAGAATATAGTATAAAATTTATTAAGATCAAAATAATATTTATTAGGTAATTACGATTTAATATTAATATCTTACCCGATAAAGGTCAGTCTGGACTGCAGAAAGAGGTAGTATTCATTCAAGAAAAACAAATGGATTTTATATTTGAACCAATTGGGATAATTATATTATGATAATTTTATATCCCAATATAATTATAATTATAATTAGTATTCCAATAATAGTAAAATATATTGCTAAAGTAGCTTTATTTATCCAGACCGGTTTAGGATATATCTAGATAAGTAAATATTTGAAATTTTTAGGCCAAAATACTCCCCATTTCATGCACCACAAGCTGCACATGACAAAATAGCCTTAGCTTATTATTTTCATGAAAAAGCAAGAAGATCAAGTGGCAAATTTTCATTGGTTGGAGAAATTTATATATACTCCCTCCTTTCCCATGTTTTGGCCAACCATTTAGCAAGGAAAAGAAGAAGAGAAGTCTACAATTGAAGAAAGGAAGGGCAGCCATGTGAGAGAGGAAGAAAAAATAGGAAAAAATAATGGAGGAAAATCCAAGAAAATTTGTAAGTGTTTCTTTTATGACTTACAAGTGTTCTAGTATCTTTTCTTAGTTGTTTGGCTTAAGTTTCCATGAAATATTTTTCCCCATCTCTATACAATTTTAGTCTAAGCTTGTTTGAGTATGGGGAGTTGTTTTAAAGTCATAAAATCATGATTTGGTATGAGATTTTGCAAGAGGAATCAAGTATAGTATGATTTAAGCAAGTTTTGAGAAAAACCAATTTCTCTTCCTATAAGTCAGATTTTTGTGAGCTTAGTATGATGGGAAAGAGTTGGATTTTCATTGTTTTGATGTTAAAAATGGATATCTTGGGTCGAAATTAGCTAAATACAAGTATTGGATTCAAGGAAAACCAAGAGATAAAGAATTTGGATTTTTAGGGTTTTAGTGAGACTTTGTAAAGCAACCTTTGTTTTGAGTTGATTAAGTTGATATTGAATGATGTTTTAGGACTTGTGGGAGTTCAAGAAAGCTAGTGGAAGTTTTGGTTCCAAGTGCAAAAGCAAAGAAAAATATAAAAGGTAGCTGGGTTTATTTTATTGTAATATGTTATTCTTTGTTGTTTCCATGATTATAACTTGTTGCCATATTGTATTTGTGTTGTTCTGTGACTGGTTTTGGCTGCAAAATGAGGGGATTTATTCCCCAGGATGTTCATTTTCTAAAGGGAAACTCTGCCAAAAGTTTTACTTGACAATATGGTATTTTAATTATTTATGTGTTTATATGTGAAATATTTGTGAAACTTGAATGATATATTTGCAAGAGATAAACTAGCCACTGAGATTTTCCCAAATCTCACCCCCAAGCACTAACATGATAGGTTCAAGTGATGGCAAGACCTCCAAGAAGACAAGAGGCAAGGAGAAGATTAATGATGATTAGATTTATAGCCACCTTGGTTGCTTGTTTTCTTGTAATTATATATGAAATCATATGTATTTTTATAAAGCTGTGTTTTGCTGCTATAATGTTCCTTTAGAGTTATTGTGATGTTAAGAATATATTTTGGAAGAGTTTGAATCATGTAAGTAGGTTATGTATTAGTTTTTGGAAGTTGGTATGTAAATCTGTCCATTATGCGCACTGATCAGTTATACGATTATTGTTCTTTTGAAATTCATTTTTCTATATAAGTGTTATATATTCTTGGAAAGTAGACATAGATATCTTTCCGAAGAGATAAAAATCACTTGATTTGTATAAGCATACAAATTATTATGAATTTTTGAAGTTGGCTCAGAAAATCTGGAAAAGTAGTTTTGACCAAATGAATAGTATACCTCAACGAATTTTATGAATGAATTAGCTCAATTAAGTTCTAGTTATATATTTTTCCCATGTAGGAAATATTTTTATCTATTTTTAAAGACTTGAATGACCCTCATATGATTTTCCTAGATTTAGTTATGATTTTTCAAAGTTTAGCCGGGAAAATCAATTTTCCAAATGAATAGTATTTTGAAAGATTGAATTTTTCTCATTCAATCTTCTAATGATTCAAGCTTTTTCTTTGTACAACATACTTGTTCCTACGGTTTTGGACCATAGAGAATCCATTTTTGAGGTCAAATTCATGAAATTCCAACTCTAAATACCTCCCTGTTCTGGCCGAAATTATCTCATAGTGATTAAAAAACAATTCCTTCAAATCACTTCAAACCATCCATGGATTCATGCTTATAGTGTCTAGTATATGCTTTCTCTTAAGTTTCATGATCCAAAACTCATTCCTATGCTAAAACCCAATTTGGCCAAAACCCTAAGGTGTAAAGGAAGAAAACTAAACCATAAATCATGCTTTGAAAACCATGGATAGTAAGCTTAGGGTAGTAACATAGAAGCTTACCACTTTGTGTTTCAATTTTGCTTTGACTCCTCTTCCTTTTCTTCCTCTTTTTCCCCTTCTTTTTCTTGCGTTTTCTTCCTCTAGTTTAGCTACTAGTTCACGCGTGAAAATGCAGAGGAAAGAAGGCATTTAAATGACTTAACTAGGTGGTTAATGATATGGCTAATCATGGTTAATTAGCAAAAGTAACCATGCTTACTTTTTGGTCTCGTTCTTTAAGAAGTTTGCCTTCGAAAATCATTAAATAATTTGTACAATTGGCTGCAGCACATCATGCATGAAAGAGAGAAAAATGTGTCCCAAAATTGTCCAATTTTCCTGATCCAGATATACCTCAATTCGGGTACTTTTTATCATACCGATAAAATTGTCTTTACAGTAATTTATCATTTTTGGGATACAGGACTATTCTAATTTTATTTTTATATTTCCATAACTATCCTGTCCCAAATGATATCTGTGTATGGCCCATATCCAGACCCGATTTCTTTTTAACCATCAGTAGGGCCCACAGTTTACTTTATCGGTTTACTATGATTTTTGGACACTCGGCACTAATTATTTCTTTATTCTTGAACATTAACCCTCAGTGCCATATACCATTGAACTTCTCTCGTTGAGAGCTTCGTCTTGACAGTAATTTTACATATTTACAAAATTGCCCTTGACCCAGGGTTAAATTATAGCTTCTAAAACTTTCAGGTCATTAAGTGTAATTTTCCCCAAGACTTTTTATTTCTTTCTAAACGTACATTTTAATGCTTTTGAGAAGTAGATGTCCTTTTCATAATTCTTTAGGGGAAAAATATAATTTTTTCATTTTTCTATTCAACCGGAAAAAATGACCTCTTTATCCTTTTTCACGCAAAATGATGTCTGTTTATTTTTACAAAATTCCTATACATTTCTACATATTTTAACTTTCTTGTGATGTTACAGGTTTGATAAGATATCTCTCTAACAGACGAACTTTGATATTTGAAAATTTAAATTTCGAAAAGAAGAATTATTATACCATATTGAGTTACCCACTGACAGACGAATTTTGGGCACTAAAATTTGAACTTTAAAGGCACTGTAATAATATGGAATAACTATTCATATTTACCAAAGGAACTTTAACTTGAAAATTCATATGCTCCAACATAGAAACATTTGCCAAAGATGAAAATTTGAACTTTGCTTTAGAACAGAACAACTTCGAGTTTCAACATTAAAGTCTTTAGCTTACGGTCTCTGCGAAATTCATCTATTGACACTCCAAAATTCAAACTTTGAATGTTAGACGCATTAAATGCAGTTCGTGAACGGATAGTTTTTTAGAGTAACCATTGGATAACGTCTCTAACGGCTAGATCTTATCTCTAACATATAGTTAAAACATAAATATATAAATAGAACTTCATTTGAAGATGTTGGTAACGATTTTACATTGTATATACAGAAACTCTTCAAAATTCTTGAGACAAAGTCTTCTGCTCTCATATGCTGCATACCTTGAACTTCAACTTTCATATACACTCTAAATTAGAGAGTTCATTTACTGTAATCAATTTTATCTTCATTTGGAAGAAAGATTTTATTGTGAGGGTATTTCACAAGGGATTTGGGAAGCACTTAGCTAGAGTACAGAGAGTGAAATTATAAGCTCTTGGAATAGAGCATCAAGTTATACTGAGGCATTACAGGAAGCCCACCGAATTCTTGAAAGATAGTGGAAAATCTCAAGTGGTAGCTTGAGGACTGGTTGTAGGTCAAGAGAAAGAGACCGAACTAGGATAAATATTTGTGTCTTCTCTTCCCTTATCTTGTTTTTCACTTGGTTACATTTTATACTTTTCTTTTAGTATCACTCTTGCTTTCACTACTCTCTTACACTTTTACAGAAAATTTTAATCTTCCCAATTCACCCCCTAGGGAAGCTAGCATATCTAACAGATAATGCTACTGAGATTCTTTGAATCTTACCCCCCTTCAATGACTAACCATCTAGATAAAACAATGGAAAAAAGGTTTTGGAAGGAGCTAGTTTCATGAAGAAGCTAATGAAGAGTGGATGATGTTGCAAGCCATTATGTTATAATGTGAATGGTTATTGGTGCCTTGCCTTTGTATGAAATTGTAAAATAGTGAATATTATGTTAATGTTGTAAAAAATGTATGAGAATTTTCAGTTCTAGATCTTGTGATATGAAGTTATGTTCTACCAAGTTTCATGCCAAAATGAGTTCATTTGCATGGGTTTTGGCAAGCAAATTGCAATATAGATTGAAACAAGGCATTTTCCAAACGTGTCTATTTAGTTCATCCCCGTTCTGTACTTAATGTGAGAATTGGTTTCTTAGATGTTTATACCAGATATAGGACATCTCAAGCTTAAAAATGACACCTAATTCATCACAATTGGAGTTGTGTACAATTAATGGTGAATTTTCAACATTTGGGTTCAGAATAGGACAATATTGGGAAAACTGGAAACTAGAAGTTAAGTACTGAAAATTTCAAAAAATACATAAACTTGTATAGAGATACAAAAATTTAGTGGTTTACGTGTATAAAAAATTCAATGTCTTAAGATTCATATGCCACTGATTTGGAAGTGATTGGAGCTATAGAATAAGAGATATGTAAGTTTTCTCAAAACTGTCCTAGTAACATTAGTATTCTGACCCTTCACAATTTAAGTTAATGTTATGTCTTGTGTAAGTGAAATAAATATATAAGAAAAATTTCTCCATAAGTAGACATATATAGATTTCAAATGATATATATTATGCATGATTTGGTCCAGAATAGAGTGAAATATAATTTTTTAAAATTTAAGGTCAAAAAACTGGAAGATAGAAAAATAACCAAATGAATAGTGAAAGACCATGAAATTTACTGTACTAATTGGACAAGTAGTTGCTTTGATTGATATTTTTCCCATGTATACATTATTTTAAGATATCCATAGAGACTTAATCACTTTCATATGATTTTTATTGATTTAGTTATGAATTTTCAAAATTTGTCAGGTAAAATGGAAAATGCTAAGTGAACAATACCTGGGAAAATTGAAAATTCTATTTTTGAACTTAATTGATTCAAGCTTCTCTTCAAACATATTTGACATCTAAAATGATCTAATATATGGGAAATGGGCCCTAGCATAAGGTGTTACACTTTTTGGTATTAGAGCCGAAGGTTTAGACTCTTAGAGCATAATATTTGGGCCAAAATTGTTAAGTTTAGGGAAAGGAATATATTAATTATTAATATTTCTTAGGCTTAGTTTATTGACAAGAATTGCTATTGTGTATTGAGATAGATAAGATGTTTTTCTCAAACAATAGTTGGGATCTTAATCATAAGAGATGAGTAAGCCCTGAGCTAGAAATTGAAGAAAATGATGAAAGTGTTGGCTTAAACAAGTTACCAATAGGAAGTTTGGACATACCCAAGATTAATGCTGGACCTCTTCTTGCTCAAGTCTAGAAACTAGGAATGGTAGCTGCAGAAGGTAGAAACTATGAGGTTGAGTTTCTACAAGATTTATACAATTCGGGTTTTGATGGTCCAATTCATATTGAAGATATGATTAATCACTGGCCAATTATAGTTGACAACTAGGTAATGGCTCGGGAAGACTTTAGCCCTATACTTTCTTTTGATGATTCTATGAGACCAAAGAGTTTGTTACACAAGTATACTGGGAAAGCTATGAGCATTTTATAGAATCTAGAATGTTAACCTTCTTGGATAAAGTTAAAGATACTAAGTGATCCCGGGAATCCCTGAACTATTTTTATAAGGACGTAGCTTGGATCAATGCAATGATAAATGTAATACTAGATGATGAGTATTAGATGCCGCATAAAGTCAGACTCCAAGAAGAAATGCCAAAAACTTTTCAAGATTGTATTAAAGAGCTGGCATATTTCGAGGCAATCTGACTGGAATAAGAGGATCCTATTATGGACATAAAAGAAGAAGATTCTGAGGAGAAATTGGAAGAGAATCCAAAAGTCAATTTTAGTTAAGCTTTTATTGGAGGTGAAAGTAGCTCTGGTCCCTCTGGAATGAAATGATGAAAATGAAAGCCCTATAGGCTATTTATTTACACATTTAAGAAAGAGGCAGGTAGATGGTGGTGTAATACTGAGTTGATCCTGCAAGCTCGGAACATACCCGTGACGCGGGAATTATTTTGGAATATTTTATGATAAATATTTCCTACAGTTACTTAGAGATGAGAAAGAAGATAAGATCATTATGTTCCAACAAGTGATGGATTAGTCAGTAGGTAAGTACACAGCCACATTCATATAACTAGTACAGAACTCCATCTAGTTATAATAGTATGATGACTAGAGCTAGAAGGCAAAAAAACTAAGAAGAGGAATAAAGCCAGTCATCAGGAAAAGGAAAGCCCCAATACGAAGTGTGTGATTTAGCATACTGGTAGAGGCTAACAAAATGAAAAGAAATAATTTAAATTATCAAAGTTTCATGTCTGCTACCTAGTAAATATTAGAAAAGCTGCTACTAACAAAAGTGAGAAAAGCAGAAAGAGAATGAAATTATGAAGTAATAGTAACATGAAAGAAAGATACTATTTTCAATCATAGTTTCAAATATAAAGTATTATGAGAATATGACCTATGAATATTTTAATAACATAAGAGAATAAGTCTCGAGGATACTAGTTGCTGGCTTAGATGAGAATGTTTCACAGGTCATGAAACTTTTCCGAGTTAGATCCTAATAAATCCTATCAGTTGAGTAATGATGTAGGATTATAGAGGATCCTAGCAGGGCTCTAAGATCATAGTAGATCTCATGGTCACAATAGACCAACAATAAGGTTGCAGCATACCTCTAAAAAGAATGAGAAGATAAGAAAGATTGATAAGCCCTAAAGTTAGGATGGTTCACAGAAAAGGAATGACCTAGTATAATATTAGAAGATAGGGAATGACATTAATCAACTGATATGAAAGTTTACCTAAGGCTTTTCTCTAATACTAGGCCACTCACCAGAAAGTATCAAAGAAATATGAGGTTAGGTGATGATAATGAATATAAGAAGTAAGTACAGTACCTACAAATAAGTTTAGTGATGGGATATTTTCAGTAATAAATGAAAGAGGCTAGTAAAAAATAGATTATAGTAATAAGGGAAAGTAGTTATGGAAAAGAATCAGTAAGGAGAAACTAATGCATAGAGGAAGATAAATTAGACAAGGAAATAGTTAGGAGAAAAGGAAATAAGAACACTGATGTATTATCAAGGAAAGAGGTTAATCAGCCCAAAAACTATGATAATTCCAATGAGCCTAGGTTAGATGGATTCTTTAGTTAGGATGGTGGCTTCTTCCAACTAAACCAAGGACTCCAAATCCAAAATAGATGTTGGAGGTATCTAAGATGAATGTTGTGTGGGATTTGGAGGATATGTTTCAGCTTTGCATTCCTTAAGATTTGAAGGGCATCATGACCATAGGCTCCCTGAAAGTTAATGGGTTGAGCAAATACTTTATGATATAACTGGAAACCAGTTTTAGAATTGTATTGAGAATCGTTCAGAATTAAGGGTATCATATTTTGGGAAATCGTCTCATTGCCTATATGTTCTAGGCAATAGTTAATATAGAAAGAAGAAGTTAAAGTATTAAAAGTCTCATAAAAGGAACTAGAGAAACATCCAAAAGAAGATTCCATGGAGAAAATAGATGACAATAATAAGTTTGCCATGGGTACTGAAACTTGTAAGTTTAGTATACCAAGGGATGATGCAAGTATAAAGTAATGCAAGTGTAGATGTAAGTTAAAGGAAGAATATGTATGAATGATGATCAAGGTATAAATCATGAAGAAAGAAAGGAGAAAATAGTGGCAGGCAGTTTAAGGAATTACGAAACCTTGAGATGGTAGATTATAGTCTTGGTATGAAATCTAGCTAGAAAAAGATATATATTTTAAGGTTGGAAGATCTCACAATGAACAAAATCTTTCATCAGTTGCCAAGGTGGGGAAAATGGGGTAACTCTTGGGGAAAAGCCTAATTGAGCTATGAATATTGGCAATGGCTTCCTTTCAAGCCATAACTTATCTATGTAACCTCTGAATACTTTACTACTTTAATTTCTAGGCCACAGAGGCAAGGTAGATGAAAGGTAGCTCCTGGGGTGGGTGATGCCCATATGAGCCAAAAATGGTGAGAGGCCGAAAGCTAGATTCTAACTAAGTTAACAAGAGATTGATGAAGGGTTAAAGGATCTCCCTCAATTTGCCAAACCATTAATTAACCATGATTAAGCAGTTATAGAAGTTATGTATGAAAACAACGAAGTAGAAATATGAGAAGTAATAAAGAGTAAAGCGTTAATGACCACTGTCTTAATATCATTAAGACGCCAACCAATAAATGGCAAGAGATTCTAAAGGCTATGTTGAGACAAGCAAAAGTATTGGATTTGGAAATATGTTTATGCATGAAGGAAAAATGGTAAGTTGAAACTCTAAGTTGACACAAATTAGAGAAAAGAACAAAGATGCAGAATAAGTAAAAGTAATCAACAAAAAAAAAAGAAAATGGCAATGAGATGTCATTATAAGATAGCAACCCAAATGTTAGAAGAAAGATAATAATCATGTTGAATGGCCTAGAAATTAAAGTAGTAAAGTATTCAGAGGTTACATAGATAAGTTATGGCTTGAAAGGAAGCCATTGCCAATATTCTATAAGACTAGTTTTGGCACGAGTATAAGCAGAACCCCTAAGCATTCAATAGTTAAATGAGCTCAAGTGAGGAAAGTACCAGGATGGTGATCTACTAAGAAGTACTGAATGATGAGGAAAATGTGAAGTGTAAGAAAGAAAAGATATGTCAATTGTTTAAAAAAAAGCAGGCACTGTGAATTATGATTATGTCAAATAGTCAAGTTAAGGCACCTGTTAAGATTATATGAATTAAGTATAAGTAATGTAATGGTGGTTCTCAAGAATGATGTGCTAAGGTACTTCGAGTTTATAAAAGAACATGAAAGATGATTGAGAATTTTTGAAACATTTTAAATAAAATTATTGACTTACTAAACTCAGTGAATGTAGCTCATGAAGTATGGTCAGTAGGTTATAGAATCTCTCAAGGGTCACAGTAGATCCTAATAAAGCAAGTGAAGTTATGAGTGGGAGAAACTGAAAATCAGAATAAGATGAGAAATTTACTAATTCTCGTAAGATGTTATAAAAATTTTATTGCGAAAAATCTTTCTCAATTTGTCTTATTGCTTGATTAGAAGAAACAGTTATGGGAAAAAAGAGTGAAAAATGAGTTTTTATGAATTGAAAGAGGCTAAACCTCATCCCCTAAGATGAGTAGTACTGATGCAATAATGACCCAAGGGCTCTATAATAATGAAAGAAAGTATGGATCATGATATGAGTAATAAAGTAGGGTTGAGTTAAGGATAATAGCCTATGTTTTATGTGATAAATTTTTACGAAAAATATGTTCCCACAAATAGCAGCGGTGAGTAATGCTCTCAAGATACAGAGTTATGAGAAGTTAAAATGAGTTATAATCCCTATGATTATAACATAAAAGTATTATGATACCATCAAGAACCTCGAGTGATAATGAAATAAAGGATAAGTGTACTTGAGGTAAAGAAACGAAAATGAAAAGAAGGAAGAGATGACCTTATAAGTGTCATTCAAGCAAAACTAATATAATTAGCTTATGCTTAGTATGAAAATTATTCATGTAAATGGCATAAAGTTATAAAAAGTAAAGGAAAGTAATGATGTTAGGTGCCAATGAAGAAATCATAGTATGAATAAGAAAAGAGAGCTATGAAAGTAAGGATGATGATTAAGAATGGATATATTACATGGAATTTTTTGATACCCCTAAGATAAAACAAGATTGTGATGTCCTCGATATTTCCCAATATGAAAAGCATTAACCAAATCCTTCAAATGTTATGAATGGAGGAATAAGACCAAAGTGAAAAGTTGACTTCTAAGCCAGATAATTAAGATATGAAAGTGTTCTTCTAGTAAAAATAGTGTGGAAATTGGGAAATAAACAAAAAGAAAGTATGAGGTACCAGTATGTATCCAAATTTCGAGAACGAAATTGATTTAAAGGGCAGAGAATTGTAACATCCCAAGAAAGCTAAAATATCTATAAATGCATAAGAAATTTGCAAAAATAGCTAGACACCATTTTTAACATACCACTGATTTGGAAGTAATTGGACCTATATAATGAAAGATATGTAAGGTTACCTAAAATTGTTCTAGTAAAAACTATGTTCTGACCCTATATGATTTAAGATGATGATGAGCCATGTTCAAGCTAAATAAATGTACAAGATAAATATTTCTATAAACTAAACATGTAGGGCTTCCTAATGTACAAAGCTTGTATAAATTGGCTCAGGATAGAATGAAAAATATTTTTTTAAGATTAAGGCCAAAATCTTGAAGAAGTTAAGAATTACTTCATGAATAGTGATTTTTGTGCCAAATACTTACCAATTGACACATTAAAGCCACTGTTTCATATTTTTCCATATATATAAGATTTTAAGCTATTTTTAGAGACTTGAAGCATCTTGGTACAATTTTTTTAGAATTAGTTATGAATTTTCAAAATTCACTCGAGAAAAAAGGGTTTACCATATAAATAGTAACCCGAGAAAAAGAAAATTTTTATAATTTCATCTATCAAGCGATTCAAGCTTCTAAACATGATAAATGAGCCATAATAAGGTCTCATACATTGGTAATGTGGTCATAAGTTAAATTATTACACTTTTGGCATTAGAGCTTAAGGTTTAGTCTCTATGAGCAAAGATCTAGGCAATTATTTATAGTAAGAAAGGAAAGTACCTTTTAAGGTATAGTTTCCCCTTTGAAAAGAAGTATTATTTCTTATGATGATTCTGGCCTAAGAATGTTATAGTGGTATAAGAGATTAGTCTTGAAGTTAGCCCAAGGTAGTTGCTGGATTAGATGAAGATATTTTACATATTTAATTTCCTTGGGTCCTAAATTATTTCAAAGTTAGATCATAGAAGATTCTGTCAGTCGAGTAATGATATAGATGATCCTAGTAGGGCTCAAAGATCACAGTAAATCTCATGGTCACAATAAGCCAATTGTGAGGTTGCAGTAAACCTATACAAAGAATGAGATGATAAAGAGAAGTTATAGATCTCTAGAATTCTTATAGTTCTCTAAAAGAGGATGACCTCAGATGATTTTGGAAGATATCAAACCTCATTAATGAATAACTGATACGAAAATGTGTCTAAGATGTTTCTCTGATGCCAAGCCATTTACTAGAAAGTAGCTAGAAATGTGATGATAGGTGGTGAAAATGAGTATAAGAAGCAAGATCCCACTTGTAAACTAAGCAGTGGCGAAATGTTTCCAATAATGAATGTAAGAGACAAGTAAGGAATAAATGATAGTAATGAAGAAAAATAGTTATGGAAATGATCAATGGGGAAACTAATGTGTGATTTAAAGGAAAGTAAGTTAGAAAAGAGGAATGAATAATGACCTAGATATAGGAAATTGGCCTAAGCCTAATCAGAATCCTATGAAGGAAAACCATAGGATCTAATAAGATTTCCATGGAATGTAATCACATGATGATCACTAATTGAAAGAATTACCTAAACCTAGAGAATGATCCTATAGCAGTGGTCCCTTCAAGTGTAGCCTTACCAGAGCAAGTAATTGTGCTACTACATGAAAAGGTTGATCAGCCTATGAGCTACGATAATTAAGTTTGGGCTAGCTGAATCATTTGGAGAGAATGGTAGCTTCTCCTGACTAGACCAAGAACTCCAAATCCAATAAGTTAACAGAACTATTTTAAGGAATGCCAGGATAAATTTAAAGGATAAGTCTAAGTCTTAGATCTCCTAAGTATTATGTTAGAAGCAAAAGAATTCTTTGAAGGGTATCATGACCATAGGCTCTTTGATAATAAATTGGTTGAGCTAGTGCTTGATGTTATATAGGACCACAAGTTCTGAAACCCTGTCAAAGAATTGCTTTAAGGTATCTTATACTCTAGAAGACTATGTCATTGCCTACAATTTCTAAGCAGAACACTAGCAAGAAAGCTAAGGTAATGGAAGTCCTAAAGGATGGACTAGAGAAGGATCCAATAGAGATATCAAATGGCAATGATGAGTCTAACAATAGTATTAAGACCATATAAGCTCAGTGTAATAGTAATGTAAATATGGAGAATGTATATGTAGTTGTGATGTATAGCTACAATTTTTTAGCTAAGTGTGAATAGGGTAAGGCACTAAATTAATAGTAAAGGAGAAAGATCAAGGGTTGAGGTACAATGATGAGATTTAGTTATTGATGATAAAGAGTAGTCAACGTTATTTGTTGAGTGCAATATAATATTGCAATGATTAAGATAAATGATAAGATTAGTTAAGACCTAAAGAGGTGTTCAGCAAAGACAAGCAACACAGGAATAAACTTCTTAAATGACTCCTGTAGCTACAAAATAAAGGTACTTACGACCCAGATTCCTTGCAAATGATCCTTCATTGTTTTAATCACCAGCAAAGGACTATTAAGCAACTACAAGAGATAGTTAATGCTGAAAGACAACAGAGGGAAGCTAGAACCTCTATAGCCTTGCCTATGCTATAGCAGCTTCAACTAGATTAGTAAACTCTTATGAAATAAGTTACAAAGCAATTAGTTGAGTTCTCCAACCACTAGCATATATAGTTGCACAATCTAGAAAGTATCAGTTACCATCCTTTGATGGTAAGTTTGACGTGCAAGTTTCTAGCGACAAAATCATAAGCCAAAAAGGATTTTTATAATAATGGACTACACATTGGAAATTAAAGCCTTAATGGCAACTTACATGTTGGAAAAAGAGACTAACCACTGGTGGTAGAATATAAGGTAGATTATGCAGGCTAGAGGCACACCATTGACTTGGGAAGTATACTTAGAATAGTTTCAAGAAAAGTATTTTCCTGGTTTGTAAAAGATAAAAGGGAGCAGAGTTTGTAATGATCCACCATAATAAGAATAAGTCGATCAATGCATATGTAGCAAGGTATAATAACTAAATGGCTTGATATTCTACTTACCTCTAGTAGAATGATGAGTAAGGAAAGATAGAAAAGTAAGAAAGGGGCCTAAAGTCAACAGTCAAAGAGAAAGTCACCTCAATGAGAATTTGAGCTTTCAACTCATTGGTTAAAATGAGTAGAATCATTAAGAATAGACTAAATCACAAGTATGTTCTGTTAGCACCTCTAGGAAATAATAGTAAGAAAACTATGGAGGAAAAGGAAGTAAGAAAAATTAAGAGTAAGAAGCCTTGGAATAATGGGGGATCTAAGAAGTAAAGCAAAAAGGTAAACAAGGCAGACAAAATAAGCCAGATCTTATTTACGTAGGATGTGGAAAGGCTCATGGCGGAAGGCTATATTTAGTAAGATAGAACGTGTACTTCAAGTATAGAAAGTTAAGACATTATGCTCATGATGATACTATGGAGATGGCCAACCTCAAACCATAAGCACAAGGGAGAGTCTTCGTACTATCCTAATATGAGGCAATAAGTCACTTGATGTCAGCAAAGTTATGGTATAGGTGCAAGACATTCTTTTACTCTTGTAACTATGCTAAAAGGATGGGCTTGGAAGTTACTATTTTGTAAAATGATGTACATGTGAATGTTTTCACTAGAAGCATGACTATAATCTCTATTACCTATCTAAATAACATTGTAGCACCACAGTAAGTTCAATTTGTATGCCTTTCCTTAATATTGATGTGGTTGATGAAATGGACTGGCTTTTTCTAAATAAACTCCTCCTAGATTGTAAGATAAGATTTTCATTTTTCCTACCCTTGAAGGTATTCCATGTGCTGCGATTAAGTTAAATGTTATATTAATTGCTCAAGCTAAGAGATGCTTAAAAAAAGAATGTTAAAGATGAATAGAAAAGAATTAATGAATGATTTAAAGAAGAAAGTTATATAAAGATTCAATGCCTTTGAAAGAAAGGATTAATTTATGATGTTTAAGGTATAAAGTATGAATCCAAGGTATTCGAATAGTGGTAAGCAGTTAGGGAACTGCAAGACCTTAAGATAGTTGATTGCTGAACTTAGTATAAAATCTAGTTATAAGAGAGTTCTTGATTGAAAGATCTCACAAGCAACAAAATCCTTTATTAGCTACCAAGGCAAGGTAAAAAGGAGGCAGTCCTTAGGTAGAAGCCCAATTGGGCAAAGAGATGAAACCTTTCATATGATAAGAGCCGCCAAAGCAAGATAGATAAGAGGTAACTCTTAGGGAGAAGCCTACTTGAGCAAGAATCAATGATGGTGAGAAACTGAGGGCTAGATTTTAACTTAGCTAGCAAGAGACTTTTGAAGGATTAAGAAGTTTCCTTAAAATGCCATATCACTAATCAACCTTGGCGAAGAAGTTAAAAAGAGTATGCATAAGAACAAATGAAGCAAAAGTTGTTAAGGAGTAAAGAGTTAGTAACCACTGCCTGAATATTATCTAAACCCAACCCATAGAGAGCCAAAAGATTTCTATGGCTACGATAAGGAAAGAAAAATATCGAGTTTAGGGCTATATTTACAAATAAAGGCGCAGCCGTAAATGGAACCTCTAGGCTAGCAAAAGCTAGAGTAAAATGAAGTAGTATAGGTATAGGCAATGAATAAAAATAAGGCTGATAATGAGATATTGTTATAGTATGTTATGTTAGTTGCTAAAAGAAGATGAGTATAGGGATTGAATGCCCTAGAATTAAAAGTAGTAAATTGTCCCAAGGTCCCACAAATGAGTTATGGCCTAAAAGGATGACTAATACTGCATTCTCTAATACCAGTATTGGCATGAGTGCAGTAGAATCCCTTAGCATTTTTCATTTAAGTGTGCTCAAGTAAGGGAAATTTCAGGATGGATGACTTTATATGCTAATAGGAAATGTGGGCACTATGATTATGCCAAATAATCTTATTAAATAACCTATTAGGCTACATGAATAGAAGTAAAAATAGTTGATTGTGGTCTCCAATGATTGTGTAATGAAGTACTCTAAAACTTTTAAGGAGCATGAAAGATAACTAAGAATTTTTTAAATTTTATAAATGAAAGTGAAGATTTGCTGAATTTAGTAAATGGGAATTGGATATGAAAGATATAGTTAATAAGTTACATAATCTTGCATAAGGATCACACTAGATCCTAGTAAAGCAAGTAAAGTTATGAAGTGGAGAGACGAAGACTAGAATAAGATGAGAAACTTTTTACAAGTTTAGCAAGATAATATGAAAAATTTCTCTCAGATTATCTTACCACTTGATTAGAAAAGAAAGTTTTGTGGGAAAGGAATTATGAAATGAATTTTTATGAACTAATAAGGCTAAACCTCCTCACCAATGTTAATGTTCCTTATCCAATCATGACCTAGGGGGTCTATGACAGTAAAAAGTAAGTATGGATTAGGGTATGTGTAATGTGACAAGGTTAGTTTGAAGATAATAGCCTATGTTTTAAATGATAAATTTTATAAAAATGTATTCACTTATAGCAGTGGTAATTAATGCTCTCAAGATAAAGAGTTAGTATAAGCTACTATGCTTATAGTAACACCATAGAAGTATATGAGATTGTAATAACCCCAAGTGTTCACATGATAAGAGAAAAGTTAGACTCGAGGTACAAAAAGTAAAACAAAAAGAAAGTTAAGATGACCTTATATGTGTCATCTAAACAAAGCTAACATCATGAGCTTATACTTTAGCAGAAAGATTATTTATGTAGTTAGCCTAAAGTTATGACAAGTAAAGAAAGAAATAATATCATGTGCCCTTGAAAAGACTAAGGTACAAATAAGATAAAGAAATGATAAAAGTAAGAATAAGTATGATTTATGAAAGTTCTTCAAATCCCAATATGTAAAGTATTAGCCAGATCTTTCAAAAGTTATAAATGAATGAATGATACCAGAGCGAAATGTTGAATTTCAAGTCATGCAAGCAAGAAAGAAAGTATTTCTATGGTAAAATGTGGCCTAAAAATTAGGAAATGACAAAGAAGAGAAAAAGAGATGTATGTACATAGCAAAGTTTCGAGGACAAAATTTTAGTAAGGGGAAAAAATGTAACATCCTATAATTCCCAAAAATGCTACCATAAATGTAGAGATATGAAGATATGGTACGAAATGCATTAAAAGATTGGAAAAGAAGTAAGATGCTAGTTTCACAGTCTAGGGAAGTAATAAAAATGAATTTGTAAACTAGTCCCTACAAGAAAAATATCTGTAATTTAGTCCTTAGGGAAAATTAGGAAAAAGGGCCCAAAAGAATAAATATGCGCATTTTTGCCCTAACCCAGGGTAATTTCGTACTTTTTAAAATTTATGTCAACATGGACCTTTTGACATATTGGACCCAGTGGAACAATGTATTAAGTTAAAAGGAATCAATTTAGGAAGAAATAACCAATAGAATAGCACAAATTTACAAAAAAAATAAAAAAAAGTAACGTGGGCCCAATAAAAAGGAGAAAAGTAAGATAAAAAGTATGTGGACTCAACATATATTCTGTATGGGACATGATATTAAATTAAATACAGATTTAAACTTAGTTTATTCCTATATCCATAAAGTGACAAAATACTATAAAAATAATCTTACCGATCTAGATAAAGGTAATTGGTACATGATATATCTAGACTAGGAAAAATATGTAGCATTTTAGGGAAAATATCCCCAAAGGAGGCGTGATTTTCTAGTTGCCATATGAGGAAAGAAATATTAAATTGTTTTCATGAAAACTTAAGGAGGAAGTTTATTTAACCAAGATTAAAGCAACCAAACCAAAGCAGTTAAGTGAGTTAGTGATCCTATTATATCTCTTTCTTCTTGGATGACTTCTAGTAGTTGGAAAGCTCAAATTTACAGAGGAAAGAAGAGTAGAGGCATGAAAAGAGAAGAGGAAAGAGAGGAAGCCGAACTTGAAGCCATCAAGTTCAAGTTGAAAGGTAATTAAGCTCTTTTATGCCTTTAAGCTAATTTCTTAAGTGGTTGGGCTTGGTTCTATGAAGTTCTCCTCTCCTTTCTAAGTGAAGAATTCAACTAAACCTAGGGAAGAAGAAGGGATGAGTTTTCATGCAAGAAACATGGTAGGAAACTTGAACTAGTTGAGAAAGTATGATTTTGAAGAGATTAAAGCAAGTTGCATGAAAAATCCTTCTTTCGTCCTTTAGAGTTTAATTCGGCCAGAATAAGGGGGTGAGATAGAGTTAGAATTCATGAATTTGATGCCAAAAATGGATCCCCATGGTGGAAAAACTTAAGAACAAGTATGGATTTCATAAAAGAGGCAAAATATAGTTATATTGGTTTTTAGGGTTTAATGGAAACTTTATTAACCAACCCTTAGAATCAGTGCGCTAAGTGAATGCTTAATGTTGTGTCTAGGTTCAAGGAAGCCTAAAAGCTTTTGAAAGGGGTAGAATCATGAGTAATCACCAACGTAGCAAATTGCAATTTATTGCATTATGTTATCTTATGATATTTTCATGAATTTTATGACTTACCATATTGCTATTTTGATGTTATTTGACTATTTTGGTAAAGAATATGTAAGGGTTTTAACCTTGAGATGTTCATTTTCTAAGAGAAAACTCCGCGAAAAATTTTATGAACTAATATAGCATATTATGTTTCAAGTGTTTGCTTGATGATTTCATGATATATGTGATAATAAGCATGCATAATTAGTATTACTACTGTGATTCTTTGAATCTCATCCTCCCAAATGACTAACATGTTAGGCATAAGCTTTGGAAAAGAAGTCAAGAGAGCTATGGAGAAAAATGAAGAAATGATTGCTTGATTTAATGATTCAAACTACAATTTTGTACTTTGAAATATGTTATGTAAAATTGTGTATGAAGTAATGAGGCTATGCTTTCTTGTTATCATGTGCCTCTAAGCCTCTTATGATGTCATGAATATGTTTTTGACAAGTTTGAATCATGAAAATATGGTATAATGTTGATTTTGAAGTTTAAAATGCAAGAATTGTCCAAGATGACTAGCAATAAGTAGCATAGGGGTACTCTATTCAAAACAGAGTATTCCTTATAAGTGTTATATATGCTCTAAAAGTATATAGAATAAGTTTTCCTAAGTGTAGAGATCACTTAATTTGACTATGTACACGATTTATGATGAATTTTTAAAGTTATAGGTCAAAATTGGACAATGTTGGACAAATTAGATTTCATGCTGTAAATACTTATTGATTTAAAAGATAGTATAAAATTGCATGGAGATTCAAAAATTTAGATGTTCATATGTATGGAAATCTCTGTCTCAAGTTTAATATGCTACTAATTTAGAAGTAGTTGGAGCTATATAAAGAAAGATATGTAAGTTTTCCTAAAACTATTCTAGTAAAAGATATATTCTGACTCTAAATGATTTAAGATGATGATGTGCCCTATTCAAATTGAATAAATGTAAAAGATAAATATGTCTAGAAAGTAGACATGTAAGTCTTCCTAATAGTATAAAACATATATAAAGCTCAAGATAGAATGAGAAATAAATTTGTAAATTTAAGGCCAAAATTGTAGAGAAGGATGACCAAGTAAACAGTGATTTTTATGCTAAATACTATACTAATTGGAATGTTAAAGTTACTATTTCATATTTTTCCCATGTATATAAGATTTTGTGATATTTTTAGAGGCTTGAATCATCCTTATGTGATTTTTATAGAATTAGTTGTGAATTTTCAAATTTTGCTTGGGAAAGAGGGTTTACCATATGAATAGTAACTTGGGAAAAAGAAAATTTTTCTATCTTAATCTATCATGTGATTCAAACATCTGAACATGATAAATAGACCATAATAAAGTATAATACATGGTTAATGAGGTCATAAACTAAAGTGTTATACTTCTGCTAAGTATTCAATACAAAACTCAACTGCTTCTTTAGCAACTTATCTTTCGACAACTGATGCTTCAGGCTGATGTGGATTCTTCACATGCCCCTTAATGATTTTCATGTATTGATCAAATGGGTACATCCACCAACAATATAGGGCCACAAAACCTTATCTATCTCACTAGATGGACCACAAAAAATGAAGGTGGAAAGTACATCTCAAGTTGGCACAAGATAATAGCAACATCATTTTCATATGCATCTGATTTCTAGGGGTCAATGACTTTGCTATACATGACATTGAAGAAGTATAGCCTAGTTATAGTATGTCTTAAATTTTTTGGCAATATGTCCCAAATAGCCATTGGTAATAGTTGTTGTATCAAGATGTGGCTGTTATGCGACTTCAAGCCTATTAATTTCAAATCTTTCATTATGGAAAACTAAAATCTAGAATGGTGCCCTATGCCACCATTCTAGAAAATTCATTAATCACACACTTATTTACAAAAATGTCACTTGTCACATTTTTTAGAACAAGTTTTCTACTGACCATTCCAAAACTCAGTCTTAGATGACCTTTTTCCCATCAGTAAGTAAAGTTCCAATTGTAGTATTTATGCAATACTAAGTGTAACATGTTGTATGCTTGTGTGTTCTGTAAGACTAGATGACGTGTGATCTGTCCAAACTCTCTTATGCTTTATAGACTATTGTTTGTGATGGTTTTGTGGCCCAATTAGTATATGTATCCTAGACGTGACTGGTGGTTTCCAATTCTTATTGCTTTTATGTTTTAGGTTGGGAATTATGGTTCTATTTTGCTTCTAGTATGTTTTGTTGGATTGCGATTTTGGTTATATTTATGGATCCTTGTTGTGCAAATGGATATATAATCCATTAGTGCGAATGAGGGCTCAAGGGGGGTCAAAATCTAGAGGGATGGATACTTTGTTGTGACATCACCTTAGTCATGTGATTTAGGGTAGTTGTGACTTGTTGGGAATGTTTTTGTGGAGGAATAGTTGGTGGTTTGAGTTTTTGAGTGGTTTATGACTTGTTTGAGTTTATAAATGACCATTTTGGTCTAGGATGTCCAAAATATCCATATAGAGGTATTTTGAGTCATGGTTGGTGTTTATAGTTAGCTAAGGAGAGGAGTGACTTGTAGGTTTTGGAATGGGGTCAATCAGAGCTCAAAGCAAAGAGATATGTGCATTGGAAGTTGGTTGACTACATTAGTAAATACCTAATGTAGTTGCTATTCCTGGCACCCCGGTACCATGCCTCAGAGTTTATAATTTGTTTTTGTTTTAGAATCTGGTCATGGCGTGGTGCCATATGCCCACACCATGGGACTACTCTATAGTCTTGCCTTTTTTTGTTGTCTCCTTGCATGACTAAAGTCTGGTTTAGGTCCTAAAGTCTTAGGATGTTACATTTGCTGACTATCACACTAGCTTAGTCAAATAAGGTAGTTTAGGTCAAGAAAACATGTTTGAAAACATTAACCTAGCCACCAAAACTCAATCAACATGCTCATCTAAGATTGGTGTTAAGATGATTAAGTTCAAAGCTAAACTATCATGCATCCTAAGAAAAAGAAATAAATACAACATTTGGGCTTCAATCTTCTCTTGGATTCATTTTGTCATCTACTCCCTTCTTGATATTTTCATCTTTACATTCTTTAATTCTTAGAGTATCATTTCATGATATCTTTGAGTGGAGCATATTGTTGATATTCCATCTCTTCACTTCAATACTTACTCTTCCTTTTCTTGGACAATTTACATTGAATATATCTCCCTTTTAAGCAGAGTAGTTAGTCTAATAAACATTACATGATAAGCATGATATACAAGATATAATGTATACTAAATACACATATCATGCAAACTTTTTGCTCCATTATTTGACATTATCAAAATTATTCATATTGATCATCAAACCTAATAAATATTAGCTTGAATTTAAATGTATAGGTATAATATATATCTAATTTGTTGTGTAACTTGTGCAAAATAGAGATAAAGAGATTCTGAGAGAAAAGTAAATATGCAAAGCCAAAAATAAATGTACTTTATTCGTTCACCAAGAGGCATTTATACAAGAGGTAAGTGAAACCCTAATCCTAGAAAGGATAATGATCTTTTAATTAATTAATCAAGATAAATAGAAAATATGAATCAATTCTAGGGTAAATAATATTTTAGATAGACATCCAAAAATCTTTATAGCATAATTAAAATTTTCTAATCCATTAAAATCTAACTCTTAAAAAATTATTTCTCATGTTACGGAGTATATTTACTAAGAAAACTAAAATGTTAATTTAATTAACCTAAAACATTTTATTACTAATTAATTCTAATATACTTTTTCTTTTTAATATTTTGATATTATTTTCATCAATTTTGTTGGCTTACTTCTCAATTATGACTATTATCTAATAATAAAATTAGAAAATTACTAGTTATGCTATTACAAGAGGGGATTGTGGAGGGAGAGATAGAGTAAGTAATATAGATGATAAAGGTACAGTAGCTAGTGATAACACTGAATTTCTACATTTTTTTATCCTTTAGATTTAGTATTTTAATAAAGAAATATAGCAAACATGACTTTAATTAGAATATATTTGGAAAACTTAGTCCATTTCTGGCACTAAGTTGGGAATTTGGTTCTTCATTGTAATTTTCTTTGCTTCCTAGGTGTCATCGATTATAAACTAAATATTTATACTTATTTTAATTATCCTAATTTTATATTAACTATCCCTATTATTATTGTCACATTTGAGCTTAATTGAGTAAGATTAATTGTAATGACTTACTCCCAAAGACCCCAAAACAACTTCTAAACCCTCAAAAACACAAAAAGGAGTCAAAATAGGGCTAGAATAGGGTTAAGCCGTGACGAGCTATAGTGCAGTCGTGGACTAGGGGAGGTACTAGCACTTAGTACTATGGCTAAGCTTCTGGCACTGCAGCTCTTGTATTAGCATGAATAGCAAATTACTGATTTTTTTAGCAAACTTTCAACATGCACAACTTTGTACTTTCAACCTCTGATTGACCTGATTCCAACTCCTACAGGCCAATCTTGTCCCAATCTAACGATAGGCATTGATTTCACCTCAATCAATCTTTGTATGGAGATTTTGAATACCCATGACCAATTTGGTCACTTTTTGACAAAAACACACAACTTATAGGTCCCAATTCCCAACCCAAGCAATTTGGCATTTGAGGACCATTCACATATTTCTTATTTGACTAAACCAACTTGTTCAAGGAGGTTACATCCTAGAGAAACCACTTTTCTGATATTTGATCCCGTTGAATCCCAATTCTACATAGTGGGCTACATGTCCAAAACACATATATAAAGCCCAAAATCCCCTTTGGGCTCACACATACAGTCAATCTAGCTCATAGACACATGCTCCAACAATAATGACCCATACCAAGGCCCAAATCATCATGACACACATAGAAACCATATATAGCTTATATCCATACCTATCACATATCATCCATTATCATCAATATCATCACATAATTATCTATAACATCCAAGTATCATCATTACAATCATCCTTTCATAACATGGCATATAAATAATACTCCTAGGTTAATAAGACCATGCATGCATACACACAACTCTACTTGGTATGTGCTATTACATTAACCAAAGTATTGATACTCCCAAAGGCAGAGAGGCGTACAACTCCTTGGTCTTCTCTAAAATAATGTCAGAGTCTTCACCTAAAATTTTTGCCATGGATGATATGAGACAAAGTCTCAGTAACAAGGAACATAAACATATTCAACCTATATCATCAGTCCAAATAAATATGCACATGGTGCAATGCAGTGCAAAATGTCATAGTATATATATGTCCCTTATATATAGCTAGAACCATGAGCTAATGTCATCACACGACATTTCCAATAGGTGATTTCCTTCTAACAACTGGTGAGGCTAATTCCAAGGCATCACTAAGCTTATCTCACACTAATACAAACTGACCAAAGGTCATACTAATGCTTGGACTATAGCTCTCCTTCCCCTGGACCACCCGAATCAGTGGTAATTTAAGAAAAATGCAGTTTACTGCCACCTGGCTCTCTAGACCATAGGAGAGGATTTAGTGGTAAGGATCTTTCATCATATCACCATATCATATATCATCATATCATAACATCATATCTCATCTCATTATCACCTGCCAATCAACCATATCTCATTATGTTCATGTGGTTATGATGTTCATGCCATGCCACTATGTAATAATCATAATCATCGTTATCATAACTATTGTCAATGCCATGTTATCATGCTATCACATAAGTTTGCTACAGAATCACCGATATACATATATCACATCATGCTTATCATCATATGCAAGTACTAGGGATCTAGATTCATACCTCATCTACCCATTTGCATACCATGATATGTAGAAGAAACCATACACACACATATAACGATATCATGGTATGAATAGAAACATGCATATATACACATATATAAATACAAATCAACAATTAACATACAAACACAACACCTAGTTACCTAAAATCATTGACACCACACGTAGAGGCTAAACCTATCGTATTAATACCGAACACAAGCTAAATCACCTCTAATTATCCAGATAACCGTTACAACATCATAACATTCCCAATTAACATAATGTACACCTAACAAAATTCACAACTCAACCAATTACACCTGACCCAAGGTTCCAACAACACATTCATGCACCAATGGGCCATATACAACAATTCAACTCATGTATCAACACATTCAATTTGGATTTCATACTTCCTCATCCATAATCAACCTAGGGTTTCCCATAAATCATTCATAATCATTCTTAAACTCATACCAAAGCATCAATAACACTAAACAACACCTCATTGATCCCATTACATCCATTTTAATCAGTAGAATCTTGATCTAACCATTCCCTCAAGCATAAACCCAAATTTCAACCTAAAATCCAAGGGAAAAGAAAGGAGAGGATAGGAGAGATCACTTACCAACTTGTAATCAAGCTCCTAGAGTCTGAAAATTGCTTTTTAAGGCCAAATTTGTGGAACCCTAGCAAAGCAAATCACTTTCTCCTTTGATTCTTCTCTTTCTGTTGACTGAAATGCTTCAAATTTATAAAAGTATGGAGTCTAGCACTGTAGCAGTTCATAAGTTCACCACAACATGAGACCCTTGTATTTGAAAAATACTGAAGGTCCCTGATTTGTTTATTGTGGTGGCCCTATTTCTTACCCTGGCGTGCAGTGCTTCTGCCTCCTCTTTAATCTTCCCCCGTTCTGGATCCTCCATTCCTACATATATCATCAAGTAAACTTCCCATTAGCTTGAGACTAAGTCTAGGATAGTATACTGAGGGTTGTTACGTTAATCATGTTTAATTTAATAAATCAAGCTTTTGTACTTATTAGAGGATTTTTGAATTAAATAAAATATAATTTTTCATTCCACTTATTCTCTCTTTTCCACTCACTATTTTTTCTTTTTTATTTTTTTTATTCTCTTTGACATTTCTACTAATGCCTTTAATTAAATGGACCTTAGTTTTTATATTTTAGGCCATGGACATTTCTAAGGAAGTATGTAATTTATATTTTCTATTTCCATTTTTTTATTACTCCACTTTCTTACCATCCACATTAATTTTCACTTTGTTTTCTCATTCTCCCCCCATTTAGCATGAAATTTATTTCCTATTTTCCACCCTTCAATTCCATTCTTATCTTTCTTGAATGGCCTTGATTATTTCACACATGTTTTTTTATTTTATGAAAAAAATACTTTAATTATTTCATTTTTATTTTGTAGGGATAACCCTTTAAGACTACTTGGAAGCTAAGTCAAAGTGTAATTGTGGAAGATTAAATCAAGAAAAATTACACTATTTTGTCAATTTGTTATTTATTTATTTTCCTGTTGACTCCCTAATTCATTATTGCATTTTATTAGCTCTAAATTAAACTGCCCTTTCTTTCTCGACTATCTATTATTTACCATAGTCATTAAACTTTACCATAGTTTCTCCTCTACCCTAGTTAACCCTTAACCTAAATTGTTTAACCTATCTAATCCTAGCGCTTCATTTTCTTTCTTGATCACCAAGCACACATCCTCACCACATAAATTTTCCTAAACCCTAACTATACTTCAACCTTTGGTAGTAAGAGACCTAGTAACTCTACTTAGTCTCCATTTTTGTTCACCAAGCATCTACACATGAATGTATACTAGCATGACCATGATGATGACTGTGATGATTATATATTATTAGAGGCATGTTAGCATGGCATGTACATCACCACCCTATGAGCATAGTGACATGTGGTGGATTAGGAGGTGGTGATAAGATAAGATATGATGATATATGATATAACAATATGATGAAATATCCCTGCCACTAAATCCCCTCCTGTGGTCAGGAGAGCCAGGTTGTAACAACCCTCATGATATTATCCCAAGTTAACCTAGTGTAATTGGCATTGTGTATAGAACCAGAGGAAATAGGATCGGGGAAGAATCAACGTGGAGGAAAAGAGCTCTACACCATAGAAATAAGATGTAATTGGCTTATTTGGCGCCGCAGTGGACAGGGATAATTTTGTATAAACCGAGAACATTTCAGTCGGACAGAAAAGAAAGAAATAGAGGAAGCAACAGAGTAGCTTTGCTGGGGCTTAAAGTTTCCAGCCTTTAGAGGTGTTTTTTGGTGTCCTGGAGCTTGGATTATTGTTGGTAAGTGATCTCTACTCCTCCCTCTCCATTCTCTTTAGTTTTGAGTTGGGTTTTCTCAGGTGTATATTGGGATTTCTAGTTTTGGCCGAATCCCACCAATTAAAATAGATGAAATAGGGCTAATTGAGTGTGATTTGGTATTTATGATCCTTGGGTATGAGTTTTAGAAGGATTATACATGATTTAAGCTTAACCCTAAATTATTTTTGTTTAAGGCATTTGGGAATCAGAAATGTATGGGATTGATTGGTGTTTGAATGTTCCTTAAGAGCTTAATAATGCATGAAAGTGGTGTTGGAATCTTGGGTTAGGACCATATGGTTGAATTATGGAATTCAGATATTTGGATTATATGTTAATTGAGGTATTATGATATTGTTAAGGTTGCTTGGCTGATTGGAGAAGTCATGGTATTAGCGTTCAAGAAAGCTTATGGAAGAGCGTGTGTATGGTATTGACAACATGAGGTAACCGAGTGTTTGTATTGTATGTATTATATGTTAGTATGTATGTGTATGTATGCATGTTTTTATTCATACCATGATATTGATATGTATATGTGGTTTGTTTATATATCGTGGTATGCACATGGCTAGACATATAGATGATGATGATTATGATGATGATTAGAGATGATGATGATGATGTGACATTACATGATGCATGGCATGACATTGTGAAATATGATGATGATAAATATATGATGATATGACATGAGTATCACCACATGACATTCTGAGATAGCGATATATGGTGGAATGGGTCGTGATGATGATATGATATACGATGTTATGATATGATATATGATTAGGAAGGATAAGGATGAGATTCCTGTGACTAAATTGCCTCCTATGGCCAAGAGGGAAAGGTGTGCAATGGACTATACCTTCCCTAAGTCACGACCAATTTATGGTGGGAAAAGGGATGGAGAACCACGATCCGAACATTAGTGTTACCTTTGGCCAGGTGCACTAATGGGAGGTGAGCTTGGTAATATCCCAGAATCAGTCTTCACCAACTGTTGGAAAGGAATCACCTATATGAAATGTCCTATTATGACGATAGCTCGTGGTTCTAGCTGTGTGTGAGAGAGACATGCATTCCATTTCATATTGCATTCATGAGATTGTATGAGATATATGTGTGTGTGTGCGTGGTTATCCCCAGTTACTGAGACTTTATCTCACACCCCTTTCTCATGAACTAATATTTCAGGTTAAGGTTCTAGTGCTAGTCCAGAGAAGGTAAGGGAGTAATGTATCATACATGGGAATATTCAGTCTATGTAATGTTTTGTGTAGGGTTGTGTATTTTGAACTAAATAAGATAGTATGCTATAATGGATATAAGGATCATGATGGTTGTATTATTGTTGCTGGTATAATACATATGTGGTTTTGTGATGTTTTGTGGTACATGTATGGTTTTGGAGGTCATGGAGTTTGTATGGTAGTGTGTGTGAGCCCAGAGTCAACATGGGCCTTGTTGGTGTGTTTTGGGTATATAGCCCATATTGTCAGTTTAGGGTTCAAGGGGGTCAAATCTCAATGGAGTGGTTCCTTTAAGGTGATACCTATTTGGACAAGTTGGTTAAGTGATTTTGGAACTGTGTGAATCATCTCAAATGGTCAAAATGCCTTTGGTGGCAAATGTGAGTTGTAAGTAGTGAGTTTTGATCAAAAAGTAGTCAAAATAGTATCAGGTATTCAAAATCTCCATATGAAGATGGATTGAGATGGATTGGTGTCTATGGATAGATTAGGAAAAGATTGACTTGTAAGAGTTGGAATCAGGTCAATCGGAAGTCAGAGCATAAAGTTATACACGTCAGAAGTTCACCTTGAATGTTGGAAATTTGCAAGTATAGAACTAGTAAGGCGGCGCTGTAGTGCCAGCAAACCACTAGGCTCTAGAGCCGCGGTGGTACTGTAGCAGCCATAGCCCTGCGTACTTTTCTGCTATTCTGGTGTTCCTCGAGGTGTTTTATGGCATTTTCCACTACTTTGAGGTTTTGGGAAGTAATTGTGAAATGTTTGGATTGTGTTTGGTTAGTTTTTGAAGTTTTTGGCCAAGTCAGGAAGTGTCTGGGAGTCAGCTGTCACACAAGTGGCAGTGGATTGATATGATATGATGATGATATGATTTGGTGATATGATGGAACATTCTTGCCATTAAATCCTTTCTTATGGCTAGAAGAGCTATGTGGCAATGGACTGTACCTTTCGAAAATTACCACCAATTCGCAGTGGTCCAAGGGAAAGAGAGCTATGAACCAATCACTGGTGTGACCTTTGGCTAGGTGCACTAGTCTGAGGTAAGCTTGATTATGTCCTAGAATCAGTCTTCACTAGCTATTAATTAGAAGGGAATCACCTATTTGAAATCTCTTATGACGACGCCAACTCATGGTTCTAGCCATGTTTGAGGGAGACATGCATTTAATAACATCATTGCATATTTGTGTTGGTATAGAGGCCAAAGATAAACACTCTCTAATTGAGAAAAATGAAATCTGAATATTACTTGCTGATTTCACTATGGGAGGACCTCTCTTTTTTTATACTAGCCTTGGAGGCTCTGTAATTGATAGGAAAATTAAAGCAGAATAAGAAGTTACACAAGTTACAAGCACATAATTAAGGGAGTCACAACCATTCAAAATTGTGGGGTTACAGAAAACGTCCACGAGCTTTCAATGGGGAATGGGTTATATTGAGGGGTTACAAAAAATGTCCATGAACTTTCAATGGGGAACAAGTTACTTTTCTATTTTATACTCCTCAAGTTGGGCAGGACTCGCCCTCGAGTCAATTTTAGCTTCTTCATCAAGGTACGGAGATAGGTCGGCAACATTTAAACTAACAGAAACCCCATAAGCACTAGGCAACTTGGCTTTGTAAGTATTGTTATTAATATTCTGCATTACTTCGAATGGTCCATCAGCTCATGGAGACAACTTAGCATTTGGTTGTTTCGAAAACTCCTACTTGGAAAATTTCTGGCTAGCGATGCTTATCACATTGAGCTTTCTGCTTTTGAATTTGTTCTCAAACTTGTTCATGCAGCTTCTTGATTTCCTTCACCCTTTGATCTACATCAGTGCAATAATATTGCTTGTTAGTCGAAGGAGCAGATCCAATGGACTAAGTGGACAATCACCATAAATTGTAACACCTTGCTTTCATATATAATTTCCCAAGTAGTATAGCAATTCTAATGTTGAACTAAGTCATTTTAGAAGCTTGAATCATTAAAGGGATTAATTCTAAAAAATAAAATTTTTCAAAATTTACTGTTCATCTATTGTCCATTTCTCTAGTTGAACTTTGAAAAATCCTAATTAATTCTAGAAAAAATGTTATTAATGTAATTCTAGTATATGTTGAAGCTAACAATATTCTATACAAGGGAAAAATATGAAACTTGTACTTGACTAAACCAATTGATACAGTTTAATACTTAAACTTTCACTATTTGAATATTCAAAATATTAAGTTCCAGATTTTCTGGCTTAAGTTCGAAAATTCATTTCTCATTCTTACTTGAGCCAATACATGATTTATTTATACCCTTAGAAAGCTCTACAGGTCTACTTTACACCCATATTTTTTTTGTACATTTATTCCATATGTACAGGGTATGGCATGAACTTGAAGAAAGACGAGTCAGAACATCACTCTTACTGGAATACTTATAGGAAAATATGCATAACTCTCATTGTATAGCTACAATTTCCTTCAACCTAGTGGCATATTAAACTGAAGATATTCATCTTTTCCTACATGTAAACCACTAGATTTTTAGAGCTATATACGATTTTATATCACTTTCAAAAGTAGGTAATACTTACAGTAAAATCCGTGGCTTTCACTTAACTGTCTAGTCTTGACCCTTAATTTTAAAATTACACTATAAATCGTACATAGATCCAAATTAAGTGTTCTTTAACTCATCGGAAAGCATGTTCTCTCTACTTCCAAAGCATATATAACACTTCACTTACTTGCCCTGTTTCGTAAACAGTATTGACTTAACTTTCATTGCTACAAAATGAGCTGTTTGCAAGACAATCATAGAAAATAGGCTTTATAACATGCTCACATAATCAATCCATGTTTCAAATCCATGCCAACCTTTCATAATGCTCATAAGTACATAATAGCATAATGTCATAGATTTAAAAGCATATACATGGTTTTATACATAATTTCAAAAAATATAATCATAACTTGAAGACATCATTAAACATCTTTCTCTTCTTCATTCTCCTTAGCTTGTTGGACTCCTTTGCCAAAGCTTGTGCCTAGTCATTTGGGATACTTGAGGGGGTGAGATTGGGGGTAATCTCAGTAGCAAGTTTTATTCATGCTTCATGTTATTCATTTCACATAATGATAACTTAAAACCACATTAATTCACATAAATCAACAAATTGCCATATAAGTCATAAAAATTTCGAGAGCATAACGGCTTAAAAAATGGACATCCCAGGGATTAAAACCCCTCATATTACAGCAAAAACCAGCCAAGAAAACATAGTACACAATATGACAACCAATTTGCATCAAAGCAAAACAATAAAATAACATAAGCAAGAATATATAAACTTAGCTAAATTTGATGACTTCCTTTGGCTCTTCCTCTTGAATCCAATGCTTCCACTAGCCTTTTTAGGCTTCCTCAAGACCTATATCATCATTAGAGACAAGCTCAAATCACTGATTTCATGGTATACTTCATATCGTTACCATGAAACCTGAGAAACCCTTAAAATTCCAACTTGTCTATCTTAAGCTCTATCTTGAAGCATATACTTGTCTTTAAGGTTTTTGGCCATGGGGAATCCATTTTTAGCATCAAATTAATGATATTCCCACTCTAAGATTCACTTTTGATCTGGCCAAAAATCAGCCATAAAGAAGGAAAATTGAGTTTTTCTCAAAAGTTGCTCAAATCCTACCTAGCTTGCTTTCCTTTACAAAACCTCATACTTTCTCATCATTTTATGGTTCAAAAACACCTTCCCTCTCTTAAAAAAGCTTAAACCAAAACTAGAAAGCAAAGGGAATAGGAGAAATCTCAAGAAAACCAACCCAAATAACTAAGAATCCAAGCTAGAATTCATAACGGTTGAAAGTTTGACACTTACCAATTTTTCTTAATTTCCTTCCTACTTTTGCTTCAATTTTTCTTTACTTTCACGTGCTGCCCTCTCCCTTGCCAAATTGCACACTTCTCTTTCTCTTTCTCTTGCCAAAAGCTTTGGCCAAAAGAAGCAAGGAGGGAGTATTTATAATGCACTTAAACCTACTTACTTTTTGTTATTTACCTAGTTAATTTTAATGACAACTTGGCCAACAAGTTGTCTTAATAATTAAGTCTTCCCATTTGGTCAATTGGGAGCTGCCAAGTGGCACCAACTTGAGGGTAGCTTATCTCTAAAATACTACATATTTTTCCCAATCTAGTAATACTCTACTAATTAAGTCTTACATTTCTTTATTATCCCGTCTCTAAAAAGCTCCTTTCGTAGTGTTCAATAGTTTTTCTTTTTGACTTTTTAGCTTTTATAGATCAAAAAGCAGTTTTATCAGTACAAAGTTACTTTTTAATCTTGGGCACTAATTATTTCTTTATCCTTAATCATTAACCCTCAGTTCCATATACCATTGGGTTTGTCTTATCGAGAGCTTCATTTTGACAGTAATTTTGCATATTTACAAAATTACCCTTGACCTGGGGCAAAATTATAATTTTTATTTCTTTCAAGTCATTAGCTATAATTTTCCCCAAAATATTTGATTTCATGCCGCTTCACGTGACTTTTTATGCTCAGGGACACACATATAATTTTCATAATTCTCAGAGGTAAAAATGTAATTTCTTATGTTTCTGTATGACTAGTAAAAAAGATTACTTTGCCCTATTTCATGCAAAATGGTGTCTGCCCGTTCTTGCAAATTTTCTATGCATTTTAAGTTATCTAACCTTTCAAGGATGTTACATAAACCACTTCAAATAGGCACCTCCTAGAGGCTTGGTTTATTAAGTTATTGTAAACAAACTCAACTTGTGCCAGGACAAGATCCCAGTGCTTTAAATTCTTCTCAATATAGCTTTGAAGAAGATTGCCCAGGATTTTGTTAATTGCTTCAGTTTGTCTATTTGTTTGAGTATGGCTAGCACTACTGAATTGGAGCCTAGTTCCTATCTTCTTCCATAGAGTTCTCCAAAACTGGCTGAGAAATCTAACATCATGATCGGAGGTAATAGTCTTGGGAATACCGTGGAGATGAACAATCTCTTTGAAATATAAGTTTGCGACTTGTACAACATCATCGGTCTTTTAACAAGGGATAAAATGGGCCATCTTTGAGAATTGATCCACAACAACTATTACGGAATCTTTCTACCATTGAGTTTGAGGTAGTCCAAGGACAAAATCCATGCTCACATCTTCCAAGGTGGTTTTGGAACTGGAAGAGGTACGAACAACCAAGTGTTTTGATTCTTAGACTTGCCCAAATAACAAGTTATACACCTTTGTATGTGCCTATTGACATCCCGTTCAAGCTTAGGCCAATAGAAATTCTCTTTCATTAAAGCAACTATTTTGTCTCTATCGAAATGACTAGCTAATCCTCCATCATGAGCTTCCCAAATTATCACCTCCCTCAAAGAACATTGAGGAATACATAGAGTTTTTCCTCAGAATAGAAACCTTCTACAAAAAAAATCAGATTAGCGACGAAAATTTCCATCATTGATCCGTCACTAAACGTGGATAAGACCATCGCTAATGATTTAGTGATGGAATAGTGATGTAACTAGCAATAGATTCATTTGGTCGTTAAAATTGCCATGGCTAATTTGTTAGCAATGGAATTTTACATTTTGTTGCTAATTTGCAATGGCAAATGCTATTACTGCATGAGTTAGCGATAGTATTGTTGGGTTAATGTTATTCCAACTTTGTGATGGATTAGTGACGAAATTTAATTGCTTCTTTTGCCTCTACCACGTCACCACCGGGCCTACACCATGTCACTGTCACATCACTACTGGGCTCATGTTACATCACTGCCAGGCCAGTGGCACATCACTATCGAGCTCGTGCCATATCACCACTAGGTCAGCGCCATGTCACTACCCACTTGTTAAATGTGCATTCACTTATATTCGAACCAATAACCTCTTGCTCTTAGTGCCTTTGTGTTCATCCTTTTACCAATTAAACTGAAATGTATTTGCAGTTTTTATATGAAATATTAAATATATATTATTTATCCACACATTAATACATACATATATGTGTATATACATAAATCAATATATTATTCAAAAATACACGCACACACACATATATTTATTTTCAATTATTAATATCATAAAATATTTTATTTATACATGTATATATTTATATTTATATGAATATTTATATTATAATTTTTTATTTTTAAGTCTTAAAGAATTTTCATATAAATATATTTATTTTCCCTTGGCAAGAAAAAATTGTTTTCCTAGCCAACTTTTAAATTTTAATTTTATTTTTATTTTTAAATAACAATAATTATATATATAATGTTTATTATCCATATATATTAATATTATATTATTTTATGTTATTTTTTGCTATGTCATATCATATAATATATATCATATATTATATTATTTAATAAATTATATTACATATTTGCTTAATATATATATATATAATATAATAGCAATTTGGTAAAAATTCATTAAAACAAATATTGTAATTTGGGCTAAGAGTCTTAATCCTTGTCTAAAAATACCTAGAAGCCTTCTTCCTCTACATGATATTACTTTGTTAGACTTTTGCATTATCTGAAAATATCCACACTACCAACACCCATAGGAGTTTGGGCTAAGAGTCTTAATCGTAGCTAGCATGACTGATTATTCTCTTAGACTAACTACTGATCATTGTCTTAATACGTTCTTGTTTCATCAATTATTATCAGTAATAAATAGCATTAATATTAATTTATATGTTAAATATATTAGCAATTAACTTAACCTAAATAAAAATTCCTCCAAATACAGGGTAGATCACATCACTACTACAGAAATTGGCTCTTGGTATGCTTATTTTTGGCCTTCTGGTACGCTTTTGAAGAGTACCCTATATGACCACTCCAAAAACCTTTGTGTACGCTTCAATAAGCGCACCTAAACACAGTTATTGGGCCAAATAATAGGTGTTATTTTGGTACACTTTGATTCAATAGCATACCCAATGTCCAATCTTTGGGTATCCTTTTAAATAAAAGCGTACTAAGGGATGAGCCATCAGATACACTTTTGTTGATGAACGTACCCAAAATCCTATCATTGGGTATGCTTATTACTCAAAGTGCGTCCAAAGCTCATTTATTTTTTTTTCAGGATATACATTTTTATACTCTTTCCTTTTCAACCTATTACTTATGAATTTACAATATACCATTTTCATCCATTTAGCAATTCCACAATACAAGATCAATCACAGAGTTCAAGACATAAATATTGTTGGCTCAAAATTAGTTCAAATATATACAAGATCTAAAGAACATACTTTCTTCAAAATGGTAGATTAGCCATGTAATATGATATTCTTCATAAACTTTAACATGTAATATCCACAATCAATAGTATTTTGCTACTGAGAGCACTATAAAAACTTAGGACAACATATGAGATAGAGTCAAAATTTAATGCAACTGTGATTGCAATTTCCATCTACTACGTACACTATAAATTTGGAGTGCTATTTATATGTTTTCCTATTTTATTATTTACAACAACCTAAACCACTTGTGCTCTAATTTGACAACTTCAGCAAAACCTTGCACTTGCAATAAACAAAACAAATTAAAAAATATAATATGGTAAGGCCATAGGAAACCTAAATTATGCTATAAACTGGAACTCCATTTTCTTGCAAGACAAATGGATTTAACATTGTCACAAGCTGAAAAAGCAGATCTAGTTGTGCATCAAAAAGATTAGGAAGACTGCTTCTCATCATCTACAACAAAGTTAATCATTTTATTGAAAGCCATGGTTGAGAATGAAAACAGTAAGTACATTTCCAGAACAAACTAAAAATTAAGAGAGCAATAGTTACTTGAAAAAAGACAAAGAAATGTAGATAAAGTAAGCATCAACTGATGTTGAAAAAATGACTTTTACAAGAACACTTGATAGAAAAACTAAAAAGCATAAAACCAAAAGCCTTTAGTGAACATATTTTGCACAGGCATACTGATGACAAGACACAATAGGAAGGAATGAGAACACCAGAAAAAAAAAGGAGAACACCAGAAAAAAAAAGAAAAAGAAAAAGAAACTCTCCTAAGCAAGAATTTTCGTAATCAACAAATTAAAAAACCTTAAGGAAATCTATATAGCTTTATATCTTATTCAATACAGAAACATCTTGGAGTAAGAAGACATCAATTTGAACAATTTTAAGCGAGAGAACTATAAGACATATATGGAAAAAGAGTAAATTTGAATAGAGAATTCCCACTGTTTCGTCACAATGATTATTAAAGTTGTAACATAATCTTTCTCAATCTTTCCCATTTCTCAATTCCTTCTTATGATAATAGTTCTCTATCCACTAATTATCACAAAGCAACAGGAGAAACAAAATTTTCAAACAGAAAAAGGCACATTCATGTCTTATGGAACAAAATCATTGAATGCTACAAATATGGAGATAAAAATTTAGTTTGAAATTTATGCAATAGATACCTCATTGATGCCCCAATGATAGGCAAAGCACACAACTGAAATGCCCTTCCACGTCCAAACCTATCTGCAGTCCACCCACTGAACAGAGATCACAAAAGCACAGCTCAAAGATGTACTTACTACCAGACCTATATAAAAAATAGAAGGGGGAAAGACAAAGTTTTAGATCCTTAGAACAAGGTAAGAGATTTAATCGTAAGCTAGATAAAATAACGTCTGCCATAGTATTGTCATTTATCAGATTAATCCAATATTCCTCTTCACCTTTTAGCCTCTTCCATTGTTGGCCCAAAAAATATAAATATAATTATTCCATGTTGGGAATATATTGGGCTCCTATACCAGATATATTCCATGTTTTGATTCCTTACACTGTCATGTTCTTAGTAAATAAATCATAATATAATATAATTATCTGAACACACAAAAACAAAACATCCTAACTCGAAACAATAACATCGGAGATAAACATAACAAGTAGAAATTTGAAGTACTAATCACATAGCCCACAGACTTCTACATAGCAAACACAATTGCTGGGTTCGATATACTATTCTTGTTCAATAGGTGTAAAAAATTGACCCAAATTAATTGTCAAAGCAGTTGAGATCATGGAAGCTTTCAGGATGTTAAGAACTTGCATTATAATTAAGTTTGAAAATCAAAACAAAAATTGTAGCTAGCAAGTTCATAATATAATCCCCTTCATTAAACTAAAATGACAGAAAATAAAAAAAAATGACGTCCCTCTTTTCTTTCTCTCTTAGATGCATCAAATCAAATATAGACTCATCAATGCAATACAATGTCAAAGTTTAGATGCACGTACGTCTTGTATACCAATACAGATGGACCTTGCTTCCAAGCCTTGGTAGAGAAGTTTAGATTCATTTAAAAATGTCAAAACATCATGAGTTGAAAAAGGTTTCATAGACAAGCTATCTGTAAAGCACAAACTCAAAATACAATGTTCTTATGCTTAATGAATGCATGCAAATTAAGAAGTGATATTTTGCTATATACAAAATTATCTAGCCACTCATTTAATTAAATGTCAAGCATTCAGAGACTCCATTATATATTTGTTTGACATCCTTACCTTCAAAAAAGTGGTATTGAGATCATTAATATCTGATAGAGGTCTCACATCCTCAACCTGCAATGTCAAAGGAAAAGTTATTTGATAAAACTTTAACATTGTGGCGGCAATTTTTAAATAGATGATAAAATTAATGTATCAAGCCAGTAAAGGAAAGAGAGCCCAAGAGAGCACTATATCATTTGTCATCAACGCAGGCAATACATATACTTTTCTATTAACTATGAAAACACACTGAAATCAAGAATTAACTCAAATAAATTCAGATTTTGTTAGAAAATTTTGACAATGATCAACTGTGATGGTACCCCAAAACATGTTACACCTGCAAAACAGTGTTGTAAATACATATGAAACAGGAGATAGGTTAAAACAGGGGCAAAGCAATACTTAAGTGTCATATTGATAAAGAAATATGAGATATATTTGCCTTACAACCATATTACATTCATTCAAGATCATGTAAAAACAAATTGCAGCAGACAAAACAAAAAGTTGAGAAGCTTTTATTCAACAATTCGTCACTTGAAGGAAATTACCGTAACAGAACCAAGGTGACAATGCTGTTAGCAAGGCTGACTTCCGAAGAGGGGGGTGAATTGGGAAGGTTGAAATTTTTCTGCACAAAGTGAAATGGGTGAAGATAGCACAGTGTAATGTAAACAACGGATAAAACAGAGCAAGCTAAAAAGTGAAGGTAAGGAGAAAAGACTCAGTGATTTATCCTGGTTCGGTCTATCCACTTGACCTACGTCCAGTCCCCAAGACAACTCTTGAGATTTATCCACTATACAGCAAGAATTCAACGGGCTTCTTGCAAATGCCTCAGTACACAAGTTATGCTCTGTTTCTTGAGCTCTCTCAAACTCTCTAAGCACTTTCACAGTGTGCTTCCCAATCCCCTTGTGATTTCCCCTCACAAGTAAATCTATCTTCTAGATGAAGAGTAGATTGTTTACAAAGATATAACTCTCTTGAATAGAGTAGATATGAAGGTTAAAGTACAGATATTGAAGCTAGAGGGTAAAAGCTCTTGAGAAGAAGTTTTGACAGAAATTTGGTATATACAAGTTAGATTCGTTACCCACAACTTCAAATGATGTTCTATTTATAGTTTAAGGTCTTAAATGTCCGTTAGAGACAAAATCTATTCGTTGGGAAGGTTATCCAATGGTTACTCTGAAAAACTATCCGTTAACCAACCGCATTTAATGCATCTGACATACTGAAATTCGAATTTTGGTTGGCCAACAGATGAATTTCGAAGGAACCGAAGGTTAAAGCTTTCAACGTTACAGCACGAAGTTCGTCTGTTCATGAAGTGAAATTCGAATTTTGAAACTTACAAAACATTTTCACAATGTGACATATGAATTTTCAAGAAGAAAGTTTTTCGGTTAAGTATGAACAGTGTTTTCAATTTGCTACAGTACCCTCGAAATTCGAATTTTGGAAGCCCAAAATTCGTCTGTTCCCAATGCGTGAAAAGGAGGCACAGTAGTTCACTTTCTTCGAAATTCGAATGTTTGAAGAGTGAAGTTCGTCTGTCAGAGAGACTCTTTTCAGACTAACTTCATCATTCGTACGTCAACGTTTTCACTTCAACAGATTCAAGAACTTAGCTTCTAAAATTCGAACTTCAATGCTTAAAGTTTGTCTGTCAGAGAGCAGTTTTCAAACTCAAATCATTCTTGATCTCAGATGAACTTTAACATTGTTTCAGATGAATTTCTTCCATTTTCATAAGTTGTGATTTGTCTGAAATTCAAATTTTGAAGACTCAAAGTTCGTCTGTTTCAAAGAAGCTCCTTTCAGACTTATATGAAAATTCGAATGTTGGAAAGTCAAAGTTCATCTGTTAGAGAGCATTTTTCAAACTCAATTTTATCTTGATTCCAGATGAACTTTAACATTGTTTCAGACGAATTTCTTCTATTTTCTCAAGTTGTGTTTTGTCTAAAATTCGAATTTTGAAGATGCGAAGTTCGTCTGTCACTAAGAGGCTTCTTTCAGACTTGGATGAAAAATCAAATTTTGAAGAACCAAAATTCGTCTGACAAAGAGCCATCTCTTCAGACTTATTCAGTTTTAGCTCAAAATTCGAATTTCCTAATGCAAAGTTCGAATTTCCAACTTGACAGTTAAGTTTAAACTTTCAAACTTTGTTTGTTTGTGGGTGTTTTTCAAATAAGTTAAGATTTAACACAAAATCAAGGTTTGAAAACATCTTTTTCTCAAATCAAAATCTTTTACCCAATCATAACTAAAACTAAAGATCCTACAGAAGATCTAACAGCAAATGCTCAGAAAATCTTCACTTGGAGCACTTTGATCTCCTTTGATATCTTCAATCTAAGCTCTTGGATGTTGGTTTGGAATCATCAAAACTCTTGATTCAACAAATGCAACAACCATAATAGAAGGAAAAGGGAATTACCATAGCACCACATGAGCATGACGAAGCCTTAACTCTTTGTAACCACACAAGCACGGTGAGAATGACAGATAAGAACAATGACAAAGAAACGGTGAAAGAGTGAAGCTTAGTGGGGGAAGAACGATTTAGGAAACAAAGGATGGAAAGGGTGAGAGAGATCTACGAGAATGAGAGTGAGAATCATGAGAGTAAGAGACGCTGGCACGAGAGGAGGGAGTAGATGGAATTTGAGCAGGCAGAGATAGAGATGAGATAGGCTGAGAAGGCTGAGGTTTGGGTCTTAGAGGAGCCTCAGAGGTACCTTTTTTCTACAGGGAGGCATTTTCAAAGAAGTGATCTTCAGATTTTCCAACTCCCTTTCCAATCCATCTTCCATCTTTCTTCTCCATCCCCATTTTTTGCAGCTCTTCTTCCTTGAAGATCTCAGTAGGCTTCCTTTTCCCTTTCTCAAGATGCTGAATTCTGGCATACTGAAGGATCTTAGAGATGATTGATGCATAAGGAAGTGTATAGTCTTTCCTTTGATCCCTAGCCTTGATCATGCGTTGGAGAATGATATGTCTCATGTTGATAAGCTTCCCACACATGATTGCTGCTATTGCATGTGCCTATGCCCTTGTGATTAGATTGAAGCTACTTCATTTGTTCAAGATAATCCTAGACATTATGTAGTGTAGGATTCTCACTAGGGCACTGAGGTCAATGGCCTTTAGCAAGCTTATGGGTGGACTGTTCTCCATTCTTCTGAACAAAGTATTCAGGATTGTGCTCTCCTTGTAGTTTAAGAAAGGGCCACTTTCTTCATCAGTAGTCTCTGCCTCATCCATGTACCCAGAAGCAGTAATGTCAATCTTTAAGCCATCTTGCCCTGGAACTTCTAACACCTCATTAAGGGTTTCATCTGATAGCCAGATGGTCCTTAATCTCAGATTGACTTCCCACTTCATCTTCTTGCTGTTGTATTTCAGAGAGGCATACCAAGTCTTGACTACCTCATCATCGTATCTTTCCATGATCTCTAACAAATTTTTGTATTTGATCATCCACAGCACAGAATCAAAGTTGTTAGAGATTAAAAATTCCTCCATATTGACATAGTGAGGCTTGATTACATTCCTGCCGATAAACTTGGTCATGTACTCCTCCTGGATATGAGCATTGCTCCATAATGGCACTTTGGTCAGCCCGTATTCTCCAGATTTAGTGCTAGAGGAGGTGGAAGCAAAAGCAGCAGCAGGAGTAGCAGGAACCAAAGGCTCTGTTTTCTTTGAAGAAGACGGTCCAACTTTCTTTGAATCAGGCTTTGGTGTTGTTTTCTGCCTTTTGGAGGGGGTTGCTTTGCTGGATTTGCCTTTTATTTTCAGTTTCTCACTCTCCTTTAAGGCATATTGAGATTTTACGGTTCTCTTTGGCTGAGATTCTTCCCTTCCAGCTTTGGGATTTTTCACTCTTGCCGTTTTCATGGTTGAATGATTTAGAATGAAGCAAGGAATGTGTTTATAGGGTGCGAAGAGAAGTTTAATCGGTGGAAGATGAAGATTTACGGTCAGAATTAAAGGGTATTAATGAGAACATTTAAACAGACTCACGAAAGAGATGAATACGGTTGCATCTATTCAGAGGATAACCGTTAGTTTCAACGTGTGTAACCGCAAGATAGACGAATTTTGGGGGGTCAAAATTCGAACTTCAAGCAGTTATTACAGGTTAACCCATTCAGCAAAGTTTACTAACAGATGAATTTTCTTTTGAAAGTTCATCTGACAGAGCCTTGGTTCAAACATCAAAAGATGAACAAACGAACTTTGTTTCAACAAAGTTCGAATTTCAAAGAACAGGTAGCACGCAATTATCAATACAACAAACAACAAACAAATGTTAATTATGACAATTCATCTTTTAGCGATTCAATAAAGTGAGCATGTTTCAACAAATGAATTTTAAATCAGAAATTCGAATTTCAACATTTTGTAAAGAGTTTCCAACATGCGTATTTTGAGAAATAGAAATTCGTATAATTTTCATGTTGGACAAAGATAATATTGGAACTTTAATTTTGAAAGTTCAAATTTTCATAGACCAACAGACAAATTTCGAGGGACCACCGAGAACTGTTACAAAGTAAAGTAAGCTGAAGTTCATCTGATGGGCATCAAAATTCGAATGTCAAGCATGCTGACTTATTCTAAAACATAATTTGTTAATGAAATTCATCTAATGCACATCTGAAATGCCAATTTTAATTTTATAAACTTACAAATTGGATCCAGAAACTTAGATTTTTGGCTTTCTTTTTCACCCTTTTTTTCTCTTGACTGTTCCATTCTGGGTGCTCCATTTTTCAGATTTATTGCCATTGAAACTTATGAGGAGCACCTGTAACTTAAATTAAACTTACTCTGATGCTAAAGTTTGAAATAAATCAGTGTCATAAATTCTAAAAATAGATTTGCACAAGGATTTACTTACAGTTTATTGGGATTTACCATGCCTAATTCTCTTCTGATTTTACAATTCCTACCTTTTGAAAGAGGCTTTGTCAAGATGTCAGCAACTTGATTTTCTTTTGGGATGTAATCCAATCTGATTTCTCCTTTCAGAACGTGATCCCTTATGAAGTGGTGCCTAACTTTAATATGCTTTGTCCTTGAATGCATGATAGGATTCTTTGTGATGTTAATGGCACTTTGGTTGTCACACATTATTAGTATTTCCTTCATCTCAATCTCAAGATCTTCAAGCTGCTATTTCATCCAGATGACTTGGGCACAACAGCTTCCAGCAGCAACATATTCAGCTTCTGCCGTGGATAAGGCCACACTGTTTTGCTTCTTGCTAAACCATAAGACCAAGGATCCTCTAAGAAACTGTCATATTCCACTTGTGCTTTTTCTATCAGTTTTGGATCTTGTAAAGTCAGCATCATTATATCTTTTGAGATCTTCTCCATTGCCTTTTGGATACCAAAGACCCATCTGTGATGTTCCAATAAGATATCTCAAGATACGCTTCACAGCAGTTGCATGGGTTTCCTTGGAATATGACTGGAACCTTGCACACACACATGCACTAAACATGATGTCAGGTCTGCAGGCAGTTAGGTATAGTAGAGATCCAATCATTCTTCTATACTAAGTTATGTCAAACATTTTTCCTCCTTCATCCATATCAAGCTTGGTTGCAGTAGCCATAGGTGTTCCCATTGGCTTAACGTTTTCCATGCCAAACTTTTTCAGCAATTCCTTCAGATACTTGGATTGATTGAGAAAGATACTATCATCACATTGCTTAATTTGTAATCCAAGGAAGAAGTTGAGCTCACCCATAATTGACATTTCGAATTCTCCCTGCATTAGCTTAGAGAAATTCTTGCAAAAAGATTCATTTGTAGCAGCGAATATAATATCATCAACATAAATTTGAACAATAAGTAAATCTTTATTTTCTTTCTTAGTGAACAAAGTAGTATTTTGTTAAACCCCTTTTCAAATAGAAAATTGCTTAATCTTTCTTACCATGCTCTCGGCCTTTCTTTCAACCATAAAGAGCTTTCTTCAGTTTATAAACATGGTTTGGTTTTGTAGAGTCCTCAAAGCCTGGAGTTTGGTTTACATAAACTTCTTCCATGTTATATCCTTTAAGAAAAACACTCTTTACATCCATTTAATATAACATTATATTTTTCATGTATGTATATGCTAATAGAATTCTAATTGCTTCTAATCTAGCCACTTGAGTAAAGGTTTCTTCAAAATCAATACCTTCTTCTTGATTATTTGCTTTAGCAACCAGTCTAGCTTATTATTCCATATTCATCAAGTTTGTTTCTAAAAACCCATTTAGTGCCAATGACAGGATGATTTTTGGGTCTAGACACTAAATCTCAAACCTCATTTTTTTCAAATTGATTCAACTGATCATGCATAGCTAAAATCCAGTATTCATTAGTTAGGGCTTCTTCAGTACATTTAGGTTCAAGTTGAGAAATGAAAGCACAGTTTATCATATGATCTCTTAACTATTTTCTAGTTTTAACTTTCTCTTGAACATCCCCAATTACTTGATCAACAGGATGATTCCTTTGATATCTCCAAGCTCTAGGGAGTTCTTGAGATATTTCTTTATTATTCTCATCCTCAAAATCTTTCTCCTAAACATCTTCCTCTATATTAATAGATTCATAAATTTTTGGTGGTTCAATTTTATCTTCTTCAGAAAGGTCTAAGTTCTTAAAGTTTGAAATAAGATCATCTTCATTAGTAACATGCTTAGAAATAGTTTATTTTTCAATAAACACTATATGCCCAGATTCTTCTACTAATTTAGACTTTTTGTTAAAATCCCTATATGCTTTACTCCTACTACAGTAGCCCAGAAATATACCTTCATTAGATTTGGCATCAAACTTACCCAAATTCTCCTTTCTATTATTGTGGATGAAGCACTTACAGCTAAATACATGTAGATGTGAGAGGTTTGACTTCCTTCCTTTTTATAGCTCATAAGGAGTCTTCCCAAGAATTGGTCTGATGTAGGCTCTATTTATGATGTAACTTGTTGTGTTTACTGCATCAGCTCAGAATACTTGAGAGAGTTCCTTTTCATTTAGCATTGCTCTTGCCATCTCTCCAATTATTCTGTTCTTCCTTTCCACCACTCCATTTTGTTGAAGAGTTCTTGGAGCTAAGAAGTTGTGATCAATTCCATGCTCATTACAATACTCTAGGAAGTATGAATTTTCAAACTCTCTTCCATGATCAGACCTGATAGACACAATAAAAGTACCTTTCTCTTTTTGCATTTTCTTAGCTAAGGTTACAAGAACATCAAACGTATCACTTTTCAAAGAAAGAAACAATGTCCAGGTAAATCTAGAGTAATCATCCACAATTACAAGAACATACAGATTTCCACCAATGCTCTTAACTCTACATAGTCCTATCAGATCCATATGTAATAGTTGCAGAGGTCTAGATGTGGTAACTGTTGAATCAACAAGTTTTGATGATTCCAAATCAACTCTCAAGAGCTTGGAGTAAAAGATATCAAAGGTGCACAAAGAGTTCAAATGAAGAAATCCTGGAGAAATCTGTGCAAAATTTGTTGTTGGATGTTTAATTATGTTTACATATTTGTAAAAGACTTTGATTTGATGAAAAAATGTTTTAAAACTTGATTTTAAGTTAGATCAAGAAATATTTGAAAAATACTCACCAACAGACAAAGTTTGAAAAGTTTACATTGAACTGTCATATTGGAAATTCGAACTTTAGCTTTGGAAATTTGAATTTCGAGCTAAAACTGAATAAGTCTGAAGAGATGTCTCTCTGACAGATGAATTTTGATTTTCCAAAATTCAAATTTTCATAAGTATCTGAAAGAAGCTGTTGAGTAACAGATGAACTTTGAGTTTTCAAAATTCGAATTTCAGACAAAATGCAACTTATAAAAACTAAAGAAATCCGTCTGAAACAATGTCAAAGTTCATCTGAAATCAAGATTATGTTGAGTTTCAAAATTGCTCACTGACAGACGAACTTTGAACATGAAAATTCAAATTTCAGAAGCTAAGGTTGTGAGTCTGTTACAATGACATATTGACATACGAATGACAGTGTTTATAAATTCGAATGATAAAGTAAGTCTGAAAAGAGGTCTCTCTGACAGACGAACTTCACTCTTTTAAAATTTGAATTTCGAAGTAAATGAACTACTGTGCTGTTTGAGCCTGCTACGGACAGACGAATTTTGGAGTTCCAAAAATCAAATTTCGAGAGCACTGTAGCAAATCGAAAATACTGTTCACACTTAACAGAAAAACTTTCTTCCTGAAAATTTGTATGTCACAACATAGAAACACTTTCTAAGTTTCAAAATTCGAATTTCACTTCATAAACAGACAAACTTCAGTATTTCAACATTGGAAGCTTTAACCTTCGGTTCCTTCAAAATTCATCTGTTGACCAACCAAAATTCAAATTTCAGTATGTCATAAGCATTAAATGCGGTTGGTTAACGGATAGTTTTTCAGAGTAACCATTGGATAATTTCTCCAACGGATAGATTTTGTCTCTAACGGACATTTGAGACCTAAAACTATAAATATAACATCATTTGAAGTTGTGGGTAACGAATCAAACTTTGTATATACTGAAACTCTGCCAAATTTTCTACTCAAAGACTTTTACCCTCTTACTTCAATACTTGTACTTTAACTGTCATATTCACTCTATTCAAGAGATTTCATCTTTGTAAACAATCTAATCTTCATCTGGAAGATAGATTTTCTTGTGAGGAGATATCACAAGGGATTGTAAAGCACTTTGTATAAGTACAGAAAGTGATTGAGTGAGCTTTAGAAAACAGAGCACTGACGTTGTACTGTGGCATTTGTAAGAAGCCCATTGAATTCTTGCTGAATAGTGGAAAATCTCAAGAGGTGTCTTGGGGACTGGACGTAGGTCAAGAGGAGAGACCGAACTAGGATAAATATCAGAGTTTTTCTTTTCTCTATCACTACTCTTTTATCTTACTACTTTATACTCTATTTTTCTGTCATACCTTGCTTTCTTCATTATTTTCACTTTGTGTAGAAAATTTTAATCTTCCCAATTCACCCCCCTCTTGGGAAGTCAGCCTAACTAACAAGTGGTATCAGAGCCCAGATTCCCATTCAAAGGATCTCACAGTCCGGGAATTAAAATGGCTGGCTTTGGAGAAAGCATATTACCAGAAGGGAACAATACAAACAGAACACCTGGCTTCAGTGGAGAGCACTATGGTTACTGGAAGATGAGAATGCAAATCTATCTCTAGTCAATCGATCTAGACATCTGGTCAGTCATTCAGAAGGAAGACTTTGTCCCAATGGCTTTAGAAGATGATGGAAAGTAAAGAGAAGAGTCTTGTTGAACTTCAAGGCAAAACACTGGTTAGTCAGTGCCTTGAATCAAGACAAATTTTACAGAGTCTCACAATACTCCACTGCCAAGGAAATGTGGGACACCCTGCAGATTGCTCATGAAGGAACAACTGGAGTCAGGGAAAATAAACTGAATACCTATATTGGAGAATATGAAAGCTTCTGAATGGCTGAAGAAGAGATTGTGAAAGAGCTACAAAAGAGATTCACTCTCATTGTTAATCAACTAAAGAGCCTGGGAAAGAAATACACTCAAATAGAGAAAGTAAGAAAGATTCTCAGAGCTCTCCCTTTGGAATGGCAACCCAAAGTAACAGTAGTAGAGGAAGCCAGAGGAGAATCAATGGCCTCTGTCACAGCTCTATTCGGCAGCCTTAAGGAATATGAAGGAAAAATGAAAGCTCTCAAGGAAGCTGGACAAGACAGAAAGAAGAAAGGTCTTGCTCTCAAAGCTGCTAAAGAAAAGGAAGAAGAATCTAACGATGGAGAAGAGCTAGATGAAGAAACTCTGGCTATTATGGTAAAAAAATTTAGAAGATTCTACAGCAAGAAGAGAAACATGAAAATCTTCAAGAAAGGAGCTGCTGGAGATAGCAAGAGGGAACAAAAAGAGGCTATTACTTGCTATGAATGTAAAAAGCAAGGACATATCAAATGGGATTGTCCACAGATCCTGAAGAAGCAAGAGAAAGAAAAGAAAGCTGCAGACAAAGGCAAGAACAAGAAAGCTTTTATCTCATCAATATGAAGTAACAGTTCAGATGAAGAAGAAGATGATGAAGATGAAATTGCCAATATCTGTCTCATGGCACTTGCCTCGAAAGAAACTTAAATTCCATGCAGCAGTGACCAAGAGAATGAGGTATATGAATCTGAACCTTCCTATTCTGAATTATTGGATGCATTTCATGAGCTGCATGATGAGTTTGTTAAAGTTACTAAAGAACTGAAACTAGCTAAGAAAAAGATTAACAAACTAGAATCTCAAAGCAACATCCCTGAAATTGCTCCTCTACCTATTGCTGAATCTGTCTGTTGTAAATCATGCATTGATCTAAAGCAAACCAACGAATATTTAGTGAAAAGCATGTCTAGGCTTACTAAAGGTAAAGATATGTTGTTTGCTTTAATGGGAAGCCAAAGAATATCACAAGGGAAAGCTGGACTTGGCTATGATCCTTGTGCTGTAAAAGAAAAGATTAGGAAGAAAAATCAGAATATATATATGAGATATTTTGTGCATGCTGAGAGCAATAGAAAGAAAAATTATGTCACCTCACATTGAATCATATAATCAACCAAGGCATGTAAAACAAAAGTATTATCTGCACTGTTTTCTTCTTGCTTCTCAATCTAGCAATCCCTTTACCACCTGTCATTTCTGTAACAAAAAGGGACATATTTCCAGTTCTTCTGCTATAAAGAAAAATAGACTTGACAGGAAGGTTAAATGGATTCCCAATGGTACATGTGTATCCAAGGAAAAGACTACTGACAGAAAAGGATCCAAACAAATTTGGGTACCTAAAAGGAAAATATGAACTTTGTTTTGCAGGTCTGTCTCAAAGCTAAAAGAAGCAACAAATGGTATATAGACAGTGCCTGCTCAAGCCACATGACTGGTGACAAGGAGAAGTTCATCACCCTTAGAGACAAGAAATGAGGAAGAGTGACCTTTGGATGTGATCAGTATGGCAGAATAGTTGGCATTGGCATTGTAGGTAAGAACCCTGAAACATCCATTGAAGAGGTGCTGTTTGTGATAGGCCTCAACCACAATCTGTTGAGTATGAGCCAAACATGTGACAAAGGAAATTGGGTGCTGTTTGACTCAAAATTCTGCCTAGTCATCAGAAAAAGTGATCACAAAGTAATCCTCAAAGCTCAAAGCGATGGTAACTGCTATACTATTGATCTTGATGAACTTCCTCCCTTAGATTCTGTTTGTTTAATTAGTCAGGACAATGATAGTTGGCTATGACATAGAAGATTAGCTCATGTTTGTTGAATCAAGAGTTTTGATGATTCCAAACTAACATCCAAAAGCTTGGATTGAAGATATCAAAAGAGATCAAAGTGCTTCAAGTGAAGAATGTCAGAGTATTAGCTGCTAGATCTTCTGTAGGATCTTTTGTTATGTTCAAATGAGGGTAAAGGTTTTTGATTTCAAGAAAATATATTTTTAAACCTTGATTTTGTGTTAAACCTTGACTTATTTGAAAAATGCCCACAAACAGATGAAGTTTGAAAGTTTAAACTGAACTGTCATATTAGAAATTCGAACTTTGCCTTTGGAAATTCGAATTTCGAGTCAAAACTGAATAAGTCTGAAGAGTTGTCTCTCTGTCAGACAAATTTTGAGTATCCAAAATTCAAATTTCCATCAAAGATTGAAAGAAGCTTTTTCACTAACAGACGAACTTCACATCTCCAAAATTCGAATTTCAGATAAAATGCAGTTTGTGAAAATCAAAGAAATTCGTCTGAGATAATATTGAAGCTCATCTGAAATCAAGATGAAATTAAGTTTTAAAAATGCTCTCTGACAGACGAACTTTGACTTTCCAACATTCGAATTTTCATATAAGTCTAAAAGGAGCTTCTTTGAAACAGACGAACTTTGAGTCTTCAAAATTCAAATTTTAGACAAAACACAACTTATGAAAATGGAAAAAATTCGTCTGAAACAATGTTAAAGTTCATCTGAATCAAGAATAATTTAAGTTTCAAAACTGCTTTCTGTCAGATGAACTTTGAACATTAAAATTCGAATTTCAGAAGCTAAGTTTGTGAGACTGTTGGAATGAAATATTGACATACGAATGACAAAGCTCTATAACTTCGAATGTTGAAGTTAGTTTGAAAAGAATCTCTCTGATAGATGAACTTCACTATTTCAATATTCGAATTTCAGAGAAAGTGAACTACTATGCCTCTTTGAACGTTTTACAGACAAACAAATTTTGGGCTTCCAAAATTCGAATTTCGAAGGCACTGTAGAAAATTGAAAACACTGTTCACACTTAACCGAAAAACTTTCCTCTTGAAAATTCGTATGTCACATTAAGAAAATGTTTTGTAAGGTTAATAATTCGAATTTCACTTCATGAACAGACGAACTTTGTGCTGTAATGTTGAAAGCTTTAACCTTCGGTTCCTTCGAAATTCGTCTGTTAGCCAACCAAAATTCGAATTTCAGTGTGTCAGAAACATTAAATGCAGTTGGTAAACGGATAGTTTTTCAGAGTAACCGTTGGATAACTTCCCCAACGGATAGATTTTATCTCTAACGGACATTTGAGACCTAAATCTATAAATATAACATCATTTGAAGTTGTGGGTAACGAATCAAACTTGTATATACCGAATTTCTGGCAAATCTTCTTCTCAAAAGCTTTTAACCTCTCAACTTCAATATCTGTACTTCAATCTTCATATCTACTCTATTCAAGAGAGTTATATCCTTGTCAACAATCTACTCTTATCTGGAAGAGAGATTTACTTTTGAGGGGAAATCACAAGGGGATTGGGAAGAATATTATAGAAGTGCTTAGAGAAATTGAGAAAGCTCCAGAAACAGAGCATACTCGTTGTACTATGGCATTAGCAAGAAGCCCGTTGAATTCTTGCTGTTTAGTGGAAAAATCTCAGAGTGGTCTTGAGGACTAGACGTAGGTCAAGTGGATAGACCGAACCAGGATAAATTACTGAGTCTTCTTCTTCTCATCTTTACTTTTCAGCTTGCTCTGTTTTACATGCTGATTCCTTTACACTGTGCTATCTTCACATATTTTACTTTGTGCAAAAAAATTTCAATCTTCCAAATTCACCCCCCTCTTGGGAAGTCAGCCTTACTAACAATGTTAACATGAATCAGCTTTCAAAATTGGTTAAAAATGAGCTAGTCACTGGCCTGCTAAAAATTGTTTTTGAAAAGGATAAAGAATGTGATGCATGCTTAAAAGGAAAACAAATAAAATCTTCTTTTAAATCCAAAAACGTAGTCACCACAACTAGACCACTTGAACTACAGCATATGGACTTAATTGGACCTTCTAGGGTAAAAAGCATAGGTGATAATCTGTATGTGCTTGTAATTGTGGATGATTACTCTAGATTTACATGGACATTATTTCTTTCCTCTAAAAGTGATACCTTTTATGCATTTGTAACCTTAGCTAAGAAAGTGCAAAATGAGAAAGGTATTTCTATTATGTCTATTAGGTCAGATCATGGAGGAGAGTTTGAAAACTCATACTTCCTGGAGTACTGCAATGAGCATGGAATTGATCACAACTTCTCAGCTTCAAGAACTCCTCAACAGAATGAAGTAGTAGAAAGGAAGAATAGAACCATTGGAGAGATGGCTAGAGCTATGCTAAATGAAAAGAAACTATCTCAAGTGTTTTGGGCTGATGCAGTAAATACAGCAAGCTACATCATAAATAGAGCCTACGTCAGACCAATCCTTGGAAAGACTCCATACGAGCTGTACAAGGGAAGAAAGCCAAATCTGTCACATCTCCATGTGTTCGGGTGCAAATGCTTCATTCACAACAATGGAAAGGAGAATCTGTGTAAGTTTGATGCAAAATCCGATGAAGGTATATTTCTGGGATATTCTAGTAGGAGTAAAGCATATAGAGTTTTTAATAAAAAGTCTAATTTAGTAGAAGAATCTGTGTGTATAGTATTTATTGAACATGAAACTGCTTCTAAACATGCTGCTGATGAGAATGATCTGGTTACAAACTTTAAAAGGCTAGATATTTCTGATGAAGGTAAGATTGAGTCTCCAAAAATATCTGAATCTATTAACATAGAAGAAGATATTCATGAGAGGAATTTTGAAGATGAAAATATTGATGAAATGTCTCAAGAACTCCCTAGAGCTTGGAGATATCACAGGAATCATCTTGTTGATCAAGTAATAGGGAATGTTCAAGAGAGAGTTAAAACCAGAAAATAGTTAAGGGATCAAATGATTAATTGTGCTTTCATCTCGCAAATTGAACCTAAATGTACAGAGGAAGCCTTAGCTGATGAGTACTGGATTCTAGCCATGCAGGATGAATTAAATCAGTTCGAAAGAAATCAAGTCTAGGATTTAGTGCCTAGACCCAAAAATCATCCTGTTATTGGTACCAAATGGGATTTTAGAAATAAACTTGATGAATCATGGTCAATCATCAGAAATAAAGCTAAACTCGTTGCTAAAGGTTATAATCAAGAAGAAGGCATTGATTTTAAGGAAACCTTTGCTCCAGTAGCTAGATTAGAAGCAATCATAATTCTATTAGCATATGTATGGATGAAAAATATTTTGTTATATCAAATGGATGTGAAGAGTGCTTTTCTAAATGGATATATCATGGAGGAGGTCTATGTAGATCAACCTCTAGGTTTTGAGGATTCTATAAAACCAAACCATGTCTATAAACTGAAGAAAGCTCTTTACAGTTTAAAACAAGCCCCTAGAGCATGGTATGAAAGATTGAGTAATTTTCTAACTAATAAGGGGTTTAATAGAGGAAAAGTAGATACAACTTTATTCACTAAGAAAGAAAATAAAGATTTACTTATTGTTGAAATCTATGTTGATGAGATTACATTCAGTGCTACTAATGAATCTCTTTGCAAGAATTTTTCTAAGTTAATGCAGGGGGAATTCGAAATATCCATGATGGTTGAACTCAACTTCTTCCTTGGATTGCAAATCAGACAGTGTGATGATGGTATCTTTCTCAACCAATCCAAGTATCTGAAGGAATTGCTGAAGAAGTTTGGAATGGAAAATGCCAAGCCAATGGGGACACCTATGGCTACTGCAACCAAACTGGATATAGATGAAAAAGGGAAAATGTTTGTCATAACTCAATACAGAAGAATGATTGGATCCCTACTATACCTAACTACCAGCAGACCTGACATTATGTTTAGTGTCTGTATGTGTGCAAGATTCCAATCATGTCCCAAAGAAACCCATACAATTGCTGTGAAGCGCATCTTTAGATACCTCATTGGAACATCACAGATGGGTCTTTGGTATCCTAAGGGCAATGGAGAAGATCTCAAAGCATACACTGATACTAACTTTGCAGGATTCAAAACTGACAGAAAAAACACAAGTGGAACATGTCAGTTTTTTGGAGGATCCTTGGTTTCATGGTTCAGCAAGAAGCAAAACAGTGTGGCCTTATCCACACAGAGGCTGAGTATGTTACAGCTGGATGCTGTTATGCCCAAATCATTTGGATGAAGCAGCAGCTTGAAGATCTTGAGATTGAGATGAAGGAAATACCAATCATGTGTGACAATCAAAGTTCCATTAATATCACAAAGAATCTTGTCATGCATTCAAGGATGAAACATATTGAAGTTAGGCACCACTTCATAAGGGATCATGTTTTGAAGGGAGAAATCAGACTAGAGTACATCCCAACTGAAGATCAAGTAGCTGATATACTGACAAAGCCTCTATCAGAAGACAGACATTGCAAAATAAGAAGAGAATTGGGCATGGTAAATCCCAATGAACTGTAAGTAAATCCGTCTGTGATTCTGTTTTTAGATTTTCCAACATTGAATTAGTTCTAACTTTACCATCGGAGTGTGTTTAATTTAACTTGCAGGTGCTCCTCATGAGATTCAATGCGGATAAATCTGGAAAATAGAGCTTACTAGAATGGAATGATAAAAAATTGAAGAAAATGACAGATATTCTGAGTTTCTGGATCCATTCTATAAGTTTCTAAAGCTGAAATTCATATATTGATTGTGTGTTAGATTAATTTCCTTGAAAATTTGAGTTTCTGAGGAAGTCAGCATGGTCAACATTTGAATTTGGATACCCAACAAATGAACTTCAGCCTGTTATAAGTTAGAACAGTTCTCGGTGAAGCCTCGAAATTTGTCTATTGACCCTTCAAAATTCGAATTTTCAAGAACAAAAAATTTCAAAGTTTTGTTTGTCCAACATGTGATTATACTGATGTTTATCTCTTAACATACGAATGTTGGAAGACTTTTACAAAATGTAGAAATTTGAATTTCTAAGTTGAAAATTCGTATGTTGAAACATGCTACTCAATGTTGAATCTTTGAAAGATGAAGTTTTGTATGCTTAATTCATCTGTTGTTTGGTGGTTTGATTGCTGTCTGATGTTTACTCTTCAAAATTCGAACTTTGTTGGAACAAAGTTTGTCTGTTCATCTTGTGCTGCTTGAACCAAGCCACTGTCAGATGAACTTTCTTAAGAAAATTCGTCTCTCAGTAAGCTTTGCTGAACGGTTTAACTCTTAACTACTCAAAGTTTGAATTTTGACCCCTCAAAATTCGTCTGTCAGGCAGTTACATACGTCAAAACCGACGGTTTTCATTTGAACAGACGCAACCCTATTCCTATTCTCTCTGAGTCTATTCTAATCCTTCATTCAATGCTTTTCAATTCTGATCAAAAATCGTCATTTCCCACCGATTAAACTTCTTTTCGCATCCTTTAAACCTGCTTTTTGCTCCATTCTGCAACATTCATCCGCAAAATTGGCTAGAGTTAAGAATCCAGAAGCTAGCAAAGGAGAGGCTCGTCCAAAACGTTTGGTTAAATCCCAATATGCCATGAAGGAAGGAGAAAAACTAAAGAGAAAGGCCGAATCCAGCAAAGAAACTCCTTCCAAACGCCAGAAAACCACACCCAAGGGAGAATCAAAGAAGGCTGGACCCTCTTCCTCAAAGACAGCAGAACCTTCGGTCCCTGTTCCTATTGTTGCTGAACCTGTTGCTTCCACTTCATCCTCAAGTACTGAATCTAGAGAATATGAGCTTACCACACTACCATTATGGAGCACTCCACAAATTCAAGAGGAATACTCCACCAAGTTTGCCAACAAAAAGGTAATCAAGCCATATTGTGTAAACTTGGAGGATTTCTTGGTCTCTAATAGTTTTGATGCTAGTATATGGATGATAAGATACAAGAATCTGTTGGAAGTATTGGAGCGATATGATGATGAAGTGATAAAAACTTGGTATGACTCCTTGAAATAGAACAGTAAGAAGAAAAAGTGGGAGGTCAATCTAAGATCAAGGACCATCTGGCTCTCAGATGAAACCTTGAATGAAGTGTTGGAGATCCCAGGGCAAGATGGCCTCAAGATTGACATCACTGCATCTGGATACATGGATGAGGCAGAAACTGCTGATGAAGAAGGTGGCCCCTTTCTGAACTACAAGGAAAGCACAATTCTGAGAACTTTATTCAGAATAAGGGAAAACTAGCCATCCATAAACGTATTGAAGCCCACAGACCTCAGTGTTCAAGTGAGAATCCTGCACTATATAGTATCCAGGATCATATTCAACAAAAGAGGCAGCTTCAATTTGATAACAAGGGCAGAGGCACATGTCATGGTAGCAATCATGCGTGAAAAGCTGATCAACATGGGACATACCATACTCTAACGCATGATCAAGGCAAGGGATCAGAGAAAGAACTCCACACTCCCCTATGTAACTATCATTTCCAGAATTCTACAATATGCCAGAATTCAGCATCTTGAGAAAGGAAAGGGGAAGCCCACTGAGATCTTCAAGGAGGAAGAACTACAAAGAATGGGAATTGAAAAGGATGAAGGAAGATGGGTTGGAAAGGGAGCAGGAAGAATTGAGGATCTATTCTTTATTACAGATGCCTCCCTACAGCGAGAAGGCACTTCTGAGGCCCCTGCAAGATCTGTACCTCAGCCTTCTCAGCCAGTTCCATCTCCATCCAAGCCTACTCACATTCTAGTCACTCCCTTCTCTCGTGCCAAGCCAACCAAGATCACTGAATTGTATGACAGTCTATCTACACTCATTCTCAGCATCAGAGATGAGCAAAATGCCAAATTTGCTCATCTGCAAGATCAGATTCATCAGTTGGCAACAAACATGAAAGTGGTTGCTGATGCCTATGAAGAAATTTGAAGTGCAATCCCTACCACATCAGCTCCACCTCAGCCAGGGTTTTCTGTGCCTATCCAATCTCCAACCCCTGAGCCTCCAAGCCCCTTCGTGCTAGCCTCTTCTGACCAAGATGTTGATATAGATGGTGCTGAGCCTGCTGGTACAATGAGGACACCAAGTCCTGATCCACCCTTGGACTATGGTTTGGAAGAAGAAGGTCTTCAGGAAACAAGCCCTTATGAGCCTATGCAAGAAGATGCTTAGGATTCAATTCTTTCCATTAAAGAATCTGAGCAAGTTGACAGACTGGTGGTAGCCATTTCCACCTCTCCAGTGCAGGAGGGTGCCAGCAATGAAGAGAGAAGTATTATGCCTGTTGTTGATTATAAAGCTATTGCTCACAATGCTCTCTTACAAGCTCAGAGAAGAAGGCTTGAGGAAATGTTTCGTCCTGATGAACCAGCTCCTCCTTCTCTTGCTGCTTATGGACTCTTAGAAGAACAAAGAGCTCAATTGGCTCTTTCCAGGCAAGCAATGCAGGAGTTGTTTGAGATCTCTGATGATGATGAAGAGACAAGTCCTGAGCTTTCTGAGCCTCCTGTACCAGTTGATCAAGAAATCCCTTTTGCTCCTGTGCCACTTCAAGCCATTCCAGTTTCTCAGATCCCACCTTCAGTTGATTTTGTTGGCCTTCCTGATGAAGCCAAAAAGGGATAGAAGAAGAAGCAAACTGGAAAATCTACCGCAGAGTCATCTGGGAAGACGTACAGCAAGAAGCCCAAGCCAAAGAAGAAGTGATTGAAGAATTGATCAGACTTTAGGCTTGAGTCTTCGTGTAGTACTATGTTTTGATTGTTTGGGTTGTTTGCATTTTGCATTTACTCTGTGTTTCAAAATTGTTTTAAGGCCTTTTTACTTTAATTAGGTTCTGTAAAGCAACATTTATTGAAATGAATGAATTCCTTGGTTGCAATATCACTCCTTGAATCTCTTCACTGATGTGCTATATATGATATCTTTTGAAATATGATCCATATGTTGAGGGGGAGCTTGTTAAAGCAAATCCAAGTGCTAATCCAGTTTGTAAGTTATTTTGTAATCATCAAAAAGGGGGAGAATGTTGAATCAAGAAGTTTTGATGATTCCAAATCAACTCTCAAGAGCTTGGAGTAAAAGATATCAAAGGTGCACAAAGAGTTTAAATGAAGAAATCCTAGAGAAATCTGTGCAAAATTTATTGTTGGATGTTTAATTATGTTTAAATATGGGTAAAAGACTTTGATTTGATGAAAAGATGTTTTAAAAACTTGATTTTAAGTTAAATCATGAAATATTTGAAAAATACCCACCAACAGACAAAGTTTGAAAAGTTTACATTAAACTGTCATATTGGAAATTCGAACTTTAGCTTTAAAAATTTGAATTTCGAGCTAAAACTGAATAAGTCTGAAGAGATGTCTCTCTAACAGATGAATTTTGATTTTCCAAAATTTGAATTTTCATAAGTATTTGAAAGAAGTTGTTGAGTAACAGAAGAACTTTGAGTTTTCAAAATTCGAATTTCAAACAAAATGCAACTTAAAAAAACTAAAGAAATCCGTCTGAAACAATGTCAAAGTTCATCTGAAATCAAGATTATGTTGAGTTTCAAAATTGCTCACTGACAGACGAACTTTGAACATGAAAATTTGAATTGTAGAAGCTAAGGTTGTGAGTCTATTACAATGACATGTTGACATACGAATGACAGTGTTTATAAATTCGAATGATAAAGTAAGTCTGAAAAGAGGTCTCTCTGACAGACGAACTTCACTATTTTAAAATTTGAATTTCGAAGTAAATGAACTACTGTGCTGTTTGAGCCTGCTACGGACAGACGAATTTTGGAGTTCCAAAAATTGAATTTCGAGGGCACTGTAGCAAATCGAAAACACTGTTCACACTTAACAGAAAAACTTTCTTCCTGAAAATTCATATGTCACAACATAGAAACACTTTCTAAGTTTCAAAATTCGAATTTCACTTCATAAACAGACGAACTTCAGTATTTCAGTGTTGAAAGCTTTAACCTTTGGTTCCTTCAAAATTCATTTGTTGACCAACCAAAATTCGAATTTCAGTATGTCAGAAGCATTAAATGCGGTTGGTTAACGGATAGTTTTTCAGATTAACCGTTGGATAACTTCTCCAACAGATAGATTTTGTCTCTAACGGATATTTGAGACTTAAATCTATAAATATAATATCATTTGAAGTTGTGCACAACGAATCAAACTTTGTATATACTAAAACTCTGCCAAATTTTCAACTCAAAAATTTTTACTCTCTTACTTCAATACTTGTACTTTAACTGTCATATTCACTCTATTTAAGAGAGTTTCATCTTTGTAAACAATCTAATCTTTATCTGGAAGATATATTTTCTTGTGAGGAGATATCACAAGGGATTGTAAAGCACTTTGTAAAAGTACAGAAAGCGATTGAGTGAGCTTTAGAAAACAGAGCACTGACGTTGTACTGTGGCATTTGCAAGAAGCCCGTTGAATTCTTGCTGAATAGTGGAAAATCTCAAGAGGTGTCTTGGGGACTGGACGTAGGTCAAGAGGAGAGACCGAACCAGGATAAATATCAGAGTTTTTCTTTTCTCTATCACTACTCTTTTATCTTACTGCTTTATACTCTATTTTTTTGTCATACCTTGCTTTCTTCATTGTTTTCACTTTGTGCAGAAAATTTTAATCTTCCCAATTCACCGCCTCTTGGGAAGTCTTCCTAACTAACAGTAACTACATTTTTAGAATTAAATGATTATTTAGTTTTTTTTTCCTCTTAGGCATGCATCACATTCTTTGTCTTTTTCAAAAGAAATTTTTGGTAGGCCAGTGACTAACTCGTTTTTAACCAGTTTTGATAGTTGATTCATGTTAACATGTGCTAATCTTCTATGCCACAACCAACTATCATTATCCTGACTAATCATACATACAGAATCTAAGGGAAGAAGTTTATCAAGATCAATTATATAACAGTTACCATCCCTTTGAGCCTTGAGAATTACTTTGTGATCACTTTTTCGGCTGACTAGGTAGAACTTTGAGTCAAACAATACTCAGTTTCCTTTGTCACATGTCTGGCTCACACTTAGCAGATTGTGGTTGAGGACAATTACAAACAGCACCTCTTCAATGGATGTTTCAGGATTCTTGCCCACAATGTCAATGCCAACTATTCTGCCATATTAATCACCTCCAAAGGTCACCTTTCCTCCTTTCTTGTCTCTAAGGGTGACGAACTTCTCCTGATCACCAGTCATATGACTTGAGCAGGCACTGTCCATATACCATTTATTGCTCTTTCTAGCTTTAAGACAAACCTCTAAAACAAAGTTCATATTCTCTTTTTAGGTACCTAAATTTACTTGGGTCCTTTTCTGTTAGTAGTATTTTCCCTAGATATAGATGTACCTTTGGGAATCCATTTAACTTTTCTGTGAAGTCCATTTCTCTTTAAAGTACATGAACTGGAAATATGTCCCTTCTTGTTACAGAAGTGACAGGTGGTAAAGGGACTGCTGGATTAAGATGCAGGAAGAAAGCAATGCAAATAATATTTTTGTTTTCCAGGCTTTGGTTGATCATAGGATTCAATATGTCATGAAATATGATCTTTCTTTTTACTACCACTATAATGCACGAAATGTCTCATATGCACATTTTGATTTTTCTTCCTAATCTTTTCGTTTACTGCACAAGGGTCATAACTAAGTCCAGCCTTTCCTTGTGTTATTCTTTGACTCTCCATTAAAGCAAATAACATATCTTTTCCTTTAGTGAGTCTAGACATGCATTTCACCAGATAGTCATTGGTTTGCTTTAATTCAATGCATGATTTAGAGTAAGCAGATTCATCAATATGCCGATAAGCAGTTTCAGAGATGTTATGCGGAGATTCTAACTTGTTAATCTTTCTTTTAGCTTGTTTGAGTTCTTTGGCAGTCTTAATGAACTCATCATGCAATTCATGAAATACATTCAGTAATTCAGAATAGGAAGGTTCAGATTCATATACCTTATCTTCGTAATCATTGTTGGATGGGATTTCAGTTTCTTCAGATGCAAGTGCCATCAGACAGATGTTGCAATCTTATCTTCATCATCTGAGCTGTTACCCCAGATTTATGAGATGTACGCTCTTTTCTTCTTGCCTTTGTCTGCAGCTTTCTTTTCTTTCTCTTGCTTCTTGAGGAACTGTGGACAATCTCATTTGATATGTCCCTGCTTCTTGCACTCGTAGCAAGTGACAGGTTATTTTCCTTCTCTCTTGCTATCTCTAGCTGCTCCTTTCTTGAAGAATTTCTTGTTTCTTTTCATGTAAAATCTTCCAAATTTTCTAACCATCGTGACAAGAGTTTCTTCATCTAGCTCATCTCCATCATCAAATTCTTCTTCTTTCTCCTCACCAGCTTTCAGAGCAAGACCCTTCTTCTTTCTGTCTTGTCCTGCCTCTTTGAGAGCCTTCATCTTTCCTTCATATTCTTCGAGGCTACCGAAAAGGGCTGTGACAGATGCCATTGATTCTCCTTTGGCCTCCTCTATAGCTGTTACTTTGGGTTATCATTCCAGAGGAAGAGCTCTGAGGATCTTTCTGACCTTTTCTGTCTGAGTGTACTCCTTGCTAAGACTCTTCAATTGATTTACAATGAGGGTGAATCTCTTTTGTAGTTCTTTGACACTCTCTCCTTCAATCATTCTGAAGCTTTTGTACTCTCCTATGCAAGAGTTCAATTTGTTTTCTCTAACTCCAATGGTTCCTTAATGAGCGATTTCCAGGGTGTCCCACATATCCTTGGCTGTAGAGGACTGTGAGACCCTGTAGAATTCATCTTGATTCAATGCACTGACCAAGCAGTGTTTAGCTTGATGTTCAACAAAACTCTTCTCCTATCCTCCTCATTCCATTTAGCCTCTGGCTTCTCTCTGTAATTCCTATCATCCTGCAATGTCATTGGGACAAAATCTTTCTTCTGGATGACAGACAATATGTCTAGATCAATGGACTGGAGATAGATTTGCATTCTCATCTTCCAGTATCCATAGTGCTCTCCACTGAAGCCAGGTGGTCTATTTGTATTATTTTCCTCTGGTAGTATACTCTCTCCAAAGCCAGCCATTATTCTTCTCGAACTGTTAAATCCTTTGTTTCGGAATTCAAGCTCTAATACCACTTGTTATATATGCTGGCTTCCCAAGAGGGGGTGAATTGGGGAGATTAAAAATTTCTATAAAATGTCAATAGAGTGAAGAAAACGAAGGTGACAATAAAACAGAGTATAAGTGAATAATAAGTAAAAGTAGTAATAGAGAAGGGAAGACACAGATGTTTATCCTGGTTCGGTCTCTCAATCTTGACCTATATCCAGTCCTCAAGCCACCACTTGAGATTTTTCACTATCTTGTAAGAATTCAATGGGCTTCTTGCAAATGCCACAGTACTGCTATGATACTCTGTTTTCAGAGCTCATACTTTCTCTCTTTGCACTCTAGCTAAGTGCTTCCCAATCCCTTGTGATATCCCCTTATAAGAAAATCTTTCTTCCAGATGAAAATAAGATTGTTTACAATGGATAAACTCTCTTAATCAGAGTGTATATGAAAGTTGGAGTACAAAGAATGAAGTATGTGAGAGTAGGAGACTTTGAGTTGATGATTTGGTAGAGTTTCATTATATACAAAGTTAAAATTGTTACCCATAACTTCAAATGATGTTATATTTATATATTTAGGTCTCAACTATACGTTAGAGAAAAAATCTATCCGTTAGAGAAGTTATCCAATGGTTACTCTGAAAAACTATCTATTCACCAACTGCATTTAATGCTTTTGACATCGAAAGTTTGAATTTTGGTTAGTCAACAGACGAATTTCACAGAAATTGAAAGCTAAAGACTTTAACGTTGAACATTAGAAGTTCATCTGTCATGAAGCAAAGTTCAAATTTTGATTTTTGAAAAATGTTTCTATTGTTGGAACATACGAATTTTCAAGTAAAAAGTTCTTCTTAAACGTGTGAACAGTAGTTCAATTTGCTACAGTGCCTTCGAAATTCAAATTTTCGTACCTAAAATTCGTCTGTCAGTGAGTAGTTCAATAAGGCACAGTAGTTCATCTATTCAAAATTTAAATTTTCAAAATGCAAAGTTCGTCTGTCAGAGAAAGCTCTTTTCAGACTTACTTCAAAGTTCAAATTTTTGAATATCATCATTCGTATGTCAACATATCATCATAACAGACTCACAAGCTTTGTTTTTGAAATTCAAATTTTCATGTTCAAAGTTCATCTGTCAATGAGCCATTTTGACGCTCTTTTCACACTCAGTTTTCATATAATCTTTGACATATCCTCAAATGAATTTTTCATTTTTCATAAAATTGTATTTTGTCTGAAATTTGAATTTTCAAAAGTAAAAGTTTGTTTGTTAAAGAAAGCTCTTTTCAGACAAGATTCAAAATTCAAATTTCTCAAGACAAAGTTTGTCTATCAGAGAAGGCTCTTTTCAGACTTATTTATTTTCAATACGAAATTCATATTTCCAAAGTCAAAGTTCAAATTTTCAAAACAGCATATCAGTATAAATGTCTCAAACTCCGTCTGTTAGTGGGTGTTTTTCAAATCTTCGATAGATTAACATAGAATCATAGTTTTAAAACATCTTTTTGCCAATTCAAAGTCTTTTACTCAATTTAATCATGGCTGTAGATTCTACATCTATTCTTGTGCTAGTTTTTCTTGAATTTCTCCACTTGAGATCATTTGTGCACCTTTGATATCTTCTCTCCAAGCTCTAGAAAGTTGGTTTGGAATCATCAAAACACTTGATTCAACACGTTTCAGTTGCTTTCCTTCGTCTTTTGTTCTTTCTTCATCTTTGAGCTTAAAATCAAATGAAGATTCAAAAAAGGCCTAACACACCACGCAAATTTAAAAGATAAATTTTTTTTAAATATTAGAAGCAGGAAATTTTAAAGATGGAATATATATATATCGTGTTTGAGGTTCCAAAAAAAAGTTTATTTACTTCCCTTTTAATTATATGTTAATTTTAATCTTATTGCAAATTAAAACAATCACATTATAACATATATAAAATTCCATTAGTTATGGTTCTCCAAAGAGCAAATCGATCAGATTCAAACTAATACAAAATGTTGAGTTTTATGATGCTAAGAGTTACATACTTTTTTAAAAAGCCAGACTTTTGACCTCGTGATGCAATGTTATTTTTTGATAACGTAGGACCCACACTTCCATTTCAAATCCCATTATATAGTCAATTCAAATTCAAATTTAAATAAACTCAAATTAATGTTTTACTCAAATTCAAATCAATTAAAATCCAATCAATAATTAAGACAAGAAAGAAAGCTTGCGATATAATCCAATTACATACATCATATTAATACACTATTTCTTTGCTATTGACTTCCTATAGCTTTTTTATTATAATTACATAAAGGAAGTTGACATAATTTCATTATTTTTTTTATTTTCAAGATATTACCTTAAAAGTTAAACTTTAGATATGAAATGTATGTTTAGTTTCATGGTCCTGCACAACTTTGGATTAATCTTGCACTCTTATTATTATTATTATTATTTTGAATCCCAGCCAACAATTTTTTTATACGTGTTGATTTATATCATAGATAAGCTAAACAAAAAAAAGTAGAAATCAAGTGCAGTAACTTTCGTATAATTTGTGCTATTGACTTTTGTTGCAATGTGATAGGTGATTCATTCTACAGTAGATAGATTAAATGTTCCTTATGCTTTACTATATTTTCTTTTTATAACTTTTTGTGAGACAGTGATGTTGAATCAAGAAGTTTTGATGATTCCAAACCAACGTTGAAGGGCTTGGATTGAAGATATCAAAAGAGCTCAAAGTGTCTCAAGTGAAGAAAATATGAGTAATCTTTGCTAGGATTGTTGTAGGATCTTTTGTTTTGGGTAAAAGACTTTGATTTGGTAGAAAAACATTTTAAAACTTTGATTTTATGTTAAACTATGAAATATTTGAAAAATACCTACAAATAGACGAAGTTTGAAAATATTACATTGAACGGTCAAGTCTGAGGAGATGCCTCTCTGACAGACGAATTTTGATTATTCAAAATTTGAATTTTCATAAGCATCTGAAAGAAGCTGTTGAGTAACAGACGAACTTCAGGTTTTGAACATTCGAATTTCAGACAAAATGAAATTTATGAAAACTGAAGAAATTCTTTTGAAACAATGTTAAAGTTCATCTGAATTCAAGATCATATTGAGTTTCAAAATTGCTCACTGATAGACGAACTTTGAACATGGAAATTCAAATTTCAGAAGCTAAAGTTGTGAGTCTGTTAAAATGACATGATGACATACGAAGGACAGTGTTTACAAATTCGAATGTTGAAGTAAGTCTGAAAAGAGGTCTCTCTCACAGACGAACTTCATTCTTTGAAAATTCGAATTTAGAAGGAACTGAAATACTGTGCCTTTTGAGCCTGCTGCGGACAGATGAATTTTAGGGTTCCAAAATTTGAATTTCAAGGGCACTGTAGCAAATTGAAAACACTGTTCACACTTAACAGAAAAAATGTTCACTTGGAAATTCGTATGTCACAACATGGAAACATTCTCTAAGTTTCAAAATTCGAATTTCACTTCATGAACAGATGAACTTCAGTATTTCAACGTTGGAAGCTTTAACCTTCGGTTCCTTCAAAATTCATCTGTTGACCAACCAAAATTAGAATTTCAGTATGTTAGAAGCATTAAAGATGGTTGGTTAACGGATAGTTTTTCAGAGTAACCGTTGAATAACTTCTCCAACGGATAGATTTTGTCTCTAATGGACATTTGAGACCTAAATCTATAAATATAACATCATTTGAAGTTATGGGTAACGAATCAAACTTTGTATATACTGAAATTCTGCCAAATCTTCTACTCAAAGACTTTTACCCTCTTACTTCAATACTTGCACTTCAACTTTCATATTCACTCTATTCAAGAGAGTTTCACTTTGTAAACAATCTAATCTTCATCTGGAACATAGATTTACTTGTGAGGAGATATCACAAGGGATTGTAAAGCACATAGTGAAAGTGCTAAGAGTGATTGAGTGAGCTCTAGAAAAAGAGCATACACGTTATACTGTGGCATTTGCAAGAAGCCCTTGAATTCTTGCAGTATAGTGGAAAATCTCAAGTGGTGACTTGGGGACTGGACGTAGGTCAAGTGGAGAGACCGAACCAGGATAAATATCTAAGTTTTTCTTCTCCCTATCTCTTCTCTTTTAGCTTATTGCTTTACACTCTGTTTTTCATTATACCTTGCTTTCTTCATCATTTTCACTTTGTGCAGAAAATTTCTAATCTTCCCAATTTATCCCCCCTCTTGGGAAGTCAGCCTAACTAACAAGTGACCCTTAAGGAGCACTAGGAAACATGTTAGGACTTGGAACAAAAAGTTTTCTTTGCATTTGTTTGATTAACTATTATATAAAGTGATTAATGTGCATAAACATGTTCACATTAACTATTATATAAAGTGACTATCTATTGAGAAGGTATACTTTAGGTGGATCCATGTTTTCAACTTGGCACCTGTAACTTTGACAAATTTCTATTATAGGTATACTTTGATTTTCTTAGTCCTATATATGTTAAGTTGCTCACATTTCAACTTATTATTTAATTTTTCCATTAAAGTAGACCATTACTTTGAAGTTGTATGTTACATTAGATGAATTATAGATCCTCCTGAGTATCATCATTGGATAGATAATAGATTTGATAAGGAGCATGAAATGGTTTGCGTTAGGTTCATTGAAGGAGCGGAGATCTATCTTTAGTTTGCAAGTCAACTGGACAATTTTAAGGAATCTGGGAAGTTTAGGTGTCCGTGCTTAAAATGTTAATGTTTGAAGCATAAAACTTTGGATGATGACAAGAAGGATTTATACTATAAAGGGTTTATGCTTGACTATTACTATTAGCATAATCATGGAGAGGAATGCCCTTGAGTGGCTTTAATTGAGGCCAACATTCATATAACTAATCCATATGAGCAAAGGGTTATGGAAGCTGTTAGGCTATCTTTTGAGCCATATGACATTCTTGAGGATCCTAATCTAGATTCTACAAAATTTTATGATATCCTTCATGCTTCACAATCACCATTGTGGGATGGGTATGAGAATCACACAGTGTTGTCAATAGTTGTCAGGTTATTGAGCATCAAGTCCAATCATAAGATTCCTAGTACATGTATGAATGAACTTATTATGCTTATAAAAGAGATCTTACCAGCTAATCATTATATGCCAGTAAATTTTTACCAAATAAAGAAACTGGTTAAGCAACTTGGCTGTGGTTATCAAAAGATTGATTATTGTACTAAAGGATGCATGTTGTATCACGGTGATGTAGTCAATAATAAAGGATGTAGATTTGCTGGGGAAGAAAGATTCAAAGAGGCACGAGCTAGAAAAGGAAGGTCTACGGAGATTCCAACAAAACAAATGTGGTAATTACCACTTGCTCCAAGACTGTAGAGGTTGTTTGCATCTAATGCCTCAGCTAAGTATATGTGTTGGCACCATGAAAATCATCATGACGAAGGTGTATTGTAACATCCATCAGATGGAGCTGCATGAAAGCATTTTGATCGAACTCATCCTGATTTTGCATTAGAACCCAAGAATGCTAGGCTGAGGCTTTGTGTTGACAGGTTTACTCTATTTGGCTTGAGTTCAAGGACGTACTCTTGTTGGCCTGTGATTATTACTCCCTATAATCTTGCACCCGGTATGTGCATTCTCCACTACTCTTTGGATACCAAAGTCTCATTTGTGATGTTACAATTAGATATCTGAAAATTCTCTTTACAGCTATTGCATGGGACTCTTTAGGACATGATTGGAACCTTGCACACATGCAGACACTGTACATAATGTCAGGTCTACTTGTTGTTAAGTATAGTAAAGAACCAATCATTCTCCTATTGAGTTTTATCAAAAGGCTTTCCTCTTTCGTCCATGTCAAGCTTGTTATAGTGGCCATAGGAGTTCCCATTAATTTGACATTTTCCATTCCAAATTTCTTCAGAAGCTCTTTCAAATACTTTAATTGATTGAGGAAGATCTCATTATCACATTGTTTAATTTGCAGTCCAAGGAAGAAGTTGAGTTCACCCATCATTGGCATCTTAAATTCACTCTGCATTTGCTTAGAAAAATTCTTCCAAAGAGATTCATTAGTAGCACCAAATATAATATCATCAATGTAAATTTGAACAATGAGCAAGTCTTTATTTTCCTTTTTAGTAAACAATATGGTACCAACTTTCCCTCTATTAAATCTCTTTTCAATTAGGAAATTACTTAGCCTTTCATACCATACTCTAGGTTCTTATTTTAAGCCATAAAGAGCTTTCTTCAATTTATATACATGATTTAGCTTTGTTGAGTCATCAAAACCTTGAGGTTAATCAACATAAACCTCTTCCATGATATAACTATTCAGAAAAGCACTTTTGAAGTCCATTTGATACAACATTATGTCTTTTATGCATGCATATCCTAAGAGAATTCTTGTTGCTTCCAATCTTGCAACTAGAGCAAAAGTTTCCTTATAATCTATGCCTTCCTCCTGATTCTCTTCTTTGGCTACCAATCTAGGTTTGTTTCTAATAATTGTTCATAATTCATCAAGTTTATTACTGAATACCCATTTAGATCCAAAAATTGGGAGAACTTTAGACCTAGGCACTAAATCCCAAACTTGATTTCTTTCAAATTGATCAAGTTCCTCTTGCATAACTAGTATCCGATATTCATCAGTTAAGGCTTCTTCAGTATACTTAGGTTCAATTTGTGAAATGAATGCACAGTTATTTATTTGATCCCTAAGTTGTATTCTAGTTTTAACATTCTCTTGAACATCTTCAATCACTTGTTCAATAGGATGACTCTTTTAATATCTCTAAGCTCTTGGGAGTTCTTGAGAATCTTCTTTATTGTTATCAAATTCTACATCTTTCTCCTAAATATCTTCCTCTACATTAGCAAATTCTGATATTTTTGGAGGTTTAGTTTCATTTTCTTTAGAGATGCTTAAATTTTTAAGACTTGAGATTAGCTCATCCTCTTCTAACTCAGGTTTAGCAATAGTTTCATTTTCTATGAACACTACATGCACAGACTCTTCTACTGTCTTAGACCTTTTGTTGAACACTCTATATGCTTTACTCGTATTTGAGTAGCTAAGAAATATACCTTCATCTAACTTTGCATCAAACTTACTCAAGTTTTCTTTGTTATTATTGTGTATGTAGCTGGTACACCCAAAAACATGTAAATGAGACAGGTTGAGCTTTCTTTTCTTGTACAGCTCATATGGTGTTTTGCCTAGAATGGGTCTGATATAGGCTCTGTTCATTAGGTAGCATGTTATGCTCACTGCATCAGCTTAAAAATACTTTGGCAATCTTTTTTCATTCAGCATTGCATGAGCCATTCTTTCCAATGCTCTATTTTTCCTCTCTACAACTCCATTCTATTTAGGTGTCCTTGTGGTAGAGAATTTGTGCTCTATTCCATTTTCTTCACAGTAGTTAGCAAATTGAGCATTTTCAAGCTCACCACCATGATCTGTTCTAATTCATACAATAGAGCAACATTTCTCATTTTGGACTTTCTTAGCTAAGATCAAGAATACTTCAAATATTTCATCTTTAGCAGAAAGAAATAATGTCTAGGTAAATCTAGAAAAATCATTTACTACAACAAGTACATATAGATTATCACCAATACTTTTGACTCAGCTAGGACCTATCAAATCCATATGAAGTAATTCCAGTGATCTAGTCGTAGAGATAACTTTCTTAGGTTTAAATGAGGAATTTGTTTGTTTCCCCTTAAGGCAAGCATTACATTCTTTGTCCTTTTCAAACTTAATTTTGGGTAATCCAAGAACAAGTTCATTTTTAATTAGTTTGTTTAATTGATAAATGTTAACATGTGCTAATCTCTTATGTCATAACCAATTGTCATCATTTTCACTAATTAAGCATATTGAATCCAGAGTAGGTAATTCATCTAAATCAATTGTATAGCAGTTATCATCTCTTTGTGCCTTGAGAATAACCTTTTGGTCACTTTTTTTGATGACCTTGCAGTAGTTGGAATCGAACAGGACCCAATTCCCTTTATCGCATGCTTGGCTCACACTCAGCAGGTTGTGATTGAGTCCTATTACAAATAGGACTTCTTCTATTGATGTTTCTAGGTTTTTTCCCACAATTCCAATACTAACTATCTTGCCAAACTAGTTACCACCAAAAGTAACTTTTCCTCCTTTTTTATCTCTAAGCACAATGAACTTTTCTGTCTCCAGCCATGTGTCTTGAGCAGGCACTATCCATATACCATTTGTTGCTTTTCTTGGCCTTGAGATATTCCTGCAAAACATATTTCATTTCTTTTCTTTAGGTACCCATATTTGCTTGGGTCCTTTCCTGTTAGTTTTTCCTATGGTTACTGACGTACCTTTGGGAACCCATTTCATTCTATTACCATTACCTTCCTTCTTGTGTACACAAGGGGAGGATGTGTGACCCTTCTTGTTACAGAAGTGGCAAGTGAAGAAAGAGCTTGATGAAAGAGAGGTAGGTCTGAAGTAATGCAAGTAATAACTATCCTTTTGACACTTTGGCGGAGGATATGTCTCTATGTGTTGTGTTGACCTAACACCATTAGCACGTACAAAATTTCTCAGATAAAGATTTTGTTTCTTGCATTTCAGTTTTTCTTTAACAACACAAGGATCATATCCTAGACCACCAGCTTTGTTTTGACTAACTATTTGTGTCCCTAGTATTACCCTTAGCATATCTTGCCCTTTAGTGAATCTGGCTAGGGTCTCATATAAATAGGCATTTTTATCTTTTAACTCACTACATGAAATACAAACAGATATGGTAGAAGGAGCAGATACAATACAGGATGCATGTTATTCATTTTCAAGTTTGCATATTTTCTTTTTAGCCAAATGTAACTGCTTAGACACTTTGACAAACTCAGACATTAATTCATTGAATGCATTATGCAATTCAATGTAGGATGGTTTTGAATCATTTAGCTCTGACTCACTGTCACTGTCTTGATTCTTTTCTATTTCTTCTGCTTCTTGAGCTATCAAGCTGAGATTGGTAATTTTATCATCTTCTTCTACTTCATCATCTGAGCTATCTCCCCAAATGGATGATACAAAGGCTTTCTTCTTTCTCCCTTTCTCAGTCTTCTTGTCTTTTCCTTCCTTCTTAGCCAGCATAGGACACTCCCATTTGATGTGTGCAGGCTTCATGCATTCATAGCATATGATGAAGTCCTTGCTTTCTTTCTTGCCGCTGGTGGTTCCAACCTTCTTTATGAAATTTTTGAATTTCTTCTTTCCATACATCTTCCCAAATTTCTTTACTAGCATGGCTATCATTGCTTCATCAAGCTCAGCATCCTCTTCAGAGTCATCATCTTTTGAGTCCACTTTGAGATCAAGGTTTTTCTTCTTCTTTTCTTGTCCTGCTTCTTTGAGTACTTTCAGTTTACCCTCATATTCCTCAAGGCTACTAAAGAGTGTTGTGACAAAGGCCATTGACTCTCCTTTGACTTCTTCTATGGCAGTCATTTTTGGTTGTCGTTCAATAGGTAAGGCCTTGAGGATTTTCCTAACCTTTTCTGACTGTGTATACTCTTTGCCAAGGCTCTTTATCTGGTTCACAATAAGGGTGAATCTCTTCTGTAGATCGTTGATGCTTTCACCTTCCTTCATTCTGAAGCTCTCATATGCGCCAATGCAAAAGTTCAGTTTATTTTCTCTTACTTTAGTTGTTCCTTCATAGGTAATTTCTAGAGTATCCCATATTCCTTTGGCTATAGTTCATTGAGACACTTTGTAGAATTCATCCTAGTTAAGAGCACTAACCATGCAGTCTTTTGCTTTGTAGTTAAGTATGACTTTTCTCCTATCATCATCATTTCATTCCTCCTTTGGCATTTCTTTATACTTGTCATCATCATGCAGCTTCATTAGGATAAAGTCTCCTTTCTAGGAGGTAGACTAGATATCTAAATCAATGGATTAGAGATAAATCTTCATCCTCATCTTCTAGTATCCATAATATTCTCCACTGAAACCTGGAGGTCTGTTGGTATTATTTCCTTCAAGTAGAATGTTCTCTCCAAAAGCCAGCCATATATTCTCCCGGACTGTTTGATCCTTTAGTTGGGAGTCTGAGCTCTGATACTACTTGTTAGGTTTGATGGCTTCCCAAGAGGGGGTGAATTAGGAAGTTCAAAATTTTTCTGCAAAATGATGATAGAACAGTGATAGTAGAATTTTGCAGAAAATAGAATATAAAATATATAAAGAAATTGCAAGGTAAAAGAAGAGAGGACATAGCGATTTAGTGTGGTTCGGTCTATTCCACTTGACCTAGTCCAATCCTCAAGCCACCACTTGAGATTTTCTACTATCTTGTAGGAATTCAGTAGGCTCATTGTAATGCCATAGTATAAGCTTATGCTCTGTTCTAAGAGCTCTCAAATATACACTCTGTACTTTTACAAAGCATTTCTCAACTACCTTTTGAAAACCCCTGACAAGTAAATCCTTTTTCCAAATAAAGAAAATATTTTATACATAATGAAAAACTCTCTAATACAGACTAAATGAGACAGTTGAAGTACAGTAAATGAAGTGTGAGAAAATAAAAGGCTTTGACTAAAGATTTCACCAGACTTTCAGTATGTACAGCATAATTTCATTACCCATAACAGCAAATAAAGTTCAATTTATAGATTTGTGACTTAACTGGACATTATACATAAGATCTAGCTGTTAGAGATGTTACCCAATGGTTACCCTGGAAAACTAGCCATTCACCAACCGCATTTAATGCATCTAACACACTGAAATTTGAATTTTATGTGTTAATAGATGAATTTTGAAGAGATTATAGGCTAAAGGCTTTAATGCTGAACTTCCAAAATTCGTTTGTTCAAGAATGAAATTTGAATTTTGATTTTGTCAAATATACCTCATGGTAAAACATACGAATTTTTATAGTTAAAGGGCATATATTGAGTATGAATAGTTGTCACATGTTTCTACAATGCACTCAAAATTCAAATTTTGGTAGGCCAAAATTTGTTTATCAGTGACAAGCTCAACATGACCCAAATGTTCTACTTTAAGAAATTCGAATTTCGCAGTTTCAAAATTCATCTATCAGAGACACCTCCAATTAGACTTACAAGTCTTCATTCCAAAATTCAAATTTTGAAAACCAAAATTCGTCTGTCAAAGGGACTATCTTGAGCTCAATTTGCATTTTAATATCAGACAAACATTGACATGACTTCAGACAAATTTTGCACATTTCACTAATTATGTTTGACTCAAAATTCGAATTTCAACACTTGAAATTCATCTGTCAAAGGTGACACCTCTATAACTTCAAATTTTAGTTAGCAAAGTTTGAATTTTAAACGAATATATAAAGTTTAACAACTCAAACTTCATTTGTTAGTCAGTGTTTTTTAAATTCAACGTATGTTAACATAGGATAACATGAAAAATACGTAGTCTTGGATTTCTTCACTTAAATACTCTTACACTCATTTGATATTTTTCTTCCAAACTCTAGTTATTTAGAATCATCAAAACACTTGATTCAACATACGATACATACTTGCCTTTAGCAGAATTCACATATAATAATAGTTACCATTCCAGCATACAAATGGCTCCATATGAGGCCCTTTATAGAAGGAAGTATAGGTCTCCTTGTGTTGGACAAAATTAAGTGAAAGGAAGCTTTTAGGTCCTAAATTGGTAGATTAGACTTCGAGGCAGATCGTAATGATAAGAAAGAAGTTGAGGTAGGAAATCATGTTTTCTTCAAGGTATCTTCCACAATTGGAGTCTATCAATCAATGAAGACTAAAAATTTTTAGTCTAAAGTATGTCAAATCATTTAAGATCCTTTCTAAGGCTAGAGCTATAACTTACAAACTAGAAGGTTGAAGTATGGTATTAGGGGTGGCCAAAGTGGATGGAATGGAAGGCTTAGGTTGCTTGGCAGGTTGAGGTTGGGTTGACTGTGGTTTAGGTTGGATGTTGAACCAGCCTTAGAGGTAGTTTCTTGATGTTGTTGCTCTCCCCCATCGTAGAATAGATCCTCAGATTTATTAGCCCCCTTTCTGATCCATTTGGCCTCTCTTCTTTCTATCCCTATTCTCATTAATTCTTCTCCTTTAAATTCCTCCATAGGCTTCTCTTTGCCTTTCTCCAAGTGCTGTATCTTGGCATATTTGAGGAGCTTGGTAATGATGGATGCATAGGAAAGAGTTGAATCTTTTCTCTGGTCTTTAGCCTTAATCATTCTCTAAAAAATGAAGTTACCCGGGTTGAGTTCCGTTCTTCGGATTAAAGCTATCATTATATGAGCTTTAACTCTAGTAATCAAATTAAAGCTCCCTCTCTTGTTGAAAATGATCCTTGACACTATATAGTCTGGGACTATTACTTGAACACTAAGGTCAATAGCCTTCACAATTTTCAGTTGAGGCATATTCACCTATCTTTAGAAGAGTATATCCAGAATTGTACTCTTCTTGTAATTTAGATATTCTCCACCTTCCTAATATGCATCATCATCCTCATCCATGTACTTGGTGGTAAAAATATAGATTTTAAATTCATCTTGTCCAGGAATCTCTAAAACATCATTAAGATTTTCATTTGATAGCCATAGATTCCTAGACCTGAGAGTTACATGATATTTCTTCTTCTTTAATTAGGCATACCAAGTTTTGATTACTTCATTGTCATATCTCTCCTTAACCTCTAACAAGTTTTAATAGTTTCCTATCCAGAATCTAGCATCAAAATTGTTTGAAACCAGAAATTGCTCTAAGTTAGTGTAATAAGGAGTGATTACCTTCTTTATAGCAAACTTTGTGGTGAATTCCTTCAAAATTTCTTTAGAGATACAAAGGGGCTCTGTGGTCATCTAGAGTTCCTCAGACCCTGTGCTAGATGCAAAAGTAACAGTTGTAGGTTTCTATGATTTGGCTCAAATATTTTTTTTGCTTCTTTGATGGTGTTCCTTTGCTAGATTCGGCTTTTCTTTTTCGGGAATCACCTTCTTTGGATGCAAACTGAAACTCGATTGAATGTTTAGGCCTATCCTGACATTTGCATTCTTTACTTTGACCATTTTCACTCTGAATATGTTTAAAAAAATGCTCCAAAGGTGTATATGAGGTTCGATTTAGAGTTTAATTAGAGGGAAATAAAGTTAGACTAAATGAATTTAAGGATGATTGAGAGAGAATGAGAAATGTAGATGATAAAGTTCAAATAAGGTTGCGTCTGTTCAAGGTAATGCCCTTTCATTTTTCTTATACAACTATTTGACAGATGAATTTCGGTGGTCAAAATTCGAATTTTGGTCAGTTACATTGCCTATATAACATAGAGAAACTGTCTTGATAAACAAATTTTCAACCTTGAAGTTCGTATGTTAGAGACTCATTTTTTGGACAATGCCTTAACATTTGTACTTTAGCCTTGAAATATGACTATCAGAGGCTCAAACATAGATAGAATCTTCAATAGAAAAATTTTGGTTTGTTAGATAAGCTAGCTTTCCAAGAGGAGGTGAATTGGGAAGATTAAAATTTTATCTAGTCCCCAAGCAACTACTTGAGATTTTCAACTATCCTGCAAAAATTCAGTGGGCTTCTTGTAATTGCCTCAGTACAGCTTTGATGCTCCGTTCTTAGAGCTTACACGTTCTCTTTCTACACTCTAGCTAAGTGCTACCCAAATCCCATGTGATCTTCCCTCACAAATAAATCTTTCTTCCAAATGAAGATAAGATTGATTACAAAGAATGAACTCTCTAATTTAGAGTGTATATGAAAGTTTAAGTGTAGAAGACTGAAGTATGAGAGTAAAAGACTTTGAGTTGAGAATTTGATAGAGTTTAAGTATATACAATATTAAAATCGTTACCCACAACTTCAAATGATGTTATATTTATAGATTTAGGTCTTAACTATACGTTAGAGACCAAATCTATCTGTTGGAGAAGTTACCTAACGGTTACTCTAAAAAACTATCCGTTCACCAACCGTATTTAATGCTTCTGATGCTCAACGTTCGAATTTTGGTTGGCCAACAGATGAATTTCACAGAGACTAAAGGTTAAAAACTTCAACGTTAAATTTCAAAGTTCGTCTGTTGTAAAGCAAAGTTCAAATTTTCATCATTGAGAAGTTTTTCTATGTTGGAACATACAAATTTTCAAGTTAAAAGTTCTTCTTAAAAGTGTGAACAGTAGTCCTAATTTGCTACAATGCCTTTGAAGTTTGAATTTTGGGGCCTAAAATTCATCTATCAGTGGATAGCTCAATAAGACATAATAATTCATCTCTTCAAGATTCAAATTTTCAGGATTCAAAGTTCGTCTATCAGAGAGAACTCTTATCAAACTTAGTTCAAAATTCGAATTTCTAAATACCAATATTCATATGACTATAGATTGTCGTAATAGACTTGCAAGCTTTCTTTCTGAAATTCAAATTTTCAAAGTCAAAATTCGTCTATCCGTGAGCTTATTTTGGACTCTTTCTAAACTTCACTTTCAGATGAATTTGACATATCCTCACACAAATTTTTCATTTTTCATAAATTATATTTTGTCAGAAATTCAAATTTTCAAAGGCTGAAATTCGTTTGTCAGAGAAGCCTCTTATCAAACTTATTTCAAAGTTTGAATTTTTACAGTCAAAGTTCAAATGTCAGAGAAGGCTCTTTTCAGACTTGTTCATTTTCAAATTTGAAATTCGAATTCCCAAAGCTGAAATTTGAATTTTCAAAACAACAGATCAGTATTAACCTTTCAAACTTCATCTGTTGATGGGTGTTTTTCAAACATTCTATGAATTAACATAGAATCATAGTTTTAAAACATCTGTTTACCAATTCAAAGTCTTTTACTCGATTTAAACACTGTTAGAGATTCTACATCTATTCTTGTGCTGGTTTTTCTTAAATTTCTTCACTTGAGATCTTTTGTGCACCTTTGATATCCTCTCTCGAAGCTCTTGAAGGTTAGTTTAGAATCATCAAAACACTTGATTCAACATTCTCTCCCTTTTTGATGATGACAAAACAACTTACAAATTGGATTAGTACTTGGGTTTGCTTTAACAAGCTCCCCCTCAACATACGTAGTATAATTCAAAAGATATCATGTACAGTGGATCAAGTAAAGAGATTCATTAATTCATTTAAAGTTTCAACATAAGGATAGTACATGGCAATCATAAAACATCATAAAGTAACAAAAAGACATCATAACAACATTATAATATACTACAAGAAGAACCAAGCATCCATAAGTTCTAATCACTTTTTCTTGGACTTGGACTTCTTATTGTATGTCTTGTCAGAAGACTCTCTAGTTTGCTCAGATATCTTCTGCCCCTTTTTGGCATCATCAGGAAGGTGTACAAAATTAGCAAGAGGAGGGATCTGAGACAAAAGGAAGTTTTGGATTAAGCTTTGACAAAGACTCAAAAACTTCAGAACTTTTGTCCTCACCATCAGAGATTTCAAGAAGTTCATGAATTTCTTGCCTTGTAACAGCCAACTGAGCTCTTCGTGCCTCCAAGAAACCATAAGTAGAAACAGGTGAGGGAGCAGGAGGATGAAACATTTCTTCAAGCCTTAACCTTTGAGCTTGTAAAAGAGCATTATGTGCAATGGCTTGCAAATCAACATAGGGCACAATGCTCCTTTCTTCATTTAGGGCAGCTTGCATGAATGGTAAAGTGGAGATAGCTGCCACTAGTCTCTCAACTTGCTCAGATTCATGAGATGAAAGAATTGAGTCCTGAGCATCTTCCAGAATGGGCTCATGGGAGCTTAGTTTCTGAGGACCTTCTTCCTCCATGCCATAGTCCAAGGAAGAACCAGGACTTACCTCATTGATGGAGGCCTGTGGTGTGCTCAATGTGCCAGCAGCCTCAGTATCATGTACAACATCATCAGGAACAGGAGAGGCTAGCACAAAAGGGCTTGGAGGTTCAGGAGTTGGAGACATAATAGACTCAGAGAATCCTGGTTGAGGTGGAGCTGATGTGGCAAGAATGGCACTCCGAATGTCTTCATATGCATCAACAACCACTTTCATGTTCTTAGCCAATTGATGAATCTGATCTTGCAGATGAGGAAATTTGGCATTTTGCTCATCTCTAATGCTGAGAATAAGTGTAGACAAACTATCATACAACTCAGTGATCTTTGTTGGCTTGGCTCGAGAGGAGGGAGTAGATGGGATTTGAGCTTGAGCGGCTGAGATGGAGATAGGACAGGCTGAGAAGGCTGAGGTATGGGTCTTGAAGGAGCCTCAGAGGTACCTTCTTGCTGCAGGGAGGTATCTTCATCAAAGAAGAGATCTTCATATTTTCTAGCTCCCTTTCCAATCCATCTTCCATCTTTCTTCTCTATGCCCATCCTTTGCAACTTTTCTTCCTTGAAGATCTCAGTTGGCTTCCCTTTCCCTTTCTCAAGATGCTGAATTCTGGCATACTAAAGGATCTTAGAGATGATTCCTGTATAAGGAAGTGTATAGTCTTTTCTCTGATCCCTAGCCTTAATCATGCGTTGGAGAATGATATGTCCCATGTTGATAAGCTTCCCACACATGATTACTGCCATCACATGTGCTTCTGCCCTTGTGATCAAATTGAAGCTACCTCCTTTGTTGAAGATAATCCTAGACACAATGTAGTGTAGGATACTCACTTGAGCACTGAGGTCAGTGGGCTTCAGCAAGCTTATGGGTGATGGGAGACACGTTAGGAACCCGTCCTAAGAGCCTTCTTTGATATAAGGATCGTACAACTCAAGGAAAGATAAATTGAACATAAGAACAATGAAGAACAAAAACTAAAGAAAATAGACACGATGAAATAAGAAGATTGAACGAAATATTGGTCAAAGGAAGTAGACTCCAAGAGAACCCGTCTCTTGAATCCTAACTTCGGGACGCCACAAGGATCACCACTCCTTGATAAGTCCTCATTCTTTCTGGCACTCAAGGATCAGCAAGAAAGAACTCATTGAACAACAACAAAGTTGCTAAAAAGAAATTCATTCATTCATATTGTGTTTGCAAAAGTACAAGAGGTGCCTATTTATAGGCAAGTATTAACCCACAAACTAACTCTAGTTCAGCCTACAAACATAAGATTATTAATGCTAATTAATACAAAAAGGAAACCCTAAGCAAAAAGGAGCATTTAATTCAAATTTTGAATTTGAAAATGCTGGCTCCTCTTTAATGCATAAAGAAAACCAAATCAGATTTATGATTGCATGTTCTTTATTCAAAAAGGAAACAAATTAACTAAAATAATCTTTAAAAAACGTCACTTTTAGTGAGCACATGAGAAGCACATGGATTTTAAGTGAATCCTCCTTGTTGGGCTTTCTCCAAGTTGGGCTCTTTGACTATAATTTAGCTCCACATATGCAGCTTGCCTCTTTCTTTGTTTTGGGCCTTAAAATCATTGAAATATAATGGTTTCATTTTTAGATCACCCCATTCATGGCTTTTGTTCTAGCTCTAGTTATTAGTCCTCCAATGCCTTGAAGTGGGCCTTGAATATGTCCATGGTCCATTGTTTCTTTTAGCTTGCCCTCATCATCAAATTCTTCATGCCTCGATCGTACTCTATCAGGTGGCATGTTCTCCTTTCTTCTAAACAAAGTATTTAGGATTGTGCTCTCTTTGTAGTTCAAGAAAGGTCCACCTTCTTCATCTGCAGTTTCTGCCTCATCTATATACCCAGAAGCAGTAATGTCAATCTTCAAGCTATCTTGCCCTGAAATTTCTAAAACCTCATTAAAGGTTTCATCTGATAGCCAGATGGTCCTTGATCTCAGATTGACTTCCCACTTCTTCTTCTTGCTGTTGTATTTTAGAGAGGCATACCAAGTCTTGACTAGCTCATCATCATATCTCTCCAATATTTCTAACAAACTTTCATACCTTATCATCCAAAGCACGGCATCAAAGTTGTTAGAAATTAAAAACTCCTCCATATTCACACAGTGAGGCTTTATTACCTTCTAGCTCACAAAATTTGGTTGTATATTCCTCTTGAATGTGAGCATTGCCCCGTAATGGCAATCTGGTCAGCTTATATTCTCCAGATTCAGTACTGAAGGAGGAAGAAAAAGCAACAACAGCAGAAGTAGTAATAGGAACTGTAAGCTCTGTTTTCTTTGGAGAGGACAATCCGGATTTCTTTGAATCAGCCTTTGGAGTAGTTTTCTGCCTTTTGGAGGGAGTTATTTTGCTGGATTCACCTTTTTTTTTTCTATTTCTGACTCTCCTTGAAGGTATATTGGGATTTCACCGTTCCTTTTGGCCGAGACTCTCCCTTTCCAACTTCTAGATTTTTCACTCTTGTCATTTTCGTGGAGAAATGATTCAGAAGGATGCTAAGAATTGGTTTATATGATGCAAAAAAAAGTTTAAACGGTGGAAAAAGAAGATTTACAAACAAAATTAATGGAGATTGAAGAGAGAATCTGAACAGACTCGAGGAAGAGATGAACAGGGTTGGGTCTATTCAGAGGATGACCTTTAGTTTTAACATGTATAACTGCAGGACAAACAAATTTTGAGGGGTCAAAATTTAAACTTCAAGTAGTTACAAGTAAATCCATTCAGCAATGCTTACTGATAGATGAATTTTTACCTAGAAGTTCGTCTAACAGAGGCTTGGTTTATGAAATAAGAGATAAACAGATGAACTTTGTTTCAACAAAGTTTGAACTTTGAAGAACCAGGCAGTAAGCAATTATTAATTAAAAACAATCAACAGACGAATTTTACTTATGAAAATACGTCTTTCAAACATCCAACAATGTGTGCATGTTTCAACATACGAATTTTGAATCAGAAATTCGAATTTCAACATTTTATAAAGAGTTTCTAACATGAATATTTTGAGAAATGGAAATTTGTACAATCATCATGTTGGACAAAGATAACATTGACACTTTATTTTTGAAAATTCGAATTTCTATAGTTCAACAGACGAATTTCGAAGGATACTGAGAATTGTTTACAATGTATAGCAAGCTGAAATTCGTCTAATGGGCATCTAATTCGAATGTTGAGCATGCTGACTTATTCAAGAACACAATTTATCAAGGAAATTTGACTAATACACAACTAAAATGCAAATTTCAACTTTATAAACTTACATATCAGATCTAGATGCTCAAATTTCTGGCTTTCTTTTTCATCTTTTCACTGTGTCATCCAGATCAGTTCCATTATATGGTTTTGATATCATTTAAACTTGTGAGGGCACCTGCAACTTATATTAAACACACTTCGATGCCAAAGTTATGATTGATTCAATGTCAGAAGCTTTAATTAGGATAAGTATTAGTATATACTTACAATTCATTGGGATTTACCATACTCAATTCTCTTCCAATTTTACAATGTCTATCATTTGGAAGGGGCTTTGTTAGAATGTCAGCAACTTGATCCTTGGTAGGAATGTATTCTAATCTAATTTCTCCTTTCAGAACATGATCCTATAAAGTGATGCCTAACTTCAATATGCTTTGTCCTTGAGTGCATGATAGGATTCTTTGTGATGTTAATAGCACTTTGGTTATCATACTTTATTGGTATTTCTTTTATCTCAACCTCAAGATCTTCAAGTTGCTGCTTCATCCATATAACTTGGGCATAACAGCTACCAGCTACAACATATTCAACTTCTACAGTGGATAGAGCCACACTATTTTGCTTCTTGCTGAACCATGACACCAGTGATCCTCCAATGAATTGACACGTTCCACTTGTGCTTTTTCTATTAGTTTTGGATCTAGTAAAGTCAGCATTAGTGTATCCAATGAGATCTTCACTGTTGCACTTTGGGTACCAAAGTCCTATTTGTGAAGTTCCAATTAAATATTTGAAGATGAGTTTCACAGCAGTTGCATGGATTTCTTTGGGACATGATTGGAACCTTGCACACATATAGACACTGAACATGATGTCAGGTCTGCTGGCAGTTAGGTATAGCAGAGATCTAATCATTCTTCTATATTGGGTTATGTCAAAGGTTTTTCCTCCTTCATCCATGTCAAGCTTAGTTGCAATAGCCATAGGAGTTCCCATTGGTTTGGTTTTTTCCAAGCCAAATTTTTTAGCAGCTCTTTCAGATATTTTGATTGGTTGAGGAAGATACCATCATCACATTGCTTAATTTGCAGTCCAAGATAGAAGTTAAGCTCACCCATCATTGACATTTCGATCTCACCTTGCATTAGCTTAGAGAAATTCTTGTAAAGAGATTCATTAGTAGCACCAAATATAATATCATCAGTATAAATTTGAACAATAAGTAAATCTTTGTGTTCTTTCTTAGTGAACAAAGTAGTATCTACTTTTCCTCTATTGAATCCCTTTTCAATTAAAAAATTGCTTAGTCTTTCATACCATGCTCTAGGAGCATGTTTTAAACCATAAAAAGCTTTCTTTAATTTATAAACGTGGTTTGGTTTTGTAGAGTTTTCAAAGCCTGGAAGTTGATCTACATAAACTTCTTCCATGATATATCCATTAAGAAAAGTACTTTTCACATCCATTTGATATAACATTATGTTTTTCATCCATGCATATGCTAATAGGATTCTAATTGCTTCTAATCTAGCAACTAGAGCAAAGGCTTCTTCAAATTCAATGCCTTCTTCTTAATTATATCGTTTAGCAACCAGTCTTGCTTTATTTCTTATTATTGTTCCAGATTCATCAAGTTTATTTCTGAAGACCCATTTAGTGCCAATGATAGGGTGATCTTCAGGTCTAGGCACTAAATTCCAAACTTGATTTCTTTCAAACTGATTTAATTCATCTTGCATGGCCAGAATCCAATATTCATCAGTTAAGACTTCGTCAGTACACTTAGGTTCAATTTGAGAAATGAAAGCACAGTTGATCATCTGGTCTCTTAGCTGTTTTCTGGTTTTAACTTTCTCTTGAACATTTCCAATCACTTGATCAACAGGATGATTCCCTTGATATCTCCAAGCTCTGGGAAGTTCTTGAGATATATCTTCATTATTCTCATCCTCAGAGTCTTTCTCCTGAATATCTTCCTCTATGTTAATAGATTCAGATATTTTTGGAGGTTCAGTTTTACCTTCTTTAGAAATATCTAAGTTCTTAAAATTTGAAATAAGATCATCTCTATCAGTAATATGCTTGGAAACTGTTTCATTTTCAATAAACACAACATGCATAGATTCCTCTACAGATTTAGTCTTCTTATTAAAAATTTTATATGCTTTACTCCTACTAGAATAGCCCAGAAATATACCTTCATCAGATTTAGCATCAAACTTACCCAGATTCTCCTTTCCATTGTTGTGGATGAAACATTTACAGCCGAACACATGTAGATGTGAAAGGTTTGGCTTCCTTCCTTTGTACAGCTCATAAGGAGTCTTCCCTAGAATTGGTCTGATGTAGGCTCTATTTATGATGTAACTTGCTATGTTTATTGCATCAGCCCAGAATATTTGAGAGAGTTCCTTTTCATTTAACATTGCCCTTGACATCTCTCCAATTGTTCGGTTCTTCTTTTCTACCACTCCATTTTACTGAGGAGTTCTTGGGGTTGAAAAGTTATGATCAATTCCATGTTCATCACAGTACTCCAAAAAGCACGAATTTTCAAACTCTCCTCCATGATCAAACCTAATAGACACAACAGAAATACCCTTCTCATTTTGCACTTTCTTAACTAAGGTTACAAATGCATCAAAGGTTTCACTCTTGGAGGAAAGAAACAAAGTCCAAGTAAATCTAGAGTAATCATCCACAATCACAAGAACATATAAGTTTCCACCAATGCTTTTTACTCTAGATGGACCAGTCAGATTCATATGCAATAGTTGCAGTGGTCTAGAGGTGGTGACTACATTTTTAGATTTAAAAAATGATTTAGTTTGTTTTTTTTTAAGACATGCATCATACTCGATCTTTTTAGAAAGAGATTTTTGGTAATCCAGTGACTAACTCATTCTTAACCAGTTTTGACAGTTGGTTCATGTTCACATGTGCTAATCTTCTATGCCACAACCAACTATCATTATTCTGACTAATCAAACAAACAAAATCTAAGGAAGGAAGTTCATAAAGATCAATAGTATAGCAGTTGCCATCCCTTTGAGCCTTGAGGATTACTTTGTGATCACTTTTTTGGATGACCAGGCAACATTTTGAGTCAAACAGTACCTAATTACCTTTGTCATATGTCTGACTCACACTTAGCAGATTGTGATTGAGACCAATTACAAATAGCACCTCTTCAATAGATATCTCTGGATTCTTGCCCATAATTCCAATTCCAACTATTTTACCATATTGATCACCTCCAAAGGTTACTTCCCTCCCTTTTTGTCTCTAAGGCTGATGAACTTCTCCTTGTCACCAGTCATGTGACTTGAGCAGGTACTGTCCATATACCATTTGTTGCTCTTTCTTGCTTTAAGACAGATTTGAAAAATAAAATTCAGAGTTTCCTTTTAGGTATCCAAATTTGCTTGGGTCCTTTTCTGTCAATGGCATTTTCCCTAGATACAAGTGTATCTTTGGGAACCCATTTTACCTTCCTGTCAAGTCCATTTTTCTTTAGTACATATAAACTAGAGATATGTACCTTCTTGTTACAAAAGTGACAGGTGGTGAAAAGGCTGCTAGATTATGACGCAGGAAGAAAACAATGCAAATAATATTTTTGTTTCGCATACTTTGGTTGATCATATGATTCAATGCAATTTAAAGTATGATCATTCTTTTTATGCCCATTAGCATGCACAAAATGCCTCAAATACATATTTTGATTTTTTTTTAATCCTTTCTTTTACAATGCAAGGATCATAGCCAAGTCAAGCCTTTCCTTGTGTGATTCTCTGGCTTCTCATTAAAGCAAATAAGATATCTTTGCCCTTAGTAAGTCTAGCCATTCCTTTTAGCAGATAGTCATTAGTTTGCTTTAATTCAATACATGATGTACAGCAAGCAGATTCAGATTTATGCATAGATGTAATGTTAGAGCTACTACACTAAGATTCTAGCTTATTAATCCTTTTCTTAGCTTGTTTCAGTTCGTTAGTAGTCTTAATAAATTCATCATGCAGTTCTTGAAATGTATCAAGTAATTTAGAATAGGAAGGTTCAGATTCATATACCTCATCCTCATGATCACTGATGGATGGATCTCGAGTTTCTTTAGATGCAAGTGCCATTAAGCAGATATTAGCAATTTCCTCTTCATCATCCTCTTCTTCATCTGAGCTGTTGCCCTAGATTGATGAGATGTATGCCTTCTTTTTCTTGCTCTTGTCCGCAGTTTTCTTTTCTTTTTCTTGCTTCTTTAGGAATAGTGGATAATTCCTTTTGATGTGCCCTTATTTCTTGCATTCATAGCAGGTGATAGATTCTTTTCCATCTTTCTTGTTGTCTGATGCTGCTTCTATCTTGAAGAATATTTTGTTTTTTTCTTGTTGTAGAATCTTCTGAATTTTCTGACCATCATAGGTAGAGTTTATTCATCTAGTTCATCTTTATCATCAGATTCTTCTTCCTTTTCTTCAGCAGCTTTCAGAGTAAGACCTTTCTTTTTCCCCTCTTGTCCTGCTTCCTTGAGAGCCTTTATCTTTCCTTCATTTTCTTCAAGACTACCGAAGAGGGCTATGACCGAGGCCATTGATTATCCGCTGGCTTCCTCTATTTCTGTTACTTTGGGTTGCCATTCCAGAGGAAGAGCTCTAATTCTCACCTTCTCTGGCTAGGTGTATTCTTTGTCAAGACTCTTCAATTGATTTATAATAAGGGTGAATCTCTTTTACAGCTCTTTGATGCTCTTTTCTTCTATCATTCTAAAGCTTTCATATTCACCAATGCAGGAGTTCAGTTTGTTTTCTCTTACTCCACTAGTTCCTTCATGAGTGATTTCTAAAGTGTCCCATATACCCTTGGCTGTGGAACATTGTGACACTCTGCTGAATTCGTCTTAGTGTAATGCAATGACTAGGCAGTGTTTTGTCTTAAAGTTCAGTAAGACCCTTCTCTTGTCTTCCTCATTCCATTCATCCTTTGGCTTCTCCTTGTCCTTTCCATTAACCTGCAGCTTCATTGGGACAAAGTCTCCCTTCTGGATGACAGACCAAATGTCTAGATCAATTGACTGGAGATAGATTTGCATTCTTATCTTCCAGTATCCATAGAGTTCTTCATTAAAACTAGGTGGTCTGTTTGTGTTATTTGCCTTACGAAGTATAATTTCTCTAAAGCCAGCCATTGAACTTTCTGGACTGTTAGATCCTTTGTTTGGGAATCTAGGCTCTGATACCATTTGTTAGATAAGCTGGCTTCCCAAGAGAGGGGTGAATTGGGAAGATTAAAATTTTGTCTAGTCCCCAAGCAAATACTTGAGATTTTCAAAGATCCTGAAAAAATTCAGTGGGCTTCTTGCATTTGCCTTAGTACAACTTTGATGCTCTATTCTTAGAGCTTACACATTCTCTTTCTGCACTCTAGCTAAGTACTACCCAAATCCCTTGTGATATTCCATCACAAGTAAATCTTTCTTCTAGATGAAGATAAGATTGATTACAAAGAATGAACTCCCTAATTTAGAGTGTATATGAAAGTTTGAGTGAAGAAGACTGAAGTATGAGAGTAAAAGACTTTGAGTTAAGAATTTGACAGAGTTTAAGTATATACAATATTAAAATCATTACCCACAACTTCAAATGATGTTATATTTATAGATTTAGGTCTTAACTGTACGTTAGAGACCAAATCTATCAGTTGGAGAAGTTGCCCAATGGTTACTCTGAAAAACTATTCGTTCACCAACTGCATTTAATGCTTCTGACACTCAAAGTTCGAATTTTGGTTGGCCAACAGATGAATTTCATAGAGACTAAAGGTTAAAAACTTCAACGTTAAATTTCAAAGTTCGTCTGTTGTAAAGTAAAGTTCAAATTTTCTTCATTGAGAAGTTTTTTTATGTTGGAACATACAAATTTTCAAGTTAAAAGTTCTTAAAAGTGTGAACAGTAGTCCTAATTTGCTACGGTGCCTTTGAAGTTCGAATTTTGGTGCCCAAAATTCGTCTATCAGTGGACAGCTCAATAAGACATAATAGTTCATCTTTTCAGGATTCAAAGTTCGTCTGTCAGAGAGAACTCTTATCAAACTTAGTTCAAAATTCGAATTTCTAAATACCAATATTCGTATGACAATAGATTGTCGTAACAGACCTGCAAGCTTTCTTTCTGAAATTCAAATTTTCAAAGTCAAAATTCGTCTATCAGTGAGCTTATTTTGGACTCTTTCTAAACTTCACTTTCAGATGAATTTGACATATCCTCACACGAATTTTTCATTTTTCATAAATTGTATTTTGTCAGAAATTCAAATTTTCAAAGGCTGAAGTTCGTCTGTCAGAGAAGCCTCTTATCAGACTTGTTTCAAACTTTGAATTTTTACAATCAAAGTTCATCTGTCAGAGAAGGCTCTTTTCAGACTTGTTCATTTTCAATTCGAAATTTGAATTTTCAAGGCCAAAATTCGAATTTTCAAAACAACATATCAGTATTAACCTTTCAAACTTCGTCTGTTGATGGGTGTTTTTCAAATATTCTATGAATTAACATAGAATCATAGTTTTAAAACATCTTTTTGCTAATTCAAAGTCTTTTACTCAATTTAAACACTGCTAGAGATTCTACATCTATTCTTGTACTGGTTTTTCTTGAATTTCTTCACTTGAGATCTTTTGTGCACCTTTGATATCCTCTCTCCAAACTCTTGAAGGTTGGTTTGGAATTATCAAAACACTTGATTCAACATGGTTCTCAAAGTTTGAATGTTTGATGTTTTAAACAAAAAGCATAGAAATATATGATGTCCAACCGCCGAATATTGGGATTCAAACTTCGAATTTCATGACTTTGTGAAGAAGTATCTGAAATACAAATATTAAACCATCAAAGTTTGAATGTTGCATACATACAAGCATAGCACATACATATATCAATAGTCAAAATTCGAATTTCAAGAAGTCAACAGACGAATTTCAAGCAAGCTAAAAAAACGTATATCACAAGTGACATTGAAATTTGATTGTTATATGGCCAAAATTCAAATTTTGAGCAAACAAAATCACTCAATAAGGCATACAAGGCATGTACATTCATCTGTTTACAATCAAAATACGACTATTGAAAAATATAACTTACAAATAGATGCTAAAACTTAGAATTTTCAATCTCCTTCAGCAAATGCTGATTGCTCAAATGCAGGATACTCCATTATTCTAAATTCTTATCATATAGGCTTATAAGAACACTAGTGGAAAAAGCAATTTTTACATCGCAATTTTTACGTCGGTTATGTAAATAACCAACGTAGATAAATAAGCGGTGGCATTTTTGTAAATAAATTCAAAGTGATTGAAATATTGACGTCGGTTGTACCTACAACCGACATAAAAATATAAATATCTACGTCGGTTTAAATTAAACTGAAGTAGTAATTGGAAAATAAATAAATTAAAATTTTATTTTAAAATGAACACAATTTCAACTTCGGTTGAAGAAGAAACCGAAGAGAATATTAGGCAAGATTAAAATTTGAAGGCAGCGAGCCCGTTAGCCAAAAATATCAATCTCCAACTTTTCTCTGCTTGTCTCTCACGCGTCTAAACCCTTTGTTCTTTCATTCACGTTTGAGCTCACCATTTGGAAATTCCTCTCCAGTTTCTCTATTCATCTATTCCTCTTCAACCTTGCCGTTCATCTGAGCATGCCTAACCTGCACCATTATTCTTGTATTTGTGTAAGCAAGCCCTATTCAACCTATTTGTTTGTTGTTGCGTGGGTTCAGAAGTTCAGTGTTGAGATTTCTTGCCGTGTCAATCTCCTTGTCGAATACTGATGGTGTGTTGATTTCTGCTGAGCGAGCTCTCTCTATTAGCCAAAACTAAGCAAGCCCTCGAGTTGTCAATTTCCAAGCTTGCTCTGTAGTATACTGGTTTTCGTAGATCGAGCAAGCCCTCTTCGTCCTAGACTCATCCAGGTATGTTGATTTTGGCTAAGCATTTCTAATTTTGCTAGACTCGCTAAGCATTTCTAATGGTATGCAGATTTTTCATCTACGGAAAACCTAAAGTGTAATAAGGCAAAAGAACTTCTGAATATTTTCATTCCTAGTTTTTTCTGTTAAATTCTGAAATATTCACCTACTAAATAGAGGAATATTCTGTATGATTCTTATATTATAACACAAGGTCAAATTCGTTTGTTATGATTCCATACCTATATAAATGTTCAGTTTTGTGATTGGGTCGTTATATGCTTATTTTGTTTGGGCTGAAAAAGTTGCAGTGCACAATGACGTTGCTATTGTGAAATTAGTTTTGAACAAGTCATGTTAAAGGATTTGTTTTTTTATTTTATTCTTACCCGTAAGTTCTTCTTTTGATTGATGAGATATGCTGCAGAACCCTTTTAAGGAAGGTAGCCTAAGGTGATAACTGCAGCATTTAATGGATCATCCCATTCCACCTCTAGGCCACATCTTCACTGTGCCTTTTATCTCAAATGTAGACTTTGAAGGGGGTGCATCTGAACCAAGCACTGAATTAACATTAAGCTAGTCTTTCTTGGTTATTGAATAAACAAATATAGGAAGAATTTCGCCAAACCCAATATTTTATTCCCCAAAAGATATAATTTTTTGGACACAATTAGAAACTCGTGTGCATGTGTAATATAGGTATGAAACTTGTAGATACCAAACCTCTGTAATGATAGAAATAAAAGATCCCCGGTTTTCCTCTGTTTTAAAAAAGAAAAACAGAGATAAACAACAGAATAGTTTTGTTGTACATAACTCTTCTATGATTGTTTTCCTGTAACTCTATAACACATTTTTCATCGAGTCTCTTCCTGTAAGTCTATAACCAAGTTGCTGTTTCCCCTGCAACTTTTGCACTTGGGGAGTCTTCTTTTCTCCAAAAGAGTGAACCTCATTTGCAATGATGAGGCAGAGAGAATGAAGGAAAAGTAACAATGGTGACATAGCCATTGCTCTTGCCATTGATGGAGACTGATAAGGAATGGTCGAAAATAGTCGGTTCTTTATGTTATTCTTTCTCTTTTAACACTATTGCAATATTACTAGAAAAGTTCCCATTTGAAAAGTAGATGTATGTGGCTGTTTGTTGTCTTACTAGGGGATGTGCTTGAACAACGTGGTCATGTGAATGCCCCTTGAGACGTTTGAAAGTAATGATACTAATAATTAATTATATAAGAAAAGTCTGAGTATGCTACTGCTTCTATATTGTATGTGTGCGTGTTGCTTCATCATATGTTGCCTTTTTTAATTCTTTGAGAAGAAAATTTAGGCCTAGCGTCTAGATCTTTTCTCACTTTATAAAATATTGAGTCATTACTATCATATTATTATCCAATATAATCTATGAATTATGTAGAAAGTTGATTTAATTTGATGTATTTGGTTCATGAATGGTCTTATGATTTGAGATATTTGACTTATCTCATGTAATGTGTTTTGTTGTTTTATGGTATAAAGTTTTAATCTTTTTAACTTTAAAATTAGTAAATCATGCTAAATAATTTTATCACAATTATCTCGTCTGGTGCAGGTAATGGTCAGCTGGATTTTATTAGCCAATTATAATAACAAGTGGGGAAACTTCAGAACAGCTCATTTTCTTGTTCGTTATAACAATATTCAACTTCTAGCAATGATTGGTCCTTTCACTGTGCATATTTTTTAGCATAAAGTTAACGATTTCTCGACTTGATAGGTTCATTTATTTTTTTGCATGGAAAAATGATCCGCTGATTACACTTCTTTTCTGGGTGAATGCAGTTGTCACATTGATTAATCTTATTAATTCAATCTTTGTCAAGCTCTGGTGTTGAATCAATGTAAAAGATACTCCCACAGTTAAAGGTAATTTCATTTTCATGGTGGGCAGGTATGTTAATTGAAAGATCCTTGGGAAGTGTTGAAACGCAACTTGGTCATTGTTAGAAATGAATCATGATTAGCAATTTCTCTTTCTGTTGTTAAAAGTCAATGAGTCATATCATATGTAGTAATTATAATAATAGGGTAAAAATTGCTAATTTTGTTTTTTATAAATAGTATAATATAATATAAGAGGCTTTCATAATACATCTCAAAAATATTAAGGTGACTGCCATGTTAGTGTTTTGAGATCTATAAACTTCGTCTGAGTTGGTATGGTAATATCTTTATTTTACTGTTAAATGAACAATCCAAATCTGTTCATGATTACTATATTAAAAAAATATTTTACAATCTAAAATTGCTAAATATGTTAGATAGATCTTATCAAAAAGTGTATTTGTATATTTCTTTTCATTGGTTTGATTTACTTATTTTTTTTATAACTAACATCTATGTACGATTTTTCCAAGAAAAATTATTAATATCTTTCTCAAATCAAAGCTGATGCATAATAATGAAATAGTAAAATATTGAGGCTGCTGGGAATTTGTTGGTTTAAATAAAGTGAATGAAAGAAAAAAATCATGGGGGAAAATCACTTACTATTTAGATTGTACAATGCTCAAATTTAATTTAATAATTATCAGGTGTTAGATAGCTACATTAAAAAAAGAAAAAAGCAAAGTTCCAATGGTTGCTTTAATATTTTGTGGATGTATCATTGAGTGTTGTTCAAGGAAGAATAGTGAGTTATGAGCATGTGTGCCACTTTTGGTAGGTATAGTGATTGTATTTGAGGCCGTTGTCCTTTTATCATCACACATGTTTTTGTCCCTACTCCTAAGCCAAAACAAAAAAGTACGACCTTATATAAGCTATCATGTATGTGTATACTCACTCTGCCACAATAGAACTCACCATTCTATATAGGAGCTCATTGCTCATAGTAGTTTCATCATTCCTTTGAAATTTTACTCATCTGCAATTTTTTAGTACTATCTTCCCGGCCCATAAAAAAATAAAATACTTCTTATCTTTGGTGTCTAATTTGTTAGTAGGTAGCTGGATTGATGCCATACTTTTTTGTTTTTTCTTTATTTTTTAATAAAAAGAGAAAGATGTTCTTTTCATCGTGTCTCTTCTTATTTGCATAAACCAAGGAAGGCCTTTGTCTTTATGTATTTAATGATCTTGGTGGTTCCATATACTAAAAATTTGGAGTGATGAAATTAGTAACCAAAAATGTATCTAGTTCTTGTTCATCTTCTTAAATTGAAACATTACTTTGTTTAACCTCTGTCTATATTGTTGGAGTATGAGATCTGGATCTCCATTGAGTCTCAAGTGAGGCAAAAGGAAATCTTGGCGATTCATATTTGATCTAGACAGTCTCAATTTGAAGGTTCTATTAGTTGTATTTTTAGTCTAAATTTTTCAATCTCTTAGTTGGAAGATTGTTTTGATTCTGCATTCTTCTCCTTTAAAACCAAACAGAAAATAATAATAATAATTAAATAATGAATTTTTCTTTTCTAACACTTCCATTTCAAATCAGGGATTTTCCAAGGCAATTGTGTCGTTTGAAGATTAATTGATCTCTTCTCTTTGCAATCTGCTGCTCAATCAATCATAGGTATTATTCATACTCTTCATGAAATAGTTTTATAATTGAATTGGGTGGTGTTAGCAGTAGCTTCTAATGAGGTTAAATTTATATATGTTTGAACAATGTCATATGAAGAAATAAGTTAATTAATTAATTTGGTTAATTGTGGTTAGATTATATCTATAAGGTTTGATGAATATTTAGATTAATTATAATTAGACCAATAATAAGTAGACTAACTATAGCTATGTATTTGTTTGTTTTGGTATGTTGTTTTATGGATGTTTAGATTAGGTGGGTATGGACCATAGTTGGATAAATGCAAGGCGAACGAGCAATGAATACGAGAATGGGGTGGACCAATTTCTAGAATTTGCAAAAAATAGTGTTCCTAATAATAGAGGATTATTTTATTGTCCTTGTGTTAAATGTTTAAACTTGAGACGACTGAGTGTTGCGGTAATAAAAGTCCATCTGATTTGTGACGGGTTCAATAAGAATTATACACGATGGATATGGCATGGTGAATTAGAGATATCTACTGAGTCCCAAAATGATGAAGTTGATGTGGATATGGGTGATCGAATAGAGGATATGATCCGTGATATTGGAGTAGAGAGCTTTGAGCGAGCACATATATATGATAGTTTGTGCGGTGAAGCAGAGAAGCCTTTGTATCCAGGATGCACAAAATATACAAAGTTGTCAGCTGTGTTGAGATTGGTCAACTTGAAAGCAAAAAATGGGTGGAGCGATAAGATTTTTACGGAGTTGCTTGAGTTGTTGAAAGAGATGTTTCCAGATGGTAATGAACTTCCAGCTCGTAATTATGAGGTGAAGAAAATCTTGTGTCCAATGGGTATAGAGTATAAAAAGATACATGCTTGCCCTAATGACTGTATATTGTATATAAATGAGAACGAAGGGTTGCATGTGTGTCCAACTTGTGGAGCATCGCGCTACAAAGTGAAGCAGGAAGGTAGTACTAGCAGTGATGTGATCTCTAAAGGGCCTCCTGCGAAGGTGTTATGGTATCTTCCAATAATATCAAGGTTCAAGCGATTGTTTGCTAATGCAAACGAAGCGAAGAACTTGAGATGGCATGCTGACGATAGGATATGTGATGGAAAGCTTCGACATCCAGCTGATTCTCCTCAATGGAAGATAATTGATCAAGTGTTTCCTGATTTTGGCCATGAGCCAAGAAACCTAAGGCTTGGACTATGCACTAATGGAATAAACCCTTATGGTAATCTTAGCAGTCAACATAGCTCATGGCCTGTTTTGTTGGTGATTTATAATCTACCTCCTCAACTTTGTATGAAACGCAAGTACATCATGTTATCTATGATGATTTCAGGTCCAAAACAGCCTGGAAACAACATAGATGTTTACTTGGCACCTTTGATTAAGGACTTGAAGTTGCTCTGGGAGGAAGGTGTGGATGTGTTTGATGCATATCAGAAGGAAACTTTTAAGCTGCGAGCCATGATTTTTTGCACAATAAATGACTTCCCTGCATATGGAAACTTGTCTGGATATAGTGTTAAAGGGCATAATGCATGCCCTATCTGTGAAGAAGGTACATCCCACCATCAACTTGAATTTGGAAAGAAAACTGTCTATCTTGGTCACAGAAGATTTCTAAGACAGAACCACCCTTATCGTAGACTGAAAAAAGCTTTCAATGGCTTACAAGAAAATGAAAATGCTCCAAAGCCATTAACTGCAAAGCAAGTTTATCAACGTGTGAAAGATATCAATGTGATATTTGGTAAGTGCCAGAAATCAGCAACTAATAAGAATTTTTGGAAGAAAAGGTCCATCTTCTTTGATCTTCCATATTGGAAACATCTTGAGGTAAGACATTGTCTTGATGTGATGCATGTGGAGAAAAATGTGTGTGATAGTCTTATCGGAACGCTTCTCAACATACAAGGCAAGACCAAGGATACTATGAGAGCAAGACAAGATTTAGTTGCAATGGGAATACGAGCAGAGTTAGCTCCACTCCAAGTAGGGAAGAGAACTTACTTACCCCCAGCTTGTCATACTTTGTCCAAACAGGAGAGAAGAAGTTTATGTGAGTGTTTACATGGCATTAAGGTGCCACAAGGATATTCTTCAAATGTCAAAAGGTTTGTGTCATTGAAAGATTTAAAATTAGTAGGCTTGAAGTCCCATGATTGCCATGTGTTGATGCAACAACTGTTACCAGTGGCTATCAGAGATATATTGCCTAAAAATGTGAGAGAAACTATAACTAGACTGTGTTTCTTCTTCAATGCTATATGTAGCAAAGTCATTGACCCTCTGAAATTGGATGAATTGGAAAATGATATTGCTATTATTTTGTGCCAACTTGAAATGTATTTTCCACCATCATTTTTTGACATCATGGTACATTTAATTGTACATCTAGTGAGAGAGATAAGGCTGTGCGGCCCTATTTATTTACGGTGGATGTACCCATTTGAGCGATACATGAAAATTTTAAAAAGGTATGTGAAGAACCCACATCGTCCTGAAGCCTCTATTGTTCAAAGATATGTTGCTGAAGAGGTTGTTGATTTTTGTAATGAATATTTGTCAGAAGTAGAAGCTATTGGACTTCCTAAGTCTCGCCACGAGGGAATAAGAGTTATAGGGAAGGGTACACGGGGTGTGAAAGTGAAGCCTATGTCACGTGAAGAAGTGCTACAAGCACATTTGTACATTCTGAATAATACTGATGAAGTTTATCCCTACTTAGCTGAGCATAAAAACATTGTAAGGGAGAAGAACCCTCGAAAAAGTGATAAATGGTTGCTAAATGAGCACAATAGGACGTTCAGGTCATGGTTCAATGAACAAGTAAGGAAGGATGTTACTGCTTCTGATACAATTAGGTGGTTAGCTTATGGGCCTCATTTTGAGGTCATATGTTGGAGTGGATATAACATTAATGGGTACTCCTTCTATACAAAAGCACAAGATGATAAAAGCACTATGAAAAATAGTGGGGTTATGGTAGTAGCTGAATCAATGCATTTTTCAAGCTCAAAAGATAAAAATCCCATTTTGGCAAGTATATCTTATTTTGGTGTTATTCAAGAGATATGGGAGGTTGACTACATTAAGTTTAGAGTACCTGTTTTAAAATGTAGGTGGGTTGATAGTAATAATGGTGTTCGAACAGACGAGTTAGGATTTACTTTGGTAGATCTTAATGGGGAAGGTTATAAAGAGGAGCCCTTTATCATGGCAGTCCAAGCAAAACAAGTGTTTTATATCACTGACCCAGTTGATAAAAAGTGGTCTGTCGTTCTTCAAGGGAAAAGGCTGACTGGTAGTAATGAGATTGATGAATCTGTTAGCAAGGCTGACTTCCCAAGAGGGGGGCGTGAATTGGAAGTCTGAGATTTTTCTGTACAAAGTGAAGTTAGTGAAGATATCACAGTATAATGAAAACAATGCGTAAAACAGAGCAAGGTGAAGGGTAGAGATAAAGAAAAGAGAACTCAGTGATTTATCCTGGTTCGGTCTATTCTCTTGACCTACATCCAGTCCCCAAGACACTTCTTGAGATTTATCCACTATACAGCAAGAATTTCAGTGGGCTTCTTGCTAAAGCCACATTACATGAGTATGCTCTGTTTCTGAGCTCTCTCACACTCTCCAAGCACTTTCACTATGTGCTTTCCAATCCCCTTGTGAATACCCCTCACAAGTAAATCTATCTCCCAGATGAAGAATAGATTGATTACAATGAAATAACTCTCTTGTAAAGAGTGGATATGAAAGATTAAGTACAAATTTAGAAGTTAAGAGGGTAAAAGCTTTTGAGAAGAAGATTCAGCAGAAATTCGGTATATACAAGTTTGATTCGTTACCCACAACTTCAAATGATGTTGTATTTATAGATTTAGGTCTCAAATATCCGTTAGAGACTAAATCTATCCATTGGGGAAGTTATTCAACGGTTACTCTGAAAAACTATCCGTTAACCAACCGCATTTAATGTTTCTGACATACTGAAATTCGAATTTTGGTTGGCCAACAGACGAATTTCAAAGGAACCGAAGATTAAAGCTTCCAACGTTACAGCACAAAGTTCGTCTGTTCATGAAGTGAAATTCGAATTTTGAAACTTACAAAACATTTTCACAATGTGACATACGAATTTTCAAGAAAAAAGTTTTTCGGTTAAGTATGAACAGTATTTTCAATTTTCTACAGTGCCTTCGAAATTCAAATTTTGGATCCCCAAAATTCGTCTGTCCATTGAACGTTTAAAGGGACACAGTAGATTACTTTCTTTGAAATTCGAATTTTGAAAGAGCGAAATTCGTCTGTCAGAGAAACTCTTTTCAGACTAATTTCATATTCGAATGTTGCAAGTTCTTATCATTCGTATGTCAATGTTTCATTTCAATAGACTCAAGAACTTAGCTTCTGAAATTCGAATTTCAATGTTCAAAGTTCGTCTGTCAGAGAGCAGTTTTGAAACTTAAATCACTCTTGATCTCAGGTGAACTTTAACATAGTTTCAGACGAATTTCTTCCATTTTCTCAAATTTTGTTTTGTTTGAAATTCGAATTTTGAAGACTCAAAGTTCGTCTGTTGTAAAGAAGCATCTTTCAGACTTATATGAAAATTCGAATGTTGGAACTTCAAAATTCGTCTGTCAGAGAGCATTTATCAAACTCAATTTCATTTTGATTTCAGATGCACTTTATCATAGCTTCAGACGAATTTCTTTGGTTTTTACAAACTTCATTTTACTTGAAATTCGAATTTTGAAAGTGTGAAGTTCGTCTGTTACAAAAGGCCTCTTTTCAACCTAGATGAAAATTCAAATTTTGAACAACCAAAATTTGTCTGACAGAGAGCCATCTCTTCAGACTTATTCAGTTTTAGCTCGAAATTCGAATTTCCGAAGGTAAAGTTCGAATTTCCAACTTGACAGTTTAGTTTAAACTTTCAACCTTTGTCTGTTTGTGGGTGTTTTTCAAATATTCAAAGATTTAACATAAAATCAAAGTTTGAAAACATCTTTTCTTCAAATCAAAATCTTTTACCCAATCATACCAAAAACTAAAGATCCTACAAGAGATCTAACAGCAAATACTCAGAAAATCTTCACTTGAAACAGCTTTGTTCTTCTTTGATATCTTCAATCCAAGCTCTTGAGTGTTGGTTTAAAATCATCAAAACTCTTGATTCAACAGAATCCAATTATGATATTTATGAGACTCCTTCATTTTCATCAAGACTACCTCAATGGAATGAAGATGATAAAGTAGATGATGTGCATGCCGCAAGAAATGATCATGAAGAAGGGATATGGGAGAATATGCAGACATAAGAAAGTTTGAAATAGGGATTGGGTGGCATTTCTCTTATTTTAGGTCAATTATTCTTGGTTTCCCTTTTTTGACTTTTTTTCCTTCTTTTAGGAGGCTACCTTTTCTTAATATTTGATTATGTTCTTTTCTTAAAAAGCTTATTTTCTATAAAATTAAAATGTTATGTTTATTTGTTCAGTAGCTTTGTGTATAAATGCACACACATAAATATACAACACATTTGAAATAAGAGAGCTAATCATGTGTGGCTAGTTGATGACTTATGATCATATTTTTAGAGAGGCTAAGACTAGTGCAAATTGGCTTGCCCATCAAGTTCATGAGGTGAAGAATGACCGTTGATTTCCAGCCCACCTAGAGGGTGTAGTGATCTTCTGTATGTTAACATGAATAATGAGCGTTATGCCCTTGCTCTTTGATTTTCTGTTTTTGTATGGTTTGTAGCCATAGCCTTGTATTCCATTAAAAAAAATACAATGCATTTTTGTTGTTTCTTTTGTGTGATCAATTGATTTTATTGACTTGTAAATTTACTCCCTATTCTATCAATGCCTATTTTCTAACTACTTGCTTTGCTATATCACACCTTGTGGTTTTTTGGAAACTTGTAAATGTTGAGGTTAATTATCTCATGGTTGCTTTCCTAGATTTGTTGGACATGGTACTGAATATGAGGAAGGCACTCCTAGTCTGCAGAAACTAATCTTTGTGCAAGGTACTGGAGGGGTTATTGCTGCACCAATAGCATCCTACATCACAACCCCATTAGATACAATTAAGAAACGATTACAGGTATTCATAACCATGCTGATCATGTCTCTTTTTTTATCTGCGTTCACTACTATGTGTGTCAATAAATGCAGAAGCTTTTTCCTCTTTTTGTTTCTCACACCCCTTGGATATTTAGTCATGGATTAGGTGCTTTTAATTTTGCTTTTTCCATGTAGTAGTTTTCTGCTTGCTTGTAAATGTTGTTCTTTCCTTTTGTGAGATGCTTCTACTCCATGAATAAAAACAGAAGGTTAATTAATTTATTGGATGAGTGTTACATAGGCTCAAAAAGGCAGTTTGTATTTTTATGTTTTGTGGAAGGTGAAACAAGAATTAGTGAAAGATCCAAATATTATTTGTGCATGAAGATAAGATTTAGGATGAATCAGAAAAGATATGAAGTTGAATGAATCTTTAGTGTAAATATAAATAGTGAAAGATGGGTAAAGTGATATTTGTTACCAAAGGTGGAACAGAGTGAGGGAGAGAGAAAGAGAAGCAAGTGGGAAATGAGAAAGATGATAAACAAGCAGAGGCACCTGATACTATGTACTATCATGAACTTTATAACCTTACTTTTCTCTTTGTTGCCATTATAATTTTCTCCCACAAGCTAACCACCACTTGAGTTTATCTTTTTTTTCCCTTAATGATAATTATTTAACTTACATAGATGGTTTGGGGTTATTTATTTATTTTCAAAAAATGTAGGCTACCAAGTTGATGTCCTTCTTTTGGTTTAAGAGGCTAAGGCTGTTGTTACTCTCTCCCTCTCTCTCTCTCTCTATATATATAATTATAAGTTGGTGAGGTAGGAAGCGAGGAATCTGTCCAGATAACAAAAGATCAATCATGCATATGCATATGTTATTGTATATATAACTTTTTTTTTTACAAATCATTTTGAACTTGATAGCCAGGCCCCCCTTTTATCTTGTTTACTATAAAGTGCCCCTACAAATTAAAAAAAAAATGTCATTGTGTTTGTGACTTTTCAAGTCTACTATTTTATTAGCATCTACCAAGGATGAACCTGCCTAGGGGAACAATGATCCCATTTTTTTTTAGTAATTTATATAGATGAGTGATCTATGCTCCCCCCCCCAACACTTCAAGACAAAGTATTAAATTAAACTAAATCAAAGTTTCTTTTTCTTAATTTAGAAATATCAGTTGCATTATTAATTAATGTTTGAAATAAAAATGAAGCTAATTATTACTTATGATACCACCACCACTTTTACATATCAATAGTAACAAAGAATTACTCTTTAGATTCAGAATGTACTGATCTTTTTTTTTTTAAATTACATATGCACAAGAAAATTCATTTGATCGATATATTCAGCACATGCAAAACAACAATTAAAATGAATAATTGAATATGTCCTATTATATGGTACAAAAGTAATCGTCCATCTAGTCAAGACGACATTTTCCCTTCATATACATAATTGAGTTATGAGAATTCTTGCCCAGCCATGATCGTTTTTTTTTTCTCCTTTTAGTTACATGCAATGAACGTACCTATGTTGGGATATAATTGGTGGGTATTATATATACACACATATATATAAATGGGGCAATTTACTAACCTTAATTATCTTGTTCACTTAATAGCCGCATGGAGAATCCCTCAAGCGGTAAATGTAAAAGAGGTAGACGTGGCGGCACACGATTGAAAGAGTTGGCCTTAGCTCATGGTGGTGGCCATAGAAAGAAGGTTAACTTTGATGAATTAGGGAATCCAATTGGGCCTGGATCTAAGCAGTTCAAGAGCTTTGTTGGCACTATGACACGCTCAAAAATTAGCATCTTAATCGAAAAATGGGATAATGTAAAAGACATTGAGAAGTATCAACTTTGGCAAGCTATCTTGGTAAATAATTATATAATTATCTATTGTTTTACATATATTTTTTATCTATTTTATTACTAACTTCCTCACATGCATCTTTGTAGCTAACTTATGACATTCCTCAAACTCAAGTTGTGAAGACAAAGATACTACAATATGCAGGGGGGCAATGGAAAGACTTCAAGAGCAAACTAACAAGTAATTATGTTTTTAGTAAGATGAGAGACCAAAATCCTTGTGAGAAGTATGAGTATCTTGATCAAGAGACATGGGAGAAATTTGTTAATAGTCGACATGATCCAGCATTTATTGTGAGCAAACATTTGAATGTGATATCAAATACATTTTGTGATTAATTGCTTTTTTGGACCTAACCTTCCCATTTATTGCCAACAGAAAAAAAGAGAAGAACATCAAGAGATCCAAAAGAACAATGTTTACCCCCACACCTTGTCTCGTGGAGGATATGAATTGCTTGAAGAACAGATTATGCAGGAGAAGTTGAAAGCAAGAAGAGATGCTGCAGGGAATGATGAATCAATAGTTATCTCTCCTCCATCTCCTCCCTCTCGTCATGAAAAGTCGAAGAGAGCACGGATGAACAAGGAAGGACAATTCCTCACCGAGGAGGCTAGAATAGTAGCTGCGAATATTGTAAGTAATTTAATATAAATGAAAATTATTGTACTTTAGTTACACAATTGTTAATTATGTTAGTTCTTTTTGCATTACAGGATACTCTAGAACAAGAGGTAACCCAAGGGAGCTTTACTCCTGTTGGAAGGAAGGATATATTGGCCACTGCACTAGGGAAGGAAGAGCACCCTGGGCGTGTAAGGGGTGTGGGAGGGGGAGTAGGCATAAGACAGTTCTTTGGATCATGTTCAAGCCGTAGCTCAGGATCGGTTTCTATGCACCAGGTGGAAAAAATGATGGAAGATGTTAGAGAGCAAACCCGTGTTGCGGTAGTAGCTGACATGGAACAACGAATGGAAGCACAAATGGAGGCTATGCAAGAGAAAATGATGTCCATGTTCAAGAGTTCAATGGAGGCGATGCAGTCCCGAACAGAACAGCCTCCCATGGATATCCCTTATCCCATGCCTCCAAGCACAAAAGGTAGTTATGTGCCTCAAGCTATGGAGGAAACTGAAATACCAAATACAGGAGCAGCGTGTGAGATTTATTTGGAGGATCCTTACACTCGTATAGTTGCATATGGCAAAGTCTTCAAGTTGGGAGGAACCATCCACCACCAGCCAATACAACAGAACCAAGTAAGGGTGGTGGTTGAGGATGTTGTTGACCATGATGCCTTGGTGCCATTCCCTACTGAGGAGGTTACCACAGTTCAACAAGCCCCAAAAAATTTTATTTTGTGGCCAAAAAGACTAGTCCGCTTGGTTATGGATTAGGTACAAAAAAATTATATTATTCTCACATATTTTCTAAATGAGATAGTATGAAGTTCTAATTATTCGTTATTTAATTAATTAGGGACTCCACAAGACCAAGGATTCTATGGATTCAAATCCCCAACCCCAACCCCATGTAGTTCAGCCCTATGTTGCCCCAGAGCTTGACGCATTCACAAGACTAACTATGGCAGCTAGGAAGATCAATACGATCCAGTTACATATGGGTCTAGAGATTGTGGGGAAGGAGTATGACTTCTACATCAAAAAGCGAGATGTCATAGAGTTCATAGCGTTTGAGCAATTGGGCATATCCATGATGCAATTGTTTATCATGTAAGTTCACTTTTACTTCAAGACCTACAATTTTGAATAATCATCCAAAGTTGTTGACATAAACTAAAATAAAAAAAGTGAATGAATTTAGCTTTTATAATTCTTTTTTCTAATATTGTAGGTATCTCCACCACCTATGCAAATCCTCTGCAAGGAATGATAGATATGGATTCTTATGTCCAATGTACACCCAAAGTGTAGGGAATAAGGCAAATGAAAGAATGAACTACATTGCAGATAGCCTCAAAGATGAAAATAAGGAATGTTGGATGGTACCATACTGTGAGGGGTAATATTTGGTTTGAAATCCATTCCCTGTAATGATTTAATAAGGAATATGTAACTAATATTACATTATCATTAATTGATATATTGTAGGACTTATTGGAAGCTAGGTGTTATTTGCCCACAAAAAACAACCATTTTTTGGTTTTCTTCCACGGAGCAGCAAGTGAGCCTTGATGTGAAGAGCATATTTGAAACGTAAGTTTTCTGCAAAACTTTGTTTCATACACTTTTAGTTTGCGAATTAGCTTAATTCTTAGCAAGATGAGTATGGAATATAAAATTATATTGGTTGATATATGATGCTTTCCATATCACTTACTACTTTTTGTTGTCAGTTTCTGTTTGAGTTTATAATCATTAATTTCTATCACTTATGAGAAATGATAGTCACATGAACATGTTAGATATCTTGCTATGTGTACTAAGGCTGGAAACTTGTTCTGTTTCATGGTTATATTCTAATCCTAGTATTAATTTTTGTTCTCTCTTGTGCTTGGTACATCTATATGATTATGTTCTCTATGTTGAAAATGTCAGTTTATACATGAAAAGAACTTTACTTATCCATAAAAATGACATTATGATTATAGCTCCCAAATAGGTCATAATCATGATTATCCTTGTAATTAGAATGAGGTATGGTTGCCGTATGTGTATGTGATGTTTTGAGCTTGGAAAGGCTCATACGAGTATGATGGTTCTTGGAAATAACTTCATTTCTGTGGTTGTATATAATTGCTCTACATTATATATATATCTTGGAAAGAACTTCATTTTTGTGGATGTTAGAAAAGTAATTGTATATAGTTATGTGTTTTTGTGAAAACTAAAAAACCTTGGGATATATATTTGTTGCATGTGAAACGTTCTGATTTGAGTGAAAAAAGGGTGACTTTGTGGTCTTGATTTTTAGGGGAAGATATTGATATATTTTGCTGCACGTGTATATTTTTCCCCAAGCATAACAGGCAGATACATTTAGTCTCATTTGGGTATAAGAAAGTCATCTTTGCTATTGCAACACATGGGTGCTGATTTGAACCGTTAATTTAATCACTCCAATTTTGGTTTTATATATATGAGAAATATGTTTTCTTTAGAAATATATTAGAGTTGACTTCATTCATAAAGTTGATGGATATTTTTCTGGTTAAAGCATGCACATGCGCAAGTCATATCTAATTTTGTGTAATATGTTTGTTTTATTAAAGTATGCACTTCTTTTGTTTGATATGATGATTTCTGGAATGTCTGTTCAGGATGATTATGCCTTTTATTGCTGTTTCTAACATGTGATGTTGTATATTTTGGTGTATTTGATGCTAGATCTTTGAAGTCATACCAAATGATGGGTGGAAAGCACTCACATAAGCAAAAGAAGTGCAAGTGGGAATATCCACAAGTAAGTAGTTTGAACTCATGCTTTTTCCAAAACAATTATTCCATGTTTTTTTATTATTTTTCATTCATTTGTAGTGCCATCGTCATCAAGGAGACAATGAGTCTGGTTATTATGTGATGAGATATATGTATGACATCATTAAGACAAACATTATTGAGTCATTTCATCAGGTAATAATATCTTACCCAACTTAGATTTGTGATGCTAGTTGAGATTTCTTTTGATTGATCTATGGCTTATGTTTCAATGGTTTTACTTTGAACTTGCAGCACTATCATGATATTGAGAGCTATTCTGATTTAGAGATGGAATACATTCGCAACATTTGGGTAGAATATTTTCTACAAAAAGTGGCATTATGATAAGGTAATAGTTTAGGTTTATTATTGTATAGTTTTGATGCAAATTCTTACTTGTTCAATTAAAAACTTTTGATTTGGCACATAATCAATTCTTTCAAATGGTATGATTTGGTGGTAATGACTTAACAGATCATGCAGATGGGGAGGGAGTTGATGGGACACAACTTGACCCTAAAGGAAGGAGTTGATGAATAATTTTGCTGTGGAGCTTTTTAAGTTTTCTCTTGTTATTTTTTGTTCATTTTTGAATTGGGCTTGTAGTACCTTGTTTAGGACCTTTGGTTTCTTGTTTTAAACTAGTTGGTGTATGTTTGATTTGGTGATTTTAGTAATGGATTTCTTATTTTCATTATTGGACCTTGATTTCTTAACATTTGGAGTTTTTGTTGTTGGTTTAATTAGAAATGCGTCAATTGTCACAGGAAACAAATTTCATTTCTTTTTCGTATGAAATTGACAATTGCCACTAATGTTTATAATTTTTTTATAAAATAATAATTAATTTTGTTTTCATGCAAATTTTTTTTAAAAAAAAGTTTCATTTCTACGTCGATTGCAATTATAACCGACGTAAAAATTCATAAACTACATCGGTTGTGATATATACTCGACGTAGAAATATATTTTTACATCGGTTATAATAGGTAACCGAAGTGAAATGAAGACGTGGAAATAGTTTTATTTCAATTTCCACGTCGGTTGGGGTTAGGAACCGACGTAGAATTAGTATTTCTACGTCGGTTCTAGAACCGACGTAGAACATCAAATTTCTACGTCGGCCTGATCCGCGTCACCTCAATAACCGAAGTAATTGACGAAAAAGAACTGACGTTAAAAAACCTTTCTGCAGTAGTGGAAATACCTGCAAAACACTTTATACATACTCCGATGCTTTAGTTAATAAATGATTTAACATTTTTATTTAGAAATAAAGAGATTAAGCTAGAAATTTTCTTACAACTCATTAGGATTAACTATTCCCAATTCTCTTCTAATTTTACTATATCTATCCTCTAGAAGTGGTTTGGTCAAGATACCTGCAAGTTGATCTTCTATAAGGACAAATTCTAGTATAATGTCTCTTTTCAGAAGATAATCCCTAATGAAATGGTGTCTAACTTCAATGTGTTTTGTCCTTGAATGCATTACTGGATTCTTTGTGATGTTAATGGCACTGAGATTATCACATTTGATAGGTATTTCTTTCATCTCAATTTCAAGATCTTCCAATTGCTGCTTCATCCAAAGGATTTGAGCACAATAGCTTCCAGCGGCTTTGTTATGGAGAAAGGCACACTATTCTATTTTTTACGAAACCATAAGACTGGGGATTCCCCAAGAAATTGCCATGTACCCCTTGTGCTTTTTCTATCAGTCCTTGATCTAGCAAAGTCAGCATCAATATAACCAACAAGCTCTTCTTCATTGCCTTTTAGATACCAAAGTCCCATATGTGATATTTCATGTAGATATCTAAATATTATCTTTACAGCTATTGCATGGAACTCTTTGGGACATGATTGGAACTTTGCACACATACAGACACTAAACATGATGTCAGGCCTACTAGCCATTAGGTATAGTAGGGAACCAATCATTCTTCTATATTGAGTTACGTCAAATGCTTTTCCTCCTTGATCTATATCAAGCTTTGTAGCAAAAGCCATTACAGTTTCCATTGATTTGCCATTCTGCATCCCAAATTTCTTCAGCAACTCTTTTAGGTATTTTGATTAATTCAGGAAAATGCCATCATTGCATTGCTTGATTTGCAATCCAAGGAAAAATTTGTGTACTCCTACCATTGACATTTCAAATTTACTTTGCATTAGCTTAGAGAAATCCTTACACAAAGATTCATTAATAGCACCAAATATAATATCAATATAAATTTGAACAATAAGTAAACATTTGTTTTTCTTTTTAGTAAAAAGAGTTGTATCAATTTTATCTCTATTGACTTTTTAAATTAGAAAGTTACTTAATCTTTCATACTATGCTCTAGGTGCTTGTTTTAAACCATAAAGAGCTTTCTTTAGTTTATAAACATGATTGGGTTTAGTTAAGTCCTCAAAGCCTGGAGATTAGTCAACATAAACTTCTTCCATGATACAACCAAGTTAGTCACCTCCCTTGATAACTTACCAAATTTCCAAGTCTGTGGATTGAAGATATGTTTGCATCCTTATCTTTCATTATCCATAATGTTCTCCACTGAAACTTGGAGGTCTGTTAGTATTGTTTCCCTGTAGTATGCTTTCTCCAAAAGCTAGCCATTAGTTCTCTCGGATGGTGAAATCCTTTAGATGGGAGTCCAGGCTCTAATACCACTTATTGGGATTGCTGGCTTTCCAAGAAGATGGGTGAATTGGGAAGTTTAAGATTTTTCTACAAAAGCACAAGTTTACAGTGAAAGCAAAAGCTTGCAAAAAAAAATAAAGTACAATGAAAATGAATATAAATGTAAGATAAGAGAAGAAAGGACTCAGAGATTTATCCTGGTTCAGTCCAATCCACTTGACTTACATCCAGGTCTCAAACCACCACTTGAGATTTTCACTATCAGCAAGAATTGAACAGGCTTCTTGTAATACCTCAATAAAATACACTTTCACTGTTCTAAGAACACTGAAATTTCTCACTCAATACTCTTACAAGTGTTTTCTAACAATATTTGTGATTCCCCTCATAAAGAATCTTTCTTCCAAAATAAGAATAGATTTTACACATAATGAATACTCTCTAGAATAGAGTAAATATGAAAGTTATGGCATAATAAATGAAGTGAGTGGGTGGAAAAGTTTTGTCAAATAATTTCAACAGAGTTTTGATAAAGATAGATTTTAAATTCATTATCCACAACTTCAAATGAAGTCCTATGTATAGATTTGTAACTTAAATAGTTGTTAGATACAAGATAGAGCTGTTAGAGACTTTAACCAATGATTACTCTGCAAAAATAGCTATTCATCAACCGTATTTAATGTGTCTGACATACCAAAATTTGAATTTTGGGGTTTAACAGATGAATTTCACAGAGACAGAAGGTTAAAGACTTCAACATTGAACTTTAATAATCGTCTATTCATATGTGATATTCAAATTTTGAGTTTGTCAAAGATATCTCATATTAGATCATACAAATTTTCATATTGAAAGTGTAACTGTTGAAGTTGAACAATTTATCTTATATTTTCATAGTGCACTCGAAATTTAAATTTCAGAAGCTGAAATTTGTCTATTAGAGTCATATTCAACATAACACAAAAATTTTCATCTGTGAAATTCATATGTTAAACTACAAAGTTCATTTGTCAGATATAAGCTCTAATAAGACTCAGAAGTTCTCAATTCAAAATTCGTATTTTAAGGGTCAAAGTTCATCTATCAAAGGTAGTGACAATCAACTCACTTTGAACTTCTCTAACATTCAAATTTTGACTAAGTTTCATATGAATTTTGCTCATTTTCACTAACAATGCTTAACTCAAAATTCAAATTTCAAAACTGAAACTCGTATATCACAGATAAAACCTCTATAACTTCAAATTTGACTTAGTGAAGTTCAAAAATACATGAGTCAAATACAAAATTTGTCTGTTAGATAGTATTTTTCAATTTTAACATATACTATCATAGGATAACTATGAAATAATTCGTTTGATTACTGTGGTAACATAAATAAGTAGGAATCAAAACTTTTTACCCAGTGTACCTGGTGAAAAATCCTAAAAACTAAATCTTCATTTGTTTTTCACTAGATTTCTTCATTTTATCTTTTCATACTCCTTTGATATTCTCCTTTCCAACCTCTAGTTGTTTGAAATCATCAAAACTTCTAATTCAATAAGATAAACAAGTTTGAGTGATGTATATTGTGTATATATGCGCTTTTGTAAATCATGGCACAATATGGCTAATATGTGCCCCTGGGAATTATATGGTTAGTGTTCATTTGTGAGGTGATGTAACATATAAGTATTATATGGTTTCAAAAAGTAGACAAATAGGCTTTCCATTAAGCTAATGAGCACTTGATCTAGATATCATGCGAATTTTCATGAACTTTTGAATTTAGGGTTAAAACCTGGACATAGTTGGAAAATAACATATTTTATTCATAAATACTGCTTATTTGAAAAGTAGCATAAAATTGTACAAGGCTCCAAAAATTCAATGGTTTATATTTATGAAGATATCTATGTTTTAAGTTTAATATTCCACTGGTTTAAGAGCAATTGGAGCTACACAATGAGAGTTATACTTCTTTTCCCAAAACTGTTCCAGTAAGAGTGAGGTTCTGACCCTTTGTGATTTAAGTTAGAATCATCCCTTGCACAAGTTAAATAAATGTATATAAAAATATGCTATAAAGTAGATATATAGAGTTTTCCAATATCATGGAGAACGCATGATTTGGCTCAGTATAGTATGAGATATGAATTTTTTAATTTATGGCCAAAATCCTAGAAAAGTGAAAAGTAACCATTTGAACAGTAAATTTTGTACAATAAACTATACTAATTGGCATGACTAAAATGTTGTTTCATATTTTTTCCATGTAAATGAGTATTTTTAGAGACTAAAATCACCTTGATACAATTTTTTTAGAATTAGTTATGAATTTTCAAAATTTACTTGGGAAAAAGGGCTTACCATATGAATAATAACCCAAGGAAAGAAAAATTTTCTATTTAAATCTATCATGTGATTCAAGCTTCTAAACGTGATCCATGGATAAGAATAAGGTCTAATACATAGGTAATTTGGTCTTAAGTTAAGGTGTTACAATATTGCTGCCCAGAATAATTCATCCTACATCCCACTTAATCACATTAAATGCACAAACAATCACATATAAAGAATTAGGATGAATTTGAGAAGGTAATGAATCAAATTACATTGTAGCTAGAGAAAGAGCAGTAGAAATGGGATTCTCCATCATATGTTCCCTTCTGACATATTATACTTTTAAAGTCAGTAGATTCCCAAATAAATTGCTTAGAGCTCTAGGAAATACTTTGTTAATAATTAAATGTACTGTGTAATCTCATATTTCATGGCTTGATAAAAGTGAATCACATTTTTTAATATCAACAGTCATGGTTACTCAATATAAAGATTAAAACTATTTGTTTCAAGTCCAGCAGCTAACCTAATAAATTAATATTCACTCCTTCATTAATAAGAAAGTTAGCAATATCTACATATCCCTTGGATGAAGAGATGTGCTATGGTAACAAAGACAAAAAATAAATCAGCACTATTCTTTTCTCACTATCATTTTTCATAAGATTTTTACTTACATAAGATCTTATAACCATGTCTTATCTCAGCCAATTTATATATTAACTTATAGTAGAGAGCTTTTTCAAAACATACCAAAACAAAGTCTGTCCTTTTAACCGAAATCAAATTCAGTTTTAGAGTTCCTGCACTAAATTTAATAAAGCAGAATAGAGGTAAGTGCTCCATTTCTTCTTTTTTTTTTGTTTTGGCCAGAAAGGTAAGTGCTCTAGTGCATATCCAATAAATGCATCATTGTATCCACATAAATTGATGGAAGCAAAAGTAATAGTTAGAAAAACTACAAGATGCTATAGAGAAATTATAGTTAGCATAGATAAAGATCTAACTGGCTAGTGTTTTACAATTTACAGGATTATATAGGGGAAGATGTGCAACTACTAAACTTAAAACTCTATATCACTCAACAAACTATGCCTATTTATAGTTATGTAACTTTTGTTCATGAAGTTATATAATTTTCAAATTTCCAAATTAAGAATGAAGTAAATAACTATTTTCCTGAAGACAGTAGGTAAGTTTTATGCCATTAGGACAATATACGCTAATGTGCATTACTAATTCAATGAAACGTCAACTAGTCAATATGATCAAATGAGAAAAAAAAAACCTGAAAACTACATGTAAGTTTTGATTCACTGTAAACCTAGAATAGCATGTTTTTTATCATAACTATTTCACTTCACAGAATATAACAAAAATTACTAAGGATAATTTCACTTCACAATTGTCTACATAAATAGAAACTTCCAATGTAGATCAAATTTTGATGGTGCACAAGGGAGGACAAGTACTAATCAAGATACACAATAGACTATACCAAAAGCACAAACCAATAACTATATATAGTATGGACAAATGAACAGCTATACAAAGGAAAATAAAAAGCCTTATAGGCAAATTGCTTCTTGGGAGACTTTCCCCTTGTCAATTTGCAAGCGATTTTCTTGTTATGAGCTATCAAGATTTACATAAGACAAAGTTGAAATTACGAACCCCAGGTCGAATGCCCTAGCCGTACTCAAAGACTACATCAAAGTCCTTGAGCCATCTACAACGCTTTCCACCCCTAGGTTAAACTCCCTTAACCGAATTCAAACACCAAAGAAAAGAGTAGGGAAGAGAAGGGATCTTCACTGCTTTCTGAGAACAAAGAAATAGCTGTGAAACACATATCTGTTACACATGATCTTCGAAGCTGATGTACAACATGATTTATGAAAAGTAAAGGGTGATGAGAGATGCATGATGAAGCTTGGCATGAAGCCATAAAAGATGATGAAGATTGTAGTTCGATGGTGGAAAGGAGAGTACATTGTGGAGAAGAATGAAGGCAGGAGAATGAGAGGTTAAAGCTAGATTTGGTCAATGGCGATGAAGGAGTATTGAGCATGAAAGTGAAAGGTCAAAGCAGGCTGAAGTAAGGTGAAGCAAAAGAGCTTGGGGTTTATTAAAAATGGAATAAGAAAAAAATTGAGGATGATGAGTTAAACCATTATCTGAGAAAAAAGAATTAGGATGGCGGCTAACCCACCATCCTACAAAATGCATAACTAAACCTTTTATTTACAACAATACCACCGATCATACTTTCTAGGACTACTATTTTTTTTAACCATCCTAAACTGCTATCTTAAAAAGGCTTTTTTTGTACTAGTTGATATATATGATTATTGTGTATCCCCATGAGATATCTTGCATGATGATATTATGCTAGCATGATGGTAAACAACATGAGGTGACATGTTAGCTTGTCCAGGTAGTAATGTTCATATGTCCCTCCTCTTTTACCTAGGTAGTAATGTTCATATGTCCCTAATCTTTATTTTTACATACAAATCCCATTACTTTAAGGGATATAACCCTAAGTACAACTTATGAAAAAAATAATAGAATAATCATTCATACATGATTTATTTAAAATATTAGTTGTTATAATTCCAATCTAAAATAAGATAACAAAAAATTAAATAAAGATAATTTTTTTAAGAAAATTTTGAACATAATAGTATATCAATGTAGTTTCCAAACAGATTTTAATCTTGAAAGGTTTTCTAAGTTTAAATTAGGGAGAATTGGTTTTTGGGTATAGAAAATGGAGATATTTGGTTTCTGGGAGGTGAGAGAAACTTATTTGGGTTTTGGACTAGCGGATGATGGGAATTAAAAAAAAGAGTACTAAAGTGACCAAAATGCCCTTGATTTAATAAGAAGGAAAAAAAATAAAAAAGCTTGTTGAACAAAGTGGTGTGAGGAAATCCAAAATAGAGCAAAGAAGGAAATGGCGCACTTGAAGTTCATCTTGAGTCACGATAGGGGTGACGACGCTTGTGGTGGTTCGTTGAAGGTAACATCTCTTGTGGTCAGTAGCGAGTCAGGTGTGTGGGTGGTCCGTTGAAGAAAGCAATTTCGATATTGCATGGGATTTGAAGTTTATCTTGGGTGTCTTTGTCATCATTGCCACTATTGATGCTTAAATCACATAGAGATGTTATTGATTGGTTGCACTTTTAAGCATAAATATGTCAATTATGATTTATCTCAAATCTTTTGTAATCTATATAATTCTTCTTGGATTTGAAAACGATTATTTAAGAAAAAAAGATTTCGAACTCGCTAAATCTACAATGGAAAATTGGTAATGGAAGAGAAATCAAAATTTCTCATCCGTTATGGTGGCCTCTTAAGTAGAACAACAATTCACATAGGTACCAATTCAAATACTGTAGTTGATCTTATCTTTACTAGCCCTTATAGATGGAACTGTTGAATCTAAAGTTTTGATGATTCCAAACTAACATTCCAAGAGCTTGGAATGAAGATATCAAATGAGCTTAAAATGTTTCAAGTGAAGAAGTTCTGAGTAATCTGTGCAAGATTTGTTGTAGCATCATTAGTTATGTTTTAAATATGGGTAAAAGACTTTGATTAGATGAAAAGATGTTTTAAAAACTTGATTTTATGTTAAATCATGAAATATTTGAAAAATACCCACCAACAGATGAAATTTGAAAAGTTTACATTGAACTGTCATATTGGAAATTCGAATTTTGGCTTTGGAAATTCAAATTTCCAGCTAAAACTGAATAAGTCTGAAGAGATGCTTCTCTAACAGACGAATTTTGATTTTCCAAAATTCGAATTTTCATAAGTGTCTAAAAGAAGCTGTTAAGCAACAGACGAACTTTGAGTTTTGAACATTCGAATTTCAGATAAAATGAAACTTATGAAAACTGAAGAAATTCGTCTGAAACAATGTTAAAGTTCATCTGAAATCAAGATTATATTGAGTTTCAAAGAATGCTTACTAACAGACGAACTTTGAACATGGAAATTCAAATTTCAGAAGCTAAAGTTATGAGTTTGTTGAAATGATATGATGACATACGAAGGATAGTGTTTACAAATTCGAATATTGAAGTAAACCTGAAAAGAGATCTCTCTCACAGACAAACTTCACTCTTTTAAAATTCTAATTTCGAAAGAAAATGAACTACCATGCTTCTTGAGCATGCTACGGACAAAAGAATTTTGGGTTCCAAAATTCGAATTTTGAGGGTACTGTAGCAAATTGAAAAATACTGTTCACACTTAATAGAAAAACTTCTTCTTGAAAATTCGTATGTCACAATATAGAAACACTTTCTAAGTTTCAAAATTCGAATTTCACTTCATGAATAGACGAACTTCAGTATTTCAACGTTGGAAGCTTTGACCTTCGGTTCCTTCAAAATTCGTCTGTTGACCAACCAAAATTTGAATTTCAGTATGTCAGAAGCATTAAATGCGGTTGGTTAATGGATAGTTTTTCAGAGTAACCATTGTATAACCTCTCCAATGTATAGATTTTGTCTCTAACGGACATTTGAGACCTAAATCTATAAATATAACATCATTTGAAGTTGTAGGTAACGAATTAAACTTTGTATATACAAAAACTCTGCCAAATCTTGTACTCAAAGACTTTTATCTTCTCACTTCAATACTTGTACTTCAACTGTCATATTTACTCTATTCAAGAGAGTTTCATCTTTGTAAACAATCTAATCTTCATCTGGAAGATAGATTTTTTTGTGAGGAGATATCACAAGGGATTGTAAAGCAGTTTGTGAAAGTGCAGAAAGTGATTGAGTGACCTCTAGAAAATAGAGCACTCACATTGTACTGTGGCATTTGCAAGAAGCCCGTTGAATTCTTGTTTAATAGTGGAAAATCTCAAGTGGTGACTTGGGGACTGGACATAGGTCAAGTGGAGAGACCGAACCAGGATAAATTTCTGAGTCTTCTTCTCTTTTTTGCTACTTTCACTATTATTCATTTATACTCTGTTTTACCATTATATATTGCATTCTTCACCTCTTTGATATTTTGCAGAAAATTTTTAATCTTCCCAATTCACCCCCCCTCTTGGGAAGTCAGCCTAACTAACAGAAACAAGTCCTGGATTCAAGCTTTGCATGAACCTAATATTGCTTTTAATATTCTGAGTTCATCTTTTTTCTTTTTCAATTGTGATGACAAGATTACTTGGAAACATGGTACTATGGGTCTTTATCTACTGAGTCAGCATTTAAAATCATGATGACAATTCTTCTAAGATGGATCCTCCGTTATTGGAGAACAAAATTAATCATTATTGGAATTATCTGCAACTAATGCATTCTATCACCCCTCAAAAGAATATTCCTACACGACCAAAGGTCAAGATGTAATGTTAAAGTTCTTCCAAGCGATGGAATAATGGGATAGTCTATTTAGATCAAGAAAGTCAAGCATAAAAGTATAGGCTATTGGCTTGTGTCTTCTCATACAAAGTTTGATAATATGTAGGTGATCAAGGGCTGCTAGACTTCTAAGATTAACTACTGTCTAAATACATTGAAACTTGTTTAATTCTTTGGAAATCTCTTATTTGGATTGATAGGCTGAAGAATGATTCCATTACTAATTTATCCATTATCTTCTACAAGAAAACTTACTTCACAATGTCGTATCTTTTGTTGTCTTCCACGAGAGATCCTATCTCATAAATGTTAGTTTAGCTGGCTTTCCAAGACGGGGGGTAAATTAGAAAGTTTGAATTTTTCTGCAAAAAGTGAAACCCAATGGTAATAATAGAAGTTTTTGAAAAATAGAGTATAAGATATAAAGAGCACTTGCAAAGTAAATGAAAAGAGGATACAGAGATTTATCCTAGTTTGATCTACTCCACTTGATCTACATCTAGTTCTTGAGCCACCACTTGGAATTTCTCTACTATTCTTTGCAAGATTTGAATGGGTTCTTGGAAAAACCACAGTATAACCCAGCTCGGACCTTGAGCTAAACAAACTTCTCTCACTCTTCTCACTCAAGAGTAAGAACAACTCTCTTAGTGTATTCTCACACTAAGCTCTATCAAGAAGTGTATAGAAATATACAAAATGAAAACACTCACTCAAAAGAGTGGATATAAAAGTTTATGTACAATGAATGAACTAAACAGAGGGTAGGTAAGTTTTGAAAGAATCAGTAATTAATTCTGCAGTGTTTTGGCATTTTTATGTTTTTCCTTATTACTTAACAACTTAAATGAGGTCCTATTTATAGTTTTAAAGTAAAAATATCCATCGGAAACAAAGATTAGCAGTTACTCTCAGAAAAATAGTCATTCACCTATCGCATTAAATGCATCTGACAGAGGTTATGCGGATCACCTCCTTAGGTTATGCAAATAACGGGTGATCGTTGGCTCTTGTTTTCAATGTAAACCTTTTGTTATACGGATAACCTAGTTAGGTTATGCGGATAACGGTCATACATGAATGACTAAGTTTAGATCAAAAACATTTTCATGAAAACCTACTCAGTTGTTAGGATAACGTTAAGTTTTTCTCAAACTGAGTTATTGTAAAACTTAAGTTATCAAGGTACCACTCATGGTTATGCGGATAACCCATTTTGCTAAAAAAGGTTCATAAGTTCTGTAACATAGGTTACGCAAATAATGTCCCTAGGTTATATGGATAACCTTTTTAACTAAGGAAAGTCCAAGGGCACTAAAACATAGGTTATACAGATAACCTCCCTAGGTTATGTGGATAACCTATTTAATAGAGAAAAGTCTAAGTGCTCTGTAACACACGTTATACGAATAACCTCCCTAGGTTATATGAATAATAAGCTGCATAGTACAATTGCCCTTCACTATTTACTCACTTATGCGAATAAGATACCCACCTTATCAGGATAACCACCTGGACAGTCCTGAGAACATGGTGCACAACTATGTTATACGAATAACCTTAATCCCTTTTCATGAAATTGAAGAAGGGACATTTAGAAAAGCTAAGATTGAGTCTTTATCCTCATAACCTTCATTGGTTATGTGCATGAGGTAACCCTTTTCGTGAAAACAAGATAAGAGCACTTAAAAACAACTTTGAAATTGAGACTTTATTATCATAAGCAAAAACATTTTCATGAAAGCCATTTTGAAACACTGAGCTAATCATTAATCATTAAAATAGATATCTTATTCAATATTGGGTGAGGTAAATTTCAAAGCTTAACTACCTTCCTTTACAAATGGATTCCTAAAATTTATGAAATAACTCTTCAATGTTCAGGAAACTCTAACTTTGTTCTTCATATAACTTGTGTTCTTTTGATATTGGATTTCCAAACTCATTGTTATTTAGAATCATCAAAACCATTTGAATTAACATTCTTCTGCTTTTCGATGATGACAAAACAACTTAAAGAGTTCATTAGTGCTTTGGGTTTGTATAAAGCTCCCCCTCAATATATGCATGGTTTAAATAAGATCAGATACTGCAATGCATATATTTTTAGAGCAAAGTAAATCAAGAATGGATAGAGTTCACATAAGGGAATTCATTAAATCATAGGTAGTCATTACAATTAAGAAGGATTACATACAAAATTAGCAGCAAAAAACACAACTGAAGAAAAACACATAAGTACAAAAACATAGCAAGTCTAGTTAAGTCTCTTTCTTTGAAGGGATAGACTTTTCCTTCTTCCCAGTTTTCTTCTTTTTCTTCTTCTCTTTTTCCTTCTTCTCTTTGTCTTTCTTTTCTTTCTCTTCTTTCTTGTTATCTTCCTTCTCCCCCTTTTTGTCATCAACAACTAGGGAGTATTTAACTGCTTTTGCATCAAGCCGAGCAATCTCTTGATCAATCTTGGCTTTCCTTTTCCTGATCAATTGAAGTCTCTCATCTAGGGACAGAGGGAATATTGGAGAAAGAGCTAGAACTGAGGACACTGGGATAGCCTAAAGTGGCACACCAGTATGGACAGGAGGAGCAGAAGGAAACATAGGGATGAAAGGAATATCTAGTGTCACAAGAGGTGGTGATACAATAGGATGAGGTGCAGAAGAAGGATCAATTTCAAAGGGAATGGTTATTATTTCTTGCACAACTGCCTCAGCTAGGTAACTGATACCCTCAAAGGAGATTGGGTCAGGTGGAGGAGGAAAAAGAGCATTATGCTCTTATCTGTGGTGTTGGAGATAGATTTGGTGAATGAAGACTCCTTCAGACACAAGAACTAAAGCTCTATCCTGATCCTTGTCAATTTCCACTATCTGATTAGATTCCTTATCCTCAATTCCATAATCCAAGTTAAGACCTAGATCCTCTAATAAAGCAGGAGGCTTTGAGGAGGAAGGAATAGCTACATCAGCTAGTATAGATTATGCATAAGTCTCAGGAAAAGTAGTAAGTCCAGTGAAAGGAGGAGGAGATAATTGAATTGGAGAAGAGGAAGGCTGAGAAACACCAAATGATTATTGGTCACATAGGGATTTCACTTCTTGGGTAAGATTTTCAAGTTTAGTTTCAAATTTCTCTTGCATCTCAGCAATGAGATACCCAAGGTTGATGATATCTTCTCTGTGTTCTTTCCTGGTGGCCATGACAATCTGGAATAGGTTCTGATACAGGGTAGGAATGTTAGAAGGTGTAGGCAAGTCAGTGGCTAGGATTTCATCAAGTTTGTTTGATGTAGGAGTAGGAGTATGTGGTTCAAGGTGCAAAGGTTGTTGAGGATCAGCAAGTGAAAAGAAATTGGAATCACTAACTTCATGACTCTTGATTGCATCTGCTGATTCAAAACCTGCTTTACTTTCTTCAGTATCCCTTTTTCTATCAATCCATTTGCCATTTGTTAGACTCATCCCCATCTTCTATAGTGCTTTCTCATTGAACTCTTCAGGAAGGAATGCAGGGCCTCTTTCAATATGTAGAATGTTATGATACTTTAGGATTTTGGTTATAAGATGCCCATATGGCAATTGAGAGTCCTGCTTGTAAGTTCTTGCTTTCTACATTCTCTGTAAGATGATGTCAACTACATTCACTGGTTTTCCCTTTATCAGCAGCACCATGACTTGGAATTCTTCTCTAGATAGATAATTAAAGCCTTCACTCTGGTTGAAGAACATACAAGAAACAATATAGTAGAGTACCCTATTCTCAATACTTAGATAAGTTGGAGCTATCTTCCCTTCAGAAGGCACATTTTGTCTTTGCCTGAGCAGTTTAGACACAATTGTGCTCCATTTGTACTTAGCTCCTCTCCAACATCTTCATTAACATTTTCATTCTCAGGGGGATACTTTGTTGTATCAATGTTTACTTTGATTCCTCCAGTGGGCAGGTATAGAATCTCAGAGAGTAAATTAGGGTGTAGTGCTATCCACCTTTTCCTTAGCCTCACTTCAAGCACTTTTGTTTCATTATTTATCCTTAAGGAATTGTACCATGCATGCACAACTTCCTCATCATATTCTTCCTTCAATTCTATCAGACCCCTATAGTTCTCCAATTGTCCAGCAAATTCAAACTTATTCCCCATAAGAAACTCTTCTATTTTAACAAAATGAGGCTTGACTACCTTACGTTTCTTAAAGCTAGCCTCATATGATTTCTTCAAAATCCTTATGCTAACAAGCTCATCTGTAATTAAAGCTTGTTCAGACTCAGTAGCAGATGAATTTATGTGAGTGTCAGCTCGAGGCTCAGATTCTGGGATTTCCTTTGATTTTGGTGTCCTAGGCTTCTTTGTTGGAACACTCGATCCAGCTTTAACTTTCCCTTTCACTTGGCTTGGTGATTTTGTAGCATATTTGGAATTCATGTTATGCTGTGGTCATTCCCCTTAGTTTCATCTATTAGTCTTAGCCATAGTAATGATTCCAAATGATTTAGGATGGTGAAGGAGGTTTAGAATAGGCCGAAAAGTAGTTTGAATTCAAGCAATAGAATGGAACTTGGGAGATTTTGTAAATCTTGAGGAGTACGAATGGAGGTTTTCAGGATAGGGCTAGGTTTTCTGCATAAGGGATTGTTGAAAAACAGATTCCTATATCATGTTTCGAGCTTATGCACATAGCATATGGGGGTTATCCAAATAACAAGCTTCAGAGAGTATATGTAGGGCACGGTTTGTTTGGGTTATACGGATAAGGTCCTTAGGTTATCCGCATAACCAAGTTGAGACAGAAGGGAGAAGAGAAAAGTTATTCGAACAAGCACCCCACGTTATCATGAAAAGAAGTTTTACAAAAAGCACATAGAAAATTGGCAAACAATAGGTTATCCAGATAACCTTGCCATCTTATGCGAATAACTTTCTTACTTTGGAAAATTTCTCTCTGGATGTAACGTTATATGGACAAGTTATCCTGAAATCAAATTTCACATTACACATATATTGAATCGATCAAGGAAGGTTATGCACATAAGGTGATAACCTTATCCTAAAATCAAGCTTCACATAGATCAGAGGTTCATATAAGCACTCATTTTCATGAAAAACCTCATACCTTATTCGAATAACCTCAAACACAGAGACTATGCATACCAGAAAATCAATTCACACTACTACAAAAAAGACCCCATTTTACGTCTGTTATTTTGGGCATTTAATGTCTATTTTAAAAAGGACGTTGAAGCTAGAGACATAGAAAGTTTAGCTATTTATGTCTATTTTAGAAACAAATGTCAAAGGGACCCCTTTGATGTCTGTTTTGTTGAAAAACAGACGTCAAAAGGTGATGTCAGTTTTCCAAGAAAACAGGTGTCAATGGGAACCCCTTCAGAAGGTGTCTTTTTTAAAAAAAGATATATTACGATAAAACCATTTCTAGATATGTATTTACAACTAAATATATAAAACAACCAATGCAATTTTTTCATCCACAATAGCAACAAAAATTTTAGAGCATTTAGTTCTATATAATTGACATATTGTTCCAAACTATCAATCATACCTAAACATTACTATGTAATAATAGAATCTAATCCATTTTTTTCCAATCTAACTAAAAACAATTACATACAACAAAACTAACCATTACATATAAAAATCACATTGAACAGATAGACAAGGATGACATTGGACTATCAACTTCACTAAATAGTTCCAAGTTAAGAAAACTAAGGTAATGAAAACCTAAGATTAAGGCAATATTACTAAAAGAGATAATAGTCTACAGAATGATTCACATAGAATATTTCTATATTTCACCTAACTCAATGAATTGTCACTTTAGTATGCAACAAAGTATCTACTTTTATTTGAACTATGATCAACACTTCTATTAAAAATCTCTTGACAAATTTGTGCACAATTTCTCCCTTTCATTTTTAGCATGACCAGTTGGCGAAAAAAAAAAGCATGTCGAGACATATTTTGTTGGTAAAACTGACAACATGTAGAGGATGACAAGACAACGTCGTTACTAAACATGATAGCCAAATAATCATTCAATAGTTATCTTCAATCCCACAAAAAGAAATTTCAAAACAACCAAGAGACAATGCCAGACTCGTTCAATAACAGTAAGATTGAAGCTAAAGAGGAAAGAATGTACCTTTTTGTAAGGCATAATCATAATCCTCAAAGGTGCCAAACTCCCTCTCAAAACATAACCATGAATGGCATATGTCCTGAATTATTCTATATTTTAGGAAGGGAAGGTATTATCTAATTCAAATAACATCACACAGCTGGAAATATAACCACTCAATAATTTCTACAAGGAATATAACAATGAACAGAACAATCCTTTCATGAAAAATCAAAAGACATAAAAAGAAGAAAAAAACAAGAAAAACCTTCTTAATGGCTAAGTTTACCGAGTTACAAATCCATCAGCACAGGAAACTGAAGTAAATAGTGACAGTAGTCCAATCTCAAGGGTATAGTGTTGACTACTTTGAAGAAATGGAAGTAGCATCTTTGGATCATAGTCTGCATAAAGTTCTACCTATATAGATAACAAGAATTTGATATTAGTTCCATGAAATACATGCAGAAAATTCAAATGATCTTTTTCTATTATTATTTTTTATTTAAAAGCACACATTTCTAAATTATAAAATCACCTTTTCTATTTCTATTTTCTTTTTCATCCTATTCTAGTTTACATACAAAATGACCCCTTATAGTTGATGTCATATTGTAACACCGTATATGCACTAGATCTAGATCTAGAGTAATATGTACATGATTAAATATCTAATTTTTACCTTTGCTACCCCAACGCCCATTTCCTTTCTTTCTTTATTTTTTTCTTTTAAAAGGTCAGGAAGCTTAGCTTATAAGAATCACACATGGAAATAGAAATTATATATATTTATATCTATCCTATAACAAATGGCCATGTAATGCAAGCTATAACAATGAGTTAAATGCAATGAAGTTCTGGGAGCATACTAGAATGTAACTATCCTTGAAAAATATAGAATATTCAGTGATTTTTCAACTAATAGCACAAAACTTTATGAATCAGCAAAGATGAGAAGATTTTTTTTTTAATTTAAGTGAGCCAAAACATTAAGTCATAATCACTCATGCATAGATGCAATCAAAACTTTGACAAAGCAAGGCATTGGCATAGAAAAGTAAATTATCCTCGTCCATATGCCTTTGTTTGACCAAGAAGGGGGGTTGTTTACCAAATGTGTGATTAGAAAAAGGAGTTATTATTTTAGGATAAGAATGAAGAGTTTCAGGCCCATTTTTTTTCTTTTTTCCTTCCACCCTCTGATAGAAGCTTGGGCTCATTACTTTCAGGCCCATTTTTCTTTTTTTTTTCCTTCCATACTTCAACCTAACATCTTTGATCCCATTAAAACAAAGTGCATATTCTAAATGAATTAGAGTACAACCATCTTTCATAAAAAAAAAAGAGTATAGCCATCTTGCTGATCAGTTAATTATAGATAAGCATACTATGGCAAAATAAGCTCCAACAAATCTACAAAACAAGAAAACATGAGTATATAATCCATGAACAAATAATTAAATAAAAGTGCAGAAAAAGTAAGCCAAGAATTTTCAAGCTAGCATATTAAAGCAGCATAGATGATGGATGATAATGCACATAATAGAGGGAAACCATAGTAACCATGTTATATTAGCATGTTATCATGGTGAATACGCAGCTTTGGCTTATCCTTGAATAATAATTATACTAATCATTGTGGACACATAGAAGAATAATATTAAGACATACAACAAAAGTACCTTGCAAATAAGTTCTCCTTGAAATCCACCAACAATCAATAATTTATCCCGTACAACCAGAGTACTAATTTGCGTCTGGGTAAATCCTTCCCACAGGCTTCCAGAATGTTTCTATTTACAACATATATTGAAAAGTTCATATTATCTTTTCCAAGTCATGTTTTGAACAATATAGACAAGCACAAATGCTTACCTCACATGGAGCTAAATGCCCTGATACATTTAGGACTTCAGATCTCTTGGAATTTAATGAAGACCAGTGAACAAATTGCTTAGTTGATGATGGCTATAGCATGCAAACAAAAAAAATAGAAATATTGTGATTTCTCAAAGGTAATATCAATTGAATTTATCAATAATTAACCAGTAACTATTTTATTTGACAACAGTAGAGAGGGCGTACACCACTTAACAAAAGCCTAAATGAATGTAATGGGAAGATAGATAGGGAACAATAGAAACGAATCATGGTCCTTAAATATTGCCAGAGATAACATTTCCTAGGCTCAAGCACCTCTATTGACCATGCTCAACTGAATCCTAACCTCCCTTTATTATCAAATTATAAAATCCGTAAATATCAACATTTAAATCCTCAAATAATAACTTTTTGTTTTTATCATACATCATTATTTGAGGAATTGCCAATTGGCATAGAAAAGTAAATAATTAACAACACTTGGCACTTGTTTTAATTCTAGTCAAGCATGTAGCATCAACAGAAATGTCACAGCGAATTCCTCCAAAGACGTGCATTAAAAAATAATCAATTTCCAGGCTTTATATTTCAAAGCTAAATTAAAACATGGTTTCTTTTTGCCATTCATTATTAGGATAAGACGTCAAAGTTATCCTTATCACAGCCTTGACAATAATAATCACTTACCATTGCAAAGATATATTTTTAATATATATATATAATTATTGAGTGAAGATGCTGTTAGATGTACTGGCTTCCCAAGAGGGGGTGACTTGGGAAGATTAAAATTTTCTGCAAAATATCAATTAAGTGAAGAAAGCAAATGTGACAGTAAAACAAAGTATAAGTGAATAAAAAGTAAAAGTAGAAATAAAGATGGGAAGACACAGAAGTTTATCCTGGTTCGGTCTCTCAATCTTGACCTACATCCAGTCCCCGAGCCACCACTTGAGATTTTTCACTATCTTGCAAGAATTCAGTGGGCTTCAGTACAGCGTTGATGCTCTGTTTTAGAGCTCACACTTTCTCTCTTTGCACTCTAGCTAAGTGCTTCCCTAATCCCTTAAGGTATCCCCTCACAAGAAAATCTTTCTTCCATATGAAGATAAGATTATTTACAATGATAAACTCTCTTAATCAAAGTGTATATGAAAGTTAGAGTACAAATATTGAAGTATGTGAGAGTAAGAAACTTTGAGTAGATGATTTGGCAGAGTTTCAGTATATACAAAGTTAAAATCGTTACCCACAACTTCAAATGATGTTATATTTATAGATTTTGGTCTCAACTATATGTTAGAGATAAAATCTATCCGTTGGAGAAGTTACCCAATGGTTACTCTGAAAAACTATCCGTTCACCAACCGCATTTAATGCTTCTGACACTCAAAGTTCCAATTTTGGTTGGCCAACAGACAAATTTCACAGAGACTAAAGGCTAAAGACTTCAACGTTGAATATTCGAAGTTCATCTGTCATAAAGCAAAATTTGAATTTTGATCTTTGGAAAATGTTTCTATGTTGGAACATATGAATTTTCAAGTAAAAAGTTCTTCTTAAATGAGTGAACAGTAGTTCCATTTTGCTACAGTCCTTAGAAATTCAAATTTTGATACTCGAAACTCGAAATTCATCTGTCAGAGGGTAGTTCAATAAGGCACAATAGTTCAATTATTCAAAATTTGAATTTTCAAACTATAAAGTTTATCTATCAGAGAGGCCTCTTTTCAGACTAAATACAAAGTTCGAATTTCTGAATACTATCATTCGTATGTCAATATATCATTATGACAGACTCACAAGCTTTGTTTCTGAAATTCAAATTTTCATGTTCAAAGTTCATCTGTCAGTGAGCCATCTTGATGTTCTTTCCAAACCCAGTTTTCAAATGAACTTTAACATATCCTCAGACGAATTTCTCATTTTTCATAAGTTGTGTTTTGTCTGAAATTCAAATTTTAAAAAGCCAAAGTTCGTCTGTCATAGGAAGCTCTTTTCAGACAAGTATCAAAATTCAAATTTCTCAAGTCAAAATTCGTCTGTCAGAGAAGCCTCTTTTCAGACTTGATCATTTTTAATACGAAATTCGAATTTCTAAAGCCAAAATTCAAATTTTCAAAATAACATATTAGTATAAGTGTTTCAAACTTCATCTGTTAGTGGGTGTTTTTCAAATATTCCATATAATCATAGTTTTAAAACATCTTTTTGCCAAATCAAAGTCTTTTACTCAATTTAAACAAGGCTGTAGATTCTACATCTATTCTTGTGCTGGTTTTTCTTGAATTTCTCCACTTGAGATCATTTGTGCACCTTTGATATCTTCTCTCCAAGCTCTAGAAAGTTAGTTTGGAATCATCAAAACACTTGATTCAACATTCTCCCCCTTTTTGATGATGACAAAACAACTTACAAACTGGATTAGTATTTGGGTTTGCTTTAACAAGCTCCCCCTCAACATATGCATTATAATTCAAAGGATATCATGTTCAATAGATCCAAAAAGATTCATTAATTCATTCAAAGTTCAACACAAGGATGCAATTATAGAATTCAGAACAGAGCAATTTTCCATTGCATCAAACAGTCACTTGTACAAGATATAACAAGAACATAATATAGAAGAACAAAAAAATATCATTACAAAATACTACAAGAAGAACCAAGCATCTATAAGTTCTAAACACTATTTCTTGGACTTGGACTTCTTGCTGTAGCTCTTGCTAGAAGACTTTCCATCGCTGATGCTTAGTATGAGTGTAGACAAACTGTCATACAACTCAGTGATCTTGGTTGGCTTGGCACAAGATGAGGGAGTAAATGGAATGTAAGCAGGCAAAGATGGAGATGGGACAGGCTGATAAGGCTGAGGTGTAGGTCTTGCAGGAGCCTAAGAGGTACCTTCTTACTGCAAGGAGGCATTATCATCAAAGAAGCAATCTTCAGATTTTCCAACTCCTTTTACAATTTATCTTCTATCTTTCTTCTCTATCCCCATCCTTTGCAGCTCTTCTTCCTTAAAGATCTCAGTAGGCTTTCATTTCCCTTTCTCAAGATGCTGAATTCTAGCATATTGAAGGATCCTAGAGATGATTGCTGCATAAGGAAGTGTAGAGTCTTTCCTCTTATCCTTAGCCTTGATCATGCGTTGGAGAATGATATGTCCCATGTTGATAAGCTTCCCACGCATGATTGCTGCCATTACATGTGCCTCCGCCCTTGTGATTAGATTGAAGTTACCTCCTTTGTTGAAGGTAATCCTAGACACAATGTTGTGTAGGATCCTCACTTGAGCACTGAGGTCAGTAGGCTTGAGCAAACTTATGGGTGGCCTATTCTCCTTTCTTCTGAACAAAGTATTCAAGATTGTGCTCTCCTGGTAATTTAGGAATGGTCCACCTTCTTCATCAGCAGTCTCTGCCTCATCCATATACCCAAAAGCAGTGATATCAATCTTCAACCCATCTTGCCCTGGAATTTCTAATACCTCGTTAAGGGTTTCATCTGATAGCCAGATGGTCTTTGATCTTAGATTGACTTCCCACTTCCTTTTCTTACTGTTGTATTTCAGAGAGGCATACCAAGTCTTCACTACCTTATCATTGTATCTTTCCAATATCTCTAACAAACTCTTATATCTGATCATCCACAGCCTGTCATCAAAGTTATTAGAGATTAACAATTCTTCCATATTGACACAATGAGGCTTGATTACCTTCTTCCCCACAAACTTGGTCGTGTACTCCTCCTAAATATGAACATTACTCTATAATGGCAATGTGGTTAGCTCGTAGTTTCCAGATTTAGTGCTAGAGGAGGTGGAAGCAACAGCAGCAGTAGCAGGAGTAGCAGGAACTGAGGGCTCTATTTTCTTTGAAGAAGACGGTCCAGCTTTCTTTGAATCAAGCTTTAGAGTTGTTTTCTACCTTTTGGAGGGGGTTGCTTTGTTGGATTCACCTTTTCTTTTCGATTTCTCACTCTCCTTCAAGGCATATTGAGATTTCACAGTTCTCTTTGGCCAAGATTCTTCCTTTCCAGCTTCGGAATTTTTCACTCTTGCCATTTTCATGGTTGAATGATTTAGAATGAAGCAAGAAATGTGTTTATAGGGTGTCAACAGAAGTTTAATTGGTGGAAGATGGAGATTTACGGTCAGAATTAAAGGGTATTGATGAGAGAATTTGAACAAACCTACGAGAGAGATGAATAGGGTTACGTCTGTTTAGAGGATAACCATTGGTTTTAACGTGTGTAACCGCAGGACAGACGAACTTTAAGGGGTCAAAATTTGAATTTCAAGTAGTTACAGGTTAACCCACTCAGCAAAGCTTACTGACAAATGAATTTTTGTCTAACAGAGACTTGGTTCAAACATCAACAGATGAACAGACGAACTTTGTTTCAACAAAGTTCGAATTTCAAAGAGCAGGTAGCAAGCAATTATCAATACAACAAATAAAAGACGAATGTTAATTATGAAAATTCATCTTTTAGAGATTCAATAAAGTGAGCATGTTTCAACAGACAAATTTTGAATCCAAAATTCGAATTTCAACATTTTGTAAAGAGTTTCCAACATACGTATTTTGAGAAATGGAAATTCGTATAATTTTTCATGTTGGACAAAGATAATATTGGAACTTTATTTTTGAAAATTTGTATTTTCATAGACCAACAGATGAATTTCAAAGGATCACCGAGAACTGTTACAAATTAAAGCAAGCTGAAGTTTGTCTGATGGGCATCAAAATTCGAGTGTCAAACATGCTGACTTGTTATAAAACACAATTTATCAATGAAATTTGTCTAATACACATCTAGATTGCGAATTTTAACTTTATAAACTTACAGAATGGATCTTGAAACTTAGATTTCTAGCTTTCTTTTTCACTTTTTGATTGTTCCATTCTGGAGTGCTCCATTTTTCAGATTTATTGCCATTGAAACTTATTAGGAGCATCTGCAACTTAAATTAAACTTACTCCGATGCTAAAGTTAGAATTAAATCAATGTTAGAAATTCTAAAAACAGATTTACACAAGGATTTACTTATAGTTCATTGGAATTTACCATACCCAATTCTCTTCTGATTTTTCAATGCCTATCTTCTGAAAGAGGCTTTGTCTAGATGTCAGCAACTTGATCTTCTGTTGGGATATATTCTAATCTAATTTCTCCTTTAAGAACATGATCCCTTATAAAGTGGTGCCTAACTTCAATATGCTTTGTCCTTGAATGCATGATAGGATTCTTTGTGATGTTAATGGCACTTTGATTATCATACATTATTGGTATTTCCTTTATCTCAATCTCAAAATCTTCAAGTTACTGTTTCATCCAGATGATTTGGGCACAACAGCTTCCAACAGCAACATATTCAGCTTCTGCTGTGGATAAGGTTACAATGTTTTGCTTCTTACTAAACCACGAGACCAAAGATCCTCCAAAAAACTGACATGTTCCACTTGTGCTTTTTCTGTCAGTTTTGGATCCTACAAAGTCAGCATCAGTGTATCCTTTGAGATCTTCTCCATTGCCCTTTAGATACCAAAGACCCATCTGTGATGTTCTAATAAAATATCAGAAGATATGTTTCACAGCAGTTGCATGGGTTTCCTTAGGACATGACTGGAACCTTGCACACATACAGACACTAAACATGATGTCAGGTTGCTGGTAGTTAGGTATAGCAGAGATCCAATCATTCTTTTATACTGAGTTATGTCAAACGTTTTTCCTCCTTCATCCATATAAAGCTTGGTTGCAGTGGCCATAGGTGTTCCCATTGGCTTAGCTTTTTCCATGCCAAACTTTTTCAGCAATTCTTTTAGATACTTGGATTGATTGAGAAAGATATCATCATCACATTGCTTAGTTTGTAATCCAAGGAAAAAGTTGAGCTCACCCATCATTGATATTTCGAATTCTCCCTGCATTAGCTTTGAAAAATTCTTGCAAAGAGATTCATTAGTAGCACTGAATATAATATCATCAACATAAATTTGAACAATAAGTAAATCTTTATTTTCTTTCTTAGTGAACAAAGTAGTATCTACTTTTTCTCTGTTAAACCACTTTTCAGTTAGAAAATTGCTTAATTTTTCATACCATGCTCTACAAGCTTGCTTTAAATCGTAAAGAGCTTTCTTCAGTTTATAAACATGGTTTGGTTTTGTAGAGTCCTCAAAGCCTGGAGGTTAGTCTACATAAACTTCTTTCATGATATATCTATTAAGAAAAGCACTCTTTACATCCATTTGATATAACATTATATTTTTCATGTATGTATATGCTAATAAAATTCTAATTACTTCTAATCTAGCCACTGGAGCAAAAGTTTCTTCAAAATCAATACCTTCTTCTTGATTATATCCTTTATTTCTAATTATTATTCTAGATTCATCAAGTTTATTTCTAAAAACTCATTTAGTGCCAATGATAGGATGATTTTTGGGTCTAGGCACTAAATCCCAAACCTGATTCCTTTCAAATTGATTCAACTCATCTTGCGTAGCTAAAATCCAGTATTCATCATTTAAGGCTTCTTCAGTACATTTTAGTTCAATTTGAGAGATGAAAGCACAGTTTATCATTTGATCCCTATGTTCTGGTTTTAACTTTCTCTTGAACATCTCCCAATTACTTGATCAACAGAATGATTCTTTGATATCTCCAAGCTCTAGGGAATTCTTGAGATATTTCTTCATTATTCTCATCCTCAAAATCTTTCTCCTGAATATCTTCTTCTATGTTAATAGATTCAGATATTTTTGGAGGTTCAACTTTATCTTCTTCAGAAGGGTCTAAGTTCTTAAAGTTTGAAATGAGATCATCTTTATCAGTAACATGTTTAGAAATAGTTTCATTTTCAATAAACACTACATACACAGATTCTTCTACTGATTTAGACTTTTTGTTAACAACTCTATATGCTTTACTCCTACTAGAATAGCCTAGAAATATACCTTCATCTGATCTGGCATCAAACTTTCCCAGATTCTTCTTTCCATTGTTGTGAATGAAGCACTTACAGCCAAATACATGTAGATGTGAGAGATTGGGCTTCCTTCCTTTGTATAGCCCATAAGGAGTCTTCCCAATAATTGGTCTGATGTAGGCTCTATTTTTTATGCAACTTGCTGTGTTTACTGCATCAGCCCAGAATACTTGAGAGAGTTCCTTTTTATTCAGCATAGCTCTTGCCATCTCACCAATTATTTAGTTCTTTCTTTCCACCACTCCATTTTGTTGAGGAGTTCTTAGAGCTGAGAAGTTGTGATCAATTCCACTCCCGCATCTGAGAAATTGCTTGGTTGATTCTAAAGCTTCCTTGAAGGAAATCAAAGCTTTCAAAATCTCAAGGAAATCAAAGCTTCCTTGAGTGAAGACCGATTGACGAGTGTGAGATGATGGCAAGTGGCGAGGGAGAGAGAAGTGAGACCGATGAATGTGACCACATTGTGTCTCATGTTGGGGATCACTTGAGGGAGCGAAATGAGATCGCGTATAGAATAGCGCGAAATAAAAAAGGGTTTTGCACTGAGAATTGAAAATTTTTTGTTTAAAAAAATAAAAAAAAAAAGTTAATTAATGTCTGTTTTTGAGCAAAACAGATGTTGCCTTACGTCTATTATGAGCAAAACAGATGTCATAGATTTTATAAATTAAAATAATAATAATAATAAATATATAATGTCTGTTATTTTTAAAATAGACATAACATATATATTTTTTACGGCTATTTTCTATAAAATAGACGCCAATAACGTACATTCCACCACCTTTAATTACAAAAATACCACCGGTCAATTACTAATGTCGGTTATTTTTTAACAAACACAAATGACAGACATAAAATGATTATTTTGTAGTAGGGTCATTTTCAGCATAAGGCTATAGGGTTATGCAAATAAGCATATTTGAAAAACTCATTAACACTTACAAATAGATGTGTTATCCCCATAAGTCTTTTCTTTTCATCATAACTTCATTTCAACGTGCAGGGCACTTCATCTTATCAAATTTTCATTATTTCAAATCAAGAAGTACCTACAAAACAAATTTCTAGATACTCTGATGGTTAAGTTAATATTATTATCAATTGAATCATAAGCTTAAGAGAGATTTCAAAAACTATTTATAACTCATTGGGATTTACCATTCCCAATTCTCTTATAATTTTACCATATCTATCTTCTGCAAGTGGATTTATCAGAATGTCTACAAGCTGATCTTCAGTAGGAACAAACTCCAACTTGACATCCCCTTTCAAAACGTGATCTCTTATGAAGTGATGTCTTACTTTGATGTGTTTTGTCCTTGAATGCATGATAGGATTCTTTGTGATGTTGATGGTACTTATTATCACATCTTATTGGAATTTCCTTCATTTCAATCTCAAGATTTTCCAGCTACTATTTCATCCAAAGAACTTGTGCGCAACAACTACCTGTAGCAACATACTCAACTTTTGCTGTGGCGAGAGCTATACTATTCTGCTTCTTGCTGAACCATGATACCAAAGAGCCTCTTAGAAACTAACAAGTTCTACTTGTGCTCTTTCTATCAATTTTTTATCTAGAAAAGTCAACATCTGTATAACTTATGAGCTTTTCTCCATCGCCTTTTGGATACTAAAGTCCCGTCTGTAATGTTCCCAGTAAATATCTGAAAATTCTCTTCACAGCTGTTGCATGGGACTCTTTGGGACATGATTAGAACCTAGTATACATGCAGACACTAAACATGATGTCAGGCCTACTTGTAGTTAAATATAATAAGGAACCAATCATTCTCCTATATTGGGTCATATCAAAGAGTTTTCCCTCTTCATCCATATCAAGCTTAGTTGCATAGGCCATGGGAGTTCCCATAAGTTTAGCATGTTCTATTCCAAACTTCTTTAGCAACTCCTTGAGATATTTTTATTGATTGAGGAAGATGTCATCATCACATTGTTTGATTTGTAGTCCAAGGAAGAAGTTCAGCTCTTGTATCATTGACATTTCAAATTCACTCTGTATTAGCTTAGAAAAGTTCTTGCACAAAGACTCATTAGTAGCACCAAATATAATGTCATCAACATAAATTTGTACAATAAGCAAATCTTTATTTTCTCTTTTAGTAAACAAGGTTGTATCATCTTTTCCCCTGTTAAAACCTTTTTCAATCAAAAAATTACTCAGTCCCTCATACCATGCTTTAAGTGCTTGTTTTAAGCCATATAGAGCTTTCTTTAGTTTATATACATGATTTGGTTTAGTTAAGTCCTCAAAATCTAGAGGTTGATCAACATAAACCTCTTCCATGATATTCCCATTCAGAAAAGCATTTTTCACATCCATTTGATACAACACAATATCTTTTATGCAGGCATAGGCTAAGAGAATCCTTATTGCTTCCAATCTTACAACTGAAGCAAAAGTTTCCTCATAATCATTGCCTTCTTCCTGATTATATCCTTAGCCACTAACCTAACTTTATTCCTTATTATTGTTCCTGGTTCATCAAGTTTGTTCTTAAAAACCCATTTAGTTCCAATAATAGGGTGGTTCTTGGACTTAGGCAATAAATCTCAAACCTAACTTCTTTCAAACTGATTAAGTTCTTCTTGCATAGCTAAAATCAAGTATTCATTTGTTAAAACTTTTTCAACACAAGGTTCAATTTGAGAAATAAATGCACAATTATTCACTTGATCCCTAAGTTGTCTTCTGGTTTTAACTTTCTCTTGAACATCCCCAATAACTTGATCAACTGGTTGATTCCTTTAATATCTCTAAGCTCTAGGGAGTTCTTGAGACACTTCTTCATTGATTTCACATTCATTATCTTTCTCTTGAGTATCTTCCTCTATATTAGCAGATTCAGATATTTTAAGAGGTTTTGTTTTATTTTCTTTAGAAATATTCAAGTTCTTAAAGCTGAAAATTAAATCAACTTCATCTTTAGCATGCTTAGACATAGTTTCATTTTCAAGAAAAACCACATGTACAGATTCTTCTACAGCTGCAAACTTTTTATTGAAAATTCTATAAGCTTTACTCTTATTTGAGTAGCCAAGAAATATACCTTCATCAAATTTGACATCAAACTTATCCAGATTGTCTTTGTTGTTGTTGTGAACATAGCAAGTGCTTCCAAAGATATGAAGATGAGAGAGATTAGGCTTCTTTCCTTTATACAACTCATATGGAGTCTTGCCAAGTATGGGCCTGATGTATGCTCCATTCATCGAGTAGCATGCTGTACTAACTACATCAGCTCAGAATTGCTTAGGCAATCATTTTTTATTTAGCATTGCATGAGCCATTTCTTCCAATACTCTATTCTTTCTCTCCACAACTCCATTTTGTTTAGGTGTTCTTGGTGCTGAGAAGTTGTGCTCTACTCCATTCTCATTACAGTAATCAACAAATTTAGAATTTTCAAATTTTCCACCATGATCTGTTCTAATACATACAATAGAATAACCTTTCTCATTTTTGATTTTCTTAGCTAAGATTAGAAAAGCATTGTATGTTTCATCTTTAGAGAGAAGAAATATTGTTCAGGTAAATCTACAGTAATCATCTACTACAACAAGTACATACAAGTTACCATCAATGCTCTTAGTATGATTAGGACCTATTAAATCCATGTGAAGCAATTGCAGTGGTCTAGTAGTAGAAACAATATTTTTTATTTTGAATGAGGACTTTGTTTGTTCCCCTTTAAGGCAGTCATCACATTCTCTATCCTTTTCAAACTTAATGAGGGGTAATCCAAGAACAAGTTCATTTTTAATGAGTTTGTTTAATTGCAACATGCTAACATGTGCTAGTCTCCTATGTCACAGCCAACTATCAGCATTTTCACTTATTCTAGAGTAGGTAATTCATCTTAATCAATAATATAACAGTTACCATCTCTTTCTACTTTGAGAATAACTTTATGGTCACTCTTTCTGATGACTAGGCAGTAGTTGGAATCAAACAGAACCCTGTTGCCTTTATCACAGGTTTGGCTTACACTCAATAGGTTGTGATTGAGTCCTATCATGAATAGAACTTCTTCAATTGATGTTTCTGGATTTCTACCAGCAATTCCAATCCCAACTATCTTCCCTGATTGGTTACCACCAAAAGTAACCTTTTCTCCTTTCTTGTCTCTTAGTACAATGACTTTTTCTTTATCTCTAGTCATGTGTCTTAAATAGGCACTGTCCATGTACCATTTGTTGCTTTTCTTTGCCATGAGAGGCACTTGCAAAACAAGTTTCAGTTCTTTCCTTTAAGTACCCATATTTGCTTAGGTCCTTTTTTGGTTAGTAGAGGAATCCTTGGGAACCTATTTCATCCCATTGTCATTTCCTTCCTTCTTGTATATACAGGTGGAGGATATGTGAACCTTCTTGTTACAAAAGTGACAAGTGGAAAAAGGGCTAAAGGAAAGAGATGCATGTCTGAAGTAATGTGATAGTATCTGTCCCTTTGATTTTTAGTAGCTAGAAATGGTTCTATATTTTGAGCTAGTTTAATGTTACTAGCATATACAAAGCTTCTCAGGTAAAGATTCTATTTCTTATTTTTCAGTTTCTCTTTGACCACACATGGGTCATATCCTAGACTAGTTTTGTTTTGACTTACAACTTGGTTTCCCAGTAACACTTTTAGCATTTCCTCACCTCCAATAAGTTTAGTTAAAGTCTTGTGGAGATAACTATTCTTATCTTTCAACTCAATGCATGAGACATAGACAGAAATGGTGGAAGAAGAAGAAAACTGTGAAGTAGTGCAAGATATATGAGATTTACTTTCAAGCTTGTGTATTTTCCTTTTAGCTTGACTCGTTTAGATACTTTGACAAACTTAGCCATCAGTTCATTGAATGCATCATGCAGTTCATTGTAGGAAGGTTTATAATCATTTACCTCAGAATCGCTATCACTATCTAGGTTTTCATTCTTCTCCTTCTCTACAATCTCTTGAGCTATTTGGCACAGATTGGCAATTTCATCATCTTGTGCTGCTTCTTCTTCATCTAAACCATCTACCTAGATGGAAGATATGAAGGCTTTCTTCTTTTTCCCTTTGTCAGCCTTCTTGTCCTTTCCTTATTTCTTACTCAGCAGAGGGCATTCTCATTTAATATGTCCAGGTTTTCTACACTTATAACATATGATGGAATCTTTATTCTCTTTCTTGCTACTGCTGGCTCCATCTTTCTTTGTAAATCTTCTAAATTTCTTCTTTCTGCACATTTTACCAAATCTTCTCACAAGCATAGCTATCGTCTCTTCATCTAGTTTAGCATCTTCTTCAAAATCGTTATCATCTTCTTACTATACTTTAAGGGCTAGGCTTTTCTTCTTCTTGTCAGAAAATGAAGATTCTTTTAGGGCTTTCAACTTCCCTTCATATTCTTCAAGGTTCCAAAGAGGGATGTGACAGATGTCATTGATTCCCCTTTAGCTTCTTTTATTGCCATCACCTTTAGCTGCCACTTAATAGGCAAAGCTCTTAGAATTTTTCTGACTTTCTCAGATTGGGTGTATTCCTTCCCAAGCCTCTTCAACTGATTCACAATGAGAGTGAATCTTTTTTGTATATTCTCAATATTTTCACCCTCCTTTATCTTGAAGCTTTCATACTCTCCTATGCACATATTCAATTTATTTTCTCTTACCCCGGTTGTTCCTTCATGAGCAATCTCCAAGGTGTCCCATATACCTTTAACTGTTGTCCATTGGGATACCTTGTAGAATTCATCTTGGTTGAGGGCACTGACTAGGCAGTGCTTAGTTTTATAGTTGAGAAGAACCATTCCCTTATCCTCCTCATTCCATTCCTCTTCAGGTTTCTCTCAGTACTTCCCGTCATCTTGCAGTTTCATTGGGATGAAGTCTCCCTTTTGGATGATCAACCAAATATCCAAGTCAATAGACTAAAGATAGATTTGAATCCTCATCTGCCAATATCCATAATGCTCTCCACTGAAGCCACGAGGTTTGTTGGTGTTGTTTCGTTCTAGAAGAATGCTTTCACAAAAGTCAACCATGTAATCTCCCAGATTATTAGATTCTTCAACCGGGAGTCCGAGCTTTAATATCACTTGTTAGTTTAGCTAGCTTCCCAAGATGGGGTGAATTAGGAAGTTTGAATTTTTCCGCAAAAAGTGAAACACATTAGTAATAATAAAAGTTTCTGAAAAATAGAGTATAAGATATAAAGAGCACTTGCAAAGTAAATGAGAAGAGGACACAGAGATTTATCCTAGTTTGGTCTACTCCGCTTGACCTACGTCCAGTCCTTAAGCCACTACTTGAGATTTCTCTACTATTCTTAGCTAGGTTTGAATGGGTTCTTGGAAAAACTGCAGTACAACCCAGTTCGGACCTTGAGCTAAACAAACCTCTCTCACTCTTCTCACTCAAGAGTAAGTACAACTCTCTTAATGTATTCTCACACTAAGCTCTACTAAGAATTGTATAGGAATATACAGAATGAAAACTCTCTCTCAAAAAAGTGCATATAAAAGTTTAAGTACAATGAATAAGCTAAATAGAGGGACGGTAAGCTTTGAAAGAATCAATAATTAATTATACAACGCTTTGGTGTTTTTATGTTTTTCCTCATTACCCAATAACTTAAATGAGATCCTATTTATAATTTTAAAGCAAAACTATCCATTGGAAACAAAGATTAGCCATTACTCTCAAAAAAATAGTCGTTTACCTACCGCATTAAATGCATCTGATAGAGATTATGCGGATAACTTCCTTAGGTTATGCAAATAACGGGTGATTGTTGGCTCTTGTTTTCAATGTAAACCTTTTCTTATACGGATAACCTAGTTAGGTTATGCGGATAATGGTCATACATGAATGACTAAGTTTTAGCTCAAAAACATTTTCATGAAAACCTACTCAGTTGTTAGGATAACATTAAGTTTTTCTCAAATTGAGTTATTGTAAAACTTAGGTTATCAAGGTAACCACTCATGGTTATGCGGATAACCCATTTTGCTGAAGAAGGATCATAAGTTCTGTAACATAGGTTACGCAAATAATGTCCCTAGGTTATATGGATAACCTTTTTAACTAAGGAAAGTCCAAGGGCACTGAAACATAGGTTATACAGATAACCTCCCTAGGTTATGTGGATAACCTATTTAATAGAGAAGAGTTCAAGTGCTTTGTAACACACGTTATGTGGATAACCTCCCTAGGTTATGTGAATAATGAGCTACATAGTACAATTGCCCTTCACTGTTTACTCCCTTATGTGAATAAGATACCTACCTTATCAGGATAACCACCTAGACAGTCCTAAGAACATGGTGCACAGCTATGTTATACCAATAACCTTAATCCCTTTTCATGAAATCGAAGAAGAGACATTTAGAAAAGCTGAGATTGAGTCTTTATCCTTATAACCTTCATGCATAAGGTAACCCTTTTTCATGAAAACAAGATGAGAGCACTTAAAAATAACTTTGAAATTGAGACTTTATTATCATAAGTAAAAACATTTTCATGAAAACCATTTTGAAATACTGAGCTAATCATTAATCATTAAAATAGATATCTTATTTAATATTAGATAAGGTAAATCTCAAAGCTTAACTACCTTCCTTTACAAATGGATTCCTAAAATATGTGAAATAATTCTTCAATCTTTAGGAAACTCCAGCTTTGTTTTTCATATAACTTGTGTTCCTTTAATATTAGATTTCCAAGCTAATTATTGTTTAGAACCATCTAAATTAACAATAAGGAATTGCTGACCTTTGTAGATTTTTTAATATTGTTCTTTTTGTTTCCTTTTTGGCTTCTTTCTTTTCTCATAGTTCAATTTGTATTATGCCCATAGAATTGACTCCTCATCTTTAATATTATTTTTTCATGTTCATTGAAAAGATGAAAAATTATTATTTGTTTTGTACCAAAAAGGAAAGATGTTGTTGTATGGGATTGATATGGCAAAATCGATTAATTGTTGTTATGTATGTTGATGCATAGTTGTTGATATCATGTCTTTGAAATGATTGGAATTGGATGTTCTTGAAAAACAATTGACCATTGAATTAATTTTTCTAGTTATAATTTTGATGTAGTTGGTCACTTTTTCTAAAACCTTACCATGCCCATGAAAAGCGGTCGATCACTTGATCAGATTTTTCCAGTTATAATTTTGATGTAGTCGACCATTTTTGTAATCACCACAGAGGACAAGTGTACAGGCTAGCTGAAACCTCATTCATGCCCATGTAAAACGATTGACCACTAGAATTGGTTTTCCAGTTATAATTTTCATGTGGTTCACAATTTTTCTACCACCTTACATATACCCATGAAAAATGGTCAACTATAGAATTGATTGTTTCAATTATATTTTCAATGTGGTTGTCTATTTTTTTTTTTTGTATAATCTTGGAGGACATGTCTACACAGTAGCTGAAATTAGAGATACTATTCATGCTACTTTTCATGGAGTCTAAATTGTTATTTGTAAAGTCTAGCACATTATTAGTGAAGTCTAACTTGTTATTATTAGATTTTTATCTTGCACAACTTGGATTCTCTTTTTCACATAAAGGAATTTCAGTTGGAAATATTGTTAATCCTATTATTTATGGGGCCTAAATTATTCATAGAGTCTTACACTTTATTACTGGAGTCTAACTTATACAACTTCAATTCTTTATTACACAAAGGAAGCCTACTTGAAGATACTTTTCATGCTACTATTCATGGAGTCTAAATTGTTATTAGTGGAGTTTAACACGTTATTAGTGGAGTCTAACTTGAATAACTTGTATTCTCTTTTACATATGGAAAGCCCACTTGAAGATACTATTCATGCTGCTATCTATGGAGTTTAACACATTATTAGTAGAGTCTAACTTGTTATTATTGGATTCTTATATTGTACAAATGGGATTCTCTATTGCACATATAGGAATCCCACTTGAAAATATTATTAATACTGTTATTTGTGAGGTTTGAATTGTTATTCATCAAGTGTAACATGTTATTACTAGAGTCTAACTTGCACAACTTGGATTCCTTATTGCACATAGGAAGCCTACTTGAAGATGTTGCTCATGCTACTATTTGTGAAGTCTAACACATTATTAGTGGAATCTAAATTGTTATTAATGGAGTTGAAATTGTTATTCATGAAGTCTAACATGTTATTAGTGGAGTTTAACTTGTGATTCATGGGCATGGGTGAGGTGACTGCAAAAATGGTTGATTACACTAAAATTATAACTGGAAAAATCAATTCAGATGATCGACCATTTTTCATGGGCATAAGTGAGGTTTTGACTAGCCTACACATTTGGCCTCTGAGGTGACAGCAAAAAGGATTGACCACATTAAAATTATAACTAGAAAAATCTAATTGAGTGGTTGACCATTTTTCATAGGTATGGGTAAGGTGATAGAAAAAAGGGTCAAGCACATCAAAATTATAACTAAAAAAACAATTCAGGTGGTTGACCATTTTTTATGGGCATGGGTGATATTTTAGCTAGTCTACATACTTGTCCTCTGAGGTGATTGCAAAAATAGTCGACCACATCAAAATTATAGCAGGAAAAATCTAATCAAGTGGTCAACCATTTTTCGTGGATAAGTATGATGATAGAACAGTCGATTACATAAAAATTATAACTAGAACAATCAATTTGGGTCATCAACCATTTTTCATGGACATGGGTGAGGTGATTGAAGAAACGGTCAACCATATCAACAATAAGCATGATCAAAACATGACATTCACTAACAATAAGCCATAATTCACATATATCCATGGCCTAAAAGTTGGCCAAAACTTTAAGTTACTAAATACACATCATTTAACACCATTTACAAAACAATATCCATCATACATTCACTACTATAAGTTAATAAATATATTCACCAAAAACCACATTATATAATACCATTTAGGGCCCGTTTGGTTCTCCGTTTTATAAAATTAAGTTAAGATAAATGAAGTTTGTAAAAATAAAGTTTAGATAAAGTAAGTTTGTTGGAAGTTGTTATGTTTGGATATTCTTTTTGTAAAAGTAAGTTTGACAAAAAAATATGTTTGGATGATAGGAGTTAAAAGTACTTTTAGATGTATAATATAGAGTAAATTTGTTTCTCCTTTTTCAAAATCCATGTTATGTTAAAGGAAAAGTAACTTTTCCCCTCCTTTTCCAAAACCACAGTTTAACCCACTTTTCATTTTTCAAAAAGTCAGTTTACATTTCATCTGTGTTTGGCCAAACACATCTTTTAGAAAACCATGATTGAAAACCATGGTTATGTTTGCAAAATGTGGAACCAAACATGCACTTACTATATTACAACAACAATATTAATTCAATAGTTCAACTCGGTGACTTCTTTCCCTACTTTCATGGGTGCGGGTCTGATATCATTAACATAACTGAATCAGGGACTTTATTTTAAGGATGATTTACCAACACCACGTAATGTCAAAGCTCTTCTCTCTCATTGCATCCTGGTCCTTAAACTTTTTATGTCAAGAGTTGGCCAACATAACTCAACAAACATTTTGTTAATGCAAAGACTGACAGAGCTATATGTCGAAAATGTGTAAGGACTACACTCAAGCTTCCTAGTGTTGTCCTAATCTTTGAAACAACTATAATTCCATAAAGGAAGTATCCAAAATGATAATGGTGATCATTGTAAATCTAAAACCCAAAATCAACGCCAGAATCTTTAGACCCTTGTTTTGTTACAATCACTCCCTATTTGGGATCATACAAAAAGTCATTTCCATTTAATGTTCCATTTAACCATGGCTCAATGGTTTCCTTCAAGAACTTCCTGATTGCATGAATCACATGAAGAAATTTAGCTATCAATGCTAATCTCACTACGTAAAAATAAGATGAATTAACTGCTATTATGGTGGAAGCTAAGCCCTCAATATCTTTTGAAAGCGCTTAAACAATAGGATTGTTCTTTCACACTTTTGGTAGAATGTTGAGTTACAGAAATAAGATCAGTCTTCAACACCCATGAATCTCCTATCCTACGACACTAATAAGGTCACCAAAAATGCTTCTATATTTGAAATAATCAAGAATAGTAACATCACCTTCATTTTTAGATAAGAGTAGAAGATGAAGAGGGTGAGCCAACAATAGCTAATTCAAAGATGGGATGTCCAATGTGACACTGAGATCATGATAGGAAGAGTAGTTATTATGAAGTCTCACATGCATGTCTTAAAACATTTATGCATTCAAGTTATAGCATACTACGTATTTTTGATCAGATGAGGCTTATATGGTAAAATAAATGGTCATATTGCATGTATACTTGGTCTTTTAGATCATCTAGGCACCAGTGGAAAGTGAGCAAAAGCCATGAGGCAAGTGGCTATAAATTCACGAATTCAAAATGCATGTCTTCAAAAAATTTATCATAAAAAAAAACTTCTTTGAGGTTTTTTATCAAACACATGGTAAGTATTGTTTTATATTGTTTGGCTATAAATCAATCAAAATACAAAAACCCAATGATTTGAATCACTTAACATTCAAAATACATTGGCATATAAAGTCTAAACTTGAGTTTTTCATATAATTCAACAATATAATGCCATTTTCCACATATGATAGAAACATGATAAATACCTGAATAATAGACAAAGAATCTATACTCTTATCCTTTAGAGGTAAAGGACGATCTTCCAAAGAAAAAATAATTTCCCAAATGAACACCAAAAAGACATATACCCCAACATCCTATGGCCACATTTGATAAAGATCTACACAAATACCTTGGTATTCCAAGTTGAACGAGCCCATCGATGGCTAAATCAAGATCTATGCAATCTACCTTAATTGTTAACAATAACTTCTCATCCTGAACAATATGTACCGAATTGCATTGTCAATACTTTCCCAATGTCTTGAAAAGTCGCAAATCCAAGATCTTCCAAGAACCTTCTCATCATTTGTTTCCTTAGGATGGTGAAAGGAGGATGAAGGACGTGATGCAAGGGAGATGGCAAAGGGTAGGATGGTGAGAGGAGAGGACGGTAAGGAAGGAAGAGGAGTTTTGTTTCGATCCGAGCCATCATTCTGCTCCCTTTTTTTTCTGCTCACTAATATAGAAGGGTAGTTGTTTTTTTTTTCCTTCTCACTACAAGTGGAGGGCATTTTCGTCACTTCCCTACTCTTTTTTCTATTCCCATCATACCCTTAGTCCAAAAAACCAATTAATTTCCCTTGCACTCTTGAAAACCAAATATCTTTATTTTCCCTTCCCTAAAATCAATTCTTCCTTTAAATTAATATTTTTATATTTAGGGACAGAGCAAGGAAGTTTACTGTGGGGAGTGTATATATATTTGATTAATTTAAGTTTTTTTAGAGTATTTAATATATATATTTATGTTAATTTAATTTTTTAAATATAACTATATTTACCATATATCTTAATATATTAATCTTAAGATAATAATATAAAATTATATTTTTATATGTTATTGTATTGCAATCATCTTAAAAAATATTAGTTTATATCTTTAAATTTTATAAAAAAAAATGAATAAATATATCAGCACACTATGGCATAGTATATATAATATATTGATATATTTGGAGAGAGGGAGGGAATGGGGGACCACGGCTCCCCTAGTCCCCCTCCTCCATCCTTGTTTATATTAATTATAGTATTGATTTTATTTTCAAAGTTGAAAGTATTGAAAAAAAATATTATAAAAAAGTAATACTCCAATTAAAATATTAAATTATATTAAAATATTTGATTCTTTTCTAAATGCATGTAGTGCTTATATCAAAACAGTTTACTGTCGGACCCTATCTAAGCTCAGCATCTCCTTTTCTAATCTTTAATATGAGTATAATCAATATTTATTATACTTATGTGGAAAAATTGTATGTTATGTTTGAAATATTGGACGTTAATTGTAAATTATAATTTGATATTATTTGGCATTGGTAACTTTATTTTTAACTAATAAGTAGGGTGGGTTTTTTTTCTTCTTGTTCACGAACATGCATTCTTTTGTCCTTTAATATACATTTGGATGTACTTTTTGTGTTAAGTTTAATATAATATAAGTTTTGATGATAATAATATAGAGTAATAAGGAACAAATGCATCATATTTGTTTAATATATAGTTGTTCTTAAAAGAAGTAAAATACACATTAGCATGTGTTTAATTGTGTTTATAATGCATATATCATGCTATGTATTAATATATCCACTGTATTTTTATATTTTATAATATAGTATAAGTTGGATATATAAATTGGACTAATTAATTAATTTATAAGTGTAATACATTAAATGTAGGTTTCTCCAAAAAAAAGAGTGAATATTGGAATAAAGAAAGAAAAATCAATATCATGTCTCACTTAAAAAATAAGAAAAGAAAGGATGTTCCAATAATTAAATATCAGAATGGAGCATGCTAAGAATGGAATGACTAAGTCAAAGTAGAGCATAATTTTTTAAGACCTAGCTATTAGGTATATTTTGCTTTCACTTAGACTTATATTTTGTTTCAAAGTAGAGCATAAAATCTTTGAAATTTACTTCATCTTATTACCATATATTTTAAATGAGTTAAATTAAGTAAATTTGATGTTAACATGTGTTAAAATTAATATATATTAACTAACAGGTAAATTTTGCTATTTGACTCAGGCCTATTTTGTGCGAAATTCGCACTTTACTTATTAAAATTCAAAGTTACAAAGGTTTTATCTGTGATAGACGAATTTTGGTTGTGAAATTTGAATTTCAAGCAAAGTATAATTAGCAAAAGTGTGAAAAATTCACATGAAGTTGAATTAAAATTCGACTGTTGGTGAACTTCAAAGTAAATTACAAGTTACAGTCTTTGACAAACAAACTTTGAGCTTCAAAGTGTAAACTTCGAAATGAGAACTTTTAATGTGTCATATTGAACATGCCTCTGATAAACGAATTTCAGATATTGAAATTCGAATTTTGGTCTTTAAAATTTGAATTTTGAAATGCATTGTGAAAACTTGAAACAGCTGTTCAAACCCAACAGACACACTTCTAATATGAAAATTCGCATGAACTAATATTGGATATTTTTTGCAAACTCGAAATTTAAATGTCACTTAATATCAGACAAATTTTGAAGTTCAACGTTAAATACATAACTATGTTAACTCTACAAAATTTGTTTATTGAGCCCAAAAATTTGAATGTTGATATGTTAAATGTATTTAATGCGGTTGTTAAACGTCTCTTTTTGCATAATAACAGTTAAAACTTATGTCTAACAAATAGATCTTGTGTCTAACGACTAGTTAAATTAAAAATTTATAAATAGAATTTCATTTAAACATATTAGTAATAAATTTAAGTGAGTTATGTGCCAAAATACTGTTACAATGAATTAAATCATTTTGTATGAACATTTAAAGCTAAACTCACCTCATTAGAGTGAGTTTCAATGTATTATCCACTTTTAAAGAGAGTTTCAATCCTGTAATCTTTCTTTCTATAACTTCTAGATAGAATCTTAGTGTGATGAAACACTAAGAAAATTACACATTTTGTAAGAGTATAGGAAGAGTGAATTCACAAGTGCCTAGTGAAACTTATGAGAGGTACTGAGGCTTCACAAGTACTCAAATCAAACTTATGGGATATAGTAAAAATATCAAGTAATGGCTTGAGGACTGGATGTAGGTCAAGTGGTTTGAGCTGAACTAGTATAAATCTTTGTGGTTTGCTCTTTATATTGTCATTTTATCTATCTACTTCATCTTACTCTATTCACCACTACTCTGCTACTTCTCTTAGTGAAATTGAGCTATTTATTAAAAAGAAAAGTGAAAATCTTATATCACCAAATTCATCCATTCTCTTAGATAACCAGCCAATCTAACATTTTGGAGCTTTGGATTCATCTTTTATTTATTTATTTATTTTATTTATTTACGGAGTCATCCGTTTTATTATTCCGAAAAGAAGGAAATCAAAAATATTTGGACACAGTGATGTCAAGATAAGATATGGATGAATTTCATGTCTACAAGTAATTAGATAAGATATGGATGGTTCACAGATGAGCATAATATTCTGCAATTTTATTTTAGGTTCCTGCCACTTTTGTACAAATTAATAACTAATATTTAATTTGCAACTTTACTTTATTGTCCCCCATTTTCGTACATATTAATAATTTTTAGATATTGGGTCATGCATTATACAAAATATGAATAATGAACTGTGACATTATCTCAGCAGTGATGATATTTAAAATATTAGTAGTTATAATTCCAATCTAAAATAAGATGATAAAAAATTATAGAAAATAATTTATTAGGAGAAAATTTTGAACATGATAGTACAGCAATTGAAGTTTTTGAAATTAAGATTTTAATCCTAAAATGCTTTTAGGTTTTAATGAATTTTTTATATTGATGGTATTGATTTCATTTTCAAAGTTGAAAGTATTGAAAGAAATTAATATTAACAGAAAAATTAATATTTCAATTGAAATATTAAATTATATTAAAATATTTGGTTATTTTCTAAATACATGTATTATTTATATCAAAATATTTTATTTTGGAAGACTCCATTTAATCTAGCATCTCTTGTTTATCTTCAATATGAGTTTAATCAGTATTTATACTTATGTGGAAAAATTCTATGTTATGCTTGAAAAATTGGATGTTAATTTTAAATTTTGATTTGATATTAATGACAATTTGGCTTTGGTAACTTTACTTTTTTCCAAAAAGCAGAACGGGTTTTCTTTGTTCATTTTCATAAACATGCATTGTTTTGTCCTTTAATATGCACTTGGAGCTTTCGGTTCTTCAATTTTAAGAAAGCAAAAGCATATGGATTGTGTGATGTCAAGATAAGATATGGGTGGCTCATAAATGAGCATCATATTTTGCTTTTTTATTTTAGGTCCCCCATATTTATACATATTAATAATTAGTATTTTGAATTTTTTTGACTTTATGGCTCCGCCTGCATTGTTGTACATATTAATAATGAGTATTCTGCAACTTTACTTTATGGTCCCCCAATTTCGTACATATTAATAATTGTTGGATGTTGGGCTGTGCATTATACAAATTATGAATAATAAACGATATATTTTACTCTATAAAAAATAAATGAAACACAAAGGGAAGAATACTTGTGAAATGTTTTCTTACAGTGGGGCGCAATGGGGTTTCCAGGAAGGAGTGGCACCGGAAATGCACCGGAAATATGGTGAAATGCTTTGAGGGAGTGGACTGGTTACTGGTTCTGGTGAGCACTAGTTGCAGAAGATGCTTTTGTTGTTCGGAAGTCCCTTTTTCACTTTTGTGTCATTTTTTAAAAAAAATTTCTATTTATCTATAACTTTCAAATTCTAAAATAATATTAATTACTATTTTTTTAATTATTTTCTTTGTTTTAAAATAATTGCCACTTTAAAATTATACATGTAGATTAAGAAAATTAATAAATAATCTAAAAATTAATAAAATTTGATTATATTTTACTATAATATTCTTATTAATTATATAGTTACTCTTTAATTATTTTTCTTCATTATTATAAAAGGGTAAACTTGTAAAAAATATTAGTATTATTTTGAAAATGATAAAGTTACAATTGTTTTAAAACATGGGAAAAAGCTTAAAATGATAATTGTTTTGAAACAGAAAAATTACACCCTTATTTGCTCTTTTAAAAATCAAAGATGTCATTAATTATTTTTTTTTATTTATCAATTTAGTGTATATGAGGAAATTTCAAAGGAATTTTAATATACTAATTGTACGTTTTTTTAATCTATGTGCCAAAATCTCAAAGATGGATAAAAAGAAATGGAAGCTCAAAGATGGATAAAAAGAAATGGAAGGATAATAACACCATATTTTTTACATATTTAATTCCTCATATTTAATATTTTTAATAAGGAAATATAGCCAAAACGGATATAATTATATAATATTTGGAGTTAATGGTAAATTTCAAAATTGATCCTTGAGTGGCACTAAATTGGAAGTTTATTCATTTTTTGTAATTATCTTTTTGGTCCATTGGTGTCATTAACTATAAATTGCATAATTATATTCATTTTTATGGGTTTGATTAAATTTAGATTTATTATCCCTATTTTTAATATCACAACTGAGTTTAATTAAGTGGGAACAATTGGGTTCAAAGTGGCAAAAATCATGGTTCGAATTAATTAAAGTCTTTTTTATTTAAATAAAATACCTAAATTCATTCCATTCATTCTCTTTCTCCCCTTCACTATTTTATTTTCTTTTTATTCCATTTGACATTTTTACACATGCTTTTAATTTATTAGACTTTGGTTTTCATATTGTTGGCCATGGACAATTTTAGAAGATTGCAATTTACCATTTTCATTTATTTTATTTTACCGCTTCCTCACTACTTATCCATTTGAATTTCTTTTCCTATTTTTCTACATAAATAGCACAAAATTTCTTGCCATTTTCTAGCTATTAGATTGCTTTATTATTCTTCATGAATTGCCTAGATTAATTCTTAGAAGCTTCTTTTATTTTCTAACAAAATACTTTAATTGTTTTATTTTATTTTGTAGGGATATTCTTGTAGGCCAAGTCAAGGGGTAATTGAGAAAGATCAAGTCAAGAAAAATCACACTATTTTATCATTTTTTTATTTATATATTTTCCTATTGGCTCCCTAATTCATTCTTACATCTTATTGGCTGTTAATTATTTTGCCTTTCCTTTCATCACAACCATCCATTCTATTTTCGAATCTTGACCCTCTATTATTTACCATGGTCATTTGACTTTACTCTAGTGTTAATTATACCTAGTGAACCATTAATCATACTCATTTAACCTACCACTTCCTAGCCCTCCATTTTCTTTCTTGATCACCATGCACATATCCTCACCATTCACTCTTAGCCCAATTAGCCCTCTAATTAATGAATTTAATTAGTCTTAAATAAGTGATTAAGTATTGATTTAGTCTAGGTTTTGTTTGGAATAGAGAAAAAATAGAGGGAGAGAAATATTATGAGGGAAAATAAGGAGGAATCTAGACAAAATTATGTCTAGATTCTTTCTTGTTTTCTTTTCAAATTTTCCTATCCCTCTTATTTTTTCTTAATCCAAACGAAAGGTTAGGGTCCTTGGTGATTAAGATTAGTTGGATGCGTTAATTAGTCAATCTCCCTAATTCTAATTAATCTTTGATGAGCTAGGATAATCAAATTCACTAGTGAAAATCCATGGTTTACCTCCGTTTTATTATGTTAGCCACTAGTCAATTTTCTTCTTCTCTTTATGTAGTGACTTTGGTCTTGTTTTTTTAATTTAATTAAATATGGTTTTTAATACCCCAAAAAAAATTTTTTTTATTCTGTTGCTTCTGATTGTATTGTACTAATTACATAGGAATGGTCAATTCTAATTAGCTACTTCTCAAATTTGGCCTCAGATTACCTACTATAGTTTGATTTGAGTCAATTTGGTTTCTCAATTATGAGACTGCTGTGGGAGTAGTTCTCACGGACGGATAATGTTGAAGCTGGACCACCAAGACTGCCATCTTAAATGACTCTTTAATTGTGAGTCAATTTGGTTATTCTAAGATGAGATTGCTGAGGGAGTAGTTATGGACCAATAACGTTGAAGCTGGACCACCAAGACTGCCATCTTAAATGACTCTTTAATTGTAACGTTGTCTATATATGTATAAATATGATATGTATATACTCCCTCCGTCTTATTCCATTGTTTCATTTGTTCAGTTTTTAGAAAATTTTAAATATCTCAATTTTTTTATCATTTTACATTATCAATGAAATATTAATTATTTTTTTTTATTTTTTTATTTTTTATTATAAATAATTAGTAGGTAAAATATAAGTCTTCTTTTAATATTTAATTTAAAAATATTTTAATAAAATATTATTAAATTTGACTATAATTTAGATAATTTAACAATTTTATTGATTTATATAAAAAATTTTAAAATGTAAAATAAAATGGAACGGAGGGAGTAGTTGCTTTTTAATGTTGTCATCATTATCGTGAAACACGTTATCCTAAAATGTGAAAAAAAAAATAATTATTGCGAAAAAAACATGTGACAATAAATTGGGTGGGGCTATTCTGCAAGCCTGTGTCGTTTTGCTTGGTGCCAATACAAGGAGTAAAGCGGTAAATCATTTAAGAGTCGAATACAAAAGATGGTCCCATATTGGTTGAGCTGAACTCCCTTCATCCTCTCTAGTTCAAGGCCATATATATGATAGTGGTATTATCAGGGATTCATCAGTAGTTCAATTGAGATTTCAGCTAAATATATTTTCCTGTGCACAACTCAAAGTTTAAAAAATTAGTCATATTACTTATGGCTCAAAAATAGTTTGAGATTTTTTTGGTTAATAGTGGACAGATATTTCTGAACAGTTTAATTAGATTTATATTGATATTTTATATTTTTATATACTCTCTTTGTTTCTTTTTTTTTGTCACTTTTTGAAGAAAATTTTTATTTTTATGTAATTGTTGTTTTCAAATTTCAAGATAATATTAATTTTTATTTTTTCAATTATACCCTTATCTATTGTTTTAAACGCTAATTAAAGGAAATATTAATTAGTATTTTTTATTTATCTATTTATTAAGAAGCATATTATAAAATTTGAAAATAAACTCTTACATTAATTGCATTGCTAAATCTGTGTACTAAAATTCTAAACAACATATAAACGAAATGGAAGGAGTGCATATATATCGATTCTAATCGAAAGTAGTAAGACGAATAGGGAATAGATATTTTCGTGTTTGTACATTATACAACACATCTTTTATATATATATATATATATTTGTGTGTGTGTTTTTCGAAGAAAAAAGAACACGTCTTATATATACCCAATCAAAATTATGTCATCACATATTATTTTAAATAAAAATATATGAAAACTTAAAAAGAACATTTATGTGATTACAATTTAAATAAGGGTTTGGGTCATTTAAAATAACTTTTAAAATATCAAGGGTTTACAATTTAAATAAATTTTCCAAAACTAAATTCCGAACCTTACATTGCATGGGATAAGTTAAGAATTTAGAAAATATCACAAAATAATATAAATTAACTTTAAAATAAGTGGTATCATACAAAACAACTATATTAAAAAGATAAAACATCAATTACTATCACTAATGAATCTCTAATACATTAAGAAAAGATACAAGAGGTTATATATTTAAATTCAAATGAAATATGACTAGTAATATTTTATTCAAAAATCTCAAAATAGTATATCATTTTATTCATTCAATAGTAATTCAATAGGAAAAAAAGTTTACAATGTCTCCCAGAAAAAATCAATTCACATGTGCATCACTTTAGGTAATAAAAATTATCCTAAAAATTAGGATAAGACTTTAGTGTTTAAGCTTATATACATATCGTGAATTAATTTGTCAAATTAAATTAAAACACATGGACTTTAAATTCAAAAATAAATTAACAATATCAATAACAAAAGCTAGTTATAGGATAAATAATATATTTTAAAAATCCATTTGTCCTAATTTAATTAGATTAAAGTATATTAAGTATATAAATTTAAGTATCTAAGTTTTTTTCCCTAAATATATATATATATATATTAACTACGAAAAAATATTGAATCTTTTAGTAATCCATAACAATTCAATTATTTCAATATTTTTATTTATTTCAATTGTATAAATTCTTTGCTAATTTATAATTGTGTTATATCATATTTGGATCATTTATATATTTTCTCTCTATACCTCTCTCCATAGATAATTTTCTCAATTGATTATGATCAAATACATGAGAAAATAGCCAATAAATGAATAATATATTTAATTAATGGTATGCATTTATTATTATGAATAAAATGATTTAAAAAATATGATTACAATTTTTATTTATAGTAATAATTAGACGAATAATATAATTAGCATAATCTCATACATAGTGTTCTTTCAATGTTCAAATAAATGGATGGTGGAGATTGTATATGAAAAGAGGTATAGAGGAAAAGTATGGAGAAAATCTAAATCTGTATTATATTACTATCTTGAAAAACATGCACTTTGTATTTATGAAAAGCAAAAATTCAAATATATTAAGAGAGTAATGTTATTTTTCGTAGGATAACACTTTTTTGCAATATCCTAGATGGATGTGTTTTGAATGGTGTCGATCTGTTGGAGTATGGGGGTCTGTTAGTTTTTAGCATCTATAAATATGATATACGGCTATGTGAAGAAGCACAAGGAAATACCATCGATGGAAATGGCAGTGAAGGTGATGATGCTCTTGTTTGCTTTGGTAGCAGCTATCTGCAGTCACGGCACTTCTGCATCAAGTTCACCCATTCTTGATGTTTCCTCTCTCAATCGAAGCACTTTCCCTCCCGGCTTCGTTTTTGGCACTGCATCGGCTGCTTTCCAGGTTACATTCATCATATTCTTTAAAACTATCGGTGCCTTAAACATCTAGTACCAACGCATTTGCTATCATATCCTTCATCTACATATATCTACATATACATATCACTCAATAATAATCTGGAAAATCATTTGCTTCATGCATATGCACGCAGTACGAAGGTGCAGCAAAGCAACGTGGTCGAGGACCCAGCCTATGGGATACCTTCACTCTCAGATTCCCAGGTCTCTCTATCTCTCTCTCTCACACACACACACTCTCTAAATATTAAGCTCATACCTCATTATTCCTTGTTAAACACTTAACCTAAGCTCTTTTCAATGGCACGACTGCATTAACCTTTCAGTGGCGTCAGAAATGAGTTAAACTACATTTACTCTTCTCATATATTCATGACTCATTCTACGCAGTGACAGATCTACAGGGGGGCAAGCAGGGGTGCTCCAACACACCCCCCCCCCCAACATTTCTGACATTCCTTTGTAAAAACTGTCAAAATTAATAGTAATGCCCCATATTTAAAGGAATTTTCAATTTTGCCCTTTTAATTCTTAACATGGTAATCGAATGTATGCCATTACCAAAATTGCACGCAGTGATGGAACCAAAATTGCCATATTTTATTTTGGCCGACCTATACTTTGCCATATAATCTTATTAATTCAAAAGAAAACCATGTACAACCAATTACATCTGCTTCTCATCATCCACCACCTCCTTACAACTAGGTGGAGGATGATCAAAAGTACATAAATCATGGGTAAAGTTAGTAGATACTCTAATGAGATTATGAACACATCTATTAACATCCCTATACACAAAATTCAAAGTCACGTCCATTCCCTGTATAGGGAGAACCAAAATGGCTTGGTTTATGATGTCCTGGTGAGGATGGCTCCTTCCTTCCTGTCTTGTCTTGAGAGAAGATTAATAGCTTAAGCATAGTCAGTAAAAACTTATTTTCTTCCAACCACTATAAAAAAAGAGGTATTTATAAATAGCCAAAATCTGTCATTAAATAACTTAAAATCTGTCTCTAATATGTTAGAGACGTATTTAGAAACAACATTTAAGTCATTTCTAAAAGTGGCGTTACTAAATAATTAGAGACGGATTAACTCATCCGTCTCTATTTAGAGATGGATTTAGTCAGTTTCTAAATAAAATAAATTCATCTCTAATCTCAATTAAAATTTATTACCAAAATTTTTAAAAATAATTAAATAAAATAATAGAGATAGAATATAGTCATCAGCCACCTCACTGCCTCACTTCCTGGCCTACCACTATGTGGCCTGCACCATGTCATTAGCCACACCTCAACCCAGGCTTCCACGATCATATTAATGGTTTCAAATGTATCTCACTTAGGTTCGAAGTCATGACCTCTTGCTCCCAGTACCTTTATAATCACCATTTTGCTAGTTGAACGGAAATGTTTCTGCAGTCTTTATATAAAATATTAAATATATATTATTTATCTATACACCAATATATAAACATATATATTTATAAGTCAATATATTATTAAAAAATACACATATGTTTTATTTTCAATTATTAATATCATAAAATATTTTATTTGTATATATTTATATTATATTTTTTTAAATCTTAAATAATTTTACTATAAATATATTTGTTTTTCTTTGGCAAGAAAAAATTATTTTTCAAGCTGACTTTTAAATTTAATTTTTATTTGTAAATAAAAATAATTATATATATATAATGTTTATGATTCATATATTTTAATATTTTATTATTTTATGTTATTTTTTACATAGTCATATCATATGATATATATCATATTTTATATTATTTAATAAATTATCTTATATATATGCTTAATATATATTACAGATGGGAGATGACTGGATAGAATTGAGTTTTATGTGAGTCCGTAATCTAACCCGAAGTCTTGGCTGAGTATTATATATATCTATTTTGAATTTCGAAAGGAACATATCTTTTTATTATTTACACCTCCTAAATTTAATTATGGATTCCTAATGGAAAAGGATTAAAATTTTATTTGATTTTGATTTGTTTTATTTTTTAGTATCATTATTACTTTTAATTTTAATTTTAAAATGTAGATGTAGATTCTCAAAAGAAGGTTGATTTAGAAAGAATTAATGATTAATGAGTTTATAATAAATTTATTGTTGTCACAATTTTTTGAAATTATTATCGTGAAATAGATTAAAAATTAACTTATTAATTCAAAGTAAAATAAATTAATGAAATTAAGATAATCTACTTAGATATTTTAAACCAAATGATATTATTAAAAATAAACTTTTTTTAAATCAATTCTACAAACATATCCAATATAAAAAATTTATCAACATATGGATTACTAAATAAAAAACATTATTTAATATTAATTGATTCTAGATATTTGTTAATTACTAGGACAATTAAATGTCATCTATGATCAAATTGATTGGGTTCTCTTTTAGTCTAAAACCCCTTTAAACTTCAACACTTCCTTTAATTTTTATTTTATTACTTTTAATCGCAAAGTTCTCTATATATCTCCTCTCTCCTTCATTTCTTATTTCTCATTCTCATCCTATATTCTCAATTTCTCAATCTCCTCCTATCAACTGCCAGGCATGCTCCTAAAAAAAATAAAAGAAACATTAGGTTTTAGGATTCTAGTGGTTTAACTTGAGGTTATTTTTTGAAATGTCTTTAAATATGATTAGAAATACAATTCATTTAACTTAAATTAGCTAACTCAAGATTTTGGTCCATTTAACATACTATAATATTTTAAAAATATCCAAATTTTGAAAATATCTCTCAAAATTTAAATTAACATATTACAATATTAAAAAATAATACTATATAAAATTGAAGTAACTTAAAAAAATTTTTCGTATCTAAATCTGTCTCTAAATGTGAATTAGAGACTAATTTAGAGATATACAAGGTACCCGTTGCTACGTTCATTACAAATGTGTCTCTAACTTCGTCTCTAAATAGATATTAGAGACCAATTTAGGGTAAAACATCTATTGTTGCATTCATTAAAAATACATATCTAAATTTTTATCAAAGAAAAAAAAAATTAGAGTTGGGTTTACTGACAAATTTTCATCCGTCACAATAAATTAAAAACATCCGTCACAAAATTCATCTCTAAATGTTAAAGAATTTTTAAGAAATAATAAGATATTTTTAGAGACGGATATAGAGATGGACTTTTTTATTTTAGCGATGAAAAATTAATTACTGCTAAGTCTGTCTCTATCCTATTATTAGATATGGATTTAAAGACGGATTTTATTAAAAATGATGTATACCTGTCTCAAATTTTGTTTCTAATATTTTTCCATTACTTTTAATATAAAGGAAAGTTATTTTGATAAAAGAATTCATTACCCATCTCTGCGACAGATTTTAATCCGTCTCTAAAATTCATAGTTAAATGAGCATTTTTTTTTTATAGTAAACCTTTGTCCCGACAAACATTAACACCATCTAAAACGCCAATGATGGTAGTGATTACTAGCGGGAAACTACCCTTGTGAGCTATATATTTACATCTTTTATTGATATATTCAAATAGAAATAAAATACATATTTTATTTTTGTTCATTAAAATATTTTTCTTATTGATTAATTTGATCTTTTCATTAATAAAAGAAAATGACTCTTAATACTTATAATATACATGTTAATCCATTATTAATTAAATTGTTTGAAAGTAGTTATTATAAAAAATGAGTATTTGCATGAATATAGATTTATTTTTTGTTATTTAATCTGAATATAATATAATTAATATTAGTTTATGTATTTGAAACATATAATTTGTTAAGGTATGTATGTTTTGATCTATTTTTCATAAAAATTGAAGATCTATCTTATTTTTCTTTTTTTTCAAATCATAAATATATAATGACATATGGAAAATGTCTCAAAAAATTAATGTGTTGGATATAAGGTTTTGTTTTGTATTTTCTTAAATTGTTTCCGAAATATTATATAATTAAACAATTTATTATCTAATAATTTTTTAAGTTATAACATAATTTTTAAAAAATAATTATGAAAAAATATTTAAAAACTTAAATGTGCAATTATATATATTTGGAAACTTGTAAGGACTTTTGGCTTTTTTGTGTGTGTGTGTGTAACATGCCCCCCCCCCCCCCCCCCCCCCCGACCCTGAGCACCAAGATGTTGGTCTGCGGTCTGCCCGTGATTGCAGGTCATAGCAGTTGTGCTGAAATTTTGCACCTAAACTGCAGTCATATGGCTTTATCTATCTATATTTGCCATGGGCTCTTTTCCTCGCCATATATGTATATAAATTGTATAACGTTTAATATTTTTAGTTGAATTTTTTGTTTTGTTCTGTTCATAAATCATCGTTGTTGGATTACTACGTTTCTTTCAACCATACAAAAGCGACGTTCAGATGTCTTGAAATAAATACAAAAAAAATTTATAATTCAAAAAATTATTTTTCATAGAATTCTTAGAAACACTAATTAATTTAATAAATGTTGAAGTATTAATAAATATAGAGGTTGTGAAAACAAAAAAGAAAAAAGAAAAAAAGGTTAGCGGCCCTGAAAATAAAGAAAAAAAAAGAAAGACAAGTGAGAGCTGACTATTGAAAATTTTCATTTTTATAGGAAAATTACATAATTTTTATATCTTTTTAATTAATTTTTTAATTAATACAGAACAATATAAGTATATAATTTTAACATAGTATTGATTGAATGCGTGTACATGATTTTTTTTTTAATTTTGTTGGTCAAATTTTTTTTTAAGTTTAATTATACTATGTTTGATGAATTAGGCCATGTCATATCCAAGTGTACTTTAGATTTTATGTTAATTTATTTAAAAGAATTATGGTCACCAACTCATATGGTGTGGGCCGGATTCCACGGTCTTGCTCTAACAAGAAAACTAATTTTTTAAAATTTAAAATTTAAAAATTATAGATAATAAAATATGTGTCATTGATTTCATATAGTCATATATTTATATAGTTTTATCATATTTTATAATTTTTTTTTGCTCATTTTCCACAACTGTAGGACTCTAAAGATGTTGTTTTCACTGTGTAATATTTAAATTAAAAAAAAATAAAAACAGTACCATTTTATAGTTATATTATTCTAAAGAAATTATTTCATCATCTTTAAACCTTAAATATTAAAAAGTAAAAAATTAAAAAAAATGAGGTGGGCCTTGTTGAGAAATCCCAAATTCTCAATGGTCCAATTTTAGTTGGCCAACGGATAGATTGTCACGTGTCTTTTTCATCTTCTTTTTCTTTTTACTTTTAATTTGTCCAACGATGGATTGTCACTTGTCAATGAAAGTTTAAAAATATTTAATAATTTTCATTTTGGAAAGAAATTTAATTTATTTTTTAGATTATTTGCACCATATTTTAGTTCAAAGAGGTAATTGTGTGTGTGTGTATATATATATTTCATTTTGCCTGTAAAGTGGTTGTATATATTATCATAGAAAAGCGATTATATAATTTAATATTCTTTTTGGTGACGATGAATTTTATTTTAGTTGACCAATTGAAAACAATTTTGTCAACTCATGTACGTGTTTCTGTTCGAGAAATCATTGAATCCAGAACATTTGCTGTGCTCTAATCATTAAAATAATATTCACAACTGAAAAATGAAACTCCCTAATATATTTACTCAGTGGTGACCTCATCTGAAACAGCGCAGTATTCACTGGTTGTCAATTACTATTTGTAAATGACAGTAAATAACCTTCAAATGTCGTGCAGAAAAAATAGCGGATCGGAGCAATGGAGATGTAGCTGTTGAGCAATATTATCGGTTTAAGGTATGAGGGCATCTGTTAAGAAAAATAATTAAACCAATGATGAAAGTTTCAAATTTAATTATAATTAAACCCATCAAGTTGACTTCCCATTTTCAATTATTAGGGAACATAATGTCTCAAAAGTAACTTCACAATGGAAGTTTACAAATAAAATAATGAAAATCCAATCCTTTTAATTTTTGTTGTTTTGTATCATATATATATATATATATATCTATATATCTTTTATATAATGTTTTGTTATATATTTTATATAGGAGGATATTGGAATCATGAAGGATCTGAATTTAGATGCTTACAGATTCTCTATTTCTTGGTCGAGAATATTGCCAAGTAAGTCAAATTTTGAGTTTCATTTTTTTTTTCTTAAAAAGACTTGTATATATGCTTTGTTGAAAGTTTCAGATGAGCTCGATCGATTTTTATTTTTATTTTTTTAAAATTTTATATGTGTGCAGAGGGGAAGCTAAGTGGAGGTGTAAACCCAGAAGGCGTTGACTATTATAACAGGCTCATCGATGCTCTATTGGCTAACGGTCACAATCCATCCTTACTACTAATTATTCTTTTCATTTAATTTCCTGAGCGTCAACCTGTACACGATATTATGATAAAATTCACAAAATTTGATGAGCGGACAGATATCATACCATTTGCGACAATTTTTCATTGGGATGTTCCGCAAGCCTTGGAGGATGAATATGGTGGTTTCTTGAGCCGTCACATTGTGTGAGTGAGAAATTAAACAGAGTTATTAATATCATAATATTAATTAGATATTTGATTGTCCAACAAATGAATGAATTAATGATGCACACAAACACTTAATGTTTTCAGGAGAGACTTTGAAGACTTTGCGGAACTGTGCTTCCTGAAGTTTGGGGACAGAGTGAAGCATTGGATAACGTTGAATGAGCCATCAACTTTTACCATTAGGGGATACGCAGTGGGCGATTTCGCACCAGGTCGATGTTCCGCTTGGCTCAATAATAACTGCAATGGTGGTGATTCTGCCATCGAGCCCTATTTAGTTACACATCACCAACTTCTTGCTCATGCATATGCCGTCCAAATCTACAAGTCCAAGTTTCAGGTCATCATAATTAAATTACAGATACATGCACATCAAGCAACAACTGTATCTCTTTAATTATAAACTTTATATTATATTGTTGTTTTGACATTTCATCTTCTTTCCCCAAGTTTAATTTCAATGTAAAGTGGTGGCTTCTACCTGTGTTCCTTATTCATATACATATAATTGTGTGTGTGTGTGTGTGTGTGTGTGTGTGTGTGTGTGTGTGTTTGACGACATATGCAGGCATCTCAGAAGGGTGTGATAGGCATAACTTTGGAGACTACGTGGTATTTGCCCTTGTCAAATTCAAAATCTGATAAAGAAGCTGCTGCACGAGCTCTTGATTTTAATTTTGGATGGTAAAGATTAATTGATGCCAAAAAGGAAAATTATCCGGTAAATAATGCATTTTTTTATCCATATTCATATCTGTGTGCGTAACATGTTGATTGGATAATGTAGGTTTATGGACCCATTGACAAAAGGAAATTACCCAAGGAGCATGCAAGAACTAGTTGGAAGCCGATTGCCAAAGTTTCGCCCGGAAGAATCAGAGCGCCTTAAAGGTTCTATTGATTTTCTTGGCCTTAACTACTACACTAGTAAATATGCCGCCGATGCACCATCCCTCGCCACGTCCAGACCCTCCTACCAAACAGATTCTCTTGCAAATATTACAGGTAACTAACTCCATCAATTTCTCTCTCTATATATTCATAACTATTTAACTATTATGTAGACAATTTCCTCATCCTCTTAGTTGTCTTTATTTATTATATTTATTTGTCTTAATTCTTTTGTAGCTGAGCGCAATGGGGTACCCATTGGTCCACAGGTACATAATTAATTGCACCCATCTCACCCCTAGCTTCATTTTGGTTTGACACATAAATATTTGTCTAATGAAATTTAATTGGTATATATATATATATATACAGGCTGCCGTTAATTGGTTGTATGTTTATCCAAGAGGATTTAAAGAGTTGGTGCTCCATATCAAGAATAAGTATAACAATCCTATGATCTATATTACTGAAAATGGTAAATACATACATATTTCCCTATTTCTCTTTTATCATTTCTCTCTTAGTGAATGCATAAATATGTTTTTTCTGTTTTTGTTAAACTTATGATCAGCATGCAATTATCTATATTATAGGTATAGGTGAGCTCGATGATCCAACATTGCCATTGGATGAAGCTCTCATAGATACTCCTAGAATTGACTACTATTTTCGTCATCTTTTTTATCTTCAATCTGCAATCAAGTAAGTAATTTTCGACTAATTAAACTATGCATTCAAAGGTCATTCTTTCTCTTGCTAATTTTACCACTTTCACTCTTGTAAGGGAGCATGCCAATGTAGTCGGATATTTCGCATGGTCATTGTTGGACAACTTTGAATGGAGCACTGGATATACAGTGCGTTTTGGAATCAACTTTGTGGATTATGTTCATAACCTTCAAAGACACAATAAACTCTCAGCAAAATGGTTCAAGAACTTCCTTCAAAAATAATTGTTTAGTTATGTGGGTACCAAATGAATCCTAATAAATAATGACATGAATTATGTTAATCATGTCAACACTTTTTGAATAAGCGTGAATTATGTTGTGAAGACTTTCTCCAATGAAACTTCTCTCCCCCCACCCTCTAGTCATTCTTCATTTCTTTGATATTTTCCTCTGTATTTTCCTTCTACTAGTTATTCTTCTTGTGTTTGCATCTAAGTTATATTTCAGTATGTTTTGTATTGGGAACTGATATAATAAGATCTATGATTTAGCATAGCAGTTGTGTGGTGTAATTTCCTTCTGTTTTGTTCTATTATTTGTGAAGTGAAACCTTGTTGAATGGTTTACAATTAAAAAATAGGTTGGAAAAGGAATTGCAATATTGGGGACCACCCTAGCAGTGATAGTACAAATCAAGGAAGAAAATAATCAAAATCAAAATAGTTGGACTAAGATCCTTTAAGCTTGTGTTAAAACTACATACCTTTAAGTATTTCCATTTTATTTTCTTTGTCGTTGTATGTGTTTCCTACCTCATATGTGGTATGTCTTTAAGGATCTATAATTAAATACATGGAAGAAGTTAGATTATAGAATGATAATGTATCCTGTTATATCAAACCAAAGTTCCACACAAATATATACTTATAACTCAATCACATTACGAAAATCTCTTGGTGCTTTTTTAACTTTATTCTTCTTTTTGTTTGGGCCAACATTATATTTATAGGAGTTAAACCAGTAGATAGTGGACCGCTCGAGGCATATCACATACAACATCCAATGGAAACTACAATATATGAATTAATGATAATATCATAACAATAACATAAAGTCTAATCACAACTACTTATTCATATACAATTTTCAAATTTTTTATCCATAATGGATTGGCACTAACCAACATGGCTTATGATTTTCTACAATAATATTTCCAATGTATTTTGATTTGTTATCCTCTTCATTCCCCACACTTCGAACATAATATGACAGAGGAATCCATATTTATCATTTCTTCTCATTTCAGTATTGTACTGGTAGAGAACTCTATAAGAGAAATAAAACAAAAATAAATGGATAGAAATGTAAATGCTTATAAATGCATAACTGAAGAGGTGCATTAGAAATAAAAATAAACTTACATGACACCAAGTTGGTAATGGATATATTCTACTCCTTTATGTTTATTGTAATATTCTAGAATTTTTAATAGATATCCAAGACTTAATATTTTAAAATCTATAAGAAATTTATAAAAATAGATATACATCATTTTGATTGAAATAGAGTAAAAATACCAATTATCTCGATTGAAAGAAAAAAGAAAAAAATAATAATTTTACCCCTAAAAAAAAAAGAAAAAGAGAGAAGAGAAAAAAAAAATAAAAAAAAAGAAAAAAAATTAAAACGCCGTGGACGTGTACGTGGGTGGTGAAGAAAAATTAATACTAAAATTATATCTAATGACCCAAAATATTCAAAATTTATAAATATATCCTTGATTAAGAGTATTTTTGTAAATATGAAAAGTTATAGTCAAAGTGAAGTTCTCAATGAGTTAAGTCCAATGAAACATAGTATGAAATTTATTAAGATCAAAATAATATTTATTGGGTAATTAGAGTTTAACATTAATATTTTAACCAATAAAAGTCAGTTTAGACTACATGAAGAGACAATGTTAATTTAAGAAAAATTAATAGTCCTTGCTAAAATATTTTTTGGATCAAGATAATGATCTTGGACTAAAAGTAATTATTGGATAATCTTGTGTCAATTTAATGGCAATTTTGGCAAAAATACTTAGTAGGTACGGGTAAATTTAATCGGTAAAGGGTATTTTGATCTATTATAGTTTATGAAGCATTTTTCAGCCAAAAAAATAAGGTGAAGCACATTGAAATTGACAATTGGACACAACAGAAATTAATTAAAAGCTTTTTGCAAAAGAAAGGCAAAAAAATCAAAGAAAAAATTACTTTATGACTAATATTACTTAATTACCTCAATTAATTTCATAACTCATCTTCTCCACTTCTCAAGCATGTATGGACCAGAGGAGAAAGTGCAAGAGAGAGCAAACAATTCCAAGAGCAAAAAGGAGAAGAGAAAGACAAAGTTTGGTCACCAAATTCTCAAGGTAGGTTAGAACAAGTATTGTAGTGTTTCATAGAGTATTTTTCTCTAAATCACCTCTGAAAATTTCTACCTAGATAGGTTAGAACAAGTATGTTGTACAAGAAATTCCCAAAGAATAAATATATAGATTTTTAAGGTTAAAGTGACATTTTGAGAAGCAAGTTGTGCAATTCTTGGATTGAGACTTGTTTTGATGATGCTATAGGGTTCCAAGAAGAATAGAAGATCAAGGGAAATGTATGCAAAATTTGATGGAACTTGGAAAGTCTAAAGGTAGTTATTTTACCAATTATGTCAAAGTTATTAAAATTATTTGCAATGATGTTTTGAACATGCCATGTTATGAAATTGATGTTTTGTGTTGTATTTCATGTGTTAGCTGTTTGAATGAGAGTTTTTATGATTCTTGGATGTCCAATTTTTATAATGTTACCATGTCAAAATTTCTTTGAAAATGTATGGCATGAATTGGTTGATTGTTTTCAAATGATATTTCTATGAATTATATGATAAAATGTATACATATTTGGCTGTAACTACTGAGATTCTTTGAATCTCATTCTCATACACCAAATGTTTCACTTCATATGTTCAAGTTATGACAAGATTACCTAAGAAGAAAAAGGGAAGGAAAAAGCAAACTCTTAATTAAAATGAATTTACTTGCATTAGTGTTTTGCTTGGAATACCTTGCAAAAATGATGTGTATGATTTTAAGACTTTATATTAATGTAATTATATTTACCTAAGTCTAACATGATGTAATAGGCTAAGTGAAGACAAGAGATGACCATGTATGTAAATATTAAGGTGTATTTTATCAAGCTATAGGATGAAAATAGCCATTGTGACACTGTTGAGAATTTCTTGTACTGTTCAGAATTTTGTTAGTTTAAGGTATGAGTACTTCATATTGTTATAAACTAAACATGAAGGACTTTTCATAGACACCAAGACCACTCAATTTGGAGTTGTGTGTGAATTATGGTGAATTTCCAAAATTATGGTCAGAATTAGGAATTTTAAAAAATGACCATTGCTACAGTAAAATTTATACAAATTTACTTTATAAATTGGGTAAGTATTTTCCTTGCTCAATATTTTTTCTATGTAGAGAATCTTTAAAGCTATTTTTTAAGACTTGAATTACCTCAATATAAGTTTTCTACATTTAGTTATGAATTTTCAAATTTTGTCAGGTAAAGTGAGATTAACCAAAGGAATAGTACCCGGAATTTGAAAAAAATTGGTTTAAGTTATTTTATGCAATCAAGTCTCTAATAATGCATTAATGGACTAAAATAAAGTCTAATACATGAGAAATAAGTCTAAATATGAGATTTGACATTTATGAATTCTAGGATATCTTTCTTTAAACTATGGATGGGATATGATTTAGATCCCACAGTCCCAAGAATCATTTGAATTACAATAAGATCATTAGCTTGCAAATTATTGTTTGTAACCATGACAATGATTCCATTTCTATGACAATGTGTGAGTCTTGGGATTGAGACTATAGCATTGAATCCAAGGAATCCTTTCCCATGCTGTTTCTCTAATCAAGTAAATAAAAATGAATTGTAATCTTAAACCATATTAACATAATTAGACTATAAGAGAATTATAAAGTTTTTTATACTTGAGACATAGTTATTGTGGCAAGACCATTCGACCACTAAATATAATTCCCTAGAGCTTGGGCTACTATAGTAACCTCATCAATAGAGAATGGAACATGAGCATGAGGCTCAAGTGTTAGGTTTACTAGCTTCCCAAGAGGGGGGTGAATTGAAAAATTCAAAATTTTCTGCAAAGTTATGATAAAACAATGATAGCAAGAGTTGCAGAAAATAGAGTATAGGATATAAAAGACAGTTGCAAGGTAAAGGAGGAAAGTACACAGAGATTTATCCTAGTTCAGTTTACTCTATATGACCTATATCCAGTCCTCAAGTCACCACTTAAGATTTTCCACTATATTGCAAGAATTCAGTGGGTTCCTTGCAATGCCACAGTACAAGTTGATGCTCTGTTCTAAGAGCTTTCAAATTTACACTCTGCACTCCCACAAAGTATTTCCCAAATCCCTTATGATAACCCCTCACAAGAATATCCTTCTTCCAAATGAAGAAAAAAATTTGTACAGAATGAAAAGTCTACTATAGAGTAAATGAGACAGTTGAAGTGCAGTAAATGAAGTGTGAGAGAGTAAAAGGCTTTGACTAAAGATTTCAGCAGAATTTCAATATTTACAACATAAATTTCTTATTCATAACTTCAAATGGAGTTCTATTTATAGATTTGTGTCTCAACTAGTAATGGAGTTCTATTTATAGATTTGTGTCTCAACTAGTCGTTAGACACAAGATCTAGCAGTTAGAGACGTTATCCAATGGTTACTCTACAAAACTATCCGTTCACCAATTGCATTTAATGAGTTAGATGTTGGATATTATACCCTAGGTTAATCATTGTATTATGAACATTGTACTTCATTATTAAAAAAGAAGACGTTTTTCCTTTTATTAAATTATTATATTGCTTACATGTTTATTTTTATAATAATATCCTTGGATAAATCATTTTATCCTAAACGTCCCTAGTTATTCATTTTTGTGGGAACAATGATGAATTAAGGCTAGTACGATTTTGATTGATAATTATAGGTTAATTATGTATGAAGATACAAATCAAAATCATAACCACCTGTTAGGGAATATGTGCTACATCGAGCCGTCATGAGATAACTGTATGGATCAAGTCATAAGCATATCTCATATATAACTATGTCACTAAACCCTCAGACTTGAGATCATCATGGCTTCCTACATGGGGAACACTATACTTTGGCATATTCAAAAGTCACCTTTAGTCCGGAGATCATAAAGGCTATAATCGAGCATAGTGGAATTTATATGGAGGAAGATGAATGGTCAAGATGGAATTTGTCCCTCTAATTAATGGAGAGATATATCTGGGCCCCTCAACGAGTGAGACTAAGAAATGCATGGCCGTGTTTGAATGGAAGAGTTTCCATTTGTTCTGTCAGTTTGCTCGGAGATTGAGAAAGTAATGGTCGAGTAAGATGAGGATAACATTTCCATGCCTCATACTTGACTTATATATTATGAGACAAAAGAGATGTGATCGAGTTATATGATAGGTTACATTGGATCATTGATCTCATATGATTTAGGTAGTCATAATGTTTTGCTAGAGGCCATTTGTGACTTGTAGGTCCAATAGTGTTATTGGCCCATTATCAACATCATATGGGCCTACAGGGTCGCACATAAAAATGGGCCAACTAGAGCTAGAATATCCAAATTCATTGAATTTAAAATGTGTCTAAATTCAATGAATTAAACATTTAGTTTAAGGTGATTAAATTATATATATTTGATATATATATATTGTAAAATTCGAAGTATATATATATTTGATATATATTATATTATTTTGAAATATATATATATTATTTTATTCAAATTAATTAAAATGAATTAGTCTTAAATTTAATTCTATGTGATAGATTTAAATTTATATTAATGTCAGAATCTAAATTTGATTTAGATTTGATTCTAGATTTAGATTAGATAGTTTGTTTAGATATTATTCTATTAGATAGATTTAAATCTAAACTAATCTATTTAATTAATATTTGATTTAATTTAAATAATTGATTTAAATTAATCAAATAATAAACCTTATCTATATAATTATATAGATTATGGTTATTATACATAGAATCAAGAGAGAGTCTCAACTCACCCTAGAGATTGAGCAGCTACACACTCACATAGAGAAAGTGTACGAATGAACAGAGGACGTACGGATGAACACATAACATACAGACATTTATAAATAGAGGTGCTAGCACACTATTCGAGTTGGACTCACCGTTCGTGTGGATATCAGAAGAGAGAGCTAATTAGACACGTCAGTTCCTAAGGTCTGAAGAAAAGAAATGGACACTAAAGAGATGCACCAGAGGTAAAATTCTTTTCTACATCTCAATCTAAACAACATTGATGAATCCATGAGAGGGATTTCGGTGGAGTTTTCCGCTGTGTGTCTGCTGAAATTTCCAACATCTGACACACTAAAATTCAAATTTTGGGTGTCAACAGATGAATTTCACAGAGACTATAAGTTGAAGTCTTTAATGTTGAACTTCCAAAATTCATTTGTTCAAGAGTGAAATTCGAATTTTGATTTTATCAAATATATCCTATGTTAAAACAAATGAATTTTCATATCCAAAGAGCATCTATTGGATGTGAATAGTTATCTCATGTTTTTGTAGTGCTTTCGAAATTCAAATTTTGGAGGCCCAAAATTCGTCTGTCAGAGCTTAGCTTAACATGTCACAAGAGTTCTGTCTTTCGAAATTTAAATTTTGCACTTTCAAAATGTGTTTGTCAGAGACTCCTTTGAGCAGACTTACAAGTCTTCAGTCTAAAATTGAAATTTTGATATTCAAAATTTGTCTATCAGAGTGACTGTCTTTCAAGTCTTTTTGTACTTTAACATCAGATGAATGTTGACATGACTTTAGACAAATTTTGCACTTTCCACTAACTATACTTGACTCGAAATTTGAATTTCAATACCTGAAATTCGTCTGTCAGAGGTGATATCTCTGGAACTTCAAATTTCAGTTTGCAAAGTTCAAATTTTAAACAAAACATATAAGGTTTATCAATTCAAAATTCATCTGTTAGTCAGTGTTTTTCAAATCTAACATATGATAACATTAAAAACACATTTAAACACAATGGGAGTTTGTGCAAGTGAAGATCAAAGCCTTTTACCCTTGTGTACATTGTAAGAAATCCTAATATCTAATTCTTCACATATTTCTTTTTGGATTTCTTTACTTGTCTATTCTTATACCCCTTTGATATTATCCTTCCAAGTTCTAGTTGTGTAGAAACATCAAAATAGTAATTCAACATTCTCCCCCTTTTTGATGATGACAAAACAACTTGTAAGTTGGATTAGTACTTGGGTTTGCTTCTAAGAGCTCCCCCTCAATATATGCATTGAATTTTAAAGGTAAGTACAACACATAGAAGAGTAGAAGGAAAATATGGAATCACATTGTATTCATTCAAAGTTCAGTACAGTGATTCAATGAGTACAACAGAAAAATATTTTAAAAGCAAGATTAATATTTCGATACAAAAAGAAACAAAATGCCCTAAGGATCTAGCAATCACTTCTTCTTGGGCTTGAGCTTGATCTTTATTTTGCCTTTGCCTGATTGCCCATCTTCAGACTTTCTAGGCTTCCCAGTTTGTTCAGCATTCTTCTCCCCCTTTTTGGCATCATCAGGTGTTGGTACATGCATAACAAGAGGAGGAATTCATGACACTGGAAAGCATAAAAAGGGACAGGGATGAATGACACTGAGGAGAGGATCTGAGGAAGAGGTACTGATGGTGGTGTTTCAGGGAGATCTTCTATGCACATGAGATTATCTCTTGAACTTTCCTCTGAAGATTGGCTAATCTTACCTTTTGTGCTATAGAGAGACCAAGCTTTGTAGATGAAGATTGAGGTGTAGGAAGAGAAAACATTTCATCAAGCCTTTAGTTTTGAGCTTGCACAATTACATTATGTACAATGGCAGCAGTATCTACATAGGGGACTAGGCTTCTTTCTCCATTGAGTGCAGCCTGAATGATTGGTGCAGAGGTGATGGCTGCTACTAATTTCTCCATGTGCTCATATTCTTTAGATGACAGAATTAATTCCTGAGCAACATTTTCCATCATAGGCTCATATGGGCCTTCTACCTGAGGTTCCTCTTCCTCCATGGCATAGTCCAAGAATGGACCAGGGTTTATCTCATTGCTGTAGGCCTGTGGGTTGGCTATTATGCTAGCAGCCTCAGCAGTAACAGTTTCCATAGTAGGCTCAGGAGATTCTAGCACGAACGGACTTAGAGGTTCAGGAGTGGTAGATTTTGTAAGATCAAAGGGTCTAGGCTAAGGTGGAGCTAATGTGGAGGGTATAACACTTCTAATTTCTTCATACATATCAGTAATCACTTTTATGTTCTTGGCCAATTGTGTGATCTGATCCTATAGGCCAGCAAACTTAGTATTTTACTCTTCTCTGATGCTCAGCATGAGGGTAGATAGACTATCATACAGCTCACTGGTTGTTGTTGACTTAGCCCACATGGAATGAGTGCAGGGTTGAGGTGGTTAAGTGGGTTGCAGTGGAGGAGAAATAGGCTGGGAAGGTTGTGTGGGTGGAGCAGCCTTAGAAGTCCTTTCTGGCTATTGTGATTGACCTTCCTTAAAGAACATGTCTTCTGATTTCCTTGCTTCCTTTCCAATCCATCTTCCTTCTTGTCTTTCAATACCCATTTGTTATAGTTCCTCCTCCTTGAATACCTCAGTAGGCTTGCTTGATCCTTTTTCCAAGTGCTTAAATTGGGCATACTGAAGCATCTTAGTGATTATGGATGCATAGGACAAAGTATAATCTCTCCTTTGTCCTTGGCCTTGAGCATTCACTGAAAGATGATATATCCCATGTTTAGTAGCTTTCCACACATCAGAGCAGTCATCATATGTGCTTTAGCCCTTGTGATCAAGTTGAAGCTTCCCCCTTTGTTAAAGATGATCCAAGACACAATGTAGTGCAGGACCCTTGGTTGGACACTTAAGTCTGAGGGCTTTATTACTCTTAGTGATGGCCTATTTTCTTTTTTCCTAAACAAGGTGTTTAGTACTATACTCTTCTTGTAGTTCAAGAATGGACCACCTTCCTCATCTGCTTTGTCATCCTCATCCATATACGTTGAGGTGGTGATGTCAATCTTGAGGCCATCTTGCCTAGGGATTTCCAGAACTTCATTGATTGTCTCATCAGAGAGCCATATAGTTCTAGACTTGAGATTAATCTACCATCTCCTCTTTTTGCTGTTGTATGATAGAGAAGCATACCACGTTTTGATGAGTTCATCATCATACCTTTCTTTAATCTCTAATAGATTTTAATATTTTACTAGCCATAACCCACTATCAAAATTATGGGAAATTAGAAAATCATCCAAGTTGGTACAATGAGGGTTGATTACCTTCTTACTGAGAAACTTTGAGGTGTACTCCTCCAAGATATAGGCAATGCTACATAGAAGCTTAGTTGTTAACTAGAATTCCTCAAACTTAGTGCTGGATGAAGAAGAGGCAGTAGTAGCTGGGACAGGCTTCTTTGATTTAGCCTTCGATGTTGTTTTCTGCTTTTTGGGTGGTGTTCCCTTACTAGATTCACCTTTCATTTTCTTGGTTTCACCCTCCTTAGATGCATATTGGGACTTGACTGATCGCTTGGGTCTTGATTCCTTTTTTCAACCGTTGGGATTCTTAATCCTTGCCATTTTCAAGAGAGATTGTTGATGAATGAGGCTTGGAAGAGGTTTATAAGGTGCAAATGAGAGTTTAATCAAAGAGAAATGAAGATTCTTAGATGGAATTAATAAGAAATTAACAGAGGAGGTGAATAGACATGAGAGAGAGAGATGAATAGGGTTATGTTTATTCAAAGTGAAACCCTTCGGTTCAGCTTTTGTAACCATTCAATAGACGAATTTTGAGGGTTAAAATTCAAATTTTTAGATGTTATGTAGCTTGTCAAGCAAAGAAGGCTATCTGATAGATGAATTTTCATTTTTAAAGTTCGTTTATCAGAGACATGGTTAAGAGAATATTTCTTAACAAATGAACTTTGTGCCATCAAAGTTTGAATTTTGAGAGTTCAATCAAGATGCAAACAAGGAAGAGAATTTTAACAAACAAATTTTCATCCTTGAAATTCGTCTAGTAGAAACTTAACATTTAAGCATGCTTCAATATATGAATGTTGTATTCCCAAAGTTTGAATTTTAAGAAATCATTGTGAGACACACAAGCAAAGGATGTTCAATAGACGAACTTTGAGATTCAAACATTCAAATTTTAAGACTTTGTAAAGAAATTTTGAAATTCATATTTCAAGTAGTTAAAATTCATACATTGAAGATTTGAATACAGCTAGCTTTCATGTTAACATTTCAAAATTTGAATTTCCTAATAGCAACAGATGAATTTTGAGCAACTTGTGAGTACTGTAGTAGCATATTAGGTACTTAAATGCATTTGTTTATCTAAGTTCGAATTTTAAGCATGCTAGTTCATTCAAAATCATAATCAAGCATGGGAATTCATCTAATAACATTCAAAGTGCAAATTTTGAACTACTGAACTTACAAATAGGGTAGGAATATTCAAATTTCCAGCTCTACCTCATCATCTATTGACAACATAGGTATAATAAACTCCATTAACTTGAATTTTCTTATCTTTGATTTCATGAGTCCTACAAGGCGTCTCAAACATACTCTGAAGCTTAAGTTAGTATAGATTTTGAAAGCTTGACTTCATAAAATTTAAATAAAGATATTTAGGAACTTGCTTACAACTCATTGGGATTTACCATTCCCAATTCTTTCTTGATTTTATAGTATCTATCTTTTACAAGTGGTTTTGTCAAGATGTCTACAAGCTGATCTTTAGCAGGGACAAATTCTAACTTGATGTCTTCTTTCAAAACATGGTCCCGAATTAAGTGAAGTCTAACTTCAATGTGTTTTGTCCTTGAATGCATGACTGGATTTTTTTTTTATATTGATGGCACTTTGATTATCACATATGATTGATATTTCCTTCATCTTAGCCTCAAGATCTTCAAGTTGCTGCTTTATCCAAAGGACTTGAGCACAAGAGCTACCTGCAACTATATATTCAGCTTTGTTGTGGAGAGAGCTACACTATTCTACTTCTTGCTGAACCATGAAACCAAAGATCCTCCCAGAAATTGGTACATTTCACTTGTGCTCTTTCTATTAATTTTGGATCCGACAAAGTCAACGTCATTATATCTTATGAGCTCTTTTCCATTTCCCTTTAGATACCATATGTAACACCTTTCTTATGGGGCAATTTCCCATGTATTTAATTACTCTAAAGTCTATTTGTATCATAGTAGATCTTGAATCACAATAAATGCCTTAATAAAATTTTTCCAACTTTGGGCACTATTCATTTAATTGAATTTATTTATTCTGATTAAATTTTGGAAAATCATAACTAAATCAATAAAAATCATATGCACATGATTCAAGTCTCTAGGGATAGCTTATAACTTTGTCTACATGGAAAAAAATATAAGTTAGAGTAATGATAGTATTGATTTGTACAGCAAACTCTAAATTTTCACATTTTATATGAAAACTGCAAAATAATAATTTTAATTGGGATTAAATATAAAAATCTGCCAAATATTGCTCACATATCCAATCTGAGTGATCTTTTCACCATTGGAGAGCTCTTCCTGCCTACTTTTAAACCATATATATATATCATTCATACTTTATACAACAAAAAGTCTAAATAGTGACATGTTCACTCTATATAGGTCAAGATGACCTTTTACATCTTACTACTTTGCTAAACAAAAGCCATAAAATATTTACGTGGCCATACCTCATTTTCATACTATGCCATACTTTAGCTAATACCTAAGGAATCATAAAAACTTGAAGAAACATACTTGACATCACATTTACAAATTTACACAAAAGGTCAAAGTTCACGGCCAATGCTAGAATTATCAAGTTAATGGCCAAATTCTTTCTCCTTTCCTTTCTTTTCCTTGGTGGTCTTGCCATTGTTGCTACCTATTCATGGTTAATATTTGGGAGGGTGAGATTTAAAGAATCTCAGTAGTTAACACCCAACATTCCATCACATCATCACATTAAGCATGAAAACATCAAGATAACATATTTTGCATACATTAACGCATTTACGTCATATGAATTCATAAAATTTTTGGCAGAGTTTCATTTTGAAAAATAGACATCCTAGGGTCTCAATGCCCCTCAATCAACTCAGCCAATACAATAAATCATCTCAAAATTCCATTGCAATCATATGACAAGGCATAAAGCACATTGAAAACAACTATAATAACATAATGCTAGTATAGGAAATTAACTAGCTTATGATGCTCCCTTGCTTTCCAAATTTGGTCCACCACTTTTTAAGCTTTCCACAACCTTCTTGAATCTATCCACATCATTATTGAACCAATTTAGCCATTGGTTTTTCGGAATTATACAATACCATACACACTAAAACCCAAAATTTTCACTTAATTCTCTTTTGATCTTTCTTTATACAATACACTTATTCTTAAGGTTTTGGACCATGGAGAATCCATTTTTGAGGGCTAAACCATGAAATTCAGCTCTAAATACTTCCCCTACTCTGACCAAAATCTGACCTAAGTGATTGGAAAAGATTTCCTTCAAATCACTTCAAACCATCCATGGATTCATGCTTCTAGTATCTAGTCTATGCTTTTTCTTAAGTTTAATGGTCCAAAACTCATTTCTATTGTTAAATCACATTTTAGCTTAAGATGGAAAAGAAGTAAACTAAACCATAAAACATGCTTTGAAAGCCATAGATAGTAAGCTTCAGGTGGTAACATAGAAGCTTACAAATTTGCGCTTCAATTTTCCTTTGATTTCTCTTCCTTTTTCTCTTCCTTCTTCCTCCTTTTTCTTGCTTGTTTTTCTAGTCTATTTTAAGCTACTAGTTCATGCGTGAATGGTGAGGAAAGAGAAGGGTTTAAGTGGTTAATTATATGCTTAAGTAAGTAACTAATCATGGTTACTTTTTGCTAATCCTTGATTACTTTATTACATACTTCTTTGAGAAGTTTTCCTCCAAAAATCATTAAATATTTGAGACTTTTGGGTTGCAGCAAATCATGCATGAGAGAGAGGGAAGTGTGTCCAAAAATTACCCAATTTTCCTGATCCAAATATGCCTTAATCTGGGTACTTTTTAATCGTACCGATAAAATCATCTTTATAGTAATTTAGCATTTTTGGGATACAGGACTATTTTAATTTTACTTTTTATATTTACATAATTATCCTATCCCAAATAGTATCTGTGTATGGCCCATATCCTGTCCTGATTTCTTTTTAACCATCGGTAGGGCCCCAGTTTACTTTATTAGTTTACTAATTATTTCACTCGGCACTGATTATTTCTTTATTCTTGAACATTAACCCTTAGTGCCATATACCATTAGACTTCTCTCATCGAGAGCTTTGTTTTGACAGTAATTTTTCATATTTACAAAATCGCCATTGACTCAGGGTTAAATGATAATTTCTGAAACTTTCAGGTCCTTAAGTATAATTTGCCCCAAGGCTTTTTATTTCTTTCTTGCGTAATCTTTTATATTTTTGGGATGTAGATGACATTTTTATATTTTTTTAGAGATAAAAATATAATTTTATATTTTTCCTTCCAATCAGGAAAAATGATCTCTTTGCCCTATTTCACGTAAAACGGTGTCATTCATTTTCATGAATTTCTTGTACATTTTACGTTATCATCAATTATGTCTTCTTTCATTACTTAGTATCTAATGAAATGTTAGGATATTACACCATAGTCCCATCTATGAAGTTTCAATTAAATATCTAAGAATTCTCTTCACAGCTATGCATAGGACTCTTTGGGACATGATTGGAACCTTGCACACATACAAATACTAAACATAATGTCAGGTCTACTTGCTGTTAGATATAGCAAAAAACCAATCATTCTCTTATATTGAGTTATATCAAAAGGCTTTCCTCCTTCATCCATATCAAGCTTTGTAGCAGTGGCCATAGGAGTTCCCATTGATTTAGGATTTTTTATTTCAAACTTTTTTAGCAGCTCCATCAAATATTTTGATTGATTGAGGAAGATGTCATCATCACATTTTTTGATTTGTAATCTAAGGAAGAAGCTAAGCTCACCTATCATAGATATTTCAAATTCGCTCTGCATCAACTTAGAGAAATTCTTGCAAAGAGATTCATTAGTAGCACCAAATATAATATCATCAGCATAAATTTACACAACAAGTAAGTCTTTATTTTCATTTTTAGTAAATAATGTTGTATCTACTTTTTCTCTGTTAAATTCTTTTTAAGCTAGGAAATTGCCTAGCCTTTCATATCATGCTCTAGGTGCTTGTTTTAAGCCATAGAGTGCTTTCTTCAGTTTATAAACATGATTTGGCTTTGTTGAGTCCTCAAAGCCTGAAGGTTGATTAACATAAATCTCTTTCATGATATAACCATTTAGAAAAGCACTCTTTACATCAATTTGATACAACATTATGTCTTTTATACATGCATAAGCTAAGAGGATTCTTATTACTTCCAATCTTGCAACTGGAGCAAAAGTTTCCTCAAAATCTATGCCTTCCTCCTGATTATACTCTTTGGCTACTAATCTACCTTTGTCTCTAATAATTATTCCTGATTCTTCGAGATTATTTCTAAATACCCATTTAATTCCAATAATTGGGTGATCCTTGGGCCTAGGAACTAAATCTCAAACCTGATTTCTTTCAAACTGATTAAGCTCATCTTGCATAACTAATACCCAATATTTACCCATTAAAGCTTGTTCAGGAATTTCATTTCTAGTCTGCCTTCTGGCGTGAATCATTTTGTATCCATATAACAATCAAAATTCTATAGAAATTCATAATCGGAAGGTAACTCATACTCATAGGATTACAATAACATAGCACTTAATTCACAAATATATAAACTTTTCACATAAGTTCATATAATGGTAACATATTCATCATTTCCTTTTTGTACACTAAATTATCTATGATTGCCTATATGTTATAATCAAAACTTGCTGCCATAAGTGTTCTCAAATATATATAATTATACACATTCCTTTAGTGTTTATGAAGTACAAGAGCTTTCGTCTTCTTTATAGGAGGTGTCTTCTTCGCTGGAGGCTTCTTCAGGATCATCCTCAAGATCTTATTCTGGGTCCTCTTCAAGATCTTCCTCAGGGTCTATCTCATTCTCTCTAAATTCCTTTTGCTCCAACCATATTGTCTCTAGGTATGCTAATTCTCTAATACAATCTTGAAAAGTTTCTGGCATCTCTTCTTGGAGTCTAACTTTAATTAGCATCCAGTACTCGTCATTAAGCAACACATTGATCATGGCTTTGATCCAAGCTATGTAAAAATAAAAATAATTCTAGGATTCCATAAATTGTTTAGCATCTCTTATAGCATCCAAGAAAGTTAAAATCCTTGACTCTACAAAGTTTTCTTGACTATCCCAAAACAGCTTTTTGACAATCTTTCTAGTTTTGTAGGCATTATCAAATGAAAACTTAGGGCCAGTATCTTCCTAAGGGTCAGGTTCTTTATCATCCATCTCTGTCACCCTATTATTTAGTTAAATATCCCTCTGAATAGTGTAAGCTATTACACATTCTTCTAGACTACCAAACATTACACCTTCTAATCTTGCGTTCGTAAGAGCCTAGAAGAAATTGTTAAGGATTTCATTAATTAGTGTATTAATCCACATCGGCTCTAGGTAATGAAACCCTTAGCTTGCCAGAAAGTGTTAGACTTTTACAACTTTATTCAGGAAGATTAGTGCTTGGTTAAGTTATACGAGGTGTGCCTACCAAGTCTTGAAACATTTGTGCACTATTCAGTATATAATCTACTCAACATCAATTGGACCTTTATAACTGGTATTATTGAAGTACCTAGCTTCATAAGCAACAACACCTTGACTTCTATTCTCAACTCCTAGGCTAAAGCAGCTTCAGCTGGGATAGCTTGAAGAGAAATTGCTACAATGGGTTCAACCCTGGGCTATTGAGGTCCCGCATTAATACTTAGCTTACTAAAATTTTCCATCGATATCTTATTGGAACCAACACTTTCGTTCAAATTTTCCTCTTCAGGCTCAAGGTCCAACCATTGTTATGATTAAAACCATGGCTATTATCATTAGAAGAAGACATTTTACCTATCTTCAATATGCCATAGCTTTCCCGCCAATCAATCCAATAAAAGGAATAATAACCAATTAATATATTCCTTTTCAAAGATTCACATGTCTTTGCTTGAATCTTTGCTATGATACCAAAAAAGTCACTCCTTACCTTTAACACCCCATTCCCATGTATTAACCCTCATTTAGAGTTCATTTAAATAGGTTTAGAGAGTTGAATCACTTGGAGGATCAAAATAGAAAATTTTCATTTTTTGGGTCACTGATCATTTGGTCATTTCAATTTCTAGACTGAACTTTGAAATATCATAACTAATTCTATAAAAATAGTATGACAGTGCTTCAAGTCATCAAAAAATATCCTAAATCAAGATTTACATGTAAAAAATACGAAAAAGAACATCCATTGTGCCAATTCATACAATATTTTTCAAAAATTTACTATTCATTTGGCACTTTCAAAACTGTCCAGGTTTCTAACCATAATTTTAAAAATTCATAACTTATTCTACACTTGACGAATTTAAGTGATCTTGATTTTTCTAGAAAGCTCACTATGTCTACTTTTAAGACATATAAATCACTAGGCCATTACTACCTGTTCTAGACAAATTTTTCCTTTCCTATCTACTATATGTCATATTGGGCAATTTGTGCAACATTTGATATAAATAAATTCATAATTCTATTACATCATCAAAATATGATCATAATCCATTCTAAATATCATATAGAATTCAAAGGGTCATAACTATAAAAAATTACAAATTCTAAACTTCATACATGATTTTATACAAAATTTCAAAATAACACTTCAAAACTTTCACATTCTACTTAATTCCTATTTTCCTCTTCATTCCTTTTGATATTTTCTTGTTCCCTTGCGTGGCTTGGCCCTAGCATGTTTAGTGATTTGGATGGGTGAGATTATAAAAACTTAGTAGTAAATACATTTCATGCAATCATATCATCATATAATCTTTAAAACATCACATGAAATATCATGAATCATAATAAAACATCTTCTCATAAGAAAAATTCAGTAAAGTTCCCCCTTAAAAAATGGACATCTTGGACATTGCCCTCAAACCAGTACCAGTCATAAAACAATAATATAATAATATGGCAGCTTAATTAACATCATAAAACAATTCAAGACAATATAAAAGCAAGAAATGTAAATTGTTAACTCAATGATTTCCTTTGCCTTTACTACTTGTTTTAACTTTGTTCATTGGCTTTCTTGAGCTTTCCAAAACCTAAATGAATCACCATACACTTACTAAATTAACTAATTCCATGAGCCAACTCTCAAAGAACCATTTAAAAATTTCATATTTCCTATACTTGACTTAATCTTGAAAACCTAACTTGTCTTTTACTAATTCATACATGAGAATTCTATTTTTACCATTGGTTTCATGAAATTTCAACTCTTTCCCTCTCTTGTCACATGGCCGAAAATGCCCTCTCAAAGGGAAGAGAAGAATTTTCATTGTAAATTTACTTAAACTCATGCAATCATGCTTTCTCTTGACTTAATTTCATGAAATCATCCTCCTCTACATGATTCCTATCTTTGGCCAAAATTCACACTAGGAGGAGGACAAGAAAAACTCATCTATTCCTATCCTAGACCCATGAAAGACTAACTTGAAATTAAAAGGATATACTTACCTCAAGCTTAGTTCTTGAACACTTGCCTTGCTTCCTTCGTTTCCTCCTCCTTCTTCCTTTCTTCTCCTCTCTTTCTTTCACTTATTTTCATTACTCTCTCTCTAAAACTCCTCACAATTTTTGGCCAAGGGGGCTAAAGGGATATTTATCAACTCAAAGAATAAATCTAAACCCCTTGATTCCAATTTAATCTAATGGCCAAGATTTCTCATATGACATTATCCATGACATGACATTTATTAAAAATATTTTCCCAAGCATGTGCATAAAATTCCAACCAATAGGAGGGCAAAATTTGTTTCCTCTACAATATATTTTTCCTAGTCTAGATTAATCATGTATCAATTACTTTGAATCTAAACATTTTCTTAGTATTTTATAATATTTACTAATACTATTTGTTCATTAATATATACAGGAAATATACTAGTTTGGGATTTATATTTATTTTACTAACTATCTCAAATAGTATTCTATGTGGGGCCCACATATTTTTCTTTTTCTTTATTATGGGGCCCGTATCACTTTTCTTTTTATTATTTTATTCTCCTGCATTTTGCAATCTAGATGATTTGTAATATCCTGGAATTTTTCTTTATTATGGGACAAATAGTGAAGGTGGTATGGAAATGCTTAACTCCAGATGAAACTACCTTGGAAATGGAAGCTAATATAAAGCAGCAATATCCAGAACTATTTATATAAGGTATATTTTAAATTTTGAGGGTAAAATTTATTTTAAGGGGGAGTGAAAAGTAATATCCTAGAATTTTTTTTTTATGTTCGAGAATCAATATTTTAAAATTTATAAGAAAGTTGTAAAAATGGGTATACGCCGTTTTGCATGAAACAGGATAAAGATGTCAATTACCTCGGTTAGAAGAAAAAAAGTAGAAAATAACGATTTTACCCTTTAAAAAAAAAGAAAAAGAAAAAAATAATAAAAAAAGGGAAGGCGATGGAGTAACGAGAGGGGTAAGGAAATTTTATGAATTTTGAGAAAAATTACATTTAATAACCCGAAAGTTCTAAAAGTTTAAATTTATCCCAAGTCAAGGCATTTTTGTAAAAATGAAAAATTATAGTCAAAATGAAGCTCTCAATAAGATGAGACCAATAAAATATGGTATGATATTTATTAAGATGAAAATAATATTTATTGAGTAATTAGTATTTAATATCAATATCTTACCCGATAAAAGTTAGTTTGGACTACAGGAAGAGGCAATATTCATTCAAAAAAAAATATGTGGGTCTTATAATTGGACCAATTAGGATAAGTATATTATGAAAATTTTATATCCCAATATAATTATAATTAGTATCCCAATAATAGTAAAATATATCCCTAAAGTAGTTTTAGTTGTTCAGACCAGTTCAGGATATATCTGGATAAGTAAATATCTCAAAAATCTAGACCAAAATACTCCCTGTTTCATGGACAACAAGCTGCACAAAATAAAATAACTTTACTTAATATTTTATGTCATTTTCTTAAGGAAAATCAAGAAGTTTCAAGAAATAAAGGTGGCAAATTGTGATTGGCTTTGCTTCTTTTCATATACTCTCTCCTTTGCATGAAATTTGGTCCGAGAAAAGAGAGGGAGAGCAGCTGAAAAACAGCAAGAAAAGAGGAGGAAGTGTGAAGAACAAGTGGAAGAAAAAGGAAGAAGAAAATCCAAGAAAAATTGGAAAGAATTTTCTTCCTTGATCTCTTGTGATTCCCTTCAAGTTTTGAGTAGTTTAGTATAGTTTGGGATGAGTCTCTCCTCTCCTCTTAGGCTATGAATTTCGTTCATGACCAAAGGTATTGGAAAATGAAGGTTTTCTTGCAAGAAATTATAAAGAAAGTGTGAGAAAATACCAAAGGAACAAGATTTAGTATGTTTGAAAGCAAGTTTTGAAAGTTTTTCTTTTCTCTCCTAAATCCCTAATTTTTGGTCAAGGCTAAGTGTAGGAAAGAGTTTTATTTTCATTGTTTTGATGTTAAAAATGGATTCCTTGGGTCCAAATTAGCTAAGAACATATGTTGGACTCAAGAAAATGCTTAAGATAAACTATATGAAATTTTAGGGTTCAAGTGAGTCTTTATGAGAAAACCCTTTGATTCAAATGATTTAGTGAATATTGAATGATGTTTTAAGACTTTTGGGAGTTCAAGAAAGCTAGTGGAAGTTTTGGTTCCAAGTGCAAAAGTAAAGGAAAACATCAAAGATAGCTTGGTTTATTTTATTGCAATATGTTATTCTTTGTTATTTCCATGATTATAATTTGTTGCCATATTGCTCTTGTGTTGTTTTGTAACTGGTTTTGGCTATAAAATGAGGCGTTTTGTTTCATAGGATGTTCACTTTCTAAGAGGAAACTCTGCCGAAACTTTTACTTAACAATATGATATTTTGATGATTTATGTGATTATATGTGAAATGTTTGTGAAATTTGAATGATATATTTGCATGAAATAAACTAGCTACTGAGATTTTCCCAAATCTCACTCCCAAGCACTAACATGATAGGTTTAAGTGGTGGTAAGTCCTCCAAGAAGACAAGAGGCAAGGAGAAAGTTAATGAAGATTAAAGTTTTAGTTGAAATTGTGACTTATTTCCTTGCTATTATGTATAAATTATTGTATGAATTTATGAAGCTATGTTTCACTGCCATCATGCTATTTTAAGTTCCTTGTAATGTTAAAACCTTAGTTTGAACAAGTTTGGATCATGGAATCATGCTCTGTATTTGGTTTTAGAAGTTGGTATGCAAATCTGTCCAATTCTGAGTACTTATTAGTGTACGGTTATTGTTCATTTGAAAATTTGGTTTCCTTTATGAGTGTTTTATATGCCTGGAAAGTAGACATAGAGGGATTTCCAAAGAGCCAAAGTTCACTTGATTTGGATAAGTATACAAATTGTTATGAATTTTTGAAAATGCCTCAGAAAATCTGGAAAAGTAGTTTTGCCAAATGAATAGTAGAATTGGATGAATTTTCTGAATGAATTGGCCCATTTAAATTCTAGTTGTATATTTTTTCCATGTAGGAAATATTTTTAGTTATTTTTAGAGACTTGAAACATTCTCATGCAATTTTCTTAGAATTAGTTATGATTTTTAAAATTTTAGCCGGGAAAATCAAATTACCAAATGAATAGTATTTTGAAAATTTGAATTTTTTTCATTGGATCTTCTAATGATTCAAACTTCTAAATTAGCTCATTTACGATCATATATGCTATTATACAAGGAAAATAACATAAGAAAGTAAGGTATGATATGATTTCCAAACTGTACTTTTTAGTTCAATACACTCTTCTAACAAGCTCCAGAATATCATAAGGTTCACTAACATTGCCATAGGAACTAGGCAAGTCAATCTTGTAGGCATTGTCACTGATCCTTTCCAGGACTTGAAAAGGACCATCTCCTCTCAGTTGCATCTTAGATTTCCTTTGATCTAGAAACCTTACCTTTCTCAAATGTACCTAAACCCAATGTCCAGGGTTGAATACAACTCGTCTTCGGCCTTTGTTTGCTTGCTAAGCATATTGTTCATTCCTCTTTTCTATATTGGCTTGAAGGCGAGTTCTTTCATACAACTTTAGCATGAAGTTCCTACACAAACTTAGCTTTTCCTTGCCATCAAGGTGAGTTCTTTCGTGCATAAGCAATGGAAAAAGATCTAAGGGAGTCAAAAGATTAAATCCATGCACAATCTCGAAGAGAGAATAAGATGTAGTCTAATGAACAACTCTATTGTATGAAAATTCAATATGAGACAAGCAACTCTCCCAGTTTTTAAAATTCTTCTTAATGATTGCACATAATAAAGTAGTGAGTATCCTATTTACTACTTCTGTTTGTCCATCAGTTCATGGATATGCACATGTAGAAAACAAAAGTTTAGTTCCAAGTTTATTCCAAAGAGTTCTCCAAAAATGGTTAAGAAACTTTACATCCCTATCACTCACAATTGTTCTTAGTAAACCATGCAATCGTACAATCTCTTTAAAGAATAGATTAGTATTATGAACAGCATCATTAATCTTAGAACATGCAATAAAATATGCTATTTTACTAAATCTATCCATAACAACAAAGATGTTATCCTTTCCACTTTGAGACCTAGGGAGCCCTAACACAAAATCTATAGATATATCAGTCCAAGGTTGGTTAAGAATGGGGAGTGGGGAATATAATTCATGTGGTTTAATCTTTGATTTAGCATGTTTGCATGTTATGCATTTTTTCCTCAATCAAAAAATGTTACGAACTAATTATAAATACCAGTGATAGCAGCAAGGGATGGAAGGAAAAGATCTAAAAATGACATAAAAAAGGCATGATGTTAAAAAGGAAAAAATAACTTACCTATGCACATCTTTGGGAGAAATACCATACTCAGGCCCCCTAAACCACTACTCTTCCTACAAAATGGGGGGAAACAATTTAAAGAGTCTAAAAAATTCCAGATTACATGCATTAAGTAAATAAAGCCAAACCCAAATGCAAGTGGACAAAGTGTTATTATTTATGCAGACTTTTGGAGCTCAAACTAGACCATACATATGTAACAAGTGAACCAAGGCTTGTGGCATGAAAAACCATCGACAGATGACATCTTTTCAATCTCATAACAATACATAAAAGTGTAGCAATCAAATCACTATTTAGGCATTACGCATAAAAAAAATATATATATATATGCAGCCACCAAAACCCAAGCTTTTGGTGAAAAAGAACATAAGTATAAGATTCATTTAGGAGCTTGAAAGTGAAACAGAACAAATGCAGCACCTAAGGAAACCTATACGTGGTAAAAAAAAAAAAGAAAGCAAGTATATATGTAAGGAGGATTCTTCTACCTAAAAGTATGTACTAGAAAAGTATGTACCTTTTAGCCAAAGTGCGAAAGATCCACAACCTAAGCCATTAGATGCCATGAAGAATTAAAGTAACCTAACAAAAGATACTATGCTATAGAAAGATAACTTGTAGACAAATGGTAGACAGGATGCAACTGAGCTAACAATGCATTTTCTCAACCACAGAATAGTAGACAGTAATAATCATTTTTATAACTCTTGAGAATATAAAAGTTAAAAAAAACAAAGAGAGAGAGAGAGAGAGAAGTTTTTGCCTTGGAATCAAAGCCAAAGGAATTTATCACCCTAGATAAGGCATTTAGCATGACAGAAGAGCTATCTTCTTGTGCAAAGTTAATGTCTGTCTTATAATAGAGAAAGATGTTAGCCCTGTGGCTTGTTCCTTAATATGTTAAATCTACTGTGTGCTGCTATGTATATAAGCATATATATAAACAATTTGTTTATCTCTCATAGCATAAACCATGACAATAACAATTGTTCATTTCATCATCTGCAATAGCTCGTACCTTTTGCTGCATCAACTGCACAAAATCTCCATACAGCTAATACCCATCTCCATCTATGTATGCACACTAACACAAAAGCAAGATACAACACATAAGTATTGGCACAAACAAATATTAAATGTTCATTTAGATGCTATTTGAAGTGTCATGTGACATCTAATACAAGTTTCTAACACGTGAAATACAAGCATGCCTCCTTTTTTGAAGTGCTCATGCTTCATACCTTTCCATCAAACTAGAACAAAGTACCATGATAGCTTTTGACCATTAACTTACATGGAAAGACTTAAAAGTTCAAGATTCATAGAAAGAAACATAATACAGGTTGGATGTAAAGGCATCCAACAAGAAATAAAACCACAATATTTGAAAGGGGTGTCATAAGTTAGAAGTGCATCCTAGGGAATTTGCTGGATGTTTCAAAATTTCTTAAAAGCATTTATCCAATCCTCCTCCTTTTATCAAAATTCCATTAATAGAGAAAAATTTACCTCTCCAAAAAAACAACACCAACGGTGCAATGGGAAGAATTACACAAAAGCCCAAGTGAACACAATCGAAGCCAATATATATATCAATATGACCATATTCAGGAAGAATTTGAATTAAAAACAACAAACAAATCTTCAAAAAAAGAATCCCTAAACTAAAAGTAACAAATACAGAAAAATACAAACAAATAGGATAAATGAACATCAAAGGGGAAAAATGATTGCAAAATAATATAGAGAAAAAGAAAAGGAAAAATTGAATTAGTATAGAGAAAATTAAAGAAACACGGAGGTGAATAATTAGTAGTAACATAGAAAACGGGTGAAGATAAGAGAAAAATTATTGGCTTATGATTTAGCTATGCTTCGTATTTAATTAGGGTCATGGAGGTTGGGAAAAGGGTAAGACAACTTAAAATTGAGGGTGAAGACTTTGTTGTTGCAGAGTGAGCATACACAGAGCATTGCTCTCAAAACATTAGAAGTTTGCATCTATGTTAATCGGTAAGAGAGGGAGTCCAGTTCTTACCTCTACAACAAGTAGTTAAGACCACCAGAAAGCCTTTGAGAATTTTCTGATTCAGAGCATCTTTGTGCAAAGAAAACCACCTTGCTAGGGTCTTAAAGTCACTCAAGGAAAGAATATGTGAGGGAGAGAAGACTATATAGATTAGAAAGAACAGATCAAAGAGCATACAAATCAAGACAGGTGGCCAAGGAACCTGTAAAAGCTTTCAAATGATGATGGAGAAATAAGAAAAAAGTAGAAGTCACTCAAATTACCTTGTTGAATCAGCAGAATAGCTAGCTTTCTTCATCAAGAACTGAAGCTTGGGTTTCGCTAGAGCTAAGAAGGGAATCGGAATGGTTTCACTAGAGCCAAGCAGAGAAGAAGGAATGCATTCGGAAGATTGTGAAGGAGAAAGGAATGGAGAAAGGGTTCACAAGTTCACAAGGTAGGGGTTTATGATTATTAATTGAAAATAACATTTTTTAATTTTTCTTAACCTTATTAGATTAGTTTCCCCACCACTGGAGCCAGAAAATTTACCATTTTTAGATTAGCTTTTTAAGAAACCGATCTAGAAAGAATTTTCTAGATTGATTACTATAATAACCAATCTAAAAAGTATAAAATTTAAGAATTTATTTACAGAAATTCCACTAGTCAAACATTTTAGATCAGTCCTTTTTTAACCAATCTAAAATATTGATGTAAAATATGTTTTCTGTACTAGTGATAAAATTCTTTAAAATACAAATTCATAGCTTGAACTACAAGATCAAGCATTAATTCCTTTTTCAATCTCCTTAGGTCTCTTGACTCCATTGATATAGCTTGTGCCTAAACCTATGGGTACTTAGGGTGGTGAGATTTTGGAAATCTCAATAGTAAGTCACATTTTTCACAGCATATTATCAAGCAAGTTATGAAAAACATCATAAAATCAAACGAAACATACAACTTCATATTGTTCATAAAAACTTTGACAGCATGATGGCTTAGCAAATGGATATCATGGGCATTAAGCCCTCTAATTTAAACAGCTAAAACATTAAACAATCATCAAATAAATAATATGGCACATCATAAAGCATTTACAACATAGCAAGATAATAAAGTGCAAAAATGAGAACTTAGCTACCTTGAAGCATTTCTTTGGCTTTTCCTCTTAAATCCAATGCTTCCACTAGCTTTGTTAGGCTTCCCAAAGACCTATAACAACATTTGACACTAACTTAAATCACTGTTTCTATGGCTTCCTTCATAAAGTTTCATTAGAGCCCTAAAAACTCATAGTTTATCTTAAGCTCTAACTTGAAACCAATACTTGTTACCAAGGTTTTCCACCATGAGGAACTTATCTTTGACAACAAATCCATGAAATTCTCACTCTAACTCAATCCACTTTACTGGTTGAACTCAATATTAAATGAGGGAAACGTGGTTTTCCGTGCAACTTGTTTCCATCTCTTTGAAATCTTACTCTTTCGACTAGTTCAAGCTTTATATCATGTTTCTTGCATGAAAACCCAATTCTTTTCACACTCCTAGCCTAAGCCAAAATTGAACATGAGAAGGGGAAGAGGAGAACCCTAAGAAACTACCTTAAACTACTTGAAATTACAAGCTCAAAGTGGTAGAAGAACTTACCTAACACTTGAACCTTGATCCCTTAAAATTTGCCTTCTCTTTTCTTCTTCCTCTTATCCTTCTTATTCTTCACATTCTCTTCCTCTTTCTCTTGCGTTTCAACTACTTTCCCTCATGTATGCAACACATAAATTGGCCAAGGAGACAAAATAAGAAGTTTAATTACCTTGGATTAAGTTAACTTTTCAAACTACTTCTTGATTAAGCAAACTTCCTCATTAAGTCTTGTAATAACAATCAAATAAGCAATTTCCACATAGCTGCTACTATGTCATGCCTAAGAGAGAGAGAGATTTTGCCAAAATACTACATATTTTTCCTAGTCGAGATATATCATGTTTTTTCTTACTTTATACTCGAACCGAAAAAGTTACGTTTATAGTATTTTATTACTTTATGAGTACATGATTAAAGTATATTTGGATCTACATTTACTTTATTATCCTGTCTCCAAAAACATCTATGTGGGATCCACATATTTTTCTTCCTTCTCTTTTACTTTTTGTGGGGCCCACAGTACTTTTACTTTTGCAGTATACATTCTGTAATTCAATCTCTTCTAGATTGACTACGTTAACCGCAATGCATTATTCCATTAAATTCAGTATATCAAAAGCTTCAATATGATAGTTTTTTAATATTAACAAAATCGCCCCTGAGTTGGTTTAAAATTGCAAATATTTATTCTTTCAGGTATTTTTTCATAATTTTCCCTAGTGACAAAAATGCAAATAATTCTTTTTCCCAAGACAAAAAATATAATTTTCAAATTTTATCTTCTTGAACAGATTAATGACCTTTTTGCCCTTTTTCATTTCTATTGATGTATCTCATATTTTTCCATATCCCTTTACATTTCATATTATATTGCAATACCTTTAGTTCTGGAATTAATTCCTGCTAAGTGCCTTATTTGCAATTAATTCCAATTAAGAACCAAGTATGTGAAACTACCATTTTGCCCTCATAGTGTTCACAAAATATTTCACATATGGTATCTTTTCCATTTCTACTTTTAATGCATTCCTATTAGGCATATTGTAGTCATACTTTGGACGACCCCGGAAATCAGAATGTTGTAGGTGTCTTAAGAGAAACCTTCATGATCAAGGTAGACAATCTTTTTTCCATGCTGAAGTTGATGGTAGCATGTGTCTTCTTCACAAATCGGACATTCTTTGTGGCCACTAACACTATATCAAGACAAATTTCCATATGATACGCACAATATGATATGCATTATGATACGTGCAGAAGACAATGGCACGAAGCTTAAGAGTCTCATAATGATACACATCAAGCACACCTACTTCTTCCTCCCACAATACCTTCAAGTCCTCAATTAAAGGTCCCAAGTAAAAATCTATGTCGTTTCTTGGCTATTTTGGGTCTGAAATCATCATAGACAACATGATGTACTTGCGTTTCATATGCAGTTGAGGAGGTAGGTTGTAAACCATCAGGATAATAGGCCATGAGCCATGTTTACTGCTAAGGTTGCCATAAGGACTCATTCTATCTATATAGAGCCCAAGGCTCATATTTCTTTGCTCCCATCCAAATTTAGGAAACGGTTGATCATTTTCCATAGAGGATAATTAGCTGGATGTCGAAGCTTTCCATTAGATTTCCTCTCATACGCATGCCATCTCAAGTTCTTTGCTTCATTTACATTAGCAAACAAGCACTTGAACCATGAAATTATTGGAAAATACCATAATACCTTCAAAGGACACCATGAGTGATCACATCACAATTAGCATAATCATCCTCTTTTACTTTGTATTGTGGTGACATGCACTTTGGACATACATGTAGCCCTTTGTACTAATTTTTGTATAATATGTAGTCACTAGGGCAAGCATGTATCTTTTGATACTCTATACCTATTAGGCATGAGATTTTCTTTTCCTCATAGTTACAGCCCAAAAGTTCATTACCTTTTGGAAGCATATCTTTCAACAAGTCAAACAAATCTGTGAAACTTTTGTCACTCAAGCCATTTCTTGCTTTTAAGTTGACCAATCTCAATATTGCTGACAACACTATGTAATTAGTGCACCTTGGATTCAAAGCCTCCTTTGCATCATTGCACAAGTTATGATATACATGTTCTTCATCCAAAAACTCTACTCTAACATCATGAATCATGTCCTCTAGTCAATCATCCAAATCAACATCAACTTCCTTCTTTTCAGACACATTGGTCTTTTTTGTTTCTCTATGACATACCCATTGCGTATAGTTCTTTTTGAACCTGAAACAAATTAGATGGTCTCCTATTTCAGCAATATTCAATTGCCTTCCATTTAAACATTTTAGACAAGAATAATAAAACCTCCTATTATCATCATAAACATTTCTTTTAGCAAACTCTAGAAATTGCTTAACCCAATTCTTATATTCATCACTTGTCCTTCTGGTGTTTATCCAACAATGATCCATCACTACCTTATTCACACTCAACTTTGAACACCCTTCCCATGAAGACTACCTCATTTGGATGTAGTAAAGAGGCTCTTGAGATTTGAACCAATTGGAAATTCAAAACTATAAAATTTTATTTTTGTGCATTATTCATATTACGCAACGAACTTTGAAAATTCATAATTAAATGTGAAAAAATTGTTTCTAGTGGTTAAAGTCTCTAAAATCATTCACATCTTGATTTTCATGGAAAAAAAAATATAAAATAGAATTTGGATGCATCATTTTGTTCATTTTATTCGTCCAAGTTTACTATTCATTTTTTCTTCTAGCTTCTGTCTAGATTCTATAGCATAAATTTAAAAATTTATTTCTCATTGTATATAGAGTTAATGCATTCATTCTTCATATCATTCAAAGGTTCTACATGTCGACTTGCTATATGTATTTAATTTGTTCATTTATTATGCATGTACTAGATAAAACAACATCAGAAACCATCAAGGATTGAATAAAACCTTTATTGAAACAATTTAGGCAAAACATGCATAACTATAATTATATAGCTCCAATATATTCAAACTAGCACCTATTTACTCATATGACATAGCTCTTTCCATACAACTAGGTAAATTTTTGGAGCACTACACAACTTTTTGTAGTCTTTCAAATCAAACAGTTCTTATAGTAAAATTACAGTTTCCAATAACTATCTAGTTTTTTACCCTTTAAACTTCTTGAGCCAAAACTTATATCATGCTTAGCCAAATGAAAAATAACCTATTTTATCATAAAGCACATTAGATCCTCTAACTAGAGGAATCATACTTTGGCTCATTTCCTTCAACATAACATACTTAAACATTTCTAAACGTTTACCTTTAATAAATTCCAATCAAAGGAACTTTAAAAAAATTTTCAATCTTTAACTTCATTTCATTGTTCATCATCCTCTAGCATGCTTTATATACACAATAGAACATCACATTTCATCATATATACATAATCATAACATGATACATAAATCATGTCATCATTTACAAGCATGTTTCATCACTAACATTATAATGTAATCATTAACTTGCTTTATCATCATTTTCTTCTTCATTTGCTTTCCTCCATTGTTTTACTTTATACCTAGCATGGTTAGTACTTGGGAGGATAAGATTAGGCATCTCAGTAGTAAACTTGTGCATGCTAATACATCATTATATTACATTAAAGACATTTGTAACATTGAATAATTCATTAAAAATGCAAGAAAATACCAAGTGTGTTAGAAAAATTTCAATCGCATAGCTGTTGAAGAACAAGATATCTCGAGCAAAGTTCTCATCGAATAAATAGCCAGTTAGTCTAGAAAACAATCATAACAATAACATAACAACATTTACATAACATAAAAGATGTATAAACATAATTGTGCAATAACATAAAATCATAGCAAGTTATACTACCTGAGAGATTTAACTTTTCCTCTTTAAACTTAAATTCCTCTTACTTGAAGCCTTTTCCAATCACTTCCTTCCCATGTCCCAAGCCTAGAGGCTTCAAGAAAAACATGTTAAGTTATCTAATTCTTAATGAACTCATTGAGGGTTTACTTTGAACCCTAAATTATCATGTTTCATATACTTAATTTTTCCTTGAAACCGTAACCTCTCATTTACTAATTCATGCTTGAGGAATCCATTTCTACCATTGGATTCATGAAATTCCAACTTCTCATGCCTTTTCTCATTTGGTCAAACCATACCAGTTAGAAAATCCAAATTGCAAACTTCATTTGTTTAATCATTCAAGTATGCAATTTAGGCACTACATGATATCACAAACTCATACCTATCATTGCCTTTAAGAAGCAAGAACCCTAGCCCTTTAATCTCTTCTTGGCTATTGCATATGGAGAAGGGGAAAGCTTCTTGAAACCCTTGCTAACTCATGCTTCATACATGGCAAGAAAACTAGAAGACAATAGGAATATGAACTTACCTTAAAGCTTGTCTTCTTGCCTCCAACTTGGCTTCTTTCTTTTCCTCCTCCTTCTTCCTTCTTTCTCCTTTCCATCTCTCTCAAAATTTTAGCATATTTTCTCTCTCTGATTCCCTCTATGTTTTGTCCAAATGAAGAGAAGGGAAGGGTACATATAGACAACCAAATTTCACATAATTTGTCCAAGTGTTCATTCCACTTACATCATCCATATGACATCACCTTGAATAAAATAATCCTCAAGGACATGTGCTTAAAATTTGGCCAAAGAGAGGAGAGGGAGTGTCCTTTATACTACATATTTTTCCTAATCCAGATATATCCTGTATTGGTTATTTTACACCTGGACAGTTAAAGGTACTTTTACGGTATATTCTAATACTATTTATTCCTTTATGCATTCAGAAATACACTAGCTTGAGATTTGCATTTAATTTAATTAACTACCCCAAACTGTATTTATGTAGGGCCCACATGCTTTTCTTTTTTACTTTATCAGTATTATGGGGCCCACTTTACTATTTCTTTTTCTGTATAATTTCTACTGCATTATGCAATTAATATCCTTTCAAACTGATTCCTTTGAACTCAATTTATTATTTCATTGGATCCAGCATGTCATAAAGTCCATTTTGACATATATATTGAATTTTTCAAAATTTCTAAAAATTACCAGGAAATGACCCAAATGTCTCTTTTATTACACTTAAGGACCCAAATTGAAAATAATTCCACTTAAGGACCTAACGTGGAAAATTATCATTTTACTCTTTATAGTATTTAAACAATGCATCTTATGTTATGTCTTTTCCCTTTCTTGCTTTAGCATATTCTTATAGGGCATATTATAATCTTGCTCTAACTTTCTTTCTTTTGGTCATACATTAGTTTTCTTTCTTATTCTTTTCTCATCACATTGATATTCCGTTTGCTTTCTTTCATAACTTTCTTAGCTACTTTTCCAAGGTCATTCAATGGTCTGGCAACTTAAGGGAAATCTCAATCTTTCAACAGTCTTTTGCTAGCCCAGTTAAAACCTAGTCATCAGCCTCTCACCATCATTCATTCTTACTCAATTGGCTTTATCCCCAAGAGCCACCTCCCTTTGTTTTACCTTGGCAATATTTACTTTATGGAAGATTTTATCTCCTTACTCAATTGGGTCTCATCATCCTAAAAGCTACCTTCCTTTTATCCCACCTTAGCAGGTGGAGGATTTCGTTTATACTTTTTTGTGAGATCTTCCGGCCAAGAACTTTCATTCTATAGCTAGATTTCATACTAAACTCAGCAATCAACTATATCAAGATTTCATAATTCCCTAACTGCCTATGACAATACACAGATTTGTTGGGCTCATATAGCTTACCTTAAACATTGTAAATGCATTGATTTTGTACTTTTGCAGAGGCAATGAATCTTCATCTAAACATTGCCTTGATGAGCATTTTTATAGCCCTGCAAAAATGGATGCTTGATATTACCACATTTTACTATGTTTTTATCCCTTACATCTAGAATTTGTATCACATTTATTCGTCTATTTTTGTGGTTTTAGTGTATTTTCGTGTTTTAGCTGGTTTTATGTAGTATATGGGAAAATGTGTTAAATCCTTGGTTTTAAACATAATTTTTGATATTTTATCATATTCCATGGATTTGGTTATTACTTTTTTCCATTAGTGCCTTTTCCACATTAATTAGCTAGTTAAGTGCTTGTTTTGGCTTTTTCAGGTGATTAAATTAGGGTTTCCTTTACAATTTCAAATGAGATTTTTCCGAGGTGTTTCCATTCTATCATTTGTTTAATGTCATTAACCATCCCATATGATTATATTTTAATCCATGTTGGACCCATTTCCATATACTATTCACCCATTTTTCACCTTCCCAAAATACCCCTAGTTACAGTCCCACTTGAAATTACATTTAATTATCTTTAATAATTCCTTAATTAATCACTTAATCATCACCTAGATCACTTAATTAAAGTTAAATTAAGTTACTAAGCTTGACCATTGGAATTAGAGTTTTCATTCTAGAGCCGGTCAAAGTTTGGTCAAAGAAGGGTATTTTAATCGACTTTCCTAGGGAGCCTATTTTCTAGCTATTTTCTTGGGGATTTTTCTTGCTTTCTTTTCTATCATTTAGTGTAACAACTTACCTTTAGTCACATTTCCTAGTTATTACGCCTTAATAGAGTCCATTTATACATGATTAGAAGCTTGAATCACTTAGAAAACTAAAACAGAATTTTTCATAAATTTGGTACTATTCATTTAGTAAATTACATTTTACCGACCAAACTTTGAAAATTCATAATTATTTCCATAAAAATCATATGGAGATGATTCAAGTATCTAAAATTAGCTAAAACATTGTTTACATGAGAAAAATATGAAAAAGAGCAATGATCATGCCAATCAGTACAGTAAATTTGTTTGGTCATTTTCCTTTTATCCAATTTTCTAGCACTAAATTTGAAAAATCATAATAAATTGTACATACATCAAAATTGAGTGCTCTTTAAACCATTTTAAATTTCCTTCTGTCTAGTTTCTGAAACATGTATAAAACTTATATGTTCTCCTACAAAACATTAAACAGTAGCTGGTTTACCATAAAGAGGTCAAAATGAGCATTTCTATCTAAATACCTGCAAAATAAAAGCCATAAAACATTTACACAGCCATAACTTGTTCTCATATTATGCCATACATTCTTTAAGACCTAAAGGGACATAATAACTTGAAGGTACAAGCTTATCATCATATACAAAAATTTACAAAAAGTCTCCAAATAAAGGATCATTGCAAGCAACAACATTTTAGTCAATAATTTCTTTCTCCTCCTTGGTAGCCTTGCCATAATGGGTTTCTAGACATGGTTAAATTTGGAAGAGTAAGATTCAAAGAATCTTAGTAACATTTACCATTGGTGACCTGTGTTGTGAGGGTATCAATTTAATAAGTAGAACTACTATGTAGCATAGCAACCAACCTAGGTTGTGTTCACAAAGAAGGAATGAGTTGGAATGATTAGGAAAGTTTAAACAATGTTTATCAAAAAATTCAATGAATTCTATACTAAATGCAATACAAATTTGAGGATTGAATGGGTTTTTTTGGTTTTATAAAACTTTTAAAAGAAATGGAATCAAAATAAACAAATGAAGAACAATGCAAAACCATAAAAAGAGCAAGGAACGTTGTTAGAAAATATGTGGATGAATGGATTAAAATGTGGCTTGATTCAAGTTGGAATTAGAATAGAGGTGCATCATAAGAACAAATATGTTTTCCTTAAGAGAATCACTCAAAAGATAGCATGAATTAATCACAAGTTAATCCCAGTTCATTATCCTTTAAATGGAATTTGAACAAACTCAATTGATATTAAATTCTGAGCTAAGCATTTGATTAAACACCTTGAAGGCATATTTCCAATTCTAACTATTATGTGAACTTTGAATTGTCATGTCTTTCCATAGGCAATTATCATCCAATTCAGCTCACTTACAATCAATTTTTGATTCAAAAATTATCATAAATATCTCAATTCAACATCCCAAGCATGAATTCAATACAAACCAGCTAGTTAAATCAAGAATAGTAAGATAATGTCAAGACCAAAAATTAAGAACAAGTAGTCATTAACATAATCCTCAATTCAAAGTACCACAATCTACTCTTCCATGAGAGGTCTAACAAATATAATTCTTAATAAATGTAGTTACAAACCCAAATCCTTCATAATCAACTAAATCAACAAATGATACAAGTCAATTAATAAAGCTAATCATAAAGAAAGCAGAAAAGAGTATAGTAGTGAGTGATTTTCCTTAGCATCTTTAAGCTCTTGAGTCTTTAACACCTCTCCCCTTCATCATCATTGAAAATCAGGCACCAAAAACCCTCACTCAAGTGCCATAACATGTGCTGCAACCCCAAGGAAGAAAGAACTCCAAGTTATGCCCATGAAGAATTAAGATAAAGATGAAAATTGGTGTTGATCCTTGCTAATCCTTCAATCAATTTGATGATTTTAACTCTTCTTCTACTTGGGTCCAGCCACTATTCAGACTTGATTGAGAAAGGATATGGATGAATTTTTTGTGAATGATGGAAGAAAAGTGGAGAAAAGGTGAGAAAATTATGGAAATTGATGGAAGAAAATGTGTGCTAGGGTTTTTGAGAGAATGGAAGAACATGATGAGAGAATGTGGAGGATCTGGTTCTGCACGAAATTTCCTCTATTCAGATCTGAAAAGAAAGACTCTCAATCCATTTCAGCAATTGGAAGCAATGCAATTAAAATATTCTTATATGCTTTCAATTGGTCAAAAGTGTTAGATGCATCTTAGCCCTTAGTTTCTAGCTTGATGGCTTAGGATTTGAGAAAGATCCAATGCAATTAAAATAATCTTCCAATTCTCTTAAAAACATCCTTCCTCTTTTAATGAAATGTCTAGCATGTTCTTTTCCCTTGGCACATTGATGTACATATAAAAATGTAACACATTAAAGCATTGAGGTTATAGAATAATATAGTGCATACTATGTGCATAAAACTATAGTTAAATGAGATTAATCCAATTTCTCCACTTAAAAGGACTCAAATATCACAAAAATTAATCATTAAAATTAAGGGGAAAACACTCTCGAAATGTAGCCAAAGAAAGCAAGAAAAAATCCTAAGAAAATAGCTAGAAAATAAGCTTCTTATGAAAGTTGACTGCAACATCTTTATTTGACCAAACTTTAACCGACTCTAGAATTAAAACCCTAATAACTATGGCCAAGTTTGGTAACTCAAATTAATCCTAATTAAGTGCTCTAGATGATGATTAGGTGATTAATCCAAGAATCATTAAAGATAATTAAATGTAATTTCAAGTGGTACTATAATTATGGATATTGTGGAAAAGTGAAAAATAGATGAATAGTAGATGGAAATAGGTCCAACATAGATTAAAATCTAATCACATGGGATGGTTAATAACATTAAAGGGATAATGAAATGGAAAATTCCTTGAAAAATCTGTTGGAGATTGTACCCTAGGCCAATCATTCTATTATGAACATTGTTCTTTATTATGAAAAAGAAGATATTTTTCTTACATTATTAAATTATTTGCATGTTTTCTTTATAATAATGTTCTTGGATAAATTATTTTATCCTAAATGTCTCTAGTCAATCATCTTTGTAGGAACAATAATGAACTAAAGCTAGTATGATTTTGATTGATAATTATGTATGAAGATACAAATTAAAATCATAAGCTCATGTTAGAGAATAAGCACTGGATCGACCCATCATGAAATAGCTATATGAATCAAGTCATAAACATATCTCATATATAACCGTGTCACAAAGCCCTCAGACTTGAGATCATCATGGCTTCCTACATGGGAATACTATACTTTGGCATAATCAAAAGTCACCTTTAATCGGGAGATTATAAAGACTATGATCTGGTATAGTGGAACTTGTGTGGAGAAAGATGAATGATTAAGATGGAATTTGTCCCTCTAATTAATGGAGAGATATATTTGGGCCCCTTGATGAGTGATACTAAGAAATGCATGGCCGTACTCGAATTGAAGAGTTTTCATTTTTTCTGTTAGTCTACTCAGAGATTGAGAAAGTGATGGTCGAGTAAAATGAGGATGACGTTTCCATGCCTTATATTTAACCTATATATCATGAGACAAAAGGGATGTGATCGGTTTATATGATAGGTTACATTGGATCTCCAATCTCATATGATTTGAGTAGTCACAAAGTCTTGCTAGAGGCCACTTGTGACTTGTGGGTCTAATAGTGTTATTAGCCCACTACCAATATCACATGGGCCTACAAGGTCGCACACAAGAACTGGCCAACTCGAGCTAAAATGTCTAGATTCATTGAATCTAAAATGTGTCTAGATTCAATAAATTTAATATTCAATTTAAGGTGATAGAATTATATATAAATATTTGATATATATATATAAATTAAAATTTGAAATATATATATGTATTTGATATATTATATATATTTGATATATATTATTTCAAAATATATATATAGTTCAAATTAATTCAAATGAATTAGTTTTAAATTTAATTCTATACGATAGATTTAAATTTAAACTAATGTCTTAATCTAAATTTGATTTAGATTTGATTATAAATTTGCATTTAAACTAATAATCTAAATTTGATTTATATGATAAATTAAATCTAGATTCGATTCTGGATAAAGATTAGATAGTTAGTTTAAATTTAATCTGTTAGATAGATTTAAATTCAAACAATCTATTCAATTAATATTTGATTTAGTTTAAATTATTGATTTAAATTAAACAAATATCAAATCCTATCTATATATTGATATAGATTAGGGTACATAATTAATAGAATTTTGAATCACCCTAAAGAGAGAGTGGCCGTATACTCAAAGAGTGAGACTGTATGGACGCATGACAAATATCGGTTGTACAGATGAACAGCATACAGACGTATGGATGTTCACAACCAGAGGTGCTAGCGCACTATTCAAGTTGGACACACCGTTCGTGTGGATACCAGTAAAGGGAGCTGACCAGTCACGTTAGTTCCTAAGGTCTGACGAAATGAAAAGAATACCAAGGGACACACCGGTAGTAAATTCTTTTCTACATCTCAATCTAAATAACGTTAGCGGATCCATGGGAGGGAATTTCTTAATAGTTTTCGCTACATGTATGCTGAAATTCCTAACAAAATCTCACCCAAAATCACATAGAAAACCCTAATTTAATCACTCGAAAAAGCCAAAACAAGCACTTAATTAGCTAATCAATATGGAAAATGCACCAATTGAAAGAATTAATAACCAAATCCAAGGAATATAATAAAATATCACAAAATATGCTTAAAACCAAGGATTTAACACATTTTTCCAACTTATTACACAAAACCAACTAAAACACAAATATGAAATAAAACACAAAAAATAGCCAAATGAATGCAATAAAAATGCTAGATTGGGGGGGCAAAAACATAGTAAAATATGGTCACATCAACAATTTAAGCATATTTATCATACCATTTATCATAAAACTTCATAAAATCAATCAACAAACACTTGAACACAATTAGCCATACAAATTCGTGAAAATTTTGGAAAATTTTCATTTTACAAAATGGATATCCATAGGTCATAAACCTCTTCATTTAACTCAACCAACCATCACAAGTCAATAAAATAATCACATGGAAAGTCATCAAGTGAATAGAAATCATATAGGATACATAATGTAGGAAAAGGTGAAATTGCTACCTTTGAGGATTTCTTTCCTTTTCACTCTATGTACACCCTTTCCTTAGCTTTCACAACTTTCTTGAACCTAAATACATCACCATTAAGGTCTTAAGCCACTGATTCTTGAAGGTTAATCACAAAGTGTCATATCAAACCCTAAAATTACATCTTGCTTTTCATTTGGTTTTTCTTAAGTCCACTACTTGTTCTTAGCTATTTTGGACCCAAGGATTCCATTTTTGGCATCAAAATAATGAAATTCCATCCCTAACTTAAACCCCAGCTTGACTGAACGATACAAGAAAAAGAGAAAAAATGATTTAGCTTGCTATACTTCAAATTACTTGCATATTCATGCTTCAAATGACTAAACTAAGCATTTCCCTAACTTTATTGGTCAAAAAGTCATCTCTTTCTCTTACTAGGTCAAGGTTGAAAATCCATGGAGGGTGGAGGAAGAAGATGACTCCATGAAAGCTTCATAAAACACTTGAAATAGCAAGCTTAACATAGCTAGAGTAGTTACCTTACACTTGCTCTTGAACTTTTCTCAAATTGCTCCTCCATTTATCTCTTATTTTCTTCAAAATTTTTAGGGCTTCTTATCACTCTCTTGGCTGCTGTGGAGGTCTCACAAAATGGGGAGGAAGAGGAGAGTTAACTTACTTAAACACCTTAGCAACACACTTAGAATAAAGAAATATAATGGATGAATAGTAAACTTAGTTTACTTAACTAGCTCAAGGTAGTTAAGTAAACTAAATAAATTCCAATGGTATCCTAACCAGCCATAATGACACTATCTTGGGGTGTTTTTATCCCAAAATACTACATAATTTTATCAATTCAAATATAGCACGCACCGTTAACTTTTACCTAAACTGATAAATATATTTTACCATATTTTGTCACATTATTGATAGAGGATTATTCTAAATTCAATTTTAGACTAAACTCATTATCCTGTCTCATAATATATCTATAAAGGGTCCACATATTGTTCTTTTTACTATTTTGTTTTTTGTAAGGCCCACAACTTCTTTTTTGGTGTAATAATTGCTTTTTGACTTTCAATACTAATTATAAATTTATACTAACTCAATTAACCTCAAAGTAGCATCCCATTGGGTCAGCTTGTCGCAAGCTTCATTTTGATAGAAATTTTTTTAATTACAAAAATGCCCTTGAACCGAGTAAAAATATAATTTTTTTTTCTTTTGGGTCCTTTCTTGTGATTTCTACCAAGGACTATAATGCATAGAATTCATCTCCTTAAAGAATATATTGCATAGAATTTTTTATCGAGCGACCAAAATATAAATTTTTTCTTTTTTTTTTAACTAAAAAATGACCCTATTATCCTTTTTCACATTTAACTATATCTCTTGGTTTTCTCTAATTCTTTATACATTTTATGATATCCAATAAAGTTATAAATATTATATTTCTCTCCCCCTTAAAAAAATTTCTTCCTTGAAATTAAAAATATACCTTATAAACATAATTCTGGATATATCTGTTTCATATATGCTTGCATCTCCCAAGTTCCTTCTTCCAAAGATAAGCCTTTCCAAACCACATTTACTAAATGAATGTCTTTGTTCCTCAGCTGCTTAACTTGATAATCAACGATCTTTTCAAGCATAACATTAAAGTATAAATTATCCTGCAAGTTAATACATTCGTATTTTATAAAATGTGAAGGGTCTAGCTGATATTTCTTAAGTTAGGAAACATAGAAGACATTATGTATTTGGCTCAGGTTTGGTGGTAGAGCTAATTTATAAGCTATAAGTCTGGCTTTGGAAAGGATTTCAAAAGGTCTAATGTACTTACGACTAACTTTTTTCATCTTAATCGATCAACTGACTCAAGTTGTTGGAGATACCTTGAAAAAAACATAATCTCCCTCTTCGAATTTTGTAACACCTTAAATTTAGACCTGAAATCCCATGTATTAGACTTTATAAGAGTCCATTTGTATCACTTTATAAGTTTGAATCATATGAGGGACCAAAATAGAAAAATTTAATGGTTGATGTTTTCATGAATTATTTAATGAAACTCTGCCAAAATTTTCATGAGAATGATTGATGTTTTCATGAATTATGTGATAATATGTATGCATATATGGGTACTACTACTAGGATTCTTTGAATCTCATTGCCCCTAAATGTCTAACATGATAGTTGTCAAGCTATGGCAAAGACATCAAGAAGGCTTTGAGGATTGAAGATGAGCTTGATGATTGAGCAATTGTGAAAGTTACAATGTATTATTTTAGCCATTGGTATAAAATTGTATATGTAATTTATAAGGCTATGTTCTACCGTAGTTATATTCCTCTAAGTCCGTTCTAATGTTATGAATATGATTGGAATAATGATTGATGATGTATGATGATTATGAAGCTTATTATGTAAGTTATGGCATAATTTTGTCCAAGATGACTAGTACTAGTTAGAACAGGGGCACTCTATTGGAAACAAAGCATGTCATTTAAGGGTTATATATGACCTGAAAGTAAACAAAAAAAGTTTTCAAAGGAGTTAATCAACACTCAATTTGGCTGTATATATGATTTATAATAAATTTTTAAATATAGGAGTGAAAACTGGACATTGTTGGAAAAACTATAGTTTTTACTGTAAGTAATGTTTACTATAAAAGGTAGTATAAAATCTTATAGAGCTCTAAAAATTCATTGGTTTGTCTACATAGGAAGCTCTATGTCTTAAGAATGAAATGCCACTGGTGTGCAATTGGAGCTATATAAGGAGAGTTAAGTAAATTTTCCTAAAACTATTCCAGTAAAAACTATGTTCTGACCCTTAGTGGTTTAAGATGATGCTATGCCATGTTCCAGAAAAATAAATGTACAAAATAATTACATATAAAAGTAGACATATAGGGCTTTCAAATGATACAAAAACTACATGAATTGGCTCAGAACAAAAAGAGGTATGAAGTTTTAAAGTTAAAGCCAAAATCTAAAAAAGTTAAAAATAACCAAATGAACAGTATTTTTGTGCTAAATATTGTATCAATTAGCACATTAAAGCTATTATTTCATATTTTTTCTCACATAGATAAGATTTTAAGCTATTTTTAGATATTGAATCACCTTGATACAATTTTTCTAGAATTAGTTATAAATTTTTAAAGTTCACTTGGGAAAAAGGGTTTACCAAATAAATAGTAATCTAAGAAACAAAATTTTTCTATGTTAATCTATCATGTGATTCAAGCTTCTAAACATGATCAAATGGACTTAATTGAAATCTAATTCATGGAAAATATGGTCTATAGCTAAGCTGTCATCGTGAATGCATTGTATTATATTATTGCGTGGTGAAAATGAGCACAAAGTGTACAGTGAAATTATCCTCAATATATAGTATAGCAATAAAGCTTTTGTTTATTCTAATTGTGTTGTTGTGTTTTGGATTTATTGACATATTACTCACTGAATATGGTTGGAGAGGAGGTGGGATTGTTTTACACTGGGCAAGAAGAAAAAATAATTATTAATTAGTAGACAAAAAATGAGATAATTTAAATAAAAAGTGAACAAGGGAACTTTTGTCTATACAACTAATAAATAAGATTTTTTATCATTTTTTTTTTGCCTTTATTGGAGATTTTGAACCGCCAACTATTTCACCAGAGAGTTTTTTTAAAAAAATATGTATATATTGATTTTCTGTTTCTTTCTTCACTTTCTAGCCACAAATCATAATTTTACAAGTTGTAATTTGATAAATTTGAGAAGCAGAGGCAGTGAATCATAGTTTGCAAATTTTAAACCCCCCATAGAAAAGAGCTACCGTCCACCATCTTTCAAGACAGAGATTCGAAAATCAACAAATGTAACAACAATCTAACAAGAGGAATAAAAAATCCAAAGATCCACAATAGAAATCAATAAAAAAGAGCAACACTAAAGACAAAACCCAGAACTACCAACAATCATAAGCAAGAAATTTCAAGAACAAAATTTAACTATCATACCTTGTGCTTAAACCCATTTCCCATACTTTATACTCCATTTATGTCCATTAATGTATAATTAGATACTTGATTACATAAAATAACCCAAATAAAATTTTCTCATTCTCGGGTACAATTCTTTGAATTTATTTCATTTTACCTAATAAACTTTGAAAATTCATAACCAAATATAGAAAAACATTCTTGAGATGGTTCAAGTCTCCATAAATAGCTTAAAAGATTGTCTACATGGAAAAAATATTGAACAGAGCAAATAATTGGCCAATTTCTATAGTAAATTCATAGAAACTTTATTGTAGCAATGGTAAATTTTAAAGTTCACTGAAACTATTCTTAAATTTAAAATTCACCATAAATCATATACAACTTCAAATTAAGTGGTCTTGGTGTCTATGGAAAGCCCTTTGTGCCTATTTTACACCCATATAAATCTTTAAACAACAAAAAGCCTGCACAGTACACATGTTCTTTAGTTGTGATCACAATAGCCATTTACATCATTTAACTCTACAAAATACATATTAATATTTACATACGTGGTCATTTCTTGTCTCAACTTTACATATTTCATTACATTAGACCTAAAGGGACATAATCACATGCAAGTACAGTCCCAAAATCGTACACATCATTTTTGCAAGATATTATAAACAAAATACCAAGGAAAGCAAGTTCATTTTAATTAACAACTTCCTTCTCCTTTCCTTTTGCCTCTTGGTAAGCATTATCATAACTTGGAGCTAGAAAATTTGAACATTTGGAAAGGGTTGAGATTCAAATAACCTCAATGGAAACTACCATACATGCCCATATATCATCATACATTGCAAACTTTTGCGAAAAAAGCAACAAGCTTTCATTTAAAATCAATTGTGCACAAATAATTTCTAAAAATTCGGGGAGTATCTCCCCTCAAAATATGAACATTTCCAGGGTCAAATACTCTTCAAACAACACAACTGATCAATCCAATCCATCACAAAATATCATTTCAATCAACAAATGCATCAATTAAGCATAATGGCAACAATAACAATATATATGCATAATAGGGTTGGTTAACTACCTTCAAGCTTTCCAATGAACTCAAGACTTTGTGGACACTTCCTTTAGCCTTCTAACACTCCTTGGGATTCTATTTTATCATAAAACAATGACATTAGCCACTGATTCTATGATCTCAACTACAAAGTGTACTTAGAAAACCTTAAAATTCCATTTGATTATCCTTTACGAATTTCTTGTACAACACACTTGCTCTAACCTATTTTGGACCCAAGGAATTCATTTGTAGGGTCAAAATTATGAAATTATCTTGTGTTTTGAAACCCTAAATAGGTAGAAAATTTCACAAAAATGTAGAAAAATAACTACATGATAAATTTACAATCTAATGCCACATTCTTGCATCTTGTGACCTATATTTCACTTTTCATTGATTGGTTTTTTTTTCATGGCACAACTTTCTCTCTCTACTTTATCTCTCTAGTCAAAATTTCAGCAAGAAAATAAAGGAAAAATAGCCACCAAAATGCATCAAAATTGCTAGAGAACACAAGGAAATGGTTGCAAGATAATACCTTCAAGTTTTGGAAACAAACTTGTAATTTTTCTCTCCACCCTTTTGCTCCTTGTTTGCACAATTTTTCTCCACCCTTCAAACTTGTAATGTTTGCATGGCTTCTCCTCTCCTTTCTCACTGATTCAAAGTGAAGAATGAAGAAGATGAAGGCTTGAAGTTGTTTATTATGTAATAATAACAAGTAATTAACTTTTACAATTTTTATCTGACTTTTTAGCCTTTCTTTTCACAAAAGTTTTTTTGGAAAATTTCCTTTGTGTCCTAATCTGAATCCAACATGCTTTACCTCCTTTTTTGGTCAAAAATTGCTTTATAAACTTTAATAGACCAATATACCTTTTACCGATTAAATTTATCCGTACCGATTAAGTAATTTTGCCGAAATTGTCATTAAATTGATACAGAATTATCCAACAATTACTTTTAATTCAAACTCATTATATTAACCTAAAATGTATTTTAGCAAGGCCTTTTAATTTTTCTTGAATTAATACTACATCTTCCTATAATCTAAACTAACTTTTATTGGGTAAAATATTAATATTAATCCTAATTACCCAATAAATATTATTTTTGATCTTAATAAATTTCATACTATAATCAATTGGGCTTAACTCATTAAGAGCTTCATTTTGACTATAATTTTTGTATTTACAAAAATGTCCTTAAGTTAGAGCACATGTATAATTTTTGAAAATTTCAGGTCTTAAATGTAATTTTTCCCAAACTTTTATTTCACTCCTTCTCCTACCCTAATTTCCTACTTACTTACAGGGAGTAAAATGAAATAAAATCTTATTTCTAAGGGTGAAGTCATATTAACCTATACTTCTCAAGGAGCATTTTACAAAAAATTTTTCTTTCTTAGGGTAAAACTATAATTTTCTTCCTTTTAGTTTTAATTTAAAAAATTGTCTTTTTACCCCTTTTTCTCTCATTGTTGTGTCTCTCTGTTTTCTGAGATTTTAAACACATTTTAAGATATCATCATTTTTATCATTCTACACTATTTAATATCTAATAAAATTCAAGGTATTACAGTAAAAACCCTTAATATGATATCTCGGGCTTGATAGTAAACTAATGAGAAGTTTATCACTAGAATTATATAGAATCGAAGGAACAGAAACTGGAGAAAGGACCAAAAGGATCAAGATTTGGAGAAAATATAACATAAGAAAGAGCATATGGCATCGCTGCTAGACCTGTCGAATCTTAGATTTTAGGCCGAGTCAGAGACAACTCACACTGCGGCATAGCTGTTAAAAAGGCTGACTTCCCAAGAGGGGGGTGAATTGGGAAGATTGAAATTTTTCTGCACAAAGTGAAATGGGTGAAGATAGCACAGTATAAGGGAAACAACGTGCAAAACAGAGCAAGCTGAAAAGTACAGATGAGGAGATGAAGACTCAATAATTTATCCTGGTTCGGTCTATCCACTTGACTTACGTCCAGTCCCCAAGATAACTCTTGAGATTTTTCCACTATACAGCAAGAATTCAACGGGCGTCTTGCTAATGCCACAATACAATGAGTATGCTCTGTTTCTGGAGCTTTCTCAATCTCTCTAAGTACTTTTACAATGTGCTTCCCAATCCCCTTGTGATTTCCCCTCACAAGTAAATCTATCTTCCAGATGAAAAGTAGATTGTTTACAAAGATATAACTCTCTTGAGTAGGGTAGATATGAAGGTTAAAGTACAGAAATTGAAGTTGAGAGGTTAATGTTAGCAGGGCTGACTTCCCAAGAGGAGGGGTGAATTGGAAAGTTTGAGATTTTTCTGCACAAAGTGAAGTAAGTGAAGATATCACAGTATAATGAAAACAATGCGTAAAGCAGAGCAAGGTGAAAAGTAAAGAAAAGGAGAAGAGAAGTCAGTGATTTATCCTGGTTCGGTCTAGTCACTTGACCTACATCCAGTCCCCAAGACACCTCTTGAGATTTATCCACTATACAGCAAGAATTTCAGTGGGCTTCTTGCTAAAGCTGCAGTACATGAGTATGCTCTGTTTCTGAGCTCTCTCAAACTTTCCAAGCACTTTCACTATGTGCTTCCCAATCCCCTTGTGAATACCCCTCACAAGTAAATCTATCTCCCAGATGAAGAATAGATTGATTACAATGAAATAACTCTCTTGTAAAGAGTGGATATGAAAGTTTAAGTACAAGTTTAGAAGTTAAGAGGGTAAAAGCTTTTGAGAAGAAGATTCAGCAGAAATTCGGTATATACAAGTTTGATTTGTTACCCACAACTTCAAATGATGTTGTATTTATAGATTTAGGTCTCAAATATCCGTTAGAGACTAAATCTATCCGTTGGGGAAGTTATTCAACAGTTACTCTGAAAAACTATCCGGTTACCAACCGCATTTAATGTTTCTGACATACTGAAATTCGAATTTTGGTTGGCCAACAGACGAATTTCGAAGGAACCGAAGATTAAAGCTTCCACTGTTACAGCACGAAGTTCGTCTATTCATGAAGTGAAATTCAAATTTTGAAACTTACAAAACATTTTCACAATGTGACATACGAATTTTCAAGAAGAAAGTTTTTCGGTTAAGTGTGAACAGTGTTTTCAATTTTCTACAGTGCCTTCGAAATTCGAATTTTGGATCCCCAAAATTCGTCTGTCCATTGAACGTTTAAAGGGACACAGTAGATTACTTTCTTCGAATTTTGAATTTTGAAAGGGCGAAATTCGTCTGTCAGAGAAACTCTTTTCAGACTAATTTCATCATTCGAATGTTGCAAATTCTTATCATTCGTATGTCAATGTTTCATTTCAATAGACTCAAGAACTTAGCTTCTGAAATTTGAATTTCAATGTTCAAAGTTCGTCTGTCAGAGAGCAGTTTTGAAACTTAAATCACTCTTGATCTCAGGTGAACTTTAACATAGTTTCAGATGAATTTCTTCCATTTTCTCAAGTTTTGTTTTGTTTGAAATTCGAATTTTGAAGACTCAAAGTTCGTCTGTTGCAAAGAAGCATCTTTCAGACTTATATGAAAATTCGAATGTTGGAAGTTCAAAATTCGTCTGTCAGAGAGCATTTATCAAACTTAATTTCATTTTGATTTCAGATGCACTTTATCATAGTTTCAGACGAATTTCTTTGGTTTTTACAAACTTCATTTTACTTGAAATTCGAATTTTGAAAGTGTGAAGTTCGTCTATTAGCAAAAGCCCTCTTTTCAGACTAGATGAAAATTCGAATTTTGAACAACCAAAATTCGTCTGACAGAGAGCCATCTCTTTAGACTTATTCAGTTTTAGCTCGAAATTCGAATTTCCAAAGGCAAAGTTCGAATTTCCAACTTGACAGTTTAGCTTAAACTTTCAACCATCGTCTGTTTGTGGGTGTTTTTCAAATATTTGAAGATTTAACATAAAATCAAAGTTTGAAAACTTCTTTTCTTCAAATCAAAATCTTTTACCTAGTCATAACAAAAACTAAGGATCCTATAAAAGATCTAACAGCAAGTACTTAGAAAATCTTCACTTGAAACAGCTTTGCTCTCCTTTGATATCTTTAATCCAAGCTCTTGAATGTTGGTTTGGAATCATCAAAACTCTTGTTTCAACATTCTCCCCCTTTTTGATGATGACAAAACAACTTACAACCTGGATTAGTACTTAGGTTTGCTTTCACAAGCTCCCCCTCAACATATGCATAAGATATCAACAGATTTAAGGCACAAAATATTGCAACAAAGGGATCCATTCATTTAATCAAGAGTTGCTTGTACAGAAACAAATTAAGCAAAGTTCAAACATCAAATCCAGTTTAGACAACAAATCCAAAACACAAATACACAGTACAAAGTACAACAAGAGGACTTAAGCCTAATCTCCAATCATTTCTTCTTGGACATGGTCTTCTTGCTGTAGGATTTCCCTTTTCCTTTACCAGATTGCTCAGCAGCAGGCTTTCCAGTTTGCCCAGACTTCTCCCCCTTTTTGACATCATCAGGAAGGCCAACAAAATCAGCCGGAGGAGGGATCTGAGAGACAGGAATAGCACGAAGGGGCACAGGAGCAAAAGGGATTTCAGGTTCAGCTAGGGGCTCAGTGCTTGTTTCCTCGTCAGAGATTTCCAGCAGCTCCTGCATTGCCTGTCTGGAAAGAGTTAGTTGAGCTCTTTGTTCCTCTGTAAGACCATAGGCAGCTAGAGAAGAGGAAGCTGGTTTAGCAGGAGGAAACATTTCTTCCAGTCTTCTCCTCTGAGCTTCCAGTAGTGCATTGTGAGCAATGGCAATATAGTCAAGAACAGGTACAAGGCTCCTTTCTTCAGTGCTCACATCTTCTTGCATAGAGGAGCTTGAAATGGCTGCAACTAGTCTTTCAACTTGCTCAGATTCTTGAGTTGACAGAATTGATTCCTGAGCATCTTCTTGCATGGGCTCATGAGGGCTTGTGTCTTGGAGTCCTTCTTCTCCCAATCCATAGTCCAAGGGTGGACCAGGACTTGGTGTTCTCATTGCACCAGCACCATCTATCTCATCATCATCACGGTCAAAGGAGGCAATCTCGAAGGGACTTGGGGGCACAGGGGATGGAGACAGAGTAGGCTCAGGGACACCAGGCTGAGGTGGAGCTGAAGTGGTAGGAATTGCATTTCTTATCTCTTCATAGGCATCAGCCACCACCTTCATATTTACAGCCAACTGATGGATCTGATCTTGTAGATGAGCAAATTTGGCATTTTGCTCATCTCTTATGCTGAGAATGAGTGTTGATAGACTGTCAAACAACTCAGTGACCTTTGTTGGCTTGGCCCGTAAGGAGGGAGTAGAAGGAGGGTGAGTAGGCCTGGAGGGAGATGGGATTGGCTGAGAAGTCTGAGGTACAGATTTGCCAGGGGCCTCGGAAGTTCCTTCTTGTTGGAGGGATGCATCAGTAACAAAGAACAAGTCTTCAGATTTCCCTGCTCCCTTTCCAACCCATCGTCCTTCATCTCTTTCAATGCCCATCCTTTGCAGTTCCTCCTCTTTGAATGCCTCAGTAAGTTTCCCTTTCCCCTTTTCAATGTGTTGAATTCTTGCATGCTGCAGGATTCTTGAAATAATTGCGGCATAGGGAAGTGTGGAATCCTTCCTCTGATCCCTTGCCTTTATCATTCTCTGGAGAATGATATGACCCATGTTAATCAGCTTCCCACGTATGATAGCAGTCATCACATGAGCCTCTGCCCTTGTTATCAAATTGAAGCTGCCACCCTTGTTGAATATGATTCTGGACACTATATAGTGCAGGATCCTGACTTGTACACTTAGGTCTGTGGGCTTCAACAGATTTATTGTTGGCCTATTTTCCCTTCTCCTGAATAAGGTGTCCAAGATGGTGCTCTCTTTATAGTTCAGAAAGGATCCACCTTTTTCATCAGCTGTGCTTGCCTAATCTATATATCCAGAGGCTGTGATGTCAATTTTCAGCCCATCTTGTCCTGGGATTTCCAGCACTTCATTGATTGTTTCATCAGCAAGCCAGATGGTCCTTGATCTCAAAGTGACCTCCCATTTCTTTTTCTTGCTGTTATATTGAAGAAAGGCATACCAAGTTTTCACTATTTCATCATCATATTTTTCAGCAATTTCCAACAGGTTTTTGTATCTTATCAACCATAATGCAGCATCAAAGTTGTTGGATATCAAAAATTGCTCCATATTTACACAGTGAGGCTTGATTACCTTTTTGCTGGAAAACTTGGCCGAAAACTCTTCTTGAATCTCAGGAGTACTCCAAAGTGGCAGTGTAGTAAGCTCAAATTCTCCAGATTGTGTAGAAGAGGAGGAAGCCACAGTAGCAGTATCAGCCGAAGGGACTGCAGTTTTTGATGAGGAAGGTCCAGTTTTCTGTGAATCTGCCTTGGATGATGATTTCTGGCGTTTAGAAGGGGTAGCTTTACTGGGTTCGGCCTTTCTCTTGGATTTCTCTCCTTCCTTTGTAGCATATTGAGATTTGACCGTTCTTTTTGGCTGAGTTCCAGCTTGTCCTGCTCCAGGGATCTTTACTCTCGCCATTTTTCAGTGGAATGATGCAGAATGAGGTTAAGGAAAGGTTTATGGGATGCGAATGGAAGTTTAAGCAGTGAAGAATGATGGTTTTTGGACAGGAGTTAAGAGGATTAAAGAGAGAATCATAACAGATTTAGGGAGGTTACAAATTGGGTTGCGTCTGTTCTGAGGAAAACCGTTGCATTTAACGTGTGTAACCGTCTGAAAGACAAATTTTGAGGGGTCAAAATTCGAACTTCGGGCAGTTACAAGTTAAACCGTTCAGTACAGCTTACTGACAGACGAATTTTCATCTTGAAAGTTCGTCTGACAGTGGCATGAAACAAGCAATACAAGCAGAACAGACGAATTTTGTTCCACCAAAGTTTGAATGTTGAGAAGAAAAAGGCAGACAACAATCAAACTATCAATCAACAGACGAATTAAACATGCAGAGCTGCATCTTTCAATAATTCAACATGAAGGACATGATTCATCAGACGAATTTTGAACTGAAAATTCGAATTTTTCAACTTTGTAAAGATTGTCCAACATTCGTATGTTAAGAATTAATAATTTGTGTAGCAGTGCTGGACAAACAAAACTTTGAAAGTTTTTATTTTGAAAATTCGAACTTTCAAGTTTCAACAGACGAATTTCGAGGCATTACTGAGAACTGTTCCAAGGCATAATAGGCCGAAGCTCGTCTGTTAGTGAATTGAAATTCGAATGTTGACCATATTGACCATGTCAAAAGCACATTTTATGAAGCAAAATACGTCTAGCACACATTAAAATGCGAATTTCATCTTTAAAAACTTACAGAATGGATCCAAAGCTTAGAATTTACATCATTTACTCCATTTTCTGGTTGTTCCATTCTGACGTGCTCCAATCTTCAAGTTTATTGCCATTGATTTTCACAAGGAGCACCTGCACCTCAAATTAAATATACTCCGATGCTCAAGTTAGAATTGATTCTAATATTGAAAATTCTAAAGACAGAATTGCACAGAAATATCTTACAGTTCATTGGGGTTTACCATTCCAAATTCTCTCCTTATTTTACAAAGCCTGTCTTCTGGCAGAGGTTTTGTGAGTATATCAGCAACTTGATCCTCTGTTGGGATGTACTCCAATCTGACTTCTCCTTTCAGAACGTGATCTCTTATGAAGTGGTGCCTAACTTCAATATGCTTCGTCCTTGAATGCATGATAGAATTCTTGGTGATATTTATAGCACTTTGGTTGTCACACATGATTGGTATCTCTTTTATTTTAACCTCAAGATCTTCAAGCTGCTGTTTCATCCAGATGACTTGGGCACAACAGCTTCCAGCTGCAACATACTCAGCTTCTGCAGTGGATAGGGCCACACTGTTTTGCTTTTTGCTGAACCATGAAACCAGGGATCCTCCAAGAAACTGACAAGTTCCACTTGTGCTTTTTCTATCAGTTTTGGATCCTGCAAAATCCGCATCAGTGTATCCTTTGAGATCTTCTCCATTACTCTTTGGATACCAAAGACCCATCTGTGATGTTCCAATAGGATATCTGAAAATTCTTTTCACAGCTGTTGCATGGGATTCTTTGGGGCATGATTGGAACCTTGCACACATGCAGACACTGAACATAATGTCAGGTCTGCTGGCAATTAAGTACAGCAGGGATCCAATCATTTTTCTGTACTGAGTAGTGTTAAACATCTTCCCATTCTCATCCATATCCAGTTTGGTTGCAGTAGCCATAGGTGTTCCCATTGGCTTGGCATTCTCCATTCCAAACTTCTTTAGCAGCTCCTTTAGATACTTGGAATGACTAAGAAAGATACCATCACCTTGCTGTTTAATTTGCAATCCAAGGAAGAAGTTGAGTTCACCCATCATGGACATCTTGAATTCTCCCTGCATTAACTTAGAAAATTTCTTGCAAAGAGCCTCACTAGTAGCACCAAAAATAATATCATCAACATTAATTTGAACAATTAGTAAGTCTTTATTTTCTTTCTTAGCAAATAAGGTTGTGTCAACTTTGCCTCTGTTAAACCCCTTTTCAGTCAGAAAATTGCTCAGTCTCTCATACCATGCTCTAGGGGCCTGCTTTAAACCATAAAGAGCTTTCTTCAATTTATAAACATAGTTCGGTTTTGTAGAATCCTCAAAACCTGGAGGTTGATCTACATAAACTTCTTCCATGATATATCCATTCAGAAAAGCACTTTTTACATCCATTTGATATAATAAAATATTTTTCATGCATGCATATGCTAGCAGTATTCTTATAGACTCTAGTCTAGCTACTGGTGCAAAAGTTTCTTCAAAATCAGTACCTTCTTCTTGATTATACCCTTTAGCAACCAGTCTCGCTTTATTTCTGATTATTATTCCAGATTCATCAAGTTTGTTTCTGAAGACCCATTTAGTTCCAATAACAGAATGATTTTTGGGTCTGGGCACTAGATCCCAAACTTGATTTCTTTCAAATTGATTTAATTCATCTTGCATAGCCATAATCCAATATTCATCAGTTAAGGCTTCTTCAGCACATTTGGGTTCAATTTCAGAAATGAAAGCACAGTTGAGCATTTGATCCCTTAACTGTTTTCTGGTTTTGACTTTCTCTTGAACATTCCCTATTACTTGATCAACAGGGTGATTCCTTTGATATCTCCAAGCTCTAGGGAGTTCTTGAGTTGTTTCTTCATTATTTTCTTCATCAAACTCTTGCTCTTGGACATCTTCCTCTGTGTCAACAGATTCAGATATCTTTGGAGGTTCAGTTTTACTTTTGTTAGAAAATCCCAGTTTTTCAAAATTGATAGTAAGATCATCCTCATGTTTTGAAACAGCTTCATTTTCAATGAAAACCACATGCACTGATTCTTCTACTATATTTGATCTTTTATTATAAACCCTATAAGCCTTACTCCTACTTGAATAGCCCAAAAATATACCTTCATCGGATTTGGCATCAAACTTACCCAGATTTTCTTTCCCATTGTTGTGAATAAAGCATTTGCACCCGAACACATGGAGGTGTGACATATTTGGCTTTCTTCCCTTGTACAGCTCATAAGGAGTCTTCCCAAGGATTGGTCTGATGTAGGCTCTGTTTATGATGTAACTTGCTTTATTCACTGCATCAGCCCAAAACACTTGAGAGAGTTCCTTCTCATTTAGCATAGCTCTAGCCATCTCTCCAATGGTTCTGTTCTTCCTTTCCACCACTCCATTTTGTTGAGGAGTTCTTGGTGCTGAGAAGTTGTGGTCAATCCCATGCTCATTGCAGTACTCCAGGAAGTATGCATTTTCAAATTCTCCTCCATGGTCTGACCTAATAGACACAATAGAAATACCTTTCTCATTTTGCACTTTCTTAGCTAAGGTTACAAATGCATCAAAGGTATCACTTTTAGAGGAAAGAAACAATGTCCAAGGGAATCTAGAATAATCATCTATAATTACAAGCACATACAGATTACCACCAAGACTTTTCACCCTGGATGGTCCAATTAAGTCCATATGCAACAATCCAAGTGGTCTTGTTGTGGTAACTACATTTTTAGATTTGAAGGATGATTTAGTTTGTTTTCCTCTTAGGCATGCATCACATTCTTTATCCTTTTCAAAAGATATTTTAGGAAGACCAGTTACTAGCTCATTTTTAATCAGTTTAGACAATTGATTCATGTTAACATGAGCTAATCTCCTATGCCATAGCCAACTATCATTATCCTGACTAATTAAACATACAGAGTCCAAGGGAGGAAGTTCATCAAGGTCAATAGTATAACAGTTACCATCCCTTTGAGCTTTGAGGATTACTTTGCGATCACTTTTTCTAATGACCAGGCAAAACTTTGAGTCAAACAGCACCCAGTTTCCTTTGTCACAAGTCTGACTCACGCTTAGTAAGTTGTGGTTGAGGCCAATCACCAACAGCACCTCTTCAATGGATGTTTCTGGATTTTTGCCCACAATTCCAATACCAATGATTTTGCCATATTGGTCACCTCCAAAGGTCACCTTTCCTCCTTTCTTGTCTCTAAGGGTGATGAACTTCTCCTTATCACCAGTCATGTGGCTTGAGCAGGCACTGTCTATATACCATTTGTTGCTTTTCTTAGCTTTGAGACAGACCTGCAAAACAAAGTTTATGTTTTCCTTTTAGGTACCCAAACTTGCTTGGGTCCTTTTCGGTCAGTAGGTATTTCCCTAGATGCAGATGCAACTTTGGGAACCCATTCAACTTTCCTGCCAAGTCCATTTTTCTTCAAAACACACGAACTGGAAATATGTCCCTTTTTGTTACAGAAATGACAGGTAGTGAAAGGACTGCTAGATTGAGAAGTAGGAAGAAAACAATGCAGATAATACTTTTGTCTAGCATGTCTTGGCTGATCATATGTTTCAATGTGAGGTGATGCATCATTTTTCTTTTTATTGTTCTCAGCATGCACAAATTATCTCATATATACATTCTGATTTTTCTTCCTAATCTTTTCCTTGACAGCACATGGATCATAGCCAAGACCAGCTTTTCCCTGTGATATTCTTTGGCTCCCCATCAATGCAAACAACATATCTTTACCTCTAGTGAGCCTAGACATGTTTTTAACCAAATAATCATTAGTTTGCTTAAGTTTGGTGCATGAAGTACAGCAAACAAATTCAGAAGAAGGTAAAGAGACAGTTTCAGAAACTATGCTTTGAGACTCCAGCTTACTTATCTTTTTCTTTGCTAATTTCAGTTCTTTAGCAACTTTAATGAATTCATCATGAAGCTCATGAAATGCATCTAGTAATTCAGAATAGGAAGGTTCAGATTCATATACCTCTTCTTCCTGATCACTGTTGTATGAGGGTGTGGCTTCTTCAAAAGCAAGTGCCATCAGACAAATGTTGGCAATCTCATCCTCATCTTCTTCTTCCTCATCTGAGTTGTTGCCCCATATAGATGAGATGTAGGCCTTCTTCTTCTTTCCTTTATCAGTAGCTTTCTTTTCCTTTTCTTGTTTCTTGATGAATTGGGGGCAGTCCCACTTTATGTGTCCCTGCTTCTTGAATTCATAGCAAGTCACAGGTTCTTTTGTCTCTTTCTTGCTTTCTCCAGCTGCTCCTTTCTTGAAGAATCTCTTATTCTTCTTCTTGCTATAGAATCTTCCAAATTTTCTAACCATCATAGCCAGACTTTCCTCATCCAGCTCATCTCCTTCATCAGATTCTTCTTCCTTTTCATCAGCAGCTTTGAGGGCAAGGCCTTTCTTCTTTCTGTCCAGCCCAGCTTCCTTGAGTGCTTTGATTTTTCCTTCATATTCCTCAAGGCTGCCGAAGAGAGCTGTGATAGAAGCCATTGATTCTCCTCTGGCTTCTTCTATTGCTGTCACCTTGGGCTGCCATTCCAGAGGGAGAGCTCTGAGTATTTTTCTTACTTTTTCAGACTGAGTGTATTCCTTTCCCAGGCTTTTGAGTTGATTCACAATGAGGGTGAATCTCTTTTGTAGCTCCTTTACAGTCTCTCCTTCAGCTATTCTGAAGCTTTCATACTCCCCAATGCACGTGCTCAGTCTGTTCTCCCTGACTCCAGATGTTCCTTCATGTACAATCTGTAGATATCCCACATTCCTTTTGCAGTGGTGCATTGCGAGACTCTGTAGAATTCATCTTGATTTAGGGAGCTGACTAAACAGTGTTTTGCTTTGAAATTCAATAGGACTCTCCTTCTGTCCTCATCATTCCATTCTGCTTCCAACTTCTCTTTGTGTCCTCCATCTTCAGTTAGAGTCATTGGAACGAAATCTCCTTTTTCAATGACTGACTAGATGTCAAGATCAATTGATTGGAGGTAGATCTACATTCTCATCTTCCAGTACCCATAATGCTCTCCACTGAAGCCTGGTGGTCTGTTAGTATTATTCCCTTCAGGAAGTATACTCTCTCCAAAGCCAGCCATCATAATTCCCGGACTGTGAGTTCCTTTGTACGGGAATCCGGGCTCTGATACCACTTGTTAGCAGGGCTGACTTCCCAAGAGGGGGGGTGAATTGGGAAGTTTGAGATTTTTCTGCACAAAGTGAAGTAAGTGAAGATATCACAGTATAATGAAAACAATGCGTAAAACAGAGCAAGGTGAAAAGTAAAGAAAAGGAGAAGAGAAGTCAGTGATTTATCCTGGTTCGGTCTAGTCACTTGACCTACATCCAGTCCCCAAGACACCTCTTGAGATTTATCCACTATACAGCAAGAATTTCAGTGGGCTTCTTGCTAAAGCCGCAGTACATGAGTATGCTCTGTTTCTGAGCTCTCTCAAACTTTCCAAGCACTTTCACTATGTGCTTCCCAATCCCCTTGTGAATACCCCTCACAAGTAAATCTATCTCCCAGATGAAGAATAGATTGATTACAATGAAATAACTCTCTTGTAAAGAGTGGATATGAAAGTTTAAGTACAAGTTTAGAAGTTAAGAGGGTAAAAGCTTTTGAGAAGAAGATTCAGCAGAAATTCGGTATATACAAGTTTGATTTGTTACCCACAACTTCAAATGATGTTGTATTTATAGATTTAGGTCTCAAATATCCGTTAGAGACTAAATCTATCCGTTGGGGAAGTTATTCAACAGTTACTCTGAAAAACTATCCGGTTACCAACCGCATTTAATGTTTCTGACATACTGAAATTCGAATTTTGGTTGGCCAACAGACGAATTTCGAAGGAACCGAAGATTAAAGCTTCCACCGTTACAGCACGAAGTTTGTCTATTCATGAAGTGAAATTTGAATTTTGAAACTTACAAAACATTTTCACAATGTGACATACGAATTTTCAAGAAGAAAGTTTTTCGGTTAAGTGTGAACAGTGTTTTCAATTTTCTACAGTGCCTTCGAAATTCAAATTTTGGATCCCCAAAATTCGTCTGTCCATTGAACGTTTAAAGGGACACAGTAGATTACTTTCTTCGAAATTCGAATTTTGAAAGGGCGAAATTCGTCTGTCAAAGAAACTCTTTTCAAACTAATTTCATCATTCCAATGTTGCAAATTCTTATCATTCGTATGTCAATGTTTCATTTCAATAGACTCAAGAACTTAGCTTCTGAAATTTGAATTTCAATGTTCAAAGTTCGTCTGTCAGAGAGCAGTTTTGAAACTTAAATCACTCTTGATCTCAGGTGAACTTTAACATAGTTTCAGACGAATTTCTTCCATTTTCTCAAGTTTTGTTTTGTTTGAAATTCGAATTTTGAAGACTCAAAGTTCGTCTGTTGCAAAGAAGCATCTTTCAGACTTATATGAAAATTCGAATGTTGGAAGTTCAAAATTCGTCTGTCAGAGAGCATTTATCAAACTCAATTTCATTTTGATTTCAGATGCACTTTATCATAGTTTCAGACGAATTTCTTTGGTTTTTACAAACTTCATTTTACTTGAAATTTGAATTTTGAGAGTGTGAAGTTCGTCTGTTAGCAAAAGCCCTCTTTTCAGACTAGATGAAAATTCAAATTTTGAACAACCAAAATTCGTCTGACAGAGAGCCATCTCTTCAGATTTATTCAGTTTTAGCTCGAAATTCGAATTTCCAAAGGCAAAGTTCGAATTTCCAACTTGACAGTTTAGCTTAAACTTTCAACCATCGTCTGTTTGTGGGTGTTTTTCAAATATTTGAAGATTTAACATAAAATCAAAGTTTGAAAACTTCTTTTCTTCAAATCAAAATCTTTTACCCAGTCATAACAAAAACTAAGGATCCTACAAAAGATCTAACAGCAAGTACTCAGAAAATCTTCACTTGAAACAGCTTTGCTCTCCTTTGATATCTTCAATCCAAGCTCTTGAATGTTGGTTTGGAATCATCAAAACTCTTGTTTCAACAGTTAAAAGCTTTTGAGAAGAAGATTTGGCAGAAATTCAGTATATACAAGTTTGATTCATTACCCACAACTTCAAATGATGTTGTATTTATAGATTTTGGCCTTAACTATCCGTTAGAGACTAAATCTATCTGTTGGGGAAGTTATCCAATGGTTACTCTGAAAAACTATCCGTTAACCAACCGCATTTAATGCTTCTGACATACTAAAATTCGAATTTTGGTTGGTCAACAGACAAATTTTGAAGGAACCGAAGGTTAAAGCTTCCAACATTACAGCACGAAGTTCGTCTGTTCATGAAGTGAAATTCAAATTTTGAAACTTACAAAATATTTTCACAATGTCACATATGAATTTTCAAGAAGAAAGTTTTTCTGTTAAGTGTGAACAGTGTTTTCAATTTTCTACAGTGCCTTCAAAATTCGAATTTTGGAAACCCAAAATTCGTCTGTTCCTAGTACGTTCAAAAGGCACAGTAGTTCACTTTCTTCGAAATTCGAATTTTGAAAGAGTGAAGTTCGTCTGTCCGAGTGACTCTTTTCAGACTAACTTCAATATTCGAATGTTAGAGGACTTTGTCATTCGTATGTCAATGTTTCATTTCAACAGTCTCAAAAAACCTTGCTTCTGAAAATTCAAATTTTAATGTTCAAAGTTTGTCTATCAGAGAGCAATTTTGAAACTTAGTATAATCTTGCTTTCATATGAACTTTAACATTGTTTCAGACAAATTTCTTTATTTTTCACAAATTGCATTTTGTCTGAAATTCGAATTTTGAAGACTTAAAGTTCGTCTATTACAAAGAAGCTTCTTTCAAACTTATATGAAAATTCGAATGTTAGAAAGCCAAAGTTTGTCTGTCAGAGAGTGTTTTTCAAACTCAATTTCTTCTTGATTTCAAATAAACTTCAACATTATTTCAAACGAATTGCTTTGGTTTTCACAAACTGCATTTTATCTGAAATTCGAATTTTGAAGATGTGAAGTTCGTTTGTCGCAAAAAGACTTCTTTCAGACTTGGATGAAAATTCAAATTTTGGAAAACCAAAATTCATCTGACAGAGAGACATCTTTTCAGATTTATTCAGTTTTAACTAGAAATTTGAATTTCCAAAGGCAAAGTTTGAATTTCCAATATGACAGTTTAGTTTAAACTTTCAAACTTAGTCTGTTTGTGGGTATTTTTCAAATAAGTCAAGATTTATCATAAAATCAAGGTTTAAAAACATCTTTTCTCAAAATCAAAATCTTTTACCCTCATTTAAACATAACAAAAGATCCTACATAGGATCTAGAAGCTATTACTCGGAACATCTTCACTTGAGACACTTTGATCTCCTTTGATATCTTCAATCCAAGCTCTTGGATGTTGGTTTGGAATCATCAAAACTATTGATTCAACATTCTCCCCCTTTTTGATGATCACAAAACAACTCACAAACTGGATTAGTACTTGGGTTTGCTTTAACAAGCTCCCCCTCAACATATGCATTATTTTTCAAAAGACATCATGCACAGTAGATCAACTGAAGATATTCAAAGAGTAATATGTACAAAATGTTGCAACAAAGAAATCCATTCATTTAATCAAGAGTTGCTATACAAAAACCAAATTAGACAAAGTTTCAATATTCAAACATTCAAAACATCAACAGAAACACAAAACACTACAAGAGGACTCAAGCCTAATTTCTAAGCAAATCTTCAATCATTTCTTCTTGGGCTTGGTCTTCTTGCTGTACGTTTTCCCTTTCCCAGATTGCTCAGCAGCAGCACACTTTCCAGTTTGCCCAGTCTTCTCCCCCTTTTTGGCATCATAAGGAAGGCCAACAAAATCACCCGGAGGAGGGATCTGAGAAACAGGAATAGCACGAAGTGGCATAGGAGCAAAGGGTATTTCTGGCTGTACTGGTGTAGGAGGCTCAGCAGGCTTAGGGCTAGGTTCTTCATCATCAGAAATCTCAAGTAGTTCTTGCATTTCCTTCCTGGAAAGAGCCAGTTGAGCTCTCTGTTTCTCTGAAAGCCCATAGGCAGCAAGAGAAGGAGGAGCTGGTTCATCAGGACAAAACATTTCCTCAAGCCTCTTTCTTTGAGCTTGCAGGAGAGCATTGTGAGCAATGGCCTCATAATCAACAACAGGCACAATGCTCCTCTCTTCATTGCCTGCACCTTCCTACTTCAAAGAGGTTGAAATGGCTGCAACCAGTCTTTCAACTTGCTCTGATTCTTGAATGGACAAAATTGAATCCTGAGCATCTTCTTGTATAGGCTCATGAGGGCTTGTTTCTTGAAGTCCTTCTTCTTCCAATCCATAGTCCAAGGGTGGACCAGGACTAGGTGTCCTCATTGCACCAGCACCATCTATATCATCATCATGGTCAGAGGAGGCAATCTCGAAGGGGCTTGGAGGCTCAGGAGTTGGAGATTGGACAGGCACAGATGACCCTGGCTGAGGTGGAGCTGAAGTGGCAGGGATTGCACTTCTGATCTCTTCATAAGCATCAGCCACCACCTTCATGTTCACAGCCAACTGATGGATCTGATCTTACAGATGAGCAAATTTGGCATTTTACTCATCTCTGATTCTGAGAATGAGTGTAGATAGGCTGTCATACAACTCAGTAATCTTGGTTGGCTTGGCCCGTGAGGAAGGAGTGGAAGGAGGGTGAGTAGGCTGGAGGGAGATGGAATTGGCTGAGAAGGCTGAGGTACAGATCTGCCAGGAGCCTCAGAGGTGCCTTCTTGTTGTAGGGAGGCATTAGCAACAAAGAACAAATCTTTAGATCTCCCTACTCCCTTTCCTACCCACCTTCCTTCATCTCTTTCAATGCCCATCCTCTTTAGTTCTTCCTCCTTGAATATTTCAGTGGGCATGCCCTTCCCTTTCTCAATATGCTGAATTCTCGCATACTGCAGAATTCTGGAGATGATAGCAACATAGGGGAGTGTCGAGTCCTTCCTCTGATCTCTAGCCTTGATCATGCGTTGGAGAATGAGGTGTTCCATATTAATCAGTTTCCCACGCATGATTGCAGCCATGACCTGTGCCTCTGCCCTTGTTATCAAGTTGAAGCTGCCTCCTTTGTTGAATATAATCCTGGACACTATGTAGTGCAGGATCCTCACTTGAACACTAAGGTCTGTGGGCTTCAACAGGTTTATGGATGGCCAATTTTCCCTCCTTCTAAACAATGTGCTCAGAATAGTACTCTCCTTGTAGTTCAGAGAGGGAACACCTTCTTCATCAGTCAAATCTGCCTCATCCATGTACCCAGAGGCATTGATATCAATCTTGAGTCCATCTTACCCAAGGATTTCCAGCACCTCATTGAATGTCTCATCAGTAAGCCAAATGGTCCTAGACCTTAGACTGACTGCCCACTTTTTCTTTTTGCTGTTGAATTTTAAAGAGGCGTACAATGACTTCACCACTTCGTCATCATATTTCTCCAATACCTCCAACAGATTCTTGTATCTCATCATCCATATACCAGCATCAAAATTACTAGAGACCAAGAAATCTTCCAAATTTACACAATGTGGCTTAATTACCTTTTTGTTGGTAAATTTGGTGGAGTATTCTTCTTGAATCTGTGGAGTGCTCCATAATGGCAGTGTGGTAAGCTCATACTCTCCAGATTGAGTACTGAACGATGAAGTGGAAGCAACAGCAGCAGCTTCTGAGGGAACTGGAACCGAAGGTTCTGCACTTTTTGGTGAGGAGGGTCCAGCTTTCTGAGAATCTGCTTTGGATGCAGTCTTTTGGCGTTTGGTGGGAGTTACCTTACTGGATTCGGCTTTTCTCTTTGATTTCTCTCCTTCCTTCGAGGCATATTGTGATTCAACATTCCTCTTTGGTCGGGCTCCAGCTTTCCCAGCTTTAGGATTTTTGACTCTTGCCATTTTTCGGATGAATATTGCAGAATGAGGCTTAGAATGGGTTTAAAGGATGCGAAAGGAAGTTTAATCGGTGGGAAATGGCAGTTTTTGGTCAGAATTTAAGAGATTTGATAAAGAATTGGAACAGACTCAGAGGAGTTAAGAATAGGGTTGCGTCTGTTCAAGAGAAAACTGTCAGTTTTAACGTATGTAACCATCTGACAGACGAATTTTGAGGGGTCAAAATTCGAACTTCGAGCAGTTACAAGTTAAACCATTTAGCAAAGCTTACTGACAGATGAATTTTCATCTGAAAGTTTGTCTGACAGAGGCTTGGAACAAGCAAAACAAGCACAACAGACGAATTTTGTTCCAACAAAGTTCGAATGTTGAAGAGAAAATAGCAGCCAACAAACAAAACAACAACCATTAGACGAATTTCGCATGCAAAACTTCATCTTTCAAGTATTCAACATGAAGAACATGATTCAACAGACAAATTTTGAACTGAAAATTCATATTTTTTAACTTTTGTAAAGGTTGTCCAATATTCGTAGGTTAAGAAGTGATAATTCATATAACAGTGATGGACAAACATAACTTTGAAATTTTTTATCTTGAAAATTCAAACTTCAAGGATTCAATAGACAAATTTCGAGGTATCACCGAGAACTATTCCAAGGCATAACAGTTCAAAGTTCTTCTGTTGGTCAACTAAAATTCGAATGTTGACCACGTTGGCCAGTTCAAAAACACAGTTTATGAAGCAAAATACGTCCAACACACATTTAAAATACGAATTTCATCTTTAAAAACTTACAGAATGGATCCAGAACTTAGAATTTTTGTCATTTACTTCACTTTCTGGTTGTTCCATTCTGGTGTGCTCCAATCTTCAAGTTTATTGCCATTGAATCTTGTGAGGAGAACCTGCAACTTAAATTAAACATACTCCGATGCCAAAGTTAGACTTAACCTTTGAAAACAAGATTGCACGAGAATAACTTACAGTTCACTGGGATGTACCATACCCAATTCTCTCCTTATTTTGCAATGACTATCCTCTGATAGAGGCTTTGTGAGTATATCAGCAACTTGATCCTCTGTCGGGATGTACTCCAGCTTAACTTCTCTTTTCAGAACGTGATCCCTTATAAAGTGGTGCCTAACTTCAATATGTTTCGTCCTTGAATGCATGATAGGATTCTTGGTGATATTTATGGCACTTTGGTTGTCACACATGATTGGTATCTCTTTCATTTTAACCTCAAGATCTTCAAGCTGCTGCTTCATCCAGATGACTTGGGCACAACAGCTTCCAGCTGCAACATACTCAACTTCTGCAGTGGATAGGGCCACACTGTTTTGCTTTTTGCTGAACCACGAAACCAGGGATCCTCCAAGAAACTGACAAGTTCCACTTGTGCTTTTTCTATCAGTTTTGGATCCTGCAAAATCCGCATCAGTGTATCCTTTGAGATCTTCTCCATTACTTTTTGGATACCAAAGACCCATCTGTGATGTTCCAATAGGATATCTGAAAATTCTTTTCACAGCTATTGCATGGGTTTCTTTGGGGCATGATTGGAACCTTGCACACATACAGACACTAAACACAATGTCAGGTCTGCTGGCAGTTAAGTACAGCAGGGATCCAATCATTCTTCTATACTGAGTAATGTCAAAAATCTTCTCATTCTCATCCAAGTCCAGTTTGGTTGCAGTAGCCATAGGTGTTCCCATTGGCTTGGCATTCTCCATTCCACTAAATCCTCTTCCTTTGGCTAAGAGAGCCAGGTGGCAGTGGATTCGGGATGCACCTTCTGTAAATCACCACTAATTCAAATGGTCTAAGGGAAGGGGAACTATGGTCTATACACTAATGGAATAACCTTTGGCTGGGTTATGACTAGTTGTAGTTGTTAGTAAGGCTGACTTCCCAAGAGGGGGGTGAATTGGGAAGATTGAAATTTTTCTGTACAAAGTGAAATGGGTGAAGATAGCACAGTGTAATGGAAGCAACGTATAAAACAGAGTAAGCTGAAAAGTAAAGATAGGAAGTAGAAGACTCAGTAATTTATCCTGGTTCGGTCTATCCACTTGACCTACGTTCAGTCCTCAAGGCAACTCTTGAGATTTTTTCACTATACAGCAAGAATTCAACGGGCTTCTTGCTAATGCCACAGTACAATGAGTATGCTCTGTTTCTGGAGCTTTCTCAATCTCTCTAAGCACTTCTACAATGTGCTCCCCAATTCCCTTGTGATTTCCCCTCATAAGTAAATCTATCTTTCAGATAAGAGTAGTAGATTGTTTACAAAGATATAACTCTCTTGAGTAGGGTAGATATGAAGGTTAAAGTACAGATATTGAAGTTGAGAGGTTAAAAGCTTTTGAGAAGAAGATTTGGTAGAAATTCGGTATATACAAGTTTGATTCGTTACCCACAACTTCAAATGATGTTGTATTTATAGATTTTGGCCTTAAGTATCCGTTAGAGACTAAATCTATCCGTTGGGGAAGTTATCCAATGGTTACTCTGAAAATCTATCCATTTACCAACCGCATTTAATGTTTCTGACATACTGAAATTCGAATTTTGGTTGGCCAACAGAAGAATTTCGAAGGAACCGAAGGTTAAAGCTTTCAACGTTACAGCACGAAGTTCGTCTGTTCATGAAGTGAAATTCGAATTTTGAAACTTACAAAACAATTTCACAATGTGACATACGAATTTTCAAGAGGAAAGTTTTTCGGTTAAGTGTGAACAGTATTTTCAATTTTCTACAGTGCCTTCAAAATTTGAATTTTGGAAGCCTAAAATTTGTCTGTCTGTAGCATGTTCAAAGAGGCACAGTAGTTCACTTTCTTCGAAATTCGAACTTTGAAGTAGTGAAGTTCGTCTGTCAGAGAGATTCTTTTCAGACTAACTTCAACATTCGAAGTTACAAAGCTCTGTCATTCGTATGTCAATATTTCATTCCAACAGACTCACAAACTTAGCTTCTGAAATTCGAATTTTAATGTTCAAAGTTCGTCTGACAAAAAGCGGTTTTGAAACTTAAATTATTCTTGATCTCAGATGAACTTTAACATTGATTCAGACGAATTTCTTCCATTTTCATAAGTTGTGATTTGTCTGAAATTCGAATTTTGAAGACTCAAAGTTCGTCTATTTCAAAGAAGCTCCTTTCAGACTTATATGAAAATTTGAATGTTGGAAAGTCAAAGTTCGTCTGTCAGAGAGCATTTTTCAAACTCAGTTTCATCTTGATTTCAGATGTGCTTCAACATTATGTCAGACGAATTTCTTTGGTTTTCACAAACTGCATTTTATCTTAAATTTGAATTTTGAGGATGTGAAGTTCGTCTGTCAGTGAAAAGCTTCTTTCAGTCTTTGATGGAAATTCGAATTTTGGATAATCAAAATTCATCTGACAGAGAGACAACTCTTCAGACTTATTCAGTTTTGACTCGAAATTCGAATTTCCAAAGGCAAAGTTCGAATTTCCAATATGACAGTTCATTTTAAACTTTCAAACTTCGTCTGTTTGTGGGTATTTTTCAAATAAGTCAAGATTTAACACACAATCAAGGTTTAAAAACATCTTTTCTTAAAATCAAAAATTTTTACCCTCATTTGAACATAACAAAAGATCCTACTGAAGATCTAGCAGCTAATACTCAGAAATTCTTCACTTGAAGCACTTTGATCTTCTTTGATATCTTCAATCCAAGCTTTTGGATGTTAGTTTGGAATCATCAAGACTCTTGATTCAACATTCTCCCCCTTTTTGATGATGACAAAACAACTTACAAACTGGATTAGTACTTGGGTTTGCTTTTACAAGCTCCCCCTCAACATATGCATTATGTTTCAAAAGATATCATATACAGCAGATCAAGTGAAGATATTCAAAGAGTAATATGCACAAAACATTGCAACAAAGAAATCCATTCATTTAATCAAGAGTTGCTATACAAGAGCCAAATTAATCAAAGTTCCAATATTCAAACATTCAAACCAGCAACAGAAACACAAAAAACTACAAGAGGACACAAGCCTAATTTCTAATCAAATCTTCAATTATTTCTTCTTGGGCTTGGTCTTCTTGCTATATGTTTTCCCTTTCCTAGATTGCTCAGCAGCAGCAGACTTTCCAGTTTACCCAGTCTTCTCCCCCTTTTTGGCATCATCAGGAAGGCCAACAAAATTAGCAAGAGGAGGGATTTGAGAAACAGGAATAGCTTGAAGTGGGACAGGAGCAAAAGGGATTTCTAGTTCCACAAGAGACTCAGTGCTTGGTTCTTCATCAGAGATTTCCAGAAGTTCTTCCATTGCCTGCCTGGAAAGAGCTAACTGAGCTCTCTGTTCCTCTGAAAGCCCATAAGCAGCAAGAGAGGAAGTGATTGGTTCAGCAGGACGAAACATTTCCTCAAGCCTTCTTCTTTGTTCTTGCAAGAGAGCATTGTGAGCAATGGCCTCATAATCAATAACAAGCACAATACTTCTCTCTTCATTGCTTGCTCCCTCCTGCATAGAAGAGGTTGAGATAGCTGCAACCAGTCTTTCAACTTGCTCAGATTCTTGAATAGACAGAATTGAATCCTGAGCATCTTCTTGCATAAGCTCATGAGGGCTTGCTCCTTGAAGTCCTTCTTCTTCCAATCCATAGTCCAAGGGTGGACCAGGACTTGGTGTCCTCATTGTATCAGCACCATCTATATCATTATCATGGTCAGAGGAGGCAATCTCGAAGGGGCTTGGAGGCTCAGGAGTTGGAGAGTGGACAGACACAGATGACCCTGGTTGAGGTGAAGCTGAAGTGCCAGGAATTGCATTTCTGATCTCTTCATAAGCATCAGCCACCACCTTCATGTTCACAGCCAACTGTTGGATCTGATCTTGCAGATGAGCAAATTTGGTATTTTGCTCATCTCTGATGCTGAGGATGAGTGTAGACAGGCTGTCATACAACTCAGTGATCTTGGTTGGCTTGGCCCGTGAGGAGGGAGTGGAAGGAATGTGAGTGGGCTTTGAGGGAGATGGGATAGGCACAGAGGGCTGAGTGGTAGGTCTGGTAGGAGCCTCAGAAGTACCTTCTTGCTGTAGGGAGGCACTTTCAACAAAGAAGAGATCTCCAGTTCTTCTTGCTCCCTTTCCAACCCATCTTCCTTCATTTCTTTCAATGCCCATCCTCTGCAGTTCTTCCTCCTTGAATATTTCAGTGGGCTTGCCCTTCCCTTTTCTCAATATGCTGAATTCTGGCATACTGCAGAATTCTGGACATGATAGCAGCATAGGGAAGTGTTGAGTCCTTCCTCTGACCTCTAGCTTTGATCATGCGTTGGAGTATGATGTGTCCCATGTTGATCAGCTTTCCATGCATGATTGCAGCCATGACATGTGCCTCTGCCCTTGTTATCAGATTGAAGCTGCCTCCTTTGTTGAATATAATCCTGGACACTACGTAGTGCAGGATTCTCACTTGAACACCGAGGTCTGTGGGCTTTAACAGGTTTATGGATGGCCAATTTTCCCTCCTTCTAAATAATATGCTCAGAATAGTACTCTCCTTATAGTTCAAAGAGGGACCACCTTCTTCATCAGCCATATTTGCCTCATCCATGTACCCAGAGGCATTGGTATCAATCTTGAGTCCATCTTGCCCAGGTATCTCCAGCACCTCATTGAATGTCTCATCAGTAAGCCAAATGGTCCTAGACCTTAGATTGACTGCCCACTTCTTCTTCTTACTGTTGTATCTTAAAGAAGCGTACCATGACTTCACCACCTCATCATCATATCTTTTTAATACTTCCAATAGATTCTTGTATCTCATCATCCATATACCAACATCAAAATTATTTAAGATCAAGAAATCTTCCAAATTTACACAATGTGGCTTGATTACCTTCTTGTTGGCAAATTTGGTGGAGAATTCTTCTTGAATCTGTGGAGTGCTCCATAATGGCAGTGTGGTAAGCTCGTACTCTCCAGATTGAGTACTGAAGGATGAAGTGGAAGCAACAGCAGTAGCTTCTGAAGAAACTGGAACTGAAGGGTCTGCACTTTTCGGTGAGGAGGGTCCAGCTTTCTGAGAATCTGCTTTGGATGCAGTCTTTTGGTGTTTGGTGGGAGTTGCCTTACTGGATTCGGCTTTTCTCTTTGATTTTTCTCTTTCCTTCGAGGCATATTGTGATTTAACATTCCTCTTTGTTCGGGCTTCAGCCTTCCCAGCATCAGGATTTTTGACTCTTGCCATTTTTTGGATGAATGTTGCAGAATGTGGCTTAGAATGGGTTTAAAGGATGCGAAAGGAAGTTTAATCGGTGGGAAATGGCAGTTTTTGGTCTGAATTGAAGGGACTTGATGAGAGAAATGAAACAGACTCATAGGAGTTAAGAAAAGGGTTGCGTCTATTCAAGAGAAAACCGTCAAATTTAACGTAAGTAACTGTCTGACAGACAAATTTTGAGAGGTCAAAATTTGAACTTCGGGCAGTTACAAGTTAAACCGTTCAGCAAAGCTTACTGATAGATGAATTTTTCTTCTGAAAGTTCGTCTGACAATGGCTTAGATTAAGCAATACAAGCACAACAGACAAATTTTGTACCAACAAAGTTCGAATGTTGAAGAGAAAACAGTAGGCAACAGACAAGACATCAACCAATAGACCAATTAAGCAAGCAGAGCTTCATCTGTCAAGCATTCAACATGAAGAACATGATTCAACAGACGAATTTTGAACTGAAAATTCGCATTTTTCAACTTTTGTAAAGGTTGTCCAACATTCGTATTTTAAGAAGTGATAATTCGTACAACAGTGATGGACAAACATAACTTTGAAATTTTTGTTTTTGAAAATTCAAACTTCAAAATCCAACAGACGAATTTCGAGGCATCACCGAGAACTGTTCCAAGGCTAATAGGTCGAAGTTCGTCTGTTGGTCAACTAAAATTTGAATGTTGACCATGTTGACTAGTTCAAAAACACAGTTTATGAGGCAAAATACGTCTAACACACATTAAAATTCGAATTTCATTTTATAAAAACTTACAGAATGGATCTAGAACTCAGAATTTTCATCATTTACTTAACTTTCTGGTTATTCCATTCTGATGTGCTCCAATCTTCAAGTTTATTGCCATTGAATCTTGTGAGGAGCACCTGCAACTTAAATTAAACATACTCCGATGCTAAAGTTAGAATTAATCTTAAAGTTGAAACCTTTGAAAACAAGATTGCACAAGAATAACTTACAGTTCACTGGGATTTACCATACCCAATTCTCTCCTTATTTTGCAATGCCTATCATCTGATAGAGGCTTTGTGAGTATATCAGCATGTTGATTCTCTGTTGGAATGTACTCCAGCTTAACTTCTCCTTTCAGAACATGATCCCTTATGAAGTAGTGCCTAACTTCAATATGTTTCGTCCTTGAATGCATGACAGGATTCTTGGTGATATTTATGGCACTTTGGTTGTCACACATGATTGGTATCTCTTTCATTTTAACCTCAAGATCTTCAAGCTGCTGCTTCATCCAGATGACTTGGGCACAACAGCTTCCAACTGCAACATACTCAGCTTCTGCAGTGGATAGGGTCACACTGTTTTGCTTTTTTCTGAACCATGAAACCAGGGATCCTCCAAGAAACTGACAAGTTCCACTTGTGCTTTTTCTGTCAGTTTTGGATTCTGCAAAATCAGCATCAGTGTATCCTTTGAGATCTTCTCCATTGCCTTTTGGATACCAGAGACCCATCTGTGATGTTCCAATAAGATATCTGAAAATTCTCTTCACAGCTATTGCATGGGTTTCCTTTGGACATGATTGGAACCTGGCACACATACAGACACTGAACATAATGTCAGGTCTGCTGGCAGTTAAGTACAGCAGGGATCCAATCATTCTCCTGTATTGAGTAATGTCAAACATCTTCCCATTCTCATCCATGTCTAGTTTGGTTGTAGTAACCATAGGTGTTCCCATTGGCTTGGCATTCTCCATTCCAAACTTCTTTAGTAGCTCCTTTAGATACTTGGATTGACTGAGAAAGCTACCATCATCAAGCTGTCTGATTTGCAGTCCAAGAAAGAAGTTAAGTTCACCCATCATGGACATCTCGAATTCTCCCTGCATTAACTCAAAAAATTTCTTGCAAAGAGTTTCATTAGTAGCACCGAAAATAATATCATCAACATAGATTTGAACAATTAGTAAATATTTATTTTCTTTCTTAGTGAATAAAGTTGTGTCAACTTTGCCTCTATTGAACCCCTTTTCAATTAGAAAATTGCCCAGTCTCTCATACCATGCTCTAGGGGCTTGTTTTAAACCATAAAGAGCTTTCTTCAGTTTATAAACATGGTTTAGTTTTGTAGAATCCTCAAAACCTGGAGGTTGATCTACATAAACTACTTCCATGATATATCCATTTAGAAAGGCACTCTTTACATCCATTTGATATAGTAAAATATTTTTCATGCATGCATATGCTAGCAGTATTCTTATAGCTTCTAATCTAGCTACTGGTGCAAAGGTTTCTTCAAAATTAATACCTTCTTCCTGATTATACCCTTTAGCAACCAATCTAGCCTTGTTTCTTATTATTGTTCCAGATTCATCAAGTTTATTTCTAAAAACCCATTTGGTACCAATGACAGGATGATTTTTGGGCCTAGGCACTAAATCCCAAACATGATTTCTTTCAAACTGATTTAGTTCATCTTGTATAGCTAAAATCCAGTAATCATCAGTTAAGGCTTCTTCAGCACATTTAGGTTCAATTTGAGAAATGAAAGCGCAGTTAAGCATTTGATCCCTTAACTATTTTCTGGTTTTGACTCTCTCTTGAATATTTCCTATTACTTGATCAACAGGATGATTCATTTGATATCTCTAAGCTCTAGGAAGTTCTTGAGATGTTTCTTCATTAATTTCTTCATCAAACTCTTGCTCCTGGATATCTTCCTCTGTGTTAACAGATTCAGATATCTTTGGAGGTTAAGTTTTACTTTTATCAGAAATGCCCAGTTTTTCAAAGTTAAAAGCAAGATCATCCTCATTGGTAACATGTTTTGAAACAATTTCATTTTCAATGAAAACCACATGCACAGATTCTTCTACCACATTTGATCTTTTATTATAAACTCTATATGCCTTACTCCTACTAGAATAGCCCAGAAATATACCTTCATCGGATTTGGCATCAAACTTACCCAGATTTTCTTTCCCATTGTTGTGAATGAAGCATTTGCATCCGAACACATGGAGATGGGACAGATTTGGCTTTCTTCCCTTGTAAAGCTCATATGGAGTCTTCCCAAGGATTGGTCTGATGTAGGCTCTATTTATGATGTAGCTTGCTGTATTCACTACATCAGCCCAAAACACTTGAGAGAGTTCCTTCTCATTTAGCATAGCTCTAGCCATCTCTCCAATGGTTCTGTTCTTCCTTTCCACCACTCCATTTTGTTGAGGGGTCCTTGGAGCTGAGAAGTTGTGGTCAATCCCATGCTCATTGCAGTATTCCAGGAAGTATGCATTTTCGAACTCTCCTCCATGATCTAACCTGATTGACACAGTAGAAATACCTTTCTCATTTTGCACTTTCTTAGCTAAGGTTACAAATGCATCAAAGGTCTCACTTTTAGAGGAAAGAAATAATGTCCAAGTGAATCTAGAATAGTCATCTACAATTACAAGCACATACAGGTTACCACCAAGACTTTTCACCCTAGATGGTCCAATTAAGTCCATATGCAGCAATTCAAGTGGTCTAGTTGTGGTAACTATATTTTTAGATTTAAAAGATGATTTATTTTGTTTCCCTCTTATGCATGCATCACATTCTTTGTCCTTTTCAAAAGATATTTTTGGCAGGCCAGTTACTAGCTCATTCTTGATCAGTTTAGACAATTGATTCATGTTAACATGAGCTAATCTCCTATGCCATAACCAACTATCATTATCCTGGCTAATTAGACATACAGAATCCAAGGGAGGAAGTTCATCAAGATCAATAGTATAACAATTACCACCCCTTTGAGCTTTGAGGATTACTTTGTGATCACTTTTTCTGATGACCAGGCAAAATTTTGAGTAAAACAGCACCCAATTTCCTTTCTCACAGGTCTGACTCACGCTCAGCAAATTGTGGTTGAGGCCAATCACAAACAGCACCTCTTCAATGGATGTTTCTGGATTTTTGCCCACAATACCAATGCCAACAATTTTGCCATATTGATCACCTCCAAAGGTCACCTTTCCTCCTTTCTTGTCTCTAAAGGTGATGAACTTCTCCTTATCACCATTCATGTGACTTGAGCAGGCACTGTCCATATACCATTTGTTGTTTTTCTTAGCTTTGAGACAGACCTGCAAAACAATGTTTATGTTTTCCTTTTAGGTACCCAAATTTGCTTGGGTCCTTTTTGGTCAGTAGATTTTTTTCTAGATGCAGATGCAACTTTGGGAGCCCATTCAAGTTTCCTGCCAAGTCCATTTTTTTTAAATGCACAAGAACTGGAAATATGTCCCTTTTTGTTACAGAAATGACAGGTAGTGAAGGGACTGCTAGAATGAGTGGTAGGAAGAGAACAATGCAGATAATACTTTTGTCTTGTATGCTTTGGTTGATTATATGTTTCAATGCAAGATGACATGTGATCTTTCTTTCTGTTGCTCTCAGCATGCACAAAATGTCTCATGTATGCATTCTAGTTTTTCTTCCTAATCTTTTCCTTGACAGCACATGGATCATAGCCAAGACCAGCTTTTCCTTGTGATATTCTTTGGCTCCCCATCAAGGCAAACAGCATATCTTTTCCTCTAGTGAGCCTAGACATGCTTTTTACTAAGTAATCATTAGTTTGCTTGAGTTAAATGCATGAAGTACAGCAAACAGGTTTAGCAGTAGGTAGAGAGGTGATTTCAGAAATATTGCTTTGAGATTCTAGTTTATTAATCTTTCTCTTTGCTAGTTTTAGTTCTTTAACAACTTTAATAAACTCATCATGAAGCTCATGAAATGCATCAAGTAGCTCAGAATAGGAAAGTTCAGATTCATATACCTCTTCCTCCTGATCACTGCTGCATGAGGGTTCAGCTTCTTCAGAATCAAGTGCCATCAGGCAGATGTTGGCGATCTCATCCTCATCCTCTTCCTCCTCATCTGAGCTGTTACCCCATATTGATGAGATGTAGGCTTTCTTCTTCTTCCCTTTTTTAGCAGCTTTCTTATCCTTTTCTTGCTTTTTGAGGAATTGAGGACAATCCCATTTGATGTGTCCCTACTTCTTGTATTCATAGCAAGTCACAGGCTCTTTTCCCTCTCTCTTGCTTTCACCAGCTGCTCCCTTCTTGAAGAATTTCTTGTTCTTCTTCTTGTTGTAGAATCTTCCAAATTTTCTGACCATCATAGCCAGAGTTTCTTCATCCAGCTCATCTCCTTCATCAGATTCTTCTTCCTTTTCATCAGCAGCTTTGAGGGCAAGGCCTTTTTTCTTTCTGTCCAGCCCAGTTTCCTTGAGAGCTTTGATTTTTCCATCATACTCCTCAAGGCTGCCAAAGAGAGCTGTGACAGAGGCCATTGATTCTCCTCTGGCTTCCTCTATTGCTGTCACCTTGGGCTACCATTCCAGACGGAGAGCTCTGAGTATCTTTCTTACTTTTTCAGACTTAGTGTATTCCTTTCCCAGGCTCTTCAATGGCTTCACAATGAGAGTGAATCTCTTTTGGAGCTCCTTTACAGTTTCACCTTCAGCTATTCTGAAGCTTTCATACTCTCCAATGCATGTGTTCAGTCTGTTTTCCCTGACCCCAGTAGTTCCTTCATGTGCAATCTGTAGAGTGTCCCACATCCCTTTTGCAGTGGAGTATTGTGAGACTCTGTAGAATTCGTCCTGATTCAGGGCACTGACTAAACAATGCTTTGCTTTGAAATTTAGCAGGACTCTCCTTCTGTCTTCCTTATTTCACTCTGCTTCTAGCTTCTCTTTGTGTCTTCCATCTTCAGTTAGAGTCATTGGGATGAAATCTCCTTTCTCAATGACTGACCATATATCAAGATCAATTGATTGGAGGTAAATCTGCATCCTTCTCTTCCAGTACCCATAATGTTCTCCACTGAAGCCTGGTGGTCTATTAGTGTTGTTCCCTTCAGGAAGTATGCTTTCTCCAAAGCCAGCCATCTTAATTCCTGGACTGTGAGATCCTTTGAATGGGAATCCGGGCTCTGATACCACTTGTTACCAAGGCTGACTTCCCAAGAGGGGGGTGAATTGGGAAGATTGAAATTTTTCTGCACAAAGTGAAATGGGTGAAGATAGCACAGTGTAATGGAAGCAACGTATAAAACAGAGCAAGCTGAAAAGTAAAGATAGGAAGTAGAAGACTCAGTAATTTATCCTGGTTCGGTCTATCCACTTGACCTACGTCCAGTCCTCAAGGCAACTCTTGAGATTTTTCCACTATACAGCAAGAATTCAACGGGCTTCTTGCTAATGCCACAGTACAACGAGTATGCTCTGTTTCTGGAGCTTTCTCAATCTCTCTAAGCACTTCTACAATGTGCTCCCCAATCCCCTTGTGATTTCTCCTCACAAGTAAATCTATCTTCCATATGAAGAGTAGGTTGTTTACAAAGATATAACTCTCTTGAATAGGGTAGATATGAAGGTTGAAGTACAGATATTGAAGTTAAGAGGGTAAAAGCTTTTTGAGAAATTGATTTGGCAGAGATTCAGTATACACAAGTTTTATTTTTTTACCCACAACTTCAAATGATGTTATATTTATAGATTTAGGTCTCAAATGTCCGTTAGAGACAAAATCTACCCATTGGGAAAGTTATCCAACGGTTACTCTGAAAAACTATCTGTTTACCAACCGCATTTAATGTTTCTGACATACTGAAATTTGAATTTTGGTTGGCCAACAGACAAATTTCGAAGGAACTGCAGGTTAAAGCTTTCAACGTTACAGCACGAAGTTCATCTGTTCATGAAGTGAAATTCGAATTTTGAAACTTACAAAACAATTTCATAATGTGACATACGAATTTTCAAGAAGAAAGTTTTTCGATTAAGTGTGAACAGTGTTTTCAATTTTCTACAGTGCCTTCGAAATTTGTATTTTGGAAGCCCAAAATTCGTCTGTCTGTAGAACGTTCAAAGAGGCACAGTAGTTCACTTTTTTCAAAATTTGAACTTTGAAGTAGTGAAGTTCGTCTATCAGAGAGATTCTTTTCAGACTAACTTCAACATTCGAAGTTACAAAGCTCTGTCATTCATATGCCAATATTTCATTCCAACAGACTCACAAACTTAGCTTCTGAAATTCAAATTTTAATGTTCAAAGTTCGTCTGACAAAAAGTAGTTTTGAAACTTAAATTATTCTTGATCTCAGATGAACTTTAACATTGTTTCAGACGAATTTCTTCCATTTTCATAAGTTGTGATTTGTCTGAAATTCAAATTTTTAAGACTCAAAGTTCGTCTGTTTCAAAGAAGCTCCTTTCAGACTTATATGAAAATTCGAATGTTGGAAAGTCAAAGTTCGTCTGTCAGAAAGCATTTTTCAAACTCAGTTTCATCTTGATTTCAGATGTGCTTCAACATTATGTCAGACGAATTTCTTTGGTTTCCACAAACTGCATTTTATCTTAAATTTGAATTTTGAGGATGTGAAGTTCGTCTGTCAGTGAAAAGCTTCTTTCAGTCTTTGATGGAAATTCGAATTTTGGATAATCAAAATTCGTCTGACAGAGAGACAACTCTTCAGACTTATTCAGTTTTGACTCAAAATTCGAATTTCCATAGGCAAAGTTCGAATTTCCAATATGACAGTTCATTTTAAACTTTCAAACTTCGTCTGTTTGTGGGTATTTTTCAAATAAGTCAAGATTTAACACACAATCAAGGTTTAAAAACATCTTTTCTTAAAATCAAAAACTTTTACCCTCATTTGAACATAACAAAAGATCCTACTGAAGATCTAGCAGCTAATACTCAGAAATTCTTCACTTGAAGCACTTTGATCTTCTTTGATATCTTCAATCCAAGCTTTTGGATGTTAGTTTGGAATCATCAAAACTCTTGATTTAACAGTAGTGAGCTTAGTAGAGCCGTGGAATTGGCCTTCACCATTTGTTGGAAGAAAGCTACGTACTTATCAAAGTTACTTTGTGATAGTGACTAGCTTATGGTTCCTACCGTTATCAATGTGGGTTTTGCATATCATGTGCATAACATCTGTGTAATGCATACGGCATGTGTGTAGGTATATATCAATTTCTAGTGTTTTGACTTGTAGTAAGCTAACATGTTTGTAATCTATTATATTTGAAATCTTTCATTTTGCATGTTACCCCTGGTTACTGGGACATTTGTCTCACCCTCCTCGGTGGATGCCTCTTTTCAGGAAGAAGATTTCTAGCACTAGCAAGATGGTGCTCAAGATGGGTTTTCCCCTCGAACAAGCATGAGATATTCGAGTACTCATGAATGGTGTGTGTTATCTGAGAATGCATGATACATATATGTATAGTATTGTGCCAAGTGTGGTTTTATGACTAGTTGTCATGTAGGATGATGCTCTGTGCATTCATTGGGTTGTTTTAAGGCTTGGGCTATGATGATAGTCTCATATCATTTTAATTTTGAGGTTGTTTGAGGTTGGAGTATGTATAAATATGTTGTAGTGAATCTTTAAGTTTTAATCCAGGAAAACTTTTGGGTGTTTCTAGGCACACGCCCTATTCTTCGTCCTTTGGAGTCCGGGGTTTAGCGTATTAATTGCCCACATGCATCTTGATGGTTAAGTCTGAGGTATCCAATGGGAAAAATGATAAGTTGCCTACTAAGTGGAATTTGGGTTCAAATGGGTCAAAACCCAAGAAAATTGTTTTCTTGGGGTGCTACCTCCTTAAACAATGTCTTTGGGTTAGTTGTGACCTATTGGACATGGTTTGGCAACCAAAAGGTCATTAGTTGAGAATTCGGATAGGTGAGAGTTAAGTTTGATCTAAAAGTGACCACTGGTGTTCAAAATCTCTATACGGAGGAATTTTTAGACAAGTTAGTGTCTATGGATAGAGGAGGTAGAGTGTGATTTGTAAGTGTTGGAATCACACCAATCAGACATCCGGGTAGAGAGATCCGCTGGTTTGAAGTTCATCCCAAAAATTAGATTTGTTGTCATTTGATAGCAAACACTGGCACCATGGCACCAAAGTCTAGGTCACAGTGCTATGTGTCTCTGCTTTCATCTTCATTTGTTAAGAACCTTCCCTCGTTGTAACTCTTTATTTCTCACTGTGGTGGTGCCTTTGTCTTCCAATTTCCAAAGTTTTTGTCTAACTTCTAATGGGTGTTGTGTCCTCAATCTCGGTTCTTTGTCTTCGGTAATTTTCTCCTCAGTCTTTTAGCCCTTTTTCTCCTAATTCCTCATTCTTCCCAAGTGTATTTGAAGTGGGTTTGGTTAAGTCATGGTTTTTGCTGGTAGTTTTGGTTTGTGTTCCCATAAGATGTTACAAAGGAGGTTATTGAAACAATGGATAATGACCTTAAATTATGATGTATTTAGGATTAAGAAAATCCAAGCAAGCTTTTGGAAGGGGAGGAATCAATGAAAAAGCAAAGGAAGTCATAAAGGTAGTATTTTCCCTTTTATGCATTGTATTATCCTATGATGAATTTATGATTTCTATGAATTGTTTGATGCCATGATTGATGATTTATGATATTTCTTGAATATTGGCCAAGTTGTTTGGAGGTGGTTTGAGACCTCAGGATGTCCAAAATATAAAAGGAAACTCTGCCAAAATTTTTATAAAATATTATGGCATTGTATGTTTTTATTTGAATTAATGAGATTTTCATGAATTGTTATGATAATATGGTTGCATGATTAGGCAATGCTATTGAGATTCTTTGAAACTCATCCTTCCAAATGATCAACATGCTTAGGGACAAGATATGGCAATGATGCAAGGAGGGCTTACAGCAAGAAGATTGATGAAGGAGATTAAAGTTCATTATGTTATACCTCTTTGCAAATTTAAGAAATTTGCATGGAATTGTGAATGAATGTATAGGGCTGCCACTGTCTATATTATGTTCCCTTAAGTCCACTTATAATGTTATGTATGAAAATGGATCAATGAATGAAGATGTATTATGTTTATAAAGCTTATTATGTGAGTTACAATATGATTTTGTCCAAGATCATATTGTAGCAAATAGAGATAGTCTATTCAAAATAGGGAAATTAGTATAAGTAATTTATATGCTCTAAAGTATAAGAAATAAGCTTTTCAAAGAGCTATAGAACACTTAATTTCGAAAAGTACATAATTTTTGATGAATTTCTAAATTAGGGATTATAACTAGACAATGTAGGGAAAACTGAAACTTTAGGTACTAGTTATTTCAAAAGGCAGTATAAAATAGTGTAGAGCTCCAAAAAATTTGTAGTTTGCATGTGTGGAAATATCCAATTTTAATTTCAATATGGTACTAATTTGGAAGTAATTAAAGCTATATGGTAAGAGATATGAAAGTTTTCCTAATACTATTCTAGTAAAAGTCATGTTTCAACCCTTAATGATATGAGATAGTATTATGCTCTTTTCTAGTAGAATAAATGTATAAAAAAATATTTCTAGCAAATAGATATGTAGAGCTTTCTAATGACATCAAGAATGCTCAAATTGACTTAGGATAGAATGAGATATAAATTTTTAAAATTAAGGTCAAATTCCTATGAGGATATAAAATGATCATTTGAATAGTAAATTTTGTGCACATACTGTATCAACTGACATGATTAAAATTTCTTGTTCCATATTTTTCCCATGTATATAATGTTTTAAGCTATTTTTGGAGACTTGAATCACCTCCAAAAGATTTTTTTACATTTAGTTATAATTTTTCAAAGTTTAGACGGTAAAAGGGACTATAAAATGAACAGTATTATCAAATTTTAAATTTTTCTATTTTAGTCACTATTGTTAGAATCAGACCGAACCAGCGGGTTTGACTGGTGCCTGATCCAATCCGAATAAGGTAGAGGATTGGGAGGGTCCAGAACCAATCAAGAATCAGTGGAACTGGCCATGAACCGGTCCTGAACTGATTTGAATCAATTCCATATTATTTTTTTATTTTTTTAAAACATTTTTTTTAGTTTTTAAGATAAAATGACATCATTTTTAGTACAAAATATTTTTCCTTTATATATTATAATATTATATAAGCATTATTATGATATATAATTATTAAAAATTGTATATTTACTTAATAAATAATTAATAATAGATTATTAATTTATTTTGAACTCAAAATGTGATTATGGATGAATAATATAATAATTTGTTTGTGGGGAATAATATATTGATAATTCAGTATTATTTAGTTTAAGACTTTAATTAAATCATAAAATTTGGTTAAACTTGTATTATTTGTTTTAAATATATTATTTTAATCACTACCAGTTCAACCCCTGTTAGATCACGATTGAGCCATTAAACCTTGAACTAATGATTTTTTCAGTTTAATGTCCGGTCCGGTTATAACAACATTGGTTTTAGTCCCTCAAGTGATTCAAGCTTGTAAAATGGTACAAATGGTCTTTAATAGGGTCTAAATCGTGAGAAATAGAGTCTAAGACTAAGGTGTTATAGTTGTTGCTGTCAATGATGGTGATTGTTAGATATGCTAGCTTCCCAAGAAGGAGGTGAATTAAGAAAATTAAAATTTTCTGTAAAAGTGTAAGAAAGTAGTGAAAGCAAGAGTGATAGTAAAAACAGAGTATAAAATGTAACCAAGTGAAAAACAAGATAAATGAAGAGAAGACACAAATATTTATCAATATTTACCCTGGTTCAGTCTCTTTCTCTTGACCTACGTCCAATCCTCAAGCTATCACTTTAGATTTTCTACTATCTTGCAAGAATTCGATGGGCTTATTGCGATTCCTCAGTACAACTTGATGCTTTGTTACAAGAGCTTATGATCTCACTCTCTGCACTCTGGCTAAGTACTTCCCAAATCCCTTATGTCATCCCCTCATAATAAAATATTTCTTCCAGATGAAGATAAGATTAATTATAGTAAATGAACTCTCTAATTTAAAGTGTATATGAAAGTTGAAGTTCAATGTATGAAGTATGTGAGAACAGAAGACTTTGTCTCAAGAATTTTGTAGAGTTTCTGCATGTACAATGTAAAAAATCATTACCCACATCTTCAAATAAAGTTTTATTTATATATTCATGTCTTAACTATATGTTAGAGACAAGATCTAGCCATTAGAGACGTTATCCAATGGTTACTCTGAAAAACTATCCGTTCACCAACCACATTTAATGTGTTTGACATTCAAAGTTCAAATTTTGGTGTGTTAACAGATGAATTTAGTAGAGACCATAAGCTAAAGACTTTAACGTTGAACCTTAAAGTTTGTCTGTTCTAAAGCAAAGTTTGAATTTTCATCTTTGGTAAATGTTTCTATGTTGGAACATACGAATGTTCAAGTTTAAAGTTCTTCTGGTAAATATGAATAGTTGTTCCATATTGCTACAGTGCCTTCAAAGTTTGAATTCTGGTGCCCAAAATTCGTCTGTTAATGGGCAGCTCAATATGGTACAATAGTTCTTCTTTTTAAAATTTGAATTTTCAAATACTAAAATTCATCTGTCAGAAATATCTCTTATCAGACCTAATTTCAAAGTTCGAATTTCTGAATACTGAAATTCGTATGTCAAAAGACTATCATAACAGACTTGCAAACTATCTTTCCAAATTTTAAATTTTCAAAATCAAAGTTTGTTTGCTAGAGGACTAACTTAGAAATTTTTCTAAACTTCATTTTCAGATAAACTTTAATATATCTTCAGATGAATTTTTTATTTTTCATAGTTTGTGTTTTACCCAAAATTCAAATTTTCAAAGATAAAATTCGTCTGTTAGAGGGATCTCTTTTCTGATTAACATATTTTCACCCTGAAGTTTTAATTTCATATACCAAAATTCGAATTTTCAAAGTAACAAATCAAGTTTAACACTTCAAAATTCATCTGATAGTGTGTATTTTTCAAATACTTTATAAGTTATCTTAAAAACACATTTTTAACATATTCTCTTGGAAGATCAAAGTCTTTTACTCATTTGAATTCAATAAGAAATACTATATCTAATCATATACTTGTTTTTCTTGGATTTCATCACTTGAGATCTTTTTTACGCCTTTGATATCTTCCTTCCAAGCTCTAATTAATTTGGAATCATCAAAATACTTGATTCAACAGTGATAACAATGATAGAGGCCAAATACGTCATCGAGCTTGTGGAAGGGGAAGGAGGTCATTGTCGTTGGTGACTTTCTTTCTCTGATGTTTTCTCAAGTCAACACTGAACGAGTATGGTAAAGATGAACCACCATGGCATGGAAGAGAAGAGCTTCTTTTGGAAGGAGAGAGTGTAATAAGTCCTATAATTACATGTTATTGTTTTGGCAAAATTTTTCTTATCATTTAGAGATTTATTGAATATATTTTAGTGAATTATTTGGTTCTTAAATGGAAAATATGCATAGGTTCTTTCTAAGCCATTAAGGGGAGGATATTGATGAATTGATGTGTTATTTTTTTAACCGATTTATTGTCATTTGGGCTCTATTTTTTTTAACTGATTTATTGTCATTTGGGCTCTTGTTATGTATATATTTATTTTCAGTTTAGCATGGAAGAAGAATCATGCATGCCAAAAAATTGGTCTAGAAATAACAGAGTATGAAGAACATGCAAATTTCATATAAAATTGTGATTTGGAAGCTTATTAAAAATGAAATTGATTAATTAATTCATATTCAAGTGAGTAATTATCCTAGGTAACCCTTCTTAAATTCCAGAATCACTATTAACATCTAATCATAGTTTAGATTTACTTTTACACTTTATTACCGTCTTATTTTGTGTTTTGCTTGACTTCAGTAGAAGTGTAAAATTAATGTTGAAGTACATTTTGGAACAAAGTCTATGTGTGAATCATACCCTACTTCATCATTGCATTACTTAATACAGTCCATATACTTGCGGATAGACATTTCACCTATTAGAGAGCTAGTGTTCTGGGGAATAAAGAGTAAGATAGAGACAAATGAGTGGGAATAGCTTAATGGTATGCGTTTTTTGGTGTGTGGGACAAAATAGGGGATGGAAAAGAGAGAGAGAGAGAATGAGTATTGATGGGATCACAAGTGAAAGAGAAGGAAAAGGAGTAAAATGGACCATTGAATTTTTTTAATCACGACTAAAAGTAGCAATATGTGGCATGTGTTTTCATTTACATATACTTTTAAAGGCAGTAATTTAAATAATCACCTACAAAAGCTTAATTTTTATAGACAGTTATTTAGGTAGCCGCCAATTTTTTCTTTCATTCACATATGTCATTGTAGGCTGTTATTTAAATAACTACCTACAAAAGTCTGTCTTTTGTATGCAGTTATTATGAAAATTGCCCATAAATCCCTTACCTTCCCTAACTCACTTTTATTGGCATTTTTTGTTAAATAATCACTAACTATTGGGTACCACATAATGAAGTTTTTCAATATTGTGATCCTCTTGTTGTGTTTTGGATTTATTGACATCATCGCTCACTAAATATGATTGGAGAGGGGGGATTGTTTTGTGGGTAAGACTAAGAGAAGATAAAAATAATTATTAATTAATAGATAAAACTGAGATTATTTAAATAAAAAGTGAATAAGGGCATTTTTGTCTATACAACTCATAAATAAGATTTTTTTTATCCTTAAAATAAATTTCATTATAAGATCTTTCATTATAAATATTATTCTATTTTTTTGGTTGAATTATTATTATTATTACTCCTTCAGTTTAGTTCTCCCTAACCTACATGAGTCTTCTAATTTAAACTAGAAGCGCATATGCACAAGAAGTCAAACAACTAATTTTAATTGATTCTTCAATTATTGATTTAATAAGGGACAAGTGTACATAATTTTTTTCTTAAGTGTATCTAATCGTATATTCAGACCAAAAAAAGTCTAATCCTGTATAAAATAGGCTACATTATATAATAAGGGAAAGAGCGTAGACAAGTGGGTTTTTATCCATGGAAGAGACGTGCCATGTTCTCAAGCAAGTACATAACATTAACATGCTAGAAATAAGTTGCAAAAAGCTTAGAAGTTGAAAACGGATTAAGTTAAGAGAGCCTCATTTTTATTCGTTAAGCATAAAGATTAGGGACAAGGCGTGGGGTAAGAAGGACTTGAAGTGGTGAGGCTTTCATGTTGGTTAGGCCGACCTGTCCTTTCATATCCACTCGTTGGTTATCAGGAGTTGCAATATCAAAGCCAAGCAGCAGATTGGCAAGTGTGAGTTGCATCATTTGGAGAGCAAATGAGACTCCAGGGCACATTCTTCTGCCAGCACCAAAGGGAATCAGTTCAAAATGCTGCCCTCTCAAGTCCACACCCTTGTGGGTTGTGAGGAATCTCTCTGGCCTGAACACCAATGGGTCTGGATATACCCGTGGGTCTCGATGGATTTTTGAGAGATTCGTCAAGAGACGCGTGCCGGAGGATACGTGGAACCCGGCCACGGTGCAATCTTCCATTGATTCATGCACCACACTGAGCGGCCCAGCAGGGTACAATTGCATGGTTTCCTTGAGGATGGCTTGCAGAAATGGAAGGTTCTTCAAGTCTGATTTCAATGCTAACCTTTGTCTCCCAAGTTGTGAGTCCACTTCGTCCACTGCCTTCTTTAGGACTTCAGGATTGTTCACAAGTAAAGATAGAGCCCAAGTTAGTGTCACTGTTGTTGCGTCCGTTGCCGCTAATGTTAAGGCCTGCAAATTCCCAATCCAACACTCTAAATTCCCAATACATAAAGGCACGTTGAAAACAGCAAATGTGATAGCAACAACATTTGAAATTAATCACACATACGTAACAAAATGCCATTTTTTTATCTATATCATGTATAGCCACTATCCTTCAGGATGTTATCTATGTTTCCTTACTGATACAGAATTATATATAAATATGCATTCTTCCGCCATATCATTAATGAGATGAAGAAAAAAAATATCTTTTAAGGGGAGATGTAATTCAAAATTTTTACCAATAATCTCTTGTCTAATGTAATTATCTATCATTGAATTTTACTAGTAAACTCTGTTTGCAAATCAAATATATAAATGAAAAACATAGAAGTATCTATTACTGCCTCCGGTCTCAAATATAGAAAATTTGGAGAGAATTGATTTAGTCTAGATTATAAGAAACAAATATAACAGTTTGGCGCATTAAACATTCTTTTTAGTAATGCCCCTCATTAAATTAGAGAGTCAATGAGAATTTGACATGAATAGAGACAAATTTATTATTTATGAGGACCATTAATTAAAGATAACTCTAGAAAAATATGTATTTGTCACAAATTTAATTAGTCCAGCTAATATTAACTACTAATTTTATTGGTCGATGTGAGATTGTTATTTATTTTTTATATTTAATGTGTTAGGTAGTTATTCCTTTTTTTTATATGACATAGTCAAACCTTCCAACTTCCATACTACTATCTAAAAAAGAAATTCAATATAATTCCTTAAAAAGGATGAGAGATATATATGGAAGACTGACCAGGCAGGTAGCTTTAATCATAGTATCAGCATCGTGGCCATCAATCATTTGAGCTTCATCAACGATGGAAAGAAGCACATCCATGAAGTCGCCCTGCTTAGGCTTGGCTTGCTCTGAATCAGAGTCCCTCGTGTTTGTGTTCTTCCAACCAAAGCTGAACGAATTGATCTAACTCTTTTGCTGTCTTCTTCATGGCCTTCTCTTGCCCACCCAATTCCAGCCACCTCAAATACGGCAACGCATCTGAAATCACGAATGCCCCAATCAGATGGAAGAACTCCCTCAGTGCTTTCCGTGTCCTTTCGTTCCCTTCAATCTCAGCAATTCGTTTCCTACGACCATTCTAAGCACAATATTTAAGGCTATGTCTCCAAACCATTACTTCATCTCGCATGACAGGGCCACTGATTGCAACTTCTGATCATTAACGTTATTGTTCAACTCAGCCCAACGATTATACATATCGTTCATGGCTGCCTTCACCTCGGATTCCCTCACATGTTTGAGCATCTCCAGGCGATGGTTGGAGAGGACCTCCAGCGTCGCGATCTTGCGCACGTGACGCCAATAGGGTCCGTAGGGACTGAAGCCGATGATGCCGAAGTTGTAGCACATGACTTCAAAGGCTACGAGTTTGGAAGGGTTAGCAAACGCTTTGTCGTTCACAATGAAGCATTCCTTTGCGATCTCCCAACTGCTCACAATCAAGGTTTGGTGAACACCAAGCCTTACGGTGAAGACTGGTCCGTACTTGTCGGCCATGTTGCCTAAGGTGATGTGCGGTGGCTCTGGCCCACCAAAGAGGTGGAGGTGCCCAATCACAGGCCAGGCACCACAGGCTTGCGGTGGTGGCTTTCTGGCCGCCGTTTTGCTTCTGTGGCTTCTTGATACGGAGAAAATAATAGCATAGAGAAAGAGTAACAATCCAAGAATTGTGAACGGAATGCTTGATTGCCTGTGGATTATCAAGTCCTGATGGAATGACATGTTTGGGAGTCTCACGTATCACCTGTTTTTCGAGTGAGCTTTGATGGTGGGATGAGCTTTACTTGCCTGGGGATTATCAAGTCCACCCAATCCTCTTTCATTCATCCACCACACACCTCTTTAGAAAAATTAAAAATTGTGGAACCCGTAGCATGATTTATTAACTTTATAATAGTTTTAGTGACATTTGAGACTAAATTTTATTGGGTTGAAACATAATGATGATATGTGAAGCAAGAAAATTATTCACAATTAGAAAGTCCAAATTTTATTATTTTACTATATTTTTATTGGAATATTATTTTTATGATATAAAAATTATAAAATTAATATTATTTTATATTTTATTTTATTTATCATGAAAATATTAAAATTTGACTTAAAATATCTGACCCAAGATCCAAAGTTGAAGACTCCTTTCGGACGTCCTTAGCATAGTTAGTTGACTTGAACAGAGTTGATTCAGCAGTTAGTGGTGTTAATGACCCACTGGCCTAATGTAAGTATTTTTTTCAATCTCAGAGTAAGGCATTTTCAATTATCTCATATATTTTTTAAAAAATGGTTAGTTCATTAAATTTATTAAGAAATTAAAATATATTTCATTTTTTACCCTTATTAATTACAATATCTCTTATACTCTCTCTATCTCATTTTACTTGTTATTTTAAAAAATTTTAAATATCTCAATTTATCTATCATTTTACATTGCCAATGAAATATTAATTATTTTTTTTACTATTTTACCCTAATATAATAGTATGTAAAGTAAAAGTCATTTTTTAGCATTTAATTTAATAATATTTTGATAATACATCATTAAATTTTACTATAATTTAAATTGTTTAATAATTTTATTAGTCTGTGTGAAAAATCTTAAAATAACAGATAAAATGATGTTGAGAAAATACTTATCATAATATTTATCTCTCATCTATTAATTATTGATTAATGTTATAAATAAAAAATAATAATTAATATACCAAACAACTCTATAAAATTTCTTATATTTTAAATTGAACATTGCTTTTAGGAGAGATTAAAGGGAGTATAATATTTGTAGAGTGGCACTTGCGTCAAGGATACATGATCATTTCATTCAAGATCATATATATAGTCTTGTCAAACAGTGGGTCCACTTCATTTAAACACTGCCTTATTCAACGCACATAAATTTAAATAATAATGTCAACCTGTTTAATTTAAATTATTTTAACGAACTAGTATATACTAGTCTTTCAAAGAGAATTACAAGTTACTAATATCATATTACCCTAATCCATTGTTATAAAAATCAGATCGAATCAATCAGTTCAACTGAAAATTTGCCACTAATGACCTAAATTAAATCAAAGAAAAATTAGGCCTAAATTAAACCAAAGAGCAATCGAAAAATCCAATCAGGACCGGACAACATCTTGAATAAGGGTGGAAACCTAAATATGTGAGGTCTTCATGTTGGGCCTTAAGTCTGAGTACTCTTGGCCCGTTGGCCTACATCATATCTTTTCTTAGGCTCAATTCTAAGTTTTTGAAAGGTTTGGCTTGACCTAAAATTTATTTAAATGCTTACTAAATTAGTAGGTCTTTAAATAAATTTGAAGACTCAAACCTTCTAGACTTTAAGTAGGCATAAGGCCTAGTTAAAACCTACATAAAGACTACCTATTTTCATTTTAAACTTTATAGTTCAAAGTTTCATATAAATTATAGAACCAGCGGAAAACATCACAACACAATTATAAGTTTATAAAAATACAAACATCATCACAATACAATAAGTTCATAATATTACAAACAAGTTTATTTGTTAAAGATACAACACACATGTACAATATTAAATCCTATCAAACTAGAACAATTAAACTAAAAGGTAATACTAATATGAAAAGAGACAATCACAGCATCAATAATCAAGTCTTCAATATGACATCTTCTTCTTCCGATGTCTCCCACACAATGAAAAACAATTGTCATATCATGATATAACAACACTAATAAATATTTGCCTTTCACCTAACTTTATTTTGCTGCCCTAAGTATTGAGTATATCCTATATCAAAACTCTATCAGATAAATGAACGCACTAAATTTGCAGTCATCAAATCGTACGGAGGGACATAAATAGTTGAAGAGAAACACTGTCCCGTCTTATCAATTGAGCAACCATTTGAAAAAAAAAATCAACTATTATTGAAGGTAAGTCAAGACTGATCTATGAGAATTCCAAGAAAACGCGTGCTATGATAGTCCTATCAGGGTGCTTTTCTTAATTTAATAATAAATCAAAGAGTAAATTAATGATTTAGTCTTAAAAATTTAACTTGTTTCTCTAAAGAATTAAATCCTTGCTTATTTTTATGTTGAGACATCCATTTTTGAAAGTTTTTATCTTTATGGAACCAAAAGAGGCGACTGATCTTTTAGACACTAAATGAAAATGATTTATTTTAAAAGGACTACATTGATACAAAGGTAATATATTAAAAAATGATGATTAAAAATATAAAATTTGAACAGTCAACAGCTTAAATATGTTGCAAAATGTTAGTATCATTGTTCTTATGTTTGCTACAAGAATGACTCCTAATCTCCCAGAAATATAAAAAAGTCAAAGAAGAAGCTGCTTTGAGACTGACACAAGAATATAAAAGCAAACTTGGTCATAGATCAAGCACAAATCAAGCAAGCAAGGGGTGAAATTGATCACAAGCAAGGCAAGAGGCATAATCAAATCAATATTGTTGACTCAATAAGCACAGCAGCACAAATTAATCAAATCAAGCAAACAAGAAGAAGAGATTGAGAAGAGAACACATACCACTCGACACTCGTAGCTAGTGGAGACAGGGAGAAGGAGGCGATGGATGGAAGCTCGCAGCTACCTTTCACGGCTATGGAAAGAGGCCAAGATGGAGGCAAGGAGAGGGGGATTCGAAGCTACCTCTCGCATCTACCTCCAAAGGTTCGAAGCTACAACCATGACTCACAGCCACAGGAGACAGGACACGAAATCGAAGTTGGAGCTCAACTCAAAGGCAAGGAGGGGAGAGGTAATGGATGGCGTACGTGGAGGTAGGATTTGGGCAGCTAGGGTTTGTTCACACTTCTCAATCTCTGCTCAAGTGATAACAAAACACTTCTCAATCTCTACTCAAGTGATAACAAACTCAAAGGCAGTGTGATACTAATAAGTGAGAAATTTAATGCGTTAGGATTTAGAGTTGTCAAAATATTGGGTATAATAAATTTAATATAAATTATATTATATATTATATATAATTCTCTTACATTTATCTAAATTATATATTATATTATTTATATTATATAAATATATGTAAACAAGCCTAACCTAGCAGACTATAGGCCAGACCTGTTTACATAAACAGGTTTTAAATAAAGCCTTCACCTGGCCTATTTAAGAAATACGCTAAGCCAGGCCATGCCATATGCAGCCTAAAAGAGGTTAGACCTGTTCTCATCCCTACTCCTGAAAACTAGACGGGTCTTGATTTACAAAATTATAAAAATATAACTTCCAAATGAGGCTCATATGTTAAGACCAGATCTCAAAATTAGGCAACCTAAAAGAATATGTGACAGTAATACCTACTATTGATATTTATAGACCCCACTAGGCATTTCCTTGTAGCAGCAGTCAATGTGGGACGTACATTTCGCACATAGCTTCCTCCGATCACCTTTATGTCATTTTTTGTTTGTATAAATCTTGCTCCAACTGAAGGCAAGTTCTCATGCCATATTGGGTGTATATTAAAAAGAAATTCAAAGTCAATTGATAATAAAAAGAAAAAGTAAAATAAAACTTTCATATTATAAAACAAACATTCTTGAAACTTCACTTGAACATTCTTAAACCACATGTCTTTCACCTACAATTTGAACTCAATTCATCAAGCCCCTTCAACCTTCAATTATATATGAACTCCGTAATAATTTCTTCTATTTGTTACCAACCACTTATAATTTCTTTTAAATATTTTCTATATCATTATTATATGCTAATAAAATAATATTTTATAAAAAACAAGAAAAAATTTATTCAATTCCATCTTGTAAATTCTATGCTTTTCATTTTATAAAATAATATCTAGAAAGTATCATTTCTTATTTAATATTTAATGTATAAAAAAAAATATTAATTTAATTGTGACCGATTCAACCCTAATCTTATTACAGTTAGACTAATAAGTCTTCAACTAATATCTTAATCATTTCAATGTTTAGTCCAGTTTTCAAAATATTCCTAAAGTTTCCAAATCACATATGTATAGGAACCCAACTTAATTCTATTTTCTTCTCTCTCCATTAAATAATACTTCTTCCACTGCCCAGTAGATAACCCGCCCGGTACCCCTTATCCTTCAACCACTCCTCCAAGACAAAATCCACTTTTCATATTATTTCTCTCCCCTTTATCACCGCCCTTGTTAATGCATATTGCTACTTTTTCTGGTACGTTTGCCTTCTACAGATTAAATAACATAATGAAATATACATATTATATTCATATTGGCACTATTGCCTTTGAGATAATACAATATACATCAATCATTTTACACACTGGTGTTTGACCACATATACAATCTGAGAAAAATACAATTTCAAGAGGCATTGAATAGAAGGGACCGAAAGAAGGGGAAGTGACATTAGAATGTATAAAAACGTACTGTCATTAATGTAAATGATAATTATAAACAAACTTATAATACAAATCCCCACATATAATAAAATGTAACTTCTGCTTAAAGAAATTATCAAGTATTTTTGGAACACCAACTTATTTATCCACTACTCCAGAAAAGTTCACCAACTCATATAAATTTAATCCTACACAGTAATCTTTTAATTTACATTATTTTAATAATTTATTTCCTTTCAAGAAAAGGTGCACTGAATCTCTTAATTTCTTCAATTTCCTCCTCAATGCTCTCTTCTGTTCCAGTTGCTTTTATCTCTCTTGATTAACCATACATTACATCTGGTTAACCTCAAGATTTCAACTTTCTAATTTTTCAGCTTCTTCTTGGTTTCAATATCTTCATGTTAGGCTCAGGCCAAAAAAATTTACATCCGGTAAACCAATCATTACTTTGTTACATAAATCAATATTTACATACATGCACTAGGTATGTAACTATGTTAAATAATAGTTTGGAGGAGAGCTTTTGTAGTCACATCTGACTCGATCTGAATTAGTCAAAATCAAAATAACTACCAAATATTGGGTGGTCCAATCCAATATTTACACAGATGCACAGGAAACACAACTTTTTGTTTTCTGTTATAAAAAAAAATCTTCAATTATCGACAACTTTATTATATCAGTAATATAAAATACAACGTCTCACCAAAATATAACACAACTTCTTTAATATGAGGCAGTAGTTTCATCCACATAATAATGCAAAATAAGGTATATCGTCACTATTAGAGTGGGAATGCGGTGGGCTAGCCCGCAGCAAGCCTATCCAGGCCAAATGAATCCTTCATGAGGGCGAGGATTTTGTAAGCTTGCCCTGCAAAGTGCCACCGCATTTTCTTTCTTTCTTTTTTATGCCCCTTTTGTAAATTTTTTTAAAACCATAAATTCATAACCATAATACAATACGTTAATGTTAGTAATATTTAGTCCGAAAAAGCAAAATACAACTTCAACAAATTCAAAAAAGACTTTTCTTGGCATATATTTCCTTGCGGTTATTAGAGACACAGGAAACGTTTCATTTGCAGTTATCATGAAAAACGCAAAGGAAAGTGTAGTACAGTTACATAAATATCTGCAAAGGAAACATGCTATTTTATTTTAGAGGGGCTTTGTTTGCCTTTTGTGTTCAAAATGCAAACAAAAGTCGAATTTCAAATTTATTTTGAAATTTTTTTTAAAACATTTCCTTTTCGGTTTAATATATAACCATAAAGGAAATTAACTTTCCTTTGTGGTTAGTTTTATAACCGCAAATGAATTTAAAACCTAATTCAAATAGATTTTTTATTTCCTCATGCCCCACTCTACCCCAACTTTCAGTTTCCTCTAAGCTTCCTCTCGAAACTCCATTGCTCTCGTCCTTTCCCCTCCAGCCATTGGGTTCATTGCCATTGTTCAAGCTCTACCGTCCAACTACTGTAATAACCATCATTAGACTATTTTGAACTTAGCCCCAAGCTAACATGAAGTGTATTTGATGATATGTGCAGGGCAGAGGCAGATGACAATGTTTAATGGTTTAACAACTTCATACATCTGAATGGAGGTGCATCTAAACCAAGGGCCAATGAGTGGTCTAACTTGTTGAAGCTAGGTAAAGTGTGAGGCACACTACTTTGGAAGAAACCATAAGGACTGGAGGAAGGATCAAAATGGGACAATTCAATATTTGAGACAAAGAAGGGGCCATGCCGCGGTGGAATGCAGGACCACCATGGTGAGACATGTATGGCAACCTAAAAAATATCTGGGCTGAGGACACTGGAGCTGCGGTGAAAGTCAAAAAATCTGTATAAGTCAGAAACATTTTAGTAGGCCGAGAAAAAAGGAAACAGAGGAAGCAACGAGGTGTTGTGTTAGGGCTTCAAGAATCTGACCAAGGGAGATGATTTTTGGGCTCTAGCGTTGAATCAAGAGTTTTGATGATTCCAAACCAGCATGCAAGAGCTTGGATTGAAGATATCAAAGGAGCTCAAAGTGTTTCAAGTGAAGGATTTCTAAGTAATTGCTGCTAGATCTACTGTAGGATCTTTAGCTTTAGTTATGAATGGGTAAAAGCTTTTGATTTGAGGAAAAGATGTTTTTAAACCTTGATTTTATGTTAAATCTTGACTTATTTGAAAGATACCCATAAACAGACGAAGTTTGAAAATTTAAACTGAACTGGCATGTTGGAAATTCGAACTTTGCCTTAGGAAATTCAAATTTCGGGCTAAAACTAAACAAGTCTAAAGAGATATGTCTCTGTCAGATAAATTTTCTTCTTCAAAATTCGAATTTTCATCTAAGTCTGAAAGAAGCCTTTTAGTGACAGACGAACTTCAAATCTTCAAAATTCAAATTTCAGATAAAATGCAGTTTGAGAAAACCAAAGAAATTCGTCTGAAATAATCTGAAATCAAGATGAAATTGAGTTTCAAAGAATACTATCTAACAGACGAACTTTGGCTTTCCAACATTCAAATTTTCATATAAGTCTGACAGTGGCTTCTTTGAAACAGACGAACTTTGAGTCTTCAAAATTCGAATTTCAGATAAAACACAACTTATGAAAATAAAAGAAATTCGTCTGAAACAATGTTAAAGTTCATCTAAGATCAAGAATAATTTAAGTATCAAAACTACTTTCTGTCAGACGAACTTTGAACATTAAAATTCGAATTTCAGAAGCTAAGGTTGTGAGTCTGTTGGAATGAAATGTTGACATATGAATGACAGAGTTTTGTAACTTTGAATGTTGAAGTTAGTCTGAAAAGAATCTCTCTGACAGACGAACTTCACTCCTTCAAAATTCGAATTTCAAAGAAAGTAAACTACTGTGCCTCCTTGAACGTTCTATAGATAGACAAATTTTAGGGTTCCAAAATTCAAATTTCGAAGGCACTGTAGAAAATTGAAAACACTGTTTACTCTTAACCGAAAAACTTTCTTGTTGAAAATTCGTATGTCACATTATGAAAATATTTTGTAAGTTTCAAAATTTGAATTTCACTTCATGAACAGATGAACTTCGTGCTGTTACGTTGGAAGCTTTAACCTTCGATTCCTTCGAAATTCGTCTGTTGACTAACCAAAATTCGAATTTTAGTATGTCATAAACATTAAATGCGGTTGGTAAATGGATAGATTTTCAGAGTAACCATTGGATAACTTCCCCAACGGATAGATTTAGTCTCTAACGGATACTTAAGGCCAAAATCTATAAATACAACATCATTTGAAGTTGTGGGTAACGAATCAAACTTGTATATACCGAATTTCTACCAAATCTTCTTCTCAAAAGCTTTTAACCTCTCAACTTCAATATCTGTACTTTAACCTTCATATCTACCCTACTCAAGAGAGTTATATCTTTGTAAACAATCTACTCTTATCTGAAAGATAGATTTACTTATGAGGGGAAATCACAAGGGAATTGGGGAGCACATTGTAGAAGTGCTTAGAGAGATTGAGAAAGCTCCAGAAATAGAGCATACTTGTTGTACTGTGGCATTAGCAAGAAGCCCATTGAATTCTTGCTGTATAGTGAAAAATCTCAAGAGTTGTCTTGGGGACTGGACGTAGGTCAAGTGGATAGACCGAACCAGGATAAATTACTGAGTCTTCTACTTCCTATCTTTACTTTTCAGCTTGCTCTGTTTTATACGTTGCTTCCATTACACTGTGCTATCTTCACTCATTTCACTTTGTGCAGAAAAATTTCAATCTTCCCAATTCACCCCCCTCTTAGGAAGTCAGCCTTACTAACAAGTGGTATCAGAGCTCGGATTCCTATTCAAAGGATCTCACAGTCCGGGAATTAAGATGGCTGGCTTTGGAGAAAGCATACTTCCTGAAGGGAACAACACTAATAGACCACCAGGCTTCAGTGGAGAACATTATGGGTACTGGAAGATAAGGATGCAGATTTACCTCCAATCAATTGATCTTGATATCTGGTCAGTCATTGAGAAAGGAGATTTCGTCCCAATGACTCTAACATAAGATGGAAGACACAAAGAAAAGCTAGAAGCAGAGTGGAATGAGGAAGACAGAAGGAGAGTCCTGTTAAATTTCAAAGCAAAGCATTGTTTAGTCAGTGCCCTGAACCAGGACAAATTCTACAGAGTCTCACAATGCTCCACTGCAAAAGGGATCTGGGACACTCTGCAGATTGCACATGAAGGAACAACTGGGGTCAGAGAGAACAGACTAAACACATGCATTAGAGAGTATAAAAGCTTCAGAATGACTGAAGGAGAAACTGTAAAGGAGCTACAAAAGAGATTCACCCTCATTGTGAATCAACTGAAGAGACTCGGAAAGGAGTACACTCAATCTGAAAAAGTAAGAAAGATACTCAGAGCTCTCCCTCTAGAATGGAAGCCCAAGGTGACAGCAATAGAGGAAGCCAGAGGAGAATCAATGGCCTCTGTCACAGCTCTTTTCGGCAGCCTTGAGGAGTATGAAGGAAAATGAAAGCTCTCAAGGAAACTGGGCAGGACAGAAAGAAGAAAGGCCTAGCCCTTAAAACTGCTGAAGAAAAGGATGAAGAATCTGACGAAGGAGATGAGCGGGATGAAGAAACTCTGGCTATGATGGTCAGAAAAATCGAAAGATTCTACAGCAAGAAGAAGAACAAGAGATTCTTCAAGAAGGGAGCAGTTGGTGAAAGCAAAAAAGAGGCAAAAGAGCCTGTGACTTGCTATGAGTGCAAGAAACAGGGACACATCAAATGGGATTATCCTCAATTCCTTAAAAAGCAAGAAAAAGATAAGAGAGTTGCTGACAAAGAAAGAAGAAGAAAGCCTACATCTCATCAATATGGGGCAACAGCTCAGATGAGAAGGAAGAGGATGAGGATGAGATTACCAACATCTACCTGATGGCACTTGCTTCTGAAGAAGCCGAACCCTCATGCAGCAGTGATCAGGAAGAAGAAGTATATGAATCTGAACCTTCCCATTCTGAGTTACTTGATGCATTTCATGAGTTTCATGATGAGTTTATTAAAGTTGCTAAAGAACTAAAACTGTCAAAGAAAAAGATTAATAAACTGAAATCTCAAAATAACATTTCTAAAATTACCTCTCTACCTACTGCTGAATCTGTTTGTTGTACTTCATGCATTGAACTAAAGCAAACTAATGATTACTTAGTATAAAACATGTCAAGGCTCACTAGAGGTAAAGATATGTTGTTTGCCTTGATGGGGAGCCAAAGAATATCACAAGAAAAAGCTGGTCTTGGCTATGATCCATGTGCTGTTAAGGAAAAGATTAGGAAGAAAAACCAGAATGCATACATGAGATATTTTGTGCATGCTGAGAGCAACAGAAAGAAAGATCACATGTCATCTCGCATTGAAACATATAATCAACCAAAACATGTAAGACAAAAGTATTATCTGCATTGTTTTCTACCTGCTTCTCAATCTAGCAGTCCCTTCACTACCTGTCATTTCTGTAACAAAAAGGGACATATTTCCAGTTCTTGTGCTTTGAAGAAAAATAGACTTGGCAGGAAAGTTGAATGGATTCCCAAAGTTGCATCTGCATCTAGGGAAAAATCTATTGACCGAAAAGGACCCAAGCAAATTTGGGTACCTAAAAGGAAAACATAAACATTGTTTTGCAGGTCTGTCTCAAACCTAAGAAGAGCAACAAATAGTATATGGACAGTGCCTACTCAAGTCACATGACAAGTGATAAAGAGAAGTTCATCACCCTTAGAGACAAGAAAGGAGGAAAGGTGACCTTTGGAGGTGATCAATATGGCAAAGTTGTTGGTATTGGCATTGTGGGTAAAAATCTGGAAACATCCATTGAAGAGGTGTTGTTTGTGATTAGCTCAACCATAATTTTCTGAGCGTGAGTCAGACCTGTGATAAAGGAAATTGGGTGTTGTTTGACTCAAAGTTTTGCCTGGTCATCAGAAAAAGTGATCACAAAGTAATCCTCAAAGCTCAAAGGGATGGTAATTGTTATACTATTGATCTTGATGAACTTCCTCCCTTGGATTCTGTATGTTTAATTAGTCAGGATAATGATAGTTGGTTATGGCATAGGAGATTAGCTCATGTTAACATGAATCAACTGTCTAAACTGGTTAAAAATGAGCTAGTAACTGGCCTGCCAAAAATATCTTTTGAAAAGGACAAAGAATGTGATGCATGCATAAGAGGGAAACAAACTAAATCATCTTTTAAATCTAAAAATGTAGTTACCACAACTAGACCACTTGAATTGCTGCATATGGACTTAATTGGACCATCTAGGGTGAAAGGTCTCGATGGTAATCTGTATGTGCTTGTAATTGTAGATGATTACTCTAGATTCACTTGGACATTATTTCTCTCCTCTAAAAGTGATACCTTTGATGCATTCGTAATCTTAGCTAAGAAAGTGTAAAATGAGAAAGGTATTTCTATTGTGTCTATCAAGTCAGACCATGGAGGAGAGTTTGAAAATGCATGCTTCCTGGAGTACTGCAATGAGCATGGGATTGACCACAACTTCTCAGCTCCAAGGACCCCTCAACAGAATGGGGTAGTAGAAAGGAAGAACAGAACTATTGGAGAGATGGCCAGAGCTATGCTGAATGAGAAGGAACTCTCTCAAGTGTTTTGGGCTGATGCAGTAAATACAGCAAGCTACATCATAAACAGAGCCTACATCAGACCAATCCTTGGGAAGACTCTATACGAGCTGTACAAGGGAAGAAAGCCAAATATGTCCCATCTCCATGTGTTCAGATGCAAATGCTTCATTCACAACAATGGGAAAGAAAATCTGGGTAAGTTTGATGCCAAATCCGATGAAGGTATATTTCTGGGCTATTCTAGTAGGAGTAAGGCATATAGAGTTTATAATAAAATATCAAATATGGTAGAAGAATCTGTGCATGTGGTTTTCATTGAAAATGAAACTGTTTCAAAACATGTTACCAATGAGGATGATCTTGCTTTCAATTTTGAAAACTGGGCATTTCTGATAAAAGTAAAACTAAACCTCCAAAGATATCTGAATCTGTTAACATAGAGGAAGATATCCAGGAGAAAGAGTTTGATGAAGAAAATAATGAAGAAACATCTCAAGAACTCCCTAGAGCTTGGAGATATCAAAAGAATCATCCTGTTGATCAAGTGATAGGGGATGTTCAAGAGAAAGTCAAAACCAGAAAATAGTTAAGGGAAAAAATGCTAAACTGTGCTTTAATTTCACAAATGGAACCCAAATGTGCTAAAGAAGCCTTAACTGATGATTACTGGATTTTAGCTACGCAAGATGAACTAAATCAGTTTGAAAGGAATTAAGTTTGGGATTTAGTGCCTAGGCCCAAAAATCATCTTGTCATTGGTACCAAATGGGTTTTCAGAAATAAACTTGATGAATCTGGAACAATAATCAGAAATAAAGCTAGATTGGTTGCTAAAGGGTATAATCAGGAAGAAGATATTGATTTTGAAGAAACCTTTGCACCAGTAGCTAGATTAGAAGCTATAAGAATACTGCTAGCATATGCATGCATAAAAATATTTTACTGTATCAAATGGATGTAAAGAGTGCTTTTCTAAATGGATATATCATGGAAGAGGTTTATGTAGATCAACCTCCAGGTTTTGAGGATTCTACAAAACCAAACCATGTTTATAAACTGAAGAAAGCTCTTTATGGTTTAAAACAAGCCCTTAGAGCATGGTATGAGAGACTGAGCAATTTTCTAATTGAAAAAGGGTTCAATAGAGGCAAAGTTGACATAACTTTATTCACTAAGAAAGAAAATAAAGATTTACTAATTGTTCAAATCTATGTTGTTGATATTATTTTCGGTGCTACTAATGAAGCTCTTTGCAAGAAATTCTCTGAGTTAATGCAGGGAGAATTCGAGATGTCCATGATGGGTGAACTCAACTTCTTTCTTGGACTGAAAATCAGACAGCTTGATGATGGTATCTTTCTCAGTCAATCCAAGTATCTAAAGGAGCTGCTAAAGAATTTTGGAATGGAGAATGCCAAGCCAATGGGAACACCTATGGCTACTGCAACCAAACTGGACATAGATGAGAATGGGAAGATGTTTGACAGTACTCAGTCTAGAAGAATGATTGGATCCCTGCTGTACTTAACTGCTAGTAGACCTAACATTATGTTCAGTGTCTGTATGTGTGCAAGGTTCCAATAATGGCCCCAAAGAAACCCATGCAACAGCTGTGAAGAGAATTTTCAGATATCTTATTGGAACATCACAGATGGGTCTTCGGTATCCAAAAGGCAATGGAGAAGATCTCAAAGGATACACTGATGCTGATTTTGCAGGATCCAAAACTGACAAAAAAAGCACAAGTGAAACTTGTCAGTTTCTTGGAGGATCCCTGGTTTCATGGTTCAGCAAAAAGCAAAACAGTGTGGCCCTATCCACTGCAGAAGCTGTTGTGCCCAAGTCATCTGGATGAAGTAGCAGTTTGAAGATCTTGAGGTTAAAATAAAAGAGATACCAATCATGTGTGACAACCAAAGTGCCATAAATATCACCAAGAATCCTATCATGAATTCAAGGACGAAACATATTAAAGTTAGGCACCACTTCATAAGGGATCACGTTCTGAAAGGAGAAGTTAAGCTGGAGTACATCCCAATAGAGGATCAAGTTGCTGATATACTCACAAAGCCTCTATCAGAAGACAGGCATTGCAAAATCAGGAGAGAATTGGGTATGGTAAATCCCAATGAACTGTAAGTTATTCTCGTGTAATCTTGTTTTCAAAGGTTAATTCTAACTTTAGCATCGGAGTATGTTTAATTTAAGTTGCAGGTGCTCCTCACAAGATTCAATAGCAATAAACTTGAAGATTGGAGCACACCAAAATGGAACAACCAGAAAATGCAGTAAATGATGAAAATCCTAAGTTTTGGATCCATTCTGTAAGTTTTTAAAGATTATATTCATATTTTAAATTTGTGTTAGACGTATTTTGCTTCACAAACTGTGTTTTTGAACTGGTCAATGTGGTCAACATTCGAATTTTAGTTGACCAACAGACGAACTTCGACCTGTTACGCTTTGGAACAGTTCTCGGTGATGCCGCGAAATTCGTCTGTTGAATCTTGGAAGTTCGAATTTTCAAAAACAAAAATTTCAGAGTTATGGTTGTCTATCACTGTTATACGAATTATCACTTCTTAACATACGAATGTTGGACAACTTTCATAAAATTAAGAAATTCAAATTTCTGACTCAAAATTCGTCTGTTGAAACATGCTCCTCAATGTTGAATCTTTGAAAGATGAAGTTTTGTATGCTTAATATGTCTGTTGCTTGATGGTTTGTTGGCTGCTTAGTATTTGCCTTTGAAAATTCAAACTTTGTTGAAGCAAAGTTCATCTGTTGATCTTGTTGTATTTTATCCAAGCCTCTGTCAGACGAACTTTCAGATGAAATTCATCTGTCAGTAAGCTTTGCTTAACGGTTTAACTTGCAACTGCCCGAAGTTCAAATTTTGACCTTTCAAAATTCGTCTGTCAGACGGTTACTTACGTTAAACCCGACGGTTTTCCAAAGAACAGACGTAACCCTATTCTTAACTTCTCTAAGTCTGTTCTGATCCTCTCATCAATTCTCTTAAATCCTGCCCAAAAATCATTGTTTCCCACCGATTAAACTTCCTTTCGCATCCTATAAACCAATTCTAAGCCACATTCAGCAACATTCATCCGAAAAATGGCGAGTCAAGAATCCTGGTGTAGGGAAAGCTGGAGCTAGGCCAAAGAGGGCAGTGAAATCTCAATATGCTACCAAGGAAGGAGAAAAATCTAAGAGAAAAGCTGAACCCAGTAAGGCAACACCTTCCAAATGCCAAAAATCAACATCTAAACACAGAAAGCTGGACCCTCCTCATAGAAAACTGCAGAACCTTCGGTCTCTGTTCCTGCTGATGCTGCTGTTGCTTCTTCCGCTTCCTTCAGTACAGAATCTGGAGAGTACCAACTAATTACACTACTACTCTGGAGCACTCCTCAGATTCAAGAAGAATATTCAACCAAGTTTGCCAGCAAAAAGGTAATCAAGCCTCACTGTGTGAACATGGAAGAATTTTTTATATCTAACAACTTTGATGCTGGAATATGGTTGTTAAGATATAAGAATCTGTTGGAAATTGTGGAGAGGTATGACGATGAAGTAGTAAAGACATGGTATGCCTCTCTTCAATACAATAACAAGAAGATGAAATGGGAGTTCAACTTGAGATCAAGGACCATTAGGCTTGCTGATGAAACACTCAACGAGGTGCTGGAAATTCCAGGACAAGATGGGCTCAAAATTGACATCACTGTCTCTGGGTACATGGATGAGGCAGATACTGCTGATGAAGAAGGTGGGCCCTTTCTGAACTACAAGGAGAGTGCTATTCTGAGGACATTGTTCAGAAGAAGGGAAAATTGGCCATCCATAAATGTATTGAAGCCTATAGACCTCAGTGTTCAAGTGAGGATCCTGCACTATATAGTGTCCAGGATCATATTCAACAAAGGAGGCAGCTTCAATCTGATAACCAGGGCAGAGGCACATGTCATGGCTACAATCATGCGTGGGATACTAATTAATATGGGACACATCATTCTCCAATGCATGATCAAGGCAAGAGATCAGAGTAAGGATTCCACACTCTCCTATGTAGCAATTATTTCAAGAATCCTGCAGTATGCTAGGATTCAACACATTGAAAAGGGGAAAGAAAAACTCACAGAGGCATTCAAAGAAGAGGAACTGCAAAGGATGGGCATTGAAAGAGATGAAGGAAGATGGGTTGGAAAGGGAGCAGGAAAATCTGAAGATTTGTTCTTTGTTGCTGATGCCTCCCTACAGCAGATCTGTACCTCAGCCTTCTCAGCCAATCCCATCTCCATCCAAGCCCACTCATATTCCTTCCACTTCCTCCTCACGGGCCAAGCCAACCAAGATTACTGAGTTGTATGACAGTTTGTCTACACTCATTCTCAGTATCCGGGATGAGCATAATGCCAAATTTACTCATTTGCAAGATCAGATCCATCAGTTGGCTGTGAACATGAAGGTGGTGGCTGATGCTTATGAAGAGATCAGAAGTGCAATCCCTGCCACATCAGTTCCACCTCAGCCTAGTGTCCCTGAGCCTACTCTGTCTCCCAGTCCTGAGCCACCTAGTCACTTTGAGATGGCATCTCCTGTTCCTGGTGTTGAAGCACAGGAAACTGAACCAACTGGCGCAGAAAGCACTCCAAAGGCCTCAAGCAATGAGGCAAGTCCTGGTCCTCCTTTGGACTATAGCATAGAGAAAGAGGGTCTTCAGGAATCAAGCCCTCATGAGCCTACTGAAGCAGAAGCTCAGGATTCTATCCTGTCCACTCAAGAGACTGAGCAAGTTGAGCAGCTAATAGCAGCCATCTCTACTTCACCATTTCTGCAGACTGCCCTCAATGAGGAAAGGAGCATTGTGCCTGTTGTTGATTTTGAAGCTATTGCTCACAACGCTCTACTGCAAGCTCAAAAGAGAAGGCTTGAAGAAATGTTTCCTCCTACTGAACCAGCTCCTCCCTCTCTTGCTGCTTATAGGCTCTCAGAGGAACAGAGAGCTCAGTTAGCTCTTTCCACGCAGCAAATGCAAGAGCTGCTTGAGATCTCTGATGATGAAGAAGCAAGTCCTGAGCCTGCGGAGCCTCCTGCACCAGTCCAGTCAGAGATTCCTTTTGCTCCTGTGCCACTTTGAGCTATTCCTGTCTCTTTGATCCCTCCTACTGCTGATTTTGTTGGCCTTCCTGATGATGCCAAAAAGGGGGAGAAAACTGAGCACACTAGAAAGTCTGCTGCTGCTGAGCAATCTGGGAAAGGGAAGACGTACAGCAAGAAGACCAAGCCCAAGAAGAAATGATTGAAGACTTGTTTAAATCTTAGGCTTGAGTCCTCTTGTAGTGCCTTGTGTTTCTGTTTCTATTTTAAATGTTTGAATTTTGTATTTTGTATTAAGAACTTTGATTAATTTTATCTCTGTAAAGCTTAAGTATTGAAATGAATGAATTTCTCGGTTGCAATGATTTGTGCATATTACTCTTTGAATATCTTCACTTGATCTGTTGTATATGATATCTTTTGAAATATAATGCATATGTTGAGGGAGAGCTTGTAAAAGCAAACCCAAGTACTAATCCAGTTTGTAAGTTGTTTTGTCATCATCAAAAAGGGGGAGAATGTTGAATCAAGAGTTTTGATGATTCCAAACCAGTATGCAAGAGCTTGAATTGAAGATATCAAAGGAGCTCAAAGTGTTTCAAGTGAAGGATTTCTAAGTAATTACTGCTAGATCTACTGTAGGATCTTTAGCTTTAGTTATGAATGGGTAAAAGCTTTTGATTTGAGGAAAAGATGTTTTTAAACCTTGATTTTATGTTAAATCTTGATTTATTTGAAAGATACCCACAAACAGACGAAGTTTAAAAATTTAAACTGAACTGGCATGTTGGAAATTTGAACTTTGCCTTAGGAAATTCAAATTTCGGGCTAAAACTGAACAAGTCTGAAGAGATGTCTCTCTGTTAGATGAATTTTCTTCTCCAAAATTCGAATTTTCATCTAAGTCTGAAAGAAGTCTTTTAGTGACAGACGAACTTCAGATCTTCAAAATTCGAATTTCAGATAAAATGCAGTTTGAGAAAACCAAAGAAATTCGTCTGAAATAATCTGAAATCAAGATGAAATTAAGTTTCAAAGAATACTATCTGACAGACGAACTTTGGCTTTCCAACATTCAAATTTTCATATAAGTCTGACAATGGCTTCTTTGAAATAGACGAACTTTGAGTCTTCAAAATTTGAATTTCAGACAAAACACAACTTATGAAAATAGAAGAAATTCGTCTGAAACAATGTTAAAGTTCATCTGAGATCAAGAATAATTTAAGTATCAAAACTGCTTTCTGTCAGACGAACTTTGAACATTAAAATTCGAATTTCAGAAGCTAAGGTTGTGAGTCTATTGGAATGAAATGTTGACATACGAATGACAGAATTTTGTAACTTCGAATGTTGAAGTCAGTCTGAAAAGAATCTATCTGACAGACGAACTTCACTCCTTCAAAATTTGAATTTTGAAGAAAGTGAACTACTGTGCCTCCTTGAACGTTCTACAGACAGATGAATTTTGGGGTTCCAAAATTCAAATTTCGAAGGCACTGTAGAAAATTGAAAACACTGTTCACTCTTAACCGAAAAACTTTCTTGTTGAAAATTCGTATGTCACATTGTGAAAATATTTTGTAAGTTTCAAAATTCGAATTTCACTTCATGAACAGACAAACTTCGTGCTGTAATGTTGGAAGCTTTAACTTTCGGTTCCTTCGAAATTCGTCTGTTGACCAACCAAAATTCGAATTTCAGTATGTCAGAAACATTAAATGCGGTTGGTAAATGAATAGATTTTCAGAGTAACCGTTGGACAACTTCCCCAACGGATAGATTTAGTCTCTAACGGATACTTAAGGCCAAAATCTATAAATACAACATCATTTGAAGTTGTGGGTAACGAATCAAACTTGTATATATCGAATTTCTACCAAATCTTCTTCTCAAAAGCTTTTAACCTCTCAACTTCAATATCTGTACTTTAACCTTCATATCTGCCCTACTCAAGAGAGTTATATCTTTGTAAACAATCTACTCTTCATCTGAAAGATAGATTTACTTGTGAGGGAAAATCATAAGGGGATTGGGAAGCACATTGTAGAAGTGCTTAAAGAGATTGAGAAAGCTCCAGAAACAGAGCATACTTGTTGTACTGTGGCATTAGCAAGAAGCCCATTGAATTCTTGCTGTATAGTGAAAAATCTCAAGAGTTGTCTTGGGGACTGGACGTAGGTCAAGTGGATAGACCGAACCAGGATAAATTACTGAGTCTTTCTCTCCTTATCTTTACTTTTCAGCTTGCTCTGTTTTATACGTTGCTTCCATTACACTGTGCTATCTTCACCTATTTCACTTTGTGCAGAAAAATTTCAATCTTCCCAATTCATCCCCCTCTTGGGAAGTCAGCCTTGCTAACATCTAGTAGCTTCAATCTTAGTTGGTAAGTGATCCCTAACCTTCCCTCCTCTCTTTTCTCTTTGGTTTTCGGTTTGGAATCGATGGGAGTTTGTGGATTTTTGTGTTGGGGAAGAATCCACTGGTTAAAATGCTTGATTTGATGTTGTGGAAGTGTTATGTAATGTTAGGAAACTTTGGGTTTGAGTTTTGGTTGGATTGTGATGGGTTTGAGTAAAACCCTAGGTTGTAATTTTGGAAAAGAAGTGGAAATCCGAAGTTGCATGTGTTGGTGTGTGTTTGAATTGTAGTTTAAGGTTTATTTGGTGTGTGTATGTTGTTAGAACTCCAAGTTAAGCTTGGAAGGCTAGATTGTGGATTTTAGTGTTATGGGAGTTATGTTAATTAAAGATAATATGTTGTTGTAGTGGCTAATTGGCTAATCAGAGGCATATAGTTCATGATGGGTGCTCCGGAGGCTTGCCTAAGCCCCTGTGTGCATGGTGTCAGTAACTCGAGGCAATCAGGTATTTGTATATTTGTGTTATATGTTGGTACATAATCTCATATCATGGCATTATAACTTAAAAAATCAAGCCAATCATCATTTCCTTGCTCCTTTCCTTTAGCTCTTCTTGGGCCTCTTGCATTGCTTGACCATATCATAGTTGTCATTTTGGAGAGGGATGAGATTCAAAGAATCTCAATAGTTATACACAATCATGCATTCATATTATCATACTATTTCATAAAGTCATCAATGAAAATCATAAAATCATATTATGCCATACAATTTCATAAAATTTTGGTATGGTAACACCTTAGAAAATGGACATCCTAGGATCATAAAATCCTTAAAACAACCAGCCAACAAAGCAAATTCATCGCATAACATCCAAGTAAATATATGGCATAGTTATATAATCATGAAAATCAAGTATGATAACATTATGCATAAATGGGAAAATAAATACCTTCTTACTTTCCAATGATCCCTAAAATTTGTAGACACTTCCATTGAACTTTTAAAACTTCTTGGAATCCTATAGCATCATAAAATAATGCCATGAGCCACTAATTCATTAAGCTCATTCACAAAGTGGTATACTTAAACTAAAAATTCCATTTTGTTTTTCCCTTGGTTTTTCTTTGTACAGCATCATTGTTCTTACATAATTTGGATCCAAGGAATATTTTTTTGGGGTCAAAATTTTGAAATTACATCTCTATGAACAAACCCTAACTGGCCAAAAATGTCATAAAAATTGGAGGAAAATATTTAGCTTGCTATACTTCAAACCACTTGCATAATTATGCTTCTGGTCTCTTATTTATGCTTTTTCCTAGGTTTATTTTACCATAGCTCAACTTCCTCTCTCAAAAATCATCCATGGCTGAAAATTAAGGTGAGAAAGGAAAGGAAAAGACTCCATGAAACACTCACTAAAAGCTTGAGAAGGCAAGATAAAGATAGTAGAAACTTACCCTTGAACTCTAGTCTTCAACTCCTTTGCTTTTTCTATTCTCTCTTCTTTTTTCTCTCTTCTTACACGTTCTTTGATGCCTTTCTTTCTCACTTTCAGACCACTCTTTCTCTCTTTCTCAAGTGTAAGTGTTGGTCAAGAGAGGAGGCAAGGAGGAGACAATGATAAAAGTATGATCCAATCATCTTATACCATCCTTTCTTTTTTTTTTTTCAAATACTTCTTAAAGAAGTATTCATAAAATCAATTAAATAATGACATTTTCCTCACATGGGCAGCAGCTGCACACGTCTAAAATGGGAGTGAAAAGAGTGATTAAATGGCTTAATTAACTTGGTAATCACTCACTTAAACACAATTACTTTTTGGGGCAAAAAGCAGGCCTTCTTAGAGAAGTTATCTTGGCCAAAAATTAATTAAATAAATTCCCTCTATGTCCCCAAGCTATGCAGCATGTCATTTACTAGATTTTTGGGCCAAAAATTGCTTTAGAAATTTTAACTGACTAGAATATTCTTTACCGATTAAATTTACCTATACCAATTAAATATTTTTACCATAATTGTCATTAAATTAGTACAAGATTATCTAAAAATTACTTTTGGACTTAAATTATTATGTTGGTCCAAAATATATTTGGGTAAGGTCCATTCACTGTCCTTGACTCGGTACTGTTTTTTCTGTAGTATAAAATAACATGTGTCGAGTAAAATATCAATAATAAAACTTTAATATGCAATAAATATTATATCGATCTCATTAAATTCCAAACATTATTCCATTGGGTTTAGATCATCTGGAGCTTCATTTCAAATATAAATTTTCATATTTCCAAAAATACCTTTGACCTGGATAAATTTATAATTTTTAAAACTTTTGGGTTTAGGTGTAATTTTTGCCAACATTATTTTCACTTAGTTGTCACGTGACTTTTCCTCTCTAAGAGACTAAAATGCAAAAATTTTTATTCTTTGGGGCTAAATATAATTTTTTTATTTTTCCTTCCATCCCCGAAAAATAATCATTTTACCATTTTCCGTTTCTTTCTATGTCTTTCCATTTTCGCTAATTTTTTGTACATTTTATGATATCAATATTTTTCCCCTTGGCCTTAAATGAATTTTCCATATTTTACTTATAGTATGGGAAATGACTTTTTATGTCCCTGAGTAGAGTCAAAAAATAATTACCCATTCTTTTGGGCACTTTTTAGTAATTTTTCCCAAAAATAAAAATTTTTAATATTTCTTTTTTACTATTCACATTAACTTCAATTGGTCTATCTCTCATCCTGGACCTCCCAAAAATGCAATATTTATGCCGTTGCACTCAGTCCAAGATGAGGTTCCATTCAAGTGGTATATTGCATACTTTCCGGGGTAAGTTCCGGAATTAATTTCTGCTCAAAACCTTATGAAAATTTAATTCTAATTAAGGATCAAACATAACTTCTTCTAAAAACAATATGGGAAATTAATTTCATCTACATACTTGTTAGTTAGGCTGGCTTCCCAAGAGAAGGGTGAATTGAAAAGCTTGAAAATTTTCTGTAAAATGTCAAGAAAGTGAAGAAAACAAAGTATAGAAGGTAAAACAGAGTATAAGTAAATAAGCTGTAAAAGTTGCAGTAAAGAGAAGAAAACTCATATATTTATCCTGGTTCGGTCTCTCCACTTGACCTACGTCCAGCCCCCAAGTCACCACTTGAGATTTTCCACTATTCTGCAAGAATTCAGTGGGCTTCTTGCAAATGCCTCAGTACAAAGATGATGCTCTGTTTCTAGAGCTCACTCATTCACTCTATGCACTCTTACAAAGTGCTTCTCAATCCTTTGTGATATCCCCTCATAAGAAAATCCTTCTTTCAAATAAAAAATAAGATTGATTACAAGGATTAAACTCTCTTAAACAGAGTAAATATGAAAATTGGAGTACAAAATATTGAAATGAGAGAGTAAGAGACTTTGAGTAGATGATTTGGCAGAGTTTCAGTATTTACAATGTTAAAATCGTTTTCCCTAACTTCAAATGATGTTATATTTATAGATTTAGGTCTCAAATGTCCGTTAGAGACAAAATCTATCCGTTTGAGAAGTTATCCAATGGTTACTCTGAAAAACTATCTGTTAACCAACAGCATTTAATGCTTCTGACACTCTGAAATTTGAATTTCAATTAGTCAACAGACGAATTTCACAGAAACCGAAGTTTAACATATTCAACGTTGAATGCCCGAAGTTCATCTGTCATGAAGTGAAATTCGAATTTTGATATTTTGAAAATGTTTCTATGTTGTGATATACGAATTTTCAAGTAGAAAATTTTTTTGTTAAGTGTGAACAGTATTTTCAATTTGCTACAGTGCCTTCGAAATTCGAATTTTGGAACCCCAAAATTCGTCAGTCCGTAGCTGGTTTATAAGGCACAGTAGTTCATATTATTCAAAATTCAAATTTTCAAAGGGCAAAGTTCATCTATCAGAGAGACCTCTTTTTAGACTAACTTTAAAATTTGAATTTATAAATACTGTCATTCGTATGTCAACATATCATTGCAATAGACTCATAAGCTTAGTTTTTGAAATTCAAATTTTCATGTTCAAAGTTCATCTGTCAGTGAGAAATTTTGAAATCCAATCCAAACTTGGTTTCAGATGAACTTTGACATAATTTCAAACGAATTTTTTTAGTTTTCATAAGTTACATTTTGTCTGAAATTCGAATTTTCAAAACTCAAAGTTCGTCTGTTATTGAAAGCTTCTTTCAGACACTTATCAAAATTCGAATTTTCTCAAGTCAAAATTCGTCTGTCAGAGAAGCTTCTCTTCAGACTTATTCAATTTCAATATGAAATTCGAATTTCCAAAGCCAAAGTTTGAATTTTCACTATGACAGATTAGTATTAACCTTTCAAACTTCGTTTGTTGGTGGGTGTTTTTCAAATATTCCATGATTTAACATAGAATCAAGGTTTTAAAACATCTTTTCACCAAATCAAAGTTTTTTACTCAAATAAAACACTACTAATCATCCTAAATCAATCTTTGCACAAATTTATCCAGAATTTCTTCACTTGAAACCTTTTCGGTACCTCTGATATCTTTATTCCAAACTCTTGAAGGTTGGTTTGGAATCATCAAAACTATTGATTCAATAATACTGAGCATGCAACTTCTCTGTCTCACTTCCTTTCCCATCTCTTCGTGCATTTTATAGCATCATGTAAAAATATGGATATTACAAAGTGCAACTACTTTGATACTGTTACTCTGAAAATGGCTGAAACACTACTAATTGCAGTAGAAGGTGTTTCAATAGTTGGAATTTACCATACTTCTGTTGTAGTAGAAGGTGGTTCAATATATGTCTAATTAGTCTTCATTTGTGTATTTCACTAGATTTTAATTGTAAGCTGACCAATTATTTATCAAAGACAAAGTTGTTCATTGATCCCGATGTTAAGGAAGTGCATGAACTCAGAGCTGCTGGTTTCTAGAAGATGAATGTTGGAAACTTGTTCCTTGTTGTCTTTGACTTTTTTGAATATATTTTGGGATTGTATAATGATTGAGGCATGATGATTTGTTTCTACTTGAATGTCATTTTTGTTTGTTGAACTCTACTACATCAATGGCAATATATCTTTATATCCCAATATTGTTCCTCCGTTATTACTTAACCTACAAAAGTTGAATAACCATGATTTTTTTATGTATTGCCATTAATTTATATATATTTGTGGTATTGATTACTCAATCAATATCTCACACGTCAAAGGAAAGTTCACTTACCTTTGTGGTTATTTCCTACAACCTCAAAGGAAAGTGTTTTTCCAACATATTATTTAATCACAATTAATTAATTTCCTTTGTCGTAATTATAGCAAAATTTCCTTTGCGGCAAAAAATTACCACTTTTAACCACTTAGGAAGCCCTTTTTGTTATACTTAATGGCAAAGGCCAAAGTCCTAACATTAATAATAATAATAATAATAATAATAACAACAACAACAACAACAATTTCTTTTATGAAAAAACTAGTTTGTGGCCAATGTTACAATGTTCAAAGACACTAACAAGCGAAAAACAAAAAACCATTTAGCCAACCATGGGGAAGGAACTTCAAGTACTAGTGATTTTTTTCTTCCTTTGAAAGTTTTAATTTTTATTTTTTACTTTATTAACAAAAATCAATATTTAACTCTGCCTATATAATGTCATAAACAGTCCTAAGCCCAAATAAAGGAGGAGAGTTGTGTTAGACCCTTGACAATCAACATAAAATTTTGTCGAATCTCTATGACATAGATTAAGGAAGTTTTTGTGCTAAGGCTAGTTCGTTACCTAGAACTAGCATACTGTATGGCTTAGATGCAGTGTTAAATGAGTTAAAGATGCTACATAGGTGCTCGAGTGTAGTGTTAAATAAGCAAGGGTTCCTACATCATTTTGGATAGATGTGGGTAAAGAAGTTAGCCCAGCAGAACAAGATTCAATTCGATTCTTAGAATATTAATACCTTAATAGGTAAATCTATTGGAACACCTTACTTTTAAGCTCATTTTCCCATGTATTAGACCTCATTAGAGTCCAATTATGCCTGATTAGAAGCTTGAATCACAAAAAAATTAAAAACATAATTTTCATTTCTCACGATACTATTCATGTCGAATCTCTGTGTCTTAGTCCTTGATGTGTTGGTTAAAAGACGTAAATTGAAAAGTCAAAAGGCCTTAAATCCTAGGATCAAGTGATGGCAACTAAAAGGTGAGCAACAATTGGTCTTTACGAGAAAAATATTGGATGAAGGTAATCGAGGCTCCCAAGGAAGTGTTAATATTTTGTGGAATAAGATGGCTAAAAGGATTAGAAATACCACTAAAGCAGTCTTGGGTGAATTCAAAAGTTTTGGACCTGGAGAAAAAGAATCTTAATGGTAGAATAAGAATGTGCAAGAGAAGGTTAAAACATTAAAAAGAGTATTTCAAAACCCTACACTTGTGCAATAATGAAGAAAATTGGAAGAGTTATCATTTAGCTAGAAAGGAAACTAAAAAAGCAGTGAACGATGCTCGATCTAAAGTTTTTAAGGAATTCTATAAAGATTTAGAAATGAAGAATGGTGAACGCAATATTTACAAAATTGCCAAGAAGAGGGAAAGAAAGTCAAGAGATTTGGATCAAGTAAGTATGCATTAAGGATAAGAAAGAAAAAGTTTTGGTTTCTAATGATAATATCAAAGAAAAATGGGAGAACTACTTTTATAAACTCTTCAATGATGGATTGAGTATAACTAATGATATAAAAGGTTTAACAACTCATGAAGATGAACTGAATTTGAGTTTCTATAGTAGGATCCAAGTTATGGAGGTAAAGGAAGCTTTTAAGAGAATGGATATTTGAAAAGTTATTAGCCTTGATGGTATTACTATCGAAGTTTGGAATAGTGCTTAGAAGAGAAGGAGGCTTTATGGCTCACTAAGCTTTTTAATGAGATTTTAAGATCAAATAAAATACCAAAGGAATGAAAAAAGAGCACTTGGGTGCCCATATACAATAATAAGGGGGATATTCATAATTGTACTAATTATTGAGGGATAAAACTCATAAATCATACCATAAAACTTTGAGAGAGAATGATTAAGTATAGACTAAGAAAAGAATCTCATATTTCAGAAAACCAATTTGGATTTATGCCTAGATGGTCTACAACAAAGGCTATTTATTTATTAAAGAATTTGATTGAAAAATATTATAATAAAGAGAGAGACTTACATATAGTTTTCATTGATTTGGAAAAAACCTATGATATGGTACTAAGAGATATGTTGTGAAAAGCAATGGAGAAGAAAGGTGTTGTATGGCTTATATTCGAGCCATAAAGGATATGTATGAAGGGCAACAAGTGTGAAAACTCCTAGAGGTGAGATAAAGGACTTTCCTATAAAGATAGATTTACATCAAAGATCTTCCTTGAGTCCATACTTATTTGATTTGATTTTGGATGTTCTAACAAAATATATACAGGAGAAAATTCCTACGTGTATACTTTTTCGCAGATGATATAGTCTTAATTAAGAACTTAAGAGAAGATGTCAACTCTAAATTAGAGTTATTGAGACACTTTAAAATTAAAAGGTTTCCGCTTGAGTAGAAGTAAAACGGAATATATGCATTACAAATTTAATAAAATATTAGTTAGAAATAATTCAGAGGTAAAAATTAGAGAGTAAACCATTCCAAAAGTGTCAGTTGAAATATTTGGAGTTGATTTTATAGAGTAATGGTAAAATTGACTGGGATATTATACATAGGATACAAGATGAGTGGTTAAAGTGAAGAAAAGTTTCAGGGGTTATTTGTGACTATAAGATACCTACAAAGTTTAAAGGAAAATTTTATCAAACTACTATAAGACCAATGATGCTATATGGTAATGAATGTTGGGCTTTAAAAGGGCAACAAGAACATAGATAGGAGTAGCAGAGATGAGAATGTTGAGATGGATATATGTTCATAAAAGAATAGATAAGATAAGAAATGATTGTATACAAGGAAAAATAGGAGTAGCTCCTATTGAAAAGACAATGGTGGGAAATTGTTTAAGGTGCTTTGGGCATATACAAAGAAGAGGACAAGATGAGCCAGTAAGGAAAGTTGATCAAATAGTTTGGAACCCTATCAAAAGGTGTAGAGCAAGACCAAGAAAGACACTAAGAGAAGTTATAAGGCACAACATCTTAATAAATGATTTATCTGAAGAGATAGTATTTGATAAAGTCCATTGGTATCGTATAATCCATATAGTCAACCCTACTTAGTAGAACAAGACTAATATTGTTGTTGTTGTTGTTGTTGTTGTTGTTGTTGTGTTAAAATTAATCAATATTTATATCAATATCAATAAAGCATTAAGATTAAATCCAAGTCTATCGTGATGCATATCCAAGACATAGAAATTTGCAAGAAATTTGCAGGAATTATAGAATAAACTGAACAAAAACCTTCAGAGTTGTTAGAGGCATATATAGAGGAATGGCAACATTAGCTCAACCTCTTTAAATTACAAACCTTCAGTTCTTTTTTAAATAACATTAGTTAATTTCTCATCAGTTATTTATTTTTCCAATCTTGAATTCTCTTTTTTTTTTTATCTTTGAACTTCTCCCTCCACAGTTTTTCTCGTTAATATTTTTTATTTTTTTCCATTTCATGGTTTTTTATTTAAATTCCCTCCCTTTTTTCTTTCTTCAAAATAATTTTTAAATCTATTTATAGGTCCCAAAGCCTTAAATTCTAACCCAAGATTTATAATGGCTTAATTCTATATAATTGTACAATTCATAACCTTTGGAGGTTATATATATTAATTATGTAAAACTCCTTAGAAATTATTGTTTTGAAGGTTATAAGACTTTAACTGTAGAACTCCAAAAGGCAATCCTTTTTTTTTTGGGCCAACAAAAAGATAATCCTTGGAAATTATGAACATCCACATAATATTATATTATTTCATAGCAATTAATAATTATTTTAAGTTTTGTTCAAAAATATTTATTTAACAATTATATTAGCAAACTACTATTATTTAAAAAGATAACAAGTCCAAATTTATTTTTCGATGAGCAAACATTAAAAACTTCATAACAAGTCTAAATTTAAAAAAGAAAAATTATGTGCATATACACGTATTCTTTAAAAAAAAGTTTTTAATTCAAACTTTTCTTTGGATACATATACACCAGTAATTTTTTTTGGCCAACTCATGTATATGCCAATATTTTAATTTGATCTTATCCTCTTTTTTTGTCTTTGTGAGAATTTGATCTTATCCTTATTACTTCACCAAAACAGTCCTATCCTCATTTACACATTTATGTTTACACCATGTTGTAAACTTTGGAATAGCAGGAAGAGAATCCCGAACAAAATAGACAAGATCCATAGAAATAATGGAACTTCCTTTTCCTCTAATTAAAAAGAAAATATTGCTGTGGTTTCGTTCTTGTCCCTATCACATATTTCTGTGGCCTAGAACTCATTGAATATTCCAAACCAAATGGAACATTCTAGTCATGGGGTCATCTTTTTGGGTCAAACGTTATTTTGCCAATTAAGTCCATCTACATTAATATTCTTTTCCACATCATCAAGAGACAAAATACTAAAACATGAGGCAAAGCCCCTGGTTTTGCAAAAAGTCAAATTCTTTGCTTCTAAACACAGCCCACTGTAAATTAAGCCATCTCAAATGAAATACCTAGTTGGCCTATAAATTATCAAGCCCTATAAATTTATACATCAGCACACAGAAATTTAGATTGTGAAAGAAAAAAGAAGATATAGCAATCGATCTAGGTAGCTTGGCCTGTGTAGAAGAATACCTTTTCGGAGTTGTAAAAAGCAGAAAGCCTTCTTTTGGTTTTTCCAAGGTTCAGAGAAATCATTTGTCAAATGGGACGTTGGATGAAACCAGAGGTAATTATCATAACCTTTCTTAATCATTGATTCTCTGCTTTCTTCTTGATATTAATGGGGTTGGAGTCTTAAACTTCAACTTATTTGTTAATTAAATTTTTTTAACAGTTAAATCACGTTTGTTATATATTATTTTTATTTTTTAAAAAATAATATATTTTAACTATTTATCTTTAAACTAGATATGTTTTTCATGCATTACACAAAAAAATTAGATCTTTAAAAAATTTGTCCATTTTTCCAAAAAAGAAAGTAATATCAAATAACTTTTACCTATGGGTGATTTGATCTGTAGGTATATCCACTGTTGGCAGCAATGACGTTCGTGACGAGCATGTGCGTGTTTCAGCTCACAAGGAACGTTTTCTTAAACCCTGATGTTAGGTATTTATTCCTCATTCATTATATGCGAATTTCTTCATACACACACATATATATATTTAATACTACGAAATAAAGCAAACTGATATATTTTCTTCTTCTTGTTGTTTTTGAATGGATTAGGGTTAACAAAGCTCACAGGAGAATGGGAGTACTGGAGAATGCAGAGGAGGGAGAAAGATATGCAGAACATGGCCTGAGGAAGTTCCTCCGAACCCGACCACCGGAGATCATGCCCACCGTCAACCACTTCTTCAGCAACAAAGATAATTAACTGAATCAATCATGGATCCAGATTCACTTTTTATTTTGTATAAATACAAAGTAGCTATATATCAGGTTTTCAGTTTAATCTTGTTGTGGTATAACTTTTGACCTGATCTCTGTTGAACATATGAACATATATGTGTGTGTGTGTGTTTGGAAATAATTCAATAGAAGAAAGAAATGCCAAAGTCTGTCTTTATGTCATGCAGTTCGTTTCAATATGAATTTGGTGTTTTGTTTGGCATTTATCAATTATCAGCCCTTTGCATTGTAATTTGTGGTCGCATGGACCCCTTAGTTATGTGGCCCCTTGAAAAAAAGAAAAATATCATTTCCCTTCGTTCTCGGTAAGGGAAACTTTCTCTGGGTCCCTGTCCTTTTTTTATTAGAAATTATCAAAAAAGATATTTTTTTTTAATTTTTCAATTTGATTCATATAATTGGAGAGAAATAAATTTGATTTATATAATTTGAAATTTTAAAATTTAAGGTTAGCTTCTGACATTTTATAATTTTAATAATAATAAGCACTAAAATATTTTTTAAGAAAAAACAAAAGGAAATGACAAATTTGGCATTATTTTCAAAATGAAATTAAAATTTTTTATCATAATCAATATTGATATTTAATTAATATCATGCACATGAGAAAAAAATATATATCAATAACAGCATCAAATAGATTTTTTTTCCTCTTTAGCTATTTTTCTCCCTTGCAAGAACACAAGGTTCTTGACTCTTCAAAAAAAGTACGGTCAATACTTTGTTTTATAAATAAAAATTTAGATAAGGTGAGTCTTAAAATTTACTGGGGTTAGCAGCAGCTACAATACTTAAAAAACACTTATAAAAGTACTTACATATTACATATAAATAGAGTCACCACATTGATTGTGGAATTTGAAAATCCATATCCTTATCCTTATCCTTGTTATGAGATATAGGTCAACTTCTTAACAACTAAACCAACTTTTATTACAGTACAGTTAATACTTTAATTATATGGTTTAATTAGAATTCTTCAAGGATGTTGAACTAAATAATAATAATAATAATAATATCAACAACAACAACTTTTTTTCGTAAAAATGGAGCACGCCTACTCAATAAAATGGGCTGTCTGAGCAAAAACGATTTTAATTGGAAGCCCAAAAGTTTCTAATATCTTTTGGGCCGAAAGGAAAATGATAGTAGCAATATTCAGGCGATGTTCAAAGACGTTAACTTGGGCGACCCAATGTTTTGGCAATGTTAAATTTGCTTTCAATCACACTACTCTTTGTGGGTGAGAATGTAAACCGTAAGCTAAACAACCTTTCTCTCTCCTTTTTGTTTTCAGACAAAAGATATATCAGGAAGTTTTTTTCACTTTTTTTTTAGCCATAATGACAAGAAAGTTTAAGCCTTTCATTGTGAAATAAAAGTGAAATTTGTGACCATTTGTGCATTTTTTTAAAAAAGAAATTAATAAAGTATATACTTTTATTTGATGAGGTTTCAATTTTTTAATTTCACCAATCTAATGTGTGGCCAAAAAAAATATAATGTAAAATTTTAAAGAATCCAATGTAAAATTTTAAAGTCAAATTCTTGTAACTTATAAATTTTCAATTTAATATTTTCTGTTAAAATTTTAATAGTTTTTATCAAGAACTTGGTAAGTAGTAATGCACCTATGCCATACACCAGTATATTAGATACAAAAAGATATCTGGTTATGCTTTTTAACATATATAACAAATAAGATTTAATATTAAATATCTAAATTAGTTAATTAAAAAGCTCTAAAGTTTTTTATGTGAACTATATTCCATTATATTTATAACAACAATAATCTTCTTTAAATACTCTAAGTGATGATCATCCTCAGTGACCTTATTAATTTCTTTTTTTCCATTCAAAATTTCACAAAGGACAAATATGAAAATGTGAAGAAGTTGCAAAAAAGAAAGTATATTTGTGGAATAATTGGTGAAGATGTCAATGATGCACCTGCTTTGAAGAAGACTTTATGAAAATGCACGGCACCCATTCTTTGGAAAATTACCCCACTTGTTAAGACATCACTGATAATAACACTTAATTCATGTTCTGTTATGACAATATTGGAAGCACTTCTTGCAACTTAGTAGTATCGAAAATAGCAATTTCAACACCAATTTTCTTTAAAGCAATTTCATAATTTCATAATAATTGATATCATGACCATGACCAGTCATTGATACCATATTTAATATTTCACAATTTCAATAGCAATATCATTGATACCATGGCCATTCATTTCACAAATGTGCTTCCTTTGTTGCAACTTCTTCGCAATTTCATAATATTTGTGCTTTATGGAATTATAAATAAAAAAAATTAAACAAGGTCATGGAAAGTCACCAACACTTAAAGAATTCTTTTTTTTTTTTATTTTTCTAGAAACACTTAGAGAGTTCAAATATAAAAAAGTAGAGGAAAACATTTAAAAAGGAAAAACCAAAAAAATATAAAGCATAACCTTATGATTGAATCATACTGTTCACATATTGCAGAATAATTTGGTTTGCACCAGACCCCGTAAGCTATATTTCTATAATAGATTAGGAAGAATATGAAATAAAGAAGTAGATAAATCATTAAGGTGCAAAATAAGATAATTCAATTTATTAGATTGTGGGTAAATAATAATTCAAATTCCAATTCAGTTTATTATTAAAAAAATAGATAGATTAATTTTTATTTTAATTTATGTCAATTTAATTTTCTTTTACTTCAAAGTTAGGTTGATAAAAACTTAAAACATACTAGTAAGTAGCAAAGCATATTAAATATCTAAATTAATTAATTAAAAAGATATAAACTTATCAATACACTATCCTCCATTATATTTATAATAAAAATAATCTTGTTTAAAAGCTACAAGTATTGTTCTTTATTTGTGACAAGTGACACTCTAAATTAGTGACAATTCATGTTTATCATTTTTTATTTTTTTATTTTAAATTTCAATTTTATTTGAGTTTATTCCATCCAATATAAATTTGAATTTAGTAACTAATTTTTTTATACAATTTAATATTAATATAAATAGAAAATTCATATCATATTTGTTGTTCTCGATATCCGTTGTATTGGTATATTTGTGACCATATGAAGAAGATTGTTTCAAAAAGATATACTTAATGACATATATATATCGGCTTAACTAAATATAGAAAATAGATAATTATAAATACAACTGCAATTTTAAATAAAGTAAAATATTATGACATTCCTTATATTTTGGAAACCTATGCAAACTTCCCCTAAATAAAAAATTATATTACACAGATTTCTCTTTTATTTTTAAGATTCCATTTCTATCCACTTAACTATTAATAAATCATTAACTTACTCAATTTAATCCTTTTCTTTACCCAAATATCCATCCTTAACATAAACATTTATTTAAGAATGTTTCCAACACATTTTTTAACTTTTTTAATTTTTAATTAGAATGAGTATAGTTCATTTACATCAAGTCTAAAATAAGTTATATTATTCACAGTTTGTAACAATACGTCTTACATTTATTTTATGCTTTATTTATATGGATTGATTTGACATATTCTTATTTTATTATTTTTAATTTAATATTTTCAAATACATTTATTTAAATATAACTATAATTAATTATTTGAAATTATTTAATAAATATTTTAGATTTTTAATGTCAAATAAATAGAAAATATTATCATTAATTTTTGCATAAATATTTTCAATTTATTTAGATTTTATTGAATAGAAATTAGAGATTTTAAATCATAAGGGTAAATTAACAATTTATAAGTAATTTTAGTATAAAATTTAATTGATAAAAAAGGTATTATAAAATATTTAACGGAATATTCGTAACTGTTAATAGTGATGATAGATCAATATATTTTACACTTTTAAATATTAAAAAATAGTTATGTTGGTAAACTAATTACTCAAATAAAAAATAATTAAGAGTTAAATTAATATCTATATATAATGTGAATGATAATTTCACTAAGATTCTCCTATATTTTCCCCAAAATTTGCAAATAGGCTGTAATTTAAATATAATTGCTAAACTAAATAAAAAAAACTAGTTAATTGATTCGAAAATTTAATATTTTATTTGAAAAATATTTAAAATTTGCATAATCAAATTAAATTCAAAAAGCATGCTAACATCGATTAGCGTTCACTTAGAATTGTTATAATTTGAATAAAAAATCAATTGATTTTGAAAATATTCTACATCATACAAACATTACTATGAAAATTATTTAATTAATTTGAGGCATCAAAATCTTATTAAAATCTAAATAAAAAATTATTTAGTAAGCTTTCGTTAAACCTCAAATCTTCTAAATTAAATATGATCTTCAATGTATATTAAAATATGTAATTCTAATTTTTTTTCCAAAAAAGCTAATCAATTCTCACATTGTTTAATTATCTATTATGAAAAAATTTGACTTTTGATTCAAGAACATAACTTCAATAGTTAAAGACTTTTGTCGTTATTGTGTTGCTGTGATATGATCTCAAATAGAATTGCAAAATAATTAATAAAAGTTCAAGGGAAAAAATATAAAGAAAACAAATGGTTTACTAATCTTTTGATTTGAAATTTGAAAAATCACAATTTAAACTAATCGATATTTTAAAAAAATGTTACTTAATATTGTATATTTTTAAATAGAAAAACAAAACGCCACACTTCGTATCGTTTTTAAAACTCGTACTTTATTTTTAAATTTTAAATTTAAACTCTAAACTTAAATACTTTGGGATTTTCTATAATACTTCTTCCTACCGGAGGTGATCACCAAAGGTAGCATCATTAGGACCCATTAGTTCAATTTTCAGGTTTAGAAATGCTAGTCAGCATCCTTTAAATAAATGAATAATAATAATGATGATGATGACGAGGACGCCAAATTTTTTTTTTTCCAAAAAATCGGATATGCCTGCTCCATTAAATGGGCTTCTTTTTTCCAGACAAAACAAATTTTTTAGGAAGCTCAAGTACTTTCATTTTCTTGGGCCCTTGGAAAAAAGCATTGATAACGTTTCGGCCATGTTTGAAAGTGGTTAGGTTGGGCCATCCCACATTGTATGCACTCTCCATGTAAAACAGATGGGACCAAAAAAATTGATTAAACCCAAAAGAAATTTAGACAAATACACATATTTTGTCATTAGATGATGGCAAAAAAAATATTTTCTCATTAGAGGAAATTTGAAAAATTAGTGGCTATATTGTAAATTTTATATTTTATAAGGATATTAATATTCAATTTGGATGAACCATGTAACAACCTCACTCCACCTACCACCATACTTAACCAAAACTTCCGAAATTACAACCCAAACAACTCTCCAATGCTTCAAAACAGCGGAACAATCCAAAAACGCCAAAAACTGGGCTGGGGCCGCGGCCGCTACAGTACCGCCGCGGCTCCAACCTCCCCTGTCTCAACATCGCTTCTGTCTCCTCTGGCGCCGCGGGGCCCCCTGCTGATATACCATATCAGCAATTTCAACACTCTGGGCCGAACTTCTGACGCGCATAACTTTATGCTCCGACCTCCGATTGACTCGAATCCAACTCCTATAAGTCAATCTAGTCCCCATCTATTCAAGGACACCACTTTTACCTCAATCCAACTCCGTATGGAGATTCTGGACCCTTGACACCGTTTTGACCACTTGCTAACCAAAACTTACCACTAGCCACCTCCAATTGCCACCAAAGACAACTGGTCGCTCAGAGACCATTCATACAGGTCCAAAACCCCCAAACCAACCTGTCCAAAGAGGTTTTACCTCAAAGGAACCATTCCTCTGAGATTTGACCCCTTGGAACCCAACCTGACCAAATGGGCTACAGGCCCTTACGCAAACCAACAAGGCCCAACAACACTCTGGACTTACCAAAACTGTCACATATACTTCTCAACAACATTCAACCATACATACCATATACATAAACATCCATACATAGCCAGTCTCAAACATAACATTATCCATTACAAACCTACTTAGCACAAGATACTAATACAACATACACACACTACATAGACTATTCCCACGTACACAGCTACTCCCGCGTCTTCTCCGGACTAGTGCCAGAACCGTCACCTGAAAGGTTAGTTTATGAGAGAGGGGGTGAGACAATGTCTCAGTAACCGGGAACAACCACACACACTAATATATATATATACTAATCCACACAGTCGTGCAATGCAATGCTAATGAATGGTATGCATGTTCTCCCTCATACACGGCTAGAACCACGAGCTATCGTCATCATAAGACATTCAATAGATGATTCCCTTCCAACAGTCGGTGAAGACCGATTCCGAGACATCACCAAGCTCACCTTACCCTAATGCAACCGGGCCAATGGTTACACTAGAGTTCGGACCGTGGCTCTCCTTCCCCTGGACCATCACGAATTGATGGTGATTTAGAGAAGGTGCATCCCCAAATCCACAGTCACCTGGCTCTCCCTAGGAGAGGATTTAGTGACAGGGATATCATATCATATCATGTCCTCTACCGCCTGGCTCTCCCATGGAGAGGATTCAGCGATAGGGATCTTTATCACGTCATATCTCATCATCATCACCTCGTCATCCATTTCTCACTATGCAATCATGTGGTGATGATATCAATGTCATGCCAACATGCCTCTACATACATATATACATATATCATCATATCATATATCATATGGACATGCTAGCATGCAATAGTATGGGGATGCTACACATCATAACATATACAATCATCATACATCAACAAGCCGTGCATACCACGATATGTAGAAAATCGTACACACACACAATCAATATCATGGTATGAAAAGGAACATGCATATACGTACATATACATATCAACATATAATCACATAAAACAAACATCCGGTTACCTTAATTGTCGTTACCACACACACACAAGTTCCACAAGCTTCCTTGAACTGTCCAGTACGCGTGAACCCCTCTCGCTTGGCCAACAACCTTTATCATGTCACAATTCTTCCATTAGTACAATATACCAACAAATCAAACCTCATAATTTCACCACATTAACCTAACCCAAGGTTCCAACACCCTTTTTATGCATCAATAAGCTCTTAGGGATTACTCAAACACCACACAACCTCAGACACCTTGAATTCCTAAGAGCCATTACCAAAGACAACCTAGGGTTAAGCTCTAAACACACATAATCCCTTCAAAACTCACATTTGGGTAACAAGAACCTCAAAACACACTTCCTTAACCCCAAAACATCCATTTCAATCGGTGGATTTCACCTCAAACCGGAAATCCAACCATACAGCCGAAAATCCCAAATTTCAAACGAAGAAAATGGAGAGAGAGGAGTAGGGAACGCTTACCAACTTGAATCCAAGCTCCCGATGGACGAGAATCACTCCTGGACACCGAAAATGCCGAACCCTAGCACTGCTCCTCGTCTCTCTGCGTCGCTCCCTTCGTTTCCTTTCTTTCTTTCACGTCCGACTGATCCGGATTTAAACAATTTTTCTGACTCTCGCCGCGGCTCCAGCGTGCCTCGCCGCGGCTCCACCAAATAATCCAGAACAATGCCACTGGAAAGCTTCTCGCCGTGGCGGCCCTGCTCTTCGCTGCGGCGTGGAGCTCTTCCAGACTCCACTTGAGCCTTCCTCTGTCCTGATTCCTCCAGTCCTGAACACAATGCCAATAAAAATATCATGAGGGACATTACAAACCAATTACTCCCTCTATTTATTTTTGTTTGTTGTTTAATATTTTAGCAAGCAAAATAAAAAATGCAATTAATATAATTTTTTTAAATTTACTAATATGCCTATAAAAAAATTAATGGATAAAAAAATTAATTGATGTTATCTTAACTTTTAAAATGATACATAAAGTATAATTGAAAAAATTATAATAAATTTTGTCTTGAAATATGAAACTCACATATAAATAGGAAGAAAAATCTTTTAAACAAAGTGATAGTTAAGAAAAGGAGAGAGTAGTTTATATGGCATCTAGATTCAGTAAGCACCTTGCTTATTCCACTTCAAATATGATTTAATTTAAACAATCTTGATTTCATTTTTTTATTTTTAATTTTAATTGAGAGCATTATTATTTTTCAATGTGACAATCAAAAGTACTTGTAAGCTAGGTGATTCATCCACGAAAAATGAGTATTGCGTTTACCTCTCTTGAAATATTCATTTACGATAATTTAGGTTTTTTTTTGGCTTTTTAATTAAAATCATAATTATTTTATAAATAACCAATTCAGAGAATTTTTCATATCCCTGATTTTTTAATACTAATTAGTTTTCAAAAACCACATTAAACCCAACTAACTTGGATCAAATTGAGTCAAATCATATGGGTGTAAAACCTCCTACCAGCATTTTTCTCTATATATAAGACTCAAACTCCAAGACAATATTTAAAGAGAAACAAGCTTCAAATTAAACCACTTGAATCAACTGCCATTAGTTTTGTTATTCTACATTTTACTTTCCCAAATGAAAAAATATAATGGGAATTGTTCAGAATAATAATGAACTTGATTATCATTCATGGCCAAAAAAATAATAATAATAATGAACACGATCATATATATGAGCCATCAATCTAAATTTTGCTGTGTAGACAAGAATGATGTCAACATGATAAATAAAAATAGCTTCAGTCACTGATCAATAATAACTTAGGATGCAACATTGTGCTCCCCATGTTTTCGTGTATGAATAATGGCCTGCAAGAAATGACTGCTTTAAATTTAAAGTGTGGGACTAATCAGAGAAGAGATATAATCCCATATATATATATATATAGTTTCTCTTATGGCCATGTCTTTCCTCTTACATAAATCCATTATTGAGTTCATAATTGTATAGTATCAGGATTGATACCGGTCCTCTTCCCAAACAAAAAATTTAATAATTATTTCTCACATGCAAGAAAAGAGAAATACACTTACTAAATGTCAAGAGTTTGATGGAAAATGGATCCTCTCAAAGCATTATTGTCTATATAGTTTTCAAGAATAGTCCATTGATAATAATAAATGAAGACAATTTTATCAAATATATTGTCTATTTATAAATTCTTTTATTAGTCATTTAATTATAATTAGTAAAGGAAATTGTGTATTGTGAGAATTCATTTCCAGAGTTTGGTTGCCTTAACACTGAAGTTAAACAAAATCCTTCTGAAAGTACATTAATTAAAAGTGAAAGCGTGAAATTCAATTGAAATATCATTGTCATTAGGGAATCATTTTCCACTAGGCTTTAACCAATCATTTTCAGTATGAACTGTGCTTCGATCATTTTGGCTCCAAGAAACTCGATCGATCTAGCTAGCTTGTGCACTACGTGCTTTCTGAGATTTTTCAAATCTTAATTTGGAAACCCCAGCACAGTGATTTGATTGAAACGTCGTGTTTTCATCTGTGATTAGCCCCAATATTCTTGGGACCATTATTCCCTTCGATTACATCAACTTAATTACACATGAAGTCACAAGTTGTAAACTCCATGAAAGGACAGTTTAAAGTAGTGAATTAAGTTGCAAATTCTGTTATATCAGACATGCTGAAACTCCTTAAACCTTGTAGGAACAGTACCAATCTTAATAGTAAGTCTATGAAAGGACGATTTAGACTTCGATTGGAATAGGGAGGAAAATACTAAAAAGTAAAGATAAAGAGAAACCTGGACAAGGACATGTTTAGATTCATTCTTATTTTCTCTCAAAATTTCCCTTTCTGCCTTATTTTCCTCTAATCCAAACAGGGAGTTAAAGTCACAATTAACCCTGACACACATTGAAAAATTTGTAAACATACAGATATGCTGCGATATAATTCCTTAAACCTTGTATGAACATCAGAAAATTTTATTACTACAGCATACGCGCCCCTATTTTACCCTATTTTGTCTCACGCTGCGAACAGAGCATGCACCCACAGAGTTTAAATTTGCAGTAAGTCATATATACACACATTAATTTTAATAATTTTAAGACTGATTTCAACCAATCAATTTTTAAGTGATGATGACATAGCTTTCTCTAAGTATAGCGAAAGTACCACATATATATTGCTATGAGACATGTGATTAGGTAGGTTTAGGAGGTACCTTCCACATGGTAGTAATCTATATGAATAATAATGATGCAAATTATATAATGTTTCTTCAAATGTTTTTGAAGTATAATATTAGATCTGACAATTGACCTAATATTCTTTGTTGTTATCTTACATTTCTACTATAATAAACTATCTGAACCCGCTCACCCAAAAAAAAATATTCACATCCCATTCTATTCTTACCACGAGAGCTAATCATACGTGACCAATTGACCTAATATTTTTTACTTCCTTCACTTTTTGATAAATCTAGATAGTTATCTTAAATTTTAGTTTTTTCATGAAACACAATGGCATCATACAATTTAAGTAGCTAGCCAACTTTACTTAATGGAATAAAATTTATTGTTGTTGTTGGTGCTTTTGATAATATATTTTTCCCTTCCAAGATATATATGATATTAATTAAGTGACTTTCTAAAAGAATAGTGGCCTTCATGTTATCGGTTCTTAGTATTGTATATGATTATAATGAGTAGATTACGTCTATGTTGGAGTTCTGTTACATACCACCAACAAATTAACTAGCATTGTAAATGTATGTGTATCAAACAAAGGTAGCTAAACAAAGGTATATATCATGCATAAAAATTTAAATCTCTACACTAATGTAGTATGAGATCAAAAAGTGACTCATGAGAAGTCTATATAATTTATTTACACTCATTTTATTTTATTTAAATAGCTTGAAATAAAAAATAAAATAATAAAAAAATATCAAAGTCGATATCAAGAGGGATCGATGTCAAGGTCAAGCTGTACATGTGATAAGATTAGGATCTAGGAATGGCATGCACAAGTCGATGTGTGCTGTTTGTGGTTGATTAGGGAAAGAAACCAAAGCTATTGGCAAAATGGCCTCACAAGCTAACTGTCTAGTACTTGTCAATAGGTTTTGTTTTCGTACCAAGGACGATTACGATATTCCCACGAGGGGGTAACATGCAGAGTAGGCAGTGAGATCCCAAGATTGCCCCACTAGTGCTTCATCTTCCTCCTCATAATTATGCCCAAGCTCCCACAGCTTCACATGGGGTTTTGGTACTCTCTCTAGCATAGGGTTACCTAATGTGGGCTTCAGCTCCCAAAGAGAATAATATTATATTGGCAACACTTTTAAAATACCAGTTTCCCTTTTGGTATTCAGAAGTGTCTAATCTTAGCAACCCACTAGAATTAGGGTTTCATGACTCAAAAAATACTTACAAAGATACTTGTAGGTTATTGACTAATTAATGAGATTCTTATATCAGCGGTGAGTTTTGAGTCCAGTTAGTCCCTTGTGAGCTTCCTTTTTGATATTCACAAAAGTTGGATCTTGTAGAGAACTCACTAAAATCAAGATTTTATGGCTCAAAAAATGCTTACAAAGATACTTGTATATTACTAATCAATGAAATTCTTATATCAACAACGAGTTTTGAATTGTGAGATATAAATCATATTCTTATTAACTGGACTAGCCTTCGTCGACATTTATTTAAAATAAGAGGGTTTGTACAAGTGGAAATGAAAGGAGCAACAACTAGCTAGCAAGCCAAGACAAATGAACGCACTACTACTCAATCCCAAAGCATCAAACAAAATGAAATGAAATGGGGACCTTTAACACATGGGGTGGGGTGCTTGACCTTGTGAAATGTGGAGCCACTCGACCATAAAGGTCAAGAATCTTTTTGCAATATACGTTGGCTTGAAGCATAGGTTCCTTGGTGAGTAATTATCAAGAACCAACAGTGTTAGTTACAAGTTTAAGTCGTTATAAGGAAGGGTTGAAGATCGAACACAACAGAATCTATATTCATAATTGATCAGATCGATTTACAGTGTTTGCAAATAGACCTATGTATATAGTATATCCTTTAGAGATGAAGCAACTTGTGGGACCTCAATAATCAATTATTTCACCAAAAAAAAAACTAATATCGGCCAATGGTTTAGAGGTCATCCAGGATTACACTAAACAGAAAAGGGTTTTCTCTCTCCAGACCTCGGATTCTTATCAGCAAGGGAAGCATGCAGCATTCTCAAATAAACACATTATACGGTAAGTGGGAACCACTTAATTAAGTGCACAAACATCAATGGAAAGGAATTTAGGTCAATTACCATTTTTACTCCCAAAAAAAAAGATGATTTAAATCTGGAGTTGGACAAGGTGACGTAAATCTCATAGCTCAAATAACACTTATAAAATTATTTATAAATTATTTATCAATAAAATCTTTATATTCAAACGGGAATTCAAATTCATGCACTTACGCATTATAAGTCGCATTCTTACCGGGATCAATATCTCCTGGATTGACCTTCCATTTCATGGTGAGAGTTTAGGAGTAGAGTCAATCCTAGTGGCAAAGCCATTAATTTCCTTTCATACATTTGGGCTTGTTCCTTGCGTCTGCTGATTTTATTGGGCCTCTAACCTGGTTTCTTCCTCTTCTTCGTTGGGATGCCTATGTGGCAGTCCGGATCATCTGATCCTACACCGTGTCTATTGTGTGTTCATCTGGACCGTTCACGTGATCCAATGGCTAGGGGAAACACACGCTTTCTGCATTATCTATGAAAATTCATCTTTGCGTCTAAAAGGAACGGTGAGTTTTGACTTCTGTGATCTCAGACAACACCAAATCGAACTCACAAATGGATATTTTTTTTTTCTTCTTATCATAGCATTTTAATGCAATATGTCTCTTAGATAAAAAATTATTTAAATTAAACTGTTGGCCAAAAAAATCATTTAAATTCTTTTGTTATTCCACCTTTAAATTGTACGAAGGTGAAATAACGTATTTGACTTAAATTTGACACACTATTATATCAACCAATGTATAAGTCAAATAAGATAGTTATTGTAATTTTTTTTATTCACAAAATTCAAACGCACAACCTTTAGTTTGATATAATTTGATGAAAACAGAAAATATATATTATAACATTTGTCATTCACCTAACTAATAACTAGCTTAGCTCTACATAGTAGATGGATTATACAGCGTTTAATTGATTGGGCCCTAGCCATAATTGAACAAATTGATGTTTTGTATAAAAACAAAATTAAAAAAATAAAAAAAACCTACTATATAGCTAGGTTCATATTTTGTGGGGCAAAAACATCGAATTGTACTCCACCGTGTAGTGATAGAAAGTTAATAAAAGCTGAATGGGATTGCTCATGAATGATGTGGTAATGTCAACAACAAAAATACAAACATATGTGGTGCGAATTTTTCATATCAGCCGAAGAAGATAACAAAAGTTGATGATTATAGCATACCTAAGCACACCAAAACGAAAGATCAAGGGTTTCACCCTGAACTTTCAAGACAAGAACCATTCGATGTGGAACCAGCCAAAAAGAGAGCCGTGTTTAAAGTGGCATCCGTTCATGGCGGTATCAAATAGCAGCATCACTAACAGCAACTGGGTTAACTGATAAGATGCTCAAATTCGAAATAGTTTAATTTAATTAATATTTTAGGTTAAAAGGATTATGTTTCAAACTCATTTTTGGAACAATAAAAAACAAAAAAGAAATGAACTCCATCGCTGGTCGCAGCTTGACCTTCAATATAATATATATATATATATATATATATAAAGCTATGATCGGGATGGTTCAAATTAAATACAGAGCCATAAACTGTTAAGAACTAGAAGACATCCCCACGAGAATAAGAAGAAGGACAAAATCTTAGACATTAACAAAGAGAGTAGATATATAGGTGCATGCATGCTATAACCCTAAAATAGGTTCAAGGAACTAGACACATATCTGCCCAGATTTTTTGTAGCCTTTGTATCCATTAGGTGGCAAATTGATAAAGAGAGATAAGAGGAGAGTGATAAGACTCATGAATCAAATTTTACTGTCTTATATGATTATATCTTTATTCTTAATTCAATTGCAATGACCAGAGAGAATCTTTTATAATAAGTCGCACTATATAATGACAACTTGTCAAATAAATCAATCTATTTAATAAAATTTATAGAAAAAATTATACTATCTATAAATAGTAAATATTTGTGATTTATTTTTTAAATTTTGTGTAATACATTGAAAAACTTGTTTAAATAGACTAAATTTAAATAAGTTGACTCTTGCTCAATTTTAGGGTAGACCTAGCCCAAACCTGTTAGATAAAACGGGGTACCCCCAACTCTCATATGTATAGTATGTTCATGTCATGTGCAAGCATATACGGCGCTGAAACATATACATATATATATATAATTTAGTGAGAGAAAGTTACACCAAAGTGCAATAATTGTTGGGGAAAATAATATATAATTGGAGGAGGAAGAAGGGAAAGGTACTCATCTTGTGGCAGGAAAAAGAGAAAAGCACAAGAGAACAAAATGGAGTCCCTCGTGCACACTGGATGTGGCAATGTACATCACAAACTACGACTTAATTTTATCAGAAAGAAGGGAAAGAGAAAGAGAAGGAATTAAAAGCAAAGTGCAAAAAGCTGCATGTGTGCGTGTGGGTGGACATTCCTCTTTCCCTCTCTTCTGTTTCCTCCATTGCCATGAATTATATCAAATTTTCTCTCTCTAAACCCAATTACTTTATTTACCTTCTTTTTGCAGCCCAACGTGCATCAATCTTTGTATCAGACTTTTAAAAAGAAAAAAAAGGAAAATGATTCATTTTGTGTAAAAATTTTTTCCAAAAAAAAAGACAAAAATACACTTTTATCCCTTAACTTTATATCAAGTTTCATTTTAGTCCCTTAATTTTATTTTATTTTATTTTTAATTCTTTAGCTTTTAAAATATAATCAAAACTTTCACTATCATTAACACCATTAATTATATTAACATAAAATACTAACTAAGTATTTTCTAATATTTATATATTTATCCAACTCATTTTTCATAATAAAAAATCTATAATTAAGATTTTATTTAGAAATTAGTTATTTGTAATTATTTATTTTTAATTTTTAATTTGATTAAAATTATTTTAAACTTAAAATTAATGAATACATAATAATATTAATCACTTGGTAGTGAAAATTAATATGTTAACATTAAATAGTGCTTTATCAGCGTGTGAAAATGCTCTATCAGTATTTTCTGTCAAAGTTAACAGTGTGTTAGTAATAGGAAAAAAATTTTATTATCTTTTGAAAATTAAAGGATTAAAAGGAAACAAAATAAAATTATATAACCAAAATGAAACTTGGTATAAAATTAAATAACCAAAAATCTTTTACCAAAAAAAAATGATTGAATTAATGAGAAGGATCTGATACTCTACATTAAATAAGATCTCTGGTTAAATATTAATATACTATATTGAAAGAACTACAACTCAACAATATTCAAATTTAAATAAATTGGTAATATTCAAATTGTTTTTTATTAGCTATGGCATCCAATATTATCATATGTAAGTGTTGTTAGATTTGAGTTGGAGTAATTTTCCCAATATGAGTTCTTGCATCCAAAAAATTCCAACTCATGATTTTATTTAAAAGATACTCTTTCTGTCACATATTATAAAGTAATAAATGAAATTTCACACATATTAAAAAAATGTATAATATCCTTAAATTCATAAAAAAATCTAAAAATTTATATTTTACTCCTATTAAATATTATTAATCAACACAATTTGCAATATTAGACATTACATTAATGAGGGGTAAAAATATCAAATAAAACCATATTACTTTATAATATAAAAAAAATATAACTTATTACCTTATAATTTGAGACAGAAAAAGTATCAAATTCCTTCTGCATTTTACTTTTTTATTACATTAGCTATGAGAGTGTGATCTCTTAACCTCTACCACCCTGATCCATCACACTTTAATTACCTGTGATAGTCTCAAATAGTGTTGAAATGCTTCTACTTGATCCAAACACTATTGGTGCAAATTTTATTCAAAATTACAGATATCTTTTTGCTAAAAAAAAGATAAACGAATCCATTTTGCTATGCATCCTATCTTTAGTTCTGTGACCTTGTTTATTAATCATACACCTAACAGCGCACATCTCTATCTTGTTTGATTTTGCAGTAGTTCTCAATACACACACACACTATAGTCTTGTACTTAATATAGGTTACTTTTAATCACATTATTAAAAAAAATTAGTTACATCAATAAAATTATATAAAAATTACTTTAAATTTCATAGATCATTACCTATAATAAATATTATAAATTTAAAAAAAACATATAATACTCTCTAAAACAATTAATAATCTATAAAGTATTTAATAAGTAAGACATTTTTAGAATAAAACAATTAAATCTCCACCAATACTTATATTTAGGAAAAAAGTTTCTATTACATAATAAAGTATAAATATCGAGGGAGTAACATGTTTTTGCTTATTTAAATCTTTGTTTTTTTTTTCATAAAAAAATCGTTGTTTATTTTAATTTTCTCTTGTTACTATGATTGGTCCGACAGTATTCGTCTCAATTATTTGATTCATAATTATTGTGATCCAATAAATGGTCCCTGTTAGGCCATTTGTCCCTTCATTATCCTGTCCACAAGTTTCGTACAAGATATCTCCCCAACATAATGAATATAGCTATACTAATATTTATCATATATGTTAAATTTTTGAAGAAAAAAATTGATCCTTGTGTATTTGAATTTCAATTCCAAGATTAAGGTTTTTAAATAATAATTAAAATGTGCTTCCAATACGAGGCTTCCAAAGCCCGTTTGTTAGCATGTCAACATGAAAAGAAAAAGATTACACCATAATATTTAGTTCATCTGATTGGATATTCCGTTAAATCTCTTGATTAACGTGGCTATTTCTATCAGTCAACTGTATTTTTTACCATACAACAACAACTTTATTTTTTATTACAACAACAACACAGCTTTATTCCCCTAAATCTCACATGTATCATTTATCAAAAATCCTATTTAATAATTTCTTTAAGTGTTTTTCTTGATTTCTCTATTTACTTTCATATAACTGAAAATCAACTGTGATTCCTTTAATTTTGCAACATTCTTTTTATATGTTCAAATCACCTTAATTAATTTTTATCTCTTTTCTTCACAATAGATGCTACACTAACTTTTCTTTAGATATAATCATTCCAAATCTTATTTTTTCTTGTACAACCACACATCTATCTCAATTTTTCTTCTCTATTATGCCAACTTTTGCTCTTATTGTCCGGAAAATATTCATTTCTAGTATTTTTTTACTAATACAATTAAGAAAATTCTCTTGTGCATCTGCACAAAAATATTTAAATTTGACAAAAATACTTATTCTAAGAAAGTAATAGTTCCTTAAAATATGATATACTTATCTAAATTAATAGAAAAAAATAATAAATCAATTGTAATAAAAATATTTTTTTATATATTTTGTTGATTATTGATTAGGCCATCACATTTAAGACGCACTTTTCCCGCAGTACTATGGGCATTTTTTAAGAAAGTTAAAAACAAATGACAGTTGAAATATGAATAAAACTCATCCATTAATCCTTCTTGAGATTTAATGCATCACATCATTGTTAGAGTTGTCTATTTATTTATTCATTATTATATCAAAAAGAGTTGTCTTCATTATAATAATATCCATGGCATTACATCAACAAAAAAATGATGTCCATGGCAGTACTTTACTAGTACGAATATATATAAACAAATATACATATGTATGTGCAGTGTGCACGCAAAAAAAAATTGTAAATAATCAAAATCAATTCAAATAAACTAAATCAAGTCACACTAAATCAAACCAATAAAAATTAATCAAAATTAAATTAAAATAAGCTCCATTTTCATTTTTGCAATTCTGAAACCAACTAAGTTTGGTTTGGTAATTCGGTTTTAAATCCTTAGAACTGAATCAAACTAAATCATATCTATTATATTTATTTAATGTATTTTATATTTATAATACTCATTAACATTCATGAATATTAAGTCTTCTTATTAATCTTGGTATCCGACATATATATCAAGAACCCATGAGTGATGAGTCTAACTCCAATTACCTTGATTATTTATATTTTCTGCAATTACTATGAATATTTAAAAAAATATTTATGTTTTTCTAAATTACAAGTATATAACATTCTTTTAACATCTAAATTCTAAAAAAAGAAAATTATAAATTTGAAAACAAATAATAATTAATTTTGATTCTTTAAAGAAACAAATTTTGTAATAATATCTTTAAATGTCATTATTATTATCTTATATTTTTTTTGTAACTTATATTTTGCTAATATATCTTATTAAAATTATACAAACTTCTTTTTATTCCCTTGTAAAAACTTTTCAAAAGCAATATATATAAGACAAAATATTAATAATTACAAACTTTCTCTTTAAAAAATATTCAAACTTAATCCAAACAGATTCAAACAGATTAAAAATTGAGCCAAACCAATCTCTTAATAAAACTGAATGTGTTCAAAATTTTCAAAACACACCTTTGAACACCCTTAGTTCTTGTGATGCATACAAGAAATAATTACTTACAATTTTTTCAAAAATTATACTCATTTTTTAACATTTAAATTCTAGTAAAATACATGAAGAATATTGAAGAAATTAAGAAAAAAGTTGCTGGCACATTGCCCAAAAAAATTTACACAAAACCCAATAAGAATTATGGTGAAAGTTGGAAGAATAAAAAATTATACAATCCAAAGAAGCTCCAGGCTTGTCTGATTCTATTTTTTATATTTATGTTCTTAAAATAATTTTGTAAAATTTTTTAGAACAAGTTTTGAAAAAAAATAAAAAAATTATTTGAATAATTTGCTTTGAAAATCACTCCTAATTTTTTTTCAAAAAAAGGGGAAAATTCTACTTGAAAACAGGTTTTGAGTGCATCAACGGATAACAAGAGATAATAGTAGTTAGTGTGAGACAGCGGGGGTTAACTACAAACAAGGGTGGTTGGTAGTGGTAGAAGGTGATGGTCAATGTTGGATGGTGGCATAGACAATGGCATTGGTTGGTAATGGTTAATGGTGGTTAATAGTGGAAGGCAATAGTTGGCAATGATCGATAGTATTTTATGTCTTTGTGAAAAATAAAGAGCATATTTGTAGATTTAAATTTCGTAAATAGAAAAAAAATATCATAGTAAGAGTACTACCATAATTTAGATTTGAAAATATTTAAATCTAACTCAATAATATTGAATATCAAATAGATTTTTTAATAAATTTAATAAAAATACTGATAACCAAAAGATGAGGGGGGAAAACTCCCATCTTATCACCATTATTGTTTTAATGCTTTGCATAATTCTAGCAACATGTCCAAGTGGCTAGCCACTTGTTGTTTGCCTTATTATTCACCATAAAACACGTGGCAGACGGAAATCAAAGATCATGGTAAGCAACTGGTTAATTATTATATATTTTTGCTTAATCTTGTATTCTTGTTAATTATTAATTATCAATAGTAAATACAACCAGGGTTGCATTTTGTTTCTTTGATGCCATATCTTTTCTTAGCATCTCCCTCTGGATTCATAATTTTCTTAAGTCACCATGTAGTCTACCTTTGCATTCACTTGAAGACAAATTTCTCCCCTTCAAGTAAAATCATATCCTATAAGAACATGAGATCAAAAGCGTTTTTGAACCATGAATCTTAACAAGTACTCTAACGAGTTTTTAGGATTTAACTTACATAATTGTTTTTCCAAGAAAAAATAATGTAATTAAATCTCTACCATCACATTCATATATGCATTTGTTCAATTTTTATTTGATTTATCAAATAAAGATTTTCCGTCTCAAAACAATATCCCAGTATCACTTTACAATCATAAAACCAGTTGATTAGACTCATGCACGATCATGTACACACACACCTATAACTGGCTCCAAAACTGTACGGATGCATCCAACACACACACAGAGACACTAAAAGAGGGTTGAACTTTCCCCCTCAAGAAAGGAAACTCACAAGAAATAATAATTATAAACATGAAATATCATGGACTGGTGAGATCCACAGAGTTTCCTATGTACAAACATGTCAATATGGCTATCAGATTACGACTGTACTGTGATGAATAGTGAAGTTTTCTTGAAAAGATTTTTCAGAAACATCGATCACCAGAAAGAAAATGACATTTTTTAACAGTATGACACTGATGATCTTCATCCAATGACTACGATTGCGCACCATCCTGTGTTGTTAATGTCTACTCGATCGTGTACGTCTCTCAAAAATCCTTCCATCTTTACTAGCAACCTTGGAAAATTAACATTCATACATTAGTTTAAGGATAAAACCTGATGGAAGAATTCTCACATTTAAAAAAGAAAACAACAACAACAACAATTACTACTAATGTACTCAAAATATGGGCCCAGTAATTACGAGACCCATTAATGGGATAGTTATATTCTAACTTGTTTTTCATTCATAAAATTTGAATTCAAAATCTTATTTAAAGGGTGTTAAGTCTCTTATCATTTAACTCAACTAATTATCCCATGTATTGAGCAAAATTTTGAATAGGTCACAGTAGTGTTTATCACAAATGCATAGTGTGGCTTTTTATAGGTTTTTTTATATATTAATAAATATCACAATATAAATGTTTGTTTAGCTGCCCAAAAAAATTGACAGAAAGATCATGAAAAGCCGAAAATCTGAAGATTCAAATTCATAATTGTGTCCAGTTATGAGTAAAAGAAATGTTTAATTTTCTATTTTTGGTTATATAGAAAAAAAACGATAAAAATGGTGTTTGGTATGATATAATTATAAAGAGGAATAGAAGTATTTTGTTTCGTTTGTTTGGTTAGATCGATGAAGAAAAGATCAAAATGAAAAAGATGTGATACAAAAAGACAAAAATATCCCATAAAAGTAAATGAAATAAAATACTAACTAACAAGAAAAGAAAGTAACCAAGGTCATTTTTGTCTTTTAATTACAACTCTCTTTCTTTAGCAAACATGTTTATCTTTTCATCACGTGAGGAAATTCACTTTACTTCTTTTTGGCCAAAAAAATACTTTACTCCAAATGAAAGAAAAACATTTCCCAATCATTCAAACCGACTTAATTAACGAAAAAGGAAATCATCATTCCCTTTTTAGAAGTTATGTTACCATTAACTAAGCCGCAAAACAAAATAACAAAATGAGTTCTAAGTGTTAAAAATAAAAAATGGCTCTAGTTGATATATATTAACTTTTTATTACTGGAAAAATGGGAAAAGATGTCATTTTGTGTGATTCATGGAGCGTGCAAATTTTCGTAATCAATGATGCAAAAGTAGAAGGTAATTAATCATTTTGAAAATCACACAGTTTGATTGCTGAAAGATTTCGTATCGAAGCAAAATTCCAAATAATCCAATCATATTAGTTCGATTGATGTGATTAGCAGAAAGCTAAGTCTTTATCTCTTTCCCCTTTTAAGTTAATCTCTCTATTGTTGTTATATTACTGGACAACAAAGAATTATATATCATCCAGAGAGAAATATAATTCTTAATTTCCAAAGTTCTTTTAACTTCTTTCTCTCAAAGATTCCAAAACAACTACTTCTATAAGAATTTGTGATGCTAACTTAAGCATATTAATCAAGAAAGAAAGGGCTATTGCTATTTAGACGTCTATATTTATTCATTAAAGAAATATAAAATCTTTTTGGATGGACGTGTACAGGTGCTTGGCTTGTTTTGAAATTTATGAAGAATGGATATACACACCCTAAAAGTGATATTGCCATATGTGTATTTGATATCCATTTAATCCTTGAAATGACAAGGCTTAAAGAAAAATTTGTTAAGTGGTAAATCAACATCATTAGATTTTTTTCAAATAACATTATATAAAAAATTTTCAATGGCGGCTAGGGGTGTGCAAAACTAAATTGAAACTAAATACCGAACTGAATCACACAAACTAAGTTTGATTTATTTGGTTTGGTTTATTTGATTATTCAGTTTCATTCATTCATTTTTTTTTTATTTTTTATTATATTAGTTCAGTTTAGCCTTGAATCTCAAAAACCTAAGTAGACTAAGTTAAACCAATTTTTTTATTTCTTCTATGATTAGTTTTATTAAGTATTTTATTTATTATAATGTTATACTTTTTGAGGTTTTTCATAAAGTTCAAGATATAGTATTTTTAATTTTTCTTCTAATTTTCTTAGTATTTTTTACAATGGGTTTGGATTTGCATTTCTTAATGTTATATTTCAATTTAATGTCATCAATATATTATGAATGACGTTATTATTGAGATTAATATTATTTTATTTTTTTTGTATTTTTTCAATGTTACACATAATTCTAAATTTTTTTAATGTTTTAGAGACCTTTGTATTCTTTTTGAATGTTTTGGAAGTATTTGGATTTTTCTTCACCATCTTTGCTATTTTGCTTTAACCAAAATTTTTAACTGAATTGCAAAAATCAAACCTAATTGAAATATTTCGGTTTGATTCATTTTAGAGCATTTCAATTCGATTCAGTTATCTTTTATCATCATTTCAGTTTTTTGTTTATTTGATTTTTAGACCAATTTGAACAAAAAATATATATATGCACACCTGGCGGTTTTTTTTCTTTTTTATTAAAACTAAAGATATTATAACTTGATTTAAGATCGACAATTTAAATTTGATTTGTAAGTACTTCATTTGACCTGTCTTATTTTTTTGAAGTTAATGTTCATGTTTGATCCGAGTGTAAGATGAATCTGAGGAAAAATTCAATTTTTGTGATTTAGGTCTGAAATAAGCATTGTTAATCGTTATCGTTCATATGATATAAATATGCAAAATTAGATGTGGGTCCTGGTACATTACATGAAGCTCGAGAAATTAGCCGCAATATTCATCACGAATTATGAATATCGTTTTTCATAAATTTTATATTATATGTTGATATATTGAGAGTACCAATAATTTTATTCTAACCTAAATTTTGGAAGAAATTATTTTCAAACTAAAATGTAAAATTGTATTAGAATATTTTTTTATATTTATCATATATAAATTGATTGGTTCAAAATATATTTTATTATAAAATAAAAGTTATAATTTTTTATGTGTTTTACCATATGAAAAGGAAAAAATGTGAAAGGATATCAAATAATTATACGAAAAAGTAAAGATTAAAATATTAATGAATTTAAGTATAAGATTAAATAAATTATTTTTTAATAAAAAAATTAAATTCTTGTTAATTTGAAGCATTAGTATGAGATAAAATAACAAAAATAGAATAAACATAAATATTAAAAAAGTTCATCGTATCCTATTTTAATGTATTCCTAATCTTTTTCTTTTTTTTAACCAGCATTCTTAATCTTCAATAAATAAAAGAATTTTTTTAATTTGATTCCAGAATATAATAATAATATGGTATGAATTGTCGTGCACTTTCACGGAGTTCACAATTTTTCTAAAATTATGTAGATTGAAGGGTACGAAAAGATAAATTAACAATCATATTAATAAAAAATAAATGAGAATAAAGTTACAGTTTATATTTATTCTACGTTTGTATAATAATAATAACTGATTTTTGGAATTATGTGAACTTCAAGATAATAAATATTTTATTATATCAATAAATAATAAATAACAAATAAGAATATAAGAGTGCGTATTTATTTTATTATTAAATAATTTATTATTTTATATTTAAATATTTTATAATGGATAATAAATTCATTATAAAGTAAACAATTCATACTTCTGAGAGCTGTCTGACTTTGAAAATGTCAAAAGCAGAATAAAGGGGTCCTATAATTTTGTTGGAATTACAGTTCCTAAACTTAGCACACCCTCCTCTATCTGGTACGCCCTCCTCTATCTTGTACTTTCTTTTATCTAAAATATAAAAAATTTTTAATTATTTTACGTATATTAAGAAAATATGATTACATTATTAAATTTTAAAAAAAACTCAACATCTCATTTTTACCTTTATTAATTACTAATAATTAAAGTTATTTTTACTTTTTTTTCATTACCTTTATTTTCACGTTCTTTTTCCTTCAGTGTAGTGCCTTTCATGTGCTTTTTCTCTTCCATCATTTATTTATTCCCCCACCCCTCCCCTTTTTTGTAAAAAGAAAAAAATTTAATTTATTACTTCAACATATCATGAAGGACGAGCTAGATTAATCCCCCAATTAGTTATGTTTAGTATATAGGATTATTATCAAATATAACGTTAAAATAAATATTACTAAGCATAAAAATCATTACATAAAAATTTATATATATATATATTTTAAAAAAAATATATATATATATATATATGATATCATGTACTACCTTATATTCTGTATATAAGTTGTGTTGAATTTTAAATAAGAGAAGTTCTCTCGCATTTTTTTTATTATAAGATTACAACTTGAAATCTTATTTAAAAAACATTGAATTGCTTCCACACAATCCAACTAATATTGGTTAAATTTTTTCCTTTTCATTTTGATATTATGCCATATGACATTTATTCAGATTATCTCCCACAACAAAATTTCATCTCCATTTCCATATCTCTTCTCAATGCTGCCTTCAATATTGGTGAGGATCTATATTCCAAGCTGCATTGGTCTTCAAGAGGAGGGAAGCATAATATTTTTTGTGATATATGTATTATATGTTGGGTATTTATCTTTTTTATTATTTTTTCTAAATAAAAGTATAAAAGTTATTTTTCATTCACAAAATTAATTTTGTTTCTCTTATAATTCACCAAACATGCATGTAAATAATAATAATAAATTGTTAATATTATTTAAATTTAAAATTATTTATGAACACTTACTTTAATTTTTAGAATAAAAAATATTTCTTATACAATTAACTTTCAACACTAAATTTTACCTGTGTTTTTTTTTTTGGATAATTGCCCTGTCTGTTTTTTATTGATGCCTTTCATTAAAATATTACTCCTAACAAGAAATGTTTTTTGTATATTACTTTAATGAATAGTGAATGAATAAAGATTAATGTTTTATTAGTAAATAAATAAATTAATAGTAATATATGATATTAATAGATAATAAATAAATTGTGGTAAATAATTTTAATTGTACACAATATATTATTTTTGTATCCATCACATCAATCGCTCCCTCTTATTAATAGGGGGAATTATAATTAGGGATTAGTATAGTGAATTAATTATAAAGAATGATTTTAGTTGATAAAAAGTATTAAAATTTAGAATACTAAGTAGTAAAATTAGAAAAAAAAAATAGTAAAAGATCCTATTTTATAATAAATTTATTATTTTGGTCTTAACTATAATTTTCTCTTATTAATATGGGGCATTTGAACCCTGGCATGGAGAAAAAAACATTTTTTTGATGGCATACAGAGAATGAATTTGAACCCTGCTGTCAATAATATCCCTATATGCTAATTTATTATTTTGGTCCTAACTATAATTTTCTCTTATTTTGGTATCGAATTTAAATTATGGGAATGCAGCTATGTTAAATTTTTTATGGTAGAATTATATTGTTCTTTGTGATCTTGTTCGGCTCAAGGATAATGATGCTCTAACCTAAATATATATATATATATATTCCAACTTGAAGATGTAAATCTTGAAAATGTAATAGTTCAAGGTAATTGAAATTAAAAAAAAAATTGCATTCTTTTCATTGATTTTTTTCATAGAGTTGAGATCCTCTAAAACATTAGTAACATACTTTTGCTACTTTTTCAATAAATTAAGATTGTCTGAATTTGTCGAGACATTATCTTTTATCTTTAACTTTTTATATTCAATCAATATTTTTAAAAACCACAATTAAAAGTATTTTTACTATGTATTTTGATTTTTAAAATTAAAAAAAAATTAAATCGTTTATCTTAAATTTAAATAAAAAATAAACTTTACTGTTTTGTTTAGCAATTATGTATCTCAATCCCTGGACAAAACCAACACTTTATATTGCATATTAAACAAAAAAGCAGAAAGAAGTAAATAGTTTACAGTATCTATTCATTTTAACTATCATCAATCAACATCATTCCCATTGGCCCCTCCTAATTTCCCTCCTTTTCCTCTCTTCCCTCTATGAAAGCAACAATTATTTCCTGCTTGAAATCCCCATGGGGTTTCAGTTTTTCTTTTCTCTTTTTCCTTTCTTTATATATACACTTCACACTAACTTTCAGACTCCAAATGTCTGCGGAACTATGTAGTGGTTGGCTCGCTTCACCGAAATTCTTCAAAAAAGCCAACGCCCTTTTTCCCTTGTTTTTTAATCTTTCATTATTCATTTGCAGAGAGTGGGTTCTTCTTTTATGTTTATATATATATTTTTTGCTTTCTTTATCTGTATGGCTTTTCTGCTTCCCTGCAAATGGTAACTCAGGGGCCTATATATGTATGCTTCTGAAGTCTCATCTTGAAGCAGAATTTGCTTTCCATCTTTAAATTGGGTTTGGTTCTGGAGTGGCACCACCAATGGATGTGTTCATGGCAATCATTGTGGGTGTGATGTTGGTGCTCTGTTTTTGCTCTGTTTTGCTGAAATGGAATGAAGTGAAGTACAGGAAGAGAGGTTTGCCTCCTGGAACAATGGGTTGGCCAGTATTTGGGGAAACCACTGAGTTTCTTAAGCAAGGTCCAAACTTCATGAAAAATCAAAGAGCAAGGTAACTGCTTCATTCAAAAAAATTCCCTCACTTGCTAGGTCTTTGTGTTCCACAAGGTCTTCTTCTGTTATCAACATTATGGCCTCTGGTTTGTAGCTACTGTGATTCATTACTGTAATTAAGCAGTTGGGTCAGTTTTCTGTGTGATATAGGCGAAACTTTTCACATTTCGAAGAGGGAACACAATTTGGGAATTTGATCATGGAATGGTTTTGTAATACCCTCACTTTCAGGGAGATATGAAGGCTAGTTTATGAAGTTTGAAACACGATGACCCAGGGAAAAGATAGTAACAGAGTTAGGTTTAACAGTGATCTCTTCATCATATTTGACAATAGCTCATTCTTACTTTATTACTAAATTATTATTTTGTTCAAATTAGTTAAACTGGGGGTGTGAGGTGAGCACTATTCATTTCATGTACTTTTACCCCAATAGTAATAGTAATGATTGTACCTTTTTTCCCTTTTGACAATGGCAGGTTTGGCAGTTTTTTCAAATCCCACATACTGGGGTGTCCTACAATTGTGTCCATGGATGCAGAGCTTAACAGATATATCCTAATGAATGAAGCAAAAGGGCTTGTTCCTGGATACCCTCAATCCATGTTAGATATCTTAGGCAAATGCAATATTGCAGCTGTTCATGGCTCCACTCACAAGTACATGAGAGGAGCACTTCTTTCCCTCATAAGCCCCACCATGATCAGAGATCAGCTTTTACCAAAAATTGATGAGTTCATGAGAGCCCACCTCAACAACTGGAATAAGAAAGTCATCAACATTCAAGCCAAAACCAAAGAGGTTTTTTTTTTTTTGTTTTGTATTACTGATCAGATTTCCATAAAAGTATTAGTTTACTGAAAAGGTTTTAAGAGAAGCCTTGTTTTGACCTGCATATTATGCAACATTTTGCAGATGGCCTTTCTTTCTTCTCTGAAGCAAATTGCTGGTATTGAATCAGGCTCCATATCTGAACCATTCATGGAAGAGTTCTTCAAGCTAGTTTTAGGAACCCTCTCCCTTCCTATTAATCTTCCTGGCACAAACTATCGCCGTGGTGTTCAGGTATGATGATCTGATCCTTGTCTTAGACTCCTCTCAAATGACAATTCCAACTTTTACATGATACAACTGTCCTCAACTATATGTGAGCGATACAAGAAGCCTATGCATCTTGATCCTTTCTCATTCAGTGGCTTGTTTATGAAATCTTTAACTATGATAGAAGATTAGAGATGAGATGGGAAGGAAAAGAATGATGGCTTTCAGCTTTCAGTTTTCTTTCTCATTTTATCTTATTTTTTCCTTTTCTTCCAAGTAGACCTTTTATTTAGTCCAGTTTTCACCATGTCTGGCAGGCAAGGAAGAGCATTATCAGCATTCTCAGTCAGCTGCTAGAGGATCGAAGGGCTTCACAGGAAACCCACCGAGACATGCTTGGATGCTTGATGAACAAGGATGACAATCGGTACATACTAAGTGATGAAGAGATCATTGATCTCATAATAACAATAATGTATTCTGGATATGAAACTGTTTCGACTACATCAATGATGGCAGTCAAGTACCTCCATGACCATCCCAAAGCTCTTGAAGAACTCAGAGTGAGTGCAAAAAATATCACATGCTTTCTGAGGCATCTTACGTTGCTCTCTTATTTTTGTTCTTCTGACTATGTACAGTTAATGTCTTTTACAGAAAGAGCATTTGGCCATAAGAGAAAGGAAAAAGTTAGATGATCCAATTAACTGTACCGATCTCAAGTCAATGAGATTTACTCGTGCGGTAAGAACTGTATGCTTTTTGAACATCACTTGTCAAACTTTTTTACTTGATGATTGTGCAAGAAAGTTTGATCAAAACTTTTGTGTTGTCCACTTTCTGTTCATTTTGTAGGTGATTTTTGAGACCTCGAGATTAGCCACAATAGTTAATGGGGTTCTCAGAAAAACTACTCAGGACATGGAACTAAATGGTGGGTTTCATGAGGTCAACCATATGACTCTCTCTTTCTTTGATTTATCGGCTAAAGAATCTGTTTTTGACCAAGTCTTCTTTTATGCACTTTTGCTAAAATTTATTAACATATCAGGACGCAGAACTGGGATCTGTGCAGTATTAACATTGTTAAATGTACCTGGCCAAGAAAAGTTAAATTGACTGAACCAAACCAATTTTCAAGATTCATAAATTTATCAGATGCACTTTTCAACTTGACCCACTTCCACCACATTTTTTACACGAGCATCTTGTTCAGTTGACACTGTTATCCATTGTTAGATGAATCTGAATGAATTTATCTTATTGTCTGTATCACTATTAACTAGGCGATATATGAATAAATTATGAGGACCGTAGAATTTTTAATAAAACTGTAACATGAAAGAAAACTCATCTCTATGATAGCAATAATACACATAGGATTCCCTACCAGTCCTACATCCCAAATAGACAAATTCCACCATAACTATTTTTTTCTGAAAAGGGATTCCCTTGGCTTTAGCATTTTCACAAACACATGGTGATCACTATTTTCCATATTGCTTGCATCTTCATATAATAGTCAGAAAATAACTGGAACTTAATCATACCTATGATGATATATTTTCAGGACACTTAATTCCTAGAGGGTGGAGAATATACGTATATACGAGGGAGATCAATTATGATCCATTTCTCTATCCAGAGCCACTAACATTCAACCCATGGAGATGGCTGGTTGGTCCCACCCACACAACTAACTAATTCATTATATTCACAAAACGGTTTCATATCAGCATATGAATTAAAACCCCTAAATCTGCAAAATGCAGGATAAGAGTCAAGAATCACAAAGCTACTTTATGATATTTGGAGGAGGCACCAGGCAGTGTCCGGGGAAAGAATTGGGGATAGCAGAAATTTGCACTTTCTTACACTACTTTGTAACTAGATACAGGTAAGTAATTTGGTTTACCTGTGCCAAAAATTGATCCTGATTTTGCCAGATTGCGCTGTTTGGTGGGCCAGAAAGAGCCAGAAATTGACATCACTGATTCATGTGTTTCTGATAATGTCTGAAAAATGATGGTGATTGCAGATGGGAAGAGGTTGGAGGAGATAAACTAATGAAGTTTCCAAGAGTTGAAGCACCAAATGGATTGCACATAAGAGTCTCTCATCTTACTAACTAGGCATTATTTGTATATGTAACAATGAGGTATAGAAAGTGGTAGGTTTTGATTTTTTGTATGATAATATTGTTCTAACTGACTAGAAAATTGAATGAAATTGGAATCTCTTGCATATTTGTTTTCCTTCTTGCTTGATTAGGAAACTATCATATAAAATTTGAGAATGTAATAAAATATTTCATTTAACTTTTGAACCAAAATGTTGAAAGTCAATTAAAATCAACAAAAAAAATACTTTATGAATTTAAACAACAAAAAGTAAAGTACTGTTATGATACATTTTAAATAAAATCCTAGTTCAAATAGAGAAAATTGAAAGAAGAGCAAATTTATGTGTGAGGCTAATAAATAGAGTTGAGTTATCATGGGAAGTAAAGCCCATAATAGTAGTTATGCCGTGTTTGGTAGTTGAAAATTTCACTGTTTAAGGAGGAATGGAAATAGAAATCCTTAAGCTAATGTGTTTGGTTCATTCTATTGCTTATCATTCTATCAAAAATGATCATTCCTAAAGTCATAGGAATGGCCATTTCATTCACCAAGGGAAGGAATGGTGGCCAATGAGAGAACTCCTTTCATTTAAGCTACAATGAGCATAGCGTGTAATATATAATAGCAAATTAAGAGCCTGTTTAGATAGCACTTTTTGAGGTGTTAAGTGCTTATAATCACTTATATTTAACTATTGTTAAACATTCCAACTTGGTTCAATAATCACTTAAAGGCAAAAAATCGCTTAAATGCAAAAGTGGAAAATTTTCATTTATCATTATAGATAATCACATAAAGGGAAATGAGGTGTTGAAAACTAGTATTATTTAATTAATTATATAATATTATTAGTTATTAATGAATTTTAAAAAAAATAGTATTATTTATGAATTAAGGGCATTTTAAACATTTCAAGTAATTATCCATTTAAAAATGATTTTGATAAAATTATCCAAACATATTTCATTTTCTCAAAATCACTTTTGAAATAAAAGCATCCAAATATAAATCACTTTTAACAAAATCAATTATACTTAAAATTAATTCTGTAAAATTAATCATTTTCAAAATTAATTATGTAAAATATAATTCAAAAACACACACTAAGTAGGTAACAAACATGCATCTAGCCAACTTATCAGTAATATTACTCTTGTATCAACCTTAGATAACATAGAATATATATATATATAAATTTTCCAATAAATTATTTTATTAAAATAATGTCACGAATTTTAAATTATATTTTATTATTTTTTATCAAATATCAGTAATAAATTTTCTTAAATTAATTAAAAATAAAAAAAATATTTAACAAATATATATATATATATATTGGTTTCATTATACCTTTCGGCATTGACTCTTTATGATCTACCCCAAGATCTGGACCTAAGGCTTTTCATTATAGGCCCATTCATGATCTAAAGCGCTTCTTGAAGCCCTATAAATTACCAGCTCCATCTCGTCCTTCAATTTTAGGTTCGTTATCGAGAACTCTTTTGAATATGCTATCTTGAGAAATATATAGACGGTATTTTTTATTTTATTATTTTTAAAATAGTTTTATAAAACTGTTTTCAAGAATAAGTTTTAAAAACAAGAAAATAAAAAAATTTGTTTGAATAATTATTTTTAAAATCATAACTAGTGAGTAATATATGAGTTATTCAAAATTTATAACTTTATTATTAATGTGGTGGGTGTTTTTCATATTTTTTTATATTTTTCAGAACAAAAATTATAAAACACCTTAAAGTTATTCTGAATTTTCTATTCTTTTATTTTTCTGTTTCTCAGAACAATTTATAAAAAACAGATTTACCAAACAAATTTTTTTACTTTTCTGTTTTCAAAGACAGAAAAACTATTTTTAAAAACAGAACCAAACAAGCCCATAAACTTCATGTCTAAAAGTAATAAGATAAGTATATGAAAGGAAAATTTCAAATAAATATCAATAAAAGAAAATATTTCTAAAAATATACCCCAATTGCCATAATCCCAATTAATAAACTATGGTACCAAATTGAAAATAAACTTTTACTATGAAATGACTCAACTGCCCCTATCTCAATTAACCCTCCTCTTCTCTTTGGTGATTTTTCTGGCAAAAAAGGTGACAAGGTAAATAAATAATATATATTAAATAAGGTTCTAACAATCCTTACTTCAAACTATTTTGGTATGGACAAGTCCAAACACAAATTCATGCAAACAACACGTGCTTGGACAAATGGAAAAACTAAACTTAAAAAAAATGAAAATGAAAAGGTATGCAAATAAGTATTTAAATAGTGAAAAACCTATTAACTTAAACTATTTCGGTGGCTTGGAAAGTCATTCATACAAAAGTTAACTTACTATTATAATTAGAGAAAAGTGAAATTTACTTTTTATTTATGCAAGCTTCAGAGATGCAACTCACCTCTCTCTTTTCTTTCTTTCTTTTCATCATACATAAGGAGAAACAAATACTTCTACAGTTGAATTCAACATTAAGTAAGAAAAATGATTTATAATTCAATTATTTAGTTGTAATTACATATATATATATATATATAATAGTAGAATTGGATAAATTATATATATGTATATTTATTGGTATGTGTGTTTTAGCTGCAACTCCAATCTTTTTTCATGTAAATTTGACCCTTCGTTTGTTTTTTAGCCCATGATTTTGGGCCATTCTAATCCCAACAATGGGGTGATTTAGGTTCAAAAAAGGCATAAAAAAAATAAAGCAACAGCCCATGTTTATCTTACATAAGTAAAATTTATTTTTACCCACAAGTTTTTTAAAAAAAAATCATTTGTAGTAAATTTAGTTTCACTTTTATAATTAGTGGGAATTTTTATCCAAATAATAATGTATTACATTATGTTTGATTTAGTAAAAAATTTATATTAGAAAAAGTAAGTCATGAAACCTGAATTAAAAATTTTAAATAGAATAAAGTAAATGACAATTTTTTTTCTTTTGAGAGTCTCTCATTATTATATAGCCTTTATAAATAAAATGAAAAATAAATCAGTGAGAGCTTCTTAAATTATATATAGCCTTTCTTTACATTTTGAAAACATGTAGTCTCCTATATTAAAATATGCTTAGCCTGGAATTAAATATATTTTATACCTTGAAAAAGATTAGTTCGTGCTATCAATTGGAGTACTCCTAGTTATTATAAAACAATTTATTTTGATTATATATTTTTTAACAAGAGTATTTTGATCATATTTTAGTTTCAAGGGAGTTTTATATGTATTCAAAATAAATAGAAATATTGTGTAGTTTAATCATCTCAAAAACTTCTTTATTTGAAATGAATAAATAAATAATGAGTATATTAAGTGAAGAATAGCGTGCACAATTTTAAGAATGAAAAAAGTATTAAATTTATAGTTGGATTATCTCGTGCTAATCTTGTCAAAAACCTACTCGCTAAAATTAATTAAGCTTGATAAACACTGGATAGATGGATTTTTTTTTTTGAAACTTGAAGGGTTGAACTAATCAACGTTACTTGTTTGGAAAAAAAAAGTCGACCTAAATATATGTAGGAATGAAAAGTTAAGGAAAAATAATTAGTTTGAGAAAGTTTATATATTTAGGAACACTTTCTTTGAATAATTATAACGACTTTGGGCCATTGGGTTAAATTTTCTATATGTTTTGTGCTCAAAAGTGGACTAACCATTTCTCCTTTGTACCATAGTTGGGCCACTGGATTTGGGCTTCACCTTAAGATGTTTAGAGCCCAGCCCATGTTCTTTAACTTAACCCTTTCTTCTTGTTGGACCTGAATACCCAATAAAACGTACTACATTGCACCCAAAAATACCAAACATAAATTAATTAAAAAAAGAAAAATACAAAACATAGGTTAATAAAAAAACAGGAAGACAAAACATAATATACTTTTAAAGTCCTTATTTGATGCATGTCAAGATAAATGAAAAGAAAAAAAATTCAGAAGCGGCTTAAGCTTGTAATTTGGTCACTGACAGATAAAATCACAATGAATTGTGAAGTTTTTAAAATATTATTAAAATTATAAAGATTTTATTTTTAAAATAAGCACAACGTCTTCACGGGGAGCGAGAATTAATAGCTGAGATACAAAAATTAGGAGGTGAGGATCTCTCATAGTTCGCGTGAACTGAACAAAGTTGCAGATTTTCTGGCTAAGTCAGCATTTTTTTTTTTATCTAAGATCGATATGTGCATGTGTATATACAATATGATATAAAAAATACAATAATTTTTAAAATTTTAGGATATATATATGTAAGAATATTTATACATATATAATATTATTTATATAATTATTTTATATATAATTAATAAAACTACTTATTAAGAAAAATGAGTATTAAATATTCTAAAAATTATAGTATAAATATTAAAATAAACTATAAAATATTTATAACAACTTCAAATAATTTTATTTTATTTTAAAAACTTAAAATAATACAAATAGATATAAGGTAATATGAATATATATATATATATACACACACACATAACTACACTTCATTGACCTTAGGGTCCTATTTTCTTCAAGGAATCACCTCCTTAGCTTAAACATGCGTTGGAAGAAGATGCTATATGTATACGGGAGTTGAAGCCCCCTCCATAGAGGCAGGATGGTTAGTGTTTTTTTTTTTCTTCCTTTGTTTCTTTAAAAAAATAGTTGAGACATCTATTTTCTTTTAGCGAAATTCAGAATATGTCTATCCAAGAAATCTTTGTATAATTTACTCTAAACATTGTTATAAATATATATTAACTTCAACATGCATTTTTATATATTTCATACATGAAATACTTAATTTTTTCAAAAGGGGTTTTTATTTATAAAATGTTTAAATTAAATACATTCAAATATTTTAAAATTTAAGTGATTTACATATAAACTATCAAGTTCAAATTTTACAATGATGAATTTCTATTACTTGGAAAATCAAAGTATTTATATATATACCAAAACCGTTTAGCTAGGAGATCTGCTAATTAATTATCTAACAATATTTTGTCATAGTTGTTAGATATTAAGTATGTTGTTTTGTATTTGATCCTTGACCATGTCAATAATTTTTATATTTCAAAGGGATTAGTCTTCGAGTATCAGTTAGGAGATACCCTTACCCTCTATTTGATTCGAGAGATTTGAAAGGAAGGGGAAGAAAAATTTTTCATTATTTTTTTTTTCCAAACCAAATAAAGAAATGGGAGCATTTTCCCTTACATCTTCTCATGTCTAAAGACAAGAAAAAAAGTACTTCCTCCCCTTTTTTGGTTACAAAGAAAAGTAGAATTGAAAATTTTCCTCTCTCTCCCCTCTCCTACCCTCTAAATTTTTTGAACCAAATAAAGGATACTGCTAAAAAAAAAGGCTAATTAAGGAAAAGGAGTCAACAATAAGATTACAAGAAATAAAATCGGTTTTTTTGAGCCAAATATAATACAAAAATAAAATATTTATCAAAATATGACAATTCAGAATTTATTTACCAAAATATAACAAACAAAGTCGATACACATAGACTCGATGAATTTAATTATGCATAAGTTGAATGATAAGTCTTCGGCTTATTTTTGTTTTTAACTTTTCTTTTTAACACAAACAACAAGTCAAATGGTTCTCATTCGATTTTTGCTTTTGTTTTATTTTTTTTAATATGGAGGCAAAGTTGTATGGCTACCCATTTAGCTTTGTTTTTATTTATGTTTGGCAAAAATTTCATGTATGGACCCCCTTAAGAAAAAATATTTCTAACATAGATCTCTAGTGTTTAAAATCTTTTAAAAGAATTACGTCTTTAAAGATAAAAAGGTATAAATTGATTGGACTAAAATATCAATTTTTCTCCTTTCTTTCTTCCCTCCCTTATCAGCGCCCCCAATGTCATTGGTGCTCTAGTTAGAGGCGATAATACGAGTCAAACCCAATGAATAAGCCTGTTTAGTCCCATATAATATGCAAATTGGGGTTTAAAAATGAGAGCCTGAAGAGAAAATGAGTATTTAGGTCATAGTCTGTCAAACCTGTGGCGCGGATGGGCAAGCTTGAGCAAGCCATGAATAGCCCGTTTAACCCCCTTTTTTTAATATTAAAAAACACATATTATTTTATTAATTAATAATATAGAAATTGTAAAATTTAAATATTATGTTAATTTTTTAATAATAATGATGATTAATTATATTAATTTAAACAATTATATGAAAAATTTTAAAAAGTATAAAAAATATTTTTAAAAAATACAGGTTAGGCTAAAAAGCTTGACAGCCAAAACAAGTTCAACTTTAAAAGTCTTTATTTTTCAAAAATATTTTTTGATTTTTTAATTTTTCATATAATTATTTAAATTAATATAATTAATAATCACCATTATTGATAAAAAATTAATATAATATTTTAATTTTACAATTTATACCTTACTAATTAATAAAATTATATGTGTTTTTTAATATTTTAAATAAAAAAAAGCCAAACAGGCCCACTCATGGCCTACTCAAGTTAGTCCATTTGAGCCACAAAATTGGCTAGTTTAGACCCAAAAGCCGATTTTTCTATTCGGGTTCCTATATTTAAAGTATAACTCACCCATTTTATCGAGTTATACAGGTTGATCTATCATGTTTGGTTCATATTGCTGGCTTTAATAGAAGCTGTGATGACATTGGTAGCATTGGTAAATGAGGGAGGAAAAAGGAGTATTTTGATACAATTAATTAATATCTTTTGACCTTTAAAGACCTAAATCCTTTTAAAAGATTTTCAATATTGGGATCTATGTTAGAAATATTTTTTTCTTAAGGGGTTGTTATATGTAATTTTTGCCAAAAATAAATAAAAACAAAGCCTCCATATTAATAAAAAATAAACAAAAGCAAAAGTCGAATGGGAGCCATTAGATTTGCTATTTGTGTTAAAAAAAAAAGTAAAAAAACAAAAACAAATGGAAAAACTATCATTCAACTTCTGCATAATGAGATCCGTCGAGTCTGCGTGCATCAACTTTATTTATTATATTTTAATAAATAAGTTCTGACTTATTATATTTTGGTAAATATTTTATTTTTATATTATATTTAGCATAGAAAACCAATAAAATGAGAAGCTAGATACCTGATATGGGGTAATATAACACTATAAGGATTACAAATTATCTGAGAACTAAGCGAATCACGAACATAGCCCTCTGTCTTTGCAGATGACATGGATACATACCATATAGGATAAGAAACTGATGGCATTAATTGCTATTTGAGACAGAAACCAATAGCCCTTTTGGATACTCTGATCATAAAGATGTATTGATCGATTATCCCCTCATGTATGATGCTTCTCCGTAAATAAAAAACGAAACATAACATAACATAAAAAAGCTTCAAATATTTATAATTGATAAGGGATCGACTAGGATAGGAAGCCAAGCAAAGAATGTCAAAGGATGAACCTAAAAGCCATAAGAGACGTGCCTAACCCATTAAAAGACTTCAGATCGGAAAGCTAAGCAAATTAACAGTGTCAAAGCAATGAAGGAAGTTATTGAAGAGCTAACTAGGTAGGCAGTTAGTTATAATTATTGTTGCTATGTGCTACTTCACCAAACACAATATTGTAAACCTTCTTGAGGGTTTTGAAAGCACCAGTTCTGATGGAAACTGCTCGCTCATTTTACAACCCGGTCAATTGATATTAATTTTATTAAAATAAATCAATTTTTTTAAGATGCATGAGGTAAGTAATAATTTAAGAGATTTTTTAAGAATATTGTACTTATTTTTCTAACACTTGAACCCTACAAAAATACATAGAAAATTAAAAAAAAAAAATATCGCACGGAATGTAATGAAATAATTGGAGAAATATTAAAAAGAAAAAATATATAGTCCAGTGTAGCTTAATTGTCAGACTTAAAAGTATAATTGTCATGGAATTAGTTTATAAATACCAAAGGGATGTTTCTGAATTCTAATTTGAAGAGGAACCTAATTGGAATTAGCAATATTACAACCAATAATAGTTCTCAGATTAAATAATAAGGAATTTAACATTTTTTAAGTAAGGTTTTAAGTTTGAAGCTTATGCATAAAAAAGAACAAAAAACATGTTGGGCATGTTGGGAGAGCTAACTTTATTTAGGCCCAATAATACTTAAATTTGACATGATTATATTCCTAAAGAGTGATAATTAAATTTTAATTTAATTGAATGGAATTTTTAATTTCCTATTAATTTTTGGAAATTCCATTTATAACTATATTACTAGATATCAGATAATTATAAAAAAAGAATTAAGAATATTATGGATTATTAAAAGGTTTATGACCCCTGCCTCCCCTTTTCAGAAAAAAAAAAAGAAATGTCCATACTAATTCTTTTATGAAAAAATTAATAATTATGTTATAATATTAAAATTGAATAAAATAGAACAAAAGCCAATGGTTAAATAGGCTTGAAAAAATGGGCCCAAATAAAGGCCCTTAAAAAAAGTAATTAATTTGTGACACAGGTGGCAATCCCAGATGCAGAAGCAATTTCAAGTTTAGATTCGATTTTGATTACAAACTTTTAATAGATTTACGCAAGTCAAATTCTAAAGCCTAACTTGAAGTACAATGAATATAAAATATATTTATTTATTTATTTAAAAATAACGAACTAAATTCTGACTTGTATGACTAATTAGAAAAGTTGAAAAAAGTTTGATTAAGATTAAATTCAAAGTTTTCCTAATATCTGAAATTGGTAATGAATCGAACCAAATGTGAATCAAACTGTACTGAGTATAACCTAATTTTCATTAGAACGAGTCAAATCTAATTATTATAATTAATTTCGAGATTTGAGTCAGTTTCATCTGACTCTGAAACACGCTATATTCGCAAGTTCCTCCGCCATTTTCTCCGCTTGATAGCATTTCAACGTAAAGCCACCTCCTAATCCAGATCCTCTCCTCATTTCTTGAGATTCATATTTAATTTGGATGATTCAAATTTTATCTTTAAATTAAAATATTGTTATTTAAAAATATGATAGTTAGAAAATTTATTTTTATCATATTTCTTTTTTGGGTATACATTCAGGATATTAAGGATATCTAGCCAATAGTAAAAAATTAATCTTTTTAAAAGTATAAAAATTACTAAAATAAGATTTATTTCTCCTAATAAGACATTTTTCATATACACTATCAATAGTCAAATCTTAGACAGCATGCATAAGGGACAAAACTATTTGTCACCTATGTGGTTCTTGTTGGTGTTTTGCATCATATTTCTATTAAAATAAAAATAATTTAGAGCTACAAAAATGAAAAATTATTTTTTACTGTTCAGTTTATTTTAAATGGTTCTGATTTAATATGAGTATCATCTACTCATCTTTGGCAAAAGCATAGGATCTGCATTCATTCCTCAATTTCTAATTTCAGAATGTTCAAATATGTTGACCAATATATATATATATATATCATCATATAATGCACATGAATGATTAATCGATATCACTTACACTTTTAAATTGATGTCCATTTATATTTATTCAGAAAAAAAGATAAAATTAAAAAAATTATAATCTTAACAAAGAAGACAAGAAAACAGTTCATGTGTGAATGCATGATTATATAAAAAAGAATAAAGAATTCTATTAATTTACAGCAAAAATGGTTATATTAAAAAAAATAATCACAGATCTCGACTCATGCTAAAAATAAATTTACAAATGAGTATCTTTTAAAATAAAAAATATTATATATAATTTGATAAAATATTTTAAAAATGGTATTATTTTTAAAAATTTTAAAAACTAATAATATATTTTGCAAAATTAAAAGTGTCATCATATGCAATGATCTGATCAAGAAAAAAAATCATATGCAATGAAAGTTGATTCAATTAATAAAAATATGACTCATATTTTACAGAAGAGCTAAATTTAAATTTCATTATTAATTTGAGAAATCCGTTGATTAATAATCTATATACATGTGTAAGTATTTTTTAAATAATGAAAAAGGCTATTATAACCTTAATAAATGTTTGAAAATTAAAATCTATCTTACCAAAATTTTTTATGTTTATTAAAAAAAAAAAGGAAAGGAAAGGTGGCATCATGTGAGTGTGTCTCTTTGTGGCCAAAACCTAATGGTCATTGTTGACCAGAGACGATGAATAATGACTGGCGACTTTTCTTCAGCGACTCATTCCATTTTGATAACGACTAAGCCCATCACAACCGCAAGTAGAAAAATCATTGACGACGTCTCTAGAATTTTATTTGACACTCATTTATAAAATTATATATACTCACAACATTTTATACAATGCATATTATAATCATTTTATGATACACTTTGTATCATAATTTTTTCCCAAAAATTCTTTTTAGATGTGATGATTTTTTATATAATTCTTCTAATACAAATTTTAGAAAATTCATCGTTGGTTTAGGTTCTTAACCCAGTACGAAATCTCTTCTGGCTTTAGATGATTACTTTATTAAAGATAATAAATTTTACTTTTATTTATATATCTAGCATTTTTGGTTTTCTTAAATTTGAAGTTTAGATGCTTATAATTGATTCATAATAAGTTTATGTTTCTCTTAGTCTCATGAATATACTAATAAAGGAAAAAAAATTAGAAAGCGCCTATGTGAAATGTTTAGTTTTATGAACTTTTAGAATATATTTAATTTATTTTTTCATTTTTTTCAAAATTTTAATGCATATCAAATTTTTAAAAATGATGTGGTCTAAAATTCAATAAATCAAATTTATCTCTTAACATTTTAATGTTATGTAGGACAAGAAGATAAAGATTTTTAATTGCCCAATTTCTTGTTTAGAGATAAGATAAAAATTGTAGGAAGCGCTCCCATTCATTAATTACAAAGCATGCAACTTATTTAGGCTTGGTACAAATGCATGTGACTCAATAACTTTAGATATATAAAAGTATAATGAGTTAGCACTATTACTTTATTGTCCATTTACGATGATTAATTTATTTTTTTAATTATTTTTTTGGGTTTTAAAATTGAAATGAATTTAAAATGATTGGAAGCTGGATAATAAACTTCAAAATGCAACAAAATAACATTGACATTTAGATAAATATAAAAAAGTCAAATATAACAAAACGTTATATTTGTATTCCATCTCCACCTAATGCAGGCTGGAAGCGATTGTAGCAGCAATGGAGCATTTTACTGCCCATAATTTTAACTAAAGTTTAATTTTATATTTCCTTACATTAAGATAATTTAAAATTAATTTGACACAGATGTAATAGTAGAAATTTTAGATGAGGAAAATCAATTATAAATTTTGTGAAGAGTGCTGCAAAATTAAAGTTACTATATATAAATATATTTACATATTTTCAAAATAGAGAGGTATGTGTAATTTTTACAAAATTTGAAATTTAAAGGAAGTTGGTGTTTTTTTATACCCTTAGAATTAATTATTTGGAATTAAATTATTTTTTAAAAGAAACAATTTCATTGAATACTTAAAATTGGCAAAAGTGATTCTCTCAAATAGAAAAATAAAAAAAATTACTTCTAAAAAATACGGTATAATTGGAAAATCCGATGCACAGCAATTTAAAAAAAGACATGACAAAAGATGATGTAATTGTAAAATTTCCCTTATAAAATAAAGAACCAATTATGACAAAGATGAGGGGGCCAAAAAAAAAGACATTACAAAGATGCACCAGTGGTAATGAAATGCAAAGACCTGTCGTTGTCTATGAGATACCCACCAATTAGTCCCACAGACCACGGGGAATCCATTCCACATTTGAAGCAGTCATCAATGCCTAATCTGTCTTCATCCTTCGGACACGTCTTCCTGTAACCCCTCTCGCTCGTGCCGATACCTCCGCCTTCGCACGTGCCTCCCCTCTTCCCTCCCTGCCTCCTTATATATTCCCTCCCTCCCTCCCTCCTTCAAGCACCTCTCGTTCTCCTCTCTCTCTCTCTCTCTCTCTCTCTCTCTCTCGCAAATTGCAATAAACTATGGCTGTGGCTGATGCTTCCATAGCGCCCACGCCTCTTCTCAAGGATGAGCTCGACATCGTGATCCCGACGATCCGCAACCTCGACTTCCTCGAGATGTGGCGGCCCTTCTTCCAGCCTTACCATCTCATCATCGTCCAGGACGGTGACCCTACCAAGACCATCACCGTCCCCCCCGGATTCGATTACGAGCTCTACAACCGCAATGACATCAACCGCATCCTCGGCCCCAAGGCCTCCTGCATCTCCTTCAAGGACTCTGCCTGCCGCTGCTTCGGCTACATGGTCTCCAAGAAGAAGTACATCTACACCATCGACGATGACTGCTTCGTGAGTCCTCTGTTTTCTGATGCCTTCCATTCTGGGTCTCGTTCTTATGATTATGAATCGTTATTTCTCTTGTTTGTGGCTGCTTGAAATTTGTGTAATGATTTAGTTTTGGTTCTATGCCGTGCGATATTTTAAAGTTTTTGGCATCGGTTTTTTGGAAAATTTGCTCTATATCAACAGGCTGTCTGCGAAATTTGTCGTGGTCACAAATACCTGCCATTTTTGTCTTTACCGTTACGATTGTTTTTCAGATTTCGTTCGACTTAAAATTAAATTAATGGACTTAATTTGAAAGAGAGAAATATCCAGAGTATATAAGACACGGTGGGATCCACGACCTTCAAGTAGGATCCACCACTCTTGGTATCAAATAAGAATTTCTTTTGAACGTTACACAGATATTCATTCGATTCATTTCCTTGTCTTTCCATCTGTTTCACTCTTTACATTGATTATCGGAATTAAGATAGGAATTGATTTTTTTTTATTTGTTAAATAATGGATGGATGGTATTATCTTCATCTGATGGAATTCTGAGATCCAAGAGCCGGATCTGCTATTGACACGGATAGCATCATTTGCGTTACTTGTGTAGCATACTCTGTAACGTTTGAGGATGTCATTAATTTCTTATACTTCCTATTGCTTCCGGTACTTAAAGTCTAAGGTTTATATTTCTTATAGATCTCTAATATAATGTATATTATTACTTTTTTATGGCTTAGGTTGCTAGCGATCCGTCTGGGAAGAAGATCAATGCACTCGAACAGCATATCAAGAACCTTCTCTGTCCATCCACTCCCTTGTTTTTTAACACTCTCTATGATCCTTACCGCGAAGGTGCAGATTTTGTTCGTGGCTACCCTTTCAGTCTCCGTGAAGGTGTTCCAACTGCTGTTTCTCACGGCCTCTGGCTTAACATCCCAGACTATGACGCACCTACGCAGCTTGTGAAGCCTCTTGAGAGGAACACTAGGTATGTACGAGAGTCGAGGCTCTTGAAATTTGGTCATCAACTTAATTATATATTACCCAAGTTTGATTTTGATTGTTATCCTTTTGATTATAAGGTATGTGGATGCGGTTCTGACCATACCAAAGGGCACTCTATTTCCCATGTGTGGAATGAACTTGGCATTCGATCGTGAGCTTATTGGACCAGCCATGTACTTTGGTCTCATGGGTGAAGGTCAGCCTATTGGACGCTACGATGACATGTGGGCCGGCTGGTGTACCAAGGTCAGTTTTTGCATCTTCTTTTCTCTTCAACTAGAGGTGGCCTCATGTTGCATTGAATTTAAGATGAGTTACACTATTAATAGCTAATGAATAGTGCAACTCCTTATAGATTTTAATATATATATTGATATATTAATTCGGTGCTATTGATTAGCCTCTAATGGTTCTGTTTCTGTAGTTCCATGTACTGTTTTTACTCTCATGACTTATGGCTGATAACATGAAGAGAAACTCAATCTTATGTGTGTGAACAAGGCTACAAACAACTAAGATATGCAAATTATGATTGTTCTTTTGTTCAGGTGATCTGTGATCATCTGGGATTAGGAGTAAAGACGGGTCTGCCCTACATATATCACAGCAAGGCAAGTAACCCATTTGTAAACCTGAGGAAAGAGTACAAAGGTATATTCTGGCAGGAAGAGATTATCCCATTCTTCCAAACTGCTGTTCTCCCAAAGGAGGCCACCACTGTGCAGAAGTGCTACGTTGAACTGGCCAAGCAAGTCAAGGAGAAGCTCTCCAAGGTAGATCCTTACTTTGACAAGCTTGCGGATGCCATGGTCACTTGGATTGATGCTTGGGATGAGCTTAACCCGCCCACCAAAGGGTCTCTCCCCAATGGCAAAGCATAAATCAATTTTGATTAGCTTTCAACAGCCTCAGAACTTACAAGTTCAATCCATTTATGTAGTGTTTCGTGTCTTGTTTAAACTTACATTGGTCATCTCATCGCTTAAAATATGCAGCATTGTTGGCTGCGATTATATTTTTTATTTTTAAAATTATTGTTTAGAGGATAGAAGCAAATAAAATACAATGGTCTAGGGGTCACAGGAGAGTCGTGTCAATCTGAGGTTATAGAGAACATTATGTATGCCTGATTATTACTGAGTATAGATCAATATTTGATCAGATTACAAATTGATGTGTTCAGCAATTTTTTTTTGGCCAGCCATTGCCTTACCTAAACAATGCTAGTATGAATTCGAGAGAGAGAGAGAGAGAGAGAATTGAAGAGTGATCATGATTTGTATATGTCCTTTCGAATTGGATGACAAACAAATATATTCATATAAAAATACAAATAATTTCGTAAACCGTAGGAAAAATCATAAACATGCATTGAAAATGTGCAAAAAAAGATCTCGGTCCACACACCCCCATTAAGGAATCTTTAGGTTCTCAACAAAATCCGGTTCTTGAGGGAAAAAAAAAGTTCTTAATTATGGCCTTGTTATATAATTATTTTTGAAGTATTGAAATTGTTTATAGAAGAATAGGGCATATTCTTTTGGGATTTATCTGTTTCATTTGTTTCTTTATGATAATCCACAATCTTATATGGACGACTGAAACGAAGATAATATATGTTTGGTGTCAAATTCAAGTTTTGTTACACCATGAAGTGCTTTTTCCTTACTCTCTAGCAAGGTTTGTACTAGTTTAATTAGAAATCTCAAATTCAAGATTTGAGAATATAATAGTTAAAATTTTGGTAGCAGAGTTGGGTAGAATTTGTCACCTTTTAGGTTTTGTATAACTTGATTTGAATTAATTTGGATTCTAATAAATTCTATCATGCATATAAAAAAAAGTCAGGTTTTGTTATCTTTGAATTTATAGTCAAAATGATTTGGACTAAGCATTTTTTTAATTAATTAGTTGACACTATTAATATTGATAATGTCAATTTTTTTAAAGGATTAATTGCAAAGATCCAAATCTACCGTACTCTCCTACTAGACAAAATCATAATTCAAAAATGAATTTATTACATACTAATTTAATATAATTAACACCCTTAATTATATCTTCCAGACTGTAAAACTGACCATCTACAGTTTCGCAATCAAATAACAGTGTGTAGACGCAACGGAAAAATTTCCGTCCTTTGAGATTTGGAAGCTTTTGTCATTGCTTTTTTCCTTTTCATTAAAAAAAAAAATGTGGCCACCTTGTCATCCTTAAACTCTTCTCACCGTGAATGACAACCTTAAAATTCATGAATTTAACGTAGTGATGAAAATGGATTTTCTCTTGCATATAATGTCATTTTGTTAAGATGTGATGCCTAGCACTGAAAAAGAGAGAGTGAAATTGTATGAATCTCCTTTTTTTTTATCTATTAAGGTAAAATACAAAAATTATATGGTGTTATACTATTTATAAGTTATAAATAATATAGTTTATTTTAAATTCTATGCAAATTGAAAATTAATGAGATGCACTCTTATTTCTTTTAGTTAGATAATGTCACATGTAAGAAAGACAAGAAAAAACAAGTCCAAATTTATCATTAAATTGAACTTATCCAAAATAATCTTCTCAGCATATATAGGCGAATTGTTTTAGCATTATCCACTAATTAAGTCGAAATCCAATAGTACCAAAATGTACGTAAGAATAAAAAATATAGGGAAGATATATATACCAATCGAGAATGTATTTTTTCACTGAGAGAATGAAAAATACCAAACGATTGAAATAAAGTCATTCGAACTTTATTCTCTGGTTCACAGTAGAAAATACTCTTCAAAGAAAATTGTAAGGAGAAAGAGTTGAGATGAAGTCTGAGAGCGCTTTTGAGAGGAAGAGAGAGACTTTTCAGAGAAGAGTCAATACGTTATTCAAATTCTGAGAGTGTCCGTTGTTCAAGAGAAAGAACCCCCACTCTCGTATAATGATGCATGATCGCTTGATTTTCTCGTGTGTGCAATGTGTGGGATTGGTTGCTATTCAACCGTTCCCTCCTCTCATCTCAATTTAATAATTAAAAAAACTATTTAATTTATTTGGGATTGAGCTCTTTTTGGGCTCTCAACTTCCACCCATCAAAGGTGCAACCCAACATCTCTCACTCATACTTAATGGGTTAACCTCTTACAATTCTTCATTTCCATTTCATACTAAGTGCTCTACCATGACCGCATAGGCATGACATCTGTAATTAGGTATTCTTATACTAGAAATCCTTCTCAAGGACCAGTATAGAATCACCTTATGTATCTCGCATTTATCTTGTTCATGTATTATGTTTTGAATGTCCTAGATTTACCCATATATACTTTCATCCATAACAAATCTAATCCCACATAAGTTTTTACATAAACTTAGATTGTCTTTCTCTTGTATACTTAGTTTCTACGCTTAAGATGTTAACATCATAACTTCTTAACGGACATGTCTTAGACACCAGTATAAGTGTGTATATCTTCAGATAATCTTCCTTTCGTCCATATTTCATTTCAATATGAAACAATCACTTTCCTAGCATAATACCTTTTGATCGAATTTATCATGACCATTGGATATATGATAAAGTAGCTAACATTGAATCATTTTCTATGAAAATGTCAAAGTCATAAGGACATTAATGAGAGGATTTATTCCTCTCAGGGACTCACACAGCAATGAAGCAGGGATCTATTCACTTGCTTCCCAATTGCGGTTTTAAAACACATGCAGTATGAATTGCATATAACGGTGTTACTCTTATCACATAAGAGTGTATGTCAATTTTGGTTTATTATTAACACCGTACAGATTTAAGTTCAGACACACACAGTGTCTAACCTGAATTATACCAATGCTTCCACTTATCATAACGTCTTTGTTGGAGAATTTATCATGTGATTACATGTATTATGAATTGTAGGTATCTATAATTCAATCCAAAATTTATATTTATTGGATCTCATCCCGACCTATTTTCTTCTTTTGTCGGGGCAACTTATTTTGCATTGTTTAACTGTCATATCTGCCATCTTTTAGATTTACTAGTGAATACAAAAGATGTCTCATCTTTGCCCACTCTCCATGAGTGTCAAAGGCAGTTGCTCGTATGAGAAAACTAACCTTATTAACATGTACGATATATTAGACATTGTATATTTCCATATTTGTACTCAAATGACTCAATTATAGAAAAAATGCACTTAATTTTATTCATATAATTGATCATTATAGAGATTTGTGTTACATCATATCCTATGAATATCAAGTTATTTTACATGATCAACATATATATCTCTAGGTATTGGTTTGGTAAGGGGATTAGCTATCATTTGATGTGTAGGAATATGGCAAATTGTAACACCTTTCTGTACTATGGCATCTCTTACAAAATTGTACTTGGTATCTATGTGCTTTGTCTTACTATGACACTTGGAATCTTTGGTGTAGGCAATGGCTACCTCGCTATCACAGTTTATCAAAATTGGATCCAATTTATCACCAATGATCCCTAAGTGTTTTATGAATCTCTTCAACCATACTGCTTTTTGTACTGCTGCAGAACATGCAACGAACTTTGCTTCCATGGTAGACAAAGTAATACAAGTCTGTTTCTTGCTACACCAAGATATGGCTCCATTGTTTAGTAGAAAAACATATCCAGAAGTCAATTTGCGCTCATCTAGATCTCCTCCCCAATCTGCATCGGAGTATCCTACCAAGCGTAATCTATTGTGCCTTGCAAATATCTCAGGATTCTCTTCATAGCTTTCCAATGTTTCAGTCCAGGGTTTGATTGGTACCTACTGACCAAACCAACTGCATAACATATGTCTGGTCTCGTATACATCATGACATACATTAAGCTATCAACTGCACTAGAATAAGGGACTATTTCCATCATCTTCTTTTCAAACTCTGTCTGAGGACACATGTCTCAGCTTAGATTTTCTTCTCTTGAAATAGGGGTATCCATAGGTTTATAGTTTTTCATTTTAAATCGCTCAAGAATTTTCTCAATGTAATTTTTCTGAGAAAGGGATATTAATTTTCTTGGGCGATCTCTATGGATTTTAATTCCCAGTATGTAATCAGCTTCACCCATAACTTTCATTTCAAAATTTGAAGATAGCCATTCTTTGATGGCTATAATCGATTTTAGACTATTTCTGACTAATAGTATATCATCCACATAAAGGGATAATATCACAAGATTCTTTTCAAAATTTTTGTTGTATACATAGTGGTTCTCGTCGATCATCTGGAAATCATACGAGGTTATAACTTGGTGTGAAACTTTAAATACCACTGTCTGGATCATTGTTTAAGTCCGTAAATGGACCTTTTTAACTTGCAAACTTTGTTCTCTTTCCCTTTCTCAATGAAACCTAATGGCTGTTGCATATAGATTTCTTCATCCAGTTCACCATTTAAAAATACAGTTTTTACATCCATCTGATGTAATTTTAAATTTGAACTTGCTACTATTACCAGAATTAGTCTTATGGAGTTAAAACACACAATAAGTGAAAAAGTATCCTCATAATCTATACCTTCCTGTTGAGTATACCCTTTTGCCACTAATCGAGCCTTGTAACGTTCAATCGATCCATATGCATTTCTCTTAATTTTGAGAACCCATTTATTCCCAATTGCTTTACGTCCAAATGGAAGATTGACCAAATCCCAGACTTGGTTTATCTTCATTGAATTCATTTCCTCTTCCATTGCTTTCTTCCATTCATTACTAGCAGGGCATGATAAAGCCTCATGTATTGAACTAGGCTCATCATAATCTTGTGGGGTAACTATAAATGCAGTCTCTTCTATTGGGAAACGTCTCTTTGGTACTATAAACACCCCATTTTGTCCGGTCTTCATACAGGAAAAATGATAATAAAAACAAATAATAATAATAATAAAAAAGGAAAAAAGGAAAATAAAAAAAAATGTGTAATAAAAAAATTGATGCAAACTTCTCAAAATAATAATAATAAATAAATAAATAAATAAATAAGGAGAAAAAATAAATATAGAAATAAAAATATATATATATATATATAATAATGATAAAATAATGTAAATTACTGGGCTTGAAACACAGCCCACCATTTCAAGCCCACAAAATAAACTGGAACCTAAAAAAAATAAAAAAAACCAAAAAACGTATTTTGGGCCCAAGATACCGCGAGCCCAATTGAGGGCTCGTGGACTTGGACCCAAAGGGCTATGCCCTAAATAATTAGGGCAGCAAGCAACCGAAGAAAAGAAGCAGAGGAAGCCGTAGGAGACATAGTCGTGGGACTGAGAGAAAAAGCAGAGTGAGGGCAAACGCAGAGAGACCTAAAGTAGTCTGAGCAAGGAATGGAGGGAGCTGCGGACGAGGCAAAAAGCTGGGAGGATCAGAGGGAGACTGAACACGCAAAGGGAGAAGACCCAAGGGAGTCTGGCACCACCAGAGAAAGCGAAAACAGAGGGAGTCATGGTCGAGAAGCCAGAGGTGCACACACGAAAGAAGTAGGGTAAAAGAGTAGGTTAGAAATATAGAGAAGTAGGGCAAGCGGCGCACGGAACCAGGACATGAAAGGGGACAACCACGCGCTCGAAATCTCTTCTCCTTTCACTCGCGGGAACTCTATAAAAGGACGAGGGAAGCAATTGCAAATGGAGGAACCCTAAGAGGACGGAGACAGTGAAATTGAGACCGAGGGGGAGAAATTCCAAGAAGAGAGGTATCACGAGGAAGAAGCCCTAGAAATTTTGGGGCTGAAAACTTGAGAGGAAGATTTCAGAGCCACAGGGAAGGCCGAGAAAGAGAGACAATGAAATTGGGACTAAGGGGGAGAATAAGAAGGGAGGAATTGACGAAACAGAGGACACTGAGATAGAGGGAAGCAAGAGGCCAAGATTCTTCAATCGGTAATTTGTATTTTAGATTTGATGCTTTGATCAGTAGGCTAGGAAATATCGGATTGAGTGTTGGTATTGGTTGATGGTGGGTAATCAAACTTTCTTTGAATCCTTGTATATCCGGTTGCAATTTCTGTTTGGGGTGGTTTTACCTCCCCCGTCAATGGCATGCGTTTTTTTAGAAGCTTTTGGGGAGTCTGTAAAGTCTGTCTCCTTTGTGCTTGTTGCCCTCGGCTTGTCTAAGCTTTGAGTTGCTTAAACTGTGAGAGGAGCATTACAATAGTGTTTCAGTTTATGCTTTCTGAATTGTTCACCCCACCCATATAGGATTGCATTCGGCACCAGTGGGAAACATGTGCCTAGTAACATTATTAAAAGAAATGGATTAGATCTGGATGATACTAAGTATGGGAATCTAACTCTGAATTGGAATTTTTAGTTACTTTGTGTTTTTGATAATTCTGGTCACCTTGCGAACTTGGCCATGTTGGGAGTACTTATTTCAATCCCGGGCTCCGTGTTCAACGGATTTTTGGTTACGCTCCGGGTATGGGTCCTTTTAGTTTGCTAATAGTATTTGATCTTGGGCCTACAAGTAGTTATGGGGAAAGAAAGTGTTGGGCCAATGACTTCTGTTTTTTAATCCAATGGCCCTACAAAACAACTAATGGGGTTTTATGAACCCATGCACTATTGCGCGAAGCTGCAAGACCATGTAAATATGAGTGGGAGGGGAAACTTGGTTCTCTAAAAAATACATACCCTCATGTTTTGTAAACTTTTATGGTGAAATTCTCTTACAAAATTCATTATTATTCAAAATCACTTTACCCCGAAGATTTTAGAATTTTCGCAAGTATTTTGAGGTACTAATTATCACGTGAGACTGTGAGTCTGCGCAGATATCAGTCGGGTAGATAGCTCATTTTGAAATAAACTCTACTTTTCAATGAAGAAACATATTCGGAAAGTAATAATGAAAAATAATTTATGGTGTTTCCAAATATATGATATGAATAAGGACATTTTTCCTAATTACTCATTTTAAGAGGAAGTATGTAATGATATTATTTTGAATAAATGAATAACACTTTGTCGTGCAAACTTTATATATTTTGACATACCTTAAACAAAATAACCATATTTAGCAATTTTACCAATAATAATAATAATAATAATAATAATAATAATAATAATAATAATAATAGAATAAAATAAAACATTGATAATAATAGGAATAATGGATTTATAAACCACACCACGTGAGGTTTTTTAGAACCCACGTAGGTATTTGGGTTTACTGAGTTATCTCGTGAGAAGGCAAATTCATATATCAATTCAATGACTCTTTTAAGAAAATAATTATATATCGTAAAAAAAATTATGATGATATAATAGTCTTCTTTCCAACTTTATTTTAAAATGAAACTTTTATACCGTGAAGTTGAGAACTCCTGTAGATATCTGAGGAATCAATCTATCGAGTATGACTGTGAGTCAGTAATAGGTAGATTGATTTTCTTTATTTGAAAAATTTTCAAAAATAAAAATAAAAATAAAAATACGATGGTTTTTCAAAGGTTAAAAATCAAATAAATGCATTTTCAAAAATTAAGAAAAAATGAAAAATATATATATATATATATATTTTCAAAGCAAAATAAAATAAGAGTAAGTAAGTGGAATTAAATTATCTTTTACAAATTAAAATACACCAACTCAATCTCAGAAATTGTTTTGTTTGCAAAAAGATAAATCATTCTCAATTAGTTTTCTCTTATTACAAAAATTAAAATAAAAAATATCAATCAACTGACATGTATTTCTAGTCCTGAACTACGTGGACTTTGATCCCCATCGCAGGGTATATAGGCCCCGGGCTCTAATTCTGGGTCAAGTCCGTCTTTGTAAATAAATAAGCATTTTCCTATTTATTTTCTTAAATTCCTTTTGCTAATTTTTTTCCTAAATCTCCTTAATTTCTAATTTAATTTATTTTCCTTATCCTATTTTCCAAATTTCTCAAATTTTCATAAATTCTTCTCTGCCCTTATTCTCACATGTGAATGATGAAAGGAAAACCAAAATACTTTTAAAGCCATATTAATTTGCACAATCAATGTAAGCTAACCGTTCCTAGTGACGGGTGTTGTGGGGTGTCTAACACCTTCCCCACACACAATCGATTCCTGAATCTAACTTTGATTACGCAGACCATTCTTTTCATCTTTGATTCAGTTTTTCAAGATTTTCCCTCAAAATTTTGATGGCAAATCCTCACAAGTCGGTTTTCGCTCGAAAACCCGATCTGTTCTCTTTTTTTTTCATCGCATTTTTTTGGGTGCGACAGGTACACTTTCTCTGTTACTTCTCCGCAATGGGATCTCTTGTAAGTTGTTCTGTTCTTGAACAGAATTTTACACTGGTCTTTGTGAGCTCCCACTCGAATTAAGAGGTTGAGGTATATAAATTTGTTCCTTTGTTTCTTCATGTATCTCACAAAGAAATACAGTACGATCCACATCACCCCTGCTAGGAAATTCGTTTTCTAGAAATGTTGCATCTCTAGATTCTATTTCAGTCACACTTCCATCTTGGTTTTCTCCAATGAAAACGTAACCCTTAGATTGTTTAGAGTATCCAATAAAGATACATTTCTTCCTTCTTGGACCTAATTTTCTATATTTGTGAGAAGAATCATGGACATAAGCTGCCGACCCCCAGGGTTTTAAAATATTTAAATCCGATTTACGATTTGTCCATCGCTTATAGGGTGTCGATGTGACCGATTTTGAGGGCACACAGTTAAGTATGAAGGCTGCTGTTAAAATTGCATCTCCCTAATAAGAAATGGGTAGATTGGCTTGTGCCATCATGAACCTAACCATGTCTAGTAATGTTCTATTTCTTGTTTCGGTTACACTATTCTGTTGTGGGGTGCCAGGGATTGTAAGTTGTCTTACTATTCCTTTTTCTTCACAGAGCTTTTTGAATTGATCCGATAAATATTCACGTCCGCAATCAGTTCTTAATGCTTTGATTTTCTTATCCATTTGATTTTCAACTAAGTTCATGTATCATCTAAAACATTCTAGTGCATCAGATTTATGTGACATCAAATAGACATAACCAAATCACGAGTAATTATCAATGAAAGTGATGAAATAAATAGCTCCATGTTTTGCCCTCACACTCATAGGACCACAAACATTTGAATGGATTAATTGTAATGGAATTTCTGCCCTAGTTCCAATTCCAAATGGTTTTCTAGTTGCTTTACTAGCTAGGCAATGCTCACACAAGGACATTTCCATTTTATCAATTGTACCTAGCAGTCATTCTTTAGCTAGTTTAATCATTCTATTTTGATTAATATGTCCTTGTCTAGCATGCCAAGTATTCATATCAACATTTGAATTGAAAAAAGTTGCAAAGCAATCATGCATATAAAAATCACCAACAATGTCCATTACAAAGAACTTCTTTGAAAGAAAAGCTGAACTATAAAAGGTTGCCCTTAATGAAATGTTTGCTACCTTACCATGAAAATTTACATTAAACCCATAAATTAATAAGTAGGAAATAGAAACTAAGTTCCGTCAGATGTCAGGTGCATAGAGTACATCATAGAGGATCAAGGTTTTCCTACTCGCAAAGTTAATTTGCAGGTTCCTATACCTTTCACCTCAATTCTTGCGTTGTTACCAACATAAAGCCACTTGCTTTGATTCGGCAATCGAAGGTACTCTGTAAAGGATTCTCGATCCCTGCTTATGTGGTCTGTGGAGCCTGAGTCAATTATCCAAGAAGAAATAGTTTCTGTTAAAAAAACAGTACTTGAAACATAAGACATATGTGAATTAACATAATTCGCTAATACCTTTTCACGTTCATTTTACTCAGTCCCTTGTAAAATGACCCATTTTCAGGCAGAAATAACACTTAACCTTACTCAGGTCAGTCTTCTTCTTCTTTCCGCCTTTCTTCCCTCTTTTCTTGAAAGGTTTATTTCCCTTTTTATATTCCGGGCCATTCTTCTTACCCTTGCTTTGATTTTTCTTGCCCTTTTTAGAATTAGGTTTAGGGTTAGAAGTTCCTGCTTCTTCAGTCAGATAGGCTTGTCCAGAGGCTCTGTAGGCCTCTAGACGTTCATCATCAAGCTCCAGGTGTTTCGCCACATCACTAAAAGTATTTATATTCTCATTATGGGTTAAACTAACTTTCATGTGTTCCCAGCTTGAAGGGAGTGACCTTATGACAGCCTGGATCTGCTGTTCATCAAACAATTCATGCCCAGCTTCCTTCAATTCTTTGATCATGTTGGCCATCTCTTGCAGATGCTGTTTCATATGAGATTAGGCCTTAATTTATAAGTATCAAACTTAATTGTCAGCCTTCTCAGTTTGGTGGTAAAGGTACCTCCAAACTTATCCTTTAATGCCGTCCACATGGCTTGTGCAGTTGAATATTTCTCATATTCACACATTAGGTTATTGGCCATAATACCCAGCATAGTAATACGTGCTATGCTGTTCTTCCTTTTCCAGGCCATGTAGACCTCTTGTTCTCTCCTATGTTGGGCAGTATTGCCGGCTTCAGGTTATGTCATAACTACAGTCAGTGGTTCTATAGCATCTTGTTCTTCCAGTATATACGAAACCTTTTGGTGCTATATATCCCAATTGTCCCCATTTAGTTTGTCTTCTTTGTTCAGCTCAGCAATTATACTCTTAGTTGTGATTCTCAAATCAGTTACTAGACTATCCCATATAAAAGATTTCTATTATTATGCAGAACTAAAGAATATATTAATCAAATATACATGTAGCACAGTACAATATACAATGTCATATACCTGTATTATTTCTTATTAGAACAATAATAATTCCATTAGTTCCATGATCAGGAGACCACACGTGTATCTCCCATCACACGGATGCTAGTGTTATCATTATTATCTATTAAGATTTTAATACAAGTACTCGAATAATTAACTAAAAAAAAACTTGTATTTTGAGAGCTCTCACTCAAATAAAGCATATATTAAAAAAATATTAAATTCATACAGGAACATAGTCATTCTACAAAAATTAATAATAAAAAAAATTGCATACATAAATTAAACAGGAAAACAGAAATTAATAATTTTCCTCTTAAGAGTGCAATTTGATATTTTCATGGCTCTATTAATCGCATTGACCCAGGTGTAATCTAAATATTTCTTATTTTGTGTATTTAGATTTTCTCTTAGCTTAATTATGACGTTCGCGAAGAACTCAGCATGATCCATATTCACCACAAAATGTGAATACTTCACAAAAATCAAATACAAATCTTTTAAATGTTTTATTTTTGCTGCATCCCTATTTGCTATGTCTTGAGCTGCAAAGTGAGTAAGGGGTTGATCTACTTCTTGATCTTCAATTTTAAACTCTTCAAAAATAATTTTATCTTCTTTTGGCCCATTTAGATCTGTATACACATCTTGAAGTTCCTTAAGATTTTCTTCTTCTTCTAGAAACTCCTCATCAGGATCTATATCAAAAAGTTCACCCTCTGAACTGAGTTCTTCCAAATACTCATAACTTGGAGAACCATATCCAACTATTTCAGTGCTTTCAGAATTCTCTTGCTTCATTATTTTTTACCTTCAATAAAATAGTAGGAGTTATTAAAATAATTTTGGAATTTTTTTAAATTAAAAAAATATTATGTACTGAAATAACTTTAAACAGATCCAAAATTACCTTAAAACTAGATAAATAGTATATCAAATTAAAGATCTTAGGGATTTTAAGAAGCAAACCGTGTCCCAAAATATCCCTGGACGCGCCCTCCCGCACCCCAAGAAGGTTCATATTACAAAAAAAATTAAAAAAAAACCGGGAAAACCAGAACCCACGTGCGATGGTGGTGCGTCTACTCCACGCGCCGTCATGGATGTTGAATCCAGCCACTACGCGTCACCTGCGTTTTGATATTGTGCTCTACGTGGCCAAATCAAGTACTGAGGGGCCCCACGCGCCACGTTAGCGATCTAACCTTTTTTTCTTTTTTTTTTAGGCCAAATGTTCTCGGCCCAAATTTTTTTTTAATTTTACCTTCGTTGGGCTGGTCATATACGGCCCAAAAATTTTTTTTTATTTTTATATGCAGCCCATTTTTTCTGTTTTGATTTTTTTTTAATGTAAGAATAAAAAAGATATGGAAGATATACATACCGATTGATAATGTATTTTTTCACTGAGAGAATGAAAAACATCAAACAGTTGAAATAAAGTCATTCGAACTTTATTCTCTGATTCACAGTAGAAAATACTCTTAAAAAAAAATTGTAAGGAGAAAGAGTTGAGATGAAGTCCGAGAGCGTTTTTGAGAGGAAGAGAGAGACATTTCAGAGAAGAGTCAATACGTTATTCAAATTCTGAGAGTGTCCGTTGTTCAAGAGAAAGAACCCCCGCTCTCGTATAATGATGCACAATTGCTTGATTTTCTCGTGCGTGCTATGTGTGGGATTGGTTATTGTTCAACCGTTTCCTCCCTCTCATTTCAATTTAATAATTGAAAAAACTATTTAATTTATTTGGGCTTAGGCCCTTTTTGGACTCTCAACTTCCACCCATTAAGAGTGTAACCCAACAACTTACATGGCCAAGAGTTTAATCTTTTATGGCTTACCATTCTTTTTTCACAATGTATGATGACTGTGTGCCTTATAGATGATTTATTTTTTTTTTTTTGCCCTTTTTAATGAATGGAGATGTGTTAGTTTAAAGGACTATTAATTGAATTATTTTTTTCTTATAAATGAAGATTGTTTCCTATGTTGGGTTGGGTGATTAAGGATAGAGACAGCTCATTACTTCATTTTAGAAGGCTATTCTCTCTGGCCACCACACCCACACCCCCCCCCCCCACCACAAAAAAAAAAGAAAAAAACTATTCTCAAAAGTTAATTTAAAATGGCGTTTCCACTTTCCATAATTAAACATAAATTTCTAAAAGTGTAAGAGGTCTCAAAATTAATTTCCGTAATTGGAAAAAGAATTGCGTCGTTCACTATCTAACTTTCTAACAACTGGATCTCAATTGGAATAGGGTTTTTGGTGCTTTAATAGCAATAGTGCCATTATGTTATTGCTACAATAAAAATATATAAAGGTTTATATTATATATAGTATTTATTATTTTTTAAATTATATATTAATGTTTTATTTTGTATCTTGTTTTTCTGAAATAAAAAGTATACATATAATTTGAAAATAACTTAATTAGTATAATTATACTACTTTATAGCAGCACTTGATCGCCACTGCCAGAAAGCAGTAAAGAATTAAGAAACCCAATCCTTAGCTTTTATATATTTTTTGGACATTGCTGGTTTTGTAGTTATATACGAATACATAACAAATAATTTTTTTTTTCTTTGATGAAAATACAAATCAAGTACTTTTTTTTTAACAAATAATGGACAAGACCATGCTTGACAACATGATTGTGTATGGAACCCAAGGGTGGTTTTTTGGACCCAAAGGATTTGCTTGTGAACTTTGACCCAAGGGCTTTGATGTTTTTATAAGACCAGCCCTAAGTATGTACAGTCCAATTAGCTTACTTGGGCTGATGAGTAGCCCAATGTATGATAAAAGACCCACTTGTTGATAGCACACTTTCTTTTATTTGGGCCTGAGTCCAACTAGCTCATTTGGGCTGATGGGTAGATTCAATCGAAGTAGCGAATCTTAGGGTGAAAATGATCTAGTGGGATATTCTCCAAAAAGAAAAAAGAAAAGATCTAGTGGGAACTGGGCTCAATCCGCAGTCTATTAATGGGCTATGTTCATAACTGGCTAGGAAAAGGCTCATTTGAATACCTTGCTGAATTGACTTCGCATGACAGCTTTTTTCTTTTTTTTTTTTAACTTCGAAGTACATGAAAATTTGAGGCATTTAATTGTTGTGTTGCATATTTTTAAGAGATCTATGCGGCAAAAATTTCAAAAGTGTTTCTGGGATTTTTTTTCTAATTCGGATAATTTTTCGAAACAGAGGTCCTGCAAATTGCTAAAGATCGTTTACTACTTCATTTTCTCAAACACACATTTACAATCTATTTTTCGCCGGCTATACACCACATTTATTACCTTCATTTAGAGGATTTTGCTTTGAACTGGAAAAAAATGTGTCTTTAGTTTTGTCTTCTTTTAATAAAGGACAGGTGGGAGTCATGATCCCCTTAACTTGTATTGTCTTCTTGAACTTAATGAAGGGTAGAAACAAAATTTATATAATTTCAATTTATTAATTATAAGAGAGTCAGTTTATTTATATCAACTTTCATTATTTTTATTTTATTCTTTTCTGATTTGATTATCAAAAAGACTGACAAGTAATTAACATTAGAACCGTGGGTATTTTTCTATTTGTTAAATTTTATTTTTCGATACCGCGGAAATCTCTATTTGCTAATTTTACTCTTGACGCATTGAAGGTCTTATCTTTATGGATGGATGCTGAAGTTGTGACGTTTTTCTTTTTTTTTTTTTTTCTTTTTTAAAAAAACAATTAGAAAAGAACTCACTATCTGTCGGTACTACCAGTCTCCCTTATGTTCTAGCTTGCTTCAAACTCATCCCTCTTATTCGTGAAGGCAATATAATGAGGTGGTTACCAAAATTGATTGGCAAATTTCAGAAAAAGAGACAGGTCATTATTTATTTGTTTATTTGTTGTATCTCATGTCAGTACATATTCTTCAACTCTCCATATATTAATTGCATTAATCTTCTAATCATAGTAATAATTCATAGACTTGAGGAGAAAATATCATCTGCATGTAATTACAGAAATGATAAAATAAAACATGAAACAAAACGGTCCGTCACAGGATTAGTTATATATTAATTTTTTATATAATTATAATAATATCTAATCATATATTATTAAATTGGTGAGTCTCCAATGTAATTTTCTTTTCTACCAATTCACCAGACTCTCCCACAGTTGGTAGTTATATATTAATTTATTTACTAACAAATGCGCTATAAAAGATCTTAACTCTGACAAAAATAAGTATAAGCCAAAAAAAAAAAGGACAAACATTTAATTTGATTTGGTGATTTGATTTCTCGTATAGACCTACATGAGTGCCTCAATATAAAATAATTTTTTAATATAACCATTACAAATGTCCCATCATTTAATTTTAAATAAACATTTTATCGCAAATTACAACGATCTATATAGATCTCAATTACACTAACGAACAATTCTATATTTAGTTGAGATGTCAAAACTATGTACCTCATTGTAACTACTTAATAATTAATACACCATTAAAATCAACCTTAATATCAATCTATAAGAAATTGTCGCCCTTATTTTCAAATTATGTAAGATTAAATTGCATTCCTTCATCAAACAATAACAATTCATCGATAATGATGATGCGAAATACAAGTATGCAAATTAACTTTATGAACGATTTGTTTGCTGATGTATTGTTGTTGCTACATCATCTCTAGACGCTTTGAATTTTTTATCTAATTTTTTAAATTTTAATATTTTTATTTGAAAAATTAAGATATAAAACAAAAATAATCTTCCATAAACTTAAAAAAAAATAATCATCAAAGATAAACATTAAAATATATATATATATATAAATTGTCCAAAAGAATCTAGATCCACTGCTACATCACTGGTTTACAGCAGCAAATAATCTAAATTCACAGGCATATAAATAAATCATTTATATACATAAGCAGGGAGCTAGTATATATACCAAAATTAATATTATTATATTAATATAAAATAGCTGCATTATTATTATTTATAAATTTTGAAAAGTATGGTTCATTCTTACACTACTCATTTGGTAGACTCTTATTACAGTCAGCCTATCTTTGTGACCAGCCCCTTTCCTCTTGAAGTGTTATGTTGAATCTTCATCTGCCGTCTATTCTGGTGCGAGGGCTTTACTTCAAAATATGGCAATCAAGTTAGCCTTTAATATCTGTATATAACTCACTCTCACATGCACAGTGATTCAAATTAAAATATCCAGCTGCTATGTACCTAACAACCATTAGGTAATCCTCAGCCATCTCTAAACATTCCCTTCAATTCAACCCTCTTCTTCTTCTTCTTCTTCTTCTACATAGCAATATTTCACTGCTAGACTGCTGATGTGATATTCAGAACTCGGTGCGATGACTATGAGACTTCTTCTCTCGGTTCTGTGTCTACTTGTGCTCTTCTCTTACGATGCAGGTGATATAAAGAGTTCTCTTGTTTGCTGAGTTCTTTTGTTATTTTGATACACACACACACACACACACACATAGATATATACATTATTCAACTGATTATTGATTTAATGGTATAAATTTTGGTCAATTTAGGGGCTTATGATCCTTTGGATCCAAATGGGAATATAACGATCAAATGGGACGTCATGTCTTGGACCCCTGATGGCTATGTGGTAAGTACTTCAAAACTACATGAACAAAGACCCAGATAGAGATTCAATGTCAATATTGTATATTTGAAATCTACTGAAGAGTCAGAAGAATATATATATATATATATATATCAATTTAAATTTAAATTTTTCTTAAAATTTTAAGTTGAAATCATCATTTTTTTAAAAAAAATGTAAGCTATATGATTATATATCCTCATTCTATACTCATTTGAAACCAAAAAAGAAAAAATGAAACTAGGCCCTTCAAATTGCTCGTTGAACAACTAAGATTTGATGTAATTCATTTACCTTCTTCTTTCCTTATTTTTTTTAATCTTCATTTTTTTAAAAGGTTCTTTTACCATAAATTAGATTCTTACAAGTAACTCTGCCTAAAGTAAAAGAGATAGATGTGTAATGGTGGGTCCCATTTTCACGGCACTCATATGTTAAAATTTAAACGTTCGAAAACTTCACATAAAATCCTCGTATATATAGGGAATCATATTACTTTTATCATCTACATCTACTTACTTAAAGTGATCCAACAAAATCACATACGTATAATGGAAACAGGCGACAGTGACGATGAACAACTTCCAAATGTATCGGCACATAATGAACCCAGGGTGGACCCTAGCGTGGTCATGGGCGAAGAAGGAAGTGATATGGTCCATGGTGGGAGCTCAGACCACAGAGCAAGGAGACTGTTCCAAGTTCAAGGGCAACGTCCCTCACTGCTGCAAGAAGACTCCCACTGTGGTGGACCTCCTTCCTGGGGTACCCTATAACCAGCAATTCACCAACTGCTGTAAGGGAGGGGTCGTCCCTGCTTGGGGTCAGGACCCTTCAGCTGCTATCTCCTCCTTCCAGGTCAGTGTAGGCCAAGCTGGTACCTCTAATAAGACTGTGAAGCTTCCAAAGAATTTCACCCTCTTTGCTCCTGGTCCTGGCTACACTTGTGGCCCTGCTAAGGTTGTTCCTTCCACCGTATTTCTTACTCCTGACAAGCGTCGCAAGACTCAAGCGCTCAGTAATTAACTTCTTCTCTTGCTTTATTTTCTAATTCTTTGGAAGTAGTAATAAAATCAAATTTATTCTAATAACTCAAGAAAATTAAGTTATACTTTTAATAGGACATTCTACGACTTGAATACTATTCGCATTAGTTGGTAATTTTCCCATTTGTTATCAGTTTGAAAACAAAAAAAAGAGCATAGTAATAACTTTAAGAATTAGTCATCTAGAGAAATTTTGATTTTCAAGATTTTTAGTTGGTAATATTTTAAGTTATGAGACCTTAAAAGTTTCTTCCCTCTCCTGTGTTTGTAGTGACATGGAACGTAACCTGCACTTATTCACAATTCCTTGCGCGAAAGAACCCAAGTTGTTGTGTCTCTCTATCATCATTTTACAATGAAACAATCACACCTTGTCCAGCTTGTGCCTGTGGCTGCCAGAACAAGAAGAACTGCGTCAAGTAACTCAGTTTTCAAACCCAAAACTAATTAACAAGTTTCTAAATCAAAAAAAATTTTCCCGTCATCTAACTACTCACTTGGGATTGTGTGTTTATGTGTGTGTACTGTGAAACATAGGAGTGAATCCAAAGTTCTTGGCGTGGCTGGAGTTCACACTCCAAAGAAAGACAATGAACCATTGTTACAGTGTACTCATCATATGTGCCCTATCAGAGTCCATTGGCATGTGAAGCTCAACTATAAAGATTACTGGCGAGTGAAGATCGCGATAACGAATTTCAATTACAGGATGAATTACTCTCTTTGGACTCTTGCTGTGCAGCATCCAAATCTCAACAATGTCACACAAGTCTTCAGCTTCGATTACAAGCCTATCATCCCCTATGAATCTGTCAGTAAGTATATATATATATATCAGCTATGCACAGAATTTGAAAACTGAGTCACACTGTCTAGGGCTTGTGAACATATCGTCATTTTGTACTTGCAGATGACACTGGTATGTTCTATGGCATGAAATATTATAATGATCTGTTAATGGAAGCTGGGCCATCTGGGAATGTGCAATCTGAGGTGCTTATGAGGAAGAACAAGGACACTTTCACCTTAAAGCAGGGGTGGGCATTCCCTCACAAGGTTTACTTCAATGGTGATGAGTGCATGTTGCCACCACCTGATACGTACCCGATTCTCCCTAATTCTGCTCCTCTGAATCTTCTTACCTTCCCAGTATTCATCTTCTCATTGCTCTTATTGTTATCTGTTTGATGAATTTGTGCATTTGAAAATGTTGAGTGAAAGAATGAATACCTATATATATGTATGTATATACAGATAATGCAACACTAGGTAGATAAGATTTGAGTTTCTTGGGAAGCATTGAACCAGAATCATGCCTATGTATTTTGTGATATGTAAAAGCATCAAGATGATGTCGGATATAACTCTCAAACACTGATTGTCTGTCTCATGACTTGCTGTTATTGCAATGACTTAATGAACTCTGTCTCTTTTTTGATTTGCTTCTTGAAATGATATTGTCATATTTGATACAGACATATCCGCAAAGTAAAATTAAGACTTGATCGATGTTTGTAAAAGTCGTAATACATAATAAAAATATATTAATTTAATCATGATTGGTTTGATTATAGTCTAATAATTGAATTTATGAACTTGTGCTTCATCTGATTCAATAGCCAATTTGATTATCTTGGTGAAAGGCTGTCAAAATGTTCAGAATTATATGTAGCCGTGTTTAGCATTTATATATAGATTTAGATGTCAGCATGTCTAAAAGGGATCTCAATAAAAAGCAAGTAATGCTTTTACATATTTTTTAATAACTATTGTTTATTTATGTATTATATAGACTAGGTTTACCATAATATATAATTTCTATCTTAGGCTTGTTTGGTTTCGTGTTTGTTAAAACTGAGTTTGGAGAATGAGTTTGTCAAAGTCGAGTTTGGGTAGAAGTAGGAGCAAATAGCTTTTATGTTAATTGGATTTTAGGCTTGTAACTTAATTTGCATTTTAGTTGATCTATTTGAGGTCATTGTGCAAACTTAGGGTTTGGACTTGAAACTGAGTTCTAAATGCATAACCAAACAGGCCTTTAGAGGTTTAAGATGACTATAAAAAAATAATGATACTGAATTAATGTGGACAAAAAGTGAAAAATGGTAACATATCCGAAGATCATCAAATTATGTGATACGTTCCAATATAATTTGAGAAAAAACTTGTATATGTGAAAACTTAACTATAATCAAATCGTGTAATATTAAAAAAGAGCTAGCTAGTTTGATATTTAAAACCTAAACAGAGTAAATACATTCAGTAATAAAGTGTAGTTAAAAATATGGCCAAAATAAGTGCAAGAAAGATGCTAAACAACAAATCAAGAGTAGTTTTATTGATCACTAGAAAAAACTTGATGTGGCTTTAAGCAGAATTTCAAGATTTGTAAATTAATAAAAAAAAATGATGTTGTTAGAGCTTCTTTCCATTTGGAGTTCATCATGTCTCATAAAAAGAACTATTGAACAAATAAGATGGACAAATCTAAACCAATAAGACTCCTTACTCTGTTTAATACTGTTGGACGATATCATATCATGCATGTTCAATATATGCTTTATAGTCTTCATTTGAAAACCTTCGTTAAAATCTTTTATACGCAACCTGTACTGAAATTATTAATTGCTTCTATTTTTAACGGAGTTTATCTCTAAAGAACTTTTGCAGCCCATAAAATTTGTACAAAATAATTTTTGGAATGCCAAAATTCAATTTAGAAAAATTTGCGGGCTTCACAGATAACTTTTGTTCAGTATAATACCGAGGTCAACATATATATATATATATAGTAATTGATGTGAAGGAAAAATTTATAATACTCTTGAACTCATGCCTTATTGAGTATCTTATTCAATTTTAAAATTGGTTTATTTTGAATTAGCTTATCGATGCCCTGAACTGCCGTACTATATGAGAATGGATATTCAACATTCCCCTGTAATTGTACCAGTCTAGCTTCCATATATAGTAATAATATATTTTGGTTCAGGCATTTGCTCATATAATTTCACTAAAAGAAGGATGCAATTTCATTGTTACTGTGCCCACTGTTACAATTAGATCTACCTGTTTAGGATTAGTGGTCCCAGTCCATAGTGATCAAAGTCGAATTCTGATCCCATTAAGTTTTTTGTTCACTAATGAATGGACACCAATTTACAACTTCTTTTAGGTTGTAGACATATTTTAGACATAGATAGAGAGGAGGGGAGCCATTTGGCCAAATTATTTTGTGTAATTTTCTAGGTGTTGTTTGAGCCTTTCTTTAAATAAAAAGGACACCACCTTTTGGATATATATATATATATCTCATTCTTTTCTATCATAGCATATTCTCAGGCACTTTCCCTATCCGAAAAGAAAAGGCACATTCCCGATCATGTCAATTTTAATCTCAAATATACTAAATATTCAAACCTGCCACCATTGAACCTAATTATTAATTTAATCAATTTTTAAAGCATCAAATAAAATATTAATTTGCTAATAAAATAATTTCAACTGCATAATTAATACCATTCCTTTAAGTCCTATAAAAAAAAAATGCCATTCCTTTTAGTTTGGTGACTTAGATTTTGAGGCTTAATTACTAGAACTAAGAGAAGTCTCATGACTCATACCAATTAAACAACTTTCATCAAAATAATTAATACCATTTCTTTTTTTCTTTTAGCACCAAGGGTACAATTAAACAACTTTCATCAAAATAATTTATACCATTTCTTTTTTTTAGCACCACAAGTATTCATCAGTTGATAGTAGAAGATTAATCCTTTTGAGGTATCAAGAATCGAACTTAGCACATCATGATTAAGGGATCCAGCCATCTACCAACTGTGCGAGAACCTTGTTGTTTAATTAATACCATTTCTAATTAGAGAGGGTTAAGGTTACTCAATTATATGATGGAGTCTCACATTTTATAACTCGCTACCTTATAATACTCTACTTTGTTGGATTGTAATATTATTAGTATATTTCATAAATACTTTCCCCAGTCTCATATATAAGTTGTTTAAAGGAAAATTCTCATGATTCAAAATATAAGTCATATCTAGATTATTAAATAAAATTTTCTATAAATACCCTAATTAATTAGACACTGATGAGAAGGAAATTACATAAAAGATTAAATTTATGATTGAAAAGATACAATGTTTAATTAGGAGCAAATCTAAAAAGTTTAACAATTTTTTCTTATATCATGAGGTAGTTAAAATTAGGATAAAACTTATGTTCCATATATGTTTTATGTGCTGTTTTCCGGTCAAAACAAGACATATGTACTATTTTTACAACTCATCTTTTATCTTATTTATATTTTTTAACATCATTAAAAGTAAAATTTAAAAAAACCAGGCTTATGTTCACCCTGAATTATTTCTTCCTTTGGTATCTTCTTCAGCATTAGCCAATTTCATGGGGACCTAGAGGTAGACAAGACTTCGATTGTGTGTCAAAGGAAGGCATGGAAATTATTATAAGAAGGCAATGTGAACGCATTTAAAAGAAAGAAATGGAAGGAAATGCAAATTCACTTCATCTCCGCGATTCGGAATTCACGGCTTTAAATGAATGCAATATAATTGCTATTGTTCTTCGAAGGATTAAACCAGAATGATTAATTTCTATTTTGAATGCCTGTTTCTTCATCTTCCCCTACTTCTTCATATCCAATCAATATTTTAGATGGTAATTTGGGGTCGTTATGTAGTTTGATGAGCTCATTGTGAGAATTTAATAGGAATTAATTGTGCAATTTGTAAGTTCTAGAGTTTGGAAAACTTGATTGCGCATATGGGGTTTTAGGATTTGTCGCATAAGTTTTTTATTAGAGATATGGGTGCTTGGTAGTAGCTAAAATCTCACATTCTTATGCTTCCTGGTAATATTGATTATTGAAGGAGAAGATACAACCTACCGATAAAGGAGAAAGAAGAGGAGCTGCAGAACATTGAACCCTAGCAGTTTTTTTTTTACGCCAACATTTAATAGTGTTAAAAAATATGAATGAGATGAAAGATGAAATGTAAAAATAGTACATATATATATATGATGTCGCTTGGAAAATAGCACATAGAGTATATATTGAATATTATATAAGTTTTGTCCTTAAAATTATGTTATATTTGAAATGAAAGTAGGTATTTGAATGTTTTATTTTATTTACATTTTTTATAAAGAAAATAAAATAATACGCCAAAAAAAGAGGAATGGTCTCTACATTATTTTATTAACAAATAAATTATTTATTAAACAATATATAATATAAACTCCAAAAATACGTCGAATTTTCTATTCATAGGCTTCATAATATATCTTCGTAAGAATTTCTAGTGTGCATACATGGCAGGTCAAAGTTCCAGGTTGGCGGCTAAACCGAGCCCTGCTACATCATCTTCATTTTCATAGATTTTCGTTAAAACGCCGCGTACGCGCAGGCTTTCTCTTTCCCGGACGCGCAACATCTTTCTTGTTCCCCAACCAACCCTTTGAATAATAAAAAAAAAAGATCATTGTTGTTCATTGCGTTCTTGTTTTTGCTCCAAGAAATTGGGATATTTGCTCTCTCCTCGTACCTTCCTCGATCATTGTCTCATTTGCATCTGATAAGTCCTCTGAGGATTTCTTTAGTTTGCCTCTTTTGGGTATTTGTGGAAAGAACGGAATGAATTCGTCTTCCATCTGCTCCATTTGATATCATGGATCCAAGGAGTAAAATGGCTGCATCCGATGCAAGACACACTTCGTTTGGCCAGACCGAGATTAACTGGGATAAGTATGTTTTCTTTCTCGTTAATTCGCAGTTTTACCTGTCTAGTCTGCTACGTTTTGTTTATTTTCATTTGTAACTTAGGTTTCTTTGGATGATGTTGTAATCGAGGAGTGTGGGTGCGATTTGGTTGTTTAGTCAATTTGCGGCGCATTTTGTAGCAATAAATTGTTGGAAATGATTGATATCCGGCAGCCCCTATCCATTATTTGTAATGGTATAGTAACTAGTTCAATAGATGGTAAGTGCTGTATTTCGGTAAGCGATAATGCAAACGAATGTTTTTCTTGTATTGATTATTTAGTGGGAGTAGGACAATGTCGTCTTATATGTTTGTGTATCGGTACAAGCGAAACTAATTCAAGAAGAAACCAATTCTCTCCTAAAGAAATGGACATTATGTAAGAAAATGTAATAAGAACTGCAGAAGTGCTGTTGATAAAGCTTACAAGATGGAATCTGTATATATGGTGAGTCATTGGATTGTATTCTTCCTTCACAAGAAGGGTCTTATTTACTCTTATTTGGTTTGACTCAATTGAAAAACTTATTTGAATATTGTCAGGTTGAAGATTTACTGCATCCTGCTGTCTGAATTATTGCTTTCAGTTTCTTGAGAACTCTAAAGATAATGTGCTTTACTTCCATTATTTTATTCCTTTCTTTTGTGGATTTTGTTTTATTTTTTCTTTGATCTGTGGATGCCAGTTCTTCATAAAGATCAACAAGACCCTGCATATTTTTAAATTATCAATATGTCTTGTGGGATTGAGACTGCTTTTAGCTCGCAGTGTCATAAAAGTTTTGCTTCTTCAAGCTCTATCTCCTAATTTAGTTCACTCAATTTCGCAGGCTTGACAAAACTAAATTTTATGTTGTTGGAGCTGGAATCTTTACTGGTATTACAGTGGCACTCTACCCAGTTTCTGTTGTGAAAACAAGACTGCAGGTTGCTTCTAAGGATTCTATAGAGAGAAATGCATTTTCTGTTACAAAAGGATTGCTTAAATCAGATGGCTTTCCTGGTCTTTATAGAGGCTTTGGCACAGTCATAACTGGTGCAATTCCTGCGAGAATCATATTCCTCACTGTCCTAGAGACCACAAAGGTGGCCACCTTAAGGGTTCTTGAACCATTTAGACTGTCTGAAACTGCACAGGCAGCCTTAGCAAATGGATTTGCAGGGATGACATCATCACTTATGGCTCAAGCAGTCTTTGTCCCAATTGATGTGGTATGATAATCTAATTCCTGAGAAGTGTGCATGAATAAATGGGTTTTGCATCTTAAAAGTCACACTTTGAGACACAGACACAGACACACACACACACATGTATGCATGGATGCATGTATGTATGTTTATAGTGGGTTTTTCCTAGTGCAGATGCTGTTAAATAAGGTATATCTATGCTGCTTAATAAACTTGTATGTTTATATTTCACTATAATCAGAACTTGGAACATATTCGCTGGTTTTCTATTTGGTAACTGAGAGATTTACAATTGTTTGTTGTACTTATTTTTTGCTTATAGTGAAAATGTTATAGTAGTTGTTGTTTTTTGGCACAAATTGTATTAGTTGGTTGTATTAAATCACACTGGGACACAGAAACAGACATACATAGATGTATGTATGTATGTATGATGGATGGATGGAGATGTTTAAAGTGGTTTTTTCTAGTACATGTGCTGTCAAATAAGGTATATCTATACAGCTCAACAATCTTGTATGTTTATTTTTCACTATAATCAGAACTTGGAACATATTTACTTGTTTTCTTTTTGGTAACTGAGAGATTTACAATTGTTTATTGTACTTTTTTCTGCTTATAGTGAAAAAGTTATATTAGTTGGTTTATTTATTTATTTAGTTTTTTGGTACATGTTATATTAGTTGGTTTTATTAAATACTCTTTGCAACCCTCAATTTTTAATCAAACTCTAACATGGTTTTCTTAAATGCTATTCTGCTTCTATATTCTATTTAGCTTAGATTACATAATTAAGATCAATGGTTGGTTTTATAAATTGCACATGCCATAAAATGTTATTTGGGAGGATGACTGAAAATAAGGTTTTGCTATGATGACTAATGTGATTTGTTTGGCATGATGCAAGTTCTTGCATAAAGAAAATAATGTATTTTCAGTTTATTTGGGATATTAATCTGTATCTTCATTACGGTGCTCTGCTGATGCTTCCTTAAGAGGTGTGAGGTGTCAATGATAGACATTCAGATAAATGAGAACAGTATTTTTGTATCGATGGTTTTATTGGCTGCTTTACCTTTTGCCTGACACTATCTAGAGTGTATCGGAATCTAAAGTATGTATTGCACATTCTGAACTCTGATGCTTATGTAGTTCTTTGTATCAACTGAATACTGAACTATATGGTGTTAGGAATTATCCTGCTTATTAATCTCTTTCTTTTTCTCTTATAAAATATTCTTTTACCACATGGATAATTCTAATATGAGAAGTACCTACATATTTAATGTTATTCAGGTTAGCCAAAAGTTGATGGTGCAAGGATACTCAGGCCATGCTCAGTATAGTGGAGGTTTGGATGTTGCTCGCAAGGTTTTAAGATCTGATGGCATCAGGGGATTGTATAGAGGGTTTGGTCTATCTGTTATGACTTATTCACCATCAAGTGCTGTATGGTGGGCAAGTTATGGTTCGAGCCAACGGTTCATTTGGAGGTGAGACATGGAAATATATGTTCTCAACATTGAATTATTGTTATTAGTACTGAATTCTGGTTCCATAGTAATTGAACTTGGTCTTAAAAATAACATTAAATACATTGTCTTTCTCACTTTGAGGACACTTTACAATTTTCACACTTTAGATCTAAACTTGTAAATGATGGAGAAAACTAAATATCTCTAAAGATCCATCAATTGAACCCTCATATATACTCCATTCACATTTGGGCTTAACCAGTATGCTACTGCGACGTTAGTGGTGTGAGTTGTTGAATTGAAAGTACTCATATATCTTGGCGGCCCATTAAATAAATTGGTCTTCATTTTGTTCGATCTAGATGTTAATTATGATGTATGACTGCATGTACACTACATGTTTCAAACATAGGCAATTTATCTTTCAATTTAAGTCACAATTACGGGCACTTATTTGTTTTCGAACTTTGAGATGATGGAAAAACTGCAAAAGCAACTGGCAAAGCACATCTTGGCCAGATAAATGTAATGAATTAGGCTTCAAAGGATGAGTGGGGTTTTGCAAAATGTGTGTTGATGTCATTGTGTGCATGGCTGCAGGAAATAAATTATTTAGTTTAAGTCATTATATTTTATTTTTGTGTTTCCTCTGAGACACTATGCGATATGCTGGCTGTTTCAAAAAACAGGACGGCTTGAGGGATTCTTAGAAGGGTGGATTTCATTAGTAGGATAATGAACTGAAAGTACGTAACATACATGTCATATTTTTATAACCACATTTTTGTGCATTTTCTGGGTAAATGTAAAGGTTTGAACTCATTATCATTTTCTAACTACTTGCTCTGCTATATCATACCTTGTGGCTTTTTGGAAACTTTTAAATGTTGAGGTTAATTATCTCATGGTTGCTTTTCCAGATTTGTTGGACATGGTACTGAATATGAGGAAGGCACTCCTAGTCTGCAGAAACTAATCTTAGTGCAGGGTATTGGAGGTGTTGTTGCTGCAGCAACTGCATCCTGCATTACAACCCCATTGGATACTATTAAGACACGATTACAGGTATTCATAACCATGCTGATCATATCTCTCTTTCGATCTAAGTTCATTGCTATGTGTGCCGATAAATGCAGAAGCTTTTTCCTGTTTTTGTTTCTCACACCATTAGGATATTTAGTCATGGATCAGGTGCTTTTAATTTTTCTTTTTCCATGTTGTAGTTTTCTGCTTGCTTTTAAAAGTTGTTCTTTCCTTTTGTGAGATGCTTGCAAAAGCAAGTTAATGGTTGCTTTAGAATGCTGCTTCCATATTCCATTTTTACTTTTGTCATAATGTTCTCAACTGTTTAATAATATTACAATATTTTCCAAAAGGTTTCTTTTAAAAGAGCATGTCATTGTTGCATTCACATGGTCTTCAAAAAAATTTTTCATCACAACAAACTATTTTTGAAGGTCCCTTTTTATGTAAATGGCCAAATTTTACTTTTACAATAGTCTATAATAGTAAGCTTATTTCAGTAGCTTACAAAATAAATAAGTGTTACCAAAACTGGCACCCATTTGGTCTCACAGAAATTCTTGTAGCCACAAGACGTTCTAACCCAGTGTGTCTTTCTCAAAAAAGATTAGACTCTGCACCACATAAAATTGATCTAGGTGCTTGGTCAAATATCAATATGAATAGAAAAACTTGCAAAACAACATAATAGTTCTCTGTAAATTATTTCATAATATTTCTTTTTTTACAGTTCACTTAAATGTATGTCTGAAGGTATTGCTTAGTTGAATAATTTTCTGAATCTCTCAGCATGAATTACCAGTGAACTTAGACTTTGAGGATGCTCCTTAAGCTTCAATTATTTTATGCTTAAGGTCCCATGGAGCATTAAAATGACATGCCTCTAAGACATTGTAAAACTATTTGAAAGAGTTAACTCTCAAACATTGTGATGACAAGATAACCTTCAGAATTGGTCTTTCTCTCGTAATATTCTGTCAAGGTAAGGAAGTCTACTATCATAAGTAAAAGGAATATACTTCTGACAATCTTGTGTTTATTGCTTTCCCTTACAGCGTGGACTCATGATAAATTTTCTACTATGTTTGTACCCTCATTTTCTATGTCATGCTTCTCAATCCAAGCGTCACTGCTGATGAACTTGTGAAATACTCGCTTATCCATATTATAGTCTTTCTATTTCAAGCTCTCAACCCCACAAATCTCCGTTTGTTGGACTTAGCAGGTTGACTTGTTAGGCCCATACTTTCTGGTAAATTGGATAAATTCATTTCACGACACGGATCAAAGTGCTGTGTAATTTTTTCCTTTTGCTTTGGGTGTATATTTTTTATTTTTTGGGGACAATAATATTTCTGTGCTGTTTTCCTTGTTAGTCTTCCTGTACTTGGTTAGATGGGTGTCTTTCTTTTGTATGGCGCTTTAGCTTTGTCACTTCTTTTGTCTTTGCTACCCTCTCTTTCCTTTTCTCTGTCAGACCTAGCTTTTTTTTTGACAGTCGACCTGACCGTAGTGGGCGTTTGGTGCATGGGTATCTTAATTTCCCAAGTAATGTTAAACCTATGTATAAAAAAATTAAGTATTGGATATATCAAAAGTTAACAATCCTATATTATTTAGGACATACCCAACACATAAATTATATATATACATATTATATTTTTTTTCTATTTGATATACTCTTAATGGTCAAACGTATTAAAAATGGGTTTTCAGTTGCTTGGGAATCTAATTTTCATATGCCGAATACCACTAAGAGTTTACATGCAGGGACTGCAATTTGCTTGTTGCTCTAATTGAGCGGTGATAGTTATGCTAGAAGGTCATCTCAATCCTTTGTGATTTATTTATGAATACGATGTCATTGCAATTTGATTTCTCAATCCTTTGTGATTTATTTTGGTCACCACTTCCTTAATTTTTATGACTCAATCAATTTTGCACTCCAGGTGATGGGACATGAAAAGAGAAGCAGTATGAAAAAAGTTGTTAAGGATTTAATCAATGAGGATGGCTGGAAGGGTTTCTATAGAGGATTCGGTCCAAGATTTTTCAGCATGTCAGCATGGGGTACTTCAATGATCTTGGCTTATGAATATCTGAGTAAGAAATTTTATCCTGACTATATACTAAATAAATTATGTGCATTGCTGGATCTGTGTGTGCCTAAAATCTTATCATTCTGGTCTGGTGTAGTCAAATACTGGAAATAGCTATTTGACTTAAATATAGCTCGGAACACTGAGGTATTTTTGTTATTTTTTGCCATCTCATGTCGTTGGTGTAGTTCTCATATGGGACTTTATCAAGTTATATGCAGTTTCTCTTTTCTGTTTTCTGAGTTATGCTTGTTTATGTCATTGTTACAGTTAAAACTTACCTGCACACAAAATATTTTTGTTACATTGCGGTTGTCAATAATCAATTGACTTTAAAAGTCCTTTGTGCTGAATTTTTAAGATAATGGAGCAGCAAGGGTCAAACTAACTGCTTAGTTGATAAGACTATGATAACATGTAAAGAATTTATTCATCTTAAGAGGATGATCTGTTGGGAGAAAGGCCATCAATGAAATTTTAATTTCATAACAATGTTATTACAAGTTATTCAACCTTACTCAGATTATCTGCCGTTTTTATGGTACACTTAAGGTTGTAACAGGCTTGATGAAATTTAAAAATCGTGTTTGGTAGAAATATACAGTTGTGGCCATCAAAATGCTTATATATACTATGTGTCGGTTAAAAAAAAAAAAAAACTTGACATGCCAATTATCATTCAATTAGACTCATTAATATTCTCAGTTGTGGATAAGTTTTTAACATTTAGCTACATTATTCTTTTTTTCAGTTTTAGTTGCTGTTTTTATTTGGCTGAGATTTATTTCCTCTTTTCCATGATGATATTTGCATGTGGATTTTTAGTTAGCCTAACAAACTTAATGAATTAGCGTAGGGTATTTCTATCTATCTCAGCCTAAAACTATTTCAATATTTCTTTACACAGAGCGCTTATGTGCAAAAGATGAATAGATGTAACTGGTCAGCGGCCTTATCTTTTGTGGCTTGAATAGCCAAGATTTGAATCCCAATCTATTTGGGGATAAAGATCATTCTCTTGCTCAGTAGATGACGTTACAGTCTTTTGAGATTGTCTTTGGTTTAGGGTTGAAACCCCTAGCAGTAAAGCTATATACTCACTGATTGTTATAGGAAAACTATTGGATACGAAGACCAGGAGAATTTTTCCTGATAGATATTGTTTAGTTCCATTCTTTCTTGTGATTAAACTGGTTAGCAGATATTCTTTTTAGAATTGTTATGGATGTTGTATCATGCGAAGTAAGTGATTACAATTAGATGTAGTGTTCTTTTCTTGCTTTCTTACCTTTTTATATGGTATTATTTTGGAATGGTAATTATGATGTTCTTGCAAAATGTTGTATGTATATGCCAGGATCCTGTACTTTTATAAAAGAAATTGATGATGCTGATTTTAAGAATAAAAGTAAGAATGATATGAGAATATTGTGTAACTAGAGTGAACAAATACAAAACACTATAACCTATGTAGTCAACAACACAAGGCATTCAAGAATTCTCTATTATATATTACTCCGTGCATTTCAAAATATAAGTAATATCTATTTATCTTCATATCCACCGATGAAATGTTAACTTTCTTAAAAATTTTCATAATTTTTTAAAATTATTCTCATTAAATAGAGGTAAAAATAAATTATTTTCTTTCTCTATAACTTTTTTTTATTCTTTTATCTCATAATTGAATACTATTATAAATAGGAATAAAATTAGAAAAAATCATTAAATAGTTATTAATTTTCATAAAGTGACTTATATTTTGAAATATTAATTTTTATTAAATTCATTCTATATTTTGAAATGGAAGGAGTATTTAATTTGGATCCTTGAAATTATTTAATAAAAAGAATAAGCAAAAAATTAAGTTTCAAATACATAAAACTTATATAAAAAAAAAGTGAAATTCATTAGTTTCTTTACATCTCTATTTCCGTTAAAATTTTTCAAAGGTTCTGAATTAGTTGTTTTGCATGGTGCAACTTGATCTTTTTTTTTTTTTTTTAATTCTATTAAGACCTGTATGGAAGGCTTGTCCCCCAAGGGCAAAAGTGTAATTTTGAAAATACATGTATGAAATTCTTATTTTCTATTCATCATATATTTTTTTGCAAAGAAATTAAAAATAAAATACTCGGCCAATTCAAGAAATTAGCCTGGCACTAGCATCGACCTCAGAAGATGAAGCCTTTTTTTTTTTTTGGCCTGAAGAAGATGAAGCCTTGGTTTGAGCACTTGTTTTTTGTTTTCTCTTTTCTTTTTTAAATAATAGAAATATTTTTGTCTCTTTAAAAAACTAATATATTATAAATCATTAATTTGGATGAATTTTTAAAAGGTGTTTTGCTAACTTCTCATCCTATTTAGGCTACGCATTGGATCACCAAATATAAAATAGTTTTAGTTTATATCATACATTATCTTATAAAATGTCACACTAAATATTGCATAATATTAAAATCAATTCTTATTTTATCAAACCTTGTACTTTAATTAAGACTTTATCTTCATTAATATAAATCTGAAGGTTGAAATTACAATATCAAACATCAACTTCGTCCATGAAAATCTTAGGTTATTTATTTATTTTTTGGCCATCGAAAATTTTAGGCTATAGATGTTGAGAGATAATGAAATGAAGGAAAACATAAAGTATTTCATAAAATACGCACACATCGACATAAAATCAAGTGATTATTACCAAAACTTTAGCTTACTATCACATATCACAAAACCAAGGTCAATGGGCTTTTAGGCGTTGAGGCAACCGCCAAATGCCCTCAAAATTAATATATTTAACCCTGTATTAACTGTATGAAGCAAAAGAATAAAAAAATATTTATTTATAACATGTATACTTGCATTTCATTCATGGGAAAATTTCAGATAAATATCAAGAAAAGAAAATATGTTAAAAAAACTACCCTAATTCACCTAATTCCAAAAAATCACCAAGGTTGGTAATTAGAATTAGAATTGGAAGGCAAAAGATGAAAATGTCCTTCTTACGTAAATGATTCATTTGCAAGTGATAATAGTATATTTGCAAGTGAGATAGATTCATTTGCAAAGAACTTGCAAATGAGCCTGTGTCACTTGCAAATAAACGCATTTTGTAACAACACTCATTATCCCATCTTGAACTTAGTCTCGAATTAATGGGAAGTGTACTTGTTGACATATGTAGTACCGAAGAAATTAGGATGGAGGAAGAATAAAAAGGAGGGAGAAGCACTTCATGCCACAGTGCCAAACCAAAAACTTATTTAAATCAGATGAGATCTTCTCAGACAAAATCAAAAGAAATTGAGGAAGAGAGTGATTTTCTTTGCTAAGGCTTCGAGAATCCAACATGGGGAAGTAAATTTCAAACCTTGGGAGCTTCATCATTGGTTGGTAAGTGATTCCTGCTCTCCTTCCTTTCTTTTCTTTCCACTTTTTAAGATGATTTTCGGATGTACACATCTTGGCTTGGGTTTAGTCAAATTCTACCGATTAAAATGGAGGTAAAGGGATCAATGAAGTGTTGTTAAGGAGGGATTACAGTTGAGAATCCGAATTGTATTTGTTGATGTATGGTTTGAATGGTCATTTGGAGCTAATTGATATGTGTTTATGCTATTGGAACCTTGGGTAAAGCTTAAATGATTGAATTATGGATTTTGGTTAAGTTATGCAATGTGTTAATTGAAGGTATTATGATATTGTAGTGGTTGTTGGATTGATTGAAGGCATTTGGCACGTTATCGGTGTTAAGACAACTTCCTAAATTTATGAGTGTGGAATTAGCAATTTGAGGTAACCAGGTCTATATGTATGTGTATTAGTTGTTTGTTATATATTTATATATATGCATGTTTCTTTTCATACTACGGTATTGTTGCTTGTATATGGCTTTTTTCCATATTGTGGTATGTACACACGGCTGGATGGGGTAGGTGTATTTTGATCCTTGATACTCGTATGTGATGATGATCAATATGATGTTATATATATATATATATGTACAATTCTTGAACATCTCCATATGGCATATGCTAGCATGACATTGATAATGACTATATAGCAATATAGATATGATGACATGGCATGGAACATCATCATGCATTGAGCATAGCGAGATACGATGGATTGGGTGATGATGATAAGATGAGATATGATGATGATATGATAAAACATCCCTATCATTAAATCCTCTCCTGTGGCCAAGAGAACCAGGTGGTTATGGATTGCACCTTCTCTAAATCACTACCAATTTGGGTGGTCTAGGGGAAGGAGAGCAACGGTCCAAGTATTAGTATGACCTTTGTCCAGGTTACATTAGTGTGATGTGAGTTTGGTGATGTTCCAAAATTAGTCTTTACTGGCTGTTGGAAGAAAGTCACCTATCAGAAATGTCTTGTGATGACATTAGCTCGTGGGTCTAGCCATGTTTGAGGGAGACATGCATACCATGACATCTTGCATAGCATTGCACTAAATGTACTTATGCATAGACTTGTTGTTATCTATTATATGTTGTGTGTTTTCTCGGTTACTAAGATTTTATCTCATACCCTCTATGGTTAACATTTCAAGTGAAGACTTTGGTATTAGCCCGAAGAAGACCAAGGAGTCATAGGCCTCTCTGCTTTCGAGAATCACAAGTGTAATTGGTAGTTTTACCATTCGGTTTATGTAATGTATTGTGCCAAGTAGAGTAATGTTTCTTGTTTCACTTGTTTTGATTATTTCTAGGAGTATAGTGATGTATGTGGTTATGTATCGTGTGATGATATTGATAGAATGATGATGATAGTGTTTGGTTTTATGCTATATGTGGTTCATATGTATGCAATATGATGGTCTAGACCTCGGTAATGGTCAATGTGGACTAGTGTATGTCTGTTGAATATGTTATGCCTGGTTAGCTGCCTTGTGAGCCCAATATGGTTTTTGGGCCTTTTATGTGTGGTTTGAGGCATATAGCCTATTATGTGGAATTATGGTTTAAGGGGGTCAAAACTCATAGGAGTGAGTTCTCAGAGGTGGAACCTCCTTAGACAAGTCGTTTTTGCCAAATAGGATATGTGTGAATGGTCCATAGTTGTCAGTTGGCCAATGGTGGCTAATTAGAGGTGTAAGTAGTAAGTTTTGGTAAAAAAGTGATCAAATTGGTTACAAGCATCTAAAATCTCTATACAAAGATAAATTTGAGTAAAATTAGTGTCTATAGTTAGATTGTGATGAGAGTGACTTGTAGGAATTGGAATTATGTCAATCAGAGGTCAGAGTACAAAGTTGTGCGCATCAGAAGTTAGCCTAAAATATCAGCAAGTTGCTGATATTGTATCAGTAGGTGGCACTACAGCTGCAGAAGCTTGGCCATGGCACCAACCTGTTTTGCTTCTTCCAGGCTACAGCGGCATTGTAGTAAGCCACGACCCAGCTTTGTTTCATCTTGATATGTCCTATTTGGCCAGTTTTCGAGGTTTTGGGTGATATTTGGGAGTATATGGGAATAGGTTATTACACATTTCACTTGCTAATATACTATTATGACTTGTAAATATATTATTATTACTTGCAAACGGGTCATTTACATATGATGGACATTTTTGTTTTCTACCTTCTAATTTTAATGCCAATTACCAACCTTGGTACTTTTTTGGAATTAGGATAAATTATTGTAACTTTTTCAAAATATCTTCTTTCATTGGTATTTTCTTGGAATTTTCCCTTCATATTTATCTATAATGTATGGTTCTGAAAAATTTTTGTCAATAACATTAGTTATTTAGTCCCTATCTATGTCATCATTTGCTTCAAGTAGTAGTCCCCTGTAAAGAGTAAAAGGAGGGTTAAGACTTAATTACGCATTGATTTTCCTTCCAATACAATAATACAACGTGTATTTGTGTTTATCAATTTGTGTTTGACTTTTATCCCAAGATGTTGAAGTGGTTGATTGGCTAATTAGAGACATATGGTTCGTGATGGGTGCTTTGGAAGCTTGCCTAAGCCCATGTGTACATGGTGTCGGTAATCTAAGATAACTGAGTGTTTGTGATATGTGTTATATATATATATATATATTCATATATCTGTTCATACCACGATATCATTATATGTAAGTGTATGATTTTTCTATATATCGTGGTATGCACATGACTAAATGAGATATTTGTATCTGATGATGATGAGTGTGATATTATATATATGTATATACGTGATTGTAGCATCCACATATGATTGCATGCTAGCATGACTATGATGATGACTATGATGATGATTATACATATATTGTTAGAGGCATGCTAGCATGGCCATAATGATTACTGTGATGATGATTATACATATATTGCTAGAGGCATGTTAGCATGTCGTGTACATCACCACCTCATGAGTATAGTGAGATATGGTGGATTGGGGGTTGGTGATAATATGAGATATGATGATATAATGAAAGATCCCTGCCACTAAACCCTCCCCTGTGGCCAGGAGAGTTAGGTGACAGTGGACTATAATATGATATGATTTGGTGATAGGATGAAATATCAGTGCCAGTAAATCCTCTTCTATGGCCAGGAGAGCCAGGTGGTAGTGGATTGCACCTTCCCTAAATTATCACCAATTCGTGGTGGTCTAGGGGAAAGAGAGTCACGATTCAATCACTAGTGTGACCTTTAGCCGAGTGCACTAGTGTAAGGTGAGTTTGGTGATGTCCCAAAATCAGTCTTCATTGACTTTTGGAAGAGAGTCACTTATTTGAAATGTCTTGTGATGATGCCACCTCATAGTTCTAGTCATTTTTTAGGGAGACATGCATTGCATGACATTTGACATTGTACTACATCATTTGCATATATGTGTGATATTGATGATATTATTTTGTGTGTTTATTTATCTTGGTTACTGAAACTTTGTCTCACAACCCCTTCAAGACTAACATTTCATGTAAAGGCTTTGGTACTGGTCCGAAGAAAACCAAGAAGTCATAGGCCTCTCCGCCTTTAGGAATTTCAGGTGTAACTAGTAGTTTGTAATTTAGTTTATGTAATATTTTGCCAAGTAGGTTGTTGTGGTTGGTTGTTTGTATGAGTGTCCTAGGAGTGTTGTTTGTACGCTATGTGATGATAGGATGATTGTGACAAAGATGTTTGGATGATATAGATTATGAGGGATGATGTGTTAGGGGTGGATATGTGCTAGGTATAGTTTATATGGGTGTGATGATGTCAAGGACCCTAGTATGGGCTATTGATATTGGAGCATGTTTTTGTAAGCTAGAATAGTCGTATGTAGGAGTCCAAAGGGGTTTTGGGCCTTGTATGTGTGTTTTGGGCATATAGCCCATTGTGTGAATCTAGGGTTCAAAGAGGTTAAATCTCGAAGGAGTGTTTTCTTTGGGGTAAAACCTCATTGGACAAGTTGGTTGAGCCAAATAGGACCTGTGTAAATGACCCTTAATTGCCCAATTGCTTTTAATGGCAAATGAAAGTGATAAGTTGTGAGTTTTTGCCAAAAAGTAACCAATTTAGTTTTGGAAGTCCAAAATCTCCATACGGAGATGGATTCAAGTGAAATTTAGTTTTGGGTGTTTATTGTTAGATTGGGATAAAAGTGACCTGTAGGAGTTGTGATCAGGTCAATCAAAGGTCGGAACAAGAAGTTGTGCACATCGAAACTTTAATCGGAAAATCAGCAATTTGCTGATATGTTTATTGATATGGGCGCCACGATGCTAGAAGCTTGACCATGGTGTTACACCATTCTGCTTCTTGGAGGCCGTCGCGACACTATTAAGGCCACAGCTCCAGCATTGAATTGTCCTATTTTGTTTCATTTGGCTTGTTTTCGAGGTTTTTGAGTTTTGAGGTGTTTTTTAGAGATGATTTAGAGGTAGGATGTTACATGAGGTGAGCTTGGTGATGTCCTGAAATCGGTCTTCACTGACTGTTGGAAGGGCATCATCTATTTGAGATGTCTTGTGAGAATGTCAACTCGTGGTTCTAGCCATATATGAGGAAGAACACGCATACTATTTCATTTGCATTTCATTACACCACATGCACGATTGTGTGGATTATTGAAATATATTACTTGTCATTGTGTTCTCAGTTACTAAGACTTTGTCTAACACCACCTTCCATGACTAACATTGCAGGTGAAGATTCTGGTACTAGTCTAGAGAAGACAAAGGAGTCATAGTTTCTCTGATGTGGGAATATTCAAGTCATGGTAGTTTGTGTGTATTGCCTATATATGCATTGTGCCAAGTAGGATAGCATGCTTGTGAGTTATATGTGAATAATGACATTGAGATGATGATGGTTGTATGATGTTGATGATATGAATGTTATATGATAATATGGATATTGTAATGATGATATTGGTGAACGGTATACTTGATTATGGCATGTGCCAAGGATTGAGGTTATGTGAACATGTGATGATGATTTGGACTTTGGTATGGGTTGTGGCTGTTAGTATATAGGTTATAAGTCAAAATGGTCGTATGTGTGAGCCCAAGAGGGATTTTGGGTATGGTATGTGTATTTTGGGCATATAGTCCATTATGTGAACTAAGAGTTCAAGGGGATCAATTCTTGAAAAAGTGGTTTCTTTGAAGTGAAACCTCTTTGGACGAGTTGGTTGAGCTAAATAGGACTTATGTGAATGGTCCATGCGTGCATATTTGCATTTAGTGGCAATTGGAGGAAGTAAGTTGTGAGTTTTTGTAACAAAGTGACCAAAATCGTTGATCAGAATCTTGCAAGTATACATGGTCGATCGTAGTAGTAGAAAATATCCCAGAATATTCCAAGAGTCGAATCTAAGGGAGGTTGTGATTCACTCAATTAAGTAATTTTCAGTCAAGATGAACGGTTTGTGAAACCTTAATCAAAAATTAAAATAAGAGCAAAACAATAATAAAAGCAAATATATGAGTTTAATTCAATCACTTGAGAGCGGTAGGGAATTGGGGTTCATCTTCCAGGAACAAATAAAGTTACTCTTAAATTGACTTCTTCTATAATTATAGTGACAATTATTTCTAAATTATCCTAATGACCTTTCAGTCAATTAAGCTGTATTTAATTGGGTTTTAATTCACTCTCGTGCAACTAAAATCCATAATTAAACCTTAAAGTTATAATTGAAGTCACCATAACCACCTAATTCTATCTCTAGAATTGTTGTTTATGTCTATCTCTCTAGGTTTAGGTTTGTTCTTCACCTTTAAGTCTATCAAGCTTACCCATATAATGAATTTTATGGTGATCAATCACAAAATCCCGAATGAAGCACAAAAGAGACAGATATAATTAAACAAAAATATATTGAAAGAATTCAATCAGAAACTAGAGTCATAATTTAGAGTAAACTCTAATCAATCTTAGTTAGACTACATCCCTATCCCCAACTGGAGGAATTAGTTACGAATAAACATTATTCTCAAAATCAAAATAAAAATAATTCCCCAAATCATCCAAACAAACACTAAAGAAAAAGAATTAGTAAATGAAGAGAGTGATTCAGCTTCACTACGCCCTCAATTCTCTTAGATCTGCCTTTCGAATGCTCCCTCTAAGCTTCAAAGAATTCGGAGTAGTTCTTCTAGGGCTTAGAAAAGTGATTGTGTCCCCTTCTTCAAACTTCTTCAATATATATATATGTGTGTGTGTGTGTGTGTGTGTGTGTCTCGTACCACGCTTGTATAAGAAGTTTCTTTTTTCCTTTTTAAACGGCGTCACTCGACACTGTATGCTTTCACTTTTGTCCACACAGTGCCAGGTGACTAATTTCTTTTTCTTTTCTATGTTCCATTCGGTACCAGGTGGTGTCCTTATTTGGTTGACTCGGCGTCAAGTCAACTCATGCTTTAAGCTCTTCCATGCCTCCTCACCTGGCCATAGGTGAGGATATGGCTTGGGGTTGGATGAACTTTATCTTGAGCCTTCTTTTCTTCTTCTTCCACTCTAAAATCCTCAAATGTCCTTAAAGTTTTCTTGAGATGCAAATATATCTTAAATTATATAGAATCCTGCACAAATTATATCAAAACTCCACATTTTCCAGGGAAAACAACATAAATTGTGGGTATTTTATAGATATAAATTAGACACATCAATGGTCATGGGTGTCCAAAATCTCCATACAGAGATGAAATTGAGTGAAATTAGTGTCTATGGATAGAGTAGGACAAGATTGACTTGTAGGAGTTGGAATCAAGTCAATCAGAGGTCGAAACATAAAATTATGTGTATCAGAAGTTTGCCACAGAAACTTGGAAATTGCTAATATGGTATCAGCATGGGGGTGCTGTGGCGCCAAAAGCCAGACTGTGGCACTGGTCACTTCTAGTTGAAAAAAATTTGGAAACCGAGAGCTTTTGCACCGTGGCGTTGCACTTTGATTTGTTTGTTTTGGTTTTGTTTAGCCCGTTTCTCAGGGTTTCGGGTGAAGTATGAAGGTGTGTTGGAGTAGGATATTACAATCACCATCGCTTTGCTTATCCCCTATGAGACATCTTTCCCCTATACACTAGTAGTAACATATTTAGTTATATGACTCTCGATTAGTATTGCAATAGGAATATACAAGTTTATGTAATTGAAAATGTGCCAAGTACTACAATGAGCAGAAACAATGGACTGAACTATTACTTTAATACCAAAATGCAACACCCTACTAAAACAAACCTCTACACATCACCTAAAACTCTGAAAATTTGTCAAACTAATCAAAATATGAAAATTAGGATGTGATGCCGTGGTTGCTACAGTATCGATGTGGATTAAGAGTTCTCGAGTTCTAAAATTTTTGGAACAGAGAGGACTGGCACCATGGCCAAGCTTCTGGTGCCACAACACCTGTATCAGCAACTATATTAGCAAATTGCTGATTTTTTGGGCGAATGTTTGAAACGCATAATTATATTCGTCGACCTCTGATTGACCTGATTCTAACTTCTACAGGTTAATCTCATCTCAATCTAACTATAGACACCTATTTCACATCAATCTATCTCTGTATGGAGATTTTAGATACCCATAACCCATTTGGTCACTTTTTAGCCAAAACTCACAACCAACCACCTTCAACTCCCACCAAAGGCAAATTGACACTTATGGACCATTCACATAGATCCTAAATGGTACAACTAACCTGTTCAAGAAGGTTTCACCTCGGAGAGACCACTCCTCTGAGAATTGACCCCCTTGAACCTTAATTCCACATAATGGGCTAGTGCCCAAAACACACATCTAAGGCCCTAAACCACTTTGGGCTCACACCTATGGCCAATCTGGTTTATAGTTACATGCACCAATAATAACGACACATACTAAGGTCCAACCCATCATTGAACATACAAACCATACATGAGCACATATCCAAATCTTATCATCATTAATATCATCATATCAACATCATCACAACCATCCATAGCATCGTATAACATACATAACATCACTCTCAAGATGCAGAAGACAATACATGCAACAATACTACATAAACTAAATAGCAAACTACTAGTTACACTTGAAATTCCCGAAGGCAGATAGGTCTACAACTCATTAGTCTTCTCCCAACTAGTACCAGAGTTTTCACCTGAAATGTTAGTCATGAGGGGGTGTGAGACAAAGTCTCAATAACTGGGAACACAAACACATGTGACCTATATTCTTAGTTCACACAAATATGCATATAGTGTAATGTGACGCAAAACATCATGAACAGTGAAGACTAATTCCCTTCCAACAGGTGATTTGCTGTCATGATATGCTATCGTCATCACAAGATATTTTCAATAGGTGATTCCCTTCTAATAGCTAGTAAAGACTAATTCTGAAACATCACCAAGCTCACCTCACATTAGTGCACCTGGCCAAAGGTCACACTAATGCTTAGGTCGTGGCTCTCCTTCCCCTGAACCACCCAATTTAGTGGTGATTTATGGAATGTGCAGTCCATTGCCACCTATCTCTCTAGGTCATAGGAGAGGGTTTAGTGGTAAGGATCTTTCATAATATCATCATATCTTATCATATATCATCATATCATAACTCATCTCATCATCACCTCCCAATCCACCATATCTCACAATGCTCATGTGGTGATAATGTTTGTTCATGTCATGCTACTATGCAATAATCATCATTATCATGCTTATTAATGTCATGCTAGCATGCTATGAAATCACATATAACATCATGTTTAGCATCATCATATAGCAATGCCAGGGATCTAAACCGATACCTGATCTAACCATGTGTATACCGTGATATATAGAAAAACTATACACACATTCATAATGATATCAGGGTATGAACAGAAACATACATATATATATACACATATAAAAATACAATCAACAATTAACATAAAAAAACAAACACCTGGTTACCTGAAATCAACAACACCACACATACTAGCTAAACCTATCTTTTCCACACTGAACACAAGCTGAGTCACCTTTGATTTTCTAAACAACCACTACAACATCATAACATTTCCAATTAACATAATGTATAATTTAACCAAAATCCATAACTCAACCAATTATGCTTAATCCAAGGTCTCAACAACACATGCATGCACCAATGGGCCACATACAACCATTCAACTCATAAATCAACACTTCCAATTCAGATTTCACACTCCTTCAAGCAATTCCAACCTAGGGTTCCTCATAAATCATGCATAATCATTCTTAAACTCATACCCAAGCATCAATAACACTAAAAAAATACTTTATTAATCTCATTACATCTATTTTAATTAGTAGAATGTCGACCTAACCAACCCCTCAAACATAAACCCAAAATTGGAGAGAAAAGAGAGGAGAGGAGGGGAGAGATCACTTACCAACTTGTAATCAAACTCCTAGAGTCCGAAAATTGCATCCTAAAGCCAGATTTGTGAAACCCTAACAGAGAAAATCGCCTTCTCCTTTGATTTTTCTCATTTTGGCTGACTAAAACTCATCTGATTTAAACAGATTTAGCGTCTCTCACTATGGCGTGAGTGCTCTTAGCCCAAAAAATTTTTGAATTTCCATGAGTGTCTCGCCACAATGTAACCCTTCTCTGTTTCCAATTTTAGATTTTGTCCTATTTTGATCCTTTTTCTGGTCTTGGTTCCTCTGGTGCTACACAAAATACAAGACAACTTTTTATTAGCCTATGACTAAGCCTAGGGCAATATGTTAAGGGTTGTTATAGGTTTTGGGCCTTGTATATGTGAATTGGGCACATAGCCTATTGGTTGGATTTAGGGTTCAAGGGGGATCAAAATTCAGGGAAGTGGTTTCTCCGGGGTGAAACCTCCCTGAATAAGTTGGTTTGTGTCTTTTTAACTTGTGCAAAGAGTCCTAAGCTGCCAAATAGCTATTAGTAGCAATTAGGAGTGTTAGGTTATAAGTTTTGGTTAAAAAGTGACCAAATCAGTCATGAGCATCCAAAACCTCCATACGGATATGGATTGAGATGAGTTTTGAATCAAGTCAATTGAAGATCGAAGCACAAATTTGCACATGTTAGAAGTTTTCCCAAAAAATCAACATTTTGCTAATATGGTATCTATCATGGATGCCGTAACACCAGGGGTAAGGCTTCAACACCACACCATTCTGCCTCCACTAAGCTGCGGCAGTACTGTTAAGGCCATGGCTCTAGCTCTATTTCGCCCTATTTTGTCCTGTTCCAGTTTTTGTTTGCATGTAATGGTTTTTGGGGTTGTTTTTTGTTAGGTTGTTACAAATAGCCCTTTCAATAATTCAAAGTATACAATTTTCAAATGGAAAACCAACAAGGCCTCCTTCTAAGAGAGATCTCACTTATAGCTTCAAATCTAGCATTAATGTTGTGTCACTAGATATATTGAGACCTGCCTTTCTACTAGCGTGGTTTACTAAATTCACATTCAATGAGGATATCATAAAGAAAATTGACATCATAATTGGGTTTTATCACAGTGATCATGGCAACAGTTTTCCCTTTGATGGCCTTATACATGTTTTGGCACATGCTTTTGCACCAACGGATGGAAGGCTTCATTTTGATGCGAATGAGAAATGAAGCAATGATAATCTGCCTCTGGTTGATCAATTCGATTTGGTATGGATTGGTAGTCTGGCTCCTTCTAAGACTTCAACATAGTAAAGATATGAGTGCAGTCATGTTTGCCTATGTAAATCCTTGGTAGAGTAGGAAGGTTTTAATTATATGCTGATGATATTCAAGGCATACAAACCTTATATCCTAGTTAGGGAAGTTTTTATAGTGTAATATTTATAAGGGATTGTAAAGGAATAATATATAAGTCATGGAATAAAAGTTGATAAAAATATAAGCAACACAATCACACTACTTGTAGCGTGTAGTTGTTTATGGTTATTAATAACAATCATAACTATATTTTATTTTTTTTGACTTATTTTATATATTTTTTGATAAAGGATCAATTTTTTAATCAAAACTATTTAAGTTATTTAAATTATTTCATGTGTATTCAAAACTAGATAGCCTCTTGTATTGTACAAAATCAATATGAAGATTGTTGAATAGTAAAATGAAGTTTTGATCATTCTAAAACACTTAGAGCTAGAAATGATTATATCAAGGGAGATAATTACATAAGAATGCAAGTGGCCAAGTGAAGGAAGAAGCGTGAACTTTTGAAAATCTAGGTCTGAGGTTTGTTTTTATCTTTCAGTTAGGTAAAGAGATGGTGTGATGCTTTGATCTTACATAATGTTCTTACCATCAATCTTAATCTTACATGCTTACAAAGTCTTGACAGTTAGCTCATGATTTTTGAACTTATTTTTATACTAAAACTATCTTATATGTACAAGCCAAGGGAGTTATATATAATGACTTAGCCTTGAATTGTTCTTTCTTCTAAAATTCATCTTATTCGTAGAAGGCTAGGTGGTTATTCATATATTGCTCAGTTGCATAATGGTAAGCTTTCTGTCTAGATGGCTATACATACATTGTGCCCCTCTTATATGTATAAGTACTTGAAATAGAATTGGTCACCTTCTCTATGTTACTTCAATATATGCACAACTAGTGGTGGATATACAAATAATAGGTAACTTAGAATTCTGGCTAGTTTTTATCAAAGACCTCTTACACATAAAAAAAAAAAAAACCCATAGCTTATACATACAAGACTGTTTCCTAAAAGCTCAGTTTGGATATTTAGAGGTGTTATGCGGCTCAAGGAGTTACACCCCAAATGGTTATACATATTTGCATACATATAAACTTATCGGTTTCTGAGAACAAATGTCTTATATGTCCAACTAAGATGTCTTACTTGTATTTCTTGCTTGAGTTAACTTTTGGAACTATGATAACATGCTCTATATTTGTACAAGGCCTATGCCTTATTTGTATAACTTGGTCGAATGATAGAGATGTGTCTACCGATCAAATGTGATATACGTACATCCTACCCATCTTAAACATGAGTTCTTATAGCTACATTAAATGCGGTAGATGATTATTATCTACAGAGTAATGGATAGTGATCATCTCTAATAGATAAATTTGCTCTAAATCTATAAATAAGACCTCATTTAAGATGGTGGATAAGATTATTAAGTGAGAAAGTGCCAAAATATTGCAGAATCATCTTTTAGGCATTCAAAGCTTCACCTGCCTTCTTAAGAGTTTATTGTGAGCTTCATTGTCTATATCTACTCTTGTGATAGTTAATCATTTGTAAATCTTCCTCTTTACTTCTAGGTAGAAGAGTCTTAGTATATGGAAACACTAAAGAATTGTATACACACTTTGTAATTGTGTGAGAGTGAGATATTCTGCTCAAGAAGGAGTTTGGTGATTGTATTGTGGTTTTGTAAGAATTCGGTTGAATCTTAGTGAAATAGTGAAGAAATCTCAAGTTGTGGCATAAAAACTGGATGTAAGTTAAAAGAAAAGGCTAAACAACGATAAATCATTGAGTCTATATTCTCTCTTTCCCTTCTCTACTTTGCATTTCATTGCTCTATTTTAGCTTTATATTGTTCCATTGTTCACTGTTGTTTGTAGAGAATTTTGAGAAGCCTAATTCACCCCGCTCTTAGGCATCCAGCTCTACTATCAAAGAAAATGTCACACTATATATTTACTAAATAGTGTGTTGCTATATATTTTTATGTTATATTGATATATTGATTAATCTTTTACAATGCTGATTTTAAATTAATATCTTTTTTTCATTTAAATTCTAATTAATTATAATTATATTGAGTGAATATAACTTTTCATTCAAAATTTTTTTAAATATTCGTCCTTTCAACCAAAATATTCAAAAAGTGGACTAGAATAGTTGGTCTAATTGAAAAACTAAAAAAACAAGTAAATCAGGGTTTTGATCTATCCAGAACCTACTAGAGAATTGACATTCCTGTTGCAAACATGCATATGTTGTTCGACTCTTACCTACCCATTGTTACATTTAAGGTCAATAGTAACATAGTGCAAAATATTTACTTCCAATAGATTGATGCATAAATAACATAAATTGATATATATATATATATAGGAAGATATGACTCATCACCACGAATATTCATATTAATTAAATCAACCTTATCAACTATAGTTGATGGGCTTAAAGTTTATAGTAACTTTAATGTTGATAAACCTCTGCACACACAAAATATTTCAAAAGACGACTCCAATCAATCTACTTGTTTTCTTTTATGCTTCAGTTTTAGCTAGCCATGGCAACTATAACTACTCAGACCTTTCTTCCCAGGGTTTTCCTCCTCTTTATTTTTGTCCAGTTCCAAACCTTCATGGTTCAACCACGAAGCTTGAAACCACAAAATGAGCAAGCTGAACATCTTCCTTTGCTATGAGATACCTCAAGGAATTTGGTTATCTACATAGCAATCAAGAAGATATGGAGTCAGGAATAAAGATGTTTCAGGAATTCTATAGCCTTAATGTTTCTGGAACACTTGATCCTGAAACCATTAAGGTAATGGAAAATCCCAGATGTGGAGTGCTTGATGTTACTACAAGTGGTAGCTGATTCAATAATTCAAAATATAAATTTTACTCAGGAAAACCAACATGGCCTCCTTGCAAGAGAGATCTCACTTACAGCTTCAAATCCGGCGTTGATGTTGTGCCACTGGATATATTGAGGCCTGTCTTCCTGTTGGCATTTGGAAAATGGCAAGGGTTCACTAATTTCACATTCAAGGAGGTTGTCATAACACAAACCGACATCGAAATCGGGTTTTATGGTGGTGATCATGGCGATGGCGCTCCGTTCGATGGCCCAGGCGGAATTGTTTTGGCACATGCTTCTCCACCAACGGGTGGTAAGCCTCACTTTGATGCAGATGAGAAATGGAGCGACGGTAATCCGCCGCTTGCCGACCAGTTGGATTTGGTATGGGTGGCTATGCATGAAATCGGGCACCTTCTAGGAGTTGAACATAGTACAGATCCTAATGCAGTCATGTATGCTGTTGTAGAGCCTGGGTAGAGTAGAAGGCTATTAAATGCTGATGATATTGCAGGGATAAAAGCCTTATACCCTAATTAAGCAAGCTTTTGAAGTTTAATATTTATAAGGGATCGATCCTAGAGTAGGTTCAAAATTAAAATAATAATAATAATAAGGGATTGTAGATGAATAAAATAATATAGGTCATGAAATAAAATATAGTTGATAAAAATATAAGCAACACAATCAACACTGCTTGCTGGGTAAGCTACTGTTGTAAGGACAATATTTTGCAAATGCAGGTGTTTATGGTTATTAATCACAATCATGCTTATACAAGTGATTCATTTATCTCTATTCAATTTACAACAGTAAGGTATGAAGTGCAAATAATTTTGTTATCGTTTATTTAAATGATTTCATATGCATTCAAAACCATAGGACCCGTTTGTTTGAACTTGAAAAAAATATTGACTTTCAATTGTCCAGAAAAGTGGTTTATTCTTCGACATTTTCATAAAAAACAAAAGTTATTTTGTTTTTGGTTTGCAATCATAAAAATTATTTTTTACTTGAAAAACAATTTTTAGCTACTCAGAGTAGCTTCACAAAATAATAAAAAATATAATTTTTTTCAAATCTAATTATTTTAAAAAGCTTAAACAAACATTCTAAAATTGCTTTGTAAGAAAAAGTATCTTTTTTTAATAAGAAAACTAAAACAAACGGCTCCTAGATAACTTCTTGCATTGTACAAAATTTCAAGATGTACATAATAGTTTGCATTTTTATTAGAAAAAAAAGTGTGTGTTGCTATATATTTTACATGTAAAATTGACATTTTTATTTTTCTTACCAACATATTGATATTTTGATTTAATCTTTCAAAAAGTTGATTTTAAATTAATATGTTTTTCATTTAAATTCTAATGACAATTATATTGAGCGGAGATCTTCTTAGTTTCTACCTTCCCCAACGCGAACACTACATTTTTGTAAAGTGGTATCTGTTGACCCTTCAATGCAATCATTATTCAATATGTCAAACAAATTTTAAAGATTCGTGCTTCCGATGAATATATTCAAAAGTGGACCAAAATTGAAAAACTAGTAAGCCAATATTTGGATTTGGAACCTACAAGAATCGATATGTCCAATAGAGAATTTGAAATATATAAAAAAATGGGAAGAACTGACATGTCAAATTGGCCAATTATATTAGTATATTATTTTACTTTTAGATTTTGACTTGTTTTTGCCTGCAATTTTGACTTGAAACATTTTTTTGTTCTTTTTTTCATTTTTTTAAAAATTAATTTTTTTGAATTCCAGTCAAGAAAGTTAAACATGAAATTAGATCCAAACTTCTTATATATATATATATGTTATTTATTCATGATGGTGGAGTTCGCACTGAACTGAAAAAAATCCTTAAGTTCTCTAAATTGAAATATTTACTCTGTGCCACTAATTTGGTGAGAAGAGGTTGCGAACGAGAAGCCATGACACACTCAGAGAGGAACATAGTTGCTGATTGGTTGGTCAATCATGGACATGGATTTGGGCAACTGTTCTGCACAGGCAATGGTACTGCAAGAGATATATTTGCATAAGGATAACGATGGGTCAATCTTTCCTCAGGTTATGGCTAGGGTGTAAGGTTGTTTGAAGTCTCCTTTTTTTCTTAAAAAATACAGTATATATGTTTTATTAGTTTGTTAAAAATTTATATATTGTTTATTAATTTAATTATTTATTGATAAAAAGTAATATTCAATATTTATATTATTTATAATATATGTTATTTTAATTTGTTATCAGATTGTTTAAAAAAAAAAAAGCGTTTATATGGCGTTTCATTTTCCCAGACAACTATATGAAGTTAGGAACGTTTATAAAAGTTGAATAAATGTGGCAATGTAAATTTATTTCTCTTATTTAATTTATATACAAAATAATAAATAAGATTAATTAATCATATTAAACTTATATTTTTTTACTTTGGCCAAAAAATATGTATTTCTTAGAATTTATATCTTACATATATACATATATTTATTTTTTATAAGTACATATATTTGATTTTATACTGATTTATTTCTTATAAAATTTAAAGTATATATCCTTCCTAATTTATTCTTCAAATTATCTATATGCAATGACACCTAGAAATATATTACAAATTTGAACTCTTTATGTATTCTTGATAAAATTTTTCCTTTAAATTAGTATAATTAGATTTACGATTTTATTTTAGTACATTTTTTTAGTTTTATATTACACAGAATTTTATGGGAATTAAAAATTATTGATGATAAATAATAAAAATAAAAAATTAAATTAACAATGTATATATAGAAATCTAAGGGTGCGTTGTGGGAGGATAAGAATCTTCTTTCTTCTTAAGCTGCTACTTTGAGTTTTTGACTATTAGTGGTGCGCACACATTCATGGAGATAAGTTTGAAAGAAAATGTAAAGAGATGGAAAGAAATTTTTTCTCTACGCACAAACTCAAATCTTGAACTATTAAAAATTTCTCTGCCTATATATATATATATATAAAGTTCTCAGAAGCATTTTTCAACATAAAAACAAAAACTTTTCAACACAACTAGTATGTCCTATCATGTCCCTTCTAGGACATCAAATAAATTGGAACAAATTTTTTGTGTATCATACATAAGGGAAAGAAATCGATTTTCTTATACCCTAAAAGATTTCACAGACTAAGTTTGAGTTTGTGGGAAAGCAAAATTTCTTACAACCCATTTATTATTTGTAATGTAAAAGACCAGAGAAAACGTTTTGGATGTAAGTTTTCCCACGTGAGACACACTCCTGCCAAAGAAAGAAGAAGCACTATTGAGTATTTGATTCTGCTAGTAAAGACTTATATCAATTTAATTGAATGTCTCAAGTTTAAATCTTGAGAATGCAATAATATTAAATATTTAGTGGTAAAGTTTTTAACCAAAAAATGTCCAACCTGACTCGATCCGAATTAATTTAAATCTTAATAAATCTTTCAGTTGAAATTAGATAGACCCAACATATCTTATGCACACTTAAAAAAAAAAAAAAAGGAAGCTTTAGTGAGGTGGTAAAGATCTCATCCACCCAATTGATCATACGGCCCAGAATTTCTCGCTTCAGGAAACTTTCCCGTTTGGTTGAATTCTTGATGGGCCCAGGAATAGGAATGGTCTTTCCATTCTAACATCAGTCATGTTTGGTTGGTCATTTGGCCCCTCCACGCTTATTCCCGCAACAACGATGACTCACATTCCACAAAAATCTAGGAATGGTCTCACCCACCAACAAACTAATGAATCAGGATTCTGGTGGAATCAATAACCTAATGACAAAAATATCCATATAGGTCATGTGTCTCCAACCTCTCCATCTCACACGAAGGCCCTGAGGAAAAAAGTAGGCCTGGCTAGAAAATGCAAGAATAACCAAGAACAAGGATGGAAATGGAAAGGGAAAGGAATATTTTTAGGTCTCCTTTTGTTTGAGTGGAAAGATTTTTAATGGAATGGAGATTGAAATGGAATAAAATAGGTATGGAAAAAGAAAAACTATGTTGATATGCATAGGAATGAAACAAAATATTTTACTAGCAATCTTTGGTAGCACAGAAAAAGATATTGATTTGAAATAATTTAAAATGAAAATAATAAATTACCTCTCACCCTTAAAAAATAATCTAACAAGGGCATTTTTTCACTTTTTCACTTTTTCACATTGATTAATTCTATGGAACATAGTAACTTTCCATCTCTCCAACTATGGAAAAAATTATACATTGAAAATCATGCCAGAATTAATCTCGCATTCTTTCCGTTTCTCGATACCAAAGTGCGGAATCTCCCACCTTTCCATGGTACATAGTAATATTTCCATTGTACCAAACGATGACTTAGTTTTTCTCTGCAGATCAATCTCCATTGTTTATCTATAGATCAAACTAAAATTAAGTTTTATATTTAAATTTATATTTCAAATTAAAATGTTATACTATCTCTCCATATATGAAGAGAGAGACACAAACACGAATTATAGAGATGATCTATTCTAAGGACAAATCACATACGGCTTGGCTTGAATTGGTGTGAATCATTTTATTCCTTAATTAATTTGTTATGGTAATTTATTATTTTAATTTCATTTATCTTTTTCTGAAAACTTAAAATAATTACATGAGCTAGCTAGAATTCTAAGCATAGTTAATAGAACAATATAAAATAAAACAGGCCAACGTCTCTTGGAGCTAGCTTAAAGTGGTGATTGTAAGAGAGATCTGGGTAGATGTGAGAGATTCTAGCTCTCTTGATATAACAAAAAAAATATTAAATATTAAATAAAAGTAAAGTAAATATAATAATATTAAAATTCGAGATTAAAACAAAAAGATCGATTTTCATTAAAAAAAAAAAGACAAGACTAAATGAACCTAAATATCATGTCATTTGTTTTCATATATCTATGTGTGGTCGACGCAATCTAGTCAACTCACAAGTCTTCCAAAACGCGTAGTCAGTAGTCACATTTTTAGGACAGTTGGAGTTATTCATCTGAAATGAGGTTGAATCTAAAAATTATTTTCCAGGATTTTTAATAATAAAGACATTTTTTGATACACAGAGGCTGATGCCAAAAAATTATTTTTTAATTATATAAAAGAAATAACTTAGGTACTTAAGTTTTTAGAATTTGGATATCATGAAGTCACGCAGTCTTAAAGTTTTTTAAAATAGTAATGATACAGTTGAATTTTAATTTAAAAGCATAAGGATGTTGGAATTCTATAGCGCACCATGGCATTTGGGGATAATTCTCTTCAATTCTCATAATGTGAATTATCCGATGATATCAATGGAGAGAATTAACCCATGAAAAAAAGTTAATATAAAATTGGGTCACTTGATAAATCTAATGCTATAAATATGGGAAAATCACTAAAAAATCTTAAAAACATGAAAATATTACTATAAAGATCCCAATACTAAAAAAATATTACACCTAAACCTCATATTCTAAAAAATGAGTATAAAAAATTTTATTATTGAGTATAAAATTGTGGAGTATGAGTATAAAATATTAGAGCATAATTTTATACTCAACACTGAAGTTCTTTATACTCATTTTTTATGATTTTATACTTATTTTTCAGGATTTTATACTAATTTTGATTATGAGACTTGAATATAATATTTTGTAATATTGAGACTTTTTTATAAATATTTTAATATTTTGTGATTTAATAGTGATTTTCCCTATCAATATCTTTAATTAACCTGATTGAATCAGAATTAAAGAGAATCATCCTCAAATATCATGGTTCGCTATAAGACTAATACATTTGAGGTTTGAACAGAGAAAGTTGAGTGCAGTAATTGATGAGAGAAGATGAAGTGCAAAACATAATAATTTATATTGGTTCGGCTCAAACTACTTGGTCTAGTCCAGTCCCCAAGCTATCACTTAAGATTTTTCACTATATCCTACAGGTTTAATCCGAACACTTGTGAAGTCTTAGTACATTTCACAAGTTTCAGTAGATATTTGTGAAGTCCCTTTCCATGCACCCTTACAATGGCGTAAAATCCCTTAGTGTTTTCCCATACTAAGATTTTACTTAAAAAATAATATAGAAGAATGATTATAGAATTGAAAACTCTCTTTTAAAGTGGATGAGACATTGAAAGCTCACTCTATTGAAGTAGGTTTTTCAAAGAATTCTAACACAGAAGAATTTTATGTATTGAAACAGTATTTTTTGCATAAACTCTCTTAAGATTGTTTCCCTTAAGTTCAATTGAGGCTCTATTTATAGATTTGTGCCTTAACTAGTCATTAGATACAAGATCTAGCCATTAGAAACATTAACCAATGGTTACTCTGTAAAACTAACTATTCATCAACCGCATTTAATGTGTATGACACACCAAAATTTGAATTTTTTGTGTCAACAGACGAATTTCGCAGAAACCATAAGCTAAATACGTCTAATGTTGAACTTCCAAAATACGTTTGTTAAAGAGTAGAATTCAAATTTTGAATTTATCAAATATATCCCATATTAGAACATACAAATTTTTATATTAAAAGTGCATATATTAAGTTTAAACAGTTGTCTCATGTTTTCATGATACACTCAAAATTTGAATTTCAGAATATGAAATTCATCTATCAGAGGATTCCTTAGCATGGTACAAAAGTTCTTCTATGTGAAATTTGAATTTTACATTTCAAAGTTCGTTTATTATATGCTCTAACGAGACTCACAAGTTCTTATTTCAAAATTCGAATTTTGAAATCCAAAATTCATTTGTCAAAGGAATTGACTCTAAACTCTCTATACACTTTAATAACATTCAAATTTTGATTAGACCTTAGACATATTTTGCACATTTTACTAACTATACTTAACTCTAAATTCAAATTTCAAAACCTGAAATTCGTCTATAAGAGATGATAACTCTGAAACTTCGAATTTCAGTAAGTACAATTCAAATTTTGCACACAAAAAAACATGAATTATAAGTAAAATTTGTCTGTTAGCCAATATTTCTCAATTATATCATGTGCTAATATCATATTTACTTAATCTAACTTGTTTAAAATATATGGTAATAAGATTAAATAAATTTCAAAAGTTAAAACTACCTTAATATTTAAATAGAAACAAAATATACTTAATAATTATGTCTTGAATGCTTGAACTCCACTTTTAATAGGCCGTCCCCTTCTCGGCATGCTCTCTCCTTATCTTCAATTTTTGGAGTATTATTTCTCTTTTCCTTTCTTTGAGTAATACATGATATTAATTTTTTTTCTTTATTTCAATGCTCACTCTTCTTATTTAGACAATCATACACTTAATGTATCACATTTATAAAATAAATAGTTAATTCAATTTATATATTCAACTTGTATTATACATTATAAAAGCACAATGGGCATATTAGTACATTGCATGATATATACATTATAAACATAGTTAAATACATGTTAATATACATTTTACTTCTTTAAAAAATATTATATATGTTAAACAAATATGATGCATTTGTTTCTTATTACCATACATTTATTATATATTATCAAAACTTGTATTATATTAAACCTAACAAAGTCAAGTTTATAGGAAGAATTTTGAAGATTTTACAATTTTTAATTGGAATAGTAAAAAAAAGGTGAAATTAATTTTAAAATTTGTTAAAAAATGAAAAATAATAATTTAATGTAAAAAATAAAATAAAAAGAAATTGAGATAATGGGGAAAATTATGATCATGAGGAGAATTTTTATATTTTATAATTTTAAATAGGAAAAGCAGTATTCATAATTATTTTTATGAACAATGATCTTCATTCAGAAGTATTAGTATACAAGGGACTTTTATATAAAGGTTTATTATTACTTATACTTGCTACTTTTACTAATTTTATCGTCCAATTCATTATCACTTTACTTTAGTTATATTTTTGTTGTTATGTTATTCATTAATTACGAATAATATTGTTTGACCCAAATCTGCAATTTTGTTCTCTCTAAATTATTTAGAATTATGATTAACTTTTTAAAATTTTGTTATCAAAATTTATGTTTGTTACTGTCTTAGTTTATAATCTTGTATTACAAGCATTCACTACTAAATAAAGTCAAAATGATAGAATCAATTAGCATTCATCTTAGCAAAAAGAGTATAGTCACTTAAATATAATTTTACGGGTTTAAGACCATGTGAATATAGAAAAATGTCTTTAAGAGAGTTCATACAGATAAGTTCGACCATAACATTTAAATTAGTCAAACCTTAAAGTAAAGAGGATGGTTATTAAAAAAAAAATGTCAAATTGATAGAGGATGATGATGAGAAATACAAACTATATAATAAAAATAGTGAAAGTAATTCATTGTTACACAAAATAACGAAAGTAATTTAAATGGAAAGGTTTATATATTTGCTTTTGATTTTAAAATAAGTAGTTTATAATGGTCAGTATTGCACAAAATTGGAGAAATGAGCCATACATTTTAGCTTGCCATATATTTTATATTTGATATATTAGTTTTGATACCCTCTAAATAAGTCTTATGTATTGTATGAAATTTGAATAACAAAATATATTATATTAAACATTGAATTTCTTTTTGGGAAACTAGAAGGATCTACACTATTTAATAAAGGTAGATGTTAAACCCACAATTTAGACTTGCTTCATATACTGGAGGTATGAATGAAATAACTAAACATTTGCTTAAAATGCAAGAGCTCCTGGTACTCTTACAATTCTATGTTGGTAACGTTGAACTGATGAATATTGATACTGATTATATATTATTTTTCTAAGAGAACAAAAAGTAATTAAAAAAATATATTATACACCTCTTCTACCCCTCCCTCTTAATTTGGTGTTGTTAATATAAATTAGAAATGAGTCTTATATATTGCGCCGAGTGAGTTTGATGTGAAATCGTACACTTATAAATAATATAATTTTAAATATACCAAATTTTTAAGAATAATAATAATAATTACTATATGTCAATTTTTTATCGAAAGGGTGACTCAACGTCAACTCATAAAATATGATTAAATTCAAGGAAAAAACAAAAAAAGAGTGTACGGCTCCTGATCTCAAAGAAGCTTCATTCAGCTGAACACCTTCCTTGCTGGAGCACGTTGCTGCATTAACCTCGCCAAGGAAATCCACATCTTCAGCGTGGTGCGTTCCTTCGGGCCTAACAAAGGTGTTGTACTGCTTCTGCTATATTATCTTCCATGATATTTTATTCGATCGATGCTATTGACTTAACTTCTTGAGAAGCATCGATCAACCACTGTTTCGGAATTACATAAATTAATTTATTAGATTATACACACAAATCTTAGCTGATGAGTCGTTTTCTTTTACAAGTCATGAGATGGTAATATATGGGGCTTTGCTAATCCAAGTAAGAACTCTGGTTTGTTGGGTCTCTTTCTCTCTTCTGGGTTTTACTTGGAACAGAAATTAGGTGTACAAGTTCATAGGTCATGTTCTTTAGTATGTAATTTATTGCCCGTTTAGAACAGCGCTTTTGGTAAATCTGAGAGTTTAGGGATTTATTTGGGAAATGGAAATTGTGGGTATCGTAATCATGGAAGATGGGAAAGAGTCAAACTTACATCTGTCTTCGTCGTCCCTGCATTTGTAGCGTGTCTATTATAGGTGCACGAAGTTAAACCCTTGCGGTTGAGATTCCAATCCCTAAACCTAGTCTCCCTTTTCAATTCAATAGTAGCCTGCTTTGAAAAATCATGGAAGAAATCTCTTTTTGTTTGCCAAAATTGATGTATTATAATTGAAATGACATTATGTATCATTTTTTTTAATGAGAATATAAATCTTGTATTGATCATAAAAAAAGATTGCAAAAGAGGGGATTAACAACCCAAACCATCAGAGTCTGGGAGGTAGGTTCTGGAAGTCATTAAAGTTAAGATGAAGATCAAAGGTTTTATGGGTCAGAATTCTAGCACAAGAGTTAGCAGTACTATACATAAGATTTAGAAAGATAATAGAGTTTCCGTTCAAGCTTTGCCTGGCTTCAGAGATGATATCTTCGAAGGGGTGATCAGAAATATCATTTCTCAATAGAAGGTTAATAGTTAGTTTGGGCATTTTCACAGTTAGCATGCAGATCTTTGTATCCGGCTGAATTTGAACCCATCTAGAAGGCCAAAAAATCACAGCAATATTAGGAGTAAGCTGGTGAAGGTTTGGAGACCCATAAATCAAGTGACCACTGTTGTTCCATAGGACATCCCTGCAGCTGCACATGCCTTTCTCATTAGTCCAGCAAGCTACATCAGGTCCGACTGCTTCACCTTGAGGGGGCACCCATCATTTTGTCCTTAACAGTTGCTACTATGAATTCTTGTCCAGAAAACATGTCAACAAGTCTTGAGCCAGTCGAGGCCCTATGCAGGGTGGCATACATGGTCTCGTTTGCATCTGGGATACAATTGAAGTGGCATTATGTATCATTCTTTGAGACAAGTCTTTGCGTTACAGTTTGCTAAAGATTTTATTATATTATCATTAATCCAACCAGGGGTACAACTATGCTATTGTAATGAATTCGAAAGCTGTTCTAATATGTATGATTACTACCTGTCAAAGTCAACTCTTTCTTGTTTAGAGATATTGATCATCACTGTCATGATGGTTCGCCCACAAGGAGTGCATCATTTTGCCATATAGAGATTAAACCACAAGAAGTATACTATCACCATTTGTTCTGCTAAAACTGATAAAGTTTGAGAATCAAATTTAAACCAGTATGAATGAAAGTGAACTTTAAGTATTATATTACATTATATGTGGGATCATCTACTTAGATGTGATATTTGGTTGACATGAAGTTTCCTGCAGGTTTACTCTTGCTATTGATCCCAGAAGGAGACATAAGAATTGAAATGGTTGAGTCAGTTGTGTCCTTTGCAGTGGAGAGACTTGGTGACCTGCTTATTGGAGAGGCCAGATTGTTACAAGGGGTGAGTGATCATGTCGAACAGATGCAAGTGGAACTGAAGCGGATGCAATGTTTCCTCAGAGATGCTGAGAAAAGGCAATATGAAGATGAGGGTATACGGAATTGGATATCAGAGATAAAACATATAGCCTATAAAGCTGAGGATGTAATCGAAATTTATGCCCTCAAAGTTACATATGGCAGAATTCATAATCCTCTGGACAGAATCAAACATCTTCATCAAGTTGGATCTGAGATTACATCCATCAAATCTCAGATAGCTGACCTCACAAGAAGCTTGCAAACTTATGGTTTGAATGCCACAAGAGACAGAGAGTCAGATTTTGCTTCTGAGAGGCAAAGGCAACTAAGATGGTCGCATTCTCATATTGTTGAAGAGTACATTGTTGGGCTGGATGAGGACATAAATCGAGTGGTAGAATGGCTGGTGAGTAAAGATAGACATTGTCGAGTGGTGTTTGTATATGGAATGGGTGGTCTTGGCAAAACAACTCTTGCGAGGAAAGTTTACCATCATGATGCCATTAGGCGCAACTTTGAGGGTTTTGCTTGGTCCTATATATCTCAACAATGCAAGAAGAGAGATGTTTGGGAGGGAATTTTATTTAAATTGACTTCCCCATCAAAAGAAGAGAGGGATGAGATATTAAACATGAAAGATGAAGAATTAGCAAAAAAGTTGTACAAAGTCCTGCAGGAGAAGCAATGTTTGATAATCCTGGATGACATGTGGAGCAACGAGGCATGGGACCTTCTCTGTCCTGCCTTCCCATTTGAAAATACCTGCAGTAAGATAGTATTCACATCTCGCAACAAAGACATAGCATCATGTGTGGATCCTAATGGCTTGCTTCATGAACCAAGGTGTTTAAATGAAGAAGAAAGCTGGAAATTGTTTAAGAGGAAAGCTTTTCCAAGAAAAGATGATCCAGGTAGCTGAAAGTATTATTTGTTGGGCAAGATTATTTTGCCTTCTTATAATAGTGCAATTTATTTTGTTTCAGTATTTCATCATTTAGACATATAAAATGTTGTGGTTAGTTAAAGTTAAATTTTATGTAGCCTCTATTCTAACTAATCACATTAACAGTACTAAAGTGCATTTGGAAAATGGATAGAAACTGGAAAATCAGAACTTAAGGAACTGAAAACACACTGATAAACTCACTTAAATTAGCTGAAAATAGTAACAAGTCTCCCTAACATTCGAGAGGTTAGGGACCCTCCTAATGCAGAAACACTCGATTAGTTTCTTGACAAAAAGGGGCACAAAACCCTAGAACATACTGTAGCAACTATGATTCATGACCCAACCCGGTACAGCAGTAAAATAAAATAAGGATATTGGGTCACTTTGACCCAGCTGTCTCCCCTGTAGCTTCCTGTCCAGATGTCTCTTCTTGGACCTCTTGTACACTTTAGTAGCTGGCCCACTAGTAATAGGCCTATCAAAAACGAAGTTATGTATTTCACTATTTCTATCTTAAGTTGATCATTTTATCTTTTAATAATAGCAGTGCCCACTGAAATTGATTCCTCTGGAAAAAATATCCTCTGTAACATCGAAAAATTTTAGTTAACTATCAGTACTGATAACACTAAATTTCTACTTCTAACATATCCTCTGTAACATTGAAAATTTTAGTAGACTATCAATTTCATAACAGTGAATTTCTACTTATGACATTCTCTTTGTTCTTCAGGTGACAAAGTGTCCCTAAGTTTCTACTGATTTTGGATTAAAATAGTGGTTGAATTAAAGGACTTAAAGGCAAAATGAAACTTATTGTTTGCCATTAGCACCGAAGCTCCTAGAAACATCCTTATAAGCTCTCTTAGCAGTATATTTGGATAAGACGTGTTTAATGTTAACATATGCAGAAATCATCCATGAAATCTCAAATGGTGGTAGCTCTGAAATTGATAAGATCCATAATATGATATCAAATCATTTCTTTTTTATTTGTTTGGTTCATTGGAGCCTAACTGGGTTATGGGATACAAAACAAGGCTATGGAGAAATTGTCTGCATCGGAAATTGCATTTGTCATGTTTTAATGGTTGACTTATGTCTGTCTTCTACTAAACTATATCTGAGATTATGTGATGTGAATAGGGGGAAGGGTAGGGTAGAAAGATAGGGGAAAGTAGGAGGAAGGTAGAAGAATCTAAGAGAGATAAAGAAAATAGGAGAGAGAAGTAGAAGAATATAAGGAAGAGAAGGAGATAATTGGAAAATTCTCAATTCAATAATCAAAGTTTGAATATAACGCCGTCAATGGGGCTCTTATTTATAGAGCTCATATTCTAGTCCTACTAGAGTCCTAAGATAAGAGAATTATCTAAATAAAAATTTAAACAAAAGATAAATTAAATCCTAGGAATAAATAAAAGATAAAATCTAAATTCAAAATAAACTAAAATAAATCTAAAAGATAATTTAAATATCCTAACAAAATATCTATATTTAAAATCTTAATTATCTAAAACTATCTGTTCTCCATCACGATGACTCTTGAAAGAATATGATCAATTCATACTCTTGAACAATGATTTTTGGTGGTTATAATGATTATTCAATCTGACATCATTTTAATGCAAGTCTTTGAATTAGTAAAGAATGATGAAATAATGTAAAGCCTTATTTTTCCGTAATCTTATTATATGCATTAGCTTGCAAGGGAAAATTTCTGTGTGTATGACCTTTAGTGCTTCTGGCATTATGTTATTTTTAGTACCTTTATCTGATATTTGCAGAGTTCAGAATTGATGATGACTTGGAAAGATTAGGGAGAGAAATGGCTGGAAAATGTGCTGGTCTGCCATTGGCCATCATTGTGATTGGAGGTCTTTTGGCCACAAAAGAAACGTTGAGGGAGTGGGAAACAGTAAATAAAAATTTAACTTCTTACCTACTAAGGGGAGAGGCACTTGAAAGACAGTCAAGGTTACATAAGGTGTTGGATCTAAGTTACCATAATCTGCCTTATCAGTTAAAACCTTGTTTTCTCTATTTGAGCCAGTTCCCTGAAGACTCTGAGATACCAACAAAAAAATTAATTAAGTTATGGGTTGCAGAAGGTGTAGTTTCATCTTGTCAAGAAGCGATTGAAAAAGGTGAGACATTGGAACTTGTCGCAGACCAATATCTAAATAACTTGATTAGCAGGTGCTTGGTTCAAGTTGGTCAGATGGGATCAAGTGGAAGGATTAAAACCTGCCGACTCCATGATTTAATGCGTGACTTGTGTTTGAGAAAAGCAAGACAAGAAGGTTTTCTCCATATTATTGGTGGTTTCGAACAGCATGGAACCAGTAATTCTTCAACTAATACATCGGATGCAAAACCAGCAGGTTTAGTTCGCCGACTTGCAGTCTTCCTGGATCAGCATGTTGATCAACTGATTCCAAGTGATCAGAAAGCAAATAAAAGCCTTCGATCTCTTTTGTATTTCCATGCAAAGAAATGTCAATTGGGGGACTGGAGGCTAGTCAAAAAAGTTTTTGAGAATTACAAATTGGTAAGAGTTTTAGATCTTGAAGGAATCAGGGGAAAAGAGGGAGATTGCTTGCCAAAAGAAGTGGGGAATCTGTTGTTTTTAAAGTTTCTGAGTCTAAAGAAAACTTATCTACAGATATTGCCATCTTCCCTTGGGAAATTGGAGAATTTGCAGACTCTAAATTTGCAAACTGTCAATAAGGTGACCTGGGATTCAACTGTACAAATTCAGAATGTACTATTGAAGTTGAAACGGTTGAGACATCTATATCTTCCCAATTGGTGTGGGAATATTACTCACATCCTGCAATTGGAGGATCTGATCAACTTGCAGACACTAGTAAATTTCCCAGCCAACAAATGTGATGTAAAGAATTTACTGAAATTGAGCAAGATAAGAAAGTTGGTACTAAATGATCCAAGGTATTTTCAAGATTTTAGTGAAATTTTCAGTCCTCCAAATAAGAAGTTGGACTACCTTGAATCTTTGTCCTTAAAGACAGATAAGTTCTCTTTTCCTGAGGAGGTAGTGGATCTTGAAAAACTGGTACTAGGCTGTCCTTTTCTCCACAAACTACACATTGAAGGGAGGATAGAAAGGCTTCCAGAAATCCGTTTGTTCCCTCCACAACTTGCCAAGTTAACATTGTGGGGTTCTAGATTAGTGGAAGATCCGATGGTAACCTTAGAGAAACTTCCTAACTTGAAATTCTTAAGTGGGTGGGAAATGTTCATTGGAAAGAAAATGGTATGCTCAAGAAATGGGTTTCCTCAGCTGAAACTTTTAGTACTTCGCGGCCTGCGTAATTTAGAGGAGTGGACAATAGAGAATCAAGCCTTTCCTAATCTTTATCGATTAGTCATATTTGATTGTAACAAGTTGAAGACAGTTCCTGATGGACTGACGTTTGTTGCTGGTCTTCATGAGATTGAGATCAGATGGATGCCTAAATCTTTCAAGAGCAGGCTAGCAAGTGGTGGAGAGGATTATGACAAAGTCCAACATGTGCCATACATTGCTTTTCTGAACTAAGCGGGTAACATGATAGGCTGACTTGCCAGGTACAAGTGACTTTCTTAAAATCAGCTTTTTTTGTGTTCATTTCATTCTAATTTGTTAATTTGACAGCATCTACTTCCTGTTATATCCATTGTTCATTTGGAAGGTTGAGCTGTAATTAATCGAAGAATGATAATTTTCAAATTCTTAGGTCCTTGTGAGGGCTTTCCAAATTTAAGGTCCTTTTATGGAACTAATTTTTTCTACTGGTCCTTGAATGTCATGTTCCGTGAAAAAAAGAAATCCATTATTCCTAGAATTTGCAGGGTCATCTTCCCTTTAAAAATGATGAATTGGAATTTAACTCATACAACTCTGTTCATTTTATAATTGCCCAAAGTAGATTATAATGGTTATTTATACTCCTTTTGCAGTCACGTCATAGAAGCCAACTTATTGTGCCCAGGAAGCTGAAGTTTTGGACCAAAATTGAGTTGTACACCATGTATATTCATTCTAAACTTTCAAGCGTGTGTTTGATTATAAGTTTGTGCGCGTTCCAATGCATGCAAAAGGAAAAGCATGTCATTGGAGAGAACGGACGTTTGATTGGGCTGAGAGTGTAATTCAGTCTGACTCGTAAGTCTGTAGTCTTGCTAGTGGAGTACAATTTTTGTTGTGTATTGTGAATCATGTGACAGATTAGTTCTCTGACATTCATGTAATTTGATACCTTAAGATTACTGCTCAGATATTGCACTGTCAGTTCTATATATTTCTTTTTATCATTTCTCGTTTCCCTCTTCAAAAGGAAACCTATGCACATTTGGAAGGCGTCAATGAAGTAGTAGTTAGATGGCCAATATGGGCCCTTTTACCTCATCCTTTGAGGCATGCACATTATCAGGCTGATGCATCAAACCAAAACAGGTCGTATGTTTAAATGTGCAAGTGTTTTCAGCAAACAAAAAAAGTGCGTGTTGAGTGAATGACGTTTTCTATATATTTTGGCACAGGTAAGTCTAAGGAAACAGGTTTCATGTACAGCAGATTTGAACTATGCTGCTTATCTCTAAGTGGTTAGATTCTCTTATATAATTTTTTTCTCCAATTTTACCATTTTTTAATATTTTTTAAAAGCAAGACATGAAATAAAAATAATATTCTAATAGTAAATTTTTTTTAAAAAAATTAATAATTAGTAACACAAGATAATATTCATTTCTTTTTACAACTATATTATACTCCCTCTAGTTCTTAATATAAGATTCTTTTAACCGAATTACGCGGATTAATAATTGGAATTAAAACTAATTAACTATCTCGATTTCTCTGAAAATCTTAATATTTTTTTAAAACTACCCTTATTTAATCTCTTTCTCTTTCTCTTTGAATACATTAAATAGGGATATTTTTTGGAAATGTATAATAAATGCTACCTCATATATTGTAAATGGTCTTATATTTAGGACAAGAATAAAAGATCCTATATATATAATCGGAGAAAGTATTTGCTACTACCAATCAACCGTCTTCAAATGTTGTGAGTCTCCAAATAAAGGGTAGCCCTAGTATGATTTGTTTTTTCCCCCTAATTACAAGATTCCATCACAACATTATTTAACTATCAGTTTGGTTTAAGGGATTTTGAGGGAGCCCCTCCCATCATTTGATTCAAAAAAAAAATTAAGGAATGGTATTGTAGATACAATAGGCGGTGAAAGATGTAAAGGAATCAAATTCCATAGTCATTTTTTCTTTAGATATTTTTACTCAATATTATTATATGACATATTCTTATGCCAATTCAACTCATCCAATTTAGATCAATTTGAGTCATTCATGATTTTATTAGAGAATTTAAAGTAGGCAGACTAATAAATGAAACATTTATAACCTCCTAGTAGTCAATTCCTCCAATTTGGTCTTCTGTATTTAATCTAAATACTCCACTCACTACAATTACCATTGAGTAACCTTAATCTCAACATAAAGAGCTCATAAAATATGGGTGACCATAATATGCTCGGAGGAGATCAATATGTAGCACAAAAAGTTATTATGTATAAGGTAAATAATTTTTTCTTGTGAAAGAAAATTTTTTATGTTTAATTATTGTGAAAATTTGACTTTATTAATTAAAATTTAGTAATTACTAATTAATTTGTTAAAATAGTTTACAAATTTGTAAAAATTTGGTTTTGTTAATTAAAATTTAAAAAAAAATTAAAAATTAATTTTTTATTATTTACAAGTTTTTAATTATTATATCTATTATACTCAATTATTAATCTTTAACTAATAATTATTTGATCATTATCTAATAATTATAATAATTAATTGATTTATTAAAAAAATAACATCAGATGGGCAAAACGTTTCCTGTGGTTAAGATTTCTATGAATTAGAGTGGAAGAAAAGGATGATACAAGTCGTGGTTGAAAATTACGATTTGCTTTATTATACTCAAGAAAAAACGATGATGCAAATCGTGATTTGAAGTCACGATTTGTACTATTTTATTTTAAAAAATTAAACAATACAAATTGTGATATGATGCTTTGATTTCTGACGTAGTATTTTGATAAAATTTTTTAAAATTGTAGTATTTGAATATTATCTTTTTTTATTTGTGGCATGTCGGTCAATTTCCCGACATATTTGGTGATTAAATTAATATTCCCTAATTATCATTTCCAATATGTATTTATATATTATTATATATAAATAAGTGAGAGAGATTAATATTTATTCAAAAATGAATGATCAATAACCTGATTTTTCGCCATTTATGGTGTATAACTATTTTTCAAAATGTAACATTTATAATAATCATTCAAAATGTATAACTAAAATGCTACATAGCTTTAGTATAACGATTCTCTAATTTGAAATGAGAAGACTCTGGTAAAATAATAATTTCTATATACTTAGATTTTTCTCCCATGCATTACATGGGATGTTTTGATGTTGGCATTTTTAAGATTATAGATTATCTGTAATGTGTGATGCAAGACATAATAATTTAGTTATATGAAGTTGAAACCAATACAGAAAAATGTATTTTTAATTTCCATGTATGCTTCATAATATATGGTACAAATGAAATTAAAATAGATAATAAGATGGAAAGATAATTTAGCAAAAGGACAAACATATGAATGAAAACTTAAGTTCAATTCTTATTGCCATTTCATTTAAGTCAAAAAGAAACATTCTCATTGTACTCGAAGATATAGTAAATTGGAAACAGAGAATAGCATTGATGTAAATAGGATAATGGAACAAAGAAAATACATGCAAATGTCCTAAATTTACTGTAAACGATATTTACAAATATATAAATAATGTTCAATTGATCAGTTTTAAAGCACAAAATAGGATAGTAAAATGGAAAGTTAATTTAGCAAAATACAGAAATTTAACAGATCAGCAATTCACAAGGATAACTATAAGCTAAATCAAAAGTGACTTACCTTAAACTAGTAAAAATATGATTCTAATTTAGTGTTAAGATCGAATTTGATACATAGATGCAACTCAATCCATTTTGTATAAACAATTTGATATGATTCTAATAATAGCTAAGTTTCAAATTGCATGAAGAAAATTTTGTAACCAAAGGACTCGTAAACAAAATATTCCATGAACCTCAAGTTGTGAAGGGAAGTGTCATTGATGGATTACCTAGAGACTAATATATTACTATATACTATGTTGTTTGGCAATTTGATGTGTTTAGCATTGTCATTGATGGATTACCTAACTGAAACTTTCTCTTCACAGTAAAATGAGACTTGAGCTAAAAAATAAACCGCAAAAATGTGTTACTAATAAAATTATTAACGGCCAGGGAGCAATGCACTTGGATGAAGAAGGGCTGAGGCTAAAGCCGCAACAAGAACAGATGTTAAAGCACATTCCAACGAAGAATAAGTTGGTTCAGGACCTACCGCACAACAAATAAATTATAAGAAAACAGGACAAAATTAAAGGCATAAGATTCCATGAACATCTGCTAAAAGACTTGTAAACAGCAAGCACATCATCTTTCTTCCATAAAAACAGAGCCTCAAGTTTGCAGTTTGTACCATGATTGCCTTACCCCAGACATTATTATTTAGGTCAACTTCATTCTATTAAGAGGAACAAAACATTGTTGGAAATAAGTGCAGGAAAACATCATCAATCATAGTTGCTTTCTTCTTATTAAAAGCAATTACGTTCCATTTCCTTCGTTAAATTTTCTTTCGGTGATTTTAGATTCTGCAGATGGGTCTGATGGGATGAAAGCCAGAATCTAACCAAATAGGCCAGAATCATCTCTTCTTCATGAACCATGTTTAAAACTTGTTCTAGTGGTAAAAATGTGATGGATTGTGAATTCAAACTCCATGTAACAATGTTCAACCATCAAAACCATGTATACTCTTAATTTCTGCTATCATAGTTTTAACAGATTAACTTGACATAACCTTGATGCTTTTAGCAGCTCAAGAATATGACTAACAGTTACATTTTACGTTCTTTACACAAAACCTTTTATACGCACACACACTTGAATTTCCCGGAAAATCTAAACACTATCACAGAACATGTAACAAAGCTACTTTACCTTCAAGCATCAACATTGATCCTTCATCGTGCAGTGGGATCTCCGATCTCAGAGAAAACATTGGCTGACATCAATCTACCAGTCTCCTTCGTCCCATAACTATGCTCTCCACTACTTGTTGCCATGCTCACTCCACTACTACCCTTATAACACTCCCAAACTACTCCCGTACTCCTCCCACTACTGAACAAATCATCACTATCTTCTGTACTCTTACCACCAAACTCTTCTCTTCCACTTTGGCTCATCTGCTCTGCGTTCTCTTGCAGCTGCAACGCAAACTCCAACCCCCAAACGACGTCGTTCATTGATGGTCGTTGGGTCCCATCGTCCAGCAGACAGCTTGAAGCAACCTCACCGAACTTCCTTAAACACTCCGGCGATATCTTACCCTTCAAAGCTGGGTCCACAATCTGAGCCAGTGACCCCATTTGATAGCAGTGCTTGGCCCAATCACCCAGCGACACTTGTTTCTTCTCTGCCGTTCGAATCAGCGCCGGCCGAGCGCACAATATCTCGAACAACACAACGCCGAAGGAGTACACGTCGGACTTCTCAGTCAAACGCTGACGTTTGTAGTATTCTGGGTCTAAGTACCCGACACTTCCCTTCACCACTGTGCTGACGTGGGCCTTCGACATGCCCGTAGGTCCGATTCTGGATAATCCGAAGTCGGAAACCTTGGCGACCCACTTCTCGTCCAGTAAGATATTGGTGGTCTTGACGTCACGGTGAATGATAGTGTGCGTCGCGCCTGTATGAAGATAATGCAATCCCCTTGCTGCTCCGATACAAATCTGAAGTCTTTGCTTCCACGTGAGAGGTGGGTTATCTGTGTTGTAAAGATGGTCACGGAGGGTCCCACGAGCCATGAAATCGTACACCAAGATCATCTCGTTGTTTTCGTTGCAGTAACCAATGAGAGACACTAGATGAAGGTGACGAAGCTGCGATAGCATTTCAATCTCGGTTTTGAACTCGTGGGCCCCTTGTTGGGAGTCCGGTTTGAGCCGCTTGATTGCCACAGGCGTGGTGTCACCGTCGATGTATCCTTTGTACACGTTGCCAAATCCTCCGACGCCGATGATGAAGAATTCGTCGAAGTTGTTGGTGGCGGCTCTGATCTCAGCGATTGAAAAGTACCGGCAGAGAACGGACGGCAGAGATGAGGTATTCGTGTTGGTGGATTTGGTCGTGGAATACGACAAGGGGTCCCACTTGGAGCCCGTGCCAGAGGATTTTGAATCCTTGACTCTCTTCCCTCGTTTGATGACGAAGAAAGCACCGATACCGGAGAGCAAAACGACGCCGGCAACCACGCCGACAACGACGCCGATTATTGTCGTCGTATTACTGCTACCTTTTCCAGATTTCTGAACTGACGGTGGAGTCAGAGGAAGAGGGGGAGCATCAGGATTGGGTCCGGCCAGATTTTTATTTGTCGGATCGCTGATTTTGAAAATCTCAAGTCCGTTCAAGAACGCATCGCTGTACAAAGTTTGGCTTTCTGGGAGCGGATGCATTTGGAGTAAGAGCTTCTCCTTCTTCTGACTTCCTTGAATAGAAACAGCATAGTCTCTGTGGATCGGAACCTCTCGTTGCTTTGCCCATTTCAGAACATCTGCGTCCTCTTCAGCTAACTGACCGGCGATGTAGATGAAGAACGCTCTGTCACTGGGGTTTTTAATATTTGGGTCGAGTTCACAAAAGTGAAGCCGAACCATGTAGGTGAACCCAGCATCTACAGAAAATTCCCAAGTCAGGTTACTCATTTTGTTCCAAGTAGCGTTCGTTCCCATGGACCTCGCTGTTTTGAAGATCTCAACTGGTGCTGTATAATCAGGTTCCATAGTATAAGTGAGATTCGCATCACCAAAAAGAACAGGTAATGCACTTGGACCCTTCACAAAATCATCATCTGTTTCCCAGGACCTGAGCATCCCTGTATCTTGATCAAAAGATAGTTCTCGTCCACCCACGTTGAGCCGATACTCTTTCTCCAAAGCAGAGTTATTTCCGATTGTGTAAAAGCTTCCTTGAAAACCCACCAACTGAACCCCTTGACCATCGGATTCGGTGTAATATAGATCAGTAGGCATGGACACGATCTCAATTCCATTGATGAAAGCATAGGAAGATGGGGTTGTTGAGGTTGGAGTGAAGGTCAAGTTGAGCCTCTCACCCTCATCCACGTTGACGCAATATTCTCTGAGTAAGGTGTCTGTGCCTTCAGCCAGAGCATTGAGGGAAGCGTTGAAGTCCTTAAGCAGAGTGAAGCCCCCAGATTCCACCGTGAAGACGCCATTCAAGGGATCAAAACCTGGGTATGAGGTCGGGTAGAAGAAGAGGCGAATGAATTTCTGACCTGAGGTGACAGGGAAAGAATAGGTGATTTGAGAGCGAGAGAGACGAGCTGTGGTATATGGGACCTGAATGGTGGAAGGAGATTGAGTGGTTGCTGTAGCAGGAATGGATTTGTCTTGGGAAGAAGACAAAAGCTTTGAGTTGATGTCTCCTATCCATGTCCTGTCACCTTGGGAAGAATTTCCAGTAGAGCCACAGTTGATGCTGAAAAGGTCAACGGGATTGTAAGCATCAACGACGACGAGAAAGGAAAGGCAAAAGAGGGACAGGTAGAGGAAGAAAGTGGTGTTGGTGGGGGTGGTGGGTCCTCTTGCTGCGACGGTGTTACAAATCACGGTCATCTTCTGGTGGAGGAGAGCCACTGTGATTCAGGTAGAAAACAACAATCAATGGAACTGTCAAAGATTTGTCATAACTATAGGTTGGATCGTCTGCTAGTTGCTGCTAGGTCGCTATATATGAAGCCTGGTAGAAGAAGAAGAAAGATACAAATAAGTATCAGCTCCTATAAAGCCCACTAGTTGATCCTGTACTACTAGAAAACCAGGTGTCCTTTCTTGATTCCACTAGTCCGTTGAAAGTTGTCAAACCACGAATACGGTTAATGACAAGAAGAAAAGAAAGAAGGTTGTTGATATTATACGATGGAATTGAAAAATCTTGTATCATTATACTCAAAGGAGCAGGCAAGAAATTTTTTTGAGAATTTATATGTGGCTTTCAATTTTTTTTTAAAAAATTATCTGATATGCAATAAGAAAAACTCAAAGGAGGGAAATAGGATAAGAGAAAGAAAAATAGAAGAGATACACTAAAGTAACCTAGCTTAATTCAACTCAATTTTTTTTTTTATTTTAATTACATTGATAGATATTTATAGATTGAATAAAACTTTCTAAGAGATTAACGAAATCTAATAAAATAAAAAATTATTTAACTTAATGACTAATTCTAGAAAGATTACAAAAATTTCATTTATTTTAGAAATTTCTAAAAGACTAAATCATTCTAACCTAAATTTAAAGAAAAATAATAATAAAATAGGAAATAAATAAAAAATAATATAAATCTTAATAATCTTAAAAAATATGGTGAAATCTTATTAAATCTAAAAGATATTTTAAATATTTTAATTTTTTTCTATTATTCCCCCTCTCTTCGAAAAGATTCGTCCTCGAATCTTTGTCATCTTATGGTTAACTTGGATTTGCTTCTTTGATTTCCATCTTTACAATTGTTTTTGCTTCATCCATTTAAAGTAATCTTTGATGCTAACCAGCCCATTTAAGAAATAACTCGAATCTAATAGTCCATCAAACTCATATACTTCAATTTTGATATTGTTGATTATGTCATCAGGAGGAATCCACTTGTAAGCTTCTTGATGATCTCTCATATAGTCATTCGGGTGGTTGTCGGTCTTAGGAAGAGGACTCCTACTATCTTGGTTTCCATCAACATATTTTGATTAACGAGTCTCATAAGGTAGAACTTTAAATTGACTAGAGAAAGATATCTCCTTGCGACTATTTGGATTTCCAAGTATGTTTTTTGATCCTTTACTCGAAAGTTGCTTGCTCATCATGTTTATGGATTGCTTCATCTCTTCGATCAATTAGTTTTTTTTTTCGATCTTGCTTTATCTCAATTCGCAGAGATTCAAGCGCTTGATCTACATACTCTTTGTAACTCTTTTCAACTTCCTCAAGGTTTTGTTGGGTAATTTGGGCATGGTGGAAATTATGCTCTAATACCAAATGATGTGAACAGAGTAGGGAGAAGGAGGGAGAAGGTAGAAAGAAAACAAAGAGCTTTGGTTCCGAAATTCAGGTTTATCTTTTATATTTCATATTCTTCTATATTTTTCATGGTTGTTCTTCTCTTGTGTCCATCTTCATCTTCTTTATTTTCCACTATCATTTCACCACTTTCTCCATCTCTATATCTTATTTTCCATGTCTTCTTCGTGTTTGTAAAGTTATTATAAAAAAAAAATTTGTGCAAAAAAAAATAAAGAGCACATTGAAAAGGGAAAAAAAGTGTTGGAAAAAAAGTTATTTAAAAAAAAATATTAGTTCTTTTATCTTTAGATATATGGTGAAGTAAAAGCATATATGGAGGTTGAAATAAAAGAAGCGCATCTAAATTAATCCTAAGTGGTAAAGATTCGAGGACGAATTTTTTCGAGAAAAAGGAGAATGATAGAGATTAAGGAGGCATGTCAAAGATTTTCAAACATTATCCACATGATCCCTTTCAAGGAAATTCTAGGTCTTTTTTTTGTTAAATAATTTTATTTATTTATTTTATTGGCTTCCAATTTACATTTTCTTAGGGCCAAAATCATTAGTTAGATTTAAATTAGAATAAATAAAATCTATTAGATATCTTTTAAAAAATTTTCTAGATTTAGATTTAAGAGATTATCTAATAGTATTAGGATTAAATATTAATTTTATTATTTTTCTTTGAATTTTCATTTTTATTATTAGGATTTTTTTTATAATTAGATATATCTTTTAGATTTTCTACATCTATTAGGATTATTTGGGTTCAGTTGTTTTAGGATTAGAGTTTTTCTTGTTTTGCTTATATAAAGGCCTCTATGTAATGCATTTTCTTTAGAGAATGGTGGAATAATATTATTGTGAGTTTTCAGTAAGTATTTATTGAGTTATTTCTTTTTTCTCCCTTATTTTCTATCTCTCTCCTTTTTCTCGTCTGACCTACGTCGTTATAGTTAATGATCTAGAAACGAGTTCCTCTAGGATTTTAACTGATCATTTTCTAAATTTTTTGAGTCAAGTTCTTCTGTTACTCTGTATTTTCTGGGTGCTTGAGACATGTTTTCGATGTGTCCACATCATTAACCTAATCACTAAGTATTTGTTTAAAATTTATTGGTTCACTTGTGATAAAAAAATTATAAATGAATTAATATATCACTAGTTATATGTATTATATGAAAAATAGTTTTTATAGACTATTAATTAATTTTTCTAATTTCTAATTAATTTTTGTTGGTGTTTTTTTTTGTTGACTTTTATTAATTTTGATGGATTTTGATTTTTGGGTGTTGACCAGGCTGGTTTGTCAGTACGCTAGTCCAAGGGACCAGTTTAGTTAAATGTTTATAAAATCAGTAAATTTTTATATCTTTTAAAATTACATGAGCTTGTATGAGGACTTGTCTACAAATTTTATTATTCTTGTTATTCCTGTGGGGTTGCACTTAAATTTTATTACAATTTTTAAACAGTTTATAATTATTTTCAAGAATGGCAGGCGTGCCATGGCATCCGTGGACCGAGGTCCCTTCCCTAGCCGCCCCAAAACTACTACTGATGATGATGTTAATGATGATGAGGAGGAGGAAGAGGAGTACCTTACTGACATTTGTTTTTGGCTAAAAGAGCAATTATATTTTGAACAACAGGAAGTATATTTCTTCGAAAATGACAAATGCTACCTAATTCTGTAGGAAAGTCAATAAGGTACTTTGTTCCCAAAAAATGTCAATAAGGCAGTCGTCCTCCTCCTCATATTTGGTGAAAGCTAATTCCTACATTGGTAGAATATTAGTTAAAATTTATCAAGGTGAACATTTAGGGTAAGTTTTGATAACGTGTATTTTTCAACTCCCAACATTAGCTACAACAATTCGTGAATATTAAATTCATATAAAATTTGTATATAGCATAATATGAAAGTTATCCATGCCAAAATTTCAAAGAGATCTTACTTATGAAATTTCGAAGTTGATAATGCTGCCGGTGGGATGTGTCCTCACGGTGGGTTTTTGAACCACCATCCCTTTTGGCTTTGATCTTGAGGAGGGATGTTGAAGGGGCAAGAATTTGTTTCATGGTCAAACATGCTGGTGGTTGTATGATCTCTAACATTTGAGTATAGTTTTGTCATTGATTTGTGTTTTTTGTTTTGTCCGTGTTCTTTTGGAGACTAGCCTTTGGGTCTATATATGTTGTTTTTCCGATTTTCTCGAATTAAATATTTTATTGGGCAATAAAAAAATGCAACTTCTAGTAATGTAAAAAATTGTGTCACTTCAACTAGCTTAGATGGAAAACATGGGGTGGGATATAAAAGAGTATACAAATTCAAACCCCTTGACGTAAGAAAAAAAAAAGTGCCAACAAATTCATGTCCATTTTAGCATTCTAAGTGACTTCTGTGAATATAACATATCTTTCATACATCAGACCGGAAAAAAAAAAAAGAAAAGAAAAACACTTCATCAATCATAGCTGTCATATAAAGTTTTTAATTCAATTGTTGGAAAAAAAACTTTGTAATTTGATTAACTATTTTATTTTTTGGATGTAATGCAACTTTTTTTTATAAATGCTACCATATGTTTCTTATATTTTCTTGGGCCTGATATGTTACTTATATTTTAAAACGTTTGAAGGAGTCAATCACCAAAATTGAAATTAAATAGATCGATTGTCTAACAATGAAATATGAATGGGTCACTTAAAAGGGTAAAAATATAAGGTCAAATATGTGTCAATATCTTGAATGTGTTGGAAAGAAAAATAGGAAAACTCACATTTAAGTTTACGTAGGGGTGTGAAAGACTGAGTAGGACCAGATTAATAGTCGTTGCCCAATCTTGGGGAAGGTGGGTTCCATAAATTGAGCCCAAGGGCCGGTCTTGCCTAGACTAACGTGAGACTAGGTTTTGTTTGTCTGGGTTGAGACTGTGCTACAGGACTTGACACAAAATATTTTCAAATAAAGAGAAGCATATATGAAACATCCAAAAATGGATGCAAATGAAAAAAAAAATCTTTGAATGAAAAACAAAAATATTTAAATGGGGCATAAGCCAAGTAATTATATAAATACATATTTTAAGATCTTCAAACACAGATCTTCATATGCAAAAGAAAAAATCTTCAACTACAAATTTTATAGTCATGCAAGGCAAGTAATTATACAAATACATATTTTCATATCTTCAAACATAGATCTTTATATGCAAAAGAAAAAAATCTTCAAATACAAATTTTATAGTCATGCAAGCCAAGTAATTATATAATATTTTTCGTGGATTGAAAGGGACATAAGCTAGATTGAAAAACAGATCTTCAAAGCATATCTCTAACATAATGGAGGAAGAACAAGTGGCGATGAGAACAAGAATGAGCAGAAGCCTTATATAACACCGACGGAAACACATGTTAGATATGATACAGTACGATATATAAAATATAATAATTTTTAAAATTTTAGAATACAGATACAGGGATATTTATATATATAGCATTATATGTATAATTGATAAATCAACTCATTAAAAGAATAATGAGTATTAAATGTTATGAAAATTATAGTATAAATGTTAAAATAAATTATAAAATATTTATAACAATTTAATACTCTTTATGTCTCCAATTATAAGAGAATTTTGAGATTCTTCACCTATCTCAAAATATAAGAAATATAGGTAAAATTTGTTGAGTAATTAATATCATTTTCTTTTTATACCCTTGAGCAATTAAAACTGTGTTGATAATTACAAGTAATTAATTAGCCTCATTTCACACTTCTAATGTGGGCAATTTTGGAAAAAAGAATTAAAATTATAGCATAATCAATGGTTTAATTAACAAAATTGTTTTTTCTTAGTATTGATGAGATAATTATTCATTTCTTATAATTGGAGATAAATGGAGTATTTATTATTTCTTCTTGGCAAAGAAACATCTTTTGAAAAAGAAAAATGCACAAACATTACATTTTTACAAACATTTATGAGGCTATTTTTTCAGTCTTATCTTAAAACTAGATTTTTCTCTCCCGTTTGCACAAGGGATGTAGATGTGTGGGGGCACACGGGGTGTTGTGAATTTTGGTACACGCGCAGCGGAAAATATCACCAAAATTTCTTCAATGGATCTGTCAATATTGTTTAAATCAAAATGTAGAAGAGAATATTTACTTTCGGTGCATGTAGTTTCAGTTTTCTTTTCACTGTCGGATCCCAAGAATTAACGCATCTGATCAGCTCCCTTGAATGGCATGGTAGTACCTCTGTTTGTGAACTTCCGTATGTTCTGTGTTTGTCGGTATGTCCTCTATTCTTCCGTACACTTTTTTTGTGTGAGTGTGCGGCCGCTCAATCTCTAGGTGAGTGAAGACTCTCTCTTGATTCTATATAATAATCATAATTTATATAATTATATAGATAAGGTTTATTATCTGATTAATTTAAATTAATTATTTAAATTACATCAAATTTTAATTAAATAGATTAGTTTAGATTTAAATTTATCTAATAGAATAATATACAAACCAACTATCTAATCTAAATCCAGAATCAAATCTAAATTTAAATTTATCATATAAATCAAACTCAGATTATAACATTAGTTAAAATTTAAATCTATTACATAGAATTAAATTTAAAACTAATTCATTTAAATTAATTTAAATAATATATATATGTATATATATTTCAAAATATTCAATATATATATCAAATATATATAGAATGTATCAAACATATAAATATATATTTTGAATGTTATAAGATATATATATATATATTTATAAAATTCATACACCCTGAATTAAACATTAAATTTATTGAATTTAAACATATTTTAGATTCAGTGAATCTGGACATTCTAACTTAAGTTGGTCCATTCTTGTGTGCGACCTTGCAGGCTCGTATGGTGTTGGTAGTGGACCAACAACACTATTATACCCACAAGTCGCAAGTGACCTCTAACAAGAGATTGTGATTACCTAAATCATATGAGATCGGTAATCTGATATAACCTATCATATAACTTTATCATATCCCTTTTGTCTCACTATATATAGGTCAAGTATGAGGCATGGAAACGTCATCCTCATCTTACTCAACTATCACTTTCTCGATCTCCGAGCAAACTGATAAAACAAATGGAAACTTTTCCATTCGAGCATGGCTATGCATTTCTCAATCTTACTCATCAAGGGACCTAAATATATCTCTCTGTTAATTAGAGGAACAAATTTTATCTTGGCCATTTATCTTTCTCTACATGAATTCCACTATGCTCGATCGTAGCTTTTATAATCTCCTGATTAAAGGTGACTTTTGACTACGTCAAAATACAGTGCTCATATATAGGAAGCCATGGTGATCTCAAGTTTGAGGGTTTAGTGACACAGTTATATATATACACGAGATATAAGCTTATGACTTGACTTGATCTATGTAACTATCTCATGACGGGGGAACAAGTGCTTATGATTTTAATTTGTATCTTCATACATAATTACCAATCAAAATCGTACTAACCTTAATTCATCATTGTTCATACAAAGATGATTGACTAGGGACATTTAGGATAAAATGATTTATTCAAGGATATTATTATAAAGAAAAAGATGCAAACTATATAATAATGTAATAAAAAAATACCTTCTTTTTCATAATGAAGTACGATATTCATAATATAATAATTGGTTTAGGGCACAATCTCTAACATGGGGGACATTTTATTTAATTCTAAAACATATTGAATTAAAAAAAAATTATCACTAACTTCCCATATAAAAAAAATTGATATCAAATGATATTGATTAAAATTAATATAAATTTTAGAATTAAAAAAGATTAAATTTGGAAAAAAAAAAAAGAAAGAACGTGGGTCTCACCTACTTTTTTTGAAGTATCAGTTATTCATAAAATGCTCATCTATGAATCGCAATGCTAGCAAAGAACAATGCAAACACAAACCTAAGAGCAACACAACCAAAAGCATATCGACGATACAAGCCCCAGCACGCGTGGGAGAGAGTAGATCTAGCAAGTAGACATCAGAGAAATGTCGGCGAAGAGAGCAGACAGGGGAGAGTGCATATTTAGCAACACAGACAATAGAGGAACGTCGATGAGGAAGGAGAGTGGCGAGCTCCAAGCAAATGAATTACGAAGAAGGGAGAGTGAGGGGAGACAATGGCAACGCCTACAAACTCGAAGCATAGGATGAGAGACAGAGACGTAGCCACATTGACAGAGGAGAGAGTGATGGATGAAGGAGTCACAGATGACTACCAAGGATCAAGATGAGGTCAGAGAAAGGGGCTAAAAACAAGGATGTAAAATAAAGTTTGAGCTTTCTGTTTGTTTAGAAAATGAAAAAGAAGCAACATCACATTGCTATTTGCTATTTCTTTTGAACAAATTTTTTTTATCAACCAAATTTTAAAGGACTTATTGTTACATTTTAAAAGATTATTAAATTTTAGAAAATATATCATCAAAATTACTAACAAAACATAATCTTAAAATTTAATAATAAGTCCGTTAAAATTTAATGAAAAATTTTATTAAAATATTTAAATCTTTTAAAATCTTTACATTAAAATTTGTAAAATATAAGATTTATATGTTATTTTTGCAAAAGAAAAAAAATGGTGCAACAGACACTAGTACAAGAAAAAGGCTGCGAAGAGCCTAATGAAGTTAATAAATTCTGAAAACCTAAGGAAAATTGAGGAAAAAAAGGGAGAAGATTGGATGAGGACTCGTTGAATTTAACAGATTTCTTAAAAGCTAAATAAAAAATGCATTTGACTGAAGAAAATATATGTAAAATGCCAGCGGCAGCACTTGTTTTACTTTTGTTTTTTCTTTTTGGACCAAGATTGGCCTATGTTGTGCCAAAATTGAACACAACAGTTCATTTTCCAGCATTAGTATCACAGTCAAAAGTCATATTTAAAACGAGTATGATTTGATTTTAGTTCTTTGTAGATGAGATTTTCTTTTATTTTTGGATCCAATCCACCATTATTCGATAATTACTTTAAACTTCAATTAATCTAGTTCAAACTATGTCAGACTCAAAATAGGGAAAACTCTCTCAAAAATATCTTTTTCATTCACACGGGTTGAACCCGATATCATGTGTATAAGCGACTCTAACCCCTTCAATTAAGACCAACACCTATTGGTAGATAAGATATTCTCTTAAGTTGTTCTCTCAAAAATTTTTTAATTTAATTTATCAAAAATAAAATATTTTAATTTAAGCTATCATATCATTGTCTTCTAAATTTAATCTTTCTCACATAGATATCTAATACGTTGATAACCAGATCATGTTATTGATAATAATCTTATTAGTTGAGTAAATTTAGAAATATTTATTTATTAAAAAGCCAATTGAACTAATAATGGTTGAATCAAGTGGAAGAAATTCAATTTCCATTATGTAAGGTTGAGGGGTTCAAACCTTATAAATAAAAAAATCACATAGAAGAACTACTCCAATTAGCCAACAATGCTCAAACCACCATCCCCTTTGGCTTTGATCATGAGGAGGGATACTGAAGGGGCAAGAATTTGCTTCATAGTCAAACATGCTGTTGGATGTATGATCTCTAACATTTGAGTCTAGTTTTGTTATTTGTTTGTGTTTCGTTTTGTCTTGTCTCTGTTGATTAGAAGACTAGCCTTTGGGCCTATGCTGCTTTTCTAAATTTCGTGAATTAAGTATTTTATTGGCTAAAAATTAGAAACAAATGCAGCTTCTAGTATTGTTAAAAAATTGTCTTAATGCCAAGGCAACTAGTGCATATAATAAGTGTGGAATGGAATGAGGGAAATATGAAGATTCAACCCCTTGATTTAAAAAATAAAAAAATTGCGCCAACTACTTCATTTCCATTTTATCATTCTAACTGACTTCTTTCACTAAAAAAAAGTAGGTTTTAGTGGCATTTTCTTAGTGGCCTTTACAAAAACACACCGCTAAAACAAGTAATTGTGGCATATTTTCGGTGACCATTAATATCACTGACAGTTGGAAGACAAATCTCCAGCATTGCCGATGGTTGTTAAGCCGGCATTTCTTTTTTATTTTTTAATTTTTTAAAAAGCCACCGTTGGTGGCATCTTATGATTTCTATGTATAGAAGCTTCCTTCCTCATTATCGTGCATCTTTCCTCCGTAACATGGTATAATGGTGTTTTGATAGAAAAATGCCACTAAAACATGCTATAGACTATAGTGGCGTATACTATAGTGGCTTCTTTTTTTTTTGTTAAAACACCACTATAGCATGCTCTAGTAGTGTTTTTAAGTTGCTACTAAAGTTAATAATTGCTACAATTAATTTGCCAATGCAAAGTTTTTTAAATTTTTTAGCCTTTCATAGGGTTTATTAACACCACTAAAACCATTTAAACTACCACTAAATCAAATTTCTCCCTATATATATAGCCTGGTTCTCCACACTTAATATTTTTCCTCCTTTCTTCCCATTCTTACTTCTCCTCCTCCTCCTCCTCCTCCTCCTCCTCCTCCCAATCTCACCATTCTCTTCATCTTCTATATCACTCTCAACATTTTTCTTCTCATCCTTCACAAATCATTTTATAATTCATTTCCTTCTCCTACAAATACATCTTTTTTTAATCTATTTCATAATTCCTCCTATTCCTCCAATCCCTCTTCGTTAACAATTGCACTTCTACTTCTTCTTTTTGTTTTTATTTTTCAAAAACAATCTTTTGTATCAATATATTTCTACTTTAATATTCTAGTCTCCCAAAATATTACTCAAAATTAATTAATTTCCAGTAAAATATTTTAAATATCAATAAAATATATATCAATAAAAGATGTATACCATATAAAAATTTATTTGTTCAAAAGAGATAGTAAAAAAACATCAATCAGTATTAAAAAAACTACAACAAAAACATGCCACCAGGTGGATGAAAGATTTATCTTTCATTTTGTAACAACTTTATAGACATCTAGCCAGGAAGAAAAAAACCTTTATATACATAGTTGTTACAAAAAGCTTTTAATTCGATTGTTGGCCCAAACCAAGTTTTTAATTCAATTAACTTTTTTCAAGGTAAATTAACTTCTTTATGAATGCAACTGTATGTTTCTTACATATTTTAAGACATTTTGGTGTAGTGCAAGTTTGTTGCAAATGTGTGCAAGTTAGCAGGTCATATTTCAACATTGTAAGGCTAAATTATGTATAACTCTCTCAATAATGTGATTTTTTGTTTTTATTTATAAGGTTTGAATCCTCAATCTTGTTTAAGGCACTATTTGATTTAATGGAGGGGGATGTGGGAATTTCAATAGGGAGAAGAGGAGAGTAGGGGGGGAAATAATTTTAATGGATGAAAAGGAGAAGAGGGGAGGGATTTTATGCCCTGTTTGGTTTGCAAAAGTACTTTTAAAAGAAGTGGTGGTGGAAAAAGGAAGTAAAAGTGAAAGAAGAAGTGAAAATGGAAGTGATAGTTAAAAGTTTATTTGGTACGTGAGAGAAAGTATGGTATAATTTTTAATTGATATGTATATTTATATTATGAAATTACCATACACTAGTACAAATATGACTTTTTAGATCGGTTGAAATGAGCTTTTTAGATCGGTTTCCGTGCTGATGTAGAAGTGGCCGATATAGAAAGTATAATTTTTAAGATCGGACTTTAAACCGATCTAGAAACAACTTTCCTAGATCGGTTGTATTAGTACCCTGATCTAGAAAGTTGAATATCAGGACCGGTGTCAATGAAATTACCAATCCAAAATTCTCATATTCTAGATTGGTTAATAATACAACCGATCTAGAAAGTATACTTTCTAGATCTCTTGTATATACAACCGATCTAGAATGTTGATTTTTTTTTAAATAAAATTTGATATGAAATTTACATATATCCTACCTGTTACAAAAAATAAGAGACACTACATAGACATTTTCCAGCACCAACAATGACAACCAATGTAATATATAAAGCTAGTATGATAACATTTAGACATTCATCAACTACTAATTTCTCCACTGCAATCGTGAGATTGAAGAAGTCATAATGAAAAGACAAAACAAAAAGATGAAAACTCAAAGTGCTTCACTACTATTAGTAAAAATCAATCTTAATTTATACTATTAATGAACAACCTTTCATCCTTGCCATCAAATTGCAATATTAGCTATAATTAGAACTACTCCAACCATTCAAAGTGAAAGAGAAAAACGAACGTGGCATCAAACTTTAATCAAGCGTAGATTGTAGAGGATTAAATGACTTGTCTCATAGAACTCCCAGAACCAACTTTTAAAGAAGGTATGATCACATCTAGAACATTATCAATAACACTCTTTTTTTATAAGCAACTAAAGAAAACCAAAATAAACAGGGCTACCTAACCCTTACAAGTTTCTCTTCCAATGTACAAGTGATCCATAGCCAAAAACTCAAAGCACCATGGTTGTAAATTTTTGAGGAAGAATCCACTATCAATGTAAACAATTCAACAACATATGAACATAAATGAAGATAAATTCCGAGACAATAAGAGTGATGGAAACTTGGTATCATACTACTCTAACTAAAGGGATTTACACCTCAAAACTTTACAGCAGTAACAATAACAAAATACAGTCATAATCCCTTAAGTACAGATACTAACATAGAACAGCAAATTACAAGAAGCAAATGAGTTACAAAACAAACCACACTTTTGAACATTTGAGAGGCTAGGGTACTCTCACACAACAGAAACCAAACTCTCCAATGTCCAGTCTTCGCATTTTACCATGACTCAAAAACCCACCCAAAGACCTACCATACTCATGCCCATACTGTCATTGATAGTGTAGTTGGCTTGGTATAGGTCTAACAACTGTTCATATATTCACAACACATTCATTATATAGTATAAAATTAAATCATTAAAGTGAAAACATTTTATACAACTTTCTGATTCTAGTACATCACAACTCTTGAATGAAATGAATTGACCAAAGTTACTAGTTGTATATATATCTTCAAGTTCAATATTGAAACATATTTTAAGCATGCGTAACAATTCAAAAGGTTGAAAGGCAATCAAATCAATAGGAAGCATGTATACGCTGCCATATAATACTTGAGTCATCAAAGTTGGTTCTAGGGAGTTAAAAGTTGAAAAAAAGACTAGAAAAACAATTAGGACAAACCAAAAGCTCAAAAGATTCACTAGTTCTTCAAATTTGTGATATTGTATAGGTAGACTTGCAATTTAAGGGAACAAGTATTGAAAATTCAGCATTCAATACAATCAATGCAAACATTCAAAATAAAATAGCAAACAATCACCTTTGAATAGTGACTATAACTAGGTCTTACCTTTAAAGCATAGTGATCTCTAAAAAATAATTTGCCCAACACCTTTGAATGTCTTCGATTTCCTCATTAGAAAAGCATTCCTTAATGTTGAACGTCTGTAAATTCAAAGCCCATAAAAAAAAACTCACAAAAGAATAAAACTAATTTGTGTAAAATATAATTACCTTTTCAAATGATTAAACAATGCCTAAAGTGATGATCTCATACATATGTTTCATCACATAGAATCCACACTCTAGGTTATCTATAGGTTGTCTACGAATCTACAAATGAACAAAGAATGACCATAATGAGAAAAGGGGGAATGGTTGTTCCAGAAAGTGCTTGGATTCAAGCTACTTACCTCGGGATAGACCCAGTTGACCTTCTTTAGCTGACGTGGGCACTTACCCCCCAAGACTTGGTCAGTATCTAGAGCCCTATAATCAAATACATGCAAAAAATTATAGTATGTACTAATAAATATCATAAATCAATGTTTTTCACGAACACACTTACACTTCAATCATAGTCATGAAATCCTTCTTTGGTTTCTGCCATAACGAGCAAAACCAGGTGATGACATCTCTTTGAGGGGAAATAACCATCAATTGCCAATGGATCCTACAAAATAGGGAATGGATTACATAAAGTCATAATATCATATTAATTACAATATTTTTCTTACCCATGATGATACGGTGCTAGTAAACATTTATCCTTGCATTCTGAGATCCTAGATCTAATGTAAGCTCTTATCTCATCTGTCTTATTCCCTACATCTTGAATGTGTTGTGGGCATATGAATCCATACTTATGACTTTTTCCCTTTAGGGTGCAGAGGCGATGGAGATACCTATGATATTGCAAATACATGAGTTTTAAGAGTTGAATGTTTATATATTCATCTAGGAATAAAAATATACTTACATAATCCATAATTAGATAATCGATATGTTCAGCATATCCTTCACCATGAACTCTATCAAATCTTTCTTGGAAATATAGAATTCATAGTCTTTGTCATCATCCACAATCCCTTTACCCATAAAAATCCTTATAGGACTCGTGATTTTCATTGTTGCTACACACAAACGTGTCATTGGATCCATCTAGGGTTGGGATTGAGGAATTGAAGCAAGTTCCTTAGATAAGGCAATTTCATAATTAAGTAAGCAATGATTAATAAAAATTATATACTATATCAAATTTGAAATATGAGAAAAACACAAGGTAATAATAACATTTTTCGTACCTTGGCTAGAACAACTTGGACCAATCTTCTTGGCCATAGAATAAAATTTTTGAGTGCTTGCCCCACTATCTGAACCTCACCATTAGGGTATGGTACTGGTGCATTCTTAACTTCAATTCGTTCAACCGACACCCTCACTTGATCTTCTTTGATTTGTTGGTGCTGGAGGGTTGGACCTAACTTATATATTTTTCCATAAGCAACTAAATGCCTATGAGGATCCTCCAGATAGAGCTTACATGCTTCTACAGTATCTTGGCTTGGATGATCCTCTATTACTAGACCAGGAACATAACTCCCTTTTGTGCTATCAAGTACGGGAGAATCATTCCTCTCATTAGGTGTGTGTTGTGAAGGCATTGCTTGGGTGGCCAAAATGGACATCATTTCCTCCCTTATAACTGCCATTTGCGTTGCCACCTGTGCTGCCACCTGTCTCGACACTACATCTTCCATCTCCTCCCTTGACATCATTCCTGAGCAATGGCGTGAAGGTGGTCCAAAGTACTCCCTAATGCCTACTCCTCTTCCAACTCCCCTCACACGGCCACCATGCTCTTTTTTCCCTATAACAATGGCCAAAATGTCCTTCCTTCCAATGGGAGTAAAGGTTCCCTGGGTGTACTGCTCTTGAAGAGAATCCTGTAAAGCAAAATAACAAACATAATTAGCACTTGAATTGCTAAAGCAATATAATACATTTGATTGATAGTAAATTACTTACAATCTTCTCTATAACCAAACATGCCTCCTTAGAGACATACTCTCCTTTCTTTGTCATATGAGCTAACTTCCATTTCTCATGGCGAGTGATTGGAGATGGAGGAGAAATAACAACAGATAGGTCAGCTTAAATGGCTTCTTCTAGCTGCTTTAACTTCTTTTCCATAATCTTTTCTTTAAGCATGTCATAACCTCCGCGAGACAATGTTTGGGGGTACAAATTTTTGCTTTTATCTCTTTAGCTTTCTCTCTTTTCTCCTATTAACAAAAAATGGTAAGTTGAAGTAAAAAAATCAATAAATAATAAAATGATTTCATTTCCATATTCTTTGTTTACTAACTAGAAATGTAGGATTCGTTCATTTTTTGTAAAAAGAATGCCACATCTTTTCATCAAGAAACTAATACTCTAAGTAAGGATTTCCATCCTTCAAATGTCCAAAAATGTATCTAGAGGTGAGGCTAGTCTTGAAAGCCTTCCAACGCTCCCCTACATATTGTATCAACTTAGTCTTCAACTTATCATTGAGAGGAACATCATAGGTGAGCTACAATTCGCACACATACAAGGAAGTTAGTGATATCGATAAAATTAGTAGTTAGAAAGATATTTAAGTAAATAGTGATATACCGTGATACTTCTCGAAATCTGATCCTTCACAATATCAGGGATGTCTTCCCATTTGTCGACCAAGATACTTGCCTTACTACGTCCCATGAGAGCGACAAAACTCTTAAACCTCTTCTTATTAGGCCCTCTTGGATTCCAACTATGATCAAATTGAATATTTATCCTCTGTTCAGTACCATGACCAAGTGTCAGCTTTTTCAGACGTGTACCACGTCTACCCTTTTTACGGGTAGATTGACTAGCTTGCCCGCTCTGAGTATCATTACTAGCAGGATTCTCCATGTGCTTGTTTAGACAATAAGATAATTAAACTATGAAATAAGATAAGTAATAAACAAAATTCAATATATGAAATAAGATAAATTAAATACCATTAACTATGAAATAAGATAAATTAAAGATCATTAAACTATGAAATAAAATGAGTAACAAACATAATTCAATTTATGAAATAAGATAAATTAAATATCATTAAACTATGAAATAAGATAAGTAACAAACTATAAAATAAGTACAAGACCTTGAAAAATCATCTTTAGTATCTTAATCTTCTTTCATGTCTAGATATTTTCCCATATCCTTTCTTCATGATCCTCTCTCATAACATGTACATTATCTATTTCATCTTCTTCATTCAATTCCGGTAGACTTGATGAGAAAGGAAGAATTTCACAAATATCAAAACTTGATTCATCATTCTTATCACTAGCAATAAGCCTTTTCCCTTGGAGAACCACAGACCACCTTTTATCAGCTGGATTAGTGACATAAAACACTTGTTTTGCTTGCTGTGCCATGATAAAGGGCTCCTCCTTATAACCCATCCTATTAAGATCTACTAATGTAAATCCTAGTTCATCTGTTTGGACACCATTATTATTATCAACCCACTTACATTTGAAAATAGGAACTTTAAACTTAATGTAGTCAACCTCCCAAATGTCTTCAATAACCCCAAAATAAGATATGGCTGCCAATACATGGTTTTTATCTTTAGAACTAGAAAAATGCATTGATTCAGCTACTACCATAACCCCACTGTTTTGCATAGTGCTCTTGTCATCCTGGGCTTATGTATAGAAGGAATACCCATTAACGTCATACCCACTCCAACAAACGATCTCAAATTGAGGCCCATCAGCTGACCATCTTATCGTTTCAGAAACATTATCTTCCTTCATAACTTGTTCATTGAACCATGATCTGAAAGTCCTGTTGTGCTCGTTCACCAACCATTTATCACTCTTTTGAGGGTTTGTTGCCCTTATAATACTTTTATGAGCGGCTATGTAAGGCTGAATTTCACCAGTATTATTTAATATGTATAGATGTGCTTGTAGTACTTCTTCAGGACCCATGCTTTTCACTCTTACCCCATGTGTACCCTTCCCTGAACCTTTTCCCTCATGGCGAGACTTAGGTAGTCCAACAGCTTCTGCTTCGGATAAGTACTCGGTACAAAACTCAACAGCTTCTTCAGCAACATATCTTTCAACAATAGATGCTTCAGGCCGATGTGGATTCTTCACATACCCTTTTATGATTTTCATGTAACGCTCAAATGGGTACATCCACCATAAATAGACAGGGCCACACATCCTTATCTCCCTTACTAGATGAACAATTAAATGTACCATGATGTTAAAAAATGAAGGTGGAAAGTACATCTCAAGTTGACACAAGATAATAGCAGCATCATTCTCTAATTCATCCAATTTCTGTGGGTTAATGACTTTGCTACATATGGCATTGAAGAAGAAGCATAGTCTGGTTATAGTTTGCCTCAGTTTTTTTGGCATTATGTCCCGAATAGCCACTGGTAATAGTTGTTGCATCAAGATATGACAATCATTAGACTTTAAGCCTATTAATTTCATATCTTTCATTGAAACAAGTTTTTTCACATTTGAAGAAAACCCTTGGGGCATTTTGACACCATGTAAACACTCACAAAAACTTCTTTTATCATTTTTTGACAATGTATGACAAGCTGGGGGCAAATAAGTCCTCTTGCCTACTTTTTGTAGGGCTAACTCTACTCGTATTCCCATTTCAACCAAGTTTTCCCTTACATTCGTACTATCCTTAGTCTTGCCCTGTATGTTGAGAAGCATTCCAATAATACTATCACATACATTTTTCTCCACATGCATCATATCAATACTGTGTCTCACCTCAAGACTCTGCCAATATGGAAGATAAAAAAAGATAGACCTCTTTTTCCATAAATTTTTCTCAGTTGCAAGCTTTCGCGTCTTACCAAAGATAACATTAATGTCTTTCACCCATTGATAAACTTGCTCTGCAGTTAATATCTCTGGAGCAATTTCAATCTCTTGCATGCCATTGAAAGCTTTTTTTAATCTACGATAAGGGTGGTGCCGATTAAGAAATCTTCAGTGACCAAGGTAAACTGTCTTCTTTCCAAACTTAAGTTGATGGAAGCATGTGCCTTCTTCAGTAATAGGGCATGCTTTATGGCCTTTAACACTCTACCCAGACAAGTTTCCATATGTTGGAAAGTCATTTATTGTGCAGAAGATCATGGCATGCATAATAAAAAACTCCTTTTGATATGCATCAAACACTTCCACACCCTCCTCCCACAATGTTTTCAAGTCTTCAATCAAAGGTCCCAAGTAAACATCTATGTCATTTCCTGGCTGTTTTGGACCCGAAATCATCATAGACAACATAATGTACTTGCGTTTCATGCACAACCAAGGAGGTAGGTTGTAAATCACCAACAGAACAGACCATGAACTATGTTGACTACTAAGGTTACCAAATGGGTTTATTCCATCTGTACAAAGCCCAAGCCTAAGGTTTCTTGGCTCATTGCCAAACTTAGGAAATAATTGATCAATTGTCTTCCATTGAGGAGAATCAGCTGGATGTCGAAGATTTCCATCAGATATCCTCTCATCTACATGTCATCTCAACTTCTTTGCATCCTTTGCATTAGCAAACAAGCGCTTGAATCTTTGTACTATTGGAAGATACCATAACACTTTCGCAGGAGGCCCCTTAGTGACCACATCACAATTAACATCACCATCTTCCTTTACTTTGTAGCGTGATGCCCCACATTTCGGACAAACATGCAGCACTTCATACTCATTTCTATATAATATGCAATCATTAGGGTAAGCATGAATTTTTTTATACTCCATACCCATTGGGCACAAGATTTTCTTCGCCTCATAGTTACGATCCGGTAGTTCATTATCTTCGAGAAGCATGTTTGTCAACAACTCAAGCAACTCTGTAAAACTCTTATCACTCCACCCATTTCTCGCTTTCAAGTTGACCAATCTTAATACTGCTGACAACCGTGTAAAAGTAGTGCACCTGGGTATAAAGGCTTCTCTGCATCACTGTACACGCGATCATATACATGTATTCGCTTGAAGGCCTCTACTCCAACATCACGAATGATGTCCTTTAATCAATCCTCCATATCCACATCAACTTCTACCTGTTGTGATACACTTGGCATTTCTAATTCACCATGCCATATCCATTCTATATACCTCTTGTTGAACCCATCACAAAGCACATGCTCTCTTATTTCTGCAATGCTTAATCGCCTCTCATTCAGACATTTTACACATGGACAATAAAACGTTCCATTATTATTAGGAACATTCCTTTTAGCAAATTCCAAAAACTCTTCTACCCCATTCTCATATTTGTCACTCGTTCGTCTGGCATTCATCCAACTACGATCCATGACTACATAAAGGAAATTAGAGTTGACAAGTTATCATCAATTATATCACAACTTCTTTTCACAATATCAGAAAATTCACAATATAATTCTAGCCACCAATAATCTTTCAGCAAAACAACCATTCCTTAACTATAACAAGGGAAATCACAACTGAATACTAACATTGCAGGAATATTGCCTTTTTCTATGCCTAAATTTTTCACAAATAATGACCAGAAACTTTAGGACCTAAACACCATTGACCTAAAAGAGTAGGCAGATTTTAAATCTACAAAGAAGCTAAAAGTGTCAATAAACAGTTAGTGATAAGGTAATTAGACACCTTACCTCTAGAACCTTGAAGGAACGCAAATCCTTTAACCTTTTTTAGATAAATCAATTGTAGAAACTTGCTTGGTTCCTTTTTGCTGGACTTTTTCGTCTAGGCTTCCTACTCAATCTCCTTCACCTACAATGAAAATGATTTAGATGCATAGGAAAAATTTTCCAAGTCACAAGTTCTTACAGGTTTCCACAACCTTTTGTCATTAAATATGTTAGTCCCCATCCTACCCCTTCAATGAAAAGACAACCATAAGAGAAACAAATTTTAGAACAACTACACACTTTGCCATGATCCACCCAAGAGTTTATTTTGCAGTAAAATTAAGTTAAAAGTTTCATATGTATATAACTAAAACTCACACATCATAAATATGAATCCATTTTAGTACTTTATTTGTATTTGAATCCATGGTAATATCTTAATGTCAGCAGTTGAATATTTTCACTGGAAAGCTTGTGGGATCCAAATAAGGAAGAGTAATTATCCTAGCGTAGTTTGTAAATATGGCTAAAATTTAATCCTAAAAAAAGTGAAGTCATTTTTTTCCTTTGAAAACTTGAAAAGAATCATTAGTTCTAGTATTTTTGAAATGTTTAGAATCAAATTTTGGCAATATCTTTTACATAAAAGTAAAATATATAGCATTAACATAAAGAATAAAAGAAAAATCATAGATAATAAGACAACTAATAACTAAAAAATAATTAAATCCCAGGTATTTCCTCATCATTTAATGTTAAAAGAAAAATCATTCAACTTTTGATTGTGTTTTGAATTTTTTAATGTTAATTTTGGTGTCATATATTTTAATTACCATAAATTATTATTATAATTAAAAATGTATTAACATAAAAAAAGTAAAATAAAAGGCATTGACAATAACATAACTAATAACTCTAAAAATAGTTAAATCCCATGTATTTGAAAATGACGCACTGGTAGTGGGAAAAAAATGACACAATGGACACAAATTAGTTGTTTAAGCCTACTGCACCATAAAAAAATACAAATGTTTTTAAACAAGTAAACTTTTGGCCATATCTTTATAAACTCAAGCCCAACCTTTCATATTTGAAATTTGTATTAAAGGATTTTTTAAGTTCATATCAAATTTTTGGATTAGATCCGTCCCAAACAAATTTTCTAATCCATAGTGAAGTCTATTTTTTAATAATTGTACAAGTTTGGATTGAGAAGAAGGCCCATGAGATGAGGGCTAGTGGGAAAGCATTTTTCTGTAGGCCACTTGAAAAGTCTAAAGAATAATCCAATTCCAAATTAATTATACTTCCCAATCTTAGAATTCATCATTATCAAGCCATATTAAAAAATAAATCATTATAAGGATAAACCAATGGAAACAGAGAAAAACAACCTCATGCAAACCCAAATGATGCACTGGTAGTGGGAAAAAAATTTATGGATTGTTCACTTGAAAGTATTATTGTATGTCCCCGAAAAGAATTACTATCTTCTGAATGCCAAATAACTTGTGGGTTAGCTTTTGATTGACAGGTTCAAAAGTATCATGCTAATGCAATGGAGTTAACCTTCACACAAGGTCCGTGGAGATATATAAAGGTGCGGTGGTTTTGATCCAATATCAAGCAACAATGCAAAGCCTCCTGGAGTTGACTTGTGGGCAGTCTTTTATGTCCCAGATCAGCAGGTTGATGCATCTTGGAAGAATTTAACCCATTCACTATCAGGACTCTTCTGTGCTTCAATCAACTTCCTAGAGTCTTCTACTACTTATTCTTCTCCTAAATTGGCCTTCTAACCAACTTTCAGGAAGTTTAAGATATGATACATTGCCACGTGAAGCAGTTTTCACTGAGAATCTAACTCCCTGGTTGAAACTCCTTCCTTGTCGAGATAAAGCTGGTCTCTCTGCCTTATTGGATAGACCATCTATTTACAGAAGCTTTTACCATTCTCAGAGATTGAAATTGACTCTATCTAAATCTGCTGATGGTTTAGATTCAGGAGTTATGTTAGAAGAAACTCTTATGATTGTACTTCTGCCTAGTAGTCACTTATGCATTGTTCATTAAAAAATAAACCATTATAAGGATAAACTAATGGAAATAGAGAAAATGATGCACTGGTAGTAGGAAAAAAAATTTTGAAATCCACAACTTTCTCCAGGTTCATGTAAAACAAACAAGCCTTTCAAATGATACTTTGGAATGTCACATTAATCAGATTATCTTGCAAACCACAAAATTTTCCAGAAGATAATGGTTCTCAATAGCTATGGAAGGTTTCTATTTCAAAGGTTACAAAAAAGAATAATCTAAGTACCACAAGAAAAATGCTGGGATGAGAGGGAGTACTTACGGTGTTGGAGCTAGCATAGATGAACCAACAACCAAAGCATTTTGTGCAGCTCCTTTCTGGGGATCTTTGGAATCTTCTGGACCTATGAACAATAACAAGGAACAAATATAAGCATTTATAGCCTTAATAAATAGCCTTTATAATTGATTTTAGAAGAATTCCATAACAAAATGCTACATTATGCAGCTCACAAAGCGAAAACAGTGACATAAGTGTAAAAGTTCCTTGAACAGGACTGTTTAACCTAAAATAGACCTACAACAAATGGCACAATAAAGCAAAATGTGATGAAGACCAAGAAAATGAAGGAACAAAGGTGATAGAGGGACATGTAAACCTTAGCTGCTAAAGCTCCTTTCTATATCAATAGAAGAGGAGTACAATATAATACATAAAAATCTCCAAATAGAGTATCTTTATATTCTCTAATTCTAAGTAAATCTCCGTAATTCAGACTAGCTTTCAATTTTGTTTCCTTTTCTTTCCTAACCACTATAATGTGTGTAAGATAACCTCCAGCACACATTAAGAACATTACATGGTCCAATATTTTTGTATGCTATAAAGTTCTTCTCTTCAATGTATGCTATTAGTAATGTACTCACTTATGCATTGTTGTTGTCCTTCTTCTCGTGTTTTTTTTTAAACATGAAAAGGCAAGAAAAAGCTTCAAAGAATTACAACAAATGCCAAAAACCAAACAGACTATTGGAGATTATCTCTATAACATCTAAAGTCCTCAAATGTAATAAAAATTAGAAAACTAGCAAGCAATTAATGTGATCTACTAATCTGCCATTTTGGTTACAGAAAATGCCTTAATCTACTAGTTGCACACTCTTTCAAGTTTGTCTAGCACATGATGCTAAGTAAGGTTAGAAATCCCTTCAATATTGGTTTGTTATAATGGTTCCCAAACTCTTTCCTTACAAAACACATGTTCAGCTTTCAGATGATAAAGGCCATGAACAACATGAGCATGCAAATAATCACAAAAAATTTACCGTAAAACAAAAATGAACAATCCATTACTACACATTTCATTAACATTGAATAGCCCTGTCGGGATCAGTTCAAATTGAAAAAAAAAAAGGTTTCTTGCATTTTTAGTTAATTAAAATATATGATTATTTCCATCTGAATTCATTTTCTTTCATAATCTTAAGTTTATTTTGGGATCTTTGAATAACTTATTGCACAAAATATTTTTGCAAAATTTCAATTAAAGACAAAACACTGTTGAAGATGTTTCAGTACATTTGTTCAATAATATTCAGAGGATAGAATCACACCTGGTGGTATATGTTGTTAGTGGCCTCTGCACTTTTATAGTATTTGCCGTTACACTTGAGGCAAACTCAGCATATATTTTAAGATTAACCTTAGCCTACACATGCCACTTAAAAAGTGTCAGTCTGTGCCTTGAAATCAAATGTTAAAAAATAATAGACGACTAATAGTATATAATTCCAGACAAGCATATGGTCCAAATTTTGAAGCAGCTAATAAACAAATAAATTGGACAGACCTTGATCCTCCCATTTTTTGTGCTAAAGAGCAATCCAATTCAATAAGTAACATCATTACAAGCCACCAAATAAAAGCTTCATCAATTTCCTTTTTGTTTCATATTACCAAATTTCTAAAAGTGTTTCTTCCTTTTGCTGAGAACATGATTTCTGTGCATCAGCATTTTATACTGTATTTTACAGAAACAATCTGTTCTAAGATGCAAGTTTTTTAACATTATAATGATCAGCTAAAAAAAATGATAATATAGTTATGCTTTTTCCCCTTGTGGTAACCGTAGAAGCTCTAAATTGTCTTGGAATAGAAAGTGTAAAAAAAGACAAGGAAAGCCCATCAATTATATGATTAGATTTTATTTTACTACTTTTCCTCTTCGTAGACCTTTGTTCTGACTTTTTCTAATGCCTTTTGAATATGGGTGCTCATGTGTCAGTTTATGTTGAGCATCACGTTAGCCTAATGCTTCGGTCAAAACACATACAAGTTGAATTTTTCAACCCTTGACCCAACTTTGCCAAGAATGACCTAGTGCTAGACAGAACTAAAATATTGCCAACACCCAATCAATGCCCGGCCTAACCCAATTAGAGGAAGGATTTTACAAAGAGGTAAATCAATGTCAATAGAAGTTGATGATATTTTGACAAAATTATATATCTACTTTCACAAACTATATTAGCAGCAAATCCCAAACCAGCAGTGACAATGAAGGAAAAAGAAATTAACAAATGGCAGTCAATTACAGGGGGAAAAGGGAAGGAAAACAAAGAGATGCTAACCTGAATCGCAAGCTCCAAACTTCTGTGGACCCATGACCCCAAGAGGCCTTCACAGTGATAAGGAAGAAGACCAAATTTTTTTTTCACGCGTGGTCACAGCTAATAACAAATTGAAATAGAATATACCCACCAAGACCCACGACGTCCTACTACGATGTCACGACATTTTCAACCCACCAGGACATAACCCACGGCGAGGAAGAAAATGACGGCCAATGAAGTTAGATCAGTGATGGGTTGCGGCTGTGTGAAGGAGTGAACTATGTTTTGAGGGCAAGAGATCGGTGATGGTTGTGCAAGGAAGAGAAAGAAGACAACCCAGTAAGAGAGAGATCAGTGATGGCTATGTGAAGGAGTGGGCTATGTTTTGAGGGCAAGAGATTTTCCAAAACGCAGGCGAGAGAGGGCTATGTCGAAAATGACAGAGAATGACAGGGAAGTGAAAAGTGATATTCAGAGCGCAGGGAACTTTTGTAGATCGGTGGGTTTTCCATTAGATAAAAAAAAGTAAAAAAAATTGTTTTTTATTATATTGCTTTATATTTTACATCGGTGCCTTTTTAGTCTATCTAGAAAGTATTTTATACATCTACTATTTTATAACCGATCTAAAAAGTCTTGCACTTCACACATTATTTACAAAAATGCCACCGGTCCCATTTTTTAGATCAATTTTTTTTACCCGATTTAAAATATAGATGTTAATAGCCTTTTTTGTACTAGTGATAATGTCCTTCCCAAATTTTTTATCTTAATAAAAGAAAACAAATCTATCAACCCACGCCCAGTCGCTGGTGACACCTTCCCTCCACCACCAGAAATGGGATCCACTGTCTGCCACTATTGTAGAAGAGTTTCAAAAATCACCAATACAACAATAGAAATTAATAAAATAGATAGAATAACAACATAAATTAGCAAAAATTGGAAACCTCGCTACCCAAAAATTTCTTTGTTGTGAAAATCAGCCAAAGGGTCATGAAGATCATGAAAATCAACACAGCAGAAATTGAAGATCATGGAAGCCATGGAATATATGTTCTCTGTCACAAAACCCAAGCCCATCCACCATTGGTGAAGATGTCACCATCCTCTCGATAGATTGGGTGTCTTCTTCAAAAATCAATCTCTCAACACTACAGAACCATCAAGGTGCAAAACCATCATGGGTGTCACTACCCCTGTCGATAGATTTGGAAGAAATGAAGAACAGAAGCAATCTCCACTAGACCTCCACCAACATTGCAAGGATTTGACCCATTGAACCAGAACTATCATGTTAACCATCATCGATAACTAAGGGAAACACTATCGCCATCATTGGCAAGGAACATCATTGCTGTCGCCATCGTTGGAGGGAATGCCATCGCCATATCTATTGCCGACGCTCAATAGGATCCCGTGGTTGAACAACTAAAGGCAAAGGTTGGACATATAGGGGCATGATTGTGAGGGTAGAATGGACAAAAAGCAACACTTCCCTAGAACTCTGCTAACTTCCATTGTGGGTATGATGGAACCTGCTTCCATCAATTTTGATGGAAGTAGACTTCTATTTTCCATAGAAGTCTAGTTCCTTCACACCAAACAGGCTCCTCCAGGGATTCTAGTTCCAATTTCACTTCCATACTTCCCAATTCTAGCGTATCAAATGGGGCATCAATGTTCCCTTGTTTGGATTTGTGGGAGAGGAGGTGAGTAAAAATAATAATACATGGACTACATTTATCCATTTTAAGTTTTTTTGGGGGTCTTTTTGTAAAATTATAATTAATCTTTATTTTAGTTTAAAAAATAAACATTTTTCATTTTACTTAATAAAAAATCTCATATATTATTTTTTTTCCCAAAATCATGCATTATTCATTATAAATTTAGTTAAGAGCAATTTTGGAATAATGGAAAATAATGGAGCTAATTTAGTTACTATAATTGTTTGTTGCCCACTTTGCTTCCAAATTTTGGTGGTGAGTGATATATAGGAGGAGAGGGGAGGTTCCCTCCCCTCCAACTTATTGAACTAAAAAAAAATCCTCCCCGTAGACTTATTAAATTAAATAAGAAAAAAATTTAATTTTCCTTCCCCTTTTATCTAAATCTCTCCAAACCAAAGGGGTAAGAAAAATCAAATTTTTTTCACTTAACTTAACTACTTCCAATATTAAATGGACTTTCAATTATATTTGGACATTACTATCTCACACCATTCTGACACATGTAGCTTTTTCTATTGTTATTAGTTTTACAATACATTAACTTAAACTAATTTCTTGAGAATATTTAAGTGTGAAAGTGTTAATGACATTATCACTACATATTTTGGCACATAGACAAGTCTAGAGGAAACAGATTCTCGGTATAGCACATTTTAGACTGCTCATATTTGATATAAACGGTTCAAATGTTCTATATAATTTTTTTTTCTAATTTTAGCATTTTTTGTTTTTTAAAAAAGAAAGACAAAGAACAAAAAAATGTTAATATGCATATATTTTTTTTAAAAATAAAGGATTAACAACAAAAACTAATAAAATTAAAATATAAAATATGAACCTTTAATTTTTTTTGGGATATAACCATCTAGAATTAAGTATTATTGACTAGTTCATAGTAGAGCATTATTAAATTTCAAATGACGAGTAACTCTCACAGATTTTTTCCATTAACATGGTTCCAACCCACACTTGGCTTAAGGGTTCCGTCAATTGGCCAAGTTGCATGTATAATTTGGGAAATATGAAATTCAATCTGCTTCTTTTACTATCAGGAAACAGCTACGTTTAGCATTGGCAGGGGATCACGTTTCGTCCCATGGTGAATTAGTGATTATACTAACGAAAATTTTGTCATTGTTCAACGGTGAGAAGAAATCAAAACATGATGACTTAGTGATTTGGAGGCAACTACATCTAATAACACACTTTTGCATTGAATTATACTGTCCATTAATCCAAAACAAACAAGTAAAATATTCTACGTCCATCCGCTAAAGGACTTGTAAACGGCAAGGTTTTATGGTCCATCTTCCACAAAAACATGACCTAGAGTTTGTACAATGATATATATGTATGTCTAGTTTTCTCCTTTACTTTATTTTCATGCATGTTTGGTAATGCTCAAAATCATAATTTTTGAATTAATAACTACAGAAAAAAACTTGAAAAATTTCTCTTTTATTGTTTCCACAAGCTTACTCAATTCCGGAAGCACAGAAACAAGTGAAACGAGCTTCTTGTGTCATTTTCCCAATCTTCAACATTCAGAGAAAACAGTGGCTGCAGACATCAACCTATTAGTCTCCTTCGTCCCATAATTATGCTTTCCACTACTTGTCATGCCGCCTCAAGCGAGAGCACTTTCTGTGCTCATCATGCCTTGAATCCCTCTAGACTAATTCTAAGCGATTCAGATTCAATTATATTTTATTGTTATATTTTTAAAATATTTTTATTTTATTATATAAAAAATTTAAAATGAATATAATTTTATAATTATTATTTAAAAAATACTGTTATTATATAAAAATATTAAACTAATAAATTATAAATTTGAACCATTTAATTTTAATCTTGACATAAAAATTGGACGGTCCAAATTTGGTCATGGACATTACAATGTGATTCATGCTTCCTCCACTGCTACCATCAAATTCCAAAACTACCCATAGACTACTCCCACTACTGAACAATTCATCGCTGTGCTCCGTACTCTTCCCTCCTTCAAACTCTTCCCTTCCACCTTGGCTCATCTACTTTGCGTTCTCTTGTAGCTGCAAGGCAAATTCCAGCCCCCCAAGCGACGTCGTTCATTGATGGACGCTGCGTCCCATCGTCCAGCAAACAGCTCGCTGCAATCTCGCCGAACTTCCTCAAACACTCTGGCAATATCATTCCCTTCAAAGCTGGGTCCACAATTTGAGCCAGTGAACCGATTTGATAGCAATGTTTGATAGCCAGTGAACCCATTTGATAAGGTGCGTCGAGCGCATAGTATCTCGAACAGTACCACGTCGGACTTCTCAGTCAAACGCTAACATTTGTAGTATTCAGGGTCCAAGTACTCGACACTTCCCTTCACCACTGTGCTGACGTGGGCCTTTGACATGCCCGTTGGTCTGATTTTAGATAATCCGAAGTCGGAAACCTTGGCGACCCAATTCTCATCCAGTAAGATGTTGGTGGTCTTGACGTCATGGTGAATGATAGTGTTCGTCACACCTGTATGAAGATACTGCTATCCCCTTGCTGCTCCGATACAAATCTGAAGCCTTTGATTCCACGTGAGAGGTAGGTTATCGGTGTTGTAAAGATGGTCATGGAGGGTTCCACAAGCCATGAAATTGTACACGAAGATCATTTTGTTGTTTTTGTTGCAATAACCAATGAGAGACACTAGATGAAGGTGACGAAGCTGCGAGAGCATTTCAATCGCGGTTTTGAATTCATGAACACCTTGTTGGGAATCTGGTTTGAGCCGCTTTTGATCGTTACCGGTGTGGTGCCTCCGTCGATATACCCTTTGTACACGTTGCCGAATCCTCCAATGCTGATGATGAAAAGTTCATCGTAAAGAATCTGGGAAGAGAATAATAATTCGTCTTATTTCGTATGAATGGAAATATATATACATGCATATGCGAGCTAGCTGTCCCACATGATCGTGATCATATCCGATATGATCCTGTAACTATGTGATATCCTGAATATATCTTAACTGGACTATACACGTGGCTTATAACTAACCTACTTAGAATACATATATACATCATCAATAACATCTAATAATATCTATACGATAACAAGAATATCTAATAATATCTATATGATAATATCCATTACTCCCCCTCAAGTTGAGGAATGGAGATTCTCAATGCTCAATTTGCACAGTAATGACTGAAGCCTATCTTTGCTCAATGCTTTGGTAAACATGTCCGTTACTTGGTTGCGTGTCCAGATCTTGCATGGTGCTATTTCATTAGATTGAACCCACTCGTAGACAAAATAATAATCCATTTCAACATGTTTGGTCCGCTCATGAAAAACCGGATTAGCCGCAATATGTAATGCAGCCTGATTGTCACAGTACAGTGGAGTGGGACCGCATGGAGCAACTTCAAGTTCACGTAATAGCCATCGCAGCCATATAGTTTTGTTGATAGTGGTGGCCATAGCACGATATTCCACTTCAGCTAAGGATCTTGCTACTACGGTTTGCTTCTTGGTTCTCCAGGAGCCGCCTAAAGAGATGAAATAACTTGTAGAAGAACGATGAGTTAAGGGACCCCCCCAATCTGCATCACAATATGCCACTAACTCTAGTGGGCCTCTAGCTCTGAGTAATATTCCCTGTCCAGGAGCTTTCTTCAAGTAACGAAGAACTCGTTCAGCAGCTTCCATATGAGCCTTCTATGGTGACACAGCAAACTGACTAAGGATGTTGACGGCATACACAATATCAGGCCGAGTAACAGTGAGATATGATAGACACCCAACGAGTCTTCTGTAATGTTTCTCATCTATGGTCTGATCATCATCACGCCAATTTTGTTCCATGGGAAATTCACTCGGACAACATCCCAGTAAGCCTGCATCCTTTAGGATATCTAGTGCATGCTTTCGCTGACTTAACACAATCCCTTTTGGTGATCAAGCAGCCTCGATCCCAAGAACATATTTCAAAGGGCCTAAATCCTTGATACTAAACTTATTGTGAAGATAGCCCTTAATTTCTTGAATTTTAGCTTCATTGTTGCCTGCTAGAATGACATCATCAACGTAAATCAAGCATGTGAGAAATGTGCTTCAATTCTTGTAAATAAACAACGAGTGGTCTACCCGTGATGAATGAAAACCAACATCAGTCAAAGCTTGTGTAAACTTGTGATACCAGTTTCTTGATGCCTGCTTGAAGCCATACAGAGATTTCCTCAATCTACATACCCTTGTCTCTCATTTTGTAGCAAAACCTTTCAGTATCTTCATGTATACTTCTTCACATAAGTCACCATGAAGAAAGGCGTTATTAACATCTAATTAATGCACTATCCAGTCCCTCTTTGTTTCTACAGATAAGAGACATCGAACTGTAACTAGTTTTGCCACCAGGGCAAAAGTCTCATGAAAGTCTTCGCCTTCGACTTGGGTGAAATCCTGTGCCACAAGCCTTTCCTTGTAGCTTTCCACCTCACCATTGGGTTTGAATTTCACCTTGTACACCCCTTTAGAGTCTATTGCTCTCTTTCTAGGTGGTAAATCCTCCAAAGTCCAGGTTTAATTGTGTTCAAGAGCATCAATCTCCTTCTTCAGTGCCTTTCGCCATTGGTCATGCTTTATGGCCTATGCAAATGTCTTTGGCTCATCATGCTTTATGGCCTGTGCAAATGTCTTTGGCTCATCATGCTTATTGATGGCCGCCAAATTTATGAGGGGAACTAAATTGTTCATATAAAACTGAGTTATCGATTGGAGGGTGGGACGTGGCTGTCCTTGTGACTGTACGATAAAGGGTGGCAATTCAACTTCATAGTTGTCAAGATGTCTTGGTGGTCATCAAACCTTCTCACTTCTACGCGTACCCACCTGCTCTTCTTCATGATTCTGCTCCTGTTCTTCAGTCAATTCCCTTGTGTCTCCCACTGCCATCTCAGCATCATCAATACTCCCAACGTGTTCATTGTGGTTCGTGTTGGCTTGTGTCCCTCTGTAGCCTATTTCTTCAGCAGCAATTACTTTAATATGGGTACACAGTCTTGATGAAAATAACATCTCTAGAAACACAAAATTCTCTTTTCTCTACATCATACAACTTGTATCCCTTTTGTCCTTGTGGGTATCCTACGAAAATGCAAGCTCTCCCCCTTTCGCTAAACTTGTTATCTCTTCTTATATTATGGGCATAAGCTAAACTCCCAAATGTACGTAGACGTTCGTATGACGGTTTCTTCCCAAGTAGAATTTCATATGGCAACTTATATTCAATGGCTCTAGATGGTAGTCTATTGATGACATAAGCTGCTATTAGTATGCATTCTCCCCAAAACTCAATTGGTAAGCCTGCGTGAAATCGAAGTGCTCATGTTGTCTCTAATATATATCTATGCTTATGCTCAATGACCCCATTTTGTTGTGGGGGTGTATGCACAGGTTGTTTGCAATATTATGCCTCTCTCTTGATAAACACTCATCATGGCATTTGATTGAAACTCCATTCCATTATCTACCCTTATTTTCTTTACTCTCTTTCCAAACTGAGTCTCAACCATTTTAAGGAAATTAGATAGGTGATAGGCAACTTGGGACTTTTGTCTCATCAAATACACTCAAACCCCTCTACTATAATCATCTACAATGGTAAGAAAATAATGTGCTCCAGTTAATGACATGACTTTATAAGCACCCCATATATCATAATGTATTAAATCAAAACAATCAACATGCAGATTTTATTGAACTTTCTGGGAAGGGAAGTCTAGTTTGCTTAGCCCTTATACATGAATCACAGAAATCATTGTCTTTATTGTCAAAACTAACATTCAGAACTTGTACGATCTTGTTAAGTAGTGCATCACCTAATCTCCAATGCCATAGATCATGTTTATTCAAACCTTAAACCACTATTACCATACCCTCTGATCGTACTGGTCAAGGAAGTATAGTTCATTTCCTTTTTTACCCACTCCAATCAGGTTCCTTGTGCATAAGTCTTGTATCACACAAAATTCCGCAAGAATGATTAGTGCACAGTTAAAGTCTTTCATCAATCTACTACTAGAAATTAAGTTGCATCTAAGATCTGGTATATAAAGCACGTTTCTAATTTTCATTCCATTTGGCAATTTCACATTTCCTACTCCCTTAACTACAAGACTTTGACCATTCGGGATTTCAACTGGTAAAGAGTTTGGCTCTCTCACAGCTTCAAGCCACTCTTCGGTGCACGTGATGTGCTCATTAGCTCCTGTGTTGATTATCCAACACCTGCAATGAATAGCTTTACCTGTCATATTGGCCATAGGTTGAAGCTTTAAGCTATTAATTGTTTCTTCATCTTTATTGAGACATTGCATGAGCCTTGTATACTGCTCAGCCGAAAGACCTGGAACTGGGCTCTCTTCAACACTAATGTGTGCAGCTTTTGGTCCCTCTCTCTTTCCAGTCCATTTTTCTTTCTTTCCTCGACCTCATTTCCAATCCATTGGGTACCCCACCAATTCATAACATTGTTCTTCAGTATAACCTAGCTTTCCACAGTGACCGCACTTGGGCTTTTCTTTTCTAGGTTCTCTTCGATCTCCGTATACGTGAAAGGTTGTTGCCTCTACAACTGTTTGTGCATCGCTGAGATAAGCCTCTGTTGCTCATCTTCTGCAACAAGATGGCATGTGTGTTCGAGTTTAGGCAAAGGTTTGGTGCTAAGTATTTGCATTTTGACAGTATTAAATGCCTGATCAAGCCCCATCAAGAATTCATATATTTGATCGTGTTCTCTGACCTCCGCCCACTGCTTTTGCATGTCACAGTTGCACCATTCACATGTACACCTTGGCCAAGGCGCTAGAGATTGGATTTCATCCCATAGAGCCTTGATTTTGGTATAATAGGTTGGTACTAATTGCTTCTCTTTCGTCAAGACGTGATTTCTCTACTCAACTCATAGATCCTTGGTGCACTTCCTTTGCCAAAGCGCTCTTCGAGATCCACCCAAATTTCTCGGGCAATTTTGGCATATCTCACACTGCCTCGCACCTCCTTGCTTATCGCAGTTTTTAGCCACCCTTTCACCATGGCATTGTATCGTAGCCAATGACCAAGTTGTATCGGGTCTGTTGAAGCCTACATCGTCCCATCTACAAAGCTGATCTTGTTCTTCGCATACAGTGCATTACTCATATCATTTACCCATTCCTCATAATTACTTTCGTTGAGGAGCTCACTGACATATATCTGCCCCGAGTTATCCGAAGCATGGAGATAGTATGGTCACGTGCGACCAACGTTACCACCATCTGTCATGTTGCCGGAGTTGTCACCATTCTTTGACATGTTTCGATGTGATCAAAAAGTTCAGGAACCAGATTTCTTTGATACCATAAAGAATATGGGAAGAGAATAATAATTCATCTTATTTCATATGAATGGAAATATATATACATGCATATACGAGCTAGCTGTCCCACATGATCGTGATCATATCCGATACGATCCTATCCCTATAATTGTGTGATATCTTGAATGTATCTTAACTGGACTATACACGTGGCTTATAACTAACCTACATAGAATACATATATACATCAACAAGAATATCTAATAATATCTACACGATAACAAGAGTATCTAATAATATCTATATGATAATATCCATTAAAGTTGTTAGTGGCGGTTTTGATCTCAGCGATTGAAAACTAATGACAGAGTTCAAACGATAGAGATGAAGCATTCGTGTTGGTGGAATACAACAATGGAGCCCACTTGAAGCCAGTGTCAGAAGACTTTAAATCTTTGACTCTCTTCCTTCTTTTGATGACAAAGAAAGCACCGATAACGGTAAGCAAAACGAAGCCGGCAATAACACCGACAACAATGCCAATTATTTTTGTCGTATTACTACCTCTTTTGGAGTTTTGAATCAATGGTGGCATCAAAGGTGGAGCGTCAAGGTTGGGTCTGGCAAGATTTTTACTTTGTTGGTCACTAATTTTGAAAATCTTAAGTCCGTTCAAGGGCTATACAAAGTTTGACTCTTTGGGAGAGGATACATTTGGAGTAAGAGCTTCTCCTTCTTCTGACTTCCTTGAATAGAAATAGCATAGACTCTGAAGATGGGAACTTCTAATTGCTTGGTCCATTTTAGAACATCTATGTGATCTTCAGCTAACTGTTCAACTATGTTGATGAAAAACGCTCTGTGAGTTTTTAATATTTGGGTCAAGCTCACAAAAGTGAAGCCTAACCATGTAGCTAAACCCAGCTATAGAAAATTCCCGAGTCAGGTTACTCATCTTGTACCAAGCAGAGTCCATGCCCATAGACCTCGTTGTTTCCTAGACCTCAGCAGGTGCTGTATAATCAGGTTCCATAGTGAAAGTAAGATTACCATCTACAACAAGAGTAGGTAATGCACTTAGACTTCTCAGAAAATCATCATCTTTCCCAGGACCTAAGGATCCCTGTATCTTGATCAAAAGATAGTTCTCATCCACCCACGTTGAGCCGATACTCTGTCTCCAAAGCAGAGTTATTTCTGATTGTGTAAAAGCTTCCTTTGTAACCCACAAACTGAACCCCTTGACCACCAGGTTTAGTGTAATATAGATCAATAGGTGTGGATACGATCTCGATTCCATTGATGAAAGCATAGGAATCTGGTCGTTGAACTTGGAGTGAAGGTCAAGTTGAGCCTCTCACCCTCATCCATGTTGATGCAATATTCTCTGAGTAAGGTGTCTCTGCCTTTTATCTGAGCATTGAGGTAAGCATTGAAGTCCTGAAGCAGAGTGAAGCCACCAGATTCTCCTGGAAGGAATTAATCTATGAAGTGTAGAAGAAGAGGAAATTGGAGAAAAAGTTGTGCACAAGTTTTCAAAGTATGGGCAACACTTTCTTTTTAGCTTAATTTGCCCTCACCAATTTCCGAATCTTGGATACAACTTGGGTTACTGGGAAATTTTCTACAGGATACAATAAAGACTCTTGAATAGGTGCTGCACTTCCAAAACTCAAGTCTTGACAATAATGGCTTTTATAAAGTGATAATTTGTTTTTTATCCTTTGTGCACTAAAGATAAAGGCAAATAAATTTGTGTATGTTAAAAGAAATGTGGATGAATAAAATTAGAATTCTTGAATGATAGATCATTATGGGGTATTTATAGGAAATGAGAAAGCATATCTTGAAGTAACATAACTATTTTAATAAAAAGACACATACACTAACCAATGTATGTATATTGTAATAACTAATATATATACATTGTAATGATTTATGAATCTAAGCAAAAGTCATTTTGTCACACTTGGAAAAATGCAACAAAAAGAACAAGAGACAGAGGTGAGAGACAAATTGAATTTCAAAACGAAAACTGACTTGTAAGGAGTTGCCACCAAAATTTTAAGGGGAAATCTTAGAAAACTGAATTAGGAAGGAAAATGATAGTCTGTGTAGTTAAAATTGGGTTCGGAAGTCAATTGTATGTGGGGAAGGTGTTAGGCATCCCACAACACCTGTTCCAAATAACGGTTACCTAACGTTAATTGTGCAAATTAATATGGTTTTAAAAGTATTTTTGTTTTCCTTTTATTATTCACATGCGAGAATAATGGTAGAAAAGAAAAGAAAGTAAAGAAATTAAAAAAAAAAGGATGAAAAAAAGAAATTAAGAAAATTAAATTAGAAAATATTTATTAAATTAAGGAAATTTAAAAAACAAAATAATTAAGAAAATAAATTGACAAAATATTTATTTATTTACAAGGGCAGACTTGACCCAGGATCATAGTCTAAGGCCTACACACCCTGTGATAGGATCAAAGTCCACATAGTTCGGGATTAGAAATGCATGTTAGTTGGTGGACTTTTTTTTAATTGTATTTTTGTATAATTTTGTAATAGGAAAAAGTTGATTGAAAATAATTTAGCTTTTTGCAAACAAAACAATTTTCTGAAACTTGGGTTAGTGTGTTTTAATTTGCTAAAGATAATTTAATTTCTCTTACTTACTCTCATGTTTATTTAATTATGAAAATGTCTTTTCCTTTATTTTTTTAAAATACTTTTATTTGATTTTTGACGTTTGAAATATCATCATATTTTTTATACTTTTGAAAATTTTCCTTTTAAAAGAAAAAAAAATCTATCTACCTATTGCAGACTCGCAGTCATACCCAATAGATCAATTCCTTAATTACCTGCGAAAATTCTAAACCTCGCAGTGTAAAGATTTTATTGTACATTTAAAGCAAAAATTTAGAAAATACTATTATTCTTCAATTTTCAATAAATGATTTTATTATACATTTGAAAATAAAATTGAAAAAAACTTATTATATTATCATAATTTATTTTTATAATTATTTTCTTAAAGAAAGTTATTTAACTGATATATCTACGTAGATTTGCAATCTCATGCAACAACTCAGTAAACTTAAATATCTACATGGGTTCCAAAAACTCACATGTAATTAGTAAGCCAATTATTTATTTATTCATTTTATTCTTTTATTATTTTATTTATTGTTTTTATGAGAAAGTAAAATTTTGAATGGAAAGGTAATTTATTGTAAGTATCCCTTTATAATACACTTGTATAGCCCCGCAGGCTCACATGGTATGATTATTTTAGCGGTCTATGAAAGCTCTAGAAACCTTCGCGACCAATTTTTAAAATCAAACAAGAAGAATATGTATTATGACAAATGTAGGATTTTGTGATGGTGTATGTTAATGTGCAAACTCAAGCAAGTTAAACACAATCATAAGCTGAGAAGATGCAAACTCTAATGTCTTCCTTTTCTCTTCCTTTGGTTGGAAGTTGGTTACCCAATTTTAAGCTTGATCCATGCTCCCATGGCACTCGTGCTAAAAGCTTATTCATTGATCTCCCCCTTGGTATCCACATTGGTCATTAACTCCTTTTTATTCTTCCAGAAGGCCAGAATTGAATTCTCACGTAGTGAAGATGCAAAAGACAAATAAGAAACAAGGAAATTAGCAATGCATTTTCATGGCTAGACAGCAAAAGTTACCAATAACAATAGTAAAAAAATCACCAAAGCAGCTTTTGGAAATCTCAATTCAACCCATTCACTTTTGCACAACCTAAGGGAGATATACAAGAGCTAAAGACAATATCCTTATCAGTGTTTCAAGCTACTTTAAGTCATTCGTTTGATCATGTTAAGCTAAGGAATCTAACCTTTGTAACCAAATCACACAAAACGTGACCAACTAGTTTGCGACATCACGGACAAGCTTATACTATCAAGGGGGATGTAATGAGCATGATTTGGAGCTTGAAATAGAAGCATAAAGCAAACCCCACCGTTTCATTCTATTCTCAATTTTACCATTAAAAGGAGAAGTTTAAGGACTTGTAGAACATGAATCTAATGACTTTACTTCAGTATTTAGACAAGCTTTTCTTATGAATAAGGGTTACAACAAGGAAGAATCAGAAACAGAAGCACAAAGTATAATTAGGGGCCAGCAAGCAATATGCGTTCCAATTTACTTTAGCCTAAAGATATAGTCAGTAGTTCCATTTTTGAGTGGAAAGCAACAAAACTTCATAGGATATACAAAACACAAACAATTACTTACTTTCAAACTTACCAAAACTCAAACAATGGATTAAAAATGCAATAATACAGCACTATATCACATGGGTTTTCAAAACTCACGACGGTGGTTCATTTACAAGTTTGGAACGGCACCCACATGAATGTATCAAGCGAAGAAGATTTATGTGGGAAGACAAGAACATATGGAGCATTTTTCATACTTAAACTATTTGTCATCATCACTTCCAAACCTAAACCAGAACATCCATAAGCAGTAAGTTAAAACCAGATTTTTCCCACAGAAAACATATTCACATGGTCAGTTTTAAACCCAAACTCAAGCAACACCGTGCAGTAATTAACACAGAACTCCTTTCTTTTCTTTATGGGAAAACATGATAATGCAATCACCTCAAGAGTTTAATGGCAGTCTACGCATATGTAAAGAGCAAAATATAAATATATATGACCATCTCTTTTGAGTTCACACCCAAATCTATATGTCACAAGCAATCAACATTTCCATAAGGTGCATGGTTGCATTAGATCCAAAGCTATAAATCGGACATTTAACCCTTACTAAGCTAGTCACCGTTCTCATGTAAGCTACATCTCACATAAGCATTTTGTCAAACATTTCATTCGCAGGCTTTAGAAAAGCAAAGAGCATAATTGTTCCAAGTGCACAGCATGCCAAACAATACCTATGTATTTCAGTTAACCAACATCAATATTGCAACAAATATGAAGCCAGTAAGTGCAAGGAAACATTACCTATATAAGTAATATGAATCCTTTTGTTGCTTGCCTGAGGCTCTCCACCTTGGTCTAAATGGTTCGCAGATCGGAGAGGAAATTGGCTTAGGGTTCCTCCATCACCTTCAAAATCTGCATTGCTCACTCTCTTTTCATCTTCATGCTCGTCTTTCTCACTCAGGTTCAGACCACACCCTTTGTCTCTTTGGCTCTTGCGTCCTGAGCCATCGTGCTCTGCCTTTATATCCCTCCTTCGTTCCAAGTCTGTGCCTTTCTCCGCTTTCGGCTTCCTTTTTTGTCTAGGGTTGTTGTTTTTTCGAGCTTGAGCCTCCCCTTTCTTCAGTTTTCAAACCCCTAGCTCCCTCTTTGGTTTCCAAACGCCCTCTGCTTTTTATTCTCTAAGCTCCCACCCTCTCTCTACCTCCTTCAGTCCTTTGTGTATATTCCATCTACTTCTTCTTGTCTCACCATTGTGCTCGAGCTCTCTCTTCCAGTCTCTCACCTCTTTGTCTCCCGTGCTTGGCTCCCTCTGTCTCCTTTCCTCTCACTCCATGGCTTGCTCTATTCTTCTCCTTTTTCTCTTTTTAGTCTCGCTTACCTAAGCCCTACCATAATTAGGGCTTTGGGTGATTGTGGGCTGAAATGGAGCCCATCATTTCAAACCCAACGTTTTAAGCCCTACACCACCTTTTTTTTTAATTTAATTATTGTTTAGAAATTTTTTTATTAGTTTGTTTTATTTTATAATATTTTTGTTATTATTTTTTTTTATATTTTTATTTTTTTTCAAGATCCCATTAAAAATTTTTTATAATTAATTAAAAAAAATTTAATTTTTTCTTAATTTTATTTTAACGCTCAGACAAAATACGGTGTTTACACACTTCCTTTCATATTTCATGAACCTTATGACTTTCGATGAATCATTTTAAGAGTCATAATTAATTCATGAATTCTATAAGAGACCCCTTTTTATTTTGAAAATTTTCTCATAACCCTCCACCATTAAAAAAAAACTATTTTTAAAGAACATAAACTCTTATCACTTCAGAAATCTCAAGTTTTTGGTAAAAGTGTCTTAAAGACTTGAACTTTTGCTTAGTAAAACATAATTTCACTTGTCCAAATTAATATGGTAGACAAGCTTTGAATCAATTAATTCATTTGAACAGGTATGCATGACTTACACATAAGATTTCCGACTGTTGTATGCCATTTTTAGTATAATTTTTTAATGTAACCTTATGTCTTGTATCCTTTTCATGAGAGTTTAAGAGTCAAGCCTTTGGACTCCCTAAAGTGGCTCCACTTCACTTTGATATAGGTAGACTCAGTCAAGAGTAATATCATGATAAATACTCTAACAAATATGTGTTCACAGATCTATTAAGAGTTAAAGCTCAGTCTTTCTTTAAATCCATGGTAACTAAGTACTTTTTAACCTTAGGATGAATAGATAATATTTCAAGTACTTGCAATCACTCTAATAGTGTACTCTCATATTTGAACTCAAGACTTGACATTAATTATGTGTGAGTTGGGTTTCCACTATTGGTGATCATGATTTAATGGACTTCAATCACATCCCTATTGATGTTTTCAATACCATATACCTTATCAGTCATTTCGTCAAAGGATCTACAAGATTTAACTTAGACCTTATATAACTAATAGAGATTACCCCATTTACAATTAAATCCTTCACATAGCTGTCTTATTCCAATGTGTCGCGACTTTCCATTATAAACTTGGTTACAAGCCTTTGAATGAACAGATTGACTATCACGATGGATGAATATTGGTGTCATTGGCTTGGGCCGTATAGGAATTTGAAGTAATAAGTTTCTAAGCCAATCTACTTCCTTACTACTTGTAGCTAATGCTATGAATTCAGATGCCATTGTGGAATCTACAATAAATGTCTGTTTCTTTGATCCCCAAGAAACAACACCCCCACCAAGAGTGTAGACCCCATTCACTTGTTGAAGCATGGTCCTCTGAATAATTGACCCAACTAGCATATGTATATCCTTCTAAAATTGAAGGATCACCACTATAGCTTAAACTGTAGTGACTTGTTCCTTTCAAGTACTTCAGTACTCCATGAAGAGCATGCCAATGCTCTTTACTTGGATTGCTTGTGTATCTACTTAACCTTCCCATAGTATAAGCTATATCTGCTCTTGTATATTTCATAGCATACATCAAGCATCCAATTACCTTTGCATAATCAAATTGTCTCACAGGATAATCTTGATTCGGTTTTAACTTTAAATTAGAATCAAATGGTGTAGATATAGGACAACAATTAAAATAATCAAATTTCTTCAATATTTTCTTAGTGTAATGTGATTGAGATAAACAAAGACAATTGTTATCCCTAATGGTTCTAATTCCTAGGATGACATATGCTTCTCCCATATCTTTCATGTCAAAGTTATCATGTAAGAATTTCTTTGTATTCTCTACCTCATCTAAATTAGTACCGAAGATTCATATCATTGACATGTCATAACACCTTTTCCATTATTAAACACACTTGTTAGATTAATTGATTTTAAACCCATTAGCTAGAAGTACTTCATCAAATTTTTTGTGCTATTGCTAAGGGGCTTACTTAAGTCCATAAGGAGATTTTATTAATTTACACACTTTGTGTTCTTGACCGAGAACCACAAACCCTTCTGGTTGTGTCATATACACCTCTTCTTCCTATTCTCCATTAAGGAAAGCTGTTTCAACATCCATTTAATGGATAACAAGATTGTATATTGAAGCAAGTGCAATAAGCACTCTAAAAGTGAAAATTCTCACAACTGTTACATATGTGTCAAAATAGTCTATCCCTTCTTTTTGCGTAAATCTTTTAGCAACTAACCTTGCTTTAAATTTATCTATGGATCCATCTACTTTTAATTTCTTTTTGAGAATCCACTTACAGCCAATGGGTTTAGAACATGGTGAGAGGTCTAGTAATTTTGAAGTTTTATTTCCCATAATTGAATCAATTTCATCTTGTATAGCTTCTTTTCAAAAGATTGCATCTTGAGACTTCATAGCCTCTTCAAATGTTTTAGGGTCTCCTTCTAGATTAAAACAAATATGGATATGACTTTCAATTCTGTCTCTTGTTCCCTCAACAAGGAACATGAATAAGTCTGGATCATAGGTTTTTGCCTTCTTAACCCTTTTAATTCTTCTATATTTATTTTGTTCCAATGAATCATCATTAGAAATTTTATCCTCTGGAATAAAATGTCTCATTAGTATGAGAAATATCTTTGGGCCATGTGATTGAGTTAAACTTATCTTTTTAAAAAATTGCATCCCTTGATTCAATGACTTTATTTATGAGATATGAATCACTTAGTTCAATCACCAAGAACCGATATGCCTTACTATTTTCAGCATATCCCAAAAAGATATATTCAACTCCTCTTTCACCCAATTTCTTCCTTTTTCTGAAACATTAACTATTGCCCTATAACTCCAAACCCTAAATCAATTAAAATTGGGTTTCCTTTTCTTCCAAAGTTCATATGGGGTTATCTTGTTCCTTTTATTAGGAACCCTATTTAATATAGCAAGCAGTTAACATTGCTTCACCCCAATACCTATTGGCTAGACCAGAGCAAGATCACATGGCATTTACCATTCCTAATAGAAGCAGTTACTTGATGTACTATACCAATAAACTCAAAATATTTTGGATTATAGTATTCTTCTCCTCTATCAGTCCTTAAACATTTAATAAAAGTTTCACATTGCAATTCTACTTCAGTTTTAAAAATCTTAAATTTTTCTAATACTTCATTCTTTGAACTCCACCTATATAGTGGCATAACCGATCCCAAGTCCAGGTAAATGAGAAGGGTTGTGTTAGGCCCTCGACAGTCAATGTAAAAATCTGTCGAATCTCATGACATGGATTAAAGATGTATATGTGCTAAGGCTAGGTCGTTGCCAGAAGTAACGCACTGTATGGCTCGAATGTAGTGTCAAATGGGCTAGAGCCGCTACATCGGCGCCCGAGTGTAGTATTAAATGAGCAAGGGTTCCCACATCATACTGGACGGATGTGGGTAAAGAAGCTAGCCTAGAAAAGCAAGATTAGATTCGGTTCTTGGAATATTTGTACGTTAACAAGTAAGTCTATGGAGGTGGTGGATACTATGATTCAAAGGAGAATTAACATCTTATGTTTTCAAGAAACTAAATTGGTGGGAGAAAATGCTAAGGAGTTAGACACTACTGGTTATAAACTTTGGTATGTAGGGAATGTTAGAGCAAGGAATGAAGTTGGTATTATTGTGGACAAAGATTGGAAAAAGAATGTGGTAGGAGTCAGAAGGATTGGAGATATGATCCTATCCTTAAAATTGACCATTGGACATGATACACTCAATGTTATTAGTGCTTATACACCTCAAGTAGGGTCTAACACACATATTAAGGAAAAGTTTTGGGAAGATCTAGAAGACTTGGTTCAAGATATCCCACAAGAGGAAAAGATCCTCATTGGGGAGACCTTAATGGTCATGTTGGAAAAGAGACAAGGCAATATATGGGAGCTTACGGCGGTTATGGCTTTGGAGAAGTAAATGAGGAGGGACATTACATTCTTGATTTTTCAATGGCTTACAACCTTACAATTGTAAACACCTGTTTCAAGAAGTGGGAGGAGCATTTAATTACATATAAGAGTAGAGTCCAAAGGTCACAAATTAACTTCTTTTTAGTAAGGAACTCGGATAGATCAACTTGTAAAGACTGCAAAGTAATCCCTGGTGAGAGTTTAACTTCACAACATAGGGTCTTGGTCCTTGATGTGATAGTTAAAATCCATAAACTGAAAAGTCAAAAAGCTTTAAATCCTAGGATTAAGTGGTGGGAACTAAAATATGAGAAATAAGTGGTCTTTATGAGGAAAGTTATGGAAGAAGGTAATTGGGACTTGTAGGGAAGTGCTAACATCTTGTGGGATGAGATGGCTAAAAGGATCAGGGATACCGCTAAAGCAGTATTAGGTGAATCCAAAGGTTTTGGACCTAAGGATAAAGAATCTTGGTGGTGAAATGAAAGTGTGCAAGAGAAGGTCAAATATAAGAAAAAGTGTTTCAAAGCCTTGCATCTATGCAATAACAATGAAAATTGGAAATGTTATCGGTTGGCTAAAAAGGAGACTAAGAAAGCAGTGAGCGAGGCTAGATCTAAAGCTTTTAAGGAATTCTACCAGGATTTAGAAACAAAGAATGGTGAACATAAGATTTACAAAATTGCCAAGAGAAGGGAAAGAAAGTCAAGGGATTTGGACCAAGTAAGATGCATTAAGGATGAAGAAGTAAAAATTTTAGTTGCATATAATGATATCAAAGAAAGATGGGAGAGCTACTTTTATAAGCTTTTCAATAATGGATTGGATATGACTATTGATATTGAAGGTTTAACAACCCATGAAGATGATCTCAATTTGAATTTCTATCATAGGATTCGGATTGGAGAGGTGAAAGAAGCTCTTAAAAGAATAGATAATGGTAAAGCCATTGGTCCCAATGGTATTCCTATCGAAGTTTGGAAGTGCTTAGGAGAGAAAGGGGTTTGGTGGCTCATTAAGTTATTTAACGAGATTTTAAGATCCAAGAAAATGTCAGAGGAATGGAGAAAGAGTACTTTAGTACCCATATACAAGAACAAGGGGATATTCAAAATTGTGCTAATTATCGGGGGATAAAACTCATGAGTCACACTATAAAACTTTGGGAAAAAGTGATTGAGTATAGACTCAGAAAGAAGTCTCGTATTTCAGAAAACTAATTTGGATTTATGCCAGGACGGTCTACAACAGAGGCTATTTATTTATTAAGGGGTTTGATTGAAAGATACCAAAGTAAAGAGAGGGACTTGCATATGGTTTTCATTGATTTGGAAAAAGCATATGATAGAGTACCAAGAGATGTATTGTGGAAAGTAATAGAGAAGAAAAGTGTCCGTGTGGCTTATATTCGAGCTATAAAGGATATGTATGAGGGGGTAACAACAAGTGTGAGAATCCCTGGAGGTATGACAAAGGACTTCCTCATAACAATAGGCATACACCAATGATCTTCTTTGAGTCCATACCTGTTTGATCTAGTTTTGGATGTTCTTACAGAACATATTCACGAAGAAATTCCAATGTGTATGCTCTTCGCGGATGATATAGTTGTAATTGAGGATTCAAGAGAAGATGTTGTTGAATCAATAGTTTTGATGATTCCAAACCAACATCCAAGAGCTTGGATTGAAGATAGCAAAGGAGATCAAAGTGTTTCAAGTAAATATTTTCTGAGTAATAGCTGCTAGATCTTCTGTAGGATCTTTTGTTATGTTTAAATGAGGGTAAAAGATTTTGATTTTGAGAAAAGATATTTTTAAACCTTGATTTTATGATAAATCTTGACTTATTTGAAAAATAACCATAAACAGACGAAGTTTGAAAGTTTAAACTGAACTGTCATATTGGAAATTTGAACTTTGTCTTTTGAAATACGAATTTCGAGTTAAAACTGAATAAATCTGAAAAGATGTCTCTCTGTCAGATGAATTTTGGTTTTTCAAAATTTGAATTTTCATCCAAGTTTGAAAGAAGCCTTTTTACGACAGACGAACTTCACATCTTCAAAATTCGAATTTAAGATAAAATGTAGTTTGTGAAAACCAAAGAAATTCATCTAAAATAATGTTGAAGTTCATCTGAAATCAAGAAGAAATTGAGTTTGAAAAACGCTCTCTGACAGACGAACTTTGGCTTTCTAACATTCGAATTTTCATATAAGTCTGAAAGAAGCTTCTTTGTAACAGACGAACTTTAAGTCTTCAAAATTTGAATTTCAGACAAAATGTAATTTGTGAAAACTAAAGAAATTCGTCTGAAACAATGTTAAAGTTCATCTGAAAGCAAGATTATATTAAGTTTCAAAATTGCTCTCTGACAGATAAACTTTGAACATTAAAATTTGAATTTTCAGAAGCAATATTTTTGAGACTGTTGAAATGAAACATTGACATACGAATGACAAAGTCCTCTAACATTCGAATATTGAAGTTAGTCTGAAAAGAGTCACTCGGACGGACGAACTTCACTCTTTCAAAATTCGAATTTTGAAGAAAGTGAACTACTGTGCCTTTTGAACGTACTAGGAACAGACAAATTTTGGGTTTCCAAAATTCAAATTTCGAAGGCACTGTAGAAAATTGAAAACACTGTTCACACTTAACAGAAAAATTTTCTTCTTGAAAATTCATATGTCACATTGTGAAAATATTTTGTAAGTTTCAAAATTCGAATTTCACTTCATGAACAGATGAACTTCGTGCTGTAACATTGGAAGCTTTAACCTTTGGTTCCTTCGAAATTCATCTGTTGACCAATGAAAATTTGAATTTCAGTATGTCAGAAGCATTAAATGCGGTTGGTTAACGGATAGTTTTTCAGAGTAACCGTTGGATAACTTCCCCAACAAATAGATTTTGTCTCTAACGGACATTTGAGAACTAAATCTATAAATATAACATCATCTAAAGTTATGGGTAACAAACCAAACTTGTATATACCGAATTTCTACCAAATCTTCTTCTCAAAAGCTTTTATCCTCTTAACTTCAATATCTATACTTTAACCTTCATACCTACTCTATTCAAAAGAGTTATATCTTTGTAAACAATCTACTCTTCATCTGGAAGATAGATTTACCTGTGAGGGGATATCACAAGGGGATTGGGTAGCACATTGTAGAAGTGCTTAAAAAGATTGAGAAAGCTCCAAAAACAGAGCATACTCATTGTACTGTGGCATTAGCAAGAAGCCCGTTGAATTCTTGCTGTATAGTGGAAAAATCTCAAGAGTTGTCTTGGGGACTGGACGTAGGTCAAGTGGATAGACCGAACCAGGATAAATTACTGAGTCTTCTTCTCCTCATCTTTACTTTTTAGCTTGCTCTGTTTTGCACATTGCTTCCCTTATACTATGCTATCTTCACCTATTTCACTTTGTGCAGAAAAATTTCAATCTTCCCAATTCACCCCCCTCTTGGGAAGTCAGCCTTGTTAACAAGTGGTATCAGAGCCCAGATTCCCATTCAAAGGATCTCACAGTCCGGGAATTAAGATGACTGGCTTTGGAGAAAGCATACTTCCTGAAGGGAACAACACTAATAGACCACCAGGCTTCAGTGGAGAACATTATAAGTACTGGAAGATGAGGATGCAGATCTACCTCCAATCAATTAATCTTGATATCTGGTCAGTCATTGAGAAAGGAGATTTTGTCCCAATGACTCTAACTGAAGATGGAAGACACAAAGAGAAGCTAGAAGCAGAGTGGAATGAGGAAGACAGAAGGAGAGTACTGCTAAATTTCAAAGCAAAGCATTGCTTAGTCATGCCCTGAATCAGGACGAATTCTACAGAGTTTCACAATGCTCCACTGCAAAAGGGATGTGGGACACTCTGCAGATTGCACATGAAGGAACAGTTGGGGTCAGGGAGAATAGACTGAACACATGCATTGGAGGGTATGAAAGCTTCAGAATGACTGAAGGAGAAACTGTAAAGGAGCTGCAAAAGAGATTCACTCTCATTGTGAATCAATTGAAAAGCCTGGGAAAGGAATACACTCAGTCTGAAAAAAGTAAGAAAGATACTCAGAGCTCTCCCTCTAGAATGGCAGCTCAAGGTGACAGCAGTAGAGGAAGCCAGAGGAGAATCAATGGCCTCTATCACAACTCTCTTCGGCAGTTTTGAGGACTATGAAGGAAAAATTAAAGCTCTCAAGGAAGCTGGGCTGGACAAAAAGAAGAAAGGCCTTGCTCTCAAAGCTGCAGATGAAAAGGAAGAAGAATCTGATGAAGGAGATGAGCTGGATGAGGAAACTCTGACTATTATGGTCAGAAAATTCAGAAGATTTTACAGCAAGAAGAAGAACAAGAAATTCTTCAAGAAGGGAGCAACTGGTGAAAGCAAGAAAGAGGCAAAAGAGCCCGTGACTTGCTATGAATGTAAGAAGCAGGGACACATCAAATGGGATTGTCCTTAATTTCTCAAAAAGCAAGAAAAGGATAAGAAAGCGGCAGACAAATAGAAGAAGAAGAAAGCCTACATCTCATCAATATGGGGCATGATAAGTGAACCCTTTTGGAACCCGTCCAAAGAACCCACTTTTATGTGTATGACACCCGGATCTTTGCAAAACAAGGGACACAAAGACTGGAAAATTGAAAAATATTAAGAAGAAAGACATACAAAGATGAGAATAATCAAGAAAGCACACAAGATATGTTGGTCTAAGTGAATTAGAACCCAAGAGAACCGGTCTCTTGAACCCTAGTTCCGGTGACGCCACAAGGAAGGACCAATTCCTTCATAAGTCGCAGTTCGCTCTAACACTCAAAGAACGCAAGAGAAACTCACAAAGTCTGAAACTTTAATCATTCAAATCTTAAAAACGTACATGAAAGTTAGCCTTAAGTAGGCAAGGTAAAATCTAACCTAATAAGCCTAGAAACCCTAATTAATTTGGGCTTAAGTAATCCTGATAGGATTAGGAGACTTTAGGCCCAAACAACACTCCTATTGGACCTAGGAAACTAATAAAATAAAGCCCTAAAATAAAATAACGAAAATTCATAAAAAAATAATAAAATAATACCTAAGCCCTTATAAACATGCCAACACATTAATGAAATCACATGTTTGGCACATGACATGTTTATTTATAAGGTGGGCTATCAAAAAGACTATTATTTAACCAATTGGGCTTTATTAATTAACAAAGTTCAACCCATAATTAATAAAAACGAAATTAATACTAATTAAGCCCAATAATGCTTAAGTCACATACTATTTTAGTGAAGCACATGATCTTTTAATTAATCTCTTCCAATGGGCTTCTCTTGGGCTTGAATCTTTCCAAGTGATAAGGCCTCCAACCATGTTCCTGAATTTGTCCAAGCTATCCTCTATCATTAGCTCAGATGAGGAAGAAGAGGATGAAGATGAGATTGCCAACATTTGTCTGATGGCGCTTGCTTCTGAGGAAGCAGAACCCTCATGCAGCAGTGATCAGGAAGAAGAGGTATATGAATCTGAACCTTCCCATTCTGAGTTACTTGATGCATTTCATGAGCTTCATGATGAGTTTATTAAAGTTGCTAAAGAACAAAAACCAGCAAAGAGAAAGATTAATAAACTGGAATCTCAAAACAACAGTTCTGAAATTACCTCTCTACCTACTGCTTAATCTGTTTGCTGTACTTCATGCATTGAACTAAAGCAAACTAATGATTACTTGGTAAAAAGCATGTCTAGGCTCACTAGAGGTAAAGATATGTTGTTTGCCCTGATGGGGAGCCAAAGAATATCACAAGGAAAAGCTGGTCTTGGCTATAATCCATGTGCTGTCAAGGAAAAGATTAGGAAGAGAAACCAGAATGCATACATGAGGCATTTTGTGCATGCTGAGAGCAACAAAAAAAAAGATCACATGTCATCTAGCATTGAAACATATAATCAAACAAAGCATGCAAGACAAAAGTATTATCTGCATTGTTTTCTTCCTACTTCTCAATCTAGCAGTCCCTTCACTACCTGTCATTTCTGTAACAAAAAGGGACATATTTCCAGCTCTTGTGCTTTGAAGAAAAATGGACTTGGCAGGAAAGTTGAATGGGTTCCCAAAGTTGCATCTGCATCTAGAAAAAAATCTACTGACCAAAAAGGACCCAAGCAAATTTGGGTACCTAAAAGGAAAACATAAACATTGTTTTGCAGGTCTGTCTCAAAGCTAAGAAGAGCAACAAATGGTATATGGACAGTGCCTGCTCAAGTCACATGACTGGTGATAAGGAGAAGTTCATCACCCTTAGAGACAAGAAAAGAGGAAAGGTAACCTTTAGAGGTGATCAATATGGCAAAGATGTTGGTATTGGCATTGTGGGAAAAAATCAGGAAACATCCATTAAAGAGGTGCTGTTTGTGATTGGCCTCAACCATAATTTGCTGAGCGTGAGTCAAACCTATGATAAAGGAAATTGGGTGCTGTTTGACTCAAAGTTTTGCCTGGTCATCAGAAAAAGTGATCACAAAGTAATCCTCAAAGCTCAAAGGGATGGTAACTGTTATACTATTGATCTTGATGAACTTCCTTCCTTGGATTCTGTATGTTTCATTAGTCAAGATAATGATAGCTGGTTATGGCATAGGAGATTAGCTCATGTGAACATGAATCAACTGTCTAAGCTAGTTAAAAATGAGCTAGTAACTGGTCTGCCAAAAATATTTTTTGAAAAGGATAAAGAATGTGATGCATGCTTAAGAGGAAAACAAACTAAATCATCTTTTAAATCTAAAAATGTAGTTACCACAACAAGACCACTTGAATTGCTGCATATGGACTTAATTGGACCATCTAGGGTGAAAAGTCTTGGTGGTAATCTGTATGTGCTTGTAATTATGGATGATTACTCCAGATTCACTTGGACATTATTTCTATCCTCTAAAAGTGATACCTTTGATGCATTTGTAATCTTAGCTAAGAAAGTGCAAAATGAGAAAGGTATTTCTATTGTGTCTATCAGGTCAGGCCATCGAGGAGAGTTTCAAAATGCATACTTTCTGGAGTACTGCAATGAGCATGGGATTGACCACAACTTCTCAGCTCCAAGGACCCCTCAACAAAATGGGGTAGTAGAAAGGAAGAACAGAACTATTGGAGAGATGGCCAGAGCTATGCTGAATGAGAAGGAACTCTCTCAAGTGTTTTGGGCTGATGTAGTGAATACAGCAAGCTACATCATAAACAAAGCCTACATCAGACCAATCCTTGGGAAGACTCCATACGAGTTGTACAAGGGAAGAAAGCCAAATCTGTCCCATCTCCATGTGTTCGGATGCAAATGCTTCATTCACAACAATGGGAAAGAAAATCAGGGTAAGTTTGATGCTAAATCTGATGAAGGTATATTTCTGGGCTATTCTAGTATGAGTAAGGCATATAGGGCTTATAATAAAAGATCAAATCTGGTAGAAGAATCTGTGCATGTGGTTTTCATTGAAAATGAAACTGTTTCAAAACATGTTACCAATGAGAATGATCTTGCTTTCAACTTTGAAAAACTGGGCATTTCTAATAAAAGTAAAACTGATCCTCCAAAGATATCTGAATCTGTTAACACAGAGGAAGACGTCCAGGAGCAAGAGTTTGATGAAGAAAATAATGAAGAAACATCTCAAGAACTCCCTAGAGCTTGGAGATATCAAAGGAATCATCTTGTTGATCAAGTAATAGGGAATTTTCAAGAGAGAGTCAAAACTAGAAAATAGTTAAGGGATTAAATGCTCAACTGCGCTTTCATTTCTCAAACTGAACCCAAATGTGCTGAAGAAGCCTTAACTGATGAATACTGGATTTTGGCTATGCAAGATGAATTAAATCAATTTGAAAGAAATCAAGTTTGGGATTTAGTGCCTAGACCCAAAAATCATCCTGTTATTGATACCAAATGGGTTTTCAGAAATAAACTTGATGAATCTGGAACAATAATAAGAAATAAAGCTAGATTGGTTGCTAAAGGGTATAATCAGGAAGAAGGTATTGATTTTGAAGAAACCTTTGCACCAGTAGCTAAATTAGAAGCTATAAGAATACTACTAGCATATGCATGCATGAAAAATATTTTACTGTATCAAATGGATGTAAAGAGTGCCTTTCTAAATGGATATATCATGGAAGAAGTTTATGTAGATCAACCTCCAGGTTTTGAGGATTCTACAAAACCAAACCATGTTTATAAACTGAAGAAAGCTCTTTATAGTTTAAAACAACCCCTGGAGCATGGTATGAGAGACTGAGCAATTTTTTAACTGAAAAGGGGTTCAATAGAGGCAAAGTTGACATAACTCTATTTACTAAGAAAGAAAATAAAGATTTACTAATTGTTCAAATCTATGTTGATGATATTATTTTCGGTGCTACTAATGAACCTCTTTGCAAGAAATTTTGTGAGTTAATGCAGGGAGAATTCGAGATGTCCATGATGGGTGAACTCAACTTCTTCCTTGGACTGTAAATCAGACAGCTTGATGATGGTATCTTTCTCAGTCAATCCAAGTATCTAAAGGAGCTGCTAAAGAAGTTTGGAATGGAGAATGTCAAGCCAATGAGAACACCTATGGCTACTGCAACCAAACTGGACATGGATGAGAATGGAAAGATGTTTGATATTACTCAGTACAAAAGAATGATTGGATCCCTGCTGTACTTAACTGCCAGCAGACCTGACATTATGTTCAGTGTCTGTATGTGTGCAAGGTTCCAATCATGCCCCAAAGAAATCCATGCAACAGCTGTGAAAAGAATTTTCAGATATCTTATTGGAACATCACAGATGGGTCTTTGATATCCAAAAAGCAATGGAGAAGATCTCAAAGGATACACTAATGCTGATTTTGCAGGATCCAAAATTGACAAAAAAAGCACAAGTGGAACTTGTCAGTTTCTTGGAGGATCCCTGGTTTCATGGTTCAGTAAAAAACAAAACAGTGTGGCCCTATCTACTGCAGAAGCTGAGTATGTTGCAGCTGGAAGCTATTATGCCCAAGTCATCTGGATGAAGCAGCAGCTTGAAGATCTTGAGGTTAAAATGAAAGAGATACCAATCATGTGTGACAACCAAAGTGCCAAAAATATCACCAAGAATCCTGTCATGCATTCAAGGACGAAACATATTAAAGTTAGGCACCACTTCATAAGGGATCACGTTCTAAAAGAAGAAGTTAAGCTGGAGTACATCCCAACAGAGGATCAAGTTGCTGATATACTCACAAAGCCTCTATCAGAAGACAGGCATTGCAAAATAAGGAGAGAATTGGGTATGGTAAATACCAGTAAACTGTAAGTTATTCTCGTGCAATCTTGTTTTCAAAGGTTGAGTCTAATTTTGGCATCAGAGTATGTTTAATTTAAGTTGCAGGTGCTCCTCACAAGATTCAATGGCAATAAACTTGAAGATTGGAGCACACCAGAATGGAACAACCAGAAAGTGAAGTAAATGACAAAAATTCTAAGTTCTGGATCCATTCTGTAAGTTTTAAAAGATGAAATTCGTATTTTAAATGTGTGTTGGACATATTTTGCTTCATAAACTGTGTTTTTGAACTGTTCAACGTGGTCAACATTCGAATTTTAGTTGACTAACAGACGAACTTCGGACTGTTATGCCTTGGAACAGTTCTCGGTGATACCTCGAAATTCATCTGTTGAATCCTGGAAGTTCAAATTTTCAAGATAAAAAATTTCAAAGTTATGTTTGTCCATCACTGTTATACGAATTATCACTTCTTAACCTACGAATATTGGACAACCTTTACAAAGTTGAAAAATTCGAATTTTCAGTTCAAAATTCATCTGTTGAATCATGTTCTTCATGTTGAATACTTGAAAGATGAAGTTTTGCATGCTAAATCTGTCTATTGGTTGTTGTTTTGTTTGTTGCCTGCTGTTTTCTCTTCAACATTCGAACTTTGTTGGAACAAAATTCGTCTGTTGTGCTTGTTTTGCTTGTTCCAAGCATCTGTCAGATGAACTTTCAGATGAAAATTCGTCTGTTAGTAAGCTTTGCCAAATGGTTTAACTTGTAACTACTTGAAGTTCGAATTTTGACCCCTCAAAATTCGTCTGTCAGACGGTTACATACGTTAAAACCGACAGTTTTCTCTTCAACAGACGTAACCCTATTCTTAACTCCTCTGAGTTTGTTCCAATTCTCTCATCAAATCTCTTAAAATTTGACCAAAAACTGCCATTTCCCACCGATTAAACTTCCTTTCGCATCCTTTAAACCCATTCTAAGCCTCATTCTACAACATTCATCCGAAAAATGGCAAGAGTCAAAAATCTTGAAGCTGGAAAAGCTGGAGCCCGACCAAAGAGGAATGTTAAATCACAATATGCCTCGAAGGAAGGAGAGAAATCAAAGAGAAAAGCCGAATCCAGTAAGGCAACTCCCACCAAACGCCAAAAGACTGCATCCAAAGCAGATTCTCAGAAAGCTGGACCCTCATCACTGAAAAGTGCAGAACCTTCGATTCCTGTTCCTTCAGAAGCTGCTGCTGTTGCTTCCACTTAGTCCTTTAGTACTCAATCTGGAGAGTACGAGCTTACTACACTGCCACTCTGGAGCACTCCACAGATTCAAGAGGAATACTCCACCAAGTTTGCCAACAAGAAGGTAATCAAGCCACATTGTGTAAACTTGGAAGATTTCTTGGTCTCAAATAATTTTGATGCTGGTATATGGATGATGAGATACAAGAATCTGTTGGAAGTATTAGAGAGATATGATGATAAGGTGGTGAAGTCATGGTACGCCTCTTTAAAATACAACAGCAAGAAGAAGAAGTGGGCAGTCAATCTAAGGTCTAGGACCATTTGGCTTACTGATAAACATTCAATGAGGTGCTGGAAATCCCTGGGCAAGATGGACTCAAGATTGATATCACTGCCTCTGGGTACATGGATGAGGCAGATTTGACTGATGAAGAAGGTGGTCCCTCTCTGACCTACAAGGAGAGTACTATTCTAAACAATTGTTCAGAAGGAGGGAAAATTGGCCATCCATAAACCTGTTGAAGCCCACAGACCTCAGTGTTCAAGTGAGGATCCTGCACTACATAGTGTCCAGGATTATATTCAACAAAGGAGGCAGCTTCAACTTGATAACAAGGGCAGAGGCACATGTCATAGCTGCAATCATGCGTGGGAAACTGATTAATATGGGACACCTCATTCTCCAATGCATGATCAAGGCTAGAGATCAGAGGAAGGACTCAACACTCCCTTATGCTACTATCATCTCCAGAATTCTGCAATATGCCAGAATTCAGCATATTGAGAAAGGGAAGGGCAAGCCCACTGAAATATTCAAGGAGGAAGAACTGCAGAGGATGGGCATTGAAAGAGATGAAGGAAGATGGGTTGGAAAGGGAGCAGGGAGATCTGAAGATTTGTTCTTTGTTGCTAATGCCTCCCTACAACAAGAAGGCACCTCTGAGGCTCCTGGCAGATCTGTACCTCAGCCTTCTCAGCCAATTCCATCTCCCTGCAGGCCTACTCACCCTCCTTCCACTCCTTCCTCACGGGCCAAGCGAACCAAGATCACTGAGTTGTATGACAACCTGTCTACACTCATTCTCAGCATCAGAGATGAGCAAAATGCCAAATTTTCTCATCTGCAAGATCAGATCTATCAATTGGCTGTAAACATGAAGGTGGTGGTTGATGCTTATAAAGAGATCAGAAGTGCAATCCCCGCCACTTCAGCTCCACCTCAGCCAGGGTCATCTGTGCCTGTTCAATCTCCAACTCCTGAGCCTCCAAGCCCCTTCGAGATTGCCTCCCCTGACCATAATGATGATATAGATGGTGCTGGTGCAATGAGGACACCTAGTCCTAGTCCACCCTTGGACTATGGATTGGAAGAAGAAGGACTTCAAGAAACAAGCCCTCATGAGCCTATGCAAGAAGATGCTCAGGATTCAATTCTGTCCATTCAAGAATCAGAGCAAGTTGAAAGACTAGTTGCAGCCGTTTCAACCTTTTCCAAGCAGGAAGGTGCAGGCAATGAAGAAAGGAGCATTGTGCCTGTTGTTGATTATGAGGCTATTGCTCACAATGCTCTCCTGCAAGCTCAAAGAAGGAGGCTTAAGGAAATGTTTCGTCCTGATGAACCAGCTCCTCCTTCCCTTGCTGCCTATGGGCTTTCAGAGGAACAGAGAGCTCTACTGGCTCTTTCCAGGAAGGAAATGCAAGAACTACTTGAGATTTCTGATGATGAAGAACCTAGCCCTGAGCCTGCTGAGCCTCCTGCACCAGTACAGCCAGAAATACCCTTTACTCCTGTGCCACTTCGTGCTATTCCTGTTTCTCAGATCCCTCCTCCAGGTGATTTTGTTGCCCTTCCTAATGATGCCAAAAAGAGGGAGAAGACTGGGCAAACTGGAAAGTCTGCTGCTGCTGAGCAATCTGGGAAAGGGAAAACGTACAGCAAGAAGACCAAGCCCACGAAGAAATGATTGAAGATTTGCTTAGAAATTAGGCTTGAGTCCTCTTGTAGTGTTTTGTGTTTCTGTTGCTGTTTTGAATGTTTGAATATTGGAACTTTGTCTAATTTGGTTTCTGTATAGCAACTCTTGATTAAATTAATGGATTTCTTTGTTGCAATGTTTTGTACATATTACTCTTTGAATATCTTCACTTGATCTACTGTGCATGATGTCTTTTGAAAAATAATGCATATGTTGAGGGGGGGAGCTTGTTAAAGCAAACCCAACTACTAATCCAGTTTGTGAGTTGTTTTGTCATCATCAAAAAGGGGGAGAATGTTGAATCAAGAGTTTTGATGATTCCAAACCAACATCCAAGAGCTTGGATTGAAGATAGCAAAGGAGATCAAAGTGTTTCAAGTAAAGATTTTCTGAGTAATAGCTGCTAGATCTTCTGTAGGATCTTTTGTTATGTTTAAATGAGGGTAAAAGATTTTGATTTTGAGAAAAGATGTTTTTAAACCTTGATTTTATGATAAATCTTGACTTATTTGAAAAATAACCATAAACAGACGAAGTTTGAAAGTTTAAACTGAACTGTCATATTGGAAATTCGAACTTTGCCTTTGAAAATTTGAATTTCGAGTTAAAACTGAATAAATCCGAAAAGATGTCTCTCTGTCAGACAAATTTTGATTTTCCAAAATTTGAATTTTCATCCAAGTTTGAAAGAAGCCATTTTACGACAGACGAACTTCACATCTTCAAAATTCGAATTTCAAATAAAATGCAGTTTGTGAAAATCAAAGAAATTCGTCTGAAATAATGTTGAAGTTCATCTGAAATCAAGAAGAAATTGAGTTTGAAAAACGCTCTCTGACAGACGAACTTTGGCTTTCTAACATTCGAATTTTCATATAAGTCTGAAAGAAGCTTCTTTGTAACAGACGAACTTTAAGTCTTCAAAATTTGAATTTCAGACAAAATGTAATTTGTGAAAACTAAAGAAATTCGTCTGAAACAATGTTAAAGTTCATCTGAAAGCAAAATTATATTAAGTTTCAAAATTGCTCTCTGACAGACGAACTTTGAACATTAAAATTTGAATTTTCAGAAGTAATATTTTTGAGACTATTGAAATGAAACATTGACATACGAATGACAAAGTCCTCTAACATTTGAATATTGAAGTTAGTCTGAAAAGAGTCACTCGGACAGACGAACTTCACTCTTTCAAATTCGAATTTTGAAGAAAGTGAATTACTGTGCCTTTTGAACATACTAGGAACAGACAAATTTTGGGTTTCCAAAATTTAAATTTTGAAGGCACTGTAGAAAATTGAAAATACTATTCACACTCAACAGAAAAACTTTCTTCTTGAAAATTCGTATGTCACATTGTGAAAATATTTTGTAAGTTTCAAAATTCGAATTTCACTTCATGAACAGACGAACTTCGTGTTGTAACGTTAGAAGCTTTAACCTTCGGTTCCTTCGAAATTCGTCTGTTGAGCAACGAAAATTTGAATTTCAATATGTCAGAAGCATTAAATGCGGTTGGTTAACAGATAGTTTTTCAGAGTAACTGTTGGATAACTTCCCCAACGAATAGATTTTGTCTCTAACGGACATTTGAGACATAAATCTATAAATATAACATCATCTGAAGTTATGGGTAACAAATCAAACTTGTATATACCGAATTTCTACCAAATCTTCTTCTCAAAAGCTTTTATCCTCTCAACTTCAATATGTGTACTATAACCTTCATATCTACTCTATTCTAGAGAGTTATATCTTTGTAAACAATCTACTCTTTATCTGAAAGATAGATTTACCTGTGAGGGGAAATCACAAGGGGATTGGGTAGCACATTGTAGAAGTGCTTAAAGAGATTGAGAAAGCTCCAGAAATAGAGCATACTCGTTGTACTGTGGCATTAGCAAGAAGCCCGTTGAATTCTTGCTGTATAGTGGAAAAATCTTAAGAGTTGTCTTAGGGACTGGACGTAGGTCAAGTGGATAGATCGAACCACGATAAATTACTGAGTCTTCTTCTCCTCATCTTTACTTTTCAGCTTGCTCTGTTTTGCACGTTGCTTCCCTTATACTGTGCTATCTTTACCCATTTCACTTTGTGCAAAAAAATTTCAATCTTCCCAATTCACCCCCCTCTTGGGAAGTCAGCCTTGTTAACAGATGTCACCTCTAAACTTGAATTATGGAGACATACTTTAGAATCAAAAGGTTTCCGTTTGAGTAGAAGCAAGACGGAATATATGCATTGCAAATTTAATAAGAGGTCAATTAGAAATGATTCAGAGGTAAAAATTGGAGAGCAAATCATCCCTGAGGTTTCAAAGTTTAAATATTTGGGGTCGATTTTACAGAATAATGGTGAAATTGATGGGGATGTTATGCATAGGATACAAGCTGGGTGGTTAAAGTGGAGGAAAGCAACAGGAGTTATTTGTGACCGCAAGGTACCTACTAAGCTTAAAGGAAAATTTTACAGAACAGTTATAAGACCAGCAATGCTATATAGTAGTGAATGTTGGGCTTTGAAAGGACAACAAAAGTATAAGATGGGAGTAGCAGAGATGAGAATATTGAAATGGATGTGTGGTCATACAAAATTAGATAAGATACAAAATGACTTATATGAAAGAAAGTTGGGGTAGCACCTATCGAGGAGAAAATGGTGGAAAATCGTTTAAGGTGGTTTGAGCATGTACAAAGAAGAAGGCAAGAGGAGCCAGTGAAGAGAGTTGATCAAATGGCCTGGAGCCCGATCAAAAGGCGTAGAGAAAGACCAAAAAAGACATTAAGGGAAGTTATAAGGAATGATCTTTTGAGAAATGATTTATCTGATGAGATGGCGTTTGATAGAGCTCATTAGTGTCGTTTGATCTATGTAGCTGACCCCACATAGTGAGATAAGGCTAATGTTATTGTTACTTCATTCTTTGAATACATTAAATATACATAACAATATCTAGTGCAATTATCAATAAAAGTCACAAAAAACTTTTTACCACCTATAGTGGGCCAACCATGCAAATCACAAACATTAGAATGAATCAAATCTAACACTTTAGAACTTCTTTCTATTATAGGGAAAGATTTCCTAGTTATTTTTATCAACATACAAGTAGTGCAAGAGTCATGATTTCTAGTAGATTTTACAATTAAGTAGTGCAAAGTTTCACATTGCAATTATAATTTAGTTTTAAAAATCTTAAAATTTTCTAATGCTTTATTCTTTGAATACATTAAATATACATAACAATATCTAGTGCAATCATCAACAAAAGTAAAAAAAAAAACACTTTTTACCACTTATAGTGGGCCAACCATGCAAATCACAAACATTAGAATGAATCAAATCTAACACTTTAGAACTTTTTTCTATTATAAGGAAAGATTTCCTAGTTATTTTTGTCAACATATAAGTAATGCAAGAGTCATGATTTCTAGTAGATTTTACAATTAAGTCAAGATTCATCATGTTATTGAATTTATCAAAATTAACATGACCTAAACAACAGTACCACAAATCAAAAGAGTCAACGATATAAGCACAATTAAAAACATTATTATTAACTTTAATAACATTACATTTGATCATGTTCCCACATAAATAACCCTTACCTACATATATTCCTCTCTTAGACAGAATAAATTTATTAAGTAAGGGTACATAAATTAAATTCTTTCCAACTTCTGGTACATAGTATACATCTATCAAAATAAGAGTTTTTCCATAAGTGAACTTAATTTCCACGGTCCATTGCCTTTAACATGGACAATTGATGCATTTTCCATGTAGAGTACATTTTCATCCTCTTCCTTGAATGCCTTGAAGAGATCTTTATTCTTGCACACATGGCAAGTTGCTCCAGAATTCACCTACCATGATTTATTATTTTCAATCATGTTGATATCAGAAATAACAACCACAAAATTGTCTTTTAAAAAAGAATTGCTTTCTTTCTTGTTTTTTAAGAAACAACATTCTTTCTTGTGATGATCATTATTCCCACAAAAGTAACACTTACCCTTCTATTTCATGTTCTTATGGCCATTTTGTCCATGGGACTCATCCTTTTCCTTCCCTCTTTTCTTAGAAGTCTTGTTGAACTGTCCTTCTTTGACCACATGTACTTTTCTCATGAGCATTGGTGTCTTTCGTATCATGTTGTTTGTGATGCTTCTCTTTTAAATGAAGATTATTCCCTAATTGCTCAAGGGAGATATCTTCTTTTTTATGTTTAAGACTCTTTCTGAAGTCTTTCCATGAAGAAGGAAGTTTGTCTATGATTGAGAAGATAATGATACTTTCCTCCATATGCATGTTATATTGTTTGAAATTATTCAAAATATGTCTAATTTCATGCAATTATTCAATAACAGATTTTCCATCAATCATTTTGTAATCATTGAAACGAGTAACAAGAAATTTCTTACTTGTTGCATCATCTTACCTCTAGTTTCTCTCATAATTCATTTGCATAGGTTGAATACTCTTAATAAACATAAAAAAAGGAATCACTAAGTCCATTGAAAATGTGTCCAGTGCAGATGTAATCATCATTTTCCCAATTTTACCTTTCTCTAAACTCAATCATGGTTTCTCCTTCTCTTTCTTTGGGGCTTGGAAGTGGTGAGAACATAGATCACCTTTAAAGTAATAAGTAGAAACTTCATCTTCTTTTGCCATCTTAGAAAATAGCCTCTTTCGAACCTCTCCAATTTCACAAAACTGGTAGTCAAATCCTTCAAAGAAGCCATTTGAATTCAACGAACTAAGCTTAAAGATTGTTGGAAGGAATTGATCTTTGAAATGTAAGAGAAAAGGAGATTGGAGAAAAAGTTGTATACAATACTTCAAGGTGTAGGCAACACTATCCTTTTGGCTTAATTTGCCCCCATCAATTTGGAAATCTTGAGTACAACTTGTGTTAATATTGAATTTCCTATATGATACAATGAAAACAATTGAGTAAGTGTTGAACTTCCAAAATTCAAGCATTGACAATAAAAGTAAGCGACTTTGTATATATTGAAAGAACTGTAGATGAATAAAATTGGAATTCTTGAATCATGAAAGATTGTTGGCAATTTATAAGGAATGAGAATGTGCCTCTTGAAGTAACATGGCTATTTCAATAAAAAAAACACATACATTAATTAATGTATTTACATTATAATAATTAATTTATATACATTACTAAATCATAAATTTAGAAAAAAGTTACTTTCTTTCATATTTCTTGAATTTTGTAACTTTTCATAAATTATTTCAAGAGTACTAATTAATTTATAAGATACAAATCTTCTATTTTGAAATTTTTTTTACAGATTCCATCGTGAATAGGATTCAAAAACTGATTATGAAGTAAGATAGAAGAAGGGGTGAATGGAGGCCTGTTTAACAGTGTTTTCTGTTTTCTTGTTCTCAAAACGGTTTTGAGAATAAGTTTTGAAAACAAGAAAATAAAAAAATCTGTTTGAAAAGTTGTTCTCAAAATCATAACTAATAAGTGATAGATGAGTTATTCAAAATTTATAACTTTACCATTAGTGAAAGAGATGTTTTTCATGTTTTTTTATGTTTTTTAAAATAAAAACTATAAAACACCTTAAAATTATTATGAGTTTTCTATTTTTTTTATTTTTTCTATTTTTTTATTTTTTAAATAGTTTATAAAAAATAGATTTATCAAATAAATTTTTTTATTTTTTATTTTTAAAATTAAAAAATTATTTTAAAAATACTAATTAAATGTGTCCATAATTCCTTACCAGAAGAGACAGGGAAAGAATAGGTGAATTGGGAGCGAGAGTGCGAGAGAGACGAGCTGTGGTGAATGGGACCTGAGCAGTGGAAGGAGACTGTTTGATTGGTGAAGCATCGATGGACTTGTATGGCGAAAAAGACAAGTGATGTCTCCTGTCCATGTCCTGTCAGCCTGAGAAGAATTCCCAGTAGAGCTACAGTTGATGTTGCAGAGGTCACGGGCTTGTAGGCATCAACGTCGACGAGAATGGACAGTCAAAACAGAGACGTGCAGAGGAAGCAAGTGGTGGGGTGGGGCTGGTGGGCCCTCTTGCGACGACTGTGCTACCAATCAGGGCCATCCTTCGTTGAAAGAAACAGTGTTTCACGTAGAAAACAAAAATTAATGGAACCGTGTCAAAGTTTTGTCATAATTATGATTTGATCGTCTGCCAGTTGCTGGTTGGTCGCTACAAGAAGCCTGAAGAAGGTTAAAACGACGGTTATTATGTGGTTAATAAGAAGAAGAAAACAAAAACAGGAAGATTGTTAATTAATATTTATGGAATTATAAATTTTGTATTATTATAGTTAGAGGAGGAAGCAATTTTTTTTATTTTTAAGATTTTTTATGTAATTTTTAATATGTTTAAAAATAAATGTATCACTAAATATTAATTTAAAATTTATTGATTCAATTGTGATCTAATTAGTTATAATGAATTTGATAAATTTTTATTTATATATATATATAATTATTACATAAAAATAATTTTTATGAATTTTATTGGTATTTATTTTTATTGACTTTTATTAATTAATTTTGACAGATTTCTTTTTTCAGTGTGTTGACCTTGCCAGTTTGACATGTGTGTAAGTAAAAACGCTAGTCCAAGAGACAAATCTGGTTCTGTAACATTAGTAAATGTTAATATCTTATAAAGCTATATGTACTTGTATGAGAATTGAGAACTTGACTTGTCTATATTATTCTTTTAGGGTTACATTTAAGTTACAATTCTTATACACGTAATAATTAATTTCAATAATAGCATGTGAGCCATAGCATCTGTGGACCTTTGAACTTCAAAATTATAATGTACTTGGAAATATGGTTGCAGATTAGTTAGCAGTCATTGTTTGTAAAGGGTTGTGCCCAACCGGGTGGATCTTTTTGAACCACCACCTCTCTCTCTATTATTCTTGCTGATGTTCAAAACAATGCTGATGCTGAAGCTGCTTTGGAAGGGATGGGTGGAGCAGGAATTGACTAGTGTTTGATGCCTTGACTGTTGTTTATTGTTTTTTGTTTATCTTTAGTTGTTCTTTTTCTCTTGCTTCTATTATGATTTGTTTAATTTTCGTGTTTCTTGGAGCTTTGCTATTCACCTATAGTATGTCGTATTAGTTTTATATTTATACAAATGAATGAAGCATTTCTGATCAAAAAGAATATTTTTTCTGGTTAACACAAGATTATTTTAACTGAATAATACTGACTAAGGATAAAAGTTAAAATTAGTTAGTTTTTTTAATTTTAAAGTTAAAAAGAATGTTAAGTTCATATATATAATTGAATACTCTTTCTGGTTAATATATGAATGAATGAAGCATTTCTAGTAAAAACGAATATTAAGTTCATATATATAAAAAGAGAAAACTTACATACTTAACTTTAGATATTTAGTGTCCTTCTCTCCAATTAAATGTTACGACATGGAGTTTTTTTACAGTTTATCTCTCCCACTCATCCAACAATGTTATCTCACTGTTACTATTAGAAAAAAAAACACTAGGTTGGGGAAGAAAGAGAGAGGTTGGGAACAACACTAGCAATGGAGGTTTCCAAAGACTGGTTCGAGTTTCAGAGAGAGATGGAGGATGGTGGGGAAGGAGAGAGATTGGGAATGACAATGGCAAGAGTTCTACAGTTTCTCACTAGAAAAATAGTCTTCATCAATTGAAAACTCTGTTCTTGTTATTGTAGGGTGGGTAACTTAGTTCGTTCTGATTATGATTCTCTTGAGGGTGTGACTCTGTCAATAGTAATCGAGATTCTTTATGTGTTTTGTAGATTGTTATAACAATTTGTTGCCAATGATTTTGTGCCCAAGTTTTATCGCAATGCTCCATTGGATCTCATAAGAGTTAGTAATGGGTTACAAATGGGGTTGGTTTTTGATCCTGTACTCCCATACATATTTTGTTTTCTTCCCTGTATCCAATTTCCTTTATCATAGATATGGGATCTCCCATTAAGAACTCTTTCTTTATTTTTGATATATGGGAGTAGTACAAACTTTGCTTTGTGTGGTGATATGCCCACTACATGTTTGATATATGGTTGCAGTACAAACTTGGCCTTGTGTGTTGATTTTTTGCTCTTGCTGGCCCTTGTTATTTTGGTGCATGACCTCGGCGCTGCTAAAAGACTCTGCTATATATTTGCTTTTGGTTGCTCACTTATCCCACTTCTTTGAGCTTCTTACTTCTACAATTGATCTTCCCATAATGCAACCCAATTGTGATTTGATGCCTTTGTTTCATTGCTTCCACTCTCTAATTTGTTTGGGGGAATTTTATGGGTTTGTGTTTAGTGGGCCTCACTTTAAAGCTCATATCCAATGGAGTCCATGAGTGCTGTGTTTTTCTAAATTTCATCCACCATGATACATATCCTCTTTCAATACTATGAATTATGTATTGACAATTTATGAAGGATGAAAATATATATACTCATGTATCACAATATATCTATATCCTGTTGGTATCTTGTCTATGCTGCATGATGACAAACATGGAGTTTCCACTCATAGACCATGTTTTTTATGCTTCTCGGTTAATATAATTTCCTAGTTTTATTTTTTTTAACAAAAAGAATTTGATTAATGAAGATTGCACTGCAGGCCAACCATTGTCTTCAAGAAGAGATCAACTATGATGTGGTAGAATACACTTTGGAATCCGTTAAGAAAAATAGAGAGAGAGAGAGAGAGAGAAAACGAACGTACCAGCCATGAGAGATTGAAATTATGACAAAAGACACAGAGGATGATGTAGCCACCAAGAAGCAGAAGCCACGAGGGAACATGCAAATTAAATGCAAATTAGGTTTTTGGTTAGAGATTAAGAAAATATGAAGATGACATGTTTCCCTCTTTTTTTTTTTTCTCTAAATTTTTCTAATAGGTAAGAGTGAGATAGCACTGTTAGATGAACAGGAGAGATGTGCTATAAAAAAATTCTATATGCAGCATTTAATTGGAGAGAAGAATATTAAGTTAGGACTAGCTATGTAAGTTTTCTTTTATATAAAATTGGTCAGTCGTCTATGATGACCATTGCGGAAACTTTTCGTTGCATGGGTGACAGTTTGTTCACTGGTCAAATGATGGTGTTGGCTAGGATTCTATATTTGTGTGATGACCTTTATTTGAGCCCAGATTTTGTCGTTGGTTTGTGTATTGTTTTGCCTTGTCTATATTGTTTTGGGGTGGCTTTAGGCCCACGTTGTTTTCCTAATTTTCTTGATTGAGTTAATCCCCAAACTGGAAATTACACGGAACGATTGTCGAACACTGAAATATGAGCGGGTCAATTATAAGGGTGATAGTATAAGCTAAAATGTCAGCATCATGAATGTGTCAGAAAAAGTAGGAAAACTTACACTTATAAGGGACTTTTTTTTCCCCTTTCATCAAGAGAATTTGAAATTTAAATGGGCCACTTTATTTTGGTTTTGTTAACAATATATACTTATATATCTTGTTCTTAGGGTTAGAAAAATGGGTTTTAAATCGTGTGTTAGCTTATTTTGACTTATTTTATGATAGTCTCAAACTAGAAAAAATAGAGCTTATATTGAGACGGTCTTTTTTTAACTTAGATCATTTAATCTAATGGTTAGCCCGTTTAGCCTATTTTTTTTTATTTTTAAATCTTTTTCTTTCAAATTATCTTGTGTCTATTTCTTTATATATATATTGTTTAATATTGAAACTTGAAATTAGAATTTTTTTATATTTGGAAATGAAATTTTCTCATATTTCATATTTAATATTGTTGAATTATGATACTTACATAAATGATGATTAGTATGTGTTAATATATTTTGATAAATTAATAATTTATGCGGTTTCTATTTTTAATTTAATTACGAATCAATCATGTTGTTTTTTTATTATTTATATTGGTGATTTAAGTTATTATCCAAACCTGTGGATTAGCACGTTCAGCCTGTTTTTTTTTTTTAATTTTTTTCTTTCAAATTACTTTTTTCTATTTATATATATATTATTTAATATTAAAACTTAAAACTAGAATTACTTTATACTTGGAGTTGAAATTTCCCCATATTTCATATTTAATGTTATTGAATTATGATACTTACATAAATGATTACTAGTATGTGTTAATATATTTTGATAAATTAATGATTTATGTGGTTTCTATTTCTAATTTAATCATGAATCAATCATGTTATTTTTTTTATTATTCATATTAGTGATTTAAGTTATTATTCAAATACTAAAAAACTTAAAAAAATATATATATAATATTTGACGGGTTAACCAGCCAACCTACCTTGGCGGTCTTGGGCTGAGATTTTCCCAGCCCGTTTTTTGGTGACCCGCAACGGGCCAGCCCGTTTTAGGGCGGGGTTGCCCGTTTCCCAGCTCTACTTGTTCTATTCTTACCTCTTGAGTTAGCCACAAATATTTTTAAAGGATAAAATTTTATAAAGTTTACATTAAAATATTTTAACAATAATTATATTACAAGAGAGGAATCAAATTTGAAAAGAAAATAATTGTGCAAGAGATTAAATCAACAAATGTACTAAATGTTTAGAGGATGAGATTTTACCATGGTTTTTAAAAATAAAAATGGACTGGCTGATATAACTTTGTGTGACATTTGTCGCATTTGCTTTGTATTTTTCTTTTGTTGTGTTGTTGTGTAAAGATAAATAAATGGCTAAAGGCGAATGATTAATTTTATTGCTAATGTGCTTGGTTGTGAAGAATAGAACAGTGGAACTAGTAGATTTGAAATTAGATGGCTAGATGCAAATTAGAATGGAATCATAGTTTTGGAATTGACTTGATATATTAGTGTTGCTGACTGTCGAGATTTGAAATATATGATTTTCATTTTTTATCTTATTATTGTTCTTCCTTATCTTATATATATTTGTACAAATTTTGAGATAAGTTTCACTATTCTAGCTTATAAACTGTGTGACAATGTGGCTTTTTACACTTTTTATATTTTATAATGAAATTTTAATATATATATATATATATATAATTAATAATATATTAATTTAATTATAATCAATTTCACTATAGCTGAATTAATGAGTTTTAAACTAATGTTTTCATCAATTTAAATTGGGAAAATGAATCATTTAGTCCTTATAGTTTACATCAATTTTCAAATAAGTGCTTATAGTTTAAAAACTTTGAAATCCATCCCTACAGTTTAAACCATTTATAAGGTTAATTCCTATAAAATCAAAAGTTTGTTTTTCAATCCTTCAAATGCTGACATGGCATAACAGTATTTTAACAAAGATTATGTGGTAAACCTTTGCATGATGTGGATCAGACATAAGCTCATGACATAGACAACTCACTCATTCTGTAATCCTACGTTTGTTCTGTCTCTGTTACTTGTCCCTTCCCCTTCCATGTGGTTTTTTATATCACTGCCTATGGTTCCAGGTCAGAGTTTGATTGAAACACTAGTTGCCAGATTCCTCCAGCCCGAGCTACGATTTCTGACGAAGCTAAAGAGATTGTCCAAGAGGGCTTCATCAAATACACTCCAGTAAGTCTAACCATCGGTGTCGACAGGAGCAGATCGAATAAAATTGCGACAACATATAGGTAGGCTTTAGGCTATGGAGAGGCTGCGATTTGGCGATTAAATAGCTCTTGCTTCTCATTCTTCTCATTGTCTTTCTCTCTCCTCCTCCCTTCCCTCTCTCTGGCAGCGTCACTTCTCTCAACCTCAAAGAACTACTTGACATCTCCATTAAAGAACAATAAAAAAAAAGTTAAATGTATATTTCAATGGAAAACACACACACAAAAAGCACCATACATATCATAATTTCTCTCACTATACGACATGAAAACAATAATGGTCACTCGTTCAAAACCAACCTCAAATTGTGAATAAGGGAGGCTCATGTATGCTCACTTCCCATGGGTTCACATATGCATGGTTCTTGCACAGTTGAAAAGCTCGTAGTTTAGAGCTGCACTTCCTTTCATTTGGAAACTAAAAATACGTTGCGTTTTGTTTTTCCTTGTAGATGAGTCAAGCAAGTTTTGCGATGTCAAGTTCCAAGCTAATTGCCACATCATCACTTAACTGCCACATTTACTATTATTTTAACAGTGTTAGGCCATGTAAGCATCTTGGGGGATCGTATTTTAAATGATTGAAAATGCAAGGATTAACCCTATAAGTGTGTGTTTGGATAGCTCCCATAAACACTTATGAGAGCAGATAAGTGATTATGTGAAAAAGTTGTTAAACACAAGTTGCTTTTTAATAAGCACTTATGTCTCAAATAAGTGCCTGTTTGGTTTTCAGTTAATCAAAAATGAGTTTTTGTAGAATTGATTTTGCAACGTAATTATAATAAAAATTAGTTTTGGACTAACGTGTTTATGTTTGGATGATTTATTTGAAAATTGATTTTGACAAAACTCATAATTTGTCTTCAAATTGAGCTTAAACTCTATCTCATGATTAATTTAATTTATTTAAACTAAAATTTAATCTGTATTTATTTAATTGAGAACATAATATATCTGGTGTAACATTTTCTTATAAGTTATAGTCCACGGAGATTAAAAGTTTGAAGGGGTATTTTGATCATTAGATATGAGAAATTTTACGAAATTTCTTTTTTCAATTTTTCCATTTTTTCTCATTTTTATTAGTCCATTTTTATCTAACTTTATTTTAATTGATACATAATTAATACTCAACCACAGTCTACAATAGAAAAGCAACCTCCAAACTGTTTTAGCCAAGAATGAGTTTCCAATCCCAACTACTTCTCAAACATAAAAGTGATATGATAACCAAATATACTATTTTCATTGCAAAATTGGTTTTGGACTCAAACTTAGTTCTAAAAGCATATCCAAATAGACCATAAATACTTATGAAATAAGCTAATTTTTTCTGCTTATGATGATCACTTATTCTCCCATAATTATTTATTTCACTTTTTTTTCATTATCCACCCAATAATCACTTAAATCCCAATATCTAAACATATTTCTTTTCTCAAAATCACTTATGGGGTAAAAATATCTAAATACAAATCACTTTTGACATAATCACTTATTCTTATAATCTATTATGAATAATTATTTATTTTCATAATTATTTATACATAAGTCAATCCAAATACACCCTAACTCTTGTATTTGGTAAAAAAAAAAACCCTATAACTTTGTAAACTATAAGGAGTTGTTTCAAAAAAATTAAATTATAGGGACTGAATTGACAATGAAAAAAAACTATAAAAATAAAATGATTATTTTTCCTATTTAAATTTGAAAAAAATTGAGTCTTACTATTTGAAATGACTTGTTTATTTTATACTAGGGATCTTTAAGAAAGATTTATTTTGATATGCAATTATTGTTATTTTTGTTATTCAAATATCTATCAGGTAACATGTATAGATATCCTTAGCATGATTCTAGCTAATGCTTGGATTGAGGTTTGCCATAATTCTTTGCTTAATAATATCTACTCTAAAATCATATTTGAAGCTGATACCTATTATTTTATTTCATATTTTGAAATTAAGAACAAAAAATTTAAAGGAAATCTTTTAATCATGACCAATATTTATTTATCTTTCTAAATCTTATGTGTTTTAATTTTTCCCCAATAAATCTCCTTAAGAATCTTTGAAATTCAAATGGACTCAGGAAATATGCATGTGTTTTAATTTTTTCCGTAATCAAATATATCTATTTAGTTTAAATTCATATATTCATTATTTCAATTGATTTTATATATTTATTTTTGTGCTTTCATTTTTTCCAGCAAAATCATCTTAAATAATTGATGTTAAGACCTACTATTTGATTTTAAAATTTAAAGTCATAAGTACTAAATCTTACAATGTGCTATGTTTTTTTTGGGACCAACCTTATGATATGCTATTAATCAATTATCCATATTTTTTTATTTATATATTTAGCCCTTCTTTATAATATAATATTTATATTTATAATAGTATGTAATATGCAATGGTAATACATATGTTTAATTAATAAAAAATAATAACGCAGGATAATACGCAAATAACCATAAAATTTGTAATCTTTCATTTAAATTGATTAAATCTGTATATATTTTTGTGACATTGGGCCAATTTTTTTCTATATATTTATTACCTATCTATTATTATATATTATAAAATAGAGGCCGAAAGCAGGATGTGTTACAATTTTAAACCTCCACATTATCAAGCCAACTATGAAAGAATCTGATTTCACATATTCCAAATAATAATTATTTCCTTATAAATGTATTTGTTGATTTTTTAAAATTTGATAGGATGTGATATGATGATATAAAAAAACCATACTTTTTATTTTTATATATAAAAGTATTTTTGTGATTGTGCTTAAGATTGATATATTTTTAAATTCAAATTGGAATTTTTCTATAAATTACTCGCTAGAACAAATGAATTTTGTATCACACGGCTAGTTGGTGAAGAGACCTTTCGTTGGGTTATTCTGGCATTAACCCACCCATCATGAGTTCTCTCCATCACTGACCAAGCTATGATAATGTTGCAATGAAGAATGATATAAATTCTTAATGCGTTTCATGATGCGAACGTAAGCACAATTCTAATTTCCTCTTTAGATAATAAGATGAGTTTATAAAGTATATATGTTTTGCCTTTTCACCTCCATCAATTTTAGATTTTGGATTTTGATTACATATCTATTATATAACAGTATTGCGGGATACTCATGATTGTGATGATAGTGAGAAAGGAACTTCCATGATGATGTTTTCAACGCGTGCAAGGTTTTATTTATTATAATAGTATATTCATTCTACTATTTCTAGGTTAAAATTAATTAATTATTTTGATTTTTTTAGAAATTCTAATATTTTTTTTAAAATTATTTTCATTTCATTTTTTTTTATTTTTTTTTGAGATACATTAAATATGGATATTTTTTAAAAATAGATAATAAATACAACCTCATATACTGTAAATAATTTTATATTTAAAATTTAAGAATAAAAAACCCTATATTTATGCCTGGAGGGAGTATCACTCTTTATTCTCTTTCTTTACTGTTAACTAAACAATTAATGATATTATACCAAACCCTAAAAGGTTTGTGCCGCCGTAGGTCTTGAAAGTTGAAAATGTGTATTATTATTCCAAATACATAATTTTAAAAGACTCCTCTATTTTATTGTTAATATAAGTTAATTTTAACTAACTTATTAAAATTAAAAAAAAAATGGTTACATCATTAAAATTATTTTAAAATTAATATATTTTCTATCTTTACCCTCTAATAAATACTACAAATTCAAACAATCAATATTTTCTTTTATGACTAAATAAGGGTATTTTGAAAATAAAGTAATTAATACTCTAAAAATTCACAGAAGATGACTTATATTTAGGATAAAAAAATATGTAAAATGTGACTAATAAAAAGGATAGGAGAGAGTGTTTGTTTTAGCTCCTTGTAATGTAATGATGTTTTGGGCTTTAGTCCATGTCTGTGACAATTAAAAAGTGTTGATGCTGGGCTTCGGCCCTCTTTTTTATCAAAAAAGAAAAAAGGTTATCTGCTGAAATCATGTTGATTTAAGCTAAAGCAAATCTCTACCTGAGTTCAGCAACTCTGGTCATAGGTTTTGGAGCTCATCATTATTAACATGTGAAATTCTTTTCAATTTCTTTAAATAATTTTTGGATTTACAATTCCCCAGATTTATGGATTGGGGCAGACAAGAGATTAAGCCAATAAAATAATCGTATTTCAATGAAGAAGATCAACGTATGAAAGAGAAGCTTCAAAAGTTAGAACGCTTTCATGTGTTACGGCAACGATGGAAATGAACAAAAATAAAACTGATGCAGAAGAGAGAAGTAATGGATGGCAAAATTTTCTGAGAAGTGGGTGGTGTGAGAGAGATTTGGACCATAACAAAATTAATTTTAATTAAATATTAAGAAGGATAATTTAGTAGTTTTAAATTTATATTTTAATTTTTTATCCTTCGAAATATTTTTAATTTTTAAGATCCTTCAAAATAAATATTACTTATTTTTTGTTCTCCCCATAGTTCTCCCCAATGGCGGTGATGATATTAAGATAATGGGTGAAGTTTTGAAGATTTTAAAATTTTAAATTTGAACAATATATATAGTGCTATGAAGCGTGAATATAGGCTATGGGAGGAAGGAGAGGTTAAAAAAAATAGAGAGAAAATGAGGGAGGAAGAGAAATAGGACGACGGGGAAGGGAAAATTGAGCAAAATACTATAGTTATAAAAAGAAATTACCTGCATATAATAATTTTGAAAAATTTTATCAAGATACTGCACACAAAATTGGAACATGAGATTACATTTTGCAATCTTTATTTTTTTTTAAAATAAAAAACACAAATCATGATTTTGAATCACAATGTGTTTACTTTTTTATTTAAATTATGCAAATCGTGAAGCTATATCACGATTTGCATTATGTCCTTTTCAATTACCAAATTGCCACACATTTGTTTTTAATGTGTTATAATAATTATTACACAATGATTAATAATTATTAGGTAATAATTATAATAATTGTTAAAGATAATAATAATAATAATAATTGTTAGATAATAATTAATAATTGAGTATAATAGATACCCCTCCGGTCCATATTGTAAAACATTTTACATGGTTAGTTTTTTTATCTAAAATATAGGCATTAGATAATTTTCTTCCCATTGTACCCTTATTTTTAATATTTCTATACTATTTATTTATAACCCTACAATGATAATAAAATGTGATATTTAATAAGAGTAAAATAGGTAATATATGTACATTTTTGCATTGATTTCAGGTGAAAAAATGATTTTCTTAATATGTATCTAATTTATACAAAATGTCTTATAATGTGGAACGAAGGGAGTATACTCAATTCATTCTAGTTTATAGTACACTTTTAGCTATCGCACACGGATCAAAATAATAATTAGTAACTAAAAATTTTTTCCACTTTTTCCTAATTACCCTTATTAAATGTATTGGGAAAGAAACATTTTTGTAATGGAGAATATTTGAGCTTATTAGTTAGAGGCAATTTTTGAAAGAAAAAAAATACACCATGTAATCTGTAAGGTGCATTATATTATGAAACATATATTTTTCAAAAAAGTACACTATATAAGGAAATGGAGAGAGTATTAATTAAAAATTTGTAAATAATAAAAAATTAATTTTTAAGCATAAACTATTTTAACAAATTAATTAGTAATTATTAAATTTTAATTAATAAATCCAAATTTTCACAACAATTAAAGATAAAAATTTTTCTTTCACAGAAAAATATTGTTAACCTTATTCGTAATGACTTCCTGTGCTACATCTCGGTCTCCTCTGAACACGTTGTGATCGACCCTATCTTATGGACTCTTCTTTATGTTGAAATTCAGTTAACTCAGTGGCAGTTGCAGCAGGTGGGGTATTTAGATCAAACACAGGAGACTCAATTGGAGGAATTGACTGCTGGGGGTCATAAATACTTCATTTGATGGCCCGCCCACTTCAAATGAATAATTGTTATACTTGAGCTCAAAAAGTGTTAAATTCTCCAATAAAGACATAACTAACCTGAATTAATTTAAATTGAGCGAGTTTAATTGGGATACAGATGATGTTAACATGTAATGGTATTAAGTATAAATATCTGAAGAAGAAGTGACTCCAGGATTTTGTTCCTCTACATCTCCCGCCACATATTGATTTTGTTCCTCTTCTTCTTCAGTTGCAACCGGTGGTTGATTTGACAAATAGTCATCACATCATTTATTTGGTCTACCCTGAGCAATCACTAGACATGATAGCTCAATTGCAGGCGGAGTAGGCTGAGGAACCACATTATAGTGTTGTTCTCTTAATGCCATTTTAATATTTTATTGGTCCCGTATAACCCTTTGTTGATATACCTCGGTTGACATTGGGAAAGGGTTTTGAATACTTAGTTGAATCAATTCATCAGCTATATGGACCTGAAATTAACAATAAGACAATATTAGGTAATGACATTATACATATGAAACAAGATAAGAAGACAATGATTTTAGATACTTACCATAAAATCGGTTACTACACAAGAAGGGTAGATCCACCGTCAGTGTGTCTCCAATACCATTGCATGCACTTAGAATTACGATCTAATGCCTCATGTGCCACAGGTGATTCAACAATAGCATTATGCCACGCAAACCATATTGTAATATACTCCATAAGCTTTTGAATCCAATTTTTTTGATGTTCTTCCTCTTAGTTGGATAGTGTGGCAATTCCCTAAACAAACTGGAGCGATAAGTATTGGTTGTTGACAACCAAATTGCCTAAGCACACGATTAGAATGATACCATTCAATTTATGGAACCATATCAGTGGGACTGAAACTTGCCAAATTTGTGGTGAATCTAAGTAATATCCTGGAATTAATTGTTGCACCGTTGGAGATTCATAAGACTGCTAGACTATGTCTTTCTCCCCCCATTCCATCAAGCGACTTCCTCTAAGTATGCAACACCTTATTAGTCGGACGAGGTTGTCGTCCTACATTTATCCATCTATAATGACATTAAAGCATTTGTTAAAATTTATATGATTAAAATAATAAGACAAAATCAAATAGTTGGACTGTAAATTAAGCATACCTAAATCCCAAGGGTGGTATAAGCGGATAGATATCGATACGTGGATTTGCTGGTGGAGGTTGTTCTGGTGCTAATATTGGAAAGCAATCACATGCTCAGAGATGGAGTAATGTCATATATCCACCTATCCCCTGCTCTATATAGTTTGTAACATTGCATAATTCTTTAAATAAGTGTGCTAATACTGCAGAACACCAAGAATATTTGCCAGCACCTGAGAGATCCCAAAGCAATGTGAGGTACATTAAATAAACATTATGGCTTGATCTATCTGGCATTAAAAAATCCACCAATCAACTGAAGTGTGTATGCACGAGTGAATCTTTGTACTTGTAATTCATCTACGTCATCATCAAGGTTAGGAAAGTGTTCTGCTAGCCAAGTAATTTGTATCCTCTGTCCATACATATACTTTGAAGGTGGTATAATACCAAGTTTCATATGACAAATGTTGGCCCAATCTAAGTCTGTATCACCACTCACGGGTAATCCTTCACAAGGAAGACCCAACTGAATTGCTATATGCTGTAAAGTTATTGTACATTCTCTGTGGGTTGTATGGAAAGTATGAGTCTCCAGACGGCACCTCTCAACAAGTGCTTAAATTAAAGCCGATTATACTCAAATTGGCCTATTCAAGCAACTTTATAGAATTCAGTCTACATCAAATGGATGAAAATTTTCCAAGTTCATGCTAAACCTTGATCCTTGTTCTTTTGGATCCACCTGATTGCTACTTGATAGGATTGTTTATGGCACATGATCCTATAGTGGTTGTGATTCGAAATGGTCATCAATCTCTACATTTGAAATGTGTACATACAACTTCGTTCCAATTAGTTGATTTGAATATTGCAAATTCATTTGCCACATCCTTTTGTATGCCATGATCATCTACGAGAATAGATGACTGGTGCTATGGTGGATTTATGTTTATTAGACATCTATATACTAACTCTGACACAATTTGATTAGGAGGAAGTTGAAGGTTTTGCCCAATGACTTGCTTCAATTGAACCAAACTAATATCTTAATTAACACATATCATTATCATTTTGTCTCATTTAAATGTTACACTATGTGGATCAATACATATCTGTCCATTTGTATATATGTACACCCACTCTCTTCTACTATTCATTCTTGTTCCTATTTTATAAAATCATTTATTATCTATTCATAAACAAGAAATAAATATTAATGCACCAAAAAAAATTGATAACTACACAATAAAATTTTATAAGCTAATAACCTCTTTGTTGTGAAGATATTGAAAATAAAATTCTTTATTAAAAAATTATATTACAATGAATATTATTTATTATAGTTCATATGGCATGTTATTATTCCTAACCACAATTTATTTATACAATTATTGTTGAATCAAGTGTTTTGATAATTCCAAACTAACCTTCAAGAGCTTGGAATAAAGATATCAAATGTGCACAAAGGTTTCAAGTGAAGGAATTTTAAAAAAATCAATGCAAGAATAGATGTAGAATATTTAGTAATGTTTTAATTTAAGTAAAAGACTTTGATTTGGTGAAAAGATGTTTTAAAACCTTGATTCTATGTTAATTCATGGAATATTTGAAAAACACCCACCAACAGACGAAGTTTGAAAGGTTTATACTGATCTGCTGTTTTGAAAATTCAAACTTTGGCTGTGGAAATTCGAATTTCAAGTTGAAAATAGAACAAGTCTGGAAAAGAAGCTTCTTTGACAGATGAATTTTGACTTGAGAAATTCGAATTTTGATACGTGTCTGAAAAGAGCTTTCTCTGACAGACGAATTTTGACTTTTGAAAATTCGAATTTCAAATAAAATGTAACTTATGAAAATTAAAAAATTTGTCTGAGAATATGTCAAAGTTCATCTGAAAATAGGTTTAGAAAGAGTTTTAAAATTGCTCACTGACAGACAAACTTTGAACTTGAAAATTTGAATTTTAGACATAAAGCTTGTGAGTCTATTGTGTTGATATGTTGACATACAAATGACAAAATTTAGAAATTCGAATTTTAAAGTAAGTCTGAAAAAAGGTCTCTCTGACAGACGAACTTTGCCCTTTGAAAATTCGAATTTTGAATAAGATGAACTACTATGCATTATTAAACCAGCTACTGATAGACGAATTTTGCGTTCCAAAATTCGAATTTTGAAGGCACTGTACCAAAATAAAATTACTGTTCACACTTAACAGAAAGACTTTCAATATGAAAATTCATATATTCCAACATGGAATCATTTTCTAAAGATGAATATTTGAATTTTGCTTCATAACAGACGAACTTCAGGAGTTCAACATTAAAGGCTGTAGCTTTCAGTTTCTGTGAAATTTGTCTGTTGACTAACTGAAATTCGAACTTTGAGTGTCAGAAACATTACATGTGGTTGGTGAACGGGTAGTTTCTCAAAGTAACCGTTGGGTAACATCTCTAACGGCTAGATCTTGTCTCTAACATATAGTTGGGATAGAAATCTATAAATAGAATTTCATTTAAAGATGTGGGTTACGAAAATTACTTTGTATATACTGAAACTCTACAAAATCATCAACTCAAAGTCTCTTACTCTCACATACTTCATTCTTTGTACTTTAACTTTCATATACACTCTGATTAAGAGAGTTTATTCATTGTAAATAATCTTATCTTCATCTGGAAGAAAGATTTTCTTGTGAGGAGATATCACAAGGGATTAGGGAAGCACTTAGTGAGAGTGCAAAGAGAGAAAGTGTGAGCTCTTGAAACAGAGTATCAACGCTGTACTGTGACATTTGTAAGAAGTCCACTGAATTCTTGCAGGATAATAGAAAATCTCAAGTGGTGATTGGGGACTGGACGTAGGTCAAGTTGAAAGACCGAATCAGGATAAATATCTGAGTCTTCTCTTCCTTACTACTACTTTTACTGTTTATTCATTTATACTCTGTTTTACTATCACCCTTTACTTTCTTCACTTTCTTGACGTTTTCCAGAAAAATTTTTAATCTTCCCAATTCACCCCCTATTGGGAAGCCAGCTTATCTAACAATTATACAATTTATTTATTATCTTTTAAAACTATAATATTTGTTGCACTCTTAAATTACTTATTTAGTTTATTATATAAATTCATATATGCATGACAAAATTTAATATATAACAAAGTATATATCATTTTTTTACATGCCATCTATTTTTATATATTATAATTTTTATTTTTACATAAAAATATATGAATATATTTAAAACAAAGTGTAGATATATTAATTGTTTTTATATTAATTAAATTTGTAAAATTTTTATAAATATTAATTAATTTTATATGATTTTTTTCTTAATAAGTTATATATAATAAATTGAATTTATTATTACATAAATATTTTTAAGCTTTCAATATTTTTATTTTTGTTTAAAATTTTAAATTGATTTCTTAATGTTTTATATAAAAATTATGTATGATTACTGAGTGCTTCTAATTTTATAAAATGTTATTTTTTTATGATAATTTTATTTTTTTGAAAAATACATTTTAGATAAATGTACTTATATTTTTGTTAATAAATAAGTTAATTTATTATTTTTTAGAATGTAAGTTTATTAGGTTATATAAAATATATGTACATATATATAAAGAACCAATAACGTGATTATGTGGGGGCAAAATTATTTTTTATAAAAGTTAAAGATGATAAATATTATATAAAGGTAGATGTACAAATATTAAAATTACACTAAACTTTTAAATATCAAAATTATTTTTATACTTGATAGCAAATTTTTTTGAATTTTTCTTAATTTATTATTAAAAGTTTGATTCATGAAAATTGATACTCTTATAAAGAGGAAAAAATTTTTTTCCAAAAAATTTTTTCTTTTTATTCAAAATTTAAAAAATTTGCATTCTTTTCTTTTCTTTTTTTTTTTTATAAAACAAGAACTAACAAAAAACACCAAGAACAAAGCACTAAGGTGCTAAAACACCCATTAATTGCCTGTCTCTCTCCAATGCATGATGAATGACAGGTGGTGGATCTACATAACGAACAAGCCTAGGAACATTCATCAGTGCACCTTTAGCAAGACTATTATTAGCCACCATGTTTGCATCTCTAGAACAAACCATGATATTCGTAGACCATTGGTGTTATAGCATCTGTTGGATCTCATTAACTAATCCACATTCCTCCCTATTCAGCTGCATGGCATCCCGAACCCATCGAACCACCTCCTCACAATCACTTTCCACATCTATACACCTAGCACCCGAATCCCATACAAGTTTTAGCCCCCATAAGATTGCCCAGAGTTCTGCAAAAACACAGCTTCCCTAACCTAAATTGACAGTAAATCCCAAGACAAATTCTACGTGATTCCTCAGTGCGCTACCACAAGTGGCCAACCCAGAAATAGAACTAGCTGCTGCATCCTCATTGATCTTCAATCTCTCCTCATCCTGAGCTTCCCAATGTAAAATCCTTAAAAAGATAAAATATCTAGAAATGTATAAAAAATTAAAAAAAATGGGCAAACACCATTTTACGTAAAATAGGGCAAACAGATTATTTTCCCAGTCGGGCAAAATAATAGAAATTACATTTTTTCCCCTGAAAATTATGGAAATGACAATTATGTCTCCAAGCATATAAGAATCACGTGGGGAAGAAAGGAATAAAATCCTTAGAAAAAATTACACCTAATGACCTGATTTTGAAAAATCATAACTAAATACAGAAAAATCTTATCAAAGTGGTTTAAGTCTCTAAATGAAGCTAGAAACATGATCTACAAAGAAAAAATATGAAACTTGCCTTTAACTAGACCAATTTGTACAATTTATTACTCAAACTTACACTGTACAAATAGTTATTTTTCTCTTTTCCAGAATTTTGGTCATAACTTTAAAAATTTATATCTAACTCTATACTTAGCCAAATCATTCATTCTCTATGCCATTGGAAATATCTATGTATCTACTTATAGCCATATTTTTCTCATACATTTATTTAACATGTGCAGGACATTATTGCAACTTAAAACACTAAGGGTCAGAACCTCACTCTAAAAATCACTTTTGGTCTGGCCGAAATTCATCTTATAAGAGGAAAAATGGGATTTTTACAAAACTTGCTCAAATCATGGCTAGTTTGCTTCCTCTTGCTAAATCTCATGCTTAATCACAATTTTATGGTTTAAAAACACCTTCCCTCTCTTAAACATACTTAAACCAAATTTGGACAAGAAAGGGAAGAGAAGAAATTTCAAGAAAACCAACCCAAACAACTAAGAATCCAAGCTAGAACTCATAAGGATTGAAAGTTAAACACTTACCAATTTTTCTTGATTTTCCTTCCTATTTTCTTTCATTTTCTCTTCACCTCACGTGCTCTCCTTGTTAGTTAGGCTGACTTCCCACGATGGGGGGTGAATTAGGAAGATTAAAAATTTTCTGCACAAAGTGAAATAGGTGAAGAAAGCAAGGTATAATGAATGCAGCGTATAAGCAGAGCAAACTGAAAAAAGTAATGATAAGGAGAAGAACACTCAGAAATTTATCCTGGTTCGGTCTATCCACTTGACCTATGTCCAGTCCCCAAGACACCTCTTAAGATTTTTCACTATACTGCAAGAATTCAATGGGCTTCTTGCAAATGCCACAGTACACAGCTTGTGCTCTGTTTTCTAGAGCTTTCTCAATCTCTCTAAGCACTTCCATAATGTGCTTCCCAATCCCCTTGTGATATCCCCTTATAAGTAAATCTATCTTCCAGATGAAGATTAGATTGTTTACAAAGATATAACTCTCTTGAATAGAGTAAATATGAAGGTTAAAGTATAGATATTAAAGTTGAGAGGGCAAAAGCTTTTTGAGAAGAAGATTTGGCAGAATTTCAGTATATACAAAGTTTGATTCATTACCCACAACTTCAAATGATGTTATATTTATAGATTTAGGTCTCAAATGTCCGTTAGAGACAAAATCTATCCGTTGGAGAAGTTATCCAACGGTTACTCTGAAAAACTATCCGTTAACCAACCGCATTTAATGCTTCTGACATACTAAAATTTTGAAGGAACCGAAGGTTAAAGCTTCCAACATTGAAATACTGAAGTTCGTCTGTTCATGAAGTGAAATTCAAATTTTGAAACTTAGAAAATGTTTCCATGTTGTGACATACGAATTTTCAAGAGAAGAGTTTTTCTGTTAAGTGTGAACAGTGTTTTCAATTTGCTACAGTGCCCTCGAAATTCAAATTTTGGAGTCCCAAAATTCGTCTGTTCTTAGCAGGCTCAGAAAGCACAGTAGTTCTTTTACATTGAAATTCGAATTTTCAAAGAGTGAAATTCTTCTGTCAGAGAGACCTCTTTTTAGACTTACTTTGACATTCGAATTTACAAACACTGTCATTCGTATGTCAACATGTCATTGCAACAGACTTACAACCTTAGCTTCTGAAATTCGAATGTCCATGTTCAAAGTTCATCTGTCAGTGAGCAATTTTGAAACTCAGAATAATCTTGATTTCAGATGAACTTTAACATAGTTTCAGACGAATTTCTTCAGTTTTCATAAGTTGTATTTTATCTGAAATTCGAATGTTCAAAACTCAAAGTTCGTCTGTTGCTTAACAGCTTCTTTCAGACACATATGAAAATTCAAATTTTGGAAAATCAAAATTCGTCTGTCAGAGAAACATCTCTTCAGACTTATTCAGTTTTAACTCGAAATTCGAATTTCCAAAGTCAATGTTCGAATTTCCAACATTACAGTTTAATGCAATATTTTCAAACTTCGTCTGTTGGTGGGTATTTTTCAAATATTTCATAATCTAACATAAAATCAAGGTTTTAAAACGTTTTTCCACCAAATCAAAGTCTTTTACCCATGACAAAAGATCCTACAACAATCCTAGCAATGATTACTTAGATTTTCTTCACTAGAGATACTTTTGAACTCCTTTGATATCTTCAATCCAAGCTCTTCAATGTTGGTTTGGAATCATCAAAACTTTTTGATTCAACATTCTCCCCCTTTTTGATGATGACAAAACAACTTACAAACTGGATTAGTACTTGGGTTTGCTTTAGCAAGCTCCCCCTCAACATATGCATTATATTTCAAGAGATATCATATATAGCACATCAGTGAAGAGATTCAGGAAGTGATAAGTACAAATCATTGCAACTAAGGAACTCATTCATTTCAATACTTATTGCTTTACAGAAACAAAATTAATCAAAGTTCTTCACAATACAAAATGCAAACAGTTAAAACAAACAACAGAAACACAAAGCACTACAAGAGGACTCAAGCCTAAAACACTAAACAAGACTTTAATCACTTCTTCTTTGGCTTGGTCTTCTTGCTGTACATCTTCTCAGATGGCTCAACAGTAGATTTTCCAGTTTGCTTCTTCTTCTCCTCCTTTTTGGTATCATCAGGAAGGCCAACGAAATCAACTGGAGGAGGAATCTGAGTAACTAGAATGGCTTGAAGTGGCACAAGAGCAAAAGGGATTTTTGGTTCAACTGGGGTCTCAGTGCTTGGTTCCTCGTCAGAGATTTCCAGCAGTTCTTGCATTGCCTGCCTGGAAAGAGCTAACTGAGCTCTCTGTTCCTCTGAAAGCCCATAAGCAGCAAGAGAGGGAGGAGCTGGTTCATCAGGATGAAACATTTCCTCAAGCCTTCTTCTTTGAACTTGCAGGAGAGCATTGTGAGCAATAGCCTCATAATCAACAACAGGCACAATACTTCTCTCTTCATTGCTTGCACCCTCCTGCATAGAAGAGGTGAAAATGGCTGCCACCAATCTTTCTACTTGCTCAGATTCTTGAATGAAAAGAATTGAATCCTGAGCATTTTCTTGCATAGGCTCATGAGGGCTTGTCTCTTGAAGTCCTTCCTCTTCCAAGCCATAGTCCAAGGGTGGACCAGTGTTAGCAAGACTGACTTCCCAAGAGGGGGGGTGAATTGGGAAGATTGAAATTTTTCTGCACAAAGTGAAATGGGTGAAGATAGCACAGTGTAATGGAAGCAACGTATAAAACAGAGCAAGCTAAAAAGTAAAGATAGGAAGTAGAAGACTCAATAATTTATCCTGGTTCGGTCTATCCACTTGACCTACGTCCAGTCCTCAAGGCAACTCTTGAGATTTTTCCACTATACAGCAAGAATTCAACGGGCTTCTTGCTAATGCCACAGTACAACGAGTATGCTCTGTTTCTGGAGCTTTCTCAATCTCTCTAAGCACTTCTACAATGTGCTCCCCAATCCCCTTGTGATTTCCCCTCACAAGTAAATCTATCTTCCAGATGAAGAGTAGATTGTTTACAAAGATATAACTCTCTTGAATAGAGTAGATATGAAGGTTGAAGTACCGATATTGAAGTTAAGAGGGTAAAAGCTTTTTTGAGAAATTGATTTGGCAGAGATTCAGTATATACAAGTTTTATTTGTTACCCACAACTTCAAATGATGTTATATTTATAGATTTAGGTCTCAAATGTCCATTAGAGACAAAATCTATCTGTTGGGAAAGTTATCCAACGGTTACTCTGAAAAACTATCCGTTTACCAACCGCATTTAATGTTTCTGACATACTGAAATTCGAATTTTGGTTGGCTAACAGATGAATTTCGAAGGAACCAAAGGTTAAAGCTTTCAACGTTACAGCACAAAGTTCGTCTGTTCATGAAGTGAAATTCAAATTTTGAAACTTACAAAACATTTTCACAATGTGACATACGAATTTTCAAGAGGAAAGTTTTTTCGGTTAAGTGTGAAGAGTGTTTTCAATTTTCTACTGTGCCTTCGAAATTCAAATTTTGGAAGCCCAAAATTCATCTATCTACAGAACGTTCAAAGAGGCACAGTAGTTCACTTTCTTCCAAATTCGAATTTTGAAGTAGTGAAGTTCGTCTGTCAGAGAGATTCTTTTCAGACTAACTTCAACATTCGAAGTTACAAAGCTCTGTCATTCCTATGTCAATATTTCATTCCAACAGACTCACAAACTTAGCTTCTGAAATTTGAATTTTAAAGTTCGTCTGACAGAAAGCAGTTTTGAAAATTAAATTATTCTTGATCTCAAATGAACTTTAACATTGTTTCAGACAAATTTCTTCCATTTTCATAAGTTGTGATTTGTCTGAAATTCGAATTTTGAAGACTCAAAGTTTGTCTGTTTCAAAGAAGCTCCTTTCAGACTTATATGAAAATTCGAATGTTGGAAAGTCAAAGTTCGTCTGTCAGAGAGCTTTTTTCAAACTCAATTTCATCTTGATTTCAGATGAGCTTTAACATTATGTCAGACGAATTTCTTTAGTTTTCACAAACTGTATTTTATCTGAAATTCGAATTTTGAGGATGTGAAGTTCGTCTGTCAGTGAAAAGCTTCTTTCAGTCTTTGATGGAAAGTCAAATTTTGGATAATCAAAATTCGTCTGACAGAGAGACAACTCTTCAGACTTATTCAGTTTTGACTCGAAATTCGAATTTCCAATATGACAGTTCATTTTAAACTTTCAAACTTCGTCTGTTTGTGGGTATTTTTCAAATAAGTCAAGATTTAACACACAATCAAGGTTTAAAAACATCTTTTCTTAAAATCAAAAACTTTTACCCTCATTTGAACATAACAAAAGATCCTACTGAAGATCTAGCAGCTAATACTCAGAAATTCTTCACTTGAAGCACTTTGATCTCCTTTGATATCTTCAATCCAAGCTTTTGGATGTTAGTTTGGAATCATCAAAACTCTTGATTCAACATTCTCCCCCTTTTTGATGATGACAAAATAACTTACAAACTGGATTAGTACTTGGGTTTGCTTTTACAAGCTCCCCCTCAACATATGCATTATGTTTCAAAAGATATCATATACAGCAGATCAAGTGAAGATATTCAAAGAGTAATATGCACAAAACATTGCAACAAAGAAATCCATTCATTTAATCAAGAGTTGCTATACAAGAGCCAAATTAATCAAAGTTCCAATATTCAAACATTCAAAACAGCAACAGAAACACAAAACACTACAAGAGGACACAAGCCTAATTTCTAAGCAAATCTTCAATCATTTCTTCTTGGGCTTGGTCTTCTTGCTATACGTTTTCCCTTTCCCAGATTGCTCAGCAGCAGCAGACTTTCCAGTTTGCCCAGTTTTCTCCCCCTTTTTGGCATCATCAGGAAGGCCAACAAAATCAGCAGGAGGAGGGATCTGAGAAACAGGAACAGCTTGAAGTGGGACAAGAGCAAAAGGGATTTCTGGTTCCACAGGAGACTCAGTGCTTGGCTCCTCATCAGAGATTTCCAGAAGTTCTTGCATTGCCTGCCTGGAAAGAGCTAACTGAGCTCTCTGTTCCTCTGAAAGCCCATAAGCAGCAAGAGAGGAAGTGGTTGGTTCATCAGGACGAAACATTTCCTCAAGCCTTCTTCTTTGTTCTTGCAGGAGAGCATTGTGAGAAATGGCCTCATAATCAACAACAGGCATAATACTTCTCTCTTCATTGCTTGCTCCTTGAAGTCCTTCTTCTTCCAATCCATAGTCCAAGGGTGGACCAGGACTTGGTGTCCTCATTGTATCAGCACCATCTATATCATCATCATGGTCAGAGGAGGCAATCTCGAAGGGGCTTGGAGGCTCAGGAGTTGGAGAGTGGACAGGCACAGATGACCCTGGTTGAGGTGGAGCTGAAGTGGCAGGAATTGCACTTCTGATCTCTTCATAAGCATCAGCCACCACCTTCATGTTTACAGCCAACTGTTGGATCTGATCTTGCAGATGAGCAAATTTGGCATTTTGCTCATCTCTGATGCTGAGGATGAGTGTAGACAGGCTGTCATACAACTCAGTGATCTTGGTTGGCTTGGCCCGTGAGAAGGGAGTGGAAGGAATGTGAGTGGGCTTTGAGGGAGATGGGATAGGCATAGAGGGCTGAGTGGTAGGTCTGGCAGGAGCCTCAGAAGTACCCTCTTGCTGTAGGGAGGCACCTTCAACAAAGAAGAGATCTTCAATTCTTCCTGCTCCCTTTCCAACCCATCTTCCTTCATCTCTTTCAATGCCCATCCTCTGTAGTTCTTCCTCCTTGAATATTTCAGTGGGCTTGCCCTTCCCTTTCTCAATATGCTGAATTCTGGCATACTGCAGAATTCTGGAGATGATAGCAGCATAGGGAAGTGTTGAGTCCTTCCTCTGATCTCTTGCCTTGATCATACGTTGGAGTATGATGTGTCCCATGTTGATCAGCTTTCCACGCATGATTACAGCCATGACATGTGCCTCTACCCTTGTTATCAGATTGAAGCTGCCTTCTTTGTTGAATATAATCCTGGTCACTACATAGTGCAGGATTCTCACTTGAACACCGAGGTCTATGGGCTTCAACAGGTTTATGGATGGCCAATTTTCCCTCTTTCTGAACAATGTGCTCAGAATAGTACTCTCATTATAGTTCAGAGAGGGACCACCTTCTTCATCAGCCATATTTGCCTCATCCATGTACCCAGAGGCATTGATATCAATCTTGAGTCCATCTTGCCCAGGTATCTCCAGCACCTCATTGAATGTGTCATCAGTAAGCCAAATGGTCCTGGACCTTAGATTGACTGCCCACTTCTTCTTCTTACTATTATATTTTAAAGAAGCGTACCATGACTTCACCACCTCATCATCATATCTTTCTAATACTTCCAACAGATTCTTGTATCTCATCATCCATATACCAGCATCAAAATTATTTGAGATCAAGAAATCTTCCAAATTTACACAATGTGGCTTGATTACCTTCTTGTTGGCAAATTTGGTGGAGAATTCTTCTTGAATCTGTGGAGTGCTCCATAATGGCAGTGTGGTAAGCTCGTACTCTCCAGATTGAGTACTGAAGGATGAAGTGGAAGCAACAGCAGCAGCTTCTAAAGAAACTGGAACCGAAGGGTCTGCACTTTTCGGTAAGAAGGGTCCAGCTTTCTGAGAATCTGCTTTGGATGCAGTCTTTTGGCGTTTGGTGGGAGTTGCCTTACTGGATTCAGCTTTTCTCTTTGATTTTTCTCCTTCCTTCGAGGCATATTGTGATTTAATATTCCTCTTTGGTCGGGCTTCAGCCTTCCCAGCATCAGGATTTTTGACTCTTGCCATTTTTCGGACGAATGTTGCAGAATGTGGCTTAGAATGGGTTTAAAGGATGCGAAAGGAAGTTTAATCGGTGGGAAATGGCAGTTTTTGGTCAGAATTGAAGGGACTTGATGAGAGAATTGAAACAGACTCAGAGGAGTTAAGAATAGGGTTGCGTCTGTTCAAGAGAAAACCGTCGGATTTAACGTAAGTAACCATCTGACAGACGAATTTTGAGAGGTCAAAATTCAAATTTCGGGCAGTTACAAGTTAAACCGTTCAGCAAAACTTACTGACAGATGAATTTTCTTTTGAAAGTTCATCTGACAGTGGCTTGGATTAAGCAATACAAGCACAACAGACGAATTTTGTACCAACAAAGTTCGAATGTTGAAAAGAAAACAGTAGGCAACAGACAAGACATCAACCAATAGATGAATTAAGCAAGCAAAACTTCATCTTTCAAGCATTCAACATGAAGAACATGATTCAACAGACGAATTTTGAACTGAAAATTCGTATTTTTCAACTTTTGTAAAGGTTGTCCAACATTCGTATTTTAAGAAGTTATAATTCGTACAACAGTGATGGACAAACATAACTTTGAAATTTTTGTTTTTGAAAATTCGAACTTCAAAGATCCAACAAACGAATTTCGAGGCATCACCGAGAACTGTTCCAAGGCTAATAGGCCGAAGTTCGTCTGTTGGTCAACTAAAATTCGAATGTTGACCATGTTGACTAGTTCAAAAACATAGTTTATGAGGCAAAATACGTCTAACACACATTAAAATTCGAATTTCATTTTATAAAAACTTATAGAATGGATCCAGAACTCAGAATTTTCATCATTTACTTCACTTTCTGGTTGTTCCATTCTGATGTGCTCCAATCTTCAAGTTTATTGCCATTGAATCTTGTAAGGAGCACCTACAGCTTAAATTAAACATACTCCGATGCTAAAGTTAGAATTAATCTTAAAGTTGAAACCTTTGAAATCAAGATTGCACAAGAATAACTTACAGTTCACTGGGATTTACCATACCCAATTCTCTCCTTATTTTGCAATGTCTGTCTTCTGATAGAGGCTTTGTGAGTATATCAACAACTTGATTCTCTGTTGGGATGTACTCCAGCTTAACTTCTCCTTTCAGAACATGATCCCTTATGAAGTGGTGCCTAACTTCAATATGTTTCATCCTTGAATGCATGACAGGATTCTTGGTGATACTTATGGCACTTTGGTTGTCGCACATGATTGGTATCTCTTTCATTTTAACCTCAAGATCTTCAAGCTGCTACTTCATCCAGATGACTTGGGCACAACAGCTTCCAGCTGCAACATACTCAGCTTCTGCAGTGGATAGGGCCACACTGTTTTGCTTTTTGCTGAACCATGAAACCAGGGATCCTCCAAGAAACTGACAAGTTCCACTTGTGCTTTTTCTGTCAGTTTTGGATCCTGCAAAATCAGCATCAGTGTATCCTTTGAGATCTTCTCCATTGCTCTTTGGATACCAGAGACCCATCTGTGATGTTCCAATAAGATATCTGAAAATTCTCTTCACAACTGTTGCATGGGTTTCCTTGGGACATGATTGGAACCTGGCACACATACAGACACTGAACATAATGTCAGGTCTGCTGGCAGTTAAGTACAGCAGGGATCCAATCATTCTCCTGTACTGAGTAATGTCAAACATCTTCCCATTCTTATCCATGTCTAGTTTGGTTGCAGTAGCCATAGGTGTTCCCATTGGCTTGACATTCTCCATTCCAAACTTCTTTAGCAGCTCCTTTAGATACTTGGATTGACTGAGAAAGATACCATCATCAAGCTGTTTGATTTGCAGTCCAAGGAAGAAGTTAAGTTCACCCATCATGGACATCTCGAATTCTCCGTGCATTAACTCAGAAAATTTCTTGCAAAGAGTTTCATTAGTAGCACCGAAAATAATATCATCAACATAGATTTGAACAATTAGTAAATCTTTATTTTCTTTCTTAGTGAATAAAGTTGTGTCAACTTTGCCTCTATTGAACCCCTTTTCAATTAGAAAATTGCTCAGTCTCTCATACCATGCTCTAGGGGCTTGTTTTAAACCATAAAGAGCTTTCTTCAGTTTATAAACATGGTTTAGTTTTGTAGAATCCTCAAAACCTGGAGGTTGATCTACATAAACTTCTTCCATGATATATCCATTTAGAAAGGCACTCTTTACATCCATTTGATATAGTAAAATATTTTTCATGCATGCATATGCTAGCAGTATTCTTATGGCTTCTAATCTAGCTACTGGTGCAAAGGTTTCTTCAAAATCAATACCTTCTTCCTGATTATACCCTTTAACAACCAATTTAGCCTTGTTTCTTATTATTGTTCCAGATTCATCAAGTTTATTTCTAAAAACTCATTTGGTACCAATGACAGGATGATTTTTGGGCCTAGCACTAAATCCCAAACATGATTTCTTTCAAACTGATTTAGTTCATCTTGCATAGCTAAAATCCAGTAATCATCAGTTATGGCTTCTTCAGCACATTTAGGTTCAATTTGAGAAATGAAAGCGCAGTTGAGCATTTGATCCCTTAACTGTTTTCTGGTTTTGACTCTCTTTTGAACATTTCCTATTACTTGATCAACATGATGATTCCTTTGATATCTCCAAGCTCTAGGGAGTTCTTGAGATGTTTCTTCATTAATTTCATCATCAAACTCTTGCTCCTGGATATCTTCCTCTGTGTTAACAGATTCAGATATCTTTGGAGGTTCAGTTTTACTTTTATCAAAAATGCCCAGTTTTTCAAAGTTAAAAGCAAGATCATCCTCATTGGTAACATGTTTTGAAACAGTTTCATTTTGAATGAAAACCACATGCACAGATTCTTCTACCACATTTGATCTTTTATTATAAACTCTATATGCCTTACTCCTACTAGAATAGCCCAGAAAGATACCTTCATCGGATTTGGCATCAAACTTACCCAGATTTTCTTTCCCATTGTTGTGAATGAAGCATTTGCATCCGAACACATGGAGATGAGACAGATTTGGCTTTCTTCCCTTGTAAAGCTCGTATGGAGTCTTTCCAAGGATTGGTCTGATGTAGGCTCTATTTATGATGTAGCTTGCTGTATTCACTGCATCAGCCCAAAACACTTGAGAGAGTTCCTTTTTATTCAGCATAGCTCTGGCCATTTCTCCAATAGTTCTGTTCTTCCTTTCTACTACCCCATTCTGTTGAGGGGTCCTTGGAGCTGAGAAGTTGTGGTCAACCCCATGCTCATTGCAGTATTCCAGGAAGTATCCATTTTCGAACTCTCCTCCATGATCTGACCTGATTGACACAATAGAAATACCTTTCTCATTTTGCACTTTCTTAGCTAAGGTTACAAATGCATTAAATGTATCACTTTTAGAGGAAAGAAATAATGTCCAAGTGAATCTAGAATAGTCATCTACAATTACAAACACATACAGGTTACCACCAAGACTTTTCACCCTAGATGGTCCAATTAAGTCCATATGCAGCAATTCAAGTGGTCTAGTTGTGGTAACTACATTTTTAGATTTTAAAGATGATTTATTTTGTTTCCCTCTTATGCATGCATCACATTCTTTGTCCTTTTCAAAAGATATTTTTGGCAGGCCAGTCACTAGCTCATTCTTGATCAGTTTAGACAATTTATTCATGTTAACATGAGCTAATCTCCTATGCCATAACTAACTATCATTATCCTGGCTAATTAGACATACAGAATCCAAGGGAGGAAGTTCATCAAGATCAATAGTATAACAATTACCATCCATTTGAGCTTTGAGGATTACTTTGTGATCACTTTTTCTGATGACCAGGCAAAATTTTGAGTCAAACAGCACCCAATTTCCTTTATCACAGGTCTGACTCACGCTCAGCAAATTGTGGTTGAGGCCAATCACAAACAGCACCTCTTCAATGGATGTTTCCGGATTTTTGCCTACAATGCCAATGCCAACAATTTTGCCATATTAATCACCTCCAAAGGTCACCTTTCCTCCTTTCTTGTCTCTAAGGGTGATGAACTTCTCCTTATCACCAGTCATGTGACTTGAGCAGACACTGTCCATATACCATTTGTTGCTTTTCTTAGCTTTGAGACAGACCTGCAAAACAATGTTTATGTTTTCCTTTTAGGTACCCAAATTTGCTTGGGTCCTTTTTGGTCAGTAGATTTTTTTCTAGATGCAGATGCAACTTTGGGAGCCCATTCAAGTTTCCTGCCAAGTTCATTTTTTTTTCAATGCACAAGAACTGGAAATATGTCCCTTTTTGTTACAGAAATGACAGGTAGTGAAGGGACTGCTAGATTGAGTGGTAGGAAGAAAACAATGCAGATAATACTTTTATCTTGTATGCTTTGGTTGATTATATGTTTCAATGCAAGATGACATGTGATCTTTCTTTCTGTTGCTCTCAGCATGCACAAAATGTCTCATGTATGCATTCTGGTTTTTCTTCCTAATCTTTTCCTTGAAGCACATGGATCATAGCCAAGACCAGCTTTTCCTTGTGATATTCTTTGGCTCCCCATCAAGGCAAACAACATATATTTTCCTCTGGTGAGCCTAGACATGGTTTTTACTAAGTAATCATTAGTTTGCTTCAGTTCAATGCATGAAGTACAGCAAACAGATTTAGCAGTAGGTAGAGAGGTGATTTCAGAAATGTTGCTTTGAGATTCCAGTTTATTAATCTTTCTCTTTGCTAGTTTTAGTTCTTTAACAACTTTAATAAACTCATCATGAAGCTCATGAAATGCATCAAGTAGCTCAGAATAGGAAGGTTCAGATTCTTATACCTCTTCCTCTTGATCACTGCTGCATGAGGGCTCGGCTTCTTCAGAAGCAAGTGCCATCAGGCAGATGTTGGCAATCTCATCCTCATCCTCTTCCTCCTCATCTGAGCTGTTGCCCAATATTGATGAGATGTAGGCTTTCTTCTTCTTCCCTTTGTCAGCAGTTTTCTTATCCTTTTCTTGCTTTTTGAGGAATTGAGGACAATCCCATTTGATGTGTCCCTGCTTCTTGCATTCATAGCAAGTCACAGGCTCTTTTCCCTCTCTCTTGCTTTCACCAGCTGCTCCCTTCTTGAAGAATTTCTTGTTCTTATTCTTGTTGTAGAATCTTCCGAAATTTCTGACCATCATAGCCAGAGTTTCTTCATCCAGCTCATCTCCTTCATCAGATTCTTCTTCCTTTTCATCAGCAGCTTTGAGGGCAAGGCCTTTCTTCTTTCTGTCCAGCCCAGCTTCCTTGAGAGCTTTGATTTTTCCTTCATACTCCTCAAGGCTGCCAAAGAGAGCTGTGACAAAGGCCAATGATTCGCCTCCGGCTTCCTCTATTACTGTCACCTTGGGCTGCCATTCTAGAGGGAGAGCTCTGAGTATCTTTCTTACTTTTTCAGACTGAGTGTATTCCTTTCCCAGGCTCTCCAATTGATTTACAATGAGAGTGAATCTCTTTTGCAGCTCCTTTACAGTTTCTCCTTCAGCCATTCTGAAGCTTTCATACTCTCCAATGCATGTGTTTAGTCTGTTTTCCCTGACCCCAGTTGTTCCTTCATGTGCAATCTGCAGAGTGTCCCACATTCCTTTTACAGTGGAGCATTGTTAGACTCTGTAGAATTCGTCCTGATTCAGGGCACTGACTAAACAATGTTTTGCTTTGAAATTTAGCAGGACTCTCCTTCTGTCTTCCTCATTCCACTCTGCTTCTAGCTTCTCTTTGTGTCTTCCATCTTCAGTTAGAGTCATTGGGATGAAATCTCCTTTCTCAATGACTGACCATATATCAAGATCAATTGATTGGAGGTAAATCAGCATCCTCATCTTCCAGTACCCATAATGTTCTCCACTAAAGCCTGGTGGTCTATTAGTGTTGTTCCCTTCAGGAAGTATGCTTTCTCCAAAGCCAGCCATCTTAATTCCCGAACTGTGAGATCCTTTGAATGGGAATCCGGGCTCTGATACCACTTGTTAGCAAGGCTGACTTCCCAAGAGGAGGGGTGAATTGAGAAGATTGAAATTTTTCTGTACAAAGTGAAATGGGTGAAGATAGCACAGTGTAATGGAAGCAACGTATAAAACAGAGCAAGCTGAAAAGTAAAGATAGGAAGTAGAAGACTCAGTAATTTATCCTGGTTCGGTCTATCCACTTGACCTACGTCCAGTCCTCAAGGCAACTCTTGAGATTTTTCCACTATACAGCAAGAATTCAACAGGCTTCAAGCTAATGCCACAGTACAACGAGTATGCTCTGTTTCTGGAGCTTTCTCAATCTCTCTAAGCGTTTCTACAATGTGCTCCCCAATCCCCTTGTGATTTTCCCTCACAAGTAAAACTATCTTCCAGATGAAGAGTAGATTATTTACAAAGATATAACTCTCTTGAATAGAGTAGATATGAAGGTTGAAGTACAGATTTTGAAGTTAAGAGGATAAAAGCTTTTTTGAGAAATTGATTTGGTAGAGATTTAGTATATACAAGTTTTATTTGTTACTCACAACTTCAAATGATGTTATATTTATAGATTTAGGTCTCAAATGTCCGTTAGAGACAAAATCTATCGGTTGGGAAAGTTATCCAACGGTTACTTTGAAAAACTATCCATTTACCAACTACATTTAATGTTTCTGACATACTAAAATTTGAATTTTGGTTGGCCAACAGACGAATTTTGAAGGAACCGAAGGTTAAAGCTTTCAACATTACAGCACGAAGTTCATCTGTTCATGAAGTGAAATTCGAATTTTGAATCTTACAAAACATGTTCATAATGTGACATACGAATTTTCAAGAGGAAAGTTTTTCGGTTAAGTGTGAACAGTGTTTTCAATTTTCTACAGTGCCTTCGAAATTCAAATTTTGGAAGCCCAAAATTCGTCTATCTGTAGAACGTTCAAAGAGGCACAGTAGTTCACTTTCTTCCAAATTCGAATTTTGAAGTAGTGAAGTTCTTCTGTCAGAGAGATTCTTTTCAGACTAACTTCAACATTCGAAGTTACAAAGCTCTGTCATTCGTATATCAATATTTCATTCCAATAGACTCACAAACTTAGCTTCTGAAATTTGAATTTTAATGTTCAAAGTTCGTCTGACAGAAAGCAGTTTTGAAACTTAAATTATTCTTGATCTCAAATGAACTTTAACATTGTTTCAGACGAATTTCTTCCATTTTCATAAGTTGTGATTTGTCTGAAATTCGAATTTTGAAGACTCAAAGTTCGTCTGTTTCAAAGAAGCTCCTTTCAGACTTATATGAAAATTCAAATGTTGGAAAGTCAAAGTTCATCTGTCAGAGAGCATTTTTCAAACTCAATTTCATCTTGATTTCAGATGAGCTTCAACATTATGTCAGACGAATTTCTTTGGTTTTCACAAACTGCATTTTATCTGAAATTCAAATTTTGAGGATGTGAAGTTCGTCTGTCAGTGAAAAGCTTCTTTCAGTCTTTGATGGAAATTCGAATTTTGGATAATCAAAATTCGTCTGACAGAGAGACAACTCTTCAGACTTATTCAGTTTTGACTCGAAATTCGAATTTCCAAAGGCAAAGTTCGAATTTCCAATATGACAGTTCATTTTAAACTTTCAAACTTCGTCTGTTTGTGGGTATTTTTCAAATAAGTCAAGATTTAACACACAATCAAGGTTTAAAAACATCTTTTCTAAAAATCAAAAACTTTTACCCTCATTTGAACATAACAAAAGATCCTACTGAAGATCTAGCAGCTAATACTCAGAAATTCTTCACTTGAAGCACTTTGATCTCCTTTGATATCTTCAATCCAAGCTTTTGGATGTTAGTTTGGAATCATCAAAACTCTTGATTCAACAACCAGGACTTGGTGTCCTCATTGCACCAGCAGGCTCATCTCCATCATGGTCAGAAGAGGCAATCTCGAAGGGGCTTGGAGGCTCAGGAGTTGGAGAATGGACAGGCACAGATAACCCTGGCTAAGGTGGAGCTGAAGTGGTAGGGATTACACTTCGAATTACTTCATAAGCATCAGCAACCACCTTCATATTCTTTGCCAACTGATGAACCTGATCTTGCAGATGAGCAAACTTGTCATTTTGCTCATCCCTGATGCTTTGAATGAGTGTAGACAGGCTGTCATACAACTCAGTGATCTTGGTTGGCCTGGCACTAGGGGAGGGAGTGGATGGAATGTGAGTGGGCTTGGAGGGAGATGGGACAGGCACAGAGGGCTGAGGAGTAGGTCTGGCAGGAGCCTCAGAAGTACCCTCTTGCTGTAGGGAGGCACCTTTAACAAAGAATAGATCTTCAGTTCTTCCTGCTCCCTTTCCAACCCATCTTCCTTCATCCCTTTTAATACTCATTCTTTACAATTCTTCCTCCTTGAAGATCTCTGTGGGCTTACCCTTTCCCTTCTCAAGATGTTGTATTCTTGCATACTGCAAAATTCTAGAGATGATAGCAGCATAAGGGAGTGTGGAGTCCTTTCTCTGATCTCTTGCCTTGATCATGCGTTGGAGTATGATATGTCCCATGTTGATCAGTTTTCCATGCATGATTGCAGCCATGACATGTGCCTCAGCTCTGGTTATCAGATTGAAGCTGCCTCCTTTGTTGAATATGATCCTAGACACTATGTAGTATAGGATCCTCACTTGAACACTGAGGTCTGTGGGCTTCAACACGTTTATGGGTGGCCAATTTTCCCTTCTTCTGAACAATGTCCTCAGAATTGTGCTCTCCTCGTAGTTCAGAAAGGGGCCACCTTCTTCATCAGCAGTATCTGCCTCATCCATGTACCCAGAGGCAGTGGTGTCAATCTTGAGGCCATCCTGCCCTGGAATCTCTAATACTTCATTAAACATCTCATCAGTGAGCCAGATGGTCCTTGATCTGAAATTGACAGCCCACTTCTTCTTTTTGCTATAGTACTTTAGGGAAGCATACCAAGACTTCACTACTTCATCATCATATCTCTCTAATACTTCCAACAGATTCTTGTATCTCATCATCCATATACCAGCATCAAAATTATTTGAGACCAAGAAATCTTCCAAGTTTACACAATGTGGCTTGATTACCTTCTTGTTGGCAAACTTGGTGGAGTATTCCTCTTGAATCTGTGTAGTGCTCCATAGTGGCAGAGTGGTAAGCTCATATTCCCCAGATTCAGTGCTTGAGGATGAAGTGGAAGCAACTGGTTCAGCAGCAACAGGAACAAGGACTGAAGGTTCTGCTACCTTTGAGGTAGAGGGTTCAGCCTTCTTTGATTCTCCCTTGGGTGTAGATTTCTGCCATTTGGAAGGAGTTCCCTTGCTGGATTCGGCCTTTCTCTTTGGTTTTTCTCCTTCCTTCGTGGCATGTTGGGATTTTACAGAACGTTTTGGACGAGCCTCTCTTTTGCCAGCTTCTGGATTCTTGACTCTTGCCATTTCGCGGATGAATGTTGCAGAATGTGGCAACGAACAGGTTTAAAGGATGCAAAAGGAAGTTTAATCAGTGGGAAATGACGGTTTTGGATCAAAATTGAAGAGGATTGAATGTAGGATTGGAACAGACTCAGAGAGAATAGGAATAGGGTTGCGTCTGTTCAAATGAAAACCATCGGTTTTAACGTGTGTAACCGTCTGACAGACGAATTTTGAAGGGTCAAAATTTGAACTTCGGGCAGTTACAAGTTAAATTGTTCAGCAAAGCTTACTGACAGATGAATTTTCTTCAGAAAGTTCATCTGACAGTGGCTTGGCTCAAGTAACACAAGATGAACAGATGAACTTTGTTTCAACAAAGTTTGAATTTTCAACAGAAAACACCAAGCAGCAAGCAAACCACCAAACAACAGACGAATTAAGCATACAAAACTTCATCTTTCAAAGATTAAACATTGAGGAGCATGTTTCAACAGACGAATTTTAAGTTAGAAATTCGAATTTCTCAACTTTGTGAAAGTTGTCCAACATTCGTATGTTAAAAGATAAGCGTTAGTATAATCATTATGTTGGACATTCATAACTTTGAAATTTTATTCTTGAAAATTTGAATTTTGAAGGATCAACAAACGAATTTCGAGGTATCACCGAGAACTATTCCTTCTAATAACAGGCTGAAGTTCGTCTGTTGGATATGCAAAATTTGAATGTTAACCATGCTGACTTCCTCAGAAACTTAATTTTTCACAGAAATTCGTCTAACACATAATCAATATATGAATTTCAACTATAAAACTTACAGATTGAATCCAGAAATTCAGGATTTTTTGCCCTTTCCTTCAATCTTTGATTGTTCCTTTCCAGTGTGCTCCATTTTTCAGATTTATCAGCATTAAATCTCATGAGGAGCACCTGCAACTTAAATTAAACACTCTCCGATGCTAAAGTCAGAATTAATTCAATGTTGTAAGATTTAAAAACAGAATTGCACAAAGAATTGCTTACAGTTCATTGGGATTTATCATACCCAATTCTCTTCTTATCTTGCAATATCTATCTTCTGACAGAGGCTTTGTCAGGATATCTGCAACTTGATCTTCAGTTGGGATGTATTCCAATCTAATTTCTCCTTTCAGAACGTGATCCCTTATGAAGTGATGCCTAACTTCAATATGTTTTGTCTGTGAATGCATGACAGGATTCTTTGTGATATTGATAGCACTTTGATTGTCACACATTATTGGTATTTCTTTCAACTTAACCTCAAGATCTTCTAGTTGCTGTTTCATCCAGATGATTTGGGCACAATAGCTTCCAGCTGCAACATACTCAGCCTCTGCAGTGGATAAGGCCACACTATTCTGCTTTTTGCTAAACCATGAAACCAAGGATCCTCTAAGAAACTGACAAGTTCCACTTGTGCTTTTTCTGTCAGTTTTGGATCCTGCAAAGTCTGCATCAGTGTATCCTTTGAGATTTTCTCCATTGCCCTTTGGATACCAAAGACCCATCTGTGATGTTCCAATAAGATATCTGAAGATTCTCTTCACAGCAGTAGCATGGGTTTCTTTGGGACATGATTGGAACCTTGCACACATAGAGACACTAAACATAATGTCAGGTCTGCTAGCTGTTAAGTACAGCAGGGATCCAATCATTCTTCTGTACTGTGTAATGTCAAACACTTTCCCTTTCTCATCCATGTCCAGTTTGGTTGCAGTAGCCATAGGTGTCCCCATTGGCTTGGCATTTTCCATTCCAAACTTCTTCAGCAATTCCTTCAGATACTTGGATTGATTGAGGAAGATACCATCATTGCACTGTCTGATTTGCAATCCAAGGAAGAAGTTGAATTCACCCATCATAGACATTTCAAATTTCCCCTGCATTAACTTAGAAAAATTCTTGCAAAGAGATTCATTAGTAGCACCAAATATAATATCATCAACATAGATTTGAACAATCAGTAAATCTTTGTTTTCTTTCTTAATGAATAAAGTTGTATATACTTTTCCTCTGTTAAACCCCTTGTCAGTTAGAAAACTACTCAATCTATCATACCATGCTCTAGGGGCTTGTTTTAAACCGTAAAGAGCTTTCATCAGTTTATACACATGGTTTGGTTTTGCAAAATCCTCAAAACCTGGAGGTTGATCTATATAAACCTCTTCCATGATATGTCCATTCAGAAAATCACTCTTTACATCCATTTGATATAGCAAAATATTTTTCATGCATGCATAAGCTAATAGAATTCTAATTGCTTATAATCTAGCTACTGGAGCAAAGGTTTCTTCAAAATCAATTCCCTCTTCTTGATTGTATCCTTTAGCAACTAGTCTAGCTTTGTTTTTGATGATTGATCTTGATTCATCAAGTTTATTTCTAAAAACCCATTTGGTACCTATGACAGGATGATTTTTGGGTTTAGGCACTAAATCCCAGACTTGATTTCTTTCAAATTGATTTAATTTATCTTGCATAACTAGAATCCAGTACTTATCAGTTAAGGCTTCCTCAATACATTTAGGTTCAATTTGTGATATGAAAGCACAGTTAATCATTTGATCCCTTAACTGTTTTTTGGTTCTAACTTTCTCTTGAACATTCCCTATTACTTGATCAACGGGATGATTCCTTTGATATCTCCAAGCTCTAGGGAGTTCTTGAGATGTTTCTTCATTATTTTCTTCTTCAAAATCTCTCTCCTGAATATCTTCCTCTATATCAATAGACTCAGATATTTTTGGAGTCTCAATTGTATCTTTATTAGAGATATCTAACTTTTTAAAGTTTAAAACAAGATCATCTTCATCAGAAATATGTTTAGAAGCAGTTTCATTCTCAATAAATATTACATGCACAGATTCCTCTACTGAATTAGACCTTTTTATTAAAAACTCTAAATGCCTTACTTCTACTATAATAGCCCAGAAATATACCTTCATCAGATTTGGGATCAAACTTACCCAGATTTTCTTTCCCATTGTTGTGAATGAAGCATTTGCACCCGAACACATGGCGATATGACAGATTTGGCTTTCTTCCCTTATACAGCTCGTATGGAGTCTTTCCAAGGATTGGTCTGATGTGGGCTCTGTTTATGTAGCTTGCTGTATTTATTGCATCAGCTCAAAACACTTGAGATAGCTCCTTTTCATTCAGCATGGCTCTAGCCATCTCTCCAATGGTTCTGTTCTTCCTTTCTACTACTGCATTCTATTGAGGAGTTCTTGGAGCTGAGAAGTTGTGATCAATTCCATGCTAATTGCAGTACTCCAGAAAGTAAGAGTTTTCAAATTCTCCTCCATGATCTGACCTGATAGACACAATGGAAATACCTTTCTCATTTTGCACTTTCTTAGCTAAGGTTACAAATGCATCAAAGATATTACTTTTAGAGGAAAGAAATAATGTCCATCTAAATCTAGAGTAATCATCCACAATTACAAGCACATATAGATTACCACTAATGCTCTTTACCCTAGATGGACCAATTAAATCCATATGCAGTAGTTCTAGTGGTTTGGTTGTGGTGACTACGTTTTTGGATTTGAAAGAAGATTTTGTTTGTTTTCCTTTTTAGCATGCATCACATTCTTTATCCTTTTCAAAAGCAATTTTTAGCAGGCCAGTGACTAGCTCATTTTTAACCAATTTTGAAAGCTGATTCATGTTAACATGAGCTAATCTTCTATGCCATAGCCAACTATCGTTATCCTGACTAAATAAACAAACAGAATCTAAGGGAGGAAGTTCATCAAGATCAATAATATAGCAGTTACCATCCCTTTGAGCTTTGAGGATTACTTTGTGATCACTTTTTCTGATGACCAGGCAAAACTTTGAGTCAAACAGCACCCAATTTCCTTTGTCACATGTTTGGCTCACACTCAGCAGATTATGGTTGAGGCCTATCACAAACTGCACCTCTTCATTGGATGTTTCAGGATTTTTGCCCACAATGCCAATGCCGACTATTTTGCCATATTAATCACCCCCAAAGGTCACCTTTCCTCCTTTCTTGTCTCTATGGGTGATGAACTTCTCTTTGTCACCAGTCATGTTACTTGAGCAGGCACTGTCCATATACCATTTGTTGCTCCTTTTAGCTTTGAGACAGACCTGCAAAACAAGGTTCAAATTTTCTTTTTAGGTACCCAAATTTGTTTGGGTCCTTTTCTGTCAGTAGTCATTTCCCTAGATACAAATGTACCCTTAGGAACCCATTTAGCTTTCCTGTCAAGTTCATTTTTCTTTATAGCACAAGAACTGAAAATATGTCCCTTTTTATTACAGAAATGACAGGTAGTAAAGGGACTGCTGGATTGAGAAGCAGGAAGAAAACAATGCAGATAGTACTTTTGTTTTGCATGCCTTGGTTGATTATATGTTTCAATGTAAGGTGACATATTATTTTTCTTTCTATTATTCTCAGCATGCACAAAATGTCTCATATATGCATTCTGGTTTTTCTTCCTAATCTTTTCCTTGACAGCATATGGATCATAGCCAAGACCAGCTTTTCCTTGTGATATTCTTTGACTCCCCATCAAAGCAAACAACATATCTTTATCTCGAGTAAGCCTAGACATGCTTTTCACTAAATATTCATTAGTTTGCTTCAGTTCAATGCATGATTCACAGCAAACAGATTCAGCAGAAGGTAAAGAAGTAATTTCAGAAATGTTACTTTGAGATTCCAGTTTATTAATCTTTTTCTTTGCTAGTTTTAGTTCTTTAGTAACTTTAATAACCTCATCATGAAGCTCATGAAATGCATCTAGTAATTCAGAATAGGAAGGTTCAGATTCATATACCTCTTCTTCTAGATCACTGTTGCATGAGGGTTCAGCTTCCTCAGAAGCAAGCGCCATCAGACAAATGTTGGCAATCTCATCTTCATCCTCTTCTTCCTCATCTGAGGTGTTGCCCCATATTGATGAGATGTAGACTTTCTTCTTCCTCCCTTTGTCTGCAGCTTTCTTGTCCTTTTCTGGCTTCTTGAGAAATTGAGGACAATCCCATTTGATGTGTCCTTGCTTCTTGCACTCATAGCAAGTCACAGGCTCTTTTGCCTCTTTCTTGCTCTCTCCAGCTGCTCCCTTCTTGAAGATTCTCTTGTTTCTCTTCTTGCTATAGAATCTTCCGAGTTTTCTGACCATCATAGCCAGAGTTTCGTCATCCAACTCATCTCCTTCGTCAGATTCTTCTTCATTTTCTTCAGCAGTTTTAAGGGCAAGGCCTTTCTTCTTTCTGTCCTGTCCAGCTTCCTTGAGAGCTTTCATTTTTCCTTCATACTCCTCAAGGCTGCCGAAAAGAGCTATGACAGAGGTCATTGATTCTCCTCTGGCTTCCTCTATTGCTGTCACCTTGGGCTGCCATTCCAGAGGGAGAGCTCTGAGTATCTTTCTTACTTTTTCAGATTGAGTGTACTCCTTTCCCAGGCTCTTCAGTTGATTCACAATGAGAGTGAATCTCTTTTAAAGCTCCTTTACAGTTTCTCCTTCAGTCATTTTGAAGCTTTCATACTCTCCAATGCATGTGTTTAGTCTGTTCTCCCTAACCCTAGTTGTTCCTTCATGTGTAATCTGCAGAGTGTCCCACATTCCTTTTGCAGTGGAGCATTGTGAGACTCTGTAAAATTCGTCTTGGTTCAAGGTACTGACTAAACAATGCTTTGCCTTAAAATTTAGCAAGACTCTCCTTCTGTCTTCTTCATTCCACTCTGCTTCTGGCTTCTCTTTGTATTTTCCATCATCTGTTAGGGCCATTGGGACAAAATCTCCTTTCTCAATGACTGACTAGATATCAAGATCAATTGATTAGAGATAGATTTGCATCCTCATCTTTCAGTACCCATAGTGTTCTCCACTGAAGCCAGGTGGTTTATTTGTGTTGTTCCCTTCTGGTAGTATGCTTTCACCAAAGCTAGCCATTTTAATTCTCGGACTGTGAGATCTTTTGATTGGGAATCTGGGCTCTGATACCACTTATTAGTTAGGCTGACTTCCCAAGAGGGGGGTGAATTGGGAAGATTAAAAATTTTGTGCACAAAATAAAATAGGTGAAGAAAGCAAGGTATAATGGAAGCAGCGTATAAGCAGAGCAAACTGAAAAAGTAATGATAGGGAGAAGAACACTCAGAAATTTATCCTGGTTCAGTCTATCCACTTGACCTACTTCCAGTCTCCAAGACATCTCTTGAGATTTTTCACTATACTGCAAGAATTCAAAGGACTTCTTACAAATGCCACAGTACACAGCTTGTGCTCTGTTTTCTAGAGCTTTCTCAATCTCTCTAAGCACTTCCATAATGTGCTTCCCAATCCCCTTGTGATATCCCCTCACAAGTAAATCTATCTTCCAGATGAAGATTAGATTGTTTACAAAGATATAACTCTCTTGAATAGAGTAAATATGAAGGTTAAAGTATAGATATTGAAGTTGAGAGGATAAAAGCTTTTTGAGAAGAAGATTTGGCAGAATTTCAGTATATACAAAGTTTGATTCGTTACCCACAACTTCAAATGACGTTATATTTATAGATTTAGGTCTCAAATGTCCGTTAGAGACAAAATCTATCCGTTGGAGAAGTTATCCAACGGTTACTCTGAAAAACTATCCGTTAACCAACCGCATTTAATGCTTCTAACATACTGAAATTCGAATTTTGGTTGGTCAACAGACGAATTTCGAAGGAACCGAAGGTTAAAGCTTCCAACGTTGAAATACTGAAGTTCGTCTGTTCATGAAGTGAAATTCGAATTTTGAAACTTAGAAAATGTTTCCATGTTGTGACATACGAATTTTCAAGAGAAGAGTTTTTCTGTTAAGTGTGAATAGTATTTTCAATTTGCTACAGTGCCCTCGAAATTCAAATTTTGGAGTCCCAAAATTTGTCTGTTCTCAGCAGGCTTAGAAAGCACAGTAGTTCTTTTACATTGAAATTCGAATTTTCAAAGAGTGAAATTCTTCTGTCAGAGAGACCTCTTTTCAGACTTACTTTGACATTCGAATTTACAAACACTGTCATTCGTATGTCAACATGTCATTGCAACAGACTTACAATCTTAGCTTCTGAAATTCGAATGTCCATGTTCAAAGTTCATCTGTCAGTGAGCAATTTTGAAACTCAGAATAATCTTGATTTCAGATGAACTTTAACATTGTTTCAGACGAATTTCTTCAGTTTTTATAAGTTGTATTTTATTTGAAATTCGAATGTTCAAAACTCAAAGTTCGTCTGTTGCTTAACAGCTTCTTTCAGACACATGAAAATTTGAATTTTGGAAAATCTAAATTCATCTGTCAGAGAAACATCTCTTCAGACTTATTCAGTTTTAACTCGAAATTCGAATTTCCAAAACCAAAGTTCGAATTTCCAACATGACAGTTTAATGCAATATTTTGAAACTTCATCCGTTGGTGGGTATTTTTCAAATATTTCATAATCTAACATAAAATCAAGGTTTTAAAACGTTTTTCCACCAAATCAAAGTCTTTTACCCATGACAAAAGATCCTACAACAATCCTAGCAATGATTACTCAGATTTTCTTCACTAGAGACACTTTTGAGCTCCTTTGATATCTTCAATCCAAGCTCTTCAATGTTGGTTTGGAATCATCAAAACTTCTTGATTCAACACTCCTCTCTTGGCTGCCTTTAGACAACTTTTCACTCCTTTCCCAAATGGACTACTCGTGCAAGACAAGAGGAAGTATATATAAACCACTAATCATGCTCATTTTTTTCTAATCATGATTAATTAAGAAAACTTAATTATTAAGTCTTTCTTTTTCTTAACCATTAAGCATTCCAACTTCAACCCATGGACTGCCATGTGGCATCCTAAATGAGGGGTACACTTGTCCAAGACACTGCATAATTTTTTCAATCCAGTATTACCTTGTATTGGTTATTTTATACTTGGACCGGTAAAGTTATTTTTTGCAGTATAATTTCACTTTATTGATATAAGAATAAAGTGAATTTGTATCTAGTATTACTTTATTATACTATCTTTAAAAAGCCCCTTTTGTGATATTTAATAACTTTTCTTTTTGACGTTTTAACTTTTGTAGGTTAAAAAACAGTTTTGTGAGTATAAAGTTACTTTTTAATCTTCGGCACTGATTATTTTTTCATCCTTAAACATTAACCTTTAGTGCCATATACCATTGGATTTCTCTCGTTGAGAGCTTCATTTTGATAGCAATATTACATATTTATAAAATTACCTTTAACCTGAGGTGAATTTATAATTTTTAAAACTTTTAGGTCTTAGGTGTAATTTTCCCTAAAGACTTTATTACTTTATACCCCTAGGACATAATTGACATTTCCATAATTTTTAGGGGTAAAAATGTAATTTCTCATTTTTCCGTCCAATTAGGGAAAATGATTTCTTTGCCCTATTTCACGCAAAATGATGTCTGCCCATTTTTGTAAATTTTCTATACATTTCTAGATATGTTAGCTTTTTAGAGATATTATAATTCCATTTCCCTTAAAATAAATTTCATTTTCGAAATTTAGATACAAACTTGTATCTCATACTTTCTTGTTATTTATTTTCCCAATTTTCAGGCCACTTTTACCAGAGGAATACTTCTACTTCTTATTTGCTTGACATATGAGTCAATATTTTACTCTGGAATCGTTTACTCATTTATAACATTTGAAAGGTCTAGTTTATACTCTTTGAATTGGGAATTGTGAGGACATCTACAACTCTTTTTTACCTTGGGGGAATTGGAAATTTTCACATAACATACCCATTCGTAATCTTCATCATTACTTTCATAACTTTCTTATTTTACTCCTACTATAATATTTTCATTGGTACCAAACATATTTCTTTTCTCTACTTTCATAACTCTAAGCTATCTATATGAATAATTTTTCTGTTAAGGCATAAGCTCATCTCATCAACTTTGCCTAGATGACACCTACAAAGTCATCTCATCTTTGCTTTTCACTTCCTTTCTCTATCTCAAGTCTAATTCTTCTTTTATCTCATAATTACATGAGGCTATTGTGATCTTAAACATTTCTATGGTAATACCATAGATATAACAACTCATATTAGCTGTAATAACTCTTAGTAACTCCGCTTCTTGAGAACGTTACTTATTGCTACTATAAGTGGGAACATCTTTTTTGTAAAAGTTATCATATAAAACTTTGACTATTATCTACCACTCAACCCTGATATTTTACTCGTACCCTGAACTATGCTTACTTTAATAACTATAGGCCCTCAGGATCATTATTGGATCAGGATTAATCATCTCAGGGAAGGAGGTTTAGCCTCTTCAGCTCATAAAAACTCATTTCATAATCTCTTTCCTATAAAAGTCTTCTTTTCTAGCTAAGCAGTACGACAAACTGAGAGAAACTTTCATAACATTTTGCTAAACTCGGAGACCTCTCATCTCTATTACATTGTACTGTCTCTCCCACTGCATAACTTTACTAGGATCTACTGCGATCCACATGGGAGATTATGTAACCTACTAACCGTACTTCTTTGAGCCCAACTCTCATTTACTAAGTTTAGCAAGCTTTGTCTTTGATTACATTTCAAAAATTCTCAGTTGCTTTTCATGATCCTCTAAAGATTCAGAGTGCTTTTAACACATCATCCCAGAGAATCACAATAAACTGCTCATACTTTTTTATTCATGTAGCCTAACAGGAGCTTTTAGTAAGACTATCATAATTTCACAGTGCCTTTGTTTAATTATTGGCACATCTTTCTTACTTTTTACATATTTCACATGCTTGCCAGTAGGTCACTCATCGTAAAATTTCCTCAACTGTGTATATTTAATTGTAAAGTGCTAAGGGATTCTGTTGCACTCTTGCCATTCTTGGACTTAGAGAATGTGGCATTGGGCTTCCTTTTAAGCCATAACACTTTTGTGTGACCTCTGGATAACTTATTGCTTGTAACTCTAAGGCATTCAATCCCTATGCTTTTATGACTTCTTTAAACTCTAGCCTTTGCTCCATCCATATTGATCTTCAATCTCTCCTCATCCAGCACTTCCCAACAACCATGAGCTATACTTAAACCTTGGAGACATTTAATCCCAACTCTTGCCCAAGATAGACACGCGAAGGATTTGGCTTGCACCACTTCTGGGCTATCTATTTTACTGTCAAACACATATTGATTCCGAGAGAGCCATATGTTCTGGCAAACAATGGCAAAACAACAGCTCCATTTTACCCCTTCCACCTCTACATTCTGATTTAAGTTCCATCTCACCCACTCCACCGCATTATCAAAGGAAAAGAACTGCCCACTCAGTCTCTTTGGCATCAAACCACGCCATATTCCTTCAGCATGGGGACAGACACAAATCACGTGCATGGTGTCTTCTGGACACTACTTACATATACTACAAACACTACTAGAAGCGAGTCCCCTATCGTGTCGAGCCACATTAGTTAAAAGCCTGCCACGAACTATGAGCTAGAGAAGCAGCTTACAACATTAAGGCAGTTTGCATTCTACTAACCCTAAATCATGTAGTATTAATGTAAATAAAAAGTACAATTTGTAAATAAAAAAAAGTTTAGAACATCACAAATCTAAAATTGTAATATAAACAAAAGTATACAAAAAATAAAGGATTTAACTAAAATAAATATTTCAACATCATAAATGAAACAAATAAAAATAAACATATTATAAATGAAACAATGAAAAAATATTCATTTCAGCTAGCAAAAAAAATAAATATTCTTCATAGCTCTCCTCTCTCAAATCTACTAGCGAATTTAGAACTCTAAGGTAGTGAGGTGATATATTTAAAAAATAGTTAATTAGTTATTATCATATAAATATTATATATATAAATGTTAAAATTATATAATATTTAATATTTAAATATTTAAATAAATTGTATATTTTATAAATGTCTTCTATAATATTTTTTCATTGAAATTAAATTTCATAGTCAATATAAACCTACTCTTGAATTTTTTTTATTTTTTAAATAAAAAAATTATAATTCACATATCTTAAATCATGTTTTAAGATAAATAAATAGTACATTTAATAAATAAAAAATTCTAAAAAATTATAAACTCATAATAATAAATAAATATAAAAATAAATTATTTCATCTCAGAAAATGAAAACTAATAGTGGTTTCCAAAATAAATGATAAATATATAACACAAAAATAACAAGTGAAAAAATGATTTCACTAAATTAGATTTATACTTTTCTAACTTTCTTCGTCTCTCATCTCCTCTCTCTTTTACTCAATGGTAGCTTAATGTTAATTAATGCACTCAGCTAGCTCAATTATAATTTAATCATGGTATGAAAAATTACAATATGAGTAGGAGCACGATCTGAACTCTCATAAAAATATTAACCATTTTTTCTTAAAAATCTAACAACCAAATATTATGCAGTAAAATCAAAACAACCTAGAAAATTAGATTATAAAATTATATATATGTAATACATAACAAAATATACTTACTTGTATTTGGTATAAATTTTGTAGAAAAATGAGTGAAGATCAAGATAGATGTTGTTGAGTGAAGATCAAGAAGCTAGCTCTCAGTTAAGATTGAAGAATCTAGCAAATTTTTCTACTTCAAACAAAGGAAATTTCTTTTTGCAAGTGAAGAAGAAGTCTGAAGAGGAGTAATTGAAGTATGAAGATACAAGAGTAAAGAAGAATTCATGATCTGTCAAAATTGAGATCTCTTATGTAATCAAAACCAATTGTTTCTGTAGCATCATGTACACTTCCCTAATTTCTATAGCTAACTACACTGATTGACGCAATGCCTATGCCTATAGCGTTGCGTCAATCAACGCTACATGCAGCAGCGTTGAATGATTTAATGCTGTTGCATGCAGCAAAATTTTCTTTTTTTTTTTTTATATAAAGTAATGTTGCAGTGCCAGTCTGACTGGTGCTACAGCTTTTGTTAAAATTTGTCATGGACAAACTTTACTTTAACAAAGTATGTCCATGATAGACTTTATTAGTCTCTTGACAGACTTTTTTTAAAAGGCTATCCAAGACTATATTTTTTTTTTAAATTCACAAATTGTAAATCTGGATAACGATGTTAACAAATCGTGGCCCAGAATTACGATTTCTTTTTCACCCATTTTTTACTAACACGAAACACCAAATTATGATTTTTTAAAGTGTTATATATTGGTAAATATTTTTTAGATTGTTGTATATTGGTAATTTTTTTATTATTATATTTTGATCAAAGAGCCATGAAGAAGTTAAAAATAGGAAAGTTAAAATAATAAAACAGAAATTATAAAAATTATGGAATTTGAAATTAAAAAAGTCAATTTATTCAATTCAAAATAAACAAATAGGGGAGTGGGAGTATAGAAAATAAGGTGGTTAGAGGTGAAAGAGAGAACCGAGAATGGAAATTAATGCAAATCTTTAAAACATACTCCCACCTATCATATTATATGGGGTTTTTAACTGTTTTATACTTATTAAGAAAAGTTAGTTGCATACCTTAAAATTTTAAGAAAAACCCAGCATCCTAATTTTAATTTTATTAATTACCAATAAAAGTTATTTTGAAAATTCATCCCCTCATTGTCTCTTTTCTCCAACTTATGAGACAATAATCAATAGGGATAAAAAAGATAAACTTCTACTCAAAATTACATAACTCCTTATATTTTGGGCCAAATAAGAGTTTTTCTAGAACTCTTACAATATGAATTGGAGAAAATACATTAAATAATCTATATACACTGAAATTTTTTTTTATCTTACTAATTCAAATTTTGGTGAATAACTTTTAAACATAGATTTCTAGATTTTGTGTCCATGCAATACACGAAAAGCTCAAAATATTACTTTTGAAATTAAAACATGTAAAGGTGAAAATATTAAAAAATACGAATATTAAATATATTTACGAATCCATATATTTTACATTATTACATATATTTTACATTATTAAACTTAACAATGTGAAAAATGGAGATCTTGGTGGTTCCACCTATTTATTAAATTTCCTTGCATTCAGTTATGTAAGAAGAGCAATCGGCTATAAGTAAGGAACATATAAAAGTAATGATTAACTAATGTGATAGAACATAAATTTACATATCAACATTAAGTACATGGCCTATTCTTAATAAAACTATATATGCCAAAATTTTCAAAATTCTTGAATAACTTTCTAGAATAGTTTACCTTATATCCTGATATGGTAGCATATCCTAATATACACAAATGTAAAGATCTTCTAGAAATTTTAATTATAAAGTCCTTTTAAAATTTAGAGAAACTAAGAGTTATATAAAGATAAAGAATAGAAAGTGATCAAAAGAACCACATTCAAAATAGAAAAAAATATGATAGAAAGTGGTTACGCCTATGGTTAAACCATCTTTGAAATTTTGTTACGAAGAAATCATCTTAAGAATTGCATTATATAGAGAAGATAAAATATATCAAAAAAATAAGAAAATTGTCATCAGAAAAATTGCAAACAATAATGCGATAAAATCTTATTTTATCTTAAAGCATGCCGTCCTAATTAAAAATGATTTCACTGTGGTGCAAAGAAACTCACATAATATAGATTTATATGGATCTCGTTATAAACTTAGACAATCAAGTCATGATTTTTCACAAATATATATATATATATATTTGATTTTTTATTTTCATATTTATCTAATATGAATCTTACTGTAAACCTAAACAATCAAATTGTGATTTTTTTCATAAATATATGTATATGATTTTCAAATCAAATTGTGATTTTTCACAAATATATATGATTTTCACAAATATATCTACTTTTCATTTCCGTATTTATTATTTTATCAAATTTTAAAAAACAAAAGTATATATAAGAAAATAAATATTATTTGGAATATGTAGAACCAAATTTTTTTCATAGTATATGATAATGTGAAAGTTTGAAATTGTGACACGTTGATGCAACCATATTTTACTATATTTTTATCCCTTAAATTTAGCATTTTTTCACATTATTTTGGCTATTTTATGGTTTTAAGAGCATCTTTATCTTTTTTCCGGTTTTGAATAATTTGTGAAAAAATGTATTAAATCTTTGGTTTTAAATTCATTTTTTAATATTTTATTACATTTCATAGATTTAGTGATTAATTCTTTCCCTTAGTACATTTTTCACATTGATTAGCTAATTAAATGCTTGATTTGAATATTGTCGGGTGATTAAATTAGGATTTTCTATATGATTACGGGTGTTATTTTTTCAAGAAATTTCCATTCCATCATGCATTTAATGTCATTCTTCATCCCATATGATTAGATTTTCATCTATGTTGTGACCATTTTCTTATACTATTCACTCATTTTTCATTTTCCCAAAATATCTGTAATTAAAGTTCTATGATAGAGGATAGTTTGGACAAATTCAGGAACATGGTTGGAGGCTTTATCACTTGGAAAGATTCAAGCCCAAGAAAAGTCCATTGGAAGAGATTAATTAAAAGATCATGTGCTTCACTAAAATAGCATGTGACTAAATGCTTTGTTAATTAATAAGAAATTTCCATTCCATCATGCATTTAATGTGTTGGCATGTTTATAAGGATTTAGGTATTATTTTAAACAAGGTTATTTAACCAACACATTAATGAAATCACATGTTTGACACATGACATGTTTATTTACAAGGTGGGCTATCAAAAAGACTATTATTTAACCAATTGGGCTTTATTAATTAACAAAGTTTAGCCCATAATTAATAAAAACGAAATTAATACTAATTAAGCCCAATAATGTTTAAGTCACATGCTATTTTAGTGAAACACATGATCTTTTAATTAATCTCTTCCAATGGGCTTCTCTTGGGCTTGAATCTTTTCAAGTGATAAGCCCTCAAACCATGTTCCTGAATTTGTCCAAACTATCCTCTATCATTCTACTTGAAATTAATTTTAATTTTCCTTAATAATTTAGGATTTAATCACCTAATTATTGCTTAAAGCATTTAGTTATGATTAATTTTAGCTACTAAACTTGGCCAAAGTAATTATAATTTTCATTTTAGAGTTAGCCAAAGTTTGGTCAACAAATTGTATTTTAGTCAATTTTCCATGAAAACCCATTTTCTTCTTGTTTTCTTAGGTATTTTTCTTCCATTCTTTTGCATTATTTTCAGTGCTTTTCTCTTAATTTTCATGATTAATTTTGTGCTAATATGTCCTCATATGTGGAGAAATTGAATTTGCATTTTACCATGGTTTATTCACATTGTGCATATTGTGCTATTATGTAACCAATGTACTTTGATGTGTCATATTTTTATGTGTAGGTCATGCACCATGAGAGAGGATATGGAGGATATTGAAGACATTTTAAAAGGATAATTTTGAAAGTTTGGAAATGATATTATTTTATTTCTAATTCCATTATTTACCAATTATCTCAAATTCTAATTTACTTAATTTGGAATTAAGAGCAAAGATTGATCTTAACCCCACGTACACCTGCACTGTAATTCTGTTAGGAGATTAAGATATGCTATTGTTCCGCAAAACTTGACGCCATTGAGATTTCTTTTATTTATTTCTTTATTTTTTCTTCATGATAAACACCATTGAGATGCTTTTAGCAATTCAGTAATATGACTAACAATTACAACTTGCAATCTTAACACCACTTTTACAAACACGCATACACTTGATATATACCCAGAAAATTGAAACACTATCACACAACATATAGCACAACGAACTTAAACATTTTCACCTTGAAGCTTCAACACTGATCCTTTCAACGTGTACTTGGATCTCGGATCTCGGATCTCAGACAAAACTGTGACTCACCAACCTCTCAGTTTTCTTGGTCCCACAACTGTGCACTCCACTACTTGTCATGGCAACCCCACAACTACTAATATAAAATTCCGAAAATCCCCCCAAACTACTCCCACTATCCTCTGCGCTGTCACCTCCTTCGAAGTCTTCCAAACCACTTTGACTCATCTGCTCTGCATTTTCTTGCAGCTGCAACGCAAATTCCAGTCCCCAAACGACGTCGTTCATGGATGGTCTCCGGGTCCCTTCGTCCAGCAAACAACTCGCTGCAATCTTCCCGAACTTCTTCAAACACTCTGGCGATATCTTTCCTTTCAAAGCAGGGTCCACAATCTCAGCCAATGACCCCATTTGATAGCAATGCTTGGCCCAATCACCAAGTGAAACCTGATTCTTCTCTGGTGTTCGAATCAGCGCCGGACGAGCGCACAAGGTCTCGAATAACACCACGCCGAGGGAGTATACGTCGGATTTCTCAGTCAAACGTTGACGTTTGTAGTATTCTGGGTCTAAATATCCGACACTTCCCTTTACCACTGTGCTGACATGGGACTTCGACGTGCCCGTAGGTCCGATTTTGGATAATCCAAAATCCGAAACCTTTGCGGTCCATTTCTCGTCCAGTAAGATATTGGTGGTCTTCACGTCCCGGTGAATGATAGTGTGCGTCGCACCTGCATGAAGATAATGCAATCCCCTTGCTGCTCCTATACAAATCTGAAGCCTTTGTTTCCACGTCAGAGTTGGATTGTCGGTGTCATAAAGATGGTCACGCAGGGTCCCACGAGCCATGAAATCATACACCAAGATCATCTCGTTGTTTTCGTTGCAGTAACCAATAAGAGACACTAGGTGGCGGTGGCGAAGCTGTGAGAGCATTTCAATCTCGGTTTTGAACTCGTGGGCCCCTTGTTGTGATTTTGGATTGAGCCGTTTGATTGCCACCGGAGTGGCGCCGCCGTCGATGTACCCTTTGTGCACATTGCCAAATCCTCCGACACCGATGATGAAGAGTTTGTCGAAGTTGTTGGTCGCGGCTTTGATCTCAGCGAGTGAAAAGGAACGGCAGAGATCGGACGGCAGAGATAACGCATTCGTGCGGGTGGAATTGACTCTCTTCCTTTGTTTGATAACGAAGAAAGGACCAATAATTGAGAACAAACCAACGCCGGCAACCACGCCGATAACGACGGCGATTATTATCGTTGTATTACTGCTATCGTTTTTGTAGTTCTGAACTGATGGTGGAGTCAGAGGAGAAGGGAGAGGGTCAGGGTTGGGTCCGGCTAGATTATTACTTTGTGCGTCGCTGATTTTGAAAATCTCAAGCCCATTCAAGAATGCATCGCTGTACGCAGTTTGGTTTTTTGGGAGAGGATGCATTTGGATTAAAAGCTTCGCCTTCTTCTGATGTCCTTGAATAGAAACAGCATAGTCTCTGTAGATGGGAACCTTTGGTTTCGTTGTCCATGCCAGAATATCTGCGTGCTCTTCAGCTAACTTTTCGGCTATGTAGATGAAGAACGCTCTGTCAAAAGGCTTTACTATGACTGGATCAACCTCGCAAAAGTGAAGCCTAACCATGTAGGTGAACCCAGAATCTACAAAAAATTCCCAAGTCAGGTTACTTATCTTGTTCCAAGTAGCGTTCATTCCCATAGACCTGGCTGATTTAAAGACCTCAACGGGTGCTGTATAATCAGGTTCCATAGTGTAAGTGAGATTCACATCACCAAAAAGAACAGGTAATGCACTTGAACTCTTCACGAAAGCGTCATCTGTTTCCCAGTACCTAAGCATCCCTGTATCTTGATCAAATGAAAGTTCTCGTCCACCCACGTTGAGCCGATACTCTAACTCCAAAGCAGAGTCATTTCCAATTGTGAATAAGCTTCCGGCATGACCCACAAATTGAAACCCAGGACCACCGGATTTGGTGTAGTATAGATCGCTAGGCATGGACACGATCTCAATTCCATTGATGAAAGCATAGGAATCTGGGTTTGTTGAACTCGGAGTAAAGGTCAAGTTGAGCCTCTCCCCATCATGTACGTTGACGCAATATTCTCTGAATAAGGTGTTGCTGCGTTCAGCTTGTGCATTGAGTGAAGCGTTGAAGTCCTTAAGCAGAGTGAAGCCCCCAGATTCCACCGTGAATATGCCAGTGAAGGAATCAAAACCTGGGTATGAGGTCGGGTAGAAGAAGAGGCGAATGAATTTCTGACCCGAGGTGACAGGGAAAGAATAGGTGAATTGAGAGCGAGAGAGACGAGCTGTGGTATATGGGACCTGAATGGTGGAAGGAGATTGAATGGTTGCTGTAGCAGGAATGGATTTGTCTTGTGAAGAAGACAAGAGCCATGAGTTGATGTCTCCTCTCCATGTCCTGTCACCCTGAGAATAATTTCCAGAAGAGCCACAGTTGATGCTGAAAAGATCAACGGGACTGTACGCATCAACGACGACGAGAACGGAAATGCAGAAGAGAGACAGGTAGCGGATGAAAGTGGTGGTGGTGGGTAGTGGGGTGGTGGTCCCTCTTGTCATGGCGGGGATACAAACCCGGCTTATCTTTTGGTCGAGAGGCACTGTACCTGTTGTAGGACACAAAAATCACTCGAACTGTCGAAGATTTTTCATAATTATCGCATTGATCCTCTGCCAGTTGCTGGTATAGAAGAAGAAAGATTCCAAAAGTACGAGTTCCTAGCCAACAAGATGGATGCTACCAGCAAACTAGTGATTTTAATGTTACGAATTTCTCTGGATTTGGGCTAATCTAGGCCGTGGATGAAATTCAACTGTCGCAATTTTGCCATGTCATAAAATGAGTCTATGCTAAATGAATAATCAAATCTTTGCAGGATTCTTTCACAGAGATTAGGGCTTTTCTGCTCGTCGTTGACTTGACGTGGACAACGCAAGCTATTGGTTGGTTCTGCCTTTGATGGAATGGAAAGAAGGAGGAAGATAATGAAATTGGCATGCAAAAACTTTCTTTCGATATCTCGTCTCATCTCTATTGGGTTTTCTTACTTTCTTGCTGGTTGATTGATAGAATTTAAAAGAACTGGGTCCAAGATAATTACTCCTTTTTTTTTTCTGGTGAAAAAGGGATTGTATTGCTAAGAAAATATGGACATGGGGGAGAGCCTCCAATTACAAAAAAGACGAGGGGCCCAGCAAAACACCAAGAGAAAGGGGCATAAGCCTAGATAATTACTCCTTTGTTCTTCTGCAAGGAAACACCAATTACCAAAAAGACGAGGGGCCCAGCAAAACACCAGAGAGAGAGAGAGAGAGAGAGAGAGAGGTTGGAAGGATTTTAGAGGGAAGAAAAATTTTCTTCCTATTTTTTTCTCAAATCAAATGAGAGGAGGGAGCATTATTTTTTCTGTCCTTTAGACATGAAAGAGATAAATGGACAGAAGTGAAAATACTCATTTTTTTTTCTTTAATTTGAAAAAATTATGATGGAAAATTTTCTTTCCACTCTCCTCCCCTCCAAAATCCTTTAAGCCAAATGGAGCACAAGAGAAGGGGGCATAAGCCCAGATAATTACTCCCTTGTTCTTCTACAAAGAATTCAGTTGTGTATGAAATTTATGGATGTGTGTTTTGGTGAGCTTTAGTTCAGGGACTAATGCTTTGCTCGGCATAGGTGAAAAGAGGGGGAAGAGAAAAGTAGGAAAGAAAATTGGAGAAAAAACTATATTTTCTCTTGTTTGATTAAGGAGAAAAAAGTGAGGGGGAGAGAAAAATGAGGGAAAAATAATGTGTGGGTCCCACATGATTTTCTCCCAACTTTTCTTCCACAAAATGGAAAGATTTTGGAGAAAAAACTTTCCTTACAAAATTACCCAACAATTTTTTTTTTCACTTTCTCGCGATCATTTTGCGTTTCTTCTTCATCCGGCTTCACTTCTCATTCCTCCCATCTTTCTCTCACTTTCTTTCAAATCTAAAAAAAACAAATTATATTATTTAATTTTTTATAAATTATATTCTAAAAATAATCAATTGGACAAATAGACTTTTTATTATTTAATTTACAAAAAAATTAATTTAAATTAGTTAAAGTATGTCAAACATATATTTTTTTAACATATATATATATATAAGTTACATGTAAATTGACTTATAGTATATTATTATAATTTTTATATAATCCTTCACCCAACCAAATTGGAAAATTCTTTGTCAATGTTCAACTCTCCTCTACACCGGTATTTGGGTTATTCACTTATTATCATGTTTCGTGACACGAATTTTCCTCCAAAGATCGTAAGATATTCCCCCATTTTTTTAATTTATTGTGACCATAGAACAATAAATTAACACTCTCAATATTATACATTTCCCTAAAAGAAATAGAACTGATGATACATATAGTGAAGAGTTAAATTTTTTTGTTTTTTCAACCAATAATGAGAGGACAAAATCTCAAAATAAAGTTACATGGTAAAACAAATTTTGTTTCCCTTGTCTTTGTTATGTTGTATTGCTTCTTAATGTAATGTTATGTTATTTCTTAGAGAAAAATATTTATACTGTTTTTAAATCTAAATATTGATATGTTATATATTTTTAATTTTAGCATTATTTTAAAATTTTTGAAATCAATGTATAAAAAATGATTTTAAAAATTTAATAAAATTAAGATTGGTAAAATAATTTAAAATTAAGATTAAAATTAAAATTATATTTGAATTTCATTTATTAATATGATATGGAAATTATGTAAATAATATTGTAGAATAACAAATTTTATTATATGTAAACATATTCCTAAAAACAATAAGAGTATTATTATCAAAATAAAATTAAGTACTTTTCTCTCTTTCCTGTTTTTTTCTGTTCAGTCAAGCATATAAAGAGAAAATCACTCCCTCTCACTTTTCTTTTCTCTCCATTTTCTCTCCTCCTCATTTTCTCTTCTTAGCCAAGCGACAGGTAATAGAAGAGGTTTGACTAAGTCAACGGGCTTTTGTAAGATTTTAACTCTCAGCCCCACCCTTCCCAAGTGTTTTGCTTTTTTTTACCGGTCCCCTTCTTCTAAGTTGGGTTGCATAAATTTAAAAGTGGTTCTTATCTACCTCAGGTCCACTAAAGGGCCCATTTATTTAAGAAAGTAATTTTTGGATTGTTTAGAAAAGCGATTTTTTATTTAGGAATTTTACGAAAAATATAAGTTATTTTGTATTTGGTTACAATTATAAAAATGACTTTTTATCTAGGAAGTGATTTTTATCTTATTTGGATATAACAATAAAAAAGTTCTTTTTTTGCTAGGAAATTATAATAAAGGACATAAAAAGCACTTCCTCATAAACCTATTTGGATAAAGATTTTTTTTTTTAATTTTGAATGCATAATTCATAATTACTATAATTTCTTTTTTTGTGGAAGATGATTGTTAAGTATTTTTTAATAAATTTACATCAAATTTTATAAAATTTTTCAAGATATAACCAAATTGTAATACATAACACTTACCGTAAGAAAATAACAGTGCTTCATATTAGTAATACGAATTTGAACGCACACATAAAACCCAGCCGCTATATTAATGAAGGGTAAGTCCTTTTATTTTCGTTGGCCATACACTGAAGTTTGGTCATAAACGCACTAAAGTTTTGAGATAATCAAAATGAATCATGAGACTTTTTTTTTCTTACTCGGAATTAGGTTATTAGCTGAATCATGAGATTTTTGTGCTAAGAGATGAGCACATTCATTTACTTCTCTGTACATAAATTTGACAAAGACAATCCGGTCCCTAACATTGAATCACCAGCTTCATTGTCTGAGTCATTAGAGCTGCTAAAGTCCAATCTAGCGAGCAAGGAAACGGCCTCACCACAGTCAGTGTAAGTTTCTACTTTCCTATAACCCAAGATCCAACATAAATTGAGACCTTGCTCAACAGTTGCAGGGGGTGCACAATCAATCCTTTTACTGAAGCCAAGGATCCAATCTCCAGTGCTTGATCTAGTGACTCCCCCGCAGCCACAAGAACCATAATCTTCCACAAAGGCATTAGCATCAAGTCTGACAGCATCATCATCAGGTGGATTAGATCTATCATGATTTGACCTAAATGCTTGATGATACTAAATAACAAATAACAAAAAGAGAATGATCATATCGCATTGATAAAAAAGGAGAATTTTTTAATGAGTGGGTGAGAAGCCTAAAGCATGAGTACTAAGTTCTGCACAATCAAGGGTTGGATTGGAGTATTGGGCTTTCAAGTATGAGAAGGCATATTATCAAGTCATAACTTAGCTACCAGTATGTTCAATATATATTTTGAAGTTCTTTTGATTTGGACCCAATTTTGATGCACATGCTTCTACTTAACCATCAAGATATTGAATCATGAGATGGAGAAAAGGGAAGAAGGGATTTGGACCCAATTTTGAATTGGTTGGATTCAGGGTGTCACCATCCACAGTGGAGTTCTCCGGCTGGTTGGTCATTAGTACAAGGAGGTAAAGCCCTTATTTTTGTTCCCCTTCCTCTTCCTTCATGTTTCATGCTGCATTCCTAGAAACCATAGGAGTTGAAATTTGAAACTAGAGCTTAGGGCTTCTTAGGTGGGAGGGTTTTGCATTAAGATTACCGGTACATTTCTTTAGCTATGGGTACTGTTGTATGCTAATATTTGCAAGATTCTTGTTAGGAACTTGAGATTTGGTGAACCCTAAGTAGTGGCAATCAGGGATTTCAAATTTTATGTGGAGTTTGGCTTGAAAAATTTTATAAGAAGCTTCTCCTTTAGCTAAATGAAGGATCTAACAAGTTCTATATGCTTTGGAATTAATTTGGAAGTATAGAAGCTAACTCAAAATACTGTATGTTGTTGATTTTTTGCCATGGAATCATCTTTTTTGAAGTAATAGAAGGCTTGGCTAAGATAAGTGGGTTGTGGAACATTGTGGGGCTTGTTGGAACATTGGAGAACTCCGTGTAAGTGCTCAAATATGTATATTACAAAATTATGCCCTTATGTGAATACTAAAACTTTATGATTCATTGATATTTAATTTGGCTTTGTAGCATATTTAGGCATTGCAAGCTGGTATTGTGCTTCCCATTGAAGTCATGAGAGTCCTTGGTAAGTGGTTAGGTACAGTATTATGCATTATAACTATGCTTATTATAACTATACTTTGTAGCTTGTTTGACACTCAAGGATACTTATCTTTTGACTCCCTAAGTCATTGTAATTATTATGCATGGTTGGGAGGTAACCAAGGATATCTTATACCTTACAAATTTATACCTCTATTGCAAATTCTGAAATTTATGCAAAATGTAGTGATGTTGTATTTTTGGCTTATGTACATTTTTGTGTGTGTAAATATATATATATATTCTGTACTCTATTATGTATAAAGAAAAATTGATATGTCTAAGAATATATATATAATGATTGAAAGGTTATAGCTAAAAATTTAATGTTCATGTGTTAATGATTGGTCAATGAGCTTTGAATTGACTAAGTATATTGAATATATTAGAATGTGCACCTTGTGGTTGTGTCTTGATGATATAAAGAGAAGGTGAATCTCGTGGTTGTGTCTTAACTTGTAAAGGGAGATGGATCTCATGGTTGTGTTCTTCCCACGTTGTGGACCTCGTGGTTGTGTCTTCATGATATAAAAAATAGATAGACCTTGTGGTTGTGTCTTGACTTGACTTTTAAAAGGAGACAAACCTCTTGTTTGTGTCCTTTCCACATTGTGAACCTTGTGTTGGTTTTGTTGATATAAAGAGTCGATGGACCTCATGTTGAAAATATAAAAAATATGAATATTAAATATATTTTATGAATCCATATATTTTACATTTACATATATTTTGCATTATTAAATTTAACAATGTGGAAAATGATAATCTTGGTGGTTCCACCTATTTATTAAATTTCCTTATATTTAGTTATGTAAGAAGAGCAATTGGCTGGAAGTAAGGAATACATAAAATAATGATTAACTAATATGGTAGAACATAAGTTTGCATATCAATATTAAGTACATGACCTATTCTTGATAAAACTATATATGCCAAAATTTTCAAAATTCTTGAATAACTTTCTAGAACAGTTTACCTTATATCCTGATATGATAGCACATCCTAATATACACAAATGTAAAGATCTTCTAGAATTTTTAATTATAAAGTCCTTTTAAAATTTAGAGAAATTAAGAGTGATATAAAGATAAAGAATAGAAAGTGATCAAAAGAACCACATTCAAAATAGAAAAAAATATGATAGAAAGTGGTTACTCCTATGGTTAAACCATCTTTGAAATTTTGTTACGAAGAAATCATCTTAAGGATTGCATTATATAGAGAAGATAAAATATATCAGAAAAATTGCAAATAATAATGCGATAAAATCTTATTTTATCTTAAAGCATGCCTTCCTAATTAAAAATAATTTCACTGTGGTGCAAAGAAACTCACATAATATAGATTTATATGGATCTCGTTATAAACTTAGATAATCAAATCATGATTTTTCACAAATATATATATATATATTTGATTTTTTATTTTCATATTTATCTAATATAAATCTTACTATAGATTTAGACAATCAAATAATCATTTTTTCATAAATGTATATGATTTTAAAATCAAATCGTGATTTTTTCACAAATATATATATGAATTTCAAATCAAATCATTATTCTTTTTTCATAAATATATATATATGTATATCTACTTTTCATTTCTGTATTTATTATTTTATCAAATTTTAAAAAATAAAAGTATATGTAAGAAAATAAATATTATTTAGAATATGTAGGGTCAAATTTTTTTCGTAGTATATGATGATGTGAAAGTCTGAAATCGTGACACGTTGATATGACCATATTTTACTATATTTTTATCCCTTAAATTTAACATTTTTATCAAATTATTTTGGCTATTTTGTGGTTTTAAGAGCATCTTTATCTTTTTGCCAGTTTAGAATAATTTGTGAAAAATGTTTTAAATCATTGGTTTTAAACTCATTTTGTGATATTTTATTACATTCCAATGATTTAGTGATTAATTCTTTCCCTTGGTATATTTTTCACATTGATTAGCTAATTAAATACTTGATTTGGATATTATCAGGTGATTAAATTAGGATTTTCTATATGATTTTGGGTGATATTTTTTCAAGAAATTTTCATTCCATCATCCATTTAATGTTATTCATCGTCCAATGTGATTAGATTTTCATCTATGTTGTGACCATTTTCATGTATTATTCACTTATTTTTCATTTTCCCAAAATACCTTTAATTAAAGTTCTACTTGAAATTAATTTTATTTTTCCTTAATGATTTAGGATTTAATTACCTAATTATTGCTTAGAGCATTTAATTATGATTAATTTGAGCTACTAAACTTGGCCAAAGTAATTATGATTTTTATTTTACAATCAGTCAAAGTTTGTTCAACAAATGATATTTTAGTCAATTTTCCACGAAAGCCCATTTTCTTCTTATTTTCCCAGACATTTTTCTTCCTTTCTTTTGCATTATTTTCAGAGTATTTTTCTCTTAATTTTCATGGTTAATTTTGTGCTAATATATCCTAATGTGAGGAGAAATTGAATTTGCATTTTATCATGGTTTTATCCACATTATGCTATTATGTAACCAATGTACTTTGATGTGTCATTTTTTTATTTGCAGGTTGTGTACCATGGAAGATGATATTGAGGACATTGAAGACATTTTAAAAGGGTAATTTTGAAAGTTTGAAAATGATATTATTTTATTTCTAATTCCATTATTTGCCAATTATCTCAAATTCTAAACCACCTAATTTGGAATTAAGGGCCAAAATTGATGTTAACACCGCATACATCTGCACCGTGTTCTGTTAGCAGATTAAGATATGCTATTGTTCCGCAAAACTAGACATCATTGAGATTTCTTTTATTTATTTCTTTATTTTTTCTTCATGATAAACACCATTGAGATGCTTTTAGCAATTCAGTAATATGACTATTTACAACTTACAATCTTAACACCACTTTTACAAACACGCATACACTTGATATATACCCAGAAAATTGAAACACTATCACACAACATATAGCACAACGAACTTAAAACATTTTCACCTTCAAGCTTCGATACTGATCCTTTCAACGTGTACTTGGATCTCGGATCTCAGACAAAACTGTGACTCATCAACCTCTCAGTTTTCTTGTTCCCACAACTGTGCACTCCACTACCTGTCATGGCAACCCCACCACTACTAATATAAAATTTCGAAAATCCCCCAAACTCCTTCCACTATCCTCTACTCCTTCCACGGTCCTCTGCGCTGTCACCTCCATCGAAGTCTTCCATACCACTTTGAATCATCTGCTCTACATTTTCTTGCAGCTGCAACGCAAATTCCAGTCCCCAAACGAAGTCGTTCATGATGGTCTTCGGGTCCCTTCGTCCCGTAAACAACTCGCTGCAATCTCCCCGAACCTCTTCAAACACTCCGGCGATATCTTTCCTTTCAAAGCAGGGTCCACAATCTCAGCCAATGACCCCATTTGATAGCAATGCTTGGCCCAATCACCAAGTGAAACCTGATTCTTCTCTGGTGTTCGAATCAGCGCCGGACGAGCGCACAAGGTCTCGAATAACACCACGCCGAGGGAGTATACGTCGGATTTCTCAGTCAAACGTTGACGTTTGTAGTATTCTGGGTCTAAATATCCGACACTTCCCTTTACCACTGTGCTGACATGGGACTTCGACGTGCCCGTAGGTCCGATTTTGGATAATCCAAAATCCGAAACCTTGGCGGTCCATTTCTCGTCCAGTAAGATATTGGTGGTCTTCACGTCCCGGTGAATGATAGTGTGCGTCGCACCTGCATGAAGATAATGCAATCCCCTTGCTGCTCCTATACAAATCTGAGGCCTTTGCTTCCACGTCAGAGTTGGATTGTCGGTATCATAAAGATGGTCACGCAGGGTCCCACGAGCCATGAAATCACACACCAAGATTATCTCGTTGTTTTCGTTGCAGTAACCAATAAGAGACACTAGATGGCGGTGGCGAAGCTGTGAGAGCATTTCAATCTTGGTTTTGAACTCGTGGGCCCCTTGTTGTGATTTTGGATTGAGCCGTTTGATTGCCACCGGAGTGGTGCCGCCGTCGATGTACCCTTTGTACACATTGCCAAATCCTCCGACACCGATGATGAAGAGTTCGTCGAAGTTGTTGGTTGCGGCTTTGATCTCAGCGATTGAAAAGGAACGACAGTGATCGGACGGCAGAGATGACGCATTCGTGTAGGTGGAATTTGTTAGATATTTTCTTAAATGGGTATTTCAAGAAGCTCAAACATTGTTTATCTAATAATTAATTAGTATAAATATTCAAATTGATATTAATGCTAGCAACGTTTTGATATTCATGATATACCTTCAGTTTTGGAACGTTGAGCTGTAAAGGTTATTCATTGGTAGCTTAAAACCACATTGAAAGCATTACTTCATGGCTTAAATTTTTATGACCTTCATGTTCAAACGTTTTAATCATTTAAAATTGACATTTATTTTGTTCCTTTCACCGTTGGTATTTGTAAGTATATTTATGGGGATGATTTATTTATTTTTAGGTTGATGAACATGAAAGCAATATACATATAATAACTAACTTCTCTCTATACACTACTTATTTTCATCCTTTGATCTTTCAAGCCTTCTGTTTATCTATTTATTTTTTAAGTTTGGGTCACATATTTTATATTTTTGTAGTTCTTGTGTTTAATCCTAGAAAATATCAGCGTCGGCAGAATAGTTCTTAAAGATAGCGTCATTCGACGCGACTCAGGTCATCACTATTCCTGTTCTGCCGACAGAATTGACTCTCTCCCTTTGTTTGATGACGAAAGAAAGCACCAATAATTGAGAACAAACTGGCAACCACGCTGATAACGACACCGATTCTTGCCGTTGTATTACTGCTATCGTTTTTGGAGTTTTGAACTGATGGTGGAGTTAGAGGAAAAGGAAGAGGTCAGGGTTGGGTCCGGCTAGATTATTACTTTGTGGGTTGCCGATTTTGAAAATCTCAAGCCCATTCAAGAATGCATCTTTGTACGCAGTTTCTGGGAGAGGATGCATTTGGAGTAGACGCTTCGCCTTCTTCTGATTTCCTTGAATAGAAACAACATAGTCTCTGTAGATGGGAACCTTTGGTTCCCATGTCCATGCCAGAATATCTGCGTCCTTTTCAGCTAACTGTTCGGCTATGTAGATGAAGAACGCTCTGTCAAAAGGCTTCACTATGACTAGATCAACCTCGCAAAAGTGAAGCCTAACCATGTAGGCGAACCCAAAATCAACAAAAAAATTCCCAAGTCAGGCTACTTATCTTGTTCCAAGCAGGGGTGGATCTAGGAAGAAGTTTATAGGGGCAACTGCCGCCACAAAAATGTTTGATCTTTTCTTCATATTATATATATGTATGATATACATTAATTGCTCGATGATATCATTTCTAATAATAAAAAATTTATCTAAAGAAAATCAAAATCAGAAAAATCATCTCTTCAAGGACTTGATAAATCTGAATTTGAGTCGTTTATAAAAAAAATTATATTTTTAATAGTAGCATGGTATTGCCGCCACAACCTAAAATTTCTGGGTCCACCATTGGTTCCAAGTAGCGTTCTTTCCCATAGACCTGGCTGATTTAAAGACCTCAACGGCTGCTGTATAATCAGGTTCCATAGTGTAAGTGAGATTCACATCACCAAAATGAACAGGTAATGCACATGGACTCTTCACCAAAGTGTCATCTGTTTCCCAGTACCTAAGCATCCCTGTATCTTGATCAAATGATAGTTCTCGTCCACCCACGTTGAGCCGATACTCTGTCTCCAAAGCAGAGTCATTTCCAATTGTGAATAAGCTTCCGGTATGACCCACAAATTGAAACCCAGGACCATCGGATTTGGTGTAGTATAGATCGCTAGGCATGGACACGATCTCAATTCCATTGATGAAAGCATAGGAATCTGGGTTTGTTGAACTCGGAGTAAAGGTCAAGTTGAGCCTCTCCCCATCATGTACGTTGACGCAATATTCTCTGAATAAGGTGTTGCTGCGTTCAGCTTGTGCATTGAGTGAAGCGTTGAAGTCCTTAAGCAGAGTGAAGCCCCCAGATTCCCCCAGATTCCACCGTGAATATGCCAGTGAAGGAATCAAAACCTGGGTATGAGGTCGGGTAGAAGAAGAGGCAAATGAATTTCTGACCTGAGGTGACAGGGAAAGAATAGGTGAATTGAGAGCGAGAGAGACGAGCTGTGGTATATGCGACCTGAATGGTGAACGGAGACTGAATGGTTGCTGTAGCAGGAATGGATTTGTCTTGTGAATAAGACAAGAGCCATGAGTTGATGTCTCCTCTCCATGTCCTGTCACCCTGAGAATAATTTCCAGAAGAGCCACAGTTGATGCTGAAAAGATCAACGGGACTGTACGCATCAACGACGACGAGAATGAAAACGCAGAAGAGAGACAGGTAGAGAATGAAAGTGGTGGTGGTCCCTCTTGCCGTGGTGGAGACGCACTGGACCTCTTGTAGGAAACAAAAATCACTCGAACTGTCAAAGATTTTTCATGATTATAGCATTGATCCTCTGCCAGTTGCTGGTATAGAAGAAGAAAGGTTCCAAAAGTACGAGCTCCCAGCCCACAAGATGGATGCCACTAGCTAACCAGTGATTTAAATCTTATGAATTTCTGTGACTTTGGGCTAATCTAAGCCGTGGATGAAATTCAACAGTCACAATTTTGCCATGTTATGACAAAGTGAGTCTATGCTAAATGAATAATCAAATCTTTGCAGGATTCTTTCACAGAGATTAGGGCTTTTCTGCTCGTCGTTGACTTGACGGGGACAACGCATGCTATTGGTTGGTTCTGCCTTTGATGGGATGGAAAGAAGAAGGAAGATAATGAAATTGGGATGCACAAACTTTCTTTCGGTATCTCGTCTCATCTCCATTGGGTTTTTTTAACTTTTTTGTTGGATGATTGATAGAATTTAGAAGAACTGGGTCCAAGATATTTGCTCCCTTTTTTTTTCCTGGTGAAAAGGGGATTGTATTGCGAAGAAAATATGGACAAGGGGGAGAGCCTCCAATTACAAAAAGACGAGGGGGCCCAGCAAAACACCAAGAGGAAGGGGCATAAGCCTAGATAATTACTCCTTTATTCTTCTGCAAAGAATTCAGCTGTGTAGAAATTTATGGACGTGTGTTTTGGTGAGCTTCAGTTCTGGGCCTAATAGAGAGGTTTGACTAAGTCAACTGGCTTTTGTAAGATTTTAACTTTCAGCGGCACCCTTTCTAAGCTTCTAAGTTGGGTTGCATAAATTTAAAAGTGGTTCTAATCGGGAGCCGTTTCGGTGCTCCACGCACCTCCTGCGTGTGCTGCCATGACTTAATATGAGCCTCTTCTTTTTTTTTTTTTTTTATTATTATACTGGGTGTTATAAAATAATAAATTATTATTATTTTTTTTAATTATAATTTCAAGAATGAAATATTTATGCTTTTATGATATGAAAAATTTTTAATTTAAATTTAAAAATTTTTAATTAAGATTAAAAATATCTAATAAAGACTAAAAAAAATTTCATATAAATTTAAAATATTCAAATACAAAATTTTAGTGTGAAATTTCATTTCTAATAAAATTTTTGAAAATTTTATTGAATATTTTCATAATTCATTTAGAATTTTTCATATTCAAATTAAAATTTTTTAAGTTATAAAAACATAAATATTTCTCTCATGAAATTTCAATTTCTTCTTTTTTATATGAAGTTTATGTGATGAAAAAATACATTCAGCCAAGACAAATATTTATATTTTCATGATTTGAGAAATTTTAATTTAAATCTGAAAAATTCTATTTGAAATGTGAAAATATCCAAGAAAGATTCCAAAAATTTTATTAGAAATGAAATTTCATATATGAAATTTTTTGTTTGAAGATTTTAAGTTTACATAAAATTTTTTTGAGTTTTTATCATATATTTTTATATTTCAATTAAAATTTTTTAGGCTTAAATGAAAATTTTTCATATCATAAAAACATAAATATTTCATTCTTGAAATTACAATTTAAAAAAAAAATGATGATGATTTATTACATTATAACACTCAATATGATGATACAAAATTAACCAAAAAAAAAAAAAGAAAGGAGTGGCTCATATTGAGCCACGTCAGCACACGCAGGAGGTGCATGGATTTACTCCACGCACCGAAATGGCTCCCGGTTCTTATCTGCCTCTAGTCGACTAAAGGGCCCATTTATTTGAGAAAGTAATTTTTGGATTGTTTAGAAAAGTGACTTTTTTATTTAGAGATTTTATAAAAAACATGAATTATTTTGTATTTAGTTACAATCATAAAAATAACTTTTTATCTAGGAAGTGATTTTTATCTTATTTGGATATAACAATAAAAAAGTTCTTTTTTTGCTAGGAAATTATAATAAAGGACATAAAAAACACTTCCTCATAAACCTATTTGGATAAAGATTTGTTTTAAAATTTTGAGTGCATAATTCATAATTACTATAATTTCCTTTTTTGTGGAAGATGATTGTTAAGTATTTTTTAATAAATTTACATCAAATTTTATAAAATTTTTCAAGATATAACCAAATTGTAATACATAACATTTACCGTAAGAAAATAACAGGGCTTCATATTAGTAATACGAATTTGAACACACACATAAAACCCAGCCACTATATTAATGAAGGTAAGTCCTTTTACTCGTTGGCCATACACTAAAGTTTGGTCATAAACGCACTAAAGTTTTGAGATAATCTAAATGAATCATGAGACTTTTTTTTTCTTACTCAGAACAACTAGGCCATTAGGTTATTAGCTGAATCATGAGATTTTTGTGTTAAGAGATGAGCACATTCATTTACTTCTCTGTACATAAATTTGACAAAGACAATCCGGTCCCGAAGCGTTGAATCACCAGCTTCATTGTCTGAGTCATTAGAGCTGCTAAAGTCCAATCTAGCGAGCAAGGAAACGGCCTCACCAAATTCAGTGTAAGTTTCTACTTTCCCATAACCCAAGAGCCAACATAAATTGAGACCACTAGTACAAAAACTCATTTCTACATCTACAATCTAGGCCCGTTTGGAAGCCCGTTGAAACCGTGGTATGAGAGCTAGAATGAGTTTGATTTGATTAAATTGTATTTGGCTTCCTTTTAATGATTCCATTAGCAACTCATTATAGCTTTGAAAAGGGTTCCCTCATAAGCAAATCAATCCTTACTTTTCCATTTTGTTTTTTCATTTTCATTTATATTTATTTTAAAATTAGATAAAAATATACCAATAAAAATGAGGAAAAATAGAAAAATTAAGAACATAAAATTTCCATAAAATTTCTCCTATCTATTGACCAAAATGTTCTTTCAAAATTTTAATTTTCATAGATCATGACCTATAAAAAAATATTACATCAGATATACTTTATTACCAATTAAATAAATGAAGATTAAATTTTAGTTCAAGTAAATTAAATTAATTATGAGATAGAGTTTAAACCCAATTTGAAGAAAAACTATGAGTCTTGTTAAAATCAATTTTCAAATAAATAATCCAAATATAAATACGTTAGTCCAAAACCAATTTTTATCATAACAACATTGTAAAACCAATTATACTAAAACTCATTTTTAACTAACTGAGAACCAAACAGACCCTTAGATCGGTTGTTTAAAGACCCGATGTAGAAAAGCAACTAGTGGCAATTTTGTAAATAAATTATTTAATTTGGAACTTTCTAGATCGGTGTTTAAAAAATCAATCCACAACGTCCAAGCAAATTAAAAAAAGAACAATAATTATAATCTCCCTTTTAAGCTCTGTTTTAACTTTACTCAGAACTAGTTGAAAAGACCCTAGCAGAGAGCTTGGGCATTCAACAGTGAAGGTGGAGGAAAATTTGAAGGCGTTTAGGCGTGACATGCGACAGAGGCATCTCGTCGATGACATTCGATGGTGGCATCGTGGTGAAGAAGGCTTGCTATTCAACAATTTTTTGCTGCTCCCTGTTGCATCCACCTTCATTTTCATACTATACACGTATAGGGATTTTCCTCCTCTCTACCCTTGGCATTGTGCTCTCCTCTACAACTATGTTTAGGTTCACTTCCTCTCTCCCTCCCATCCCCGATCCCTGTGCGCAGTGGTGGCACTGGGTCTTTTGTTCAAGCCATACTTTCCGATGCTAAGTCTATTAAATTGGCCTTTCTCCTTTGCCATCTAGTGGATTGTGTAAGTATTTCTGATTACTCTTTGGATTTGTACCATAGAATTTTGTGGGCTAGTATAAGACCTAACATTTACACTTTTCTGTGTGTTGAGAACTTGCGGTGGCATGCTTGACTTAGGGGTAGAGAGATTCATGTGCGTGTTATTCAATATGGGTTTGAGTTAGATGTGGATGCAGTTAAAGCATCGATAACCATGTCCGTGAGATGTGGTGATATGGATACTGCAAGATTGATGTTCAATAAAATGCCTTATAGACATACTAGTATGACATAACAAGAGAGAAATGAGCTCTTCCTTTTCCTTCGTGGGATTAGTTTGTGTTAGTCTTGTTGTAATAGTCAGCATCAAAGCTGGACATCAGAATCAGCATAACTTTGTTTTTATGCTTGTCAAAGGGAAGAACCCTGTTCGGCTTTGTTATGCCAGGTCCTAATTAGCCACCATGTGATCTGCCATACATCTATTATGGACCGATAAGATACCTTTAATGGGCAACTTGGCACTTATACTATGAATCTACAACAAAGGATTTAGATGTAGACTTTTTGGCACATAAGGAAGGATATTCATAAAAGATGATGGGCTGAAATGGAAGTGGCATGATTATACTACCATGTAAATTTTTCTTTTGTTAATTTTATGTGAATCCTTTTCTATCAGTTCCCTTGAGAGTCATATTTTTTCTAAATTTTCTTAATGTGTTTTCTTTCACAAGTTATTGCTAAACTAGATGGGAAATTGATTTTAGGAAATAGCTAATTACTGACTTCTCTTAGTTCTAAAATAGTGAATTTACATCAAATATATGTAATGTTATGGTGTATTTGTTATTGAATTAAATCATTTTTTGGCCAGTTGAGGATAGAGGTGGATAGAGTCTTGAAGATTGCTTGAACTGGCAAGCTAATTGGAGCTAGTTTAGATGCAAAGGATAAGATTTATACTTCCAATCTAAATGAAGAACTTGGGCAGGTAAGTTGCTACCTTTATGATTTTCTTGACTCTTGACCCTTATAGAAATATTATTGAAGAAGTAAGGATATAGAGGACATGCTTATTTTTACAATATAGAGGATGTGCTTGGGATGAATTACACGCTCATTTGAAAGTTTCCTTAGATGCTTCTTTTATTGTAAATTCTGATTTTTTTTAAAGTGTTGACTAATGTGACCTTTGAGGAATATTTGTTAAATGTCGAAAATAGATTCCGTGCTACTCATGTGTGTCTTGGCCGTGTATTTCTCATGATTCTGGTAGCAAAAGTTCAGAACACCTTGATGTTGGACTTGGACTGGTCTTACATTAATTAGCTATATATATATATATCATATGTTTGGGTTAGAAGATCTTAACAAACATTGGTATAGTGTTTAGACATAATTGGGTTGTTGTGTGGGATAATACACCAATCATGCACTAGATATTAACAATGTTAGGCACTATTTAAAAGTATGGTAGTATTTATATTAGAAGGGATATTATAATTGATAGGTGTGCATCATGAATGGGTATACGCATCCTTGGGTTAGTGAGTGGTTTTTGTGATTATATATATGGGTATATGCATCCTTGGAGCCTCATGATGTTTGATTTTTTTGTCAAATGGAAAAGTTTCAAATAAATCTATAAGAAGATTAATTTTTAATATCAGGCATTCCAATATCCATGCCATTTGCAGAGAATTGACTCAAGCTTTAGGCGAGGTGTCATAGATTTCTTCTAAGTGGAACATGTTATCCTCGATAGTATGCCCAACCATTGTTCCTTTTCTTGTTGATTTATCTGTTTAATATTTTCTGAGAAAATCTACAGAAGACAGGGGTGCTAGTAAGCTAAATTAACAATCACATATCTAGATTGTCATCTGGCTAATGTAACTTTAATGAGTGCACTAATATGAGAAATAGGAAGATGAAGATAATAGAAATATCAAATATCAACTGGTATAGTTTAGTGAATCCATGTGTAATTTTTCTAGTGTTTAAATTCTTTCTTCTCAAATTTTAGAATTTAGAGGCATTGAACAATCTCTTGGATTTAGTGGACTTCATGTGGAGGATGCTATTGTAAGGTTGATGTTGCCATTGTGACATACTATCATTCACTAATTATCTTAATGTTATTCTAAGGGTAACAAATTAGATTTGGATAAAGATAAACCAATGTGGGCTATGGAGCTTAATGTCAATAATACATAGTAACATACTGTCATACATTAAGTCAAAATTTTGTAATACTAATTACATGGAAAGCAATAGCTTAATGTTCTGCTTTGTTTTGCAAGAAATTTAATGAAACTTTTTTGCCAAGATTTGTTGCAAGAGAGGGATAATATGGACTGAGACTTATGAAAGTTGCTACATATATGTATTTGCAACTTATTTAATGAAATTTAATGCACTCTAATGTATTGATTATAGAATAAGGCAATCCAAGAATCATGTTACATAGATATTCCATTCACTAGAAAAGGCACGGGATGTTAAATAATTTATGATTCCTTTTTAAAGCAATGAGCTTTGAGAATGGAATCAGTTGAAAGCTTTGATAAAGAAAAGAGGGACTCCTATAACTCATATCGCTTTTTGTTTGATCTATAGAGCAAAAGAAGCAAAAAGTTTCTGAAATAAAGGCTGGAATTGATGAAGCAGAAGCTTTGGTACTTTCTTCTATTTGTAGGGAAATAGTCTTTCTTACTTCTGTACTTAGGGATTTTGATATGACTAAGCTCATGATATTGTAGATTCGAAAAATGGACCTTGAGGCAAGAAGTTTGCAACCAAACATCAAGGCTGTACTTCTTGTTAAGTTATGGGAGTATAAATCCAATTTGAACAATGTTAAAAGTGAACTTAAGAAGATTGTATCCGGTAACTTAAACCCATCTGCTCGGGATGAGTTGTTGGAATCAAGCATGGTAGATGCTTTGACGGTAATATTCCTTATTGATGTATTGCTTAAGAGAATTTCATTGTGTTGTGAAACTATTCTAAAAAATGACAATTAATTTTACTCTTTCTTTGTAAATGAGTAGGTGTTGACATGGCTTTACCATCTCAAGCAAAACACACTAATGCCATTATGTCACGTTTCTATTACTTTAGCCAAGCTATCACAAATTAGGGTATATTATATGTAGAGTAGGTCAATTACTATGTACAATCACCTTAAAGAAACAACCATATGAATTCCTTGTGCCACATTTATAATTCTTACTGTGGCAAATGGTAATTCTAATTCTTACTGTGGTAAATGGTAATTATTCTGTCTGATTCCTAGATTTGGAGAAAGAACCGTCCTCTCCAGATTCAATGGAACTTTTTACTAAGCTTTAAAATGATTTATTTATTTACAGTCACATTTCATGTCTTATTAATATATGTATTTCTTCGGTTTTAATTTTCTAGACTCTGAATATGCAAACTGATGGTGTGAAGAAACATTTGACTTTTGTTCCTCTTGCTTCAACTTGGTGAAAGTTCAAGTATTTGGTGGCATGGAAGAGCTAGTGGCATATCTTAAGTGCCATATCTTATAGCTTCTTGTGAGTATAAGCTAGTGACTTCGTTTTATTTGCATGAAAACTTGTTTAAAGTTCTAAAAAAACAATAGTAACTCATTCTTACTCGAGGATGGGTTTAGGTGGACACTTGGACATGAAATTCTAAATCACCCACTTCAACTTTATGAACATTGTCTTGATGTATGTTATATTTTTAGATTAATTTCAGACTTTATAGCCCTTTAAATTTGGGATACATTGGGTTATTTATTGCATTTTCTCCTTGTACAATGATTTTGTTGATTAGATTGTGATCAATGAGTAGAAAAAGCATTTACTTGGCTCAAATTTTCTTAGTTTGTTATTGGTGCCGATTGGGCTGGATGTAAACTAATATTGTACATATTATAAATTGTGAGATGATATACATTATTAATAATAATGAAAATTCTTTTGAACTTTTTGCAAGAAAAAAGTGTAGCAAGGGAGTAAAATAGTAAAACACAAATTATATTTTTTCCAAAAGAAGGGACATTCTAGATCGGTTATGACTTACAACTGATCCGGAATGTCTTTCAAGGATACCTATTTATCATTTTTTTGACTTTCTAGACCTGTTGTTTAAACAGATGATCTAAAAAAAATTTCTAGATCAGTTAAATAACCCATCTAGAAAGTGGCACTTTCTACATCTGTCAAATCTATATCTATACAAGAACCGATCTAGAAAATGCTCACTGTAGTAGTGGACCTTGAATGACGCCATGTAGCTCAACAATTGCAGGGTGTGCACAATCAATCCTTTGACTGAAGCCAAGTATCCAATCTCTAGTGCTTGATCTAGTGACTCCCCTGTAACCATAAGAACCATAATCTTCCACAAAGGCATTAGCATCAGGTCTGATAGCATCATCATCAGGTGGATTCCATCTATCATGATTTGACTTAAAATGCTTGATGATACTAAATAACAAATAACAGAAAGAGAATGATCATATCACATTGATAAATGGAGAATTTTCTAATGAGTGGGTGAGAAGCCTAAAGAATGAGTAATAAATTCTACACAATCAAGGGTTGGATTAGAGTACTGGGCTTTCAAATATGAGAAGGCATATTATCAAGTCATAACATAGCTACTAGAATGTTCAATATATATTTTGGAGTTCTTTTGATTTGGACCCAATTTTGATGCACATGCTTCTACTTTACCATCAAAATTGGATCATGAGATGGAGAAAAGGGAAGAAGGGATTTGGACCCAATTTTGAATTGGTTGGATTCAGGGTGTCACCATCCACAGTGGAGTTCTCCGGCTGGTTGGTCATTAGTACAAGGAGGTAAAGCCCTTATTTTCGTTCCCCTTCCTCTTCCTTCATGTTTCATGCTGCGTTTTTAGAAACCATAGGAGTTGAAATTTGAACCAAAGCTTAAGGCTTGCCAGGTGGGAGGATTTTGCATTAAGACTATGGGTAAATGCTTTCTTTAGCTATGGGTATTGCTGTTTGTTAATATTTAATTACAAGATTCTTGGTAGGAATTTGAGATTTATTGAACCCGAAGTGATGGTGTAACAACATACTCCAATACACCTCTACTACTTGACCAATTGCTTCAAAAACTAACCAAACACAGCCCAAAACACCTTTAATTCACCTCCCAAATCATTAGAGCAACAGGAAACACCACAAAATGCTTCGAGGACACCAAAACAGCCTAGACAGGGTGTAGGGCTGTGGTTGCTATAGTACCGACGCAATGCTAGTGCTCTTGGTTTTCAATATTGGTGAAATAGAGGGTCTGGCACTGTGGCTTGGCCCTGGTGTCGTGGCGCCCCTTGCTGGTTTTATATTAGCAAATTTCAATGTCTTGGGGTGAACTTTTGACATGCATAACTTTATGTTCAGATCTCCGATTGACCTGATTCTAACTCCTACAAGCCAATCTTGTCCGAATCTATCCATAGACACCAATTCCATCTCAATCCATGTCCGTTTAGAGATTTTGGATACCCAAAAATATTTTGGCCATTTTTGACCAAAACTCACCACTTACAACTCCTATTTGTCATCGAAGGCAGTTTGACTATTCAGGACCATTCACATGGGTCTTGTTTAACTTAACCAACTTGTCCAAAGGGGTTTTAGCTCAAAGGAACCACTCCCCTAGGATTTGACCCCTTTGAGTCCCAAATTTACTTAATGGGCTATATGCCCCAAACCACACCAACAAGACCTAAATCCATTCTAGGCTCACACGCATGATCAATTCACCCCACAAATACACACACCAACCATACACAACCAATATCAACACCATCCTCATATATATAACCATCACATAATATCCATATCATCATACGAAATACATAATCATCAACATCATTACAACCATCAGAATTCTTATGTCAATTACAAATGTACTATCCTACTTGGCACAAAGTACATAGTCTATACACACATACACTACAATACTTAATATTCCTAATACCAGAGTGGCTATGCTTCCCTCGTCTTCTCAGGACTAGTATCAGAACCTTCACCTGAAATGTTAGTTCTTAGAAAAGGGGTTGTGAGACAAAGTCTCAGTAACTGGGGATAACCACACGCATATATATACATCACTCATACAATAATATCATGAATGTAACATGAAATGAAATGCATATCTCCCTCACACACAGCTAGAACCATGAGCTATCATTATAACAAGATATTTCATCAGGAGATTTCCTTCCAACAGTCGGTGAAGACTGATTCTAGGATATGATGAAGCTTACCTTACCCTAATGCAACCTGGCCAAAGGTTACACTAGAGCTCAGACCGTGGTCCTTCTTCCCTTTTCTTATTGCTAATTGGTGGTGATTTAGGGAAGGTGCAATCCACTGCTAGCCTTTTCCTCTTGGCCGTAGGAGACGATTTAACTGCAGGGATTCCATCCTTATCCTTTCTTATCATATATCATCATATCATATCATATCATCATATATCATATCATTATCACCACCCGGTCACCATATACCTCACAATGTCATGTGGTGATGTTCATGCTATATCATCATGTAATCATCATCATCATGTTCTTGATGTCATGCTATGCATCATGTAATGTCACATCATCATCATCATCATCATCTTTAATCATTATCCACTATATGTCTAACTATGTGCATACCACGATGTATAAAAAAAATCACATGCACGCACACATTATATCGTGGTATGAATGGAAACATGTATATATACACATATATACTAACATATAATACATACCATACAAATAATACAAACACTCGGTTACCTCAGGTTGTCAATTCCATACACATGTGATTCCAGGAGCTTCTTGGGTTGTTCAACACTACTGGTACCCCCTTCGGTCAACCAAATACCTCTATAATATCATGAAATCCTCAATTAAAATATAATCCAAATATTCAAATTTCATAATTCAACCATTTAGGCCTAACCCATGGGTCCATACACCATTGAGCTCTTAGAGACCATCCAAACTCTAATCAACCACACACATACATCGGATTCCATACATTCGCTAACAATTTCATCCTAGGGTTAAGCTCAAATCATATATACTCCCTCTAAAACTCATACCCAAGCATCACAACCATCAAATCACACTCCATTAATTTCATTTTACCCATTTTAATAGGTGGATTTCGGCCAAAACCACAAACCCAGCTATATACTTGAAAAATCCCAACTCAAAACCGAAGAAAAGGGAGAGGGAGGAGTAGAGATCACTTACCAACAATTTAGCAAGCTCCAAGGGGTCAGAAATCACTTCCTAAGGTTGAAAATCTAAAGCCCTAAGACTGCTTCTTCATTGCTCCCTCCGCTTTCTCTTTCTCTCTCATGTTTAGCCGATTGAAATGTTTCTGGTTTATACAAAATTTTCCCCACTCGCCATAGTGCCAGTAAGCTTGCCACGTTGAGGAGCTCCTTTGTCCCATTTTGGTCTTTTCCTCCATCTTGGTCCTTTCTAGTACTGCACACAATGCCAATTACACTTGGTTAGTTAGAGACTAAGTTGGGATAATGTAATGAGGGTTGTTACAAATAGCAATTGAGAATTTCGAATTCTATGTGAAGTTTGGCTTGAAAAATTTTATGAGAGGCTTCTCCTTCAATTAAATGAAGGAAATAACAATTTTTGTATGCCTTGGAATTAATTTAGAGATATAGAAGCTAACTCAAAATATTGTATGTTGTTGATTTTCGCCATGCAATCATCTTTTCAAAAGGAATAGAAGGCTTGGCTAAGATTAGTGGGTTTTGGAACATTGTGAGAGCTTGTTGGAACATTTGAGAACGCCGTGTAAGTGCTCAAATATGTACATTACAAAATTATGCCCTTATGTGAATATTGAAACTTTATGATTCATTTATATTTGGCTTTGTAGCATATTTAGGCATTGTAAGCTGGTATTGTACTTGAGGTGAAGGCCTATTGATGTCGTGAGAGTCCCTAGTAATCGGTTAGGTACAATATTATGCATTATAACTATGCTTATTATAACTATACTTTGTAGCTTGGTTAGCACTCAAGGGTACTTATCTTTTGACTCATTAATTCATTGTAATTATTATGTATGCATGGTTGGGAGGTAACCAAGGATATCTTATATCATACAAATTTATACCTTTATTGCAAATTCTGAAAGTTATGCAAAATGTAGTGATGTTGTATTACTGGCTTATGTACATTTGTGTGTGTGTGTGTGTGTATGTATTCTATACTCTATTCTGTATAAAGAAAATTCGATATTTCTAAGAATATATATTAACTAAAAGGTTATTATAGCTAAAAATTTAGTGTTCATATGTTAGTGATTGAACATTCAGCTAATAATTGACTACGTATATTGAATATATTAGAATGTGGATCTTGTGATTGTATCCTAACACTTAAAGGGAGATGGACCTCTTGGTTGTGTTCTTCCCATGTTGTGGACCTCGTGGTTGTGTCCTCGTAATATAAAAGTAGGTGGACTTTATGATTGCGTCTTGACTTTTAAAGGGAGACAAACCTCTTGGTTGTGTACTTCCCACTTTGTAGACCTTGTGGCTGGTCTTGGTGATATAAAGAATCGATGGACCTTATGGTTGTATCCTGACTTTGAAAGGTAGAAAGACCTCTTGTACTATCCATAATTTTTTAGATAGTATAAGATATATATATAAGTGGAAAAATCTGAGATACATAATTTGATGAAAAAAGGAGTAAAATAACAAATTATATGATAGGGCCTTAATAAGAACTTTTTGAACTATGGTCCCTTCCAGAAAATTTATTTGCAGTTTGGTCCTGGAAAATATTACAAATAAGGACCAAAAGAATAATTATTTGCAATTTGGTCTCTCTAGGGGCAATTTCATAAATTTAAGAAGTCTATGTCAAAATGGACTTTATGAAATGCTGAACTCAATGGAATAATATATTGAGTCCAAAGGGATTAATTTAAAAAGAAATTGACTACAAAACATAGTACAATTTTGCAAAAACAAAAACAAAAAATTTTTGTAGGTCCCACAAATAAAGAAAAAGTAAAAAGAAAAAGTATATGGATCCCACATTAATATTTATAGTTACAAAATTTGGATAGGATATTTAATTTAAAACAGGTCCAAATATAGTCATATCCTGTATTCATATAGTAACAAAACATAGTAAAAGTAACTTTATCTGTCCAGACATAAAGTAAACTAGTATAGGACATATCTAAACTAAGAAAAATATGCAGTATTTTGGAAATATTTTCCCCTATATGGTGCCAAATATTGCAATGTGTGAGGATAATAGAATATTTTACTATTTCTCAATTTCTCTTGAATCTTCAAGCAAGACACTTGGCAATTGCAAGAGTTTGTGATTTTTCTTTCTTTATTTATTCTTTCCCTCTTGGACAACCTTGTGCATAAAGAAAGAAGAGAGAAGCAGTTAAAACACTATGAAATGAAGAGAGGAAGGCGTGAAACAAAGGGGAAGAAAATAGAAGAGAAAAAAAGGCAAGCTACTTAAGGTAAGCCTCTTCTTGATCTTTCAGGCTTTTCTATATTAAGTTGAGTTGTTTAAGATAGTTTAGTTAAGTTCTCCTCTTTCCCTCTTCAAGTGAGATTTTCAGCCTAGGTAAAAGGTGATGGAAGAAGTGTTTTCATGCAAGAAAATTAAGAGAAAGCATGAGAAATTACAAGAAAAGCAAGTTTGAGTGAGTTTGGAACAAGTTGTATGAAAAATCACTCCTTTCCCTTTAAGTCTTGGTTTTTAGCCACAATAAAAGTCAAGGAGGGATTGAGAATTTCTCAAATCTAATGCCAAAAATGGATTTCTCATGGTGAAATTCCTTAAGAACAAGTATTAGAATCAAGAAACAGCTTAAGATGAGATATACGTATTTTGAAGGTTCATAAACCGCTTTGTGAAGCAAAACTTTGATTTAGTTAATTGAATTAGTGTTTGAATGATGTAAGTAAGTTATAAAATCCATTTTACAAATTTATGCCAAAATCTGTTCATTTGGAGTATTGGATGTTTAGGTAGATACTATTTGATCAAAACAGGGCAAAACAAATAAATGTTATACAAAAGATATGAATTTTCAAACTTGAGGCATAAAACCTGGAAAAATTGAAATTTACCATTTGAACAGTAATTTTTGTACAAATTAGCATGTTAAAGCTATTTTTTCATATTTTCCTATGTACATAATATTTTAAACTATTTTTAGAGACTTTAATCATTATCATACAATTTTTTCTAGAAGTAGTTATGATTTTTCAAAATTGGTCCAGTAAATGGGATACCAAATGAACAATAACTTTGAAAATATTTATTTTTTTGATTTGGTTCTTAAAGTAATTCAAGCTCTCTAAATGGCTGAAATGGACTTTACATAAACTATATTACATGAGAAATGATGGTAAAGTATAAGGTGTTACACCTCTTGTATGTGTCCTTTCAACTTCATGGAACTCGTGGTCTTGTCCTGACTTTTGGAGTGGGATGAACCTCTCAATTGTATCCTTTCCATTACTACTTATGAAGTTGTATATGATGATTTTGCCAAACTCAAGGAGATTATGATTTAAATATTGCTAATAATCTTATTCCACTTTGGATATTGATAGTTATTGCTGGTCCATTAACTTTAGATTGTTTTTGGTAATGAAAATAAATATATCTGTATGCTATTCCATATAAAGAAAATTTGATATGTTTGAGAATATATATATATATAATGACTGAATGATTATAACTTAAAATTTAATGTTTATATGTTGATGATTGGTCATTGAGTTGTAAATTGACTAAGTATTGAACACCTTGTGTTTGTGTCCTAACTCTTAAAAGGGAGACGGGCCTCTTGGTTCTGTCCTTCCCACATTGTGTTCATCGTGGTTGTGTTCTAGTGATATAAGGAGTAAATGGACCTCATGGTTGTGTCTTGACTCATAAAGGGAGACTTCTTGGTTGTGTCCTTTCCACTTTGTGGACCTTATGGTTGGTGTTGGTTATATAATGAGTCGGTGAACCTTGTGGCTATGTCCTGACTCTAAAAGAGAGGGAGAGAGAGAGAGACCTCTCATCTGTGTCTTTTCCATTTTATGAATCTCGTAGTCATGTCTGGACTCTTGTTGGGGAACAGACCACTCACTTGTGTCCTTCCCATTACTACTTACGAAGTTGATTATGATGATATTTCCAAACTCAAGGAGATTATGCTTTAAATATTGCTAATAATCTCATTCCACTTTGGATATGGATATTTATTGCTGTTCCATTAACTTTGTATTGTTTTCAGTGCCAAAAATAATTATATCCTTTATTCTGTATGAAGAAAATTTGATATGTCCCATAATATATATATGTATATATATAATGACTGAAAGGTTATAGCTAAAAATTTAATGTTCATATGTTAATGATTGGTCAATGAGCTGCAAATTGACGAAGTATTAAATATATTTGAATGTGGATCTTGTGGCTGTGTCCTAATGATATAAAGAGTCGGTGAACCTTGTGGTTGTGTCTTAGTTTGTAAAGGGGGACAGACCTCTTGATTGTGTCCTTCCCACGTTGTGGAACTCATGTGCAATACCTTACATTTAATCTTATTTTCCATGTATTATGCCTTAATTATGGAGCATTAATCATGATTAGAGGCTTAAATCACCTAGAAAATTAAAATAAAAATTTTCAAAATCCGGTGTTACTATTCACTTAGTAAATCCATTTTACCAACCAAATTTCAGAAATTCATAACTAATTATAGAAAAATCATATTGAGGTGATTCAAATTTTTAAAATTATCTTAAATCCAAATCTACATGGAAAAAATATGAACAATAAGTTCATTAGGCCAATTCATATAGTAAATTTTGTGAATATTTACTGTTTATTTAGTCATTTTTCCACTTTTCAGTTTTCTGACCTCAAATTTAAAAAATCATAAAAATTTGTACACAACTCCTAATTGATTGATATTTCAAATGTTTTAAAGCTCTATCTTTCTACTTTAAAAACATATATAACATTCACATGTCCAACTACAAAAGGCCCAAATAGTGGCAGTATTACTACACAGGGGTCAAAATGACTATTTCTATCCCTTAACTTTGCAAAATCAATTCTTTAATATATGTATACACATGGCCATATTTTTGTACCAAAATGATACTATACATCATGGCAGATCTAAAGTGACATAATGGTCTCAAGGTATACCATCATAATATTATACATAAATTTACATAACATTTTGAAAATAAGGATTAAAGACAAGTTTTTCATTTCTTTTCATAAATTCCTTCTTTCTTGCCTTGCTCCTTCTTGGTAACCTTGCCAAAGCTTATGCCTATCATGTTAGTCATTTTGGAAGAATGAGATTCAAAGAATCCCAATAGCAACACCCATTTATGCATACATATTATCACAAAATTCATGAAAACATCAATCACTCTCATAAAAACATAAAATACCATATTAATTCATAAAAATTTTGGCAGAGTTTTCTCTTATAAAATGGACATTCCGGGATCAAAGCCCCTTCATATACTCAGCCAAAACATTCACAAAATATCACAATACAAATATGGCAAGTCATAAAGTTCATGATAACATTAAAAGATAACATAATGCAATAAAAGGAAAGTTGCTACCTTTGTGAATCCTTTTGCTTTTTTCCTTTGGTTCCACCTCTTTCTAACACTTCCACAAGCTTTCTTATTCTTCTTCAAACCTAAATACATCATCGAATAACTACTTAAACCACTGATTCTTGTGTTAGTTTCATAAAGAACCTTAAAACTCTAAAAATTTCATTTTCTTAATCTTATGCTTTTTCTTAATTCCATTACTTGCCTTAAGCTAATTCCACCATGAGAAATCCATTTTTGGCATTAATTTTATGAAAAACTCACTACTTCATATACTTTCATACTGGCTGAAACTCATTGCACAAGGGGAGAAAAGGAAATTTCCTTTGAACTTCCTTTATACTCATGAAATCTTGCTTTTCTCAAAACCTTTCTTTGCTTGCTCATAATTTCTTGCAAAGAAACTCTTCCTTCCTTAAACCCTTAGCTTGGTTGAAATTATTACTTGAAAAGGAGGAGAGGAATACTCAAACAAATCATGCCAAACCACTCTAAAACATAAGCTAGAAACCATGAAAATACTAAGAGAAAATCTTACCTTAATATAGCTTTCTTTCTTCTCTTCTTTTCTTCCCTCTTTCTTACTGTATCCTACTCCTTTCTTTCCTTTTTTCTCAGACTCCTTCCTCCCTCTTTCTTTCCTCTATGTGTCGGCCAAGAAAGGATGAATACAAGCATCAAACTTGTCTCCAAAGTTGCATGTGCCATTGAGACTTTTTGTCCAAAAAACAAATACTTCTTAAGGAAGTTTTTCCAAACAAATATTAAAATAATTCTCTTTCCCCATGTGCTGCAGATCACGTCTGAAAATAGGAGTGAAGAGAGTGATTAAATGGCTTAATTACCTTGACTAATTATAATTACCTTAGTTAACCAAATTAGATTACTTTTCAATACTTCCTCAAAAAGTTTTCACCAAAAACCTTGCCTTCCTTGACAAGTTTTGAGACAAAAATGTGAGCTAAATGGATGCTTAAGAGAAAGAAGAAATTGTCCAAGATACTGCATGCTTTTCTTGATCCAAATATATCTTGTGTCAGATACTTTTTACTTGTACTAATAAAATTACTTTTTGCAGTGTTTTAGCATTTTAGGGTTACATAACTATTCTAAATTTACATTTATGTTTTCTTAATTATCTTGTCTCAAACATTATCTATGTGAGGCCCATGTCCTATACTAGTGACCTTTTTGCTGTTTGTGGGGCCCACAAACTACTTTATCAGTGTATAGTTACTTTTTGACGCTCGATATTAATTATTTCTTCATTTTGTACCATATACCATTAGATTTGGCTCGTCATGAGTGTCATTATGACATAAAATTTGAATAATTATGAAATTGCCTTTGACCCGAGATAAGTTTATAATTTTAGAAACTTTCGAGTCATTAGCTGTAATTTTTTCTGAGATTATTCAAACTTTTTTCTCCATGTAACTTTTTACTTTTAGGGGTTAAAATGCAGTTATCTTAATTTCTAGGGTAAAAATGTAGTAAAAAATGTAATTTCCCATTTTCCCGTTTAAATAAAAAAGAATGATCTCTTTACCTTATTTCACGCAAGACAGTATTTTTCTGTTTTCAAAAATTCTTTACAAATATTTAGATACTCTTGCTCTTAGGGATGTTACATCATGGTTGAGGCATGGTGATATAAAGAGTAGATGGACTTCGTGGTTGTGTCTTGTCTCTTAAAGAGAGATGGACCTCTTGGTTGTGTCCTTCCTACCTTATGGACCTTGTGGTTGGTCTTTGTGATATAAAAAGTCGGTGGATCTTATGGTTGTGTCCTAACTTTGAAAGGGAGACAAATCTCTTGTTTGTGTCCTTCAGATTTTATGGACCTTGCGATCGTGTCCTAACTCTTTGAGGGGGATGGACCTCTCACTTGTGTCTTTTCCATTACTATTTACAAAGTTGTATATGATGATATTTCCAAACTCAAGGAGATTATGATTTCAATATTGCTAATAATCTTATTCCACTTTGGGTATGAATAGTTATTTCTAGTCCATTAACTTTGGATTATTTTTGGTATTGAAAATAAATATATCCATACTCTATTCTGTATAAAGAAAATTTGATATGTTCGACAATATATATATTGACTTAAAGGTTATGGCTAAAAATTTAATGTTTATATGTTAATGGTTAGTCACTAAGCTATGAATTGACTTAGTGTTGGATACCTCGTGGTTGTGTCGTAAGTCTTAAAGGGAGATAGACCTCTTGTTTGTGTGCTTCCCACGTTGTGTACCTCGTTGTTGTGTCTTGGTGATATAAAGAGTAAGTGGATCCCATGGTCATGTCTAGACTCTTAAAGGGAGACGGATCTCTTGGTTATGTCCTTCCCACTTTGTGGACCTTGTAGTTGGTCTTGGTGATATAAAGAGTCAGTAGACCTCATGGTTATGTCCTGACTCTAAAGGGAGATAGACCTTTTGTTTGTGTCCTTCCCATTTTGTGGACATCGTGTTCTTGTCTTGACTCTTGGTGTCACACCTCATTTTTGGACACTTTTCTCATGAATACTGGCTCATTTGTATACAAAAAAATGCCTCTTGAGAACTTGAACCAACTAAAAATCTCATAATTGAAAATTTCCTTTTCATGCACTATTTACACTATTGCGTAACAAATTTTAGAAATTTATAACTAAATGCACAAAAATCATTTCACATGATTCAAGTCTCTAAAATTAGAGAACATCCTGAATTTCATGGGAAAAATATGAAACTGGAATTTCATCGAATCAATTTATACAGTTTATTCCTTGAATGTTACTGTCGTTTCCCTATTTCCAGTTTCTATCCTGTTCTGAGCCCTAAAATTAAAAATTCATATCTTAACATACACAGAGCAATTTCATGCTATTTTTATATCATTTGGTATATATCTACTTTCTATACATATTTAGTTTGTACATTTATTAAACATGTATAAAGCAGAGCATTCTTTCAAATCCTCTAAGGTTAGAATAATTCTCTACCAGAGCAGCTTTAGAAAAAATATAGATATCTCTTATTGTGTAGCTTGAAATACCTTCAAATTAGTGGCATATTGAAATTAAAATATTGATCTTTCCATGAATATAAACCACTGAATTTTTGGAGTACTACAAGATTTTATACAGCCTTTCAAACTTAGGCATTATTTACAACAAATTATATAGTTCCAATAACAATTTCATATTTGAACCTATTGACTTCCTTAAGTCACAATATATACAATGCTTAGCCAAACTGCATATAATTTCTTTTATCATAAAGCACCTCATATCCTCTAACTAGAGGATTCATATATTGGCTTATTCCCTCTCGCATAATTTACATGAACTTTCTTAAACATTAACAATTCATCAATGGACATTAAGGGAATTTACATAACTTTTCATTTCTTAATTTTCTTTTATTATTCAATATCATTTAGCATACTTTCCTATACATCATAGGAGTTCATTTTACGTCATTAACATATAAGCATACACAATATAAAAAGCATGCTTCATGGTCATACATAACTATAAATTTTAACTTGCTTTCTCATCATTTTCTTCATCCTTTGCTTCCCTCATTGCCATTTCATTACCTAGCATGGTTAGTAACTTGGGGGAATGAGATTGAGCATCTCAATAGTAAACTTGCACAAGTTTAAACATTATTATATTTCATAAAAACATTTATAGTATTGCACAACTCATTAAAAATACATAAAATTATCATGTTGACTATGAAAATTTCGGCAGTATAACGGCTTAAAAACATGATATCTTGAGCAATGCCCTCATTATATAAATAGCCAGCCAATCCAATAAACAATCAAAGTAACAACATGGTAACACAATCATTTCATAAAACATGGATAAAACATACTTGTGCAAAATATAATAGCAAGGCAAGAATACTACCTTGGAGCTTTACCATTTTCTTTTTAAACTTGAATTCTCTTACTTGGATCATTTTCCAATCACTTCCTTAAATTTTCCTAAGCCTAGAAATAATCATATAATCATGCTAAGTCAACCAATTCCATGGCCAACTTCTTAATGAATCCTTAAATCCTAAAAACTCATTTACTTTATCTTAGAGTTTTTCATGAGTTCAACAATTATTCTTAATTAATTTGGACCCAAGGAATCTATTTTTAACTTCAAAACAATGAAAATCCAACTCCTTCCATCATATTAAACTGACCAAAATCAGGGGTTTAGGAGGAAGAATGGAATTTTTCAAAACTTGCTTTGTAACCTTCCAAAACTTATTTCTTTCATTAAATCTCATACTTTCTCTAAACTTTATTGCATAAAACCACTTCCTTTCTTAAATCCATATCAAAACTGAAACTAAACAGCAAGAGGAGAAGATGAAATCAAGAAAACTAACCTTAAACATATTTGAAAACTAAGCTAAACTCATGGAAATAATAAGTTAGCAACTTAACTATTGTTCGTGAATTTTCTTCCTCTTTTTCTTCTTTGCTTTGTCCTTCTTTTCTTGCTGTCTTGCAGAGCTTCACCTCTTCTTTTCTTGCCCAAATATGTCGTATAAGATAAGCCAAGGAGGGAGTATTTATAAAACTTTGTGACCAATAGCAAGTTACCACCAATTCGTCTTAAATTTTCTATGGAAAATGATATAATTAATTGAATAATATGATTTCATCATGTGTAGCTTATTGGCCACGAAATTGGGAAAATTTGGTCCAAAAATTTCAGATATTTACTTATCCAGACATATTCTGGACCGATTTAGACAAATAAAGCTATTTTAGCAGTATATTTTATTATTATTGGGATACTAATTATAATTATATTGGAACATAACCCAATTGGTCTAAATATGAGGTCCATAATTTGTTCTTGAATTAATACTATCTCTTCTTGCAGTTCATGTTGACTTTTATCAAGTAAAATATTAATATTAAATCCTAATTACCCAATAAATATTATTTTGATCTTAATAAATTTCATACTATATTTCATTGGTCTTAGCTCATTGAAAGCAACATTTTGACTATAATTTTTTATATTTACAAAAATACCCTTGACCTAAGTAAATTTATAATTTATAGAACTTTCAGGTTATTAAGTGTAATTTTTCCCAAAATTCATAAATTTTTCTTCAATCCCAGTACATCCACTGCCATCCCTTTCTTCATTTTTTTCTTTTTCTTTTTCTCTTTCTTTTTTTTTTTGGGGGAAAATCTTCATTTTCTCATATTTCCTTCTGACTGAGATAATTGACCTCTTTACCATATTTTATAAAAACAATGTATACTCATCATTACAAATTTCTTATAGATTTTAAAATATTAAACCCTGAATATCTAATAAAAATTTTAGCATATTACATTTTACTTTTAATTTGAAAAATGATTGTTTTATCCCTAAACCAAGTCAAAAACATAATTATTCATTCTTCTGGCACTTTTTTGTAATTTCTTCCAAAACTAATTTATTATTATTATTTTTTCATTATTCACATCAACTTTCAAATTGGTCTATATCTTAATCTAGATATCTGGTTACGCAATATTTATACTGTTGCGCTCAGCTCGGGATGGGCTTTCATTTAAATGGTACAGTGAATACCTTCTGGAGTAAGTTATGGAATTAATTTATGTTAAAGACCTTATGAAAAATTAATTTTTAATTAAGAACCAAATATAACATCTTTTGAAAATTAGATGAGAAATTAATTCCTTCTAAAGCTCGATTATATATAGCATTTTCATCTTACTTCATTTCTCATCTCTATTATTTTATAATATCTCATAAAATAAGGATATTACACGTGGAGGAGGACAGACCTCTCACTTGTGTCCTTCCCATTACTACTTACAAAGTTGTGTATGGTGCTATTCCTAAACTCAAGGAGATTATGATTTGAATATTGCTAATAATCTCATTCCACTTTGCATATGGACAATTATTGTTGGTCTATTAACTTTGGATTGTTTTTGGTTCCAAAGGTAAGTATCTCACTTTGTGTGTTCACTCATGTTTTTGGTGGTAGCTTCAATATCAGATCAAGGGAAGTAACCAGAGGCTTAGCCTCCCTTGCTTGGGAAGAGAGGTTGCTAAGTCCTTTTTTTGGTATATCTAGGGATAATGCAGGTTGGTTTATGTTATTTTGGAGTTGCCAAGTGTATAAATGCAATACTTAGTATATTAGGAAGTAGGGTTAGAACTTGGAATTTAGGTACACAAGACAAGAATGGTATAACTACTTTTTATTTGGCAAGCTATATGACATACTTGATACTTAGATAAACTAAAGTTATATTGTTGTCCTCCTAGTTTTGTGCCCAGCCTTTTAGCTTGGTTCACCAGTGTAACACCTTAAATTATGATCATATTACGCATGTAATAGACCTTATTATGGCCTATTGATCATGTTTAGAAGCATGAATTACATGATAGATTAAGATAGAAAATTTCTTGTTACTATTCATATGGTAAACCATTTTTCCTTGGCAAACTTTGAAAATTCATAACTAATTTTTAAAAAAATCATATTAAGGTGGTTTAAGTCTCTAAAAATAGCTCAAAATCTTATCTACATGGAAAAAATATGAAATAATAGATTTAATATGCTAATTAATACAATATTTAGCATGACAATTACTATTCATTTGGTTATTTTACAACTTCCTAGGATTTTGGCCTAAACTTTGAGAATTTATTTCTCATTCTATGCGAAGCCAATTCCCACATTCTTTATGTCTTGAAAGCTGTACTTGTCTACTTTCGAGATATATTTTTCTTGTACATTTATTTAACTTGAGTAGGGCATATCATTATCTTTAATCATTAAGGATTGAAACATAACTTTAATTGGAACAGTTTTAGGAAAAATTGTATAACTCTCATTATATAGTTTCAATTACTTCCAAATTAGTGGTATATAACTTAAGTTATAGAGCACTCTATAGATGTAAATCGCTAAATTTTTAGAGCTCTGTATAATTTTATACGATCTTTTAAAATTAAGCAGTACATATGGTAAAATCTTACAATTTCCCAACTCTGTTTAGTTTGGACCCCTATATTTAAAAATTCATCATAAATCGTAAATTTGTCCAATCTAGGTGCTCTTTACTTCTCTAGAAATCTCTAATTTTGGAACATATATAACACACAAATTAGATGCTATGTTTTGAATAGGGTTCCCCTATTCTAACTACTATTGGTCATCTTGAATATAATTAGGCCATAACTCACATAATAAGCTTTATAAACATAATACATCATCACTCATTATTCCAATTTCATATATAACATCATAAGAGAACTTATACATAACTGCATCATCATATAGAATTTAACCTTCATACATGTACTTATACAATTTATCAAAACCAAGCATGATAACTTGTAAAATTATGTTATCAATCACCATCTTCATGTTTTCCCCTTGCCTTCCTTTGATTCCTTGCATTGCTTGGCATAATATTATTGTCATTTTGGGAGAGACTGAGATTCAAAGAATTTCAGTATCATTAACCATAAAGCATATATATCATCACCTTTATTATAGAAACATTATGAAAACATCATTATGCACTTTAAAACATATTATATCATATAATTTCATAAAAATTTTGGCAAAGTTTCCTGTTGTAAATTAGATATCCTGGGGTCAAATACCCTTCATTTAACTCAGTCAACAATCACAAAATATCATAACAATTACATGGCAAGTCATCAAGTTTATAGAAATAACATAGTATAATATAATTGATAGAGATCAAAGAGACATTCCAGAGATCTTTAGGCACCACTCATGTGATTGCTTGCAAGAAGTTTTTAGATCTGTTCTATTAAGATAATTTTATTTATTTCTTTATTTTTACTTTGTTGGTTTCCAATTTATATTTTTTTGAGGTCAAAGTTATTAGTTAAAATTAAATTAGAAGAAACAAAATCTATTAGATATCCTTTAAGAGATTTCCTAGATTTAAATTAAAGAGATTATCTAATAGTGTTAGGATTTAAACATCAATTTTATTATTTTTCTTTAAATTTTTATTTTTATTTTTAGGATTTTTTATAATTAGATATATCTCTTAGATTTCCTATATCTATTAGGATTATTTGAGCCCCAAATATTCTTAGTTGTTTTAAAATTAGGTTTTCATATTTTGCCTATGTAAAGGCCTCTATGTAATGCATTTTCTTCAGTAAATAGTGGAATAATATTATTGTGAGTTTTTCAATAAGGATTTATTGAGTTATTTATTTTTTTTCTCTCTCTCTCCTTTTTTCTCATTTGACCTTTGGTCTCTCTCTCTCTCTCTTCTATCTAACCTAGATCCAGATGGAAGAAGATATCATGGTCCATTTTCTGGACCTTGAAAGGTGTTTAAACAAAATTAGTGCGGAAATTAAAGAATTTTGCACAGTCATCAATTAGAGGTTTGACTCCTCAAATAAACATGCAGACAAGCCACCTATTATTAGATCTAAGGATTCTGAATCTTCTAAGATGTCTAACTTAATTTCACCAATGATGCCTTCTTTACCTCTAGAAGGCGAAAACTTGAATAATGAATAAGTTCTGAAACAATCTCCACCCATAAAAGTTCTGTTTCCTAAGTATGGTGATTGTGATTTTCAGTTTCTTCTTGTCAATGTACCACTTTATTCATGTGTTACGCTGCCTATTGTAGAGAAGTAGAATATTTTTTCATTTAGTGATTCTTTCCGTCAATATCCTATTTATTGGAAGGGATTTTTAGAAACAGAGAATATTTTGATCATTGAAGAGAACTTCCTTCTTTTAGATCTCATCTTTCGCTTTATTATTTGCTGGAAAGGTTTCATAAATCTAGATGTCACGTGGAGTTTTAACTCTATGGAGGAGAGTTCTTTAAAGCAGGGGAGAATGATAGAGAATGAATAATTTTAAAAAATTATGATTTTAAATAAAATTATTTTATTAGGATATTTTATAATATTTTTTAGGATTATTAGGATCTATATTATCTTTTATTTATTTCCTATTTTATGATTTTTTTTAAGTTTAGGTTAGAATATTTTAGAATGTCCTAATCTTTAAAAATTTTTAAATAAATGAGATTCTTTAATCTTCCTAGATTTAGTCATTAGGTTAAATAATTTCCTATTTTATTAGATTTTGTCAATCTTCTAGAATGTTCCATTAAATCCTATAAATAGCTATCATTGTAATTTGAATTGTAGAGAAAATCATATTGAGTGAGTTTGAGTTTCTAGATATCTATTTTTTCCTTCCTTGAGTTCTCTCTTCCTTGAGTTCTTCCTTCTCTTCCTTGAGTTATCCCTTTTCTTTCTCTTTTCTATCTAACCTCTCCCTTCTCCTTTTACATCATTTGGTATCAGAGCTTTGGTTATAGGATTCAGGTTTATCCTATCCCCTCTGTTCTTTGTGTTCTTTTCTTTCATTTCCTTCTATCTTTTTTTCCTTCTTCCTTTCTTGTGTCATGTTATTTTTGTGTTGCTTCTTACCATCTGACCACCTCCTTCTTCTCCATTTCCATATCTTGTTCTCATTATTTTCTTTTATTTGTGTTTCTGAAGTTATTGAAAAAAAAGTAATAAAAAAATATATTAGTGTTTCATCTTCAAATATAAGATAAAGCAAAAGAAACTGTGGAGATTGAAATCAAGGAAACAAGTTCAAGTTAACCCTATGGTGGCAAAGATTCGAGGACGAATCTTTTCGGGGAAAGGGGACATGATAGAGATCAAAGAAGCATTGCAAAGATCTTTAGGCACTATTCATGTGATTGCTTGCAAGGAGTTTTTAGATCCGTTCTATTTAGATAATGTTATTTATTTATTTATATTTTGATGGTTTCCAATTTGTATTCTTTTGAGACCAAAGTTATTAATTAAATTTAAATTAGAAGAAATAAAATCTATTGAATATCCTTTAAAAGATTTTCTATATTTAAATAAAAGAGATTATCTAATAGTACTAGAATTAGATCATCAATTTTATTATTTTTCTTTAAATTTTCATTTTTATTTTTTGGATTTTTTATAACTAGATATATCTCTTAGATTTCTTAGATCTATTAGGATTATTTGGGCCCTAAATATTCTTAGAAGTTTTAGAATTAGGTTTTTTCATATTTTGCATATAAAAGCCTCTATATAATACATTTTCTTCAGTGAATAGTGGAATAATATTATTGTGATTTTTTGGGTAAAAATTTACTGAGTTATTTCTTTTCTCTTTTTTATTTTCTATCTCTCTCTCTTTTTCTCATCTGACCTTTAGTTCTTTCCTCTCTCTCTCTCTCTTCTGTCTAACCTCTTCCTTTCTCTCTTCCTCTTAAATCAGTAATGCTACTTTGGTGATTCTTTTTGCTTTACCACTTGATTCCATCCCTTCCAAAAGCTTGCTTAGACTTTCTTGATCCTAAACACAACATCAAACAAACTCATAAATCACTGATCCTATGGTTACCTTCACAAAGTCTCACAAAACCCTAAAATTTTCATTCAACAATTTTCTTTTGGTTTTTCTTAAAAACAACACTTGATGATCCAAGGATTCTATTTTGGCATCAAAATCATGAAATTCCAACTCTAAACCAACCTTCTATTTTGGTTGAAACAAACCCTAAGGAAGGAAGAAATTAATTTTCGTGCAACCTACTTCAATCTCTTGGAAACCATACTGATGAGCCTTGTCGTGAGGTCGCAATTTAATACTTGATTATAAAATAGAAATTATGCAGTAAAATGTGCAATCAAGGTCGTTTTATTCTGGAGCAACTAGTATAAAATTTATTTAGGTGGTAACTAAATAATTAAGCAAATAAAAACTAAAGGAGAAAATTTCAGAAAATAATTTTTTTATAAAAACCAGGAAAAATAAATAAGTATGTAGGTAAATATATGGGAATATATACAAGTGTGTGTGTGAGAATGGAAGAGGTAAGAAAAGTGTAAGTATGAGAGTGTGGGTATATATGCACAATTTCACCTAAAATGCAAGAGCTACACTAATGCCAAACTAATTTAAGTTAGATGCAAAACTAATTATGAATAAGTAAATATGCAAGAACCTAAAACTATATGCTAATTTTTTAGGGGGGGTGGTTTGTCAAAATTTTAAATGCAAAAGATTGTAATTTAAATTTCAATAAAGTAAAATTGACAAGTATTAAAACTATAGACTAATATGCACAAATTAAAATATTGAAGGTTATGAAAATGCAAAAATGGAGGATAGAGCTTGGCAATCACTTGGAGAAGTTAAAAATTTCTTTCAAATAAATAAGAACTAGGATAACCCAATTATGTCAAGTGCTCAATTAATGCAATTGAACAATTAATTATCCTAATTTCAATTTGTGTGAGAAATTTACTTAGCATAGGACCCTATCTCTAAATAAATTCGTCAAACATCGTCTAGGCATTTTATTTTCACACATTGACATAGAAAGTCATTGACTATTAAATCATGCATCTTTGACCAACAATTACAATTTTAGACCATAATTTCAATCTACTCATTAATTAAGAAATTAACTATATAACAAAGCTAAATCAACTAATCAATCACTAAATTATTGAGAGGATAACTACAAAGAGTCTAGGCAAAAAACATGTATATACATTCCTAAAGAATTCCAATCCAATACAATTCTCAATTCACTATCCATGGTTATACAATTCAATCCATATATTTCCAGTAATTAGACCAATATAATCTCAGAAAATTGAAGTTAAATTTAACAATTTAAATCATACAAATCAGCCACAAAATCTGAAATTAAGAAAGTGAGAAAGGGGAAAGAGATTATCCTAATTCCAAGCCATTAATCCTTGTGCAATTGGTGGACTCCTCCAAGCTCCATGCCAAGCTCCTTCCAAGATCCTTACTCCTCCATTACAACAATAAAATCTTCACAACTTTTGCTCATGACAGCCACGATTTTGAAGAAGATAGAGGTGGAGATTAAAATTCAACTTGGTTGAAAGAGAGGAGAGTGCCACAGCCTTGCTCTTCCTTGATGGTGGTAAACAACTTCTTTGCTTAGAGAGAGAGGGAGACCCAAGGTTTTGAGATAGAGAAGAAAAAAGGGATGGATGGGTGGTGAAGTAGATGATGGAAAGATGAAGAAACGATGGTGGGATAGAAGATTTTGGTGGAGAAATGAAGAAAAATAAGCTAGAAATAAGGAAGATGTGAGCTTGGAATGGATGGCAATGGTGGAAACAAGAAGAGGAAAAATGAAAACTGAAAGGAAAAGAAGAAAAGAAAGAGCGGTAGCCTCCTCTTTTGTGTGTGTGTGTGTGTGTTGGTCTCTCTAAAAAAAGGGTTGCATTATTGAAGAAAGAAAAAAGAAGAAAGGCCCGCGTTTGGTTTCTGAAAATCAGAGCGTGGTTTTACAATTAAAATAAAGTCAGATATAAATGAGTAACTAAAAATGAGGAAAAAAAAGAAAGTTGGAAAAATAAATTTTACATAAAATCCCCTTGTTAAATGATTAAAATGTCATTTCAAAATTTTAATCTGCATGAATCATGACATGCAAGAAAATGTTATTTCAGATAGATCATGTGCTTAGTTAAATAAATGCAGATTAAATTTTAGTTTAAGGAAATTAAATTAATTATGGGATAAAGTTTAAGCCTAATTGGAGGAAAATTATTTTTTAAAATAATAAAAAAAAAGAAATAAAATACTAAAAAGAAATTTCTAAAACTCTTTGACAATTTTACCCCTATATGAGTCAATTTTTAATCATTTCTTTAATAACAATTAAAGCACTAATGACCCATAATGATCTTGTCAATTATTAAATAGAATAAAATAGGAAGAATTAATTCATTGGAATGATTTGGAAAATAGAAAATAATTAAATTTAAAACTTAATTTCCAAAAATTATCCCAAAATTCTCTTAAATCCAAAATTCGATTAAAATTATGAAAATCATTTAAAAATCCAAAATTAGCCAAAATAAATTATCAAAATCACTAAATATGGGGAATAAAAATAGTGAAAATTTAGGAGTTATCATATAGTTTCTCAACCAGTTCATGAAAACCCATTTCTATACACTCCCTAGGTTTGGTTGAAATTTATACTTGAGATGGGGAAGAAGAGAACTTCATGAAATCATCTTAAGCTACTAAAGAAGCTAGCTTGAAGTAGTAAGATTCTTACGTTGCATCTTGAGTTCCAACTTCTAGCTTGGCTTCCTCTTTTTCCCTTTATTTCTCTCAGACCACCTTTGTTTCTTGTTCTGAAATTTTGAGCTCCCTACTTCTCCTTATAGCAGTTGGTTCGTCCAAGTGAGGAAAGAGATGTAATAAAATGCTTAATCATAGTTTACTCAAATTAACCTGGTTACTTTCTTCCAAATACTTGTTAAAGAAGTAGTTTCCAAAAATCAATTAAAAATTCAATCCATCACATGCATGAAAGTGGCACCAATAGGGAGGGAGAAAGTGTTAAAATATTGTATATTTTCTCTAGTCTACATATATCATGTATTAATAAATTTTACATAGATTGTTAAAGTTACTTTTGCATTATTTTGTTAGATATATGATTATTGTAACATTCGGCTGCTTCTTCTTTGGGATTGATGATTGTCCCCACAAATCAATACAAGTTTTTTTCGGTGTGCTTTGTCCTCCCTCATACAACTCCTTCTCAGGAGGTCACTCATCACAGAATTGCTTCAGGTTAAGGACGCTTAACTGAGGAGTTCTTAAGTGATAGGCTACTGAAAAGGTAGGTACACCTTGTTGGTATATGTAGTACCTATCAATTTTTTTAAGCTATCATTTAACCGTATAGTCCTATACCTATACAATGGCTGGATCCCTCTCATTCTGGTATATGTTCGATTCATTCATATGCCCCTCCAACTTAGAATCCTGCTAGGAGCTGCTCCTTGTCTATGTCTCATCACTTTATCTCACCCTCTTTTCTTGCACCAGTGATTACTCCCAACCCTCATCAATGCCCTGATATCACATGCCCACCAGCTTCCACTTGGTTCGTCCCTGAACCATACCATACTAAGAGAAGCTGGGCTCTGATATTAACTGTAACACCCGGCCGCTTTTTTGGGACTGATGACTGCCCCCACAAACCAACACAAACATTTTCAGTGTACTTTGTCCTCACTCACACAACTCCTTCCTAGGAGGTCACTTATTCCAGAATTGCCCCAGATCAAGTACACTTAACTGAGGAGTTCTTAAGGAATAGGCAACTGAAAAGGTAGTTGTACCTTATTAGTATAGGTAGTACTTTCAATTCCTTTAAGCTATCCTTTAACTGTATAGTCTTATACCTATACAGTCGTTGGATCTCTCTCATTTCGGTATGTATTCGATTCATTCATATACCCCTTTCACTTAGAAGCCTGCTAGGAGCCACTCCTTGTCCATGACTCATCACTTTATCTTACCCCCTTTTCTTGCACCAGCAATCACTTCTCGCCCCTATCAGTGTCCGTATGTCACAATTATTCTATATTTGTATCTGTATTTACTATAATATCCTGTTCCAAAAAGTATTTGTGTGAGATCTATATACTTTTTCTCTTACTTTTTTGCCTTTTGTGGAGTCCACAATACCTCTTTTTTCAGTACACAATTACATTTCTGTATACAGCATTAAATTTTTCTTCACATTAAATTAGTTAATCTCTACGTAATATATCATTTGGTCTGGCATGTGTCATGCCTCATCATTGGATATCTTTTCTATGAATAATACATCATTTGTATGCAGAAAAGAGATTCTAGAGATCTTAAACTAGTGAAAAACTCAAAATTTTAAAATTTACTTTTTGTTCACAACGTATCATATTATGCTGTGAACTTCAGAAATTCATAACTAAATACAAAAAAAATCATTTCACATGGTTTAAGTCTCTAAAAATCATGCACATCCTATACTTCATGAGAAAAATAAGAAACTGGAATTTCATCAAGCCAATTCATATAGTTTAGTCCTTGCATATTACTGTTCATTCCCATGTTTTCAATTTCTTTCCTATTCTGACCCCTAAATTTAAAAATTTATTTCTCATAATTTACAGGATTGTTTCATGATTTCTTTATATCATTTAAAAGATCTACATGTCTTCTTTATAGGCATTTTTTTATATATATTTATTTAACTTGTGCGGGGTATGATTCCAACTTGAATCACTAAGGATCAGAACCTTACTCTTGCTAGCATAATTTTAGGAAAACATGCATAGCTCTCATTGTATAGTTCCAATTGCTCTCAAACCAATGGACTATTAAACCACTGAATTTTTGGAGTTTCGTACGATTTTATGCTACTTTTCAAATAAGTAGTACTTATGAAGAAAATATGCTATTTTCCAACTATGTCTAGGTTTTAACCTTGATTTCAAAAATTCATGACAATTCACACAATGATCATTTGACTTGTTGGAAAGCCCTATTTATGTAGTTTTTTAAAATATATAACACTTATATGTTTAATCACCTTTCAAATGAATAGTAATCATATAACTCTCAGGGGCGCATTTTTGCTAGATTATACCATGATTTACAAAAGCATATATACACAATATACATCACTCAAACTTGTTCATCTTAGTTCATGCCATTCTCATAACATCTAAAGAGACTCAAAAGAGCATAATGGCAGCAAAGCTTAACTTCACAAAAGCATATATGATTTTAGATACAATTACAAGAAAGCAAGTAATAATAGCAATTATAATTCTAGACATCTATAGTCTTCTCCTTGCTTCTTGTCTTCTTGGTGGCCTTGCCATCCTTGAAACCTAAAATTTGGGATACTTGAGGGGATGAGATTGGGACAATCTCAGTAACAAGTGATATTCAAGTATCATGTTATTCATTTCACTTAATAATCACATTTGATCACATTAAATTACATAAATTAATAAATTGCCATACAATTCATAGAATTTTTGGCAGTATAACAGTTTAGAAAATTGATATCCCGGAAATAAAATCCCTTAGTTTTTGGCCAAAACCAATTAAGAAATCACAGATTTACAATATGGCAACCAATTTGCATCATAGCAAAACAATGAAATAGCATAAGCAAGAATATATAAACTTTGCTACTTTTGGTGATTCCTCTTCACTATACCCTTTGCTTGCAATGATTTTAGAAGCTCCCTTGAACTTCCTCAAGTCCCTAAATATTGTTAAACATTTGATTAAGCCACTGATTTCATGGTATAACTCAATATATAACCATGAAACCTTAGAAACCCTTAAAACTCAATTTGTCTATCTCAAGCTTAATCTTGAAACCCATACTTATCTTTAAGGTTTTTAGTTATGGTGAATCCATTTTTTGGCATTAAATCCATGAAAATCTCACTCTTTGTTACACTTCTAGGCTGGCCAAAATTCGGGCAAGAAGGAAAGAAAATGGTTTTTCAAAAACTTGTTTCCAAACATACTAAAACTTGCCTTTATTGCATTTTCTCACACTTTCTCTACATTTTCATGCAAGAAAACTTTTCTTTCCTTAACCCTATGTTAAGGCTGAAATCTGGACTTGAATAAAAGAGGGGGAGAACTTTGTTAAACTACTTTAAACTATTAAAACCAAAAGCAAAATCACTTAGGTTGAAAGGAAGAATTTTTACCTTTTTTATTCTTTTATTTCTTCTTCCTCTTTTTCCCTTTGCTCCTCACATTCCTCCTCTCCTTTCCTTGTGTCCAACAGCTACTCCGTCTCTCTTTGCTTCTTAAGGTCGTGCAAAACAAGAACCAACAGGGGGTATATATAGAAAACTACAACCAACCAAAATCTGCCACTTAATGTTCTCAAAGTTTCTTGAAAATATGAGAAAATATTAAAGTAACCACAATATCTCCATGTACAGCTTGTTGGCCACGAAATTGAGGGCATTTTTGTCCAAAAATACTACATATTTTTTTATCCAGATATATCCTATACCGGTCTAGACAATTAAAGCTACTTTAATAGTATATTTCACTATTATTGGGACACTAGTTATAACTATATTGGGGAATAAAATTACAATAATATCCTATCCCAATTAGTCCAAATGTGGGGCCTACATGCCTTTTTCTGACTTTATCTACCTTTTTATGGGGCTTGTTGTGCCTTTTCGGCTCATTGTGCGCTTTTTAACGCTTGACACTAAATTTTTTTCACATGAATTCCATCATCCCCAATGCAATATATCATTGGGTTCAGCTTGTTGCAAGCTTCGTTTCGATAGTAATTTTGCATATTTACAAAATTATCCCTAACTCAGCCAAATTTATAATTTTTAAAACTTTCAGGTCATTAGTTATAATTTTTCCTAAATACATATTCACAGGCTTTATCAAGTGATTTTTATTTTTAGGGACTAAAATGAATTATGTTAATTTTTAGGAAAAAATGTAATTTTCTCATTTTTCTACTGCGGAGGAAAATGACTTCTTTGCCTTATTTAATGTAAAATAGTGTATTTCCGTTTTCGTAAATTTCTTTTGCATTACAAGTTATTTAAGCTTTTTAGGGATGTTATAGCATATCATAAGCTTCATTTTGACAGTAATTTTATAAAATTATGAAATTACCCTAAGTTAGGTTAAAAAGACAAATATTTATTCTTTCAAGCATTTTCTCGTAATTTTTCGTAGGGACCAAACTTTAAATAATCCTTTATATATATATATATGTATTCTATACTATACTTTCAAATTAGTCTATCTTTCAATCTCAACCTCTTGGCTACCCAATGTTTACATCGTTGTGCTCAGCTCATCAAGAGCTTCTATTCAACATGTATATTGCATAATTTTCAATTCAGCTTTAAAATTAATTCATGCTAAGAACCTTATTTATATTTTGTTTCAACTAAGGATCAAACATAATTTCTTAGGACCATATGGAAAATTAATTTCAATTAAGAATCAAGCATGTGAAATTATCATCTTACTTCTTTTTCCATCTTTTTATGCATCCCATTCCATATTACCATATCTTTATAGATACGGTGACATTCTTTATGTAATATGGGATGTTACAACCAGTATATAAGTTACTGAGTTGGGCTTTTAATATTCACTTTTGTGATCTTTTAGTTCTAGTTGATGATGAGGAAAGTATTGGGTCCCTACTTGATTAATGTGTTATAGGCTGTGCAAATAGAAATGGGTGCTACTAACGAAAGATGCATGGGTGATATGAAGTACTTGAACTTGTATTAGCTTTTCCTCTTTATAGAAGAATATAATGGGTCGGACCTTGCTTGTCAAGTTATTATATTTGAATAGCTAAAAGTTTTCTTACTTTGGAATTGATATAGAGGTATCTTGAGTGTCTAATCAATTTTTATTTATGGTCCAAAAAAAGGGTTGTTTTAAAGAATAAAAGTTTAAATCAATTATTAGGCTTTTTGCCTTGAGTATTTGGGCTTTTATAATCAAATTTAGAGTTCAACTAGACTTCCTTAATTGTATCTTCCATATTAATCTCCTAATTATATGTATATAATGGGGTTATTCAAGTTGTTCAATACAAACGTTATTACATTTGGTATCAAAGTATAGGTTTTGGGCAAAACCTTGCATAAGTTATGACCTTTATGGTATTTAGCACTTGGCAACCTATACCTCTAAGCATACGCTTTCCTATTGAAGTTCGGTACTGGAGCAGGAACCAAGGTATATGCTTATTATTATTATTAATGGTAAAGTGGTGAGAACCACTATCTATCCAAAATTAGTCTGAAAAGGTTTCTTGAGCTAAAATTCTTCGTTGCTACTGCTAGAACTTGAATGGAAAATTGCTTATAAAAATTTGAGTTCATATATTTAAGATTTTATTTTTGATTTATTTTATTATTTTTTTTAGGGCCTTGGGTAATTTTAGAGATCTTTCATCCTTTTGCTTCATCTATATTTATGGGTGTGGTTATTTAAAATTGGATTTGTGGAGAGATTTGCAGCAATCGTATTATATATGATCTATGTTTGTATAGCTGGCGACAAAATAAAAAATTGAAAAAAAAAGAACTTTTTTTCTTCTTTCAAGGTTTTAATTGTTCTATCCAATCGGAAAATGACTGTTTGGAGATTTCTGGATGATTGTGTTGATTTTAGTAAATAAGTCTAATTTGACTAGTGATGGTTGTTGCACGGGGTCACCCAATTTTACATTTTTTCCTGTATCATCAAAATATGATTTAATATATACTCCCTCCGGTCCACATTATAAGGCACTTGTATTAATTACATGCATATTAAGAAAATCACTTTTTCAACCTAAATCAATGCAAAAAATCTCACATTTCCTATTTTACCCTTATTAAATACTCCATTTTATTATTATTGGAAAATTATAAATGAAGAGAGATAGAGCATTAAAGACATGGGTAAAATGGAAAAAAAATATCTGATGCCCTATATTGTGGACCAAAAACTTGTTATATAATATGCCTTATAATATGGACCGGAGGGAGTATATATATAAGAATATGTAGTCATGTATAATGCCAAATTTAACATCTTTCATCAGAATTCATTGATATTACTATGTAGACCTTATCAGCCGCAAAGTTAGCATGAATTGCTAACTTTGTGAAGAAGACATATACGGAGACATAACTATAATGGAAAAATGTGGGAGAAAAAAACAGAGAGAGATGAGTAAGAATTACATGCTTTACTGTAACGGTGTTATGTAGATAGAGTGTAACTTAGAATTCATCTGAATCTATCCCATGTCAAATAAGCATGAATTGTCCACTTTAGTATGTAGTTTAAATAGCCTGTCCCATGTCAAAAGGGGGCCTATACATGTTCTAGTGGAAGTTGTTTGGATTTGTTAAGTAACCTGATATCTTTTGGAGATTTTGTGAATCCTATTTTATACTTGAAAATTTTCACCATTCTATTATGGAGATGTCTATGGACAATTTGGGATCTCTTGGTTAATCATGCTTAATTGGATTTGTTGTGCTATTGTAATTATGCCTATGTAGTTCAGTGCTACTCAAAGGTGTTGAATCTTAACATGTCTGCGTAAATTATGAATGGTAATTATTCATGTTAGTCTATTCCTGCTATTGTCTTGAGTTGTTGTCAAGTGTTGGGACAATATAGTATTGTGACTCAACTTTATGTAATCAGTAGCAATGCCCTATAGCTTTAGGTGTGGTTGTTGTCACCTTGAAATTTGAATTGTGATCTATCAGAACTTTGGATGCTATTACAGTTGTTTTAGCATGGGTTTGTTTTGTTTTGACTTGAGTTTGGAATAGGAATCTGACCAAATTTTCTTTGGTAGTCATATTAGTATGTAGGAGTTTAATTTGATTCCTAACTTGAAAATCGAAGATAAGAGTCAGCTCAGTCTTTAATGATTATTATTCTATTAATATATATGTGATTTAATCTTGATTTCTAATAGGATATGGTTATTTAAAACTATGTTTAAAATGCTTGCTATTTGTAGCATTTATTTGTAACATAATTTTGCTTGCTATTTGGTGGTTTATATGCTACGAATATAAACTGCAAAGAAAAGTTTATATCCGTTTGCCGTTATATAACATGATTGTAACATCTCTAAAATATTAGATAACTAAAAATGCATAAAAAATTTATAAAAATGGATAGATACTGTTTTGTATGAAATAGGGTAAAGAGGTTATTTTTTCTGATTGGATGAAAAAATGAGAAATTACATATTTACCCTTAAGAAATATGGAAATGACAATTTTATCCTTAAGAAACAAAAAAAGTTCAGGCGGTGGAAGCAGAGGATTGAGGAGAAGTTTATAAATTTTGGGGCAAATTACACCTAATGACCCGAAAGTTTTAAAAATTATAAATTTATCCCGGGTCAAGGGCATTTTTGTAAATATGAGAAATTATAGTCAAAATGAATCTCTCAATGAGCTAAGACCATTGGAACATAGTATGGAATTTATTGAGATCAAAATAATATTTATTGGGTAATTATGATTTAATATTAATGTCTTACCCGATAAATGTCAGTCTGGACTGCAGGGAGAAGCAGTATTCATTCAAGAAAAATGTGTGGGTCTTATATTTGGACCAATTGGGATAATTATATTATGGTAATTTTATGATCATAATTAGTATCCCAATAATAGTAAAATATACTGCTAAAGTAGCTTTAATTGTCCAGACCGGTCCAGGATATATTTGGATAAGTAAATGACTAAAATTTTTGGACCAAAATACCCTCCATTTCGTGCTCCACAAGCTGCACATGTCAAAATAGTCATATTTTATTATTTTCATGAAAAAGCTAGAAAAATCAAGTCATTAGGTGGTAAGTTTTCATTGGTTAATGATTTTTATATATACTCCCTCCTTCCTCATGGTTTGGCCGATGAATTAGCAAAGAAAAGAAGGGGAAAAGCTGCAACAAAGTGATGAAGAAAGGAAGCTACGTAGGAGGAAAGAAAAAGAGAAGAAAAAATAGGGAAGAAATGCAAGGACAATTGGTAAGCAAACCTCTTGTGATCTTTAAGTGTTCTAGCATAGTTCCTAAGCTATATGAGTTAGTTCCCTTGAAATTTTCTCTACTTCATCCACTGTTCTAATCTGTCCAAGCATGATTAATGGAAAGAAAAGTTGTTTTAAAGTCATAAAATCATGATTTGATATGAGATTTTGCAAGAGGAAGCAAGTATAGTATGATTTAAGTAAGTTTTTGAAAAACCAATTTCTTCCTCTTAAGAACAGATTTTGGTCAGACTAATAAGGTGGGAAGGAGATGGATTTTCATGTATTTGATCGTAAAAATAGATTCCCCATGGTCCAAAACCTTAAGAGCAAGTATGGGGTTAAATAAAAAGCTTAAGGTGAAGAAAATGAAATTCTAGGGTTTTGTGAGTCTTTAAGAAGTAACTCATGAAACCAATGAATAAAGTGAGTGTTTAATGGTGTATTAGGAATTGATAAAGCCCAAGTAAGTTCTTAAAGGAGGGGGAACCAAGTGGTGAAGCATTAGATTCAAGAGGAAGAGCCAAAGGAATGCTTCAAGGTAGCTAAGTTTCATATTCTTGCTTTATGTTCTTTCATTGTCTGTCTATGATTAAATTGTGTTGCCATATTGAAATTGTGATTTCTTTGATTGGTCTTGACTATAAAATGAGGGGTTTTATTCCCCGGGATGTCCATTTTCTAAGCCGTTATGCTGCCGAATTTTTTATAACCAATTTGGCAATTTATTGTTTAAATTTGATTGATGTGATTAGATGTGATCAAATGTGAGTTATTTGACATGATTGACATAATTGCATGAAATGTAACTTGCTACTGAGATTGTCCCCAATCTCATCCCCTCAAGTATCCCAAATGATAGGCACAAGCAATGTCAAGGAGATCAAGGAGCCAAAGAGAATGAGAGGGAGAATGATGCTTGATGATAATTTCAAGCTATGATTCCATATTTTGAAATAATGTATAAAAATTATGTATATGCATATGGATCTGTATCCTTGTGCTATTATGTTCTTATGAGCATTATTAAATGTTTGGCATGGATTTGAAATGTGGAATGATCATGTGGGCTTGTTATGAAGTCTACTTTGCCATGTTATATTGCTAGAAGTTCATTTGGTAGTATTGAAAGTAAAGTCAATACTGTTTGACTGAGATAGGGTAAGTAAGTCAAGTGTTATATATTATCTAAAACTAGAGATAACAAGCTTTCCAATGAGCTAAAGAACACTCAATTTGGATATGTGTACGATTTATAGTATATTTTTGAAGTTAAGGGTCAAAACTGGACAGTAAAGTAAAAGCTGCGAAATTCACTGTAAGTATCACTTATTTTGAAAGGAAGTATAAAATCGTACAGAGCTCAAAAATTCAGTGGTTTATGTTTTTGAAATTATCTGTGTTTTGAGTTCAACATGCCACTGGTTTGAATTCAATTGGAGCTGTACAATGAGAGATATACAAGTTTTCCCAAGACTGCTTCAATAAGAGTGAGGTTCTGACCCTTAGTGATTTAAGTTAAAATCATGCCCTGTCTGGACCAAATAAATGTATAAAAAAAATATGAAGGCAAGTAGACATATATATCTTTCCAAGGGAATATAGAATACATGATTTGGCTCAGTATAGAGTTAGATATGAATTTTTAAAATTATGGCCAAAATCCTGAAAAAAGAGAAATGACCATTTGTATAGTATAAGTTTGAGTAATAAACTGTACCAATTGGTCAGGTTAAAATAAGTTTTAATATTTTAATATTGTATATCATGTTTCTAGCTTCATTTAGAAACTTGAACCACATTGATACGATTTTTCTGGATTAAGTTATGATTTTTCAAAGTTCATCCAGAAAACATGAGAACCAAATGAATAGTACCACGTTTTTTTTTTAATTAAAAATTTTGGTTCTACTAATGGTTGAAGCTCTTAATATGGACAATTTGGACATTGTACATACTATGATATATGAGAAAATATAGATAAAAGTAAGGTGTTACATTTTTGGTATCAGAGCCGAAGGTCTTGGCTCTTATAGCAAAGATTTGGACAAATTTTTGCATCAAGAGAGAAAGGTAATCCTCTTAGTTAGAATTTCCCCTTTGAATATAAGAAATATTCTTTTTGAGAAACTAGCCTAAGAATATTTTAGTGGCATAAGAGATTAGTCTTAAGGATAGCTTATGATAGTTGCTGGATTAGTTGAGGATGTTTTACAAATGATGTTTTCTTTAGGTTATGAATTCTTTCAGAATGAGATCATAGTTAGATCCTATCAGTAAAAGAAGATGTAGGATCACAGAGGATCCTAGTAGGGCTTAAAGATCGCAGTAGATCTCGTGGTCACAGTAGACCAAGTTTGAGGTTGCAGTAAACCTCTAAGATGAATGAGAAAGGTTACGAGGCCCTATAGTTATGATAGTTTTCTGAAAAAAAAAAGATGGCCTAGGATGATTTTAGAAAGATATGAAACCTCATTAATCAGCAGCTAGTATGAATGTTGACCTAAGGCTTTTCTCTAATGCCAAGCCACTGACTAGAAAGTAGCTATGAGATGTGATGGTAGGTTGTTAATGAGTAAAAAGCAAGTATCCTGCCTACAAAATAAGTTCAGTGGCAAGATGTTTTCAGTAATGAATGAAAGAGGTCAGTAAAGAATAAATGATAGAAAAAAAGAGAATCAATGGGGGAAAACTAATGAAAGATTTAAAGAAAGGTAGGTTAGAAAAGAAAGATGGTTAGTAACCTAGATACAGGAATTTGGCCTGAGCCTAATCAAGATCCTATAAGGGAAGACATAGGATCCAGCAAGATTTTCATTCCAACTAAACCAAGGACTCCAAATCCAAATGCTATTAAAGCTATGTATGGTAAATATCATGATGGATTTGTGAGGATATACTCAATTTTAGATTCCCTTGGTACAGTACAAGAAGTGAAAGAGATTCTTAGAAGGGCATTATGATTTTAAGCTTCCTATAAGAGAATGGGTTGAGAAAGTACTAGATGTCATAACAAAATCATGAGCTCTGGAGCTACATTAAGGAGTTCCCTTAAGGATGAGTGTTTAACACTCTGAAAGGCTATGTCATTGCCTGAACACTCCAGATAGAGTGCTATCAGGAAGGAAAGCTCAGGCAATAGAATTCTCATATGGGGATCCAGAAGAAGATCCAATTGAGAAGCCAGATGACAATAGTAAGCCTAATGTTAGTATGGAAGCCTCATAAGCTCAAGGAAGTGTGTATATAAGGAACAGGTATATAGAAATAAGATGTATAGCTGCAACTTTGACTATATATATATATGCAACCAGAAGCTAAGTAAAGATTAGTAAAGTAAAAGATCAGATACGATGATAAGTTCTTACCAGTAATGGTATAAGGAAGTAGTAGTTAATATAATTGTGGAGTTCAAGTTGTTATTAAGAGTCGTTAAGATACAAAGAGGTGCTCAACAAAGGCTAATAGTATAAGCACATGCCTCTCAAATGACTCTAGTAACAATAAATGAGTGTACTCCCAGTTTAGATCCCTTGCAAGTAATCCTTAGTCTTCAGGATTAGTAACAGAAAACTATTGATCAACTATAAGAGATAGTTAATGCTGAAGGACAACAAGGGAAAAGCTAGAGCCCTTAAGGTTTCTGGCTATACTGCAGCAGCCCCAAGTAAATTAGTAGGTTCTGTAGGATTTTTCCCCAAGGCAACTAGATGTGTTTGCCAACCACTGATATATGATTGGCTGATGAGAAAATATTAGCTTCCATTCTTAGATGATAGATTTGATGTGCAAGTTGTCAAAAATTGGATTGTGAGTTAAAAAATTTTTTTTCAAAGATGATAGGATGCATGCTGGAAATGGAAGCTTGATAGTAAAGAAGACTAACCAATGGTAGCAGAACACGGAATGAGCGAGTCAGGTAAAGGGCACTGTTTTGACTTGGGAAATATTATAAGAATAAGTTTTATGAAAGTTATTTTCCCTAGTCTGTAAGAGATGAAAAGAAAGTGGAATTATAAGGATCAGCTAAGATGTGAATGAGTCAGTCATTAAATATGTCATAAGATATAATCAACTGACTCGATACCTAATCTTCCTTCAACACTTTGTTGATAAGTAATGGTAAGTAACCTAATCTTATTGGAACATCACATATGGGTCTCTGGTATCCAAAGGGCAATGGAGAAGATCTCAAAGGATACACTGATGCTGATTTTGCAGGATCCAAAACTGACAGAAAAAGCACAAGTGGAACTTGTCAGTTTCTTGGAGGATCCCTGGTTTCATGGTTCAGCAAAAAGCAAAACAGTGTGCCCCTATCTACTGCAGAAGCTAAGCATGTTGCAGCTGGAAGCTGTTGTGCCCAACTCATCTGGATGAAGCAGCAGCTTGAAGATCTTGAGGTTAAAATGAAAGAGATACCAATCATGTGTGACAACCAAAGTGCCATAAATATCACCAAGAATCCTGTCATGCATTCAAGGACCAAACACATTGAAGTCAGGCACCACTTCATAAGGGATCACATTCTGAAAGGAGAAGTTAAACTGGAGTACATCCCAACGGAGAATCAAGTTGTTGATATACTCACAAAACCTCTATCAGAAGATAGGCATTGCAAAATAAGAAGAGAACTGGGTATGGTAAATCCCAGTGAACTGTAAGTTATTCTCTTGCAATCTTGTTTTCAAAGGTTTCAACTTTAAGATTAATTCTAACTTTAGCATCAGAGTATGTTTAATTTAAGCTGCAGGTGCTCCTCATAAGATTCAATAGCAATAAACTTGAAGATTGGAGCACATCAGAATGGAACAACCAGAAAGTAAAGTAAATGATGAAAATTCTGAGTTTTGGACCCATTCTGTAAGTTTTTAATAAGATGAAATTCATATTTTAAGAACAAAAATCTCAAAGTTATGTTTGTCCATCACTGTTGTACGAATTATCACTTCTTGAAATACGAATGTTGGACAACCTTTACAAAAGTTGAAAAATGTGAATTTTCAGATCAAAATTCGTCTGTTGAATCATGTTCTTCATGTTGAATGCTTGAAAGTTGAAGTTCTGCATGCTTAATTCATCTGTTGATTGTTGTTTTGTTTGTTGCCTACTGTTTGCTCATCAACATTCGAACTTTGTTGGAACAAAATTCGTCTGTTGTGTTTGTATTACTTGTTCCAAGCCACTGTCAGACGAACTTTCAGGATAAAAATTCATCCGTTAGTAAACCTTGCTAAACGGTTTAACTTGTAACTGCCTGAAGTTCGAATTTTGACCCCTCAAAATTCGTCTGTCAGACGGTTACATACGTTAAATCCGACGATTTTCCAATGAACAGACGCAACCCTATTTGTAACTCCTCTGAGTCTGTTCTGATCCTCTCTTCAATCCTCTTAACTTCTGTCCAAAAACCGTCATTCTTCACCGTTTAAACTTCCATTCACATCCTATAAACCAAATCTAAGCCATATTCAGCATCATTCAAGATGAAAATGGCGAGAGTAAAGAATCCTGGTGCAAGACAAGCTGAAACTCAGCCAAAGAGAATGGTCAAATCTCAATATGCTACAAAGGAAGGAGATAAATCCAAGAGAAAGGCTGAACCTAGTAAAGCTACCCCTTCCAAACGCCAGAAAACTTCATCCAAAGTAGAATCTCAGAAAGCAGGACCCTCCTCACCAAAAACTGCAGAACCTTTGGTTCCAGTTCTTTCTGTCCCTGCTGTTACTTCTTCTGCCTCTTCCAGTACTGAATCTGGAGAGTATGAAATGACTACACTACCACTGTGGAGCACTCCTGAGATTCAAGAAGAGTACTCTACCAAGTTTTCCAAAAAAAAAAGGTAATCAAGCCTCACTGTGTAAATGTGGAACAATTTCTGATTTCCAACAACTTTGATACTGCAATATGGTTAATAAGATATAGAAATCTGTTGGAAATTGCTGAAAAATATGATGATGAGGTAGTAAAAACTTGTTATGCCTCTCTTCAATACAACAGCCAGAAAATGAAATGGGAGGTCAACTTGAGATTAAGGACCATTTGGCTTGCTGATGAAACCTTCAATGAGGTACTAGAAATCCCAGGGCAAGATGGGCTGAAAGTTGACATCACAGCCTCTGGGTATATGGATGAGGCAAGCACAGCTGATGAAGAAGGTGGATCCTTTCTGAATTACAAGGAGAGCACCATCTTGGACACCCTATTCAGAAGAAGGGAGAACAGGCCAACGATAAATCTGTTGAAGCCCACAGACCTAAGCGTACAAGTGAGGATCCTGCATTACATAGTGTCCAGGATCATATTCAACTAGGGTGGCAGCTTCAATTTGATAACAAGGGCAGAGGCTTATGTGATGACTACTATCATATGTGGGAAGTTGATTAATTTGGGTCATATCATCCTCCAGCGAATGATAAAGGCAAGGAATCAGAGGAAGGATTCCACACTCCCCTATGCAGCAATTATTTCAAAGATCCTGCAGTATACTAGGATTCAACACATTGAAAAAGGGAAAGGGAAACTCACAGAGGCATTCAAAGAAGAGGAACTGCAAAGGATGGGTATTGAAAGAGATGAAGGCAGATAGGTTGGAAAGGGAGCAGGGAAATCTGAAGATTTATTCTTTGCTGCTGATGCTACCCTCCAACAAGAAGGCACCTCTGAGGCCCCTGGCAGATCTGTACCTCAGCCTTCTTAGCCAATTCCATCTTCCTCCAGGCCTACTCACCCTCCTTTCACTCCCTCTTCACAGGCCAAGCCAACCAAGATCACTGAGTTGTTTGACAGTTTGTCAACACTCATTCTCAGCATTAGGGATGAGCAAAATGCCAAATTTGCTCATCTACAAGATCAGATCCATCAGTTGGCTGTAAACATGAAGGTGGTGGCTGATGTTTATGAAGAAATAAGAAATGCAATTCCTACCACTTCAGCTCCACCTCAGCCTGGTATCCTTGAGCCTACTCTGTCTCCAACTCCTGAGCCTCCAAGCCCCTTCGAGATTGCCTCCTTTGACCATGATATTGATACAGTTGGTGCTGGTACAATGAGGACACCTAGTCCTGGTCCACCCCTGGACTATGGATTGGAAGAAGAAGGACTTCAGCAGTCAAGCCCTCTTGAGCCCATGCAAGAAGATGCTCCGGATTCAATTCTGTCCATTCAAGAATCAGAGCAAGTTGAAAGACTGGTTGCAGCCATTTCAACCTCTTCTATGCCAGGAGAAGCAAGCAATGAGGAAAGGAGCATTGTACCTGTTGTTGATTATCTTGCCATTGCTCACAATGCTCTGCTGCAAGCTCAAAATAGAAGGCTGGAAGAAATGTTTGCTCCTGCTGAACCAGCCTCTCATCCTCTTGCTGCTTATGGGCTATCAGAGGAACAGAGAGCTCGACTAGCTCTGTCCAGGCAGGAAATGCAAGAGCTACTTGAGGTCTCTGATGATGATGATGATGAAGAACCTAGCCCTGAGCCTGCTGAGCCCCCTGCACCAGTTCAGCCAGAAATTCCTTTTGCTCCTGTCCCTCTTCGTGTTGTTCCTCTCACTTAGATTCCTCCTCCAATGGACTTTGTTGGGCTTTCTAATGATGCCAAAAAGGGGGAGAAGTTAAAGCAAACTGGGACCAAGCAAGCTGGAAAGTCTGCTGAGATATCTGGAAGAGGAAAGACATACAGCAAGAAGTCTAAGCCAAAGAAGAAGTGATGATTTTAGATCTTAGGCTGAATCTTCTTGTTGTATCTTGTTTTAGTTGTATCCTATTTGATTGTATTTGTTTGATGTTTTGAGAACTGATCTTTATGTATTGCAACAATTTGATTAAATGTATTATGTTCTTGGTTGCAATGTTTTGGGCTTTGAATCTCTTCACTTAATCTGTTGAAAATGATATCTTATGAATTGTAATGCATATGTTGAGGGGGAGCTTGTGAAAGCAAACCCGAGTACTAATCCAGTTTGTGAGTTGTTTTGTCATCATCAAAAAGGGGGAGAATGTTGAATCAAGAGTTTTGATGATTCCAAACCAACTTCCAAGAGCTTGGATTGAAGATATCAAAGGACATCAAAGTGCTTCAAGTGAAGATTTCTGAGTATTTGCTGCTAGATCTTTTGTAGGATCTTTAGTTTTAGTTGTGAATGGGTAAAAAGATTTTGATTTGAGAAAAAAGATGTTTTCAAACCTTTATTTTGTGTTAAATCTTGACTTATTTGAAAAACACCCACAAACAGACGAAGTTTGAAAGTTTAAACTTAACTGTCAAGATGGAAATTCGAACTTTGCTTTAGGAAATTCGAATTTTGAGCTAAAACTGAATAAGTCTGAAGAGATGGCTCTCTGTTAGACAAATTTTGGTTGTTCAAAATTTGAATTTTCATCCAAATCTGAAAGAAGCCTCTTAGTGACAGACGAACTTCGCATCTTCAAAATTCGAATTTCAGACAAAACAAAACTTGAGAAAATAAAAGAAATTCGTCTGAAACAATGTTAAAGTTCATCTGAGATCAAGAATGATTTCAGTTTCAAACCTGCTCTCTGACAGACGAACTTTGACTTTCCAACATTCAAATTTTCATATAAGTCTAAAAAGAGCTTCTTTGAAACAGACGAACTTTGAGTCTTCAAAATTCAAATTTCAGACAAATCACAACTTATGAAAATGGAAAAAATTCGTCTGAAACAATATTAAAGTTCATCTGAGATCAAGAATGATTTGAGTTTGAAAACTGCTCTCTAACAGATGAACTTTGAGCATTGAAGTTTGAATTTTAGAAGCTAAGTTCTTGAATCTGTTGAAGTGAAAACATTGACGTATGAATGATGAAGTTAGTCTGAAAAGAGTCTCTCTGACAGACGAACTTCACTCTTCAACATTCGAATTTCGAAGAAAGTGAACTACTGTGCCTCCTTTTCTCGTACTTGAAACAGATGAATTTTGGGCTTCCAAAATTTGAATTTCAAAGGCACTGTAGCAAATTGAAAACACTGTTCACACTTAACCGAAAAACTTTCTTCTTGAAAATTCGTATGTCACATTGTGAAAATGTTTTGTAAGTTTCAAAATTTGAATTTCACTTCATGAACAGACGAACTTCGTGCTGTAACGTTGAAAGCTTTAACCTTCGGTTCCTTCGAAATTCGTCTGTTGGCCAACCAAAATTCGAATTTCAGTATGTCAGATGCATTAAATGCAGTTGGTTAATGGATAGTTTTTCAGAGTAACCGTTGTATAACTTTCCCAACGGATAGATTTTGTCTCTAACGGACATTTAAGACCTTAAACTATAAATAGAACATCATTTGAAATTGTGGGTAATGAATCTAACTTGTATATACCGAATTGCTGTCAAAACTTCTTCTCAAGAGCTTTTACCCTCTAGCTTCAATATCTGTACTTTAACCTTCATATCTACTCTATTCAAGAGAGTTATATCTTTGTAAACAATCTACTCTTCATCTGGAAGATAGATTTACTTGTGAGGGGAAATCACAAGGGGATTGGGAAGCACACTGTGAAAGTGCTTTGAGAGTTTGAGAGAGCTCAAGAAACAGAGCATACTTGTGTACTGTGGCATTAGCAAGAAGCCCGTTGAATTCTTGCTGTATAGTGGATAAATCTCAAGAGTTGTCTTGAGGACTGGATGTAGGTCAAGTGGATAGACCGAACCAGGATAAATCACTGAGTCTTTTTCTCCTTACCCTTACTTTTCAGTTTGCTCTGTTTTATACGTTGTTTATATTATACAGTGCTATCTTCACCTATTTCACTTTGTGCAGAAAAATTTCAATCTTTCCAATTCATCCCCCTCTTGGGAAGTCAGCCTTGCTAACAAGAAAGAGAGAAAAGAGAGAAAGAAGAAGAGAAAGCTTGAGGAAAATCTAATGCTCAAGTTTTGGTAAGTTGCTTTTCTACCCTAAGCTTGTTGTTTATAGTGTTTGATGGTTGGTTCATAGTGTGATTTCTCATCTTCTCTCACTTAGAGTTTTTTGTCAGACCTTACTCCATGTAGAAAATGAGTTTCCAACCACTAAACTTGGGGAAAATGCTAAACTAGTCACCTAAAGTATGCAAATGGAAGTAATTTGATGTATTATGAAATATAGAAATTTCTCTCCATTTTTCCTGATTTTTGGCCTGTTAGGGTTTGTATTTACAGTTGTAATTTTATGTTTTTGACCCCAAAAATGGATTCCTTGGATCTAAATTAGTCAAGTACAAGTATTGGTTTAAAGAAAATCTCAAAGGAAAGCAAAATGAGAATATTAGGTTTTGTGAGAACTATATCGTATTACTCTTGAAACCAATGACTAAGATGCTTAAATGGTGATATGGCTAGATTCAAGAAAGTGGTGGAAAGCTAAAGACAAGGTATATAAAGCTTGATAGGCAAAGGAGTACCATAAGGTAGTTAAATTTCCTTACTTGCATCACATTGTCATAATTGTTTCTTTTATATTTGACACTATGGCATATGATTCGAATGTTACCGTATGATGTTTTTATGTTGTTAACTGAGTTGTATAAGGGGTTTTGAGACATCGAGATATCCATTTTTCAAAATGAAACTCTACTGAAATTTTTGTAAAATCATGTCTTAATGTGCCTATGTGATTGATCAAAGTTTACATGATGTTTCAATTCAAATTATGATGATATTATTGCATGTTTGGAATTCACCTGCTAAGATTCTTTGAATCTCATCCTCCCACATAATAATCATGTCTAGGAGGTAACTATGGCAAGGCCACAAAGGAAAAGGAAAGGAGAAAGAACTTGGTGATTAATATGTTATTGCTTGCGATGACCATGAGTTTTTAGCTTTTGTTTAAATTTGTAAAAATGATATTTGTAATATCCTAAAATTTTTTTCTTAAATATTTTAGGCTTAATATTTTAAAATCTATAATAAATTTGCAAAAACCAATATACTCCATTTTGCATGAAATAGGGCAAAGAGGTCAATTATTTCGGTTGAAAGGAAAAAGGAGAAAATGATGATTTTGCCCTTGAAACAAGAAAAAGAAAAAGAAAAAAAACTACCAGTGGACATCACGCACATTAAGAAAATTTATGAATTTTGGGAAAAATTACACCTAATGACTCGAAAATTTTAAAAATTATAAATTTCTCCTGGGTCAAAAGCATTTTTGTAAATATGAAATATTATAGTCAAAATAAAGCTCTCAATGGGTTAAGACCAATGGAATATAGTATGAAATTTATTAAGATCAAAATAATATTTATTGGGTAATTAGGACTTAATATTAATATTTTACCTGATAAAAGTCTATTTGGACTACATGAATAAGCAATATTAATTCAAGAAAAAATGTGTGGGTCTTAAATTTGGACCAATTGGGATAAGTATATTATGATAATTTTATATCCCAATATAATTATAATTAGTATCCCAATAATAGTAAAATATACTTATAAAGTAGTTTTATTTATTCAGACCAGATCGAGATATATTTGAATAAGTAAATATATGAAATTTTTAGACCAAAATATTCCCTATTTCATGGCCAACAAGATGCACATGGGAAAATATATTATTTAAGTAATTTATGTCATTTTCCTAAGAATTTTGAAGAGACAAAGTTGGCAAAAATTATTTGGCTCACATCCTTTTATTAATACTCCCTTATGTTGGACGTCTTGGCACTTGAAAAAGAAGGAAGAAGCAGCTGCATATAGTGAAGAAAGGAAGGAGGAACGTGAGGAGCAAGAGGAAGAAAAGAGAGAAGAAAAATCCAAGAAAAAAAGGTAAAAATCTTCTCTCAACTTCTAATGATTTTTCCTTCAAGTTTTGAATGATTTAAGGTTAGTTTTCTTGAGTTCCTCTTCTCCTTATTTTCTGTAAATTTTTTCCAAGGTAAAGGAGTTAGGAAAGAAAGTGGTTTTTTGCCATAAATTAAAGAGAAAGCATAAGATTAAGTGAAAGGAACAAGGTTTGGTATGTTTGGAAGTAAGATAATGAAAATCACTTCTTTCCTCTTCCAATCCTTGTTTGGGTCAATTTGAAATGATGGGAAGGAGTTGGATTTTCATTGTTTTGATGCTAAAAATGGATTCCTTTAGTCCAAATTAGCTAAGGACAAGTATTGGATTCAAGGAAAAACCAAAAGATAAAGAATTTGGAATTTTAGGGTTTTAGTGAGACTTTGTAAGATAACTCTTGTTTCTAGTTAATTAAGTTGATATTGAATGATGTTTTAGGACTTTTGGGAGTTCAAGAAAGCTTGTGGAAGCTTTGATTCAAAGAAGAAAAGAAAAGGAAGAAATAAAAGGTAGCTTGGTTTATTTTATTGCAATATGTTATTCTTTGTTATTTCCATGGTTATATCTTATTACCATATTGTACTTGTATTATTTTGTGACTGGTTTTGCCTGTAAAATGAGGGGTTTTATTACCTAGGATGTCCATTTTCTAAGGAAAAACTCTACCAAAATTTTTATTTGATAATATAGTATTATGTGAGTATATGTGAAATGTTTGTGAAACTTGAATGATATATTTGCATGAGATAAATTAGCTACTGAGATTTTCCCAAATGTCACCCCCAAGTACTAACATGATAGGTTCAAGTGATGGCAAGACCTCCAAAACGACAAGAGGTAAGGAGAAGATTAATGATGATTAGAATTATAGCCACGTTGGTTGCTTGTTTTCTTGTAATTATATATGAAATCATATGTATTTTCATGAAGCTATGTTCTGGTGCTATAATGTTCCTTTAGAGTTCTTGTGATGTTATGAACATATTTTAGAAGAGTTTGAATCATGTAAGAATGATATATATATATATATATAGTTTTGGAAGTTGAATGCAAAACTGTCCAGTTCTGAGCATTGATTTGTATACGGTTACTGTTCATTTCAAATTCAGTTTTCTATATTAGTGTTATATATTCCTGGAAATTAGACATATATAGCTTTCCAAAGACCTAAAGATTACTTAATTTGGATAAGTACACAAATTGTTATGAATTTTTGAAGATGGCTCAAAAAATCTGGAAACGTAGTTTTGACCGAATGAACAGTATAATTGGACGAATTTTCTGAAATAATTGGCTCAATTAAATTCTAGTTGTATATTTTTCCCATATAGGAAATATGTTTATCTATTTTTAGAGGTTTGAATCATTCTCATACAATTTTCCTAGAATTATTTATGATTTTTCAAAGTTTAATCGGGAAAATCAAATTACCAAATTAATAGTATTTCAAAAATTTGAATTTTTCTCATTCGATCTTCTAATGATTCAAGCTTCTAAATTAGCTAATTTAGCATCATATATGCTACTATACATGGGAAGTAATGTAAGAAAGTAAGGTATGACAATGTTAAACCTATTTTTTCTAGTTTTTATGTTCCTTTATGTCTTAGTGAATATATGGTATGATATAGGGAGAAAATTATAGCCATGTAAATATTTTATATCTTTTGCTTTGCAAAATACTTGAATGCAAATGGTCATTCTGACCTCTTCCTGGTAAACCTACTACTGTTTGGACATTCTATAGTATTAAGTATGAATGTTATATATGTTAAAAAAGTAGACAGAATGAGCTTTCAAATTATCCAAAGAGCACTCAATTTAGATTTGTATATGAATTATAGTGATTTTTCAAACTTAGCTCCAAAAAATTGGATTTCCTGAAATTGACCAAATGAACTGTAGAAATTCATGAAATTTACTCTACAAATTGGCCAAGTCATTACTCTATTTTATATTTTTCCTATGTAGACAATCTTCTAAGATATTTTTAGAAACTTGAATCATTTGCATATGAGTTTTATGAAATTAGTTATGATTTTCCAAAGTTTAGTCAGTAAAAGGATTTGGTTCACATGAACAGTACTAACAAATTTAAAAAATTCTGTTTTGGTATTTTCTTTGATTCAATTTTCTAACAAATTATAAAATGGACTCTATAATAGTATAATACATGTGAAAAAGGTCAAAAATCAAGGTGTTACATTTTTTGTATCAAAGCCAATAGCTTAGGCTCTCAAAGCATTAAGGGTAATTTTGAAATTATATAAATTTTATGTCAAAACAAAGCTCACAATGAGCCAAACCCAATGGTATTATAGCTTAAGGTTAACAAAATTTATACAAAGAAAAATTTTAAGCCAATCATAAAAAAGCAGACAGTGCACAAAAAAAGGACACTACAAGCCGCATAAAGGTAGATAAAATAAGAAAAAGGCATGTGGACCCCACATTTGGACCAAAATATCCTCAATTTCTTGCAAACCAAACTGCACATGAGGAAATCCATTAATTTAATATTTTCCATGTATTATCAAGAATTTTCAAGAAGTTTTAGGTGTCAAAATGCCTATTAGTTGCAAAGTTCTATATATACTCCCTCTTGGCCTTGACTTGAACAAAATTTAGGGGTAAGAAATAGAGCTGGACAGCAGCAAAAAATAGCAAGGAAAGAAAGAGAAATGAAGGAAGAAAGAGAGAACAAAAAATCCAAGGAAAAAGATAAATATCTTCTCTCAAACTCTAATGATTTTTCCTTCAACTTTTGAATGGTTCAGGGTTGGTTTTCTTGAGTTCCTCTTCTCCTCCCTTGCTGCATGATTCAACCTTGATATGGATTTAGGAAAGAATGTGGTTTTGTGCCATAAATTAAAGAGAAAGCATGAGATTAAGTGAAAGGAACAAGCTTTGGTATGTTTGAAAGCAAGTTTTGGAAATTTCATTTTTCATTCCTAAGGCCCTGATTTTTAGTTAGACCTAGGGTAGAAAAAGAGTTGGATTTCCAATGATTTGATGTAAAAAATGGATTCCTTGGGTCCAAAAGTAGCTAAGAACAAGTGATGGACTTAAGAAAAAGCCTAAGATAAATCAAGTGAATTTTTAGGGTTTGTTAGGTACTTTGTGAGATAGCTTCTTGAATCAGTGGATTAAATGTTTAATGATCTTTTTGGGCTTTAGGAAGTTCAAGAAAGCTAGTGGAAGCTTTGGTTCCAAGTGGAAAAGCAAAAGATTACATAAAAGGTAGCTTTGTTCATTTTATTGCTTTATGTTTTTCTAAAATGTTCCTATGATTATATCTTGTTGCCATATTGTTCTTGTGTTGATTTGTGACTGGTTTTGGTTGTAAAATAAAGGGTTTTATTCCCCAAGATATCCATTTTTTAAGAGGAAACTTTGTCAAAATTTTTACTTAATATGGTGTTTTGATGATGTTATGTGATTTTATATGAAATTTGATGAAATATGTATGATATGGTTGCATAAAATGATCTAGCCACTGGGATTTCTAAATCTCACTCCCCCAAGCACTAACATGATAAGTTCAAGTGATGACAAAGTCTCCAAGAAGATAATAGGCAAGGAGAAGATTGATGATGATTAGATTTGTAATTGTCTTAGTTGCTTGTTCTCTTGTAATTTTATTTAAAATCATATATACTTTTATGTAGCTGTGACTTGTTGCCATTATGTTCCTTTAGAGATGTTGTGATGATAGGAACATATTTTGGATGGATATGGGTCACGTAAGTAGTGTAGAAAATGTTTTTGAAACTTGGTATACAAAATTTCCTAATATGGGTCTTGTAAGTAATGTAGAAAAATGTTTTTGAAACTTGGTATACAAAATTTCCCAATATGAGCACTGGATGGCTACATGAGTATTGTTTTTGTTAAGTCATATTTTCTACACATTTGTTATATATTTCTGGAAATTAGATACATAGAGCTTTCCAATGAGCTAAAGATCACTTAATTTGGATAAGTATACAAATTGTTATGAATTTTTGAAGTTAGCTCAAAAAATCTGGAAAAATAATTTTAACCAAATGAACAGTTAAAATTTGACAAATTTACTATATAAATTGGCTCAGTAAAGTTGTTGAAGTTTCACATTTTTTCCATGTAGGTAATATTTCTAGCTATTTTTAGAGATTTGAATCATTCTTACACGATTTTTCTGGAATTATTTGTTATTTTTCAAAATTCAACAAAAAAAGTTGGATTATCAAATGAATAGTATTTTAAAGTTTTGAAATTTTCTTATTTGATATTTTAATGATCCAAGCTTCTAAAATTGCTCAATTGGGTATTATATATGCTAATATACATGGAAAATTATATATGTAAATAAGGTATGACATTTTTTGTATCAAAGCAGATAATTAGGAAAAATGAAAGTTTAAATCTATAGAAATTAGTTATTATTCCTTTAGCTTGGAATAATTAATTATCTTTGCTCTTGTGATTTGATGAGAGACAAGATGTCTTCATCAGGCAATTGTAGTATTACTAAGCATTATGAAGGACTGGAGTTAGATTGGGATGAAAGTATAGGATCTAATAATGTGCTAGCTAAGAATCTTAGAGATTTGAATTTTCGAGAAGACACATCTCATCCTAGGAATGAGCCAATAGAAGCAGTGCCTTTGCAGTTTGTTCCTGCCCAAATTAGTCTACTTTCTCAGTATGAAAGAGGTGTGGAAGTGGTAGAAGATGTTGATTATGAGGCTTATTTCCTGTTAGACCCAGAGAATAGCATTGATGGTGATTTTGATGTAGAGCACATTGTGTATTAGATAGTGAGAAAGTGCTTTAAGGATTGTACTAAGTATTGCTCCAAGCTAGACCAGATCCTGGTGTTCTCAAAAAGATAGTAGAAGCAAAGTTGTTCCGAGCTGACAAAGGCCTTTAGTATCTAGAAAGTTTGTGAAATGACACAGTAGTAGGCCAGATTCCTTTAGATGAAGTATAGACTCCCATTCGAGCAAGATTGGAAGGTAAGGAATTTCTGAATCTCAGGGAGTACGTAGAAGTTTACACTATCGAGTATAATGTTTGAGGTCCATGAATGGGATGTATTAGAAGGCCTAAAGCACAACCTACGGATGTTGAATCAGTGATGCCTCATGATGATACTTGAAAGATTCCTAAGAATATAATTAAGCTCTATGAGAACATTTTTCGGAACTATGAGGAATGATAGATGTTAGAGTTCTTAGATTCTGTTAATTATGCAAGATACTGTATGGAAGTTCATGGCCATCACTGTTTTGAGCAGGCATAGGTCAATGAAATCCTTAATGTGCTTCCCGATGAAGATGTGTAATATCTCTATTTTATGAGATGTAATAAAATGAATAAAAGATGAGAAACGAAGCGAGACAAAAAAGGCTATATATAATCGGGCTTTAGAAGGAATTAATTTGTCATCTAATTTTATGAAGAAGCTATGTTTGATCCTTAATTAGAATTAACTTTTCATAAGGTCCTTAGCAGAAATTAATTCCAGAACTTACCCTGAAAAATATGCAATATACCACTTGAATGAAAGTACGCTTTAAGCTAGCGCAACGATATAAATATTGCGTTCCCGGGAAGTCCAGGTTAAGAGATAGACCAATTTGCATTTATTGTGAATAGTGCAAAAAAGAAATAATAAAAAAATTTGTCTTTGAGTAAAATTACAAGAAAATGCTCAAAAGAATAAATAATTACATTTTTACCCAATTCAGGGGCAAAATGACCATTTCTCATATTAGAAGAAAAAAGTGAATATTGCATTTAAACTCCAAGAAAAAAATATTAATATCATAAAATGCATGAGTAACTAGAAAAAATTGAGAGATAACGTTAAGCGTGAAAAAGGGTAAAAAGATCATTTTTTCAGGTTAAAAAGGAAAATAAGAAATTATATTTTGGCTTCAAGAACTAATAATTCTTGCAATTTAGTCCCTGAAGGAAGAAATTCACTTGGAGAGGAAATGAAAATAAGTTTAAAAAAATTACAGTTAATGACTCGAAAGTTTCAAAAATTATAAATTTTTCTTGGGTCAAGGGTATTTTTGGAAATATGAAAAATTATTGTCAAAATAAAACCCTAAAGAAGCTAAACCCAATGGAATATAATAAGAAATCTATTAAGATAAAAATAATATTTATTGGGCAATTATGGTTTAATATTGATATTTTACCCAATAAAAGCCATTTGGATTGCAGAAAGAGATAGTATGAATTCAAGAAAAGTGAAAGGATCTTGCTAAAATATATTTTGAATCAAAATATTGATTTCAGACCAAAAGTAATTGTTGGATAATCCTGTACCAATTTAGTGATAATTTTGACAAAAATACTTAATCGATACGGGTAAATTTAATCGGTAAAGGGTATTTTGATCCATAAAAAATTATTGAAGCCATTTTTGGCTAAACAATAGGGTGAGCCATGTATGGACACACGTTTGAACACAAGTGGAATTTTCCAAAAGCTTTTTTAAGAAGAAAAAGCATTAAAGTCAAAGATAAAGTTAATTAAATTGCTTTATTACTTAAACACCCTATTAAGTCATAAAGCTTCATCTTCTTCAACCGATTTCACACTGAACCAGTGAGAAAGGAGAGGGAGAAGTCATGAAAACAAGGAGGAAAAAGGAGAAGAGAAAAACTACAAGTTTGGTTCCAAAACTTCAAGGTATTATCTTGCAACCATTTCCTTGTGCTCTCTATCAATTTTGAGGCATTTTAGTGGCTATTTTTCCTCTATCTCCTTGCTAAAATTTCTGACCTAGAGAGAGAGTAGATAAAGAAAGTTCTGCCATGAAGAAATGAATCCATGAAAAGTAAAGTAAATGTCACAAGAGGCAAGATTATGACATTGGTTTCAAAGATTGATGAGTTATTATTTTTCTACAAATTTCTGAAATTTTTTGCCTATTTAGGGTTTGAAAAGGAAAGGGAATTTCATGATTTTGACCCCAAAAATGGATTCCTTGGGTCCAAATTATGTAAGAACAAGGGTGTTGTACAAGAAATTCCAAGTGATTTGCAAAATGAAATTTTATGGTTCAAGTGAGCACTTTGTGAAATGACTCATGAAACCAGTGGCTAATAGGCTTATTTTGTGATGTTATAGGGTTCCAAGAAGTGTTCGAAGCTCAAAGAAAAGGTGTGCAAAGTTTGAAAAGGATTGGAAAGTTAAAATGTAGTTAACTAACCTAATCTTGCATTATATGGTTATATAGTTGCAATGGTTTTAATGTTATACGAAACATTTACAATGATGTTATGTAATGATTTGTTGATAATAGTTGAGTTATTTGAGGGATTTTGTGTCCCCAAGATGTCCAAAATGTAAGAAAAAACTCTGTTCAATTTTCTATAAAATGTTTAAGCATAAATGAATCTAAATGTTTGAATGATAATTTGATGAAGTGTGCTTGCATTATATGATTATATATTTGCTTGATTAGTGGTAACTACTGAGATTATTTGAATCTCATCCCTTCCAAATGCTTACCATGTTTAGGCCAAGCAATGCAAAAAGTACATGAAGAGCCAAAAGAGAGGAGGAAGAAATTGGTGGAAATTATGTTCTTGCAAGGATTGATGTTAATTTTGGATAATATGTATAAATTTGTATGCAAAGGATGAATCATGTATATTGATGCAAGTATGTCCCTTGAGATACCTTTTGATATTATGTATGAATATGGTACAATGAATGATGATGTATATATGATATGATGCTTATTTTGCCAAGACATGAATGGAGATATACGATTTGCACACCTTGACAGAAAGTTAGGTCCTGGATTGGGAAAACTGGAAACTGAAAGTTAGGTACTGGAAAATTAAAAAGATAATATAAAATCGTGCAGAGATCCAAAAATTCAATGGTTTGTATTTATAGAAAGGTCTATGTTTTAAGTTTCATATGGGACTGATTTGGAGGTAATTGGAGGTAATTTTAGGAAACATCAACCTCCTTCATTTTATGGTAGATTTGATGTGTACGTTGCTAAGGACTGGGTACTGAGCCTGGAGAAAATTTTTAGGTTAATGAGATGTAATTTAGAGATGAAAGCATTACTTGCCCCATATATGCTTGAGAATGAGTCAATAGGTGGTAGCAAAATATAGAATTGATCATTTAGGCTAGAAATATCCCTTTGACATGGGAAAATTTCCTTGAGCAAGTTTATGATAAATATTTTCCACGTTCAGTACGAGATGAGAAAGAGGCAGAATCTATCACTCTAAAGTAGGCAAAAGATCAGTCTGTAGATGAATATGTGGCAATGTTTATCCAGCTATCCAGATACTTAACTTATTTCTAGCAACATAATGATGAAAGATGGAAAACAAAAAGTTAGACAGAGGACTTAAGCTTGCCATCCGAGAGAGGTTAGCTCTAATGCAGCTCCGAACTTTTAATGCATTGGTTGAAGTGAGCAAAATCATAGAGAACATTTTGAACCATAAACTTTTCACAGCTGCTCCACCAATCAACACTAGAAAAGCTACAGTTGCTACTACTAAAGGAGGGACAAATCAGAAAAGAAAATAACCATAGAGTGGTAACAATAGAAAGCTGAAAAAAGAAGGCAGGAAAGGAGGACCAAATATACAAAGAGTCCTTCAGACACCAGTATGTAATTAGTGCAGAAGGCTCATGGTGGTAGAGTATACTTTGCTGGGCAGAATGTGTGTTTTAAGTATGGCAAAGCAGGACACTATGCTCAGGACTACAGAATGGAGGTAGCTAACCCCATACCATAAGCACAAGGGAGAGTCTTTGCTCTCACTCAACAAAAGGCTCGTAAGTCATCTGATTTAATTGAAGGTATGATTAAGATTAATGATTATCTTGTAAAAGCTTCATTTGATTCAAGTGCTAACCACTCGTTTATATCCAATAATTGTGCTAAGAGGCTAGAACTGGTAGTTACCATATTGCCTTATGATTTGCATGTGTCTATCCCTACAAGCAATAAAGTTATGACCTCCTATATGTGTCTTAATTGTATAGTCCAATATGAGCATTGTTGTTTTACCATTGATCTAATTTGTATGCCTTTCCTTGATATTGATGACATCATTGGAATGAATTGGTTGTCTACCAACAATGTGCTCCTTGATTGTAAAAAAAACAACCCTTATCCTACCTGATCCTCAAAATGTCTTATGTACTAAGACTAAGCTTGAATTTCTAATGAACATTTAAGCTAAAAGATGCCTAGAGAAATGATATCAAGGTTATTTGGTTTTCTTTTCTGTAAGTGTTGAGATAGAAGAAGGTATTGAGGATATCCGAGCAGTAAGAAATTTTCCAAAGGTACTTCCAAAGGAATTTAATTGTTTACCCCTAGAACAAGAGATTGAGTTTACAATAGACCTAGTGCCGGGAACAGCTCCAATTTCCAAAGCACACTATAGAATAGCACCAAATGAGATGACAAAGTTAAAGAAGCAAATTGAAGAGCCACTAGAAAAAGGATTCGTCAGAACAAATGTTTCTCCCTAGGGTGTTCCAATGTTATTTGTGAAAAGAAAGACAGGAGCCTTAGACTTTGCATTGACTATCAATAGAGTTGATGATTTATTAGACCAATTGGTTGGGGCATCTTTGTTTTCTAAAATTGATTTAAGATCTGGGTACCATTAGCTCTGAGTCAAGGAAGAGGATGTTCTTAAGACGGCTTTTCATACTAGATATGGGCATTATAAGGTTTTAGTTATGCCATTTGGTCTCATGAATGCACCCATGATCTTTATGGATCACATGAATCGGATATTTTGATCATATTTAGATCTATTTGTTGTGGTCTTTATAGATGATATTTTAGTGTACTCCAAATTTTTAGTGATGATATTTTAGTGTACTCCAAATTTTTAGTAGAGCATGAAACGCATTTAAGAATTATCCTAACAGCGTTGAAAGAAAAGCGCTTGTATGCTAAGCTCAGTAAATGTGAGTTTTGGCTTAAAGAGGTAAGGTTTTTGGGGCATATTATCTCCAAGGATGGGGTCACAGTATCAAGTGATTGTGAATTGGGGTGCACCTTCTTTAAATAGCCACTAATTAGGGTGGTTTAAAGAAAGAAGAGTCATAATCCAACCTTTAGTATAATGGCCTTTGCCTAGGACATGTCCATTGGGAGGAGAGCTAGGTGGTGACCCCGAAATCGACCATCATGGGTCTTTGGAAGGAGGCCACTGGTTAAGGTTGTTAGATATACTGGCTTCCTAAGAGGGGGTGAATTGGGGAGATTAAAATTTTCTGCAAAACTTTAAGAAAGTAAGGAAAGCAAAGGTGACAGTAAAACAAAGTATAAATGAGTAATTAGTGAAAGCAGTAATAGATAAGGGAAGACACAAATGTTTATCCTGGTTTAGTCTCTCAATCTTGACCTATGTCCAGTCCCCAAGCCACCACTTGAGATTTTTCACTATCTTGCAAGGATTCAGTGGGCTTCTTGTAAATGCCACAGTACAGCGTTGATGCTCTATTTTAGAGCTCACACTTTCTCTCTTTGTACTCTAGCTAAGTGTTTCCCTAATCCCTTGTGATATCCCCTCACAAGAAAATCTTTCTTCCAGATGAAGATAAGATTGTTTACAATAAATAAACTCTCTTAATCAAAGTGTATATGAAAGTTGGAGTACAAATATTGAAGTATGAATAAGTAAGAGACTTTGAGTAAATGATTTGGCAGAGTTTCAGTATATATAGGTTATAATCATTACTCACACCTTCAAAAGATGTTATATTTATAGATTTAGATCTTAATTATACGTTAGAGATACAATCTATCTGTTGGAGAAGTTACCCAATGGTTACTCTGAAAAACTATCCATTCACCAACCGCATTTAATGCTTCTGACACTCAAAGTTCGAATTTTGGTTAGCCAATAGACGAATTTTGCAGAGACCGAAGGCTAAAGACTTCAATGTTGAACGTTCGAAGTTCGTCTGTCATGAAGCAAAGTTAGAATGTTGGTCTTTCGAAAATGTTTCTATGTTGGAACATATGAATTTTTAAGTAAAAAAGTTCTTCTTAAATGTGTGAACAGTAGTTCCATTTTGCTACAGTGCCTTCGAAATTCAAATTTTGATACTCAAAATTCTTCTATCAAAGGACAGTTCAATAAGGCACAATAGTTCAGCTATTTTGAAATTCGAATTTTAAAACTTCAAAGTTCGTCTGTCAGACAAGCCTCTTTTCAGACTTAATATAAAGTTCAAATTTCTGAGTACTATCATTCGTATGTCAACATATCATTATAATAGATCAAAAGCTTTGTTTCTGAAATTCAAATTTTCATAGTCAAAGTTCATCTGTCAGTGAGCCATCTTGATGTTCTTTCCAAACTTAGTTTTCAGATGAACTTTGACAGATCCTCAGACGAATTTTTCATTTTTCATAAGTTGTATTTTGTCTAAAATTTGAATTTTCAAAAGCCAAAGTTTGTCTGTCAGAGAAAGCTCTTTTCAGATAAGTATCAAAATTCAAATTTCTCAAGTCAAAGTTCGTCTATCGGAGAAGGCTTTTTTCAGACTTGTTCATTTTTAATACGAAATTCAAATTTTCAAAGCCAAAGTTTGAATTTTTAAAACAGTATATCTGTATAAGTGTTTCTAACTTTATCTGTTAGTGGGTGTTTTTCAAATATAACATAGAATCATAGTTTTAAAATATCTCTTTGTCAAATCAAAGTCTTTTACTCAATTTAAACATGGCTATAGATTCTTCATCAATTCTTATGCTGGTTTTTCCTGAATTCCTCCACTTGAGATCATTTGTACACCTTGGATATCTTCTCTCTAAGCTCTAGAAAGTTGGTTTGGAATCATCAAAACACTTGATTCAACAAAGTTTACCTTATTGTGGTAATGGCTCATGGTTCTAGCCATGTACTAATGGGTTCGGTGACTGCATATCATGCATAATGCATTCATGTTGAGTTTGCATATAAATTCTATTGTAGAGGCATGTTGATATGTTTATACTATTCATATGTAAATCCCTTGGTTACTGGGATATATGTCTCATGTCGTGGCTAACAATTTCTAGGTGAAGGATCTAACACTAGCAAGGAAAGGACCAATGAGGGCTTGGAAAATGAGGATTTAGAGTATTTATGGGTGTTAGGATTACCCCTCCCTTGTTTGTTTGTTGTTGTTTTGGTTATGTTTAGTAAAATGACACTCGTACTATTATGTAATACTATGTTTATCTTACATCTCTATTCAAACAAATGTATGGACCCTCATATACTCTCTATGCATTATGTCTGGCCCTTTGTGTGTTGATAGGCCTATGGTTGTACTTGTGGTATGATGAATATCAACAATGTCTTATGTGTGGTATGTGATGCTTCAATTTCAAATGTTTGGTTGCATTGGAATTGAGATTGGTGACTCTAAGTCCCATGCGCATGTAAATCTTAATTATGAGTCAGGTATTGTCATTAGGTCCCTATTATGCGAAATAGGCACATAGCCCATTAGCTTGATTTAGGGTCCAAAGGGGTGAAAACTAAGAGAATTGGCTCCTTTAGATTAAAACCTTCTTGGACATATCCCTCGTGCCTTGTATAACCTGTTGAAATGGTCCTTGGGTGCCAATTCCCCATGTAGCAATTAGTACTGCTTAGTTCTTCGTTTTGGTCAATAAGTGGCCAATTTGGTTTCGAGTATTCAAAATCTTCATACGACAGTGTTTTAAGGTGTGGTTGGTGTCTATGGATAGATGAGGAGGAGTGTAACCTATAGACTTTAGAATCAGATCAATCAGAGGTTAGAGAGTAAAGTTATGCGCATTAGAAGTTAGAAAATTATATCAGCAACTTGCTTATACAAGATCTGTCATTGGTGCTGTGGCTCCAAAACCATGGCTACGGTGTCAAGCCCTTCTCTTTCATTTTCAAATTCAGTCCAAAATGTGGTGCCAAAGGGCGAGGCTAGGCACAATCATGCTTTTTGTCTTTTCCTCTTGTTTTCTCTATCCATTGGTGTATGATTTGGGGTTGTCAAAGTTAGGGTGTTACAAATAAATAAATAATTAATTAATTAGAGTCAATTAAGTGCAAGCGCAATGTAACCATGTAGAGTATAGGTCCATTTTTATCTTACAAGCAAATTAAGTTATTTGATGCCTTGAGTACTCAATCCTACGCAATTCAATTTACAGTCTATCCTAAATCCCTATATCTAGCTTCATTGGGAAACCCAAAATAAGCTCGAATCATATTTATCATATCTTAGGACAATCAAGTGCACAATTGAATTAACAATTATAACATTAATGCAATCAAAAGGAGAAATCAGCATCCACTAATCAATAACCAAGCTATAACAATCCTAAATAAAGGTTTAACTATACATTGAGAGTATTTCCATACACAACATAAAGTAAACAAACTACAAAGAAAAATATATGAAAGAGAAGAGAAAGGAAAGGAAATATTATTGATCGGTGCTAAATTTCCTTCCATGCCGCTTCACATTGCAAAGCCTTATTCCACCTCCATTTGAGCCCCCAAGTTGCCTCTTATGTCCAAAATACCCAAAATGAAGAAAACCCTTGAATTGTATTGATGAAACCCTCCAAAATTGTGTGTTAGTAAAGCTGTCCATTTCTATTTCTATTGTTCACTGGAATGAACAGAACTTTTGCTGGAGCAAAGGCAGCCTTTGGTTTTTGAACAAGAAATTTTGACATTGGTTCGCTACAGGAAAATTTTCCTTCATTGCAGCAAAAGGACTTAAACCAAAAATTTCACAAAAAAGCTTCAAATTGCTTCCAAACTAAGTATACTAAACTATCATCAACACATCTAATGAGTGCAACAAATGATCCAAAAAACCATAAATTAAATGCAAAACACACTCAAAACTCTTCCAAACTTCCACTCTAACATTTTTCTCAATTAAGCAATCATTTTCCCAATAAAAGTCACATGATAACTCCCAATTATGCCCAAAATCATATCAAATATTCTAAAATGTTGGGATTTATCACAAGCTTTGGACAAAATCACATAACAATAATTAAGGTGACCCAAAGGCCACTAGTTGATACTACTAGTTAGTAGCAAAACAAGTGGCCTTTCTTGATTCGACTACTCCACGATTGAAAGTTGTCAAACCACGAATTTGGTTAATGAGAAGAAGAAAAAAAAAGGGAAGATTGTTGATATTATAAGATGGAATTAAAAATTTTGTATCATTATTGTCAGGGGAGGAGGCAAGATAAACTTTTTTGAGAATTTAAATGTGGCTCAGTGTTTTTAAAATTAGACTAATCATTGAGTATTGGTTTAAAATTTATTAGTTCATTTGTGATCAAAATGATTATAAATGAATTAATATATCACTAATTATATATATTATATGAAAAATAGTTCTTATATATTATTATTAATTAATTTTACTAATTTCTAAATTAATTTTTATTTTTGTTTATTTTTTATTGATTCTATTAATTTTGACCCATTTTTATTTTTGGGATGTTGACCAAACCGATTTATCAGTACCCTGGTCGAAGGGACCAATCTGGTTAAATTTTTATAAGATTAGTCAATTTTAATATCTTTCGAAATTACATGAGCTTGTATGAGGACTTTTCTATGAAATCTATTGTCCATGTAGAGTTACACTTAAATTTTATTACAATTTTTATAAAGCTTATAATTACTTTCAAGAATGGCGCGTGAGCCATGGCATTTGTGAACCGACGTCCCTTTCCTTTCCTACCCAAAAACTAAAAACAAAACTCATGATTAGTACCCTATTGACTTTTTTTTTTGGAGTACCTGCAGGATCAGGTAGCATTTATCATTTCAGAAGAATATAATCACCATATTTTGCTTGATCAATTATTATACCATATTTGGTGAAAGCTAGTTCCTAAATTACTATAATTATGCAGAAAATTAGTTAAAATTTATCAAAGTGAAAGTTTAACTACTACAGAAATTAGCTTTTGGTATGCTTTTTTTTGGGTGTTTTGGTACGCTTTTGAAGTGTATCCTATATAACCGTTCCAAAGTCTTTGCGTACGCTTTAATAAGCGTACCTAAACACGGGTTCTATTTGGGTACGCTAGGACTCAAAACCATACCCAATATTCAGTCTGTGAAGTATGATAAAATTAAACATCACAACATTTTTAACATATACAAAACAAGTCAAAAGATCTCCTAATAATGTCTAAAACAACCCAGCAAAGTCCTTCTATCTCTATAACAAGCCAAAAATTCTTTGAACAATATCTCAAGATTATAAATACCAACCTACATAATATGTTCTAACACATATCTTGACCACTCTTCTTGAAGTTCTTTGATCTCATCTTTAGTGTAGAAATCACAATACGAGTCCGAGAAGTACTATAAAATGAAACATCACAACAAAATTAGTGAAATGAATATGATCAAATTTAATTAATTAAAAAATTGCATAATATATACAAGATCTGAAGAACATACTTTCTCCGGAATGGTAGATTGGTCATGTAATATGATATCCTTCATAAACTTTAATACGTAATATCCACAATCAATAGTATTTTGTTGCTGAGGGCACTATAAAAACAACAAAAGATCATATATCAATTTATGCATGCGATGTATTTATTCACAATAGCTTCTTCACTTTAATTCTATCAATGCTACTACTTGTATTGAAGTCCATTTGTATTGTGTGGGTTTTGATTTCCTTGGGAACCATAAACCACAACTTGCACGAAAAGTAGTCAAGGAGCTAACAAGATTAAAAAATTAAATGCAAGTTACTATTTAGAATATCACACAAATATAGTGCTTCTCGGACTCGTCTTTAATGCAAGTATTAATGCTAGTTCTTTGATCTCATCTTTAGTGTAGAAATCACAACTCCCACGAACAATATTAGATGTATGAAGAAAATAAACATATATGCTTACTGATTAAAGAGCTTCATTATCATATCGGGAGCTGGGTGTAGGTTAGCATTCATGGAATCCAAATAATATATTTCTGGAGTTAAAGGATTAATGACGATCAACACCCAATGTTCCCTAAAAATTTGAAATGAAGTGTAAGCAAATTATAAGTATTTCACATTGAAAGAATTCAAAATTAGAAATTTTACTAATAAATGACTCACCCCAAATTATAAGGTGCCAGAAACAACATATCCTCCACTGCTCTTGCTCCAAATAAATCAGACAAAGATCGTGATAGCTCATATATCTTGCTGCCTCCATGTGATGATATTGTATGGGGGTTGACGAAAGAGAATTTACTTGTCAACCCATTAGGGACCAAAAAACTATGGTATAGGTACCTTAAAAAAATACACAAATTGATTAATATTGTTCACATCAAATGGCAAATGAAAAAGCCAAAACTAATTTCAACCATGAGCTATCATGCAAGTACCTGAGATATACATTGATGACTGTGGCACCTATCCATTCATGATCAAGCATTTCATTTATTTGCTCAATAGCAAGATGATCAACTACTTGTATGTTGTAAATGCCATAATGAAAATTTATTTCATGTGTTTTACCATTTGCTAGATCCCTTTTTGCTAGGATCCTTAGAGCAATACCATGTGGCCCACATGTGTTATGAGTAACTTCAAGGATGGGCTTTTTCATCAGTGATTTGGCAATCGATTCCTTCGATTGTTGAAGTGTACCTTTGATTTGTTTCTTCACTAGTGTAGCGATAGATTCCTTTGACTTTTGGCTTGTCCCTTTGATTTTTTTTTTGCTCTTTTTGGGCTGTGCAATTTGAACAAAACAAGAAATCAATTCAATTAGTTAGGGATCAACAATGAATACAAGTACAATGCATTATAAGGATAGGCCAATTTCCTTACTATTTGTTCTACCTCAATGAGGTTGCTTGGCCATGCTACAAAATAACCTATTGCATCACCAACTTTTGTCACTCCATCATCAGTAGGTATTGGCAAATTAGCTCCTTCCTCATCTACTTTGTCAATTAGAACTTTCAAGAAGCCATTAGGTAGTGGTACATTATGTAGAATTGCACCAGGATTGTTAAACATGCTACCCTTTGCAACCACACGATGTGTTGTGGTCTCCAACCATAATTGGCACTTTGATTCACCCTATACCAATCATAAAGTAATAAATGATGAATTTATGGAAAAAAAAACTATAATGTCCTTAGTAGGGAAGAAATACCTTAGGAAGTTGAGATACAAGTGTGCAACTATCTTTCATACCGGGGCTACCTTCTGTCGCTAACTTCCCTGCCCCTAGCATGAGTTTCATATTTTTAAACATCTCATCATATTCATTGAAGCGCATGGATTGCTGGCATAATTGATGCTCTAGGGTGGACACTTTTTCTTCCAAATGTGCAACTTTCTTTTCAGTTTGAGAGTTTGAATGCTTTCGAGTCCTGAAGTAGCTTGTTTGAGTGACCCCAAATCCAACACCTCTAACACGGCCAGGGACTTCAGGGACTTGTAACACCCTAGCGAGTATATCATTACGCCCAAAGTTTTCAATCTCATCTGCTCTTGATTAGGATAGAAACTCCTATAATACAAATTATTAAGTAAATGTTAAGACATATTTAATAGAATAATGATATATGCATATATTTAATACTTACACATTCATCCCAAACCCTTTGAACACGTTCATCATCAATATTACCCTCCCTGTTTTCTCTTCCTTTCTTCCATAGCACATGACGAGAAATTGTGGATGCTTCTGATCCTGTCTCTTAGATCTAATTATTAAAAACATAAAAATACAACAAATAAAAACATTAAAAACATAAAAACATTTAAAGCAAACGATAAAAAACAAATAAAAATCACTCATAAAAAATACAACATATGAGAAACATATATTATATGTACTTACCATTTGTTGCTTAATTGTTGAATATGGTGTACGTCCTCTTTGATAAGGATACAGTGAATTGGATGCCCTTTCTTGATTTTCCTCACTTACTTTCTATTCAAAATGAAAAGTATTAATAGAAAAAAAAACTGAAAATCAATAGGAACAGCTATATTGGTAAAACATGATATTACCAAAAAAGACATATCTTGACATGAAAGAGCAAAAGCATCCCACTGTTCTTGAGAGATGATATTAGACTGTGTTTTAGGAGGATGTTGATTGATATTTCCACTAGCATCCCTTAAACTTAGCTTTGTAAGATGCGAACAAAACCTTCTAAAACGCATAGCAGCTGCTTTAAGTACAAATTTCCTCCGCTTCTCATCAATATTAAAGGTTCCCTGCAAGTAATATAATTAAAATGTGAGGAAATATGTGTAAATAATATACAACATAATTGAAACAAGTAGAGTAATTAGTGTATTACCGCTATCTCATTCCAAATGGCATCCTTAACTGGATATGGGACATCTTTCCATTTGTTATAAATAATTGGCACTGTTCTTCGTGTGACAACCCCAATCCAACTCGAAAACTTCTGTTCATTGGGGTCAACCTATTGACCCCACCTATTCCATCCAAGATCTAATTTACGACCGGTACTTCTTATTCGAGTCAACTCTTTCATCATAGTCCTCCCTCGTTTAGCTTTATTCTCTTTAGCACTACGTGAGGGAACATTGCTATCATGTGGTGGAGAAGCCATTTATCTACAAAATCATCATTGCACAATAAGAAAATTAAAACATACAAATAACAAAGTATTAATTTAAAAGAAGAAAAATTTTACATGTTTAAGGCAATCGTTTTCTTTTTCTTGTCAGTTTTATACTTGTGCTTCCTTTTCTAGTCCGAATTAATGGATTAACCCAAATCCCTTCTTATGATCATCTCTCAAATATAATGCATCATCATTAGTGAAATCACTACCAAGTGATTATGATGTCCCAAAAAAAGGATCATCCTCAAAATCAATATCATGACTATTGGGATCAACATCTTTCTCATCATGTATTTTGTTAGTTAAAAGAACAACGACCACTTTTTATTAGCAGGATCAGTGACGAAAAATACTTGTTTAGCTTGTGATGCTAAAATAAAGGGCTCATCTTTATTGCCCACTTTATTAAGATCCACTTGGATAACTCCTGTCTCATCAATTCTAAGGCCACTGTTGTTCTCAACCCACCTACAACCAAAGACTGGCACACGAAACATGATGTAATCTAACTCCCATATGTGCTCAATGACCCCAAAATATGACATATTCGCATAGATGGGGTTCTTATCTTTGACACTGGATATATGCAAAGATTGAGCTGCAAGTGTTAACCCACTATTTTGCATTGTACTTCGATCATCTTGTTCTTTTGTATAGAATGTGTAGCCATTGATCATATAACCTGTGTAAGAGAAGACATCCACAGTTGGACCCTTTGCGAACCATCTCAATCTTTCTGAAACTAAGATAAGACTATCAGTGGTGTTTGACAAAATGTGATCCCTTAGCCAATCAATAAATAGCTGATTGTGTTCTTTCATTATCTAACTTTCATTCCTAGTTGGGTTCAAACTTCTTAGTATGTCCTTATGTTTTTCAACATATGGCTCAACTTCATCCGTGTTATGTAGGACATATAGGTGTGCTTGCTCCCATTGTACCCTTGATATGCTTACTATTACATTTCCACTAATTCCTTCCCTTGTTGTTCTTCCCATATGAAGAGACTTTGGAAGCCCTATGTTTTCAATATTAGAGAGATATTCAGTACATAACTCAATTGCTTCTTCCACTATGTATCGTTCAACAATACAACCCTCTGGCTGACTTCAATTTTTCACATACCCTTTTAATATCTTCCTATAACGCTCAAGTGGGTACATCCACCTCAAATAAGCAAGTCCACATAGTTGAATCTCTCGAACCAAGTGGATAGTTAAGTGAACCATTATGTCAAAGAATAAAGGCGGGAAATACATCTCAAGTTCGCATAGAGTGATAATAATTTCTTTTTGCAATACTGGCAACTTTGCTGGGTCAATCACTTTACTGCAAATCGACTTAAAAAAAAAAGCATAATTTAGTGATAGTACTCTAAACCTTTTTAGGCAAAATGGAATGGATAGCAATCGGCATTAAATGCTCTATAAGAATATGGCAATCATGAGACTCAAGGCATTTGAGCTTAAGGTCTTTCATTGATACAAGGTTTTTTATGTTTGATGAGTACCCCTCTAGAACTTTAACTCCGTGAAGAAACTCACAAAAGGCAATTTTCTCTTTCCTAGATAGTGTATACGCTGTTGGAGGCAAATAAGTACGGCATCCCTTCTTTACTGGTGCTAACTCTCCTCTTATTCCCATAGTAACCAAGTCCAACCTTGCATTGACTCCATCCTTACTTTTTCCTGGAACATTGAGTAATGTACCAATAATACTATTCCAGACTTTTTTTCGATATGCATTACATCAAGGAAATGTCTCACATATAATGACTTCCAATATGGCAATTCAAAGAATATTGACTTTTTCTTCCATCCGCTAGTCACAATTTTTCTTGCAAAAGGTTTGCCAAAGTTATTATTCAAATTCTTCACCTTCTCAAACAGTTGATCACCAGCCAAAGGCTTAGGAGCTATGCCCTCTTTTGCGTTCCCATTGAAAGCTTTTCTCCACCACCGGTAATGATGTGTCAAAGGCAAAAATCTACAATGACCAAGGAAAACATTTTTCCTATAATGTTCTAACCACATTGAATTTGTACCCTCTTCACATATAGGGCACCCGTATTGTCCTTTAACACTATATCCTGACAAATTACCATACGCTGGAAAATCATTAATGGTACCATACAACATTGCTCTTAAATTGAAACTTTCTTCTCTATACCCATCATACACCTCTACACCAGTCTCCCACATTAGCTTCAAATCTTCAATTAAAGAAGCCAAATATATGTCTATATCATTTCCAGGTTGTTTAGGGCCAGAAATTAACATAGACAACATCAAAAACTTGCACTTCATGCATAGCCATGGAGGTAAGTTATAAATCACCAAAATTACAGGCCATGTACTGTGGGTATTACTTTGCACACCATGGGGGTTTATTCCATCAGTAGACAATGCAAGGTGTAGGTTTCTCTCTTCTTGCCCAAAGTCAGGGAAGTCATAGTTAATTCTTTTCCATTGAGGAGAATCGGCAGGGTGGCGAAGCTTGCCATCTTTTATCCTTTCATCTGCATGCCATGTTAGTTGCTTTGCAACTTCGACACTACTAAACATGTGCCTGAATCTCGAAATGATTGGAAAATACCACACCACCTTTGTTGGAGTTGATTCTTTCTTCATATATCGAGAGGCATTGCATTTGGGACACTTATCTAATGATGTGTATTCATTTTGAAATAAAATACAATCATTAGGACAAGCATGTATTCTCTCATAGCTCATGCCGATAGAGCACAAAAATTTTTTAGCATCATATGTTCGGCTAGGAAGCTCATTATCCTCTGGTAGCATCTCTTTGACAACTGTAAGTAATTCTGTGAAACTCTTCTCACTCCATCCATTGCACGCCTTCAAGTTGTACAATTTTAAAACCGCAGACAACTTTGTGAATTTAGTACAACCAGTATATAATGGTTTCTCCGCATTACTTTTCAACCTCTCAAACATTTTTGGACAATCTTGAAGATCCTCCTCAACCAAATTTACAATCTCTTCAAGACGGTCGGCCTCATATGTCCTTGTATCAAAATTATTTGATGTACAACTCGCACTATAACCCTAAACATTAGACGCATCCTTGGTCTCACCATGTTTAGTCCAGCATTTATAGGTTTGATCAATTCCATAACACACTAAATGACCTTCCAACTCATCTGCACTAATTCGCCTTTCATAGCAATAGTCCAAACAAGGGCATATAATTCTAGAAGGATTTTCTGCATGCTCAACTACAAAATTGATGAACTCTCTTACTCCATCTATATATTCCTTTGACAATCGATTCGCAGACATCCATTTTTTATCCATACCCATAAGTTCTGAAAAAATTTTGGCAGAGTCCCCCTTATAACTTGGACCTCCAGATAATTCTACAATACCAAAAGATAAATTGTTTTCAGACATTGAAAGATATTATACAACAACCAGAATCACAACAGCATTTAGTCCAATCCAATCACAATTCTAAAAAAATAATTCAATCCTTAATATAAAGTCTTAACTTAGTAACCCAACTATGTCATAAGCAACTAAATATAATATATGTGAATGTAAGATTAACATACCTAGAGAGATTGTTGTACCCAAAGTCACTTGCAAATTCCCTTTAAGTTAATGACTTTATTTTCTGCCTCAAATCTTCTCAAATCTATACATAGATATTAACTCCAACCACACAAATATATTAGAAAGCCAATGAAAACAATATCAATGCAGCTAAAGAAATAGATTTTATTAAGTTTAAGCAACATTTTATCATATCATATGCCCTTGAAACATCATCATCATCATCCAACCAACAAAAATATTAGAAAGCTAATGAAAACAATATCAATGCATCTAAAGAAATAGATGGAATTCAATTTATGAAATGAGAAGTGCAGAGAAAATAAATGGAAAGGAAAGTGGGTAGAAATAAATTAAATCTTAACAAGTAAAGTAAATTTTTGTTAGATTGCTTTTAAATTTATCAGGAACTGTATCATAAGTTAAAATATGAGACTATTCATATGAGGCAAGAGCCTTTAAATTGAAAATTGGGAAGGGATTAGATTGTTTTTTAACAAATTGTAATATATAGTACTGTAACTAATTATACTTTAAAAAAATGCATAGATGACCACTTTATTTTACATTAAAATAATGTATATCAATATAAGAGAGATGACAAAAGAGAACATTAATTTCAATTAACTGTATTTGTAATATAAAGGTGGATGACACTTACCATTTATCCAAAATTCCCATTGGAACCAATTCTATCCAGGGTGGTCATGCATGTCACCACAATATAATTTGCAGGATATACATTTCGAAGCATTGACCAGCTCCCATCAAACCATATCCTATTTAATTAAATAATAAAACCAACAAACATGATGATGAACCTCAAATTGGAATACAAAGATTCCTCCAGAAGTTAGAAGACCCATAATTTTAAAACTAACCTCCAAAATGAAGATCCCACTTTAAGGTAACAAAATATTGATTATCATCTTGTAAATTGGAAAAGAGAGAAAGAAGAGATAAACTTTCAAAACAACTTTATTGATAATTGATAAAAATAAAATTGGGATGTTTGGTTTGTTTTAGAATTTTAAGTTGGTTTTAGAATCTTTATTTAATAAATATGTCCCACAATACCACATTCTCTGTCCTCGTCCAGATCTCATGTTCTTAATAAAAAAATCTTAAGTTGCTAACAAAACAACCTATAGGTTTTCTAAATATATAAAGAGGGAAATTACTATCAACTATTACTAATCAACAAACATGTACTTGTCCATAGCTTCAAATATATTTGATCTTGACTCTTTCCTGAGACACCCTTACTCAATCTGTCCTGTAATGAATGTCGTAAAGCACCTATAGCAATTAAACAAAGCAATATGAAAACTTCAGCAGAAAAAGTAAAGTGCAGATTGTGGCATATAAAGAAACAAAAACATGTCAATTTGCAGTTATATTATTTAACACAACAAACAAAATAGCTTATGGTGGTGAAGCTACAATGTGCAAAAACCCAGAGAAGACTCACAATCTCAGATAAATAAAAACAATGTTTTGACTCAGAAGAATGAGATAATGTGCTTACTAGTCATACAGAACTAAAAATAATTCAGACTAAGTCTGCGAGAATAAAAAACATTCAGACACAATGGAGAACTCACTTATTGGGCACATTCAGCAAGTTTTCCAAGATTTTGGTTGTCCAATATTTGCCAGAATTAGCTTCTTGATCTTATCAAGATACTGTAGTATGTCACAATAGGGCATTTAAATTACAAAAATTCACTGCCTATTTGAGCATAATCTATCATGTCAATTTAATGGTCTGAAGCAATGATTATTGCGACAAGCAGAAATAAAAGAAGATATTGTTAATGAAGGGATAGGAAAAAAATTCCGTAACTTCAAGTATGAACCTATCAATTGACCAGACAAATATAGAATAAATGAATAATTTCACAATAGATATCTCTATAGAAAAATTGTTTAGAAACCATCTTCATATTCGCGGGGTTTAGTATCAAATCCTATTCCTTCAACAGACATGATAAAACTCAATTATTTGCAGCAACCAAACAAATAAGCAAAAAGATGTAAACCTCTAATAAAACAATGTCACCCATTTTCTCAACTAACAAAACAATCATGGACAACCATTTCTATTAATCATAGACAATCCCTGCACATAGGTGTCCTACGTCAAGAAATTTAGAAAAATATAAGAAATTACAAGATAATAGAAAAAACAATTTTCAATAAAAAAGCTTAAATTCGCTAGATCTTCAAATATCCCAAAATATATTTACTTCTAACTGATATACCAACACGGAGTAAACACTGCCAAAAACTAAAGAAGCTTCAGTGTGCAAGGATCGATTTGCAGAAACCCACAAGGCACCAGTTTCACAATCTTAGGGTGGTGAAGCTACAATGTGCAGAAACGCAGAGAAGACTCACAAGGACCAGCAAATCTTTAGGAACCAGAGAAGGCTGGTGAAGCTACAGTGTGCAGAAACCCAGAACCACGAGTTTCACACTTGCCACTGTGACCCATTTGTAGAAACCCATGACAACCCACAAAGCTTCGAATACCGTGAAGACCGGCAAAGCTCTGCTAATCCAATGGAGGCAAGACACAGTTCAATGAAGAGCATTTCACTTCACTATGATCCATTGAAATTTACATTAAAAATTTTTCTTCCTATATGTTCTTAAGAGCATCAAATAGATGAAGAAGACACAAACGCACGAAGCTTCGGTGTGCAAGGATCCGTTTGCAGAAACCCACAATGCACCAAGTTCGTAATCTTAGGGTGGTGAAGCTACAGTGTGTAGAAACCCAGAACCACGAGTTTCACACTTGCCACTATGACCTATTTGCAGAAACCCATGACAACCTGTAAAGCTCCAAAGACCTGTGAAGACTGGTGAAGCTCTGCTAATCCAATGGAGGCAAGACACAGTTCAATGAAGAGCAATGGAGCTCTAAAAACCCACGAAGAGCGATGCAGTAGCAAATCAAATGAGAGGATAGCTTCGATAGTCCAACGAAGCTCTAGAAACCCATGTGAGAGAGGAACCTTCACGTGTGAGAACAGAGCACGCGACCGATGAAGAGCGATGGAGGACTGAATTTGTGAGATGAGGAGATTCACGTGAGGCAACAAAAATGTGGACAAAAGGCTGGTCCAATTGCTTTTCTGTGAGTTTGGTGCCAGTACGTACATAGAAGAGGGCGGGAGTTGTTTTAGCTAGGCACTAGGAAATAATTAAGCAGAGTGTAGAGTGTATGATCTAGAGCTTAAGTTTCCAAGGGAGTAAATGCACTGGAGCTTTTTTAATTGAGTTTTAGGTATGCTTAAGAAATTAAAGTACCGAAACACCCCATTATTTCAGTATGCTTTTGTATAAAGTGCACCTATATCTTCTTGAGTGCATATATTTTGGTATGCTTTTTAAAGGAAGCATACCAAAAAATAACCCTTTAGATATACTTTTTTATATAAGCATACCCAAAGGTGATTTTTGGTATGCTTTTTGAAAAAGCGTACCCACATGTGTGTACCAAAATAATAAATCTGTAGTAGTGTTTATGGTACGTACGTAAGGTTTGATAACGTGTGTTTTTTAACTCCTACATTCACTACAATGATATATGAATATTTAGTTCATACAAAATTTGTACATAGCGTAAGGTGAAAGTTGACCGTGCTGAAATTTTAAAGAGATCTTAGTTATGATAAAAGATAAATAAATAAATCATATTTGAGTTCTGTCTGTTGAATATAACTTCACGTTCACCACCAATTGGGTGGCAGGTACGACCGCAAAAGGGATGTGTCCTCATGGTGGGTTTTGAAATAACATCCACTAATTGGCTTTGATCTTGAGGAGGGATGTTGAAGGGGCAAGAGATTTGTTTCATGATCAAATAGTTGTTGGTTAGGGTTTTGTTTGTGTGATGTCTAACATTTGAGTTTATTAGTTTTGTCATTAATTGATTTGTGTTTTGTTTTGTTTTGTTTATCTATGTTCTTTTTAAAATTAGCCTTTTGATAGAGATCAAGGAGGTATTCTAAAGATTCTTAGATGTCACTCATATGATTGTTTGTAAAGAGTTTTTAGATCTACTCTATTAAGATAATTTTATTTATTTATTTATTTATTTTTATTTTGTTAGTTTCCAATTTGTATTTCCTTTATAACATTCAAAGAAAACTAAAATATCTAAAAAAGCATAGAAAATTTGTAAAAATGGACAAACATTATTTTGTGTGAAAAAAGGGAAAAAATATTATTTTTCCCGGTTGGACAGAAAAATAAGAAATTATATTTTTTTCCTAAAAAATTATAAAAATGACATTCATATCCCAAGCCTAAAAAATTTACATCAAAAACGGTGCAAAAGTTCTTAGAAAAAATTACACCTAATGACCCAAAAGTTTTAAAAATTATAATTTAATCTTGGGTTAAGGTAATTTTATAAATATACAAATTGTTAGAATGGAGTCCTCAATGAGAGAAGTCCAATGATATATGACACTGAGGGTTAATGTTTAAGAATGAAGAAATAATTAGTGTCGAGTGTCCAAAAATAACAGTAAACTGATAAAGTAAATTATGGGCCCCACTAACAATTAAAAAGTAACTGGGATAGAATATGGGCCATATATAGATATCATTTGGGACATGATAATTAAGAAAAAATAAAAATAAAATTAGAATAGTCTTGTAGCCCAAAAATGCTAAATTACTGTAAAAAGTAATAGTATCGATACAGTAAAAAATTACCTGGTTCAGGATGTATCTGAACCAAGAAAAATTGAGCAATTTTGGACACTTAAAACATTCTCCCTAGGCGTGTGAGCAGCTCAATTTTTTGTTCCAAAACTTCTTAAGGAAGTTATGAATTTTTGTCCAAAAGTTTGTAAAGGAAGGCTTGAATTTTTGGACCAAAAATGGTTGAGATTAAGTGTGAAATTAGTAAGCTAATTAGGCCACATAATCTCTCTCTTTCACCCTCATTCTGATCGATACTTCCAGTTACAAAAGCAAAGAAGAAAACGCAAGAAAGAAAGAAAGAAAAGAGAGAAAGGGAAGACAAAGTTGATGGACCAAAAACTCAAGGATTTGATAAGTGATTCCTACTACCTTGAGCTTGTAATCTTAAGTAGTTAAGCTTAGTTTCTTGGAGTCTTTTCTTCCCCTTTTCATGTAAAGATTTCAGCCAAACCCTAGAGGAAACAAGGAATGGATTTTGATGCAATAAAGTTAGGAGAAACACCAAACTAACAACCTAGGACATGATTTTGGAAGTAGTTGGGTGAGTTTCAAAACAAATCATTTTCTCTCCTTTTCTTGATACTTTTGGTCAGAAAAGAGCATCAATTTAGAGTTGTAATTTCATGTTTTTGATGCCAAAAATGAGTTCTTCATGGTGGAAAACCTTAGGAACAAGTATTGATTTCAAGAAAAAGTCAAAGGAGAAGAAAATGAAAGTTTAGGGTTTAATTGGGACTTTATGAAACTACCCCTTGAATAAGTGGTTTAAGTAGCTAATTGATGATGTATTTAGGTTTGAGGAAGCTTGTGGAAGTGTTAGAAAGACGTACAACTCAAAGGAAAAGCAAGTGGAAGCATAAAGTAGCATTTTTCCATTATATGTATTATATTGTCTTATGAATTTTTATGAACTCTATGACTTGTTTCATCTATCATTAATATTTTGTGATACCCATTGATTGTTGGTTAAGTTATTTAAAGGGGCTTGAAGCTTTGGAATGCCCAATTTACAAAATGAAACTCTGCCGAAATTTTTATAAAAATGTCATGGCATTGTATGAATTAATGAGTTTGCTTGATGATCTATGTGAAATGTGATGATATATGTGTATGATTGGATAATGCTATTGAGATTCTCTAAATCTCACCCCCGCCCCTTCAATGACTAACCATGTTAGAGAAAACAATGAAAAAATGGCTAAGGAAGGAGCTAGTTTTATGAAGAAGCTAATATTGAGTGGATGATGTTGCAAGCCATTATGTTATAATGTGAATGGTTATTAGTGTCTAACTTTTGTATGAAATTATAAAATAGTGAATATTATGTTAATGTGGTATAAAATGTATTAGAATTCCAAGTCTGGATCTTGTGACATGAAGTTATGTTCTACCCAGTTTTATGCCAAAATGAGTTCATTTGCATGGGTTTTGGCAAGCAAATTGTAATATAGATTGAAACAGGGTATTTTCTAGATGTGTTAAGTTAATTCATCCTTTTTCTCCAATTAATGTGAGGATAGGTTTCTCATATTTTTATATCAGATAGATGACATCTCAAGCTTTAAAATGACATCTAATTCATCTCATTTAGAGTTGTGTACAATTAATGGTGAATTTTCAAAGTTTGGGTTCAGAATAAGGCAATATTGGGAAAACTGGAAACTGAAAGTTAGGTACTGGAAATTTCAAAAGATAACATAAAATCATATAGAGCTCCAAAAATTCAGTGATTCATATGCCACTTATTTGGAAGTGATTGAAGCTATAGAATAAGAGATATGTAAGTTTTCTCAAAACTGTCCCAGTAACAGTAGTATTCTGACCCTTCATAATTTAAGTTAATGTTATGTCTTGTGTAAGTAAAATAAATGTATAATAAAATTATTTCTATAAGTAGACACATATAGATTTCAAATGACATAGAGTATGTATGATTTGGTCATGAATAGAATTAAATATGATTTTTCAAATCCAAGAACAGAAACCTGGAATATAGAAAAATGATCAAATAAATAGTAAAAGCCCATGAAATTTACTGTATGAATTGGCTCAATGAATTACTATGTTATATTTTTCCCATGGAAATCTGAATTTAATAAAATTTTGGAGACCTGAATCACTGCAAGATGATTTTTTCTAGATTTAGTTATGAATTTTCAAAGTTTATCAGGACAAATGAAAATTGCCACATGAACAGTACACCGAATTTAGAAAAATTCTGTTTTTATTATATTATGATTCTAGTTTCTAAATTATGATGAAAGTCATCTAAAATGATTTGATACATGGGAAATGGGCCCTAATATATGGTATTACATCCTTAAGGCCAAAATTATTAGTTAAATTTAAATTAGAAGAAATAAAATCTATTAGATATCTTTTAAGAGATTTTCTAGATTTAAATTTATGAAATTATCTAATAATGTTAGGATTAGAACATCAATTTTATTGTTTTTCTTTAAATTTATATTTTTATTTTTAGGATTTTTTATAATTAGAGACATCTCTTAGATTTCCTAGATTTATTAGGATTATTTGAGCCCCAAATATTTTTAGTTGTTTTAGAATTAGGTTTTTTATATTTTGCCTATATAAATGCATCTATGTAATGCATTTTCTTTAGAGAATAGTGAAATAATATTATTGTGAGTTTTTCAGTAAGAATTTATTAAATTATTTCTTTTCTCTCTCTCCATTTTTTTTTATCTCTCCCTCCTTTTTTCTCATCTAACCTACCATGAGGAGTGATCAACCTTGCGGGTGCCATTATAATTAGGGATCTAAAGACAAGTTCCTCTAGGGTTCTAACTGATTATCTTTTAAATCTTTTGAGTTAAATGCTTCCACTACTCTATATTTTTTGGATTTCTTACGGGCAGGTCTCAAAAGGGTTCATATCACCTTTAGGCCTATATATATCGTTTTTATGATTTTCTCAAATTAAATATTTCATTAGTCAATAAAATAATGCAACTTCTAGTAATGTGAGAAATTAGACGGAAAATGTGGGGTGGGATATAGAGAATATCAAAATTCAAACCTCTTGATGTAAATAAATATATATATGTGCCAAGAAATTCATTTCCATTTTAACATTCCAAGTGACTTCTATGAATATAATGTTAGAGTTTGTGTGAGTGTGTATTAAAAAGAAAGTCCCAAATTGCTCAAAATAAAAAAAAAAAGCCTTAGTGTATAGATACTAAGATGAGTTCTAAAGCAAGTAAAAGGGTCAAGAGAAGGAATGGGTGTACGCGCACATGCAACAGTGGGCCAATGTAGTTGAAAATCTCTTATTTCCCCCCTACGCATGAGTTAGACACAATACGGAGCATTTTTGCTGGAAATATTTTTTAAAATAAGCTTACCACGAAAACCTTATCTTTATCAGTTTTGAATTTGGGACCTTAAAATTGTACATTCAAACATTTAATTATCAGTTTTGATTTCTCATTAATGTAACAACCATCATTAGATTATCCTGGACTTAGCCTCGAGCTAACAAAGAGTATACTTGATGGCGTGTGCAAGACCGGAGGAAGGATCAAAATGGAACAAATTCAATATTTAAGACAAAGAAGGGGGCCACACCATGGCAAGATGCAAGGCCAACATGGTGAGACACATTTGGCAACCTGAAAAATATCTGGAATGAGAACGCTAGCGCCATGGTGAGCTTACTGGAGCTACAGCGAGCATCAAAAATTCTATTTAAATCAGGATCACTTTAGTCGCTTAAAAAAAGAGGAAATGGAGGGAGTGACGAAGAAGCTATGCTAGGGCAAAGAATTCCAGCCAAGAGAGATTATTTCTGGACTATGGGAACTTGCTAAATTTTTAGTAAGTGATCTCTACTCCTCCATCTCCATTTTTCTTCAATTTTGAGTTAGGGATTTTGGGATATATGTTGGGATTTTTTATTTTGGCCTAAATCCACTGATTAAAATAGATGAAATGGGATTAATGAGGTGTGATTTGGTGTTTATGATGTTTAGGTAAAAGTTTTAGAGGGAGTATGTGTGATTTTGCTTAAACCCTAACCTTGTACTATGTGTGGGAGACATGGAATCCGAAGTATATGTGATTGATTAGAGTTTGAATGGGCTTTAAGAACTCAATGATGTATGAAAGTGGTGTTAGAACTTTGGGTTAGGCCTATATAGTCGAATTGTGGTTTTTAGTCAAGCAGTATATTATGTTAATTAAAGAATTATAATGATGTAGAGGTTGTTTCTTTGACTAGAGGAGTACAAGTCATGGGTTAGCGATCTAAGAAGCTAGTGGAATCAGTGTGTGTGGTATTGACAACATAAGATAGCCGGGTATTTGTATATTTGTGTTATATGTTGATATATATATATATATATGCATGTCTCTGTTCATACCACAATATCTAATGTGTATATGTATGGTTTTTCTATATATTATGGTATGCACACGACTAGATGAGATAGCATATGAGGATGATATTTATGTGTGTGTTAATGTGAATATATATGATGATGACGAGTATGACATGCATGTATGTTGTTATGACATTCTCATATCATTTCATGCTAGCATGACCATGATGATTATTGTGATGATGATTATATATGTGCATTTCGAGGCATGTTAGCATGGCATGTACATCACCACCCCATGAGTATAGAGAGATGTGGTGTATTAGGAGGTGGTGATAAGATGAGATATGACGATACGTGAAAGATCTTTGCCACTAAATCCTCTCCTTGGGAGAGCTAGGTGGCAGTAGACTATGAAATGATATGATATGATGATACATGATAAAGGAGGATAAGGATGGAATATCCCTGCCACTAAATCCTCTTCTACGGCTAGGATAGTCAAACGGCAGAGAATTGCAGTTTCCATAAATCACTACCAATTCGTAGTGGTCCAGAGGAAGGAGAGCCACAGTCCAATCACTAGTGTGACCTTTGGCCGAGTGCACTAGTGTGAAGTAAGCTTAGTGATGTCTTGGAATCAGTCTTCTCTAACTGTTAGAAAGGAATTACCTATTAAAATGTTGTATGATGATGCCAGCTTGTGGTTCTAGCCATGTTGAGGGAGACATGCATCGAGGCATGCATTCCATTTCATTGTGTATTCATGGCACCACATACATTATTGTGTGGATTATTATATATATGTTGTTTGTGGTTGTCTCCAGTTACTGAGACATTGTCTCACACCCCCCTCAATGACTAACCTTTTCGGTGAAGACCCTAGTACTAGTTCAGAGAAGATCAAGGAGTTGGCAATCTTTCCATCTTCGTGAATTTCATATATATTGGTAGTTTGTAATTTAGTTTATGTAATATTATGCCAAGTAGGTGGTTCTGCCTTGATGCCTGTATGAGAGTCCTGGGCATGTTATTTGTGTGTTAAGTGATGATAGGATGACTACGACACTAATGTATGGATGATATAGATGGTTATATAATGATATTGATGTTGATGGATGATATGTGGCAAGTATGGAAATGTGCTAGGTACAAATCATAAGTATGTGGCGATGGTGTGGACCCCAGTATAGGTCATTAATGTAGGAGCAGGTGTTTGTGTGTTTGGAAGGGCCATATGAGGGAGCCTAAAATGGTTTTGGGCCTAGTATGTGAGTTTAGGGCATATAGCCTATTTTGTGATTTTGAGGTTCAAGGGGGTCAATTCTCAAAGGAAAGGTTTCTCCCGAGTGAAACCTTCTTAGACAAGTTAGTTAAGCCAAAGAGGACCAGTGTGAAGGGTTCTTGAGTGCCAAATTACCTTTGGTGGCAAATAGAGGTGTTAAGTTGCAAATTTTGGTCAAAAAGTGGTCAAAATGGTGTTGTGCATCCAAAATCTCCATACGAAGATAGATTGGAGTGAAACTGGTGTCTATGGACAGCGATTGGACCAAGAAGTTATGCATGGTGGAAGTTCATCCCAAAACTTTCTAATTTTGCACACATGGTATCAACATGGGGTGCCGAGGTGCCAGGGCCAAGCTGCAGCACTAGACCCTCTGTTTTGATAAAACTAAAACCTAAGAGTGCCAAGGCCACAGCTGTAATATAGCAGGCCACAGCCCCAGCCCAGTTTTTGGTATTTTCCGTTACTCGGATGTTTGGGAGGTAAAAATTGGAGTGTATTAGTTGTGTTTGGCTCATTTTTGAAGTATTTGGTCAAGATTGGAGGCCAGTTTTAATAGGGTGTTACAATTAACAATTTTTTTCAACATTCAAAAATGGTTTTCTTTTTATCACTTTTAATTTCAACGTTAAAATACTGATTTCATTTATCATGATTAAGCCGTCATTAATCAGTTTTATTGCTACCAAACCTTCTTTTTGTGTCCTTGGCCTATAAAAGGCAGAGCCTTCAGTTAATTCAGATGGTTTTGATAACTCCAAACAACATTGAGCTTGGAAATCCAATATCAAAGGAACACAAGTCTTAAAGTTAGAGATTCCTGAAGGTTAAAAAATTATTTCATGAATTTTAGGAATCTATCTATAAAAGAAAGTGGTTAAACTTTGAATTTTACTTCACCTAATATTAAATGAGATATCTATTTGAATGATTAATAATTAGCTCATGATTTCAAAATGGTTTTCAAGAAAAGAGCTACCTTGTGAGGATAAAGTCCCAATTTTAAAGATGTTTCTAAGTGTTCACTTTATTTCATGAAAATGTTTTATCTTATGAGCATAACCAGTGAAGGTTATAAGGATAAAGTCTCAATCTCAAAAATTTTCTAAGTGTCCCCTTCGATTCCATGAAAAGGGGTTAAGGTTAGTGGCATAACATAGTTGTGCACCATGTTCTCAAGTTTGTCCAGGTGGTTATCCTGATAAGGTGGGTACCTTATTCGCATAAGGGAGTGAACAGTGAATGCCAATTGTAATATGCAGCCAGTTATTCGCATAACCTAGGGAGGTTATCCATATAATATGTATTACAGAGCACTTGGACTTTCCTTTGTTAATAGGCTATCTGTATTACCTAGGGAGGTTATCCCCATAACTTATGTTTTAGTGCCCTTGGACTTCCTCAAATAAATAGGTTATCTACATAATCTAAGGAGGTTATCCGCATAACCTATGATACAAAATTCATGGTCCATCTTTAGCTAAATGGGTTATCTATATAACCTTGGAAGGTTATCTTGATAACCTATATTGTCCACAAACTCAGTTTGAGAAAATTGAATTTTATCCAAACAACTGAGTAGGTTTTCATGAAAATGGCCTTGAGCTAAAACTTAGTTATTCTGGAATGGTAGTTATCCACATAACCTAGCCAGATTATTCGTATAACAAATTTATAACATTGAAAATAAGAGCCAACAGTCACTTGTTATTTGTATAACCTAAGAAAGTTATCCGCATGACCTCTGACAAACACATTTAATGCAGAAAGTGAACATCTTTTTTCTGAGAATAATGGCTAATTCTTGTTTCCAACGGATAGCTTTTCACTAAAACTATAATAAGGACTTCATTTAATTTGTTGGGTAATGAGGAAAAACATATAAACACCAAAACTCTGCAGAATTGATTTCTGGTTTATTCAAAGCTTACCTACCATCTGTTTAACTCATTGATTGTACTTAAATTTCCATATCCACTCTTTTTAGAGAGAGTTTTCATACTGTGATCGGTATTTTTCTACACATTCAATACTTAGTGTGAGAAGACACTAAGAGAGTTAATCTTACTCTTGGGAGAGAAAAGTAAGAGTGGTTTATTCAGTTCAAAGTCTAAACTAGGGCTATATTGCGATTTTGCAAGAACCCATTCAAATCATGCAAGATATAGTGGAGAAATCTCAAGTAGTGGCTTGGAAACTAGACGTAGGTCAAGTAGACTAGACCGAACTAGAATAAATTACTGTGTCCTCTTCTTATTTACTTTGCAATTGCTCTTTATTTTTTATACTCTATTTTTCAGTGACTCTTTATTATTACTATTGTATTTCATTTTCGAAGAAAAATCCAAACTTCCTAATTCACCTCCCTCTTGGGAAGTCAGCTGAACTAACACCTTCTGCATGTCAGTGCACACCAAGCTCTCAGACAATTTTCGGAACTCTCCTTCTCATCATCTCTTGAGTTTTGCTTCTACTATTCTGTTTCCTTGTACATTTCTACAAGAAGGATCTATTTAATCATGGGGAGTTGCTGGCTTGTGGTGAAATAACTCTTAGGGATAGTATACTTAGGCATGACTTGGATTAGTTTTTCTAACGAATTTTCAAGTTGCTACTAATAATCTTAAGAGTTATGGAGTCAAACCATGGTACTACAGTTAATCCTGATGCCACTAAAGTTACTGTTGTTGTATCTACCGGAGCCATCGGTGATGGTGGTGTTGCTATTGTCTTTGTGCCCACCGTACTACCACTTCCTAAGTCATTCCCAAACATATCAAAAATTGAGGTGTTCAATAGTAAAAACTTCAAATGATGGCAAGAATATGTTTTCTCAGTGATGGACATCTATGGGGTTACTGTGGCTCTCACGCAAATCAAGCTTGCTATAGATGCTGACAAGGCCCAGAAAGATGTTTAGGCTTATGCCAATAATGTATGCAGGCATACTATCATTAGCACATTGTCTAATGATATGTTCGATGTGTATTGTGTCTATAAGGAAGCTAACAGGATCTGGGAGTCACTGATCACAAAGTACATTGCTGAGGATACTAGAAAGTAGAAATTCATGATCAAAAATTACTACCGGTAGGAGATATTCGAAGAGAAAGTCATCAAGCTGCAAATCAACTGTTGAATCAAGAAGTTTTGATGATTCCAAATTAACCTTCAAGAGCTTGGAATAAAGATATCAAAGGTGCCCAAAAGGTTTCAAGTGAAGAAATTCTGGATAAATCTGTGCAAAGTTTATTGTAGGACACTTAATAGTGTTTTATTTGAGTAAAAGACTTTGATTTGGTGAAAAGATTTTTTTCAAACCTTGATTCTATGTTAAATCATGGAATATTTGAAAAACACCCACCAACAGATGAAGTTTGAAAAGTTAATACCAATCTGTTATAGTGAAAGTTTGAACTTTGGCCTTGGAAATTCGAATTTCGTACTGAAACTGAACAAGTCTGAAGAGATGCCTCTCTGACAGATGAATTTTGACTTGGGAAAATTCAAATTTTGATAAGTGTCTGAAAGGAGCTTTAAGCAACAGATGAACTTTGGGTTTTGAAATTTTGAATTTTAGACAAAATGAAACTTATGAAAACCAAAGAAATTAGTCTGAAATTATGTCAAAGTTCATCAGAAACTAAGTTTAGATTGGATTTCAAAATTGCTCACTGACAGACGAACTTTGAACATGAAAATTCAAATTTCAGAAGCTAAGCTTGTGAGTCTGTTAAAGTGATATGTTGACATACGAATGACAGTATTTATAAATTCAAATTTTGAAGTTAGTCTGAAAAGAGGTCTCTCTGACAGATGAACTTTGACATTTGAAAATTCGAACTTTGAATCACATGAACTACAATGCCTTACAGACTAGCTACGGAAAGACGAATTTTAAGGTTCCAAAATTTGAATTTCGAAGGCACTGTAGCAAATTGAAAATACTGTTCACACTTAACAGAAAAACTTTCCACTTGAAAATTTGTATGTCACAACACAGAAACATTTTTCAAATATCAAAATTCGAATTTCACTTCATGACAGACGAACTTCGGGCTTTCAACGTTGAAGCTGTTAACCTTCAGTTTCTGTGAAATTTGTCTGTTGACCAACCAAAATTTGAATTTCAGTATGTCAAAAGTATTAAATGCTGTTGGTTAACGGATAGTTTTTCAGAGTAACAGTTAGATAACTTCTCCAACAGATAGATTTGTCTCTAACGGATATTTGAAACCTCAATCTATAAATATAACATCATTTGAAGTTGTGGGTAATGATTTTAACTTTGTATATACTGAAACTCTGCCAAGTCATCTACTCAAAGTTTCTTACTCTCTCACTTCAATATTCTATACTTCAACTTTCATATTCACTCTATTTAAGAGAGTTTAATCTTTGTAATTAATCTTATCTTCATTTGGAAGATAGATTTTCTTGTAAAGGGACATCACAAGGGATTGGGGAGCACTTTGTAAGAGTGCACAGAGAGATAGAGTGAGCTCTAAAAACAGAGCAACATCTTTATACTGAGGCATTTGCAAGAAGCCCACGGAATTCTTGCAGAATAGTTGAAAATCTCAAGTAGTGACTTGGGGACTGGACGTAGGTCAAGTAGAAAGACCGAACCAGGATAAATTACTGAGTCCTCTTCTCTTTACTGTCACCTTTACAGTTATTTGTTTATACTCTATTTTACCATCATATATTGCTTTCTTCACCTTCTTGATATTTTGCTGAAAAGTTTTAATCTTCCCAATTCACCCCCCTCTTGGGAAGCCAGCTAATCTAACATCAACAAATACCATAAATGACTAGAAGAACTTTGTACTGAGAAGATCAACCTTCCAGATAAATTTGTAGCTGGAATCCTAATAGAGAAACTACTAGATTCATGGAAAGACTATAAATAGCAACTCAAACATAACTAGAAGTAATTGTCACTGTTTGACCTCATTACCTATATCATTATTGAAGATACCAATTGAAAGGATATTTCAGTAGCAAAAAGCAATGAGATGGCTTCAAAGGCAAATTTAGTGGAGATAAAGCCGCACAGCAAAAGGTATGATTCTTACAATAAACCTGATTACAAATGCAAGAATTCTAACCCAAGTTAAAAAAAAAAAAGGGTAGCTACTTTGTTCGTGGCAAGCCAGGTCACCATGTTGTATAGTGTAGGAAGAAGGCTAGAAATGATAGTCCTCCCAAGCCATATGTAAATTTGGTTCAAAGACATAACAATTTTGAAGAAATTATTGTTGCAATCATTTCTCAAGCTCTCCTTGTCTCTGATGTGAGAAAATAGGTGGTAGACTATAGGGCTACCAGGCATATTTGTACAAATATAGAGATGTTTGTCTGCTAAGATCCTATAAAGGAAGGAGAAGACCATATTTATCTTGCTGATTCCTAAACTACAAAAGTTCTAAGGAAAGGAAAAGTGGTTCTCAAACTCATATGTGGAGAGACATTGGCTCTTAATGATGTACTACATGTGCCTAATGTTAGAGCAAACTTAGTGTCTGTAGCTTTGTTGGGAAATGTTAGGGTTAAAGTGTCATTTGAATCTGATAAGATTGTGATGACAAAGAATAATGTTTTTGTGAGAAAAGGTTATTGTAACCAGGGACTATTTGTTATGAATACTACTAAAATGAATGAAAATGCATCATCTTCTTATTTGCCTATTTACATGATTGATTCTTTTGATATGTGGCATGTTAGATTAGGACATGTTAGTAAGTCTTCTATAAATAAAATGCAACAACTTGGTTTAATTTCTGGAAATAAAAATAATAATTTCAATAAATGTGAAGTATGCGCAGAAGTTAAAATAACTAAAAAAATCACGTTTTTCTACACAAAAAAACTGAATTACTTGCTTTAATTCACACTGATTTGGGTGATTTAAAACAAACAATGACAAGAGGTGATAAAAAATATTATATAACTTTCATAGATGATTTTTTCAAGATATACTAAACTATATTTGTTAAGAAATAAAGGTAGGGCTTTTGAAAAGTTTCTTTTATATAAAGCAAAGGTAGAAAACCAACTAAATAAAAAGATTAAAAGAATAAAGTCTGATAGAGTAAGAAAATATGTTTTATTTGATTTTTGCGAAAAAGAATGAATAATACATGAAGTAAGTCCTCTATATTCACCTAAGTCTAATGGAGTATCTAAAAGGAAAAATAAAACTTTAAAAGAAATAATGAATGCTTGCTTGTAAGTTCTTTTACACCAGATAATTTATAGGGTGAAATTTTTGTTGTCTACTTTTTTTTTTTACAAAATAGAATACCTTATAAGAAAACAAATAAAACATCTTATGAATTATGAAAAGGTTATGTACCTAACCGAAAATATTTAAAAGTATGGATGTGTCTTGCTAAAGTAATGTTGTCTGATCCTAAGAAAAGGAAAATTACATCTAAAACTTCTGATTGTATGTTTCTTGGAAATGCTTAGAATAGTGCAACTTATAGAGTTTTGGTTTTGAGAAGAGATATTTTGAATTATAACACTATTATAGAAACTAAAGATGTAGAATTTTTTGAGCAAAATTTTGCTCTGAAAATTGAACATAATCCTAAAAAATTAGAAATTTCTACTTCTTCTTAACAAAATTTAAATGAAAATTTGATTGAAAATTTAAGAAGAAGCAAAAGGAAAAGGAAAGAAACTTCTTTTGAAAATGATTTTTATACTTATATGGTACAAGATGATCCTTTAAATTTTTATGAAGCTATTTCTTCTTTAAATGCTCATCTTTGGAAAGGAGCAATTAACACTGAAATTGATTCTCTTAATCAAAATAAAACTTAGGTTTCAGTAGATTTGCCTATAGGAGCTAAGCTTATTGATTGTAAATGGGTTTTTAAGAAGAAAATTAACCCTGTGTCCATTGATAAATATAAAGCTAGGCTTGTAGCTAAAGATTTTACTCAAAAGCAAAATATTGATTATTTTGATACATTTTCTCATGTTACAAGAATTTCTTCTATAAGAATTCTGATTACTTTAACTTTAGTTCACAAACTTTATACTCATCAAATGGATGTTAAAACAGCTTTCTTAAATGGTCATTTAGAAGAAGAAATATATATGGTACAACCTGAAGGGTGTGTCAGTCCTGGACAAGAAAATAAAGTATGTAAACTTGTTAAATCTTTATATGGATTAAAAGAATCACCTAAACAATGGCATAAAAAATTAGATCAAGTTTTAATGAGTGATGGTTTTTCCTTTGTTGAAGTAGAAAGATATGTTTATACAAAATCTATAAATGGTAATTGTATGATTATTTGTTTATTTGTGGATGATATGTTTATCTTTGGTACTAGCATGAATATTGTGATTGAAACTAAACATTTTCTTACTTCAAATTTTGACATGAAAGATATGGGTGAAGCAAAAGTTATATTAGGTGTTAAAATGAAAATGGTATTTTACTTTCTCAAGAACATTATGATGATACTCCTTTAAGCACTTCTTATGATCTAGCACAAAATTAGCAAAAACATAAAGGTGATCCAGTGGCTCAATCTAAATATGCACGATTATTGGAAGTATGTTGCATTTAGTGAATTTTACTAGGCCTGATATAGCATATATTGTATATAAATTAAGCAGATATACTCATTGTCTAGGCAATGAGCATTGGATGGCTCTAGCTAGATTGATGAGGTATGTAAGAAATACTATGAACTATGGTATATTTTATAATGTATTTCCTGCTTTATTAGAAGGATACAGTGATGCTAACTGGATCTTAGATTCAGATGAGATTAAATCCACTACTGGCTATATGTTTACCCTTTATGGTGGTGTAGTATCTTAGAGATCAGCCAAATAAAGTATTATTACAAAATCCTCAAAGGATTCAGAGTTTATTACTGTGGAACTGTTAGTACTTGTTAGGATTACTGGTTTCCCAAGAGGGGAGGTGAGTTGGGAAGTTCAAAATTTTTCTATAAAAACATATTATTAGAAAAAATTTCTGCAAAAGCATGTAGAAAAATAGAGTGCAGTGAAGATAAATATAAAGGCAAGATAAGGGAAGAGAAGACTCAAAAATTTATACTAGTTTGGTCTAATCCACTTGACCTACATCCATTCCTCAAGCTATCACTTGAGATTTTCACTATCAGCAAGAATTCAGTGGTCTCCTTGCAGTGCCTTAGTACAGACTTGTGCTCTATTCTCAAAACACTCAAACTTTGCACTTAATACTCATACAAGTGTTTCCCAATACCCTTTGTGATTCCTCTCATAAAGAATCATTCTTCCAGATGAAGAAAATATTATATACCAATTGAATACTCTCTAGAATAGAGTGAATATGAAAGTTAGGTAAATAAATGATGTACATTGATAAAGAAGCTTTGACACAGAAATTTAGCAAAATTATTGTAAAGATAAGCTCAAATTCATTTTTTCACAACTTCAAATGCAGTCCTATTTATAGATTTATGACTTAACTAGTCGTTAGACACAAGATCTAGCCATTAGAAACTTTAACCAAGAGCTACTCTGCAGAAATAGTTGTTCATCAATTGTATTTAATGCATTTGACATGCCAAAATTTGAATTTTGGGATTTAATCGATGAATTTCACAGAGACAGAAGGTTAAGAATTTCAATGTTGAACTTTAACAATCATCTATTCAAATATGACATTCGAATTTTGAGTTTGTCAAAGATATCTCATGTTAGAACATACAAATTTTCATATCAAAAGTGTATCTGTTGAGTTTGAATAGTTTTCTCTCATTTTCACAGTGCACTCAAAATTCAAATTTCAAAAGCTAAAATTTATCTGTCAGAGGCTTATTCAATATGGCACAAAAGTTCTCCTCTGTGAAATTCAAATATTGAACTACAAAGTTTGTCTATCAGAGGTATGCTCTCACGAGACTCACAAGTTCTCATTTCCAAATTCATATTTTGATGTCCAAAGTTTGTCTGTCATAGGAGGTAACTCTAAACTCTCTTTGAACTTCATCAACATTCAAATTTTGATTAAGCTCCGTATGAATTTTGCACACATTCACTAACAATACTTAGCCCAAATTCAAATTTCATAACTAAAATTTTTCTATCAGAGATGAAACCTCTGTATATTAGAATTTCATTAAGTAAAGTTTAAATTTAACATAAAATACACATAAGTCAATAGCAAAATTCATCCATTAGTCAGTATTTTTCAAATTTAACAGATGCTAACATAAGATAACTATGAAATTACTTATTTAAGTGTTGTGATAACATGAATAAGTGAGAATCAAAGCTTTTTACCTTGTGTACTTAGTGAAAAATCCTAACAATAAAATCTTCACATGTTCTTCATTGGATTTCTTTACTTTATCATTTGATACTCCTTTGATATTCTCCTTTCCAAGCTTTAGTTGTTTGAAATCATCAAAACTTCTGATTTAACATTCTCCCTCTTTTTGATGATGAAAAAACAACTTCCAAACTAAATTAGTACTTGAGTTTACTTCAAAGAGCTCCCCCCCAACATATGCATTAAAATTCGAATATAAATATAGCACATGTATCAGAGTTGAAAATGTAGGAGAACAAAAAAGGAAATATGAAAGCAAGTTACATTGATTCATTGATACTCATAAGTTCAGTACAAATATTCAACCAAATTCAAAACAATTACATGTGATCACATAACACAGATTCAAGGCTTAATAGAGACGAAATGACAAAATCCTAAGATCTAAGCCCTAAGATTCTGTAGCTTTTCATTCTTTTCTAGCCTTGAGCTTAATCTTCTTCTTGCCATATGTCTTTCTTGATTGCCCAGCAGCTTCAGTTTGTCCAGTCTTGGTTTGTCCAGTTGTAGCTTCTCCAGTTTGGCCATCCTTCTTCTCCTTTTTTTTGGCATCATCAAATGCAGAAGCATGTACATATGGAGGAGGTATCTGAGTTATGGGAATGGCTTGGAGAGGAACTGATACAAATGGCACAAAAGGAGGTATCTGAGGAAGATCATCATCAACCTCTAATGTCAATTCTAGAGCCTCCCTTAAGATGTTAGCCAACCTAGCTCGATGTTCCACAGAGAAGCCATATTCAAAGGATGGAGTTTGAGGAGTAGGTGGAGAAAATATTTTATCAAGCCTTTGCTTTTGATCTTGCACTACAACATCATGTGCAATAGCAGCAAGGTTAATATAAGGCACGAAACCCCTTTCCTCACCGAAGGCAGCTTGGATAATAGGTGCAGTGGTGAGGTCTACTACAAGCTTTTCCATTTGCTTAGTCTCTTATGATGACACAATTGAGTTTTAAGCAATATCCTCGACCATTGGCTCATAAGATGCCTCTGCTTGAGTGGCTTCTTCCTCCATAGCATAGTCTAGAGAAGGACCAGGACCGGTTTCATTGCTGGAGGCCTGAAGGGTAGTAGCAATAGCAGCAATAGCAGTAGCATTAGGAGAGCCTATTTCAAATGAACTTAAGATCTGATGAGAGACAGATTTGAGGTGCTGATGTACTAGTTTGATGAGGTGCTGATATGGTTGGAAGAGAATTTTAGATATCTTCATAGGCATGAGTAATCACTTTGAGATTCTTGGCTAGGTTAGTTATTTGAGTTTGCAGTTGTGCAAACTTAGCATTTTGTTCCTCCCTAATACTAAATCATCTTTGATAGGCAATCATAGAGTTTAGGTGTGGTATTAGGGGTGGCCATTAAGTTATGGTTGGGTTGGCTATGGTGTAGGTTAGATGTTTGGGCTAGCCTCAGATGTAGCCTCTTGCTATTATGACTCTCTACCATCGTAGCATAGATTCTCAAATTTACCAGCCCCCTTCCCAATCCATTTGCCCTCTTTCCTTTCTATCCACATTCTCATTAGCTCTTCTTCTTTAAACTCTTTAGTTGGCTTCCATTTTCCTTTCTCCTGATGCTGTATCTTGGAAAATTTAAGGAGCTTGGTGATGATGGAGGCATAGGGCAAAGTGGAGTCTTTTCTTTGGTTTATTTCCTAGACCATTCTCTAAAAATTATGTGACCCAGGTTGAGCTCTTTTCTTCGAATTAAGGTTATTAATACATAGCTTCATCCCTTGTAATCAGATTGAAGCTTTCTCCCTTGTTGAAAATAATCCTTGTCACTATATAGTGTAGGACTCTCACTTATACACTGAGGTCAAACAACTTCACAATTTTCAAAAGAGGCTTGAGGACTGGACGTAGGTCAAGATAAAGAGACCGAACCAAGATAAATATTTGTGTCTTCTCTTCCCTTATCTTGTTTTCACTTGGTTATCCTTTTATTCTCTGTTTTTACTGTCACTCTTGCTTTCACCACTCTCTTGACTTTTGCAGAAAATTTTAATCTTTCCAATTCACCCCCTCTTGGGAAGCCAGCATATCTAACACTCCTTCCATTTCTATATGTTGGCTGAAACTGAGACTTGAACAGAAGAAGAAGAGAACTCCATGGACCTACCTCCAACAACTTGATACTACAAGCTTAAGGTTGTAGAAGAATTTACCTTACACTTGAGCGTGGATTCTTCAAACTTTGTCTTCTCTTTCTCTCTTCTTCTTTCTCTCTTTTCTTTCTCTCTTTCTTTCTTGCATTTTCTCTCTTCGCTTTTGCTACTAAAAGTCATGCCTAATTAGAGGAAAGAGGGAGTTTAAGTTACTTAATTATCTTACTAATCACTTCCTTAAACAAGATTACTTTTTGACTAACCTTAATTACTTTATTGAATACTCCTTCAAGAAGTATTCTTAAAATAATAAAATATTTATTTGCAGCATATAGGCTGCTGAAATGTCACCCCTAAGAGAGAGAAAATTGGTCAAAAACTACTCAATTTTTCTTAGTCCACATATTCCTGGTGTCGGATACTTTTTACCAATACAGATAAAGTCGCTTTCTCAATAATTTAGTATTTTAGGATACATGACTATTCCAAATTCATATTTATATTTTCTTAATTATCCTATCCTAAAGGGTATCTATGTGAGGCCCATATCCTGTCCCGATTGCCTTTTAACCATTTGTAGGGCCTACATTCTACTTTATCGGTATTTAGTTACTTTTGGACACTTTGTACTAATTATTTCTTTATCCTTAAATATTAATCCTAAGTGCCATATACCATTAGGCTCGTCTCATCAAGAGTTCATTTTGATAGTAATTTTACATATTTACAAAATTGCCTCTGACCCAAGGTTAAATTATGATTTTTGAAACTTTGGGGCCATTAAGTGTAATTTTCCCAAGAACTTTTCAACTTCCTTCGTGATTTTTATTACCTTTGGATATGGATGTTATTTTATAATTCTTTAGAGGCAAAATGTAATTTCTTATTTTTCCGTTTGACCGGAAAAAATAACCTCTTTGCCCTTTTTCTCATAAAATGGTGTTTGTCTATTTTCACAAATTATTTATAGATATCTAATTATTCTAGCTATTAGGGATGTTACACTTTCAGCTGCTACTTCATCCAAAGAATTTGAGCACAAGAGCTTCTAGGAGCTATGTATTCAATTTCTGCTATGGAAAGAGTCACACTATTCTACTTCTTGCTGAACCATGAGACTAAAGATCCTCCAAAAAATTGGCATGTACCACTTATGCTTTTTTTTGTCTGTCATGGATCCAGCAAAGTCAGCATCAGTATACCCAACAAGCTCTTCTCCATTACCCTTTGAATACCAGAGTCTCATCTATGATATTCCAATTAGATACCTGAATATTCTTTTTACAGGTGTTGCATGGGACTTTTTGGGACATGATTGAAACCTTGCACACATATAGACACTGAACATAATATCAAGTCTACTAGCCATTAGGTACAATAGGGAACTAATCACTCTTCTGTATTGAGTTATATCAAATGGTTTTCCTTCTTCATCCATATCAAGTTTTGTGGTAGTGGTCATTAGAGTTCCCATTGGCTTAACATTTTCCATCTCAAATTTCTTCAGCAACTCTTTTAGGTATTTTGTTCAATTCAAGAAGATACCATCATCACATTATTTGATTTGTAATCCAAGGAAAAAGTTGAGTTCTCCCATCATTGACATCTCGAATTCACTCTACATTAGCTTAGAAAAATCCTTGCACAAAGAATCATTAGTGGGATCAAATATAATATCATCAACGTAAATTTGAATAATAATGAAATCTTTGTTTTCCTTTTTAGTAAACAAAGTTGCATCAACTTTGCCTCTATTGAATCCCTTTTCAATTTTGAAGTTACTTAATCTTTTATACCATGCTCTAGGTGCTTGTTTTAAACCGTAAAGAGTTTTCTCCAGTTTATATACATGATTTAGTTTAACTAAGTCCTTAAAGCTTGGAGTTGATCAGCATAAACTTCTTTTATGATATAACCATTCAGAAAGGCACTTTTTACATCCATTTGATACAACATAATATCTTTCATACAAGTATGGGCTAGGAGGATCCTTATTGCTTCCAATCTTGCAAATGGAGCAAAAAGTTTCCTCATAATATATACCTTCTTCTTGATTATATCCTTTAACTGTCAACCTGGCTTTATTTCCAATTATTGTTCCAAATTCATCAAGTTTATTTCTAAACACCCATTTGGTTCCAATAATTGGGTGATCATTGGGCCTAGGCACTAAGTCCCAAACTTAATTCCTCTCACATTGATTTAGTTTTTCTTGTATAGCTAATATCTAGTACTCATCTATCAATGCTTCTTTAGTATACTTAGATTCAATTTGAGAAATAAATGCAGTTATTTATTTGATCCCTAAGTTATCTTCTGGTTTTAACATATTCCTGAACATCTCACTTGATCAATAGGATGACTCCTTTGATATCTCCAAGCTCTAGGTAGTTCTTGGGAAATTACTTAATTATCTTCAAATTTCAAATCTTTCTCCTTAATATCTTCCTCTACAGCAGTAGATTCTAATATTTTTTGAGGTTTAGTTTTATTTTCCTTAGAGAGGTTCATGTTTTTTAAACTAGAAATTAGTTCATCCTCATCTAAGTCAGGTATAGAAATAGTTTCATTTTCAATGAATACTATATGCACATATTCTTCTATGGTTTTGGACTTTTTATTAAACATTCTATATGCTTTACACCTACTTGAATAGCCAAGAAATAAACCTTCATCTAATTTGGCATCAAACTTAGCCAGATTTTCTTTTCAATTGTTGTGAATGAAGCCCTTGCATCCAAATACATGCAGGTGCGAGAGATTTGACTTCCTTCCTTTGTAGAGCTCATATGGTGTCTTCCCCAAAATTGATCTAATATATGCTCTATTGATGATATAGCTAGCTATGTTTATTGCATTTATCCAAAAGTATTGAGGAAGCTCTTTCTCATTTAACATTTCTCTTGCCATTCCTCCCAAGGTTTTGTTCTTCCTTGCCACCACGCCATTTTGCTGAGGTGTTTCAAAGCTGAAAAATTGTGATCAATTCCATATTCTTCATAATACTTAAAGAAGCTTGAGTTTTCGAATTCTCCTCCACAATCAAACCTAATAGACATAATAGAAATTCCCTTCTTATTTTGTACTTTCTTAGCTAAGGTTACAAATGCATCAAATGTCTCATCTTTGGAGGAAAGAAATAAAGTCCTAGTGAATCTAAAGTAGTCATTCATAATTACTAACACATACAAATTTCCACTAATACTTTTTACTCTAGATGGACTAATCAGATCCATATGTAACTGCTGGAGTGGGCTAGATACGGAGATGACATTTTATATTTGAAAAAGGACTTAGTTTGTCTCCCTTTAAAATAAGCATCACATTCTCTGTCCTTTTAGTTGGTTCATGTTAACATGTACTAGTCTTCTATACCACAACTAACTTTCATTGTCTTTACTGATTATGCATATGGAATCTGGATTAGGGAGCTCATCTAAATCAATAGTATAGCAGTTACCATCCCTTTGAGCTTTGAGGATAATCTTGTGATCACTTTTTCTGATGACCACGTAGAACTCTGAGTCAAACAGTATCTAATTTTCTTTGTCACAAGTCTGACCCACACTCAGCAAGTTATAGTTAAGACCAATTACAAATAGAACATCTTTTATGGATGTTTCTAGATTTATGCCCATGATGCCAATACCAACCATCTTACCATATTAGTCACCTCCAAAAGTCACTTGTAATATCCTGAAATTTTTCTTAAATGTTCAAGGCTCAATATTTTAATCTATGAGAAATTTATGAAAATGAGCATACACTATTTTGTATGAAATAGTGCAAAGAGATCAATTATCTCAGTTTGAAGGAAAAAAAAGAAAATAACGATTTTGTCCCTGAAAAAAAGAAAAAAAAGAAAATAAAAACAAAAAGAGAGAAAGACAAAGGAGGTGCTCGTGTGCCAATAATGAAGAATTTATGAATTTTAGGAAAAATTACACTTATGACTCGAAAGTTTTAAAATTTATAAATTTACGCCGAGTTAAAGGTATTTTTGTAAATATGAAAAAGTATAGTCAAAGTGAAGCTCTCAATAAGTTAAGCCCAATGGAACATAGAATTTGTTAAGATCAAAATAGTATTTATTGGGTAATTAAGGTTTAATATTAATATTTTACCTAATAAAAGTCAGTTTAAACTATAGGAAGAGACAGTATTAATTCAAGAAAAATTAGTGAGCCTTGCTAAAATATATTTTGGGGTAAGATAATGATTTTGTACTAAAACAATTGTTGAATAATCTTATACCAATTTAATCATAATTTTGGCAAAGATACTCAATCGGTATAGGTAAATTTAAATGGTGAAGAGTGTTTTGGTCCATTAAATTTTATGAAGCAATTTTTAGCCAAAAAAGAAAGTAAATCAATTTGAAATTTAGAATTGGACACAAACGGAATTAATTAAAAAGATTTTATAAAAAGAAAGGCCAAAAAGTAAAAAAAAAAAAGGAAGTAATTAAGTGGTTTTATGATACAAATATCCCATTAACTCATTTTAAGTATTCATCTTCTTCTTCAAGCACATCTAAACTGCAGTAAGGAGAGCAGAGAAACATAAAAATAATTCAAGGGCAAGAAGCAAGAGAAAGAAGCAAGCTTTGGACTCCAAATTTTCCAAGTAGGTTTTCATGGTCATTATCTTGTGCATATTTGAGTTTGATGGGATTTCATAGAGTATTTCTCTTTATTTTGCCTCTGAAATTTTCTACCTAGAGAGAGAAGTGAGAGAAAGTGAAGCCATGGAAAAACCAAACCATAGAAAATCATGTATAGGTCTTAAGCAACAAGAATATGCCATTAAATTGCAAATTAATTAGTTAGTTATTTTTCTACATTTTTATGAAATTTTCTGCATATTTAGAGTTTAAAAATGAAAAGGAATTTCATGATTTTAACCCCAAAAATAGATTCCTTGGGTAGGTTACAACAAGTGTGTTGTATAAGAAATTCCCAAAGAATAACTATATAGATTTTTAGGGTTAAAGTGACACTTTGAGAAGCAAATTATGCAATTCTTGGATTAAGACTTGTTTTGATGATGACATAGGGTTCCAAGAGGCAATAAAAGATCAAAGGAAAGGTGTGCAAAATTTGGTGGAACTTGGAAACCCTAAAGGCAATTATTTTACCAATTATGTCGAAGTTGTTAAAATTATTTGCAATGATGTTTTGAACATGCCATGCAATGACATTGATGTTTTGTGTTATATTTGATGTGTTGGATAGTTGAATGAGATATTTTATGACTCTCAGATGTCCAATTTTTAGAATATTAGCATGCCGAAATTTCCATAAAAATGTATGGCATAAAATAGTTGATTGTTTTCAAATGATATTTTTATAAATTGTATGATAAAATGTGTACATATTTGGTTGTAACTGCTGAGATTCTTTGAATCTCATTCTCTTTCCAAATGTTTCACTTTATAGGTCCAAGTCATAGCAAGATTGCCCAAAAAGAAAAAGGGAAGGAAAAGCAAGCTCTTAATTAAAATGAATTTGCTTGCATTAATGTTTTGCTTGGAAGATTTTGCAAAAATGATGCGTATGATTTTAGGACTTTACATTAATGTAATTATGTTTATCTAGGTGTAACATGTTGTAATGTGCTAAGTGAAGACAAGAGATGGCCATGTATGTAAATATTAAGGTATATTTTGTCAAGTTGTAGGATGAACATGGCCACTATGACACTGCTGAGAATTTTATATACTGTTCAGAATTTTTGTAGTTTAATATATAAGTTCTTTATATGGCTATGAACTTGACATGAAGGGATTTTCATGGACACCAAGAACACTCAAATTGGAGTTGTATGTGAATTATAATGAATTTTCAAAGTTATGGTCAAAATCAAGAATTTTCAAAGTTATTGTTCAATATTTTTCACATTAGAGAATCTTTTGAGCTATTTTTGGAGACTTGAATCCTATCAATATGATTTTTCTTGATTTATTTATAAATTTTCAAAGTTCATTAGGTAAAATGAAATTAATCAAAGGAATAGTACCCACAATCCGAAAAAAATTGGTTTAAGTTATTTTATGCAATCAAGTCTCTAATCATATATTAATGAACTAAAATAGAGTCTAATACATGGAAAATGAGTCTAAAAATGAGGTGTGACATCACTTTTCCTCCTTTCTTATCTCTGAGGATGATAAACTTCTCTTTATCACCAGTCATATGTCTTAAGTATGCGCTGTTTATATACCATTATTGCTCTTGCTAGCTCTAAAACATATCTACAAAACAAAATTTAGTCTTTCTTCTTAGGTATCTATATCTGTTTGGGTCCTTTTCTATTAGTAGCATTCTCCCTAGGTACAAATGTACGTTTAGAAACTTATTCTACCTTTCTATCAAGTCCATTTTTCCTTAAAGAACATGAACTGGAAATGTGTTACTTCTTGTTATAGAAGTGGGAGATGATAGAGACTGCTTGATTGAGATGTAGGAAGAAAGCAATGCAAATATTATTTTTGTTTCACATGTTTAGATTGGGTATGAGTCTTAATAGTTTTCAAGGAGTCACATTCCTTCCTATACCCATTTGCACGTACAAAATGCCTTATGTACAGATTTTGGTTTTTCTTCTTAATCTTTTCATTGATTGCACAAGGGTCATAACTAAGACCAGCCTTACCTTGTGCAATCCTCTAGTTACCTACTAAAGCATACAAAATATCTTTGCCTTTTATGAAATTAGTTAAGCTCTTAAGAAGATATTCATTTTTCTTTTTAAGTTCTATGCATGATGTGCAACAGACATATTCATCTTTATGTTGTGATGCAATATTAGGCATTTTACATTTTGATTCTATTTTGTTAATTTTCTTCTTAGACAATTTCAGTTCTTGTGTAGTCTTGATGAACTCATCATGCAGGTCATGAAATGCATTAGGTAATTCAAAATAAGAAGGGTCAAAATCATTTATCTCATCTTCATTTTCACTATCAAATTGATTATGTGCTCCTTCTTTGGCACGGGCTATTAAGCATATGTTGGAAATCTCTTCCTCATCTTCATCTTCTTCATCTGAGTTGTTGCCCCAAATTGAGGAGATATATGCCTTCTTTTTCCTCTTATCAATAACTTTCTTTTTATTTTCTTGCTTTTTCAGAAACTGTGGACATACCCTTTTGATGTGCCCTTGCTTCTTGCACTCATAACAGGTTATGGGTTCTTTATTTTCCCTTTTGTTACTTGTTCCTACTCCTTTCTTGGAGAACTTCTTGCTTTTCTTTTTGTTATAAAATTTTCCAAATTTTCTTATAAGCATTGCAAGAGTTTCTTTATCCAGCTCTTCTTCATCATTAAAGTTTTCTTCTTCTTCTTCTACAGCTTTCAATGCTAGACTCTTCTTCTTCTTTTCTTAACCTGCATCTTTGAGAACCTTCATCTTGCCCTTATATTCTTCAAGGCTACAAAGAGCAATGACAGAAGTCATTGATTCTCTTCTGGCTTTTTCTATGGCTATCACCTTTGGTTGCCATTTAATGGGTAAGGCTTTGAGAAATTTTCTGACCTTCTCAGGTTAAGAGTATTTCTTCCCAAGGCTTTTCAATTGGTTCATAATGAGAGTGAACATCTTCTGCAGATCCTTGATACTCTCTCTTTCCTTCATTCTAAAGCTTTTGTACTCACCAATGCAAGACTTTAACTTGTTCTCTCTCACTCCAGTAGTTCCTTGATGTACAATCTCCAAAGTGTCCCACATTTCTTTGGCTGTGGAACAATAAGAGAGCCTGTAGAATTCATCCTGGTCGAAAGCACTAATCAAGCAGTGTTTTGCTTTGAAGTTTAGTAAAACTTTTGTCTTGTCTTCATCAATCCATTCCTTTTCAGGCTTCTTTTTGTATAAGCCATCATCATGTAGCTTCATAGGCAAAGTCACCTTTCTTGATAACTGACTAGATCTCTAGATGTATGGACTATAGATATAGTGTTTTCCACTAAAGCCTAGTAATATGGTTTCTCCAAAGCCAGCCATTTGTTCTCCCGGATATGAAATCCTTCAACTGGGAATCCAATCTCTAATACCACTTGTTAGAATTATTAGCTTCCCAAGGGGGTAAATTAGGAAGTTTAAAATTTTTCTATAAAAATGTAAGTTCACAGTGAAAGCAAAAGCTTGCAAAAAAACAAAGTGCAGTGAAGATGTATGTAAATGCAAGATAGGGGAAGAGAGGACTAAAAAATTTATCCCAGTTCAGTTTGAGCCACTTGACCTGCGTTCAATCCTCAAATCACTACCTGAGATTTTCACTATCAGCAAGAATTTAATGGGCTCCTTATAATGCCTTAGTATAAACTTATGCTCTATTCTCAGAATACTCAAACTTTTCACTCAATACTCTTACAAGTGTTTCCCAATACCCTTTGTGATTCCTCAAAAAGAATCCTTCTTCCATATGAAGAAAAGATTATATAGAGACTGAATACTCTCTAGAATAGAGTGGATATGAAAGATAAGTACAATAAATGATGTATATAGGTGAAAAAACTTTGACACAGAAATTTAGCAAAGTTATTGTAAAGATAAGCTCAAATTTGAGTTGTGTAAAAAATATGAGTCTGCTTAATCTGGAATGATCTGAATTGAACTACATTATGAGTGTTAATCATTCATTTCGCATAATTTTCACTAGTGATTTGTTATCATTCAAAGGAGGGAGATTGTTAGGTTTAATATAGTATAAGTTTTGATAATGACAAATGTAGAGTAATAAAGAACAAATGCATCACATTTGTATAGTATATATATTGTTCCTTAAAGAAGTAAAATGTGCATTAACATATATTTAATTATATTTATAATGCATATTTCATACTATGTGCTGATATATCCATTGTGCTCTTATGGTTTATAATACAAGTTAGATATATAAAATTAGACTAACTACTTGGTTTGTAAGTGTGATACATTAAGATAGGATTGTCCAAATAAGAAGAGAAAGTATTGGAATAAAAAAAGGAAAAACAACATTATATCTTACTCAAAAAAGAAGAAGAGAAAGGATGCTCCAAAAATTAAAAGATCAGAAGAGAGCATGCCAAGAAGGAAATGACCAAGTGAAAGTAGAACTTAATGTTTGAAGACCTAACTATTAGATATATTTTGTATTCACTTAGGTCTTGAGGAGGTTTAACCTTTGAATTTTACTTAATCTTATTACCATATGTTTTAAATGAGTTAGATTAAGTAAATCTAATGTTAGCTTATGTTGTAATTGAGAAATATTGACTAACGAACAAATTTTGTATTTGACTCATGTTTATTCTTTGCAAAATTCAAACTTTACTAAGTGAAATTCAAAGTTACAAAGGTTTTATCTCTGATAAACAAATTTCAATTCCGAAATTTGAATTTCAGACAAAGAATTGTTAATGAAAGTGTTCAAAATTCTCATGAAGCTTAGTCAAAATTCAAATGTTAATGTAGTTCAAAATGAGTTCACTATCACTACCTTTGACAGACAAATTTTGGACTTCAAAGTATGAATTTTAAAATAAGAACTAGTGAGTCTTGTTAGAACATACCTCTGACAGACGAACTTTGCAGTTCAACAATTGAATTTCAAAGAGAAAACTTTTACATCATGTTCAATATTCCTCTAACAAACGAATTTCAACTTCTAAAATTTGAATTTCGAAGTGCACTGTGAAAACTTAAGACAACTATTCAAATTTCAACAGACACACTTCCAGTATGAAAATTCGCATGAACTAATATGGGTTAACTTTGGCAAACTCAAAATTTAAATTTCACTCTGTAACAGATGAATTTCTAAAGTTCAGCATTAAACACATAACTATGCTAACTCTGCAAAATTCATCTATTGAGCCTCAAAATTCAAATTTTAGAGGGTCATATGCATTTAATGCGGATGTTGAATGGCTCTTTTTGCAGAGTAATAGTTAGAACATATGTCTAATGGATAGATCTTGTATCTAACATCTAGTTAAGCTATAAATCTATAAATAAAAGCTTATTTGGACTTATGAAAAATAATCTTAAGTGAGTTATGCTAAAATGCTGTTCCAATACATAAAATTTTTCTGTGTCAACATTCTTAGATGAACCCACCTCAATAAGATGAGCTTTCAATTTTTCTGAGCAGAATCTTAGTGTGGAGATAATACTAAGGGAAATACACATCTTGTAAGGGTGTAGGGAGAGTAATTTCATAAGTTCTTACTAAAACTTGTGGGATGTACTGAAGTTTTATAGGTGTCCAGATCAAAACTATGGGATATAGTGGAAAATCTCATGTGGTGGCTTAAGGACTGGATATAGGCCAAGTGGTTTAGGCCGAACCAATATATATTCTTGTGTCTTGCCCTTCATTTGTTCATTCCATCTACCAACTTCTTCATACTTTATTCATCCCTGTTCTTCTACACATCTAGTGACATTGGGCTGTAGTTTAAAAAGAGCAAAAATCTTGCATAACCCAATTCACCCCCCTCTTGGGTGACCAGCCAAATCTAACAATTCATTTTTCACAACTTGAAATGAAGTCCTATTTATAGATTTGTGACTTAACTAGTCGTTAAACACAAGATCTAGCCGTTAGAAACTTTAACCAACAGTTACTCTGCAAAAATAGTCATTCACCAACAGCATTTAATGCATCGAACATACCAAAATTTGAATTTTGGGTTTCAATAGATGAATTTTACAGAGACAAAAGGTTAAGGATTTTAATGTTGAACCTCAACAGTTATCTATTCAAATGTGACATTCGAATCTTGAGTTTGTTAAAGATATTCCATGTTAGAATATACAAATTTTCATATCAAAAGTATATCCGTTGAGTTTAAACAGTTGTCTCACATTCTAAAATTCAAATTTCATAAGCTGAAATTCTTCTGTCAAAAGCTTGTTCAATATAGCACAAAAGTTCTCCTCTGTGAAATTTGAATGTTGAACTACAAAGTTCATCTATCACAGGCATGCTCTAATGGGACTCACAACTTCTCATTTCAAAATTCATATTTTGAAGTTCAAAGTTCGTCTATCAGAGAAGGTGACTCTAAACTCTCTTTGAACTTCAATAACATCAGAATTTTGACTAAGCTTCATATGAATTTTGCACACATTTACTAAAAATGCTTAGCTCAAAATTCAAATTTTATAACTAAAATTTGTCTATCAGAGATGAAACCTCTGTATATTTAAATTTCACTAAGCAAAGTTTAAATTTTACATAAAATACACATAAGTCAATAGAAAAATTCATTCATTAGTCAGCATTTTTCAAATTTAACATATGCTAACATAAGATAACTATGAAATTACTTGTTTAAGTGTTGTGATAACATGAATAAGTGAGAATCAAAGCTTTTTACCCAATGTACTTAGTAAGAAATCCTAACTAAATCTTCACATGTTCTTCATTGGATTTCTTCACTTTGTCATTTGATACTCCTTTGATATTCTCCTTTCCAAGCTCTAGTTGTTTGGAATCATCAAAACTTCTAATTTAACAGTACTAAAAATGAGTAGTTGAAAAACTTATTAGCAAATATTCCATTAGTGGAGAAACCAACACCATCAGTGTCTTTACATTGTAAGAGCCAATCGGTGATAGTTGCAGCTAAAAATAAATCTTTACTGGCAAAAGTAAACATATTCGGTTGAGACATAATATTATAAGGCAGCTACTAAAAGATGGAGTAATCTCAATCAAATTTGTAAGGTCAAAAGTAAATTTGGTAGACGATCGGGATCCTGCAAGTATACATGGTCGATCGCAGTAATAAAATGTCTCCGGAGTATTCTAGAGGTTGAACCTAAGGGAAGTAGTAGATTTATCAGTCCAAACTTTTAATTCCAAAAGCAAGTGATAATCAAATTGAGAATTCAAATTTAAAAGGAAAGAAATAGAAAACAAAATCAAGTATGAATTTGATTCAGTTCTAAAAGTGTCAAGGGATCAGGATTCACCTTATGAGATAATTAGATTTTATTTCTTATTTAGACTCTGCATAATTATAGTGATTGTTATTTCTAAAGCATCCTAATTACCTCTTGGTCAATTAGTCCTTATTTAATTAGGATTTAATTGGCTCTCGCACAACTAAATTTTCTAATTAAACCTTGAAAATTATAACATATATCACCATGAATTCCTAATTCTATCTCTAGACTAGTTATTCATATTTATCTCTCTAAATCTATGTTCACTCTTCACCTCTCAGTCCATTAATTAGATTCTATGGTGATCAAGCATAAAATCCACATGAACGAATAAAAGAGATAAATATAATAAAAAGATAAATTAAATATAACTTGAAGAACAAATCAAAGAGTCTTAACTAGAGAAACAAATCCAATCTATCACAATCAGGCTACATCCCTACCCCCAACTGAGAAATTTAGTTACTCATGGAAATAAAATTAAATCAAAAATAAAATCTCAAATCATAGTGAAAATAATAAGAAAACAGAGTTACATTAGAGAAGAATGAATATATCGCTAATACTCCCCAAATCTTCTTGCTCTTTCTCTATAAGAGGCTTTAGTTGCTCCCAGATGCATTTAAAACTGTGTTTTCTAACTTTTGAGTGCATTTCTCAAACCCTCATTGATTTTCTATCGTGTCTCCTTATATAGGAAAATTTTAAAAGCCTATAAAAGCCCAAAAAATCATGAAAACACGTCAAAAACGTGTTTTATGGACCTCTTTTGCATGACCCAGCACCGGGTGACCATAAAATCAATTAATACGGAGCCGGGTGCTTCTAAAATGCAGAAAAATGTGAAAATCCACATTGACCCGATGCAGGTTGGGTTTAACCCGGTGGCGGGTGCCTCTGTTGTACGGAAAGTGGTTCCTTCAACTTCATAATGTTATCAGCTAGTGTTGACACTTTAAGGTCAATTTTCATCATGATAACATTAGAATTTGGGAAAACTCAAACATGAAAGTTGTATCTATATGTCTTAGCTTTCCAACACATCTTAAATCACCTCAATCAGAGTTCATATGTGAGAGTTATGATCAAAATACCGAATGATGTTGAAACTTTTCAGCATGAACGATTTGTAACATTTTTGCTCCGAATGCTTCCAAATGAGCCTATAACGCTATGAAACACAAAAATATGTAAAATTATGCTAAAATATATCAATGAAAACATATTTAGATACAATTTAGAGCTTAAATGTGGGCATTTTATATGTATAAAATGGACACATCAGCAGATCCTTTGACAAAACCCCTGGGGAAGAAACAAATTATTAACACATCGAAGGGAATGGGATTCAAGCCAATCTAAAATTAAAAAATTATGGTAACCCAACCTTCATGATTATAGATCCCATGAAGGAGGTTCATATGGGTAAGAACAAGTCATCTGTTAGTTCTGCTAGCACTAAAACTCTAGTCCCTTCCTATGGTATAAGAAAGTGCTAGAATGCATTGTTGGTGAGGCTAAGCAAAACTCTTAATGATTTCATATTCCTTATGGAAGGTGTATTCATTGCATATACACTTGATAAAATCACCTATATGAATGTGTAGTGGAGCCGCTTCTATGAGACTATGGCAAAGTCTCTTACTGAGCACTCATGAACATCAGGCACACGTATGGCTATTTAAAAGGCAAAACCACCATTAACAGTAAGAACTGTAGGGGTATATTGATCTGACTAATAAGTCCTCTAGTATACAATAAAGAGTTATTGGTTCATAAAAGATTTAAGCTTCACTGATTCTCTATGTACTAAGATTTATTGGCCTAGGTCTAGTTCATAGTCCAAAAGACACCAGATTCGAAATATTTATACTTATGTTATAACTCAGATGATAGTGATCTTTTAACATACATGTGGGGAATTGTTAGAGTTTGTGTGGGTGTGTATTAAAAAGGAAGTCCTACATTGCTTAAAACAAAAAAAGCCTTAGTGTATATATACTATGATGAGTTCTAGAGAAGAAGTGTGTTAGATAAGCTGGCTTCCCAAGACGGGGGTGAATTGGGAAGATTAAAAATTTTTCTGCAAAATGTCAAGAAAGTGAAGAAAGCAAAGGGTGATGGTAAAACAGAGTATAAATGAATAAATAGTAAAAGTAGCAGTAGGGAAGAGAAGACTCAGATATTTATCCTAGTTCGGTCTCTCAACCTGACCTACGTCCAGTCCCCAAGTCACCACTTGAGATTTTCCACTATTCTGCAAGAATTTAATGGGCTTCTTGCAAATGCCTCAGTACAAAGTTGATGCTCTGTTTTAGAGCTCACACTTTCTCTCTATGCACTCTAGTTAAGTGCTTCCCCAATCCCTTGTGATTTTCCCTCACAAGAAAATCTTTCTTCCAGATGAAGATAAGATTGTGTACAACAAATAAACTCCCCTAATCATAGTGAATATGAAAGTTGGAGTACAAAGTTTGAAGTATGTGAGAGTAGGAGAATTTGAATAGATGATTTGTCAGAGTTTCAGTTTATACAAAGTATTTTCATTACCCACATCTTCAAATGAAGTTCTATTTATAGATTTCTGCCTCAACTATACGTTAGGGACAAGATCTAGCCGTTAGAGACGTTACCTAACGGTTACTCTGAGAAACTATCCGTTTACCAATCGTATTTAATGCTTCTGACACTCAAAGTTTGAATTTTAGTTGGTCAACAGATGAATTTCACAGAAACCGAAAGTTACAGCCTTTAACGTTGAACTCTCGAAGTTTGTCTGTCATGAAGCAAAATTCAAATTTTTATCTTTAGAAAATGATTCTATGTTGAAACATACGAATTTTCATGTTGAAAGTCGTTCTGTTAAGTGTGAACAATAATTTCAATTTGCTACAGTTCCTTCGAAATTCGAATTTTGGAACCCCAAAATTCGTCTGTCAGAAGCTGGTTCAATGAGGCACAATATTTCATCAATTTGAAATTCAAATTTTCAAAGGGCAAAGTTTGTCTGTCAGAGAGACCTCTTTTCAAACTTACTTTAAAGTTCAAATTTCTAAATACTATCATTCGTATGTCAACATATCATTATAATAGACTCACAAGCTTTGTTTCTGAAATTCAAATTTTCATGTTCAAAGTTCATCTGTTAGTGAGCAATTTTGAAGCCCTATCTAAACTTGATTTCAGATTAACTTTGACATATTCTCAGACGAATTTTACAATTTTTATAAGTTGCATTTTATTTGAAATTCGAATTTTCAAAAGCCAAAGTTCGTCTATCAGAGAAAGCTCTTTTCAGACACTTATCAAAATTCAAATTTCTCAAGTCAAAATTCGTCTGTCAGAGAAGCCTCTTTTCAAACTTGTTCATTTTCAATACAAAATTCAAATTTCCAAAGCCAAAGTTTGAATTTTCAAAGCAGCAGATCAATATAAACCTTTCAAACTTCGTCTGTTAGTGGGTGTTTTTCAAATATTCCATGAATTAAAATAGAATCAAGGTTTTAAAACATCTTTTCACCAAATCAAAGTCTTTTATTGAAATTAAAATATTGCTAAACATTCTACATCTATTCTTGCACTGATTTTTCTAGAATTCCTTCACTTGAAATCTTTTGTGCACCTTTGATATCTTTATTTCAAGCTCTTGAACGTTGGTTTGGAATCATCAAAACACTTGATTCAACAAAGTGGACTCCCGTGCACAACAACGGGCCAACGTAGTTGAAAATCTCCGATTTTCCGCTTGTGCCCGACTCAATATTGGGCATTTTTGTTGGAAATATTTTTTTTAAAAATAAGCATACCAGAAAAACCTTATATTTAGCAGTTTTGTATATGGAACCATAAAATTGTACGTTCAAACATTTAATTATCAATTTTGATTTCTCATTAATAATTTTTTTCAATGCTCGAAAATGGTTTTCTTTTGATCACCTTTAATTTCAACATTAAAAAACTAATTTCATTTATCGTGACTAAGCCATCATTAATAGGTTATATTGCTTCCTAACATTTCCTCGACCTATGAAAGGCAGAACTTTCTGCATGTCAGTGCATACCAAACTCTCGGACATTTTTTAGAGCCCTCCTTCTCATCCTCTCCTGAGTTCTGCTTCTACTATTCTATTTCCCTATACATTTCTGCAGGAAGGATCCATTTAATCCTGGGAAGTTGTCGACTTGTGGCGGAATAACTCTTAAGGACAGTATCCTTGGGCACGACATGAATTAGTTTTTCTAATGAATTTTTGATTTGTAGCTAACATATAACATGTCTTTCATACACTGCAACAACTATATGGACACATCTGTTGAATCAAGAAGTTTTGATGATTCCAAACCAACATTGAAGAGCTTGGATTGAAGATATCAAAGGAGCTCAAAAGTATCTCTAGTGAAGAAAATCTGAGTAATCATTGCTAGAATTGTTGTAGGATCTTTTGTCATGGGTAAAAGACTTTAATTTGGTGAAAAAACGTTTTAAAACCTTGATTTTATGTTAGATTATGAAATATTTGAAAAATACCCACTAACAGACGAATTTTGAAAATATTGCATTAAACTGTCATGTTGGAAATTCGAACTTTGACTTTGAAAATTCGAATTTCGAGTTAAAACTGAATAAGTCTAAAGAGATGTTTCTCTGACAGACGAATTTTGATTTTCCAAAATTCGAATTTTCATATGTGTCTGAAAGAAGCTGTTAAGCAATAGACAAACTTTGAGTTTTGAACATTCAAATTTTAGATAAAATACAACTTATGAAAACTGAAGAAACTCATCTGAAACAATGTTAAAGTTCATCTAAAATCAAGATTATTCTGAGTTTCAAAATTGCTCACTGACAGACGAACTTTGAACATGGACATTCGAATTTCAGAAGCTAAGGTTGTAAGTCTGTTGCAATGACATGTTGACATACGAATGACAGTGTTTGTAAATTCGAATGTCAAAGTAAGTTTGAAAAGAGGTCTCTCTGACAGAAGAATTTCACTCTTTGAAAATTCGAATTTCAATGTAAAAGAACTACTGTGCTTTCCGAGCCTGCTGAGAACAGACGAATTTTGGGACTCCAAAATTCGAATTTCGAGGGCACTGTAGCAAATTGAAAACACTGTTCACACTTAACAGAAAAACTCTTCTCTTGAAAATTCGTATGTCACAACATGGAAACATTTTCTAAGTTTCAAAATTCGAATTTCACTTCATCAACAGACGAACTTCAGTATTTCAACGTTGGAAGCTTTAACCTTCGGTTCCTTCAAAATTCGTCTGTTGACCAACCAAAATTCGAATTTCAGTATGTCAGAAGCATTAAATGCGGTTGGTTAACGGATAGTTTTTCAAAGTAACCGTTGGATAACTTCTCCAACGGATAGATTTTGTCTCTAACGGACATTTGAGACCTAAATCTATAAATATAACATCATTTGAAGTTGTGGGTAACGAATCAAACTTTGTATATACTGAAATTCTGCTAAATCTTCTTCTTAAAAAGCTTTTACCTTCTCAACTTCAATATCTGTACTTTAACCTTCATATTTACTCTATTCAAGAGAGTTATATCTTTGTAAATAATCTAATCTTCATCTGGAAGATAGATTTACTTGTGAGGGGATATCACAAGGGGATTGGGAAGCACATTGTGGAAGTGCTTAGAGAGATTGAGAAAGCTCTAGAAAACAGAGCACAAGCTGTGTACTGTGGCATTTGCAAGAAGCCCATTGAATTCTTGCAGTATAGTGAAAAATCTTAAGAGGTGTCTTGGGGACTGGACGTAGCTCAAGTGGATAAACCGAACCAGGATAAATTTCTGAATGTTCTTCTCCCTATCATTACTTTTTCAGTTTGCTCTGCTTATACGCTGCTTTCATTATACCTTGCTTTCTTCACCTATTTCACTTTGTGCAGAAAATTTTTAATTTTCCCAATTCACCCCCCTCTTGGGAAGTCAGCCTAACTAACAACATCCAGCAGACCAGTGAAAAGAAAAACTTCATTAACATATCTGTTATATAAAGTCTTTAATTTGATTGTTGAAAATAGAAAGATTTTTTAAATGGATTAACTATCTTTTTTATGGATGTAGGATAACTTTTTTTATAAATGCAACCATATGTTTCTTCTATTTTCTTTGGTCTAATATGTTTCATATATTTTAAAACATTTGAAGGAGTCAATCCCCAAAATTGAAACTGTTAGGTTGGCTAGTCACCCAAGAGGGGGGTGAATTGGGTGATGTAAGATTTTCGCTCTTTTTGGATCACAACCTAATTTCACTAAGAGTGCAGCAAAACAAGGATAAACAGAGAGAGTTGTGTGTGGCAACTGAATAGAGAACATGAAGAACAATACACAACAATTTATACTGGTTCAGCCCAACCACTTGGCTTACATCCAGTCCTCAAGCCACCACTTGGGATTTTCCACTATATCCCACAGGTTTGATCCGGGCACCTATGAAGCCTCAGTACATTCCCACAAGTTTCAGTAGGAACTTGTGAAGTCACTCTCCCCACACCCTTACAAAATGTGTAAATCCCTTAGTATTTTTCCACACTAAGATTCTACCCAAAATATGTAGAAAGAAATGTTTACAAGATGAAAACTCTCTTGAAGAGTAAATAATACATTGAAAGTTCACTCTATTGAAGTGGGTTTTTCAGCCAATGCTGAGATAGAAAGATTTTACAAATTGTTGCAGTATTTTTGCATAAACTCTCTTAAGATTGTTACCCATAAGTTCAAATAATGTTCTATTTATAGATTTGTGGTGTAACTAGACGTTAGATACAAGATCTGGCCATTAGAGACGTTACCTAATGGTTACTCTGCAAAACTAGCTGTTTACCAACCATATTTAATGTTTCTGACATTCTAAAATTTGAATTTTGGATGTCAACAGACAAATTTCGAAGAGACCACAAGTTAAAGTCTTTAGCGTTGAACTTCGAAGTTCGTCTGTTCAAATCTGAAATTCAAATTTTTGTCTTGACAAATGTTTCTATGTTGGAACATATGAATTTTCAAGCTTAAAGTTCTTCTGGTAAGTATAAACAGTTATTCCATATTGCTATAGTGCCTTCGAAGTTCAAATTTTGATTCCCAAAAGTCGTCTGTCAATGAGCAACTCAATATGATACAAGTTCTTCCTTTCGAAATTTGAATTTTGGATGTGGAAATTCATCTGTTAGCTGTTCCAAAAGTATTTCCACGTTCTGGAGAATCAAAATTTGAATTTTCAAAGCCAAAATTCATCTGTTATACTTGAAGTTCGAATTTTAGATATGAAAATTCATCTGTTAGCTTTTCTAGAAGTATTTTCACATTCTGGTGTTTTGAAATTCGAATTTTGAAAGTCAAAATTTGTTTGTTAGACCTTAAGTTCAAATTTTGGAAGACAAAATTCGTCTACTAGTGGCAAGCTCAACATAACACAAAAGTTCTCTTTGAAATTCGAATTTCGGAGGCCCGAAATTCTTCTATCGGAGGCTGAATGTTCGTAACTTCAAACTTTGCACTGTAGACAGGTTTGCAGAAGATATAACTCTCTCATTTTAACTCCAAATTAAGCAAATGACTATGGTTGGAAAGCTCTCAATGTCTACTTTCAAATGAAAGAAGTTTCACTTCAAAAATAAATGTGTTCTGTGAGATATGATCGAAATAATGATAAGAGGTCAAAACTGAAAATTCATATCTCACTACTCAATTTTAAATGACCATAGCTTTTTCATATAATATTTAACCTTCTTTGAAAAGCTTATTAAGTCTAGTTTCATATGAAATAAGTTTTATATTAAAACCATATGTATTTTGAGAGATGTATTAAAAATACTAATCAAAGGTCAAACTCTAGATTCTTAAAAATCATATTTCACTATGTTTAAAAGTAAGAATATGTTACTTTGATACCCAAAACTTCTTGAGTTAATCAAATGTAATTGTAAATCATTGAGTTTTATTCTAAAGTTCGAATTTTGAAATCCAAAATTCGTCTATCAGAGGGAATGTTTTTGAACCCTTTTAGTGCTTAATTATCAAACGAACTTTGTCATGACTTCAGATGAATTTTACATATTTTACTAACTATACTTGATTTGAAATTCAAATTTCAACACTTGAAATTCATCTGTCAGAGGTGATACCTCTGGAACTTCAAATTTCAGTCAGCAAAGTTTGTATTTTCACAAAGCATAAAAATTTTAACTTTTCAAAATTCATCTGTCAGCCAGAGTTTTCAAATCTAACATATGCTAACACCAGATTTACTTAATCTAACTCATTTAAAACTTATGGTAACAAGATTAAGTAATTTCAAAGATTAATCTCACCTCAAGGCCTAAGTGAAAACAAAATATACCTAGTGACTACGTTTTCAAATGTTGAGTTCCACTTCCACTTGGTCATTTCCTTCTTGGCATGCTCCCTTCTGATCTTCCATTTTTGGAGCATCCTTTCTTTTCTTCTTTCTTGAGTGAGACATGATATTAATTTTCATTTCTGTATTCTAATGCTCACTCTTCTTACTTGGACCAACCTATATTTAATATATTACACTTACAAACTAAGTAGTTAGTCCAGTTTATATATCCAACTTATGTTATTCATTATAAAAATATAATAGATATATTTACACATAGCATGATATATATATTATAACCATAATTAAATACATGCTAATATGTATTTTACTTCTTTAAGAAACATTATATATGTCAGATACATATAATGCATTTGTTCTTTATTACTCTATATTTGTCATCATCAAAACTTATATTATACTAAACCTTACAGAAACTAAATAGATGGATTGTCTAAAAATGAAATATGAATGGGTCACTTGTAAGGGTAAAAATATAAGGCCAAATATGTCAATATCTTGAATGTGTTGGGGGAAAAAATAGGAAAATTCACAATTAAGGTGTTAAAAATCAAATCGGACTTGTGGTTATACCAATGCCTAGTTTGGTTCAATAATCAATGGAAAATTAGAGGATCAACGAACCAATCAAACCAATTAAAATTGGTAAAACCAGATTTGCAAAGAATGGATTTAATCATGAACAAAATCCTAACATAGTTGATGGATGGCAAGGTTCCTTAAACATACTATCTTAGATTCGATCCCTGGCCGTGTGTTTGGAAAATGTCTATTAGGAGAGGCAAAACCCACTTCAGTTATCTCTCCTCCCCAAAGGAATTAGTCTTTGACTATCAATTAAAGGATACCCTTGATACTCACAAAAAAACTGATTTGAACTAATTAACTTCATATTTTGTTTTTGAAAATTTTCTAATTTAAATCATGTTTCTAAATTGTTATGTATACATATTTATATCTAAGAAATTTTGAAGAATCAAGAATAATAATTAAATGGGCAAAAGATATGCATTATATTATAAAATTGTAAATTATAAAATAAATATATATAGACACTATAAATATCTTTTATCTCATAAATATTTTATTTTTAAAATTATAAAATATTTATGCACTTTCTAAGTTATATTTTTATTTCTTATTTTTACTAGCTTTAATTTTTTAATTTTAGTGTTATTTTTTATTTGAATCAATTTTTTATTTATTTTTATTTTTCTTATTTAAATTTGAAATAGTTAGTATATAATTAAAATTAAATTTATATTAATTTAATAATGAATGATTCAATTATGATTAAACTACGGTTGAACCTCAACCTATTTAATAGTTAATTTAGTTTTTAATACCTTACATTTAAAGACTAATTTATTTTCTTACTTTATTAGGAGGGTTTGAGATATAAAATATCATTATATTTTTTTGGACAATGTATATATAACCTATTATATCCTTATCACTTGAGTTAGCTACAAGAGGCTATAAAGGCTAAAAGTTTAAAATTTTTATAAATTTTACATTAAAATATTCTAATAATTGTAATTATTTATTTTGAACAAAAATTTTTATCAACTAAATTTTACAAGACTTACTGTTGCATTTTTAAAGAAATTATTACATTTGAGAAAATATAAAATCAAAATTAATTACAAAGTATATTCTTAAAATTTAATAATAAGTTCATTAAAATTTAATGATAAATTTTATTAAAATAATTAAAATTTCTTAAAATATTTACATTAAAATTTGTAAAATATAAGATCTTATATGTATTTTTTTCAAAAGAGAAAAAAGAAATGAAAATGGTGCAACAGAAGCTAGTACAAGAAAAAGACTGCAAAGAGCCTAATGAATTTAATAAAATCTGAAAACCTAAGTAAATTGAGAGAAAAAGAAAGAAGGTGGGAGGACTCGTTGAGTTTAACATATTTCTTTAAAAAAAAAATACACAACAATACCAGAGGCAGGACTCCTCTTACTTTTTTTTCTTTGGACCAAGATTGGCTTATGTTGTATCAAAATTGAACACAACAATTAATTTTCCTGTTTTAGTATCACAGTCAAAAGTCATATATATTTAAAGCGAATATAATTTGATTTTTGTTCTTAAATTGTAGATGATATTTTCTTCTAAATTGGTCTATCAAATTATTTTTAATTTAATTTATCAAAAATAAAATATTTTAATTGAACCTATCATATAATTGTCTTCAAAATTTAATCTTTCACCCGTAGAAATTAGCAAAGACATACTTTTGATCCCTTAACTTTACAGTAAATTTTATTTTAATCTCTTAACTTTGTTTTATTTCTTTTTAATCCTTTAATTTTTAAAATATAATCAAAAGTTTCCCTATTACTAGTAACATTACCTATGTTAACAGAAAATACAAATAAAATATTATTCAATGTTGACATGTCTATCTTTACTCCCAAGTCATCAATATTTCTCATTAATATTGGGTCTAAAATATTTTTAATTAAATTAAAAGATTAAAAAAATTACAAATAATATATTTCTAAATAAAACCTTAATCTTACATTTTTTGTCATAAAAAATAAGTTAGATAAATATGTAAGTATTAAAAATTGCTTTGTCAACATTTAGGAATGATTTGTCAATACTTTCTACTAATATAGTTAATTGTGTTAGAAATAGGGAAAATTTTTATTGCATTTTGAAAGTTAAAGGATTAAAAAGAAATAAAACAAAGTTAAAAGATCAAAATGAAACTTGGTACAAAATTAAGGGATCAAAAATATATTTTTTCAGTAGAAATTTAATAATTTGATAAAAGATCATGTTATTGATAATAATCTTATTAGTTATCCCATAAAAAAAATAATCTTATTTGTTACGCTGATGAGTAATTTTTGTCCGCACATTTATGCCGGAAATTAATTAGAAGACTGTCATCCAGAGAATGGGATGTGGTGGTGCAGTTTGCCTCTAGAGATGCCATTAATGTTGCTGCTGATTCTCTGGCGAGGTAGAGAGTTCAGCATAGAACTCCATTTCACTTCCTGGACACAGCTCTAGAGCACACAAGGACCCTAGTAATCAATGATCACATGGGATGCAAGTCCCCCATGATTTAATTTGCTGTTGTCCCTTCCTGGACACAACGTGATTTCATACATTTTTTTAATATTTTATATTAATATTTAATATATATATATATATATATATATATAATGAAAAAATAAAATATATTAATTTATTTATAATTGATTTCACCATGGACAAATTAGTGAACTTTTAGCCAATATTTTCATCAATTCAATGGCTAATTCAGTTTTTTACGAATATTGAGTTTTACTATTTGAAATGACATGTTTTGTTAAGAAAGCTAGACATTTTAGAGGGTAAATTAGGTATTTATCAAATGTTGCAAAGAAGACATAAAATAAAGGCTAGTTCGGTGCATAGAATTGGATGAAATGAGAAAGGTACTTTTTTTAAATATGAAATATCATATATGTTCCTTAATAAAAAAATAATTATTGTTAAATAATTATTATAAGGATATAAAAGATATTTCAGTTCAATTGTCGTGTAATAAAAAAGAAACCATTTTCCCTAATACAAACCACTCAGTGCCTGAATATCTATGTGCTTGAAGAAAATGTGCATAAATGCTAAATAATAATAACTCAAGGTCAAAGAAAGAGAGAAAGGAATGCCATAGGAGTATTTATCCTGGCTAAGCCGAAATCTTAAGCTTGCATTATATTGAGTTTTCTGGAGTTATCTTAAGATTTTTCACTAAATGAAATATTTCAATTGGCACTTGTAACTACTTATAACTTTAGATTTATCAAGAGTCACAGGGACGAAATCTGGATTTGATTATAAGGGAGTTGAGATTAAAAAGAATATATGTTAATTAAAAAAAAGTTTAACATCTAAAATTTGAAATAAATTATGATATATAATTAACATAGTATAATTGAGTGAAGTTGGTATTTAGTAAAGTTTGGAGGCCAAATATACATAAACTCTATATAATATAAAAATTTTGTAAAAAAATATATAATATAAAGTAAAATAAAAACTTGGAAGGACCACGGTTCTCCCAATGTTCCCCTTTACTCCGTCTCTAGAGAGCCAAAACCTAAATTTTTTTTTTATATCTGGTATATTGAGCCTATCTTACTTTAACTAGAGGATCTATTAGTAACAACTCCAATATGATTTGCTCTCCTTCCATAAGATTTTTCTGATTATCCATTCAAGGAATCCCTTATTTTTGAAAAATCTTTCAAAATTAAAAATACAAACCTAAAGTAGCTCTTACAAAAGAGTAGATACACAGATAATGAAAAGAGAATCGGAAGAACAAGAGACTGATGGTAACAGCTTTATGACAACGTGAAATCACTTGAAATGAATTTTCTTGAACCGCCAAACTTGATGGGAGGTTGCATGGACTGTCCAATGAATTTTTTTTTTCATAAAATAATTCTAGTTTTGGAGGCAATTTGAGAACTCCTCTACCTATAGCTAGCTAGTAGTGGAGCCAAGACTCTAAGTTAGGGGTGCCAATTTTTTTTTTAAATGGCAAAAAGATTTTAAAAAGTTATTAATTTAAAAATTAATAATTGACCATAAGCCTATATTGTATAAATAATTACAAATTATAATTGAAAATTTTAATTTAATTTTCTTTACAAATAATATGTTTTTTGTAGTGACTAGGAGTATTTCTACCGATAGAAGCAACTAATCTCCCTCATGATATAAGAAGACAAATGGTAAACCTCTCTCAATTACATTTGTTTTATACACAAAGATTGGAAATTGAACAAATATTATATTTGTTGTTGTTGAAGAATGTAATTTGAAAAATTTTGATGAAAATTGTTGCTCATCTAATGATAAATTTTTCTTTAAAAATATTTTTAACTTTAATTCAAGTTTCGAGAATTTAAAATTATTATAAATTATAAATATTTAAGATAATAATAAAAACACATAAATAAGAAAGAATATTTCTCAATAATTTTAACAACATCACAATAAAAATCTAGTAACTAAATTAAGAAGATATATCCACAAAAATTACCTCTTCCTTTTTGTTTCTCTAAATCAAAAAGATTTTTATTTATTAGTTAAATAAATAAGCATAAGGTAAAAACTAAAATTATTGGGATGTTAAAATAAAATACTGAAATGTGCTTATAAAAATTGTTTGAAAAGTTTGGATTTATTGGGTTTTTTGAAATATCCCAAAAATATTTAAAGGATTGGGGGTGTAAAATATCAAAATTTAATATCCCTATCTATGTGTAATTTTCTCCAAAATGAGAGGGTGCACCTCTGTACTTGTATGTAGCTTTTCCATTGTCTGAAAAACTACTGCTGGAATGCTTTCATTAACCAACTTAGATTAATTTGAGTAGTAAAAACTCTTGTCCCTTAAATAAATGTATAAGGGTTTGATTCTCAATTTGTGAATGAGCGAGTCTAGTTCAGAGTAGTTTACTTTCTACTCTCTATATCTTGAAGAAGATTATGTATAGTAATTTTTTAAAAGGGAGAAAGACACTTAAGGACCCCCATATGAAGATATTCCCTTCCAAGGACCCAGAATAAAATTTCAGTACTCCTGTAAACTGAATTCCCAACTCGAATCAACTGAATTCAACACTTATACTATTTATTTGGCAATATTTTTACATGGAGGTCCTTAAGTATCTTTCTCCCTTTTTAAAACCACCAATAAAAAATGCTTTCAGTGATTGTTTTAGCGATATTTTTAAAACCTCCGTTAAAGTTTTCAGTGGGGTTAAAATCGCTGTGAAAACACTTGGCTTTTTCGTAGTGAGTGGCTATTATTCTAGGTTTTATATACACTCTATTCAATTTATTTGAATCTCATGGCATTATCCAACTCTTTCACCTAATATATCAAATCCATGGCTGAACATATTTCTTCCATATTTATATTTATGAAGACTATGTCTCTTTATGTAACTCCGTGGTTCCCTCCATATATAATGCACTAACCTACCACCCACACACAATGGCCACTGACTCTGGCATTTAAGTCATCGCTCCATCGATATCTTTTATTATTAATTTATTTGAGAAAAGGAAAACTTGGATATTCAATTATGCTCTCCCGGCATCATTTTCCACAAGTCATCCCCATGAAAGGGTTATCCCACCTGCCTTCTAATGTACTTAATAATAAAATAATTGAGGGTTGTTGTTTCACGTTTTTCTACAATTTAACACTGAAACATTCCAATCCTACCTAAGACGTCATCGACATATATGATTGTCCTCTTATATGTTTTGATATATGTCACTTGATCAAGCTTCAATAATTAATTGACAAAGAAATGGAATATATAGGTTTATAGCATGCAACTGACAGGTGAATATTTGAATATATATAGATACACACACACACTAAGGATGTTCAAAGTAAACCAAAACATGATCAATTTTTAAAAATTGGAATCTTGTCGGTTTTTGTAAGAAGTTGGTTTGGTTTGATTCGGATTGATTTGGACAATGCTAAATTAATTTCTTAAAAAAAATCCTTCTTCAAAAATTAAATCAAATATGTTTCATATAAATACTTTATGAATACAAATTATATTTAAATATTTTACTAAAATATGAATATTTTATGTAAAAATTTTGTTGATTTTTTCACATAGTTTTTTTTTATAGATTCACATAATTAATTATAACAATACATCTATCCACATTCTTTCTCCCAAATCAATAAATGCCTTCTTATCTTATTTACGAGTTTTTTTTTTTACTTATCATGTGCTAAGATACTTATGTTAATGAGTAATATAAAAAGAAAATGTATTAAATAAACATAGTATATGTATTAAAATATATATATATATATATATAGTATGTTTGGCTTGGTTTAGTTCAAGTTTCAAACACTAGAAACCAAATCAAACCAAATTGAGTCGGTTCCATAATTACAAAAACTGAAATAGACCTTATTTCAATTCGGTTTTAATCGGTTTGTGTTGCTTTGATTCAATTTAATCAACTTAGTTCGGTTTTGAATACTCTTATTATATTGAATTAATTATTTTTTTTTTTTTTGCCAAATCTTCTGTATTGAATTTTTCTGCACTTTCTATTGCTTCTTAAAATTAGATATTCAAAGAAATCATAACTATAAATTTAAACTAAATGCGATTTAGAACATAAAAAAGGTTTAAGTATATAGTAAAAATTCTTGGTGAAAAGAAGTAAATAATAAAAATAGAAAATATAGGAATTTTAATAAATAGATAATAAATCTTGTAGTTGTCAACCTGAGTTGTCCATGGGTTAGACCGAGTCTCAGGTTCAATTTTTTTAATCCGAGGCATTGTTGAAGCCAAGCTTTGGATTAATAAGCAGCTCAATTTGAGCCTGTCTTTGTGAGCCCTAGTTTACATCCATATATAATTCTTTCTCCCTAGTATAAATCTATATATAGAAGGTCTTTAACAGGCTTAGTCTATGGGACTCTGCAAAGTGCATAGGCCCTATAATGCAGTCTTAATAATAGAGATTAAATTAATATTTTTTGTGATTTATACAAATTTAACTCCAAGTGTTTAACTAAATTAAAAACTAAATAAAATCATCAGATAAAAAAATATAGTATTCTTTTATTTTATTAAAAAAATATTCACTAATTGAATAAAATAAAATATTGGTGCTGGTGAAGTTGGTCAGGGTTTCGGCTTTAATAATGAATCATCATCTTTCAAGGTTGAACAACCAGCCTCTGTGACCGAAGAAGATAATCAATTGAAGGTCCAAGAGACGCAGATAGATAGAGGGAGAGGATCAAAATGAACAAATTAATCTCTCTGCCATTCTTGATGATGATGATGATCCTGGTCCACGCAGATCTGAGCAGCCCAACTTCAGAGAAGGTCAACGGCAGCTTCACCACCGCGTGCGGTGACGGCTCCTTCGACTGCGTCGTCGGCGACGACTGGGACGCCGAGTTTCCGATGGATTCGCGTTTAGCCAGAATGCTGTACGATATCAAGTCGTCTACGACTTCAAAAACAGGTAACGCGAATCAGGCTTCTGTGAACTGTCCTCAGAATCAAAACTATCGGAGCTGCCTTCCATCATCAAACGGAGGTAATCCACAACGCTGTGGCGATTACACTCCAACTTGCTGAGAAAATCACTCAGCCACTTAAACTTGGTTTCTTATTCGATGATCAGAATTGTGATGTCTGTCTGTTTCTGTGTTTTGATTGATGTTCTTGCTTGCTTTGTTTTCATATCCGTATATGTAATTGTTAGAATAATTTTGAATTCGATGTGAAATCGAGAGTTCCTATGAAAGTTTTTCTTTTCCTTTTTGGTTAACCAGAAATTCCAATGAAAGTATGAATCATCACTATATCATTGTATATTATTTCTAAAATTATATATACAACTTATGTGTTCTGTAAAACTGTGTGTAATATATACAATGAAATTATTTGTCTTGTTTTACAATATTGAGAAGCTTGTGGTGCTGTCCAAGGTTTCACTTGTAGTTAAAGTGAGAGTCTTTTGAGAGTATAGAGAAAGAATTGAAGGTGTACCTAAATATTTGGAAAAACTAATATGCAATACTATGCATGTTGTAAGGAAGCCTTTGATAAGGATGTATTGTACCATTTTAACTTAGTAATTCAAATTTAAATCACTTGATCACTTAAATATATATTCAAAAAATCACTATTCACAAATCAAGCTACATAATTTTACTTCCTATAAAATTTATACTCCTTGTACTCTATAATACATTTTTCAATTTTTAATATAAGTCATTTTTAATTATTTCATCGAAATCAAGAAAAATTTGTTATAGTATCAAAATTATCTTAAAATTGATATAATTTGCATCTTTACCTTTAATAAATACTACAAATTCAAATAATTCACCATCTATCTCTCTCTCATAAATAAAAGTATATATTTTGGATATAAAGTAATTAATACTTCAGAAGTTTATAAAGGGTGACATACATTTAAGATCATAAAATGTTTATAAAATACTACTAATAAAAATGATCGAATAGAGTATAAGTCACTTTTAACAATCTCATTAAAATAAAAAAAAATTAATTGTATCAATAAACTTGTTTAAAAATTGATTTGATTTCCATCCTTACCCTTAATAAATATCATAAATTTAAAAACTCTATAAGCAATGTTTGTCAAAAAAAATCTCTCAAAGCAATTAATACTCCATAAAGCAATTAATAAAAAGTTCTTTTGTATAATTAACTGATTTAAAATTTTAAAACTCTCTAAGAAACGTTGATTTAAAATTTAGAAAATTTGAATATTTTAAACATAATTTTCCATTATTTTTTTATGATTAACTGGTTGTGTTAAATTCAAACATTGTCAAACTCAAATGAGATAGATTTCCCAACATTTTCTTTTTCAATGATAAGCATCAAACTCAATACCTTACTTAATAGGTATTGTGTCTCTTACTACTAAACCTTATCACTATTGGTAAATTTTCTGTAAGTGTTTAGTGCTTTCCAGTTTGATTTTTTTTTTTAGAGCCGGTAGTTGCTGAGGTGTGTAGGAGTAAATAAAAAGCACTTCCGATGCCAAGCCAACCAGGGTGACCTTTCTGGACTTCACCAGTTTGAACATATAAATAAAAAAGACAAAAGGTTAGTGTGGAGGAAAATTCAGCTTCATTAGGTGGGAATAGAAATCTTAATTAAATAATTGTCAATGAGCTGAAGGCATCTGTTTTAAATTTGAAGTTGTCATCATTATTAATTGTATGGATCTTGAAGAGGACGGCATTAATTTTTGCACTATTAGGTAGCATTTTGTCGTATTTGTATGGAAAATATTCTCCTTTCATGGTTCATATTTCTAGTAGAGGCTTCGGCTTCTTGCAGTTCATAAAATTTAGGTAAAGCCCCAGAAAATGGGTTACATAAAACTGTATATTAAGCTCAAAAGAAAATAAAGTGCGTAGAGGTTCTAATAAATTTACATAGGACCTTAAAATTATAAAATTTGTAAATAGTTACATTATTTATAAGTTATGAACAATTCAATACACCTTAAGTTTTATGCAAAGCATGAGTCCCACAATTGGTTTTCTAAAAAATTCCCTATGGTTAATATTTTTGTCTTCACTCTTGAATATCTCAATTAAAAAAAGGGTGAGTGATTTTTAAAATGTCATAAAACACTGAAACACATATAAACAAGTCTAAGAAGATGAAATTTTAACATGAGATAAAAGTACCGATAAGCAATAATAAAGAAGAGTCAAACGAGAATGGAACAATAAACTGAAGATTAAAAAGGAGTCACCCCTTGCAAATTATGAAACCTACGTAAGGCCCAAAACGTTGTTGGGCCTTGACCCATCCATAGTTTGGGTTAACTGTTGCTAGATCCAATAAAGCATAACGAAAATTTTTGCGGACATCTTTATTTTGCCCTAAAATCCTGACAAAAATACCAAAAGCTTTTGAGCCTCGGGCCCCATTTTTTGCCAACAAAAATTCAAAAAGTTCTGGAAATGGCCTAACAATAATTTCTACAAATTGTTATCAAGTAACTTAAATCTTGATATCAGTTAATTATAACTTGAGTTAAATCATAAAAAAGTTTTAATTGCGATTACCACTAATAATGGTGAAGACACCGATGTCCTAACTATGGATTGGGATATAATAAACTGTGGTTCGATTGTATCATATCTACCGTTTAATATAACTGGGATAGTAATAAACTATGGTCACAATGCGTAACCCAAGACATACACGTCTTCATGTGTGATTGTTAAAATAATATTGTTACCATAGTGGTAGTATGGAAGGACAAGATTTTGTTGAGAAAGACAGTTCATTACTGTGATATGTGAAAAAAAATTAGTATTTAACTGTCAATTAGAGATACTATTAATACTAAAAAAATATTATTATACATGGATTAGCATTGAATACCTATTTAGATTCACTTATCATAATCAATTATTAGCCTCATAATTAACTGTCTTTTACTAAAAGCAATAAATTGTTGATTCTAAACAATTGATTTTGAGCTCATAATTAATTTAAGTTAAACCAAACAAGCACTAAGTAATAATCACATTTAACTATCAACTAAATTTATTAATATTAAGAATTTATTCTTAGCATTTTATTAAAATAAGTTAGGTCTAATTGAATACTCTTTTTACTCCTTATTATAAGAACATTTTAATTAAATTATAGAGATTAAGGAATTTATTTAAAATTAGTTAAGGTTAATAAATTTGTGAAAAATTTCAATAATTTTCATAATTTACCTTTAATGAACTCTTAATTTACTCATGTGAGACATTTATGAGATTAAAAAAATTAATATGCATAGTAAAGTAGGCAAGGTTTTATAATCAAGGTATTAAAAATTGGACCAAACATTGAACGAATTAAAATACTAGTTCAAGATTCAATGATTCAACCATAATTAAATTAGCAGTAATAAAATTAATAATTTTTTAATTTTATATGTTATATATTATATAGAAAATTGAAAATAATATATTATTAATAAGTTTCAAAACCTAATATTAAAATCTTAACAAGTTAATATCCATCCATAATCATATTTTAAATTCAAAATAGTCAACTAATATTATTTTTTTGTATTATTTGTTATGTAAATTTATTATTATTAATAATTATATATCATAGCAATATTTATATAATATAGAAAAAATATATATACAAAAATAGTGCTACTTAATACTCAAAATAATGCTATTTTATTTTAAAAAATAAAAAATAAAAATAAAAATAAAAAAAAACTAGTTCAACCAATTCGTTACTAGTTCATATTGGTTCATAATTAGTTTTCCACCCATTTTCATCAATTTCAAGATTGGCTAGTCCTCTTCTATATTTGGATTAGACCTGGTTATGGTTTCCAGTCCAAGTGGCCGACCCAGTCAATCTTATGCCTTTTTAATATTTTGCTTGTAATAAAAACCTTGCAAATCTTCTATAAGAGTCCTTATAATAAGAACAAAAGAAAGGAATAAAATATAATATGCTGTTAAGATATTACATTTATGTAATTTAGCAAGAACTCTAACTCACAAGCATCGTATTATTGTAGATCCATTAATCTTATTTAATCTAAACAGAGACAATAAAGTCTTCAACTAAGCCTTGAAGACTTCATAGCTTGCTGGTCAGTGTACTACACTCTAAATTGAAAAGTTGTAAGCTCCAATTGTATGTCCTTTAAAATATTGTAACACTTATATATGTTTCTTTTTAAACATTTTGTCCTAGTCACCTTCAAAGTAGACACAAGATTATGTTCGGAGGAAAAATGGATTTGGTGCACATCTTTTAATATTATCTTATAATTGCAAAAACATGCATCATGTTCACATCTTATCTAAATTGTTCCGATAAGAAATGGATGATCTCGATCATCTTATTCTTTAATTAAATTTTAATACTTTTTTATCTTAACTGATACAAAATACAAAATAACATCAATATTATAAACATGAAGTTATAAAAAGAAAAAGTATTATTTGATCTTAAAAATATAAAAATGAAATAATAAAGGTTCATCCATCGTATTTTATCTGGATAGTCCAAATGGGCCTAATATACCCTACTGGTCTGCATTGCAATTCGAGTTCTAAATCCATATTAAAATCTTTCATGGATAATGGACCAAAGTCTAGTATCAAATAGACCGAGTCAAACGCGTGGCTCTATTAATAACGTCTGCAGTCTGCACCATTGTTACCAAAATGAGCCAAGAAGTTAAATTCCTTTTTGTTTTTTTGGGCCATAAAAGGGAAGTGATATTAAAACAAATCACACAGTACTGGACCTGCAAGTCCCTAAAGTCAACATTACGGAGCAGATGGAGTAAGTCCTCCGGGGGGGAAGTTGAATTCATTATTGGATCACTAAGTAAACCAGTTGATTTTTTAACAATAATTTTGGAGTTGCAAAAGTATTAACCATGTTTTATAACTATTTTCTTTTAATATTTTTCTTATTAACTAATTCATTCAAAGCCTTCTCATAGATAATCAATTTAAAAAATAAGTGAGAATTTCTAATTCATTTAACCAAAATACTAAAAACTGAATTAGATATTAAATTAGACAAGATACTAGTTCAAGATTCAGTGGTTGAACCGTGATATTAAATCAAGTTGAAATAGTGATAATTAAATATATTTAAATTATATATTTTATAGAGTTCAAACAAATTATGTGTCATTTTTAAAAAAAATTCCTCAAATCATTACATTGCGTGCTATATATAATAAATATTGTCACACATTAATGTTCAAGATTGTCCTCCTGCATAGTTTGGGGGCATTTTAGTACACAGGAAGTCACCAGTTCGAGACTGGATGCTTGGGGAGGAGGCTCAGGTTTTGGGGCATGACATGGACGCAGCTGAGGTAATTTTCATAAGAAAAATACTTATATGTTTTTTGTGTCATGTGGATTATTTTTTAATACATTATATTTATTCATTAATTATATATTAAAACTATTAACTTCTTAAACTAAATAAAAATTTAAAAGGCCTATAAGTTAAATTTTAATTAGAGAATAGTATGAAAAGTATATAAGGGAAAGTATATAAATATAATCTATTTTGTAAATAAGTCGGTTGACTAGTTCTTGAAGACTTCGGTTAAGTCTGAGTTCGAACCAGGCCAAGGTCCGATTCATCGATTCACCAACCGGTCTTATCTAATTTTTAATACACAACATTTAACCCATAATCCTAGGGGAATGCCATTTTAATAATTATTTAATAAGAAAAACTTAGAAGTTTGTATTTGTCACACATCTCATATTAAAAATAGAGAAACAAGATCTTTCATAGAATACATTTGGAATATAACCAAATTTTAGAATTGGAAAAATAAATAAATACGGTAGAGAATGAGCTTTGCATATTTGTATAAACAATATTTAAAAGTATCATTGAGTAATAATAAAAAAAATAAATGACATTACTCTTTATAATTTTTTTATTGAAATTAATATATGAAATTAAAATATGGTTTTACTTCATGTATTTTTAATTTAAATAAATTGAACATCTCAATTTTTTTTATTAAAAATAAGATATTATATAATTATGCATAATTTACTATTTAATAATTTTTAAAGATTCCCCCCTCCCAACAGTTTTCTTCCTAAGTCCACCCATGGCCACCTTCATTCTTGAGGATTTGGTCCAAGTGGATTGTTGTCTTTTCTCCCTCCATCACAATCTCATCAACAAGCATGAAACCTTAACCTACCATGTTTGCAGGTATGTTCTTGCCATCTTTATATTGATTTAGTCCAATGAATTCAGGGGTTCAGGGGAGGTTTAGGGGCATTCTGACCTTGATGCTTTTCAAGAGGAATATTCACTATTTTCTTTGGCTTTTTGAGGGTTTTTTTTTTAGGCTTAAGAGCTCGAGGAAGGTGAGATGATGAAGAATTAGAATGAAAAGCTCTTCATATTATTCATAATGGCCCGCTCCCTTAGTGAGTGGCTCAAGAAATTTGTTTCCAAGTAACATTTCTAATTAATATTATTAGGATCGGATCAGACATTGAATCGGATAATACAATAGTTTAAGATTCAATAGTTCAATTGGGGTCAAATCAAGAATGGTTCGGTTGTTATTAAAATAATATATTTTAAATAATATATATATATATAAAATAAAAGAAATTCACCTTTAAGGCTCCCCTAATTTTATCATAATTGAATTTTCTAATGTGAAAATTGAAAAAAAAAGCTATATATTAAAAATAATGAATATGAAATGGTATAAATCAAAAATAAGTATTTCCACGTGATATTAATAATATAAATTTAAATGAATTTCATGATTAAAGTGTTCAATTAAATAATACTAAAATGTCAAATTATTATCCACCATAAATAGTTTAATAAAATTAAATAATAAAAAATGTAAAATAAATAAGGGTTAAAAGTAAAATCAAAAGTGGAGCAATTACTACTTGTTTTTCATGTTGCCAACTCCAGGCAATGAAATAGACAAATGAAAAGATCCTAGATTTTATTGGGAAAATAATGATTGAAAATTAAAAATTTGAATTAAATATAGTAAAAAATTTTGTAATTTTATTTACTACTGAACATCGGGAATTCATTACTACTTTATTTTGTATTTACTACTAAAAAAATATAAAATTCTTTATTATATTTAATTCAAATTTTTGATTCTTAATCATTATTTTTTCAATTTAATTTCTATTGGCTTTTTAAAACTCTAGAAGAGGGATTGTTTTCAATTGCCAAAAAGTATGGGGTGATTTGTCATTTCAATTCTCATTGGCTTCTCTCCTTTTACGTCATTATACTCTTCTTTTCTCTCTCCCACTTTCGCCTCACTCCGTCATGTGCGAACTTTCTACCTCTCAAAGATCTTAAAAAGATGATGTTTTTTCTTTTGCTTTTTCTCCATTATTGACATCCTTTACTAGAAGCTTGGCTTACTCCATCGTCATCTTCTTTTTTATATGTTAGCTTCTTTTTGTTCTAGGGCTCATTTGGTTCGTTTTCAAGGTGCCCATAGAATGAGAATTCAGATTCTATTCTCACCCTTAGATTGTTTGGTTGGACATAGGATTAGGAATTTGGACTCTCATGGGAATAAAGATGACCAAAAATTTTGGAATTAACTTTCCTACTTTGGACTCTGACTTTGTTTATTCCTACTACTAGGAATAGAGACCAAATGATAAAAATAACCTTAATTATGAAATATCATTCTTAAAATATCCTTCACAGATTATGTACCTCATTTTCTCTTGAAAATTTTTCATTAATTCATACAAGTTATTTAATGTAATTTTTCTATATGATTTTTTTCTCTAAAAATATTTAATTTAAAAAATTTAAAATAAAAAATAATAAGAATTGAAATATACATAAGTTTCCCTTTTATTTTTTATATTACAATTTATACTTAGATATTTTTTATTTAATAAAAATAAAAATATGTAAAAACTTAAAATATAAGGTTATTGTCTGAACAAAAAAAAATGTCATCGGTTTGTAACTAAAAAATAAATAAAAAAAAAAGTTACGTTAGGAACACAATATTTTAACAATTGATGTTGGGCTAAATTTTTACTTAGGTGCAATTCTGACTTTTTGCACATTATTTATATCTCATTCCATCATTTTCTTATGTCCAACCAAACAAATTCAAGTTGTTACCTATATCTTTTCTATGGTGAACCAAACAAAATTTTGATTTACAAGATTCCATTCCATTCCATTCCTAACCATTCCATTCCAATCAATTCCCAATAATTCTACGAACCAAACGGGCCCTTAGTGTTTTATTTCGATTTTTCTTCAACATTTTCTTAATTTTTGTTACTCTTAGAAGGAAAGAAAGTAACTCTAGGTGTTGTATATTCTTTTTCTTCCTCCTTTTCCTTCTCCTTTTTTTTTCTTCTTCTTCCTCTTCCTTTTAGTTTTAAGAACTCAAACCGAATGATCTACACAAACCATTGATTTTTTTCAATTTTGCCTAGTTTATTGCCGATTCTATAAACCCCCGATAGACATATGGCCAATTCTCGGTTCAATCGACTGAATTGACCAGTCTAGTGTGATTCTTGTAAGACTATTCTTGATTCTTTATCACTCCACTTTCCTTTTACTCTTTTACATTTTATTATCTTTTCTTCTTTTCTTATGTTTAATCTTGAAATTATGGTAGTTATGGTTGGCTCTATTTGATTGAAATCAATCTGATTTTATCTTCTTATACCATCCTAAAACCTCTCCAAACTCTTTCAGGTGAAATCCAATTCTTGCAAAATATTAACATTCGTTCTCTTATTTTCAACCAAGCTAACCACAAATGCAAAACTATCATTATAACAATACACAAAAATGTGACAGAAATTTGCTATGGAATTAGGAAAATTTGTGACGGAAAATTATTTCAAATTTCAAATTTTGTGATGGATTAGTTCGTTGCAAATTATGACATTGTAAAATTTTTCAGACAGATTTGTGAAGGAAAATTTTTTATTGCAAATTGATGGTTTTTTTAAGTAAATATTAAATTATGATAAAAAATATGCCCAAAAAAACTGAAAGTCATTTTAAAACATATGATAAGCCTCGTAAAATACAACCAAAAAAATCAATACAATTTATTTAAGACTATGGACACTACCCCAAGTTTGTATAGCACATTCATAATTTTTTTGGGGCAAAAGTATATATTTTTAGTCCTTTAATTTTACACTAGATTTTATTTTAATCCCTTAGCTTTATTTTATTTCTTTTTAATAATTTAATGTTCAAAATATAATCAAAAGTTTTCTTATTGCTAACCTTGTTAACCCTAAATCAACATAAAGTATTATTTAATATTGACACATGTTAATCTTCATTGTCAAGTCATTAATATCATTATTTATTCATTAATCTTAGGTTTAAAATGTTTTTAAATTAAATTAAAAAATTAAAAATAAATAATTATAAATAGTAGTCTTTTAACAAAACCTTAATTTTAAGATTTTTTTTATTATAAAAAATGAGTTGGATAAATGTTTGTCAGCATTTGGGATCAGCATTTTCTATTAATATAGTTAACGGAGTTAGTGATAGATATATTTTGAAAATTAAAGGATTAAAAGGAAACAAAATAAAGTTAAGGAATTAAAATGAAATCTAATGTAAAATTAAGAAACTAAAAGTGTGTTTTTTTTTTTAATGATAGATTTGAGAATTACAAGCTTGTTCATTTGTTCAAGGCCAAGAGCTACCTGGTCCTTGCTCCTTATTGTTCACTTGATGTCTTTTTTTTTTTGGTCACCTGTAGGATGTCTTTTTCGAAGTCGCTTTGTCCCGAGTAAAAAACCCTTTAATTTCACTCTTGGATCTTAACTTGGTTAGGATCACCATACATGCGTACCTATATTTTGAAAAAGTGCTGTAACTCCAAGGTGGGGTTTCACACAAATTGGAAATAAAAAAAGAGGGATAGCAAATTAAAGGGAGATACAAAAGACAGAGAACTTGAGGCGAAAACGCATTTATTGGGTAAAGAAAGTGGAATTATGTTCTTAGCAAAGCCCCAAGTTTTAAATTCCTTTCTCTCGTATACAAGGGAATGAATGTTTTCAGAAAAACTCAATTGACACATACCAAATAATAATAATAATATCTTTTCCTGCATCCATTCTTTTTCCCTATCCATCTTTCCTTGAATTTTTCCCTCCCAAATAAAGCCTAAAAGTTAAACGTAGTAATTATTAGAATTAAAACTACATTGATTTATAGTAAAATGGATCGCCCAATTCAGCGAAAAAACAAAAAGGATCACCCAAATGATAAATGTGTGCTAGGTCAAATAACACGATATAATTGTCAAAATTTCCAGAAAACCATGTGAAAGAAAATCAATATCAATATAATAAAATTTAAAAAGTGAATGGGACTGCACAGTCCACAATTTATGAACTCATTTTGGATTCTATACAAACATACAAAAAGATAGAGGCTCGCCTTAGATTAAAGCCAGAAGGGGAGGGGAGATCCATATGATAGTTTCCATATGCTTTACTACTTTGAAACTCACTGTCACAAAAGGAACATATTTATGGATACTTTCCGTAAATTCCATATTAATATGCACAATTATAAAGTGAACTTCACGCTGCAAACATTCCTTAACAATAACATATATGAGATCCAACACACACACACATATATATATATACTCGCACTCATGAGTTTTCTCTAATTCATCAACGTGCCTTTGGGTCAAAAATCTCAGAGAAAACAGAAGCATCCAGCAACTTATCAGTATCCCTACTCCTCTCTCCAGTGCTGCTTGTCACTCCACTACTCCTATTAAAGTCCGAAACAATCCCCACACTGCTGCTACTACTAAACACCCCATCACTATCATCAATATTATTCCCTCCTCCTCCATCTTCTTCTTCTCTTACTCCCTCACCTCCAATTCCTCCTCTCATCTTCTCAGCATTCTCCTGCAGTTGCACAGCAAACTCCAGCCCCCAAACGACGTCGTTCATCGTCGGTCTGTGCGCCGCATCGTCCATCAAACAGCTCACTCCTATCTCACCAAACTTCTTCAAGCACTCTGGTGCTATCCTCCCTTTCAAAGCTGGATCCACCATGTGGCCTAGGGTCCCCGTTTGATGGCAATTCCTCGCCCAATCAGATAGCAACACCTGTCTCTTATCCGCGATGCGGATTATGGGCGGGCGACCACACAGTACCTCGAAGAGCACCACCCCAAAGGAGTACACGTCGGATTTCTCTGTTAAACGTTGTCGTTTGTAGTACTCGGGGTCAAGATACCCTATGCTTCCCTTCACCACTGTGCTCACGTGGGCCTTGGACAGCCCAGTGGGCCCGATTCTGGATAGCCCGAAATCTGAAACCTTGGCCACCCATCTGTCGTCTATCAAGATGTTAGTGGTCTTCACGTCGCGGTGGATGATCACGTGCTTCGCACCTGTGTGGAGGTAATGTAGTCCCCGTGCTGCTCCGATGCAGATCTGGAGGCGTTTCTTCCACGGAAGAGCTGGGTTGTCGGTGTTGTAGAGATGGCTTCGGAGGGTCCCACGCGCCATGTAATCGTAGACCAAGATCATCTCGTTGCTTTCGTAGCAGTAGCCGATGAGGGAGACGAGATGAAGGTGACGAAGCTGCGAGAGCATTTCGATCTCGGTCTTGAACTCGTGGGCCCCTTGCTGTGAACCCGGTTTGAGCCGCTTGATGGCTACTGGAGTGAGGCCGCCGTCAACGTACCCTTTGTACACGTTGCCGAAGCCGCCGACGCCGACTTTGAAGAGCTCGTCGAAGTTGTTGGTGGCGGCTCTGATCTCAGCGATGGAGAAGTGACGGCACAGTTCCAACGGGAGAGATGAGCGAGTGGTGCTCCCTGATTTGGTGGTGGTAAACGAGAATGGAGCCCACTTGGAAGTTCCATCGCTGGACTTGCATTTGGAAGATTCCTTGTCCTTCTTCACACGACTGATAATGAAGAATGCTACACAGGAAATCAAAACGACAATGGAAGCCGCAACTCCGACGACGACGCCGATTATAATCTTGCTTCTGATTTTTCTTAGACTTTTTTTGGGTAGCTCATCAGAATTGGGCCGAGGTAGTAGAGGATCAGGGTTGGGTCCGGCGAGATTACTTTTTGAATCACTGATTTTAAAAATTTCAAGTCCATTCAAGAATGCGTCAATGTACCCACTCATCTTTTCCTCGCTAGGATTCATTTTGAGTGAGAGAGAACTTGTATTTGCATCACCTGAAAGAATCACGGCATAATCTCTATATACAGGAACCCCTTTTCCCTTGCTCCACCTTAAAACATTCGCACCTTTCTCAGCCCACTGGTCGGCTATGTAAATATCAAATATTCTGTAAAAGGATTCGTTGATATCCGGATCAAGCTCACAAAAATGGAGTCTCAGCATGTAGGTAAAGCCAGAATCGACAGGAAACTCCCAAGTAAGGTTAGAGTTCCTGTTGATAGTTTTGTTCTTTCCCATATCCCGTTCTGTTCGATAGACTTCGTCAGGTGCTGTGTAATTAGGAACTTTACTGAACATCAGGGTTCTTCTCCTAGCTTCAAAATCAATAGGTAGAGAACTCTGTCCTATAACAAAAACGTCATCAGGTTCCCAGGATCGGAGCATTCCTGTGTCATCCTTAGCAGTGATTGGCCTTCCACCGACGTTTAGTCTGTACGCATTCTGGAGGGCAACGTTGCCTAGGATGCTATACTCGACTGTTGAACCAACTAATTTGATTAATCCAAAGTCGTCGGGTTTGGTGTGATAGAGACCCTCAGGCATGGAGACGATCTCGATTCCATTAATAAATGCATAAAAATCTGAGTTTGTTGAATTGGGAGTGAATGTTAAGTTGAGCCTCTCACCATCGCCGACGTTGATGCAATATTCTCTGAAGAAGGTATCTCCATGGCTAGCATCGGCGGTGAGCGAAGCATTGAAGTCCTTAAGGAGTGTGAACCCATTAGATTTCACAGTGAAGGAGGCATGGGAACGATCAAAACCGTGGTATGAGGCTGGGTAGAAGAAGAGACGGAGGAATTTCGGGCCTGGAGTGACGGGGAATGAATAGGAGAATTGGGAACGAGAGAGACGAGCTGTGGTGTAAGGTACTTGTGGGGTAGAAGAAGATTGGGTGAGTGCTGTAGCAGCAACGGATTTGTCTTGTTTGGATAAGAATTTCGAGTCCATGTCGCCGGTCCATAGCCGATCATTTTCCGATGAGTTGCCTGAGTTGCCACAGCTGATGCTGAAGAGATCGACGGGAGTGTAAGTATAAGCAAGAATGAAAGGGTAAAGCAAGGAATAGCAGAGGAAGAAGATGATCCCAAAGAATACAGAAAGGGTGTGATTGAAGTTCATATTTGGATGAAGCAGAGAGGGTTTGGTTTTCATGCAGGTAAATTCCGCATAGCAGAAATAGAAATCAATTGACGATTAAGCCTTGAAGTTCTCATGATGCTTGTGATTGCCAGGAAGCTGCTTGTAAGAGTAAACGTTCAAAGTCAGCACAAAAAAACAAAGCACTTTGACACTTGTTGGTGAACGTCTATTTCAAGCCGCACTGGTTCGGAAATTGGGCGATTCTGTTGGGAATTTCAGTTTTTCGGAGGTCAAATTGGGAATTTCAGCTTGAAAGGAATGAATGATCTTATTTTCTTGTGGTGAATATTAAACCCGCTATGGTTCAAGCTTTGAGATGATAAATGGGAATTGGGTTTGATTTGAGACAGATTAAAATTCTCATGGGAGGGTATTTTCAACAAGAATTTGCATCAACTTCAAATTTATTATTTATTAATTAATTAATTAGTTAATAGTTAATAATGTTATGCATGACTTAGATGGGTTTTAAGTGTCCAACAGATAGAGATACAAGTTGCTTGTTATTTTTTGGGAGTAACCCCTCAAGTTTTGGCCGAAGAAAAATTCCTCAAAATATATTATTGGAAGTTAACTTCCCAAAAAAATCAGTGTATAATTTTTTTTTATTTCACCTTTTTTTTTTGGAAACTACAAATTATTTTTTAAAATAATTATGTTATATTTAATGCTAATGACATAAATATTATTTTTATTTTATAATATTAAACACTAGTTAAAAAACATGGGGATGGAAGGAGGATCGGGGCAGTAGACAATAGAGTGTTGAAAATATCTGTGACCTTTGCGATTTGTAAGAAGGCGGCGAAAGAAGCTGATGACGAGATGAAACATAATGGATTTTTTTTTTTTTACCAACGAATCATAATGAAATTAATTGAGTTTAGAGAGCCCATGATATAGGGAGTTAAAAAATATTTTTGAGAAAGAATTAAGGAGTTAAAGGTATTACTAGAAAAACATATAAAATATTCAGAAAATAGAACTTTTCAAAATTAAATCAAACCTTATGGGAATAAGTTTTTTTTTTGTTTTATCAAAGTAACAATGATTGATTTGCACCAAATATTATTATATCAATTTAATAAGTACCTGAAAATTATATTTTCAATACCTAAACATAGTCCCTATAAATTTTTGCCGTTCTACCTGTTTTTTTATTTGGTTCAATGGGAATTGGAGAAGCAAGAGACAAGTAAAAGAGTTATCTCAGCCGGCCCAAAAAAAAAAAGTAACGGGAATATTTTATCTTTATAAAAATAAATGCATATAGTAAATTTGAAAAGGGGTAATAAGTAAATACTAAATAGATAAGATATGATCTGACATACAATCATATAGTCCAAGAGATTCGGTGTGATGCATATAGAGTCCTAGAGATAAATATAGTTAACATGTATACAAATAAAATATGAATTTTATAAACAGCTATATTTTTTTAAATATATAAATAAATGTGTGTAAAAATTCAATTAAACAAAAAGGGTTGAAGTCATTAATATATTATATAAAACCAAAATCATTCATAACTATTTATTTAGCATTTATATATGTTACATCAATATAAAACCAAATTATATGTCATTATTTATTAATTTTTCATTGAAAAATTTTAAATGCATTTTAAATTATATATTTGTTGTTTTTGTTTGATTGAGACAGTAGAAGGTGAGATCATGTGAGCTCCGGGTCCAAATTGGAGAGCACTCTTAGAGGAGTAAAGCAAACTTTGTTGTCCATTGCCTTCGGCCTTAAAGGGAAATGAGATATTTGATTGTTATGTTTAACAAAGGCACCTCCACATATAGTATTCAATACTTCATTCTTATCGTTAACTCTTCACTATCATCCCCTTGAATGGGATTTGCCACCCCCACCTTATCTTTCTTTCTTCTTTTTTTTTTTTTTTTATAGAACCCCCACCTTATCTTTCTTGTTTCTCCTCAAAAGATAAAATATGGATAAAAATAAAAATAAAGTGATTAAAAACCTAATTTCATACTTTATAAAGGTTCATTTTAATTTAAGTCTTTCTAACTTTTGTTAATGTGATGTTTTATAGATAAAACATTTCTTAATTAGACTCCGGATTAAATTGACTTTTTATTCAATGGCAGTTAGATCAAATGAAAAAAATCTCAATTTGCAGTATTAACCATGAAAGAAAAAATCATATTTGGAAAACTACATCATTTTAGAACTTGACAATATTCAAATAATAAGTTGGTCATACTAAATATCAAATATAATTATCCTACAAATATTAACTTCTCAACTTTAGTTCTTCTTAGGCCCAAAAATATTTAGTTCTATAAAATAAATATTTCTTAATTTATTCTTATACAAATGAAATTATTATTATTATTATTATTAATGACTTTCAATCTATAAGTAAAATTAATAAATATATTAACATGTAATATATTTTTATAAGTAATAAATAGTGTCATTCTGTCAATTTATTCTTATTTTCATTTATAGTAGATTCATAGAAACAAATCATGGAGAATATTTTTATTTGTACGAAACTAAATTGAGAAATATTTACATATTATAAAGTACTAATATTTTAAAAAAGTTTATGCACACATATTGGATTTTTTATCACTTTATATTCATTTGTATCACTTTAAATTTTGACAATAAAATATATTTTTATTTTTTTTGTTTTTAACATGAAACAAAAAATGATCTCATGGATATTTGTAGCAATATAATGTTTTTGTATCTCTTGTTTTTTTTTTCTTTTGGGTAAAATGATGTTTCTATGGAAGAAGAAAGAAAAAAGATTTTATTTATAAGTTGTTTTAAACATTTTATTCATAAAAAAAATTTATATATACATATATATATATATATATATTTCTTCTACCCATAACATAAAATTTTATTTTTTTTGTATTCACGGTATCGTATTATATCACATATATGCATATTACACAGTTTTGAAAGCCATTTTACTAATGAATGATTTTTTTTTCTGCCATTGCTTATGAATGATCAAATTGAGAAAACAATGACAGATTAAATTGAAAAATATATAGTCTCTCAGGCCGTTCGGTAGCACCTATGGAGAGAGTTTTTTTTCCCCTCTCATAGAATAAAAACAATATATAATATACATTAAACTTTTATTATTGTTCCGTCTAAAGAAAAATGTTCTGTCTAAAGACCGAGAAAAAATTATTCCACCTCTGTATTCAGTCTGTCCTCCGTTTACATTTATCTTTTTTCCTTTTATTCACCATCTCCTAACCGTTAAGATGTAACCGTCTTCTCCCTGTAATCCCTAATTTATCGGGATATTTCATAAATTGCCATTATGGAGTATCACGCTCTTTTAATGTGATCCCTGATTTTTCGCCCTGCAGTTATGATTCCGTAACTGTTATGATCTCATAACTGTTACTCCTAGCCGGGTGTTTTTGAGGTAAAACAGTTTTCGTGGAGAAACCCGTATGTGACCGAGATATTGTTTAGTCGGTCGATCATTTGGCCATACAATTACTCGGCCTTATCGTGCGATAACCGATGTATTACTCGGTTCGTTACACTTAAGCTCGGTCTCTGAATTATAACTCGGTGTATATGAACCTGGAAAGCGAGGCTTCAAAAGGACGTATATCCACCTCGGACTTGTAACCTCGGCACGTTCATTTCGACACGTACACTAGCCCCCCAAGCCTCGAGTCCAATCTGGATGAGAGGGTTCTGAATTGTGTGGTCGACTAACAACTGGCTTTTTGAATTTAAATTGCTTCAGTTCCTTAGGGATTCCAGAACCTTCCCAGAGGTTCTTTGACGTTTTGGTTTCCGAAACGGTAATGTGCTTACACGTACAGCTGCGTGCAGCGTTATTTAATGCTGCGTCTTTTCGTCAGCCAAATCATGCTCCCCAATGGTGACGACTGGCTCCCCCAAAGTCATGATTATTTTGCTCGTTTTCGAGGAGGAGTATACATATTGGGCTTGGGTGCTCATCCTTTTATTTCAACCTACCTCTGCTTTTCACCTTCTCTGAATCTCTTCGTCGTCTTTGACCTCCTTTTCCTTGCCCCTTCCGTCATTTTTACAGGTACGCCATCTTCTGTGTTTTCCCCTTTTCTTAAGTACTTCACACTATTCTATACCTTTCCCACCCACCATGAGTTCAAATCGAGGATCCGAGGCATCGGCTGGGTCGTCCTCTCCTCGAATCCTGATTGAGAGGGAAGTTTTGGGCATCGGAGAAGAACCTTCACCGTCGAACTCCTCCTTCCCTAGCACAAAGTTGAATTTTTGTCTGGCCGACTTTCCGACCGAAAGGGAGGTTTCATCTTCGGCTACTGCTGTGCAGATGGCCGTACAAAACCCCCGAAAAGTCACTTCTAGAGTTCAGAGAGATCCAGTTCCTGACATCCAGCTTCCGGGATATTATTGGGTAAAAGGAGAAGTTGGATCCTACCATTCTAAATTTCGGACAGCCGAATCCATTGTGGAACTGAGGAAGTCGATTTCTCTGACTAGCATACAAAAAGAAGAGGCTGTGATTGCCGAGCCGTGTGCTGAAGATGAGCATGTTTTCCTATCTGCGTTGCCTGTACATACGCATTTTACATACATGTATAGAACATTATTTGAATCATTGGGAGTTGGTCTTCCTTTCTCGGAGTTCGAGTGTGCTGTTTTAAGGGCGCTGAACGTCGCTCCGACTCAACTTCATCCCAACAGTTGGGCGTTTATGAAAGCTTTCGAGGTCTTGTGCAAAAAATTGGATATGACACCGACCGCCCCAAAATTTCTCTACTACTATCAAATCCGATTTGGAAATAAGATCGGCTGGATTTCGCTTAGTGGTATGAATAAGAAGGGGATAATCGGTCCTTATACCTCGTCATATAAAGACTTCAAAGGAAGTTTCTTCAAAGTGCGCCCAGCCGAGGGATACTCAGACATGTTCTTCGATGAGGGGGGACGGCCCAGGTTTCCTTTTTATTGGACTCGGACTCCCATTAAATTCCAGTCCTGGAGTTACGAGGATATGTCGGCATCCGAAAAGGCGGATGTCGGCCAGTTAAATAAATTACCTCGTCCTCTAAACTGCAAAATACTACTTAAGCTCCCTTATTCTTCAACCCCTAATAAAGATTTTAAACGTGAGTGGCGATTTTCTTTTTTCTTATGCTACCATACTTGCTTCAGCTTCTAATATATGTTTTCTACTTTGCAGTGGTGATGGGGAAGTTCAATTGGCGTTCCATAAAACACATGGCCCCATCAGCAGGACCAAGTGCCGAGAAGCCGCAAGCTCACCTTGATAAAGAAGAGAGAAGTCGTACCGAAGTAATAGCAACAGCTGAGGTTGTTGAGATTCCTTCCTCTTCACGAAGCCCCCCGAGCAAACGTGCTCGGCTTCTGACCACCGACGAAGAGCTTGTATCTTCAGCTCATCAATCTCCCCTACCTTCTCCTGTTAGACGCTCGCCTTCAGGCATTAATCCAAACATTGCCAAGCTTTTCAAGAGTAGCGTCCATGAGATCGATGACAAAGAGACCTTGCAGCGATTGGGTCCCAAGGCTGTTTTGGAATCCATGTCGGCTATGTGCCTGCGTGCTGCTAACATGGCCTCGTTTTGTGGGGAGGAGTTTGAAGAAAGCGACCGTCGTCTGAAGACTGCTAAGGCTGAGCTTTTGGAAGTGACCAACGCGAAGGACAAGGCTTCCTCAGAGCTTGCCGAAGCTTCAAAGTCTCAAGCAGCTCTTCTTCGGCAGGTAGAAGAACTAAAAGGTTCCCTCGCTGCTGCCGAGATGAAAATGCTAGTGGTCGAAAAAGAGCGGGATGCCCTGACGACTGAGGTTGCTTGGGCAAAGAGCGTTGAAGCCGAATCCTCGGCCCTTGCTGCTAATTTGCAGAAGGATTTGGAATAAGCTAAGAAAAAACAGGCCGAGCTTGAGGCTGACGTTCAGGAAGCCGTGCAACAAATAATGAAGGAGCACGTAGAGGGCTTCCATAAAGCACTTCGTCAGGTGCATCTTTTCCTACCGAAAATTGAGCTCTCGGCATTTGATGTAAATAAAGACGTCAAAGATGGTATGCTTGTGGATGAGGAAGAATTGTAGGATATTCCTACAGCTTCGGACCGCCCATCTCCTTGACTGTCTATTTCTTTTCTTTACTTTGATGTATTGTTCAGACCTATTTTTAAGCAATGATAACAATCTTTTGCCGGTTCCTGACGACCTGACCGCGTTCAAATTTTTGACAAAGTTTAACATAATCCCGCAATTCGTTCTCGACTAAGATTTAATTTAGCCTCTCAGCTCATTTTTGGCCGAGTTTACGATAGAAACCTTGGTTCATACTTGACCAAGTTCCAATTCCCCGGTTCACACTTGACCGAGTCTTTAACAAAAATTTGGTTCAAACTTGACCAAATTTTATTAGAATGCTCAGTTCATACTTGACCGATTTTTAACAAAAATTTGGTTCAAACTTGACCAAATTTTATTAGAATGCTCGGTTCATACTTGACCGAATTTTTAACAAATTTTTGGTTCAGACTTGACCAAATTTAATTCGAATGCTCGGTTCATACTTGACCGAATTTTTAACAAATTTTTGGTTCAGACTTGACCAAATTTAATTCGAATGCTCGGTTCATACTTGACCGAATTTTTAACAAATTTTTGGTTCAGACTTGACCAAATTTAATTCGAATGATCGGTTCATACTTGACCGAGATAGATGAATGTAATCATGACAAAGAATTTCCTTTATTGAAGTAGGTAGGCAGGCCTCGTCAAAACCTTCTCGGCCAAAACCCTTTTTAATAAATCTTTTAGGACAAAAGACCGAGTTAGGAAAAAGAGTACCTCGCCCCCCTTGTATACATCAACTAACTGAAATAATTTTTGAGGTGAGAAGCATTCCATGTCCTAGGGATTGCTTCTCCTGATAGCTTTTCTAGTCTATATGATCCATTGCCCAACGCTTCAGTAACCCGGTAAGGTCCTTCCCAATTTGCAGCTAGCTTTCCCTCGCCGACGTTCTTCCTTGCTTCACTCTGCTTTCTCCAAACGAGATCTCTTCTAACAAAACTCCTTGGTTTAAGCCTAGAATTATAACGCCGAGCTGCTCTTTGCTTACAAGCTTCTTCCTGTATACGTGCGTTTTCCCTGACCTCCTCGGATAGATCTAGTTCAACTTCCATGTTTTCCTGATTCATACGTTGGTCGGAGAGTATTCGCCTAAAGGACGGCTCTCCCACTTCCACAGGTATCATTGCGTCTGCTCCAAAAGTCAATCTAAAAGGGGTTTCCTTGGTGCTTGACTGAGGCGTGCAACGATAGGCCCAGAGGATGCTCGGCAATTCCTCGGCCCAAGCCCCCTTTGCCCTTCCCAATCTCTTCTTGAGTTCTCCGAGGATAACCTTGTTCGCCGCTTCTGCCTGTCCATTAGTTTGGGGATGATCGACCGAAGACACTCTATGCTTGATACCGAGCTGTTCATAGAATTGTTTCAAGTTTCCATCAATAAACTGCCTTCCATTATCAGTAACCACCAAATGAGGAATCCCATACTGACAGATAATATTCCTCCATACGAATTTCCGTACTTGCTGTGCCGTGATCTTAGCTAACGATTCCGCCTCAATCCACTTAGTGAAGTAGTCTATGCCCACTAGTAAGAACTTGACTTGCCCTTTGCCCATCGGAAAAGGTCCGAGAATATCCATTCCCCAGACCATGAATGACCACGGAGACGTCATTGTATGCAATTCTTCTGGCGGTGCATGGTACAGACTACCAAACCTTTGGCACTCATTACACTTCTTGCTATACTCGGTACAATCAGCTCGCATAGTGGGCCAATAATAACCGGCCCGGATTACTCTTGCTGCCATAGATCTTCCACACGTATGCATCCCACACACTCCCTCATGGATTTCGCTCATAACATACTTCGCCTGTTCCGCAGTGAGGCATTTTAAAAGGGGAGTTGAGAATCCTCGCCTGTATAAATCTCCTCCCATTATTATGTAATGGGAAGACTTCATCTTCAACCTTCTTGCTTCATTCTGGTTGCTGGGTAAGGTCCCTTCGGCTAGATAGTTCCAAATAGGGGTCATCCAATCCCGATCCGGGCTGTCTCCGACCATAACCTCATCAAGATCGACACTGGGCTGATGTATTGTTTCCCTGATGATCGTCTCATGTTGCCCGAGCTTCTTGACATTAGCCAATCTGGATAACAGATCAGCTCGAGAGTTCTCTTCTCTAGGAATGTGCTCAATCGCAAATTCTTGAAAGCATTCAGCCAATCGTTTTACCTTGTGCAAATACCTTACCAGCTGTGGATCTTTAGCCTGGTAAGCCCCCGAGACTTGTTCAGAAACTAACTGTGAGTCACTCCGACACTTAACTTGCTTCGCTCCCATTTCTTTAGCTAGTTTTAAACCGGCAATGAGAGCTTCATACTCGGCCTGGTTGTTCGTGACTGAGAAATCGATTTTGAGAGACTGCTCCAAAATTAATCCCCCAGGTCCTTCTAGAATGATTCCTGCTCCGCTCCCCTTAGTGTTGGAGGAGCCATCTACGTAAAGTATCCATCGAGCCCCGTCTTTGGAATCGACGGATGGAGTAAGTTCAGCGACGAAATCAGATAGACATTGCGCCTTAATTGGCCCTCGAGGCTCGTATCTTATACCGAATTCTGACAACTCGATTGACCACGAGATCATTCGTCCAGCTAATTCGGGTTTCCTTAGGACCTGCTTTACGGGGTGGTCGGTTTTCACAATAACCTCATGGCTTTGGAAATAAGGTCATAACCTTCTTGCCGATGTGACCAGAGCCAATGCTAACTTTTCAATAGTCTGATACCTTGTTTCTGCGTCGTGTAGTATTCGGCTAATGAAATATACCGGTATCTGCTGCTTGCCGATCTCCTGTACCATCACCGAGCTTATCGCATGATCAGTTACCGACATATACAATAGCAACTCTTTGTTGGGGGTCGGCCGATTAAGAATCGGTGGTGCCGAAAAGAAGCCTTTGAAATTCTGAAACGCCTGCTCGCATTCCTCATTCCACTCGTACCGCGTGGCCTTCTTAAGCAACTTAAAGAACGGCCTAGCTTTCTCCGCTAACCTTGGTATGAAACGTGATAATGATGCTAGTCGCCCTGTCAGTTTCTGCACTTCTTTTATGTTGTGGGGGCTTCTCATGTCAATAATAGCTCAGCATTTATCAGGATTGGCTTCAATTCCCCGATGTGTTAACATGAATCCTAAGAATTTCCCTCCATTTACTCCGAATACACATTTCTCAGGATTTAACCTCATGTTGTACTTCCGTATTCTTCCGAACACCTCCCCAAGGTCGGCAGCATGCTTAGAGGGATCTTCAGACTTCACTACCATGTCGTCAACATACACTTCTAAGTTTCTCCCAATCTGATCCTGAAATATTTTATCCATCAACCGTTGGTAAGTAGCCCCAGCATTCTTCAATCCGAACGGCATCACCTGATAACAATAATTAGCGTTCTCAGTCATGAACGCGGTTTTCTCCTTGTCAGGGGGGTACATCCTTATCTGATTATACCCAGAGTAGGCATCCAAAAAGCTAAGTAAGCCACATCCTGACGCTCCATCTACAAGCCGATCTATGCTCGGGAGGGGGTATGTATCTTTCGGGCATGACTTGTTTAGGTCAGTGTAATCCGTGCACATTCTCCACCTTCCATTTGCCTTCTTCACGAGCACCACATTAGCCAGCCACGTTGTATACTCAATCTCTCGAATGAACCCAGCATCAATCAACTTTACAGTTTCTTCCCTCATTACCTTCCGCCTTTCCTCGCCTACCCGTCTTTTCCTTTGCGCTATTGGCTTAGCTTCAGGGTACACCGCAAGTTTGTGGCATAAAAAATTTGGATCAATTCCCGGCATGTCTGAAGAAGTCCATGCGAACAAGTCAGCATTGTCCTTCAACATCTTTGTTATCTGCTCTTTAATCTCACCTCCGAGTTTACTTCCGAGGCTAGTGCACTGGTCTTCACCGGCGAGCTGAAATTTCTGTAATTCTTCAATTGGCCTTGGCCTTTGGTCCTGCGCATCAAGTCGAGGATCAAGCTCCACCAAATTTACTGAGGCTGTATCCTTTTTCATATGTTCACTGCCACCAACCACCCTTCCTCTGGTGACTTTCAGACTATCCACATAACATTGTCTTGTGACCTTTTGATCAGCCTTTATTGCGACTATGTCCCCGGTCACCGATGGAAACTTCATTGTAAGATGCAATGTGGAAACCACGGCGCCGAGCTCATTTAACGCAGGTCGACCTATCAAAATGTTGTAAGAAGTTATTGCATCAATTATGAGGTACCTGACCATAATGGTTTTCGATCTGAGATCTCCACGGAAGGTGGTCAACAGATCCACGTATCCTCGGGTGTGAACCTGTTCTCCTGCAAAGCCGACCAACGGATCGTGATAAGGCTTGATCGTTTTCTCAGGTATCCCGAGCTTCTGGAAGGTAGAATAATACAATATATCCGCGGAGCTCCCTTGGTCTATCAGTGTCTTTTTGACGACATAATTGGCCACCTCCACTGAAATCACCATGGGGTCGTCCTGATTAGGATCAACTCCTTCGAAATCCTCATCCGAAAAGGTGATGGGCGGAGAACTCCGGGGCGCTCGGTGCATCGTCGCATTTACCGCCCGAATGGCCCTCAAGTGTCTTCTCCTGGCTGAGCTGGTTGCTCCTCCTCCGGCAAACCCTCCTGCTATAGTATTGATAACCCCTCTGATTCTGTTTCCTTCCCTGTTTCGAGTGTCGTCTGGCTGCACTCTTTCCTTATTCGGTTGCCGAGGTTCCTCTTGACCTCGGGTCTGACCTCTACCACGACCTCTTCCACTATAGGAGGGTCGACTTCCGTGACCCCTCTGTATAAAGTTGCCGAGATGCCCGGCCTGGATCAATTCCTTAATCTTGTCTCGTAATGTCCAGCACTCCTCGGTGGTGTGACCATAATTACGATGGTACCTGCAATGCTTTGACTGATCCGCAATCTCCGGGGTATGTCCGGGAGCTGGGAGTCGTATCAATTCGGTATTGCAAGCTTCTTCCAAGATTCGAGCACGGTTGGTGTTTAAGGGAGTATAGAAGTCATACTTCGGTCCCCGACTAATACCTTCTCTCTTAAACTTCCCCTTCTCTAACGTCGGCCTCAGACTTCCACGGCTGCTTGATTCCGTTCGCTTGTCCAGATCAGTCCAGACCCTATTTCTAAACTTTGACACCTCCTCCATTTGTATATAACCAGCTGCACGATTTCTAAGCTCATCCATGTCGGCAGGTGGTTTTCGACATAGGTGATCGGCAAATGGCCCCGGCTTGAGAGCCATCAACATCGTGTGCATAGCTACCTCAGGATTTAGATCCCGGATCTTTATCGAGACTGATGAGAAACGCTCCATAAAACTCCTTAAGGATTCATCCTTCTCCTGTCGCAAGTTTACCAACGCAGCCGAGGTAAGCTGGTGAGGTCGGCTGGTAGCGTACTGCGCTCTGAATTTATTGACCAAGGTTTCAAAATAATCAATAGATCGTGATGGGAGCCGGGTATACCAACTCAGAGCCGCTCCTTTCAAGAACGTAGGGAAAACCCTACATAAAACTGCATCCTCATTCGTGAACAGATTCACCTGCGTAACATACGCATCCACATGCTCATCAGGATTGGTAGTACCGTCATATCTTTCTAAGTTTAGACCCTTCCATCCTTTTGGTAATGGCGTCTCCATGATGCCATCAACGAACGGATGTCTCCGGGCAGCCTGCTTGTCCCCTCGCAAATTGTCAATGTTGGTCTCTGAATGGTGTGTTTCCTCCCGTCGGCTTTCCTCATGATGTGACCGCTGAGCTTCCCTGTTAATATTCCCCCGTTCCCCTCCTCGAGGAAGAGAAGTACTTTCATGATAGCGTTCCTGCTCCAACTGTCTGTTCCTTTCACGCATCTCCTCGTTCTCCTTTCTTAATGCCTCCATCTCCTCACGCATTGCCCGGATGACAGGGTGGTCCTCCAAAGAAGGCCTGTCTTCAGAGCGTCGTTCTCCTGCACCCGCACTGCTCCTGGTTCTAACCATGATCCTTGGTGGTGGTGGGATAGTTTTCCTCGGCCCCACGGTGGGCGCCAAAATGTTCCGTCTAAAGAAAAATGTTCCGTCTAAAGACCGAGAAAAAATTATTCCACCTCTGTATTCAGTCTGTCCTCCATTTACATTTATCTTTTTTCCTTTTATTCACCATCTCCTAACCGTTAAGATGTAACCGTCTTCTCCCTGTAATCCCTAATTTATCGGGATATTTCATAAATTGCCATTATGGAGTATCACGCTCTTTTAATGTGATCCCTGATTTTTCGCCCTGTAGTTATGATTCCGTAACTGTTATGATCTCATAACTGTTACTCCTAGCCGGGTGTTTTTGAGGTAAAACAGTTTTCGTGGAGAAACCCGTATGTGACCGAGATATTGTTTAGTCGGTCGATCATTTGGCCATACAATTACTCGGCCTTATCGTGCGATAACCGATGTATTACTCGGTTCGTTACACTTAAGCTCGGTCTCCGAATTATAGCTCGGTGTATATGAACCCGGAAAGCGAGGCTTCAAAAGGACGTATATCCACCTCGGACTTGTAACCTCGGCACGTTCATTTCGACACGTACAATTATCATTGGTTAACAATAATTTTTTATTTATGCACAATTTTTTTAAACAAAACTAGCCTCAACCCCCTGCACAAGGATTCTGAATTTTTTAACATGACAAAGAGTTTCAAAAAATAAATGAATTGTTTAATAAAAAGAAAAAATAAATAAATAATCACATTAATGAATAATAAAAAATAATATTTATTCATTCTACTTTTATATAATACTCTCTCCAATTCATATTATAAGGTATTATTTAGAAGATTTTTTTGATTCATAATATAAAGTATTATGTACTAGTTTGCCTTTTTTTACCTCTTATTCATTTAATAGCTAGTCTTGTAAACTGTGTTTGAGTAATGAAAAGAATTGAAATAAATAAGGATAAAAATGATATTTTTAAATATTTTTAAAAATTTTAAGGATATAACAAAATTTCCTTAAAATAGATAAAATTGTTAAAAATATTTTATATTATATACAGGATGGAATATATTGATATTGATTTTTTTCTCATTTCATTTTCTTTCTCCTCCATTATTCTCTTTCTTTGACCAGTTCTCTTCCATTATTCTCTGCAGCAAACTTGTCTAAAATGAGATATTGATCAAAATTAATGATTAGTATTGTTTTGGTTTTCTTCCCTATCAAATTAATAATTATTAACAATCAACATTGATTCCTTTCTCTTTTTCATAAATTTTAAAACATACTAAATTTCTCGGTTACTTTTAAAAGACAAATAAAGGGACTTTGTTTTAAATAATGATACAAGTATAACAAACCTAGTGGTACATTCTTTTTTTGGCCAGAACTAGTGGTAGATTACCTGATAAACATTTGCAAGTTATTTTTTAGTAAAAAAGGAAAAAAATTCCGGCAAAAAAGAAAAGTAAACCGGCAAAAAAAGAAAAGTAAACTTCAGATGTGTCCCGTGGCTTACTTGGCAGCCAAAAAAAATCTTTCAAGTCTTCCAAATCTCAAGTTTTTTTTTTTTGAAACACAAATATTGATTTTTTTTTGAAACACAAATATTGAAGACTTTATTAAAGAGCCATGGCCTTTGAATCAACCAGGACACAGATAAAGCGATCAAAAATGAAGAAGGAACTCTCATCAATCTTCCTCATGTGGACGATCCTACTCCTTCACGCAGATCTGAGCCGGGCAACTTCGGAGAACATCAACGGCAACCTCACCACCGCGTGCGACGGCTCCATCGACTGCCTCATCGGCTACGACATCGACGACGCCGCCGAGTTCCCGATGAATCCACATGTAGCCAGAATGCTTTTCGATGTTCGTAAGAGTGTGACGGGAGGAACACCGGTCAGGAATCAGGCTTCTGTGGACTGCCCTCAAAAACAAGGATACCGAACCTGCCTTCCCTCCGCAAATGGAGGCGCTCCAAGACAAAAATGCGGCGATTACACTCGAAATTGCTGAGAAATTCGTCTGCTGCTTCTGATTGATCAATGATTATTGTTGTTTGACTGTGATGTGAAGGTGTTTGTTTCTATGCTTTAATGCTTTCGGTTTCCCCCTTGTTCTTCTGTATATGTGTTTCAGGGTTTGTGCCACTTTGTTGATTGTAAGAATAATTATGAATAGCACGTGTAATGAAATGGAATCGTATGATTGATTACGATGAAAATAAGAAATTTCTGTCTCTCTCGATTTGCTTCAGCATCAATTCTATAAGTGTTTTTGGTAAGAGTTGGAGTCTCTGTGCTTTCTATTCACTTAGCATCATCGATAAAACAACTGTTTGATATCTCACCGAGTTTCTGTAATCTTTCTGTTGCGAAAGGATCGGCCATGGATTTATGATTCATCTTCGTGGATGAATGGGTGAATTCGGAGTGGGAGAGACAAGATGATGAGGGGGATATTACTTGATTGGTTGAAGAACAAACGCTCATGTGGGCGTGCGTGTCCACTTGCCACAGTAAAGTTCAATCCACTTTTGAATTTTGGCCTCATCAACCTTTTTTTTGCGTGCAAATGGATACCCCTGCTCATTTTTTAGGATATTCATCATAAATTTAAATCGTTTAGTTTAAAATGGGTGATTTAGATTTTCATTTTACTTTTAAAATTTTAATTATTTCTATTTCAATAAAAATAAACTGCAAAATAAAAATGATTTTGTAATTGTTAATTTTAAAATAATAATATTTTAACTTAAAAATAAACAATAAAAATTTTTTTACCAACCATGGAAAAGTTTAAATCTACCTACGGTGATTGGGTTGAATGAAAGAGATTTCCTCTAAAGCAAAGTAAATTATTCAAATTTTGTAGATAAAAAAAATCAAGTTCGATAAGTTGTTCCTAATTACACGGTCAACACTCAAATATAATCCTCTACTATATTAGATACCAAGCAGATGTATTAAAGAAGTTTAAATCTAATTGGTCTAAGTTTGGAGGATTCGAAAAGAGAGGTGGGAAATGGAGCCATCTAGGCCCATCTGAATTGACTCATCAAGGGTTAGTCGTAAGATAGTTGGACTGGGCCAATTTATATTTTAATCGGTTGGGACTTTATCAACCCAACATATAAAAAGTAAGACCACAATTTCTTTTACAAAAAGTTTGTATAAATTTAAAAATTGATATTTAAATCATATGCCTTAAAATCCTTAAATATTAAATATAAAATATTCTTCCAACCTTAAATTGAGGCATTATTTCATCAAATATTCAAATATAAAACATGAATATTTTTCAAATTCAAATATCAATAATATCTTTTTTACTGACATCAATAATGATTTGGAGGTGGAAGTGTGAACCAACTTTACTCACATCACCATGGGTTGGTCCTAAAGCGAACATACCAGTCCATTTTTTGGGTGGGTAAGAATTTTATCAAGTCAATCATCCTATTTTTTCTTTTCGGTCAAGTGAGGCAACCTAAAAGAGTTAAAACATAGAAACAAACACATTCACAACAATTACCACCAAAATAAACTAACATTTGAATGAACTGATAAATATTAGACTAATAGAAAACCATCATAACACACATTAAAAATTTTGTTTTTAATTGTTAATTGTTAACACACTACAATTCCAATAATTTGATCAAGTAGTAGATTTTTATTAAATAATTATTTTCCCATAACGGCTTGGACCCGTTTAACTTGTGATCTATATACAATTTTTAATTAATCAAATAGTTTTTCAAATAATTTAAAATTTATTTATAAATTACAATCTAACAGAAAATTATTTAACTGTTAGTTTATAATTAGAATTAATTATTCAAAATTTTTGAAAAAATAGAATTCTATAAATTAAATTTTGAAAGTCAATAATTCAAGAATTCAGTTAAAAAGTTCAATTCAATCCAAATAATAGGGTTATGAAAAAATTTTGAAATAATTTTATATCTGAATTTTAATAAATAAATTCAACTAAAAATTAAATTGAATTGTCAAATTTATTTTTGAAATTTTGGTGTCTTAAAATGTTGTACATACAATTTTTTTATTTCCCTATTTTTAATTTAAAATATTTTTAAATAGCCTCTACTATACATATTATCACTGCCTTCTTATAAACGGTACATAATGACAATGATTATTTGACAGTGAATAAGTCAATCGATTATAGTACAGAAGTTGCCATGTTTTTATGTCTCGCAAATAAAACAATAATTATATATTTTTTTTCTAGTGTGATACATCAGATAGATAATAATCTGATAGAAACTTTTTGATGGAAATAAATACTTATAATTCAAATTTAAATAAAAATAATAATATAATAAAAAGAGGCAGGGAACACAACCAATGCCGCACAGCTTATGTGGCTTGTGAATAATAGGTTACACATAGAAGTTGTACTGTTGATAATTTATTAATAATGTGACTCGTATGACATTTTGTAGCTTTGGAGATAGATAAATTTTGATATATGTTTTTATTAGTACCTTTTTTAAAATCTTATATATTAAAGCAATAAATATGTTTCTGTATCAACAAAGTATTGACAGAGTACCATAACTTCATAAATTAACATTTTGTTTATAAAATACTTTTTAATATGATTTATTAGAACATTATGTGCAGCGCGTGACTCACAAATGTTGAATAGGATTAAAGATGTCAACCTATGGCATGACAAGTGTTTTGCAAGTTAAATGGATCAACCCATCATATTACAATTTATTGAAATTTACTACTTGATTAATTTTTTAAAATTGTCATATGCTAATTGTTAATGAGAAATACATAATTTTTATAGTGTTATGTTGCTTTTTATGTTAGTCTCATATTTATCAATAAATGTGGATGTTGATTTATTACTTATAGCAATCATATAACATTTCTTAAATATTTAAGCTATCTTTTCGATATAATTTTCAAAATCATTCCTATGCATATATCATGTGGATACAATGTTAGTTGAACAGAAATGATAGTGTGAAATATTTTAATTTTACATAATATATTAAATATTTATTATTGAAAACGATGAGTTAAATCAATATAAGAACTTTTTCCACCTAGTCAATTAAAGTAAAAAAAGTTAATACTTAAGTTTATATACTTAAGATATTTTATTTCAATCAATTTAAGACAATGGATTTTTTTTATTAATATTGTTAACTAATTTTTAAAATTAAAATTCACATCTTTTAATTTGATTTGATAAAAAATATTAATTATATAAGTTTAAGTAGTTAAGTATCCTTAATCAAAATGTAAAGTCACTGGAAGACTTGGAAAAGTCTCCGTTCCGGAGAATATAGGCCAAACGAGGAATCTGACATTGACAATTGAAGCATTTGCACGGCAAACAATCATACATTATTGAGAAAATGACGTTTAAAGATTTCTATAAAATATGTTGGTAATGCTTAAATATCTTGAAACTTAAATTTTTTTAATAATTAAAATATATACTGCTATTTCTTAAATTTTCGTGAGTATTATTTAATTTTACCATTCATATTTTCAAAAATTATAAATATAAAACATTCTTGGAATATAAGAAATTATAATTTAAAAATAATTAAAGATAGTTTTGAAAGGCTTCAGTGTTGATTCCAGTGTTGTAAGAATTAGATCAAATTAGTCGGTTTGACGGGTTCACCAGGAACTGGTGCCAGGTGCAGTCTGAACATATGTGAAGACCAGTTAGTTCAAGAACTGGTGTAAATCCGTGAAACTGCCTTTGAATTAGTCAAATTAGTTGTAAATTTGGTTCTGAATCAATTTGAACCAGTTTGATTTTAAATTCTTTAAAAATCTGTTTTATAACTTTTTTTTAGTTTTTAAGATAAGATATATAACATTATTTGTAGTACAAAATATTTTTTATTTTTATATTATAATATTATTTAAACATTATAATTATTAAAATTTATAAATTTACTTAACAAATAATATATTAATAGATTATTACCTAATTATTTTGAACTCAAAATGTGATTGTGGTTGAATATAAATTTATTTAAATTTAAATATTGAGTTATAAAATTTATTAATAATTTGTTTATGGTGGATAATAGATGGAAAAAGCACACTTTTGATCCCATGATTTTACACTAAATTTCATGTTGGTCCCTTAACTTTATTTTGCTTCTTTTTAATCTTTTAATTTTTAAAATATAATTAAAAGTTTCTCTGTTACTAACATCATTAATTATATTAACAGAAATGCTGACAAAATATTATTCAACGTTGACATATCAATTTTTATTATCAAATCATCAATATTTTTAATTAATCTTGGGTTTAAAATATTTTTTAATTAAATTAAATTATTAAAAATAAATAATTATAAATAAAAACTTCTAAACAAAACCTTAATCTTAGATTTTTTTTTTGTCATGAAAAATGAGTTGGATAAAAATACAAGCATTTAGAAAATACTTTGTTAACATTTAGAAATGATTGATCAGTATTTTCTACTAATACAGTTAATTATGTTAATTATATGGAACATTTTGATTATATTTTGAAAGTTAAAGGATTAAAAAGAAATAAAATAAAATTAAGGGACCAAAATGAAATTGAGTATAAAGTTAAGGGACCAAAAATATATTTTTGCCATAATAGATTGATAATTCAATATTATTTAATTTGAAGTTTTAGTTAAGTCATAAAATTTGTCTAAACTTGTATTATTGATTTAAAATATATTATTTTAATCACTACCTTTCTGACCTAATTAGATTATAATTGAATCATTAAATCTTCAATCAGTGTGTTATCTGATGTAATATCTAGTTCAGTTCTAACAACATTTGTTAATTTTGATTATCGAAAGAAATTTAGATTTTTGAAATATATATAACATAATAACATATATTTTGTGATTTATGAAAGTTAAGAATAGAGATTCATATTATAAAATTTATTTTTTTTGGAAAAGGTAAAACACAGTTTGCAAAAAAAATATTTTTATCTTATTTCTAAGTTGTTTTTGTGATACATATAATTAATTCGAAAATAAATTTCAGTTATAAAAGTACCTATGTAGTGACTTGAATATTCTTTCTCTGTAGGAATGAGGGCAATTCAGTGCCATCTCGCTGAATTTCGGTGATCCTTCGTGATGTATGAATGAGTGAATTTTGGTTTATTATTATATTTTTTGGTCAATTGGTTTATAGTTGAATAAACACTAATTGAAGTGGGTGTAGACGCTTGAATTTTTTGATCTGTGCAATGGGTCAGGACTCCTGGCCTGGTCCCATTTGTCCCGTAACGGACTAACTCACCGAACTATGAGTTGGGCCCCTTTTTTCTTAGTTTCATTAATCCATTATTCAGATACCCAAATAATTCATTATCTCTTAGTTTCATTAATTCATTATTCTTGAAAAGGGAAGAAAATATCTTGGCCGAAAAAAGAAAAGGAAGGAAATATATTCAAAGAATCCATTATTCAAATACTCAAATAATTGCACACATTCAAATATGTAGGAAATTTTACATCGCACCTGCCTGTTGTGGCCTGCACACTACTATACTCTATCATGGCTTGCAGTATTAAGATACATACAATATTAAAATAACATTTTTAATATAATATTCATATAATTTTTTAAATGATTATGATCAAAATAAATTATATTATAATTTTTTAAATAAAATAAAATTAAAAAATTCAATATTTTATTAAGTTATTCAATATATGTAAAATTATTTTTAAATTATTAATATGTAGCAACAAATAATTAATAATTAACAACAAATATTTTAATATATAGAAGGGGTATTATTGTCCAACGAAATATAGATTTTTTTTTTCTTTCCATGGCATGCTAAATGTAGGATCTGGTTGGTTTACATTTTTATAAATTAAATTATGATTTTTAATCATTATTTTTTTTATTCAAATAGGTTTGTGATAAACTTTTTTATTTTTATCTAAACTTCATTTTTGTAAACTATGATTATTCTAATAGATTTTTTATAAAAATTAATCCAAATAGGCATGTAATTATCTCATTTGATTAACTTTTATTTTTATTCCTATAAAATGATTTCGTGAGGCCTAGCTCCTCACTTCTCTTCTCTCACATTGTCTTTATCAATATCGCCCCCCTCCCTGGGCGGCGGCTGGGGTGAAGCGGGGGTGGGCCTCTCTCCTTTCTCTTACCCACTCTCGGTCTCACTGTCACCCTTGGCGTCGAACATCCCATTTGAATTTTGGGGGCCATGTGGGCGTGTCCACTGGCTACAGTCTCCACTTCTGAATTTTGGCCTCATCAAACATTTTTCTTGCAGGCAAACGCAAACCCCTATTCATGTTTTAGGATATTTCTCATAAATTTAAATCGTTTAGTTTAAAACGGGTGATTTAGATTCTTATTTTATTTTATTTTAATTTTAAAATTTTAATAATTTTTATTTCAATAAAAATAAACTGTAAAATAAAAATGATTTTGTAATTGTTAATTCTAAAATCAATAATATTTTAACTTAAAAAATAAACAAAAATTTTCCCAACAATAAAAAAATTAAATCTATCAATGATAATTGGGTTAAATAGAAGTGATTTTTTCTTTTAAATCTTATTGATGGAAAAATCTAATTAAAAGAGTTACCATAACTATGCCGGCAATATTTGAGTATAACTTGGTAATATAATTATATGAAGAATGCTTAAATCTAATTGGTACATAAGTTTGGAGGATTTATATTATCATTATTGATGTAAGTAAAGCGAAAAAAAAATCATTATTGATCTAATTGGTACATAAGTTTTGAGAGTCAAAATTTGCTTCTTGCTTGGTCTATTTTTCTCCTTGTTTCCATGACTTCTTCCCCTTTCAGCTGCTGGTTCAAACGCGTATGAGGCAAGAAGATGATGTATTAAGAACTTAACCAAGATAATTATATGTTATTAAGTCATAAAGTAACTTTATCTTTGACTTTAGCTACTTTTTGGCAAATAAAGCTTTTGTCAAAATTCCCTTGGTATCCCTTCTTCACTTCATGTCTTGAGTTCATTTTTGGTCAAAAATTACTTCAATAATTTTTATGGACCAAAATACCCCTTACCAATTAAATTTACCCGTACATATTAAGTATTTTTGCTAAAATTGTCATTATATTGGTACAGGATTATCCAAAAATTACTTTTGATCCAAAATCATTATTTTGATCCAACATATATTTTAGCAAGGTTCAATCATTGTCCTTGAATCAATACTGTCTTTTCCTGTAGTCTAAACTGACTTTTATCAAGTAAAATATTAATATTAAATCCTAATCATCCAATAAATGTTATTTTAACCTTAATAAATTTCATAATATATTTCATTGGGTCTAATTCATTGAGAGCTTTATTTTGACTATAATTTTTCATATTTACAAAAATACCCTTGATCCAGGGTAATTTATAATTTTTGAAACTTTCATGTCATTAGATGTAATTTTTCTCAAACTTCTTTCTCTTTTTCCTGTCAAGCCACTCTTAAGGGACTAAATTGCATACATTATTAATTCTTGAGGATAAAATGTAATTTTCTCATTTTTCTGTTTAATAAGAAAAAATGACCTCTTTATCCTTCTTTACACTTAATGGTATCTTACTATTTTTCCTAATTCATTTTACATTTTACGATGTCAAATTTTTCATTTTTGGGCCTCAGATGTATTATTTACATTTTACTTCTAATTTGAGAAATGACTATTTTACCCTTAAATCAAGTCAAAAACATAATTATCTATTCTTTTGGGTACTTTCTTGTAATTTCACCCAAAGACTAATTTTTTCTTATTTCCTTTCCATTGTTAACTTCAAATTGGTTTATCTCCTGGACCTCCCAGCTATGCAATACTTATACTATTGCGCTCAATTTAGAGCAGGCTTTCATTCAAGTAGTATATTACATATTTTCTAGGGTAAGTTCTGGAATTAATTTCTGATAAGGAACTTATAAAAAATTAATTCCAATTAAGGACTCAACATAATTTCTTATGAAAATTAAATAAGAAATTAATTTTTTCTAAAGTCAGATTATATATAGTATTTTTATCTCACTTCATTTCTCATCTTTTATTTATTTTATAATATCCTATAAAAATAAAGATATTACGTACTTCTGGTACTTGGAGGCTTTCATTAAAAAGTGATGACTTTTACATGCCACATCGGTGAGAAGTGATTACGTGCGTATACTGATTAAAAGACAAGAGTTTTGGACGGCCATTCGGATTGGGTGGTTTAATTCAGTTCTCGCAAGTTCATTTGGCCAAAAAAAGATTATTTTTGAAATTTTGGTGTCTGAAAATGCTGTAAATATACTTTTTTATTTCCCTATTTTTAATTTAAAATATTTTTTAAATAGCCTCCACTAGAATATCTTTTACCTTTTTTTGACCAGGAATATCTTATACATATTATCACTGCCTTCTTATACATATCATGACGTAATACTATTTGACGCAAAAGAAGTTAATTGATTATTGTATTGAAGTTGCCATGTTTTTATGTTTTACAAATAAAAGAATAATTATATTTTTTTTTCTAGTGTAATGCACTGGATAGATAATAATCTGACAGAAAGTTTTTGATGGAAGGATATATCCATATGGAAGTATGAAAGTTTGACTTTGACAAAAGAAATGAGGCTATTACCAATTAATTCAATAGAAATTAGCAAGGAAATAGAAGAGTTTGCCAATTAGATAATTGCTATAAGAGATGGAACAATTGTACCTAAGAATGAATAAAAATTCAAAATGAAAATTCTACTCAATCTCTTATTACATGTTTCTGATTATCCTACCAAAACCATTGTTGAATTCATACATATTTACAAAATTTTCTCATGCTAAAAAGTAATGTTTATATATATATATTCTCATATCATTTAGGATTTTCACATTTATAAAGACATAATTAACTTATTTTTAATGTATATCAATAATATCATTTTTAAATATTTATTTTATATCAAATATATTTTATAAAATTGATTTACAAGAGCATTCCATGCATCACGGGTATATTGCTAGTTTATAATTTAAATTTAAAAGTATAATTCAAATTCAAATAAACATAATAATATAATATGGAGAGGCATGGAACCCAACAAAAGATGCACAAATTAATCATGTGGTTTGTGAATGTTAAATTGCATAGATCGATGTTGCATTGTTTATAACTTATTAATAGTGTGACATGTATGAGATTTTATAGCTATGGAGATAGATAAATTTGATATATGTTTTTATTACTTCTTTTAAAATCATATCTATTGAAGCCATAAACATATCTCTGTAAAAACAAAATATTAGCAAAGTATGGTAACTTTGTAACTTAACATTTGTTTATAAAATACTGTTTAATATGATTCATTAGAATATTCTTGTGCAACATATGAGTCACATATGATTAGGGATGTGCCATTGTGCGACACTAAATTCTCACTTCCATTTTCATTTCCATTTTCCACCAACCACTTCCATCATACCAAGCAGGGCATGACTCTTTTATCACAATCTTTGCATTCTTCAACATCTCACGTCTTTCTGTATTGGGATTATGATATTTTGGGGTTAAACTCCCTTGCCATACACTCCATTCAATCTATATTATAAGGTATTTTAAGAGATTTTTTCTTGATCCATAATCTAAGATGAAATGATATATTTTTTACCCCTTATTCATTTAATAACTAGTCTTATAACTTGGGTTGGAATAATAGAAAAGAGTGGAATAAATAGAGGGCGTAAAAATATAATTTTTGGCTCTTTTTTTTATAAGTTTAAGGATGTAATAAAATTTCTTTCAAATGCGTAAAAATGTTGGAAATATCTTATATTATGGATCGGAAGGAGTATGTAAATAACTTTTGTAATGGTTTTTTCCTTTGATTTAAAAAAGTTTTTTGAAAAACTTCAGTGTTGATCAAGGTATTAAAAACCGGATCGATTATTGAACCGGATGAAACAATGGTTCAAGGTTCAATAGTCGAGCCGGGGTTAGACCGGTTGTGAATAAATTAATATATTTTTAATAATATAGTCAATTGATAATCTATTTTCATATTATTTGTTAAATAAATTTATCATTATTAATCATTATTAATACTTATAACATATTAATATATAGAAAGAAAAAAATTTGTACTAAAAAATAATGTTATTTTATTTAAAAAAAATAAAAGATTAAAAAAAAAAGTTGGGACCGGTTCAACCCGGTTTTTTACTAGTTTTTTACCTGTTTGACTGGTTCTTGACCGGCTTGTAAACCCTCCGATTCCCATCTATTACTGAACCGGATCAGGGGCTGGTTCCCGATCGGATTGGTCGAACCAGCCGGTCCGGTTTGGTTTTTATTATTATGGTGTTAATTTTGATTATCAAAAGAAATTTAGATTTTTCAAATATATATAACATGCATTTTATGAATTATGAAAGTTAATAGTTGGGATTTATATTAAAAAATTTGGTAATTATTAACTTTATTTATGTTAATTTATTTTAAAAAAATACAATACAATTTGCAAGAAAATTATTTCTATTTTATTTCTAAGTTGCTTTTGTGATACATATAATTAAATCGAAAACAAATTTCAGTTATAAAAATACTTACTATGTAGCGACACATGAATATTCTTTCCCCGTAGGAAAAAAAGAGCAATTCAACAAGTCAGTGCCATCTTACTGAATTTCTGTTATCATTGTGATGCGAAAGGAAGGACCATGAATTTATGATTCCTTCGTGATGGATGAACGAGTGAATTTTGGTTTATTGGTTGAAAGAACACAGGCAGAAGTGGGCTTGTCCACTCGCCATTGCTCATCTACTTTTCGAATTCTGGCCTAATTATTATTTTCGTTCTCGTTAACTTTTTTTTTTTTTCCGAATCAGTTCTTATTAACTTTAGCTCCTCGAGTTAGAGTTATTATTACATATGTCCAATTGAACTAGCAATTGGGTCGCAATCTATGGTTGACTTGTATAGTCTGAAAAAACAAAAAACCCATTCTATGGTCCCATTTGACCCATGGGTGAAATAGGCTAACCTTCATAACCCATGAGTTGACCCTCCCTTTTCTAGTTTCATTAATTTATTTTTCATATACCCAAATAATTCATTATCACAAATAGGTTAAGAATGAACTGTGTAAGCAGATAAAGGAAGCCAACAAGAAAATTAATTTACAAAGGTAATTCAACAAAAGATGGAGGGGAGCAAAGGAATTTGAAATAGCAAAAGATGGTCTGTTTAGATTTCAGGATAAAGTGTAAGTTCCTCAAAAACCGAGTTGAATGAAATCAGGATAGAGTGTAAGTACCTCAAAAACCGAGTTGAATGAAAGGATTTTAGACGAAGCCCATAAAAGTAGGTATAAAAATAATTTAGGAGCCACAAAGATGTACCATAATTTAAAGAAACTATTTTGGAACCTTGGAATGAAAAATGATATAACCAAGTTTGTTGCAAGATGTTTGGCGTGTCAAATGGTAAAGTTAGAGCACCCAAATCCTGAAGGACAACTACAACCATTAGAAATCCTTTGATGGAGATGTGCTAGTATTTCAATGGATTTCATAACAGGATTATCTAGAGCATCATCAGGATATGATGTTATCTGGGTAATTGTGAATAGATTAACAAAGTTTGCTCATTTCTTGCCAATGAAGTCAACCTATACATTCGATAAGTTGGCACAATTGTATGTAAAGGAGGTTATAAGATTGCATGGAGTGCTGAGTAATATTGAGTCAAATAGAGATCCAATATTCACTTTGAATTTTTGGGGATATCTACAAAAGGTTTTAGGTACTAAATTAAGATTTAGTACAACTTATCACTCATAGATGGATGAACAAATAGAAAGGACCATTCAGACATTGGAATACATGTTAAGAGTTTGTGTTTTGGAGATAAAGAGAAACTAGGATGTGTATTTATTGTTGGTAGAATTTGCCTACAATAATAATTATTATTTCAATATTCAAATGGCATCCTACGAAGCTTTGTATAGAAGGAAATGTAAATCTCCTTTGTGTTGGGTGGAACTTGAACAGAGGAAATTTCTTGGTTCAAAATTGGTAGACTGAACAACTAAGTAGGTTAAAATAATAAAGAAGAGGTTTGAGATAACTTAAAGCATATGGAAGAGTTGTTCTGATAAAAGAAGGAAGCCATTGGAATTTGTAGTTGGAGACTGTGTCTTTCTCCATGTACCTCCAACTATGAGAATTGGTTGGTCTATCAAAGCTAAAAGGTTTAGTTCAAACTATATAGGACCATTTTAAATTCTCTCAAAAGTTGAACCCTTAGCTTGCCTTACCCCCTAACTTAAGTTAAATTCATAATATTTTCCAAGTATTTCAACTCAAAAAGTATCAACAAGGTCCTTTACATGTCATAGAAAATATTAACTTATAGGATAATTGATTTTATGAAGTAAAACAAAAGAGAATATTTAACTATTGGGTCAAGCAGCTGAAGAACAAGAGCATTTCTCTGGTAAAATAAAGTTCCTCTGAATTTACTCAATTTTGTTACAGCAGCAACAAGAATTCTAGAAACTTGCATAGGATAGAGTCTACTAACTGATGTAGCCAGAGTGATCCTTCCTGCCAAAAACAAACTCCTAGCCTTCCATGTAGCTAACTTAGAATTGATCTTTTCTAAAATATACTTAAAAGTCTTAATCCAACTCAAACGATTATTAAGTGGAAACCTCAATTACCCTCTTAAGTCATCAGATATCTTCAACCCCACTCTATTAGCAAGCAACTTCTTTTTACTTCTAGGAATATTCTTGGAAAAACAAATAGAAGACTTAGTAAGGCTTACCTTTTGTCTCGATGCCATTGCAAATTCCTCAAGGCACTGTAACATCACAGCAATCCGCCCTTCTTCAGCATCACCAAATAGAAGCAAATTGTCTGCAAACATAAGATGCGAGAAACAAGGTTCGACTTTAGAGACTTGATGGGAGCCCAACCACCCTCATTCACTCTATCCATAATTATATGTGAGAGTTTATCCATACACAGGACGAAAAGGTATGGGGAGAGGGTCCCCTTGATGAATTCCCTTGGAATGAATAAATTCCTCAGTTTTCCTCCCATTCCACAGCATATTCATGGAAACTGAAGTAATATAATTCATTACTAGCTTTTTGAATATGTTATCCAATCCAATCCCATTGAGAACTCTATGGATGAAGCTCCAATTTAGCCTATCGTAGGCTTTTTTGAGATCAATTTTGATAGTGTAACATCTCTAATTTCCTATATATCATAAAATGTATAAGCATGTAGAAAAATCTGATATACAGGAATATATGTGAAAAAGGGTAAAAAAGTTATTTTCCGGGTTAGAAGAATAAAATTCAAAAATTACATTTATATCTTGGGGAAAAGAATTATTTCCATTTTAATTCTTGAAAAAAATTACAAAAAAAGGCCCGAAAGAATGAAAATTCACATTTTGCTCAAAGTCAAGGGTAATTTTGTAATTATTAAAATTTATGTTAAATTGAAGTTTATGATATACTGAATCTAATGGAATAATGCAATAGACTTAACAGAATCAATTTAAAAGAAATTTGATTTCAAGATGCAGTAGAAATTATACTGCAAAAGTAAAGGTATTGTGGGCCCCATAAAAATTGAAAAAGTGAAAGGAAAATTATGTGAATCCCACAGATATTTTAGGATACAAGATATTAAAGAGAACACATACAAAATTATTTTAATCTCGTATCCATAAAGTAATAAAATATTGTAAAAGTAACTTTATCGATCTAGGTAAAAAGTAACTAATACAAGAGATATCAGGACTATGAAAAATATGTAGTATTTTTTATATTTTTTTCCATAAAGTGGCGTGACCAGTTGTAGCACATAGGAGAATCGCTTTATTTAATTATTAAATGAGGGAAACTTAATGGCTAAGTATTTGTCAACCAAGCAAAGTAACCATTATAAGTTGACTTATTTAACTGCCTCCACTAACCAATTTATGTGCTACATAAGGAGAGGAAAGAGAGAGCAGCTAAAAATAGCCAAGAAGAGCGGAGAATAAGTGAGGGAGAAGAGAAGTAGAAGGAAGGAAGAAAATCAAACAAGAATTAAGGTAATTTCTATCTTTGACCTTTAAGGCTTTCAAGTTAGTTTGAGTAGTTTGGTATGGTTTATTAGAGTTTTCTTCTCTTCCTCCCTAAGTTTAGATCCAGCCATATGTGAGGGAAAGGAAAGGGAATGTTTTCTTGCATGAAAATGAAGAGAAAGTGTGAGAAAGTTCAAGAAAACTAAGTTTAGGTGAGTTCGAAAGCAAATAAATGAAAAATCACTTCTTTCTCTTGATGCCTTGTTTTTAGTCACTGTATAAGGGTAGGAAGGAGTTGGATTTTCATCATTTTGATATTAAAAATGAATTTCTCATAGTAGATTTCCTTAAGAATAAGTGTTGGAATTAAGAAAAGGCTTAAGATAGATTATATGAAATTTTTAGGGTCTATGGTTCCTTATGAAGCTGCCCCTGAATTTGAATGATTAAGTAAGTGTTCCATGATGTATTTAGGTTTGTCACATCCCAAGTAAACCTTTGAAAGGGTGAAAGTAAGAGGAAAGATCAACGGATTATAGCAAGGTAACAAAGTTACTTTTCTTACACTCTATTATCTTGCCATGTTTTAAGATGCTTTATGATATACCATATTGTATATTTGATAAATGGTGATTGTTTTGGCTATTTAAATGTGAAGGCTTTATGCCCAGAATATCCATTTCCTAAGTTGTAATATGATCAAATTTTTTATAAATAATATGGTATTCTATGATTTATCATGGTTTTATGATGTTTCTATGATTTGCTTAATAATTATGTGTGAAAAGTGGTTTGCTACTGAGATTTCATAATCTCACCCTTCCCAAATACTAACCATGATAGAGCCATGATATGCCAAAGACCAAAGCAAGCTAGGAGGATTGAAGAGAAACATGTTTATTGTGCAATGCAAAGATTATATATGATGATGATAATTTGGTCATAAAGTTTGTTATGTATTGTATGACCAATAAGTATTAAGTTGGCATATATGACTAATGAATGTCATGCTATATGAAATTATGTGAAGAGTGAAAATGTATATTAAATGAAATTGAGTAATGTTATAAAGTCAAATTTGTAAAGTATTAATGATTTCCTTGCTAGCAATTCATAACCAATAAATGTTTAAAAATGCATAGCATGAGATAGTAAGGGAAAGGAATCAAAGTTTATTGCCACTAGTAAGTGGGTATAATAAGCAATATGCCAAAATAGTTTGCGCATAATTTGGAAAAAAATGAAAGAGGTTACAGTTTAAAGGAAGTAAAAATAGCTTGTTGGCAAAATGTCTGAAACTATGTTGACTCTAGAATGGTGTATAAAATTGCGTGATACTCCAAAATTTAATAGTTTATATATATGAAAAGAACTATGTCTTAAGTTTGATATGCTATTGGTTTGAATGTATTTGGAGTTATATAATGTAAGTTATATGTGTTCTCCTCAATCTGTTCCAATAGAGAATAAATCTGACTCTTGATGCTTTATAAAGATGCCTTATTTTGCACAAGTTGAATAAACATAAAAAAGAGTATAGAAAGTAGACATGTAGAGATTTCATATGATATAAAGAATGCATGAAAAAACTTAGTGAATGAGGAGATATGAAATTTTAAATTTATGGGTCAGAATTTGAATAGAAACTGAAAGTTAAAAGTGAATAGTAAATTGAATGAGTAAACTGTACTAATCTACACATTCAAATTCTAGTTTCATATTTTTTCCATAAAATAAAGAATGTGAATATTTTTAAAGACTTGATCTATAATGATATGATTTTTGTGCATTTAATTATAATTTTTCAAAATTCACTGTGCAAAGTGATGAACAATGCACGAAATCAGTTTTTAAAATTTTGTGATATTTAATTGGTTTAAGTTCTCAAAAGCCTTTTTAATGATTCTAAATGAGGTAATATTTATGGGAAAAGTATCCAAAGATGAAGTGTGATAGATAGCACATATACCTTTCCTTCTCTTACAAAATTTCATAGTACGAGCAATTTCCTAGCTAATGATTATATTATCTTGAGTGCATCTACCATGAATAAAGCTAATATGGAATGGGATATGAGAAAATCCATCAAAAGCTTCATCCTATTTGCAATTATCTTGGTAAGACATTTATATGACACATTGCATAATCAAATTGGCCTAAATTGTGAGATGGACTTAGAAATCTCCCTCTTCGAGATAAGGGAAATAAGTGTTTGATTTACCTCATTAATCTTATCAATACCTTTAAAAAAATGATGAACAAAGTGGACAAGGAAAGGTCCCATTAAGTCCCAACTCAATTGATAGAAAACCGTAAGGGAGCTATCCATACCAAGCGCTTTAAAACCCCTAGAGAAAATGGCTCTTTTCACCTCTTCATCTCTTGGAACTGAAGCCAAGTAGCCATTAGAAATATCCTCAATCACAGGAAATGATGAGACAGTATTGAGGATTATTCATGAATGCTCCTCCATGAATAGCATCTTAAAGTAGTCAGTGATGTGCACTAATAACTTCTTCGGGTCCTTAGTCCACTCCTATTTCGATGACTTCAACTTAATTTTGTTTGACCTCTTCCTCATATTAGGTTTGGTATGGCAAAATCTGGTGTTCCTATCCCCCTGTTCAATCCGCTACTCCCTTGATCACTAGAACCACATTACCTCTTCCCAATCAAGGAGCTTATTGAGTTGTTGTTGGAGTTCTCTTTCCAAATTTTGTAAATACTCTGAATACTAGCAAGCCTTAGAAGCTTGAATGCCTTTGATCCTTCCCATAAGCTCTTTTTTCTTAGGAAAATGATCACAAACACATCCTTCTTCCAAACTAGGAGTTTGTTTTGAATTGCCCTTAGTTCATGAGGAAGAGTGGCATTATGATTCCACCATGAAGAGAGGGAGCTCACGAAATCCTTGTGGCCTAACCATGCAGCTTTGAATTGAAATGGTGTATCCCTCTTATTGACACAAAACTTCCCATTCAAATGAATTAATAAGGGATTGTGGTTAGATTCATTACCACGCCCGAGAACCTCCACTTCAATATTGACATAAGGAGAAATCCATTCCAAGTTCCCCATCACTTTATCCAATCTTTAAAAAATTCTAGAACAACCAAATAGAAGAGGACCTTTCAAGGCAAATCTCAAACTAGAAGCTCCAAGATCTTCAAGTCTATATTGTCTCATATTCTCTGTGAGGGCTTCACATCTCCTAATATTAGCTGAAGCTCCTCTGATCTTTTAAGTTGGGAATGTAATTTCATTAAAGTCTCCCAACACAAGCCAAGGAAATTTCATCAATCTACTAATTTCCAGGAGATCATGCCAAAGAGTCAACAAAAAATTTGAACGGGGAATACCATACAAAAAAGAGATAAAACTTAGGGTCAACTCCTTGTTCACCAAGTACGGGATCAGATGGTGCTTGACATGAAGAATTTGAAGGTTGACCCTAGAGCTCTTCCAGAGTATTGCCATGCCCTTGATTGATCGATACTTGGACTACACATCATGTTGAAGCCCAAACCCTTGAGAAACTCAAAAGGTTCAGAGTCCAAGCACCTTGTTTCCACTAAGCTAATAATTTTGAGCTTTTGTGTTAAACAAAGATTCTTCAAGCTTCTTTTAGTGGAAACATAAGCCATAAAGGACGCCAGACCCATTATTTCATTAACAAGTGTTGGATCCTCCTTATAAGGAGGAATGCCTATCTCATTCTCTACTTCCATTAAAATGGTTCCCTTCCTTACCTCATCAAGTCCTGGGTCGTCCTCAGCCAGATTAGTTGTTACATCTTGTGACCTAGATTTAGGCACATGGGCCTCTCCGTTAGGTCTATCATCTATCTTTCCTTTATTTGACTTCAAAGAGTAGCCCTTATTTTCAATCATCACCTTGGTCTCTCTATTCTCTTTCGCTTTTATACTTAGTTGGGCACCTAATTCGCTCGTCATCTCTTGTGTCTTCGCTTTAGGAACTGACGATGGGGAATTCTGAATGTTATCAAAACCAAGTCCTTTCTTTTTTCCTTCTTTCGCAGGAATAATCATTTTTTTACCCTTCTTTTTAATATTCCTTATCAACTCACCTTTATGCACCTTCTGCACCAAATTTTCACTTTTTTTGTCATCTGGAAACCTCTTTTTTGTGTAGCTTAAGTAGGAAACCCATGACTTTCTTCTTAATATTTGCTAGTGATTCAAATCTGGATCCAAAGATCATGGGCAAAGGTTAAGTGGACTCTTTCTCCTTGATAAGTTTTTGTACCTTTTTGCACTACCTTCTAGACAACCTTTTGTTCCTCAATTGTACTTTGCACCTGAGGGTTCACCCATCCCTCACTAAGATTCTCGTTCTCCTTCATATTGAACCTCAGTTTTGCAAGGTAGATCTCCGGGGCTATGTCCATACTGATCGCAAGTTAGGCATAGTTAGTGCAAGCCCTCATACTCAATTAGAAAATCTCTTTCTTCCAACTTAAAATATGGAACTAGTGATTTGCCCAGATCTGTGATAACACACAAGTGGGAAAATCTTGCCTTTGTCTTTAAGGAAGTGTTGATGTTCACTTTGATAGTAGATCCAAATACATTCCCCATATATGTCAAAATTTTCTTATCATAACGCTCAGTTGTGAGGTTAAAGATCCAAATCCACACTGCCACCCTATCAATGGTGGCTTCCATGGGGTTGAAATTTGGTACCCAAGGTTTGAAAGTGAGATAACTATCATAAATAATCCATGGCCCTCTAGAAATTGCATCTTCATAATTAGAATAGTTAAAAAACTTCACAAGGAAGTATTTGTAGCCTAGATTAACTACATCAATTGAACTTGCTTTAGTCTAAAGAGAATTAAGTTTGGTTTCCAATGCTTTGAACCATATATGTTGATTTAAAAGTTTCACTATCAATGAAGTATTCCAAGGTTTTTGTAGTTTCTCTTTAACCCGTTTTGAGAATACAAACTCTAGAATCATTACCCCATTAACGTCATGTTCAATCGTCATGAAATCATCTTCACCTGAATAGTTAGCATCATCTTTAGCCTTGATTCTTTTTAGAACTTCAGGACATTTATCCCACCATTCTTCATCAATAGCCAAGTTTTCCTGCCTCCTCGAACTTCCTTAAGAGGTTCCTATCAACTTTTCCTTGTTTGAGCCACCTTTTGGAGTATTGGGAGTCCCTTCCAAGAAACCTTGGCAATACAATCTCCACTACTTGACCTTGTTGCCTGAGAGTTTTGACTTGAGTGCAGTGGTCCTTCACAATCCATAAGTGGTGGAGAAAGTTTTCCCCTATAGAAGCATTAACTTCCAATGAAGATTCCTATCCATTACTCACCTTCGAAGTAGGTATTAGTGATGGCTAGACTTCCTTGTAGAGCTTCCTCATAGCATTACCTCCTCCAATATCATCAAAACTTCCTTTTACTTATTCATCACCTACCCTGTTTAGCTTGCTTTTGTGCTTGAAGACTGGAGGAGAGTGAATTCACTCTGTTGGCTACCTTGTAGGACATTGGCCATCCCACCAGGACCCCAATAGGGTGAATGGTCCTGTTCATAATTAAATAAAGTTTCTCTCTCTAACTTTCTTTGTTCCTTAACTTAAGTTCATTAGCTATAGTATTTGAATTTGTTATCACATGACCTATGCCCTCCTAAAAATTCAATTGTTTTAAGAGTAGGCACTAGGCAAAATGATAGCATGGTTGATGATAACAAATGGAGGCCACCTTCAGATGATTAGTTCAAATTGAATTGTGATGGTTTAGTCACTTCTGATGGTTCAAGTGCTGGATGTGGGGGTTTGATTAAAGACACGGCCGGTACTTCGAGAGGTGGATTTATTAGAGCAGTTGGTCAATGCCCAATCAAATTAACAGAGGCTTGGGCCATTTTCGTAGGATTGGGTTTGGCATGGAGGAAAAGGCTTCAGAAAGTGATTGTAGAAAGTGATGCTGAATTCCTCATTGATGATCTTAGGGAGAGGCGGACTTCAAAATGAAAAGGGGAAGCTATTATGATAGCCATTTTTGATTAGTAGACCGTGACGGGTCGGTAGTGTTCAAACATGTAAGAAGGGAAGCAAACAAGATTGCTGACAGACTTGCCCAGGAAGCAATTTCAACCAAGAGTGACTTGAAATATTTTGAAGAGGCTCTAGACTTTATTGGAGATCTGCTTAATTGAGATCTTTTGGCATTGTAATTTGTAGTTTGTTTATGTCTCCTTATCTTTTAAAATTTTTTGATATGATTAAAGAATATGGGCCAATGGATTGAAAAAGAAATCAATGGTTGCAATTTATTCCCTTTGCCTATAAATAGCCTAGCCTTCCCTCTCAAACCACACTGGAAGTGGCATGGGGTACTAGAGAGAAAGAAGGGAGAGTGAAGCTTTGAAAGAGAAGGATGGAAGAAAGGCTCGAAGGATTAGGGAAATCACCAAGGTATCATCTTTCTTTATTGTTGCATTTTATTTTTAAGTAATTGGTTTGATTTAATTTTATGTTGCCATGGTTTTGAAAAACATGTTTTAGTAGCATGAAAGTGTTTGTATTTGGATCAAAGTCATGATTTTGTTTAGGACATGGTATGAACATGTATGAATATGTTTGAATGTTGAAGAACATGTATGAACATGATACGAACATGTATGCTTTGATCCTAAAATGTTATGACAACTTTGTGAAATCTTCTTTTTGTATCAATTAGTATTACTTAAATAATATCATGTTAGAATGAGATAATGATACTATTGAGATTTACCCAAATTTCACTCGTCACAATCCCTAATCATGGATAGGTCTAAGCCATATAAAAGAGAAAGAAAAGGAGTTGGAGCAATGAAGACTTAGAATTAATGTTATGATATTATTTTGGAAATATATTAGGAAATTATGTATTTTAAGTTATGGATATGTTGTATAATATATTTGACATTATTAGTAATATATGAAAGTATGTTTTGAAATGATCCATGAGCTGGTTTATTGTTTTATGACGATTATTTTATTATTACTAAGCATAGAAGAGAAAAGACAAATATTATGTCATTAAGCTTAGTAAAGAGAATTACCTAGGGAAAATAATGGATTATGATGAATAATTGATGTTATTATGAAGAGAAATTCCTAAGCTCTAAATTAAGACCCTATTTGGTTAAATATAAATTAAGTTATGTAATTTTCAAGAGAAAGTCAAAATTTGGAACATTTGTTGACCAAATAAATAATAAAATTCGACTAATGAACTATGCTGTTTGGTCTAATGAATTTCCAGTTGATTAGTTTTTCCTTGTAGAGAACTACAAGAGCTTCAAAAAATAAGGGTTACAAAATAAATAGTAACACGATGAGACTTTTGGTTAAATTTTGATTTTTGCTTCCAAATGCATTTCAATGAAAGCTAAATATATGAGAAAAATGGAAAATAGTTCTTAAAGTAAAGTGTAATAGTTATACCTGAGCCTTACCTCAACAAGTGTCTTTTTAGACTTTACATGCATATCACCTCTCCATCCTCTTTCCAACAACATATCAAGTAAATATTTTATCCAATGTTTGATAAAATCCAAACAGTTTTTTTTTCACAAAAAAAAAACAGTGTTAAGCATATTTCAACATTTATTAAAAATATTTGGATGTTGGAGTGTTTAAATTATAAATTTTTATTAGATATTTTGATTGTTTATTTAATTAAATAATGAATATTTTTCAATTAAAATGTGATTCTTATCCTTAAGAGAAAATTATTATATATGATTGCTTATTAGATATTCTAATCATTCTTATTATTTTTTTATATTAGTAGGAATATGTTTCACAAAGGAAAAAAATTAGATACTTAAACTTATATGCTTTATTCAAATTAAATCATGTCATGTGTACTTTTTGCATGTATTATTTATTCTACAAATAACTTTTGTTATTAATAGGTTAACTTATTTTTAAATTTGAAATCCATTTTAATTTGATAAAAGTATATTAAGTACTCCCTCTATTTCTTATTATAAGACATATTTTTTGGAGAATTAAAGTTTCAAAATATGAGTCATTTTATGAAATCTGTGTAGCATATAATATTTGTTTTCCATTTTTACCCTTCTTGGAAATACTAGAAAAAGTTATGGTGGAGAAAGATTAAGAAAAATATAATTAAGATGAGTTATAATTTAATTAGGGTAATTTGGGAAAGTTATGATAATTTTTTAAAATATTAAGATTTTCAACTAATCTTTTAGATATATATAAAATAAGTAAATATGACTTATAATAAGGAATAGAGAGAATATATAAAGTATATAAGCTTTCTTCTTTCATAAAATGAACTATTAATTAAAATATCTCACTATAATTGTATATATAAACAGCATACCATTAAAAAAATTAATTCCTGCGATCACTAATTAAAAAGATTTATGCAATCCCTCTGCTCAGCTTCAAATATTTCCGCAACCATTTTTCTGGGCGAAAGATGAAAAAAAAAAAGTTGACCATCTTTGTCATAAAAATATAAATGTATCCAATATTTTTATTTTCATATATGAACAAAAAGCAATATCCTCTCAAACATATAAGCAATAAGAATACCTAATAAAATTTATAACTTAAATATTTTAAAATCCAAATATCTAATAAATAATTAAATACATCTAATACTATTTCCTTATTTTGTTTAGGCTCTTTCCACTATAAAATAGTTGCTTTATTTTTTTCATGGAATAGTTTCTTTCTACAGGCGAAAATGACGCCACTATAATATAGATGTCTGGATTTTATCGGGCTCGCACACCTCCAGGCTCCAGCTGCCTCCCTCTTGCCCCAAGTCATTTTTTTTCCATTTATTTTATTTTTAATATTTAATTTTAGAGATGAAAAATAACTTTTTTAGAATTATACAACAATAAAATTGTCCTATTTTTTATTTAATTTAAATATTACACATTAAAAATAACATTTTTACAATTATATAATTATATGAAAAAAAAACATAGAATAAGATAAAATTGCACAGATGTATAATATTGCATGATCCCTTGAAAAACATATTTTATTATCCATAATTTTTAAATTAAAAAATAAACAAAATAATTTTCCCACCACGGTCCATCAAATTTTTTTTTAAAAAAATGCTAATTAGGGATGATTGGACTATCAAACATGGTATGAACTGTCTGAGATGTTGCTGGAGAATGGATGGAGAAAAGCCTGGAGAGGAATTGAGTAGTGAGGATCTGAATTCAAGACCTGCCTTTTTTGATTTTTTTTGTATTCTGTTGGTTAAAAAGCCCTGCCCTATTTGAGAGAGAGAGAGAGAGAGAGAGATTATTGAACAATAGTAACTTAGATAAAAGTGGCCTCTTTCTTAAGAGAGAATTACGCTCTCATACGAGAGAGAATTAGAGATCAATCTATGATTACAGAATCTTATGAGATGTCGCTAAATTGTTTTATTAATTGTTGACACAAAAAAGTGAGCACTTGAAGATTAGGATCGAGGATGAAATTGACCAGTCGTAGCAAATCTAGTGAGACTGGAATTTGCCATTCCATTCCACAGGGAATTCATAATTATTCTAACTATCAAAGTGGTACGTACGTGCAAACTCACACATACACAAGAACAAAAGAAACTATAAGCTTCAAAACATAGAAACAAACACCTTCATTTGCAATCTCCTCCTCTGTTGAAATCAGAGCATTCAGGTGTAACACCAGGCACACCTGGTTTCGGAAGGCAGCTTATTTATCTTTTATTTCGTTTACAACTCACAGCAGACTGAGCGCTGTTTAGTGTGTTCAAAATGACACTATCCTTCTTGTCATCGAATAGCATTCTGGCAATTTGCGAACTCACTGGGAACCCACCCACATCGACGTCAAAGTCATTGCCGATGAGGCAGTCGATGGAGCTGCCGCACGCGGTGTTGAAGCTTTCATTGACATTCCCTGAATTTGCCCTACTCACATCTGCGTTGGCCAGTAGGATCATCCACACGAAGAAGATTAGCAAGAGTTGCTTCTTCATTGCGTCCTCAAAAGCGTGACTGTGTCTGCAGGTTTATTTAAAAGCTAATTATTACAGCACTCGCGAGACAGTTCTTTTTTAAGTTTTTTTTTTTTAATTTTCTCCATTTGTTTTCTATGACAAGTCACTTTAAATCGTTTTAGAGATACTAAGAAAAGCTATTAAAAATAGTTAAAATTCTTAAATTTTAAAAAATTTATTATAATTTTTCAATATTATTGTTATTGAATTATAACCTATTTTAATAATTTTTTTAATTTTTTTACCATAATTATTTAATGATGGACAAGCATAAAAATAAATATTTCATACTTATAAATTGGTTTAGTATTTTACATACTTAAATTATTTTAGAACATGATTTATAGTAGAAAAATCATAATAAACATTAGCTTATATAGATTCTTTATGGTAATTTTTCCATTCATTTATCCCCTCCCACTAACTTTTTTTCGTTGAATTAGCACTAATTTTTTTTTTGTTTTTGATAAAAATTAGAGCACTAAGTTAGTGCTACTAACTTTTTTTTGGTGGGATAGTGCTACTAACTTTACCAAACTTTTCAGTGGATTAATATTGTTGAAAAAATGTTTCTTATATATTATTTGACTTTTAAAACAAACTGAAAATAATTTTAATATATTTTAAATTTTTATTAAAAATAGAAAAAATTAAATGTTGATTATTAGTTTTATATTAGCTTTCTTGAACATATATGCTATAAAATTAAATGCGATGTGAAACCGGGTTCAAATCCTCCTAACGTTAAAAAAAAAAAAGCAATATGAGGGTTTATAAAGGATTTGAAAAGAGAAATTCATATTTACTATCTTTTATTGAAAAATATATAGCAGTATTATACTTTGTAATATGTAAAATGTTTTCAATTTCATATATCTCAAGGGCAATAAAATAAAAATATATTTCATTTTATAATAACCATAACATTATAAAATGTTTACATAATACAATGAAACTTTTCATTTTTATAATTAACAATTTTTAAATAGGAAAGAAAATAATGTTTTCACTATCTAATAATTTTTATAATTAAAAATTTTGGCTAAAAAATTAAATTTAGGTTAAATTTATTTAATTTAAAGACTTAACCGGTTCTCTAAGACCCACATAGTTCTCAACTTAATTCTAGTTCCTGGCTCAAAAGATGATTCGAAGTGGTCCAACTCGATCGGTCCAACCCCTGAAATGATCTAAAACAATAAATTGTTATATATTATATTTAGAAATATTTTCTCATGAAAACTGCTTATTTGATGTATGAAGATATTTTTGGAAAAACTTAAACCAATTAAAACTTTAAAATTGTACAAAACTATTTTTACTGGTTTATAGCTCATTACACAGTGATTTCTCAAAAATAATAACTAAATGTGGAAAAATATTTTTCCAGTGGTTTAAGTCTCTCAAAATCGTACACATATCTAATTTTCAGGAAAAAATCAGAAACTCGGAAATGAACGTAGCAATTCATATAGTTTATGATATACATATTACAGTTCATTTCGCGTCTCTGTTTCTGTCCTAAAATCTAAACCTTAACTTTGAAAATTCATTTCTCTTAATATACAAAGACATTTGGCACATATTTAGTATCATTGAAAATCTTTACTTGTCTACTTTCTAACCATATTTTTTTGCATATCTATTCTACTCCTACTATTCATAGCATTAAGATATATCATCAGGGGTCAGAATAAACTATCACTAGAGTAGTTATAGTAAATCATGCATAACTACCATTGTATAAATTCAAATACAACTAAATCAGTGCCATTATGTTCTTGAGACATTCATCTATCCATGCATATAAACTATAAAGTTTTTGGATACATATTCAAATTTATACAATGCATCAAATTAGACAGCTAAAACAGAGCAATAATGCTTCATTCTTCTTCTTCCATCATCCTTGTTACTTTTCTTTAGTATTATTGGACCCTATCATTGGGAGACATGGGATAATATGAGGAGACATCTTATTAGTAACATAATTCAAGCTTATCATATTATCACATTAGCTTAACTTTGCATAAACATTGCATAATTATAATAGTTTCATAATATACTTTTGGGAAAAACAATTAAAATTATAAATTACAGTAGAAATTTTAGCAGCATAACAGCTTAGCAAATGAGTATCCTGAGGTTTAGCCCTTAACTTAAAATAGCCAAACCAATCATAAAAAGCAGCCAAACATCATAGCAACATTTTTAAAGTATAAACACAATGTATAAATGTAAAAGTTTACAGTAAGAGTTACTACCTCAGAGTTTTAACCTTTAAATCTTGGGTTCTTTATTTCTTGAATAACTCTTTTGACTTGACTAGAGCCTATTAATATCATTAAATTTTACTTAATAATGTATTTTCATCATATAAATTTAACTTAACCATAAACTATAAACTTTTTCTTCAAAATCATGTCTTGATCTAAAAAGAGAAACAAGAGGGAGGAAGAAAATAACTTAAACTCTAACTAATCTTAAACTAAATAAATAAAAAGGAAATATAGAAGAGATTTAGAGTAGGAATTTATCTTAGAAGATCCTTACCTGCCTTCCCTTTTTTCCGCCTTCCTTCTTTCTCCTTTTTTCTCCTTTTTCTCCTTTCTTCTTTTTCTTCCTCTTCTCCCCACAGCTCCCTCTCTCACGCTACCTCTCCTTTCTTTTTGGCTTGTGTGAGTTGTGTGTGAAAAATGGGGAGGGGGAGGGAGGTATTTATAGGAAGGTATGATAGTTATGGACCATCAGATTGAGATTTAATCTGAGGGCTCACAATTATTCTTATATTTAATATACCAATTATTCATTATACCCTTAGATATTTTTGGACTTGTGAGAGAGCAGGGAAGGGCAAAAATGTCCAATTTTTCCCTCCTTACTTTATGTCAAATAAGAAAAAAGAGATAGTATACTTTTTTCTTTTGTAAATAAATTTGACTCTGGTTTGAGTACTAATTTATCGGGATTTTCTATTATGCTAGTAACCTTCCTATTTACTTTATCTATGGGACTTATTACCTTTCTCTTTTACCTTTTATATAGAGTCTATCTATCTTACTTACTTTTTTACCATTCATCTCCTCTACCACTTACTATTTACGTGGAACCCGCCTTTTTCCAGATTTATACTTTTTTCACTCAGGGCCCACATAGCCAGTATCACCTGTACTTTTAACTTGCACTGGAGTATTTAAAATATTATTTTCTTTGTCTTATTATAAATAATAATTTTACCCTTTTTAAGCCCATTTTTATATTTTAAAATATTTTGGGCCTTGAGCTGATTTAATTAAATATTCAGACTTCTCCACTTGTCATGAGTTAATCCAAAACACTTTAATATCATTTATGACATCATCTGATCATAAAATACATATATAAAAATTAGAATGTTACACAAATTGAGTTATTGATGTCTATAGGTGACAGTCTAACTAGTTTAACTGTTTGGTTCAATCCAATTCCAAAATCATTCCTTGATTCCTCTAAAGTAAGGTTGAAGGTTTGAATGGTATGGATTAAAAAATTACGTAAAGAGAACTACCTTGAATTAGACTTGACAAAGCTTGGTTAGATATTTGATATTGTTTTAAAAAAAGAATAGTGATTACTAAGTAATAGTTATATGGAAGTACAATAAATAATATATAATTTTTTACACAATAAAATAGAAATCTCTCTCAATCTTGGCTACCAAACGGTCTTGCTCTAGTTCTATTGTAATTTTAAGGAAGTATAAATTTCCTTATGCTTTTATTAGACTCTATTTCCATATGCTAATGATGGTTGGAAAACCCGTGACTTGTGATCATACACACCTGTACGTGTCGAAATGAACGTGCCGAGGTTACAAGTCCGAGGTGGATATACGCCCTTTTGAAGCCTCGCTTTCCGGGCTCATATACACCGAGCTATAATTCGGAGGCCGAGCTTAAGCGCAACGAACCGAGTAATACATCGGTTATCGAACGATAAGGCCGAGTAATTGTATGGCCAAATGATCATCCGACTGAACAATATCTCGGTCATATACGGGTTTCTCCACGAAAACTGTTTTATCTCAAAAACACCCGGCTAGGAGTAACAGTTATGAGATCATAACAGTTACGGAATCATAACTGCAGGGCGAAAAATCAGGGATCACACTAAAAGAGTGTGATACTCCATAATGGCAATTTATGAAATATCCCGATAAATTAGGAATTACAGGGAGAAGACGGTTACATCTTAACGGTCAGGAAATGGTGAATAAAAGGAAAAAAGATAAATGTAAACGGGACACACTGAATACGTAAGGTGGAATAGTTTCTCGGTCCTTAGACGGAACATTTTCTTTAGACGGAACATTTTGGCGCCCACCGTGGGGCCGAGAAAAACTATCCCACCACCACCAAGGATCATGGTTAGAACCAGGAGCAGTGCGGGTGCAGGAGAACGACGCTCTGAAGACAGGCCTTCTTTGGAGGACCACCCTGTCATCCGGGCAATGCATGAGGAGATGGAGGTATTAAGAAAGGAGAACGAGGAGATGCGTGAAAGGAACAGACAGTTGGAGCAGGAACGCTATCATGAAAGTACTTCTCTTCCTCGAGGAGGGGAAGGGGGGAATATCAACAGGGAAGCTCAGCGGTCACATCATGAGGGAAGCCGACGGGAGGAAACACACCATTCAGAGACCAACATTGACAATTTGCGAGGGGACAAGCAGGCTGCCCGGAGACATCCGTTCGTTGATGGCATCATGGAGACGCCATTGCCAAAAGGATGGAAGGGTTTAAACTTAGAAAGATATGATGGTACTACCGATCCTGATGAGCATGTGGATGCGTATGTTACGTAGGTGAATCTGTTCACAAATGAGGATACAGTTTTATGTAGGGTTTTCCCTACGTCCTTGAAAGGAGCGGCTCTGAGTTGGTATACCCGGCTCCCATCACGATCTATTGATTGTTTTGAAACCTTGGTCAATAAATTCAAAGCGCAGTACGCTACCAGCCGACCTCACCAGCTTACCTCGGCTGCGTTGGTAAACTTGCGATAGGAGAAGGATGAATCCCTAAGGAGTTTTATGGAGCGCTTCTCATCAGTCTCGGTAAAGATCCGGGATCTAAATCCTGAGGTAGCTATGCACACGATGTTGATGGCTCTCAAGCCGGGGCCGTTTGCCGACCACCTATGTCGAAAACCACCTGCCGACATGGATGAGCTTAGAAATCGTGCAGCTGGATATATACAAATGGAGGAGGTGTCAAAGTTTAGAAATAGGGTCAGGACTGATCTGGACAAGCGAACGGAATCAAGCAACCGTGGAAGTCTAAGGCCGACGTTAGAGAAGGGGAAGTTTAAGAGAGAAGGTATTAGTCGGGGACCGAAGTATGACTTCTATACTCCACTAAACACCAACCGTGCTCGAATTTTGGAAGAAGCCTGCAATACCGAATTGATACGGCTCCCAGCTCCCGGACATACCCCGGAGATGGTGGATCAGTTAAAGCATTGCAGGTATCATCGCAATTATGGTCACACCACCGAGGAGTGCTGGACATTACGAGACAAGATTGAGGAATTGATCCAGGCCGGGCATCTCGGCAACTTTATACAAAGGGGTCACGGAAGTCGACCCTCCTATAGTGGAAGAGGTCGTGGTAGAGGTCAGACCCGAGGTCAAGAGGAACCTCGGCAACCGAATAAGGAAAGAGTGCAGCCAGACGACACTCGAAACAGGGAAGGAAACAGAATCAGAGGGGTTATCAATACTATAGCAGGAGGGTTTGCCGGAGGAGGAGCAACCAGCTCGGCCAGGAGAAGACACTTGAGGGCCATTCGGGCGGTAAATGCGACGATGCACTGAGCGCCTCGGAGTTCTCCGCCCATCACCTTTTCGGATGAGGATTTCGAAGGAGTTGATCCTAATCAGGACGACCCCATGGTGATTTCAGTGGAGGTGGCCAATTATGTCATCAGAAAGACACTGATAGACCAGGGGAGCTCCGCGGATATATTGTATTATTCGACCTTCCAGAAGCTCGGGATACCTGAGGAAACGATCAAGCCTTATCACGATCCGTTGGTCGGCTTTGCAGGAGAACAGGTTCACACCCGAGGATACGTGGAGTTGTTGACCACCTTCCATGGAGATCTCGGATCGAAAACCATTATGGTCAGGTACCTCATAATTGATGCAATAACTTCTTACAACATTTTGATAGGTCGACCTGCGTTAAATGAGCTCGGCGCCGTGGTTTCCACATTGCATCTTACAATGAAGTTTCCATCGGTGACCGGGGACATAGTCGCAATAAAGGCTGATCAAAAGGTTGCAAGACAATGTTATGTGGATAGTCTGAAAGTCACCAGAGAAAGGGTGGTTGGCGGCAGTGAACATATGAAAAAGGATACAACATCAGTAAACTTGGTGGAGCTTGATCCTTGACTTGATGCGCAGGACCAAAGGCCAAGGCCTATTGAAGAATTACAGAAATTTCAGCTCGCCGGTGAAGACCGGTGCACTAGCCTCGGAAGTAAACTCGGAGGTGAGATTAAAGAGCAGATAACAAAGATGTTGAAGGACAATGCTGATTTGTTCGCATGGACTTCTTCAGACATGGCGGGAATTGATCCAAATTTTTTATGCCACAAACTTGCGGTGTACCCTGAAGCTAAGCCAATAGCGCAAAGGAAAAGGCGGGTAGGCGAGGAAAGGCGGAAGGCAATGAGGGAAGAAACTGTAAAGTTGATTGATGCTGGGTTCATTCGAGAGATTGAGCATACAACGTGGCTGGCTAATGTGGTGCTCGTGAAGAAGGCAAATGGAAGGTGGAGAATGTGCACGGATTACACCGACCTAAACAAATCATGCCCGAAAGATACATACCCCCTCCCGAGCATAGATCGGCTTGTAAATGGAGCGTCAGGATGTGGCCTGCTTAGCTTTTTGGATGCCTACTCTGGGTATAATCAGATAAGGATGTACCCCCCTGACGAGGAGAAAACCGCGTTCATGACTGAGAACGCTAATTATTGTTATCAGGTGATGCCGTTCAGACTGAAGAATGCTGGGGCTACTTACCAACGGTTGATGGATAAAATATTTCAGGATCAGATTGGGAGAAACCTAGAAGTGTATGTTGATGACATGGTAGTAAAGTCTGAAGATCCCTCTAAACATGCTGCCGACCTTGGGGAGGTGTTCGGAAGAATACGGAAGTATAACATGAGGTTAAATCCTGAGAAATGTGTATTTGGAGTAAATGGAGGGAAATTCTTAGGATTCATGTTAACACATCGGGGAATTGAAGCCAATCCCGATAAATGCCGAGCTATTATTGACATGAGAAGCCCCCACAATATAAAAGAAGTGCAGAAACTGACAGGGCGACTAGCATCACTATCACGTTTCATACCAAGGTTAGCGGAGAAAGCTAGGCCGTTCTTCAAGTTGCTTAAGAAGGCCGCGCGGTACGAGTGGAATGAGGAATGCGAACAGGCGTTTCAGAATTTCAAAGGCTTCTTTTCGGCACCACCGATTCTTAATCGGCCGACCCCCAACAAAGAGTTGCTACTGTATATGTCGGTAACTGATCATGCGATAAGCTCGGTGATGGTACAAGATATCGGCAAGCAGCAGATACCGGTATATTTCATTAGCCGAATACTACACGACGCAGAAACAAGGTATCAGACTATTGAAAAGTTAGCTTTGGCTCTGGTCACATCAGCGAGAAGGTTACGACCTTATTTTCAAAGTCATGAGGTTATTGTGAAAACCGACCACCCCGTAAAGCAGGTCCTGAGGAAACCCGAATTAGCTGGACGAATGATCTCGTGGTTAATCGAGTTGTCAGAATTCGGTATAAGATACGAGCCTAGAGGGCCAATTAAGGCGCAATGTCTGTCTGATTTCATCGCTGAACTTACTCCATCCGTCGATTCCAAAGACGGGACCCGATGGATACTTTACGTAGATGGCTCCTCCAACACTAAGGGGAGCGGAGCAGGAATCATTCTAGAAGGACCTGGGGGATTAATTTTGGAGCAGTCTCTCAAAATCGATTTCTCAGTCACGAACAACCAGGCCGAGTATGAAGCTTTCATTGCCGGTTTAAAACTAGCTAAAGAAATGAGAGCGAAGCAAGTTAGGTGTCGGAGTGACTCACAGTTGGTTTCTGAACAAGTCTCGGGGGCTTACCAGGCTAAAGATCCACAGTTGGCAAGGTATTTGAACAAGGTAAAACGATTAACTGAATGCTTTCAAGAATTTGCTATTGAGCACATTCCAAGAGAAGAGAACTCTCGAGCTGACCTATTATCCAGATTGGCTAATGTCAAGAAGCTCGGGCAACATGAGACGATCATCAGGGAAACAATACATCAGCCCAGTGTCGATCTTGATGAGGTTATGGTCGGAGACAGCCCGGATCGGGATTGGATGACCCCTATTTGGAACTACCTGGCCGAAGGGACCTTACCCAGCAACCAGAATGAAGCAAGAAGGTTGAAGATGAAGTCTTCCCATTACATAATAATGGGAGGAGATTTATACAGGCGAGGATTCTCAACTCCCCTTTTAAAATGCCTCACTACTGAACAAGCGAAGTATGTTATGAGCGAAATCCATGAAGGAGTGTGTGGGATGCATACTGGTGGAAGATCTATGGCAGCAAGAGTAATCCGGGCCGGTTATTATTGGCCCAATATGCGAGCTGATTGTACCGAGTATAGTAAGAAGTGTAATGAGTGCCAAAGGTTTGGTAGTCTGCACCATGCACCGCCAGAAGAATTGCACACAATGACGTCTCCGTGGCCATTCATGGTCTGGGGAATGGATATTCTCGGACCTTTTCCAATGGGCAAAGGGCAAGTCAAGTTCTTACTAGTGGGCATAGACTACTTCACTAAATGGATTGAGGCAGAATCGTTAGCTAAGATCACGGCACAGCAAGTACGGAAATTCGTATGGAGGAATATTATCTGTCGGTACGGTATTCCTCACTCGGTGGTTACTGATAATGGAAGGCAGTTTATTGATGGAAACCTGAAGCAATTCTATGAACAGCTCGGTATCAAGCATCGAGTGTCTTCGGTCGAGCATCCCCAAACTAATGGACAGGCAGAAGCAGCGAACAAGGTTATCCTCGGAGAACTCAAGAAAAGATTGGGAAGGGCAAAGGGGGCTTGGGCCGAGGAATTGCCGAGCATCCTCTGGGCCTATCGTTGCACGCCTCAGTCAAGCACCAAAGAAACCCCTTTTAGGTTGACTTTTGGAGCAGACGCAATGATACCTGTGGAAGTGGGAGAGCCGTCCTTAAGGCGAATACTCTCCGAGCAACGTATGAACCAGGAAAACATGGAAGTTGAACTAGATCTATCCGAGGAGGTCAGGGAAAACGCACGTATACAGGAAGAAGCTTGTAAGCAAAGAGCAGCTCGGCGTTATAATTCTAGGCTTAAACCAAAGAGTTTTGTTAGTGGAGATCTCGTTTGGGGAAAGCTAGCTGCAAATTGGGAAGGACCTTACCGGGTTACTGAAGCGTTGGGCAATGGATCATATAGACTAGAAAAGCTGTCAGGAGAAGCAATCCCTAGGACATGGAATGCTTCTCACCTCAAAAATTATTTCAGTTAGTTGATGTATACAAGGGGGGCGAGGTACTCTTTTTCCTAACTCGGTCTTTTGTCCCAAAAGATTTATTAAAAAGGGTTTTGGCCGAGAAGGTTTTGACGAGGCCTACCTACCTACTTCAATAAAGGAAATTCTTTGTCATGATTACATTCATCTATCTCGGTCAAGAATGAACCGAGCATTCGAATTAAATTTGGTCAAGTCTGAACCAAAAATTTGTTAAAAATTCGGTCAAGTATGAACCGAGCATTCGAATTAAATTTGGTTAAGTCTGAACCAAAAATTTGTTAAAAATTCGGTCAAGTATGAACCGAGCATTCGAATTACATTTGGTCAAGTCTGAACCAAAAATTTGTTAAAAATTCGGTCAAGTATGAACCGAGCATTCTAATAAAATTTGGTCAAGTTTGAACTAAATTTTTGTTAAAAAATCGGTCAAGTATGAACCGAGCATTCTAATAAAATTTGGTCAAGTTTGAACCAAATTTTTGTTAAAGACTCGGTCAAGTGTGAACCGGGGAATTGAAACTTGGTCAAGTATGAACCAAGGTTTCTATCGTAAACTCGGCCAAAAATGAACTGAGAGGCTAAATTAAATCTTAGTCGAGAACGAACTGCGGGATTATGTTAAACTTTGTCAAAAATTTGAACGCGGTCAGGTCATCAGGAACCGGCAAAAGATTGTTATCATTGCTTAGAAATAGGTCTGAACAATACATCAAAGTAAAGAAAAGAAATAGACAGTCAAGGAGATGGGCAGTCCGAAGTTGTAGGAATATCCTACAATTCTTCCTCATCCACAAGCATACCATCTTTGACGTCTTTATTTACATCAAATGCCGAGAGCTCAATTTTCGGCAGGAAAAGATGCACCTGACGAAGTGCTTTATGGAAGCCCTCTACGTGCTCCTTCATTATTTGTTGCACGGCTTCCTAAACGTCAGCCTCAAGCTCGGCCTGTTTTTTCTTAGCTTGTTCCAAATCCTTCTGCAAATTAGTAGCAAGGGCCGAGGATTCGGCTTCAACGCTCTTTGCCCAAGCAACTTCAGTCGTCAGGGCATCCCGCTCTTTTTCTACCACTTGCATTTTCATCTCGGCAGCAGCGAGGGACCCTTTTAGTTCTTCTACCTGCCGAAGAAGAGCTGCTTGAGACTTTGAAGCTTCGGCAAGCTCCGAGGAAGCCTTGTCTTTAGCGTTGGTCACTTCCAAAAGCTCGGTCTTAGCAGCCTTCAGACGGCGGTCGCTTTCCTCAAACTCCTCCCCACAAAACGAAGCCATGTTCGCAGCGCGCAGGCACATAGCCGACATGGATTCCAAAACAGCCTTGGGACCCAATCGCTGCAAGGTCTCTTTGTCACCGATTTCATGGACGCTACTCTTGAAAAGCTTGGCAATGTTTGGATCAATGCCTGAAGGCGAGCGTCTAATAGGAGAAGGTAGGGGAGATTGGTGAGCTGAAGATACAAGCTCCTCGTCGGTGGTCAGAAGCCGAGCACATTTGCTCGGGGGGCTTCGTGAAGAGGAAGGAATCTCAACAACCTCAGCTGTTGCTATTACTTCGGCACGACCTCTCTCTTCTTTATCAAGGTGAGCCTGCGACTTCTCGGCACTTGGTCCTGCTAATGGGGCCATGTGTTTTATCGAACGCCAGTTGAACTTCCCCATCACCACTGCAAAATAGAAAACATATATTAGAAGCTGAAACAAGTATGGTAGCACAGGATAAAAGAAAAATCAGCACTCACGTTTAAAATCTTTGTTAGGGGTTGAAGAGTAAGGGAGTCTAAGTAGGATTTTACAGTTTAGAGGACGAGGTAATTTATTTAACTGGCCGACATCTGCCTTTTCGGATGCCGACATATCCTCGTAACACCAGGATTGAAACTTAATGGGAGTCCGAGTCCAATAAAGAGGAAACCTGGGCCGCCCTCTCTCATCGAAGAACATGTCCGAGTATCCCTCGGCTGGGCGCACTTTGAAGAAACTTCCTTTGAAGTCTTTATATGACGAGGTATAAGGACCGATTATCCCCTTCTTGTTCATACCACTAAGGGAAATCCAGCCGATCTTATTTCCAAATCGGATTTGATAGTAGTAGAGAAATTTTGGGGCGGTCGGTGTCATATTCAATTTTCTGCACAGAACCTCGAAGGCTTTTAGAAACGCCCAACTGTTGGGATGAAGCTGAGTCGGAGCGACGTTCAGCGCCCTTAAAACAGTACACTCGAACTCTGAGAAAGGAAGACCAACTCCCAATGATTCAAATAGTGTCTTATACATATATATAAAATGCGTTTGTACTGGCAACGCAGAAAGGAAAACGTGCTCATCTTCAGCACACGGCTCGGCAATCATGGCCTCTTCTGTTTGTGTGCTAGACAGAGAAATTGACTTCCTCAGCTCCACAATGGATTCGGCAGTCCGAAATTTAGAATGGTAGGATCCAACTTCTCCTTTTACCCAATAATATCCCGGAAGCTGAATGTCAGGAACTGGGTCTCTCTGAACTCTGGAAGTGACTTTTCGGGGGTTTTGTACGGCCATCTGCACAGCAGTAGCCGAAGATGAAGCCTCTCTTTCGGCCGGAAAGTCAGCCAGACGAAAATTCAACTCTGTGCTAGGGAAGGAAGAGTTTGACGGTAAAGATTCTTCTCCAATGCCCAAAACCTCCCTCTCAATCAGGATTCGATGAGAGGACGACCCAGCCAATGCCTCGGATCCTCGGTTTGAACTTATGGTGGGTGGAAAAGGTATAGAATAGTGTGAAGAACTTGAGAAAAAGGGAAAACACAGAAGAGGGCGTACCTGGAAAAATGACGGAAGGGGCAAGGAAAAGGAGGCCAAAGACGACAAAGAGATTCAGAGAAAATGAAAAGCAGATGTAGGTTGAAATAAAAGGACGAGCGCCCAAGTCCAATATGTATGCTCCTCCTCGAAAATGAGCAAATTAATCATGACTTTGGGGAAGCCAATCGTCACCATTGGGGAACGTGATTTAGCTGACGAAAAGACGCAGCATTAAATAACACTGCACGCAGCTGTACGTGTAAGCACATTACCGTTTCGGAAACCAAAACGTCAAAAAGCCTCTGGGAAGGTTCTGGAATCCCTAAGGAACTAAAGCGATTTAAATTCAAAAAGCCAGTTGTTAGTCGACCACACAATTCAGAACCCTCTCATCCAGATTGGACTCGAGGCTTGGGGGGCTAGTGTACGTGTCGAAATGAACATGCCGAGGTTACAAGTCCGAGGTGGATATACGCCCTTTTGAAGCCTCGCTTTCCGGGCTCATATATACCGAGCTATAATTCGGAGGCCGAGCTTAAGCGCAATGAACCGAGTAATACATCGGTTATCGAACGATAAGACCGAGTAATTGTATGGCCAAATGATCGTCCGACTGAACAATATCTCGGTCATATACGGGTTTCTCCACGAAAACTGTTTTATCTCAAAAACACCCGGCTAGGAGTAACAGTTATGAGATCATAACAGTTACGGAATCTTAACTGCAGGGCGAAAAATCAGGGATCACACTAAAAGAGCGTGATACTCCATAATGGTAATTTATGAAATATCCCGATAAATTAGGGATTACAGGGAGAAGACGGTTACATCTTAACGGTCAGGAGATGGTGAATAAAAGGAAAAAAGATAAATGTAAACGAGACACACTGAATACGTAAGGTGGAATAGTTTCTCGGTCTTTAGACGGAACATTTTCTTTAGATGGAACAACACCCACACTAACATCACTACGAGATAATTAGGTATCGATCATGATATGGAATGGTTGACTCCTCTGATCTTCGAGATTATTAGGTATCGATCAAAGTGGTGGAAGAAGGGTACATTACATGTCTTCAAAATTGATGGTAGTCTTCATTTGGCTCCTAGTAGCGCAAAGATGGTTGATGGGCTTATTATTATCAAAATTTTCTCGTGTTTGATGATTGGAAAATTCGTGACTAGTGATCATACACCTGCACGCACTATGATCCACTTGCGCGATATTCGATTTTATGTTATTTATTTTATTTATTTTTCGGGAATTAATACCGTGTGAAATTTTTGAATTACCAAAGACACATAAATGACTGGTTTGTCGTGTACGTGTGACAATAAATATATGCAAGCATACCAAAAATTGGGTCGCGCAATTTTTCATTAAATAACATTGAGTTCTAATGGCTCATTTTTTTCACATGATTTTAAAAATTGAAATTAAAAATTTTTTCATAAATTTCCAAAAAAAAAAAAGAAATAAGAAATAAGTAGTTTGATTGTTTGTTGTGTATGAAAATAAGTTTGGACACGTACATCAATCCACTAAAATAAGTAAATGCCAAAAATTTAAAAAACCAACAACTTACAACTCAGTTAATAGATAATTAGATCTATTTAATTAAGTCTCTTAAGTACACTATTAAGGGTTTGATTCATAGTTGTGTGTCTAAAAATGTTTTGTTGAAAGAAGTAAAGCCTACTTTAATGAATTTTACATTTAAAAAGAATTAATTAATTTTCGGCCATCAATTGCAATATCTTTAGTACTTATAAAAATAAGAGAAAAATAAAGAAAATATTTTTAGAGTGGCCAATATTTTCTGATATAAATTTTTTGGTATTCAGGATTATTGGATTAGATTAAAAAATTATCATATTCAAATAAGGTAACTCCATCAAGTTAGAGTGGCACATGTTTTCTTTTCCTTCAAATTCGATAAAATTTTATAAGTAATTGAGAAAAAACAAACCCGATTCAAAAAAGTGATTTTGGTAAAGGGTAAACTTTTTTCTTCCAAAATTTTTGTTAAAGCAATACCAAAATTTTCTTTTAACTACATTAACTTTGATTTCCTTACATGGTATATATTGGCATTGCCACCCTCATCCTAAGTCAAATCCACTCCTGTAAATCTATCAATTATTTATTTTTATTAATTTCTTTTCTTCTTAATCTTGCATGAGATTAATATGGTTAATTGAAATAATTTTAAGGTTATATTAATTTTGTGTAGTCCCTTTAGAGTCATTATTTAAGAATGAGTGTTATCGGGGTTTAACACCTTAGTGAGTATCATTGGTATTTCCAACCGACAGTCAAAAATTAATTTTTTCAAGATTTAGAAATTACTAAAGTGGGTTTTGACTCTCCCAACAAAACATTTTCAATATACATGGCTTGTGATCGAACCTAAAATAATATGTTTAAAAGAATCAACCATCTACCAACTATATCAAAACCTTCATTTACATGTCTTGACATTCTTATTCATCTTCGAAAAGAGTTTTAAAAATCTTTTCCTTAAAAATTATGCTATTTCATTTCTATTTGGTTTTATTTTTGAAAATCGCATTACATTCACATGCACCAGTCCACTTGGGGATTTCAGGAATAGGTTATGTTATTTCATTTATTGCAACAATCAATTAATTAATTTTGATTTCAATTTGCATATATTTCTACCAATGACAAAACCGCAATTTGTCGTGTAACATAAATAATAAAGATAATTGCAATTTGTCCCTCTAATATACATATTTATATAGCTGGAAGCGAAAAGTCAAACTGTTGGGGTGCAACGCAGTTATAATATTTAAACTGTTACTTTATGAAAATGACCGTAAATAAATATAATCATAAAACAATATCCCATAACAGTGACCTTCATTTCATCGAACTGTTGGATGATCCAACTCGGAGAAGACCGATCCAGAAACCAAAGACTGCTCCTCACTGCTTGAAGTCGTCAACTTGCCGCCTTTAGATCCATCACTGCTTGTGAAACCAACTTCACTTTCTTTCACGTTTGTCTTTTCTCAGAAGAGCCCTTTCCTCTCCTTTTCCTTCAATTTGGATCTCATCAACACCAATTTCCTCTGTGCTTTCTTGTAGCTGTAATGCAAACTCGAGGCCCCACACAACATCACTCATCGATGGTCGTTCATTCCCATCATCCACCAAGCATTTTAGTGCCAAGTTTCTGAATGCTTTTAAGCACTCTGGTGTGATACTTTCTATCAGGAAGGGATCAACAGTTTGATGAATCACACCCTCCTGATGGCATTTTCGAACCCACTCTACTAAACTTGCCTTATGCTTCTCCGCTATACGGAGCAAGGGTGGCCTTCCACACAATACTTCGAGCAATAGAACTCCGAAGGAGTAAACGTCAGACTTTTGAGTCAACCGTTGACGCTTATAGTATTCTGGATCCAAATAACCTACACTTCCTTTTACAACTGTGCTAATATGAGACTTCGACATCCCCGTGGGTCCTATTTTGGATAATCCGAAATCGGAAACCTTAGCCACCCACTTCTTATCTATTAAGATATTTGTTGTCTTCACATCGCGATGGATAATATTGTGTTTCGCACCTGAATGAAGATAGTGCAGTCCACGCGCTGCACCAAGGCACATCTCCAACCTTCGCTTCCAAGAAAGTGGCTGGTTGTCTGAATCATAAAGATGGTCACGGAGAGTCCCACGAGCCATGAACTCGTAGACAAGGATCATCTCGTTGCCATCGTTGCAGTAACCGATGAGGGACACTAAATGAAGGTGACGAAGTTCAGAGAGCATTTCAATCTCAGTCTGGAACTCATGGAGCCCTTGTTGCGAACCTTGTTTGAGCCGTTTGATTGCCACAGGAACAGTACCATGATCAATATAGCCTTTATAGACATTGCCAAACCCTCCGATGCCCACAATGAAAATATCATCAAAGTTATTAGTGGCTGCTCTTATCTCGGAAATTGAAAAGCAGCGACACAAATCGGACGGCATTGATGACCCAACGGATTTGTTTTTCTTCAACGAGACTTCTGATTTATGACCCAACCATGGTCTTCTCCAGATAGTCAGCAAAACAATTAGAGATAACACAATGATGCCTGAAACTGCCCCAACGATAATGGAAATCACCCTCGTTTTATTTGATGTCTTCGATAATGGCAAGGGTGGCAGTGAGGGAGATGGACGTGGATCGGGATTGGGACCACCGAGATTGTCATTGTAGTCACTTAATTTTAGAATTTCAATACCATTCAATAACACGTCTCTGTAAGTGCTTCTTGCAGTTGGGTGAGGTTGCAACTTAATTGAAAGATTCCGTTTCTTCAAGCCCCCATCACTCTGCATCGACAACGCGTAGTCCTTATGTACAGGAACTTGCAGCTTGCCACTCCACATGAACACATCGGCGAGAGCCTCCACCAAAATATCAGATATAAAGATCTGAAAAACTCTGTCTCCAGTTTTTTGAATGTTTTGGTCAAACTCGCAGAAATGCAATCTCAGCATGTAAGTAAACTCTGAGTCTACTTGAAACTCCCAAGTCACATTATATTTCGACGTTTCTTTCATCCCATAGTTCCGGGCAGTCATGTATACATCATCCGGTGCAAAATAATTTTGATCATTCATGTAGTTTGGTTTCAATCCGAAACCTGCTGACACACTATATGGATGCTCCCTCTCCAAGTAATTAATATCCTCGTCCCAATACCGAAACATGCCGGTGTCTTTCTCAGGAGGGATCTGACTCCCGCCAACGTTGATTCGATACGCAGTTTGGAGAGCACTACTATTCATTACTGGAAACTGCTGTGTTCCGCCATTTAGCAGCATCGCCTGTAGGTTGTTTGGGTTTGTGTAGTAAAGATAGGTGGGCATAGAGACAACCTGGATCCCATTGATGAAAGCATAGGCGTTTGGATGAGATGAGCTAGGCATGAAGGTTACGTTTAGCCCCTGACCTGGTTCAACGTTGACGCAGTACTCTCGTACCAAGGTTTCTTTGGCAGCGTCATCGGCGGTAAGTGAAGCGTTGAAGTCCTTAAGAAGGGTGTGGCGTCCTGCTTTGACGGAGAAGAGAGAGTCGGAGCGAAGGAAGTCGAGGTAGGAAGATGGGTAGAAGTGGAGGCGAATGAACTTTTGGCCGTTGCTCACCGGAAATGAGTAGGAGAATTCAGAGCGAGAGAGGCGTGCGCTGCTGTAAGGGATTTTTTGGCTGATCGGTGCGTTCGCGGTGACCGAGGGGTTACTGCTGTGTGGTTCAATGGGAGAGAATATTCCAGAGCCAATATCTCCGGCCCAGTTCCGGTTATCAGCAGTAGGAGATTTGCCGGTGGAACCACAGTTGACTGCAAAATCATCAACAGGTTTGTAGGAGGTGACGCAGATAGAGAAAAGGATAAGGGAGAATAAGAATAAGAGGAAGGACATGGATATGGTTGGCGGGTTAGTCATACTTGAGAAAGGGCCAGGGCTAAAGCTCACCATAGTAGTTACAGCAGAGAAGCTCTGGATGAGAGAGCACAATTTATTAAAATCAAAAGATAATGTTACACCAGGATAGTGGCACTATTGGCGGTGCCAATAACTATTATCGATGTGATGAACAATGGTAACGTGAAAACTTTGAAGACGACCCCTCTTTGACTAGAAATACTCGTCCAATGGGATCACTCACGTTATACCCACTAAGGAAAGAAATTTTCTTTATTGAACTAATAATTGTATCCGCATTAAGCTCTTCGTCGAATGCTTTATTTCTTGTCTTCCGTAAACAATGCAAGGCTACAATGTACGATTTAAGCTGCAGAATCCCGACCTGTATAAGCTTGCAACAACAAATGTTTCAGCCAATCAACCACACCAATATTGGCCTGCTACCCCTGATTTAACGGAAAAGACCCACAAATCATACAGCAAAGAAAAACATGATCAACAGATTCTTCACAAGCATCACAGAACACGCAACATCCATCAATCCTCAAATTCTGCGATGTGAGACGGAATGGCTCTGATTAGAAGCTTCCAAATGAAAAGCAAATATTGGTATTTGCTTTACTCATAATATTGGGATTTGCTCACCCCATGAAGAGGTGCGGCGTGTAGTATCTGGTTTCAGACTCATAAAATAGATGAAGATATACCAAGACTTCTACTGGAGAGTAGTGTCTCAAAGGATAAGGCCACAAAGGTTCAAGAGCTGCTTCCAACTGGAGATACCTCGAACAAAACCCTACCACTTGCCAAGGCATGCATGGAGCCAAACTGGGAGCTGCGTGAATATTTAAGTAGAAATAAAGTGGGCTTAGCTGACCCACTGGTGGTGGCTAGTGGAGACTTTCTGGGCTTATTGCACCGTTTCATGATTTTAGCAAAAAAAATTTGCCTCTCAAAATTTGGTGACCATTAAGAAATTAAGTTAAAATTGTAATTAGACTAATTTACTGGAATGGACAAAATCACCAAGCGCGGGTTTAAGAGGCTTTTAACTTATATATTCATACACACACTTATTCCTCACCAATGTGAGATTTAAGAGGCTTCACATTTCAGTAAGGGTCTCCGAGCAGGCAAGGCATGCATGGACAAAATCACTTAATAGGGGTGGTAGTAACTGTTTTTCTCAACTAATAAATTTTAAGCATCATACCAAACACTATAAGATACTTAAATGTTACATGTCCAATTCGAAAAATCTAAACTGTATTTAAATAATATAATGTATTTTATCTACAATTACATGAATTTGAATCTCATTGTCCATTTGGAACCTTGTTATTAGGTAATATATGAGTACTTTTATGTAAGTGATTTTCCATATGACACTAGTTCTAAACCTAAACAAGCTCTAGAATTTAATTCACTTAAACTTTAGAAAACACACACATATATTATGAAATGTAATTATAAAAGCAATTTTCTTTGTAAGGATGCGTGTAAAGATATATTTATGATGTATGTTTACATCCAAATAACATGTGCTCCCTCCATTTCAAAATATTGGGTGGATTTAACTACCTCACTTCTACCAAAGAGAGTAGTTAAAGTTAGTTATATACTTTAAAATTTTCAAAAATTACCATAACTTTCCAAAATTATCTTTATTAAATTACATCACCTTAATCATTACTATGTCTTTTAATCTCTCTCCATCACAACAAAAAATTAAGTACCCACTTTAATTGAGGTCTATCATGTTAGGTTTAATATAATATAAGTTTTGATGATGATAAATATAAAGTAATAAGGAACAAGTATATCATAATTGTCTAATATATACATTATTCCTAAAAGAAGTGCAAAATGCATTAGCATGTGTTTAATTGTGTTTATGCTACATATATCATATTATGTACTTATATATCCACGATGCTATTATATGCTACAATACAATATGGGTATATAAATTGGACTAACTATTTGGTTTGTAAGTGTAATATATTAAATGTAGAATTGTCTAAGTAGAAAGAGTGAGCATTAGAATAAAGAAAGTAAAATCAATATCATGACTTACTCAGAAGAAAAAAAGAAAGGATACTCTAAGGAATGAAGATCAAAAGGGAGCATACCAAGAATGGAAAGGACCAAGTGAAAGTGGAGCTGCATTTTGAAGACCTAGTTGTTAGATATATTTTATTTTCACTTAGGTTTTGAGGTGATTTTAATCTATTATATTTACTTAATCTTATTACTACATATTTTGAACTAGTTAGATTAAGTAAATTTGAAGTTAGTTTGTGTTAGAATTGAAAAATATTGGTTAACAGACGAACTTTGCTATTGATTCATGCATATTTTGTACAAAATTCAAACTTTGCTTAGTGAAATTTGAAGTTATAGAGGTTTTGCCTTTGATAGATGAATTTCAGTTTTGAAATTTGAATTTTGAGCTAAGCACTATTAATGAAAATGTGCAAAATTTCTCTGAAACTCAGTCAAAATTCGAGTGTTAGTAAAGTTCAAAGTCAGTTCAATATCATTGTCTCTGACAGATGAACTTTGGACTTCAAAGTGTGAATTTCAAAATGAGAACTTGTGAGTCTCATTAGAGCATGCTTCTGACAAATGAACTTTATAGTTAAAAATTCAAATTTCATAGAGAAGAACTTTTGTGCTATGTTGAATAAACCTCTGATAAATGAATTTTAGTTTCTGAAATTTGAATTTTGAGTACTCTGTGAAAGTTTGAGACAACTGTTCAAACTCAACAAGCACACTTGCAGTATGAAAATTCATATGAACTAACATGGGTTAACTTTGGTAAACTTGAAATTTGAATTTCACTTTGTGACAGACGAATTTATGAAATTTAATGTTAAACACATAACTATGCTGACTCTGCGAAATTCATCTATTGGGTCTTAAAATTTGAATTTTGGTATGTCATACACATTTAATGCGGTTGTTAAATAGCTCTTGTTATAGAGTAACGACTAGAACTTGTGTCAAACGGATAGATCTTATGTCTAATGAATAATTAAGTCACAAATCTATAAATATAACCTCATTTAAACTTATGGGTAATAAATTTAAGTAAGTTATGCCAAAATACTGCTCCAATACTTAAAATCATTATGTATTAGCATTCATAGTTAAACTCATCTCAATAGAGTGAGCTTTCAATATATCATCTACTCTAAAAGAGAGTTTCAATTATGTATTCATTCTTTTTTACTGTTTTATGAGTAGAATTTTAGTGTGGGGAAACACTAAGGGGTTTACATATCTTATAAGGGTGTGGGGAAAGTGGCTTCACAAGTGTCTTCTAAAACTTGAGGGATGTACCAAAACTTTACTAGTGCAAGGATCAAACTTGCAGGATATAGTGAAAATCTCAAGTGGTTTGTTCAAGGCTTCACAAGTGCTCGGATTAAACTTGTGGGATGTACTGAGATTGAAGACTGGCCCACCGACAGTGGTGGGCCAGTGACCGGCAACCAGCGGCAATAGCTAGTGACTGAAGGTGGCGGCAGTAGGTCACTGGCAATCGTTGGTGACGACTAGTAGATAATGGAGGGTGGTGGCTAACATGAGCCGATGACAAAATGCTGTTACTTATGATGGTAGGCAATATCAATATATACAAAACATTCCATAGGGGTAATTTTGAAAAATAAGTTTTTTCTTTGAAATCTCTCTACTTTTAGACAGAAAATTTGGAGGTAAAAAATTTTCCCCCCTTGTCCTTCCTCCTTATTTTCCATTGCTATTCAAGCATGGGAAAATATGTTTTCTCCCCTATTTTCTATCTTACTTTTCTTTTCCTCATATTTTCCCCTTATCCATGCAAGGGTTTTTTTTTGAATGGTCACTGTTTGTAGCGAAGAGAGATATTGGAATGGTCAATGGAAGGCACATAGACTTCATAAGTGTGGAGTAGGTTGTGTGTTGAGGTTGTTCTTCATTCCCTTTTTTAGAATTTGAAAGTAGAAAAACATCACCCTAAAATGGAAGGTTGTTTGTTCAAGGTTAAAGTACATCTGACTATTCTTTATGAGGAGGTTATGGCATATCCCCTTACTTTGGGAAGCCATATCTCCTTTGTTACACATCCAATTGAGATGAAATTTAAGGCATTTTAAAGCTTATTCCACAAGCATTTTGATTGTACATATTATGTACAATTTCATGGTCTAGAAGAAAAATGTTGGACCCCGAAAATTTGTGGTTCATCCATATCAAATAGAAACATTTTTTCTTAAAATTCTCTCTATTGAAGAATCAGTTTTCTTCCAAATTTCATATAGAAGTTTCTGCACTTGTATATTACCTATGGTGTGAATTTCATGCCATAATTTTAGTTGTATGAAAAATCCCCAAATTATGGTCACTAGGGTTCATTCATGGAGATTTTGGATAATTCGTACCTAATTCTTCAATTTTTTTCACAAATATACACAAAATTTATCAATAAACATGGGAGCAGAAGAATTGAGCCAATTAGGCTCTAATACCAATGTCAATTTTGAAGAAAGTAGAAAGAATTGCGTACTTTTTTGGCAAGTTATCTACTAATTTTTTCCTTATACACAGGATCTTCTTAATTTTCTTGTACCACACGGTTTGGACTAGGATCACAGAGGAAACCCGTTACCATTCCATAACAAAGCCACCAAAATCACAAGAGTTCTATCTTTTAGAGAGGAGAGGAGGAAGTTTTTCTGGAGAGTGATGCCCATCACCAAAAGAGATTAATGCATTCATAAAAATGATTTTTTCTAACAACCTAATATTTTGAATTTTTAAATTCAAAATACAACTTCCCTTCGATTTTAATTAAATGAATATTAATTAATAAATTAAGTATTTCACCACTAATTAATTAATTATTAGTTGGGCTTTTCACAAAAATGTCAGCCCATCTATGGGTGATCCAAAAACCCAACTTCTATGTTAGACATATAACTTTCTACGTCCGTTAAGAGATTCATCCAATATATTAAATGAATTTTTAACTAAAAAAAGAAATTTCTATGTCAGTTGTGTGATTAAAGGCCACGATAATCGTCGAAATTGCTTCTTTTTTTTTTTTAAAAATTGTTTGTCCATACACCTATCGAATTCAACATGCAAAAATTATAAAATGAATAAAAAAGTTTTACTAAACATAGTAAAGTATTACCTTATCCTAGTGAGGTTTAGAAAATATTATGACCACATGTTGTGAATACAACGCCAATGCTTTAATTTCATGAATTCAGGGATTCAAATTTTTTACTGAAATCGTAATTATAAATAATTACATATTTATAAAATATATTTTATATAAAAATAAACTGTAAAAATAAATTTATAGATGAAATTATATTTATAAAATAATATAACATAATTAAATTGTTTATATTAATAAAATTTAATTACTTTAATCCAATTAATTATTCAATTATATCTTATTTCCATGTCAGTTTCTCTTTGCACCGACGTGAAAAAAATGTTATTTTTTTAAAAAAACTTTATATATATATATATATATATTAATTTTTTCTTTTCTAAGTTGGTTGTTATTGTAAATGATGTAGAAATTAGAATTTATTTTCTAAATCATATTTAAGTATAACCGATGTAGAAAATTGTATTAATATGAATTTATTTATAAAAATATGACTGGTGATTTTTTTTTACGTCAATTCTGCATAGAATCAAAGTAAAAATTAGGATGTTATAAAATGGTTTTTTTACTAGTGTGAGTCAGTTTGGTGAACAGATCAATAGAATGAGAAAATAACAATAATTTAATAGTTTGATTAAACATTTCCACAGTGCTTGTAAATAATTATAATAATAACGAATAGTTATTATTAACTAATAATAATATGAGTATGGTAGATATTATATATTTATTATTTTGTGGAATAAAAAAATTCCTTTCCTAATATAGATTATCTGACCCCAAAACAAAAAATACTTGATAAAGAAGCAATTCGAGAGAATAAGTTATGGAAAACCAATGGGTGCCCGGTCAAGTGGTCACAAACTTGATCAGCATTTCTTGAGGTCGAAGTTTCAATTCTTGAGGGGTGTAGCAGCGTAAAAAATAAGCTGTTAAAAAGGGTTTCCCATCGGTACTGTCGCCACTGCAAGGTCCAGCAGAACGAGGTCCAATTAGTCTGGGGCGGACAATGAACTTAGGTTACCCTAGGATATTGGGCGCAATAACAAAAAAAAAAAAGAATAGGTTATGGAAAATGTAGATTCTTAAGAAAGGTTAATTCAAAAAGGAGATACAAAGTATGATCTTTTAAGATAAGGCAATAAGTAAGATGGACACTGATGCACATATAACAATATGCATAGTAAGTATACAATACAATACATATGTCAAATATGACAAATTTTAAGATTTAAAAATACATTTATGAGAGATATATATAACTATATGTATATTCAACAATTAATACACAAAAAATAAATAATATAAAAAATTGAGTTTTAAATAAGTATTTTAAAAATAATATAATGATATCCATTACAATCAACCAAAAAATTAAATTCTCTTTAAGCTTTTAACCAATGTTGGAACATATTTAAAAGAAAAAAAAGCTAATGGTGCAGGTTTTAAGTGTTATGTGTGCTGTGAACTGTATACACTGTATGTATCACATTTGATATGTATTCCTTGAAGTATTAGTGCTACATACGAGGGGGAGATATAAAAAAAAGAAAAAAAGAAAAAAGGAAGTGGCTACGTAACACTTGTTATACTAGAGAGGATACTGTAAGTAGTGGTGGAGCCACTTGCATCTTGTAATACCTGGATCTTAGGCTTAATTCCTATGTTTTTGTTTTTAATTATGTCTATTGAAGTCCATTTGGTCACTTGAATTACATAAAAATGCCAAATAAAATTTTTTATAATTTGGTCACTATTCATTTGGTAATTGGTATTTTACCGAGTGAACTTTGAAAAATCATAATTAATTCTATAAAAATTGTATACAATTAATTTAAGTCTCTAAAAAAAGCTAAAAACATTGTATACATGGAAAATATGAACCAAAGTATTAATTGGACCAATTGGTACAGTAAATTACGAATTAAATTACTATTCATTTGGTCAATGTTAGAAATTCCTGATTTCTTGCCGAAAATTGAAAGTTTGTATAAAATCGCACATATATCTAAATTGGGTGCTCTTTAGACCAAATTAAAGCTCTTTCTGTCTAGTTTTCATACATATAAAATGTTCATGTATTGAATGCAAAAAGTATGACAAGTACTCACATTACTATGTACTGGTCAAAATGTCACTTTATATGCCAAAACTATACAAAATCAAAGCTATTAAGTCTATACTTGGCCACTTCTTGTTCTCATACTTTGTCATTCTTTACATTGGACTTAAAGTGATATAATTACATGAAGATACAGACCTAGCACCATACACATTATTTTACATAAATATTCCAAACAAAAGACTAAAGAAAATATATTCATTTTAATTAATAATTTGCTTTTCCTTGCCTTGGTCTTCTTGAGCAACCTTATCATGAATTGGACCTATTCATGATAAACATTGGGAAGAGAATGAGATTCAAAGAATCTCAGTAGTTATAACCTATCATATATTCACATTATCATCACATTTCATAAATCATCATTAAAAGCTATAAAAACATATTATACCATGACATTTTCATAAAAATTTTGGCAAGGTAACACTTTATAAAGTGGACATACTAGGGTCACAAGACCCTTCAAACAACCAGACAACATTGTCAATTTATCACAAAACATTCAATTATACATATGGCATCACAATAATTTCATAGAATTTCAAGTATGATAACATAAAGCATAATTGGAAAAATAACTACCTTAAGTTTTTCATTTGTTTTCCAAACTTGATAAACCTTTCATTTGATCTTCCAACACTTCCTTGCACCCTATTGTATCACAAATTAAGGCCATAAGCTTCTGATTTCATGACCTTATATAAAAAAGTATGTAATAAACCCTAATTTTTCCAAGTTGATTTCCTTTGGTTTTTTCTTGTATAACACATTTGTATTTGCCTAATTTAGGCCCAAAGAATCCATTTTTTGGGTCAAAATTTTGAAATTTCATACCTATCCTAAACCCTAGGTCAGGCTGAAAATAGCATAAAATTGTGAAAAATAGTTACTCCATGAATCTTGCAAAATCTTGTGATTTCATGCTTCTAGTTGCCTATTCTACCTTTTTATTTGGTTTATTTCATGAAAACTTCACTTTCTCTCTCTAGACTTGTTGGTCCAAAACTACCACGGTGAGATAGGAAGAGAAATACTCCATGAAACCTTCCTAAACTACAAGAGAATACAAGCTAGAGATGGCTAAGATGATTATCTTGGTCTTGAACTTCAATTTTTGCCTTCTAGCTTCTGTTTTAGCCGACTAAATGAAGAGGAAGAACTGTTTTGGAGAGCTTATCTCAAGGTGGAGAGGAGAGATATCAAATGGGTGAATAGTATAGTTAGGTTAACTAACCAAGTTTGGTAAATTTTAATGAAATTTCACTTAAAATGAAATCAAACAATTCCCTCCATGTCCAGCAAGTTCTGTCACAGCTCATTAAGGGTAAAATTATCCAAAAATTGCTTCATACATTTTATTGGATCAAAATAACATTTACTGACAAAATTTACCTGTATCAATTAAACACTTTCGCCATAATTGTCACTTAATTGGTGTAGTATTGTTCTAAATTTAGCTTTAAACTAAATTCATTATTTTAACCTTCAAACTTATCAATAAGGTTCCACATCCTATTCCTTTTACCGGTCTAATTTTCTAGAGCTCTTAAACTTCTTTTTCAGATTAAAAATCGCTTTTGACCTAAAATTGGAATTATAAATTCATACGAACTCAATTAGTTTTTAAGATGTATTCCATTGATTTTAGCTTATTGAGAGCTTTGTTTTGGCAAATTTGCAAAAATTTTGAAATTGCCCTTATCTTAAGGTAAAATTATAATTTTTTATTCTTTTGGGTTCTTTTTCGTAATTTTTCCCAATGACTAAATTGTATAAAACCTTTCCATAAGGACCATATTGGATAAAATTCATATTTCTTGGGGTAAATTATAATTTTCTCATTTTTAGTTCTAACCTAGGAAAATGATTATTTTGCCCTTTTCTGTCTTTTTCTATATTTTTCTATTTTCTGTAATTCTTCCTACATTTTATAATATTCCTGACTGTTTCCTTTTATATTACATAATAACGAGTAAAAATTTAGGATATTACATATCCAATGATTTCCTAACCTGGATTAGACATTGAAGACATTGTTTCAAAATTCAATGGTTCAACAATGATTTAACTAAGATTAAAATAATATAAGTTTAAACAAATTGCAAGACTTAATTAAAATTTCAAATTAAATAATATTGAATTATCAATTTATTATCCACCATGAACAAATTAATAACAAGTTTTATAACTCAATATTTAAGTCTAAGATAATATTCATCTATAATTGTAACATTCGCATTTTGAGGGCTATGTTTAAATATAAGAAAAGAAAGTGTTTATTTTTAAGGCAATGTTTAAAGGAAGATTATGATGTGCCTTGTAAAAGTATGCCAAAAGCATAAATAGAAAAGATACTACATGTGAAATATTGTATGAATACTACATGGTAATTTCACATGTTTAGTCCTTAGAATGAATTAATTTTCGTTATGGTCCTTAGAAGGAACAAAGTTTGGTCCTTAACTAGAATAAATTCGAAATTTGGTCCCTAATTGAAATTATTTCCAAAAATTTAGAAAAATAATATATATGTTAAAATGAACCTTTTGACATGTTGGAACATGTTAGAAAAGTGACCTGAGCTAAAAATATGTAGTTTGAAAATAAGATAGACTGCAAAATATGAAGGAATAGAACATTAAAAAGAAAGAGAACTGTGAGCCCTGCAAGAAAGAAAAGGAAAACGAAAGCATTTGAGCCCCACATATAATACTGTTTGGGACAGTTATTAAGATAAATGTAAATTTCAAACCAGTATATTTCTTGTATATATTAATGAACAAATAGTACTGTAAAATATCAAAAAATTGTCCAGATATAAAGTAAATGATACAAGATTGACTTTGACTAGGGGAAATACATTGTACAGGAAAGCAAATCCCTCCCTCCCTTTGGCCGAAAATTTCACACATGTTAGGAAGAATTATTTTAATATTTCAAGAGGAAAACCATAAGAAGGCATCAATCTTTGCCACAAGAACAATTGGACACTTGGACAATTTGTGAAAGCTTGAATGGTCTATAAATACCCATCCCTTGCTTGGCCGAAATATGCATAAGAAAAAAGGGAGAGGTATGCTGAAAAATTAAGAGAGAAAAGAGAAGGAAGAAGGAAGAAGAAGGAGGAAAAGGAAGAAGCTAAGCTTGATGGCAAGAAACCAAGTTTGGGGCGAGTTTCTTCCATAATTCTAAGTTGGTTTTCCATGAGTTCAAGATAGGATAGTTGAGTTTTCTTCTTCTCCTCCCAAGGTTTAGTGTTCAGCCAATATGGGTAATCATGGATTTTCGTGAAATCAAGTCAAGAGAAAGCATGAACTAATTGCAAGAAAGCATGATTACATGAGTTGGGACATGTTGCAATGAAATTTCTTCCTTCCCTTTTGAGATAATGATTTTGGACTTATGAGAAGCGAAGGAAAGAGTTGGAATTTCATGCAACTAATGGTAAAAATGGATTTCTCATGCTTAAATTAGCTAAGAACAAATTAGGTTTTCAAGAAAAAGCCAAATATAAGAAATATGAAAATTCATGGTTCAAAGTGAACTTAAAGAAAGTTCATGAAGAATTAGTTGATTTAGCATGGTTATCTTGATACTTTTAGGCTTGGGAAGTTGCGAGAAAGTGATTGGAAAATGATTCAAGTAAGTGGAATATAACTTTAAAGAGGAAAGGTTAAAGCTTTTAGGTAGTAACTTACCTTGCTTTTATATTGTTGCACAATAATGTTTATATATGTTTTCTATTACGAATATGTTGCTATGTTGTTACTGTGACTATTTTCTTGATTGGCTAACTGTTTATTTTATGAGGGCTTGGTCTAGGATGTCTAATTTTTAAGCTGAAATGCTATCAAAATTTTGTTGGCTAACATGGTATTTTTATATGTTTAATAAAATTGTGCAATGTTAATAGGGTTTTTAATGTTATACAATGATGTAAATGCATGTACAAGTTTATTACTAAGGTTACCCAATCTCATCCTCCCAAGTTACTAACCGTGCTAGTTATAATCAATGCAATGGATGAAAGTCAAGGAAGGAGAAAATGGAATAGAAAACAAGTTAATGATCATCTCACAATGATGTTTTAAATGATGAAGCATGCTTTGTATATTATGTTATAATTATTTATAAATGATGTAAAGTGAATCCATATAATGTATAGAAAAGCATGCTAGATTATGCAGAATTTTGAAATGAAGTTAGTATTGAAAAGTTAAGTATGTTTCCTTTTATTGGAAATTTATGATATACCAATGTTTAGAAATGTTTAAGTATGTTATGTTAATGGAAATGTGTCAAAGTATGATTGCTCTAATTAGAGGGCATGGTAAGCTTTAAGCCAAGACATATTGTGTATTATTACTTTGAACAAATCCTTTGTTCAATAGCAATAGTATCACCATATAAGATGCATACGTTTTGAAACTAGATAGACAGAGCTTTCTCATGATATAAAGTTTAAATGTTTTGGCCTTGTATGTAAGGAAAAATGACACATCAAAGTTAAGGCTATGAAACTGGACAATTTACTGGAACAAATTTTGATTAGTAATATTTTTGGAATAAACTATACTATTTCACATGATTGAAGTCTAGTTTCTTATTTTTCCCATGAAGTTTAGAATGTAAGCTATTTTTAGAGACTTGAACTTATGTAAAACAATATTTGAAGAATTAGTTGACTTTTTGAAAATTGTTCCACAAGTGGACAAAAGCAACACAAACCAGTTTTACAGTTTTAGGCTCAAGTTAGGTTCAAGTTTTCTAAAGACCATATTTTTTCTCAAAGTTAAGTATAAAGTTCATGGGAAAGATAGAGGAATATAAGATGTGATATTTATGGTATCAAAGCACAAAGATAGTCTGAAACTTTTGGAAGACTAGAAAAGTGTTTTCCCAGTAGTTTACTTTAAAATAGTTAGATGTAATAGCGACTAGTTTTGCTTATTAGAAGGTGAAGTATGGCATTGGAATACACTAGTGGCATAAGAGATTAATCTTGGGAATAGATTGAGATGGTTGCTGAATTTGATAAGAGAATATGTTACCAACTTATTTTCCTTAGGTCATGAAAGCTTTCAAAGTGGATCGTAATAGATCCTTTTGGAAAAGTGGGATTGCAGTAAATCCCAAGGTCATAAACGATCCTAGTAGGGCTCAGAGATAGCAATAGATCTCATGGTCACAGTTGACTAAGTGTAAGGTTGTAGTAGACCTTCAGAAAGAATGGGATGATAAAGGAAAGGTTAATGAGCCCTAGATTTATCAAAGTACTTTGAAAGATGATGATCAAAGATAAAATTAAAATGATTTTGAAATGATAAAACCTTATTAATCCACAACTAATACAAAAGTTCACCTAAGACTTTCTCATATGCCAAGCCATTGATTAGATACGTAATCAAGGATCTTGATTGTGAGATAAAAATGACAATGTTAAAGACAAAAGAAAAGAGGAAGCTTGTAATGATCATAGAAGACAAGTGTCCCGCATATATGAAGTAAAGGCTAGCTCAGTGGCGGGTTTACTAATAATGGAAGCAAGTGATTAGTAAGGAGTGAGAAGTAGACTGATGTTAAGGATGAATGATGCTAGGGAATATTTTGAAAGCTAATATGATGAAAGAAAGTTTATGATGAATAAAGACATTACTATAAGCATTACTATATGTTGAAGTATGAGTCTTCAATTATGATATTAATGGTTGCCAATATTCAATGATTAGATAAGCATGGTTAAGACAAGGAAAATTTCTAGAGTGGCAACTTCAGAAGGTGATGATAGAACCACTCATACTACGACATCTAGAACAACCCATAGAGCTAACCCACTGCAAGTAATCCTTGAGAGGTTGGATTAACAGCAAAGAATGATAGAGTATTTACAAGAAATGGTGAATGCTCGAGGGAAATAAGAGGAAGCTAAAATGGAAAGCCCTCTGCCTGCACCACAACAACTACAAGAAGACTAGCATGAACCTGCAACGTAAGAGGTAGGACAATTAATGAAGTTTGGTATCCATCAGCATACTATAACTCAATTTAGGAAGCATGACCCTTTATCTTTTGATGGTAAATTTGATGTGCAAAAGGCTAAAGACTGGATAAGGAGCTTGAAGAAGATCTTCAAGATCATGGGTTGCTCATAAAAAATGAAAGCGCTGATGACAACATACATGCTAGAAAAAGAGGTGGATAAGTGGTGGAGGAAATATGTTTGGGCCTTGATTAGAATAAGATATAAGTTTGGTCCTTGAATGTAATTAATTTCAAAATTTTTATGAAAATTAAAGGATAATTTTGAAATTAATATGGGAAAATGTTGAGATGCCAAAATACAAGAAATTATAGAATGTGAAATCGAAAGAAAAGCATGTCTACAGTTCATGTAAATGCATTTTGGTTTAAATGAAAATTCTTCTCTCAAATTCTCTCTAGACATTCCTAAAAGACATTTTAAGAAAGAAAATGTGTGTCTCTCTAGTCTTTCTCTTAGCCGAAATTGAAGGGGCAAAAATAGAATTTTAGTGTGCCAATTATGATGTCATAGTTAGTTAGGATGATGCCATAAATATGATGTCATAAAGATGATGTCATGAAACTTGGAGAGGAGGTGAAGTAACTTGGGAAGCAAGAAGGAAGACTTGGAGGGCAAGAAGAAGCAACTTGGAGGCCTATATAAAGCACTCCCTCCCTCCTTCAATCCTCACAATTGACGTGAGGAAGCGCGTGAGAGAGAGAGAGAGAGGAATGGCGTGAGAGAGAGGGAGGAAGAGAGAAAGAGAGAAAGAAAAAAAAAGAAGAAAAGAGAAGAGAAAAAAAGAAGGAAAAGGAAAAAGAAGGAAGGAAAAGCTTAAAGAGGAAGGAGGGAATTGAAGCAAGGAATCAAGGCAAAACTAGACGAGGGAGTATAGATTAAGGCAAAGACTAAAAAAAGATTAAAACTCTGAGGTAGTGACTTGTACTGCTCTTATATTATTGCAAAATTTCTATGTTGAAAGATATACGTTTTATGAATGATTGGCATGTTTAAATGTTTATTTGGATATCTTAGTTATGTTATGATGTAGTTATGCCAAGCAACGTGGATTTTATGTGACTGTTTTGTAAAGATTATGAAATATTTTCAATGTTTTTAAAGTTGATGTGATAATATGAATGCATGTACAATGTTGCTATAAAGATGCTCAATCTCACACCTTGAGTTCTTAAATGCTAGGAACAAACTTTCCCAAGAGCAAGTATGTGAATCAAAAGGAATAAAGAAGGAGGGATTGGTTCAGAAACTGTTTTATTGTAAATATTCTGTTAGAAAATAGTTTCTGCTTAATGTACTTGCTGATTGTTTCAAAGATGTGTATAAATTCATATTGTTGCCCAAAAATTATATGGATTATATTTTCATGTACCTTGATATGTTATTGTTCATTTGGTACATTTTGGATGCAAGTTGAATTTATACAATGATAGAAAGAAAGGTTTTTATGAGATGGTGGAAATTTAGAAGCAATTTGGTATATTAATGTTTTGAGCAAATCCTCTGTTAAATAGCAATAGTTTCACCATATGAGATGTATATTTTTTGAAACTAGACAGACAAAGCTTTCTCATAATGTAAAGTTTGAATGTTTTGGCTTTGTATGTAAGGAGAAATGTCGCATCAAACTTAAAGCTGTGAAACTGGAGTGTTTACTAGAATGAATTTTGAACAGTAAACTTTTTGGAATAGATTGTACCATTTTACATTATGGAAGTCTAGTTTCTTATTTTTCCCATAAAGTTCAGAATGTAAGATATTTTTAGATACTTAAACTACTGTAAAACAATTTTTGAGGAATTAGTTATGACTTTTTGAAAATTACTGCACAAGTAGGCAAAAGTAGCACAAACCAATTTTATAATTTTAGGCTCAAGTTTTATAAAGACTAGATTTTTGTTCAAAATTAAGCATAAAGATAATGAGAAAGATAGAGAAATGTAAAATGTGACATTCTAGACCAGTTCATAACTAATTTTTGAAAGACCTAATCGTACCCTTCATTTAGATTAGACCTAGGATTCCAATTCACCCCCCCCCCACCCCCCCCCCCCCCCACCCCAAAAAAAAGTCCTAAAAAACACAACCCCTACCCAAAAAAAATTGTGTGATGCTAGTTAGGATGTTATGTTACGTAAAGCGGTGAAGGCTACTGGATCTAAGCCTATGATACACATGCATGACATCCAAAACAGTTGGGGTACAAGAAGCTCGATATGAAATGACGTATCTATAAAAAAAATTAAATTAATTAGTTAATTTTGTTTTCCAAATTCTTTTTTCTTTTCTGAACATTTTGTGGGTATAGTTTTTTTGTTAAATCAAACTCTCTTGGTTTCAATTTATAATACATTTTTAACTACAATATATGGATCAAGATAGTAGTTAAATTTTTTCACATTTTTCCAAATTACCCTCATTAAATACATTGGGAAGGATATATTTTAGTAATGGAGAATATTTGGGCCTACAAGTAAGAGATAATTTTGGAAAGAAAAAAAATATATTATGTAATCTGCAACGTGCACTATATTATAAAATATAGATTTATAAAAAAAATGTACTATATAGCATAATGAAGGGAGTATATAACTCATATATTATAATAGATAGAAAAGAAATAGTTTACCCCTTCCCCACCCCCAATTTTTTTTTTGGCCTAAAGTCTATATTAGCCTCCTTCTGTAACACCCTACTTCCAGACACCTTTAGAATTAGCCAAAATCTTCAAAATCCAACGAAACACTACCCAAGCGACTTAAAACAACTTTCCAAACTCCAAAACAGTGGAAACGAGCTGAAATACACCAAAAATTGGACTGGGATCATGGCCGCTATAGTACCGCCGCGGCTTGGGCTTCCCTTGCTTTACATCGCCACTGGGTTCTTTGGCGCCGCGGCCTGCTTCCTAGAGCCACGGCGCCCCCTGCTGATTTTCTATATCAACAACTTCCATACACCGAGGTGACCTTCCGACGTACATAACTTTATACTTCGACCTCTGATTGACTTGATTCCAACTCCTACAAGTCAATCTAGTCTCAATCTAGCCATAGAAACCACTTTCACCTCAATCCAACTCTGAATGAATATTCTGAACCCCTGACACTGTTTTGACCACTTGTTGATCAAAACTCACCCCTAACAACCTCCAATTACCACCAAATGCAAATGGTCACTCAAAGGCCATTCACATAGGTCCAAAACCCCTACACCAACTTATCCAAAGAGATTTCACCTCAAAGGAACCCTTTCTATGAGATTTGACCCCCTTGAACCCCATTTGACAAAACAGACTACAGACCCTAAAACACACATTTCATTATACATAACACATACAACACATACACACCATAAACAACACCTTTTCCACATATAATCATACATATATCTATCCATTACAAAACATTCTATCTTACTTGGAACAAGTTACATTATCCAAATTACATACAAACTACATAGACCTAGTATTTTCACATCCACTGCTACTCTCTCAACTTCTCAGGACTAGTGCCAGAACCATCACCTGAAAGGTTAGTTCATGGGAGAGGGGTATGAGACAATGTCTCAGTAACTGGGAATAACCACACACACACACACATATATATACATATATAACTCATAAAATCAGTGAATGCAATGTGAAATGAATGGAATGCATGTCTCCCTCATAGGAATCTCATCCTTATCCTCCCTAACATGTATAATCCATCCTTATCCTCCCTAACATATATATATATATATATATTTTTTGTCCTTATCCTCCCTAACATATATACATATTCCATCATTATCCTCCTTAATATATATGCACCATCATACATCATATCGTCATCATATCATCACCACCCAATACGCTAGAGATCATAATCTCACAACGCCATGTGGTGATGCTCATATATAATCATATAATCATCATCATATCATAATGTCATGTATGTATCATGTCATGTCATATCAATATCATCATTTCACCGATTAAACGGATGAAATGGGATTAAGGAAGCTGTGTGCATACCACAATATATAGAAAATAGTACACACAAATACATCCATATTGTGGTATGAAAGAAACATACATATATACACAAATATACGTACTATCATACAATATAAACAAACACCCAGATATCATACAATATAAACAAACACTCAGATACCTCAAGTTGTCAATACTACACTCACATGAGTTCCACACGCTTTCTTCAATGCCAATCCCACGACTAGCCTTCTCCGAGTAGTCAAACAATCTTAACAATACCATAATATCTTAATTAACACAATATACCAATAACTAAACATCACAATTCAACCAATTTAAGCTTAACCCAAGGTTCCAACATCCCTTTCATGCATTATTAAGCTCCTAGGAACCATTCAAACACTAAATAATCTAATACACTTCTGATTCCTAAGAGCCCTAACAGAAAACAACCTAGGGTTAAGCTCAAATAATACATACACCCTTCAAAACTCACATCCAAGCAACAAGAACTCCAAAACAAACTTCCTTAATCCCATTTCATCCGTTTAATCGGTGGATTTCGGCTTGAACCAAAGATCCAAACTCATAACCGAAAAACCCCAAATTTCAACTAAAGAAAATGGAGAGGGGGGAGTAGAAATCACTTACCAATTTGAATCCAAGCTTCCAAGGTCCAAAAATCACTCCTAGATGCTAAAAATCTCGAACCCTAGCAGAGCTCCCCGTCGCTCCCTCTGTTTTCTTTTTTTCCGATTGTCCAAAATAATCTGGATTTAAACAAAAATCCCGAATCTCGCCGCAGCCTTAGCACACCTCGCCGCAGCTCCACTAGTTTTCAGCTGGAAAGAGCAACTAGACACGCTCTTGCCTCGGCGGCCCTACTTCTCGCCGCGGCATGGAGCTCTTTCAGACTACACTTGAACCTTCCTCTATCCTGTTTTCCTCCGGTCCTGCAAACTATACCAAAACAAAGTCATGAGGGATGTTACACCTTCCCTCCTTCTTCCCTCTGAAAAACCCCATGCAATACGTCAACCAGCATCACGCGACCTTTCCACGACTGTGCCCATGTGAGACCACGACATCTCCGTATGTTCTACAATGGATATTCTTAAATTCGAAACCTTGACCACCCATGTCTCATCTACTATATAAAATGCATGGTGTCCTCACATCACGATGAATGGTATTGTGGTTCCCATGCGTATAAAGATAGCGCATTTAAGGCTTTGTTTGAAATGGTAGGAAAATAGGGGGAGAGAAATATTAAGAAGGAAAATAAAAATAAACCTAGATAAGGGGTCTAAGTTTCTCCTTGTTTTCTCTCCAAATTTTTCTTTCCCTCCTATTTTCCTTTCATCCAAACAGAGGATTATGAGTTATAGAAATTGTCTAGCCATTAATATATTCTGCCTTTATTCCTATATATAAATTGGGTAATGACTTATATTTTGAATACATCAAAAGCTTCTAGAATATATCTTATATATAGGAATAAAGAGGGGTAATATACATGAAAGGAAGGATAAAAATAGGGGGAGATGTCTAAGTTTCTTCTTATTTTCTCCCCAAATTTTTCTCTTCCTCCTATTTTCCTCTCATCCACATGGAGAGTCGAAGTCAGTCATCTTTGGAAAATGTATGCCAAACGAAGATTCAGACATTGGCAATTCAAGTGGAAAATAGGATCTACATATTTATCATTTTCATCTTGTTTTGACTTAATTACAAGTCTCATCTTGAACTTTCATCACCACTAATTAGTTCTTAACCACATTCTCTCCCCGTTTTACCCCTCATTCTAAGTTATCCCACCAAGGCTTGTTTCCTCTGCTTTCTTCAACATCACCATCACAGACTTCAGGCCCAGCATCACATCCCCGATGGAAGGCTGTTCATTCCCATCATTAGCTAAGCATTTCATTGCAATCTTCATGTATGCCCTTAAGCACTCTGGCCTCAAACTTTCCCTCACCAATGGATTGACGATGTGATAAATCTCATTGTTATTGAGACTTCTTCGAACCCGGTCGACCAGGTTTTGCTACTGCTTCTCCACTGATCGCAGGAAAGGAGGCCTCCCACACAATACCTCCAGCAGGACCACTCCAAAAGAGTACACGTCTGACGTCTCCGTCAATCTTTGACGCATGCAGTATTCTGGATCTAAATATCCAATGCTTCCTTTCACTACTGTGGTTATGTTAATGTTGGATCTCAAAATACCCGAGGGTCCAAATTTAGACAATCTGAAATCCAAAATCTTGGCCACGGGCCACCCAATTTTCAATCTATTAAGATGTTTGTCGTCTTGATGTCGCGGTGAATGATTGCTTATTTCGCACCTGTATGGAGATAATGCAGTCCTCGCGCTGCACCCAAGCAAATTTCCAGCCTCTGATTCCAAGAAAGTGGTTGGTTGTCAGAATCGTAAATATGGTCATGTAGGGTCCCACGGGCCATGAAATCGTACACTAGGATCATCTCTTTCCTTTCGTTGCAATAACCAATGAGAGACACTAATGATGGTGACGAAGTTGGGAAAGCATTTTAATCTCGGTCTTGAACTCGCGTGCCCCTTGTTGTGAACCCGATTTGAGTCGTTTGATTACGCCCAGAGTCTAACCGCCGTCAATGAACCCTTTGTACACGTCGCCGAATCCTCCAATTCTGATGATGAAGAGTTCGTCCAAGTTGTTGGTGGCAGCTTTGATCTCAGTGATGGAAAAGCGACGGCACAGTTCCGACGGTACAAATGAGCCACTAGTTGTGCTAAACGAAAATGGAACCCCTTGGTAGTTCCAGCATTGGACTTACAACATTGTTTGATCGTCTTCCCGTGACTGACGAGGAAGAATGCAACACTGGAAATCAAAACGACAATGAAAGCCACAACGCCTATGACGACGCCGATTATAATCTTGATTCTGGTTTTTCTTCCATTTTTTTGGGGTAGCTCATAAGAATTGGACGGAGGTAGTGGATGAGGAACAGGGTTGGGTCCGGCAAGATTACTTTTTGAATCACTGATTTTGAAAATTTCAAGTCCGTTCAAGAATGCGTCAATGTACCCCCCACTCAGCGTTTCCTCGCTAGGATTCATTTTGAGTGAGAGATAACTTGTAACATCCATGAATCTATGATTAATATGGTTGTATTGAATTGTGATTTCAATAAGTTACATTGAATGAAGATATACAATGAATTATGAATTAAATAAGTTACGTTGAATGAAGTATACAATGAATTGTGGTTTAAATAAGTTACATTGAATGAAGTATATAATGAATTATGGTTTAAATAAGTTACATTGAATTATGATGAACATACACTGAATGAAGGTATACAATGAATTATATTAATGAGCATATATTGAATAAAGTTATCCATTGGATTGATATCATTTGCTGGCCAAGACATCAACACTGTAAATATCCCTCCTATTTCTTCATTTTAGCATCCCACCAGTTGTGAGTGAAAGAAAGAGAGAGCCAAGAGAGAGAAAGAGAGTGTGAGTGAAAGAGAAGAAAAAAGAAGGAAGGCAGACTGTTTAACTCAAAATACTTTTCGGTGGAGGTAGTATATTATTTATTTCCTGCATTTTCTGTGAATTAATTATGGATATTATGTGATACTATTGGATGAGTTGTTTCAATATAAATGTTTTGAAATGCTATGGATGTCTACTATTAAGAGAAAATTCTATTGAATTTTTATGCATGAAATATGAGTTATTTGGTAGTTTGCATAACTACTTAATTATGAGCATGATTTGTATGAATGAATATATATACTACTGAGATTTTCCTAAATCTCACACCCAATGACTAACAATGTTAGGAACAAGCACAAGCAAAAGCAAAGACAAGGGGATGGTTAACTAAGAGGAAGCAGACCGGAGAATATTATTTTGCTTTAGAATAAATGTAATTAAATTATGGAGATATGTTTTAGTTATGATTTCTACTCGCTAGCTTTACTTTAGATGTTTTGGAACAATTATTAGATGATTACAGTATGGTTGACTTTATTATTATTAATTAAAGTAAACTTTCAGTTAAGTTGTTGTCTTTTGAGCAACCTAATTTTGAAAAGTTTAAAAGTTTTATTATTCTAGATTTTTATTTCTTTCCACTAGATATATAATATATGATTAAAAGCCTAGTAAAATAAGATGTTATATTTTTGGTATCAGAGCAAAGATCTGGGTAAAAACCTTGCAATTGGAAAGTTTTGTATGTTAAAATTTTCCCTTAAGATAGCTAGTGCTTATCAGTTGCCTTAGTTGCAGATGGCCAATAACTTGAATGCAGGAAATTGGGATGAGCCTAACCTAGACCCTATGGAGGAGAGTATGGGATCTAATCTAACTTTCAGCGATGACAGCAACGTAACAATCACTGACCTAAAAGATTACCCGGAGTTAAGAAATGATCTCACTGCTACTAATCCCTTACGAATAGTTCCTCCAGGACCAGGGATAACATTCATGAACATAGATGAGGAAGTTGATCAGCCCATGAACTCTGTGGATTCCGGTAACTCTGACTCGACTGAACTATTTGGAGAAAATGGTGGTCTTTCCCAACTAGACCAAAGACTCCAAATTCAACTAATAGTCATGATTGCTTCTGATAATTGTCATGCTCAATATGGAGGATATGTTCCAGTCTTGGAATTCCTGAGCACAGTATTGGAGGTGAAAGAGATCCTTGAAAGGCAACATGGTCATAGACTCCCTGAGGGGCTTTGGGTTGAGCAAGTGCTCGATGCTCTCCCTGACCATTGGTTTTGGAATCACATCAAAGAGAAGTTACAAGGGCTGGTGTTCAATACACTGGAAGACTGTGTTATTTCCTACACGCTTCAGGCAGAACGTTATAGGGAAGAGAAAGAGGCTGAGGCAATGGAAGCCTCAGAGGAAGAAATACCAGAGGAGGACTCAGAGGAAGACCCGGAGGAAGATCCGGAAGAGTACCCTATTGAAGAAGAAAAGGAAGTGGAAGTGATAAATGTCGAGGAGTATTATTGGGAAAAGTGTGGTCCAGACATTGATGAGTTGTGGAAGGAGGCTGGACTAGATGATGATACAAGTGACTATTACATAGATTATGATTCCGATGAATACTCAGAGTACAATCCTATGGAGGATTCTGATGAAGATACTGATGATGATTAGAATTTATGTCTCCCATAGAATCATAATAGTAAGGTGAATGTATTGATTGCAATTTTTGTTAGAAATATTGCAGGCTAGAACATTCGATTATTTAAGTATTTTTATGGTATTGTTAATTCTAAGTATTTACTAGCATCTAAACTTATAATGAAGTATAATGTTTCTGCTATTGTTTATATGTGGTACTTTGATAAATTTTATATAAATGCATAATATATGACCTGTTATGTATACGAGGTGAAATAACCCAATAGACTATTGCCAAATTGTTAAAATTATTTCAGAATGGTCAATATATGAGGTGGAAGAGTTTCACATAATGAGGGGCCTTTGAGAGGAACTCAGATAAATCCTCTTCAGGTTATACTAAATAGGCTGGATCAACAGCAACATACTATTGAGCAAATACAAGCTGCTTTAACAGCATAAGAGCAAGCTAGAGTACAACAAACTACTAGGACAAATGTGCCGCCAGTACAAAATCAACGAATGGAACCCCCACATGTTCCAGGTGATCAAGAGCAGAGCTAGCTCAACAACAGAGGCTTATAACACAATTTTGGAAGCATAACCCACCTACCTTTGAAGGGAAATTTGACGTGCAAATTGCAGAAGATTGGATCATGAGACTAGAAAAAATTTTTAGAATCATGAGGGTCAATACAGAACTTAAAGCTTTAATGGACACATACATGTTAGAGAAGGAGGCAGATAGGTGGCGGCAAAATATAGAGAATATACTGAGGGCTAGGAATGTACGGATAACTTGGGAGATATTTCTGGAGCAATTTCATGAAAAGTATTTTCCTCGCTCAGTGAGGGATGAGAAAGAAGCTGAATTTATTACACTGAAGCAGAAGGAAAATGAATCTGTAGATGAATATGTTGCTAAGTATGTGCAGCTGTCTAGGTATTCCACCTACTTGCAGCAACATGATGATGAAAGATGGAGAACTGAGAAGTTGGAAAGAGGATTAAGACCTGAGATAAGGGAAAGAGTAGCACCAATGCAGATAAGGACTTTTAACAATTTGGTGGAAGTAAGCAGAATTGCTGAAGGAAGTCTAAATCATTCTAAAACCACTACCCAAACTCTTGAAAATCACAACAAGAGGCCAATAGAAGTTGAACCAGAAAATGGAAAGAAAGGTAAAAAGCCTTGGAATAACAAGAGTTTTAGGCGATCAAATACTCGAGGTGGATCTAGTAACCGCAGGAATGCGATGGTCTCAGTCTGCGAGCAATGTGGACGCAATCATGGGAATAGATCTTGTCTAGCTGGTCAAAATGTGTGTTTTAGATGTGGCAAGGCTGGACATTTTGCGAAAGATTGTACAATGGAAGTTGCTAATACTCGACTACAAACTAGCAATAGATCACAGACCCAGGAAAGAGTTTTTGCTCTCACTCAACAAGAGGCTCGTAAGTCACCGGATATGATTGAAGGTACGATTAAGATAAATAAATATCTTGTACATGCATTATTTGACTCAGGTGCTAATCATTCATTCATATCCTATAACTGTGCTGGAAAGTTGGGCCTAGTTATGACTTTGTTACCTTATGACATGCATGTGTCTACACCTACTAATGACAAAGTGGTTACTTCCTATGTTTGCTTAAATTGCATTATCGAATATGAGCATTGTTGCACTACCCTTGACCTTATTTGCCTACCGTTCCATGATATAGATGTGATTATTGGTATGAATTGGTTATCAGCCAATAATATCCTCCTTGATTGTAAAAATAAAATCTTAATCTTACCCACCCCAGAAATTGCCCAATGTGTTGAGACTAAGCTAAATTTCTTAACGACCACCCAAGCAGAGAGATGCTTAGAGAAGGGATGTCAGGGATACCTAGTTTTCTTCTCTGCAAGAGTTGAGGTAGAAGAGGGAATTGAGAAAATACTAGTAGTGTGAGAATTTCCTGAAGTGTTCGCTAAGGAAATTAGCGGATTACCCCCAAAAAGAGAAGTTGAGTTTGGAATAGAATTAATACCTGGGGCGGAGCCGATATCAAAAGCACCATATAGAATGGCTCCAAATGAGATGGCTGAATTGAAGCAGCAAATAGAGGAGTTGTTAGAAAAAGGGTTTATTAGACCTAGTGTATCACCATGGGGAGCTCCTGTGCTATTCGTTAAGAAAAAAGATGGAAGTCTCAGACTATGTATAGATTACAGGGAATTAAACAAGGTGACCATAAAGAATAAATACCCATTACCCAGAATAGATGATCTTTTAGATCAGTTAGCTGAAGTATGTATATTCTCCAAGATTGATTTAAGATCTGGGTATCATCAGTTACGGGTTAAAGCTGAAGATGTCCTGAAAACTGCATTTAGGACAAGATATGGTCATTATGAATTTCTAGTCATGCCATTTGGTCTCACTAATGCACCAGCAGTATTCATGGACTATATGAATAGAATCTTTCGGCCTTATTTAGATCAGTTTGTTGTTGTGTTCATAGATGATATCCTAGTATACTCTAAATCTTCAGTAGAGCATGAGAGACATCTGAGAATTATTTTGGAAATCTTAAGAGAAAAGCAATTGATTGCTAAATTAAGCAAGTGTGAGTTTTGGCTCACAGAAGTACAGTTTTTAGGTCATATAATATCTCAAAAAGGGGTCGCAGTAGATCCAAATAAAGTAGATGCAGTTCTTAAGTGGGATAGACCTAAAACTGTTACAGAGATAAGAAGTTTTCTTGGCCTAGCAGGCTATTATAGAAGGTTTATCCAGGATTTTTCTCGGATTGTCTCACCGCTGACTAGATTGACAAGAAAAGAAAAACCTTTTGTGTGGGATAATAATTGTGAAAAGAGTTTTCAAGAATTAAAACGTAGGTTAACCTCTTCCCCTGTGTTAATCATACCTAATCCTCAAGAGCCCTATGTGCTATACACTGATGCTAGTAAGAACGGATTGGATTGTGTATTAATGTAGCAGGGCAGAGTTGTAGCCTATGCTTCTAGACAACTAAAACCTCATGAAGAAAGCTATCCCACACATGATTTAGAACTTGTAGCCGTAATTTATGCACTATAGATATGGAGACACTATCTCTATGGAGCAATAATAGAAATTTTCTCTGATCACAAGAGCCTCAAATATTTATCAGATCAAAAAGAGTTGAATTTGAGGCAAAGGAGATTGATGAAGTTATTGAAAGATTATGATCATAAGATCAAGTACCATCCAAGCAAGGCCAATATAGTGGCAGATGCTTTGAGTCGAAAAGCTATTCATGTAGCATGGATGATGGTGAAGGAGCAAGAGTTAATTGAGCAGTATAGAGACCTAGATCTAGCATACAAGATTCAGCTAGGTAAAGTACATTATGGCGAGACTAAAATAGAGAATGAGTTCAGGACTCAAATTAAAGAAGCACAGCAGACAGATGACTTAGTAGGAACAATAAGAGAGAAGATGGAACGAGGGGAAGCCAAAGATTTTGAGATGGCAACAGATGGTGTGATGAGTTTTAGGAAGAGGATATATGTACCCCCAAAGGAAGAGTTGAGAGAAAAAGTATTGGAAGAAGCACACCAGAACAAGTGCACAATTCATCCAGGTGTCACAAAGATGTACCATGAGCTGAGAAGGCTATTTTGGTGGCCTGGAATGAAAAGTGATATAACCAAGTATGTAGCAAAGTGTTTAGTGTGTCAAAAAGTTAAGGTAGAGCATCAAAAGCCATCAGGATTGTTACAACCTTTGAATATCCCAGAATGGAAGTGGGATAATATATCTATGGATTTTATAATGGGATTGCCAAGAACTTCATCTGGACATGATGCTATTTGGGTTATTGTGGATAGGTTAACCAAATCAGCCCATTTTCTAGCAATAAGATCCACATATACACTGGAAAAGTTGGCACAGTTGTATATCAAGGAAGTAGTAAGATTGCATGGTGTGCCAAATAGCATTGTTTCTGACATAGATCCAAGGTTCATGTCGAACTTCTGGAAGTCATTACAAGAAGCATTAGGAACTAAGTTGAGGTTTAGCACAGCATATCATCCTCAGACGGATAGACAAACAGAGAGGACTATTCAGACATTGGAAGATATGCTGAGAGCTTGTATTTTGGAACTAAAAGGAAATTGGGATGGATATTTGTCATTGGCAGAATTTGCTTATAACAATAGTTATCATTCCAGTATTCAGATGGCACTTTATGAGGCATTATATGGAAGAAGGTGCAGGTCCCCATTGTGCTGGGTTGAACTTGGCGAAAGAAAATTTCTTAGACCGGAGATTGTAGATCTGACCAGCCAACAAATTGAGATGGTGAAGAAAAAGTTGGTAATGGCACAAAGTAGACAGAAGAGTTACGCGGACAAGAGAAGGAAGCCATGAGAATTTGAAGTTGGTGATAATGTATTTCTCAAAGTATCTCCAACTACTGGGATTGATCAGTCAATTAAAACTAAAAAGCTTAGTCCCAAATATATCGGGCCATTTCAAATCCTAGCCAAAGTTGGACCTGTAGCTTATAGAATTGCCTTACCCCCAAATTTGAGTCAAATCCATGATGTTTTCCATGTTTCCTAACTCAAAAGGTACCAACCCGACCCATCACATGTTATAGAATATGAAAACATTATTTTACAAGATAATTTATCTTATGAGGTAAGACCAGAGAAAATCATAGACTGACGAGTCAAGCAGTTGAGAAATAAAAGTATTCCTCTGGTTAAAGTGGTTTGGAAGGGTTTAAGGTTAGAAGAAGCAACTTGGGAAATGGAGGACGACATGAGATGAAAATACCCAAAGCTATTTGATTAAGGTATGTTTTAAATTTCGAGGACGAAATTTTGTTAAAGGGGATAGAAATGTAACATCCATGAATCTATGATTAATATGGTTACATTGAATTGTGATTTCAATAAGTTACATTGAATGAAGATATACAATGAATTGTGAATTAAATAAGTTACGTTGAATGAAGTATACAATGAATTGTGGTTTAAATAAGTTACATTGAATGAAGTATACAATGAATTATGGTTTAAATAAGTTATATTGAATGAAGTATACAATGAATTGTGGTTTAAATAAGTTACATTGAATGAAGTATACAATGAATTGTGGTTTAAATAAGTTACATTGAATTATGATGAACATACACTGAATGAAGGTATACAATGAATTATATTAATGAGCATACATTGAATAAAGTTATCCATTGGATTGATGTCATTTGCTGGCCAAGACATCAACACTATAAATACCCCTCCCATTTCTTCATTTTAGCACCCCACCAGTTGTGAGTGAAAGAAAGAGAGAGCCAAGGGAGAGAAAGAGAGTGTGAGTGAAAGAGAAGGAAAAAGAAGGAAGGCAGGCTGTTTAACTCAAAATACTTTTCGGTGGAGGTAGTATATTATTTATTTTATGCATTTTCTGTGAATTAATTATGGATGTTATGTGATATTATTGGATGAGTTGTTTCAATATAAATGTTTTGAAATGCTATGGATGTCTAGTATTAAGAGAAAATTCTATTGAATTTTTATGCATGAAATATGAGTTATTTGGTAGTTTACATAACTACTTAATTATGAGCATGATTTGTATGAATGAATATATATACTACTGAGATTTTCCTAAATCTCACACCCAATGACTAACAATGTTAGGAACAAGCACAAGCAAAAGCAAAGACAAGGGGATGGTTAACTAAGAGGAAGCAGACCGGAGAATATTATTTTGCTTTAGAATAAATGTAATTAAATTATGGAGATATGTTTTAGTTATGATTTATACTCGCTGGCTTTACTTTAGATATTTTGGAACAATTATTAGATGATTACAATATGGTTGACTTTATTATTATTAATTAAAGTAAACTTTCAGTTAAGTTGTTGTTTTTTGAGTAATCTAATTTTAAAAAGTTTAAAAGTTTTATTATTCTAAATTTTTATTTCTTTCCGCTAGATATATAATATATGATTAAAAGCCTAGTAAAATAAGATCTTACATGGCTTCTCTTTGCATCATCTAAAAGAATCACGGCATAGTCTCTATATACAGGAACCCATTTTTCCTTGCTCCACCTTAAAACATTCGCACCTTTCTCAGCCAACTGGTCGGCTATGTAAATATCAAATATTCTGTAGAAGGATTCGTTGATATCCGGATTTAGCTCACAAAAATGGAGTCTCAGTTTGTAGGTAAAGCCAGAATCGACAGGAAACTCCCAAGTAAGGTTAGAGTTCCTGTTGAAAGTTTTGTTATTGCCCTTTTCCCGTTGCGTTAGATAGACTTCTTCAGGTGCTGTGTAATTAGGAACTTGACTGAACATCAGCGTTCTTCTCCCAGCATCAAAATCAATAGGTAGAGAACTCTTTCCTTTAACAAAATCGTCATCACATTCCCAAGATCGGAGAATTCCTGTGTCATCCTTAGCAGTGATTGGCCTTCCACCGACGTTTAGTCTGTACGCGTTCTGGAGGGCAACGTACCCTAGGATGCTATACTCGACTGTTGAACCAACTAATTTGATTAATGCAGAGTCGTCGGGTTTGGTGTGATAGAGACCCTCAGGCATGGAGACGATCTCGATTCCATTAATAAATGCGTAAAAATCTAAGTTTGTTGAATTGGGAGTAAATGTTAAGTTGAACCTCTCACCATCGCCGACGTTGATGCAATATTCTCTGAAGAAGGTATCTCCATGGCTAGCATCGGCGGTGAGTGAAGCATTGAAGTCCTGAAGGAGTGTGAACCCATTAGATTTCACAGTGAAGAAGGTATGGGAGCGATCAAAACCTTGGTATGAGGCTGGGTAGAAGAAGAGACGGGGGAATTTCGGGCCTGGAGTGACGGGGAATGAATAGGAGAATTGGGAACGAGAGAGACGAGCTGTGGTGTAAGGTACATGTGGGGTAGAAGAAGACTGGGTGAGTGCTGTAGCAGCAACGGATTTGTCTTGTTTGGATAAGAATTTCGAGTCGTTGTCGTCGGTCCATGGCCGATCATTTTCCGATGAGTTGCCTGATGTGCCACAGTTGATGCTGAAAAGATCGACAGGAGTGTAAGTATAAGCAACAATGGAAGGGTAAAGCAGGGAAAAGCAGAGGAAGAAGATGACCCCAAAGAATACAGAAGGGGTATGATTGAAGTTCATCTTTGGATGAAGCAGAGAGGGTTTGGCTTACCTTGAGGTAAATTCTGAGAGCAGAATTTGAAATTAAGGCACGATTGAGACTCTGTTGTCATGGATGCTGGTTGTATCGAGGAAGCTTGTTACAGTAAACTTTCAAAGTCTACACAAGAAGACAAAGCACTACACTTGTTTCAGTCGTTTGTGGACTTTTGATTCAAGCCCTAATGGTTTTATAATAAAAAACAGACAAAAAAAACAGCCTTAATGATTTGAAGAGAGGATAATGCTGAATGGCGCGCAAGCCAGAAGAAGTTGATATTTTTGTCGGGAATTTCACACTTTTGGAGGTCAAATTGGTAACTACAGTTTAAAATAAAGCAATGGGCTTGGCATTTTGGATGACAACGAGAATTAGGCTTACCATTTGTTACAGATTAAGATACTCATCCAAGGGATTTTTTTCAACTAGTGTTTGTGTCATCTTCAAATTTTCTAATTAAGATCAGTTGGAGAACCCAAACATATATACTATACATATTATTATATCAATATATTAAGTACCTAAAGTTTAAAATAGGAAGAAACTAGATTTCTCTCCCATGTGATGCAGGGTCATTTTGTATTAATTTTTTATATGGTCAAGATCAGTTAATCAGTTTCATTTTGCTACTATGACATAACGTAATACTAAGCAAGTTTAAAGACGATATCTATTCTATTTGAATCAACAAAACGTGATATTCAGTGCTACAATAAATAGGGATGTGTTTTGAAAAATTTTCCGAACTTGTTTCTAACTGTTTTTATGGGTATAAAAAAGCTAACCATTCTTTAATATTGTTAATCAATATACATGATGAAAATTAGCAAAAAAGAAATCAAAGAAATTATATTGCAGTTTTATTTATGTAGTTTCATCTTCAATTGCTAGATTTTTCTCTCCCAACATTGTACAGGATAATTTTCAGAGAAAGTAAAAAGCTCCAGGCGAGAAAATTGCCTTGCAGTTGCTTATGAAAATGCAACCTGTAAAAGGATATTTAAAAGCAAGCTGATGAGAAGCTCAAACATCTCATGTGAACAAATAGGTTCTATTTCAGCAAATAAACATTTTTTATTTTAAAATTAAGATCCAGACAATGACATGATCAAAAGGAAACGAAAAACTGCATCTCCTAAAAAATAAATTCATTCCTTTATCTTTATTGAGATATGGTATCAATCATAGTAAGAATGAAGGACGCTCAAAATCATCTCCCAAAAAAAAAAGGGAACGAAACTAACCATCATTCTTTCTATGAGTGTATTCGACCAAATGATATTTACACTCCAGCTGATTCTCCAAATGATTCTCGAATGATCTCATTTTAATTGCGCTTTCTTAAGCAACACAGCACTTTTCTGAGGCGTTTTGGGAGATTCTTGAACATTGATTAAAAGCAGATTTGGAGTTTGATGCAAGGCTAGCTAGAGTGACGTAGACACATGATCATCAACATCATTCTACGTACTACTAAAGTGTTCTTCATTCTCTAATTTTCTTCTTTTCTTTGTTGGGATGATAAATGTCTTTGTGTCTTTTATTCTTTATATGTTTATAGATTCCTAAAAAGAGATATGGATGGAACCTTTTTGGGTAGGTTAATTAGTTAAATTCAAGTCTCATGGCTTCATTTATATATGTTTATACACTACACCGAAATCAGTTTTTGTTAGCATTTATTTTTTCCTTTTTTTTTTTTTTGCGTTTCAAAAATGTTAACTATTCACGCGCTAATAGAATGGGTAGTCTTTTGTTGGCATTTATAAACCCCAACAAAAGTGAGACTTGGTTTCAACAAACACTAAGTCTACTTTAACTTGGTTCACATGCTTAGTTCTTAATTGGAATTAATTTCCCATATGGACCTTAAAAGAAATTCTATTTGGTCTTTAATTAGAATAGAAAGCAAATAAGATTCTTATCAGGAATTAATTCTAAAATTCAAAATTATGCAATATACCTGTTGAATAGAAGCTCTTGACCATCTGAGTGTAATAACCCTCAATATACTATCCTATACTTAATCACAAGCTAACGGGAAGTATGATTGATGACGTGTGCAGGACTGGAGGAACCAAGACGGAGGGAGAGTAAGTAGGAGTTAGAAGCACTCCACGCCGCGGAGAGAAGCAGGGCTGTCATGGCGAAAGGGCTGTCATGGCGAATGGGCTAGAACTTGTATAATTTTTTCCAACAGAAGGGCCCCCCACTGCGGCGAGCTTATCATCCACCACGGCGTAAGTCCCCAAAATTCTCTAAATCGAACGAGATTCAGTTGATGGAAAAGAAAGACAATCGAACAGGAAGAAGGCTCTGCTAAGGTTTGCTTCCTCCAACTATGGGGACCGATTCTTGGACTCTAGAATCTTCAATCTTGATTGGTAAGTAATCTCCAACCTCTCCTTCTCTCTTTTTTCTTCAGTTTTTGGGTGGATTTTTGGGTATATGCATGGGAATCCTGATTTGGTCAGATTCCACTAGTTAAAATGGTTGTTAAGGGATCAATGATGTGTTATTTAGTGTTATTGATGCTTAGGTATGAGTTTTAGAGAGAGTATGTATGAATTATACCAAATCCTAGGTTGATTATGGGTGAGGAAGTGTAGAATCTGAATTATATATGTTGATGCATGAGTTGAATGGTTGTATGTGGCCCATTGGTGCATAAATATATTATTGGAACCTTGAGTTAAGTATAATTAGTTGATTTATGGATTTGATTAAGATGTACATTATGTTAATTAAGAATGATATGATGTTATAGTGGTTGTTTGGATAATTAGAGGTGACTCGACTCATGTTTGGTGTTGAGACGGTGAGTTTAACCAGTGTGTGTGATGTCGGCAATATTAAGTAACCGGGTTTTTGTGATATATGTGTGTTATGTTGATATATATATATATATTTGTACATATGCATGTTCTTATTAATACCACGATATTGTTTATATATGTGTATGATTTTTTTTACATATCGTGGTATGCACATGGTTATTTGAGGTATGAGTCTTAATCTTGTTACTTGTATATGTGATTTTGTAGCATACCTCTATGATTGCATTTTAGCATGACCATGATGATAACTATGATGATGATTGTATATTGTTAAAAGTGTAACATCCCAAGAAAGCTAAAATATTTAGAAATATATGGAAATTTTACAAAAGTTAGTGAACATCATTTTGCGTGAAAAATGGCATATAGGTTATTTTTTCTTGTTAGATTGAAAAAAAAATTACATTTTTACCCCCAAAAATTTATGAAAGGACATCCATGTCCCTAAATTCATAAAAATACGGAGAATGAGTATTAGAAATGTCTTAGGAAAAATTACACCTAATGACCTGAAAGTTTCAGAAATTATAATTTAATCCCTAGTCAGGGAAAATTTTGTAAATATGTAAAATTACTGTCAAAACAAAGCCCTCAAAGAGAGAAGTCCAATGGTATATGGAACTGAGGATTTATGTTCAAGGATAAAGAAATAATCAGTGCCGAGTGTCCAAAAGTAACAGTAAACCGATAAAGGAAACTGTGGGTCCCACCGATGATTAAAAAGAAATCGGGACAGGATATGGGCCATACACAGGTACCATTTGGGACAGTATAATTATGAAAATATAAAAATAAAATTAGAATAGTCCTCTATCCCAAACATACTAAATTAGTATAAAGACGGTTTTATTGGTATGGTTAAAAAGTACCTGGATTGAGGTATATCTATATTAGAAAAATTGGACAATTTTTGGACATATTTCTCTCTCCCATTCGTGATTGTTTTGCAGTATATGAGGCCAAAGGATATTTTATTATTTCTTGGGAATACTTCTTGAAGAAGTATGTAATAAAGTAATTAAGTATTAGCAAAAAAGTAACCATGCTTAAGCTACTTAATTAAGTTCATTAATCACTCACTTTTACACCATGTCACGCGTGAATTAGCATCTGAAAACAGAGCAAGAAAATGCATGAAAGAAAGAAAGAAAACCAAAGAAAGAAGAGAGAAAGAGGAAGAGAAAGAGAAGACCAAGTTGATGGACCAAGAACTCAAGGAAGTGGTAAGTGATTCCTACTACTTTGAGCTTATAATTTTAAGAAGTTAAGCTTAGTTTCTTGGGGTCTTCCTCTTCCCCTCTCCATGATAATATTTTGTCCAAACCCTAGAGGAAGTAAGGAATGGATTTTGATGCAATAAACTTAGGAGAAATCATCAACTAGTCAAGAGAACATGATTTCATGGAGTAGTTTGTTATATTGCAAAGTAAATAATTTTTCCTTCTTTCTCCAAGATTTTCGGTCAGAAAAGAGCATCAATTTAGAGTTGGAATTTCATGTTTTTGATGACAAAAATGGATTCTCCATGGTCCAAAACCTTAAGAATAAGTGTGTTATACAAAGAAAGATCAAAGGAAAACTAACTGAAAAAGTTAGGGTTTAGTGTGTATGGTATTGTATAATTCCGAAAATTAGTAGCTAAATAGATTAAACGATGATATGTATAGGTTCAAGGAAGCTTAAGCAAGCCAAAGAATAGGTGCACAAAGTTGGAAAGGAAGGGAAGGGAATACATAAAGGTAGCAATTTTCCATTATATGCATTATATTATCTTATGAATGTTCATGAACTCTATGACTTGTCTGATGCCATGATTAATATTTTGTGATGTTCATTGATTGTTGGTTGAGTATTTTAAAGGGGCTTGAAGCTCCGGAATACCCAATTTACAAACAAAACTCTGCTGAAATTTTTATAGAACTATTATGGCATTATATTAATTGATGAGTTTGCTTGAAGTTCTATGTGAAATGTGATGATATATGTGTATGACTGGATAATGCTACTAAGATTCTTTGAATCTCACCCCCTTAAATGACTAACCATGCTAGGGAGAACCAATGCAAAAGAGTTAAAGAAGGAGCAAAAGGCATGAAGAATGAAATGATGTTGCAAGCCATTGTGTTATAATGTGAATGGTTATTTGTGCCTTGTTTTGTATGAAATTATAAAATAGTGAATATTATGTTAATATTGCAGAAAATGTATGAGAATTTCCATTTCTAGATGTTGGAATATGAAGTTATATTCTACCAAGTTACGTGTCAAATTGAGTTCATTTACAAGGGTTTTAGTAAGCAAATTGCAATGTAGACTGAAACAGGGCATTTTCCAAACATGTCTGTTTTGATTTGCCCTTGTTCTATACTTAATGTGGGGTTAGGTTTATAATATTTTTATACCAGATAGAGGGCATCTCAATCTTTAATAAGACACCTAATTCACCCCATTTGGAGTTGTGTAAAATAAATGGTGAATTTTCAAAGTTAGGGTTCAGAATAAGACAATATTGGAAAAACGGGAAACTGAAAGTTAAGTACTAGAAATTTCAAAAGATAACATAAAATCGTATAGAGATCTAAAAATTCAATGGTTTAGATGTGTAAAAATATCTATGTCTTAAGATCCATATGCCACTGATTTGGGAGTGATTGGAGTTATAGAACAAGAGATATGTAAGTTTTCCCAAAACTGTTCCAGTAAGAGTTGGATTGTGACTCTTCGTGATTTAAATTAAAGTTATGCCCTGTGTAAGAGAAATAAATGTATAAAAAAAATATGTCTATAAGTAGACATGTAGAGCTTTCCAAAGACTTGGAGTATCCATAATTTGGGACAGAATTGAATGAGATATAATTTTTCAAAGTTGAGGCAAGAAAACTGGAAGATAGAAAAATGACCAAATAAACAGTAAATGTCCATGAAATTACTGTACAAATTGGCCCAATGAAGTTACTTTTTTATATTTTTTCCATGTAGATCTAAATTCAAGAAAATTTTAGAGACCTGAATCACCTCAAGATAAATTTTCTAGATTTAGTTATGAATTTTCAAAATTCATTGGGTAAAAGGGAAATTGCCAAATGAACAGTACTCCGAATTTTGAAAAATTCTATTTTTATTATATCATGATTCTAGTCTCTAAACCATGATGAAAGATATCTAAAATAATGTAATATATGGGAAATGGGCCCTTAATTAAGGTGTTACAAAAGGCATGTTAGCATGACATTGATATCGTCACCATTTGATGCATATTGTGAGGTGGATGTAGGGGTGATGATAAGATGTGATATGATGATCATATAAGATATGATGATGATATGATATGATGATATGATGAAATATCTTTGCCACTGAATCTTCTCCTATAGCCAGGAGAGCTAGGTGGTAGAGGATTTGTGGATGTATCCTCTCTAAATCACCATCAATGTGGGTGGTCTAGGGGAAGGAGAACCACGGTCCAATCACTAGTGTGACATTTGGCCGGGTTGCATTAGTGAGAGGTGAGCTTGGTGATGTCCCAGAATTGGTGTTTACTAACTGTTGGAAGGGAATCTGCTATCAAGTATTATTATGTTATTACTAGCCTGTAGTTCTATTCGTGTATGAGGGAGAACATGCATACCATCTCATTTTTCATGCATTGCACCATACAAATATATGTGTGAATTGCCTATACTTGTTGCATGTGTTGTGTTCGCAGTTATTGAGACTTTGTCTTACACTCGCGTGGCTAACATTTTAGTTGAAGACTCTAGTACTAGTTTGAAGAAGACAAATGAGTCATAGCCTTTCCGATATCAGGAATATCTAAGTCAATGGTAGTTTGTGTTATTGTCTATATTATGAATTGTGTTAAATAGGATAGTATGTCTTTCCTCCTATTCTACATATTCCTGGGAGTGATGTTGTGCATATTATATGATGATATGAATGATTGTGATGATATTGATGATAATAAGTTTTAGGTATGTACCATGTATGGTTTGCATGTGTGTGACGATGGTTTGGACCCCGGTATGGGTCATTGTTGTTGAAGCATGTGTCTGTGAATTGGATTGCCTATATGTTTGACCGCAAAGTGGTTTTGGGCCTAAATTATATGATTTAGGGCATATACCCCATTATGTGAATTTGAGGATCAAGAGGGTCAAATCTTAGAGTAGTGGTTTCTCTGGGGTAAAATCTCCTTGAATAAGTTAGTTGTGCCATTTAGTACCTGTCTAAATGGTCCTTGGGTGCCAATTCACCTTTGGTGTTAGTTGAAGGTAGTCAATTGTGAATGTTAGTCAAAACCGACCAAATTGATCATGGTGTCCAAAATCTCCATACGGAGATGGATTGAGAAGAAACTAATGTCTATAGTTAGATTGTGACAAGATTGACTTGTAGAAGTTGAAATAAGGTCAATCAGAGGTTAAAGCACAAAGTTATGCACGTCAAAAATTCACCCGAAATATCAGCATTTTGCTAATATGGTTACTAATATGAGCGCTGTGGTACTAAGCGGTTCTATCTCTCCCAGGCCATGGCTACACTGTAGCTCACCGCGGCTCAACCCTGTTCAAGTCCTATTTGGAGTTTTTCTATGTTTTTGAGGTTTTAGGAATTGCTTTCGGTTGTTTTGGGGTAAGTTGTTGCACTAAGCACAACGATGTAAGTATTGGGTAGTCTGAAGGTTGTTGTTGAATCAAGAAGTTTTGATGATTCCAAACCAACATTGAAAAGCTTGGATTGAAGATATCAAAGGAGCTCAAAGTGTCTCAAGTGAAGAAAATTTGAGTAATCATTACTAGGATTGTTGTAGGATCTTTTGTTATGGGTGCACTACTACACTGAGCACTTTTTAGATCAGGTGAAATATGCTTTCTAGATCAGTTTTTCTGCAGATGTAGAAGTGACCGATGTAGAAAACTTTGCTTTTTCTAGATCGGTTATTTAACCGATCTAGAAAGTATTTTCTAGATCGGTTTTTTTTAAAAACCCGATCTAAAAGTTATTCGGAAAAAAATTAAAAGCACTTTCTAGATCGGTTATGAGTCATGACCGATCTAGAAAATATAATTTTCTAGATCGGTCATGACTCATAACCGATCTAGAAAGTGCTCTTAATTTTTTTTTAAATATACTTACTGAATTTTATACTTATCATCCCTGTTTACACTCAAAATATAAATCAAACTAGCAAATACTAAGAACACATTATAATTTGAGCCATATGTACTTTCTATGCATAAGTTACAATGTATTAAACATCATCACTGCACAAACAAAAAAAGAATTGTACCAAATAGCCCAATGTCTTTCAAATTTAAAGGACTATCATGCCTTAAATTAACCTAAAAATATTACAGCATAAATCAAGACAACAAAAACTTATCATGACCAATCTCGTGCTTTCTTTTGAACATAGTTGGCCAACAAAATAGCTTTCATTTCAATGTCCATCCTGCACAAAGATCATAAAGAAACATCTATATCAGTTAGAGTTTTAATCTCAATGTTCTATCTTCTTGTCAATGAAAAAAATCATCATCTTTCTCAATAGTTCCCATATTTGAAGGAAAAGAATTAAATTCTACTTTGAATTGCCACTTATCTAATCATCACTAACACCTCTTTTGTTGATATGAAACTCTTCTTTCTTTCTTTTTTGCCAGAATGAAACTCTTCCATTATAACTAATAAGAGATCCCAAAAAATAATCAAACCCCATTCTTTTGTTTATAATAATTAACTAGATACCCTAAAATGAGATACCACCATTATATATGTATATGAATATATAGATATATAGATATATCTATATATCTTCCACTTTACGCAGTGGTAATAGCCTAATTTGCAAAATTAAAACACCACTTATTTCACCTAAACCAACTATTTAGCATGTAAGATCAATTAGCCAACTCTAGTGAACCTAAAAGTATAACAACATACATCAAGACAAAGTTCATAAATTTTTTGGTGCGTGATTTACAATTGCATGGCCATGTTTCCACTCACACATTTGAAACTTATTTAGAAAGTTTGTGCAACCAAATCTAACCTTCAAAGCAAAGTGGTTTCTAGAAAATAGCTTGCCCAACGCCTTTGAATGCCTTTAATTTCCTCATCAGAAAAGGAGTCCTCATTGTCGAATATCTATAAGTTCAAAGCCTATCAAAACATGAACTCACAAAGGAACAAAACTAAGTTTTGTAAGCTATAATTACCTTTTCAAATGATTCAATAATTCCTGAAGTGATGATATTGAACATATATATCATCACATAATATACACACACTTTGTCTCCCACTTGTCTTTGACACTACAAATAAACAAAAAATGGCCAACATCATAAAAGAGTGAAAGTTTATTGCAAAAAGTCCTCAGGTTCATACTACTTACCTTTGGGTAAAACCACGAAGTCTTCTTCAGCTGATGTGCATGCTGACCCTACAGGACTTTACTCGATCCTATAGCACTAAGTTCAAATGCATGCAAGGGATTATATTACAAAGTAATAATAATAAATATCACAAAAATATTTACATGAACACACTTACATGTCAATCATATCCTTGAAATCATCATTTGGTGGCATCGATACAGAGCAGAACCAAGTTACGACATTTTGTTGAGGGGAAATAACCATCAACTGCCAATGATCCCTACAAAATAAGGAATAAATTACACAGCCACAATATCATATGAATTATAATTTTTTTCTTACCCTTGATGATATGGTGCAAGGAAACATTGCTTGTTGCCTTCTTTGAGTCTAGATCTGATGTAGGCTGATATTCCAGATGTCTTGTTACCTTGCCTTTGGATGTGTTGTGGGCACATGAAACCATACTTATCACTTTTTCCTGATAAGTTGCAAAGGTGATTGAGATACCTACAATATTTAAATATGTGAGTTTTAAGAATTAAATGCTTAGACATCATCCAAAAACAACAATAAACTTACTGTACAAACAATTGCAAGATCGATATGTTCAACTTATCAGTCATGAGTAGCTCCATCACATCTCTCTGGTAAATGTAGAAGTCGTAATCCTTCATATCATCTATAATCCCTAAATCCATATGAACCTTGACAGGATTTTTTATGTTCATTGCCACTACACATAGACGTGTTAGTGGATCCATATGAGGTTGGGACTGCGGCATTGAAGTAGTAGTTTCCTAAATAGTGAAGTAATTATTAAATAGATTACATGCTATATGAAGTATGAGTAAAACACAACATAGTAATAATAGAATTACCTGGACAAGTGTTTTTGGCCATAAAATAAAAGTATTTAGGGCTTCCCCTACTGTGTTCACCTCTTCGCTAGGGAATGGTACTGGTGCATCTGGAACTTCAACCCGTTCAACCACTACCCTTACTTGATTGTCCTTCATTTTTTGGTGATGGATGACTGAGCCCAAGTTGTAGACTTTACCATAGGCCACTAATCGCCTTTGAGGATCCTCCAGATATAGCTCACATGGTTGTCTACTATCTTGGATAGGAACACTCTCTGATGCAAGGTCAGGAATACAACTATCTTTTGTGCTTTGAACTATGGGAGAATTGGTTCCTTGGACGGATGTGTCTATCCGTGATGGTTTCCCTGCTGCGCCAAATAAGGACATCACTTCATCCTTTATAGCTGCTACTTATGTTGCCACCTGCGCTGCCACCATCATTTCCATCTCATCTCAAGTCATGATTCTTGAGCCATGACGTTTAGTTGATCCAAAGTATTGTTTGATACCTACTCCTCTTCCAACTCCCCTGACACGGCCAGGGTGCTCCATTTTCCCCAGAGCAGTGGCCAAGATATCATTCTTTCCAACAGGAGTGAAGCTTCCCTGGGAGTACTGTTCTTGGAGAGAATCCTGTAACATACAAATAACAAACATATTTAGGGCAAGCATAACTAAAGTCAAATAATAAATTTGATTAGTCCTAAATTACTTACAATCTTCTCAGCAACCGCACGAGCCTCCTCAGTGACATACTCTCCTTCCTTTGTTTGACGCGCAAGCTTCCATTTCTCAGCGCGAGTGGGTGGAGATGGAGGAGAAGTCATAGTGGATGAGTCACCTTGACCATCTTCACGCTCCTTCAATTTTTTTTTCATAATTTTTTCTTCAAGCAAGTCATAACCCCCACGTGACAATCTATGGGGGTAAACATTTTTCGCCTGTAACTCTTGAGCTTTTTGTCTCTTCTCCTATTAACAGTAAGTAAATAAAATCAATAATGAATAAAACCATTTCATTTTCACATTCTTGGTTTACTAACCTGAAATTTTTTATCCAAACGACTTTCAACAAATTGATGCCAAGTCTCTTCTTCAAGAAATTGATAATCCTCACAAGGATTTACTCCCTTCAGCTTCCCGAACACATATCTACTGGTAAGACTAGTCTTAAAGGCCTTCCATCGCTCCCCTGCATATTGAATCAACTTTGTCCTCAACAATTGATTGGGAGGAACATCATAAGTGAGCTACAACACACACATATAGAAAGAAGTTAGTGATATAATAGTATTGATAAATATAATAGCTGATATAGTGATATACCGTGATAGTTTCCCAAATCTGATCCTTCACCTTGTTGGATACATCTTCCCACTCATTCTTTAAAATACTCGCCTTACTACGTCCTAAAAGGGCAACAAAACTTTTAAACCTCTTCCTATTAGGCCCAATTGGATTCCAACTCTCATCAAATTCAATATGTATCCTTTGTTCACCACCATGACCGAGGGTTAATTCCTTTAAACGTGTGCCACGTCTGCCCCTTTTACGTGTAGATTGATGAGCTTGGCCACTTTGAGTATCATTATGAGTAGACTGGTCACTAGAACGATTCTCCATGTGCCTGTTTAGACAATAAGATAATAAGGTAAGCATATTGAAGATAATTAAAGTATGAAATAAGATAAGTAACAAACAAAATTCAAACTTAATTTTTATAAACTGTTATATAAACTATGAAATAAGATAAGTAATAACTTAACTCAAACTTTATTTAAGGTTATTCTCCCATATCCCTTCATTATGATCTCCTCTTGTGGCATGTATTTCATCTACTTCATCTTCTTCATTTAGTTCAGGTAGCCTCGATGAGAAAGAAGGAGTCTCACAAATATTGAAATTTGATTCATCATTCTCATCACCAACAATCACCCTTTTCCCTTGTAGAACCACTGACCACCTTTTATCTGCCGGATCAGTGACATAAAACACTTGTTTCGCTTGGTATGCCATGATAAAAGGCTCCTCCTTATAACCTACCCTATTAAGATCCACCAATGTAAATCCTAACTCATCTGTTTGGACACCATTATTACTATCAATCCACTTACATTTGAAAACAGGCACTTTAAATTTTTTATAGTCTATCTCCCAAATCTCTTCAATAACTCCAAAATAAGATATGGCTGCCAATACCGGGTTTTTATCTTTTGAACTCGAAAAATGCATTGACTCTGCTACTACCATAACCCCACTATTTTGCATAGTACTCTTGTCATCTTGGGCCTTTGTGTAGAAGGAATACCCATTGATGTCATAACCACTCCAACATACAACATCAAAGTGTGGCCCATCGGCTAACCATCTTATTGTATCAGATACATTATCATCATTTATAACCTGTTCATTGAACCATGATCTGAAGGTCTTGTTGTGCTCATTCACTAACCATTTATCATTCTTCCGAGGGTTTTTTTCTCTTATAATGCTTTTATGGGTAGCCAAGTAAGGCTGAACTTCATCAGTGTTATTCAAAATGTATAGATGTGCTTGTAGTACTTCTTCACGACCCATGCTTTTCACTCTTAACCCCCGTGTACCCTTACCAGCACCTCTTCCCTCATGGCGAGACTTTGGAAGTCCAACAGCTTCAGCTTCTGTTAAGTATTCAGTACAAAATTCAACTGCTTCTTCAGCAACATATCTTTCAACAATTGATGCTTCAGGCCGATGTGGATTCTTTACATACCCCTTTAAGATTTTCATGTATCGCTCAAATGGGTACATCCATCGTAAATAAACAGGGCCACACAACCTTATCTCCCTCACTAAATGGACCATTAAATGTACCATGATGTCAAAAAAGGAAGGTGGAAAGTACATCTCAAGTTGACACAAGATAATAGCAGCATCATTTTCCAATTTATCTAATTCCTTAGGGTCAATTACTTTGCTACATATGGCATTGAAGAAAAAGCATAGCCTTGTTATAGTATGTCTCAATTTTTTTGGCAATATGTCGCGAATAGCTACTGGTAATAGTTGCTGTATCAAGACATGACAAATATGAGACTTTAAGCCGATTAATTTCAAATCTTTCATTGACACAAGCCTTTTAACATTCGAAGAATACCCTTGGGGCACTTTGACACCATGTAAACACTCACAAAAACTTCTTCTCTCATTTTTGGACAATGTATGACAAGCTGGGGGCAAATAAGTCCTCTTACCTACTAGTTGCGGAGCTAACTCTTGTCGTATTCCCATTACAACCATATCATTTCTCGCATTCGCACAATCCTTAGTCTTGCCTTGTATATTAAGAACCGTTCCGATAAGACTATCACACACATTTTTCTCCATATGCATCACATCAATACTATGCTTGACCTCAAGACTTCGCCAATATGGAAGATCGTAGAAGATAGACCTCTTTTTCCATAAATTTTTTTCAGTTGCAAGTTTCTGAGTCTTTCCAAAGATAACATTAATGTCTTTCACATGTTGATAAACTTGCTCTGCATTTAATGCCTTGGGAGTATCTTCATACTCTTGTAAGCCATTGAAAGCTTTTTTCAATCTACGATATGGGTGGTTCCGTCGAAGAAATCTCCGATGAGCAAGGTAAACTGTCTTCTTTCCATACTTAAGTTGATGATAGTGTGTGCCTTCTTGACATATAGGGCATGCCTTATGCCCCTTAACACTATACCCAGACAAGTTTCCATATGCGGGAAAATCATTTATCGTGCAAAAGATCATGGCACGTATCTTAAAAGTCTCCTTGTAAAATGCATCAAACACATCCACACCTTCCTCCCACAGCATTTTTAAGTCTGCAATCAAAGGTCCCAAGTAAACATCTATGTCGTTTCCTGGCTGTTTTGGGCCTGAAATCATGATCGACAACATGATGTACTTGCGTTTCATACATAACCAAGGAGGTAGATTGTAAATCACCAAAAGAACAGGCCATGAACTATGTTTACTGCTCATGTTACCATAAGGGTTCATTCCATCCGTACACAGTCCAAGCCTAAGGTTTCTTGACTCACCACCAAAGTCAGGAAACAATTGGTCGACAACCTTCCATTGAGGGGAATCAGCCGGATGTCGAAGCTTTCCATCAGAAACCCTTTCATTTGCATGCCATCTTAAGTTCTTTGCATCCTTTGCATTAGCAAACAAGCGCTTGAACCTTGGTATTATTGGAAGATACCATAACACCTTCATAGGAGGCCCCTTAATGTTCACATCACAATTAGAATCACCATCCTCCTTCACTTTGTAGCGTGATGCCCCACATTTTGGACACACATGTAACCCTTCATACTCATTTCTATACAATATGCAGTCATTCGGGCAAGCATGTATCTTTTTATACTCCATACCCATTGGGCATAATATTTTCTTTGCCTCATAGTTACGATCCGGTAGTTCATTACCTTCTGGAAGCATGAGTTTCAACAATTCAAGCAAATTCGTGAAACTCTTATCACTCCACCCATGTTTTGCTTTCAAGTTAACCAATCTTAATACAGCTGATAACCGTGTAAATTTAGTACATCCCGGGTACAAAGGCTTCTCTGCATCACTACACAAGCTATCATATATATGTGCTCGCTCAAAGGCTTCTACTCCAACATCACGAATCATGTCCTCTAGTCGATCATCTATATCTAGATCAACTTCCCCCTTTTGGCAGTCACTAGACATTTCAAATTCACCATGCCATGTCCATCGTGTATATCTCTTGTTAAACCCATAACAAATTACATGATCTCTAATTTTCGCAACACTCAGTCGCCTCTCGTTCAAACATTTGATACAAGGGCAATAAAACCTTCCATTATTGTCAGGAACATTTCTTCTAGCAAATTCCAGAAACATTTCCAACCCATTCTCATATTCAGCACTCGTTCGTCTAGCGTTCATCCAACTACGATCCATGACCACCTAGAGGAGATTGGAGTATATTATAAACAACTCTACACCTTGCACAACATAGATTAAATTGATTCTGAACTAACAAGTATGTCTAAAATTGTGTATAAGTCTGCTAGTTTATAAAACATATCTTAAATCCATGAACATCTATATTTAGAACCAACAAAAAAAGTGAGAATATAGTATTTCACAAAACAAGTTCAAAAATTCAAACATAAGACATATAAAATGCTCATTGAAACAATTAAAACAATCTTCTTATCCTATAGGTTGCATATAAAGTTTGCAAAGTCTCTACTAAAAGTTCGACCTCTAATAATTTTACAATAAAAGACTAATTATCATAAATCAATCATAGCCCTCCAATAGTCTTACTAACATAGGAATTATTAATAGCAACTAGATATGTATTGAGAAATTAAACTTACAGGAATTTCAAACTTGGTAATTGTGATAAAAAATTTAGGCACTGCTGTAATCAGTTTGTTGTATGATAAATCCCTACAAAAGAGTTATCATTTAGAGGAGCATAGTGCAAATTTTATAAGTTGACAACCTTTCAAGCCAAATAATATGGATAGAAAATTAAACTTAAAAGGCATGTCTTGAAATGAATTAAAACTTACAAGGACTGTAGTTTTGTGAATCTTGAAAATGAAGCATCTATATGCCTTGTTAGTCACCAAGAGCACCAGAGCTATGTGCAAACTTCAAGGAATGCTTATCATATATAAGGTAAGTTGACTAGTATGAAAGATATGTGTGTCATATAAGGGGGAGGTGTGCGGGGTGTGTCACCGTCTGCATATGAAAGTAGCAGAGTCCATAGACTTACAAGTTGTGTGTGTGTGTGTGTGTGTGTGTTTTGTTTGAAAGGGGGGTTTGGGGCCTATATATGTATTTAAACTACTTCCAAGTTCTATAAGCTTTTTTCTTTCTATATTATAATATTGTATAAGTATTATTATAATATATAATTATTAATAATAATAAATTTATTTAATAAATAATATGAAAAAATAATATTAATTGACTATTTTAAATTTAAAATATAATTATAGATGAATATTAACTTATTTAGATTTTAATATTAGATTATGAAACTTATTAATAATATTTTTAATTTTTTTATAATATATAAAATTAAAATATTATGAAATTTATAACCATTAATTTAATTTCAATTGAACCATTTAATTTTGATGGATCCTGTTTGAATTTTTCTTCTTCCGCATGTACCGATAGTAAAGTACATTGAGTCTCTGGCGCACACGAAAAAGATACACTAGTGCTTCATTGGAACTAGGGAATACCTTTAAAACAGCATCTGCATAGTGTCGTTTAATCTTTTAAGCTAACCATTGCTTACAGCTTTCCTTTGATCCTGCAAAATCATAATCAAAGAGCATCAAGTTCACTGTTACAGACCCTTAAAAGACAATACATCCATCTTCAAAATTATTTGTTTAGGTCCCCAGTTCTATTCCATGTCAAGGAGTAGGGTAATGTGTTGTAAAAAGAGAAGTGTAGTGGACCATTTTCAGCACGCCAAAGCAGCCCTTAAGCTGGATAAGTGGATAGATAGGTCCTAAGTTACTATATACCCTCCACAATTATTGTATTGTAGCTGGCATCCCCTGTCACTATATACTTTGCTTTCTCTCCTTACTTCTAAACAATAGTCCCACCATCTTCTCAAAATACCATTTAGTATACAATAATGGCATTTACTATTTATACAACCTTTTCAGTCCTCTCACATAATTGAAATGCATTGGTTTTCTAGTGACGAAGAAGAACCCAAAAGCAAGCGACCAAAACCCATGGCCAAGCTTAAACTAGCATTACATATATACATAGTAATCTACAGTAGACATCTTTTTGTATTTATTGAAAACATCAAGTTGTTTTAAATAAACATCTATCAAGTTACACCGAAGTTGCCGCCCATTTGCTCTGAAAATGAGTCAAAAGGTCTTCAAAAAGTGCACGAGTTCAAAAATTTTAGACTTTATATGATGCGAATAGAGACGCAGCCTTTCAATATTTGATGATAATCAATATTGATTTATGTGGTTTCCATGTGTGTTGGGTTTAGTTTATTCAAATATTTCATGCCCAACTGGCAAATCTGGTATGTGAGCTAAGTTCTAAATGGTTGAACTTTTGGGTTCTGATCGCTTAAATGTTAGTATAAAGAGGAAAAAATATCATGCAAGATGGAGCACGTTTAAAGGTGAAAATATAAGATTTAATTTGTGACCACACAAGAAGTTTTGCTTTTAGTTTGTTATTGCAATGTTATGCATTGTATTCTTTGTCATGCACGGTTGTGGTGTGATGCTGTGTAAGTATGTATTTTTTGGTTGGGCACGTAATTTGTATAAAGCTAGGCATGCACGTATTCTTGTGTTGTTCACAGTGGCTTTGGATTTACGAGAAATAACAAATGGGAAGGAGGGACTTGTGTAGACTTAGAGGTTAAGTCTTGAAAGGGCAAAAACAAATAATGGCATTATTGGGTTCGTTTAACTTCAACCTTCCTCACGCAACGCCTACCATAACTTACTGGTTTTTACTTTCTACTATATATTACTTGTAGGTCAGTTCATATATTTGCTTGACCATTTCGAAGAAACTTCCACTGAGAGCTCAATAAAGATGATTGTTTGAACATGAAAATCAGTGATATGGTTCAACTAGGGAACCTCGAATCTTTTATCATAATCAATAATAAAGGAAGCAGAAACTAGCTAGGGGGTAGCACTGCTTTTGGAACTTGACATTAATTTGGCATATGAGGTGTAACAATATAATAATTCCTCATGTTCAATGTGGGTTTTCACACACAAAGTTGCGTATCAATGCAGCACATGCCCTTTAAAAAAGGCATGCATACAACATAATTGGAGAGCGAAACGTGCAGAAAATACCTGGCATCATCTTTACGGCTAGAACAGAGTCCTACTTGCTTAGTGGGAGGAATGACCATATGCCAAAGTCTTCATTTTTGAATTGGACAATTCGTCGAACACATTACAGTCAATATCTCCCACACTGCATGCGATGAAGATGGTTAAGTGCACGGTCCCCAATCTGCACCGATAAAACAAGAAGAAGCCACATTATTGAACTGTTAACCTTAATTTTCCTAAGTTCTGGACATGACCCGAAAATGAATAGTAAATGCATGTACGGAAAATTCCATTCCCAAACCTGAAATCTGACTTTGAGTGAGGAACAGGTCCGAGTTCAAGCCAGTAGTTGCACAGGCGAAAACTGAATCGCTATAGCAACTCCGAGTTCAAGGCTTCTGGTGCAGAGCTTGGACTGACGAACAAAGGACTTTGCGAAGACAAGACGAGGAGCAGAGGACCAGAAGAGTTGAGGGAAGACAAGATGAGGAGTAGAGCTGTGAAAGGAAGGAATGATTGAAGAAGGCTGAAGGATGAGCTGCAGAGAAATGAACAAAGGGAGGTGGGGATGGAGTGGTGCGGGTTGAAGGCAACGACGAAGTTGAGCTTCAGTGAGGAACACCGCGGAAAAGAAAATGAGAACACCGTGGAAAAGAAAATGGGTAAGGGGCAGTGAAATTAGGTAAACTTTTTAAATTGGGTATTTTAAACAACCGGTCTAGAAAGTTAAATTTATAACATTTATTTACAAAATTGCCACCAGGTTATTTTTTAGATCGGTTATTTACAAAATTGCCACCAGGTTATTTTTTAGATCGGTTATTTAAATAACCGATCTAGATTACTGATATAGAAATGATATTTTGTACTAGTGGTAAAAGACTTTGATTTGGTGGAAAAACGTTTTAAAACCTTGATTTCATGTTAAATTATGAAATATTTGAAAAATAACCACCAACAGACGAAGTTTGAAAATATTACATTGAACTGTTATGTTGGAAATTCGAACTTTGGCTTTGGAAATTCGAATTTCGAGCTAAAACTGAGTAAGTCTGAAGAGATGCCTCTCTGACAGACGAATTTTGATTATTCAAAATTTGAATTTTCATAAGCATTTGAAAGAAGCTGTTGAGTAACAGACGAACTTCAGGTTTTGAACATTCAAATTTCAGACAAAATGAAATTTATGAAAACTGAAGAAATTCGTCTGAAACAATGTTAAAGTTCATCTGAAATCAAGATCATATTGAGTTTCAAAATTTCTCACTGACAGACGAACTTTGAACATGGAAATTCGAATTTCAGAAGCTAAAGTTGTGAGTCTGTTAAAATGACATGATGACATACGAAGTACAGTGTTTACAAATTCGAATGTTGAAGTAAGTTTGAAAAGAGCTCTCTCTGACAGATGAACTTCACTCTTTAAAAATTCGAATTTCGAAGGAAATGAACTACTGTGCCTTTTGAGCTTGCTGCGGACAGACAAATTTTGGGGTTCCAAAATTCAAATTTCGAGGGCACTGTAGCAAATTGAAAACACTGTTCACACTTAACAGAAAAACTTTTCACTTGGAAATTCGCATGTCACAACATGGAAACATTTTCTAAGTTTCAAAATTCAAATTTCACTTCATGAACAGACGAACTTCAGTATTTCAACGTTGGAAGCTTTAACCTTCGGTTCCTTTGAAATTTGTCTGTTGACCAACCAAAATTTGAATTTCAGTATGTCAGAAGCATTAAATGCGGTTGGTTAACGGATAGTTTTTCAGAGTAACCATTGGATAACTTCTCCAACGGATAGATTTTGTCTCTAACGGACATTTGAGACCTAAATCTATAAATATAACATCATTTGAAGTTGTGGGTAACGAATCAAACTTTGTATATACTGAAATTCTGCCAAATCTTCTACTAAAAGACTTTTACCCTCTTACTTCAATACTTGCACTTCAACTTTCATATTCACTCTATTCAAGAGAGTTTCACTTTGTAAACAATCTAATCTTTATCTGGAAGATAGATTTACTTGTGAGGAGATATCATAAGAGATTGTAAAGCACATAGTGAAAGTGCTAAGAGTGATTGAGTGAGCTCTAGAAAACAGAGCATACACGTTGTATTGTGGCATTTGCAAGAAGCCCATGAATTCTTGCAGTATAGTGGAAAATCTCAAGTGGTGACTTGGGGACTGGACGTAGGTCAAGTGGAGAGACCGAACCAGGATAAATATCTGAGTTTTTCTTTTCCCTATCTCTTCTCTTTTAGCTTATTACTTTATACTCTGTTTTTCATTATACCTTGCTTTCTTCATCATTTTCACTTTGTGTAGAAAATTTCTAATATTCCCAATTCACCCCCCTCTTGGAAAGTCAGCCTAACTAACAGTTGTGATTGAAAAATAGACCCACTTGAAAGTATACTATGTGATGCATAAAAAGGAATTATTTAAAGTTTTATCCCTAGGGAAAATTATGAGAAAGTACCCAAAAAAATAAATATTTACATTTTTGACCCAGCTTAAGGGTAATTTCATAATTTTATAAAATTACTGTCAAAATGAAGCTTGCAACATGATGAACTCAATGATATATTTCATTGAACTTAACAAAATTAATATGAAGAAAAATTGAGTTCCCGTAAAGTGCATAGTACAAAGAAAAATGATATTATGGGCCCCACAAAATGGTAAAAAAGTAAGAAGAAAAGCATGTGAACCTTACACAGATATTTTTGGGACAAGATATTAAGGTAAATATAGATCCAAGCCTAATTTAATTCTGTATCTATAAAATAATAAAATACTACAAAAGTAACTTTACCGGTTCGAGTAAAATTTATTGGTTTAGAATATATTCGGACTAAAAAAAACTTACAATATTTTGGTGATATTTCCCTTGAGATTGACGTGACCAGTAGGTACCCAAGTGGGAAATTCCATTATTTAATTGATCTTTGAAAATACCTCTTTCAGAAATATTTGGAAAAAGTAATTAAGGATGAAAAGCAACTAAAACATGATTAAGTAGTTAATTAAGTGAGTTAAATACTCGATTCCCTTCTCATTTTGGACATCCTGTATCACATGGGGAAATTAAGTATTTTATTATTTTTGGCTAAACTTCCTTAAGAAGTTATGATTTTTGGCCAACCAAAGTTAGATTTACTAAACCAAGGTAATTAAGGGTTAAGCTTCTTATTGTTCTCGCTCATTGGGTGACTTACATGCTGCACAAATGAGGAAGAGAGTGAGCAATTGAACATAACTACATAAGAAAAGGAAGAGGAGAAACTATGGAAGAAAGGAGGAAAAAGAAAACAAAGCAAGTCAAGGCTTAAGGTAAGCTTTCCTCTCTAATCTTCTTGGTTATAATTTCAACTAGCTTTTTATGAGTTTAGAGTGGTTTAAGTAAGCTCTCTTCTCCTTCTCTTGAGTTCAAGTTTTGGCCAAAGTAAGGGAAAGGGAAAGGGAAAGAGAAAGAGAAATGCCGTACCTAAATTTTTAATTTTCCAAAATGGAAAATAAAAACAAAGTAAAGTCACCACCAAAATTTTTATAAAGAAAACATTTTTAAAAAAACATGGTCCACAAAACATAAAGGGTTCAGGAGTAAATTGCGTCATGGGGAAGGTGTTAAACACCCCATAACACCCGTTCATAAGAACAGTTACCTTAAGTTGATTATACAAAATCAATATGGTATTAAAATTATTTTAATTACCTTTATAAAATATGTATAGAGAAAGAAGAAAAATAAAATAAATAAATAAATAAGATAAATTTATTTACAAAGATGAATTTAATCTAGAAAAAGAATTTATGGCTTATATACCCTAATATAGGGATCAAAGTTCACATAGTTTGTGTGGATAAAATTGTGTATCACTTGGTTTGTATATTTTTTTAAGGAAAAATTATATTAAAAAAAATATTTTTAATATTTTTAAATTGGTGTGTATTTTTCTTAATTTGTAAAAATGAAATGTTTCAATTTAAGAAAATCAATTTATTTTTGTTGGCAACCCTGCAGTGATTCTAAAATCTCACTGAGTAATCATTTAATTTATAATCTCATGAAAGTTCTCAAAACCATACATGGGATAACTCTAAAAGATGAAATTGTTTTTGGGAAAATCATTTTATTTTAGATATTTAACCTTTCAAAATTTAAGAGAACATTTTATTATTTTAATTCTAAAAAAAACTTCTATTTTCAATCAAAACATGTAAGATCTCAAAAATATTTTTTTCTCATAAAGAAAATACACATTTAATTCAAAGGTTATACCAACTCAAAAATCTCATGCAGTAAATCAATTAACCTAAGTACTTTTGGAGTTTCCAAAAATTTCACACTATTTTGAGAAAAAAAATTAAGTTGTACGTACTTGTGATGACACATGCGCGAATGTACATCCTTGAATGAATGAATTGATGTAGTGTCATTGCAGTTTGCTCTTGATTTTTTTCGTGGCTCTATCTCCCTAGCTAAACCTTCACGAGATGTTACATTAAAAGAAAAAGTGGAAACAAAGCATAAGGAAATAATCAATCAAAAGATAATCTTCAAATAAATGAGGTGTGTCAAGAAAAGTCCATTGCCCCACCTCACTCAAATCATTGAAGCAAATACCTATAATGGTAATGGGTTAAGCTATTGTCATGTCACTAATTCACTAAAGTGCAAAAGCAAATTAGATTATCATCACCAATGGAGCTATTAAAATTTGTATCCTTATTTAAAAAAAAATACATCAATCGAAGCCATTAGCTTCAAGAGCCAAATCAATCATTCCATAGATTAAATTAAAAAGAAAAAAACACTAAACAATGATTTTAACAGGAAGCCACTCAACGCCATATCATGCATTATTCAATGAAGAAACAAGGTAAGATGGAGAAAAACAATTGGGAACAAAAATGATATAAGAAGTCATTGCAAATTCCTTTGTCACAAAAAACAAAATTTCGTCCAACAAATTGGAGTATCAATCATGTGGCCATAGACAATTTGCTTGCCTCAAAAACAAACTCCTCAATGTTCAAATGAGTGTGCCTCCAACTTCACTTAGAGATGTTCATTAGTATGAATAATTTGTCTTTAAAACGTCACCAAAATATTGTAGTTTGAGATATATCAAAACATATTCAAGAGGAGGAGAAGATAAAATAAAACTAAAACCAATATGTACATCATAAGTATACCTCCACATATTGAGGGAAGTTTATTGATGTGAATAATTTATTTCTAAGGCCTCACAAAATATTAGAATTTGGGATCCATAGAAATATAATCAAAAGGAGAAGATAATGAATTACATCCTATTGAAAAGGATGCAACACATTCCTAAATTTATGGGATTAAAAGAAGAAGAAAAGAAATTTTATGCCTTTCTGCATTTTCTATATAATTTCTTTTTTTTTTTTTGCCTCTCGTTTCTTTTTTCCTTCTTCTCAATTCTCTCTCCATTCTCAATCTTTTCAACTCATTTGCTCTTCCCTCTCAAATTTCCTTCTTTCTTTTGCAACGTCTCCTGCTTCCTCTCCAACCCCTTTTTCTTTCTTTTTCTTCTTCTGTCAATCACTCTCTTGTTCCTTCTTCCTCTCTCAATTTCTCACCCTTATCCTATATCCTCTTCTCCATGACCTACCTTTTCTTTATATAAACAAGGGAAGGAAAACCTAATGCAAATTATTATTAATACATAATCAAATCAAATTATTTGCTTTTTATTTAATCTTTATCATTATTATTTTTTTGTGCAATAATATTGCAATCAAATCTAAATCTTTAGTGATGTACATTTTTATTTGGCTTTTATTATTATTATTTTTTTTGTAAATCCAAATTTCAAAGGAGTTGACAATTTATAAAGGAAAAATCATATCCTTAAGATATGCTTATTATTAATTTTTTAGGATTTTTCTATTATCATTTTTTCTATATTTTTTATCTTTATCAAATTAAACTCTAATGGAAACACATTTTTTCCTCATTTTCACCTTTATCAAATTAGATTTAAATGAAATTTTGTTATTATTTTATATTAAAATTCGGATAAAATACGATGTTCATAAGAAATGTTTTCATGCGTCAAACTTAGGGAAAAGTATGAACTAGTTGAAAAAAGCATGATTTCATAAACTTGAAGCAAGATTTTGAAGACATTACTTCTTCCCTTTCTCACCCCTGTATTGGCTAGATTAGTAGGTCATTTTAGAGTTGGAATTTTATGATTGTCATGCCAAAAATGGGTCCTCCATGGTGGAAAACTTTAGGAATAATTGATAGTTTCATGAAAAAGGTTAAGGATAGTTATATGAGATTTTAGGATTTCATTGACACTTTATGAGGGAAGTCATGGAATCAGTGGTTTATGAAGTTATTTGATGTTTATATCTAAAAAAAAAGTTTGTGGGAGTGTCAGAAAGAGGTGAAACTCAAAGGAAAAGCAAGAGGAAGCACAAAGGTAGCATTTTACCATTTTTGCATTATATTGTTTTATGTTATTTACATGAACTTGATGACTTGTCATATTGATATGTTGATACTTTATAATTGTTTGGCTAAGTTAAATGAAAGGGATTTCACCTCAGGATGTTTGTTTTGTAAGGGGAGACTCTACTAAAATTTTTGTGAAATAATATGGAATAATGTGTTTGTTTGAGGATTTCATGATGTTTTCATGATAAATATAATGATATACATGCATAATGGATAATGCTACTGAAATTCTTCGAATCTCACTCTTTCAAAATGACAATTATGTTAGGCACAAGCTATGACAAAGATGTAAAAGAAGCTAAGGAGAAAAGAGCGGTGAATGATGCTTAATGTTATTTTTAAGCTATGAACTTATATTTTGAAGTATTATGAAAAATTGTGTATATGCTTTTAGATCTATACCTCAGTACTATTATGTTTCTTTGAACATTTTGAAATGTTAGGTATGGATTTGGAACAATGAATGATAATGTAAATGTGTGATGAAGCTTATTTTGCCAAATTATGAATGAAAATGCTCAATTTGAGCATCCTGATAGAAACATAGGTACTATTCACATGAAACAGTGTATGATGTATAAGTAGTATATATGCTCTAAAAGTAGATGGAATAAGCTTTTTAAAGACTCAAAAAAATACTCAATTTGGTTAAGTACACGATTTATAACAAATTTTTAAAGTTAGAGGTCAAAACTATATAATATGGGAAAAATTGTAAATGTTATTGTAAATACTTGTCATTTTAAAAGATAATATAAAATCATACAAAGCTCTAAAAATCCAGTAGTTTACATATATAGAAAGATCTATGTCTTAAGTTTGATATACCCCAGATTTGGAAATAATTAGAGCCATATAATGAAAGATATATAAGATTTTCTAAAACTGTTCCAGTAAAACTATGTTCTGACCCTTAATAGTTTAAGATAATGCCATGTCTTGTTCCAATAGAATAAATATACAAAATATGTTTGAAAAATAGACATGTAGGGCATCCAAATGATATAAAGAATGAATGAGTTGGTTTAGAATAGAATGAGAAATAAATTCTCAAAATTAAGGCTAAAATTCTAGGAAAGTGAAAAATAATTATACAAATAATGATTTTCGTGCTAAAAACTATATCAATTGACACGTTTAATGTTTTGTTTCATATTTTTTCCATGTATAAAATATTTTAAGCTATTTTTAGAAACTTAAATCACCTCCAGATGATTTTTCTAGAACTAGTTATCAATTTTCAAAATTCAATCTTGAAAAAAGACTTACCAAATGAATAGTAACTTAGAAAAATAATTTTTTTTTGTTGTAGTCCTTTATGTGATTCAAACTTCTAAATATGATCAATGAGCCATAATAAGGTCTAATATATGGATAATGTGATCATAAGTTAAGGTGTTACATTATGAAACTGATCCAAAGAACCCATTTAAAATAAATGACACTTGGATCATTACAATTACAAGACACACAAATTCTAGAAAATAGAAAACACAAGAAGAAAAAAATGCACAAAGAAAGAGATACACGTAAAATACATTGATACATTGGTTTAGATGGATTATAACCTAAGAGAACCAATCTCTTGAACTCTCTGGTGACACTACAAGGAACGACTGATTCCTTGACAAGTCATGATATTCTTTTCAACACTCAAAGATATAAGGAAAAACTCTCAACTAGAGAAAATTCATTTCATTCATGTCTGAATAGAAAAGTACATAAGGTGTCCTATATATAAGCAAACGAAACAACTGAAACCCTAAAATAAATTCAAATCTAATCCCCTAAAATATGGCACCTCCTTTTAGGAGTAAAACGAGCAATTAATTTTGAATTTGACATCTTCGAAAAAGTGGTGCCTTCAATGGAAAAAAAGAAAAAAGATAAAAAATTTTGATAGGAAATAATCAAAATTTAATCTCCAAGTTTGCATCTTTTGACCATATGGCCTTATTATGGAAATTAAATAAATAAAAAAGAAAATTATTAATTAAATCATATTAAAAATGTCATCGTGGAGAGAGCATATAGTTGGCACATGTCTCTTTAAGTAAACTCCTACAATTGGACTACGTTTGGGCTCGGATCAGTAGCTTGTGCCAAAGACACAATAAACACACCTTTTAACTCCTTTTGGACTGCAACTTCGCTGAAATAAATGGGCTTTAATTCATGAAGCTCTTGGGTCACTCATCCAAGACTTGCTTCAATGCTTTGGCACATGCTCTAATAATTGATCCACTCTTGCTTTTGTAATGAATCTTTATGTTTAGCATGCTTTCCACATGATAGAGCCTCCTTACCATACTTTTGAATTTGTCCAAGGCCTCCGAATGTATCATGCGTCGAGCCTACTCTATCGGCTTTACTATTATGCAACTAAGCAACATAAATAACGATTGATGTCATTCACAATTTCTTCATATGAGAGGATCAGTAGTGCTGGAATTATAGAGGACTTTGTTTCTAGTCTTCTAAATACAAGAAATAGTGATAATGATCCGTTGTGACCTTTTTTGTGTTTTTTCATTAGTTAATTAAAAGGTGTAACTTAGGCACTGAAAGAAAAAGGGGCCTAATAGTTCTGATCAGCCTAGGCAACGAAAAACATCTTTCTTATCTCATTTCTATCTATTTCTTTGCAGAAGAATTTTTTTCTTTTCCCTTTTTTGGCTAGACCGCTACCCCTCCACAACTCTTTGCTCTCTCTCCTCCGTGTTTCCATCTAACGCTACAGATATAGTTCCCCACGATGGAAAGATTTAGTTTGCGACAAATTCACGATTCACGATAAAGATAAAATAAGGGTTTATCAAATTTTAAGTGATACTAGTATAGCACTCGTGTGATACATTAAATGCTTTCTTAAATGTGCAGTAGTGAAAAGCTATCATGTATACATGTATAATAAGAAACATTGAAGCATATCTATGATCATTGTTAAATCCAATTATCAATTTTTATATAGCTTCTAACAACTATAAGTGCATTGGTTAAAAATAACTATAATTGTATAAGGAAAAGCTATATGCTTGTGTATGAGAGAAAATAATTGAATATGTTAAAAAAACATGTGTGAAAAATATTGTATAATTGAATAATAAGAGATGCATGTATATAAAAGTAAACATTATCAATCTATATTATTGAAGATTTCTTTGTAAACTACATTTGATGTTTTATTTGTTGATCTACCATCATGATCTAAAATCAAGGTTTTTGAATCATATCCACTTCTCACACATAACAATGCAACATATAATTGTCGAAGGTTGGCTTAGGTAGGTATAAGCTAATATCAAACAAACTTTGTCTTGACTCTTATTTATGGTTATTGCAAATTACAATATAATCATTTATTTATAGTGATTTTTGTGTCTAACTTAAGTGGTAGAGAGTCCTTAGAATTTGTTTTGCAAGTGCTCCTTATGATTAAAACTGATGATAATTTGAAGTTTATGGAGTATCTGATGTAAAGGGAGTTTAATGGCACAAAGGAATGATAGTAGACAATCCAAGCAAGTTCTGTAAGTTTCATTCTATGATTAATATGCTTGGTGCACTAGCCTAAAGGCCTTAGTAGACAATAGTAGTTGCTTTCTTGAGAATTTATTACTATTATGTCACAATTTCCTTTTAAGCCTATATGGATAGTTGACTAAGACTGTTTTCCAGAGAGTATGAAGTCTCTGTGTTAACAAGATAGTAGACAAAGCCCAAGACCTTAGCGTGAAATCATAACTTGTTTGTTATGTTTGCTCTTTGTGTGCTTGTATTGGCTGCCTGATAGTCGACTAAGCCTCCAAGCTTAGTAGATAAAGGTCACCAACTTGTGTTCTTGTTTCTGGCATCTTGTTCTGTGCTCAATTGTAAACAAAGCCCTTAGGATAGTCAACCATCATATCAACTTTATATGTCTGTGTGTGTGTAAAATAGTGAGACTTTTGATGAAAACCTAAAACCCTTTTTCTTGAAAACTTTTCAACTCTGCTGACTATTATTCTCCCAAACTCAAATTCCCTCAAAGAAATCATACCTCAAACCCTGAAAACTCATTTCCGTTCCAAATCAAACTGATTATAACCCATTTTGTTAGTGAGTTCTGTTAGGTTGGTTGGTCACCCAAGAGAGACCAAATTGGGTAATGCAAGATTGTCGTTTCTTTTGAGATATAGCTCAATTTCACCACATGTTGCAGCAGAACAGGAATGAATATAGTGTATTAAGTGAGGCAAATGAAGTGAGAAGATAAAGAGAAATACATAGAAATTTATCCTGATTTAGCCCAAACTACTTGGCTTACATCTAGTCCCCAAGTCACCATTTGAGATTTTCCACTATATCTTACAAGTTTGACCTAGGCACCTATGAAGCCTCAGTACATCCCAAAGTTTTAGTAAACACTTGTAAAGCCACTTTCCCCACACCCTTACAAGATGTGTAATTCTCTTAGTATTTCCCTACACTAAGATTTTATCCAGAATTTGTAGAAAGAAAGATTACAGAAATGAAACTCCCTTTAAGAGTGGATAATACATTGAAACTCCCTCTAATGATGTGGGTTTAACTCTTAATACTAAGACAGAAAGATTTTATATATTACAGCAGTATTTTGGCACAAAACTCACTTAAATTCGTTACCCATAAGTTTAAATGATGTTCTATTTATAGATTTGTAGTTTAACTAGTCGTTAGACATAAGATCTACCCATTAGACACAAGTTATAGCCATTATTCTGTAAAAGGGCCATTCAACAACTGCATTAAATGCATCTAACATATCAACATTCGAATTTTGAGGCTTAATAGATGAATTTCGCAGAGTCAGCATAGTTATATGTTTGACATTGAATCTTGAAATTCATCGTCAAACATTTAAATTCTTCTGTTGGATTTCAGCAAGCAAAATTCAAATTTCAAGCTATGATAATAATTCCAAAGACATACTTTCTTGTTGAAGTGCGTCTGTTGGATTTGAACAGTTGCTTCAAGTTTTCACAATGCACTCGAAATTTAAATTTCAAAACTAAAATTTGTCTATCAAAGGCTTGTTCCAACATGACATAAAAGTTTTCACTTTAAAGTTTGTACTTTGAAGCTTAAAGTGTGTCTGTCAAAGATTGTGACTTTGAACTCACTTTGAACTTCACCAATAGTCAAATTTCAACTAAACTTCATGCGAATTTGGCATACTTTCACTAACAATACTTAGTTTGAAATTCAAATTTCACAATCAAAATTCATATAAAAAAAATGAAAACTTTGTAACTTTGAATTTCAATAAGTGTGAATTTTGGACAAAATAAACATGAATCATAAGGAAAATTCATCTGTTAGCCTAGAATGTTCAAATCTAACAAGTTTAAACTCTTTATAACATTCAAATTTACTTCATCTAACACATTCAAGACATATGGTAGCAAAATTAAGTAAATTTCAAAGATTAAACCACCCTAAGACCTAAGTGAAAATAAATATACTTAATAGCTAGGCCTTTAAAAGTTAAGCTCTACTTTCACTTGATTATTCGCATTCTTGGTATGCTCCCTTCTGATTTTCTATTTTTGGAGCATCATTTCTCTTCTTCTTTTTGGAGTGAGACATGATATTAATTTTCTTTTCTTTATTCCAATGTTCACTCTTTCTACTTAGATGATCCTACATTTAATGTATTACACTTACAAACAAACAAAGTAGTTAGTTCAATTTATATATTCAACTTGTATTATAAAATATAAAAGTATAATGGATATATTAGTACATAATATGATATATGCATTATAAACATAATTAAACACATGCTAATGCACATTGTACTCCTTTTAGAAATAATATATATGTTAGATAAATATGATATATTTGTTCCTTATCACTCTACATTTGTCATCATCAAAACTTATATTACATTAAACCTATGAGATTATGATGGCCAAAGATGTGCAAAAAGGAAAGGGATGGCCAAAAAGGAATATGAAATCTCAAGATGCCAGAAAATTGGCTCAGCAAACCTCTAACCAAGGAGAAATTAGTGTGACCTTTGGCCTAGTTATACCATTGTAAGGTGAGCCTGGTGATGTCCCGGAATCAGTATTTACCTGTTGTTGAAAGGGAATCACCTATCGAAAATGTCTTGTAATGATATTAACCCATGGTTCTAGGCTTGTACGAAGAAGACATGCATACCATAACATTTTATATTGCATTGCACCATATACATATATGTATAGATTTGTGGATACTTGTTGTATGTTACACGTTTCCCGGTTACTGAGACTTTGTCTCACACCTGTTGTGGTTAACATTTCAAGAGAAGGCTAAAAAGTCTTAGTTCCTTCCGTGGCTCAGGAATACATGCATTGGTAGTCGGTGTGTATAATGGTTTGTTTATGTCTCATTTTATGCCAACTAGTCTAGTTGTATGTATTGCCTGTTCTGAGTATTCCTAGGAGTATGGTTTTGTATGTGAATGTATATGTTAGCTGCGTGATGGTGAGCACTGTTGGAAATAGCAGGATGTCATTGTGTGTTGTCATTGTGAGATATGAAATGTTGTTGTGGAATTATCAAGTTCATGGTTAATGGTTTAGGTGGCAGTGTGTTTCTAGACCTCGGTGTGGGTCAATTTGTGTAGGTGCATGTTTAAAGGTGTATCTTAAGACTAGTAAGTCATGTGGATAGCCCAAAGTAGGTTTTGGGGCCTTGTAAGAATAAATTAGGCATATAGCCTATTATGTCGATTTAGAGTTCAAGGGGGTCAAAATTCAGAGGAGTGGTTTCTCCGGGGTGAAATCTCCTTGAACAGGTTGATTGTGTCTTTTGTGACCTGCGAAAAGGGTCCTGAGTTGCCAAATGGCTATTGGTAGCAATTGGGTGTGTTAGGTTATAAGTTTTGATCAAAAAGTGACTAAATCGGTCATGGGCATCTACAATCTCCATATAAAGATAGATTAAGGTGAAATTGATGCTTGCAGTTAGTTTGGGATGAGTGTGGCCTGTAGGAGTTAGAATCAGGTCAATTGGAAGTCGGAGAACAAAATTATGATTGTGGCAGTATTGTATTAGGCTACGGTCCCAGACTATATTCGCCATGTTAGTGTTTTTCAATGGTTTTTGATGTTTTAAGTGTTGATCTTGAGGTCTTTTGGGAGTGAGTTGTTACAATTTTGGTATTAAAACAATGGTTCAGGCAATTGTTTCTGTGTGTTGTAGTACTTGGCACAAAATGATTTATATAAACTTGTATATTCCCTTTACAATGCTAGTCTAGAGTTATATAACTGAATATATTGCTACTAGTATATAGGAGAAAGATGTCTCACAGTGAGTAAGCAAAACGATAGTGATTTCATGGGAGGAGATGCATGAGATGTTGGCTAGATTGAGTGTTTGAGTTCATAATCAGGGAGGAGCACTAATTTGGATGCAAGAGTAGTTAAGTCAGTAAGGATGAGGTGATATGAATGAGAAAGCTGGAGTGTATGTAGATCTGAATGATGAAGAAGATAAGGAAGTGATGGAGTCAGAGATGACCCCAAGGGTTAGACAAAAAGGTATCTTCTTTCAACTGAAAGGTTTTTGAAAGCTTATTGCATCAACTTTCAAAGGTTAAATGAATCATACGGTGGCCAAGGAATAGGTGGACCAATTGGAGTCCATATTTGGCGTTATGGATTGCACCTCCGAACAAGAGGTGCAATTGGCAGGGTTCAAGCCTGAGAAGTTTCGTTTTCCATTAGAAAGGTTTTTATTTTTTATGCAACTTGAAAGAGATAGGTTTGTAGATAATCGACGAGAGAGTAAGGAAGCTAGCCAGTTGCGTGTTGAGGAAGAATCAAAAGAAAAATGGGTGATTTCCCTTCCTCCCTTAGCTTGGCCAAATCGTTTGATTCCATTTCTAACATTGTAGCTTCCTCCCTTGACTCTATGATAATGTTGTGAAGAATTACCAAAAGGCAGAGACAAATTTATATTAGTTACAGTTGTTAGGAGCATGCATGTTACACAAAGTGGATGCAACTCAAATGAAATTTCATCTTAACTCAAAAATGAAGAGATTTGGTAGAATTAGGACTTTATGACAGAGAAGACTGTTAGCAAGGCTGACTTCCCAAGAGGGGGGGGTGAATTGGGAAGATTAAAATTTTTCTGCACAAAGTGAAATGGGTGAAGATAACACAGTGTGACGAAAGCAATGTATAAAACAGAGCAAGCTGAAAAGTAAAGATAAGAAGTAGAAGACTCAGTAATTTATCCTGGTTCGGTCTATCCACTTGACCTACGTCCAGTCCTCAAGGCAACTCTTGAGATTTTTCCACTATACAGCAAGAATTCAATGCGCTTCTTGCTAATGCCACAGTACACGAGTATGCTCTGTTTCTGGAGCTCTCTCAAACACTCTAAGCACTTTCACAATGTGCTTCCCAATCCCCTTGTGATTTCCCCTCACAAGTAAATCTATCTTCCAGATAAAGAGTAGAAGGTTTACAATGATATAACTCTCTTAAATAGAGTAGATATGAAGTTTAAAGTACATATATTGAAGTTGAGAGGGTAAAAGCTTTTGAGAAAAAGATTCAGCAGAAATTCGGTATATACAAGCTTGATTTTGTTACCCACAATTTCAAATGTTGTTGTATTTATAGATTTAGGTCTCAAATGTCCGTTAGAGACTTAATCTATCCGTTGGAAAAGTTATCCAACGGTTACTCAAAATAAACTATCCATTAACCAACCACATTTAATGCCTCAGACATACTGAAATTTGAATTTTGGTTGATCAACAGACGAATTTCGAAGGAACCAAAGGTTAAAGCTTTCAACGTTACAGCACGAAGTTCGTCTGTTCATGAAGTGAAATTCGAAATTTGAAACTTACAAAACATTTTCACAATGTCACATACGAATTTTCAAGAAGAAAGTTTTTCGGTTAAGTGTGAACAGTGTTTTCAATTTTCTACAGTGCCTTCGAAATTCGAATTTTGGAAGCCCAAAATTCGTCTGTTCCCAGTATGTGAAAAGAAGGCACAGTAGTTCACTTTCTTCGAAATTCGAATGTTGAAGAGTGATGTTCGTCTGTCAGAGAGTAGTTTTGAAACTTAAATCATTCTTGATCTCAGATGAACTTTAACATTGTTTCAGACGAATTTCTTCTATTTTCTCAAGTTTTGTTTTGTCTGAAATTCAAATTTTGAAGATCCAAAGTTCGTCTGTTTCAAGAAAACTTCTTTCAGACTTAGATCAAAATTCGAATGTTGGGAAGTCAAAATTTATCTGTAAGAGAGCATTTATCAAACTCAATTTTTTTTTTATTTCAGATGCACTTTATCATAGTTTCAGATGAATTTCTTTGGTTTTCACAAACTTCATTTTACTTGAAATTCGAATTTTGAAAGTGTGAAGTTCGTCTGTTACCAAAGAGACTTCTTTCAGATTTGTATGAAAATTCGAATTTTGAAAAACCAAAATTCGTCTGACAGAGAGCCATCTCTTCAGACTTATTCAGTTTGAGCTCGAAATTCGAATTTCCCAAAGCAAAGTTCAAATTTCCAACTTGACAGTTAAGTTTAAACTTTCAAACTTCATCTGTTTGTGGGTGTTTTTCAAATAAGTCAAGATTTAACATAAAATCAAGGTTTGAAAACATCTTTTCTTGAAATCAAAATCTTTTACCCAATCATAACTAAAACTAAGGATCCTATAAAAGATCTAACAGCAAATTCTCAGAAATCTTCACTCAAAACAACTTTGATCTCCTTTGATATCTTCAATCTGAGCTCTTGAGTGTTAGTTTGGAATCATCAAAACTCTTGATTCAACATTCTCCCCCTTTTTGATGATGACAAAACAACTCACAAACTGGATTAGTACTTGGGTTTGCTTTCACAAGCTCCCTCTCAACATATGCATTACAGTTCATAAGATATCATTTTTAACAGATTAAGTGAAGAGATTCAAGGCACAAAACATTGCAACTAAGTTCATTCATTCATTCAATCAATGGTTGCAATACATACTTTAATCAAAGATCAGTTCTTAAAACATAGAGAATAATCATCAAAACAAAATCAATCACAACAAAATACAACAGGAAGATTCAGCCTAAGATCTAATCAGTCATTTCTTCTTTGGCTTAGACTTCTTGCTGTAGGTCTTTCCTTTCCCGGATGACTCAGCAGATTTTCCAGCTTGCTTGGTCCCAGTTTGCTTTATTTTCTCCCCCTTTTTGGCATCATCAGAAAGCCCAACAAAGTCCATTGGAGGAGGAATCTGAGAGATAGGAACAGCACGAAGAGGGACAGGAGCAAAAGGTATCTCTGGCTGAACTGGTGCAGGGGGCTCAGCAGGCTCGGGGCTATGTTCTTCATCACCATCATCATCAGAGACCTCAAGTAGCTCTTGCATTTCCTGCCTGGACAGAGCTAGTCGAGCTCTCTGTTCCTCTGATAGCCCATAAGCAGCAAGAGGATGAGAGGCTGGTTCAGCAGGAGCAAACATTTCTTCCAGCCTTCTCCTTTGAGCTTGCAGCAGAGCATTGTGAGCAATGACAAGATAATCAATAACAGGTACAATGCTCCTTTCCTCATTGCTTGCTTCTCCTGGCATAGAAAAGGTTGAAATGGCTGCAACCAGTCTTTCAACTTGCTCTGATTCTTGAATGGACAGAATTGAATCCGGAGCATCTTCTTGCATAGGCTCAAGAGGGCTTGTCTGCTGAAGTCCTTCTTCTTCCAATCCATAGTCCAGGGGTGGACCAGGACTTGGTGTCCTCATTGCACCAGCACCATCTGTGTCATCATCATGGTCAGAGGAGTCAATCTCGAAGGGGCTTGGAGGCTCAGGAGTTGGAGACAGAGTAGGCTCAGGGACACCAGGCTGAGGTGGAGCTGAAGTGGTAGGAATTGCATTTCTTATCTCTTCATAAGCATCAGCCACCACCTTCATGTTCACAGCCAACTGATGGATCTGATCTTGTAGATGAGCAAATTTGGCATTTTGCTCATCCCTAATGTTGAGAATGAGTGTTGACAAACTATCAAACAACTCAGTGATCTTGGTTGGCTTGGCCTGTGAAGAGGGAGTGGAAGGAGGGTGAGTAGGTCTGAAGGAAGATGGAATAGGCTTAGAAGGCTGAGGTACAGATCTGCCAGGGGCCTCAGAAGTGCCTTCTTGTTGGAGGGAAGCATCAGTAGCAAAGAACAAATCTTCAGATTTCCCTGCTCCCTTTCTAACCCATCTTCCTTCATCTCTTTCAATACCCATCCTTTGCAGTTCCTCTTCTTTAAATGCCTCTGTAAGTTTTCCTTTCCCCTTTTCAATGTGTTGAATCCTGGCATACTGCAGGATCCTTGAAATAATTACTGCATAGGGGAGTGTGGAATCCTTCCTCTGATCCCTTGCCTTTATCGTTTGCTGGAGGATGATATGACCCAAATTAATCAGCTTCCCACGTATGATAGCAGTCATCACATGAGCCTCTGCCCTTGTTATCGAATTGAAGCTGCCACCCTTGTTGAATATGATCCTGGACACTATGTAGTGCAGGATCCTTACTTGTACACTGAGGTCTGTGGGCTTCAACTGATTGATGGTTGGCCTATTCTCCCTTCTCCTGAATAGGGTGTCCAAGATAGTGCTCTCCTTGTAGTTCAGAAAGGATCCACCTTCTTCATCAGCTGTGCTTGCCTCATCCATATACCTAGAGGCTGTCATGTCAACTTTCAACCCATCTTGTCCTGGAATTTCCAGCACCTCATTGAAGGTTTCATCAGCAAGCCAAATGGTCCTTGATCTCAAGTTGACCTCCCATTTTATTTTCTTGCTGTTGTATTGAAGAGAGGCATACCTAGTCTTTACTACCTCATCATCATATTTTTCAGCAATTTCCAACAGATTCTTATATCTTAACAACCATATTCCAGCATCAAAGTTGTTAGATATTAAGAATTGTTCTATATTCATACAGTGAGGCTTGATTACCTTCTTGTTGGAAAACTTGGTAGTGTACTCTTCTTGAATCTCAGGAGTGCTCCACAGTGGCAGTGTAGTCATTTCATACTCTCCAGATTCAGTAGAAGAGGAGGAAGCAACAGTAGGGACAGAAGGAACTGGAACCGAAGGTTCTGCAGTTTTTGGTGAGGAGGGTCCTGCTTTCTGAGATTCTACTTTGGATGAAGATTTTTGGCGTTTGGAAGGAGTTGCTTTACTGGGTTCGGCCTTTCTCTTGGATTTCTCTCCTTCCTTTGTAGCATATTGAGATTTGACCGTTCTCTTTGGCCGAGCCTCAGCTTTTCCTGCTCCAGGATTTTTCACTCTCGCCATTTCTGTGTTGAATGATGCTGAATATGGCTTAGATTTGATTTATAGGATGCGAATGGAAGTTTAAACCGTGAAGAATGACGGTTTTTGGACAGAAGTTAAGAGGATTGAAGAGAGGATCAGAACAGACTCAGAGGAGTTACAAATAGGGTTGCGTCTGTTCATTGGAAAATTGTCGGATTTAACGTATGTAACCGTCTGACAGACGAATTTTGAGGGGTCAAAATTTGAACTTCGGGCAGTTACAAGTTAAACCGTTCAACAAAACTTACTGACAGACGAATTTTCATCCTGAAAGTTCGTCTGACAGTGGCTTGGAACAAGTAGAACAAACATAACAGACGAATTTTGTTCCAACAAAGTTCGAATGTTGATGAGCAAACAGCAGGCAATAAACAAAACAGCAATCAACAGACGAATTAAGCAAGCAGAACTTCATCTTTCAAACATTCAACATGAAGAACATGATTCAACAGACGAATTTTGAACTGAAAGTTCGCATTTTTCAACTTTTGTAAAGGTTGTCCAACATTCGTATTTCAAGAAGTGATAATTCGTACAACAGTGATGGACAAACATGATTTTGAGATTTTTGCTTTTTGAAAATTCGAATTTCAAAGATCCAATAGACGAATTTCGAGGCATCACCGAGAACTGTTCCAAGGCTAATAGGCCGAAGTTCGTCTGTTGATTAACAAAAATTCGAATGTTGACCATGTTGACTAGTTCAAAGACACAGTTTATGAAGCAAAATACGTCTAACACTCATTAAAACACGAATTTCATCTTATAAAAGCTTACAGAATGGATCCAGAACTCAGAATTTTCATCATTTACTTCACTTTCTGGTTGTTCCATTCTGATATGCTCCAATCTTCAAGTTTTATTGCCATTGAATCTTGTGAGGAGCACCTGCAGCTTAAATTAAACATACTCCGATGCTAAAGTTAGAATTAATTTTAAAGTTTAAACCTTTGAAAACAAGATTGCAAGAGAATAACTTACAGTTCACTGGGATTTACCATACCCAGTTCTCTTCTTATTTTGCAATGCCTATCTTCTGATAGAGGCTTTGTGAGTATATCAGCAACTTGATTCTCTGTTGGGATGTACTCCAGTTTAACTTCTCCTTTCAGAATGTGATCCCTTATGAAGTGGTGCCTAACTTCAATGTGTTTGGTCCTTGAATGCATGACAGGATTCTTGGTGATATTTATGACACTTTGGTTGTCACACATGATTGGTATCTCTTTCATTTTAACCTCAAGATCTTCAAGCTGCTGCTTCATCTAGATGACTTGGGCACAACAGCTTCCAGCTGCAACATACTCAGCTTCTGCAGTGGATAGGGCTACACTGTTTTGCTTTTTGCTGAACCATGAAACCAGGGATCCTCCAAGAAACTGACAAGTTCCACTTGTGCTTTTTCTGTCAGTTTTGGATCCTGCAAAATCAGCATCAGTGTATCGTTTGAGATCTTCTCCATTGCCCTCTGGATACCAGAGACCCAACTGTGATGTTCCAATAAGATATCTGAAAATTCTCTTCACAGCTGTTGCATGGGTTTCCTTGGGACATGATTGGAACCTGGCACACATACAGACACTGAACATAATGTCAGGTCTGCTGGTAGTTAAGTACAGCAGGGATCCAATCATTCTCCTGTATTGAGTAATGTCAAACATCTTCCCATTCTCATCCATGTCTAGTTTGGTTGCAGTAGCCATAGGTGTTCCCATTGGCTTGGCATTCTCCATTCCAAACTTCTTTAGCAGCTCCTTTAGATACTTGGATTGACTGAGAAAGATACCATCATCAAGCTGTCTGATTTGCTGTCCAAGGAAGAAGTTAAGTTCACCCATCATGGACATCTCGAATTCTCCCTGCATTAACTCAGAAAATTTCTTGCAAAGAGTTTCATTAGTAGCACCGAAAATAATATCATCAACATATATTTGAACAATCAGTAAATCTTTATTTTCTTTCTTAGTGAATAAAGTTGTGTCAACTTTGCCTCTATTAAACCCTTTTTCAGTTAGAAAATTGCTCAGTCTCTCATACCATGCTCTAGGGGCTTGTTTTAAACCATAAAGAGCCTTCTTCAGTTTATAAACATGGTTTGGTTTACTAGAATCTTCAAAACCTGGAGGTTGATCTACATAAACCTCTTCCATGATATATCCATTTAAAAAGACACTCTTTATATCCATTTGATATAGTAAAATGTTTTTCATGCATGCGTATGCTAGCAGTATTCTTATAGCCTCTAGTCTAGCTACTGGTGCAAAGGTTTCTTCAAAATCAATACCTTCTTCCTGATTATACCCTTTAGCAACCAGTCTAGTTTTATTTCTGATTATTGTTCCAGATTCATCTAGTTTATTTCTGAAAACCCATTTGGTACCAATAACAGGATAATTTTTGGGCCTAGGCACTAAATCCCAAACATGATTTCTTTCAAACTGATTTAGTTCATCTTGCATAGCTAAAATCCAGTAATCATTAGTTAAGGCTTCTTCAGTACATTTAGGTTCAATTTGAGAAATGAAAGCGCAGTTGAGCATTTGATCCCTTAACTGTTTTCTGGTTTTGACTCTCTCTTGAACATTCCCTATTACTTGATCAACAGGATGATTCCTTTGATATCTCCAAGCTCTAGGGAGTTCTTGAGATGTTTCTTCATTAATTTCTTCATCAAACTCTTGCTCCTGGATATCTTCTTCTGTGTTAAGAGATTCAGATATCTTTGGAGGTTCAGTTTTACTTTTATCAGAAATACCCAGTTTTTCAAAGTTAAAAGCAAGATCATCCTCATTGGTAACATGTTTTGAAATAGTTTCATTTTCAATGAAAACCACATGCACAGATTTTTCTACCACGTTTGATCTTTTATTATAAACTCTATATGCCTTACTCCTACTAGAATAGCCCAGAAATATACCTTCATCGGATTTGGTATCAAACTTACCCAGATTTTCTTTCCCATTGTTGTGAATGAAGCATTTGCATCCGAACACATGGAGATGGGACAGATTTGGCTTTCTTCCCTTGTAAAGCTCATATGGAGTCTTCCCAAGGATTGGTCTGATGTAGGCTCTATTTATGATGTAGCTTGCTGTATTTACTGCATCAGACCAAAACACTTGAGAGAGTTCCTTCTCATTCAGCATAGCTCTAGCAATTTCTCCAATGGTTCTGTTCTTCCTTTCTACTACCCCATTCTGTTGAGGGGTCCTTGGAGCTGAGAAGTTATGGTCAATCCCATGCTCATTGCAGTACTCCAGGAAGTATGCATTTTCAAACTCTCCTCCATGGTCTGACCTGATTGACACAATAGAAATACCTTTCTCATTTTGCACTTTCTTAGCTAAGGTTGCAAATGCGTCAAAGGTATCACTTTTAGAGGAAAGAAATAATGTCCAAGTGAATCTAGAATAGCCATCTACAATTACAAGCACATACAAGTTACCACCAAGACTTTTCACCCTAGATGGTCCAATTAAGTCCATATGCAGCAATTCAAGTGGTCTAGTTGAGGTAACTATATTTTTAGATTTAAAAGATGATTTAGTTTGTTTCCCTCTTAAGCATGCGTCACATTCTTTGTCTTTCTCAAAAGATATTTTTGGCAGGCCAGTTACTAGCTCATTTTTAGCCAGTTTAGACAATTGATTCATGTTAACATGAGCTAATCTCCTATGCCACAATCAACTATCATTGTCCTGACTAATTAAGCACACAGAATCCAAGGGAGGAAGTTCATCAAGATCAATAGTATAACAGTTACCATCCCTTTGAGCTTTGAGGATTACTTTGTGATCACTTTTTCTGATGACCAGGCAAAACTTTGAGTCAAACAGCACCCAGTTTCCTCTGTCACACGTCTGACTCACACTTAACAAATTGTGGTTGAGGCCAATTACAAACAGCACCTCTTCAATGGATGTTTCTGGATTTTTCCCCACAATGCCAATGCCAACGATTTTGCCATATTGATCACCTCTAAATGTCACCTTTCCTCCTTTATTGTCTCTACGGGTGATGAACTTCTCCTTATCTCCAGTCATGTGGCTTGAGCAGGCACTGTCCATATACTATTTGTTGTTCTTCTTAGCTTTGAGACAGACCTGCAAAACAATGTTTATGTTTTCCTTTTAGGTACCCAAATTTGCTTGGGTTCTTTTTGGTCAGTAGATTTTTCCCTAGATGTAGATGCAACTTTGGGAACCCATTCAACTTTCCTGCCAAGCCCATTTTTCTTCAATGCACAAGAACTGGAAATATGTCCCTTTTTGTTACAGAAATGACATGTAATGAAGGGACTGCTAGATTGAGTGGCAGGAAGAAAACAATGCAGATAATATTTTTGTCTTGCATGCTTTGGTTGATTATATGTTTCAATACAAGATGACATATGATCTTTCTTTCTGTTACTCTCAGCATGCACAAAATGTCTCATGTATGCATTCTGGTTTTTCATCCTAATCTTTTCCTTGACAGCACATGGATCATAGCCAAGACCAGCTTTTCCTTGTGATATTCTTTGGCTCCCCATCAAGGCAAACAACATATCTTTACCTATAGTGAGCCTAGACATGCTTTTAACTAAATAATCATTAGTTTGCTTAAGTTTAGTGCATGAAGTGCAGCAAACAGATTCAGTAGGAGGTAAAGAGGCAATTTCAGAAACTATGGTTTGAGATTCCAGCTTATTTATATTTTTCTTTGCCAATTTCAGTTCTTTAGCATATTTAATGAATTCATCATGAAGCTCATGAAATGCATCAAGTAACTCAGAATAGGAAGGTTCAGATTCATGTACCTCTTCTTCCTGATCACTGCTGCATGAGGGTGTGGCTTCTTCAGAAGCAAGTGCCATCAGACAAATATTGGCAATCTCATCCTCATCTTCTTCTTCCTCATCTGAGTTGTTGCCCCATATAGATGAAATGTAGGCTTTCTTCTTCTTCCCTTTGTCAGCAACTTTCTTTTCTTTTTCTTGCTTCTTGAGGAATTGGGGGCAGTCCCACTTTATATGTCCCTGCTTCTTGCACTCATAGCAAGTTATAGGTTCTTTTGTTTCTTTCTAGCTTTCTCCAGCAGCTCCCTTCTTGAAAAATTTCCTGTTCTTCTTCTTGTTGTAGAATCTTCCGAATTTTCTGACCATCATAGCCAGAGTTTCTTCATCCAGCTCATCTCCTTCATTAGATTCTTCTTCCTTTTCATTAGCAGCTTTGAGGGCAAGGCCTTTCTTCTTTCTGTCCAGCCCAGCTTCCTTGAAAGCTTTGATTTTTCCTTCATACTCCTCAAGGCTGCCAAAGAGAGCTGTGACAGAGGCCATTGATTCTCCTCTGGCTTCCTCTATTGCTGTCACCTTGGGCTGCCATTCTAGAGGGAGAGCTCTGAGTATCTTTCTTACTTTCTCAGATTGATTGTATTCCTTTCCCAGGCTCTTCAGCTGATTCACAATGAGAGTAAACCTTTTTTGGAGCTCCTTTACAGTTTCTCCTTCAGCCATTCTGAAGCTTTCATACTCTCTAATGCACATGTTCAGTCTGTTCTCCCTGACTCCAGATGTTCCCTCATGTGTAATCTGCAGAGTATCCCACATTCCTTTTGCAGTGGTGCATTACGAGACTCTGTAGAATTCATCTTGATTCAGGGCACTGACTAAACAATGCTTTGCTTTGAAATTCAGTAGGACTCTCCTTCTGTCTTCATAATTCCACTCTGCTTCCAGCTTCTCTTTGTGTCTTCCATCTTCAGTTAGAGTCAATGGGACGAAATCTCCTTTCTCAATGACTGACCAGATGTCAAGATCAATTGATTGTAGGTAGATCTGCATCCTCATCTTCCAGTACCCATAATGCTTTCCACTGAAGCCTGGTGGTCTGTTAGTGTTATTCCCTTCAGGAAGTATACTCTCTCCAAAGCCAGCCATCTTTGTTCCCAGACTGTAAAATCCTTTGAATGGGAATCCGGGCTCTGATACTACTTGTTAGCAAGGCTGACTTCCTAAGAGGGGGGTGAATTGGGAAGATTGAAATTTTTCTGCACAAAGTGAAATGGGTGAAAATAACACAGTGTGATGAAAGCAGTGTATAAAACAGAGCAAGCTGAAAAGTAAAGATAGGAAGTAGAAGACTCAGTAATTTATCTTGGTTCGGTCTATCCACTTGACCTACGTCCAGTCCTCAAGGCAACTCTTGAGATTTTTCCACTATACAGCAAGAATTCAACGGGCTTCTTGCTAATGCCACAGTACACGAGTATGCTCTGTTTCTGGAGCTCTCTCAAACACTCTAAGCACTTTCACAATGTGCTTCCCAATCCCCTTGTGATTTCCCCTCACAAGTAAATCTATCTTCCAGATAAAGAGTAGAAGGTTTACAATGATATAACTCTTTTGAATAGAGTAGATATGAAGTTTAAAGTGCAAATATTGAAGTTGAGAGGGTAAAAGCTTTTGAGAAAAAGATTCAGCAGAAATTCGGTATATACAAGTTTGATTTTGTTACCCACAACTTCAAATGTTGTTGTATTTATAGATTTAGGTCTCAAATGTCCGTTAGAGACTTAATCTATCCGTTGGAAAAGTTATCCAACGGTTTCTCGGAAAAACTATCCGTTAACCAACCACATTTAATGCTTCTGACATACTGAAATTTGAATTTTGGTTGATCAACAGACGAATTTCGAAGGAACCGAAGGTTAAAGCTTTCAACGTTACAGCACGAAGTTCGTCTATTTATGAAGTGAAATTCGAATTTGAAACTTACAAAAAATTTTCACAATGTGACATACAAATTTTCAAGAAGAAAGTTTTTCGGTTAAGTGTGAACAGTGTTTTCAATTTTCTACAGTGCTTTCGAAATTCGAATTTTGGAAGCCCAAAATTCTTTGTTCCCAGTACGTGAAAAGAAGGCACAGTAGTTCACTTTCTTCGAAATTCGAATGTTGAAGAGTGAAGTTCGTCTGTCAGAGAGCAGTTTTGAAACTTAAATCATTCTTGATCTCAGATGAACTTTAACATTATTTCAGACGAATTTCTTCTATTTTCTCAAGTTTTGTTTTGTCTGAAATTCAAATTTTTAAGATCCAAAGTTCGTCTGTTTCAAGAAAACTTCTTTTAGACTTAGATGAAAATTCGAATGTTGGGAAGTCAAAATTCGTCTGTAAGAGAGCATTTATCAAACTCAATTTCTTTTGATTTCAGATGCACTTTATCATAGTTTCAGATGAATTTCTTTGGTTTTCACAAACTTCATTTTACTTGAAATTCGAATTTTGAAAGTGTGAAGCTCGTCTGTTACCAAAGAGACTTCTTTCAGATTTGTATGAAAATTCGAATTTTGAAAAACCAAAATTCATCTGACAGAGAGCCATCTCTTCAGACTTATTCAGTTTGAGCTCAAAATTTGAATTTCCCAAAGCAAAGTTCGAATTTCCAACTTGACAGTTAAGTTTAAACTTTCAAACTTCATCTGTTTGTTGGTGTTTTTCAAATGAGTCAAGATTTAACACAAAATCAAGGTTTGAAAACATCTTTTCTTCAAATCAAAATCTTTTACCCAATCATAACTAAAACTAAGGATCCTACAAAAGATCTAACAGCAAATTCTCAGAAATCTTCACTCAAAACAACTTTGATCTCCTTTGATATCTTCAATTCGAGCTCTTGAGTGTTGGTTTGGAATCATCAAAACTCTTGATTCAACAAAGACAGCTTCTCCATGATTGAGAAACACAAGGACTTTGTACGTGGGTTCTTTATGAATGTAAGGAGCATGCTTAAATTCGATGGTGAAATCCATGTAAATCACAAGACCACACCCTCATTCAGCTATTGGTGCATAGAGGAACTTAGGATCCAAAGCTTATTATGGCTAATAGAGTGTGTGGATTTGAAGTTACCCTAGTTATAACAATAAGCAAGGTGATGGATCCAGGTGTGATGTGTCTTTCCCTCTTGGCACCACCATTAGTAATTAGTTACATAAATGGATACCTTTAGACATTTGGAGAAGGAGGCTACTCAAATAGTGAAATAGAGATTTTGGGGAGAGCTGATTCTGGTTATGTTGGTAGAATCACTTTTGACTTACAGAGATCATCATGGCCTGAATCAACTTATGTTAAGTATCTTGATCAAACAGATAAGTTTAGATATAAATATTATACCCTTAGATATATAACCTTGTCAGTAGTTGAGTCTAGAGCTGGAAATGATGCCTCTCAATCTCACCCAATCAAACATAAAGTGTATGACACTATATTACAAGTGTAATGTGTTTGCTACCCTCGAGGATGCATAAGGGTAGAAGTTGTTGAGCTAAACCCCCTTTTCATATGCTGTTGTTTCTGGGTTTTTCCAATAACAGTTTTGGAAAACAAGTGGGAAGTTGTTGCTATTGGGAAGTAAGAGAAAACCCTATATGGTATTGAATCACGAGTCTAAAACTAGTGGTTAACTAGTTGAGGCTTAATGCTGACTAGCTACGCGCTTGACGTACCAATCACTCGGGGTGCAAGGCAATAGTGGACTGACAGTAAAAGACTTAGTGATGATATCAATGGGAACCTAGATCCACTTAAATTCATGGTCAACTAGATGCCTATCTTCTGAAAGATTGATTGGATATAGCTGACCAATCGATCCATACGTTGTAGCAATTCATTGATTATGAGATGAGCGATTTTTCGTTTAACGAAAAAAATTCCAATCTTTCAATGACTATGAGAAGGAAAAGGGATTAAGACTCGAAAGTAGAGCTCGTATGGGATTCATAAAGATCGATGTAGGTAGTTGTATTATAATGGTTGAATTGGATGGGAAGACGAAATTTGAGTCGTGTGAAGGAACCCAAAATATTGTCGATAAAAGATCAATGAGTTGGGAACATGGCATACTAATGAGTGGTATATGGTGGCTTCGTAGCCTCTTGCTATAAAGCATGTTGATTGCGGGGTTTGTAATGGAAACGAAGCTAAAACGATAGGATGAAAGTAGGATAAGGATGTTTATGGGTGATGCAAGTGTATCGTATGACTCTATGTGCAAGAATGGAGGAATTAGAATGTGCAACAGAAGCAAACTTAAGGAATATACCGATAGGGCATCGAAAAGGTTTTAAACCCTTAAGATTGAGTTGGTCTATCCATAAGCAATATCAATGGAGAAATGAAGTATAAATATAAAGCATGTGGAAAGGAATGGTGTGAAATCAGAGGATACATTTGAGTGGGAACAAGAATGTTATGCTAAAGACGAAGGAGAACTGGGAGGACTCTTCTAAAATGTATGAGAAGTTAATGATAGACTTGTCAGTGGGAAGATTTTGTGAGGTCAAGAGATGATTTGGAAGAGTAACTCTGCCATAAGAAAACATTGTTGGCACATTGGTGAAGTTGTTCTGATGAAGATAAGGCTACAGGAATTTTGTGGACCTCGACAAATGCAATAAACATGGTTAATCCAGAGTATACTAGTATATTATGGAGGGATTATATCTTGCAAAGGTACATAGGCAAGTAGTAGGTATTGTGAAGAAGTCATGAGAAAACGAGGCTTTCCTTAGGGAATGAATCTTGGATGTTATGAAGTGAGTAAGACAAGTTATGAAAATCGGTAATGTTTGATTAATGGAGTCTCATTAGTGTAAATGTAGTGGTTGGTGCGATCTAAATCCTTAAAGGAACGATTAAAAGTGACTAGCCATTTGAGTAGACAAGTAATTATATGGACAACTAAGGGAGAAAGTCGAAAGTTGAGGAAAAATGATCATGTGCCCTATAAGTCTTATCTAAATATTTGTGAGCAAAGTTTGTTTTGGGGTGAAGAAATTCACGTCGAAATGTTATTCGACCCATCTTACATTTAAAAATGTAAGATTCGACATTATGGTTGAGTACTTGATGTGAGTCACATAGATTTATGGATGTTAAAGTGAAGTAGGAGAGAGCAGCTTATCCTGTAAAGGTATTATAAGAAGTTGATATCGAGAAAAGCTACTAAGAAATGGAAGAATTAAAGTAGAAGGAGTATGTTTGTTTACGGTTGAGATTAGTGTCTTCAAATTTTGAGGACGAAATATCTTTTAAGGAGGGGAGAATGTAACAACCCTCAACATATTATCCTGGACTTAGCCCCAAGCTAATAGAAAGTGAACTTGTTGTTTGTGCAACATTGGAGGAACTAGGACCGGAGGAAGCATGAAATGAGAAAAGCTGGGAAGAATTGGAATAGAAGCTCTCATACCACAGCCTAAAATAAGGTCGCCGCAACGAGCGAGACAAGAGATTGATTAATATTTTCAAACAGTAGGGTCTCGCCACTTCAATTGAATGAATGGGAGAAATGGAGGAAGAAGAAGATGAGCTCTGATAGGGTTTGGAAGATTCAATCTTAGGGAAAAATTTTCATACTCTAGGAGCTTCAATCTTGGTTGGTAAGTGGATTTTTGCTCTCTCTCCTCTCTTTTCTATGGACTCGTGGGAGTATACTTGGTTTCAAGTTTATAGATGATTCTACCGATTAAAATGCTTGTGTTGGTGTTGTTGGGTATCCTTGAGATTTGGGTATGAGTTTAGGAGGGATTATGTATTATTTGTTCTAAACCCTGAATTCTAAGGTTTAGCTTGAAATCTGACTCATGTTGGGTCACAATTTGAATGATTATATGGGGCTCATTGATGTGCATTTATACTATTGGAACATTGGGTCAAGTTTAGATGGTTGATTTATGAGTTATGAATTGATATTGTGTGTTGTGTTAATTAAGGATATTGTGATGTTGTAGTGTATAATCAGTTGATTGGAAGTGTGTGGTTTGTAGTAGGTGCTTCAAAGGCTTTCCTAATGTGGTGTATATGTATGGTGCCGGCAATTCGAGGTAACCAGGTGTATATGTATGTGTGTTAATTATTGGCTATATGTTTATATATATACATGTTTCTTTTCACACAACGATGTTGTTTGAATGTATGTGTGGCCTTTTTCATATCGTGGTATGTATATGGCTAGTAGAGGTATATGAATTCCATCCCTTGATGCATGTATGTTCTGATGACCAATATGATATTATATATGTATGATTTTATAGCATTCCTACATGATAGCATGCTAGCATTACGTTGATGATGATTATGGTAATGATGATGATTGCATAGTGGTATAGACATGTTGTAATAACCCTCATTACATTGTCCCTAACTTAGTTTTCAATTAACTAAGTGTAATTGGTGTCATGTGCAGAACCGGAAGGACCAAGATAGAGGAAAGCTCAATTTGGGGATAGAGGAGCTCCTCGCTGCGATGAGCAAGCAAAATTTTGCTTAAATCAGAAACAATCCAATCGCCTGAACGTGAGAGAGAAAGGGAGAACAGAGGGAGCAACGAAGAAGCTCTGCTAGGGCTTCGAATTTTCGGCCTCAGGAGGTGATTTCGGACCTCTTGGAGCTTGCTAAATTGTTGGTAAGTGTTTTCCACTCCTCCCTCTCCATCTTTCGGTTTTGAGTTGGATTTTTGGGGTGTATAGTTGGTTTTTCGGTTGTGGCCAAAATCTACCGATTAAAATGGATGAAATGGGATTAATGGAGTGTGATTTGGTATTTATGATCCTTGGGCATGAGTTTTAGAAGGAGTATGCATGATTTAAGCTTAACCCTAGGTTGGTATTGTGTGTGGAAGCATGGAATCCGAAGTGTGTGTGGGTGATTTGAGTTTGAATGATCTTTAGGAGCTTAATGATGCATGAAAGTGGGGTTGGAACCTTGGGTTAGGCCTAAATAGTTGAATTATGGAATTTAGATACTTGAATTGTACGTTAATTAAGAATTTTATGGTATTGTAAAGGTTGTTTGATTGATCAGAGAAGTCAAGTCATGGGATTAACATTCAAAAAAGCTTGTGGAATTCATGTGTACGTGGTTGCGACAATCAAGGAAGCCGGGTGTTTGTATTATGTGATTATATGTTAATATATATATGCATGTTTCTTTTCATACCATGATATTGATTGTGTATGTGTATGGTTTTCTACGTATTGTGGCATGCACACGGCTAGTTGAGATAGGATGATTGCATATAATGTGCATGTATGATGTAGCATCCCCATACCGTTGTATGCTAGCATGTTCATATGATGTCTCTGATAATGATATATGTATGTGTGTTTTGAGGCATGTTGGCATGACATTGGCATCATTACCACATGATTGCATAGTGAGAGATTAATGATGAGGTGATGATGATATGATAAATAGTAATGATATGGTAAAGATCCATGTCGCTAAATCCTCTCCTTGGGGAAGCCAAGCGACAGTGGATAAGATGATATGATGAAATATCCCTATCACTTATTCCTCTCCTTGGGAGAGCCAGGTGGCAGTGGATTTGGGGATGCACCTTCCCTATATTACTAATAATTCGCGATAGTCCAAGGGAAAGAAGACCATGGTCTGAGCTCTAATGTAACAAATTGGTCGGGTTGCATTAGGGTAAGGTGAGTTTGGTAATGTCCCGGAATCAATCTTCACCGACTGTTGGAAGGGAATCATCTATTAAAATATGTTGTGATAACAACAGCTCGTGGTTCTAGCCGTGTATGAGGGAGACATGCATACCCCTCATTAGCATTTCGTTGCACCATGTGCACGATTATGTGGATTAGTATATATATTGTGTGTGGTTGTTCCCATTACTGAGACTTTGTCTCACACCCCCTTTACCATGACTAACATTTCAGGTGAAGGTTTTGGCACTAGTCCGGAGAAGACAAGGGAGTAGTGCACCGTACGTGGGTATATCAAGTCTATGTAATCTATATGTGTAGGGTTATGTACTTTGTGCCAAGTAGGATAATATGATTGTGATGGATATGAGCATCCTGATGTTGTAATGATGATATTGGTATAATATGGATGTGAATTTATGTTGTATGTGATGTGTACCATGAATTGTGATGCTGGCACTAAGGAATCCGTATGGTAATATTTGTGAGCCCAAAGGCAGAATTGTGCCTTTTTCGTGTGTTTTAGGGCAAGTAGCCTATTATGTCAATCTGGGGTTCAAGGGGGTCAAACCGCAGAGGAGTAGTTCCTTTGAGATGAAACCTCTTTGAACAAGTTGGTTAAGTGGATTAGGACCCATGTGAATAGTCCTTGAGTGTCCATTTGCCTTTGGTGCAATTAGAGGTTGTTAATGATGAGTTTTGGTCAAAAAGTGGCCAAAACGGTGTCAGGTGTCAAAAATCTCCAAATGGAGATGGATTGAGATGAAATTGGTATCCATGGATAGATTGGGACAAGATTGACTTGTAGGAGTTGGAATTATGTCAATCGAAGGTCAGAGCATAAAGTTATACGCATCGGAAGTTTGCCTTGGGACTTTGGAATTTGCTACTATAAAACTAGCAGGGGATATTGTAGCGGTTGCGACCCCATTCTAGTGTCTTTTGGGTATTTTTCCGCTGCCTGAACATTTTGTGAGTTAGAAGCGAGGTGTTTTGATTGGGTTTGGTCGGTATTTGAATAAAGTGGTCAAGTTTTGAGGTTGTACTTGGTAGGGTGATAGATTTTTGTGTCAGAACAATGATTTGGGTTATTGTTTCTACTTGGAATAATACTTAGTACAACTTTAAATACATAGACTTACATATTCCCACTGCAATACTAGTCCAGAACCATGTAACTGAATGTGTTATTGCTTGTATGTAGGAAAAAATGTCATGCAGAGGAAGGCAAAGTAATAGTGATTTAATGAGGCAGATGCATGAAATATTGACAGGCCTCAATGACAGAGTAAATACTCAAGGGGAAGTATTGAATAGAATGCAAGAGCAATTGAATCGGCAAGAATATGGTGATGTGAATGAAGAGGCCGGTATGTATGTCGATTTGAATGCAAGAGAGAATAATGATGATAAGAATGAGGTAGAGCCTGAGAGAGTCCCAAGATCTGAAAGAAGGGGTATCTCCTCCTAATTGAAAGACTTTTGGAAGTTTAAACCCCCAGCTTTCGAAGGCACAATGGATCCTATGAAGAATTGATAGAACAATTGGAGAATATATTTGGTGTGATGGATTGCACCTCTAAACAAAAGGTGCAACTACTTGTGTTTACGCTCGAAAAGAAAGCTAAGAGATGGTGGAGTAGTGTTCTCCCAAGTGTTGAATCGATGGGTGCCCTAATGACCTGGGAGCAATTTAAAGAACGGTTCTTTTAACACTACTTCCCTCTGTCCCTAATGGTGCAAAACGTAGCCAAGTTCTTAGCATTTCAGCAAGGGAATTTATCGGCAGATGATTACATTGATCAATTCTTGGATTTGGTAAAGTATTCCACTTATTTGAATAATTATCTAGATAATGGGTGGAAGGCTCAAAGACTATTTTAAGGAGCCTATCCAGAAATAAAGGAGCGACTATCGGTGGTTGAATTTATGTCCTTTAAGGACTTGTATGCGAAGATGCGCGTTCTATCCATGCGAATGAAGGAGACTAAGGAGGATGGAAGGAATTCAATGATTCGAGCATTTTCTAACCTAGGACCTACCGGAGGAATCAGTAAAGGAAGTGGATCTGGTAGTGGTAGTAGCAATGGCAATTGTGGTTCTAGTGGAGGAAAAGGCCGTCATAATAGAGGCCATCATAGCAAAGGAAGAGGCAGGTTTGGCAGAGATCAATCTAATAAAGGTCAGTATGGCAGAGGACCATTCTATCAATGAGGCTTTGACCAAGGGAGTCCCCCTTAAAGTGAATATGCAGGAAGGGACTCAACCCTATCTCAATACAGTTCAGGTAGTGCCTCAAATTGGAATGAGTCACATTGATCGACCATGTTTGATTTGTTATAACTGTAGGAGACCGGGACATATTGCACGAGGATGTCATGAGCCAAGGCATGATAAGCAATAAGAAGGCCCATGATGCCTAGTCGAGTCTTCGTAATAACCAGACAGGAAGCAGATGCATCGCCTAACCTGATTAGAGGTAAACTTAAACTCAATGGTGTCTCTATTCATGCATTATTTGATTCAGGTGCATCGCATTTCTTTATATCTTTTGATTGTTCTCGAAGACTGGGTATTGTGGCAATGAGGTTACCTTTTGAATTATCGATATCCACACCTATGGGAGTTTCATTAAGGACTGTTCAAGCTTGTTGGAATTGTGTGGTTTGTTTTGAGCACTGAAGCACTACTTCGGATCTAATTTGTTTGCTATTGCAAGATATTGATGTGATCATTGAGATGGATTGGTTGGAGGCAAATAATGCTATTCTTGACTGTACTCAGAAGACTATGTCATTGCCCATGAATATCTCTGGTGTTGAAGGGGATAAAAATGTCTATTTGTTCTTTGCCCAAGCTGACAGGTATTTGAGAAAAGGATGTCAAGGGTTTTTGGTTTTCTCTGTTAATGTGTATGCAGAAGAAGGTATAGAAAGATACCTAGTTGCATGTGAATATCCTGATATGTTTCCAAAGGAGATTACCGGTTTGCCACCACTAAGAGAGCTAGAGTTTTCCATTGATTTGTCCTATTTCTAAGGCTCCATATCGAATGGCACCGTTTGAATTGAAAGAGCTTAAAAAGCATATTGAAGATTTGTTAAAAAGGGATTTCATCAGACTAAGTGTCTCATATTTGGGAACTCCAGTGTTGTTTGTTAAAAAGAAGGATGGTAGCCTCAGATTGTGTATTGATTACAGGCAATTAAAACAAGTGACAATTAAGAATAAATATCCTTTGCCACGGATTGAAGACTTGATCAATCAATTAGCATGTGCCTAAGTTTTCTCTGAGATCAATTTGAAGTTGAGATACCATCAACTACGGGTACGTGTTGAAAATGTGCCTAAAACTGCTTTTCGAACTCAATATGGGCATTATGAGTTTCTTGTAATGTCATTGAGGTTGACCAATGCGTTGGCAATCTTCATGGATTATATGAATAGGGTCTTTCGACCATATTTGGATAAATTTGTGACGGTATTCATTGATGACATTTTGATATACTCCAGGAGCGAGGAAGAGCATGCACTCTGTATGCCAAACTCAGTAAATGTGAGTTTTGGCTACGAGAGGTGAAATTCTTAGGTCATGTGATTTTGGCTGAAGGTGTAGCGGTGGACCCCAGCAAAGTAGAAGCGGTGTTGAATTAGGAAAGGCCGCAGTCAGTGACTGAGATTTGTAGTATTTTGGGATTGACTGGTTACTACCGAAGGTTCATCAAGGGGTTCTCTCATCTTGTTATGCCATTGATTAGATTTACCCACAAGGATCCATCTTTCATTTGGGATGACAGGTATGAGAGAGCATTCCAGGAGCCGAAGGTTCATTTGACATCCACCCCAGTGTTGATTATCCCTAACCCATATGACCTATTCACAATTTACATAGATGCCTCTAAGAATGGTTTAGGGTGTGTGCTAATGCAATAAGAGTTATGGCATATGCTTCAAGGCAGTTGAAGCCTCATGAGGAAACTATCCTACCCACGACCTTGAACTAGCAGCTGTAGTGTTTGCCTTGAAATTGTGGAGGCATTATCTCTATGGCGCTCAGTTCGAGGTGTTCAATGATCACAAAAGTTTAAAGCATCTGTTTGATAAGAAAGAAATGAACATGAGGCAAAGGCGCAGGGTAGAATTCTTGGTAGATTATGAGTTTGCTTTGAAATATTATCATAGGAAAGCCAATGTAGTAGTGGATGCGCTAAGTAAAAAGTCGCTCCATATAGCCACAATGATGATGAGAGAACAACAGTTGTTGGAAAACTTGAGAGAGATGCAGTTATCCATTGATGTCCATCATGGAGTACTAGTATTAGGATCTATCAATGTATCAAGTGATTTGTTGAAGAACCTATGCTATGCTCGTTAGAGGATAACTATCTTTTGGGCATTCAGGAACAAATTGAAATGGTGGAAACTCAGGATTTTGATATATTGGAGGATAGTATCATTCGGTACCATAGTCAGATTTGTGTAAATTATTTTGAAAGAAGTTCATAAAAGCAAGTATACTATTCACCCAGATACCACTAAGATGTACCAAGATTTGAAGCGAGGGTACTGGTGGCTAGACATGAAAAAAGACATCGCAGAGTGTGTGGCAAGGTGTCTAATCTGTCAGAAGGTGAAGATTGAACACCAATTGCCAGCTTCTACATTGCAACCTTTAGAGAACCTCTGGAGATCCTGGATTGGAAATGAGATAACATCTCTATGGATTTGGTGATGGGATTACCGAGGACCTCTTCAGGACACAATACAATATGGGTAATTGTAGATAGATTGATGAAGTTGGCCCATTTTCTTTCAATTCGAGAGACTATTACGAGGGAGAAGTTGGTCCAATTATATGTGAATGAGATTGTGCAACTGCATGGAGTCTTGATGAATATTATGTTAGACAGAGATCCTAGGTTTACATCCAAATTTTGGAGATCTCTTCAGAAGGCCATGGTGATGAAGTTGAATTTCAGCACTACTTATCTTCATCAATCTGATGGGCAGACTGAAAGAACGATTCAAACTTTGGAAGGCATGTTGCGTGCATGTGTTCTAGAGAATAAAGGCAATTGGGATCAATACCTGCTATTGGTTGAATTTGCCTACAATAACAGTTACCACTCAAGTTTGCAATTAGCTCCTTATAAAGCGTTGTATGGCAGAAAGTGAAGATCACCATCGTGTTGGATTAAACTTGGTGAACAGAGTCTATTGGGCTAGGATATTGTGGATCAAACAATAGAGAGTATTCACCAAAAGCTTCTGATTGCCCAGAGTTGGCAGAAGAATTATGCGGACAGAAGGAGGAGACCATTGCAATTTGATGCTGGAGATTATGCATTTTTTAAGATTACTCCTACCACAGTGATGCGAAGAAGCTTATTCCACGGCATATGGGTTCATATCAAATTTTGGAGCAAATTGGGCTACTAATGGCATAATTGATGTTTTCCACGTGTCTCAACTCAAGAAATATCATCCAGATCCATGTCACATAATTGATGATAAGAAAGTTCAAGTACAAGAGGATTTGACTTTTGAGGTCATGCCGTTGCAAATTCTCGATGTAAAGGAGAAGCAGTTGAGAAATAAAACTATTAAGTTAGTGAAAGTGCTATGGAGCGGTCTAACATCTAATGATGTCACATGGGAGACAGAGGAATCCATGCGAAGGAAGTATCCAGAGAATTTTGCTTAAGGTAAAAGTTGGAAATTTCGAGGACGAAATTTTTATAAGGAAGGGAGAATGTAATAACCCTCATTATATTGTCCCTAACTTAGTTTCCAGTTAACTAAGTGTAATTGGTGTCATGTGCAAAATCGGAAGGACCAAGATGGAGGAAAGCTCAATTTGATGACAGAGGAGCTCCTAGCCGCGGCGGGCTTACTGGCGTCACAGCTAGCATGCAAAATTTTGCTTAAATAAAAAACAGTCCAATCAGCCGAACACGAGAGAGAAAGGGAGAACAGAGGGAGCAGCGAAGAAGCTCCACTAGGTCTTCGAATTTTCAGCCTTGGGAGGTGATTTTGGACCCCTTGGAGCTTGTTAAATTGTTGGTAAGTGTTCTCCACTTCTCCCTCTCCATCTTTCTTCGGTTTTGAATTGGATTTTTAAGGTGTATAGTTTGGTTTTCGGTTGTGACTGAAATCCACCCATTAAAATAAATGAAATGGGATTAATGGAGTGTGATTTGGTGTTTATGATCTATGGGCATGGGTTTTAGAGGGAGTATGTCTGATTTAAGCTTAACCCTAGGTTGGTATTGGATGTGGAAGCATGGAATCCGAAGTGTGTATGGGTGATTTGAGTTTGAATGGTCTCTAGGAGCTTAATGATGTATGAAAGTGGGGTTGGAACTTGGGTTAGGCCTAAATGGTTGAATTATGGAATTTGGATACTTGAATTATATGTTAATTAAGGATTTTATAATATTGTAAATGTTGTTTAGTTGATCGGAGAAGTCAAGTCATGGGATTGGCATTCAAGAAAGCTTGTGGCATTCGTGTGTGTGTGGCAGCGACAATTGAGGTAACCTGGTGTTTGTATTATGTGATTATATGTTAATATAATATGCATGTTCCCTTTCATACCACGATATTGATTGTGTATGTGTATGGTTTTCTACGTATCGTGGTATGCATACGACTAGTTGAGATAGGATAATTGTATATGATATGCATGTATGATGTAGGATCCCCATACCATTATATGCTAGTATGTCCATATGATGTCTGTGATAATGATATATGTATGTGTTTTGAGGCATGTTACATGACATTGGCATCATCACCACATGATTTCATACTGAGGGATTGATGATGAGGTGATGATAATATGATAGATAATGATGATATGATGAAACATCCCTATCACTAACTCCTCTCATTGGGAGAGCCAAGTGGCAGTAGATTTGGGGATGCACTTTCCCTAAATCACCACCAATTCGTAGTGGTCCAAGGGAAGGAGGACCATGGTCTGAGCTCTAGTATAACCATTGGTCGGGTTGCATTAGTGTAAGGTGAGTTTGGTGATATCTTGGAATCAGTTTTCACCAACTGTTAGAATGGAATCATCTATTGAAATGCATTGCAATGACGACAATTCATGGTTCTAGGCATGTATAAGGGAGACATGCATACCCTTCATTAGCATTTTGTTGCACCATGTGCACAATTATGTGGATCAATATATATATGGTGTATGGTTGTTCCCGGTTACTGAGTCTCACACCCCATTTCCCATGATTAACATTTCAGGTGAAGGTTTTGGCACTAGTCCGGAGAAGACAAGGGAGTAGTGCACCATACGTGGGTATATCAAGTCTATGTAATCTATATGTGTAGGGTTATGTACTTTATGCCAAGTAGGACAGTATGATTGTGATGGATATGAGCATCCTGATGTTGTAATGATGATATTGGTATAATATGGATGTGGATTTATGTTGTATGTGATGTGTATGATGAATTGTGATGCAGGTATGGTTTGGGGTGTTGAAGAATCCGTATGGTAGTGTTTGTGAGCCCAAAGGCAGAACTGTGCCTTTTTGGTGTGTTTTGGGGCAAGTAGCCCATTATGTCAATCTGGGGGTCAAACCGTAGAGGAGTAGTTCCTTTGAGATGAAACCTCTTTGAACAAGTTGGTTAAGTGGATTAGGACCCGTGTGAATGGTCCTTGAGTGTCTATTTGCCTTTGGTGGCAATTAGAGGTTGTTTATGGTGAGTTTTGGTCAAAAAGTGGACAAAACGGTGTCAGGTGTCAAAAATCTCCAAACGAAAATGGATTGAGATGAAATTGGTGTCCATGGATAGATTGGGACAAGATTGACTTGTAGGAGTTGGAACTAGGTCAATCGAAGGTCAGAGCATAAAGTTATGCACGTTGGAAGTTCACCCCAAGACTTTGGAATTTGCTGGTATAAAACTAGCAGGAGGCGCTGCAGTGCCAGGGCTAGGCCGTTGGCATCTGAGGGCTCCAGGGCCATGGCGGTACTGTAGCAGCCACAACCCCATCCCGGTTCTAGTGTCTTTTGGGTATCTTTCCGCTACCTGAACATTTTGTGAGGTAGAAGTGAGATTGGGTTTGGTCAGTATTTGAATAAATTGGTCAAGTTTGGAGGTTGTATTTGGTAGGGTGTTACACATCTTGGCATGGCTATTGGTAGCAATTGAGTGTGTTAGGTTATAAAAAGTGACCAAATCGGTTACTAGCATCCAAAATCTCCATATGGAGATGGATTACGATGAAATTGGTGCCTACAGTTAGTTTGGGATGAGAGTGACTCATAGGAATTAGAATCAAGTCAATTGGACGTTAAAGCACAAAGTTGTTCACGTTGGAAGTTCACCGAAAAAATTAGCAAATTGCTGATATGGTTACTGATATGGTTGATATGGGCACTATGGTGCCATAATCTAGGCCACGGCGTCAGCTTTCTCTGTTTGTCCTAGGCTGCAACGGTACTACATTAGGCCACGGCCCCAAACTCTGTTCGTTATGTTTGTGTGTTTCATCTAATGTCTTAAGTGTTGATCTTGAGCTCTTTTGGGAGTGGGTTGTTACATTTTAAATCTGTACCTTGAGATCCTTATGTCCCTTTAGGTCTCACATGATAGTTGGTACAATTTTGGAATAAGAAGTGATGATGTATGTAAAATGGTTTGCCAAATGAACAATACCACCGAATTTTTAAAAATTCTGTTTTGGTTTTTTAATTGATTCAATCTTCTAATCATGATTATATATATGGACTACAATATGGTCTAATAATGGGAAATAAGACCTAATGGTAGATGTTACAAATATTAGGTAATGGCCAAGCAAAAAGAGCTCAATCAATTCAAGAGAAACCAAGTAATACTCTTAGTCTTTGCCTACATAAAAGACTTCAAACTATATCAAATGGATATAAATAGTGATTTCTTATTGGTTATATCATGGAAAATATTTATGTTGAACAATCTTCAAGTTTTGAGGACTTAACAAAACCAAACCATCTCTATAAACTTTAAAAAAGATCTTTATGGACTAAAACAAACATATGGAGCATGATATAAAAAATTAAGCAACTTCTTAGTTGAGAAAGAGTTCTCTAGGGACAAAGTAGATACTACACTCTTCACAAAGTCTAAAAATATGGATTTACTGAATGTGCAAATATATGTTAATGACATTATATTGGGTGTTACTAATGAAAGTTTGTGCAAGGAATTTGCTAAGTTGATGCAAGTAAATTCTAAATATCTTTGATGGTTGAGCTGAATTTCTTTCATAGATTACAAATCAAACAAAGAGATAACTTTGCTTATTCTTGAGTCAAACCAAGTATCATGGAGCTTCTGAAGAACTTTGGCTTAGAGAATGCTAAATCAATCTATGGAACTATAGTACCTCAAAGGCAATATTGGGACTACGGTACCCCAAACCAAGTATCTAATTGGGACTTATCAAATGGGACTATGGTACCCCAAAAGGCAATATTGAAGAGCTAGTTCAATACACTAATGCTAACTTTGCTAGTTCAAAAATTGATAAGAAAAGCTCAAGTGATACATGTTAAGTCTTTGAAGGATCGATTGTATCATGGTTCAACAAGGAGCAAAATAGTGTAGCTCTATCCACTGCTAAAGCTGAATACATAGCTGCTGGTAGCTATTGTGCTCAAATCTTATAGATGAAATAGCAACTAGAGCATTATCACAAAGAATCTAATGATGCATTCAAGGACAAAGTACATCAAAATCAGACATCATTCATCAAAGATCACGTGAAAAGAAGGACATTCTATTGAATATATCTCAACAAAACATCAACTTGCTAATATTTTCACCAAACCACTAGCAGAGGACAGATTCAGTTACATTAAAAGAGAATTGGGAATGGTAAACCCAAATGAGTTGTTAGGAAATCCTACCCTTTTCTTAAGTTTTCTTAATTAAGTGATTTCTCATGTTTTTGTGTTCAAATTGCTTAAATCCAATGATTTGTATTTGACTTAAGCATTCCAGATGCTAGTACTAGCAAGGAGATAGATTCTTTGATCCCGGGGATATTTGAGACTTTTTGATTTGGTATTTTTTTGGATGACACATGTTATGGTTAGTTAGTAATGTGCCAAGTGTAAGACATCCATTTGATGCCATATGTATTGTTGTATTTTGAGCTCATTAGGCTTGCCTTGCATGTTGCTACCTCTTTGAACCTAATAGATAGTATGACTAGGTTTTGTGGTTGGACATGTTGAATGTGTTTATTTGGACATGTTTGTTGGATCCCTTGAAGGTTGTAAGCCTCTTTGAGGCCTACTGTTGCTTCTTATTTGTCAGGGTTGGGAAATTAAGAGAGTGAGGTCCAGTTGTAGTATTACTTTGTTCGGGAATTGTAGTATTACTTTGTTCGGGAACCGGGAATTGGTTGCCCCAAGTGTATTTTGATTTTTATTTTTGGTGAGTTAGGTGGAAAATGGGTATGTGTTCCATTAATAGGATTTGGGGTTAAAGCGATCAAATCTCACAGAAGTGGTTTCCTTGAGATGTGACCTCCTTGGAAATGTCATTGTGTCATTTGTGACTTGTTGAAACAGGTTTAATAGCCAAATGGTTAGTGGTTTGGTTTTAGGAAGTGTTAGTGCCAAACTGTGGCCTAAAAGTGACCATTTCGGTCTGGGAGGTCCAAAATATCCCTATAGAGGAATTTTAGTATGATTTGTAGGTTTTGGTATCACATGAATTGGATATTAGAGTAAGAAGTTATGCACGTTCAAAGTTTAGAGAAAATGACAGCAAAATTCCTGCTTCTGTCATGAACAGTGGTGCCGCGGCAGCAATGACTAACTTCCTTCAATTTTACCTTCTTGGCCGTAGCATCACCCCTTCCTGGCTGGCTAATGACCCCTGTTTTCTAAGACATATTCCCTTATTCTCACCCAATGTGTTGTGTCTTGGTCCGGGTAACTATGTCTTAGTCTAGAAATCGCTTGATTTGCAAGTCAAATTTATTCTTGGGTAGTGATCTCTTTCTTAATTACTTTAATTTCTCGGGCATTTTCAATTAACCAATATCTCTTCTACTCTTAATCCTTCAATTTATGCAATGTCTCTACCTTCTATCTTGTTCTAATGTTTCATTTGTTTCATTTTTGTTGGCTGTTTTGTGTGTTGTGATTTTGATTCTAGCACGATCCTAAATTAAATCCAATTCATTGGACATTCATGAAATAAGTTCTACACGAGTCTTTTATCACAATCCCCAAGGCCACATCCCTTGCACACTAGGGACATTCATCTCCTGAATAGAGTTTTCATCCATCTCCCACAGTGACTAAATAGAGTCCTACTTGCTACACCTTGATCTCTAACTCCTTCAGAACTCTTATTGAAATAATGTTTGTGTGATGCTCCAACGTCAATGAGCACAATTACAACTTCAGCTTTGTATTTTCTGCTCTGAGTCTCAGTTCAATGAATTTTAATGGATTAAAAAGTTTCAGATTTACTTATATCTTGGTTAATATAATTCATTTATCTAATACAACACATTAAATGTTGTCATAATTAATGTAAAATTATATGTGGTTACTCGTGCTACCTAGGTTCATGCCCCCACCGAGGGGCAGTGCTCCTCGCCAAGGCAAGACCCCCTCCTCTAATGGCAACATGTGTTGACATGCCTGCCACTTTCGCTTGCCCCTTCCAGGTGGGGAACAAGCCAGCTAAGGCACAGGCCACCCCTTTGAGAGGTGACTTGCAAAGCACACTAAGGTGTTGCAAACCCCCTCGTCAAAGGGCGCGACACATTGACAAGGAGCATACCCCATCCCTTGAGGGAAGTGACATGTGCCCCCCGTCTAAGGGGCTTGCGGGTATGTCAAGTATTATGAGGAAATATTATAATATAGTTTTGTAAGTTACATTAATTTTTCTTCCTGCTTTTATGGCACGTATTGGATGAGATTACTTCACTTTTCTACTATTTTGGGATTTTATTGAATTGGAGAAGCTAATTTGTCGCTGGTACTTGATCAACTTCGCTATTTGTAGAAACTTCTAAAACATAAGGACACTCAATCTAGTTGAACATTGCATTAACAAACTTCCATAGACACTTAAGTTTGCGTGGTGGCGAAAAAAAAAAAGACACTTAAGTTTGCATACCTTTTTTCAAAAGTTGAACACAGATAGATACGATATTCTTCCCAAAGGCAGCATCCTTGGCAAACTGTTTGTCCCCTGCAGGAACTAGCCTGCAGAAATAAAACAAAATAAAATAAATTTATGCAAGCATTAATGGCATAAGCATTTTTACATGGAAGAAGAAAAAGAAAATATGAGGAAGGAGGATAAGAAATTGTCCTAAGAAATGAGAAAGGAAAGAAAGAACTTCTTTCAGCTTTATTAAAGGTGTTTCTTTTTATTTTTTTATTTTTTTTTATTATTTGTGTCCTATTTTATATCCTCATCATTTCTTGAAATCTATTTAATTGACTTCTATCATCAATAGAGCATTACGAATGTTGTAATATATATTTTGGCATAATGAGATATATCTCATGTCATATGCAGGATATTTAAAGAAATTGATCATTCAACTGTTCGTAACCTGTGGCCCAAAAAAAGCCTATTTGTGACAAGTTCCTTTAAAAATAAAAGCACAAAACAAGATCTTATATCTTCTCCATTAGCCATTTCATCAAATGGACAAACCAAAAGATACCATAGCAAATGATAACCTTGAAGGTGGTTTACTTTATCCAAAAGAAGTTATGTTTGTATTTAAGAACATATACATAATGGAGTTGATATGGACAGCCGCCAAACAATAACAAACAGGTATATCATACATCAGACAAATTCAAAGGGCTAATCTAGAATTTATTATAAACAAAACTTGTATCTCACAAAGGGATACCGACACTGAAATTGGTTACTGCAAACAGCCATAGCAAATGCTACCATACTACGTAGTTCATGATTATTGCTAATGAAAAAGTCAAACATTGAACGGAAATGCCATTTACCTTTTGCTACATCTATATTAGGGATGTGAGAGTAGGCTACATAAGAATGGAGGGATTTGACCAATAAGAATTGAGTGTTTAGATTCAATATTTGTTCTTGGTTTCTCCCTCTCTATGATACATCAAGTGACACGTGTCCTAGTGACTAAAAACAGTGATTATAAAAGAAGCGAAATAAGGACAGAAATGAAAGGGAGCATCTTCGCTTTCATAATACTAATTACCTTATGAAGAAAAGGTTCAAATGTATCATGAGCGTTTGCAACAACAATTACACAAGCAGTCCTATTCAAAATTAAAGTCAATGTAAACTTTAATATATAGTATGGAGAGAATGAAAATGTAGGACACCAGACTACCTAGAGTACTTTGTTCCATCAAGAATATCTTCAACTCCACAGGCATTTATAATTTCTTCCCGTGTAATGTAATTGGGGGACACTTGATTCCTCCAACCACAAAGCGAAATTCAGCCATTGCCCAATGATATTGTGCACCACCATAAAGATGCATCCCTGCATTCTACACAGCGATAAATAAATCAGTTTATCATATGTTTCCTTCACAGGATTCTGAAAAATCTTGTGCTCCCCATACAAATATCAGCTCTTTATGAAAAGGCATAAATAAGATAAGTAGAAAATCAGCCAAAAGGACTAAAAAAATAGCAATATTTTCTTTAAAAAAGAAAAATAAGTAGGTGGTCTATTATCCTCTAAAATTATAAAGCAGGAAGTTAGTAGAAAGAGATCGAGTCTAATGCATACCTCTTTTGTAACATTTCTTCCCGGAACAACCTTAGTTTGCTTACACCTATGCTATCTTACTTCTTTCTTGCTTTGACAATGGCCAGCCTAACTTCTCCTCCAAAGATGCAACATCTTCTATCTTTCTCAAGCATACTGCCTGCATTCATAAGTGCAACTAAATAGATCAAGAAAAGATAACCTTAAGATCTGTCCAATTTCACAAAACAAAAAAGACAGCCCAACAAGGCAGCCACCAGACCGCCACTTAAACTTTAAAGAAATATGAATCCCCTCCAAGGGAACCGCAAATAACTTAAAATGAAAACTAAGACAAAGATAAAATATCCTTAATGTTCCTTTGTCTATTTATTGCTTCTTTCTTTATTTGCAGAGTATTATATTTTATGTTAAATACCAATATTACATAGTAACAAACACATCAAGAAGATAACATGAGCAACAAGTGAATCTCTCAACAACTATAGTTAAATCATACACTATAAATTGAGAACAAGATTGCTTGTGGCATGACAATGCATTTACAAAAACCGCCATCAATATCTCATATTTAGACTACTATGTGTATTGAGTTCCCACGGATGTTAATGAAACCTTTTTCAGTCATATTAACTCAAGACAGAGGATGCTTTAAGAAGTTGAAACTAGTCTTAATTTCAAAACAGACTTTCTCTCTGTCTAGCGTTTAATATTAATAGGATGAATCTTTCAAATATGCAACTGCTTTCTTCAAAACCAGATCAAAAAAGGAAAGAAAGAAATTCAAGATTACAAGAACATAGGCAATCATTTACAAACACCAAGAAGGTTCTGAGGACCCAACTAACTGAATACCACAATTTCAATCCAAGACAAAAGGGCAAATGAAAATAACGAATGGCTAAAGGGCTGAACCTGTTTGAACTCATCATGGGACCAGCACACAGAATCACTTCCAGAACCAACTCTTCCAGAAGGCATAGAAGTGAAGAAGAGGGGGAATCACCCAGAATGCAATCATCAAGGGGTACATACCAGTGGTGAAAGGAAAACCTCAACATCTGATGAACGTGCAAATTGATCCTAGTATCTAGCTTGGTTGAGACAATTACAGTCCTTGACAACTCAGGATCAATCTACAAATGAACCAAAAAAAGGAACTTTTGAAGCCTTGGAACTCTGTATTTATACTTAGTTTTTGTCCAACCATATGACATAGAAAATATAATACGTAGTATAACTTTAAAATTAATACCAGTGTGATTTAAAATCGATATACACCATCAAATAACTTCATATAGTACAAGATTCTCAAAAAATCCACTGTTGGATTAAAATTCAAATAATAAATATCATACTCAAAAAATTTGATTTTAATCTATAGGTAGATTTGTGATCTATCAATACATTGTAAAGTTAACATAAGAAATATTATCTAGATGTTAAAAACTTTCAGCATATTGATTGCATACTCATTGTTATCCAATTCTTCTAAAATTTGGCATGCAAAATCAATGTGGTAGTTTCTTATAATTCAATGGTTAGGATCTAGATCAATAAGTCAAGATATTGAGAATTATTAGTGAGCCAAGTCATAAAACGCAATCTGTTTTAAGCATATGACTATATTCTTTCCTGACTGAAAGTAAATTTTCCACTGCTTCCAATGACAAAATGAAGGAGTTATTGCATAAACCGCTGATTCTTCCTTGTAAAGTCAACAACATTCACTTTGATGCAACTCAGTTCTTTTTCTTTCTTTCGTGTAACAGTTTCTTTCAAACCCAAAATTGTCCGATAAAAGAGTGAGCATTTTGCAATAATTTCTACCAAAAACACCAGCCACTCGTTTTCTAAGCAAAGATGTCAAGGGTACTTTACAAGAGAACAAGTATGAAGCACAAAGAGTGCACATGCCTGCATTAATACATGTCGTGTAGTAGCATTGCTCCAATTACTACAATCTTCAACACACAATATAATGAATTCCTTGTACTGCATTTTTTCCCACACCAAGGAATCCACAGCACGAACCTGAGCTTGTAAAGAAGACTATGGAATCCACCATTACTAACAAAAAATATTGTCCATGAGAAATCAAATGAATATGTCTGGAACATCTCAAACGTTTGAACAGAAAAACACAATCTTACCAAAGATGTCAAGGGTACTTTACAAGAGAACAAGTATAGAGCACAAAGAGTGCACATGCCTGCATTACTACATGTCGTGCAGTAATAGTGCTCCAATCACTACAATCTTCAAGACACAATATAATAAATTCCTTATACTGCATTTTTGGCCACACCAAGGAATCCACTGCAAGAGCTTGAGCCTGTAAAGAAGATTATGGAATCCACATTACCAACAAAAATATTGTCCATGAGAAACCAAATGAATATGTCTGGAACATCTCAAACCTTTGTCGCAGCCAAAACCAAATAAAAAGATTTTTTATTCAAAGAAAAAAATAAAAAAGTAATTATTACTGGTTCTTCAGGGCTCCAATATTCCATTCACACATGAACAACAAAACTTCATTAAAAATCCTACATGACCCCAATATTTCTAGACCCTATTGCAATTGAATATTCTAAAGACCGTAACAAAATTCTTTCACCATGGATCAAAGCTAGATCAATATTCATTGAATTGGTGTTGAAGAGGAAAGTTGAAAATTATGCAAGTTCATCTGCCTTACTAATACTCAAAACTCAAGACTCAAGACAAAAATGAGAAAGTTTGGAAGCCACAAACTACAAGGACAATAATAGTTCTCAAACATCCCAACAATCAAAGGCAATCTCCCTTGCACCAAGCAAACAAGTACCATGGCAATTCATTTGACAAAAATGAAGTAAAATGAACAGTCCCTCACATAGGATAAGTGTTTAACTCTCAACTCTCAAGTGTTTAAGGGTAATGTATCACTCAACGTCCACCTATCAAACCCCACTACCATAGGCTTGTCTAGCTTCTAAATCTCCACCACCTATGTCAAATGCAATGTACAAATCAAAAGGACTTCATTATAGGTTGTAATGAATAAGGGAGAAAGAAGCAAAAGGGAAAATGCAATGGAAGAACAAAATGAAGCACCTCAAAAATTGGAAAAAACATTAAACAAGCATACATGACAAACAAAAATGCATACACTTGGGCTTTTATTTCCTTTCCAACTCTTTCTTTCTTTTCTTCAACTCTTTCTTTCTTTTCTTCTTTTCAAACATCTTTTCTAATCTTTTTGTTTCTTGCGGTTGAGTGTATTTTATGCTTTCATCTCAACCCTTTCTTTCTTTCCCTTCTTTTCAAACATCTTTTCTATATTTTTTTCTTTTTCTTGCTCTTTACTTTTCTTGCTATTGAATGTGTTTTATGCTGCATCTCAACCCTTTTTCTTCCAATTTTTTTTATCTTGTATTTTTTTTTATTTCTAGCCCAAGATAATGCACCAAAAACAAATCCTTATGCAAGTAAAATGCTCTCCAATTCCTATGGTGGAAAGGTGGGAATTTATTACTTAGCCTTGGCTCACGAAAGGTTCAATATGAAAGAAAAGGACATAAGGCTCAAGGAGCTAAACAACGGATAAAATATGCAAATGTTGCCCATTTGGCTAATTAGGTATCAAACAAAAGAATGCCTTAATCGTTTTTGTACATGTAAATGTAATTTTGGTCCCAACAAAGAATCAAGACAAGTTCTAGAGTGAAGGTAAAGATAGGTGATCACATACAAAAAAGGAGCAATATAGGCTCAAATCCTCACAAGCTAAAGACTGTCACAATAGTTCATTAAAGTCAAAATCATTACCACTTACATAACTTGAATTCTAAACACAAGGTCAATTCCTCACCATGTTAGAATGCATTCAAACTAAGATTTCCTCAACTTGTAACTTCACACAAAAACAAGACTCCAAAAATGAAAACCAAATTTTTTTTATTTTTTTCCTCAAAACAAAAACAAAATGGCAAAACCGAAGTTGAATTCCCTTCCCCCACACTTAAATTTTTACATTGTTCTCAATGTAAAGCACAATCAAAACCATTTTTTTTTTCAAAACAAAAACAAAATGACAAAACCAAAGTTGAATTCCCTTCCCCAACACTTAAATTTTTCATTGTTCTCAATGTAAAGCACAATCAATCATCAAATAGGAAATGAAAAATAAAGGAATAGGGAAAGAATACAACCGGAGTGATCAAATGCCATTGCTAAGCTTGAAAATCCAATGATCATGCAATGCACCGGAGCTGCAGACCTACAAAAGCAAAAAGAAACAAAATAGAAAAACAAAAAACAAAAAGAAAAGATAACCCTCTGTTCAAGAGATCAAACGGCCCAAACAGATCCACTTCAGAAAACTTCCACAATGTAGCAATTTATGGGTCTTTTTTGTGGACCAATACCAATTTAGGGGATCTAAATGCAGCTAACATGGTTTTATATCTCAGTAAGAATATGTATGTTTTCATAAAATAAAAAATTATCTTTATTGGTATGATTTTAAATTTCTTATTGAAATAATACTCATTTAACTTTTGTGTTTAAAAGCCTATGTTTTTTATGAGAACAAACTGTGTATTTAAGTTAGGAGATTTTTTATCCGACTTGACCTAGATTAATTGGAGTCCAATGTGAATTTCAAATGCTAGGTTATTTGATTGAAAAAATAATTGATAAATATTTAAAATTAATCAATAATATAATATAAATCTTTAGGAATGTCTATAAATAATTTTATTATTTTAACATAACAAAATTCTAAAGAAATAGTTGAACTGAGAACAAACTGAGCATTAATACTTTACCTATGTAGTACTAATGAATCATGAATTTAAATTGACTCATCGCAAAGGACAAAGTTTTTTTTCTTTTTTAATTAACCCTTCTTTCATTTGAGTTTCTTTTGATATTTCAAATTTAATTTTAACAATACAAGAGATTAAGCATTTATTTAAGGTGTCTGTAAGTTTGCATACCTTCTGCAACTTGCGGAGACACTCACAAAATTCAATTAAACAAAATATACCTTTATATCTTACACATTTAGCCCATGAATCTTTAAAATTACCAATTTAGTAGTTAAAAAATTTTAACTCACTACTTGCTAAATTTTAGAAATGTAAATTTGCCTCATTTATTTCTAGTAAGAAAATAGAAAAATTTATAATTAATAATCAATATATAATTAAAACAATCTCCTACTGTAGAGTTCCTATCTATGAAATGATATATGAAATAATGATTTTTTTTTTTGGGGCAGCATACATTCCCTGCAATGTTCCCAGGGCTATATCTAGTTAATAAAAAAAACTCAATACTACTAAGGTGTCTGTAAGTTTGCATACCTTCTGCAACTTGCGGAGACACTCACAAAATTCAATTAAACGAAATATACCTTTATATCTTACACATTTAGCCCATGAATCTTTAAAATTACCAATCTAGTAGTTAAAAAATTTTAACTCACTACTTGCTAAATTTTAGAAATGTAAATTTGCCTCATTTATTTCTAGTAAGAAAATAGAAAAATTTATAATTAATAATCAATATATAATTAAAACAATCTCCCACCGTAGAGTTCCTATATATGAAATGATATATGAAATAATGATTTTTTTTTTTGGGGCAGCATGCATTCCCTGCAATGTTCCCAGGGCTATATCTAGTTAATAAAAAAAACTCAATACTAATAAGGTGTCTGTCTGTAAGTTTGCATACCCTTTGCAACTTGCGTAGACACTCACAAAATTCATCTAGTCCCCTTTTCCTCGAAAGTTTCACTGAGACAGAAAGTCAGATACAACAAAGTAAATGCCAGCACCCATCCAACTGTTTTCTCCTCTACCCACTACATTTGAGTAACTTCAGCAATAATATGCAAAGAAACTAGATGGAAGACAACTATGGCTCAGCAGCAAACTCAATGAAGCATCATGCTCTCAACATTGAGAATGAAGCAGCTTTTTGAGCAGCAGAAGACGTACTTCTTTTCCTTCTATGACATGAATCCAAAAAAAACTATGTTTGCTTATCCAACAAACAGAAGGATCAAGAAAAATACATATTAGAATAACATAGAAATGTACATAAAAAATATATATATATTTAAGTTGATTCTATCAACTAAATGCACCACTAAACATGATTTAAGCTAATAAAAAAAAGAAAAAACAAGATTTATTTCCAAATTAATGGAAACCCAATGACCTGACCTATTCATGAAATTATGTGAACTGACATAACATATCAACCCAAGATAGATAAGATATTTCTTAAAATGGTCCCAATATCATATTTACTTACCAACCTAACACAACACACCGATTAAATCTTCATAAACAATTCAAGATTCTTGTTTCACCAAATTTCAATTAACATAATGTCAAGGTCACAATTGAAAATTGAGAAACCAAAGTCAAAGTCTACCTATAAATCTCTAGAGTAGTGTTTAGAGCATTATATCCTTCATTTGGACAATTTTTTACTAATTAGACTATCCAATTGGGATCCAGTAAAACTTTGTTTAGAGCATTAACTATTAAGATATCAACTTCAGAAGTTCTAGTTCTATAATCAATAATAAAACAATTGATAAAGTGTATAAAGTTGTTAAAAGACAACATCTTGAACTTGTCATATTTACAGACTAATTACAAGCATCATTCAAAGAATTCGTGAGATAAAGCAAATTAAGAATCAAACACTTGAGGTTCCTCTTGACTGGCATGACTTGCTCATACCATAACTACACCAGCATCATCTTGCTGCCCCAACAAGCAACAAAACATAGTAAAAGCAATTTTATTAGGAAGAAGAAGTAAAAGAAAATATAAGGAAGGAGGATAAGATATTGTCCTAACAAACAAGTCAAATAAGAATTGAAAAAGAAAGAAAGAAAAATCCTTTTTGTTTTCTTAAAGGTGTTCTTATTTTCTTTTTTTATTTTTAATTATTTATCTCCTATTTTGTGGCCGCATCATTTCTTGAAATCTATTTAATTGACTTCTGATGGAACCAAGAACCAAACTAATGGAAAATAGCTGGAATTTGTATTATTGTAAGCATGTTCCTGAGTTTAACCTCTACGTAGTATTGGATTAGAGGTTCAGGCTCAGATAATCACAAAAAAAATTCACCAGATAAAATAAAACTGAAGGAAAATCACAAAAAATCACTTTCAGCACCTCACACTAGCATTTGAGAGGTTAGTACTCTCTCATAAACCAATTTCCTCACAGATTTCTTTTATGCCCTCATTCTGACCCACCCAAAATATATATGCACACTATGCCTTGCTCTCTCTCTCTCTCTCTCTCTCTCTCACGTCAAACAAACTTGCTTTGGCCTTGGCCCATTATTGTTGAGCCCATCAATTTCTATCATCAACAGAGCATTATGCACATTGTAATGTATGTTATGGCATAATGAGATGCATCTCATGTCATAAGCAAAATTTTTAAACAAATTGATATGTCATTCAACTGTTTCTGACAAGTTGCTTTAAAAATAAAAGCCCAATAAAAAAAGATCTTAAATCTACTTCATCAGCCATTACATCAAATGTAAATACCAGAAAAGATACCATAGCAAAAGAAATCCATGAAAGTAGTTTACAATATCCAAAAGAAGTTTGTATTTAAGAACATATACAGAATTAAGTTGATAAGGAGGACAGCTGCCAGACCAAATAACAAACATGAATATCACACATAAGACAAATTCAAAGGGAGGATTCACAATATTAATCTCTCTTAACTAGAATTTATTATAAACAAAACTTGTATCTCAAAAGAGATATGGAGACCAAAATTGGTTACTGCAACCAACCAGAGCAAATGCTACCATGCAACAAAACTCACGATTATTGCTAATGAAATAGTCAAACATTGAGCAGAAATGCCATTTACCTCTTACTGCATCCATAGGGTTGGAACATATAAAATATTTGAACAGAAGAATACATACACACACCAAATTGTTCAAGAAACACTACACTATATATACATACACACACACACGCAACTTTTGAGAACACCTTAGTAGTTAGACTAGCTACGAGAAAACAAGTCCCCAATTCAACACCTATATGTCACAGCCAAAAACCAAATAGAAAGATTATCGATACAAGGGGGAGAAAGCAATTATTATTGGTTCTTCAGGCTCCAACCTTCCATTCACAAATGGACAACAAAAATTCATTAAAAATCTGTCAAAACCCCAATATTTCCAGACTCTACCGCAATTGAATATACAAAAGAACGTAACACAATTCTTTCACCATGGATCAAAGCTAGCTCAATATTCAAAGAATTGGCATTGAAGGGGACAGTTGAAAATTATCCAAGTCAAAGCCCCTACAATCATATATAAGTATCGTGTGTGTGTACAATTCTATATTACCAAAAACAGAGTAATCAGTTCTTTCGATCAAAGTAGAAGGATATTATTCGAAAGGAGAGATGCCATTATTTGTGAAATGCTACATAAAGACACTAACCTCACATCAAATATTAAAAAAAAAAGAATCATGAACAATATATCACTCTTTACAAGACGGAGATTACAAGAAGAACTTGAGGAAGAAGAGATGATGAAGCCGTACACATACCTGAAGGAATCAATCAGAGGATTGCAGAGAAGAGGTTCGGTGAGTGCGGGAGACATTCTCTGATAGAAGAATGAGAGAAACAATGAATGTTAACAATTGGAATTTTTAACTTTAGAAATACCGACTTTTAAAATTTAAATTTAATCATCGACAAACGGCTATTTCTGTTTCAATTATAACCGTTTTTGTTTGGGGCTAAACAAAGAAACAAAAATATGGGAAGGTTCGACGCTCATCCCTGGCGTGGTTTGTAGCCAGCATTTGCCATTCATTATAGAGACAAGGGATAGAGAGAGAGGAGTACTTTCCCTAAATTGTTTATTGAATATGAACATGATTTTATTATATTATATTATAATTTATTAAATTTATCAATAAAATAATGTATTGTTTATTAATAAATAATAGTGATGTAATAAAAATTAGTAAAATAGTTAATATTATATTTTATTTATTATTTAAATTAAAATGTCCTTTTTTATTATGTTATTATTAATTTATTCAAAATAAGAATTATAATTGAACATAACTATTTTAACAACTTTATTTTATAATTAATAATAATTGAAAACAATTATTTTAAGGGTATTATAATCATCCGTTCTATTTTTTTCTTTTTTTTTTAATACTCCGAAAACAAAACAAAACTAAAAAAACAGAATAACAAAACATAATTTACCTATCAAACTAGTGCTCAAATCATAGTTTCTAACCATCATTTTTCCTATTTTTATCTAAAGAGGCTTATAGTAAATTTCTTTACTTTTATCCAAACTTAATTTTTTGTAAACTGTGACTATTCTAAAAGACCTTTTACAAAAAAAATAATCTAAATGAAAACTAGTTCCCTTTTCATTGTCATACTAAAGATCACTTCTGTAATTTCCTTTTCATTATTTTCTTTTCCTCTATTTCGTGTCCTTTCCTTTCCTTTTATTTTACTTTATTTGAACCACATGGGTTAAAGTGAAAGAAAATTTTAGCTGTGGGGCTCTGATACTACTTGTTAGTTCAGCTCGCTTCCCAAGAAGGGGGGTGAATTGGGAAGAGTGAGATTTTTCTGCAAAAGTGAAATACAGTGATAATGCTAAAAGTTTACTGAAAAACAGAGTATAAGAAATAAAGAGTGATGAGAAGAAGACTCAGTGATTTATCCCGATTCGGTCTACTCTACTATACCTACATTCAGTCTTTAAGCCAGCACTTGAGATTTCTCCACTATCTCTTACCATATTTGAATGGGTTCTTGCAATGACCGCAGTACAACACCAACCCAAACCTTAAGCTAAAACAAACTCTCTCACTCTTCTCACTCAAGAGTAAGAATATCTCCCTTAGTGTATTCTCACACTAAGCACTATCTACAAGTGTGTAGATGTATAAAGAATGAAAACTCTCTTAAAAGAGTGGATATGAAAGTTAAGATACAATGAATGAGCTAAACAGAGGGTAGGTAAGTTTTGAATGAATCAGAAATCTAATCAACAGAGTTTTGGCGTATTTCTTGTCTTTCTCATTATCCAACAACTTAAATGAGGCCCTATTTATAGTTTTGGGACAAAACTATCCATTGGAAACAAAGATTAGCCATTACTCTCATAAAAATGGTCGTTCACCTACAACATTAAATGCATCTGACAGAGGTTATGCAGATAACCTTCTTAGGTTATGCAGATAACCTTCTTAGGTTATGCGAATAATAGATAATTGTTTGCCTTTGTTTTCAACATAGAGCTTTCATTATGCAGATAACCTAGTTAGGTTATGTGGATAACGTGCTATTCAGAATGACTAAGTTTTAACTCAAAATCATTTTCATGAAAACCTACTGAATTATTAGGATAACGTTAAGTTTTTCTCTAACTGAGTTTTTGTAAAACTTAGGTTGACAAGATAACCTCCCAAGGTTATAATGATAACTCATTTTGCTAAAGAAGAGTTATGAGTTCTATTTGTTGAATCAAGAGTTTTGATGATTCCAAACCAACCTTCGAGAGCTTGGAATAAAGATATCAAAGGTGTCCAAAAGATTTCAAGTGAAGAAATTATAGATAAATCTATGCAAAGATAGATGTAGAATGATTAGTAGTGTTTTATTTAAGTAAAAGACTTTGATTTGGTGAAAAGATGTTTTAAAACCTTGATTCTATATTAAATCATGGAATATTTGAAAAAACCCACCAACAGACGAAGTTGAAATGTTAATACTTATCTGTCATCTTGGAAATTTGAACTTTGGCTTTGGAAATTTGAATTTCATATTGAAACAGAACAAGGCTGAAGAGAAGCTTCTCTGACAGACGAATTTTGACTTGAGAAAATTCGAATTTTGATAAGTGTCTGAAAAAAGCTTTCAGTAACAGAGGAACTTTGGGTTTTGAAAATTCGAATTTCAGACAAAATGTAACTTATGAAAACTAAAGAAATTTGTCTGAAATTATGTCAAAGTTCATCTGAAACCAAGTTTGGATTGGATTTCAAAATTGCTCACTGACAGACGAACTTTGAACATAAAAATTCAAATTTCAGAAATTAAGCTTGTGAGTCTGTTGCAATGATATGTTGACATATGAATGACAGTATTTATAAATTCAGATTTTGAAGTAAGTCTGAAAAGAGATCTCTCTGACAGATGAATTTTGCCCTTTGAAAATTCAAATTTTGAATTATATGAACTACTGTGCCTTGTAAACTAGCTACGGACAGACGAATTTTGGGATTCCAAAATTTGAATTTCGGGATTCCAAAATTCGAATTTCGAAGGCACTGCAACAAATTAAAAATACTGTTCACACTTAACAGAAAAACTTTCTACTTGAAAATTCGTATGTCACAACATAGAAACATTTTCAAAATATCAAAATTCGAATTTCACTTCATGATAGACGAACTTCGGGCATTCAACGTTAAAGATGTTAACCTTCGGTTTCTGTGAAATTAATCAGTTGACCAACTGAAATTCAAATTTTAGAGTGTCAGAAGCATTAAATGCGGTTGATTAATGGATAGTTTTTCAGAGTAACCGTTGGATAACTTCTCCAATGGATAGATTTTGTCTCTAACGGACATTTGAGACCTAAATCTATAAATATAACATTATTTGAAGTTGTGGGTAACAATTTTAACATTGTATATACTGAAACTCTGCCAAATCATCTATTTAAAGTCTATTACTCTCTCACTTCAATATTTTGTGCTCCAACTTTCATATTTACTCTGTTTAAGAGAGTTTAATCCTTGTAATCAATCTTATCTTCATCTGGAAGAAGAATTTTCTTGTGAGGGGATATCACAAGGGATTGGGAAGCACTTTGTAAGAGCGCATAGAGTGAATGAGTGAGCTTTAGAAACAGAGCACAATCTTTGTACTAAGGCATTTGGAAGAAGAACACTGAATTCTTGCAGAATAGTGGAAAATCTTGTTAACAAGGCTGACTTCCCAAAGGGGGGGTGAATTGGGAAGATTGAAATTTTTCTGCACAAAGTGAAATGGGTGAAGATAGCACAGTATAAGGGAAGCAAAGTGCAAAATAGAGCAAGCTGAAAAGTAAAGATGAGGAGAAGAAGACTCAGTAATTTATCCTGGTTCGGTCTATCCACTTGCCTACGTCCAGTCCCCAAGACAACTCTTGAGATTTTTCCATTATACAGCAAGAATTCAACGGGCTTCTTGCTAATGCCACAATACAACGAGTATGCTCTGTTTTTGGAGCTTTCTCAATCTCTCTAAGCACTTCTACAATGTGCTTCCCAATCCCCTTGTGATTTCCCCTCACAAGTAAACCTATCTTCCAGATGAAGAGTAGATTGTTTACAAAGATATAACTCTCTTGAATAGAGTAGATATGAAGGTTAAAGTACATATATTGAAGTTGAGAGGATAAAAGCTTTTGAGAAGAAGATTTGGCAGAAATTCGGTATATACAAGTTTTATTCATTTTTCATAACTTCAAATGATGTTATATTTATAGATTTAGGTCTCAAATGTCCATTAGAGACAAAATCTATCCGTTGGGGAAGTTATCCAACAGTTACTCTGAAAAACTATCCGTTTACCAACCGCATTTAATGCTTCTGACATACTGAAATTCGAATTTTGGTTGGTCAACAGACGAATTTCGAGGGAACCGAAGGTTAAAGCTTCCAACGTTACAGCACGAAGTTCGTCTGTTCATGAAGTCAAATTCGAATTTTGAAACTTACAAAATATTTTCACAATGTGACATACGAATTTTCAAGAAGAGAGTTTTTCTGTTAAGTGTGAACAGTGTTTTCAATTTTCTACAGTGCCTTCGAAATTCGAATTTTGGAAACCCAAAATTCGTCTGTTCCTAGTACGTTCAAAAGACACAGTAGTTCACTTTCTTCGAAATTCAAATTTTGAAAGAGAGAAGTTCGTCTATCAGAGTGACTCTTTTCAAACTAACTTCAATATTCGAATGTTACAGGACTTTATCATTTGTATGTCAATGTTTCATTTCAACAGTCTCAAAAACATAGCTTCTGAAAATTCGAATTTTAATGTTCAAAGTTCGTCCGTCAGAGAGCAATTTTGAAACTTAATATAATCTTGCTTTCAGATGAACTTTAACATTGTTTCAGACGAATTTCTTTAGATTTCACAAATTGCATTTTGTTTTAAATTCGAATTTTGAAGACTTAAAGTTCGTCTGTTATAAAGAAGCTTCTTTTAGACTTATATGAAAATTCGAATGTTAGAAGGCCAAAGTTCGTCTATCAGAGAGCGTTTTTCAAACTCAATTTCTTCTTGATTTCAGATGAACTTCAACATTATTTCAGATGAATTTCTTTGGTTTTCACAAATTGCATTTTATCTGAAATTCGAATTTTGAAGATGTGAAGTTCGTCTGTCGTAAAAAGGCTTCTTTCAGACTTGGATGAAAATTCAAATTTTGGAAAACCAAAATTCGTCTAACAGAGAGACATCTTTTCAGATTTATTCAGTTTTAGCTCAAAATTCGAATTTCGAAAGGCAAAGTTCGAATTTCCAATATGACAGTTCAGTTTAAACTTTCAAACTTCATCTGTTTGTGGGTATTTTTCAAATAAGTTAAGATTTATCATAAAATCAAGGTTTAAAAACATCTTTTCTTAAAATCAAAATCTTTTACCCTCATTTAAACATAACAAAAGATCTTACAGAAGATCTAGCAGCTATTACTCAGAAATCCTTCACTTGAAACACTTTGATCTCCTTTGATATCTTCAATCTAAGCTCTTGGATGCTGGTTTGGAATCATCAAAACTCTTGATTCAACATTCTCCCCCTTTTTGATGATGACAAAACAACTCACAAACTGGATTAGTACTTGGGTTTGCTTTAACAAGCTCCCCCTCAACATATGCATTATTTTTCAAAAGACATCATACACAGTAGATCAAGTGAAGATATTCAAAGAGTAATATGTACAAAACATTACAACAAAGAAATCCATTCATTTAATCAAGAGTTGCTATACAAAAACCAAATTAAATAAAGTTCTAATATTTAATACAAAATGCAAACATTCAAAACAGCAACAGAAACACAAAACACTACAAGAGGACTCAAGTCTAATCTCTAAGCAAATCTTCAATCATTTCTTCTTGGGCTTGGTCTTCTTGCTGTACATTTTCCCTTTCCCAGATTGCTCAGCAGCAGCAGACTTTCCAGTTTGCCCAATCTTCTCCCCCTTTTTGGCATTATCAGGAAGGCCAACAAAATCACCCGGAGGAGGGATCTGAGAGACAGGAATAGCATGAAGTGGCACAGGAGCAAAAGGTATTTTTGGCTGTACTGGTGCAGGAGGCTCAGCAGGCTCAAGGCTAGGTTCTTCATCATCAGAAATCTCAAGTAGCTCTTGCATTTTCTTCCTGGAAAGAGCCAGTTGAGCTCTCTGTTCCTCTGAAAGCCCATACACAGCAAGAGAAGGAGAAGCTGGTTCAGTAGGAGGAAACATTTCTTCAAGCCTTCTTCTTTGAGCTTGCAGTAGAGCATTGTGAGCAATGGCAATATAATCAACAATAGGTACAATGCTCCTCTCTTTATTGCTCACACTTTCCTGCATAGAAGAGGTTGAAATGGCTGCAACTAGTCTTTCAACTTGCTCAGATTCTTGAATTGATAGAATTGAACCCTGAGCATCTTCTTGCATAGGCTCATGAGGGCCTGTTTCTTGAAGTCCTTCTTCTTCCAAACCATAGTCCAAGGGTAGACCAGGACTTGGTGTCCTCATTGCACCAGCACCATCTATATCATCATCATGGTCAGAGGAGACAATCTCGAAGGGGCTTGGAGGCTCAGGAGTTGGAGATTGGACAGGCACAGAGGACCCTGGTTGAGGTGGAGCTGAAGTGGCAGGGATTTCTCTTCTGATCTCTTCATAAGCATCAGCCACCACTTTCATGTTCACAGCCAACTAATGGATATGTTCTTGCAGATGAGCAAATTTGGCATTTTGCTCATCTTTGATGCTGCAAATGAGTGTAGACAGGCTGTCATACAACTCAGTGATCTTGGTTGGCTTGGCCCGTGAGGAAGGAGTGGAAGGAGTATGAGTGGGCTTGGATAGAGATGGAATTGGCTGAGTAGGCTGAGGTACAGATCTTCCAGGAGCCTCAGAGTTTCCTTCTTGCTGTAAGGAGGCATCAGCAACAAAGAACAAATCTTCAGATCTCCCTGCTCCCTTTCCAACCCATCTTCCTTCATCTCTTTCAATGCCCATCCTTTGCAGTTCCTCTTCTTTGAAGATTTCAGTGGGCTTGCCCTTCTCTTTCTCAATATGCTGAATTCTGGCATACTGCAGAATTCTTGAGATGATAAAAGCATAAGGGAGTGTGGAGTCCTTCCTTTGATCTCTAGCCTTAATCATGCGTTGGAGAATGAGGTGTCCCATATTAATCAGTTTCCCACGCATGATGGCAGCCATGACATGTGCCTCTGCCCTTGTTATCAAGTTGAAGCTACCTCCTTTGTTGAATATAATCCTGGACACTATGTAGTGCAGGATCCTCACTTGAACACTGAGGTCTGTGGGCTTTAACATGTTTATGGATGGTCAATTTTCCCTCCTTCTGAACAGTGTGCTCAGAATAGTACTCTCCTTGTAGTTCAGAGAGGGACCACCTTCTTCATTAGTCATATCTGCCTCATCCATGTACCCAGAGGCATTGATATCAATCTTGAGTCCATCTTGCCCAGGGATCTCCAGCAACTCATTGAATGTCTCATCAGTAAGCCAAATGGTCCTAGACCTTAGATTGACTACCCACTTCTTCTTCTTGCTGTTGTATTTTAAAGAGGCGTACCATGACTTCACCACTTCATCATCATATCTCTCTAATACTTCCAATAGATTCTTGTATCTCATTATCCATATACCAGCATCAAAATTATTGGAGACCAAGAAATCTTCCAAATTTACACAATATGGCTTGATTACCTTCTTGTTGGCAAACTTGGTGGAGTATTCCAGAGTGGCAGTGTAGTAAGCTTCTACTCTCCAGATTGAGTACTGAAGGACGAAGTGGAAGCAACAGCAGCAGCTTCTGAAGGAACTGGAACCGAAGGTTCTGCACTTTTCGGTGAGGAGAGTCTAGCTTTCTGAGAATCTGCTTTAGATGCAGTCTTTTGGCATTTGGTGGGAGTTGCCTTACTGGATTCGGCTTTTCTCTTTGATTTCTCTCCTTCCTTCAAGGCATGTTATGATTTAACATTCCTCTTTGGTCGGGCTCCAGCTTTCCCAGCTTTAGGATTTTTGACTCTTGCCATTTTTCGGATGAATGTTGCAGAATGAGGCTTAGTATGGGTTTATAGGATGTGAAAGGAAGTTTAATCGGCGGGAAATGATAGTTTTTGGACAGAATTTAAGAGATTTGATGAGAGGATTGGAACAGACTCAGAGGAGTTAAGAATAGGGTTGCGTCTGTTCAAGAGAAAATCGTCGGTTTTAACATATGTAACCGTCTGACAGACAAATTTTGAGGGGTCAAAATTCGAACTTCGGGCAGTTACAAGTTAAACCATTTAGCAAAGCTTACTGACAAACAAATTTTCATCTGAAAGTTCGTCTGACAGAGGCTTGGAACAAGCAATACAAGCACAACAGATGAATTTTGTTCCAACAAAGTTTGAATGTTGAAGAGAAAACAGCAGGCAACAAACAAAACAACAACCAATAGACGAATTAAGTATGCAGAACTTCATCTTTCAAGTATTCAACATGAAGAACATGATTCAACAAACAAATTTTGAACTGAAAATTCAAATTTTTCAACTTTTGTAAAGGTTGTCCAACATTCGTAGGTTGAGAAGTGATAATTCGTATAACAGTGATGGACAAACATAACTTTGAAATTTTTGATCTTGAAAATTCAAACTTCCAGGATTCAATAGACGAATTTCGAGGTATCACCGAGAACTGTTCCAAGGCATAACAGTCCGAAGTTCGTCTATTGGTCAACTAAAATTCGAATGTTGACCACGTTGACCAGTTCAAAAACACAGTTTATGAAGCAAAATACGTCCAACACACATTTAAAATACGAATTTCATCTTTAAAAACTTACAGAATGGATCCAGAACTTAGAATTTTTGTCATTTACGTCACTTTCTGATTGTTCCATTCTGGTGTGCTCCAATCTTCAAGTTTATTGCCATTGAATCTTGTGAGGAGCACCTGCAACTTAAATTAAACATACTCCGATGCCAAAGTTAGAATTAACCTCTGAAAACAAGATTGCACGAGAATAACTTACAGTTCACTGGGATTAACCATACCCAATTCTCTCCTTATTTTGCAATGCCTGTCTTTTGATAGAGGCTTTGTGAGTATATCAACAACTTGATTCTGTATCGGGATATACTCCAGGTTAACTTCTCCTTTTAGAACGTGATCCCTTACGAAGTGGTGCCTAACTTCAATATGTTTCATCCTTGAATGCATGACAGGATTCTTGGTGATATTTATGGCACTTTGGTTGTCACACATGATTGGTATCTCTTTCATTTTAACCTGAAGATCTTCAAGCTGCTGCTTCATCCAGATGACTTGGGCACAACAGCTTCTAGCTGTAACATACTCAGCTTATGCAGTAGATAGGGCCACACTGTTTTGCTTTTTGCTGAACCATGAAACCAGGGATCCTCCAAGAAACTGACAAGTTCCACTTGTGCTTTTTTTGTCAGTTTTGGATCCTACAAAATCAGCATCAGTGTATCCTTTGAGATCTTCTCTATTGCTTTTTGGATACTAAAGACCCATCTGTGATGTTCCAATAAGATATCTGAAAATTCTTTTCACAGCTGTTGCATGGGTTTCCTTGGGGCATGATTGGAACCTTGAACACATACAGACACTAAACATAATGTCAGGTCTGCTGGCAGTTAAGTACAGCAAGGATCCAATCATTCTTCTGTACTAAGTAATGTCAAACATCTTTCCATTCTCATCCATGTTCAGTTTGGTTGCAGTAGCCATAAGTGTTCCCATTGGCTTGGCATTCTCCATTCCAAACTTCTTTAGCAGCTCCTTTAGATACTTGGATTGACTGAGAAAGATTCCATCATCAAGCTGTCTGATTTACAGTCCAAGGAAGAAGTTGAGTTCACCCATCATGGACATCTCAAATTCTCCCTGCATTAACTCAGAGAACCTCTTGCAAAGAGTTTCATTAGTAGCACCGAAAATAATATCATTAACATAGATTTGAACAATTAGTAAATCTTTATTTTCTTTCTTAGTGAATAAAGTTGTGTCAACTTTGCCTCTATTGAACCCCTTTTCAGTTAGAAAATTGCTTAGTCTCTCATACCATGCTCTAGGGACTTGTTTTAAACCATAAAGAGCTTTCTTCAGTTTATAAACATGGTTTGGTTTTGTAGAATCCTCAAAACCTGGAGGTTGATCTACATAAACTTATTCCATGATAGATCCATTTAGAAAGGAACTCTTTACATCCATTTGATACAGTAAAATATTTTTCATGCATGCATATGCTAGCAGTATTCTTATAGCTTCTAATCTAGCTACTGGTGCAAAGGTTTCTTCAAAGTCAATACTTTCTTCCTGATTATACCCTTTAACAACCAATCTAGCTTTATTTCTTATTATTGTTCCAGATTCATCAAGTTTATTTCTGAAAACTCATTTGTTACCAATAACAGGATGATTTTTGGGTCTAGGCACTAAATCCCAAACTTAATTTCTTTCAAATTGATTTAATTCATCTTGCATAGCCAAAATCCAGTATTCATCAGTTAAGGCTTCTTCAGCACATTTGGGTTCAGTTTGAGAAATGAAAGCAGTTGAGCATTTGATCCCTTAACTGTTTTCTGGTTTTGACTCTCTCTTGAACATTCCATATTACTTGATCAACAGGATGATTCCTTTGATATCTCCAAGCTCTAGGGAGTTGAGATGTTTCTTCATTATTTTCTTCATCAAACTCTTGCTCCTGGATATCTTCCTCTGTGTTAACAGATTCAGATATCTTCGAAGGTTCAGTTTTACTTTTATCAGAAATGCCCAGTTTTTCAAAGTTGAAAGCAAGATCATTCTCATTGGTAACATGTTTTGAAATAGTTTCATTTTCAATGAAAACCACATGCACAGATTCTTCTACCACATTTGATCTTTTATTATAAACTCTATATGCCTTACTCCTACTAGAATAGGCCAGAAATATACCTTCATCGGATTTAGCATCAAACTTACCCAGATTTTCTTTCCCATTGTTGTGACTTGTATCCGAACACACGGAGATGGGACAGATTTGGCTTTCTTCCCTTGTACAGCTCGTATGGAGTCTTCCCAAGGATTGGCCTGATGTAGGTTCTGTATATGATGTAGCTTGCTGTATTCACTGCATCAGCCCAAAACACTTGAGAGAGTTCCTTCTCATTCAGCATAGCTCTTGCCATCTCTCCAATAGTTCTGTTCTTCCTTTCTACTACCCCATTTTGTTGAGGGGTCCTTGGAGCTGAGAAGTTGTGGTCAATCCCATGCTCATTACAGTACTCCAGGAAGTATGCATTTTCAAACTCTCCTCCATGGTCTGACCTGATAGACACAATAGAAATACCTTTCTCATTTTGCACTTTCTTAGCTAAGGTTACAAATGCATCAAAGGTATCACTTTTAGAGAATAGAAATAATGTCCAAGTGAATCTAGAGTAATCATCTACAATTATAAGCACATACAGATTACCACCAAGACTTTTCACCCTAGATGGTCCAATTAAGTCCATATGCAGCAATTCAAGTGGTCTTGTTGTGGTAACTACATTTTTAGATTTAAAAGATGATTTAGTTTGTTTTCCTCTTAAGCATGCATCACATTCTTTATCCTTTTCAAAAGATATTTTTGGCAGACCAGTTACTAGCTCATTTTTAACTAGCTTAGACAGTTGATTCATGTTTACATGAGCTAATCTCATATGCCATAACTAGCTATCATTATCTTGACTATTTAAACATACAGAATCCAAGGAAGGAAGTTCATCAAGGTCAATAGTATAACAGTTACCATCCCTTTGAGCTTTGAGAATTACTTTGTGATCACTTTTTCTAATGACCAGGCAAAACTTTGAGTCAAACAGCACCCAATTTCCTTTATCACAGGTCTGACTCACGCTCAGCAAATTATGGTTGATGCCAATCACAAACAGCACCTCTTCAATGGATGTTTCCGGATTTTTACCCACAATGCCAATACCAACAACTTTGCCATATTGATCACCTCCAAAGGTCACATTTCCTCCTTTCTTGTCTCTAAGGGTGATGAACTTCTCCTTATCACCAGTCATGTGACTTGAGCAGCCACTGTCCATATACCATTTGTTGCTCTTCTTAGCTTTGAGACAGACCTCTTCTTCCTGATCACTGCTGCATGAGGGTTCAGCTTCCTCAGAAGCAAGCGCCATCAGACAAATGTTGGCAATCTCATCTTCATCCTCTTCTTCCTCATCTGAGTTGTTGCCTCATATTGATGAGATGTAGGCTTTCTTCTTCTTCCCTTTGTCTGCAGCTTTCTTGTCCTTTTCTTGCTTTTTGAGAAATCGAGGACAATCTCATTTGATGTGTCCCTACTTCTTGCATTCATAGCAAGTCACGTGCTCTTTTGCCTCTTTCTTGCTTTCACCAGCTGCTCCCTTCTTGAAGAATATCTTGTTCTTCTTCTTGCTGTAGAATCTTCTGAATTTTCTGACCATCATAGCCAGAGTTTCCTCATCCAACTCATCTCTTTCATCAGATTCTTCTTCCTTTTCATCTGCAGCTTTGAGAGCAAGGCCTTTCTTCTTTTTGTCCAGCCCAGCTTCATTGAGAGCTTTAATTTTTCCTTCATAATCCTCAAAACTGCCGAAGAGAGCTGTGACAGAGGCCATTGATTCTCCTCTAGCTTCCTCTATAGCTATCACCTTGGGCTGCCATTCCCGAGGGAGAGCTCTGAGTATCTTTCTTACTTTTTCAGACTGAGTGTATTCCTTTCCCAGGCTCTTCAATTGATTCACAATGAGAGTGAATCTCTTTTGCAGCTCCTTTATAGTTTCTCCTTCAGTCGTTCTGAAGCTTTCATACTCTCCAATTCATGTGTTCAGTCTGTTCTCCCTGACCCAGTTGTTCCTTCATGTGCAATCTGCAGAGTGTCCCACATCCCTTTTGCAGTGGAGCATTGTGAGACTCTGTAGAATTCGTCCTGATTCAGAACACCAACTAAGCAATGCTTTGCCTTAAAATTTTGCAGTACTCTCCTTCTGTCTTCCTCATTCCACTCTGCTTCTAGCTTCTCTTTGTGTCTTCCATCTTCAGTTAGAGCCATTGGGACAAAATCTCCTTTCTTAATGACTGACCAAATATCAAGATCAATTGATTGGAGGTAGATGTGCATCCTCATCTTCCAGTACCCATAATGTTCTCCACTGAAGCCTGGTGGTCTATTAGTGTTGTTTCCTTCAGGAAGTATACTTTCTCCAAAGCCAGCCATCTTAATTCTCGGACTGTGAGATCCTTTGAATGGGAATCCGAGCTCTGATACCACTTGTTAACAAGGCTGACTTCCCAAGAGGGGAGGTGAATTGGGAAGATTGAAATTTTTCTACACAAAGTGAAATGGGTGAAGATAGCACAGTATAAGGGAAGCAACGTGTAAAATAAAGCAAGCTGAAAAGTAAAGATGAGGAGAAGAAGACTCAGTAATTTATCCTGGTTCGGTCTATCCACTTGCCTACGTCCAGTCCCCAAGACAACTCTTGAGATTTTTCCATTATACAGCAAGAATTCAACGGGCTTCTTGCTAATGCCACAATACAACGAGTATGCTCTGTTTTTGGAGCTTTCTCAATCTCTCTAAGCACTTCTACAATGTGCTTCCCAATCCCCTTGTGATTTCCCCTCACAAGTAAACCTATCTTCCAGATGAAGAGTAGATTATTTACAAAGATATAACTCTCTTGAATAGAGTAGATATGAAGGTTAAAGTACAGATATTAAAGTTGAGAGGATAAAAGCTTTTGAGAAGAAGATTTGGTAGAAATTTGGAATATACAAGTTTGATTCGTTTTTCATAACTTCAAATGATGTTATATTTATAGATTTAGGTCTCAAATGTCCATTAGAGACAAAATCTATCCGTTGGGTAAGTTATCCAACGGTTACTCTGAAAAACTATCCGTTTACCAACCGCATTTAATGCTTCTGACATACTGAAATTCGAATTTTGGTTGGTCAACAGACGAATTTCGAGGGAACCGAAGGTTAAAGCTTCCAACGTTACAGCACGAAGTTCGTCTGTTCATGAAGTGAAATTTGAATTTTGAAACTTACAAAATATTTTCACAATGTGACATACGAATTTTCAAGAAGAGAGTTTTTCTGTTAAGTGTGAACAGTGTTTTCAATTTTCTACAGTGCCTTCGAAATTCGAATTTTGGAAACCCAAAATTCGTCTGTTCCTAGTACGTTCAAAAGACACAGTAGTTCACTTTCTTCGAAATTCAAATTTTGAAAGAGAGAAGTTCGTCTATCAGAGTGACTCTTTTCAAACTAACTTCAATATTCGAATGTTACAGGACTTTATCATTTGTATGCCAATGTTTCATTTCAACAGTCTCAAAAACATAGCTTCTGAAAATTCAAATTTTAATGTTCAAAGTTCGTCCGTCAGAGAGCAATTTTGAAACTTAATATAATCTTGCTTTCAGATGAACTTTAACATTGTTTCAGACGAATTTCTTTAGATTTCACAAATTGCATTTTGTTTTAAATTCGAATTTTGAAGACTTAAAGTTCGTCTGTTATAAAGAAGCTTCTTTTAGACTTATATGAAAATTCGAATGTTAGAAGGCCAAAGTTCGTCTATCAGAGGGCGTTTTTCAAACTCAATTTCTTCTTGATTTCAGATGAACTTCAACATTATTTCAGACGAATTTCTTTGGTTTTCACAAATTGCATTTTATCTGAAATTCGAATTTTGAAGATGTGAAGTTCGTCTGTCGTAAAAAGGCTTCTTTCAGACTTGGATGAAAATTCAAATTTTGGAAAACCAAAATTCGTCTAACAGAGAGACATCTTTTCAGATTTATTCAGTTTTAGCTCAAAATTCGAATTTTCAAAGGCAAAGTTCGAATTTCCAATATGACAGTTCAGTTTAAACTTTCAAACTTCGTCTGTTTGTTGGTATTTTTCAAATAAGTCAAGATTTATCATAAAATCAAGGTTTAAAAACATCTTTTCTTAAAATCAAAATCTTTTACCCTCATTTAAACATAACAAAAGATCCTACAGAAGATCTAGCAGCTATTACTTAGAAATCCTTCACTTGAAACACTTTGATCTCCTTTGATATCTTCTATCCAAGCTCTTGGATGCTGGTTTGGAATCATCAAAACTCTTGATTCAACAAATCTCAAGTGGTGACTTTGGGACTAGACGTAGGTCAAGTTGAGAGACCGAACGAGGATAAATATCTGAGTCTTCTTATCTTTACTGTAACTTTTACAGTTTATTTACTTATACTCTGTTTTACCTTCTATACTTTGCTTTCTTCATCTTCTTGACATTTTGCAGAAAATTTTCAAGCTTCCCAGTTCACCCCCCTCTTGGGAAGCCAGCCTAACTAACACTATTACATAGGTTATACGGATAACTTGTTTACCCGAGGAGAGTTCAAGTACTCTGAAATTTAGGTTATGTGGATAACCTTTTAATAGAGAAGAGTCCAAGTGTTTTGTAACACATGTTATGCTGACAATCTCCCTAGGTTATGCGAATAACAGGCTATACAGTACAACTTGCCTTCACTGTTTACTCTCTTATGCGAATAAGGTGCCTATCTTGTCAGGATAACCATCTGGACAGACTTGAGAATATGATCCCCAAGCTGTGTTATGCAGATAACCTCAATCCTTTTTTCATGAAATTGAATAGTGGGCTTTGGAAAAACTTTGAGATTGAGTTTTTATCGTCATAACCTTCAATGGTTATGTGCATAAGGTAAAACATTTTCATGAAAACAAGATGAACACTTAGAATCATTTTGAAATTGAAGCTTTATCCTCATAAGATAGCTATTTTCATGAAAACTATTTTGAAATCATGAGCTAAACATTAATCATTCAATTAGTTATCTCATTTAATATTGAGTGAATTGAAATTCAAAGTTTATCTACCTTTTTTTATAAATATCTTCTATAAATATGTGAAACAGTTCTTCAATATTCAGGAGACTCTAACTTTGTTCTTCATTTTACTTGTGTTCCTTTGATATTGGGTTTCCAAGTTCATTTGTTTAGAATCATCAAAACATATGAATTAATAATTATGTAGAGAATTTGTCAAACGCAAGTTGCTTTTCAATAAGCACTTATTGTTAGATTTGCTAGCTTCCCAAGATGGGGATGAATTGAAAAGATTAAATTTTTCTGCAAAAGTGTAAGAGAGTAGTGAAAGTAAGAGTGACAAAAAAATAGAGTAAAAAATATAGCAAAGTAAAAATCAAGATAAGGGAAGAGAAGATACAAATATTTATCCTGGTTTGGTCTCTTTCTCTTGACCTACTGTAACATCCTACCTCCTGACATCTCAAACAACTCTCCATATAAAAAAAAAACTGGGCTGGGGCCGTGGCCTGCCTTCCCTCGCCGCGGCGCCCCCTGCTGATATACCATATCAGCAATTTAAACACTCCAGGGCGAACTTCTGACGCGCATAACTTTATGCTCCGACCTCCAATTGACTTGATTCTAACTCCTACAAGTCAATCTAGTCCCCATCTATCCAAGGACACCACTTTTATCTCAATCCAACTCCGTATGGAGATTCTGGACCCTTGACTCCGTTTTGACCACTTATTGACCAAAACTTATTACTAGCCACCTCCAATTGCCACCAAAGGCAACTGGTCGCTCAGAGACCATTCATACAGGTCCAAAACCCCCAAACCAACCTGTCCACAGAGGTTTTACCTCAGAGGAACCACCCCTCTGAGATTTGACCCCTTGGAACCCAACCTAATCAAATGGGCTACAGGCCCTTACACAAACCAACAAGGCCCACCAACACTCTGGACTTACCCAAAACTGTCACATATACTACTCAACAACATTCAACCATACATACCACATACATAAACATCCATACATAGCCAGTCTCAGTCATAACATTATCCATTACAAACCATGCTATCCTACTTGGCACAAAATACTAATACAACATACACACGCTACATAGACTATTCCCACGTACACAGCTACTCCCGCGTCTTCTCCGGACTAGTGCCAGAACCGTCACCTGAAAGGTTAGTTTATGGGAGAGGGGGTGAGACAATGTCTCAGTAACCGGGAACAACAACCACACACACACAATTATATATATATATATACATATATCTCACACCAATCATGTATGCAATATGAAATGAATGACATGCATGTCGCCCTCACAGGGACTCCATCCTTATCCTCCCTAACATATATATCATCCATCCTTATCCTCCCTAACATATATATATAATCCGACCTTATCCTCCCTAACATATATATACTCCAACCTTATTCTCCCTAACATATATACATCATCATACATCATACCACCATCACGTCATCACCACCACATCCACCATACATCACAATCTCATAATGTTATGTGGTGATGCTCATGTATCATCATATCATCATCATAATGTCATGTATGCAATATATCATATCATCATCACACATATTATCATCATAGTCATAATCATCGTCTAACAATACACATACCACGATATATATATATATATATATAACAACAGTACACACAACCCACCAGTATCGTGGTATGAATGAAACATACATATATATACAAATACACATACTATCATATAACACAATCAATACAATGTAAGCAAACACCCGGTTACCTCAATTGTCGTTACCACACACACACGATTTCCACAAGCTTCCTTGAACTGTCCAGTACGCGTGAACCCCTCTCGATTAGCCAACAACCTTTATCATGTCACAATTCTTCTATTAGCACAATTACCAACAAATCAAACCTCACAATTCCACCACATTAACCTAACCCAAGGTTCTAACACCCTTTTTATGCATCAATAAGCTCTTAGGGATTACTCAAACACCACACAATCACAGACACCTTGAATTCCTAAGAGCCATTACCGAAGACAACCTAGGGTTAAGCTCTAAACACACATAATCCCTTCAAAACTTACATTCAAGCAACAAGAACATCAAAACACACTTCCTTAACCCCAAAACATCCATTTTAATCGGTTGATTTCACCCCAAACTGGAAATCCAACCATACAACCGAAAATCCCAAATTTCAACCGAAGAAAATGGAGAGAGAGGAGTAGGGAACGCTTACCAACTTGAATCCAAGCTCCTGATGGATGAGAATCACTCCGGGACACCGAAAATGCCAAACCCTAGCACTGCTCCTCGTCTCTCTGCGTCGCTCCCTTCGTTTCCTTTCTTTCTTTCACGTCCGACTGATCCGGATTTAAACAATTTTTCCGACTCTCGCCGCGGCTCCACCAAATTTTCCAGAACAACGCCACTGGAAAGCTTCTCGCCGCGGCGGCCCTGCTCTTCGCCGCGGCGTGGAGCTCTACCAGACTCCACTTGAGCCTTCCTCCATCCTAATTCCTCCGGTCTTGAACACAATGCCAAGAAAAATATCATGAGGGGCATTACACCTACGTCCACTCCTCAAGCAACCATCTGAGATTTTTCACTATCTTACAAGAATTCAGTGGGCTTCTTACAATGCCTCAGTACAGCTTGATGCTCTATTCCAAGAGCTTATAATCTCACTCTTTGCACTTTAGCTAAGTGCTTCCTAAATCCCTTGCAAAATCCCCTCACAAGAAAATATTTCTTCTAGATGAAGATAAGATTGATTACAGCAAATGAACTCTCTAATTTATAGTATATATGATAGTTAAAGAGCAGTTTATGAAGAGTGGAAGAGTAGAAGGCTTTGTCTAAAGAATTTGGCAGAGTTTCAGTATATACAATGCAAAATCGTTACCCACATCTTCAAATGAAATTCTATTTATAGATTTATATCTTAACTAGATATTAGAGACAAGATCTAGCCGTTAGAGACGTTATACAACAATTACTCTATAAAACTATTCATTGACCAACCGCATTTAATGTGTCTGACATTCAAAGTTCAAACTTTGGGGTGTCAACAAACAAGTTTCGCAGAGACCGTAAGTTAAGGATTTTAATGTTGAACTTTGAAGTTCGTCTGTTCTGAAGTAAAATTCAAATTTTTATCTTTGATAAATGTTTCTATATTGGAACATACAAATTTTCACTGGTTAAAGTTTTTTTGGTAAATGTGAATAGTTGTTCCATATTGCTACAGTGCCTTTGAAGTTCAAATTTTAGTGCCCAAAGTTCGTCTTTCAGTGAGCAACTCAATATGGCACAAAAGTTCTTCTTTTCAAAATTTGAATTTTTAAATACCAAAGTTTGTTTGTCATAGAGGTTTCTATTAGATTCAATTCAACGTTTGAATTTCTAAAGACTAAAGTTCCTCTGTTAGAAAAGCATTTAATTAGACTTACAAACTATCTTTCCAAAGTTTGAATTTTCAAAATAAACATTCGTCTGTCAGAAGACTAACTTGGAACTCTTTTTAAGTTTCACTTTCAGATGAACTTTGACATATTTTCATATGAATTTTTCATTTTTCACAGTTTGTGTTTTACCCAAAATTCAAATTTTCAAAGGTTGAAATTCGTCTGTCAGACGGACCTCTTTTCAGACTAACATATTTTCAACCAGAAGTTTGAATTTTAGATATCAAAATTCGAATTTTCAAAGCAACATATCAAGTTTAACACTTCAAAATTCGTCTGTTAGTGGATATTTTTCAAATACTTCATGAGTTATCGTAAAAACACATTTTTAAAACACTTTTGTGGAAGATCAAAGCATTTTACTCATGTGAACACAATGAGAGATCCTACATCTAATCTTATACTCATTTTTGCTTGGATTTCTTCATTTGAGATCTTTTGTACACCTTTGATATCTTGCTTCCAAATTCTAGTTGATCTGGAATAATTAAAATACTTGATTCAACACTTATATCTCAAATAAATGCTTATGGAAGAAGCTAGTTTTTTCTGCTTATGATAATCACTTATTTTTCTATAATCACTTATTTCACTTTTTCTTCTCATTATCTACCCAATAATAACTTAAAACCCAATATCCAAACACTTTTTTTTTTCTCAAAATCACTTATGGGATAAAAATATTCAAACACAAATCACTTTTGACATAATCATTTATTCTCATAATCTATTATGAATAAGCACTTATCCTCATAATCACTTATACATAAATTAATCCAAACACACCCTAAGTGCTTATAGAAGAAGTTAGTTTTTTCTATTTATGATAAACACTTATCCTTCCATAATTATTTATCTCACTTTTCCTTCTCATTATCCACCCAATAATCACTTAAACTCCCAATATCCAAACACATTTCTTTTCTCAATATCACTTATTGAGTAAAAATATCCAAACACAAATCACTTTTGACATAAATCACTTATTCTCATAATTTATTATATATAAATACTTATCATCATAATCACTTATACATAAATTAATCCAAACACATGTAATTAACTAGAAAATGACATGTGCAATGCACAGATTGTTCCTACCATCAAATTTAAATATTAAATCTTGTAATTACAAATCATACCATCTCATTTAAACATTTTTTTAATCAAAATCCCATTTAAACATTAATGTGTGGGCATTTTACTTTTTGAATAAACTCATATTATATGGAATTACATGTCTATTAATTGTCCAATGCTATATTTTTCTATATGTACTATCCTTTCTTTGATATCCTATATATACTTTGAAAATCTATTATTGTTAATTAAAGTACTGGAATTGATTACTTTCAACATGTGTTTAGAATATTCGCAATCAAATAAAGATGATGAAGTTAGATTGAGCAAGTCACATAGACCATAAGTCATCTAATTACTTACAATTTCAAATAGTTTGAGATTTTTATGCTTCTCAAGAATTTATTGGGTCTATAAAATTTGATTACTTGATTTATTTATTTTTATTAGTAACAAAGATAAATCGATGTTCTAAAATTAAATATGAAGCTATTCTTATCTTTTTCGAATGGTTGTTATAACTTATATGATAGATAAAATGAGAGTTATAAACTCCAGATAACATAAACATATTTACAATTATAATTTTAAATATTAGTAATAAATAAGATGAATTGTATCTTAAAATTCAGAAGAAAATGACAATTTTAAGTGGCATTTATAATTTTAAGTAAACTGTTTTTCTGTCTAATTAATTTGAAAGTTAATATTTAAGTCAAATTTTTCTTGAGCATTTTCAAATTAAAATTTAAGTTTACAATAGATTATCTAATTGAATTTAATTTTTTGTATGTAAATTTTGAAATTAGGATTTTGGTCAAACCTAATAATTAATTTTCAAATCAAATTTTTATTTATTAATAAGTTTTAAACAATTAACTTAAATAATCTCAATCAAGAAATTGCCTATTTAAGTTGAATATTAGTGTATATAGGTCAAATTTAAGTAAGTAATTTTTTAATTAAATTATGAGCCTGTATTAAATCATTTAATTAATTTCAAAATTAGAGTTCAGGTCAAATTTTTATAAATAAATAATGTTTAGTAAAAAAAATTAATAAATAATTTAAACACAATGATGATTATGTAATAAATTTAATATTTAAATAGCATATTGTGGTATACTTTTTTGTGTTTAAAAAGTAATTTGCAAATTTAAATTTAGTTAATTAATGATTTATGTTTTTTGAATTTATAACTTTTGATAAATCAATTAACAATTTTATTTTTGGTCAAAAAATAATAATTTCATTTTTATTCAACCAACTAAGTTTGATTTAATAATCACTTATATACATATAGCATCAGATCTATACAAGGGAACCTTTCCTTTGAATTAACTTGTATAATTTCCTGCATAGTTGTGCAAATATCGATGAGCTAATACAGGAAAGGTTAAATATGTGTGAAATGGGAAAAACTCAAAAACACACAAAAGAATCAATATAATCGGTGTAACTTCTTGTATTAATTGCAATGTTATTATTTTTTTAAAGAACCTAATCTTCTAAATTTAACTATACATAAAATAAGAAAAAATTTTCTGAATATATTTACAAAGATGATAATAACTCAAAAAAAAAAACAATCCTAATTTTTTTCTCAAAACGAAAAAAGAAACAACGGGCATAATTACTGATTTAGTCCTCCACGATTTCGTACAATCTCATCTATCAAACTACCCAACATCTACTTCCAGTATAATATAATGGATAATTTTAGCAGTGATTTAGTAAATGAGTGAAATATAAGAACAATTCTAATAGTAACTGGGTGAAATACAAGAACAATTCTATGAGCCTTTTAAACCAATATGTGAGCAACCTCATTTGATTTGCTTAGACAACAATCTTCGACTCTATCCCAATCATACAACATGTCTCCTCAATCAAGTTTCTCCCAAGGTGAGAGAAGTTATTCACGTCATACGCATTGATAGGTCCGTAATATTAAATTAAATATACATAAAAAAAGAAAACAATTCCAAATAAGGAGAATAATACAAGAAAAAAGAAAAGAAGAGGAAGGGGAAAAGGATAAAGATTCCCACAACAGCTAGCTTACTATTTATCACACGCTCCTCTTCATCTTCTCAAAATTTTCACATCTCAAATTCAAAAACAGAAATGAAATGATAAAAGGGTAATGCCTGAAAAAAAAAACCAAAACAAATATTAAAAAACTAACTCATTGACAAAAGACGGAATATTTTTAAAAAAAGAACTGAATTGGAATTAAAGATAATAAGAACCTTCATAGGTAATTGACTATCCAAGTGAAGATCATCAAAGCTAATAACAAAATTAATCTGTTACAATGTAAAATTATAAAAATGTTACCATTGAATGAACCAAATATATGATTTAGAATATTTTTAGAAAAAATATTATTACAATACAAACCAAAGAGTCATAGGATGCTTATATATAGGTGGTCAAAAATAAATTAATTATAATTCTTTTAAATTATTAAAGAGAAATAATATGGCATTCATTAGTCAATTCAATCAAGAATAAATATAATATTATTGATTTGAAATTTAAATAATTTTCCATCCATATTCTATTAATTTATATATGAAAATTACATCATAGTAATTAATACGAATATGAAAATGTAAGAAAAAATTAAAATATTATTATTTTGTATATATTTTTATCTATATATATACTTTCTTTATTTCTAAGCAAGTGATGTTTGGGACAATTTAAAAATAATTCTAAAAAGATTGACATTTTCAAAGTAGTAATTCAAGTCAAATAGTTTCAAATTATGAGAAAAAAATATATAATTCATGCATAAATTATTTTCTAGTTTTGAAAAAGTCCTATTATTAATGTTAAAAAAAAAGAGTTATTACCAGCATTCTTGGGAAGTTAGTCAGTTCAAAGTCGATGAATTTAGATATAATTGATGAGTTTGAGCATATTTATATAATGTGAATTAGCAAAATTACAATTATTCAAATTAATTTGTAAACTGGAATGTCATTTAAAAATTAAAGCTATATATGGAGTATTTCAAATTTTAAAATGTAATGATGACATAATATATTTATTATTCAATCAGTAATAAATTTCAAAATTCAAATTGGTTTATTGAAATTATAACATTTGTGGCCATAAAGCGGCATTATAGTAACTAACTCAAAGAAAAGGAAAAAAAAATAGTCAAATAAAATAGCATGAGGATGTGACAGACATAAAAACAAAAAAAAACACATGTTACCTAATTATGTGGCATTCCACATAGATAAACATTAAGGGCCTGTTTGGTATCATTACCCAAACCTTAGTTTGAGACAAAAACCAAATTTGATGTAGTTTTAGGTGTGTTTGGTAATTTTTTACTTTCCCGTTTAAAAATAATTTCACATGCAGAACGTGGTTTCCGAATAAGTAGTTCAATAGCTGCTTTTCCGTTTTGCTTCTTCATTTTTATCTGCATTTATTTTAAATTCAAATAAAAATAAACCAATAAAAATGAGAAAAAATAGAAAAATTAAGAAAATAAAATTTTCATAAAATTTATCCTATCTATTGACCAAAATACCCCTTCAAAAGTTTAATTTTTATAGTTCATGACCTGTAATAAAATGTTATATCAGATATATTATGTTCTCAATTAAATAAATGCAGATTAAATTTTAGTCCAAGCAAATTAAATTAATCATGGGATATAGTTTAAACTCAATTTAGAAAAAAATTATGAGTTTTGTCAAAATCAATTTTCAAATAAATTATCCAAATATAAACACGTTAGTCCAAAACTAATTTTTATCATAACTACGTTATAAAACCAATTCTACCAAAACTCATTTTTAATCAACTGAAAACCAAACGGACCCTAAATCAGAGTTAATTCAATATTAATGTCTTTCACTTCTAATTTTATATATATAATAGATACAAATGGATTATACTACTAGTTTTTGGGGAAAAATATCATCTTAATTAAGAGTATTTTTGAAAAAAAGTTACTAAATACACCAGACAAATATGTGTAATATACAATTAAATGGATGATACTACTTGTTTTTGTGATTTAATTGCTTGATGTTGTGATTAATGGATTATTATTATTAACTGTTTTTGGTAGTTTGATTTATAAAGAAGGGGGATTTTTTTTTTTGACAAAGTATATGCTTGATTCCTACATGATACGTATGTGTTAATTTTTTTTTGGCAACATTAATATAGAGATCTAACGGTAGAATATATATATATATATCTAGAAATGTTAGAAATTACTTGAATCTGCACTATTTAATTTATCTCTCCAACTGTACATAGCATGAAAATAATTCCAACATGAAGGGGATCTGAATTGGATGCAATGACTTTATGATAAGAAAATCATTACCACGAGTTAATATGAATCCTTATTATTCCATCTATTTCAATGAATTATTATATATATCTTATATACTTCTTTAGTGGAAAGACAGTAAGAATTAAAAAAAGAATGATATTATATTTGTTGGGCTACACCCTTGATGGGTATAGAGCCCAAACATATGGGCACATGCCCAAAACAAATTAAATAAAATATATTTTATTTAATTTGTTTTAATTTTGAGAGGGAGGGAACGGTTAAATAAAAACCATTCCCATACACAACGCACACCCAGAGAGATTTAAGTGAACGTGTGTGCGCGTGGAGAAGAGATGAGTTATCAGTTATTCAAAACACTCTCTAGATTCAATTTTGGTAAAAATGCTTAGAGACTCGGTCTTTCACTTCTCTTCTTTCCTCTCTGTAAAAATGCTCTCACTCTTCCTCTCAATTTTCTTTCCCGTGTGTGTCTACGGTGAAGTAGTAAACAAAGTCCGAGTGATTTTGTTTCTACCGCCTGGAACTCTTCATCCTCTACAAGTGGAAGTATACTCCGTGATCGGTATGTATCCCTATCTCCTTTTATTTTCTCTCATTGGCATCAGAGCCTCAGTTTAGATTCAGAAAAAATCGATTTTCGCTGCAAAATTTTTTTCTGAGTTTCATAATTTGCACAACGGTATATATTTTTCTTATGAGTTTTTTTGTATAATTTGTATACTGTCTATACTCATGAGATAAGCAAATAGGATTCAGTATAGGGGATCTAAAAAATTTAAATTTTTTTTTACACGGTACAGTTTTAGGGTAGTGTAAGATCATCCCTTTCAAGAAAATAAAAATACCATTGTGTAGAGAATAAAGAGATGAGATTAAGCCCACTAAAACCGTATTAAAATGAACACTGGATTAGAGAGAAAATACCAGAAAAAGTCACCGTATGCGTAGGAAAAGAAAAAATTGGGTTTAAAGAAATCACAATTTTTTGGATAAAAGGAGGCCACCATCATGTAGAGGGCATCGAGACGAGAAAAACGACACCCAGAACGCCTCAAACGGACGCCGGACGAAGGAGAAAACGGCGAAAAAGGGTGGCGGGTTCGCGAGTCAGCCACCGGGTCCGTACCGGGTCGGGTTGACCCGGCGGGAGGTCAGGGATGACCTCAGCGATGCGTCGTTTTGGCATTTTGCCAAAACGACACGTCGTTTTAGGTTTAAAAAAAAAATTGGGCCTGCAGTAGCCGGCCTGTAAAAAAAAAAATTAAAAAAAATTTTTTTTTGTGCCGAGACTTTGGGCCCTTAAAAAAAAAAAGGAGGGTGATTGCTGATGTGGCGGTTGGGGCCCATCGGCACGTGATTGGGCCACGTGGATGACACCGTTAGAACGCCGGCGACGCGAGGAAGGCGTCTGGCCGGCGCATGTCCCCTGGAGAGCCTTGCATGGTGGCGCGTGGATCTCACGCGCCTCCCTGGCACGTGAGATAACCATTTTTTTTGTTTTTTTTTCTTTTGGACTTCTCTGGGCGCGTGGGGGCGCGTGCAGGGGTATTTTTGGCCACGGTTTGCTTCTAAAAATTCCTAAATTCGAGATCTTCAATTTGATATACTATTTGGCTAGTTTTGAGATAATTTTAGATCTGTCTAAAGCTATTTCATTATATTTTTTTTAATAAAATTTTTTATCATTTTAATAATTCCTACTATTTTATTGAAGGTAAAAATATATATATATATATATATAATGAAGCAAGAGAATTCTGAAAGCACTGAAATAGTTGGATATGGTTCTCCAAGTTATGAGTATTTGGAAGAACTTATTCCAGAAGATGAATTTTTGGATGAAGATCCTGATGAGGAGTTTCTAGAAGGAGAAGAAAATCCTGGGGAACTTCAAGAAGTGTATACAGATCCAAATGGGCCAAAGGAAGATGAAATTGTTTTTGAAGAGCCTAAAATTGAAGATCAAGAAGTAGATCAACCCCTTACCCACTCTGTAGCACAAGACATAGCAAATAGGGATGCGACAAAAATAAAACATTTAAAAGACTTGTATCCAATTCTTGCAAAGTATTCACACTTTGTGATGAATATGGAAGATGCTGAGTTCTTCGCGAACGTCATTCTTAAGTTAAGAGAAAATCTGAATACACAAAATAAGAAATATTCAGATTACACCTGGGTCGATGCTATTAAGAGAGCGATGAAAATATCGAATAGCATTCTTAAGAAAAAAATTGTTCATTTCTGTTTTTCTATTTGATTTATGTATTTTTTATTTTTTGTACAACGACAATGTTCTTGTATGGATTTAATATTTTTATATATACTTTATTTGAGTGGGAGCTCTTAAAATTTTTTTGAGTTAAATATTCTAGTACTTGTATTAAAATCTTACTAGAAAATAATAGTAACATTAGCATCCGTGTGATGGGAGATACACTTATGGTCTCCTGATCATGGAACTAATGAAATTATTATTGTTCTACTAAGAAATAATACAAGTATATGACATTGTATATTGTACTGTGCTACATGTATATTTAATTAATACATTCTTTAGTTCAGCTCAATAATATAAATCCTTTATGTGGGATAGTTTCGTAACTGATTTGAGGATGGCAACCAAAAGTATAATGGCTGAGCTAAACAAAGAAGTAAACTAAATGGGGATAATTGGGACATCTGGCACCGAAAGGTTTCCTATATATTGGAAGAACAAGATGCTGTAGAGCCACTGACTATAGTCATGGCACAACCAGAAGCCGGCAATACAGCTCAACATAGGAGAGACCAAGAGGTCTACATGGCCTGAAAAGGAAAAACAGCATAGCATGTATAACTATGCTGGGCACTATGGCCAATGACCTAATGTGTGAGTATGAAAAATATTCAACTGCACAAGCCATGTGGACGGCGTTAAAGGATAAGTTTGGAGGTACCTCTACCACCAAACTCAGAAGGCTGACAATTAAGTTTGATACTTATAAGTTAAGGCCGAATACTCCTATGAAACAGCATCTGCGAGAGATGGACAGCATGATCAGAGAACTGAAGGAAGCTGGGCATGAATTGTCTGACGAACAGCTGATTTAGGCTGTCATAAGATCACTCCCTTCAAGTTGGGAACACATGAAAGTCAACCTAACCCATAATGAGAATATAAACACTTTTAGTGATGTGGCGAAACACCTGGAGCTTGAAGATGAACGTCTAGAGGCCTACAGAGCATCTGGACAAGCCTATATGACTGAAGAAGCAGGAACTTCTAACCCTAAGCCCAATTTCAAAAAGGGCAAGAAATATCAAAGAAAGGGTAAGAAGAATGTCCCAAATTTTAAAAAGGGAAATAAACCTTTCAAGAAAAGAGGGAAGAAAGGCGGAAAGAAGAAGAAGACTGACCTGAGTAAGGTTAAGTGCTATTCATGCCTGAAAATGGGTCATTTTGCAAGGGATTGCCCTGAGCAAAATGAACGTGAAAAGGTATTAGTGAATTATGTTAATTCACATATGTCTTATGTTTCAAGTATTATTTTTTTGATAGAAACTATTTCTTCTTCTTGGATAATTGACTCAGGCTCCACAGACCACGTGAGCAGGGATCGAGGATCCTTTACAGAGTATCGTCGGTTGCCGAATCAAAGCAAGTGGCTTTATGTTGGTAACAACGCGAGAATTGAGGTGAAAGGAATAGGAACCTGCAAATTAACTTTGCGAGGAGGAAAAACCTTAATCCTCTATGATGTACTTCATGCACCTGACATCCGACGGAACTTAGTTTCTATTTCCTGCTAATTAATTTATGGGTTTAATGTAAATTTTCATGATAAAGTAGCAGACATTTCATTAAGGACAACCTTTTATGGTTCAGCTTTTCTTTCAAAGAAGTTCTTTGTTATGGACATTGTTGATGTATTTTATATGCATGATTGCTTTGCAACTTCTTCCAATTTAAATGTTGATATGAATGCTTGGCATGCTAGACTAGGACATATTAATCAAAATAGAATGATTAAACTAGCTAAAGAAGGACTGCTAGGTGAAATTGATAAAATGGAAATGTCCTTGTGTGAGCATTGCCTGGCTGGTAAAGCAACTAGAAAACCATTTGGAACTGGAACTAGGGTAGAAACTTCATTGCAATTAATCCATTCAGATGTTTGTTTTCCTATGAGTGTGAGGACAAAACATGGAGTTGTTTATTTCATCACTTTCATTGATGATTACTCGCGATTTGGTTATGTCTATTTGATGTCACATAAATCTGAAGCACTAGAATGTTTTAAACAATACATGAATTTAGTTGAAAATCAAATAGACAAGAAAATCAAAGCGTTAAGAACCGATCGCGGACGTGAATATTTATCGGAACAATTCAAAAAGCTCTATGAAGAAAAGGGAATAGTAAGGCAACTTACAATTCCTGGCACCCCACAACAAAATGGTGTAGCCGAAAGAAGAAATAGAACATTATTAGACATGGTTAGGTCCATGATGGCACAAGCCAATCTACCCATTTCGTATTGGGGAGATGCAATTTTAACTGCAGCCTTCATACTTAACCGCGTGCCTTCAAAATCGGTCACATCAACACCCTATGAGTTATGGACAAATCGGAAGCCGGATTTAAATATTTTAAAACCCTGGGGGTCGGCAGCTTATGTCCTTGATACTTCCCACAAATATGGAAAAATAGGTCCAAGAGGGAAGAAATGTATCTTTATTGGATACTCTGAACAATCTAAGGGTTACGTTTTCATTGGTGAAAACCAGGATGGGAGTGTCACTGAAATAGAATCTAGAGATGCAACATTTCTAGAAAACAAATTTCCTAGCAGGGGTGAGGTAGATCGTACTATATTTCTTTATGAGATACAGGAAGAAACTGAGGAACAAATTTATATATCTCAACCTCTTAATTCGAGTGGGAGCTCACAAGGACAAGTAAAAGATTCTGTTCAAGAACAGAATAACTTACAAGAGATCCCACTGCGAAGAAGTAACAGAGAGAGTGTACCAAAGAGACGTTTCCCAATAGAAGGGACTGCACTTATAGTTACCCCACAAGATTATGATGAGCCTAATTCAATACATGAGGCTTTATCATGTCCTGCTAGTAATGAATGGAAGAAAGCAATGGAAGAGGAAATGAATTCAATGAGAATGAACCAAGTCTGGGATTTGGTCAATCTTCCATCTGGACGTAAGGCAATCGGGAATAAATGGATTCTCAAAATTAAGAGGAATGCAGATGGATCGATTGAACGATACAAGGCTCGATTAGTGGCAAAAGGGTATATTCAACAGGAAGGTATAGATTATGAAGATACTTTTTCACCTGTTGTGCGATTTAACTCCATAAGACTTATTCTGGCAATAGTAGCAAGTTTAAATCTGGAATTACATCAGATGGATGTAAAAACTGCATTTTTAAATGGTGAACTGGATGAAGAAATCTATATGCAACAGCCATTAGGTTTCATTGAGAAAGGGAAAGAGAATAAAGTTTGCAAGTTGAAAAGGTCCATTTACGGACTTAAACAATCATCCAGACAGTAGTATTTGAAGTTTCACCAAGCTATAACCTCGTATGATTTCCAGATGATCGACGAGGACCACTGTGTATACATTAAGAATTTTGAAAAGAATCTTGTGATATTATCCCTTTATGTGGATGATTTACTATTAGCCGGAAATAGTCTAAAATCGATTATAGCTATCAAAGAATGGCTATCTTTGAATTTTGAAATGAAAGACATGGGTGAAGCTGACTATATACTAGGAGTTAAGATCCATAGAGATCGCCCAAGAAAGTTAATATCCCTTTCATAGAAAAGTTATATTGAGAAAATTCTTGAGCGATTCAACATGAAAAACTGTAAACCTATGGATACCCTTATTTCAAGAGGAGAAAATCTGAGCCGAGATATGTGTCCTCAGACTGAGTCTGATAAGAAAATGATGGAAAGAGTCCCTTATTCCAGTGCAGTTGGTAGTTTAATGTATGCCATGATGTGTACGAGACCAGACATTTGTTATGCAGTTGGTTTGGTCAGTAGGTACCAGTCAAACCCTGGACTGAAACATTGGAAAGCTGTGAAGAGAATCCTGAGATATTTGCAAGGCACAGCAGATTATGCCCTATGTTATCAAGGAAGCGATTTACGCTTGGTAGGATACTCCGATGCAGATTGGGGAGGAGATCTAGATGAGTGCAAGTCAACTTCTGGATATGTTTTTCTACTAAACAATGGAGCTATATCTTGGTGTAGCAAGAAACAGACTTGTATTGCTTTGTCTACCATGGAAGCAGAGTTTGTTGCATGTTCTGCAGCAGTACAAGAAGCAGTATGGTTGAAAAGATTCATAAAACACTTAGGGATCATTGGTGATAAATTGGATCCAATTTTGATAAACTGTGATAGTGAGGCTGCCATTGCCTACACTAAATAGGACATTCAAGGCATAATACATGAACAAAATAAATGTGACATACATAAGGTAATTCTGTACTGGTCCTTGAAAAGGATTTATAGTATAAGAATACCTAATTATAGACGTCATGCCCATGCGGTCACGGTAGAACACTTAGTATGAAATGGAAAGGAAGAATTGTAAGAGGTTAACCCATCAAGTGTGAGTGGGAGATGTTGGGCTACACCCTTGATGGGTATAGAGCCCAAACATATGGGCACAGGCCCAAAACAAATTAAATAAAATATATTTTATTTAATTTGTTTTAATTTTGAGAGGGAGAGAACGGTTAAATAAAAACCGTTCCCATACACAACGCACACCCAGAGAGATTTAAGTGAACGTGTGTGCTTGTGGAGAAGAGATGAGTTATCAGTTATTCAAAACACTCTCTCGATTCAATTTTGGTAAAAACGCTTAGAGACTCGGTCTTTCACTTCTCTTCTTTCCTCTCTGTAAAAACGCTCTCACTCTTCCTCTCAATTTTCTTTCCCGTGTGTGTCTACGGTGAAGCAGTAAACAAAGTCCGAGTGATTTTGTTTCTACCGCCTGGAACTCTTCATCCTCTACAAGTGGAAGTATACTCCGTGATCGGTATGTATCCCTATCTCCTTTTATTTTCTCTCATTTATTCAAAATATTTGGAATCATTCATAGATGCATGCATATTGCCTTCATTTAATTGTCACCTCTAACAAGCCTGTGTGGTATACAATTAATTGCTAGAAAGTGGGAAAACAGACCAATATAACAATATAGTTGGTAACTCAATGGATCTGAGAACTAGACTCACATGGTGAAAGGTTTTGTTTCCTTGTGTACCAGTGAACATCAATTGGATTACCTCCTTTGTCTGAAGTCAACCCCACATTCCAGCAATTTCACCGTGCTTGGATTTCAATTTATTTATATGATGCTTTCTCAAATCTTTCTGTTTCATATATATATATATATGTATATATATTGATTGAAGCTATCAATGTTCAGTCCAGAAAAAAAAAATAGCATCCAATATTGTTCATAATGGTTTAAAGTTACAACCTAACGGCACTGTTTTGGGGGACTTTAAACTGTCAAGTACTTGTGGGCTGAAGGAAATAGCTGCCATTAGGATTTCCTTCTGATATTGGTTCGAACATTCATGTGAGAATTTTCTCATTCATGCCTTTTGTGAAATCTATTTTGCAGTTTTTAGGAGCAACAATGGCCATTTGATGAGAAAGCTCTGCCAACAATATATGTATGTTCTCAATGTTATGCTATTAGTTGATGCGGATGCCTTTTCATTTCATGCTATCAGCTGTTGTGATGTGTGCTTAGGCTATTATGAGCGATTATCTAAATTCTTTTGTGTTAAAAAAGAAGAGATCACCATTTCCTAACTTGTTGATCGCAACTTATTTCAATGATGTGCCTACTTCAGTCACATGATGCCTCTCTTTGTGACTTAATTTTTTTTTTCTTTCATTCTTTTACAGAATTGGTGGACATTGTTATGTTTTTAGCTTCTTTGTGGTGCCTAGCCAATGGTTATTTTCTCTTGTCCTGTTGTGTTCATTTGTGCCGAAACATACATAGCTCTTCCTTTTTCTCTCACATAGTAATAAAATAAGCTTGTATTGCAGGGTTTCTCTTGACGGCCTTCCAGTTCCTCTGCAAGAGAAGTAGTGGGTCAAGAGTTGGCTGAAGAACAAAATCTCAAGTGTCAGGATCTTAAAGAAGTTTCTTTGGAAACTAAATGTGGTATAACACCACTTGCAACAGGAAAAATGCCTCACTCTTCTAACCGGTGCTGGTGAACCTGAGATTCATAGTGTAACTATTAAAAGTTTGACCCTGTGTTCAACACTCTGTGATGTTCCTGCTTCAATGAAGATTAAAGATTCTGAAATATTTTTAAGTCTGCTGAAAATGGCAGAAAAGATTCTCCCCAATCAGATTCATTTACTCAAAAGGCAAAAAAGGAGTTCCCTAATGACAATGATGATTATCTAGATCATATTTTGTTGAAGGAACGTCAAAGGATGCTGCTAGCATGGTACTGAATGTTGATTAAAGATATATCTTTCATCTTTAAGTTTTTTGCATGTTTATGTTCCTTTGACAATAAATTCTTCCATTTTGCTTCCTGATATTTTGAAACTAACAAACAAAGTTTATCACAATGAAATAACAACATTTTATTACAAGATATAATCACTTTGAGAAATCAAAACAAACCAAATACTTAATCATTATAAACAGCCTGGATGGAATTTTCTTGTTCTTCCGTTGAACATGAAAATTCTTTTTTCTATATTGCAGGAAGATGGAAGCATTGTCAAATCAAGTTCCTGAGGTAATTTATTATCATTTACTTCTGATTAGTTGGATGAATCCCTTATTGGAAAAAGTTAACTGGTTCTTGTGATTTAGTTTCACATTTTGATAATTAGAATTAAGTTGTTTGGTTGTTGTAAAACATCTGGAACCCAGGTTGAAGTGTCAAAGCCTCCTGACATTTATCAGTTAAATATTGTTTTCTTTTTACTAAAGGTTTTGTTTTCCCCTTGCTTTTTTGTCTTGTTTCTTGATGCTCTGTTGACAATTTAGATTTTTACTGTCTTGGTCAAATTCATTTAGTAATGTAGGAGAAATTGGCAGTTGTTCTCTAGTAGTCAAACTCATATTGAACGTCAAAGGGTTTTGAGATTTTTGAAAGGGTCATAGAAAGGATGAGGCTTGAAATTGGAGGAATTTGAAGATTATTTATGCTGTCAAAGTAATAACCAGCAATTGAAGCAATTTAGTGTTTTAATAACCAGCAGTTGAAGCAATTTAGTATTTTGGGATTTTTGAGATTTTTGCAAGGGTCATATAAAGGATGAGGCTTGAAATTGGAGGAATTTGAAATTTATTTGCGCTGTCATATAAATATTGATTACCTTAGATGTCTTTTCCTTTGAAATTTGAACCGATATGTGAGTGCTTAGAAAATTTGGTGATCTTGGTTGGATGATAGTTTTGATGGATTTTTGTATTAGACTGAAAATTTTTATCCTGAAGGACAAATTTTTCTACATGAAAGTGATCAGTTCATGAGGTAGTGCTAGATCTGATTTTATTTATTTTTTTCCATGTTTGGAATAAATATTTCTTTTTGAGATTTTCAGGATAGTTGTGAAGTGCTAATCTCTTGTTTCCTTTGTTTTTCCAATCAATCGCACATTGGCGTTTTAATATTTGATATTCACTCAAGGTGGCCTAGTGTTGTTCAATGTTCATGTATTGTTTCTACTAGATCATAATAATAATAATCTTATATTCATTATTGGTTTTGTGTGTTTTGTTTTTTAATTTGAAGGTTGCATCCTAGGTTTTTTTTCTTATTTTATTCTTTTTTTAAGTTGTGTTGATAAGGTTTGTTTATGTGTGTGTAATGATTTTTTGATATTAATAAAATTTCTTTTTGTCAGTTGTAGATATTAATTTCTACACTGGTTAAAAAAAACAACTAGTGAATTTCTATGTCAGTTACATAACAGATGTAGAATTATTTAATTACTACATTGGTCAAATCTATATAATCTGCATAATTAATGTAAATAAGCTAAAATAATCAACCTAAAAAACTTTTCTACATTAGTGTATATCCCTACACGCATACTTGAATCAGTCCATAGAATTATGAGATACAGTGTTCTATCAAGTCATTGAATAAAATTATGATTTTTGAAAGATCAACTTTCGTTATCAAATTATTTTATAATGTATATCCATAGAATTACGAGATATAGCTTTCTATTAAGTCATTGAATAAAATTATGATTTCTAAAAGATCAACTTTCGTTATCAAATTATTTTATAATGTATATGAGTTGGTTTCAAAACTTTCGCTGTAAACATAAATAATATTTGTATGTACATCATAAAAATAATTGCAATTCGTCTTTCCACATAAATATATTTATACAGATGCAAAAGAACAGGTCAAAATTACTCAATGCATGGGACACATAATCAAAAGTTCTTACTATATGTAAAAGAACGTAAATAAACATCATCACGTAGCAATAACTTATACCATGGTAAAGAACACATAACCTAACTTTACTTTCTTCCGCGCTTGTCATTTTTCTAAGCAGAGCCCTTTCCTTGCTTTTTTCTTCAACTACAATTATCTCCCCTGCGCGTTACGCGGTGGTACTTTGTTCGAAGCAAGACAATAGTAAATTAGTAAAAATTCTAATTGTCTAATAAAGTTTATAATTTTAACTTTAATTGTATGTGCAAAACTTGTTTAGCTTCAACTTATTATATTGCTCTCATTTAAGAGAGTGAATTGCATTTGCGAGTATGTTTTATTAATATAATTTCTATCTTCCAAGAAATATGTATTATTGTTAACTATATTTAGTATTTATATTGTTGACCTGGGAAAAATATATTGCGTGTTTATATTGATAAAACATATAATAAATAATGGAAGGGACAGGAAAGTAGGTGTACATTGTCGTTTTTGAGTTTTGTAATTTGTAAGACATTAAGCTAAGAAATCAATATATTTATTTCAAGTTTGTCAATTTGAATGTTATCGATTCTAGAATTAAAGGCAAGTGGTGTAAGTTTGTTTACTTGACATCCGTACTCCCTATTATGAAAAATTAGTGTTTGTGAGTTGCTTCATTATGAACTAGTGAAGGAAAAAAAAAATTAACTTGTTTGATTATCAACAAAGAAAATGAGAGGGTTTAATAAGAAAACTTTATATTTCTTGTTGCCACATTACCATTCAATGGTTCACATAATATCATACTCTTTATAAAAGTTGAAATATAATTTCATGTGTGACATGGGAGTTTGTCAGATATTATATATGACTATAAGGTACTAAATTAGGGAGTTACTTTGTATCTAAAGGAGGAAAGTAGTGTTAGTTAGGCTGACTTCCCAAGAGGGGGTGAATTGGGAAGATTAAAAATTTTCTGCAAAATATCAAAGAGGTGAAGAATGCAATATATAATGGTAAAATAGAGTATAAATGAATAATAGTGAAAGTAGCCGAAAATAGAAGAAGATTCAGAAATTTATCCTGGTTCGGTCTCTCCACTTGACCTACGTCTAGTCCCCAAGTCACCATTTGAGATTTTTCACTATTCTGCAAGAATTCAATGAGCTTCTTGCAAATGCCACAGTACAACATTTATGCTCTATTTTCTAGAGCTTCTCTCAATCCCTTTCTGCACTTTCACAAAGTGCTTCCTAATCCCTTGTGATATCCCCTCACAAGAAAATCTATCTTCCAGATGAAGATTAGATTGTTTACAAAGATAAAACTCTCTTGAATAGAGTGAATATGAAAGTTGAAGTACAAGTATTGAAGTAAGAGGGTAAAAGTCTTTGAGTAGAAGATTTGACAGAGTTTTAGTATATACAAAGTTTAATTCGTTACCCACAACTTCAAATGATGTTGTATTTATAGATTTAGGTCTCAAATGTCCGTTAGAGACAAAATCTATCCGTTGGAGAAGTTATCCAACAGTTACTCTGAAAAACTATCCATTAACCAACCGCATTTAATGCTTCTGACATACTGAAATTCGAATATCGGTTGGTCAACAGACGAATTTCAAAGGAACCGAAGGTTAAAGCTTCCAACGTTGAAATACTGAAGTTCGTCTGTTCATGAAGTGAAATTTGAATTTTGAAACTTAGAAAGTGTTCCCATGTTGTGACTTATGAATTTTCAAGAAGAAAGTTTTTCTGTTAAGTGTGAATAGTATTTTCAATTTGCTACAGTGCCCTTGAAATTCGAATTTTGGAACCCCAAAATTCGTCTGTCCGTAGCAGGCTCAAAAAGCATAGTAGTTCATTTACTTCAAAATTCAAATTTTCAAAGAGTGAAGTTCGTCTGTCAGAGAGACCTCTTTTCAGACTTACTTTAACATTCGAATTTACAAACACTGTCATTCGTATGTCAACATATCATTGTAACAGACTCACAACCTTAGCTTCTGAAATTCAAATTTTCATGTTCAAAGTTCGTCTATCAGTGAGCAATTTTGAAACTTAATATAATCTTGATTTCAGATGAACTTTGACATTGTTTCAGACGAATTTCTTTAGTTTTCATAAGTTGCATTTTGTCTGAAATTAGAATTTTCAAAACCCAAAGTTCGTCTGTTGCTCAACAACTTCTTTCAGACACTTATGAAACTTCAAATTTTGGAAAATCAAAATTTGTCTGTCAGAGAAGCATCTCTTCAGACTTATTCAGTTTTAGCTCGAAATTCGAATTTCCAAAGCCAAAGTTCGAATTTCCAATATGACAGTTCAATGTAAATTTTTCAAACTTCGTCTGTTGGTGGGTATTTTTCAAATATTTCATGATTTAACATAAAATCAAGCTTTTAAAATATCTTTTCATCAAATCAAAGTCTTTTACCCATATTTAAACATAATTAATGATCCTACAACAAATCTTGCACAGATTACTCAGAACTTCTTCACTTGAAACATTTTGAGCTCCTTTGATATATTCATTCCAAGCTCTTGAATGCTAGTTTGGAATAATCAAAACTCTAGATTCAACATACTCCCCCTTTTTGATGATGACAAAACAACTTTCAAACTGGATTAGTACTTGGGTTTGCTTTAGCAAGCTCCCCCTCAACATATGCATTATATTTCAAAAGATATCATATATAGCACATCAGTGAAGAGATTCAAGAAGTGATAAGTACAAATCATTGCAACCAAGGAATTCATTCATTTCAATAATTGTTGTTTTACAGAAACCAATTAAAGTAAAAAGCACTTCAGAAACCAATTTCAAAACACAAAGTACAATCATCAAACAAACAGTATCTGAAACAATATATAGCACAACAAGAGGATTCAAGCCTAAGTTCTAAGCAGTCCTTCCATTATTTCTTCTTTGGCTTGGTCTTCTTGCTGTACGTCTTCCCAGATGGCTCAGCAATAGATTTTCCAGTTTGCTTCTTCTTCTCCCCCTTTTTGGCATCATCAGGAAGGCTAACAAAATCAACTGGAGGAGGGATCTGAGAAACTGCAATGGCTTGAAGTGGCACAGGAGCAAAAGGGATTTCTGCTTCAACTGGTGCAGGAGGCTCAGAAGGCTCAGGACTTGCTTCTTCTTCATCATCAGAGACCTCAAGCAACTCTTGCATTTCCTGCCTGGAAAGAGCCAATTGAGCTCTCTATTCCTCTGAAAGTCCATAAGCAGCAAGAGAAGGAGGAGCTAGTTCATCAGGACGAAACATTTCTTCAAGCCTTCTCCTCTGAGCTTGCAGCGGAGCATTGTGAGCAATAGCTTTGAAATCAACAACAGGCACAATGCTCCTTTCCTCATTTAGGGTAGTCTGCAGGAATGGTGAAGCAAAGATGGCTGCTACTAGCCTTTCAACTTGCTTAAACTCTTGAGTGGAAAGAATTCATTCCTGAGCATCTGCTGGAGTAGGCTCATGAGGACATGTTTCCTGAAGACCCTCTTCTTCTATGCCATAGTCCAAGGGTGGACTAGGACTTGGTGTCCTCATTGTACCAGCAGTATCAGCACCATCATCATGCTCAGAAGAGGCTATCTCGAAGGGGCTTGGAGGCTCAGGGGTTGGAGACTGAACAGGTACAGAGAACCCTGGCTGAGGTGGAGCTGATGTGGCAGGAATTGCATTTCTGATCTCTTCATAGGCATCAGCAACCACTTTCATGTTCTTTGCCAACTGATGAATCTGATCTTGTAGATGAGCAAATTTGGCATTTTGCTCATCCCTGATGCTAAGAATGAGTGTAGACAGGCTGTCATACAAGTCAGTGATCTTGGTTGGCTTGGCACGAGAGGAGAGAGTGGCTGGAATGTGAATAGGCTTGGATGGAGATGGGACTGGCTGAGAAGGCTGAGGTATAGATCTTGCAGGGGCCTCAGAGGTGCCTTCTTGCTATAGGGAGGCAAATGTAACAAAGAATAGATCTTCAGTTCTTCCTGCTCCCTTTCCGACCTATCTTCCTTCATCCTTTTCAATTCCCATTCTTTGCAGTTCTTCCTCCTTGAAGATCTCAATAGGCTTTCCCTTCTCCTTCCCAAGATGCTAAATTTTGGCATATTATAGAATTCTGGAAATGATAGCTGCATAGGGGAGAGTGGAGTCCTTCCTCTGATCCCTTGCCTTGATCATGCATTGGAGTATGATATGTCCCATTTTGATCAGCTTTCCACATATGATTACTGCCATGACATGTGCCTTTGCCCTTGTTATCAGATTGAAGCTGCCTCCTTTGTTGAATATGATCCTGGACACTATGTAGTGCAGGATTCTCACTTGAACACTGAGGTCTGTGGGCTTCAACAAGTTTATGGATGGCCAGTTCTCCTTTCTTCTGAACAAAGTCCTCAGAATTGTGCTCTCCTTGTAGTTCAGAAAGGGGCCACTTTCTTCATCAGCAGTATCTGCCTCATCCATGTATCCAAAGGTAGTGATATCAATCTTGAGACCATCTTGCCCTGGGATCTCTAACACTTCATTAACAGTCTCATCTGAGAGCCAAATGGTCCTTGATCTCAGATTGACCTCCCACTTCCTTTTCTTGCTATTGTATTTTAAGGAGGCATACCAAGTTTTGATCACTTCATCATCATACCTCTCCAATATCTCCAACAGATTCTTGTATCTCATCATCCATATTCAGGCATCAAAACTATTAGAGACCAAGAAATCTTCCAAGTTCACATAATGTGGCTTGATTACCTTTTACTGGCAAACTTGGTCGAATATTCTTCCTGAATTTGAGGAGTGCTCCATAAAGGCAGTGTAGTAAGTTAGTATTCTCTAGATTCAGTACTGAAAGAGGAATTGGAAGCAACAGCAGCAGCATCAGTAGGAACAGGGACCGAAGGTTTTGCTTTCTTAGAGGAAGAGGGTCTAGCTTTCTTTGATTCTCCCTTTGGTGTAGTTTTCTAGCATTTAGAAGGAGTTCCCTTGCTGGATTCAGCCTTTCTCTTCGGTTTTTCTCCTTCCTTGGTGGTATATTGTGATTTGACCTAACATTTTGGACGAGCCTCTCCTTTGCCAGCTTCAAGATTCTTTACTCTTGCCATTTTTGCGGATGAATGTTGCAGAATGGAGCAAAGAATAGGTTTAAAGGATGCGAAAGGAAGTTTAATCGATGGGAAATGACGGTTTTTGGTCAGAATTAAATAACATTGAATGGAGGATTAGAACAGACTCAGAGAGAATAGGAATAGGGTTGCATCTGTTCAAATGAAAACCGTTAGTTTTAACATATGTAACCACCTGACAGACGAATTTTGAGGGGTCAAAATTTGAACTTCGGGCAGTTGTAAGTTAAACTGTTTAGCAAAGCTTACTGACAGACAAATTTTCTTGTGAAAGTTCATCTGACAGAGGCTTGGTTTAAACAACACAAGATGAACAGACGAACTTTGTTCCAACAAAGTTCGAATTTTCACGAGCAAACATCAAGCAACAAACAAACCACCAAACAACAGACGAATTAGGCATACAAAACTTTATCTTTCAAAGATTCAAAATTAAGGAGCATGTTTCAACAGACGAATTTTCAAATTAGAAATTCAAATTTCTACACTTTGTAAAAGTTTTCCAACATTCTTATGTTAAGAGATAACCATCAGCATAATCACATGTTGGACAAACAAAACTTTGAAATTTTTGTTCTTCAAAATTTGAATTTTGAAGGGCCAACAGACGAATTTCGATGCTTCACCAAGAACTGTTCTAACTTATAACAGGCTGAAGTTCGTCTGTTGGGTATCCAAATTTGAATGTTGACCATGCTGACTTCCTCAGAAACTTAATTTTTCAAGGAAATTCATCTAACACACAATCAATATACGAATTTCAGCTTTAAAAACTTACAGAATGGATCTAGAAACTCAGAATATCTGCCATTTTCTTCATTTTTTGATTGTTCCATTCTGGTAAGCTCCATTTTCCAGATTTATCAGCATTGAATCTTATGAGGAGCACCTGCAACTTAAATTAAACACACTCCGATGCTAAAATTAGAACTAATTCAATCTTGGAAACTCTAAAAATAGAATTACAGATGGATTTACTTACAATTCATTAGGATTTACCATGCCCAATTCTCTTCTTATTTTGCAATGTCCATCTTCTGATAAAGGCTTTGTCAAGATATCTGCAACTTGATCTTCAGTTGGCATGTACTCTAGTCTGATTTCTCCTCTCAAAATATGATCCCTTTATGAAACGGTGCCTAGCTTCAATATGTTTTGTCCTTGAATGCATGACAGGATTCTTTGTGATATTAATGGCACTTTGATTGTCACACATGATTGGTATTTCCTTCATCTCAACCTCAAGATCTTCAAGCTCTTGCTTCATCCAGATGATTTGGGCACAATAGCTTCCAGTTGCAACATACTCAGCCTCTGCTATGGATAAGGCCACACTGTTTTGCTTCTTGTTGATCCATGAAACCAAGGATCCTCCAAGTAACTGACATGTTCCACTTGTGCTTTTTCTGTCAATTTTGGATCCTGCAAAGTCAGCATTAGTGTATCCTTTGAGATCTTTTCCATTGCCCTTAGGATACCAAAGACCTATTTGTAAAGTTCCAATTAGATATCTGAAGATACGTTTCACAGCAGTTGCATGGGTCTCCTTGGGACATGATTGGAATCTTGCACACATACAGACACTAAACATAATGTCAAGTCTGCTGGCAGTTAGGTACAGTAGGGATCCAATCATTCTTCTGTACTGAGTTATGTCAAACATTTTCCCTTTTCATCCATATCCAGCTTGGTTGCAGTAGCCATAGGTGTCCCCATTGGTTTGGCATTTTCCATTCCAAACTTCTTTAGCAATTCCTTCAGATGCTTGGATTGGTTGACGAAGATACCATCATCACGCTGTCCGATTTGCAATCCAAGGAAGAAGTTGAGTTCACCCATCATGGATATTTCGAATTCCCCTTGCATTAACGTAGAAATATTCTTGCAAAGAGATTCATTAGTAGCACCAAATATAATGTCATCAACATAGATTTGAACAATAAGTAAATCTTTATATTCTTTCTTAGTGAATAAAGTTGTATCTACTTTTCCTCTGTTGAACCCCTTTTGAGTTAGAAAATTACTCTATCTTTCATACCATGCTCTAGGGGCTTGCTTCAAACCGTAAAGAGCTTTCTTCAGTTTATAAACATGGTTTGGTTTTGTAGAATCCTCAAAACCTGGAGGTTGATCTACATAAATCTCTTCCATGATATATCCATTTAGAAAAGCACTTTTCACATCCATTTGATATAACAAAATATTTTTCATGCATGCATATGCTAGTAGAATTCTAATTGCTTCTAATCTAGCTACTGGAGCAAAGGTTTCCTCAAAATCAATGCCTTCTTCTTGATTATAACCTTTAGCAACCAATCTAGCTTTATTTCTGATGATTGACCCTGATTCATCAAGTTTATTTCTAAAAACCCATTTGGTACCAATGACATGATGATTTTTGGGTCTAGGCACTAAATCCCAGACTTGATTTCTTTCAAACTAATTTAATTCATCCTGCATGGCTAGAATCCAGTACTCATCAGTTAAGGCTTCCTCAGTACATTTAGGTTCAATTTGCGACATGAAAGCACAATTAATCATTTGATCCCTTAACTATTTTCTGGTTCTTTCTCTCTCTTGAACACTCCCTATTACTTGATCAACAGGATGATTCCGTTGATATCTCCAAGCTCTAAGGAGTTCTTGAGACATTTCTTCAATATTTTCATTTTCAAAATTCCTCTCCTGAATATCTTCTTCTATGTTAATAGATTCTGATATTTTTGGAGACTCAATTTTACCTTCATCAGAAATATCTAACCTTTTAAAGTTTGAAACAAGATCATTCTCATCAGTAGCATGTTTAGAAGCAGTTTCATGTTCAACAAATACTACATGTACAGATTCTTCTACCAAATTAGACTTTTTATTGAAAACTCTATATGCCTTACTTCTACTAGAATAGCCCAGAAATATACCTTCATCAGATTTGGTATCAAACTTACCCAAATTCTCCTTTCCATTGTTGTGAATGAAGCATTTACAGCCGAACACATGGAGATGTGACAGATTTGGCTTTCTTCCCTTGTACAGCTTATAAGGAGTTTTCCCAAGGATTGGTCTGATGTAGGCTCTATTTATGATGTAGCTAGCTGTATTCACTGCATAAGCCCAAAATACTTGAGAAAGTTCCTTTTCATTCAGCATAGCTCTAGCCATCTCTCCAATAGTTATGTTTTTCCTTTCTACTACTCCATTCTGTTATGGAGTTCTTGGGGCTAAGAAGTTGTGGTCAATTCCATGCTCATTGCAATACTCCAGAAAATATGAGTTCTCAAATTCTCCTCCATGATCTGACCTGATAGACAAAAATGGAAATACCTTTCTCATTTTGTACTTTCTTGGCTAAGGTTACAAATGCATCAAAGGTATCACTTTTAGAGGAAAGAAATAATATCCATATAAATCTAGAATAATCATCTACAATGACAATCACATACAGATTTCCACCAATGTTTTTTACCCTAGATAGACCAATTAAATCCATATGTAGTAGTTCTAGTGGTCTAGTAGTGGTGACAACATTTTTGGGTTTAAAAAAATATTTAGTTTGCTTTCCTCTTAAGCATGTATCACATTCTTTGTCTTTTTCAAAAGCAATTTTTGGCAGACCAGTGACTAGCTGGTTTTTAACCAATTTTGAAAGCTGATTCATGTTAACATGAGCTAATCTTCTATGCTATAGCCAACTATCATTGTCCTGACTAATTAAGCAAACAGAATCTAAGGAAGGAAGTTCATCAAGATCAATAGTATAGCAGTTACCATCCCTTTGAGCTTTGAGGATTACTTTGTGATCGCTTTTTCTGATGACTAGGCAGAACTTTGAGTCAAACAGTACCCAATTTCCTTTTTCACATGTTTGGCTCATACTCAGTAGCTTGTGGTTGAGGCCTATCACAAATAGCACCTCTTTAATGGATGTTTCAGGATTCTTGCCCACAATGCCAATGCCAACTATTCTGCCATATTGATCACCTCCAAAGGCTACTTTTCCTCCTTTCTTGTCTCTAAGGGTGATGAACTTCTCCTTATCACCGGTCATGTGGCTTGAGCAGGCACTGTCCATATACCATTTATTGTTCTTTCTAACTTTTAGACAAACCTGCAAAACAAAGTTCATGTTTTCCTCTTAGGTACCCAATCTGCTTGGGTCTTTTTCTGTCAGTAGTCTTTTTCCTAGATACGGATGTACCTTTGGGAACACATTTAACAGTTTTGTCAAGTCCATTTTTCTTTAAAGCACAAGAGCTAGAAATATGCCCCTTTTTGTTACAGAAGTGACAGGTGGTAAAGGGACTGCTAGATTGAGAGGCAGGAAGAAAACAATGCTGATAATATTTTTATTTTGCATGCCTTGGTTGATTATATGATTCGATGTGATGTGACATGTGATCTTTCTTTCTATTTCCATCAGCATGCACAAAATGTCTCATGTATACATTCTGATTTATCTTCCTAATCTTTTCTTTAACAACACATGGATCATAGCCAAGTCCAACTTTTCTTTGTGATATTCTTTGGCTTCCCATTAAAGCAAACAACATATCTTTACCTCTAGTAAGTCAAGACATGCTTTTTACTAGATATTCATTGGTTTGCTTTAGTTTAATGCATGCTTTATAACACACAGATTCAGCAATAGGTAAAGAAACAATTTCAGAAATATTGTGTTGAGATTCTAGTTTGTTAATCTTTTTCTTAGCTTGCTTCAGTTCTTTAGCAACCTTAACAATCTCATCATGCAGCTCATGAAATGCATCCAGTAATTCAGAATAGGAAGGTTCAGATTCATATACCTCATCTTCTTGATCACTGCTGCATGGGATTTCAGCTTCTTCAGATGCAAGTGCCATGAGACAGATGTTGGCAATCTCATCATCATCATCTTCTTCTTCATATGAGTTGTTGCCCCATATTGATGAGATGTAAGCTCTCTTCTTCTTGCCTTTGTCTGCAGGTTTCTTTTCTTTCTCTTGCTTCTTCAGGAACTGTGGATAATCCCATTTGATAAGTCCTTGCTTTTTGCACTCATAGCAAGTCACAGGCTCTTTTGGTTCCCTCTTGCTATCTCCAGCAGCTCCTTTCTTGAAGATTTTCCTGTTTCTCTTCTTGCTGTAGAATCTTCCAAATTTTTTAACCATCATTGCTAGAGTTTCTTCATCTAGCTCCTCTCCATCGTCAGATTCTTCCTCCTTTTCTTTAGCACCTTTGAGAGCAAGGCCTTTCTTCTTTCTGTCTTGTCCAGCTTCCTTGAGAGCTTTGAGTTTTCCTTCATACTCCTCAAGGCTACCAAAGAGAGCTGTGACAGAGGCCATTGATTCTCCTCTGGCTTCCTCTATTGCTGTTACTTTGGGTTACCAGTCCAGAGGGAGAGCTCTGAGAATCTTCCTTACTTTTTTGTTTGAGTGTACTTCTTTCCTGGGCTCTTTAGTTGATTCACAATCAGAGTGAATCTCTTTTGTATCTCTTTTACAGTTTCTCCTTCAGCCATTCTGAAGCTCTCATATTCTCCAATGCAGGTATTCAGTTTATTTTCCCTGACTCCAGTTGTTCCTTCACGAGCAATCTGCAGAGTGTCCCACATTTCCTTGGCAATGGAGCATTGTGAGACTCTGTAGAATTCGTCTTGATTGAAGGCACTGACTAAACAGTGCTTTGCCTTGAATTTCAACAAGACTCTCCTTCTATCTTCCTTGTTCTATTTAGCTTCTGGCTTTTCTCTGTACTTTCCATCATCTTCTAAAGCCATTGGGACAAAGTACTTAATGATTGACCAGATGTCCAGATCGATTGACTGGAGATAGATTTGCATTCTCATCTTCCTGTAACCATAGTGCTCTCCACTGAAGCCAGGTGGTCTATTTGTATTGTTCCCTTCTGGTAATATGCTTTCTCCAAAGTTAGCCATTGTAATTCCCGGACTGTGAGATCCTTTGATTGGGAATCCGGGATCTGATACCACTTGTTAGTTAGGCTGACTTCCCAAGAGGAGGTGAATTGGGAAGATTAAAAATTTTCTGCAAAATATTAAAGAGGTGAAGAATGCAATATATAATGGTAAAACAAAGTATAAATGAATAATAGTGAAAGTAGCAGAAAAGATAAGAAGACTCAGAAATTTATCCTGGTTCGGTCTCTCCACTTGACCTACGTCCAGTCCCCAAGTCACCACTTGAGAATTTCCACTATTCTGCAAGAATTCAATGGGCTTCTTGCAAATGTCACAGTACAATGTTTATGCTCTGTTTTCTAGAGCTTCTCTCAATTGCTTTCTGCACTTTCACAAAGTGCTTCCTAATCCCTTGTGATATCCCCTCACAAGAAAATCTATTTTCCAGATGAAGATTAGATTGTTTACAAAGATAAAACTCTCTTGAATAGAGTGAATATGAAAGTTGAAGTACAAGTATTGAAGTAAGAGAGTAAAAGTCTTTGATTGGAAGATTTGACAGAGTTTTAGTATATACAAAGTTTAATTCGTTACCCACAACTTCAAATGATGTTGTATTTATAGATTTAGGTCTCAAATGTCCGTTAGAGACAAAATCTATCCGTTGGAGAAGTTATCCATGGTTACTCTGAAAAACTATCCATTAACCAACCGCATTTAATGCTTCTGACATACTAAAATTCGAATTTCGATTGGTCAACAGACGAATTTCAAAGGAACTGAAGGTTAAAGCTTCCAACGTTGAAATACTGAAGTTCATCTGTTCATGAAGTGAAATTCGAATTTTGAAACTTAGAAAGTGTTTCCATGTTGTGACTTATGAATTTTCAAGAAGAATGTTTTTCTGTTCAGTGTGAACAGTATTTTCAATTTGCTACAGTGCCCTTGAAATTCAAATTTTGGAACCCCAAAATTTGTCTGTCCGTAGCAGGCTCAAAAAGCACAGTAGTTCATTTACTTCGAAATTCAAATTTTCAAAGAGTGAAGTTCGTCTGTAAGAGAGACCTCTTTTCAGACTTTCTTTAACATTCAAATTTACAAACACTGTCATTCGTATGTCAATATATCATTGTAACAGACTCACAACCATAGCTTCTGAAATTCGAATTTTCATGTTCAAAGTTCGTCTATCAGTGAGCAATTTTGAAACTCAATATAATCTTGATTTCAGATGAACTTTGACATTGTTTCAGACGAATTTCTTTAGTTTTCATAAGTTGCATTTTGTCTGAAATTAGAATTTTCAAAACCCAAAGTTTGTCTGTTGCTCAACAACTTCTTTCAGACACTTATGAAATTCAAATTTTGGAAAATCAAAATTCGTCTGTCAGAGAAGCATCTCTTCAGACTTATTCAGTTTTAGCTCGAAATTCGAATTTCCAAAGTCAAAGTTTGAATTTCTAATATGACAGTTCAATGTAAATTTTGTAAACTTCGTCTGTTGGTTGGTATTTTTCAAATATTTCATGATTTAACATAAAATCAAGTTTTTAAAACATATTTTCATCAAATCAAAGTCTCTTACCCATATTTAAACATAATTAATGATCCTACAACAAATCTTGCACAGATTACTCATAACTTCTTCACTTGAAACATTTTGAGGTCCTTTGATATCTTCATTCCAAGCTCTTGAATGTTGGTTTGGAATCATTAAAACTCTAGATTCAACAAGTAGGATTTCATAAAGGAATGTAATTGTCCAAATTTTAAGATAATATAGTCTATGTTAGATATGCTGGCTTCCCAAGAGGGGAGAATTGGGAAGATTAAAATTTTCTGCAAAATGTCAATAAAGTGAAGAAAGTAAAGGTGACAGTAAAACAGAGTATAAGTGAATAACAAGTAAAAGTAGTAATAGAGAAGGGAAGATACATATGTTTGTCCTGGTTCAGTCTCTCAATCTTGACCTACGTCCAGTCCTCAAGCCACCACTTGAGATTTTCCACTATCTTGCAAGAATTCAGTGGGCTTCTTGCAAATACCACAGTACAGCTATGATACTCTGTTTTTAGAGCTCACACTTTCTCTCTTTGCACTCTAGCTAAGTGCTTCCTCAATCCCATGTGATATCCCCTTACAAGGAAATATTTCTTCCAGATGAAGATAAGATTATTTACAATGGATAAACTCTCTTAATCAGAGTGTATATGAAAGTTGGAGTACAAAAAATGAAGTATGTGAGAGTAAGAGACTTTGAGTTGATGATTTAGCAGAGTTTCAGTATATACAATGTTAAAATCCTTACCCACAACTTCAAATGATGTTATATTTATAGATTTAGGTCTTAACTATACATTAGAGACAAAATCTATCCGTTGGAGAAGTTACCCAATGGTTACTCTGAAAAACTATCGGTTCACCAACCACATTTAATGCTTCTAACATTCAAAGTTTGAATTTTGGTTGGTCAACAAACAAATTTTCCGGAAACCGAAAGCTAAAGACTTTTTTGAAGTTCGTCTGTCATGAAGAAAAATTTGAATTTTGATCTCTAAAAAATATTTCTATGTTGGAACATACAAATTTTCAAGTTTAAGGTTCTTATGGAAAGTATGAACAGTTGTTCCATTTTGCTACAGTGCCTTCGAAATTCAAATTTTGATACCCAAAATTTGTCTGTCAGTGGGCAATTCAATCAGGCACAATAGTTCATCTATTCAAAATTTGAATTTTTAAAATGCAAAGTTCGTCTGTTAGAGAGGCATCTTTTCAGACTTACTTCAAAGTTTGAATTTCTGAATACTATCATTCTTATGTCAACATATCATCATAACAGACTCACAAGCTTTGTTTCTGAAATTTGAATTTTCATGTTCAAAGTTCGTCTGTCAGTGACCCATTTTGATGCTCTTTTCAAAATCAGTTTTCATATGAACTTTGACATATCCTCAGATGAATTTTTCATTTTTCATAAGTTGTATTTTGTCTGAAATTCAAATTTTCAAAAGCCAAAGTCCATCTATCAGAGAGGGCCCTTTTCAGACAAGATCCAAAATTGGAATTTCTATAGTCAAAGTTCGTCTGTCAGAGAAGACTCTTTTCAGACTTGTTCATTTTCAATATGAAATTCGAATTTCCAAAGCCAAAGTTCAAATTTTCAAAATAGCATATAAGTGTAAATGTTTCAAATTTCGTCTGTTAGTGGGTGTTTTTCAAATATTCCGTGGATTAACATAGAATTATAGTTTTAAAACATCTTTTTTTCCAATTCAAAGTCATTTACTCAATTTAAACATGGTTGTAGATTCTACATCTATTCTTGTGCTGTTTTTTCTTGAATTTCTCCACTTGAGATCATTTGTGTCCAAGCTCTAGAAAGTTGGTTTAGAATTATCAAAACACATGATTCAACAGTCTAACTATGGGAACTGGGAATACACTACAATATTGTAGTCTCATAGGGAAAAGAGACAACTAATAGAGGAAGACCAAGTTTGAATTTTTTATCAAATATAAGACATGAAAAATGTAAAAGGTATTTATCTAAAATTGAAATTCCCTACAAGAATTTCCATATTGGGATACTTAATATAAGTAGATGCTGGAAAGAGAAATGGTCATTTAATTTGTGGAAGAAGCATGGTATTATTTGCCTAGTACAGCAAGGGCTGCTTGTTGGCATTTTGTGACATGTCTGTTCCAGTTATAGATATTGAAGTACTAGTTATACATTAGGAGTAGAGGAATCTATAGTAAGTCCCACGACTATGAGGTATATTGAAGGAAAAGTGATCCAATTGACACGTTTTGACCTTGTGGTCAAAATATTCTAGTACAAGTATTTTCACATGTACATTGGTAATCCAAGAGGGATCCTCAAAATATGTTAGTACTAACAATGTTAGTAGGAAGAAGATCTGATGTGCAATTGCATCTTCTTCATGTATTATGAAACCTGTGACAGAAATTATACTTTGTATGAGCACTTAAAGTAATGTAAATGGCATTAATAGATATGGAAAGGTAAAATGATGACTTATAATATATGATGGATACCTTCATGTATTTGGTATCATTAAATTATGAAACACTTCTTGATACACAACATTGGCTATTTTATCTGAGGGATTGTGTGAGATTTAGTATAATATAAGTTTTGATGATGACAAATATAAAATAATAAGGAACAAATGCATCATATGTATCTGACATATATAATGTTCCCTAAAGAACTAGAATGTGCATTAGCATGTATTAAATTATGGTTATAATGTATATATATATCATGCTATGTACAAATATATCCACTGTACTTTTATAATGAATAATATAAGTTGGATATATAAACTGGACTAACTACTTGGTTTGTAAGTATAATATATTAAATGTAGGATGATCCAAGTAAGAAGAGTGAGCCTTGAAATACAGAAATGGAAATCAATATCATGCCTCACTCAAGAGAGAAGAAGAGAAAGATGCTTCAAGAATGGAAGATCAGAAAGGAGCATGCCGAGAAGGAAATGACCAAGTAGAAGTGGAACTCAAACATTTAAAGACCTAGTCACTAGGTATATTTTATTTTTACTTAGGTCTTGAGGTGGGATTAATCTTTGAAATTACTTAATCTTATTACCATATATTTTAAATGAGTTAGATTAAACAAATCTGATTTTCAAGAATCTAGAGTTTGACCTTTGATTAGTATTTTTAATACATCTCTCAAAATACATATGACTTTGATGTAAAACTTTTTCATATGAAACTAGACTTAATAATATTTTCAAAGAAGGTTATTTCACTCAAAATAAAGGTCATATGAAAAAGTTATGGTCATTTAAAGTTGAGAAGTGAGATATGAATTTTTAGTTTTGACCTCTTATCATTTTGTTGATCATATCTCACAGAATATGTTACTTTTTGAAGTGAAACTTGTTGAATTTGAAAGTAGACATTTAGAGCTTTCCAACCATAGGTCATTTTCTTAATTTGGAGTTAAAATGAGAGAGTTATAGCTTTTACAAAATTATTTACAGTGCAAAATTTGAAGTTACAGAGGTTTCGCATCCAATAGACGAATTTCGGGCTTCCAAAATTCGAATTTCGCAGGGAACCTTTGAGCTAAGTTGAGCTTGCCACTAACAGATGAATTTTGGCTTATGAAATTCAAACTTCAGGTCTAACAGAAGAATTTTGGCTTTTAAAATTCGAATTTTGAAACACCAGAATGTGAAAATATTTCCAGAAAAGCCAACAGACAAATTTTTATATCTAAAATTTGAATTTCAAAGGCACTGTAGCAATATGGAATAACTGTTCACACTTACCAAAAGTACTTTAAACTTGAAAATTCGTATGTTCCAACATAGAAACATTTGTCAAGATGAAAATTCGAATTTCAGATTTGAACAGACGAACTTCGAAATTCAACGCTAAAGACTTTAACTTATGGTCTCTTCGAAATTTGTCTGTTAACATCCAAAATTTGTAACAAAAAACAATCCAAAAAAAACAAATAATTGCTTCAACTTCTTCCAAAGCAATTATAATTCCCACTCAGTCAAACTTAACTACTCTTTACTACTATAAAGAAAATCAAGTAAGGAATCTAGTTCAAACAGAACCTGAGTTTTACCATCAAAATCCAAACCAAGTTGCTCTTAATGTTTTCCCTTCAGGATTTCATTATAGACCAACTAATTTAAGAAAAACTTGAGAGTACTATGAGTTAATATTGGTTAATTTTGAGTCGATTAACATCGAACAAAAAAATGATAAAAGAAATGGACCGATGATAACACATAGCACCCTTCAAATTTTGAAAGTTCTCACCCCTTCCCAGTGGGGACAACCTCTAGAAAGAATCAAAACTTTTGGGATACCATATGATCCTGAAGGATACAATTACTGGGATTATGTGGACACATGGTATCATGTATTCTACTTCTAAAATGAATCATGGTCCCATACTTGGTTCATATATTTTAAAACAAAAACCCAGTATGACTTTCCTCAATGGTTTATTCAATGGTGGAATTTCTTTGGACCTGTTCCTCAGATTATGCCTCCAAAAATTGAACAAGCCTATGAACTATTTAAACAAAAGTTCAATCATGATGGAGATCCTCTCCCTATTGATCTTCATTATTTTTCAAACTATCAGTGTCCTGGATTTTCACCTGGAAATACAAGTTCTCATCAACAATTCCAGGATCAAACATCCTACCTATACTTCAAAGGGTACCCTCTGTAAGATGGTGGGCTAAATTTGACATTAAAAGAATTGATGACAAAGCTGTAGAAAGATCGTTCAAAGAGAATCCCAAACACCTTTGTGTAACTGAACAAAGTAAATTCCTAAACCAAAGGACACAGATTCAGTCAATGCTGGCTTCAACCACAGACAAAGTCAGCTTAATTAATCAACTCAATTCCATCTTACTACTGCTCCAAACTCAAGAGCAAGTATCTTCCTCAAATCAACAAATTTCTTCATCAACTTCTGAAAGTCAAGATGAAAATGATGAAGACCTTATAGATTTAGGAGAAGATTAAATTATTGCTAGTCATCAATAAATGTTGTGATGTTAGCAATTCTTTTATTAAACGACGTCATATTTACAAGTCACTAAAAACACTGTAGTGTTGGTAAATACTATTCAAAACAACTTCAAGCTAATATCTTAATAAAATATTTTGAACTATATGGTCAGATAAAGTTTTAATTTTTATACCTTTATGGATCCAGACGGTAATGATATCAAGATAGGGGAGATTTACATCCATATCTTTTTACGTTTATATTTCTGCTCTATCTACATATTATTTTCAGCACATTTATTTGCTTTCTATTATGTCTTGCTCGTTGCGATCTCTTTCTTTTTCTTCTAGACGTTCATCCTCTTCTGCTTCTTCTTCCTCAAACACTCAATCAAATGAGGAATCAAAACCTTCAAACAAAAAGATTTTCAAACAAGAAATTTTATTTTCAAACTTAAACCAAAACTTTGATAATTGGACTTTACCAACTATCTCTCCAAACATGCTTTACGAAATAAGCAAAAATAGAAAATGGTTTTTCAAATCTGATTATATAATCAGAATAATAGAAGAATCAATCCCAATTAAACCAAAAAATGAAGAAATTATCCTTCTTTCAAAAACTTCTTTAGAGAAACATAAAAAGGAATACAACTATTTACATATAGGATGTGTTCAAGTAGTAATCAAACATTTGATAAGAAGGGGGTTAAATGTATCATGTGTCCAAGATACTAGACATTATACATATTTCGATTCGTTATTAGCAGCCGCAGAAATGGGTCTAAACGACGGACCTGTTTACTTCAACTGTTTTCCAGATTGAACCCTAAATTTAAACGATGAACATATTCTAGATTGTTTAAAACTAAGAATCCAATTTCATGGCTTAAATATGAAACCTGGATCCATCCCAGCTACCTTAATATACCGAATCCAATACAAAGTTTTAAACTCAAATGCTACAAATGCTCAAATCCTCCCTGACACTGGTCAAACAACAATTTTTCTAACAGATTACAATAATGTAAATGTCTCCATTCCAAGAACAATCATGTGGAATGATGTAAATTTACCTGATGAGTGGATAATGGAAAAGGCTATTCAGCCAACTCCTAAATTCATGCCACAAATCAGTAAACTTACACAAACCCATGATGGAACTATCAAATTATCTTTCGAAAGACCTAGAAGATCTATGTCTCAAACATATAAACCCTCTATATATGAAGATTGTAGGTCTACGGTAAGTGAATCAGCAAGATTTTCTTGTTCTTCATTACCACAACCTCCTTCAGTCATATATATGTCTGCTCCAAATAATCCTGAACCTAAAACTCTAAACACTTCTGTTTCAGGTATAAACAATTCTGCAAATATTTCCCATGTAAATTATGAAACACAAGACGATTTAAGATCTATTGAGTCTCTTGATTATTCAACATTAGGAGGACCAAAAGATATAAATATCTTACAAAAGGAATTTCAAATTAATAAACCACTTTTGCAAAAGAATTTTTATTCAAAAGAAAATACTTTGCAAAGAAACTGGTGTTTTGAAAATTTTCAAGGAATAGAAAGGAAAAACATCCAAAAACAATTTTATTCATTCCTTGAAATCATTCAAACTAATATTCCATTCTTTGACTAGTTTGAGGCTTATGCCAAAATTGCTAATTTAAATTACCCATTTTTTAAAGAAATTGATGTCATCAAACAAGATTGGATAACCTCTGATCAAATTATTTCTTCTGAATTTCCACCAAGAACAGTCCAAGTACCTGGGAAGGTTGATAATAAAAACCAACCCATTTGGGCTTCTCCTTATAAATTCAAACATACATCAGAAGAAGTCCGTGCAAACGACATCAAAAATATTGTTGAGCAAAATAATTTCACTAATCTTTATCTTCAAAAGATAGGTGAAACCTTGATTCAACAATCTAATTTTCAATCAAAAACAGTTCAATATGAAATTGAACCAAAACTTCCTGATATTCAAACTCCATTATTTAAACCTTTTGAATATACACCTCAGCAAAAACTTGATTTACAAATGAAATCCAAATCCAAAATTATTGACCAAATCAAAGACAAAATGGCCCAAATCCAACTTAAGCAAACCATAGTGCCAGAAACACCCTCCTCAGCCAATTCAAAATCAACAAAAACTATTCAAGTCCTTAAGAAAGATTCCCCTTCAGAATCCGATCTTGAATCAACATCAACCGCTTCTTTACAAATAAATCAACAAAACTAGAGAAAGCCATCCAAACTATACTACAATAGGGCAACCCCTCCAGATATCCTCTTAGAAGAAAAACCCAGTTAAACCATTAAATCTTTCAATTCAAACAACATCTACGAGTGGAATATAGATGGCCAAAACGAAACAGCTATACTCCAAACTCTCCAACATATGACAATGGTAAGCAATGCTTATCAAACACAGAATGACTACGCGAATGAGCAAATCACTGATCTTTTGGTATCTGGTTTTACTGGGCAATTAAAAGGTTAGTGGGATTTTTATCTTTCTTCAGAAGATAAAGATACTGTTTACTCTTCTGTGAAAACTCAAGCAGATGGAATGTCCATTACTTACAATGGCCAACCCATTCCAGACTCTACAAATCATCTTATCTTTACAATTGTTAAACATTTTATTGGTGATCCTTCTTTATGGCTAGATAGATCAGCAGAACTCTTATCAAATCTTAAGTGCAGAACCTTATCAGATTTCAGATGGTACAAAGATACTTTCTTAAGTCGAGTTCTCACTAGGGACGATTCAAATCAGCCATTCTGGAAAGAAAAGTTCTTAGCTGGATTACCAATCTCACTTGGTAATAAAGTTAGGGACAAATTAAGAAATATGAAAGATGGCAAAATCCCTTTATGAGAATTTGACATATGGTCAATTGGTATCATATGTACAAAAAACTGCTCTAAAGATTTGTCAAGATGATAAATTGCAAGCCCAACTAGCCAAAGAAAGGGCTTTTGATCAAAAAGAATTAGGAACCTTTTGCGAACAATTTGGTTTTCCCCCTTGCAAACAATCAAAGCCTAACAAAAAACATAAGAAAACAAAACCATTTTTTCATAAAAGCAAAAGGGCCCAATATTACTCAAAACTTGAGCCCAAACCCAAGTTTGAACAAAAGAAACTTGTTTGTTTTAAATGTGGTCGACTCGGTCATATTTCCAAATATTGTAGGGTTACTAGGAAACTTAAAAATATAAAAAACATAGAAGAAGATGTTTTAGAACAAATAAACAATCTTCTTCTTGAAACTTCTTCTTCAAGAAGTTTATCAAAGGTTTGATTTCTACTTGAACACATCCTATATGTAAATAGTTATATTCCTTTTTATGTTTCTCTAAAGAAGTTTTTGAAAGAAGGATAATTTCTTCATTTTCTGGTTTAATTGGGATTGATTCTTCTACTGTTCTGATTATATAATCAGATTTGAAAAACCATTTTCTATTTTTGCTTATTTCATAAAGCATGTTTGGAGAGATAGTTAGTAAAGTCCAATTATCAAAGTTTTGGTTTAAGTTTGAAAATGAAATTTCTTGTTTGAAAATCTTTTTGTTTGAAGGTTTTGATTCCTCATTTGATTGAGTGTTTGAGGAAGAAGAAGCAGAAGAGGATGAACGTCTAGAAGAAAAAGAAAGAGATCGCAACGAGCAAGACATAATAGAAAGCAAATAAATGTGCTGAAAGTAATATACAGATAGAGCATAAATATAAACGTAAAAAGATATGGATGTAAATCTCACTTATCTTGATATAATTACCATCTGGATCCATAAAGGTATAAAAATTAAAACCTTATCTGACCATATAATTCAAAATATTTTATTAAGATATTAGCTTGAAGTTGTTTTGAAACTTACTCTAGCCAGAATAGTACATAATATCTCATATATCATACACTACAGGGAAGGGACCAATCGCTTGCCTCTCCTTGGACTTATAGCCTTACCATCCCTACAAGGACTCATGTATGATACACAAGAATCATATACATTAGGACAAAAGTCCATTCGCTATCGAGCTTAGCTTCGTAAACCCATCTAATATGTTAATAAAAACTTTGAAGCCATAAAGGAAGATCCAGATCTAATTAATACATCTCTACTTTACCTTTAGGCTCTGAAACCAGATAGAGGGAGTGGCCCCGAAGGAGGAGGAAGAGAGGGATAAATAATGAGAACGTGAAGGGGAGGAGTAGATGGACTACTTTACTGCAAAACTAAAAGGTGCAAGACATTAAAATAAATATGAGAGGGAATGGTTCAAACTGAACTGCAGGCGGTAGAACTGGCCAACCTATTTCATTAGAACAAGGAAAGGATATGAATGCAAAGTTTAAAAACTTTAAAATAAAATTTTATTGAAAGGAAGAACTTACAAAGCAAGAAGGAAACACTTCAAGAAGGAGGAAGAAGGTAGGAAGGTAGAAGGCTCTTCTCTCTTAGTCTTGGATATAAACAAGTAATGCCTGAAGAATGAGGCGACTCTTGCTTATATAGGCAAGCTAAGCATTCTTTAAACCGGAAAACTGTTAGTGACTTGCACTGTTTGAATAGTTCTAGTTAGTACTTCCATCTCCTTTTTGAATAGTATTTGCCGACACTACAGTGTTTTTAGTGACTTGCAAATACGACGTCATTTAATAAAAGAATTACTGACATCACAACATTTATTGATGACAAGCAATAATTTAATCTTCTCCTAAATCTATAAGGTCTTCATAGTTTTCATCTTGACTTTCAAAAGTTGATGAAGAAATTTGTTGATTTGTGGAAGATGCTTGCTCTTGAGTTTGGAGCAGTAGTAAGAATGAATTGAGTTGATTAATTAAGCTTACTTTGTCTGTGGTTGAAGCCAGCATTGGCTGAATCCGTGTCCTTTGGTTTAGGAATTTACTTTGTTCAGTAACACAAAGGTGTTTGGAATTCTCTTTGAACCATTTTTCTACAGCTTTGTCATCAATTCTTTTAATGTCAAATTTAGCCCACCATCTTACAGAGGGTACCCTTTGAAGTATGGGTAGGATGTTTGATCCTGGAATTGTTGATGAGAACTTGTATTTCCAGGTGAAAATCCAGGACACTGATAGTTTTGAAAAACAATGAAGATCAATAGGGAGAGGATCTCTATCATGATTGAACTTTTGTTTAAATAGTTCATAGGCTTGTTCAATTTTTGGAGGCATAATCTGAGGAACAAGTCCAAAGAAATTCCACCATTGAATAAACCATTAAGGAAAGTCATACTGGGTTTTTGTTTTAAAATATATGAACCAAGTATAGGACCATGATTCATTTTAGAAGTAGAATACATAATACCATGCGTCCACATAATCCTAGTAATTGTATCCTTCAGGATCATATGGTATCCCAAAAGTTTTGATTCTTTCTAGAGGTTGTCCCCACTGGGAAGGGGTGAGAACTTTCAAAATTTGAAGGGTGCTATGTGTTATCATTAGTTCATTTCTCTTATCATTTTTCTGTTCGATATTAATCGACTCAAAATGATTCGAAATTTGTCTGTTAACATCCAAAATTCAAATTTCAGAATGTCAGAAACATCAAATGTGGTTGGTGAATGGCTAGTTTTGTAGAGTAACCATTGGGTAACTTCTCTAACGACTAGATCTTGTATCTAACATCTAGTTACTCCACAAAACTATAAATAGAACATAATTTGAACTTATGGGTAACAATCTTAAGAGAGTTTAAGCGAAAATGCTGCAACAATTTGTAAAATCCTTCTATCTCAGCATTGTTTGAAAAACCCACCTCAATAGAGTGAACTTTTAATGTATTATCTACTTTTCTGGAGAGTTTTCATTCTGTAAACATTTCTTTCTACATATTCTGGGTAGAATCTTAGTGTGGGAAACACTAAGGGATTTACACATCTTGTAAGGGTGTGAGGAGAGTGGCTTCGCAAGTACCTACTGAAACTTGTAGGAATGTACTGAGGCTTCACAGGTGCCTGGATCAAACCTGTGGGATATAGTAGAAAATCTCAAGCGGTGGCTTGGGGACTGGATGTAGGCCAAGTGGTTGGGCTGAACCAGTATAAATTGTTATGCATTATTCTTCATCTTCTCTATTCAGTTACTGCATACAACTCTCTCTGTTTATCCCTGTTTTGCTGCACTCTTCGTGAAATTGGGTTGTGATCCAAAAAGAGTGAAAATCTTACATCACCTAATTCACCCGCCTCTTGGGTGACCAGCCAACCTAACAATTGGTATCAGAGCTAGGACTCCTGTAACATCCTACCTCCTGATACCTCCTAACTTAACCAAAACTTCAAAATCTGACACTACACAACCCTGACATCTCAAAACAACTCTTCCAAATTCATAAACACAGCGGAAACAACTTAAAAATCCAAAAACCTGGGCTGGGGCCGCAACCGCTACAGTACCGCCGCGGCTCCGGCCTCCCCTGTCTCAAAATCTCTTCTGTCTCCACTGGCGCCACGGCTTGCCTTCCCTCGCCGCGGCGCCCCCTACTGATATACCATATCAGCAATTTCAACACTCCGGGGCGAACTTCCGACGCGCATAACTTTATACTCCGACCTCCGATTGACTCGATTTCAACTCCTACAAGTCAATCTAGTCCCCATCTATCCAAGGACACCACTTTTACCTCAATCCAACTCCGTATGGAGATTCTGGACCCCTGACACCGTTTTGGCCACTTATTGACCAAAACTCACCACTAGCCACCTCCAATTGCCACCAAAGGCAACTGGTCGCTCAGAGACCATTCATACAGGTCTAAAACCCCCAAACCAACCTGTCCAAAGAGGTTTTACCTCAAAGGAACCACTCCTCTGAGATTTGACCCCTTGGAACCCAACCTGACCAAATGGGCTACAAGCCCTTACGCAAACCAACAAAGCCCAACAATACTCTGGACTTACCAAAACTATCACACATACTTTTCAACAACATTCAACCATACATACCACAAACATAAACATCCATACATAGCCAGTCTCAATCATAACATTATCCATTACAAAACATGCTATCCTACTTGGCACAAGATACTACTACAACATACACACACTACATAGACTATTCCCACGTACACAGCTACTCCCGCGTCTTCTCCAGACTAGTGCCAGCACCGTCACCTGAAAGGTTAGTTTATGGGAGATGGGGTCAGACAAAGTCTCAGTAACCGGAAACAACCACACACACTCATATATATACTGATCCACACAGTCGTGCAATGCAATGCTAATGAATGGTATGCATGTTCTCCCTCATACACGGCTAGAACCACGAGCTATCGTCATCATAAGACATTCAATAGTTGATTCCCTTCCAACAGTCGGTGAAGACCGATTCCGGGACATCACCAAGCTCACCTTACCCTAATGCAACCGGGCCAATGGTTACACTAGAGTTCGGACCGTGGCTCTCCTTCCCCTGGACCATCACGAATTGATGGTGATTTAGAGAAGGTGTATCCCCAAATCCACAGTCACCTGGCTCTCCCTAGGAGAGGATTTAGTGACAGGGATATCATATCATATCTTGTCCTCTACCGCCTGGCTCTCCCATGGAGAGGATTTAGCGATAGGGATCTTTATCACATCATATCTCATCATCATCACCTCGTCATCCATTTCTCACTATGCAATCATGTGGTGATGATATCAATGTCATGCCAACATGCCACTACATACATATATACATATACCATCATATCATATATCATATGGACATGCTAGCATGCAATAGTATGGGGATGCTACACATCATAACATATACAATCATCACACATTAACAAGCCGTGCATACCACGATATGTAGAAAACCGTACACACACAATCAATATCGTGGTATGAAAAGGAACGTGCATATACGTACATATACATATCAACATATAATCAAATAAAACAAACATCCGGTTACCTTAATTGTCGTTACCACACACACACGAGTTCTACAAGCTTCCTTGAACTGTCCAATACGCGTGAACCCCTCTCGATTGGCCAACAACCTTTATCATGTCACAATTCTTCCATTAGCACAATATACCAACAAATCAAACCTCACAATTCCACCACATTAACCTAACCCAAGATTCTAACACCCTTTTTATGCATCAATAAGCTCTTAGGGATTACTCAAACACCACACAACCTCAGACACCTTGAATTCCTAAGAGCCATTACCAAAGACAACCTAGGGTTAAGCTCTAAACACACATAATCCCTTCAAAACTCACATTCGAGTAACAAGAACCTCAAAACACACTTCCTTAACCCCAAAACATCCATTTCAATCGGTAGATTTCACCCCAAACCAGAAATCCAACCATACAACCGAAAATCCCAAATTCAACCGAAGAAAATGGAGAGAGAGGAGTAGGGAACGCTTACCAACCTGAATCCAAGCTCCCGATGGACGAGAATCACTCTGGGACACTGAAAATGCAGAACCCTAGCACTGCTCCTCGTCTCTCTGTGTCGCTCCCTTTGTTTCCTTTCTTTCTTTCGCGTCCGACTGTTCCAGATTTAAACAATTTTTCCGACTCTCGCCGTGGCTCCACCAAATTTTCCAGAACAACGCCACTGGAAAGCTTCTCGCCACGGCGGCCCTGCTCTTCGCCGCAGCGTGGAGCTCTTCCAGACTCCACTTAAGCCTTCCTCCGTCCTGATTCCTCCGGTCCTGAACATAATGCCAAGAAAAATATCATGAGGGGCATTACAACTCCCTGTAAAGGATCTAATCATCCGGACACAAAATGGCTGGTTTTGGAGAGAACATATTACCACAAGGGAACAATGTCAACAGACCTCCAGGCTTCAATGGTGAACACTATGGATACTGGAAGATGAGAATGCAGATTTATCTTCAATCCATAGACCTGGATATCTGGTTTGTTATACAGGAGGGTGACTTTGTGCCAAAGAAAATGCAAAATGATGGCACATACAAAAAGAAGCCAGAAGCAGAGTGGGATGGTGCGGATAAGTGAAGAGTCCTGCTAAACTTCATGGCAAAGCACTTCTTTGTCAGTGCACTTTCACAAGACGAATTCTTCAGAGTGTCAGATTGCAACACATCAAAAGAAATGTGAGATACTCTAGAGATTGCTCATAAAGGAACTAAGGGAGTTAAGGAGAACAGGCTCAGCTCTTTCACAGCTGAATATGAAGCCTTTAAGATGAACAATGGTGAGTCCATTAAAGAATTTCAAATTCATTTTACTCATATTGTTAATCATCTGGTAGCTTTGGGAAAGAGCTATACACAAAGAGAGCAAGTATGTAAAATACTCAGAGCTTTACCCAAAGAATGGCAACCAAAAGTGACAGCTATTAAAGAAACAAGAGGAGAATCATATCAATCTATCACTGCATTGTTTGGAAGCCTTGCTGAACATGAAGGGAGACTATATCTTCTGTGGGAGCAGCAAAACAAAGGAAAAATTCTTATGTTTAAAGCTACTACATCACAGAGCTCAGAAGATGATGATACTGATGATGAAAGTGATGATAGCAGCAGTGATGATGAGGAGGATGAGCTAAAAGAGTTGACCATCAGAATTGTTAAATTCCTCAAAATAAAAAGGAAGGAGCTTTAAGAACTAAAGCAGTCCTGCCATTCAAATAAGCTGAAGTACTAGTCAAAGAGGCAAAGAGGAAGATATGCAGAAAAGAAAAGTGAAAAAGCTAAAGTAGCATATACCTCTGCAATCTGGGGTAATAGTTCAGATGAAGATGATGAGGATATCTATCCATGCTTGATGGCACTATCCAATGATGAGGTATCAAATTCTGACTCTGAATCTGATTCTGAATTCTCTGTTGATGAGTTGCAAGTTGCTTATAATGAAATGCATAATGAATTGATTAGATTAGCTAAAGAACTTGCACTCAGTAAAAAGAAAGTGATTTCCTTAGAAAATGATTTGCAATTTAAAAAGACTGAAAAGGAATCACTTAAACAGAAAATAAATGATTTAGAAAATATTTGTGAAACCCACATACACACTTCTTCTTGTGTTACATGTGATATATTAAATAAAAAAAAAAGAGGAATTGACTAGAGTAATAGCCAATTTCACCCAAGAAAAGGGTAAGTTGAATATTTCACTTGGCAAACAGAATTCTAAGTTTGACAAGTTGGGTGCTGGCTATAGGAGTGAGTCCAAAGGGAAAAATAAATCCTGTTCGAAATTCTGTGCCTAATGTAATGCCTAGCTCACCATCATGCACATATTGTGGTAAAAATGGTCATATTGCTTATCTGTGCAGCATAAGGAAAAATGGTTTGAGTAAAAGCATGAAATAGGTTCCAAAGAATATCACTAACCCTCCTGGACCCAGAAACAAGTGGGTATCAAAATGTTCTAGTGTTTCATGTATACAGAACCAATCCAAGAAGAAAGAATACATTGGTGCAAGAAAGAGGATGCTGAAAGGGAAAGCTTCTCAAAATTCTAAAACTGCAACTGCAAATCACATGGAGAAGCATTGGAAGCAATTCTCTCACTCATCTCAAGGAAGCAACTAAAATGGAAACTATACTACTTACCTTGCGAAGAGAAAGAGCAGAAATTCAAGAGGCATTGGCCTGTATGCAAAAAGAAGACATGAGGAATACTACACTGCATACAAGCTAAGAATAACAAGGAAATAATTTTTGGTAACCTCTGATTCTTACCCCTTTCAATTATTGCATTATATATATATAATTGGGTAAGATTGAACTTTGGTCCCATATGTAATGAAAAATGTTCAAACTGACCTTTAGTGGACCCAAGTCAGAAAAGGGTACCAAAGAAAGAAAAAAGGATTTTCCCTCTTACTTTTGCAGGTACTCCCTGAGCTAAATGGTGAAAGTCTCATAAAGATGGAGTATCTGATGCACTCAATTGGAATCATACTGAAAAGGGAAGAAATTAGCTATTAACCAAACTGTTTGTAAGTGTTTCACAAATTTTCATATATATGCTTGGTTGATACTATTATTGGAGGTTATTAAAATAAAGTATTGTCCTTGTTCAAATGATGAATTATTTGAATATGATGGTGCTTACTAAAAAGTTCAGTATTTGCACAAGTCTGTTTCTTTATTTGTATAACTAAACTTGTGTGCTTTTTAAAATTCCCCTTGAATATTGATTTTGATTTAAGCCATTACCTGAAAAGCATGTACATTTGAATAAATGCTCATACTTAGGGGGAGCATGTAAATTTGCACGTAAAAGTTTTTAAAAGATCATTCTGATTTTAAAAGAAAAACTTGAATCATAATACTCACATCATGCACTGATTGACTGAACAAGCTCATTTGATGCATTATGCTTTCTTGGCTTTATCATTATGAAATGCATAGGTTGAGGGGGAGCATTTTCTGAAATTAAGTTGTTTATGCTTTAGTTCGCCTCATTTTACCATGAAGAATTTTGTTGCTTAGCTCTAATCTGCTAAAGGGAGCAATGATGTTTCAACATCTCTCCTTGAACATAAAGGAAGAAGGTAACAACTCTTCAAATCTGAGATACCTCTTGTGATGCTTGAATATCATGATCATCTTGACGAAATGTAAGGGTGTGAGGAGAGTGGCTTTACAAGTACCTACTGAAACTTGTGGGAATGTACTGAGGCTTCACAGGTGCCCGGATCAAACCTATGGGATATAGTGGAAAATCTCAAGTGGTGGTTTGGGGACTGGATGTAGGCCAAGTGGTTGGGCTGAATCAGTATAAATTGTTATGCAATATTCTTCATCTTCTCTATTCAGTTGCTGCATACAACTCTCTCTGTTTATCCTTGTTTTGCTGCACTCTTTGTGAAATTGGGTTGTGATCCAAAAAGAGTGAAAATCTTATATCACCCAATTCATCCCCCTCTTGGGTGACCAGCTAACCTAACAGATTGTTGTCAGAGTCATGTATCAAAATCTTCAGTCCGACCATCCTGTTTGTTCTAGATAAAGCTACATAAAGCTATCCATGAGTGAAAACTGGTTTTGGCAAGTAAATTCCAACATGTTGAAGTGACTGCCCTTGGCTTCTATTGATAGTCATTGCGATAGCAAATTATTTCCTTTGCATCTTGAATGGCCATCTTGATTCAGAGGGATTCATGTCTGTCCTATTGATGAGTACTTTTTGGTTTAGATGGGATTCGTTTAATGTTACAGCTTCAAAGATATGGTCTCCAATCTAAGTTACTCATAAGCATGTGCCGTTGCAAAGTCCAGATAATTGGTCAATGTTTCATAGAAGCATGATGGATGCACTAACTTTCAGTGTCAGTTTATGGGGTGGCATGCTAGAACAGTTGATGCTATTCAAGAACTCTATTGGATATAAGTCCTCAAATGAATTTCCTTCATAGCTTGCCTTGCAAATCGAATCAAAGCTGAGATAGTTGATGCTTTTACCTAGCAGTGATGAACAAACAAACTCATTGATCTAAGTAACCATGTGTGCTAATATTGCCCTATCTGTGAAATAATGTGGATTTGACAAGTTGCGACATAGCTCAGGATATATAGCTAAGACTATGGCTTCTAATGGATTAGTGAACTTAATGATCAATAATTGATGACTGATTTGAATCTCATTGATCCCATCTTCGGCTTTGCCAATTTTACCACTTCCTAGATCAAGTAACCATTGAGAAAACTACTTCACTTCATTTTGGTTAGTTACTGATGGAGATGACTGCAACCTCATGTTAATTTTCAGCTCAAAAAGTTTGCAATGATTCCATAGATATGATGAATTGATTGTGTTGTATACAATATCAGCTCTTGTAGCTTTTGGGATCACAAGAAGTATTTTCCGGAAGTCACCATCCATTACTATGTATTTACCACTGAATGGTAGCTCATAGCTATTAGGTATTTCTGATCTCATAATGTCCTTCATTGATCGATCAAATGCCTCAATTACATGTTGCTAACCATGGGAGCTTCATCCCAAATGATGAGTTTTGCTTTTTTGATCAATTCAGCTAAGTCAAAATTTTGCTTAATAACACACAATGAATCCTCATGGATTTGAATTAGTATAGCAAATATGGAATATGTTGTTCTACCCCCTGGCAGAAGTGTTGCTACAATTCCACTGGATGCAAGATTAATCACTATGTTCCCTTTTACACAGTGTGGATGACAATGTATTCCAGAGGAACATTTTGCCAATACCATTATATCCATAGACAAAGAAAAACTTGTGTGCAGGTGAGTTTGTATACTCAATGATATTATAAAAAATGAGCTTTTGTTTAGATGTCAAGGAGGAGATTAACTTATTAGCTTCTGACTTCAAAGCAATTTTGTCAACATTCAATTCATCCAAGATGAGATAGTTAGAACAATTAGTGACATTCAATTCTATGTCAGTGTTTACTGATAGATATTGCTATAGTGTCTTGCCATTTTTGTGCAAAGTTTTTTGAATGTCCAATAGAGCAAGTGTCTCTTTCTGTTGACTTGTAATATGGACATTTGAGCATTAAGGTAATAATTTGTCAGTGGAAATATAAAGGAAAGAAATAAGGCATTATTTGATTTTGGGAAATGTTATATACCCGAGTAGTTAGGATTAGCATAGGGGATGTAAAGCAAATCTTCAAAAAGTAGCTAAGATGTGTGGTCCCAACATGATATGGTCTACTTAAGTGTTTAGATAACATCATAGAACAAAAAAGTTTGCAAAGATATGGACTAAATGCCCAGACAGATGCTTCTTTTATTGCATCAATGTACTCTTGATCATCACCAAGTAATCCTAACGCATAGCATGCTGATCTGTAGGTAGGATGGATAATGTTGTTTACTGTCCTGATGTCTTCAAAAGACTGTGGTCCCCTTCCCTTGGTAACAAAATTCTCAAAAAGTAAAGCTCACCAGCAATTGGTGAAACATGATGCAATCTCCCAACACAGAATCCTTTTTTCCTTTCTTTCCATTGTCTTTTCTTGCGATCATAGACAAAGAAGTGAGGGAACTCTGCATAAGTTAGTTGTCTTCCTCTAGTGTTACTCCTATTACATTGCATCTAGTCTAAGAACATTGATTGTTTCACTATCTGATCTTAAAGCACTGCAAGTAGATCATATGTTGCTTTGTACACTATGGACTGTTCTCCTAGCAAGTGGAAACTCAATCTTTTAACGGGTGGATATCTATGATATGTATCAAAATCAAAGATTCTCCATGCTACTTCACAAGGAGAGATGTAATGATAGTTATAGTATTGCTTGATTTCATCTATCACATTGTTGGAATCATCTTTAAGGTTATTTTGATATAGTATTGCAATGACACGATCATTCCCTTTGTTTATATATTTGAACAGATACTTGATGGCTTGAGATTGTTTTGTTTTTCAACATTAATATGTGCTTGAAACATAAGCAACAATTGAGGATTGTAAGGCATAACATATCTATTGTCCAACTGTACTCCATTTTTTTCAATCTATTTTCCATCTAGTCGCCTTTGGTATGTTGAATAACCTTCATCATCAACTATTGTATGAGTGTGGAATTTTTTTGGAAAGTATTTGCTGCACTTTTTTTCCTTCATGCAAGGGGATTTAGATTCAAATTTCCACATAGGCCATGAATCATATAGTCCTGCACGAGTTGATAAAGGAGTAGGGATTTTTTTCTTGTTTGGTATTTCAGATTTGATAACTTTATCCACTAGGTTAGGAGTTCTAATCTTGTTAGATTCATCAAGAAAGAGAAGGATATGAGCATGTAGTAGTCCCCTTTTTTGAAACTCTATTGTGTGAACTTCTGCATGCAAAATGATTGGGGAGAATTAATTTCAGGTAAGTGTGACTCACTGAAGTATAAATTAAATACTTGATTAAAGTGAAGAAAGTCAAAGTAAAATAAAGACTTTCCTACACGAACTTTTCCAAACAATTTCTTTTGTTTTATTACTACTGGCAACATCTGCAATTTCATTTTGAATACTCTACAAATAGCTTCTATAGCGCCAAGGGATTGTAATGAGTTTTCTTCATAAAATCTTTGAAGTTCAAGCTAGTTTGGATTACAAGTGAAGGTGATGAAAATATCTAGAAATCCAGCTCACCTAGAAATTGCCATTATATCCTGGTAATTTTGAATCAAACATCTAGCAACTCCTGTGAATGAAGAGGGTAATATCACTCATTTCCCCATAGATTAAGCAATTGTGTCTCTTCTCACAATAGCTTCAAAGACTCCTTAGTACATGTCAACCCTCAACTCTTTTTGATGAGTTCTAATGAACTGAAGTCTTTGAGATTCCATCATTGTATAGCCATCAACAATAAATTGTTGCTTACACTTCTTTGCTAATAGTAGAAATGAGACATCAATAGTCCTTGACATTAGTTTGTATGTTAGATATTCTTTGATTGTCACTCTTGATCTGTTATTAGCATTGTCTATCCCTAAATCTCTGTGTAGAATGCCATCTCTATAACTATCTTCACCAAAAGGAAAGAGTAGAGGATATTGCAAAGGTAGGCAAGTTTCATGTGTTTTGCTAATTCTTCTCAATTGGCATGTTCTCTTTTCAATGATAATGTCCCTTGGAGTGTAAGACATGTCAAGATCTCCAACTACCAATGCTGCAACTTCATATGAGGAAGGCAAGTTGTAAATGCGTCCATCCTTGTCTCTTTTGTAGAGAAGGCATAGTTTTATATCGAGATATCTATTTGATTGAAGCATACTAGATGCTTGCCTATACTCCTTTACATAGATGTTGACTGCATTTAATTCATCCATGATTCTTCGTACAATATCTACATCAATACAATCTAGTTTTTGATGTTGGCTACAATAGAAAGGTCAATTAACCATGTTAGACAACTTGAAGTTACAACTACAGAATATGTTTTAAGATGACAAGTCATTGTTTAGATGGTTAGTATTCTATTGTCAATACCTTATAGCCGAAGTATAATTGAGAGTACACTAGCTTCTATCCTTCACAAGGTAGAAGACTCCCAATTCTGTGATAATTCTGTCCTGACAAAACAAAACTATATGGACCTTGCCTTGAATTAATGGAATGATTAATGTGGCCACCCATAGAAGTGAATGAGAACATATTGTTATAACTTCTAATGTTGGTCATAAACTTTTTGGAGTTCGATGAGTTCCTATTGAAGAACAAACTCTGCAAGTAAAGTAGTGGTTGTAGTGTTGGTGGCAGCTGAACCTTACCATTCCCATAGCAAAGGTAAAAGCTAAGAGTTGCACTTTTTGGACCCTTTTTTATTCTCTCATTGTACCACAAAATTGGCATGTATAAATTGGATCACCTTCATCCAAGTAAACTGTTTAAGAAGCAAAGAATCTTTAATATGAATCCTATTCAATGAAATTTGAGATAATTCTTAAAAGAGGTTGTGCATAGATGTACCAGGATCTGGATTGGCACAAAGACATGGTTCTTCATCAGAATTATTTTCATCAAGTCCATAATTTTGATCCATGAGACCATCAAATTCTATGAAGTTTGAATAGATTGTTTATTTAAAGAGGCATATGATCTAGTCAACAATGGATATTTTAGAGCTCACTTGTCTATTTTAGTTATAACATGTGTACAATTGGTCATACCTATATTGGTAAAAGTGTGTTGCAATCTATGTTGGTCCAAACTATCTGCCAATATTAAAAAATTGTACATGAAGCAGTTATATTTTTTGTAATAATATAAAATGTGGACATTAAAATGGCATTAAATTCCATCAATCTATGTTGATGGACCTAACCTATTTCATCAATTGCATTCAATAATGGCATTAAATTCCTTTCTGCATTTGTAATGTCTTGAAGTATTTGATGTGGTTAGATGAATTTATTATGAATTTGTGCACTTTGTAAGGCAAACCCTAAAGGTTGTGTATACAGACCATCAACAAACGGAGGACTTGTTTGGACATGAGGTTGACTGTAAACTAAATAAGGAAAAAAGATAACAATCAATTGAATTATGTAGAGCTAAATTTATGTTAGTTGATTAGGAAAGGTTTATGGATTGTACCTGTAGGGGAATTGGTTTGTTGAACAAAGTTCTCCAATAAGTATTGCCTTCGGCACTTCCTAGTTCTCTTAAACATTCTCCAAAGTACTGAATTAGTATTAATCAATTAAGAATATAACTGATATTAGACATAGTTATGAGCTATAGTTAATGCATAGTCAACAAAAGAATCCATGTTATCAGTAAGGAAGGTAGTTGCTAAGTAGAAAGATCATATATATACTTCCATTAATTAAGGTGAGAACATAATAAATCAAGGTGAAACTTTATAAGAGTCAGATGCAACTTCAAATAGGTTTGCTGATAGCAATAAATATCAAGTTCCATAAAATATTATTCTTAATAGCTTCATTAATATAAAGATGATAAAAAGATAAGTAGAGGCATAAAATCAAGAGAGGAGTTTTATTTGATGTAAAGGGGAAGTTAAAGCATTGAAGGTGGTGAGTAAATGTTTCATATCTAAACAGACTTAATCACCTTGGGGTTGCAAGAAGTTGAGCTTCAGATATATCAATAGCTTAAAACATGGATGACAAAAATGCTTGATTAAAAAAATAAGAGAAGAGTTGAGTCTTTTTCTTGAAGCTGGAAATGACGATGAGGATGTTGACAGGGGAAAATTTGAAATAACTTGTGATTAATTTTATGTGATGTAGTAAATTTAACCAAGGGAAAAATGGACAAAAGTTGGAGCCAAATTAGCAATGTTTTGATCAGAGGTAAAAGCATTAAATGCCCGCTAGCAACATTATTAGTTAGGGGAGGCTATGCTTGTCAAATCAGAGAGATGAATACTTATTTAATTTTAAGGTCAAAAATTGATTACTTACAAAGGCTTTTGAATTTTTGTATTTGCTTGTCAAAGAATGTAATGACTTGGTTCAATGGGGATAGAATGACCTTCCTTTCATTTCGGTCACTATACACTTGCTAGGATTGACTTTATAGGTGTAATTAGGCATAGAGATCATTAAATACATAGATCTAAGTTATTTAACTTGTATTTTGCCTTTGTACTAATGTCATGTGATATTCTGATTGTGACACACCAAATAATATATCATGCTTAAAATGTTGAGAGTTAATATGCAAGGCAAAGAAATTTTGATACCCTTATCATGAGATTAATCAATTTATAATTATGATGCATGAAGACTTTCAGAAGTACTGTAGAAATAATGAATAGTTTGATTGTTTATATTAGCTAAAAGAAATATTTGATAAAGATGCCACATTAGATTAGTTGGATATATTTCCCTTGTTTATATTTCCCTGTATATATATATATATATCTAGCTTTGGATTCATAATTTTTTATCAAAATATTTCTTAAAGTGTAGTAATTTATGTTTGCTTAGAATATTTTTAATGCTTAGAATATATATATATATCAAGCTTTGGATACTAAATATATATATTTTTTCCAATACTAATAAAATGACAATAATATAGAGTATAATCATAATGACAAAAGTGACGATGCCATTGTCACCTTCACATGGTCTATCCTATTTTTTTTTTTAAAAGAAATATGTTACGTGTAGAAACTTAAAAGTAAGAATATCATTGTCACCTTCTAGGCTTATTAAATTTATGATCTTACCTTTCCTTGAGTTGAAACTTCCGCACTTCTCATTTTTAAAAATGCAATTTCATAAAATATCAATAAATTAATTTTTAAAATATTTAATTTAATTAAGAGTTCAGTCCAAATTAACCACATAGTATTTGACACCTTCACACCCAAAGTGCTTGAGGCTTGACATTCGTAAAAGCAAACAGACAATTTTTATAGAGCAAGCAATTTACTATGTTGGAATTAAAGAGAACGCAGTCACAACTATGCTTAGCAACTTTAGAAAAATGAAAAATTGATAATATTTATAATAAATAGGTAGTCACCATATAATTTACATCCTAAATATAATATTTTTACAACCACATCATATTTGAACATGCAAAATATAATTTTTCTACATCCATATGATATGTATATAGCCAATATCTCTTGCAGACAGTTAAAGGATACTTCCTCCATAAAGCCTAGAGCTTGCATCTTATATTTCTACAGCCAAAGTAGATACGGTCAAGGTTTCTAGTCAAGAGCATCCATATAATATTCACAACCCAAAAGGAAATGTACTTACCCCAACAAGCCAACCAAATCCTATAGTTAAAAGACTAACACTTGTTACTATCATAAATTATACACAAAAAGACTTCTTTATAGTGCAATCTCAATCCATTTTTTCCTGCTTGATCATCTTGGCAAGCTTGGTAGTTGAGAAGTTGGGTGTAGTCATCTCTGTAATTCCCACTATCTTATAATCATTTGTATTCCTTTTACCTTGGACCTTGCTTTTTCCCTTGTGCTAGATAGGTGTGAGAAAGTCAGCAATTGTCATCTCATAGATGTTAATCAAATACTCATGATTAGAGTCATTTTGTGATGCAGATGAGCCAACTTGGGTAAAGCATATCAGATCACTGTCACTCATGAGAGAACTTGTCTCATGCATACACGCATTTGCAAAAAAGGGATATTAAACACTATTACAAATAATTTACATGCATTTCAGTAAGTGAACTCAAATCAAATAAAAATGCATATAATAAGAAAAAGTGATACCGTAGGTACATTAATTGCATCACTAACAGAAACCTGGGAGTCCTGCACAAATATAAACAAAACATAAGAATCTAACATTTTCTAATTTGCATATGAGTTAAGTATACTAAAATATATTATATACTTCATGAACTGAATAATAGAATCCCTTATATGATCTTGATCATTGTCATATTCCAAGACACTGCAAATAGAGAACTTTTTCTTAACATTTTGTTCATCCAACTTGACTTTGAGAATTAGTTTTTGACCTACTAACTTCTCAAGCACCCTAGGAAATGTGTAAGGTCTTTTATCCTGGAACATAAAGAGCTAAATATTAATGGCTAGATGAAAGTAATACAAATTCGATGGTCCATAAAACATGATTGCTTATTACCTTCTCCAATTTTTCTTTCAGCTCTTTGGCAGAATTCTCAATCAACTTGATGGCTAAGCGGTCAAACAACACAATAGAAGTCTTTCCAATATGGTCATTAACAGAGTAGTGTAATTTGAATCTGCAAACAATTTTAAATGGTTAACAATCCAAATAATAATATTTTAGGTATGTCAAACTGAAACAAATGATTTTCCAGTAGCAGTCAATCTTGGGATCCATGGCAGGTAAATCTTTACTGAAACCATAGCAATGGGTGACATTGTTCTTGGGTTTTGGTTATCATAAGACCAGAAAAACAGGTTAAGCATTATTCTCATTTCCATAAGATTGGACTACCAAGGTAACTCATACCTTGCACATAGACAATAATTGAGATATTATGTATCTCCTTGGAAAATTCAAGAGGTTCAAAACAGTTAATGGAGATTGATAAGGAGCTATCTGTTGGGTAAAGGTTAGATTATGCACAAAGTTAGAGGAAGGTAGTCTAGCATTCATTTCCCTGACTTCTGGAATGTCTGGATTAAATAATACTCTAGTTGTAGACCATGAGTTAACAAGTTCTAGTTGTCCTACAATAGAAAGTACACTATTCTAGATACTGAAAGCTATAGACTTTAATGAATGAAAGGGTTAATTGTACCATTGTTGAATTCGAACTGAGCAAGTTGCATCACAACAATTATAGGAGGTTCCATATCTACCTCTTTTGAGCAATAAGCATCATAGGCAGAATCTCCAAACAGAACAACATTAACAGAATTGTTTCTATGTAATCAGGAAAAAAGGGGCCTCAATATATGGATAAAAATCTAATATGTTCTTTGAAACACGAAGTAAGTATATTTGTGCTCACTCATGATCTGCTAGACTAAAGCAAAGTCTCTTGTGGGTTTGATTGTTTCTATGAAATTCATCTAGCTTTCCAAAGCTTTGAAGGAAGCCTATTACATTTGAGATCATGACAACCAAAAGAAAAAGACAAATCAATAAAAAGACAAGAAATCATGTTAAAAATGGACACAAACAAATTCGAAACAATATAGCTAAAATCAACCTATCAGCACATCGGTAGATGCTCTGCCATTGGAAATGTTAGATATTGGTATAAAACTAAAGGCTTGATTCGGGAGAGGGACATTCCTTTCCTTAACATAAGTTCCCTTGTTAAAATTGATTCTATAGGGATGCTTTGTGTGACGAAATTGAGAACCATTTTCAAAGAAGGAAAAGTTCTCAATGAGATAGCACTTCCTTTCAATTGGGTGTGATTTATATTGTTCCATAATTTCCTTCATGCCAATCGTGGTTTGAATTTTGGTACCCTAGATGAAAAACCATTGACAAACCCAAGATGAAGGGAATAAGAAATTTTTAAGAAAGAAAAGCATGTGAAATCATTGTGGCTCAAGGTAAAATTTGTGACCCAACAATCAAATATACCTCACGGTCTATCAGAACCATGTTAATTGAAGAGAAGGTCCTTAAGCTGGGCTGATTTCTAACACTCCACCTTTGCAACACTCGAACAATGATCCTCCGAGTTTCTTTTTTATCGTCCAAGTCCTTAATAAGGTCATGTTCCTCGTCCTCCTTATCAGGAAGGTGAAGAAGAAATAGGGCACTACAGAGGGAGAATTTGGAATTTGGAAGTGAACAGAAAATAGTGTACACTTTCAAAGGCAATAATAACTTGACACTATAAATAGATGGGGAGATTTGAATTTGAGTGGAATATTTTAACAAAAATAAATAAAATTTAAATTCAAATTATGGAGGGAATTTTGTTGAAATAGTTTTGAATCACTTTAATTTAAAGATTTAAAGATTGAAGATTGGAGGGAGCGTTAAATTTAAATTTGAATTTTGGGGCACTCCATGACAATTAATAAACTCTGACAATTAGATACAATAAAAATTTTGTAGGGAATTTTGTCAAATACAGTGACAACAATTCAAAATTGAAGATTTGAAAATAAAAAACTACTAAACTTTAAACGTGTAAGACAAGTAAATTGTCGGACATTAGAAAATTTAAAAAATTCATTCCGTAAATAGTAATGAATTATCATAAATTAAGTAATATTTAGGAATTTTTTTATTTATGCATAATTGAAAACATCAATAAATTTTGTTAATTAGTTTTCACCCAATATTAATTAACATGTTAAATAAATGAAAAAACCTAAAATTAAATGAATTTTGTATTTTTAGATAAATAAAAATGACAAGCACAATGACTAATTATTCGTATAAAATTTCTGTAATTTCTGTAAATTAGTTTAACATTAAAATGAAAAAAACTACTAGTAAAAGAAAGAAACAATTGAAAAATATTCTTTGGCCTAGTCGTGATTGACTTGTCAGCGATGAAACAGATAATAAAACATATAAGGGCAAAAAAAAAATCAAAGAACAAACATGACTAGTGGGTTCCACATGAAGAGATTCAGAAATTGAAGGCAAGGAGAAATATTGGACACGTGGCAAAAATCAATAAAACATATAATACACTTGGTAGCTGTAACTCCTTACTTTTTATTTCATTTTCCATGTATTAGACTTTATTCAAGTCCATTTATACTTGATCCTAAGCTTCAATCATTTAAAAATGAAAATCAGAATTTCCAAAATTTTGGTTACTGTTCATATGGTAATTTCTATTTTACCGACCAAAATTTAAAAATTCATAACTAAACAAAAATCATATCAAAGTGATTGAAGTCATTAAAAATAGTTAAAAATATTTTCTACATTGAAAAAATAGGAAACAGAGCATTTTCTAACCCAATTTGTACAGTTTATTCCTCAAATATTTACTGTAAATGTCATTTTGAAACTTCCCAAGATTTTGACTTTATCTTTAAAAAGTCATATCTCATGTTATTCTGAGTCAAATCAAGTGTTATTTATATCATTTGAAAGTCTTATGTGTCTACATTTTAATTATTTCTTCTTGTACATTTATTCTACTGAAACAGAGTGTGGCATTAACTTGAACTCTCAAGAGTCAAAACTTAACTTTTACTATAACAGTATTAGAAAAACTTACATATCTCTCATTATATAACTCTAATCACTTCCAAATCAATGGCATATTAAATCTAAGACAAAGATTCCCATAAATATGAACCATTGAATTTTTGGATCTTTATACAATTTTATATTGCCTTTTGAAGTTTCCAATACTTGCAATAAATTTTGCAACTTTCCACTCATTGTCCAGATTTCAACCCTAACTTCAAAAATTCACTATAAATCACTCACTTATCCAATTTAAGTGTTCTATGACTCTATGGAAAGTTTATTCCACCTACTTTTAAAGAATGCAAATTACCAAAACTAGTTGCCCTGTTTCAAATTAAAAGTACCTACATACTCTTAAACTGCTTAAGATGAGCTTTTTCATTCATAATTTGACAAAATAAGCTTCATAACCTTTTCACATCATCATCCATTGGTCAAAATCCATACATAACATTTCATGGTGCTTTTATGAATGTAATAACTCAAAGGTATAGATCACAAAACATATACATGATTTTACATGATATTTCAAAATATAATATCATAACTTGAACTTCTATATCAAGCATCAATTCCCTCTCCTTCCTCCATAGCTCACTTGTCTCCCATGCATTGCTTGGCCCTAGACATGTTAGTCATCGGGAAGAATGAGATTCAAAGAATCTTAGTAGCATAAACTATTCATGCATTCATATTATTATATCTTCCGTAGTAATACCAATTAATTACATTAAAACATAACATGCCATAAAAATTTTATAAAAATTTCGGCAAACTTTCTCTTTTTATTTTGGACATCTTGGGGTCCTCATGCAAATCAACCAACATTCATAAATATCATAAAACATCTAAATAAACAAATGGCAAGTCATGGATTTCAATGCAAAATAATATGACAACATAAAGCTAGAATTGGTAATATGCTACCTTTATGCTTCCTTATTGCTTTTCTTTGAATTTTTTCTCTTCCAAACACTTCTCCAAGCTTTCTTGAACCCCAACATATCATCATTCAAGGTTATAAGTTACTGGTTCAATGAGCTCAACCACAAAGTACTCATTAAAACCCTAACTTTTCAACTTGCTATCCATTTAGTCTTTCTTTCATCCAACACTTGTTCCTAAGGTTTTGGACCATGGAGAACTCATTTTTGGCATTAAAATCTTGAAATTCTAACTATAACAAGATACTCTGTTCTGGCCGAAACCCATGGAAGAAGGAGGAAAAAGATTTTCTTTGCAATACAACAAACTACTCCATGAAATCATATTCGCTTGACTAGTTGATAGTTTCTCCTAAGTTTATTGCATAAAAATTCATTCCTTGCTTCCTCTAGGTTTTGGATGAACTCCATGGATAAGAAGAGGAAGAAGAAAACTCCATTAAACTACTTCAAATTACTTGGAAACACAAGCTTAAGGTGGTAGAATATTACCTTTGATCTTGTATCTCAAGCCTTCAACCTTTGCCTTCTCTTTCCTATTCTCTTTTCTCTCTTTTTCCTCTCCTATCTCTACGTGCTTGGTTTCTTGTTCTGAAGACTTTGGACCTCCAATCCACTTAACCACACACTTAGAGGAGAGATATGAAAGAAATGAATAGTGATCTTGAGTTTAATTAATCAAACTTAGTTAACTTGCCTTGTACTTTAATAAAACAATTTGATTAATTCCATTCATATCCAAGCTACTGCAATTCATGCCAACTACAAGGATTTTTGGCCAAAAATTGTTTCACATTTTATTAGACCAAAATAACCTTTACCGATTAAATTTACACATACCAATTAAATACTTTTTTTTTGTAATTGTCATTAAATTAGTACATGATTATTCAAAAATCACTTTTGGAGTGAAATCATTGTCTTGAACTAAATTAGATTTTATCAAGGTCCATTCAATATCCTTGAATCAATACTGTCTTTTTCTGCAGTCTAAAATAACTTTTATCGAGTAAAATATTAATATTAAACTCTAATTACTCAATAAATATTATTTTAATCTTAATAAATTCTTTACTATATTCCATTGGGCTAAGCTTATCAAAAGTTTCATTTTGACTATAACTTTTCATATTTACAAAAATACCTTTGACTCGAGGCTAATTTATAATTTTTGGAGCTTTTAGGTCCTTTTTTGTAAGTTTCCCGAAGGACTAATTTGCAATAAAATTTTTTTTCAAACTAACTTACAAAGTATTTTCATTTCTATGGGTAAAATTATAATTTTCTTCTTTTTTGGTCTAACTTGAAAAATGATTAGTTTGCCCTTTTCTATTTTTTTCTGTGTCCCTTAGTTTTTGCTACTTCTCTGTATATTTTACGCTATCATCATTTTTCCTTTGGATTTTCAATGAAATTTTTACATTTTATTTCCTAATATGGGAAATGACCGTTTTGCCCTTGCACCGAGTCATAGTTGTAATTACCCATTCTTCCAGGCACTTTCTGATAATTTTTCCCAAAGACCAATTTTTATTATTTCTTTTTCACTATCCACATTAACTTTCAAATTGATCTATCACTCAATCTAGACCTCATGGGGACATAATACTTATACCATTATGCTTAGCTCAAGATGAACTTCCATTCAAGTGGTATATTGTATACCTTCCGAGGTAAGTTCTGGAATTAATTTATACTCAGAATCTTATAAAAAATTAATTCCAATTACTCACTTCCTTTCCCATCTCGTCATGCATTTTATGGCATCCCATAAAAATAGAGATATTACAATAGCAATACAATTCATTTGCACGGAGCCCAATAGATAAGCCACCACTAACCAACTAACCTACACGAAGCTCCATAAATAAGCCTCCACTAATCAACTAATCTACAGTATAACTTCACCCTTCCTTTTATAATATATTGATTTGGGTCCCATCAAGCCCCATTATTTCCTCCAGGCTTTCCTGTAGCTGCAATGCAAACTCCAGGCCCCACACAACATCATCACTTATTGATGATCGCTCATTCCAATGCATCATCCACCACACATTTTTGTGCCAAGTTGTTGAATGCTTTTAAGTACTCTAGTGTGATGCTTTAGAAATGGGTCAACAGCTTGTTGAATTACACCCTCGCGCGTGATGGCATTTTCAGGCCCACTCTACTAAACTTGCCTTTTGCTTTCTAAATGTTAAGTAGCAGACGTGGTAAAAAAAGGTTTATTGATGCTTTTATGATTAGGCAAGGCTTCACTAGAAGTCAATATGACAATTGTGTTTATTTTCAACAACATTTACATGGGTTCTGTGTATTTGTTGTTCTATGCTAATGATATGCTTATTGCTCCCAAAGACAAATCTTTGTTCAATAGGTTAAAATTACAACTCAATAAAGAGTTTGACAAGAAGGATCTTTGTGTTAGGTTAGCTGGCTTTCCAAGAGGGGAGTGAAATGGAAAGATTGAAATTTTCTGCAAAATTGAAATACAGTTGTGATAATAAAAGTTGCTAAAAATTATAGTATAGACTATAAAGAACAGTTGCAAATTAAATGAGAAGAGGACACAGAGATTTATCCTGGTTCGATCTACTCCACTTAATCTACGTCCAGTTCTCTAGCTACCACTTTAGATTTCTTCACTATATCTTGCAAGATTTGAATGGGTTCTTGCAAAATCCGCAGTATAACCCCTGCTCAAACTTTGAGCTGAACAGAACACACTCACTCTTCTCACCCAAGAGTAAGAACAAATCTCTTAGTGTCTTCTCACACTAAGTGCTATCTACAAGCGTGTAGAAATATACAAGTCAAGATATGAAAACTCTCTCTCAAAAGAGTGGATATGAAAATTTAAGAGCAATGAATGAGCTAAACAGAGGGTAGGTAAGCTTTGAATAAATAGGTAATTAATTCTGCAGAGTTTTGGCGTTTATATGTTTTTCCTCATTACCCAACAAATTAAATGAGGTCTTATATATAGTTTTAGAGCAAAACTATCCGTTGAAAGCAAGAATTAGCCATTACTCTCAGAAAAATTGCTATTCACCTACCGCATTAAATGCGTTTGACAGAGGTATGTGGATAACCTTCTTAGGTTATGCGAATAACGGGTGACCATTAGCTCTTGGTTTCAATGTTATGTATTCATTATGCGGATAACTTCATTCTAGAATGACTAAGTTTTAGCTCAAAACATTTTTATGAAAACCTACTCAGTTGTTCAGATAACGTTAAATCTTCTCAAACTAAGTTTTTGGAAAACATAGGTTATCAAGATATCCTCCTCAAGTTATGTGGATAATGTATTTAACCGAGGTAGGTCCAAGAGTACTGTAACATAGGTTATGCGGATAACCTACTTAACAAAAGAACGTCCAAGTGCTCTGTAACACACGTTATACGAATACCCTACCTAGGTTATGCAAATAAAGGCTATATAGTACAAGTGGCCTTTTATTAGTTTACTTCCTTATGCGAATAAAGTAACCACCTTATTAGGATTACCATTTAAACAGAGATGAGGACATGGTGGACACCTACGTTATGCAGATAACCTCAACCATTTTCATGAAATTGAAGAAAGAACAGTTAGAAAAGCTTTGAGATTGAGACTTTATCCTCATAACCTTCATAAGTTATGCACATAAGGTAACCCTTTTCATGGAAACCATTTTGAAAACATGAGCTAATAATTAATCATTTAATTATATGCCTCATTTAATATTGGCACAAGCAAAATTAAAGCTTAACTACCTTTTTTACAAATGGATTCCTAAAATATGGGTAAAAACTCTTCAACCTTCAGGAATCTCTAGCTTTATTCTTCATATGACTTGTACACCTTTGATATTGGATTTCTAAGCTCAATGTTGTTTAGAATCATCAAAACCATCTGAATTAATATTCTCCCCCTTTTTGATGATGACAAAACAACTTAAAGGATTTATTAGTGCTTGGGTTCGCATAAAGCTCCCCCTCAATATATGCATAGTGTAAATAAAGTCAAATATTACAATGCATATAATTTTAAGAGGAAAGAAGAAACAAGGTAAACCAAGAATGGACAATGACCACAAAAAGGTATTCATAGTATTATGACAGTCATTATAATATAGAGAATTTACATGACAGCAACAAAAGAACAAAGACAATAACTGATGAAAACACACAGAAAAACAATCAACAACAAATTCAATTAAGTCTTTTTCTTCTTTGGGGTGTACTTTTTCTTTTTCTTAGTCTTCTTCTCTTTTTCTTTCTTTTCTTTTTATTCCTCTTCTTTGTCTTCTTTCTCCAACTTCTTGTCATCAGCAATTAGATGGAAGTGAGCTGCTTCAGCATCTATCTGAGCAATGTCCTAGTTAATTTTGGCCTTCCATTCCCTGATCCTTTGATGTCTTTCATCTAGAGAAAGAGGGAATATGGGAGAAGGAGCTGGAATTGAGGACACTAGGATAGGCTAGAGTGGCACATCAGTATGAACAGGAGTAACAGAGGGAAACATAGGGATGAAAGGGATATCTGGCATGACTAGAGTAGGTGAAACAGTAGGATGGAGAACAAGTGAAGGATGAGTATAAGAGGGAATGTTTATCACCTCTTGCACAGCTACCTCAACTAGATAGCTAATGCCCTCAAATGAAACTGGATCAAGTGGAGGAGGGAAGAGAGCATTAAGTTCTTGCCTACGGTGTTGGAGAAAAATATGGTGAAGGAAGTCTCCTTCAATTACAGGGACTAAAGCTCTATCCTAATTCTAATCAGTTGCCACCATTTGAGTAGATTCCTTATCCTCAAGTCCATAGTCCAAATTAGAACCTAGATCCTTTGATAGAGCAGGGGACTTAGAGGTAGAGGAAATAACTACATCAACAAGTGGAGACTTTACAGAAGTCTCATGAAAAGTTGTAGTACCAATAAATACAAGAGGTGAGGGTTGGAGAGGTGATGCAGGTGGCTGAGATATACCAGAAGCTACTTGTTCACGTAGGAGTTTGACTTCTTGAGAAAGATTTTCTATTTTGGCTTCAAATTTCTCTTGCATTTCAGCAATGAGGTACCCAAGATTAATGGTATCTTCTCTATGTTCTCTACTGGTAGCCATTGCTATTTGAAATAGGTTCTGGTATAAGGTAGGGATGTCAGAGGGTGTAAGCAGATCAATGGCTGGAAATACATCAGGTTCGTTTAGTGTAGGAATAGAGGCAAGAGGTTTAGGGGGCAAAGGCTATTATGGTTCAGCAAGTAAGGAGGAAGAGGAGTTGGAATCATTGCCATCATGACTCTTTGCTAAATCCGTTGATTTAGAACCTGCTTCACCTTCTTCAGTTTCCCTTTTCTTGTCATCCCATCTGCCATTTGTTAAAGTCATTCCTATCTTCTACAATGCCTTCTCATAGAATTCCTCTAGAAGCAATGCAGGTCCTCTCTCAACATGTAGAATGTTGTGATATTTCAGAATTCTGGTGATAAGATACCCATATGGCAATTGTGAATCCTGCTTATAAGTTCTTGCCTTACACATTCTCTGCAAGATGATGTCAATCAAATTCACTGGTTTCCCTTCAACAGTAGCACCATAACTTGGAATTCTCCCCTGGATAGATAGTTGTATCCTCTACTTTTGTTGAAAAACATTCGTGATACATAGTAGAGGACTCTGTTTTCAATACTCAGATGACTTGGAGCAATTTTCCCTTCAGGAGGCATATTTTGCCTTTGCTTGAGCAGATTAGACACAATTGTGCTCCATTTGTAGTTTGCTTCATCTCCATTGTCTTTATCAACATCGTGATCTTTAGAGGGATACTTTGTAATATCAATGTTCACTCTGATTCCTCCAGTAGGCAGGTTCAGAATCTCAGAAAACAAATTCGGATGCACTGCTATCTACCTTTTCCTTAGTCTCACTTCATGCACTTTTGTCTCACTATTTAATCATAGAGAATTATACCAGGCACGTACCACTTCTTCATCATATTCTTCTTTCAATTCAATCAAGCATCTATAGTTCTCAAGTTGTCTAGCAGTTTCAAATTTGTTCCGAACAAGAAAATCTTCTAATTTAACAAAATATGGTTTAACTACTTTATGCTTCTTAAAATCAGCCTTATATGATTCCTTTACTATCCTCATACTAATCAATTCATCTGTAATAAGAGCTTACTCAGATTCAATGGCAGATGAACTTACTTGAGTATTAGCTTGAGGCTTAGATTCAGGAGTTTCTTTTGATTTTGAAGTTCAGTGCTTCTTTGTAGGAACATTCAGACTAGATTCAGCTTTCCTTTTCCCTTGACTTGGTGATTTCATTACATATTTGGACTTTAGGTTACATTGAGATCATTCGCCTTGATTTCCCTCTTTAGTTTTAGCCATAGCAGTGATTCCAAATGATTTGAGACGGTGAATGGTGTTTAAAGTAGGATGGAATGTGATTTGAACTCAAGTAATTGAAATGGACTTGGAAGATTTTGGAAAGCTAAAGGAGTAAGAATAGAGGTTTTCAAGATAGGGTTAGGTTTTCTACATAAGAGACTACTGAAAAACAAAGGTTCCTATATATAGTCTCAACATTATGCACATAACATAAGGAGGTTATGCTAATAACGACCTTCAAAGAGTTTATGTAGGGACACTGTTTGCTAGGTTATGCGAATAAGGTCCTTATATTGACCTCATAACCAAGTTAACACAAGTTGAAATAGATAAGAAAAGAGAAGAGTTATCCGGACAAGCACCCCAAGTTATCATGAAAATGAGTTTCACATAAAGCACCAAAAAAAAATAGGCAATCAATATGTTATTCGGATAACCTTGCCATCTTATGTGAATAACGTTCTTTCTTTAGGAACTACTTCTCTGGATGTAACGTTATGCGGATAAGGTAGGCAGGTTATGCTGAAATCAATTTTCACAATGCACATATAATGAAGCAAACAAAGCAGGTTATGCGCATAAGGTGATGACCTTTTCCAAAAATTGAGCTTCACAGAGACCAGAATTTCACATAAGCTCTTATTTTCATGAAAAGTCTCATACCTTATTCTAATAACCTCAAACGTAGAAACTATAGGCATTAGAAAATCAATTCATTCTCAACATAAGGCTATGAGTTATGCGTATAAGCATATTAGAAAGATTCATAAACACTTACAAACAGTTGTGTTATCCCTATAAGCCTTTTCTCTGCATCATAACTCCATTTCAATGTGTAGTGTACTTCATTTTTGTTAGATTTTCACTATTTTAGACAAAGAAGTACCTGAAAAATAAATTTCTAGGTACTCTGATGCTTAAGTCAGTATTTATATCAACTGAATCATAAATTTAAAAGAGATTTCTAAAAATTTTTATAACTCATTGGGATTTACCATTCCCCATTCTCTTCTGATTTTACCATATCTATCTTCTGCAAGTGGCTTTGTCAAAATATCTGCAAGTTGATCTTCAACAGAGACAAACTCTAACTTGACATCCCCTTTCAAAACGTGATCCCTTATGAAGTGATGTCGTACTTCAATATGCTTTGTCCTTGAATGCATGACAGAATTCTTTGTGATGTTGATGGCACTTTGATTATCACATCTTATTGGGATTTTGTTCTTCTTAATCTCAAGAACTTCAGGTTGTTGCTTCTTCCAAAGGACTTGTGCACACCGGCAGTTATGTATTTAGCTTCTACTGTAGAGAGGGCTACACTATTCTGCTTTTTGCTGAACCATGACACCATAAAACCTCCCAAAAACTGACAAGTTCCACTCGTGCTCTTTCTATCAGTTTTGGATCCAGTAATATCAGTATCTATGTAACATATAAGCTCTTCTCTATTGCCTTTTGGATACTAAAGCCCTATCTGTGATGTTCCCATCAGATATCTGAAGATCCTCTTCACAACTATTGCATGGGACTCTTTGGGATATGATTAGAACCTAGCACATATGCAGACACTAAACATGATGTCAGGTCTACTTATAGTAGGTATATTAAGGAACCAATCATTCTTCTATATTGAATTATATCAAAGAGTTTTCCCTCTTAATCCATATCAAGCTTAGTTGTAGAGGCCATAGGAGTTCCCATCGGTTTAGCATTTTCTATTCCAAACTTCTTCAGCAGCTCCTTGAGATATTTTGATTGATTGAGGAAGATGATATCATCACATTGTTTGATTTGTGATCCAAGGAAGAAGTTCAGCTTCCACATCCTTCACATTTCAAATTCATTCTGCATTAACTTAGAAAAATTCTTGCACAAAGACTCATTAGTAGCATCAAATATAATATCATCAACATAAATTTGTACAATAAGCAAATCTTTATTTTCCCTTTTAGTAAACAAGGTTGTATCAACTTTCACTTTATTAAAACCCTTCTCAATAAGAAAGTTACTCAGTCTCTTATACCATGCTCTATGTGCATGCTTTAAGCCATATAGAGTTTTCTTCAGTTTATATACATGATTTGGTTTAGTTGAGTCGTTAAAACCTGGAGGTTGATCAACATAAACCTCTTCCATGATATAACCATTCAGAAAAGCACTTTTCACATCCATTTGATATAGTACAATATCTTTTATGCAAGTATAGGCTAAGAGAATTCTTATTGCTTCCAATCTTGCAACTGGACCAAAAGTTTCCTCATAATCAATGCCTTCCTCCTGATTAAATTTTTTAGCTACTAATCAAGCTTTATTCCTTATTATTGTTCCTGATTCATCAAGTTTATTCTTAAAAATCCATTTGTTTCCAATAATAGGATGGTCCTTGAGCCTAAGCAATAAGTCCTAAACTTGACTTCTTTCAAACTGATTAAGTTCTTCTTGCATAGCTAGAATCCAATATTCATTAGTTAAGGCTTTTTCAGTACTCTTAGGTTTAGTTTGAGAAATAAATGCACAATTATTAACTTGATCCCTAAGTTGTCTTCTAGTTTTAACATTCTCTTGAACATGCCCAATAACTTGATCAACTGGATGATTCATTTGATATCTCTAAGTTCTAAAGAGTTCTTGAGAAATTTCTTCATTGATTTCATATTCAATATCTTTCTCCTGAATATCTTCCTCTACATCAAAAGATTCAGATACTTTAGGAGGTTCAACTTTATTTTCTTCAGAAACAATTAAGTTCTTAAAGCTGGAAATTAGGTCATCCTCATCTTTAGCATGCTTAGACACAATTTCATTTTCAAGGAAAACCACATGTACAGATTCTTCTATAGTTCTAGTCCTTTTAATGAATACCCTATATGCTTTACTTCTATTTGAGTAGCTAAGAAATATACCTTTATCTGATTGGACATCAAACTTACCCAGATTGTCTTTGCTGTTGTTGTGGACATAGTAATTGCATCCAAAGACATGAAGATAATAGAGGTTGGGCTTCTTTCCCTTATACATCTCATATAGAGCCTTGCCTAGAATGGGTATGATTTATGCTCTATTCATCAAGTAGCATGTTGTGCTCACTATATTAGCCTAGAAGTACTTAGGCAATCCTTTTTATTCAGCATTGCACGAGCCATTTCTTCCAGTACTCTATTCTTTCTCTCCACAACTCCATTTTGTTGAGGTGTTCTTGGGGCTGAGAAGTTGTGCTCAACTCCATTCTCATTGTAGTAATCAGCAAATTTTGGCATTTTCAAATTCTCCACCATGATCTATTCTAATACATACCATAGAGCAACCTTTCTTATTTTGGATTTTCTTAGCTAAGATCAGAAAAGAATCATATGTTTCATCTTTAGAGGGTAGAAATGATGTCCAGGTGAATGTAGAATAATCATCTACTATAACAAGTACATATAAGTTACCACCAATACTCTTAGTATGACTAAGACCTATTAAATCCATGTGAAGCAATTACAGTGGTCTAGTTGTAGAGACAATATTTTTTGTTTTGAATGAGGACTTTGATTGTTTCCCTTTAAGCATTACATTCTTTGTCTTTTTCAAACTTAATTATGGGTAATCCAAGAACAAGTTCATTTTTAATGAGTTTGTTTAGTTGATACCTGCTAACATGTGCTAGTCTCCTATGTCATAGCCAACCATCATCATTTTCACTAATTAAGCTTATTGAGCCTTGATCAAGTAATTCATTTAAATCAATAGTATAACAGTTACCGTTTCTTTCTGCCTTGAGAATAACTTTGCAGTCACTCTTTCTGATGACTAGGCAGTGGTTGAAATCAAACATAACACAGTTGCCTTTATCACAGGTTTGGCTCACACTCAACAAGTTGTGATTAAGTCCTATCACGAACGGAACTTCTTCAACTGAAGTTTCTGGGCTTCTTCCAACAATTCCAATGCCAACTATCTTGCCAGACCGGTCACCACCAAAAGTAACTTTTCCTCCTTTCTTATCTCTCAGCACAATGAATTTTTCTTTGTCTCCAGTCATGTGTCTTGAACAAGCACTATCCATGTACCACTTGTTGCTTTTCTTTGCCTTGAGAGACACCTGTAAAACAAATTTCAGTTCTCTTTTTTAGGTACCCATATTTGCTTAGGTTCTTTCTTGTTAGTAGAGGAATCATTGGGAACCCATTTCATTCCATTGCCATTTCCCTCTTTCCTGTATATATAGGTGGAAGATACATGACCCTTCTTATTACACAAGTGACAAGTGGAGAAAGGGTAAAAGGAAAGAGATGCATGTCCGAAGTAATGACTATAGTATTTGTCCTTTTGATATCTAGGAGCTGGAAATAACTCTATGCTTTAGGCTGATTTAATGTTATTAGCACACACAAAATTTCTCATGTAAAGATTTTGTTTCTTGTTTTTTAATTTCTCTTTGACCACACATGGGTCATATCCAAGACCAATTTTGTTTTGACTTACTACTTAATTTCCCTGTAACACTTTCAGCATATCCTCACTTCTAGTGAATTTAGATAGAGTCTTGTGGAGATAATTGCTCTTATCTCTCAACTAAATGCATGAGATGCAGACAGATGTGGTGGAAGAAGAAGAAGAAGGTTGTGAAGCAATGCAAGATGTATGAGGTTCATTTTCAAGCTTGTATATTTTCCTTTTAGCTTGATTCAACTGTTTAGACACTTTAACAAATTCAGCCATCAAATCATTGAATGCATCATGCAGTTCTTTGTAGGAATGTTTAGAATCATTTACCTCAGAGTCACTGTCACTGTCTTGATCATGATTCTTCTCCTCCTCTGCAATCTCTTGAGTCATTAAGCATGGATTGACAATTTCATCATCTTCTACTACTTCCTCTTCATCTGAACTATCTCCCCAGATGGAAGACACGAAAGCCTTCTTCTTTTTCCCTTTGTTAGCCTTCTTGTCCTTTCCTTGTTTCTTGCTCAGCAGAGGGCATTCCTATTTGATATGTCCAAGTTTCTTGCATTCGTAGCATATGATAGAGTCTTTGTTCTCTTTCTTGCTGCTCGTGGCTCTATCTTTCTTTGCAAATCTTCTAAATTTCTTTTTTCCATACATTCTACCAAATCTTCTCACCAGCATAACCATTGTTTCTTCATATAGCTCAGCATCTTCGTCAGAATCATTATTATCTTCTGATTCTACCTTGAGAGCCAAGCTTTTCTTTTTCTTGTCAGAAGATAAGGATTCTTTAAGGGCTTTCAACTTCCCTTCATATTCTACAAGGCTTCCAAAGAGAGCTGTGACAAATGTTATTGATTTCCCTCTAGCTTCTTCTATCGTTGTCACCTTTGGTTGCCATTCAATGGGCAAGGCTCTGAGAATTTTTCTAACCTTCTCAGATTGATTGAATTCCTTCCCAAGGCTCTTCAGCTAATTCACAATGAGGGTGAATCTCTTATGCAGATCCTTGATGTTTTCACCATCTTTTATTTTGAAGCTTTCATATTCACCTATGCATGAATTTAATTTATTTTCTCTCACTCCAGTAGTTCCTTCATGGGCAATTTCCAAAGTGTCCCATATACCTTTGGCTGTTGTACATTGAGACACCCTGTAGAAGTCGACTTGGTTGAGTGCATAGACTAGGCACTGCTTGGCTTTATAGTTGAGTAAGACCCTTCTTTTATCCTCCTTGTTCAATTCCTCTTCAGGTTTCTCTCTATACTTCCCATCATCTTCCAGTTTCATTAGACAAAGTCTCCCTTTTAGATTACCGACCAAATATCCAAGTCAATGAACAGAAGGTAGATTTGCATCCTCATTTTCCAGTATCCATAATGCTCTCCACTGAAACCAAGAGGTCTATTAATGTTGTTTCCTTCAGGAAGAATGCTTTCACCAAAGTCAGCCATGTATTCTCCCGAATTGTTAGATCCGTCAATTGGGAGTCCAAGCTCTATTACTACTTATTAGGTTAGCTTGCTTCCCAAAAGGGGGATGAATTGAGAAGATTGAAATTTTCTACAAAATTGAAATACAATAGTGATAATAAAAGTTGCTAAAAAATAGAGTATAGAGTATAAAGAACAGTTGCAAAGTAAATGAGAAGAGGACACAAAGATTTATCCTGGTTTGATTTACTTCACTTGACCTATGTCCAGTCCTCAAGCCATCACTTGAGATTTCTCCACTATATCTTCCAAGATTTGAATGGGTTCTTACAAAAATTGCAATACAACCCCAGCTCGAACATTGAGCTGAACAAAACACTCTCACTCTTCTCACGTAAGAGTAAGAACAAATCTATTAGTGTCTTCTCACACTAAGTGCTATCTACAAGCGTGTAGAAATATACAAGTCAAGATATGAAAACTCTCTCTCAAAAGAGGGGGTATGAAAATTTAAGAATAATGAATGAGCTAAATAGAGGGTAGGTAAGCTTTGAATAAATCGATAATTGATTCGGTAGAGTTTTAGTGTTTATATGTTTTTCCTCATTACCCAACAAATTAAATGAGGTCCTATACATAGTTTTAGAGCAAAACTATTTGAATTAGCCATTACTCTCAAAAAAATAACCATTCACCTACCGTATAAAATACGTCTGACAGAGGTATGCAGATAACCTTCTTAGGTTATGCGAATAACGGGTGACCATTGGCTCTAGGTTTCAACGTTATGCATTCGTTATATGGATAACCTAGCTAAGTTATATGGATAACATATTTTACCAAGGAAGGTCGAAGAGTACTGTAACATAGGTTAAGTGGATAACCTCCCTAGGTTATGCAGATAACCTACTTAATAGAAGAACATCCAAGTGCTCTGTAACACACATTATGTAGATAACTTATCTAGGTTATGCAAATAACGGGCTATACAGTACAAGTGGTCTTTTATTAGTTCACTTCCTTATGCGAATAAGGTAACCACCTTATTAGGATAACCATCTAGACAGAGACGAGGACATGGTGGACACCTATGTTATGCGGATAACCTCAACCGTTTTCATCAAATCGAAGAGAGAACAGTTAGAAAAGCTTTGAGATTGAGACTTTATTCTCATAACCTTCATACGTTATACGCATAAGGTAACCTTTTTCATGGAAATCATTTTGAAAACATGAGCTAATAATTAATCATTCAATAAGATGCCTTATTTAATATTGGGATAAGCAAAATTAAAGCTTAACTACCTTTTTTTATAAATGGATTCCTAAAATATGTGTAAAAACTCTTCAACCTTTAGGAATCTCCAGCTTTATTCTTCATATGACTTGTGCTCATTTGATATTAGATTTACAAGCTCAATGTTGTTTAGAATCATCAAAACCATATGAATTAACACTTTGTACAACCAAGAAAATCAATTAGTAGCATGGAGATCAACAAGGATCGTCAAGCTAGTCAATTGTTTCTATCTCAAAAGAAGTATATTTGAAAGGACAAAGGTACCTAACCAATTTAATATATATATATATCTGTGTGTGTATGTGTGTGTGTGTGTGTGTTTGTGTGTGTGCATGCTTAAGTATGCAAGCTTGTGCTATTTTGATAGGAATGAGCTACTTTGAGAGTAATAGAAATAGAAAAAGAAATTCCATAAAAAGGGTATTTCTTTTATTTAAAGAAAGTTTGAATGATGTGTACAAAAAAATTTTACAAGAATTTCTCTCTCATTCTCCCTTTCAAGAAATCCATTTCATGTGTACCAAACTTAACCTTTTATTTACTTATCTTATTGCACATTTTAATTCTCATGATCATCTTTGTCCAAAAACTGAGGAGGAGATTAAATATATTTCAAGTGCTCCTTATTCTTTAAAAGCAAGAACAAAGCACTTTTCACTCTTGAGGCTGTGGCCATGGTAAAAAATGTCATTAAATATGCCAAAGAGGGAATGAAAAATCATCTAGTTTTTGCACTCTCTTGAGGAAGAAAGCATTTTTCTGAGGCTTTTAATTTGGGTGATTCGTTTAGGAGGAACATTGATTAAAAGTAGATTTGGAGTTTGATAAGGCTAGACTGACTTCTTTTAGGAGGAACATTGATTAAAAGCATATTTGGATTTTGATAAGGCTAGATTGACTTAGACACATCATCAACATCATTTAGGTAAAGTGTTCTTCAATGTTTAATTTTCTTCTTTTCTTTTTGTTGGGATGATATATAGAAACAATGTCTATGTTTTTTACTCTTTATATGTTATAGATTCCAAAAAAAGAAACGTGGGGCAGGTTAGTTGAATTCAAGACTCATGGCTTGATTTATGTTTATAGATTAGATTCAATTATTTTTACGTGCCATGATCTTGATTTTTCAATGTGTGATGGTCATCATATAATTAGTCTTACAGCATGTGTGATGTATTGATTAGAGAAACATAATCATGGAGTTAGAATAGTAAGCATGATTTGCTTAGGCTATACATATTTTTATTATTGTGATGGGTAGTGATTGTAACTAAATGTGTTTAATTAATTAACTAAATAACATCGTTATTATGTTATGGTTAATTAAACACAATCTATATATTGATGGATCCTTAGGGTGAATGTAACAACCCTTATTACACTATCATGAACTTAGTATGGAGCTAATAAGTATACTTGTTAAAATATATAGTACCGGAGGAACCAAGATAGAGGAAGAAAAAAAAGGAGGTAGAAGCACTCTATACCATGGCGAACGAATCAGGGAGCTTCATTATTTTTCAAATAGAAGGGTCTATCGACGCATTGAACTTATCGTTCGCCGCAAGGCCAGACTCTGAACTTTGATAAATTTCAAACATCTTAGTCAAACAAAACAAAAAGAATCGAAGGGCAAGAAGAAGATCTTTGCTAGGGTTTCATTTCTCCAACCTTTGAGAGTGAATTTCGGACCTTAAGAGCTTATATTTTGGTTGGTAAGTGATCTCTCCTCTCCTCTTTCCTCTTTCTCTTTCGTTTTTGGGTGGATTTTTGGGTAGATGCATGGGAATCCTGATTTGGTCGAATTCTATCAATTAAAATGGTTGTTAAGGGATCAACAAAGTGTTATTTAGTGTTATTGATGCTTGCGTATGAGTTTTAGAGGGAGTATGTATAAATTATGCCAAACGCTAGGTTAAGTATGGGTGAGGAAGTGTCAAATCCAAATTTGAAGGTTTGATGCATGAGTTGAATGGTTGTATGTGGCCCATTGGTACATGAATATGTTGTTGGAACCTTGGGTTAAGAATAATCGATTGAGTTATGGATTTGGTTAAGTTCTATATTATGTTAATTGGGAATGTTATGATGTTGTAGAGGTCATTTAGTTAATTAGACGTGATTCGGCTCATGTTCGGTGTCAAAACTGTGGGTTTAGCCCGTGTGTGTGGTGTTGACGATTTTAGGTAACCAGCTGTTTGTTTTATAATTGTTGATTTGTATTTATATACATATATATATATGCATGTTTCTGTTCATACCACGATATCATTATGTGTGTGTATGGTTTCCTATACATATCGTGGTATGCACACGGCTAGACGATTCATGAATCCCTATCCCTGGTACTTGTGTATGATGATGATAAGCATGAAGTGATATGTGTATATGTGTGATTTCATAACACACTTATATGATAGCATACTAGCATGGTATAGATGATAGTTATGATAAGGATGATTATTGCATAGTAGCATGACATGAACATCATCATCACCACATGAGCATAGTAAGATATAGTGGATTGGGAGGTGATGATGAGATGAGATATGAAGATATGATATGATGATATGATGAAAGATCTCTACCACTAAATCCTCTCTTATGGCCTAGAGAGCCAGGTGGTAATAGACTGCACATTTCCTAAATTACCACCAATTTAGGTGGTTCAAGAGAAGGAAAGCCACAGTCCAAGTATTAATGTGACCATTGATCAGGTTGCATTAGTTTGAGGTAAGCTTGGTGATATTCTAAAATTATCTTTCACTGATTATTGGAAGGGAATCACCTATTGAAAATGTCGTGTGATAACATTATCTCGTGGTTCTAGCCGGGTATGAGAGAAACATGCATACCATGACATTTTGCATTGCATTGTACCATATGCATATTTGTGTAGACTGATGATATACGTTGCATGTGATTGTGCTACCAGCTATTGAGACCTTGTCTCACACTCTCAATGTCTAACATTTCAAATGAAGACTCGGGCAAAGTTTCACTTTGTATTTTGGACATCCTGGGGTCTCAAAACCCCTCGATTAACTCAGTCAATCTTCTCAAAGCATCACAAATGATCATATCAAATAATAGGCAAGTCATCAAATTCATTGAAAATCACATGACAATATAAGGCAAGAATAGGTAAATTACTACCTTCATGCTTTCTCTTACTCCTCCACTTGATGCTAATGCTCCCACTAGCTTCTTTGGGCTTCTTCAAGTCCTAATGCATCATCAAACAACTACTCAAGCTAATGGTTCCATGACTTTCTTCAAAAAGTGTTCAGGAAACCTTAATTCTTCAAAAATTCACCAAAAATTCATTCCTAACTCAAAAATGATGAATTATACCTCTATTCCATGTAATTTTTCATGAGGAATTCAAAAAAGGCCTCAGAATTACCAAATTTCATTTCTAACTTGGTTACTGTTCATTCCGAATTAAACATCAAAAACCTAAAAATTTCACTTTCTTAATCTTAAGCTTCTTCATGAAACCATCACTTGTTCCTCAGGTTTTCCACCATGAGGAACTCATTTTCGGCATCAAAAACATGAAATTCAAACTCTAAGTGTGAACAGTAACTCATCCAAAATTAGGGAAATTCAAGAAAAATTGCTACATTTTGCTATACAACAAACTACTTGCATATTCAAGCTTTAAATGTGTAGTCTAGCATTTCCCCTATGATTTATGGTTGGAAAACTCCATTTCTAGCTAAATCATGCCATGGCCGAAAACCTAAGGGAGTGGAGAGGGAAATCTAATCCATGGTTCAAGCTCTAAAGACCATAAATAGCAAGCTTGAAGAAGGAAGAGCAACTTACCACAAATGAAGCTTTCCATTTGCCTTGAGCTCCCTCTTCCTCTTCCTCTCTTTTCTCTCTTCTCCCTTGCGTTTTTGAGCCTCTATTTTGTTGTTGCTTGCTCATGAAAGTGAAGTGGAAAAGTGAGTGATTAAGTGGTTAATTATGTAGATTAATCATAATTGTTGAATCAAGTGTTTTGATGATTCCTAACCAACCTTCTAGAGCTTGAAAAGAAGATATCAAAGGTGCATGGAAGATCCCAAATGGAGAAATCCAAGTAAAATCAGCACAAGATTAGATATAGGGTTTCTTACTATGTTTAATTTGAGTAAAATACTTTGAACTTGCAAAATAATGATTTAGAAATATGATTCTATGATAATTCATAGAATATTTGAAAAACACTCACTAACAGACGAATTTTAAAGTGTTAAAATTGATCTATTGTTTTAAAAATTTGAACTTTGGCTTCTAAAATTTGAATTTTGAATTAAAAATTAGTTAGTCAGAAAAAAGATTCCTCTGACAGACAAACTTTGAGTACAGAAATTTGAACTTTGGATTAAGTCTGACAAGAGCCTTCTCTGACAGATGAACTTTGTGTTTTGAAAATTCGAATTTCTAATAAAACACAATTTATGAAAAATGAAAAATTCATCTGAGGATATGTCAAAGTTCATCTGAAAGTAAAGTTTAAAAAGAGTCCAAAGTTAGCTCACTAACGGACGAACTTTGATTTTGAAAATTTAAATTTTAGAAACAACCCTTGCAAGTCTATTTTGATAATCTGTTGACATACGAATATTGGTATCTAGAAATTCAAACTTTGAACTAAGTCAGATGAAAGCTCTCTCTGACAGAAAAACTTTGGATTTTGAAAATTTGAATTTCGAAAAAATGAACTATTGTGCCTTATTGAGCAGCCCACTGACAGACGAATTTTAGGCACCAAAATCTGAACTTCGAAGGCACTGTAGTAATATGGGACAACTGTTCACACTTTCCAGAAGTACTTTAAACTCAAAAATTTGTATGTTCCAATATAGAAACATTTTTCAAAGATGAAAATTTGAACTTTGCTTTATAACAGATGAACTTTGAAGTTCAACATTGAAGTCTTTAGCTTTCGGTCTCTGCAAAATTCGTCTATTGACTAACTAAAATTCAAGCTTTGAGTGTCAGAAGCATTAAATGCGGTTGGTGAACAGATAGTTTTTCAGAGTAACTATTGGGTAATGTCTCTAACGGAAAGATCTTGTCTCTAACGTATAGTTAAGACATAAATCTATAAATAGAACTTCATTTGAAGTTGTGGGTAACGAATTTACATTGTATATACTGAAACTTTGTCAAATTCTCAAGTGAAAGTCTCTTACTCTCACATACTTCATTCTTCTGCACTTCAACTTTTATATACACTCTAAATTAGAGAGTTCATTCTTGTAATCAATCTTATCTTCATCTGGAAGAAAGATTTTCTTGTGAGGGGATATCATAAGGGATTTGGGAAGCACTTAGTTAGAGTGCAAAGAGTGAGATTGTAAGCTCTAAGAATAGAGCATCAAGTTGTAGTGAGGCAATTGCAAGAAGCCCATTGAATTCTTACAAGATAGTGGAAAATCTCAAGTAGTTGCTTGGGGACTGGACGTAGGTCAAGATAGAGAAACCGAACCAGGATAAACATCTGTGTCTTCCCTTCTCTTTTACTGCTTTTACCTTGTTATTCCCTTATACTTTGTTTTACTACCACTTTTGCCTTCATCACTCTCTTGACTTTTGCAGTAAATTTTAATTTTCCTAATTTATCCCCCTCTTGGGAAGCCAACTTATCTAACAAGTGGTATCAGAGCCCAGATTTCCAAACAAAGGATCCAACAGTCCGGGAAATTCAATGGCTAGCTTTGGAGAAAGTATACTACCTAAGAGAAATAACACAAACAGACCACCGGGCTTCAGTGGAGAACACTATGGATACTGGAAGATGAGAATGCAAATTTATCTCCAGTCTATTAATCTAGACATCTGGTCTGTCATCCAGAAGGGAGACTTTGTCCCAATGAAACTGTAAAATGATGGAAAATACAAGGAGAAGCCAGAGGACAAATGGAATGAGGAAGACAACAGAAGAGTCTTACTGAACTTTAAGGCAAAACACTTCCTAGTCAGTGCATTAAACCAATACGAATTCTATAGAGCATCACAATGCTCCACAACCAAGGGTATGTGGGACAATTAAGAAATCACTCATGAAGGAACCACTGGAGTAAGAGAGAACAAATTGAACTCCTGCATTGGTGAATATGAAAGCTTCAGAATGGTGGAAGGAGAGAGCATCAAAGAGCTATAAAAGAGATTCACCCTTATTGTGAATCAATTGAAAAGTCTTCGAAATGAGTACACTCAGCCAGAAAAGGTTAGAAAAATCCTTAGAGCTCTTCCTCTTGAGTGGCAACCCAAAGTAACGGCAACAGAGAAAGCCAGAGCAGAATCAATGGCCTCTGTCATAGCCCTCTCTGGTAGCCTTAAAGAATTTGAGGTAAAGATAAAGGCTCTTAAGAAAGCAAGACAATACAAGAAAAAGAAGGGTCTTGCTCTAAAAGCTGCAGAAGAGAAAGAAGAAGAATCTGACGATGGAGATAAATTAGATGAAGAAACTCTAGCTATAATGGTCAAAAAATTCGGAAGGTTTTACAACAAGAAAAGAAACAAAAGATTCTTCAAGAAAGGAGCAGCTGGAGACAACAAGAAAGAACGAAAAGAACCTGTCACTTGCTACGACTGCAAGAAGCAATGGCACATCAAATGGGATTATCCACAATTCCTAAAGAAGCAAGACAAAGAAAAGAAAGCTGCTGACAAGAGCAAGAAGAAGAGGGCATACATCTCATCAATTTGGGGTAACAGCTCAGATGAAGAAGAAGATGATGAAGATGAAATTGCCAATATCTATTTGATGGCATTGCATCTGAAGAAACTCAAATCCCATTAACACTGATCATGAAGATAAGGTATATGAATCTGAGCATTCCTATTTTGAATTACTTGATGCATTTCATGAACTGCATGATGAGTTTATTAAAACAGCTAAAGAACTAAAACAGGCTAAGAAAAGGATTAATAAGTTAGAATCTAGTGCAATATTTCTAACATTGCATCTCTGCATAAAACTGAATCTGACTGTCATACATCATGTATTGAATTAAAGCAAACCAATGACTATTTACTGAAAGGCATGGCTAGACTCACTAAGGGTAAAGATATGTTGTTTGCTTTAATGGGAAGTCAGAGAATCACACAAGGACAAGCTGGACTTGGCTATGATCCTTGTGCAGTAAAAGAAAAAATTAAAAAGAAAAATCAAAATCTGTATATGAGGCATTTTATGCATGCTAATGGCCATAAAAAGAAAGATCATAGTTTAAATCGCATTGAATCCTATGATCAACCAAAATATGTGAAACAAAAATATTATCTGCATTGCTTTCTTCCTGCATCACAATCCAGCAGACCCTTTACCACTTCCAGTTCATGTGCTTTGAAGAAAAATGGACCTAACAGGAAGGTAAAATGGGTTTCCAAAGGTACACTTGTACCTAGGGAAAATGCCACTGACAAAAAAGGATCCAAGCAAATTTGGATACCTAAAAAGAAACTTTGAACTTTGTTTTGCAAATTTGTCTTAAAGTAAGAAAGAGCAACAAATGGTATATGGACAGTGCTTACTCAAGTCACATGACAGGTGATAAGGAAAAGTTCAAAAAGGCAAGAAAGGTAACATTTGGAGGTGATCAATACAGCAAAATAGTTGGAATTGCCATTGTGGGCAAGAATCCTAAAACATCTATTGAAGAAGTGCTATTTGTAATTGGCCTCAATCATAATCTACTAAGCATGAGTCAGACATGCGACAAAGGTAACTGGGTACTGTTTGACTCAAAGTTTTGCCTAGTCATCCGAAAAAGTGATCACAAAGTAATCCTCAAGGCTCAAAGGGATGGTAACTGCTATACTATTGATCCTGATGAACTTCCTTCCTTAGATTCTGTCTGTTTAATTAGTCAGGATAATGATAGTTGGTTATGGCATAGAAGACTGGCACGTGTTAACATGAACCAACTGTCAAAACTGGTCAAGAATGAATTAGTCTCTAGCTTACCAAAAATCTCTTTTGAAAAAGACAAAGAATGTGACGCATGCCTCAAAGGAAAACAAACCAAATCATCTTTTAAATCTAAAAATATAGTCACCATATCTAGACCACTACAACTATTGCATATGGATCTGATAGGTCCATCTAGAGTAAACATTGGTGAAAATCTGTATGTTCTTATGATTACTCTAGATTTACCTAGACCTTATTTCTTTCTTCCAAAAGTGAAACGTTTGATGTATTTGCAGCCTTAATTAAGAAGGTGCAAAATGAGAAACGTATTTCTATTGTGTCTATTAGGTCTGACCATGGAGGAGAATTTGAAAATTCATGCTTTCTGGAGTACTGTGATAAACATGGAATTGATCACAACTTCTCAGCTCCAAGAACTCCTCGGCAGAATGGCATGGTGGAAAGGAAGAATAGAACAATTGGAGAAATGGCAAGAGCAATGCTGAATGAAAAGGAACTTTCGCAAGTATTCTGGGCTGATGTAGTAAAAACAGCAAGTTACATCATTAACAGAGCATATATCAGACCAATTCTGGGGAAGACTCCTTATGAGCTGTACAAAGGAAGGAAGCTAAACCTTTCACATTTGCATGTATTCGGATGTCAGTGTTTCGTCCACAACAATAGAAAGGAGAATCTGGGTAAGTTTGATGCCAAATCAGATGAAGGTATATTTCTGGGCTATTCTAGTATGAGTAAAGCATATAGAGTATTCAATAAAAAGACTAAATCTGTAGAGGAATCTATGCATATTGTGTTTATTGAAAATAAAACAGTTTCCAAGCATGTCTTTGATGAAGATGATCTTATTTTGAATTTTAAGAACTTAGATCTTTCTGAAGAAGGTAAAACTGAACCTCCAAAAATATCTGAATCTATTAACATAGAGGAAGATATTCAGGAAAAAGACTTTGAGGATGAGAATAATGAAAAAATATCTCAAGAACTCCCTAGAGCTTGGAGATATCCAAGGAATCATCATGTTGATCAAGTGATTGGGGATGTTCAAGAGAGAGTTAAAACCAGAAAACAGCTACGGGATCAGATGATTAACTGTGCTTTTATCTCTCAAATTGAACCTAAGTGTGCTAAAGAAGCCTTAACTGATCAATACTAGATTCTGGCTATGCAAGATGAATTAAATCAGTTTGAAAAATATCAAGTTTGGGATTTAATGCCTAGACCTAGAAATCACCATATCATTGACACTAAATGGGTCTTTAGAAATAAACTTGATAAATCAGGAACAATAATAAGAAATAAAGCAAGACTGGTTGCCAAATGATATAATCAAGAAGAAGGTATTAATTTTAAGGAAACCTTTGCTTCAGTTGCAAGATTGGAAGCAATTAGAATCCTATTAGCCTATGCATGCATGAAAAACATAATATTATATCAAATGGATGTGAAAAGTGTTTTTCTAAATGGATATATCATGGAAGAGGTTTATGTAGACCAACCTCCAGGTTTTGAGGACTCTACAAAACCAAACCATGTTTATAAACTAAAAAAAGCTCTTTATTGTTTAAAACAAACTCCTAGAGCATGTTATGAAAGGCTAAGCAACTTTCTAACTGAAAAGGGATTCAATAGAGGAAAAGTAGATTCTACTTTGTTCACTAAGAAAGAAAACAAAGATTTACTTATTGTTCAAATTTATGTTGATGATATTATATTTGGTGCTACTGATGAATCTCTAAGCTAATGCAAGGTGAATTCAAAATGTCAATGATGGGCGAGTTTAACTTCTTCCTTGGACTATAAATTAAGCAATATGGTGATGGTATCTTCTTCAATCAATCAAAATATCGGAAGGAGTTGCTGAAAAAGTTTGGCATGGAAAAGGCCAAGCCAATAGGAACTCCTATGGCTACTGTAACTAAGTTTGATATAGATTAAGGAGGAAAAACTTATGACATTACCTAATACAGAAGAATGATTGGATCATTGCTATACCTAACAGTTAGCAGACCTGGAATCATGTTCAGTGTCTGTATGTGTGCAAGGTTCCACTCATGTCCCAAAGAAACCCATGCAACTGCTGTGAGACGTATCTTCAGATATTTAATTGGAACATCACAAATGGGAGTTTGGTACCCAAAGGGCAATGGAGAAGATCTCATTAGATACACCGATGCTGATTTTGCAGGATCCAAAACTGACAAAAAAAGTACAAGTGGAACATGTCAGTTCCTTAGAGGATCCTTGGTTTCATGGCTCAATAAGAAGTAAGATAGTGTGGCTCTATCCACTGCAGAAGCTAAATATGTTGCAGCTGGCAGCTGTTGTGCCCAAGTCATTTGGATGAAGCAGCAGTTTGAAGATCTTGAGATTGAGATAAAAGAAATACCAATAATGTGTGACAACCAAAGTGCTATCAAAATCACAAAGAATCCTATCATGCATTCAAGGACAAAGCATATTGAAGTTAGGCATCACTTTATAAGGGACCATGTTCTGAAAGGAGAAATTATATTAGAATATATCCCTACCAAGGATCAAGTTATTGACATTCTAACTAAGCCCTTTCCAGTAGATAGACATTGTAAAATCAAAAGAGAATTGGGTATGGTAAATCCCAATGAACTGTAAGTATGTCCTTATATCTATCTAAATTAGAATTTCTAATAATAAATCAATCCTAACTTTAGCATCAGAGTGTGTTTGACATTAGTTGCAGGTGCCTCTCACAAGTTCAAATGATAATAGAACCATACAATGAAGCTGATCTGGATGGCACAATCAAAAGATAAAAAGGAAGCCAGAAATCTGAGCATCTGGATCTGTTCTGTAAGTTCAGAAAGTTGAAATTCACATTTTAGATGTTTATTAAATGAATTTCCATGATTAAACTGTGTTTTTGTGAAGTTAGCATGTTCAACATTCGAATTTGAATGCCCATCAGACGAATTTCAGTTGGCCGCACACTATAACAATACTCTTCTATCCTTCAAAATTCATCTGTTACATAACAGAAATTCAAATTTTCAAAAATGAAATGCAAATATTGTCTCTGTTCAACATGACTACTATATGAATCTCTATTTCTAAAAATACGTAGGTTAAAAATTCTTTACAAAATGTTAAAATTTGAATTTTTGAATCAAAATTCGTCTCTTGTAACATGTTCACTTTATTGATTCTCTGAAAGATGAATTTTCATAAGTAAAATTCGTATGTTTCTTGTTGAAGCAAAGTTCGTCTGTTCATCTATTGTTTCCAAAACCAAGTTTCTATCAAACAAACTTCCAAGTGAAAATTTGTCTGTCAATAAGCCTAGCTGAATGGATTAACTTGTAACTGCTCGAAATTCAAATTTTGACCTTTCAAAATTTGTATGTTCAATGGTTACATACGTTAAAACTGAAGGTCATCCTCTGAACAGACGCAACCCTATTCGTCTTTCTCTCAAGTCTATTCAAATTCACTCTTTAATTACCATTAACTTCGTTCATGAACCTTCTTTTCTCACTAATTAAACTTCTTTTCGCACCTTATAAACTCATTCTTTGCATCTTTCTAAATTATTCCTCTGTAAGAATAGTGAGAGTCAAAAATCTAGAAGTTGGGAAGGGAGAGTCACGGCCAAAGAGGTCTGTGAAATCTCAATATGCCTCCAAGGAGAGTGAAACTCAAAAGAGAAAAGGCGAATCCAGTAAGGCAACTCCCTCTAAAAGGCAGAAAACTACTCCAAGAGTAGACTCAAAGAAATCAGCACCCTTTCCTTCGAAGAAAGCAGAGCCTACTGTTCCTGCCACTCCTGTCACTGCTGCATCTTCTTCCTCCTCTAGCACTGAATCTTGGAGAATATCAATTAACCTCACTACCATTGTGGAGCAATGCTCATATTCTTGGAGAATACACTACTAAATTTGTCAGCAAAAAGGTAATCAAGCCTCATTGAGTAAATTTGGAAGAATTCCTAATTTCTAACAACTTTGATGCTGGGCTTTGGATGGTAAGATATAAAAATTTGTTAGAAATACTAGAAACCTATGATGATGAGGTAGTCAAGACCAGGTATGCCTCTCTGTAATTCAACAGCAAGAAGAAGAAATGGGAAGTAAATCTAAGATCAAGGACCATCTGGTTAATAGATGAAACCTTTAATGAGGTTTTAAAAATTCCAGGGTAAGATGGTCTGAAGATTGACATTACAACCTCAAGATACATGGATGAGGCTGAAACCACAGATGAAGAAGGAGGGCCTTTTCTAAACTATAAGGAAAGCATAATCCTGAATACTCTGTTCAGAAGAAAAGAGAATAGACCACCTCTAAGCTTGCTGAAGCCTACTGACCTTAGTGCTTAAGTCAGAATCTTACACTATATTGTGTCCAGGATTATCTTCAACAAAGGAGGTAATTTCAATATGATTACAAGGGCTGAAGTGCATGTGATGGCAGCTATCATGAGTGGGAAGCTTATTAACATGAGACACATCATCCTCCAACTCATGATCAAGGTAAGAGATCAAAGGAAAGATTCCACCCTTTCCTATGCAGCAATCATCTCCAATTACTTCAGTATGCCCGAATCCAACATCTTGAGAAAGGAAAAGGGAAGCCTACTGAAATCTTCAAAGAAGAAGAACTACAAAGAATGGGAATGGAGAAGAAAGATAGGAGATGGATTGGAAAGGGAGCTGGAAAGACAGAAGACCTTTTCTTTGATAAAGATGCCTCCCAACAGCAAGAAGGAACCTCTAAGACTGCTGCAAAATCCATACCTCAGCGTTCTCAGCCAGTCTCATATCCATCTCAGCCTACTCAAGCTCAAATACCATCCACTCCATCTACTCGAGCAAAGTCAACCAAGATCACTGAGTTATATGACAGTGTGTCTGCACTCATACTTAGCATCAGAGATGAGCAAAATGCCAAGTTTGCCCATCTGCAAGACCAGATACATCAGTTGGCAAGGAATATGAAAGTAGTGGCTGATGCATATGAAGACATCAGGAGTATCATTCCCTCCACATCAGCTCCACCTTAGCCAAGATTCTCTGAGCCTATCATGTCTTCTACTCTTGAGCCTCCAAATCCTTTCGTGCTAGCCTCTCCTAAACTTGATGATGCAGTGCATGATACTGAGGCTACTAGCACATTGACCACACCACAGGCCTCCAGTAATGAGGCAAGTCCTGGTCCTCCCTTGGACTATGGAATGGATGAAGACGCCCCTCTAGAACCAAGCTCCCATGAGCCCATTCCTGAAGTTGCTCAGGACTCAATTCTCTCATCTCAAGAATCTAAGCAAGTTGAGAAACTGGTGGTAGCCATCACCACCTCACCATTCATGCGAGCTGCCCTAAATCAAGACAGGAGCATTTTGCCTTATGTTGATCTAGAGGCTATTGCTCACAATGCTCTCTTACAAGCTCAAAGATTAAGGCTTGAAGAAATGTTTCGTCCTCCTACTCCCTCACCTGTTTCCACTTTTGGTCTCTCGGAGGCATGAAGAGCTCAATTGGCTGTCACTAGGAAAGAAATGCAAGAACTTCTTGAACTCTCTGACGATGAGGATTCTAGTTCTAAAGCTTCTGAGCCTTTACCAAAGCTTAATCTAGATCTGTCATTTATCTCTATGCCTTTTCAGGCAATTCCAGTATCTCATATCCCTCCTCTTGCTGATTTTGTACACCTTCCTGATGATGCCAAAAAGGAGAAGAAGTCCGAGCAAACTGGAAAGACTGCAACAGAGCCTTCTGGCAAGACCTACAGCAAGAAGTCCAAGTCCAAGAAAAAGTGATTAGAACTTAGGATTGCTTGGTCTTTCTTGTAGTATTGTTTTATGAATGATAAATCTTTGCTTTGAACTCTATTCTGAATTTTATGATTGCCATGTTCTGTCTTTGTAATGAAAACTTAAATGGATTAATGAATCTCTCTATTTGATTTGCTGTACATGATATCTTATCTTTTGAATTATAATGCATATGTTGAGGGGGAGCTTTTTAAAGCAAACCCAAGTACTAATCCAGTTTGCAAGTTGTTTTGTCATCATCAAAAAGAGAGAGAATGTTGAATCAAGTGTTTTGATGATTCCAAACCAACCTTCTAGAGCTTGGAAAGAAGATATCAAAGGTGCATGAAAGATTCCAAATGGAGAAATCCAAGTAAAATTAGTACAAGATTAGATATAGGGTTTCTTACTATGTTTAATTTGAGTAAAAGACTTTGAACTTGCAAAATAATGATTTAGAAATATGATTCTATCATAATTCATGGAATATTTGAAAACTACTCACTAACAGACAAACTTTAAAGTGTTAAAACTGATCTATTACTTTAAAAAATTGAACTTTGGCTTCTAAAATTTGAATTTTGAATTGAAAATTAGTTAGTCAGAAAAGAGATTCCTCTGACAGACAAACTTTGAGTATAGAAATTCGAACTTTGGATTAAGTCTGATAAGAGCTTTCTCTGACAAATGAACTTTGTGTTTTGAAAATTTGAATTTCTGATAAAACACAATTTATGGAAAATGAAAAATTCATTTGAGGATATGTCAAAGTTCATCTGAAAGAAAAATTTAAAAAGAGTCCAAAGTTAGCTCACTGATAAACGAACTTTGATTTTGCAAATTTAAATTTTAGAAACAAACCTTGCAAGTCTGTTTTGATAATTTGCTGACATACGAATATTGGTATCTAGAAATTCGAACTTTGAACTAAGTCTGATGAAAGCTCTCTCTGACAGATGAACTTTGGATTTTGAAAATTTGAATTTCAAAAAGATGAACTATTGTGCCTTATTGAGCAGCCAACTGACAGGCAAATTTTAGGCACCAAAATCCAAACTTTGAAGGCACTGTAGCAATATGGGATAACTGTTCACACTTTCCAGAAGTACTTTAAACTCAAAAATTTGTATGTTCCAACATAGAAACATTTTTCAAAGATGAAAATTTGAACTTTGCTTTATAACAGACGAACCTTGAAGTTCAACATTGAAGTCTTTAACTTTCGGTCTTTGCGAAATTCGTCTGTTGACCAACTAAAATTCAAATTTTGAGTGTCAGAAGCATTAAATGCGGTTGTCTCTAATGTATAGTTAAGACATAAATCTATAAATAGAACTTTATTTGAAGTTGTGGGTAATGAATTTACGTTGTATATACTGAAACTCTGTCAAATTCTCAAGTCAGAGTCTCTTACTCTCACATACTTCATTCTTCTGCACTTCAACTTTTATATATACTCTAAATTAGAGAGTTCATTCTTGTAATCAATCTTATCTTCATCTGGAAGAAAGATTTTCTTGTAAGGGGATATCACAAGGGATGTGGGAAGCACTTAGCTAGAGTGCAAAGAGTGAGATTGTAAGCTCTAAGAACAGAGCATCAAGTTGTAGTGAGGCAATTGCAAGAAGCCCACTGAATTCTTGCAAGATAGTAGAAAATCTCAAGTAGTTGCTTAGGGACTAGACGTAGGTCAAGATAGAGAGACCGAACCAGGATAAACATCTGTGTCTTCCCTTCTCTTTTACTGTTTTTACCTTGCTATTCCTTTATACTCTGTTTTATTGCCACTTTTGCCTTCATCACTCTCTTGACTTTTGCAAAAAATTTTAATCTTCCCAATTCACCCCCTTGAGAAGCCAGCTTATCTCACAATAATTAACCCTTAATTAAAGCTACATTACTTTTTGGTCAAAAAGTGACAACTTCTTGAGGAAGTTTTCAAACAATAACATGCTGCCTAAAGCTGCCCCAATCACACAAAGAATGAGTACTTTAAGTGTCCAAGATTGCTCAATTTTTCCTAGTCCAGATATATCTTGAACCGGGTAATTTTTAAACGTACCGATAAAACTGCTTTTGATGGTAAATTAGCATTTTTGGGTTACATGACTATTCTAATTTTATTTTCATATTTTCCTAATTATCCTATCCCAAATGATATATGTGTATGGCCCATATCCTGTCCCGGTTTCTTTTTAACCTTCGGTAAGGCTCACGGTTTACTTTATCAGTTTACTGTTACTTTTGGACACTCAGCACTGATTATTTCTTTATCCTTGAATATTAACCCTCAGTGCTATATACCACTGGACTTCTCTCATCGAGGGCTTCGTTTTGACAGTAATTTTACATATTTACAAAATTACCTCTGACTCGAGGTTAAATTATAATTTTCAAAACTTTCGAGTCATTAGGTGTAATTTTCCCCAAGACATTTCTAATACTCATTCCACATAATTTTATGAATTTAGGGACACGGATGTCCTTTTAATAATTCTTTGGGGGCAAAAATATAATTTTCTCATTTTTCTGTCCAACCGGGAAAAATGACCTCTTTGCCCTTTTTCACGTAAAACGGTATTTGTCCATTTTTGCAAAATCCCTATACATTTCCAGATATTTTAGCTTTCTTGGGATGTTACACCATCTTTGGGAGTATCAGTTGTAATCCGATAGTTTTACCACTTTGGTTTATGTAATGATCTGTGCCAAGTAGAGTTACGTGTATGTATGTATGGTCTTGTTATCCTGGGAGTGATGTTATGTATGCTATATAATGATATGGATGATTATGATGATGTTGATGTGATGGTATTGAAGATGATGGATGATATGTGATAGGTGTGGATATGTGCTATGTATCATTTATATGTCTGTGATGATGATTTACCCTAGCATGGGTCATTGTTGTTGGAGCATGTGTCTATGAGATGGATTGGCTGTATGTGTGAGTCCAAAGTGGTTTTGGGCTTAAATTGTGTGATTTGGGACATGTAGCCTATTATGTGAATTTGGGGTTCAATAGGGTCAAATCTCAAAGAAGTAGGTTCTCTGGGGTGAAACCTTCTTGAATAAATTGGTTGAGTCAAATAGGACCTGTGTGAATGGTTCTCAGGTGCCAAATTGCTAAGGTTGGCAATTGGGGCCTATAGGTGGTATGTTTTGGTCAAAATATAACCAAATTGGTCATAAGTATCTAAAATCTCCATATAGAGATGGATTGAAATGAAACTGGTGTCTATAGTTAGATTGGGATGAGATTGACTTGTAGGTGTTAGAATCAGGTCAATTGAAAGTCAAAGTATAAAGTTGAGCATGGCAAAAGTTCACATAAAAAATCAGCAATTTGCTAATACATGTTCTAATACCGGTGCCAAAGCACCAAAAGTTTGGTTGTAGCACCAAGTGCTACTGCCTCTCACAGGCCATGGTTGCACCAAGTGCTACTCGGAATATTCTAGTCCTATTTGGAGTTTTTCTGTGTTCTTAAGGTTTTAGGAGTTGTTTCGGGATATTTTGGGAGTAAGTCATTACAATGAATTTGTAGCAATCAATATTATAATTGAATCACTCATGACATTTAGTTTTAACTAATCCCCCTAAAGATGAACCCCTAGCATCTATTGTGCTCCAATTGATGAGATCATTTATTGAATTACTTTCATACATTCGTATCAATTCATTGTTATCAACATACTTGAATTCTTAGATTGCAACTATAGAGTGGAAAATAGTAAGTTTGAATAGAAGTTTAAACCATAAGATTAAGTTTGAATAGAAGTTTAAATTCTATACATGTGGGTTCAAGTGTAGAATATTCCGAGTATTTTTATTACTGTGATCAACTTTGAATACTTATGAGATAATTTCAATAGATCATGCACTTTCCTATTAAATTAAATTTTTTTTGCATTACATAAAATTTGAAAAATAAAATGTACTATTCATAATTATATTTTATTCTTTATATTTGTGTTGGTTCTAATTTTTCACTAGAACAAACTTGTAAGTTTTTGAACATGAAAGGAGCATACTATACTCATTTTATTGATGTCATCAATGTTACTTCTTACATTTTTAGGTATTTTCCATGAAAACTACTTACTTTTAATTCATAAAGATAGTGTTTGAATGCTTGAACCAATTAAAAAAAACTAAAACTATATAAAATTGTTTTTCATAGTTTTTACAACTCATTGCACAGTAAAATTTCAAAATTCATAATTAAATGTAGAAAAAATCATCATTTAATAGTGGTTCAAGTTTTGAAAAATCTTGCACATCTTGAATTTCATGGAAAAAATATGAAACTACAAAATAGACGCATAGATTCATAAAGTTTATTGTGTAACTTTTACCGTTCATTTTTTAGTTACTGTTTCTGTTCGGAATCTGAGCCTCAACTTTAAAATTCATTTCTCATGAAATACAAAGCCATTTGGTGCATACTTAGTATCATTGGAAAGCTTTGCATATCTACTTTCTAGCTTTATTTTGTACATTTATTTTATTTCTACTGGCCAGAACATCAACCTAAACATTAAAGGTTTAGAACTATTTTAAACTGGAACAATTTTGGGAATACAAGCATAGCTTCCATTATATAACTCCAAATGGAGTCAAACCAGTGCCAAAACATCTATAAGACATGGCTCTATGTATCCATGTAAACATTAAATTTTTGGAGTAATACACAAATTTTCATAGAATAAAAAAATAGACAGTAAATACAATCATAAACAATTTTTAGCATATTGGCTAGCCTCATCATCCTTCCATGCTTTTGCTCTTTCCTTTGCTACTACTTGACCCTATCATTGGGGAAACTTGAGGGTGAGATAGGGACATCTCAGTAGTAACATTGCATATATAATTATATCATAACAAACATTTAAAACATTAGAAACATTGCATAATTTTATGAAAACATATATAAATATCATATTGTCTCACAAAAATTCAGCAGCATAACAGTTTAGAAAAAGGATATCCCGAGCTTTAGCCGTCTTCATAAAACAGCTAGCAATCATGAAAAATAATCACAATAGTAACATGAAATATTTTCATAACATATAAACATTCATAAATATCAATTATGCAATAACATAAATCATGACAATGTGCTACCTTGAAGCTTTAACCTTTGGCTTCCTTTTGGTCTTTACTCTTACTTTGCTTTACTTCTCAAGCTTGTTGAGAGCCTATATACATCATCAAACTTTTCTTAACAACTTGATATCTTCATTTGAGTTCCTAAATGCATAATGGATCCTAAACTTCGACATTATGCAAACCAAGTTCAAGCTTTAATCTTTTAACCTTTCTTGACTATTTGGCATGCCTAAAATTTGTTGGAAGCATTAATTTCTTAAGAATCCAACCCTAAGGCTAAGATCATTATTTGACTGAGACATACCCCCTTAAGACCCATGATGGAAAAACTCAATCTTTCATCATGTAAGCATGCACTTTAGACATCATGCAATCCCTTAAACTCATCCTTACTATTAGCTAAATGAAACATACACCCTTGCTTCCATTTTCATGCTTGGCCATGGGATAGGTGTTACATCTTACATTTTAAAGCTTTTCTCATGAAAATGGTTTTGTTCCAACCTATGAAAACGGTCTTAAAAAACTTGAATCATTAAAACTTTAAAACTCTATAAAATTGTTTTTCACAGTTTTTACAACTCATTGCGCAATAAACTTTCAAAATTTATAATTAAATGTAGAAAAATTATTTGATAGTGATTCAAGTTTTTAAAAATCCTCACATCTTGAATTTTATGTGACAAATATGAAAATGGAAAATTGACGCATGAACTCATATAGTATATTATTTAAACTTTATTGTTCATTTTCGCATCACTGATTCTGTCTGACATCTAAGCCTTAAATTTGAAAACTTGTTTCTCTTAAAGTAAAGAGCCATTTGTTGCATACTTAGAATCTTTGGAAAATTTTGAATGTCTACTTTCTAGCTATATTTATGTTGTATATTTATTTTACTCCTACTAGCCAGAATATTGTTTTAAGCCTTCAAGGGTCTGAAACAACTTTTATTGGAGCAGTTTTGGCAAAACATACATAACTACAATTATATAGCTCCAAATACAGCCAAACCAGTGTCATTTTGTTCTTGAGACATAGATCTCTCTATACATATAGACCAATGAATTTTTAGATATATGTACAAATTTATACAGTAACCAGAAGTAGATAGTACATAAACAGAACATTAACAGCTTTCAGTAAAGTTCCATCATAATTATTCCTCATGCTCCACATGCTTCCCTTCAGGGGCAGACGCAGCTCTTCAATCTTGGGGGGGCCAAATTTTATATATATAGGGAAAATATAAATATTTTCTACTAATATTCATGTAGTATTGGATAGCAATGTGTGTGTGAATGATATAAGAGATAATTTTATAACCCCCTTTACTACTATGTAGGCAAGTCAAATAGATATATATAACATTATATATATATTTGTGTGTATGTGTGTATGTATATATAGATATATGGGGGAGTTCATTTACTGGGAAAATCATTTGAGATGTTTTATATACACAATATACATGAGGACTTACATGGAAAGGGTAAGAAGTTAGGAGGGGCCATAACCCCCCCAGTGATATACTTGGGTCTGCCACTACTTCCCTTTGCAATGGCTCAACTCTATCATTAGTTAACTATGGGGTGAAATTGGGAAATATCAGTAGTCAACTCACACATGCTATCATGTCATCAAAGAAACATTTGAAAGCATATAAAACAAAACATACTTTCATTAAATTATCAAAACTTCCAGATTGTCTAACAAAATTTTGGCAGTATAATGGCTTAGTAAATGGGCATCTCGAGGCTTAGCCCTTAACATAAAATAGCCACAAATCATAGAAAAATATTCATAATAGTAACATGACATCATTTACAAATCATAATAATATATAAAACATTCATAAGTAATAACATTAAGTAAATGCAAGAGACTACCTTAGAGTTTTATTAACTTTTCTTTGAACATTGCTTTTATTTAGTTTTATATCACTTCCTTAACTTGATTGAAGCCTATAACATCATTAAATCTTAAGCTAAATAAAGAAAAAAGATACTAGAAGAGATTAGGAGGAGAGACTTATCTTGAAGACTCCTTGCCTTGCTCCTCCTTCCTTCCTTCTTCTTCTCCTTCTCCTTCCTTCTCTCCCTCTCTTTCTCTCTCTAGCCCACCTTCTCCCTCTCTCTCTTTAAAACCTCCCAAGCCTTCAACCAAATGAGCAAATTGCAAGGGGGGAAGGGGTCTATTTATAGGAAAAGTGGGTGAGTATGAGTCCTTGGAATGCTTCTTGGTCTAAGGGCTCAAGTTTTTCCTTTAATATTTTGTTACTTTACCATTGTACAAAAGATATTTTTAGTTTTGTGAGCGGAATGGGTAATGGTATTTTTGTCCAACTAAGGGGGTGAAATACTTTAACTTTTTATCTTTTACTTTTTACTTTTACCTAGTCCAATAAATTTTTAAGTAATTACGTTTTTACGGGACCTTTTACCATACCTAGTAAATAATCTTCACTAATACCCCTTTATATTATGGTAAAATTATACTGATCTTTAACTCTTACCCGATTCAATACTTCTATGGTGAGGTCCATCTGTCTAACTTTTTACCATTCATATCCTCAATAGTTACTATTCACATGGGACCCATCTTTTACCGAGCTTGTTTTCTTCTCTGAGCTCACAAAACTAGTAATACTTGTACTTTTAGCTTACATTGGAGTATTATAATATTATTTTTTCTCTTTTATATTGTAAAATGACCATTTTGCCCTTACCTTTTTGGTAAAATGATCATTTTGTCCTTTGAAGCTCTTTTTTTATTTTTTATGATACTTTAGGCCTTAAACATATTTAATTAAATATCCAAAATTTTCCAATTATTATAAATTAATCCAGAACAATTTAATATCATTCATAATATCATCTTATCATAATATACATACATAAAAAATGGAGATGTTACATTAGGGCTTTGGTAGAGGGAAGAAAAATACTCTAAACCCTAACTCAACCTATGCTAAACAAGAGGGAAAGGAACACTAGAGAGATTGGAAAGAGAGACTTACATTTGAAACTTTGAACTTGCCTTCCTCCTCTTCTTCCTTCCTTTCCTTCTTTCTCTCTTCCTCTTCTCTTTATGCCAACATTATCTCCCCGACACCCTTTAGGTGTTTGCAAATGAACAAAGAAAATAGGAGAGGTCTTGGGGTATTTTGTAATGCCCCTCACAATATCTTTATTGGTTTGTTCAGGACTGGAGGAAACAGGGCGGAGTTAGATTCAAGAGAAGCCAGAAAAGGCTTCACGCCGCAGTGAGAAGTAGAGCCGCCGCAGCGAGATGCCTTCCAGTAGCGTTGTCCGGCAAATTTATGGTGGCGCCGCAGTGAGATATTTGAGGCCGTGGCGAGAGTCAAGAATTTTGTTTAAAACCGGATCATTTCGGACATTCAGAACGAAAGGAAATCGGAGAGAGCGACTAGAGAAGTGACGAGGGTTCGACATTTCCGGCGTCCAGGAGTGATTTTCGGACCTAGGGAGCTTGGATTTAAGTTAGTAAGTGTTCTCTACTCCTCTCTCTTCATTTTTCTTCGGTGGAAATGTGGGGTTTTCAGTTTTGAGGTTGGGTTTCCGGTTTGTGACGAAATCCACCGATTGAAATGGTTAAAAGAGGTTAATGGTGTGTGTTTTAGTGTTCTTGTGGATTGGATGCGAGTTTGGAAGGGTTTATGTGTGATTTGAGCTTAACTCTAGGTTGATTCCGGTTAGGGCTCTTGGGAATCCGAGTTGTATGGTATTGCTTGGTGTGTAAATGTTCCTCAAGAGCTTATTGATGCATGAAAGGGAGTGTTAGAACCTTGGGTTAGGCCTAAAAGTGGTTGAATTATGATGTTTGGTTTAATGATATACTGTGTTAATGAAAGAATTGTGTTATTATGAAGGTTGTTTGGTTAATCGGGAGGGCTTCAAGCATGTTGGTGTTCAAGAAAGCGTGTAGAACTTGCGTGAGCACGGTATTGACAACCTGAGATAATCGGGTGATTGTTTATGTGATATTGTATAGTTGAGTATATATATATGCATGTCTTTTTCATACCACGATATTGATGTGTTGTGTGTATCATTTTCTATATATATCGTGGTATGCGTATGGTTAGGTGATGATGATGATGATTGTGATGATGATATATATGATGTTGACATTGATATGATATGAAATGGTGCATACATGATATTATGACATGATGATGATTATATGATGATACATTACATCACCATAGGATATTGTGAGATTGTGTATATGGTGGACGGAGTGGTGATGATATGTTGATATATATATATATCATATGATGATGTATTTGTTAGGGAGGATAAGGATGGGATATGTGTATATGTATATTTGTTAGGAAGGATAAGGGTGGATTATATGTGTTAGAAAGGATAAGGGTGGACCGTATATGTTAGGGAGAATAAGGATGGATTGTATATGTTAAGGAGGATAAGGATGGGAGTCTCTGAGAGGACAACATGCATACCATTCATTTTACATTACATTCGTGTGTTACATGATTTATACGTGTGTATATATATATATATGTTTATGTGTTATTGATCCCGATTACTGAAACATTGTCTCACCCTAACCTCTCCCATGACTAACCATTTCAGGTGAAGGTTCTGGCACTAGTCCTGAGAAGCCCTAAGAGTAGTTGTGTACGTGGGAATAGTCTATGTAGTTTTTATTTTGGATAATGTATTATGTGTCAAGTATGATAGAATGTTTTGTATTAAGTGTATGGTATGGCAAAACAGTTGTGATTACATATATTGTGATGTATGGTTGGTTGTGTTTATGATATATGTATTTCGTGGTGTTCTAAGTGTTGGATGTTGGGAAGTCGCTATGGTAGTATTTGTGAGCTCAGAGTGGTTTAGGCCTGGTTGTTGTGTTTTAGGGCCCGTAGCCCATCTGGTCATATTGGAGTTCAAGGGGGTCAAAACTCAGGGGAGTGGTTCCTTTGATGTGAAACCTCTTTAGACATGTTAGTTAAGGGGTTTTGGACCTGTATGAATGGTCTCTGAGTGACCAGTTGTCTTTGGTGACAATTAGAAGTGGTAAGTGGTGAGTTTTAGTTAATAAGTGGTCAAAACGGTGTTAAGATTCCAGAATCTCCCTACAGAGTTGGTTTGAGGAAAGAAGGGTGTCTATGGATAGATTAGGACTAGATTGACTTGTAGGAGTCAGAATCAAGTCAATCGGAGGTCGGAGTATAAAGTTATGCGCGTCGGAAGTTCGTCCCGGAGTGTGAAATTTGTTGATATCCCATATCAACATGGGGTGCCGTGGCTCCAATGTCCGGGCCGCGGTGCCAGTTTTGACAGAAGCGAGGGAAAAACAGAGCAGGCCGAAGCCGCGGCGGTACTGTAGCAGCCGCGGCCCAGCCCAGTTTTTGGCATTTTTGGGTTCGTTTCCACTGTCTTGGAGTATAAGGAGAGTTGGTTCGAGATATTGGGTTGTATTTTAGTTGGATATTAATGTATTTGGTTATTTTTGGAGGTAATAGAAAGGTAGGGTGCTACATATTTATAGTAAAAGTGGATGCACCTTAACCCTTGGATTTAAATGTGATCAAATGGCTTGACATTAATCCTCTTTATTTTATGTAACTTTACTATTTTACCCATAGATATTTTAGGCAATGTGAGAAAGTATGGAAGGATATTTTTGTCCAACTTTTCCCTCGAATTTCAGTTTTCAAGATAAAAAGAGGGAAAATGTACTTTTTGACTTTTACAGATTAATTTATTTCTGGTGTGAGTGCTTTTTTATATGAGTTTTCTATTATACTCTATATCTTTTCTATTTATTTTATCTGTGAGACCCATTGTATTTTCCTCTTCACTTTTCATGTAGGGTCCACCTGTCTTACTTACTTTTTATTATTTATCTCCCATGGCATTTACTATTTACGTGGGACCCACATTTTATTGGACTTGTACTTTTTCCTCTTCAAACTCACATAACCCGCATCAGTTATACTTTTAATCTGCATTGAAATATTGTAATATTATTTTCTCTTTCTTCTATTGTAAAATGATCATCTTATCCTTTTTAAGCCCCCCCTTTTTTTTTACATTTTTATACTATTTTGACCTTAAATCTATTTAATTAAATATCTAGACTTCTCTAAACATCATAAATTTATCCATAAAATAATTTTATATCATTCATAGCACCATATGGTCATGAATTACATACATAAGAATTGGAATGTTAGAGTCCATGCACGACAGACGACTTAGAGGACCAATTTGATTCATTTGAATATTCAAAACACTTTCGGCCAAAACAAAAATTGAAAGCACTTGCATGGAAAGTGAAATCGTTTTGAATTAGTCAAATGATTGTGACTTCCAAAATGAAAAACGTAATCCCTGGAGGCTTATCATTTATTGGCCAAAAGAGCGGAAGCTTATTATATACAAACACATATAATATACTGAAGGGATTGATTTTGAGTTAGTCAAAAATAAGTTTTTATAGAATTGATTTTGTGTTGTGGTTGTAGTAAAAATTAGTTTTTTACTAACGTGTTTATGTTTAAATTATTTATTTGAAAATTGGTTTTGACAAAAATGATTATATTTGGATGATTTTAATCAAAAATACTTTTAGTACAATATTTTTTTTTCAAATTTTAATAAATAAATTTTCTTTTTACAATATCTATTTAATATATATATATATATGTTTGTGTAAAACAAGTTCAAAATTATTTTATTTTATTTATTTCTATCAATTTGACTTATATTTTTTCTTCAAATTAAGTTTAAACTCTATCTAATGATTAATTTAATATTCTTAGACTAAAATTCAATCTGCATTTATTTAATTAGGAATATAGTCTATCTAATGTAATATTTTCTTACAAGTTATAGTTCATAGAGATTAAAATTTGTAAAGGGGCATTTTGGTAATTAAATAGGAGAAATTTATGAAAATTTTATTTTCTTAATTTTTTCATTTTTTTCTCATTTTTATTGATAATTATCTAACTTTATTTTAGTTGATCCACCTCATCTCTTTTTCACCTAATTTCACTCAACCAACAAGGCTTATGCTAACCACCCATTCCTTGCACGCACAAACCAGTATAAATGTGCGTGTGAGTATGGATTTCCAAACAAGGATACAGTGCGCGATCGTTGGTGGGTTAGTCATAATTAAGAGAGCACTCTAGCTTAAATAAATGTTTTTGGATTTTGGAAATTTTAAGTAATTATTGGATAAATAATGAGAGAGAGAAATGAAATAAGTTATTATGAGATAATAAATGATTATAATAAATAGAAAAAAAATTAGCTTATCTCATAATTACTTATTTAAAGTATAATTGGTTATGATATGCAGAGAAGTGTTTGGCAAATTTTGAAAATAAACATTTATGAATCCCCATAATCAATTATATCAAATATCCAAACAGGCCCAGCAGACCAAAGTAGTAAGGTAGTTACAGAGAGGCAGCCCCTAATAGACAATAATAATTGTGAAGGTAGCTAATTTCAATGGATAAATAATGGAAGGATTTCCATTTTATTTAATTCTATACACCAGAATAAATGAGATGCAGTATTTATAGGCACCAGTACATTATATGAAATTAAAAAAGCAACATTATTAATAAATTATGGATATTGTAGTTTGCTGTAAATTTTATACTTTTTGTTTGATATATATATATGGCTATAATTTTTCATTGACCCAACTTGTAAGTCTTTGAACGCGCTAGGAGCATACTGTACTCGTTATATTGACGTCATCGATGCAGGTGAGACGACCTAGAGGGCCAATTCGATTAATTTGAGTATTCAAAACACACTTAAAAAAAAAAGACAAGAAAAGAAAAAACATTCAAAACACTAATTGGGCAAGCACAAAACGCCACATTACATAGTCTACCTTTCGTGCTTTACAATTTGCATGGAAAGTGACACCATTTGGAATTAGTCAAATGATGTGACTTCAGAAAAGAAAAACATAGTCCAGCCCAAAAAACAAACACAGAGAGAATCGTAGTCCCAGAAGGCATATATATATATATATATATATCCACACACATATATTCTAAAAGTAGTTCTTGTAATTAAATCGATCCATATATGGAATTATAAGATACAGCTTTCTTTTAAGTCATCCGAAAAAAAATTATAATTTCTAAATGAACAACCATTTCCTTTATGAAATTTTTGTATAATATGAGATGGCTTCAAAGTTTAGCAGTGTAAGATAAATATCAAGTATATATAAGTATATGAAATCATAAAGATATAAATTATAGTTTATCTTGCCTACAATATACACATGAATAGATGCAAAAGTAAAGTTCCATACTTCAAAAATTCATTGGTCTATATGTATAGATAGATCTATGTCTTAGGAACAAAATGACACTAGTTTAACTGTATTTGACGCTATATAATGGTAGTTATTCCTGTTTTACCAAAACTACTCTAGTAGACATTATTTCTGACCTCTAATGACATATATTGATTCCTTGACGAGTAGGAATAAAATAAATATACGAAAAAAATATGGTTAAAAATTAGATAAGTAAAGCTTTCCAATAATGTTAAGTATGTGCCGAATGGCTTTTTATATTAAGAGAAATGAATTTTCAAAATTAAGGTTCAGATTTTCAGACAGAATTAGAGACATAAAATAAATAGTAATATGTTTATAATAAACTGTATGAATTGATATATTCATTTTCTAGTTTCTGATTTTTTCCTAAAAATTAGAGATATGCATGATTTTTAAAAATTTAAACCATTAAAAAAGAATTTTTCTATATTTAATTATGATTTTTAAAAAATTACTTCATGATGAGCTATAAACCAGCCAGAACCATTTTGTATAATCTTTAAGATTTTAATTGGGCTGGCTGGTGCGTCGGGCGTTGACAGAATGGTTGCCATAGTGGGAATGGGAGAGAATATTCCGGAGCCAATGTCTCCAGTCCAGTTTCGGTGATCTGGGGAAGGAAGGCTGCCGGAGCTACCGCAGTCGACTGCAAAATCATCATCAGGAGTGTAGGAGGTGACACAGATAGAGAAAAGAATTTGGAAGAATAAGAGGAAGGACACGACGATTGCTGGTGGCTTATTCATATTGGAGACAACGCTCTGGCAGAAGCTCACCTCAGTAGTGATGGCAGGGAAACTGATCCGTGAGAGCCAATTTTTGAGGAGCTTGCTTCGTTTTATGTGTGTCGATGGGTTTACTTTATATATATATATATATTGGCCTATACATATATGTATATATATATATATATCTTTATATAATATTTCCTGTTAGTTACAGTCAGATTAGATGTGTTTAAAAAATTAAAATATCAAAGGGAGCTTTGTATTTTTTTTTTTGTCACCAACCTGTTCTTCTCATTTCTTGAAAAAAAAAAAGCAAAGATTGGTGATAGTTGATATTAATAACTGAGACATTAATAGGTGGAATAATTTTTTGTTTGTTTAAATATAATTGTGATTATACTTTTAGTTTTTAATTAATAAAAATGAAATGAATCATTTTATGAACTTTTTAGTGATGAAGAAATTAATTTTTAAGAAACTATTTAATAAAGTATTATTTTGTAATTTTTTTGTGAATATTATTTTATATTTAATGTGTTCTTTGAAATAAGATCGCAACATAAAAGGAAAAAAAAAGACTTTGATCTTGGATTTTTCTCCCCGCTCAAGACTGTATTTGATGCGAAGCAAAGGAAGGTAAAATGCACTTGTAATATGATGTAATATAGTGTTGCGGAGATTTTGTTTTTTAATTAATTCATTAATATTAATTATAAATAATATAATTAAAATTAATTATTTTAATAATTTTATTATTAAAAAAATAAAATAATTTTTTTATTATTTCTAAGATGAGGGGCAATCTAGACTATCGTATTTTTATTTTTTCCTATCATTATAGAAACTAAACTAACCAATTTTTCTTTAATCAACTATTTTTCCTTTCTTTAATTACCCTCATCTTTTGGTTAAAAAAATCAAAAAATCAAAATATTTAGAAAATAATACTAAAGTTCACTTTACTTTCATGTCAAGATAGAATTTTTTTAAATAAAAATAAAAAATTTTCAAGTCAGAATAGAAAATTTTTCTATTCTAGTACCAAAAACAATTTTATTTTGATTTAAAAATTTTTTATTCTCATTTAAAAAAAATTATGTTCTGACTTTAAAATAAAATGAACTTTTATCTCATTTCCCAAATACATTTTTTTTATCAAAACCCAATTCTCAAAAAAAAAAAATTACACTTATCTAGAATGGGGTAAAGTATTTAGAACAATGATCTCACCGGAAATACCTTTTTGTGACACTTTTTTTTTTCTTTTTTCTTTTTTTATATTTATATCATGTTAAGTTAACCAAATGGCCCAAGTATTATTGGCGTTACCCACGGCAGCGTCAACTTGTAGCCAAGTCCTAACGTTTGTTACTTTTATCTTGCCTATAATATACACATTAATAGATGCAAAAGTAAAGGTCCATACTATACGGAAATAAACATCATCACAGAATCTCACCCCAAAAAAAACACCATTACAGAAACAGCAATAAATAACCCATATAAGTCACCTTCCTATAAACATTATCATGAAAGTAATTGCAATTGGTCTTTCCTCTCATATATTAATATATAGATGCAATTAAAAGAAAAAGGTCAAAATTACTTGGTGCATCGGGCATATAATCATACAAAGTTCTCACCGTATGAAGATGAACGTTAACAAACATCATCATCACACAGCAATAACTTATATCAGTGACCTTCATTTCATCGAACTGTTGGATGATCAAGTTCGGAGAAGACCGACCCAGAAAGCAATGACTGATCCTCACTGCTCGAAGTCGTCATCTTGCTGGCCTTTGATTCGCTCCTTGATCCATCACTACTCGTGAAACCTACGTTACTTTCTTCCACGTTTGTCACTCTTCTCAGCAGAGCCCTTTCCTCGCTTTTTCCTTCAAATTGGGTCCCACCAATCCCCATTATTTGCTCTGTGCTTTCTTGAAGCTGCAACGCAAACTCGAGGCCCCACACAACATCATTCATCGATGGTCGTTCATTCCCATCATCCACCAAACAACTTAGTGCCAAGTGGCTGAATGCTTTTAAGCACTCTGGTGTGATACTTTCTGTGAGGAAGGGATCAACGGCTTGATGAATCACACCCTCGTGATGGCATTTCCGTACCCACTCTACTAGACTTGCCTTCTGCTTCTCCACGTTACGTAGCAGTGGTGGCCTTCCACACAGTACTTCGAGTAATACAACTCCAAAAGAGTAGACGTCCGACTTTTGAGTCAACCGTTGACGCTTATAGTATTGCGGGTCCAAATATCCAAAACTTCCTTTTACCACTGTGCTAATGTGAGACTTCGACATCCCTGTGGGACCAATTTTAGATAATCCGAAGTCGGAAACCTTAGCCACCCATTTCTCATCTATTAAGATATTTGTTGTCTTCACATCACGATGAATGATATTGTGGTTCGCCCCAGTATGAAGATAGTGCAGTCCACGCGCTGCACCAACGCACATCTCCAACCTTTGCTTCCAAGACAGTGGTTGGCTGTCAGAATCGTAAAGGTGGTCACGGAGGGTCCCACGAGCCATGAACTCGTAGACAAGGATCATCTCGGTGCCATCGTTACAGTAACCGATGAGAGACACTAAATGAAGGTGACGAAGTTGAGAGAGCATTTCAATCTCAGTCTGGAACTCGTGGAGCCCTTGTTGCGAACCTTGTTTGAGCCGTTTGATTGCCACGGGAACCGTACTGTCGTCAATGTAGCCTTTATAGACGTTACCAAATCCTCCCACACCCACAATGAAAACATCATCGAAATTACTAGTGGCTGCTCTTATCTCAGATATTGAAAAGCGGCGACACAAATCTGACGGCAATGTTGGCCCATGGGATTTGTTTGTTTTCGAAGTGGCAACTGATTTATGTCCCCACCACGAACTTCCTTCATTGACCGGAACTCTAGTCAATCGCCGGAATATCAGCAAAGCAATAAGAGATAGCACTATGAAGCCTGTAGTTGCCCCCACGATGATGGAAATTACCCTTGTTTTCTTTGCATTTGTAGATGACTTCGATGGGGGCATGGATGGCGGTGAGGCAGACAGACTAGGATCGGGATTGGGACCTCCGAGATTGTCGCTATAGTCACTTGTTTTCAGAATTTCAATACCATTCAATAACACATCTCTATAAGCGCTTCTTGCAGTTGGATGTGGTTGCAACTTAATTGAAAGAATCATGTTCTTCAAGCTTCCTTCGCTCTGAATCCACACCGCGTAGTCCCTATGGACAGGAACCAGGTTTCCAGCCCAAATCATCACATCGGCAAGAGGCTCCACCAAATAATCACCTATAAAGATCTGAAAAACTCTCTCTCCAACATTTTGAATGTGTTGATCAAACTCACAAAAATGCAATCTCACCATATAAGTAAACTTTGAGTCAACTAGAAAATCCCAAGTCACATTATATTTGGATGTTTCAGTCATCCCATAATTACGGGCAGTCTTATATACGTCATCCGGTGCAAAATAAGTTTGATTATCTTTGAATTTAAGCTCTAAACCAAAACCTGCTGATATACTCCGTGACCGCTCTATCTCCAAGAACCGATTATCCGGGTTCCAATTCCGAAACATTCCGGTATCATTTGCAGGAGGGATCTGGCTTCCACCAACGTTGATTCTATACACGGTCTCAAGAGCTTTGTCGTTGTTGACCGAAAGCTGATTGGTTTCGCCATTTAGCGGCATCGCCTGTAGGTTTGGGTTTGTGTAGTAAAGATAGGTGGGCATAGAGACGACCTCGATCCCGTTGACTAAAGCATAGGCATTTGGATGAGATAGGCTGGGTGTGAAGGTTACGTTTAGCCTCTGACCTGGGTCAACGTTGATGCAGTACTCTCGTATAATGGTTCCTTTGGGAGAGTCGGCGTTAGTTGAATTGGGAGCGTCGACGTTAGCTGAAGCATTGAAGTCCTTAAGAAGGGTGTGTGGTCCTGCTTTGACAGAAAAGAGAGAGTCATAGCGAAGGAAGTTGCCGTAAGAAGATGGGTAAAAGTAGAGGCGAATAAACTTTTGGCCTTCTGTCACCGGAAAAGAATAGGAGAATTCAGAGTGAGAGAGGCGTGCGGTGCCGTAGGGGATTATTGCTATGCTGACTGGTGTTTCAACTTTGTCGGGGAGGGTGCCGTTGTTGGGATCAATGAGAGAGAATAGAGTGGAGCCAATATCTCCGGCCCAGATCCGGTTGTCAGCAGCAGGAGATTTGCCGGAGGAACCACAGTTGACTGCAAAATCATCAACAGGTTTGTAGGAGGTGACGCAGATGGAGAAAAGGACATGGGAGAATAAGAATAAGAGGAAGGGCATGGGTATTGTTGGTGGGTTAGTCATCCTGGAGACAGCCAGTCTGTGCGACATAATTATTGAGAAATTAGCTTCTTTGATGTTTAAAAATAACAGAGAGAGAGAGAGAGAGAGTGATTGAAGGAAAGGAAGGAGGAAGGAAGAAACATAAATGGGAATTGCGAAGACGGTGATTGAAGGAAAGGAAGGGCGAAGGAAGATGGAAAATGACTGACAGATTTTTACTAATATTTTTTTTTCGTTCATAGTTACTGTGCAATTATATAATAATTTTACAATTGAATTAATTTAAAACTTATCAATGATTTTTTTATTTACCCATTTAAATGCCTTTTTTCCCTTTAAGATGAATACATTATTTTTCATGGCTAGGAAAACAGGTAATCTTTTTCAAATTTCAATGTCAACAATTTTAGGATGGCGCTAAGGTGGCAAACATTTGGACACCTGGAATACACATGGCATGAATCCACATATATGTGCTGACGTGGCAGAGGTGAAACTCTGTTCCCAAACAGCCCCACTTACCATATAGGATATGGATGTGTTTTATGTGAGTCTATAAATAAATATAACAAATATAATTAAATAAATTAAAAATATATTTTATTAGTTTAATAAAACATCTTTATCATTGATTAATATTAACACTTCATTAATAAAAAGAGAGTGACGCTTAATATTTGTATTATATATAAGTATTAATCTTATTTTTTTACTAAATTATTTGGAAGAACACATTAATTATTATAAAAATTGAGCAATTTCATGAATATATATATATTTCAATTAATTTGTATATAATTTTCGTGGCCAAATATATTATATATATTAATTTATTTTACTATAAATATAAACTTTTAAGATGGATCCTTATCTTCTATTAAAAAAATTGAAAATATAATTTTAATATATTTCTTATAATTCTTACTTAAAATAATATATTAGATATATGATAAATATATCTATATATTAAAAAAATTAACTAACAATATATATAATTTTTTCATTTTTCTTTTCTTTTTTCTTTTTCTGGGAATTTGAAAGTCTGATTCTGCAATTCATACGTTAAGAGTGATATCATATAAATGTAGGGGAGTGATTGGCATGTTTCTTAATCTGATATAATGTAGAAGTGCAACAATAATTGGTGTTTTGATAAACAGAATCAGGATTTGTTTCAGTGTAAATTAGGTTTTTTCCCTGAAAAGCTTGTCCATTTTTTTGGTTAAAAAAAAAACTTGTCCATTGACCTGAGCTTAGCTTGAATTTCTCACTTTTAGTTAGATGATGGTCCTTTTCAAAAGTATAGGTTCAGTTGCGTTATAATTGCAAGAGTTGTGAAAAAGAGTAATTTTATGAGCAAAACGCAGTAGAAAAAGGACAAGGAACAAAATATCCTACTTAATACACACATACTCATCTGATGAACATTATTAAATTACAAGTTAACTAATGACACATATGACGTATGCTTTTTTCTTTTCGCCCGTAAAATCATGTATATTAATTCATTGACCAATCGTTATACAATTGAACTTTTTTTTTTTCTGAATAAAATAGTGATTAGGGAAGGCACACCTAAGATTACCAGGCAGGAAGCCGATGCTGGGGATTGGAGATCCACCAAACAAGATAAGCTGTCATTAAAGACCCAGACACTTACGCATTACTAGAAAAATGACAAATTTCTCGCTAAATGTCATTTTTTTCTCACTAAATTGAAAATAACGACGGATTTTATCTCTCGCTAATTTGATCACTAAAAATGGCATCGCTAATTTTAGCGAGGAATAAGTTGATTCACTCGCTAAATTAGCGAGGGATTTAATCCCTCTCTAAATTTAGCGAGAAATGAGTTCCTCGCTATTTTCTCGCTAAACTATAAGAAATTCAAAATTCTCATATCACCACCAAGACCACACCACGTCACATCATTGTCATGTCACCCGCCACCCATACCACATTACTGCCACATCACCGTGATTGTGACACGTCACTGTCATGTCATATAATGATTTCAAATATGCATTTACTTATATTCGAACCCATGACCTCTTGCTCTTAGTGCCTTTATATTCAGACTTTTGTCAGTTAAACTGTAATATATTTGCAATCTTTATATGAAATATGAAATATATATTATTTATTTACACACTAATACACACATATATTTATAAATTAATATATTTTTAAAAAATAAAAATATATTATAATTTTAGTTATTAATATCATAAAATATTTTATATTTTGAATTTTGTAATAAATGAATTTTCATTTTCATTTTTTGCCAACAAGTTATAAAAATTAATCTAACTATTTTTATTAATTTAAAATAATCAACTGATAAAAATAATTTTATAACATAATTATTAAAAAAAATTAATTCATTAAAATTAAATTTTTAATAAAATAATTTTAATCTATTAAAATTAATTTTAAAAAATTTAGCGAGGGACAAATTCCTCGCTATTCATAATAATTTAGTGATAAATAAAAAATTCCTCACTAATTTAGCTAGGGAAAGGATATTCCTCGCTAATTCCCTCACTAAATTTAATTTGTCGCTAATTTCTTGCTATTTAGATCATTCAGCGAGGGATGAGTGATCCCTCGCTAAATTGCATTTTTCTAGTAGTGACGAAAGCAAACTCAATCTATCATGGGAGCATTTACGCCTTCAATTTCATACATTTGTTATTAGAGGCTTAAGTAAGGGCGAAAGTTTAGATAAAGAGTTTCATCATTCCCTTAGCGTTTTAAAAAAATGAGTTTAAATAATTTAGCAAATTAACATTAGTTTTGAATGAGCTCACAATTCTTAATTTGGCAATCACTTGCAAACTTTCGATAGGAAATATTTGGCAACTTCACTTTCATTTGAAATATTCAAAAACTGGACGAGTTTTGGCCCAACCAGAATGGGGATTGATTTTAAAATTTGAATAGATAAATTATGGGATGAAAAGATTATTGTTTTCCTATCTTTCCTTTTTAAGGGGAAAAAATATATTTTCTAATGGTCATAGAAGTTCTGGCCGCGATGTTGTTGGCCCTTCTTTTTCTATGGAGTACTCTATGTTGTTTTAATTTTTACCTAATCATACAGATTTTAGAGTTGCTAAATCAAAAGAGCTTCCTCGTAAGCCAATGAATACATTCAGGCAGTGCATATATATGAAATTATATGCTTCTGGGTCGAAGGGTAGAGGTTGGTACTTGGTAGTTGCTCTCTGTTTCATGATAATAAAATCCATGTTAAATTTAAATTTGTGTGAAGTCCATAACGTTTAATTCTTCAGTTGAATATTTGAATTATTTCGGCCAAAGTTAAATATTTGAAATTAAAACTATTTCATCTATGTCTAGAAGCTGATTTAATTGTCTTAAATGCGAGGTCAAAAAGCCTAAAGAGAATATTGCACTATCATAATTTTCATCAATTCTTTTTTTCCCCCTTTTGTAAGACTAGGGTAGAAAAATTTAGATGAGTTGGATTCTACAGGCTCACAAAGGACAAGACAGGCTTTACGGTTTAAAGAGCGCTTATAAAAATATTTACAAATTACCCATCAATAAGATTTTTATATCGGGAAAGGACTTTGAATTCTATTATGTTCCATCTCTTTCAAAATATTTGCCATTTTGAAATTTTTGTTTTGTTTTATAATATCTGTCATTTTATAATTTTTATGAAATATTAATTATTTTTTATTCATTTTATCATTCATTAATAAAAATAATGGTAGGTGAAGCAAGTACTAATAATAATTTAGTCAAATACTATTAAATATAGAAGTTTTGACTTTAATAACTTTAATAAAGCAATTAAGATAAATTTAAGGATAAAGAACCTTTTGGTTCTCAAAGTTTTCCCAAATTTTCATATTGGTCCATATGTTTTCATTTTAATTAAATAATTCTTATAGTTTTATATTATTAAATAGTTCTAGCAAAAAATATATATATATATATATATTATTAAATAGTTAATCCTTATTATTTCAAAAACTCAATAATCATTCACTCTATTCTTTAAATGACATTATCGCTATTAAAATTGAGATAATGTAGCTAACAGTTAGTTAGCTTGGATTGACACATAAATTATTATAGTTGATTGGCTTATACCTAAAAAAAATGTAAATATCTACTAGTGATTCATATTTTTACAGGAATGTCTCTATACTTTTGGAAAAGAAAACAACCCAATTAGTGTGAATAATCTGTTAGTGTAAGTCATCAAACTATTAATTGCATCATCTAAATTTTAATAGTGTTAGTGTTATTATGGAAGACAAAATGATTAAATTACAAAGTTTTTGAACTTTGAACTTAAACTAATCCGAATCAAGTAACATCAAACCCTAAATTAAGAGAAGCTCTCATAAATGTGTTTTCTGTATTTATACAGTTTCGAATTTAAAACATTATGATTAAGCAACTTTAACTTCTTTCATTGAAACCAACATTTGTGGTAATATTGTATTGAACTTATATAGGGCATATAAATAAAAAAAAATTTAAAAAAAGAGATGGAGTGTTTAAAGCAAGGGTTCGAATTTATGGAGAACATGGTTAATCATGTCATCACAAAAATTCTTGCAAGCACTAATGACAACAAATTAATTAAAGACCTCCATTGGCAAGTTGTAGAGGAATAATAGCAGCTGAATTCAAATGCAGCAATAATGGAGTCTACACTGATGGAAAATGGGCTTTTGAAGGCCCAAACTCTTATATCTATAGACTCCTAACATTTCCCCTATTCAGACTTTTTATGTGTTTTTATTCAAGAAGTTCAAACTAACAGATATAGTCATATATAGTATATCGAAATCTCACCAAAAAAAAAGTCATATATAGTAACAATTCCCAGCGCATAACAACACATCAGTACACACACAGGACAGGGCAAAACACAACAAGAGAAAGGGGGGGGGGTGTGGAAAAGAAAGAGTAATATAAAACAGCAAGATGGCGTTCAATGACAACTTTGGTTAAAAATCCTAATGATACGGGGCAAAGGAAAAACAACCAAACTAAGCCCAAAAAGCCGAGCACAACAAATCTAGTTTGTCATGGTAATCAGTCAACGTGACTCAATTGGGTTCAGGGTCAGTTGGGCTTAAGAAATAAAAAATTCGAAGCACCGTATCAATCTTTGGGTACCCAAACCCAAACATTGATAGCTTTTCCTGTGCGAACTCAAAGCCCAAAAAGTAGCCTAAACAAATAAGAAAGAAATCAAGGATACAGAAAAATAGTAAGTGGGTGAATATTAGATAATAGGGAAAGTTCCACATTGAATAAGACAAAGATAAAGGATATATAAATTTGAGGCATTCCTAATCAACTAATATTGCAATCTCTCCTTGATTAACCCACTGAGTTCTCGCTTTTTGAAACCATAGAAGCTTCTCTAGAACCAATTACATTAAGTTATATATAGAGACCAAAGATTTAATTTTCCTAAAAAATACTTCTGCATTTTAAAAATTTGTTTCTACTAAATAAAATTAATAATAATAGAAATGTTAAAAACTAAAAATACTAGTATAATAGATATTACGTATTTGATTGATGAGGAAGGAAATCGAAAGACTAGGTTCTGCACGTCAACAACTGCGATACCATCCCATTTCAGTGCATGAATTGGATTATGATATGGAGAAGACAGAATCACAGGATTCGAAGAAAAAATTTCTTTCCTTATAAACGGGATTGTCAAAATAAATTTGGTTTAGTCAATGAAGGAGATGGTTAATGAGGTAAGATCCTGATTTTGAAGCATGAGCGGTCATTTTTCTTAAACCTGTTTTCGGCTACTAAGAAATTGAATTCATGGATTATATATAGACATCAAACGTGTTTTCAGCTACTAAGAAATTGAATTCTTTTCTTTTTTTTTTCCATATTATATCATCTGGTGCTTTCCGTTTAATTCTTTTGGATTTTGGAATTTCAGTTTTGTTAAGATTGGGTAATTATGATTGAGAAGTTGTAGAAGGAAGTTGTGGGACACGGTGGATGGATTTTGGAAGCAGGAGCTCCAGAAGTTGGACCTAGTATAATCAAATGTTCATTTTTCTTTCATGATTTGTTATTTTTTGCCCATGAAAAAAAATCAAGTATAGAAAGGTATCCTCATTTGGGCTCTAATAATAGTTGAATCAGCATTAGCAGGTATAATTAGATAGTAGATACTTGTACCAAAAGAAAAGGACTGTATAATTATATATTCAACACTCCTTGGTAGTTTGATGATGTGATTTATTTGATTTATATTAGACTGTGTATTTTATTATTTTATGTTATAATATTTTTTATTTAATTTCAAAATTAGTAATTAATTAAGTCATTGAATAACTTTATCAAAAATTTATTTTTCTATGCGTTGTTGCATGGGATGAATTGAGAAAAAGATATTTTGGGACCCTTAAACAACAATATTGTCAAATTAAGATCTATAAAACTTAAAATCCTTCAAAAGGATTTAGGTCCTTATAGAAAATTAAAAAAAAACTTTTTTACTAAAATACCCCTTCCCCTTTCCCCCTTTCCTTCCAACCTTACTGTCACCGGTGCTGGCAACCTCGTCGGAGGTCCGATCACCGGCGACATCGTCAGAGGTTTGGTCATTGGAGCTCCGGTCACCGGTAACAGTGTCGGAATAGTGAAATATTTTCACTTAGAAAAATAGTTTTTGCCACTTGGAAATTTAGTTATCCCCATTTGAGAAATTAGTTCTTATCAGTTGGAAATTTAGTTATTTTCACTTGGAAAATTTGTTATCCACACTTGGAAATTTAGTTATCTCCACTTAGGAAATTAATTATCGCCAGATAGAAATTTAATTATTTTCACTTGGGAAATTTGTTATTAACACTTGGAAATTTAGTTATTTTCACTTGGAAATTTAGTTATCTCCATTTGGAAAATTAGTTATCACTAGTTAAAAATTTAGTTATTTTCACTTGGAAATTTGTTATAATAACTAAATTTTCCAAGTGGAAATAACTAAATTTCCAAGTGTAGATAACAAATTTCCCAATTGAGAATAATTAAATTTCCAACTAGCGATAACTAAATTTCCAAGTATGAATAAAAAATTTCCCAAGTGAGAATAACTAAATTTCCAACTAGTGATAACTAATTTTCTAAGTGGGAATAACTAAATTTTCAAGTGGAGATAATTAAATTTCCAAGTGTGGATAACAAATTTCCCAAGTGAGAATAACTAAATTTTCAACTGATGATAATTAATTTTCCAAGTGTAGATAACTAAATTTTCAAGTGAAGCTAACTAAATTTCCAAGTATGGATAACAAATTTTCCAAGTGAGAATAACTAAACTTCCAACTGATGATAACTAATTTTCCAAGTGGAGATAACTAAATTTCCAAGTGAAAATAATTAAATTTCCAAGTGTGGATAACAAATTTCCCAAGTGAGAATAACTAAATTTCCAACTGGCGATAACTAATTTTCCAAGTAGAGATAACTAAATTTCCAAGTGTGGATAACAAATTTCTCATATGGGAATAACTAAATTTCCAACTGGTGATAACTAATTTCCCAAGTGGGGATAACTAAATTTCCAAGTAGTAAAAATTATTTTTCCAAGTGAAAACATTTCACTGTTTCAACACTATTACCGGTGATCGGAGCTCCAGCAACCGGAGCTTCGATGACCAGACCTCCGGCGATGTCGCTGGTGATCGGACCTCTGACGAGATCGCCGACACTGATGACAGTGAGGTTGGGAGGAAAGGGGGAAAGGGGGAAAGGGGAAGGGGTATTTTGGTAAAAGAGTTATTTTTTAATTACCTATAAGGACTTAGGTCCTTTTGAAGGATTTTAAGTTTTACAGGTCCTAATTTGACAATATTTTTATTTGAGGGTCCCAAAGTTTCTTTTTCCTAGATGAATTTATATATAAGACATGTAGAAAATCCATGTATACGGGAAATCTCGGCATGTAATGCAACTTTAGCTTGTTTGGACTTCAATTATTGTCACTTATAGCATATTATAATTGCTTATTTTACAAAATTATTAAACATACCAACTTTTTAATAATTACTTATATCTCAAATAAGTGATTATAGAAAAAATTAAATTTTTTTTATTTATAATAATTATTTATTTAACTTTTTTTTTATTCTTTACCCAATAATTATTTAAACTCATAAAATCTAAACACATTTTTTTTAAATATAAATTATTTTTAATATAATTACTTATTTTCATAAAAGGTTAACCAAAACTTAACATATGTTTAGTTGTCAATTACTTAACTTTTCAACTTTTTATTTTTTTTCTTTTAAAATAAAAAAATAAAAAGATTGATGTCCACATGCTAATTCTTATTCAAAATATATTCTTCAAATCTGATTCTGCATTAATAGTAACTTTCGATTCTAGTACTCTAGCTACGATGGCATTGATATTTTAAAATCTTGGTTCAACAAGCAAAACCTAACAGAAACATACATATTCTTCAAAGCAACTCATTCAAGCATTCATAGATGCATTTACTATCAAATAAGTAGATCTGACTTTATCAACACATTAAAGAGAACAAAAACAGGGCCTGCCTCGAAGATACAGAAATAACCAGGTCTGACCTTAACATAAGTATTTACTGTTAAAGAAGCACACAGAAAAACAGGAAAAAAAAATGATTAAGTGAAAGATATGATCAATTGTGCGCCCCAGGGATGCAGTAGGGACTTCTGTTATGTTGACCACAGTTTTCTTGTTGTGGACGACGACGAGGCTGGGTGGGTGCAGGGAGGCAAGAACTATATAATTCCCCTGGACGACACGGAACGGCTTTGTTAATCGGAATTTTACTACCCGCTGTAGGGCTAGGCGTTGCAGTCTTTAAAAGAGGATCCACGAACGAGTTGGCCTCATTCATAATATCATCGTCATTAATGAAGCAATCATGCACGCAGAATCCACCAGTGAAATTGTTTATCCGGGAGCCAATGTACGTTGAATCTGCAGAAGCCGAGCTATTCTGGGAATTCAGGAGGAAAGTCGCCGTCGTCAGAAGCAGCATTAGAACTTGCGCCAAGTTCTTCATTAGATCCCTTGAATTGTCTCTCTAACTCAAAAGTCTCACTTCAAGCTTCAGGCCCTTATTAATTCTTTATCTTCAATTGATATATATATTACCTCATATAGGTCTCCATAAAAAAGTGTCGGTGCCCTGAGTAGAGATCTTGATAAGGAAGGAAAGGCCTCAGTTATCCTATGCTCAACTTTTTCGTTTCCTTGGGAGATGAGACCCCATGTTCGCGCTCTTACGTACGTAAGGTACCTATCATGCAAAGTTGTGAACCGATGAGGTTCACCATTATGAGTAAATTATCTTCTAAGAAATTAAAATCACATGCATCCCTCAACTATGTTTCTGGAAACTCAAAAAGAAATTAAAAATCATCGATGTGTCCCATATTGCTAAAACTAATTTTGACTAGGAAAATGTTTTTTTTTTTGGCTGCGAAAATGTCGTGCTCAATACTTTAATAATAAGCAGTTGGGTCCCAACATCGCTTTTGGTACACTCGAATAGATTTGACAGGCATGGTGGTTGAGATCATTAATTGAGTATAAAACCAACTGAAGTTTAATATCGATAACCTTTTGCTTCTCTAGCTGCGGCTGCTGCGCTGCTACACTATGCATCAACGAGTGAGATAAACAAGGGTAGATCTCATTGAGAGTTGAATTTTTATATATCTTCTGTCTAATTTTATAACATTTGAATGAATTTGACATTAAAATTTAACTTTATCAGGAAAAATTTTTTTGTATGTTTATTGTTAAAACTGTAAATTACTCCAATATATTTTTAAACAAGAAAATGTTGGTTTTTTACTCTTTTTGGCCCCGAAAAATGTTTCGTGCAGTTAAATGCTTAGGATATTAAGTATTTGGGTCCCAACATCGCTTTTGTAAATTTCGTAGATTTGACATGGTTGTTGAGATTATTAATTAAGTTCAAAGGTGATTGAAGCCTAGCATAGGTAGCATTTTGCTTCTCTGTGACTGTTGCACCGTGCAGCAACCTAAGGCATAGATGGGTTGGGTGGTCCCCTTAATAATTGAGCTTTTATATCCTTCGACCCCATCTTAATTGTGGTGAAAACTTTAAATGTTTTTAAATTATTTATTATTTTATATATTAATAAAATATTAATTATTTTATTTATTATTTTATCTTTTATGAAAAATAATAATAAATAAAATATAAATTATTTTTAATATTTAAATTTAAAATATTATTAAATATTATTATAATTTAAATTATTTTATAATTTTATTGATCTATATACAAATTTTTAAAATGATATATAAAATAAAAAAATATATATATATAACAGTTGAATGAATTAGACTTTAAATTTAACTTTATCAGACAAAGTTTTTCTATGTTATATTTTTTGTGCACACAAAAACAAATTTTGTTGTTGTAACATGCTCCCTTCGTCTCATTGCGTAAGAAAATATTAAAATTTTTTTTATCTCATAATATAAGTTAATATTTAATAATTTGACAATTTTGTCACCCATTAATATAATACATAATATTATAAATAGTATTAGAATAATAAAAAAAATATTTAATAATAAAAAGAAAAGTATAGATATTTAAATTTTTTAAAAAAATTTAATAAGATATGATTTACTTCTTAACATGTGTGAAACCCTAAATAATTATGTTATAATATGGGATAGAAGGAGTAATTTATAAGAAAATTCCATATTATCTTTCCTCTCTATATCTACTTACATATATAGATTGAAAAGAAGTTCAAAACCATTGAGTGTAGCAGACATACGATCATACAACGTTCTAAATATATGGAAGTAGACGTAAATAAACAAAACTCATTAAACAATAAGCCATATCAGTGACCTTCCTTTCATCGAACTGTTGGATTATCAAACTCCGAAAAGACCGATCCAGAAAGCAACGATTGTTCATCACTGCTTGAAGCAGTCAACTTGCTGCCATGTGATACACTGCTTGATCCATCACTACTCGTGAAACCAACTTTACTTTCTTCCTCGTTTGTTCCCCTTCTCAACAGATCCCTCTCCATGCTTTTTCCTTCAATCACGGTCATATCAAGCCCTATTATTTCCTCTGCGCTTTCTTGTTGCTGCAAGGCAAACTCGAGGCCCCACACAACATCGTTCATCGATGGCCGTTCATTCCCATCCTCCACCAAACATTGAAGTGCCATGTCGCTGAATGCTTTTAAGCACTCTGGTGTGATGCTTTCTATCAGCAAGGGATCAACAGTTTGATGAATCACACCCTCCCAATGGCATTTTCGGACCCACTCTACTAAACTTGCCTTCTGCTTCTCCACGTTACGTTTCACAGGTGGCCTCCCACACAATACTTCGAGCAATACAACTCCGAAGGAGTAAACGTCAGACTTTTGAGTCAGTCGTTGACGCTTATAGTATTCCGGGTCCAAATAACCAACACTTCCTTTTACGACTGTGCTAATGTGAGACCTGGACATACCTGTGGGTCCTATTTTGGATAATCCGAAATCCGAAACCTTAGCTACCCATTTCTCATCGACCAAGATATTTGTAGACTTAACATCGCGATGAATGATATTGTGTTTTGCTCCGGTATGAAGATAATTCAATCCCTGCGCTGCACCAAGGCATATCTCTAACCTTTGCTTCCAAGACAGTGGATGGTTGTCAGAATCGTATAGATGGTCACGGAGGGTCCCACGAGCCATGAACTCGTAGACAAGGATCATCTCGTTGCCATCGTTGCAGTAACCGATGAGAGACACTAAATGAAGGTGACGGAGTTGAGACAGCATTTCAATCTCAGTTTGGAACTCAAGGAGCCCTTGTTGCGAACCTTGTTTGAGTCGTTTGATTGCCACGGGAACCGTACCGTGATCAATGTAGCCTTTATAGACATTACCAAACCCTCCAACACCCACAATGAAAATATCATCGAAATTATTGGTGGCTTCTCTTATCTCAGCTATTGAAAAGCGCCGACACAAATCGGACGGCAATGATGACCCATGTGATTTATTTGTTTTCGAACTGGATACTGATTTTTGTCCCCACCACGAGCTTCCATCGTCCACCGGACCTCTAGTCAATCGCCGGAGTATCAGTAAAACAATAAGAGATAGCACAACGAAACCTGAAGCTGCCCCTATGACAATGAAAACTACCCTCCTTTTCTTCGATGAGTTTGATGAAGGCATGGCTACCGGGAAGGGAGAGGGACGTGGATCGGGATTCGAACCCCCGAGATTGCCATTGTAGTCACTTATTTTTAGAATTTCAATACCATTCAATAAGACATCTCTGTATGTGCTCATTGCAGTAGGGTGTGGTTGCAACTTAATTGAAAGATTTTGTTTCTTCGAGCCCCCTTCACTCCGCATCGACACAGCATAGTCCTTATGTACAGGTTGCAGGATGCCACTCCACATGACCACATCGGCGAGAGCCTCCACCAAAATATCAGATATAAAGATCTGAAATACTCTGTCTCCAGCTTTTCGAATGTCTAGATCAAACTCACAAAAATGCAATCTCACCATATAAGTCAACTCTGAGTCAACTTCAAATTCCCAAGTCACATTATATTTGGACGTTTCATTCATCCCGTAGTTTCGTGCAGTCATGTATACTTCATCAGGTGCAAAATAATTTTGATCATCTTTGTAGATTGGCTTTAAACCAAAACCTGCCGATACACTTAGTGAGCGTTCTATCTCCACATACGGCCTATCTTCGTCCCAATTCCGGAACATGCCAGTATCATCTTTAGGAGGGATCTCCCTCCCACCAACGTTCATTCTATACACAGTTTCGAGAGCACGGTTGTTTCCTACCGGAAACTGGTCGTTTCTACCATCTAGCATCATCGCCTGGAGGTTGTCTGGGTTGGTGTAATAAAGATAGGTGGGCATGGAGACGACCTCGATCCCATTGACAAAAGCATAGGCGTTTGGTTGAGATGGGCTGGGCATGAAGTTTACGTTTAGCCTCTGACCTGGCTCAACGTTGACGCAATACTCTTGCACAATGGTTTCTTGGGTAGCGTCGTCGGCGGTCAGTGAGGCATTGAAGTCCTTAAGAAGGATGTAAGATCCTGCTTTGACGGAGAAGAGAGCGTCGGAGCGATGGAAGTTAGGGTAGGAATATGGGTAAAAGTAGAGGCGAATAAACTTCTTGCCGTCGGTCACAGGAAATGAGTAGGAGAATTCGGAGTGAGAGAGGCGGGCGGTGCCGTAGGGGATCGTTGGGCTGGCTGGTGCGTCGGCGTTGACAGAATGGTTGCCATAGTGGGGTTCAATGGGAGAGAATATTCTGGAGCCAATGTCTCCAGTCCAGTTTCGGTGATCTGGGGAAGGAAAGTTGCCGGAGCTACCGCAGTCGACTGCAAAATCATCAACAGGAGTGTAGGAGGTGACACAGATAGAGAAAAGAATTTGGAAGAATAAGAGGAAGGACACGACGATTGCTGGTGGCTTATTCATATTGGAGACAATGCTCTGGCTGAAGTTCACCTCAGTAGTGAAGGCAGGGAAACTGATCCGAGAGAGCCAATTTTTGAGGAGCTTGCTTCGTTTTATGTGTGTCGATGGGTTTACTTTATATATATATTGGCCTATACATACATACATATATATATATATATATAATATTTCCTGTTGGTTACAGTCAGATTAGATGTGTTTAAAAAAATTAAAATATCAGAGGGAGCTTTTTATTTTTTTTATTTTTGCCACCAACCTGTTCTTCTCATTTCTGAAAAAAAAAAAACAAAGATTGGCGATAGTTGATAAATAACAGAGACATTAATAGGTGAAATAATTTTTTGTTTGTTTAAATATATTTGTGATTATACTTTTAGTTTTTAATTAATAAAAATGAAATGAATCATTTTATGAACTATTTAGTAATGAATAAATTAATTTTTGAGAAACTATTTAATAAAGTATTATTTTGTAATTTTTTGGTGAATATTATTTTATATTTAATGTGTTCTTAGAAATAAGATCGCCATATAAAAGAAAAAAAAAAGACTTTGATCTTGGATTTTTCTCCCCGCTCAAAACTTTATTTGATACGAAGCAAAGGAAGGTAAAATGCATTTGTAATATAATGTAATATAGTGTTGCTGAGATTTTGTTTTTCAATTAATTCATTGATATTAATTATTAATAATATAATTAAAATTAATTATTTTGATAATTTTATTATTAAAAAAATAAAATAAATTTGTTTTATTGTTTCTAAGATGAGGGGCAATCTAGAATATCATATTTTTATTTTTTCCTATCTTTATAGAAACTAAGCTAACCAATTTTTCTTTAATTAATTATTTTTCCTTTCTTTAACTACCTCATCTTTTGGTTAAAAAAAATAAAAAATCAAAATATTTAGAAAATAATGCTAAGGTTCGCTTTATTTTCAAATCAAAATCAAATTTTTTCAAATAAACATAAAAAATTTTCATGACAGAATAGAAAATTTTTCTATTCTAGTACCAAAAAAATTTTATTTTAATTTAAAAATTTTATATTCCCATTTAAAAAAAAATTATGTTCTGACTTTAAAATAAAATGAACTTTTGTCTCATTTCTCAAATATTTTTTTTTTATCAAAACCCAATTCTCAGCAAAAAAAAATTACGCTTAGAATTGGGAAAACCGGCAAAGTATTTAGAACAATGATCTCACCGGAAATACTTTTTTGTGACACCTTTTTTTTTTTTTTTTTTTTTTTATATTTATATCATGTTGAGTTAACCAAGTGGCCCTAGTATTATTGGCGTCACCCACGGCAGCTTCAACTTGTAGCCAAGTCCTGTCGCTGTCTCCATAAGCAGACAACACATCCGGAAAATGAGTAATAAAGTTAGAGAGATGGAGAGAGAATCGCCAAACAAAAAGAAAAGGAAGGAAAAAGGAAAATAAATTGAAAAGTCAAGCAAACTTTTAGTTTTTCACTGATATATATAAATTCATCGTTACAAATTATAATGCAATTATTATAATTTTATTATATAATTATATTATTATTTATACGTAAATTAGTTTAAAATATAGTCTCGTTAAAGGATTTTTTTCTTATGATGATCATAGTTTTTTTTGGTTAAACTTAAATAAGGGGAGTAAATGTTATAGTTTTTTTTATAAGAGATAAATAGCTACTTTATTAAAATTAAGAAAAATAATTAAAATTAGTTAAGTATGATTAATATGTTACAAATTCATTTTTTTAAAAAAAATGTCTATATTTAGTGGCACAACCTTTGAACTACTTCCAAACCACGTACTTAATAGATTCCTTTTAAATGGGAAACAATCACTACCTCATTTTTCATAAATGAAAATTTTGGATTATGTATTATAGATCATCTTTATACTTTTTTTACATATACAATTTTATCCATTAACTATAATTGAATGATTTAAAAAATAGTTTATAAATAGATAATATATTTGATTTAATGGTTTGCATTTACTATTATGAGTAAAATTTTCTTAAAAAATCAATAATACTTATTTATAGTTATTATTACAATGAATAATATATTTTATTTAAAGTAACATTCAGTGATTTCTATCATTTAAATTAAAATCAATAGATTAGATTATATATGAAGAGAGATATAGAAAAAAAGTATGAAAATGATTCCAATTCATTATCCATAAATGAAGGGTAGAAATGGAGTAAGTTCATAAATATATAAGATAATGTGACTATATTTTTTATAAATAAGACTAAAAATTACTCCATAAATTTCCTTATAAAAAGAACAGGAGAAAATATTTTTGGGGCTAGAAAAATCCCCATTTGCTAGAATATTTTTTGGTCAACAATTGCTAGATTTATGGGATTGCCCATTCTCTCCAAAAATGGTGGGAATGAGCATTCCCACTATAGAATCAAATTTGATTGATGCCGAAAAAAGATACCGAATTAAATGTTTTCAATTGAAATCAAATAGACACATATCCAACCCAATTAAATGATTCAATTGCAATCAAACACAGCTGTACACACACATAACCGGATTAGATATTTTTATTGAAATCATACACAGCCTTTTAATTCGTCCCATGATAAGTACTCACAATCACAGTGTCAACATATGGCCAAAATTATCTCAGGCCAAAAAACTATGTACAGCCAAAATTATCTTATGGGGAGGGGGAAAAAAAGAGACATGTTATTTTGCAGCATTTCTGCTGAAATATTTCCCTTGTAGGTTGATTGCAGAAACAAGTGTCATATATTGCGAAAATAATTTTCATAATTTAGGAGGAAATTTAATGGCACAAAGAAACACAAATTTCCATATAACTCGTGATTTTAAAAAACAAATCATATGGGTAGAGCTGGGAAACGGGCTGGCCTGATGCGGACTACCAGAAAATGGGCTGGGGGTGGGCCAGCCCGTTTTCTGGCCGGCTGGGAAAATCCCAGCCCTGGACCGCCAAGGCGAGTTAGCCCGCCAACTCACTAGATATTATATATATATATTTTCAATTTTTTTTTGTATTTGAATAATAATTTAAATCACCAATATGAATAATAAAAAAATAACATGATTGATTCATAATTAAATTAGAAATAGAAATCATATAAACCATTAATTTATCAAAATATATTAACACATACTAATAATCATTTATGTAAGTATCATAATTCAACAACATTAAATATGAAATATGGAGAAATTTCAACTCCAAGTATAAAACAATTCTAGTTTTAAGTTTCAATATTAAACAATATATATATATAAAGAAATAGAAAAAAGGTAATTTGAAAGAAAAAATTTAAAAATAAAAAAAGCGGGCTAAACAGGGTAACCCACGAGTTTAAATAATAACTTAAATCACCAATATAAATAATAAAAAAATAACATGATTGATTCATAATTAAATTAGAAATAGAAATCACATAAACTATTAATTTATCAAAATATATTAACACATACTAATCACCATTTATGTAAGTATCATAATTCAATAACATTAAATATGAAATATGGGAAAATTTCAACTCCAAGTATAAAACAATTCTAATTTCAAGTTTCAATATTAAACAATATATATATATATAAAGAAATAGAAACAAGGAAATTTGAAAAAAAAAAAGGTGGGCTAAATGGGTTAACCCACGAGTTTGGCGGGATAGCCCGCTTAACCCATGGGTTAAGCGGTCCGGGCTGAAAAAGACCACCTTAATATGAGCTCTATTTTTTCCAGCCCAGGACCGCCATAAAACGAGCCAAAACACGGGTTAAAACCCATTTTCCTGGTTCTATATATGAGCTTGTTGATGTCTGTTGACAAAAGAAGATCAAAACTTGATCCAGGAGTCCAAAAAAAAAAATACAGAACATTAAAAAAAATTAATGTTTCAAGAAAGCAGAACCAGGCCCTCATTTTTTTTTTGGTGCCAAGGGAGTGTTGTTTGGTAAAGAAATAGAATACAAGCAAACAAAATTGCCAGGCAAGGACCTCTTTTTTGTTTTTTTATGAATGCTAGGCAAGAACCATGTTCAGAAATTACATAATGTAAGTGGGAACCATGATTAAAATAAAAAACAAGAAGAAAAACGAAAAGGGGGATTCCTTTGGCCTTGGGTCTTGGCCATAGCTTTGATGCTAGGTCCATAGAAGATAAAGTGTAAGTAGTACTCAATGTTTAAAAACCAAAGGGGTTACCAATGCATGTTACCTCAGATGGAATGGGTTTGATGTTAGCAAGGCTGACTTTCCAAGAGGGGGGGTGAATTGGAAAGATTTAAATTTTTTTGCACAAACTGAAATGAGTAAAGATAGCACAGTGTAATGAAGGCAACTTATAAAACAGAGCAAGCTGAAAAGTAAGGATAAGGAGAAGAAAACTCAGTGATTTATTCTGGTTCGGTCTATCCACTTGACCTACTTCCAGTCCCCAAGACAACTCTTGAGATTTATCCACTATACAGCAAGAATTTAACGGGATTCTTGCTAATGCCACAGTATATGAGTATGCTCTGTTTCTGGAGCTCTCTCAAACACTCTAAGCACTCTCACAATGTGCTTCCCAATCCCCTTGTGATTTCCCCTCACAAGCAAATCTATATTCCAGATGAATAACAGATTGTTTATAAAGAAATAACTCTCCTGAATAGAGTAGATTTGAAGGTTTAAGTACAAATATTGAAGTTGAGAGGGTAAAAGCTCTTGAGAAGAAGTTTTGACAGAAATTCGTTATATACAAGTTAGATTTTTTTTTTTACAACTTCAAATGTTGTTGTATTTATAGATTTAGGTCTCAAATGTCCGTTAGAGACTTTAATCTATCCATTGGAGAAGTTATCCAATGGTTACTCTGAAAAACTATCCGTTAACCAACCGCATTTAATGCTTCTGACATACTGAAATTCAAATTTTGGTTGGTCAACAGACGAATTTCGAAGGGACCGAAGGTTAGAGCTTTCAACGTTACAGCACAAAGTTTGTCTGTTCATGAAGTGAAATTCGAATTTTGAAACTTGTAGAACATTTTCAAAATGTGACATACGAATTTTCAAGAAGAAAGTTTTTCGGTTAAGTGTGAACAGTGTTTTCAATTTGCTACAGTATACTCGAAATTCGAATTTTGGAAGCCCAAAATTCGTCTGTTCCCAGTACGTGAAAAAGAGGCACAGTAGTTTATTTTCTTCAAAATTCGAATGTTGAAGAGTGAAGTTCGTCTGTCAGAGAGACTCTTTTTAGATTAACTTTATCATTCGAATATTGCAAGTTCACATCATTTGTATGTCAACGTTTCACTTTAACAGACTCAAGAACTTAGCTTCTAAAATTCGAATTTTGATGTTCAAAGTTTGTCTGTCAGAGAGCAGTTTTGAAACTTAAATCATTCTTGATCTCAGATGAACTTTAACACAATTTCAGACGAATTTCTTCTATTTTCTCAAATTTTGTTTTGTCTGAAATTCGAATTTTGAAGAACCAAAGTTCGTCTGTTTCAAGGAAACTTCTCTCAGACTTAGATGAAAATTCGAATGTTGAACAATCAAAATCCGTCTGACAGAGAGCCATCTCTTCAGAATGATTCAGTTTTAGCTCGAAATTCGAATTTCCTAAGGCAAAGTTCGAATTTCCAACTTGACAGTTAAGTTTAAACTTTCAAACTTCGTCTGTTTGTGGGTGTTTTTCAACTAAGTTAAGATTTAACACAAAAGCAAGGTTTGAAAACATCTTTTTCTCAAATCAAAATCTTTTACCCAATCACAACTAAAACTAAAGATCCTATAAAAGATCTAATAACAAAAACTCAGAAAATCTTCACTCGAAACAACTTTGATCTCCTTTGATATCTTCAATCCGAGCTATTGAGTGTTGGTTTGGAATCATCAAAACTCTTGATTCAACATTTGAGTCCCTTAATTATTAGCTTTTGTGTTCGATCCTTAGAGTGATGGGAATAGAAGAGATATGCTTGGGAAATCCACCCCCCATTTGGGGCCCAACTTAGGTCGAATCTCGATTAGTTGGGGTTGTCAACTTCGGATACCGAATAGTTTGCTATAAAAAAAAACCAAAGGGGTTAACAAGGAAATTTGTCCGTGAAATATTCCCAAAACCACATATGGTATCTTAAACTTTTTTTGGCTCAATATTGCCCTCAAAGTGTCAAAATCATAGCAATGTTGCCCTCAAAAGTGTCAAAATCGTAGCAATGTTGCCCAAATCTAGTAAACCTAGTTAATGCTCGTTATCTTGTACATGTGGAATACATATGGTGCCAAATATACTGCCATATTTTGCAAAAGAGGTTAAAATGAAAATATATCCTTGAAGTGCAATTGGCATCCTAAATTTTTTTTAGTGCAATGTTAGTCTCCCTATTTCACAATCATAACAATTAAACCCAAAACTAATAAATCTAGTAAATATCTATTATCTCACACATGTGGACCCACATGTTACTAAATGTGTTGCCATGTTTTATATGGTTAGATGGTGTTAGCCAAGTTGGCAGTTAAGGTGGCAAAATATTGCCACATCTGATATATTTTATAAAATGTGAGTTTGATGACTTATAAACTATTGTTATTTCTATGTTTTGATGATAACAAAACTTAAAAAAATTTACTTTGCAAGGTATATTATTTAAATACAAAATAAAGTCAAGTTCACTTATTGTAAGGTTTAGTAAAATATAAGTTTTGATGATGACAAATATAGAGTAATAAGGAACAAATGCATTATATGTATCTAACATATATAATGTTCTTTAAAGAAGTAAAATATATATTAGCATATATTTAATTATGGTTATAATACATATATCATGCTATGTGTAAATATGTTCATTGTACTTTTATAATGAATAACATAAGTTGGATATATAAATTGGACTAACTACTTGGGTTGTAAGTATAATATATTAAATATAGGTTGATCCAAGTAAGAAGAGTGAGCATTGGAATCCAGAAATGGAAATTAATATCAAGCCTCACTCAAGAAAGAAGAAAAGAAAGGATGCTCCAAAAATGGAAGATCAGAAGGGAGCATGCCAAGAAGAAGATGACCAAGTAGAAGTGGAACTCAACTTTTGAAGACCTAGTCACTAGGTATATTTTGTTTTCACTTAGGTCTTGAGGTGGGGTTAATTTTTGAAAATTACTTAATCTTGTTATCATCTGTTTTAAATGAGTTAGATTAAGTAAATCTGATGTTAGTATAGTTTAGATTTGAAAAACTCTGATGACAGATGAATTTTGAGAAGTTAAACTTTATATACTTTGTGAAAATACGAACTTTGCTGATTGAAATTTGAAGTTCCAGAGATATCACCTTTGACAGATGAATTTCAAGTGTTGAAATTCGAGTTTCGAGTCAAGCATAGTTAGTGAAATGTGCAAAATTCGTCTGAAGTCATGACAAAGTTCGTCTGATATTTAAGCACTAAAAAAGTTCAAAAACATTCCCTCCGACAGATGAATTTTGATTTCAAAATTCAAACTTTAAGAATGAAACTCAATGATTTACAATTGGATTTGACTAGCTCAAGAAGTTTTGGTTATCAAAGTAATACATTCTTGCTTTTAAACATAATGAAATCTGGTTTTTAAGAATCTAGAGTTTGACCTTTGATTAGTATTTTTAATACATCTCTCAAAATACATATGACTTTGATGTAAAACTTATTTCATATGAAACTAGAGTTAATGATATTTTCAAAGAAGGTTATTTCACTCAAAATAAAGTTCATATGAAAAAGCTATGATCATTTAAAGTTGAGTAGTGAGATACGAATTTTCAGTTTTGACCTCCTATCATTTTTTTGATCATATCTCACAGAATACATTTTTTTTGAAGTAAAACTTCCTGTATTTGAAAGTAGACATTGAGATCTTTCCAACCATAGGTCATTTGCTTAATTTGGAGTTAAAATGAGAGAGTTATAGCTTTTACAAAATTGTCTACAGTGTAAAATTTGAAGTTACGGAGGTTTCACATCAGATAGACGAATTTTGGGCCTCCGAAATTCAAATTTCGCAAAGAACCTTTGTGCTAAGTTGAGCTTGTCACTGACAGATGAATTTTGACTTCCAAAATTCAAACTTCAGGTCTAACAGAAGAATTTTGGCTTTCAAAATTTGAATTTTGAAATACCAGAATGTGAAAATACTTCTAGAAAAATCAACAGACAAATTTTTATATCTAAAATTCGAACATCAGGTATAACAAACAAATTTTGGCTTTAAAAATTCAAATTTTGAAGCTCCAGAAATGTAGAAATACTTCTGGAATAACTAATAGACGAATTTCCACATCCAAAATTCAAATTTTGAAAGGAAGAACTTGTGCCATATTGAGTTACTCACTGACAGATGAAGTTTGGACACCAAAATTCGAACTTCGAAGGCACTGTAGCAATATGGAATAACTGTTCACACTTACCAAAAGTACTTTAAACTTGAAAATTCATATGTTCCAATATAAAAACATTTTCTGAAGATGAAAATTCAAACTTTGCTTTATAACAGACGAACTTTGAAGTTCAATATTAAAGTCTTTAACTTTTGGTATCTTTAAAATTCATCTGTTGACATCTAAAATTCTAATTTCAAAATGTCAGAAACATTAAATGTAGTTGGTAAATGACTATTTTTACAGAATAACCATTGGGTAACGTCTCTAACTGCTAGATCTTGTATCTAACGGCTAATTACACTACAAAACTATAAATGAAACATCATTTGAACTTATGGGTAACGATCTTAAGAGTGTTTATGTGAAAATACTGTAACCATTTGTAAAATCTTTCTATCATAGCATTGTTTGGAAAATCCACCTCAATAGAGTGATCTTTCAATGTATTATCTACTTTTCAAGAGAATTTTCATTCTATAAACATTTCTTTCTACATATTCTAGGTAGAATCTTAGTGTGAGAAAACACTAAGAAAGTTACATATCTTGTAAGGGTGTAGGGAGAGTGACTTCACAAGTGCCCACTGAAACTTGTGGGAATATACTGAGACTTCATAGGTGACTGGATTAAACCTGTGGGATATAGTGGAAAATCTCAAGTGGTGGATTGGAAACTGGATGTAGGCCAAGTTGTTGGGTTAGACCAGTATAAATTGTTGTGTATTGTTCTTTATCTTCTCTATTCAGTTGCTACACATAACTCTCTCTGTTTATCCATGTTTTGATGCACTCTTAGTGAAATTGGATTGTGATCCAAAAAGAGCGAAAATCTTACATCACCCAATTCACCCCCCTCTTGGGTGACCAGCCAACCTAACACTTAGGATGTTCTTTCCTTAGTGTCCTATGCCAGTGGTTAAGCTATCTCTAAGTAAATTGATTTGAAATATCGTTGGTTGTCTTTTTGAGTTCAAACTTTAATATTTTGAAAGTTTTTAAGTCCAAAGAAAAGCTTTTCAGTTGTCTAAATCGAGTTCCTTAAAAATTATCTTTGATATAATCGATTATCCTCGAGTATATAACCTATTACATCAAATTTTCAATTCTCTGTTTCCTTAGTTGCTAATATAGTCGTTTACCTAAGGCAATATAATCTATTACAACCTATTTTCTTCTAGCTTCAATTCTTCTTTGTTTCGATAATATGTTGCGTGATGCCTCACAATCGGTTATAATTCTTCTTATTCATGATTTTGCCTTTTCTATCACATGACAATCGATTATACTCTATAATATAATAGGTTATGTTTTATTCTTCTCATGTTTTCCTGTGATAACTTGTTACGTTATGCTTGTAATCGATTAGCACCGTCCTTTTTCCTAGGTTTTCTTTCCTTGATGAGTTTCGATAATAGATTATATATGACAATATAATAGGTTACGTCTTCCTGGTAACCTATTAGCAAGGTTTTTCTCTTTGTTCCTCTCTTCTCTAACCTGCAATAATAAGTTACCATTGTCTTTATAATGTGTTACCAATCCAGTTATAACCTATTATGCCTAAATGTAATCGATTACCACATAAGTCATCTCTAAGCTTTTACGAACTCATTCACAACCATTCAAATCTTCATTTGCAATATGTTATCATGGTGGTTTTCACTGACTTTGATTTCACAATAATTTGTTATCATCACAAATATAATTAGTTATGAATTTAAAATTCATCAGTTATCTTTCTCGTTATTTCTTTGTCTTTCACCAAGCTAGCAAATGGAGTTAATTTTTTATTTTATATTAGAATTGTTTTGTTCTAACTTAAATGATTATTTATTTTATAGTAAAACACATTACAAAGAGAACACATACTCAGTATAATCGATTACTTGCGATAAGCAACCGTTTAATCTAGGTAAGTGAGCATTAAATGCACCTTCAACGGTTACTTAATCTCTGAGTAACAGGAAATTTGTTATGCCTAACAGCTAATAAATTAGTTTTACCTATAAATAGCAATTTATTTATACAAAAAAGAACAAGAAAGCGTTTTGAAAGTGTTGTGCATTAATTTCATTGTTCTTTTGCTTATAAACACGCTTAGCCACATTTGATCTTTATTGTATCATACCTACCTCTCTAAGTGAGAATTTATTACAACAAAGCTTTAAGTTTTATTTACAAATCATTATGAGTAGACTCAAGTTAGTGGGTATCTTGAGTAGGTTGTGAAATTACCCCATGTACAAAGAGAGAAATCATTCATGAAGAAAAGAGTATTATACTATGGCTCACAAGTGCTCATTCAAAACTTGTGAAGATAGTGAAAATCTCAAGTAGTGACTTGATAATTGGATATACTTTGTTTATTCCTATTTTTCTATTATCTTCATTATTTTATTAATTCTTTTAGATTAGCAGAAAATTTCAAATTATTTAATTCACCCCTTCTTGGGTGTTTAGCCATTCCAACATAAACTTGCTTTAAATTCTATAGTATGTATTAATATATTAATTTAACAATTCATTGGAATGAACCTCAAAAAGTAGGAAGTAGAACAAGGATAGTGTGAGCACGGTAAAAGCGGAGTGTCATTTACTAATGAATATGCTGTTGGATGTTTGGAACTAATGCTTCATGTTGCTATCTGAACCTTAGATTCCACTCTTCAATTTCTCCATCATCTTCTTCTAATTCCTTAATTCCACCATCAGCTACATCGAATCCTACAATGATATCTTCCCCATTGAATATGTAGCTGCTATGACCTCGCTTGCTCCCTCTCATCTCCATTGAACAGTGGTGTAAGGGCTCTTAGTGATCACAAATGGACTAATATCTTGTTCTTAGCATTGTCTCTGACACCACCTACTTCTTGTGTTTCATGAGTTTTGTAGAAGGACGTGTTATGTGAACGAGCATTACTTGTTGATGTTCCTAAGCATCGAGTGTTAGAACAATATGTCGAATCAGACCTTGACCTGGGTTGACTAGTCAAAGGGTGGGCCCATCCGACTAGATTGACAAGACCATTGAGTTGTTGAAAGAGCTTAAGGAATACATCGCGTGAGTATAATGAGATGAATGATAGTATCGTTTGTTATCTATTTAAGAGAAAATTCTTTCTTGGCGCCTTAACCAGACTCATCAGATTTGCTCCTAAAGTCATGAAATTCTGAGGATACCATATACTAAGTATATATTCATCAAAATCAACAAAAACCAATTATTTCATTTCATTCATTTCCATTCCTCTTATCTTGTAAGTCACCATAGTATATAGAATCAATTTTTATCTTGAGAAGGAGTAATTGATATGTTGTATATGTATGATAAAAATGTTACATTACATTTGGCAACATTGGGCACCATGTGTGTGAGATAATAGATATTTACTAAATCTGTTAGTTTTGGGTTTAATTGCTAAGATTGTGAAATATCAAGGGCAACATTACTCTAAAAGAAAGTTTACGATACTAGTTGCACTTTTGAGAATATTTCAGTTCACGAGTAGATTTGCACTTTAATTCTTTTCTGAAATGTGGCAGCACATTTGGTGTCACATGTGCCACATGTACCAGATAACGGATGCTAATTGGGTCTGTTAAATTTGGGCAACATTGCCTATAATTTGGGCAACATTATGCTAAAAAAAAGTTTAGAAAACTAGATGCAATTTTGGGAATATTTGAGAGTAAATTTATCTATTAACCCAAAGTCAAAGCACCTTGCGAAAATAAAGCAATATGCTTAAAAGAAATATTTCATACCAGCTTATTCGGCCTAGAATTCAAGTTGACCCATGAAATACAAAATCAAAGTGTTCCCAAAAATTAGAGCTGTCTCGTACTAGTTCCATGGATGTTCACTAAAAAACATGCGGTATGTAGTGCAAAAAAAATTAAAAAAAGTACATTGTACCAACATAGCCTGTGCGCAGATTTTTTTTTGGGGACATGACATTTGAAGACCAAAAGTTGCATTTAATGCCAATTATGGATCCAAACATTTCAAAATTGCAAAAATAGACCAGGGTCCGAAACTGAACATAATTTGTCAATACAAATGACTTAAACACCCTCAGTCAAGTGTCCACTAACGCTGAGACCCAACTCCCGCATTCTTGTCCCTAACTCGGTAATATTCTGCCCTGAGCTTCTTGAGATAGAGAAAGGAAATCTCCAAGCAAAACGAGTGCCATGACAGTCAAAAAATGCCATCGTGTCAATCCAACTGAGAGATTCTCTGAATACAGGTTGTCCTTTCTGTCTTACTTTTGTTTCTTCAATATATAGGTCGGACAATGTCCTTGGAGTGGAGCCTTCAGAAATTCATATCAACGTTAGCTGCATCTGCTCCGACTGCATCCCAGAATCGGAAGACAAGATGTTTTCATGGCTTATGTCTAGATTCCAGGTTAAGGACCAATAACTTTCAAATTTATGAGGCCTGAGGCAGTTTCGTGAGCATGTACTGGAGAAGGAGCTATCTCATTTGAACAATATTTCCAACTTCATGGTGGTTGCTGTGTTAATTGGAACATACAATTTGTACATTTTGTCCTCTGTCTAGTGTAAAGTCCATGTCTCTAAATTAAGTTCAGAGATCTGGCTTTTGCTTGCTATTTTATTGAACTATGCTTTTCTTGTAATAATAATATTAAACAACTTGATATTTCACGTAATTGCATCCCCTGTTTTGTGGATGTGGGAGGATGAAATTATGTCAAACAAGTGCAGGAATGAATGAGTTGCTAGATGATAATTGAAGAGCAGAGATCATATCTTATACTACGTCAATTATTTATTAGCATAGCAGAAAATGTATGAGTGAATTCTGAATTCTTAGAAAAAAAATTTACACGGTTAATTAGAAAAATCCCATTTGACACTTAATAGCCCTCCTTTTACACTGAAAAAAATTGTGTAATAAATTAATCAAATCCGAAATTTTACACTAGAAATTGTGTGCATCAAATTGTAATCAGATCCATAATTTTACACTTGGAACCTAGCATTTTTCTTGTGGTCAGGCCCAGTTTTTGTCACTCGGAATCATGAATTTACTACTGACATCCAGTGTTTTGATACTAACCTCCCCCAATTTCACACTGATGAAATTGTGGTTACAACTTTTTCTGTGGTCAGGGTCAGTTTTTGACATAAGGAACCCTATATTTACTATTGGTATTTAGAGATTTGAGGCTGAACTCCCCTAATTTTATATTGATAAAATTGTGGTCACTAAACATTTCCTGTGTTTAGGCCCAGGTTTTAACACTCGGAACCATGAATTTACTACTGACATCCAGTGTTTTGACACTGACCTCCCCCAATTTCACACTGAAGAAATTGTGGTCACAACTTTTTCCGTGGTCAGGGTTTGTTTTTGACATAAAGAACCCCATATTTACTAGTGGTATTCAAAGATTTGAAATTGAACTCCCCCAATTTTACACTTATAAAATTGTGGTCATTTAGGCCTAGGTTTTAACACTCGGAACCATAAATTTACTACTGACATCCAGTGTTTTGAAACTGACCTCCCCCAATTTCAAACTGATGGAATTGTGGTCACAATTTTTCCCATGTTCAGGCCTAGGTTTTGACACTCGGAACCGTGAATTTACTACCCACGTCTAGAGATTTGACACTAACCTCCCCCAATTTTACAGGAAAAGTTTAGTGACCACAAAGTTTACTAAACTTTTCCTGTAAAGTTGGGGGAGGTTAGTGTCAAATCTCTAGACATGGGTAGTAAATTCATGGTTCCGAGTGTCAAAACCTGCGCCTGAACATGGGAAAAATTGTGACCACAATTCCATCAGTTTGAAATTGGGGGAGGTCAGTTTCAAAACACTGGATGTCAGTAGTAAATTTATGGTTCCGAGTGTTAAAACCTAGGCCTAAATGACCACAATTTTATAAGTGTAAAATTGGGGGAGTTCAATTTCAAATCTTTGAATACCACTAGTAAATATGGGGTTCTTTATGTCAAAAACTAACCCTGACCACGGAAAAAGTTGTGACCACAATTTCTTCAGTGTGAAATTGGGGGAGGTCAGTGTCAAAACACTGGATGTCAGTAGTAAATTCATGGTTCCGAGTGTTAAAACCTGGGCCTAAACACAGGAAATGTTTAGTGACCACAATTTTATCAGTGTAAAATGAAGGGAGTTCAGCCTCAAATCTTTGAATACCACTAGTAAATACGGGGTTCCTTATGTCAAAAACTGACCCTGACCACAGAAAAAGTTGTAACCACAATTTCATCAATGTGAAATTGGGGAAGGTCAGTGTCAAAACACTGGATGTCAGTAGTAAATTTATGGTTCCGAGTGTCAAAACCTGGGCCTAAACACATGAAATGTTTAGTGACCACAATTTCATTAGTGTAAAATTAGGGGAGTTCAGCCTCAAATCTCTGAATACCAATAGCAAATATGGGGTTCCTTATGTCAAAAACTGACCCTGGCCACAGAAAAAAGTTGTAACCACAATTTCATTAGTGTGAAATTGGGGGAGGTTAGTGTCAAAACACTGAATGTCAGTAGTAAATTCATGGTTTTGAGTGTCAAAACATGGGCCTAAACACAGGAAATGTTTAGTGACCATAATTTTATCAGTGTAAAATTAGGGGAGTTTAGTCTCAAATATCTGAATACCACTAGTAAATACGGGGTTCCTTGTGTCAAAAACTGACCCTGACCACAGAAAAAGTTGTGACCATAATTTCATCAGTGTGAAATTGGGGGAGATCAGTGTCAAAACACTGGATGTCAATAGTAAATTCATGGTTCCGAGTGACAAAAACTGGGCCTAACCACAAGAAAAATGCTAGATTCCAAGTGTAAAACTCTGGATCTGATTACAATTTGATGCACACAATTTCTAGTGTGAAATTCTGGATTTGATTAATTTACTGCACAAATTTTTCAGTGTAAAAGGGGGGCTGTTAAGTGTCAAATGGGATTTTTCTAATCAACCGTGTAAATTTTTTTTCTAAGAATTCAGAATTCACTCATACATTTTCTGCTATGCCAATAAATAATTGATGTAGTATAAGATATGATCTCTGCTCTTCAATTATCATCTAGCAACTCATTCATTCCTGCACTTATTTGACATAATTTCATCCTCCCACATCCATAAAACAGGGGATGCAATTATGTGAAATATCAAGTTGTTTAATATTATTATTACAAGAAAAGCATAGTTCAATAAAACAGCAAGCAGAAGCCAAATCTCTGAACACAATTTAGAGACATGAACTTTACACTAGACAGAGGAAAAATGTACAACTTGCATTTCCAATTAACACAACAACCACCATGAAGTTGGAAATATTGTTCAAATGAGATAGCTCCTTCTCCAGTACATGCTCACGAAACTGCCTCAGGCCTCATAAATTTGAAAGTTATTGGTCCTTAACCTGGAATCTAGACATGAGCCATGAAAACATGTTGTCTTCCCACTCTGGGATGCAGTCGGGGCAGATGCAACTAACGTTGATATGAATTTCTGAAGGCTTCACTCCAACGACATTGTCCGACCTGTATATTGAAGAAACAAAAGTAAGACAGAAAGGACAACCTGTATTCAGAGAATCCCTCAGTTGGATTGACACGGTGGCATTTTCTGACTGTTGTGGCACTCGTTTTGCTCGGAGATTTCCTTTCTCTATCTCAAGAAGCTCAGGGTAGAATATTACCGAGTTAGGGACGAGAATGCGGGAGTTGGGTCTCAGCATTAGTGGACACTTGACTGAGGGTGTTTAACTCATTTGGATTGACAAATTATGTTCAGTTTCGGACCCTGGTCTGTTTCTGCAATTTTGAAATGTTTGGATCCATAATTAGCATTAAATGCAACTTTTGGCCTTCAAATGTCATTTTCCCTTTTTTTTTATTAAACATAATGAGAGTTTGAACTCAGAATTTTATTCATATAAAAAATAATTTCAAATATAATAATATATCTATAATTATCCATAGAAATTAAAATAGTAAAATAATAAAAAATATTTTTCACATAAATATCAATTAATATATTGGGAATTGTCAATGCACTAATATAAACTTATTATATATCAAATCTCACCGGTTCATAGTTCAATGATTGAACTGTCGTTTAACTATGATTGAAGTGGTTATAAATAAATTAATATAATTTTAATTATATACTCCATTTGATATCTAGTATAGGTCACTTCTAGAAAGTTTTGATGATTCTTATTATAAGTCACTTATCAAAATGTAGGTAACATTAATTTTATTTTTTAGATTTGCTCTTATTTATTACATGCACTTTATCAAATGAAAATAGGGATTGAAAAATAATAATCAGGATGTGCTAAATTTTAATGAATTAAATTAAGAGTAATATTGAAAAAAGTGGTAATTTTAAAAAAAATTTAATACCTTCAACTAATTATAATTAATTTTCTTAATATATGTTAAATAAATAAAAGTGATTTATATTAGAAATTGAGAGGAATGCAAACTAGATAAAATAAAAATAAAAATAATGATATACGAATAAATTTCAAATGGTGGTAAATTTAAAAGAGAGCCTTAAAAGGTTAAAAATATAAATATAATTTAAATAAAATGAATACATCATAACTGGTAAAAAAAAAAAAAGAATACGTCATAGATCAATTTTTTTTTCAAAGCATAACTCAAAATTTTGTAATTTAACATTTAAAAAGTAACCTCAAAAGATTCTCACCTTGTAGATATAGTGACTAGTTGTCTTTTTTTTTTGTTTAAGAATTACAATTAAAGACTAGTACAATAAATTAATTATAAAAAAGAATTTTGATTACTAAACAATATTAAAATTTGAAATACTAAGTAATAAAATTGAAAGAATGAATAGTAACTGATCTTATTTTGTAATAAATTTGTTATTTTGGTCCATAACTATAATTCTCACCTTTTTTTTAACAGAGAAATTTATTAATTAAAAAGTAATAGTACAAAACCAAGATTGGAAAAAACAAACCTTGCCCAAAAAAGACCTAAAATAAGACTCAACAAAATCAACACAAACATCACCGAACAAACCCTAAGCCCTGCTAGTGACAAAACCATCACCGATAACAACCACAACAAACTAGATTCAACCAAAAGAACAAGAAAAATAGAAATCAAGAATTCGAAATGAAAAACCAGTAACCCTTGTTGGCACCACAATTATTAGACATTGAAGATCTTCCAGATTCCTCCACCAAATGACCATTTTCCACAGGAATGGGGGCTCACAGAGTCATCCTTTTGGTCCTATCCCCAATATTAATGAGATTGCACTAACTATGGTTGTTCTAAAACTTTCACACAAAATTCATGTAAAGAAAGGTTTCACCTTGGAATCCTTCAAATCACTCGGTAACACAACCACCAAAAAGTTGCCTCCGACCCTCCCAAAAGGACATCATCGACTTGAATGCACCTTCCGCCATGATCTGATTGCTCTACTAATAAACATATGAACTAGTGTCACATCTTGTATTTCTCAATCTTTCCCATGAATATAAACTCAACTTGTCCAAAAACCTGATCTTTAGAAAACTTGAATTTAACTTGAACCTAAAAATGTAAAATTGTTTTGCGCTACCTTTACATACTTGTGCAACAATTTTTGAAAATTCATAACTAATTCCTCAAAAATCATTTTATAATGATTCAGGTCTTAAAAAATTGCTTACATTTTGAAATTCATGGAAAAAATAAGAAACTATACTTTCATCATGTGAAACAGTGTAGTTTATTCCAAAAAATTTATTGTTCAAAATTCATTCTAGTAAATTGTCCAGTTTTAGTCTTAGTTTTAATTTGTCATTTCTCCTTATACAAAGTGAAAACATTCAAACTTTATTTCATGAGAAAGCTCTATCTGTCTAGTTTCAAAAAGTATAAATTTCATGGTGATACTATTGCTATTGGACCATGGATTTGTTCGAAGTACTAGTATACCATATTGCTTCTAAATTGCACCATTTTGTAAAAATTTCCATTTCTTTTAATGTATAAATTCAATATACATTCAAACAGTTCCAAATAGGAGCCAACACATTAAGGAACATGGAAACATAGTCCAGTAGATTTTTGAGCAAAAATATGAATTTATACATATTTTAAAAATATTAGTAGATACATTAATACAGAAACTGTTTCCTAACAGAACATTTCTTAATAAAACAGTTTTTAAATCAGCCTTTCATTTGTTATTCTTCTTGGTTCACAATCTTGCTCTTGGAAAAACTTGTTCCTAGCATTTGGGAATCTAGGGGGTGAGATTGGGTATCTTAGCAGTGATATTTGTACATACATTCATATTATCACATTAATTTTGAAAGCATTGCAAACATTTCATGATCTTTGCAAAACAGTCACATAAAATCCATACTGTTTTTCAAAATATTGGCATAACTTTATCATAATATAACTAGGATATCCAAGTAAGCATTTAAAAGATGCCAATCATTCATAAAATATATATCATTCAACATGAAAATTTTACAATAACATAAGAGTTTTGAAAAATTTTATAATAATATAAGTCACTACCTCAAAGTTTTAACATTTTTTTAGTTTTTGCCTTAATCTACATTCCCTTGCCTAACTTTGCCTTGATTCCTTACTTTAATTTCCTCCTTTTCTCTTTAAGCTTTCTCTTCTTTTTCCACTTCTTCTATTTTTTTCTCTTTCTTTCTCTCTTCCTCTCCCTCTCTTTCTCATGCCAATTGTCAGGAACAAAGGGGGTGGGAGAGGTCTTTTATAGTGCTCTCCAAGATTTGGCCTCCAAGTTCCCCAACTTGTCTTCCAAGCTATCTTTCTTTTCTTGCAGGTTCTTCCTCCTTTTTACCCAAGTTTCTTATGACATCATATTTATGACATCATCCTAACTAATTATGACATCATAATTGCACACTAAAATTCTATTTTTGCTCCTTTAATTCCAGCCAAGAGAGAGACTAGATTGTGATTTGAATTAATTGGTGATCCAATCAGTTTTTTTGGACTGGTTAAGAATTATTAAAGATGCTTAATGCCATTCCCTTCCACACAATGCAAACAACTATGCTTCATTCTAGTTCTTGTAGTAAAATTGAGTGGATTATAAGGAGTTTTATGTAACACCCTAAAGTTCAACACTTGAACACATACCAAACCAAGACAAAACAGAACCAAAATAACCAAAACAAAGGACGATGTTGTGGCTAATTGGTACAATATTGACTTGACAAGGGAGCTTACTAACTAAAAATGAAAAAGAAATAAAAAAGAGTGGTGTCGTAGCGCCCTGAATTGCAGCAATTTACTGATGTTCCTGGCACACTTTCGATGTATATAAAACCTAACTCCAACATCCGATTGATCTAATTTCAGTTCCACTACTACAAAATTTGTATGCTTTTTTTTTTTGCATTTGGGTATGCTTTTGAAGCATACCCTATGTGATTGTTCCAAATTCCTTTGGATATGCTTCTAAAAGCGTACCCAAGGTCCAAACTTTGAATACGCTTCTTTATGAAGCACTCCCAAATTTCCCTATTTTCTCCAAAATATATATGTATATATAATTTTCATTTTTTTTTTGCTATCCCTACTACAGGTTTTTAATGCCAAAACAGAAATGCTATTAATATAAAACAAAAATTACAATTCTTTCATGTATTTTACAATTCATTAGTTGCTAAAAAAAGGTTTTGCTTCCTATTGCAAAAATTTACTATTGTTATTTTTACAAAATTTCAGTTTTTAAATATTAAAGAGCAACCACATAAACACTAAAGGACAAGATGCTAAAGTCCCAACATAACTTTTCCCTAGCTATATGCATCAACAAACTTCATATATTTATGCATACCGAGTACATAAAACTTGCTTAATTAAGCTACTTGATTGTTGCAAGAAATTCTCCAATAGCTACTTTTTTTTTTAAATTGACCAGATAACTTCATGCAAGATCAATCTTGACATAAAAAAGAAGCAAATCCAAGCTAGGAACCAATTAGAATCTCTCTCCCTAAAAAAGACACTATCTCATTGAAGTGAAAAAGAAAGGGATAACAATATATCTTACCTCATGGCCCAAAAAGTACAGGCTAAATTTTATTTATGGAAAATCCAACCTCTTAGAAGCAATCTAAATCATTGAAGAAACAATATCAACTTTCATAAAGTAAATTTTCTAAATCATTGAAGAAATAGTATCAACTTTCATGAAGTAAATTTTCACATTAGTATATATATCTCAAATCAAAGCAACATATCATTTGCAACATTAAGAAGGAAAAGTCCAATATAGAACCATACTGCAATAATCTTAAGTAGCAATTGTGTAATTAATCAAAATATATAAAACCTTTCTTTCCATTTAAATAAAAAAGGCCAGGTTGTACATTAACGTTTTGTTAACTCCTTTGCCTCCTCAACACTCGTGGATTCATCCATTGAAGCATCTATAGTCTTAGTCCAACTTCAACAATTGGAGCCCTTTTCTGAGTGAATTTTAATGTATATAAATGACATGAGACTCATCAAATGAGCAAGCATGACATAAGTGGGTTCAGTGGGGGAAAAAAGAAAAAAGAACCCATTAGATTTTTTTAACAAAAATATTTTGTTCAGCTTCTTTTTTTCACTTCAAATTATTGAGGGACGTGTTCTCCAATGAAGTCAAATTATTGGACTTAAACAACCACTTCAATCTATCTGCTTTCTTTCACGTCTTAGAGAAAAGAAACACAAAAGTCAATATGGATAAGATTAAAGCAAAGCATACAAACTCCCATGTTAGCAAAAGACCTAAAGCAGTTTCTTTTCATATTTTAAAGCATGTACTTGCTCTGGGTTTGTGGTTACCTTTTGACCAAGAAAAGTCTGGTAACTAGATTACATAGCATGTAGAAATATGCAGTTCATACTCCTTTTGGAAAGTGAAGTACACCGGTCTATGGAAAAAAATCAAGGCATAGGTTTTCTAAAGTCAACTTACAATTACTCCTCGTAGCTTAATCTTTCCGCCAATGAAGAGGCCATCCATAAGCATAAAGCACCTTAATATATAAAAGCTTCAAATGAGCCATAGACAGAACTCAAATCATAAAACGTTTGGTGATACATCAGCTTGAACATGTTTCCTTTTTTTGTCAGACTTAAATAGAACAACACTTTGTATCTTTAAGCTATCCAACCAAATATACAATTCAGCAAGGCGTCTTTAACAGTAGCTTTTGACATGACTGCAAGGAGATATTAAACCTTTATCCCCAGCGGGGGTTACTCGATCACATCACATGTACTATAGTAACTCCACCAAAGAGATACCACATAATGGACTCTCACACAAGGTCTTGGCCATTCTCTTTCTCTCACACAAACACAACCATAACCAATAACAACAAATGAAAATTGCTAAGTTCTGAAACAAACTTCATCTATCATAATGGCTAGTCAGACTCAATAAGGAGCATAGCATGCAATTCCATAGTTTTTTTTAATATACAAATGTCTAATAGGGATGAACAATCAGCCAAGGCAAACAGAGTTTTCAGTTTTATCCATATATACTTTGTTGATGATGCCACATGATTGTTTGACTAAAACACAAACATTAAGAATAGATTGTATGAAAAAATTACCCTTATAGCTTCACTCAAATTGATCTTCCCAACACTAACATAATATAAACTTGTCACCTAGAAAAGTCCTCATTTTGAGACATGCTTGGTCTTTTGTCGTCAACATGGCTCAGATTCAACATACTCAACATCAACCTCAACCTGCAAATTACCAAAAACAAGAAGCAATGACGCCAAGTTTAGTGTTTTTGCAAGTCTTGGATTCAAAATAAAAAATGAATGATGTTTTTGTTGAATCAAGAAATTTTGATGATTCCAAATCAACTCTCAGGAGCTTGAAATAAAAGATATGAAAGGTGCACAAAGAGTTCAAGTGAAGAAATCATGGAGAAATCTGTGCAAAGTTTGTTGTAGGATGTTTAGTTTTGTTTTATTTTGAGTACAAGGCTTTGATTTGGTGGAAAGAAGTTTTAAAACCTTGATTTTATGTTAAATCATGAAATATTTGAAAAACACCCATCAACAGACGAAGTTTGAAAGTTTTATATTGAACTGTCATGTTGGAAATTCAAACTTTAGCTTTGGAAATTCGAATTTCGAGTTAAAACTGAATAAGTCTGAAGAGATGTTTCTCTGACAGACAAATTTTGATTTTCCAAAATTCGAATTTTCATAAGTATCTGAAAGAAGTTTTAAGTAACAGACGAACTTTGGGTTTTGAAAATTCAAATTTCAGACAAAATACAACTTATGAAAACTAAAGAAATCCGTCTGAAATAATGTCAAAGTTCATCTGAAATCAAGATTATATTGAATTTCAAAATTATTCACTGACAGACGAACTTTGAACATGAAAATTCGAATTTCAGAAGCTAAGGTTGTGAGCTTGTTACAATGATATGTTGACATATGAATGACAGTGTTTATAAATTTGAATGTTAAAGTAAGTCTGAAAAGAGGTCTCTCTGACAGACGAACTTCACTCTTTGAAAATTCAAAATTCAAAGTAAATGAACTACTGTTCTTTTTGAGCTTGCTGCAGACAGATGAATTTTGGAGTTCCAAAATTCGAATTTTGAAGGCAGTGTAACAAATTGAAAGTACTGTTCACACTTAACAGAAAAACTTTTCACTTGAAAATTCGTATGTCACTACTTAGAAACACTTTCAAAATATCAAAATTTGAATTTCACTTCATGACAAACGAACTTCAGTATTCCAATGTTGAAGCTATTAACCTTTGGTATCTGTGAAATTCGTCTGTTGTACAACCAAAATTTGAATTTCAGTATGTCAGAAGCATTAAATGTGGTTGGTTAACAGATAGTTTTTTAGAGTAACTGTTGGATAACTTCTCCAACGGATAGATTTTGTCTCTAACGGATATTTGAGACCTAAATCTATAAATATAACATCATTTGAAGTTGTGGGTAACGATTTTAACTGTGTATATACTGAAACTCTGCCAAATTATTTACTCAAAACTTCACACTCTCACACTTCAATAGTTTGTACTTCAACTTTCATATTTACTCTGATTAAGAGAGTTTAATCTTTGTAAACAATCTAATCTTCATCTGGAAGATAGATTTTCTTGTGAGAGGATATCACAAGGGATTAGGAAGCACTTTGTGAAAGTGCAGAAAGGGATTGAGAGAAGCTCTAGAAAACAGAGCACAAAAGTTGTACTGTGGCATTTGCAAGAAGCCCACTAAATTCTTGCAGGATAGTGGAAAATCTCAAGTAGTGACTTGGGGACAGGACGTAGGTCAAGTGGAGAGACCGAACCAGGATAAATTTTTGAATCTTCTTCTCTTTTCTACTATTTTCATTGTTATTCATTTATACTCTGTTTTACCATCATATATTGCATTCTTCACCTCTTTGATATTTTGCAAAAAATTTTTAATCTTCCCAATTCACCCCCTCTTGGGAAGCCAGCCTAACTAACAGTTTTTGTCTAAATCAACAGAGTGTATGCTTTCATGTTTTGTATCCAAATCACACTCAGCATAAAAACACAATCAACATAAAAACAAACACAATCAGTATATATATTGTTTCTGACCTATATATTATCAACAATATATAGGCCTTTATCATCCCTGTTTTGCTTAGGGGGATCCCATTGAGAGACATCTAGAGAGAACTTCCTTTGTGGAAAAATTTTGTCAACAATAAGAATTTATTGTCGAGGGGTCTTGCCCTGCACATGCTAGAAGGACTATCTCAAAACTAGTTGATTTTTGGTGGAAAAATTTTGGCAAGATTTGACTCCTGGACTCTATGAAATTTTTATGGCTTTCCTTACTCTTGCATTTGAAAGCAGAATATCACCTTCGTTGCTTACATTACATGATGATAAAAGGTCTATATATTGTTGATTTAAGTTTATCATTTTTCGTGGTAATCAACAAACAAAATCAGCATAAAATCCAAAGTCTCCTTTTTGACCAATCCATGATGCAGTTAGAAAATCAACTGGCTTAAACTTATATAATGAAAATCCAACATTACCCATATCATTGATGTCCACAATGAGCAGGCCTTACAACAGGGTTTGCCCAGCTCACACATCAAGTTTAAAAGGACATATGTCAAGAATTACTAGCGGTTCCAGAAACTGAATGGTCATAAACAATAACAACAAAAACAAAAATTTACAGTGAATAAGAAAAAGTTAAAACAATAGCTCATAGCTAAGAACATCTTTAAGAAATTCATAAGGGAACTCAATTTGGATTCAAATATTAACAGTGGCACAAAGTGCTTTAGTTTGTCCGGATTATAACCACCTTAAAATGGAGCAAATTAAAACATGTCTCTTGTATCCCGCCTTTTCTAGCTAGATTGGTCACTAAAACCTCAAAGTAAACAACAAAATACAGCATTCAAAACCAAAAATTATAGAAAAGCTTACCAAAGAAGATGTCCTCAGTTTAGGATCCAAACCTTAGATTCATGAGAACACAAACCCTAAAAAAACAAATTGGGCCCAACATTATTAAAGAATGATAAAGACAAAAACATTAATACCGTGAAGTAGCTTAAATCCTCCCATAGCAACACATAAAAAATTCTCACTATAAAGCCTAACCATCTGCAATCATCTGCGTTAGGGATTTTCGTTCAAGTAGCATGAAGAAGAAAAAGAGTGAGGGAGACTCGCGACAAACTAACCAGTGAGGAAGAAGACCCACAGAGATCCATGAAGCAAACTGGCTTGTAGCGGTGGTGGGAGGTTCATGGTGATGCACGACCAGCAAAGAAGAAGAAGAGTGAGGGAGTGCTGAAATGAAGAGGAAGAGAGAGTGGGTGGCACGGCCAAACAAAAGAGGCAACTGGCGGGCTTCAGAGATAATGATGGAGTTTTGCATGAGCGGGAGGGTATTTTGCTTTTGAAGTGAGTGACGTTTGATGTGGAGCCGTGGTTAAGTTGATGGATTAGAAGGTACTTTATATTTTTAATTGGGCTTTAGGTATGTTATAAAAGTAACACGTCTAAAGACCCCATTATTTGGGTTTTCTTTTAAATAAAGAATACCCAAAAACATTTTGCTAGAGAAATTTTGGAATGCTTTTTATGGGAAATATATGAATTTTTCATATATTTCTCATAAGTGTTGTTGGGTATGTTTCTTCAAAGAGCCTACCCATATGTGCGTGCCCAAAATCTCAAATATGTAGTAGTGTTCTTACAAGTCACTCTATTTCCATTTTAACTATAGACATCAACCACGTCTCAAAATATCTCTGTACAGATATTTTGGATGTTTGACCAAAATGGTCAACTTTGGACTAATCCATGACATTTAAGCCTCCTATTTCCAAGCCAATGCACCAAGACAAAAACCAACCCCTAACTTAAGTTCCAAATATCCCAGGGACTGTGTTTTAGGTGATTTCATTCTAAGAAAACCATTCCTGTAGAATTTGACCCCATTGAATCCCATAAACAATAGATGGTTTATGTAACACCCTATATTGCAACACCTCCAGACTTGACCCAAACCTTCAAAAACCAACCAAGCATAACACAAATATCTTAAAATAACTTCCAAAAACTTCAAAGTAATGGAAAAATACCTATTGGGTACCAAGACATGATGAGGTCGCGGCCTGCTACAATGGCGCTGCGGCCCTAGCACCAAAATTCATATAAGCAAATCGCTAATTTGCTGGGCCAACTTCCGACATGCATAACTTCTTGCTCCAATCTCTGATTGACCTGATTCCAACTCCTATAGGTCACTCTCATCCCAATCTAACTATAGACACCCATTTCACTTAAATCCAACTCTATTTGTAGATTTTGGACACCCAACACTGTTTTGATCACTTTCTGACCAAAACTCACAACCTATCACCTCCTATTGCCACCAAAGGCAAATGGACACCTAGAAACCCTTCACACAGGTCATATTTGGCTAAATCCATATATCCAAGGAGGTTATACCCTGAAAAAACCTTTCCTCCAAGAATTAACCTCCTTGAACCCCAAAATCACATAATGGACTATATGCCCACAACTCACATACATGGCCCAAAACTACCTTTGGGCTTGCAGTCAACCATTCTATTGTACAAATACCTGCTCATACATTAAAGACCAATACCGGGGTCCACTATCAACATCACATATCATTACATCACATACATCTCTATACATATCTTGCATAACATCCATCAACATCACTATCATCTCATAACACACAAATAGTACTCCCAGGACTCTCATCCAGGCAACCAACTACATCAACCTACTTGGCATAGAATTACATAAACTAAATTATAACCACTAAATATACTTAGAATTCCCAAGGACGGAAAGACTGCTAACTGCTTGATCCTTTCCGAACAAGCACCAGAGTCTTCACCTAAAAGGTTAGTTCATGGGAGAGGGGTGTGAGACAATGTCTCAGTAATTGTTGACAACCACACACATAAATATAATATCATTAATACCACACACATATGCAAATGATGTATTGCAATGCCAATGTCATGAGATGCATGCCTCAATGCATGTCTCAGTGCATGTCTTCCTCAACATGGCTAGAACGATGAGCTGATGTCATCATATAACATTTCAATAGATAATTTCCTTCCAACAGTCGGTGAAGACTAATTTCAAGACATCACCAAGCTCACCTCACACTAGTGTACCAGGCCAAAGGTCACATTAATGATTGGACCGTGGCTCTCCTTTCCCTGGACCACGACGAATTGGTGGTGATTTAGGGAATGTGCAGTCCACTGTCACCTGGCTCTCCTATGGCCATAGGAGAGGATTTTGCAACAGGAATCCCATCTTATCACCAAATCATATCATCATCATATCATATCATAGTCCACTACCACCTGACTCTCCTAATGAGAGGATTTATTAGCAGGGATATTTTCACATCATCATATTGTACATCATCATATCTCATCTTATCACCACCTCCCAATACACCACATCTCTCTATGCTCATAGGGTGGTGATGTACGTGCCATGCTAACATGCCTCGAATCACGCACATATATATATCATCATCACAATCATCATCATGGTCATGCTAGCATATAATGGTATGAGAATGCCACAGTCACATATACACATATACAAAATCATGCTCATCATCATCATAGATTCATATCATGTTACATCAACATACATATATTATCATCATATACTATATCGTCTAGCCGTGTGCATACCACGATATATAGGAAAAACCATACACATACACATAACGATATCATAGTAGGAACGGAGACATGCATATATATATATTAACATATAACACAAATACAAACACCTAGTTACCTCAAGTTGTCAGCACCACGCGTACAGGGGCTTAGGCAAGCCTCTAGAATACCCCAATCATGAATTATGTGCATCCAATTAGCCAGTCAAACCACTACAACAGTATAATATCTCAATTAACACAACATACCACTTGATCAAAAACCACAATTCAACCATTTAGGCCTAACCTAAGGTTCCAACCTTATATTCATACGTCATTAAGCTACGAGGAACCATTCAAACATTAATCAATCCTATACAATTCGGATTTCCAAGAGCTCTAACCAAAAACAACCTATGGTTAAGCTCAAATCATGCATAATCCCTTCGAAACTCATACTCAAGCAACATACATACCAGATCACACTCCTTCAACCCCATTTCATCCATTTCAAACGGTGGGATTCGACCAAAATCAAAGATCTCAACTTATACTCAAAAAATCCTAAGTTTAAACCGAAGAAAATGGAAAGGAAGGAGTAAGGATCACTTACCAACCAAGATCTAAGCTCTTGGACACCGAAAAATACTCGTATTTGCCGAAAAACTCAAAATCCCTAGTAGAGCTCATCACGTCTTCTCCGTCGCTCCCTCTATTTCTTTCTTTTCTTTTCATCTGAAATGATTCTGATTTAAACCAATTTCTCAACTCTGGCCACGGCTCCAGATAAGTCTGCCGCGGTGTGACTAATTTCAGCCAGAAAATGCCACTGGATTTGGCTCTCACCTTGGTTGCCCTGCTTCTCATCGTGGCGTGGAGGTCATTTCTTCTCTACTTGAACCTTCCTTCAACCTATTCTCTTCATTCCTGCACACAATGCCAAAAACAAGCGTCATGAGGGGTGTTAGAGGTTAAATACCTACTTTACCATACAAGCACAGAGGGGTGTGAGACACAGTCCCAATAACCAAAAAAAGTACCACAACTACACATAACCAAGCAATATATGCATGCAATGAGATGTGATGCAAATGGAATGCAAATGAATATCTCATAACATACATAGCTAGAACTATGGGCTAATCAGCATCACAAGGTATACCCAACAAGTTATTTCCTTCTAACAACCAGTGAAAACTAATTCTAGGACATCACTAAGCTCTCCGCATCACTCTATGACTTGGCCAAATGTCACACTAATGATTGGACCCTGGTTCTTCTTCCCCTAAACCATCCACGTTGATGGTGATTTATGGTCTGTTTGGTTCAAAGGAGGGAAAGGGAGGGAAGGGATTTTAATGGAGAGAAAGGAAGGGGAGGGAAAAGAAGGGATTTTAATTTTACCTCGTTTGGAAGGAAAATGAGGGATTTTAGTGGAAGGATTTTAATTTTACCTCGTTTGGGTTAGGAGGGGAAAGAAGGGAAAATAAATATAATTTGACTATTATACCCTTAATTTATTTAAGTTAATATAAAAACAAGATTGACTAGTATATTGTGTGGCCGAGTAATGAAAAAATAAGGATATTTTGATCATTTTGGACACAATAACACATTTTCCCCCCAAATTACCCCAATTTGGGGGGAAAATATATAAGGGGAGGGGAGGGAAAATTTTATTAAAATTTTCCCTCCCCTTCCTTTCCCTTCCCCCCATTTCCCTCCAACCAAACAAACCATTAAGGAAGGTGCATTACTAAATTCACTGCCACCTGGCTCTCTTGGCTATAGGAAGAAGATTTAGTGGTAGGAATATATATACACAATCTCATCACCTAGATATGAGGCCTTGCATGTACCACGAGTGAATCAGTATAGCACATGGTATCATATAACATCATCACCCAAGCCGACCAAAGTCATTCATGCATAATCATGTGGTGATACTTTTCCATGCTATCATACTCCATGCATACATGTATATTTTCATCACTATCGTCATCATTGCTCACATGATAGGGATGCTAGTATATCACATGCTACAAGTCAATACGTAATCATATAAATTGCAGAATAAGATCAGAAAAAAGGTTATTATTCTATCTCGAGCCGTGCCCTGAGACATATCATGATATGAAAGAGACAAACATATATACATAAATAGGAATTCTACATCATATACAAACATACATTCCGATTACCTCAAATTGTCCACACACTACCACACATAGGGGGCAGTAGACTGCTGCAAAACAATGAGTTCAAGTCTTCTAAACTGCTTCTAGATGGCTACAAACTCCAAACAACAAATTGAATACTACAAAGCCATAATAACTCCAATTAACATAATACTCATACTTCAAAACTTACAATTCAACCAACCAAACTTAATGATGATAAACCCATGGTTCCAATAGCACAAACATACATCAACGAGCCCTATACACAATCCAAACCATAGGCAACCATCTAAAATCAGATACCCAAGCTTCCTCATTGAATCAAAAACTAGGGTTCAACTCAAACCATTTACGATCCCTCCAAAACTCGTACCCAAGCCATAGAAAGACCAAACCATACATCAATAACCCATATACAACCTTTTTAATCGGTACAAACATCAACAAAACTGAATTTTATCCTACACCCACCAATTTCCAAACCTCAAATTGTAGAGAAAAGGGAGAAGGAAAGTTAGGGATCACTTATCACACACAAATAAAGCTTCCTAGGGCAAGAAATCAAGCCCCAAGCCTTGTAGATGAATACTAGAGCAAATTCCTCTTTCTCTTTGTTTTCTTCTTTTTCGATCAATTGGTTCACATTTGAATTTATCAGAGTTTTGCGACCTATGCCGTGGCACACGATAAGGTCGCCACGATGTGAGCCTTCTCTGTTTCGGTTCAGACTGAAAAATCATCAATTCTCGCCATGGCGTGAACCTTCTTTGTTTCTTTTTCTTAAATTCTCCAATTCTTTGATTTTTTTTTCCTATCCTAGTTCCTCCAGTGTTGCACAATTCAAAAGGTATACCCTTCAATAGCTTAGGGCTAAGTCCAAAATGGCAATTTGAGGGTCATTACATTTATCTGGGGATCAACGTCAGACCATAAGAAGATGAGTCTCCTTAAATGGGATGAGTTATATTAGCCTCTTCAATATGATGGATGTGGACTCAAGAATATTCTTCAAGCGCAAAAAAGGGCTTTTCTCTCCAAACTCGCCTATAAACTTGTTGCTCATACTGATGTTTTGTGTCTAAGAGTTTTGAGAGCAAAATATGGCTACACCAATCCTAACCTGGACAACGTTAAGCTTAGCTCATGCTCTAGATTGTAGGGGTGTGCACGGGCCGGGACGGGACGGGCATCACCTCAGCCCGGTGTCCGGCCCGAAACACCCCCGGGCCAATTTTTTTTGCCCGTGGCCCGGCCCGGCCCGGTATGGCCCGGTCCTTCACCGGGCCGGGACCGGGTCAATACCGGGCCGGGTTTGGCCCTGTCTAAAATAAATAAATAAATAAAATTAATTTAATTTTTTAGTAAAAATATAACTAGTTTCATTTAAAATATATTCTTATAGAAAATAATATTAGGTTAAAAAGTAACATTTTTCAAAATTATAAATACTCAACAATTATACATTATTTATTTTATATAATATTAAGTTATGAAATAGATTTAAAATTTGAAATAAAATTAAAAATTGGAATAATAAAACATATCTATTATAATTATAAAATTAATTTATTACATAAGGTATAAGAAGGAAAAATAATTATATAAAATTATTCAATATTTTTAACAAATAAAAAAATATGAGAAAATTGAAATATATATATATATACCGGGCCGGGCTGGGCGGGACGGGCATGTTCTCGGCCCGCAGCCCGGCCCGGCCCGGTCCTCTTTGTGGCCCGGTCCTCCTTCAATTTGTAATTTCTTCTTTTTGGCCCGGCCCGAAATGACCGGGCCACCCCGGGCCGATCGGGCCGACGGGCCCATTGCACAAGCATACTAGATTGTGGCGTAACATTATAAAGGTTTGTGATGATGTTAAACTTGGAATACGCTGGAAACTAGGTAATGGGTAACAAAACCAGATTTTGGCTAGACAATTGGGTTGGGAATTTGGGTCCTCTCAGGAACGTTGCTTATTTTGACATCTCAAGTGATGATATTGATAAAACTATTGCTAATTACCATACTTCCAATAGCCAGTCGGATTTCAATAAATTTGAACATCTCCTCCCCAATGAGACACTTTTTTAAATTGTAGGAACCAAACTTGACATTCATAGCGTTGAACCTGCTGTATGCACTTAGAGTTACACTGTTTCAGGTAAATTAAGTGTACTCAGCTTATACTGATATTCAAGTTGACAAGTGGGGAGATTGCAATGTTAAGTGGGATTTGATATGGAAGTAGCCAGGTGCTTAGCGTGTTAAAACTTTCCTTTGGCTTGTAGCAAAGGACAAATTATTAAACCAATGTTGAGAGGAGACACAGACATTAGACTCAATGCACAACCTGTGACCTTTGCAAGAATATGGAGGAGGATTTGGAGCATGTTTTACATGGCTGTTCTGTGGCTAGAAAAATTTGGTGTTACTTGGTCCCATTTGACCATCTTCAAAGTTTCTTTACTATGTCTTTCAAAGACTAACGTTTTGACAATATTGATCACAAGCACTCTAATGACTCTTGGAGAATTGTTTTCGGCATTACCTGCTGGTACATTTGGCAAAATAGGAACAAACACTTATTTGCTGGAGAGACGTCTTCTGCTAAGGGAATTCTTCTTGCTGTTTGCACTAGGGCTGATTCTCGTAAAGCTGTGAATAGTACTAGCCAATTTTGAGTTGTACATAGTTTTTTTCTTTTTGGGGCTTCGTTTTTTCGCCCTTGTACATGCTCTGATTTTCGTTAATTGAATTTCCTTTTCACTCAAAAAAAAAAAACTAAAATTGTGCAACGTTCTTAATACATGGAAATGAACGTAAATAAACATCATCATATAGCTATAACGTATATCGATGACCATCACTTTATCTTACTGTTTGATGATCAAACTCGTAAACCAAAGACTAGCCCTCACTATTACTTGAAATGATTCATTACCTCTCTGCCCTTTGATTCATTCCCTGATCCATCACTATCCGGGAAGCATTATCGGGTTTAAATTCTTCTACGGACGTTTGTCCCTTATTTCCTTGCTTTTTCCTTTAACCTTTGTTTGGATTGAGAAAAAAATAAAAAAAAATTAGGAGAAAAAATATGTATGAATATAGACCGAGTTTAGTCTATATGTACCAATGTTTTCCCCCTAATTTTCTTGTCCTGTATTTTCTTATCATTCTAAACAAAGCTTTAACTTCGGCCTCCCATGCAATTCATCAACCAGCATCATTTAAACGAGTAAACGTCATACCTATCAACCATTGACGCTCTTAACGCCAATATTAGGTCCAAATAATTAACCAACATCTCCGTTCACAATCGTCCTTGTGACCTTGTCCGAGTCCTCGACACCGTGTGTTCCGCAGTATAGTTTATGATATATAAAGGTGAGATTTGAAGTGCCACGTGGAATAGACAGTAAATAAAAGTATACAAAAAATTTTATAAATATTAAAAAAAAGTTTATATATATATAAGGCCTCTGTTATAATCACTTTTTAACTAGTTTTATTGCGTGTAATCTGAAAGTCGAAGCCTTCGCCACCCATTTCGCATCTACTAATATAATATGTATGAATAGTTTTGTGGTTTGCACCCGAATGTAAAATGAAAATAGTGCAGATTTGACAGTGACCACTAATATATAATATGCATGAAAGGAAAGACTTGGAGTGGTCTTTGGAAAATTAATGTACGCCAAATGAAGATTCCAATATCGACAATTTACGTGGAAAGTATAAGAAATTAATAATAGTTTACATGTTTATCATTTTTCATCTTGTTTGATTTACAAGTTCCATCTTGTGGACAATTAGGCCGCTAATGGTCTACTCCCTCGTAACACAATAAGTCAGTTTTAATTAATTAATTAATCAATTAATATTTATTTTTATTCATTTTAAATTATCAATCTTTTGAATTTAAAAATTGTAAATAAATAAATTTTTAAACAATACTTCTTCCTTTTTAAGAAATAGCGAAAGGTAAACACAAAATACTCTAGTACTCTTTGATTTGGTGATTTTTTCTATGAATAATACAGTTCTTCTGGTGAATTATCAAACACAAGCATTAAGAAAATCACTGTTAACATTCATTATATAGCTTAACTTAAAGTTTTTAATGCAAGCAAACTGAGCTAGTTTCGTTCCCCAAAATTTGGCTTCCAGCAGATTTAGCAGATATATCGATTATATGACATACTTAATATACTGAAACCAACGTAAATAAACATCATATTCGTACAGCAATATCGGTGACCTTCAAACACGGAGAAGGTCGTCGCCTTGCTGCCTATGATTCACTTCCTGATCCATCACTGCTCGTAATTAAAACCTATTTTATTTTCTTCCATGTTAATCCCTTTTCTGTTTTTTTTTTACCCACAGAGCACTTTCCTCGCTTTTTCCTTCAATTAGATTAGGGCATCCCATCCAATTATTTATGCGTCAAGCAATATCAATTCAATCTTTGTACTCAAATGCTTGTGTTCCTCATCACGTCATAATCAATGGTATTAATTGTGGTTCAAACGCGTATGAAAATTAATAGGGCAGAATTTATTGAGCGGTTATTATTGTAAATTGTGATCCTTTGGTAGTATAACGTTCACAAATTTATTGAGCGGTTATTATTCTATATGTAAAATATAAAACTACTCCCAATGTTTCAAAATGTAAGAGATATTTTTAAATATGTTTTGTTTCTAAGAGATAAATGACTTTTATATAATAAATTAATACATTTTTTCAATTTTATTATTAATTAAAGTAGATTTATTATTACGAAGTATAAGTTAAAAGAGAATTAAGTAAGAATATTAAATAGAAGTATTTGTGAAAAAAGATTTTTTTTATGACATATTTAAGATGTTTGACTATTTTTTTAGTTATGATGATTTAGTTATTTGTTTCTTATATTTTAAAAGAGAGGAAGTGTATATTAAGGTTCAAAGAAAAGTATATTTATACATAAAAAAATAATTATTACGTGCTTACTTTAAAAATAGCAGTGAAAACTCGAGCAACGATAATATAGTATAAGAAATATTACAAAATATATTGCTTCTATTTTTATTTTTAACGCCACATGTCAACTATAATCTGAGGTCTCATGTTGTGACTTGAGACACAATTTTTAAACATAAAAATTTCAAACCCCTTTTTATACTTAATCCTAAATACTCAATACTCTAATACACGTCATTTCATAATCCCATATACACTTGCGCTAATTGTAATACATAACCAAATTTCTAATTGGATTATTTATAGAAAAATCTCGTTCTCTCCAACTCTCCATTAACGTAGAATTAATATATATATATATATTATTTCAGGAGATTATCCATTTATCTAAAGCCATGAATATCCATAGTTCTTTTGAAAAAAGAATTAACTCTATTTATTAAGCTGTTTCAGCATACGTCTTCTTTTTGACATAGGAGTTTACACAAATACTTTGATGTAATAATCTCTTCCTTCTGCAAATCCGCAATTAACAGAAGTAGTTATCACTGTGAGGAATACCATAAATTTGTTGGACCTCAACAGCTAGCAAAGAAATATATGCAACACACAAAAATAAAAAAGAAAAAAGAAAACTCTTTATTACACTTATCACAACTATCCAATGTTTCAATTACACGACTTTGGTAAATATTTTATAGGCATGTTTGATAGCAAGGAACCATTTTGAAGAAATGGAAAGGGAGAAGAAAATGAAGAAAAGCATTTCATAAAAATACTATATTTCATTCATAGAAAGCTTGAATAATATATATTAAACAGATTTTATAAGGATTTCTCTCTCATTTTCTATTTCAAGAAACTCATTTCTTCCATTTCAAGAAACTCATTTCATTTGTACCAAGTATAGCCTATCATTAGACCTTTTATGAAGATCAAACCTTTTGAGGTGTTTATTAATTTGCAGAAAACTCTCATCCATTCTCTCCAACTTTAATCTATTAATATGTAACTAGAAAAATAGTATTCAACAAAATTTTCTTTTATAAAGTCATAAGCATTCATACCTTTTTTGAAAATCGAGCTTCCTTCTCAAACTTCTATATATATATTTTCTGTCGATACAAATCTCTAAAGAGAACCAAAAAAAAAACTCTCCACAGCTAAAATTTTGAAAAAGCAAAAAGGTTTTATACGGGAATAATTATTTACCCATTTAATTATACTATTTGAAAACATATCTGAAAGAAGGTGTTAAACAGTATAACTTTATATTTCAAAATAAAAGGAAATTTCAATTCAAACTCAAAATAGATTTCACTTGCTTGTCCTGTGTGTCCTGTATTTTTTTCAGCCATCAGATCAGTTCAACGGTATAGATCATTTCTTCTTCCAAAGGTCTTTAGAAGGGTTCGAACACTATTCGTTAGAAGAGGGGGGAAGAACCCTTGAGAAACTACTCTAGTGTTAGATCTATAGACAGTCCAGTTTGAATAGCGCATAAATTGCTCTAAGCTATGAAGAAGGCAGATTTGCAGGATTTGAAGAGTAAAATTTTCTTGCATTAAAGTGGAAACCACAGAAAACAATAGGGTCTACAAATTTATGATTTCCATGTTGTTTTCTTTTACCAGATTCATCCTGTATTAATCCTCATTTATAGACCCACCAAGACAGATCCCCTCTACTGTCTTTAACATCTCTATCACACACTCTAGGCCTAAAATAACATCACCCATGGAAGGCCGTTCATTCCCGTCATCAGCTAAGCATTTCAATGCAATCTCTGAGTATGCCTTTAAGCACCCTGTCGTCATACTTTCCCTCATGAATGGATCCACCACACCATGAATCTTACCCTCGTTATGGCATCTTCAAACCCACTCTACCAAGCTTTGCCGCTGTCTCTCCATCGAACGCCGGATAGGAGGCCTCCCACACAATACCTCTAGCAGTACTACTCCAAATGAGTACACGTCAGATTTTTCTGTCAATCTTCGATACATGAAGTACTCTGGATCCAGATACCCAATGCTTCCTTTCACTACTGTGCTTATGTTAATGCTGGATCTCAAAATACCAGAGGGTCCAACTTTGGACAGTCCGAAATCCGAAATCTTGGCCATCCAGTTTTCATCTATCAAGATGTTTGTCGACTTGATGTCCCGGTGAATGATAGCGTGCTTCAAACCCATATGTAGATAGTGCAGCCCTCGTGCTGCACCCAAGCAAATCTCTAGCCTTTGGCTCCAAGAAAGTGGCTGGTTCTCAGAATCATAAAGATGATCACGGAGTGTCCCACGTTCCATGAACTCGTAGACAAGGATCATCTCATTGCCATCATTGCAGTAACCAATGAGAGACACTAAATGAAGGTGATGAAGTTGAGAGACCATTTCAATCTCACTCTGGAACTCGTGGAGCCCTTGTTGTGAACCTTGTTTGAGCCGTTTAATTGCCACTGGTACCATACTGTCAGCGATGTAACCTTTATACACATTGTGAAAACCTCCAACACCCACAATAAAAATAACATCAAAGTCATTTTTAGCTGCTCTTATCTCTTCTATTGAAAAATAGCGACAGAAATCATACGGTAGTGATGACCCTTGCGTTTTGGATGTTTTGGACATAGCTACTGTTTTCTGTGCCCACCATGAATTTCGTTCGTTAGCTGAAGCTCTAGTCAATCGTCGGAGAATTAGCAAGACAAAAGGAGGTGCCACAACCAAGATTGAAGCTGCCCCAACGACAATGGAAATTATCTTCATTTTCTTTCTGTTCTTAGATGACGTTGATGATGGCACTAAGGGAGATGGATGTGGATTGTCCTTGTTGTTACTTATGTTCAGAATTTCAATACCATTCAATAACACATCTCCGTATGTGCTTCTTGCAGTAATTGGATGAGGCTGCAACTTAATTCAAAGATTCAATTTCTTCAAGCTTCCTTCGCTCTGCATCCACACAGCGTAGTCCCTATGTACAGGTATTATTTTGTCTCTCCACATAATCACATCGGCGTATGGCTCCATCAAATGATTTGCTATAAAGATTTGAAAAACTCTGTCTCCAACCTTACGAACGTTAGGATTAAACTCACAAAAATGCAATCTCACCATATAAATAAATTCTGGGTCCACCTGAAACTCCCAAGTCATATTATATTTGGACGTTTAATTTCTTTCATCCTGTAGTTTCGGGCAGTCATGTATACATCATCTGGTGCAAAATAATTTGGAGAATCATTATATATTGGCTTTAAACCCAAAGCTGCTGATACCATAAATGAATGTTCTATCTTCAAGTACGGATTATCTTGTTCCCAGCTCCGAAACATGCCAGTATCACGTTCGGGAGGGATCTGCACCCCGCCAACGTTGATTCTGTACATGGTCTCAAGAGCACTGTTGTTTTCAACTGGGAACTGCGTGGGTCCGTGGTTTAGTAGCATCCCCTGCAGGTTGTCTAGGCTGGTGTAATAAAGACTGGTGGGCATAGAGAGGACCTCGATCCCATTGATGAAAGCATAGGCGTTTGGATGAGATGGGCTAGGCGTGAAGGTGACGTTTAGCCTCTGACAATAGTTTCTTGGGCAGCTTCATCGGCGGTAAATGAGGCGTTGAAGCCCTTTAGAAGGGTATAAGATCTCGCCTTGACGGAGAAGAGAGAGTCGGACCGAAGAAAGTTGAGATAGGAAGATGGGTAGAAGTAGAGGCGAACAAAATTTTGGCCATCGGTTACCGGAAATGAGTAGGAGAATTCAGAGCGAGAGAGGCGGGCCGTGCTGTAGGGGATTGTTAGCCTGACCGGCGCGTTGGAGTTGACAGAATGGTTGCCATAGTGGGGTTCCATAGGAAAGAATATTCTGGGGCTAATATCTCCAGTCCAATTCCAGTGATCTGGAGAAGTAGCGTTGCTGGAGCTACCACAATCAACTGCGAAATAATCAATAGGAGTATAGGAGGTGACACGGATAGAGAAAAGAATTTGGAAGAAGAAGAATATGAGGAAGGACGTCACGGTTGTTGGTGGCTTATTCCTGTTGGAGAGAACGCTCTGGCTGAAGCTTACCATAATAGTGACGGCGGGGAAACTAACCCATGAGATAAACAATTATTGAGAAGCGTGCTTCTTTTAATGTGTGGATGGGTCTGATTTGTTTTTTTAAAATTTCCTGTTACAGTTAGGTTTGATGTGTTTTTTTGGGTTCAACAATGAAGAAACTTTATTCCAAAACGCAAGATAAAGTCTCAAAGGAATCAACTCCCAGTACAGCAAACCATATCAGCAGAAATTCTTTTTTATTTATTTATTTATTTATATTTTAACCACGCTATTCTTTTTTTGATCAAATTTGATGTGTTTTGAAAAAAATAAAATATGAGAGAGAGCTATTCTTTTTTCTTTTTAACCACCAAGCTGTTCTTCTCAATGAAAACAAAGAGTGATGATAATTAATTAATAACTGACACATTAATATACCAAATGATTTTTGTTTGTTTAAATATATTTATGATTATACTTATATTTATTAATTGATAGTAAAAATGAAATGGCTCACTTTATGAACTATTTATTATTGAAGAAATTATTTAACAAAGTATTTTTAATAATGTTTTTAGTCAATATTATGTCATATTAATTGTGTTCTTAGAACATAAGGGTATGTTTAATAGTATTTTCTGTTTTATTGTTCTCAAAACAGTTTTCCAGAATAAGTTTTGAAAACAAGAATATAAAAAAATCTGTTTGAATAATTGTTCTCAAAATCATAACTAGTGAGTGATAGATGAGTTATTCAAAATTTATAACTTTACCATTAATAAGATGGGTGTTTTTCACATTTTCTTGTGTTTTCCAAAACAAAATCTACAAAACACATTAAAGTTATTGTGAGTTTTCTGTTTTTTTGTTTTTCTATTTTTTAGAATTATTTATAAAAAATAGGTTTATTAAACAAGTTTTTTTTTTTGAAAATCAAAAATAAAAAAACTGTTTTTAAAAACAAAAGCGCAAGATCACCAACGTACGGCACAACTTCATTTGAGCCGAAGCAAATCAAAGGTGCAATGCACTTGTAATATAATATTGTAGATATTTTTTTATTAATTTATTAATATTTGTTATCAACACTAATTAAAATTAATTATTTTAATACAAGTTATTATTAAAAATAAAATAATCATATTTTATTATTTTTAATAGTAGGGGCATGTTAGAAATTTCATATTTTATTTTTTATTCTTTAATGGAAACTAAAATACTAAACATTTTTCTCCAATTAACTATCTCTCCTCTACCCACCTTCATCCAGGATGAGGTTCAGTATCATCCAGGATGATAAGAAATTTGTGTAAATATAGATAAGTAGGATATTATATAGTGTTTTGAAGTTTGAAGAGCACCCAGACTAAAAATGTGTAAGCATAGATATGTAAGTGTTTGTAAAAAATTAAAAACTTCTTTCTATGAAGCATCTTTTCTTTTCTTTTTTTCCTTTGCTCCATTTATAACATGTGAACCAAACGGTACTGGCATTATTTAACACTACTAGACAAATCATTAAATATACTGAAACTTTATTTTTATTACAAAATTTAAAACATAAAGTATTTTATAATATTAATTATTGAAAATATAATATATTTATATTTTTTAACAATATATTAATTTATAAATATATATATATATATGTGTATTAGTGTGTAGATAAATAATATATATTTAATATTTTATACAAAGACGGTAAATACATTCTAGTTATGGTGATGTGGCAATGATGTAACATGGGTGATGGGTGACAGATGGTGACATGACAATGATGTGGCAGTGTTGTGATATGGGTGGTGGGTAACGTGGTGCGGTCACTACAGTGACATAGCAATGACGTGTCAGTGTTAAATTTTTTATAATTTAGCGAAGAATGAGTACCTCTATAAATTTAGAAAGGGAATAGATCCATCGCTAATTCCGTTGCTAATTTAGCAAGGGAATCAACTCATCCCTCGCTAAATTTAGCGATGCAATTTATAGCGATCGAATTGGCGAGGGATTTTATTCTTGCCATTTTCAATTTAATGAGGAGAAAAGGGTATTTAGCGAGAGATTTGTCCCTCGCTAAATTTGATTTTCTAGTAGTGCAAGACAGCTTCAACTTATGGACAAGTCCTAACCCAGTCTCCATACAACACATCTGAAAAAGAGTAAACCTTACTCCCTCCGATCCTTTTTATTGTCATATTCTAGAAGTTTTTTATGGTTCTAAATGTAAGTCACCTTCTATGAGTTTTTGGAGTATTAATTACTTTGTTTCCAAAATACCCTTATTTAATCATGAGAAAGAACGTAAATTGTTTGAATTTGTAGTATTTATTAGATGATAAAGATGGAAAACACATTAATTTTAAGACAATTTTACTGGTTTAACAAATTTTTCTTGACTTTGATGAGTTAGGTAGAAGTGAGTTACATTAATTAAGGACCTGAGGGAATATGTTATTGTTTTTTTTTTTTGCCAAGACTAAAAATTATGAGAGAGAGAGAGACGAACTTTTACTGATATATATATATATATAATCATTGTTATCATGCAATTATTATAATTTTAGTATTATATAATTATATTAGTTTTTATATGTGAATTAATTTAAAATATATTCTCTTTAAAGGATTTTTTCCTTATATATGATGATCATAGTATTTTTTGGTAAATAAGGAGCGTAAATTTTTTTTTCTTTTCTTTAAAGTTTAGGTGAGTTGAGTGATTTAAGTAAGTACTCATTTTTTTTTTTCTTATTATAAGTATGGGATTCTTACATGATACCACAAGAAACGCCCAATTGCTGAATTTATACGAATGTTCGTTCTTTCCTAAAATGGTGGGAATAAGAATTTCCACTATAGAATCAGAGTTGATGCCAAAAATTTCATGTTAAAAAAGAAGTTGATGCCAAAAATGCCCCCCTTCATACGTACCCCCCTTTCCTTCACGCCTGTTTACCTCAGGTATCTCCAATGCAGTTCTGTCCGATGCTCTTCCAAGCGTCACTGTTCTAACTAATGAAACAAATAAGTGATTTCATTTGATTGTCCTTGCATTTAATACTCGTCCTTGTCTTCCTTCTCTCATTTGCATGTGGGTTAATGGCTAAATTCCACCATAGTGCCTTGGCAAAGCAACTTTTTTTTTTTTAATTTTTTAACTAGAATCACTACAAAAAAAAATATTTAGAAATGACTAAAATTTATCACTAAATAATTTAAAATCCGTCTCTAATCTGTTAAAGACAGATTTATAGACAACTTTTAAGTCATCTCTAAAAGTGGTATCGCTAAATAATTAGAGACGTATTAACTCATTTGTCTCTATTTAGAGACGGATTTAAATAAAACAAATTCATCTTTAATCTCAATTAAAATTCGTTAATCTCACCCACGCAAGTTCGAAATCATGACCAATCTCTTGCTTCCAGTACCTTTATAGTCACCATTTTGTCAGTTGAGTTGCAATGTTTCTGCAATCATTATATGAAATATGAAATATATATTATTTATCTACACACAAATATATAAATATATATATATATATATTTATAAGTCAATATATTATTAAAAAATACACATATGTTTTATTTTCAATTATTAATATCATAAAATATTTTATTTATACATATTTATATTTATATGAATATTTATATTAGATTTGTTTAAATCTTAAATAATTTTTTTATAAATATATTTGTTTTTCTTTGGCAAGAAAAAATTATTTTAAATTTTAAATTTTAAATTTATTTGTAAATTTAATTTATATAATTATATATATAATATTTATGATCCATATGTTTTAATATTTTAATATTTTATGTAATTTTTTGTATAGTCATATCATATAATATATAACGTATTTTATATTATTTAATAAATTATATTATATATATATATATGCTTAATATATATTAGAGGTGGGAGAGGACCGGATATAATCAAGTTTTATGTCAGTCCATGATCTAACCCGAAGTCTTGGTTGAGTATTATATACATCTATTTTTGAATTTTGAAAGGAACATATCTTTTTATTATTTACACATTCTAAATTTAATTATGGATTCCTAATAGAAAATGATTGAAATTTTATTTGATTTTGATTTGATTTATTTTTTAGTATCATTATTACTTTTAATTTTAATTTTAATTTTAAAATGTAGATATAGATTCTCAAAAGAAGATTGATTTAGAAAGAATTAATGATTAATAAGTTTATAATAAATTTATTGTTGTCACAATTTTTTGAAATTATTATCATGAAATAGAATTAAAAATTAACTTATCAATTCAAAGTAAAATAAATTAATGAAATTAAGATAATCTACTTAGATATTTTAAACCAAATGATATTATTAAAGAAAATTTTTTTGTAAATCAATTCAACAAACATATCCAATATAGAAAATTTATCAACATATGGATTGCTAATTAAATAAAAATATTATTTAATATTAATTGATTCTAGATATTTGTTAATTACTAAGACAATTAAATGTCATCTATGATAAAATTGCTTGGATTCTTTTTTAGTCTAAAACTCTTTAAAACTTCAACACTTTCTTTAATTTTATTTTACTACTTCTAATCCTAAAGTTTTCTATATAGCTCGTCTCTCATTCATTTCTTATTTCTCATTATCATTCTATATTCTTAATTTCTCAATCTCTTCCCATTAACTACCAATCATACTCCTAAAAAAATAAAAGAAACATTAAATTTTAGGATTCTGGTGGTTTATCTTGAGGTCATTTTTTGAAATATTTTTTAATATGATTAGAAATATAATTCATGTAACTTAAATTAGTTAACTCACAAGTTTGGTCCCTTTAATATTTAAAAAATCCCTAAAATTTGAAAATATCTCTCAAAATTTAAATTAACATATTACAATATTAAAAATAATACTATATAAAATTGAAGTAACTTAAAAAAGAATTTCGTATCTAAATCTGTCTCTAAATGTGAATTAGAGACTAATTTAAAAACAGACAAGGTACTCGTTGCTGCTTCATTACAAATGCTTCTCTAAGTTTATCTCTAAATAGATATTAGAGACGGATTTAAGGTAAAACATTCATTATTACATTTATTAAAAAAAGGCATCTAAAGCCATCTAAAAGAAAAAAAATATTAGAGATGAGTTTAGTGACAAATTTTCATCTATCACAATAAATTAAAAATATCCGTCACAAAATTCATCTCTAAATATTAAAGAATTTTTAAGAAATAATAGAATATTTTTAGAGACGGATATAAAGACGGACTTTTTTATTTTAGAGATGAAAAATTAGTTGTTGCTAAGTTTGTCTCTATCCTATTATTAGATACGGATTTAGAGACGGATTTTATTAGAAACGATGTGTACCTATCTCAAACTCCGTCTCTAATATTTTTTTATTATTTTTAATATAAAAAAAGTTATTTTGCTAAAAAAATTCATTATCCATCTTTGTTTTTGTTTCTAATAGCGACAGATTTTAGTTCGTTTCTAAAATTCGTAGCTAAATGAGTATATTTTTGTAGTGAATATTGCCAAGCAAATTCAAATTAAGTGATTTGTGATTGTTTTTAGTCTCCATTCTTAATTTTAAGTGTCAAATGATTGAATATTTTGTGAAAACCTGCCAATTCCAATCATTGGAACTGCCGGTGCCACTATATATATATATAAAGCATGTTTTAGCCGTGGGAAAAAATCCACTATTCCCATTACTGAATATTAAATGCTTCAATTGAAATCAAACAGCCACACACACACACACACAACCGGTTAGATATTTTTATTTGAAATCACACAGCCGTATGATTGGTCCCATGATAAGTGAACTCACAATCACTGAATCAGTGTCAATAGCCAATAAGCCAAAATTATCTTATAGAGAACAAAAGAAAAAAAAAAGACGTTATATTGCACGTTTCTGGTGAAATATTTCCCTTATAGGTCGATTGCTGAAAAAAGTGTAAAATATGGCCGAAAATAATTTTCATAATTTAGGAAGAAATTGAATGACACAAGGAAACACTGTTCCATATCACTCTGGTTTTTTTTTAAAAAAAAACTCATATGGACTTCTCCATGCTGGGAAAAAAATAACAAAAGAGATCGAAAGTTGATCTAAGAGTCCAAAACAATATATACAGAACATAAGAAAAAAAAGTCTAATATTTCAAGATGCATTCCAGCTCTTAGTACGAAAAGAAGGCCACCTCTGAGTAGCTTGGGTGCTATGGATCGTGTTCACCGTTTAAATCTTCTTCTCCTCCCTCTCCCCCCCCCCCCCCCCCCCCCCCCAAAAAAAAACAAAGGATAGAAATCCGCACCCAGACCAGGAAAAAACAAAATAAAGGAACTTGGTGAAAATAAATATTTATACCAACATATACGGCCCAGAATTCTAGTTGGCCCATGAAATACAAAATCAAAGTGTGCCCACAAGATTTACCTGCCCTGTCTGTGATTTGATCGACATGGACTTCAACTAAGAAAAGCATGTACTATCTGCACATAGAATAACATAGGCAAAATCCACTTCATTAATTTTTATATTTTAAAAAAATTAATTTTTGATATATTTTGAAAAGATTGGTTTTTGAATATTAGTTAAAGGGTATTCTTGGTACTTAAAAAATATATATATAATGCCAGAATTTTTTCTTTTCTTTTTAATTTTAGGAGGGTTTGAACCTAGAATTTTATGCAAATAAAATAAAACGACTTTAAATATATTAATATATCTATAATTATCTGTAGAAATTAAAATGGTGAAACAATTAAAATTTTTTCATATAAATATTGATTAATATAATCAATAATTCGTCTGATAACTTTGCACAATAATCTTGGTATACCCCATTTGTAAATACATTAATATAAACTTATTACATATCAAAATCCTACAACATATTCTAACAATTTTTAAACCCAAATACTCATCAACGATCCTCTCCCTAACTACCTGCACCACCTTTTTTTTTTCTTCTTTCCTTTTTCCAACTCTAAATAGGAAATCCACCTTACATGGCCAATATATTATTTAAGTAGTAAAATGTTGTACTTATCTACATGCACGCACGCATACTTCTCACCAATGTGGAAATACCAGCACCACTTCGCAGCCTGAGAATGCTATTGATGAAACTATGAGATAAAATTTTAAGAGCTAGTACAATTCCAAAACTACATTTCGAAATTCCAACTATATATGAAGTCAATATTCATGGTTCCGCTATTTCAACGGTCCACATATTTAAGAAAAACGTACGAAAACCTCTCCCTCGTTAAAATAATAATTGCTCTTGGTGGAGACAAAACCACTCCTTGGTGGGGGCGATGAAACCTCTCCCCTGTGAGAGTGGCTTTCGGTGGGTACGAAGAGTGATGATGGAGATTGAACAGGATGATGATGATCGAGATCAGGCTACTTGAATGTATTGGAATGATGCAGTGGACAGGAAAGATATGAAACTTATCTTGGTTGCGAGACATTTGGCCACCAAGCTATTGAACACATCATCCACAAAAGGTGTGGGCTCTATGACGATGATTGATTAGAGGAGTCACGTTATACTGCATCAATGAATGAAGATCCACTTCCTGATATTGGTGCGATTTGTAACTGTTCTGTTTATTGGTTATATAAGACCATATATGAAATATTTTGGTGGCGAAAAATGTAAATATAAAGTCTTTGAAAATAGTTGTGTGGTGAGAAGAATTATATACAGGAATAATTTTATTATTAAGTATATGATAGAAGACACTTTAGAAATCTGTCCTAAGAGTTTTCTTTGAGTATTAGATCATGCAACTTAAGGGAACATGAATTAAATATAAGAATAACAAAGAACAACAATGAATAGAAACTAAAAAATCTAAAACGATGAAAATAATAAAAGAACCCAAAATGTTGGTCTAAAAAGAAAGATTCTAAGGAAACTTGTCTCTCAAATCCTAATTCAGAATGCCACAAAGATCACAACCCCTTGACAAGTTTTCATTTTTTTCGACACTTAAGGATGAATAAGAAAAAAACCACTAAATAACGACAAAATTGCTAAAAGAAATTCATTCATTCATTCATATTATCAAATTTGAAAAAATCAAGTTCTATATGGCACCCCATTTATAGGAGAAAGGCAATCAAGAAACTCTAAGACTCAAAGGAAATAAAGCATTAAGAATATTCCTAAGATCCCTAAAAGGGTGGCACCATTAATGAGTACTATAAAATAAGAATTAAATTTTGATTACAATCCTTCCTAAATGGCACCTTCCACCTTTTTCAAAATAGAAAACTAATATGGAAAGAAATAAACTTTTGACCCAAGACCTTTATTCATAAAATAAAGTTTACTAAATTAATCCTATGAAATCATTATAAAAATAGCACTTAATATGCAGCACATGGAAGACACGTCTCTTAAGTGAATTCTTGCAATTGGACTCCTTTAGTTGGGCTTGGATTTGGATGTTGCAAGGAGCAATCAATGAGCACACCGCTTGAGTTATTTTGGGTTGCAATGCTGCTTAAGAAGATGGTCTCTTGCTCAAGTGGCTTTCGAATGACTCCATTCAGTCCTCTTAAGTTCTTTTGGGCTTTATGTCCATCACCTCAATCAAGTTTTCCAAATACTTTATGTGTCTCTCCAAATTCTTGCAAATTAAGTAGCCTGTTACTCTATCAGTGCCATGCTATTCAATAATTTCGGATCTACCTCCAAAAAACACCATTATATGATAATGCACTAACCTTTAGTCAAATCATTCTCTCTCTCTTTCTACCCAAATAGTCAACTTAATCTCTAATAAAAAAACAAACATTTTACGAAGATCAGAGTCATGTGGGTATTCAATACTTCTTTTTAAAAAAGGGGAATGGGAAGGAGGGAAGACGCTCGTAAATCTAGAAGGTAATCTTAATTCCTGTCAGGACTTGAAATTCAAAAAATGTAAATATAAAGTCTTTGAAAATAGTTGTGTGGTAAGAAGAATTATATGCAGTAATAATTTTGTTATTAAGTAGCCATGCTATTCAATAATTTCCTATCTACCTCCAAAAAGAAAAAAACACCATTACATGATAATGCACTAGCTTTAGTCAAATCATTCTCTTTCTCTCTGTAGCCTGCTAGATAGTCAACTCAATCTCCAATAAAAAGCAAACCTTTTATGAAAATCATAATCATGTGGGGATTCAATACTTTATTTTTTTCAAAAGGAAAATGGGAAGGTACTCTTAGCTCTCATCAGGACTTAAAATTCTAGCAAATGAGGGATTTGTCTTGTATCTTAGTTCGCTACAAAGGGTCAAGACATCTTAGACCTTAGAATCAAGTCAACCATTAAATTACTAGTAAGTATTAGCTTAAATAGGTTTATAACCTATTAGGGGTGGGAGATTTTCCAACAATTGATTAATACTAAGTAAGACTTCAACAACAAAGAGAAGGCTCAAACTCCCAACCCAAAGATTGCAGAATCGGCCTTTTTACTATTTGCGCCACTCTAGATCGGTGAGGACTCAATACTTTAATATGTCTGACGTAATATATCCATTAAATGGGAAATTTTGCTAAGAATATAAAAGATTAATTGACTTTTCAAAACTTTTCATGAATTACATTATATCACTCTATATAATTAAGCATGATTTACTTGGTATCTTCCACTAAAACCAACTCGTAAGTCTCTGAACGTGACAGGAGCACACTAATACTCTTTCTAATCGATCATGGCATTCATAGATGATTTTGAATCTTCAAAAGATTAATTATTCCGACAGAGAAAGCGCCGTAGGTATATTATCTAATTTGTTTGCTTTACAATTAGCTTGGAAGGTGCATTCACTTTGGAATTAGTCAATGATGCAACTTCTAATATATAATAGGACAATTATCCACCTCATTAGTATTAAGAAATTAAAGTGATCAAAAGTCGTTAAACTTCTTAAGTTTGTTAAAAATTGAAAGTACTCCATCTGTTTTATATCTTTTGTAGTTTTAGAGTTTTGATTTTATTTCAAATCCTCTGTTATTTTATTATTATTTTTTTTTTCCAATTATTATACATTCCTCTCATTTAATTCAATGTAAGCCATTATTTTCTAGTCAAATTATTAAATGAAAGTATTTTAGTTTAATTTCTTTTAAAATTAGACATAGTAAATTATTCCTCGGTTTCTTTGGAATGAAGGAAGTATTCCAAACAATGCTCTCAATTAAAGAGATACTCCTTCCTGTCTTTTAATATAAATCACTCTTAACTATCTCATCAGAACCAAGAAAAATTTGTTACATCATTAAAATTATTTTAAAAATAATGTAATTTCCATCTTTACCCTCTAATAAATACTACAAATTTAAATAATCAATTTTCTCTCTCATAATTAAATAATGATATTTTTAAAATAAAATAATTAATATTTTAAAAATATATGAGATGTGACTTACATATAGGATCATAAAAATTGTTTAGAATGTAACTTATAAAAGAGACAGGAGGAAGTAAACTTATACCATAAATTTCATAATCCTTAACTACACTAATTTCTCTCATTGTATTTTTGACTCTCTAACTTCTAACATCGTTGATGAAAGGCATTAGTAAAAAAATAATTTAGTCCGCTTTTTTTTTGGCCAAATAATTTAATACACTAGACATTTAGATTTTTTATCTATAATTTGAGCCATGTGAGAACCCTTTCCTATCCTGTATTCAAGAACAAAGAGAGTATATGGAAAACAAAAGGTGAAATTATTGGTCTCGGACCTGTAATAATTCTGCAACGTTCTTAATACATGGAAATGAACATAAATATTGTCTACTGCTTCGTATCATAATATCATACAGCAATAACGTATATTGATTTTTTATTTTTTGACCAGATCAATAACGTATACTGATAACCTTCATTTGATCGTACTGTTTGAAGATCAAACTCAGGGAAGATCAATCATCGCAGAAACCAAAGACGAGTCCTTGCTATTACAGTCATTAATTACATCGCTGCCCTTTGATTCCCGGATCCATCACTCTCCGGGAATTAAACATCGGATTTACTTTCTTCCACGTTTGTCCCTTATTTCCTCCTTTTTACCTTTCATTTGGGTCTCCCATGCAATTCATCAACCAACATCACTTAAACGAGTAGATTAACGTACACCAACATATTGAACATTCCAGTGGAAAGCACAGCAAATAAGCCGATTTTAATTAATAATTCATTAATATTATTTTTATTCATTTTAAATTAATAATCTTTTTAACATTTTTTTCACCAAATAATCTTTTTAGTTTAAAATTTGTGAATACATGAGAGTTCATTAAACTGATAGAAAAGTAAATTTAATGTTTACCAAAAAAAAAAAGTAATTTCAATGGACAGCGACTTCTTCCTCTTCAAGAAATAGCGAAACATAAACACAAAATACTTTTCTTACTCTTTGTTCGGGGGGGTTTTTGCTATCAACAGTACAGTTCTTGATGATTACAATACTATATATGTATATATCTGCGTAGAACAAAAGAATAACAGAAAAAACTATTTTGATACATAGGCATGCACGCGAATCTATATTACATCTTCGTCCATCTCCAATAATCAATCGTCAACAGCAATCTTCTCATTTTATCCCGCACCCTGAGTCCCACCAAGAGTTGTGCCCTCTGCATTCTTCAACATCTCCATCACAGACTCTAGGCCCAACATCACATCCCCCATGGATGGCCGTTCATTCCCATCATCAGGTAAGCATTTCAATGCAATCTTCGTGAATGCGTTTAAACACTCTATCGTCATACTTTCCCTCATGAATGGATCCACCACACGATTAATTTCACCCGCATTAACACATCTCCGAAGCCACTCTACCAGGTTTTGCCGCTGCCTCTCCACCGTTCGCAGGATAGGAGGCTTCCCACACAATACCTCCAGCAGGACCACTCCAAAGGAGTACACATCCGACTTCTCCGTCAATCTTTGACACATGACGTATTCTGGATCCAAATATCCAATGCTTCCTTTCACCACTGTGCTTATATTAATGTTAGATCTCGAAATACCCGAGGGTCCTACTTTGGACAACCCGAAATCTGAAATCTTGGCTACCCAGTTTTCATCTATCACGATATTGGTCGTCTTGATGTCACGGTGAATGATAGCGTGCTTCATACCTGTATGGAGATAATGCAGTCCTCGCGCTGCACCCAAGCAAATCCCTAGCCTTTGGCTCCAAGAAAGTGGCTGGTTCTCGAAATCGTAAAGATGATCACGGTGGGTCCCACTTTCCATGAACTCGTAGACAAGGATCATCTCATTGCCATCGTTGCAGTAGCCAATGAGAGACACTAAATGAAGGTGACGAAGTTGAGAGAGCATTTCAATCTCAGTTTGGAATTCCCGGAGCCCTTGTTGTGATCCTTGTTTAAGCCGTTTGATTGCCACAGGAATTGTACCATGATTGATGTAACCTTTATACACATTGCCAAACCCTCCAATGGCCACAATAAAACTATCATCGAAATTATTAGTGGCTTCCCTTATCTCAACGATTGAAAAGCAGCGACAGAAATCGGATGGCAATGGTGGCCCATTGGATTTATTTGCTTTTGACTTACCTATGGATTTCTGTCTCCACCATGAGCTCCTTTTGTTGACCGTATCTTTGGACAATCGAGAGAAAATAAGCCAAACAATAAAAGGTAGCACAACGAAGCCTGAAGCTGCCCCCACGACAATGGAAATCACCCTCTTTATCTTAGCGTTCTTAGATGACGTCGATGATGGCGGTAAGGGAGATTGACGTGGATTGTCACTGTAGTCAGTTAATTTTAGAATCTCAATCCCGTTCAATAACACATCTCTGTAAGTGCTTCTTGCAGTTGGGTGTGGTTGCAACTTAATTGAAATATTCACTTTCTTCAAGCCTCCTTGGTTCCACGTTGACATGGCGTAGTCCTTATGTACAGGAATCAGTGTGCTGCCACTCCACATAAGCACATCAGCGAGACGCTCCACCAAAGTATCAGCTATGAATATCTGAAATACTCTGTCTCCAGTTTTTTGAACGTTTTGATCAAACTCACAAAAATGCAATCTCACCATATAAACAAAATCTGAGTCCACTTCAAACTCCCAAGTCACATTATATTTGGACGTTTCTTTCATCCCGTAGTTCTAGGCAGTCATGTATACATCATCTGGTGCAAAATAATTTTGATTATTCATGTAGTTTGGTTTCAATCCAAAACCTACTGATACACAATATGGGCGCTCCCTCTCCAAGTAATCAATATTCTCGTCCCAATACCGAAACATGCCGGTGTCCTTTTCGGGAGGGATCTGACTCCCGCCAACGTTGATTCTATACACAGTTTCGAGAGCACTACTATTCATGACTGGAAACTGCTGTGTTCCCCCATTTAGCAGCATCGCCTGCAGGTTGTCTGGGTTTGTGTAGTAAAGATAGGTGGGCATAGAGACAATCTCAATCCCATTGATGAAAGCATAGGTGTTTGGATGAGATAGGCTGGGAGTGAAGGTTATGTTTAGCCTCTCACCAGGTTCAACGTTGATACAATACTCTCGTAAAATAGTTTCTTCGGAAGTATCGGCGGTAGTAAATGAAGCATTGAAGTCCTTAACAAGGGTGTGGGATCCTATTTTGACGGAGAAGAGAGAGTCGGAACGAAAGAAGTCGAGGTAGGAAGATAGGTAAAAGTAGAGGCGAATGAACTTTGGGCCGTGGGTTACAGGAAAAGAGTAAGAGAATTCCGAGCGAGAGAGTCGAGCGGTGTTGTACGGGATTATTTTGCTGACTGGTGAGTCAGCTCTGACAGAATGGTTACCGTTGTTGGGTTCAATGAGAGAGAATAACGTGGAGCCAATGTCTCCGGTCCAATTCCGGTGATCTGAAGATGGAGGATTGTCGGAATTACCGCAGTTGACTGCAAAATGATCAACAGGACTGAAGGAGGTGACGGTGATAGTGAAAAGGATTTGGAAGAATAAGATGAAGGACACGGCGATTGTTGGTGGCTTAGTCATATCGGAGGCAATCTGGCTGAAGCTTATCGGGGATAAAGTGGCTGAAGCTTTCTTTTCTATGTCGCTTTATTTTTTTCCTGGCCAAGGTTAAGCTGCTTTCAGTTACACTTAAGATGCATGGGTTCAAGTAACTCGCAAATTAAGAACTAGAAATTGGCTTCCAAGACCCTTTTTAACCATGTTTTAGGAAATTAAATTATAATTTCTAATCATTATTTTTTTTATTTAAAAAGATTTGTGAAAATTTTTTTTATTTTTATATAAATTTTATTTTAATAAACTATAATTATTTTAACAGATCTATTTACATAAAAGTAATCTAATCAGTCACTTAGACCTTTCAAATAATTAGTCAATTGCATGTGCAAAAATATCACCAACAAATGCATTCGTAGTACCGAAATCATATGATTAAATAAAAAAAAAATCATTGTTCTTATAATTTTGATAGAGCGCATAATCTTATTAAACACGAGGCACTTTTGAATCTTTCACTAAAACCAACTTATTAGTCTTTTTTTTTTTTTATCCTTGACGCAGCCAACTGATAAGAGCCTGTTTGGTTTGCCTTTTAACAAACTAAATTATGATTTTTAACTATAATTTTTTTTAAAGTTATCCAAACAGATTTATAGTAAACTTCTCTATTTTTATCCAAATTTTATTTTTATAATCTGTGATTATTTTAAACGAGCTTTTATAAAAAGACAAATGCACTAAGTATTTGAACACGATAGGATCTTATTATTATTATTCCTTTTTTGTTCAATAGATAGGAGCATATTGTATTCGTCCTAAGCGGGGCATCGAACTTGGAAACTCTTTTCCATTCATTTGAATATTCAAAACGCACTAATTATCCAAAACAACTAAAGTGGCAACTTTATGCCTCCTGATTGACACGGAAATATCTCTCCGATACATATTCCATGGAAAAATTGTGCAAATTGGCTAGGGAGAAATTTCAAGAGAAATTTCGTGAAGGTTTGCTACAGAAGGTTTGCTGTCGTTAAATGATGGCGGTTTTCGAAAATCTCTATTTTATAAGATTTGCTGGCGGTTTTAAAAATCATGGTAAACCCTGCTTCTTACCCATCAAATAATTAATTAGCTCATAATCCGAATTGATAGAAAGGAAAAGAAAGAAAAGAACGATACGGAAAAGAAAATAATAAAAAGGAATGCAAAGGGAAATAATTTGATGGGTATAAGTTTATATTTGTTGGGTGAAAATAACCAAACGATCGGTGAAAAAGTTAAGTATATGACTACAATACCCTTGAAATAAAAAATATATAATAAAACAACTATTTTTAATTATTAGTAATCTATTATTGTACAACATAATAAATGGAAATGAACATTGACCTCTTATTAATTTTGAGAGAGATTTGGAGGGGAGAAAGAATCGGAAAATTTTTTGTTTTATTTTTTTTAAATTAAATAAAGAAAGATAAGTATTTTTCCTCTAGTCTTTTTCTTTTCTCATATCTAAAGAGAAGAGGAAAAATGTTTTCTCTTTCTATTTGATTTGAGAAAAAAAAAACTTTTTCCTCTAACTTCAAATCTATCAAACTAAAGAGACCCTAAACAATATCATATCTCATAAATATCTTATATCAATGAGCATCATTACATCCCAATGTTGCATGATACCATCCCAGAATCCAAAGACTCGTCCTTCTTGATATTTCTTTCTTTCTTTTTTTCAGAGAAACTAATGTTAGGTTTGGTATAAATAAAAAGAATTTCTTGAAAGGGAAAATGAGAGAGAAATTCTTATAAAATTTGTTTGGTACATATCATTCAAATTTTTTTTTAATAAAATATAGTATTTTTATTAAATTCTTCTCTCCATTTTCTTTTTTCTTTCCATTTTTTTCAAAATAATTTCTTCCTAACAAATATGCCCTAAGTCATCACCTTCCTGCCCTTTTGATTGGATCCCTGATCCATCTCTATTTGGAAAACCTACTTTACTATACGTTTGTCCCCTTTCTCCTCTGAGTCCTTTCCTTGCTTTTTTTTCTTTGCAATTGTCAAGCAATATTCGCCCAAACAAGTGTAGTAATCTATATATGTTGGGCCTAAAACGTAACGAAAAGCAAGCACAGGGATTGTGCTTAAGACCCAAAGAGCAAAGTAGGTCTGGGAACCCGGTCCACGCGAAGCTAACTGTGGTTCTTGTATGTCCAAGGCGATCAATTAGTGCCACAACTTTCTTATTTTTTTAACGGAGTCAGGCTGCCACATTGTCAAGGATATGCTCTTTGCCACAACTTCTTTTATTTTTATTGGAATAATTGCAAATACAGACTACCTAAGACACACCAACCTACCTATTATTCACACACCCATTATAATAATTTGTTATTGATGAGACTTGATCTCATAAACTTTTTCTATTTATGGTGTACTCGTGTTACTGGACCATCAAACCATTGATGCTTAGTGTTACAACTGTGGTGTCTGTCCTTTAATTTTTTTTTCCCGACGACTATATTATATTGCTATTTTGTTCTCTATGTCATACATCTAGTATGTACTGATCTTAATCATAAATCTTTTAATTTATTTTTGTCAAATTTCATTGGCTCTCACATTTTGGTAAATTGTGATGAAGAATTCAGGAATCCACATGGCTTGATTTGCTATGGTTCTATCCTTTAGCTTGCAATTCACATGATTAGCCACATTCTGTCATCCGTTATGATCACTTTTTAACATGTTCCATTGCAAATAATCTGTAAGTCGAAGCCTTCCCCTCCCATTTCGCTCTACTAAGTTCATTTCTGGTCACTGTTATTCCGTTGTACACGTAGGATTTTCTGCTTTAAGTATTAAAAAAATATTATTTCTTCAAGACAGATTTTTATAAATTTGTTTGGATACCACAACTCACACGTGAGGCCACGGGCCGGCTACAATCAATATATAAATATGTATATAACACACACACACACACACATATAAATATATATAAAATAAAAGTTGAATACCCGTTTGTAACTGTTACTCCACTTAGGATTTTGTGCCTTGTTTGTTACTTATGCTCTTAAACAAGTTCTAAAGTGTCATTTTACCGTTCATGTTCATCTTCACATCATATTATTGGAGTCATATTAGCTAAGAATTACTATGTTGATTTTTTTTTTATTTTAGTAAAAAGGTATGGGAAACTATACGAGAAAAGGAAAAAGATACGAAATGGTCGCTTGGATTGGAGTTAAACTAGGGACGACGGATTCAAGATTAAGTTAAAGGGGGCAAAATTAAGAAGAAAAAAAAAAACATCTTCATATACATACACACACACACACCAATTTTTTTTTTAAAACATATATATTATTCACTTTTTAGTAATTTGTTAAAATTCATTTTTTTCAATATAAGTACCATGCAATCCATAAAATCTCATTATCAAATATATTTTTTATATCTCATTATTTTTATCAACATCAGCGCCCTCTAATATGTGATTTTTGATTAAAGATATTTTTTTCGGCAAAAAAATATATAGGTGTTCATGGGTAAGGTTGTGTCGGCTTTGACTCCCCCCAGTTACATGGCCCAATAAACACTCAAATCATACCGGACCAGGTATCAGGCTGGTCCAATACTAATTATTTTTTTTAAATTTAAAAAATAAAAAATAACTTTATTTAATAAAAAAATACTTATTTATATTAAAAAATAGATTTCTTTAAAAAATAATGTTAAAAAGAGTAACTAAATCCAATATCATGGACGGTAGATCATGGATCAATAAAATGACGATAAATTTTTTTCAGAAAAGAAAAACTTCTATATCTGCACCCTGCAAATTATTGACTGCAGGGCATCCGTATACCCTCCAGAATTGACCGACTATTGATATATAACAGGGGCGGACACAACCTAACCATAATTAATTTTTTTTAATTGATCATAATTAATTTTTTAAAATAATTTTATAACTTAAAAATATGAAATGATAAATTATGTATAATTATATAATATTTTGAAAAGTTAAATATGTATAAAATGGAACCATATATGTAATATATTAATTTTAAGAAAAATTATTAAAAAATATATTAAAAGTTTATATCTTCGATACATTTACATATGAATATTATATTTTATTTCTTTTCAAATATATAAATAATATATAGTGCATATATATTATATTTATTTATTTAATGTGTGTAGTGCGTATATGAAACGTGATTCCATGGATGTACATGCGTGTAGATGGGAGGGGCCAAATCCAAATGTGTAAATATATTATATTATATTATATTATTGTGTTGCAGCTTATTTATGTGTGTATATGTATAAATATATTATATTATATTATTGTGTTGCAGCTTATATATATGTGTGTATATGTACATACATATACACATAAGAGAAGAGGCAGGAGGTTTTTGGGGGTATTAAATAAATGAAGATTTTGATAAATTATAAAACACCTAGAACCATGAAGAATGCATCAAGGGCATATGTACAACTACGCCAAAATACGTTTTTGTTGGTGGTTATTTTGACTTTTTTTGGCGGTTAAAAATAGCCAAGTATGTTAGCGCCGAAAAAAACTGTAACTTTCATTGGCGGTTAGAAACCGCAAAAAAAAAAATATTTATTGGCGGTTATTATATATTTTATTTCCCTCTATCTGGTATCAGAGCCTGAAGGTGAAGTAGAGATGTATTAATTAGATCTGGATCTACCTCTATGTCTTCAGAATTCTTGTTAAAATTCTAGAAATGAATTTGAGGAATTAAGTTCGATAGCAATAGGACTTTGTCCTAATGGATATGATTCTTGTGTATCATACATGAGTCCTTCTAGGGATGGTAAGGCTGTAAGTCCTAGGAGAGGCAAGCGATTGGTCCCTACAGTAGTGTATGATATATGAGATATTATGTTCAAATTTGGCTAGAGTAAGTTCTAAGATAATTCTGCTAGAGTTTTAATAAATTATTCTGAACCTTAGAGTTAGATAAAGTTTTAATTCTTATACCACTATGGATCCAGATGGTAATGGTGCTTAGATATGGGAGAATTCTTATAAGCTTTCAGCGTCAATTTAATTCTGCTTATTTACTGCTTATATTACTTTCTTCATCATGTCTTTACTGCGTTCCTTCTCATTCTCCTCAAGAAGATCTTCTTCTTCTGCCTCTTCTTCAAACCCTCCTTCAAATGAGGAAATAAAATCACCAAACAAAAAGATTTTCTCACAAGAAATCTCTTTTTCAAACTTAAACCAAAACTTTGATAATTGGACTTTACCAACTATCACACCAAACTATCTTTATGAAATTTCTGAGAAAGATAAGAAATGGTTCTCAAAATCTGATTATATAATCAGAACAGTCGAGGAATCAGTTCCTATCAAACCAGAAAATGAAGAATTTTTCCTTCTTTCAAAAAAGTCAATTGAAAAACATAAAAAAGAGTTTAATTACCTACACATAGGATGCGTCCAAGTAGCAATTAAACCTTTAATAAGAAAAGGGTTAAACGTATCGTGTTTAGTATGTTTACAAGATACTAGACATTATGCGTATGTCGATTCACTTCTAGCAGCTGCTGAAATGGGCTTAAACAATGGGCCTGTTTACTTTAACTGCTACCCGGATCGAACCCTAGATTTGACAGATGAACATGTCCTAGATGCCCTAAAACTTAGGATACAGCTTCATGGTTTAAATATGAAACCTGGATCTATACCCGCTACACTAATCTATAGGATTAGCTACAAAGTTTTAAACTCAAACGCCACAAATGCCCAAATACTCCCTGATACTGGTCAAACAACAATTTTCTTAACTGACTATAATAATGTCAATGTTTCAATCCCAAAAACCATTATGTGGGAAGAAGTCAAACTACCTGATGAATGGATCATGGAAAGGGCTTCTCAGCCAATTCCTAAAATGATGCCACAAATAAGTAGAATTGCTCAAACCCAAGATGGGACTGTTAGATTGTCATTTGACAGACCAAGAAAATCTATGTCTCAAACATATAAACCATCTATATATGAAGATTGTAGGTCTACAGTAAGTGAATCAGCAAGATTCTCTTGTTCTTCCTTACCACAACCTCCATCCGTCATATATATGGCAGCCCCAAACAATCCTGAATCCAAACCTCAAAATGCCTCTGTTTCAGGAATAAATAACTCTACAAACATCCCTCACATAAATTATGAAACACAAGATGATTTAAGGTCAATTGAGTCTCCTGATTATTCTGCATTAGGAGAACCAAGGGATATAAATGTCTTGCAGAAGGATTTTAAGATAAACAAACCTTTTTTACAAAAGGAATTTTATTCTTTAAAAAATACCTTGAAAAGAAAATGGTTTTTTGAATATTTTCAAGGAATTAAAAGAAAACAAATTCAAGAACAGTTTTATTCATTTCTTGAAATTGTAAGAGAAAATATTCCATTCTTTGACTGGTTTGAGGCTTTCGCCAAAAATGAAAATTTGGATTATCCATATTTTTCTGAAATAGATGTTATAAAACAAGAATGGAAAACTTTTGATCAAACTGTTTCTTCTGAATTTCCACCGGGAACAGTCCAAATTCCTGGAAAGGTTGACAGCAACAATCAACCTATTTGGGCTTCTCCTTATAAATATAAATACACTACTGAAGAAGTAAAACCTTCTGATATAAAAAATATTGTTGAACAAAACAATTATACTAATCTTTATCTACAAAAGATAGGTGAATGTTTAATTCAACAAGCAGACATCCAAACTAAGACAGAAATAGGAACCTCTTCTATCCAACCCAAGATAGAAGAAGAAACCCCTTTAATCCAAACACCCTTATTCAAACCTTTTGAATACACACCTCAACAAAAATTCGAGCTACAAGCAAAATCAAAAAACAAAATTATTGAGCAAATAAAAGCTAAAATGTCTCAAATTCAACTTCGTCAAACTATTATCCCCGAAACTCCCCCTGCAGCAATATCCAAAAACTCTAGAACTATACAAGTTCTAAAAAAGGATTCTTCAGCAGAATCAGAAGAAGAACTTAGTCAAGCATCTTCACTTCAAATTAACCAACAAAACTGGAGAAAGCCATCTAAACTATACTATAGTAGAGCAACCCCTCCAGATGTCCTCTTAGAAGAAAAACCACACCAAAACTTCAAAGCTTTCAACTCGGATAACCTCTATGAATGGAACATAGATGGATTAAGCGAGCCAGCTATCCTTCAAACCCTCCAGCATATGACTATGGTAAGTAACGCTTACCAAACCCAAAACGACTACACCGATGAGCAAATAACTGATCTTTTAGTTTCCGGATTTACTGGACAATTAAAAGGTTGGTGGGATTTTTGTCTTTCTAAAGAAGATAAAGATACTATTTACTCCTCCATCAAAACTCAAGCAGATGGAACACCCATTCTACATAATGACCAGGTAATTCCTGATTCTGCAAACCATCTCATTTTTACGATTATTAAACACTTTATTGGTGACCCTTCTTTATGGCAAGATAGGTCAGCAGAACTTTTGTCAAATCTTAAGTGCAGAACATTATCTGATTTTAGATGGTACAAAGATACTTTCTTGAGTCGAGTTCTCACTAGGGATGATTCAAATCAACCATTTTGGAAAGAAAAGTTTTTAGCTGGATTACCAACATCACTTGGTAATAAAGTTAGAGACAAATTGAGAAACCTAGTTGATGGCAAAATTCCTTATGAGAATTTGACATATGGACAGTTAATATCATATGTACAAAAAATTGCTCTAAAGATTTGTCAAGATAATAAACTACAAAGCCAACTTGCCAAAGAAAAGGCTTCCAATAAAAGAGAATTAGGAACCTTCTGTGAACAATTTGGTTTTTCTCCTTGCAAACAAACCAAGCCTCATAAGAAACCGAAAAAACCTTTCTTCAAACAAACCCAACACTATTCAAAACCCAGATTTGAGCCCAACTTAGAGCCCAAAAGAAATTTTGAATCAAAATCTAAGAAAAATATTGTTTGTTTCAAATGTGGTAGGCCAGGTCATATTTCAAGATATTGCAGGGTTACCCGAAAACTAAGAAACATCGAGCTAGATGAGGATGTTTTAGAAAAAATAAACAATATTCTTTTAGAGGAATCAGCATCAGAATCAGAAAAGGAATCTTCTGAAGATCTTAAATCTCTTCAAAATGATGATCTTCAAGGAAATTCATCTTCTGAAATAAATGTTATTAGTAAGGAACATGATCTCCTTATTGATATCATTAGTAAAATACCGGATTCCGAGAAAGGAGAATATCTCTTGAAATTTAAAGAAATCCTTTCTAGCCCCTCTAGCAGTAGACCATTAGGTCAAAAGAACCCAACCAAATATGACCTTACCCAAACCCTAGCTAGGTTTAAACAAGAACCTAAACAAACTACTATCTCTGATCTTCGATTTGAGATACAAAGCCTTAAAACAGAAATTCGTCTTATTAAAGAACAACAACAAATTCATGGTGAGGCCATATCCCAAATACAGGATATACAATTGAATCATCAAACTGACGAAGATAGTGTTTCCAATACACCTGATCTTCCAGAACCTTTTTTAAACTTAATCACAAAGGTTTTAACACAAAAATTTTATATTAAAGCTAAAATCATTATAAGCAATGAATTTATTCTAGAGGAAGATGTTTTATTTGATACAGGAGCAGAAGCTAACTGTTTTAGAGAAGGCATCATCCCAACAAAATATTTTGAGAAAACGACTGAACGATTTAGAGGAGTAGAAAAAACTCTTCTTCAAGTTCAGTATAAAATATCAAATGTTGTTATTGAAAACGGAGGTTTTAAGATAAAAACCCCTTTCATCTTAGTAAAAGGGATGAGATCTAGAATTATTCTTGGAGCCCCATTTGCTCATTTACTCAAACCATATTTAACAGATGAAAATGGGATTTCTAAACAACATCTGGGAAAAACAATCTTGTTTCCTTTTATTTATGCTCCAAAAATAAAAGAGCTAAATATTATATCTTCCAAACAAAAACAAATTAATTTTCTTAAACAAGAAATATCCTTTAAAAAAATTGAAGAACAATTAATTTCAAAACCTATTCAAATACAAATTTTGAAATGTTTGAAAGAAATTGTTAAAACCATTTGTTCAGATTTACCTAATGCTTTTTGGAACAGAAAAAAGCATATAGTAGATCTGCCTTATGAAAAGGATTTTGACGAAAAACAAATTCCAACTAAAGCTCGCCCAATTCAAATGAGCTCAGAACATTTACAAATCTGCAGAAATGAAATCAATGATTTGTTAGAAAAGAATTTGATCAGAAAATCTAGAAGTCCCTGGTCTTGCGCTGCATTCTATGTTAACAATAGTGCAGAACAAGAAAGAGGAGTCCCTAGATTGGTAATCAACTATAAACCTTTAAACAAAGTTTTACAATGGATTAGATACCCAATCCCAAATAAATCTGATTTGTTAAAAAGACTCTATTCTGCAAAAGTATTTTCAAAATTTGACATGAAATCTGGATTTTGGCAAATACAAATTGATGAAAAGGATAGGTATAAAACTGCTTTTACTGTACCATTTGGTCAGTATGAGTGGAATGTTATGCCTTTTGGTTTAAAAAATGCTCCCTCTGAATTTCAGAGAATAATGAATGATATATTTAATGATAATGATCAGTTCATCATTATATACATAGATGATGTTTTGATTTATTCTCATTCTATAGATCAACATTTTAAACATATTTACAAGTTTATAAGAATTGCCAAAACCAATGGCTTAGCAGTTTCAAAAAAGAAAATAAGTCTTTTTCAGACAAAAATTAGATTTTTGGGACACTGGATATCTCAAGGATCTATTGTACCTATTGAAAGGTCTATAGAATTTGCTGATAAATTTCCAGATCAAATTATTGATAAAACTCAACTTCAAAGATTTTTAGGTTGTTTAAACTATGTTTCAGACTTTATTCCTCATTTGAGTAATTTCATCAAACCTCTCCACGAACGGCTAAGATCTAGTCCTCCTCCTTGGACAGATGTCCATACAAACGTTGTCAAACAAATCAAGTCTCAGGTTAAGCAACTTCCTTGTCTTAACCTTCCAAATCCCTCTGCTCAAAAAATTGTTGAAACCGATGCCTCTGATATTGGTTATGGAGGTATTCTCAAACAACGGGTTGATGGTAAAGAACAGGTAGTGTCATTCACTTCAAAACACTGGAATAATACTCAGCAGAATTATTCCACAATCAAAAAAGAAATTCTTGCAATAGTTCTTTGCATTTCAAAATTTCAATCTGATTTATTAAATCAAAAATTCTTACTTAGGATTGATTGTAAGTCAGCCAAAGATGTGTTACAAAAGGATGTTAAAAACATAGCTTCTAAACAAATTTTTGCTAGATGGCAAGCCATCTTAAGCATCTTTGATTTTGAAATCGAGTTTATAAAAGGATCTTCAAACTCTCTTCCGGACTTTCTAACCCGTGAGTTTTTACAGGGAAAAACCTAGAAAAATGCCACCCAAAAAGAAAAAGGAAGAGAAACAAAAGAGCTTAATCCAAGAAGCCCAATCCCCTATCTCTAGTGCTGAACTAGAAGAGATGATGAAAAATATTATTCAGCAATACGGATCCCAAACTTCTGGATCCCAAACAGGGCCTTTGGGCCAAAAGGAGTCATCTACTCCATCTGGGTCATCTACCCAGCAAACTCAAACTGGGCCTTTAGCCCAACAAACTGGGTCATCTATCCAGAAACCCAATACATCAAACAAGAAGACCTTAGCCTCTTATGCTCAGGATTTCGCCCTTAAACAATTGCCTCAAACGACCTGGCAACAAGCTATCATCTCAAAACCAGAGTATGATAAAGCAAACCAGCAGCCATTAATTTCAAAAAATCAACCCCAAAAGGCAATAGTATCCACCTCAAATTCCAAAGCAATTATTCTCCAAACCCCTTCAGTTATGACTACTCCTTACATACCCAAAGAAAATCAAGTAAGGAATCTAGTTCAAATAGAACCCGAATTTCATCATCCAAACCCAAACCAAGTGGCTCTTAATGCGTTCCCTTCTGGATTCCATTATAAGCCCACTGATTTGAGAAAAACAAGAGAGTTCTATGAGTTGATATTAGTCCATTCAGAATCAGTGAACATTGAACAAAAAACTGATAAAAAAACTGGACCAATGGTGACCCATAGTACAATGCAAATTCTCAAAGTCCTCACTCCTTCCCAATGGGGACAACCTCTTGAGAAACCTAAACATTTTGGGATACTTTATGAACCACAAGGATACAGTTATTGGGACTATGTAGATGCATGGTACCATGTATTGTATTTTCAAAACGAAACTTTCTCTCACACCTGGTTTATATATTTTAAAACCAAAACTAGGTATGAGTTTCCGCAATGGTTTATTCACTGGTGGAGTTTTGTAGGGCCTGTGCCTCAAATTTTACCTCCTCAAGTAGAACAAGCCTTTGACTTATTTAAACAAAAATTCAATCATAATGAGGATCCTTTTCCCCTTGATCTTCATTACTTTTCAAAATTATCAGTATCTTGGATCTTTGCATGGAAGTACAAATTCTCTGCATCAGTTCCTGGAACAACTATTTTGCCCATACTTCAGAGGATACCTTCAGTAAGATGGTGGGCTAAATTTGACTTGAAAAGAGTTGACAGCAGAGCAGTAGATAAATGGTTCAAAGAAAATCCCAAGTATCTTTGTCAGACCGAGCAAAGCAAATTTCTGAACCAAAGAACAAGGATACAAGCTATGCTAGCATCATCCACGGACAAAACTAGCTTAGTAAACCAGTTAACTACTGTATTACAACTTCTTCAACAGCAAGAATCTTCTTCTAAGGATCAAGAAGCATCTTCATCAACTTCTGAAAATCAAATCGAAGATGACGAAGATTTAATTAACCTTGATGAGGATTAATAAATGCTAGTCATCAATAAACATTGTGATGTCAGCATTTGTGAAACGATGTCGTTTTGCAAGTCACTAATAAATACTGTAGTGTCGGCAAAACAGTATCAAAAGAACAAACCGGAACTGTTCAAACAGTGCCAGTCACTAACAGTTTCTCGGTTCAAACCTTGCTTTTCTTTTCTATATAAGGACACGGAGCCTCAAAGGAAAGGAGAACTGAATTACAGCATACTAAGTCTCCAAAAGAGTTCCTAATCCTTAAGAGAGACAAGCCATCTTCATTCTACCTTCTTCATCTTCTTTGATTGTAAGGTTTTACTACATTTTAATAAAATTTCCTCTTTCAATCCTTACTCATCATATCCTTGCCTAGTTCTAATGAACTAAATTGGCTGGTTCTACCGCCTGAAGTTCTTTAGAACCACCCCTATTGCATATCTAATTAATGTCTTGCATATTTAATTAATGTTTTAAAGTAGTCCGTCTACTCCTCTTCTTCACATTCTCTATTCTCCCCCTCTATTTGCGGTTATATATAATAACCGCCAATAAAATTAGAATTCCTTTGTGGTTAGATGTAGTAACCGCAAAAAAAAATAGAATTTAGTTGGCGGTTATGTATATAACCGCCAACTAAAATTATAAATAATATTTTTAAATTATTTTTAATATTAATTTTAGTTGGCGGTTATATACATAACCGCCAACTAAATTAAAATATTATTCTTTAATTAATTAATTGTAATTTTAATTATAGTTGGCGGTTTTAAATTAACCGCCAACTAAAGTGTATAAATTTTTTTATTTAAATTTGAATATTTGAATTTTAATATGAGTTGGCGGTTCTAATTTATAACCGCCAACCAAAACATTTTTGTTGGCGGTTTTACTAATAACCGCCAACGAAAGTTCTCTTTTTTTTTTTTTTTTTCCTTGCAACATTTTGTTATTTTTAATTGCAATCACTCGAACCTGCTTCAGTCAATATGCAGCAGAACTAAATACCCATAACTAAGATATTTATCTAAAGCAAAAGTTATATTATATTCAAAATGTCTCAATAAAAAATTATAGACAATATTTATATCCAATTGACAAGAGCAAAAAAATGATATATAACATAATCTAGTAACTAGATTTTCAAAAGTATCATGTATATTAGGCCAATCTATAGCTTCTACACTAACAACTAATATATACACATGACCAAAAGCTACGTACATATCAAATTATCTGTCATATATGATGACCAAGAGAACAAAAAAAGCAGGCATCTTCTAGCCTTTAGAAGTCATCAGTCTATGCTTCTTCCCTTGTACTGCCTACAACATGATCAATTTTAAATTCATAAGCTCTCCAAAACAGATTAGAACCACCAATTGAATGTAGCTATATGATAGAACCAAAACCAAACAGATACAAAGTAAAACCAAACAACTACAAATAACACTAGAATGTGTTCACTTATACCCACCTCCTAAGTCCAACCACATATTGGCTCCACTCCTCTATGAGTTCTTTTATCTGAGCTTCGGAGTATCCCTCAGAGTATGTATCCAGAAAATACTGAAAATAAAAATATTACATATTACAAAAGCAGTTTATATTATTAAAATTTTATATAAATATCATAAAAATGAATTATGTACATACCTTGGAGGGGATTGAGATTTGTCGATGTAAAATGATATCTTTCATGTATTTCAACACATAGTATCCACAATTATTATCATTAGATTGTTTCGGACACTGAATAAAATTATATGAATATTAGATTAATTACAATAAATGTTAATCTCAATAGTTGATTGAGTATTAGATCATAAATACCTGAATACGTGTCCATTTATACAATAAGCCCGGATCTGTTGGAGTCTTTTGGTTGTTCGGCTTACTATTGTTGGTTAGCCCACGTGCTGCTCGAAACATACTCACACCTCTGTTAAGCATTACCAAAGAAAATTAATATAGAAAAAATTTGAGGTTAATAAATAGAAAAATACAAAAACACATAATATAATTGCATATTCTTACTGATTTATCATCTCTAGCATCTGTGGGCGGTAGTCTGGTGGATTTCCTTTGGGATCCAAAAAATATATTTTTGGTTTTATTGGTTCAATACAAATCAACATCCAATGATTCCTAGGAGAAAAATTTACTAGTTTTAGCAAATAAACTTAAAATAAAGCAGTCCAACATGAAAAAAAACTATTATTACAAAGTTTAGTGATAAGTGACTTACCCCTGCATAAATGGTGCCAAAAATAACACCCCTTCACCCCCCTTTGCAGTTAATGCATCTGCCACATCCTGTGACTGTTCTATGATCTTTCTCTGTGGCATCAAACCCGATGTATAAGCTGAAATATCTTGTGGGTGGATGAAGGCAAATCTGTCGATCAACTGAGAAGGGACTAGAATTTTTTCATACAAAAATATAAAATGGCAAAAGTAATAGTTTAGTATCACATAGTCAAATGAAAGATCAATTCATTTATGTTAATTTCAATACCTGATGTATATGTTAATATTTTGTACCCCAAGCCATCCATGATCAATGATGTAGGAGATCATATCTTCAGTTATCACTTCAGATACTTCCTTACCATAAACCCCTACATCATAAGGAATGTGTATCATTTGCCATAACCCCATGTTTAATATACCATTAAGCAATTCACGATTTTGTGAGTTTGATGACTGAGGTTGTCCCTTCTTTAGTGCAATGATTGACTCCCCCGATTGTCCCAACACAACTTTCTTCCCTTGACTCTTTCCTGTGGACTGTGCAACACAAGTAGTCAATTGATATAACATACAAATATCTTCAGAAATTAAGTGGCTTGTCAACTAACATATACCTTTTTTGGTGGAGCAATAGTAATGAGATCCACAGGCCATGCTACAAATCCACCCACGGCCTGTTCTACCATTTCTGCTCCCTCGATAGGCACAGGCAACCTCGCTGTCTCTTCTTCGGGAAGTGCAATCGATACTCTGACATGTTCTACAGGCAAGGGTGCATTGTGAAGCATGTCCCCTGGGATGTTATGCACATGCCCTTTTGCAACCACACGCCGAGGGTTATCCAGCCATAAGAGACAATGTCCTATACCCTATACCAATCATAACATTAGAAAATATTGTTATATATCAACAACTAACTTTAAATTTAGTTAATAAGAGAAGCAATTACCGGAGGGAGATGCTGAGATGGAGGAGTACAACTATCTTTCACACTAGGACTGCTTGCTCCCCCTTGGCTCCCCTGCAACGCAGCTTGTTTGACCAATAACTCAAGCTGGGTTAATCGTCTATTCATGTCAGATTGTGTTTCATGTTGTTGTTGGACGATTGCCTCCAATTCAAGAACCCTAGCTGTAGCGTCAGAGTGCCGGCGTTTGGTCCCGAAATAGGCCCTGTTAGTGACACCAAAGCCAGCACCTCTAACACGTCCAGGGTGTTCAGGGAGCTCTAGTGCTTGGCTAAGTACATCCAACCCTGAGCTTTGCTCGCCTTCAGAGGTCTGACTTGAAATCTGGATCTGTGAAAATAAAAAAAGAAATAATTTTTTGTCCTTCTAAAACATGAGAGGTCAAATCATTGTTGTAAGGTAGTACTTACTATTTTTTCAACAACTTTCTGAACATTCTCGTTCTCAATAATCCCTTCTTTGTTTTTCCTGGATTCTGACCACAGCTCATGACGGGGTACTTTTGTCCGCGTGGATCCCTCCTTCAGTACCTACGAATTCACGGAAATAATTAGATATCAAATAGTCCGCGTGAATAAATATAAGTTTTGACAGCTATAAGATATACATGCACTTACCAACTTCCTCTCTACTCCAGAGTATCCCAGACGGCCGGCTCGGTAAGGGTACTGTTGACTCTTTGCCCTTTGACTATTTGCTTCACTTAATTTCTAACAAAATTTCAATACTACAATCAAATAATTATAAACAAAGAGGATTAGAATATTGAAATATAAACAGGAAAAATTGTTCACCTTAAACTTCTCCTGACGCCGAAGATCGATAAAGCCATCCCAGTGTTCCTGTTTTATGTAGATTCTAAATTCCTCAGGTGGATGCTCAATGATGTTGCCAGCTTCATCTTTCATAAAGTGCCTCGTCAAGATATATCGAAAATTACGCAATGAAATCCCTGCCTTTTGATATATATACACTCTATGGCTTTCATCAACGTCAAAAGTGGACTACAAAACAAAATACTCAAATTAATTATAACAGGTTTGCATGCATAAAAAAATGTAGCTAAGTTCTGAAATTAATTATAATTACCACTATGTCTTGGAAAACTAAATCCTTCACACCAAATGGAACTTTCCTCCAATCATCCCATTCTGGATGGCTGATGGGCACCTTCAACTTTGCAGCCACTCCGATATAGCTACTTAACTTCTTTCCACCTTCATTGACTGGATGATTTTTGTAATTCCATTCCACATGGATCTTGTTTCCAGTATCTCTTGCGTGGCAAACCTCTTTCATTACTGTCAAACCACGTCGGTGCTTCATCATCTCTCGTTGTAATGTGAGACACTTTGCCATTTTTACCTGTAATAATATCAAAATGATTAATTACATAATGAAAAATTAATGACATAACAAAATAAGAAGATCATTATATTAAATAACGAAAATAAATTGAAGGCAGTACATATATGTTTAAATAAAACCTTTTCCTCTTTCTTGTTCTACCATGAATGATTCCTCCCCTCCTTTTCATGATCCAAATCCCCTCTTCATGATCATCTCTCATATAGAGGGCATCATCTCCAGTAGAATCAACATCAAATGATGCGCCATAAAATGGATCATCCTCAATATCTTCATCCTGTTGGTCTCCACCTTGATTGTGATGATCGATTATTTTGTTGGTTAACATGACAATCGACCACCTCTTATTAGCAGGATCAGGGACATAAAACACCTGTTCAGCTTGAGATGCTAAAATAAAAGGCTCATCTTTGTACCCTATCTTATCAAGATCAACCAGAACGAACCCTGACTCATCAACTCGAAAAACATTCTTGTTGTCAACCCACTTACAACCGAAAACCGGTGCTCGAAACAAGATGTAATCCAACTCCCATATGTGTTCAACTACCCCAAAGTATGACATATTTGCAAAAATAGGCTTCCTATCTTTGGCACTAGAAATATGCATTGATTGAGCTATAAGGGTTACCCCACTATTTTGCATTGTGCTCTGATCATCCTGCTCTTTGATATAGAATGTGTAGCCATTTATGAGGTAACCAGTGTAAGAGAAGACATGCATAGACGGACCATTAGCTAACCATCTCAACTTGTCTGTAACTAAACCAAGATTCATTTCCCACTTTGAATTAATATGACCTCTCAACCAATCTATAAAAAATCGATTGTGTTCTTTCGATATCCAACTCTCATTCTTATTGGGGTTTAAGCTTCTAAGTTTCTCCTTGTGCATTTCCACATATGGAAGAACCTCATCAGAATTGTGCAAAACATACAAGTGAGCTTGCTCCCACTGGGTCCTAGATATGCTAACAATTTCCTTTCCCATAATCCCTTCCCCAGATGTTCTCCCCATGTGACGATACTTAGGAAGGCCAATGTTATCAACATTTGATAAGTATTCGGTGCAAAATTCAACAGCTTCTTCGGCTATATACCCTTCAACAATACAACCCTCTGGTCTACTTCGGTTTTTCACATAACCTTTTAATATCTTCATGTAACGCTCAATTGGGTACATCCACCTCATATAAGCTGGACCACATAATTGTGTCTCCCTTACTAGGTGAACCGTTAGATGAACCATCATATCAAAGAATAAAGGTGGGAAATACATCTCAAGCTCACACAAAGTGACAACAATGTCTCTTTGCAATGCCGGTAACTTCACAGGGTCAATCACTTTGCTACAAATATACTTAAAGAAGAAACATAGTTTAGTGATTGTCCGTCGAACCTTTTTTAGGTAAAATGGATCGAATAGCTACCGGAACAAAATTCTCCTTCAAAACATGGCAATCATGAGACTTCAGCCCCTTTAACTTTAAGTCTTTCATAGAAACAAGGTTCCTAATGTTTGAGGAGTACCCCTCTGGAACTTTAACCCCATCAAGAGACTTACAAAAAGTAATTTTCTCTTTTCTAGATAGTGTATATGCCGCCGGAGGTAGATAAGTACAGCATTTCTCCTTCTCTGGTGCCAACTCTCCTCTTATTCCCATTGCAACTAAGTCCAGCCTTGCCTTAACGCCATCTTTAGTCTTCCCCGACACATTAAGTAATATACCGATAATGCTGTCACATACATTTTTTTCTATATGCATGACATCAAGGAAGTGTCTCACATACAAAGACTTCCAATATTCCAATTCAAAGAAAATTGACCTTTTCTTCCACCCACTAGTCCCAAGGAATCGCGCCAAAGGCTTCCCGAAGTTGTCATTCAAATCCTTTACCTTGTCAAACAATTGCTCCCCACTTAATGGCAAAGGTCCTTTTCCTTCTTCTATATTCCCATTAAACGCTTGTCTCCACCACCTGTAATGATGTCCGTCAGGTAAAAATCTACGATGTCCAAGGAAGACAAATTTTGAACCATGCTCCAACCGTATTGAATGTGTGCCTTCTTCACATATAGGGCATCTGAACTCTCCTTTGATACTGTAGCCTGAAAAATTACCATACGCAGGAAAATCATTAATTGTACCAAACAACATAGCTCTCAATTTGAATATCTCTTCCCTATATCCGTCATACACCTCCACACCCCTCTCCCACAGTAGCTTCAAATCATCAATTAATGGAGCCAAATATACGTCTATATCATTTCCAGGTTGTTTGGGTCCAGAGATTAACATAGATAACATCATAAACTTCGGCTTCATACATAGCCAAGGTGGTAGATTATAAATAACCAAAATCACGGGCCACGTACTGTGAGTACTACTCTGCATACCATGCGGGTTCATTCCATCGGTAGATAATGCAAGGCGTAGGTTTCTATCTTCTACCCCGAACTCTTCATATTGACTATCAATTTTTTTCCATTGCGGAGAATCTGCAGGATGTCGATACTTTCCATCTTCAATTCTTTCATTCGCATGCCATGTCAAGTGCTTCGCAATTTCAGGACTTTTGTATAAGCGTCTAAATCTAGGTATGATAGGAAAATACCATACGACCTTCGTTGGACTCGATTCTTTCTTTTTATATCGGGGGGCGTTGCATTTAGGACATCTGTCTAATAATGCATGTTCTTTTCGAAATAACACACAATCATTAGGACAGGCATGTATCCTCTCATAGCTCATCCCAATAGAGCATAGCATCCGTTTAGCCTCAGATGTTCGGCTAGGAAGGTCATTACCCTCTGGTAGCATATCCTTCAAAAGTGCAAGCAAATCTGTGAAGCTCTTATCACTCCATCCATTACCCGCTTTCAAGTTGTACAACTTTAACACAGCTGACAATATTGTGAATTTAGTACAACCATAGTATAATGGCTTTTCTGCATCACTTTTCAACCTGTCAAACATCTCAGGACAATCTTGAAGCTCATTCTCAATCACATTCGCCATCTCTTCAAGACGGTCAGCCTCAACTGTAGTTGTGTCAAAATCATTAGATCCACTATAACCCGAGCTACTATACCCATCATTCGTTTCACCATGCTTTGTCCAACGTCTGTAACCTCGATCAATTCCATGACACACTAAATGATCTTCCAAGTCCTCTGCACTTACTAGCTTCCCATAACAACACTTTAAGCAAGGGCATAAAATGTTATTAGGATCATCTGCATGCTCAACTGCGAAGCTAAGGAACTCCTTCACTCCATCCCTATACTCCTGAGTCAAACGATTTATAGACATCCATGACCGATCCATACTTCTGAGATTGCAATAATTCTACAACAACATCTCACAACAAAGTTAGACTTCTCAATTATAAGTACGACCATTTTTCAGCCATTCCCAAACAGCATAAGCTATATAATTCACAAAATTTTACAGCAATACTAAGTCATAAACACATTATAAGCAAAGAGCTAACATGTTTGATAAATAAACTAAGCTATAGGCTAGTTCCATGTAACTATGGTATGGTGGGAGTAATTGGATTTGTTTACAGTATATCTAACATGTACACCACTAGTTATAAATTCAAATAGAGTTCACCATGGTCACATGTACAAAACCTATTATGCAGAATAAATATATCAAATAGGTACATATATACGGATTTTTGAACAATACCATGTGTATATAGTTAAGTATAAAATATAACAATTTTTTATGAAGTAAAGAATATAAAATAACCAAGCTAGGTTACCTCTCTTACAAAGCCAAGATGTCCGAGCACTAGGAACCACCACTTGAAACGAAGTCAGATGCTCTGCACCATGATACACGATTCACCATTACAGACCCAAAACCAACTTTGTGATTTACCTAATAGTTTTAACATAATTTCACAATTGAACAGGCCCCAACAAAGATCCCAACACCAAAAGAAATCTCACTGATTCATAACATGCCAAAATAACTGCATCAATCCAAAATCCTTTCAGAGCTACATGTTTATATAGTAAATCAACTCCCATCCTTACCAAACTTAGTAACCATATTATTTAGTATCCAAAGAAGCTTCTAAAACTTAATTCCTGGCTTAACCACTTAAAATTCAAAATTCCCCATTTTCACATATTCAGTAAACTAAGAAAGTTTTGGGTAAAAAAATATAACTCAAAACAACTCCAATCCACTCCAAACTTAGTGTACACATTCTTATGCAGGTAAGAAAATCTTCGATAAAACTAGGTGCACAATTAGTTACATGACAATATTTCAAGTCCTACATCTATTTTAAATATCCATAAGTAAATTATTTCAAGTCCTACATCATCAAGCTACTACGTATAATATACTAAAATATATATATATGAAGTATGAAAATAAAGAAGAACATACCTATACACATTCATGGTTCCCTCCCGTTGAGTACCATAGGCTCATTGTCCTTCTGCCAAAGGTTCTCATGTCTTCTCACCCAGATAACTCAATAAATTGCGAATACAGTTAATTTCATTATTACTGAACTTATCAGATCTGAATAACAATAAGACAACAAAGTAATTAACTATACCTGCCTCTAGTGTGGGTACAAGAGCCAAATCTAGGCGTCTTTGAATCTGATTGAAGAAGGAATGTTTGCTTCAGAAGTGAGACAACACTGGATTGGGGAGGAACGAAGCTTACTGCTTTCCAGCGGAGATGTCACAGAGGTGAATAGAGACTGGATGGATGAAGTGTGAGCTACAGAGATGCCAAAGGTGGAGACCGGTGGGAAGACGTACCGTCTGGAGGTGGTGATTCGACGGCAGCCAGAGACTTGTGGAGTGACGGCAAGTGAGAAAAATCCTTCTTTCGCTTCGCTCATTCACTACGTTCAAGTTGCAGGAGTGAACTGAGCGAATAAATAAGATACACTTAAGGAGTGAAGACAAGATTGCAAGCGATGGCGAGAGGAAGGAAGGCGAAAACGAGAGGAGGGAAAATTTGTTTCTAAAGTTCGCAGCCGAAAGATTGTTTCTGAGATATCAGAACGCGGCTGCGTATTTAGGGTAAGGAAAACGAAGGCGGTTATTTTAAATAACCGCCTTCGTTTGTATTTTTAAAATTAACCTAGGCGGTTATTCAAAATAACCGCCTAGGTTTATATATGCATTTTTTAATATTAAATAAAACGAAGTTGGTAATTTAACAACCGCCAACGTTTTATTTATAATAAAAATTAAAAATAATTATATTTAAAACATACGAAGGCGGTTATTTTAATAACTGCCTAGGTTTTTATATGTATTTTTTTAATATTAAATAAAACGAAGGCGGTTATTTAACAACCGCCAACGTCTTATTTAAAATAAAAATTAAAAATAATTATATTTATAATATACGAAGGCGGTTATTTAAAACAACCGCCTACGTATTTTAATATTATTTTTTAAAAAATACGTAGGCGGTTGTTTTAAATAACCGCCTTCGTTTCTTATCCCGATATTATTTTTTTTTTATTTTTAAATTATTAACAAATTTGTAGGCGGTTATTTAAACAACCGCCTACAAAAATCTCCCTTCTTATATTTCTTTGCGTTTTTTAAAATAACGGCCTATATAAATGCGCCAACTGTAATATCCCTATTTTTATGGGATATTATAAAATGAATAAAAGATGAGAAATGAAGTGAGACGAAAAGGTTATATAGAATTGGGCTTTAGAAGGAATTAATTTCTCATCTAATTTTCTGAAGAAGTTATGTTTGATCCTTAATTGGAATTAATTTTCCATAAGGTCTTTGACAGAAATTAATTCCAGAATTCACCCCGAAAAAATATGTAATATACCACTTGAATGAAAGCCCGCTCCAAACTGAGCGCAATGGTATAAGTATTGCATTCCTGGGAGGTCCAGGTTGAGAGATAGACCAATTTGAAGTTAATATGAATAGTGAAAAATAAAATAATTAAAAATTGGTCTTTGGGTGAAATTATAAGAAAGTGCCCGAAAGAATGGATAATTATATTTTTGACCCGGCTTAAGGGCAAAACGGTCATTCCCACATTAGAAGTAAAATGTGAATAATGAATTGAAGGCCTAAAAATGAAAAAGTTGATATTATAAAATGTATGAGGAATTGAAAAAAACGGAGAGATACCGTTAAGCATAAAGAAGGGCAAATAGGTCATTTTTCCCGATTGGATGGAAAAATGAGAAATTATATTTTTTCCCCCAAAGAATTATTAAAAGGACGTCCATGTCCTTAAAGTCATTAAAAATGACGCGAACATAGCATCAGAAATGTCTTGGGGAAAATTACACCTAATGACCAGAAAGTTTTAAAAATTATAAATTAACCCCGAGTCAAGGGCAGTTTCGTAAATATGAAAAATTATGGTCAAAATGAAGCTCTCAATGAGTTAGACCCAATGAAATATATTATGGAATTTATTATGGTCAAAATAACATTTATTGGGTAATTAGGGTGTAATATTAATATTTTACCCGATAAAAGTCAGTTTAAACTGCAGGAAAATGCAGTATTGATCCAAGGACAATGATTGAACCTCAATAAAATATATTTTGGGTCTAGATAATGATGTTGGACCAAAAATAATTGTTAGATAATCCTGTACCAGTTTAATGACAATTTTGGCAAAAATACTTAATCGGTACGGGTAAATTTAATCGGTAAAGAGTATTTTGATCCATTAAAGTTTATTATGCAATTTTTGGCCAAAAAAGGAGATGATCCACATATTAATGAGCATATGGGATACAAATGGAATTATGTGAAAAGCTTTTTAAAAGATAAAGTAAATAAAAGTGTATAGAAAAGCTAAGTGATTAATTATATGACATAATCATCATTTTAAGCATAACACTTCATCTCCCTCAGGTAAAAAGCACGCTGAACCAGTGGAGAAGAGTGCAAAGTGGCGTGAAAGAGAGAGAGCAAAAGGGAGAGGGAAAAATCACAAGTTTGGTCCCAAAAACTCAAGGTAATTTCTTTTAACCATTATCTTGTGATCTCTTGAGCTTTTGAAGAGTTTAGTAGGCTATTCTCTCTCATTTTTCCCACTGAAGTTTTGATCTAGAGAGAGAGTAGAGAGATAAAATGAAGTTATGAAGAAAGTGATCCATGAAAAGTGATGTATAGGCTTCAAGGATTAAGATTATGCCATGAGATTGCAAATTAATTGGGTAGATATTTTTCTACAAATTTATGAAAATTTCTGCCTATTTAGGGTTTGGAAATGAAAGAGAATTTCATGATTTTGACCCCACAAATGGATTCCTTGGGTACAAAATAGGTAGATATAAGTATGTTGTACAAGAAAAAGCTTAAGATTAAGAAAGTGAAATTTTTAGCTTTTTGAAGCTTAATTCGGAATGAATAGTAACCGAGCTAGAGATGGAATTTGGAAATTCTGAGGCCATATTTGGATTCCTCATGAAAAATTCCATGGAATAGAGGTATAATTCATCATTTTTGAGTTAGGAATGAATTTTTGGTGAATTTTTGAAGAATTAGGGTTTCATGAACACTTTTTGAAGAAAGTCATGGAACCATTAGCTTGAATAATTGTTTGATTATGCATTAGGACTTGAAGAAGCCCAAGGAAGCTACGGGGAGCATTGGTATCAAGTTGAAGAGTAAGAAAAAGCATGAAGGTAGCAATTTACTTATTCTTGCCTTATATTGTCATGTGATTTTCAATGAGTTTGATGACTTGCCTATTGTTTGCTATGATCAATTGTGATGCTTTGAGAATGTTGGCTGAGTTAATTGAGGGTTTTGAGACCCCGGGATGTCCAAAATACAAAACAAAACTCTGCCGAAATTTTTGTAAAATATTATGGCATAAATGTTTAAAAGCATTTACTTGATATTTTATGATGATTATATGCTTAATGTGATAATATGATTGCATGAATGGTGATTGCTACTGAGATTCTTTGAATCTCACCCCCCTTCAATGACTAACCATGCTAGGGATAACCAATGCAAAAGAGTTAAGGAAGGAGCAAAAGGCATGAAGACGGAAATGATGTTGCAAGCCATTGTGTTATAGGGTGAATGGTTATTTGTGCCTTGCTTTATATGAAATTATAAAATAGTGAATAATATGTTAATGTTGTAGAAAATGTATGAAAATTTCCATTTCTGTATGTTGGGATATAAAGTTATATTCTACCAAGTTACATGCCAAAATGAGTTTATTTGCAAGGGTTTTGGCAAGGAAATTGCAATGTGGACTGAAACAGGGCATTTTCCCAAATGTCTGTTTCATTCGCCCTTGTTCTATACTTAATATGAGGGTAAGTTTATGATATTTTTATACCAGATAGAGGGAATCTCCAGCTTTAATATGACACCTAATTCACCCCATTTGAAGTTGTGTACAACTAATGGTGAATTTTCTAATTTAGGGTTCAGAACAGAGAAAGATTGGGAAAACTGGAAACTGAAAGTTAAGTACTGGAAAATTAAAAAGATAATATAAATCGTGCAGAGCTCCAAAAATTCAGTGGTTTATATTTATGGAAAGGCATATGTTTTAAGTTTTATATGCCACTGATTTGGAGGTAATTGGAGCTATATGATAGGAGATATGGAGGTTTTCCCAAAACTGTTCCAGCAAAAGTGGAATTCTGATCCTTTATGATTTAAGTTAACACCATGTCCTGTGCAAGTTGAATAAATGTAGAAGAAAATTATTTATATAAATAGACTCACAGGGATTTCATATGACATAAAGAATGTTTGATTTGGCTCATGGTAGAGTGAGATATGAATTTTTACATATAAGGTCAAAATCCTGGGGAAGAGAAAATGACCAAATATACAGTAAATGTTTAAGGAATAAACTGTATAAATTGGTCAAGTAAATGCTCAGTTTCATATTTTTTTCCATGTAAATAAGGTTTTTATATATTGTTAAAGACTTGAATCACTATGAAATGATTTTTCTAGAATTAGTTATGAATTTTCAAAGTTCAGTTGGCAAAGTAGAAACTACCATATGAATAGTAACTGAAAATTTTTGAAATTCTGATTTTCATTCTTATGTGATTCAAGCTTAGAATCAAGTATAATTAGACTTAAAAGGAGTCTAATTCATGGGAAATAAGTCTAAAAGTAAGGTGTTACACCAACAATTTCCAATTTTGTAGTAGTGTTATGAAGAAATGAAGTTGACCAAGTGAAGAAAACCCTATCACAACAACTTAGATTTGATTTGATTGTTATTTTGTTGTTTAATAGGATAAAGTGGTAGTAAATACTTTAATTTTACTTAATTCATCTTATGGCTATATTCCTTAAATCGAGTTTTTTATGCATTAGAGTAAGTATTCAAAGGTTCTCAAATTGTTTTTCTGCCAAAAAAGTAAATTAGTAGACTAAAGCTTTAGGTTTGTCTACTAACCTCCCGGATTCATTGGTGTTTTTGCTTTTGGGAAAGACATTAGTAGACTAAGGGTGATAGGTTAGAAGGAAAAATGCTAAGTTTAAAAAATGTTTGTTTCTTTGTCAAGCCACGATAGTCAATTAACCCATGAGGTTTGTTTTCTAACCTAGCCAACCTGAGAGCTAGCTTTATCGACTAATCCTTTGCAATTGTCAATTCACCTTGTTTTCTAGAAAACCAAGTGTTGAGTCTTTGAAGCTTGGTGGACTAAGGTATAACATCCTAAGAAGGTTTGTCTTCTAGCCTATGAAGAAAGTGTTAGATAAGCTGGCTTCCCAAGACGGGGGGTGAATTGGGAAGATTAAAATTTTCTGCAAAAGTCAAGCGTATAATGAAGACAAACAAAAGTGTAAAATATACTACAATATAATAGCAATGTAAGAGCAGTAAAGGAGAAGAATTGACACAAATGTTTATCCTGGTTCGGTCTCTTTATCTTGACCTACAAGAATTCAGTGGGCTTCTTGTAATTGTCTCAGTACAGCTTTGATGCTCTGTTCTTAGAGCTTACAAGTTCTCTTTCTACACTCTAGCCAAGTGCTTCCCAAATCCGTTGTGATATTCCCTCACAAGAAAATCTTTCTTCCAGATGAAGATAAGATAGATTACAAAGAATGAACTCTCTAATTTAGAGTGTATATGAAAGTTTAAGTGCAGAAGACTGAAGTGTGAGAGTAAAAGACTTTGAGTTGAGAATTTGACAGAGTTTCAGTATATACAATGTTAAAATCGTTACCCATAACTTCAAATGATGTTATATTTATAGATTTAGGTCTTAACTATACGTTAGAGACAAAATCTATCTGTTGGAGAAGTTACCCAACAGTTACTCTGAAAAACTATCAGTTCACCAACCGCATTTAATGCTTCTGACATTCAAAGTTCGAATTTTGGTTGGTCAATAGACGAATTTCGCAGAGACCAAAAGCTAAAGACTTCAACGTTAAATTTCAAAGTTCGTCTGTTGTAAAGCAAAGTTCGAATTTTCCTCATTGAGAAAATTTTCTGTGTTGGAACATATGAATTTTCAAGTTAAAAAGTTCTTCTTAAAAGTATGAATAGTAGTCCCAAATTGCTACAGTGCCTTCGAAGTTCAAATTTTGGTGCGCAAAATTGGTCTGTCAGTGGGCAGCTCAAGATCAATAACTAATCACTTTGAGCCTTGAGGATTACTTTGTGATCACTTTTTTGGATGACTAGGGAAAATTTTGAGTCAAATAGTACCCAGTTACCTTTGTCACATGTCTAACTCACACTTAGCAGATTGTGATTGAGACCAATTACAAACATCACCTCTTCAATAGATGTCTTTGGATTCTTGCCCACAATTCCAGTTCCAACTATTTTGCCGTATTGATCACCTCCAAAGGTTACCTTTCCTCTCTTTTTGTCTTTAAAGCTGATGAACTTCTCCTTGTCACCAGTCATGTGACTTGAGCAGGCACTGTCCATATACCATTTGTTGCTCTTTCTTGCTTTAAGACAGATCTGCAAAATAAAGTTCAGAGTTTCCTTTTAGGTATCCAAATTTGCTTGGGTCCTTTTCTGTCACTGGCATTTTCCCTAGATACAAGTGTATCTTTGGAAACCCATTTTACCTTCCTGTCAAGTCCACTTTTCTTCAATGCACGTGAATTGGAGATATGTCCCTTCTTATTACAGAAGTGACAGGTGGTGAAAGGGCTGCTGGATTGTGATGCAGGAAGAAAACAATGCAAATAATATTTTTATTTCACATATTTTGGTTGATCATAGGATTCAATGCGATTTAAAGTATGATCTTTCTTTTTATGCCTATTAGCATGCACAAAATACCTTAAATATAGATTTTGATTTTTCTTTTTAATTCTTTCATTTATTGCGCAAGGATCAAAGCCAAGTCCAGCCTTTCCTTATGTGATTCTCTGGCTTCCCATTAAAGCAAACAACATATATTTACCCTTAGTAAGTCTAGGCATTCCTTTTAGTAGATAGTCATTAGTTTGCTTTAATTCAATACATGATGTACAGCAAGCAGATTTATATTTATGCATAGATGTAATGTCAGAGCTACTACACTGAGATTCTAGCTTATTAATCCTTTTCTTAGCTTGTTTCAGTTCTTTAGCAGTCTTAATAAATTCATCTTGCAGTACATGAAATGTATCAAGTAATTCAGAATAGGAGGGTTTAGATTCGTATACCTCATCCTCATGATCACTGATGGATGGATCTTGAGTTTCTTCATATACAAGTGCCATCAAGCAGATATTGGCAATCTTCATCATCTTCTTCTTCATCTGAGCTGTTGCCCCAGATTGATGAGATATATGCTCTTTTCTTCTTGCTCTTGTCAGCATCTTTCTTTTCCTTTTCTTGCTTCTTTAGGAATAGTGGACAATCCCATTTAATGTGCCCTTGTTTTTTGCATTCGTAGCAGGTGATAAATTCTTTTCCATCTTTCTTGTTGTCTGATGCTGCTCCTATCTTGAAGAATCTTTTGTTTCTTTTCTTGTTGAAGAATCTTTCGAATTTTCTGACCATCATAGCTAGAGTTTCTTCATTTAGTTCATCTTCATCATCAGATTCTTCTTCCTTTTTTTTTCAGCAGCTTTCAGAGCAAGACCTTTCTTTTTCCTGTCATGTCCTACTTCCTTGAGAGCCTTTATCTTTCCCTTATATTCTTCAAGATTACCGAAGGGGGCTGTGACTGAGGCCATTGATTTTCCTCCGGCTTCCTCTATTACTATTACGTTGGGTTTCCATTCCAGAGGAGGAGCTCTAAGGATTTTTCTCACCTTCTCTGGTTGGGTGTATTCTTTGTAAAGACTTTTCAATTGATTCACAATAAGGGTGAATCTCTTTTGCAGCTCTTTGATGCTTTCTCCTTCTATCATTCTAAAGCTTTCATTTTCACCAATGCAGGAGTTCAGTTTGTTTTCTCTTACTCCATTGGTTCCTTCATGAGCGATTTCTAAAGCGTCCCACATACCCTTGGCTGTGGAACATTGTGACACTCTGTAGAATTTGTCTTGGTTTAATCCACTGACTAGACAGTGTTTTACCTTAAAGTTCAGCAAGACTCTTCTCCTGTCTTCCTCATTCCATTCGTCCTCTGGCATCTCCTTGTATTTTTCATCATCCTGCAGCTTCATTGGGACAAAGCCTCTCTTCTGGATGATAGTCCAAATGTCTAGATCAATAGACTGGAGATAGATCTACATTCTCATCTTCCAGTATCCATAGTGTTCTCCATTAAAGTCAGGTGGTCAGTTTGTGTTGTTTCCTAAAGGTAGTATACTTTCTCCAAAGCCAGCTATTGAATTTCCCGGACTGTTACATTCTTTGTTTGGGAATTCATGCTCTAATACCACTTGTTAGATAAGCTGGCTTCCCAAAGGAGGGTGAATACGAAGATTAAAATTTTCTGCAAAAGTCAAGCATATAATGAAGACAAACAAGACTGTAAAACAGAGTACAATATAATAGCAATGTAAGAGCAGTAAAGGAGAAGGATTGACACAGATATTTATCTTGGTTCAGTCTCTTTATCTTGACCTACGTCCAGTCCCCAAGCAACTACTTGAGATTTTCAACTATCCTGCAAAAATTCAGTGGGCTTCTTGTAATTGTCTCAGTACAGCTTTGATGCTCTGTTCTTAGAGCTTACAAGTTCTCTTTCTACACTCTAGCCAAGTGCTTCCCAAATCCGTTGTGATATTCCCTCACAAGAAAATCTTTCTTCCAGATGAAGATAAGATAGATTACAAAGAATGAACTCTCTAATTTAGAGTGTATATGAAAGTTTAAGTGCAGAAGACTGAAGTGTGAGAGTAAAAGACTTTGAGTTGAGAATTTGACAGAGTTTCAGTATATACAATGTTAAAATCGTTACCCATAACTTCAAATGATGTTATATTTATAGATTTAGGTCTTAACTATACGTTAGAGACAAAATCTATCTGTTGGAGAAGTTACCCAACGGTTACTCTGAAAAACTATCAGTTCACCAACCGCATTTAATGCTTCTGACATTCAAAGTTCGAATTTTGGTTGGTCAATAGACGAATTTCGCAGAGACCAAAAGCTAAAGACTTCAACGTTAAATTTCAAAGTTCGTCTGTTGTAAAGCAAAGTTCGAATTTTCCTCATTGAGAAAATTTTCTGTGTTGGAACATATGAATTTTCAAGTTAAAAAGTTCTTCTTAAAAGTATGAATAGTAGTCCCAAATTGCTACAGTGCCTTCGAAGTTCAAATTTTGGTGCGCAAAATTGGTCTGTCAGTGGGCAGCTCAAGATCAATAACTAATCACTTTGAGCCTTGAGGATTACTTTGTGATCACTTTTTTGGATGACTAGGGAAAATTTTGAGTCAAATAGTACCCAGTTACCTTTGTCACATGTCTAACTCACACTTAGCAGATTGTGATTGAGACCAATTACAAACATCACCTCTTCAATAGATGTCTTTGGATTCTTGCCCACAATTCCAGTTCCAACTATTTTGCCGTATTGATCACCTCCAAAGGTTACCTTTCCTCTCTTTTTGTCTTTAAAGCTGATGAACTTCTCCTTGTCACCAGTCATGTGACTTGAGCAGGCACTGTCCATATACCATTTGTTGCTCTTTCTTGCTTTAAGACAGATCTGCAAAATAAAGTTCAGAGTTTCCTTTTAGGTATCCAAATTTGCTTGGGTCCTTTTCTGTCACTGGCATTTTCCCTAGATACAAGTGTATCTTTGGAAACCCATTTTACCTTCCTGTCAAGTCCACTTTTCTTCAATGCACGTGAATTGGAGATATGTCCCTTCTTATTACAGAAGTGACAGGTGGTGAAAGGGCTGCTGGATTGTGATGCAGGAAGAAAACAATGCAAATAATATTTTTATTTCACATATTTTGGTTGATCATAGGATTCAATGCGATTTAAAGTATGATCTTTCTTTTTATGCCTATTAGCATGCACAAAATACCTTAAATATAGATTTTGATTTTTCTTTTTAATTCTTTCATTTATTGCGCAAGGATCAAAGCCAAGTCCAGCCTTTCCTTATGTGATTCTCTGGCTTCCCATTAAAGCAAACAACATATATTTACCCTTAGTAAGTCTAGGCATTCCTTTTAGTAGATAGTCATTAGTTTGCTTTAATTCAATACATGATGTACAGCAAGCAGATTTATATTTATGCATAGATATAATGTCAGAGCTACTACACTGAGATTCTAGCTTATTAATCCTTTTCTTAGCTTGTTTCAGTTCTTTAGCAGTCTTAATAAATTCATCTTGCAGTACATGAAATGTATCAAGTAATTCAGAATAGGAGGGTTTAGATTCGTATACCTCATCCTCATGATCACTGATGGATGGATCTTGAGTTTCTTCATATACAAGTGCCATCAAGCAGATATTGGCAATCTTCATCATCTTCTTCTTCATCTGAGCTGTTGCCCCAGATTGATGAGATATATGCTCTTTTCTTCTTGCTCTTGTCAGCATCTTTCTTTTCCTTTTCTTGCTTCTTTAGGAATAGTGGACAATCCCATTTAATGTGCCCTTGTTTTTTGCATTCGTAGCAGGTGATAAATTCTTTTCCATCTTTCTTGTTGTCTGATGCTGCTCCTATCTTGAAGAATCTTTTGTTTCTTTTCTTGTTGAAGAATCTTTCGAATTTTCTGACCATCATAGCTAGAGTTTCTTCATTTAGTTCATCTTCATCATCAGATTCTTCTTCCTTTTTTTTTCAGCAGCTTTCAGAGCAAGACCTTTCTTTTTCCTGTCATGTCCTACTTCCTTGAGAGCCTTTATCTTTCCCTTATATTCTTCAAGATTACCGAAGGGGGCTGTGACTGAGGCCATTGATTTTCCTCCGGCTTCCTCTATTACTATTACGTTGGGTTTCCATTCCAGAGGAGGAGCTCTAAGGATTTTTCTCACCTTCTCTGGTTGGGTGTATTCTTTGTAAAGACTTTTCAATTGATTCACAATAAGGGTGAATCTCTTTTGCAGCTCTTTGATGCTTTCTCCTTCTATCATTCTAAAGCTTTCATTTTCACCAATGCAGGAGTTCAGTTTGTTTTCTCTTACTCCATTGGTTCCTTCATGAGCGATTTCTAAAGCGTCCCACATACCCTTGGCTGTGGAACATTGTGACACTCTGTAGAATTTGTCTTGGTTTAATCCACTGACTAGACAGTGTTTTACCTTAAAGTTCAGCAAGACTCTTCTCCTGTCTTCCTCATTCCATTCATCCTCTGGCATCTCCTTGTATTTTTCATCATCCTGCAGCTTCATTGGGACAAAGCCTCTCTTCTGGATGATAGTCCAAATGTCTAGATCAATAGACTGGAGATAGATCTACATTCTCATCTTCCAGTATCCATAGTGTTCTCCATTAAAGTCAGGTGGTCAGTTTGTGTTGTTTCCTAAAGGTAGTATACTTTCTCCAAAGCCAGCTATTGAATTTCCCGGACTGTTACATTCTTTGTTTGGGAATTCATGCTCTAATACCACTTGTTAGATAAGCTGGCTTCCCAAAGGAGGGTGAATGCGAAGATTAAAATTTTCTGCAAAAGTCAAGCATATAATGAAGACAAACAAGACTGTAAAACAGAGTACAATATAATAGCAATGTAAGAGCAGTAAAGGAGAAGGATTGACACAGATATTTATCTTGGTTCAGTCTCTTTATCTTGACCTACGTCCAGTCCCCAAGCAACTACTTGAGATTTTCAACTATCCTGCAAAAATTCAGTGGGCTTCTTGTAATTGTCTCAGTATAGCTTTGATGCTCTGTTCTTAGAGCTTACAAGTTCTCTTTCTGCACTCTAGCCAAGTGCTTCCCAAATCCGTTGTGATATTCCCTCACAAGAAAATCTTTCTTCCAGATGAAGATAAGATAGATTACAAAGAATGAACTCTCTAATTTAGAGTGTATATGAAAGTTTAAGTGCAGAAGACTGAAGTGTGAGAGTAAAAGACTTTGAGTTGAGAATTTGACAGAGTTTCAGTATATACAATGTTAAAATCGTTACCCATAACTTCAAATGATGTTATATTTATAGATTTAGGTCTTAACTATACGTTAGAGACAAAATCTATCTGTTGGAGAAGTTACCCAACGGTTACTCTGAAAAACTATCAGTTCATCAACCGCATTTAATGCTTCTGACATTCAAAGTTCGAATTTTGGTTGGTCAATAGACGAATTTCGCAGAGACCAAAAGCTAAAGACTTCAACGTTAAATTTCAAAGTTCGTCTGTTGTAAAGCAAAGTTCGAATTTTCCTCATTGAGAAAATTTTCTGTGTTGGAACATATGAATTTTCAAGTTAAAAAGTTCTTCTTAAAAGTATGAATAGTAGTCCCAAATTGCTACAGTGCCTTCGAAGTTCAAATTTTGGTGCGCAAAATTGGTCTGTCAGTGGGCAGCTCAATGAGGCATAATAGTTCATCTTTTTGAAATTCGAATTTTCAAAATTCAAAGTTCGTCTGTCAGAGAGAACTCTTATTAGACTTAGTTCAAAATTGGAATTTCTAAACACCAATATTCGTATGACAATAGATTGTCGTAACAGACTTGCAAGCTTTGTTTCTGAAATTTGAATTTTCAATATCAAAGTTCATCTGTCAGTGGGCTATCTTGGAACTCTTTTTAAACTATGTTTTCAGATAAACTTTGACATATCCTCAGACGAAATTTTCATTTTTCATGAATTGTGTTTTGTCAGAAATTTGAATTTTCAAAACCTGAAGTTCGTCTGTCAGAGAAGGCTCTTATCAGACTTGTTTCAAAGTTCAAATTTTTGCAGTCAAAGTTCGTCTGTCAGAGAAGGCTCTCTTCAGACTTGTTCATTTTCAATTCGAAATTCGAATTTCCAAAGCCAAAGTTTGAATTTTTAAAACAACAGATCAGTATTAACCTTTCAAACTTCGTCTGTTGATGGGTGTTTTTCAAATATTCCATGAATTAACATAGAATCATAGTTTTAAAACATCTTTTTACCAATTCAAAGTTTTTTACTCAATTTAAACACTGTTAGAGATTCTACATCTATTCTTGTGTTGGTTTTTCTTGAATTTCTTCACTTGAGATCTTTTGTGCACCTTTGATATCTTCTTTCCAAGCTCTTGAAGGTTGATTTGGAATCATCAAAACACTTGATTCAACAGAAAGCTTTCTAGGTAACTTAAGTCTTAAGGCTTTGTCAACTAACTTTGAACGTTTTCATGAAAACTCCTTTGAATAGTTCTCTCTCGTTTGCTATGGATTACTCGATAGTCAACTAACCTCCTTAGGTTTGTCTACTAACCTGGTCCAATGTCATGAAATGTGTCCAACGACAAGTTGATGTTTGTGGCACTAACCTACATGGTTTGTTGACTAACTTTTGACAATGCATTAAATATAGCAAGTTAACATTGCTACTCACTTGTAATGGCTAGGTCTCATTTCTAACAGATAGATTTGTCAATATATATATATATGACCACATTTAATTTGGTTGGTAAGAACATTATGTATTATTGAGTTGAATTGCTGTTAAATCATTACTACTCTCTTTAAAGCTTTACCTAACCACTTTCTAGAGTGAAAAAGAGTTCTTCATTGTTTCACATCCACTCTTTCAAAGAGATTATCTCATGAAATTTTTTCTACATTTTTTGGGTAAAAAGCTTAGTGTAGGGAAATGTTAAGGGATGGTTGTATATACTTATTATAAGGGAGTAGTGTAGAGTGGTTCTCAAGTTTTAGTGAGAGAACTTGTGCTTTGAATTGTGGTATTGCAAGAACTCGGTTTAATCTTGCAAGATAGTGGAGAAATCTTAGGTGGCGACTTGGGAACTGGATGTAGGCTAAGTGGAAAGTTTGAACTAGATAAATTCTTGTGTTTGATCATCTCTTCCCTTGCTCTTTCTAGTTTCATCTTTGTACTCTGTTTTAGTATACTTGTACTATTGCATTTGTTTCTCTCTTTTTACAGAAATTTTTAAAGGCCCAATTCACCCCCTCTTGGGCAATCCAGCTACACTCATAGGGGGAAGGGAGCCACAACCCCTCTCTCCTTCAAAAATTAATGTACACCAACATCAACAATTCAATAGGAAAGCACCAGAAATATTAATGTCTGCATAATAATCATTTTCATCTTGTTTTGATTAACAAGCTTCATCTTTTTAGACCATTAGGCCACTCATGGTGGACTCATAAGTCATAAACCAAGGACCCATTTTTAATTTAACTAATTAAATAATTAATATTTATTATTTATTCATTTTAAATTATCAGAATTTCTTAATTTAATAAGAGGCTAGTTAGAAATGAGTCAGAGGTAAAAATTAGAGAGCAAATTATTTCAAATGTGTCAAAGTTCAGATACTTGTGGTTGCTTTTATAGATTGATGGTGAAATTGATAGACATGTTACGCATAAGATACAAGTTGGGTAATCAAAGTGGAGAAAAACTTGTTTAAGGTGGTTTGAATATTACAGAGAAGAAAACAAGAGGAGTCAGTGAGAAGAATTAATCAAATGACTTGGAATCCTATTAAAAGTCATAGAAGAATATCAAAAAGAACACTAAGAGAAGTTATAAGGCTACACTTCTTAATAAATGATTTATCTGAATAAATGATACTTGATAGAGTTTAATGACATTATATGATCAATGTAGTTGACCTCACTTAATGGGATAATGATAGTATTATTGTTGTTAGCTAAAATGAGAGTTAACAACAATAATAAAAGGAATTTTTTAACGAACAATGACTCTTCTCAGGTTGTAGCTAGTATCAATGTTGGGTGTGGCCAAGTTTTTTTTTTTTTATAAATGAATAATTTATATATAGTTAATTTAAATTTTTAAATACCTATTATAAATAATTTTTTAAAATGGTTTTAAAACTTAAAAAAATGTTAGATGGTAAATTATATATAATTATATAATGGTTTGAAAACAATTTAAAAAAACATATAAAGTGAAGCAATATATATAATATATTAATTTTTTTAAAAAAAATTATAAAGAATATATATAAATCTTATATCATTAATATATTTTCATATGTGAATGTATATTGATAATTTAAAAAAAGAATAAATCTTCAAATTTTACAAAACATAGATCAATTATATGTTTTACTTACTTAAACTATGCTTAATTAATAGTATATGCAAAACAGATAATAGCACACAATAAATATATATTTATAGAAATGCTTGATTTTGGTGATAATTGATTTCAAACAATTCAATTAATAATGGATTAACATGTATAATATAAATATTGAATATTATTACTTTTTATATGAATGAAAGCATAATATTAATCAATAATAAAAATATTTTAATAAACCTAAAATATGGTTTATTTCTATTTTGAATTTATCAATAAAAGATACATATAAATATATACACAGTGAGTCTGTGTATGTGTGACTATATATATATTTTTATGTACTGATATGTGTGCGCACGAGCATGGGGGTTGGGGCCTGGTGTTTGTGATTTTAGACAACCTTTTCTATTACGTGGGCAGAAAATGAGAAAATAAGGGTGGCTGCGCCAACTTAGGTCCATCACCGCTTTTTCTTTAAGGATCAAATCGTGCCTCAAAATGATCTCTAATGCACCTTTATACACACCCCCCCCCCCCAATATCGCTGCATCAAGATTGGCTTTTATTGGCAATTAGTTTTGGCTTTTGTTGGTGGTTTTGAACCAGCAACTAGCTAGTTTTGGTGACACAAAGAGGATGGCTTTGCTGATGATTATAACTGCCAACAAAAATAGGCTTTAGTTGGTTGTTGTATAGATAATCGTCAATAAAAATCTAGTTTTGTTAGTAGTATTCATACAAACATCAACTTTTCTCTCTTTTTTTTTCTTAAAAAAATTGCTTGTTTCATAATGGAAGTATTTCATCCAAAGAAAGGGAGAAGGAATTTGGGTGAAGAAATCAAAGTGCTTATTTAGAAATACAATCAACTTGTATAAATCTAAACAAAATTTTTACAATCTTCAACAACAATCAAACAAAAAGATGCCTACCAGTTAAAATGTTATTAATATCTTTATGACAACTATAATGAAAAACCAAAAATCTGACCCAACAAATAATGAAAATCTAATCATCCAGCTCTTCCTTGGGCGATGAACACTTCAAGGTCACACACGAACCACAGAACTCTACCAGCTTTACCATCGGGTCTATAAACAACAAAAACGTGAATTATTTAATTGAAATAACTAAGTAAGAAAAAAGAAAAGAGATATAGAACAAAAAAAAGAAAAAGTGACAAACCTGAAAAAGAAATAAAAGGATCGACAATGTTGTAAATTAGGAAAAAAATAATTAATGTATTTGACTTTATCTAAATAGGACTTATATTTTGGACCAGAAAAAAAATTATAAAACATGACTTATATTTTGGATCGGAATAATACTATAAATTTACAATCACATATTATTGCCCCAATAGCGTAAAATTCCTAGGTCTGCAATTGAACAATGAACACTTTGGTATGGCTATCGTCATAACAGAGGTTGCCATTGTATAGTATCATGATTACTTAGTTCAATATTCCAATCCTTCTTTCTTCTTTGTCTTGGAGGAATGGCTAAGGGTTGAGCTTGTGAATGTCAGTGGGATATTCCAAACTCATCAAAGCAAGGTAACATCAAGTGGATGTTGGTAAACACATTCAATGAGGTGCTGCGGAGGCAATAGACAATGTGGTAGCTGGCGAGAAGAAATTTACGATGAGGATTAGAAAATTAGGGAATTAGAAGGTGTACACACTAGTCTAGTGCTAACCAGATTTGATGAGTGAGGAATGAAAAATGGAAGGGAAGAGAGAAATTAGGAGAGGAAAGGAAGAGATGAGAGAGGAGATTGAGAAGTAAGACGAGATGAGAGAGAGACAGACAAACAGAGAGGCATAGACAAGAAAAAGAGAAGAGAAGATGATCACGTGATTGTACTTGAAAAAAAAAAAGAATGGCAGAAAGTAAGAGCATCTTGGCCATTATTTTTTTGAATCAATGCTTATTATAGTGATTTGCAGGTTAAGTATTCTAGACGATTAAACTTTTGTTGTTCCTTCTAGAAATAAGCATCAATATAGACAAACTTTTGTAGGCGCTTCTTAAAACAGTTACCAACAAAAGTGAGGCCAAAGTCCTTGTTGGTGGTTCTATAAATAACCACCAATAAAAGTCTAACTTTTTAGTATTTATTTCTCAAACTGCCAACCAAAACTATTATCTCGCTTTTATTGGCATTTTTATAACCGCCAATTTGTAAATGTCAATAAAACCTATTTTTGGTGTACTAAGTTCTCATAACCGAAAAATTCTGGAACAAAATGGGCAAACAAACATATATCCCATGTGCATGGTCAGCATATGACCTCTATGCATTGTAACACCCCACATGATTAAGAGCAAGATTAGTAGATAACCAAGTGCTAATATGGATTAAAAAGAATTCAATGTAAATGGCTTTTGGAAAATTTAAGCAATTTCAAAATTTAGTTATAAAAAAAAGTTTGGAGTTGAATAAGCTAAAATTTGATTCAAAGAGTTATGGTAAATGGTTGATGACTTCTAATAATCTTTCTGGTATTAAAGTTTGTTATAAAAGATTTAGTGGCATTTTGAAATAGTTTAATTATACATTTGTCAATGAAATCGTCATATAGTATTTCTCGGCAAAGCTTAAGCTACTTCTAAAATTTGTTATTTTGAAGTGGAACTTATTGCATTTAAAAATAGATATCACAAGCTTTCCATATAGTTTTTATTTGCTATTTTTCAAGGTTGGTAGCTCAAGTTATGGGTTCCAAATTTGGGATCATGTGCAGGGCACGTGCAACTAAAAATTACTTAGCTAGCTGCGGCGGGCTCTTTGTGAGCCGTGACAACCATTAGAAAACTTTTATAAATACACTGAGTTTTTACGTTTTGAAGTGAGAATAGGGGCTGAGGTAGGGTAGAAAGATAGAGAGTAGAAAAAAAGGAGAGTGAAAAGAAAAATGCAAGGGTAGAAAATATGAGAGAGAAGTAGAAGAACTTGAGGGGAGGAAATAGAAGAACTTTAAGGAGAGGAATATCACTAAAAAATCGTCAATCAATAATTAAAGTCTAAATACAATTGAGCAGTGGAGCTGTTATTTAAAAAACTCAAATTCTAGTCTTGCTATAGTACTAAGATAAGAGAATTATTTGAACAAAATTTTAAACAAAAGATAAACTAAAACCTAAGAATGAATAAAAATAAATATAAATCCTAATAAGTTTAAAATAAAATAAATTTAATTTAAAAATAATCTAAATATCTCCATAGAATAATTTTATTTGAAATTTATGATAAAGACAAATAATCCTAATTATCTATAATTATTCATTCTCTATCATTCTCCCCCACTTGAAAGAGCTCTTCTTTGGAGAGTTAAGCTAATGATATTTCAATGACAATACACAATCTACATAGGGAACCCCACATAGCTTTTAAATTTGGAAAACATTTCTAGTAAGTAAGATAGCGAAGGATATATTCTAAGCGAAGGAATGTTTATTTAGAGATCCAAAGATTATTCAATTTTGGAAATCTCTTCCAATGAACAAGGTAACAATGGAGAAAATCATCAAGTGAGAGAACATTCTGTTTCTCCTTAATAGCGGCCAATTCCACCATAGGTAACGTAACACATGATGAGGTGGCACCAGAATAAGATCAACAGCCATAGATGACACAACTTTTGTTTGTAGAGATCGTTTCTGTACTTCTCCCTTCTTCAAGCTTCTGTCTTCTTCAACAATCATAACATCAAGGTCCTTTTTGAATTCCGAGGAATTATTTGTAGATGGTGTTGCTTCAATCTTCTTTGTAACTTTAACCTCTTGGTATCTTGCTCTTATTTTATTTGACACTTGTGCTTTTCCTTTAAAGCCTCAAAAATTATCTCTATACCTTTATCTGGCAACCTAAGGGCATATAGGATGTCTTTGGACAACCTTTTTTATTCATCAACTTCATTTCATCCAAGTGATTTTCAAGGAGATCAAACAAACACTCAAGGTGCATGAAGGAATCCATAAGGAACACAAGGAAACCGACTCTGATACAAAATGATGTAAATAGGGGGAAGTGTCACATCTTACTTTCTTTATACCTTTCCCATATACTAAGCATCCTTTAATGACCTTTAGATGCCATTTGAGATACTTGAACTAATGAAAAACCTTAACTGTTTGAAACTGTTTACTTTATAGTTTACTGTTTTGGCCAACTTGCAGACTAAACTTTGAAAAATTGTAACTAAATGTACAAAAATCTCATGGCCATGTTTCAAGTCTCTAAAATTAGTTTAAACATATCTCTATATGGAAAAAATATCACTCTAGACTTACAACATGTGGATTAGTACAATTTATTTCTTAAATTTAACTGTTTGAAAATTATTTCCAGAAACTGGACAGTTTCCTTACCCCAACTTTGGAAGCTCATAATTCTTCCTATACAAAGCCAATTTTCGTGATCTTAGGCTTGTTTGAAACCTATGTATGTATACTTTAAATATATATAAAATTTTTTGCAGGTTTATAACCCATCTTACAGAAACCACGTAGTTAACCAGTAAGGGTACAAAACTGGACAGAGTTGAACTTACATTAGAAATGGCTTGATTCCACCATTCAAAAGTCATAGATTTTGTACAATTAAATTCAGAATCTCATTATCCAAATAATGAAAGGTATACAAATGGTCACCATAATTTTAGGCCAGTTACACGAATTTTTAACACATGGCTAAAGTAATAGTAGAACAGGACAAAAATAACATCAATTTTCCACATCCTTTGCCTTGTACTTGAGGACTCCCTTGGAAGCATTTGGCCATTGAATTGGCACATTAGGGGTGAGATTGGAAAATTTTAGTAGTAACATAGCTCAAGCATAATACATTGTCACATTAGCATTTAAAAATGTAGAAACATTGTAATACATCATGCTCTCTTAACATGCTTTAGGAAAACAAATAAAATACTATGTGTAGTAAAAATTTCAGCAGAGTTTTGGCTTTGAAAATAGACAATCCAGGGAAAGCTCTTATCAAAATACTCAGCCAAACTAGTCACAAAACATAGAAAATATCGTGGCAACATAATTTGAAACACATAGCACAATGTAGCAATGTAAATGCATAGAGCAAAGTTACTACCTCTTAGCTTTCCTACCTTAGTTTATCAACTTGGTTCTCACTTCCTTAGGTCACTTGCTTGACCTTTACTAGAGCCTAAAAACATCACAAAACATGGCACATTACATACGTACATAAGCTTGGCTCAATAAACATATTTGACCCTAAAACTTTCACATCTTGCAAATTAGTTTTATACTTGAAACTCTTGATCATTATTTACCATTTTAAGTATGAGGAATCTATTACAAGCATTAGTTTCATGAAAAACGACTTTCTTCCTTCCCAAATACCTTGAGGCTATGGCCTCCACTAAATGAACCAACCAAGAAAATTGCTTCCAATCAATTCAAACTCATACCAAGCATGTTCCCTAGTACTTGTCATACACTAGTCTAGCATTAAACCAATGATCAAAGCTTGTCTTCCTCTTGTAAACATGAAGGCCGAAACTTAAACCCTTGAACTAGTATAACTTTGTTCCTTATTTCCTCTGCGAATCTCATTCATTTACATATAAATTTTCATCATAGCATGCATCTAATGGTACTCAGTGCATAAAGTTATAATCTTTCTTATGTTTCTTTGCTTTAGCCAAAACTAGAGAGCCATAAAGGGAGAGGAATAACTTTTTCCTTCTATCAAGATCTTGAACTAAAAAGCGTGGAGATTGTAGAGGAAAAGGCTTACTTTGAAGCTAGCTTGAACCCTTGCTCCAAACCTTCCTCTTGTTCTTTGGCTTCTCCCTTCCTCTTCCTCTCCTTCTCTCTCAGTTTCTCCCTCTATTTCTCTCCCTCTTTCATGCACTCATCCTTTCTCCTTTCTCTCTTTTTTCTTCGGTTTTGTGATGGGAAAATGAGAGGGAGTGAGCCTATTTATAGAGGTTAGGGAGGAACATGAGCCATTAGATTAAAGCTTGATCCAAGGTGTTACATCTTATATTTCACTACTTTTCCCATATAAACTGCTTAGTTTTAAACCACGAAAAAGGTCTTAGAGAACTTGAATCAATTAAAAATTTAAAACTCTTAAAAATTGTTTTTGTTCAATATTCATCAAATTACATAGCAAACTTTAAAAATTTATAACTAAATGTATAAAAATCATTTATTAGTGGTTAAAGGTCTAAAAATCATGCACAGCTTGAATTTCATGGAAAAAAATATGAAAATGGAAAGTTATTTCTCAAATTTGTACAATTTACTCATTAAACTTTTCTATTCATTTTTCACTTTTAGATTTTGTCAAGATTCTAAGCTATAACTTTATGACATAACAAAATACTATCTTATTTATTTTATCTGTGGGATCTACCCAATTTTTCTTTTTATTTTTTCATATGAGATTCACTTATCTTACTTACTTTTTACTATTCATTTGGCTCGGTCGGAATTTATTATTCACGTAGGAACCTCAAATTGTTATACTTGTACTTTTTCCTCTCCGGACCCACATAACATATATCTAGTGTACTTTTTATGTTGAATCGAAGTAATATAATATTACTTTCTCTCTCTTACTTTCAAAATTACTTTTTTGCCCTTACTCTTGACAAAATTACTATTTTGCCCTTTTTAGCTCTTTTTTTTCTGTCTTTTATGCTCCTTTAAGTCTTTTATCTTATTTATTTAGGCCTTCATACATCCTTAGGCAATGAAAATCATTTCTAAATAATTTCATAGCATTTCTCAACATTTCCTAATCATCCAATGTGTATAAAAATACAGATGTTACACGAGGGTTAGAAAGCTTTGGCTTTAGCTTCTTAAACTTGATCACCAAGTATTGCTTTGGCTTCTTAAGGAAGCTTGATGAATGGTAAAATTTTTCATTTACTATGGGTAAATTTCGTTACTTAGGGAGAGTGATGTGAAAATTTTTACTGTTTACCATTTACTTGATTTTCACCTAGTCCAATAACTTTTTAAGCAATTACCTTTTTATTGGACTTTTATTGCACTTACTAATCCTTTTCGCTATTCAAAAAATATACTAGTCTTTAACTTTTACTTTGTCCAGTAACTTTTATTATGGGGTCCACTTGTCTTACGTACTTACTTTTTACTATTTATTTTACTTGGTTTAAATTTACTATTCATGTGAGATCCACATACTATTGTACTTATACTTTTCCTTCTCTAGGCTCATATATCCTATATCCATTGTACTTCTATCATAGGCCGGAGAAATAAAATATTATTTTCTCTATCTAATTTTCAAAAATTACCATTTTGTCCCTATCTTTAGCAAAATGACTATTTTGCCATTTTCAGCTTCTTTTTTATCCTTTTACGCTCTTACAAACCTTTAACCTATTTAATCATACTTTTATGCTTCCCTAAACATTATATAGCATTCTAGAATAATTTTGTATTATTTTTTAACATCATCTAATTATGCAATGCATGTAAAACATAGAAATATTATATATCTCTCCCCCTAAATAAAATTTTGTCCTTGAAATTTTAAAGACATACCTCAATTGAAAATCTCTGGGTACTTTTGCCTCATACCTGTTTCCAGCTTCCATGTTGCTTCCTTCAAAGATAAACCTTTCTAGACCAGCTTTACTAGAGGAATCCTTTTATTCCTCAGTTGCTTGAATTATTCATCTATATCGTTCTTTCTATTTGTCTATCCATTTAAGGATGATATGATGTACTAAATGTTAATTTAGTTCCTAAGGCCTGTTGTCATGTTGTCCAAAAGTTCAAGGTGAACCTTGGGTCTTTGTCCAGCACAATGCTACTTGCCAAGCCATGAAGTCTTACAATCTCATTTAGATACACTTGTGCTAACTTGCCATGGTATATATTGACCTTATTGCTATAAAATGTGCAGACTTTGTTAATCTATCTACCGTTAATCAAATTGCATCATGTCCTGTGGAGGTCCTTGGTAATCCCATGACCAAATCCATTATAATGCTATCCTATTTCCATTCTGGGATCTCAAGAGGTTGGAGCAATCCTATTGGCATTTGGTGCTCAATCTTTACTCTTTGGCACACTAAACATTTTGCCACATATTGAGAAATATCACTCTTCATCCTAAGCCACCAAAATAATTTCTTTAAACTATTATACATTTTCATAACTTCTGGATGAATAGTATATTTACTTTGATGAGCTTTTGCTATAACCTTCTCTCTTTTCTTAGGTACAAGAGGAACATAAACTCTTTTCTTGAACCTTAACAATCCATTATCAGACACATTAAAATCTCTTACTGCTACTTGACTTAGTCTATCCTTGACTCCCTTCACAAGCACATTTTTTTGTGAGACCTTAATTAGTTCTTTATGAAATTCATTGTTGATTCTAGTCTCATGCAACCCAAGAGATAAATCTAAATCTTTAAAATATTCAATTAACTTTGGTTCACATATCATCATATGGGCTACATGGATTACTTTTCTACTTAGAGCATCGGTCACAACATTTGCCTTTCCTAGATGGTACTTAATTGAACGTTCATAATCTTTTAATAGCTCCATCCATCATCATAGCCAAAAGTTCAATTCTTTTTGATCTAATAAGTATTTTAGACTTTTGTGGCACAATATATCTCTGTGGTAGCACTATAGAGATAATGTCTCCATATCTTTAGAGCATGTATTATAGTCGTAAGTTCCAAGTCATGTGTGAGGTAGTTTTCTTCATGTTGTTTTAATTTGAGAAGCGTAGGCTACCATTCCACTATCTTGAATCAATACACAACTCAACCTATGCTTACTGGCATCACTGTAAAACACACAAGGTTTTTTGCCATCAAGTTGAATCAATACAAGGGAAGAATTTAGCCCAAATTTTAATTCTTAAAAACTCTTTTCATAATCCTTATCCCACACAAATGGTTTTTCATTTCTTATTAATATTGTAACAACTATCATTATATTATCCTGAACTTAGCATTTAGCTAATGAAGTATATTTGACATCATGTGCAGAATCAGATGAACCAGGACTGAGGAAAAGTCAAAAAGAAATAGAGAAGCTCCACACTGCGATGAGACTCAAAGCCACCACAGCGAGCAAGCTGCAATTTTGGGAAAATCTTTCAAACCCGGAGCACTCACGTCATGGTAAGCTTACTGGCATTACGGTGAGCCTTGGAAATTTTGTTTATATCAGGATCAGTTCAGATGTCAAGCGAAGAAAGAAACAAAGGGAAAAGAAGAAGCTCTGCTAGGGTTTCATGAGATCTGACCTTTGGAAATGATTTTCAGCCTTCGGAAGCGTCGATCTTGATTAGTAAGTGATCCTTGCTCCTTGCTCCATTTTTCTTTTGTTTTAAGTTGGATTTTTCGGCTATATGTTGAGATTCTTGGTTTTATCCAAAATCCACTGATTAAAATTGATGAAAAGGGATTAATGAGGTGTGATTTGGTGTCCATAGATAGACAGGGATAAGATTGACTCGCAGAAATTAGAATCTAGTCAATCAGAGGTCAGAGTATAAAGTTATGCATGTTAGAAGTTCATCCCAGAACTTTGAAATTTGTTGATATAAAATCAGCATGGGGTGCCATGGTGCAAGGGCCAAGCCACGGCGTTAGACCACTTTATTCCAAAAAGTTTGAACCCGAGAGCACCAACGCCATTGAGGAATTGTAGCAGCCGTGGTGCGGTACTCTGTTTCAGTTTCTTTGGTGCTCTTGTGGTGTTTTTCTGCTGCTCTAATGTTTTGGGAGGTAAGTCGAAGTGTTTTCATTTTATTTGGTAAGGGTTTGAAGTAACTGGTCAAGTTTGGAGGTGTGTTGGAGAATGATGTGATAAATCTCATAAATAGCAAAGAAATCCAAGAAAAGCCATGAATAAACCTTTTTGTAATAATTTGTTAAACCTTGAAAACTTCTTATTTCTATAACTTTTTTGGGCAACTCCAACTTAAAGACCACATCTATTTTAGTGGGATCTATTGCGACCCTATCTTTTGAAATAACATACCCTAAAAACCGTACCTTAGTGAGCCAAAATTCACACTAGCTAAGTGTAACACTTTATACTCAACAACCCTTATGCAGAACCAAACATACATAGAATTAGGAAAGAGTAGGCAGGACAGAATAGTGGCACCACATCCTGGGTATATGGTGCTGTGGTGTGGAGTCATTCTAGACAAAAATGAAAATGGCACAATTATGGCACCACAGCGCCCATGATAATAGATGCAATGGGCCAACTTTCGATGTGCATAGCTTCACACTCTGACCTTCAACTGACCTGATTCCAAAGCCAATAGTTTACTCTACTCCTACTCTAATTATAGACACCAACCACACTTCATAACTCCTCTGTATGGAGATTTTGAACATCCGAAACTAAATTAGTTACTTTTCACCAAAACCTAGAACCAAACTCCTCCAATATCTACCAATGAGCAATTGGCAACCAATGACCATACTAACAAGTCACACAAAATACAAGGATCAAGTCCAAGAGGTCTCATTCCAAAGAAACTATAATATCCATAATTTTATTGGATATCAAGTAATGAAAGAGGAAATAATGAAGGATAACGTAAAACATAGAGGGAATCACCAAAAATGGAGATGCACAGAAATAGACAAAAAAGGGCAAAAATGTCATTTCTCCAAATTAAAAAATAAGAACATTATATTTTTGACCTAAAAAATAAGACTTCTTTGAAATATGGTCCTTGGAATAAAGAATTCTATTTATTTTAGTCCCTGGATAAAATTACAAGAAATGACCCAAAATTAAAAAATTATAATTTAACATGGGTTAAGGGGAATTTTGTAAATATTAAAAATTACTATCAAAATGAAGATCGCGATAAGTTAAGTCCAATGGTATATAGTATGGAGATTAACTAATTAAAAATGAAGAAATAATCAATATTGAGTGTACAAAAATAGCTTATATATCGATAAAGGAGATTGTAGGCCCCATAAAAAGTAAAAAGGTGACCGGGATAGAATATGGGCCTCATATAGATATTATTTAGAACAGGATAATTAAGAAAATATATATATTTGGAATAGTCCTATATTCTTAAAATGCTAATTTACTGTAAAAAGTAGTTTTATTAGTACAGTTAAAAATTAACCGGTGCAAGATATATCTAAATAAAAAAAATTGTATAGTATTTGGACACACCTCCTTTCCTAATTGGCATAAGTTTTGGGTAGAAGAAACATGTGATTTTTGGGCTCAAAACTTCTCAAAGAAGGTATGACTTTTTGGACCAAAAAGTAATCTTGATTAATAAAGTAATTAGAAGGTGATTAAGTAGCAAATTGTCTTCTTTTTCTTCTCATTTGGATGACACTTTCTGCAGAAGTTAGAGAAAGAAACAGCCAAGGAAAACATGAGAGAGAAAGAGGAAAGAAGAGGAAGTGTAAGCTCAAGAACAAGGCTTGATAAACTAAGTGCAAAGGTGGTGTTCTATGTATACTAGCTTGTATTTTTGGGTGTTTGAAGTAAGTTTCATGAAGTTTTCTTTCTCCCCTCTCACTCTCAAATTTTGGCCAGGCCCTTGAACTTGGAGAAATTGAGTTTTCATCCATCAAACTTAGGAGAAATGCTTAACTAGTAGCATAAGACATGATTTTGAAGTATATAAATTTTTCTTCATTTCCTTTGATTTTTGGCTAGCTAAGTTTGTGTTTAGAGATGGAATTTCATAATTTTGATCCCAAAAATGAATTACTTGGGTCCAAATTAGTTCAGTATAATTGTTGGTTCAAAGAAAATCCAAAAGGATAAAAATATGAAAATTTAAAGTCTTAGTGAGCACTTTATGATATAGCTAATTGAACCAGTGGTTAAAATGTTAAAATGATGTTATCATTAGGTTCAAAAAAGTTGTGGAAAGCTAAAAAAGTGGTGTACCACATGTGGGAAGTAAGGTAATTCTCAAAGGTAGCTAATTTACCCTTTTCTTGCATTATGTGTTTTGCATGATTTTTATAAGTTTAATGACTTATCATTTGATTATTGTGATCATTTTTTATGGCTGGATGAGTTGAAATGAGAGATTTATGAGCTCTAGATGTCCATTGTATAAAATGAAACTCTAGCAAAATTTTTATGAAATTTTATGGCATGTTATGTTCAAGTATTTCTTGATTGTTTTCATATTAAGTAGACAACTTATGTAATGATATGTATGTTTGATTGGTAAATGCTACTAAGGTCCTCTGAATTTCACCCTCTTACATGCTAACCATGTCTAGGAAATAACTATGGCAAGGCCACTAATGAAGAGAAAGGAAAGGAGAAAGAACTTGGTGATTAATATGCTAATTCTTGCTATAATTATGAGTTTTGAGCTTTTATGTAAATTTATGAAAGTGATATTAAATCTATTCCTTCAGGTTTTTATATTCCTTTAGGTCTTAAACAATGTATGGCATGATATAAGAACAAATTATGGCCATGTAAATATTTTATGACTATTACTCTGCAAAGTACTTGGATGTAAATGATCATTCTAACCTCTTGATAGTTAACCTGCCACAGTTTGGACATTTTGATGTATAATATATAAATTTTATATATGGTTATAAATTAGATATAAAGATATTCAAAATGGTCTAAAGAGTACTTAATTTGGATGTGTGTGTGATTTATAGTGATTTTTCAACCTTAGGCTAGAAAACTGGATTTTCTGAAAATGACTAAATGAATAGTAGATATTCGTGAATTGAACTGTACAAATTGGCCTATTGATTGCTCTATTTCATATTTTTTTTCCATATATACAATTTTCTAAGCTATTTTTAGAGATTTGAATAACTTGAATTTGATTTTTGAAGAATTAGTTATAAATTTCTAATTTTTTTCAGTAAAAAGGATTTATACCAAATAAACAATACGTAAATTTTGGAAAATTTTATTATGATATATCATGTAATTCAAGCTTCTAATAAGGTATAATTGGACTATTTAATAGTCTAATGCTTGGGGAAAAGGCCTAAAATCAACCTGTTACAGAAACGGCTCATTCGAGTTTTGTTCCCCTTGAACCCTAAATCAAGCTTATGGGCTATGTATCCAATTAACACAACTAAAACCTACAAACTCAATCAGACTCATAACCTAACCAATCACATCCATAGAGATTTGGGACCACAAGTCCAGAGCCCAAAACAAAAAGACAATCACACTTGAGACATCACCATGGCACAAAAGGCTATTCATGAAACATAAGAAAGTATAAGAGGGGCTACACATCAGTTCTACCCTAGAAAATAGAGATACACCATGATACATGTAGTATTACACAACAATGCAAATGGCACTTTACTAATAACACAACAAAATAATTACAACAAAAAGGTAGATGACTCTAACACCTACAAGTACTCTTAGTCCTCCTTTCTCAAGCCCTCCTTAGTCCTTTCCCTACTAGAGTTGGATCCTTCACCTGGGATTATTAGCCACGGGGTGAGACATACGTCCCAATAACCAAGGTTTTTATAGACAAACATATAAGCATAAAAATATTGTTCCACAACAGTTTTCATATGCAAACTCAATATGAATGTAGTATGCATTATATGCAGACACAAATCCCATCAATATATGGCTAAAACTATTTGAGCTATCTACCATGACAAGGTAACCTTAACTAGTGGCCCCTCCTCCAACAACCGGTGATAGCTGATTTTGGGGTCACTACCCAGTTTTTCTTCTAATGGTCATGAATCGGACAAGAGCTACTACACCAAAGGTTGGACCATAGCTCTCCTTTCGCTAAACTACCCGAATTGGTGGTTATTTAGAGAAGGTTAACTCTAATTCATAACCACCTGAGTCTCCCAGTCATATGAGAACTATTTAGTGTTTGAAATAACATAAGTCGTATCACCTGAACACAAGGCCTCATGTACTATTTAACGGATTGGCATACCATGTGATATATAGAGCATTGTCATCTAAAACATATGTCCTAATAGTGTATATCATGTGACAATGCCTAATGTATGCTAATAGGTAAACACAGGTTATCCTTTATAGTGCTAGTATGCCATAAGATCATATATGATAAGTCATGGATGCCTAATAATCATTAACATGCTAACATCCATCATGCTCATACTATTTCATATTCATTAATACCAATATCCATTTCCATCATAATTCAAGATAAGGTCAGAAAACTCACTAGCCATGTAACCATACATATCATGTTATGAAAAGAGATGACCATATCTAAGCTAAGAGACATATCATGATATCAAAGAGTCAAACATCCAAATATATAGCATGCACATATCACGATATAAAAAGGATTAAACATATATAAATAATCAATCAAGATTACATAGGAAAAGATACCCCAATTACTTCAACCATTTGAACCCACTCGACATCACGGTAGGTCAAAGAAGACAATAATCACTATAACACACCAAGGATGCAAGAATCATGTCACCAATGTAACACCTTAAACTTAGGCCCATTTTGCATGTATTAGACTCCAATTATGTTCATTATTGCATGATTAGAGACTTGATTGCATAAAAATAACTACTACAGATTTCAATTTATTTCAGGTACTATTTATTGTGCATTTTCCATTTTACCCGATGAATTTCAAAAACTCATAACTAATTATAGAAGAAAAATATCATAGTGATTCATTTCTCTAAAAATAGCTAAAAGATTTTCTACATGGGAAAAATACAATACAACATTTTCTAGACCAATTCATATAGTTTATTTCTCAAATATTTACTATACATTTGGTCATTTTGAAACTTCTTAGGTTTTGGCCTTATTTTTAAAAATTCATATCTCATGATATCCTAAGCCAAATCATTTATTGTTTAAGGCATTGTAAATCCTTATATCTCTAATTTCTAAACATATTTTTCTTATATATTTATTCTACTGGAGTAAGGAAGGGCATTAACTTAAACCAATAGGTGTCAAAGCTGAACTTTAACTGGAACAGTTTTAGTAAAACTTACATATCTTTCATGATATAGCTCCAATTACTACCAAATTAGTCGCATCTTAAACCTGAGACATAGAGTTTCCATGCATACAAACCACTAAATTTTTTCAGCTCTATAGATTTTATATTGCCTTTTGAAACTCCCAATACCTATAGTGGAAGTTCTAGTTTTTCTTATATTTCCTTGTTCAAAACCCTAAATAAAAAATTCATAATAATTCAGCCCACATCTAAATGAAATGCTCCTTGAAACATTTCAAAGGTCCACTTGTCTATTTTAAGAGCATATATAGCACATACACAAAATACCATATTTTGAATAGAATACCTTTATTCTACCATCAGTTGGTCATCTTGGACAGAATCATATTATAATTCTTCAAAGTAAACTTTATAAACTTCAAACTTCATCATACATTGCTCCATATATATATAACCTCATGCAAGGATCATAAAATTAAAACCATGCTAAGTTATAGGTTCATAACATAATACATGATTTTATACCATTTATCAAAATAATACATCCAAGTTGGCTCCATTTATTCCATAATCATGCTCCTCTTTTATCCATTTAGCTTGGCCTTGACTTTTGTCACATCTTGGCCTAATCAAGGCTAGTCATTTGGAAAGGAATAAGGTTCAAAGAATTTCAGTAGTTATATCCATTCATGCATACATGTTATCATAGCATTTCATAAAATCATCATTGGAAATCATATAATCTCACAATGTGCCACACAATTTCATAAAAAAATTGGCATGATAACTCTTTAAAAATTGGACATCCAAGGGTCATAAAACCAATCATACAACTAGCCAACAATACATTTACATCACAAAGCTTTCAAACAAATGCATGGCATCAACAAAGAGTCATGAAAATCAAGTTTGATAACATTGAGCATAAACAGGAAAACAACTACTTTCTTAACTTCCTTTGATTTCCTTCCTTTGTACACTCTTCCTTTGATCTTCAAACATTTTATTGAATCCTAATATAATGCAATTTAAGGTCATTAGCCACTGATTTGATGACCCCCTTCACAAAGTGTACATACTTGGACTAAAAATTCGATTTTACATTCCTTAAGATATTTCTTATACAACACACTTGTATTTACATAATTTGAACCCAAAGAATCCATTTTTGGGGTCAAAATCATGAAATTTTCTTCTAATCTCAAACTCTAAATTAGCAGAAAATTTAGAGAAATTGTAGAAAAATAACTGTTCAACAAACTTGCAAATCAATGGCATATTCTTGCATCTTGAAAGATTTCTATGACTTTTCATAGTATAATTTCTTTATAACTCCATTTTCTCTCTCTACTCTCTCCCTAGGTTGAAACTTTTAGAGGCAAAATGGGAGAAATAATCCACAAAACACTATAATAATTAAGTATATACGAGATAGTAATCACAGAAACTTATCTTGGAAGTTTGAGACCTTGAGATTACTTCTTGTTTTCTACCTTTGAGCTTCAAGTTTCAAGCCTTCTCTCCCTCTTTCTTCACTAGTTGTGCATGCTTGGAGTGCTGAAGAAGTTGAGTTATTGTCTTAATTAAGTAATTAGAGGGATTAAGTAATAAAAGTTAACTTTGATTACTTTAATTGTCAACTTTAGTTACTTTTTGTAAATAAAGCTTTTAACTAATTCCATTGAGGCCCCACAACTGCTGCAACACACCACTTGTTCCATTATTGGCCAAAAATTACCTTAATAACTTTTATGGGTCAAAATACTCTTTACTGATTGAGTTTACCTATACCGATTAATTATTTTTGTCAAAATTATCATTGAATTGATGCAGGGTTATCCAACAATTAATTTTAGTCCAAAATCATTATCTTGACCCAAAATTTATTTTAGCAAGGTTCAATCAATGTTCTTGAATCAATACTACATTTTTCTACAGTTTAAAATAACCTTTATCATGTAAAATATTAATATTAAACCATAATTACTCAACAAATATTATTTTAATCTTACTAAATTTCTTACTATATTCCATTGGGTTAGGCTCATCAAGAGTTTTATTTTGACTATATTTTTTCATATTTCCAAAAATACCCTTGACTTGAGTAAATTTATAATTTTTGAATTTTTCGAGTCTTCAGCTGTAATTTTTCCCAAGATTTATTTGATTCATTCCCACTTGGGGTCCAAGTTGGAAAAATATTTTATTTCTTTGGCCAAAAATATAATTTTCTTAATTTTCATTTTAACTGGAAAAATGGCTTCTTTGCCTTTCTAAACATTTAACAGTATTTCTCCATTTTTCCCAATTCCTTATGCATTTTACAATACAATTATTTTTTCTTAGGGTTTAAATACAAGATTCACATTTTACTTCTAATTTGAGAAATGACTATTTTGCCCTTGAGTCAGGTAAAAACATAATTATCCATTCTTCTAAGCATTTTCTTATAATTTTCCCCAAAAGACTAATTTTTTATTATTTCTTTTTGTACGATTTACATTAACCTTCAAATCGATTTATCACTCAACCTAGACCTCCAGGCTACGCAATACTTATACTATTGCGCTTAGCTCAGAATAGGATTTCTTTCAAATGGTGTATCGTATACCTTCGAGGGTAAGTCCTAGAATGAATTTCTGCTAAGGGTCTTATAGAAAATTAATTCTAATTAATGAGCAAACATAACTTCTTGTAAAAATTAGATAAGAAATTAATTCCTTTTAAAACCTGAGTATATAACATTTTATTCATTTTATAACATCCTAGAAAAATAGGGATATTACAACCACATTATCCCAAAACTAGGATACACAATCAAACTCATAATATACCAATCAATATACCAAGGAGCCTATTCTTCAAACATAACATAATCACCAACCGACCACTTTCAAGCTTTCCAAATACTGCTTGGAGTCAAGGGATCCCAATTGAGCAAATGGACAACCTACACAACACTGAATTCACATTACCAACACAATTTCTTAACACTTAGTATACTCAAATATCAACCCAAAGCACAGCCCGACCTAAACAAAGCTTTCCAATGCAAACCTGTACATTAAAACACTCAAAATACTCCATAAAACTATGATCATGCTCCCACATATTCGAATTCTCAATTATATCAACAATTGATGGTTAGGGTTTAGGAAATATACCACGTACATACTTAAAATATATAATCTTTAATGCATAGCTTAAACACATCCAATAATACATCAATGAAATATTTAAACACAGATTAGTCGGTAGAAAAACATCCAAAGTTAGAATCCTAACCATATCCAGGAAAATTATTGAAGAAACTTGAAGAAAAACGAAAAGGAGAAGAGAGGGATGACTTACCAAGAAGAATCCAACTCCCCAAGCCTCAAATCACATCCTTCACCTCCTAAGAAGCAAACCCTAGTAGAGCACTTTATTCTTCATCCATTTCTTTATGTTTCAATGAGCCAGAAATGTTTTGATTTAAACCATATTTGCAACTAGCACCACGACACCACTTAAGATTGTCACAATGTGAGGCCCTACTATCTCTGCCTAGAAGCCCAATCCAAGCTTGTTCACTATAGTGTCCTTGCTCCTCGCCATAGCATCAGTTTCTGTTCCTTTATTCTCCTCTTTTTCTTAATTCTGATCCTTTCCTTCGGTCTTGATTCCTCTGGTCTTACACTAATCGACAAAATCCTTCTTAGAGATAATGTTTAGGGTCATTACACTAAGTTTAGCATAGAATCTTTTCTTTTTTAAGATCATCAAGACAATTCTCAAATGTGTTTCATGCTCCTCTAATACTTAGTATGATGAGTATGAATTTACTTGAGAACACATGTTATTTTGATTTGGTATTGTGCCAAGTGTAAGGGAATCCCTCTTACGCTATATGTATTGTCTTGCTTTGAATAATTTTGTATTGTCCCTCAAATTTCACATTTCTATTCATTGTCTTGATTGGGTTAAGACTCGATGGTTAAGCTAGTGTTATGTTATGTTGGAACACCGCCCATTGTGACTAAAATGGTATGGATGCATTGTTGTTTATGATGTTTAAGACCTCCTTGAAATCCTTGTGCTGCATTTTGATTATGTTTGTTAGTACCCTAGGGTGAAAGGTCCACATGTTGTAAAACAATGTTTGGATGTAAAGCATTGGTTATCTCAAGTCTATTTTGATGGAATAGAGTTTTTATAGTGATTGTAATGAATTTTTGGAAGACTTTATGGAAAATGGATATGTCACCTACTGGTGAAGTTTTGGATTCAAGGGGATGAAATTCTAAGAGAGTGGTTTCCTTGAGGTACACCTTCCTTGGATAGAGTCTTTGTGTCATTTGCAACTTGCTGGGACATGTTTGGTGGTTAAATCATTAGTGGTTTGGAATTGGGAGATGTTTGAAGTAGAGCTGTCAAAATAAGTCAATCCCGACGGGCTGGCCCAAAAAGCCCGAAAAAATGAGTGGGTTCGGGCCTTAATTTCATGAGTAAATACATAATTTAGGCTTTTGAGCCTAGCCTGTTTAGACCCAGTTCGAAAGCCAAAGACTTTTTTTCTTTTTCTTTTTTTTTGTTTAAAATATTAAAAAATATATATTATTTTATTAATTAGTGATATATAAATTGTAAAATTTAAATATTATGTTAATTTTTGATAAATCATGATGATAATTAGTTGTATTAATTTAAATAATTGTATAAAAAATTTTATTAAAAAACATAAAAAATATTAAAAAATTTAAAAAAGCCCGCGAGCTGGCCCATAAGCCCGATCTCGCGGGCTTGTGCTTGGTTTTCCAAGCCCATTTGTCAAATCAGGCTTTTTGGGTCGGCCCGATTTGACAGTACTAGTTTGAAGTGAGTTTTGGGTTAAAATTAACCAAATAAGTCTTGGAATCCAAAATCTCCATACGTAGAAATTTTGAGGTATGGTTTATGCCTGTAGTAAAAAAACTTTTAGTATAACTTGTAGGCTTGGAAATTACATAAATTGGAGGTTTATGTTGGAAGTTGTGCGTATAGAAAATTGGGCCAAGAATCAGATAAAAATCTAATATATATCAGTATTGCTAGTTGTAGTGCCCTTTATACTAGTTGCAACAAGCCCTATCTTTCAACAACATATTCCCTCTGTTCTTGTGTCCCTAGTGTTGTGCTTTCGCTTGAGAGGCTATGTCTTGGTTTTGAAAGTCTTAGGAAGTTACATGCATTGTCATGGAGATTGTTTTTGACAACATATGTCAAGAATGTTATGAAAACTAGATTGGTCACTGAACCAGTCGAGGCATCAGTTCAATGTTCAATTGTTTGACTGGGGTTAGACTGGTTAAAAGTAAATTAATATATTTCAAAAAATATACACTTAATAGATAAAAACTATAGGAGGGGAATGTTAGAACTTTTGTTATTAAGAACTTTTAAAAGTCATTTTAAAACTAAATTAAAAGGATTAAGTTTGAGATAAAAATAAGTAATAAGTATTACAAAGATTGAAATGATATTATCATATAAAGAAAAAAGAATCAAGAAATAAACAAAAAATGAGCAAAGATTGAAGAAAAAAGAAAAAAAAAAGCAAGAGGAATGAAGTATAATACCTTAACTTATGACAATATTACCCATGTATGAGACTTTATTATGACTCATTGAACATGTTTAGAGGCTTAAATCACATGAGAGACCAAACCAGAAAAATTTAATTTTATGAGTTATTGTTCATTGGCCAACCCCTTTTTTAGATCAAATTTTGACAAATCATAACTAATTCTAGACAAATTACACGGAGGTGATTCAAATCTCTAAAATAGGTTAAAACATTCTCTACATGGAAAAAATGTAGAACGAAACTTTAATTGTGCTAATTGATTTAGTATTTAGTACAAAGTTTAATATTTAAATAGTCAATTTCTATCTTCCCAAGATTTTGACCTAAATTTTAAAAATTCATATCTCCATCTATCTTAAGCCAATTCTTGCATTCTTTATGTCGTATAAAATCCCTATATGTCTACTTTCTATACATAATTTTCTTGTATATTTATTCAAATTGTACAGGGTATGACACTAAGTTAAACTATTGAGGATTAGAATACTATTTTTGCTGGAACAGTTTTAAGAAAACTTGTATATCTCTTATTATATAGCTTTAATTACTAAATTTTTAGAGTTCTATACAATTTTATGCCATAAATTAAGAAGTACCTATAGTCAAAACTTACAGTTTTCCAACTCTATCCTATTCTGATTCCTAACTTCAAAAATTTACCATAATTCGTACCTTTACCCAATTTAGGTGTTCTTTGGCTTGTTGAAAATATCATTTTCTCTACTTTCAAAGCATATATAACACTTATACTAAATCCTTTGTTTCAAATAGAGTACCCTTATTCCATTCATGACTGGTCATCTTTGACAAGTTGTATTTTTAACTTTATAATCATTACCATAACATGCACACATGGTTTAAATTTGCCCAAGACATGTTCATCGCATTATAAGAGGTTTAGAAGAACATAACTACAGTAATAGATAGCCTCATAACTTTCACAAAATTTTATGCAAAAATTACATGACATAATGTCTTAACTCCTTTATACAACTATACTTCATTTTCTTCCTCATTTGTCATGCTTTTCCCTTGGAAGCCATGACAAAGCTTGGGCCTAGACATGTTAGATATTGGAAGAGTGAGATTCAAAGAATCTCAGTAGTATTAACCATTATACACATCTATCATCACATTTCACATAAAACATCAAGCAATCTCTTAAAACCATATAATGCCATAATACTTTTTCTAAAAAAATTTGGTAGAGTTTCATTTTGTAAATTGGGAACTTGAGGTCTCAAGCTCCTTCAAATAACTCAGCCAATAATCAAAAGACATCACAAAATATAAATCATGGCATCAAACAACTTATATAATTGATAGAAATTCATAAAACAATATAATGCACATAATGGGATAACTGCTACCTTATGCTTCCTCTTGCTTTTCCTTTGAATTGTACCTCTTTATGACTCTTCCATAAGCTCTCTTGGATCTAGATACAACATAAAATAGCCACTTAGGCCATTGGTTCTTGGAGCTAAATCATAAAGTGCATACTAAACCCCTAAAGTTTCATCTTGGTTTCTCTGTGTATCAATACTTGTCCTTAAGGTTTTGGACTATAAGGAATCCATTTTTGGGGTTAAAAAGATAAGATTCCAGCTCTAAACATAGCCTTAGTCTGACCAAAAATAACAAGAAGAAGAGAGAAATTGATTTGCTTCATAATACTTCAAACAACTTATGGATTCTTGCTTCTAGTGACTAAACTAAGCTTTTTCTCTTAGTTTAATGGTTGAAACTCATCTCTTTCTCTTATTAAGCTATGGCCGAAACTTCATGGAGGGTGGAGGAAGAAGATGACTCCATGAAAGCTTCACAAAACATTTGAAAACACAAGCTAGAGTCATGGATACTTACTTAGCAACTTGAATCTTCAAGTTCTCCTTGATTGCTTCACTTCCCTCTTCTCTTTTCTCTCCTCTCTCTCTCATGAGTTGCAGCTCGTGTGCTACAAATGAAGGCTTCTCAACTCACTTTGAAGGCTTAACTCATGTCTTGGAGGAGAGATATCGAATGCGTGAATAGGAACTTGAGTTTACTTGACTACATTGGTTAACTTAATCAAACAATTAACTTAAATCAAATAAATAAATTCCCAAGGTGTCCCATATAGCTGCTGGTCATGCCATTTAAGAGTGTTATTATCCAAAAGTTGCTCCGTAATTTTTATTAGTTGAAAATAATCTTTTCTGATAAATTTTACCCATACGATTAATTACTTTTGCCGTAATTGTCATTTAATTGATGTAGAATTATTCTAAATTTGATTTTGGACTAAATTCATTACACTACTAGAAAAATGTGATTTAGCAAGGGAATTTAGCGAGGGATTATATATCCCTCGCTAAAATACCTAATTAGTGAGGAAATAGCAAGGAGTAGTAATTTCCCTCACTAAAATTAAATTTAGCGAGGAATTTAGCAAGGCATATTATCATTCCTTGCTAAGTGAAAGTAATTAGTGAGGAATTTAGCATGGAAAAATGATATTCATAGCTAAAATTATGGATTTTAGCGAGGGACTAATATAGCGAGGGACATGTTCCTTTCTAATTATAATTTTATATAATTTAATTAATTAATTTTTTATATAAAAATTTGGCCAGATTAAATAAATTGTCCCAAAACCTGTGAAAGTGTTAATTTTTTTTCATCCTTCGCGCTTTATCTGTATCTGGCCCAAAAGAAGACAAACCCTTACTATTCACGCTGCACCTTAGTCTTCCTTATCTCCTTCGGCCTTCACTGCCTCCGTCAGTCTTCCTCGTCTCCTGCCTTCGTCAGTCTTCCTCTTCTCCTTTAACCTTCACTACGTCTCGTCTCCTTCGACCTTCACTGCCTCCGTTAGTCTTCCTCGTCTCCTTCAACCTTTACTGCGTCCGTTGGTCGTTCTCACTCCATCTCATTCGGTTGCTTCACTTCGTTCCACTGACTCAATCAGCTACCCCCTCCCTTACGGCCTTACCCATTTTCCTCTACGATAGTCTTTCTACTTATTTTCTAAATCCTCATGCTTTCTACCCTAAATCCCTAAATCCCCTATTTCTTGAATGCTCAATCGCACCTCCTAGATTGGCTTTCTTCATCTCAAGCAAGGATCCTTGGTCTCAGGCAAGCATTGTTGATCGATCTCGCTCCCTCCATCTCACACCCTTTGTCTTCATAACTCAAGCTTGTTGGTCGGTCTTGCTTCGTCTGTAGCTCTGTCTCTGCATCTCACATCCTCTGCTTTCACACCTCAAGCTCCTCAGTCCATCTCTACCTCTCCCACCCTTGGTCAATCTAACCTTCACGCCCTTACTATGTCACTAGTTTTAGTCTAAGGCTCAGAAGATCGCTTTGCACAACAATAGAGCTACTTGCTATCTCAAGCTTCACGATTTCAAGAAGGTTCATTTTTTTTTCTTTTCATGGATAAACCTATAGATAACTCTGATGATGTTATTACTCGTTGATGAATTTGTTCTGGTGGGTTCCTTCAAGTCGAGGTTTTTTGTTTGGGTTATTGTCCCTAGGCTACGGTGCTATTGTGTTCTGGATGTAATTTGAGATGGGTTTAATATGTAGATAAAGTTTCTAGATAATGATGATAAGAATTGAATGATATCTACTAAATTTCTTTCATATTCTAATAGTGACAATGATGACAACTTTATTTTGGGAAAAATCTTTGGTGGTGCGTGATCTTTATTTGCTTTGTTATATTTTGTTGCACTTGGAAAATGGACAGCCAAGGCATTAGTTTTATATAAATTTCAGTTTATATTTATCTAGATTCTTGGCATTTTGTTGATCTTCTAAGCTGTTATTATGATATTTGACTGTATGGATCACTTAGTTCAATAATAAGGAGAAAACCATCTTGAAAATTTAGAAAATTATCAGTAGAATTATCTGGTTATGTAGTTGTTTTCATATAGTCTCTTCCATCTAGCTAGTCTAGATTCTAGAATGAATACTTCCTTTCCTCCTCTTCCTTGGAAAGCTCTATATTCCAAGATTTTGGTGGATTTGGGTGCAGCTAGAGGAAGATGGAAAATGTAATAGCACTTGAAGATGAAGTCTCATTTGGAATGACTAATAATCATGCTCGTATTTTATTGCAGGTCCAATATCAATACTTACATTCATGCACCAAACATGGTCTGTAGATACAAGTTTTCTCAATCTATTGGACTGTGTACTACAACTTTTAGCATGTTGATTTAAGAGCACATAATATATAAAGAACTAGGTTATCACATACTTTGAAAAATAGGAAACAAGGATTGTAGGGATGAAGCCATAAATTTCACAATCATCCTAATTACTTTTGATCTGAACTTTCATCCTAATTTGTAGCTAGATAGTGTATATATAAAGCTCATAGTCATAATTATGTGCTACAACAATATAAGGCATAACTGCTTGATATGTTATAGAATAGTTGGTTAGAGAGTTGTAGGAAAACCTTTTTTTTTTCAGACGTGAAGCAACGAATGTGTCAAAAAGAAAAATTAAGACATCGTGCTTTTATATAGCATTTCAACACTCAAACCCATTCAGGCTCAAAAAACGCAAGCCCATGATTATAGATCTTGTCCTTTCTTTCAATTTTATATGAACCACCTCTCCACTTCTCTCTCATATTTCTTTTGCTCATGTTCTTTCATCTTTATCAGAATATCTAATGAAGAAAACTAGTACGTAAACTTATAAATTTTTAAAAAAAGCAGAATATATGGATTTTAATTTAAAAGTAAGTTAAACATATTAATTACATGAATTAATTACAAGGTAAGAGATATATTTTAAAAAAAATCCATCCATCCTAATTTGATTGAAAAAACAAAGCATTTTAAGTAGATAAATTTAAGTATTTAAATTTTTCCACATATATTAATATCTCTTTTGCACCATGCCAATAGATTACATTCTCAATCTCTCTTATGCACCATTGTAGCTAAAAAGGCAAGGAAGAAGCTTATGACATTCACCTAAATTTCTAGTTGTATTCAATGTAACTGTTCATTTGGTATTGTTTTGTTTTTGTAAATGTGCATTGGATTTGCCTCCTTTTTTTTTTTTTATGAATGGATGCAAAATTTGTTCTACAAATGAATGTAAAAAATTGGTGATTTGATCTCAGTATCTTACCACTATAACAATTTTTTTAAAAAAAATTCTACTTATTTCATAAACGAACGATTCACATTTAAATGTTTTGATTTAATTCAAATATTATCATTTTTTTTATTTATCTGATTGTATTCTGATATAGTATATATTTTGTATTTATTTTTAAGTCAGGATTTCGAAGCATGGCTTTGTAAATTGTACGGTTCAAGGACCTTCTTCAAGATGTAGATTCTAAGTAACTATCATTCAAGTCCTATACGGTAAACAAACAAAACTCCAGATTGTAAACCCCAATATATGTTTTTTCTTTTCCTATTTTGCTTAGGCACAGGTTTATTTTCCCATGAATAATACATTGTCAAGTTCTGATATTTTATTATACAGATTTTGTTACTACTAGATTCTAATGCAGCATTCAACTAAGAAATTATCCAAGATTGCTATGAGGTTTTTGCATTATATTGCTTTCAGAGATACTTGATAGGTTGCTTAGGTATGTCAAACAAATTTTATACCCATACTTCTCTCTAGTTGTAGCTATAACATGTATCTATGCAAGAAGGCATATTTGTCCTGCGGAATTATTTATAGTTTGAATTGTGTTGTGACTGTCACTATTTTTGCTCAACTATTTATGCTCATAGTTGGTGAGGACAAAACAATTAAGTTTATGGAAAACATGAGCATAATGGATTACAATTCTACTCTTGTGAAAGAAGCATATGCATATAGAGTTTTAGAGCATCCATTTCCCTTAAATTGCCTCTAAGTTTGATATCTTGGTATTGACTTCTATAATGCTATGAAAAAAGTTACTTAGAAATATTGATATATTGTATCATCTACATTTGGTTGTATTTTGAACAAGTTAGTTTAAACTTCAATCAGTATCATGTGTGATCTATATGAAGGAAAGCCTTGAATGCGATTGGCGAATTTTTTTGGGCACATTTTACTGATATAGATATATTGAATAGGGGAATTTGTTAAATTGCCGCTTTTATTGCCTATGTAAATGGATATCATGAATTTTTCCTCTTTGATTCATATGGCAAAGATGTTCGTGACTTTAGTTTAACTAGGTGGGATGCCCCTTCTAAAACTGCATATTATTGTTAGTTAGTTATCTTATTTGACAGACATATGCAGAAACTTCACAAGCTTTAAGAAAAGCTCAGGAAAAAGGAGGGAAGCCAAATAAAGCACGTCATTTGATTCAGAAGGTGGTAGTCATTAGGAATAACTTTTCTTATCCACTCCCACAATTTATTTAATAGATAATGACTTGAACAGTGAATAAAAATAATGCACGACATTCTCCAGTTGTCCAATCATTAACAATTAGAACCAACTTAAAAAGTCTATTATGGTGATAACCACAAGTATTCTTTCTGTGTTTGGAAATAAGTCAAATTATAGGTGGCATATAAATCATAAGTGATGTTACATATTTATATTTTATTTTATATTGGTATTAGTGATGATATATTGATGTAATATATCTTATGTAAGTGAGCATTCATTTGACATGGTTTCTACATATTTTTTTTTAAATTTTTATTTTACCATACGACTAGTTTTTCAAATACATGCCACACATGAGCTCATTTATAGTTTTATAACTTTTTAATTATTTCTTAACTCTTAATTATTGTATATCCCAATACTACATTTTAAAATTTTCATATTTGATAAATGGTAACATTAATGAGATAAGGTTGATGTTGGTACTTGCTAGATGATAATTTTAACATCAAAGAGATACTTGAGTTATACGTAATCTTTCTCATTTATAATGATTTCCTTATATACTCATTTATAATGAATATTACATATACAAATGAATGAAATAATGCAGTTCTTCTACCCATTTTTGTTTTTCCTAATATATTGGTTTTCTTCTCATTTATGCAACTCGCATGGAAAAAAAAATAGATTTACTCCCTTTATTTCCTTCTATTTCTCTTCCATCAAATGAGTCATAAATATCAACATTTTAATTATTTGTCGAAATTTATCACATTTTTACATGAAATTAGATTTTTCAGAGTTATAGGTACAAAACAATAACATTATACTAGGTGATTTCATTCTGCACCTAACTTAATTCTTCTTTTGTAGGTGCTTAGTTTGAGCAAATGAAAGCATATATCATCTAACATTATATTGGGTGCAAGAGGTTCTATAAAACACACGGAAAGAGGTGTCACTCTATATGCTTCTTTAAAATTTCTTGGAATCTATTTTCTTTAGATGAATATTTTTTTAGTATAACGTGAGATAATTTAGGATATTTTACACCTTTTTGCTTTCAATGAAAGAGTAATAGGATAATATATGGTTTAGGAAACTATTAAGTCTTTTTGCCCATTTGTTGTGACAAACATGCCCTTAGATTAATGTACTAGATTATGATTCTGCTTCTTTGTTTACTTTTTAACTCCCATATGGATATATGTCTCACTGTTGCTATCATGTTGGCCTTTTGGTTTGAATTTTAATTGCTTATCATTCTTAAATGGAAGCTAAAATACGGTTTGTATTAAGATATAAAAATCTTGTTTTAAGAAGTATGACTTTGTGATTCTTTAATTGGTATTGTCCCTTTTTTCTCCAGTAATTTCTAAGCTTTCTTTTTATAATGTAGACAAAATGAGGGTTGATAGAACTTGGATGTACAATAGGTTGGATCCAAATAACAAGGGGATAACTGAAGAATTCATAAAGGGCATAGATGAGTTTATAGAGTTTGCGATACATCAAAAAGACTTTGTGTCTAATGGAAAAATAAGATGTCCTTGCTCAAGGTTTGATAATGGAAAATTTGTTGATGTCAATGTTGTCAAAACTCACCTCTATAAGTATGGTTTTGTGCCTGAGTACTATCAATGGGTCTCTCATGGAGAACCCTATGAAGCTATGCCTAGAGCATAATATAATATCAATTTAAGTTCTCAATTGAGGGTTGATAGTGTACCAACTACAAATCCTTATTGTGAAATGGTTTTGGAACCTGCTGGTCCTTACTATTGAATCAAGTGTTTTGATGACTTCAAATCAACCTTCAAGAGCTTAGAATAAAGATATCAAAGGTGCACAAAAAGTTTCAAGTGAAGAAATTCTGGAGAAATCAGTGCAAGGATAGATGTAGAATGTTTAGTAATATTTTAATTTGAGTAAAAGACTTTGATTTGATAAAAAGATGTTTTAAAACCTTGATTCAATGTTAATTCATAGAATATTTGAAAAACACCTACTAACAGATGAAGTTTGAAAGGTTTATACTGATCTGTAGTTTTGAAAATTCGAACTTTGGCTTTGGAAATTCGAATTTCGTGTTGAAAATGAACAAGTCTGAAAATAGACTTCTCTGACAGATGAATTTTGACTTGAGAAATTCGAATTTTGTTACGTGTCTGAAAATAACTTTCTCTGACAGACGAATTTTGGCCTTTGAAAATTCAAATTTTAGATAAAATGCAACTTATGAAAATTGAAAAATTCGTCTGAGAATATGTCAAAGTTCATCTGAAATCAAGCTAAGATTGGGTTTCAAAATTGTTCACTAACAGACAAACTTTGAACATGAAAATTTGAATTTCAGAAACAAAACTTGTGAGTCAGTTATAATGAAATATTGACATAGGAATGACAGTATTCATAAATTCGAATTCTGAAGCAAGTCTGAAAGAGGTCTCTCTGAAAGACGAACTTTACCCTTTCAAAATTTGAATTTTGAATTGATAAACTATTGTGCCTCAGTAAACCAGCTTCTGATAGATGAATTTTGGGGTTCCAAAATTCGAATTTTGAAGGTACTGTAGCAAATTGAAATTACTGTTCACACTTAACAGAATAACTTTAAACATGAAAATTTTTATGTTCCAACATAGAATCATTTTCTAAAGATGAAAATTCAAATTTTGCCTCATGACAGACGTACTTCGAGAGTTCAATGTTAAAAGCTGTAACTTTCAGTTTCTGCGAAATTCATCTGTTGACTAACTGAAATTCAAACTTTGAGTGTCAGAAGCATTAAATACGGTTGGTGAACAGATAGTTTCTTAGTATAACCGTTGGGTAACGTCTCTAACAGCTAGATCTTGTCTCTAACGTACAGTTAAGGCAGAAATCTATAAATAGAACTTCATTTGAAGATATGGGTAACGAAATTACTTTGTATATACTGAAACTCTGCCAAATCATCTAGTCAAAGTCTCTTACTCTTACATACTTCATTCTTTATACCTTAACTTTCATATTCACTCTTATTGAGAGAGTTTATTCTTTGTAAACAATCTTATCTTCATCTGGAAGAAAGATTTTCTTGTGAGGGGATATCACAAGAGATTTGGGAAGCACTTAGTGAGAGTGCAAAGAGTGAAAGTGCAAGCTCTAGAAATAGAGCATTAACTTTATACTGAGGCATTTACAAGAAGCCCACTGAATTCTTGCATAATAGTGGAAAATATCAAGTGGCGACTTGGGGACTGGACGTAAGTCAAGTTAAGAGATCGAACCAGGATAAACATCTGAGTTTTCTCTTCCCTACTGCTATCTTCATAGTTTATTCATTCATACTCTATTTTACCATTATACTTTACCTCCTTCACTTTCCTTCTTGACGTTTTGCAGAAAAAGTTTTAATCTTCCTAATTCACCCCCCTCTTGGGAAGCTAGCTTATCTAACACTTACTTTGATCCCAATGTATTTGATAGGGATAGGATCTTTGGTAGGGATGAAATGTTTGGAGTTGAGGGAGAGCTTCCTAATTGCGATGCCGAGAAGTTTTATGAAATGTTGAAAGATGCTGATGAGCCACTTTTTGATGGGTGTAAAACACACTCTATATTGTCTGTCGTGACAAGGTTGTTGAATATTAAATCTGTATTTAATATGAGTGGGAGCTGTTTTAATCATATTTTACAATTAATCAAAGAACTTTTACCAGATGATGCAAAGTTGCCTAGTGACTTGTATAAGACAAAGCAGATGGTTAGTAAGCTTGAGTTAGGGTATGAGAGAATACATGTATGTGTAAATGGTTGTATTCTTTATTATAAGGAATACATGGGCAGAATCACTTGTCCAATATATGGTCATGCTCGTTGTAAACCTAGGAAGAAGGGTGATGGGCGAAAGCATAATATACCTTATAAAGTTTTGAGATATATGCCACTTACCCCTTGGCTACAAAGGTTGTAGATGTCATCAAAGACAGCCAAACACATGACATGTCATTCAACAACTCATCAAGAGTTAGGGGTGATGAGCCATCCATGTGATGGAGAGGCGTAGAAACATTTTGACCAATGCCATCCTTCTTTCGCTGCGGAATCTCGCAATGTTCAATTAGCTCTTGCATCTGATGGTTTTAGTCCTTATGGGCAAATGTCACATAGTTATTCTTGTTGGCTAGTAATTGTCACACCATACAACCTTCCACCAGGAATGTGCATGAGCACCCCTTATATGTTCCTAACTCTTGTGATTCCCGGTCCAAAGAGCCTTGGCCAAAATATAGACTTGTTTCTGCAACCTCTTATAGATGAGTTGAAAACATTGTGGGAAGTTGGTGTAGAAACATATGATTCTTTCAGAAAACAAAACTTCCAAATACGAGCTGCTCTTATGTGGACTATAAATGACTTTCCTGCTTATGGCATGTTATCTGGATGGAGCACGCATGGCACTTTATCTTGCCCTGTCTGTATGGACCAAAGTAAAGCTTTTCACTTGGAAAATGGGAAAAAGACATCCTTTTTTTATTCTCATCGAAGATTTTTACCAATTGACCATTCTTTCCATAAGGATAAGAAGTCCTTTAGAAAGGGCCAAGTTGAGAAGTCTTTTCCTCTAAAAAGGTTATCTAGTGAAGAAGTATGGGATGAAATGTGTCACTTACCATCTATTATGGAAAAAATTATGACAAACAAGCTACCTGGTTTTGGCAAAAACACAATTAAACCAAACGTAGTATATTTTGGGAGTTGCCTTATTGGAGCACAAATCTTATTCGACATAATCTTGATGTGATGCACATTGAGAAAAATATGTTTGACAACATATTCAACACTGTTATGGATAACAAGGTTAAAACAAAGGACAATGATAATGCAAGGAAAGATCTTGCTTTATATTGTGACCGTTTAGAGCTTGAATTAAGAAAAAGTAGTAATGGGAAGAAACCCAAGCCGAAAGCAGCTTACACCTTAGAAAAGGATCAAAAGAAGTTGTTATGTGAATGGGTAACAAAAGTAAGGCTTCCAGATGGATATGCATCAAATCTTTCCAAGTGTGTTGATATTCAATCTCTTCAAATATCTAGGATGAAAAGTCATGATTGTCATGTGTTCATGGAAAAGTTGTTACCCATTGCATTGTGGGACCTAATACCCAAGCCAATTTAGAATGCCATAACAGAAGTCAGCATATTTTTTAGAGATTTATGTTCAGCTGTGTTGCGAGTGGAGCAAATGCAAAGACTAATAGAGAATATTGTTATAACACTTTGCAAATTGGAGAAAATATTTCCCCCTAGGTTCTTTGATTCTATGGAACATTTACCAATCCATCTTCCATATGAAGCAAAGGTTGGTGGTCCAGTACAATATCGATGGATATATCCATTTGAGAGGTAAGATGTTTAAATTATTTATATTAAAAATATATAAATGAATAATTAGGGAACAATTTGTTATAAATAATTTTTAAAATGTATTTGTGTAGGATTTTACATGACTTGAAAAAGATGGTTAAGAATAAAGCTCGCGTGGAGGGATCAATTTGTGAAGCATACCTAATGCAAGAAATTTCAAACTTTGGTTCATACTATTTTCTTCCTCACATTGAAACCAAATTAAACAAAGTGGGTAGAAATGATGATGGTGGTGAGGTTGATGCACCAGATGGATGCCTCTCAATATTTACTCATCCGAGTCGTGGTGGTGGGAAGATGCATATGAGATTTTTAAGTGATGAGGAGTTTAATGCAGCTACCATTTATGTGCTTCTAAATTGTGCTGAGATTGAGCCATATGTGGAGTAAGAACAAAAAAGACTTGTCTTATATTCATAAAAATGTTTTGGTATACTTAATTGACAGAAATTATTTTTCTAAAATTGTAGGATTTTTGAAGGTGAGTTAGTGGCAGTGAATCCCAATATAACTGAGGAAGAGATTGAGAGAAAGACAAATAATGAGTTTGCGGCTTGGTTAAAAGAACATGTTAGTTTCAAACTCTCCTTATTGAGAACACTATGTTTTTATTTCTTATATCATATATGAATTATTATCATTTTTGTATCTCACTTTTAATAGGTATTTGATCCAAAAAATGCTGTACTTGACAGTCGAGTGAAGTACTTAGCTTCTGGTCCTCTTCGAGAAGTGCATACATGGCCTCAATATAATGTCAATGGTTATAGGTTTCATACAATTGCATATGGCTCAAATAAAACAACCATGAACAGTGGTGTTTGCATTAAAGGGAAATATTATGGTGATTCTGAGAATGACTATTATGGGTTGTTAAATGATATAATAGAATTAGAATATCATAACCCAAGTATGAAAAGAACAACACTTGTGTTGTTTAAGTGTGACTAGTTTGATCCCACTATCAATAAAGGATGGAAGGTGCATAATCGATATGGCCTAGGTGATATTAATCATAAAAGAAGGTTTTCAAAGTATGAACCTTTCATATTGGCTGAACAATCTCAACAAGTCTATTTTGCTGAATATGCTAGTAGAAGAAAGGAGAGAGCTGATTGGTGGGTTGTGTATAAAATAAAAGCTAGAAGTGTAATCGATTCACCAGATTTGGCTTGTCAAGATGATGAAGTGTCTAGTATGATCGAACCAGATTTAAACGATGGAATCCATCATTTGGGTGTAGAAGGTGAACAAGATGAAGAGGAACGTGTAGTAGATCAAGAAGACTTTAATTGTGAAATGGTTGATGAGGAAAATGATCAAGAAAATATGGATGGTGAAGACACTCAAGAATCTGAATTTGAGTCACAAGAGGAAGATAGTGAAGAGGAGAATGATGAAAATATCCAATATGATGATAATGATGAAGATGAAGAATCAGATTGATGAAGTATATTTCTTGATAAGACTTATTAAGCTTATTAGTGTTATTTCTATTTCGCCAATGTTTATTTTGATATCATTTTTATACTGTAATGTTGTTCCACATAGTGTTCTAATATTAATGTGATAACTTCTAATTATGCTTGCATATTGCTAAAATAACTTTCAAATTCTTTTGTATAGCTATGCCTAGAGGAAGAGGTCGAAGAGGAACACAACAGGGTAGAGGCAGTAGCAATAGTTGAAGAGGTGGCATAAGTTCGAGCCCATCACAATGTTCAAAGCCTTCAGAAGAATTTACCAACATATATGTTAGAAGTGTTTGACCACACTTAAGCATAGCTGGAAAGGGGGATTCGTATATTTATATAAATGTCAAACGTTGATTTAAATTTGTTGTTTAAATTTTTTCCTAAATCATTTGTCTTGTAGATTCATCCCACATTGTGCAATTAGCCATGTCACCAAGATATTCAAGAAGTCATTCACTGGCCCATGGCCCTCCTGGGCAAAAGTGCCAAATAAGATTAGAGACTCATGGTTTGAACAACTAAATGTAAGTTAAGATAAACTATTTGTTATTCTTATTTTTCAATTGAAATATTGATAATAACTAAATGTGTTCTCTTTCAATTGTTTTATTGTATAGATTATACCATTGGAAAGAAAATGAAAGAGATATTGTAAGAGAAGCCTTTGAAAAGATTGGCTCTAGATGACTAAGTGACATGCTTAGTAAAGAAAAAGCAAATTTGAAACTGAAAGAAGACTATGTTCCCGATTGGATCAGTGCAATCCATTGGAATGAACTTGTGAAATTTTGGAAGAGCCCAAAGTCCAAAGACATCTAAGAAATTAATTCAAGAAATAGATAAGCAAATCCTTCTTTGCATATGGGAGGATCAATCCCTGTCCATGAACATGCTACCAAATTGGTTAGTTTAAAGTTATTAAGTTGTAAAATGTAGGTCTTATTTGTATCATTAATCTCTTGATGCTAAATTTATCTTAATGATTATTATTTTTCTAGGAAAAAAAGACTGGAATGAAACCTATGCTGTCGCAGGTGTATTTGGCAACTCATAAGAGAAAGAAAGACATGTAATGGATTGATGAAAAATCCAAAGATAGATATGTAAGTTGTTGTTGAATTTTGTTGAGCTGTCACAAAATTTGAGCCATAACATGCCTTGGCCTAGTTAAATTTTGGCTTTTTGGATGTCGTTTATGACAATTGTGAGTCTAACTATATGAGCTGTTTCATGTTTGAACTTACAAGGATTGATGTTTTTACTTATTTGTGCACTTTTTAAGTCCAATTGATGACCATGTATGGGTATACTCATAAATTCAATATGTGTAACAGTATTTATCTGCTTCCAAAATCTAATGTTAACAAGCTAAGAAACTCATACTTCAATTTGTTCTATGATTATATGATATATATATAAGATATTTTGTCTTTGATTACAGCAACCTTAAACTAGTCAAATTTCCTTCAGAATTTTGCATCCTTTTGTAGTTCCTTAATTTAAATAAAATGCTCACGTCCTAAATATGCCCACCATGGTTTCTAGTACCAGAACGTCAACTTAAAAGGTTCTTTGGTAATCCTGAGTTTGCTCTTCCTTCTCCTAAATATTCTTTATCTCCTAATATAGGTGACATGTTTCTAATTTATCATTGAAGGGAGTGAGTTATGAATTGTGCTTTCTTCTCTTGTGGGGCCCAACTTGAATTTAGATCATAACAAAGTTCAACAATGTGGGTTCTACCTTGCACTTCCTCTAACTTTATCATGAATCATCATGGCCTATTCTCTTCATAATATAATAATATACCCAATTCACTTTCTAGCTTAGAGATAACCATGTGTAATTGTGAATATAACTAGTTCATATGTGGTGATTGTGCTAGTTGAATATTGATGAACAAACAAGGAAGATCATATATCACATATATATATGTGTACAATTAAAATAAAAATGGATGATTAAGCCCTGAAGGGTACCATTTTTTTGCCTTTAGTTTTATCCTAAGTGTTATATGAGGCAAATCATCCTATTTTGCTCTAGTTTTCAGTTTAAGGTAGATCAATTATGATTTTTTTTCCTAACTAGAAGATCAATTATGCTTTGACATTAGTGTAAAATTAGTCAAGTGGATAGTATATTGTGTTTTCCATTGTGGTTTTTATTAGTGATGCTACTTTATACTAATTTTGCTTGCCCTTTACAGATGCTACCTTTGACATGTCAAGTTTGCATTGATTGAGGGATAAATGGTTAGAGTGTACATTAGTTGATTACTTTGACCACATACTGATTAGGCTAAAACTGTGCTGGTTGCCATTTCGATTACAAATTAAGCATTGTGTTCCATGTAACTCTCAAAAGTTCATTGCTATAACTTTTGGTTTAGTATCTTTGTGCATTGTCCTTCATTGTTGTATTGTTTTCTCTTCTCATCAATAATTTCTAGGCTTATTCCTAAAAAAAAAAAAAGGTCCTGGAGGCTTTTGGATATGAATAAATGTTGTTTTTCTCTTTTCTTTCAATTAGTGTCGCTTTGACTAGGATCTTCATTAAAATATTTTAACTTTGGAGATATCTACAATGTCATTAAGCCAAAGTTGATTTGTTTCTATTTTGTGTCTTTGATTGTGAATTTATAATACAGATTTTATTGTATTTATTCATGTATTTTCTTTATAATTAAATTAAGAATGAGTTGTATATTACACTGTAGTGGTGTTTAGTAATGAAGCATTTCCTCAATTTTGTTTACTTACAAAGCAATTTGAACTTTTTAGGTAAAGTACAAAAGAAATATTCAAATGCATGTGGCTACAACTTTAAGAGAGATAGATGAGGAAGGACAACAAAGAGATGTTGATGATCTTGTGGGGCTTGAAAATAAAGGCTTAGATCAACAAGCAATGCAACAATTTGATGTAGATGATGAGGATTTCATTCAAACTCAAGCATCTCTCCCTTCAGAACAGGTGACTCAAGCATGGTTGAATGTAGTTGGTGGAATGAAGAAGAATGGTAGAGTTTATGGGCTTGGATCGCATGCTACTGTGGTGTGTGGCAATGATGGCAAGTTAATATTCAACATTAATACTGCTCAATCTACTCATCCTCCTCCTCCTCCTACACCAACTGTAAATGATTTTGTTCAGATGCCTGCATTTAAAGAAGCTATCAGCCATGCAGTAGAGGAAAGGATAGAACGTGCAGTTGAGGAAAAGGTAGGACATGTAGTGGAGGAAAAGATATCAGGCATACTCGGGGCTATCCAAGCTTTAGGAGAGAGGATCTCAGCTACGCAACATGTTGGTAGCTCAAATTCCTCTAGGCAGTTAGAGTGAAATACTTGTAGGCAGTAACTTGATGCATGTTTCATACTTTTAGTTACTCTTTATTTTGTATTAATGGATTAATGCTACTTTTGATTTTGTACTTATGGATCAATGTTACTTTATAACCAAGGGAATATCAAATTACTTTTGTCAGATTTGTGTGATTATAGCTTGCCAATTGACATGTGAATTGTTGGTTTGATTGTGCAATTGTACAGGAATAATTATAAACTAAAATGTTACATTTGGTTATTTAGCGACGGATTAATTGAATTTAGCTAATGATTTAGCGAGGGATTAGTGAGGGATTTAATGAATTTATTTCAAACTTAGCGAGGGATATAAAAACATCGCTAACTAATAGTGAGAAATATAAACCTCGCTAGAGCATCGCTAAACAAGAGTAATTACTAATGCATTAGTGAGGAAATAGCGAGGGTAATCCCTCGCTATTTTAGCTAGGACCTCACCAATACCTTTTTTGTTTTGGTTACTTTCAATCAATATTAGCAAGGGATTAGCGAAGGATAAGTCCCTCTCTAAATTTAGAGAGGGAATAATATCCCTCGCTGAATCCCTCGTGAATATAGCGATGAAATGCCTATCGCTCACCCTAGCTAGCAACGCGAGTTTTAGCTACAAAAATAGTGAGGGAAATTATCCCTCGCTAATTTGTATTTAGTGAGGAAATACAGCTATTTAGCGAGGGATTCGTCCCTCGCTAAATTGTAATTTTCTTGTAGTGTTATTTTGATCCCGAAATATATCTGTAAAGATCCACATCCTATTCTCTTCATGGAGCCTATAAACCTTTTTTTCAGTTTAGAAATCACTTTTGGCCTTAAATTTGAATCATAAATTCATGAGCTCAATTAGCATCTAAGCAATATTCCATTAAGTTCGACTCATCGAGAGCTTCATTTTGATAGGATTACTAAAAATTATGAAATTGCCCTTGACCAGGGCAAAATTATAATTTTTAATTTTTTCAGGCCTTTTTTTGTAATTTTTCTCAAGGGCTTAATTGCAACTAGTCTTCCTTTTTTAGGACTAAACTGCATATGATTCTTTTCTTTTAGGACTAAAATGTAATTTTCATATTTTATTTTCTCACCAGAAAAATGCCTGTATTGCCCTTGAACTAGTAAAAATACAAATATTGATTCTTCCATGTTCCTTCTCATAATTTCCTCCAAAGACCATTTTTTTAATACTTATTTTCATTATATTTTCAAATTGGTCTATCTTTCAACATAGACCTTCCAGCTACGCAATATTTATATCATTGCGCTCATCTCGACATGAGCTTCCATTCAATAGGTACATGGCATTTAATTCAGTTCTAGAATTAATTACTACTAAGAAACTTAAGGAAAATTAATTCTAATTGAGGATCAAGTATAATTTCTTCTAAGGACCATATAGCAAAATTAATTCAATTTAAGGACCAAGCATATAACATTATCATTTTACTTTATTTTTCATCTTTTCATACATTTTATGGCATATCATAAAAATTGGGATGTTATAGGAATGGTATAAACCTTTGTTATCAAGCACTTTTAAAAGGCATATTAAAGCTAAGTTAAAAGGATTGAGATTGCAAAAGAATATAGATAAATAATTTGAAGCCCAAAAATGGATATTTCTTTATATAAAAAACTATTGGAGAAATTACCAAAAAAATGATGAAAGATCTGTAGAAAATAGAAGAAAGAAAAGCACAAAATGGTGTTGAGAAGAAGTCCCACATTGTGGATGTTAATGTATGAGGCAGAAAAGCTCTGTTAAAATAAAGGAGATGGCATGCTTCTTCTAGTTAGATGGCTAGCATTTAATATACTAATTACTAAATGTTAAATATCTGGGCCATCTATTGTTGGATTTGTGGGCTACATGTCTTGTAATGAAGATGATCGACCAAGTTTTTTTTTTTTACTTTTCTTAAATTTTGTTTTTCTTTCATTTGACTGGTTCAATTAAATAATTCGCCAGCTTTACTGTTTCATATCGGTCTTTGACCAATTCTATCGGTATTTTACTGTTTCTTTCTTATCCGAGTTTTCTTCTTATTCCATACTGAACCAGTATTCGTTCATAGTACAACTGGTTAAATCGACCGATTTAGTCTAGTTTTCTGGGAAAAGAATGTTAGGTGGAATTAATCCTCTCTTGCTCTCTAGATTGTTGAGCTACACATGGCCATTAGCTATGTCGGTAGGCTCGGCATGCCTAAAATTAGGTAATGGTTATTCAAGTTTTTATTTTTCAATAATAGATAAATAAATAAATAATTTAATTTAACTTTTTTAATAAATCTACTGGACCCTGATTCCCTATTTTGCAAGTGTTTATGGTGGCCTAATGTCCCCCATTGGGCTGAGCCCAATTCATTCTCGGTCCGGCCACCTCATTAATTATTCTTTTCTTTTCTTAAATATGTTCTTACTCTGGGGACGAATTGAAGATGTCCTTTAGTCGGGTGTTGTCATTAACATCTGCTTCCTCCTCCTATCGGGTCTTCTTGACTGGTTTAGACCCACAAACTGCAAGCCATTTTTCTTCGTTTTCTCATATTCCAAGAGTTCGATTTGAGTGCTTTCAATGCCATAAGCATAAGGAGAAGATTCTTCAAACATTAATGGGTCTCAACCGGTCCAAAAACTACGTTTCCCACATGTCCATATTCTATCTTTTCATTGCTTCATGTTCAAGTTTTAGATTATGTTTTTGTGTTTCTTTTCGATGAGTTTCTCACTACCAAATCATTCTGAAACTCATTTTCTACAAACCTATGGGTTTGAATCGATCTAAAACCTAATCTCCCTTTGAACCTGCATTTTAGAGTTTATCTATGTTTATGGATTTGTGTTCCTGTCATGTAACATCCTACCTCCTGACACCTCCGAACTTAACCAAAAACTTCAAAATCTGACCCTACACACCCTGACATCTCAAAACAACTCTTCATGTTCATAAACACAGCGAAAACGACACAAAAGAACCAAAAATTGGGCTGGGGCCGCGGCCGCTACAGTACCGCCGTGGCTTCGGCCTCCCCTATCTCAACATCGCTTCTGTCTCCTCTGGCGCCGCGGCCTGCCTTCCCTCGCCGCGGCGCCCCCTTGCTGATATACCATATCAGCAATTTTAACACTCCGGGGCGAACTTCTGACGCGCATAACTTTATGCTCCGACCTCCGATTGACTCGATTCCAACTCCTACAAGTCAATCTAGTCCCCATCTATCCAAGGACACCACTTTTACCTCAATCCAACTCCGTATGGAGATTCTGGACCCTTGAATCCGTTTTGACCACTTATTGACCAAAACTTATCACTAGCCACCCCCAATTGCCACCAAGGGCAACTGGTCGCTCAGAGACCATTCATACAGGTCCAAAACCCCCAAACCAACCTGTCCAAAGAGGTTTTACCTCAAAGGAACCACTCCTCTGAGATTTGACCCCTTGGAACCCAACCTAAACAAATGGGCTACCGTCCCTTACGCAAACCAACAAGGCTCAACAACACTCTGGACTTACCCGAAACTGTCACACATACTTCTCAACAACATTCAACCATACATACCACATACATAAACATCCATACATAGCCAATCTCAATCATAACATTATCCATTACAAACCATGCTATCCTACTTGGCATAAGATACTAATACAACATACACACGCTACATAGACTATTCCCACGTACACAGCTACTCCCGCGTCTTCTCCGGACTAGTGCCAGAACCGTCACCTGAAAGGTTAGTTTATGGGAGAGGGGGTGAGACAATGTCTCAGTAACCGGGAACAACAACCACACACACACATATATATATATACTGATCCATACAGTCGTGCAATGCAATGCTAATGAATGGTATACATGTTCTCCCTCATACACGGCTAGAACCACGAGCTATCGTCATCATAAGATATTCAATAGATGATTCCCTTCCAACAGTCGGTGAAGACCGATTCCAGGACATCACCAAGCTCACCTTACCCTAATGCAACCGGGCCAATGGTTACACTAGAGTTCGGACCGTGGCTCTCCTTCCCCTGGACCATCATGAATTGATGGTGATTTAGAGAAGGTGCATCCCCAAATCCACAGTCACCTGGCTCTCCCTAGGAGAGGATTTAGTGACAGGGATATCATATCATATCATATCATGTCCTCTACCGCCTGGCTCTCCCATGGAGAGGATTTAGCGATAGGGATATTTATCACATCATATCTCATCATCATCACCTCGTCATCCATTTCTCACTATGCAATCATGTGGTGATGATATCAATGTCATGCCAACATGCCTCTACATACATATATACGTATACTATCATATCATATATCATATGGACATGCTAGCATGCAATAGTATGGGGATGCTACACATCATAACATATACAATCATCCAGCCGTGCATACCACGATATGTAGAAAACCGTACACACATACACAATCAATATCGTGGTATGAAAAGGAACATGCATATACGTACATATACATATCAACATATAAACACATAAAACAAACATCCGGTTACCTTAATTGTCGTTACCACACACACACGATTTCCACAAGCTTCCTTGAACTGTCCAGTACGCGTGAACCCCTCTTGATTAGCCAACAACCTTTATCATGTCACAAATCTCCCATTAGCACAATATACCAACAAATCAAACCTCACAATTCCACCACATTAACCTAACCCAAGGTTCCAACACCCTTTACACGCATCAATAAGCTCTTAGGAATTACTCAAACACTACACAACCTCAAATACCTCGGATTCCTAAGAGCTATTACCGAAGACAACCTAGGGTTAAGCTCTAAACACACATAAACCCTTCAAAACTCACATCAAAGCAACAAGAACACAAAACACACTTCAACAACCCCAAGACAACCATTTCAATCGGTGGATTTCACCTCAACCCAGAAATCCAACCATACAACCGAAAATCCCAAATTTCAACCGAAGAAACTGGAGAGAGAGGAGTAGGGAACGTTTACCAACTTGAATCCAAGCTCCCGATGGACGAGAATCACTCTGGGACACCGAAAATGCCGAACCCTAGCACTGCTCCTCGTCTCTCTGCGTCGCTCCCTTTGTTTCCTTTCTTTCTTTCGCGTCCGACTGATCCGGATTTAAATAATTTTTCCGATTCTCGCCGCGGCTCCACCAAAATTTCCAAAACAACGCCACTGGAAAGCTTCTCGCCGCGGCGGCCCTGCTCTTCGTCGCGGCGTGGAGCTCTTCCAGACTCCACTTGAGCCTTCCTTCATCCTGATTCCTCCGGTCCTGAACACAATGCCAAGAAAAAAATATCATGAGGGGCATTACATGTCACACCCGGAGATGCGACGCGGATGGCGCGGGAAACAAAAATAAAAAGAAAAAAGAGCGAAATCGGCCAGCACGGCGGAAGACCGATTTCTGAGGGAGTCGCCACCAAAATTTTAAGGGAAATTTTAGAAAACCGGAACAAAAACAAAAAAGGGATAAGGATGGTCTGCGAATCAGAGTTGGGTTCGGGAGTACGATTGTGAGTGGGGAAGGTGTTAGGCACCCCCACAACACCCATTCCGAAGAACGGTTACCTTAGGTTGATCATGCAATTTTTATGGCTTTTAAAAATTATTTTGGTTGCTCTTTTACCACTCACATGCAAAAATAAATATAAAAATAAGAAAAATGTAAAAATGTAAATAAAGAATAAAAATGAAAATATGAGAGGTTGGAAAAAATAAAATAAGAGAAAAATATTATTTATTTACAAAAGTGAACTTGACCCAGAATAAGAGTCTGGGGCTACGTACCTTGCGATAGGGATCAAAGTCGACATAGTTCGGACTAGAAATGCGTGTCACTGTGTTGATATTTTTTTATTTTTTATATTCTTTGAGAAGAGAGGTTTATAGAAAATAATTTGTCCTTCCACAAAGAAAACAATTTTTAGAATTAGGTAATGTGTTTTAATTTGTAAAAGAAAGATTACTTTCCATTATTTGCTCTTTTCATTTTTTTATTTTTTTATTTAATCAATTTATAAAAGAGAAGATGTATTTCCTCAATTTTAAAAAAATAGAATTAAAATTATTTGTGGTTTTGAACATTTTATTTGATTTGAGAAGGAAATGTTTGGAAACAAATTTATTTTTACATGATAAAATCAATTGGCTTATGTGGCAACTTTATCACTCACAATACACCAATTGATACCTAAATGTCCACGGTGGTGTCACTCGAGATAAAAAGGTATAAAAAATCGAAAGAAGACAATTTGTTAATTTCAAATTTTTTGTGTACAAATTATTTTTTTTCTTTTATTATAAAAATCATTTTAATATCTATTTATTTATTAAAAAAACGAAATTAAAAAAAATGTGATCGTGGCGTGTTGAAAAATAATAATCAGCATATGTGGTGACTTTATCACTCACAAGTTACTGATTTACGTTTACATGCTCATTGTGTTACCACTCGGAGTAGAAAATACCAAAAGAAAATTTTAAATGAAAATCAAACAACATATATGGTGACTTTATCACTCACAAGTTACTGATTTTCGATTGTATGCCCACGGTGATGCCACTCGTGGCAAAAGGCAAAAAAGGACTTCAAAGATAAAATTGGGAAAATAAGTATAATTATGGTTGTTTTATAAAAAGAAAAGTGGTAAAAAAGAATGTAAAAGTATGACTTTTATGTATATATTCATATATTATTTATTTTTATTTGTTTTATACATATATATTTTTTAGAAAAAGAATCAATTAGGATCTGTGGTGACTTTATCACTCACAGCTCGCTAATTAACACCTAAATACCCGCGGTGTTACCACTCGGAACATAAAGGTAAAAATAAAAATTTGAAATAAAATACTCATTGAATCATTTATTTTTTTTTACTTTCAATAATAAAAAAAATAAATAAAAATAAAAAACCATTGGTGCTCATAAATATTAAAAAATTTAACTAACCTTTATACCATGGCAACTCCTCACTCATGGTACAATTGACTGACACTTTATAGGCACACGGGGAGTTGGTCCCTCGTGGCCAACTCGAAAGGTGAAAAGAATAAAAAATCATGATCAAATAAAAAATAAAAATCAAACACAATTTATCAATGTGTGTGTGAGTATACAAATTCAAGTGATAATTTTATTCTACTACAATGAAAACCACATGAAGATAAGAAAGAAGACCAAACTCTTTTGCTTTCTTCCCATCTCTTACTTTGATATTCCTCTTCTGCCTTGATAAAGAAAATTGACTCTTTTCAAGCTTGATCTCACCTTCCCATAGTGCTCAAAAGGAATAAGAATGGGAATGAATTAGTATTCACCTCTAAATCAATCCAAAACATCAAGAACGATATTCTTTATGGAAGACAAAAACTATTATTGTTCAAGAAATCCAAATCATTGTTCCATCATAAAGATGATGTTGTGGATCATGTTTTCAAGTCAAAGACAGAATTAGCAAGTTTATCAAAACAAAAATGCAGGGAATTTGAGCAGAAACATGGATGAGTACACTCCTTTCACATGAGAATAAACATGGGTCAAAAGGAAATACTTCAAAACTTAAACCAAGGACTATATATACAACTAGATGACCAGTAGCCCTTTTCATAGAAGACATGGTCAAATGGGACATTTTAAAGACTTAAAATCATACTATACCTCATAGTAATAGATCCAAGATTTATGACAGAAAACCATGATGTATGGCCGCTTCTCATTATCCATAAAGGTATCCAAACATGCAGCAAGCCAAATCAGAACCTTCTTGGTGAGACAAGATATGTTTATATAATCCTTTTAAATTCATAATGCTAAACGAATATCCAGCAACCAACACTCAGTTTTGAGAAAAACAGATTATATACATATGACCTCCCATCTATAACCAAAATATTATGTACATGTGTGGCAACCAAACCAATGCTTCGCACAGAAACACAATGTCATGTGATCACCCGAGAAGCATGAAACCATTGCCACATCATCATCGGCATGCCACATCACCTCCACGTCACCTTGGATCCACCACCACATCACCCCGGGCCCACACCATGTCACCACCACGTCATCCCGGGCCCACACCATGTCACCACCACATCACCGCCACGTCACACCATGTCACCACCACATCACCGCCACGTCAACCCGGGCCCACACCATGTCACCACCAAATCACCGCCATGCCGCTGCCACGTCGCCGCCATGTCAACCCGGACCCACACCATGTCACCACCACGTCGCCGCCATGTCACCGCCACATCAACCTAGGCTCACACCATGTCACCACCACGTCACCGCCATGTCACCGCCACATCATATAATGCTTTCAAATGTGTTTACCTAGGTTTCGAACTCATGACCTCTTACTTCCAAAGCCTTATATTTACTCTTTTGCTAGTTGAGCTGAAATGTACCTGCAGTCTTTATATAAAATATTAAATATATATTATTTATCTACACACTAATATACACACATATTTATAAATCAACATATTATTAAAAAGTACACATTTGTCTTATTTTCAATTGCTAATTTCATAAAATATTTTATTTGGATATGCTTATATTTATATGAATATTTATATTATAATTTTTTATTTTTAAATCTTAAATAATTTTCCTATAAATATATTTGTTTTTCTTTGACAAGAAAAAAATTGTTTTCTTACTGACTTTTACATTTAATTTTTATTTTTAAATAAAAATAATTATATATATAATATTTATGATCCATATGTATTAATATTATATTATTTTATGTTATTTTTCATTTAGTCATATCATATAATATATATCATATATTATATTATTTGATAAATTATATTATATATGCTTAATATATATTAGAGATGGGATGAGATTGGGTAGGAGCAGATTTTATATCAACTCATGGTCTGACTCGAAGTTTTGTTCGAGTATTATATATATCCATTTTTTATTTTTTAAAAGAAAATTCGAAAATTAAACTTCTATTATTATGGTATTCCCAACAAAATATGTTTAATACTTGATGAAACTACATATAAATATAAAAAATTTAAAACAAAAAGCCCTTAGGCCGGGTCAGACCAAGTGATCTGAGAAGGTTGCTTGAAACTTGGTCTGACCCGGTCAAATGGATATGCCCAATGCTTAAGTTTTGGTTTCTTGTTAAAATGATCGGATTTGTCTTTAGTTGGGCTGCTTCGGATTGGACTAGATTGATCGGGTTCAGGTTTATTCTCTCACCCCTGTATATTATATATAATATAATAGGAATTTGGAAAAAAATCATTATTACAAATATTGTAATTTTGATTATCATATGATTTAAAAGAAAATGTAATAAATTCAATCTGTTATAATTGGAAGAATAAAAAAGATAAAAAAGGTTGAGATAGTGAGAAAGAGAATTCGCTAATACTTGTTTTCCAAATATTGTCATTACTTATTAATTAGGAAAGTAAATTAACACTCCATAAGCATTTTCCTCTCTGTGACAATGCTCTGTTATATTTTTATACTATGTGAAAATATCTACATTACCAATACCTATAGGAGTTTGGACTGAGAATTTCAATCATAGCATGTTTGATTATTATTTTAGATATATTAACTACTGATCATTGTCATGGTACGTTACTGCTTCATCATTTGTTATTAGTAATAAATAACATTAATATTAATTTATATGTTAAATATATTAACAATTAATTACTTAGCCTAATAAAAATTCCTCCAAATATAGGATTGATCATATTAGACAATTAGATATTAATTTGTCCTCCTAATTCTCTTTTATTAGTGTTATCAATCCCTTTGTTAATTAAAAAAATTATTCTACTAAAAATAACATATTTCATTAATTAAGATGAAGAAAAAGTAAATATAAATGTGGAATAGATTCAATAGTTTGATCATTCAAGTTTTTAGTCTCAAACAGAAACAAAACACTATCGAAATGTTTAAAATAATTCAAATGAATTTGATAAAAATAATTCAAATAAAAGAAAATAGTAAAATAATTTGATTTTAATCAAAGATATCAGATATTTTTTATAATACAAAATATATGTAGAATATCTTATTTTTTATTATAAAATTATATCAACATAATACAATTATTATTTCAATATGTTATTTATTAATTTTCAAAGTAAAAATAATAAAAATTCAAAAAATTAGCTTTGCCAGCGACATAGTCGCTGCTGAAAGTATGACTTTCAGTGACGATAGAAAAAGTCGTCGCTGAAAGTATTCTTTCGGCGACGACTTTTTTGTCGTCGCCGAAAGTGTGACCTTTGGCGATGACAGAAAAAGTCGTCACCGAAAGTCATACATTCAACGACAACTTTTCTTTGTCGTCACTGAAAGTGTGACTTTCGGTGACGACTTTTTTTGTCGTCGCCGAAAGTCACACTTTGAGCGACGACTTTTTTTGTCGTTGACGAAAGCATACTTTTAGTGACGATTTTTTTTTGTCGCTGCCGAAAGTCGTCGCTGAAAGTCTGTTTTTTTGTAGTGATATAGTTACAATTATACGACATCCTTAATATACTGAAACAGACATAAATAAACATCATCATATTCATACAGCACTAACCTATGTTTTTTTTTTTTGGTGTACACAGTAATAACCTATATTTTCTTCTACGTTTATCCCCGTTCTCAACGCAGAGCCCTTTCCTCCCTTTTTCTTTCAAATATATGTGGGCTTCCCATGCAATACGTCAAGCAACATCATTTGATCCTTTCTACTAAAATGCTCTTGGTCCTCATGTCACAATGGATGGTACTTCCCCGGCCCATACTATTCATGCATATTAAAAAATATTTATTACATCTTTAAATATTAAAAAAAAACTAAAATTTTCAACTTTATCCTCATTAATTCCACTCATTTAATTAAATTAATATAACATAAGTTATAATACTAATAATATAATAAATGAGGGGTAAAAATGACAAATCACTACAAATTATTTTATATTATAGAACAAGAAAAACTCCTCATGTAGTCTTATAATGGGATGGGGATAGTATTGTGGTTCAAACACGCATATAAAAATAGTGCACAATTGATGTCTATTACAGAAATTGTCAATAAGTATAACTAGCCTTTTTATGGGATTATTTACAGAAAAATCTCTCTCACTGCTCCATCAACGTAGTCAATGCATCGGACAAATAGTGACCCAGCGTCCTTAATATATGGGGAAAAAAAAGGTTAAATAAACGGCATCATATTCATAGCAATAACCAATATCAGTGACCTCATTTCATCGTAATGTTGCATGATCAAAGACTGGTCTTCAATGTTTGAAGTCGTCACCTTGTGCTGCCCTTTATTCACTCCCTGATTCATCACTACTCGTAAACCTACTTTATTTTTTCTTCCAACTTTGTCCCTTTTTTTTCACCCACAGAGCCCTTTCCTCGCATTTTGCTTCAATATAATTATATTTGGACATCCCATACAATACGTCAAGCAACTTCAATTCAAACTTTCCACTCAAATGCGTGTGGTCCTCACGTCACGATGAATAGTATTGTGGTTCAAACGCGTATGAAAATTGATAGGGTTGAATTGATATGTATGACATATGGAACTTGTCCAGCCATTAATATATGATATGCATGAAAGGAACGACTTGGAGTCGTCTTTGGAAAATGCATAGCAAATGAAGATTCCGATTTCCGACATACACAATTCAAGTGGAACCGCCAGAAGCAATAGGGTCTATGATCATTTTCTTCTTGTACGTTTAAGTCTATCGCCAATATCAGTCCTCACTCCCACCAAAATTTCAGAATTTAAATGATAAAATTTTTTTACTGTAAAACTTAATTACAAAATTTTGAAGCATATATTGGAATAACTTTCACAAATTTATGGAGCGTTTATTAACTATAGAAGAACTAATTACTTGATTCAATACTAATATAAGATCATCGGATTAAATACATATGGAGCACTATTTTCTTTTTCTGTTTTTTTTTTTAGCACTTATTTAAGTAAAACATGTCCCGGGGACCCCTAGACAGTTCGCATCCTCTTTAATTGGCATGTGACTCTAAATTGATGTTCCAAACAGTTTTTTGGGAGTAAATAAGAATAATTAAAGATATTTTCCGTTTCTATTTTGTAGGCTTCGAGTATATATATGTATATATGAAGACTAAAAGAAAAAGTAACTTTATATTTATATATTAAAAATAATTATTAAGTTCTTTAAAAAAAAGTAAAAGTAATAATAACAAAGTATAATAAGTAATAAATTGTAGAAAATAATTTACAAAGAATTTTTCGTTGATAACTCCATTGTAAATCCAATTAGAAAATTAGGGAGAGTGACAGCTATGGACCAAAATTTTAAAGGGACAATTACAATTAAGGACTGGTAAAATGAATTAATTATAAAAGATGATTTTAACTAATTAAAAGTATTAAAATCTGGAATACTAAGTAATAAAATTAAAAGAATGAGTAGTAACATGTTCTATTTTATAATAAATTTGTCATTTTAGTCTCAAAATGTAATTTTGCCAATTTTAAATTAATCCTAGTAACAGATTAATACTTCGTAAAATGTCAATAACGGATCCAAGTCCTTAACTCATCAGATTTTGAAACTAAAATTGCTAAAATGGCCTTAATTAGTGTGAAATGAGAAAGATGGGTGTCAAAAAGTGAAATGTTAGTGTAAAACACTTGAAGATGTGTTAAAAACTTCGTGCCATAGTCGAAATTTGTAATAGAAATTTTCTTCATTAGTGTGAAATATGGGAATATAAGGGTAAGAAATTGAAACAGCAATATAAAACTATTGAAGATGAGTTCCAAAAACTAGTCGTTAGAATTGAAATTTGTAAATGAATTTCCCTTTATCAATGTAAAAGGAGAGAAGATGGGTATCAAAAGCTAAATGGGAATGTGAAATTGTTGAAAATGAGTATAAAAAATTGGGAATCCTCAAGGAAAATTCACTTGCAAAATTTAATCTATTGTAGCTCATTTTTAATACTCATCTTTTGGGGCTTTAAACTGTCATTTTAATTTTTAACACTTATCATACCCTATTTCACGCATACCAAGAAAAACTTAGAAATTTCAACTCTCATACCCAATTTTTTACACCCATCTTCTTGGTTTTATTCTGTTATTTTAGTTTTAATACTTATTTTTTGCTATTTCACATTAATTAAGGGTATTTTAATAATTTTGGTTCTATTTTTTTATGACTAAAAGACCTTAGATCTGTTATTGGTATTTTGTAAGGTTTTTGTATGTTATTGGAATTAAGTCCAAATTTTGATCTATAACTGTCATTCCCCCCAAAAAATATCCTAACTTTAGTAAAAAACATATCATAAATTAAAAAATTACAAATATATTTTTCTATATGAAATCTAGAAGCCACTAATAATGGAATATTCAATAAATATATTCTATTAAAATATAAATAAAAAACAAAATGACAATTAATAAAATAAGTATTTTATACAAAAATTTAAATAATACACTAAATGATAAATAATTTTATCATTTTATCCCTAATTTTGCCTCTAATTATGTCTCCAGGTTTTTAAATATATGGAATAAATAAAAAACTGCTGGAAATAGGAGTGAGACAATTAATTTTAAACGTTGTCACTCTTATTTTCTTTTACAAAATAAAAAAGAAAAAGGCCAATTTAAACCCGAAAATGAATTCACACAGGTGTACGTAGTATTTGGCTGAAAACAAAAATAAGAACGCACACAAGTATCGGAAATAAAGTGGAAACCTAAAAATTAATGCAATAGGGTGATTTTCATCTTGTTTCGATTTACAAAATTCATCTTGTACCTTCTCACCAATCAATCCTCATTTTGAGACCCACCAAGACTGATCTCCTCTGCTGTCTTCAACATCTCCATCACACACTCTAAGCCTAACATCACATCACCCATGGAAGGCCGTTCATTTCCATCATTGGCTAAGCATTTTAATGCAATCTCAGTGTATGCCATTAAGCACCCTGTCGTCATACTTTCCCTCACGAATGGATCGACCACGTGATGAATCTCATCCTCATTAGCGCATCTTCGAACCCACTCTACCAGGTTTTGCTGCTGCCTCTACACTGCACGCAGGATAGGAGGTCTCCCGCATAATGCCTCCAGCAGGACCACTCCAAATGAGTACACGTCTGACTTCTCCGTCAATCTTTGATACATGAAGTATTCCGGATCTAAATATCCAAAGCTTCCTTTCACAACTGTGCTTATGTTAATGTTAGATCTCAAAATACCCGAGGGTCCAACTTTGGACAATCCGAAATCCGAAATCTTGGCCATCCAGTTCTCATCTATTAAGATGTTTGTCGTCTTGAAGTCTCGATGAATAATAGCATGCTCTACACCTGTATGCAAATAATGTAGTCCACGCGCTGCACCCAAGCAAATCTCCAGCCTTTGATTCCATGAAATTGGCCGGTTGTCACAATCGTAGAGATGGTCACGGAGGGTCCCACGAGCCATGAACTCGTAGACTAGTATCATCTCATTGTCATCGTTGCAATAACCAATGAGAGATACCAAATGATGGTGACGAAGTTGAGAGAGCATTTCAATCTCAGTCTGGAATTCCTGGAGCCCTTGTTCCGAACCTTGTTTGAGCCGTTTGATTGCCACTGGTACTATACCATCATCAATATAACCTTTATACACATTACCAAACCCTCCGATGCCCACAATAAAATTATCATCGAAATTATTAGTGGCTGCTCTTATCTCATCTATCCAAAAGCACCGACACAAATCGGATGGCCATGAAGACCCTTGGGTTTTGCTTTCTTTGGAAGTAGCAACTGTTTTTTGTCCCCAGCATGAACTTCCTTTCTTGACTGGAGCTTCAGCCAATCGTAAGAAAATGAGCAAAATAATAAGAAATAAAACAACAAAGCCTGAAGCTGCTGCGCCGAGAATGGAAATTACCCTCGTTTTCTTTGTGTTCTTATTAGATGGTTTCACCGATGGTACGGATGGTACTGAGATAGATGGACGTGTATTGGAAACTGTAAGATTGTGTAGATTGGAAATATAATATAGATTGGGGGACAACACAGACTCTACCTCAATCCCATTAACAAAAGCATAGGCATTTGGATGAGATAGGCTGGGCGTAAAGGTTATGTTTAGCTTTTGACCTCGGTCAAAGTTGACAAAGTGCTCTTGTAAAATTTTTTCTTCCGCAGCATCGTCGGCGGCAAGTGAAGCATTGAAGTCCTTAACAAGGGTTACGGATCCTGCTTTGACGGTAAAAAGAGAGTCGGACCGAAGGAAGTTGAGGTAGGAAGATGGGTAAAAGTAGAGGCGGATGATTTTTTGGCCGTCAGTCACCGGAAATGAGTAGGAGAATTCGGAGCGAGAGAGGCGTGCAGTGCCATAGGGGACTGTTCTGCTGCCTGGTGGCTTAACTTTGACGGGTTGGGTGCTGTTTTCGGGATCTATGAGAGAGAATAGAGTGGAGCAAATGTCTCCAGTCCAGTTCGACTGATCCAAAGACGGAATATAGCCGGAGTTACCACAGTTGACTGCAAAATGATCAACAGAACCGTAGGAGGTGACCTGGATAGTGAAAAGGATTTGGAAGAAGAAGTGGAAGGAAATGGCTTTTCTCCGTGGGTTAGTCATACGGAAAACAGCGTTCTGGCTAAAGCGGATCTTGCTAGTTTCAGCAGAACAGCTGTTCGTGAGAGACAACATCTACTGGGACAGTCGCCTCTTTTATGTGTGCATGGTTTATTTATTCTATTTTTGGCAATATTTATTATACTCCACAACTTTTGCACTAGATTTTATTTTAATATCTTAATTTTATTTTACTTATTTTAATTTTTAAAATATAATTAAAATTTTCTCTATTATTAACATAATTAACTATGTTAACAGAAAATACTAACAAAACATTATTTAATATTGATATATCAATCTTTAGTGTCAAGTCATCAATATTTTTTATTAATCTTAGGTTTAAACTATTTTTTAATTAAATTGACAGATTAAAAATAAATAATTACAAATAATAAACTTATAAATAAAACATTAATCTTATATATTTTTTTGTTATAAAAAATGAGTTGGATAAATATGTAAACATTTAGAAAATGCCATGTGAGTATTTGGAATGATTTGTCAATATTTTCTACTAATATATTTGACTGTGTTAGTGATAAGGAAAATTTCGATTATATTTTAAATGTTCAAGGATTAAAAAATAATAAAATTAAATTAAAAGATCAAAATGAAATCTAGTATAAAGTTAAAGAATAAAAAAATAGTTTTACCTTCATTTTTTTCATAGTTTCAATTTGATTGGTTTTCACAGTCTAAAGTAAATATATATATAGAGGGATGATAATCAATGTCAGATATCTATTAGATATATATATATATATATATAAAGAGGTTTCAAAGTTTAATTCCTGTTATGCTATTCAACTTTGGAAATTCTTGCAGGAGATGTTTATGTGGCAGCTAAGGTGTTAATCACTATCTCACATTGTCACGTTCTAATTCATTTTTTCAAATTATAAATCTTGATATTATCATGCAATCAATCATCAATTCAATGGTTTTATTTATAATTTTAAATTAAATCAACAATATATAAAGTGGAACTATAAAAAAAATTCACAAACTTCAGCGTTTATTTCGTGAATTTTAGAAAATTCAAACTTGAAACTTGAAAAATTCCTGTTTGATAATTAATTAAAAACCTCTTGGATAAAAAAGATAGGCATTTATTTAGTAATTTTTATTGATAAAAAATTAAATATTATTTTTTAATTAAAATACAATACGTGTAAATATTAATTAATTAGAATGATATATCTATATATAAAAATTATACAAGAATTATGTGTCAATTTAAAATTTTAATTTAATAATATAAATATAGAATAATTGTAAACAAAGTAATAATTTAAAGAAATCATATTTTGAATACTGGATTTTATTTTTTTAATCCTAATAACTTAATAAAACCTAGACTATGCAATTGGAAAAAAAAAAGTAAATAGTATGGGTTTCCTTTTAATTTTCTTTTTCAAATTACAAGTCCTAATAATTCATTATCACATAAATCAGTAATTAATGCTCTTTATTTCTGCATAATTCAAATTTAGAATATTCCAAATTACTCATAAATGGAATATTATTTTACTATTTTGGTAGCAATTGGAATTTATTATAGTTTTTTGCATTCATTCCTCAATTAATTCGAATTAATTAAAAAATAAATCTCATGTTATCTATTTCACCCTATAAATTCGTATGCTAGAAGCCGTGGACTGCTCATAATAATTGTACTTCTCAGCTTCCATATGCTTATTTTGGACGTTTTCTATTATCCAGTCTGGTAATTACCGTTCTATAGTTAGTTAATCATTTTAAATATTTTATCATCTGCTTAAATGATTTTATTTGTAATATGTTAATATTTAATGAACAAATACAATTAATGAATTATTTTTAATTAAAATTTATTGAGATATCCTGAACATAGCTGGAGTGCAATGCTATTTCAATATTAATATAAAATATAAAAATATTTGTGAGCAGTTTTTTTTTTGGACCGCTGTGAGCACCGCTGATATACCTTAAATAATATAGTTCACTTTTAGATTTTATGTATAGTTAATTATCAATTACATCATCAATTATTAATATATCATAAAAAGATGTTTATCAATTAGATTTTATGTATATTTATGTAGAGTAAAATATAATGATATCTCCTGTATTTATCTTAATTAAATGATATCACTTATTTTTTAAAAAACTTGTATAAATCTTCCCTAAAATCAAAAGTTATATATGCTACACATACTTTCTCTCTATTTTTTCTAAATAATTTGATTACATCATAAAATTTTGAATCCTCAACCATTATACGCACCCTACCCCATTTTGCCATTTATGTTAGCCCCAAGTGGCTAATTATACTTTCCCTCTATGTCTTGGATTCCATTTCCATTCACTCCTTAGTTCACTATTAATTTTAATACATATATTTTTAAACACTTTTTATAAAATTGATTAATGATTTATTTTATAATAAAAAAATCTTTCAAACACTTAGAATTTTCATTTTTTTCATCATATTATAAAAATAGTATAATTTTGTTTTATTAAAAAAATTTATTAATTTTATACATCCTGAAAAAATTAATCAAAATACAACAACAACATTAGTCTTACCTTATTAAATGAGGGAAACATCCCTGATTCATATCACAAAGATTTAATAAATTTTTACATTAGTTGTCGAGGACCTAACACAATTCTCCCCATTTACCAAGACTTGAGACCGACTATAACACTATATAGATGAAGTTGAAAAAATTAATCAAAATAAATTTGAAAAATGACAACTTATTAGTGAATTAGGGATTTAATATGATGAGGGATGGATTGAAAAATACCATTTAAGTTAATATGATTTTTAATTAATAAATTGTATTTTTATAATCTTTTATGAATATTATACTAATGTATACAATGGCAGATCTAGAAATGAATGTCTGGGGGAATAAAATTCAAGATAACCAAAAGGGGGGGTCCAAAATTTTTTTCGTCATCAATTATATATACCTACATATACTGATGAGGAACATGGAGAAACACCTTTGTTTGTCCCCCTTTGGATCCACCAGTAAATGTATATGTTTCCAAAACAGAAGGAATGTTTATATTATTAGGGGGCAAAACAAAAGGAATTTCAAATTTTACTCTGCATTTTATTACGTTTATCATTATAATTATACTCATTAAATGTATAAAAATTAAATTAACTATTTTGTAACTATTTATTATTAATAGTCAAATCTGACCCCAATAGTACCAGATATATGATAATTATACCAAAAAGTTAATCTTTGCATTCATTATTTAATAAAACATTATTTTATATATTTAACCATAACAATTTCTTAACTAATATGCCATGTGTTTTCAGAACATAATATCTTCACATCAAATTAAGCTTCTTTTGTACTCCCTCGGTTTTCCATCATTTGACACTTTCTAGTTATACAGGTAGATTAAAAAAATTAATAAATAGCTTCAGAATTAATGAAATATGATTGTATTTTACTATAATATTCTTATTATTTATATAATAATTTTTAATGATTCTCTCTTTTATCATTATTATTGAATGGTAAAATTGTTAATAAAGAAAAAAATAATTAATGTTATTTTGAAATTCTAAAATATCAGCTGTATGGAAACAAAAAAATGTCCAGAGTGTTAATTGTTGGAAAAAGGAGGGAGTATATATAAGATTTTATCTTTTTAAGAATTAAACTTGTGAAAAAAAAATCATATTTAAAGATCCAAAGTAATTCCAATTTGGAAAATTGCAACTCTTTATCTTATCTTTCCAATACATTTCAAATTATTTATCAATCAGACTTAATGAGATACTGATGGTCACTATATAAAAGGTGTCAAAACTTTTCAAAATTGGCGATTTGTGCCATTTTAGGTCCAAATGCCTCTTTTCTTTTCTTTTTTTTCGTTTCACATCTTATGATATCAAACATGGTAAGAAGAGGTAATAGTGTTCTTTGATTTTTTAATAATTAATCTACTATTAAGTGCATCCAATATAAAATTATACAACGTTCCAAATATATGGAAACAAACGTCAATATGCACCATTATTAACCCATATTATAGGACAGTCGTGTTTCCATGTGTGGAAAAAATCCATGCGAGAAGAGCATGTCGCTTTTGTGTTGAATGTAACGACCCTCCAGCTATTATCCTGGATTCAGCCTTGAGCTAATGAGAATTATGTCTTTTGATCTATGAAGTAACGGAGGGACAAGGACTGGAGGAGGAACCAAAGTGGGACAAACTTCAAAAGTAGAAGCAGAAGTATATCATGCCACGGCAAGGTGCATGGCCGCTAAAGCAATCAAGCAGAGGAATTTCAAATTTTTGAGATAGTAAAGGTCCACGTCGTGGTGCTTGTTGCTAATTTTTGATAAATTCTTACGCTAGTCATTTGACTGAGAAAGAAGAAAATAGAAGGAAGGAAGAATTTCTTTGCTAGGGTTTCTTCTACAGGGCTTTGGGCTTGATTGCTGACCTTGGAAAGCTTTATTTTAGTGTGGTAAGTGATCCCTAACCTCTCCTCATCTCTTTTCTATCCATTTTTTAGAAGAAATTTGTGGGGATATGATGATTTCCTATTGGGTTGAGATTTCTACCCATTAAAATGGTTGAGAATGTGTTAGTGATGTGTTATTTGATGTTCCTTTGGTTAGGTATGAGTTTTAGAAGCATTAGGATTGGTTTAGGTGGAACCTTAAACTTGAAATTGTTGAGGAGCATGTAATTCAAATTGTGGATGATTGGTATTGGTTTGGATGGATGTTAGGGACTCCTTGATGTATGTTGATGCTAATGAAACCATGGGTTTACCATAAATAAGCTTGGTTGTTTGGATTGTTAGTTATTGTGATATATGTTTATTGTGTTGATTAGAGGTATTATAATGTTGTAGTGCTCCAAGTTGTGATTGGGAGTTGCAACATTCTTTGAAGTGGTTTGGAAGCCTTGCAATTCTATATTGGTACCCCTATGGCCATCATTCCCTTCATGCGTGTGTTTGTGTGTTGACAATTCGAGGTAACCGGGGTGTATGTTTTATGAAATGTAGATTTCATATATATATATGTTTATTTCTTTCATATCGCAATATGTCTCAGGCACAGCTTATGGTGAAATGGTGACCTTTTTCCTAATCTTATGCATGTGATTATTGATATTTCGTAACATGTGATTGTTAGTATCCCCACATTTGTGATAGCTTGTTATATGATAATGAGGATATGTATATATGTGAACATCAAACATGATAGCATGACAACATCATCACACATGAATATGTGAGTATATAGTTGGTTTTGGGAGATAGTGATGTATGATATCATGTGGTATACCAATTCATTAGTGGAACATGTGAGGCCTCATTTCCAAGTGATGAGATTGATATATGTATATCTTTGTCACTAAATCCTCTCCTACGACCAAGAAAGTCAGATGGCAGTGAATTTGGAGATGCACCTTATCTAAATTACCACCAATTCTGGTGGTTCCAGAGAAGGAGAACCACGGTCCAATCACTTGTGTAGCCTTTGGCCTAGTCATACTAGTGAGTGAAGAGCTTAATGATGTCTTAGAATCAATCTTTACCGGTTATTGGAAGGGAATCACTTGTTGGGTGTACTTTGTGATGGTAACTAGCCCGTGGTTCAAGCCATGTATGTTAAGGACATTCATTTCACTGCATTGTGTTGAAGTAAGAGTTTTGATGATTCCAAACCAACACTTAAAAGCTCGGATTGAAGATATCAAAGGAGATCAAAGTTGTTTCAAGTGAAGATTTTCTAAGTATTTGCTGTTAGATCTTGTGTAGGATCTTTAGTTTTAGTTGTGATTGGGTAAAAGATTTTGATTTGAGAAAAAAATGTTTTCAAACCTTGATTTTGTGTTAAATCTTGACTTATTTGAAAAACACCCACAGACAGACGAAGTTTGAAAGTTTAAACTTAACTGTCAAGTTGGAAATTCGAACTTTGCTTTACGAAATTCAAATTTCGAGCTAAAACTGAATAAATCTGAAGAGATGGCTCTCTGTCAGACGAATTTTGGTTGTTCAAAATTCAAATTTTCATACAAATCTGAAAGAAGTCTTTTTGGTAACAGACGAACTTCACACTTTCAAAAGTCGAATTTCAAGTAAAATGAAGTTTGTAAAAACCAAAGAAATTCGTCTGAAACTATGATAAAGTGCATCTGAAATCAAAAGAAATTGAGTTTGATAAATGCTCTCTGATAGACGAATTTTGGCTTCCCAATATTCGAATTTTCATCTAAGTCTGAAAGAAGTTTCCTTGAAATAGACAAACTTTGGATCTTCAACATTCGAATTTCAGACAAAACAAAACTTGAGAAAATAGAAGAAATTCGTCTGAAACTTTGTTAAAGTTCATCTGAGATCAAGAAGGATTTAAGTTTCAAAACTGCTCTCTGACAGACGAACTTTGAACATTGAAGTTCGAATTTTATAAGCTAAGTTCTTGAGTCTGTTGAAGTGAAACATTGACATATGAATGATAAGAACTTGCAACATTCGAATGATGAAGTTAGTCTGAAAAGAGTCTCTCTGACAGACGAACTTCACTCTTCAACATTCAAATTTTGAAGAAAGTGAACTACTGTGCCTCCTTTTCACGTACTGGGAACAGACGAATTTTGGGCTTCCAAAATTCGAATTTCAAGGGTACTGTAGCAAATTGAAAACACTGTTCACACTTAACCGAAAAACTTTCTTCTTGAAAATTCATATGTCACATTGTGAAAATGTTCTGTAGGTTTCAAAATTCGAATTTCACTTCATGGACAGACGAACTTCAGTATTTCAACGTTGGAAGCTTTAACCTTCGGTTCCTTCAAAATTCGTCTGTTGACCAACCAAAATTCAAATTTCAGTATGTCAGAAGCATTAAATGCGGTTGGTTAACGGATAGTTTTTCAGAGTAACCATTGGATAACTTCTCCAACGGATAGATTAAGTCTCTAACGGACATTTGAGACCTAAATCTATAAATACAACAACATTTGAAGTTGTGGGTAACGAATCTAACTTGTATATACCGAATTTCTGTCAAAACTTCTTCTCAAGAGCTTTTACCCTCTAGCTTCAATAACTGTACTTTAACCTTCATATCTACTCTATTCAAGAGAGTTATATCATTGTAAACAATCTACTCTTCATCTGGAAGATAGATTTACTTGTGAGGGGAAATCACAAGGGGATTGGGAAGCACATTGTATAAGTGCTTAGAGAGAGTGAGAAAGCTCCAGAAAATAGAGCATACTCATTGTACTGTGGCATTAGCAAGAAGCCCGTTGAATTCTTGCTGTTTAGTGAAAAATCTCAAGAGTGGTCTTGGGGACTAGACGTAGGTCAAGTGGTCAGACCGAACCAGGATAAATTACTGAGTCTTCTATTCCCTATCTTTACTCTTCAGCTTACTCTGTTTTATACGTTGCTTCCTTTAAACTGTGCTACCTTCACTTATCTCACTTTGTGCAGAAAAATTGCAATCTTCCCAATTCACCCCCTTCTTGGGAAGTCAGCCTTGCTAACAAGTGGTATCAGAGCCTGGTTTCCCATTCAAAGGATCTCACAGTCCGGGAATTAAGATGGCTGGCTTTGGAGAGAGCATACTTCCTGAGGGGAACAACACTAACTGACCACCAGGCTTCAGTGGAGAGCATTATGGGTACTGGAAGATGAGGATGCAGATCTACCTCCAATCAATTGATCTTGACATCTGGTCAGTCATTGAGAAAGGTGATTTCATCCCAATGGCTCTAACTGAAGATGGAAGACACAGAGAGAAGCTAGAAGCATAATGGAATGAAGAAGACAGAAGGAGAGTTATGCTGAATTTTAAAGCAAAGCATTGCTTAGTCAATGCCCTGAATCATGACGAATTCTACAGAGCCTCACAATGCACCACTGCAAAAGGAATGTGGGACACTCTGCAGATTGCACATGAAGGAACATCTAGGGTCAGGGAGAACAGACTCAATACATGCATTAGGGAGTATGAGAGCTTCAGAATGGTTGAAGGAGAAACTGTAAAGAAGCTCCAAAAGAGATTTACTCTCATTGTGAATCAACTAAAGAGCCTGGGAAAGGAATACACTCAGTCTGAGAAAGTAAGAAAGATACTCAGAGCCCTCCCTCTGGAATGGTAGCCCAAGGTGACAGCAATAGAAGAAGCCAGAGGAGAATCAATGGCCTCTGTCACAGCTCTCTTCGGCAGCCTTGAAGAATATGAAGGGAAAATGGCCTCTGTCAAAGCTCTCAAGGAAGCTGGGCTGGATAGAAAGAAGAAAGGCCTTGCCCTCAAAGCTGCTGATGAAAAGGAAGAGGAATCTGACGAAGGAGATGAGCTGGATGAGGAAACTCTGGCTATGATGGTCAGAAAATTCGGAAGATTCTACAGCAAGAAGAAGAACAAGAGATTCTTCAAGAAAGGAGCAGCTAGTGAAAGCAAGAAAGAGGCAAAAGAGCCTGTGACTTGCTATGAATGCAAGAAGCAAGGACACATCAAATGGGATTATCCTCAATTCCTCAAAAAGCAAGAAAGAGAAAAGAAAGTTGCTGACAAAGGGAAGAAGAAGAAAGCTTATATCTTTTCAATATGGGGCAACAGCTCAGATGAGGAAGAAGAAGATGAGGATGAGATCGCCAATATCTGCCTGATGGCACTTGCTTCTGAAGAAGCCGATCCCTCATGCAGCAGTGATCAGGAAGAAGAGGTATATGAATCTGAACCTTCCTATTCTGGGTTACTTGATGCATTTCATGAGCTTCATGATGAGTTTATTAAAATTGCTAAAGAACTAAAACTGGCAAAGAGAAAGATAATAAACTGGAATCACAAAGCAACACTTCTGAAATCACCTCTCTACCTACTGCTGAATATGTTTGCTGCACTTCATGCACTGAACTTAAGCAAACTAATGATTATTTAGTTAAAAGCATGTCTAGGCTCACTAGAGGTAAAGATATGTTGTTTGCCTTGATAGGGAGCCAAAGAATATCACAAGGAAAAACTGGTCTTGGCTATGATCCATGTGTTGTCAAGGAAAAGATTAGGAAGAAAAACCAAAATGCATACATGAGATATTTTGTGCATGCTGAGAGTAACAGAAAGAAAGATCATATGTCATCTTGCATTAAAACATATAATCAACCAAAGCATGCAAGACAAAAGTATTATCTGCATTGTTTTCTTCCTGCCACTCAAATCTAGCAGTCCCTTCATTACCTGTCATTTCTGTAACAAAAAGGGGCATATTTCCAGCTCTTGTGCATTGAAGAAAAATGAACTTGGTAGGAAAGTTAAATGGGTTCCCAAAGTTGCATCTGCATCTAGGGAAAAATCTACTGACCAAAAAGGACCCAAGCAAATTTGGGTACCTAAAAAGAAAACATAAACATTGTTTTGCAGGTCTGTCTCAAAGCTAAGAAGAACAACAAATGGTATATGGACAGTGCCTGCTCAAGCCACATGACTGGTGATAAGGAGAAGTTCATCACCCTTAGAGACAAGATAGGAGGAAAGGTGACCTTTGGAGGTGATCAATATGGCAAAATCGTTGGCATTGGCATTGTGGGGAAAAATCCAGAAACGTCCATTGAAGAGGTGCTGTTTGTAATTGGCCTCAACCACAATTTGCTGAGCATGAGTCAGACCTGTGACAGAGGAAACTGGGTGCTGTTTGACTCAAAGTTTTGCCTGGTCATCAGAAAAAGTGATCACAAAGTAATCCTCAAAGCTCAAAAGGATGGTAACTGTTATACTATTGACTTTGATGAACTTCCTCCCTTGGATTCTGTATGTTTAATTAGTCAGGATAATGATAGTTGGTTATGGCATAGGAGATTAGCTCATGTTAACATGAATCAATTGTCTAAACTGGTTAAAAATGAGCTAGTAACTGGCCTGCCAAAAATATCTTTTGAGAAAGACAAAGAATGTGACGCATGCTTAAGAGGGAAACAAACTAAATCATCTTTTAAATCTAAAAATATAGTTACCACAACTAGACCACTTGAATTGCTGCATATGGATTTAATTGGACCATCTAGGGTGAAAAGTCTTAGTGGTAATTTGTATGTGTTTGTAATTGTAGATGATTATTCTAGATTTATTTGGACATTATTTCTCTCTTCTAAAAGTGATACCTTTGATGCATTTGTAACTTTAGCTAAGAAAGTACAAAATGAGAAAGGTATTTCTATTATGTCAATCAGGTCAGACCATAGAGGAGAGTTTGAAAATGCATACTTACTGGAGTACTACAATGAGCTTGGGATTGACCACAACTTCTCAACTCCAAGGACTCCTCAACAGAATGGGGTAGTAGAGAGGAAGAATAGAACCATTGGAGAGATGGCCAGAGCTATGCTGAATGAGAAGGAACTCTCTCAAGTGTTTTGGGCTGATGCAGTAAATACAGCAAGCTACATCATAAACAGAGCTTACATCAGACCAATCCTTGGGAAGACTCCATACGAGTTGTACAAGGGAAGAAAGCCAAATCTGTCCCATCTCCATGTGTTCGGATGCAAATGCTTCGTTCACAACAATGGGAAAGAAAATCTGGGTAAGTTTGATGCCAAATCCGATGAAGGTATATTTCTGGGCTATTCTAGTAGGAGTAAGGCATATACAGTTTATAATAAAAGATCAAATGTGGTAGAAGAATCTGTGCATGTGGTTTTTATTGAAAATGAAACTGTCTCAAAACATGTTACCAATAAGGATGATCTTGCTCTCAACTTTGAAAAACTGGGCATTTCTGATAAAAGTAAAACTGAACCTCCAAAGATATCTGAATCTGTTAACACAGAGGAAATATCCAGGAGAATGTTTTTAATGAAGAAATTAATGAGGAAACATCTCAAGAACTCCCTAGAACTTGGAGATATCAAAGGAATCATCCTGTTGATCAAGTGATAGGGAATGTTCAAGAGAGAGTCAAAACAAGAAAACAGTTAAGGGATCAAAAGCTCAACTGCGCTTTCATTTCTCAAATTGAACCCAAATGTGCTGAAGAAGCCTTAACTGATGATTACTGGATTTTAGCTATGCAAGATGAACTAAATCAGTTTGAAAGAAATCAAGTTTGAGATTTAGTGTCTAGACCCAAAAATCATCCTGTTATTGGTACCAAATGGGTTTTCAGAAATAAACTGGATGAATCTGAAACAATAATCAGAAATGAAGCTAGACTGGTTGCTAAAGGGTATAATCAGGAAGAAGGTATTGATTTTAAAGAAACCTTTGCATCAGTAGCTAGACTAGAGGCTATAAGAATACTGCTGGCATATGTATGCATGAAAAACATTTTACTATATCAAATGGATGTAAAGAGTGCCTTTCTAAATGGATATATCATGGAAGAGGTTTATGTAGATCAACCTCCAGGTTTTGAGGATTCTACTAAACCAAACCATGTTTATAAACTGAGGAAGGCTCTTTATGGTTTAAAACAAGCCCCTAGAGCATGGTATGAGAGACTGAGCAATTTTCTAACTGAAAAGGGGTTCAATAGAGGCAGAGTTGACACAACTTTATTTACTAAGAAAGAAAATAAAGATTTCCTAATTTTTCAAATCTATGTTGATGATATCATTTTCGGTGCTACTAATGAAGCTCTTTGCAAGAAATTTTCTGAGTTAATGCAGGGAGAATTCGAAATGTCTATGATGGGTGAACTCAACTTCTTTCTTGGACTGCAAATTAGACAGCTTCATGATGGTATCTTTCTCAGTCAATCCAAGTATCTAAAGGAGCTGCTAAAGAAGTTTGGAATGGAGAATGCCAAACCAATGGGAACACCTATGGCAACTGCAACCAAGCTGGACATGGATGAGAGTGGGAAGACATTTGACACTACTCAGTACAGAAGAATGATTGGATCCCTGCTGCATCATGTTCAGTGTCTGTATGTATGCCAGGTTTCAATCATGTCCCAATAAAACCCATGCAACAGCTGTGAAAAGAATACTCAGATATCTTATTGGAACATCACAGATGGGTCTTTAGTATCCAAAAGACAATGGAGAAGATCTCAGAGGATACACTGATGCTGATTTTGCCGGATCCAAAACTGACAGAAAAAGCACAAGTGGAACTTGTCAGTTTCTTGGAGGATCCCTGGTTTCATGGTTCAGCAAAAAGCAAAACAGTGTGGCCTTATCCACTGCAGAAGCTGAGTATGTTGCAGCTGGAAGCTGTTGTGCCCAAGTCATCTGGATGAAGCAGCAGCTTGAAGATCTTGAGATTAAAATGGAAGAGATACCAATCATGTGTGACAACCAAAGTGCCATAAATATCACCAAGAATCATGTCATGCATTCAAGGACAAAACACATTGAAGTTAGGCACCACTTCATAAGGGATCACGTTCTGAAAGGAGAAGTCAGATTGGAATACATCCCAACAGAGGATCAAGTTGCTGACATACTCACAAAGCCTCTATCAGAAGATAGGCATTGCAAAATAAGAAGAGAACTGGGTATGGTAAATCCCAGTGAACTGTAAGTTATTCTCTTGTAATCTTATTTTCAAAAGTTTCATCTTTAAAATAAACTCTACTTTTAGCATCGGAGAATGTCTAATTTAAGTTGCAGGTGCTCCCCACAAGATTCAGTGGAAATAAACTTGAAGATTGGAGCACACCAGAATGGAACAACCAGAAAGTAAAGTAAATGATGAAAAGTCTGAGTTCTGGATCCATTCTGTAAGTTTTTAAAGATGAAATTCGTATCTTAATGTGTGTGAGATGTATTTTGCTTCATAAACTGTGTTTCTGAACTGGTCAACATGGTCAACATTCGAATTTCAGCTAACTAACAGACGAACTTCGGCCTGTTATACCTTGGAACAGTTCTCAGTGATGCCTTGAAATTCGTCTGTTGGATCTTGGAAGTTCAAATTTTCAAAAACAAAAATTTCATAGTCATGATGTCCAACACTGTTATACTAATTTTCACTTCTTAACATACGAATGTTGGACAACCCTTACAAAAGCTGAAAAATTCGAATTTTCAGTTCAAAATTTGTCTGTTGATTGTTGTTTTGTTTGTTGCCTGATGTTTGCTCATCAACATTCGAACTTTGTTGGAACAAAATTCATCTGTTGTGTTTGTATTACTTGTTCCAAGCCACTGTCAGACGAACGTTCAGGATGAAAATTGTCTGTCACTAAGCTTTACTGAACGGTTTAACTTGTAACTGCCTGAAGTTTGAATTTTGACCCCTCAAAATTCATCTCTCAGATGGTTACATACGTTAAATCCGACGGTTTTCCAAAGAACAGACGCAACCCTATTTGTAACTCCTCCAAGTCTGTTCTGATTCTCTCTTCAATCCTCTTAACTCCTGTCCAAAAACCGTCATTCTTCACCATTTAAACTTCCATTCGCATCCCATAAACCTATTCTTAGCCACATTCTGCATCATTCAACTGGGAAATGGCGAGAGTGAAGAATCCTGGAGCAGGACAAGCTAAAACTCGGCCAAAGAGAACGGTCAAATTTCAATATGCTACAAAGGAAGGAGAGAAATCCAAGAGAAAGGCCGAACCCAGTAAAGCTACCCCTTCCAAACGCCAGAAATCTTCATCCAATGCAGAATCTCAGAAAGCTGGACTCTCCTCTTCAAAAAGTGCAGAACCTTCTGTCCCTACTGTTACTTCTTCTGCTTCTTCCAGTACTGAATCTGGAGAGTACGAAATGACTACACTGCCACTGTGGAGCACTCCTAAGATTCAAGAAGAGTACTCTACCAAGTTTTCCAACAAAAAGGTAATCAAGCCTCACTGTGTAAATGTGGAACAATTTTTGATATCCAACAACTTTGATGCTGCAATATGGTTGATAAGATATAAAAATATGTTGGAAATTGCTGAAAAATATGATGATGAGGTAATGAAGACTTGGTATGCCTCTCTTCAATATAACAGCAAGAAAGTGAAATGGGAGGTCACCTTGAGATCAAGGACCATTTGGCTTGCTGATGAAACCTTCAATGAGGTGCTGGAAATCCCAGGACAAGATGGGCTAAAAGTTGACATCACAGCCTCTGGATATATGGATAAGGCAAGTACAGCTGATGAAGAAGGTAGACCCTTCCTGAATTACAAGGAGAGCACCATCTTGGACACCCTATTCAGGAGAAGGGAGAACAAGCCAACGATAAATTTATTGAAGCCCACAGACCTAAGTGTATAAGTAAGGATCCTGCACTACATAGTGTCCAGGATCATGTTCAATAAGGGTGGCAGCTTCAATTTGATAACAAGGGCAGAGGCTCATGTGATGACTGCTATCATACGTGAGAAGCTGATTAATTTGGGTCATATCATCCTCTAGCGAATAATAAAGGCAAGGGATCAGAGGAAGGATTTCACACTCCCCTATGCAGCAATTATTTCAAGAATCCTATAGCATGCTAGGATTCAACACATTGAAAAAGGGAAAGGCAAGCTCACTGAGGCATTTAAAGAAGAGGAACTGCAAAGGATGGGCATTGAAAGAGATGAAGGACGATGGTTTGGAAAGGGAGCAGGGAAATCTGAAGACTTGTTCTTTGTTGTTGATGCATCCCTCCAACAAGAAGGCACTTCTGAGGCCCCTGGCAGATCTGTACCTCAGCCTTCTCAACTTATTCCATCTCCCTCCAGGCCTACTCATCCTCCTTCCACTCCCTCCTCATGGGCCAAGCCTACAAAGATCACTGAGTTGTTTGACAGTCTGTCATCACTCATTCTCAGCATTAGGGATGAGCAAAATGCCAAATTTGCTTATCTACAAGATCAGATCCATCAATTGGCTGTGAATATGAATGTGGTGGCTGATGCTTATGAAGAAATAAGAAATGCAATTCCTACAACTTCAGCTCCACCTCAGCCTGGTATCCCTGAGCCTACTCTGTCTCCAACTCCTGAGCCTCCAAGCCCCTTCGAGATTGCCTCCTCTAACCATGATGATGATACAGATGGTGCTGGTGCAATGAGGACACCAAGTCCTGGTCCACCCCTGGACTATGGACTGGAAGAAGAAGGACTTCAAGAAACAAGTCCTCTTGAGCCTATGCAAGAAGATGCTCCGGGTTCAATTCTGTCCATTCAAGAATCAGAGCAAGTTGAAAGACTGGTTGCAGCCATTTCAACCTCTTCTATGCCAGGAGGAGCAAGCAATGAGGAAAGGAGCATTGTACCTGTTGTTGATTATCTTGCCATTGCTCACAATGCTCTGCTGCAAGCTCAAAGGAGAAGGCTGGAAGAAATGTTTCCTCCTGCTGAACCAGCTTCTCCTTCTCTTGCTGCTTATGGGCTTTCAGAGGAACAGAGAGCTCAACTAGCTCTTTCCAGGCAGGAAATGCAAGAGCTGCTTAAGGTCTCTGATGATGGTGGTGATGAAGAACCTAGCCCTGAGCCTGCTGAGCCTCCTGCACCAGTTCAGCCAGAGATTCCTTTTGCTCCTGTCCCTCTTCGTGCTGTTCCTCTCACTCAGATTCCTCCTCTAATGGACTTTGTTGGGCTTTCTGATGATGCCAAAAAGGGGGAGAAGATAAAGCAAACTGGGACCAAGCAAGCTGGAAAATCTGCTGAGTCATCCGGGAAAGGAAAGACATACAGCAAGAAGACTAAGCCAAAGAAGAAGTGATGTTTTTAAATCTTAGGTTGAATCTTCTTGTTGTATCTTGTTTTAGTTGTTTGATTGTATTTGTTTGATGTTTTGAGAACTGATCTTAAATTGAAATATGTATTGCAACAATTTGATTAAATGTATTATGTTCTTGGTTGCAATGTTTTGGGCTTTGAATCTTTTCACTTAATCTGTTGAAAATGATATCTTATAAACTGTAATGCATATGTTGAGGGGGAGCTTGTGAAAGCAAACCCAAGTACTAACCCAGTGTGTGAGTTGTTTTGTCATCATCAAAAAGGGGGAGAATGTTGAATCAAGAGTTTTGATGATTCTAAACCAACACTCAAAAGCTCAGATTGAAGATATCAAAGGAGATCAAAGTTGTTTCAAGTGAAGATTTTCTGAGTATTTGCTGTTAGATCTTGTGTAGGATCTTTAGTTTTAGTTGTGATTGGGTAAAAGATTTTGATTTGAGAAAAAGATGTTTTCAAACCTTGATTTTGTGTTAAATCTTGACTTATTTGAAAAACACCCACAGACAGACGAAGTTTGAAAGTTTAAACTTAACTGTCAAGTTGGAAATTCGAACTTTGCTTTAGGAAATTCGAATTTCGAGCTAAAACTGAATAAATCTGAAGATATGGCTCTCTGTCAAATGAATTTTGGTTGTTCAAAATTTGAATTTTCATACAAATCTGAAGAGATGGCTTTTTGGTAACAGACGAACTTCACAATTTCAAAAGTCGAATTTCAAGTAAAATGAAGTTTGTGAAAACCAAAGAAATTCATCTGAAACTATGATAAAGTGCATCTGAAATCAAAAGAAATTGAGTTTGATAAATGCTCTCTGACAGACGAATTTTGGCTTCCCAACATTCGAATTTTCATCTAAGTCTGAAAGAAGTTTCCTTGAAACAGGCGAACTTTGGATCTTCAACATTCGAATTTCAGACAAAACAAAACTTGAGAAAATAGAAGAAATTCATCTAAAACTTTGTTAAAGTTCATCTGAGATCAAGAAGGATTTAAGTTTCAAAACTGCTCTCTGACAGACGAACTTTGAACATTGAAGTTCGAATTTTAGAAGCTAAGTTCTTGAGTCTGTTGAAGTGAAACATTGACATACGAATGATAAGAACTTGCAACATTCGAATGATGAAGTTAGTCTGAAAAGAGTCTCTCTGACAGACGAACTTCACTCTTCAACATTCAAATTTTGAAGAAAGTGAACTACTGTGCCTCCTTTTCACATACTGGGAACAGATGAATTTTGGGCTTCCAAAATTTGAATTTCGATGGTACTGTAGCAAATTGAAAACACTGTTCACACTTAACCGAAAAACTTTCTTCTTGAAAATTCGTATGTCACATTGTGAAAATGTTCTGTAAGTTTCAAAATTCGAATTTCACTTCATGGACAGACGAACTTCAGTATTTCAACGTTGGAAGCTTTAATCTTCGGTTCCTTCGAAATTCGTCTGTTGACCAACCAAAATTCGAATTTTAGTATGTCAGAAACATTAAATGCGGTTGGTTAACGGATAGTTTTTCAGAGTAACCGTTGGATAACTTCTCCAACGGATAGATTAAGTCTCTAACGGACATTTGAGACCTAAATCTATAAATACAACAACATTTGAAGTTGTGGGTAACGAATCTAACTTGTATATACCGAATTTCTGTCAAAACTTCTTCTCAAGAGCTTTTACCCTCTAGCTTCAATAACTGTACTTTAACCTTCATATCTACTCTATTCAAGAGAGTTATATCATTGTAAACAATCTACTCTTTATCTGGAAGATAGATTTACTTGTGAGGAGAAATCACAAGGGGATTGGGAAGCACATTGTATAAGTGCTTAGAGAGAGTGAGAAAGCTCTAGAAAACAGAGCATACTCATTGTACTATGGCATTAGCAAGAAGCCCGTTGAATTCTTGCTGTTTAGTGAAAAATCTCAAGAGTGGTCTTGGGGACTGGACGTAGGTCAAGTGGTCAGACCTAACCAGGATAAATTACTGAGTCTTCTATTCCCTATCTTTACTCTTTAGCTTACTCTGTTTTATACGTTGCTTCCTTTAAACTGTGCTACCTTCACTTATCTCACTTTGTGCAGAAAAATTGCAATCTTCCCAATTCACCCCCCTCTTGGGAAGTCAGCCTTGCTAACACATTGCATATCACTATATTGCATATATCTATATGTATACATATATTGTTTGGTTGTTATGTCCCTCGGTTACTAGGACTCTCTCTCGCACTCCTCTGTAGTTAATATTTCAGGCGAAGACTCTAGCATTAGCCCGAAGAAGATGAAAGAGTCTTAGATTACTCTGTTCACAAGGGTGTCTAAGCTTGTAATTGTTAACTTGTATGATCTGGTTTATGTAACATGTGTGCCAAGTAGCTTATTGTGGTATTTGTTGCCTGTAATATTGCATTCTGGGTATATATTACTGTATGCAGTCGAGGTATTATGATGGGTTGTAGGAAACTTGTTGATGTGACTGATTATAAGATGGCTTGGTTACCTTGTTATGTTATGTGGTCATAAACCTCTAGTACTAGATTATGGCCATTCTATGTGTATCATATCTTGCTGAGCTAGAAATGTATGTTTGTGATTGATATATGTGGTTGTTTGGTTAAGTGGGTATCTAACCCACTGGTTGCCAAGGGAGTCAAATTCTACAGGAATAGTTTCCTTAGGATGAAATCGCCCTAAACTCAATTCTAAGGGTATTTGGGACTTGGATCAAGTGTTGGTTCAAGCATTAGCATTTTGGTTTGGCAATTGAAAGCCCAAGTGCCAAGTTTTGGTTAAAAACTAACCATTACAATCTCAAAGATCCAAATCTCCATACGGAGGTATCTTAAGGTGTGGTTGGTGTCTGTAATTAGAATAAGAGTAGAGTGACATGTAGGAGTTGAAATCGGGTTAATCAGAGATTAGAGAAAAAAGTTATGCGCGTCAGAAGTTCAATTAAGATATCAAAATTTGTTGATATCATATCAGTATATGGCGCCAACGCTAGTGTCTAGGCTACAGCACCACACTTTGCTGTTTCTTTTCTTTTTTAATCTAAGAGCTTCCACACTACAATGGCATTGTAACATGTTGCGGTGTCGTTCTCTGTTTTGCCTTCCTTAATGCTTTTTTGTCTTGTTTTGTTGGATGATTTGGTGTTGGCCTCTAGGGTGTTACATTGAAAATCTAGCCATCCTTTGTTTTGGGCTATTAAGATGTTGGCACTTCTCTTCCCACCTTCTTAAATGAAACACTGTACAACAAAGAAACACATGCATACATTTTACATTTATAATTTTGAGGATAGGGTACTTTTAGTTTTGTTGATAAATGAGAACAATGTACATCTTATGCTAATATATTATGTTTCGTAGACAGAAAATTAATTTCAAAAAAAGGAAAAAAAGAAAGAAAATTTATCTTAATATGTTTAGGTTCTAATGGAAGAGCTATTATTGACTATAAAAGACATTAAGATTTTCAATAGAAAAGTTATAATTAGCTACCAAACATATTAATATAGATTTGTTCTCTCATTTTCCTTTTCTTGATACTAACTTTCTTTCCACTAAACATAATCTTAAAGTTTTTAAAAATGAAATAATATTACTAACTCCCAGATATTTATCAATCCAACATTCTATTTTTTTATAATATATTAAAAAAAGATAGACGTGTTTCATAAAAGAAAATTAGAATAGACATGTTTCATAAAAAAAATTAGAAGTAATAGTAATACCACTTAAAATGATATATGTGTAACTGTGTATCTAACAAATAAATATATTATAAGGAAAAAAATTCAAGTAAAAAATAAAATATATCATAATTAATTTGAGGCAAAATGATAATATATTTTCATGTATAATATTTTTATTTGTTGGATACACAGTTACAGATATATATAATTTTTTTAGTATGCACATATATCATTTAAGACCATTTGGTTTAATTTTACTAGGGGATAAAAAACTTTTTTGTCCCCAAAGTTTTCCCAAATTTTTATAAATTTTTATATTGGTCCTTATATTTTTTTTTATCAAGTAATTTCTTGCATTTTCATATCATTAAAGAGTAGTTCATTAATATTTTTAAAATTCAATAATTTAATCACTTTGTCATCTCGGATAGCATTAATGCTATAAAATTGAGATGATATGACTTATTAATAGTTAGTTGATTTGAATTGACATAAAGATTATTAAGTTGACTAGATTCTACTTATTCTAAAAAATACAAATATCCACTAATGATTCGATCAAAATTTTACTATTATGCCTATGTAGTTTAAAAAATTTTCAATCAATCTTAATAAGCTATGTGTTAGTCCAAGTTAATTAACTTTTAGTCACATTATCTTTGTTTTGATGACGTTAGTACCACCTTAGAGGACAAATGAATTAAATTACTATATTTTTTAAATATTAAAAACCAATTCTTTAGTGATAAAAAACTATAAAGAGTTATTTAATTAGAATGAAAACTTAGAGACCAATATCAAAATTTGGGAAAACTTTGAGGGCCGTTGAAATTTATCCCTTTTATTGGTGTTACATCTAATTTTTTTTAATAGAAAAAAAAATGTTGGGTTAGTAGCTCTAATCATCCAAGAGTAAATAGTTTCCTTGCCTTATAATATTTTTATTTGTTAGATAGCAGACAGTTACATATATCATTTTTTTAAGTGGTATTACCAAAGTATCAAAAATCGAATTGGCAATTCAACCGGCTGAGGTACTGGTTCAAGGTTTAATGGTTGGATTGAGATCAAATCGTGGTCAGACCGGTTATAAATAAATTAATATATTTTAAATAATATAGATGAAAAATAGAAAAAATATTCATCAATAATAATAAAATTAATATTCAAACAAAGATAAAAAAAGTAGTTTAGTACAATAATTAACTAACATTTACCATAAACATTATAGGTTTACAAATTTTATACTTTTTTTAAATTAATAAAAATCTGAAAAAAAATAAAATGAAGAAATTCAATTTATATTATCACATAATAAAAATAGAAATATAAAAAAAAGAATAAGTTATATAAATTAATCATATTAATTGTTGAGATTAGTTTTGGATTTATTATGGTGGAGATTAGCTTGTTTTAGCTGAATTAGTTTTGGGTTTTTATTCAAATTCATAATCATATAAAGTTACAAATAAATCACTTTATAGTTCTAATAAAAATCAATGCTTGTAATTAATTTTAGTGACCTATCTTAATTGCTTGACTTGATTAAAAGGTAAAGTAGAATTCCTAGAGGGTATTATATTTTTAATTATATTAATTATTTTAGATAAAATGAAAAATATAAAAATGAACAAATTAATTGATGTCAAACAAAATTGTAGGTGGGATCATTTTGGCTTGTGTGTGTGTGTGAAGCTCTAGGTTGGATTTAAACACTTATCAATAAAAAAAACTGGTAAAAAAATCCAAAAAAATAAAAATATAGTAATATTAAAAGAAAAAAATGAATAAATTTTTTACAATTTAAAATGATAATAAAATAATGTTAAAAATTAATTATTATATAGCCACTAGGTCTTAGGTAAGGGGGATGGATGCTCATGTTACAGCACATTGGGGTTTTAAAAAATTAAGGTAGGAGTATTGGAATATGTGTGATCAACAGTATGAGGATGGAGATAAGGTAGAATTCTTGATGAACCAAAATTCAAATTGAAAAGCTGAAGGATGAGAGACGGAGAGAGAATTTGGGTTTAGCTTCCTCACAAAGCGAAAGTAAAATCTGCGATGTTCAAATCTGTGATGCTGAGGTGAACGAATCTGAGACACATAGATACTGTGAGATTAACAACTTATGAGATGCTATTGGTGGAGTGAGGCTTTGGCTCATACTGGTAAGTGGAGAGGTGATGCCGATTGCCATTCATCATCGCCGCTGTGGTTTTTGATGAAGGAGAGGGACCTGACTTATGGGAAAAAATAGATACATTTATTTGGTGATGATCTTTTCAATTTTTTCTGGTTTGTACTTTGCATTATTAAATAAAAAAGTTTGAGTTTTGGCTTTATCTCCATGCATTTCTTCTTCTCTTATGCTTCTTCCTCCAACTCCTCTTTCTTTTCTTTGTAAATGGCAACTGTAACAACCTACTCCCAAATACCTTCAGATTTGACCAAAACCTTCAAAAACCAATTAAACGTAATTCAAACATCTTAAAACAACTTCCAAAAACTTCAGAACAGTGGATATGAACTAAACAACATCAAAATCCGGGCTGGGGCTGCAATCACTATAGTACCGCCGCAACTCCGGACCTCCCCTGTCTCACCATACTACTGGACTTCGTGGCACCACGGCCTACTTCTTGGCATCGCGGCGCCCCCTGCTGGTTTTCTATACCAGCAAACTTTAACAACTGGGGCGAACTTCCAATGGGCATAACTTTATGTTCCGACCTCCGATTGACTTGATTTCAACTCCTACAAGTCAATCTAGTCTCAATCTATCCATAGACACCACTTTCGCCTCAATCCAAAACTCACAACTCACCACTCCCATTAGCCACCAAAGGCAATTCAACCACTCGGGACTATTCACACAGATCCAAAATCATTTAACCAACATGTCCAAAGAAGTTTCACCTCAAAAGAATCACTACTCTGAGATTTGACCCCCTTGAACCCCAACTTGACAAAATGGGCTATAGGCCCTAAAACACACCATCAAGGCTCAATTCCACTTGTGGGCTTACAAACACTACCACACTGACTCCTCAATACCCTGAATCACACATACACCAGCATCCAGCATACATATCACATACAACACAATTCCACATAGATAACCATACATACAACATCCATCCATGTTGTACATTCATTACAAAACCTTCTATCCTACTTGGCACAAGATACATTATCAAAATTACACAAAAACTACATAGACTTAGTATTCTCACATCCGATGCTACTCTCTCGGCTTCTCAGGACTAGTGCTAGAACCGTCACCTGAAAGATTAGTTCATGGGAGAGAGGTGTGAGACAATGTCTCAGTAACCGGGAACAACCACACACACACACACACATATATATCTCATACAATCCATGAATGCAATGTGAAATGAATGAAATGCATGTCTCTCTTACACACATCTAGAACCATGGGTTCTCGTTATAACAGGACATTTCGTATAGGTAACTCCCTTCTAACAATCAGTGAAAACTGATTCCGGGACATCACTAAGCTCATCTCCCATTAGTGCATCCTACCAAAGGTAACACTAATGTTCGGACCATGGCTCTCCTTCCCCTTTCCCACTATGAATTAGCAGCAATTTAGGGAAGGTATAGTCCACTGCGTGCTTTTCCCCTCCTGACCATAGGAGGTGATTTAGCCGTAGGGATCCCATCCTTATACTCTCTAACATATATATATATATATATATTACATCATTATCCTCCCTAACATATATCATCATATATTGTATCATCATATATCATATCGTCATCACTACCCGATCCGCTATATATCGCAATCTCACAACGCCATGTGGTAGTGCTCATGTATCATCATATATTCATCATCATCATATCATAATGTCATGTATGCATCATATCATATCATGTCAACATCATCATCTCTAATCATTATCATAATCATCATAGTCATCATAATCATCATCTAGCTGTGTGCATACCACGATGTATAGAAAACAGTACACACAAACACATTTATATTGTGGTATGAAAGAAACATGCATATATACACAAATATACGTACTATCACACAATATAAATAATACAATACAAATAAACACCCAGTTACCTCAAGTGTCAATATCACATACGCGGATTCCACGAACTTCTCGAGTTGTCCAACACGCTTGAACCCCTCTCTGGCTACCAAACAACCTTTACAATACTATAATTCTTCAATTAACACAATATAACATTTAGCCAAAACCACAATTCAACCACTTTAGGCCTAACCCAAGGTTCTAACACCCTTTCCATGTATCAATAAGTTCTTAGTGATCATTCAAAGACTATACAATCCCATACACTTCAGATTCCCAATAGCCCTAACAAAACAACCTAGGGTTCAACTCAAATCATGCATATACCCTTCAAAACTTACACCCAAGCATCAAGAACACAAAATCACACTCCATTAATCCCATTTCATCCATTTCAATCGGTGGATTTTGGCCCAAATCGAAGATCCAAACTTATAACCGTAAAACCCCAAGTTTAACCGAAGAAAATGGAGAGGGAGGAGTGGAGATTACTTACCCACATGAATCCAAACTCTTGAGGTCTGAAAATCACTCTTAATGACCGGAAAACTCGAACTAGCTCCTCCGTTCTTCTCCGTCGCTCTCTTCATTTCTTTCTTTCTGTTCATCCAAAATATTTCTGATTTAAACCAGAAACCCGACTCTCGTTGTGGCCTCAGGACATCTCACCGCTGCTCCACTAGTTTTCAGCTGGAAAGAGTCACTGGACACGCTCTCCGTCATGGCGTGGAGCTTTTTCAAACTCCACTTGAACCTTCCTCCATTTTGTTTTTCTCCGGTTCTACACACAATGCCAAAACAAAGTCACGAAGGGTGTTACACCAACCCTACTTGAAACCGTATGAATTGGATTAAACCCTAGTTCTACCGATTTAAACTGGTTTTATACTGGTTTGCTCGGTCTTCCTCTGATTTCATTTTATGCTGGTTATCTCTTTGTTTTGGATCGAACTATGCACCTAGTTGAACCGGTTGTACTGATCAATCTATTCCCATTTCTTTTACCTTGGGTATTACTATTACGTCCATTTTTTTTAATGAACCACATTTAACATTTTTTAATAGATTATAAAAAAAGAATGTTGGATTGATAAATATCTAGGAGTTAGTAATATCATTTCGTTTTTAAAAAATTTAAGATGTACAAATATTTATTATAAGTGACTTCCAATTATTTTATGTAAATTAATTAATAAAGTTAATCATTTTCTTAAAATTAAAAAAATCCAATTTTTTAATCTCTATTTACTATAATAATATAATCCATATTAAATAAGACTTTAACTCATTATCAAGTTAGAGAATGTAAGACTAATTGAAAAAAAGCTAAAATTATTACCAATTAATTAATTAAAAATGTTTCTTTCATTTAAAAGATTTAATAATAATTTATAATAAAAAATAAATGATGAACGCCAAGAAATAAAGAATTACAAGGTGGGTTATGAAAAGAATTAGAAAAATTTATGGAAGAAGGGGAGGGACTATAAAATGAGAAGCACCCTTTCCTCAAATTAAAAATTTAAAAACTATGTATGTGTTTCTTCGCTGTACAGCATTTCATTCTAGAAGGTGGGCAGAGACGTGGCGGCATCTTAACAACCCATAATAAAGGACGACTAGATTTTCAACATGCAAGCAACGCGCTCTTCCCCCTTGGACTGACTCCACACATGGCAGAAGGACCCATTATAGGACAACTTCTTCTCACAATTAAAACCCCTCCGCAGGCCCATTTGAGGTGGTCAACTTCTTATCAAACATAGGTTCAAGGTGTAGTACTTATAATTTCATTCATTTGAATTTGAATATTCAAGACCCAAATTATACGACACAAAGCGCCATGTGCAATGAATGCATTGTCCACATTTTGTCGCCTTCTGCTATTACCTTTTTACCTATAATCTTGAACTTACTTTAACTAAAGATTTACCGACGTTAAGAACAACCCAGATTGAACTGCGATACAATCGGATAAATTTTATTATCAAATATTTAATATGTTGTATTTTTAGAATTTAAATTTAAAATCTCTGGCTAAATAAAATTTATTATCCATTTTAAATAAAAGGATAAAAAATGATAACAAAAATATATAAAAATAATTTAAAATCAAAATGAACAGTAAACATTAAAAAATTGAAGTGAATAAATATGAAAAATTTAAAAGATAATTTAAAAATTCAATGAATATTTTATAATTCATAAAATTAAAATAATTAAGAGAGATAATATATCTATAATGTATATACTTATTTTATAATTTATATTTCATAATATATGCATATTTTTGTCCATTTGACCATTATTATTTATTTTTTTAATATTTATTATGTATAAGTATACTTATATCATAGTATGTAAACACGATTTAAATTAAAAAAAATGATGTAAGAGGGGAAGGGAGTGTGAGAGGGTAAACAAAAAAGAGGGAGAAAAATATTCTAATCTACACTTAAAGGAGAAGAAATCATAGAATAAAAAATAAATAAAAGATACTATAAATTCTAATAATCCTAAAAGATATGAGGAAATCTAATTAAATCTAAAAATAACCTAAATATTTTACTAAAATAATTTTATTTAAAATTCTAATTATCTATTCTTTATAAATTTTTTTTCTAAAAAAATAAAAAATTGATTGGTTTAAACCATTTCACTGTTTAATCAGTTTTATCCATTTTGACCAATTTGAGGCCAGTTTGACTGGGTCGTTAATTCCCGATTCTTCCCTAATTCCAAATGGTTCATCGGTTTTTGGATGACACTTGCACCAAGCAATACGTTGAGCAACTTCTCTCTCCAAACGAGTAAACGCCATACTTTAAACCGTGGACGCTTAGATAACATTCAGAGTCCGCTTACTACACAAAGCATTATATAATCAAATATAACAATAATGTAATATAAAATCTTTGTAGTGTCCATAAGTTCATGAGTCGTGACTGACCTATCTTAAACTCTATAGCCCAAATATTGGTGGAGAAAACGTAAATATACCTAGTTGACATGGATTGTTAAAACGAAAGACTGAGTCGTCTTTTTTCTTTTTTTTTTTCCCCCAAAGACTTGGAGTCGTCTTTGGAAAATGTGTAATATGCGTAAAGGCTTGGATGAATGGAAAGACACGGAGTCATCATCACCGCTAATCAATCGTCATCCTGGGTCCCACCAAGCATTACCTCCTCTGTTTTCGTCAACATCCCCATCACAGACTCTAGGCCTAACATCACATCGCCCATGGATGGGCGTTCATTCCCGTCATCGGCTAAGCATTTCAGTGCAATCTCCATGTGTGCCTTTAAGCAGTCTGTCGTCACACTTTCCCTCACGAATGGATCCACCGCCTGATGAATCTCACCCTCATTAACACATCTCCGAACCCACTCTACCAAGCTTTGTTGCGGCCACTCCACCGCACGTAGGACAGGAGGCCTCCCACACAAAGCCTCCAGCAAGACTACTCCAAAAGAGTACACGTCTGACTTCTCCGTCAATCTTTGATACAGGAAGTATTCTGGATCTAAATATCCAAAGCTTCCTTTCACTACTGTGCTTATGTTAATGTTAGATCTTGTAATACCCGAGGGTCCTACTTTGGAAAGTCCGAAATCAGAAATCTTGGCCACCAATTTTTCATCAATTAAGATGTTTGTCGACTTGATATCGCGGTGAATGATAGCATGCTTTGCACCCGTATGTAGATAATGCAGTCCTCGCGCTGCACCTAGGCACATCTCCAGTCTTTGATTCCAGGAAAGTGAGTGGTGATTAGAATCAAAGAGATGGTCACGGAGGGTCCCGTGAGCCATGAACTCATAGACAAGGATCATCTCATTGCCATCGTTGCAATAACCAATGAGAGATACTAAATGAAGATGACGAAGTTGAGAGAGCATTTCAATCTCAGTTTGGAACTCCTGGAGCCCTTGTTGTGAACCTTGTTTGAGCCGTTTGATTGCCACAGGAATGGTACCATCATCAATATAGCCTTTATACACATTACCAAACCCTCCAACGCCCACAATAAAATTATCATCGAAATTATTAGTGGCTGCTCTTATTTCATCTACTGAAAAGCGCCGACACAAATTAGATGTCAATATTGGCACTTGGGTTTTTCTTGTACTAGTATTAGATATGGCTACTAGTTTTCGTCCCCAGCATGAATTTCCTTCATTGACCGGAGTTCTAGCCAATCGCCAAAAAATCATCAAAACAATAAGTGATAGCACAACCAAGCCTGAAGCCGCCCCCATGACAATGGAAATGACACTTGTCTTTTTTACATTTTTAGTTAACTTTGATGGTTTCTTGGATGACAATGAGGGAGATGAATTTGGATCAGGATTGGGACCTCCGAGATTGTGATTGAAGTCACTAACTTTCAGGATTTCGATGCCATTCAATAACACATCGCTGTAAGTGCTTCTTGCAGTTGGGTGCGGTTGCAACTTAATTGAAAGACTCTGTTTCTTCAAGCCCCCTTCACTTCGCATAGACACAGCGTAGTCCTTATGTACAGAAACTTGCAGCTTGCCACTCCACATGAACACATCGGCGAGTGCCTCCACCAAAATATCAGATATAAAGATCTGAAATACTCTGTCTCCAGCTTTTCGAATGTTTAGATCAAACTCACAAAAATGCAATCTCACCATATAAGTAAACTCTGAGTCAACTTGAAATTCCCAAGTCACATTATATTTGGACGTTTCTTTCATCCCGTAGTTTCGGGCAGTCATGTATAGGTCATCCGGTGCAAAATAATTTTGATCATCTTCGTAGATTGGCTTTAAACCAGAACCTGCCGATACACTTAGTGGGCGCTCTATCTCCACATCTGGCCTATCTTCGTCCCAATTTCGGAACATGCCAGCATCACCTTCAGGAGGGATCTCCCTCCCACCAACGTTCATTCTATACACAGTTTCGAGAGCACGGTTGTTTCCTACCGGAAACTTGTCATTTCTACCATCTAGCATCATCGCCTGGAGGTTGTCTGGGTTGGTGTAATAAAGATAGGTGGGCATGGAGACGACCTCGATCCCATTGACAAAAGCATATGCGCTTGGATGAGATGGGCTGGGCATGAAGTATACGTTTAGCCTCTGACCTGGTTTAACGTTGATACAATACTCTCGGAGAATGGTTTTCTGGGCAGCGTTGTCCGCGGTAAGTGAAGCGTTGGAGTCCTTAAGAAGGGTGTGAGGTCCTGCTTTCACAGAGAAGAGAGAGTCATAGCGAAGGAAACCACCGCTGAAGGAAGATAAGTGAAAGTTGAGGCGAATGAACTTTTGGCCATGTGTCACTGGAAAGGAGTACGAGAATTCGGAGAGGGAGAGTCGTGCGGTGCCGTAAGGGATTGTTTTGCCGACTGGTGCGTGGACTTTGATGGGGTGGGTGCCGTTTTCGGATTCAATAAGAGAGAATAGTGTGGAGCCAAAGTCTCCGGTCCAGTTCCGCTAATATACAAACTGAGTATTGCGGGAGTCACCGCAGTTAACTGCAAAATGATCGGTAGGAGCGTAGGAGGTGACGCGTATAGTGAAAAGGATTTGGAATAATAAAAATAAGAAAAACATGGCAATTGTTGGTGCTTTAGTCATGTTGGTGAGAACAACGCTCGAGCTGAAGCTCACCATAGTGGTTAGCAAAGAAGTCGTTCGTCTAGAAGACAGTTGTAAGCGCCTAAAAGAAAGAGAAAAAGAGAAGTTTTGTGTGGTGGTGGAGGGGGGGGGGAATTTGGGTGGCTTCCTCTATTTCTAAATGAAATTGATGATGATGAAATGGTATTTTCGAGTTATTATATATTTAATCATCACCAATATCAATATATCAAAATAAAATATAAAATTGATAAAATGTCAATATAAAATATAAAATTTATTGAGAGCACTCTTCTAAGCTGCGTGCAACTGTTTTTAATTCTATATATCTTTTTTCATTTCATCTAAATTTGTTTTTATTTCTTTAATTTTCAATCCAATATTTTTTAAAAAATTAAAGTTTAAAACAATAAATACAATCTTTAAAAAATAGTTATTATTTCTTTCGATACAAAAATCTAGTTATTAGCTATTTTATGGGTAAAGTATTTAATTATTAAATATTATTGAATGTTAAAATAGTTTTTTATTTATTATTAATTAAATACAAAAAATTATTTGTTGGCCAATAAAATATAAAAAAGTATTTTATTTATTCTTATATTTATGTTTTAATTACATAAAAAATAAAAAATTTATAAACTACTTGCGGTTAATATCTCGAATAGTTATTTAATGAAGTGTTATTTTATATATTTAATTTTTAAGATTTAAGAATGTCATAACGGAGAATATGTATTCTCAAAACATAATCATTAAGGTAGAATTTCGATCCAAAATTATCTCCCCTTTCAAAATTTAATTATTTGCAGATAAAGTAACAGATAAATAATCAAGAATCAAGTTATTTATCTACTGTATTAAATATAAAATGCAATACAATCCAAGTTGTTTAACAAAATTTTCATATATAAATAAGTGAGAAACTATAATCATTTAATTGTAGAAACTATTACATCTAATGGCAGTGATTTAATGGTGGTTATTGTAATCCAGGTTAAAGTCATTTAAACGATGATTAATATAATCGTCATTAAACCTCTTGACATAAAGGCGGTCATGTTAGGTTTTAATAACAATAAAATAATATGGTAGTTGTCGTTTATGAGAAATGCATTTAAAAAGAAATTGTTTTGCCTTACAACCTCTAACTAAGATGTATGTTGATATAATTCTCTGAAATAAATTTTTGGGGAGTTCATGTAATTTGTTTGTTTTATTTATTATTTTTAAAAAAAATCAAAAAAAATTTTCAATTGGTATATTATGTTTTAATATTCTAAACATAAATACCTTTTATTTAAAAAAATGGATTAAAGATTCAAGGATATATTTTTAAAAAAAAAAACATTGGCAAGTAGAACTTCCCGACATCATGAGAAGTAGTTTAACTTCGAGAAGTTTAACTTTCTTTTCTCACTTTCCTCATATCAAGCAATCCTAAAAAATCGTAAGGAATTTAGAAATGATATATGAAGCTTCCCCCCAAGATGATTGAAGGCATATATAACTGCATATGTTTTTTGGAAAATGGAAAATGGAAAATGAGATATTTTAGAATGATAGCAAGACGGAGTAATTAAAACCTTTGACAGGATTGTTATAAAAAAAAAACCTATCACAGGAAACTTTCTATAGCACAGCACCGAACAAAGGGTTACTTCACATCAACGACAACGACTACAGTGTTTTTCTCCAGCATTGTTAATCCCAATAAAACTTCAAAGCCCAGTGACCAGTCCTTATAAATTTAGGTAAGGGTTGACGGATATCTACGCAGGCCTGTGATTCATTGATCCATTTACATGTGAAAGCAAGGCCCAGTTCATTCTACAGTCCGAAGTGTACTGGTTCCAAAATTATAAGTGATAATAAATTTTTTTTTTAAAGAAGTGGTTATTATATTAGTCAGAGATCCAGACACGTGCCGCTTTATGTTAGCCATATTGTAATGGTAACATGTATAAATAATATTATAGCTCATGGCACTTGATAATTGAGTTGTGATTTTCAACGACGATTCGATCCATTTTCTAAGTTTGTATCAGAGCCATGAATACTCTCAGTTTGTGCCACCGCGATTCCGCCACCTTCACCTGCAAACTACGGCACCTCACCCTCTGTACCCAACCCACCAAAAAACCTTCTCTTTTGACTCGACATCCCTAATCACCATGCAACACAATCTTCACTCAGACTTGCACTGTCAAGTTGGACAAGGCGAACTATTTTTGGATTAGCAAGCGTTGATTTTGCCAATTATAAACGGCCACAAGTAGGACGGACACATCAACGAAACCAGAGAATGTCCGCCTGAGATCGTCTTGGATGGCACAGAAAAGTGAAACGTAACTATGAATTTGTCGTGTGGGTACTAATAATAAACTCTTAATGTGTTTGTTGATCAATACAATGGCAGTAGAACTCTTAATGAGTTTGTTGATCACTACAATGGCAGTAGAGGCCGCATCCCAGATGATCGGTTGCAAGATGGCAAAAGATGTTCAGCTAGGTGACAGCAATGGATCCTGTAGGTAGTCATGAGCTCGGATTACACTATGAGAATGGGCCGAGATGGAACAGATGCGTGAGGGATCCATGACAATGGATCAATATCTCCCTAAAATGAAAACCAGAGCTAATAATCTTGTGTCACCCAGTTGCCCAATATTTCCCTAAAATGGACGTTCGTATTACACAAACAACAACAACAACAACAACAATATTAGCCTTATCCCACTATGTGGGGTTAGTTACATGGATCAAACGACACCAATGAGCTCTATCAAACGTCATCTTCTTAGATAAATCATTTCTCAAAAGATCATTCCTTATAACTTCCCTTAATGTCTTTTTTGGTCTTCTTCTACGCATTTTGATTGGGCTACAGGCTATTTAATCAACTCTCTTCACTGGTTCCTCTTGCTCTCTTCTTTGTACATACCCAAACCACCTTAAACGATTTTCCAATATTTTCTCCTCGATAAGTGCTACCATAACTTTCCTTCGTATACAGTCATTTCGTATCTTATCCAATTTTGTATGACCACACATTCATCTCAACATTCTCATCTTTGCTACTTCCATCTTATGCTCTTATTGTCCTTTCAAAGCCCAACATTCACTACCATATAGTATTGTTGGACTTATAGCTGTTCTGTAAAATTTTCCTTTAAGTTTAGTAGGTACCTTGTAGTCACAAATAACTCCTGTTGTTTTCTTCCACTTTAACCACCCAGCTTATATCCTATACATAACATCCCCATCAATTTCACCATCACTAGTACCAAAAACACATTTTACATCTGAATTCTAGATCGGTTAAAAAATAACGGATCTAGAAAGTGTGACCGGTGGCATTTTTATAAATAAATTCTTAAGTTTAATTTTCTAGACCGGTTGTTTAATAAACGGATCTAGTTTGTCATATTTTAGATAGGTTATTTAAACCACCGATCCAGAAAATTCAAGTGAAATTAAAAAAATATATATTTTCCCTTCATTTTGTATTCACAACTTGAAATGCTTCGTGAACCCTAAACACCATTTGGTCTCACATCCCCAAAGACCTCGAGCTCCATCTCCATCTCCATCTCCATCTCATCTTGCCTCCTCCTCTATGCTCTGTCCTATCCTCTCATCTTGTGGGTCATCTTCCACTCTCCTCCATGCTTTGTGCTTCCATGGTCTGCGCCCTCCTTTCTTCTCATGGCTTTGTCTCTTATATGCTTCTTTGATATGCTAGTAGCTGCAACCTCGACTGGTAGCTCCTTCTCTAGGTAAAATCCTCTTGCAATCCATTCTCCATATATACCTCTATGCTAGTTCTTCTCATTGTTGACAACATTTGGGATCTTGAAATTGCTGAAACCTCAGCTTCATTTTTTTTGGAAAACACCCATTACTCTGTATATTATCGCAATTCCTATTTCTCATTGCTTTTCTACAGCTTGATTTTATAATTTTTCTGATCATATGTTACTTGGATATGAGATAAATTTCTTGCCCAATTCTTGCCACCTTAAATTGCTATAACATCATTAACATAGTCACCAACATTTAAACTCGAAACTAGAAAGTGGCTATCTCAGATGAAATTGAAAACAACCCAAGAAATAGGGGACTGTATTTTGGGGTAGCATCGTGAGTTTCATCCTTTGACATGAAGCTATTTTAGGAGTAGTAAGTAGAGACAATGGGGTGGGAGCTTTCTGTATAATATGTTGTAGAAGCTGCAGGAGATAGATAGATATAAAGTTTTGTCATGTTATTGAAGATGTGGAGAATTTAGGAACAGACTTTTTCCCACGCTTATAAGCTTTATTTATTAACAACTAAGTGATAAGGAAGCATGTATGTATATGAGTCTCTATTAGAGAGTATATTAGCTTTTTATGACGAAGCCCGTTGTCACCACACAATCTGAGTGTATTAGGTAATATGTAGCTAGTTACAGCAATGCAAGGCCACAAAAACCACACCTACGTCCACTTCCTCTAGATGGTGCAAATCTACGTGTCATATACCCCACAAAACATTAAAATACAAACTTTTTCAAGCATACAAAATTAAACTCTTTTTTGAGGCCAACTTACTTGGCATGTCTTTGTTTGGCTTATACAGATAAGGTAGAGAAGCATGAGTGTGTGTCTGTATAATGTATTGAATTCTGAAAAAAAGCTTGAGCCACCCACTTAATTCCATGGCTTCTTTCTTGTATTTTTGCATTAGACATGGCTGATTTATTAGGTTACTAGGTACTTGGGCATGTGGGTGACCTTGTCTTTGTCGTTTGATGGGCCCATAAGCTATGATTTGCTGTGAATGTTGCAAATATATGAGAGCATGTATGACCAGTTGTGATTGCTACAAATGTGTTCCACCTAGTACTTATGGTAACTATGAAAATGTGGCAAGTGCTACACTGATATGCTTACCCACAGCAACAGACCCAAGTGCCCTTGATTTTATTATACCCTTTTTATTTTATATTTTCCTAAGTTGTTTTGTCTGATCATCTATATATGTTGTATTCATCAGTCATTTTTCTAGTCTTTTTGTTCACCTTCAATAATTGAGAAAGCACCAATTAAGTTATTTACGAGCTGTAGTCCAACACTCTCCATGTTGTCTATATCCCAATTGTTCCAACTCATCATCTACACAAAGACTAATAAATTATTTGAGGCCTAGCCTATTAATTAAACTGAAACTTCTACTGTCTTCTTCATACTAGTAGTCAATTTCTTTCTACAATTCTCTGTTTGTCAAGTTATTGACTTTGAGAAGCATCAATGATATTTTTCTGCCTTCGTACATTTGTGTAAGATTTTTTTTGGGGGGGGGGGAAATCTTAGTATCTTTACATTATGTTTTTGAAAAAAAAAAAAGAAAAAAAGTGTGCAACTTAATTGAAAACTGATATAAATAATAGGGTATCTTAATTGAAAACTAATATAAATAATGGCGTATCTTAATTATTTCCTTCCTCATTTGTTTTATTTCTTCTAAACTTTTCCTTTGAGCTAACCACATAAAGAAAATCATTCAAATATGGCCAACCCAGCTTCTTAGTTTTTGATGAACAATTCGGCAAAAAGCAAAAAAAAACTAACATCAATAGTTAATTCTCACAACTAGATAACTGTAAGTCTACAAAAAGACAAAGTAATGCTCCTAATAATTTGAGCTACATATCTCATATCGTAAATATGATATTAGACATGTTTGTGTAGTTATTTGCTTTATTAATGTCTTTTGCATTTTCTTGATCTTTTCCACACAATTCTTTGACTATTGTTTTATGCTTATGTCCTTTTTGTGAAAAATAATATGTTTCCCCTCAAGCATTAAGACTATTATTTAAGCTCTCTCTCTCTCACACACGCACACACACACACACACACACACAAAAACACACACATTTGCATATTTGCTTTGTATCCTTGGTGATTCTTCATGAATAATTAACAAATGATGTTTCTGTGCTTGGAAACTAGACCTGTGACATTAATTTTGATATAAATGAAGATGAACAAGTTGTGTGCTTTCTTTATTTATTGTTTATAAATTAATATTTAATAATATTTTATTAATATTAAATCTCAATTGTTCAAATTTAATTAAAAATTCAGGAGGTGAAGTTGAAGTGGAAAACATAATGGGAAAAAAATTATATTTTGGTGCTTTTAGCATCTCTTGGAGGCATACTATATGTTAATGCCAAATGGGCCTTAAATAACTAGTATGCAATACTACTTAAAAAAAATTTATATTTTGGAAAACATAACGGGAAAAAAATTATATTTTGGTGCTTTAAGCATTTCTTGGAGGCACACTATATGTTAATGCCAAATGGGCCTTAAATAACTAGTATGCAATACTAGTTTAAAAAAATTGTATTGGGTTAATGGGTTCTATTTTTTTTTATTGAATTTAACTATTAATAATGTGAATAATTTCTGAAACTCTATATAAATTGTTGGGCCAAAAAAATTTTTCTATACAAATTGCAGCCCCCATCTAGTTAATAATAGAACTTCTATATGAACTAGCAATTATAAAATAAATAAACAGAGTCCTAATAGCATGTCTAAACAAAATGAACATATATAGTTTAGATGTATGAAAGCTGTATGTGACTACTCAAAATTGGGCTTGCAATTATAAAATAAATAGACAGAGTCCTAATAGCATGTCTAGACAAAATGAACATATATAGTTTAGCATCAACATATAAAGCTAGGTTGTAGGGGAAAAGGATGTAATAGATATATACTAGTAACATTTAATTAGTAGTTTCTTATGAATTTGATTACCTCTCAATTATGTTCTGCTTGCCACTATTCTTTACTTGCTTCTCATTAATTAACAAGAAAAAGAAAACTAGCTATTTCTAGTGGTGATGGAATAAAGAGAGAGAGAGAGAGAAAAGAAAAGAGGAAAAATATTTTTAATTATTTTTTCAAGTAATTCTGGTTAGTCATTAATATAGCCATTTTGTTTGTGACTTTAGGTGTTGGAAGTTTTCTCGGCATTTCCGTCAGCCTATTTTGCTAATCCAAAATCGAAGTTGACAAGTCTCCCATCATTCATTGGATCTTCTATCTCTTTAGTTTCTGTTCTATAAGTGAGTCAATACTTTATTTTTTTTGTATTTATCTAGCTTTTCTTAATACATATCTAGTTGCTACTGATAATTCCTTAGTAAAACTATTGGAGGGCTATGATTGATTTATGACTACTAGTTTTTCATTGTAAAATTATTAGAAGGTCCAACTTTTAGTAAAGACTTTGCAAAATTTATATGCAACTTATAGGATAAGAGTATTGTTTTAATGGTTTAAATGAGCATTATATATGTCTTTTGTATGAATTTTTCAACTTTTGTTGTGAAATACTATATTCTTACTTTTTTTGTTGGTTCCAAATATAGATTTTCATGGATTTATTGTATGTTTTGTAAACTAGCATACTTATACACACTTTTATACATACTCGTTAGTTCATATATAATCACTTTAATCTTTGTTGTGGGAGGTGTAGAGTTGTTTATAATATACTCCAATCTCCTCTAGGTGGTCATGGATCATAGTTGGATGAACGCTAGACGAACAAGTGCAGAATATGAAAATGGGTTGGAAATGTTTCTGGAATTCGCTAGAAAAAATGTTCCTGACAATAATGGAAGGTTCTATTGTCCTTGTATCAAATGTTTGAATGAGAGGCGACTAAGTGTTGTGGAAATTAGAGAACATGTATTTTGTTATGGGTTCAACAAGGGATATACACGATGGACATGGCATGGTGAATTTGAAACATCAAGTGTTTGCCAAAAGGGAGAAGTTGATCTAGATATGGATGATCGAGTAGAAGACATGATTCGTGATGTTGGAGTAGAAGCATTTGAGCGAGCACATATATATGATAGCTTGTATAGTGATGCAGAGAAACTTTTGTACCCAGGATGTGCTAAATTTACATGGTTGTCAGCTGTGTTAGGATTAGTTAATTTGAAAGCAAAAAATGGGTGGAGTGATAAGAGTTTCACAGATTTGCTTGAATTGTTGAAAATAATGCTTTCAGAAGGTAATGAACTACCGGATCGTAACTATGAGGCAAAGAAAGTATTGTGCCCAATGGGTATGGAATATAAAAAGATACATGCTTGCCCCAATGATTGTATATTGTATAGAAATGAGTATGAAGGGCTACATATGTGTCCAAAGTATGGGGTACCATGCTATAAAGTGAAGGAGGATAGTGATTCTAATTGTGATATGAGTATTACGGGGCCTCCTGCGAAGGTGTTATGGTATCTTCCAATAACACCACGGTTCAAGCGCTTGTTTGCTAATGCAAATGATGCAAAGAACTTGAGATGACATGCAGATGAGAGGGTTTTTAATGGAAAGCTCCGACATCCAGCTGATTCCCCTCAATGGAAGGTAATTGATGAGTTGTTTCCTAACTTTGGTAGTGAGCCAAGAAACTTTGAATTGGACTTTGTATGGATGGAATGAACCCTTATGGTAACATGAGCAGTAAACATAGTTTATGGCTTGTTCTTTTGGTGATTTACAACCTACCTCCTTGGTTGTGCATGAAACGCAAGTACATCATGTTGTCTATGATGATTTCGGGCCCAAAACAGCCAGGAAATGACATAGATGTTTACTTGGGACCTTTGATTGCAGACTTGAAAATGCCGTGGGATGAAGGTGTTGATGTATTTGATGCATATTACAAGGAGACTTTTAAGATGCGTGCCATGATCTTTTGCACAATAAATGACTTTCCAGCATATGGAAACTTGTCTGGGTACAGTGTTAAGGGGCATAAGGCATGCCCTATTTGTCAAGAAGGCACACGCTGCAATCAACTTAAGTATGGAAAGAAGACAGTCTACCTTGCTCATCGGAGATTTCTTCAGTGAAACCACCCATATCATAGATTGAAAAAAGCTTTCAATGGCTTACAAGAGTATGAAGATGCTCCCAAGGCATTAAATACAGAGCAAGTTTATCAACGGGTGAAAGACATTAATGTTATTTTTGGAAAGACTCAAAAACTTGCAACTGAAAAGAATTTATGGAAAAAGAGGTCTATCTTCTATGATCTTCCATATTGGCAAAGTCTTGAGGTCAAGCATAGTGTTTATGTGATGCATGTAGAGAAAAATGTGTGTGATAGTCTTATTGGAATGCTTCTCAATATACAAGGCAAGACCAAGGATTGTGCAAATACGAGAAATGATATGGTTGCAATGGGAATACGACAAAGTTAGCTCCGCAACTAGTAGGTAAGAGGACTTATTTGCCCCTAACTTGCCATACATTGTCCAGAAATGAGAGAAGAAGTTTTTGTGAGTGTTTACATGGTGTTAAAGTGCCCCAATGGTATTCTTCAAATGTTGAAAGGCTTGTGTCAATGAAAGATTTGAAATTAATAGGTTTAAAGTCTCATGACTGCCATGTCTTGATACAACAACTATTACCGGTGGTTATTCACAACGTATTACCAAAAAATTTGAGACATACTATAGCCAGGCTATGCTTTTTCTTCAATGTCATATGTAGCAAAGTCATTGACCCTCAGAAATTAGATGAATTGGAAAATGATGCTACTATTATCTTATGCCAACTTGAGATGTGCTTTCCACTTTCTTTTTTTGACATCATGGTACATTTAATGGTCCATTTAGTGAGGGAGATAAGATTGTGTGGCCCTGTTTATTTATGATGGATGTACCCATTCGAGCGATACATGAAAATCCTAAAGGGGAATGTTAAGAATCCACATCGACCTAAAGCATTAATTGTTAAAAGATATGTTACTGAAGAAGCCATTGAGTTTTGTACTGAATACTTAGTAGAAGTAGAAGTAGAAGTTGTAGGACTTCCAAAGTCTTGCCATGAGGGAAGAGGTACTGGTAAGGGTACACGGGGGTTAAGAGTAAAAAGCATAGGTCGTGAAGAAGTATTACAAGCATATCTATACATTTTAAATAACACTGATGAAGTTCAACCTTACTTGGCTACCCATAAAAGCATTATAAGAGGAAAAAACCCTTGAAAGAATGATAAATGGTTAGTGAATGAGCATAACAAGACTTTTAGATCATAGTTCAATGAACAGGTTATGAATGATGATAATGTATCTAATACAATAAGATGGTTAGCCGATGGGCCTCAGTTTGATGTTGTATGCTGGAGTGACTATGACATCAATAAGTATTCCTTCTACAAAAAAGGCCCAGGATGACAAGAGTATTATGCAAAATAGTAGAGTTATGGTAGTAGCAGAGTCAATGCATTTTTCGAGTTCAAAAGATAAAAACCCAGTATTGGCAGCCATATCTTATTTTGGAGTTATTGAAGAGATTTGAGAGGTTGATTATACTAAATTTAAAGTACCTATTTTCAAAGGTAAGTGGGTTGATAGTAATAATGGTATCCAAATAGATGAGTTAGGATTTACATTGGTGGATCTTAATAAGGCAGGATATAAGGATGAGCCCTTTATCATGGCATCCCAAGCGAAACAAGTGTTTTATGTCACTGATCCGGTGGATAAAAGGTGGTCTATGGTTTTACAGGGGAAAAGGATGATTGTTGGTGATGAGAATGATGAATCAAGTTTCAATATTTGTGAGACTCCTCCTTTCTCATCAAGGCTACCTGAACTAAGTGAAGAAGATGAAGTAGACAAAGCACATGCCACAAGAGATGATCATAATGAAGGGATATGGGAGAATAACATTAAATAAAGTTTGAGTTAAGTTATTAGTTATCTTATTTCATTGTTCATATAATAGTTTATTAAAATTGTTTGAATTTTGTTTATTACTTTTCTTATTTCATACTTTAATTATCTTCAATATGCTTACCTTATTATCTTACTGTCTAAACAGGCACATAGAGAATCGTTCTATTGATCAGTCTACTCATAATGATACTCAAAGTGGCCAAGCCCATCAATCTACATGTAAAAGGGGTAGACGTGGCACGCGGTTAAAGGAATTAACCCTCGGTCATGGTGGTGAACAAAGGATACATATTGAATTTGATGAGAGTTGGAATCTAATTGGGCCTAATAGGAAGAGGTTTAAAAGTTTTGTTGCCCTTCTAAGACGTAGTAAGGCAAGCATTTTAGAATGAGTAGGAAGATGTATCCAACAGGGTGAAGGATCAGATTTGGGAAACTATCACAGTATATCACTATATAAACTATTATATTTATCAATGTTATTATATCACTAACTTCCTTTTATATGTGTGTATTGTAGCTCACCTATGATGTTCCTCCCAATGAATTTTTGAGGACAAAGTTGATTCAATATGCAGGGGAGCGATGGAAGGCCTTCAAGGCCAGTCTTATTAGTAGATATGTGTTTGGTAAGCTGAAGGGAGTAAATCCTTGCGAGGATTATCAATTTCTTGAAGAAGAGATTTGGCATAAATTTGTTGAAAGTCATCTAGATAAAAAATTTCAGGTTAGTAAACCAAGAATGTGTAAATGAAATGGTTTTATTCATTATTGATTTTATTCTCTTATTGTTCATAGGAGAAGAGACAAAAAGCTCAAGAGTTGCAAGAAAAAAATGTTTACCCCCACAGATTGTCACGTGGGGGTTATGACTTGCTTGAAGAAAAAATTATGAAACAAAAGTTGAAGGAGCGTGAAGATGCTCAAGGTGACTCATCCACTATTACTTCTCTTCCATCTCCACCTACTTGCCCTGAGAAATAGAAGCTTGCACGGCAAACAAGGGAAGGAGAGTATGTCACTGAGGAGGCTCGTGCAGTTGCTGAGAAGATTGTAAGTAATTTAGGACTAATCAAATTTATTATTTGGCTTTAGTTATACATGTGTTAAATATGTTTGTTATTTGTATATTACAGAATTCTCTTCAAGAATAGTACTCCCAGGGAAGCTTTACTCCTGTTAGAAGGAATGATATCTTGGCCACTACTTTAGGGAAAATAGAGCACCCTGGCCGTGTTAGGGGAGTTGGAAGAGGAGTAGGTATCAAGCAGTATTTTGGATCAACTAAACACCATGGCTCAAGAATCATGACTAGGGATGAGATGGAATTGATGGTGGCAGCGCAGGTGGTAACACAGGTGGCAGATATAAAGGATGAGGTGATGTCCTTATTTGGCACAGTAGGGATACCATCACGGATAGACACATCCGTCCAGGGAACTAATTCTCCCATAGTTCAAAGCACAAAAGATAGTTGCATTCCTGACCTTGCATCGGAGGGTGCTCCCATCGAAGATAGTAGACAACCATGTGAGCTATATTTGGAGGATCCTTAAAGGCGATTAGTAGCTTATGGTAAAGTCTACAACTTGGGCTCAATCATCCATCACCAAAAAATAAAGGATGATCAAGTGAGGGTAGTGGTTTATCGAGCTGAAGTTCCAGATGCACCGGTACCATTGCCTAGTGAAGAGGTGAACACAGTAGGGGAAGCCTTAAATACTTTTATTTTATGGCCAAAAAGACTAGTTCAGGTATTTTTGATATCACTATCTTGTGTTTTACTCATACTTCATATAGCATGTAGTGTTTTTAATAATTGCTTCATTATTTAGGAAACTACTCCCTTAATCCTGCAATCCCAACCCCAGATGGATCCACTAACACGTCTGTGTGTAGTGGCAATGAACATAAAAAATCCTATAAAGGTTCATATGGATTTCAGAATTATAGATGATATGAAGGATTATGACTTCTACATTTTCCAAAGGGATGTGATGGAGCTACTCATGACTGATAAGTTGAATATATCGATCCTGCAATTGTTTATGAAGTAAGTTTATTGTTATTTTTGAATGATATCTAAGCATTTAACTCTTAAAACTAACATATTTACAATATTGTAGGTATCTCAATCGCCTTTGCAACTTGTCAGGAAAAAGTGATAAGTATAATTTCATGTGCCCACAACACATCCAAAGGCAAGGTAATAAGACATCTGTAATATCAGCCTACATCAGATCTAGGCTCAAAGAAGGCAACAAGCAATGTTTCCTTGCACCATATCGTCAAGGGTAAGAAAAATATTGTAATTGATATGATATTATGGTTGTGTAATTCATTCCCTATTTTGTAGAGACCATTAACAGTTGATGGTTATTTCCCCTCAACAAAATGTTGTCACCTGGTTCTGCTCTGTATCGATGCCACCAAAAGATGATTTCAAGGATATGATTGACACGTAAGTGTGTTTGGGAAATCTTTACTTTGTGATATTTATTATTATTACTTTATAATATAATTCTTTGCATGCATTTGAACTTAGCGCTCTGGGATCGAGCAAAGTCCTGCAAGGTCAGCATGCACATCAGCTGAAGAAGACTTCGTGGTTTTATCCAAAGGTAACTAGTTTGAACCTGAGCACTTTTTGTAACAAACTTTTACTCTTTTGTGATGTTGGTTATTTTTTGTTCATCTGTAGTGTCAAAAACAAGTGGGAGACAAAGTGTGTGGATATTATGTGATGATATATATGTTCAATATCATTACTTCAGGAACTGTTGAATCATTTGAAAAGGTAATTATGGTTTACAAAACTTGGTTTTGTTCCTTTGTGAGTTCATGTTTTGATGGGCATTGAACTTGTAGATATTCGACAATGAGGACTCCTTTTCTGAAGAGGAAATTAAAGGCATTCAAAGGCATTGGGCAAGCTATTTATTGGAAACCACTTCATTTTGAAGGTTAGATTTGGTTGTGAAAACTTTCTAAATAAGTCTCAAACTTGCGTAGGTGGAAACATGCCCATGCAATTGTAAATCACGTACTTTAAGTTTATGAACCTTGTCTTGATGTATGTTGTTATACTTTTAGGTTAAATTACAGTAGGCTAATTTGATCTTCATGCTAAGTAATTGGTTTAGGTGGAATGAGTGGTGTTTTAATTTTGCAAATTGTGCTATTGGCACTGCATAAAGTGGTAGATATATATATCTATATATATATATATTCATATATATATATATAATGGTGGCATCTTATTTTAGGGTATCTTATTACTTATTATAAACGAAAGAATGGGGATACAATATTTTTGGGATCTCTTATTAGTTATAATGAAAGATTTTTATATAAACAAAAGAGGTGTTAGTGATGTTTAGATAAGTGGCAATTCAAAGTAGAAATTTAATTCTTTTCCTTGAGAAATGGGAACTGTAGAGAAAGATGATTTTTTCATTGAAAAGAAGATATAACATTGAGATTAAAACTCTGACTGATAAAGATATTTCTTTATGATTTTTGTATAGGGTGGATGCTGAAATGAAAGCTATTTTTGTTGGCCAACTATGTTCAAAAGAAAGCTAAAGATTGGTCATGATAAGTTTTTGTTGTATTGATAATTTTATGCTATTATACTTTTAAGTTGATTTTAGGCATTATAGCCCTTTAAATTTGAAAGATATTGGGCTATTTACAACATTTTTTTGTTTGTACAGTGATGTTGTTTAATAGATTGTAACCTATGCGTAGAAAATACACATTGTTCAAATTAAAATGTGTTATTGGTACTGGTTGATTGCATCTAAAGTGGTATACATTTTCCATGATTGTAAACATTATAAATAGGGAGGATAAGTGTAAGATTCAGTAAGTATATTTTAAAAAAAATGATAATGAGCACTTTCTAGATCGGTTTGGAGTCATAACCGATCTAGAAAGTGCTTATTATCATTTTTTTACAATGATTTTCTAGACCGGGTGTTTAAACAACCGGTCTAGAAAAGGAAACTTTCTATATCGATCACTTCTACACTTACACTAGAACTAATCTAGAAAGTCTATTTTACCCGATCTAAAAAGTGCTCAGTGTAGTAGTGCATTATTCTGTAAAATCAACCCCAAATATTTAAACTTTGACACCTCAGGGATGATTTGCTCTCCAATTTTTATCTCTAAATCATTTCTAATTTGCCTCTTATTAAATTTGCAATGCATATATTCCGTCTTGCTTCTACTCAGACGGAAAGCTTTTGATTCCAAAGTATGTCTCCATAATTCAAGTTTAGAGTTGACCTCTTATTTTGAGTCCTCAATTAAAACTATATCATTCATGAAGAGCATACACTTTGGAATTTCTTCTTGAATATGTTCTGTAAGAACATCCAAAACCAAATCAAACAGGTATGGACTCAAAGAAAATCCTTGATGTAAGCCTATTGTTATAGGGAAGTTCTTTGTCACACCTCCAGAGGTTCTTACACTTGTTGTTACCCCCTCATACATATCCTTTATAGCTCGAATATAAGCTACACGGACACATTTTTTCTCTATTGCTTTTCACAATACATCTTTTGGTACTCTATCATAGGCTTTTTCCAAATCAATGAAAACCATATGCAAGTCCCTCTCTTTACTTCAGTATCTTTTAATCAAACCCTTTAATAAATAAATAGCCTCTGTTGTAGACTGTCCTGGCATAAATCCAAATTGGTTTTCTGAAATACAAGACTCCTTTATAAGTCTATACTCAATTACTCTTTCCCAAAGTTTGATGGTGTGACTCATGAGTTTTATCCCCCAATAATTAGTATAATTTTGAATATTCCCCTTGTTCTTGTATATGGGCACTAGAGTGCTCTTTCTCCATTCCTCTGGCATTTTCTTGGACCTTAAAATCTTATTAAATAACTTAGTGAGCCACCAAACCCCCTTCTCTCCTAAGCACTTCCAAACTTCGATAGAAATACCATCGGGACTAATGGCTTTACCATTATCTATTCTTTTAAGAGCTTCTTTCACCTCTACAATCCGAATCCTACGATAGAAATTCAAATTGAGATCATCTTCATGGGTTATTAATCCTTTAGTGTCAATAGTCATATCCAATCCATTATTGAAAAGCTTATAAAAGTAGCTCTCCCATCTTTCTTTGATATCATTATCTGCAACTAAAATTTTTCCTTCTTCATCCTTAATGCATCTTACTTGGTCTAAATCTCTTGACTTTCTTTTCCATCTCTTGGCAATTTTGTAAATCTTATGTTCACCATTCTTTATTCCTAAATTCTAGTAGAATTCCTCAAAAGCTTTAGATCTAGCCTCGCTCACTGCTTTCTTGGTCTCCTTTTTAGCCAACCGATAACATTTCCAATTTTCATTGTTATTGCATAGATGCAAGGCTTTGAAACACTCTTTCTTATATTTGACCTTCTCCTCTCATTCCACCACCAAGATTCTTTATCCTTAGGTCTAAAACCTTTGGGTTCAGCCAATACTACTTTAGTAGTATCCCTGATCCTTTTAGCTATCTCATCCCACAAGATGTTAGCACTTCCTTGCAAGTCCCAATTACCTTCCTCTATAACTTTCCTCGTAAAGACCACTTGTTTCTTACCTTTTAGTCGCCACCACTTAATCCTAGGATTTAAAGCTTTTCGACTTTTCAGTTTACGGGTTTTAACTATCACATCAAGAACCAAGACCCTATATTGTGAAGTTAAACTCTCACCAGGGATTACTTTGCAGTCTTTACAAGTTGATCTATCTGAGTTCCTTACCAAAAAGAAGTCAATTTGCGACCTTTGGACTCCACTCTTATATGTAATTAAATGCTCCTCCCGCTTCTTGAAATAGGTGTTTACAATCGTAAGGTTGTAAGCCATTGAAAAATTAAGAATGGAATGTCCCTCTTCATTTACTTCTCCAAAGCCATAACCGCCGTGAGCTCCCATATATTGCCTTGTCTCTTTTCCAACATGACCATTAAGGTCCCCCCCAATGAGGATCTTTTCCTCTTGTGGGATATCTTGAACCAAGCCCCCAGATCTTCCCAAAACTTTTCCTTAATATGTGCGTCCGACCATACTTGAGGTACATAAGCACTAATAACATTGAGTGTATCATGTCCAATAGTCAATTTTAAGGATAGGATCCTATCTCCAATCCTTCTGACTCCTATCACATTCTTTTTCCAGTCTTTGTCCACAATAATACCAACCACATTTCTTGCTCTAACCTTCCCTATATACCAAAGTTTATAACCAGTAGTGTCTAACTCCTTAGCCTTTACTCCCACCCATTTAGTTTCTTGAAGATATAAGATGTTAATTCTCCTTCGAATCATAGCATCCACCACCTCCATAGATTTACCTGTTAACGTACCAATATTCCAAGAACTGAATCTAATCTTGCTTTTCTGGGCTAGCTTCTTTACCCACATCCGTCCAGTATGATGTGGGAACCCTTGCTTATTTAACACTACACCCGGGCGCTGATATAGCGGCTCTAGCTCATTTGACACTACATTCGAGCCATATAGCGCGTTACTTCTGGGCAATGACCTAGCCTTAGCACATATATGTCTTTGATCCATGTCATGAGATTTTATAGATTTTTACGTTGGCTGTCGAGGGCCTAACATAAACCTCCTCCTTTACCTGGGTTTGGGACCGGCTATGACACTACATAGGCGGAGTTACGTTCATATGACACAAACATTTGTTGGATTATTTGCAGAATATATAATGCCATTATTGTGCAGCTTGCAGATAAATGCAATTTGACAGGATCGAACTACAAACAGCTTTGTTTTTTGAAAATCATTTGGAAACATCTAAATCCGTTTAGCAATTTGTCATCACTACATGCTGTTAATACGGTAATGCATATATCATGAGCTCAAGGTTCAATGAAGTCAAACAAGTGATGAGGATTAAGCTAGCAAGAGATATGACCATGAGATCTTGCATGTGCCGAGCGTGATCTGTTAAAATGAAGGCCTAGAGCTATCCTTCATGTGCTAGCAACATGTGACAAAAAGCTTAGGCCTAATTCTAATTGTTCCTGGGTTATTATTCAGCCGATTATGCAAATAAACATGTCAAATATCGGTGCATGGGATTTCCTTAATGCTGTAGCATGTTTTTAGTCTTTATTTATCTATTTTTTTAAGGAGCTTTATTTATTTGTTAAACTTTTATTTTCTTTGATAAAACTTATTGTTTTCGTTTTTACAGATGCTTATTAGAGTAATAGAATTTTCTAATTAAGTTGTAGTAAATTTAAACAACTCAAGTATGTTAGAGGCTTCCTTTACCAACTGGACCAACATGCATTGGCATCATGTGTGTGTATATATATCTGTAATACAATAAGCTAAAGAAAATAAATTTTCAAGGAAAACATTAATATAAAAAAGTTTATATTTTTAATATATTTTATATGTTATTACATGTAGATAATTTGAAAGAAATCAGGATAGATGCTATAAATTTTATCAAAAATAAATTAATATATACTTAATATATGTAAGATATAAAATTTTAAAAGGGAAACTGATAGTTAGATACCGTAGAATGAAGTTAATTTCATAAACATATCTACAATATGCAAAATTTCTAGCAAATACCAAAGTATCAAACTGGAATTAATTTGTACTGAAACATATCAATTTTGCCCCTAAGTCAAAGTTGGAAATATGTTCAAAATCAGTTGGTAAGATGCGAGGATCAAATGGAAATAAGAGAGCAAAGGCAGAATTGACGTTTTCAATCGCAAATTAATTTTAGTTTGATACCTTGGCATCTGTTGGGAATTTTATAAGTTGTAGCAATGTTTTTAAATTTAACTTCCTTCCACAGTATTTAACTATCATTTTCCCTTTTAAAAGTGTGTGTGATTAATAAAATTAATTAAATAAATACTAGTTACAAAAGGAGGTTCGACATCCCACCAAATCATGAAAGCTTACTTTGTGTGGCAAAGTACCTTCTTTTTATTTGCAATGACTATAAAAGCACTAGCTAATTATACGACTACTGTCAACAGAACTCTGAACAAACGGTCTTGATCCAGGAGGGGTAAGCACCCAAGAGAAGGGTCTTGGAAGAGACATGATGATTCCCACTTAGTTGTATGAAAGATTCTTTGCTAGGTAGTCAGAAACTTTGAGAGACTCTCCCCTTGCGTAGAACACATGAGTTCCTATCTCAATCAATAATCGTCTATATAGATATCCAGGATCAGTAAGAATGGTTATTACTATATGTCCTTAAGATCAGGTTCATGGCCTCGATTGAGTCACTTTGAATGAAGTTCTTTGTCCACCCCCTGCTTTTGGCAGTCAATAGGCCCCAGTAAATAGCAAACAACTCAGCTACAGTAATAGGATGAAAACCAAGTTTGGTGACATACATACTGCGCTATTTCTGACAACTCCTTTGCAAGTAGCAAGTCCTTCCTCGTTGACAGAGGCATCAACATCAATTCTTAGGTAGCCTTCTAGTGGAGGCCTCCAATTGTTTTCACCCCATGTAGTTGCATGTTGTAAGCTCTCCATATGTTATAAGATTTTGTAATCCAAACTAGCTTGTTGTGAGCTTCTCTTTATGATTTCCATACATGTGGTATTTTTGCCTTCAAAAACCGCAGTGCACCTAGCTTTCCGAATTTCCCAACAAACATGGACAAAATTTGTCATCCAAGATACATTGGTATGTGAGATCATACCTGCTTTCTTGTGGAAGTTCCAGGACAACCAGTCTTGTAGCTCCAGATTGGTGAATCTTTTGCCATCGGGGATTTATAATTTTTTTGCCAAACCTCCCTTGCAAATGGACAGTCCATTAGACAATGTGATGTTGTCTCATTTCCCCCCATGCCACAACTGTGAGAGCAGCTGCCACTTGTGGTAATGCCTCTACTGCTGACGAGGACTATTGGTGGTAGTTTGTTTTTTGGCACCAGCCACAAGAAATGCTATAATTTATGAGGAGCACCCATTTCATTATATGTATAAAAATTAAATTAACTATTTTATGACTAATTATTAATGCTCAAATCTGACCCCAAAAGTATCAAACACCCTTATTATTTATACAATACTTTTTAATACTTCTCTCTTTTATCATTATTATTGAATAGTAAAATTATCAAAAAAAAAAAAAATTATTGCTATCTTAAAATTCTGAAGTGTTAGCTGTTTAGAAACAATAAAATACCTAAAGGGTCAATTATTGGAAAAAGGAGGGACTATATATAAGATTTTATCTTTTTAGGAATTAAACTCGTAAAAAAAATCATATTGAAAGATCTAAAGTAATTCCAATCATAAAAAGTTGTAACTTTATATTTTATCTTCCCAATACGTTGTAAATTATTTATCAATCAGACTTCATATGAGATAGTGATGGTCAATATATAAAAGGTGTCAAAACTTTTCAAAATTGGCGATTTGTCTCATTTTAGGTCCAAATGCCTTTTTTTTTTTATTTCACATCTTATGAAATCAAATAGGGTAAGAAGAGCGTTTTTTTATTTTTTTAATAATTAACCTACTATATTTTATTATTAATCTGTATATATGTCTTAGTTTGTTGTGTAACATAATTCATAAAGATAATTGCAACATACCTTTATTATATATGCATATATAGATTATAAATGAAAAAGAAAAAGAGTATTGAGTGCATCCGATATAAAATTATACTATGTTCCTAATATATGGAAACAAACGTCAGTATGCACCATTATTTAGTATTATTAAACTCCCCTTCCCCCACGCCGAGGGCGCCCGCCGGGGACCACTTGAAGTCGTCAACTTCTGATCAAACATAGAGATGTACTTATAATTCGATCCATTTGAATGTTCAAGACCCAAATTATGCGACACAAAGCGCCATGTACAATAAATGCATTGTCTACCCCATCTCTCTCACTTTTGAACTAGTCTAAAGCCAGTCATTATTGAACGGGTTTGAATTGGTTAGATTTTTTCTTAATTTTTTAAAAATTTCAAATCATATTTCTAAGCTATACTATATCTATAGTTATGCTTTAAACATTGAGAAATAAATAATAGTAATGTTTAAATGTGTAAAAAATATGGATATATATTACATGATTATGAATTATAAAATAATTATATATACATTATAGATTCCTTATATCTCATCATTACTTTCTTTAAATTATACAATAGTTATTCACCTTTTGAAATTATGTTTTCTATAACAACATAGTCCCAAACACCTCCAGAATTAATTAAAAGCTTCAAACTTCAACCAAACACAACCTAAACATTTCAAAATAACTTCTCAAAATTTCAGAGCAGCAGAAACAAACTAGAAAACACTAGACAATGGGCTGGGGCTGCGGCCTCTACAATACCATGCCCGGCAGCTCCAGCTCATTCCAGAGACTCCCTCGTCACTGTCTCCACTGGTGTCGCGGCGTGTAACGCCCCTCATGATATCTTTATTGGCTTGTGCTCAGGACCGGAGGAAACAGGGCAAAGTTAGGTTCAAGAGAAGCCAGAAGGGGCTTTACGCCGCTGCGAGAAGTAGAGTCGTCACGGCGAGATGCCTTCTAATAGCGTTGTCCGGTAAATTTATGGTGGCGCTGCAGCGAGATATCTAGAGTTGCGGCGAGAGTCAAGATTTTTGTTTAAATTCGGATCATTTCGGACGTTTGGAAAGAAAGAAATCGGAGAGAGCGACGAGAGAGGCGACAAGGGTTCGACATTTTCGGTGTCCAGGAGTGATTTTTGGACCGAGGGAGCTTGGATTTAAGTTGGTAAGTGTTCTCTACTCCTCCCTCTTTATTTTTCTTTAGTGGAAATTTGGGGTTTTTGGTTTTGAGGTTGGATTTCCAGTTTGTGATGAAATCCACCGATTGAAATGGTTAAAAAGAGGTTAATGATGTGTGTTTTGGTGTTCTTGTTGCTTAGATGTGAGTTTTGATGGGTTTATATGTGATTTGAGCTTAACCCTAGGTTGACTTCAGTTAAGGCTCTTGGGAATCCGAGATGTATGGTATTGTTTGGTGTGTAAATGTTCCCCAAGAGTTTATTGATGCATGAAAGGGGTGTTGGAACCTTGGGTTAGGCCTAAAGTGGTTGAATTGTGATGTTTTGGTTATTGGTATATCGTGTTAACGAAAGAATTGTGTTAATATGAAGGTTGTTTGGTTAGCCGAGAGGGGTTCGAGTGTGTTGGTGTTCAAGAAAGCATGTGGAACTTGTGTGAGCGCGGTATTGACAACCTAAGGTAACCGGATGTTTGTTTATGTGGTATTGTATAGTTGTGTATGTATGCATGTCTCTTTCATACCATGATATTGATGTGTTGTGTGTATCGTTTTCTATATATATCGTGGTATGCATACGATTAGATGATGATGATGATTGTGATGATGATACATATGATGTTGACATTGGTATGATATGAAATGGTGCATACATGATGATATGACATGATGATGATTATATGATGATACATTAGTATCACCACATGATATTGTTGTTAGGTTGACTGGTCACCCAAGAGGGGGGGTGAATTGGGTGATACAAGATTTTCGCTCTTTTGAATCACAACCCAATTTCACTAAGAGTGCAGTAAAACAGGGATAAACAGAGATGGTTGTGTGTAGCAGCTGAGTAGAGAAGATAAAGAACAATACACAATGATTTATACTGGTTCAGCCCAACCACTTGGCCTACATCCAGTCCCCAAGCCACCACTTGAGATTTTTCACTATATCTCACAGGTTTGATCCGGGCACCTGTGAAGCCTCAGTACATTCTCACAAGTTTCAGTAGGCACTTGTGAAGCCACTCTCCTCACACCCTTACAAGATGTGTAAATCCCTTAGTGTTTCCCCACACTAAGATTCTACCCAGAAAATGTAGAAAGAAATATTTACAGAATGAAAACTCTCTTGAAGAGTAGATAATACATTAAGAGTTCACTCTATTGAGGTGGGTTTTTCAAACTATGCTAAAACAGAAAGATTTTACAAGTTGCAGCAGCATTTTCGCATAAACTCTCTTAAGATTATTACCCATAAGTTCAAATGATGTTATATTTATAGTTTTGTAGTGTAGTTAGACGTTAGATACAAGATCTAGCCGTTAGATATGTTACCCAACGGTTTACTCTGCAAAACTAGCCGTTTACCAACCTCATTTAATGAATCTGACACACTGAAATTCGAATTTTGGATGTTTAACAGACGAATTTCGAAGAGTCCATAAGTTAAAGTTTTTAGCGTTTAAGTTTGAAGTTTGTCTGTCCAAAGCTGAAATTCGAATTTTCATCTTGATAAATGTTTCTATGTTGGGACATTCAAATTTTGGAGTTTATAGTTCTTCTGGTAAGTTTAAACAGTAATTCCATATTGCTATAGTACCTTCAAAGTTTGAATTTTGGTTCCAAAATTCGTCTGACAGTGAGCAACTCAATATGGCACAAGTTCTTCCTTTCGAAATTCGAATTTTCAATGTGAAAATTCGTCTGTTAGTTGTTTCAGAAGTATTTTCACGTTTCTGAAATCGCGAAATTCGAATTTTGAAAGTGAAAATTCATCTGTTGGACCTGAAGTTTGAATTTCCACTGTCAAAATTCGTCTGTCAGTGGCAAGCTCAATTCTGCACGAAGGTTCTCTTCGAAATTCGAATTTCGGAGGCCCGAAATTCGTCTGTCGCAACGGAACCAACGTAACTTCGAATTTTGCACTGTAGACAATTTTGCAGAAGCTATAACTCTCTCATTTTAACTCCAAATTAAGAAAATGACCTATGGTTGGAAAGATATGAATGTCTACTTTCAAATGAAATAAGTTTCACTTCAAAAACAAACGTATTTTGTGAGATATGATCGAAATAATGATAAGAGATCAAAACTGAAAATTCATATCTCACTTCTCAACTTTAAATAACCATAGCTTTTTCATATGACTTTCATTTTGAGTGAAATAACCTTCTTTGAAAAGCTTATTAAGTCTAGTTTCATATGAAATAAGTTTTACATCAAAGCCATATGTATTTTGAGAGATATATTAAAAATACTAAGCAAAGGTCAAACTCTAGATTCTTGAAAACCAGATTTCACTAACTATGTCTGACTCGAAATTCGAAGTTCAACACCTGAAATTCGTCTGTCAGAGGTGATATCTCTGGAACTTCAAATTTCAGTCAGCAAAGTCATATTTTCACAAAGTATATGAAGTTTAACTTCTCAAAATTCATCTGTCATCAGAGTTTTTCAAAGCTAACATCAGATTTACTTAATCTAACTCATTTAGAACATATGGTAACAAGATTAAGTAATTTTTAAAGATTAATCCCACCTCAAGACCTAAGTGAAAATAAAACATACCTAGTGACTAGGTCTTCAAATGTTGAGTTCCACTTCCACTTGGTCATTTCCTTCTTGGCATGCTCCCTTTTGATCTTCCATTTTTTGAGCATCCTTTCTTTTCTTCTTTCTTGAGTGAGGCATGATATTTATTTCCATTTCTGTATTCTAATGCTCACTCTTCTTACTTGGACCAACCTATATTTAATATATTATACTTACAAACCAAGTAGTTAGTCCAGTTTATATATCCAACTTATATTATTCATTGTAAAAGTACAGTGGATATATTTACACATAGCATGATATATGTATTATAACCATAATTAAATACAAGCTAATATGTATTTTACTTCCTTAAGGAACATTATATATGTCAGATACATATAATGCATTTCTTCCTTATTACTCTATATTTGTCATCATCAAAACTTATATTGTACTAAACCTTACAATTGTGAGACTGTGTTATATGGTGGACGGAGTGGTGATGATATGATGATATATATATATATAACGTATGATGATATATGTATTTGTTAGGGAGGATAAGGATGGGATATGTGTATATGTATATGTGTTAGGGAGGATAAGGGTGGATTGTATGTGTTAGGGAGGATAAGGGTGGATTGTATGTGTTAGGGAGGATAAGGATGGATTGTATATGTTAGGGAGGATAAGGATGAGACCCCTGAGAGGGCGACATGCATATCTTTCATTTTACATTGCATTCATGTGTTATATGAGTTATGTATAAGAATATATATATATATGTTTATATGTATGGTTGTCCCCGGTTACTGAGACATTGTCTTACCCCACTCTCTCCTATGACTAACCCTTTCAGGTGAAGGTTCTGGCGCTAGTCCTGAGAAGCCTAGAGAGTAGTTGCGAACGTGTGAATAGTCTATGTACTGTTTGTTTTTGGATAATGTATTATGTACCAAGTATGATAGAATGTTTTGTATTAAGCATATGGTGTTAGAAGAATGGTTGTAAATGTATATTATGATATATGGGTAGTTGCATATTTTGGTTGTGTATGGAATATGTTATTTGTGGTGTTTTGAGAGTGTTGGATGTTGAGAAGTCGGTATTGTGGTATTTGTGTGCTCAGGGTGGTTTTAGGCCTAGTTGTTGTGTTTAGGGCCTGTAGCCCGTCTTGTCATGTTGAGGTTCAAGGGGGTCAAAACTCAGATGAGTGGTTATTTTGAGATGAAACCTCTTTGGACAGGTCAATTTAGGGGTTTTGGATCTGTATGAATGGTCTCTGAGTGACCAGTTGTCTTTGATGACAATTGTAAGTGGTTAGTGGTGAATTTTGGTCAATAAGTGGCCAAAATGGTGTTAACGGTCCAGAATCTCCATATGGAGTTGGTTTGATACAAGAAGGGTATCTATGGATAGCTTAGGACTAGATTGACTTGTAGGAGTTGGAATCAAGTCAATTGGAGGTCGAAGTATAAAGTTATGCGCGTCGAAAATTTGTCCTGGATTATAGAAGTTGCTGATATGGGATATTAGCAGGGGGCGTCACGGCTTCAGAGTCCGCGGCGCCAGTGAGGCCAGAAGCGAGGGAGTTTCAGGGGAGGCCGGAGCCTCGGTGGTACCGTAGCGGTCGCGGCCCCAACCCAGTTTTGGGTGTTGTTGTTCTGTTTCTGCTGTTTATGAAGAATGAGGTGAGTACTGGTTGATGATTTTGGTAGTTATGGGTTTAAGACTGGAGGGTAATTGGAGGTAGGTTGTAGTGGTCGCGGCCCCAACCCATTGCTGATGCAAAATTTCAACTTTCGAGGCAAACTTCCAATGCGCGTAACTTTATGTTCCGACCTCTGATTGACCTTATTCCAACTCCTACAAGTCAATCTAGTTCCAATCTATCCATGGACATCTCCTTCACCTCAATCCAACTCTGTATGAAGATTTTAGACACTTGACACCGTTTTGGCCACTTTTTGATAAAAACTCACCACTTACAACTCCCAATTGCCACCCAAGGCAATTTGACCATTTGGGACCATTTACACAGGTCTTAAATCACTTAAACAACTTGTCCAAATAGGTTTACCTCAAAGGAACAATTTCTCTAAGATTTGACCCCCTTGAACCCCATTTGACAAATTAGGCTATTTGCCCCAAAACACACCAACAAGGCCCAATACTACTTTTGACCTCACAAATGCTACTATACTGACTTGACAACATCTCAGACAAAACATACATCACAAACAGTCATACTCATCACATTCATTTTCCATACATAACCATACATACAACATCCATTTGTAGTAATCCTCATCCATGTCATACATCCATTACAAAACATTCTATCCTATTTGACACAAAGTACATATCCAAAAATACACTACATAGACCTAGTATTTCCACATCCGATGCTACTCCCTCGCCTTCTCAGGATTAGTGCCAGAACCGTCACCTGAAAGATTAGTTATGGTAGAGGAGTGTGAGACAATGTCTTAGTAATTGGGGACAACCACACACATATATACATATATATCTCATGCAATCTATGAATGCAATGTGAAATGAATGCAATGCATGTCTCCTTCGCACACAGTTAGAACCACGGGCTGTCGTCATAACAAGATATTTCATGTAGGTAATTCCCTTCCAATAGTCGGTAAAGACTGATTCCAGGACATCACCAAGCTCACCTCCCACTAGTGCACCCGGCCAAAGGTAACACTAATGTTCAGACTGTGGCTCTCCTTCCCTTTTCCCACCGCGAATTGGCAGCGATTTAGGGAAGGTACAGTCCACTGTGCGCCTTTTCCTCCTGGCCATAGGAGGTGATTTAACCGCAGAGATCCCATTGTTATCCTCCCTAATCATATATCATCATAATCATATCATATATCATATCATCATCACCCGATCCACCATATCACAATCTCACAATGCTATGTGATGATGCTCATATCATCATATAACCATCATCATCATATGTCACAATGTCATGCATGCATTATGTCATGTCACATCAACATCATCATCTCTAATCATCATCATAGTCTTCATAATCATCATCTAGATGTGTGTATACCACGATATATAGAAAACAGTATACACAAATACATCTATATCGTGGTATGAAAGAAACATGCATATATACACAAATATACATAATATCATACAACACATACAAAACAATACGAACACCCGGTTACCTCAATTGTTGCTACCACACGCACACAACTTCTACAAGCTTTCTTGAACGTCAATCCCATGACTTGGTTTCTTCGAGTAGCCAAACAACCTTAACAATACATTTTACCTCAATTAACACAATATATCACTTAGCCAAACATTACAATTCAACTATTTTAGCCTAACCCATGGTTCTAACACCCCTTTCATGCATCATTAAGCTCCTAGGGGTCATTCAAACACTGCTCAATCCCATACTTTTCAGATTCCTCAACCTTTCAACCAAGAATAACCTAGGGTTGAACTCAAATCATGCATAAACCCTATAAAACTCAAACTCAAGCAACAACAACACCAAATCACACTCCATTAACCCCATTTCATCCATTTTAATCGGTGGATTCCGGGTCAAACTAGAAATCCCAATATATAACTGAAAAATCCCAAGTTTAAACCAAAGAAAATGGAGAAGGAGGAGTAGGGATCACTTACCTACTTGAATTCAAGCTTCCAAGGTCCGAAAATTACTCATAAATGCCAAAAATCTTGAACCCTAGCAAAGCTCCCTAAGTTTCTCCTCCATTTTTTTATTTCCGATCATCTAAAATGAGTCAGATTCAAACAAAAATCTCGACTCTCGCCGTGGCTCTAAGACAGCTCGCTGCCGCGCCACCATGTTTCAGTCAAATAACGCCACTAGAACATGCTCTCGCCGCAGCGACCGTGCTTCTCACCGCGGCGTAGAGCTCTTTTGTTCTTCACTTGAACCTTCCTTCGTCATATTTTTCTCTGGTTCTGCACACAATGTCAAAACAATATCATAAGGGGTATTACATTTTCATGTCTTTTTTTTATTCCCTTTAATTTTTTTTTCTTTTACTATTATTTTTTTAATAATTTTTTTACATATTTTTGTTATTAGTTTTTTATCTTCTTTTTTTCAAATAGTTAATGTATATATATTTAAAATTATATTAATTCAATTATGATCGGTTCAACCGGTTCTTTGGCTGGTCCAATTTTAATACCTTGCTTTTGTTTCATTCTTATTATAATATATTAAAGGTTAAGGCTAGACAAATTCTGTATTCTTACTTCCTCCACTCTCAAATATAAGAAAAATATATATACATATATATTTCACACATATCAATATTGTTAATTTATTGATATTAGTTAATTTCATTTAGTTTGTAGTATACTTTTTCTCTTTCCAAAATCACCTTCAATTAATAGTTTTTTTTTTCATTAAATCAATTAATAATCATTGAAAAGAATAACTTTCGCCAAATTAATTAGAGGTATTATTGAAATATTTCATTTATCACATCAAACATTTACATTTTTTTGTTATATTTTGGATCAACATAATCCTTCTAATTTTCTTATATTTAATATTGAAGCGAATAATACATAGCGATTTTGCATTATCAAGTCCGTACGTGCAAGATTAAACTTGTAAATTTAGACAAAATGAAAATCATAAATGTACAGACCCTATTGCCATTTCGAGCTTCAAGTTTGGGCCCGTTTGTTAGGACGAAAAGATGGGTGGGGAAAGGGGTGGGGAAAGGGAATGGTAGATGGTAAAAAGATTTTCTCTTATTTAATACTCATTTTCATTCTTTTTATAGGATATTTTTAATCACTCTATAAGTATTGAAAAAAGTTAGTTATAAATTTAAAGTTATTAAAAAAATGATAACATACCAATTTTATCCTTATCATTAAATTATTAATTATTATGTGAAAAGAGAGCGAATGTTAACAAAAAACAATTGACCAATGAAAATAAATTAAGGGCAACAATTTATGAAGTGGTCAGTAAAATATTTAAGAGTAAAAAGGGAAGAAAATATCAAAATATGACACAACTCTTAGAAAAAAGAGCTAATCAAATCTTTTAGATAATACCTTATAAAAAAGATGGGAGGAAGTATGTATCCCCGAGCTTTCGTTGGCAAATATTATTTCCTTCATATAGGAGAGTGAGGAAACCTATTTTAGAGATAAAATGACAAAATTATTTACATTTTGTCTATTGTTTAAATTTTTATATAAAAAATACTTATGTTGTTAAATGCATATTTTTTATTTTTATTTTCTTTTCTACAGAATCTATTTATAGAATATTCCAACATTAATGTGCTATAGATTTGATATATATATATATATGTGTGTGTGTGTGTAATTTTTTAATTTATATGATACGTTTTGTATTAAATATAGGATATTTTTTAATTGGATTTATGATGGAACTATCCACAAAAAATTCTTGTAATACATTTTCCACGATATATATATTTATTTTACTTGATCATTGTTACTTTAACTGCATTTTTAAAATAAGAGCACAATAAATTTTTTAACATGTAAATACAACGTTACTTTTCTTTTAGTCATAATACATACATATAGTCGAAGCCTACAAAGTAGAAAGGAAAAATATCTTTAATAATTCTTACGTACTCTTTTCTTCTTTAATATAAAGCATAATTGGGAGAGTTTTCATATTTCAAAATGTAAGAGATATGTGGATTTTTTTTGTGTATTTAATAATTTTTTTTAAATATACTTCTAATTAAAACAATATTTTTTCAATATAATTTTTTTATATTAATTGCATAATGTAAAATTTATGAATATTAAATGAGAATATTTTTTAAAATTATTTTATATTTTAGATAAATTTATTATTTTTCATCTATATGATTTTATCTTTTCTTCAACGGAGGAGAAATTTCTAGCAACTGCTTGGACCACCATTAATTAATTGACAATTGAAGAGGATGTCGACTGTCTCGGGTCCTCCATGTGGACCCGTGTTACGCTTGGCCAGAAAATGAACATAGTGCTCTATATGTATATTTAATCCCATGATCTTATAATAGTATTAAATCATGTAGTAAGTGTTTGTATATTTTACATACAGTAAAATTAATAACTGCTCCAAAAAATTTGTGAAAGTTGGATAAAAACTTATAGGGATTAACAGTGGCGGACCTAGGACCCGAGACCAGTGGGGGCGACTTAATATGAAGAAAATTTAATTTAATAATCTCTCAATTCTCTCACTCATTAATTTAGGTTTTAGAAAAAAAAATAATATTCGTTATAAAAATTATTTGAAGATTTAAGTTAGTTGGTCTTTTTTATCACATATCTGTATTTATTAAACTTAATAAAATCTTCATAAAAATTTTGAACTATATATTCAAAAAAATTGAATCAAAATGTATTCAAAACTTAAGTTTAGAGGTTAAAAAAATAAAACTTAAATCTAGTGGGGTCAAAACATTAAAATTAATGGTGTCAAAATGCTAAAACTTAACATTATAGCATACAATTTGTCTAAGTTGAGGGGGGTCAACTGACCCCCTCAACAATATGTAGGTCCGCTGGGGATTAACCATGCAAATATAAACTATAAGGATGAGTTTAAATATTTTTTAACTATAGGGATCAATTTAAAACAGATGTTATGATAGTGACTAAAAGATTAATTTTTCTCTTAAAAAATTATTTTGAAATTTTTCAAGAAAAATATTTGTTACTGAGGTTTTTTTTTGTTACTCCAATTCTTTTTACAAGGACTTTTTAGCCACCTTCATATATATATATATATATATATATTAAGAAATATAATTAAAAATAATTAATCTCATTAAAATTTTCTAAAATTTTAATTGTTTTCCAAATTTACCTATATTTAATGAAGTTTATTAAATGTCCTTATTCAGTGCTAATTGTTCCAAACAAATTAAAGGGTATTTTGAGTAAAAATATATTAATGATTTAGATAATTTCTAAAGCCCTGTTAAGAACAAAAAAATTCTTAAAAGGCTCAGGAGTAGAGGACAATTAAAATCTTTAACCTTTATCAATTTTTTATTTCCTTGCTAGCTGAGTTAGTGTAGGGTGGCTATTATTATTGAGGTTACTTTGAGGAGTACTAAATGAAACAATAATTGCAGAAATATGGATTAATTTTTTTTTGTAGACGTTTGAAGTATTTGAGGCACACTTTTATTTTTCTTTTTTTTATTTTTGCCATCGTTAAAGAATACTTAAAAGAAGCAGACTTATCCACATTTGTGATTCCTCCGGACAGCTTTTTCACTATAACTACTGTGATGAGCTTCAACCTTTAATCCACCCGCATAAAAGAGGCAGACTTATCAACATTTGTCTTTCCTCCGGACAGCTTTTTCACTGTAACTACTATGATGAGCTTCAACCAGAACGTCGTCTCCGGTATGACTAAGCCGCCAACAATAGCCTTGTCGTTCTGCTTATTCTTATTCTTCCAAATCCTTTTCTCTGTCTGTGTCACCTCCTACATTCCTGTTGATCATGTCGCAATCAACTGCGGCAGCTCCGGCAGTTCTTCTTTATATCAGCGAAACTGGACGGGTGACATTGGCATCATAAAATTCTCTCCAATCGAACCCCAAAATGGCAAGCACTCCATCAATGCCAACGCACCAGTCAACAAAACAATCCCCTACAGTACCGCACGCCTCTCTCGCCACGAATTCTCCTACTTACTTCCGGTGACTGAAGGCCAAAAGATTATTCGCCTCTACTTTTACCCATCTTCCTACCTTGACTTCCTTCGCTCCGACTCTCTATTCTCCGTCAAAATAGGATCGTACACCCTTCTTAGTGAGTTCAACGCTTCAGTTACTGCCGATTCTGCTGCCAAAGAAACCATTTTACGAGAGTACTGTGTCAACATTTACCCAGATCAATGGCTAAGCATAACCTTCACACCTAGCCTATCTCATCCAAACGCTTATGCTTTCATTAATGGGATCGAGGTCGTCTCCATGCCCACCTATCTTTATTACACCAACCCATACAACCTCCAGGCGATGATGCTAGATGGCGGAAATGACCAGTTTCCAGTAAAAAACAACAGTGCTCTCGAAACTGTGTATAGAATGAACGTTGGTGGGGCCGAGATCCCTCCTGAAGGTGATACTGGCATGTTCCGGAATTGGGACGAAGATAAGCCGTATGTGGAGACAGAGCGCCCACTAAGTGTATCGGCAGGTTTTGGTTTAAAGCCAATCTACAAAGATGATCAAAATTATTTTGCACCAGATGATGTGTACATGACTGCACGAAACTACGGGATGAAAGAAACGTCCAAATATAATGTGACTTGGGAATTTGAAGTTGACTCAGAGTTTACATATATGGTGAGATTGCATTTTTGTGAGTTTGATCAACACATTCAAAAAGTTGGAGACAGAGTATTTCAGATCTTTATATCTGATATTTTAGTGGAGGCTCTCGCCGATGTGGTCATGTGGAGTGGCAACCTGCAACCTGTACATAAGGACTACGCGGTGTCGATGCAGAGTGAAGGGGGCTTGAAGAAACGAAATCTTTCAATTAAGTTGCAACCATACCCAACTGCAATGAGCACATACAGAGATGTCTTATTGAATGGTGTTGAAATTCTAAAAATAAGTGACTACAATGGCAATCTCGGGGGTCCGAATCCCGATCCACGTCCCTCTCCCTTCCCGGTAGCCATGCCTTCATCGAACTCATCGAAGAAAAGGATGGTAGTTTCCATTGTCATAGGGGCAGCTTCAGGTTTCGTTGTGCTATCTCTTATTGTTTTGCTGATTTTCTGTCGATTGACTAGATCTCCGATCAGTGAAGGAACCTCGAGGGGGGGACAAAAATCAGCTGCTACTTCGAAAGCAAACAAATCGCACGGGTCATCATTGCCGCCCGATTTGTGTCACTACTTTTCAATAGGTGAGATAAGGGCAGCCACAAATAATTTCGATGACACTTTTATTGTTGGCATTGGAGGATTTGGCAATGTGTATAAAGGTTACATCGATCATGGTACGGTACCTGTGGCAATCAAACGACTTAAACAAGGTTCACAACAAGGGCTCCACGAGTTCCAAACTGAGATTGAAATGCTCTCTCAACTTCGTCACCTTCATTTGGTATCTCTCATTGGTTGCTGCAACGATGACAATGAGATGATCCTTGTCTACGAGTTCATGGCTTGTGGGTCTCTGCGTGACCATCTTTATGATTCTGACAACCAGCCACTTTCTTGGAATCGAAGGCTGGAAATTTGCCTGGGTGCTGCACGAGGATTGCATTATCTACATACTGGTGCAAAGCACGCAATCATTCATCGTGATGTCAAGACAACGAACATCTTGATAGATGAAAACTGGATGGCCAAGATTTCGGATTTTGGGCTATCCAAAGTAGGACCCACGGGCATTTCGAGATCTAACATTAACATAAGCACAGTAGTGAAAGGAAGTATTGGATATTTGGATCCAGAATACTACATGTGCCAAAGATTGACGGAGAAATCTGACGTGTACTCATTTGGAGTGGTCCTGCTGGAGGTATTGTGTGGGAGGCCTCCTATCCTGCGTGCAGTGGAGAGGCAGCAGCAAAACCTGGTAGAGTGGGTTCGAAGATGTGCTAATGAGGATGAGATTCATCACGTGGTCGATCCATTCGTGAGGGAAAGTATGACGACAGAGTGCTTGAAAGCATATATGGAGATTGCATTGAAATGCTTAGCTAGTGACGGGAATGAACGACCTTCCACGGGTGATGTTATGTTGGGCCTAGAGTCTGTGATGGAGATGTTGAATACAGTTGAGGAAACAAGGCTCGGTGGGACTCAAAATGAGGGGTAAAACGACGAGATTGCTATTGTAATAGATTTCGGGTAATAAGAAATAGCCCAACAAAGCCTGAAGCTGCTCCCGCGACAATGGAAATTACCCTCCTTTTCTGTGTTGTTAGTAGATGGTTTCACACTGATGGCACGGATGGTACAGAGATAGATGGTCGTGTATTGGAAACTGTGAGATTGCGTAGGTTGGAAATGAACGTATATAAACATCATCATACAGCTACAATGTATATCGATGACGTTCACTTTATCTTATTTCCTCTGTCCCATTTTATTTATTTTTTAAAATTTTGATATAATAATAAATAATCTAATAAATGATATAATTTTATTAAATTATTCTTAATTAATATTTTTTACTATTCATATTATTGATTTCTTAAAATAATATATTATTAAATATTTAAAGATATAATTAAAAAATAATAATTAATTTTTTATTGATTTTCAAAAATAAAAAATAAAATAAAATATTTAAAATTCTCTAAAATGATATATAAAATGAAATGAAGTGAGTATTATTTTGATTATCAAACTCGTAAACCAAAGACTAGTCCTCACTATTACTTGAAATGATTAATTACCTCGCTGCCCTTTGATTCATTCCCCTGATCCATCACTATCCGGGAAGCATTATTGGGATTATATTCTTCCACGTTTGTCCCTTATTTCCTTGCTTTTTTTCTCTTTAGTCTTTGTTTGAAATGAGAAAAAAATAAAAAAAATAAAAAAAATCTATATATACCAATGTTTTCCCCCTAATTTTTTTCTAATGCATCTTTTTCTTATTCTAAACAAAGTTTTAATTTCGGCCTCCCATGCAATTCATCAACCAACATCATTTAAACGAGTAAACGTCATATTTTTCAACCATTGACGCATATAACGCCAATACTGGGTCCAAATAATTAACCAACATCTCCCTTCACACTTCTGGGTCCTCGACTACCGCTTGTTCTGTAGTACGCCCTTTATTTTTTTAATATAAGAAATAGCCCTTTATTTTTTTAATATAAGAAATAAAAAATAAAATTACATAGATTAAGAAAAATAATAAATTTATTTGAAATATAAAATAGTTTCCAAAAATACTCTCATTTAATATTAATAACTCTTCTATTATGCAATTAATACAAATGAATTATATTAAAAACATACCATCTTAATTATGAGTATTTTTGGAACAAGTTATTAAACACACCAAATAAATTTTATGTGTTTCTTATATTTTAAAATATGAAAATTCCTTCAATTATTCTTTATATTAAGGGACTGAGGGAGTATAGTTTATGACATATAAACGTGAGATTCGAAGTGCCACGTGCAATAGATAGTAAATAAAAGTATACAAAAAAGTTTATAAAAATTAAAAGAAAGTTTATATATATAAGGCCTCTGTTATAATCACTTTTTAACTAGTTTTATTGCGTAATCTGAAAGTCGAAGCCTTCGCCACCCATTTCGCATCTACTAATATAATATGTATGAATAGTTTTGTGGTTTGCACGCGAATGTAAAATGAATATAACATGCATGAAAGGAAAGACTTGGAGTGGTCTTTCGAAAATTAATGTACGCCAAATGAAGATTCCAATATCGACAATTTACGTGGAAAGTATAAGAAATTAATAACAGTTTACATGTTCATCATTTTTCATCTTGTTTGATTTACAAGTTCCATCTTGTGGACAATTAGGCCGCTAATGGTCTACTCCCTCGTAACACAATAAGTCAGTTTTAATTAATTAATTAATTAATCTTTATTTTTATTCATTTTAAATTATCAATTTTTTGAATTTAAAAATTGTAAATAAATGTTTTTAAACAATACTTCTTCCTCTTTAACAAATAGCGAAAGGTAAACACAAAATACTCTAGTACTCTTTGATTTGGTGATTTTTGCTATGAATAATACAATTCTTCTGGTGAACTATCAAACACAAGTATTAAGAAAATCACTCTTAACATTCATTATATAGCTTAAATTAAAGTTTTTAATACAAGCAAACCGAGCTAGCATCGTTCCCCAAAATTTGGCTTTCAGCAGATTTAGCAGATATATCGATTATATGACATACTTAATATACTGAAACCAACGTAAATAAACATCATCATATTCATATAGCAATATCGGTGACCTTCAAACACGGAGAAGGTCGTCGCCTAGCTGCCTTTGATTCACTTCCTGATCCATCACTACCCGTAATTAAAACCTATTTTATTTTCTTCCATGTTAATCCCTTTTCTTTTTCTTTTTTTAACCCACAGAGCCCTTTCCTCGCTTTTTCCTTCAATTGGATTAAGGTATCCCATCCAATTATTTATGCGTCAAGCAATATCAATTCAATCTTTCTACTCAAATGCTTGTGGTCCTCATCACGTCACAATCAATGGTATTAATTGTGGTTCAAACGCGTATGAAAATTAATAGGGCAGAATTGATATATGTGAATTATAGAACTTGTCATCCATTAATATAAAAATATGGATGAAAAGAAAGACTTGGAGTCGTCGTTCAAAAAAGTATAGCTAAAGAAGCTTCTGACATTGACAGTTCCAGTGGAAAATTAAGTAAGCGCCAGAAACAATAGGCTCTACATAGGCTCTGTTTGCTTTTAAAAGTTAGTTTCAACCCAAAATCAATTCTCTCATTTTTAATTGATGTTTGGGTGTTAAAATGGGCCCACATTATTACCATGAATTTTACTAAAAATAGAGTTGAGGAAGAAGCAATTCATTTAATTCATTTGATATTTTTCCGTTTATTTCTTTATTTTTATCTACATTTATTTTAAAGTTAGATAAAAATATATTAATAAAAATAAAAAAATTAAAAAAATAAAATTTTCATAAAATTGTAAATAAATGTTACATCTTATATATACAAACATTTTCTCATGAAAATTGTTTATTTAATATATGAAAATATTTTTAGAAAAACTCAAATCAATTAAAATTTTAAAATTGTACAAAATCATTCTTACTAGTTTATAGTTCATTGCATAGCGATTTTTTAAAAATCATAACTAAATGTAAAAAAATCTTTTTCCAGTGGTTTAAGATTCTAAAAATTATGCACATCTCTAATTTTCAGGAAAAAATTAGAAACTAGGAAATGAACATACCAATTCATACAGTTTATTATAAACATATTACTATTCATTTCACGTCTCTGTTTCTGTCCGAAAATCTAAACCTTAACTTTGAAATTTTACTTCTATTAATATACAGAGTCATTTGGCACATACTTAATATCATTGGAAATTTTTATTTGTCTACTTTCTAACCATTTTTTTTCTTACATTTATTTTACTTGTACAGGTCAGAACAGCAATATATATCATCAGAGGTCAGAAATAATGTCTATTGGAGTAGTTTTGGTAAAACAGAAATAACTACCATTATATAGCTCCAAATATAGTCAAACCAGTGTCATCTTATTTCTAAGACATAGATCTATCTATACGTATAGACCACTCAATTTTTAGAGATATGTACGAATTTATACAGTAACTAAAAACAAACAATATATAAATAGATCATTAACAGCTTTCAGTAAGATTCTATAATCATTATTCTTTATGCTTCACATGCTTCCCGTTACCATGACTTGACCCTAACATTGATTAACTATGGGGTGACACTGGAGAAATCTCAGTAGTCAACTTGTACATGTCATCATGTCATCACAAAAACATTTGAAAACATAACATACTTTCATTAAATCATCAAAACTTCCATGTTGTCTAACGAAATTTCGACAGTATAACAGCTTAGTAAATGGGTATCTCGAGGCTTAGCCCTTAACATAAAACAACCACCAATCATAGAAAAGTATTCATAACAGTAATATGACATCATTTACAAATCATTATAACATATACAACATTTATAAGTAATAACATTAAGTACGAGTAAGAGACTACATTGGAGTTTTACTAACTTTTCTTTGAACCTTACTTTCACTTAGCTTTAGATCACTTTCTTAACTTTATTGAAGTCTAAAGTATTATTAAAACTTACTTAATAGTTTATTATCATCATATAAACTTAACTCAATCATAAACCATAAATTCTAAACTCTTCCCTCAGAATTATGTCTTGATCCAAATAAAGAAACAAGAAAAAAACAAAAGGGAGGAAGAAAATAAAATAAGAGGGAGGAAGAAAATAACTTAAACTCTAACTAATCTTTAAACTAAATAAATAAAGAAGAAATCTAGAAGAGATATAGAATAAGAACTTACCTCATAAGACCCCTACTTTCTTTCCATTCCTTCCTCCTTCTTTTCCTCCTTCCTTCTTTCTTCTTTTTCCTCCTCTTTCTTTTTCCTTCTTTTTCTTCCTCTTTCCTCTTTCTTTTCCCTCTCTCACACTCTCCCTCTCTCTATGTGCGTGAGTGTGTGTGAAAAATGAGGGAAGGAGCGGAGGTATTTATTGGAAAGGCTGGTAGTTGTGGACCATCAGATCGAGATTTAATTCAAGGGCTCACAATTATTTTCACATTTAATAAATCAATTACCCATTATACCTCGGGTACGTGAGAGAGTAGAAAAGGGTAAAACTGTTCAACTTTTCTCTTCTTACTTTATGTCAAATCAAGAAAAGTAAATAGTTACTTTTTACTTTTATAGATAAATTTAACTTTGCTTTAAGTGCTTTTTAAATAGGATTTTCTATTATACTCAGTATTTTTCCTATTTACTTTATCTATGAGACCCATCATCTTTCTCTTTTATTTTTTCATATAGGATTCACTTATCTTACTTATTTTTTACTATTTATCTCATTCGGTATTGACTATTTATGTGGGATCCCGTCTTTTACTGGATTTATACTTTTTCCTCTCAGAGCCCACATAACTAGTATTACTTGTACTTTTAACTTGTATCGGAGTATTTAAAATATTATTTTCCTTATCTTATTGTAAATAATAATTTTATTCTTTTTAAGCTCTTTTTTTAATTATCATAATTTAATCCAAAATAAATTAATATTATTTATAATATTATCTGGTTATAAAATTTTAAAAAAATGAAAATATTACATATCCCATCCAATTATTTGTGCGTCAAGCAATATCAATTCAATCTTTCTTCTCAAATGCTTGTGGTCCTCATCACGTCACAATCAATGGTAGTAATTGTGGTTCAAACGCGTATGAAAATTAGTAGGGCAGAATTGATATATATGAATTATAGAACTTGTCCATCCATTAATATAAAATATGGATGAAAAGAAAGACTTGGAGTCGTCTTTGAAAAAAAGTATAGCTAAAGAAGATTCTGACATTGACAATTCAAGTGGAAAATTAAACAATAGGCTCTACATAGGCTTTGTTTGTTTTTGTTTTTAAAACTTTTTTTCAGCTCAAAATCAGTTTTCCCATTTTTTATTGATGTTTGGGTGTTAAAATAGGATCATATTGCCACCTGTGAATTTTGCTGAAAACAAAGTTGAGAGAAGCAATTCATTTGATATTTTTTCGTTTGTTTCTTTATTTTTATCTATATTTATTTTAAAATTATATAAAAATAGATTAATAAAAATAAGAAAATAAAATTTTCATAAAATTTTTCCTATTTATTGACCAAAATGTTCATTCAAAATTTTAATTTTATAAATTATGATCTATAAGAAAATATTATATTAGATATATTATGTTCTTAATTAAATATATGCAGATTAAATTTTAATCCAAGTAAATTAAATTAATCATGAGATAGAGTTTAAGCTCAATTTAGAGGAAAATTATGAGTTTTATTAAAATTAATTTTTAAATAAATCATCCAAACATAAATATATTAGTCAAAAATTAATTTTTATTATAATTATATTATAAAATCAATTCTACCAAAATTTATTCTTAGCTAACTGACCATGATCATCTTCTTTTCATCTGCGGGTTTCATTTTGTACGTTCATCACCACTAATCATGCAATCCTCATTCTGAGTCCCCCACCAAAATTTAGGAATTTATATGTTCAAAATCTTTTATTGTAAATTGAGATCCGTTGGTAGTATAACGTTCACAAATTTATGGAGCGATTATTATTCTATATGTAAAATATAAAACCACATATTTGATTTAATACAATTACAAAATCGTGGAATTAAATACACATACAGATTATAGAACACTTATTTTATTAATACTTGTCCTATCGAAAATCCTAGACATGATTAGACATCCTCCTTGATTGCCATGTGATTCTGAATTAATTGGTAATCCAACCAGCTTTTTGGACTAGCTAAGAATCATTAAAGATGTTTTTCCCATTCTATTTTATAAGTATATACTGTGGATCTAAAATGTAAGAGATATTTTAAATATGTTTTATTTTAAAGTGTAAAAAGATAAATAAATTTTATTTAATAAATTAATATATATTTTTTTTAAATTTATTCTTAATTAAAGTAGATTTATTATTATTATGCATGAGTTAAAGGAAAATTAAGTAAAAATATTAAATCAAGGTATTTGTGAAAAATTTTTTTTTATGATATATTTAAGATGTTTGATTATATTTTTGATTATGATAATTTAATTATTTATTTATTACATTTTGGAAGAGGGGGAGTATATATTAGAGCCAAAAGAAAAATATATTTATATATAAAAAATAATTATTACGTGCTTACTTTAAAAATAGCAGTGAAAACGCAAGCAACGATAATAAAGTATAAGAAATATTACAAAATATATTGCTTCTATTTTAATGTTTACCTCCACATATCAACTATAATCTTAGGTCTCAACGTGACTTAAGACAAAATTTTTAAACAAAAAAATTTTAAACCCCTTTTTATGCTTAATCCTAAATACTCAATACTCCAATACATGTCATGTCATAATCCCATATACGCTTGAGCTGATTGTAATACATAACCAAATTTCTAATTGGATTATTTATAGAAAAATATCGTTCTCTCGAACTCTCCATCAACGTAGAATTAAAAAAAAAAATATATATATATATATATTATTTCAGCAAATTATCCATTTATCTAAAGTCATAAATATCCCTAGTTCTTTTGGAAAAAAAATTAACACTATTTATTAAGCTGTTTTAGCAGACGTCTCCTTTTTGACGTAGGAATTACACAAATACTTGGATGTAATAATCTCTTGCATTTGCAAATCCTCAATTAACAGAAGTAGCTATCACTGTGAAGAATAACAGAAATTTGTTGGACCACAACAGCAAAAGATAAATACAACAAACAAAAATAAAAAGAAAAATAAAAATCTTTATTACACTTATCACAACTATCCAATGTTTCAATTATACGGTTGTGCTAAATATTCTATGATTGGACCTGTTATGAAGACAAAACCTTTTGAGGTGTTTATTAATTTGCAGAAAACTCTCATCCATTCTCTCCAACTTTAATCTATTACTATGTAACTAGAAAAATATTATTCAACAAAATTTTCTTTTATAAAGTTATAAGCATTCATACCTTATTTGAAAATCGAACTTCCTTTTTAAACTTCTATGTATACATTTTCTGTCGATACAAATCTTTAAAAAGAACAAAGAAAATGAAAACTCTCCACAGCTTAAATTTTGAAAAAGCAAAATGGTTTTATACGGAAATAATTATTTATCCATTTAATTATACTATTAGAAAACATATCTGAAAGACGGTGTTAAACAGAATAACTTTCTATTTCAGAATAAAAAGAAATTTCAAGTCAAACTCAAAATCGATTTCACTTGCCTGTCCTGCCCACCTGTGTTTTTTCAGCCATCAGATCAGTTCAACGGTATAGATCATTTCCTTTTCGAAAGCACTTTCGAAGGGTTCGAACAAGGATCCGTTACGAAGAAGGGGGAGGAACCCTTGAGAAACTACTCTAGTGATGTCAGGATTTGAAGAATAAAATTTTCTTGCATTAAAGTGGAAAGCACATAAAACAATAGGGTCTACATATTTATCATTTCCATGTTGTTTTGTTTTACAAGCTTCATCTTGTACGTTCATCACCACTTAATTCTCATTTATAGACCCACCAAGACTGATCTCCTCTACTGTCTTTAACATCTCTATCACACACTCTAGGCCTAACATCACATCACCCATGGAAGGCCGTTCATTCCCGTCGTCGGCTAAGCATTTCAATGCAATCTCCGAGTATGCCATTAAGCACCCTGTAGTCATACTTTCCCTCACGAATGGATCCACCACACCATGAATCTCACCCTCGTTATGGCATCTTCGAACCCACTCTGCCAGGCTTTGCTGCTGCCTCTCCATCGAACGCCGGATAGGAGGACTCCCGCACAATACCTCCAGCAGCACCACTCCAAATGATCAGTACACGTCAGATTTAATTTTCTATCAATCTTTGATACATGGAAGTATTCTGGATCCAGATACCCAATGCTTCCTTTTACTACTGTGCTTATGTTAATGTTGGAGAGAACGCTCTGGATGATGCTTACCATAGTAGAGAAACAATTATTGAGAAGCGTGCTTCTTTTAATGTGTGGATGGATCTAATTTTTGTTGTTTTAAAACTAGAAAGCGGGGGTTGTTTTATTTTAAGTTTTTACTGTGAAATTAGTCGAAAAGGTTAGGCTAATATCCAAAAAATTTGGTTGATTTATTGAATAGATATTAGGCCGCAGATCTTAATATTTAGTTCAGAATATACAGGTAAATATAGGTGTCATGATTCATGTCTTTCAATAGTGGAAAAAAAAGGAAAAGAAATACTATTTTGTATTTCATTGTCTGTTATATATATATATATATATAATTTAGAGTATACAGGCTTTTGACCTTCGAGAGGTAAGAGGCTACCAATTTTGTGGTAATTCTGACTGGACAATACAAAACTATATGGAACTTCCCCTAAGTTGATTGAATGGTTAATTAGTTCGCCTATTGATGTGAATGAGAATATATTATTGTAGTTTCTAATGTTTCAAGAATGTTTTAGATTCAAGAGACTTTTTGTTGAAGAAAAACTTCTTTAGGTAAGGTGGGGTAACACCTTAACTATAGACTACATTACCTATATATTGGATCTTATTACGCTCAATGGAACATGTTTAGAAGCTTGAATCACTTGATAGACTAAAATAAAAAATTTTCTTTCCCCGAGTTAGCAATCATATGATAAACCATTTTACTCGGGCGATTTGAAAATTTATAATTAATTATAAAAAAATAGTGTCAAGGTAATTCAAGTTCTTAAAAATAATTTAAAATCTTATCTACATGGAAAAAATATGAAACAATATTTTAGTTATACCAATTAGAATACTTTATTACACAAAATTTACTATTCAAATGGTCATTTCACTTCTTCAGGATTTTGGCCATAAGTTTAAAAGTTCATATCTGATTCTATACTCATCCAAATTATACATACTTTACGCCATTGGAAAATTTTATGTCTACTTTCACTAGTACATAAATGACTTTTTAGATCGGTTGGAATGAGCATTTTAGATCGGTTATGGTGCTGATGTAGAAGTGGCCGATATAGAAAGTAGATTTTTTTAGATCGCCTTTCTGGATTGATGTAGAAAAACAATTCTAGATCGGGTGTAAATATAACCGATCTAGAAAGTTCATCTTCGAGATCGGTTATTTGTAAAGAACCGATCATGATTAGGTTAATCTAGATCGGTTGTAAATTTAACCGATGTAGAAACTACAATTTCTACATCGTTTATAATTACAACCGATGTAGAATGTTGATTTTTTTTTTTATAAAATTAATTCGAAGTTTACATTCATCTGAGACAACAAAATATGACATTGCACTAACCATTTTCCAGCACCACCAACAAGGACAACCAATTTCATTTATAGAACTTATATTATAACAGTTAGATAAACATCAACTACTAATTTCTCTACTGCAATAATGAAATGGGAGAATTGAAAATGAAAAGGTAAAAACAAAAGATGAAAATTCAAAGTGCTTCACTGCTACAAGTAAAAATCAATCTTAATTCATGCTATAGTGACAACCCTTCACCCTTGCATCAAATTGCAATACCAACTCTTTCTGAGCAACAAAATTTCAGTTCAAGCAATACTAGCTTTTAGATCCACTCCAACCATTAAATCAAGCAAAGATTATGGAGGAGTAAACCATTGGTTTGTTTCATAGAATTCCTAGAACCAACTTTTAAAGAAAATCAAAACAAATCGATATACCCAATCCCTACAAGTTTCTCTTCCAATGTACAAGAGATCCATAGCCAAAAACCCAATGCACCATGGCTGTAAATTATATTTCTGAGGAAGAATCCACTGTCAATATAAATAGTTCAACAACATAAATGAAGATAAATTATAAGACAATAAGAGTGATGGAAACTTGGTATAGTATTACTCTCACCAAAGAAATTTACACCTCAAAACAAGTGTTTACAGTAGTAAGAACAGTAGAATACAATCATAATCCCTAAAGTACATATACTAACACAGAACATCAAATTACAAGAAGTAAATGGGTCACAAAACAAACCACATTCTTGAACATTTCTTCCAATGTACATGAGATCCATAGCCAAAAACCCAAAGCACCATGGTTGTAAATTATATTTTTGAGGAAGAATCCACTGTCAATATAAACAGTTCAATAACATAAATGAAGATAAATTATAAGACAATAAGAGTGATGGAAACTTGGTATAGTATTACTCTCACCAAAGGAATTTACACCTCAAAACAAGTTTTTACAGCAGTAAGAACAGCAAAATACAGTCATTATCCCTAAAGTACATATACTAACACAGAACAACAAATTATAAGAAGCAAATGGGTCACAAAACAAACCACACTCCTAAACATTTGAGCGGCTAGGGGTACTCTCCCATAACAGTACCAAACTCTCCAATGTCTTGTCTTCCTATTTGCCCAAGATTAGAAGGTTAAGCATGTATATATATCTTTACAAGTAGACATATGAATAGGAAAAACAATCAAATCAATAGGAAACATGTACACACTGCCATACCAATACTTGAGCCCCCAAAGTTGGTTCTAGGAACTTAAAAGTTGAGAAAATGACTAGAAAAACAATTAGGACAAACCAAAAGCTCAAAAAATTCACTAATTCTTCAAAATTGTAATATTGTATAGCTAGACTTGCAATTAAAGGGAACAAGTGTTTCAAATTCAGCATATCAATACAATCAATGTAGACATTCACAATAGATAGTAGATAGACCAATACCTTTGAGTAGTGACCATAATAGGTCTTACCTTTAAAGCTTGGTGATGTCTAAAAAATGATTTGCCCAGCGGTTTTGAATGTCTTCAATTTCCTCATTAGAAAAGCATTCCTTAATGTCAAATGTCTGCAAATTCGAAGCCCATTAAAAAATAAACTGACAAAAGAATAAAACTAATTTGTATAAAATATAATTACCTTTTCAAATGATTCAAAAACGCCTAAAGTAATGATTTCGTACATATGTTTCATCACATAGAATCCGCACTCTAGGCTATCTATAGGTTGTCTACGAATCTACAAATGAAGAAAGAATGACCATAATGAGAAAGGAGGAATAGTTGTTCCAGAAAGTGTTTGGATTCAAGTTACTTACCTCTGGACAAACCCAGCTGACCTTCTTTAGCTGATGTGGGCGCTTACCCCCCAAGACTTGGTTAGTATCTAGAGCTCTACAATCAAATACATGCAAAAAATTATATTATGCAGTAATAAATATCACAAATCAAAGTTTTTCACAAACACACTTACGCTTCAATCATGGTCATGAAATCTTTCCTCGGTTTATGCCATAGTGAGCAAAACCAAGTGATGACATCCCTTTGAGGGGAGATAACCATCAATTGCCAATGGGTCCTACAAAATAAGGAATGGATTACATAAAGTCATAATATTATATTAATTACAATATTTTTCTTATCCATGATGATATGGTGCCAGCAAACATTTGCCCTTGCATTCTGAGATCCTAGATCCGATGTAGGCCCTTATCTCATCTATCTTGTTCCCTACATCTTGAATGTGTTGTGGGCATATGAATCCATACTTATCACTTCTTCTCTTTTGGATGCAGAGGCGATGGAGATATCTATGATATTGCAAATATATGAGTTTTAAGAGTTCAATGTTTAGATATCCATCTAGGAATAAAAATATACTTACATAATCCACAATTGGAGAATTGATATGTTCAACATATCCTTCATCATGAACTCCAACAAATCTTTCTTGGGAATATAAAATTCATAGTCTTTGTCATCATCCACAATCCCTTTACCCATAAAAATCCTTATAGGACTTGTGATTTTCATTGTTGCTACACACAAACGTGTCATTGGATCCATTTGCGGTTGGGACTGGGGAATTGAAGCAAGTTCCTTGGATAACACAATTTCATAATTAAGTAGGCAATTAATGATTAATAAAAATTATATACAATATCAAATTTGAAATATGAGAAAAACACATGCTAATAATAACATTTTTCATACCTTAGCTACAACCACTTGGACCAATCTTCTTGGCCACAAAATAAAATTTTTGAGGGCTTGCCCAACCATCTGAACCTCATCATTAGGGTATGGTACTAGTGCATTCTCAACCTCAACTCGTTCAATCGACACCCTCACTTGATCTTCTTTGATTTGCTGGTGGTGGATGGTTGGACCCAACTTGTATATTTTCCCATAAGCAACTAAATGCCTATGAGGATCCTCTAAACATAACTCACATGCTTCTCCAGTATCTTGGCTTGGAGGATCCTCTATTACTAGACCAGGAACACAACTCCCTTTTGTGCTATCAACTACAGGAGAATCGTTCCTCTCATTAGGTGTGTGTCGTGAAGGCATTGCCTGGGTGGCCAAAATAGACAACACTTCCTCCCTTATAGCTATCATCTGTGTTGCCACCTGTCTCGACACTATATCTTCCATCTCCTCCCTTGAAACCATTCCTGAGCGATGGCGTGAAGGTGGTCCAAAGTAATCCCTAATGCCCACTCCTCTTCCAACTCCCCTCACACGGCCACCGCGCTCTTCTTTCCCTATAGCAATGGCCAAAATGTCCTTCCTTCCAACGGGAGTAAAGGTTCCCTGGGTGTACTGCTCTTGAAGAGAATCCTATAAAGCAAAACAACAAACATACTTAGCACTTGAATTGTTAAAGCAATACATTTGATTAATCCTAAATTACTTACAATCTTCTCTACAACTAAACGGGCCTCCTCAGAGACATACTCTCCTTCCTTTGTCATATGAGCTAACTTCCATTTCTCATGGCGAGTGGGTGGAGATGGGGGAGAAATAATGACAGATGGGTCAGCTTGAGCGGCTTCTTCTCGCTGCTTCAACTTCTTTTCCATAATCTTTTCCTCAAGCATGTCATAACCCCCACGAGACAATGTATGGGGGTACAAATTTTTTGCTTGTATCTCTTTAGCTTTCTCTCTTTTCTCCTGTTAACAATAAAGGTAAGTTCAAGTAAAAAAATGAATAAAAAATAAAATAATTTCATTTCCATATTCTTTTTTTACTAACCACAAATGTAGGATTCGTTCGTTTTTTGTAAAAAGCATGCCACATCTCTTGATCAAGAAATTGATACTCCAAGCAAGGATTTTCGTCCTTCAAATGTCCAAAAATGTATCTAGAGGTGAGGCTAGTCTTGAAAGCCTTCCAACGCTCCCCTGCATATTGTATCAATTTCGTCCTCAACTTATCATTGAGAGGAACATTGTAGGTGAGCTACAATACCCACACATATAATGAAGTTAGTGATGTAGATAAAATTAATAGTTAGAAAGATATTTAAGTATATAGTGATATACCGTGATACTTTTCCAAATCTGATCCTTCACAATATCAGGGATCTCTTCCCATTTGTCGACCAAGATGCTTGCCTTACTTCGTCCCATAAGAGCAACAAAACTCTTAAATCTCTTCCTATTAGGCCCTCTTGGATTCCAACTATGATCAAACTGAATATTTATCCTCTGTTCAGTACCATGACCAAGGGTCAGCTCTTTCAAGTGTGTGCCACGTCTACCTCTTTTACCGGTAGATTGACTATCTTGCCTGCTTTGAGTATCATTACCAATGGGATTCTCCATGTGCCTATTTAGACAATAAGATAATTAAACTATGACATAAGATAAGTAACAAACATAATTTAATGTATGAAATAAAATAAATTAAAGATAATTAACTATGAAATAAGATAAATTGAATATCATTAAACTATGAAATAAGATGAGTAACAAATATAATTAAATCTATGAAAGAAGATAAATTAAATATCATTAAACTATGACATAAGTACAAGACCTTGAAAAATGATATTTAGTATCTCAATCTTCTTTCATGTTCGGATATTCTCCCATATTCCTTCATCATGATCATCTCTCGCAGCATATATATCATCTACTTCATCTTCTTCATTCAATTCAGGTAGCCTCGATGAGAAAGAAAGAGTTTCACAAATATCAAAACTAGAGTCATCATTCTGATCATTAGCAATAACCCTTTTCCCTTGTAGAACCACGGACTACCTTTTATTAGCTGGATCAGTGACATAAAACACTTGTTTTGATTGTTGTGCCATGATAAATGGTTCTTCCTTATAACCTATCCTATTAAGATCTACCAATTTAAATCCTAACTAATCTGTTCGAACACCATTATTACTATCAACCCACTTACATTTAAAAATAGGAACTTTAAATTTAATGTAGTCAACCTCCCAAATGTCTTCAATAACCCCAAAATAAGATATGGTTGCCAATATAGGGTTTTTATCTTTTGAACTAGAAAAATGCATTGATTCAGCTACTACCATGACCCCACTATTTTGCATAGTGCTCTTGTCATCTTGGGCCTTTGTATAGAAGGAATACCCATTAATGTCATATCCACTCCAGCATATGATCTCAAATTGAGGCCCATCAGCTAACCATCTTATCGTATCAGAAACATTATCTTCCTTCATAACCTGTTCATTGAACCATGATCTGAAAGTCCTGTTGTGCTCATTCACCAAACATTTATCACTCTTCCGAGGGTTTGTTGCCCTTATAATGCTTTTATGTGCAGCTAAGTAAGACTGAACTTCATCAGTGTTATTCAAGATATATAGATGTGCTTGTAGCACTTCTTCATGACCCATGCTCTTTACTCTTACCCCACGTGTACCCTTACCTGAACCTTTCCCCTCGTGGCGAGACTTAGGAAGTCCCACGGCTTCTACTTCAGACAAGTACTCGGTACAAAACTCAATAGCTTCTTCCGCAACATATCTTTCAACAATAGATGCTTCAGGCCGATATGGATTCTTCACATACCCTTTTATGATTTTCATATAACGCTCAAATGGGTACATCCACCGTAAATAAACAGGGCCACATAGCCTTATCTCTCTCACTAAATGAACAATTAAATGTACCATGATGTCAAAAAATGAAGGCGGGAAATACATCTCAAGTTGGCACAAGATAATAGCAGCATCATTCTCTAATTCATCCAATTTATGTGGGTCAATGACTTTGTTACATATGGCATTGAAGAAGAAGCATAGTTTGGTTATAGTATGCCTCAGTTTTTTTGGCAATATGTCTCGAATTGCCACTGGTAATAGTTGTTGCATCAAGATGTGGCAATCATGAGACTTTAAGCCTATTAATTTCATATCTTTCATTGAAACAAGTTTTTTAATATTTGAAGAAAACCCTTGGGGCACCTTTACGCCATGTAAACACTCACAAAAACTTTTTTTCTCATTTTTTGACAATGTATGACAAGCAGGGGGCAAATAATTCCTCTTACCTACTTCTTGTGGGGCTAACTCTAATCGTATTCCCATTTCAACCAAGTCTCGCCTTGCATTCGTACTATCCTTAGTCTTGCCCTGCATGTTGAGAAGCGTTCCAATAATACTATCACACACATTTTTCTCCACATGCATCACATCAATACTATGCCTCACCTCAAGACTCCGCCAATATGGAAGATCAAAAAAGATAGACCTCTTTTTCCATAAATTTTTCTCAGTTGCAAGCTTTTGGGTCTTACCAAAGTTAACATTAATGTCTTTCACCCGTTGATAAACTTGCTCTGCGGTTAATGCCTCTGGAGCAATTTCAATCTCTTGCATACCATTGAAAGCTTTTTTCAATCTACGATATGGATGGTTTCGTCTGAGAAATCTCCGGTGACCAAGGTAGACTGTCTTCCTTCCAAATGGTAGTTGTTTGTAGCATGTGCCTTCTTCACATATAGGGCATGCTGTATGCCCCTTAACACTATATCCTGACAAATTTCCATATGCTGGAAAGTCATTTATTGTGCAGAAGATCATGGCACGCATCCTAAAAGACTCCTTCTGATATGCATCAAATACATCCACACCTTCCTCCCACAACATTTTCAAGTCTTCAATCAAAGGTCCCAAGTAAACATCTATGTCATTTCCCGGCTGCTTTGGCCCAGAAATCATCGAAGACAACATGATGTACTTGCGTTTCATGCACAGTGAAGGAGGTAGGTTGTAAATCACCAATAAAACAGGCCATGAACTACTAAGGTTACCAAATGGGTTCATTCCATCTGTACAAAGCCCAAGCCTAAGGTTTCTTGGCTCATTGCCAAACTCAGGAAACAATTGATCAATTGTCTTCCATTGAGGAGAATCAGCCGGATGTCGAAGATTTCCATCATGTATCCTCTCGTCTATATGCCATCTCAAGTTCTTTGCATCCTTTGCATTAGCAAACAAGCGCTTGAATCTTGGTATTATTGGAAGATACCATAACACCTTTGCAGGGGGCCCCTTAGTGGCTACATCACAATTAGCATCACCATTTTCCTTTACTTTGTAGCGTGATGTGCCACATTTCGGACAAACTTGCAGCATTTCATACTTATTTCTATATAATATGCAGTCATTAGGGCAAGCATGAATTTTTTTATACTCCATACCCATTGGACACAAGATTTTCTTTGCCTCGTAGTTACGATCCGGCAGTTCATTATCTTCTGGAAGCATGTTTTTCAACAACTCAAGCAACTCTGTAAAACTCTTATCACTCCACCCATTTCTCGCTTTCAAGTTGACCAATCTTAACACTGCTGACAACCGTGTAAAAGTAGTGCACCCTGGGTACAAAGGCTTCTCTGCATCATTGCACAAGCGATCATATACATGTGCTCGCTCAAAGGCCTCTACTCTAACATCAAGAATCATGTCTTCTAGTCGATCTTCCATATCCACATCAACTTCTGCCTGTTGTGATACACTTGGCATTTCTAATTCACCATGCCATATCCATTCTGTATACCTCTTGTTGAACCCATCACAAAGTATATGCTCTCTTATATCCGTAATGCTTAGTCGCCTCTCATTCAGACACTTTACACATGGACAATAAAATGTTCCATTATTATCAGGAACATTCCTTTTAGCGAATTCCAAAAACTCCTCCACCCCAGTCTCATATTCATTACTTGTCCGTCTAGCATTCATCCAACTATGATCCATGACTACCTAAAGGAGATTAGAGTTAACAAGTTATCTTCAATTCTAGCACAAAATCTAGATGCATAGATCAAAACCATGATGATGAAACTGCACTCTTCTAATCTCTTAAACTTAAGCTAACTCAAGCAATTCTCTAAGATAAGATGTGTGTCCCCTCCCACCTTGTATGTATGTCCACCACTTATGACAATCTTATACTTACATTAAGTAGGGAATGAAACTTTAATACAATATGTTGATTAAGAAAATCAATGAGGCATTTAAGAATTACATGCACATCAACATATTTCAGTATTTACACCACATGTACAATGATCAAAATATCCCCAATACTAAAAAAAAATTCCCAGTATAATTCCAGCCACCAATAATATATTAATGTTACTTGAATAGAGTCTAGTGACGTTTCATAAATAAAATAAGGCAATTAGACACCTTACCTCTAGTACCTTGAGGGAAAGCAACGCCTTTAACCTTTTAGATAAATCAATTGTAGCAGTTTGTTTAGTGCCTTGGTACTAGACTCTTTTGTCTATGCTAAACACTCAATCTCCTTCACCTACAATGAAATTGATTTAGATGCATAGGAAAGATTACAAAATGCATTATTCATAGATGCCAATTTTATTTTTTAAAAAAATATATGCCAATTTTATTACTACCTGTTAATTCACACTCACTAATTACACATTCAGTTAGTCAAATGTATTTTTTTTAATATGTGACTCCAATAAGCTTGACCATATTTAGAGCATGTTATACTTATGGATCTGTCATTCAAACATGAGTTCATCATTTGATTAGACTTTAAGTGAAGAGAATATGAGTTAGACTTGCATACTCAAAAAAAAAATGCAAGGCTAAATACTTTGTGTGTGTTGCATGCGCTCATAAAAATTGGATTGAAATAAAAATAAAATTATAAAAAGATGATTTTGTAAATAAAAGATGTCTTTTGAGTTTTAAAATGAAAAAATCATTAAAAAAACAATTGCAGTTATATTATGATAATCAAAATATAAAGAGATAAGCCAAATATTCTACCAAAAAAAAAATAGAGAGATACAATCAAAAGTCTTTATTCTTTGTACGGTTAGTGAATTTGGTGACTCATGACTTATGAGTGAGACTTTCTTTTGTGACCCTATTGTTTTGAGCTACAAAAGTTAAAAGGTAATGAGGCAATTGAGTTGGTTGTGGAGGGGGGTCTTACATATATATACACACGTCAAATGTTGGTCTTATGTGTTGCATCAATCTTTTTTTTCACTTTGGAATTTTGATCTTTTGTAGTAGTGCTGAGTGATAGAAATAGATAGAAGTGTATACGGCAGTTCATTAGTTTCTTATTTCAACCTTTTCTTTTATTTCTTTCTTACGACATGACAGACACACACATGTATATATAGTAAATTGTTTACTGCAGAGGATCTGAATTCATAGTTCTTAACTAGTATAGTTATATAGGTTTTTTAAGGTATAGTTAATATGTCTTCCCATGTTTTGATAACCAATAAAAGATTCCTTAAGTACTAAATATCTCCGACCAATAAGTCATTGTTATTAGTAAACATACACTCCCCCTTAATCTGACAACTTGAGAAAAATTGTTAAAATGTATACTGATAAAGTTTTGTGAATGAGTTGTTAATCTTTTACTAATATGTTATGTATATTATTTACACTATAAAATCTTTAGACATGATTTGACCTTTGAATTGTGTAAACAAACATGCCCTAGTTGAAGAGGAACAAAGAAGGCAGTTATTAAAAGGAAAAGAGCAATTAGAGGGAAGTAGAGACAGGCATACGTGGCATACATAAACTTGGGTTGCTACTATATTGTGGGTTTGCCTTTAGGAATTTTGATGGGCTGGGTCTTCCATCTGGGGGTGATGGTACGCAAATATTAAGAAATTTATTACGCAAATATTTAGTTTTAGGTTTTCATTCTACAGTATATTCCTTCCATTTATTTTTTCACATATATTAAGAAATATAATTGCTCATTTTGGTCCTTAATATCAAAACCATTTTAACCTAATTATCTAAATTAAGAAGGGGAGTTAAAACTAATTAACTAACTCAATTTTTCAAAAAATCCCAATATTTTTTTAAAACTACCCTTATTTAATCTCCCTCTTTTTTTTTGGATACATTAAATAGGAGTATTTTTTAGAAATGTATAATAAATACCACATCGTATATTGTAAAGGGTCTTATATTCAGGATCAAGGTAAAAAATCCTATATATAGGACCGGAGGGAGTAATATGTTAGAATTTCTCCTAAATTTACTAATATATCCTTTAATAAATTGATAAATAAAAAAGAATAATTCATGCTAGCTTTGATTTTTGAAAAAATAGATATGCGTATAAATTAAAAAAAAAAGTAATTCATAAAGCAATGAAATTTGACAGCTGATAGATAAATGAAAATAAAATTTTTCTTCAAATATGGTAATTAAAAAAAAGGAGAGGGAGTGTTCATATATATATATATATAAAAGGTGGGTTGGTATAATTAGTTAATATATTCCCAATTCTGTTTTCCTGAAAACATGAAATTAAGACAGATTATGTTGTGTTGGGTCAACAAAAGACAGAATTATGAAGAATATGCACGGTCCTAACGTATAAGAGTCGTGTAGGGAGAAAACTTCACGCGTTAATTAGCATATTATAATGCACACTTATTGCTATAGGGTAGTGACCATGCACACACATACATATAAACCAACATTTCTCTATTTTATTTTGACATTTCCTATGCCAAGCACAAAAAAGAAAACAACCGTCATTTGTTTTTGACAAGAAAAAAGACAAACCACATTATATATTGGATTTTTCGTACCTACTTGTTTGTTAAGCCTTTTATTTATTTATTTTAATAATCTATCTATCTCAATCAGGCCGTGTACAACCCCTGATTCAAGGAACGTAAGGGACACGAAATTTACATCACAATACGAGAATAAAACAGTATTTATACTTTAACTAGTTCAGTCATATCGATCTCCTGATATGAATCTCTACATAAGGAAAAATATGCATAGTATTCATAATGCACAAATGCCTACCCCAGCTAGCTAGCTAGGTATTATCACACAGTAATTTTGAGAATGCAATGATACCTATATATATATATGTTTAAAGTCATGCCTCGCTGGATGAAATTGATGCATTAATTGTTAATTAAGTATATCAACTTGCTAGTTGATGATAAACTAATAATGTCAATGCAACATTAATAGTCAACTTCTACTTATAATCCTCCAAGGGTTTAACCATCTTAATATTTTACCCAAACCAAAGTGCATATTCATATGGTGAAAAAAATAATAGACTGATAGATCAATATATAATTATATATAAGTATAATAAACGTTTTGGCATATAGTAATAACAGAGATTTTGGAGGAACACATAGTATCCAAAAAATTAATGTTATGTGTCGGCGAGCCGCAGGGAGGGACATAGTCAAAAGACAATAAAAAAGACAGAGAAGATATTGAAGAAAACATAGGGACAATGCAAATACATAAAATATGCGTAGATTATGGGGTTTGCTTTAAAGTTCCACAGCAATTAATGCAAATACCATGATTGCACCTTTTAGGCTTCTACTTTTATATGTATATACATATATATATATATATTTGGAAGCTCAATTACTAAGGACCTCACAAGCTCTAACCTAACCACGTTCGTTTGAGAACCTAATACCAAAAGGGATTGTGGGGTTGAGGGTTGAGGGTTGAGAAGGAGCAAAGGCTAGAGGGGACATCATTTCTTTTTCAAAGACTAGAAACATTATTAGAAAGAGATGGGGACTAAAGAAACTGAATTATTGGAGGTAGAGAAATAAAGAAAAGAGCTGTTGGAAGCTTTTCCCAAAGTGCCCTATTTTTATAGTGTGACGCAGCTATTTTTTTTTTCATTGACCCTTTATGTTTGTCATTCAACAATCTCCATCTTCTCACTAGCTAGTTACAAGTAATTTGCACTCTTACATCAAATATATATAAAAATATATTATATGTGCATGGTTGAATGTACACCCACGTGACATTGTCTGGGTTTATCTTGTAGTAAAAGTAGAATATGATGCATCGAAGTGAATCCTAATCCTAATCCTAATATGTAAGCATATAGTTTTGGAACTTGGAATTTGGCTTCGAGGATAAGGTGAGATAGCATGATTGTCTTATACTAAAAAAGAAAGACTCTATAAAAATTATCAACCATATGAAGTATACCATAATTTTTTTTTTCTTTTCCAATTAACAAAGACAAATCTAGAGCAAAAATAATCACGGTATTTAACTACTAGTCCCTTCCAACCTAAAAGTTTTAGTTGAGTTTTCTTCAACAAGACACTGACAATTATCCAAGTGTTGTCATTTAATTATGGAGGTGGTAGGAATTCCCTACAAAATCAACTATTTAAAGTTTGACTTGATCATCTATTTCAACCACTGGTAAGGCTAGGGTGAAAAGTAAACCACATTAAAAATTAATGTTTACGAACCAAATACTTACTTGCAAAGAAGCCATCTATTTTTGCCTTGTCTCCTCCATTGACTTCATGTTCGCCTCATATTCAATCCATTTTGTTTTGTTTTGTTTCAATTGTTCCCTCAATGTGGTATTTTCCTCTTCCTTTTGCTCAAGAGTTGACTCCACCTTAAGAACCCATTATCAGAGTTATGCTAAAGCTGAAGGAAAATTTTGAGCCTGCTCTTTGGATACTTCCTGCAAAGTCAGAGTAAAATCTTTATCTCTTGAGCAACAGAGCACTTCCACATAATCATGGGACAATATACATTACATCCATTTAGAAAAATTCTTTCCAAAGGCCTGTGCATTCCATATATTGTAGTTGACAAGCAAAAACTAGTAGCAAAAGAAAATTTGTGATCTCAGTCTTTCCACACAAACATACAACATAGTTATTAATTTCTCTGGCAAGTTTGTAGTGGAAAAGGAACTTATATATAAACTATATGTAGTATTCTAATAATATATCTGAACAGAACGTGGAGAAAAAGACAAAGCAAAAATAAAGTGGAAGTGTATTCATTAATTAAGCACAGGATAATTGACATACTATCTTAATTTCTTTCCTTTAGCCATTATATTCCTTCCTACAAATTCCTTGAGGACTATAAATATGTCACATTTAACAGACATTTTAACTAGAGTTTCAGCTAAGAAAAGGTTTTAACTTGAGATAATAGTATCTAGGAAACTATAAGCCCAATCCATCAGTACTTGCTCCCGAGAATCCTGAAGGAAACACCCGTTAGCAAACTGGATATGATTCTTTTTTGAATAAGAAACTTAATAAAATAATTCTTTCAAACCACAATATTCTTTCAGATAGAATTCTTTCGAACCCCATGAAAACGACGCACTAGCTACATGCTTTAACAAAAAGTATCTAGTTCCACCTTTGACTTTCTTCTTTCCCTTAAAATCTGTAGAAATTATTCAACTTCATCTTCAAACTCAAATCACAGTAAAATTAAAGAACTTGAGAATGACGCATACTAAATATTCTGACAGGATGGGTCAAAGAGATCAAGGCTCCGATTTCACGGTCAGTGAAGCTACCATAGATGACATCTAGAAGGCTTTTGCAGAAAACAAGCTCACCTCAACTCTACTGGTTGATTTCTACTTGGAGAGGATCAGCTGGTTTAATCCCATACTTTGCAGCGTACTGGAAGTGAATTTGAATGCCAGAGCTTAAGCAGAGGAGGTCGATCGGTGGAGGAGGGATTGGGTGGGTGAGTCCTCATGGGGACTACTCCATGGGGTATCGATGCTACTCAAGGAGTCAAGGACAACATTGCCACCACAAGCTTAACAACACCACTGGGTCGTACGCCTTGGTCGGATCAAAGGTGACGAGGAAGAAGACCAAGCACTGTTCTCATTGTGTGGTCACAATAATCTCAAAACCCCAAGACGTAACCTACGGCGAGAAACAAATAACAGCAAATGAAGTAAACAAGTCATGGGTTGTGTGCGGCTGTGCAAGAGGAAAAGGAAAAGACGACTCACAATGAGAGAGACTGACGATGATTGCGCAAAAGGAGTAGATTGTGTTTTGAGAGCTCGAGATTTTCCAGAATGCGGGAGAGGTAGGGTTATGTCGAAAATGAAGCAAAATGGCGGGGAAGTAAACAAGGTAATTTTTTCATACGCGGGGAAATTCTTTACATAAGAAGGTTTTCCTATCAGATCTAAAAAAGTGAAAAAAAATATGTTTTATTTATGTTGTTTTATCTTTTACATCAGTGTATTTTTTCTACTTATCTAAAAAGTATTTTATACATCGGTTATTTTTATAACCGATCTAGAAAGTCCCCCATTTTACAGTTTATTTACAAAACTGCCACCGGTTCCATTTTTTAGATCTTTTATTTTTTACCCGATCTAAAATGTAGATGTTAAAAGCTTTTTTTGTACTAGTGTTTACAACGTTCTTGTATATTTATTTAACTTAATCAGGGCTTGACATCCTCTTGAACCACTAAGGTTCATATTAGAACTTCTACTGGAATAGTTTTGGAAAGACATGCATAACTCTCACCATATAGCTTCAATTGCTTTCAAACGAGTGGCTTATTAAACCTAAAATATAGATCTTTATTTACATATAAACCACTAAATTTTTGGATCTCTGTATGATTTTATACTTTCTTTTAAAATAAGTCATACTTTCAGTAAAATTTATAGTTTTCACACCACTGTCAAGTTTTTACCCTCAAACTCAAAAATTTACTATAATTCGTATATTCATTCAAATTGAGTGTTTATTGGCTTGTTGAAATCTATATCTGTCTAGTTCTCAAAAGTAAAAAGCACTTATATGTCACATCACATTTCGAATGAACAGTAGCTACATACCTATCAGATGCTCATATTAGCTAGAATATGTTATGGCATTGCAAAGAGCTTATGTACATTACATACATGGTTCAAACTCATCTCAATCATGTTCAAAGCACCACAAGGGACTTAGAGGCATATGTTATCAAGCAAGCATATCCTTTTAGTTTTATATACAATTTCACATAGTATATTTCAAAATACAAAACCAAAGCTTGAACTATCATCAACAATCATTCTCTTTTTTATCCTGCTTAGCTCATTAGACTCCATTGCCAAAGCTTGTACCTATCATTTGGGATACTTGAGGGGATGAAATTGGGACAATCTTCGTAGTAAGTCACATCTTATGCATTATGTCAATCATTTCACATAAAAAGTCACATTTAATCACATTAAACATTAGAACACCATATTGATTATAAAAATTAACAGCTTAGAAAATGGATGTTCCAAAGAACAAAATCCCTCATTTTACAGCCAAAACCAATTAAAGAAAATCACAAACACAATATGGCATCATATTATCATCATAGAAATAAAATAAAAGAACATAAAGCATTATAGTGAACTTAGCTACCTTGGGGAATATCACTTGGCTTTTCTCTTTAAACCAAAGGTTCCTCTAACTTTCCCAAGCTTCCTCAAGTCTCTAAACATCATTAAACACTTGCTCAAGCCACTAATTTCATGGCTAATCTCATGAAACTTTCATGAAACCCTAAAAACTCAAACTTTCTATCTTAAGCCTAATTTTAACCTAACACTTATCTTTAGGGTTTTTCATCATGGGAAATCCATTTTTGCCATCAAATTACTGAAATTCCAACTCTTTTCTACCTTATTGGTCTGACAAAAATCTGCCTTGAAAGGAAAAGAATTGGTTTTCCAACTACTTGCTTCAAAACTCACCTATCTTGCTTTCTTTGTAAAAACTCATGTTTTCTCTTAATTTTACGGAACAAAAACACCTTCCCTCCCATAAATCATGCTTGGCTGAAACTTATTTTGAAAAGGGAAGGGAGAGAACTTCATGAAACTACTTGGTGTTAGCTCAGCTGGCTTCCTAAGAGGGGGGTGAATTGGAAAGATTAAAATTTTTCTCCAAAGACAAAATACAATAGTGATACTAAAAGGTAACTGAAAATAGAGTATAAGAAATAAAGAGCAAAGAAAAGAGAACTTAGTAGTTTATCCTAGTTCGGTCTATTCCACTTGACCTACATTCAGTCCCCAAGTCACTACTTGTGATTTTTCCACTATCTCTTGGAAGATTTGAATAGGTTCTTACAATGACCGCAGTATAACACCAGCTCAAACTTGAGACTAAAACAAGTTCTCCCATTCTTCTTACTCAAGAGTAAGACTATCTCCCTTAGTGTAATCTCACACTAAGTACTCTCTATAAGTGTGTTGATATTTACAAAATGAAAACTCTCTTAAAAGAGTAGATATGAAAGTTAAGATACAATGAATGAGCAAAACAGAGGGTAGATAAGCTTTGAATAAATCAATGAATGAATCAACAGAGTTTTGGCGTGTATTTTATTTTTATCCTATTTCAATAACTTAAATAAGGTCCTATTTATAGTCTTGGGGTAGAACTATCCGTTGGAAACAAAGATTAGCTGTTACTCTCAGTAAAATAGCCATTCATCTACTGCATTAAATGCATCTGATAGAGGTTATGCGGATAACCTTCTCAAGTTATGTGAATAATAGGTAACTGTTCGCCTTTATTTTTAATTTAGAGTTTTTCATTATGCAGATAACCTAGCTAGGTTATGCGGATAACATGCTACCCAGAATGACTAAGTTTTAGCTCAGAATTATTTTTATGAAAACTACTCAGTTATTGGGATAATGTTAAGTTTTTCTCAAACTAAGTTTTTGTGAAACTTAGGTTATGAGGATAACCTCCCAAGGTTATGCGTATAATTTGTTTTGTTGAAGAAAAGCTATTAGTTCTGTAACATAGGTTATGCGAATAACCTCTCTAGGTTATGCGGATAACCTTTTACTAGAGAAGAGTCTAAGTGCTCTGTAACACACATTATACGGATAATCTGCCTAGGTTATACGAATAACGGGTTGCGCAGTAACACTTGCCTTTACTGTTCGTTATACGAATAAGATGCCTACCTTATTAGGATAACCACTTGGACAGACTTGAGAATTTGATCCTCAAGCTGTGTTATGTGGATAACCTCAATCATTTTTCATGAAATTGAAGAATGGACTTTGGAAGAGCTTTGAGATTGAGTTTTTATCCCCATAACCTTCAATGGTTATGCATATATGGTAAAATATTTTCTTGAAAACAGAGTAGATACTTAGAAACGTCTTTGAAATTGAGACCTTATCCCCATAAAATAAAACATGCTCATGAAAACTAATTTGAACACTTAGAGTCATTTTGATATTGACGCTTTATCCTTATAAGATAGCTCTTTTCTTGAAAACTATTTTGAAATCGTCAGCTAATTATTAATCATTCAATTAGTTATCTCATTTAACATTGGGTTAATTGAAATTCAAAGCTCAACTACCTTCTTTTACAGATAATTTCTTAAAGTATGTGAAACAACTCCTCATTCTTTAGAAAACTCCAACTTTGTTCTTCATTTCTCTTGTGTTTCTTTGATATTGGATCTCCAAGCTCATTTGTTTTAGAATAATCAAAGCATCTAAATTAACACTTGGATCAACTAACTTGAAAGTATAGAACTTACCTTTGGTCTTGAAACTTCAAGCTTCCACTTGTTTGCAAGCTTTTCTTCCTCTCTTCTTTCTTCTCTTCTCACACCATTTTTTAGAGCTTCTCTCTCTAAGTTGCAACTCCAAGCATGTTTGGAATGAGGGGAGAGAGGGAGGCCAACTCATATAATCAACTTGGTTGATTAGCTAATTAACCTTGGATATTTTTCTAAATAGTTTTCCTCAAGAAGTTTATTCCAAAAAAACTTGCCTTCCTTGAAAAGTTTTAGGACAAAAATGTGAGCTAAATAGACACTTAAAAGATAGTAGAAATTGTCCAAAATACTGCATAATTTTTCTAGTCCAGTAATACATTGTGTCAGTTACTTTATATAGGGATCAATAAAGTTTTTTCCAATATAAAATCATTTTATAAGTACAAGATTAAAGTAAATTAACTTGTATATAGAATTACTTTATGATTCTGTTTCAAAAAATCTCCTTTTGTGGTATCCACCTACTTTACTATCTGTCTTTTTACCTTTTGCAGATATAAAAGTACTTTTATTGATATAAAGACATTATTAAATTTTCAGCACTAACTTTTCTTTATCCTTATACATTAAACCTCTGTGCCATATACTGTTGAACTCATCTTGTCGAGAGGTTCAATTTGACTGTAATTTTGCATATTTATAGAATTACCACTAACTCAAAGTAAAATTATAATTTTTAGTTTTTTCTAGTCATTAACTGTATATTTTCCCAAGACTTGTTCAACTTTCTTTTTCAGGTAGCTTTCTTACTTGAGGACTAAAATGCAAAAGAATTTATTTCTTAGGGTTAAAATATAATTTTGTTAATTTTCATCTAATATGGAAAAATGACATATTTGCCCATTTTTACGCATAACAATGTATGTGTAACAACCTTCATTGTACTATCCAGACTTAACTCGAACTAACGGGAAGTATACTAGGTGATGTGTGTAAGATTAGAGGAAACAGGACGGAGGAAGAACAAAGAGGAGACAGAAGCACTACGCCGCTGCTAGAATTAAGGCCGTTGCGGCGAACGAGCTGAAACTTGGATAGATATTTTGGACAGAAAAGCTCCACACTGTAGTGAAGTTATCACCCGCCATGGTGCCAGACCCCAAATTTCTATAAATCAAAAGCCATTTCAGTCGAACACAAAAGGAGAAACTGAGGGAGAATCAGGAGAGATTTGTTAGGGCACAAGAAATCCAACCTAGGGGATCAATTTTTCACTCTAGAAGTTAAAACTCTTGGTTAGTAAGCTATCCCTAACCTTTCCTCCTCTCTTTTCTCTTCGATTTTGATTTGGAATTGTTGAATCAAGTGTTTTGATGATTCCAAACTAACCTTCAAGAGCTTGGAGTAAAGATATCAAAGGTGCACAAAAGGTTTCAAGTGAAGAAATTTTGGAGAAATTAGTGCTAGAATAGATGTAGAATGTAACATCCCAAGAAAGCTAAAATATGTAGAAATGTATAGAGATTTTGCACAAACGGACAGATACCGTTTTGCGTGAAAAAGGGCAAGGAGGTCATTTTTCCCGGTTGAATGGAAAAATGAGAAAATTATATGTTTGCCCTCAAAGAATTATAAAAAGGACATCCATGTCCTAAAAATTTTAAAATATACGTGGAGAAAGACATAGAAAAGTCTTTGAGAAAATTACACCTGATGACCCGAAAGTTTTAGAAATTATAATTTAACCCCGAGTCAGGGGTAATTTTGTAAATATGCAAAATTACTGTCAAAATGAAGCTTTCGACGAGAGAAGTCCAATGGTATATGGCACTGAGGGTTAATGTTCAGGAATAAAGAAATAATCAGTGCCGAGTGTCCAAAAGTAACAGTAAACCGATAAAGTAAACTGTGGGCCCTATCGATGGTTAAAAAGAAATCAGGTATGGATATGGGTCATATACAGATATCATTTGGGACAGGATAATTATGGAAACATAAAAATAAAATTAGAATAGTCCTGTATCCCAAAAATGTTAAATTACTGTAAAGACGATTTTATCGGTATGATTAAAAAGTATTCGGATTGAGGTATATCTGGATCAGGAAAATTGGACAATTTTTGGACACTTCTCTCTCTCTCCTGCGTGATTGCTGCAGCCATGTGACACAAAATAATATTATATTATTTTGTTGGAAAACTTGTCAAGGAAGTATGTATTAAACTAATCAAGGATTAGCAAAAGTAACCAAGATTAGTTACTAAGTTAAGCATATGATTAATCACTTAAAACCTTCTCTTTCCTCACCATTCACGCATGACTTCCAGTAGCTAAAACAGAGGAAGAAAACGCAAGAAAAAGGAAGGGAAAAGGATGAAGAAAAGGAAGAGGAACCAAGGGAAAATCAAAGTACAAATTGGTAAGCTTGCCTACTACTACCCTATGCTTGCTATTATGGTTTTCAAAGTATGATCTATGGTTTAGTTTGGCTTCCTCACTCCCTTAAGGTTTCAGCAAAGACATGATTTAGCAAGGAAATGAGTTTACAAACCATAAATCATGGGGGAAATGCTAGACTACACATTTAAAGCATGAATATGCAAGTGGTTTGTTGTATAACAAAGTGTAGCAATTTTTCTTGAATTTCCCTGATTTTGGACGAGTTACTGTTCACACTTAGAGTTGGAATTTCATGTTTTTGATGCCAAAAATGAGTTCCTCATGGTGGAAAACCTTAGGAACAAGTGATAGTTTCATGAAAAAGCTTAAGGTTAAGGAAGTGAAATTTTGAGGTTTTTGAAGTTAATTCGGAATGAACAGTAACCGAGTTAGAAATGGAATTTGGTCATTCTGAGGCCATATTTGGATTCCTCATGAAAAATTACATGAAATAGAGGTATAATTCATCATTTTTGAGTTAGAAATGAATTTTTGGTGAATTTTTAAAGAATTAGGGTTTCATGAATTGAAGAAAGTCATGGAACCATTAGTTTGAAGTTCTTATGAACTAACCCTTGGTTCAAGTTGATTTATTTGATATTTGGTGATGCACTAGGGTGTCAGAAAGCTTAAGGAAGTCCTTGAAATGGTTGAATCAAAGAGGAAAGACATAAAGTTTCATGAGGTAGCATAGTTACTTTTTCTCACATTATATTGTCTTGCTATATTATATTGTGAATGATGACTTGCCATATTGTTTTTATGATGTTTGAGACTGGTTTTGGCTGTTTTTATGAAAGGGATAGTACCCGGGATGTCCATTTTCTATGCCGTTATAATGCCGAAATTTTTATAAACGATATGGTGATTTATGTCTTGAAATGATTATTATGATGTATTGAAGGTTTTATAGCATGCATGATGATGTAAATGTTTGAGATGTGACTAGCTACTGGGATTTCCAAAATCTCATCACCCAAATAATAACATGATAGGTCCAAGTTATGGGAGAAATCCAAGGGAGGCAAAGAGCTAAAGGAAAAGAGGAAGAGAATGATGAATGATATTATTATGCAAGTCTTGATGCTATGATTTGGGAATTTGTATAAATTCGTATGAAAGGGGATAAATCCTGTTTGATGCCTTGAATATATTCTTTTAAGTCCTCTATGATATTATGCATGAAATTGGAGCACTAAATGTCAATGTAAATGTGTTATGAAGCTTATCATGTAAGTTATGGCATAAGTTCATTGGAGATGACCAGTATTGGTTTGAGTAGGGGAACTCTATCTGAAACAGAGTATCCTATAAAAGTGTTATACATGCTTTTAAAGTAGACAGAACAAGCTTTTCATAGAGCTAAAGAGTACCTAAATTGGATAAATGTATGAATTATAATGAATTTTTGAAATCAGGGTTTAGAACAGGGCAAGAAGGGGAAAACTGAAATCTGGAAAGTAAGTACTGAAAAATTCAAAGGATAATATAAAATCGTACAAAGCTCCAAAAATTCAGTGGTTTATATGTATAAAAATTTCTATGTTTTAAGTTTCGTATGCCACTAATTTGGAGTTAATTGGAGCTATATAATAGGAGATATGGAGTTTTTCCCAAAACTGTTCCAGTAAGAGTCAAATTCTGACCCTTCATGACTTAAGTTAAAGTTATGCCCTGTGTAAGTAAAACAAATGTATAAGAAAAATATGTCATTAAGTATACATGTAGAGCTTTCAAATTACATAGATTATGTATAGTTTGGAACAGAATAGAAGGAGATATAATTTTTCAAAGTTGAGGTCAGAAAACTGGAACATAGCAAATTGACCAAATGAACAGTGACATTCCACGAAATTACTGTACAAATTGGCCCAATGATGTTACTGTTTTATATTTTTCCCATGTAGATCTGAATTCAAGATAAATTTAGAGACTTGAATCACCTCAAGATGAATTTTCTAGATTTAGTTATGAATTTTCAAAATTCATCGGGTAAAATAAAATTTGCCAAATGAACAGTACCCCGAATTTTGTAAAATTCTGATTTTATCATATTATGATTTTAGTCTCTAATCCATGATGAAAGACATCTGAAATGATCTAATACATGGAAAATGGGCCCTAACATAAGGTGTTACATAGAATATTTAGAATTGTTTTAATTTGAGTAAAATACTTTGATTTGGTGAAAAGATGTTTTAAAACTTCAATTCTATGTTAATTCATGGAATATTTGAAAAACACCCACCAACAGACGAAATTTGAAAGGTTTACACTGATCTGCTGTTTTGAAAATTCGAACTTTGCCTTTGGAAATTCGAATTTCGTATTGAAAATGAATAAGTCTGAAAAGAGGCTTCTCTGACAAATGAATTTTGTATTCCGAAATTTGAACTTTGACCTATGTCTAAAAAGAGTTTGAAAAGAGCCATTCTCTGACAGACGAACTTTGGTGTTGAAAATTCAAATTTCAGACAAAATACAACTTATGAAAATTGAAAAATTCATTTGAAAATATGTCAAAGTTCATCTAAAAATAAGTTTAAAAAGAGCTTTAAAATTGCCCACTGACAGACGAACTTTGAACATGAAAATTCGAATTTCAGAAACAAAGCTTGTGAGTCTGTTGTGTTGATATGTTGACATACGAATGACAATATTCATAAATTCGAATTTTCAAGTAAGTTTGAAAAGAGGTCTCTCTGATAGACGAACTTTGCCCTTTGAAAATTCGAATTTCGAGTTTATGAACTATTGTGCCTCATTGAACCAGCTTCTGACAGACGAATTTTGGGATTCCAAAATTTGAATTTCGAAGGCACTGTAGCAAATTTAATTTATTGTTCACACTTGACAGAATAACTTTAAACATGGAAATTTGTATGTTCCAATATAGAATCATTTTCTAAAAATGAAAATTCAAATTTTGATTCATAACAGACAAACTTCGGAAGTTCAACGTTAAAGGATGTAACTTTCGATTTCTACGAAATTCGTCTGTTGACTAACTGAAATTCAAACTTTGAGTGTCAGAAGCATTAAATGTGGTTGGTAAATGGATAGTTTCTTAGAGTAACCATTGGGTAACGTCTCTAACGGCTAGATCTTGTCTCTAACGTATAATTGGGGCAGAAATCTATAAATAGAACTTCATTTGAAGATGTAGGTAACGGTTTTTACTTTGTAAATACTGAAACTCTGCCAAATTTTTTACTCAAAGTCTCTTACTCTCACATACTTCAATATTTGTACTCCAACTTTCATATACACTCTGATTAAGAGAGTTTATTCTTTGTAAACAATCTTATCTTCATCTGGAAGAAAGATTTACTTGTGAGGGGATATCATAAGGGATTTGGGAAGCACTTAGTGAGAGTGCAAAGAGTGAAAGTGTGAGCTCTAGAAACAGAGTATCAACTTTGTACTGAGGCATTTGCAAGAAGCCCACTAAATTCTTGCAGAATAGTGGAAAATCTCAAGTGGTGACTTGGGGACTGGACGTAGGTCAAGTTGAGAGACCGAACCAGGATAAATATATGAGTTTTTCTCTTCCTTACTGCTATCTTTATAGTTTATTCATTTATACTCTGTTTTACCATCACACTTTGCTTCCTTCACTTTCTTTCTTGGCATTGTGCAGAAAAAGTTTTATTCTTCCCAATTCACCCCCTCTTGGGAAGCCAGCTTATCTAACAAGAATCGGCTGGACTATGTTAGGTTTCAGATTTAGGGATAAATCCACCAATTAAAATGCTTATTTTGGTGTTGTAGAAGTGTTATGCAGTATTAGGAAGCTTTGGGTGTAAGTTTTAGTTGGATTGTAATGAGTTTGAGTGGAACTGTAGGTTGGAAATTTTAGAGGGAGTGTGGAATCCAAGTTGTATGTGAATGAATATGATGGGGATGGTTGATTGAAGCTCATTAATGTGTATTTATGTTGTTGGAACTATCAGTTAAGCTTAAATGGTTAAATTATGAATTTTTGTTTTTATGAGTATAACGTTAATTAAAGGTATTATAATGTTATAGTGGTTGATTGGCTAATTGGAGGCGTGTAGTTCATGATAGGTACTCCGGAGGCTTGCCTAAGCCCCTATATGTGGGGTTTTGATAATTTGAGGTAAATGAGTGTTTGTATTGTGTGTATTATATATTAGTATATATGTGTATATATGCATGTTTCTGTTCATATCTCAATGTTGTTATGTATGTGTATGATTTTTGTACATATCGTGGTATGTACACAACTAGACATTATAGTAGATGATTATATATGATGATGTGACATTACATGATTTTATAGGATGAAATTGAGAAACATGATGATGATGATGATTACATGATGATATGACACGAACATCACCACTACATAAACATAGTGAGGAAAGGTGGATCGGGTGGTAATGATGATATATGATATGATATGATATAATGAGATATGATATGGGTGAAATAAGGAAGGGATCCCTATCGTTGAAGTCTCTCCTATGGTTATGAGAGCAAGACAGCAGTGGACTGCACCTTCCTTAAAATCACCACCAATTCGCGGCGATCAAGGGGAAGAAGAGCCATGGTCTAAGCGTTAGTGTTACCTTTGGCTGGGTGCACTAGTGTGAGGTGAGCTTGATGATATCCTGGAATCAATCTTCATCGACTGTTGAAAGGAAGTTACTTATACAAAATGTCCTATTATGACAACAGCTTGTGGTTCTAGCCGTGTGTGAGGGAGAACATGCATTCCATTAGATTTGCATTATTACACCATGTGCATTATTATGTGAATTATTATATATGTTACCTATGATTGTCCCTAGTTACTGAGACTTTGTCTCACACCCCTTTCCTATGACTAACATATCAGGCGAAGACTTTGGTGCTAGTTTGGAGAAGACCAATGAGTTGTAGGCCTCTCCGCATTTGGGAATTTAAAGTGTAATTGGTAGTTGTAACTTAGTTTATGTAATTCTATGCCAAGTAGTTTGTTGTTGTGTGTATCGCCTACTCTGAGTATTCCTGGGAGTATTACCTTTGTGCTATGTGATGATAGGATGATGGTGAAGTTGATGTTGGATAATATAGATGATTATGTGATGATATTGATAGTGATAGTTGATATATGATAGGTGTGGACTTGTGCTACGTATAGTTTATATGTGTTTGATGATGATGTAGACCCCGGTATGGGTCACTATTATTAGGGTGTGTGTTTGTGAGTCAAAATGGTCGTATGTGAGAGCCCAAAGGTGATTTTTGGCCTTGTATATGTGTTTGGGCATATGGCTCATTATGTGGTTTTGAGGTTCAAGGGGGGTCAATTCTCGGAGAAGAGGCTTCTCCAGGGTAAAACCTCCTTGGGTAAGTTGGTTAAGTCAAACGGGACTTGTATGGATAGTTCATAGTGGCCAAATTGCCTTTGGTGGCAATTGTAGCGCTTAAGGTTTGAGTTTCAGCCAAAAAGTGATCAAAACAGTGTTAGGCATCTAAAATCTCCATATGGAGTCAAATTTGAGTGAAACTAGTGTTTATGGATAGATTTAGGAGTTGGAACCATGTCAATTGGAGGTCAAAACATGAAGTTATTCATGGTGGAAGTTTGCCCCAAAAATCAGCAAATTACTGATATCATATCAAAAGGGGGTGCCACAGCGACAAGTAGTTATGCCTCTTTGAGGCTGCGGCTGTACTCTAACTCTCTATGGCCCCAGCCCTGTTTTGGCAAAGTTGGAGTTTTTCTGATTATTTGAGGTTATGAGGAGTTGGTTTTGGATATTTGAAAGTAGGTTGTTTTAGTATGCCAGCTTTCTCAAATTCCTTATGAATTTTTAGATATGTAAGCTTTTAGAGATGTTACAATTCCCTCCCCCTAAAAATAAATTTTTTCCTTAAAATTTAGATACATACGTATACCTCTTATTTTCTTTCCTTTTATATTCCATTTTTTCAGACCATTTTCACCAAAGAAATACTTTTACTTCTTACTTGTTTGATTTATCAGTCAATATTTTGCTTTGGTATCATTTGCTTATTTATAGCATTTTAAAAGATCTGGTTCATACTCTTTGAACTGGGAATTTTGAGGGCATCATAAACTAGTTTTACTTTAGGGTTATTGAGAATTTTTGCATAACATACCCATTCTTAATCCTCATCCTTACTTTCATAACTCTCTTATCTTATTCATATTATAGTCTTTTCATTGACACTTGACATCATTCCTTTCTCTACTTTTATAGCTTTAGACTATTCACATGAATTCTTCTAAGACATAAGGTCATCTTTCTTTTTATTCTACTTTCTATATTTCAAGTTTAACTTTTCTCTTATCTCATAATCACTTGAAGATATTGTGATATCAAACATTTCTATGGTAGCACCATAGCTGTAGGATCTCATATTAACATATAACAACTCTATATTTAGAGAGCATTAATGACTGCAGCTATGAGTAGGAAAAAAATTTATAAAATTTTCATTAGATAAAACTTAGGCTACTATCCTCTACTCAACCATGTTACTTTACTCATACCTAATCCATGCTTACTTTCATCATTATAGACCACCAGAGTCATCATTGGATCGAGATTATTCATCTCAAGGAAGGAGGTTTAGCCTCTTTAGTTTATAAAAACTCATTTCTTAATCTCTTTCCCACAAAAAGTCTCTCTTCTAACTAAGCAGTAAGACAACATGAGAGAAATTTTTTCATATTGTCTTGCTAAACTTTGAGATCTCTCATTTCAGTTATAATGTTCAGTCTTTCCCATTTCATAACTTTACTTGCTTTATTAGAATCTACTGTGATCCTTATGGGAGATTCTGTAACTTACTAACTATACTTCTTGGAGCCCAGCTCCCATTTACTAAGTTCAGCAAGTATTTGCTTTTATAACATTTCAAAAATTCTCAATTGTTTTTCATGCTCCTCTAAAGATTCAGAGTATCATCATCCGAGATCACAATAAATTATCTAGTCTTTTATTCATGTAGTCTAATAGGTGTCTTAGTATGATTAATTGGTATCATCTTGATTCATATTGCCTAGTTTTAACTATTAGCACATCTTTCTGCATCTTTCTTATGCTTCTTAGTAGGTCACCCATCTTGAAATTTCCTCTACTTAAGCACACTTAACTGTAAAATACTAAGGGGCTTTACTGCACTCATGCCACAATTGGACTTAGTGAATGTAGTAATGGGCTTCCTTTTGATCCATATCTCTTCTTTGTGACCTATGAATAACTTACTGCTTTAAGTTTTAGAGCATTCAATCTTTATACTCATTCTCCTTCCTTTTACTCTAACTTTTGGTAGTTAAGAGATTCTACTAATCTTGTCATAGCCTTTAAAATCTTTGGCTTTCTGTGAGTCAGGGTCCAAACAATACCCAGGCAATGGTAAATATCTCTTTGCTCTTAACATCTTTGCTTTGTCCGTTCTCATACATAGCCTTCTTAGTTATTTAGCCAAGGTTACTTAATGATCTGGCAACTTAAGGAAACTTCTCAACCTTTCAAAAGTCTCTTGCTAGCTTAGCTAGAATCTAGCCCTCAGCCTCTCACCATTATTCATTATTGCTCTATCAGGCAGTACACTAAGAGCCACCTCCTACTACTCTGCCTTAGCAACTTTCATTTGATAGAGGATTTCATCTCTTTGCTCAATTGAGCTTCTCCCCAAGAGCTGTTCAATTAGCCTTCTTCTGAGAGCTGCCTCATCTTTTCCCCAATTTGGCAGCCTTCGAAGGATTTCATTCATTGTGAGATCTTCCAGCCAAGAACTTTCTTATAGCTAGATTTCATACTAAGCTCTACAATCAACTATCTCAAGTTTTCATAGTTCCCTAACTGTCTACCACTATTTTCACCTTCATTGGCTCATACTTTATACCTTAGATTTGTACCTCATGCCTTAAATATTATAAATACATTACTAACTTCCTGTTATAGAGGCTCTGAATCTTTATCAAACTTTCTCTTTTGAATCATATATCAACTTTCATGTCTATTCTTAACATCCTCTTTCAAGCATTTCTCAACTTGAGTTGTCAAAATAACATTTAACTTAATCTCAACATATGGAACACCTTTATGGGTAGGCAAAATCATGATCTTCTTCTTCCAATCTAGGAGGAGATTTTCTGTACAAAACTGGTTCATGCCAAAGCTCTCATCTTTGCCGGGGAAAGACATGCTAATCTTTGTAATGTTATGGTGCTTATTTAGACAGACAATAGAGATTTTGACCCTTTTTCTTATTAAGACATTCCTATATAGCTATACAACAGTAATCTCCAGACCCAACTTGTTACACCGTTATAAAACATAAAATAATAGCTTGCACCTAAATTATACCTTTTACTGAGGTCAGGTGACTGACATGCTTCATACTGAGATTAGGACAAAGATTTTTCAATGTTCTTTGGTCTAGAGTTTGCCACCTCCATTGCGCAGTCGCTGGCATAATGTCTCAACTCTCCACAGTTGAAGGACACATACATCATTACTAAGCATAGCATTCCTCTATGAGCCCTTTTGCATTCTTAAAAATAAGAGCTGGCTTACTCAACTATCTTCTCTATCCTTTTTGCCTTATTTCTTAAATCCCCTAGTATTTCATGGTTACTTACACTTACCTACTTACTTACTTACTTTCTCTTCCTCTATAGTTTTCTTATTATATTAGTTGGATGTGCTAGTGTAGTATGCTTGTGATTCAGACTATTCTTAGTGATTCCACTCACATTGATTAGTGAATCAAAAGTTTGAAGCTGCATTGGGTAACTCTTCTCTTATTGCTAACTTTACATCCCTTCCAGCTTTTATCTTTACTTATTCATAATTATACTGCTAGAGGTAAGTTGGGTATTGAGCCAGTTGATTATACCTTGCAACATATTCTTCATCTGACTCATTCTTATGTTAGCGAATTATTATAAACTCCACTTCTTTTTTATCTCTTACTGTCTGAGAAAAATACTTCTTACCAGACTATTCTAGGGATACTTCCTAATCAATGGAGTGACCCTTGCTTGAATAAGTTACTCTGTATTCTGCCACCATTAGTTAGTTTCCTTTTCCAACATATAAGTTGCCATTTAAAGCCTTCAATTCTAACGTGCAACTCATTATCTTGGAAATATTTTGAAGCTTATAATCCACTTTTTGGCAACTTGCATGAGAAATTTCTTGGAAAGGATGGAAGCTAATACTTTTTGTTAAATCAAGAGTTTTGATGATTCTAAACCAACCTTCTAGAGCTTGGAAAGAAGATATCAAAGGTTCATGGAAGATCCCAAATGCAGAAATTCAACTAAAATCAGCATAACTTTAGATAAAGGATCTCCTACTATGTTTTATCTGAGTAAAAGATTTTGAATTGGCAAAAGAATATTTTTAGAAATCTGATTCCATGTTAATTCATGGAATACTTGAAAAATACCCGCTAACAGACAAACTTTAAAGTGATATAGCTGAACTATTGCTTTGAAAATTTGAACTTTGGCATTTGAAATTTGAATTTCGAATTGAAAATAAGTTAGTCAAAAAGAGATCCTTCTAACAGATGAACTTTGAATGCAGAAATTCGAACTTTGACATGAGTCTGATGAGAGCCTTCTCTAACAGACGAACTTTGAGTTTTGAAAATTTGAATTTATGATAAACTATAATTCATAAAAATTGAAAGTTCGTCTGAGGATATTTCAAAGCTCACCTGAAAGTGAAGATTAAAAAGAATATAAATCTAGCTCACTGACAGATGAATTTTGATTTTGAGAATTCAAACTTTAGAAACAAAGCTTGCAAGTCTGTTATGACAATCTGTTGACATACGAATATTGGTATTCAGAAATTTGTACTTCGAACTAAGTCTGATAGGAGGTCTCTCTGATAGACGAACTTTGAACCTTGAAAGTTTGAATTTCGAAAAGATGAAATATTGTACCTTACTAAGCTGCCCACTGACAGACGAATTTTGGGAGCCAAAATTCGAATTTCAAAGGCATTGTAGCAATATGGGACAACTGTTCACACTTATCAGAGGAACTTTAACTTGAAAATTCATATATTCCAATATAAAAATATTCTTCAAAGATGAAAATTTGAACTTTGCTTCATAACAGATGAACTTTGAAGTTCAATGTTAAAGTCTTTAACTTTCGGTATCTTCGAAATTCATCTGTTGACCAACCAAAATTCGAACTTTGAGTGTCAGAAGCATTAAATACGGTTGGTGAATGGATAGTTTTTCAGAGTTACAGTTGGGTAACTTCTCTAATGGATAGATTTTGTCTCTAACGTATAATTAAGACCTAAATCTATAAATAAAACCTCATTTGAAGTTGTGGGTAACGAATTTAACATTATATATACTGAAACTCTGTCAAATTCTCAACTCAAAGTCTTTTACTCTCATACTTCATACTTTTGAACTTCAACTTTCATATACATTCTAAATTAGAGAGTTCATTCTTTGTAATCAATCTTATCTTCATTTGGAAGAAAGATTTTCTTGTGAGGGATTATCACAAGGGGTTTGGGAAGCACTTAGCTAGAGTGAAAAGAGAGAAATTGTAAGCTCTAAGAACAAAGCATCAAAGCTATACTGAGGCAATTGCAAGAAACCTACTGAATTCTTGCAAGATAGTGGATAATCTCAAGTAGTAGCTTGGGGACTGGACGTAGGTCAAGATAAAGAGACCAAACAAGGATAAACATCTGTGTCTTCCCTTCTCTTTACTGATTTTACCTTACTGTACCTTTACACTCTGTTTTACTGTCATTTTTGCCTTTATCACTCTTTTGTCTTTTGTAGAAAATTTTAATCTTCCCAATTCACCCCATCTTGGGAAGCCAGTATATTTAAGAAGTGGTATCAGAGCTCGGATTCCCAAACAAAGCATCTAACAGTCCTGGAAAATTCAATGGCTGGCTTTGGAGAAAGTATACTACTTAAGGGAAATAACACAAACAGACCACCTGGCTTTAATGGAGAACACTATGGATACTGGATGATTATAATGCAGATCTATCTCTAGTCCATTGATCTGGACATCTGGTCTATCACCCAAAAGGGAGACTTTGTCCCAATGAAACTGTAGGATGGTGGAAAATACAAGGAGAAGCTCGAGGACAAATGGAATGAGGAAGATAAGAGAAGAGTCTTGCTGAACTTTAAGGCAAAACACTGCCTAGTCAGTGCATTAAACTAAGACAAATTCTACAGAGTGTCACAAGGTTCCACGGCCAAGGGTATGTGGGACACTTTAGAAATCGCACATGAAGGAACCAGTAGAGTAAGAGAAAATAAATTGAACTTCTGCGTTGGTGAATGCGAAAGCTTCAAAACGGTGGAAGGATAGCGCATCAAAGAGCTACAAAAGAGATTCATCCTTATTGTGAATCAATTGAAGAGTCTTGGTAAGGAGTACACCCAGCAAGAGAAGGTGAGAAAAATTCTTAGAGCTCTTCTTCTGGAATGGCAACCCAAAGTAATAGCAACAGAGGAAGCCAGAGGAGAATCAATGGCCTTAGTCACAGCCCTCTTCGATAGCCTTGAAGAATATGAGGGAAAGATAAAGGCTCTTAAGGAAGCAGGTCAAGATAGGAAAAAGAAAGGTCTGGCACTGAAGGTTGCTGAAGAGAAAGAAGAAGAATTTGATGATGGAGATGAATTAGATGAAGAAACTCTAGCTATGATGGTTAGAAAATTTGAAAGATTCTACAACAAAAAAAGAAACAAAAGATTCTTCAAGAAAAGAGCAGCAGCAGACAACAAGAAAGATGGAAAAGAACCTGTCATTTGCTACGAATGCAAAAAATAAAGGCATATCAAATGTGATTGTCCACAATTCCTAAAGAAGCAAGAGAAGGAAAAGAAAGCTGCTGACAAGAGCAAGAAGAAGAGAGCATATATCTCATCAATCTGTGGCAACAACTCAGATGAAGAAGAAGATAATGAAGATGAAATTGCCAATATTTGCTTGATGGCACTTGCATCTGAAAAAACTTAAGATCCATCCATCAGTGATCATGAGGATAAGATATATGAATCTGAACCTTCCTATTCTAAATTACTTGATGCATTTCATGAACTGCATGATGAATTTATTAAGACAGCTAAAGAACTGAGACAGGTTAAGAAAAGGATTAATAAGCTAGAATCTCAATGCAGTAGTTCTGACATTACATCTCTACATAAATTTGAATCTGCTTGCTATACATCGTGTATCGAATTAAACCAAACTAATGATTATCTATTGAAAGGAATGGTTAGACTTACTAAGGGTAAAGATATGTTATTTGCTTTAATGGGAAGTCAGAGAATCACACAAGGAAAGGCTGGGCTTAGCTATGATTCTTGTGCAGTAAAAGAAAGGATTAAAAAGAAAAATCAAAATCTGTATATGAGGCATTTTGTACATGCTAATGGGCATAAAAAGAAAGATTATACTTCAAATCGCATTGAATCCTATGATTAACCAAAATATGTGAAACAAAAATATTATTTGCATTGTTTTCTTTCTGCATCATAATCTAGCAGCCCTTTCACCACCTGTCACTTCTGTAATAAGAAGGGACACATTTCCAGTTCATGTGCATTGAAGAAAAATGGACTTGACAAGAAGGTAAAATGGGTTCCCAAAGATACACTTGTATCTAGGGAAAATGCCACTGACAGAAAAGGACCCAAGAAAATTTAGGTACCTAAAAAGAAACACTGAACTTTGTTTTGTAAATCTGTCTTAAAGCAAGAAAGAGCATCAAATGGTATATGGCCAGTGCCTGCTCAAGTCACATGACTGGTGACAAGGAGAAGTTCATCACCCTTAGAGACAAGAAAGGAGGAAAGGTGACCTTTGGAGGTGATCAATATGGCAGAATAGTTGGAATTGACATTGTGGGCAAGAATCCTGAAATATCCATTAAAGAGGTTCTGTTTGTAATTGGCCTCAATCACAATCTGCTAAGTGTGAGTTAGACATGTGACAAAGATAACTGGGTACTGTTTGACTCAAAATTTTGCCTGGTCATCCGAAAAAGTGATCACAAAGTAATACTCAAGGCTCAAAGAGATGGTAACTGCTATACTATTGATCTTGATGAACTTCCTTCCTTAGATTCTGTCGATTTGATTAGTCTGGATAATGATAGTTGGTTGTGACATAGAAGATTAGCATATGTTAACATGAACCAACTGTCAAAATTGGTTAAGAATGAGTTAGTCACTGGCTTATCGAAAATCTCTTTTGAAAAGCACAAAGAATGTGATGCATGTCTTAAAGGAAAACAAACCAAATCATCTTTTAATTCTAAAAATGTAGTCACCACATCTAGACCACTGCAACTATTGCATATGGATCTGATTGATCCATATAGAGTAAAAAACATTGGTGAAAATTTGTATGTTCTTGTGATTGTGGATGATTACTCTGGATTTACCTGGACTTTGTTGTTAGTTAGGCTGACTTCCCAAGAGGGGGGTGAATTGGGAAGATTAAAAATTTTCAGCACAAGGTGAAAACAATGAAGAAAGCAAGGTATGAAAAAAAAAACAGAGTATAAAGCAGTAAGATGAAAGAGTAGTGATAGAGAGAAGAAAAACTCTGATATTTATCCTGGTTCGGTCTCTCCTCTTGACCTACGTCCAGTCCCCAAGATACCACTTGAGATTTTTCACTATTCAGTAAGAATTCAACGGGCTTCTTGCAAAAGCTACAGTACAACGTCAGTGCTCTATTTTCTAGAGCTCACTCAATCACTTTCTGCACTTTCACAAAGTGCTTTACAATCCCTTGTGATATCTCCTCACAAGAAAATCTATCTTCCAAATGAAGATTAGATTGTTCACAAAGATGAAACTCTCTTAAATAGAGTGAATATGAACGTTGAAGTACAAGTATTGAAGTAAGAGGGTAAAAGTCTTTGAGTTGGAGATTTGGTAGAATTTCAGTATATACAAAGTTTGATTCGTTACCCACAACTTCAAATTATGTTGTATTTATAGATTTAGGTCCCAACTATTCGTTAGAGACAAAATCTATCCGTTGGGGAAGTTATCCAACGGTTACTCTGAAAAACTATCCGTTAACCAACTGCATTTAATGCTTCTGACATACTGAAATTCAAATTTCGGTTGGTTAACAGACGAATTTCGAAGGAACCGAAGGTTAAAGCTTCCAACGTTGAAATACTGAAGTTCGTCTGTTCATGAAGTGAAATTCGAATTTTGAAACTTAGAAAATGTTTTCATGTTGTGACATACGAATTTTCAAGAAGAAAGTTTTTCTGTTAAGTGTGAACAGTACTTTCAATTTGCTACAGTGCCCTTGAAATTCGAATTTTCGAACCCCCAAAATTCGTCTGTCCGTAGCATGCTCAAGAAGCACAGTAGTTCATTTTCTTTCGAAATTTGAATTTTAAAAGAGTGAAGTTCGTCTATCAGAGAGACCTCTTTTCAGATTTACTTCAACATTCGAATTTGTAAACACTGTCCTTCGTATGTCATCGTATCATTTCAACAGTCTCACAACTTTAGCTTCTGAAATTCAAATTTTCATGTTCAAAGTTCGTCTTTCAGTGAGAAATCTTTGAAACTTAATATAATCTTGATTTCAGATGAACTTTAAAATTGTTTCAGACGAATTTCTTCAGTTTTCATAAGTTTCATTTTGTCTGAAATTCGAATGTTCAAAACTCAAAGTTCGTCTGTTGCTCAACTGCTTCTTTCAGACACTTACGAAAATTTAAATTTTGGAAAATCAAAATTCGTCTGTCAGAGAAGCATCTCTTCAGACTTATTCAGTTTTAACTCGAAATTCGAATTTCCAAAGCCAAAGTTTGAATTCCAATATGACAGTTCAATGTAAACTTTTCAAACTTCGTCTGTTGGAGGGTATTTTTGAAATATTTCATGATTTAACATAAAATCATATTTTTAAAACATCTTTTCATCAAATCAAAGTCTTTTACCCATATTTAAACATAACTAATGATCCTACAACAAATCTTGCACAGATTACTCAGAACTTCTTCACTTGAAACATTTTGAGCTCCTTTGATATCTTCATTCCAAGCTCTTAAATGTTGGTTTGGAATCATCAAAACTCTAGATTCAACATTCTTCCCCTTTTTGATGATGACAAAACAACTTTCAAACTGGATTAGTACTTGGGTTTGCTTTAGCAGGCTCCCCCCTCAACATATACATTATATTTCAAAAGATATCATATATAGCACATCAGTGAAGAGATTCAAGAAGTAATAAGTACAAATCATTGTAACCAAGGAATTCATTCATTTCAATAATTGTTGCTCTATAGAAACCAATTAAAGTAAAAAGTACTTCAAAAACCAATTTCAAAACACAAAGTACAATCATCAAACAAACAGCATCTGAAACAAAATATAGCACAACAAGAGAATTCAAGCCTAAGTTATAAGCAGTCCTTCCATCACTTCTTCTTTGGCTTGGTCTTCTTGTTGTACGTCTTCCCAGATGGCTCAGCAGTAGATTTTTCAATTTGCTTCTTCTTCTCCCCCATTTTGGCATCAGAAGGAAGGCCAACAAAATCAACCGGAGGAGGGATTTGAGAGACTGGAATAGCTCTGAGAGGCACAGGAGCAAATGGGATTTCTGGTTCAACTGGTGTAGGAGGCTCAGAAGGCTCAGGACTTGGCTCTTCATCATCATCAGAGACCTCAAGCAACTCCTATATTTCCTACCTGGAAAGAGCCAATTGAGCTCTCTGTTCCTCTAAGAGTCCATAAGTAGCGAGAGAAGGAGGAGCTGGTTCATCAGAACGAAACATTTCCTCAAGCCTTCTTCTCTGAGCTTACAAAAGAGCATTGCGAGCAATATCTTCATAATGAACAACAGGCACAATGCTTCTCTCTTCATTGCTGGCACCCTCCTGTATTGAAGAAGTGGAAATGGCTGCCACCAGTCTTTCAACTTGCTCAAATTCTTGAATGGAAAGAATTGAATCCTGAGCATCTTCTGGTATGGGCTCATGAGGGCCTATTTCCTGAGGTCCTTCTTCTTCCAAACCATAGTCCAAGGATGGACCAGGACTAGGTGTCCTCATTGCACCAGCAGGCTCAGCACCATCTATATCTTCATGCTCAGAAGAGGCTATCTCAAAGGGGCTTGGAGGCTCATGAGTTGGAGACTGAACAGACATGGAGAACCCTAGCTGAGGTAGAGCTGATGTGGTAGGAATTGCACTTCGAATTTCTTCATAGGCATCAGCAACCACTTTCATGTTCTTTGCTAACTGATGAATCTGATCTTGCAGATGAGCGAATTTGGCATTTTGCTCATCGCTGATGCTAAGAATGAGTGTAGACAGGCTGTCATACAACTCAGTGATCTTGGTTGGCTTGGCATGAGAGGAGGGAGTGGATGGAATGTGAGTGGGTTTGGAGGGAGATGGGATAGGCAGAGAGTGTTAAGGAGTAGGTCTGGCAGGAGCCTCAGAAGTACCCTCTTGCTGCAGGGAGGCACCTTCAACAAAGAAAAGATCTTCAGTTTTTCCTGTTCCCTTCCCAATCTATCTTCCTTCAGTTCTTTCAATCCCCATCCTTTGAAGTTCTTCCTCCATGAAGATCTCAGTGGGTTTCCCTTTCCCTCCCCTTCTCAAGATGCTGAATCCTAGCATATTGTAGGATTCTGGAAATGATAGCTGCATAGGGAAGTGTGGAGTCCTTCCTCTGATCCCTTGCCTTGATCATGCGTTGAACTATGATATGTCCCATGTTGATCAGTTTTCCCAGCATAATTGCTACCATGACATGTGCCTCTGCCCTTGTTATCAGATTGAAGCTGCCACCTTTGTTGAATATGATCCTAGATACTATGTAGTGTAGGATCCTCACTTAAGCATTAAGGTCTGTGGGCTTCAACACGTTTATTGATGGCCAATTTTCCCTTTTTCTGAACAATGTGCTCAGAATTGTGCTCTCCTTGTAGTTCAGAAAGGGGCCACCTTCTTCATCAACAATTTCTGCCTCATCCATGTATCTAGAGGCAGTGCGGTCAATCTTGAGGCCATCTTGCCCTGGGATTTCCAGCACTTCATTCAAAGTTTCATCTGAGAACCATATGGTCCTTGATTTCAGATTGACCTCCTACTTCTTTTTCTTGCTGTTGTACTTCAAGGAGGCATACCATGTCTTTATCACTTCATCATCATATCTCTCCAATACTTCCAACAGATTCTTGTATCTCAACATCCATATACCAGCATCAAAACTATTTGAGACCAAGAAATCCTCCAAGTTCACACAATGTGGCTTGATTACCTTTTTGTTTGCAAACTTGGTCGAATATTCTTCTTGAATATGTGGAGTGCTCCATAATGGCAGTGAAGTGAGTTCATATTCTCCTGATTCAGTACATGAGGAGGAAGTGGAAGCAACAGTCTCAGTAGTAACAGGAACAGGGACCGAGGATTCTGCTTTCTTTGAGGAAGAGGGTCCAGCTTTCTTTGATTCTCCCTTTGGTGTAGTTTTCTGGCATTTGGAAGGAGTTCCCTTGCTGGATTCGGCCTTTCTCTTCGATTTTTCTCCTTCCTTGGAAGCATATTGTGATTTGACCGATCTTTTTGGTCGAGACTCTCCTTTGCCAGCTTCAGGATTGTTTACTCTTGCCATTTTCGTGGATGAATGACTCAGAATGAGGCTGAGATTGGGTTTATAGGGTGATAAAATCAGTTTCAACGGTGGGAGATGAAGATTTTCATTCAGAATTTAAGAGTATTGAAGACAAGAATTGAACAGACCCAGAGAGGAAGAGAGTAGGGTTGCGTCTGTTCAAATGAAAACCGTCGGTTTTAACGTATGTCACCGCCTGACAAACGAATTTTGAAGGGTCAAAATTCGAACTTCGGGCAGTTACAAGTTAAACCGTTTAGCAAAGCTTACTGACAGACGAATTTTCTTGTGAAAGTTCCTCTGACAGAGGCTTGGTATAAGCAACACAAGATAAATACATGAACTTTGTTCCAATAAGGTTTGAATTTTCAAGAGCAAACATCAAGCAGCAAACAAATCACCAAATAACAGACGAATTAAGCATACAAAACTTCATCTTTCAAAGATTCAACATTGAGGAGAATGTTTCAACAGACGAATTTTAAGTCAGAAATTCGAATTTCTCTATTTTGTGAAAGTTTTCCAACATTCGTATGTTAAGAGATAAACAATAGTATAATCATCATGTTGGACAAACATAACTTTGAAATTTTTGTTCTTGAAAATTTGAATTTTGATGGTCCAATAGACGAATTTTGAGGGACCACCGAGAACTGTTCCAACTTATAACAGGCTAAAGTTCGTCTGTTAGGTATCCAAATTCGAATGTTGACCATGCTGACCTTCTCAGAAACTCAATTTTTCACTTAAGTTCGTCTAACACATGATCAATATACGAATTTCAACATTAAAAACTTAGAGAATGGATTTTGAAACTAAGAATTTTTGCCATTTTCTTCACTTTTTGATTGTTCCATTCTGGTAAGCTCTATTTTCCAGATTTATCAGCATTGAATCTCATGAGGAGCATCTGCAACTTAAATTAAACACACTCCGATGCTAAAGTTAGAACTAATTCAATGTTGGAAAATTTAAAAATAGAATTACACACGGATTTACTTACAGCTCATTGGGATTTAACATACCCAATTCTCTTCTTGTTTTGCAATGTCTATCTTCTGATAGAGGCTTTGTCAAGATATCTGCAACTTGATCTTCAGTTAGGATGTACTCTAGTCTGATTTCTCCTTTCAAAACATGATCCCTTATGAAGTGGTGCCTAACTTCAATATGTTTTGTCCTTGAATGCATGACAGGATTCTTTGTGATATTAATGGCACTTTGATTGTCACACATGATTGGTATTTCCTTCATTTCAACCTCAAGATCTTCAAGTTGCTGTTTCATCCAGATGATTTGGGCACAATAGCTTCCAGCTGCAACATACTCAGCCTCTGCTGTGGATAAGGCTACACTGTTTTGCTTCTTGCTAAACCATGAAACCAAGGATCCTCCAAGAAACTAACAAGTTCCACTTGTGCTTTTTCTGTCAGTTTTGGATCCTGCAAAGTCAGCATTAGTATATCCTTTGAGATCTTCTCCATTGCCCTTCGGATACCGAAGTCCCATCTGTAAAGTTCTAATTAGATATCTGAAGATATGTTTCACAACAGTTGCATAGGTCTCCTTAGGACATGATTGGAATCTTGCACACATACAGACACTAAACATAATGTCAGGTTTGCTGGCAATTAGGTACAGTAGGGATCCAATCATTCTTCTGTACTGAGTTATGTCAAACAATTTCCCCTTTTCATCCATATCCAGTTTGGTTGCAGTAGCCATAGGTGTCCCCATTGGTTTGGCATTTTCCATTCCAAACTTCTTCAGCAATTCCTTCAGATACTTGGATTGATTGAGGAAGATACCATCATTGCACTGTCTGATTTGCAATCCAAGGAAGAAGTTGAGTTCACCCATCATAGAAATTTTGAATTCCCCCTGCATTAACTTAGAAAAATTCTTGCAAAGAGACTTATTAGTAGCACCAAATATAATATCATCAACATAGATTTGAACAATAAGTAAATCTTTATTTTCTTTATTAGTAAATAAAGTTGTATCTACTTTTCCTCTGTTAAACCCCTTTTCAGTTAGAAAATTACTCAATCTTTCATACCATGCTCTAGGGGCTTGCTTCAAGCCGTAAAGAGCTTTCTTTAGTTTTTACACATGGTTTGGTTTTGTAGAATCCTCAAAACCTAGAGGTTGATCTACATAAACCTCTTCCATGATATATCCATTTAGAAAAACACTCTTCATATCCATTTGATATAACAAAATATTTTTCATGCATGCATATGCTAATAAAATTCTAATTGCTTCCAATCTGGCTGCTGGGGCAAAGGTTTCCTCAAAACCAATGCCTTCTTCTTGATTATAACCTTTAGCAACCAGTCTAGCTTTGTTTCTGATGATTGATCCTGATTCATCAAGTTTATTTCTAAAAACCCATTTGGTACCTATGACGGGATGATTTTTGGGTCTAGGCACTAAATCCCAGACTTGATTTCTTTCAAACTTATTTAATTCATCCTGCATAGCTAGAATCCAGTACTTATCAGTTAAGGCTTCCTCAGTACATTTGGGTTCAATTTGTGAAATGAAAGCACTATTTATCATTTGGTCCCTTAACTATTTTCTGGTTTTGACTTTCTCTTGAACATCACCTATCACTTGATCAACAGGATGATTCCTTTGATATCTCCAAGCTCTAGGGAGTTCTTGAGATATCTCTTCATTATTTTCTTCAAACTCTTTCTCCTGAATATCTTCCTCTATGTTAATACATTCAGATATCTTTGAAGGTTCAATTTTATCTTCATGAGAAATATCTAATTTTTTAAAGTTCAAAACACGATCATACTCATTGGTAACATGCTTGGAAACAGTTTCATTTTCAATAAATACTACATGCACAGATTCCTCCACTAAATTAGACCTTTTATTAAAAACTCTATATGCCTTACTTCTACTAGAATAGCCCAGAAATATATCTTCATCAGATTTGGGATCAAACTTACCCAGATTTTCTTTCCCATTATTGTGAATGAAGCATTTGCACCCGAACACATGGAGATGTGATAGATTTGGCTTTCTTCCCTTGTACAGCTCGTATGGAGTCTTTCCAAGGATTGGTCTAATGTAGGCTCTATTTATGATGTAGCTTGCTGTATTTACTGCATCAGCCCAAAACACTTGAGATAGTTCATTTTCATTCAGCATAGCTCTAGTCATCTCTCCAATGGTTCTGTTCTTCCTTTCTACTACTCCACTCTATTGAGGAGTTCTTGGAGCTGAGAAGTTGTGATCAATTCCATGCTCATTGCAGTACTCCAGGAAGTATGAGTTTTCAAACTCTCCTCCATGATCTGACCTGATAGACACAATGGAAATACCTTTCTCATTTTGCACTTTCTTAGCTAAGGTTACAAATGCATCAAAGGTATCACTTTTAGAGGAAAGAAATAATGTCCATGTAAATCTAGAGTAATCATCCACAATTACAAGCACATACAGATTACCACCAAGGCTTTTTACCCTAGATGATCCAATTAAGTCCATATGCAGTAGTTCAAGTGGTCTAGTTGTGGTGACTACGTTTTTAGGTTTAAAAGAAGATTTAGTTTGTTTTCCCCTTAGGCATGCATCATATTCTTTGTCCTTTTCAAAAGCAATTTTTGGCAGTCCAGTGACTAACTCATTTTTAACCAATTTTGAAAGCTGATTCATGTTAACATGAGCTAATCTTCTATGCCATAGCCAACTATCATTGTCCTGACTAATTAAACAAACAGAATCTAAGGGAGGAAGTTCATCAAGATCAATAATATAGAAGTTACCATCCCTTTGAGCTTTGAGAAATACTTTGTAATCACTTTTTCTGATAACTAGGCAAAACTTTGAGTCAAATAGCACCCAATTTCCTTTGTCACATGTTTGGCTCATACTTAGCAGATTGTGGTTGAGGCCTATCACAAACAGCACCTCTTCAATGGATGTTTCAGGATTTTTGCCCACAATGTCAATGCCAACTATTCTGCCATACTGATCACCTCCAAAGGTCACCTTTCCTCCTTTCTTGTCTCTAAGAGTGATGAACTTCTCCTTGTCACTAGTCATGTGACTTGAGCAGGCACTGTCCATGTACCATTTGTTATTCCTTTTAGCTTTGAGACAGACCTGCAAAACAAAGTTCAAGTTTTCTTCTTAGGTACCCAAATCTGCTTGGGTCCTTTTCTGTCAGTGGTGTTTTCCCTAGATACAGATGTACCTTTAGGAACCCATTTAACCTTTCTGTCAAGTCCATTTTTCTTTATAGTACAAGAGCTGGAAATATGTCCCTTTTTGTTATAGAAATGACAGGTGGTAAAGGGACTGCTGGATTGAGAAGCAGGAAGAAAACAATACAGATAACACTTTTGTTTTGCATGCCTTGGTTGATTATATGATTCAATGTGAGGTGACATATAATTTTTCTTTCTATCGCTCTCAGTATGCACAAAATATCTCATGTATATATTCTGATTTTTCTTTCTAATCTTTTCTTTTACAGTATAAGGATCATAGCCAAGTTTAGCTTTCCCTTGTGATATTCTTTGGCTCCCCATTAAAGCAAACAACATATCTTTACCTCTAGTAAGCCTAGACATGCTTTTCACTAAATATTCATTGGTTTGCTTTAGATCAATGCATGATTTACAGCAGATAGATTCAGCAATAGGTAGAGGAGCAATTTCAGATATGTTGCTTTGAGATTCTAGTTTGTTAATCTTTTTCTTAGCTAGTTTTAGTTCTTTAGCAACCTTAACAAACTCATCATGCAGCTCATGAAATGCATCCAGTAATTCAGAATAGGAAGGTTCAGATTCACATACCTCTTCTTCTTGATCACTGCTACATGGAATTTCAGCTTCTTCAGACATATGTTGGCAATTTCATCTTCTTCATCTTCTTCCTCATCTGAGTTGTTACCCCATATTGATGAGATGTAGGCTTTCTTCTTCTTGCCTTTGTCAGCAGCTTTCTTTTCTTTTTCTTGCTTCTTGAGGAATTGTAGACAATCCCATTTGATGTGTCCCTACTTTTTGCACTTATAGCAAGTCACAGGCTCTTTTGCTTCTTTCTTGCTATCTCCAGCTACTCCTTTCTTGAAGATTTTCTTATTTCTCTTCTTGCTGTAGAATCTTCTGAATTTTCTGAACATCATAGCTAGAGTTTCTTCATCCAGCTCATTTCCATCGTCAGATTCTTCTTTTCTTCAGCAGCTTCGAGAACAAGACCTTTCTTCTTTCTGTCTTGTCCAGCTTCCTTAAGAGCTTTCATTTTTCCTTCATATTCCTCAAGGCTACCGAATAGAGCTGTGACAGAGGCCATTGATTCTCCTCTGGCTTCCTCTATTGCTGTTACTTTGGGTTGCTATTCCAGAGGGAGAGCTATGAGAATCTTCCTTACTTTCTCTATTTGAGTGTACTCCTTTTCCAGGCTCTTTAGTTGATTCACAATAAGAGTGAATCTCTTTTGTAGCTCTTTTACAGTTTCTCCTTCAGCCATTCTGAAGCTTTCATATTCTCCAATGCAGGTATTCAGTTTATTTTCCCTGACTCCAGTTGTTCCTTCATGAGCAATCTGTAGGGTGTCCCACATTTCCTTGGCAGTGGAGCATTGTGAGACTCTATAGAATTCATCTTGATTCAAGGCACTAACTAAACAATATTTTGCCTTGAAGTTCAACAAGACTCTCCTTCTATCTTCCTCATTCCATTCAGCTTCTGGCTTTTCTCTGTACTTTCCATCATCTTCTAAAGCCATTGGGACAAAGTCTCCCTTCTGAATGACTGACCAGATAACCAGATCGATTGGCTGGAGATAGATTTGCATTCTCATCTTTCAGTAACCATAGTGCTCTCCACTGAAGCCAGGTAGTCTATTTGTATTGTTCCCTTCTGGTAATATGCTTTCTCCAAAGCCAGCCATTTTAATTCCAGGACTGTGAGATCCTTTGAATGGGAATCTGGGCTCTGATACCACTTGTTAGTTAGGCTGACTTCCCAAGAGGGGGGTGAATTGGGAAGATTAAAAAATTTTCTGCACAAGGTGAAAACAAGGTATGACAGAAAAAAACAGATTATAAAGCAGTAAGATGAAAGAGTAGTGATAGAGAGAAGAAAAACTTTGATATTTATCCTGGTTTGGTCTCTCCTCTTGACCTACGTCTAGTCCCCAAGACACCACTTGAGATTTTCCACTATTCAGCAAGAATTCAATGGGCTTCTTGCAAATGCAAGAGTACAACGTCAGTGCTCTGTTTTCTAGAGCTCACTCAATCACTTTCTGCACTTTCACAAAGTGCTTTACAATCCCTTGTGATATCTCCTCACAAGAAAATCTATCTTCCAGATGAAGATTAGATTGTTTACAAAGATGAAACTCTCTTAAATAGAGTGAATATGAACGTTGAAGTACAAGTATTGAAGTAAGAGGGTAAAAGTCTTTGAGTAGGAGATTTGTCAGAATTTCAGTATATACAAAGTTTGATTCGTTACCCACAACTTCAAATGATGTTGTATTTATAGATTTAGGTCCCAACTATTCATTAGAGACAAAATCTATTCGTTGGGAAAGTTATCTAACGGTTACTCTGAAAAACTATCCGTTAACCAACCGCATTTAATGCTTCTGACATACTGAAATTCGAATTTCGGTGGGTCAACAGACGAATTTTGAAGGAACCGAAGGTTAAAGCTTCCAACGTTGAAATACTGAAGTTCGTCTGTTCATGAAGTGAAATTCGAATTTTGAAACTTAGAAAATGTTTCCATGTTGTGACATACGAATTTTCAAGAAGAAAGTTTTTCTGTTAAGTGTGAACAGTATTTTCAATTTGCTACAGTGCCCTTGAAATTCAAATTTTCGAACCCCCAAAATTCGTCTGTCCGTAGCATGCTCAAGAAGCACAGTAGTTCATTTTCTTTCAAAATTTGAATTTTAAAAGAGTAAAGTTCGTCTATCAGAGAGACCTCTTTTCAGATTTACTTCAACATTCGAATTTGTAAACACTGTCCTTCGTATGTCATCGTATCATTTCAACAGACTCACAACTTTAGCTTCTGAAATTCAAATTTTCATGTTCAAAGTTCATGTATCAGTGAGCAATCTTTGAAACTCAATATAATATTGATTTCAGATGAACTTTAACATTGTTTCAGACGAATTTCTTCAGTTTTCATAAGTTTCATTTTGTCTGAAATTCGAATGTTTAAAACTCAAAGTTCGTCTGTTGCTCAACTGCTTCTTTCAGACACTTATGAAAATTTAAATTTTGGAAAATCAAAATTCGTCTGTCAGAGAAGCATCTCTTCAGACTTATTCAGTTTTAGCTCGAAATTCGAATTTCCAAAGCCAAAGTTTGAATTTCCAATATGACAGTTCAATGTAAACTTTTCAAACTTCGTCTGTTGGAGGGTATTTTTGAAATATTTCATGATTTAACATAAAATCATGTTTTTAAAACATGTTTTCATTAAATCAAAGTCTTTTACCCATATTGAAATATAACTAATGATCCTACAACAAATCTTGCACAGATTACTCAGAACTTCTTCACTTGAAACATTTTGAGCTCCTTTGATATCTTCATTCCAAGCTCTTGAATGTTGGTTTGGAATCATCAAAACTCTAGATTCAACATTTGTTTTTTTTTTCCAAAAGTGAAACATTTGATGCATTTGTGACCTTAGCTAAGAAAGTGCAAAATGAGAAGGGTATTTCTATTGTGTCTATCAGGTCTAACCATGGAGGAGAATTTGAAAAATTATGCTTTCTGGAGTACTGTGATGAACATGGAAATGATCACAACTTCTCAGCTCTAAGAACTCCTCAGCAGAATGGTATGGTAGACAGGAAGAATAGAACAATAGGAGAAATGGCAAGAACAATGATGAATGAAAAGGAACTCTCTCAAGTATTTTGAGCTGATACAGTAAACACAGCTAGTTACATCATTAACAGAGCCTACATCAGACTAATTCTGGGGAAGACTCCTTATGAGCTGTACAATGGAAAAAAGCCAAACCTTTCACATATGCATGTATTCGGTTGTAAATGTTTCATCCACAACAATGGAAAGGAGAATCTTGGTAAGTTTGACACCAAATCTGATGAAGGTATATTTCTAGGCTATTCTAATAGGAGTAAAGCATATAGAGTTTTCAATAAGAAAACTAAATCTATAGAGGAATCTGTGCATGTTGTGTTTATTGAAAATGAAACAGTTTCCAAGTATATCATTGATGAGGATGATCTTATTTCAAATTTTAAGAACTTAGATATTTCTGAAGAAGGTAAAACTGAACCTCCAAAAATGTCTGAATCTATTAACATATAGGAAGATATTTAGGAGAATGACTTTTACGATGAAAATAATGTAGATGTATCTCAAGAACTTCCTAGAGCTTGGAGATATCAAAGGAATCATCCTGTTGATCAAGTGATTGGGGATGTTCAAGAGAAAGTTAAAACCAGGAAGCAGCTAAGGGATCAGATGATAAACTGTGCTTTCATTTCTCAAATTGAATCTAAGTGTGTTGAAGAAATATTAACTGATGAATACTGGATTCTAGCCATGCAAGATAAATTAAATCAATTTGAAAGAAATCAAGTTTAGGATTTAGTGCCTAAACCTAGAAATCACCCTATCATTGGCACTCAATGGGTCTTTAGAAATAAACTTGATGAATTAGGAACAATTATAAGAAATAAAGCAAGACTGGTTGCCAAAAGATACAATCAAGAAGAAGGTATTGATTTTGAGGAGACCTTTGCCCCGGTTGCAAGATTAGAAGCAATTAGAATCCTGTTTGCATATGCATGCATGAAAAATATAATGTTGTATCAAATGGATGTGAAAAGTGCTTTTCTGAATAGATATATCATGGAAGAAGTTTATGTAGACCAACCTCCAGGCTTTGAGGACTCTACAAAACCAGACCACGTTTATAAACTAAAGAAAGCTCTTTACGGTTTAAAACAAGCTCCTAGAGCATGGTATGAAAGATTAAGAAACTTTCTAACTGAAAAGGGATTCAGTAGAGGGAAAGTGGATACTACTTTGTTCACTAAGAAAGAAAACAAAGATTTACTTATTGTTCAAATTTATGTTGACGATATTATATTTGGTGCTACTAATGAATCTCTTTGCAAGAATTTCTCTAAGCTAATGTAGGGTGAGTTCAAGATGTCAATGATGGGTGAGCTTAACTTCTTCCTTGGATTGCAAATTAAACAATGTGTTGATGGTATCTTCCTCAACTAATCAAAATATCTGAAAGAGCTCTTAAAAAAGTTTGGAATGGAAAAGGCCAAGCCAATGGGAAGTCCTATGGCCACTGTAACTAAGCTTGATATGGATGAAGAAGGAAAAACATTTGACATAACCCAATATAGAAGAATGATTTAATCTCTGATGTATCTAATGGCTAGCAGACCTGACATCATGTTCAGTGTTTGTATGTTTGCAAGATTTCAATCATGTCCCAAAGAAACCCATGCAATTGCTGTAAAACGCATCTTCAGATATCTAATTAGAACATCAGAAATTGGACTTTGGTACCCAAAGGGTAATGGAGAAGATCTCATTGGATACACTGATATTGACTTTACTGGATCCAAAACTGACAGAAAAAGCACAAGTGGAACATGTCAGTTCCTTGGAGGATCCTTGGTGTCATGGTTCAGCAAGAAGCAAAACAGTGTGGCTCTATCCACTGCAGAAGCTGAATATGTTGCAGCTGGTAGCTGTTGTGCCCAATTTATTTGGATGAAGCAGTGGCTTGAAGATCTTGAGATTGAAATGAAAGAAATACCAATAATGTGTGACAACCAAAGTGCTATTAACATCATAAAGAATCCTGTCATGCATTCAAGGACAAAGCACATTGAAGTTAGGCATCACTTTATAAGGGATCATGTTCTGAAAGGAGAAATCAGATTAGAATACATCCCTATCGAGGATCAAGTTGCTGACATTCTGACAAAGCCCCTTCCAGAGGATAGACATTGTAAAATCAGAAGAGAATTGGGTATGGTAAATTCCAATGAACTGTAAGTATGTCATAATACTTATCTTAATTAAAGTCTCTGACATTGAAGCGATTCTAACTTTGGCATCAGAGTGTGTTTAATATAAGTTGCAGGTGCTCCTCACAAGTTCAAATGATAACACAGCCATATAATGGAGCTGATCTGGATGACACAATCAAAAGATGAAAAAGAAAGCCAGAAATCTGAGCATCTGGATCTGTTCTGTAAGTTCAAAAAGTTGAAATTCACATTTTAGATGTTTATTAGATGAATTTCCTTGATTAAACTGTGTTTATGTAAAGTTAGCATGCTTAAGATTCGAATTTGGATGGCAGTCAGACAAATTTCAGTTGGCTGCACTATGTAATAGTACTCTTCTGTCCTTCAAAATTTGTCTGTTCAACACCAGAAATTTGAATTTCCAAAAATAAAATACAAATATAGTCTCTGTTCAACATGATAGTTGTACGAATCTCTATTTTTCAAAATACGCATGTTGAAAATTCTTTACAAAATGTTAAAATTTGAATTTTTAAATCAAAATTCGTCTGTTATAACTTGTTCATTTTATTGGTTCTCTGAAAGACGAATTTTTATATGTAAAGTTCGTATGTTGCTTGTGTTGTTCATAATTGCTTATTGCCTTATTCTTTCAAAATGGGAACTTTGTTGAAGCAAAACTCATCTGCTCATGTATTGTCTTCAGGACCAAGTCTTTGACAAACGAATTTCCAGTTGAACATTCATCTATCAATAAGCCTTGCTGAATGAATTAACTTATGACTTCTTGAAGTTTGAATTTTAGCCTCTCAAAATTTGTCTGTTCAGTGGTTACTTACATTAAAATTGAAGGTCATCCTCTGAACAGATGCAACCCTATTCGTCTTTCTCTCAAGTCTGTTTAGAGTCTCTCTTTAATTCCCATTAACTCTGTTCATGAACCTTCATTTCTCACTGATTAAACTTCTTTTCACACCTTATAAACCCACTCTTTGCATCTTTCTAAATCATCCCTCACCGAGAATGGCTAGGGTCAAAAATCTAGAAGTTAGGAAAGAAGAGTCACGGCCAAAGAGATCTGTAAAATCTCAATATGCCTCAAAGGAGAGTGAAACACTTAAAAGAAAAGGTGAATCCAGCAAAACTACTCCCTCCAAAAGGTAGAAAACTACTCCAAAGGCAGACTCGAAGAAATCTGCACCCTTTCCTTCGAAGAAAGCAGATCCCACTCTTCTTGCTACTCCTATCACTGCTGCCCCTTCTTCCTTCTCCAGCATTGAATCTGGAGAATATCAACTGACCTCACTACCACTATGGAGCAATGATCATATTCTTGGAGAATACACTTCCAAATTCGTCAGCAAAAAGGTAATCAAGCCTCACCGTGTAAATTTGGAAGAATTCCTGGTTTCCAAAATTTTGATGCTGGGCTATGGATGATTAGATACAAAAATCTGTTGGAAATACTAGAAAGATATGATGATGAGGTAGTAAAAACCTAGTATGCCTCTCTAAAATTTAATAGCAAAATGAAGAAGTGGGAGGTGAATCTGAGGTCAAGGACCATTTGGTTAATAGATAAAACTTTTAATGAGGTTTTAGAAATTCCAGGGTAAGACGGTTTGAAGATTGACATTACAGCTTCAAAGTTTATGGATGAGGCTGAAACCACTGATAAAGAAGGAGGGTCCTTTCTGAACTATAAGGAAAGCATAATTCTGAACACACTGTTCAGAAGAAAAGAAAACAGGCCACCTCTAAGCTTGCTAAAGCCTACTGACCTCAGTGCTCAAGTTAGAATCCTACACTATATTGTGTCTAGGATTATCTTCAACAAAGGAGGTAGTTTCAATCTGATTACAAGGCCTGAAGCACATGTGATGGCAGCTATTATGTGTGGGAAGCTCATCAACATGGCACACTTCATCCTCCAATGCATGATCAAGGCAAGAGATTAGAGGAAAGATTCCACCCTTCCATATGCAGCAATCATCTCTAGGATACTTCAGTATGCCCGTATCCAACATCTTAAGAAAGGAAAAAGGAAGCCTACAGAAATCTTTAAAGAAGAAGAGCTACAAAGGATAGGAATAGAGAAGACAGATGGAAGATGGATTGGAAAGGGAGCTGGAAAGACTGAAGACCTTTTCTTTGATGAGGAAGCTCCCAACAGCAAGAAGGAACATATGAGGCTGCTGTAAAATCCATACCTCAGACTTCTTAGCCTGTACCATCTCCATCTCAGCCCCCTCAAGCTCAAGCACCGTCAACTCCATCCATTAGAGCAAAGCCAACAAAGATCACTAAGTTGTATGATAGTCTGTTTGCACTCATCCTTAGCATCAGAGATGAGCAAAATGCCAAGTTTGCTCATCTACAAGACCAGATACATTAGTTGGCAAAGAATATGAAAGTGGTTGCTGATGCATATAATGACATAAAGAGTGTCATTCCCTCCACATCAGCTCCACCTCACCCAGGATTTTTTGAGCTTGTCATGTCTCTAACACCTGAGCCTCCAAGTCTTTTCATGCTAGCCTCCCCTGAACTTGATGATGCAGTGCATGGTACTGGAGCTGCTAGCACATTTACAACACCACATGCCTCCAGTGATGAGCCAAGTCCTGGTCCTCCCTTGGAATATGGCATAGAGGAAGAGGCACCTCTGGAACTAAGCTCCCATGAATCCATTCCTGAAGTTGCTTAGGATTCAATTCTCTCATCCCAGGAATCTGAGCAAGTTGAAAAACTGGTGGCAGCCATCGCCACTTCACCATTCATGCAAGCTACCCTGAATGAAGAGAGAAGCATTGTGCCCTATGTTGATCTAGAGGCTATTGCTCATAATGCTCTCTTACAAGCTCAAAGATTAAGGCTTGAAGAAATGTTTCGTCCTCCTTCTCCCTCACCTATTTCCACTTTTGGTCTCTCAGAGGCACAAAGAGCTCAATTGGCTGTCACTAGACAAGAAGTGCAAGAACTTCTTGAACTCTCTGATGATGATGAGGACTCTAATTCTGAAGCATCTGAGTCTTTACCAAGGCTTAATCTAGATCTGCCATTTGTTTCTGCGTCTCTTCAGGCAATTCCAATCTCTCAAATCCCTCCTCCTGCTGACTTTGTTCACCTTCTTGATGATGCTAAAAAGGGGGAGAAGTCCGAGCAAACTGGAAAGACTGCAGCAGAGCCTTTTGGCAAGACCTACAACAAGAAGAAGTCCAAGTCCAAGAAGAAGTAATTAGAACTTAGGATTGCTTGGCCCTTCTTATTGTATTGTTTTATGAATGACATAATTCTTTGTTTTGAACTCTATTTTGAATTTTATGATTGCCATGATCTATTAAAACTTAAATGAATGAATGGTTTTCTTTGGGTGATCTGCTGTGTATGATATCTTATCTTCTGAATTATAATGTATATGTTAATGGGGAGCCTGTTAAAGCAAACCCAAGTACTAATACAGTTTGCAAGTTGTTTTGTCATTATCAAAAAGGGGGAGAATGTTGAATCAAGTGTTTTGATGATTCCAAATCAACCTTCTAGAGCTTGGAAAGAAGATATCAAAGGTGCATGGAAGATCCCAAATGCAGAAATTCAAGTAAAATCAGCACAAGTTTAGATAAAGGATCTCCTACTATGTTTTATCTGAGTAAAAGATTTTGAATTGGCAAAAGAATGTTTTTAGAAATCTGATTCAATGTTAATTCATGGAATACTTGAAAAATATCCACTAACAGATGAATTTTAAAGTGATATAGCTGAACTATTGCTTTGAAAATTTGAACTTTGGCTTTTGAAATTCGAATTTCGAATTGAAAATAAGTTAGTCAGAAAAGAGATCCCTCTGACAGATGAACTTTGAATGCAGAAATTTGAACTTTGACATGAGTTTGATGAGAGCCTTCTCTGACAGATGAACTTTGAGTTTTGAAAATTTGAATTTCTGATAAACTACAATTCATAAAAATTGAAAGTTCATCTGAGGATATTTCAAAGCTCATCTGAAAGTGAAGATTAAAAAGAATCTAAAATTAGCTCTCTGACAGACGAACTTTGATTTTGAAAATTTGAACTTTAAAAACAAAGCTTGCAAGTCTGTTATGACAATGTGTTGGCCTACGAATATTGGTATTCATAAATTCAAACTTTGCACTAAGTCTGATAGGAGGTCTCTCTGACAAATGAACTTTGAACCTTGAAAGTTCGAATTTCGAAAAGATGAATGAACTGTCGACTGACAGACAAATTTTGGGAGCCAAAATTTGAACTTCGAAGGCACTGTAGTAATATGGGACAACTGTTCACAATTGTTCACACAGACCAAAATTTGAAAATTCGTATGTTCCAACATAGAAATATTCTTCAAAGATGAAAATTTGAACTTTGCTTCATAACAGATGAACTTTGAAGTTCAACGTTAAAGTCTTTAACTTTCAGCATCTTCGAAATTCATCTATTGACCAACCAAAATTCAAACTTTGAGTGTCAGAAGTATTAAATGCGGTTGGTGAACGGATAGTTTTTCAGAGTAACCATTAGGTAACTTCTCTAATGGATAGATTTTGTCTCTAACATATAGTTAAGACCTAAATCTATAAATAAAACCTCATTTGATGTTGTGGGTAATGAATTTAACATTGTATATACTAAAACTCTGTCAAATTCTCAACTCAAAGTCTTTTACTCTCATACTTCATACTTCTAAACTTCAACTTTCATATACATTCTAAATTAGAGAGTTCATTCTTTGTAATCAATCTTATCTTCATCTGAAAGAAAGATTTTCTTGTGAGGGATTATCACAAGGGATTTGGGAAGCACTTAGCTAGAGTGCAAAGAGAGAAGTTGTAAGCTCTAAGAATAGGGTATCAAAGCTGTACTGAGGTAATTACAAGAAGCCCACTGAATTCTTGCAAGATAGTGGATAATCTCAAGTAGTAGATTGGGGACTGGACGTAGGTCAAGATAAAGAGACCGAACCAGGATAAACATATGTGTCTTCCCCTCTCTTTATTGCTTTTACCTTACTGTACCTTTACACTCTGTTTTACTATCATTTTTGCCTTTATCACTCTTCTGACTGTTGCAGAAAATTTTAATCTTCCTAATTCACCTCCCCTCTTGGGAAGCCAGCATATCTAACACTTTTTAAATTATGCACTTACATGTTGGTGGTTAGCGAACTAATCTAGTTGCCTAGCAGCTTGTCTCGCAAGAACTTACTAATTTTCCTGAGACTGTTGTGGTATAGGCAGAATCGTAAGGGCTCTAGCTTTTTCCCTATTGTCCTTGAGTATTAACTAACTCTCATAGTTGCTTAATAGTCCTCTACTACTGATCCAAACGTTTAAGGATCATTTGCAAGGGATCTAAACTGGGAGGACCTTTATTTACTATTACTAGAGTCATTTGAGAGGCTTGTGCTTGTACTGTTAGCCTTTGCTAAGCACCTCTTCATATCGTAACCACTCTTATCTTGAATTAATAATTGCCAATGATAACAAATTGAACTCCTCAATTACTTAACTATTACTTCATTGTACCATCACTGATCGGAACCTATCATCATATCTCAACCCTTGGTCTTTCTATTTTACTACTAAAAAATCAGCATCTTGTTGCCTATACATCATAACTGTATATACATACTCCCTTTATACTTACATCAAGTTTATGGGCTACTGTACTAGTATCAGACCTATCATTTCCATCTAATATCTACATTGGATCTTCCTCTAGATCATCCTGTGGCTTATTTTCTAAGATTTCTATCGCCTTAGCTTCTTTTTCATACTAGTGCTCTACCTAAAGTATATAGGCAATGACATAGTTTTTTAGTGTATGGGATACTCGACCTTGAGGGAGCTCCTTGATATAGTTCTAGAACTCTTGATCTGGCATAGCATCAAGTACTTACTCAACCTATACACTTATAGGGAGCCTATGATCATGATGCCCTCTCAAGAATTACTTTGCTTCTAATTCAGTGTCGATGAAATCTAGGATTTGAACATATACTCCAAGTCTAGCATGAAATAGATGTAACAATCATTTGGATTTGGAGTCCTTAGTTTAATTAGGAGCAGCTAATGTTTAATCCAAATAATTCAACTAGCCCAACCTTGCTTAACATAACTTAGGGGCTAACCCACCTCTTTAGCTAGAGGTGTGCTTTCTTACTCTTAGTAGGACTACACCTGAAGGAACTGGTACTATAGTTTGCTTCTTGAATTCAAGAAATCCTTTCATTTAGTGACTACTATATGGTTGTCATTACTAAAAATCTTACTGGATCCTATGTCTTCCTTTATAGGACATTGATTAGACTCAAGCCAAATTCCTGTATCTGGATTACTAACTATCTCTCTTTTCTAACTTACTTTCCTTTAAATCTTATATAAATTTTCTCCATCGATTCATTTCACAACTATCTTTTATTCCTTACTGGCCTCTTACATTCAATACTAAAAACATTTTGCCATTAATCTTTTCTCATAGGCAAGATACTTGCTCTTTATATTTACCTAACATCACATCTTGTACTTACTTTTAGTCAGTAGTTTGGTGTCAAAGAGAAGCCTTAGGTAAATATTCATACTAGTTGCTGATTAATGATGTTTCATATCTTTCTAAAATCATACTAGGTCATCCTCTTTCAGAGAACTATCAGAATTATAGGGCTCATTAATCTTTCTCATTATCTCATTCTTTTTAGAGGTCTACTGCAACCACATGCTTGGTCTACTATGATCATGAGATCAGCTGTGATCTTTGAGGCCTACTAGGATCTTTTGTGACCCTACTATATCCCTTTACTGATAGGATCTAACTATGATATAACTCTGAAAAGATTCATGACCTAATAAAAACACATTTTGTAAAATATCCTCAACTAATACAGCAACTATCATAAACTATCCTCAGGACTAATTTCTTATACCACTAAAACATTCTTAGGCCAAATTCCCAAAAGGAATAATACTTTTCTTTCAAAGGAGAAACTATATTCCAGAAGGTACATTTCTTTCTGACTGCAAAGATATGAAAATGTAACACCTTAACTATAGATCACATTAGCCATGTATTGAATCTTGTTATACTCCATGGAACATGTTTAGAAGTTTGAATCACATGATAGACTAAGATTGAAAAAAATTTTTCCCCGAGTTATTATTCATATGATAAACCCTTTTTCCCAAGCGAATTTTGAAAATTCATAACTAATTAAATAAAAATTATATCAAGGTGATTTAAATCCATAAAAATAGATTAAAATCTTATCTACATGAAAAAAAATATGAACCAGTATTTTAGTCATGCCAAATAGTACATTTTATTATACAAACTTTATTATTCAAATGGTCACTTTTCACTTCTCTAGAATTTTGGCCATAATTTTAAAATTCATATCTCATTCTATACTAATCCAAATTATAAATACTTTATGCCATTGGAAAGATATATTTGTCTACTTTACATGTATTTTTTATTGTACAATTATTTAGCTTAATCAGGGCACGGTATGCTCTTAAACCATTAAGGGTCATATTAGAACTTCTATTGGAACAGTTTTGGAAAGACATGTATAACTCTCACTATAGAGCTTCAATTGCTTTCAAATGAGTGACATATTAAACCCAAACATAGATCTTTGTTTAAATATAAACTAATGAATTTTTCGATCTCTGTACAATTTTATACTTTCCTTTAAAATGAGTGATACTTTCAATAAAATTTACAATTTTCACACCACTGTCCAGTTTTCAAAAGTAAAAAATTTACTATAATTCATACATTCATTCAAATTCAGTGTTTATTGGCTTGTTGAAATCTATATCTATCTAGTTTTCAAAAGTATAACACACTTTTATGTCACATCACATTTCGAATGAACAGTAGCTACATACCCATTAGATGCTCACATTAGCTAAAATATGTTATGACATTGCAAAGAGCTTATGTACATTACATACATGGTTCAAACTCATCTTAATCATGTTCAAAGCACCATAAGGGACTTATAGGCATATGTTATCAAGCAGGCATATCCTTTTAGTTTTATATACAATTTCACATAATATATTTCAAAATACAAAACCAAAGCCTGAACTATCATCAACCATCATTTTCTTCTTCATCCTCCTTAGCTCATTAGGCTCCATTGTCAAAGCTTGTGCCTATCATTTGGGATATTTGAGGGGATGAAATTAGGATAATATCAGTAACAAGTCACATCTTATGCAATTATGTCAATCGTTTCGCATAAAAAGTCACATTTAATCACATTAAACATTAAAACACCATATTGATCATAAAAATTTTGGTAGTATAACAGCTTAGAAAATAGACATCCTGAAAAACAAAACCCCTTATTTTATAGCCAAAACCAATGAAAAAAAATCACAAACACAATATGACATCATATTATCATTATAGAAATAAAATGAAAGAATGTAAAGCATTATAGTGAACATGGCTACCTTTGGTGATATCACTTGACTTTCCTCTTTAAACCAAAACTTCCTCTAGCTTCCCAAAGCTTCTTCAAGTCCCTAAACATCATTAAACACTTGCTCAAGCCACTGATTTCATGGCTAATCTCATGAAACTTTGATGAATAAAACTCAAACTTTCTATCTTAAGCCTAATATTTAACCTAACACTTATCTTTAGGGTTTTTCATCATGGGAAATCCATTTTTGCCATCAAATTAATAAAATTCCAACACTTTCATATCATATTGGTTTCTCCAAAATCTACCTTGAAAGGGAAAGAATTGATTTTCCAACTACTTGCTTCAAAACTCACCTATCATGCTTTCTTTGTGAAAACTTATGTTTTCTCTTAATTTTTTGGAACAAAAACACCTTCCCTCCCATAAATCATACTTGGTTGAAACTCATCTTGAGAAGGGATGGGAGAGAACTTCATGAAACTACTTGGAACAACTAGCTTGAAGGCGTACAACTTAAGTTTGGTCTTGAAACCTCAAGCTTCCTCTTGTCTACAAGCTTTTCTTCCTCTCTTCTTTCTTCTCTTCATCATGCCATTTTTTGGAGCTTCTCTCTCCAAGTTGCAACTGGAAGCATGTCTGGGATGAAGGGAGAGAGTGAGACCAACTCACATAATCAACTTGGTTAATTACCTAATTAACCTTGGATATTTTTCCAAATACTTCCTCATGAAGTTTACTCCAAAAAAAACTTTCCTTCCTTGAGAAGTTTTAGGAAAAAGATGTGACCTGAATGGATGCCTAAAAGAGAGAAGAAATTGTCCAAAATACTGCATGATTTTTCTAGTTCAATAATACCCTGTGTCGGGTAATTTATACATGGACCCGTAAATTTACCTTTTGCAGTATAAAATCACTTTATGAGTAAAGGATTAAAGTAAACTTATATCTAGAATTACTTTATAATCTTATCTCGAAAAAGCTTCTTTGCTAATGCCCATCTACTTTACTATCTATCTTTTTGCCTTTTACAGATATAAAAGCACCTTTATCAATATCATGACATTGCTAAATTTTCGGCACTAATTATTTCTTTTTTCTTATACATTAATCATCAGTGCCATATGCTGTTGGACTCGTCTCATCGAAAGCTTCGATTTGACAATAATTTTAAATATTTATAAAATTACCCTTGACCTAAGATAAAATTATAATTTTTAATTCTTTTGGGTTATTAGTTGTAATTTGCCCTAAGACTTATTCAACTTTCTTTTCAAGGACACTTTTCTTGAGAGACTGAAATGTAAAAAAAAAATTATTTCTTGCTACTAAAATATGATTTTCTTTTTTTTTCATCTAATATAAAAAAAATGACCTATTTGCATATTTTTACACATAATAGTGTATGCCTGTTTTCTTAAATTTCTTGTAGATTTTCTTGATATTTAAGCTTTTAGAGATGTTATAGGTGGTGGTTCTAGCATTTGTGGCAATTGTATCATTCCATTGCAACAGCAAAGAAAGAATGATGGTTGTGCAACCTTAGGATGTTTTTTAATTCTTTCATTCTACCACATCCTTGATCCACACCACCTGTAAGTGTAAATTGGGTTGTCTTTGTCTAAGTATCCTAGTCACATGTTGAAATAATTAATAATCAAAATTGTAACACCTTAAACTTAAGTCCATTTCTTATATATTAAACTCCAATTATGTTTATTATTCCATGATTAGAGACTTGATTGTATAAAATATCAGAACATATATTTTTTTTTATTTTGGGCACTATTCATTGTGCATTTTCCATTTTACCTAATAAATTTAGAAAATTCATAAGTAATTCTAGAAAAATCATTTCCAAGTGATTTAAGTCTTTAAACATAGTTATAAAGATTTTCTACATGGAAAAAGATATGAAACAAAGCATTTTCTGGACTAATTAATACAATTTATTTCTTAAATATTTACTGTACATTTGGTCATTTTGAAACTTCACAGGTTTTGACCTTATTGTTAAAAATTCATATCTCATGATATCCTGAGCCAAATGATTCATTCTTTATGTCATTGGAAATCCTTATATCTCTACTTTTTAAACATATTTTTCTTGTACATTTGTTCTACTAGAATAGGGCAGGGTATTAACTTAAGTCATTATGAGTCAGAACTTTACTTTTACTAGAGTAGTTTTAGAAATACAAGAATATCTTTTATTATATAGCTACAATTATTTCCAAATTAGTGGCGTATTAATCCTAGGACATAGAGTTTTCTATACATGCAAACCATTGAATTTTGGAGTCTACATGATTTTTATATTACCCTTGAAAGTACTAGTACTTATAGTAAAATTACCAGTACTTTTAGTAAAATTAGCAGCATTTCTACTTACCGTCTAGATTTCAACCTTAACTTCAAAATTTCACTATAAATCATACATTTGTCTAATTTAAGTGATCCTTATCTCTTTGGAAAGCTTATTGAGTCTACTTTCAAAGTGTGTATAACCCTTAAAGGAATTCTCAATTTTGGATAGAGCTCCCAAATACCAACTTCTACTAGTTATCTTGTTCATAATTATGCCATAACTCATAATGAACTTCATAAACCTCATACATCACATTTATTGTTCCAAATTTGTACATAACATCATAAGTGGACTGGAAGGAATATGAAGATATATCATTACATAATCTACCTTCCATACATATATTGATACTCATTTTCACAATAAAGCATATTAACTTGCATGATCAAATTATTAATCACAATTTTTTCTATTCCTCTTGCTTCTTCCTTGCCTCTTCCATGTCATGGCCCCTAACATATTAATCATTTGGAAGGAATGAGATTCAAGGAATCTTAGTAGTTATACCCAATTATGCAGCCACATCATCATATTATTTCAGAAAATCATCAATGAAAATCATAACTTCATATTATGCCATACAATTCCATAAAACTTTTGGTATGGTAACAATTTGTAAAATGTAAATCCTAGGATCATAAAACCCTTCAAACAGCCAGCCAACAATGCAAATACATCACAAAGCATTCAAACAACTATATGACATAGTCATACTATCATGAAATCAAAGTATGAAATCAAAATATGACAACATTAATCATAATAAGGAAAATAATTACCTTCTTACTTTCCAATGATCTTCAAACTTTGTGGACACTTCCATTGATCTTTAAACACTTCCTAGAACCCTATAGTATCATAAAACAATGCCATTAGCCACTATTTTCATGATTCACTTTACCATGTGCACACTTGAACCATAAAATTCCATTTTGCAAACCACTTGGAATTTCTTGTACAACACCCTTGTTCTTACATAATTTGGGCCCAAGGAATCCACATTTAGGGTCAAAATTTTGAAATTTCAAGTGTACATAAACCCTAGGTCTTGGCCGAAAATCACATACAAAATTAGAAAAATATTTGCTTCCCAAAACTTGCTTCAATCTATGGTTTCATGCTTGTTAACCATACAAAATTATATCTTTTCAACACATTTTCCTTGAGTTATGCATACATTGGATACTTAGTTGTACATATTAGATACTCAAGATAGGAAAATGTGCAATTTAACTCTAATAATGCATGGTAGTATGTTTTTGCTCTATTGTGCATTATTTTTGCTCTTAATTAGATCCCATGATAGATTATGAATTCTCTTCTTTGTTGTAAGCCTTATGTGAAGAATATCAAAGTTACGCAAGCCCTTTTCTAGAGCTAAAAGACCAGCAAAAGAATGAGACCTTGCACCTTGAGCAAAATCTGAGAAGAAGGAAGTAAAGAACGAAGTTGGCTTCAGAAGCAGTTAAAGCTACGACTTGATCATGTAAAGCCATGGCTTGAGTCAGACAGTAACGGTTAAAGCTGCTACATGAGCAAGTGAGGTAGAAGTGTGAATCACACAGAATCACTTGAGGTTGTGGGGCAGATCAGATTGCTACAACGCCAGCCCTCATCAGCAAAATGCTAAGTTTCATTTGCATGAAGCAACTCAATTTGATATATATCCAAGTTCCTTCATCTGTTAGGGCATTCTAGATGACCAAGGGGCATTTGGGAGGCTTGGCTCCGCTAGGGTTTGCATTTAGGTTGAAGATTCAAGCTTAAGTTAGGAGATTTTCAAGAAATTGAGCTCCTTCATTGATTTTATCCTTTTCCCTTTCATTCTTTTCTCTGTAATCTGTTACGGGTCCAAATATTTTGTGTATTTATGACTTTGTAGTAGACATGAATAGCTAAACAAGTGTTCAAAGGGTTGTTTCAATCTCTTGTACGGATTAAATACTATTTCTTCTTTATATTTTTTATTAATGAAATGATTATGTTGATTTAACTCTATACTTAATGCTTCTTGTTGTTTGGCCACCAATGAGATTGTTGGATTAATTTAATTAATGTTTAAGAAAATTAGATTAAGTATAGACCCTGAGTTAAACCACGTGAGCACTTGTAACTTGCTTTGTTAAGTGAAGGGTTGTGCTGGTAAGGTAGAGATACACTTGCCAATCTCGCATAGTCACACTAGGATTTGAATTGGAATTAAGGGTTCAATTAATTAATTGAGAGATAAATTGGTTAATTAAGCTATGCACCTAATTGGAGTCTTGAGAGAGAACTTTTAGGTATTATAGAATCCTTGGCTAGCATGGTCAATCATTGAGAACACATATAAAATGAGTGAATTGAGTATTTAGGAAATACAAGAGAGAGAAATAACTCTAGGTCTTAAGTGCATCTTAGTTGTCTCTAATCAATCCTCAAATTAAGTAGTTTCCTTTAGTGTTAATATTTGCTTTCAAATAGTGATCAATTTATTGTTCACTCAAATTAATTGAATATGCAATATTTAATGCTTGACCCATTTTGATCCAAGTCCTTGAGGGATGACACCTTACTCATCACTTTGCTATTACCTCTGCCCGTACGCTTGCGTTGTAGCCTGACGGCGAACAATGCTACTTGGTACACCAAAACTTGCTTTAATCTTTTTCCTTTGATTATTTAGTGAAAGCTTCACTTTCTCTCTCCACCCTCTCTCATTGATGAAATTTCAGAGCAAAAGGAGGTGAGAAAACTCCATGAAAACCTCTTGAAACACCATACAACACGAACTAGTAGTCATATAAACTTACCTTGAACACTTGAGCTTCAACAATGGCTTCTTGCTCCTCTATTTTTCTCTCTTTCTTTTGTGCTCTTTCTTCCTCTTTCCCTTGTTGTTCAGACGTGAGTAAGGAAGAAGAATGACTGCATATCACTTAACCCAAGCAATTTAGGAGAGAGATGAGTGGGATGAATAGTGCAAGTTGGTTAATTAACTTAAATGGTTAACTTAAATAAAATTTTGTAGAAATTCCATCCATGTCCCATCTACACAATTCATACGTGATTTTAGAGGAAAATTTGTCCAAAAATTGCTTCATAAACTTTAATGGACCATTATATCCTTTACTAATTAAATTTACTCGTACCGATCTAGTACTTTTTCCATAATCGTCATTACATTGATACATGATTATCAAAAAATTACTTTTGGATTAAAATCATTGTCTTATCTTAAACTATATTTGGATGAGGTCCATTTACTATACTTGCCCCGATACTGCTTTTTCGACAGTCTAAAATAATATTTATCAGGTAAAATATTAGCTTTTATTTCAATTGCCCATAATAAATTCATATTAATCTCATTAACTTCCAAGTAATATTACATTGGGCTTACCTCATTAAGAGTTTCATTTTGACTATAATTTTTTATATTCACAACAATACCTTTAACCTGCGGCAAATTTATAATTTTTAAAACTTTTATGTCATTAGTTGTAATTTTCTCCAAGGCTTATTTGACTTCACTCCCACTTGACTTTTAGGGACCAAGTTGCAAATATATTTTATTTCATGGTCCACAAATGTAATTCTCATTTTTCCATTAAATTGGGAAAAAAGACATTTACTTTTCTTCATCCTTAATGGTGTCTCTCCATTTTTCTTAGGTCCTTATGCATTATACGATATCAACATTTTGTTCTTGTGGTTTAAATGTAATATTCACATTTTACTTTTAATCTGAGAAGTGACCATTTTGTCCTTGAGCCAGGTAAAAAAGTAATTATCCATTCTTTCGGGCACTTTCTTGTAATTTTACCCAAAGACTAATTTTTTTATTATTTCTTTTTGCATTATTCACATTAAGTTTGAAATTGGTCTATCACTCAACTTAAATCTCCCGGATACACAATACTTATATCGTTGTATTATTCACATTAAGTTTGAAATTGGTCTATCACAGTATAAATTGGTCCATATACTTGGAATGAGCTTCCATTCAAGTGGTATATTATATAGTTGTTGGGATAAGTTTTAGAATTAATTTCTGCTAAAGATATTATGGAAAATTAATTTCAATCAAGGACCAAACATAATTTATTTTGAAAATTAGATTTGAAATTAATTCCTTCTAAAGTCCGAGTATATAACATTTTCATCTCACTTCATTTCTCGTCTTTTATTCATTTTATAACATCTATAAAATAGGGGTATTACATTTCTGTCCTCCTTAATTAAAATTTTGCTTAATTCTTAGACATTACTTTCTCCTTCTTATCATTACCAATTTCTAGACCATCTCTAAGTAGATGAATACTTTCTTCCTACTTGTTTGATTTAATAATCAATGCTTCATTCTAGTATTCTTTGCTAATCTGCTACATCTATAAGGTCTGGTCAATACTTTTTATATTGAGAAAATATTGAGGACATCATATATCTACCTTATTGTAGGGGTATTGGACACTTTCCATAAAACATATTCATTCTAATTTTTACAGTTCCCTTTATCTTAGGGCATTAATAACTTTTACATAATATACTTATTCTTACTGTCATGATTTTTTCTCATTTTATTCATGCTATAGTTTTTCCATCAGTACCTGACATCTTTCTTTTCTTTATCTTTCCATACTTTTTGACTAATCATATGAATAACTTCTTTGCCAAAGCATAAGCTTACTGCATTAGCTTTGCTTGAATGACACTTACAAGGCCATCTTTGCCTTTTTACTTCCTATTATTTTCATAACCTTTGACTGACTATTTACATAATAATCTTTCTACTGAGGCATAAACTTATCTCATTAGCTCTGCTAAGATGACACTTTTAGGTCCTCTTAAACTTTCGTTTGTTCTACTTTCTATATCTCAAGTTTAATTTTTTTTTTATTTCATGATCACTTGAGGTTATTGTGGTCTTAGTACCTTTATAGTGGTACTATAGACATAATAGCTCATACTAACTTCGTATCATGAGAGCTTTCATTATGTCTACTATAAGTGAGAATACATTTTATAAAAATTTCATCATTTAAAACATAGGCTACTACCTCAACTCGACCTTGATACATTGCTCATACCCTGATTCAATCTTACTTTTCATTGTCATAGACCCCCTAGGTCATCATTGGATCAGAACATTTAACATAGGGGAGAAGGTTTAGCCCTTCTAGTTCATAAAACTCATTTCATAATTCATTTTCCATAAACTTTCTATCTAACTAGATGATAAGACAAATTGAAAGAATTTTTTTTTTCATAATATCTTTCTAAACTGGTAAAAATTCTCATCTTATTCTGATTTTCAATCTCTCCTATTTGTGATCCTTATGGGAGTTTTTGTAACCTACTAACTGTACTTTCTTAAGCCTAGCTCCCATTTACTAAGTTTAGCAAGTTTTTTCTTTTGTAACATTTCAAAAATTCTCAGTTATTTTTCATGCTCTTCCAAAGACTTGGAGTTCTTCAAATATCATCATTCTCATCATCATCATCTGAGACCACCATTCATACTTCTATTCATGTAGTAACAGGTGCCTTGGTAAGATTCATAGTATCCACATTCAACTATTTGCACATCTTACCCTTCATACTTCTTACATTTTTATTACTTCTTAGTAAGTCATTCATCCTAAAATTTCTCCCTCTCGAGCACGCTTAACTATAGGATACTAAGGGTTTTGCTGTAGTCATGCCATAATCAGACTTAGATAAGGTAGTAATAGGCTTTCATCTAAGCTATAACTTGTCTGTGGGACCTCAAGATAGCATACTGCTTTATTTCTATAGCATTCAATTCTTCTTTTAACATCTAACAAAACGTCTCATAATGACAATTTTGTATCATTTTCATTTTCATCTATTATTCATACTTATATTGCTTTCTTTTACTCTAACTTTTATTAGTCTTGAGCTTTAATTCACTACTATACCATTGCATATAAACATTGCTTCGAACCCTATACTTTACTTTTCTTACCAGAGCCTTTAAATTCTTTTGGTTTTCTATAGGTTGGAGTCTGACTGACATTAAGGTAATGGTTACTGACTTTTTGCTCTTCAACATGCTGTTCTCATTTATAACCTCTTTAACTTCTAAGCCAAGATTAATCAGTGATATGGCAATTTCAGGGAAACTTCTTAACCCTTCGAAAGTCTCTTGCTAACTCAGTTAGAATCTAACCCTTAGCCTCTCACCATTCTTGCTCATTTAGGCATCACCCTAGGATCAATCTTTCCTCTACCTCGCCTCAGTGACTTTCATCATATAGAGGATTTTATCTTTCTTGGATTAGTTGGCCTTCTTCCTAAGAGCTTGCTCAATTGGCCTTCTATGCAAGAGGTAACTTCCTTTATTCTCATCTTGGCAGCTGATGGAGGATTTCTTTCTTTGTGAGATTTTCTGACCAAGTACTTTCTTTATAGCTAGATTTTATTCTAAACTCAACAATTAACTATCTCTAGGTTTTGTAGTTCCCTAACTGCTTGTCACAAATCAATTACCTTGGGCTCACACTTCATACCTTAAGCATTATTCATACATTGTACTTTTAGATTCATAAGTCATGTCTTAAACATCGTCAACATATTACTAACTTTCCATTACATAGGCCTTGAATCTTTATCAAACTTTGTCCTTTTAATCATACATCACTTCTTTTGTTTAATCCTTAACATTCTTCTTCAAGTTTTACCTAGCTTAAGTAGCTAGTATATCATCTATCTTACTCTCAACACATTTAGGGGTAGGCATAGTTAACATCTTCTCCTTACAGTCCAAAAGGAGATTATTTACACTGGTACTATGGTTCTTTAATACTTATTTAAACTAGTATTAGAAATTATGGCCTTCCTGCTGATGAAAACATTTACATGTAAATCGCAAAATAATAACCTCCAGACCCAACCTCTTAGCTTCGTTATAAAAGAATAGCTTGCACCTACATCATATCTTTGCTGAAATCAGTGACTTACGGCTTCAAATTAGGATAGTACAAAGACTTTCCCTTATAATTAGGGTCTAGTGTTGGCCATTTCCATAGTATTGTCACAAGTTTAATATCTCGGCTATCCATACTTGGAGCACCATTTTATCTTACTAAACATGACCTTTTGCCATGAGCCTTTTTGTATTTAAATAGAGCTGGGCTGCTTGATCTACCTCCTATACTCTTTTGCTTTGCTTCATAAATCATATGTTATTCCAAGGCTTCTTATCCTTATTCTTACTTACTTTTCCTTTCTCCAAAATTTTCTTACTAATGGTAGTTAGAGATATTAGTAAAACATTTACGTGATTCACACTATTTCCAATGATCCTGCTTACTTTGATTAATGAATTAAAAGTCTGAATTTGTATTAGGCATCTTTTCTTTAACTGCTTACTTTAAGCCTCTTTTTCTAACTTTTCCACCTTTTCTCATTCATTATTGTACTACTGGGGGTACGTTGAATTTCAAGCCTATTAGTTATGCCTTACTATACTGTCATTGACCAACTCATTCTTATTAAAGCAGATTTTTATAAATTTTGCTTCCTTTAATCAACCTTATTCTTAGCTACTTTTTGGTCATCTTCACCCACAATTACCTTTCTTAGCTACTTTCTGGTCAATGGTTTAGCATTCGAAGAAAGTCTTAGGTTAGCATTCATACTAGTTGCTGATCATTCTATCAGTATTGTAGGGCATATCATTTCATTCTTTGTAGAGGACTTCTACAACCTTATTATTGGTCTACTACGACTATGAGATCTACTGCAATCTCTGAGCCCTATTAGGATCCTCTGTGATCCTACTTCATCTCTTTATTGATAGGATCTAACTGCGATCTAACTCTAAAAGGATTCAAAACCTAAGGAGAATAAATTTTGTAAAATATCCTCAATTAATCTAACAACTACTTTTAGCTATCCTTAAGTCTAATCTCTTATGTCACTAAAACGTTCATAGGCCAAGTTTCTATAAATAATAACACTTTAACATTTATAGGGCAAATACTTTAACTTTAAAATATGTACTTTCCATCAAAGATTAGCCTAAATCTTTGCTCTAAGAGCCTAGACTTGTGGCTTTGATTCCAAAAATGTAACATCTTAAACTTAAGTCTATTTCCTATGTATTAGACTCGAATTATATACATTATTCCATGATTAGAAACTTAATTGCATAAAAATATTAAAACATATTTTTCTTTATTTTGGGTACTATTCATTGTGTATTTTCTATTTTACCAGATGAATTTAGAAAGTTCATAACTAATTCTAAAAAAGTCATCTTAGAGTGAATCAAGTCTCTAAACGTAGCTAAAAAGATTTTCTACATGAAAAAAATATGAAACAAAGCATTTTCTAGACCAATTAGTATAGTTTATTTCTTAAAGATTTACAATACATTTGGTCATTTTGAAACTTCCCAGCTTTTGGTCTTGTCTTCAAAAATCCATATCTCATGATATCCTGAGCCAAATGATTCATTATTTATGTCATTAGAAATATTTGTATCTGTACTTTCAAGACATATGTTTTTTATTCTACTGAAATAGAGCAAAGCATTAACTCAAATCTTTATGAATCAGAACTTTACTTTTATTAGAGTAGTTTCAAAAATATATACATATCTCTTATTGTATAACTCTAATTACTTCCAAATCAGTGGCCTATTAATCATATGACATAGAGCTTTCTATACATGAAAACCACTAAATTTTGGATTCTACATGATTTTATATTGCCCTTGAAAGTACTAGTACTTACAGTAAAATTTGCAATATTTCTACTTACCATCCGAATTTCAACCATAAATTCAAAATTTCACTATAAATCATACATTTATCCAATTTAAGTGATCTTTATCTCTTTGAAAAGCTTATTGAGTCTACTTTCAGCTCATATATAACTCTTAAAAGGAATGCTCTTTTTTGGATAGAATTCCCTTATCCCAACTTCTACGGGTCATCTTGTTCATAATTATGTCATAACTCATATAATGAACTTCATAAACCTCATACATCAACATTTTTTATTCCAAAACCACACATAACATCATAAGGGGACTGGAAGGAATATAAATATACATAATTACATAATCTACCTTCCATACATATATTGATACTCATTTTCATAATAAAGCATATTAACTTGCATGATCAAATTATTAATCATATTCTTCTTCATTCCTCTTGCTTCCTCCTTGCCTCTTCCATGTCATGGCCCCTAACATATTAATCATTTGGAAGGAATAGGATTCAAAGAATTTCAGTAGTTATATCCAATTATGCATTCACATTATCATATTATTTCATAAAATTATCAATGAAAATTATAACTTCATATTATGCAATACAATTCTATAAAAATGTTGGCATGGTAACACTTAGTCATAAAACCCTTCAAACAACCAACCAACAATGCAAATACATCACAAGGCATTCAAACAACTATATGGCGTAGTTATACTATCATGAAATCAAAGTATGACAACATTAATCATAATAAGGAAAATAATTACCTTCTTACTTTCCAATGATCTTCAAACTTTGTGGACACTTCCATTGATCTTTAAACACTTCCTAGAACCCTATAGTATCACAAAACAATGCCATTAGCCACTATTTTCATGATTCACTTTACCAAGTGCACACTTGAACCATAAAATTCCATTTTGCAAACCACTTGGAATTTCTTGTACAACACCCTTGTTCTTACATAATTTGGGCCCAAGGAATCCACATTTAGGGTCAAAATTTTGAAATTTCAAGTGTACATAAACCTAGGTCTTGGCCAAAAATCACATAAAAATTTAGAAAAATATTTGCTTCCCAAAACTTGCTTTAATCTATGGTTTCATGCTACTTGGTTCCTAATGCTGCCTTTTCCTTTGATTATTTCATGAAAGCTTCACTTTCTCTCTCTACCCTTTCTCATGGATGAAATTTTAGAGTAAAAATAGGAGAGAAAACTCCATGAAAACCTCTTAAAACAGCAAACAATACAAGCTAGTTATTATGGAAACTTACCTTGAACACTTGAGCGTCAACAATGGCTTCTTACTTCTCTATTTTTCTCTCTTATTTTTGTGCTCTTTGTTCCTCTTTCCCTTGCTGTTCAAATATGAGTAAGGAAGAAGAATGGATGCATACCACTTAACCCAAGCTATCTAGGAGGGAGATGAGTGAGATGAATAGTGCAAGTTGGTTAATTAACTTAAATGGTTAACTTCAATGAAGTTTTTGTATAAATTCCACCCATGTCCCATCTGCACAATTCAGACATGATTTGAGGGATAAAGTTGTCCAAAAATTGCTTCATAAATTTTAATGGACCATTATATCTTTTATCAATTAAATTTATTTCCATCGATTAAATACTTTTACCATAATTGTCATTAAATTGGTATACAATCATCCAACAATTAATTTTAAATTAAAATCATCATCTTGTCCCAAGCTATATTTGGGTGAGGTCCATTTACTGTATTTGCCCTGGTACTGCTTTTTCGATAGCCTAATATAACCTTTATTGGGTAAAATATTAGCTTTTATTTTAATTGCCCATAATAAATTCATACTAATCTAATTAACTTCCAAATAATATTACATTGGGCTTACCTCATCAAGAGCTTCATTTTGACTATAATTTTTCATATTTACAAAAACACCCTTGACTCGGAGTAAATTTATAATTTTTAAAACTTTCAAGTCTTTAGTTGTAATTTCCTCCAAGGCTTTTTTAAGGATCAGGTTGCAAAAAATTTTATTTCTTCTGTAAAAAATGTAATTTTCTCATTTTTCTATTTAACTGGGAAAAATAACCTTTGTCTTTCTTCATCCTTAACAGTGTCTTTCCATTTTTCGCAGTTCCTTATACATTTTATGATATGTACATTTTTTTCTTTGTGACTTAAATGCAATATTCACATGTTACTTTTAATCTGAAAAGTAACCATTTTGCCCTTGAGCTAAGTCAAAAAGTAATTATCCATTCTTCTGTTCATTTTCTTGTAATGACCTACCTGAATTGATGTTTTACTAAGTACTATAGAAGAGTGCATTCGGTACATGTTTGGTCAGGGACATGAATTTCCTGTTTTGGTATTGTTCTTGATCTTTTGTTATCATTGCATATAGTTCTAATTGACAAAGGAGTTTGAGTATGACCTATAGAAAGACCATATAAAGTTTAAGTATGACCTACAGAAAGACCATATAATGTTAGTTAGTATATTTTCTTTTTTAATGTTTGAATGAAATTTCAGTAAATGCCATGCCAGAGTAAAATGCAGACCTATTTGATTAAGGGTGTGTCATGTTTGCATTAATCTCTTTCTGATATTCGCACTAATATGTAATGCATTAGGTTGTTGAGGGGGATTGAATACAGTAGGAGTAGAGAATGGTGGGGGGATACTATCTGTAACAAAAAAAAAACACAAGCTCAATTGATTGTCTTTTGCTTCTATTTTAGTACCCATTAAGAAATTAGTGCCGGGTCATTTGAGATGCATGTGAAGTTGACACTTTTATTTTCAAAGAACTGTAAAGATAAGAACTCAAAACCATTATAAATTATAAGAATAGGAGTGTACATGTTGAATGTACATAAGTGATGTTTTAGTGAGTACTATAGAAGAATGGATTTCATACCTCTTTGTTCGGGGACATGATTGTCCTGGTTTGATATTCTTCTTGAGTTTTTGCCACCATTGCATATAGTTCTACCTAACAAAGCTGTTTGATGATGACCTGTAAAAAGATGAGATAATCTTGACCAGTATTGTTTCCTTTGTAATGAACTAATTTTTTTTTAATGAATGTTCATGGTCTCTTGTGGATAGAAAGTCAGCCTGTGTTTGTAAAATAAAGTCTCTAAAGTCAATTGCGATAAATGGCTGAATATTGTAGAAGAGTTCATTACAGAGTATATAGATATGTGCTCTATGGATCTTGCCCTGAGCACACATATAGTTACTGAATTGACAAATCACTAATGTTTATTAATTGAATATTACCAAAATGTTATATGGTCCATAAATATAGGTGGTTTGGGTTAATAGTTTATAGAGTATAAATGTAATTCATTAGTCAATGAAGATGGTAAATTTCTCCATGTAATATTTCAATAAAAGATATATAAAATTAAAATACAAACCTGTTTGATCAGGGACTTGTCCTGTCTGCGTTGATCTCTTTGTCACACTTACTAATATGTGTTACATCAAGTGGTTAAGGGGGATTCAATACAGTAGGAGTTGAGAGTGCTGGTTGTATATGATATGTAATGCTATTTGTGGACCGTGCTATCAAATGGGCATTGTTGTGTCCTGACCAATGTAGTTTTAAAAAATGAGCATACTGGGTTGTAATTATTTGAGTGAGGTAAAAATCCTAAGGTTAATGTGGGCAATGTGTGATAAGAAAACCTATGTGAAAAGAAAACCTATTACGTCCATGGCATTAAAATTGCGGATTAAATTTTTGCCCATATTCATAATATCTTCTAGTGATTGTCGAGTGTAGGAACATTTATTGTGTAACATGTCTATTTGGAAAGATCGAGAACTTGGCTATGTATACTGCTCTTCATTGAAGACTATAGTGGGCATTTTAGACTAAGAAATTCCACCAACAAATATGATACAAGTAGAACAACTTATTGTTGAAACAAGAGTTTTGATGATTCCAAACCAACATTCAAGAGCTTGGATTAAAGATATCAAAGGAGAGCAAAGCTGTTTCAAGTGAAGATTTTCTGAGTACTTGCTGTTAGATCTTTTGTAGGATCCTTAGCTTTTGTCATGACTGGGTAAAAGATTTTGATTTGAAGAAAAGAAGTTTTCAAACTTTGATTTTATGTTAAATCTTCAAATATTTGAAAAACAAATGATGGTTGAAAGTTTAAGCTAAACTGTCAAGTTGGAAATTCGAACTTTGCCTTTGGAAATTCGAATTTTGAGCTAAAACTGAATAAGTCTGAAGAGATGACTCTCTGTTAGACGAATTTTGGTTGTTCAAAATTCGAATTTTCATCTAGTCTGAAAAGAGGCCTTTTGTTAATAGACGAACTTCACACTTTCAAAATTTGAATTTCAAGTAAAATGAAGTTTGTAAAAACCAAAGAAATTCGTCTGAAACTATGATAAAGTGCATCTGAAATCAAAATGAAATTGAGTTTGATAAATGATCTCTGACAGACGAATTTTAAACTTCCAACATTCGAATTTTCATATAAGTCTGAAAGATGCTTCTTTACAATAGACGAACTTTGAGTCTTCAAAATTCGAATTTCAAACAAAACAAAACTTGAGAAAATGGAAGAAATTCGTCTGAAACTATGTTAAAGTTCACCTAAGATCAAGAGTGATTTACTGCTCTCTGACAGATGAACTTTGAACATTGAAATTCGAATTTCAGAAGCTAAGTTCTTGAGTCTATTGAAATGAAACATTGACATACGAATGATAAGAACTTGCAACATTCGAATGATGAAATTGGTCTGAAAAGAGTTTCTCTGACAGACGAATTTCACCCTTTTAAAATTCGAATTTTGAAGAAAGTAACCTACTGTGTCCCTTTAAACGTTCAATGGACATTCGAATTTTGGGGATCCAAAATTCGAATTTCGAAGACACTGTAGAAAATTGAAAACACTGTTCACACTTAACCGAAAAACTTTCTTCTTGAAAATTCGTATGTCACTTTGTGAAAATGTTTTGTAAGTTTCAAAATTCGAATTTCACTTCATGAACAGACGAACTTCGTGCTGTAACGTTGGAAGCTTTAATCTTCGGTTCCTTCGAAATTCGTCTGTTGGCCAACCAAAATTCGAATTTCAGTATGTCAGAAACATTAAATGCGGTTGGTAAACGGATAGTTTTTCAGAGTAACCGTTGAATAACTTCCCCAACGGATAGATTTAGTCTCTAACGGATATATGAGACCTAAATCTATAAATACAACATCATTTGAAGTTGTGGGTAACAAATCAAACTTGTATATACCGAATTTCTGCTGAATCTTCTTCTCAAAAGCTTTTACCCTCTTAACTTCTAAACTTGTACTTAAACTTTCATATTCACTCCTTACAAGAGAGTTATTTCATTGTAATTAATCTATTCTTCATCTGGGAGATAGATTTACTTGTGAGGGGTATTCACAAGGGGATTGGGAAGCACATTGTGAAAGTGCTTAGAGTGTTTGAGAGAGCTCCAGAAACAGAGCATACTCATGTACTGCGGCTTTAGCAAGAAGCCCACTGAAATTCTTGCTGTATAGTGGATAAATCTCAAGAGGTGTCTTGGGGACTGGATGTAGGTCAAGTGAATAGACCGAACCAGGATAAATCACTGACTTCTCTTCTCCTTACCTTTACTTTTCACCTTGCTCTGCTTTACGCATTGTTTTCATTATACTGTGATATCTTCACTTACTTCACTTTGTGCAGAAAAATTTCAAACTTCCCAATTCACCCCCCTCTTGTGAAGTCAGCCCTGCTAACACTTATTCTACTATTTTTTTTTGTGTCAAAAAGGCAAATTGATAAGGTTGCGCTAGTCATAATACTAACCAAGATGGTTAGGGGATACATTTTCATCAACACTATATAATGTGAAGTACAAATCTAAAGAAGTGACTTGTATCAGGAACAATAGGTACTGAAAAACAATCACATTGATTGATTCATGTTTTGTTTGGGGAAGCAAAAATAATGAATTGATAGTTGGTATTTTAATTTTTTAGGTACCAAAACAAAGATATTATACCTAATGATTTCTGGACTTTGTTTTGTTGGAGATTAATTTCAATCAGAAGCAGAAAATGGAGGATCGTAGACTATATTTTGCTTGATCAACTTGTTAAAAGTTAGAGAGAGCAATCATCTTCAGTGACTAACTTATCTTGAACTAAGTCTCAAGCTTCAAGTTCAAGGAATGGAAGGAAAGGTAAGTAATAGAAAAAATGGTGTAAATATCTAATGGAGATTAATGGAGGGAAACACAAAGGCGTAAATTTGGAGCCAATCAATTAATATAGTGGAGATTCTTTAGTGGGCAATTTTTTTCCAGTAATAAGTGAATAGATTTTAATGAGAAAGCATTTTTCAGTGATTGTAATTGTCAGTCAAAATTATGGTGCCCTGTGGATGCATTAATTGTTAACAACTTAAAATAACTTGAAAAATCTTGTTTATTTGAATACAAAAGAGGATAGAAAGCAAGCTGACACTATTGTACAATTTATGACCCCACGATTGCGAGGGTGGGTAAATAAAAGGTGAAGTCAAAAGTATGTTTCTATTGATCATATGATATGTATAAATATGTACAAGTGCATGCCATCCCTACTCAGCATATTTATCGGGATCTCATGTAGTTTAAAGCTAGTCCAAAATATATATGCAATATATACTATAAGATACAAATAGATTCTTATCCCCATTAATTATCATGTGGGTCCTTATCCCAACTAATTATCACATGGGTCCATGTGGTGAATCAAATATATCAATTCCTTCACTCCCCTTCAAGTTGGTGCGTGGAGGTTTGAAATGCCCAACTTGACTACAAGACCATGCAATTGTTCTGCTCCTAAGGCTTTCGTAAACATAACTACAAGCTGTGACCTTGTTGAAATTTTCTGTTACAGAATTTCATGAGATTGGACTCTTTCACGGACAAAGTAATAGTCCATTCAACATGCTTGGTACATTCATGGAAAACCGAATTCATGGCTATATGCAAGGCTACTTGGTTGTCATAATACAATGGTGTTACATGTGAGCATGTTACTCCTATTTCGGATAGCAACCATCGAAGCTAGTTTACTTCACTTACTTTGCTTGGCATCACCAGATATTCTGCTTCAACCGAGGACTTTGCCATCACAGATTGCCACTTTGTCCTCCATGACATACGAGATCCTCTGAAACTTACAAAGTAGCCTGTGCAAGACCTTCTCGTCATGGGACATCATCCCTAATCCATGTCACAATAAGCTCGGGGTTCCATATCACTATTACTTGAGAGGAATGTGCCACAGCTTGGTGTAGCCTTCAAATATCGTAGGACTATCTCAACTGCATCCACATGTGTTTTCTTAGGATTTGATACAAACTAGCTAAGAGTGTTGACCGCATAAGTGATGTCTGGCCGTGTTACTGTTAAATATAATAATCTCCCAACTAAGTGTCCGTATCTAGGAGCATCTATGCCTAGTTCTTCATCATCGATAGTCAACTTACAATTTTGTCAACTTACAATTTTGTTCTATAGGGAAGGCGCTAGAATGACAATTTTCCATCTTTGTTTCTCGAAATATGTCCATGACGTTTTTCCTTTAGTTGAGTACAAACCCAGTGGAAGAACAAACTACCTCTATGTCGAGAAAATATTTTAAGGGCCTAAAGTCCTTGATGCTAAACTTTTGATTCAAAAATGCCTTCACAAATTGCATATGAGCCTCATTATTGCTACTAAGCAACACGTCATCTACATATATCAATGCTATGGTAAAAATACCATCACCTTGGTAAATAAATAAGGAATGATCGACCCTGGATTGCTTGAACCCAATAGATAAGAGAGCAACTGTGAACTGATGATACCAGTTTCTTATAACCTATCACAAACCATATAATGACTTCTTGAGACAACAAACTCAAGCATTGCCATTTTTAGCGAAACCTTGTGGGATTCTCATGTAAACTTCTTCTTGCAAATCTCCATGTAAAAATGCATTATTCACGTCCAGTTGATGCACTTTCCATTGCCATTTTGCTGTAACAGTGAGCAAGGTTCGTATGGTGACTAACTTTACTACAGGTGCAAAGGTCTCAGGAAAGTCTACTCCTTCTTTCTGTGTATATCCTTTCGCTACTAAACAAGCCTTATAGCACTCATTCTCACCATTCAACTTGTATTTGGTCTTATAAACCCACTTGGAATCTATTACCCTTTTTCTAGGTGGAAGTTCCTCCAAAACCCATGTCCCATTCCTTTCGAGTGCATTTATTTCTTTCCTCATTGCATCCCTCCAATGATAATGTTGAATGGCCAGTGAAAAACTTCTAGGCTCATTGTGTGAATCAATAGCCGCTTGAAAGGCTTGATGGGAGGGTGAAAATCTATCATTGGAAACATATAATGAAATGAGATGAGTTACCTCATCAGGAGAAGATCTAGATACTATGGATGTTGGTATGTCTAATTCATAGTATTGTAATCAAGTTGGTATTTGTCTATGTCTATTGCTTCTCCCTAGGGCCAATGAACTAGGTGCATGGGTCTCACCATCTTCTACCACGTCACGTGCATGAATGTCTCTCATTATGCTAGTCACTTCATGTGGGTCATCCATGTCAATGTGGGGTCCGCCAATGATTATCATCTCTTGTGTGAATATGCAAGTTGACATCCTCCTCAAATAACGTTAGCATACCACTGGAATTTCTTGGGTCTTCATGTGCAATTCTTCCTATATCCTTTTCTTTAAACAGAAATTTGTCTTCCAAAAAAATCACATCTCTCAAGCAATGTATCTCCCCAATTTTAATGTCATATAATTTGTAGCCTTTTTGTCCATTGGGATAGCCTATGAAAACACAAGTTCTCCCTCTTTCATCGAATTGGTCTTCCCTTCTAGCATTATGCATACAGGCAAGGCACCCAAATGTTGTCAAATGATTGTACTCCAGCTTTTTCTTCATTAGAATTTCATATGGTGTCTTATGTGAAATGGCTCTCGATGGTAACCTATTAATCAAGTACACAGCTATAGGAACACATTCACCCCAGAATTCTAATAGCAATTTTGCATGAAACCTGAGTGCATGAGCTACTTCAAGTATATATCTATGTTTTCTCTCCACAACTCCATTTTGTTGTGGTGTGTAAGGACACACTGTCTGTAGCACAATTCCATTTTCTGCATAAAGACTCAATAATTGATTTGACTGAAATTCAACCCCATTATCTGTTCTATTTTTTTTTTACTTTTGCACCACAATTCTATCTGTATCATCTTCAGAAACATGGGCAAGTAGAATTTCACATCAGATTTATTCTTAATTAAATAAACCCATACTCCTCTACTGTAATCATCAACTATTGTTAAAAAATAATGCATACCAGTAAGAGAAGCAACTTTATATGCACCCTCTATGTCACAATGAATCAACTCAAAACAAAAAGTTGTTTTTATTGAACTTTCAGGAAAAGGAAGCCTAGTGTGTTTTGCTCTAATGCTAGAATCACATATATCCATTTTTTTATTTTTCACTAAATCAGAAATTAAATCTAACTTATTCATTTTCTCCTTAGAAGGGTGTCTAAGCCTAAAATGCCATAAATTTGGATCTTTTGAGCCTTTCACAAGCATGATCAATTTCTCATCTGGCTTAAATATATATAATCCATTATGCTTTCTAGCCATTCCAATCACCTTTCTCGAGTTGAAGTCATATAGTATTATACACAAATCCTTGTAAAATATAACCACGTAATCATATTTCTTCAATAATTTACTCAAGGAAACCAAATTGCAATGAAAATTAGGAATATATAGGACGCTTTCCAATTTCAAATTTTCATTTAATTCAGTCTCTCCTACTCCCTTAACAAGCATGCTCTCTCCATTTGGTATACACACAAGTAATTCCTTTTCATTCTTCAAATCAATTAACAAAGCATCATTGCACGCTATGTGTTCACATGCACCTGAATGAACTACCTAACATTCACTAAAATTAATTCTACCTGCCATGTTTACAGTGGGTTGAGAGTCCAATTTTTGTAAGTCCCCATTATGATTGAGGCAATGGATGAGTTTATCATACATCTCCTATGTCAAGCCCAAAACTGGACTTTCCTTTGAACTCACTTGTGCAACTCATGGACCTCCCCTCTTGTCATTCCACATTGCACTCTTCTTCTTCATTTCACATCTACCTTTTTGCCAATCAGGTAGATAGCCAATGATTTCGTAGCAATATTCCTCTAAATTCCCTATCTTTTGGCAATGTCCACATTTGATTTGTTCCTATTAATTCAGATGTTTTGATGATTCTAAAACAAATGAGTTTGGAAGATCCAATATCAAAGGAACACAAGTGAAATAAAGAATAAAGTTGGAGTTTCCTGTTGATTGAAGAACTGCTTCACATACTTAAGGAAATTATCTATAAAAGAAGGTAGTTGAGCTTTGAATTTCAATTAACCTAATATTAAATGAGATGACTAATTGAATGATTAATTATTAGCTCATGATTTCAAAATGATTTTTAAGAAAAGAGTTATCTAATGAGGATAAAGCTTCAATTTCAAACTAATTCTAAGTGTTCAATTGGTTTTCATGAAAATGTTTTAGCTTATGGGGATAAGATCTCAATTTTAAAGATGTTTCTAAGTGTTTACTTTGTTTTCAAGATAATATCTTACCTTATACGCATAACCATTTAAGGTTATGGCTATAAAGACTTAATCTCAAAGCTTTTCCAAAATCCATTCTTCAATTTCATGAAAAGGGATTGAGGTTATCCATATAACATAGCTTGGGGATCAAGTTCTGAAGTCTGTCCAGGTGGTTATCATGATAAGGTATGCACCTTATTCGCATAACATAGTGAACAGTGAAGAAAAGTGGTACTATGCAGCCTGTTATTCACATAACCTAGGGAGGTTATCTGTAATATCCTGAAAAATCTTTTCAATATTTAAGGTTCAATATTTTAAAATTTATAAGGAATTTGTAAAAATGGATATATGCCATTTTGCATAGTATAAGGTGAAGAGGTCAATTATCTCGATCAGAAGGAAAATGAAAAAGTGACCATTTTACCCCGAGAGGAAAAAAAAAAGAGAAGATGGAAAAAGAAAAAAAAAAGGAAAAGATGAGAAGATGAAAGGCGGTGGACGTTCGTGCATATTGAAGCAAATTTTATGAATTTTGGCAAAAATTACATTTAATGATTCGAAAGTTTTAAAAATTATAAATTTTTCCTGGGTCAAGGGTAATATGCAATATTACTATCAAAACAAAGCTGTCGATGAGAGAAGTCCAATGGTATATGGTACTGAGTGTTAATATTCAAGTATGAAGAAATAATCAGTGCCAAAGGTTAAAAAGTAACTTTATACTGATAAAGCTACTTTTTGATCAGCAAAAGCCAAAAAGTCAAAAAGAAAGACTATTGGACATCACAAAATGAGTTTTTAAAGGTAGTATATTAAAGTAATACCATATACAAATTCACTTTAACTTTGTATCAATAAAGTGAATTTACACTGCAAAAAGGTAATTTTACCGGTCCAAGTATAAAGTAACCAACACAGGATATTACTGGACTGAAAAAATTATGCAGTGTTTTGGGACAAGTGTGCCCTCATTTAGGATGCCACATGGCAGTTCATGGGTTGAAGATGGAATGCTTGATGGCTAAGGAAAGGTATGACTTAATTATTAAGTTTTCTTAATTAATTAATGATTAGCAAAAGTAATCTTAATTAAGTTCCTTTATATATACTCTCTCCTCCATCACTTGTACGAGACACACATTTAGAAAAGAGGGGAAGAGTGGTATGAGCAATGGAGGAAAAGAAGGCTACGTAGGAGGAAAGAAAAAGAGAAGACAAAATAAGGAAGAAATGCAAGGAAATTGGTAAGCAAACATCTTGTGTTCTTTAAATGTTCTAGCATAGTTCCTAAGCTCTATGAGTTAGTTCCCTTAAAATTTTCTCTCCTTCATCCACTGTTCTAATCTGGTCAAGCATGATTAATGGGAAGAAAAGTTGTTTTTAAACCATAAAATCAAGAGAAAGCATGATATTTTACTAAAGGAAACAAGTATGGTATGTTTTAAGCAAGTTTGTGAAAGAACTATTCTTTTTCCTTTGGAGCAGATTTTTGGCCAGATCATTTGAGTGTCTTAAGGTTGGAATTTCATCAATTTGATGGCAAAAATAAGTTCCCCATGATGAAAAACCTTAAAGACAAGCATTGGCTCAAAGATAGAACTTAAGATAAAGAGTGTGAAAATTTAAGGGTTTCAAGAGTTTTATGAGAGCTTTTTGTGATTAGCCATGAAATTAGTGGCTTGAGCATGTATCTAATGTTGTCTAGGGACTTGAGGAAGCCTAAGGAGGCTATTGGAAGCATTAGATTCAAGAGGAAAAGCCAAAGGAGTGCTTCAAGGTAGCTAAGTTTCATATTCTTGCTTTATGTTCTTTCATTGTCTTTCTATGATTAAATTGTATTGCCATATTGCAATTGTGATTTCTTTGATTGGTCTTGGCTGTTAAATGAGGGGTTTTATTCCCCGGGATATCCATTTTTTAAGTAGTTATGCTGCCGAATTTTTTATGACTAACATGACAATTTATTGTTTAAAGGTGATTGATGTGATTATATGTGATCAAATGTGAGTTTATTTGACATGATTGACATAATTGTATGGAATGTAACTTGCTACTTAGATTGTCCCCCAATCTCATCCCCTCAAGGATCCCAAATGACTAGGCACAAACTATGGCAAAGGAGTCCAAAGAAAAGGCAAGGAGAATGAAGAAGAGAATGATGCTTGATGGTGTTTTCAAGCTATAAGTGTATATTTTGAAATTATGTATAAAACTATGTATATGCTTTTAGATCTGTGCCATTATGCTATTATGTCCTTATGAGCATTATGAAATGTTGAGCATGGATTTGAAACATGGAATGATCATGTGAGCTTATTATTAAGTCTACTTTGCCATGTTATATGACTAGAAGTTCATTTTGTAGCAATGGAAGTAAAGTCAATACTTTTTGATTAAGACAGGGCAAGTAAGTCAAGTATTATACATTATATTAAGCTATAGGGAACAAGCTTTCCAATGAGATAAAGAACACTCAATTTGGATATGTGTACAATTTATAGTATATTTTTGAAGTTAAGGGTCAAAACTGGACAGTGATGTGAAGGCTGCGAATTTTACTGAATATATTACTTCTCTTTGAAAAGTGATATAAAATCATACAAAGCTCCAAAAATTCGGTGGTTTACATTTATGAAAATATTTATATTTTGAGGTTAATATACCACTAGTTTGAGTTCAATTGGAGCTGTACAATAAGAGATATACAAGTTTTCCCAAGACTGTTCCAGTAAGAGTGATGTTCTGATCCCTAGTGATTCAAATTGATGCTGTGCCCTGTCTAGACTAAATAAATGTATAATAAAAATATGAAGGCAAGTATACATATATATCTTTCCAATGGAATATATAATACATGATTTGGCTCAATATATAGTTAGATGTGAATTTTTAAAATTTACGGCCAAAATCCTGGAAAAGAGAGAAATGACCATTTGTACAGTGTAAGTTTGAGTAATAAACTATACTAATTGGTCTGGTTAAATGAAATTTTGATATTTTTATCTTGTATATCAGGTTTCTAGCTTCATTTAGAGACTTGAACCACAGTGATATGATTTTTTTGGATTAAGTTATGATTTTTCAAAGTTCGTCCAGAAAACTTGAGAACCAAATAAATAGTACCACATTTTTTTATTTAAATATTTTGGTTCTATTAATGGTTCAATCTCTTAATATGAGCTATTTGGACATTATACATACTATAATGTATGGAAAAATATAGAGAAAAGTAAGGTGTTACATTATCCACATAACGTGTGTCACAGAGCACTTGGACTCCTCGGGTAAACAGGTTATCCGCATAACCAAGGGAGGTTATTCACATAACCTATATTTCATAATACTTGAACTTTCCTCGGGTAAACAGGTTATCCACATAACCAAGGGAGGTTATCCACATAACTTATATTTTAGAATACTTGAACTTCACTCAGGTAAACAGGATGTCCGCATAACCTTGGGAGGTTATCCTGATAACCTAAGTTTCACAAAAACTCAGTTTGAGAAAAACTTAACGTTATCCTAATAATGAAGTGGGTTTTCAAGAAAATAATTCTAAGCCAAAACTTAGTCGTTCTGGGTAGTACATTATCCGCATAACCTAGTTAGATTATCTGTATAATGAAAAGCTCTACGTTGAAAACAAAGACAAACAGTTACCCGTTATTTGCATAACCTGAGGAGGGTATCCGTATAACCTCTGTCATATACATTTAATACGGTAGGTGAACGGCTATTTTATTAAGAGTAATGGCTAACATTTGTTTCCAATGGATAGTTCTGCCCCATGACTATAAATAAGACCTCATTTAAGTTCTTGGGCAATGAGAAAAATAATATATATCCCAAAACTCTACTGATTCATTTATTGATTCATTCAAAGCATACCTACCCTCTGTTTTGCTCATTCATTGTATCTCAACTTTTATATCCACTCTTTTGAGAGAGTTTTCATTCTATAAAACATCTACACACTTGTAGAGAGTGGTTAGTGTGAGATTACACTAAGGGAGATAGTCTTACTCTTAAGTAAGAAGAGTGAGAGAACTTGTTTCAGTCTGAAGTTTGGGCTGGTGTTGTACTGCGGTCATTGGAAGAACCCATTCAAATCTTGCAAGAGATAGTGGAAAAATCCCAAGTATGGCTTGGGGATTGGACGTAGGTCAAGTGGAATAGACTAAACTAAGATAAACTACTAAGTTCTCTTCCCTTTGCTCTTTATTTCTTATACTCTATTTTCAGTTACCTTTTTAGTATCACTACTGTATTTTGTCTTTGAAGGCAAATTTCAATCTTCCCAATTCACCCCTCTCTTGGGAAGTCAGCTGAGCTAACAAGTGGTGTCAAAGCCCGGACTCCCAATTAAAGGATCTAACAATCCAGAAGAAGAGATGGCTGGCTTTGGTGAAGGCATCCTTCCAGAAGGAAACAACACTAACAGACTTCCTGGTTTCAGTGGAGAACATTATGGGCATTGGAAGATGAGGATGCAGATTTATTATCAATCCATTGATATGGATATTTGGTCAGTCATCCAGAAGGGAGACTTTATTCCTATAAAACTGCAAGATGATGGGAAATACAAAGATAAACCTAAAGAGAAATGGAACGAGGAAGATAGGACAAAGGTCCTTCTCAACTTTAAAGCTAAGCAGTGTCTAGTCAGTGCTCTCAATCAAGATGAGTTCTACAGAACGTCTCAATGTATAACAGCCAAAGGCATGTGGGATACTCTAGAGATTGCTTATGAAGGAACAACCGATGTGAGAGAAAATAAGCTGAATACGTGTATTGGAGAATATGAAAACTTCAAGATGAAAGAGGGTGAGAATATCAAGAATCTGCAAATGAGATTTATCCTCATTGTAAATCAGCTGAAGAGCCTTGGAAAGGAATACACCTAGTCTAAGAAAGTTAGAAAGATTCTCAGAGCTTTGCCCATTTAGTGGCAACCGAATGGTGACTTCAATAAAGGAAGTTAGGGGGGAAGCTATGACATCTGTGATAGCCTTCTTTAGGAGTCTTGAAGAATAAGAAAGGAAGCTGAAGGCTCTCGAGGAATCTACTTCATCTGACAAGAAGAAGAAGAGTTTGGCTGTCAAAGTATAATCAGATGATGATGATGATTGAGAGGAGAATGCTGAGCTAGATGAAGAGACAATGGCCATGCTGGTGAGGAAGTTTGGTAAAATGTATGGAAAGAAGAAATTTAGAAGGTTTGCAAAGAAAGATAGAGCCACCAGCAACAAGAAAGAAAACAAAGACTCTATCATATGCTACGGGTGCAAGAAACCTGGACATATCAAACAGGAATGTCCTCTGCTGAGTAAGAAACAAGGGAAAGACAAAAAGGCTGACGAAGTGAAGAAGAAGAAAGCTTTTGTTTCTTCCATCTGGGGAGATAGTTCAGATGAAGAGGAAGCAATAGGAGATGATGAAATTGCTAACCTATGCCTGATGGCTCAAAAGATTGCTAAGAAGAAGAATAGTTGCAATCAAGATAGTGATAATGATTCTGAGGTAAATGACTCTAAACCTTCCTACAATGAATTACATGATGCTTTTAATGTCTAAACAACTGAGTCAAGCTAAAAAGAAAATACATAAGCTTGAGAGTGAATCTCATATATTTTGCACTGCTTCACAGTTTTCTTCTTCCCCCACCTCTGTTTATGTCTCATGCCTTAAGTTGAGAGATAAGAATAATTATCTCTACAAGACTCTAACCAAACTCACTAAAAGTGAGAACATGCTGAGAGTATTACTGGGAAATCAAATTGTGAGTCAGAACAAAATTGGTATGGGATACGACCCATATGCAGTCAAGGTGGAATTGAAAGTCAAGAAGTAGAACCTTGACTTGAGAAACTTTGTGCATGCTAACGGCCTTAAAACAACTCAGAACATAGAGTCATTCCCAGCTCCTAGAAATCAAAAGAACAAATATTATAGTCATTATTTCAGACATGCATCTCTTTCCTCTAGCCCTTTCTCCACTTGCCACTTCTGCAACAAGAAGGGTCATATGTCCTCCAACTATATATTCAAGAAGGAAGGAAATGGCAGTGGGCTGAAATGGGTCCCTAAGGATTCCTCCACTAACAAGAAAACAAATATGGGTACTTAAAAGAAAGAACTAAAACTTGTTTTACAGGTATGTCTTAAGGCAAAGAAAAGCAACAAATGGTACATGGACAGTACTTGTTCGAGACATATGACTGGAGATAAAGAACAATTCATTGTGCTAAGAGATAAGAAAGGAGGAAAGGTTACTTTTGGTGGTGACTAATCCGACAAGATAGTTGAAATTGGAATTGTTGCAAGAAACCCATAAACATCAATTAAGGAAGTCCTATTCGTAATAGGACTCAATCACAACTTGCTGAGTGTTAGCCAAACCTGTAATAGAGGCAATTGGGTTCTGTTTGATTCCAGCTATTGCCTAGTCATCAGAAAAAGTGACCGTAAAGTGATTCTCAAGGCAGAAAGAGATGGTGACTGTCATACTATTGATTTAGATGAATTACCTTCTCTAGACTCTATATGCTTAACAAGTGAAAATGATGATAGTTGGTTGTGGCATAGGAGATTAGCACATGTTAGCATGCATCAATTGAATAAACTCATTAAAAATGAACTTGTGCTCGGTTAACCCAACATTAAGTTTGAAAAGGATAGAGAATGTGATGCTTGTCTTAAAGGGAAAAAAAACAAAGTCCTCATTCAAAATCAAAAAACATTGTTTCTACAACAAGACCTCTACAATTACTTCACATGGATTTGATAGGTCTTAATCGTACTAAAAGTATTGGTGGAAACTTATATGTACTTGTTGTGGTAGATGATTATTCTAGATTCACCTGGACTTTATTTCTTCCCTCTAAAGATGAAACATATGATTCTTTTCTGATCATAGCCAAGAAAATCCAAAATGAGAAAGGTTGCCCTATTATATGTATTAGAACAGATCATGGTGGAGAATTTAAGAATACCAAATTTGCTGACTACTGTGATGAAAATGGAGTGGAGCACAACTGCTCAGCCACAAGAACTCCTCAACAGAATGGAGATGTAGAGAGAAAGAATAGTGTTAGAGGAGATGGCCCGTGCAATGTTGAATAAAAAAGGATTGCCTAAACAATTTTAGGCTGATGCTGTAAACACAGCATGCTACTTGATGAATAGAGTATACATTAGACCCATGCTAGGGAAGATTCCATATGAGTTGTACAAAGGAAGCACTTGCTATGTCCACAACAACAACAAAGACAATCTAGGTAAGTTTGATGCCAAATCAGATGACGGTATATTTCTTAACTACTCAAATAGAAGTAAAGCATATAGAATATTCAACAAGAAGTCTGGAATTACAGAAGAATCTATGCATGTAGTCTTTCTTGAAAATGAAACTCTATCTAAGCATTCTAAAGATGAGAATGATTTAATTTTCAGTTTAAAAAATTTAAATGTGTTTGAAGGAAATAAAAGTATACCTCCTAAAATATCTTAATCTGCTGATATAGAGGAAGATATCCAGGAGAAAGATAATGAATGTGAAATAAGTAAGGAAGTATCTCAAGAACTCCTTAGAGCTTTGAGATATCAAAGGAATCATCCAGTTGATCAAGTTATTGGAGATGTTCAAGAGAAAGTTAAAACCAGAAGATAACTTAGGAATCAAGTTAATAATTGTGCATTTGTCTCTCAAATTGAACCTAAGTGTACTGAAGAAGCTTTAACTGATGAATGTTAGATTTTAGCTATGCAAGAAGAACTTAATCAATTTGAAACAAGTCAAGTCTGGGGTCTGGTTCCTAAGCCCAAAAACCACCCTATTATTGGAACCAAATGGGTGTTTAAGAACAAACTTGATGAATCAGGAATAATAATAAGGAATAAAGTTAGATCAGTGGCTAAAGGATATAATCAGGAAGAATGCATTGATTGTGAGAAAACTTTTACTCCAATTGCAAGATTGGAAGCAATAAGGATTCTCTTAGCCTATGCTTGCATAAAAGATATTGTGTTGTATCAAATAGATATGAAAAGTGCTTTTCTGAATGGGTATATCATGGAAAAGGTTTATGTTGATTAACCTCTAGGTTTTGAGGACTCAACTAAGTCAAACCATGTATATAAACTAAAGAAAGCTCTATATAGGTTAAAACAGGCTCCTAGAGCATGGTATGAGAGACTAATTAATTTTCTAATTGAAAAAGGTTTTAAAAGAGGAAAAGTTGATACAACCCTGTTTACCAAAAGAGAAAATGAAGATTTACTCATTGTACAAATTTATGTTGATGACATAATATTTGTTGTTACTAATGAATCTTTGTGCAAGAACTTTTCTAAGTTAATGCAGAGTGAGTTTGAAAATATCAATGATGGGTGAGCTGAACTTCTTCCTTGGATTGCAAGTCAAACAACGTGATGATGGCATCTTCCTCAATCTATCAAAATACCTCAAGGAGCTGCTAAAGAAGTTTGGAATGGAACATGCTAAACCAATAGGAACTCCTATGGCATCTACAACTAAACTAGATACAGATGAGAAAGGAAAACTCGTTGATATAACTCAATATAGGAGAATGACTAGATCCCTGCTATATTTAACTGCTAGTAGTCCTGACATCATGTTTAGTGTCTGTATGTGTGCTAGGTTCCAATCATGTCCCAAAGAGTCTCATGCAACAGCTGTAAAAAGGATTTTCAAATACTTACTAGGCACATCTCAAATGGGACTTTGGTATCCAAAAGGCATTCGAGAAGAGCTCGTAAGTTATACAGATGCAGATTTTGCTGGATCCAAGATCAATAGAAAAAGCACAAGTGGTACATGCCAATTTCTGGGAGGCTCTCTAGTGTCATGGTTCAGTAAAAAGCAAAACAGTGTAGCACTCTTCACAGCTGAAACTGAGTATATAGCAGCAGCGAGTTGCTGTGTACAAGTCCTTTGGATGAAGCAACAACTTGAAGACCTTGAGATTGAGATAAAGGAAATCCCAACAAGGTGTGATAATCAAAGTGACATCAACATCTCAAAGAACCCTGTTATGCATTCAAGGACAAAACACATTGAAGTAAGACATCACTTCATAAGAGATCATGTTTTGAAAGGTGATGCCAAGCTGGAATTTGTTCCTACTAAAGATCAGCTTGCTGACATCCTGACAAAGCCACTTGCAGAAGATAGACATGGAAAAATTAGAAGAGAATTAAGAATGGTAAATCTCAATGAATTGTAAGTATTTTCTGAAATCCTTTTTAGATTATAATTCAGTCAATAATAATACTAACTTAACCATTGGAGTATCTTGAAGTTTATTTTGCAGGTACTTCTTGAATTGAAATGTTCAAAATATGATGAAATGAAGTATCCTACATGATTAGAATGAATTATGGTGAAAAGAAGAGGCTTATGGGGATAACACGACTATCAGTAAGTGTTTATGACCTTTTTAAATTTTGTTATCCACATAACCTCATAGCCTTATGCTGAAAATGAGTTGATTTTCTGATGTGCATAGTCTCTGTACTTAAGGTTATTTGCATAAGATATGAAGATTTTCATGAAAATGAGACCTTTTGTGAACCTCTAGCCTTTGAGGAACTTGATATTCGGCTAAGGTCTCCACCTTATACGTATAAGCTACTTTGTTTCCTCCTTTGTATATGTTTTTGTGCTTAGATTTCAGGATAACCTGCCTAACTTATCCACGTAACATTACTTCCAGAGAAGTAGTTCCCAAAGTGAGAACGTTATCCGCATAAGATAGCAAGGTTATCCAAATAACCTGCTCTGTGGAAAACTTTTTGTGTGCCTTTTGTGAAACCTCTTTTCATGATAACGTGGTATGCTTGTCCTGATAACTTCTCTCTTCTCCCCTTGTCTCAAGGTGGTTATGCGGATAACTTAAGGACCTTATCTGCATAACCTAGCAACTCGTGGCTTCTCTTACATTTCCTAAAGCTCATTATCTACATAACCTCCATAGGTTATGCACATAACCTCGAGACTATATATAGGATTCTTCAATTTTCAACAGAACCTTATGTGAAAAACCTAACCCTATCTTGAAATCCTCCAATTGTACTCCTCAAGCTTTCTAAAATCTCCAAAATCCCATTCATTTTCCTGCTCTCAAAACCTTTTCCGAGCAATTCTAAACAAATTTTATCTTCTCAAACCATTTGGAATCACTCATATGGCAAAAACTAAGGGTGGCAATCAAAGCGAAAGACCATAGTGCAACGTGAAGCCCAAATATGCTTCAAAATCACCAAGTCAAGGGAAGAGAAAAACTGAATTTGAACTGAGTAATCCGACAAAGAAGCCTAGAACACTAAAGCCAAAGGGAATTCCAGAATCTGAACCTCAGGGTGATACTCACGTAAGTACTTCTGCTACTGAGTCTGAGGAAGCTTTAATTACAGAAGAACTTATTAGCATAAGGGTCTTGAAGGAGTCATATGACGCTGATTTTAAGAAACATAAGGTAGTCAAGCCTCATTTTGTGAAAATAGCAGAATTTCTTGTAAGAAACAAATTTGATTCTACTGGGTTGGTAGAGAACTATAGGGGACTGATAGAACTGAAGGAAGATTATGATGAAGAGGTTATACGTGCTTGGTATAATTCTCTGAGAATTAACATTGACACAAAGGTGTTGGAAGTGAGATTAAGAAAAATGGATTGCCCTGCACCTTGACCTGCTGTGTGAAATTCTAAATTTGTCTACTGGAAGAATAAGGGTGAACATTGAGAATTCAAAGTATCCCCTTGAAAATGAAGCTATAAATGAAGATAATGGGGATGAAGCCAATTTGCAAATGAAGCACAATAGTCATAAGGCTGCTTAGGCAAAGACAAAATGTGCCTTCTAAAAGGAAAATTGCTCCAACTCTTCTGACTATTGAGAACATGATTCTTCACTACACTGTCTCACACATGTTCTTCAACAAGAGTGGAGGCTTCAATTACCTATTCAGAGGAGAATTCCAATTCATGCTATTGTTGATAAAGGGTAAATCAGTGAATGTGGCGAATATTATTCTACAGGGGATGTGGAAGGTAAGGACCTACAAACAGGACTCACAGTTGCCATTTGGACATATTATCAGCAAAATCCTGAAGTTTCATAACATATTGCACATTGAAAGAGGGCCTGTATTACTTCCAGAAGAATTAAGTGAGAATGTCCTGCAGAAGATGGGAATGAGTCTGGAGAATGGGAGATAGGTTGACAAGAAAAGGGACACTGAAGAAGGTTCTGAGCTAACATCTACCACAAAGAGTTCTTCAGTTAGTGATTCCAGCTTCTCTCCACCCACACCCACTGAACCACCTCAATCCATGCAACCTGAACCTCATACAGCTACCCCTACTCCAAGCAAACAAGATGAAATCCCAGCCACTAACCTGCCTACTCCTATAGACATTCCTTCACTATACCAAAACCTATTCCAGATTGCCATGGCCACCAGGAAAGAGCATAAAAAAGACATGATTAGTCTTGGGTATCTCATTGCTAAGATGCAAGAGAAATTTGAGACTAAATTTGAAAGTCTCACCCAAGAAGTAAAACTCCTGTGTGAGCAACTTGCTTCTAGTATTCCTCAGCCTTCCTCTTCCCCAATCCAGCCACCACCTCCTACCTAAGGCTGACGATACATGCCTTTATTGTTCATCCTGCGCAACCAAATGATAAGTATTCCCAAGGCTTGGTACTAGCTTAGTGCTTAAAATTTGTGTCTTGATCTTGTTAAATGACTTGTCCAACCCCATGAGAAAATCATAGAGTTGGTCACGCTCTTTCATCTCTACCAACTACTTCTCAAGATTGCATTTGCACCTACCACACTCACACTTGGGCCAAGGCACAATTGTTTGCATCTCATCCCAAATGCTTTTGACCTTGGTATAGTATGCAGGTTTTCCTTTCTCAAGAGAGCCACTGCTTGCCATAACTCATACGCTCTCGATGCGCTTTCCTTACCAAGTTATTCTTGTAGATCCGACCATATCACACGTGTTGTCTTTGTGTACCTCATACTTGTGCGCAAATCCTTGTCCATTGCACTCTTTAGCCACCCTTTCACCATGGCATTGCATCGCATCCAGTGGCTAAGATTAGGTGAATTGACATTTGGCATAGAGATGGTTCCATAAATGAAGCCTATTTTGTTTTTGGCAAGCAATGCATTGCTTATATCATTCATCTACTCAGTGTAATTCCCTTCATTGAGCAGCTCACTCACATAGACTTGCCTGGGATTATCTGAAGGATGGAGATAATAAGGAGAATTTGGCTCAACAACAGCCGCTTACTGTTCTGTGTTCTTGTTTTCTGAACTTGTCATGACGTTATCATGTTTTTTGTGGCTGGACTAAACTCAAATTATGAATATCAAGCTTTTGGCTCTGGTACCATAAAGAAAAGGTGAAGTCGAAAGTATGTTTCTTTTGATCATACAATACGTATATATATATGTACAAGTGCATGCCATCCCTACTCAACACATTTATCAAGATCTAACGTAGTTTAAAGCTAGTCAAAAATATACATGCAATATATATTATAAGATACAAACAAATTCTTATCCCAACTAATTATCACATGGGTCCATGTGGTGAATCAAATATATCAATTCCTTCAGTGGCTTTTTTAAGAGAATAATAGCCTTCTATGTCTTTGCTCATTAAATACACATCAGTATGGAAAAAAGTTTTAATTAAGAATTTTTTTTGGCTATAGCTTTAATTAAGAATGTCTTGGATGTTATTATTCCTAGCATGAATGACTTGGGCTTTATTTGATTAGTAGGTTACAGCTTTAATTAATAATGACTTGGGCTGGACTATTCAATAACATTTACATACCGTGAAAGCTTTTTCCAACTTGGGATTAAGTTCAAATGGTATGTACCCCATGCACATATATAAATATTTTCTTTTTTTCACAATAAAGGGGAAATATATTAACAAGGAGGAACCAAATTATAAAACAGCCCAAGAATAAAACAAAAATAGGAACCAATTGTATGTATATTACAAAAGAATTACAAATGAATAAGTGATTGCTTCTTTGATGCAAAAGATGGGCAAGGTTGTTAGCTTGCATGGTATGGCTCATCAAAGCAAGGGCACCTCGGATAAGTCTAGTAGCAGAACTGTGATCAGAAGAGAAGATCTCCCTATTCCTTGGGTGCCAAAGTCAATAAAATCATGTACAAATGATACAAAAAAATGACCATTTTTAGTTGGGCCATAGATGTTAGAAAGTCAGGATTTGCTAAAACGTTGAAAAGGTAGTCATAAATATATTTGTCATGATGCAAGTGTTTGAATATTGAGATTCGAAGGTAGATATATATAGTGAAATTTTGAATGGCATAACTCTTAATAATTAGGTGTGTACTGATTGCATTTGTTATATAGATATACAAGATGCTATAAAGTTTGATACAAAAAATATATATTATCATCCGTCTAATGGAGATTCAAAATATTATAGCTAGCAATGAATTAAAATATATATGCAAGGGATGGTAGTCAGGTTGGTTGTTGGTAGCAGAGTGAATACTTGTTGGGTCGTTTCAACTCCTTGGACATTTTCTATCTTAGATTGTGCAAACTGTGAAGAGCATAAAAAAAGAAGAGTATCCTAATGAGTCAGAATGTATGATTTGCAGTGATGTGGATATCAATATCAGCTAAACTTACTGAGCAGGCAAGAATAATAATGTTCTACTATCAAAAGTCTTAGGAAATCTTGTATACCATTTGTAATGTGGCTTTTTATTAAGTTGAGATAATATACAATTTAGAATAATCAACAATCTGAATTATTAATCAAGTAGAATGGGATGAATTAACATGAACTGGGAAAATTCTATATCTATATATAGAACATGTCTAGCTATTAGTGTCGCATGCATGATGAGCAATGACGTTCATAAAGAACATGTTATCTCAGTTTGTCATACCAATTTTCTCAAGCACATGAATTTCCTACTTTAGTGTTGTTCTTGAATTTTTGGGACGATTGTATGCACCTGTGGGTGACAATAGACCTTGAGGCTAACGTGTATAATTAGCAAATTATCTGAGTTAGTGATGTGCATCTTGGAATGAAGTCAATTAAAAAAAAAAGTTAGTCTACAATGGTGTATGGCAAATGAGGTGTTAATGTAAAATGAAGAGACAAAAGTGATTTGTGAGGCAAGGGTGAATGGTGTACAAGACTAAAAAAATTTGCAAACTTGTTTGCTAAGGTGTATATGCTGCTTGTCATTATCTCTTTCTAACATGTCCACTAATAAGTGCTGCATCGGCTGTTTGACCTACATTGAATACAGTAGCTGTGGTGAATGGTGGTAGAGTATGATGTGTAAACAAAAGAACCAAAGTTTAGTCAGTGGTGGGTTCCTTCTATGTTAATACCAATAATGGAATTAGTGGTAGTCAATCTCAAATGGTCCAGCTTGTTTTTACATGTTGTTTGTCTTCTTTGTAGTACAAAATGAATTTTGGTTTTGGAGGCAAATTAAATTAATGGCTATGCAAGTGAACCATTTTCTAGTTAAAGACATATATTTCAATCTCATACAATGGCAAATTAATATCCCACATATGATTACTATTAATATCCATCCAATTGCTTGCAACATTTTCATTTAATTTGCCAACGAAAGGAATTGCATTGAATAGGCTTGAATGGAAACCCAATGAAATGAATATATAAAATGGCCCATTTCTAAATTCCTTTGAACAGACTTGAAAGGGATGCCAATGAAATGTATATATAAAATGGTATAGATGTTCATCAGGTAAAACAATGGATTGGCCCAAGAACAGAAATCAACACATTCCTATGTATGGATAGAGTCAATGCTTCCCAGAAAAATGAAATAAAAGACCAAATCAATGCATATATAAAACTACCTATTTCTTGCCATTAACTTAATTAATTGTCTACATGCAATAAATACTATCAGCATGTGCACCATTCATCTTACTTCAGTTAGCTATCACATCCAAAATATAAAACATTTACATAAATGGGCTTTCATTAAAAAGCCTATAAACCCCGAATCTTAACTCCTGCCTAACATAGATAGATGCTAGAAACTAACAGACAAGAAGTAGCTTATACTATCAGTCTATCTTCTCTTGCTTGATTATTTTGCTTAGCTTAGTGGTGAAGAAACTTGGTGTGCTCATTTTTGCCAAACCAACTAATTGAGACTCATCTCTACATCATTTTCCATTATATTTGCACTTTCTATTTGACTTGAGAGCTATCATAATCTCAACAATGGTCATGTAATCAATGTTGAGATTTTCATAATCACAACCATTTTGAGATGCATATGAGCCCACATGAGTCGAACTTAGAGGATCTACATCTTTCATGAGTGAGCTTGATTCATGTCCAATGCTGTTTGAGATGACATCACTGGTTGATAGCTGGGAGTGCTAGCAATGGATGAAACAAAAAACACAAAGTCAGTTTAGATAACCCGGTGTATTCTTAGCAATCTTTTTATCAGTTTATGAAGACTTAATACATCTCCAATTGAATATATGAATCTTTACACTTCACTTTCTTCATTGCTATAGTCTAAGATACTACACATACAGAACTTTTTATTAGTAGCTTGATCATCCAATTTCACCTTTAAAAGAATCTTTTGCCTAACTATTTTTCCAAGTTTCCTGGGGAATGAGTAAGGTCTTTTGTTCTATATTGCCAAAATGTAAACAAGGCATGAGTGTAAAAGACAAAGAAGTTTGATGATAGTTGACATTGTATCCATAATTTATTAGTAAAACTGTCATAACTTGCTCCAGTTGTTCCTTCAACTATTTGGCAGGCACATCTAGCAATTTGTTGGCCAATCTATCAAAGGAAACAATTGAAGTACTTCCAATGTGATCACTAGCACAATAATGCACTTTGAACCTACACATAATAACCTAATCATACACATAACCATATATATACTATGCTAAAACATATGATAGAATGATTGAAATAGATAAGGAATTGTCTAACTTGGGTTCAAGAAAAGGCCTATCCTTTTTGCATCCAAAGCAATAGGGTATGTCATTCTTGAATTTCGGTTTCGCACTTCATGCAACACATCCCTCATACATCCATCCAAAATTAGTCTCCACTTTTTTAGTGGTAGGTAGAATGACAACAATAGTGCTCTGTGAAGTTTGAAGGAGGTATATGAAACTTTGAAGCAGCTAGCGCAGCATAATTGAAACCATGAAAAGTTATTGTGAATCTACCTAAAATTTTTCTAGGAGTTGTGCTATTGTGTGTCTTCTTGGAAAAGTCAAAAGACTTAAAGCAGTCGATGGACTCTTGTATTCTGTAATCTCTTGAGTGAAGGCTGGAGTTTCATTTGAACCTGACAAAGGTAGCCTGTTCATTGACTCTTGTATTTCGTAATCTCTTGAGTGAAGCTTGGAGTTTCATTTGAACCTGACAAAGGTAGCCTGTTCCATTTTGACATGTAAAATGATAGTTAAAATAGAGGAAAAAACATCGACAGCTAGCTGTATCCATCAATTGACAATGACATTGAAGTACAACATCTCAATAAGATCCTTCATTTACGAGATATTTTGATTAAAGAGAATTCTAGTAGCTAGTCATGAGTTGGCAAGTTCAAGTACTCCTGCAAGAAGGAGGTCGTAATAAGTTTGGTGAATGGATACATTGTAGCTCTTTCAACCGAAAAACAAGACTTTACCATTATTTACTTTGAGCCGAGCAAGTTCCAGCACTACAACTATAGGGGGTTCCATGTCCTCTTCTTTCAAGCAATAAGCACTATGGGCATAGTCACCAAAAAGTACCACATTAACACAATTGTCTCTAATAATCCATGGGAAACAAAAAAACAACTTAACTTTAGAGTATATAGCAATGTATAAATGAAAAGATAGCAACAGATATGAAATCAAAACTCACTCATGATCAGCCATGCTAAAACAAAGTCTTTCATGGTTTTCATTATTTCTATGGAATTCAGCTAACTCACTAAAGCTCTTAAGGAAGCCTATGACATCTGTGAGTAAAGCAAGACAGAGCATATTAGTTTTTAAGTCATTGTATAATAATAGCTACAACCTCTTTGATTACTATTAATGTGCTTCGAAATTATTAAAACAAACGAAACTTGTACCTATCTAAACATTCATGGATAGTCTCCCATTGACAATCTGAGATATTAGCAGGAAACTATGGCATTGTGTAGGAAGTGTCATGTCATTCGATTCAACATGAGTAAAGAGGTTGAAGTTGTTTCTATATGGATAGTTTGTGGCTCAACATTGAACATTGTTGTCCAATACTTTAAAAGTTTCAATCACATAACATTTTCCTTCGACAATTCCTTCTGAAATTTCTAGCACGAAGAGTTCGATCCAATTGTTGCTTGCATTTTACTAACCTACAACAAAACAATCAACATAATCAAATAAGTACACAAGAATTAAAAAACAATTGACAGATAAGGAATCAACAAACCTCCTTATCCGAGCACCATAGAGATTGAAGAACCGCTTTGACTATTGATAGTTCACCTTTGCCAAACCCTTACAAAGATCCTCCAAGTATCCTTCAAGCTATCAACATCTTTGATGAGGTCATGTTCTTCACTCGCCATCACAGTGAGTCACAACTATGACTATTGAAGAACTTTGAAGAGGATGAGAAGTGTAGAGGAAGATTGTAAATAGAAAAATAAGAGCATAGAAAGTTGTCTTTCGTGCAATGAGGGAGTATATATAAGTAAATAGAAGGGTGGGATGTCCGAGAAAAGTTTGAAATTTTGGGGGGGAAACCATTAATAGTTATTTTATTTTTTGTAAAAGCTATATAGGTATTCATCTCCAGCTACACTCTAATGTTTAGGTACAATGTCTCATCAGAAATTCAAATGTTCAAACTTGTTTCAGAGGGAAATTTGATACCGAACTCACTTGGCATAGTTTCAATTTGAAATATTGGAGGGATTTCTATTCATTCCATCACCAATTGAAGAATTGAAAATTTGCCAAATTTTAAATTTATATCTTGATAGTTAAGTATGATTACTCATGTTGGTAAATAATAAATAACTAACTACAAATTACTTAAAGAATACTAGTAATTAATTAGGTATTAACAATTAAAAATGTTTCAAAAATGAATGTAGACTAATTAAAAAAGCTTAATAACTAACAAAAAAAAATGTATGAGATTAAAAAATGGGTGGAAAAGGATTAATACTTCCTATGCTAATGTTGCTAAAATTAATTTTACAAAAATGTTACATATAACAGTGCATTCAAAAAATATCCATACCCTTAGCTAATAAGTAAAATTTATTTAGTATAATATCAAATTAGAGCAAACATTTTTTTTATTTTAAATAATACGAATCATGTTTTTATCAAAAGAAACTTTTTCCACCTAACCAAAACAATGTATCAATATTTGATATTAATTAATAATTTAATAAAATAGAGCATACACTTAAAAATATTATTATATGGACCGAAAAAATTGGAGCACCCTGATTGCTTTAACATGGTCTGAGGAAATAATAAATAATTCCATTATTGGTTGTCATCAATCAATTTTTAAAACCAATCTGGCAAAAAAAAAATCAGTTTTTAAAAGCAACACTGAATATGGGAGGAAAGAATTATTCATCAATTAAATAAATAAAAAAAATCAAGTATTCTTATTAGTGTATGTTTGGAAGTTTTATTTTGGATAAAATGAAATGGAGTGGCATGACTAATGGAACTTGTCCATTATTTGAGAAAACTTTTTATAAATGAAGGGAATGGCAAGTGATGACTTCTCAAGCCATCCTTAGTCATCATAAACTCAATTTTTTTCTGTCCTTCTGAATTGAGAGATTAAGAATAGAATGACCTAAGGTTAATATTATAATTACAAAATTATCTTCATCCTTATATAAACATGTACAGTACCTCTTACTTTCTCTATTACATCATGCTTACTTCTTAATTTCCATACTATGTTGAATCTTTTTTTTTCTTATATCTATTTTATGTATAATATTATTTCTCTTTACAATCCAAGTTGCTTAATCACTTAAGTGATGTGTATTTAAAAATTCACTCAATAGCTGATTTTTTTTATAAATATTTGATTATAACTTAAAAATAAAATTATTTTTTCTTAAATTAGTAGCTACTAATTCTTTTATTTAAATTAATTTATAGGGGTAATACTAGAACAAAAATGTTATAATCTATTCCGTTCCATCTATTTTATATTAACTCTCAAACAGTGGCCAAATAAAATCGTTCCTTCCCTTTATGAAACTTCTAATCAATGGAATATTAAGTTCCATTCCACTACACTTCATTTCATTTCACATCATTCCATTAATGATCGTTCTATTTTATTCCGTCCTAAACTCCCAGACGTACCCTTATAGCTTGTTTGGTTCAATTACAGAGTATGTTAGATAATGTGATGGGAATGGTGTGAAGGGATGTGATGGAATAATAATTATATATAGGTTTATTTGGTTTAACATTATGTAATAGTGGGCTGATATTTATTTTTTGTGAAAAGAAAAATAAAAATATATATGAAATGACCATTTTGTCTTGGCCAAAAAACTGGAAAAGAAAAAAGACCCTCCCTGCCCCAATAGTGTCCTTTCCTGGAGACAAAGTCGCCATTAAACATTCGGATCTGAAAAAATACATTAGACAGGAAGAGCACTGAATTGGGAGGAAGAAGGAAGGATGAAGGTTGCAACCTGGGGGAAGAAAAGCAGGATTTGGAAGGAGGTTGTGAGCTCACGAGATCTGGTTCCAGTCATCATAGAACAAGCACCAGTCAATCTTTGCCATTGATTTCTGATTTCCATGGCCAAAATAAAAGCTTCAAAGCATTTCCATAAACAAGTTTGCCGCGTAAGTAGCGTCATTGCTCACGAATCTGTTCTCTCAGCCATCGTCATGAAGAAGAAGGAACATCGATCACTGAGAGATGTGGAAGACGGTGGGAGGAGCAATGATGCAAGAAGATGAAAGATGTCATAAATTCGTCCAAATCTGGCTTGTCTATATAATGAGGAAGAAGATGATCAAGAAGTAGAACAAGAACGAGGAGTAAGGAGAAGAATTATGGCTTGTCTGTCATATTCTTTTTTTTCAATGGTAGTTTAGACATTTACACATCATTACACTACTGTGAAGAGGATTACATAGCAAAATAGATATGATAAGGTTTACCGGATTTAAGGTGATTATGATTACATTATGTAATGGAGATTACATAACAGAAGGTTAACCAAATGTGTTATCTCATGTGATGTAAAGTCAATCATCTCACATGACCCCCTCTTGTTAGCGAACCAAACAGAGTGTTAATGAATTGATTATTTTTTAATACAATGAATTGATTTGAATATGGTGGAACTAAAGTAAAATCTGGGCCCCACTTAATTTGGGATGAATGAAATGAATTGAATTGAATTGAATTGAATTGAATGAGGTCAAGGAAGAATAGAATGGTCCCACAATGAGCAACACAAAAAGAGGAGGATGATGTGGCAAAAAAATATACACACGGCAATATTTAATTGTATCTACACTCAGCCGAATAAATAAACCATCACTGTATATTAGCCATTGGACTGGCATGGTCCTTCTTTTGTATTATATATATATATATATTTGATTGATGATTTCCTGTTACAGTAAGGTTTGATGAGTTTTTTTTTTTTCCTTCAATACTGAAGAAACTTTACTCCAAAAAGCAAGATAAAGTCTCAAAGGAAATCAACTCCCTGAGTGCAGGAAACCATATTAGCAGAAATTCTTTTTTTTTTTTTATCACCAACGGTTCGATGTGTTTTAAAAAAATAAAATATGACAGAAAGAGCTATTCTTTTTTCTTTTTAACCACCAAGCCGTTCTTCTCAACGAAAACAAAGAGTGATGATAATTAATTAATAATTGGGACATTAATATACCAAATAATTTTTGTTTGTTTAAATATATTTATGATTATACTTATATTTATTAATTGATAGCAAAAATGAAATGAATCACTTTATGAACTATTTATTGTGGAAGAAATTATTTAACAAAGTATTTTTAATAATGTTTTTAGTCAATATTATGCCATATTAATTGTGTTCTTAGAACATAAGATCACCAACATACGGCACAACTTCATTTGAGACGAAGCAAACAAAGGTGCAATGCACTTGTAATATAATATTGTAGAGATTTTTTATTAATTTATTAATATTTGTTATCAACACTAATTAAAATTAATTATTTTAATACAAGTTATTATTAAAAATAAAATAATTATATTTTATTATTTTTAGTAGTAGGGGCATTCTAGAAATTTCGTATTTTTTTATCATTAATAGAAACTAAAGTACTAGACAATTTTTCTCCAAGGAACTATCTCTCATCTTTTTAACTCACCTTCATCTAAGCAGGATGAGGTTCGGTATCCAGGATGATAAGAAATGTGCGTAAATATAGATAAGTACGATATTATGAAAATGTGTAAGTATAGACATGTAAGTGTTTTATCATTTAGTGTTGGTATTTTACAAAGCATCTTTTCTTTTCTTTTCTTTTCTTCCTTTCCTCCATTTATAACATGTGAACCAAACGGCCCTACATTGGTGTCATCCCTGACAGCTTCAACTTATGGCCAAGTCCTGACCCAGTCTCCATGAGCAGACAACGAAAAGAGTAAAACATTATATTATTTTTTTTCCCAACAGTAAAACATTATGTTAGAGAGAGAGAGAGAGAGAGAGAGAGAGAGGGAGAGAGAGGGATTTTTACCGATATATATAATCATTGTTATGATGCAATTTTTATAATTGTAGTATTATATAATTATATTAGTTTTTATATGTGAATTAATTTAAAATATATTCTCTTTAAAGGATTTTTTTTCTTATGATGATCATAGTATGTTTTTGGTAAATACCCAGAGTAAATTTTTTTGGTTCTTTAATATTTAGGTGAGTTCAGTGATTTATTAAGAAAGTACCCATTTTTTTTTATTCTTGTAAGTATGGGATTCTTATATGTTATCACAAGAAACCCAATCGCTGAATTTATAGGAATGCTCATTCTTTCCTAAAATAGTGGGAATAAGCATTGCCACTACAGAATGGAAGTTGATACCAAAAATTTCATATTAAAAAAAAAAGTTGATACAAAAATACCCCATCATCCCTTTTCCCTCATCCTCTCTTTCCTTCATGCCTCTCTATCTTAGGTAGAGCCAGTAATACGGGCCTAACTTGATGGACTAGCTCACAGAAATCAATGGTTGACCTTCAATTTTCAGAAATTGTTTTCATTTCAAGATTTTTTAGTCCAAGCCCAAAAAGTCCGATTCAAAATGGCCCAGCCCATTTGGGCCTCAAGCTAGGCCGATAAACCCGTATTTAAAAAGAAAAATTTGAGCTTCCACTTTTTGGCTTACCACTAGATACCAGTACCACTTTGGCTTTTACATTTTAGTTTTTTTGGTTGGATAAAATATGAAAATAGAAAAGAAAAGAACAGGAAGTAGAGAGAGATATGAGAAAGAAATGACTCCCTCCTATCTTGGGGCGCCGTTTCGGTTCGTGGATTTAATCCACGCACTCTGTGCGTGTTGCAACGTGGCAAAATTCTAATGGTTCTTCTTTTTCCCCTTTTTCTATCTGTACTACTAAGTGTAGCATGTATTTTTTTAAAAAAAATTTGTAATTTAATGATAAGGATGAAATATTTATATTTTTATGACATAAAAATTTTAATTTGGATCTAAAAATTTCAATTGAGATATAAAAATATCTAATAAAGACTCAAAGAATTTCTAAATTCAAAATTTTCAAATCTAAAATTTCAGACGTGAAATTTTATTTCTTTTTTTTTTATACATCAGGAGGGTTTGAACCCTTGACTTTTACTCATATCCCATCTCACCCTTACCACCTAAGTTAACCTCAGGTGGCAACATCAAATTTCATTTCTAATGAAGTTTTTTAGATTTTTATTAAACATTTTCATGTCAGAATTAGAATTTTTCATATCCAAAATTATAAATGAAATTTCACGTCTAAAATTTTAGTTTTGAAAATTTTGAGTTTACATCAAATTTTTTAAATTTTTATTGAATATTTTCATGTTTTGATTTAAATTTTTTAGATCCAAGTTAAATATATTTTTCATCACATTTTTTACTAAATATATTTTTTAACATATTAACTTTATTTAACATTGCATTGTGGTGCTTCTTCACCAATCATGTTAAAAAAATTTAATCTTATAAATTTATTTTTTAAATTTTTATAATCAAATTCTAATATATTTTTTTTACTGAACTATAATATTTGTTTATCAAAATATTTACTTGACAAAATTTTATGTTTGAGTTAATTTTTTTATAAAAATTAGGTTAGTTAATTTTTTATAATATAATATTTTTAAATTTGAACATGAAAAATTCTAATTTAGACATAAAAATATATAATAAAGATTCAAAAAATTTCATTAGACATGAAATTTTAAGTTTGAAATTTTGGATTTGAAAATTTTAAATTTACTTGAAATTCTTTGAGTCTTTACTAGACATTTTTACATCTCAATTGAAATTTTTAGATTCAAATTAAAATATTTCATATCATAAAAATATAAATATTTCACCCCTATCATTAAATTACAATTTTTTCAAAAAAAAATTGCATTGCTACACTTAATAATACAAATAGAAAGAAAAAAAAAAAAAAGAACCATTGGAATTCTGCCACGTTCCAACACGCACCCAAACGGCGCCCTTATTAAACATGAGGCGCTTTTGAATCTTTCACTAAAACCAAATGGCAAGTTTTTTTTTTTCCCAATGCAGCCAACTGATAAGTCTTTGAGCAAGATAGGATGTTATTATTATTAGTCCTTCCATCCTATTTTAAAATTTTTCATCAAAACTAATAAAATTATTAAATAATCAAAACTAATAAAATTATTAAATAATCTAAATTATAGTAAAATTTAATAGTATTTTATCAAAATATTCTTACATTAAATACTAAAGAGATAATTTGTATTCTACCTACAGTTATTTTTAATAAATAATAAAATAGTAAAAATAATAATTAATACTTCATTGATAATCTAAAATGATAGATAAATTAAGATATTTGAAATTATCTAAAATGACAGATAAAATGAGACAAATGGAGTATTATTATCATTATCATTATCATTATTCCTTTTTTGGTCAATAGATGGATCATATTTTATTCGTTCTAACTTCTAGGCCATCGAACTAGGAAACTCTTTTCGATTCATTTGAATATTCAAAACGCCCTAATTATCCACGACAACTAAAGTGGCAACTTTATGCCCCTTGATTGTCATGGAATTTTCTCTCCGACACATATTCCATAGGAAAATTGTGCAAATTGGCTAGGGAGAAATTTCAAGAGAAATTTCGTGAAGGTTTGCTGTCGTTAAATGATGGTGGTTTTCGAAAATCATTATTTTATAAGATTTGCTGGCAGTTTTAAAAATCATGGTAAACCCTGCTTCTTACCCATCAAATAATTAGCTCATAGCATGTCCAAAAAGATCACGGACAAATATAAAGATCTAAAAGCTAATAAACCATAAAATAAAAATATTGCCCTTATACTCCCTCTATTTCTTTTTATTTTCCACATTTAAAAAATTTTATTTCTCTTTATTTGTCATTTTAAAATTCTAATACAACATTAATTACTATTTTTCCACTTATACTCTTATTTATCATTTTAAAAGTAAAAAATAACATTAATTACTTATGGCATATTAGTAAATTTAAAATGAATTCTAACATATTAATTAGATTTTTAATCTGTGTGATAAAATATAAAATGACTCTTCAAAACAAAGGCAGGTAGTAATTAACTACACCCTCCAATCAAACATGATTTACTTTGGAAATCTCACCAAAATCAACTTGTAAGGGTTTGAACCCAATATGAGCACAATATAATCGTTTTAAGCACTGCATCGATCCATGGGAGACGATTTGGAGAGACTATTTGATTCATTTGGATATTCAAAAGATTGATTTTTCCTTGCATATTACATACAGAGCTCAGAATAATTGGAAATGAATTACTTGCTTTATTAATTCACTAATACAGGGTTTATATACAAGAGGATATATAATACATCTGAGGTGTGACAGTTCATGTACAACTGGTTTACATGAAATAGAAAAGTTAACAACTAAAATTAGATAAATAACAAATTCAGTTATATATCATAACACCCCCCCTAAAACTGGAGAATGGAGGTCAACCATGCCCAGCTTGGAACAAAGTACTGGAAAGAATCAACATCAAGGGGCTAGGTAAAAATATCAGCAATTTGTTCAGAGGACTGGAGAGGCATGAGATGAATGACACCGTCCTGTAGTTTGTCCCGTACTATGTGACAATCAATTTTGATGTGCTTTGTCTATTCGTGGAAGGTCGGATTAGCAACTATGTGAAGTGTAGATTGGTTGTCATAGTAAACAAGTGCAAGATTTGTGTGAGAAACATAAAGATCGGGAAGAAGAAACAAGAGCCATTGAGCTTCAGTGGTGGCAGAGGCACGGGCTCGATATATACTCAACTTCATAAGAGGATTTGGAAACTGTAGATTGCTTCTTGGCACGCCAAGAAATAAGAGAATGATCTAGGAAGAAACAAAGGCCAGTAACTGATTGTCTAGTGTCCACACAACCTCCCCAGTCTGAACCTAAGTAAACTTTAAGTTTCAAGCTACAGGTAGAAGGAAAAAATAAGCCCTTTACTGGAGAAGACTTGAGGTAGTGAAGAGTATGATGTACAACCCTAAGATGAACATCAGTAGGAGCTGAGACAAATTGGCTAAGTTGTTGAACAGCAAAGGTAAGGTCAGGACTTGTCGTAGTAAGATAAAGTAGCCTGCCAACCAATGTGCGATAAGCGAATGAGTCACTTATGGGAATGTTAGAATCTTTTGAAAGTTTGACATGTCTATCCATAGGAGTCTTGATAGGTTTACAATCCAGAAAAACTAGCATATGAGAGAATCTCCAGAGCATACTTGCACTGGTTAAGGATGATACCTTGCTAAGAACAAGAAATTTCCAAGCCAAGAAAGTATTTAAGAGTCCCAAGGTCCTTGATCCTGAAGGAATCATCAAGTCAAGACTTGATACGCTGAATTTCTAGTAGATCATTCCTTACCAAAATAATGTCATCTACATATAGTAGAAGGATAGTGAGGGAGTTATCACAACAACAAATGAACAAGGAATAATCTGATTTAGATTGGCAATAGCTAAAAGAAATGAGAGCTAAGGAAAGCTTAGAAAACCATTGCCTGCTGGCCTGCTTGAGACCATATAGAGACTTTTGATGCCAGCAAACCATTCATGGATTAGAAGAAGAAAAACCCTTAGGTAAGACCATATAAATTTCTTCCTCCAAATCCCTATGGAGAAATGCATTATTGACATCAAGTTGATGCAAGTGCCAGCCATAAGCAACAGCCAAAGCAAGAACAAGGCGAACAATAGTTAACTTTGCAACAGGAGAAAAAGTATCTAGGTAATCTACTCCCTCAGTTTGAGTGTAGCCTTTAGCTATAAGACAAGCTTTATGGCGTTCTATAGTGCCATTAGCCTTATACTTAGTTTTAAACACCCATTTGCAGCCAATGGGTTCCTTACCTGGGGGTAATTTAGTTAAAATCCAAGTTTGGTTCTATGCTAATGCATCAAGTTCAGTTCTCATGGCTTGCTGCCAGACATCATGTTTCATGGCTTGTTTGTAGGTTTTGGGATCAACAATAGCAGAAATAGACATACTAAAATTTTTATAAGAGGAACAAAAATGATGATAAGACAGGACTTTAGAAATAGGATGTGCAATACCTCAAGGACTGGAAGGTGGTGGTGTTGATGTCAAAAGAGCACAATTTTAGTCTTGTAAGTAAGTTGGAGTTCTTCTAGGCCGAGTGGAACAACGAAGGGATGGTTGTGGAAAGGGAGAAGAGACTATAAAGGATGAATCATAATCATGAGAGGGTTTTGAAGTAGCAAGCAAAGGAGTTGGAGAAGGTACTGAAATCTCATGAATAGAAACAGCGGAGAGAGCAATATTGAGTGGAGAGGAAGAAGCATTTGGGAAAGAAAAATTAGAAGAGTCAAGTGGTGGTTGAGGTTAGGGAAGAGGAATAGTAGATGTATTGGAAATGGGGTGAGAAGAAAAATAATCAAAGGAAAGAATATGAAAGGGAAAAATAGACTCATAAAAATAGACATTTCTAGAAATCAAAATCTCATGAGTATGTAAATTTAAGAGGACATAACCTTTGGTACCAGGTTTAAATCCTAAAAAAATACATTGGTGGGCCTTAGGGTCAAGCTTGGAACGATGCTGAGAACTCATGGAAACATAACAAAGTAAGCCAAAAACTTTGAGATTTACTAAATCAACAGGTTGAATAAAAAATTGTTCATGTGGAGTTTTATTGTGCAAAAGAAGAGAAGGGAGAAGATTAATTAAGTGGCATGCAATAAAGCATAAGACCAGTAAGATTTAGGGACTTTGGCTTCAAAGAGTAAGGGACGAGTCGCATTCAAAAGATTATGATGTTTACGTTCCACAACACTATTTTGTTTAGGGGTTTCAATACATGGTATTTGATGAAAAATACCTTTGGATGCAAACCAATCAGTCATGGCAAATTCTTTGCCATTATCTGAATGAATTATTTTGACAAAAGTGGAAAATTGATTTTCATGTAAGGTAATAAAGTTTTGTAAAATAGTTCTAGTTTAAGATTTCAATTTCATTGGAAAAGTCCATGTATAACGAGAAAAATCATCTACTATGGTAAGAAAGTATTTGTAATCGTGGACTGAAATTTGACCAGATGGTCCCCATATGTCAACATGTAATAAATGAAAAGGAGTAGGGGAATGAGTTGTACTAGAAGTAAAAGGTAATTTCCTTTGTTTAGCAAAATGACAGATATCACAGTGTTCAATATTGGCAGAAGATGTTACAATGGGATATTGTTTCAGTATATGAGACATAGTTTGTTGTGACAAGTGGCCTAACCTAAAGTGCCAAAGATCAAAGAAAGGGGCATCGGTGTTTCTAGTATATTTATGAGCAGTTAAGGCAAGGTGAGGTGATGCTATTTGATTAAGAATATAGAGGTCTTCTTTGACATCAGCTGAACCAATCATCTTTCAGGAGCCCAGGGCCTCTATGGAACAAAAGGAAGCACAAAAGATAGCACAGCAATAAATGGAACGAGTGAGTTTGAAAATAGAAATCAAATTAAAATGAAATTCAGGAATATAAAGAACATCAATAAGATAAAATGAAGATGAAAAGTGAATAGTGCCAGAGTGTGTGGCTATGATAGAAGTACCATTTGGAAGTTCAACATGAATGGGTGAAATTTCCTCATAAGAACAAAATAAGATCAAATTGTAACAAATATGATCAGTTGCTCCGGTGTCTAAAATCCAAGTTGTTGAATCAAGTGTTTTTGATGATTCCAAATAACTGAAGTTTGGAAGGAAGATATCAAAGGTATACAAGAGATCTCAAGTGAAGAAATCCAGGAAGAAATGAATACAAGATTAGTTTGTAAGATTTCTCACTGTATTCACATGAGTAAAAAGCTTTGATCTTTCACCTAAATGTTTTTAAAATGTGTTTTTCAATAATCCTATGTTAACTTATGATATATTTGAAAAATACTCACTAAAAGATGAATTTTAAACTATTAAACTTCATATGTTACCTTGAAAATTTGAACTTTGGAGGCTAAAATTCAAACTGACAAAGACGTTGCCTCTGATAGATAAATTTCAGACTGTTAAAATTTGAATTTTGGGTAAAGCACAACTTATGAAAAATGAAAAATTCATTTAAAGATATGTCAACGTTCATCTGAAAGTGAAGTTTAAAAAGAGTTCCAAGTCAGTCCTTTGACAGACGAACTTTGGTCCTGAAAATTCGAACTTTGGAGAGATAATACGTAAGTCTGTTCAGGTGTCCCTCTGATAGACGAACTTTGGTCTTTAGAAATTTGAACTTCGGAATAAAAGCAAAAAGCCTGAAAAGATGACTCTCTGACAGATGAACTTTGAAGGCTTAAAATTCAAATTTCGAAAAGAAGAACTTTTATACCATACTAAGTTACTCACTAATAGATGAATTTTGGACACCAAAATTTGAATTTTGAATGCATTGTAGCAATATGAAACAATTGTTCCCACTTATCAGAAGAACTTTAAACTTGAAAATTCGTATGTTCAAATATGGGAAATATTTGTCAACATGAAAATTCAAATTTTACCTTTGTACAGATGAACTTTGAAGTTCAACGTTAAAGTCTTTAACTTATGGTCTCTACGAAATTTGTCTGTTGACACCCTAAAATTCAAACTTTGGATATCAGACGCATTAAATGTGGTTAGTGAACGAATAGTTTTATAGAGTAACTGTTGGGTAACGTCTCTAATGGCTAGATCTTTTCTCTAACATATAGTTAAGACATAAATCTATAAATAGAACTTCATTTGAAGATGTGAGTAGCAATTTTATGTTGTATATACTGAAACTCTGTCAAATTCTTCGGTAAAAGCCTTCTACTCTTATACACCTCATTTATTGCTCTTCAATTGTCAAACATACTTTGTATTGGAGAGTTTGTCCTATTGTAAACAATCTTATTTTCATCTAGAAGAAAGATTTTCTTGTGAGGGGACTTCACAAGGGATTTGGAAAACACTTAGGTAAAGTACAGAGAGTGAAACTGTAAGCTCTTGGAACAGAGTATAAAGTTATACTGTAGCATTGCAAGGAGCCCACTGAATTCTTGCAAGATAGTGAAAAATCCCAAGTGGTAGCTTGAGGACTAGACGTAGCTCAAGAGGAAGAGACCGGACGAGGATAAATCTTTGTGTCCTTCTTCTCATACTTTGCTTATTGCCCTATTACATTCTGTACTATGTTTTTCTATAACTTTTACTTTCATTGCTTTCTTTTCATTTTGCTGAAAAATTTCAAACTTCCTAATCACTCGCCCTCTTGGGAAGCCAGTAGAACTAACACAAGGGGTTTTGGTAATGATAATAGAACTAACAATGTGACTACCTGAAGTAGAAGCTAGATTTGTAGAATGTGAATCAGGCTTGGAATCAGATTGGACAAGTGCTAGAATCTTTTGGTACTGCTCAAGAGTGAAGCCAAGAGAAGCGGTGTAAGAAGGTGTTGGTAGAACACCTTTGGTGTGATTTTTAGGAAGCAAATCAGGAGAATTGATTACACATTTTGCAGTTGGTCTCGGATTTCTAAATTTGAACCTAGGCGGGAAGCCATGTTTGTGATAACAGGTGTCGATTGTATGTCCGAATTTCCCACAGTGAATGCACTACTTCCCATTCCCATTTTTTGGAGGGTATTGTAGAGATTTAGGAGGAGCTTTGGCAGCCAAAGTCGTAGTCTCAAGAACATATCTGAGCTCTCTTTCCTGTTGAATGACCAACAAAAAGACTTTATTGATCGTAGCAGGGGGTCAAGCAATATAATCTGGGACTTAACACCAAAGAAATGATCACTTAAGCCTTTGAGGAAATGAATTACAAAATCTTGCTATTGAAATCGCCAAGCAGAGTCAACAGCACCACAAGCACACTTGGTAGAACAAGTGCAAGTAGGTAGAGGACGCAAATTATTTAATTCATCCCAAATAATCTTCATTTTAGTATAATATTCACTGACAGTGAGATCACCTTGACAAAGGGAATAAATTTCTTCCTGAAGATTGGAGATCCAAAAAATATCACTATGAGAGAAACGATCCTTGAGGTCATCCTATACTTCATTGGCTTTGTCCAACCACATCACACTCTGAGCAATAGTAGGTGACATTGATCGATTGAACCAGCCAATGATGGTTGTGTTAAATCCCTCCCAAGTTGAAAATAAAGGATCCGAAGTGGAAGGTGCAAGAATGGGGTGATCGATAAACTTTTGCTTATTCTTTGACATGAGAGCCATAGTCATAGTTCGTGCCCAAGAATGGTAATTGCCACCAATAAGCACCGGTGACACAAGCACTAATGCAGAATTTTTGTTTGGATGAAGATAGTAGGGCTAGATGGATTTTGTGGATCGGTCAGTGATGACGTAGAAACAGAGATAACTAAAGTAGATGAAGAACTAGAGGAGGCCATCGTTAAAGGAAGAAAGAGATTGAACAGATCGAAAAGAAGATCTGGTGAAGAAGACAAATCTAGAGAGAGCAAAAAAATCGAGAACAAGAGGAAAAATGAGGGAAGTCAGTGTAACCTGTTCTCTGATACCATATTACGTACAGAGCTCAGAATAATTGGAAATGAATTACTGGCTTTATTAATTCACTAATATAGGGTTTATATACAAGAGGATAGATAATACATCTGAGGTGTGACAGCTCATTTGCAGTTGGTTTACATGAAACAGAAAAGTTAACAACTAAAATTAGATAAATAACAAATTCAATTATATATCATAACTAATATTATTAGAACCGGATCGGATATTGAACCGGACAAGGCACTGATTCAAGGTTCAATAGTTCAACCGGGGTCTTACGAGTAGTTATTAAAATAATATATTAAGAACAAATAATATAAGTTTAAATAAATTTTATATTTTAATTAAAGTCTCAAATTAAATAATATTGAATTATCAATCTATTATTCACCATAAAGAAATTATTAATAAATTTCATAATTCAATATTTAGGTATAAATAAGTTAATATTAATCCATAATCACATTTTGAGTTCAAAATAATAAATTAATAATCCATTATTATATTATTTATTAAGAAATATATAATTTTGAATAATTATATATCATAATAATGCTTATATAATATTATAATATATAAAGAAAAAATATTTTGTACTAAAAATGATGTCATTTTATCTTAAAAAATAAAAAAATATTTTAAAAAAATTTGAAAAAAAAAATAGTATTGGACCGGTTCAGAACTGGTTTAAGACCGGTTCTACCGGTTCATGACTGGTTTTACTGATTCTTGATCGGTTCTGAATCCCCTTGGCCCTCAACTTTAACCGGATCGGACCAGGCACTGGTTCTTGGTTCGACTAGTTGAATTGATTGATCCGGTCCAATTTTGACATCAATGATCATAACACTACACAAAGCCACACACACACACATAAATATTGTCTACTTTTTGTGCTTTATAATTTGCATGAAGGTGCTATCACTTTGGAATTAGCTGGTCAATGACGTAACTCCAATATATATATACTTTCTTTTTTGACCAGACAATATATATACTTTCAGTAGCCGTTCGGTTCACATAATCCGAATTGATAGAAAGGAAAAGAAAGAAAAGAACGATACGGAAAAGAAAATAAAAAAAAAAAAAAGAAATATTGAGACGTTTGGTACCCAATTAATGAAAAGGAATGGAAAGGGAAATAATTTGATGGGCATAAGTTTATATTTGTTGGATGAAAATAACCAAACGATCGGTGAAAAAGTTAAATATATGACTACAATACCCTTGAAATAAAAAATATATAATAAAACAATTATTTTTAATTATTAATAATATATAATTGTACAACATAATAAATGGAAATGAACATTGACCCCTTATCAATTTTGAGAGAGATTTTGAGGGGAGGGAGAGAGGGGAAAATTTTTTGTCTTATTTCTTTTAAATTAAATAAGGAAAAGGGAATATTTTTTCTCTCGTCCTTTTCTTTCCCGAGAAGAGAGAAAAAATGCTACCTCCTTCTGTTCGGTTTAAGAAAAAACAAAAACTTTTCCTCAATTTCAAATTCATCAAACTAAACGGACCCTAAAAGATATCATATTTCACAAATATCCTATATCAATGAGCATCATTACATCCCAATGTTGCATGATATCATCCTAGAATCCAAAGACTCATCCTTCTTAATATTTTTTGCTTTCTTTCTTTTGAGAAATTAAAGGCTTATTTGACAGTATTTTCTATTTTATTATTTTTAAAATAATTTTATAAATCCGTTTTCAAGAACAAGTTTTAGAAATAAGAAAATAAAAAAAAATCTGTTTAAATAATTTGCCATTAGTGAGACTTGATTTCATAATCTCCTTCCACTTATGGTGTACTAGTACCACTAAAACATTAGGTCATTGGCTCTTAGTGCCACAAGTTTGGTGCTTATCCTTTAATTTTTTTTCTCCGAGATCTATGTTATACTGCTATTTTGTTCCCTATGTCATACATCTAGTATGTACCGTTCTTAGTCATAAAGCTTTTAATTTATTTTTATCAAATTTCATTTGCTCTCACATTTTGGAAAATTGTGACAAAGGATTTAGGAATCCACATGGCTTGATTTGCTATGGTTCTACCCTTTAGCTTGCAATTCACATGATTAGGTTATGCAAAAATGACCAACAATAGATACAGCGACATTCTGTTATCCGTTATGATCACTTTTTAACATGTTCCATTGCAAATAATCTGTAAGTCGAAGCGTTCCCTCCCATTTCGCTCTACTAAGTTCATTACGTGTCACTGTTATTCTGCTGTACACGTATGATTTTCAGCTTTAAGTATTAAAAAAATTTCATTTCTATTAGACAGATTTATAAATTTGTTTGGGTACCACAACTCACAAGTGAGGCCGCGGGCTGGCTACAATCAATATATAAATATATATATATATATATAATATAATATAGACACACACACACACATATATATATATATGTTTAACGGATTCAAGATCAAGTTAAAGGGGGTAAAATTAAGAAAAAAAATAACATATTCATCTATACACACACCAATTTTTTTTAAAACATATACATTATTCATTTTTTAGTAATTTACTTTTTTTTCTATAAGCACCAAGAGTATCTCTCAGCTAACTATTGAAAACTAATCCCTTTGAGACATAGATATTATCAAAATGAGTTTTGTCTTTCCCAACAAAATCTTTTCCATACACACAGATCAAATTCAGGATAATATGCTTAAGGGATACAACCATCTATTAACTGTCCCAGACCTTATTGGTCTTTTTTAGTAATTTACTAAAATTAAAAATTACTTTTGTTACATCATAGATTTATCAATAATTAAATTTATATTAAATTTTTAAAAATTTATTTTTTTCAATATAAGTACCATGCAGTCCCTAAAATCTCATTATCAAATATAATTTCTATATCTCATTATTTTTATCAACATCAGCACCTATGTGATTTTCGGTTAAAGACATTTTTTTGGGCCAAAAAATATACATCATTCAAAATTAGGGGTGTTCATAGGTATGGTTGGGTAGGGTTTGATCCCTACCTATTACACAACCCGATGAACACTCAGGCCATATTGGGCCAGGTATTGGGCTGGCTCGATACTAAGTTTTTTTTAAAAATAAAAAAATAAAAAATAATTTTATTTAATAACAAAAAGTACTTATTTATATCTAGAAATAGATTTATTTGAAAAATAATGTTAAAAAAATAACATTTTTAAAAGTTATGAATACTTAACTATTATACATTATTTTTACATTATTAAGTTAAAAATAATTTAACATTTTAATAATATTGAAACATTAAAATCTTAAAAATTTTTCATAATATTTATATAATAAATGTATTATATTTGATACATAAGGAATAAAAATCCTACAAAATTAATTGATATATATAAAATAATTGAAAAGAAATTAAAAAAATACATATAGGTCAAGTTGGGTTGGACCAACAACACTTGATCTGAACCCCAGCCTGACCCAATCTAAAAGATAAGACTAATCAAATCCAATATCGTAGATCAAGTGAACATAGTTTTTTTTTGTTGAATCAAGTATTTTGATGATTCCAAACCAACTCTCAAGAGCTTGGAGAGAAGATATCAAAGGTACACAAAAGATCTCAAGTGAAGAAAATCAAGAAAAACCAGCACAAGAATAGATGTAGAATCTCTAATAGTATTTAAATTGAGTAAAAGACTTTGAATTAGCAAAAAGATGTTTTAAAACTATGATTCTATGTTAATTCATGGAATATTTGAAAAACACCCATCAAGAGACGAACTTTGAAAGGTTAATACTGATCTGTTGTTTTGAAAATTCGAACTTTGGCTTTTGAAATTCGAAATTCGAATTGAAAATCAGTTAGTCAGAAAAGAGATACCTCTGATAGATAAACTTTGAGTACAGGAATTTGAACTTTGACATGAGTCTGACAAGAGCCCTTTCTGACAGACGAATTTTAAGGTTTGAAAATTCGAATTTCTGATATAACATAATTCATGAAAATGAGAAATTCGTTTGAGAATATGTCCAAGTTCATTTGAAAGTATCCAAATTTAGCTCACTGACAGACGAATTTTGACTTTGAAAATTTGAATTTCTAAAAACAAAGCTTGCAAGTCTATTATGATAATCTATTGACATATGAATGTTGGTTTTCAGAAATTCAAACTTTGAATTAAGTCTGATAGGAGCATCCTCTGACAGACGAACTTTGAAACTTGGAAATTCGAATTTTGAAAAGATGAACTATTGTGCCTTATTGAATTGCCCACTGACAGATGAATTTTGGGCACCAAAATTTGAACTTCGAAGACACTATAGCAATACGGGACTATTGTTCACACTTATTAGAAGAACTTTAACTTGAAAATTTGTATGTTCCAATACAGAAAAATTTGTCAATGATGAAAATTTGATCTTTGCTTTACAATAGATGAACTTTGAAATTTAACGTTGAAGTCTTTAGCTTTTGGTCTCTGCGAAATTTGTCTGTTGGCCAACAAAAATTCGAACTTTGAAATTTAATGTTAAAGTCTTTAGCTTTTGGTCTCTGCGAAATTCGTCTGTTGGCCAACCAAAATTCAAAGTTTGAATGTCAAAAACATTAAATGCGGTTGGTGAACGGATAGTTTTTTAGAGTAATCATTGGGTAACTTCTCCAACGGATAGATTTGGTCTCTAACGTGTAGTTAAGACCTAAATCTATAAATATATCATTTGAAGTTATGGGTAATGATTTTTAACATTGTATATACTGAAACTCTGTCGAATTCTCAACTCGAAGTCTTTTACTCTCATACTTTAGTTTTCTACACTTAAACATTCATATATACTCTAAATTAGAGAGTTCATTCTTTGTAATCAATCTTATCTTCATCTAGAAGAAAGATTTTCTTGTGAGGGAATATCACAAGGGATTTGGGTAGCACTTGGCTAGAGTGCAGAAAAAGAATGTGTAACCTCTAAGAACAGAGCATCAAAGCTGTACTGAGGCAACTGCAAGAAGCCCAATGAATTCTTGCAGGATAGTTGAAAATCTCAAGTAGTTGCTTGGGCACTAGACGTAAGTCAAGATTGAGAGATCGAATCAGGATAAACATCTGTGTCAATCCTTCTCCTTTGCTGCTCTTACATTGCTGTTATATTGTACTCTATTTTACAGTCTTGCTTGTCTTAACTATATGCTTGACTTTTGCAGAAAATTTTAATCTCCCCAATTCACCCTCCTCTTGGGAAGCTAGCATATCTAACAAGTGGTATCAGAGACCGGATTCCCAAATAAAGGATCTAATAGTTTGGGAAATTCAATGGCTGGCTTTGGAGAAAGTATATCACCTGAGGGAAACAACACAAACATACCACCTGACTTTAATGGAGAACACTATGGATACTAGAAGATGAGAATGCAGATCTATCTCCAGTCAATTGATATAGATATTTGGTCGGTCATCCAGAAGGGAGACTTTGTCCCAATGAAACTGCAGGATGATGGAAAGTACAAGGAGAAGCTAGAGGACTTTAAAGCAAAACATTACTTGGTTTGTGCATTAAACCAAGACGAATTCTACAGAGTGTCACAATGTTCCACAGCCAAGGTTATGTGGGACACTTTAGAAATCGCTCATGAAGGAACCAGTGGAGTCAGAGAAAACAAACTGAACTCATGCATTGGTGAATATGAAAGCTTTAAAATGATAGAAGGAGAGAGCATCAAAGAGCTACAAAAGAGATTCACCCTTATTGTGAATCAACTAAAGAGTCTTCGTAAAGAATACACCCAGCTAGAAAAGGTGAGAAAAATCCTTAGAGCTTTTCCTCTAGAATGGCAACCCAAAGTAACAGCAATAGAGGGAGCCAGAGAAGAATCAATGGCCTCGGTCACAGCCCTCTTCGGTAGTCTTGAAGAATATGAGGCAAAGATGAAGGCACTCAAGGAAGCAGGACAAGATAGGAAAAAGAAAGGTCTTGCTCTGAAAACTGCTAAAGAAAAGGAAGAAGAATCTGATGATAGAGATGAACTAGATAAAGAAATTCTGGCTATGATGGCCAGAAAATTCGGAAGATTTTACAAGAAAAGAAACAAAAGATTCTTCAACAAAGGAGCAGCATTAGACAATAAGAAAGATGGAAAAGAATCTATCACCTGCTACGAATGCATGAAACAAGGGCACATCAAATTGGATTATCCACTACTCCTAAAGAAACAAGAAAAGGAAAAGAAAGCTACTGACAAGAGCAAGAAGAAAAGGGCATACATCTCATCAATCTGAGGCAACAGCTCAGATGAAGAAGAAGATGATGAAGAGGAAATTGCCAATATCTGCTTGATGGCACTTGCATCTGAAGAAACTAAAGATCCATCCATCAGTGATCATGAGGATGAGGTATATGAATCTGAACCTTCCTATTCTGAATTACTTGATGCATTTCATGAACTGCATGATGAATTTATTAAGACTGCTAAAGAATTGAAACAGGCTAAGAAAATGATTAATAAACTAGAATCTCAGTGTAGTAGCTCTGACATTCCATCTATGCATAAATCTGAATCTGTTTGCTATACATCATATATTGAATTAAAGCAAACTAATGACTACCTACTAAAAGGAATGGCTAGACTTACTAAGGGCAAAGATATGTTGTTTGCTTTAATGGGAAGACAGAGAATCACACAAGGAAAGGCTGGGCTTGGCTATGATCCTTGCGCAGTAAAAGAAAGGATTAAAAAGAAAAATCAAAATCTGTATATGAGGCATTTTGTGCATGCTAATGGGCATAAAAAGAAAGATCATACTTTAAATCGCATTGAATCCTATGATCAACCAAAATATGTGAAACAAAAATATTATTTGCATTGTTTCCTTCCTGCTTCATAATCTAGCAGCCCTTTCAACACCTGTCACTTCTATAACAAGAATGGACATATCTCGAGTTCATGTGCAATGAAGAAAAATGAACTTGACAGGAAGGTAAAATGGGTTCCCAAAGATACACTTGTATCTAGGGAAAATGCCACTGACAGAAAAGGACCCAAGCAAATTTGGGTATCTAAAAAGAAAATATGAACTTTGTCTTGCAAGTTTGTCTTAAAGCTAGAAAGGGTAATAAATGGTATATGGACAGTACCTGCTCAAGTCATATGACTGGTGATAAAGAGAAGTTTATCACCCTTAGAGACAAGAAAGGAGGAAAGGTGACTTTTGGAGGTGATCAATATGGCAAAATAGTTGGTATTGACATTCTGGGCAAGAATCTTGAAACATCCATTGAAGAGGTGCTATTTGTAATTGGCCTTAACCACAATCTGCTAAGCATGAGTCAGACATGTGAGAAAGGTAACTGGGTACTGTTTGACTTAAAATTTTTCCTGGTCATCCGAAAAAGTGTTCACAAAGTAATCCTCAAGGCTCAAAGGGATAATAACTGCTATACTATTGATCTTGATGAACTTTATTCCTTAAATTCTGTTTGCTTATTTAGTCAGAATAATGATAGTTGGCTGTGACATAGAAGATTAGCACATGTGAACATAAACCAACTATCAAAACTAGTTAAGAATGAGTTAGTCACCGGATTACCAAAAATCTCTTTTGAAAAAGACAGAGTGTGATGCATGTCTTACAGGAAAACAAACTAAATCATCTTTCAAATCTAAAAATGTAGTCACCACTTCTAGACCACTGCAACTATTGCATATGGATCTTATTGGTCCATCTAGAGTAAAAAACATTGGTGGAAATTTATATGTTCTTGTAATTGTGGATGATTACTCTAGATTTACCTGGACTTTGTTTCTTTCCTCCAAGAGTAAAATCTTTGATGCATTTGTAACCTTAGCTAAGAAAGTGCAAAATGAGAAGGGTATTTCTATTGTGTTTATCAGGTCTGATCATGGAGCAGAGTTTGAAAATTCATGCTTTTTGGAGTACTGTGATGAACATGGAATTGATCATAACTTCTCAGCCCCAAGAACTCCTCAGCAGAATGGAGTGGTGGAAAGGAAGAACCGAACAATTGGAGAGATGGTAAGAGCAATGTTAAATGAAAAGGAACTCTCTCAAGTATTCCGGGCTGATGTAGTAAACACAGCAAGTTACATCATAAATAGAGCCTACTGTTAGATATGCTAGCTTCCCAAGAGGGGGGTGAATTGGAAGATTAAAATTTTCTGTAAAATGTCAATAAAGTGAAGAAAACAAAGGTGACAGTAAAACAGAGTATAAGTGAATATCAAGTAAAAGCAGTAATAGAGAAGGAAAGACACAGATGTTTATCCTGGTTCGGTCTCTCAATCTTGACCTACGTCTAGTCCTCGAGCCACCACTTGAGATTTTTCACTATCTTGCAAGAATTCAGTGGGCTTCTTGCAAATGCTACAGTACATCTATGATACTCTGTTTTTAGAGCTCACACTCTCTCTCTTTGTACTCTAGCTAAGTACTTTCCAAATCCCTTATAATATCCCCTCACAAGAAAATCTTTCTTCCAGATGAAGATAAGATTGTTTACAATGGATAAACTCTCTTAATCAGAGTATATATGAAAGTTGGAGTACAAAGAATGAAGTATGTGAGAGTAAGAGACTTTGAGTTGATGATTTAGCAGAGTTTCAGTATATTCAATGTTAAAATCATTTTTTTTCATAACTTCAAATGATATTATATTTATAGATTTAGGTCTTAACTATACGTTAGAGACAAAATCTATTCATTGCAAAAGTTACCCAATGGTTACTTTGAAAAACTATATGTTCACCAACCATATTTAATGCTTCTGACATTCTAAAATTTGAATTTTGGTTGTCAACAGATGAATTTCGTAGAGACCAAAAGCTAAAGATTTCAACATTAAATTTCAAAGTTCGAATTTTGGTTGGCCAACAGACAAATTTCGCAGAGACTAAAGGCTAAAGACTTTAACGTTGAACATTCGAAGTTTGTCTATCATGAAACAAAGTTTGAATTTTGATCTTTGAAAAATGTTTCTATGTTGAAACATACGAATTTTCAAGTTTAAGGTTCTTTTGGAAAGTATGAACAGTTGTTCCATTTTGCTACAGTGCCTTTGAAATTCGAATTTTGATACCCAAAAATTCGTCTATCACTGGGCAGTTCAATAAGGCACAATAGTTCTTCTATTCAAAATTTGAATTTTCAAAATGCAAAGTTCGTCTATCAGAGATGCCTCTTTTCAGACTTAGTTCAAAGTTTGAATTTCTGAATACTATCATTCATATGTCAACATATCATCATAACAGACTCATAAGCTTTGTTTTTGAAATTTGAATTTTCATGTTCAAAGTTTGTCTGTCAGTGAGCCATTTTTATACTCTTTCCAAACTCAGTTTTCAGATGAACTTTGACATATCCTCAGACGAATTTTTCATTTTTCATAAGTTGTGTTTTGTTTGAAATTCAAATTTTCAAAAGCCAAAGTTCGCCTATCAAAGAAGGCTCTTTTCAGACAAGATTCAAAATTCGAATTTCTGCAGTCAAAGTTCATCTGTCAGAGAAGGCTCTTTTCATACTTGTTCATTTTCAATACGAAATTCGAATTTGCAAAGCCAATGTTCGAATTTTCAAAATAGCATATCAGTATAAACGTTTCAAACTTCATCTGTTAGTGGGTGTTTTTCAAATATTCCACGGGTTAACATAGAATCATAGTTTTAAAATATCTATTTGCCAATTCAAAGTCTTTTACTTAATTTAAACATGGCTGTAACTTCCACATCTATTCTTGTACTGGTTTTTCTTGAATTTCTCCACTTGAGATCATTTGTGCACCTTTGATATCTTCTCTCTAAGCTCTAGAAAGTTGGTTTTGAATCATCAAAACACTTGATTCAACACCTACATCAGACCAATTCTAGGGAAGACTCCTTATGAGCTGTACAAAGGAAGGAAGCCAAAACTTTCACATCTACATGTGTTCGGCTGTAAATGTTTCATCCACAACAATGGAAATGAGAATCTGGGTAAGTTTGATGTCAAATCTAATGAAGGTATATTTCTGGGCTATTCTAGTATGAGTAAAGTATATAGAATTTTTAATAAAAAGACTAAATCTGTAGAGGAATTTTGTGCATGTTGTGTTTATTGAAAATGAAACAGTTTCCTGGCATGTTACTGATGAAGATTATCTTATTTCAAATTTTAAGAACTTAGATATTTCTAAAGAAGGTAAAACTGAATCTCAAAAAATATCTGAATCTATTAACATAGAGGAAGATATTCAGGAGAAAGACTCTGAAAATGAGAATAATGAACATATATCTCAAGAACATCCCAGAGCTTGGAGATATCAAAGGAATCATCCTATTGATCAAGTGATTAGGGATGTTCAAGGGAAAGTTAAAACCAAAAAATAGCTAAGAGACCAGATGATCAACTGTGTTTTCATTTCTCAAATTGAACCTAAGTGTACTGAAGAAGCCTTAACTGATGAATATTGGATTCTGGCCATGCAAGATGAATTAAATCAGTTTGAAAGAAATCAAGTTTGGGATTTAGTGCCTAGACCTAAAGATCACCCTATCATTGGCACTAAATGGGTCTTCAGAAATAAACTTGATGAATCTGGAACAATAATAAGAAATAAAGCAAGACTGGTTGCCAAAGGATATAATCAAGAAGAAGGCATTGATTTTGAAGAAACCTTTTCTCCAGTTGCTAGATTAGAAGCAATTAGAATCCTGTTAGCATATGCATGTATGAAAAACATAATGTTATATCAAATGGATGTAAAAAGTGCTTTTCTTAATGGATATATCATGGAAGAAGTTTATGTAGATCAACCTCCAGGCTTTGAGGATTCTATAAAACCAAACCATGTTTATAAAGTAAAGAAAGCTCTTTACGGTTTCAAACAAGCTCCTAGAGCATGATATGAAAGACTAAGTAACTTTCTAACTGAAAAAGGATTCAATAGAGGAAAAGTAGACACTACTTTGTTCACTAAGAAAGAAAATAAAGAGTTACTTATTGTTCAAATTTATGGTGATGATATTATATTTAGTGCTACTAATGAATCTCTTTGCAAGAATTTCTCTAAGCTAATGCAAGGTGAGTTCAAAATGTCAATGATGGGTGAGCTTAACTTCTTCCTTGGATTGCAAATTAAGCAATGTGATGATGGTATCTTCCTCAGCCAATCAAAATATCTGAAAGAGCTGCTGAAAATGTTTGGCTTGGAAAAAGCCAAGCCAGTGGGAACTCCTATGGCTACTGCAACTAAGCTTGACATGGATGAAGGAGGAAAAACCTTTGACATAACCCAATACAGAAGAATGATTGGATCTCTGCTATACCAAACTGCCAGTAGACCTGACATCATGTTTAGTGTCTGTATTTATGCAAGGTTCCAATCATGTCCCAGAGAAACCCATGCAACTACTGTGAAACGTATCTTCAGATATCTAATTAGAACATGACAGATGAGTCTTTGGTACTCAAAGGGCAATGGTGATGATCTCATTGGATACACTGATGCTGGCTTTGCTGGATCCAAAATTGACAAAAAAAGTACAAGTGGAACGTGTCAGTTCCTTAGAGGATCACTGGTGTCATGGTTCAGCAAGAAGCAAAACAGTGTGGCTCTATCCACTGCAGAAGCTAAATATGTTGCAGCTGGTAGCTGTTGTGCCCAAGTTATATGGATAAAGTAGCAACTTGAAGATCTTGAGGTTGAGATGAAAGAAATACCAATAAAGTGTGACAACCAAAGTACTATTAACATCACAAAGAATCCTGTCATGTACTCAAGGACAAAACATATTGAAGTTAGGCATCACTTTATAAGGGATCATGTTCTGAAAGGAGAAATCAGATTAGAATACATCCCTACCGAGGATCAAGTTGCTGACATTCTGACAAAGCCCCTTCCAGAAGATAGACATTGTAAAATTAGAAGAGAATTGGGTATGGTAAATCCCAATGAATTGTAAGTATATACTAATATTTATCTTAATTAAAGTTTCTGACATTGAATCAATCTTAACTTTGGCATCAGAATGTGTTCAATATAAGTTGCAGGTGCCCCTCACAAGTTTAAATGATATCAGAACCATCTAATGGATCTGATCTTAATGACACAGTGAAAACATGAAAAAGAAAGCCAGAAATTTGAGCATCTAGATCTATTATGTAAGTTTATAAAGCTAAAATTTGTATTTTAGTTGAGTATTAGACAAATTTCCTTGATAAATTGTGTTTTTGAACAAGTCAGCATACTCAACATTCGAATTTAGATGCCCATTAGATGAATTTCAGCTTGCTATGCATTGTAACAACTCTCGGTGTCCTTCGAAATTTGTCTGTTGAACTATGAAAATTGAAATTTTCAAAAATAAAGTGCCAATGTTATCCTTTGTCTAACATGATGATCGTACAAATTTCTATTTCTCAAAATACGCATATTGGAAACTCTTTACAAAATATTGAAATTCGAATTTCATATTCAAAATTCATATGTTGAAACATACACACATTGTTGTATCTTTGAAAGATGAATTTTCATAAGTAAAATTCATCTGTTGATTGTTTTATTGATAATTGCTTATTGCCTGGTTCTCTGAAGTTCAAACTTTGTTGAAACAAAGTTCGTCTGTTCATCTCTTGTTTCATGAACCAAGCCTCTGTCAGATGAACTTACAGGTGAAAGTTCGTCTGTCAGTAAGCTTTGCTGAATGGGCTAACTTGTAACTGCTCGAAGTTTGAATTTTGACCCCCCAAAATTCGTCTGTCCTGCGGTTACACACGTTAAAACCAAAGGTCATCTTCTGAACAGACGCATCCCTATTCGTCTCTTTCTCGAGTCTGTTCAGATTCACTCTTCAATTCCCATTAATTCTATCCGTAAATCTTCATTTTTCACTGATTAAACTTCTTTTCGCACCCTATAAACCCATTCTTAGCATCTTTCTGAATCATTCCTCCATGAAAATGGCAAGAGTGAAAAATCCAGAGGTTGGAAAGGGAGAGTCTCGGCCAAAAAGAACAGTGAAATCCCAATATGCCTCCAAGGAGAGTGAGAAATAGAAAAGAAAAGGCAAATCCAACAAAGCAATTCCCTCCAAAAGGTAGAAAACTACTTCAAAGGCTGAGTCAAAGAAATCTGGACCGTCCTCTCCAAAGAAAACAGAGCCTACGGTCCCTACTACTACTCTTGTTGCTGTTGCTTCTTCTTCCTCTTTTAGTACTGAATTTGGAGAATACGAGCTAACCACATTACCATTATAGAGCAATGCTCACATGCAGGAGGAATATGCAACCAAATTTGTGAACAAGAAGGTAATAAAGCCTTACTGTGTGGATATGGCGGAATTTTTAATTTATAACAACTTTGATGCCGGGATTTGGATGATAAGATATAAAAGTTTGTTAGAAATATTGGAAAGATATGATGATGAGGTAGTCAAGACTTGGTATGCCTCTCTGAAATACAACAGCAAGAAGAAGAAGTGGGAAGTCAATTTGAGATCAAGGACCATTTGGCTAACAGATGAAACCTTTAATGAGGTTTTAGAAATTCTAGGGCAAGATGGCTTGAAGATTGACATTACCGCTTCTGGATATATAGATGAGGCAGAAACTACAGATGAAGAAGGTAGACCTTTCTTGAACTACAAAGAGAGCACAATCTTGAATACCTTGTTCAGAAGAAAGGAGAATAGCCCACCCATAAGCTTGCTAAAGCCTACTGATCTCAGTGCTTAAGTGAGAATCCTATACTACATTGTGTCTAGGATTATCTTCAATAAAGGAGGTAACTTCAATCTGATCACAAGGGCAGAAGCACATGTGATGGCAGCAATCATGTGTGGGAAGCTTATCAACATGGGACATATCATTATCCAACGTATGATTAAGGCTAGAGATAAGAGGAAAGACTCCACACTTCTTTATGCAGCAATCATCTCTAAGATCCTTCAGTATGCCCTAATCCAACATCTTGAGAAAGGGAAAGGGAAGCCTACTAAGATCTTCAAGGAAGAAGAGCTGCAAGGATGGGCATAGAGAAGAAAGATAGAAGATGAATTGGAAAAGGAACTGGAAAATCTGAAGATCCCTTCTTTGATGAAGATGTCTCCCTGAAGCAAGAAGGTACCTCTGAGGCTCCTCCAAGATCCACACCTCAGCCTTCTCAGCCTGTCCCATCTCCATCTCAGCCTACTCAAGCTCAAATTCCATCTACTCCCTCCTCTCGAGCTAAGCCAACAAAGATCACTGAGTTGTATGACAGTTTGTCTACACTCATTCTCAGCATCAGAGATGAGCAAAATGCCAAATTTGCTCATCTGCAAGATCAGATTCATCAGTTGGCTAAGAACATGGAAGTGGTTGCTGATGCATATGAAGACATTCGGAGTGCCATTCCTGCCACATCAGCTCCATCTCAACCAGGATTCTCTGAGCCTGTTATGTCTCCAACTCCTGAACCTCCAAGTCCTTTTGTGCTAGCCTCTCCTGTTCCTGATGATGCTGTACATGATACTGAGGTAGCTGGCACATTGAGCACACCACAGGCCTCCAGCAATGAGGCAAGTTGTAATATCCCTATTTTTATGGGATATTATAAAATGAATAAAAGATGAGAAATGAAGTGAGATGAAAAGGTTATATAGAATTGGGCTTTAGAAGGAATTAATTTCTCATCTAATTTTCTGAAGAAGTTATGTTTGGTCCTTAATTGGAATTAATTTTCCATAAGGTCTTTGACAGAAATTAATTCCAGAATTCACCCCGAAAAAATATGCAATATACCACTTGAATGAAAGCCCACTCCAAACTGAGCGCAATGGTATAAGTATTGCATTCATGGGAGGTCCAGGTTGAGAGATAGACCAATTTGAAGTTAATGTGAATAGTAAAAAATGAAATAATTAAAAATTGGTCTTTGGGTGAAATTACAAGAGAGTGCCCGAAAGAATGGATAATTATATTTTTGACCCGATTCAGGGGTAACACGGTCATTTCCCATATTTGAAGAAAAATATGAATATTGAATTTAAACCTCAAGAAATAAATGTTGATATCATAAAATGTATGAGGAATTGGGAAAAACAGAGAGACACCGTTAAGTGCAAAGAAGAACAAATAGGTCATTTTTCACAGTTGGATGGAAAAATAAGAAATTATATTTTTACCCCTAAAGAATTATTAAAAGGATATCCATGTCCTTAAAGTCATAAAAATGACGTGAAAATAGTATCAGAAATGTCTTGGGGAAAATTACACCTAATGACCTGAAAGTTCTAAAAATTATAAATTAACCCCGGGTCAAGGGCATTTTCATAAATATAAAAAATTATGGTCAAAATGAAGCTCTCAATGAGTTAGACCCAATGAAATATATTATGGAATTTATTAAGGTCAAAATAACATTTATTGGGTAATTAGGTTTTAATATTAATATTTTACCCGATAAAAGTCAGTTTAGACTGCAGGAAAATGCAGTATTGATCCAAGGAAAATGATTGGACCTTAATAAAATATATTTTGGGTCTAGATAATGATGTTGGACCAAAAATAATTGTTAGATAATCCTGTACCAGTTTAATGACAATTTTGGCAAAAATACTTAATCGGTACGGGTAAATTTAATTGGTAAAGGGTATTTTGGTCCATTAAAGTTATGATGCAATTTTTGGCCAAAAAAGGAAGTGAGCTACGTATGAAGTGAAGAATGGATACCAAGGGAATTTTGACAAAAGCTTTATTTGCCAAAAAGTAATCAAAGTAAAAAAGAAAGGTTAATTAAATATTTTATTACATAAATATCCTATTAACTCATTAATCTTCATCTTCCTCACTTCATTCACGATGGCTTCAGTAACAGTGAGAGAAGAAAGCGTGAAGACCCTAGAAAATTAAAAGAAGAAGAGAAAGGCAAAGTTAAAGTCACAAAAACTCAAGGTAAAATCTTATGGTTATTTTATTGTGTATCCTTGAATTTGGAGAAGTTTTATGGATTATGTCTCTCTATTTTCCCTCTGAAATTTTCTGCCTAGAGAGAGAGTAGAGAGAGAAAATGAATCCATGAAGAAAGTGATCCATGAAAAGTGATGTATAGGCTTCAAGGATTAAGATTATGCCATTAGATTGCAAATTAATCGGGTAGATATTTTTCTACAAATTTATGAAAATTTCTGCCTATTTAGGGTTTGGAAATGAAAGAGAATTTCATGATTTTAACCCCAAAAATGGATTCCTTGGGTCCAAAATAGGTAGATACAAGTATGTTGTACAAGAAAAAGCTTAAGATTAAGAAAGTGAAATTTTTAGCTTTTTGAAGCTTAATTCGGAATGAACAGTAACCGAGCTAGAGATGGAATTTGGCAATTCTGAGGCCATATTTGGATTCCTCATGAAAAATTACATGGAATAGAGGTATAATTCATCATTTTTGAGTTAGGAATGAATTTTTGGTGACTTTTTGAAGAATTAGGGTTTCATGAACACTTTTTGAAGAAAGTCATGGAACTATTAGCTTGAATAATTGTTTGATTATGCATTAGGACTTGAAGAAGCCCAAGGAAGCTAGGGGGAGCATTGGTATCAAGTTGAAGAGTAAGAAAAAGCATGAAGGTAGCAATTTACCTAATCTTACCTTATATTGTCATGTGATTTTCAATGAGTTTGATGACTTGCCTATTGTTTGCTATGATCAATTGTGATGCTTTGAGAATGTTGGTGGAGTTAATGGAGGGTTTTGAGACCCTGGGATATCCAAAATACAAAACAAAACTCTGCCGAAATTTTTGTAAAATATTATGGCATAAATGTTTAAAAGCATTTACTTGATATTTTATGATGATTATATGCTTAATGTGATAATATGATTGCATGAATGGTGATTGCTACTGAGATTCTTTGAATCTCACCCCCCTTAAATGACTAACCATGCTAGGGAGAACCAATGCAAAAGAGTTAAGGAAGGAGCAAAAGGCATGAAGAAGGAAATGATGTTGCAAACCATTGTGTTATAGGGTGAATGGTTATTTGTGTCTTGCTTTGTATGAAATTATAAAATAGTGAATAATATGTTAATGTTGTAGAAAATGTATGAAAATTTCCAGTTCTGTATGTTGGGATATAAAGTTATATTCTACCAAGTTACATACCAAAATGAGTTCATTTGCAAGGGTTTTGGCAAGGAAATTGCAATGTGGACTGAAACAGGGCATTTTCCCAACATGTCTATTTCATTCGCCCTTGTTCTATACTTAATGTGAGGGTAAGTTTATGATATTTTTATACCAGATAGAGGGAATCTCCAGCTTTAATATGACACCTAATTCACCCCATTTGGAGTTGTGTACAATTAATGGTGAATTTTCTAAGTTAGGGTTCAGAACAGAGAAAGATTGGGAAAACTGGAAACTGAAAGTTAAGTACTGGAAAATTAAAAAGATAATATAAATCGTGCAGAGCTCCAAAAATTCAGTGGTTTATATTTATGGAAAGGCATATGTTTTAAGTTTCATATGCCACTGATTTGGAGGTAATTGGAGCTATATGATAGGAGATATGGAGGTTTTCCCAAAACTGTTCCAGCAAAAGTGGAATTCTGATTCTTTATGATTTAAGTTAACATCATGTCCTGTGAAATTTGAATAAATGTAGAAGAAAACTATTTATATAAATAGACTCACAGGGCTTTCATATGACATAAAGAATGTTTGATTTGGCTCATGGTAGAGTGAGATATGAATTTTTAAATATAAGGTCAAAATCCTAGGGAAGAGAAAATGACCAAATATACAGTAAATGTTTAAGGAATAAACTGTATAAATTGGTCAAGTAAATGCTCAGTTTCATATTTTTTTCCATGTAAATAAGGTTTTTATCTATTGTTAAAGACTTGAATCACTATGAAATGATTTTTCTAGAATTAGTTATGAATTTTTAAAGTTCAGTTGGTAAAGTAGAAACTACCATATGAATAGTAACTGAAAATTTTTGAAATTCTGATTTTCATTCTTATGTGATTCAAGCTTAGAACCAAGTATAATTAGACATAAAAGAAGTCTAATTCATGGGAAATAAGTCTAAAAGTAAGGTGTTAGACAAGTCCTGGTCCCTCCTTGGACTATGGCATGGAGGAAGAAGGTCCTCAGTAATCAAGCTCCCATGAGCACATTCCAAAAGATGCTTAGGACTCAATTCATTCATCTCAAGAATCTGAGCAAGTTGAGAGACTAGTGGTAGCTATCTCCACTTCACCATTCATGCAAGCTGCCCTAAATGAAGAAAGGAGCATTGTGCCCTATGTTGATTTGCAAGCCATTGCATATAATGCTCTTTTACAAGCTCAGAGATTAAGGCTTGAAGAAATGTTTCGTCCTCCTGCTCCCTCACCTGTTTCTACTTATGGTTTCTCAGAGGCACGAAGGGCTCAGTTGGCTGTTACAAGGCTAAAAATTCATGAATTTCTTGAAATCTCTGATGGTGAGGACACAAGTTCTGAAGTTTCTGAGTCTTTGCCAAAGCTCAATCTAGAACTGCCTTTTGTCCCTGTGCCTTTTCAAGCTACTCCAGTGTCTTAGATCCCTCCTCCTGCTGATTTTGCACACCTTCGTGATGATGCCAAAAAGGGGGAGAAGATATTCGAGCAAATTGGAAAGTCTTCTGATAAAACTTACAACAAGAAGTCCAAGTCCAAGAAAAAGTGATTAGAACTTATGGATAGTTGTTCGTCTTGTAGTATTTTGTAATGTTGTTTTTCTGTTGCTTTGTAATATCTTATAATGTGGCTTTTGAATGAAATGAAAATTCTTTGTTCTAAATTCTATGATTGCCATGTATTATCCCTGTGTTGAAACTTTAAATGAGTTAATGAACCTCTTTACTTGATCCACTGTACATGATATCTTTTGAATTATAATGCATATATTGAGGGGGAGCTTGTTAAAGCAAACCCAAGTACTAATCCAATTTGTAAGTTATTTTGTTATCATCAAAAAGGGGGAGAATGTTGAATCAAGTGTTTTGATGATTCCAAACTAACCCTCAAGAGCTTGGAGAGAAGATATCAAAGATGCATAAAAGATCTCAAGTGAAGAAATTCAAGAAAAACCAGCACAAGAATAGATGTAGAATCTCTAACAGTGTTTAAATTGAGTAAAAGACTTTGAATTGGCAAAAAGATGTTTTAAAACTATGATTCTATATTAATTCATAGAATATTTGAAAAACACCCATCAAGAGACGAACTCTGAAAGGTTAATACTGATCTGTTGTTTTGAAAATTCAAACTTTGGTTTTTGAAATTCGAATTTCGAATTGAAAATCAGTTAGTCAAAAAAGAGACTCCTCTGATAGACGAACTTTGAGTACAGAAATTTGAACTTTGACATGAGTTTGACAAGAGCCCTTTCTGACAGACAAATTTTAAGATTTGAAAATTTGAATTTATGATATAACACAATTCATGAAAATGAGAAATTCGTCTGAGGATATGTCCAAGTTCATCTGAAAGTATGAAGATTAGAAAGTATCCAAATTTAGCTCACTGACAGATGAATTTTGACTTTGAAAATTTGAATTTCTAAAAACAAAGTTTGTAAGTCTGTTGTGATAATCTGTTGACATACGAATGTTGGTTTTCAGAAATTCAAACTTTGAATTAAGTCTGATAGGAGCATCCTCTAACAGACGAACTTTAAAACTTAGAAATTTGAATTTCGAAAAGATGAACTATTGTGTCTTATTGAGCTGCCCACTGACAGACGAATTTTGGGCGCCAAAATTCAAACTTCGAAGGCACTGTAGCAATACGGGACTATTGTTCACACTTATTATAAGAACTTTAACTTGAAAATTCATATGTTCGAACAGAAAAATTTCTCAATGATGAAAATTCGAACTTTACTTTACAACAAACAAACTTTGAAATTTAACGTTGAAGTCTTTAGCTTTTGGTCTCTGCGAAATTCGTATGTTGGCCAACCAAAATTCGAACTTTGAAATTTAACATTGAAGTCTTTAGCTTTTGGTCTTTGCAAAATTCGTTTGTTGGCCAACCAAAATTCAAACTTTAAATGTCAGAAGCATTAAATGCAATTAGTGAAATGAAAAATTGTTAATTTAATTTTAGTTTAATTTTTAATATTTATCATAATTAATTTTTCAAAATAATTTTATAACTTAAAAAACATGAAATGAAAAATTATGTATAATTATATAATATTTAAAAAGTTAAACATGTATAAAGTGAAACTATACATGTAATATATTAATTTTAAGAAAAATTATAAAATATATTTTAAAAGTTTATATTTTGGATACATTTACATATGAATATTATATTTTATTTCTTTTTAATTATATCAATAATATATAGTGCGTATATATTATATTTATTTTTTTAATGTGTATGTAGTTTCACAACTTATATTAGGACTCAATTCCCATATATTAAATCTTAATAGTGTTCAATTATACTTAATTAGAAGCTTGAATCAATTTAACATCAGAACGGAATTTTACAAATAATTGGGTACTATTCACATGGCTTAATCCATTTTACCTAATAAATATTGAAAATTCATAATTATTCTAAAAAAAATCATCTTAAAGTGATTCAAATCTCTAAAAATAGTTAGAAAGATTTTATACATGAGAAAAATATAAAACTAGACTAATACTGGACAAATTTGTACAATTAATTCGTCAAAAAATCACTATAGCAATAGTCATTTTACAAAATCTCTGTTATTGACTATAACTTTGAAAAATCATTATAAATCATACACAACTCTCATTTGAGTGATCTTTATGTCTATAAAACGCACTTTCAGTCAACTTTTATTCATATAAAACACCTATATATTAAATGTAACATTCTTAAAATGTTAGATAACTAAAAATATATAAAGAATTTATAAAAATAGGCAGACACCGTTTTACGTGAAATATGGCAAAGATGTCATTATTCCTGACTGAACGGAAAAATGAGAAATTATATTTTTGCCCGTAAGAATTATGGAAATGATAAATTTGTCCCCAAGCATATAAGAATTCACATGGGGAAGAGAAGTCAAATATTTTGAAAAAAATTACACCTAATGACCCAAAAGTTTCAAAAATTATAAATTTGTTCTGGGTCAAGGGCATTTTTGTAAATATGAAAAATTATAGTTAAAATGAAGCTCTCAATGAGTTAAGACCAATGAAATATAGTATGAAATTTATTAAGATCAAAATAATATTTATTGGGTAATTATGATTTAATATTAATGTCTTACCCGATAAAGGTCAGTCTGAACTGCAGAAAGAGATAGTATTCATTCAAGAAAAATGTGTGGGTCTCATATTTAGACCAATTGGGATATATATATTATGGTAATTTTATATCCAAATATAATTATAATTAGTATCTCAATAATAGTAAAATACACTGCTAAAGTAGTTTTATTTGTCCAGATCGGTTCAGGATATATCTGGATAAATAAAAGTACAATATTTTTGAAGCAAAATACTCCCTATTTCGTGCTTCACAAGATGCACATGACAAAATAGCATTAATTTATTATTTTAATGAATTTGCAAGAAAAATCAAGAAGCTTTGGTGGCATAAATTCATTGGTTGGCTTCTTCTATTTATACTCCCTTAAGTTGACATTTTGGACACTTAGAAAGAGGGAAGAGAAGCTGCAGCAAAGGTGGAGGAAAGGAAGGCTTCGTAGGTGAAGGAAAAAGGAGAAGAAAAAGGGAATGAAAATCCAAGAACAAGAAAGGTATGTTTGCAAGTTTGCAATTTTCAAGTCTTCTACCATAGTTTCTTGGTAGTTTGAGCTAGTTTCTTTGAAATTTCTCCTCCTTCACTTGCTGTCCAATCTGGCCAAGCATGATTAATGGGAAGAAAAGATGTTTTCAAACCATAAAATCAAGAGAAAGCATGAGATTTTTCTAAAGGAAACAAGTATGGTATGTTTTAAGCAAGTTTGTAAAAGAACCATTCTTTTTCCTTTGGAGTAGATTTTCGGCTAGATTATTTCAGTTTCTTAAGATTGGAATTTCATTAATTTGATGGCAAAAATGAATTTCCCATGATGAAAAACCTTAAAGATAAGGGTTGGCTCAAAGATAGAGCTTAAGATAAAGAGTTTGGAAATTTAAGGGTTTCAAGAGTTTTATGAGAGCTTTTCGTGATTAGCCATGAAATCAATGGCTTGAGCATATGTTTAATGATGTTTATTGACTTAAGGAAGCTTGGGAAAACTAGAGGAAGCTTGGGAAAACTAGAGGAAGCTTGGGTTTAAAGAGAAAAGCCAAGTGCAAATACCAAAGGTAGCTAAGTTTGATATTCTTGCTTTATGTTCTTTCATTGTCTTTCTATGATTAAATTGTGTTGCCATATTGCAATTATGATTTCTTTGATTGGTATTGGCTATAAAATGAGAGGTTTTATTCCCCGAAATATCAAATTTCTAAGCTGTTATGCTGCCAAATTTTTTATGACCAATGTGGCAATTTATTGTTTAAATATGATTGATGTGATTAAATATAATCAAATGTGAGTTTATTTAACATGATTGACATAATTGCATGGAACGTAACTTGCTATTGAGATTGTCCCCCACTCTCACCCGCTGAAATATCCCAAATTATAGGCACAGGTTAAGGCAAAGGAGTCCAAAGAAAAGGCAAGGAGAATGAAGAAGAGAATGATGCTTGATGGTGTTTTCAAGCTATGAGTGTATACTTTGAAATTATGTATAAAACCATGTATATGCTTTTAGATCTGTGCCATTGTGCTATTATGTCCTTATGAGCATTATGAAATGTTTAGCATGGATTTGAAACATGGAATGATCATGTGAGCTTATTATGAAGTCTACTTTACCATGTTATATTGCTAGAAGTTCATTTTGTAGCAATAAAAGTAAAGTTAACACTACTTGATTTTAATAGGAAAATTAAGTCAAGTATTATATATTTCCTGAAGCTAGAGAGAACAAGCTTTCCAATGAGCTAAAGAACAAGTAATTTGGATATATGTACGATTTATAGTGTAATTTTAAAGTTCAAGATCAAAACTGGATAGTGATGTTAAGGTTGCGAATTTTACTGAATATATTACTTCTCTTTGAAAAGTGATATAAAATCAGACAGAGTTCAAAAAATTTAGTGGCTTACATTTACAAAAATTTTATCTTTTGAGGTTAATATACCACTGGTTTTAGTTCAATTGGAGCTATACAATGAGATATATACAAGTTTTCCGAAGAGTGTTCCAGAAAAAGTGATGTTATGATCCCTAGTGATTCAAATTAATGTTGTTCCTTGTCTAGACTAAATAAATGTATAATAAAAATATGAAGATAATTAGACATATATATCTTTCCAATGGAATATAGAATACATGATTTGGCTCAGCATAGAGTTAGATATGAATTTTTAAAAATTGCGGCCAAAATCCTGAAAAAGAGATAAATGACCATTTGGATAGTGTAAGTTTGAGCAATAAACTGTATGAATTATTCATGTTAAAGGAAATTTCCATATTTTTATCTTGTATATCATGTTTCTAACTTATTTTAGAGACTTGAACTATATTGATAAGATTTTTTTGGATTAAGTTATGATTTTTTAAAATTCGTCTAGAAAACTTGAGTGAATAGTACCATGTTTTTTTTATTTAAATATGTTGGTTCTATTAATGGTTCAAACTCTTAACATGAGCTAATTGGACTTTGTGTTAGCAAGGCTGACTTTCTAAGAGGGGGGTGAATTAGGAAGACTGAAATTTTTCTGCACAAGATGAAATGGGTGAAGATAGCACAGTGTAATGAAAGCAACTTATAAAATAGAGCAAGCTGAAAAGTAAGGATAAGGAGAGAAAGACTCAGTAATTTATCCTGGTTCGGTCTATTCACTTAACCTACGTCCAGTCCCCAAGACAACTCTTGAGATTTTTCCACTATACAGCAAGAATTCAACGGGCTTCTTGCTAATGCCACAGTACAACGAGTATGCTCTATTTCTAGAGCTTTCTCAATCACTCTAAGCACTTCTACAATGTGTTTCCCAATCTCCTTGTGATTTCCCCTCACAAGTAACTCTATCTTCCAGATGAAGAGTAGATTGTTTACAAAAATATAACTCTCTTGAATAGAGTAGATTTGAAGGTTAAAGTGCAAATATTGAAGTTGAGAAGGTAAAAACTTTTGAGAAGAAGATTTGGCAGAAATTCGGTATACACAAGTTTGATTTTGTTTTACACAACTTCAAATATTGTTGTATTTATAGATTTAGGTCTCAAATGTCCGTTAGAGACTTAATCTATCCGTTGGAGAAGTTATCCAATGGTTACTCTGAAAAACTATCCGTTAACCAACCGCATTTAATGCTTCTGACATACTGAAATTCGAATTTTGGCTGGTCAATAGACGAATTTCGAAGGAACCGAAGGTTAAAGCTTCCAACGTTGAAATACTGAAGTTCGTCTGTCCATGAAGTGAAATTCAAATTTTGAAACTTACAGAACATTTTCACAATGTGACATACGAATTTTCAAGAAGAAAGTTTTTCGGTTAAGTGTGAATAGTGTTTTCAATTTGCTACAGTGCCCTCGAAATTTGAATTTTGGAAGCCCAAAATTCGTCTGTTCCCAGTACGAGAAAAGGAGCACAGTAGTTCACTTTCTTCGAAGTTCGAATGTTGAAGAGTAAAGTTCATCTGTCAGAGAGACTCTTTTCAGACTAACTTCATAATTCGAATGTTGCAAGTTCTTGTCATTCGTATGTCAATGTTTCACTTCAACAGACTCAAGAACTTGGCTTCTAAAATTCGAACTTCAATGTTCAAAGTTCATTTGTCAGAGAGCAGTTTTGAAACTTAAATCATTCTTGATCTCAGATGAACTTTAACATAGTTTCAGACGAATTTCTTCTATTTTCTCAAGTTTTGTTTTGTCTGAAATTCGAATTTTGAAGATCCAAAGTTCGTCTGTTTCATGGAAACTTCTTTCAGGCTTAGATGAAAATTCGAATGTTGGGAAGCCAAAATTCGTCTTTCAGAGAGCATTTATCAAACTCAATTTCTTTTGATTTCAGATGCACTTTATCATAGTTTTAGACGAATTTCTTTGGTTTTCACAAACTTCATTTTACTTGAAATTCGACTTTTGAAAGTGTGAAGTTCGTCTGTTACCAAAAAGACTTCTTTCAGATTTGTATAAAAATTTGAATTTTGAACAACCAAAATTCGTCTGATAGAGAGACATCTCTTCAGACTTATTCAGTTTAGCTCGAAATTCGAATTTCCTAAAGCAAAGTTCGAATTTCGAACTTGACAGTTAAGTTTAAACTTTCAAACTTCGTTTGTTTATGGGTGTTTTTCAAATAAGTCAAGATTTAACACAAAATCAAGGTTTGAAAACATCTTTTTCTCAAATCAAAATCTTTTACCCAATCACAACTAAAACTAAAGATCCTACAAAAGATCTAACAGCAAATACTCGGAAAATCTTCACTTGAAACAACTTTGATCTCCTTTGATATCTTCAATCCGAGCTCTTGAGTGTTGGTTTGGAATCATCAAAACTCTTGATTCAACATTCCCCCCCTTTTTGATGATGACAAAACAACTCACACACTGGGTTAGTACTCGGGTTTGCTTTCATAAGCTCCCCCTCAACATATGCATTATAGTTCATAAGATATCATTTTCAATAGATTAAGTGAAGAGATTTAAAGCCCAGAACATTGCAACCAAGAACATAATACATTTAACCAAATTGTTGCAATACATATTTCAATTTAAGATCAGTTCTCAAAACATCAAACAAACAAATACAATCAAACAACTAAAACAAGATACAATAAGAAGATTCAGCCTGAGATCTAAAAATATCACTTCTTCTTTGGCTTAGTCTTCTTGCTGTATGTCTTTCCTTTCCCGGATGACTCAGCAGATTTTCCAGCTTGCTTGGTCCCAGTTTGCTTTATCTTCTCCCCCTTTTTGGCATCATCAGAAAGCCCAACAAAGTCCATTGCAGGAGGAATCTGAGTGAGAGGAAAAGCACGAAGAGGGACAGGAGCAAAAGGAATCTCTGGCTGAACTGGTGTAGGAGGCTCAGCAGGTTCAGGGCTAGGTTCTTCATTGCCATCATCATTAGAGACCTCAAGCAGCTCTTGCATTTCCTGTCTGGAAAAAGCTAGCTGAGCTCTCTGTTCCTCTGAAAGCCCATAAGCAGTAATAGAATGAGAAGCTGGTTCAGCAGGAGGAAACATTTCTTCCAGCCTTCTCCTTTGAGCTTGCAGCAGAGCATTGTGAGCAATGGCAAGATAATCAGCAATAGGTACAATGCTCCTTTCCTCATTGCTTGCTCCTCCTGGCACATTCTTGAATGGACAGAATTGAATCCGGAGCATCTTCTTGCATAGGCTCAAGAGGGCTTGTCTCTTGAAGTCCTTCTTCTTCCAATCCATAGTCCAGGGGTGGACCAGGACTTGGTGTCCTCATTGCACCAGCACCATCTGTATCATCATCATGGTCAGAGGAGGCAATCTCGAAGGGGCTTGGAGGCTCAGGAGTTGGAGACAGAGTAGGCTCAGGGATACCAGGCTGAGGTAGAGCTGAAGTGGTAGGAATTGCATTTCTTATTTCTTCATAAGCATCAGCCACCACCTTCATATTTACAGCCAACTGATGGATCTGATCTTGTAGATGAGCAAATTTGGCATTTTGCTCATCCTTAATGCTGAGAATGAGTGTTGACAGACTGTCAAACAACTCAGTGATCTTTGTAGGCTTGGCTTGTGAGGAGGGAGTGGAAGGAGGATGAGTAGGCCTGGAGAGAGATGGAATAAGCTGAGAAGGCGGAGGTACAAATCTGCCAGGGGCCTTAGAAGTGCCTTCTTGTTGGAGGGATGTATCAGCAATAAAGAACAAGTCTTCAGATTTCCCTGCTCCCTTTCCAACCCATCGTCCTTCATCTCTTTCAATGCCCATCCTTTGCAGTTCCTCTTCTTTAAATGCCTCAGTGAGCTTCCCTTTCCCCTTTTCAATGTGTTGAATCCTAGCATGCAGCAGGATTCTTGAAATAATTGCTACATAGGGGAGTGTGGAATCCTTCCTCTGATCCCTTGCCTTTATCATTCGCTGGAGGATGATATGACCCAAATTAATCAGCTTTCCATGTATGATAGCAGTCATCACATGAGCCTCTGCCCTTGTTATCAAATTAAAGCTGCCACCCTTGTTGAATATGATCCTGGACACTATGTAGTGCAGGATCCTTACTTGTACACTTAGGTCTGTGGGCTTCAACAGATTTATCGTTGGCCTGTTCTCCCTTCTCCTGAATAGGGTGTCCAAGATGGTGCTCTCCTTGTAGTTCAGGAAGGGTCCACCTTCTTCATCAGCTGTACTTGCCTTATCCATATATCTAGAGGCTGTGATGTCAACTTTCAGCCCATCTTGTCCTGGGATTTCCAGCACCTCATTGAAGGTTTCATCAGCAAGCCAAATGGTCCTTGATCTCAAGGTGACCTCCCATTTCACTTTCTTGCTGTTATATTGAAGAGAGGCATACCAAGTCTTTACTACCTCATCATCATATTTTTCAGCAATTTCCAACAGATTTTTATATCTTATCAACCATATTGCAGCATCAAAGTTGTTGAATATCAAGAATTGTTCCACATTTACACAGTGAGGCTTGATTACCTTTTTGTTGGAAAACTTGGTAGAGTACTCTTCTTGAATCTTAGGAGTGCTCCACAGTGGTAGTGTAGTCATTTCATACTCTCCAGATTCAGTACTTGAAGAAGCAGAAGAAGCAACAGCAGGGACAGAAGGTTCTGCACTTTTTGAAGAGGAGGGTCCAGCTTTCTAAGATTCTGCTTTGGATGAAGATTTTTGGCATTTGGAAGGAGTTGCCTTACTGGATTTGGCCTTTCTCTTGGATTTCTCTCCTTCCTTGGTAGCATATTGAGATTTAACATTCCTCTTTGGACAGGCCACAGCTTTTCCTGCTCCAGGATTTTTGACTCTTGCCATTTCTCGGTTGAATGATGCAGAATGTGGCTAAGAATAGGTTTATGGGATGCGAATGGAAGTTTAAACGGTGAAGAATGATGGTTTTTGGACAGGAGTTAAGAGGATTGAAGAGAGAATCAGAACAGACTTGGAGAGGTTACAAATAGGGTTGCGTCTGATCTTTGGAAAACCATCGCATTTAACGTATATAACCGTCTAACAGACGAATTTTGAGGGGTCAAAATTCAAACTTCAGGCAGTTACAAGTTAAACCGTTCAGCTCAGCTTACTGACAGATGAATTTTCATCCTGAAAGTTCGTCTGACAGTGGCTTGAATCAAGCAATACAAGCACAACAGACGAATTTTGTTCCACGAAAGTTCGAATGTTGAAAAGAAAAAGGCAGGCATCAATCAAACCATCAACCAACAGATGAATTAAGCATGCAGAACTTCATCTTTCAAGCATTCAACATGAAGAACGTGATTCAACAGACGAATTTTGAATAGAAACTTCGAATTTTTCAACTTTTGTAAAGGTTATCCAACATTCGTATGTTAAGAAGTGAAAATTAGTATAACAGTGATGGACAATCATAACTATGAAATTTTTGTTTTTGAAAATTCAAACTTTCAAGATCCAACAAATGAATTTCGAGGCATCACCGAGAACTGTTCCAAAGCATAACAGGCCGAAGTTCGTCTGTTAGTTAGCTGAAATTCGAATGTTGATCATGTTGACCATTTCAAAAGCACAGTTTATGAAGCAAAATACGTTTAACACACATTAAACTACGAATTTCATCTTTAAAAACTTACAGAATGGATCCAGAACTTAGAATTTTCATCATTTACTTCATTTTCTGGTTGTTCCATTCTGGTGTGCTCCAATCTTCAAGTTTATTGCCATTGAATCTTGTGGGGAGCACCTGTAACTTAAATTAAACATACTCCGATGCTAAAGTTAGAATTTATTTTAAAGATGAAACCTTTGAAAACAAGATTACAAGAGAATAACTTACAGTTCACTGGGATTTGCCATACCCAGTTCTCTTCTTATTTTGCAATGCCTATCTTCTGATAGAGGCTTTGTGAGTATGTCAGCAACTTGATCCTCTGTTGGGATGTATTCCAATCTGACTTCTCCTTTCAGAACGTGATCCCTTATGAAGTGGTGGCTAACTTCAATGTGTTTTGTCCTTGAATGCATGACAGGATTCTTGGTGATATTTATGGCACTTTGGTTGTCACACATGATTGGTATCTCTTTCATTTTAACCTCAAGATCTTCAAGCTGCTGCTTCATCCAGATGACTTGGGCACAGCAGCTTCCAGCTGCAACATACTCAGCTTCTGCAGTGGATAAGGCCACACTGTTTTGCTTTTTGCTGAACCATGAAACCAGGGATCCTCCAAGAAACTGACAAGTTCCGCTTGTGCTTTTTCTGTCAGTTTTGGATCCGGTAAAATCAGCATCAGTGTATCCTCTGAGATCTTCTCCATTGTCTTTTGGATACCAAAGACCCATCTGTGATGTTCCAATAAGATATCTGAGTATTCTTTTCATAGATGTTGCATGGGTTTCTTTGGGACATGATTGAAACCTGGCACACATACAGACACTGAACATGATGTCAGGCCTGCTGACAGTCAAGTACAGTAGGGATCCAATCATTCTTCTATACTGAGTAGTGTCAAATGTCTTCCCACTCTCATCCATATCCAGCTTGGTTGCAGTTGCTATAGGTGTTCCCATTGGTTTGGCATTCTCCATTCCAAACTTCTTTAGCAGCTCCTTTAGATACTTGGATTGACTGAGAAAGATACCATCATGAAGTTGTCTGATTTGCAGTCCAAGGAAGAAGTTGAGTTCACCCATTATAGACATCTCGAATTCTCCCTGCATTAACTCAGAAAATTTCTTGCAAAGAGCTTCATTAGTAGCACCGAAAATGATATCATCAACATAGATTTGAACAATTAGTAAATCTTTATTTTCTTTCTTAGTAAATAAAGTTGTGTCAACTCTGCCTCTATTGAACCCCTTTTCAGTTAGAAAACTGCTCAGTCTCTCATACCATGCTCTAGGGGCTTGTTTTAAACCATAAAGAGCTTTCTTCAGTTTATAAACATGGTTTGCTTTTGTAGAATCTTCAAAAACCTGGAGGTTGATCTACATAAACCTCTTCCATGATATATCTATTTAGAAAGGCACTCTTTACATCCATTTGATATAGTAAAATATTTTTCATGCATGCATATGCCAGCAGTATTCTTATAGCTTCTAGTCTAGCTACTGGTGCAAAGGTTTCTTCAAAATCGATACCTTCTTCCTGATTATACCCTTTAGCAACTAGTCTAGCTTTATTTCTAATTATTGTTCCAGATTCATCTAGTTTATTTCTGAAAACCCATTTGTTACCAATAACAGGATGATTTTTGGGTATAGGCACTAAATCCCAAACCTGATTTCTTTCAAACTGATTTAGTTCATCTTGCATAGCTAAAATCTAGTATTCAACAGTTAAGGCTTCTTCAGCACATTTGGGTTCAATTTGAGAAATGAAACCGCAGTTGAGCATTTGATCCCTTAACTGTTTTCTGGTTTTGACTCTCTCTTGAACATTCCCTATTACTTGATCAACGGGATGATTCCTTTGATATCTCCAAGCTCTAGAGAGTTCTTGAGATGTTTCTTCAAAATTTTCTTCATCAAACTCTTGCTCCTGGATATCTTCCTCTGTGTTAACCGATTCAGATATCTTTGGAGGTTCAGTTTTACTTTTATTAGAAATGCCCAGTTTTTCAAAGTAGAAAGCAAGATCATCCTCATTGTTAACATGTTTTGGAACAGTTTCATTTTCAATGAAAACCACATGCACAGATTCTTCTACCACATTTGATCTTTTATTGTAAACTCTATATGCCTTACTCCTACTAGAATAGCCCAGAAATATACCTTCATCGGATTTGGCATCAAACTTACCCAGATTTTCTTTCCCATTGTTGTGAATGAAGCATTTGCATCCGAACACATGGAGATGGGACAGATTTGGTTTTCTTCCCTTGTACAGCTCGTATGGAGTCTACCCAAGGATTGGTCTGATGTAGGCTCTATTTGTGATGTAGCTTGCTGTATTCACTGCATCAGCCCAAAACACTTGAGAGAGTTCCTTCTTATTCAGCATAGCTCTGGCCATCTCTCCAATAGTTCTATTCTTCCTTTCTACTATCCCATTCTGTTGAGGGGTTCTTAGAGCTGAGAAGTTGTGGTCAATCCCATGATCATTGCAGTACTCCAGGAAGTATGCATTTTCGAACTCTCCTCCATGATCTGACCTGATTGACACAATGGAAATACCTTTCTCATTTTGCACTTTCTTAGCTAAGGTTACAAATGCATCAAAGGTATCACTTTTAGAGGAAAAAAATAATGTCCAAGTGAATCTAGAGTAATCATCTACAATCACAAGCGCATACAAATTACCACCAAGACTTTTCACCCTAGATGGTCCAACTAAATCCATATGCAGCAATTCAAGTGGTCTAGTTGTGGTTGTAAGGTTTAGTACAATATAAGTTTTGATGATGACAAATATAGAGTAATAAGGAAGAAATGCATTATATGTATCTGACATATATAATGTTCCTTAAGGAAGTAAAATACATATTAGCTTGTATTTAATTATGGTTATAATACATATATCATGCTATGTGTAAATATATCCACTGTACTGTTACAATGAATAATATAAGTTGGATATATAAACTGGACTAACTACTTGGTTTGTAAGTATAATATATTAAATATAGGTTGGTCCAAGTAAGAAGAGTGAGCATTAGAATACAGAAATGGAAATAAATATCATGCCTCACTCAAGAAAGAAGAAAAGAAAGGATGCTAAAAAAAAATGGAAGATCAAAAGGGAGCATGCCAAGAAGGAAATGACCAAGTGGAAGTGGAACTCAACATTTGAAGACCTAGTCACTAGGTATGTTTTATTTTCACTTAGGTCTTGAGGTGAGATTAATCTTTAAAAATTACTTAATCTTGTTACCATATGTTCTAAATGAGTTAGATTAAGTAAATCTGATGTTAGCTTTGAAAAACTCTGATGACAGATGAATTTTGAGAAGTTAAACTTCATATACTTTGTGAAAATATGACTTTGCTGACTGAAATTTAAATTTCCAGAGATATCACCTCTGACAGACGAATTTCAGGTGTTGAAATTCGAATTTCGAGTCAAGCATAGTTAGTGAAATCTGGTTTTCAAGAATCTAGAGTTTGACCTTTGCTTAGTATTTTTAATATATCTCTCAAAATACATATGGCTTTGATGTAAAACTTATTTCATATGAAACTAGACTTAATAAGATTTTCAAATAAGGTTATCTCACTCAAAATGAAAGTCATATGAAAAAGCTATGGTTATTTAAAGTTGAGAAGTGAGATATGAATTTTCAGTTTTGACCTCTTATCACTATTTCGATCATATCTCACAAAATACGTTTGTTTTTGAAGTGAAACTTATTTCATTTGAAAGTAGACATTCATAGCTTTCCAACCATAGGTCATTTGCTTAATTTGGAGTTAAAATGAGAGAGTTATAGCTTCTGCAAAATTGTCTACAGTGCAAAATTCGAAGTTACGTTGGTTCCGTTGCGACAGACGAATTTTGGAGGCCCGAAATTCGAATTTCGAAGAGAACCTTTGTGCAGAATTGAGCTTGCCACTGACAGACGAATTTTGACAGTGGAAATTCGAACTTCAGGTCCAACAGACGAATTTCCACTTCAAAATTCGAATTTCGCAACTCCAGAAACATGAAAACACTTCTGAAACAACCAACAGACGAATTTCCACTTTTAAAATTTGAATTTCGCGATTTCAGAAACGTGAAAATACTTCTGAAATAACTAACAGACGAATTTTCACATTCAAAATTCGAATTTTGAAAGGAAGAACTTGTGCCATATTGAGTTGCTCACTGTCAGACGAATTTTGGAACCAAAATTCGAACTTCGAAGGCACTATAGCAATATGGAATTATTGTTTAAACTTACCAGAAGAACTTTAAACTCCAAAATTCGAATGTCCCAACATAGAAACATTTATCAAGATGAAAATTCAAATTTCAGCTTTGGACAGACGAACTTCAAACTTAAACGCTAAAATCTTTAACTTATGGACTCTTCGAAATTCGTCTGTTAACATCCAAAATTTGAATTTCAGTGTGTCAGATTCATTAAATGAGGTTGGTAAACGACTAGTTTTGCAGAGTAAACCGTTGGGTAACATCTCTAACGGCTAGATCTTGTATCTAACGTCTAATTACACTACAAAACTATAAATATAACATCATTTGAACTTATGGGTAACAATCAAAAGAGAGTTTATGCGAAAATGCTGCTGCAACTTGTAAAATCTTTCTGTTTTAGCATAGTTTGAAAAACCCACCTCAATAGAGTGAACTCTTAATGTATTATCTACTCTTCAAGAGAGTTTTCATTCTGTAAACATTTCTTTCTACATTTTCTGGGTAGAATCTTAGTGTGGGGAAACACTAAGGGATTTACACATCTTGTAAGGGTGTGAGGAGAGTGGCTTCACAAGTGCCTGCTGAAACTTGTGAGAATGTACTGAGGCTTCACAGGTGCCCGGATCAAACCTGTGAGATATAGTGGAAAATCTCAAGTGGTGGCTTGGGGACTGGATGTAGGCCAAGTGGTTGGGCTGAACCAGTATAAATCATTGTGTATTGTTCTTTATCTTCTCTACTCAGCTGCTACACACAACCATCTCTGTTTATCCCTGTTTTACTGCACTCTTAGTGAAATTGGGTTGTGATTCAAAAGAGCGAAAATCTTGCATCACCCAATTCACCCCCCCTCTTGGGTAACTAGTCAACCTAACAATTGGTATCAGAGCTAGGTCTCCCAGCAAAGGATCTAATCGTCCGGGAGCAAAATGACTGGTTTTGGAAAGAACATTCTGCCACAGGGGAACAATGTCAACAGACCTCCAGGCTTCAATGGTGAACACTATGGATACTGGAAGATGAGGATGCAGATTTATCTTCAATCCATAGACCTAGATATCTGGTCTGTTATACAGAATGGTGACTTTGTGCCAAAGAAAATGCAAAATGATGGCACATACAGAAAGAAGCCAGAAACAGAGTGGGATGGTGTGGATAAGCGAAGAGTCCTGCTAAACTTCATGGCAAAGCACTCCTTGGTCAGTGCACTTTCACAAGACGAATTATTCAGAGTGTCAGATTGCAACACAGCAAAGGAAATGTGGGATGCTCTGGAGATTGCTCATGAAGGAACCAAGGGAGTCAAGGAGAATAGGCTCAACTCTCTCACAGCTGAATATGAAGCCTTCAAGATGAACAATGGTGAGTCCATTAAACAATTTCAAATTCGTTTTACTCACATTGTTAATCATCTGGCAGCTTTGGGAAAAAGCTATACACAAAGAGAGCAAGTATGTAAAATACTCAGAGCTCTACCCAAAGAATGGCAACCAAAAGTGACAGCTATTGAAGAAACAAGAGGAGAATCATATCAATCTGTCACTGGATTGTTTGGAAGCCTTGCTGAATATGAAGGGAGACTAGACCTTCTGTGGGAGCAGCAAAACAAAGGAAAAATGCTGATATTCAAAGCTACTACATCACAGAGCTCAGAAGATGATAATATTGATGATGAAAGTGATGATAGCAGCAGCAATGATGAGGAGGATGAGTTAAAAGAGTTGACCATCAGACTTGGCAAATTCCTCAAAATCAAAAAGAAGAAGCCTCAGGAACAAAAGCATTCTTGCCATACAAATAAGCTAAAGTACCAGTCAAAGAGGCAAAGAGGAAGATATGCAGAAAAGAAAAGTGAAAAAGCTGAAGTGGCATATACCTCTGCAATCTGGGGCAATAGTTCAGATGAAGATGATGAGGATACCTATCCATGCTTGATGGCACTATCCAATGATGAGGTATCGAATTCTGACTCTGAATCTGATTCTGAATTCTCTGTTAATGAGTTGCAAGTTGCTTACAATGAAATGCATGATGAAATGATTAGATTAGCTAAAGAACTTGCACTCAGTAAAAAGAAAGTGATTTCCTTAGAAAATGACTTGCAATTGGAAAAGACTGAAAAGGAATCACTTAAATAGAAAATAAATGATTTAGAAAATATCTGTGAAACCCACACACACACTTCCTCTTGTGTTACATGTGATATATTAAATAAAGAAAAAGAGGAATTGACTAGAGTAATAGCCAATTTCACCCAAGAAAAGGATAAGTTGAATATTTCACATGGCAAACAGAATTCTAAGTTTGACAAGTTGGGTGCTGGCTATAGGAGTGAGTCCAAAGGGAAAGATAAATCCTGTTCAAAATTCTTTATGCCTAATGTAATGCCTAGCTCACCATCATGCACATATTGTGGTAAAAATGGTCATATTGCTTATCTGTGCAGCATAAGGAAAAATGGCTTGAGTAAAAGCATGAAATGGATTCCAAAGAATATCACTAACCCTCCTGGACCCAGAAACAAGTGGGGACCAAAATTTTCTTCTTGTGTTTCATGTATACAGAACCAATCCAAGAAGAAAGAATACATTGGTACAAGAAAGAAGATGCTGAGAAGGAAAGCTTCTCAAAACTCCAAAACTATAACCGCAAATCACATGGAGAAGTATTGGAAGCAATTCTCTCACTCATTTCAAGGAAGCAACTCAAATGAAAACCATACTACTGACATTGAGAAGAGAAAGAGCAGAAATTCAAGAGGCATTGGCATGTATGCAAAAAGAAGACATGAGGAATACTACACTGCATACAAGCCAAGAATAACAAGGAAATAATCTTTGGTAACCTCTAACCCTTACCCTTTTTCAATTATTGCGTCATATATATATATATATATAATTGGGTAAGATTGAACTCTGGTCCCATATATACTTGAAAAATGTTCAAACTGACCTTTAGTGGACCCAAGTCAGAAAGGGTACCAAAGAAAGAAAAAGGATTTTCCCTTTTACTTTTGTAGGTACTCCCTAAGCTAAATGGTGAAAGCCTCATAAAGATGGAGTATCTGATGCACTCAATTGGAATCATACTGAAAAGGGAAGAAATTAGCTATTAACCAAGCTGGTTTGTAAGTGTTTAATAAATTTTCATATATATGCTTGGTTGGTGCTATTATTTGAGGTTATTGAAATAAAGTATGGTCCTTGTTCAAATGATGAATATGATGATGCTTACTGTAAATTTCAGTATTTTCATAAGTCCATTTCTTTATAACTAAACTTGTGTGCTGTTTAAAATTCCCCTTGTATACTGATTTTGATTTAAGCCATGATTTGAAAAGCATACATATTTGAATAAATGCTCATGCTTGGGGGGAGCCTATAAATTTGCATGTAAAGGTTTTTAAAAGGATCTTTCTAATTTTAAAAGAAAAACTTGAATCATAATGCCTACATCATGTATTGATTGAATGAATATGCTCATTTGATGCATTATGCTTTCTTGGTTTTATCTTTATGAAATGCATAGATTGAGGGGGAGTATTTTCTGAAATTAAGTTGTTTATGCTTTAACTCACCTCATTTTATTGTAAAGAGTTCTGTTGCTTGATCTTAACTTGCTAAAAGGAGCAAATGATGCCTCAACATCTTTCCTTGATCCTAAAGGAAGAAGGCAACAACTCTATAACTTTGAGATACCTCTTGTGATGTGTGCATATCATAATTATCTTGACAAGAAGCATCATAACATTAGGTATCATAATAGTTTCAAGCAGCAACTGATGTTAGTTTTGAAAATCACCAACAATTAGTATCAATTTTGAAGATGATTGGTAACAATGGGTATCAATTCTAATATCAGTAAAATTTGACATAGTCTGAACATGCAGTGTACAATAAGTTTTGATGATGATTTACATTTCTGTCTATGTTTTTATGTGTGCTTGAAACACCCCAGACATCTATGCTTACTGGTACAACCTTACAAATAAGGGGAGAAGAAATACTTGTTATTCTTCAAACCTTTTTGTTGATGTCAAATAGGGGGAGAAGTTGTGTGAAAAATATACATATGCTTACTCTGGAATTACTTGAATTAAATTGCATTATATGTGTTAATCATTTATTAAGTATATTTTTCACTAGTGATTTGTCATCATCAAAAAGGGGGAGATTGTAAGGTTTAGTACAATATAAGTTTTGATGATGACAAATATAGAGTAATAAGGAAGAAATGCATTATATGTATCTGACATATATAATGTTCCTTAAGGAAGTAAAATACATATTAGCTTGTATTTAATTATGGTTATAATACATATATCATGCTATGTGTAAATATATCCACTGTACTGTTACAATGAATAATATAAGTTGGATATATAAACTGGACTAACTACTTGGTTTGTAAGTATAATATATTAAATATAGGTTGGTCCAAGTAAGAAGAGTGAGCATTAGAATACAGAAATGGAAATAAATATCATGCCTCACTCAAGAAAGAAGAAAAGAAAGGATGCTAAAAAAAAATGGAAGATCAAAAGGGAGCATGCCAAGAAGGAAATGACCAAGTGGAAGTGGAACTCAACATTTGAAGACCTAGTCACTAGGTATGTTTTATTTTCACTTAGGTCTTGAGGTGAGATTAATCTTTAAAAATTACTTAATCTTGTTACCATATGTTCTAAATGAGTTAGATTAAGTAAATCTGATGTTAGCTTTGAAAAACTCTGATGACAGATGAATTTTGAGAAGTTAAACTTCATATACTTTGTGAAAATATGACTTTGCTGACTGAAATTTAAAGTTCCAGAGATATCACCTCTGACAGACGAATTTCAGGTGTTGAAATTCGAATTTCGAGTCAAGCATAGTTAGTGAAATCTGGTTTTCAAGAATCTAGAGTTTGACCTTTGCTTAGTATTTTTAATATATCTCTCAAAATACATATGGCTTTGATGTAAAACTTATTTCATATGAAACTAGACTTAATAAGCTTTTCAAAGAAGGTTATCTCACTCAAAATGAAAGTCATATGAAAAAGCTATGGTTATTTAAAGTTGAGAAGTGAGATATGAATTTTCAGTTTTGACCTCTTATCACTATTTCGATCATATCTCACAAAATACGTTTGTTTTTGAAGTGAAACTTTTTTCATTTGAAAGTAGACATTCATAGCTTTCCAACCATAGGTCATTTGCTTAATTTGGAGTTAAAATGAGAGAGTTATAGCTTCTGCAAAATTGTCTACAGTGCAAAATTCGAAGTTACGTTGGTTCCGTTGCGACAGACGAATTTTGGAGGCCCGAAATTCGAATTTCGAAGAGAACCTTTGTGCAGAATTGAGCTTGCCACTGACAGACGAATTTTGACAGTGGAAATTCGAACTTCAGGTCCAACAGACGAATTTCCACTTCAAAATTCGAATTTCGCAACTCCAGAAACATGAAAACACTTCTGAAACAACCAACAGACGAATTTCCACTTTTAAAATTCGAATTTCGCGATTTCAGAAACGTGAAAATACTTCTGAAATAACTAACAGATGAATTTTCACATTCAAAATTCGAATTTCAAAAGGAAGAACTTGTGCCATATTGAGTTGCTCACTGTCAGACGAATTTTGGAACCAAAATTCGAACTTCGAAGGCACTATAGCAATATGGAATTATTGTTTAAACTTACCAGAAGAACTTTAAACTCCAAAATTCGAATGTCCCAACATAAAAACATTTATCAAGATGAAAATTCGAATTTCAGCTTTGGACAGACGAACTTCAAACTTAAACGCTAAAATCTTTAACTTATGGACTCTTCGAAATTCGTCTGTTAACATCCAAAATTCAAATTTCAGTGTGTCAGATTCATTAAATGAGGTTGGTAAACGACTAGTTTTGCAGAGTAAACCGTTGGGTAACATCTCTAACGGCTAGATCTTGTATCTAACGTCTAATTACACTACAAAACTATAAATATAACATCATTTGAACTTATGGGTTACAATCAAAAGAGAGTTTATGCGAAAATGCTGCTGCAACTTGTAAAATCTTTCTGTTTTAGCATAGTTTGAAAAACCCACCTCAATAGAGTGAACTCTTAATGTATTATCTACTCTTCAAGAGAGTTTTCATTCTGTAAACATTTCTTTCTATATTTTCTGGGTAGAATCTTAGTGTGGGGAAACACTAAGGGATTTACACATCTTGTAAGGGTGTGAGGAGAGTGGCTTCACAAGTGCCTGCTGAAACTTGTGAGAATGTACTGAGGCTTCACAGGTGCCCGGATCAAACCTGTGAGATATAGTGGAAAATCTCAAGTGGTGGCTTGGGGACTGGATGTAGGCCAAGTGGTTGGGCTGAACCAGTATAAATCATTGTGTATTGTTCTTTATCTTCTCTACTCAGCTGCTACACACAACCATCTCTGTTTATCCCTGTTTTACTGCACTCTTAGTGAAATTGGGTTGTGATTCAAAAGAGCGAAAATCTTGCATCACCCAATTCACCCCCCTCTTGGGTAACTAGTCAACCTAACAGTGGTAACTACATTTTTAGATTTAAAAGATGATTTAGTTTGTTTCCCTCTTATGCATGCATCACATTCTTTGTCCTTTTCAAAAGATATTTTTGGCAGGCCAGTTACTAGCTCATTTTTAATCAGTTTAGACAATTGATTCATGTTAACATGAGCTAATCTCCTATGCCATAACCAACTATCATTATCCTGACTAATTGAACATACAAAATCCAAGGGAGGAAGTTCATCAAGATCAATAGTATAACAGTTACCATCCCTTTGGGTTTTGAGGATTACTTTGTGATCACTTTTTTTGATGACCAGGCAAAACTTTGAGTCAAACAACACCCAGTTTCCTCTATCACAGGTCTGACTCACGCTCAGCAAATTATGGTTGAGGCCAATTACAAACAATACCTCTTCAATGGATGTTTCTGGATTTTTGCCCACAATGCCAATACCAACAACTTTGCCATATTGATCACCTCCAAAGGTCACCTTTCCTCCTTTCTTGTCTCTAAGGGTGATGAACTTCTCCTTATCACTAGTCATGTGACTTGAGCAGGCACTGTCCATATACCATTTGTTACTTTTCTTAGCTTTGAGACAGACCTGCAAAACAAAGTTTATGTTTTCCTTTTAGGTACCCAAATTTGCTTGGGTCCTTTTTGGTCAGTAGATTTTTCCCTAGATGCAGATGCAACTTTGGGAACCCATTCAACTTTCCAGCCAAGTCCATTTTTCTTCAAAGCACAAGAACTGGAGACATGTCCCTTTTTGTTACAGAAATGACAGGTAGTGAAGGGACTGCTAGATTGAGTGGCAGGAATAAAACAATGCAGGTAATACTTTTGTCTTGCATGCTTTGGTTGATTATATGTTTCAATGCAAGATGACATATGATCTTTCTTTCTGTTGCTCTCAGCATGTACAAAATGTCTCATATATGCATTCTGGTTTTTCTTCCTATTCTTTTCCTTGACAGCACATGGATCATAGCCAAGACCAGCTTTTCCTTGTGATATTCTTTGGCTCCCCATCAAGGCAAACAACATATCTTTACCTCTAGTGAGCCTAGACATGCTTTTAACTAAATAATCATTAGTTTGCTTAAGTTCAGTACATGAAGTGCAGCAAACAGATTCAGTAGTAGGTAAAGAGGCAATTTCAGAAACTATGCTTTGAGATTCCAGCTTATTTATCTTTTTCCTTGCCAATTTCAGTTCTTTAGCAACTTTAATGAATTCATCATGAAGCTCATGAAATGCATCTAGTAATTCAGAATAGGAAGGTTCAGATTCATATACCTCTTCTTCCTAATCACTGCTGCATGAGGGTGTGGCTTCTTCAGAGGCAAGTGCCATCAGACAAATATTGGCAGTCTCATCTTCATCTTCTTCTTCCTCATCTGAGCTGTTGCCCCATATAGATGAGATGTAAGCTTTCTTCTTCTTCCCTTTGTTAGCAGCTTTCTTTTCTTTTTCTTGCTTCTTGATGAATTGGGGGCAGTCCCACTTAATATGTCCCTGCTTCTTGCACTCATAGCAAGTCACAGGTTCTTTTGCCTCTTTCTTGTTTCTCCAGCAACTCCCTTTTTGAAGAATCTCTTGTTCTTCTTCTTGCTGTAGAATCTTTCGAATTTTCTGACCATCATAGCCAGAGTTTCCTCATCTAGCTCTTCTCCTTCATCAGATTCTTCTTCCTTTTCATCAGCAGCTTTGAGGGCAAGGCCTTTCTTCTTTCTGTCCAGCCCAGCTTCCTTGAGTGCTTTGATTTTTCCTTCATACTCCTCCAGGCTGCCAAAGAGAGCTGTGACATAGGCCATTGATTCTCCTCTAGCTTCTTCTATTGCTGTCACTTTGGGCTGCCATTCCAGAGGGAGAGCTCTGAGTATCTTTCTTACTTTCTCAGACTAAGTGTAATCCTTTCCCAGGCTTTTCAGTTGATTTACAATAAGAGTAAATCTCTTTTGAAGCTCCTTCACAGTTTCTCCTTCAGCCATTTTGAAGCTTTCATACTCCCCAATGCACGTGTTCAGTCTGTTCTCCCTGACTCCAGATGTTCCTTCATGTGCATTCTGCAGCGTATCCCACATTCCTTTTGCAGTGGTGCATTGCGAGACTCTGTAGAATTCATCCTGGTTCAGGGCGCTGACTAAACAATGCTTTGCTTTGAAATTCAGTAGGACTCTGCTTCTGTCCTCATCATTCCATTCTGCTTCCAGCTTCTCTTTGTGTCCTCCATCTTCAGTTAGAGCCATCGGGATGAAATCTCCTTTTTCAATGACTGACCAGATGTCAAGATCAATTGATTGGAGGTAGATCTGCATTCTCATCTTCCAGTACCCATAATGCTCTCCACTGAAGCCTGGTGGTCTGTTAGTGTTGTTCCCTTCAGGAAGTATACTCTCTCCAAAGCCAGCCATCTTAATTCTCGGACTGTGAGTTCCTTTGAATGGGAATCCGAGCTCTGATACCACTTGTTAGCAAGGCTGACTTCCCAAGAGGGGGGGTGAATTGGGAAGATTGAAATTTTTCTGCAGAAGATGAAATGGGTGAAGATAGCAGAGTGTAATGAAAGCAACTTATAAAACAGAGCAAGCTGAAAAGTAAGGATAAGGAGAGAAAGACTCAGTAATTTATCCTGGTTCGGTCTATCCACTTGACCTACGTCCAGTCCCCAAGACAACTCTTGGGATTTTTCCACTATACAGCAAGAATTCAACGGGCTTGTTGCTAATGCCACAGTACAACGAGTATGCTCTGTTTCTAGAGCTTTCTCAATTACTCTAAGCACTTCTACAATGTGCTTCCTAATCCCCTTGTGATTTTCCCTCACAAGTAACTCTATCTTCCAGATGAAGAGTAGATTGTTTACAAAGATATAACTCTCTTGAATAGAGTAGATTTGAAGGTTAAAGTATAAATATTGAAGTTGAGAAGGTAAAAACTTTTGAGAAGAAGATTTGGCAGAAATTCGGTATACACAAGTTTGATTTTGTTTTACACAACTTCAAATGTTGTTGTATTTATAGATTTAGGTCTCAAATGTCCGTTAGAGACTTAATCTATCCGTTGGAGAAGTTATCCAATGGTTACTCTGAAAAACTATCCGTTAACCAACCGCATTTAATGCTTCTGACATACTGAAATTCAAATTTTGGTTGGTCAACAGACGAATTTCGAAGGAACTGAAGGTTAAAGCTTCCAACATTGAAATACTGAAATTCGTCTGTCCATGAAGTGAAATTCGAATTTTGAAACTTACAGAATATTTTCACAATGTGACATACGAATTTTCAAGAAGAAAGTTTTTCGGTTAAGTGTGAACAGTGTTTTCAATTTGCTACAGTGCCCTCGAAATTTGAATTTTGGAAGCCCAAAATTCGTCTGTTCCCAGTACGCGAAAAGGAGTACAGTAGTTCACTTTCTTCAAAGTTCGAATGTTGAAGAGTGAAGTTCGTCTGTCAGAGAGACTCTTTTCAGACTAACTTCATAATTCGAATGTTGCAAGTTCTTGTCATTCGTATGTCAATGTTTCACTTCAACAGACTCAAGAACTTGGCTTCTAAAATTCGAACTTCAATTTTCAAAGTTCGTCTGTCAGAGAGCAGTTTTGAAACTTAAATCATTCTTGATCTCAGATGAACTTTAACATAGTTTCAGAAGAATTTCTTCTATTTTCTCAAGTTTTGTTTTGTCTGAAATTCGAATTTTGAAGATCCAAAGTTCGTTTGTTTCAAGGAAACTTCTTTCAGGCTTAGATGAAAATTTGAATGTTGGGAAGCCAAAATTCGTCTTTCAAAGAGCATTTATCAAACTCAATTTCTTTTAATTTCAGATGCACTTTATCATAGTTTCAGACAAATGTTTTTGGTTTTTACAAACTTCATTTTACTTGAAATTCGACTTTTGAAAGTGTGAAGTTCGTCTGTTACCAAAAAGACTTCTTTCAGATTTGTATGAAAATTTGAATTTAACAAATCTGAATTTTGAACAACCAAAATTCGTTTGACAGAGAGCCATCTCTTCATACTTATTCAGTTTTAGCTCGAAATTCGAATTTCCTAAAGCAAAGTTCGAATTTCCAACTTGACAGTTAAGTTTAAACTTTCAAACTTCGTCTGTTTGTGGGTGTTTTTCAAATAAGTCAAGATTTAACACAAAATCAAGGTTTGAAAACATCTTTTTCTCAAATCAAAATCTTTTACCCAATCACAACTAAAACTAAAGATCCTACAAAAGATCTAACAGCAAATACTCAGAAAATCTTCACTTGAAACAACTTTGATCTCCTTTGATATCTTCAATCCGAGCTCTTGAGTGTTGATTTGGAATCATCAAAACTCTTGATTCAACACTTTGTACATACTATAATATATGGTAAAATATAGATAAAAGTAAGGTATTACATTAAACATCAGAAAGGTCAATACATCACTTCGAACTTTCAAGAGTGGTCAGAAAGGTCATTTACATCATTTAACTTTGTCAAAATACACACTAATTTGTACATAAATGGCCTTAACTTGTCCTGACCTTACATGATATATCATATTACACCTAAAGAAACATATTAACATGGAAATACATGATGATTAGGTTCCACATAATTTTACATAATACTTCATACAATGAAACCAACTTAAGAATTGATATTTTGTAGACTAGCTTGCTTCTCCTTCCCTTGACTTCTTGGGCAACCTTGCCATGGTTTGAATCTAGAATAGTTGAACATTTGGAAAGAGATAAGATGCAAAGAATCTCAATAGTTATATCCAATTATACATTCACATTATCACATTATTTCATAAAATCATCAATAGAGATCATAAAATCTTATTATGCCATATATTTCTATAAAAATTTTGGCATAGTAACACTTTAAAAAGTGGACATCCTAGGGTCGTATAAACCCTTCAAACAACCAACCAACATCTCAAGTATATCACAAAACATTCAAATAAGCATATGGCATAAACATAGAATAATGGAAATCAAACTTGATAATATTGAGCATAAATGGATAAATAACTACCTTATGGTTTTCCAATGTTCACTAAACTTTAAGGAAACTTCCTTTTCTCCTCAAATACTTCTTTGAGTCCTATAACATTATAAAATATGGTCATTAACTATTGATTACACGAGTTTCCGCACAAAGTGGCTAACTTGAACCTAAAATTCCATTTAGTTATCCTTTGAGAATTCCTTGTACAACACACTTGTCTTAACCTATTTTGGACCCAAGGAGTCCACTTTTTGGGTCAAAAAATTGAAATTCCAACTATAGAAATAACCTTAATCTGGCTGAAAATCACCTAAAAATGAGGAAAAATATTTACTCAATAAAACTTCAAACTACTTGTACTTTCTTGCATATCTCACCTATTCTAAACTTTTCCATGGTTTTATTTTCCCATAGTTCACTTTCTCTCTCTAGGATTTTTCGTGGCTGAAACTTTCATGGTCTAAGGAGTAGAGAATAGTTCATGGATGCTTCTCAAAATATGAAGGAACACAAGGTGGAGATCATAGAAAGTTACCTTGGTTTTGTTGTCTTCAACCTTTCTCCCTTGTTCCTCCTTCCTTGTTTGAAATATTTGCTTTCTCTCTCACTATTCTTGCTTTGTTTTAGACGTGATATGCTGCTGGAAGTGGAGCTCAAATGACTTTACTTATGTGTTCTAGGAAAGATATCTAATAAAATAAATACTAGTTAATTTTTATTAACCTTTGGTTACTTTATTGATAAAACTTTTCACAAAATTCTCATGGTGTCCTAGTGCCACTTGTCCTCATTTTTAGCCAAAAATTGCTTTAATAATTTTTATGGACCAAAATACCCTTTACCAATTAATTTTCCCGTACCGATTTAATACTTTTGCTGTGATTGTTGTTAAATTGGTATAGAATTATCTAAAAATTACTTTTAGATTAAAATTATTATCTTGGCCTAAAATATATTTGGGTAAGTTCCATTCATTATTCTTGACCCAATACTATTTCTGCAGTCTAAAATCTCTTTTATTGGATAAAATATTAATTATAAAACTTTAATGTCCAATATAAATTATATTAATCTAAATAACTTTCAAAAAATATTTCATTGAGATAGGCTTCTCAAGAGCTTCATTTTGGCTATAATTTTTCATATTTACAAAAATACCCTTGATTAGGGTAAATTTATAATTTTTTAAACTTTTGGGTCTTAGCTGTAATTTTTTCTAGAACTTCTTTACACATAAGATTACGTGCCTTCTTCTTTAAAGGGACTAAATTACAAATAATTTTTATTCCTAAGGGTATAAACATATTTATTCATACTCTGTAAAGGACCATTTACAAAGAATTCTTCTTTCTTGGGCAAAGTCATAATTTTCTCTTTTTCAGTTATAATCTGAAAAATTACCCTTTTTGCTCTTTTCTGTCTCTTTCTATGGTTCTCTGTTTTCTCTAGTTCCCTTTGCATTTTTTGTAATACTTTATTTTTTCCCTTTACATTGTATGATATCTAGTAAAATTAGGGATATTACATGTAGTATGTATACATAAATGAAACATGATTTCGTGGATATACATGTGTGCAGGTGGGAGGTGCCAAATCCAAATGTGTAAATATATACTCCCTCCATCCCATATTATAAGGCTACATAAGGGGTTTTTCTTATCCCATAATATAAGGCAACATATGTTGATTTGTCATTTTTGCCCTTTATTTATTGTATGAATAGTATTGTAAGTTGTACTATTTAATGAATGAAGCGGAATTAATATGGGTAAAATTGAAAATTTTGGTTTATTTTCAGAAGTTTAAGGATGTAATAAATATTTTTTAATATGCGTGAAACCCCTTCTATTACCTTATAATATGGGATGGAGTGAATATATATATATATTATATTATTGTGTTGTAGCTTATATATGTGTGTGTATATCTATACATAGATATACATACACATAAGAGAAGAGGGAGGAGGTTTTTTTTGGGTATTAGATACATGAAAATTTTGATGAATTACAAAATAACTAGAGCTATGAGGAGTGCATCAATGGAATATATCATGAAGAAATGAAGTTAACCAAGTGAAGAAAACCCTATCATGGCAACTTAGATTTGATTTGATTGTTATTTTGTTGTTTGATAGGTTAAAGTGGTAGTAAATGCTTTAATTTTATTTAATTCATCTTATGACTATCGTTAAATCAAGTTTCTTATGCAAGTATTCAAAGGTTTTCAAAAGGTTTTTCTGTCAACAAGAAGTTAGTAGACTAAAGCTTTATGTTTGTTGACTAATTTCCTGTATTCATTGATGTTTTCGCCTATAGGAAAGATGGTAGTGGACTAAGGGGATTTTGTGAAGGGGTTACCAAGAACCTCTTCAGGACATGATGAGATATGGGTGATTTTGTGATGGAGAAGCTCGCTCAGTTGTTTGTGAATGAGATTGTAAGGTTGCATGGGGTCCTAAAAAATATTGTATCGGATATAGACCCACAGTTCACATTGAAGTTTTGGAGGTCCCTTCAAGAGGCTATGGGGACAAGGTTGGATTTTAGCAATGCCTATCATCCTCAATCAGATGGGCAAACTGAGAGGACAATCCAAATCCTAGAGGATATGTTATGAGCTTATGTGTTGGAGCATAAAGAAAATTGGGACAAATATCTTCAACTAACAGAGTTTGCCTACAATGAATGTTAATATTGTTTTATCATGTGACTTGCAACCAGATAAGCATTGTTCACGTTGTTTTATCATGTGACTTGCAATAGAATAAGCATGTTATGCTGGAGATATTGGTTTATGCTAATAGCTTGGATGTCAGGTTGTTTCTTTCCTTTATGCATACTTTATTTTGCATTAGTCCTCATTCATTATTGGATTACTGGACTGATAGGATTGGATTGGTTGGATATATTATAACACCTTACTTGTAATCTCATTTCCCATGTAGTAGACCTTATTAGTATCCAAATATTCATGATTAGAAGTTGAATTACATAAAAGTGAAAATCAAAATTTTCAATAAATTCAGTACTATTCATATGATATTTTCTATTATATTGACCGAAATTTGAAAATTCAAATTTAATTCTACAAAAATAATATGTAGGTGATTCAAGCATCTAAAAGTAGCTAAAACATTGTCTATATGAGAAAAATATGAAACAGTAACTTTATTAGACCAATTTATATAGTTTATTCTACGAAATTTACTACAGATTTGATCATTTTTCATCTTCCTAGGATTTTGTCCTTAATTTTAAAAATTCATATCTTATTATTCCCTAAGCCAAATCATGCATTCTTTATACTATTTTTTTTTGCCACAATGCATTCTTTATGTTATTTTAAAACTTTATATATCTACTTTACAGAGATATTTTTTTTGTATATTTATTCTACCAGAACAGGGTATGATATCAATTTAAACCTTTAAGGGTCAGAACACTATTTTTACTATAATAATTTCAGGAAAACTTATATATCTTTTATTATATATCTCTAATTACTTCCAAACTAGTGACATTTTAAATCTAAGTCATAGACCTTTTCATACATATAAACCACTAAATTTTTGAAATTCTGTACAATTTTATATTTCCTTTTGAAATTTCTAGTGTTCAAAGTGAATGTTCCAACTTTTCCTATACTATTCAATTTTGACCCCTAACTTTAGAAATTTATTATAAATCATACACTTACCAAATTTAACTGTTCTTTAGTTCTATGGAAAACTTATCTTGTCTAATTTTAGAGCATGCATAACATTTAAACTAATTGCCCTAGTTCGAATACAGTGTCTCTATTCTAACTACTGTTGGTCATCTCAGACAAAAATCAAGCCATAAATCACATCATGAGCTTCATAAATATTTTTCATCATCATTCATGGATCTAACTTCATACATAACATCATATAAGACTCAATAATCATATTACGCATCCAATTGGCTCAATAATCATGCCAAATTATAGATTCATAACATATTGCATGATTTAATCCAAATTGTCTAATAACGCATCCAATTGGCTAAATAATGATGCTCTTCCTCAATCATTTTAGCTTTGCCTTCATTCTTGACATACCTTGGACTTATCATGGATAGCCATTTGGAAGGGTAAGATTCAAATAATCTCAGTAGCAATCACCATTTATGCAATCGTATTATCACATAATTCATGGAAACATCATGAAATCGTTAATTAAACTCTTGAAACATTCAATGCCATAACATTTCATAAAAAATTTGGTAGAGTTTTGTTTAATAATTTGGATATACCGGGGTCACAAAGCCCCTCAAACATCTCAGCCAATCATCAAAAAACATCACAAGGCAACAATATAAGCATATGGCATAACAACAAGTTCATGAAATTCAAGTACAATAACATAATGCTTGGTAAATTGCTTCCTTAATGTTTTCCTTTGCTCTTTCACTTGATTCCACCCCTCCCAAAAGCTTGCTTAGGCTTCTTTGAACCTAACCATATTATCATTCAAGCATTTAAGCTACTGGTTCATAGAGAAGCTTCATAAAGTTCTCACTAAACCCTTAAAATTTTCATCTTGGTTTCCTTTTGGTTTTTCTTTGCATCAATAATTGTTCTCAAGGTTTTGCACCATGAGAAATTCATTTTTGATGTCAAAAACATGAAATTCCATCACTATATATGAACCCTAGCTAGCCGAAATTCAAGGTGAAAGAAAGAAAATTGATTTACTTTATAATATTTCAAATTACTACCATATTCATGCTTCAAGTGACTAGTTCATGCTTTCCTCTAGGTTTATTGCATGAAAACTCATCTTCTTCCTATCCTAGGGTTTGGCCGAAAACTGGTCTTGAGTGTAGGAAGAAGATGACTCCATTAAACTATTTTAAACTATTCAAGACTACAAACTTAAGGTGGTAGGAAAACTCACCAAATACTTGAGCTTTCATTCTTCAAGTGTGCTTCTACTTTTTTCCTCTTTTCTTCTATGTCTCCTTCTCTCTTTCTTTATATTGTTTCAGCTGCTCCCTTTCTCTCTTTCTAGTTGTAATGTGTCATGCGAAATGAAAGAGAGAATGAAGACTTAACTCACCCAAAACCAATCACTTTATGCCATTATTCTTTTTGTTTTTCCAAATACTTCTCATGTGGCCAGCTGCTGCTCACGTGTAGAATGAGAGGAGAGAATGAGATTAGCTCACTTAACTACTTACTTAATCATGCTTTACCTTAATTAACCTTATTTAGCTACTTGAGTCACTTTTCCTTATTAAAACATTTAAACAAATTCTCTTGATGTCCCTAGCAATTGTATGTCATGACACATTAAGGGTAATTTGTCTAAAAATTGCGTCATAATTTTTATAAGTCTAAAATAATATTTACCAATAAATTTTATCTGTACTGATTAATTATTTTTTCCGTAGTTGTCACTTAATTGGTATAGGATTATTCTAAATTTGATTTTAGACTAACTTTATCATTTTGATCCCAAAATATATCCATAAGAATTAACATCCTATTCTGTTCACCTATATGCTTTTATGGAGCTCACAAACCTCTTTTTTAATTTAAAAATCACTTTTGATCTTAAACTTAAATTATTGATTTATATGAACTCAATTAGCCTCTAAACAATATTTCATTGAGTTGGGCTCATCGAGAGCTACGTTTTGACATGATTTCTAAAAATTACAAAATAGCCTTAACTGGGGCAAAATTATAATTTTTAATTATTTCAGGTCATTTTTCATAATTTTTTTCAAGGACTAAATTGCACTTTCTTCTATTTTTAGGACTAAATTGGAAACAATTTTTTTCTTAGGCTAAAATGTAATTTTCACATTTTATTTTTCTAGGATGGTTCTACTAGTGAGCTAGGTCAAAAATGTAAATATTGATTCTTTCGGGTACTTTTTCATAATTTCCCCCAAACATAATTTTTAATATTTTGTTTACAATTCATACTATACTTTCAAATTGACTTATCTTTCAACCACAACCTTCTGGTTGCGCAATATTTATACCATTGTGCTCAACTTGACATGAGCTTAGATTGGATGGGTATATTGCATATTTTTTGGCTCAGTTCTGGAATTAATTCCTGCTAAATATCTTATAAAAAATTAATTGTAATTAAAGATTAAGCATAATTTCTCTTAAGGATCATATAGGAAATTAATTCCATCTAAGGACCGAGCATATAACATTTCTGGCTCGCTTCTAATTGCAGCTTTTCATGGTAATTTGGAATGTTACATATATTGTTGTTGATGATTGTATTGATACATTCATTGATGATTTCTAGACTAGTGGATTGTCTTGGATGGATTCATATTTGATGATTGTTGAAGACAATGCATTGTTTAAGTGTGGGCGAGAGATTCCTACTTGGCCATAGTTTGGACTTTTATTTTGGTTTCTTTTGTTTGTTTTTAAAAAGAGAAAGAGATAATTTTTTTTTTTGCTTTTGTGTTTAGTTTTTTGAAAAATTCATGGAAATTTTTTGAAATTCATAAAAACTTTTTGTTTTCAATCAACAACTTGGCTTTGCTTATTGCTTGAGACTACATATATGTTTTGTGCATTATTTTGATATGATAAAGTGGCCAAATAGTTGACCTTTACCTCATGATTATCCTTTGTTTAGCCCCTTTGTGCCTTGTTTATTATTTTTCATACCCTAACCATTTGTCATGCATTTTTCATTTCCTTATCCTATGGTTTCATAGTAATTGATGTAACACCTTACTATACTATACATCTTACCATGTATTCTAGCATATTTAAAGTCTAATTGACTCATGTTAGAGGCTTGAATTATTATCGGAACCAAATTGGATAAAATAAAACAATGAAGTTGTTGTTCACTTGATTCCAAAGTGTTGAATCAAGAGTTTTGATGATTCCAAACCAACACTCAAGAGCTCGGATTGAAGATATCAAAGGAGATCAAAGTTATTTTGAGTGAAGATTTCTGAGAATTTGCTGTTAGATCTTTTGTAGGATTCTTAGTTTTTGTTATGATTGGGTAAAAGATTTTGATTAGAAGAAAAGATGTTTTCAAACCTTGATTTTGTGTTAAATCTTGACTTATTTGGAAAACACCCATAACAGACGAAGTTTGAAAGTTTAAACTTAACTGTCAAATTGGAAATTCGAACTTTGCTTTGGGAAATTCAAATTTCGAGCTAAAACTGAATAAGTCTGAAGAGATGGCTCTCTGTCAGATGAATTTTGGTTTTTCAAAATTCGAATTTTCATACAAATCTGAAAGAAGTCTCTTTGGTAACAGATGAACTTCACACTTTCAAAATTCGAATTTCAAGTAAAATGAAGTTTGTGAAAACCAAAGAAATTCGTCTGAAACTATGATAAAATGCATCTGAAATCAAAAGAAACTGAGTTTGATAAATGCTCTCTGACAGAAGAATTTTGACTTCCCAACATTCGAATTTTCATCCAAGTCTGAAAGAAGTTTTCTATAAACAGACGAACTTTGGATCTCCAAAATTCGAATTTCAGATAAAACAAAACTTGAGAAAATAGAAGAAATTCATCTGAAACAATGTTAAAGTTCATCTGAGGTCAAGAATGATTTAAGTTTCAAAACTGCTCTCTGACAGACGAACTTCACTCTTCAACATTCGAATTTCGAAGAAAGTGAACTACTGTGCCTCCTTTTCACGTACTGGGAACAGACGAATTTTGGGCTTCCAAAATTCGAATTTCGAAGGCACTGTAGAAAATTGAAAACACTGTTCACACTTAACCGAAAAACTTTCTTCTTGAAAATTCGTATGTCATATTGAGAAAATGTTTTGTAAGTTTCAAAATTCGAATTTCACTTCATGAACAGACGAACTTCGTGCTTTAAAGTTGAAAGCTTTAACCTTCGGTTCCTTCGAAATTCGTCTGTTGATAAACCAAAATTCAAATTTCAGTATGTCAGAAGCATTAAATGCGGTTGGTTAACGGATAGTTTTTCAGAGTAACCGTTGGATAACTTTTCCAACGGATAGATTAAGTCTCTAACGAACATTTGAGACCTAAATCTATAAATTCATCAACATCTGAAGTTGTGGGTAACAAATCTAACTTGTATATACCGAATTTCTGTCAAAACTTCTTCTCAAGAGCTTTTACCCTCTAGCTTCAATATCAGTACTTTAACCTTCATATTTACTCTATTCAAGAGAGTTATATCTTTGTAAACAATCTACTCTTCATCTGGAAGATAGATTTACTTGTGAGGGGAAATCACAAGGGGATTGGGAAGCACACTGTGAAAGTGCTTAGAGAGTTTGAGAGAGCTCAAGAAACAGAGCATACTCATGTACTATGGCATTAGCAAGAAGCCCGTTGAATTCTTGCTGTATAGTGGATAAATCTCAAGAGTTGTCTTGAGGACTGGACGTAGGTCAAGTGGATAGACCGAACCAGGATAAATCACTGAGTCTTTTTCTCCTTACCCTTACTCTTCAGTCTGCTCTATTTTATACGTTGTTTACATTATACAGTGCTATCTTCACCCATTTCACTTTGTGCAGAAAAATTTCAATCTTCCCAATTCACCCCCCCTCTTGGGAAGTCAGCCTTGCTAACACAAAGTTTTTTGGATGAAGTTTGAAAAGTTATAATTAATTTTAGAAAAATTGTATCAATGTGATTTAAGTGTTTGCATGAAGCCAAAAATATGCTCTATAGGGGAAAAACATAAAACTTGTATTTGACCGCACTATTTTGCATAGTTCGCTGCTCAAAATTCTACTGTTCATATGGTCAAAAGTCATGTTCTAGATATTCTGGCCTAAGTTCAAAAATTCATAACAATTCGTACAAATGTCTCATTCTTGAAACCTTTAGCTTGATAGAAAGCCCTATCTGTCTAGCTTTCAAAAATATATAAAACTTATATGTTATTTCATATTCAAATGAACAATAGCTATGAAACTAGAAGGAGCGCATAATGGTCATATTCTACCATACTTTGGCAAATACTTATGTACATTCCATACATTGTTCAAACTTGCTCATGCCATATTCTTATCATCAAAAGAGACATAAAATGACATAATGGCAGCAAAGAAATAACTTCACAAACTCACATATAATGTTGCATATAATTACATAAACACAAAAAGCTATTGCTAAAATAACATTAGCCATCCAAAGCCTTCTCCTTACCCATTGCCTTCTTGGAGGCCTTGCCATCCTTGGAACTTAAAATTTGGGATATTTGAGGGGATGAGATTGGAACAATCTCAGTAGAAAATTTCATTCTATGTATCATGTTATTCATTTGATGCAATAATCACATAAAAACAAATTTAAACAAATTGCCACATTGGTTATAAAAATTTTGGCAATATAACGGCTTAGAAAATAGACGTCTTGGGGAATAAAACCCCTTACATTATGGCCAAACCAATAAAAAAAATACAATGCACAATATGGCAATTCAATTTCATCATATAAACGTCATATAAACATAATGAAATAACATAGAGCAATAAAAGGACTTAACTATCTCTTGAAGTATCAATTGGCCTTTCACTTGAAACGAATGATTCCACTTGCTTTTCTAGACTTCCTCAAGTCCCTAAACATCATTAAACAAATGATCAAGCCACTGGTTTCATATCATTATATATAAAACTCTCATGAAATCCTAAAAACACTTAAATGTCCAATTTGTCTATCTTTGGCTTAATCTTGAAGCATATACTTGTTCTTAAGGTTTTTTGGCCATGGGGAATCCATTTTTGGCATCAAAACAATACAATTTCCACTCTAGAATGGCTTTTTACACTAACCAAAATTCTGGTCCTAAGAAGAAAAATAGATTTTCCATAAACTTGCTTGAAAACATACCTTTCTTGCTTTGTTTTGCAAAAACTCACACTTTCTCATGCTTCTATGGTTCAAAAACATCATCCCTCACCCAAACACACCTAGGCTAAAACTAGACAGAGGTTGGGAATGAAGGAATTTCATAAAAACTAACTCATACAACCTAAGAACTATGCTAGAAATCATCAAAGTCATGAACTAGCTCTTACCGATTTTCCTTGGGTTTTTCTTCTTCCTTTTCCTACTCCTTTTTCTTTCTTCACTTGATTGCCACTTCCATCACTATTTTTGCACCTCTCATTCCTCATGTGAATTTCAGCCAAATGGGTGGGTATTCATAGGCAACAAAGCTTGATTACTTTTTGCTAATTACCTTAATTAAAGTTAATCAAAACTTAACCTACAAGTTGTCTTAGCCATGAAGCCATCCTGAATTCAGCACATGGACTGCCATGTATTGCCACTTTAGTGGGGTATTATCTCTAAGACATTACATAATTTTTCTAGTCCAACAATATCCTATGTTGGTCACTTTATATTTAGACTAGTAAAGCTACCTTTTGTAGTATAAAACAACTTTATTGGTGCAAGAATAAAGTAAATTTGTGTTTGATATTACTTTATTATCCTACCTCTAAAATGCTTCTTTTGTAGTACTAAACTACTTTGTTAATTTAGTTGGTTTTTTATGATTCTAAACAACATTGAGCTTGGAAATCTAATATCAAAGGAGCGCAAGTCATATAGAGAATAAAGTTGGAGATTCCTGAAGGTTGAAGAGTTGTTTCATATGTTTTAGGAGTCCATTTGTAAAAGAAGATAGTTAAGCTTTCAATTTTGCTTATCCCAAGGTTAAATGAGGCATCTATTTGAATGATTAATAATTAGCTCATGTTTTCAAAAAGATTTTCATGAAAAGAGTTATCGTATGCGCATAATATTTAAAGGTTATGAGGATAAAGTCTCAATTTTAAAGTTTCTTTTAAGTGTTTTCACTTTATTTTCATGAAAAGGTTTACCTTATGCACATAACTAATGAAGGTTATAAGGATAAAATCTTAATCTCAAAGCTTTTCTAAGTGTTCCCTCTTTGATTTCATAAAAAGGGATGAGGTTATCCACATAACGAAAATATGTACCATGTCCTCAGGTCTATCCAGGTGGTTATCCTGATAAGGTGATTACCTTATTTGCATAAGGGAGTGAACAGTGAAGGCCTCTTGTATTGTGCAGCCCATTATTAACATAACCTAAGGAGGTTATCCACATAACGTGTGTTATAGAGCACTTGGACTCTTCTCTATTAAATAAGTTATCTACATAACATATGTTATAGTACTCTTGGACCTTCCTCTGTTAAATTCATTATCAACATAACCTTGAGAGGTTATCCTGATAACCTATATTTTCCAAAAACTCAGTTTGAGAAAATTTAATGTTATCCGAAAAACTGAGTTGGTTTTTATGAAAATGATCTTGAGCTAAAATTTAGTCATTTTGGAATGAATGTTATCCACATAACCTAGCTAGGTTATTCGCATAACGAATGCATAACATTGAAACCAAGAGCCAACAGTCACCCGTTATTCGTATAACCTAAAGAGGTTATCCACATAACCTCTGACAGACTCATTTAATGAGGTAGGTGAACGGCTATTTTTTTTAGAGCAACGCCTAATTCTTGTTTCCAACTGATAATTCTACTCCAAAACTATAAATAGGACCTCATTTAATTTGTTGGGCAATGAGGAAAAACATATCAATGCTAAAACTTTGCAGAATTGATTACTGATTCATTCAAAGCTTACCTACTCTCTGCTTAGCTCATTTATTGTTCTTAAACTTTCATATCCACTCTTTTGAGAGAGAGTTTTCATATTGTGATGTGCATATTTCTACACATTTGTAGATAATACTTAGTGTGAGAATAAACTAAGAGAGTTGTTCTTACTCTTGAGTGAGAAGAGTGAGAGAGTCTTGTTCAGTTCAAAGTTCAAGTTGGAATATACTGTGATTTTTGCAAGAACCTATTCAATTCTTGAAAAAGATAGTAGAGAAATCATAAGTGGTGATTTGACAACTGGACGTAGGTCAAGTGGAGTAGGCCAAACCAGGAAAAATCACTGTGTCCTTTTCTCTTTTACCTTGCAATTGCTCTTTATTTCTTATACTTTGTTTTTCAATAACATTTTATTATCACTACTATATTTCATTTTCACAGAAAAATCCAAACTTCCCAATTTACCCCCCTTTTGGGAAGCCCGCTGAACTAACATGCTTAACTTTTTTCCTTTTTAGTTTTTGTAGATTAAAAAACAGTTTTATTGGTCAAAAATTACTTTTTAACCTTTGGCGCTAATTATTTTTTTTTCTTTAAACATTAACCCTCAGTGGCATATACTATTGGACTCATCTCACTGAGAGCTTCGTTTAATAGTAATTTTACATATTTACAAAATTAGTCCTGACCTGAGTCAAAATTATAATTTTTAATTCTTTTGGATCACTAATTGTAATTTTCCTAAGAACTTTTTCACTTCATTTCCCACGTGATATTTTTTGCTTAGGGACCAAATTGAAATTTTCATAATTTTTAAGGGTAAAAATATAATTTCTTATTTTTATTTAACTAGGAAAAATGGATCTCTTTACCTTATTTCATGCAAAAAGATATCTGTCCATTTTCATAAATTTCTTATACATTTTTAATTATCTTAACCTTTTAGGGATGCTACAATTGAGTTTTCTAGTTGTTTATCATCTATAGAATAGATTATTGCATGCCACTTGTTCATCTTTCATGGCCATTAGTTAGTTTAATCCCATTGTCTTGTTATTGCATTCTTGTTAAAAAAAAGAGAAAAAATTAAAAAGTTGGGAAAAGACAATAAAAAAGAAGAAAAGATAAAAGGTGAATAAAATTTTGGATGAAGCATATGATGAATCCAACTTTAAAAAAATGAATGAAAAGAAAGAGAAAAGCAAAAGAAAGATTGTGTTTTTTTATTTATATCGTAGTGTTGGAATAAGGCCTAAGTAGCTAGTTAAGTTCTTGATTTGACTTTATCAGGTGATTAAATTAGGATTTTTTATATGATTTCAGGTGAGATTTTTTCGAGGAGTTTCTATTCCATCATCCATTTAATGTCATTAATCATCCCATGTGATTATATTTTCATTCATGTTGAAACCATTTCCATGTATTATTCATCCATTTTTTACTTTTCCAAAATACACCTTATTATAATGTAACATCTATAATTTTCTATATCTCTTAGAATGCATGAAAAGATGAAAGATAGCATGTGGTGCAAAATTTGAATGAAAGGAAGGGATATGGTGGATTTATATGCTAAGTTTATAATTAAAATAAATTGCTATTTGATCCTTGATTGAAAAATATTTGCAATTTAGTCTCTAAAAAAATTACAAATAGGTCCATGAAGAAAAAGTACTTGTAGTTTGGTCTCTCCAAAGGTAATTTTAAAATTTTGCAAAATTTATGTGAAAATGGACCTTATGACATGCTAGACTCAATGGAATAGTATATTGAGTTCAAAGGAATCAATTCAAGAAAAAATTAACTGTAGAACACAATACAATTATGCAAAAAAAAAAAAAGTACTGTGGGCTCCACAAATAAAGAAAAAATAAAAAAGAAAAATATGTGGGCTGGGCCCCATATAAATACTATTTTGGGCAAAATATTTAATTAAATGCATATCCTAATATAGTTAAATCATGTATACTTTAGAAAATAAACAGTGTCAGAAAATATTGCAAAAGTCACTTTAACTGTCCAGACATAAAGTAATTACTAACTGATATATATGGATAAGGAAAAATATGCAGTATTTTGGATACTCTTCCCCCTCTTATTGGTGTGATTTTTGACATATGCATGGGGGAAATATTTTATTATTTTGTGTCATTCTTGGAGAAAACTCTAGTGGAACACTTGGCCAAAATTGAGTGATTTTGTTTCTCTATATGTACTCCCTCCTCATGGCTAACCTTAGCAAGAAAGATAGGAGGAAAGTGTGGAGCAAACTCTCCCAAGAAGAAAGAGAGAACTAGAGGAAGAAGAAGAATGAAGAAAATAAAAGAAAAGAAGCAACTCAAGGTAAGTTCTTTCTCTTGATTCCTTAAGGATTCTAGTACAAGTTTGTGGTAGTTTAAAGTTGATTAAGTAAAATTTTCTTCTCCTCCTCCCCAAATAGAGATTTTGGCTTAAGCAAGGGCGTAAGAAAAAGAAGTGTTTTTATGCATAAAACTAAGTGAAAGTATGAGAAAGTGCAGGAAAAGTATGATTTCATAAACTTGAAGCAAGATTTTGAAGAAAGCTCATTTGTCCTTTCTTAGCGTTATTTTCGTCCAGACCATAAGCGGGGAAAAGAGTGGAAATTTCTTGAAAATGATGCTACAAATGGATTCCTCATGATGGAATTAGTTTAGGACAAGTGTTGTTTTCAACAAAAAGCAAAGGATAAAGAAAATGGAATTTTAGGGTTTAAGTGACACTTTATGAGGTAAACCATGGATTTAGATGATTTATTTAGTGTTTAACGTTGTAATGGGACTTGTAGAAGTTCAAGAAAGCTAGTGGAAAGCTTGGAATCAAGTAGACATGTATAGGAAAGCATAAAGGTAGAAAATTTCTATTTCTTACTTTGTTATTTTATTATGTTTTTATGATGTCATATGTTTGCCATGTTGTTGTTTGATGATTTGGAATTGGATTTTGGCTGGTTATGTAAGAGTTTTTACCCTGAAATGTCTATTTTCTAAAGGGAAACTCTATCAAAATTTTTATGTAACAATATGGTTTTTTGTGTTTAATATGATTATATGATGTTTTATGACATAAATGATAGCATGGATCCATGAAATAGATTTGTTACTAAGATTTTCATAATCTCATCAACCAAAGTATTCACATGATAAGCTCAAACAATGGCAAGAATGCAAGGAAGGCAAAGGGCAAGGAGAAGATTAATGATGATTAGATTTATACTTGCCTTTATGTTCTACTTTTTTGTCTTTTTGTGTAAAATTGCATATGAATTTATGAGCTTGTGTTTTTGTATGATTATGTTCCTTTAAGCCTCTTGAGATTTTAGGAATAAGTTTTGCATATATAAGCATGTTAAAAAATTAGCTTTGGTTTATGATATTGTCCAAGTTTGACATGCTATGACTAAAATAGAGCAACTTTGTTCAAAACAGAGCATAAGGTCTGAGTGCTATATATGCTTGAAACATACACAAGTAGAGCTTTTCAGGAAGCTAAAGAACATTTGATTTGGTTAAGTGTGTTAAGAGTTATGAATTTTTTAATTTAGGCTAGAAAACCTGAAAAGTGATACTTTGACCATATGAACAATAAATTTCATGTTAAATACTGTATCAATTGACATGCTAGAAATTCACTTGTATATTTTTTTCATGTAGAGAATGTTGTTAACTATTTTTAGAGATTGAATCACATTTATAGGATTTTTCTAGATTTAGTTATGATTTTTCAAAGTTCAGTCAGAAAAATGGGTGACCAAATGAACAGTAAGTTTGAAAAATTTTCTTTTCCTGTTTTGGTCCCTATGATCATTCAAGTCTTAAAATAGTTCATTTAGACATTAAATACGATATTATGCATGGGAAATGATGTGTAAGAGTAAGGTATTACATATAGTTCCACTTGAAATTACATTTAATTATCCTTAATGATTTTTGGATTAATTACCTAATCTTCATCTAGAGCACTTAATTAAGATTAATTTGAGTTAACAAACTTAACCATAGGGATTGGGGTTTCCATTCTAGAGCCTACCAAAGTTTTGTCAAAGAATGATATTTTAGTCAACTTTCTTAGGAAGCTTATTTTTCTAAATATTTTTTTAGGGATTTTTCCTGCGTTCTTTTGCATCATTTTTTGAGTGATTTCCCCTTAATTGTGATAGTAAATTTCATGTATATATGTCCTCTAATGTTGAGTTATTGAATTTATTTCATTTGACCATGGTTTTATGGATATAGTATTACATTGCTGTATTTTATAACCCAAGTACTTTAATGCATCACATTTTTATGTATAGGTCAAGGGTCATAGGAGTGGACATGATGGGCATTGAAGACAATTTAAATATGTAATTTTGGAAGCTAGGAAATAATTTTATGTTCTAATTCCAATATTAGCCAATTTTCTTAAATACTGAGCCATCAAGTTTGAGATTAAGGGCTAGGATCAATTCCAACACATTATACCCTTTCCCTAACTTGCAAACTCAGAAAAAGCAAATGGAAGCCCAAATGAAGGAAGAAGTTCAGGAAACCCAAGCATAGATTAAGCAAGTTGCAACACAAATCAAAGAGCTTAATCAAGATCAATTGATTGGGTGTGAGTTTACGTGTGGTAACATACCTTCAACCTTAAGTGATTCATGCTCTATAGATAGATCTATTTCTCATAGTTGCATGACTGGCACACATACTAAGGATGCATACATTGATACATTGACTAGATTGACTAGTATTATTGTGTGATTGGAATAGCTAGTATTGTGCAAAATCATGTTGATTCCTTAGATACATGTGTTGTTGAGTCTTCCTATTCCTCTAGACCTCTTGAGCCCATTAACTTTGCTCAATTAGTTGAATGATGTAAGAATGATCCTAATTTTTAAGATGAATATGGTATATTGGATGATAATTGTGCTAATAATGATGATGATGATGATAATGTGTCACATTTTTATGTGTAGGTCAAGGGCCATGGGAGTGGACATGGTAGGCATTGAAGATAATTTAAATGGGGAATTTTGGAAGATAAGAAATAATTTTATTTTCTATTTCCAATATTAGCCAATTATCTCAAATCCTAAGCCACCAAGCTTAAGATCAATGGCTAGGATCAACTCCAACACATCATACCCTTACCCTAACTTGTAAAGTGTATATGGAGGTCTCCTATTTAGATGGATACAGCTACAAATTCATACCCCTTCACCTCCTTCATTTTCTCTCAACTTGTTCTTCCATTCTTTCAAAAACCCTAGCAAACTTCATTAATTCCCATTGATTCTTTTTCTTTATTCCATCAATTTCCACTATTTTCTCACCTTTCCTAAACTGTTCTTCCATTAAATTCATGAAATTCATCCTTCTTTTCACCCAACATATTTTTAATTGTGGTTGGATCCAAGTGAAAGAAGAGCTAGATTCATCAAACTGATTGAAGGATTAGCAAGGATCAACACTTATTTTCACCTTCATCTTAGTTCTTTATGGGCATAGCTTTGAGTTCCTTCTTCCTTAGTGTTGCAGCATGTGTTATGGCACTTAAGTGAGGATATTTTTGTGGTTGGTTTAATGAGGAGGGAGGTAAGAGGTGTTGAAGACTCAAGAGCTTAAGGATGCTAAGGGAAATCACTTACCACTCTACTCTTTCTACTTTCTTCATGATTGGCTTTATTAATTGACTTGTAGGGTTTGCTGATTCAGTTGATTATGAAGGATTTGTGAACATTTGAAATTGCATAAAGAATGCCATTGTGTGTATAAAGATATGGAAATATGGCATGGGATGCATGAAATGATGAAAAAAAAAGTAAGATGGTAATTTCACTTGCTTGGTCCTTAAATTGGAATTATTTCTCATATGGTCCTTAGAAGGAATTATGTTTGTTCCTTAATTGGAATAAAATGCAAATAAGGTCTTTAGCAGGAATTAATTCTAAAAATTATGTAATATACTTGTTGAATAGAAGCTCTTGATGAGTTGAACACAATCATATTAGTATTAGGTAGCCGGGTGGTCGAGATTGAAAAATAGCCCACTTTGAAAGTATAATAAAAAGAATTATTTCAAGTTTGGTCCCTAGGAAAAATTATGAGAAAACACCCGAAAGAATAAATATTCGTGTTTTTGACCCGGCTCAAGGCAATTTCATAATTTTATAAAATTACTATCAAAACAAAGCTTGTGACATGCCGAACTCAATAGTATAATGCATTGAGGTTAATGGAATTGATATGAAAAAAATTGAGTTTTGAGCGTCATAAAGTGCATAGTACAAATAAAAAGGATACTGTGGGCCCTACAATAGGTAGAAAAGTAAGAGGAAAAATATGTGGATTCCACATAGATAGTGTTTGGGATAGAATAATTAAGAGAACATAGATATAAATTTACAATAATCCTGTATCTATAAAAGTAACAAAATATTGCAAAAGTAATTTTATCAGTCTAGGTAAAATTTATTGGTATAGAATATATCTGGACTAGGAAAAATATGTTGTATTTTGGACAATTCTCTTCCTTAGTTGGTGTGGAAATTAGCTGCCCATGTGCTTGGATTATATATTTTATTATTGTGAAACAACTTCTTCAAGAAGTATTAAAAAAGAAGAGTAACCATCGTTAATTGGCAAGTTATGGCCTTTATCTCATCTCTCTCCTTGGGCTGAATCATGTATTGAATAAGAGAGGGAGAGAAAGCTATTGAAACAGAAAAGAGGAAGAAGAAAAAATGAAGGAAGAGAAAAAAAAGGAAGCAAAGCTTGAAATTGAAGATCAAGTGCAAGGTAAGCTAATCTACTACTATAAGCTTGTTATTTCAAGTAGTCCAAGGTAGTTTCATGGATTTTTCTCCTTCCCCTTCTCAAGTTCATATCTGAACTAAGCTAGGAATGTGCAAAGAATTAGGTTTTCATGCAATAGACTTAATAGAAAGCTTGATTTATGAGAGAAATTAAGGATTCCAAGAGATTAAGCCAATATTGCACGAAATTAATTTCTTCCTTGCTTAGGGTTCATTTGGATTAGAGCAAGGGCTTTTAGAGTGAGAATTTCATGATTTTGATATAAAAAATGAGTTCCTCATGGTGGAAAATCTTAGAATCAAGTGTTGGTTTCATAATAGAGTCTAAGAATAACTATATGTATTTTTAGGGTTTTATTGGCTCTTCATGGAAGTCCACCTTGAATAAGTGGCCTTAGTGGCTATTTAATGTTGTGTTTAGGATTAAGAAAGCCTAATCAAGCTCTTGGAAGGGGTGGAATCAAGTGATGAAGGAAGAGGAATCACCAAAGTAGCATTTTACCCTTTTAAGGCATTATATTATCCTATGTTGATTTATGAACTCTATGACTTGTCTTGATGCCATGTTGATGTTTTGTGATTGTTGGTTGAGTTAAATGAAGTGGATTGTGACCTTGGGATATCCAATTTATGAAAAAAAACTTTGCCAAAATTTTTATGAAATTATATAGAATAACATGATTTGATATGATTTAATGTGATTGCTTGATATTTTCATGAGAAATGTCATGATATATGTGCATAAATGGTAATGCTATTGAGATTCTTTGAATATCACCCTTTTAAATGACTAATATGCTTGGGGACAAGCTATGGCAATGATGAAAACAAGACTAAGAGCAAGGAGGTGGTTGGTGAAGATTAAAGTTCATTATGCTATATCTCTCTACAATTTTATGTAATTTGTATAAAACTGCATATGTATATATGAGGCTATCACTATTTATTATCATGTACCTCTAAGTCCCTTTTGATGTTATGCACATGATTTAGACAAGCTTGAGGCATGTATATAGTGTATAATAATGGTTTTGAAGTTAGAAGTGTAAATTTGTCCAAGATGACCAATAGTAATTAGAATAGAAGCACTCTATTCAAAACAAAGCAATTAGTATGAGTGTTATATATGCTCTGAAATAGATAGAACAAGCTTTAAAACCAGTCAAAGAACAATTAAATTGAAGTAAATTTTTGCAATTAGGGGTCAAAACTGGACAATGTTGGAAAGACTAGAATTCTCACCGTAAATACTGATTATTTAGAAAGGTAGTGTAAAATCATGCAGAGCTCTAAAAATTTAGTGGTTAGTATGTGTAGAAATCTCTATGCCTTAAGTTTAATATGCCTTTGATTTGGAAGTAATTGGAGCTATATGAAAAGTATGTGAGTTTTCCTAAAACTATTCCAATAAAAGTAAGGTTATGACCCTTAATGATTCAAGATAATACTATGCTCTGTACAAACTAAATAAATGTACAAGAAAATATCTTTAAAATTAGACATATAGGGTTTTCAAATGATGTAAAGATTGCACAAATTGGCTCAGTATAGAATGAGATATAAATTTTTAAATTAAGGACAAAATCTTAGAGAAGTGAAAAATGACCGAATGAACAGTGATTTTCGTGTTAAATATTATATCGATTGACTTGTTAAAGCTATTGTTTCATATTTTTTCATGTAGAGAAAGTTTTAAACTATTTTTAGAGACTTTAATCATCTCCATATGATTTTTCTAGATTTTGTTATAAATTTTCAAAATTCAGCCTATAAAATGGAGTGACCAAATGAATAGTAACCAAAGATTTTAATTTTTTTTTTTTGGTCTTTTATGTAATTCAAGGTTCTACATATGATTAAATGGACTTAAGTGAGGTCCAATTTTATGAGAAACATGGATAAATGTAAGGTGTTACAATTTGGTTTGTAACTACAATTATTAAGAATTATATTTGTTAGACATCTCATGGAAGAGTAGATTGTGGCACTTTGTGTAACATCCCCAATCTCATGAATGTGTTACTTTTATATATTAAGAATGGTTATGAGAAAAGCATGATTGAAAAAGTTATGGTATGTAATGTATTGTTTGAATGCTAAAAAGGGCAAAATGGTAATTTCACATATTTGATCTTCAATTAGAATTAAGTTCTCCTATAATCCTTAGAGAAAATTTTGTTTAGTCTTTAACTAGAATAAATTTCAAATTTGGGCCTATAACACCTTGATTTTAGACCTTTTTCCCATGTATTAGATCATTGTAGATCCTATTTATAATTTATTAGAAGGTTGAATCAAGGAAAATACCAAAACAGAAATTTTCAATCTTATGGTACTATTCATGTTAACCAAATCCTTTTACAGACTGAATTTCAGAAAATCATAACTAATTCCATAAGAATGGTATGCAAGTGATTTAAATTTCTAAAAATAGCTTAGAAGATTGTCCACATGGAAAAAATATAAAATGGAGTAATGAATGGGTAAATTTGTGCAGTAAGTTTCATGAATTTCTACTGTTCATATGATCAATTTCAGGAAATCAAGTTTTCTAGAGCCAATTTTGAAAAATCACTATAATTCGTACACACATTTAATTTGAGTGATCTTGGTACCATTTGAAAGCTATTTCTATATACTTTATAACTATAAATGACATTCATACTTCATACAATAAAATGTCTAAACATTGGTAGGTTTACCATGAAGAGGTCAAAATGACCATTTGCATCAAAGTCATTTGCAAAGCAAAAGATATAAAATATGTACATGGCTATAATTTATCCTCATATCATACCATAAATTCACTAAGACCTAAAGGAACATATAAGCATGAAGAAACAGATTTAACACCATTTTTACAAATTAACACAAAAGCTCAAAACTCATGGCCATTGCAAGTAACAACATATTAATCACCAAGTTCTTTCTCCTTTCCTTTCTCTTCCTTGGTGGCCTTGCCATTGTTACTTCCTAGACATGATTACAATTTGGGAGGGTGAGATTCAAAGAATCTCAGTAGCAATTACCAAACCAAGTACATATATTATCACATTTCACATTAGGGTTAGTAGAAACATACAACAACCACTTGAACACATTAAGTCACATAATTCAAAAAAAATTTTGGAAGCATTTCAATTTGTAAAATGGATATCCATAGGTCACAAACCTAATCATTTAGCTCAACAAACAATCACAAATCATCAAACAAATCATGTGACAAGTGATTATGCTCATAGAAATCATAAAAGACAATATAGTGCAAAATCGGTAAATTTACTACCTTTGAGTGTTCCCTAGCTTCCCACACTTGGTACACCACTTTTTGAGCCTTCCACAACTTCCTTGAACCTACCCATATCATCATTTAAGCATCTTAGCCACTAGTTTTAAGAGTAATACTATATAATACTCATAAAACCTAAAATTCTCATTTTGTTTTCTTTTGAGATTTTCTTGAAACACTTATACTTAACTAATTTGGACCCAAGGAATCTATTTTTGGGGGTAAAAAAAAAGAAATTCCAACTCTAAATATAAACCCTAACTGGACAAAAATCATGGAAAATAGAGAGAAATTGTTGTGTTTCATAATACCTCAAATTACTTCCATTTGCATATTTTAGGTGACTAGTTTAGCATTTTCCCCAAGTTTAGTGGTTGGAAAACCCATTTTCTCCATGGATTAAGGTCTGGATGAAACTCTAAGGGAGAGAAGAAGAGAAACCACACCATCATCCAACCAGTAAATACTACTAACACAAGCTTGGGTTAGGAAAGCAACTTACCAAAACCTCGAAATTTCCTCAAGATTTCTCTTCTTCTTTCTCTCTTTTCCCCCTTTCTTTCTTGCATTTTCTCCCTTTGTTTTTTCTGCTACAAAACACATTCAGAATGGAGAGGTTAGAGAAAGATTAGTGGCTTAATTACATGACTAATTATGGTTAGTTAATTAACCTAACCAAGGTTACTTTTTGTAACAAAAATCCATGCCTTCTAAGGGAAGTTTTGGCCGAAAATTCCTTTCCCTTGCTGCCTAATTTTTTATGCCAAGGAGAGAGGTTTGAGTGTCCAAAAATTGCTTAATTTTTCCTAGTTCAGATATATCATGAATCGGGTAATTTTTAATTGTATCGATAAAACTACTCTTTATAGTAAATTTGTATTTTTAGGCTACAGGACTATTCCAAATTTATATTTATATTTTCTTAATTATCCTGTTCCAAATGACATTTATGTGAGGCCCATATCCTATCCTGGTCACCTTTTAATAGTCTGTGGCACCCATAATCTACTTTATCGATATAAAGTTACTTTTGGTCACTCGACACTAATTATTTCCTTATTTTTAATTAGTTCACCTCCATGCTATATATCATTAAACTCAGCTCGTGTGAGCTTCATTCTGACAGTAATTTTTCATATCTACAAAATTGCCCTTGATCTAGGGTTAATTTGTAATTTTTAAAACTTTTGTGTCATTAGCTGTAATTTTCTTCAAAATGTATAATCACATGTATATCATGTGACTTTTTCTACTTGGGGGACTAAAATACAATTATTATAATTTCTAGGGGCAAGAATAAAGTTTTTCATTTTTCTGTCTGATCGGGAAAAAGATCTCTTTGCCCTATTTCATGCAAAATGGTGTTTGTCTATTTTTATGAATTTTTTGTACATTTTATATTATCATTTATTATTTCCTCTTTCATTACTTGATATCCAATAAAATTTTAGGATATTACAGGGCTAAATTGTAAATAATTTTGAAATTTGTAGAAAACTGCATATATGTGAAAATGGACTTCCTAACATGTTGGATCCTATTAGAAGAATGTATTGTGCACAAAAGGTATAGTTTGAAAACAATCTAGACTGCAAAATGCAGGAGGACAAACCAATATGTGGGCCTTACAAAATAGTAAAATGTGGGCTCTACAATAAAGAAAAGAAAAAGAAAGACATGTGGGCCCTACATAAAATACTGCTTGGACCAGTTAGCAAGATAAATATTTATCCCAAACTAGTATATTTCTTATACATATTGTTGGACAAATGGCTTTAGTAAATACCATAAAATACTAAGAGAATGTTCATACTAAAAGTGAATGATACATGATTGATCTGGACCAGGGAAAATATGCTGGATAGTAGATCAATTATTGCTCTCCTATTGGCTAAAAATTATGTGGCATTTTTGGAAAATATTGTGCTATTTATGATATCATGGATGATGCAATAAGAAAAAAAACCCTAGCAAGGAAGTAATATTGGCCATTGAATCAAAGAGGGAATGAATGGTTGGGATCTATTCTTGATGCCTATAAATGAGTGATCACCCCCTTACTTCTCATAGTTGGCTGAAAATTTGTGGGAGAAGAAAGAGAAGGAGAAGTTGAAAAATTAGAGAGAGAAAAAGAAAAGGAAGAAAGAGAAAGAGGAGGAAAGGAAGAGGAAAATGAAGGTGATCTCTAAGACAAGGTCAAAGCAATCTAGGTAAGTTTCTTCCTTTTATTTTCTTGAGTTTATTCAATTAAGTAGCTAGGAGAAATATGAGTTTTTCCTTCCTCCTTTTTCCATGTGATGATTTCGACTAAAGTAGAAGAAGCATAGGAAGTTGTTGTTTCATGAAATGAATGTTAGGGATGAGTTTATGATATCAAATAATGCCTAGATTGCATGAAAGAATGACGAAAGAATGGAGTTATCAACTTGGGTTTTCTTTGGTGGGGATGTGTTGACCAGGGCTAGATGGTGGCTTTGAGATTGGAATTTGATGTCTTTAATGGTTCCAATGAATTCCTTGTGTCCAAATTATCTAGGAAAGGTCAAGGGATCAATGGGAAAGGATTGGATTTCAAAATGTCAAGGCTTACAACCAACCATGCATACTTAAATTCAAATTGTTGTTAGCAAGTTGTTTAGTAAGTTTAATTGATGTTGATAGGCTTAAACCAAGTTAAAGAAGTGAATGAAAGTAAGTAAGAGGACAAGTTAAAGTAAAAAGGTTAAAGCTCCCAGATAGTAACTTTATATACTTTTAGGTTATTACACAATAATATTTATACATGTTTTTGCATTTTGAGAATATTGCCATAGTTGTTGCTATTGCTCTTTTTGGTTCTTTATTTGATGAGGGCTAAGCCTGGGATATTATGTTTCTAAGTGAAAATATTGCCGAAATTTTGTTAGACAACATAGTGCTTTTGTATGCTTTATAAAATTATATAATGTTTCTAATGTTTGCAATGTGTTGTAATGATGATACAATTGAGATTTCCCAATATCACTCCCATAGTTCCCCAATGATTGGACCAAATTATGGTAACAAAAAAAACAATATCATGGAAGATTGTTGAAGCTGGATTGTTTTCTAAAAATTGTTTTGATTGTAACTACTGTCTATTTTAGAAGACATTATAAAATTATATATTTCTCCAAAAATACCAATATCTATATGTATATTTAGACTTATGTATTGTGAATATTTTGGCACTGGTTTGATTCCATTTGGAGTAGTGTAATGGAGGTTATGAATTATTTCTCAAAACTATTCTAGTGTTAAACAATTTGGTATACTAAAGGTATATAATAGCTTGCTATCTAGTATGTACATAATAAATGTAAAATATTTATATGGTTAGGAAGTAGACATGCAAAGCTTTCTAATGATATGAAGAATGTACAAATTGGCTCTGTATACTATGAGAAATGAATGCCCAAAATTGTAGTTCAGATTATGGACAGAATTTAGTTGCTGCAAATGAGCAATAAAGTTTGATTGTATGAATCTCAGCAATGAATTTCCAATTCCATATTTTTCCTATTCAACATGTGAACGATTGTTAGAAACTAAACTACTGTAAAACGGTTTTTGTGCATTTAGTTATGATTTTACAAAGTTTGCTGCACAATTAAAGGGACAATACAAAGAAAACAATTTTTATAGTTTTGAGCTTTTAATTGGTTCAAGTTCTCAACAAATTTTTTACTACATCTGAGTGAGGTAGTATGTATGGTAAAGATATTGAAATGTTGGATGTGACACTTTATATTGAGGATTATTTTGATGGCAACTTGTTCTTGATTTTTGGTCTTGAGCATTATCTTTCTATTCTTGATTTAACTTGTTGGTTTGTATTGAATTCATGCTTGAGATATTGAATTAAGATGTTAAAGATGGTTTTTGAACTAAAAGTTTCATAGAATTGGGCTAAATTAGTTGATAATTGCCTATGGAAAAACATAACAATTCAAAGTTCACATGGTAGCTAGAATTAGAAATATGCGTTCAAGGTGTTTGGTCAAATGCTTGGCTAAGAATTTAATATCAATTGAGTTTGTTCAAATGTCATTTAAAGGATAATGAATTGGGATTAACTTGTGTTCAATTCATGCTATCTTTTGAGTGTTTCTCTTAGGGAAAATATATTTGTTCTTATGATACACCTCTCACCTAATTCCATCTTGAACTAAGCCACATTTTCACCCATTCATCCACTCAAGTTCTACAATTTTCCTAGGTCTTTTAAAGTTTTGTATTGTTCTTTCTTTGTTTACTTGATTTCCTCTCTTTTAAAAGTGTTGATAAAAACGAAAAAGCCCCCCATTGTAGTTAGTAGTGTTTTACATTGCATAGAACTTGTATGTTTTCAAACCATCATTCCATTTCCTAATATCCCTCCTAAATACATCATTCCATCATTACATTCATTCTTCATACATCATTCATTCATTACCCCATTCATAGTAGTTTATTAGTGCATTTAGGTAGTTACATATAGGACTAGTTGTGCATTTAGCTTAACACTTCATGAACTTTCATAATCACTCTCAATATTTCCTCTGGTGAGAAACAACCTAAGATGATCCCTATATTACATTCCTTTGCATACTAGTTTAATTGGAATTAACCTCATGATAAGGTTCGGTTTCAGTGACCAATAGATAATCTTCTTCCTTGCTAAAGTTGATGGTAGCAGGTCCCTTCTTCATAGATAAGGTATGCTTCATAACCCTTAACACTGTATCCTGACAAGTTTCCATACACAGGGAAGTCATTGATCACAAAGAAGATTATGTCATGCAACTTAAAAGACTTCTTATGATATGCATTAAACACATCCACACCCTTTCTACCACAACATCTTTAATTCCTCAGCCAAAGGTCCCAATTAGATATTAGTGTTGTTTCTTATCTGTTTTAGGCTCGAGATCATCATAGACAACATGATGTACTTGCGTTTCATACATAGTTGAGGAGGAAGGTTGTAAACTACTAGGAGAATAGACTATGAGCAATGTTTACTACTAAGGCTGCCATAAGGGTTCATTCCATCCATATAGAGTGCAAGCCTAAGATTTCTTGGCTCATGACCAAATTTAGGAATCCCTCAAGCTATTTCATATAGACTTCTTCTTCAAGATCCCTATTAAGGATTACAGTCTTAACATCTATTTGATGTAACTCTAAATTAAAGTGAGCCACTAATGCCATGATAATATGGAAAGAATCTTTCTTTGATACAGGAGAGAATGTCTCCCTGTAATCGATTCCTTCCTGAACCTTTTGGCAACCAACCTTAACTTGTAGTGCTCTATGTTATCTTGTGAGTCTCTTTTGGTCTTGAAGACTTGTTTATAGCCAATGGCCTTAACTCCATTCGATAACACTACAAGTTCCCAAACTTAATTATTTGCCACAATTTGTATTTCTTTAGTCATAGCATCATACCATAATTTAGAGTTTTCATCTTACATAGCCTGAGTAAATGTGAGTGGGTCATTTTCAACACTCAGATCATAGTGAGATTCAGTAAGGTATATCACGTAGTGTAACATCCGAAATTTTTATGCTTAGATTATTACGCATAGGAATGTAATAGGCAAGGAAGAGATTAGGTCCTTAATTGGAATGAAGTTTCCTAAGGCCATTAGAAGGAAATATGTTTGGTCCTTGAATGTAATTAATTTTGAAATTTTTATGAAAATTAGAATAATCTCAAAATTAATATGGGAAAATATTGAGATACCAAGGAATGTGAAATCAAAGGAAAAGCATGTATATGGATAACGTAAAGGCATTTTGGTTCAAAGAAAAATTTTTCTCTCTAATTCTCTCTAGACATGACTAAAGATTGTTTTGAGAAAGAAAATGTGTCTCTTTCTAATCTCTTTCTTGGCCAGAATTGAAGTGGCAAAAATGGAATTTTAATGTGTCATTTATGATGTCATAATTAGACCAAATGATGTCATAATGATGATGTCATGAGGATGATGTCATAAAACTTTGGAAGCAAGGAGAAGCCACTTGGAGAGGAAGCAAGACAACTTGGAAGACAAGAAGAAGCAACTTGCAAGCTTGAGTTTGGAGAGAACTATATAAGGCCTCCTACCCTTCTTCATTCTCTATAATCAACATGAGGAAGAGAGGGAGAGAGAGAGAGAGAATGGCGTGAGAGAGAAGAAGGAAGAGAGAAAGAAAAAAAGAAAAGAGAGAAAGAAAGAAAGGAGAAAAGAAGAAAGAAGGAAAGAAGAAAAAGAGAAAAGAAAGAAGAAGGAAAGGGAAGAGGAAAAAGAAGGAAGGGAAAGCTTAAGGAGGAAGGAAGAAATTGAAGCAAGGAATTAAGATAACGCTTGGCAAGCGAGTGTAGATTAAGGCAAAGCTTAAAGAAAGTATAAAGCTCTGAGTTAATAACTTGTACTATTCTTATGTTATTACAAAATTTCCATATTGAATTATATGTTTTATGAATGATTGGCATGTTTTAAATGTTTACATGGATATCCTAGTTATGTTATGATGAAGTTTTGCTAATACTTTGAAAAGCAACATGGATTTTATATCACTATTTTGCAAAGATTATGAAATATTTTTAATGTTTTAAAGTTGATGTGATAATATCAACGTATGTACAATGTCGTTACTGAGATGACCAATCTCACCCCCTAAGATTTCAAATTCTAGGAACAAGCTTTCCCAAGAGTAGGAGTGTGAACCAAGAAGAATAACAGAGAAAAAAAATGGTTTATAGATTGTTTTATTAAGAAAGGGTTGTTTAGGAATAGTTTCTATATTAATGTAACTACTCATGCTTCATTGTTATCTATAAATTCATACTGTTGGCCAAAAATTTAGTGGGCTTTGTTTTCATGTACATTTATGTGTTACCTTCCATTGGCACTATATGAATATATATTGAATTTATACAATAATAGGAATGGATGTTTTTTGTAAAATGGTATAAATTTAGAAGCAATCTGGTATACTAGAGATTTGAAGAAATCTCTAGTTCAATAGTAATAGTATTACTATGAAAAGTTTTAATATTTAGAAACTAGATAGATAGAGATTTCTTATGATATAAAGTTTGAACATTTTGGCTTTGTATGTGAGAAGAAATGACACATCAAAATTGAGGCTATGAAACTAGACAGTTTGCTAGAGTGAATTTTCAACAGTAAAACCATTAGAATAAATTGTATTGTTTCATGCAATCAAAGTCCAGTTTATTATTTTTTCCATGAAATTCAAAATGTAAGCTATTTTTAGAAACTTGAACCATTGTCAAACAATTTTAGAGAAATTAGTTATGAATTTTTGAATATTGCTGTGCAAGTGGGCAAAAGTAGCATGAAACAGTGTTACAGTTTTAGGTTTAAGTTGACTTTGAGTTTTCTAAAGGAGGAAATTTAGAATAAGTTAAGCTTATATTCATGAGAAAGATAGATGAATGCAAGATATGACATGTAGTCACTAGGTAATGCTAATTTTTCTTTCTCTAGTTGACCTCCTCAACTCTGCTCCTTGAGTCGATTCAGGTTCTTCTTCAGGAACATTCTCTATCACTTGCTATGGTTGTTCTTCATGAGTAATAAATTCATTAGTTTGTTCTTGAATTCCTGTATTATCAACTTGAGTTTTAGGAACTGTATTACTTTCCATATTCACTCCCATATAATTAGTGGCATATATCAGTGATGTTCCTTTGTAACATCCCGAATTTTATGCCTAGATTATTATGCATAGGCATGTGATTAGCCATGAAAGAGCAAAATAGAAATTTTACACATTAGGTCCTTAACTGGAATTAAGTTCTCATGTAGTCCTTATAAAGAAATATGTTTAGATCTTGATTAGAATAAAATGCAAGTTTCCTCCTTAAATTTAATTAAGTTCAAAATTTATTTATTAATTTCAAAAATTATAAGTGATATTGTGGTATGGTCAAAGTGCCATCATTTGAAGAAAACTCGAGGAAAAATACATAGATGAATTTCTAGATAATGTAAGGGCATTTTGGTCCAAAGGAAAATTTCTCTCTCTAGATTCCCTATAGATTACACCTAAGAGCATTATTGGACAAGAAAATATTTCTCTCTCATGCACTCTTTATAGGCCGAAAATTGTCTGGGAAAAATAAGAAATTGAGAAACTTAGGGAGCAAGTTTATTTGAGGATCAAGACCCTTGAGAAGCAAGTTAACTTGGAGAGCAAGGAGCTTGAGGGAGAAGTTGTCTTGATAAGCAAGCTAGTCAATTGACATGAAGAGGAAGAAAACTTGGAGGGGAAGATAAGCTAGCTTGATGAGCAAGTAGTTTGAGTTGGAAAGGAAGACAACTTGGAAATGAAGGTAACTTGGAAGCAAAGACAAATGCCTTGCAAGGCAAGTAGAGGAAGCCTATAAAAGGCCAACCTCCAACTTCCCTCATTCCCCAAACATTGTCTGAAAAAGAGAGAGAGGAGAAGAGAAAGGAAGGCATGAAAGAGAGAGAGAGAGAGAGAGAGAAAGAAACTGAAGGAAAAAGAGAGAGGAAGGAAGAAAGAAAAGAAGGAAGGAAGCCATGGAAGGAGAAGAGGAAAGTGAAGGCAAGATTCAAGGCAAGTTAGGCTTCAAGAAGGGTCAAGGAGAAGTTCCACGCAATGCTTAAGACAAGGATTAATGAAAAGGATTAAAGTTGAGGTAATAACTTGAACTACATTACGTTATTACATGCGTTTTCAATTTATGAAAACTTTCCATGTTATGTTCTATATGTTTTATGATTGATTGATTGTTTATAAGTTGAGAATATCCTGTTTCTAAAATGATATTTTACCAAAAGTTATGAAACAACATGGTACTTTATGAAAAGATCACAATGTTTTCAAAGTTAACGTGATAATATGATTGTATGTGCAAAGTTGCTATAGAAATGCCCAATTTCACCTCCTAAGTTCCAAAATGATGGGATCAAGTTATTCTAAGGGAAAGAATGTGACCTTGCAGGAATAAAGAAGAAACTATTTTGAAAATATTGCTTTGCTAGAAACTTTTTCTATTTTGATGAATAATCTGTCTATTTCATATACACGTATAAATTTGAAGTGATGCCCAATAATTCTATGGGCTATATTATGTACTTCTATGTGTTGCCTTTCATTTGGCACTGGTTTGATGTAATTTGGATTTATTCAATGTGAGAAATAAATGCTTTCCCAAAACTATGAAATTTAAAAGCAATCTGGTATACTAATGTTTTGGGTGAATCCTCAGTCCAATAGTAGTAGTTCACTATGAGAAATTATATGCTTCAAAAATAGAGAAACAGAGCTTCCTTTTGACATTAAGTGTGAACATTTGTGGCTTTGTGTGCTAAGAGAAATGGCACATCAAATTTGAGGACGTGAAACTGGGCAGTTTATTGGAAAGAAATGTGAATAGTAATATTTTTAAAATAAAATGTACTATTTCAAAGGATGAAATTATAGTTTCATATTTTTCCATGAGATTCAAGATCTAAATTATTTTTAGAGATTTGAACAACTATGAAATGAGTTTTGAGGAATTAGTTATGAATTTGTAAATTTTACTACTTATGTGGCAAAAACTATGTGAAAAGTTTTACAATTTTAAGTCAAGGATAGATTCAAGTTTTCTAAAGATCAAATTTCTGGACAAAGTTAAGTATACATTCATAGGAAACATAGAGAAAAGTAAGATGTGACATCTTTCATGACTAGTAGTTTTCTGAATGTTATCATCTTTAGTGGCTGAGTCATATACTTGATCACTCTCACTAATCACATCATTTTCTTGAAACATAGCATTACTAGATTCCACAAATCTTGTTGAATATGAAGGACAATCAAATTTATAACCCGTGGACATTTCTACATAACCTATGAAATAGGCATTAATGGTCCTAGGATCCAGCTTTCTTGAGGATTATACATGCCTTACCTCTGCAAGTCAGCCCCGTACATGCTTATTATTTAGACTAGGTTTCCAACCTTCCCAAATTTTCAAAGGAAGTTTTGGGAACTGCCCTTTGTTGGAACCCTGTTTAAAATATATAGTGTTGTCTTAAGTGCATCTCTCCATAGAAAAGCCAAAAGCTTGGAGTTGGTTATCATACTCCTTACTATGTCTAGTAGTGTCATATTTCTTCTTTCAGCTACATCACTCATATTAGGTAAGCTAGGCATGGTGTATTAAGCCATTGTACCATTCTCTTGAAGAAACTTGACAAACGAATCAGGCACTTGTCTGTCATCAGTGTACCTTTTATAATATTCAAGTCTTCTATTGGATCAAACAATTTTAATTTGTTTACCAGTTTGTTTCTCTACTTTTGCCTTATATTCCTTAAAGGCATTTAATGCCTTACTTTTATTATAAAGTGAGTAGATATACATATACCGTGAATAATTATCTATAAAGGAGATAAAATATCATTGACCATAAGAACTTAAATTAGGGCAACAAATATATGTGTGAATAATTTCTAAAATTTCATAACTTCTCTTAGCCCTTTTATGTGACTTATTGGTCTACTGAATCATTAAAAAACAATGAAAAACTTTTTCTTACTCTAAAAAGTGGGTAGGTAAGGCTTTCATGAGAGTAGTAATGAATCTTTAATGATTCAATAGTAATTTTCCTCAATAACACTTAATGCTCTTACTAACTAGCTTAAGTGATGACCTCTATATAGATTTTTGATAGATCTAGTCGATAGAAATGAAAACTAGCTATTGCAAAGTGAGGTGTAATGTTAACTTGTTGTATTAAATGCGTTATGCCACAAATGTCAACTAGCCATTAGACACATTTCATAACATTGGACCAGGTTAGTTGATAAACCTAGGAGGTTAGTCGATAATTGAGAAGCTTGTAATAAATGATTGAGAGCTATATAAAGGGGTTTTCATGAAAATTTCCAAGGTTAGTCGACAAAGCTTCCAAGACTTAGGTTACTCATAAAGTGTGCTTTGTAGGTTACAAGATAAACCTTCATAGGATGTTACATCTTTGTCCATAAAGCTTCAAAGGACTAACACTTGGTTTTCTAGAAAACAAGGTTAGTTGACAAATGTAATATTCGTATTCTTAGGGCAATGTTTAAAGGATGATTACGATGTGCCTTGTAAGAATGTGCTAAAAGTAGGATAGGAAAAGATACCACATGTCAAAAATTTTGTGAACACTACAAGGGGCAAAATTGTAATTTTACATGTTTAGTCCTTTGAAGGAATTAATTTTCCTTATGGTCTTTAAAGGGAATTAAGTTTGGTCTTGAATTAGAATAAATTCCAAATTTAGTCCTTAATTGGAATTATTTTGAAAAATTTAGAAAAAAATTATATATGTGTGTTAAAATGAACCTTTTGACATGATGGATCACATTAAAAGCATGAATTGAGCTAAAAAGGAGCAGTTTGAAAATGATACCGACTACAAAATATGCAAGAACATAACAATAAAAAGAAAAAGAATTGTGGGCCCCACAAAAAAGAAAAAAGGAAAAAAGAAAGCATATGGGCCCAATATAAAATACTGTTTGGGATAGTTAATAAGATAAATATAGATCCCAAACTTGTATATTTTCTGTACATATTAATGAACAAACATTATTATTAAATATTATAAAATACTAAGAAACTATCCAGATATAAAGTCAATGATACAAGATTAATCTGGACCTGGGACAATATACTGTATAAGAAAAATGCTCCTCTCCAATTGGCCGAAATTTATGCATGTGATTTAGGTGAATATTTTATTCATTATGATGCCATGACTTATGTCAAGTGAGAAATCTTGGCCATTGGATCAAATAAGCTACCATATCTCTCCCCAATTCCCATCCATATTTAGCCACACCCAAGAGAGATAGAAAGGAAGAGAGCAAGTGAGAGAAAGGGAGAAAAAAAAAGAAGAGGAGGAAGGAGGAGCTAGAAAGCAAGAAGACAAAGTTCGAGGTAGGTATCCTATTCTATTCTAAGTTAATTTTGCATAAGTTTAAGGTAGATTAAGTGAAGTCTTCTTCCCCCTATTGCCTTGAGTATGCTTCGGCCAAGAGGGGGTAATGGGTGAGGGAAAGTATTCTATTAAAAGTAAAGCTAGGAGAAGCATGCAAATGATGTAAGAAAGTAAGATTGCATGAGTTTTAAGGATGAAATCATAGAATCCCTCTTCTTGCTCACCTAGGGTTAGTTTTGGCCTAAGTGGAAAGGAAGGGAAAGAGTTGGAATTTCATGAATCTAATGGTAGAAATGAAATCCTCATGTAGGAATTAGCAAAGAGCAAGTAAGGTTTTCAAGAATAACTCAAGAATGAAAAATATGAATTTTTAGGGTTTCAAGTGAACTTTAAGGAACCCATTGAGAACTAGTTGATTTAGCATAGTTATATTGTTGTTTCTAGGCTTTGGATGTTGCAAAGAAGTGATTGGGAAAGGATTCAAGCAAGTAGAGTTCAAGTTTAAAGAGGAAAAGGCTAAAGATTTTAGGTAATAATTTGTTTTTCTTTATTATTATTGTACAATTATGTTTGTACATGTTTTATGATATAATGATGTTGCCATGTTGTTGTAGTGACTATTTTCTTGACTGGCTAGCTGTTTATTTGATAAGAGCTAAGCTCGGGATGTCCTGTTTCTAAGGCGAAATGCTGCTGAAATTTTGTCAACTGACATGGTATTTTTATATGTTTGATAAAATTGTGCAATGTTCATTATGTTTTAATGTGATGTGATGATGTTTTAGCATGTGGAAGTTTACTATTAAGATTTCCCAATCTCATTCCCAAGTTATTAACCATGCTAGATCTAGCACTTCGATTTTCAGGGGCTATGTAAAATGATGATTATAATGTGACTCAAATGAATATGAGAAAAATATGGTTGGGAAAGATGTGGTATTAAATGAATACCACATGGGCCAAAATGGTCATTTTACACATTGGGCTCAATTGTAATTAGTTGAAAATGTTGAGTCTTTAAGTGTAATTATCCAAAATTTGGGTACTTCTTGATAATTTTTTAAAATTTTGAAAATTCAGTAACAATGTCAAAATGGACTTTATGACATATTGGACCCAATGAAATATTGTATTGAACACAAGTGGGCCCCATATAAATATAGTTCGGGATAGGATATTAAGTTAAATGTATAACCCAAACTTGATTATTTCTATGTATTTAAAGGAATATACGGCATTATAAAGTACTGTAAAAGTGCCTTTAATTGTCTAGATACAAAGTAATCAGTACAAAATATATCTAGACCAGGAAAAATATTCTATGTAGGAAACACATGCTCTTCTCCTCTTCGCCAATATTTATGTATGTGTTCAGAATGATTATTCTATTATTTTTGAATCCATCCTTGAGAGGATTTAATAATGGCAATTAGATCAAAGTAAGCATGAATGGTTAAGATCATTTCTTGGTCTTTATAAATAAGTGATCTCCCCTCACACTCCCTTACAGTTTCGGCCTAGCAAGGGTAGAGAGAGAAGCTCCAAAACAAGTGAGAGAAAGAGAAGAGGTAAAAGGAAAAGGAGGAAGAAAAGCTTGAAGATTAAAATTCCAAGCTTAAGGTAAGTGTTCTCTTTCAACTCTGAGTAGTTTGGTATAAGTTTGATTAGAGTTTTGAGAGCTCTCTTCCCTCCCCAAGCTTCTTCATGTTTCAGCCGAGAGGGATTAATAAGTGAGGGTTATGTTTTTATGATGCCAAGCTAAGAGAAAGCATGAATAAGTTGCAAGAAAGTAGATTTGCATGAGTTCTAAGCAAGTTGCAATTAAATTTCCTTCTCTTGCTCATTGAAAGGGTGATTTTGGCCTATGTAAAGGAGAGGGAAAGAGTTGTAATTTTAGGAAACTAATAGTAGAAATGAATTCCCCATGCAAAAATTAGTAAAGAAGAGGTTATGATTTCAAGTTTAAGCAAGGAATAAGATATATGGAAGTTTAGGGCATGGAATTCGGCCAAAGAGGAAAATGACCTTAGGGTTAGAATTTGATGATTCCAATGAGTTCCTTGAGTCTAACTTAGTCAAGAAAGGTCAAGGGTTTAAGAGGAAAAGCTAGTATTAAAGATGAGAAAAAGTTAGGGTTCAAGTGAACCTTAAATGAGTTCATAAAGAATTAGATGACTTAGCATAACTTTGTTGATATTTTTATGAACTTGTGCAATATTATCAAATGTTTTCATGTTATTCAATGATGTATTAGTATGTGTAAGATTACTACTAAGATGCCCAATTCCTGCTAAGTTACTAACCATGCTAGGTGTAAAGCAATGAATGATGGTCTAAGGAAAGGAGAATTTAATGGAAGCAAATGTAATGTTCATAATTTGCCAATGATGATTAATGAAGTATGTTATGTAAAAGTGATGATATGTGGTTACATTGGCATCTATAATGTATCTAGTACAATGCCATATGATGTATAAGAAAGTATGTTATGTAATGTTGGTTGAAGAAATGGAATTCGAAATGAAAAGAATATGTATAGGTCTTTTAATGACAAGTTATGCTATGTTAATGTTTAGAAAATGCCTAGCATGATATGGTGAATGATATGAGCCAAAAATATGATTCCTCTAGTTAGAGGATATGATGTGCTTTATGATAAGATAGATTATGCACCATTTGACTCAATATGGCATGAGTTATGGCCCAAAGAAGTTAAGAGTTAAAACTAGACAGTTATAAGAAAACTATAATTTTATAGTAAAAATTGCTTACTGTGAAAGGCAATATAAAATTGTGTAGTATTTCAAAAATTTAGTGGTTTGTAAGTATAGGAATATATATGTCCAAAGTTTAATATGCTACTAGTTTGGATGTATTTAGAGCTGTATAAATCAAGTTATACATGTTTTTCTAAAACTGTCCCAATAAAGGATTTTTCTAACCCCTGGTGGTTTAGAATAATGCTATACTTTGTACAAGTTGAATAAATATATAAAATAATATGAACTACTCATTTGCAAATGGTATCCACAGTGTTCACAAATATTCATTTTTTATTTCAGAAGTTTCTTATAATTTAATCCATAACAATTTTCGCATTAATCCATAAATGTCTATATTTTTAGTTTCCTCTAGTAGAAAGTAGGCATGCAAAGATTTCAAATGATATAAAGAATACATGAAACAGCTCTGTGTGATATGAGATATAAATTTTTAAATCTTTGGGTTAGAATCTGGACAAAAACAGGAAGCTGAAAATTAATAGTAAATTTAAATGAATAAACTATATGAATTGGCACAATTAGACTACAATTTCATATTTTATACATGAAATTCAGGATGTGCATGATTTTCAAAGACTCAAACCATAGTGAAATGATTTTTATCCATTTAGTTATGATTTTTCAAAGTTCACTGCGCAATAGGATAAATAGTGCACATAAATAGAATTTTACAATTTTGAGGATTTTAATTGGTTCAATTTCTTAATGACCTTCTTTTTGGTTCCGAGTGAGATAGTATTCATGGGGAAAATGTCCACAAATGAGTTTATAATTATGATTGTCCATGATGTTTTGATTAAAAAGAAGAATTTGATGAAAAGCAAGTTAATGTTTATGATTGTCCATGATGTTTTGATTAAAAAGAATGTTATATAAAGTGATGAAGTATAGTTAAGTTGATATATATAGTATGTCAAGTAGGACGCTTTATGATGTATGAAATGTACATTTAATAAAGATGAATAATGAAAGAAAGTTGAAAATGGAAAAGTAAGTATGACCCTTTTAATGACAAAATTATGCCATGTAAATGTTTTGAAATGTTTAACATGATATGATAAGGGAAATGAGCCAAAATATGATTTCTCTAGTTAAAGAACATGTTAAGTCTTAAGCCAAAATAGATTTTGTATCTTTTGGCTAATGATGTAAAGAGATATGGCTCAAGAAATTTAAGAATCAAAAACTAGATTGTTGCTGGAAAACTATATTTTTACTATAACATTGTCTATTTTGAAAGGCCTTATAAAATCATAAAATACTTAAAAAATTTATATGTTCATGTGTAGAGCCATGTCTTAAGAACATTATGGCACTAGATTAAATGCATTTGGAGCTATATGATATAAGTTATGAATGCTTTCCCAAAACTATTCCAATGAAGGTTATGTTCAACCCTTAAAGGTTTTTATTAGTATGTTATCCAGTGCATGTGAAATAAGTGTACAATACTTATATGGATAAAAACTAGACATTCAAAGATTTCCAATGATACAAAGTACGCATGAATTTCTCTATATATTAAAAGAAAAGAGTGCCTAAATTCATAGCTCAAAAATTGGACATAAATTGGAAGCTGAAAATAAATAGTAAAGTTAGATGAATAAACTGTATAAATTGGTATGTCCAAATTCCAATTTCATATTTTTTCCATGCAATTCAAGAGGTAAATGATTTTGAGACTAGAATCATAGTGAAATGATTTTTGAGCATTTAGTTATGATTTTTCAAAGTTTATTGCATTGTTAAAGAAATGGTGCACAGAAAACAGTTTTAATAGTTTTGAATTTCCATTAGTTCAAGATCTCAAAAACCTTTTTACTGCATTTAAATGAGGCAATATATTCATGGGAAAGGTGTTAGAAAATGGGATGTGACAACAAACTTAGAGTCTTTGTTGAAAAAGCTATCTACCCAATAAAAAAAGTTAGTCTCAGGTTGGTCAGGTTAGAAGGCAAACCTCAAAAGTTAGTCGACTATTAGGCCTTGACAGAGAGATAATGTTTTCTAAACCATAGTCTTTTTTCTTCTAACCTATCACCCTTTGTCCACTAAGTGCTTTTCTAGAGGCAAGAACTTCAATGAGCAATAGGAGGTTAGTCGACAAACATGTAAACTTAGAAGACTAGGCTCACTTTTGATAGAAAAACTTTTTTTGAAAACCTTTGAACACTTACTCTAATTCATAAGCAACTTGTTTAAAAATAGTGGTAAGAAGAATTAAGTAAAATTAAAGCACTAACTACCACTTTAACCTATCAAATAACAAATTTACAATCAAATCAAATTAAGCTCCATGATAGGCTTTTCTTTACTTGGTCAACATCTTTTCTTCATAAAAGGTACCTTGATATATCCTTCATGCTTTAGGTATTTTGTAACTCATCAAAATCTTCATTTATGTAACACCAATCTCCTATGCCACAAGCTAAGAGAATTCTCATTCATGACAATTCGGTTAATACCATACGTAATAACATAAGATTGAGACAAATCAGTATGTAATTTAAATAAACCATTGCAAAAAAAAAAGTCACCCAAAGGCAAAGAATTTTATTCAAGCTCATCAAATTTGAAGAAAGAAATAAGTTGAATCCCAAATGAATTAACTTGTAGATGGAAACTAAATTCTTAGAAAAATCCAGAACACAAAAACAATTTTCTAGATCTAAAATTGATTTATTTAATAAAATGATCCTGCATGTTTCAACTGCTTCCACATGGGCCCTCTTCCCATTGCCCTAATAGACTTTTTCCTTATTAGGATGTGGGCACCTGCCGTTGAAAAACCCCTGCATATTAGCAATGTGAATTATAGTTCCATTATTAATCCACAAAGTGTCATAATTAGTACTAATTAAATGAGGTTCATAAGCTACACAAGAAATGTAAATTCCATTACCTATACCCTTCTTGGTGAGCCAAACCTTCCTCTTAGGGCATTCATTCTGCATATGTCCTTTGTTCTTATAGAAGAAGCAAAGTAGCCTTATCTTTATTCACAATAGAAGTTAGAGGAATGGACTTCTTCTTTTTTTCTTTTTGTTATCTTTCTTATTCTTCCTCCAAGGATTGGAACCCTCTGCCAAATGCACTTCCTTAGGTGCATCTCTTCCACTCCTCATCAATCTAACCTTATGTGTTTTGTAAAAGATATAGAAAGAATCATACTAATTTGGAAAGGAAAATAGAGTGAGTTGCATAAGGAATTGCTTAGTTCCTTAAGTGCATCTCTTCCACTCCTCATCAGTCTAACCTTATGTGTTTTGTAATAGATATAGAAGCATTATACTAATCTGGAAAGGAAAATAGAGTAAGTTTCATAAGGAATTGCTTAGAGGGATCCATTTCAAAGGGCTTTAGCTGTGACACCAAGTGTCTCATCTTCAAAATGTTTTCTTGGACACCACCCACACTTGCAAGTTTCAAATTAATGACTTCACTTATAATGGTCCCTCCTATTTGGTTATATGCAGCGGTATACTACTTGTCAATAGCCTCCAAGTATTCTTTGGTTATGCAGTAATTTGGAGTAAAACCTCAAATGCTTCTCTAAATGTGAGCCTTATTCAAAATTAAAGCAAGGTGATTGGATCGATCCCAATGCCCATATAAGTTTTGCAAATCCTTAATGCCTTCTTTGGGAAATAAAGATTCTTTAATCCTCAAGGCATAATTGAGTTCTATATAGCCAAGTTGAAGGAAGATATCGACCACTTAGCATGATTTGTACCATCAAGAGTTATCTTATTGCCAACTTTAAACAAAATATGAGATGAATGAGCTGCAAAGGAGATAATTATCAAATACACATACAATAACAGTTTTGAGACAATCAATCACTAATATATATACCAGTGGGTAAAGACATTAGCATAGCATATATTTATGTCTAATAAATGATGAAACTAGAATGCATCTATCTTTCCTAATACCTGTAGGCTATTTAAAAAACACAAGGTCATATCTATTTCATTCTAATAAAACATGCAATTATAATTGTCTATATGAAGTCAAAGATAAGTTACAATCACGCATTTCATTAGAATTTGATACTTTAAATCTATATGTGATTTATTAAACCAATAATGCCAACAATTGTTACAAGGATATGTTAGGATTGGTTGGTCACCCAATGCGGAGTGAATTGGGTGATACAAGATGTTCACCCCTTTTGGATCACAACCCAAATTCACCAGCTATGCAGCAAAACAGGGATAAACAGAGAAAGTTAAGAGTAGCAATTAAGAGGAGAAAATGAAGAGTAAGACATAGGAATTTATATTGGTTCGGCCTAAACCACTTAGCCTATGTCCAGTTGCCAAGTTACTACTTGAGATTTTCAACTACATCCTACAGGTTTGATCCAGGAACCTATGAAGCCTCAATATATCCCACAAGTTTTAGTAGGCACTTATGAAGCCACTGTCCCCATAACCTTACAAAATGTGTGATATCCCTTAGTATTTCCCCACACTAAAATTCTACCTAGAAAATAAGAAAAAAGAGTGATTATAGAAATGAGACTCTCTTTAAGAGTACATGATACTTTAAAAGCTCACTCTATTGAGGTGGGCTTTTCAAAGAATTCTAACACAGAAAGATTTTAAGTATATGTACAACATTTTCGCATAAACTCTCTTAATATTATTTCTTCATAAGTTCAAATGAGGTTCTATTTATAAATTTGTGGTTTAACTAGATGTTAGACACAAGATCTATATGTTAGAGATGTTAACCAATAGTTACTCTACAAAACTAGCAGTTCACCAACCCATTTAATGCGTCTGATATACTGAAATTTGAATTTTTGGTGTCAACAGATGAATTTCTCAAAGACTATATGCTAAAGACTTAAATGTTGAACTTCCAAAATTCGTCTATTCAAGAGCAAAATTCAAATTTTGAATTTGTCAAATATATCCCAAGTTAGAACATATGAATTTTCATATTAAAAGTGCATCTATTGAGTTTGAATAGTTGTCTCATGTTTTTATAGTGTTCTCAAAATTCGAATTTCAGAATCTAAAATTCATTAGTCAGATGCTTCCTCAACATGGTACAATAGTTCTCCTCTATGAAATTCAAATTTTGTATTTAAAAATTCATTTGTCAAACACAACTCTAATGAGACTTACAAGTTCTCATTTCAAAATTCGAATTTTGAAATCCAAAACTCATCTACCAAAAGGAATCACTCTGAACTCTTTATGCACTTTAATAGCATTCAAATTTTGACTAGACCTTAGATGAATTTTGCACATTTTACTAGCTTTGCTTAACTTGAAATTCGAATTATAGAACTTGAAATTCATCTATCAGAGATGATAACTCTGGAACTTCAAATTTCAGCAAGCAAAGTTTGAATTTTGCACAAAATACATAAGCATTAACGTCAAAATTTGTCTGTTAGTTAATGTTTTCGAAATCTAACATATACTAACATCATATTTACTTAATTTAACTCATTCAAAACATATGGTATCAAGATTAAGTAATTCTTAAAGATTAAAACCACCTCAAGATCTAAGTGAAAACAAAATATACCTAGTATCTAGGTCTTCAATGCTTGAGCTCCACTTTCACTTAATCATTTCCTTCTTGGCATACTCCATTCTGATATTCAATTATTGAAGCATCCTATCTCTTCTTCTTTCTTGTGTGAGACATGATATTAATTATCATTTCTTTATTCCAGTGCTCATTCTTCCTACTTGGACCATCCTACATTTAATACATTACACTAATAAATCAAATAGTTAGTCCAATTTATATATCCAACTTATATTATACATTGTAAAAATACAGTGGATATATTAGTACATAACGTGATATACGCATTATAAACCCAATTAAGTACATGTTAATGCACATTTCACTTCTTTAAGGAACATTATCTATGTTAGGGGCATATGAAACATTTGTTCCTTATTAATCTATATTTGTCATCATCAAAACTTATACTATATTAATCCTAACAATGTCCCCCTTTTTTATGATGACAAATCACTAGTGAAAAATATGTATATTGATGCAATTTACTTTAGAAAATTCCAGATTAGACACATGCATATTTTTCACATGACTTCTCCCCCTATTTGACATCAACAAAAAGGTTTGGAGAATAATAAGTATTTCTTCTCCCCCTATTTGTAAGGTTGTACCGGTAAGCATAGATATCTAGGGTTATTTCAAGCACACACTGAAGCACAAACTGAAATGCAAATCATCATCAAAACTTGTTATACACTGCATATTTAGATCTTGCCAATTTTATTGATATGAAAATTGATACCAATTATTGGTGATATTCAAACTAATATCAGTTATTGTTTGAAACTATTATGACACCAATTATTATGATGCTTCTTGTTAAGATGATCATGATATGCACACATCTCAAGAGGTATCTTAGAGTTGAAGATTTGTTAGCTTCTTCCTTTATGGTTAAGGAGGGATGTTGAAACATCATTACTCCCTTTAGCATATTAGAACGAAGCAACAAAACTCTTCATAATAAATGGGGAGAGCTAAGGCATAAGCAATTTAATTTTAGAGAATGCCCACCCTCAACCTATGCATTTCATATGATAAAACTAAGAAAGCATAATGCAACAAATGAATATGTTCATACAAGAGCACATGATTGTGATTCTTCTTTTAAATCAAAAGGAGCTTTTGAAAACCTTTTCATTCAAAGTTATAAGATACCCCTAAGTATGAACATCTATTCAAATATGCATGCTTTTCACATCATTAGTCAGTTAGCAAGAGAAGTTATGAAAAGCAAACAAGTTTGATTATACAAATAAAGAAATGAACTTGTACAAACATTGAACTTCACAGTAAGCATCAATAGATTTAGATAGTTCATTATTTGAACAAGGACCATATTTTATTTTAATAACCTTATGTATCAACACCAACCAAGCATATTCAAAAAATAGTTAAATACTTGCAAACCAGCTTGGTTAATAGCTAATTTCTTCCCTTTCCAGTATGATTCCAATTGAGCACATCAAATACTCCATCTTTGTGAGACTTTCACCATTTAGCTCATGGAGTACCTGCAAAAGCAAAGGGAATATTTTTTTCTTTCTTTGGTACCTTTTCTTTTACTAGGGTCCACTAATAGTTAGTTCAAACATTTTATAGCACATATGGAACTAGAGTTCAATCTTACCCAATTGTATATATAATGCAATAATTGAAAAAGGGTAAGGGTGAAAGGTTACTAAAAAATATTTCCTTATTATTTTTGGCTTGTATGCAGTGTAGTATTGCTCATGTCTCCTTTTTGCATACAGACCATTTCCTTTTGAGCTTCTGCTCTTTCTTTTCTCAAGGTAAGTAGTTTTGTTTTCATTTGAGCTGCTTCCTTGAGAGGAGTAAAATGTTTGCTTTCAGTGCTTCTCTTTGTGATTTGCAATTGTAGCCTTAGATATTTTTAGAAGCTTTTCTTTTTAGTATCCTTTTTCTTGCACCAATAAGTTCTTTCTTCTTGGATTTGTTCTATACACATGAAACACTTGAAGAACATTTTGGTACCCACTAATTCTTGGGTCTAGGAGGATTAATGATATTCTTTGGAACCCATTTCATACTTTTGCTTAAACCATTTTTCCTTATATTGCACAGATAAGCAATATGACAATTTTTACCACAATATATGCATGATGGTGAGCTAAGCATTATAGTAGGCACAGAGTTTCATGTAGCTTTTATTTTTCCCCTTGGACTCACTCATATAGCCAGCACTTAACTTGTCAAACACACAATTCTATTTGCCAAGTGAAATATTTGACTTGCCTTTGCCTGGGGTGAAATTGGCTATTACTTTAGTTAGCTCATCTTTTTCTTTAGCTAATCTATCACATGAATTACAAGAGGAAGTGTGTGTGTGTGCGTGTGTGTGTTTCACAAAAATTTTCTAAATCATTTATTTTCTGTTTAAGTGATTCCTTTTCAATCTTTTCAAATTTTAATTCATTTTCTAAGGAAATCACTTTATTCTAACTATGTGTAAGTACTTTTGCTAATCTAATCAATTCATCATACATTTCATTATAAGCATAACTCATTAGGAGAATTATCAAAATCAGATTCAGAGTTAGAATTTGATACATCATCATCAGTTTTAGCCATTAAGCATGGATATGTATCCTCATCATCTTTATCTGAACTGTTGCCCTAGATTGCAAAGGTGTATGCCACTTTAACTTTCTAATTTTTCTTTTCTGTATATCTTCCTCCTTGCCTCTTTGAGTAGTACTTTAGCTTACTTGCAAGGTAGGAGTACTTTTGTTTATGAAGTTCCTTCTTTTTTATGTTGAGGAATTTGTCAAATTTGATGGTCAATAGTTTCAACTTGTCCTCCTCATCATCACTGCTGCCATCATCACTTTCATTATCAGTATCATCATCTTCTAAGCTCCATGATGTAATAGCTTTGAACATTAGCATTTTTCCTTTGTTTTGCTACTCTTACAGAAGGTCAAGTCTTCCTTCATGTTTAACAAGTCTTCCAAACAATGCAGTGATAGATTGATATGATTCTCCTCTCATTTCTTCAATAGTTGTCACTTTCAGTTGTCATTCTTTGGGTAGAGCTCTGAGTATTTTACATACTTTCTTACTTTGTGTGTAGTTCTTTCCCAAAGCTACCAGATGATTAACAATGTGAGTAAAATGAATTTGCATTTCTTTAACTGGCTCACCATTGTTTATCTTGAAGACTTCATATTCAACTGTAAGAAAGTTGAGCCTGTCATCCTTCACTCCCTTAGTTCCTTTATGAGCAATCTCCAGAGCATCCCACATTTCCTTTACTATGTTGCAATCTAACACTCTAAAGAATTCATCTTGCAAAAGAACACTAACTAAGAAGTGCTTTGCCTTGAAGTTCAACAGGACTCTTTGCTTATCTTCATCATCCTATTCTCCTTCTGAATTATCTCTATATGTGCCATCATTCTGCATTCTCTTTAGCACAAAATCTCCTTTCTTGATGATAGACCAGATTTCTAGGTCAATGGATTGAAGAAATATTTGCATCCTCATCTTCCAGTATCCATAGCGTTTACCATTGAAGCCTGGAGGTCTATTGACATTATTTCCCTATAGCAGTATATTCTCTCCAAAGCCAGTCATCTTACTCCCGAATAATTAGATCATTTGTAGGGCGTCCAAGCTCTGATACCAATTGTTAGGATAGGCTGGTCACCCAAGAGGGGGGGTGAATTGGGTGATGCAAGATTTTCACCCCTTTTGGATCACAACTTTAATTCACCAGCTGTGCAACAAAACAGGGATGAATAGAGAAAGTTAAGATCAATAGTTAAGAGGAGAAGATGAAGAGCAACATATAGGAATTTATACTGGTTCAGCCCAAAATAATTGGCCTACATCCAGTCCCCAAGTCACTACTTGAGATTTTCTACTATATCCCACAAGTTTGATCTGGGCACCTGTGAAACCTCAGTACATCCTATAAGTTTCAGTAGACACTTATAAAACCATTATCCCCACATCCTTACAAGATGTGTGATATCCCTTAGGGCCTGTTTGGTTCATAGAATTATTGGGAATGGATTAGAATTGAATGGTTGGGAATGGAATGGAATCTTGTAAGACAAAATTTTGTTTGGTTCACCATGGGAAAGACATAGGTAACAACTTGAATTTGTTTAATTGGATATAAGAAAAGGATAAAATGGGATGTGAATAATGTGCAAAAAGTCAAAATTGCCTCTAAGTAAAAATTAAGCCCAACATCAATAGCTCCAATGCTATGTTTATAACATGACCTGTTTTTTTTTCTTTTTCTTTTTAGTTACAAAAGGGTGACCTCTTTTTTTTGTTCAAACAATAACCTCATATTTTAAGCTTCTAAATATTTTCATTTTTATTAAATAAAAACTATTTAAGCATAAATTTTAATATAAAAAGTAGAAGGGAAACTTACGTATATTTCAATTCTTATTATTTTTTATTTTAAATTTTCTAAATTAAATATTTTTAGAGAAAAAAATTATATAAGAAAAATTACACTAAATAACTTGTAGGAACTAATGAAGAATTTTCAGGAGAAAATGGGGTACATAATCTATGAAGGGTATTTTAAGAATGATATTTCATAATTAAGGTCATTTCTGTCATTTGGTCTCCATTCCCAATGGTAGAGATAAGCAAAGTCAGGGTCCAAGGTAGGAAAACTAACTCCTAGATCTTTGGCCATCTTCAATCCCAAAAGAGTCTAGATTCCCACTCTCATGTCCAACCAAATAGTTCAAGTGTGGGAATAAAATCTAGATTCTCACTCCATTGACACCCAGAAAATGAACCAAACGAGTCCTTAGTGTTTTCCCATACTAAGATTCTACTTAGAAAATAGTAGGAAAGAGTGATTACAGAAATGAGACTCTCTTTAAGAGTAGATGATACATTGAAACTCACTTTATTGAGATGGGTTTTTCAAAAAATGTTGACACAGAAAGATTTTATGTATATGTACAGCATTTTCGTATAAACTCTCTTAATATTATCTCTCCATAAGTTCACATGAGGTTGTATTTATAAATTTATGGTTTAACTAGATGTTAGACATAAGATCTATCTGTTTGAGACATTAACCAATGGTTACTCTATAAAACTAGCCATTTACCAACTGCATTTAATGCGTCTGACATACTGAGATTCAAATTTTGGGTGTCAACAAACGAATTTTGTAGAGACCATTAGCTAAAGGCTTAAACGTTGAACTTCTAAAATTTGTCTGTTCAAGAGTGAAATTCAAATTTTGAATTTGTCAAATATATCTTATGTTAGAACATACGAATTTTCATATTAAAAGTGCTTCTGTTCAGTTTGAACAGTTGCCTCATGTTTTCATAGTGCACTCAAAATTTGAATTTCAGAATCTGAAATTCGTTTGTTAGAGGCTTCCTCAACATGGTACAAAAGTTCTCCTCTGTGAAATTTAAATTTAGTATTTTAAAATTTGTCTATTAGAGACATGCTCTAACGAGTTTCCCAAGTTCTTATTTCAAAATTTGAATTTTGAAATCCAAAATTCGTCTGTCAGATAGAGTGACTTTAAACTCTTCATGCACTTTAATAACATTCAAATTTTGACTAAACCTCAGACAAATTTTGCACATTTTACTAACTGTACTTAACTTGAAATTCGAATTTTAGAGCTTGAAATTCGTTTATTAGAGATGATAACTCTGGAACATCAAATTTCAATAAGTAAAGTTTGAATTTTGCGCAAAATAAATAAGCATTAACTTCAAAATTCATCTATTAATCAGTGATTTCCAAATCTAACATATGCTAATATCAGATTTACTTAATCTAACACATTTAAAACATATGGTAACAAGATTAAGTAATTTTCAAAGATTAAAACCACCTCAAGACCTAAGTGAAAACAAAATATACCTAGTATCTAGGTCTTCAATGCTTGAGCTCCACTTTCACTTTGTCATTTCTTTCTTGACATGCTCCCTTCTAATCTTCAATTCTTGGAGCATCCTATCTCTTCTTCTTTCTTGAGTGAGACATGATATTGATTACCATTTCTTTATTCTAGTGCTTTCTCTTCTTACTTAGACCATCCTACATTTAATATGTTAAACTTACAAATCATGTAGTTAGTCTAATTTATATATCCAACTTATATTATACATTGTAAAAGCATAATGAATATATTAGTGCATAATGTGATATATACATTATAATCCTAATTAGTATATGCTAATGCACATTTCACTTCTTTAAGGAACATTATATATGTTAGATGCATATGAAGCATTTGTTTCTTATTACTCTATATTTGTCATCATCTAAATTTATACTATATTAATCCTAACAGGATGCTATGGCTACCCCTTAAAACAAATGCATATTAATCACAAATATCACAAAAAATATATGTAACTAAAATAATGTATATGCATAGCATTATGAGAATTTAAATAACTAATTCAATCAACCAAACAAGCATGTGATCAAATAATTAAATAAATTGTCCCACTATTTTATTTATTTAATGTGCCCAATAATCGTTTAAAAAATTAATTTTTGGATTAATGAATAACTCAATTATTTTGTGATGATTAGAAATAGTGTTATATATAATTGCCTAAATAAAATTTTTCAACTTTTAGACAATTAAAGAACAAAAATAATTTTTTTTGCAAAATATTTAGACAACCTAAAACTAATTATCTAGATTTTAAGCAATTAAAAACGTAAGGCACAAAAAATAAATAAACACAAAAAGTCTGAAATATTTCAAGAAAATTAAAAGAGAATGGCCCAATAGTTTTAGTCATAAAATTCTAGAAGCCCAAAAACCACAGGCTCAGTTAGTTATAATATTTTTTAACGAAATATGGCCAAGAAATGCAGGAAAGAAGAACAAAAAATATAGGCCAGAAATGCTTTCAGCCCAATTTCACATGCAACCTAACCCATCTGAATAAGTGAAACATTTCATTTCACTATTGGGCTAAACGGTATCATTGCAGCACAAAGGAATACCCCCCTATGGACAACATAAAATGACATCCCATTTTGGAGAAGTTCCAACATGCACCAGATTGTATAGGATTGGTTATGATTTGAATGGTTGTATGAGCCTCATTAATGCATGAAAATATTGTTGAAACCTTGGGTAAAGCCTAAATGGTTGAATTATGGATTTTGTACAATTATGCTTTATGTTAATTAGGAATATTATGACATTGTAGAGGTTGTTTGGTTGATCAGAGGAGTTCAAGTCATAGGTTGCAATCTGAAAGCTTGTAAGAATCGTGTGTGTGGTATCGGCAATTTAAGATAACCAGGTGTTTGTGATTTATGTGTTGTATATGGATATATATGTATGTATGCATATTCCTATTCTTACCACAATATTGTTTGTGTATGTATATTATTTTTCTACATATCGTGGTATGTACATGGTTATTCAAGAGATGATGATTGTACACAAGGTTTATGTGTGATTATGTAGCATCCCCATACTATTGCATGCTAGCATAACCGTGATGATGATTATGATGATGATATATATATTTAGAGGCATGTTAGCACATCATTGACATCTTCACCATTGATGCATATTATAAAGTGGATGTTGGGGTGATGATGAGATATGATATGATGATGATATGAGAAATAATGATGAATGATATGTTATGATGATGATATATGATATGATCATTTGGAGAAAGATCCTTACTGCTAAATCCTCTCCCATGGTCTGAAGAGCTAGGCTACAGTGGACTACACCTTCCCTAAATCACCACCAATTTGGGTGGTTGAGAGGAAGGAGAATCACGGTCGAATCACTAGTGTAACCTTTGGCCGATTTACGTTAGTATGAGGTGAGTTTAGTGATATCCCAGAATCAGTCTTCACTAGCTGTTAGAAGGGAATCACCTATTGGAAATGTCCTGTTATGACGTTAGCCCATGGTTCTAGCTATGTACGAGGGAAAACATGCATACCATGCCATTTTGTATTGCATTGCACCATATGCATATATGTGTGAATTATTGATATAGGTTACATGTGATTGTATTCCTAATTACTGAGACTTTATCTCATACCCTCTCTCATGACTAACATTTCAAGTGAAGGCTCTAGTACTAGTTCAGAGAGGATAAGAGAGTTGTTGCCTCTTCGGTATCGGGAGTATCCAAGTTAACGGTAGTTTATGATTGTCTATGTTATGAATTGTGCCAAGTAGGATATTATGTTTGTAATTGATATGAGGATCATGATGACTGTAATGATGATGGTTGTATGATATATATATATGATGATGATGAATGATATGGGATGACGTTGATGATGATAGGTTTGGATATGTGGCATGTATGGTTATATGTATGTGACAATGGTTTGGACCCTGGTATGGGTCATTATTGTTGAAGTGTGTGTTTGTGAGCAAGAACTATTGTATATGGGAGCTAAAAGCTGTTTTAGGCCTCGTAGGTGTTTTAGGCATGTAGCTTATTATGTAGAATTTGGGTTCAAGGGTGCCAAATCCTGGTGAAGTGGCTTTTTTAGGGTGAAACATCTTCAAACAAGTTGGTTGAACCAAATAGGATCTGTGTGGTTAGTCCATAGTTGTCAATTTGCCTTTGGTGGTAATTACAGTGCTTAAGTTGTGAGTTTTGGGCAAAAAGTGGTTAAAATGGCATTAGGTGTCCAAACTCTCCAAACGGAGATGGATTTGAGTGAAATCGGTGTCTATAGTTAGATTAGGATGAAAGTGAATTGTAGGAGTTGAATCAGGTCAATCGGAGGTCGGAGCACGAAGTTGTACACGTCTGAAATCCACTTGGAGAATCAGCAACTTGCTAACATGGTATCAGTAGATCACGCTGCGATGCTAGCAGCTTGGCTGTGATGCCAACCTATTCTGTTTCTTTGAGGCCACGGTATTATTGCAGCTGGTAAAGGCTCCAGTACTATTCTAACCCTTGTCTATGGTTTTTGATGCTATAGGTGACTATTCGGGGTTTGTGAGTGCATGTTGTTATAATAAACCTATCAGTTATTAGAGTATACTTGTAAATTAAGAGTGAGTGTTAAAGGATTGAATATGATGTTAAAAGATTTATTATCCTTTATCTATGCGTTAGGAGTTTGTTATTATGTTGAAGTTATCAGGCTATGGAACAAATATCCTTTTGCTTTTCTTATTTTCCTCTTTAGATTTGTTTAGTTTTGGCCTTTAGGGTGAATATAAGAAGGGAGGGATTACCGCTTCATGAGAGTGTACTAATGAGCAAGCCTCCTTGTTCCCCATATCTATTTTTAACCATAATTTTGAAGTAGTTACTTAGGTTTAGTTATGATTTCTAGCAACAAACAAATCATTTTTCAATTTGTCTTTTGTTTCAAAAATGGCTTATTATATTTTATAAAATTACAAGCTTGTTATGTTTGATTTGGCTAGATGGAACTATGCATTTGGCATGTTGTAGCTGAGAGATCAATCTTACCTCTAGTATTATATATGGTGTTTTGAGGTAATGTTTCTACATCAACAAAGTCTACCAAAAAATTTTTTTTAAGTATGCATACGAGGACCTATGTTTAATCTAGTGAATGTAGAAGCCCCCCTCATGTTTCTGAAAATTAGATGTATATGGTATTAGGATTTATATCATGTACTCACTCATGTGTTGATTTTGCACCCACCACCTGGAATTGAGAAAGCAGCTAAGAGGAAAATTAGGAGAGAGAAGGAAATTGAGCATTTTAAAATGATGATGGAGACATGAGAATTCCAGAGAAAGAAAATATTTTATTAGCAACCATATAAATATATATAGTTCTTAGAATAATTGATTTCGAGTCTGAGTTAGAGAGTCAAAGAAAGATGAGAAGGGGGTTACATCGCTATCTTGCTACTTTGTGAGATCATCATCAGGACAATAGTTAGGAATAGCACATCTTAGAGCATGTGGCCATGAATTTAATTCTTAGACCATGTGGCATGTATCATATGTAGAGGTGATTGGAGGCATTAGACATCTGCAGATAGAGAACTCAGACATAAGAGTTGCTCCCTCCAATTTCAAAAATAAGAGGAAAAAAAGTTATTTTACACATACCAATGAAGTTAGTTAAGTTCATTTAATTTGTAGTTAAACATATATTTTTTTCTAAAATTGCCCTTAGTTAATGATCTTTTTCTTTAAACTAGATTAATTAATACTCATTGAAAATCATAATGGTTGAAGGATATTTATGAAATACCTCATTTATTACTATAGAAATCTACATTTCTTCTTATATTTTTGACCAACTATTTCCTCCAAAATTCTCTTTGATGAGGGAATACATATTTAAGAAGACAGGCCTTAATGGTAGCTGACAAGTGACAACTTGGCCACAGGCTCCCATAATGCAAACCAAGAACTATACTTCAACCAAGAACCTCCACAAGGTTATGCTATGATCATACAGTTGGAAATACTGCAATGTAATACCCCATATTGTGTTGAAACAAGAGTTTTGATGATTCCAAACCAACATTCAAGAGCTTGGATTGAAGATATCAAAGGAGAGCAAAGTTGTTTCAAGTGAAGATTCTCTGAGTACTTGCTGTTAGATCTTTTGTAGGATCCTTAGTTTTTGTTATGACTGGGTAAAAGATTTTGATTTGAAGAAAAGAAGTTTTCAAACTTTGATTTTATGTTAAATCTTCAAATATTTGAAAAACACCCACAAACAGACGATGGTTGAAAGTTTAAGCTAAACTGTCAAGTTGGAAATTCGAACTTTGCCTTTGGAAATTCGAATTTCGAGCTAAAATTGAATAAGTCTCAAGAGATGACTCTCTGTCAGACAAATTTTGGTTGTTCAAAATTCGAATTTTCATCTAGTCTGAAAAGAGGCCTTTTGCTAACAGACGAACTTCACACTTTCAAAATTCGAATTTCAAGTAAAATGAAGTTTGTAAAAACCAAAGAAATTCGTCTGAAACTATGATGAAGTGCATCTGAAATCAAAATGAAATTGAGTTTGATAAATGTTCTCTGACAGACGAATTTTAAACTTCCAACATTCGAATTTTCATACAAGTCTGAAAGATGCTTCTTTGCAACAGACGAACTTTGAGTCTTCAAAATTCGAATTTCAAACAAAACAAAACTTGAGAAAATGGAAGAAATTCGTCTGAAACTATGTTAAAGTTCACCTGAGATCAAGAGTGATTTAAGTTTTAAAACTGCTCTCTCACAGACGAACTTTGAACATTGAAATTCGAATTTCAGAAGCTAAGTTCTTGAGTCTATTGAAATGAAACATTGACATACGGATGATAAGAACTTGCAACATTCGAATGATGAAATTAGTCTGAAAAAAGTTTCTCTCACAGACGAATTTCGCCCCTTTAAAATTCGAATTTTGAAGAAAGTAATCTACTGTGTCCCTTTAAACGTTCAATGGACAGACGAATTTTGGGATCCAAAAATTTGAATTTCGAAGGCACTGTGGAAAATTGAAAACACTGATCACACTTAACCGAAACACTCTCTTCTTGAAAATTCGTATGTCAATTTGTGAAAATGTTTTGTAAGTTTCAAAATTCGAATTTCACTTCATGAACAGACGAACTTCGTGATGTAACGTTGGAAGCTTTAATCTTTGGTTCCTTCGAAATTTGTCTGTTGGCCAACCAAAATTCGAATTTCAGTATGTCAGAAACATTAAATGCGGTTGGTAAACGAATAGTTTTTCAGAGTAACCGTTGAATAACTTCCCCAACGGATAGATTTAGTCTCTAACGGATATATGAGACCTAAATCTATAAATACAACATCATTTGAATTTGTGGGTAACGAATCAAACTTGTATATACCAAATTTCTGCTGAATCTTCTTCTCAAAAGCTTTTACCCTCTTAACTTCTAAACTTGTACTAAAACTTTCATATCCACTCTTTACAAGAGAGTTATTTCATTGTAATTAATCTATTCTTCATCTGGGAGATAGATTTACTTGTGAGGGGTATTCACAAGGGGATTGGGAAGCACATTGTGAAAGTGCTTAGAGTGTTTGAGAGAGCTCCAGAAATAGAGCATACTCATGTACTGCGGCTTTAGCAAGAAGCCCACTGAAATTCTTGCTGTATAGTGGATAAATCTCAAGAGGTGTCTTGGGGACTGGATGTAGGTCAAGTGAATAGACCGAATCAGGATAAATCACTGTCTTCTCTTCTCCTTATCTTTACTTTTCACCTTGCTCTGTTTTACGCATTGTTTTCATTATACTGTGATATCTTCACTTACTTCACTTTGTGCAGAAAAATTTCCAACTTCCCAATTCACCCCCCCTCTTGGGAAGTCAGCCCTGCTAACAAGTGGTATCAGAGCCTGGATTCCCACTCAAACGATTTTACAGTCCGGGAACAAAGATGGCTGGCTTTGGAGAGAGTATACTTTCTGAAGGGAATAACACTAACAGACCACCAGGCTTCAGTGGAGAGCATTATGGATACTGGAAGATGAGGATGTAGATCTACCTACAATCAATTGATCTTGACATCTGGTCTGTCATTGAGAAAGGAGATTTCATCCCAATGACTCCAACTGAAGATGAAAGACACAAAGAGAAGCTGGAAGAAGAGTGGAATGATGAAGACAGAAGGAGAGTCCTACTGAATTTCAAAGCAAAGCATTGTTTAGTCAGTGCCCTGAACCAGGATGAATTCTACAGAGTCTCGCAATGCACCACTGCAAAAGGAATGTGGGATACTCTGCAGATTGCACATGAGGGAACATCTGGAGTCAGGGAGAACAGACTGAACACGTGCATTGGAGAGTATGAAAGCTTCAGAATGGCTGAAGGAGAAACTGTAAAGGAGCTCCAAAAGAGGTTTACTCTCATTGTGAATCAGCTGAAGAGCCTGGGAAAGGAATACAATCAATCTGAGAAAGTAAGAAAGATACTCAAAGCTCTCCCTCTGGAATGGCAGCCCAAGGTGACAGCAATAGAGGAAGCCAGAGGAGAATCAATGGCCTCTGTCACAGCTCTCTTTGGCAGCCTTGAGGAGTATGAAGGAAAAATCAAAGCTCTCAAGGAAGCTGGGCTGGACAGAAAGAAGAAAGGCCTTGCCCTTAAAGCTGCTGATGAAAAGGAAGAAGAATCTGATGAAGGAGATGAGCTGGATGAAGAAACTCTGGCTATGATGGTCACAAAATTCGGAAGATTCTACAACAAGAAGAAGAACAGGAAATTCTTCAAGAAGGGAGTTGCTGGAGAAAGCAAGAAAGAAACAAAAGAACCTGTAACTTGCTATGAGTGCAAGAAGCAGGGACATATAAAGTGGGACTGCCCCCAATTCCTCAAGAAGCAAGAAAAAGAGAAGAAAGTTGCTGACAAAGGGAAGAAGAAGAAAGCCTACATTTCATCTATATGGGGCAACAGCTCTGATGAGAAAGAAGAAGATGAGGATGAGATTGCCAACATTTGTCTGATGGCACTTGCCTTTGAAGAAGCCACACCCTCATGCAGCAGTGATCAGGAAGAAGAGGTACATGAATCTGAACCTTCATATTCTGAGTTACTTGATGCATTTCATGAGCTTCATGATGAATTCATTAGAGTTGGCAAAGAAAAGGATAAATAAGCTGGAATCTCAAACCATAGTTTCTGAAATTGCCTCTTTACCTCCTACTGAATCTGTTTGCTGCACCTCATGCACTGAACTTAAGCAAACTAATGATTATTTAGTTAAAAGCATGTCTAGGCTCACTAGAGGTAAAGATATGTTGTTTGCCTTGATGGGGAGCCAAAGAATATCACAAGGAAAAGCTGGTCTTGGCTATGATCCATGTGCTGTCAAGGAAAAGATTAGGAAGAAAAATCAGAGTGCGTATATGAGACATTTTGTGCATGCTGAGAACAATAAAAAAAAATGATGCATCACCTCACATTGAAACATATGATCAACCAAGGCATGCTAAACAAAAGTATTATTGCATTGTTTTCTTCCTGCCACTCAATCTAGCAGTTCATTCATTACCTGTCATTTCTGTAACAAAAAGGGACATATTTCCAGTTCTTGTGCATTGAAGAAAAATGGACTTGGCAAGAAAGCTGAATGGGTTCCCAAAGTTGCATCTGCATCTAGGGAATTACTTACTGACCGAAAAGGACCCAAGCAAATTTGGGTACCTAAAAGGAAAACATAAACTTTGTTTTGCAGGTCTGTCTCAAAGCTAAGAAAAGCAACAAATGGTATATGGACAGTGCCTGCTCAAGCCACATGACTGGTGATAAGGAGAAGTTCATCACCCTTAGAGACAAGAAAGGAGGAAAGGTGACCTTTGGAGGTGACCAATATGGCAAAATCGTTAGTATTGGAATTGTGGGCAAAAATCCAGAAACATCCATTGAAGAGGTGCTGTTTGTGATTGGCCTCAACCACAACTTGCTAAGCGTGAGTCAGACTTGTGACAAAGGAAACTGGGTGTTGTTTGACTCAAAGTTTTGCCTAGTCATCAGAAAAAGTGATCACAAAATAATCCTTAAAGCTCAAAGGGATGGTAACTGTTATACTATTGACCTTGATGAACTTCCTCCCTTGGATTCTGTATGTTTAATTAGTCAGGATAATGATAGTTGGTTATGGCATAAGAGATTAGCTCATGTTAACATGAATCAACTGTCTAAACTGATTAAAAATGAGCTAGTAACTGGTCTACCAAAAATATCTTTTGAAAAGGATAAAGAATGTGATGCATGCTTAAGAGGAAAACAAACTAAATCATCCTTCAAATCTAAAAATGTAGTTACCACAACTAGACCACTTGAATTGTTGCATATGGACTTAATTAGACCATCTAGGGTGAAAAGTCTTGGTGGTAATTTGTATGTGCTTGTAATTGTTGATGATTACTCTAGATTTACTTGGACATTATTTCTCTCTTCTAAAAGTGATACCTTTGATGCATTTGTAATCTTAGCAAAGAAAGTGCAAAATGAGAAAGGTATTTCTATTATGTCTATCAGGTCAGACCATGGAGGAGAATTTGAAAATGCATACTTCCTGGAGTACTACAATGAGCATGGGATTGACCACAACTTCTCAGCACCAAGAACTCCTCAACAAAATGGAGTGGTAGAAAGGAAGAATAGAACCATTGAAGAGATGGCTAGAGCTATGCTGAATGAGAAGGAACTCTCTCAAGTGTTTTGGGCTGATGCAGTGAATACAGCAAGTTACATCATAAACAGAGCCTACATCAGACCAATCCTTAGGAAGACTCCATATGAGCTGTACAAGGGAAGAAAGCCAAATATGTCACACCTCCATGTGTTCGGGTGCAAATGCTTCATTCACAACAATGGGAAAGAAAATCTGGGTAAGTTTGATGCCAAATCCGATGAAGGTATATTTCTGGGCTGTTCTAGTAGGAGTAAGGCATATAGAGTTTATAATAAAAGATCAAATGTGGTAGAAGAATCTGTGCATGTGGTTTTCATTGAAAATGAAACTATTTCAAAACATGTTACCAATAAGGATAATCTTGCTTTTGACTTTGAAAAACTGGGTATTTCTGATAAAAGTAAAACTGAACCTCCAAAGATATCTGAATCTGTTAACACAGAAGAAGATATCCAGGAGCAAGAGTTTGATGAAGAAATTAATGAAGAAATATTTCAAGAACTCCCTAGAGCTTGGAGATATCAAAGGAATCATCCTGTTGATCAAGTAATAGGGAATGTTCAAGAGAGAGTCAAAACCAGAAAACAGTTAAGGGATCAAATGCTCAACTGCGCTTTCATTTCTCAAATTGAACCTAAATGTGCTGAAGAAGCTTTAACTAATGACTACTGGATTTTAGCTATGCAAGATGAACTAAATCAGTTTGAAAGAAATCATGTTTGGGATTTAGTGCCCAGGCCCAAAAATCATCCTGTTATTAGTACCAAATGGGTTTTCAGAAATAAACTGGATGAATCTGGAACAATAATCAGAAATAAGGCTAGACTGGTTGCTAAAGGGTATAATCAGGAAGAAGGTATTGATTTTGAAGAAACCTTTGCACCAGTAGCTAGACTAGAGGCTATAAGAATACTGCTAACATACGCATGCATGAAAAACATTTTACTATATCAAATGGATGTAAAGAGTGCCTTTTTAAATGGATATATCATGGAAGAGGTTTATGTAGATCAACCTCCAGGTTTTGAAGATTCTACTAAACCAAACCATGTTTATAAACTGAAGAAGGCTCTTTATGGTTTAAAACAAGCCCCTAGAGCATGGTATGAGAGACTGAGCAATTTTCTAACTGAAAAAGGGTTTAATAGAGGCAAAGTTGACACAACTTTATTCACTAAGAAAGAAAATAAAGATTTACTGATTGTTCAAATCTATGTTGATGATATTATTTTCGGTGCTACTAATGAAACTCTTTGCAAGAAATTTTCTAAGTTAATGCAGGGAGAAATCGAGATGTCCATGATGGGTGAACTTAACTTCTTCCTTGGACTGCAAATCAGACAGCTTGATGATGGTATCTTTCTCAGTCAATCCAAGTATCTAAAGGAGCTGCTAAAGAAGTTTGGAATGGAGAATGCCAAGCCAATGGGAACACCTATGGCTACTGCAACCAAACTAGACATGGATGAGAATGGGAAGATGTTTGACATTACTCAGTACAGGAGAATGATTGGATCCCTGCTGTACTTAACTGCCAGCAGACCTGACATTATGTTCAGTGTCTGCATGTGTGCAAGGTTCCAATCATGCCCCAAAGAATCCCATGCAACAGCTGTGAAAAGAATTTTTAGATATCTTATTGGAACATCACAGATGGGTCTTTGGTATCCAAAAGGCAATGGAGAAGACCTCAAAGGATACACTGATGCTGATTTTGCAAGATCTAAAACTGACAGAAAAAGCACAAGTGGAACCTGTCAGTTCCTTGGAGGATCCCTAGTTTCATGGTTCAGCAAAAAGCAAAACAGTGTGGCCTTATCTACTGCAGAAGCTGAGTATGTTGCAGCTGGAAGCTGTTGTGCCCAAGTCATCTGGATGAAACGGCAGCTTGAAGATCTTGAGGTTAAAATAAAAGAGATACCAATCATGTGTGACAACCAAAGTGCTATAAATATCACCAAGAATCCTATCATGCATTCAAGGACGAAACATATTGAAGTTAGGCACCACTTCATAAGAGATCACGTTCTGAAAGGAGAAGTCAGATTGGAGTACATCCCAACAGAGGATCAAGTTGCTGATATACTCACAAAACCTCTGCCAGAAGACATGCTTTGTAAAATAAGGAGAGAATTGGGAATGGTAAACCCCAATGAACTGTAAGATATTTCTGTGCAATTCTGTCTTTAGAATTTTCAATATTAGAATCAATTCTTACTTGAGCATCGGAGTATGTTTAATTTTAGGTGCAGGTGCTCCTTGTAAAAATCAATGACTAAAAGGTTCAAAAGTTTGGAAAACTCCAGATTGAATCAACCAGAAAGTGAAGAGAATGACAATTATTGTAAGTTATGAATTCATTCCGTAAGTTTTAAGGTTGAAATTTGTATGTTGTTTGATTGCTAGAAGAATTTCATTGATAATATGTGTTTTTGAACTGATCAACATGATCAACATTCGAATTTTAGTTGACCAACAGACGAACTTCAACCTGTTATGCCTTGGAATAGTTCTCAGTAATGCCTCGAAATTCGTCTGTTGAAACTTAAAAGTTCGAATTTTCAAAATCAGAAATTTCAAAGTTATGCTTGTCCATCACTGCTACACAAATTATTACTTCTTAACATACGAATATTGGACAATCTTTACAAAAGTTGAAAAATTCGAATTTTCAGTTCAAAATTCGTCTGATGAATCATGTCCTTCATGTTGAATTATTGAAAGATGCAGTTCTGCATGTTTAATTCGTCTGTTGATTTATGGTTTGATTGTTGCCTGCCTTTTTCTTTTCAACATTCGAACTTTGGTGGAACAAAATTCGTCTGTTGTGCTTGTATTGCTTGTTCCAAGCCACTGTCAGACGAACTTTCAGAATGAAAATTCGTCTGTCAGTAAGCTTTGCTGAATGGTTTAACTTGTAACTGCCTGAAGTTCGAATTTGACCCCTCAAAGTTTGTCTGTCAGACGGTTACACACGTTAAATGCAACGGTTTTCCTCAGAACAGACGCAACCCTATTTGTAACCTCTCTAAATTTGTTCTGATTCTCTCTTTAATCCTCTTAACTCCTGTCCAAAAATCGTCATTCTTGACCGTTTAAACTTCCATTCGCATCCCACAAACCTTTCCTTAACCTTATTCTGTATCATTCCACTGAAAAATGGCGAGAGTAAAGATCCCTGGAGCAGGACAAGCTGGAACTCGGCCAAAAAGAACGGTCAAATCTCAATATGCTACAAAGGAAGGAGAGAAATCCAAGAGAAAGGCCGAACCCAGTAAAGCTACCCCTTCTAAATGCCAGAAATCATCATCCAAGGCAGATTCACAGAAAACTGGACCTTCCTCATCAAAAACTGCGGTCCCTTCGGCTGATACTGCTACTGTGGCTTCCTCCTCTTCTACACAATCTGGAGAATTTGAGCTTACTACACTGCCACTTTGGAGCACTCCTGAGATTCAAGAAGAGTTTTCTGCCAAGTTTTCCAGCAAAAAGGTAATCAAGCCTCACTGTGTAAATATGGAGCAATTTTTGATATCCAACAACTTTGATGCTGCATTATGGTTGATAAGATACAAAAATCTGTTGGAAATTGCTGAAAAATATGATGATGAAGTAGTGAAGACTTGGTATGCCTCTCTTCAATATAACAGCAAGAAAAAGAAATGGGAGGTCACTTTGAGTTCAAGGACCATCTGGCTTGCTGATGAAACAATCAATGAAGTGCTGGAAATCCCAGGACAAGATGGGCTGAAAATTGACATCACAGCCTCTGGATATATGGATAAGGCAAGCACAGCTGATGAAGAAGGTGGATCCTTTCTGAACTACAAAGAGAGCACCATCTTGGACACCTTATTCAGGAGAAGGGAGAACAGGCCAACAATAAATCTGTTGAAGCCCACAGACCTAAGTGTACAAGTCAGGATCCTGCACTATATAGTGTCCAGGATCATATTCAACAAGGGTGGCAGCTTCAATTTGATAACAAGGGCAGAGGCTCATGTGATGACTGTTATCATACGTGGGAAGCTGATTAACATGGGTCATATCATCCTCCAGAGAATGATAAAGGCAAGGGATCAGAGGAAGGATTCCATACTCCCCTATGCTGTAATTATTTCAAGAATCCTGCAGCATGCTAGAATTCAACACATTGAAAAGGGGAAAGGGAAACTTACTGAGGCATTCAAAGAGGAGGAACTGCAAAGGATGGGCATTGAAAGAGATGAAGGACGATGGGTTGGAAAGGGAGCAGGGAAATCTGAAGACTTGTTCTTTGTTGCTGATGCATCCCTCCAACAAGAAGGAACTTCCGAGGCCCATGGCAAATCTGTACCTCAGCCTTCTCAGCCAATCCCATCTCCCTCCAGGCCTACTCACCCTCCTTCCACTCCCTCCTCACGGGCCAAGCCAACAAAGGTCACTGAGTTGTTTGACAGTCTGTCAACACTCATTCTTAGCATAAGAGATGAGCAAAATGCCAAATTTGCTCATCTACAAGATCAGATCCATCAGTTGGCTGTAAATATGAAGGTGGTGGCTGATGCCTATGAAGAGATAAGAAATGCAATTCCTACCACTTCAGCTCCACCTCAGCCTGGTGTCCCTGAGCCTACTTTGTCTCCATCCCCTGTGCCTCCAAGTCCCTTCGAGATTGCCTCCTCTGACCATGATGATGATGATATAGACGGTGCTGGTGCAATGAGTACACCAAGTCCTGGTCCACCCTTGGACTATGGATTGGGAGAAAAAGGACTCAAAGATGCAAGCCCTCATGAGCCCATGCAAGAAGATGCTCAGGAATCAATTCTGTCAACTCAAGAATCTGAGCAAGTTGAAAGACTAGTTGCAGCCATTTCAAGCTCCTCTATGCAAGAAGATGTGAGCACTGAAGAAAGGAGCCTTGTACCTGTTGTTGACTATGTTGCCATTGCTCACAATGCTCTACTGGTAGCTCAGAGGAGAAGGCTGGAAGAAATGTTTCCTCCTGCTAAACCAGCTTCCTCTTCTCTAGCTGCCTATGGTCTTACAGAGGAACAAAGAGCTCAACTAGCTCTTTCCAGACAGGCAATGCAGGAGCTGCTGGAAATCTCTGACGAGGAAACAAGCACTGAGCCCCCAGCTGAACCTGAAATCCCTTTTGCTTCTGTGCCCCTTCGTGCTATTCCTGTCTCTCAGATCCCTCCTCCGGCTGATTTTGTTGGCCTTCCTGATGATGTCAAAAAGGGGGAGAAGTCTGGGCAAACTGGAAAGCCTGCTGCTGAGCAATATGGGAAAGGAAAAGGGAAATCCTACAGCAAGAAGACCAAGTCCAAGAAGAAATGATTGGAGATTAGGCTTAAGTCCTCTTATTGTACTTTGTTCTGTGTATTTGTGTTTTGAATTTGTTGTTTGAACTGGACTTGATGTTTGAACTTTGCTTAATTTGTTTCTGTGCAAGCAACTCTTGATTAAATGAATGGATCCCTTTGTTGCAATACTTTGTGCCTTAAATCTGTTGTTTTGATATCTTATGCATATGTTGAGGGGGAGCTTGTGAAAGCAAACCTAAGTACTAATCCAGTTTGTAAGTTGTTTTGTCATCATCAAAAAGGGGGAGAATGTTGAAACAAGAGTTTTGATGATTCCAAACCAACATTCAAGAGCTTGGATTGAAGATATCAAAGGAGAGCAAAGCTGTTTCAAGTGAAGATTCTCTGAGTACTTGCTGTTAGATCTTTTGTAGGATCCTTAGTTTTTGTTATGACTGGATAAAAGATTTTGATTTGAAGAAAAGAAGTTTTCAAACTTTGATTTTATGTTAAATCTTCAAATATTTGAAAAACACCCACAAACAGACGATGGTTGAAAGTTTAAGCTAAACTGTCAAGTTGGAAATTCGAACTTTGCCTTTGGAAATTCGAATTTCGAGCTAAAACTGAATAAGTCTGAAGAGATGACTCTCTGTCAGACAAATTTTGGTTGTTCAAAATTTGAATTTTCATCTAGTCTGAAAAGAGGCCTTTTGCTAACAGACGAACTTCACACTTTCAAAATTCGAATTTCAAGTAAAATGAAGTTTGTAAAAACCAAAGAAATTCATCTGAAACTATGATGAAGTGCATCTGAAATCAAAATGAAATTGAGTTTGATAAATGTTCTCTGACAGACGAATTTTGAACTTCCAACATTCGAATTTTCATACAAGTCTGAAAGATGCTTCTTTGCAATAGACGAACTTTGAGTCTTCAAAATTCAAATTTCAAACAAAACAAAACTTGAGAAAATGGAAGAAATTCGTCTGAAACTATGTTAAAGTTCACCTGAGATCAAGAGTGATTTAAGTTTTAAAACTGCTCTCTCACAGACGAACTTTGAACATTGAAATTCAAATTTCAGAAGCTAAGTTCTTGAGTCTATTGAAATGAAACATTGACATACGGATGATAAGAACTTGCAACATTCGAATGATGAAATTAGTCTGAAAAAAGTTTCTCTCACAGACGAATTTCACCCCTTTAAAATTTGAATTTTGAAGAAAGTAATCTACTGTGTCCCTTTAAACGTTCAATGGACAGACGAATTTTGGGATCCAAAAATTTGAATTTCGAAGGCAATGTAGAAAATTGAAAACACTGTTCACACTTAACCGAAAAACTTTCTTCTTGAAAATTCGTATGTCACTTTGTGAAAATGTTTTGTAAGTTTCAAAATTCGAATTTCACTTCATGAATAGACGAACTTCGTGCTGTAACGTTGGAAGCTTTAATCTTCGGTTCCTTTGAAATTTGTCTGTTGGCCAACCAAAATTCGAATTTCAGTATGTCAGAAACATTAAATGCGGTTGGTAAACGGATAGTTTTTTAGAGTAACCGTTGAATAACTTCCCCAACGGATAGATTTAGTCTCTAACGGATATATGAGACCTAAATCTATAAATACAACATCATTTGAAGTTGTGGGTAACGAATCAAACTTGTATATACCGAATTTCTGCTGAATCTTCTTCTCAAAAGCTTTTACCCTCTTAACTTCTAAACTTGTACTAAAACTTTAATATCCACTCTTTACAAGAGAGTTATTTCATTGTAATCAATCTATTCTTCATCTGGGAGATAGATTTACTTGTGAGGGGTATTCACAAGGGGATTGGTAAGCACATTGTGAAAGTGCCTAGAGTGTTTGAGAGAGCTCCAGAAACAGAGCATACTCATGTACTGCGGCTTTAGCAAGAAGCCCACTGAAATTCTTGCTGTATAGTGGATAAATTTCAAGAGGTGTCTTGGGGACTGGATGTAGGTCAAATGAATAGACCGAACCAGGATAAATCACTGACTTCTCTTCTCCTTATCTTTACTTTTCACCTTGCTCTGTTTTACGCATTGTTTTCATTATACTGTGATATCTTCACTTACTTCACTTTGTGCAGAAAAATTTCAAACTTCCCAATTTACCCCCCTCTTGGGAAGTCAGCCCTGCTAACATATTGTACTGAGACCTAGTCTTTGATCTAATGATCTATAGTAATCCAACAAGAAAAAAGGAATAGAACATCTTTGAAATATTTCTGTAGTAAATAGAACACCTTTGAAACATCTATAAGTAATCAGTTTATTTGTTAGAGTTGTGCTTTGACTATCTTGAATGGTCAAAGAACAATTTTTTAAGTAAATAAAACATGTTGAATGGAAAGGCACTGGATTGAATTTTTCATTTTGTTATATTTATTTTTCATGATTCATATTAGTCTTTTGATCAAGAGAGTAATGCTTATTTTTTTCTTTTTTTTTTGGTGTGGTGGGGCGGTTTTTTGTGGGTTGTAGGATAGATTCACAAATAAAAAACTATGACCACGGATAAATCTCCCACAATCACCAAATAAATAAAGATTACAAGTATCTTACTCCATATCCATAAATGATCTAACTCAATATACCTACTTTGACATCAATGATTTGTAAGCACAATAATTGTCAGAAGAAAAAAAGGTATGGTGAGACTCTTCTAACTAGTAAATGTGCTCAGTGATAGTGTTGGTTATTAGTTGCCATTAGCTAGCAAACCTTTAGATAAGCAAAGAAAGAATGATTAGTGCATCTGTTGATGCTCAACTTAACCTCCTATTAAATAGCCTAGCCATCATAGGTTATTTAATAATTAATTAATCTTTCAATTTGAATTTTAGATTCAAATAAAGATGAATGTAATATTGAATGAGTTATCTCTTATCTCTTAAAATTACTTAATTGACAATATCTTTATTATAATAAAAATAAGGATCACACCCAGTTAAGATATATTTAATTAAGCAAACAAGATAAATATAATTTGAATAAATTCAAATATATTATTATTAATTAAATATATCCAACAGGGTTTGCTTATCATTTTTTTATAGGACAGGGGTTGCATATTATTAGTCATCCATGTGCTTAGATATTTGTTATCAAGTTGCTCAATAAAAAGATAATAAAGTTAACAATTTTTTCAAACTCAGCCTACAAAGGAGATCTTCCACATGTTATCAAGTTGCTCAATTTTTTTTTTATTATTTCTTTCTCACTATTCACCCTAACTTCAAATTGGTCTATCTCTTAACCTGGACCTCCTGGGTATGCAATACTTATACCATTGCGCTCAGCTTGTAGAGGGCTTTCCTTCAAGTGGTATATTGTATATTTTTCAGGGTAGGTTCTGGAATTAATTTCTACTTAGGATCTTATGGAAAATTAATTCCAACTAAGGACTAAACATAACTTCTTCTGAAAATTAAATGAGAAATTAATTCCTTCTAAAGCCTGATTATATGTAACATTTTTGTCTCACTTCGTTTATCATCTTTTATTCATTTTATAACATCCCATAAAAATAGGGATATTACATTTCTCCTCTCCTTAATTAAAATTTCGTCCTCGAAATTTTGCTGAATTCTTACACATTACTTTCTCCTTCTTATCATTTCCCAATTTCGAGACTATCTCTTAGTAGAGGAATACGCTTTATATTGGAAAAATATCGAGGACATCATATATCTATCTTATTGCAGGGGTACTTTAAGCTTTCCATAAAACATATCCATTCTTACTCTCACAATCCCCTTTATCTTAGGGCATTGATAACTTTTACATAACATACTTATTCATACTCTCATGATATTTCCTCATCTTTTTTATGTAATAATTTTTTTTTGCCATAACCTTTAACTGGCTATTCAAATAATAATCTTTCTATTGAGGCATAAGCTCATCTCATTAGCTCTGCCTAGATGACACTTTCAGGTCATCTTAATATTTCTTCCATTCTACTTTTTATACCTCAAGTTTAACTTTTCTTTTTATTTCATGATCACTTGAGGTTACTGTGGTCTCAGTACCTTTATGGTGGTATTGTAGACATAATAGCTTGTACTAACTCCGTATCTTGAGAGCATTCATTACCATTGTTATAAATAGAAATACATTTTCACAAAATTTTTATCATGTAAATCATAGGCTACTGCCTCAACTCAACCATGATATATTGCTCATACCTTCATCCTTTCTTACTTTTCGTTATCATAGATCTTCCAAGTCATCATTGGATCAGGAACATTTAACATAGGGGAGGAGGTCTAGCCTCGTTAATTCATAAAAACTCATTTTGTAATTCCTTTCCCACAAAACTTTCTTTCTAACTAAGTGGTAAGACCATCTGAGAAAAATTTTTATAACTCCTTGCTGAACTTATAAAAATTTTTATTTCATTATGGGGTTCGGTCTCTCCCATCTCATATATTACTTACTTTGCTAGGATCTACTGCCATCCTTATAGGAGATTCTGTAACCTACTAACCATACTTTTTAGAGCCTATCTCCCATTTATTAAGTTCAGCAAGTCTTCGCTTTTGCAACATTTCAAAAATTCTCAGTTGTCTTTCATGCTCTTCCAAAGATTTGGAGTTATTTAAACATCATCATTACCTAAGACCACCATATATTGTTCATACTTCTATTTATATTGTAATAGGTGACTTGGTAAGACTCATAGTGTGCACATTAAACTGTTTGCACATCTTATCCTTCATACTTCTTACACATTTATTACTTCTCAGTAGGTCAACCATCTTGAAATTTCTCCCTTTGAAGCAACCTTAACTGTAAGATGCTAAGGGGTTTTGCTTTACTCATACCATTATTAGACTTAGAGAATTCAGTAATAGGCTTTCACCTAAGCCATAACTTGTCTGTGGGAGCTTTGGATAGCTTACTGCTTTATTTACACAGCATTCAATTCCTCTTTTAACATCTAACAAAACATCTTATAATGGCAGTTCTGTATCATTTTCATTTTCATCTATTATTCATACTTAAATTGCTTCCTTTTACTTTAACTTTTATCAGTTTAGAGCTTTAATTCACCATTATACCTTTGCATATAACATACTTCCGAATCCTGTACTTTGCTTTTCTTACTAGAACCCTTAAATTCTTTTGGCTTTCTATGGGTCGGAGTCTGACTAACATTAAGGTAGTGATTACTGACTTTTTACTCTTTAACATCATGTTCATATTTATAACCCCTTTCACTTCTTAGCCAAGGTTAATTAGTGATGTGGCAATTTTAGGAAAACTTCTTAACCCTTCAATAGTCTTTTGCTAGCTTAGTTTAAATCTAGCTCTTAGCCTCTCACCATTCTTGCTCATTTAGGCATCACCCCAAGAGCTATCTCTCCTCTACCTCGCATCGGTGACTTTCAACGTGTGGAGGATTTCATCTTTCTTGGCTCAATTAGGCTTCTTCCCAAGAGTTTTCTCAATTGGGCTTCTACCTAAGAGCTACCTCCCTTTTACTTCACCTTGGTAGCTGATAGAGGATTTCTTTTATTATGAGATCTTTCGGCTAAGTACTTTCTTTATAACTAGATTTCATACTAAGCTCAACAATTAACTATCTTGAGGTTTCGTAGTTCCCTAACTGCTTATCACTAAACCCTTAGGCTTATACTTGTAATTTAGATTCATACCTCATGTCTTAAACATCATAAATACATTGCTAACTTTCTTTTATGGAGACATCGATTTTTTTTTTCATTGCCAATCTTTCTGCTTTGAATCATATATCAACTTTCATGTTTATGCTTAACATCTTTCTTCAAGCTCTTCTCAACTTGACAATGGGTAAAACATATGACTTAATTTAAGCACATGGAACATTTTCAGGTAGGCATAATCAATATCTTCTTTTTACAATCTAAGAGGAGATCATTTACAAAAAGCCAATTCGTGCTTACCGTTGTGCTTCAATATTTATTTAGACTGGCAATGGAAAGTATGGCCCTATATATAGTGAAAACATTCACATATAAATCATATTATAATAACCTCTAAACCCAACCTTTTAGCACAGTGATAAAGAGTAACTTGCACTTGCATCATACTTTTGCTTAAATCAGGTGACTTACAACCTCTTATTAGGATAGTATAAAGACTCTCCCTTGTACTTTTGGTCTAGAGTTGGCCATTTCCATAATACTATTACAAATTTAACATCTCAGTTTTCCATACTTGGAGCACCATTTTATCCTACTAAACATGGCTTTCTGCCATGAGCCTTTCTATATTTAAATAGAGTTGGGCTGCTTGATCTACCTTCTCTGCTCTTATGCCTTGCTTCATAATTTATTTCTATTCCAAAGCTTCTTACTCTTATTCTTACTTACTCTTGGTAGTTGGAGATGTTGGTAAAACATTCACATGATTCAGACTATTTCCAATGATCCTGTTTACTTGGATCAATGAATTAAAGGCATATTCTCTTTAACCACTTACTTCAAGCTTCTTTTCTGGCTTTTCCACCTTTTCTCATTCATCATCATACTACTAGAGGTATGTCAAATTTTGAGCCCATTGGTTATGCCTTATTATACTTTCATTAACCAGCTCATTCTTATTAGAGCAAATTCTTATAAATTTCACTTCCTTTAATCAACCTTATTCTTCAACTTATATATTACCATCAAAGTCTTTCATTTCTGACATGTCACCCATTGTCTTAGAAATCTTTTCAGGCTCATAGTCCATCCCTCAATATTTTGCATATCAAATTCACCATCAAAGATGATAGTTGATACATTCTAATTTACATAACCATATGTTGATGATTGATAAATTCAACCAATTGCTTGATAGCTTATTCCATAGGAGCTTACCAGTCTACTTGAGACTCTTACAATATAAGCGGAGCTTTATAGGCTCTAGCTTCCACCTATTGTTCTTGAGTAATAATTTTCTCTTGTAGTTCCTCTTCATAATTCTTTGCTATTGATCCAGACCATAAGGATCATTTATAAGAAATCTTGGTTATTGTACTTTTCTTTACTATCACCAGGTCATTTGAGAAGTTCATGCTTGTGCTATCTGTCTTTGTTGAACCCCTCTTCATATCTCAATCATTGTTGTCTTGCATTTAATAATTGCACTTAACTAGTTTCATTGACTGCTTCACTACTTTAATACCTTACTGCATACCTACTTGGCTTAAAACCATGGTTGTGCATTACTTCTACATATGCTTTTCATATCATCATACTGAACTTTTGAGGTTTCCATACTGGCATCAAACTTACTGCTATTGTTTTCATCCTCTCAAACTTTCATAGCTCATGATTCTATATAGCATCAACTACTGGCTCAATCCATTCACTTCCAAGGAGCCAACGAGCATGATGCCCTTCAAAACATTCTTTTTCTTCTATCATAGTACTCAGGAGATCTAGAAATTACACTTGTCTTCCAGATCTATCCTGACATTTCTTAAAGTAGTTCTATTATTCCTTTGGATTTGGAGTCCTTGGTTTAGTTGGGCGAAGCTACTTTTTTTCCTTCAAATGATTCCTCTAGCCCAAACTTACTTAGCACAGCTCATAGGTTGTTCACCCTCCTTAACTTGATGTGCATATATTTGCTCTAGTAGGGCTATACCTGAGAAGACCACTATTATTAAATCACTTCTTAAACTCAGGTATTTCTTCCATTTAATGATCATCATATAGCTATCATCATACATTCATCTTAGGTCCTACATTTTCCTTTGTAGGACTCTGATTAGGCTCAAGCCAATTTCCTTCACCTGGGTTATTACTCATTCTTCTTTTGTAACTTACATTCTTTTAAATTATACACTAATTTTCCCCCATTAACTCTTTTCTTATTACTTTTCTTCATTACTATCATTTATTCCTTACTGGCCTCTTTCATTCATTATTGGAAACATTGTGCCACTGACATTACTTCATTACATAAGTGGGGTACTTTCCTTTCTGTTCATCATCACCCACTGTTACATTTCATACCTTCTTTCTGGTCAGTGGCTGGGCATTTAAGAAAAGCCTTAAGTAAACATTTGTACTAGCTGCTGATTAATGAGGTTTCATGTCTTTTTAAAAACATACTAGGCCATCCTCTTTCAGAGAACTATCAGTACTGTAGGGCTCTGTAATCTTTCTCATTCTTTTTAAAGGTTTACTGCAACCTCATAATTGGTCTACTGCGACCATGAGATCTACTGTGATCTCTGAGCCCTACTAGGATCTTCTGTGATCCTATATCATCTCTTAACTGATAGGATCTAACTCTAAAAGGATTCAAGACCTAAGATAAATTAATTTGTAAAACATCCTCAACTAATCCAGCAACTACCTTTAGTTATCCTTAAGACTAATCCCTTATGCCACTAAAACATTTATAGGCCAGGTTTCTATAAGGAATAGCACTTTAACATTATAGGGGAAATACTTTAACTTTAAAAATATGTATTTTCCTGCAAAGATTAACTTAAATCTTTACTCTAAGAACCAAGACCTTCAGCTCTGATACCAAAAATGTAACACCTTATATTAAGGCCCATTTCCCATGTATTAGATTATTTTAAATATTTTTCATCATGATTTAGAGACTAGAATCATAATATAATAAAAATAGAATTTTTCAAAATTCAGGACACTGTTCACTTAGCAATTTCCATTTTACTCGATGAACTTTGAAAATCCATAACTAAATCTAAAAAAATCATCTTGATGTGATTCAAGTCTCTAAAATTTTATTATATTCAGATCTACATGGGAAAAATGTAAAATAGTAACTTATTTGGGCCAATTAGTACAGTACTTTCGTGGACATTTAGTATTCATTGGGTCATTTTTTCTACCTTCCAGTTTCCTGGCCTCAATTTGAAAAATCATATTTCATTCTATCCATGACCAAATCATGCATAATGTATGTCATTGGAAATCTCTATATGTACACTTATAGAAATATTTTTATTATACATTTATTTCACCTACACAGGGCATAACTTTAACTTAAATCATGAAGGGCCAGAATCCAACTCTTACTAGAACAGTTTTGGGAAAAACTCCATATCTCCTATTATATAGCTCCAATTAACTTCAAATCAGTGGCATATGAAACTCAAAACATAGAAATTTTTACATATATAAACCACTGAATATTTGGAGCTTTGTACGATTTTATATTAGCTTTTGAATTTTCCAGTACTTACTTTTCAGTTTTCAGTTTTCCCATTCTTGTCCTATTCTGAACTCTGACTTAGAAAATTCACCATTAATTGTACACAACTCCAAATGGGTGAATAGGGTGTCATATTAAAGGTTAAGATGCCCTCTATCTGGTATAAAAATACCATAAACCTAATCTCACATTAAGTAGAGAATAAGGGCAAATGAAGCAGACATGTCTGTAAAATGCCCTGTTTCAGTCTATATTGCCATTTGCTTACCAAAACCCTTGTAAATGAACTCATTTTGGCATGAAACTTGGTAGAACATAACTTAACATCACAATATCCAGAACTGGAAATTCTCATGCATTTTCCACAACATTAACATAATAATCACTATTTTACAATTTCATATAAAACAAGACACAAATAACCATTCACATTATAACACAATGGCTTGCAACATCATTTCCTTCTTCATGCCTTTTGTTCCTTCCTTAGCTCTTTTGTATTGGTTCTCCCTAGCATAGTTAGTCATTGAAGGGGGGTGAGATTCAAATAATCTCAGTAGCAATCACCATTCATGCAATCATATTATCACATTAAGCATATAATCATCATAAAACATCAAGTGAATGCTTTTAAACATTTATGCCATAATATTTTACAAAAATTTTGGCAGAGTTTTGTTTTGTATTTTGGACATCCCGGGGTCTCAAAACCCTCAATTAACTCAGCCAACATTCTCAAAGCATCACAATTAATCATAACAAACAATAGGCAAGTCATTAAACTCATTGAAAATCATATGACAATATAAAGCAAGAATAGGTAAATTGCCACCTTCATGCTTTCTCTTACTCTTCAACTTGATACAAATGCTCCCACTAGCTTCCTTGGGCTTCTTCAAGTCCTAATGCACCAACAAACAACTACTCAAGCTAATGGTTCCATGACTTTCTTCAAAAAGTGTTCATGAAACCCTAATTCTTCAAAAATTCACCAAAAATTCATTTCTAACTCAAAAATGATGAATTATACCTCTATTCCATGTAGTTTTTCTTGAGGAATCCAAATATGGCATCATAATTACCAAATTCAATTTCTAACTCAGTTACTGTTCATTCCGAATTAAGCTTCAAAAACCTAAAAATTTCACTTTCTTAATCTTGAACTTTTTCATGAAACCATCACTTGTTTCTAAGGTTTTTCACCATGAGGAACTCATTTTTCGCATCAAAAACATGAAATTCCAACTCTAAGTGTGAACAGTAACTCATCCAATATCAGGGAAATTCAATAAAAATTGCTACACTTTGTTATACAACAAACCACTTGCATATTCAAGCTTTAAATGTGTAGTCTAACATTTCCCCCATGTTCTATGGTTTGTAAACTCATTTCCTTGCTAAATCATGTTTGGATGAAACCCTAAGATAGAAAGGAAGCAAACTAAACCATAAACCATCCTTTGGAAACCATAGATAGTAAGCTTAGGGTAGTAGTATGCAAGCTTACCAATTTGTGCTTCAAGTTCCTTTGGTTTTCACTTCTTTTCTCTCTTCCTTCTTCCTCCCTTTGCTTGCGTTTTTCTTTTCTGGTCTATGGCTGCTGAAGTCACGCACAATATGATGGAGAAGAAGTGTGCTTAGGTGGCTTAATGATATACTTAATCATAGTTAATTACTTAAACCAACCTTAGTTACTTTTTGGCCAAAAATTGACAACTTCTTAAGGAAGTTTTACCAAACAATTATGCTGCCCAAACTGCCCCAAATGTCACGCCCAATGGGTGATTTGAGTGCCCCAAAAATGCTAAATTTTTTCTGATCCAGATATATCATGAACTGGGTAATTTTTAACCGTACCGATAAAATCGTCTTTATAGTAACTTTGCATTTTTGGGCTACAGGACTATTCTAATTTTATTTTTATATTTTCATAATTATCCTGTCCCAAATGATATCTGTGTATGGCCCATACTCTAACCCAGTTACTTTTTAACCATCGGTAGGGCCCATGTTTACTTTATCGGTTTACTATTACTTTTAGACACTCGGCACTGATTATTTCTTTATTCTTGAATATTAACCCTTAGTGCCATATATCATTGGACTTCTTTCGTTGAGGACTCCATTCTGACAGTAATTGTACATATTTACAAAACTACCCCTGACCTAGGATTAAATTATAATTTCTGAAACTTTCGAGTCATTAGGTGTAATTTTCCCCCAAGATATTTCTAATACTCATTCCACGGAATTTTTATGACTTTAAGGACATGGATATCCTTTTCATAGTTCTTTGGGGGTAAAAATATAATTTCTTATTTTTCCATCCAACCAAAAAAAATGACCTCTTTGCCATTCTTCACGCTTAACGGTGTCTCTCCATTTTTTTCAATTCCTCATGCATTTTATGATATCAAAATTTATTCCTTAGGGTTTAAATGCAATATTCATATTTTTCTTCTAATATGGGAAATGACCATTTTGCCCTTAAATTGGGTTAAAAGTATAATTATTCATTCTTTTGGGCACTTTCTTGTAATTTTACCCAAAGACCAATTTTTTTTATTATTTCTTTATCACTATTCACCCTAACTTCAAATTGGACTATCTCTTAACCTGGACCTCCCGGGTATGCAATACTTATACCATTGCACTCAGCTTGGAGAGGGCTTTCCTTCAAATGGTATATTGCATATTTTTCGGGGTAAGTTCTGGAATTAATTTCTACTAAGGACCTTATGGAAAATTAATTCCAACTAAGGACCAAACATAACTTCTTATAAAAATTAAATAAGAAATTAATTTCTTCTGAAGCCCGATTATATGTAACATTTTCGTCTCGCTTCATTTATCATCTTTTATTCATTTTATAACATCCCATAAAAATAGGGATATTACAGAGACACTTATGGAAACTCGAATACTTTTTGCTCCGAGAGTGCTCGCATCATAATGAGCTTGCTAGCACCACAACGAGAGTCATGAAATTTGTTTAAATTAGATGAGATCCCATTGGCCGAAACAAAAGAAAATTGATATGAAGTTTTTTTCTCTGCTAAGGTTCCATTCCTCTGACCTTTGGGGGTAATTTTTCACCTTAAGGAGCTTCAATCTTGGTTGGTAAGTAATCCCTAACCTCTCCTTCTCTCTTTTCTTTATGAAACTCGGTTGAAATCCATGGAAGTATGTTGAGTTTTGGTTCGGATTGTATTTTCTACTTATTGAAATATGTATAAATGGATTATTGAAGTGTGGTTTAGTGTTATTGAAGTTTGGGTACCAGTTTTAAAGGGGTTATGCATGAGTTGATGGAAACCCTAGGTCAAAAATAGCAGAGGAAGTTGGGAATCTAAGATATATATGGGTGATTATGATGAGGATAGTTGATTGGTGTAACATCCCAAAAAAACTAAAATATCTAGAAACGTATAGAAAATTTGCAAAAATGGGCAGACACCGTTTTACGTGAAAAAGGGCAAAGAGGTCATTTTTCTTGATTAGATGGAAAAATAAGAAAATTATATTTTACCCCTAAAGAAGTTTAAAATGACATCCACGTCCCAAAATATATAAAAATTAAGTAGGAGAGAAAATAGAAAAGTCCTCGGGAAAAATTACACTTAATAACCCGAAAGTTTCAAAAATTATAATTTAAACCTGGGTCAAAGAGCAATTTTGTAAATGCAAAATTACTGTCAAAAAAAAGATCTCGACAAGAGAAGTCCAATGGTATATGGCACTAAGGATTAATGTTCAAGAATAAAGAAATAATCAGGGCCGAGTGTCCAAAAGTAACAGTAGACCGATAAAGTAAACTATAAGTCCTACCGATGGTTAAAAGCCAACTAGGACAGGATATAACCCATACACAAATATCATTTGGGATAGGATAATTAGGGAAATATGAAAATAAAATTAGAATAGTCCTGTAACCCAAAAATGCTAAATTACTATAAAAAGCAGTTTTATCAGTACGGTTAAAAATTACCTGGTTCAAGATATATCTAGACCAGGAAAAATTGAGTAATTCTGTACACTTAAACACCACTTATTTTCGTCTGAATTGGGCAGCTTGGGGAGCCAATTTTTGCCCCAAAACTTCCTCAAGAAGGAGTTGAAATTTTGACCAAAAAGTAACCTAAGCTTAATTAAGAGTTAATCATGATTAAGCTACATAATTAAGTCCCTTAATCACCCTCTTTCTTTTGCACTTTCACTAGAATTCAGTAGCCAAAATAGAGGAAGAAAAACGTAGAGAAAGAAGAGAGAAAGAGAGAAACAAGAAGAGAAAACTCAAGGCAAAAATTGAAAGCTCAATTGGTAAGTTGATTCTCTACTTCAAGCTTGTTAGTTGTAAGGTTTGAAGCATGGTTCATGGATTAAAAATTATTCTCCATCCTCTTAGGGTTTCATCCAAACCTTGATTTAGCAAGAAAATTGTTAGACATGCTAGCTTCCTAAGAGGGGGGATGAATTAGGAAGATTAAAATTTTCTACAAAAGTCAAGAGAGTGATGAAAGCAAAAGTGACAATAAAAATAAAGTATAAAGCAATAGCAAGGTAAAAGCAATAAAAGAGAAGGGAAGACACAGAAGTTTATCCTGGTTCAGTCTCTCTATCTTGACCTACGTCCAGTCCCTAAGTCACCACTTGAGATTTTTCAATATCTTGCAAGAATTCAGTGGGCTTCTTGCAATTACCTCAGTACAACTTAATGCTCTGATCTTAGAGCTTACAATTTCACTCTTTACACTCTAGCTAAATGCTTCCCAAATCCCTTGTGATATCCCCTAACAAGAAAATATTTCTTCCAGATGAAGATAAGATTGATTACAATGATTGAATTCTCTAATTTGAAGTGTATATGAAAATTGAAGTACAGAAAATGAAGTATGTGAGAGTAAGAGACTTTGACTTAAGAATTCAGCAGATTTTTTGTATATACAATTTAAAATTGTTACCCACATCTTCAAATGAAGTTCTATTTATAGATTTATGTCCTAACTATATGTTAGAGACAAGATCTAGCCGTAAGAGATGTTACCCAATGGTTACTCTGAAAATCTATCCGTTCACCAATGGTATTTAATGCATCTGACACTCAAGGTTCGAATTTTGGTGGGTCAACAAATGAATTTCTCAGAGACCGAAAACTAAAGACTTTTGTTGAATCAAGAGTTTTGATGATTCCAAACCAACACTCAAGAGCTCGGATTGAAGATATCAAAGGAGATCAAAGTTGTTTCAAGTGAAGATTCTCTGAGTATTTGATGTTAGATCTTTTATAGGATCTTTAGTTTTAGTTGTGATTGGGCAAAAGATTTTGATTTGAGAAAAATATGTTTTCAAACCTTGATTTTGTGTTAAATCTTGACTTATTTGAAAAACACCCACAAACAGACGAAGTTTGAAAGTTTAAACTTAACTGTCAAGTTGGAAATTCAAACTTTGCTTTAGGAAATTCGAATTTCGAGCTAAAACTGAATAAGTCTGAAGAGATGGCTTTCTGTCAGACGAATTTTGGTTGTTCAAAATTCGAATTTTCATACAAATCTGAAAGAAGTCTTTTTGGTAACAGACGAACTTCACACTTTCAAAAGTCGAATTTCAAGTAAAATAAGTTTGTGAAAACCAAAGAAATTCGTCTGAAACTATGATAAAGTGCATCTGAAATCAAAAGAAATTGAGTTTGATAAATGCTCTCTGACAGACGAATTTTGACTTCCCAACATTCGAATTTTCATCTAAGCCTGAAAGAAGTTTCCTTGAAACAGACGAACTTTGGATCTTCAAAATTCGAATTTCAGAAAAAACAAAACTTGAGAAAATAGAAGAAATTCGTCTGAAACTATGTTAAAGTTCATCTGAGATCAAGAATGATTTAAGTTTCAAAACTGCTCTCTGACAGACGAACTTTGAACATTGAAGTTCGAATTTTAGAAGCCAAGTTCTTGAGTCTGTTGAAGTGAAACATTAACATACGAATGACAAGAACTTGCAACATTCGAATTATGAAGTTAGTTTGAAAAGAGTCTCTCTGACATACGAACTTCACTCTTCAACATTTGAACTTCGAAGAAAGTGAACTACTGTGCTCCTTTTCACGTACTGGGAACAGACGAATTTTGGGCTTCCAAAATTTAAATTTCGAGGGCACTGTAGCAAATTGAAAACACTGTTCACACTTAACCGAAAAACTTTCTTCTTGAAAATTCGTGTGTCACATTGTGAAAATGTTCTGTAAGTTTCAAAATTTGAATTTCACTTCATGGACAGACGAACTTCAGTATTTCAACGTTGGAAGTTTTAACCTTCGGTTCCTTCGAAATTCGTCTGTTGACCAACCAAAATTCGAATTTCAGTATGTCATAAGCATTAAATGCGGTTGGTTAACGGATAGTTTTTCAGAGTAACCGTTGGATAACTTCTCCAACGGATAGATTAAGTCTCTAACAGACATTTGAGACCTAAATCTATAAATACAACAACATTTGAAGTTGTGTAAAACAAAATCAAATATGTGTATACCAAATTTCTGCCAAATCTTCTTCTCAAAAGTTTTTACCCTCTCAACTTCAATATTTGTACTTTAACCTTCAAATCTACTCTATTCAAGAGAGTTATATCTTTGTAAACAATCTACTCTTTATCTGGAAGATAGAGTTACTTGTGAGGAAAAATCACAAGGGGATTGGGAAGCACATTGTAGCAGTGCTTAGAGTGATTGAGAAAGCTCTAGAAACAGAGCATACTCGTTGTACTGTGGCATTAGCAAGAAGCCCGTTGAATTCTTGCTGTATAGTGGAAAAATCTCAAGAGTTGTCTTGGGGACTGGACGTAGGTCAAGTGGATAGACCGAACCAGGATAAATTACTTAGTCTTTCTCTCCTTATCCTTACTTTTCAGCTTGCTCTGTTTTATAAGTTGCTTTCATTACACTGTGCTATCTTCACCCATTTCATCTTGTGCAGAAAAATTTCAATCTTCCCAATTCACCCCCCTCTTGGGAAGTCAGCCTTGCTAACAACTTTAACGTTGAACTTCGAAGTTCGTCTGTTCTAAATCAAAATTCGAATTTTCAACTTTGAAAAATATTTCTATATTGGAACATACGAATTTTTAAGTTTAAAATTCTTCTGGTAAGTGTGAACAGTTATTCCATATTGCTACAATGCCTTCAAAGTTCAAATTTTGGTGCCCAAAATTTGTTTGTTAGTAGGCAACTCAATAAGCCACAATAGTTCATCTTTTCAAAATTCAAATTTTCAAAAGCCAAAGTTCATCTATCAGAGAGAGCTCTTATTAGACTTAGTTCAAAGTTCGAAGTTCTAAATACTAAAATTCATATGTGAACAGATTATCATAACAAACTTGCAAGCTTTGTTTCCAAAATTTGAATTTTCAAAATCAAAGTTCGTCTGTTAGTGAGCTAACTTGGAAATCTTTTTAAACTTTACTTTCAGATTATCTTTGACATATCCTTAGACGAATTTTTCATTTTTCATGAATTGTATTTTATCAGAAATTTGAATTTTCAAAACTCAAAGTTCGTCTGTTAGAGAAGGCTCTTATCAGACCTAATCTAAAGTTTGAATTTCTACGCTCAAAGTTCATCTGTCAGAGGAATCTCTCTTTTGACTAACTTATTTTCAATTCGAAATTCAAATTTCATAAGCCAAAGTTTGAATTTTCAAAGTAATAAATCAATTTTAACATATCAAAGTTCGTCTGTTGGTATTTATATTTCAAATATTCCATAAGTTATCATATAATCATATTTTTAAAATATCCTTTTGCAAGTTCAAAGTCTTTTACTCAATTTAAACACATTAACAACTCCTATATCCATTCTTGTGCTGGTTTTACTTGGATTTCTCCACTTGAGATCTTTTGTGCACCTTTGATGTCTTCTTTCCAAGCTTTAGAAGGTTGATTTGGAATCATCAAAATACTTGATTCAACAAAAATGAGTTTTCCAACCATCAAATTTAGGGGAAATGTTAGAATACTCATTTAAAGCTTGAATATGCAAGTAGTTTGTTGTATAACAAAGTATAGCAATTTTTCTTTAATTCCCCTAATTTTGGATGAGCTACTGATCACACTTAGGATTGGAATTTAATAAATTAGACCTCAAAAATGGGTTCCCCATGGTCCAAAACCTTAGGAACAAGTGTTGATTTCATGAAAAAGCTTTAGATTAAAAAAGTGAAAATTTAGGGTTTGAAGTTTAATTTGGATGAACAGTAACCATATCTAGAGATGGAATTTGGTAATTTAGAGGCCATATTTGGATTCCTCATGAAAAATTACATGGAATAGAGGTATAATTCATCATTTTTTAGCTACGAATGAATTTTTGGTGAATTTTTGAAGAATTAGGGTTTCATGAACACTTTTTGAAGAAAATCATGTAACCATTAGTTTGAGTAATTGTTTGATGATATGTTTAGGTTTGAGGAAGACTAAGAAAGCTTGGAGAAGTGTTAGAAGGTCCAAGAAGTTTTGGACAAAGTGTGGGAAGCAAGGAAGTACTATAAGGTAGATAATCCTCTTTCCTAACATCACATTGTCATTATTGCTTCTTTGATATTTGACACTATGACATATGTATGAAATGTTGATTTATGATATTTATATGTTGTTGGCTGAGTTGTATGAGGGGTTTGGAGCCCCGGGATGTCCATTTTACAAAATAAAACTCTGCTGAAATTTTTATAAAATGTATATGTTTCCAATGTGCCTATGTGATGAACTATGTTTACTTGATGTTTTCATGCTCACTATGATGATACGATGGCATGTATGAGATTTATCTACTGAGATTCTTTAAATCTCACCCTCCCACATATTAACCATGATTAGGTAGCAACAATGGCAAGGCCTCCAAGGAAGAGAAAGGAAAGGAGAATGAATTTGGTATTTAATTTGATGGTGATTGGATTGGCCATGTGCTTTGACCTCTTATGTAAATTTGTAAAGATGAGGTTAAATATGTTTCTTCAAGTTTTTATGTTCCTTTAATTCCTAGCTAATGTATGGAATGATATGAAGATGAAATATGGTCATGTGAATATCTTACAAATTTTTTTATTGTAAGTATTAGGATACAAATGGTCATTCTGACTACTACCAAATGATCATGCTACAGTATGGGGTTTTTTATGTATAAAGTATGAATGTTATATATTATTAAAAACTGGACAGAAATATCTTTCATATGGTCTAAAGATAACTCAATTTGGATGAGTGTATGATTTATAGTGAATTTTCAAAGTTAATCTAGAAAACTGTAATTTCTGAAATTGACCATATGAATAGTAGAAATTCATGAAATTTAGTGTGCAAATTGGCCAAGTAATTGCTCTCATTGATATTTTTTCCATGTAGATAATGTTTTAATCTATCCATAGAGATTTAAATCACTATCATATGATTTTTATTGAATTAGTTACGATTTTCAGAAATTTACCAAAAAATGGGATTAAATGAATAGTACCCTTTAAATTGATTAAATTTATTATAATATTTTATTGTGATTTAAGCTTCTAGTTAAGTATAGTTGGTCTCTAATGAGGACTAATACATGGGAAATGATCCTAAGTAGAGGTGTTACAATTGGAGCTCGTTATTGCGTGTTTATGTTGTTAGAACTCCGGGTTAAGTTTGAAAGGCTAGATTGTGGATTTTAGTTGTTATGGGTATTGTGTTAATAAAAGGTATTATGATATTGTAATGGTTGATTGGCTAATTGGAAGCGTATGGTTTGCTGCTCCAGAGGCTTACATAATCCCTTATGTGTGTGGTGTTGGTAATTCGAGGTAACCATATGTTTGTTTGATAATTGTTGATTTGTATTTATATATGTATATATATATGCATATTTCCTTTCATACCATGATATCATTATAAGTAGGTCTACGGTTTTCCTACATATCGTGGTATACATACAGTTAAATGAGGTACTTGTATATGATGATGATAAATATGATGTTTTATATGTATATATGTTATTGTAGCATCCATATATGATTGAATGCTAGCATGACCATGATGATAACTCTAATGATGATTATATATCGTTAGAGGCATGTCAGGATGGCATGTACATCATCACCGTATGAGCATAGTGAGATATGGTGGATTGAGAGGTGGAGATGATATGAGATATAATGAAAGGTCCCTGCCACTAAATCTTCTTCTATGACCTAAAGAGCCATGTGGTAGTGGACTGTATGATATGATATGATGACGGTATGATATAGTGATAGGATGGAACATCCCCGCCACTAAATCCTCTCTTATAGCCTGGACAGCCAGGTGGCAATAGACTATACTTTCCCTAAATCACCACCAATTCGGGTGGTCTAGGAGAAGGAGAGCCATAATCCAAGCATTAGTGTGATCTTTGGTCGGGTGCAGTAGTGTGAGGTAAGCTTGATGATGTCCCATAATCAATCTTTATCAACTGTTGGAAGGGAATCACCTATTTGAAATGTCTTATAATGATGCTAGCTCATGGTTCTGGCTGCATATGAGGGATACATGCATACCATAACATTTTGCATCGCACGACATCATTTACATATATGTGTGGTATTGGTGATATTTTGTATGTTTATATTTGTCCCCGTTACTGAGACTTTGTCTCACACTTTAACATCCCAAGAAAGCTAAAATATTTAGAAATGTATAGGGAATTTGTAAAAATGGTCAAGCATTATTTTTCACGAAAAATGACAAAAAGGTCATTTTTCCCGATTGGATGGAAAAATGAGACATTATATTTTTGCCCCAATAGAATTATCAAAATGATATCCATGTCCCTAAAGTCATTAAAATCATGTGGAGAAGAAGTTAAAAAGTTTTTGGGGCAAATTACACCTAATGACCCAAAAGTTTCAGAAATTATAATTTAACCTTGAGATAGGGATAATTTTGTAAATATACAAAATTACTATCAAAACAAAGCCCTCGATGAGAGAAGTTCAACGGTATATAGCATCGAGGGTTAATATTCAAGAATAAGGAAATAATTAGTGTCGAGTGTTTCAAGGTAACTTAAAACTGAAAAAGTAAACTAGAGGCCTCATGGACAGTTAAAAAGAAATCGGGACAAGATATGGGTCATACATAGATACCATGTGGGACAGAATAATTAAGAAAATATAAAAACAAATTTAGAATAGTCTTGTAGCCTAAAAATGCTAATTTACTATAAAAAGCAGTTTTATTGGTACTATTAAAAATTACCCGGTTCAAGATATATCTAGACCAAGAAAAATTAAGCAATCTTGGATACTTGAAGCACTCTTATCTGTGTAAAAATGGGGCAGTTTAGCAGCTTGACTTTTTGGAAAAACTTCTTCAAAAAAGTTGTTAAATTTTTGGCCAAAAAGTAACTAAAGTTGGTTTAGGTGATTAACCATGATTAGCCACATCATTAAGCCACCTAATTAAGCATTTAATTACCCTCTTCCCTCTACATTTTCACGAGAAAGAAACAGCCAAAAACATAGGAGAAAATGCAAGAAAGAAGAGAGAAAGAGAGAAAGAAGAAGAGGGAACACAAGAGGAAGTTGAAAGCTCAAGTTGGTAAGTTACTTCCTACCACTTCAAGCTTGCTATTAGTAAGGTTGGTGCATGATTTATGGATTATATTTTCTTCCTCTTCCTCTTAGGACTTTAGCCAAACTAAGATTAAGCAAGAAAACAAGTTTTCCAACCATCAAACTTAGGGGAAATACTAGACTACACATTTAAAGCATGAATATGGAAATGGTTTGTTGTATAATGAAGTATAGCAATTTTCTCATACTTTCTATGAATTTTGACCAGAAAGGGGTTGTTCTTAGAGTTATAATTTCATGTTTTTGACCCCAAAAATGAATTCCTTGGGTCCAAATTAGTCAAACACAAGTGTTCGACTCAAGAAAAGCTTAAAGAAAAGCTAAATGAAAAAGTTAGGGTTTAGTGTGTATGGTGTTGCATAATTCTTGAAACCAGTGGCTAAAAGGTTCGAATGGTGATATGTATAGGTTCAAGGAAGCTTAATCAAGCCAAAGAATAGGTGCACAAAGTTTTGAAAGGGAGGCAATATATTAAGGTAGTAATTTACCTATTTATACCTATTGTTATCAAACTTGAATTTCATGAACTTGTTGCTATGTCATATGTATATAATGATGCTTTGTGATGAATGATTGAGTTGATTGATGAGGTTTATGACCTCTGGATGTCCAAATTTTAAAATGAAACTCTGCCAAAATTTTTATGACATGTTATGGCATTAAAAGTTTCAAGTGATAATTTGACGTTTCTTGATGTTTCCATGAATTATGTGATAACATGATTGTATGAATGGGTTATTACTACTGAGATTCTTTTAATCTCACTCCCCCTCAATGACTAACCATGCTAGGGAAAACAATGGAAAAAGGGCTAAGGAAGGAGCTAGTTTCATGAAGAAGCTAATGATGAGTGGATGATGTTGCAAGCCATTATGTTATAATGTGAATGGTTATTAGTGCCTTGCTTTTGTATGAAATTGTAAAATAATGAATATTATGTTAATGTTGTAGAAAATGTATGAAAATTTTCAGTTCTGGATATTATGATATGACGTTATGTTCTACCCAGTTTCATGCCAAAATGAGTTCATTTGCATGGGTTTTAGCAAGCGAATTGCAATATAGATTGAAACAGGGCATTTTGCATATTTGTCTGTTAAATTCAACCTTGTTCTATACTGAATGTGAGGTTAGGTTTCTAGGATATTTATACCATATAGAGGACATTTCAAGCTTTAAAATGACCCCTAATTCATCCCATTTGGAGCTGTGTACAATTAATGGTGAAATTTCAAAGTTAGGCTTCAGAATAGGGCCATATTGGGAAAACTAGAACTGAAGGTTAAGTACTGGAAATTTGAAAAGATAACATAAAATCGTATAAAGCTCCAAAAATTCAGTGGTTTATATGGATGAAAAGGTCTATATCTTAATATTTATATCCCACTAATTTGGAAGTGATTGGAGCTATATAATAAGAGATATGTAAGTTTTTCCAAAACTATCCCAATTACAGTAGTATTCTGACCCTTCACAATTTAAGTTAAGGTTATACTCTGTGTAAGTGAAATAAATGTATAATAAAAATATGTTTATAAGTAAACATATATAGGTTTCAAATAACATAGAGTATGCACAATTTTATTGTGAATATAATGAAATATGATTTTTCAAATTTGAGGTCCAAAAACTGGAAGGTAGAAAAATGACCAAATGAACAATAAAGTCCACGATATTTACTGTATGAATTGGACAATAAAGTTACTGTTTTATATTTTTCCCACGTAGATCTAAATTTAATAAAATTTTAGAGACTTAAATCACTTCAAGATAATTTTTCTATATTTAGTTATGAATTTTCAATATTGATTGGGTAAAATAGAAATTGCCAAATGAACAGTACTCCAAATTTTGAAAAATCTATTTTTATTATATTATGATTATAGTCTCTAAACCATGATGAAAGGCATCTAAAATGATCTAATACATGAGAAATAGGCCCTGATATAAGGTGTTACATACACCCCCATGACTAACATTTCAGATGAAGACTCTGGTACTAGTTCAAAGAAGACCAAGGAGTCGTAAGCCTCTCTGCCTTCGGGAATTTCAAGTGTAACTGGTAGTTTGTTATTCAGTTTATGTAATATTATGTCAAGTAGATTGTTATGGTTTGGTGCCTGTATGAGTGTCCTAAGAGTACTATATGTGTACTATGTGATGATAGGATGATTGTGAAGTTGATGTTGGATAATATAGATGATTATGCGATAATATTTATGGTGATGGTGTTGGGAATTTCAGTACACACGCAGCAAAAAATTTTCAAGAAATTCCCTCCCATGGATCGGTCAATGTTGTTTAGATTGAGATGTAAAAAAAGAATTTACCTCCAATACGTCCCCTAGCGTTCTTTTTCGTTTCGTCAGACCCTAGGAACTAATGTGACTGGTCAACTCCCTCTGCCGGTATCCACACGAATGGTGAGTCCAACTTGAACGGCATGCTAGCACCTCTGATTGTGTACATCTATACACCCTCATTGTTCATCCGTACAGCTGATGTTCATTGTTCATTCGTACAGCTGCTATACGTCATTCACCTGTATAGTCTCCCTCTATGAGTGTATGGCCACTCTCTCTTTAAGGTGATTCAAATTTGTGTTGATTCTGTATCAAATAATCCTTGTCTATATCAATATATAGATAGGATTTGGTATTTATTCAATTTAAATCAATAATTTAAACTAAATCAAATATTAACTAAATAGATTAGTTTGAATTTAAATCTATCTAATAGATTAAATTTAAACTAACTATCTAATTTATATCTAGAATCAAATCTAGATTTAATTTATCATTTAAATCAAATTTAGATTATGACATTAGTTTAAAGTTAAATCTATCATATAGAATTAAATTTAAAACTAATTCATTTAAATTAATTTGAACAATATATATATTTCAAAATAATATTATATATATCAAACATATATATATTTTGAATTTTATAATATATATATATCAAATATATATATAAATTCAATCACCCTAAATTGAACAATAAATTGATTGAATCTATACACATTTTAGATTCAATAAATCTGGACATTCTAGCTCAAGTTGGCCCATTCTTGTGTGCAACTATGTAGGCTCATATGATGTTGGCAGTTGGCTAATAACACTATTGAGCCCACAAGTCACAAGTGGCCTCCAGCAAGACATTGTGACTAATCAAATCATATGAGATCGGTGATCCGATGTAACCTATCATATAACTCGATCACATCATTTTTGTCTCATGATATATAGGTCAAGTATGAGGCATGGAAACATCATCCTTATTTTACTCAACCATCATTTTCTCGATCTTTGAGCAGATTGACTGAACAAATGGAAACTCTTCCATTTAAGCACGATCATGCATTTCTCAGTCTCACTCATCAAGGAGCCTAGATATATCTCTTCATTAATTAGAGAGGCAAATTCCATCTTGACCATTCATCTTCCTCCACATGAGTTCCACTATGCCCAGTTATAGCCTTTATGATCTCCCGATTAAAGGTGACTTTTGACTATATCAAAGTATAGTGTTCCCCATGTAGGAAGCTATGGTGATCTCAAGTCTGAGGGCTTAGTGACATGGTTATATATGAGATATGCTTATAACTTGATTCATACAGCTATCTCATTACAGGTCGATCCAACACATATTTTCTAACAGGAGCTTATGATTCTGATTTATATCTTCATACATATTTATCACATAATTATCAATCAAAATTATACCAGGATTAGTTTATCATTGTTCCCACAAAGATGATTGACTAGGGACATTTAGGATAAAATAATTTATCCAAGGATATTATTATAAAGAAAAAAAATGCAAACAATATAATAATGTAAGAAAAAACACCATTTTCATAATGAAGTACAATGGTCATAATACAATGATTGGCCTAGGGCACAATCTCCAACAAGTGGATGATATGCAATGGTTGTGGATATGTGCTGGGGCATGGTTTATATGTGTGTAATGATGATTTAGACCCCGGTGTGGGTTATTGTTGTTTGGGCACATGTCTATGAGCCGGATTAGCAGTATATGTAAGCCCCAAAGGGGTTTTTGGGCCTTGTATGTATGTTTTGGGCATATAGCCCAATATATGGAATTGAGGTTCGAGGAGGACAAATCTCAGAGGAGTAGTTTATATGGGATAAAACCTTCTTGGATAAGTTAGTTCAACCAAATAGGACCTGTATGGATGGTCCATAATTGCCAATTTGCCTTTGGTGGCAATTGGAGTGCTTAAAGTTTGGGTTTTGGTAAAAAAGTGGCCAAAATAGAATTGGGTGCCCAAAATCTTTATACAGAGATGGATTGAGGAGAAACTAGTGTCTATGGATAGATTGAGATAAGATTAACTTGTAGGAGTTGGAATCAAGTCAATGGAGATCAGAGCATAAACTTAGTTGATATAGATCTTGATACTGACACCATGATGCTAGTCCCCTCTGTTTCAAAAATTTTTGGAACCCAAAAGCTCTTAGGATGAGGCAGTACTACAACGGCCACAACGCTGTGCTCTGAATTTCCTATTTTGCTTTTCGGCCAAAGCTTTGGAGTTTTAGGTGATATGTTAGGGTATTCTATAGTAGGTTGTTACATTTTGGTGTCAAAGCAATGGTTCAAGCCATTATTTCAGCTTGTTGTAGCACATTTTGAATTGCATAAACTTGTATATTCCCATTACAATACTACTCCAGAGTCATATAAATGAATATGTTACTACTAGTATATAGTGGAAAGATATCATGCAAGGGGTAAGTAAAATGATGGTGATCTCATGAGAGAGATACATGAGATGTTGACTGGATTAAATGATCGAGTTCATAATCGGGGGGAAATACTTATTAGAATGCAAGAGTTGTTAAGTTAGCAAGGACAAGGTAATATGAATGAGGAAGTTGAAACGTATGTAGATTTGAATGATGGAAAAGATGAGAATGTGATGGAGCTAAAGAGGTCCCCAAGGGTTGGAAGAGGAGGCATCTTCTTTCAACTGAAAGACTTTGGAAAGTTTAATCCACCAGCTTTTAAAGGTAAAATAGATCCTATGGCGGCTAAAGGGTGGGTGGATCAATTAGAAACTATCTTCAGTGTTATAAATTGTATCTCTGAATAAAAGGTGCAATTGGTAATGTTCAAGTTGGAAAAGGAGGATAAACAGTGGAGGATGTGAGTCTTACTGATCAAGGAGTAGTTATTGGTGGTGAAGTATACATCCTTGGAGGACCAGAGTACGAAGATCCATGTTCTATCCTGGTAAATCCAGGAGACTGAGGAAGAGAAGAGAAGCTTAATGATCCATACTTTTTCCATCTAGGATAAAACTAGTAAAGGAAGTTGAATAACCCTAACTATAGGAGATAAAGATAAGTTATCGAGTAATATAAGTGGCAAGAATTGCAAGGATTAAGTGTGGAAATGACGATTGAACCTTGAAGGTAGAATGTTGGGATATTGCAGAGTAGTAGAAGCACCGTGAAAGAATCCAATCTGTTGGTTTCAATACAAAGTTGGATATAACGATGATGGCGAATGGGTTAACTAGTGGGAGTTTGTATTTGGAGAGAAGAACATGTGTCTTGAAACCAAGATAGGATCGGATGGTGGAGGCCGTAGCAGTGATAGTGACAATTGTTGAATCAAGTGTTTTGATAATTCCAAACCAACTTTCTAGAGCTTAGAGAGAAGATATCAAAGGTGCACAAAGGATCTCAAGTAGAGAAATTCAAGAAAAACCAGCACAAGAATATATGTAGAATCTACAGCCATGTTTAAATTGGGTAAAAGACTTTGAATTGGCAAAAAGATGTTTTAAAACTATGATTCTATGTTAATCCATGGAATATTTGAAAAACACCCACTAACAGACAAGGTTTAAAACATTTATACTAATATGCTGTTTTGAAAATTCAAACTTTGACTTTGGAAATTCGAATTTCATATTGAAGATGAACAAGTCTGAAAAGAGCCTTCTCCGACAGACGAACTTTGACTTAAGAAATTCAAATTTTGAACCTTGTCTGAAAAAAGCTTTCTCTGACAGACGAACTTGTGCTTTTGAAAGTTTGAAGTTCAGACAAAATACAACTTACGAAAAATGAAAAATTAGTCTGAGGATATGTCAAAATTCATCTGAAAACTGAGTTTGGAAAGAACATCAAAATGGCTCACTAATAGACGAAATTTGAACATGAAAATTTGAATTTCAGAAACAAAGCTTATGAGTCTGTTATAATGATATGTTGACATACGAATGATAGTATTCAGAAATTCAAACTTTGTATTAAGTCTGAAAAGAGGCATCTCTGACAGATGAACTTTGCATTTTGAAAATTCGAATTTCGAATAGATGAACTATTGTGCCTTATTGAACTGCCCACTGACAGACGAATTTTAGGTATCAAAATTTGAATTTCGAAGGCACTGTAGCAAAATGGAACTACTGTTCACACTTTTTAGAAGAACTTTTAACTTGAAAATTCTTATGTTCCAACACAAAAAAAACTTCTCAATGATGAAAATTCGAACTTTGCTTTACAACAGATGAACTTTGAAATGTAACGTTGAAGTTTTTAATCTTTGGTTTCTGCAAAATTCGTCTGTTGGCCAACCAAAATTCAAACTTTGGATGTCAGAAGCATTAAATGCAGTTGGTGAATGGATAGTTTTTCAGAGTAACCATTGGGTAACATCTCCAACGGATAGATTTTGTCTCTAATGTATAGTTAAGGCCTAAATCTATAAATATAACATCATTTGAAGTTGTGGGTAACGATTTTAACATTGTATATACTGAAACTCTGCCAAATCATCAACTCAAAATCTCTTACTCTCACATACTTCATTCTTTGTACTCCAACTTTCATATACACTCTGATTAAGAGAGTTTATCCATTGTAAATAATCTTATCTTCATCTAGAAGAAAGATTTTCTTGTGAGGGGATATCACAAGGGATTAGGGAAGCACTTAGCTAGAGTGCAAAGAGAGAAAGTGTGAGCTCTAAAACAGAGTATCGTAGCTGTACTGTGGCATTTGCAAGAAGCCCACTGAATTCTTGCAAGATAGTGGAAAATCTCAAGTGGTGGCTTGAGGACTGAACGTAGGTCAAGATTGAGAGATCGAACTAGGATAAACATCTGTGTCTTCCCTTTTCTATTACTACTTTTACTTGTCATTCACTTATACTCTGTTTTACTATCAACTTTGTTTTTTTCACATTATTGACATTTTACGGAAAATTTTAATCTTCCCAATTCACCCCCCTCTTGGGAAGCCAGCATATCCAACAAGTGATATCAGAGCCCGGATTACCAAACAAAGGATTTAATAGTCCAGGAAGAACAATCGCTGGCTTTGGAGAGAGAATACTACCAGAGGGAAATAATACAAATAGACCACCTGGCTTCAGTGGAGAGCACTATGGATACTGGAAGATGAGAATGCAAATCTATCTCCAGTCCATTGATCTAGAAATTTAGTCTGTCATCCAGAAGGGAGATTTTGTCCCAATGACATTACAGGATGATGGGAAGTACAGAGAGAAGCTAGAGGCTAAATGGAACGAGGAAGATAGGGGAAGAGTCTTGCTGAACTTCAAAGCAAAACACTGCCTAGTCAGTGCATTGAATCAGGACAAATTCTACAGGGTCTCACAATACTCCACAGCCAAGGATATGTGGGACAACCTTGAAATCGTTCATGAAGGAACCACTGGAGTTAGAGAAAACAAATTGAACTCCTGCATAGGAGAATACAAGAGCTTTAGAATGATTGAAGGAGAGAGTGTCAAAGAACTGCAAAAGAGATTCACCCTCATTGTGAATCAACTGAAAAGTCTTGGCAAGGAGTACACTCAGATAGAAAAGGTCAGAAAGATCCTCAGAGCTCTTCTTCTGGAATGGAAACCAAAAGTAATAGCAATAGAGGCAGCCAGAGGAGAATCAATAGCATCTGTCACAGCCCTCTTCGGTATCCTTGAAGAATATAAAGGAAAAATGAAGGCTCTCAAGGAGGAAGGACAAGATAGAAAGAAGAAGGGTCTTGCTCTGAAAGCTTGTGAGGAGAAAGAAGAAGAATCTGATGATGAAGACGAGCTAGATGAAGAAACTCTAGCTATGATGGTTAGAAAATTTGAAAGATTTTACAACAAGAAAAGAAACAAGAAATTCTTGAAGAAAGGAATAGCTAAAGATAGCAAGAAAGAAGGAAAAGAACTTGTCACTTGCTACAAGTGCAAGAAGCAGGGACATATCAAATGGGATTGTCCACAATTCCTCAAGAAGCAAGAAAAAGAAAAGAAAGCTGCAGACAAAGGCAAGAAGAAAAGAGCGTACATCTCATCAATCTGGGGCAATAACTCAGATGAAGAAGAAGATGATGAAGATGAAATTGCAAATATCTGTCTGATGGCACTTGCATATAAGGAAGTTGAAATCCCATCCAACAGTGATCAGGAAGATAAGGTATATGAATATGAACCTTTCTATTCTAAATTACTGGATGCATTTCATGAATTGCATTATGAGTTCATTAAGACTGCCAAAGAACTCAAACAAGCTAAGAGAAAGATTAACAAGCTAGAATCTCAGCATAACATCTCTGAAACTGCTTATCTACATATTGCTAAATCTACTTGTTGTAAATCATGCCTTGAATTAAAGCAAACCAATGACTATCTGGTGAAAAGCATGTCTAGATTTACCAACAGAAAAGATATGTTATTTGCTTTAATGGGAAGTCAGAGAATAACATAGGGAAAGGCTGGACTTGGCTATGACCCTTGTGCAGTAAAAGAAAAGATTAGGAAGAAAAATCAAAATGTGTATATGAGACACTTTGTGCGTGCTAGTGGTAGTAAAAAGAAAGATCATATTACACGACATATTGAATCCTATGATTAACCAAAGCATGTAAAACAAAAATATTATCTGTATTGCTTTCTTCTTACATCTCAATCTAGCAGTCCCTTTACCACCTATCACTTCTTTAACAAGAAGGGACATATTTCCAGTTCATGCACTTTAAAGAAAAATGGACTTGACAGGAAGGTTAAATGGATTTCCAAAGGTACATCTGTATCTAGGGAAAATACTACTGACATAAAAGGACCCAAGCAAATTTGGGTACCTAAAAAGAAAATATGAACTTTGTTTTGTAGGTTTGTCTTAAAGCTAGAAAGAGCAATAAATGGTATATGGACAGTGCCTGCTCAAGTCATATGACTAGTGATAAGGAGAAGTTCATCACCCTTAGAGACAAGAAATGAGGAAAGGTGACCTTTGGAGGTGATCAATATGGCAAAATAGTTAGCATTGGCATTATGGGCAAGAATCCTGAAACATCCATTGAAGAGGTGCTGTTTGTAATTGGCCTCAACCACAATCTGTTAAGCGTGAGTCAGACATGTGACAAAGAAAACTGGGTACTGTTTGACTCAAAGTTCTGTCTGGTCATCCAAAAAAGTGATCACAAAGTAATCCTCAAGGCTCAAAGGAATGGTAACTATTATACTATTGATCTTGATGAACTTCCACCCTTAGATTCTGTCTGTTTGACTAGTCAGGACAATGATAGTTGGTTGTGGCATAGAAGGTTAGCACATGTTAACATGAATCAACTATCAAAACTGGTTAAAAATGAGTTAGTCACTAGCCTACCAAAAATTTCTTTTGAAAAAGACAAAGAATTTAATGCATGCCTAAGAGGAAAACAAACTAAATCATCATTTAAATCTAAAAACGTAGTCACCACATCTAAACCTCTGCAACTATTACATATGGATTTGATAGGACCATCTAAAGTTAAGAGCATTGGTGGAAATTTGTATGTTCTTGTAATTATGGATGATTACTCTAGATTTACCTGGACATTGTTTCTTTCTTCTAAAAGTGATATGTTTGATGCATTTGTAACCTTAGCTAAGAAAGTGCAAAATGAGAAAGGTATTTCTATTGTGTCTATCAGGTCTAATCATGGAGGAGAGTTTGAAAATTCATACTTCCTAGAGTATTGTGATGAGCATGGAATTGATCACAACATCTCAGCTCCAAGAACTCATCAACAAAATGGAGTGGTGGAAGGGAAGAACAGAACAATTGGAGAGATGGCAAGAGCAATACTGAATGAAAAGGAACTCTCTCAAGTATTCTGGGCTGATGCAGTAAACACAACAAGTTATATCATAAATAGAGCCTACATCAGACCAATTCTTGGGAAGACTGCTTCTGAGCTGTACAAAGGAAGAAAGCCAAACCTCTCACATCTACATGTATTTGGCTGTAAGTACTTCATCCACAACAACGGAAAGGAAAATTTGGGTAAGTTTGATGCCAAATCTGATGAAGGTATATTTCTGGGCTACTCTAGTAGGAGAAAAGCATATAGGGTTTTTAATAAAAAGTCTAAATTAGTAGAAGAATCTGTGTATGTAGTGTTTATTGAAAATGAAACTGTTTCTAAGCATGTCATTGAAGAAGATGATCTTATTTCAAATTTTAGGAACTTAGATCTTTCTGAAGAAGATAAAATTGAACCTCCAAAAATATCTAAATCTACTAACATAGAGGAAGATATTCAGGAGAAAGATTTTGAGGATGAGAATAATGAAGAAATGTCTCAAGAACTCCCTAGATCTTGGAGATATCAAAGGAATCATCTTGTTGATCAAGTAATTGGGGATGTTCAAGAGAAAGTCAAAACCAGAAAACACTTAAGAGATCAGATGATAAACTGTGCTTTCATTTCTCAAATTGAGCCTAAATGTACTGAAGAAGCCTTAACTGATGAATACTGGATTTTAGCTATGCAAGATGAATTGAATTAATTTGAAAGAAATCAAGTTTGAGATTTAGTGCCTAAACCCAAAAATCATCCTATCATTGGCACTAAATGGGTTTTTAGAAATAAACTTGATGAATCTGGATTAATAATAAAAAATAAAGCTAGACTGGTTGCTAAAGGATATAATCAAGAAGAAGGTATTGATTTTGAAGAAATTTTTGCTCCAGTGGTTAGATTAGAAGCAATTAGAATTCCATTAGCATATGCATGCATGAAGAATATAATGTTATATCAAATGGATGTAAAGAGTGCTTTTCTTAATGGATATATCATGGAAGAAGTATATGTAGACCAACCTCTAGGCTTTGAGGACTCTCCAAAACCAAACCATGTTTATAAACTGAAGAAAGCACTTTACGGTTTAAAGCAAGCCCCTAGAGCATGGTATGAAAGGTTAAGTAATTTTCTCACTGAAAAGGGATTTAACAGAGGAAAAGTAGATACTACTTTGTTTACTAAGAAAGAAAATAAAGATTTACTTATTGTCCAAATTTATGATAATGATATTATATTTGGTGCTACTAATAAATCTATTTACAAGAATTTCTCTGAGCTAATGCAAGGAGAATTCAAAATATCAATGATGGGTGAGCTCAACTTCTTCCTTGAATTGCAAATTAAGCAATGCGATGATGGTATCTTTCTCAATCAATCCAAGTTTTTGAAGGAATTGTTGAAAAAGTTTGGCATGGAAAACGCTAAGCTAATGGAAACACCTATGGCTACTGTAACCAAGCTTGATATGGATGAAGGACGAAAATTTTTTATAGAAGAATGATTGGATCTCTGCTATATCTCACTGCCAGTAGACCTGACATCATGTTCAGTGTCTGTATATGTGCAAGATTCCAGTCATGTCCCAAAGAAACCCATGCAACTGCTGTGAGACATATCTTCATATATCTTATTGGAACATCACAGATGGGTCTTTGGTATCCAAAGGGCAATGGAGAAGATCTCAAAGAATACACTGATGTTGACTTTGCAGGATCCAAAACTGATAGAAAAAGCACAAGTGGAACATGTCAGTTTCTTGGAGGATCCTTGGTCTCATGGTTTAGCAAGAAGCAAAACAGTGTAGCCTTATCCACGGCAAAAGCTGAATATGTTGCTGCTAGAAGCTGTTGTGCCCAAGTCATTTGGATGAAACAGCAGCTGGAAGATCTTAAGATTGAGATGAAGGAAATACCAATAATGTGTGACAACCAAAGTACCATTAACATCACAAAGAATCCTGTCATGCATTCAAGGACAAAGCATATTCAAGTTAGGTACCACTTTATAAGGGATCATATTCTAAAAGGAGAAATCAGATTAGAATACATCCCTACAGAAGATCAAGTTGCTGACATTTTGACAAAACCTCTTTCAGAAGATAGGCATTGCAAAATCAGAAGAGAATTGGGTATGGTAAATCCTAATAAACTGTAAGTAAATCCTTGTGTAAATATGTTTTAAGAATTTTTGATATTGATTTAATTCTAATTTTAGCATCGGAGTAAGTTTAATTTAAGTTGCAGGTGTTCCTCATAAGTTTCAGAGTAAGTTTAATTTAAGTTGCAGGTACTCCTCATAAGTTTCAATGGCAATAAATCTGAAAAATGGAGCACATCAGAATGGAACAGTCAAAAGGTGATAATGGAAGCAAGAAATCTAGGTTTCTGGATCCATTCTGTAAGTTTATCAAGTTAAAATTCACATTTTAGATGTGTATTAGATGAATTTCCTTGATAAATTGTGTTTTTGAACAAGTCAGCATGCTTAACATTCAAATTTAGACGCCCATCATATGAACTTCAGCTTGCTTTACATTATAACAGTTCTCGGTGGTCCTTCAAAATTTGTCTGTTGGTCTATGAAAATTAAAATTTTCAAAAATAAAGTTCCGATATTATCTTTGTCCAACATGAAGATTGTACGAATTTCTATTTCTCAAAATACGCATGTTGGAAACTCTTTACAAAATGTTGAAATTCGAATTTCTGATTTAAAATTCGTCTGTTGAAACATGCTCACATTATTGAATCTATGAAAGATGAATTTTCATAATTAGAATTCGTCTGTTGTTTGTTGTATTGATAATTGCTTGCTGCCTGTTCTTCAAAATTTGAACTTTGTTGGAATAAAGTTCGTTTGTTCATCTTTTGTTGTTTGAACTACGCCTCTGTCAGATGAACTTCCAAAAGAAAATTTGTCTGTCAGTAAGCTTGTCTGAATGGGTTAACCTGTAACTGCTCGAAGTTTGAATTTTGGCCCCTCAAAATTTGTCTGTCCTGCGGTTACACACATTAAAACCAAAGGTCATCCTCTGAACAAACGCAACCCTATTCGTCTCTCTTGTGATTCTGTTCAAATTCTCTCTTCAATACCCATTGATTTTGACCATAAATCTTCATTTTTCACCATTTAAACTTCTTTTCGCACCATATAAACAAAACCTTGCATCATTCTGAATCATTCATCCATGGAAATGGCACGAGTGAAAAATCCAGAAGTTGGAAAGGGAGAGTCTCGGCCAAAGAGAACCGTGAAATCCCAATATGCCTCAAAGGAAAGTGAGAAACTGAAAAGAAAAGGAGAATCCAGCAAAGCAACCCCCTCCAAAAGGCAGAAAACAATACCAAAGCCTGATTCAAGGAAAGCTGGACCGTCTACTCCTGGTGTTGCTGTTGTTGCTTCTACCTCCTCTAGTACTGAATCTGGAGAATACGAGCTGGCCACATTGCCATTATGGAGCAATGCTCACATTCAGGAGGAATACACAACCAAGTTTGTGAGCAAGAAGGCAATCAAGCCTCACTGTGTCAATATGGAAGAATTTTTAATCTCTAACAACTTTGATGCTGAGCTATGGATGAGTAAATACAAGAATTTGTTAGAGATATTGGAGTGATATGATGATGAGGTAATCAAGACTTGGTATGCCTCTCTGAAATACAATAGTAAGAAAAGGAAGTGGGAAGTCAATTTGAGATCAAGGACCATCTGGCTAATAGATGAAACCCTTAACGAGGTGTTAGAAATTCTAGGGCAAGATGGCTTGAAGATTGACATTACTGCTTCTGGGTATATGGATAAGGCGGAGATCGCTGATGAAGAAAGAGACCCTTTCTTAAACTACAAGGAGAGCACAATCATGAATACTTTGTTCAGAAGAAAAGAGAACAGGCCACCCATAAGCTTGCTGAAGCCCACTGATCTCAGTGCTCAAGTGAGAATCCTACACTACATAGTGTCTAGGATTATCTTCAACAAAGGTGGTAGCTTCAATTTGATCACAAGGGCAAAGGCACATGTAATGGCAGCAATCATGTGTGGGAAGCTTATCAACATGGGGCATATCATTCTCCAACGCATGATCAAGGCTAGGGATCAAAGGAAAGACTCCACACTTCCTTATGCAGCAATCATCTCTAAGATCCTTCAGTATGCTAGAATTCAGCATCTTGAGAAAGGGAAAGGGAAGCCTACTAAGATCCTCAAGGAAGAAGAGCTGCAAAGGATCGGCATAGAAAAGAAAGATGGAAGACGGATTGGAAAGGGAGTTGGAAAATCTGAAGATCTCTTCTTTGATGAAGATGCCTCCCTGCAGCAAGAAGGTACCTCTGAGGCTCCTCCAAGACCCACACCTTGGCCTTCTCAGCCTGTTTCGTCTCCATCTCAGCCTGCTCAAGCTCCAATTCTATCCACTCCCTTCTCTCCAGCCAAGTCAACCAAGATCACTGAATTGTATGACAGTTTGTCTACACTCATACTCAGCATCAGGGATAAGCAAAATACCAAGTTTGCTCATCTGCAAGATCAGATCCACCAGTTGGCCAAGAACATGAAAGTGGTTGCTGATGCATATAAAGACATTAGGAGTGCCATTCTTGCCACATCAGCTCCACCTCAGCTAGGATTCTCTGAGCTTGTTATGTCTTCAACTCCTGAGCCTCCAAGTCCATTTGAGCTAGTCTCTCCTGTTCCTGATGATGCTGTACAGGATACTGAGGCTGGTGGCACATTAAGCATACCACAGGCCTTCAGCAATGAGGCAAGTCCTGGTCCTCCCTTGGACTATGGCATGGAGGAAGAAGGTCCTTAGGAACCAGGCTTTCATGAGCCTATTCTAGCTGATGCTCAAGATTTAATCCTTTCACATCAAGAATCTGAGCAAGTTAAGAGATTAGTGGCAGCAATCACCACTTCTCCATTCATGCAAGCTGCCCTGAATGAAGAAAGGAGCATTGTGCCTTATGTTGATTTGGAAGCCATTGCACACAAATGCTCTTTTGTAAGCTCAGAGAAGAAGGCTTGAAGAGATGTTTCGTCCTCCTGCTCCCTCACCTGTTGCATCTTATGGTCTCTCGGAGGCACGAAGGGCCCAATTGGTAGTTACAAGGCAAGAAATTTTTGAACTTCTTGAAATCTCTTAGGATGAAGACACAAGTTCTAAAGTTTCTGAGTTTTTGCCAAACCTCAATCATGAACTACCTTTTATCCCTATGCCTCTTCAAGCTATTCCAGTATCTCAGATCCCTCCTCCTGCTGATTTTGTCCACCTTCCTAATGATGCCAAAAAGGGGGAGAAGATATCCGGGCAAACTGGAAAGCCTTCTGGCAAGAGCTATAGCAAGAAGTCCAAGTCCAAGAAATAGTGTTTAGAACTTATGGATGCTTGGTTCTTCTTGTAGTATTTTGTAATGTTGTTTTTTTGTATTGTGTTCTTGTTATATCTTGTAAAATGACTTTTTGATGAAATGAAAATTTCTTTGTTCTGATCTCTATCCTTGTGTTCAACTTTGAATGAATTAATGAATCTCTTCACTTGATCCACTGTACTTGATATCTTTTGAACTATAAAGCATATGTTGAGGGGGAGCTTGTTAAAGCAAACTCAAGTACTAATCTAGTTTGTAAGTTGTTTTGTCATCATCAAAAAGGGGGAGAATGTTGAATCAAGTGTTTTGATGATTCCAAACTAACTTTCTAGAGCTTGGAGAGAAGATATCAAAGGTGAACAAATGATCTCAAGATGAGAAATTCAAGAAAAACCAGCACAAGAATAGATGTAGAATCTACAGCCATGTTTAAATTGAGTAAAAGACTTTGAATTGGCAAAAAGATGTTTTAAAACTATGATTCTATGTTAATCCATGGAATATTTTAAAAACATCCACTAACAGATGAGGTTTGAAGCATTTATACTGATATGCTGCTTTGAAAATTCGAACTTTGGCTTTGAAAATTCGAATTTCGTATTAAAAATGAACAAGTATGAAAAGAGTCTTCTCTGACAGACGAACTTTGACTTGAGAAATTTGAATTTTGAACCTTGTCTGAAAAGAGCTTTCTCTGACAGATGAACTTTGGCTTTTGAAAGTTCGAATTTCGGACAAAATACAACTTATGAAAAATGAAAAATTCATCTAAGGATATGTCAAAGTTCATCTGAAAACTGAGTTTGGAAAGAACATCAAAATGGCTCACTGACAAACGAACTTTGAACATGAAAATTTGAATTTCAGAAACAAAGCTTGTGAGTCTGTTATAATGATATGTTGGCATACGAAATGATAGTATTCAGAAATTCGAACTTTGAAGTAAGTCTGAAAAGAGACCTCTCTGACAGACGAACTTTGCATTTTGAAAATTTGAATTTCGAATAGATGAACTATTGTGCCGTATTGAACTGCCTGCTGACAGACGAATTTTGGGTATCAAAATTTGAATTTTAAAGGCACTGTAGCAAAATGGAACTACTGTTCACACTTTTTAGAAGAACTTTTAACTTAAAAATTCGTATGTTCCAACACAAAAAAAAACTTCTCAATGATGAAAATTCAAACTTTGCTTTACAACAGACGAACTTTGAAATGTAATGTTGAAGTTTTTAACCCTTGGTTTCTCTTAAATTCGTCTGTTGGCCAACCAAAATTCAAACTTTGGATGTCAGAAGCGTTAAATGCGGTTGGTGAACGGATAGTTTTTCAGAGTAACTGTTGGGTAACATCTCCAACGGATAGATTTTGTCTCTAATGTATAGTTAAGACCTAAATCTATAAATATAATATCATTTGAAGTTGTGGATAACGATTTTAACTTTGTATATACTGAAACTCTGCTAAATCATCAACTCAAAGTCTCTTACTTTCACATACTTTATTCTTTGTGCTCTAACTTTCATATACACTCTGATTAAGAAAGTTTATCCATTGTAAACAATCTTATCTTCACATGGAAGAAAGATTTTCTTGTGAGGGGATATCACAAGGGATTAGGGAAGCACTTAGCTAGAGTACAACGAGAGAAAGTGTGAGCTCTAAAACAGAGTATCATAGTTGTATTGTGGCATTTGCAAGAAGCCCAGTAAATTCTTGCAAGATAGTGGAAAATCTCAAGTGGTGGCTTAAGGACTAGACATAGGTCAAGATTAAGAGACCGAACTAGGATAAACATCTGTGTCTTCCCTTCTCTATTACTACTTTTACTTGTCATTCACTTATGCTCTATTTTACTATCACCTTTGCTTTCTTCACCTTATTGACATTTTGTAGAAAATTTTAATCTTCCCAATTCACCCCCCTCTTGGGAAGCCAGCATATCTAACAATAGTAAATTCAGTGCCATTAAGGAACAAAGTGAAAGGGCGATGACTATCATCAAAAGTGATATGTTTATAGACCATGAAGTAGCAGATAGATATCTTGCAATGAAAAAGAAGGTCAAGCAATGCTGGAAGAATATGGAATTTGGTTAAGAGGTCACCAATGTCTTTTAGGCTAAACCCAAATTGGGAAAGAGATTCTTGTTCTTTTTCTTGTTGATAGGAGTCTCGAAGGAGGTAAAGTTGAACTCAGAGGTAGAAGGTCTGCTTGGAAGTAAATGTACTAATAAGTTTTGTAATTTTGAATACGACTAGTATGAGTTTGGGTAAGGACTATTATGATATCTGTTGATGGAGCAGTATATGGAAAATGAGTTAGAATTTTGAGTTGTAAAAGGTCGAAGACGAGTTTTAGAAGTAGGAACAAATTGCAGGAGAAATTTAGGCTATGAAAATTCTAGAAAGTGAATATTATGTAAGGATTTTGAAGTTGATGGAAGAGTTTTTGTGACTATGTCTATGACATAAAGTAAGACCTAGAAGGGAAATTTGTTGTCGACCTATTGTGGATGAGAAATTGGCCTAAGTGGTGATAGTGGTCAATAGTAATAGTTTAAGCATTGAAATGTCATGGGTATGGACTGAAGGAAGTTTCTTTCTTGGTACATTCCTGAGTCATAAAAAGAATTATAAGACCACATATTACAAGTGTAATATGTCAGCTATCCTCAAGGATGCATAAGGGTAGAAGTTGTTGAATTAAACCTATTACCATATGTTGTTATTTCTAGATTTTCCTAATAACAACTTTGGAGAATATGTAGAAAGTTGTTGCTATTGGGAAGTATGAGAAAACCCTGTATGATCTTGAATCACGAGTCTAGAACTAGCGGTTAACTAGTTGAGGCTTACTACCAGCTGGCTATACATTTGATGCACCAGTTACTCGAGGTGCGAGGCACTAGTTGGCTAAGAGTGAAAGATTTGGTGATGATATCAATAGGAACCTAGTTCCGCTTAAATTCAAACTCAATTTGATGTCTATCTTTTGAAAGATTGATTGGGTACAACTGACTAATTAGTTTATACATGGTAGCAATTCATGGTCAATTGCTATGCTTATATGTCTAATACAATTGTTGCCTAGGACAACAAGAGGCATCCATACACATAGTTTATGTATATCCATATCTTTTTCTTGTTTTTTTAATATAGTGTATATCCATATCTTACTATGAACTATATAAAAATCTATTTTTTTTGTTTGGCCAAAATTAACTTCTTTTAATTGTTGTTGATTTCATCTTAGAACAATTTGAGGAATAAATTTAGGTATTCACTAAGCCAGATTCAGGATTTATTGGCGCTGAATAGTTGGCGTTTATTTAGAAAAACGCCAATAAAAATCAAATCAAGCGTATTAGTTGGCGTTTATTTTGTAAACGCCAACTAAAGTCCAGTTTTAGATGGCGTGTAAAAAATAAACGCCATCTATTTTTGGAACTTTAGATGGTGTTTATTTCTAAACGTCATCTACAGTCATAATGTAAAACTAAAGTTCGCGTTTTATGATAAACGCTAACTAATTTTAGACTTTAAATGGCGTTTATAAAAAAAGCGCTATCTAAATTAATAAAATAATATAAATTATTAGATGGCGTTTATGAAATAAACGCCAACTAAGGTCCACCCGAAATTTTTTTTAATTTATTTTTAAACTTTTAGTTGGCGTTTAATATTTAAACGCCATCTAAGTATAAATTTCAAATGGCGTTTATGTGATAAACGCCATCTAAGTTATGAATATTAGATGGCGTTTACATAATAAATGCCATGTATATTATATTTAGTTAGCGTTTAATAGTTAAACGCTAACTAAGTTGTTTTAAATCTCTTCTCAGAACCCTATATCGCATTTTCTCAGAATTGTGCCGTCTTCATTCCCACCATGCTCTGAAGCTGTTCCTCTGCCATAGCTCTGTTCTGGCACAGCTCTTCGGCCACCACGCGTCGAAAGTTTACACTCTTTTCTCTTCCGCCACGGCATTGTTCCTCTGAAATCCCCTTCAACCTGAAATCGCTTGATCTCGTAGCGTCTCTCCCTGTCAACGGTCACGGTGAATGGAGTGAAAGAGGCCCAGTTATATTCTCTCAGAGGAACTCAAAATCCCTCCCAGACCCAACAGCGAACGACGGCCAGCTTTGAGGTAACCCCATATTGTCCCACTGACGCTCTCATATTCGTGGCTGTTTCTGTCAAATTCATATATGAGTCATTGCCCATATTGTAATTTGTTTTCCTTTTCAATGCTTGATGGCAAAGACTTCATTAGTTCATTGAAGAAATGTCGAAACCTGGATCCCCAAATATACTATACAATCAACCACCATATTATCTTGCTTTTTTTTTTAATACAATCCATATATCTTGATTTTGTTTGTTGACCATTATGTCTATTCTGTATCAAACTGTTCCTAATTGGGCTAAAAGAAATTGAACCACCGAGAGCATCTCCATGAGTGGTAATTTGATTATGTATGAGTACCCAATACTCATCATTCTGGGTGAATTTGGACCGTTTAATTTTAATTTACATGTTTTAGATTTATAGTTTTTATTTTAATTTTTTTCTATAATAATAGTGTTATTTTACTATATATATATATATATCTTTCCTTACTCATACATGCATATGTGGACGCACCACCAAACTACTTTGTGGTTGACCTTCATTTAACTTGTTGCTTCACTTGTATGATGGTGTCATTGGTGCGCTTGTTTCATATTGACAGAATTTGTAGTCCTAGCCCATCAGATATCTACTTTGTCTGAGGTATGCTTCCTGATTATGTTTATGTTAAAGTTTTGTATTAGTTAGCCAAGTCAGGTGATTTTTGGTAAGTGGTTAATGCTATGGTTCTTTAGTTGTTATGCTGCCGGTTTGTCTTTCAAAGTTATAATTTAGTAAATGAAAAGCTATGGATAGTTGATTTGGATGGTTGGCAACATATAATTGGAACTCTTTTTTTGTCTATGTTGTTGAATACTTTTGCTAGTTAAGGACTTGAAAAGTAACATATGCTTTAATAAATCAGAAAGTAAAGCTAGGAAAAACAAATAATTGTAGTACAATTAATGAATCTAGTTTTTTTTATGTAGCAAGAATATTAATGTATTAATCATGGGGTTATGGTATTTAATCCATATGAAATAACGTGGCCTGTAAGTTGGTGTTGTATTGTAGAATTATTGGGAGGCTCAACTTGGGAAGAACACTGCCAAAATTTATACAGAAGTTATAAAAGGTTACACAACTTAATAAAAGTATGGATTGGAAATGGATGTCTGCGAATCGTTTGACTCAGGAATATTGGGATGGAGTGAAAGAGTTTGTTAGGTTTGCAGTTGAGCATGCTGATAACCCCGAAAAAATTATATGCCCTTGCTTGAAGTGTTGCTATGGGAGGCTAGTTAGTGCAACTGACTTGGAATCACATTTAATTTGTAATGGAATTGATCGAAGTTACACACGATGGACAAGGCATGGTGAGACGAATAATGATTATAGCAGTAATACGTATAGTGGGAGCTGTAGATCGAATGATTTCGACACAAGCACACTTGAGGCCGATCGTCTTGAAGAGCTGACCAATGTGATTGAGGATGAACTTAAGGATTGTCCGGGGATGTTTGATAGGTTGAAGAGGGATGCAGAAAAACCATTGTACTCTGGATGCATTAAGTTCACGATATTGTCAGCTGTGTTGAAGCTATACAACTTGAAAGCAGGCAATGGATGGAGTGATAAGAGCTTCACAGAATTGCTTGCACTTTTGAAGGATATGCTGCCAGAGGATAATGAGCTTCCTAGCCGAACATATGAGGCTAAACGAATGTTAAGCTTTATAGGGATGAGCTATGAGAGGATACATGCTTGTCCTAAGGATTGCATCTTATTTCGGAAGGAATTTGCATCATTAGACAAGTGTCCTAAATGCAATGCCCAACGTTATAAGAAGAAAGAATCGAGTCCAGTGAAGGTAGTTTGGTATTTTCCCATCATACCTAGATTTAGACGCATGTACAACAGTGTGGAGAATGCGAAGCTCTTGACATGGCATGCAGATGATAGAATTAAAGATGGGAAGCTTAGACATCCTGCAGATTCTCCACAATGGAAATTAATTGATCGTGACTATGAAGATTTCGGGGCAGAAGCTATAAACCTACGTCTTGCATTATCTACTGATGGAATGAACCCGCATGGTATGCAAAGTAGTACACACAGTACATGGCCCGTGATTTTGGTGATTTATAACTTGCCTCCGTGGCTATGCATGAAGCGAAAATTCATGATGTTGTCTTTGTTAATTTCTGGACCTAAACAACCCAGAAATGATATAGATGTATACTTGGCTCCACTAATTGATGACTTGAAGCTATTATGGGAGAGTGGTGTAGAGGTGTATGATGGGTATAGGAAGGAACCATTCAATTTGAGAGCTATGCTGTTTGGTAAAATTAATGATTTTCCAGCGTATGGGAATTTGTCTGGATATAGTATCAAAGGAGAATTTGGTTGCCCTATATGTGAAGAAGGCACACAATCGATTCGGTTGGAGCATGGTGGGAAATTTGTCTTTCTCGGGCATCAGAGATTTTTGCATCAGGGACATCATTATAGAGGGTGGAGAAAAGCATTTGATGGGAATATAGAAGACGGAAGAGAACCTGTTCCATTAAGCGGTGAGGACCTGTTTGGAAAGGTACAACATTTGACTAACAACTTTGGGAAACCTTTTGCCAGACACCTTAGGACAAGTGGGTGGAAGAAAAGGTCAATTTTCTTTCATTTGCCATATTGGAAGTCCTTGTATGTGAGGCACTTCCTTGATGTGATGCACATAGAAAAAAATGTATGTGATAGCATTATTGGTACGTTACTCAATGTGAAGGGAAAGACCAAAGATGGTAAGAAGGCGAGACTGGATTTGGTTGCTATGGGAATTAGAGGAGAATTGGCACCGATCAAGGACAAACGGCGTACTTATCTTCCACCAGCTGCTTATACTTTATCTAGAAAAGAAAAAGTATCTCTTTGTGAATTCCTTGATGGAGTTAAAGTTCCGGAGGGGTACTCATCAAATATCAAGAACCTTGTATCTATGAAAGACTTGAAGTTGAAGGGTCTAAAGTCTCATGATTGTCATGTTTTGATGGAGCATATGATGCCGGTGGGTATACGATCCATATTGCCGAGAAAGGTGCGAGGGACAATCACGAAACTATGTTTCTTTTTCAAGGCTATTGGCAGCAAAGTCATTGACCCTAGGAAGTTGCCCACATTGCAAAGACAAATTGTTGTCACTTTGTGTGAGCTTGAGATGTATTTCCCACCTTCATTCTTTAACATGATGGTTCACCTAACAGTACACCTAGTTAGGGAAACACAAATGTGTGGCCCAGCATATATGAGATGGATGTACCCGATTGAGCGTTACATTAAGATATTGAAAGGGTATGTGAAAAATCGAAGTAGACCAGAGGGATGTATTGTTGAAAGGTACATAGCCGAAGAAGCTGTTGAATTTTGTACTGAATACTTATTGAGTGTTGATAACATTGGGCTTCCAAGGTCTCGTCACTTGGGTACAACAAGTGGTGAAGGGATTCGAGGAAGTGAAATAGTTAGTATCTCTAGGATACAGTGGGAGCAAGCTCACCTGTATGTCTTGCACAACTCGGATGAGGTTGATGAATATGTGGAAATGCACAAGAAGAGAATTAGAACCTTGAACCCTAATAAGAATGAGAGTTGGATATCAAAAGAACATAATCGACTTTTTATACATTGGTTGCGTGATCACATCCTCACAGAGTTGGAGAGGACTTCTAGTTCAGTTTCGATCAGGTTGAAACAGTTAGCTATGGGTCCAAGCATGTATGTACGATCTTACACTGGTTATCTTATCAATGGGTACACGTTCTATACAAAAGAGCAAGATGATAAGAGTATAATGCAAAATAGTGGGATAACCCTTATAGCTCAATCAATGCATATATCTAGTGTTAAAGACAAAAACCCCATTTTTGCACCCATGTCATACTTTGGGGTAATTGAGCACATATGGGAATTGGACTACATCTCATTCCGGGTACATGTCTTCCGTTGTAAATGGGTTTACAACAACAACGGCCTCCGAGTTGATGATTCAGGGTTCATTCAAGTGGATCTTAATAGGGCGGGGTATAAAGATGAACCTTTTATTTTAGCATCCCAAGCCCAACAAGTGTTTTTTGTCACTGATCCTGCTAATAAGAAGTGGTCAATTGTTATGCTAACGAACAAAATAATTGACACCTTAGATGATGGTCAAGACTATCAAGGTGCGTGCATTGAGGATGATCCTTTCCATAGGACATCACTTGATACTGATCCTGGTGGAGATGATACCCTTTATGTGAGAGATTACCATCAAGAAGGTACTTGGATTTGGAAGAGGGGACGGATTAGTGAACATCTGAAAAGAAAGAGGAAAAGGTTTGAATTATCGAATATTTTTTATTGTTTGCCTTAGTTTGAATTTTATTTCCTTCGACATGTATAAATTTTTGATGTTTTATTAGTTTTTTTTATGTGTTGTATTTACTTTAAATTTTTTTTCCTTCTTTGATATCTTACATGTTTGTTGGAATTTTATTATAGGTAAATGGCATCCCCTTCTGCTCATGATCATGATCGTGGTGCTGATGATGGTCAAGAAGAGCTACAGAAATATATCAAACAGCACCGGCGTGGCTTGACTGTGTTGAAAGAGGTGATACACGCCTGACACACTGGCCAAAAGATTCATGTCGAATGGAATCGCAAAGGCAATCCAATACAAAAGGGTGGACAAAAATTGAGCAGTTATATTGGGGTCGCTGCGAAGTTGAAGGTTCCAATCTCCCATCCTCACAGGGATTGGAGGAAAGTCCCTGATCCTGTGAAGAATAGTATTTTTGAAGATATAGAGGTAATAATATAGTATGTCATTTGATTATAATGTGTGTACATATATACAGATAATAATTCTTTTCGGTAATGCATGTTGCAGTCTGCTTTTGACATCAATAATAGTCACAGGAGACACATATATATGAAGGCTGGTGTCGCACTCCGAAATTTTCAATCCATTCTCACTAGATTCTTCTTGAGAGATGCAGCTGGCAACTTTGCTGTTCATCCGCCTCGGTTGTTTGAGTTGTACATTACACAGGAACACTGGGATGCTTTTGTTGCTAGGCGTCGTGAAGAATCTTTTCAGGTAACCCATTTCTGTCATTGTTGGTCTTAAATTAATTATAGTACATATATTTAGTCATTGAATAAAAGTCTGCTTTGTTGTGTGCATTATTAACATAGTATGTCATTTCATTGAATATTCTTATTGCGACTTTTTTGGTGGACATAAACCTAATCATATGTACTTTATCTTAGTTTTTGTTACACTAAAACTAATATTCTGCATAACTTTTCAGAAATTAAGCCAAGCCAATAGTGACAAAGCCAAGAAGCAGCAATACCCATATAGAGGGGGTCGTCAAGGATACCATGGTATAGAGGTTAAGATGGTACGTGGTTTGATAGTTGATTTTTCTATGAATGACACTTATGTTAAAATACTGACACATTTGCTTATTTGTGATCAAACATAGCAATCAAAGGAGGGGTCAGAAGGGAGGGAAATCGAACGCCATGAGCTATGGATAGAATCTCGCAAGAACAAGGATGGGATAATTGACAATGACAACGTTCGGAAAGTTGCCGAGTCAATAGTTAGTATTATTGTATTATATATTTTATTTTCATATATATTTTCAAATACTTATTATTTAGTTGCAAAATTTATATTTTGTTTCTCTTTCTTCCACATAATGAACTCTCTAATTCGATGCCTCAAGCTAGTGAGCAGGAGAGCGTTGGGCAGGACATACTTGGTAAGGCACTGGGGGTCCCTGAGTATCCTGGTCGTGTTAGGGGTACAGGGTTTGGTGTGACACACAAAGCCTTTTTTGGGCCTCGATCATTATCAGATGCTGCAAAGGTTGCCCGATTGGAGGCTATTGTTCAGGAACAACATCAGACTCAATCTGATATGCAGCTCCGATTAGCTGAATTGACGAACATGGTGCTTCAACTACAGGGAACGCAAGGGACACCACCAGTGTCGGCTAGTGCCAAAGATAGTTGCACTGTTACCCCTCACGATCTCCCTCAGGTAATTGCTATCATGAACAAGTTAAAAGATAACTTTTTTTTTACCCCTAATAAATGGTTGAGTTCTAATGCATTGATTGGAATAGGGTCAATCATATTGCCAGCTATGGTTAGAAACACCTAATCGACGTGTGGTTGCGGAGGGGCATGTGCATAATAGTCCTGAAGAGATGCTTCACAATGCACCCGTACCTGCAAATCATCTAAAAGTGTCGATTGAGGTAGTTAGAGAGGAGGGTACCAGGTTGCCTGTTCCTGCGGGGGATATGGAAACAATAGGAATGGCATTGGGCAGCTTCGTAGCATGGCCCGCACACCTCATCACTGCTGCTCCATTAGTAAAGGTATGTTACTTGACAGTATACTAACTTGATACTAGATGTCTTGAATGAGCCACTACATTCAAAGGTTCATATTAGAGGACCTATAGACATATACTATTGTTATGTGTATATTAAGGTGGTTAATCTCAAAATTTCCCACTTTGTTGCTTAGTTGAAGGGGAAGAGTAAGGTCGGAGAGTCAGGACATTCGAAGGAATCAGTAGCTCCACCACTCATGCAGCCGCCCAGGCATCTAGTTCCAGACACCTTTCGAAGGATGATTGTCAAGTTTCTACCACATTCGCTTAAGGGCAAAGTCGAAAAACGTGTGAAATTTGCCAAGAACATTTATAATAAGGTAGTATTTGAAAGTATCAACACTGAAATTGTTGATTACATCATCCATCGGAAGTGGATTGGGGTTGTGAATGTTAACTTGTACATAAGGTACTTGATATTAATCTATTTGTTTTAATTTTTTTCAATTTAGGCCTTCATATTAACCTATGTTGCTTTTTATTTTGTTTCTAAACTTTAGATACCTGTACGAGACATTTTTGGAGCCTTGCAATCTTACAAATAAATTTATATTCATCCATCCTAAAGAGGTTGCTGCTTATGCTTCAAAATTGCCGGACAGTAAGATTACTGAACAGCAGCAGTTAATTGCGGATGCATTCACTGCAAGGGCTGACAAAGATGTCTTATTCTTGGTTCCGTATCATAATGTGTAAGTAAATTCTCAGGATTTAATGTATTTGACTTCATCTGCTGAATAATAATTTCCTAATGACACTGGTTATTTTTTCATAGTGGACACTGGATGTTAATTGCAATCAATCCATTGGAGCCAACTATCTATTTTTTAGATCCTTTGAATTATGATCCGAAACTTCGCGAACAAATGATGGGGATAATTAATAAGTAAGGAACCTAGATTTATTTTTCATGTTTTTAATGATCCATACTTATATGTAATAATTCAAATTAGCTAGGTTTTGCTCAATCTAACATTTTTTATATTTTATGGTTAAACAGTGCTGTGTCAATATTTCGAGCGGGCCGGGGTTGTAGAGATAATCATAAGGGCAAAATGGTAAAACCCTTAGCTTCCTCGTTATATAAATGACAGAAGATACGGGTATGTATAAATTTATATTTAATCAACAATTGTTGAGATTAATATTTCTGTATTGTATAATTAATATAAGTTTCCTCTTTAGTGTCCAAAACAACCAAATGATAATGACTGTGGATACTATGTGATGTTATTCATGAAGGATATCATCACACATGGTCATAGCATAATCCCAGACACGGTATGTAATTTTATATTTACATTAAGGCTTATAAAATTTTGCCATTTTCGCTTATTTATAATTTTTTAATTTACAGTACTTCCCTGACACCTCTTATTCCGAGTACTCTGATACGCAAATAGAGGAACTCATCGAAGAGTGGTGTAACTTCGTCCTTGATAAGTGCCTATGAATAGAGAGGTAAATTTAACCATGCTGCAATTTAAAATTCTATAGTTGCTTTCTTAATTTGATTATTTCTACTGTGTGGCATCTGTGAGAATTATATCAATATTAGTCATGGAATTTGTCAACAGGGTTACTGATGACATAGGATTGGTAAATAGTTTATCGTTGGCTATTTTGCTGAAATGTGTGATTTTGTCATGGCTACCACAGGATTCTGGCAAGTTTATACTCAGGAACTGTCTGTATTTGGAACTCCCAATCTCAGGTACCTGAAAATTTTTTAATTGAGATCCTGTGTATTGTTATAACTTGTTAGTGCGTTTTAGCCAATGGAGGGTTGTAATGATTATGGTGGATATATTGCAGTGGAATAAATTTTCTTGTGTGCCTTTTGCATTCTTCTATTCAAACTGACAGATTAGAATTGTGAAATTCATAACTATGGCTCTGGATACCCCATGTTTGTTTTCACCATTTCCTTGGCCAAGTCTTTTGAGGTTACTGAGTTACCAGGTACATGATCCTTGTTTTTTCTTTAGCAAACCAATTTTTACCTGTATTGCCAAAATTGTTTGAAAGTGTATCTTTTCTCACTATTATTATAACTCAAAATATATACCACAATGGAGCTAAAGTATAGCATGATTTTGCAGTTAGGTTGGCCAAATTTGTTGCACGCAAACAGTGGGTGGTTGCTGGAGCATATAATTACAACACAATGGATAAAGTTAAAGTTTTTGAGGCACATACAGATTACATTAGGTGTGTGGCAGTTCATCTTACCCTTCCTTACGTGCTGTCATCATCTGCTGATATATGCTCAAAAAGCTTTGGGATTGGGAGAAAGGCTGGGTTTGTACTCAGATATTTGAGGGGCACTCTCATTATGTGATGCAAGTGACATTTAATCGTAAAGATACTAACACCTTTGCTTGTATTCTTGGCTTCTTCCTGCACATTCTGTTGTCAATAACTGAAATTTATTCATGGTTTTCTTTTTTCTTTTTTTAATTAGTTTGCTTCTTAATTGATCACTGGAATTTCCACTGGCCGGTACTATAAATGTAATAATATATATTACTCAATCTTGTTATGTTTTACTCCAATTTCTGGGTTCATTGGATGTGGTTGATAATGAATAACTGTAGGTTGTGTAGCGTAATAGTAAAATATAAAAAAAAATAATGATAAAAAACGTTGGCGTTTAATGGTAAACGCTAAGGAAAATCATAAAAAACGTTGGCGTTTATTGATAAACGCCAACTAAAGTGAGACTTTAGTTGGCGTTTTACTTAAAAACGCCAACGTTTCTTAATGTTTTAGTCGTTTTGAACAGACTTTAGTTGGCATTTTGTTTGTAAACGCCAAATAAAACCTTAAGAAAAATTAGCGTTTATTGATAAACGCCAACTAAATGGAGACTTTAGTTGGCGTTTTACTTAAAAACGCCAACATTTCTTAATGTTATAGTTCATTTTAGTTGGCGTTTATCAATAAACGCCAACTAAATACTGAAGAAACGTTAGCATTTTTCAAACGCCATTGTATTTTAAAGACTTTCATCAGCGCATTAATAGATGGCATTTTTAAAACGCCAATAAATTTGAAAAAAAATGCCAACTATTCCCAAATTTGTAGTAGTGATTCTTCTGTAGATCCATCAATACACACAGTGATCGAGATTAGGAACCTTCACTATTTAAAAAAGGGGGAAAAGCTCAACTTTTTGTCATTAACTACTGTTGGTGACTGATTCATCATATGCATATTTTTTAATCAATATTAATATTAATATCAATTATCAATATTAAAAAAATAGAGAATTTATAGTAAACTATGCCATTCACAAGTAAATAATATATAATAACTTATTTTTCATCTCAACTATATAAAAGCAACCAATACATCAATATATATAAAAAGAAGTTTATAACAAAGGTCATTTTTTGTGTGCATAAAATATATCTTTCAATTAATAGTCAAAAACTAAACCCCTTAAAATATAAATATGATTAAAATATGCTTCTTATTATTTATTTACAAGTTTTGACCAACACGACTTACTTTCATAAATAGAAAAAGAGAGGTATTTGGAAATACCTCTATTAACTGCTTCTTCTCTGTCTCTCTGCCAATTCAAACCTCCGACATTGCTGGTTAGCGTGTAGTCCGCTAACCAACAAGCCACAAGTCTGCATGGCCTGATTTGTCCACTTGTTTTATTATTTATTGGCTTTCCTCTCCTAGGGAATCACCTTCACTTTTATTTATTTCGGATCGACAAGCAATTCGGCTAATGCAATATTGAATTTTTAAATTTGTTATAATGTCAATATTTTTTCATTTTGTCAGATATTGTTTTAATAATAAGTTTTTTAAAATTTTTAAATTACAACTTGATCCAATATCATTAGTTAGTCTGTTATTATTTTATTATTCTTATAAATAATCTTTGAATTTTAGATTATATGTAAAATATTACCTTAATTTTTTTGGCAAAAAAAATCCTTAAGTTTAATTTATACCTAAGAAATAACTCCTTCATATGTCATATTTTTACTAGTGCTGTAAAGTCATTTGTATAAAATCATCTAAACACTTTTAAATATATTTATGTAAGTAGGACATTCTATTGGACACTATCTATGTGAGGTAGTTTTCCCATTTGCTACATAAATATTTTTATTATGAAATCTTTTTCTTATATGAAAGTTTAGTTGAGTTGTGTTATGAGAGTTCATTAGGATTAAGATATGTCTTATGACTCAAAAAAAGTTTATAAAGGTATCCTTACATTATTTTATCTACTAAACCAAAAATTCGAAACATGTGCAATGTATGAGGAGTTCTAGTTATATTTATTCAAATGATATAAATGAATATAATAGAATAAGTATGAATATGATATATTTTTTATATTTAAAATATAAATCACTTAATTAGAAAACTCAGTTTAAATTAAAATATTAGAATCAATGGTCATCAATATTCTAATTTATAGCTTTACTTAACATGAGTGAAGTAATAGTTAGTATAAATAAAAAAAGAAATTAGACATTGATAGTTGGGGAAAAAAATCAAGTGTTTTTTTTCAAACTAACAAATTATTTGAAAACTAAGGATAAGTTATGTGAAAAAATAGATAAATGTTTATTTTTTCACAGATATTTATGATTTTCATTTTTATATTTATTATCATATTAAATTGAAAAAATGAAAATATATATAAGGAAATAAATATTATTTAGAAAATGTGGATCCAAATTTTTTCATAGTTAGCATGATGATATAAAAGCAAGAAATAGCAACATGCCGTGCTTTTGACCTTTGCTAGTAAAAAAAACTCGCATAATATGAATTAATATAGATTTCACTAAATAATAATTGATGTAGATTGAAACAATCAATTCATGATTTTTTTACAAATTTATATATATGATTTTCATTTTAGTATTTATTATCATATTGAATTTTACAAAAATTAAAACATATATAAGAAAGTAAATATTTTTTAGAATATGTGGCACCAAATTTTTTCATAATCGGCATAATGATGTGAATACTTGAAATTGTGATACGTCGTGCTTTTAATCTCTGTTTTTATAATATATAATAGATAGATATATATAAAAATAAACATATTAACATGAGTCACGTTACACAAATTAAACAATTTGTATATTAGTTCACCTGAATAAATAATTAAAAAATAGAGATATACTCGTAAAAATTTGCTTATATTAATTATAAATTACAAAAACATGTGATTATATAATTAAAAATAAATATTGTCATATGAGATAAGTACAACATATAAATTAAGCTTTTAAATTATATATTTAAATAGCTGATATTTAATTTGTTCACATAATAAGTTCCTCTGTTTCTTATACCTGGCTAGATTCCATGACTAATGAAAATATATAAATCAAAATAAATAACTATTTTTTTGGCCACTGAAAAATAAATATTTTTTTATTGAGACACTTGTTTTAGTAAATTTTATTACTCTTAAACGTGGAGTGGAAAATGGCCTAAAATGGATAAACAAAAATTAACGGCAAAATTATATAAAGTTTCTTTCTTGAGTTTTGAAACATGCAGATAATTTTGTCATTTGAAATTTGACCGTGAATATCTCTACACCATTTAAATTCTTATAAAAATCATTTTTTATTGCTTAGTTTGTGGTTAATAATTTTTTCAAAATTTTGAATTACATTAAATTGAATTTTAGATTATGCACAGATGACCTGACACATGAAATTATTTATAAACATATCTCAATTTTTTAGAGAAATTATACAATTGAAATTAAACAAAGAAATTTTAAGAACCTAAAAAATGAATTTCCGGTATCCAAACGGAGTAATACCTCGATAGAAAGCCTGAATTCAGCTGGTTGCCCTATCGAACTCATGACAACGAACACATGACAAGTTAGATGAAAGCAAAATGGTCTAACCAACAAGTCATAATATCAATGATTATTGTTGAGATTATTTCAGTTATTAACAAAATGCTCCCTCCACCTCCTCTGCTTTTCTTTTTCTCTTTTGACACACTCCCTTTTTTTTATTTATCATTTAAGATTTTAGTATAGAGAATAAGAAATATAATTAATATATTATTTTTTTTTAATTTTCTAATATATCTTTTAATAAATTAATAAATAAAAATATTAATTAGTGTTATTTTTTATTTTTAAAATGACAAATGAAAGTATAATTGAAAAAACAATAATTAAAAGTGACAAAAATGTTCAAAAGTGACAATTAAAAAGAAACAGAGAAATAATAATTAATTTAGAGGCATTTTGTTGAATCAAGTGTATTGATTATTCTAAACAACTAGAGGTTGGAAGAATGATATCAAAGGAGAAAAAGAATAGACAAGTGAAGAAATCTAAGAAGAAATATGTGAAGAATTAGTCATTAAGATTTCTCATAATGTACATAGGGGTAAAAAGCTTTGATTTTCACTTGCTCAAACTCTCACAATTCATTTAACAGTGATCATGAAGATGAGGTAAATGATTCTGACTCCTCCTATTCTGAATTGCTTAATGCATTTCATGATTTGCATGATGAATTTATTAAAACTGTAAAAGAACTAAAATTGGTTAAGAAGAAGATTAGCAAGTTAGAATCAAATTGCAAAATGCTTGACAATGCATCTCAACATAGAATTGATTCCATCTGTTATGCATCATGTATTGAACTAAAGAAAAATAATGAATATCTTTTAAAAGCCTAACTAAACTCACTAAAGGTAAAAACATGTTATTTGCTTTGTTAGGAAGTTAGAGGATTGCACAAGGAAAAAAAGGTCTTGGTTATCATCCTTGTGCTGTCAAGGAAAAGAATAAAAAGAAAAATCAAAATTTATACATGAGACACTTTGTGCGTGCAGATGGACATAAGAAAAGTTACAATTCGAAAGCCATTGAATCCTATCTCCAACCCAAATTCATGAAACAAAAATATTATCTGCATTACTTTTTTCTTGTATCATAATCTAGCAATCCCTTTATCATCTGCCACTTCTGTAATAAGAAGGGACATATCTGCAGTTCATGTTGGTTAAAGAAAAATAGACTTGACAAGAAAGTAGAATGGGTTCTCAAAGGTACATCTTGTTGAATCGGTTATGCTAGCTAATTTCTTAAGAGGGGGGATGAATTGAGTGATGCAAGATTTTCACCCTTTTTGGATCATAACCCAAATTCACCAAAAGTGCAGCAAAATAGGGATGGACAGAGAGAGTAAAGTGCAACAATTGAATAGAGAAGATGAAGAGTAAGGAACAAGTATTTATCCTAGTTCAGCCCAACCACTTGGCCTACATCCAGTCCCCAAGTCACCACTTGATATTTTCCACTATATCCCACATTTTGATCTGGGCACCTGTGAAGCCTCAGTGTATCCCACAAGTTTCAATAGGCACTTGTGAAGCCACTTTTCCCACACCCTTACAAAATATGTAATCTCCTTTAGTGATACCTCATACTAAGAATCTACCCAGAAATTGTAGAAAAGAATAAATACAGAATGAAAACTCTCTTAAAGAGTAGATAATACATTGAAAGCTCACTCTATTGAGGTGGGTTTTTCAAACAATGTTGATATAGAAAGATTTTACAAATTGTTACAGCATTTGGCATAAACTCTATTAAGATTGTTACCTATAAGTTCAAATGATGTTCTATTTATAGATTTATGGTGTAACTAGATGTTAGACACTAGATCTAGCCATTAGAGATGTTACCCAACGGTTACTCTACAAAACTAGCCATTCACCAACCGCATTTAATGTGTTTGACGTCCAAAGTTCAAATTTTATGGTGTCAACAAACAAATTTCGTAGAGACCATAAATTAAAAACTTTAACGTTGAACTTTTGTCTGTTCAAAGGTGAAATTTGAACTTTCATCTTGACTAATATTTCTCATATTAGAACATACAAATTTTCAAGTTTAAAGTACTTCTGATAAGTGTGAATAGTTATTCCATATTGCTATAGTGCACTCGAAGTTCGAATTTCAGAGACGCAAAATTCGTCTATCAAAGCTCAGCTCAATATGGCACCAGTTCTTCCTTTTGAAATTCAAATTTTGGATGTGAAAATTCGCCTGTTGGCTATTCTAGAAGCATTTTCACATTCTGGACATTCAAAATTTGAATTTTGAATTTCAGAAGCCAAAATTCGTTTGTCAGTGGCAAGCTCAACATGGCACAACGGTTCTCTTTGAAATTCGAATTTTGGAAGCCCAAAATTAGTTTATAGGTGGCAGAACCTCTGTAATTTCAAACTTTGCACTGTAAACAATTTTATAGAAGTTATAACTCTCTCATTTTAAATCCAAATTAAGCAATTGACCTATGGTTGGAAAGCTCTCAATGTCTACTTTCAATAGAATAAGTTTCATTTTAAAAACAATAGTATTTTGTGAGATATGATCAAAATAATAATAAGAGGTCAAAACTAAAAATCCATATCTCACTACTCAACTTTAAATGACCATAACTTTTTCATATGACCTTTATTTTGAGTGAAATTAACCTTCTTTGAAAAGCTTATTAAACCTAATTTCATATGAAATAAGTTTTACATTAAAGTCGTATGTATTTTGAGAGATGTCTTAAAAAAACTAATTAATGGTCAAACTCTAGATTCTTGAAAACCAAATTTCACTATATTTAAAAGTAAGGATGTATTGCTTTGATAACTAAAACTTCTTGAGCTAATTAAATGCAATTGTAAATCATTGAGTTTCATTCTAAAGTTCAAATTTTGAAATCCAAAATTCGTCTGTTAGAAGGACTAACTTTGAAGTTTTTTGGCACTTTAATATCAAACGAACTTTGATATGACTTTAGACGAATTTTTTATTTTTCACAAATTATGCTTGATTGAAATTTAAATTTCAACAACCTGAAATTTGTTTGTCAGATGTAACATCTCTGTAACTTCGAATTTCAGTTACCAAAGTTCAAATTTTCAACAAAATACTCAAGCACTAACTTCAAAATTCTTCTGTCAGTCAATATTTTTCAACTTTAATGTATGCTAACATCAGATTTACATGATCTAACTCATTTAAAACATATGGTAACAAGATTAAGTAATTTTCAAAGATTAATCCTGTAAACGTCCGGCCGTTATTCTGGGTTGACGATTGTCCCCACAAACCAATACAAGTCATTTCGGTGTGCTTTGTCCTCACTCATACACCTCTTTCCCACAGGGTCACCCATCCCAGAATTGCTTTAAGTTAAACATGCTTAACTGAGGAGTTCTTAAGGGATAGGCTACTGAAAAGGTAGATGCACCTTATTGGTATAGGTAGCACCTATTAATTCCTTTAAGCTATCCTTAACCGTATAGTCCCATACCTATACAGTCTCTGGATCCCTCTCATTCTGGTATGCATTTGATTCATTCATATGCCCCTCCTTCTTAGAAGCCTGCCAGGAGTGGCTCCTTGTCTGTGCCTCATCACTTTTTATCTCACCCCCTTTTTTCTTGCATCAATGATTACTCCCCGCCCTCATCAGCACCCGGATGTCACATTCCCACCAGCTGAAAGACGTCAGGCTCTGATACCAACTGTAACATCCGGCCACTATTTAGGATTGATGACTGTCCCCACAAACCAACATAAGCCATTTCGGTGTGCTTTTTTCCTCACTCACACATCTCCTTCCCACGAGGTCACCCATCCCAGAATTGCTTCAAGTTAAACATGCTTAATTGAGGAGTTCTTAAGGGATAGGCTACCGAAAAGGTAGATGCACCTTATTGGTATAGGTAGTACCTATTAATTCTTTTAAGCTATCCTTAATCGTATAGTCTCATACCTATACAGTCTCTGGATCCCTCTCATTCTGGTATGCATTCGATTCATTCATATGCCCCTCCCGCTTAGAAGCCTACCAGGAGTCGCTCCTTGTCCGTGCCTCATCACTTTTTATCTCACACCCTTTTTCTTACACCGATGATTACTCCCTGCCCTCATTAGCACCCGGATGTCACATGCCCACCAGCTAAGAAAAGTCAGGCTCTGATACTAACTGTAACGTCCGACCACTATTTAGGATTGATGACTGTCCCCACAAAGCAACACAAGCCATTTCGGTGTGCTTTGTCCTCACTCACATACCTCCTTCCCACAAGGTCACCCATCCCAGAATTACTTCAAGTTAAACACGCTTAACTGAGGAGTTCTTAAGGGATAGGCTACCGAAAAGGTAGATGCACCTTATTGGTATAGGTAGTACCTATTAATTCTTTTAAGCTATCCTTAACCGTATAGTCCTATACCTATACAGTCTCTGGATTCCTCTCATTCCGATATGCATTCGATTCATTTGTATGCCTCTCCCGCTTAGAAGCCTGCCAGGAGTCGCTCCTTGTCCGTGCCTCATCACTTTTTATCTTACACCCCTTTCTTGCACCGATGATTACTCCGCGCCCTCATCAACGCCCGGATGTCACATGCCCACCTCAAGATCTAAGTGAAAACAAAATATACCTAGTGACTAGGTCATCAAATGTTAAGTTCCACTTCCACTTGGTGATTTCCTTCTTGGCATGCTCCCTTTTGATCTTCTATTTTTGGAGCATACTTTCTTTTCTTCTTTCTTGAGTGAGGCATGATATTGATTTCCATTTCTGTATTCCAATACTCACTTTTCTTACTTAGACCAACCTACGTTTAATATATTACACTTACAAGCAAAGTAGTTAATCCAGTTTATATATCCAACTTATATTATTCATTGTAAAAGTACAGTGAATATATTTGCACATAGCATGATATATAGATTATGACCATAATTAAATACATGCTAATGCACATTTTATTTCTTTAAGGAACATTATATATGTTAGATACATATGAGACATTTGTTCCTTATTACTCTATATTTGTCATCATCAAAACTTATATTATACTAAACTTTATAGAATCAAGTGTTTTGATTATTCTAAACAACTAGAGCTTGGAAGGATAATATCAAAGGAATATAAGAATAGACAAGTGAAGAAATCTAAGAAGAAATATGTGAAGAATTAGTCATTAGGATTTCTCATAATGTACACAGGGGTAAAAGGCTTTGATTTTCACTTGCTCAAACTCTCACTACTTTTAAATATGTGTTTTTCACGTTATCCTATGTTAGATTTGAAAAACACTGAGTAACAGACGAACTTTGAATTGATAAACCTTATATATTTTGGTTAAAATTCAAACTTTGCTTACTGAAAGAAGAGAATAAGAACAAGAATAAGGAAGATAAAGGAAAACAGCCAGTGACAGCTCAGCCTGATATCCCAGATCTTTCTCACATGCCATTAGACCCAAGAAGTGAGTATTTTGAGGTGGTAGACATAGTGACTCGACAATACATTGAAAGCCACTGGAGTTACAGGAATTCTCCTATTTTGACATTCTTTGATGCAATTCGATATGCATATGATTTCATGGCATCACAGGGTTGAGAATCCTTTGAACCTGCATGGATTGATGCAGTTATCACTATTTTACCAGAGAGTGAGAATTACTGGTTACTAATAAAGGAAGAACTCCGACAATATTGGCCTGAGAGCTTACATACATGTGCTTAAGAATTGATCCATCATGAGCTACTGAGGCTGGAGCTGGCGGACACACAAAGGATATAGACAGACCCTATAGGGGCACCTCCAAAGGAATATTTTGCAGAGGAGGTTCAGGAGCCAATGCAAAGACAAGGACAAGTTCCTGTTGAGGACCTAGGGTATATTCCAGATGTTGATATAGAAGATAATCTGGAAGAAAACCCAGAGGAAGATCCGGCATCAACCCATGTTCATGATAGTTCTAGTTCTTCTTAGACTTGATGAGAAGTATCTAACGGTGGATATGTATATATGTATAGAACTTTGAATGACTGTAATTTTGACTATGATGTATATGCAGTTATAGATAACATGACTAAATAGTAGGACAAATGTATATCGTGATGTGAATATATATTGTACAAAGTTTTGACATGTGAATAAATGTTTTGTTCATATAAATGTGTTTTCTGGGTATTGTTGCTATGTGTTCACAATTTCAATTATTTTATATATAAGAATGGCTCACACTAGAAGAAAGTCATGGAATCATTAGTTTGAGTAATTGTTTGATGATATGTTTAGATTTGAGGAAGCCTAAGAAAGCTTGGAGAAGTGTTAGAAGGTCCAAGAAGTGGTGGACAAAGTGTAGGAAGCAAGGAAGTACTATAAGGTAGATAATTCTCTTTACTAACATCACATTGTCATTATTGTTTGTTTGATATTTGACATCATGGCATATATATGAAATGTTGATTTATGATATTTCTATGTTATTGGCTGAGTTCTATGAGGAGTTTGGATCCCCGTGATGTCCATTTTACAAACTGAAACTCTGCTGAAATTTTTATAAAATTTATATGTTCAAATGTGCCTATGTGATGAATTAAGGTTTATGTGATGTTTTTAAGAAAAATGTGATGATACGATGGTTTGTATGGGATTTATCTACTGAGATTCTTTGAATCTCACTCTCCCACATATTAACCATGATTAGGTACCAATAATAGCAAGACCTCCAAGGAAGAGAAGGGATAGGAGAAAGAATTTGGTATTTAAATTTATAAAGCTAGCATTGGCCATGAATTTCGAGCTTTTGTATAAATTTGTAAATGTGATGCTAAATATGTTTCTCCAAGTTTTTATGTTCCTTTAAGTCCTAGCTAATGTATGGCATGATATGAAGATGAAATATGGTCATGTGAATATCTTACAATTTTTGTACTATAAGTATTAGGATAAAAATGGTCATTCTAACTACTACTGAATGATCATACTACAGTATGAGCTTCTTAGTGTATAAAGTATGAATGTTATATATTCCTAAAAACTAAACAAAAAGATCTTTCATATGGTCTAAAGATCACTCAATTTGGATGAGTGCACGATTTATAGTGAATTTTCAAAATTATCTCAAAAAACTGGAATTTCTGAAATTGACCATATGAACAGTAGAAATTTATGAAATTTATTGTACAAATTGGCCAAGTAATTGCTCTAATTGATATTTGTACCATGTAAATAATGTTTTAAGCTATGCATAGATACTTGAATCAATTTCATATGATTTGTATTGAATTAGTTATGATTTTCTGAAATTCAATCAGGAAAAAGAAATTTGATTTACTGAATAGTACCCAAAATTTGGAAAATTTTATTATAACATTTATGTGATTCAAGCTTCTAATTAGTCTCTAATGAGGCCTAATACATGGGAAATGGTTCTAAATAGAGGTGTTACACCTACCCTCTATTTTACTTATTCATTGTATCTCAACTTTCATATCTACTCTTTTGAGAGTTTTCATTCTATAAAACATCTACACACTTGTAAAAAGTACTTAGTGTGAGATTACACTAAGTGAGATAGTCTTACTCTTGAGTGATAAGAGTGATAGAACTTGTTTCAGTCCAAAGTTCGGGCTAGTGTTGTACTGCAGTCATTGCAAGAACCCATTCAAATCTTGCAAGAGATAGTGGAAAAATCTCAAGTGGTAGCTTGGTGACTGGATGTAGGTCAAGTGGAATAGACCAAACCAGGATAAATTATTGAGTTCTCTTCCCTTTGCTCTTTATTTCTTATACTCTATTTTTAGTTACCTTTTTAGTATCACTATTATATTTTGTCTTTGTAGAAAAATTCCAGTCTTCCCAATTCATCCCCTCTTGGAAAGCCAACTAAGCTAACAATATGTATGTCATTCCCAGATATAGATGTTATAATAGGCATGAACTGGCTGTCCCCCAATAACATTCTCCTTGATTGTAAAAACAAAGCTTTGATTCTACCAACTCCAAAAAGTGTCCCAAATACTAAGACTAAGTTAAATTTCATATCGACTGCTCAAACTGAGAGATGCTTGGGGAAAGGATGTCAGGCCTATTTACTTTTCTTCTCAGTGAATGTTGAAGTAGATGAGGGGATTGAAAAAATATCAATAGTAAGAGATTTTCCTGAAGTGTTTCCTAAGGATTTTAAAGACTTACCACCTAAAAGAGAGGTTGAGTTTTCTATAGACCTTGTGCTAGGGACAAGTCCAATATCAAAGGAATCATATAGAATGGCACCACTTGAATTAGTAGAATTAAAGAAATAGATAAAGGAGCTATTGGAAAAAGATTTCATCAGATCGAGTGTTTCTCCTTGGAGTGCTCTAGTGTTTTTTGTAAAAAAGAAAGATGAGAGCCTCTGACTATGCATTGATTATAAGGAACTAAACAAAGTTACTATTAAAAACAAATATCTTTTACCTAGAATTGATAATTTGCTAGATCAGTTGGGGGGAGCACTATGTTTTTAAAAATTGATTTATGATCTAGATATTATCAATTACGGGTTAAGGAAGATGATGTTTCCAAAACTACTTTTCAAACTTGCTATTGGCATTATGAAGTTTTAGTTATGCTATTTGGTATAATGAATGCCCCAACAATATTCATGGACTACATAAACAGGATTTTTCGGCGCTACTTAGATCAGTTTGTGGTAGTTTTTATTAATGACATTTAAGTATACTCTAAATCTTTAAAGGATCACAAGATGCATTCTAGAATAGTCTTGTCTATTTTAAAAGAAAAGAAGTTGTACGTTAAATTGAGCAAGTGTGAGTTTTGGCTCATAAAAGTGCGGTTCTTAGGGCATGTTGTTTCCAAGGACGGGGTCACAGTAGACCCAATTAAAGTTGAAGCTATCCTAAAGTGGGAACAACCCAAGACCGTCACTGAAATAAGAAGTTTCCTTGGTTTAGCAGGTTATTACAGATAATTTATATAAGACTTTTCTCGAATTGCATTATCGCTTACAAAACTTAATAGAAAGAATGCCCCTTTTGTGTGGGATATGAATTACGAAAATAGTTTTAATGAACTAAAGCACAAGTTAACTATCCCACCTGTATTAACTATACCTAATCCTAAGGAACCTTTTGTGCTTTACACAGATGCAAGTAAGCATAGATTGTGTTGTGTTTTAATACAGAATGGTATAGTAGTAGCATATATTTCTCGATAATTAAAACCCTATGAATAAAACTATTTGACGCATGATTTAGAACTCACAAATATTGTTCATGCTCAAAAGATATGAAGGCATTATCTCTACGGTGGGACCATAGAATGTTCTATGATCACAAAAACCTTAAATATTTAGAAGATCAAAAAGAATTGAATGCAAGGCAGAGGCATTGGATGGAAAACGGTTTAAGAAAATAATTTCCCATTTTTTCCATCCAATCGGGAAAAATAACCTCTTTACCCTATTTCATGCAAAACAGTGTATGTCCCTTTTTGCACATTTCTTATGCATTTTAATATATTCTAGCCTTTTAGGGATGTTACACATATGATGAGGGGGAGCTCTTGGAAGCAAACCCAATTACTAATCTAGTTTGTGAGTTGTTTTAACATCATCAAAAAGGAGGAGAATGTTGAATCAGAATTTTTGATAATTCCAAACAATAAGAGTTTAGAAGGAGAATATCGAAGGAGCATGAAAGCATAAAGTAAAGAAATCCAATGAAGATCAAGTAAAGGTCAAGTAAAGATTTAGCTTTTAGGATGTCTCACTATATATACTAGGTAAAAAGTTTTAAATCTTACTTATTTATGTTACTACAATATTCAAACAAGTTATTTTAAAGTTATCTGATATTAACATGTGTTATAATTGAAGAATATTGGTTAATAGACAAATTTTACTATTTGACTCATGCTTATTTTGTACAAAAATTCACACTTTGCTTGGTGAAGTTTGAAGTTACATAGGTTTTAATATCTTATAGACGAATTTTGGTTTTGAAATTTGAATTTCAAGATAAGTATAGTTAGTGAAAGTGTGCAAAATTAGCATGAAGTTTAGTTAAAATTTGACTGTTGGTGAAATTCAAAGCCATAGCCTCTGACAGACAAACTTTGAGCTTCAAAATATGAACTTCAAAGTAAGAACTTGTATGTCTTGTTAGAACATACCTCTGACATTGCAGTTCAAAGTTCAAACATCATAGTTAAAGAACATTTATGTCAAGTTGAATATGCCTCTGACAGATGAATTTTAGCTTTTGAAATTTGAATTTCAAAACTATCACATCTTGCATTCCTCTATCTTCCCATGAATATAAGTTTAACTTAGTCTAAAAAGTCAATCTTTAGAAAATTCGAACTCAACTTGAACCTAAAACTGTAAAACTATTTCATGTTGCATTTGCCCACTTGCACAGCAAGTTCAAACAATTCATAACTAATTCCTCAAAAATTATTTTACAATGGTTTAAATCTTTCAAAATACCTTACATTCTAAATTTCATGGAAAAAATAAGAAACTAGACTTCTATAGTATGAAACAGTACAGTTTATTCTAAAAATTTTACTGTTCAAAATTTGCTCTAGCAAGCTGTCCAATTTCACAGCCTCAGATTTGAAGTGTCATTTCATCCCACATATAGATCCAAAACATTCAAAATTTATATCATAGGAAAGCTATGTCTGTCTAGTTTAAAAAATATAAATTTTTCATCGTGATACTACTACTATTGAACTGGGCATTCATTCAAAGCACTAGTATACCAGATTGCTTCTAAATTTGCACTATTTTGGAAAAACATCCATTTATATTATTGGATAAATTCAATATACATTCATATTATACCAAATGGAATTTAACACATAAAGGTACATGGAAACATAGCCACTAAATTTTTAGGCAAAAGTATGAATTTATACATATCAATAAAACATGAGCAGTTACATCATCACAAAAACTATTTCTAAAGAAACATTTCTTGATTTAACAGTTTCAAAACCAGCTTTTCCTCCATTCTTCTTCCTGGTTCACACTCCTACTCTTGGGAAAGCTTGTTCCTAGCATTTGGAATCTTAGGGAGTGAAATTGGGCATATCAGGAGCAACATTGTACATACAATAATATCATTACATTAACTTTGAAAATATTTCATAATCTTTGCAAAATAATCACATAAAATCCTTTTTTTTTTCATATCGGTATAATTTCATCATAAAATAAATAGAATATCAAAATAAACATTTAAAACATGTCAATTATTCATAAAAATATATAATTCAACATGGAAATTTTGTAATAACATAAGAGTAGTATAAGTTACTACCTTAGAGCTTTAACTTTCTTTAATATTTGCTTTAATCTCTATCCCCTTACCTAGTTTTGCCTTGAATCCTTTTCCTTCTTCCTTTTTCCTTCTTTTTCTCTTCTTTCTTTCTCTTTTCTTTTCTACTTTCTTTCTTTCTTTCTTCCTCCCTCTCTCTCTCTCTCACCATTCTTCTCTCTCTCCCCCTCTCTCTTTCGCCTTAGTTTGTGGGTATGAAGGTAGGCAAAATGGCTTTTATATAAGCCTCCATAAGCTTAGCCTCCAAGTTGTGCAACTTGCTCCCTAAGCTCTTCTCCTCCTTGCCCAAGTGATGGCATCAACTTCATGATGTCATGAGATGACATCATCCCTACTATTTATGACATCATAATTGGCACATTAAAATTCCATTTTTACCCTTACATTTTTGGCCAAGAGAAAAACTAGAAAGAGACATATTTTTCTTTCCTAAAACATCCTTTAAACATGTTGAGAGAGAATTTAGAGAGAAAAATTTCCTTTTTAAAAGCATCAAGGAAACTTAATTAAAGACCTAATCATTCATTTGCCCTATTATTTCCATATGCATTATAATTGAGATGTTTTAGAAATTCTATGTGAAAACTTAAGGAAGCTGTTCAATTTCCTCAAACACACTTTTAATACAAAAATTTGCATGAATTAATATTGGATATCTTTTACAAATTTGAAATTTGAATGTCACTTAGTAACAGTTGAATTTTAAAGTTCAACGTTAAAGTACTTAACCTTACGTCTTTGTGCAATTCATCTATTGAGCTCCAAAATTCAAACTTTGATATATCAGACACATCTAATATGGTTAGTGAATGGCTATTTTTGCATAGTTCCGTTAGCTAATGTCTCTAATGGCTAGATCTTGTGTCAAATGACTAATCAAGCCATAAATCTATAAATAGAACTTTATTTTAAGTTATGGGTAAGACATCTAAGTCTGATATTGTAGAAACTCTGCTGAAATTTTGTATTAAAAGCTTTTCACCTATACACATCATTTATTACTCTTTAATTGTCATATCTACTCTATTTAAGAGAGTTTCCATTTCTATAAAAAATCTTTTCTTCATTTGGAAGAAAGATTCTTTCTGAGGGGATTCACAAAGGGATGAAGGGAATTACTAGTAAGAGCGATTGAGAGATTTTCTAGGTTCTTTGAATAGAGCACGAGTATTGTACTATGGCATAGCAAGGAGCCCAATGAATTCTTGTTGATAGTGGAAAATCTCAAGTGGTGATTTAAGAACTGGACATAGGTCAAGTGGAGTAGATCGAACCAAGATAAATTTTTGAGTCTTCTCTTTCCTTATCTCTTATTTTCAATTTTCATTATACTCTTTTTTTCTATAAACTCTTTTTTTCATTGCTATATTGTATTTTTGTAGAAAAATTTATACTTCCTAATTCACCCCCCTTGGGAAGCCAGCATTCCAAACACAGCTAGGCCCAAGAACAATTAAAATAACATGACACAAACAAACACTAATATCCCTTCCCTTACAGTTAGAATTGAACATTATCCTCAATGTGAAAAATATAGAAATTAAAAGCATTAGAGGGAATGGATACTGAAACTTCCCTAACTGGTTGCATCATGATCCATATGCTTACTTGAACTAAAGGGCACCAGACTAGAGGTAACTCATGTAGCTGATCCTGTAAAAGCAAAAAGAAACAAATACAGAAGCAAAGACAAAAATAATAAAAAGAAGGGAAATTAAACTTGGGTTGCCTCCCAATAAACGCTAAGTTTATAGTCTTCAGCCAGACTTTCTCAAACAATCAATCAAAGACAAAAATAATAATTACCTTGTCTTCATTTCTTTTCAAGCAACAAGGTTTCAACAATAAAGGATGTTCATTCCAAAATTACATACAAGTTTCCTCTATCAAAATAATATTGAAAAACATGATTTCTTAAAACTAATAGAAAACTCAAAGTCAAATTTTTCACAACAAACTTCAAGAACCTTCAAATGTTTCAAACACCTAATAAAATCATCTTTTTCATCCTCATGACTCCCAAAAGTAAGAGTCAAAATTTCCATAGGAGGATCTGTTAATTCCGATGTTTTGATGATTCTAAGACAAATGAGTTTGAAGATCCAATATCAAAGGAACACAAGAGAAATAAAGAACAAAGTTGGAGTTTCCTGAAGAATGAAGAGCTGTTTAACATGCTTTAAGAAATTATTTGTAAAAGAAGGTAGTTAAAACTTTGAATTTCAATTCACCTTACATTAAATGAGATAACTAACTGAATGATTAATGATTAACTCATGATTTCAAAATGGTTTTCAAGAAAAAAGCTATCTTATGAGGATAATGCTTTAATTTCAAACTGATTCTAGGTATTCAATTAGTTTTCATAAAAATATTTTAACCTATGGGGATAAGATCTCAATTTTAAAGATATTTTTAAGTGTTTACCCTATTTTCAAGATAATGTCTTACCTTATACGCATGACCATTTAAGGTTATGGGGATAAAGACTCAATCTCAAAACTTTTCCAAAATCCATTCTTCAATTTCATGAAAAGGGATTGAGGTTATCCACATAACATAGCTTGGGGATCAAGTTCTCAAGTCTGTCCAGGTGGTTATCCGGATAAGGTTGGTACCTTACTCGCATAACAAAGTGAATAGTGAAGAAAAGTGGTACTATACAGCCCATTTTCACATAACCTAGGGAGGTTGTCCGCATAACGTGTGTTATAGAGCACTTGGACTCTTCTCTGTTAAAAGGTTATCCGCATAATCTAGAGAGGTTATCTGTATAACCTATATTTCAAAATACTTGAACTTCCCTCGGATAAGTAGGTTGTCCGTATAATCTAGGCAGGTTATCCACATAACCTATGTTACATAATTAATAGCTTTTCTTCAGCAAAACCAATTATCTGCATAACCTTGAAAGGTTATGTTGATAACCTAAGTTTCACAAAAACTCAGTTTGAGAAAAACTTAACGTTATCCTAATAATTGAGTGGTTTTCATGAAAATGATTTTGAGCTAAAACTTAGTCATTCTGGGTAGTATGTTATCCACATAACCTAACTAGGTTATCCACATAACGAAAAGCTCTATGTTAAAAACAAAGGCAAATAGTTACCCATTATTCACATGACCTGAGGAGGTTATCCACATAACCTCTATCAGATGCATTTAATGCGGTAGGTGAATGGCTATTTTACTAAGAGTAATGGCTAATCTTTGTTTCCAATGGGTAGTTCTACCCCAAGACTATAAATAAGACCTCATTTAAGTTGTTGGGAAATGAGAAAAATAATATACATGCCAAAACTCTACTGATTCTTTTATTGATTCATTCAAAGCTTACCAACCCTCTGTTTTGTTCATTCATTATATCTCAACCTTCATATCTACTCTTTTGAGAGAGTTTTCATTCTGTAAAACATCTACACACTTGTAAAGAGTACTCAGTGTAAGATTACACTAAGGGAGATAGTCTTACTCTTGAGTGAGAAGAGTAAGAGAACTCATTTCAGTCCAACGTTCATGCTAGTATTATACTGCGGTCATTGTAAGAACCCATTCAAATCTTGCAAGAGATAGTGGAGAAATCCTAAGTGGTAGCTTAGGGACTGGACATGGGTCAAGTGGCATAGACTGAACCAGGATAAACTACTGAGTCTTCTTCCCTTTACTCTTTATTTCTTATACTCTGTTTTCTGTAATCTTTTAGTATCACTATTGTATTTCATCTTTGTAGAAAAATTTCAATCTTCTTAATTCACCGACCCTCTTAGGAAGCCAGCTGAACTAACGAGATCAAATGATTAAGTACTTGGGATATCCTCTTCATCCTCTACCTTAATACAGTATGATTTAGGCTCCTTAGCTGAAGCCTCTATTGATTCACTATTCTCCCTTTCACAACATTTAAACTCACATACCTCCCTAAACTTATCACAAGCCACTAGCAACTCTTTCTTATTCCTCATTATTAATTACTCACAAGGTTTTTCATCTTCGATAGGGGTAAAGCTTGCTATATTAGTGAAAAATCCCTCTTAATTCATTGACTCAATGTTAGAAGACATTTGGCCTAGTTGAGATATTAAATTTTGGAGGGATAATCCATGCTCATTAAATTGCTGTTCATTATCAACTCAAATTTCAATTTCATTGTCTAGGATATGCTGGAGCATTTCCTTAATGCTTGGCTTTTCATCATGAATGGGGCTACTTTTTTTTCATAAGGATCAGGAGGGGAACAAAAATGTGATGCATATGAGGGAATAAAAGAATTATGATCCCAAAACATGGTTTGTTCATTATTCCATCTAGGGGTGAAGGTGTTATCATGCAAACCAATTTAAGCCCTAGTGAAATCGTCCTCCCTATTATCCAAGGTTGATAAATATGAGCATTGTTCAATATAATGACCCTCACCACAATAAGTGGAACACATGTAAACATATTGAGAGTCATTGACAAAAGTAGAGCTAATAGTATTTTCATCATAATTATCATGTTCAAACCTATTAGTTGCTCTATTTCTCCACAAAGGATAATCCATAAACAAAGATAAAAACAAAAACACAACCTACAAGAAATAGACAAATAGAAAAAGCAAACACAAAAAGCACACTAAAACAAGAAAAACACAAGAACACTAAAAAACAACAAACAACAAGAAAATACAAAAAAAAACAAGAACAAATATAAACAATACTCAAACTTAAGCTAATAGTGCTCAATCAATTCCAACCAAAGAGGGTTTTGGCACTCAAGTCCCCGGCAACGGCGCCAAAAACTTGATAGGGACAAAATGTGTAAACACAAGTGCATGTGCCATATCAAATAATAAAGTGATGAATAGAGTATCATTCAGATAAAGACTTAGTACTAGCAACCCAATAAAGCATTAACATCACACCTTTGCTTAATTCGAGCAACACACAAAACAAAACAGAGATAAAACAAGAACAAAAGTCTAAGCTATAGTTAATATTAGCGGTGATTCAAGAACTCAAGCAGTGACATGGATTATTATAATTTTGATTACTTCTTAATATCTAACTTCCCCCTTTAATTACCATTGAAGTTGTCTTTGCTAGTCTAAATCACTCAGTTACCTAATAGTGTCTTTTGAATCACTAAGAGACATTCCAATTATATTAACCTAAAACTACTTAGGTAATTAATTAATTAGACTTAATTAAGTATAAACCTAATGTGACTATGTAAAGCTAGTAGTTATATTTATATCGTACAAGCAAATCAAGTTATCCAGTGTCCAAATACTTGACCCTACATGATTCAATTGATGGTCTATCCTAAATCTTCTATTCCTAGCTTCATTGAAAAACCCAAAATCAGTCCCAATTATATTCCTCATTTTTCGGGACAATGAAGCTCACAATTGAATCAATAAACAAAACATTAATGCAACCAAAAGAGTACATCATCATCTATTAATCCATAATCAAAGAAATAATAACCCAAAGCAAAGGTCTAGCTACACATAATGAGTATTTCCATACACAAAACATATCGGAAACCAACCACAAAGAAAAGTATATGAGAAAGAGGAGAAAGAGAAGAGGAAACTGGAAATCGATGCCGAATTCACGGTTGTACCACCAATCCTTCATATCTCAAAGCCTCATTCCCCTTTCCTTTGAGGCCCCAAACCACCTTCAAGGTCAAGAATTGTTCCCCCTTCATTCTACCCCCCGTTTCATGCATTTCAACCCTTAAAATCCATCAGATTCGCTGGATTATTAAAACTATGCCTTTTGATAGAAAACCTAATGCTGCAGTATTCAAGTCCATTGCCGTAGTGCATAAATGCTTTTTTTTAAAAGATATTGATGCTACAGTGTCAAACTAACCACGCTGCAGTACAGAAATGTTCTTATGTAGAAATATCAATGTTGCAGTATCAGTCTCCACCGCTACAACATAATGTTGAATCAAGTGTTTTGATTACTCCAAACCAACCTTCTAGAGCTTGGAAAGAAGATATCAAAGGTGTACAAAAGATCTCAGGTGGAGAAATCCAAGTCAAACCAGCACAAGTTTAGATATAGGAGTTCCTAATGTGTTTAAATTGAGTAAAAGACTTTGAACCTGCAAAAGGATGTTTTAAAAATATGATTCTATGATAACTAATGGAATATTTGAAATATACCCACTAACAGATGAACTTCGATGTGTTAAAATTGATTTATTACTTTGAAAATTCGAACTTTGGCTTATGAAATTTGAATTTTGAATTGAAAATAAGTTAGTCAGAAAAGAGATTCCTCTAACAGACGAACTTTGAGTGCAAAAATTCAAATTTCTGATAAAACACAATTCATGAAAATGAAAAATTCGTCTAAGGATATGTCAAAGATCATCTGAAAGTAGAGTTTAAAAAGAGTTTCAAGTTAGCTCACTAATAGACGAACTTTAATTTTGAAAATTTGAATTTTGTAAACAAAGCTTGCAAGTCTGTTGTGTTAATTTGTTGACATACAAATTTTAGTATTCAGAAATTTGAACTTTGAACTAAGTCTGATAAGAGCTCTCTCTAACAGACAAACTTTGACTTTAGAAAATTTGAACTTTGGAAAGGTGAACTATTGTGCCTTATTAAGCTGTCCAAAGACAGATGAATGTTGGGCACCAAAATTCAAACTTCAAAGGCACTGTAGCAATATAGAACAACTGTTCACACTTACCAGAAGAACTTTAACCTTGAAAATTCATATGTTCCAACATAGAAATATTTGTCAAAGTTGAAATTTTGAATTTTAATTTAAAACAGACGAACTTCGAATTTCAACGTTAAAGTCTTTAACTTTTAGTCTCTGCGAAATTCATCTGTTGACCCACCAAAATTTGAACTTTGAGTGTCAGACGCATTAAATGCGATTGGTAAACGGATGGTTTTTTAGAGTAACCATTGGGTAACGTCTCTAATGGCTAGATCTTGTCTTTAACATATAGTTAAGACATAAATTTATAAATAGAACTTCATTTGAAGATATAGGTAATGATTTTACATTGTATATACAGAAACTCTGTTGAATTCTTAAGTCAAAGTCTCTTACTCTCACATACTTCATTTTCTATACTTCAACTTTCATATACACTCTAAATTAGAGAGTTCAATCATTGTAATTAATTTTATCTTCTTCTGGAAGAAAGATTTTCTTGTGAGGGAATATCACAAGGGATTTAGGAAGCACTTAGCTAGAGTACAAACAGTGGGATTGTAAGCTCTAAGAACAGAGCATCAAGTTATATTGAGCCAATTGCAAGAAGCCTACTGAATTCTTACAAGATATTGGAAAATCTCAAGTGGTACCTTAGGGACTGGACATAGGTCAAGATAGAGAGATCGAACTAGGATAAACATCTGTGTCTTCCCCTCTCTTTTATTACTTTTACCTTGCTATTCCTTTATACTTTGTTTTTATCGTCATTTTTGCTTTCATTACTCTCTTGACTTTTTCAGAAAATTTTAATCTTCTTAATTCACCCCCTCTTAGGAAGCCAGCATATCTAACAAGTGGTATTAGAGCCCGAATTCTCAAACAAAGGATCTAACAATCTGGAAAAAATTCTATGGCTGGCTTTGGAGAAAGCATACTGCCTGAGGGAAATAACACAAACAGACCACCTGGCTTAGGTGGAGAACACTCTGGGTACTGGAAAATGATAATGCAAATCTATCTCTAGTCCATTGATCTGGACATCTGATCATCATCAAGAAGGGAGATTTTATCCCAATGAAACTACAGGATGATGGGAAATACAAGGAAAAGCCAGAAGACTAGTGGCATGAGGAAGATAAGAGAAGAGTCTTGCTGAATTTTAAGGTAAGACACTACCTGGTCAGTGCATTAAACCAAGACCAATTCTACAGAGTATCTCAATGTTCTACAGCCAAGGGTATGTGGACACTTTAGAAATTGCTCATGAAGGAACCACTGGAGTAAGAGAAAACAAATTGCACTCCTGCATTGGTGAATACGAAAGTTTCAGAATAGTGGAAGGTGAGAGCATCAAAGAGCTACAAAAGAGATTCACACTCATTATGAATCAATTAAAGAGTCTTGGCAAGGAGTTCACTCAGCCAAAAAAGGTCAGAAAAATCCTTATAACTCTTCCTCTAAAGTGGCAACCCAAAGTAACAGCAATAGAGAAAGCCAAAGGAGAATCAATTGCCTCTGTCACAACCCTCTTTGGTAGCCTTGAAGAATATGAGGGAAAGATAAAGGTTCTTAAGGAAGTAAGACAAGACAGGAAAAAGAAAGGTCTTGCTCTAAAAGCTGCTGAAGAGAAAGAAGAATATGATGATGGAGATGAATTAGATGAAGAAACTCTGGCTATGATGGTCAGAAAATTCGGAAGATTTTATAACAAGAAAAGAAATAAAAGATTCTTAAAGAAAGGAGCAACTGGAGACAACAAGAAAGAAGGAAAAGAGCTTGTCACATGCTACGAATGCAAGAAGCAAGGACACATCAAATGGGATTATCCATAATTCCTAAAGAAGTAAGAAAAAGAAAAGAAAGCTGCTGACAAGGGCAAGAAGAAAAGAGCATACATCTCATCAATCTGGGGCAACAACTCAGATGAAGAAGAAGATGATGAAGATGAAATTGCTAATATCTACTTGATGGCACTTGCATCTGAAGAAAATCCAATCTCATCCAGTAGTGATTATGAAGATGAGGTATATGAATTTGAACCTTCCTATCTGAATTACTTGATGCATTTCATGAACTGCATAATGAGTTCATTAAGACTGCTAAAGAACTAAAACATGCTAAGAAAAATATTAACAAGTTAGAATCTTAATGCAATATCTCTGACATTGCATCTCTGTATAAAGCTGAATCTGCTTGCTGTACATCATGCATTGAATTAAAGCAAACTAATGACTATCTATTGAAAGGCATGGCTAGAATTACTAAGGATAAAGATATGTTGTTTGCTTTAATGGGAAGTCAGAGAATCACACAAGGAAAAGCTAGACTTGGTTATGATCCTTGTGCAGTAAAAGAAAAGATTAAAAAGAAAAATCAAAATCTGTATATGAGGCATTTTGTGCATGCTAATAGGCATAAAAAGAAAGACCATATTTCAAACACATTGAATCCTATGATCAATCAAAATATGTGAAACAAAAATATTATATGTATTGCTTTCTTTCTGCATCATAATCCAGCAACCCCTTTACCACCTGTCACTTTTGTAACAAGAAGGAACACATTTCCAGCTCATATGCATTGAAGAAAAATGGACTTAACAGGATGGTAAAATGGGTTCTCAAAGGTACATTTGTATCTAAGGAAAATGTCACTGACAGAAAAGGACCCAAGCAAATTTGGGTACCTAAAAAGAAACTCTGAACTTTGTTTTGCAGATTTATCTTAAAGCAAGAAAAGCAACAAATGGTATATGGACAGTGCCTGTTCAAGCCATATGACTAGTGATAAAGAGAAGTTCATCACCCTTAGATACAAGAAAGGAGGAAAGGTGACCTTTGGAGGTGATCAATATGGTAAAATAGTTGGTATTGACATTGTGGGCAAGAATCCTGAAACATCCATTGAAGAGGTGTTGTTTGTAATTGGCCTCAACCACAATCTGCTAAGCATGAGTCAGACATGTGACAAAGGTAATTGGGTATTGTTTGACTCAAAGTTTTGCCTGGTCATCCGAAAAAGTAATCACAAAGTAATCCTCAAGGCTCAAAGGGATGGTAACTGCTATACTATTGATCTTGATGAACTTCCTTCCTTAGATTCTATCTAATTAATTAGTCAGGATAATGATAGTTGGTTGTGGCATAGAAGATTGGCACATGTTAACATGAACCAACTGTCAAAACTGGTTAGAAATGAGTTAGTCACTAGCTTACTAAAATTCTCTTTTGAAAAAGACAAAGAATGTGATGCATGCCTAAAAGGAAAACAAACTAAATCATCTTTTAAATCTAAAAATGTAGTCACCACTTCTAGACTACTGCAACTATTGCATATGGATCTGATAGGTCCATCTAAAGTAAAAAGTATTAGTGGAAATCTGTATGTTCTTATGATTGTAGATGATTACTCTAGATTTACCTGGACCTTGTTTCTTTCTTCCAAAAGTGAAACATTTGATGCATTTGTAACATTAGCTAAAAAAGTGCAAAATGATAAAGGTATTTCTATTATGTCTATCAGGTTTGATCATGAAGGAGAATTTGAAAATTCATGTTTTCTGGAGTATTGTGATGAACATGGAATTGATCAAAACTTCTCAACTCCAAGAACTCCTCAGCAAAATAAAGTGGTGGAAAGGAAGAACAGAACAATTGGAGAAATGGCAAGAGCAATGTTGAATGAAAAAGAACTCTCTCAAGTATTTTGGGCTGATACAGTAAACACAGCAAGTTATATCATTAACAGAGCCTACATCAGACCAATTCTGGGGAAGACTCCTTATAAGCTGTACAAAGGAAGGAAGCCAAACCTTTCATATCTGCATATATTCGGGAGTAAGTGTTTCATCCCCAATAATGAAAAGGAGAATTTGGGTAAGTTTGATGCCAAATCTGATGAAGGTATATTTCTTGGCTATTCTAGTAGGAGTAAAGCAGATAGAGTTTTTAATACAAAGACTAGATCAGTAGAAGAATCTATGCATGTTGTGTTTATTGAAAATGAAGCAGTTTCCAAGCTTGTCATTGACGAAGATGATCTTATTTCTAACTTTAAGAACTTAGAGCTTTCTGAAGAAGGTAAAATTGAACCTCCAAAAATATCTGAATCTATTAACATAGAGGAAGATATTCAAAAGAAAGACTTTGAGGATGAGAATAATGAAGATATATCTCAAGAACTCCCTAGAGCTTGGAGATATCAAAGGAATCATCCTATTGATCAAGTGATTGGGGATGTTCAAGAGAAAGTTAAAACCAAAAAACAACTGAGGGACCAGATAATCAATTGTGCTTTTATTTCTCAAATTGAACCCAAGTGTACTGAAGAAGCCTTAACTAATGAAAACTGGATTCTGGCTATACAAGATGAATTAAATTAGTTTGAAAGAAATCAAGTTTGGAATTTAGTGCCTAGACCTAGAAATCACCCTATCATTGGCACCAAATGGGTCTTTAGAAATAAACTTGATGAATCAAGAACAATAATTAGAAATAAACCAAGACTGGTTGCCAAAGGATATAACCAAGAAGAAGGTATTGATTTTAAGGAGACCTTTACTGCAGTTGCAAGATTGGAAGCAATTAGAATCCTATTAGCCTATGCATGCATGAAAAACATAATGTTATATCAAATTGATGTGAAAAGTTCTTTTCTAAATGGATATATTATGGAAGAGGTTTATGTAGATCAACCTCTAGGCTTTGAGGACTCTACAAAACCAAACCATGTTTATAAACTAAATAAAGCTCTTTACAGTTAAAATAAGCTCCTAGAGCATGATATGAAAGGCTAAGCAATTTTCTAACTGAAAAAGGGTTTAATAGAGGAAAAGTAAATAATACATTGTTCACGAAGAAAGAAAACAAAGACTTACTTATTGTTCAAATTTATGTTGATGATATTATATTTAGTGCTGCTAATGAATCTCTTTGCAAGAACTTCTCTAAGCTAATGCAAGCTGAATTCGAAATGTCAATAATGGGTAAGCTTAATTTCTTCCTTGGATTGCAAATTAAGTAATGTGATTATGGTATCTTCCTCAATCAATCAAAATATCTGAAAGAGTTGCTGAAAAAGTTTGGCATGAAAAAAGCCAAGCCAATGAGAACTCCTATGACTACAACAACAAAGCTTGATAAGGATGAAGGAGGAGAAACTTTTGACATAACCCAATATAAAAGAATGATTGGATCTCTACTATACCTAACAGCTAGCAGACCTGACATCATGTTCAGTATTTGTATATATGCAAGGTTCCTATCATGTCTCAAAGATACCCATGCAACTGCTATGAAACGTATCTTCAGATATCTAATTGGAACATCATAGATGGGCCTTTGGTATCCAAAGGGCAATGGAGAAGAACTCATAGGATACACTAATGCTGACTTTACTAGATCCAAAAATGACAGAAAAAGCACAAGTGGAACATGTCAGTTCCTTGGAGGATCCTTGGTTTCATGGTTCAGCAAGAAGTAAAACAGTGTGGCTCTATCCACTGCAGAAGCTGAATATGTTGCTGCTAGCAGTTGTTGTGCTTAAGTCATTTGGATGAAGCAGCAGTTTGAAGATCTTGAGATTGAGATGAAGAAAATACTAATCATGTGTAACAACCAAAGTGCTATCAACATCACAAAGAATCCTGTCATACATTCAAGGACAAAGCACATTGAAGTTAGGCATCACTTTATAAAGGACCATGTTCTGAAAGGAGAAATCATATTAGAATACAACCCTACCGAGGATTAAGTTGCTGACATTTGACAAAGCCCCTTCCAGAAGATAGACATTGTAAAATCAGAAGAGAATTGGGTATGGTAAATCCCAATGAACTGTAAGTATGTCCTTATATACTTCTAATTTAGAATTTCTGACATTGAATCAATCCTAACTTTAGCATCGGAGCAAGTTTGATATGAGTTGCAGGTGCTCCTCACAAGTTCAAATGATAATAGAATCATACAATGGACCTAATCAGGATGGCACAATTAAAAGATGAAAAATGAAGCCAGAAATCTAAGCATCTGTATCTGATCTGTAAGTTCAGAAATTTGAAATTTTCTTTTTAAATGATTATTAGATGAATTTCCATGATTAATTATGTTTTTGGAAAAGTCAATATGCTCAACATTCGAATTTAGATGCCCATCAAACGAATTTTAGTTGGTAACAGTACTCTTTTGACCTTCGAAATTCATCTAATGGAATAACAGAAATTTGAATTTTCAGAGATAAAATGCCTATATTGTCTTTGTTCAACATGACTATTGTACGAATCTCCATTTCTCAAAATACACATGTTGGAAATTCTTTACAAAATGTTAAAATTCAAATTTTTGAATCAAAATTCATCTGTTGAAACATGCTCACATTATTGGATCTCTGAAAGATAAATTTTCATAAGTAAAATTCATCTGTTGTTTGTTTTGTTAATGATTGCTTATTGCCTGGTTCTTTCAAAGTTTGAACTTTGTTGAAACAAAGTTCGTCTGTTTATCTATTGTTTCCAGAACCAAGTCTCTGTTAGATGAACTTCCAGGTGAAAATTCATCTGTCAGTAAGCCTCGCTGAATGGATTAACTTGTAACTGCTCAAAGTTTGAATTTTGGCCTCTCAAAATTCATCTGTTCAGCGGTTACATACGTTAAAACCAAAGGTTATCCTCTGAATAGACGCAACCCTATTCGTCTCTCTCTCAAGTCTGTTAAAATTCTCTCTTTAATTCTCATTAACTCTGTTCATGAATCTTTATTTCTCACAGATTACACTTCCTCTCGCACCTTATAAACCCATTCTTAACATCTTTCTGGATCATTCCTCTACGAGAATGGCTAGAGTCAAAAATCCAGAAGTTGGGAAGGGAGATACACGGCCAAAGAGGTCTATGAAATCTCAATATGCCTCCAAGGAGAGTAAAACTCATAAGAGAAAAGGCAAATCTAGCAAGGCAACTCCTTCTAAGAGGCAAAAAACAACTCCAAGAGTGGATTCGAAGAAATCTGCACCCTCGCCTTCAAAGAAAGCTGACCCTGCTGTTCCTGCTGCTCCTGTCACTGCTGCTTCTTCTTCCTCCTCCAGCACCGAATCTGGAGAATATCAGTTGACCACACTACCATTGTGGAGCAATGCTCATATTCTAGGAGAATATACTACTAAATTTGTTAACAAAAAGGTAATCAAGCCTCATTGCGTAAATTTGGAAGAATTCTTGATTTCTAACAACTTTGATGCTGGGTTTTGGATGATAAGATATAAGAATTTGTTAAAAATACTAGAAAGATATGATGATGAGGTAGTCAAGACCTGGTATGCCTCTCTGCAATTCAATAGCAAGAAGAAGAATTGGGAAGTAAATCTGAGATCAAGGACCATCTGGCTAATAGATGAGACCTTCAATGAGGTTTTAGAGATTCCAAGGCAAGATGGTTTGAAAATTGACATTACTGCCACAAGGCACATGGATGAAGCTGAAACTGTAGATGAAGAAGGAGGGCCTTTCCTGAACTACAAAGAAAGCACAATTCTGAACACTTTGTTCAAAAGAAAAGAGAACAGGCGACCTCTAAGTTTGCTGAAGCCTACTGACCTCAATGCTCAAGTCAGAATCCTACACTATATTGTGTCCAGGATTATCTTCAACAAAGGAGGCAGTTTTAATCTGATTACAAAGGCTCAAGCATATGTAATGGCAGCTATCATACATGGGAAGCTATCAACATGGGCTATATCATCCTCCAACGCATGATCAAGGCAAGAGATCAGAGAAAAGATTCCACCCTTCCATATGCAGTAATCATCTCCAAGATACTTCAGTATGCCCAGATCCAACATCTTGAAAAAGGAAAAGGGAAGCCTACTGAAATCTTTAAGGAAGAAGAACTGCAAAGGATGGGAATAGAAAAGAAAGATGGATGATGGATGGTAAAGGGAGTTGGAAAAACTGAAGATCTTTTCTTTGATGAAGATACCTTCCTGCAGCAAGAAGGAACCTCTAAGGCTACTCCAAGATCCATACCTTAGCCTTCTCAGCCTGTTCCATCTCCATCTCAGCCCACTCAAGCTCAAATACCATCCACTCCATCTACTCGAGCCAAGCCAACGAAGATTACTGAGCTGTATGACAATCTGTCTGCACTCATACTTAGCATCAGGGATGAGCAAAATGCCAAGTTTACTCATTTGCAAGACCAGATTCATTAGTTGGCAAAGAATATGAAAGTGGTTACTGATGCATATGAAGATATCAGGAGTGTCATTCCCTCCACGTCAGCTCCACCTCAGCCAGGATTCTCTAAACCTATTATGTCTCCTACTCTTGAGCCTCCAAGTCTTTTTGTACTAGCCTCCCCTAAACCTAATGATGTTGTACATGATATTGAGGCTGCTGGTACTTTGACCACACCACAGGCCTCCAGTAATGAGGCAAGTCCTAGTCCTCCCTTGGACTATGAAACGGAGGAAAAGGGTCCTTAGGAACCAAGCTCCCATGAGCCCATTCCTGAAAATGCTCAGGATTCAATTCTCTCTTATCAAGAATCTGAGCAAGTTGAGAAACTGGTGGCATCCATCAGCTCCACACCAATCTTGCAAGCTACCCTGAATGAAGAAAAGAGCATTGTACCTTATGTAGACCTAGAAGCTATTACTCATGATGCTCTTTTACAAGCTCAAAGATTAAGGCTTGAGGAAATGTTTCGTCCTCCTGCTCCCTCACATGTTTCTGCGTTTGGTCTCTCAGAGGCACGAAGGGCTCAATTGGCTGTTACAAGGCAAGAGATGGAAGAACTTCTTGAACTCTCTGACGAAGAGGATTCTAGTCCTGAAGCTTCTGAGCCTTTGCTAAAGCTTAATCCAAATCTGCCATTTGTTTCTGTGCCTCTTAAAGCAATTCCAGTATCTCAGATCCCTCCTCTTGCTGTTTTTGTACACCTTCCTGATGATGCCAAAAAGAGGGAGAAGTTATCAGAGCATACTGGAAAGTCTGCTGCAGAGCCTTCTGGCAAGACCTACAGCAAGAAGTCCAAGTCCAAGAAGAAGTGATTAGAACTTAAGATTACCTGGTCCTTCTTGTAGTGTTGTTTTTGTTTTATAAATGAAAAATCTTTGTTCTGAATTTTATTTTTGCCATCTTTGCATTGAAACCTTGAATGGATTAATGAATCTCTCTGTTTGATCTATGATACATGATATCTTATCTTTTGAATTACAATGCATATGTTGAGGGGGGAGCTTATTAAAGCAAACCCAAGAACTAATCCAGTTTGCAAGTTATTTTATCAACATAAAAAAGGAGGAGAATGTTGAATTAAGTGTATTGATGATTCCAAACCAACCTTCTAGAGTTTGGAAAGAAGATATCAAAGATGCACAAAAAATCTTAGGTGGAGAAATCCAAGTAAAACCAGCACAAGATTGGATATAGAAGTTCTTAATGCATTTAAATTGAGTAAAAGACTTTGAACTTGCAAAAGGATGTTTTAAAAATATGATTATATGATAACTTATGGAATATTTGAAATATACCTACTAATAGATGAATTTTGATGTGTTAAAATTGATTTATTACTTTAAAAATTCGAACTTTGGCTTATGAAATTCGAATTTCAAATTGAAAATAAGTTAGTTAGAAAAGAGATTCCTCTAATAGATGAACTTTGAGTGCAGAAATTTGAACTTTGGATTAAGTCTGATAAGTGCCTTCTCTGATAGATGAACTTTGAGTTTTAAAAATTCGAATTTCTGATAAAACACAATTCATGAAAAATGAAAAATTTGTCTGAGGATATGTTAAAAATCATCTGAAAGTAAAGTTTGAAAAGAGTTCCAAGTTAGCTCACTGACAGATGAATTTTGATTTTGAAAATTCAAATTTTGGAAAAAAAGCTTGCAAGTCTGTTATGTTAATCTGTTGACATACGAATTTTAATATTCAGAAATTCAAACTTTGAACTAAGTCTGATAAGAGCTCTTTCTGACAGACGAACTTTGGCTTTTGAAAATTCAAATTTTGAAAAGATGAACTATTGTGCCTTATTGAGCTGCCCACTAACAGATGAATTTTAGGCATCAAAATTTGAACTTCGAAGGCATCGTAGCAATATGGAACAACTGTTCACACTTGCCAGAAGAACTTTAAACTTGAAAATTCATATGTTCCAACATAGAAACATTTGTCAAAGTTGAAAATTCGAATTTTAATTTAGAATAGACGAACTTTGAAGTTCAACGTTAAAGTCTTTAGCTTTCGGTCACTGCAAAATTCGTCTGTTGACCCACCAAAATTCGAACTTTGAGTGTCAAACGCATAAATACAATTGCTGAATGGATATTTTTTCAAAGTAACCATTGGGTAATGTCTCTAACTGCTAGATCTTGTCTCTAACGTATAGTTAAGACATAAATCTATAAATAGAACTTCATTTGAAGATGTAGGTACTGATTTTACATTGTATATACAGAAACTCTGTTGAATTCTTAAGTCAAAGTCTCTTACTCTCACATACTTCATTTTCTGTACTTCAACTTTCATATACACTCTAAATTAGAGAGTTCAATCATTGTAATCAATCTTATCTTCATCTGGAAGAAAGATTTTCTTGTGACGACATATCATAAGGGATTTGGGAAGTACTTAGCTAGAGTGCAAAGAGTGAGATTGTAAGCTCTAAGAACAGAGCATCAAGTTGTACTGAGGCAATTGTAAGAAATCCACTGAATTCTTGCAAGATATTGGAAAATCTTAAGTGGTGGCTTGGGGAATGGACGTAGGTTAAGATAGAGAGACCAAATCAGGATAAACATATGTGTCTTCCCTTCTTTTTTATTACTTTTACCTTACTATTCCTTTATACTCTATTTTTACTGTCACTTTTACTTTCATCACTTTCTTGACTTTTGCAAAAAATTTTAATTCTCCTAATTCACCCCCCCTCTTGGGAAGCTAGCATATCTAACACATAGAAATCCACTTTGCTCCACTTAACACTAAGTCAACTCTCATCAACTCCCATACTTTGTAATTCTACTTTTTTTCTTTCTCCAATGCTTTTTTCTTACCTATTCATATCATCAAACACCAATGAAAAGCTTATTTGACAAAAGGAAACAATTTTTGGCTTCCTTTTTATGGTAATTCCAATAAACTCCATTCAAATCAATTAATCTAATTTCTTACAAACAAGTGAGAATTATTATCTAAAATGCACTAATAACTCCCCAAACACACCTAAAATTATGCCAAATATTCCTAAATATGGGAATTTATCAGTAACTGATTTTTGCTTATTTGGAACTAACTTTTGATAGCATTGTTACAACAATTGTCGAAAAAGTCACCACTACCACTAGAATAGTCATTGCTGCTAGAAGCAGCCATCTAAAAAATCATTGGAGGGAGGAAAGAAATGGAGGAAAGAGGGAGAGAGGAAAGGAAGGCAAGGGTAGTGCGGTCATTTTTTTTTAAATTTTAATTCCAATCTGGTACTATGGTAGTTAATTGGAATTAGGGACAATGAGGGTATGTTTTTGGAAATATTTTCTTTCTTGGTATTTACTTAGAATTTTCCCTTCTACTAACAACAGCTCCGCAAACTATAACTTTTTTTTCTTTTTTTCTTCTTTAGGCCTTAGACCTAAAATTGTCTTTAATGAAAATATGTGATAGAATTTCACCAAAGCTAATAGATTTTTATTCTCTCTCTTTTTTGCCATAATAACTAATAGTAGCTGATAGTAGCTAAAAGAGTTTCTTCTTCTTTTTCTTTCCTTGTCAAAAAGGAGGAAATTCATTAGATAAATATAGAGTGCACAAATACAAACAAGCAACTAACACCAGCAAAATTGAAGCGCAAAGCAGATCTAAGAACTGAAAAGAGAGGGGGAAGGGGATTAACAACATCCCAAAAACATGAACACTCCCTTTTACCAACAAGTTTAACTAGCTAGTGAGCAACCATGTTTGAGTTTCGTGGACTCTAGCGGGAAGATCGAGCTCTTACCCTTCATTTGGATAGGGAAGAAAATAGGGGGAGAGGAAAACTAAGGGGAAAAACATGAGTGAATGTGTGAACCTCAGTTTTTCTCTCCCTCTATTTTCTATCCTATCCAAATGAAGCCTTAGGGAGAGAAGAGTTAAGGTATATGATATCTTCTATAGTTATATAGCATTTGCAATCTGGCCCAATAGAGTGATCATTAACTACAGAGATAAGCACCTAATTATTTGACTCAAAGATGACATCTTGAAAGTAGCTAATAGAGTTTCAAAACAACATCTCCAGCTACAAATGTAAAACCTTTAAAAACAGTTAGGTGTGGTGACAAGAATTACATACATAAATAATTTTTTTAATAAGTATATATATGTTTGTGTAATTTAACAATTTCCAACCCACTTTCGAAACTCACCATTAATTAAAAGATATATAATACATTTTTAGTCAAAATCATTTTCTGAAAGCAACAATTTCTCAACCATGGCCCCCCTTCCCATCTGATTGTATTTAGTGTAAATTATTCTTCCCGACCAAAAAAAGGGAAAATTTCAAGTAGGCAGGACAAAAACAACATATTTCCAAAATGATATTATGAAGTTGGAAATCTATGTGGATCTATTAGTAATATATGTGGTGGATAAGTTGTTCAGAAGTACCATTTTAAAAATATATTGTTTCTATGGTACTTATCTAAAATTTTTCTCAAAAAAAAGTGCCTTTTTTTTAATAAACAGTAGCATATATTGTTCACTCATCCAGTCATCCTTCCATCAGGGATCACCAGCTGGTGGGCATATGCACCTCATCAAACAACCCACCCAAGGGCTCCAATAAAACATCAGACCTCTGGCCCAACAATCAATATGGCCTTAAGCCCAACAACTAAAACATCCTGGGCTCAGCAATATTACATACCAAGTGAACAAAAAGCCCAACGTAAGTATATCAACAGCTCATCGTAAAGTCATATTTAACTGATTTTGTAGTTTACAAAGCTATATATAAAATTATATGAGATTGGTAAGTTACAATGCTAGGTCCTTCCAAAAATTTAGCCTTAGATCCTAAAATTTCATCCAAAAATTTAGCCTTAGATCCTAAAATTTCTTGACATGAGACTCACATCTCTAGATTTTCTAGGGTAGTTGAAATGAACTCCTTAAAAACATCCAAAATGTTTTTTTTTTGGTTGCAGTACTTGAAATGGACTTTCATGCTCACCGGATCCAAATCCTAGTAAGAAAGAGGCCACGAAAGTTCTCGAGTTGAAGCATAAGTGTTCTAAGGGGCTAAGGAGTGAAAATTTTAGGAAAAAGAGATAAAACGTTTATGATGTTCGAAATAGCAGGTGAGACATAAGTACAAAATTTATTGCTGGCTCGTATTTTATTTATCTTTTAAAATTTTAATATAAGAATTAAGAAAAATAATAAATGTCATAATAAATAATATAATTTTATTAAATTATCCTTAATTATATTATTCATGGAGTATTAAATTACTCCCTCTATTTTTTTTATTTTTATTGATTTGTCACATTCAAATTCTAATATGATATTAATTATTATTTTTTAATTATACCTTTATATATTATTTTAAAAGTTAAATATGACATTAATTACTTATTCTTATATTTCCATTTAATGAATGGTATTCTAGGAAATTTAAAATAAATTATAATATATTAATTTTATTTCTTAATTTATATGCTAAAATTTTAAATGATACAAAAAAAATGGAGATAGTATAACAAAAAATCTACATATTATTAATTGCTCGGGATATAATAGAAAAAAGATATTAATTTTTCATTATTTCTTTTAAATGACAAATGAAATGAGAACTTTAAAAATCTTTAAAATGATAAATAAAATGCAATAAGAGAGGTGCAAGCAAATAAAAAAGAAGGATATATAATAAAATGTATTTAAACCAAATAAGAAAAACAAAGGAAAGAAATAAAAAGAAAGAAAGAAACAAATCACGCCACAACACGGAATCCAACGTTCAGCCGTTCGAACTTAGTACACTGTTCAGCCGATATTGATAGTACCTTTGGTCTTAATTATGAGGCATTATTACCTATCTAATATATATATATGTGGGTAAAAGTAGTGTAAATTAATTAATTTAATTAATTTATATTAAAATATATTTTTTCTAGATTTATCTTTAATTAATTGTTGATCCTTTTATGTGTGAATATTAAATTTCTCTCATATACTTTATTAAATAAAGGGTATTTTGAAAAAATAAATATTTAATGATATAGAAATTCTAAAAATTGAATTATAAGACATTTGATTTGAGTTGAGAAAATTTGGATCCACCAAAAGTATCTATACATATTTTGTCCCATGATGGATTTGTCCATATTCTCACATCACATTTAATGTTTTATATTTCAAAATTCATATTTTTAAATGATTGTTATGTTACTACAATTATTTTTTATATTATTTTTTATGTCCAATTGGCTAAAAAAAATATAGAAAGCTGTTTTCTTTTTTATAAACCATGGAAAGCTTTTGTCATTAATGCTTTTGGCATGATAAGTACATTGATATAAATAAAAAATATGAATGGATACTTATTTTGTTCAAGGTAATTTCCAGTTTTTGCCATCACTTTTTATTGACATCAGGTTTAGTCTCGCATGTAATAATAGCTTCATTAAATCACTGGGCATTTAGTTTTAATGGTAAAGGAGTTTATCTTAAGATTAAACTTTGAGAATGCAATCATGTCAAATACTTAATGATAAAACTTATATTCGAAAGAGTTCTACTTGACATTATATGAATTAGTCTAAACTTCATAAATTTTCCACTTGAAGTGAGATGATTAAAAACAAAACTTGATCTCATTAAAGATGATTTCCAATTTTTTTTTCCTTTTTTGAAAACTTTTTTCTTAGAGCAAAATTATGCATCTTTAATGCAAGCACCAATTGTAGTTACTTTTGAAATTTATTGATTTAGTAGTTTTCAAATTAATTATACAAAATTATTCCAAATTCTAAAATACAAGCATCTAATGAAATTTAAATTCTAAAGATAATACAAATTTATTTTAAAATATAAAAAAACCACTAACTTTGAATCAATAATGCAACACATTTAAATTTTTTAAATATTTATAAATTTAATTTATAATAGGCAATCATATCAATTTAATTGAAATTCATTTCTATCAATAAATTATTCAATTACAAAAAAATAACGTTTATGTTAATGTATTTGCATATTTCTTGAGTTATTTTTTTAAATGGCTTTCAAAACTTTCCATTTCCAACGAAAATTTGATTGATTAATTAAAAAATTAAGGTCAATCAAATTTTAAAAGATAATAAATTATAACCTATCAACATCAAATCTTTATATATATATATATATTGGCCTGATAAATCTTTATATTCTAGAATTTGCATTTTTAAAATATAAAATTATGGTTTAAGTCAACTTTTAATGAATTATTTGTGAATTAATAATTTAAAAATATTCACAATTTTGAATTCTAAAAATCTCACCGCATTAATGAGGTCATCTTTTTTAATATTATCACTGATCAACTTTTAATTAATAGAAAGATTTGGCAGTTAAATATTGAAAATCAAATATCTATAAGGTAATTTTCTTTCTATTTTATTTCAAATTCAAATTCCACAACCAATATAATATATAATTTTTTTTGGGGATATGTAGTATTGAATTTGACAATATTTATACGAAACTCAACATTTAACAACCAAGTTCACGGACAATTAAAAAGAAAATTCTTAAACAATGGCTTCATGAGAGTTTTTTTAAAGAGTTTTTTCCTTTCAAGAGAGAGCAAATGGTACTAAAATAAACTAATAAGGAAAAGAGCCTATTTCGTGCATTAAAGAATATGGCGCCTGGTTGAATTCCCCATCACATATTGCAACACCAACTTGCCTATCTCTACTAATTATCTGCTTAATTCTACAAATTAAGTCAGCTTTTGAATGCACAAATGTCACTTCCCCAGGGATAGATCCGCAGTCACTCATGAAGGATATTACCGAGTGCAAAATTTAAACAAAAACTCATTACCATATCACAATTTTCTTCACGAAATACTCCGACACAACCAGAAGCTCCATCTTAAAAAACAAAGTCATGCATCTACACTAGCCCAAACAAAACCTTGCTCCAATAGAAATCACCTACATAAATCATGATGTATATCACCATAGGAAATAAGTTGCCACTCAATCCCACGAAATTGGCGGATAAGAATTTCCCCAATCCCACCCCCACTTTTATATATTTAATAGATTTCTTCCACATAAATGAACTAAGAAAAAAAAATGTCATGAGATTTCAGTTAGCTTACTCTCTTCTTGCACAACCATGTTAAAATAATTTTAGGTTCTTGCTGTCACCTGGCACCGGAAGCTATAGGATTATGAAATAAAAGCATTAGTTATTGAGAGAATATATAAAGCATAGGAATGGAAATTATCTGAAAGTATGTGATACCAATGGAAATTGCATCAATTCATCGATAAAATTATAGTGATGATACCAATGAAAGAAAATTTCCATACCAACAAAATATCAAATCATGCAAAGTTTTACAATTTTGACCTTATTTCGCCACTCATATCGATCTTTAGATAAGACGCAGATGGGGTCGAAACGGGTTGCCTGGCTGGTATATGGAGAAATAGCATACATATGCAACTTATATATACACAAATGGCTAACTCTGTTAATCGACAAGTATTAAGTTGGTTCCCTTAATTAAATTTTGATGCGTCACATTATTGGGGATGGTTCATAATACCATAATGGATAATTAATGGGAATATATCATCATATAAAATTTAGAATTATAACTTTCCTTTCGTGAATTATACTTTAATATTTTAAATATGAATATATGCTATTTGAATTAAGATTTCCTAAATATCATTTGCACTTAAAATTTGGACAATTAAGATTTCATGAAAATATATTGACGTTGGTAAAAAAAATGATAATATGTTGACAAATACACAATAACCACAATTGAGGGGAAATTCCGTTATTTGAACATATGGTTGTTACATTGGCGGACCTAGGATTTCAATGTAGTGGGCGCGGCATACTTTTAAAAAATAAAAAGTAATTATATATTGTGAACACCGTATTTTGTCCGGGTAATCTTAAAAATATATAAATATAATGATAATAATAAAAAATAATAGTAAAAATATAATAATAAATAAAATAATAGAAAATAAAAAAAAGGGAAGCAAAACAAAAATAAAAAAGGAAATTTTTTATTTTGGAATCCTAAAAAAAAAAAGACTAAAAAAAATAATAACAAAATATATTTGGGTTGAAGCATTTCAGCCCAATTTGGGCTTAAATGCTTCAGCCCAAACACGCCACGAGCCCAAGTGAGGGCTCGTGGACGAGTAAAGGGCGTTGCCCTAAAAGAACAGAGGCTGAGGAGAACTGGAAAAGGAGCTGGGCCAGACAGGGAGGGGCAGAGCACGCGAGGAAAGAAAGAGAAAAGGAGCTGCGTGTGTGAGGATGAGGAGCAGACTGAAAAGAAAACTGAAAAGGAAGAAAGGAGCACACAAGGCCGGGGAGACAGGAACGATGGAGGCGTGCACGAAAGAAAAAACCAAGGGAGCATGCGTGGTGAAAGAAAAGCACGACGGATGGCCATAAAAAGGAGGAGAGGCCGAGAGGCGAGGGCTGAAAAAAGGAACGGCGGGTGAGGGAGGCCGAGAAGAGAAAGCCTAGGAAAAAGCTGAGAAAAGGATGGAGGGAGCTCAGACCACTGAGGAGCCATGAGCTCGGGAGAGCCACCGAGGAGCCGTGGAAGCTGAGTGAAACAGAAAGAGGGGAGCAGACTGAAAAGAGAGCTGAAAAGGAAGAGAAGAGCACGCACGGCCGAAGGAACCAGAGAGAGCACGCGTGAACTGAAAAAGCTGGGCCGCGAGGAGGAAGAGAGAAGAGGAACAGAGGCCGCGAGAGAAAGAAAAAGGGGAGGCCGCGAGCGTGAGAAAGGGGGAGAGAGCTGAGAGTGGGCACTCGAGACCGAGAGAGGCAGAGGAAGTGATGAGGAGAAAAAAAAAGGGATCGTGGGGAAGGCCGAAGAGAATCCGCGGGGAAGGGAGCTCTAATGGAAGACTCGGCGAAGACGCGAAAGAGAGGAAAAATAAACAGAGGGAGGCTGCGGGGAAGAAGACGCAGGTGAAGATGGGAAGGCGGAGAGAGGGAGAGGACGGCCGTGGATATGAGAAACAGAGAGCCACGAGTGAGATCTGGAAGTGGAGGGTGTGAGACAGAAAAAGAAACAGAAGGGAGTGGCTGAGAAAATGGAGGTGAAGAGAAAAGAAACAGAAGGGAGAGAGACTGAGGGAGTTTGAGATGAAGAGAGACCAAGGTAGAGCAGATAGAAATAGAGGGAGCCGAGAGCATGAGATCAGAGGAGAGGGAGCTTGAGTTTGGAGAAAAAAGGGATCCGGGAACTCCGCTGAGCACGAGAAATAGAGGAGAGCTGGCCGTGAGAAAAGAAAAATCAGAGGGAGTCTGAAATAGAAACCGAGAGAGCTGAGAAGAAGAGACGAACAGAGGGAGGCCGAGAGTAAAACAAAAAAATAAAAACAGAGGGAGGTCACGAAAATCGAGAAGGCACGGGAGAAACTCTGGAGGCCGAAGCTTCAGAGTCTGAGGGCAGGAAGCGAGAGAGGAAAGGGATCAAAAAGAACAGTGTAGCAGTTAGCGTTGGTGATTGAGAGGCTTCAATGAGCACCTTGGGAGCATGAACCAAGCTTGGGGAGAAGTCGAAATCGTAGTGATTGAAGAAGGAACGATGGAAATGGCATTAAAGAGGGCGAGCTACAAATCCTAATGGAACTAGCACCGAACAAAGACAAGGGAAGATTTCATTTCTTTCAATTTATACAATTTGACTCATGATATGATTATGTTAAGTCTGGGTAGGTTTGAGCACTCGTATGCTTCATAGGTGCACATAAATTGTATTTGGAAGTGTTTTTATTTGTTTCTTCCCTTTTCACTTTTAGAATTTGTTGCGAGGGATTAAGTCTCTGTAAACAAATAGTTAAGGTTGTCAGTCAAGTATACCATGAGTAAGAAGTGACCATGATATTAGACTTGATGCTCGAATAATTTTGGGTCCCAATGACTTTATTTTATTTTATTTTATTTTCCTTTTAAAATTAAAAGTAAATAATAAAAATAGTCCAAATAAGCACCCTCTATTTTCCTCCAAATTTTTCTTGTAGCTTTTTTGTTCCAAGTGGCAACACCGTCAGCATCTGAGTATCAATCCGCAAATATTGAGTGATAAAGTCACCATAATTAATGGTTGGTTTTATTTTAAAGTTGATTTATGGAGGTAAAAAAAATAAATAAGATCTTATTTTATGGAAGTAAAGTTGTTTATACATGCTATTTCGTAAGAGAAAATGTATATGTACAATGAGCATATTTTAAATTCCCTTTAATACTTTTTTGTGTCATGGTGGTATTTATTTCTATTTTATTTTTTTTTATAAAATAAGGAAATAAAAATAACTCATGTAAAATGAGAAATTAAATTATTTATTTGTCCCAATTTTATCCCATAAGTGCTTTTCATGTTGTTGTGCTCCGAGTGGAAACACCGTGGGTATTTAGGTACTGATCAGTAACTTGTAAGTGATAAAGCCACTACATATGCTGATTATTTTTCTTCCAAAATTTATGTAGCGATCATATTTGGAATCATTCTTAATGTTTTCATTTTAAATAAATAAATATGTGTTTAAAGGATCTTATGCATTTTTATTTTTATAATAAGAAAATAAATAAATAAAAATTATTTGTACGAAAAATTCATTTGTTTTCTTTCGAACTTTTTGTGCCTTTTTGTCTCGAGTAACACTACCGTGGACACTTAGGTATCAATGGGTAAATGTGAGTGATAAAGTCACCGCATAAGCCAATTGGTTTTATTTTATGAAAATAAAATTGTTTTTAAATATTTCTTTTTCAAACCAAAATAAAATGTTCAAATCACACATAATTTTAATCATATTTTCTAAGCAAAAAAATTGATTAAACAAAAATATACTTAAATGAAAAGAGTAAATAATAGGAATTAATCTGTCTTTTACAAATTAAAACACACTAACAAATTCTAAAAATTGTTTTCTTTGTGGAAAGACAAATTATTTTCTATAAACCTCTCTTTTCAAGGAATAAATAAAAAATACCAACCCAGTGACACGTATTTCTAGTCCGAACTACGTTGACTTTGATTGCTATCGCAGGGTACGTAGGCCCCAGGCTCTGATCCTGGGTCAAGTCCACTTTTGTAAATAAATAAGTATTTTCTGATTTATTTGGTGTTTTTTCTCTTAATTTAATAAATATTTACCAATTTATTTTCCCAAGTCCACATTTATAAATAAATAAATATTTTCTTATTTATTTGGTGTTTTTTCTCTTAATCTAATAAATATTTACCAATTTATTTTCCCAAGTCCACTTTTGTAAATAAATAATATTCTCTCTTTATTTAATTTCTCCCAGCTTCTCATATTTTCATTTTATTCTTTATTTTTATCTTTTTCTTTTTTTTATATTTTTGCATGTGAATGATAAAAGGGTGGTCAAAATAGAATTTAAAAAAAAAAGCCATAAAAATTGCATGATCAATCTAAGGTAACCGTTCTTAGGAACGGGTGTTGTGGGGGTGCCTAATATCTTTCCCACTCATAATCGCACTCCCGAACCCAACTCTGATTCGCAGACCATCCTTATCCCTTTTTTGTTTTATTTTGGTTTTCCAAAATTTCCCTTAAAATTTTGGTGGCAACTCCCTCCAAAATCGGCTCCCCGCCGGGCGGGCCGATTTCTTCCCTTTTTCTTTTATTTCTATTTCCCGCGCCATCCGCGTCGCATTTTCGGGTGTGACATATATATTTTATATTATTGTCTTCTACGAAATTTTATTTGTTGAGAATGTTAAACAATTAGTTTATTATTGAAACAACTTCTTTTTTTCAAAAATTTCTGCTTTCTATTTGAAATTCAATAAATATATACTTCAAATATCCTAAATTATATTTTAAGATAAATGAATACCACATTTAATTATTTTAAAATAACTAAAAATCACAAATTCACCTTCATAATTTAAATAAATGCACATAAAAATAAATTACTTCACAAAAAAAATAGCAAGTGAAAATTATAATTGTGATTTTACTTAAAAAATATAACACATACATAATATAAAAAATTCATAAATAAATGATTTCAATAAAATAAAAATTAAATAAATAACTCACTTAAAAAATATAAATGTTGAATAACTATTCAAAAAAGGTTTCACTAAATTCATAATAAAATTTTAACAAATAAAAATATAAAATTATCATTCCCAAATCCCATTCTCTCAATCACTTCTCACCATTTTTTCCACCCATCCATAATTTCAAACTCCCATGCCTTGAAGCAATTTCTCTCTTCACATTTTAAGAAAAATTTTGTTTCTATTTATTTTTCACTTTCAAATTCTAATATAATATTTATTACTATATTTCTATTTATATCTTATCTATCCTTTTAAAAAATAAAGATAATATTAATTACTTTTTTTATATTTTTATTTATTGAATGAAATATTAAAAAATTTAAAATAAATTCTAATATATTAATTATATTTTTTAATGTTGTGCTAAAATATTTAATAATATATAAAAAAGAAATATAAGCTAGCTTTCTTACCCTCTTTCTCTTGTTCAATGCCTCGAAAGTGGAAACAACTTTTTTAGCACATTGTCAGGTTCATCTTTCTTTCTTTCAATCTCATTTTTCATCTTTCTTTCTTTCAACCTCATTTTTCTATCTCGTCTCTATCATGTTATATGCTTTTGCAATTTTTTTTTACTTTATTCCTCTCTTTCATCTTCCAATTCAGTGGGTTCAATGCTAAAATTTGTTCACTTATTTGATTATAAATTTATAATACAATATTTGTATATTCATTTTTTTAATTTTAATTAAAAATGCAACTTTAGATGAAACATTAACATACATTAAAAAATTTGAATGTTGAAAAACATTTATATATGTGTCCAGTAAGTTAAAATTTTTAATTACAATATATTCAGATTTGTTCAATTTGATTTTCAATATGTAGCTATATATACCTTTCTTGGCATTTTGGCAAAGATGAAGTCTAAACCTATATACCTTACGCACATCAACATGCTCAAACAACAGAATAGTCATTATTTTATATTTCATGAGATATATCTAATTTGATGTACTAATATTTATTTAAATTATTTAACTATTTACTAACTATTAAAAAAATCATAATAACATTTCCCTATTGGCAAAAAAACTGTTAAAAATAACTTCATATATTATTTATTGAAAATTATTACATACTTAATATTTACATTACATAATTAATATAAAATAAATGATTAAAGAGGATGGTGATCATGGATACATGATGTGAAAGGAATTGGTAAATATGAGAGAGAGTGTGGGGATTTATATCAAGTATTTGAATATAAATACTACTAACATTAGATTTAGATCAAATCATCATAAAAATATTTTAAATCAAATTTCAAATTTGTAATATGTTATATAATTAGTTATAAAGTTTATAAGATCAATAGCCATCCCTAGAGAACTTCGTTTCTCCTACTGCTTCTCTCTCACTCTTCTCTCACTATGAGTGAAAGATAAAACTAAATCAACTTTTAGAGATCCTTGAAAAACTCTAGCAGTATAACAAATTAAGTCCAATGAAAGTGCTAGATGTAACATGAACTAACTAATATAAATAGAATATTCACAAAAAAAAAATATAAATAGAGTATAAACAAACGAAAACAAAAATCCACAAGGATGAATAATGATATCATCAGAATGTGTTTTCACAATAGTTTGTTGAGTGTTGAAAAATCATCTTGTGCAAGTGGCTAGAAATCACCATGAAGAGGTTTCTTGCCCAAACATTTCCGCAATCTATAACAGCAAATTGTGAGCTGATAGAAGAATGACAAAAATTTGAATTATAGCTTATGCTATTCTGAAGATGGACAAATTAAAACAGCACTGCATGCAATGGAGACTCATTATTATATAGATAGCCTATGACTCAGCGATAAGATAAAAAATGCAGAGAAACAAACGGACCAAAATTTGAAAATGGAATTTAAACACAAATAAATTATCATCATTATACCAAATAAATTAGGAAGCATAGTATTTAATGGACAGTAAAATCAATTTGCATTGTACACATCAGTTTCGCAAATGATGTGAAGTCATAAAAGACATACATTGAGTTATAACATAATATAAAATATAAAATGTCAAATATTTAAAATCTTATTCCACAAAAAAACATTTAGAATCTTATATAATAAAGTAGGTTGAATCAAAATAGTTATGAAGACATTTTAATTTCAACTTCTATAGGCAAAGCAAAGATCAATGATATTGGAATAGTAATAAATTTCGGGGACACAGAATTGAATATTGACGCAAGCATTTGCTTTGCATATAAACAGTTTTGATTTGCAATATGTACAAACCGTTCAGAATATAATAATAATGGGAGATTCAAAATTAAACGGCTAGATGTTGCACTAATGGATTCCAATATATAATAATGACAAATAATTATAAATTATAATAATAACTCATAGTCAGAAAATGCATATTTTATATGGGATTAGTTTTAACCAAAATCAGTTGACGTCCACACTTGAATAGAATTAAATTACCGATATTAGAATATGCCTATTTATTTCCCTACTTATATGTGATATGGTTTAGCAAATATTATGTAACGTCCAGATTTTAAATAGAATTAAATATCTAGACAGCAAATATTTAAATACTTATTTTTATGCCATGTCTTGCCATGCTAGTATTATGTTTGTCCAGCATTAGATTACCTAGTTAGAATTTGTTGCTGACGTGGCACTCCAAATTTCCCCCAAATCCACCTATCTTTACATATATTATAGATTATAGATTATATATTCATATTGAACCGGTGCATATATTTCGTTCGCGGATTTGAATCTATTTCTTCATGATAAAAGTAGATACCTCTTTTGGGCATTATATATATATATATCTGGCATTATATATATTTTTTGGCATCATATGAAGTCTGAAAAAAATAGCAATACTATTTATAACTTGAAAATAATATGTCTAAAAGTAATTTTATATATTAGATTGACCTAATGATTTAATATAATTATTTTCATGCATATGTGATCCAAATAAAATGAACAATAAATGAATATTTTATATCTATGATTTAATTTATAGATATGTAAACCATAAAAATGAAAAGAAAAGATATTTCATTTCCCTAATAGTTCAATCTAATAAGAAAACTTGATTTAGTTTAGTAAGAAAAAAATAGTTCAGATTCATTCAATAGCTAAAAATTTAGACAAATTAATTATATTTTGCATATATGAATTCTTTTACAAAACATTTTATAATAAGGAACAAAAGGAGAAAGTCACTTTCAATTACTTCATTGTAACCAAGAAAATTTTGTTGCATTGTTAAATTTGTGTTAAAATTAATGTAGTTTTCATTTTTACCTTTAGTAAATATCACAAATTCAAATAATCCATATATTTTCTCTCTTACAAATGTTGATAATAAATAAGGGTATTTTCAAAATACAACAGTTAATATTTCAGGAATTTGTAAATTGCGCAATACAAAAAAACCAGAAATTTGAGATGGAAATTTGTGACAGATTAAGCAATATTTGCGACGAATTAACTTTGTGACGGATTTTATGACAGATAATGTCTATCACATTTTAGATCATTGCAAATTTTTGTGATGGATTTTATGAAGGTTTTGCAACGAATTTATGAAATTTTTGTCTCAAAATCCATCACAAAAATTATGATGGATTTATGACGGATATTGAGATGGAATTGTTTTCATGACAAAATCTATCCCAAATTCCTAGTTTTCTTGTAGTGGTGACTTACATTTAAGATTGAGAAAAGCTTCAAGGATGCTACTTACATTTAAAACTGAGAGTATTGAGACTTCAACTACAGCCAATGGAAGTATATATTGGCCCAAAAAAAAAAAGAAAGAAAGAAAAAATTCCAAACCCTTTCTTGCACTCGTCACAACCATATCCGATATTTCAATTACACACTAGTTGTAATTTTTTGAGTTGAGAAAAAAGCATTTGATCTCACTACCCAACACGTTAATCACAGAGTCTTGTGATAATTCCATAACTAGCTTGTGATATTATAAACAAATTTTTAACGAATTTGCTTATAATTTACAACACACATTTCAACCCTTCTTTTATTGTTTTGCACTAACATTACCGGGCGTGCTTAATTAGCGCGGATCCTTCTTGTATTGATTCAGAAGCAGTATGCATGTAGGGTTACAATGTTGTTAATTCTCAAGAAAATTTGGTCTGTCTTTCCGTTCGATATGCTAATATATATTCATAAAATAAGTCATTCAACTAATTAATGCATGCATGGTTGGCAAAAAAAAATTTAATATAGGCACAGATTAAACAAAAAACATTACATATCAAGCAAGCAAACTAGTCTTATTAAACAAAAAAAAAATCAAGAGGAAATAGAACAACAATACATATGTAGATGCATAAAGAATCACAGATTGAAGCAGGTAGCCATCATAAAATCTGCTTGCATTGTGTCTTACTTCTTGTTTCCATAGCAGGATCTATCATACTGACTCTTACAAGCTGCCTTTCCTGGAGCTGAAGGTTTTCTGTCACTGAGGCAGGTTGTATAGCGTCCGTTTCTCGGACAGCTAACTAAAGGTTTTTGAGCGATGTTGTATAAGGAAACAACTGGCTTTAAATATGAGGCCAATGAGGTCAGATATTCAGGATTCGTATTGAACAAGTCCTTGTCGGCCACATCAGCAATGAGGCAGCGGTGGTCAGACTCACAGGCCGTGGTGGTGGTGGCAGTGATGGTGGCGGTAGTGCTGCTGCTGTTAAGAGGAGAGGTGCTCTGATCCCATGAAAGAGCAGCAGTCCTGCAATTCTGAGGTTTGAGAAGTATTATTGATGTCATAAAAGGAAGAATTACCAAGCAAACGTATCTCCTCATCATTTTCCTCAATCTTGCGTTTTACTCTCTTGGAGTCTCGCTCGCTCCAACTTCTAAAGTGAATGTTTAGCACTATATGTGTGTGTGTGTCTAACATTTCGAATCTCTCAATTTTCAATCCCTTTACACAGTTCAAAACAAGCAAGACCCATGGGACATCATTAATGTCATCGTACTTGTGTCAGCTGCTTTTCTATAAAAGAGATCAGACCACCACTATTAAAGTTCGATAATATATTCAATGTGGACGTTGGAGTAGGAGGGTTTGGTGATATCTGTAAATGCCACATGAAGGCTTCACATTTCCTCCGCGGCAATCATCTCTTGCATGAATTGCACACCGACATGGACACTGAAATGCTCCCTTCATTTTTGGTACAAAATAAAAATAAAAATGAAAATGGAAAATTAAAAGAGAATGGGAATGGAGCTTTTCTGAAATGACATTTTTCTTAATTCTAATATTCGTTTGGTAAGTAGAAAAGGATAAAGAAGATAACCCCATGAAAAAAAAACAAAATGATGAAAAAAGGCGCCTTTTGATACACTGGAAAGGTTTTTGATGGAATTAGAATAGCAAAGTGAATTAGAATGGAAATGGAAAAATATGTTTGATATGCAAGAAAATTTTAATGAAGTACTAGTATAAATTTTCTTTGTTTTATATATATATATATATATTTATTTGATTGTATTAAATTTGAATATTGCCAGGTTTAAATGGGATATGAAGTAGCTTTCTCAATATAAATTTTTTATATAGATAAGGTTTGAACTTAAAATCTTACTTGAGAGGTATTGAATCTCTTACCACTCAATCTAACTAATAAGAAAAAAATTCAAGTGGGATTTGAATTTCCCTTTACCATAGAGAGGCATTCTTGCTTGGGTACTAGTTATTATAAAGCATCTCAGTTTTTAGTAGTAATAAGGAGTATCTTATGTAGACATAGTGACAAGGAATATCTTATGTCGACATAGTGACAAGGAGTATCTTATGTCGACATAGTGACTAACCTCTCTTGAGATACATAAAGCAAATGTTATATTCTCCCAACTAGTGTTTTTTTTCCTTTAGAAATCGACCTCTACCATTTAAGCGATAACAACCCCTACCACATATACTAACTAAATTAAGTTGACAGCATCCCAACTAATATTTAAGCCACGACCACTTTTTTGGGCCATCATATAAATAGTTTTTGCGCTAGTTATTTTTATGCTGGGCTTTTTTTTGAAAATTTCAATGTTTAATTTAAATTTATTCCTGGAATTAATTTTAATTATGTTTTGTCCCATAAAGTTTTGGATCAAATCAAATTATTCATTGTTTACCATTTAATTTGTTTAAAATTTAGAAAACTTACCAACAGCTTTAGCCCTCATATAAAGGGTTAGAGTTACTTAAGTACAATGCCTTGGGTTCGAGACCCTGTAGATCTAGAAAATGCTTTTAGGAGAGTTCTCCTCTATTGGGTTTGACCATAATTTAATTTAGATTAGTCGGAATCCAAAATGACGATCAAATACTAGATGATTATTTTAAAAAAATTAGAAAAAATAATTTTTGACAGTTTTGAAAATTTTGTCTCATAAGAATTAATTAATCTATTTCAAACTTATAAGATGATCGATATAAACGAAGGAATGACAATTGACTTAACTTTGCAGGGAGAACTCTGCTAGAAGAGCTTGAAAAACCATGGGCTCCTCAACTATGGCATCAAGAATGCTAGACTTGAATGTTTGGAGATCTTAAATTGGCATTCTTTTAAACCCTGGAGGTCTCAAAGTGGTGTGACTATTCAAAGAATTCACTATTGGAGGCCCAACTGCTCAGGAGATTCATTGCATGGTCCAATCCATGAGCTATTAGAGAACAAGCCTATGCTCATGGAGAAGGTGGTGTCCCCAAGAGCCTAAAAAATTAAAATCATAATCAACTATCAAGCATGCTCCTAAAAAAATTAAACAAAAATTAGGTTTTAGGATTCTGATAGTTTAGTTTAAGGTCACTTTTTGAAATGTCTTTTAATATGATTAGAAATATAATTCATTTAATTTAAATTAGCCAACTCAAAAGTTTGGTCCATTTAACATACTATAATATTTAAAAAACACCCAAAATTTGAAAATATCTCTCAAAATTTAAATTAACATATTACAATATTAAAAAATAATACTATATAAAATTGAAGTAATTTAAAAAAAAATCCATATCTAAATTCGCCTCTAAATGTGAATTAGAGACTAATTGAGAGATAGACAAGGTACCCGTTGCTGTATTTATTATAAATGTGTCTCTAAGTTCATCTCTAAATAGATATTAGAGACGGATTTAGGATAAAACATTTATTGTTACATTCATTAAAAATACGTATCTAAATCATCTCAAAAAAATTTAGAGACAAGTTAAGTGACAAATTTTTATCCATCACAATAAATTAAAACATCCGTCACAAAATTTATCTCTAAATGTTAAAGAATTTTTAAGAAATAATAGGATATTTTTAGAGGCAGATATAGAGACAGATTTTTTTATTTTAGTGATGAAAAATTAGTTGATATTTAGTCTGTCTCTACCCTAGTATTAGATACGGATTTAGAGACGGATTTTATTATAAACGTTATATACCCATCTCAAACTCCATCTCTAATATTTTTCCATTATTTTTAATATAAAAGAAAGTTATTTTGCTAAAAAAATTCGCTATCCTTCTCTATTTTTGTCTCTAATAGCGATATATTTTAATCTGTCTCTAAAATTTATAGCTAAATGAGTATTTTTTTGTAGTGTAACCTACATCAGTGACCTTCATTTCTTCACATTGTTGTATCATCAAAGGTCTGAGATGGTGTAAATGGTGAAGACATCTTTTGAAGAGATTCCCCTCATTTGGGATTAATGCAACTCGATTAAAATTAGTTAGAGTCAAAAGTGGCAATCAGGAAGGTTTGAAAAAAAAATGTTGCGCATGACCAAACTCCAAGAAGGTTGTCACCTTGCTGACTATTACTGTGAACACCCCATTTTGTTCGGTCTTTATACAAAAAAAAAACAAGACAAAACAAAACAAAAATAGTAAAATGAAAAAAAAAATAAAATAATAAATAATAAATAAATAAATAAATAATAAATAATAATAATAATAAATAAAAAATAATAAAAAGGGAAGAAGAAAGAAAATAGAAAAAACACAAAAAAAACAATTAATTGATAAAATTGAAACTAAAAAAAAGAAGAAAAAAAGAAAAAGAGGATTTTGGGCTTGTGACTTAGGCTAAGGGTCCTCAGCAAAACAAAAAGAAAAAAACTACAATAACCAAAGAAAAAGGGGGGAGGCATTAGAGCCCAAGATGCCATGAGCCCAATCAAGGACTCGTGGACTTAGGCTCCTAAAGGTCCACGCCCTAAGCAACTAGGGCGTAGACCACTGGAAAAGGAACGAAGCAGAGGGAGCGTAGCTGGAAGGAAGGGGACCGTGAGAGGAAAACAGAGAAGCAGTGTGGAAAATCAGAGAGAGCCATGCTGAGGGAGCAGCAAACTGAAAAAAAGGTTGGTAGGGAAGCATGAAGCAGAGGGAGAAAAGACACCGAGGCAGAGGCAACCAAAGAAAGAAAAGCTGCAGGAGGCCGGAGCTTGAAAAGACTGAGGAAAAGAAATTGACAGGGAAGTGTGAAGTAGAGGAAGATAAGAAACCGAGGGAGCCGTAGATCAAAAGGGGGAAAAGCAGTCTGGATGAAGAGGCAAAAGCAGGCCGAGGAAGAAAAGCAGTGGAGCAACCGTGAAGAGAGGAAAAGCGGACGCAAAAACAGAGACAACCGAGGAGACGTGCACGAAAGGGCAAACCGAGGAACATACGCTCGGGAACTCCACTCCTTCCAGCTGCGGGAGCTCTATAAAAGGAAGGAGTGGGCCAGCGGACTGAGGAGGATCTGCAAGGGAAAGGAGAGAAGGAGAAGCCCGAGAGATTTGGCTTGGTCGAAGAACTGTGGGGGGGAAATTCGGAGGGAGGAGACCCCACAGAGGACGAGAAACGGAGCCCTAAGAATTTTGGGCCCGAAAATCCGAGCGAGAGTCCATCGAAACAAAGGGTGCCGAGGCAAGAAGGAGCAAGGTGCCGAGATCCTTCAATCTGGTAATTTGTATCTCTGATTCAAAGCTCTGATCTGTAAGCTAGGAATGCAGGATTGGGTATGGGAATTGAATGATGATGGGTACCGAGGGTGGACTGATTTTCTTTAAACCTCACTTTGTTTCTTTGCAATTACTGATTGGTTCAGTCTCATCTCCTTTTACAATGGCATATACTTTGCATTATTAGGAAGAATTGATCAGGGACAGATGCTACTGAGCCTTCGCATCTAATTCGAAACTGGTTCTTTTAGGTTGTTCTCCGTGCATAATATTTCTGGTCACCCGTGATCATGTCCGTGGGAGGGATCGATTTACGCGTTCTGGTTTTTTCCTGTTGTTCTGGGGTTGTTCACTGTACTCCTGGGTGTGCATTGGGCCTGTCTGTGAGGAAGTGTGTGATGAACTTAGGAAAGCTACTGGGCCCATGAGTTTTGGGCAAAGTCTTAAGAGATATAGTTTGGGCCGTGAATTTGGGGCAAAAGGGATATAGTTTTGGGCCATGAGTTTTGGGCAAGGTCTTAGGAGATATAATTCTGAGCCTGCGAGTCTTGTCTTTTGTTTTTTTTTTGTTTGTTGTTTTTTATTTCTTTTGTTGTTGTTGTTGTTGTTTTTTGTTGTGTTATGGGCCTGTCATCAGAAGCCCATAACAAGAGATTACACATGGTAAGTCTAAGTGAATTTTTGGTGCCTTAAGTGCGTTTTCTTAGTAAAAAAAAAATAAATAAAAAGTAGTAAAGTGAATAAATAAAATAATTGTCCTTGTAATTACGCTCTATGAGGGTTTTCCAACCCGCACGAGTGTCTCCATGAATCACGTTGAACCTGCAAGTCCGCGTAAATAATAAACAGTTTTGCGCTATATAATTTTGCAACATAATAAATATATCTTGAAATATTCTATACGAATAATACTTGTTGATTTTCAAATTTTTCTTATATAATAGAAAAAAACCGAGTTAGTAGCTATACCACGTGAGTTTTTGGGACTCACGTAGGTACGCAAGTTTATTGAGCCATCGCGTGAGATTGCGAGTCCACGTAGATGCATCAATCAAATAACGTTCTTGAGAAAATAATTATATTAAAAATATATATATATATAAAAGATAAAATAATAATAATAATAATAATAGGTTTATAAATGAATAAATTTTGATAAAATAACAAGTTACTCCCAATTTTATCTAAAAATATATAATAAAATCATCATTTGAAAATAAAAAAAAAATAGTAGTACTATTTTCTAAAGTTTTATTTTAAAAGCATAATAAAACCTTAATACCGCAAGGTTTAGAACTTCTGCAGGTAATTAAGGAATCAATTTATCGGGCATGACTGTGAGTCCGCAATAGGTAGATTGACTTCCTTTATATGGAAAAATTTCCAAAAGTATAAAAGAAAAATAAAAAATAAAAATACAATGGTTTTTCAAAATTTAAAAATTAAATAAATGCATTTCCAAAAATTAAAGAAAAAAAACGGTTTCAAAGCAAAATAAAATAAGAGTAAATAAGCGGGATTAAATTATCTTTTACAAATTAAAACACATAAATTCAATCTCAGAAAATTGTTTTGTTTGTAAAAAGATAAATCATTCTCAATTAGTTTTCTCTTATTACAAAAATTGTAATAAAAAAAATATCAACCAACTGTCATGTATTTCTAGTCCTGAACTACGTGGACTTTGATCCCCATCGTAGGGTACGTAGGCTCCAGGCTCTGATCCTGGGTCAAGTCCGTCTTTGTAAATAAATAAATATTTTCTGATTTATTTGGTGTTTTTTCCTTAATTTAATAAATGTTTCTCAATTTATTTTCTTAATTCATTTTTTTCATTTTGCTTAAATATCCTCAATCCTAATTCAATTTGTTTTCTTTATCTTATTTTTCAATTTATTTTCTTAAATCTCTTTTTCCTCATTTTCTTCTCTAAACCCTTTCAATTCCTAAGTTAAATTATTTTTCTTATTCTTCTTATTCTATTTTCCAAATTTTGCGAATCTTCTTAAAATTTTCTCTACCCTTATTCTTGCATGTAAATAATAAAAGGAAAGCTAAAATATTTTTAAAGCCATATTAATTTACACAATCAACGTAAGGTAACCGTTCCTAAGAACGGGTGTTGTGGGGTGCCTAACACCTTCCCCACGCACAATCGACTCCCGAATCTAACTTTAGTTATGCAGATCACCCTTTTCCTCTTTAATTCGGTTTTCCAAGGTTTTCCCTCAAAATTTTGGTTGCGACTCCTCACAAGTCGGTTTTCACTCGAAAACTCGATTTGTTCTCTTTTTTCCTTTCATCGCATTTTTCTGGGTACGACAGCTTGGTGACTCCACTGGGGAAATTTGAGAGTCAAGCCTATATATGTTGATTGTGTTTATAAAATGGCTTTATATTTAATTTGGTTTTCCTTTTAATTATTGTTTACCTTGTGCGAGAACCCAACTTAATTTTGTTTATTTGCATGCTTCTTTATTTATGTCTTGTTTGAATAACATGCCTTAGGGATAGATAACATGCGGATTGAACCATAGGGTAGAAGACTTTATCTGTTGTGCTTCTTTCTTGCAATTATGTTTTTTTGGACAAATGGGGTTGGGTAATGCATAAGTGCAGGTCCACAGGTTTGTATGCTTTCCTCACACACCGTGCACAGACACATCTCTCCTCACACACATTTTGGGCCCTATACCCGGGTCTGTGAGCACCCTAGGCTAGCAAAAGTTTGTAATGGTTTCCTCATGGGTTTTTGGAACTCATGATAGTCACTATGAAGACTTTGGTCAGGTTGTGTCTTATGCGGCAAGTTTAATTCCCAAGGAGCTTTAGAGCCTTTGGAAAATTGAACTTGTCAAATAAGATCCTCACCATGGTGGGGGCAACTTGGGGACCTTTAGAGAGTAATAGAATCACCCTAAAACCATGCACGTTGGCAAGCGAATTTAGTGGCTAACCTATTAGCTAATGCCTGACCACTTAGGGTAAAAAGACCCAGCCCAGGATTCACCCTGAATAAGACACATGAGAGCACATTCCTTTCACTTCATGCATCATGACATATCAACATCATAACCTATCTTAAGAATGGTGACAAATTGTTACCTTCACCAGAGCAAGTATCACATGTCTTTGTAAGCTGATACAAGGCAATGAAGGTGCATTAAAAATCCAACTTCAGGAGGCGGGGTCTCCAACCTTAGCTTAGCATTGAGTCCATGCATCATTGCTGCATTATAGCATGAATTTTACTCTAAGCCATAAGTTAATAAACAGTCTAATAATAGGAATTAATCTAAAAAAAAATAATAAAAAAAACAAAAAACAAAAAAAAATGAAAACAAAAATGCACATAGCCTTGGTTGCATAGAATTACGGATTTTATGTAGGCTGATACTTGTTAAATTTCCACAGAGACTGCGAGTCACTGGAGGAAAATTGACACCCAATAAAAGGAGGTCTTATGAGTTGTCTTTTTCTTTCTCATAATGGATAGGTGATATATCCAGCATTAGCAATTGGCATAAGGGTAATGGCGTTAAGAGGTAGTCATGATCAGGCACCCACTGGAAAAATGTACAGAAGCAAGGGCATCAAACTCACTCTGGAAATTCAATCGCTAGATAAGTTAGTCCAGTTAAGTAAACATATCCGAGGACGCGTGGAATGGGAATTTAGAAGAAAATACGATAATATACTAGATCTTTTAAAGGTACCCATACACACCGAAGCGCTAATTGAGCTATGTCAATATTGGGATGCCTCACTCAGATGCTTCACGTTCCCTAACTTCCAAATCACCCCGACGTTGGAGGAGTATGGCGAGATCCTGAGGATGCCCATTAAGGGAAATTCCTCTATGTACACCGGGCTGGAAGGATTACTGGCTCGAAAGACCGTAGCTAGGCTATTGGGGGTTGCCCCAGAAGTGGTACGAACAGTGTACCAAGGTCCAGGCGAGGGTATTTCTAGGCATGATATTGAAAACCACTTAGAGAAACTAGCAGAAAATCAGGAATGTAGCACTTTTTGTAGAGTCTTTGCAATGGCCATTTATGGGACCATCATTTTCCCATACACAGCTGGAGTGATTGACATGGAAGCTATCAGTGTGTTTCAGAAGGTAGAAGACCACCAAGTTAAACCAGTACCAGCAATTTTAGCAGAAAGATACAGGACCTTGACCCATTGCCACTTGAAGCAAAGAGGCAAAATAAGATGTTGTCTTGCCATCCTGGATATATGGATGCTAAGCCACTGGTGCGGGAAGGAGCGCCCCTTTCAAAAACAGCAAGATCTTGACAACAATCCTCTCACGGCATTTACCCCTCTTCGAGCCTTCGATCATTTGAGCCTAAAGGAATGGATACAGAAATTTATTGAGGGTGATAACAGAGATACTTTCTTATGGATAGTAGACTGGTGGTGGGAGGAAGAAATTATTTATTGCTGCGGTAACTTCCCAAATGTACCATTGATCGGACCTAGAGGTGTTATTAATTATAACCCAGCTATTGCGCTAAGACAACTTGCATATCTCCAGACGACCCCTTCAGCCGATGAAGTACAAGCCATATATGTTAATCACACGGAGGAGGGAATGAAAGTGCTATGCATAAATGCCAAAGAGGCTTGGAACGAAATAACCTACAGGGGAAGGGCCGAGTTGGTTAAAAGGCAAGTCAATCCTACTTCAGAGTATGAGGCATGGCTAAAAGGAAAGATAGCTGAAATTAACCCCGCATATGCTTCCCAAGACCCACTGCGCGGGAATAATACATCCATAATCAATGGGGAGATAAGAAAGCGTCTTGTTGTATGGGAAAGGGAAATACAAGAACTACAAGAAGAAAGTTCCAAGGACAAAGAGGAGTTAAACCGCCTCCAAGAAGAATGCACTGTCTTGAAGAATGAATTAGCAGGGGAGAAATGTGTTAGAGACCTTGAAAGAATTGCTAAAGTTAAAAGGCTGAAAGAAGAAAATAGGAAGTTAAGGAATAGTCTAAGAGACAAAGAGGCAGAATCAACAAACAGTAAGGCTTGACTGATGAAGTTGGCAAAAGCCAAAGATGCACTTGAAAAGTGGGTGATGGAAGACGGCTCTATTGATGACTTGCAACAAGAGGTCCGATCACTCACCAAGTTATTGGAAAAGCGGACGGATGAATTATCCCTGGTACGGGGAGGCACCGCGGAAGCAATTCAGAATTTAGTAGACAAGCTTAACAAGCAAACAGAGGATGCCGATAAATGGAGATCTCTCTACCTTGACAGAATTGAAGAGACCAAAGAATGGATGGAAAGGTGCAAAAGGATGATCGCACTGGCCAATGAGGCAATTCCGAGTTTCGCTTGGGAGTTTAGGTGCACTGAAGGCATGGTTAACCCAATGAATACCCCGTCTGAACTAACAGAATTTTTCGTGTTATGCACACACATCATAAGTGAGCTTCAACGTGTAACTAAGTTTTGATGATGTAATGCTCTGTGAACATTAAGTCTGTAAGACTTTTTCAAAATTAATGCAATTATTGATCTCTACTTGCGCAACCATCTCCCAACCTGTCACCTGTAACCATAGTAAGGAAGGGATTCGAGATCCTTCTTATACAATATTCAACTTTAAACTCCCCTGAGATGATAAGTCCTCAAGAGGAATTAAAGGGCCTTTAACACGTCTAAACCCTTATGCCAATGCAATGCAAGATATTCCACATGATAAGACAAAGAAAAGGTAATTCAACTAACTAAACTTGTTAAAATTAATAATTTATTCTGTTAAAGCAGGTAAAACAACATTGCGCCCCCAAAGAAAAAATCTTCTGACCAGATCCCACCAGCAAGGATCTATAACACGTGGTCACGTAGTTGAGCATCTGAGAACGAAGGCATGGAAGGAAATCAAGAAGTGGAAATGGGATCAACTGTGATCAACGATCAAATAACCACGATGGAAACGCAAATTGCCGAGATGAATGCCACATTGAAGCTGTTGACAAAGTTGATGAAGGGTAAAAATACCCATGAAACACCAAGCGCTTCGAATCCCGCACCGCCTAATATTGAAGTGGCCTCTGATTCGCCTAGGGCAGTTGAGAAAGAAGGACAACTGACAGATGCCCATCAGACAAGAAACCCACAAATGTCAGTCTTTGAGAAACAAGGTTCTGGAAAAGGGACAGCAAAAGAATTAGAATACCTAGGCGAAGACCCTGTATATACCTTTCAAATCCTGACGCTGACAAACAGAGATAAAGAATTGAAAGATGAATTGGGAGAGCTGAAAGAGCAGCTAAAGACTTTGCAGGGGTTGAACACTTTTGGGTCCTTGGGATTAAACGAATTATGCCCAACCCCCGAAGTAGTCATACCCAAGAAATTCAAAATACCTGATTTCGATAAATATGACGGTAGTGGCAACCCAGTATACCACTTGAAGTCTTATTGTACCAAGATGTCTGTCTGGTCACAAGATTAGAAGTTTTATGTTCACATCTTCCCTGAAAGCTTAACGGGTCCCGCACTGCAATGGTACATGCAGTTGGATAGGGCGAAAATTTGACAATGGGGCGATCTTACTGATGCTTTCATGAAACAGTACAAGTTTAATCTTGACATAGCACCTACCAGGGAACAACTGAAGGCCATGAGTAAGAAATCCACGGAGACCTTCAAAGAATATGCTCAAAGATGGAGGGTGTTGGCTTCGCAAGTTAGACCTACTATGGAACCTGATGAAATTTGCACATACTTCATCCGTACTTTACCAGAACCTTTTTACCAGTACATGGTAGGTACATATACAGATGATTTTTCCAATCTATTGAAAGTTGGGGAAAGAATCGATACGGACATGTGGGAAGGGAAAATCCCAACTCCCCAAGCAGGGGCCAACGTTCGGAAAACTCAGGACGTTAAGAGGAAAGAAGGGAACGTGAACCAGGTCCAAGACACGAAGCCGTTATTTATAAAACAACCTATCTCTTACCAACCGGGTCCGGGGTATGGCTAAAGAACCCAGGAAGGAAGGCCACAAAATGTACCCCATAAAAATAATCGGCCATGGCCTAATTTTGGTATGACAAATGTTGAGTTATATCACAAACTATGTGAGGCCCAATTGCTAGGACCAAAACCCTCCAAACTGATTCAGCCCCCATACCCAACATGGTATAACCCTAATGTAACCTGTGAATATCATATGGGCTTGCCCGGGCATTCAATAGAAGATTGTGTCACTTTCAAACGGCATGTATGGAGCTTAATTGACTCTAATCACATCCAACTTAAGACGGGGGAGAGCTCTACCATCACTTCTAATCCATTACCCGCTTATCAAGGACAAGTAAATGTTATCTATATGGAAGCTGATACTTTCGAGAGCTTTGAGGATGTCAAAGTTCCATTTGATATTTTATATGCCTACTTGAAAGAAGCAGGGTACGAGTTGGAGGTCGTCGAAGGAAATCGATCAATAGAGGAGGAATGTGGAGGAACATATTGTAAGTATCACCGACGCAAAGCCAGTCATGACATTGAATGATGCCCTTAGTTTAAGGAAGAAGTAAGGAAAATGATAGCCTTGGGGGTCATCACATGAAGCAGAAATAATGAGGAGATTAATATGGTGGAAAGGAGATCTATCGAGTTAGTCGTCAAAGAGCTAACTCCTCAAAGAGACCCAGGGTCAGTATCTTTCGTCATCAATAAGCTGCCTTCAAGTCCTCCAGTTCCGACAAGCTCAATGGCCCTTACCGCTACGAGTCCAGAACAACCCATGCTGACTATAAATATACCGGCACCTTTTCCTTACAACAATAACAAGGCGGTCCCGTGGAGATATAATGGTATCGTTGAATGTACGCGAAGTGGTTCAAAGGGTACAGAAAAGAACCCTCAAGCAGTGTCGAATATAACTGGCCCTGGGGGAATTACTCAAAGTGGGAGAGTATATCTTCCGTCCGGGCTAGGGAAAAAAGGGATGGAAAAGGAGGCGAAGGATGATAATCCCGAAGAGACTCCTCAAGCAAAAACGGTCACGAGAGACGAGGAATTCTTGAAGATAATGAAACAGAGTGATTACAACATCGTGGATCAACTTAAGAAAACCCCAGCTTGAATTTCCATATTCGCACTAATTCTAAGCTTTGAGGCACACCGCCGAGCCTTACAAAAAGTGCTCGATGAAGCATACGTACAACCAAGTATCACCCCAGAAAAAGTAGCTAGTGTCATGAATATCTCGAGGATGGTATCCACAATTTCCTTTTCAGAAGAAGAAATCGTAGGAACTGCTACCCATAATGCAAAAGCTTTGCATATCACTTTGAAGTGCGGCGGATATATTGTTGCCAGGGTGCTAATTGATGGTGGTTTCGCACTCAATGTTCTCCCTTTAATGATGCTAAAGTCATTGGATATAGATATGGTGGAGGTTCAAAGCAGCGATATGGTGGCTAAGGGTTTTGACGGGTCTCAAACCAAAGTACTGGGCGCTTTACAGTTACACTTGGAAATTGGGCCTTGTGTGTTTATGGTAGATTTCCTGCTCATGGACATAAATGCCACCTACACCATGCTGCTTGGGAGACCATGGATCCATTCAGCAGGTGCGGTACCATCTACTCTCCATCAAAAAGTCAAATTCATTTGGGAAGGAAAGATAGTTGTGATCAAAGGGGAGGATGAGATATTGGTAAGCAAGCCTAGCTCCCTCCCATACATTGAAGTGGCTGAACAGGAGGATGGCCCAATTTTCCAAGGCCTGGAGATTGAGATTGCTCAGAGTAGTAAGGCAGACATCAACTCCATTATCACCAGGATCATGGAAAGGAGTGGGTTTGAGCAGGGTAAAGGATTGGGCACACACCTATAGGGTATCCGTCAACCCTTATGTTTACCAAGTTGGGATTGAGATATGGTCCTATTGAAGAAAGCTTCGAAGAGGAACCCTTATTCAACAAGAAAAGGTTTGAAAAGCGAGAAATCCCCCACCTTCATGAAACATTCCCCAAGCCAGCTGAAGTTATCAATCAACCACTTATCTCGATGGTGGCCCCTTGTAAGGACGAAGGCCCTAACATCGGTGCTTGGATCATAGTTGATACTTCAGACGTACCACTATCGAATTGGGAGTATGAAGATGCAAATGATGTCGTGGCTTTAGAGTAACTGTCTTAATTATTTCTTTCTTTTAAATGTGTGTTTAGGTGTCATGTCAGTTCTATAATCTGATTGTTTCCTTCCAACTTGTTTCATCGTAATGTCATTTGAAGCGTGAATAAAATGCCTCCACATAAAGGAGTCTCTTCTTGTCCAATTCACTTTGTTTTATCCATCTTGCATTATTTGCCTCTTTTTACCCAACATTCATTCTTGCCAGGGATTTGGCCTCTGCTGAATCCATGACCGACATGGAAAACGCAAGGCCCTTGACAGACGACTCACTTGTTGCCACTGATATGCATAACTCTGAGACCGACGACGAAGGCGATATCCAGGCATTTGCTAAACTGCTCGAAGTAGAAAAGGATGGAATCTCCCTGCATGAAGAGACAATAGAGACTATCAATATGGGAACTGAGGAGGATAAGAAAGAACTCAAAATGGTAGATAATCCAGAACGCGAACTAATGATGGAGCTCTTCAAAGAATATTTAGATGTATTCGCCTGGTCTTATAAAGATATGCCATGATTAGATCCCTGCGTCGCGTCTCACAAAATTTCGTTATTTCAGAATGTCGAGCCGAAAAAGCGAAAATTGAGGAGGATGGATACAGAAACATCACTACAGGTTAAAGATGAAGTCATGAAACAACTGGAGGCAGGATTTTTAGAGGTAGCCAAATATCCTCAATGGGTGGCAAACGTTGTCCCGGTGCCCAAAAAGGATGGCAAGATTCGGATGTGTGTGGTTATCGAAAATTAAATGACGCTAGCCCGAAAGATAATTTTCCTTTGCCCCACATCGATACTTTGGTAGACAATACTGCTCAGAGCTATAGGTATTCCTTTATGGATGGGTACTCAGGGTACAACCAGATCCCCATGTACGGGGAGGATAAAGAGAAAACCACTTTCATCACGCAGTGGGGAACCTATTGCTATCATGTAATGCCGTTTGGTTTAAAAAATGCTAGAGCCACTTATCAAAGAGCCATGGTTGCATTGTTCCATGACATGATGCACAAGGAAATTGAGGTCTACGTGGATGATATGGTGGCTAAGTCTGCGCAAGATGAAAGTCACGTCGCCATCCTCAGAAAGTTGTTTGAGAGGCTACACAAATACCAGTTGAGGCTGAACCCCAAAAAGTGTGTCTTCGGAGCATTATCAAGGAAGTTGTTGGGCTTCATTGTCAGCCAAAAAGGAATAGAGGTCGATCCCGATAAGGTCAAGGCTATCCGTGAAATGACTCCCCCAAAAACAGAAAAGAAAGTTAGAAGTTTTCTGGGGCGACTAAACTACATTGCCCGATTTATCGCCAATCTGACAGCTACGTGTGAACCGATCTTTAAACTGTTGAGGAAAAACCACCCTGGGAAGTGGGATAACGATTGCCAGCAAGCCTTTGATAAAATCAAAGACTATTTACTGAAACCACCTGTTTTAGTTTCGCCTTCACCAGGCCGCCCATTAATCTTGTACCTGACGGTCGTCTCTGAGTCAATGGAGGCTGTTCTGGGCCAGCATGATGAGTCAAGAAGAAAGGAACAGGCAATTTATTACCTGAGTAAGAATTTCAATGATTGTGAGGCACGTTACCCTATGATTGAAAGAACCTGCTGTGCGCTTGTATGGGCAACCAGGAGATTGAGATAGTACATGCTCCTCTACACTACATGGCTGATTCCTAGGATGGACCCGTTGAAATATATTTTTGAGAGCCCACATGTAGCGGGAAGGGTCTCAAAATGGCAAGTGGTATTATCTGAGTATGATATAAAACACATGACTCAAAAAAGCCATCAAAGAAAGTGCCATAGCTGACCACTTAGCAGAGAATCCCTTGGAAGGCTATCAGCCGTTAGATTTCCATTTCCCTGACGAAGATATAAACTCGGTCGAGGAAGATGAAGAAGAACATAATGGAAAAGAAAAGTGGTGGGAGATGTACTTTGACGGGGCAGCAAACACGCATGGAAATGGTGTAGGAGCCGTGCTTGTCTCTCCAGAAGGAAAGCAATTTCCCGTGGCCATTAAGCTAGAATTTGAGTGCACCAACAATATAGCGGAGTACGAAGCTTGTGTCAGTGGTCTTAGGGCTGCTATTGATCTGGAGGTGAAATGTGTGGAGGTATATGGTGACTCGGCTCTTATTATTCACCGAGTAACTGGCGAATGGCGAACCAAGGACCTAAAGCTAATCCCTTATCAAGAGTTGCTGATAGAAATAATCAAGCAGTTTGAAGTCATTAATTTTCACCACATGACCTGAGATAAGAACTGGTTCGCTGACGCACTCGCTACCCTGGCGGCAATGATTCATCTGGATTACGGAATCAACGTCAACCCCATCCAAGTAGAAGCCCGAGGCCTGCCCGCTCATTGCTTCACTGCTGAAGAAGAACAAGACAAACTCCCATGGTTTCACGATATTACAGCCTATGTGGCTCATAGAACGTACTCGGCAGGGGCAACAGAAAATGACAAGAAAACACTGCGACGTGACGGTGTCCTCCTCCATTGTGTTGATACAAGTGAAGCACAGAAGATAATGATAGAAGTCCATGAAGGAATATGCGGCACACACGCAAATGGGCTAACCATGACTAAGCAAATCCAAAGGTGTGGTTATTTTCTTGATGACGATGGAAACAGATTGCATCGAGTATGTACGGAAATGCCAAGTTTATGCAAATAGAATTAATGCGCCCCTAGTACCGCCACATGCTCTGGCATCACCTTGGCCCTTCTCCATGTGGGGCATCGATATAATAGGCCCTATCCATCCAAAAGCTTCAAACGGGCATCACTTCATCCTCGTTGCCATTGACTATTTCACCAAATGGGTAGAGGCAAGTTCCTTCCCTGCCATAACACAAAAGACATTTGTTCGCTTCTTAAAGACAAATATAGTTTGTCGTTATGGCTTACCAGAGAGAATCATCACTGACAACGGTCCAAACTTGAATGGGACTGAGGTCAAGAAATTGTGTGAGCGCTTCAAGATCAAACATCATAATTCCGCACCGTACCGACCACAGATGAATGGGGCAGTAGAGGCAGCCAACAAGAACATTAAGAAGATTCTAGGGAAAATGACGATGACCTATAGGGATTGGCACGAAATGCTCCCCTATGCCTTACATGGATACCGTACTACCGTACGAACCTCTACAGGGGCAACTCCTTATTCCTTGGTTTATGGGATGGAAGCAGTCACGCCTATTGAAGTAGAGATCCCATCCCTAAGAGTAATGGTCGAGGCCGGGATAGAAGAAAGTGAATGGGCGCAAAATCGATTCGAACAGTTGAATATGATTGAAGGAAGAAGGCTCAAAGCAATATGTCATGGGCAATTATACCAGAGAAGGGTGGCGAGAGCATTTGATAAAAAGCTTCACCCAAGGGAGTTTAAAGCAGGGGAGCTGGTGCTTAAGAAAATCCTGCCGAATCAAGAAGACAGTAGGGGCAAATGGGCTCCAGCCTATGAAGGCCCATACGTAGTCAAACAAGCCTTTGTTGGTGGTGTGTTAATACTGGCAGATATGGAAGGTCGGGAATTGCCAAAACCTGTTAATGCGGATGCTGTCAAGAGATATTATACTTGAAAAAGAGAGAGAAGAAAGGCCTGCCGAGGTGTAAACCAAAAGGCATCCTAGGTAAAAACACAACGGCAAAGCAGCACAAAAGGAGGTGGTCTTAGGGATGACTCCATCTAACACAAGAGGTGAAAGCCTATGTCTACGAGAATGTGGTCGCGCTCATGGTATGCATACCTTTGGCAACTCGGAGGATACACGAGGGCCGCACGCGATGAGAAACCATCAATATACTAGAGATTACCCATGGTGCTTGCTTTCCATAATTCCTCAATGCTTCCCTTTTGACATTCGTAGTCATTGTTGTTTATCTTTATGGTCAATTAATCTGAATGTCCCATTATTCTTCATACTCTTGTCAACACTTTTTACTTATAGTGGTTGTCGAACTCACGACACTGACATAATCAAAATTTTAAAAGAGGGAATTACCAAAACAACCTCTCTAAACACGCATTAACTCCTAGTCTCACTTGATGAGGTGATGATAAGCTTACGGATAAAATGAATAACATGATTTCTTCAAGGCTGACATGATTAGTTAGTGTGCCCCCAACAGAGGATGGGCTACAGCCTCTAAAAGCAGTGCCGTCATGAGTAGTGGGATCTGGTCACTGGATTTTGAAATGATAAACGAATAACGGATACCAAAAATTCTCACGGAATTGCAAAAAAAAAAAAACAAAAACACAAAAAAAACACACAAAAAAAAAAACAAAAAACAAAAGCACAAAAAAATTCCTCATCCCATATGTATTCCCCTTACATGCATTACATAAATAAATTCTCATTCAAATTGGGATATGCATGGAAAATCTTGCATTTCACATGCATTATCTCTGCATGAGTTGCATTATTGCCACTCAAGTTGGGGCACACATGAATAATCTTTCACCTATCATGTGTCTTATTTGCACATCCAACACTACGAAAAATTCCCACTCCAATCGGGATGACACATGAAGAAGTTCACATTCCACATGCATTTTTTTGCAAGCATAACAAAACAAATTCTCATCAGGAAAGAAAAATTGCAGTTATTCACACACATTGCAGCAGTATAAAAAAAAAAAACAAACCCTACATCAGTGCAGGTATTTTTCAAATCCTGCGTCAGTGCAGGTACTTTTCAAATCCTGTGTCAGTGCAGGTATTTTTCAAATCCTGCGTTGGATGCAGGTATTTCTCAAGTCTCGCATCGTGACGAGCACCCACAGCCCAATTCTGGCTGGCATTTTTCAAAGCCCTGTAACATCGGTACTCACCAAAGCCCTATAACCTAGGCACATCACTACCAGCACAGCCCAATTCTGGCTGGCATTTTTCAAAGCCCTGTAACGTCGGCACTCACCAAAGCCCTATAACCTAGACACATCACTACCACCACAGCCCAATTCTGGCTGGCATTTTTCAAAGCCCTGTAACGTCGGCACTCACCAAAGCCCTATAACCTAGGCACATCACTACCACCACAACCCAATTCTGGCTGGTATTTTTCAAAGCCCTGTAACATCAGCACTCATCAAAGCCCTATGACATAGACACCTCACTACCATCAAAGGCTAATTCTGGCTGGTGCCATTCTAAGCCCTGTAATGACAGGCGCTCACCATAACCCTAACTCTAATGTTTTAGGTTTTTCATCTTTGTTCATGCATCTTGCCCCCTAAACAAAATACATATTTCCTTCTTCATTTGTTTCTAAAGCGAGAATATCATTCATAATTTTCTCCCTCGGAAAACAAATAAAGAGGGGTCACTTGTCAACATGGCATTGTGTGTGGTCTTGCTTTCACATTCGTTTTAGTCATATCACCGCATACTGCACCCATTCAGTTTAGTGGCCTCACATCCTTACATGGTGCATCAGTTCGATCTCAACCAGAGTTGGCCATTCGTTTAGGCATCTGTCAGAGCTATGTTCCAATCTTTATTTGGTCACACCTTAGTCCACCTTTGTTGTTGCATGTCTTCATTCTCCATTCTCTTTTCAAAATAAATCATTCATAGAGTCTCGTCTGCTTAAAGTTCATGTTATATACTGTCTTTTGCGTCAGGGGCAAGTGAGTCTTTGTATGTTCTACACGGACAAAATTCGTGTTCTAATCTTTACTCATTCCTTATGCGAGAACTCTAAAATTACATTTTCCTCATTCTCACACAAGAAACTAGTAAAGAGGGGCAACTGTGAACACCCAATTTTGTCCGGTCTTTATACAAAAAAAAAAACAAGACAAAACCAAACAAAAATAGTAAAATGAAAAAAAAATAAAATAAAAACTAATAAATAAATAAATAAATAAATAATAATAATAAATAAAAAATAATAAAAAGGGAAGAAGAAAGAAAATAGAAAAAACACAAAACAAAAACAATTAATTGATAAAATTGAAACTAAAAAAAAGAAGAAAAAAAGAAAAAGAGGATTTTGGGCTTGTGACTTGGGCTAAGGGTCCTCAGCAAAACAAAGAGAAAAAAACTACAACAACCAAAGAAAAAGGAGGGAGGCATTTGGGCCCAAGATGCCATGAGCCCAATCAAGGGCTTGTGGACTTGGGCCCCCAAAGGTCCACGCCCTAAGCAACTAGGGTGTAGACCACTAGAAAAGGAACGAAGCAGAGGGAGCGTAGCTGGAAGGGAGACCGAAAAGGAAGGGGACCGCGAGAGGAAAACAGAGAAGCAGTGTGGAAAATCAGAGAGAGCCACGCCGAGGGAGCAGCAAACTGAAAAAAGGTTGGCAGGGAAGCGTGAAGCAAAGGGAGAAAAGACACCGAGGTAGAGGCAACCAAAGAAAGAAAAGCTGCAGGAGGCCGGAGCTTGAAAAGACTGAGGAAAAGAAATTGACAGGGAAGTGTGAAGTAGAGGAAGATAAGAAACCGAGGGAGCCGTAGATCAAAAGGGGGAAAAGCAGTCTGGATGAAGAGGCAAAAGCAGGCCGAGGAAGAAAAGCAGTGGAGCAACCGTGAAGAGAGGAAAAGCGGCCGCAAAAACAGAGACAACCGAGGAGACGTGCACGAAAGGGCAAACCGAGGACCATACGCTCTGGAACTCCACTCCTTCCAGCCACGGGAGCTCTATAAAAGGAAAGAGTGGGCCAGCGGACCAAGGAGGATCTGCAAGGGAAAGGAGAGAAGGAGGAGCCCGAGAGATTTGGCTTAGCCGAAGAACTGTAGGGGGGAAATTTGGAGGGAGGAGACCCCACGGAGGACGAGAAACGGAGCCCTAAGAATTTTGGGGCCGAAAATCCGAGCGAGAGTCCGTCAAAACAAAGGGTGCCGAGGCAGGAAGGAGCAAGGTGTCGAGATCCTTCAATCTGGTAATTTGTATCTCTGATTCAAAGCTCTGATCTGTAAGCTAGGAATGCAGGATTGGGTATGGGAATTGAATGATGATGGGTACCGAGGGTGGATTGATTTTCTTTAAACCTCTATGTGTTTCTTTGCAATTACTGATTGGTTCGGTCTCATCTCCTTTTACAATGGCATATACTTTGCATTATTAGGAAGAATTGATCAGGGACAGATGCTACTGAGCCTTCGCATCTAATTCGAAATTGGTTCTTTTAGGTTGTTCTCCGTGCATAATATTTCTGGTCACTCGTGATCATGTCAGTGGGAGGGATCGGTTTACACGTTCTGGTTTTCCCCTGCTGTTCTGGGGTTGTTCAGTGTACTCCTGGGTGCGCATTGGGCCTGTCTGTGAGGAAGTGTGTGATGAACTTAGGAAAGCTACTGGGCCTATGAGTTTTGGGCAAAGTCTTAAGAGATATAGTTTGGGCCGTGAATTTGGGGTAAAAGGGATATAGTTTTGGGCAAGTTCTTAGGAGATATAATTCTGGGCCTGCGAGTCTTGTCTTCTTTTGTTTTTTTTTTGTTTGTTGTTTTTTATTTCTTTGTTGTTGTTGTTGTTGTTTGTTGTGGTATGGGCCTGTCATCAGAAGCCCATAACAAGAGATTACACATGGTAAGTCTAAGCGAATTTTTGGTGCCTAAAGTGCGTTTTCTTAGTAAAAAAAATAAAAATAAAAAATAAAAGGTAGTAAAGTGAATAAATAAAATAATTGTCCTTGTAATTACGCTCTATGAGGGTTTTCCAACCCGCGCGAGTGTCTCCATTAATCACGTTGAACCTGCAAGTCCGCGTAAATAATAAACAGTTTCGCGCTTTATAATTTTGCAACATAATAAATATATCTTGAAATATTTGATACGAATAATACTTGTTGATTTTCAAATTTTTCCTATATAATAGAAAAAACCGAGTTAGTAGCTATACCACATGAGTTTCTGGAACTCACGCAGGTACGCAAGTTTATTGAGCCATCGCGTGAGATTGCGAGTCCACGTAGATGCATCAATCAAATAACGTTCTTGAGAAAATAATTATATTAAAAATATATATATATAAAAGATAAAATAATAATAATAGGTTTATAAATGAATAAATTTTGATAAAATAACAAGTTACTCCCAATTTTATCTAAAAATATATAATAAAATCATCATTTGAAAATAAAAAAAAATAGTAGTACTATTTTCTAAAGTTTTATTTTAAAAGCATAATAAAACCTTAATACCGCGAGGTTTAGAACTTTTGCAGGTAATTAAGGAATCAATTTATCGGGTATGACTGTGAGTCGGCAATAGGTAGATTGACTTCCTTTATATGGAAAATTTTCCAAAAGTATAAAAGAAAAATAAAAAATAAAAATACAATGGTTTTTCAAAAGTTAAAAATTAAATAAATGCATTTCCGAAAATTAAAGAAAAAAAACGGTTTCAAAGCAAAATAAAATAAGAGTAAATAAGCGGGATTAAATTATCTTTCACAAATTAAAACACATAAATTCAATCTCAGAAAATTATTTTGTTTGTAAAAAGATAAATCATTCTCAATTAGTTTTCTCTTATTACAAAAATTGTAATAAAAAAAATATCAACCAACTGTTACGCATTTCTAGTCCCGAACTACGTGGATTTTGATCCTCAGCGCAGGGTACGTAGGCCCCAGGCTCTGATCCTGGGTCAAGTCCGCATTTGTAAATAAATAAATATTTTCTGATTTATTTGGTGTTTTTTCCTTAATTTAATAAATGTTTCTCAATTTATTTTCTTAATTCGTTTTTCTCATTTTACTTAAATATCCTCAGTCCTAATTCAATTTGTTTTCTTTATCTTATTTTTCAATTTATTTTCTTAAATCTCTTTTTCCTCATTTTCTTCTCTAAACCCTTTCAATTCCTAAGTTAAATTATTTTCTTATTCTTATTCTATTTTCCAAATTTTGGGAATCTTCTTAAAATTTTCTCTACCCTTATTCTTGCATGTGAATAATAAAAGAAAAGCCAAAATATTTTTAAAACCATATTAATTTACACAATCAACGTAAGGTAACCGTTTCTAAGAACGGGTGTTGTGGGGTGCCTAACACCTTCCCCACGCACAATCGACTCCCGAATCCAATTCTAGTTACGCATACCACCCTTTTCCTCTTTAATTCGGTTTTCCAAGATTTTCCCTCAAAATTTTAGTGGCGACTCCTCACAAGTCGGTTTTCACTCGAAAACTCGATTTGTTCTCTTTTTTCCTTTCGTCGCATTTTTCCGGGTGCGACAATTACTGCCGATCTATCATTGCTAGTAATTAAAATCTACTTTTGTTTCTTCCGCGTGTATTACTTTTCTCCCCTTTCCTCGCTTTTCTTCCAAGTCAAGAACCATCAATTCAAACTTTCAACTAAAATGCTTGTGGTCCACACGTCACGATGAATGGTATTGTGGTTCAAACGCCCATGAAAATAGTGCACAGTTGATCTTGCCATTAATATATAAAAAGGATGAAAGGAAAGACTCGATCGGAGTCATCTTTGGAAAATGTATGGCAAATGAGGATTCCCACGTTGACAATTCAAGTGGAAATTAAGCGCCAGAAACAATAGCTTGTACGTTCATCGCCACTAATCAATCCTCATTCTGAGTGCCACCGTCCAGGACCCTATATATGTCACATTCTTTGATTTGCATGTGACTCTGAATTGGTGATCCAATCAGTTTTTTTGGACTAGTTAAGAATTATTTATCGAAAGATCTTGCATGTTCTAGTTAAACTTTATTAAATTAAGATGTTTTCCCTTTCTATTTTATAGGCTTCTACTATTTGTATGTACATTAAGACTAAAGAAAGGTAACTTTTATATGTAAAAAAATAACTATTAACTTTATGTTCTTACTTTAAATTAAAAAAAGTAAAAACCTTAAGTAACGATAATAATGTATCATAAATATTACAAAATACTTCCTCCGGTCTCTATTATAAGATGTTATTTAGAAAACTTGTCTGATCCAAAATATAAGATGTTAAGTAATAAATTTAATTTTAATATCAATTTTGTCCCTATTGAATGCTTTCATTACAAGTCTCAATTAACTTCTCTCTCCTCCTACCATCATCATTAATTTAATATATTTTTATTCTCTCCTTAAGGTCAAAATGAGAATGTCAGAATTTTTTTCATTAATTTTATATTGTAACCAACTTTTCTTAATCCACGTGCGGTAGTTAAAAATATCTTATAATAGGAACCGGAGGGAGTATATTGCTTCTATTTTTTTTTTTTGGTCTACTTCTACATATCTACTATAATTTTCGATCTCATTTTGTGACACAATTTTTAATCAGAAAAATTGTAAACCCTCTTTTTTATACTTAATCCTAATTTCTAATTTGGCCACCAACTTAATCGTAATTACTCAATACTCCTTTACATGTCATAATCCATTAATTGAGCTTATTGTAAATCATAACCAAATTTTAGGGGATTCTTTACAGAAAAATGTTGTACTCACAAATTCCATCAACGTAGGATTAAAAAAAAAAATTATTTGGGCAAATTATGATCCATTTATCAGATGTCTTAAATATCTTTATTTCTTTTGAAAATTAACACTATATTATATTAAACTTTTAGCACATCGATTCCTTTTATTTGAGATATATAGGAATTGGATAAATACATTGATATAATCCTCCAGTTTTTTTTTTCGTCCCAAATACAAATATCACAAAACAAATCAAAACCCCAAAAACTAACATCAAACATAGAATGCCAAAATTTAAAAAAGAAAAAATTACCTATTTTAGTAAACGACCATGAGTATACAGCATGTCAGCATTGGCATTCCTCGGGACACCTCATACACCTTTCTATCTTCTTATTTCTCAATCATAACCAATAGCTTTCACCTTGAATACCTAAATTCGTTGGTTCCCTAATTCTCCTTCTTCAACATCTCCATTACAGACTCCAAGCCCAACATCACATCACTCATAGATGGCCGTTCATTCCCATCATCAGCTACGCATTTCAATGCAATCTCTGAGTATGCCTTTAAGCACTCTGGCGTCATACCTTCCCTCACGAATGGATCCACCACACGATGAATCACACCCTCAGTAACACATCCCCGAACCCACTCTGTCAGGTTTTGCTGCCGCCTCTCCACTGTTCGCAGGATAGGAGGCCTTCCACACAATACCTCCAGCAGCACCACTCCAAATGAGTACACGTCTGACTTCTCCGTCAATCTTTGACACATGAAGTATTCTGGATCCAAATACCCAATGCTTCCTTTCACTACTGTGCTTATGTTAATGTCAGATCTCAAAATGCCCGAGGGTTCTACTTTGGACTATCCAAAATCGAAATCTTGGCTACCCTGCTTTCATCTATCAAGATGCTTGAGGTCTTGATATCGCGGTGAATGATGGCATGCTTCATACCCGCATGGAGATAATGCAGTCCTCGCGCTGCGCCCAGGCAAATCTCCAACCTTTGATTCCAGGAAATTGAGTGGTGATTAGAATCATAAAGATGGTCTCGGAGGGTCCCACGAGCCATGAACTCGTAGGCGGGGATCATCTCGGAGCCCTTGTTGCGAACCTTGTGGAAGCCGTTTGATTGCCACAGGTACCGTACCATGATCGATGTAACCTTTATACACATTGCCAAACCCTCCAACGCCCATAATAAAACTATCGTCGAAATTATTAGTGGCTGCCCTTATCTCAACTATTGAAAAGCAGCGACATAAAACGGATGGAAAGGATGACCCATGCAATTCGTTTGTTTTTGACGTGCCTACTGATTCTTGTCCCCACCATGAGTTTCCTTCATTGACTGCAGCTCTTGCCAATCGACGAGAAATCAACAAAATGATGAGATAGTGTAATGGAGCCAGAAGCTGCCCCCACGGCAATGGAAATTACCCTCATTTTCTTCAGGTTCTTAAATGCCCTTGATGTCAGCATGGATGGTAGTGAGGGAGATGGACGTGGATCGGGATTGGGATCTCCAAGGTTGACACTATAATCACTTATTTTTAAAATTTCAACCGTTCAATAACACATTCTATTAGTGCTTTTTGCTGTTAGGTGTGCTTGCAATATAATTGAAAGATTCAATTTCTTCAGGCTTCCTTGGCTCTGCATCAACACTGCGTAGTCCCTATGGATGGGAACCCGATTGCGCTGACTCCACATTATCACATCTGCAAAAGGCTCCACCATATTATCAGCTATAAAGATCGGAATGACTCTCTCCCCAGCAGTTTGGATGTGTGGGTCAAACTCACAAAAATGCACTCTCACCATATAAGTAAAATTTGAGTCCACTTGAAAGTTCCAAGTGACATTATATTTGGACGTTTCATTCATCTTGTAGTTTCGGGCCGTCAAGTATACATCATCGGGTGCAAAATAATTTTGATCATCTTTGTATGTTGGCTTTAAACCAAAACCTGATGATACACTATTTGGATGCACCGTCTCCAAGTACTGGACATCCTCCTTCCAATTCCTAAACATGCCAGTGTCATTTTCCGGAGGGATCTGCCTCCCACCAACATTGATTCTGTACATAGTCTCAAGAACATTGTCAATTTTGACTGGAAATGCTTGGGTTTCACCATTTAGCATCATTCCTTGTAGATTACCAGGGTTGCTGTAATAAAGAAAGGTGGGCATGGAGACCACCACGATCCCATTAATGAAAGCATAGGCATTTGGATAAGATAGGTTGGGCGTGAAGGTTAAGTTTAGCATCTCACCTGGGTAAACGTTGACACTGTACTCTCGAAAAATGGTTTCTTCGGCAGCATCATTGGTCGTGATTAAAGAGTTGAAGTCACTAAGAAGGGTGTACGATCCTGCTTTGACGGAGAAGAAACAGTCAGAGCGAGGAAAGTTGAGGTAGGAAGATGGGTAAAAGTAGAGACGAATAAACTTTTGACCGCCGGTCACAGGGAATGAGTAGGTGAGTTCATGGCGGGAGGGGCGTGCGGTGCTGTAGGGTATTGCTTTGCTGACCAGTGCGTCGGCGTTTACAGAGTGCTTGCCGTTTTGAGGTTCAATTAGAGAGAATATTACGGTGCCAATGTCCCCTGTCCAGTCCCGCTGACCTACAGAAGAACTGCCGGAGCTATCACAGTTGACAGCAAAATCATCAACAGGAGTGTAGCAGGTGACAGATAGAAGAAAAGATTTGGAAGAAGACGAATAAGGAGAAGGAAATGGCGATTGTTGGCAGCTTAGTCATATTTTAGAGATAACGTTCTGTCTGAAGCTCACCGCAAAGAAGCTGGTGGTGGCAATGACACTTGTGGAGACGCTAGCGCCTTTTACGGGATGTGGGACCGTACGTGATTCCGTGCATGTTGGACATTAGCTTCTGATGACGTGTTCCCCACGCAATTGTTGGTCTTTAGCTTCAGTGTATTTGATTCTTGTTAATACCTGATCATGTTCCAAAGCATTGAAATTGATACTAGTCCTTAGGATTTCATCATTAACCTCATAGTTGTCGTTAATCCTGAAGGAAAGCCAGGATTTGAAGCTTATGCCACTATCAATCCGGAAAGATGCAAACCAGATAGCTATAGAAAAGTCACAATGAAGGAAGATATGATCAATCGTTTCTTGCTCATAGTGACAAAAACACGCACTGCTGAGAGACCTTAAGATGTATACGTGTTTAACAGAAAAAGAACCATCACGAGCATGTTTCCAAATTAATGAGTCTTCAGCAATTGATTCTGGGATTCTGTGGCTGTTCTGAGTGCATGGGCCAACGAAGGTGATGATTGACAGGTATATTTCTCCCTGAATCAATCTGCCATCTGAGATTGTCCTTAATGACTGTTCGGGTCACTACCTTCTTCAAACATCTCATCCTACGCACACCTGCCACATATTATTCGAACCAAAATTAAAAAGAAATAATACTTTCAGTCCCATTGTAAAATATTTTTTTAGACCCAATCATAAAAATTTATATTCGCGCGTCACTTGAAAACAGCCCTTCAATATGTAAAAAATGTACACCTGTACTAATTCATTATTCAATGACTATAATATATTAATGGGTGTGTTAACAATTGACTATAAATATTAATGGGTGTGCTTAACAATTATTTAATCGAAGAAAAGCCGGCACCGGCATCTTATTTTTTGGCTTGTGTCACAAACCTAAAGTATATGTGAAACTAGCATCTTTCTCTTGTCTTTAACAACCAATTTCTAATTCTGATGTACAATATACTTTTGACCCTTATAATTCTTGCCTTATCTTCCTCTCTACCCAATAATGTTTCTCATTTTCCCTCCACAATATAATAATCTACCTAGTTGCCGACCAGTTGATTTGGCCAAACTAACTAGCACAACGTTCTTATAATATAATATAAGAATTGTAAGCAGGACATAATTCCACTAAGTACCACCAACGTTAGATAGGTTTCCAATTTCTTGTTGGTCTGAAAAAAACAAAAAGGATCAGGATAAATTACGTTACCCTCCCATCAAATCACTAAAAAAAATGTAAATATGATAAAAATAACTTTAAAAATAATACTAATTTTTTTCATTAAAAGTACCAATAACTTACTAAAAAACTTCAAACTTTTATTATTTGATTTATTTATTTTACGTCGTTCAACACCCAAAAGTTAATTTAATCAAAATTTAAAAACTCGTAGTACTTTTTTTCTTTTGGGTGCAATTTTATGATTTTTTAAAGAAAAATACAATGATATCCTCTATATTTTATCTTAATTATAGAGATATATCTTTTATTTTGAAAATCTATATAAACCTCCCTTAAAATTAAAAATTGCAACACAAAAATTAGAAGTTTTTATTTCCATCCACCTAATGATTAACTTGCCAATATTAATATTTCTCTAGGAGCAAACATTTCAATTGATCCCAGGTGGTCACGGCCAAGCAGTATAACCAACTCTTCGCTGCTCCATCTACGGAGGATGGGAATGCTTGGAGCTTGACTTGGTCTTCTGTGACTCCCTGAGGTCTCATGGAACTGTATACTGTATGAAACTCCTATAGGTGATGATGTGGGTCTTCCCTTGCACGACTAGAGAATTTAGGCAATAAGCGAATTACTCCTGACTTAAGCTCAAAACTCACATCCAAATCAGGGTATCAAATGCCTAAACCCTGGTAATGCCCCTCAGGTGATGCAAGTTCATCAAGGTTCTAGCATGCATATATCATTGCCAAGCACATGCAAATTCATTTGATTATTATTACTCCCATTAGCTGCTTGCAAATCAGGATTCCCTTGATTATTGTTACCAGCCATTTGATTTATATCCATTTCAAGCTCAACCACAATATTCAAACCAGAAGAGTCAACTTGATCATATTTTCTATCTAAAGAACTACCAAAGCTACTACAAGGACTACTAACCAAGGAACTTCTCTAATCCTTCTTTGCCAATGCAAGGTCCTTTCAATCTTAGTGTTTAAATCAAGTGGTTTTTTGTAACATCCTAGGGATTCTGATTAGACAAACCTCAAAACACTTAAGAACTCTACGTTGGAAAGACACCGAGGACAAGACTGCTGGGAATAAGGTTCACCGCGGCGAGGACCAAGGGTGTTGCAATGGGAGGTGAAACTATTGGAAAGGAAGGGGAGACAGATGGGCATGGTGCCATGGCACCAAAGACTACTAAATATCAACTTAATTTTTGCTAATAACTTTTGTGAACATCGGACATGCATAACTTTCTATCAAGATCTCCAATTAAAACGATTCCAAAACCCACACGTCACATTAGACACCCACTAACTATTGGCATGGACTACACCTCAAAATTCCTTCGTATAAAGATTTTGGATGACCCTTGAAACCAAAATGGTCACTTTAAGGCCCAAGTTTGGCATTGGTAACTCCTAATTTCAAATCACAAGCAATTTAATCATTCAACCAAATCCCACAAGTCATAAATGACCTATAGACTAGGTCCAAAGTGTTTATGCCCTAGAGGAACCTCTCCTTTAGAATATGACCCCGTTGAACCCCAAATGCAACTAATGGGTTGCATACCTATTTTTCACATAACTAATCTATAAACCATACCACACCCAAATCTTGTCCATACCCATCAAAATACATGCAACATAACTGAAATCCAGTCCAAAACAAGGCACAATAAAAGTTGGGCCACACACCCCATGCCAATCATGCAAACATTCCCAAGGGCAACCATAAGGCTTCAACCCATCACCACACGCTAGACTTGATACATGGCATACAAACCATTCACAATATTGGCCCAGCCATTCATCAAACCGCACAAGATATATCCAAGTCATACAAAATACATCAGTACATATGGTATCCAAATCAATGTACTACACTTGGCACAATAGTACAAGATGTAACATGTGTCATGCAACACAATACCAAAACAATAGCCTAAAAAATCCTCATTATCAAAGAAATAGACTAAGCCTCCTTAGTCTTCCCTTTGCTAGTGCTAGAATCTTCACATGAAATTCTTAGCCACAGAAGGGGGTGAGATGATGTCCTAGTAACTAAGGGTAATCCAAATCAAACATGGAATCTTTAAACACACAATTCTACAATAAAAAATAAATGCAACAATGTAATGCACATGATATGCAATGAGTTCCCATAACAATCACAGCTAGACCCATGGGCTAGCTACCATTATAAGGTAAGCTAAATAAGTAGGCCCTTTCCAACAACTGTTGAAAGTCAATTCCTGGGCAACCACTAAGCTCTCCACCAACCAGTCATCACCAAGCCAAAGGCCATTACACTAGTGGTTAGATCATGGTTCTTATTCCCCTAGACCACTTGAATTGGTGGTGATTTAAAGAAGGTATATTCCCAATCCACAGCCACCTAGGTCTCCCAGCCAAAGGATGACAATTTAGTGATAAGAATATAATACATCACCACCTCAACATAAGGCCTCGTGTGCCATTTAGTAGATTAGTATACCGCGTGATATTTCAATGTCATAATCACCCAATCATATATGCTCAATATGTATAACCATTAGCGACAATGCCATCATGCTACACTAACATGCCATCTCATGTTATATGTACACTATCATGCCAGCATATTATTAAACATACAAGATGTAATCATGAGGATGCATAATAGGTCATATGTCGATCTATCAGTCATATGCTTTCACATAGCCATACATGCATTATTAACATTAGCTATTTCAGCTGAAAGAACATACATATATATATAAGGAGGTAAGAAAGTTACCGAAATCTTACTAGTCGTGCTAAAATGCATATCATGATATGAAAAATTCTAAGCATATATAATCACTTACAAAATAGTAAGAATTATACCCCAGTTACCTTGAGTTACCCACACACACACACTAAACATGGTATGCCATCGGAGTATCAACTACATAGACACAAAATAGATGTAACCAAGTCAACATGCACTCCCTAAGTACAATTTTAACCAAGCAAACATCAAAACACCATTAGGACCAATTAATTACTCAAGGCCACACAAGGCCTTCAAGACCTAATTTCCTTTATACCAAATGGTAGCCACTTGCCAATGGATCTGATGCTTCTAAATGACTTCTCAGAGTGTGGAAATCTCAACTAAGCAAGCTCATACTCTATAAAGTCATAAAACACCAGAGTTATGTGGTAACATAGACTTCATTAATACATAACTTGACAACCAAAGCATTGCCTTAGCAAAACCAAGATTCCCACACCAAAGCCTCACATATAAACACGCAAATCAACCTCTCAAAACACTTTCACAACTTACAAATTCAAGCAACAAACATCACAAACACCCAAAATCATTTATCCAAGGCTTGAAATCACCAAACATCACTTCAATGACACATTTACACTCATTTAAATTGGTGGAAACCATCCCAAGATGAAATCCAAGCATACACCACAAAAACCACCTATAAATCTTGAAGAAGGATGTGAGGGAAAAGGAAGAAAGATTATAGCTCCCCAAACCTATAGAACTTGATCTCCATACCAGGAACTACAAACCCTAGCAGTATACAAACCTCTATATGTCACCTTGGACTTACTAATAAGGAGTTGCCTTGTATTTTGTGCAGCATCGGAGGAACTAGGACCGGAGAAAGGAACAAATAGGACAAAATCTAAAAATGGACACAGAGAAAGGTCACGCCACAGTAAGGTGTAGGGGTGACGTAACAAAACATTCATGGAAACTAAAAAATTTTATGGGCTAAAAGCACTCATGCCGCGGTGAGAGTCACGGAATTTGTTTAAATCAAACGAGTTTTAGTAGACAAAAGAAGAAACCAAAGTAGGAAGAACAAGGCTCTGCTAGGGCTTCAGTTATTCAGCCTTTGGGGGTGATTTCTTGCCTTGAGGAGTTTCAATCTTAGTTGGTAAATGGATCTTGCTTACTCTTTATTCTTTTCCTTTCATTTTTGGTTTGGAAATCAGTGGGAGTATACTAGGTTCCGAGTTTGGGGATGAATCTACCATTTAAAATGGTTGTAAAAGCATTAAGGAAGTGTGATTTAGTGTTAGACTATTAGGAAGATTTGGGTATGAGTTTTGACTAGATTGTGATGAGTTTGAGTGAAACCCTTGGTTGGAAATTGTAAAGGGAGTGTGAAATCCAAAATGTATAAGGATGATTATGATGTGGATGATTGATTAAAGCTTACTAGTGGGTAATTAGGTTATGAGAACTATGAGTTAAGCTTGAATAGCTAAATTATGGATTTTGGCTAAGTTATGCTTTATGTTAATTAAAGATATTACAACATTGTAGTGGCTATTTAGTTGATAGGAGGAGTTCTCATCATGGTTGGCAATCTGAAAGTTTATGAGAAACCATGTGTGCCGTGTTGGTAATTTAAGGTAACCGGGTGTTTGTGTTTGTATATTAATTATTGATTTGTATTTATATATATGTATATATATATATATGCATGTTCCCATTCATAGCACGATATTGTTATGTGTGTGTGTGTGTGTGTGTGTGTGGTTTTTCTATACATATCATGATATGCATATGACTAGATGAGGTATGAATCTCGACCCCTCATATTTGTATATGATGATTATGAGTATGATGTTGTATGTGTGATTTGGTGGCATTTCCATACAACTGCATGCTAGTATGACCATAATAATGACTATGATGATGATTATATTGTTGGAGGCTTGTTAGGACAGTAGTGACATCATCACCGTTGATACATACTGCGTGGTGGATTAGGAGGTGATGATGAGATGAGATATAATAAATATGATGATGATATGATATGGTGATAGGTGTAACAACCCTCATTACACTATCCTGAACTTAGTCTTTCGCTAACGAGAAGTACAATTGATTATGTGTGCAAGACTGAAGGAACCAAGACCAAAGGAACTAAGACCGGAGGAACCAGGACTGGAGAAGGCATCCAAAGGAGACAGATCTGAAAATGAATATAGAGAAGGGTCACGTTGTGGTAAGGTACAGGGCTACCATGGCTAGACAATCATGGAAACTTGAAAATTTTCTAAGCCAAGAGCACTTGCATCGTGGCGAACTTACCTGCCATCATGGCGCCAAACCATAAATCTTTTTAAATCAGCAACATTTTAACTAGCCAAGCGAGAGAGAAATGGAGGGAGAGATTTCTAACGTTTAGGAGTGATTTTTGGACTCGAGGAGCTTGATTACAAGTGGGTAAGTGATTCTTGCTTTTCCCTTCCCATTTTTCTTCGATTTTTGAGATTATTTTTTGGACATATATGTTTGGATTCCGGTTTAGCTGAATCCTACTAATTAAAATGGATGTAATGGGATTAATGAGGTACTATTTAGGGTTAATGATGCTTGGGTATGATTTTTGGAGGGAGTATGTATGATTTATGCCTAACTCTAGGTTGGAATAGCTTGAGGGAGTGTGAAATCTGGATTGGAAGTATTGATATATAATTTGAATGGTTATATGGGATTAATTGATGTATGAAAATATGGTTGGAACCTTGGGTTATGCCTAAATAGTTCAATTATGGAATTTGGATAATTATGCTTTATGTTAATTGGGAACATTATGACATTGTAGAGGTTGTTTGGTTGATTAGAGGAGTGCAAGTAGTGGTTGGCAATCCTAGAAATTTGTAGGATCTGTGTGTGTGTGGTATCGATAACTTGAGGTAACTGAGTGTCTATTGTTTTTATGTTTTGTTGATTGTATCTATATATGCATATTTTCGTTCATACCACTATATTGTTATGTGTGTATATAGTTTTCTATATATCGTGGTATGCACACAGCTAAATAAGATAGTGTATAATAATAATGAACATGGTGATGATTACATAGTGATATACATATGTTGATGTGGCATTATGTGATTTCAGAGCATGCTAGTATGACATTGATGAATATGATAATGATGATCATTGCATAGTGGCATAGCACAAACATTATCACCATATGTACATTGTGAGAAATGGTGGATTAGGTGGTGATGATGAGATATGATATGATTATGTACGATATGGTGAAATAAGGAAGGGATCCCTGCCACTACAAAGCCAAGCGGCAGTAGACTACACCTCCTCTAAATTATCTCTAAATCACAGTAGTCTAAAGAAAGGAGAGCCATGGTCCAAGTATTAGTGTAACCTTTGGCTGGGTTGCATTAGTATGAGATAAGCTTGGTAATATCCCAAAATTAGTCTTTATTGACTATTAGAAAGAAGTCACCTATTTTATATGTCTTGTGATGATGTCAGCTCGTGGTTCTAGCTATATATGAGGGAGACATACATTTCATGACATTTTGCATTCATTGTACCATGTGTATTATTGTATAATTTATCATATAAGTTGCCTATGTATGTCCTCAGTTACTGAGATTTTGTCTCACACCCCCTCCCATGACTAACATTTCAAGTAAAGGTTCTGGTACTAGTCCGAAGAAGATAAAGGAGTTGTAGCTACTCTGGTTGGGAATCTTCAAGTCATCAATGGTGTGTGTATTGTCTGCATTATATATTGTGCCAAGTAAGATAGTATGTTTGTAATTGATATGAGGATCATGATGACTATAATGATGATGGTTGTATGATATATATATATGATAATGATGAATGATATGGGATGATGCTGATGATGATGTGTTAAGATGATGTGGTATGATGTATGCATGTTTCAGCGTGTTTATGAGTCAGAATGGTCATGTATGAGTCCAAAGGAGGTTTTTGGGCCTTGTACATGTGTTTCCGGCATGTAGCCCATTAAGTGAAATTGGGGTTCAAGGGGGTCAAATCCCAGAGGGGTGGTTTCTTTGGGGTGAAACCTCTTTGGATAAGTTGGTTGAGTCAAATAGGACCTGTGTAAATGGTTCTTGAATGCCAAATTGCCTTTGGTGGCAAATGGAGGTGGAAAGTTGTGAGTTTTGGCTAAAAAGTGGCCAAAATAGTGTTGGATGCTTAAAATCTTCATACAGATATGGATTCAAGTGAAATTGGTGTCTATAATTAGACCGGGACAAGATTGATTTGTAAGAGTTAGAATCAGGTCAACCAGAGGTCGAAGCATAAAATTATGCGCATCAGAAGTTGGCCCCAAAAACATGAAATTTGCTGATATGGTATCAGCAAAGGGCACTGCAGCACCAGAAGCCAGGCCATAGCACCAGTTACTTCTATTTAGAAAAATTTTCAACCCAAGAGCTTTTGTACTGCGGCAGCAGTGTAGAGGTCATGGCTCCATACTTTGATTTATCTGTTTTGGTTTTGTTTTGCCAGTTTTTCTGAGTAGTGTAGGGTAAATTGGAGTAGGTTGTTACAATATGATAGATGCATACTACTAAATCCTCTCTTATGGCCTAAAGAGTTAAGTGGTAGTAGATTGTGTCTTCCCTAAATTACCACCAATTAGGGTAATCCAGGGGAAAGAGAGTCATGGTGCATGCATTAGTATGATCTTTGGCTGAGTGCACAAGTGTGAGGTGAGCTTAGTGATATCCCGAAATCATTCTTCATTGGCTGTTGGAAAGGAATCACCTATTTGAAATGTCTTGTGATGATATCAGCTCGTGGTTTTAGCCTTGTATGAAGGAAACATGCATTCCATGACATTTGGCATTACACTACATCATTTGCATATATGTGTGGTGTTGATGATGTTATTATATGTGTATGTTTGTCCTGATTACTAAGACTCTATCTCACACCCCCATGACTAATATTTCAGGTGAAGACTCTAGTAGTAGTCCAAAGAAGACCAACGAGTCGTAGGCCCCTCAACATTTAGGAATTTCAAGTATAACTGTTAGTTTGTAATTAAGTTCATGTAATATTATGCCAAGTAGGTTGTTGTGGTTTGATGCATGTATGAGTGTCCTAGGAGTATTATCTATATACTATTTGATGATAGGATGATTGTGATGATGATGTTTAGACGATATAAATGATTATATGGTGAGATTGACAATGTGGATGATATGCGATAGGTGTGGATATGTGCCATGGATGGTTTATATGTGTGTGATAATGATTTCGACCCCGGTGTGGGTCATTGTTGTTGGAGCACGTGTTGATGAGCCGGAATGGCTGTATGTGTGAGCCTAAAAGGGTTTTTGGTCCTTATTTGCATGTTTTGGGCATATAGTCCATTATATCAATTTGAGATTCAAAAGAGTTAAATCTCGGAGAAGTGGTTTCTCTAGGAAGAAACCTTCTTGGACAGGTTAGTTGTGCCATTTATGACCTGTGTGAATGGTCATTAGGTGTCAAATTGCCTTTGGTGGCAATTGGAGGTAGTTAGTTATGAGTTTTGGCCAAAAAGTGACCAAATCAGTCACGGGCATCCAGAATATCCATGTAGAGATGGATTAGGGTAAAATTGGTGTTTATAGATAGATTGGTGCAAGGGTGACTTGTAGAAGTTAGAATTAGGTTAATCAGAGGTCGAAGCACAACATTATGCGTGTCGGAAGTTCATCCAGAAAATTAGCATTTTGCTAATATGGATTCTGGTACAAGTGCCGCAGGGCCAAAAGCTTGGCCACGACACTAGTCACCTTTATTCTAAAAAATTTTCAAATATAAAGCACTTAGGCCGCGGCGGTATTGTAGTGGTCGCAATGCCGCATTTTGATTTTTCTTGTTTTGATTCGTTTGGCAAATTTTCAAAATTTCAGGTTATGTGCGAGGTATTTTAGAGTAGGTTGTTATAAGCAGAGTTGCCAAAAATCCTACCACAAAACACTATTTTGGCAAGCTGAACGCGTTATGATTTATACAAATTTTGCAACTGGCACCATAGCGAGGGTGTTTCTATCTCAAAACTTAATGGCAAAATTTTGCATGCTCATCACTTTTTGGAAAGTTTTTATCTCTAAATTCCACTTATTTCATTTTTACTTTTCCTCTGGTCCTGTAAAAGCCCAAGAATTTCCTTCCATGAGTCCACTTGTATGTTAGGGAGAATTTATTCAGGGCTATTACATTAATGGCAAAGAAATTGAGTGTTCATAAAACTTCATTTACGGTTATGAACTGTAAAAGAAAATGTATTATTTCTTTGCGGTTGTTTGCATTTTTCAACATATATTAAAAAAAGAAAAAATATACTACATTTTTCACATGTAGTATACTGATAAAAGTAGGAAAACATGGAACAAAAAAAAACAAAAATAAATACATCATTCAAGAGTGTTCAATATACTGCATATTAGCACAAAAAATATGAAATGTTAGAAAAACTAATAATATTTCTCACATTTACTTATAGATTTGTATTATATAGAAAAAAGAAAGAAGGATAGATTTTTTTAGGTTATTACCAAACCCTAAATTTTGCATATCTATATTATACAAGTCAAACCTACCTGTGACAAATGTAATATCCTTATTTTTATGCGATGTTATAAAATGAATAAAAGATAAGAAATGAAGCGAGATGAAAAGACTATATAAAATTGGGCTTTAGAAGGAATTAATTTCTTATCTAATTTTCAAAAAAAGTTGTGTTTCGTGTAACACCCTACCTCTTGACAACTCCTGACTTGACCAAAAACTTCAAGATTTAACCAAACATAACCCAAACATCTCAAAACAACTTCTCACAACCTCCAAATAGCAGAAACGACCCCAAAAAAACACCAAAAACTGGGTTGGGGCTGCAGCCGCTACAGTACCGCCGCGGCTCTGGCCTCCCCTAATTTTCCATCACTACTGCCTCCACTAGAGGCGCAGCCTGGACTCTGGAGCCGCGACGCTCCATGCTGATATTCCATATCAGCAACTTTCATACTCCAGGGCGAACTTCCGTCATGCATAACTTTATGCTCCGACCTTTGAATGACTTGATTCCAAATCCTTCAAGTCAATATAGTCCAAATCTATCCATAGACACCTCTTACACCTCAATCCAACTCCGTATGGAGATTTTGGACCCCTGTCACCGGTTTGGCCACTTGTTGACCAAAACTCACCACTAACCACCTCCAATTGCCACCAAAGGCAAATGGCCACTCAAAGACCATTCATACAGGTCCAAAACCCCCAAACCAACTTGTCCAAAGAGGTTTCACTCCAAAGGAACCACTCCTCTGAGATTTGACCCCTTTGAACCCCAACTTGACAAAATAGGCTACAAGTCCTCAAACACATCAATCAGGACCAATTCCAACTTTCATCAAACATAGCACATACACACAACATACATACCACAAACAACCTCTTTTCCACAAATATCCATACATACAACCATCCATAACAATACTCCCAATGTCATACATTCATTATAAAACCTTCTATCCTACTTGGCACATAATACATTATCCAATATTACAAATACTATATAGACTATTCCCATGTACATAGCTACTCCCGCATCTTCTCCAGACTAGTACCAGAACCATCACCTGAAAGGTTAGTTCATGGGAAAGGGGTGTGAGACAATATTGTTAGCAAGGCTGACTTCCCAAGAGGGGGGTGAATTGGGAAGTTTGAAATTTTTCTGCCAAAGTGAAGTAAGTGAAGATATCACAGTATAATGAAAACAATGCGTAAAACAGAGCAAGGTGAAAAATAAAGATAAGGAGAAGAGAAGTCAGTGATTTATCCTGGTTCGGTCTATTCACTTGACCTACATCCAGTCCCCAAGACACCTCTTGAGATTTATCCACTATACAGCAAGAATTTCAGTAGGCTTCTTGCTAAAGCCACAGTACATGGGTATGCTCTATTTCTGAGCTCTCTCAAACTCTCCAAGCACTTTCACTATGTGCTTCCCAATCCCCTTGTGAATACCCTTCACAAGTAAACCTATCTTCCAGATGAAGAATAGATTGATTACAATGAAGTAACTCTCTTGTAAAGAGTGGATGTGAAAGTTTAAGTACAAGTTTAGAAGTTAAGAGGGTAAAAGCTTTTGAGAAAAAGATTTAGCAGAAATTCGGTATATACAAGTTTGATTTCTTACCCACAACTTCAAATGATGTTGTATTTATAGATTTAGGTCTCAAATATCCGTTAGAGACTAAATCTATCCGTTGGGGAAGTTATCCAACGGTTACTCTGAAAAACTATCCGTTTACCAACCGCATTTAATGTTTCTGACATACTGAAATTCGAATTTTGGTTGGCCAACAGACGAATTTCGAAGGAACCGAAGATTAAAGCTTCCAACGTTACAGCACGAAGTTCGTCTGTTCATGAAGTGAAATTCGAATTTTGAAACTTACAAAACATTTTCACAATGTGACATACGAATTTTCAAGAAGAAAGTTTTTCGGTTAAGTGTGAACAGTGTTTTCAATTTTCTACAGTGCCTTCGAAATTCGAATTTTGGATCCCCAAAATTCGTCTGTCCATTGAACGTTTAAAGGGACACAGTAGATAACTTTCTTCGAAATTCGAATTTTGAAGTGGTGAAATTCGTCTGTCAGAGAGGCCCTTTTCAGACTAATTTTATCATTCGAATGTTGCAAGTTCTTATCATTTGTATGTCAATGTTTCATTTCAATAGACTCAAGAACTTAGCTTCTGAAATTCGAATTTCAATGTTCAAAATTCGTCTGTCAGAGAGCAGTTTCTGAAACTTAAATCACTCTTGATCTCAGGTGAACTTTAACACAGTTTCAGATGAATTTCTTCATTTTCTCAAATTTTGTTTTGTTTGAAATTCGAATTTTGAAGACTCAAAGTTTGTCTGTTGCAAAGAAGCATCTTTCATACTTATATGAAAATTCGAATTTTGGAAGTTCAAAATTCGTCTGTCAGAGAGCATTTATCAAACTCAATTTCATTTTGATTTCAGATGCACTTTATCATAGTTTCAGACGAATTTCTTCAGTTTTTACAAACTTCATTTTACTTGAAATTCGAATTTTGAAAGTGTGAAGTTCATCTGTTAGCAAAAGGCCTCTTTTCAGACTAGATGAAAATTCGAATTTTGAACAATCAAAATTCGTTTGACAGAGAGCCATCTCTTCAGACTTATTCAGTTTTAGCTCGAAATTCGAATTTCCAAAGGCAAAGTTCGAATTTCCAACTTGACAGTTTAGCTTAAACTTTCAACATTCGTCTGTTTGTGGGTGTTTTTCAAATATTTGAAGATTTAGCATAAATTTAACGTTTTAAAACTTCTTTTCTTCAAATCAAAATCTTTTACCCAGTCATATCAAAAACTAAGGACCCTACAAAAGATTTAATCAGCAAATACACAGAAAATCTTCACTTGAGACAGCTTTGCTCTTGTTTGATATCTTCAATCCAAGCTCTTGAATGTTGGTTTCGAATCATCAAAACTCTTGTTTCAACAAATATCTCAATAACTGGGAACAACTACATGCATACATATATACATATATCACACACAATCCATGAATGCAATGGGAAATGAATGAGATGCATGTCGCCCTCGCAGGGACCCCCATCCTTATCCTCCCTAACACATATAATCCATCCTTATCCTCCCTAACATATATATATATATATATCCAACTTTATCCTCCCTAATATATATAATCTAACCTTATCCTCCCTAACACACACATATATATAATCATACATTATATCGTCATCACATCATCACCACTCCATCCGCCATATATCACAGCCTCATAATGTTATGTGTTGATGCTAATGTATCATCATCATTATCATAATCATAATTATCATCTAACTGTACACATACCACAATATATAAAAACAGTACACACAAACACATCAATATCGTGGTACGAAAGAGACATGCATATATACACAAATATACGTAATGTCATATAATATAATCAATACAATATAAACAAACACCCGGTTACCTCAGGTTGTCAATACCACGCTCACACGGGTTCCAAAAACTTCTCAAATTGCCCAACACGCTTGAACCCTTCTCGGTTAACCAAACAACCTTCATAATAACACAATTCTTCTATTAACACAGTATACCATTAAACCAAACATCACAGTTCAACCACTTTCGGCCTAACCCAAGGTTCCAATACCCCTTTCATGCATCAATAAGCTCTTAGGGACTGATCAAACACTTCATAATTCCATACAACTCCCAAGAGCTCTAATCGAAAACAACTTAAGGTTAAGCTCAAATCATACATGAACCCTTCAAAACTCACATCCAAGCAACAAGAACACTAAAACATACTTCCTTAACCTCATTTCATCCATTTTAATTGGTGGATTTCAGCCAGAACCGAAGGTCCAACCTTAAAACCTCAAAACCCCAAATTCCAACTGAAGAAAATGGAGAGGGAGGAGTAGAGAATGCTTACCCACTTGAATCCAAGCTTCCAGAGGCTGAAAACAACTCCCAATGGTCAAAAATAGTGAACCCTAGCACAATTCCTCGTCGCTTCCTTCATTTCCTTTCTTTCTGATCGTCCGAAATGATTTGGATTTAAACAAAATTCCCGATCCTTGCCGCAGCCTCAATACACCTCACCGCAGCTCCATCGTGTTCAACTGAAACAATGCCACTGGAATGGTTCTCGTACGGTGGCCCTGCATCTCGCCGCGGCGTGGAGCCCTTCCAGACTCCACTTGAGCCTTCATCTGTCCTGTTCCCTCTGGTCTTGAACACAAAGCCACGAAAGATGTCATGAGGGGCATTACATTTTGTTGTTAATTTGAATTAATTTTTCATAAGGTCCTTAGTATAAATTAATTCCAAAACTTACCCTGAAAAATATGCAATATACCACTTGAATGAAAGCCTGCTTTAAGCTGAGCTTAACTGTATAAGTATTGCGTAGCTAGGAGGTCTAGGTTGAGAGATAGACCAATTTGAAAAGTTAATGTGAATAGTGAAAAAGAAATAATAAAAAATTGGTCTTTGGGTGAAATTACAAGAAAGTGCCTGAAAGAAGGGATAATTACATTTTTGACCTGGCTTAAGGGCAAAATGGTCATTTTTAAATTAGAAGTAAAATGTGAATAATGCATTTAAGGCCCAAAAATGAAAAATTTGACATCGTAAAATGCAAAAAGAAATGAAAAAAATGGAGAGACACCGTTAAGCGTGAAGAAGGGCAAATATGTCACTTTTTCAGGTTAAACAAAAATGATAAAATTATATTTTACCCCAAGAATTAAGAATATTTGCAATCTAGTCCCTTAAGAATGACTTCAACATGAAAGGGAAAAGAGAAAGAAGTTTGGAGAAAATTACACCTAATGACTTGAAAGTTTCAAAAATTATAAATTTACCCGGGTCAAGGGTATTTTTGGAAATATGAAAAATTATAGTCAAAATGAAGCTCTTGATGAGTCTAGCCCAATGAAATATAGCAAGGAATCTATTAAGATCAAAATAATATTTATCAGGTAATTATAATTTAATATTAATATTTTACCCGATAAAAGTCAGTTTAGACTGCAGAAAAAAACAGTCCCAATTCAAGGACACTGAATAGACCTTGATAAAATATATTTATGACCAATATAATTATTTTCGATCAAAAGCAATTTTTGGATAATCCTGTACCAATTTAGTGATTTTTTGGCAAAAATACTTAATCAGTATGGGTAAATTTAATCGGTAAAGAGTATTTTAATCCATAAAAATTATTGAAGCAATTTTTGGCTAAAAAATAAGGCGAGTCACGTCTGAACACAGGTTTGGACAGAAGTGGAATTTTCCAAAAGCTTTTTGAAGAAGAAAAAGCAATAAAGTCAAAGATAAAGTTAATTAAGTTGTTTTATTACTTAAATATTCCATTAAGTCATAAAGCTTCATCTTCTTCAGCCCATTTCACATCTGAACTAGAGGAGAAAGAGGGTGAAAAGGCATGAAACTAAAAGTTCAAAGGGAGAGAACAAGAAGCAATCTCAAGGTCCCAAACATCCAAGGTAGGTTTCTATGATTACTATATTGTATATACTTGAATATTGCGATATTTTATGGATTATTTCTCTCCATTTTACCTCTGAAAATTTCTTCCTAGAGAGAGAGTAGAGAGAGAAAATGAAGCCATGAAGAAAGTAATCTATGAAAAGTGTTGTATAGGCTTCAAGATGCAAGAATATACTATTAGACTACAAGTTTGTTGAGTTGTGATTTTTCTACAATTTTGCTGAATTTTGGCCGAATTAGGGTTCATGATAGGAAGGAAATTTCATGATTTTGACCTCAAAATAGATACCTTGGGTCCAAATTATGTAAATACAAGTGTGTTGTACAAGAAATACCTTAAGGAAAGCATAATGGAATTTTTAGTTCAAGTATGTAGACTTTGTGAAGGGAGTTGTGAACACCTTATTTTGTCCAGTCTTTATACATAAAAATTAAAAAAATTAAAAAAAATTGTAATTAAAAATTGAGGCAAAATTTTCCTTTAAATGAAATTTTTATAAAATAAAGGAAAAAAGTGAAAAATAATAAATAATAATATATTCTCCAAATCCAATCCTTTTTAGGATTTTCAAAAGGAAAATGCATAAGAAAAAAAATTTCTCTTTAGAATTTTCCTTTAATTTGAATGAAAAATCCATAGAGAAATCCAAAAAAAAAAAATCACTCTTCAAATTCTGTCTCCTTTATTTTAGTAATTTCAAAAATTCTATCCTTTTTTCCAGAAATCCAATCTTTTTCAAAAAAAATTAATATTTAAGAAAAAAAGGAAACAAACAAATAAAATAATAATAATAATAATAAAATAAAAAAATAAAAAAATAAAATATAATTAAAAAATAATATAAAAAATTTATTAACTAAAAAAAAGGGTTGAAACGTGTTTCAGCCCCAAGTGACCTGAGCCCTAATTTTAGGGCTCAGGCACGTGAAGCAAGGAGAGGATCAGAGGGAGTCTTAGTACACAAGCACGAAGGAAGAAAAGAGAACAGAAGAGCCAGAGGCAAGGCAGGAGAGAGACTTAGAGAGCTGAGCACGAATGAGGAAGAAGATTGAGAGAAAGCAAACAGGAAAAGAAAAGGCAGAGAAGAGCAGAAAAGATGGAGAGGGCAGAGCACACAGAAACAAAAGGAAACGTGCATGAAAGAAGAAGACAGAGGGAGCACACGTGAGGGGCAAGCTGAGCATGATAGAGATAAAATGAAGGGAGCCGCAAATGAGAAAGGAGGGGGGACCAGAGGGTACTTGTGAGAGAAAAAAGAAGAGAGGAGAGCTTGAGTCCGAACCCAGAGGAGAGACCGAGAGAGGAAGGGAGAGCTGCACAAGCAAGGGTGGACGAAGTCTAAGGACCAAGCTCGAGCCACTGATCACCAAGTAACAGAGAGCTAGGTTTGGTAAAAATTTCTATTTCAGTTTCAAATTTTGTTAAAGATTTGCTAAATCCTGCGTCTTTCCTGCGAATACTCAACTTTTGAGTTGAAGGATTTTCGTCCCTTCTCGAGAATGAATGTTTGGATAAGTTTTGTTAATTATTGATTGAGGTCCTGATGCTGAAAATTCTTGTTTTGGTCTGTCGTCAATTAGCACTCTGTTTTTGGTTGCTGCACTTGGGACGCAGGGTTCTTGAGTGAACCTATTAGTTCAATTGGTTGATTGGAAATGCCTCTTAGTAGAACCCCATAAGTCGAGTGTGCTTGTTTGTATCTAAATGTTTGGTGTGTTAATTTGTGATGGGTTCAAAGTCCTTGGAAAGGATGGTGTTCGAGTCATTAGTTTAGATTAATTATGATGTTTTAGGATGTTTGGATATCTGCAGTGAAGGTATGGTTTGAAAAAGGAAATGGATGAGAAGCTCTCTTAATCTTACCAAACAAATGATTTTTCTTTTGTGTGATTTGATATGGCTGTGTTTCCTCCATTCGTCTAAGATAAAAAATTTTTGTGTCCCGATTGATTGCGTAGAATTGTCATTTTTTTCCCATGTCAGTCGCTATGCTTTGGATGCTGGGTTTAAGTCTTGTGGGAGCAGGTGAGGTGCAGACTAACCCCGACCTGTAACTTTGAATGGACAAAGAGAGGCATATTAAGTATGCCGATTTATTGTATTTGTAAATAATATTGTCATGATTTTGAGGTCTGCTTCTGAAATATGTCAATTTATTGTAGATTTTTTATTTTAAACTGAAAATGTCAAAATAATAACAATTTGTGCGATGATTTTCTTTCAAAGGTTTGATTGTTCGCTGAGAGTTTATGGATACACTGCCACATCTCAGGAAACTCTATTAGAGCCCATGCACTTGTATTTTTGTATAAGTTTCTGATGAATCGAACACAATTGAGTTTTCTTTGGAATCCAATTGGTGTTGCTGCCATGTCTGTGCAGAAACTAGAAACTGTGACTAGTGTGTGATATCTAATATGGCTGAATTGAATTTGTACATAGTTCTTGCCTTGGCTGACATTATGCCAGTGTCCTTGAATTCTTGTGTTCTTTCAAATTGCCAGTGTTTGGTTTTGCTGATAAAATTGTTTGTCAGATGTCATTATACTATTTGATGTGTCTATAACTCTTTGCCATGCTTGGGAATCGATGGCCTATGGCATGCCATACCATACATGTGTAGAGGGGCAGGTTCATCCTGTGATGGAACAATTATTATATGACACTTCACTTTCTGATGCAGCTTATGACATGGCATATTGCTAATGGACTAATTCATGAATTGCTTTATTCAAATCCTGGGTGGTTGTCCATGTCGCAGTCAACGTATTTCAATTGTCTTTATAACCTTTCCCATTATTGCATTCCTCTATAATGTACAGAGTAATTATATTTCATAAAAATAAATAAATAATTATAATAATAATAATAATAAAAGGGGGTGTAAGTTGATTAATGTACAACTATGTCACGTGAGGTTTTTGGAACCCACGCAGGTATCTAAATTCACTGAGTTATCGCATGAAATTGCGAATCCACGTAGATATATTAGTTAAATAACTTTTTTAAGAAAATAATTATATTTTATAAAAAATAAATTACGATGATATAACAAGTTTTTTCAATTTTAATCCTTATCTCAAAATGAAAGAATAACAGTATTTTCATAATTTATGTTTTACTTGTATAATAAAACCTTTGTACCGTGAAGTTTAAAACTCCTACAGGTAATTAAGGAATCGATCTATCGGACACGACTACAAGTTTGCAACAGGTGGATTGATTTTCATTTTCTTTTAAAAGAATAATTTTCAAAAGTACAAAAATATATCATTTAAAAAAAAATTAAAAATTAAAAAATATACACATTTTCAAATCAAAATGAAATAAGAGTAAGTAAATGGAATTAAATTATCTTTTTGCGAATTAAAACACATCAACTCAATCTCAGAAAATTGTTTTGTTTATAAAAAGTAAATGATTTTCCATTAACTTTCTCTTATCACAAAAATTTCATAACTAAAAAATATCAACCAACTGACACGCATTTTTAGTGCCTGAACTATGTGGACTTTGATCCTACTTACAGGATACGTAGGCCCCGGGCTCTGATCCTAAGTCAAGTTCGCCTTTGTAAATAAATAAATATTTTCTACTTTATTTTTCCAATTCTTTTTCCTCATTTTATCTTAAATCTCCTTAATTTTTAATTTAATTTATTTTCTTTATTTCGTTTTCCAAATTTCCCAAATTTTCTTAATTTCTTTTTTCTCTACCCTTATTCTCACATGTGAATGATAAAAGGAAAACCAAAATACTTTTAAAGCCATATTAATTTGCACCATCAACGTAAGGTAATCGTTTCTAGGAACGGGTGTTGTGGGGTGCTTAACACCTTCCCCACATACAATCGACTCCTGAATTCAACTTTGACTATGCAAATCATCCTTTCCCTTCCTAATTCGTTTTCCAAGATTTTCCCTTAAAATTTTAGTGGCGACTCCACACAAATTGGTTTTCGCTAGAAAACCCGGTTTGTTCTTTTTTTTCCTTTTGTCGCATTTTTCCGGGTGCGACAGGGGTCATCAAATTAGTGGCTAATGACCTTAAATTGTGTTATATTAGGGTTCAAGAAAGTGTTTGATGATTAAAGGAAGAGTGTACAAAGGAAGGAAATCAAAGGAAGTCAAGAAGATAGTTATTTTTCCTATTATGCTTAATGTTATCATATTGTGTTTCCATGATAATATGACTATGCCATATAGTTGTTTGAATGCTTTGTGATGTATTTGCATTGTTGGCTGGTTGTTTGAAGGTTTTTATGACCCTAGGATGTCCATTTTATAAAGTGTTACCATACCAAAATTTTTATGGAATTATATGACCTAATATGAAGTTATGATTTTCATTGATGATTTTATAAAATAATATGATGATGTGAATGCATAATTGGATATAACTACTGAGATTCTTTGAATCCCATCCTTCCAAATGATCATTATGACTAGGCCCAAGCTATGGCAAGAAGTGGTCAAGAGTGCTAAGGAGAAAGAAGAATGATGATGAAGCATGATATTGCTCTAAGTTATGATCTTGTAGTTTGAAATGATATGTAAAGTTATGAATATGCTACTAAATCTGTATCTCCATACTATTGTGATCATTAGAGCATTATGAAATGTTATGCCTAGATTTAGTACAATGAAGAATGACGTTTATGTCTATAAAGCTTACTTTGTTAAGCTATGATTGGAAATACTCAATTAGAATAGTCTGAGAACTATGAAGGTACTGTTCATGTGAACAAGGTATACTACATAAGTGTTAGGTATGTTCAAAAAGTAGATGGAATAAGCTTTCCATAGAGTGAAAGAACACCTGAATTGGATAAGTGTACAATTTATGGTGAATTTTAAAACTTAAGGTTCATAACAGGATAATGTAGAGAAAAACTGGAACTTTTGCCATGAATACTGGAAATTTTAAAATGCAATAGAAAATTTTTCAAAGCTTCAAAAATTCAGTGGCTTATATTTCTGGAAAGCTCTAAGTCTTAGGAAATGAATGCCATTGCTTTGTAAGCATTTGGAGCTATAATGAAGGAGTTATGTAATTTCTCCTAAAACTGTTCCAGTAGAGGTAGTGTTCTGACCCATAATAGTTAAGTTAATGTCATGCCTTGTTCAAGTTGAATAAATGTATAAGAGAAATATTTCTAAAATGTAGACTCATAGAGCTTTCCAATGACATAAGAAATACATAAATTGGCTCAGGATAGAGTGAGATATGAATTTTTAAAATTAAGATCAAAATCCTGGGAAAGAGAAATTGACCAAATCTATAGTAAATGTTTGAGAGATAAACTGTATGAATTGGTCTAGAAAATGCTCTATTTCATATTTTTTCCATGAAGAGAATCTTTTTATATATTTTTAGAGACTTGAATCACTATAAAATGATTTTTTTAGAATTAGTTATGAATTTTTGAAGTTTATCGGATAAAATGGAAATGACACAATGAACACTACCCAGAATTTTAGAAAAATTTGTTTCAATATTTTTATACAATCAAGTCTTTAATCATACAATAATGGATATAATTGGAGTCTAATACAAAGAAAATGGACTTAAATATAAGGTGTTATAATAAACCTAGATTTTTCATATCTGTATTTTACATCATCAAACTTGCCGATAATGAACCTAGATTTTGCATATCTGTATTAGACAATCCTGATGTTGCTGGTGCCAATGTAGTGAAAGAGATGGAAGTCATGGAACATTGCAGAGTAGGGATGTTGAGACGGTGAGGGAGATGGTGCAAACTTGTCCTCGCTCATGCTCTGTTGTCACACTCACTCATGACTATATGAAGATCAATGACCTCTTTTTCAACATGTCCTCGTCCATCCTCCACCCCTTGTTCCCCCTCTTGCAATTGATACAAACTCGTCCTCTTCAGCTCAAGACGCAAAGAGAGAGAAGTATGTGAGAGAGAGAGAGACCTCTTTCGGCTTGAAGAATGGAAAGGTGCACAGAAAGAGAGAGAGAGAGAGAGAGAGAGGCAAAAGAAGTGTGTCTGAGTAAAGATAAGATTTGTAGGAAGATTAGCCACTGATTTAAAAGTTGTGTTTTCTTTGAAAGATTATAGTCGTTGATTTTAAAGTTTGGACTGCCACATCATTGATCCTTGTGTTTATGTTTTTTCATAATAAGATTTGTAGGGACACCTTTACTGTTATTCAAAAACCTGTCAAAAAAAGGTCTTTTTTATTTTTTATTTTGGATCTATACTTTTCTTTGTATTTTCAAATAATTGCAAAAGAAACTTTCTTTGTGATTATTTAAAGAATCATACAAGAAAAAGCAGTAAAAATTTTTCTTGATGATTATTTAAAGAATCATAGCTAAAAATTTTAATTTTCTTTTACATTTCTTTTAATAACCACAAAAGAAACCTTGTTTGTATTTATGTCTCATTTTATTTAGCATTTACTTGTATAATTATCAATATTTATATACCAAAAAATCCATTTCTAGTATGGTGTTGATTTTTAATAAAGTTGTCCTTTTATTGAAAAAAAAATCTTATAATAAGAATTGGATGGAATCTTTATCAATGATGAATGATATGAAAAATTTAGTATATTGTTGATTAATGAGGAATCAATTTTTGTATTTATTGATGATGATTTATGGTGATGACAATTTTTTAAAGTTTGTGAAGAATTGAGATTGGAGTGTGGATTATGGTGGGTTATGCAGGATAATGTTGCACTTGTTAGAATTTTTATCAATTTATGTAATAAAAAAAAAAGAATCATTAGCATTTGTCTCTCCAACTGAAAAGATCCCATTTTTTAACCCGTGAAAGGCCGGTCCATATGACACAGGTTGTCCCATTTTCCTAGCCTTAGCTAGGGTCAAATATTGAACGTTACCAAATTATTATTTGTCTTTTGAACTAAAAAAATTTGAGAGTTTAAAGAACAAAGAAATATTATTTTTTATTTATTTTGTTAATATAAGTAAATTTTAAAAGGACAAAATTTTTACTATACTCTTAAGGTTAAAGAATTAACAAATATTAATAAATTTTGGTGACCAAATTAAAACTTAATATACACTTAAAAAACTGAAAACATATTTCTTCCTTTATTTTGACTGGAACTATGAGTTCATCGTGAGCTGGTAGGTAGGCGTCGTCCCTTCTTCCTTTATTTTATCAATTAAAAAAAAAAGCAGAGAGAGAGAGAGCGAGAGAGAGACTTGACTTAAAACAAGTCGCCAATATCTTGAGGGAGCAAAAGCCTTGTCTTCCTATCGCCTCATCGGAAGGTGACCAGAGAGAACAGAATCAAAGGATAGACTCAAGACTTATGAAGGGGATGAGGACGATAATGAAGAAAAGCATTGTCATCCTCATGACGATGATGATGATCCTATTTGCAGATTCCTGGGCAAGCAACTCAGAGAACAACATCAACATCACCACTGGCTGGGTGCACGACGACGATATGTCTGAGTTCATGGATCCTCACTTTGCCAGAATGCTTGTTGAAATCAAATCCGTCACTCAAGGTGCCAGCAATAAAGATAAACCAGCTGTATCGTGCCCTCCAGATGGAAGCGGATTATACAGTTCCTGCCTTGGCCTCTCTCAGAATCCTTCAAAGAACGCATACTGTGACCCCAGAAATAGAGATCCCTCGTGCCATTGAAAAGATATGTTGGAGATTTAACCAATCTCCAAGGTTTCTCATTTCGTTACCAACTGCTTCGTTTTATATTTTTTAGTGCACTCTGCTTCCGCTTCTGTTCATCATGAGAAGTGCCTTTTATTTCCTCCTTCGTTTTCTGAGAATAATTTGATGTCAAACGCTGCTGTGTCCGAGTTTGAATCCATCTGTGTGCAGAAGATATGTAAAAATTTGTATTGTATATGTTGAATTAGCTAGCTAGTTGGGATAATTATTTATGACAGTCCTTGCCCAACACTAAAATTAATCAATAGTTACAGTTTGTATTCGCATTGAACCGCATTTGCCCTGGCTTTTGATCTGATATCGCAATTTATTTCACCATTATTTAGTGTTAGTTGTTAAGAAAACACCATTAAAACCTCCGTGAAATGATACTTGCGTGAAATCATTTACGATTTACAATTTTTTTTTTGGGGGAATAATACTAATGCATTGTTTGATTGGGCGAAATTGAGGGAAGAGAAAGAAAGTGGAGGGACTTTGCTCCCATCTGGCAATCAAAAAATTAGAGGAGGGTAGGAAAAATATTATTAAAATTTTTTCTCCCATTGTATATTTTTCTTCTAAATTGGGGTAATTTGGGAGGAAAATGTGGTATTATGTCCAAACCAAAATATTCTTTACTTTTTTATAACTTAACCATATAATATACTGGTTTGTCTTATCGTGTCTCTTCTATCTCATTCGTAAAATATAAAATATCTTAATATATATATAGTAATTTATATGCATGAAATTACGAACACATATTGACACATTCGTATATTAACATATACAATTATAGTTGAGATTAAGAAAAAAAAAGTATTTTCTTCTCATTAAAAACTCTTTTTAATATTCAAGCAAAAAAAATTTTCTTTTTAATATAGAAATGAAATATTAACTTAAATAAATCAAAGATATAATAGTCAATTTATAATTATTTTTCATTCTCCCCCTCTTAACCCTAACAAGATAATATTAAAATTTTTTATTTTTTTAAAATAAATTAAAATTAAAATTTCTTCTTTTTCCTCTTCTTTCTTTCTCTTCGTTAAATTTCTTTCCTCGTGTCCCTTCTTTTAAACCAAACATATCATAGGTGAAAATACTGACCTAATGTACTCCAAGCGGTGGTTACGGCCGGGGTTGAATTGATATTTCTTTTAATGTTGAAAAAGAAAATTAGAGTGACAGCTGACAACATTTGATTCAATAAGGTGTTACTCCTGCTTGCCGACAGTTCTGTTCCCGTCTTTTGTAAAGGTTAAGATATATAATATATTTAAAAACTCAACAAAAACGTTGTGAAAGATATTAAAAACTATAATAATTTCAGAGGCCTGGAAGCTATCATTAAATTTAAATAATTATACTGTTTTAGAAAAAAATTATTAGATTTTAAAACAATTACAGTTTCAAAATAAATTTGATAGTAATTTTCTTAAAATCTTATAGCAAATACTTAATATCTGATATCGATTTTTAATCACTGAAAATAATTACAGTTTCTAATGTTCTTTAATGTAATTTTGTCTGAGTGTAGATATCATTATATTCAAGTTTTTCCAAAAGTAAATATTAATATATATAATTGGATAGAATTCGCAGTATTCATAGCTGATAACACAATATAACATGCATGTCTAGGAAAATATATATATAACATATTTCTCAATTTCAATATCCTTCTTTTTCAAAACAATTGTTACTTTGAAGTTGTATATATAAATTAAGAAAATTAATAAATAGTCTAAAAATTAACAAAATATGATTATATTTTACTATAATATTCTTATTAATTATGTAATATTTTTAATACTTCTTTCTTTCTTTTTTATTATTAAAGAATAAACTAGTCTGAAAGGTAATTAATATTATCTTGAAAATTATAAAACAATAATTGTTATGAAAAAAAAAGACTAAAATAACAATTATTTTGAAACAAAGTAAATAATATATAAAATTCCTGTGTTTTTCCATGAAAGTTATAGGATAGCTCACAGTCACAAGCTAAAAATATTTAATTTTTCATGTAACTCGAAAGCATGGACCAAAAACAATGTGCATCATTAATTTTCTTGGACCCACTTATCGTTATTCTTTATTTAATATTTAAATTTAATAACCTTTAATTTAAGGTCTTTAACCTAAATTTTATTAAAATTGATAAAAAAATTTGTGACAAATTTTAATATTGATCCATCTATATATATATATCTAATAAATTTATAATAGAAATTCGCAAATTGGAAATGCCTGTATGAAACTTGGTGCAAATTACAAATCTCACCATTTATATGTAAAATTATATCCGACCGGGTATTCTGCATCCTACTAAACTTCAGACAGTATGCTGCATTGTTATTTGTTATATGCAAGTAGGCACCTACATTGCATTTGCATTATTCATAATTAAAAAATAATAATTTTTTTTAAAAAGCACTGATTGATTAATAATTGTCGCTATTTAAGACCTACTAGTCTAGACATTTGAGGCGCGTGACTTTAAATTTGGGTCCATTCAGTTTTTGCAGACTATAATGATTACTAAAAGTTAAAGGTTGGCCACATTTTCCTTGACGCTTCTGTAGAATTCTACTGTATGTGTATAACTATATTATTAAGATTAAGACTAAAAAATCTTACCTAAAAAAAATTAAGACTCAAAATGAAAAATTGAAATCAGTAAAAATAAATAAATAATAATTTTATTCATGTAAAAAAATACCAGTCTCTTGAGTGAGCATTCTATAATGCTTTGAGTTCAAGACATGATTAAAAAAAATAATTAATCCTCATCAATGTATAAAAAATAATTATATTCTTACTTTGAACAAACTGTAAAGCATTGATATTGTTAAATAGTGACAATAAATTATAATAAATAAATTTTAAAAATTTATTATTTCTTTTTTGTATCCCTACCTCTATATATTAACTATAATCTTACGCCTTATTTGATGTCATAATACAAAAGCAAATTTTTAAAGGAATTATTTATTGAAAAGTCTCATTCGATCATTTTCTTAAACTCTTAATTGTTACAAAATAAAGTATAGAATAAAAAGAATTTGAGAAAAGTAGAGAATTTGAGAGATGAGGAAATATGAAGAGTCAAAAGTAAGATGTGTTTTATTCATCCACTAAGAAGGTATTTATACCATAGTATAGCCTTAACCATAGAATTAATTAAATAACATAAATAGAAAAGATGACTTGGTCCTAGAGTAAATAATATTTTAGATGGATGTTCAAAATCTTTATAACTTCCCCATTGGATGTCCATTATTAAATAATATGCTTGATTAAAACCTTACTAGGAAAAACTTAATAGAATAAAAATCTTAGTTAAGGAAAAAGAATACACAATACTTAGATTTGCATTAATATTCTCTTATTAAAAACCTTGCCAAGGAAAACCCCCAGTGGCACAAAACCTTGGAGGGAAAAATAAGTACAGTACAACATTTTCTCCCCTGATGTCAACATCATTTCATATCTTTGAATTGAAGCATTTCAATACCATACATTAACTTCTCAAAAGTTGTAGTTGATAATGTCTTCATAAACAAATCTGTAAGATTTATCACGTGAACCAATTTATTGAACATCTATATCACCACTCTTTAGGAGATTATGAGTCAAAGAGAATTTTGATGAAATATGCTTTGTTCTATCTCCTTTGATATACCCTTCCTTTGACTGAGTTATAATACAATGAGAATCTTCTCCTTTAAAAATAATCCATACATCTTTTGGATATGATAAACTTGCAACCTTAACCAAACATATTATTAACTTGCCTCATGTATTGTAATGATTTCTACATGATTTGATGAGGTAGCCAAAATATAGCTATACATCCACATGTATACATATATCAAGCTTGAAAACATGTTTTGTTTGGATTTGATAAATATCATGCACTTGCATAACCAATTAATTTTGATCCAAATCTAATTGAATGAAATAACCCCATATCAATAGTCCCTCGAAGATATTAAAAAGTATAATTTATCCTATTCCAATGCCTTTTTGTTCAAGAAGAACAAAATCTTGCTAATAAATTTAAAGCAAATGCAATATTAGATCGGGTTGATTTTGTAAGATATATTAGTGTACTTATTGTACTTAAATATGGTGCTGCAAGACCAAGAAGTTCTTCACCATTCTCTTAAGGTGAAATAGATATTTATTCACAACAAGAACAAGTGATATAGTTAATGGATGTTTTGTAAGCCAAGGCAACACTTCATTCTTCCATGATCTTTCATTTCAAATTCTTTCTTTAAACAATCAATTGCTTTTTAAATCTTTTCAAGAGTTTCAATAATATTTAAATCATCTACACAAACAATAATTATAGTAAACTCTGATATATTTTCATTTATAAATACACATGGGCAAATCTTGTTATCCTTATAACTTTTTCTCAAGAAAAAATTCACTAAGACAATTATACCACTTACATGCTTTAGGCTTTGTAAAACATTCTGGAATTTTCATATAGATTTCACTATCTAATGAGTCATATAGATATGTTGTAATAGCATCCATTAGACACATGTCAACCTTATTATATACTGTCAAACTAATTGGATATCTAAAAGTGATTGCATCCATTACAAGATAATATGTCCCTTCATGAAGCACTATTTTCCATTCTGGATATGCTTGAGTTGATAAATGTATATGTTAAGGTTGAGGAATTGTGATGGTAATGAGGAATTGATGTTATATAGGTTGTCATATAGCTTGATTGTGGTCTCTTGACTTTGGATTGTAATTGTAAAGCATTGGATTGACGGTAGTTGCTCCATTTGACCTACCGAGGTGTCGAGTGGGTTTAATAATTGAGGTAACTAGGGTTGTCTTTTATGTTGTGATACATGTTTAGTCATTTTCATATCATGATATGCACACTTTATGTATATATATATGTTTTACCTTTTCATGTCATGATATGTCTTATAGCTTAGTTTTGGTAGATCATTTTCATATCATGATATGTGCAGCTACATGGCTAGTAAGTATCCATCCCTACCTCATTGTATGATGAAAATGGTAATATGATGTTAATGGTTATGATACGTGTAAATTGTGATGACAGTTGATATGGAATGATAATTATGCATCCTATGATGTATTGTATACCTTTATATGGCATGCTAGCACATTAGAAAGTGATATATGTTGACATCACTACTATACAAAGCACTTTCTAAATCGGTTAAAATTGACATTTTAGATCGGTTCCAATATAGATGTAGAACTGGTAGATGTAGAAAGTTCTACTTTCTAGATCGGTTAATTGACTGATCTAGAAAATACTTTCTAGATCGGTTATTACTCATAACCGATCTAGAAAGTGCTAAAAAAACAATTTTTATGACATTCTAGATCGGTTAGAAGCAAAAAACTGATCTAGAAAGTGTCATTCTTTTTTACAAAAAAAATTGTGATTGCATATTTGCAATCTAACTGAACCTGATGATGATAGGAAGAAAAAAATACATATATTACATCAAGAAATATACATTTTAGCAAACTCAATTCCAATTTAATTTCCAATATACTAACACCAATTCCTAATCCATTCTAATCAATATAATGATACCAATATCAATATCCAAGACAAAGCCAACTAAATTATATGTACATGCTCATCTACTAAAGCAATTTTGCATAACTTAAGCACTTAAAATGACTTCAACAACAGACATTAAGAAGACACCACTACTTCATTCTTCAAATTTGAAAGTTGGGTAGATTATTTTTTTTATTTTAGAACAAAAAAATTGTCATATAAGATAGTAAGCATATAATTTTAAAGATCAATGAATATTATTTCCTTAAGTTCAATATTCCATTAAGATGTATCTCAAAGAAATCATTTAGGTTGGTAAATAGATATAAAATACTAGTCTAAGTTGCATGTGTTTTTCAAGACTTATAAATCAGACAACCCAATATCCATTCAGATTTCCGCCATAGATTTTTGAGCAAACTTGTGGATGAGATTAAGAACTAACTAAACAACCACATGATGATTGTATATTTATACCTAAGCTTTGATCCTTAAAATATTAAAATATTATCATAACCATAATAGAAATTACAGGCTTGACTGAGAATATGTCTAGTACAATAACAAATAAAAATATTCTTCATCTGACCTCGATGAAACTATGGCATTAAGGTCAAATCCATTGACATCTTTTATTGTTGATAGGGCTCCAAAAACCATGGCATTGTACCTATTAAGGAACACAGTACCAAAAAACCCCTTACGAGTTATGATATAATCTTAATTAAATAGGCCTATTGTATTGAAGACACTATAAAATTTGTGACACAAAACAACTAGAGATTTTGTATAGAATGCTTGGAAAAGATACCATTATAAGCAACATGGTGGGCTTGATTTATTGTGTATTAGGAAAGTACAATCTAAAATTTGCCACAAATAATCCATAATCCTTAGCAAAAATACAACCGAAAAGAAAACAGAAGTCATCAATTCGTAGCAGTCAGAGGGGACATATTTCCATCATTATATAACCACTAGCAACTACATAAAAGACTAATCATGCACTCTTTGATCACCATGTGAAATAGACTTTGGTTAAGCTTGAACAATTTTTTAGTTGCACAACCTGTTTGGATTTATTATAAAGGAAAAGAATAAAGTGATCAAGAATAATAATGCTCAAGTCACATGTCTAAAATAAAAAATATATATATCTAGAAAAAGGATAAATATGAATATATATCATAATAAATTTTACCAACTCCAAGTCAAGTGCATATCCTTTGTACTTATAAAGATGAAATTTCTTGAGGTGAGATGAAACACATTGAGGACCATCATCTATAACTGGTTCCATCATCCTGTCCTTACCAAAAAGATCAAAAGAGCCACTAACAAGCTGACCACCCACACAAAAGTTAGAAATCTAACTTAGAAAAGTAATTCACACAAAATTTAGTTAAAATCAACAAACCTTTTCAATGACAAAAGTTTCAAGTTTCAGGAAGTTTTGTAGATAGTTCACTATCTAAGTTCAGTCCAGGGCAAAGCAACATGTAAATCTCAGGTAGGTGACATTGTGAAACGTGGGAGTATCATTCTTAGGTATACAAATAACCTGCATGAGAAAGACCAACACAATCTTAAAACTCTATACATTTTAGAAAGAAAACAAATAGCATATATATACTTACTGTCATATGTACCTAAAAGATTAGACATTTAACATTGGAAAAAGCTTTCAACGGGAAAAGGGAGGGTCGAATATTTGCTGAGACCAAATTTGTCAACTCTCAAATGCCATGTGTTGAACAGTCATTTACATGTAAACCTTTTAGTGTCAAGGCTTCAAGCACATTCCAGATTTGAAAAGCTTCCAGAAAGAAAAAATGCCACGCTTTTCAAATCTGGAAATCTAACTTCTTCTAAATGCAAGCTTTCAAGGGAAGGCAAATTCACATCAGAAAAAGACTTCAAGGTAACCCCACCTCTCAATTCTAAAATCATAATGGCACTAGAGTTGAAAATGCAAGAGGGAAACTCCATGTTAAATTTATGACCAGATGGAAAACATAGATACAGATTTTCAACTCTACAACTTATCACTGTATTAATCCAAATTATAAACCAACCAGAGGGGATGCTAATTGATTGGTACCTGAGATGAAACCTATTGATGAGATTCCCAATCTGAATGTTATTCTTTAGGACGATAAAATTCTGAGCACAAAATTTGCCAATCTCAGGCAGAGAAGCTTCCTCTCTCAATGGAAATCACAGTGGAATTTTTTCAGCTTTGATTGGCCACAGAAAAGATTAGCAAGAATAAAATAAAAATCACACACATATCTGGAGAAAGTAGGGCATCGATGGCGGAGAAAACGAAATGGCTACGGCAACGAGTTTAGGGATTCTGATGGTGGAGACAACGACGGCGCACGACGGGACTAATATGTAAAATTCCTACAAATCAAATAGAAATAAACCTATTATGGAGCAAAAAATGGTGAGGCTTAAGCAGAAACAGGGTCACTATAAGAACCAAGAAATTACCTAAGTTAATCTACTGAATAGCATCTTCTTCACAGAGATGCCACCATCCAATTTCATCTCCAAGACACCTCTGATGCGTGTATGCCGTCACACCGAGATGCCTTGGAGTTTTCTTCCTTCTTCACCATCAAATGTTCCTCTATCTTTGCTGGGGTTTCTTTTGGCCAGCTGTGAGCTCTCTCCGTTGTTAAGAATAAAACGAGTTTAGGAGGGAGACTAAAAAATAATTTATTTATATTTAATTTTTCTCTCTAGAAATTTATTTTTAGATTGGTTATTTGAAATCACTGATCTAGAAAGTTCTGACTTGAAAAATTTATTTACAAAAATGCCACAATCATTTTTCTAAATCGGTTATTTAAATAATCGATCTAGATTACAGATGTAGAAGTGATATTTTGTAGTAGTGCATATTAGCATGCATTGGACATTGTCACATTGTGTACATTGTTGGGACATATGGTCTGAGTGACGATGCACTATATACTAAGTGGCATGCCAATCCGCCAAATCACAGACGAGGCCTTGTATTCAGGCAGTGTGGCTTGTATATGTATATTCCAGTCTCTAAATAGTCGCCCTATGGCCGGGAGACTTATGTGGCTATGAATTAGGGTGCACCTTCTCTAAATAACCACTAATTCGGGTGGTTCAGGGGAAAGAGATCCATGGTCCAACTTTTAGTGTAATGGCCTTTGGCTGGGTCATGACCATTGGGAACAGAGCTAGGTGGTGGCACTAAAATTGACCATCACAAGTCGTTGGAAGGGGGCTACTGGTTGATGTTACCTTGTCATGTTAACTAACTCATAGTTCTAGCCGTGTATTGATGGAATCAGTGTATGCATATCATACATATTGCATGGTGATGATTTATATCTATTATTAACATGAAAGTATGAATATGTGTATGTATGTGTTTGCCTCTAGTTACGAGGAAGTATGTCTCATCCCGTGGCTAACATTTCCAGATGAAGGATATAACTCTAGCAAGGACAAAGAAGGTTTGGGCAAAGAGGATTGAGAGTGCACTTATGGGTGCCGGGGACTATGTTTCCCTATGTTGTTGATTTTTCCATTATTTCCAGTAAAGTACCACTATTTTGTGTAGAGATTTATGAATTGATGTAATTTGGGGTCTAAATATTGTGTGATCATTGTTGATCCCTTTTGGGTGCATTGGGTGGCCTAACTTGTATTGATGGGCCTAAAACCCTATTAATGTTGGATTAAATGTTGGTAATATCTTATGTATGCTATGTGATGTGCCCCTCTTGAATGTTAGCTTGTATTGGACCTATGGTTGATGTCTTTAGCCCACCTTGGATCTGTATATCTGGTTTGTGAGCTTAGTGTGGGTCTTGGGCCCTTGGTTTTGTTAAATGGGCATATAGTCCATTAGTTTGAATTCAGGTTCAAGGGGGTTAAAACCTGAAGGATTGGTCTCTTTAAGTTAGAACCTTCTTGGACATGTTCTTCATGTCTCTTATAACCTGTAGAAATGGTATCAGCATGCCAATTGCTCATGGGTGGCTATTGGATGTATTGAGTTCTTATTTTTGGTCAAAAGTGACTAATTGGTATCGAATGTCCAGAATCTCCATACAGAGGTATTTTGAGACATGGTAGGTGTCTATAGTTATAGGGGGAGTAAAGTGACCTGTAGGTGTTGAAATTAGGTTAATTGAAGGTTGGAGGATGAAGTTGTGCACATTGAAAGTTCAGTCAAAAAATCAACGAAGTACTTAGTTGTTGTCAGCTGATAGCGTCGTGGCACCATAATCGTGGCCGCAACATCATGCATCTCGGGTCCTTTCCTGAATTCACCTCGAAACATCTTGAGCCATGGTGCTAGTACTTGCCGTGGTGCAACCTCTCTATTATGTCTTTTCTTCCCTGTTTGCTACGACAATTGGCGTAGTAAGGCATTGTAAGTTTAGGGTGTGACAATTCTATGCCCCAAGCAAAAATTGGGAGTTTTGATCTCATATGCAATGATCTTGCAATTAGTTTCAAACTTTTGATAAATGATTCTTCAAGTCCCTTTTGTGTATGAACATATGTTGTATGATGTTCAACCTTAATTCCAATAGACATACATTAATCATTGAAACTTTGAGATGTAAACTCACTAACATTGTTAAGGTGTAACATCTTACCCCAAACAACTCTAGACTTGATCAAAAACTCCAACCACCAACCAAACACAACCCAAACCTCTCACAATTTCTTCCCAAAACCTCATAATAGTGGAAAACGCCACAAAACACCTCGAGGAACACCAAAATAGCAGAATAGTACGCAGGGCCATGACCGCTATAGTATAACCATGGCTCTGGTGCCCTCTGGTTCCATGGTGCCGTGGCCTGGCTTCTTGGAGCCGCGGCACCCCTCTGCTGATGCAACATCAGTAAAATTCAACTTTCAGGGTGAATTTTTGACATACATAACTTTATACTCCGACCTCTAATTGATCTGATTCTAGCCCTACAAGTTAATCTTGTTCCAAACTATTCATAGACACCCATTTCACTTCAATCCAACTTCGTATGGAGATTTTGGACACTCGACACCATTTTAGCTGCTTTTTGACAAAAACTCACAACTTACAACTCCCATTTGCCACCAAAGGCAACCTGATCATTTGAGACCATTCACATAGGTGCTAAACCACTTAACCAACTTGTCCAAAGAAGTTTCATCTCATAGAAACCACTCCTTTAAGATTTGACCCTCTTGAATCTCAAACTGACAAAGTGGGCTATAGACCCAAAACACACCAACAAGGCCCAAATTCACTCTGGACTCACACACACTGCCATACGAACTCTCTAACATCCAAAACCACACATGCATCACAATACAACATAAAACCACAACCATATAATACCAGTAACATCAATATCATTTCAACCATTCAGATTCTCACATCCATTACAATACACTATTCTACTTAGTACAACATACACAACCCTACACAAATACATTACATAGACTGGACATTCCCACATACAGTGTACTACTCCCTTGTCTTCTCTAGACTAGTACCAAAACCTTCACATAAAATGTTAGTTCATGGGACAGTAGTGTAAGACAAGGTCTTAGTAACTGAGAACAACCACACACACACACACACACATATATATTTCATACAATCTCATAAATGTAATATGAAATGGAATGCATGCCTCCCTCGCACATAGCTAGAACCACAAGCTGTCGTCATAACAAGATATTTCATATAGGTAATTCTCTTTCAATAGTCGATGAAGATTAATTTTGGAATATTACCAAGCTCACCTCTCATTAGCGCACCCAACCAAAGGTAACACTAATGTTTGACTCATGGTTCTCCTTCCCCTTTCCCACCATAAATTGGCAGTGATTTAGGGAAGGTGCAGTCCACTGTGCGCCTTTTATTCCTGGCCATAGGAGGCGACTTAGTCACAGGGATCCCATCCTTATCTTTCCTAATCATATATCATATCATATCATCATATATCATATCATCATCACCACCTAATTCGCCATATATCTTACAATGTCATGTGGTAATGCTCATGTCATATTATCATATAATAATCATCATCATGTTTCACAATGTCATGCATGCATCATGTAATGTCATATCATGATCATCATCTCTAATCATCATTATAATCATCATACACTATGTGTTTAGCCGTGTGCATACCACAATATGAAGATAAACCATACACACACATATCCATATTGTGGTATGAACGGAAACATGCATATATATATATACACATATATATCATAACATACAATATAACAAAACAAACACCCATTTACCTCAAGTTATCAATTTCCACACATACGATTCCACAAGCTTCTCGAGTTGTCCAGCATAATTGAACTCCTTTTCGATCAACCAAACAACCTTCACATTATCATAATACCTCAATTAACATACAGTTCAAATATAAAAATTCCACAATTCGACTATAAAGGCATAACCCAAGGTTCCAACATCATTTCCATGCATCATTGAACTTCTACAGACCATCCAAATCCAATACAATTACACAAACTTCGGATTTCTGGCTTCCACACACAATACCAACCTAGGGTTAAGATTAAATCATGTATACTCCTTCCAAAACTCACACCTAAGCATCATAAACACCAAATTACACTCTATTAATCCCATTTCATCCATTTTGATTTGTGAATTTTGGACCAAGACCAAAAATCTAACATATCACCCAAAAACCTAACTTAAAACTGAAGAAAAATGGAGAGGGAGGAGTAGAGATCAATTACCAATGATTATCTAAGCTCCAAGAGGCTGAAAATTACTTCCAATGGTTGAAATCTTCGAACCATAATACTGCTTCTCCATCTCTCCCTCTGTTTCTTTCTTTTCTGTTCATCTGAAATAATTCAGATTTAAATGAAAATATCCCTGCTCGTCATGGCTCTAGCAATCCCACTGTGGCATCGTTGCTTCCAGCCAAAAAAATATTAAAGAATTTGGAGCTCGCTCACCACGGTATGAAGCTTTTTCCGCCTCCACTTGAACCTTTTATCCATATTGATCCTCTGGTTTTGCATACAATGCCAATTACACTTGATTAGCCAGAGACTAAGTTAGGGACAATGTAATGAGAGTTGTTACACAAGGCATATTTTCTTAATTCAATGATCAGAAAAATGTGCTCTTAAAAATGAATTAACTAAGCAAGTAATCTTGCAAATGCTTGATTGCAAGTTAATAATAAGCAAGCATGTGATCATCTAGTCGATACATCGATTTAAATAAGAAAATATCTAAATAGTCCACATGATGGGTGGATTGACCTACAAATATTGCCTTATATGTATTCCATAAAGATTATTACTTCACTCTTAATTTTTGTTGGTGATGATCTAATAATTAATTTCCCTTAAGAATAAGGAGCACATGAAAAACTATTAGATTAAAGACTCTACTAACTCTTTTATTTAAGTCCACACAAATTTTTAATTATTTTTTGCATCATAATTGATTCGAGATGACCCAACTGGTCATGCCAAATAAGGAACATATTGTAATTTGTAAACTTTTGGTCTATAATGGCATATGATTTATCGTACCTGATTTTTAATCTTTCAAAAATGAAAAATTAAAATAAAGTAGAGTCGCCACTAAAATTTTTAAAAGAAAAATTTTGGAAAACCCTTTTTTATAAAAATACATGGTTTATGAAACATAAAGGGTTCGGGAGTCGATTCAGTCAGGCAAAGGTGTTAGGCACCCCATAACACCCGTTCATAAGAATGGTTACCTTAAGTGGATTATACAAAATCAATGTGGTCTTAAAATTATTTTAATTACCTTTATAAAACATGTATAGAGAAATAAGAAAAATAAGAAAAATAAAATAAATAAAATGGATTTATTTGTAAAGACATACTTAACCTAAAATAAGAGTCTAGGGCCTATGTACCCTAATATAGGAATCAAAGTCCACATAGTTCAAATGTAAAAACTCATCTCAATGAGTTTGTGTTTTCTAAGAAAAATTATATATGTTATTTTCAAAAATGGAATTATATATATTATATAAAAATTATTTAACTATTTATTTATTACTTGTTAATAAATCCATCGAGATTCACAAAATCCCACGTGTTCACTAACTGGTTTATATACCTATGGAAGCATCTAAAAACCTCACATAAAATAACTTGAAAATATATTATAAAATTATATTTAAAGAAATATTTTTGTTCAAAACTTTATGAAATTTAAGAAAATCATTAAAAAATATTTTTCATAAAAAATGCATAATTTGATTATTATACCAGCAGAGACACATCGCAATACGTGGTAAATTTATTAATCCAAACATCCACGGAGGTTCCAAAAACCCCAGCAAGCAAAAATTAAAAAATATATATATTTAATGAGAAAATATCATATTATCATAATCGCATGAGGGAATAAAAATAATGTAATCAATCACCTAACTGTCATTATTATAAAGCACATAAAAGTTACCTCCTGTAAAGCTATATGTGTCTTCTACCACAACTTTAAAAAATAGATATTTCAATTGAATTCCGTGGTCTTGAAAGAGAAGTTGTAATCATCTAATATCATAATTTTTGGAGAAAAAAAAAGAAAGAAAGGAAATAAAGAAAGAAGAAAAAAAGAAAACGAGAAGAAAGAACATGAAAAAAAGAAAGAAAGAAAAGAAAAGAAAAAGGAAAAGGAAAAAAAGAAACGAGAAGGAGAAAAAAATAAAAAAGGAAAAGAAAGAAAGAAAAAAAAAGAAGGAAAAAAATGAGAAGAAAGAAATTAAAAAAAAAACTCATTACAATGGTTATATAAGAAAGAATATTACAGAATGTCATTCCATCAATTTAGCCAATGTGTTTGGCAAGCATGGCTATAATCATGTAGTTATACACCTTGACTTATGGAATACAAATCGTGATAAAGTAGGACAAATCTATCCATCATCAATGAGAATATACTTATATCCTTATTAAGGATATTCATGAATATGAATAATTTATCTCTAGGACCTCACCAAAAAATTGTACTTTGGGATCTATAGAAATAGATTGAAAAGAAGAAAACAAAATACATCACAAGAATACCTCCACCTATTGTGAGGTGTTCATCTGTGTGAATAAGTTATTCCATAGACATCTCAAAACATCAAATTTATGATCCATGGAAATATTCAAGAAGAGAAGAAGATATAAGATCATATTTTAAAAAGGTTCTACCCATGAGAAACCCTAACAATGCAACGAGATGGAATGAAGAAGAAGAGAAGAAACTTCCCACCTTAACCTTTATTGAAAAAAAACCAACATCCATTCTCAACTTTTTTCATTCTCAAGCCGCCCTCACGTACTCTCTCTTTCCCTCAATTTTTTCTTTTTCTTTCCTCCCCTTTGATCCATGACCTACCTTTTTTTTTATGTAGACAAGGGAAAGAAAACCTAATGCAAATGATTATTAGTGCGTAATCAAATCAAATTATTTGCTTTTTATTTGATCTTTATCATTATTATTTTTTATGCAATAATATCGCAATCAAATCCAAATCTTTTGTGATGTACATTTTTATTTGGCTTTTATTATTATTTTTTTCTTTGTAAATCCAAATCTCAACAGATTTAAAAATCTCATAAAAGAGAAATCCATATCCTTAAGATATGATTATTGTTAACTTTTTAGGATTTTTCCATTATTGCTTTTTTTATATTTTTTCCTTATCAAAATTAACTCTAATGGAAACACATTTTTTTTTATTTTCACCTTCATCAAATTAGACTTGAATAAAAACTTTTATCATTTTATATTAAAACTTGGACAAAATACAGTGTTCATAGTTGCCTCTCTTTACTTGTTTCTTAGGTGAGAAAGAGTAAAAGTGTGAATATTAAAGTTCTCACATAAAGAACAAGTAAAGATAAGAACACGTATTTTATCCACCCATGCAATCCAAAGATAACACAAGACTCCACTAAACTTAGCCTTAGTATGAATTAAAGCTACCATGCATGTAATGCAGTGAGGCGACTAGATTACCCCTGACCTAACTATGCTACCATGATCAACCTATATACTTACTAGTTTGGTCCATTCAATTTTTTTAGGAAAAAGAACCACTTGAGGCTTCACTTTGTTCCTTTTTAACCATTTAGGCATTTGCCATTACATGAAGAGCCATAGAACCATTTAAGATTTGAAATCTAGTTATTTTGTCATACATACTATTCAAATAAACTATGGCATGTTTGAGTACCTAGTATATGGTAAACGAAAATAGCAAGCCAAGTGAATTGAAAATTTTAATATCAAAAGGCATTCCCATTAGCCATGTATAAACCATTTGCAGACATCATGAGTCCTTTTTTTAAAATTATTTGAGATTAACCCTCTTGATTATCAAATTGAACTTGAATCCAGAATTTCCCATCACTTACCTGAGGGTGTGGGTCCTTAACATTATTAAATGATTTTCTAGTATCTCCAGTGTGCCCAAATAAATCAGGAACTTAACTCCTTATTTATATGTCTTTAATTGTTTTAAAATTAGGTAGTAAGAATAGAATAATGCATACCCACCTAGAGCAACAAGTAAATTCCACCTTATCTAGACCATATTCTAGTGCAATGGAATCATTAGGGATTCTCTTAGTTTCCCCACACTTTTTGTGCTTCACTTTTACAGGGGACATTTTCTTTCTTAGGCCATTATGCACTCTTTTGATGTGAAGATCAAACATTGGTGATGCAGACCCTTGGTTACTTAAGCTTACATAACCCATTGCACCAAGATGCTATTAGCACACTCATAGCTTATACTGTACTGTTTGACGTGAAGGACAACACTTTTTGGTGAAACCTCCCAGTTACTAAGTATAACTTAAGCCAGTGGAGTGGCTATTTTTATGCATTTATTTCCCTTTTGGATTTTTCCAACCTAATTCATTTTCCTTAAGATAGATTTTTATGGGTCCATACAGGGAATTCTACCATAGCTCTAACATGGGTATATAAAATTTCATCATCTTTTCCCTAACTCTTGTAGGTTTTCTGAGGCATTGAGATCACCGAAGTGGGCTTTGCCTTTCTCAACAAGATCTTTTCCATACACACAGCCAGGAATTGAGCCCTGGACAACATGCTTAAGGGACCCAGCTATCTGCCAACTATGTCGAACCTTATTACTTAAACCCTATGCATTTGATTATGCTCAATTATGTTTAGGAGCCCTTGACTTATTTTAGCACAGAAACATCAACTAGAATCTTCAACCATATAAAGGATCTCCACTTTATCTGACTAGTAGTGACAGTATATTCTCTATGTCCTTTCTTGGTTATTATTTTCTTTATATTTTATTTTCAAATCCTCCTGACTCACATCTCATTGAGTTCATATGATAACCAATGGAGTTTTTTCTGGAAATACTATTTTGTTCACTTGGCCAACTATTCCTATTTCCAACAAACTGGGTTGTGGAGTTAAAAAAAAGTTTTTGCATATGACTTCTAACTTACTTCATTGTCCCAATATTAAAGAGATAACTAAAGTAATACCTTAGTGGTTTTCAAAATGTGCATTTAAAACTATGGACCAAACACAACAAGGACAAGATGAACATCTATGCATATGATGCAATGAAGAATAGGCTCTTACTGTAACTAAACTATATAGGCCTAAGATGGACAATAAAATGAGGACTATTTGGCTCAATATATTGCAGTGACTAAACAAAATGTCAAGTTAATGAGATGCCCTTTTTACTTAGTGACTAAGGGAGAATATTGAAAGACTAAGTCATACAACATTCACCACTTAGGAGTAAGTGAAGATGAAACATTGTATTTTGTTTATACATAAAAAAAATAAAGTGCAATGTTAGTTGGAAGTAAGGTGCATATTTTCATAGGACTTTGGTAAATGTCTGCCATTACAGGGCTTTGGGTGCCAGCCAAAACTAGACTTTGGTGATAGTGAAGTGCCTATTTCCATAGGACTTTGGTGGATACCTACCGTTACAAGGCTTTTGGTGCCAGCCAAGACTGGACTTTGGTAATAATGAAGTGCCTATTTTCATAGGACTTTGGTGGATGCCTACCGTTATAGGGCATCGGGTGCCAGCTGAAATTGGACTTTGGCGGTAGTGAAGTGCTAACTTTTATAGAACTTTAGTGGCAGCCTGTAACATCCTAAGAAAGTTAAAATATTTAGAAATATATTGGGAGTTTGCAAAAACAGGTAGACACCGTTTTGTGTGAAAAAGGGCAAAGAGGCCATTTTTTCTGGTTGGATGGAAAAATGAGAAATTATATTTTTACCCCCCAAAGAATTATGGAAAGGATATCCATGTCCCTAAAGTCATAAAACTTACTGGGAATGAGTATTAGAAATGTCTTAGGGAAAATTACACCTAATGACTTGAAAGTTTTAGAAATTATAATTTAACCCCAGGTCAGGGTTAATTTTGTAAATATGTAAAATTACTGTCAAAATGAAGCCCTCGATGAGAGAAGTTCAATGGCATATGACACTTAGGGTTAATGTTCCAGGATAAAGAAATAATCATGCCGAGTGTCCAAAAGTAATAGTAAATCGATAAAGGAAACTGTGGGCCATACCGATGATTAAAAGAAATCGGGACACGATATAGGCCATACATAGATACTATTTGGGATAGGATAATTATGAAAATATAAAAATAAAATTAGAATAGTCATGTAGCCCAAAAATGCTAATTTACCATAAAAAGCAGTTTTATCGGTACAGTTAAAAATTACTCGGTTCAAGATATATCTGGACTAGGAAAAATTGAGCAATCTTGGACACTTAAAGTACTCATTCTCTACGTGCTTGGGGCAGCTTTGGGCAGCATGTTTTTGTTTGAAAACTTCCTCAAGAAGTTGTCACTTTTTGACCAAAAAGTAATGTAACATTAATTAAGGGTTAATTATGATTAAGCTACATAATTAACCACTTAATCACTCACTTTTCCACTTCACTTTCACAAGCAAGCAGCAACAAAACAGAGGCTTAAAAATGCAAGGGAGAAGAGAGAAAAGAGAGGAAGAGTAAGAGGGAGCTCAAGGCAAATGGAAAGCTTCACTTGTGGTAAGTTGCTCTTCCATCTACAAGCTTGCTATTTATGGTCTTTAGAGCTTGAACCATGGATTAGATTTCCCTCTCCACTCCCTTAGATTTTTGACCATGGCATGATTTAGCAAGAAATGGAGTTTTCCAACCATAAATCATAGGGGAAATGCTAGACTATACATTTAAACCTTGAATATGCAAGTAGTTTGTTGTATAACAAAGTGTAGCAATTTTTCTTGAATTTCCCTGATTTTGGATGAGTTACTGTTCATACTTAGAGTTGGAATTTCATGTTTTTGATGCCAAAATGAGTTTCTCATGGTGGAAAACCTTACAAACAAGTGATGGTTTAATCAAAAAGCTCAAGATTAAGAAAGTGAAATTTTTATGTTTTTGAAGTTTAATTTAGAATGAACAGTAATCGAGCTAGAAATGAAATTTGGTCATTCTGAGCCATATTTGGATTCCTCATGAAAAATTACATGGAATAGAGGTATAATTCATCATTTTTGAGTTAAAAATGAATTTTTGGTGAATTTTTGAAGAATTAGGGTTTCATGAACACTTTTTGAAGAAAGTCATGGAACCATTAGTTTGAGCAGTTGTTTGATGATGCATTAGGACTTGAAGTAGCCCAAGGAAGCTAGTGGGAGCATTGGTATCAAGTTGAGGAGTAAGAGAAAGCATGAAGGTAGCAATTTACCTATTCTTGCCTTATATTGTCATGTGATTTTCAATGAGTTTGATGACTTACCTATTGTTTGATATGATCAATTGTGATGCTTTGAGAATGTTGGCTGAGTTAGTTGAGGGGTTTTGAGACCCTGGGATGTCCAAAATACAAAATGAAATTCTGCCAAAATTTTTGTAAAATATTATGGTATAAATGTTTAAAAGTATTCACTTGATGTTTTATGATGATTATATGCTTAATGTGATAATACAATTACATGAATGGTGATTGCTACTGAGATTCTTTGAATCTCACTCCCCTTCAATGACTAACCATACTAGGGAGAACTAATTTAAAAGAGTAAGGAAGGAGCAAAAGGCATGAAGAAGGAAATGATGTTGCAAGCCATTGTGTTATAATGTGAATGGTTATTTGTGCCTTGTTTTGTATGAAATTGTAAAATAGTGTATATTATGTTAATGTTGTAGAAAATGTATGATAATTTCCAGTTCTGGATGTTGGAATATGATGCTATATTCTACCAAGTTACATGCCAAAATGAGTTCATTTGCATGGGTTTTGGCAAGTAATTTGTAATATAGGTAGAAATAGGGCATTTTTCAGATGGGTCTGCTTTGCTCGTCCTTGTTCTGTACTTAATGTGAGATTAGATTTCTGGACTTTTTAAGCCGGATAGAGGACATATATGATTTAAAATGACACCTAATTCACACCATTTGGAGTTGTATACAATTAATGGTGATTTTTCAAAGTTAAGGTTCAGAATAGGGCAAGAATGGGAAAACTGAAAACTGAAAGTAGGTACTGGAAAATTCAAAAGGCAATATAAAATCGTTCAAAGCTCCAAATATTCATTGGTTTATATGTATAAAAAGGCCTATGTTTTAAATTTCATATGCCGCTGATTTGATGTTAATTGGAGCTATATAATAGGAGATATAGAGTTTTTCCCAAAACTGTTCCAGTAAGAGTTGGATTCTGGCCCATCACAATTTAAGTTAATGACATGCCCTGTGTAGGTAAAATAAATGTATAAGAAAAATATTTCTATAAGTAGACATGTATATCTTTCAAATGACATAGAGTATACATAATTTGGAATAGAATATAATGAAATATGATTTTTCAAAATTGAGGCCAGAAAACTGGAAGGTAGAAAAATGACCAAATGAATAGTAAAGTCCACAAAATTTACTGTATAAATTGGCCCAATTGAATTACTGTTTTATATTTTTTCCATGTATATCTGAATTTGAGAAAATTTTATAGACTTGAATCACCTCAATATGATTTTTCTAGATTTAGTTACGAATTTTCAAAGTTCATCAGGGAAAAGGGAATTTGCCAAATGAACAGTACCCCAAATTTTGAAAAATTCTGTTTTTATTATATTATGATTTGAGTCTCTAAACTATGATGAAAGGCATCTAAAATGATCTAACACATGGGAAATAGATCCTAATATAAGGTGTTATACTTTTTGGTATCAGAGCCGAAGGTTTAAGCTCTCAGAGCATTATATTTGGGCCAAAATAGGTATATTTAGAAAAAGGAATATATTAATTATTAATATTCCTTTGGATTGGTTTATTGACAAGAATTGCTATTATGTATTGAGATAGATAATATGTTTCTCTCAAACAATAGCTGGGTTCCTAACCATGAGAGATGGGTGATCCCTAAGCCAGAGATGAAAAAGATGGAGGAAAGTATTGGCTCAAACAAGTTATAAATAGGAAGTTTAGACAAGCCCAAGGTTAACAATAGACCTCATTCAATTAGATCTGAACCTGATAAAGAAGTCCCATTGCAAGTTTTTTTAGCTCTTCCTACTCAAGTTCAAAAATTAGGAATTGAAGTTGTAGAAGGTAGGGACTATGAGGCTAGGTTTTTACTAGATCCAAATAACTCTGGTAATGACAGTCCAATTAATACAAAAGATAAGGTATATCGGAGTGTTCAAAAGCGTTTCCAGAAAAGTAAGGCATATCTTGAAGGGCCTAAGCATGTGCTATATTTTCTATATGAAGTTGCTAAGGTCAAGGGCTTTCTAGCAGGTAAAGGGGTACATTACCTGAAGTTGTTATGTATCGATACACTAGTCAATGAAATCCCTAATGATTTCTTCTGGACTTGTATTAAAGCTAAACTGGACATTACATAGTACGGTAGTCTAGAAGAATGTATTGTAGCCTATTGCATACAAAGGGATATTAGGTTAAATTATCAGCCAGTAGGAGCTAATGATCAAGTACTGACTCCAATAAGAAGAAATGCCAGAAACTTTTAAAGATAGTTTTTTTCATGTGGTTTTAATTGTCTAGAAGCATAAGCTACCACTCTATCTTCCTGCATTAGTACACAACCCAATCCGTGCTTACTTGCATCTGTATAAAGCACAAAGGTTCTTTGGGATTAGGTATAGTTAATACAGGTAGAGTAGTTAACCTGTGCTTTAGTTCGTGAAAACTATTTTCGCAATTCTTGTCCCACACAAAAGGTTTGTCTTTTCGAGTAAGTTTTGTAAGCAGCAATGCCATTCGAGAAAAGTCTTGTATGAAACGTCTGTAATAGTCAGCTAAACTAAGAAAACTTCTTGTCTCGGTTACAGTCTTGGGTCGCTCCCACTTTAGGACAGCTTCTACTTTACTCGGGTCTACTGCAACCCTATCCTTGGAGATGACGTGCCCTAAGAACCGTACCTCTATGAGCCAAAACTCACACTTAGTTTAGCATATAACTTTCTTTCTTTTAAAACTATCAAGACTATTCTCAAATGCATTTCATGCTCCTCTAAAGACTTGGAGTACACTAATATATCATTGATGAAGACCATAACAAATTTATCTAAGTATGGCCAGAAAATCCTCTTCATGTAGTCCATAAAAATTGCTGGAGCATTAGTCAGATCAAATGGCATCACTAAAAATTCGTAGTGCCCATAACGAGTTCTAAAAGCAGTTTTGGGAACATCTTTTGCCTTTACCTGTAATTGATGATATCCTGATCGTAAGTCAATTTTTGAAAACATAGTGGCACCAGCCAATTGATCTAATAGGTTATCAATTCTAGGTAAGGGATATTTATTCTTTATTGTTACCTTGTTTAGTTCCCTATAATTAATACATAATCAGAGGCTCCCATCTTTCTTCCTTACAAATAATACTGGAGCACCCCATGGAGAAACGTTATGTCTAATGAATCCTTTTTCCAATAAGTCCTCAATTTGCTTCTTTAATTCTGCCAAGTCAGGTGGGGCCTTTCTATATGGTGCTTTGGATATCGGGCCCGTTCCTGGTGCTAAGTCTATGGCAAATTCAACCTCTCTTTCTGGTGGTAAATCTTTAAAATCCTTTGGAAATACTTCTAGAAATTCCTTTACCACTAGTATCTTTTCAATCTCTTCATCAACTTCCACATTGACTGAAAAGAAAACCAAGTAGGCTGAACATCCTTTTCCCAAGCATCTCTCAGCTTGAGTGGTCGATATAAAATTTAACTTAGTCTCAGTAATTGGAATATTTTCTCGGGTAAGCAAGATTAGAACTTTGTTTTTGCAGTCGAGGAGAATATTATTAGCAGAGAGCCAGTTCATGCTTATTGTGACATCTATATCTGGGAATGGCATGCATATAAGATCTAGTGTGGTGCAGCAATGTTCATATTGTACAATGCAATTTAGGCAGACATGAGATGTGATTGCTTGTTTACCAGTAGGTGTGAACATATGCAAATCATATGGCAACTGAATGGTTATCAGACCCAACCCTTTAGCACATTTATAGGAAATGAAAGAATGACTAGCACCTAAATCAAACAAGGCATGCACAAGACAATCATTTACTTTAATCATACCTTCAATGAGATCAGGTGATTGTTGAGCCTCCCATTCCGTAAAAGCGAAGACTCTTCTATATTTTTGACATCTGAAGCATACATACTATCCAGCTAAACATGTTCTTCCACCATGTATCTTGCCACATTGCTCACACACTAGAGCTTCTTTCTGTATGTCTCTTTGCACATCTCTTTGCATAAATCGTCCTCCTCCTCTTTTGCCTCCCCTTCTACCTCTTCTATTATTCCATGACCTTTTTCATTTCTTGCTTGATTCTCCTTCTTCATATGTAACTTTTCTTGTACTAGTTAGGACAGAAGACATAAAGCCTTTATGATTCAAACTTCCTTTAGTGATCCTACTGACCTCAACTTGTGTCTTGAACTCTCTAATCCTCATAAGTGCTACTCTTTCTCTGATAGGTAGTTCCAAACCTCTTTCCAACTTCTCAGTCTTCCATCGTTCATCATCATGTTGTTGTAAGTATGTAGAATACCTTGCTAACTGTATAAAAGTAACTACGTACTCATCAACAAACTGATTTTCTCTTTGTCGAAGCATAATGAATTCTGTTTCCTTGTCATCTCTTACTGATAGTTGGAAGTACTTATCATAGAAATACTCTAAAAAATCTCCCATGTCAGAGGTATGTTACGTGCTTGCAGAATTAGCTCTATGTTTCGCCACCATCAATTTGTCTCTTTCTCAAACATGTAAGTGGCTAACAAAGCTCTCATCTCTGAGGTGCATCCCATTAGTCTCAATATCTTTTCAAGACTTAGTATCCAATCCTCTACTGCCTAAACATCAAATTTTCCTTCAAAGAAAGGAGGACAATGCTTCCTGAACTGAATTATAACATTCTATTGATTGGCAAAGTCTATCATTGCCTGATTCATCACTGTAGCTAGTGTTTCTACTTGCTGCTGTGGACTTTGAACTGGCACTTCAATTCTAACATCAGGACATTCTCTCTGATCTGCTATAGTCCTCTGTAAATTCAAAATAATTCTCTGTTGTTGATCCAATCTGTTCATAATGACTTGCAGGGGATCAACCTGCTATTGTGCACCTTGTTGCGGAATATCTTGTTGTGGAGCTCCTCCCTGTTCAAGAGTTACTTCTCTAGTTTGTCTTCTGGTATGTGCCATTTTAATCTACACAATATTAAAATCACGTTCACATAATAATCGTACTCAGAGAACGTATATAAACTTATTATTTTATTCACATAGTCACTATATACATGCTTTCCTTCATAGTCATTTCTACTTTATCATACATTAGTCTTTCTATTCTACCTCTTATTCTTGTTATGACTGCTTATATATTACATCTCAAAATTAGTAGTCAGTCAGCATTCTTTACATATATACATGTTCACATATGCATCAACTGACTATCATTTATGAGGAACTAGGACTGTTTAGGAGGCAAGTAGTTATAGGATCCTCCTCTGGTTCTTTCTCTGGTTCTTCCTTTGGATCCTCTTCTGGTTCTTCCTCCTAATTCTCCTGTACTGGTTCTGGTGGTTCCTAATATTATCCCTCTATTGGGTTCTCATGGTTCGAGAGCTCTACAGGGTTAGTCTCAGCCCGTTTGGTATTCTCCAGTTCCATCCTCAGATTTTCATGATGCCTCAATTCTCGAAGACATTCCTGAAAACTCACTGGCCACTCTCTTCTCATCTCATCCTTTACTATTACCTAATAGTCAACATCATCAGGCAATATGGTGGGGAATGTATCTTTCTATGCTGGCTCAAAGAAAGGCTAACTTTGAGACTGTTGAATCAAGTGTTTTGACAATTCCAAACCAACTTTCTAGAGCTTGGAGAGAAGATATCAAAGGTGCACAAATGATCTCAAGTGGAGAAATTCAAGAAAAATTAGCACAAGAATAGATGTAGAATCTACAGTCATGTTTAAATTGAGTAAAAGAATTTGAATTGGCAAAAAGATGTTTTAAAATTATGATTCTATGTTAATCCATGGAATATTTGAAAAACACTCACTAACAGACAAAGTTTGAAATGTTTATATTGATATGTTGTTTTGAAAATTCGAACTTTGGCTTTGGAAATTCGAATTTTATATTGAAAATGAACAAGTCTGAAAAGGGCTTTCTCTGACAGATGAACTTTAACTTCAGAAATTCAAATTTTGGATCTTGTCTGTAAAGAACCTTCTTTGACAGACTAACTTTGGCTTTTGAAAATTTGAATTTTAAACAAAATACAACTTATGAAAAATAAAAAATTCGTCTAAGGATATGTCAAAGTTCATCTGAAAATTGAGTTTGGAAAGAGCATCAAAATGGCTCACTGATGGATGAACTTTGAACATGAAAATTTGAATTTCAGAAACAAAGCTTGTGAGTCTGTTATAATGATATGTTGACATACGAATGATAGTATTCAAAAATTCGAACTTTGTATTAAGTCTGAAAAGAGGCCTCTCTAATAGACGAACTTTGCATTTTGAAAATTCGAATTTCAAATAGATGAACTATTGTGCTTTATTGAACTGCCCACTGACAGACAAATTTTGGGTATCAAAATTTAAATTTCAAAGGCACTGTAGCAAAATAGAACAACTGTTCACACTTTTAAGAAGAACTTTTAACTTGAAAATTGGTATGCTCCAACACAGAAAAACTTCTCAATGATGAAAATTTGAACTTTGCTTTACAACAGACAAGCTTTGAAATTGAAAGTTGAAGTTTTTAACTTTTGATCTCTGTAAAATTCGTCTGTTGGCAACCAAAATTTAAACTTTAGATGTCATAAGTATTAAATGCGGTTGGTGAACGAATTGTTTTTCAGAGTAACCATTGGGTAACTTCTCCAACAGATAGATTTTGTCTTTAACGTCTAGTTAAGACCTAAATCTATAAATATAACATCATTTGAAGTTGTCAAAAATGATTTTAACATTGTACATACTGAAACTCTACCAAACCATCAACTCAAAGTCTCTTACTCTCATACTTCATTCTTTGTACTCCAACTTTCATACACACTCTAATTAAGAGAGTTTATCCATTGTAAATAATCTTATCTTTATCTGGAAGAAAGATTTTCTTGTGAGGAGATATCACAAGGGATTGGGAAAGCACTTAGCTAGAGTGCAAAGAGAAAAAGTGTGAGCTCTAAAAACAGAGTATCATATATGTACTGTGGCATTTGTAAGAAGCCCACTGAATTCTTGCAGGATAGTGGAAAATCTCAAGTGGTGGCTTGAGGACTGGACGTAGGTCAATAATGAGAGACTGAACCAGGATAAATATCTATGTCTTCCCTTTTCTATTACTACTTTTATTTGTCACTCACTTATACTCTGTTTTATTGTCACCTTTGCTTTCTGCACTTTATTGATATTTTGTAGAAAATTTTAATCTTCCCAATTCACCCCTATCTTGGTAAGCCAGCATATCTAACAAGTGGTATCAAAACCTAGATTCCCAAACAAAGGATTTAACAGTCCGAGAAGAACAATGGCTAGTTTTGGAGTGAGTATACTACCAGAGGGAAATAATACAAAGAGACCACCTGGCTTCAGTGGAGAGCACTATGGATACTGGAAGATGAGAATGCAAATCTATCTCCAGTCCATTGATCTAGACATTAATTAAGGGTTAATTATGATTAAGCTACATAATTAACCACTTAATCACTCACTTTTCCACTTCACTTTCACAAGCAAGCAGCAACAAAACAGAGGCTCAAAAACGCAAGGGAGAAGAGAGAAAAGAGAGGAAGAGGAAGAGGGAGCTCAAGGCAAATGGAAAGCTTCACTTGTGGTAAGTTGCTCTTCCATCTTCAAGCTTCACTTGTGGGAAGCCAGCATATCTAACAGAGACTCCATAAATTTTTTTGCATCCCTTAACATATCTAGGAAAGTAGTCATTGGGGAGTCCCAACACTTTTGGAGACTTTAATTATAAAATCTAGCCACAATCTCCCATACTCTCTGAACTTCATCAGTGGAAACTTCAGGAACTTCTACAATTGGATGCTTCCCTGAATCACCCTTCTATATCTTCTCCTTCTTAGCTTTCTTGACTTTCCCCTCTATCATGTAATTCTTAACACAGTGAGCTAAGTTTTGGTACTCCCTTCCTTCTAACTTTGCTTTAATGGGTGTCCAAAACTCATTATCTGATATTTCATTGAGGAGGGTGGTCATCCAAATCTGCTCAAGGTATTCTATTCCTGTTCCTTCCAAAAATGTCTTAACATTTGACACTCTACTCATGAATGCCATTACTTGCTCCGGTCCCTCTGAGTAAGCTCCATATTCCTTTGAGTACTTACGTATGATTCAGTGCACTAGAAGTTCTACATCTGCCGGTCTATTATCTGAGGTATTATTAGGATCAAACAAAAATCCTGCTATGTAATCCATATTTTCATATACCTCAATCGCCTTTTCCTGTGGTAAGGCATCTACAGGAGAAACTACTTGTATGGGCACTGCTGGAATAGCCTCCTGTATTGGTTGAGGAATTCCTACTTCATACTGTCCTTCTTCTACATTCTCAACAGGAACCTCGTTGGAGCCTATACTTTCCCCTTGATGGTATACCTCTGGTACTATCTTAGGCTCTTCATGATCATCTACAACTGAGCTATTATTTGTTGAAGACATCTTCACTATCCTTCAATCACAATAATAACTAGTTAATAGAATAATATTAAGGAATAATTTATTTATTAATATTCTTTTTTCCTAAACTTAAACTATACTGACCTAAAACTATTGCTATGAGAGCCTAAACCTTCGACTCTAAGGCCCTAACCTTTAGCTTTGATACCAAAAACTGCAACACCTCTCTTATGGGCCCATTTCCCATGTATTTAATTCTTCCTAGATCTATTTGTATCGTAATAGGATCTTGAATCACAAAAAAATGCCTCAATAAAATTTTTCCAACTTTGGCCACTATTCATTTAATCGAATTTATTTATTCTGATTAAATATCGAAAAATCATAACTAAATTAATAAAAATCGTATGCATGTGATTCAAGTCTCTAGGGATAGCTTATACATTTGTCTACATGGAAAAAATATAAGTCAGAGCAATGATAGAACTGATATGTACAACAAACTATGAATTTTCACATTTTATATGAAAATTATAAAAATAATCATTTTAATTGGGATTAAATATCAAAATCTGCCAAATATTGCACACACATCCAGTATGAGTGTTCTTTGGACTATTGGAGAGCTCTTCATGTCTACTTTTAAACCATATATACCATTCATACTTTATGAATCAAAAGTCCAAATAGTGGCATGTTTACTCTACATAGGTCAAGATGACCATTTATATCTTACTACTTTGTCAAATAAAAGCCATAAAATATTTACATGGCCATACATTATTTTCATACTATACCATACTTTAGCTAAGACCTAAGGCATCATAAAAACTTGAAGAAACATACTTAATATCACATTTACAAATTTACACAAAAGGTCAAATCTCATGGCCATTGCTAGAATTATCAAGTTAATGACCAAATTCTTTCTTCTTTCCTTTTTCTTCCTTGGTGGTCTTGCCATTGTTGCTACCTATTCATGGTTAATATTTGGGAGGGTGAGATTCAAATAATCTCAGCAGTTAGCACCCAACATGCCATCACATCATCACATTAAGCATGAAAACATCAAGATAACACATTTTGAATACATTAACACATTTGCATCATATGAATTCATAAAATTTTAGGCAGAGTTTTGTTTTGAAAAATGGAGACCCCGGGGTCTCAATACCCCTCAATCAACTCAACCAATACACATAAATCACCTCAAAATATCATTGCAATCATATAATAATGCATAAAGCACATTGAAAACAAACATGATAATATAATGCTAGTATGGGAAATTAACTACCTTATGGTGCTCATTTGCTCTCCAAACATGATATGCCACTTCTTCAGCCTTCTAACACTTCCTTGAACCTAATCATATCATCATTGGACCAATTTAGCCATTGGTTTTTCGGAATTATACAATACCATAACACTAAAACCCAGATTTTTCACTTAGCTTTCCTTTGATCTTTCTTTGTACAACACACTTGTTCTTAAGGTTTTGGACCATGGGGAATCCATTTTTGAGGTCAAAATCATGAAATTCCAACTCTAAATACTCCCCTGTTCTGACCGAAATTGTCTCAAAATGATTAAAATTTTTTTTTCTTCAAATCACTTCAAACCATCCATGGATTCATGCTTCTAGTGGTTATTCTAAGCTTTTCCCAAAGTTTAATGGTCCAAAACTCATTTCTATTGCTAAACCACATTTTGGTTGAAACCCTAAGATGGAAAGAAAACAAACTAAACTATAGAACATGCTTTGAAAACTATAGATAGTAAGCTTAAGGTGGTAGTATGCAAGCTTACCAATTTGTGCTTTACCTTTCCTTTGATTCCTCTTCTTTTTTCTCTTCCTTCTTCCTCCCTTTTCTTGCATTTTTTTGCTGGTCTGTTTTGGGTTACTGGTCACACATGAAATGGTGAGGAAAGAGAAGGGTTTAAGTGTTAATTAAGTAGCTAATGATGTAGCTAATCATGGTTACTTTTTGCTAACCCTTAATTACTTTTTTTTTTACATACTTCTTCAAGAAGTATTCCAAAATAATATAGTATTACTTTGTGTCACATGACTGCAAAAAAGTCATGCATGGGAGAGCTTGAGGTGTCTAAAAATTGCCCAATTTTCCTGATCCAGATATACCTCAATCCGGGTATTTTTTAACCGTATCAATAAAACCGTCTTTATACTAATTTAGCATTTTTGGGATACAGGACTATTCTAATTTTATTTTTATATTTCCATAATTATCCTGTCTCAAATGGTATCTGTGTATGGCCCATATCCAGACCCGGTTTCTTTTTAACCATCGGTAGGGCCCACGGTTTACTTTATCCATTTACTATTACTTTTGGACCCTCAGCACTGATTATTTCTTTATTCTTGAACATTAACCCTCAATGCCATATACCATTGTGTTAGTTAGGCTGGCTTCCCAAGAGGGGGTGAATTAGGAAGATTAAAAATTTTCTGTACAAGGTGAAAAACAATGAAGAAAGCAAGGTATGACAGAAAAACAGAGTATAAAGCAGTAAGATGAAAGAGTAGTGATAGAGAAAAGAAAAACTCTGATATTTATCCTGGTTCGGTCTCTCCTCTTGCCTACATCCAGTCCCCAAGACACCACTTAAGATTTTTCACTATTTAGCAAGAATTCAACAGGCTTCTTGCAAATGCCACAGTACAATGTCAGTGCTCTGTTTTCTAGAGCTCACTCAATCATTTTCTGCACTTTCACAAAGTGCTTTACAATCCTTTGTGATATCTCCTCACAAGAAAATCTATCTTCCAGATGAAGATTAGATTATTTACAAAGATGAAACTCTCTTGAATAGAGTGAATATGAAAGTTGAAGTACAAGTATTGAAGTAAGAGGGTAAAAGTCTTTGAGTAGGAGATTTGACAGAATTTCAATATATACAAAGTTTGATTCGTTACCCACAACTTCAAATGATATTGTATTTATAGATTTAGGTCCCAACTATTCGTTAGAGACAAAATCTATCCGTTGGGGAAGTTATCCAACGGTTACTCTGAAAAACTATCCGTTAACCAACCATATTTAATGCTTCTGACATACTGAAATTTGAATTTCGATTGGTCAACAGATGAATTTCGAAGGAACCGAAGGTTAAAGCTTCCAACATTGAAATACTGAAGTTCGTCTATTCATGAAGTGAAATTCAAATTTTGAAACTTAGAAAGTGTTTTCATGTTGTGACATACGAATTTTCAAGAAGAAAGTTTTTTTGTTAGGTGTGAACAGTATTTTCAATTTGCTACAGTATTCTCGAAATTCGAATTTTGGAACCCCAAAATTTGTCTATTCGTAGCATGCTCAAGAAGCACAGTAGTTCATTGTCTTTCGAAATTCGAATTTTAAAAGAGTGAAGTTCGTCTGTCAGAGAGACCTCTTTTCAAATTTACTTCAACATTCAAATTTGTAAACACTGTCCATCATATGTCATCATATCATTTCAACAGACTCACAACTTTAGCTTCTGAAGTTCGAATTTCCATGTTCAAAGTTCGTCTGTCAGTGAGCAATCTTTGAAACTCAATATAATCTTGATTTCAGATGAACTTTAACATTGTTTTAGACGGATTTCTTCAGTTTTCATAAGTTTCATTTTGTCTGAAATTCGAATGTTCAAAACTCAAAGTTCGTCTGTTGCTCAACAGCTTCTTTCAGACACTTATGAAAATTCAAATTTTGGAAAATCAAAATTCATCTGTCAGAGAAGCATCTCTTCAGACTTATTCAGTTTTAGCTCGAAATTCGAATTTCCAAAGCCAAAGTTCGAATTTCCAATATGACAGTTCAATGTAAACTTTTCAAACTTTGTCTGTTGGTGGGTATTTTTCAAATATTTCATAATTTAATATAAAATCAAGTTTTTAAAACATCTTTTTAGTAAATCAAAGTCTTTTACCCATATTTAAATACAACTAATGATCCTACAACAAATTTTGCACAGATTACTCAGAACTTTTTCACTTGAAACATTTTGAGCTCCTTTGATATCTTCATTCTAAGCTCTTGAATGTTAGTTTGAAATCATCAAAACTCTAGATTCAACACATTGGACTTCTCTCGTCGAGAGCTTCATTTTGACAGTAATTTTGCATATTAACAAAATTGCCCTCAACCTAGGATTAAATTATAATTTCTAAAACTTTCAGGTCATTAGATGTAATTTTTCCCAAGACTTTTCAATTCCTTTCTCCACGTAATTTTTAATACTTTTGGGACGTGGATGTCATTTTTATATTTCTTTAGAGACAAAAATATAATTTTTTCATTTTTTCATCCATCTGAGAAAAACGATATCTTTACCCTATTTCACGTAAAATAGTGTTTGTTAGTTTTCATGAATTCCTTGTATATTTTGCATTATCATTAATTCTGTAATTTTTATTACTTAGTATCCAGTGAAATTTTGGGATATTACATTTCTTATATATTTGAATTAGTTCTCCCTCATCAGATTCACAATTATACATATCAGAGGCAACACGCGTATTGTTGTTTTGGGGCTCAGAAGCCTCCGCGTTGGACAGAAGTTCTGAGGAAGTCAAATTCTTGAAGGATGAAAATGAATAATAAATAAGAAAAAATGGCAAAGAAAATTGAATTTTACTCGCAAAATCATCTTTATTTAAATAAGAGTTTGCCCTAAAATTTAACTCCTATGAGCATCAGATGAAGTGACAGGATAAAAAGAGGGGCAACATAATCAAAACAAGTTACTCTAAAGTAATAATATCCAAAGCATTCTCAAATTCCCAATTTGCCAATTCTTCTCCTGAGCTATCAATTGAGATCCAGGTATCAGTTTTGTCAATACTAGGAGAAACCATTGCAACTATTGATTGGTTGATAACCTTAGCAGAAGATGGGAATGTTTTTGTGATATGAGGGATTTCTTGCTCTTCAGCTCCTTTTTCCTTAGTCAGTCTAGCTTGCTCTTTCATTTATACTTCTATAGAAGGCTCGTACCCTATCCCTTGTTGCTTATGGTTCTACGGTATATTAATTGGGCATTTGATACCTTGTAGTTGTGCACCTAACCCTTTGCCTTGTTCAAACTCATTTTTCTCCATTATCTTGGCTATAATGAAGTTAATATTCTTAGTACTACACTCAGGCTTTTCCACTTCTAGGCTCTAAATTGTTATTCCTTTGTCCCGCATAGCAACTTCTATGTATGGAAGAAAGCTTAGCTTACTCACCAGAATCTCCTCTTCCCCTCTTATTGTGACAATTCTCCCATTATGGATGAACTTAACTTTTTGTTGCAAGTTAGAAGGCACAGCCCCTGCAGAATGTATCCATGGTCTCCCAAGTAGCATTGTGTAAGATGAGTCTATGTCCATGAGTTGAAAATCTACTATAATGTGGCTTGGTCCAATCTCCAAAGGTAGCTGAACAATGCCTAATACCTCCTTACGGGATCCATCAAATACTCTAGCCACCATATCATTGCTTTCAATGTTTGAAGCTTCTAGTGATAGATGCCTAAACGTGGTCAATGGCAAAACATTCAAAGCAGATCCTCCATCAATCAACACCCTAGCCACTATAAACCCCATGCATTTCAAAGTAACATATAAGGCCTCGGATTGGTGGGTAGCAGATTTTACAATCTCTTCCTCTGAGAACATGATAGTGGATGTAAAACTCATGACACTGGCTACCTTTTCAAGAGTTATGCTAGGCTGCACATATGCCTCATTTAAGGCTTTTTGCAAAGCTTGACAATGCGGTTCAGAAGATAAAATCAAAGAAAGAAGTGAGATTTATGCCGGCGTCTTTTTTAGCTCATCAATTACACTATACTCACTTTGCTTCATGATTTGCAAGAATTTCTCATCTTTCATTTCTGTCTCTTTATGGTTAGTCTTTTTCAATCCTTCACAACTCACTTCTCTTTGTTTTTCCACCTTTTTGATATCTTGTGGGAGATAAACCCTTCCACTTCGAGTAACTCTAGATGGAATTGTTATATTGCCAACCATATCTTTACTTGTTTCTGCTACAATTTTTTGATTTGAAGGTCCTTCAATGATTACATCATATCTCCATGGAAAAACCTTATTACTTTCATATGGAAAAGGGGTTGGTATGCTTATAGTCAATGATGATTGCCTCAAATTAGTCACTAGAGGGGTACTAAATTGATATGGTGCCTTATTAATGGTAAAAGAGACAACATCGGCATTTCCCCTTGTAGCGAGATTTTGGACAAGTTCAACATGCCTTTTTTCTACCATACATTTCTCTTCGTTAGTTCTTCCTACTACCACAACCCCTAGTCCCATTATTCTTCTAATCATTTTCTTGAATTGACGGCAACCTTCAACATCATGATCTATCATTTTCTCATGGTATTCACAGAACAATAACCCATAGTGTTGTCCTTTTTGGTCATCACCCTTAGGATTTTGGGACAAATAACTTGAACATCTTTAAATGAGCATAAAGCTCCTTCATAGGGACCTTCATATCTATAGGATCCTTGGAGAATCCAATCCCTCTTTCAATAGCATTGATACTCCTTTCATGCTTAGGGAGTGGATTAGTGTTGATAGTAGAGTTTTCACTCCCTTTAAGCTGTATATGATTGGAGTTAATTAGGTCCAATATATTCCTCTTGAATATAACACAATCCTCTATTGAGTGTCCTTGAGTGCCTATATGGTATTCACAAGTTGCATTGGGATTGTACCAAGTAGGATATATGGAGGAAAAGGTTGTCTGTAAGACCGTGGGCATAACAATTGAGTCTCTAAGAGTTGGTGATAGAGTTCGGCATTCATCATGCCGAAATTGGGCCATGGACAATTATCTCTTTGTTGTATATTTCTCTACCCTCCAAATTGTCCTTGTCTACTAGGCGTTGTCCTAATCTTAGCTTGTCTTGGATTCTCTCCACTTGTTTGGTAGGGTGTATATTGTTATGCAAAAAATGGTTTTGTAGATTGGATGTAATTCACACCATCTTCTTTCTTCGTAGAATTTTGAGTTCTTTTTGTATTACTTTCAACTCAGAAAACAACAATCTTTCCATCACGTGCCTCAGAGTCAATTCTTTCCCCAATTTTGATCAAATTAGTAGAAAGGTCTTGCAATGTACGTATAAAATATGAGCAAAGCTCATCTTATGTTAGAGTAGGTCGGACTTGTGATGCAACCATCCTCCATCTTTGGGCATATTCCTTGAATGACTCTGTAGTTTTTTTACTCATTGCCTTTAACTCCTCCCTGGTTGGAGCAATGTCAATGTTGAATTTGTACTGTTTCATGAAAGCATCAATAAGATCCCTCCACCTATGGATCTTGGCCATGTCCAACTACATATACCACTCTAAGGCAGGTCTTGTTAAGCTCTCATGGAAGAACATAAAAAAAAACTTCTCATCTTGTGACCAAATTGACATTTTTGTACAATAAGCCTTCAAGTGATAAATTGGGTTAGCACTACCATTGTACTTGTCAAAGTCCTTCTTGGACATGGTGATTAGAGGAATCAAGCAAAGTTCCTTTAAGTCCAACGGTCCCCATGCGTCTATTCCCTGTAGAGCCTTTAACTGGTCCTTTATCTCTCTTAATTCTTCCTTCCATTCGTCATTTTTAGCTACTATTGAAGGGATTTGGAAGGCGTATGTAGGGTCTTCACCAGGGGATTCTGTTTCAAAAGCTCCTTGATCTTGGGAATGTTGCAACTTATTTTGCGTTGAATCTACTTTTGGAATTGATTGAGCTTCCTTTTGAATATCATTGATAAACTTGTCTTTTCTATTTGAGGAGTATCATCACCACTTTTTGCTTTCCAAGCAGTGGTAAAAAATTTCATCATTTCACTCATTTATACTATTTGAGCCTCTATAGCAATTACTCGTTCATCTGAGGCAGTAGGTTCATTCTCATTAATCGAACCCATTTGGCGATTTCGGAAACACGAGTTGTAGGAATGCATTGGGGGGTGCCTAGTTAGATTACTTTGCTTTGGACGCACAATGTTGTTTTACCTTTTCAAAATAATAAATAGTTAGATTTTATTTATTTATTTTATTTTTTCATTACTTGGTGAATTGTCCAGCATCATTTTGGCATAAGGGTCTTTAGGCACGAACACCCTCTATTCCCTATGAGAACCTTATTATTCTACTAAGGGACATAGAGTTACAATTGAAATGGAAGGATATTGGATCCTATTCATGTTCAAAGTCTAAAAAAAAGTTTCCTTTATAAATAAAAAATCACAAATCTCCATAATTTGAATGACATTACAATATCAAAACTTAGCTATATGCTTAAGTTCTTCTATAACTTGATTACATAAATGGAAAAATTTGGTGATCTGTGTTGGAGTAATTGAAGGTAAAGCGATGGCTTTAGCACGCCTAAATGCGTCAACAAATTTTGGAATTGTGGAGTTGGCAAGCACGATCAGCTTTTTACATCGCTTCATCCATTCTTTCGCTTTCTCTGTCTGTTCTAAGTAAAGTGACCTCCAGCTCTCCATGGCTTCTGTCTACTAGTTGAGTTTCTTAATAAATTTTTTGGTGGTCTCAGCAACACTCTCTCTTACTGAGGCAAGCTCATCCATCTTCTTCTCTAATTGTTAGGTGAGTATGTGGATCTTTTGCTGTAATTATTCATGTGGCCCACTTTCTTGAAGTTCTTTCCTGAGTGCATTATTCTCTCTGACCAACTTGATTAGTCTGGCTCAGGTATTTTGCATTTTTACATCATTGTCTTGCATCTCTCTTGTCAATCTTGTATTTTCCCTTTTTAATTGTTTAACCACAGAATCTTCTTTAGGATCCTTTCTTCTTTTCTTCTCTTCTAATCTCTCTTGTAAATGGATGCATTCTTTTTGCAATCGGTTCAACTCCTCTTGACTTTTGGAATCTGCATCTACTAGCTCTTGTAATTTATTCTCTCTTTCTTCCAAGCACTTTGTCAAGCGTTCATTAATTTCCCGTATATTATTCCCTAATAGAGGATTTCTAGGAGCATAAGTAGGATTTGACCCATTTATCATATCCTTCAACCAGATTGTCTATCTTGGAGTTGCATTCACCACTCGCCGCCTAAATTCAGCTTTCCCTTTGCACATAACCCTTCGCCATGCTTCTCTAATTTTCTGGTTTAAAGGTTTCATTTTAGGCTATCCATGTCGAAAGTATATCTCTTGCACTTCTTCATTCGATGGCATACGTTCACTACTAGAAAAATAACATTTAGCGAGGGATTTGGACAAATCCCTCGCTAAATGTTATTTTTCCCTCACTAAATTGAAAATAGCAAGGGATTTTATCCCTCGATAATTTGGTCGCTAAAAATGGCGTCGCTAATTTTAGCAAGGAATGAGTTGATTCCCTCGCTAAATTAGCGAGGGAATTAGAGTCTCTAAATTTAGCGAGGAATGAGTTCCTCGCTATTTCCTCGCTAAACTATAAAAAATTCAAAATTACCATGTCACCACTAAGACCACGCCACGTCACATCATTACCATGTCACCTGCCACCCATGCCACATCACTGCCATGCCACCACCACATCACCCCACCACCCATGCCATATCACCGTGATTGCGACACGTCACTGCCATGTCATATAATGATTTCAAATATTCATTTACTTAGGTTCGAACCCATGATCTTCTGCTCTTAGTGCCTTTATATTCAGACTTTTGTCAGTTGAACTGTAATGTATTTGCAGTCTTTATATGAAATATGAAATATATATTATTTATTTACACACTAATACATACATATATTTATAAATTAATATATTGTTAAAAAATAAAAATATATTATAATTTTAGTTATTAATATCATAAAATATTCTATATTTTGAATTTTGTAATAAATAAATTTTCATTTCATTTTTTGCCAACAATTTATAAAAATTAATCTCACTATTTTTATTAATTTAAAATAATCAACTGATAAAAATAATTTTATAACATAATTATTAAAAAAATTTAATTCATTAAAATTAAATTTTTAATAAAATAATTTTAATCTATTAAAATTAATTTTAAAAAATTTAGCGAGGGACAAATCCCTCGCTAGATTTCTCGCTATTCATGATAATTTAACGAGGAATAAAAAATTCCTCTCTAATTCCTCGCTAATTTAGCGAGGGAAAGGATATTCCTCGCTAATTCCCTCGCTAAATTTAATTCGTCGCTAATTTCTCGCTATTTAGATTATTTAGCAAGGGATGAGTGATCCCTCACTAAATTCCCTCACTAAATTGCATTTTTCTAGTAGTGGTTGCTCAAATGCCATTTGTCTTAATGCAAGTAAGGGATTATAGTTAACACATCCCCTAGGACCCATGAGAGGTATGTTTGGAAAGTCACCACAACAGTACATAACTCCTTTATCCCACCACTAATCTAACTTCCATAGGATGGCATCTTCTTCTAGCTCAATAAAAATCTTCATCCAATTATCACAAGTTAGTTCATCAATTGATGGTCAACACTTAAATGAGTCAAATGGATTTTCTGACAATTCATTCCTTCTTTGGAAGTGACGTCCTTTACCAAAGAGGTGACCTAATGTGACATCAAGGCACTAATGAGGGCTAGGAGTAATTGCCGGTGCAAGAAAAAGGGTGTGAGATAAGAAGTGATGAGGCACGGATAAGGAGCAGCTCCTGGCATACTTCTAAGCGGGAGGGGCATATGAATGAATTGAATGCATACCGGAACGAGAGGGATCTAGAGATTGTATAGGTATGAGACTATACAGTTAAGGATAGCTTAAAAGAATTCATAGGTATTACCTATATCAACAAGTTGCACTTATTTTTTTGGTAGCCTATTCTTTTAGAACTCCTTAGTTAAGCGTGCTTGACTTGGAGCAATTCTAGGATGGGTGACCTCCTAGGAAGGAGGTATGTGAGTGAAGACAAAGCACACCAAAAGAACTTGTGTTGGTTTGTAGAGACAGTCATCAATCCCAAAGAAGCAGCCGGACGTTACACCTAACATCAATATGTCTAACATTGCTAGGTAACACAGGATTTTACCATTCCCTTTCATATGACAATGAGTCAAAGTCAAATATGTCTCTGCCAATATTGTAGATGTTGGATTAATATGTTGATTCTCCATTGCCTGAAATACACTAATGGCGCCTAAATCAATTATGCCTAGTGTCAATGGAAAGAGAATTAACCCATAAATAGCCAATGCAAAGACCCTACAGAAAGTAACCCAATCTTTGTTTTCTACCAACTTCTTCAAATGATTTTCTAAGTAAGTTCTTGAAATTCCTTCAATTTGTCCTGGGCAAGAAATCCATACCTCTTTTAAGCATACGCCTAGAATTTTTGCTATAGCTTCTTGAGCTGGTAATTGCCCTGGATAATGATATACTACTGTATTTTCATTCATGGGCATTCTGAGGATCGTACCATATTCCTCTAAGGTTGGTGTAATTTGAAGCATCCCAATATTGACCTAATTCCACCAAAGCATGGCTATGTATCTTCAAATGCAATAATTTCAATATGTTACCATCTTGTTTTTTATAGTCATCCTTAACTCGTCCTTTAATTAGATGACTTAACTGAATTTAGCTTTCAATTGGCTATAGTTTTGAAATCAGCTTTATTCCCTTTCCTCTGTACACTTTACCAATGTGGCCTTGATTCAGGTTTCCGTTATGTGCCATTACCCTTATGCCAAGTTTTTTCCAAAAATGTTACACAATTTAATAAATTGTAAACAAGTTAAACGTTAGATAATTTTTAGGTTAAAATTTCTTTTTCCTTCAAATGCATGAAGAAATTGTATTTTTTATTATTATTTTTTAAAAATGATTGATTTCTATTTAATGCAACTGATTTTGGTATGGGAGACTTGAGGAAAAAAACTAATTCCACTAGTAGAAAAAAGGCTTTCTAGATCGGTTGAAATGAACTTTTTAGAACAGTTGTTATGTAGTTATAGAAGTGGGGGTCATAGAAAGTCATACATTTTAAAATGGGTGATGGACCATTCTAGAAAGTTCCTTTTTGTGATGGTTGACAAAGCAACCGTCCTAGAAAACGTCACAAGTATGACTGGACCACTTTTTAAGACAGGTTGTGTTTACCATTTCTAGGACTGTTGTGATTTGTCACTGTTCTAGAATCTCCTATTTCTAGAACGGTGGACTTTTTAACTGTTCTAGAATATTTTCTTTTTTTTCAATTTCACTTCCATTCTCCTTGAAACCACATTCATCTAAAATATTAGAATATATACATGGCCAATTTAAAGTTGAAAACAAATTAAGACTCAATAAATATATATACACACACACACATTCTAACTTCAAATCCAAAACGTAATTATGTTGTTTTTCTCTAAACCAATTATACTTAGACTCTAAAAATCATAGTTTTGCCTACTTAAATAAAAAAGATTGTGTCAAACAAAAAGTAATCATACTAACATATAGTATCTCTTTACCATGGATATTTGAAGAATTTTTAATCATATGTGCACCTTGCCCTGAGTATAAACCCCCTACAGAAGATATCATAGGTAAAGAACAATCAATATATGATATAAATGATATTTATTTTGAAGCTAAGGGACAATTAAACATGGTGCAGAACTTGACCATAGAATGTAAGAACATATATATTAGCATATTCCATATTTTATGCAATAAAAAGTGATTCACTTTCCTATAGTGGTACCAAACGACCTGTAACAAAAGCAAAAGGTACTTTTGTTCATCAACAATAGTTTGTGCATAGATTGCATATAAGATGGATTCCTGCCACATCAACATAAAAAGGTTGTAACAACGGAAAATTAATGCTACTATAGGTTTATTTTTTTAATATACCTCATATCGATAGCATATTAGAGAAAATTAACTTTTGGAATGGGAATTGCATTTAACATTGAATCATGATGAATATCTGATTGCCTATTATCTTTATTTAAATATATTAACATGGATCAGATAAACAAATAAAATCTATGTTGTTAGATCATGTCTATGTATGGTGCAAAGTGATTATAATTAAGTCCAAGATTATAGTAAATGTAACTCTTTCAATGTCCCAATGACAGCAAATAATCATATTGCAGTGTAAGTAATAATGTCTAGAGAGACCATGATGCTAACCGAATGATGATCATGTATTGGTTTCTCTTGAAGCATGATCGTTCTTTGAGTCCCCACCATATGTACAGAAAATAAAAAAAAAATTCTGATTAGAGGATTTATAAAGTAGATTAATCCTAGCAATGAAAAACACACTCACAGAATAAATATATAGGTATAGCTACACACACTCTCTTGAAGAATAAAAATCATACCAAGAACCAAATATATGTTGCCATTTTAAAGGACATTCTGCATGAGCAGTAAAGCAAATAAGAACCAAAAATAGATATGTAGATTAACCAAATATACGTAAGATGTGAAGTTTGCACATTATTATACCTGAAATATCACAAATTGCATTATCCATAACAATATCTTAGGCTTGTTAAACTAAAAAAGATCATCACGTGGCTTTACTTGTGTACTATCTGCCATTGTTAATAGAACTACATATGGACCCTCATTTTAAGGCTTACTATGCTTGAGGTATGGACAACGCATGAGCTCATAGTACTTTAGCTTAAAGACTTATTATCTTAAAGCCTATACCCAATATTATTATTACAATCTTTAACAACTGTTAATTAAGACTGGCAAGTAAAAAAACCACAGATATTATTCGAGAGAGAATATTCAAATTAAGTTATCATGATTCCAGCCAATAGATGGAAGGTTATTAATGTAGTACAATGTTCCTACTCTTTAATTTGCCATTCTACATGTTTGGTTGATTTTTAGCACTCAATCCAGCTTTGATTAGAACAAGCAATTAGCAAATAAGTACTATAACATAATTGAATATCATACTCTTTGGAAGAGCATTGCTTCAAACCTTGCAATCCATTTTTCTGGTAATCAGTGACAAAGTATGACAAAATATAGTAGGATTCCATTATGGAATATTTACTTAGAAGAGTCACTGGAACATACTTTATCAACTTGAATGGCCCGAATATTATCTGGACTTGTACCTTGGACTCGAAATAGAGCTACCTCATTTTCACCGTAAGTTTCATCCATCATATCCTGAACTGATTCCCCCCTGCCACAGAAAATTTTAATGAGACCTAGAACATGTTGTTAGTTTGATATTACAAACTAAAATAATGATATATGTTGTTTTGCTATAGTAAGACAAAATTATAGTGCGTACCTACCTTAAATATGATTAGTCTCTAGAAATTTTCAAAAAACTAAAATGGCTCCTTACCCTCATGAATTTGAGCCTAAACACACAATTTAATTTAGAGAATGTTAGAATAGGTAAATCACGAAATTGGGAAAGTAAGGAATCATCAATCTGGGGTTGCTTAATATGAAAAATGTAGCAACAATATGGGACTGTAGAGAAGATACTTGTTATTTAGACATTTCCCAAAAATATTGGTTATGATTGTTTCACAAATTTATTCAACTAAACAACAACATATTTCGGAAGACTCAAGAATAAAAGCACTAACCATAACTAGATTAGTTTTGACAGAATCAACCATAGCATTCCTGTGGGAAATAGAGTCTCATCCCTCCCATTTCCAGGAAATGTAAACGTACTGTGCTATATAGCAATTGCTACTAAAAAGTTTTGTCTATTCTGTATCTGAAAGAAGTGATATTTTATCATCATCCACCTGCCAAACCTAAAATTGCAATTTTGCATTAACACAGGGAAAGAAATGGCCATAAAAACACTATCAAAGTTTTAAGAAAGAAGCAACTTTTAGTGTGCCCCTGCAATTTATAAGTGATTCATTATACTCTTCAAGCAGCTCTTTCACATCATAACCCTGATACTTAAAAATTGCTATGGCAAAGAAAGAAAAAAAAATTTAGAACACAATTTGACTCATGCTTCCTAAATGCAACTACACTGTGTTAGGGTACTAAACCTGCTACTTTTTCTTTGCCTTCCTTATACAGTGTAGTTTCCACTGTTTTAGGCCATTTACCAAAGTATGACTGATATATGGCACTTTCTAATCCCTCAGATAAAAAAATGTTTAGTACGAAGCAAGATGGTGGTGATTTTATACAAAGTGATGGAACTTGTATTAAAATTGTCAGCATGAGGGTTTGTTGAACCAAGAAGCTTGTGTTTTATCCAACTTCAAGGCTAAAGGGTTTTCTTGTGACGGGCATGTTAATGATTGCAATATATAGTGAGCTTCTGGCACATATTCAGACATTATATTTTTGAAGCTAAATTATTCCACAAAAGCATACTGCATTTGTAAAAACAAATATATACTAGTCCCAAATATAAACCACCTAGCACCAGTTTGATTTAGCCAGCTAAAAAACGATGTTAGGCCACCAGCTTGGTAATGAAATGCAAATAACTATTATAGTTTAACAAGTGTCCAGCGCTCACTTGCAAGCTCATAACCATTATAGTTGTAAAAGTCCAGATAAATTTTAACTTCAAACATCCATCCTAGAATCATTTTATACTATTGGTATTCACAATGTTTCGAAGGACTCTTCTACATTCCTCAAGAAATAAACGAAGGTATTGATCGATGGGCTAAAAGGCCTACGAAACAAGAAAGTTTTACATTTCACAAATTGGGTTGAGATATGACCAAGAAAACAACACAAGGAGATCTGACGTTAGGCTAGGAAGATAACTAAAAGACTCAAAAAAAAATTATAAGCAGAACAGAACGAGACAAATCGGAACACTGGAACAGTATTTTTTTTATACAACAGGAACAAGCATTTTTTTTTGTGAACAGAAGCAGTAGTTTTATATTGTATGTATGGTGTGATCTGGCGATTGGTAGGCCCGTATTTCTTTTAGGTCGAGAAAGGAACTTCTTTGCATGAGTTATGTCCTGTGGCAATCAATCCCAACAATGAATAAATGCAATTTTCATTTTTGCGTTTTTACTTTCACTCGTTCCAAATAATCTGGAAGCTCTATTAGTTAAGCTTCTCAATGGGTTTTGTGAAGGAACAAGCTTCGAAAAGAATCCTAATACGAATTTCATCAAGCAGACCCAAATCAAATTCCATTAGTGGGAGAAAACCTAACGCTGAGCAGAAAGAAAGTGGCACAAAGGCAGATCAACAAAAAAACTTACTAGGGAGAGAGCACCATTGCAAACTTTACTTCCATTGGAGATGACCCCGAAACTGGTAAGGGCAGAGAGCACTGACAGAGAAGAGATGAAGGACTCACCAGTGGAGCAAAGCTAAACCACTTGCTAGTGAAGAGAGCACCGACGGTGCAAGAGGAGAGAATGCCGACAGGAAAGACACTGAAAATTGGCTTGGCGCGATGGAGAGCGAAATTTGGAGTTTGCGCGTGTTAGGGTGACACAGCCAAAGTCGTCTGCTTATGGAGAAAATTTTTTTATTTTTTAAAATTTAAGAACATTTCCAGGATGGTGGAACAAGCTACCGTTCTCCAAAAGTAAAATCTAGAACGGTGCATAATACCACCGTTTTAGAAAACTCATTTCTACTACTTTTATTTACCAGAATGCCACCGGTCACATTTTCTAGAATGGTCTTTTTATTGACCGTTCTAAAATTCAGTCTTAAAACACCTTTTTTCCACTAGTGTTCCCAATTCTTCTGGGGCCAATTAACCCAGAGGAGAAGGGAAATCATTAACTCGCGAAAAGTCTAAAATAAATACGCAGATAAAGTTTTTTTTTAAATCTCTCCCATATCAAAATAAGTCCATTTGGCTTATAATTTATTATAAAAAAAATTCCATGATTTTTATTAGGTTATCTCTTTGTGAGATATTTCTAAAATGATGAATGTAATGTAATCATGGTCCACTAGGGTCAGGGACCTATAGACAAAGGTTAGGCTACTAGTGCATACACCACCATTGTGTTGTACCAAGTTATGCAAAGATGTTGATACACACTCTAGTGGCAAGGCAATAATGCGTTGCCCTTTCCTATGTTTTTTTTTTAATGATGATATGCTATGAAAGAGAAGAATATACTCTCCCTTTTGTCCTATCATGGGTTAGACCCTAGGGTACATGGATATCTAGGCCTATGAAAATTGAGTATTAGTTAACTGGTCGGTTACTAGGGTTTATCTATCAATGTGTCAGTTTTTAGGGTTAGTCTATTGTCCTAATAAGGTCTCCAAGCTACCCCCACCATAAAGGCGAAGACCCTATTAGTAAACTTGATCCACTGTAAGCTCAAAAGTTATACAGGGATCAACTTTACAAAATGGGTAATTGCATGGACAAAGTCTTCATAGTAACCTCCTAGGGTTCCAAAAACCCTACGGGGGAAACATTACAAACTTCATTAGCCTAAGGTACTCACGGACCCAGGTATAGGGCCCAAAATGTGTGTGAGAAGAATGTGTAAGTGCTCAGTGTGTGAGAAGAGCATACATGCCTAAGACCTACGAATTACCCAACCCTTATTTGCTGAGCAAATAACAATAAGAGAAATATATAAAACAATATACAATAAGCACATTATAGTAACAAAAAAAATTAATAAAATAAAATTATATATCCTAATCATATGAGACAAACAATATTGAAAATAAATAAAAGGTAATTAAGATAAAGTTAAGGCCACAAAATTTTGTAGAACCAACTTATATGGGTTTGACTCTCAAATAGTCCCCAGTGGAGTCGCCAAACTGTTACACCTGATTTTTAATCTTCCAAAAATGAAAAATTAAAAAAAAGTAGAGTCATCACCAAAATTTTTAAATGGGAAATTTTGAAAAACCCTTTTTTAAAAAAATACATGGTCTACGAAATATAAAGGATTCGAGAGTCAATTGCATTATGGGTAAGGTGTTAGGCACCCCATAACACCCGTTTATAAGAATGGTTATCTTAAGTAAATTATATAAAATCAATATGGCTTTAGAACTATTTTAATTACCTTCACAAAACATGTATAGAGAAACAAAAAAAAAGTAAGAAAAATAAAATAAATAAATAAAATGGATTTATTTACAAATAGTCAAAGAGGGACTTAACATAGAATAAAAGTCTAGGGCCTACATACCCTAATATAGGGATTAAAGTCCATGTAGTTCAAATGGAAAAACTCATCTCAATGGGTTTGTGTTTTTTAAGGAAAATTATATATTTTTTATTTTCAAAAATTGAATTATATATATTATATAAAAATTATTTAGCTATTTATTTATTACTTGTTAATAAATCCACGGAGATTCACAAAATCCCACGTGTTCACTAACTAGTTTACATACCTATGGAAACTTCTAAAAACCTCACATAAAATAACTTGAAAATATATTATAAAATTATATTTAAAGAAATATTTTTGTTCAAAACTTTATCAAATTTGAGAAAATCTTTAAAAAAATTTTCCACAAAAAACACATAATTTGATTACTATATCAATGGAGGCACATTACAATACACGGTAAATTTATCAATTCAAATATTAACAGAGGTTCCAAAAACCCCACCAGGAAAAAATTGAAACATATATATTTAATGAGAAAATATCATATTATCATAATTGTATGAGGGAATAAGAATAATGTAATTAATCGTCTAACTGTCATTATTATAAAGCACATAAAAGTTACTTCCTTTAAAGCTATATGTACCTTCTACCACAACTTTGAAGAATAGATATTTCAATTGAATTTCATGGTTTTGAAAGAGAAGTTGTAATCATCTAATATCACAATTTTTGGAGAAAAGAAAAAAAAAAGAAAGAAAGGAAATAAAGAAAGAAAAAAAAAACGAGAAGAAAGAACATGAAAAAAAAAATAAAGAAAGAAAAGAAAAGAAAAAGAAAAAGGAAAAAAAAGAAACGAGAAGGAGGAAAAAAAGAAAAAAGAAAAAGAAAGAAAGAAAAAAAGAAGAAGGAAAAAATGAGAAGAAAGAAATTAAAAAGAAAAAACTCATTACAATGGTTATGTTAGAAAGAATATCACGGAGTGTAATTCCATTAATTTAACCAATGTGTTTGGCAAGCATAGTCATAATCATGTAGTTATACACCTTGGCTTATAAAATACAAATCGTGATAAAGTAGAACAAACCTCTCAATCATCAACGAGAATACACTTCTATTCTTATTAAGGATATTTATAGATATGAATAATTTGTCTCTAGGACCTCACCAAAATATCATACTTTGGGGTCTATAGAAATAAATTTAAAAGAAGAAATAAAATATATCACAAGTATACCTCCACTTATTGTGAGGTGTTTATCAGTGTGAATGAGTTATTCTATGGACCTCTCAAAACATCAAATTTAGTATCCATGGAAATATTGAAGAAAAGAAAAAGATATAAGATCATATTCTAAAAAGGTTCTATCCATAAGAAACTCCAACAATGCAATGAGATCGAATGAAGAAGAGAAGAAACTTCCTACCTTAACATTTATTGAAAAAAAAACCAACACCCTCTCTTAACTATTTTTACTCTCAAGCCACCCTCACATACCCTCTCTCTTTCACTCAATTTCTTTTTTTTCTTTCCTCCCCCTTGATCCATGACCTACCTTTTCTTTATATAGATAAGGGAAGGAAAACCTAATGCAAATCATCATTAATGCATAATCAAATCAAATTATTTGCTTTTTATTTGATCTTTATCATTATTATTTTTTATACAATAATATTGCAATCAAATCCAAATCTTTTGTGATGTACATTTTTATTTGGCTTTTATTATTTTTTTTTGTAAATACAAATATCAACGGATTTGAAAATCTCATAAAAAAGAAATTCATATCCTTAAGATATGATAATTATTAATTTATTAGGACTTTTCCATTATTGCTTTTTTTATATTTTTTTCTTTATCAAAATTAACTCTAATAGAAACACTTTTTTTTTATTTTCACCTTCATGAAATTAGACTTAAATAAAAAATTTTATTATTTTATATTAAAACTCAGATTAAATATGGTGTTCACATGATTCAATTGTATTAATATATGTGTAGCACAAATTGAAGAAAAATACAGATAATTTTTTCAATACACATTTTTCATTCAAAATAATTCTTGTAATATAAATATACTCAACATTTCTTTCATTTGTTATCTCAATATAATATATATTTTTGTAAATATCTTTGAAACTTAATAAGTTTCTATGAGGCTTAGAGGAATATAACATATTGTTAATTTGCAATTTTTTGTTCCCCTTAGTAGTATTTTATTAACTCTTTTGGAGCAGTTTTTAATTATTTTTGTATTACTGGATATAGTACTAATACAATTTTTTCCTACCAAGTGAAATATGTCAAATTAAATAAGTTACATAATATGAATTTTTTATGGGTATATAGAACTTTTAAATGAGTGAAAAGATAATAATATAACCAATGACACATGTCAAGCAATATGTCGAGTAATTTATATTTCAAAATTAGATATTAAAAATTCTATTAATCATCAAGATATTATAAAACTCACAAATAAATGTATGAGTTAGATAATGTATGATAACTTAATACGCATTATTTATAGAATTAAAATTATTATAAGTAATAAAATAATAACAGATATGTGAAACTAAATAAATATAAAAACTTCACAGCACTAATGATCTAAATGTATCCACTTAATCAATAATCAAAATAATAATTCTATATTTCCACACATATACCTTGATCAATTCAATTTAGCTCAATTTTTCTCACTTTCATAATTATAATCAGGAGAAATTAACATGAAAAGAGACTACTTAATATACCATTATGATAGAGCAAAATAATAGCAAATGAGAGAATTTCATGGTCATAAGAATTTAATCAATAATTTTAATTAAAAGGGACATAATCTCTCTAATAAAAATTATCAAACTTTCCTTTGTTATGCATTATTGAAGTAACAAATTAAGTTAAGTAGGAATAGTTGTCAATATAAAATTTGGGATTAAAATGATAAAATTTCTTTATGATTTTAAATAAAATTAAACAAACTCAAATATTTCCTATCAAGCTTTTTATGTGCTAAGTGTCAAACAACTTCTCAATGAATCACATAAATTAAATAGTACATAACAATAATTTGTTTATATCTATATCTATTAAAATTTGTCTAAAATAAAAGTTAATAAGATAGGTAAATTTATAATCATACCATAAACAACCTTTTACCATATAGACAAGTTTATATGCACTAAATAATTATATCTTAGTAAGAATTTATTTAACTAGTTAATCAAATTAAATATATGTGATTGAGGGATTAAAACATAAACCTCCTATTATTTATTTAATTTCCAAAATTTGGTTCAATATAACTCTTTATGAGTTTGGACAAAGTTAGACTTCAAATTAGTTTTTTCAGTGCAAAATATGTTATATGTCCTTAAACCCTTAATGTCATACTTCCAATAATTTTAATAAATAGTACCGGAAAATATTATATGTAAAATTTCGAATACATCAAAGTTTTCAAAAATAATTTTTATAACTGAAAAAGGCCAATAGACAATTTATTTTAGAAGCTAATAAGCGTTCAAATAAAATTTCTGAAAATACTGGACAATAAGTATAAATAACAAAACTTAACGGGTCCAGTATAATTCTAAAAGGCATATGGGTAAAACTCAGAAATTTTAACAAAACTTACCCTTGATGATGTCACATGATGTGAGCCCTCAAATTCGAAAGACTCCTACGTTGCCGCACCGTCTTTCATCACTAGCAACCATACGCCCCATCTTTTTTCGTTTGTTTTTTTTTTTTTTTTTGTAATCACTAAACCGTAAAATCAAACTTTTTCAATCCATTAGCATACAAATTTAACAGCCTCTTGAAGAGCGACTCATATAAGAAGATAAGGTCATTAATTTGCACATAGCAATTAGCCAACAATATGCTTGAATCTTATGAGTTATGTGGGATTCTTTAATTTTCTTTTCAGTTAAAATTTTTTTTAATATTAGGGTTTTAAAATCATATATATATGTGTATGTATGTACGTATAAAATCAAGAAGAATATAAATCACAAGCACATATAAACCACACACTAATACACATGGCACTGAATAAAGAAATAAAGATAACAAATAAAAAAGTAAAGATTAAATTGTGAATAACTTCATAATTCATTTTATGCTTTATAAGGATGGTTTTAGGATCCACTTTATATTCTATGTGGATATCTTTAGAATCTACTTTATATAGAATAATTTCATAATTCACTTTGTATTTTATTTAGATTACTTCTAGATTCACTTTGTATTCCATGTAGATTACTTCAAAATTCACTTTGTAGAGAAATTAAATTGTGACCCCTTGCTTCTGGATGTAGCATAAATTACTTTGAGTGTAGATAACTTCATGATCTATTTTATACTACATGTGAATAATTTTATGATTCACTTTATATTTTGAGAAGATAACTTCATGATTCACTTAATAAAGAAATTAAATTGTGCCAATACTTTTGGATGTGATATCTCATTTAAATTGCCTCATAGTTCATCATGTGGTATAATTTTTATTCATTCAAAAGTTGACTAAAATCACTAATAATAAGAAGAACTTAATAATCAATATCATGTAACAAGTGAAAAGAATATGAATTTACCTCATACTTGTAAGCGAAATCACGCTGATAACGTATTTTGAAATAAAGTATAGAATAGAGAGAATTTGAGAGAGGTAGAGAATAGAGAGAATTTGAAAGATGAGAAAATATGAAAAGTCAAAAGTAAAGTGTGTTTTATTCATTATTTACCAAGAGAGTATTTATACAAGAGTAGAGTCTTAACCCTATAATTAATTAAATAACATAAATAGAAAAGATGACTTAACCTTACGATAAAAAATATTTTAGATAGATATCCAAAATCTTCATAACATTAATAATATGTTGTTTTTTGCAACCTGATTTTAACTGCTCTTGTTTTTGTGGTAGAAGTGATGGTTTGTAATCTTTGATTTATCAATGATATTGCATCGCTTCATTAAAAAAAAAACATAGTATTAAAAATATTGTTTCAAGAAATTTTTCATTTGTCCAAATTTCTAAATATCTCTATTTGTTTGAAAATCAACTACATTATGAGAATTTAGTATGTCTTTGTTCTCGATGTGAGAATTGGAAAAATAGTTTGACGTAATCCTTCTTTTTCTTTAGGGTCTCATAATAATAGGAAAAAAAATATATCCAAACTTGAGGGACTAACATCAATCTCATAATGACAAAATTAGAAAAATCAACCTCTTTCTAAAAACCACGGACATGGCGCTGGCTCATCTCTCGATTACTTATGTGACACGTCACATTTCTTCCTCATTTTTTCCTCAATAAAAACCAATGACTTTTCCTCAAAACAAACTCACATCAATGAAAAATATTCACAAAGCACAACTAATCAATACCCTAATGACATCCCTTATACAACCTATAATGCGGACATGCAATTTTCCTATTGGCCTAAAGGTTTCTTGATAAATATTTTGACGCTATTCCTTGCAAATCACATGTTCAATAGGGACCACTCTCAATATAATATGCAGAATACCCTCGAATTTATAAGTCTGGAATACAAGTTACAAAAAAAAGAAAATGATACAAAATTAAAAATTATCAACATATCCATATATATATACATATCTATATATAACAAACCTTACTTTTCATAAAAGTGTGGCTAATACTACTTGCAATACACAGGGGTCAACATTAATTTTATATAAAATACATTATTTATTTATTTTTATTCATTTAAATTTAGAGTAAAATACTCTAATCTCCCTTCTATTTTGGAAGCTTATACTTTAATTTAGCTTGCTAACAATTAGAAATATTCCAAAAAAAAAATTCTAAAAATACTAGTTATTAGTTAAAAATCATATTAACATTAATCGTATTTACCAAGATATCTCTCATCATATTAAATCCCTAATTCACTAAGTTTTTTTTAATTTATTTTGATTAATTTATCATGGGTAGTAAAATTAATAAATTTTATAATATGATCAAAATTTTAAAAATACGTGTTTAAATAAATGCCTTCAAGTGATTTAAAATTGTAAAATTAATCATTAACTAGTTTTTAAATAATTTTTTTGTTAAAAAAGAGTATTTTGGTCTAAAAAAATTCAAACATGTGATTTAATATTTAACTAACTATTTGTATGGATGGAAATAAAATCTTCAAAATAGAGGGAAGATTTATTTAATATAACTTTTAATTTAAAGATAAGTCTATGCAGATTTTTAAATTATAAAAGAGGTCTATGTAACTAAAATAAAATAGAAGGTACTTAAATTTATAAAAAAATTTAATGATAACAAAGTTTGAAAATTTTAAATATTATGATTATTGTTACTTTATACTCTGAGGTTGCTAGAGGATGTGTGGAAACAAATTTTGGGGAATTACCAAGAAGGAATCTGGCATTCTACGAGCTATGACGTGTTTCCGGGGCAGCCAGGTGAAGAAATCAATGGAGAGCGGTTCGTTCTTTGAGGCATGTTAGCATGACATTTACATCATCACCATATGATTGCATAGTGAGGGATTGATGCTAAGGTGATAATGATGATATGATATGAGATGATGATATGATAAATATCTCTGCCACTAAATCCTCTCCTTGGAAGAGCTAGGTGGCAGTGGATAAGATGATAGAATGAAACATTTCTATCACTAAATCCTCTCCTATGGCCAAGAGAGCCAGGTGGCAGTGGATTTGGGGATGCACCTTTCTTAAATCACCACCAATTCACGGTAGTCTAAGGGAAGGAGAGCCACGATCTGAGCTTTAGTGTAACATTTGGCTGGATACATTAGGGTAAAGTGAGCTTAGTGATGTCCCGGAATCAGTCTTCATCGACTGTTGGAAGGGAATCATCTATTGAAATATCTTGTAATGATGACAGCTCGTGGTTCTAGCCATGTATGAGGGAGAACATGTGTACCATTCATTTACATTTCATTGCACCATGTGCACGATTGTGTGGATCAATATATATATTGTGTGTGGCTGTTTCCGGTTACTGAGACTTTGTCTCACACCCCTTACCCATGAACTAACCTTTCAGGTAAAGGTTCTGACACTAGTCCGGAGAAGACGAGGGAAGCATAGCTACCCCAGTATTTGGAGTATTTAGTCACTGTAGCGCATATATGTATTGTCTATGTATGTTGTACTAAGTATGATTGTGTGTTTGTATTTGCCATGAGAATCTAGGTGATTGTAATGATGATGGTGGTGCAATATGTATGTGATGTTAATGATACAGATATGGAATGGTGTTGAAGGTGTTAAGTATGATGTTTTGTGATGCATGCATTGTTCAGAGTGATAATGAGTTAGTATGGTAGAGTATGTGAGCCCAAAGGGAAATTTGGGCCAAGTATGTGAGGTTTGGGGCCTATAGCCCACTTTGTGAATTAGGGGTTCAAGGGGGTTAAAACAAAGAGAAATGATTTTTTTGAGGTGAAACTTCTTTGGTCAAGTTGGTTAAGTCAATTAGGACATGTGTGAATGGTCCTTAAGTGCTCATTTGCCTTTGATGGCAATTGGAGGAGGTTTGTGGTGAGTTTAGTTGAAAAGTGGTCAAAATGGTGTCAGGTGTCCAAAATCTCCAAACGAAGATGGATTGAGGTGAAATTGGTGTCCATGGATAGATTAGGACAAGATTGACTTGTAGGAGTTGGAATTAGGTCAATTGGAGGTTGGAACATAAAGTTATGCATGTCAGAAGTTATCCCTAGAAGTTGAACTTTTACTGATATGGTATCAGCAAGGGGGCACTGCAGCTCCAGAAGTGAGTCCGCGGTGCCAGACCCTTTGTTTTGATATTTTTGAAACCCAAGAGTACTAGCACTGTGGTGGTATTGTAGTGGCCGCGGCCCTGCACCATATCTCGGCCGCTTTGGTGTTCTTGAGGTGTTTTGTGGTGTTTTTCCATTGCCCGGATGTTTCAGAAGATAAAATCAAAGTGTTTTGGTTGTGTTTGGTTAGTTTTTGGAGTATTTGATCAAGTTAGTAGGTGTATTTGAGTAAGGTGTTACATAAATCATGGTTAAATTGCTAACTTGAGTTATTTTTTCCAATTTATTCTTTAAAAATATTTACAAAAGTAATTAAATAAATTCCATTTGTGTCCCAGGACAACTGCTGGTCACGCCATCTTAGGGGTATTTTAGTCCAAAATACTATATAATTTTATCATTCCAAATACCGCTTGTGCTGATTACTTTTACTTGTACCGATAAAGTTACTTTTGTGATACTTTGCCTTTTAAGTGATACAAGATGATTCCAATTTTGTATTTGGACTTCCTTTACTATCCTGTCCCAATTAGTATCTGTGTGGAACTCACATACTCTTTCCTTCACTTATCTAGTTTTTTGGGGGCTACAAACTTCTTTTTGACATTTAGCACAAATTATAAATTCATACTAACTTAGTTAACTTCTAAGTAGTATTTCAGTGGGTTTGATTTTTTGCAAGTTTCATTTTGACAAAGATTTTTTGTAATTACCCATTGACCCGGGGTAAGATAATAATTTTCAATTCTTTTGAGTCTTTTCTTGTAATTTCTCCCTAGGATTAATTTGGATGAAATTCTTCCTTTATAGGGATTATATTGCGTAGAATTCTTCTTTTTGTCCATTTTCACATTTAACTATGTCTCTTAGTTTCCTGTAATTCTTTGTGCATTTTATGATATCAAATAAAATTAGGGATATTGCACCCAATACTTACATCATTTTACTCAACGCATCATGAGTTTCTATTCAATAGATGTATTACATGATTTTCAATTCATTTCTTAAATTAATTCATACTAAGAACCTTATGAAAAATTAATTCTAGTTAAGGACTAAATATAATTTTTCTAAGGACTATGTGAGAAATTAATTCCAATTAAGGATTAAGTATATGAAATTATCATCTTACTCATTTTCTCATCTTTTCATGCATCTTATGCTGTATTCCCATATCTCTACACATACGATGACATTCTTGATGCAATTTGGTATATTATAGTGACACTTCACTAAGCTACTATTCCATTAATTTATTCACTTGGTCTTAAAATTGCCACTTTAAGTGATGGCTATGAGTTGGTGATATTATTTCTTGAATTTATTATTTGTTAAAATTCCCATGCTTGTGTTTTCGTAAACAGATTGGAAGAGAAAAAGAGTATGGATTGCATGAATGTGGTGGGTTCATATGAGCCAAAAATTAGTGAGAACTTCTCACGAAAAATTGTTCTCGGAAATTTCTCACATATTTTCTCATGCAAACAACTAATGAGAAAAAAATCTGTGAGAATTGTGTGAGAAAATTGGAGAGAATTGTTTTACATTATGACGGGAATAGGGCACCAAAGTTTCTCATGCAATAAATAAAAATATAAATAAAAACACTTCGATTTGAACATTCAAAAGTTTCTCACAACTATAAGACTATGAGAAATTGGAAGACTATAAGAAATTCTCACAGTTTCATCAGCATGAGAACTACTCATGGCCACTTAGTCATGAGAATGATGCTTGAGTGGGAAATTTGAACATTCAAAAGTTTCTCACACACCATTTAGCAGTGAGAACTTTCTCACATCTTCATAGGCGTGAGAAATTCTCATAGTCTTGGAGCATAAGAGAGCTTTTCAAAGCTTTTATGTGAAGCTCTTAGAACTTTCTCACAGCTTTGTTGGCCGTGAGAAATTTATGTGAAGCTCTTAGATTTTTCTCACAGCTTTGTTGGCCGTGAGAAATTTCTCACGGCCTCTATCACTATGAGAAATATCCTAAAGCTTTTATAACATTTCTCATGGCTTCTTTAGTGTGAGAAATTTCTCACAGCCTCAAAGCCCATGAGAAAGCTTTTAGAGCTTTTAAAAAAGTTTTTCCAATAATTGGAACATAATTTGTGAATAGTCTTTTGAGCAGAATATAATAAAGAAACAAAATATTTACCAAAATGTAACATGTCTTAAAATATTTGCTAATATATAACATTTTAAAAAGTTAATTTATTTTTATTAAGTAAAAATATTAATTATTTTTGATTTGTTATTTATTAATTGAAAATTTAATCTTTATTAATTTAATTAATCAAAAATTTTATTTTTTTTGAAAATAATTAAGTTATAGAAAATTATTTTTTATCATGAAATTAATTTAATTTATGAAAAATAATTAAATTAATTTTAAAACTAATTAAATATTTTTAAAGAATAATTATATTTATCTGTTTAACTCATGAGAAGCTTTATCTTGAAAGGATTAAGGTCCATAAGAAATTTAGGAGGAAAAATATTAATGTTTTGAAGTAAGGACTTGGAATTTGGAATCAAAGACTGATAAGATTAGAGCACATATTTTATCATTATGCTAGTCACATTGTATATTTTATCAGGAGATACTTGATTATATATAAATTTATTTACACAAAAAACATATTTACTTTCTAAGTTTTGAAATTCTTGACTCCCAATTCTAAATGTCTAATTCTTTAAAATTTTTATGTCCATTACTTCATTTTCATTTGTTTCTTTCAAGCCTCCCTTGTCCCACTCTCAGTTTCACCCATAAGCCCTAACTCCTAAATTCCTCCTCTAATCCTCTCATCCATGAGTTTGAAAACAACAAAGTACTTAAAGCTCCTCACTCAGTCACTCTCCATTAGCGTTAAAATTGGCAAAGGTAGCTATATATTATTCCTCATTAAAGAACCACAATTAACAAGGAATTTTTTATTCCTTGTTTAAAATTAAAAGAAATAGCCAGCAAAGCAATTAGTAAAGGATTTTCATTTCAATCTAAGAAAGATGTCACTAGCAAGGAAATAAGTGAGGCTTCTTTTATTCTTTGGTAAAAAATTATTTTTAATTGATTTTAATAATTTTCATTAAGTAAAAAATGATTTTTAATTTAAAAATGAATTCTAATTCATTTTTAAAATTAATTTAATGATTTTCTAAATTATAAAAATAAGCCTAGCTGTCATAGTAGGATTCGAACCCAAACAAAAAGCTTATCTAGTTGCTGTCATAGCCAATTAATATACAATCTAATGCCATTTTACAGATAAAGTATTTATCGATGACTAGACATTACAATTAATAGTTCTAAAATTTTTGGCGCCCTATTCCAAATCTCAAATTTTTCCCTCGCTCCATTTTCCATTTGCTCTGTCTATTCCACGTTTCTTTGTTTAAAGTAAAGAAAAGCTCAAGCTCCTTGGTCTTTCATACCTCACTCTTCCTCACTTCCATTGATCCCTTCGTGGCTCACCTTTATTGTTCCCTTCGCAGCTTACTGTCCCCTTCGTGGCTCTGCTTCTCACTGTTCATCTCTAATCCCATTTTCATTTTCGAGCCACGCTCACTGTTCTGGACAAAGTTGCCCTCACCGTGCCGCATAAAGCCCTTACTGCTCAGCCCTCGCCTTTCCATCTCTTGTCTTCACTATTCGACTTTGCATAAAACCACTAAACCTGCAGGGAGGGTTATTCTAAAGGCTGCTATTCAAAAGGTATTATATTCCCTCTTATTTGTGCTTGTTAGGGCTTTGATTGGAGCTCTTATTCTCCATAGTTGCTTTCAAGATGGAAGTTGTTTTCTTGTGGTCATTCTTGTGAACCAAACATAGGTTAATTGTGTAAGAGGGAATGTTGCTATTTTTTTCTAGGTAAAAATAGAAGGTTTTGGAATAGCATTTAGTCTGTGTAGCTCATGAACACCTTTTCAGTGTGGTTCATGATGAGCAGTATTTTGGTTCTTGCTTAGAGAGTGCTTTAATTTCTTTAAAAGCTAGAGGATACTTGAGTTCGAGCAATCCTCAGATTCATCTACCGGAATATGGAACTATATTAGTCCTGAGGTATTAACAACTTCTATTTAATCTTGGTCCTTTCTGGTAGATTGAGGAACTGATCTCTAAGAACTTTTAAAACGTTGAGATTGATCCCTTGTTCTGTTCATGGAACTCTCTCTTCTAGAAATTACCATCACATGCTGTCAACATCCGAGCAATAGAAACTATAAGACATGAGGTAATAGATCAGCAAAGAAAATGGCACAGAAACTGAAAGAGAAAGAGGGAAACTCTAAAAGAAATTATGATATTCTGAAGATTCAAGCTGTCTTACGATGAAACTCTATGTCCTATTTATATTACTAGAATATGGGAAGGGGTTACAAGTATAATTAAAAATGTGATTAATGCTTATTATTGAGCCATGCACATTATTTCTAGAACGGACGGGAACGGACGAACTTAATGTTTCCAACGGTGGCTTGTGTTGATGGTGTTTGAACGGTTGGGAGGCTGTCATGGCTTATTCCGTTTCATCCTCCCCGGGTTGGATGGAACTCGCCCTCAAGTTAAAGTCAGCATTATCATCCAGATAGGGTGATAAGTTAGCAATGTTGAAAGTGGCAGAAACTCTATAAGTACTAGGCAATTCAACCTTATAAGCATTGTTGTTGATCTTTTGTACAATCTTGAAAGGACCATCTGCTCTAGTAGACAACTTGGCATTGGGTTGTTTAGGAAAATGCTCTTTTCTAAGATGTATCCAAACCAAGTCTCCCACATTAAAGATCTTTTGCTTCCGATGCTTGTCTCGCTGTGTCTTGAGCTTGAAATTTTGCTTCTAGATTCTTTCACGAACTTGTTCATGCAACTTCTTGATTTCCTTCACCTTTTGATCTGCATAAGAACTATACTACTGCTTATCAAGTGAAGGGGTTTAGTCTAGTGGACTAAGGGGACGAGTGCGGTAAACAACTTCAAACGGACAATTCCCAGTTGCCCGATTAACAGAATTATTGTAGGCAAATTCAACTTGAGCAAGAACAAGGTCCCACTGCTTCAAATTCTTCCCCATAAAACTTTGAAGAAGATTGTCCAGAACTCTGTTAATAGCTTCAGTTTGACCATCCGTCTGTGGGTGACTAGCGTTGCTAAATTGGAGCTTAGTTCCCATCTTCTTCCATAACATCTGCCAAAAGTGGCTAAGGAGCTTAACATCACGATCAGAGGTAATAGTTTTGGGAATTCCATGTACGAACAATCTCTTTGAAGTACAAATCTGCAACTTACATCACATCATTGGTCTTTTTGCCTCTGTGTTCGGGGTCAACCAAGAACAAAATCCATGCTCACATCTTCCCACGGCACTTCTGGAACCGGCAATGACATGTATAATCCTGTATTTTGCCCCTTGGTCTTAGCCAAATGACATATTTGGTATCACTGTATATGTCGGTTGACATCTCGTTCAAGCCTTGGCCAATAGAAATTCTCTTTGACCAGATCAATTGTCTTGTCTCTGCCAAAATGACCAACTAATCCTCCATCATGAGCTTCTCAAATTATCGCCTCCCTCAAAGAACCCTAGGGAATGCATATGGTTTTACCTCAGAATAGAAACCCAACATGTCGGTAATACTGGTGGAATGATTGATCAGCAGTAGCTTCCTATACTCCACGGAAATTAGGGTTATCCTGGTATAGCTCCTTGACAAGGTGAAAACCAATAACTTTGGACTGCATTGTTGTTAGCAAAACATGTTGACGGCTAAGACCATCAGCTATAGAGTTTAAAATTCCAGCCGTATGCTTAATGAGGAAGGGATAAGACTGCAAGATTTCACTCCAACGGGCATGTTTGCAGCTAATCTTTTGTTGAGAGTTCAAATACTTTAGGTCTTCATGATCCGAAAAAAGTATGAACCTTTTATTCAGGAGACAGTGACTCCAATGTTGCAGAGCTTGGACAATGGCATAGAATTCTTTATCATAAGTAGAATACTTGAGTTTGGCATCATTGAGTTTCTCACTGAAAAAGGCAATGGGATGGCCGTCCTGGCTTAAGACAACACCAATCCCAGTGTTAGAGGCATCACAGCTAACCTTGAACACCTGGTCAAAATTTGGAAGAGCTAGGACGAGAGCTTCAGTCAACCACTTCTTTAGCTCCTCAAAACTCCTCTGAGCTTTCTCCGTCCATTGAAATTTGTCTCCCTTGGTGCAATCTGTGAGGGGTGCAGTAATAGAGCTAAAATTAAGGATGAACCTCATGTAGAAAGAAACTAATCCATGGAAGCTTCGAACTTCCTAAAGAGATCTTGGAACTGGCCAGCTATTAATGGCTTCAATTTTACTCAGATCAACTCGAACACCTTCTGCGGTGATGATGTACCCCAAAAAAACAACTTCATTGGCGAGAAATGTGCACTTCTTTAGATTGGCAAAAAGCTTTTGATCTCGCAGGGTTTGCAAGACTTGCTGTAATTGATCTAAATATTCTTCCTTACTCTTGCTGTAAATAAGAATTTCATCAAAGTAAACAACAATAAATTTGCCAATGAAGGGTCACAATACCTAATTCATTAGGCGCATGAATGTGCTAGGGGCATTGGTCAGTCCAAAAGGCATCACATTCCACTCATACAAGCCATCTCTTATCTTGAAGGTAGTCTTCCATTCGTCTCTTGGCCGAATCTGAATTTGATAATACCCACTATGAAGGTCAATCTTTGAAAAGGTAGTGGCACCATGCAGCTGGTCTAAAATGTCATCGAGTCGGGGCATCAGAAACTGATACTTGATAGTAATTTTGTTAACAACTCGGCAATCGATGCATATTCTCCAACTCCCATCTTTCTTGGGTACTAGCAGAATAAGTACAGGACAAGGGATAACACTTTCCCAAACTAGCCCTTTCTTCAGCAGCTCTTCAACTTATCACTGGACTTCGGCATGTTCCTGAGGACTCATCCTATAAGTAGGCTTGTTAGGAATGACTGCTCCTAGAACAAAATCAATGACGTGCTGTATGTCTTGCATGGGTGGCAACCCGGCTGGTATCTTATTAGCTATCACGTCTAGAAACTCGGATAATAAGGGCATAACTCCTGGTGAAATGGTAGACTCACTGTTCACCTCAAGTACCAGTATGAAACTTATCATCTGGGTTTCAGATTTTGTCACCTTAAACTCTTCCTTGGTCATCAAAGTCACCAATGGTTTACCTTTTGTCGAGGCTTTGCTAAACTCACTAGGCGGTAGAGGTGCTAGCTTGATCTTGACACTGTCTTTAGTAAAAGAGTAGGTGTTTGCATGTCCATCATGCAGAGCATATCGATCATATTGCCATGGTCTCCCCAAAAAAAGGTGGCATGCATCCATGGGAATAACATCATACAAAACATCGTCACAATACCTGTTCCTAATAGAGAAAGTAACAAGGCAATGCTTAGAGACTTTTACCTCTCTTCCAGTATTAAGCCGGTGAAGCTTGTAAGGATGCGGATGGTCGTGCATTGATAGCTTCAATTTCTGCACCATGTAGTCAAACACTACATTTTCACAGCTCCCATTGTCAATGATAACATTACAAACTTTACCCTGGGTAGTGTAACGGGTGTGCAAAATGTTGCATCGTAGCCAAGGTTCTTCCTTAACTACAGCTGCATGCAGACTTCATCTAATAACCAAAGCCTCTCCCAGATCTGCAGGCATAATCTCCTCATCATATACCGGTTCGGTTTCATAAAATGTAGTCTACTCTTTATCTTTCTCAGGTGCTTCATAAACTTACCCTTCCCTAATGGTAACAATCCTTCGAGTAGGATAGTCTAAGGCGATGTGGCTGAATCCTTGGTATTGGAAGCATTTGGGTGCTTTAGAGCTAGACTCCTTGGCAGTATCTGGTGGAGGCTTGCCCGTAGTGCTAGGTTGTAACTTGTCTGAGGAATTGGGTTGCTGAAATTCTGCCTTACGGCCATCAAAATAACCCCTAGAGGAAGAAGGTTGAAAAGAAGACCTCTTGGAAGTTTGCTTCTCAACACAAATGGCAAGGCAAATCACATAATCCAAAGTCCAATACTGCTGAAGCTGGACTGGATGACTGATGTCAGCGTTTAACCTTGCAAGATAATGAGCTATCGTTTGCTCCTCCTTCTCTTGTATGTCACACTTCATCATAAGTTTTTCAAACTCTCTGGTGTAATCTTCTATAGACAAGAACCTCTGTTGAAGATTCTGCAATTGGATAAAATTATCCTGGTGGTAATGTTCTGGTAGGAACTTCCTAGTGAGCTGTCATCTCATTTTCTTCTAGGTCTCAATCTTACGCTTTCCCTTGTGTACTTGCTTTCGTTTGAGGTTTTCCCACCATATGGAAGCATGCTTCTTGAGTTTAAGGGCGACAATCTTGACTTTTTGTCCGTCTGGAATCTCCTTGTATTCAAATACACGATCAACAGTTTGAAGCCAATCTACAAACTCATCTGGCTGGAGTCTTCCCTCAAATTCAGGAATGTCTACTTTGATGTCACTAGGGCAGAATGGTTGTTGTTGAGGACGATGGTAGTTGTCAGTGGATGACGAGCTGCTGCTACCCAAATAACCTTCTAGCTTTTCTCTATGAGTTTCTAGCAAAGCTCACTGCATTTCTACGGTAGCCTCCAACTCTTGTATTTGACGTCTCATCTCATTCATTGCAACGTCCTGTACATTCTTGCATCTTGGAGGCATTTCTTTTTTTGCCTTTTCTGCAAGGTTAGGACTTAGGCAAAAACAATTAAAAAGTATAGGGGTGAAAAGGTAATTTTATGGGGTATAGGGGGTGAAAAGGAATTTTAAGAAAGTTTGAGGCAAAATTGTAATTGTGGAAAAATATGGGGTAAAATTGCAATTTTGAAAAGATTAGGGGCAAAATTACAAATTTAGGTTGTTAAGGGGTCAAAATGTAATTTTAGATAGTTTATGGGCTAAAATGCAAATATGAAAAATATAGGGGTAAAAATATAAATATGAAAGAGTTTAAGGGTCAAACTATAAATATGAGAAGTTTGGCTGACTGGGCAGGGTAACGTGGTAGAAGTGACACGTGGCAGGCACTGGGTGGCTGATGTGTCACTGACTGGACAGGTTAGGATGACGTGATAAATGATGTGATCGTCTTCAACCACCAAGGCGCATGGACAATGCATGGGAAGTGTTGTTGCCGTGTGGGAGGCATGTGGTCTTCAGGTGGAGGCGTGTGGGGTGTCAAACGGTGGCGAAACTCTCTAGTTCGAGGTTTTCTGGTCTTCTGAACTCGATGGTGATGTTCGTTTTCCTGAAAAGTGATCGGAAATGGATTCCGACGGTGGTGGCTACTGCTCACTTTCAAGTTACTCTCTGACGGCTCTCTCACTCTACTGGACTCTTGGATACTCTCTCACCTCACTCTAATACCAAAATGGCACAAAAACCGAAAGAGAAAAAGGGAAACTCTCTGAAAAAAATTCTGATATTCTGAAGATTCAAGCTGTCTTACAATGAAACTCTACGTCCTATTTATACTACTAGAATATGGGAAGGGGTTACAACTGGAATTAAAAATAGGATTAATGTTTATTATTGAGCCATGCATGTTATTTCTGGAACGGACGGGAACAGGCCGAATGGACGAACTTAATGTTTCCAATGGTGGCTTGTGTTGATGGTGTTTGAACGGTTGGACGGCTATCATGGCTTATTCCATTTCAGAAAACAAGTCCTTGAAGAGATAGTGGAGAGCAAGACTTTCTTTCAGGTATTAACTTTGCCTGCTTCGATTTTCTTTGGCCCCACCCAAAGGAGAAAGAGAAAAGGGTTGGGGGGTTACTTTCTTCTTAATTAGGTAAGGTGCTATGATTTTGATGCTTCGTGCTCCCAAACATATTTACTTTTTTTTTTTATTAATCAGGTTTATGAAGGCGCTGTGTACGTGTGCCAAGGTAAAACCTGTTTAGTTGAGAAATTGGACCTATCCACCAAGGTTGCTTTCTGCAAAGAGGCTGATCTAAAATATTATACAAAGACTCGAGATTGCACTGACATTTATGTCATTGGGGGTAATATAGTGTGTAACTCCCACGATATAGTATCATAATTGATGTGGATAGCCTCTGTGTTAATTATTTTATGCAATGATATGGTCTTTATTGCTCGTGCCTTAGATTGCACATATATGTATGATTAAAAAAAAATAGCAGTTCTTTTTGCCTAGAAAAAAAAGTGACATTCTGTATTGAATGTTGGGAGTTTGAGCATTACCAAATCTCAATATCTTTATTGTTCATGTACTTGTTGGTGATTACGATGTATGTTCTCTTTAGGCACATTGGGATATGTAATGAAACCTGATGGGTTTGACTATGAGAAAGATTTAATGAACACATTTATTAGGGGAGCCACTTCGGTGCGTGGCTCTCATGTTTCTGCATCTCTCATCTTTTTTTTTTAAATAAAAAAAAAAGAGGATGAGTCAGGACACTTAGCAGGTGCGTGGATTTGATATTGGAAAAATAGCACAAACAATATGTGAGAGGATTTGATGATCCAGAGTAGGATGGTACTGTCATGACTTTTGATAATTTCTGTGAAGGCCAGATCAACATTTGTTCATATAACAGGTTTTAATATTCTTAACTTCATGCTAGCAAAGGCATTAGTCTTGTACAAGAGTGATAAACTTGTTAATTTTTATTTTGGAGGGCAATCATTGATAAAATTGTACTAGTTTTAATTAAGTTTTTCCCCTTTACGAGTTACTGTTAAAGTCATTTAACACCTAGATTCCTTTATTAATAATTGTTAACAGTCTTTCTGAGGATGATATCATAGTGGGTGCAAGAAGGTCAAGAAAGTTACTGATGAATTGCAATTATAGGAAGTATATTAAATGTCCATCACAAAAAACTGGCAGTAATTACCTACAAGATTGCAACTAAAGTATGAAAACTTCATTTTTGGCCCCCTTCTTCTGAGTTTTTCAATACTTAGTAGAAAGTACCTATGAAGTGTGAAATTTCATTCTTCCATCAAGGAGTGTATTGAATATTTTATTCTGATATCTCACCTTGCTACGTTTAAAAAGCTACTCAATACTGTTTTCATTAGTTATTAAGGGAGTCAATATTTTTGCGACAACAGAATTGATAGGTACATGCTTTAAGTCATTTCTAAATTTACTAAACGAAGGTTTATCTACTATGTTTTAGACTTATGGCATATTATTATTGAATTATTGTTGTTATTATTACTCAAATTTTTTATAAAAATTATTTAAAATTTTTCCCCAATAAATAAAAAAGGACCACTTAAATATAGATTTAATTTAATTTCTCAAATACAGGTACTTGGCTCTTCTTGGAAAGCATCCTATTTCAGTTAAAGCTTTAACTCGGTGTTTTGATTTGTTAGGTAATACTTATCAGGTTGCTATTGATAAATCCTATTTTAGTAAAACTATTCGAGGGCTACAATTGATTTATGGCTGTTAGTTTTCATTGCTGGTGAATATTGAATTGTTTTGCAAACACATGATCATGTGAATTCATCTTTGCCATTATTTTGCTTGAGAAAATTGCCATCATGTTCTTCAACTCTGTAACTATGGCTAGAATATAATAATAAAAAAACAGCTTTCAAGTTACATAATGATTATCTAACTTTAATGTGTTGTTAATATCACATTAAATACTAAATGCATCATTTAAAGTAAATATTTTCTTTTGATCTATGTTGTCAAAAAGATTTATGAAAAATTTGCATTTACATAGGAGCAACTGAAAAAAAAAATGTTTAGTGTTATCTCAACATGGTCTTTTTTATACAAAGCCTTAAGGTCTCTTTGCTTGCAAATGGCAAAAGGAGGCTTAGTTATGTGAGAGAATAGCTATGCTTGGTTGGATTTTTATGCTTGTGATTCTGATGGATTTGATATTCACGATTGTATTCCTTTTGTGTAATTAATATGCTTCTTGCTTTTGATACATTTTTCTTTGTGCTTTCACTCCAGGTTATGCAGTTGTTAGGAAGAGAGCACTGACTTTCTTGTTGTGGTCTCAATTTTGGCTTAATCCCATTAGTAAAAATTTACATTTTAGTGTTTGATGCTTTCCCATCATTAACTTGTAGATGAATGAGGTTGGGTTATTCTTTTGAATTAGTATTTTATAATCATATGTAAGTTTTATTATCTATGTAAGTTATAGATGATACTTTCCCATCATTAACTGGGAGTGGGCATCTCATATGATTTGGTCATTTCTAAGGACCTTTCCTGAACATCAACAAAAATTTGTTACCTTCTAGGCAATATTCTAATAGATTTATGCAATTAGATTGTTATTTTCCATATTAGATTTTTGGCATTCTCAGAACTAGTTTGTGAGGATGCTTACCTTTTTTTATTTTTTTTATATATTTCTCACATATTATTTCGTGAGAAATTTCTCAGAAAAATAAATCTCTGAGAATTTTTCATGGAATTGAGTCCATGAGAAATTTCTCACAGAAGTTGTTGTGTGAGAAATTTCTCACGAAAAAATCTTCTATTAGAAATTTCTCACAGACTAACATTCATGAGAAATATGGATAAATTCTGTGAGAAAAATTTCTCATTGACGAATTCTGTGAGAAAAATTTTTTTCCCACTACTAGTTTTCTCATGCTTGATTTTGTGTGAGAAATTATGTGAGGAAGTGATTTCTCACGGATTTTAGACTTTTTTCTTATAGATCGATTTTACCTGTCAGAAAATGGTTGATTTGGTGTACGATAGTGGAGGAGGTTGATCTGTTGGATGGATGAGGCTGGCGTAAATAGCTTGAAGATGACAACCCAAATTGATGAGGTCATGAATGGCCATGATTCAATGTGTCTCTTGATCCATGGTAGTGGGATTTTCTGTAAGGAAGTAAGAGAGGAAAATAAAACTTGATTTGCATAGAGTGGGGAAAGATGGAAATGATTAGAGGTGGGAAAGTGAGTTAACCCCACTTAACCGAGTTGCCTCACCATGGGGCTGATTTCAAAGTGATTCATATGTTCTTTGGTGGATTAGGATTTTATCAATTCAACAACAATTTTTTTAATTTAAAAATTTGTTTATGAAAATTGATACAAATTTAAAGAATTGAGATTTAAATTCTTATCATATACTTTAAAATCCTTAATCTTTAAACATAAAATATATTTCAAAGTTTAAATTCAAACATTCTATCAATCATCATTTCATCAAACATAAAATATAAATATCCTTCAAATGCAAACATCAACAATGATTAAATTAAACTTAGAGGCGTGAAAGTGAGCCAATTTGACTCACCACAAGTTGGTATTAATATGCATTGGGTCGAGCCAACCATTTCTTTATTGAGTTAAAATTTATCAACTATATGGTCATGTGTATGGAAAAGATCTTGTTGTGAGAGGTCAAACTAATTTTGGTAATCTCTATATACCCCGATGAGATTAGTCTTCAGTTGTCGATTGGATAATATCATTGTTGTTAAAATATATATATATATATAAACCAAAATCACCATTGAGTTAACTTAGTCTAGTTTTGTTTGAGTTGAGCTCACAACTCCACATCTAGAGATGATAGTGACCATATCTCTATATTGTGAAATATACATGGTGGCTCGTTATTGATTTTTAATTTCCACTTCAAATTTCCAAAAAGTGGTCATTAATATGGCTAATCAGGAAGAGCCTCTTGTCTTCAACGCATTAATCTAACTCTTTCTTCTGTTTTTGGCCATTACCTTTATAAATGTTTCAATTATGTAAAATTAAAAATTAATTAAATTATGATTAATTTGACCACGGCTCAACTCCACCCCAATTCAATTAGCGAATCTTCAACTAGTGTGTTTCCATTGATTTAATGTTCCATACAATTTTAAAATTATTGAATAAATGAAAAACATTTTTTTCATTTCTTCTCCTATTTTGTCTATTTTCTCTTATAGTCTATTAAAATTTTGTATATTTTTGTTAGCTTTATATATATATATATATGTAAAGGAGTGTGGTTCCTTTTCTTTTCAATGTTTTTACTTTTTCAATTGTATTGCTAGTAATTTTTGTAATGTAAAAGATTCAAAAACCGACGAGAAATTGTTGTGAAACACTACACCAAAAATGAAATTTTTTTACAGTTATTTTAGTCTTTATTGGAGGTTCAAAATCATCAACTATTTGAGCGCCGAGATAAGGGATATTTTTTGTTGGCGGTAATTATCCGCCAACAAAAATAGACTTTTGTTGGTGGTTTTCTAAAACAACCGCCAACAAAGGGTAAATTTTTTATTAAAAAATATGGCCTTTCTTGGTGGTCATTTGAAATAACCGCCAACAAAGGGTAATTTATTTTTTAAAAAAAAAATAGTAATCACAACTACAATCATCATTAATAAGTAATCTAAAATCATCCAAAGATAAAAAATGTACAACATAAACTAGAGATAGATGTAATTGAAATTTTACATAACCACACCGTAATAAAAAAATCAAAATCATAAAGAAAAACAGAATCAATATTTATAGCTTAAGTCATAAAAAATTACAAACTTTAAAAATTTCTTCCATCTTCATGATTCATTTTCTTGCTTTAAAGCCAAGATGAAATGAGAGAGAACGAAGCCATCGGTGAAGGTAGACACAAACACTATAGTTGGCGATGAAGGTAGTGGACAAAGTCACCGATGAACAAGAAGCTTGTAATATGTAATGCCCCTCATGATATTTTTCTTGGTATTGTGTTCAAGACCGGAGGAATCAAGATGGAGGAAGGCTCAAGTGGAGTCTGGAAGAGCTCCACGCCGCGGCGAAGAGCGGGGCCACTGCGGCGAGAAGCTTTCCAGTGGCGTTGTTCTGGATAATTTGGTGGAGCCGCGGCGAGGAGTGTTGGAGCCACGGCGAGAGTCGGAAAAATTATTTAAATCCGGATTAGTCGGACGCGAAAGAAAGAAAGGAAACGAAGGGAGCGACGTAGAGAGACGAGGAGCAGTGCTAGGGTTCGGCATTTTCGGTGTCCCAGAGTGATTCTCGTCTATCGAGAGCTTGGATTCAAATTGTTCCCTATTCCTCTCTCTCCATTTTCTTCAGTTGAAATTTGGGATTTCCGGTTGTATGGTTGGATTTCCGGTTTGGGGTGAAATCCACCGATTGAAATGGATGTTTTGGGGTTAAGGAAGTGTGTTTTATGTTCTTGTTGCTTTGATGTGAGTTTTGAAGGGATTATGTGTGTTTAGAGCTTAACCCTAGGTTGTCTTTGGTAATGGCTCTTAGGAATTCAAGGTGTCTGAGGTTGTGTGGTGTTTGAGTAATCCCTAAGAGCTTATTGATGCATAAAAAGGGTGTTGGAACCTTGGGTTAGGTTAATGTGGTGGAATTGTGAGGTTTGATTTGTTGGTATATTGTGCTAATGGAAGAATTGTGACATGATAAAGGTTGTTGGCTAATCGAGAGGGGTTCACGCGTACTGGACAGTTCAAGGAAGCTTGTGGAACTCGTGTGTGTGTGGTAACGACAATTGAGGTAACCGGATGTTTGTCTTATGCGATTATATGTTGATATGTATATATACGTATATGCATGTTCCTTTTCATACCACGATATTGATTGTGTGTGTGTACGATTTTCTACATATCGTGGTATGCACGGCTTGTTGATATATGATGATTATATATGTTATGATGTGTAGCATCCCCATACTATTGCATGCTAGCATGTCCATATGATATATGATATGATGGTATATGTATATATGTATGTAGAGGCATGTTGGCATGACATTGATATCATCACCACATGATTGCATAGTGAGAAATGGATGACGAGGTGATGATGATGAGATATGATGTGATAAAGATCCCTATCGCTAAATCCTCTCCATGGGAGAGCCAGGCGGTAGAGGACATGATATGATATGATATCCCTGTCACTAAATCCTCTCCTAGGGAGAGCCAGGTGACTGTGGATTTGGGGATGCACCTTCTCTAAATCACCATCAATTCGTGATGGTCCAGGGGAAGGAGAGCCACAGTCCGAACTCTAGTGTAACATTTGGCCCGGTTGCATTAGGGTAAGGTGAGCTTGGTGATGTCCCGGAATCGGTCTTCACCGACTGTTGGAAGGGAATCATCTATTGAATGTCTTATGATGACGATAGCTCGTGGTTCTAGCCGTGTATAAGGGAGAACATGCATACCATTCATTAGCATTGCATTGCACGACTGTGTGGATCAGTATATATATATTAGTGTGTGTGGTTGTTCCCGGTTACTGAGACATTGTCTCACCCCATCTCCCATAAACTAACCTTTCAGGTGACGGTTTTGGCACTAGTCCGGAGAAGATCCGGGAGTAGCTGTGTACGTGGAAATAGTCTATGTAGCGTGTGTATGTTGTAGTAGTATCTTGTGCCAAGTAGGATAGCATGGTTTGTAATGGATAATGTTATGATTGAGACTGGCTATGTATGGATGTTTATGTATGTGGTATGTATGGTTGAATGTTGTTGAGTAGTTTGTGTGATAGTTTTGGTAAGTCCAGAGTGTTGTTGGGCCTTGTTGGTTTGCGTAAGGGCCTGTAGCCCATTTGGTCAGGTTGGGTTCCAAGGGGTCAAATCTCAGAGGAGTGATTTCTTTGAGGTAAAACCTCTTTGGACAGGTTGGTTTGGGGGTTTTGGACCTGTATGAATGGTCTCTGAGCGACCAGTTGCCTTTGGTGGCAATTAGAGGTGGCTAGTTGTGAGTTTTGGTCAACAAGTGGCCAAAACGGTGTCAAGGGTCCAGAATCTCCATACGGAGTTGGATTGAGGTAAAAGTGATGTCCTTGGATAGATGGGGACTAGATTGACTTATAGGAGTTGGATTCAAGTCAATCGGAGGTCGGAGCATAAAGTTATACGCGTCAGAAGTTCGCCCCGGAGTGTTGCAATTGCTGATACGGTATATTAGCAGGGGGCGCCGCGGCAAGGGAAGGCAGGCCGCGGCGGTACTGTAGCGGCCGCGGCCCCTGCCCAGTTTTTGGTGTTTTTGGGTTGTTCCGTTGTGTTTATGTTTTGGAGAGTTGTTTGGGTTGTAATTTCGGAAGTATTTGGTTAAGTTCGGAGGTGACAGGAGGTAGGATGTTACATAATATGTTGGTGCCAAGATGAGATATGGACCATGCTTCAAGATTTTTACAAGATCTGGACCAAGCTTTGAAAATCTTGACTGAGGGAGAAGAGAATAGAAGAAAACAGAAAAGGAGAGAATGATAAGATTTGATTGAAAGAGTAAGAACGACGATCTGAATCTAATGAAAGAGGAAGAAGACATGTAAGGGAGAGAGAGCTTGCAAATCAAAGAAAAAAGAGAGCCAGTGTGGAGAGAGAAAGAGAGGGAATAAAAGTGATTAGGTGTAGAGAGAGAAAAAATTCAAAAATATGAAAGTGATGGAGTTTGATGCGTGACATGAAATGTGTGAGAGTAGGTGTAGAAAAAGATGTGTTAAGGAAAGAGATGGAAAAAAATGAAGGCCGTTAGATCTTTTCTATCAATGGTTATAATTATTGATTCATAGCTTGCTTACTGATCCGTGCCTTGTGTTTTTTTTTTTAAAGAAAAAAAGCTGTAAAAACTTTTCTTGATGGTTATTTCTAGAACTGCTAAGAAAAGCCTCCGCGTCATTTTTGTTGATGTTTTCCCCTATCACCGTCAATTATTAGGCACTAAAAAAGGTTATTTTTGGCGTTGTGAAAGCATATATGGAAAATATATATGTTTAGTAGCTAAGGTAAACATCGAGACAATTTTTTATAAGCATATTAAAATTATATAAATTTCATCATTAGAATCAATATATAATAAAATTTATGCCATGTTATCATATTAACAAGCTATGGATAGTGCAATTATCCCTCATATTTCATGCCATGTCTAGGAAAAAGTGTTTGTTATTTATAATTATACATAAATATCTTTAAAGACAAACAAAAATTGCACAAGGAAATCGAAGTTTTTTATTAAAACTTTTTTTATTAACTTACATACCTTAAAATTAGCTATGTCATTGTTCTTTATCTTTTGGTGCAATTAGTTAGTATATCATTGTTGTTATCACTTCCTTTCCTTTCGTTTTTTCTGGGAACTGGATATATTTCTCCATTTGATGCATCGGAGTAATACTCAATAAATGAAAAGATATATAATAATATGATATTAGACTAAAAGTTTTTCTAAGATCATAATCACTTTCCCAGCATTTAAATTTTGTCAAAATATGCATTACTATAGAATTGGGCTTCAGGAACGCACATTCAGGAATGTTTATTGAAAAACGTGGTAAAAAAAGGACTTGGTGAACATGTTCATTTTAAACGTGCCAAAAAGTTGACCTTTGAGCACGTTTTATTTAATAAAGCGTTTCTGAAAGTTTAACAATATGAACAATTATTTTTGAAGGAGATTATGGAATGCTTAATCGAGAAATCGTTCCCGACTACTCAGCTAATTGCAGAATGTTGTCTTCAATTAAACGTTCCCAGTTGCTTTTTTTTTTTCTGAAAAAAAATTTCCATATGAACCTCTATAAAATAAGATTGAATAGTGGCATCGAAGATTCAGCTCACTCGCCCTTCCTTCTCTCACCCATCAACCCTTCTCCTTTACTCCAAGCTCTCTCGCCATTCCCTCTCTCACCCATCTCCACCGCATCGTTGGGGACTCCACCAAGACTCAAGCTTCAAGTCATCGTCGTGGTCTATGCACAAAACCTCGTGCTCTACTTCCAATCCTAATCGAGTCAATCGAGCCTCCCTATTCCAGCCCTATCGTGCTTTGTAGTTGTTGGTCTTCATCCTTCTTTGGTTTCACTTTGCCGGTGGCCATAATCGAACTTTATTGTGATTTGTGGTTGTCAATCGTGCTCAGTGGTTTTGCTCTTGCTCCGTCATACTTCCTTGATAACTAGGTCTTTAGGCTCATCAGTCTAGGTCTTCATTGTGGTAAGCTTCCCGTTCTTTGGTTCAACTCCTCTGTCTCACAACTTAATCCTAGAGCTCCTCTCTTTGGTGAGATTATACGTAAACTTGTAATATTGAAGTTTTCCCACATGAGCTTTTCATTGGCGTTATTGTCTTAACTTTGTATAATTGATCTTTCTAATCTATTGAGCTAAACAATATATGGTTAACTTTTCTGTCATATTTTTCTTTTGATGGATTTCCTTTGTAATCATTACTGCCTTTATTCTCCTCCTGGGACTGACTTTGCTATGTATGCCTAGGTGTAAGCTCATCCTTCGGTTTAAATTTACAATTTTTCCTAAGTTTTTGTTGCCTGTATATATTTGCAATTCCCCTGTTCCTTCATCTCATAATTTATGGATTAACAAGGAACACATAATATTGCATATTTATAGAAGAGAAGTGTTTTTGGCTTGTTAAATGTCTTTATTGTCCATTTTATTGAGTCATTTGAAATTGTTACCTTAAGACAAAATAGATGTAATCACGTTCTCATTGGGTCTTGTCTTTAGCCTAGTCAAATATTACCTTTTGTTTAATCCCTTTTTGGTGGTTTTGAATACATTTTGTGGAACCTTTTTATTCTTGTTCTTTGATATATTCTCCTTTTATTGGATGAATGTGTAATGGCATGATATTAATATAAGTTTTATAGTTGCAGCCTATGTTGAAAGTTCCAATCTATGGAAGAATTGGAATAGTTGAGCTTTTCCGCCCTCATGCGAGACAAATCATTTGTGTTCCTTGAATTGTTATTTTCAATGTTATTTTTTTTCAAATTATTAGCTTTAATTTTTGGCTTCCTTGTAGAGCCGATAAAATGGGTTAGGCCCGATGGGTCAGCCTGAATAGCCCGACAAAATGGGCGGGCCGGGTTTTAAAATTATAGGCCCGAAGGGAAAATGGGCTTTTTGGGCCCGGCCCGTGGCGGGCCACAGGTTGACCCGATTGCCCTGTTTTCCTTTTTTTTTTCTTTTTTTGTTTAAAATATTAAAAAATGTACTATTTTATTAATTAATGATGTGTAAATTGTGAAATTTAAATATTAAGTTAATTTTTTATGAATGATAGTGATAATTAGTTGCATTAATTTTAAAAATTATATGAAAAAATTTTTAAAAAAATATGAAAAAATTTAAAAAAAATATATATGAAAAATATTTTTTAAAAATATATAGGCCCATGGGCTTTACAAGCCTAGCCCGTTTGGCAATCTGAGCTTTTTGGCCCGGCCCGATTTGGGCCCGGCCCATTCGGATTGCCAACTATACTTCCTCTTATCCAATCTCTTACAGGGTGAAGCACAGGATTTTCTTTTTATTGCAACTGAGAGATATAAATTCCGTGTTCTCCAATGGGATTCGGAGACATCTTAGCTCATCTCTAGGTAATGCATTAGAAAGTAACAATTCTTTCCTTCATATTGGAAATTACTTAAGGTCCTAGAAATAATTTTTTTCAATTTCTAGTAGTGATTGATGTGGGTTCATAGTATAAGAACCTTAATTAACTTTTTATATTAGCCAAAAGCTTATTGATGGTTACTGTCATGTGGCAGCATTTTTCGCCTGAAAAATGAGGTAGCATTAGGTATTAAATTTGGTAACTCACTAGTGCACTTAATAATTTTGGAGTTAAAGGATAAAGATTTCTAAATAGAAGCATAGCAATTATAGAAAAGAGGATGATAAGATATGCTTCTTTGGTAAAATTCAAGGAAGAATCATATTTAGACATTAATATGATAAGACTTGTTAATCACTTTATCTATTAGGGTGACTTTCTTGAAGTAAACTGTACAGTAAACAATAAAGAAAGGCCAAAATAATTATGATTTCTTGTTAAACCTTGGTAGGAACTTTGGATATCTAAGTGGTTCTGTAAAGGCAACTTTTGTCTTATTTGAAGGATGGGCAAGATAATTGATAAAGATATTATTAGTTTTTAACATTTAGGTCGAAATGACTCTTAAACATGGTATCAGAGAGGTTAGAGCCTATATAACCAATTGGCCAAGAGCATACTTCCTACTGTCCCTGTTCTCTTGACTTAAATTTGTTTTAGCATGTTAGAAAAGTAAGAGGAATTGTCATTAATGTTTTATTGTTATTAAGGGAGTTGTTTAGGAAAGAAAAGGAAAAATATGAAAAAGTGGTCTGTTTTAGAAGATTTGGTCAGTATTTGAGAGAGAATCAGGGCATTTCTTACTAAGTAAAGAGCATCCATTAATGTATTATGATTATGAAGAGTGATCTTGGGAAAACATTGTGGGAATGTCTACAATTTGTCTACAATTCCTTTGAGTTGTCTAATATCTAGGTAGTCAATGGTTAAGGTGAAAAATACAAGTCTTTCCCCCAATCTTTATGTTCTTGTATTTATACTTTTTGCTACATCTATATATTTTGTAACATACATTATTCCATGGTGAGGTGGCTTGTTAGTGTTATTATTTCCTTTTTTATGTACATATTTTCTTTCCCTTTCCATGCCAACCAATGAGCAGTTTTTATGGGCTTAATTTTAATGGATCATAAGCTGGTTTTGTGGCTCAAATTCTAATTTATTCCTTTGCTATTCTTGCACAATAGTAAGAAAAATAAAACATCCAGCAATTCTGTTGCCCTTTTGTGTTATTTCTTTTATAAAATCAGTATATCAATATCAACATTGATATAAAAAAGCTCCACTTTTGCTTGGATGAATGTCTCTTTTTTTTTTTTTGAGATATAAATTTTCCCTTTAGTTAAGTTTCTCACATTCTCCATATGACTTTATATCATTTCATATGTTGCATTAAAATATTTGGTTGATTTTATTATTTTATACTTTTTTCACATACCAACATCTAAGATAGATTGGTTCAGGTCTTCTGGGGTTGGCTTAGTTGGACTATGTCTTGCTTATGTGAGGGCTACCAAGGTATACTTAAAACAAATTTAAATCTCATGTAACTATAATTTAGATCAATGGAATTTCTGCTCTTGAATATATATTTTTAGTACTTTATTATTGTGTGAGATTTAGAGACAAGCAAAAAAGTGCCAGGTATTTTATAATACATGTAATTGTTTTAAGATTATAATCAGAATGATTCTTGGGGTCTTAACAAGCTTTTCAGTTGAAGTTGGTCTTGACATGGTGTCAAAGCCTCTATTAACAAATCTTTAAAAGTTCAATTCTTTCATTCTTTTAATTGAAATTAAAGTTTCAACTCTAGGTATGTTGGACTAATGCTTTTTCTACACCCTAAGCTCAAAGAGCTTTCTTGTGAAGAGCAATTTAGAGATTATATATGAGATTCACTTATAGCTCAAGCTTTTGAGTTGAAATGATACTTGACACCAATAAAGAACCAAATTACTTGTTTGTATAATTTTTATGCATCAGGTTGTTATTCCTAGTAAAGGAATAATGAAAGCTTGCGCCATGTCTCTTCTTGTAAGTTAGTTCTTTTTGACCCTCTTAAACTTTGATTTGCAAAAACTCACATGAATGCATGGTGCTTTTTGTTGCTTGAAACTCAATTATTTTGGCAAAGGTAATTTGTTAAGGGGACAAGACCTTTATGTTTTAGTTAAGGGCATGGTTGTATGATTAATGAGATGAATTATTTCTAGGATCTTTGAAAAATGACTATTCATCAAATTCTATTTTGGAAATTAGATGGCATTTTTTATAAGCTTACTATTACATTTTTTTCATTTTAATATTTTCTTAACTATGATTATTGAAGCTAATGAGTCATATCGTATAATATATTTTGCATATTATTATCATTACACATAGCCAATTTATCATCCCTGACAATTTATATACTTTAACTCTATTTCATATTACATAGGTTTTTAAATTACACAAAACTCATTTAACTTATTATATGTGATGCTTCATTTTATAGTACTTTTTGGATAAGTATCATGCTTCCTACTCTAAAGAAAACATATAAGAGTAATAGAAGAATGTGTAAAGTATGTGTTAAAAAAATATAATTTATAGATTTTTATAATATTTGAGATATTGTTTACAGATATTTTGTGGTGACAATTTTATTTGTTTCATATTTGTAAGTTGATATTGATTGTTTAATAGTAATGGATTTGAAGATTTTTTTGCCAAAGTGTGTACCCTTTAATTTCTATTCATATATAATGAAATTTTCTGAGTGATTGGATTATTTATTTTGTAATATTAGATTGTTCGAATAGTTGAAATAGAATAGCCAAAATAAAAAAAGGAAATTATATATATATTTTTTAAAAAAACTCAATTTTGAGAACGTTTCAGCCTAGAAACATGTCTGAAGAGTAATAATCGGGCACGTTTCCAATTAAGAAACGTTCTAGAAAACCAGTATTCAGTGCCACAAAATTGGTATATAGGAACTTCTTTCATTTAGAAACGTGCCTGAAGACCAATCTTTGGAAATGATTCTTGCAAAAAGTAAAACGTTCTATAATTTTTTGGGAATGGCACATATGGAACGTTTCAAAAATGTTCTGGAAGTCAAAAATCAAACGTCCCGGAAACCCATTTTTGTAGTAGTGATGGGTATAAAGATTAAAGAAATTAGGAATATAAGAAACAAAAATATTGCATGTAGCCCAATAAATCATGTGAACAATAATTTCAAGAGAAAATCCACATTGTTTTGAGTTGTAAATAATGTGACTCACCATAAATTTTATATTTGATATTAATAATGATTAACTGATATTAATAAGTTGATCGGTATATTGATGTTGTTATATAGTAATATAGATGATTAAAATGTTGTAATTCCTTATTTTCTGACTTCGTTTACTACACCAAAACATTTATTTTCTCATGGAATATTCTCATGGATCGGAAGTTGGTGAGAATTTCTCACAGAAGGTCTCATGCAACATCAATTTGGGGGATATTTCTCATGGAATTTCTCATTGAGAAAACATAGTGAGAAGAATCCATGAGAAAAGTGTGAGAAAAGCCTTGAGAATTGTTGAGCTCATTGGCGGGAAAGTGGCGCCAAATTTTCTCACGGAAGTAGTTTGTGAGAAAATCTATGAGAAAGCTTCAAAAATGAAAAAAAAAAATGATAAGTAATTGTAAAATGTATTCTCACAAACAAACATCCATGAGAATTTCTCACAACATTTATATCCTTGAGAAGTTCTCACACATGACTTTGAGAATGTGGCACCTTGAGAGAAAACAAAAATAAAGGAAAAAAATTAAAACAGCTTCTCACAATAGTGGAGTCATGAGAAGTTCACACAGCTACATGTCCGAAAAAAGTTCTCAAGGTTGTAAGCCATGAGAAGGTCTTTTTGTATCATAAAATAGCTCAAGTTGTTATGATTAAAATGGCTTCTCACAACAATATTCTGAGAGAAGTTCTCACGATTGTAAGCCTTGAGAAGGTGGTTTCATATAATAAAATTGTTATTGTTATTATGAAGATTGGATTCGAACCCAGTCTTGACAAAATTTGAATGAAACACTTAACAATTGAGCTAATTAGTTTAAGATGTTATAAATATTTATAAAATTTCACTTAATTCAAATTTACAAGTACCTTAATTTCATGAGAAAATAAGTGGGACATTATAAAATAGAACAAAAATAAAATAAAAATAGTCCAAAAAAAATTCTCACAACTTGAAGACTATGAGAAATTTTCATTGTTTTATAGGCGTGAGAAATTCTCACGACTACATAGCCGTGATAATGATGCTTGAGTAAGGAATTTGAATACTCAGAGAATTTTCTCACAACCATATTAGCCGTGAGAAATGTAACATCCTACACTCAAACACCTTCAGGCTCGACCCAAACCTTCAAAAACCAATCATACACAACCTAGGGATCTCAAAACAACTTTCTAAAACTTTAAAATAGCAGAAAAACACCAGAAAGACACCTGAATAGGATGAGGCTGTGGCCTGCTATAGTTGCGCTGCGGCTCCATCCCTTTACAGATTCACCGACACCCACTGATTTTTTGGCACCTTGACCTGGATTTCTGGCACCGTGACCCTAGCATCAGAACTTGTATCAGCAAATTGCTGATTTGCCGGGCTAACTTCCGACGCACATAACTTCTTGCTTCGATCTCCGATTGACCTAATTCCAACTCCTACAGGTAACTCTCATCATTATCTAACCATGGACACTAATTTCACTTGAATCCAACTCCATTTGTATATTTTGAACACCCAACACCGTTTTGGTTACTTTTTGACCAAAACTCACAACCCATCACCTCCAATTATCACCAAAGGCAAATGGACACCCCGAGACCCTTCACACAAGTCATATTTGGCTAAACCAACATGTTCAAGGAGGTTATACCCTGAAGAAACCTTTTCTTTGAGAATTGACCCCCTTGAACCCCAAAACCACATAATAGGCTATATGCCCACAACTCGCATACATGGCCTGAAACCACCCTTGGGCTTGCATTCAACCATCCCGGCATACAAATACCTGCTCATATGTTAAAGACCCATACCGGGGTCCACTATCAACATCACACATCATTACATCACATACATCACTATACTTATCTTGCATAACATCCATCAACATCACTATCATCTCATAACATACAAATAGTACTCCCAGGACTCTCATCCAGGCAACCAACTACAACAACCTACTTGGCACAGAATTACATAAACTAAATTATAACCACTAAATATACTTGGAATTCCCAAGGATGGAAAGACCACTAACTCCTTGATCCTTTCCAAACGAGCACCAAAGTCTTCACCTGAAAGGTTAGTTCATGGGAGAGGAGTGTGAGATGATGTCTCAGTAATCGAGAATAACCACACACATACATATATACATATATCTCATGAAACTCATAGATGCAATATGAAATGAATAGTATGCATGTCGTCCTCACAGGGACCCCTATCCTTATCCTCTCTAACACATACAATCCATCCTTATTCTCCCTAACATATATATATATATATATCCAACCTTATCCTCCCTAATATATATATATCCAACCTTATCCTCTTTAACATATATATATAAATGTATAAATATCCATCCTTATCCTCCCTAACAGATATAATCACATCTTATCCTCCCTGACATATATATATATCATCATACATCATATCATTATCACATCATCACCACTCCATCTGCCATATATCACAGTCTCATAATGTCATGTGGTGATACTAATGTATCATCATCATCATAATCATCATAATGTCATGTATGCATCATATCATATCATATGAATGTCATCATCACATATCTCATCATCGTAACCATAATCATCATCTAACTCTATGCCATACCACGATATATAAAAACAGTACACACAAACACATCAATATCATGATATGAGAGAGACATACATATATGTACACAGCTATACATACTATCATACAATATCAACAATACAATATAACAAACACCCGGTTACCTCAAGTTGTCAGCACCACGTGCACAGGGGCTTAGACAAGCCTCCAGAGCACCCCAATCACAAACTATATGCTTCCAATTAGCCAGTCAATCCACTATAACAATATAATATCTCAATTAGCACAACATACCACTTGATCAAAAACCATAATTCAACCATTTAGGCCTAACCCAAGGTTTCAACCCCATATTCATACATCATTAAGCTCCGAGGAACCATTCAAACATCAATCAATCCCATACAATTCGGATTTCCAAGAGCTCTAATAAAAAACAACCTAGGGTTAAGCTTAAATCATGCATAATCCCTTCAAAACTCATACCCAAGCAATATACATACTAAATCACACTCCTTCAACCCCATTTCATCCATTTCAATCGGTGGAATTCGACCAAAATCACGAATCCCAACTTATATCCGAAAAATCCCAAGTTTAAACCAAAGAGAATGGAAAGGGAGGAGTATGGATCACTTACCAACCAAGATCCAAGCTTTTGGATGCCGAAAAACACTCCCATTTGCCAGAAAAATTGAACCCTAGCAGAGCTCATCGCGTCTTCTCTGTCACTCCCTCTGTTTATTTCTTTTCTTTTCATTCAAAATGATTCTAATTTAAACCAGTTTCTCGACTCTCGCTGCGACTCCAGATAAGTTCACCGTGGTGCCACTAGTTTCAGCCGAAAAATGCCACTGGAATTAGCTATCGCGGCGGCTGCCCTACTTCTCGTCGCGGCGTGGAGCTCATTTCTTCTCCACTTGAACCTTCCTCCGTCCTGTTTCCTTCGGTCCTACACATAATGCCAAAGACAAGTGTCATGAGGGGTGTTACAAGAACTTTCTCACGATTTCATAGGCGTGAGAAATTCTCAGTGTCTTGGACCATAAAAAAGCTTTTCAAAGCTTTCATGTGAAGCTCTTAGAGCATTCTCACGGCTTTACTGGCCGTGAGAATGTTCTCATGGCCTATATTGCTGTGAGAAAGATTCTAGAGTTTTTTTGCAAACTTTCATATTATTTTTCAGGGCTTTATTAGTGTGAGAAATTTTTCACAGTCTTAAAGCCCATGAGAAAGCTTTTAGAGCTTTTAAAAAAACTTTTCCAATAATTGAAACATAATTGTGAAGGGTCTTCTAGGCAAAATATAAAAAAGAAAAAAATTACCAAAATGTAACTTGTAAGAAAATGTTTGCTAATATATAACATTTAAAAAAATAATTTATTGTATGCTAGTGGCATTGTGTATTTTATCATGAGATACTTGATTATATATAAATTTATTTTATACAAAAAATATATTTACTTTTTAAGTTTTGAAACTCTTGACTCCCCATTCTAAATCCTTAATTTGTTAAAATTTTTACCTCCACTTCTTCATTTTCCTTTATTTCTTTCAAGCCTCCCTTGGCCCATTCTAATCTCTAAATCCCTACTTCAATCCTCTTGTCCACAAATCTGACAGCAACAAAGTACTTAAAGCTTCTCACTTGGTTGCTCTCTCTTGGCGTGAAAATTAAAAAAAGTTACTATTATTTCTTATTAAAAAGACAATAATTAGTGAGAAATTTTTTATTCCTTGTTTAAATGAAATAACTAGCAAGGCAATTATTAAAGGATTTTTATTTCACATTAGGAAAGATGTCATTAGCAAGAAAATTAGTGAGGCTTCTTTTATTCTTTGCTAGAAAATTTTTTTTGTTAAGTGATTTTAATAATCTTCGTTAAATAAGAAGTATTTTTAACTTAAAATTAATTTTAATTCATTTTTAAAATTAATGTAATGATTTTCTAGATTATAAAAATAAGCCTAGCTGTCATAGTGGGATTCGAATCCGAACAAAAAGTTTAATTAATTGCTGTTACTGCCCATTGATCTCCTATCTAATGTCGTTTTACGTGTTGTAGTTTTAATACATATAAACTATTGTTGATGACCAGACATTACGCATTTCACAGTTTCGCTCCTCCCAAATTTCATATTTCCCACCAAAATTTTCAGCAGGAGCGCCTCGTTCTTTTCCTCCTCAAAGGCTTCTATTTTTTTTTTGTGCAGCTTCCTCTATAATTTCTTTATGCCCAACCTTTCCCTTCCCACATTATTCAAATCCCTAATCCCTATCGTTTGCCCACTTTCCAAAATTTTTGACCTCTGAAAATTTCGGCCTCCTTCTCTTTCATTCCTTCACAGACACGAGTCACCAACGGCCACGAGTCCGATGGTAGTCTCTAGTCTCCGTGTAAGTTCAGCTACAATCCCTAACTTGCTCCTCCTCCTCTAGTCTTCACAGCCTCCTCCAACTCATACCTCTACTCTTTCTCAAGCTTTGCTCTCACTCACACTCCCATCTCTGTCGGTTTTCTCTTTTGTCTTTTCCATTTAACTTTATTTTTTTTGTTTTATATATAGTAATATAGGCCGAATTGCGTTTATCTTTGTTTTGGTTATTTTCTAATCCATGAGAGGGAAAAAGAAAAAGAATGGAAAGAGATGAATCCATGGGTTTATCTATCTATTTGATGTTTTGTTTTGCAAATGAGTTCTGTTTTTAAGCAAAAAATATGTGTATGCTGTAAATTGGGCTTAGCCAAATCTATGAGTAATCATGCCATGTATTTCTTTTCTTTTTTTTCTTTTAATATTTTCTCATTACAAATGCTTTTTGACTGACTTTGGGACATGGGAGTCTATTTTGGTTTTGAAAAGGACTACACTCAAACTAAAATATTTTCTCATTCAACTGTTTTTTGTGGGCTTGAGTTGGTGAGAGGCTGAGAGCATCGATCAGGCATGTGCATGCGTTGATGTACACTCATTTTTTCACTGTACACATAGACACAAATCGCTATTAATTCTGTTGTTCAATCCAAATCGAACAGCATTAGGGTATTAATGATGATGATTGATTGATTCTGTTTGGTATTTTCTTTAATAACACATAGTGAAATAATTATTGACGGATTGTGCCTGCTGATAATTTTTTTCCTGTAAAAAGGGTAAAAATAATATACGACATATTCATATATATATATAGACGTACATCACATATTAAATTTATTTGTAATTCTATGTTTACTATTAAAGCACAGCAATTATATATTTTTTAATGATAATATAATAAATAGGTAAGTGAAGTAGAAATTATATTATACTACTTTTACTGTGAATTATATATTTTATTTTGATTAAAAATTAGAAGTCACCGTGCGTTAGTAAAGAAACTATTATTTTATACACGTTCTCAAACAATGATCATAATATAAATAGTAGTATAATAATAATTGCTGCTCATGTCCTTAGATATAAATAAATCGTACTTCAAAATTTAAATTGAAAGTGAAAATATTGTAAATGGGAAAATAATGCATGGAGTTCAATGCTAAAATAATAATTAAAAAACTATAAAAAAAAATTTACGGTTTAAAAAAAATTGGTACATAGAAATTTTTGGATAATAAAATTATATTTTTTTGTTATAAAAATTATAATATATTGATTTTGATAATGACTATAAAAAAATTTAGTCATTTTTTTTATTGCCGATAATTCCTTTAATAGGTGCTTAAGCGACACCAACATCACCTGGCCTTTGGCATCATTTGGGATCAATCTATTGTTGAATCAAGTGTTTTTAATGATTCCAAACCAACTTTCTAGAGCTTGAAGAGAAGATATCAAAAGTGCACAAATGATCTCAAGTGGAGGAATTCAGGAAAAACCAGTATAGATGTAGAATCTACAGCCATGTTTAAATTGAGTAAAAGATTTTGAATTGGCAAAAAGATTTTTTTAAACTATGATTCTATGTTAATCCATGGAATATTTGAAAAACACCCACTAACAGATGAAGTTTGAAACACTTATACTGATATGCTGTTTTGAAAATTCGAACTTTGGCTTTGGAAATTCAAATTTTGATACTTGTCTGAAAAGAGCTTTCTCTGACAAACAAGCTTTGGCTTTTTGAAAATTCAAATTTCAGACAAAATACAACTTATGAAAAATGAAAAATTCATCTAAGGATATGTCAAAGCTCATCTGAAAACTAAGTTTGGAAAGAACATCAAGATGGCTCACTGACAGACAAACTTTGAACATGAAAATTTGAATTTTAGAAACAAAGCTTGTGAGTCTGTTATAATGAGATGTTGACATACGAATGATAGTATTTAGAAATTTGAACTTTGTATTAAGTCTGAAAAGAGGTCTCTCTGACAGACGAACTTTGCAGTTTGAAAATTCAAATTTCGAATAGATAAACTATTGTGTCTTATTGAACTGCCCTCTAACAGATGAATTTTGAGTATCAAAATTCAAATTTCGAAGGCACTGTAGCAAAAATGGAACAACTGTTCATACTTTCCAGAAGAACTTTAAACTTGAAAATTCATATGTTCCATCATAGAAACATTTTCCAAAGATTAAAATTCAAATTTTGCTTCATAATAGATGAACTTCAGATGTTTAATGTTGAAGTCTTTAGCTTTAGGTCTCTGCTAAATTCATCTGCTGGCCAACCAAAATTCGAACTTTGAATGTCAGAAGCATTAAATGTGGTTGGTAAATGGATAGTTTTTCAGAGTAACCGTTGGGTAATTTCTCCAACTGATAGATTTTGTCTCTAACGTATAGTTAAGACCTAAATCTATAAATATAACATCATTTGAAGTTGTGAAAAATGATTTTAATTTTATATATACTGAAACTCTACAAAATCATCAACCCAAAGTCTCTTACTCTCACATACTTTATTCTTTGTACTCCAACTTTCATATACACTCTGATTAAGAGAGTTTAGTCATTGTAAATAATCTTATCTTCATCTAGAAGAAAGATTTTCTTGTGAGGGGATATCACAAGGGATTAAGGAAGCACTTAGTTAGAGTGCAAAGAGAGAAAGTGTGAGCTCGAAAAACATTGCATCAATGTTGTACTGTGGCATTTACAAGAAGCCCACTTAATTCTTGCAAGATAGTGAAAAATCTCAAGTGGTGGCTTGGGGATTGGACGTAGGTTAAGATTGAGAGATCGAACCAGGATAAACATCTGTGTCTTCCCTTCTCTATTGATTATTCATTTATACTCTGTTTTATTGTCACCTTTGCTTTCCTCACTTTCTTAAAGTTTTGCAGAATATTTTAATCTTCCTAATTCACCCTCCTCTTGGGAAGTCAGTATATCTAACAAGTGGTATCAGAGCCCGGTTTCCCAATCAAAGGATTTAATAGTCCGGGAAATACAATGGCTGGCTTTAGCGAAAGCATACTACCAGAGGGAAACAACACAAATAGACCACCTGGCTTCAGTGGGGAATACTATGGATACTGGAAGATGATGATGCAAATCTATCTCTAGTCCATTGATCTGGATATTTGGCCCGTCATTCAGAAGGGAGATTTTGTTCCAATGGTATTACAAGATGATGGGAGGTACAAAGAAAAGTTAGAAGCTAAATGGAACGAGAAGATAAAAGAAGAGTCTTGTTGAACTTCAAGGCAAAATACTGCTTGGTCAGTGCATTAAATCAAGATGAATTCTACAGGGTCTCACAATGCTCCACAGTCAAGGATATGTGGGACACCTTGGAAATTGCTCGCAAAGGAACATTTGGAGTTGGAGAAAACAAATTGAACTCCTGCATAGGAGAATATGAGAGCTTCAGAATGGTTGAAGGAGAGAATGTTAAAGAACTGCAAAAGAGATTCACCCTCATTATGAATTAATGGAAAAGTCTTGGCAAGGAGTACACTCAGACAGAGAAGGTCAGAAAGATCCTCAAAGCTCTTCCTCTGAAATGGCAACTCAAAGTAACTGCCATAGAGGAAGCCAGAGGAGAATCAATGGCCTCTGTCACAGCCCTCTTTGGTAGCCTCGAAGAATATAAGGGAAAGATGAAGACTCTCAAGGAGGCAAGTCAAGACAAAAAGAAGAAGGGTCTTGCTCTGAAAGCTGCTGAGGAGAAAGAAGAAGAATCTGACGATGGAGATAAGCTATATGAAGAAACTCTAGCTATGATGGTCAGAAAATTTGGATGATTTTACAAGAAGAAAAGAAACAAGAAATTCTTCAAGAAAGGAGCAGCTGGAGATAGCAAGAAAGAAGGAAAAGAACCTATCACTTGCTACGAGTGCAAGAAGCAGGGACATATCAAATAGGATTATCCACAATTCCTCAAGAAGCAAGAAAAAGAAAAGAAAGCTGCAGACAAAGGCAAGAAGAAAAGAGCGTACATCTCATCAATCTGGGGCAACAGCTCAAATGAAGAAGATGATGATGAAGATGAGATTGCCAACATTTGTCTGATGGCACTTGCATCTGAAAAAGCTAAAATCCCATCCAACAGTGATTAGGAAGATGAGGTGTATGAATCTGAACCTTCCTATTCTGAATTACTGGATGCATTTCATGAATTGCATGATAAGTTCATTAAGACTGCCAAAGAACCCAAACAAGCTAAGAGAAAGATTAACAAATTAGAATCTCAGCATAACATCTCTGAAACTGCTTATCTGCATATTTCTGAATCTGCTTGTTGTAAATCATGCATTGAATTAAAGCAAACCAATGACTATTTGGTGAAAAGCATGTCTAGACTTACTAAAGGAAAAGATATGTTATTTTCCCTAATGGGAAGTCAGAGAATAACACAGGGAAAGGCTGGACTTGGCTATGACCCTTGTGCAGTAAAAGAAAAGTTTAGGAAGGAAAATCAAAATGTGTATATGAGACACTTTGTGCATGCTAGTGGCAATAAAAAGAAAGATCATATTACACGACATGTTGAATCCTATGATCAACCAAAGTATGTAAAATAAAAATATTATCTGCACTGCTTTCTTCCTGCATCTCAATCCAGTAGTCCTTTTACCACCTGTCTCTTCTGTAACAAGAAGGGACATATTTCCAGTTCATGTGCTTTAAAGAAAAATGGACTTGACAGGAAGGTTAAATGGCTTCCCAAAGGTACATCTGTATCTAAGGAAAATACTACTGACAAAAAAGGACCCAAGCAAATTTGGGTGCCTAAAAAGAAAATATGAACTTTATTTTGCAGATTTGTCTTAAAGCAGGAAAGAACAATAAATAGTATATGGATAGTGTCTGCTCAAATCATATGACTGGTGATAAGGAGAAGTTCATCACCCTTAGAGACAAGAAAGGAGGAAAGGTGACCTTTGGAGATGATTAATATGGCAAAATAGTTGGCATTGGCATTGTAGGCAAGAATCCTGAAACATCTATTGAAGAGTGTTAGGTTGACTGGTCACCCAAGAGGGGGGTGAATTGGGTGATGCAAGATTTTCATTTTTTTGGATCACAACCCAATTTCATTAAGAGTGCAGTAAAACAGGGATAAACAGAGATGGTTGAGTGTAGCAGCTAAGTAGAGAAGATGAAGAACAATACACAATGATTTATACTGGTTCAGCCTAACCACTTGGCCTACATCCAGTCCCCAAGCCACCACTTGAGATTTTCCACTATATCCCACAGGTTTGATCCGGGCACCTGTGAAGCCTCAGTACATTCTCACAAGTTTTAGTAGGCACTTGTGAAGCCACTCTCCTCACACTCTTACAAGATATGTAAATCCCTTAGTGTTTCCCCACACTAAGATTCTACCCAGAATATGTAGAAAGAAATATTTACAGAATGAAAACTCTCTTGAAGAGTAGATAATACATTGAAAGTTCACTCTATTGAGGTGGGTTTTTTAAACAATACTAAGATAGAAAGATTTTACATATTGTTGCAGCATTTTCACATAAACACTCTTAAGATTGTTACCCATAAGTTCAAATAATGTTCTATTTATAGTTTTGTGGTGTAACTAGACATTAGATACAAGATCTAGCTGTTAGAGATGTTACCCAATGGTTACTCTGCAAAACTAGCCGTTTACCAACCACATTTAATGTTTCTGACATGTTGAAATTCAAATTTTGGATGTCAACAGACAAATTTCGAAGAGACCGTAAGTTAAAGTTTTTAGCTTTGAACTTCGAAGTTCGTCTGTTCAAAGCTGAAATTTGAATTTTCATCTTGACAAATATTTCTATGTTAGAACATTCGAAATTTTCAAGTTTAAAGTACTTCTGATGAGTGTGAATAGTTGTTCCATATTGCTATAGTATTTTCGAAGTTCGAATTTTGGTTCCCAAAATTCGTCTGACAGTGAGCAACTCAATATGGCACAAGTTCTTCCTTTCGAAATTCAAATTTTGGATGTGAAAATTCATCTGTTGGTTGTTCTAGAAGTATTTCTATGTTTCTGGATATTCGAAATTCGAATTTTTAAAGCTAAAATTCATCTGTTATACTTGAAGTTCAAATTTTCAAAGCCAAAATTCGTCTGTTAGCTTTTATGGAAGTATTTTCACATTCTAGTGTTTCAAAATTCAAATTTTGAAAGCCAAAATTCGTCTATTGGACCTGAAGTTCAAATTTTCAAAGCCAAAATTCATCTGTCAGTGGCAAACCCAACTTTTCACGAAGGTTCCCTTCGAAATTCGAATTTCGGAGGCACGAAATTCGTCTATTGCAACGGAACCTATGTAACTTCGAATTTTGCACTGTAGACAATTTTGCAAAAGCCATAACTCTCTCATTTTAACTCCAAATTAAGCAAATGATCTATGGTTGGAAAGCTATAAATGTCTAATTTCAAATGAAATAAATTTTACTTCAAAATAAAATGTATTCTATGAGATATGTTCAAACAATAATAAGAGGTCAAAACTAAAAATTCATATTTCACTACTTAACTTTAAATAACCATAGCTTTTTCATAAGATCTTTATTTTGTGTGAAATAACCTTCTTTAAAAAGCCTATTAAGTCTAGTTTCACATGAAATAAGTTTCACTTCAAACCCATATGTATTTTGAGAGATATATTAAAAACACTAATCAAAGGTCAAACTCTAGATTCTTGAAAACCAGATTTCACTAACTATGCTTGACTCGAAATTCGAAGTTCAACACTTGAAATTTGTCTGTCAGAGGTAATATCTCTGGAACTTCAAATTTCAGTCAGCAAAGTTCATATTTTCACAAAGTATATGAAGTTTAACTTCTCAAAATTCGTCTATCATCAGAGTTTTTCAAATCTAACTTATGCTAACATCAGACTTACTTAATCTAACTCATTTAAAACTTATGGTAACAAGATTAAGTAATTTTCAAAGATTAATTCCACCTTAAGACCTAAGTGAAAATAAAATATACCAGTGACTAGGTCTTCAAATATTGAGTTCCACTTCCACTTGGTCATTTCCTTCTTAGCATGCTCCCTTCTGATCTTCCATTTTTGGAGCATCCTTTCTTTTCTTCTTTCTTGAGTGAGGCATGATATTGATTTCCATTTCTGTATTCCAATGCTCACTCTTCTTACTTGGACTAACCTACATTTAATATATTACACTTACAAACCAAGTTGTTAGTCCAGTTTATATATCCAACTTATATTAGTTATTGTAAAAGTACAGTGGATATATTTACACATAGCATGATATATGTATTATAACCATAATTAAATACATGTTAATATGTATTTTACTTCTTTAAGGAACATTATATATGTCAGATACATATAATGCATTTGTTCCTTATTACTCTATATTTGTCATCATCAAAACTTATATTGTACTAAACCTCACAAAGAGGTGCTGTTTGTAATTGGTCTCAACCATAATCTGCTAAGAGTGAGTTAGATATGTGACAAAGGAAACTGGGTACTGTTTGACTCAAAGTTCTGCCTAGTCATCCGAAAAAGTGATCACAAAGTAATCCTCAAGGCTCAAAGGGATGGTAATTGTTATACTATTGATCTTGATGAACTTCCTCCCTTAGATTCTGTCTGTTTGATTAGTCAGGATAATGACAGTTGGTTGTGGCATAGAAGATTAGCACATGTTAACATGAATTAACTATCAAAGCTGGTTAAAAATGAGTTAGTCACTGGCCTACCAAAAATCTCTTTTGAAAAAGACAAAGAGTGTGATGCACGCCTAAGAGGAAAACAAACTAAATCATCATTTAAATCTAAAAACATGGTCACCAAATCTAGACCGCTGCAACTATTACATATGGATCTGATAGGACCATCTAGAGTTAAAAGCATTAGTGGAAATCTGGGCTGATGCAGTAAACACAGCAAGTTATATCATAAATAGAGCCTACATCAGACTAATTCTTGGGAAGACTTCTTACTAGCTATACAAAGAAAGGAAGCCAAACCTCTCACATCTACATGTATTTGGCTGTAAGTACTTCATTCACAACAATGGAAAGGAGAATTTGGGTAAGTTTGATACCAAATCTGATGAAGGTATATTTCTAGGCTATTCTAGTAGGAGTAAAGCATATAGAGTTTTTAATAAAAAATCTAAATTAGCAGAAGAATCTGTGCATGTAATGTTTATTGAAAATGAAACTGTTTCTAAGCATGTCACTGGTGAAGATGATCTTATTTCAAACTTCAAAAGCTTAGATCTTTCTGAAGAAGATAAAATTGAACCTCAAAAAATATCTGAATCTATTAACATAGAGGAAGACATTCAGGAGAAAGATTTTGAGGATGAGAACAATGAAGAAATATCTCAAGAACTCCCTAGAGCTTGGAGATATCAAAGGAATCATTCTGTTGATTAAGTAATTGGGGATGTTCAAGAGAAAGTTAAAACTAGAAAATAGTTAAGAGATGAAATGATAAATTGTGCCTTCATTTCTCAAATTGAACCTAAATGTACTGAAGAAGCTTTAACTGATGAATGTTGGATTTTAGCTATGCAAGATGAATTGAATCAGTTTGAAAGAAATCAGGTTTGAGATTTAGTGCCTAGACCCAAAAATCATCCTATCATTGGCATTAAATGGGCTTTTAGAAATAAACTTGATGAATCTGGATTAATAATCAGAAATAAAGCTAGACTGGTTGCTAACAGATATAATAAAGAAGAAGGTATTGATTTTGAAGAAACCTTTGCTCCAGTGGCTAGATTAGAAGCAATTAGAATTCTATTAGTATATGCATGTATGAAGAATATAATGCTATATCAAATGGATGTAAAGAGTGCTTTTCTTAATGGATATATCATGGAACAAGTTTATGTAGACCAACCTCTAGGCTTTGAGGACCCTACAAAATCAAACCACATTTATAACTTGAAGAAAGCTCTTTACGGTTTAAAGTAAGCCCCTAGAGCATGGTATGAAAGGTTAAGTAATTTTCTAACTGAATAGGGATTTAACAGAGGAAAAGTAGATACTACTTTGTTCACTAAGAAAAAAAATAAAGATTTGATTATTGTTCAAATTTATGTTGATGATATTATATTAGGTGCTACTAATGAATTTCTTTTCAAGAATTTTTCTAAGCTAATGTAGAGAGAATTCAAAATGTCAATGATGGGTGAGCTCAACTTCTTCCTTGGATTACAAATTAAGCAATGTGATGATGATATCTTTCTCAATCAATCTAAGTATCTGAAAGAATTGCTGAAAAAGTTTGACATGGAAAACGCTAAGCCAATGGGAACACCTATGGCTAATGTAACCAAGCTTGATATGGATGAAGGAGGAAAAATGTTTGACATAACTCAGTATAGAAGAATGATTGGATCTCTGCTATACCTAACTGCTAGCAAACCTGACATCATGTTTAGTGTTTGTATGTGTGCAAGGTTCCAGTCATGTCCCAAGGAAACCCATGCAACTGCTGTGAAGCGTATCTTCAGATATCTTATTGGAACATCACAGATGGGTCTTTGGTATCCAAAGGACAATGGAGAAGATCTCAAAGGATACATTGATACTAACTTTGTAGGATCCAAAACTGACAGGAAAAGTACAAGTGGAACATGTCAGTTTCTTGAAGGATCCTTGGTCTCGTGGTTTAGCAAGAAGCAAAACAATGTAGCCTTATCCATGGCAGGAGCTGAATATGTTGCTGTTGGAAGCTATTATGCCCAAGTCATCTAGATGAAATAACAGCTTGAAGATCTTGCGATTGTGATGAAGGAAATACCAATAATGTGTAATAACCAAAGTGTCATTAACATTACAAAGAATCATGTCATGCATTCAAGGACAAAGCATATTAAAGTTAGGCACCACTTCATAAGGGATCATGTTCTGAAAGGAGAAATCGGATTAGAATACATCCCAATAGAAGATCAAGTTGCTGACATTTTGAGAAAGCCTCTTTCAGAAGATAGGCATCACAAAATCAGAAGAGAATTAGGTATGGTAAATCCCAATGAACTGTAAGTAAATCTTTGTGCAAATCTGTTAATAGAATTTTTGACATTAATTTAATTCTAACTTTAGCATCAGAGTAAGTTTAATTTAAGTTGCAGGTACTCCTCATAAGTTTCAATGGTAATAAATCTGAAAAAAGAAGCACTCCAGGATAAAACAGTCAAAAAGATGAAAAAAAAGGAAAGCTAAAAATATGAGTTTCTGGATCCATTATGTAAGTTTATGAAGTTAAAATTCGCATTTTAGATGTGTATTAGACAAATTTCCTTGATAAATTGTGTTTTAGAACAAGTTAGCATGCTTAACATTCGAATTTTGATACCCATCAGATGAACTTCAGCTTGCTTTACATTGTAACAGTTCTCGATGGTCCTTCAAAATTCATCTGTTGGTCTATGAAAATTCAAAATTTCAAAAATAAAGTTCCAATGTTATCTTTGTCCAACATGAAAATTATACGAATTTCCATTTCTCAAAGTACGCATGTTGGAAACTCTTTACAAAATGCTGAAATTTGAATTTCTGATTTAAAATTCTTCTGTTGAAACATGCTCACATTATTGAATCTCTGAAAGATGAATTTTCATAATTAAAATTCATCTATTGTTTGTTGTATTGATAATTGCTTGCTACCTATCCTTCGAAATTCGAACTTTGTTGAAACAAAGTTCATCTGTTCATCTTTTGCTGTTTGAACCAAGCCTCTGTCAAATGAACTTTTAGAAGAAAATTCATTTGTCAGTAAGCTTTGCTGAATGGGTTAACTTGTAACTACTCGAAGCTTGAATTTTAACCCCTTAAAATTTGTCTGTCCTGTGGTTACACACGTTAAAACTGACGGTTATCCTCTGAACAGACGCAACCATATTCATCTGTTTCACGAGTCTGTTCAAATTCTCTCTTCAATACCCTTTAATTCTGATCGTAAATCTTCATCTTCCACCGATTAAACTTCTTTTCACACCCTAAAAACACATTCCTTGCTTCATTCTGAATCATTCAACCACGAAAATGGCAAGAGTGAAATATCTCAAAGTTGGAAAGGGAGAATCTCGGCCAAAGAGAACCGTGAAATCTCAATACGCCTCAAAAGAGAGTGAGAAACCGAAAAGAAAAGGTGAATCTAGCAAAGCAACCCCATCCAAAAGGCAAAAAACAACACTAAAGCCTAATTCAAAGAAAGCTAGGCCATCTTCTTCAAAGAAAATAGAGCCCTCAGTTCTTACTACTCTTGCTGCTGCTGTTGTTGCTTCCACCTCCTCTAGTACTGAATCTGGAGAATACAAGCTGACCACATTGCCATTATGAAGCAATGTTCATATTCAGGAGGAATACATAACCAAGTTTGTGAGCAAGAAGGTGATCAAGCCTCACTGTGTCAATATGGAAGAATTTTTAATCTCTAACAACTTTGATGCCGGGCTTTGGATGATAAGATACAAGAATTTGTTAGAGATATTAGAGAGGTATGATGATGATGTAGTCAAGACTTGGTATGCCTCTCTGAAATACAACAACAAGAAGAGAAAGTGGGAAGTCAATATGAGATCAAGGACTATTTGGCTAACAAATGAAACCCTTAACGAGGTGTTAGAAATTCCAGGGCAAGATAGCTTGAAGATTGACATTACTGCTTCTGGGTACATGGATGAGGCAGAGACTGCTGATGAAGAAGGTAGACCTTCCCTAAACTACAAGGAGAGCACAATCCTGAACACTTTGTTCAGAAGAAAGGAGAATAGGCCACCCATAAGTTTGCTTAAGCCCACTGACCTTAGTGCTCAAGTGAGAATCCTACACTACATAATGTCTAGGATTATCTTCAACAAAGGAGGTAGCTTCAATCTGATCACAAGGGCAGAGACACATGTAATGGCAGCAATCATGCGTGGAAAGTTTATCAACATGGGATATATCATTGTCCAACGCATGATCAAGGCTAGGGATCAGAGGAAAGACTCCACACTTCCTTATGCAGCAATCATCTCGAGGATCCTTCAATATGCCAGAATTCAGCATCTTGACAAAGGGAAAGGAAAGCCTACTGAAATCTTCAAGGAAGAAGAGCTGCAAAGGATGGGGATTGAGAAGAAAGATGGAAGATGGATTGGAAAGGAAGCTGGAAATCCTAAAGATCTCTTCTTTGAAGATGCCTCCTTGTAGCAAGAAAGTACCTCTGAGGCTACTCCAAGACCCACACCTCAGTCTTCTCAGCCTATTCCATTTCCTTCTCAGCCTGCTTAAGCTTCAATTCTATCTACTCCCTTCTCTCGTGCTAAGCCAACCAAGATCACTGAGTTGTATCACAGCTTGTCTACACTCATACTCAGCATCAGGGATGAGCAAAATGCCAAGTTTGCTTTTCTGCAAGATCAGATCCACCAGTTGGCCAAGAACATGAAAGTGGTTACTGATGCATATGAAGATATAAGGAGTGTCATTCCTGCCACATCAGCTCCACCTCAGCCAGGATTCTCTGAGCCTATAATGTCTCTAACTCCTGAGCCTCCAAGTCCATTTGAGCTAGCCTCTCTTGTTCCTGATGATGCCGTAAAGGATACTGAGGCTGCTGGCACATTGAGCACATCACAGGCCTCCAGCAATGAGGCAAGTCTTGGTCCTCCCTTGGACTATGGCATGGAGGAAGAAGGTCCTCAGGAACCAAGCTTTCATGAGCCTATTTCAGCAGATGCTCAAGAGTCAATTCTTTCACATCAAGAATCTGAGCAAGTTGAGAGACTTGTGGCAACAATCACCACGTCACCATTCATGCAAGCTGCCCTGAATGAAAAAAGGAGCATTGTGCCTTATATTGAATTGGAAGCCATTGCACACAATACTCTCTTGCAAGCTTAGAGAAGAAGGCTTGAAGAGATGTTTCGTCCTCCTGCTCCCTCACCTGTTTCATCTTATGGTTTCTTGAAGGCACGAAGGGCTCAATTGGTAGTCACAAGGCAACCAATTTTGGAACTGCTTGAAATCTCTGATGAGGATGAGGACACAAGTTCTAAAGTTTCTGGATCCTTGCAAAAGCTCAATCCAGACCTGCCATTTGTCTCTATGCCTCTTCAAGCTATTCCAGTATCTCAGATTCCTCCTCTTGCTGATATTTTCCACCTTCTTGATGATGCCAAAAAGGGGGAGAAGATATCCGAGCAAACTGGAAAGTCTTCTGGCAAGAGCTACAACAAGAAGTCCAAGTCCAAGAAATAGTGTTTTAAACTTATTGATGCTTGGTTCTTCTTATAGTATTTTGTAATGTTGTTTTGTTTTCCAGTTGCTTTATAATATCTTGAAATATTTTTTATGAAATGAAAATTTCTTTGATCTGGACTCTATGATTGCATCCTTGTGTTGAACTTTGAATGAATTAATCTCTTTACTTGATCTATTGTACATGATATCTTTCGAATTATAATGCATATATTGAGGGGGAGCTTGTTAAAGCAAACCCAAGTACTAATCCAGTTTGTAAGTTGTTTTGTCATCATCAAAAAAAGAGAGAATGTTGAATCAAGTGTTTTGATGATTCCAAACCAACTTTCTAGAGCTTGGAGATAAGATATTAAAGGTGCATAAATGATCTCAAGTGGAGGAATTCAGGAAAAACCAGCATAAGAATAGATATAGAATCCAAAGCCATGTTTAAATTGAGTAAAAGACTTTGAATTGGCAAAAAGATGTTTTTAAACTATGATTCTATGTTAATCCATGGAATATTTGAAAAACACCCAGTAACAAACGAAGTTTGAAACACTTATACTGATATGCTGTTTTGAAAATTCGAACTTTGGCTTTGGAAATTTGAATTTCGTATTTGAAAATGAACAAGTCTAAAAAGAGTCTTCTCTAACAGACAAACTTTGACTTGAGAAATTTGAATTTTGATACTTGTTTGAAAAGAGCTTTCTCTAACAGACGATCTTTGACTTTTGAAAATTCAAATTTCAGACAAAACACAACTTATGAAAAATGAAAAATTTGTCTGAGGATATGTCAAAATTCATCTGAAAGCTAAGTTTGGAAAGAACATCAAGATGACTCACTGACAGACGAACTTTGAACATGAAAATTCAAATTTCAAAAACAAAGCTTGCGAGTCTATTATAATGATATGTTGACATACGAATAATAGTATTCAGAAATTCGAACTTTGTATTAAGTCTAAAAAGAGGCCTCTCTGACAGACGAACTTTACAGTTTGAAAATTCAAATTTTGAATGGATGAACTATTGTGCCTTATTGAACTGCCCTCTGACAGACGAATTTTGAGTATCAAAATTTGAATTTCTAAGGCACTGTAGCAAAAATGGAACAACTGTTCATACTTTCCAGAAGAACTTTAAACTTGAAAATTCATATGTTCCATCATAGAAACATTTTCCAAAGATTAAAATTCAAATTTTACTTCATAATAGATGAACTTCAGATGTTCAATGTTGAAGTCTTTAGCTTTCAGTCTCTGCTAAATTCATCTGTTGGCCAACCAAAATTCGAACTTTGAATGTCAGAAGCATTAAATGTGGTTGGTAAATGGATAGTTTTTCAGAGTAACTGTTGGGTAATTTCTCCAACTGATAGATTTTGTCTCTAACGTATAGTTAAGACCTAAATCTATAAATATAACATCATTTGTAGTTGTGAAAAATGATTTTAATTTTATATATACTGAAACTCTACAAAATCATCAACTCAAAGTCTCTTACTCTCATATACTTCATTCTTTGTACTCTAACTTTCATATACACTTTGATTAAGAGAGTTTATTCATTGTAAATAATCTTATCTTCATTTGGAAGAAAGATTTTCTTGTGAGGGTATATCACAAGGGATTGGGGAAGCACTTAACTAGAGTGTAAAGAGAGAAAGTGTGAGCTCTAAAAACAGAGTATTAACACTGTACTGTGGTATTTATAAGAAGCCCATTGAATTCTTGCAAGATTGTGGAAAATCTCAAGTGGTGACTTGGGGATTGGACGTAGGTTAAGATTGAGAGACCGAACCAGGATAAACATCTGTGTCTTCCTTTCTCTATTACTGCTTTTACTAATTATTCATTTATACTCATTTTTACTATCACCTTTGCTTTCCTCACTTTCTTAAAGTTTTGTAGAAAATTTTAATCTTCCCCTTTCACCCCCCTCTTGAGAAGCCAGCATATCTAACATCTATCAAATCTATACATAGCTTGTGTTTGTTACTAAAATATTTATGGCACCTTAGAGTTGAAGTGGAGGTCTTTGACGCATTTCAAAACCACTTTCTACTCTATCTTCATTCACAAGAGGATTTACAATTCATTCTTGAAAATAGCCCTTAGGTCCTTCAAAGCAAGCTGTTTGTGGTAATTCCTTGGACACCATCTTTATCTCTTCACCAAATTTCTCTCACAAAGCTTAATCTTTGGGTCCACCTTTATGGGTTACCCCCTAAACTCATTACAAATGAAATGGCCAACTGATGTAGGGCTTCCTATGGAACACATTTTACCTTTGCCTCAAGGTTCATATTCACATCAACAGTCCCCGGTTCACTTCTTGCCAAGTGATATTAGCATATGGCTCCTCCTGCATGGTTGAAGTTGTTTTTGAACAAATGCTTTATATATGCTTTCGCTGCAACTTTATTGGTCATACTCTGTCTCAATGTAACAAAAGCTCTTATTGGCTATCTCAAGCTTTACAGTTTGTCTCCAACCCACTATGAGACCGTTGTCAATTATTTCATCTTACCTCACATTCCTTGGCCCCCCCTCCATGGTGGCGCCGTTTTATATTCCTTGATTGAGAACATAAACAGAGTACTTCTATTACGTTCTCCTCAATGGACTCAGCAACCTTCAACTCTATTTTTCTCAACGGACTCAGCAACCTTCTACTCTATTTTTAAACCTCACCCAGCACTATATTCTGTAACACAATTTGAGCTCCGTTTGGAGCCTATACAACCCACTGGACAAGACTTCCATGTAGAACTGGTCAGGACACATGAGAATTTGTTTTAAAAAAACTGATAATAATTTGGTTTGCCATTGCTATTATATATGCACTCCTTAGAGCTTTTGGTTAAGGTGTCATTATAGTCTTCCAAACCTCATTTTCATAGCCATTATTTAATTTGATGATGAGTATTTAAGGCACTTATGGAAATCACAAATGCAAGGTATATGGAGTGGAATATTGTGGGGTGGAACTGGTTCTCAAACCCTCTTGTTAGGTATTATGGTCCTTCACTGTAATTGGGACAAAGAGGTAAATGAGTCACACAAATTCATGAGAACCTTAGAAGTAGATGATAATGATGAAATGAAATAAGATTAAGTGGATCATAATGGGAATATATTTGTTTGCTAGTCTTAATTTTAAATTTTGAAATGGTGTAGGCAGAGAGAGCTCTGAGACTCGTAGAGAAGTGGGACATGGGTATTAAGGAAAATCCTCCACCCTTGGCATAGACAATCACATGAAGCCCTAATTAGTATTATCATTAGAAACCGAATAACTATTTCCGTAGATAGAAATCAAGATATATATAATGACAAATACAAAATCTATTATGTTACTGGTGGTTCATGGTACTTGTGACATTTTGACTAATGTGAAGTAATTAAGCTTGGCTTAATGACGCATTTTTGCAAGGAATGAATTTTTCTTTTGGCAAGGAATGATCTAAATATATTAAGAACTTGATGTTATAGGGTAAAATGGCCTTAGACACTATTGCTTTATGTTGAATCAAGTGTTTTGATGATTCCAAACTAACCTTCAAGAGCTTGAAATAAAGATATCAAAGGTGCACAAAAGGTTCAAGTGGAGGAATCATGGAGAAATCAACGCAAAGATTTTTTGTAGGATGTTAAGTAATGTTTTGATTTAAGTAAAAGACTTTGATTTGATGAAAAGATGTTTTAAAACCTTGATTCTATGTTAAATCATGGAACATTTGAAAACCATCAACCAACAGACGAAGTTTGAAAGGTTTATACTGATCTGTCATCTTGAAAATTCGAACTTTGGCTTTGGAAATTCGAATTTCGTAGTGAAACTGAACAAGTCTGAAGAGAAGACTCTCTGACAGATGAATTTTGACTTAAGAATATTCAAATTTTGATAAGTGTCTGAAAGGAGCTTTCAGTAACAGACGAACTTTGGGTTTTGAAAATTTGAATTTCAGACAAAATGAAACTTATGAAAGCTAAAGAAATTCGTCTGAAATTATGTCAAAGTTCATCTGAAACCTAGTTTAGATTGAGTTTCAAAATTGCTCACTGACAGACGAACTTTGAACATGAAAATTCGAATTTTAGAAACAAAGCTTGTGAGTCTGATATATTGATATATTGACATACGAATGACAGTATTTGTAAATTCGAATTTTGAAGTAAGTTTGAAAGGAGGTCTCTCCGACAGACGAACTTTGCCATTTGAAAATTCGAATTTCGAATTAGATGAACTACTGTGCCTTATAAGCCAGCTACGGATAGACGAATTTTGGGGTTCCAAAATTCGAATTTTGAAGGCACTGTAGCAAATTGAGAATACTGTTCACACTTAATAGAAAAACTTTCTACTTGAAAATTCGTATGTCACAATATAGAAACACTTTCCAAATATCAAAATTCGAACTTCAGTTCATGATAGACGAACTTCAGGCATTCAACGTTGAAGTCTCTAGTCTTCAGTTCTACGAAATTCGTCTGTTAACCAACTGAAATTCGAATTTCAGAATGTCAGAAGCATTAAATGCGGTTGGTTAACGGATAGTTTTTCAGAGTAACCGTTAGATAACTTCTCCAATGGATAGATTGTGTCTCTAATGTATAGTTGAGACCTAAATCTATAAATATAACATCATTTGAAGTTGTGGGTAATGATTTTAACTGTGTATATACTGAAACTCTGCCAAATCATCTACTCAAAGTCTCTTACTCTCTCACTTCAATATTTGTACTTCAACTTTCATATTCGCTCTGTCTAAGAGAGTTTAATTTTTGTAAACAATCTTATCTTCATCTTGAAGAAAGATTTTCTTGTGAGGGGATATCACAAGGGATTGGGGAAGCACTTAGTAAGAGTGCATAGAGTGGAAGAGTGAGCTCTAGAAACAGAAGATCATCTTTGTACTGTAGCATTTGCAAGAAGCCCATTGAATTCTTGCAGAATAGTGGAAAATCTCAAGTGGTGACTTGGGGACTGGACGTAGGTCAAGTGGAGCGAATGAACCAGGATAAATATCTGAGTTTTCTTCTCCTTACTGCTACTTTTACAGTTTATTCATTTATACTCTGTTTTACTGTCATACTCTGCTTTCTTCACCTTCTTGACTTTTTGCAGAAAATTTTAATCTTCCCAATTCACCCCCCTCTTGGGAAGCCAGCTCATCTAACGCTTTAAAGTTTTCCTTGATCAGTCTTTTATTAATGATTTTGCTTTGCCAACATGTTCTTTAACTCTAACTGTTGCTAGAATATAGTAATAAAAAAAACAGCTTTCAAGTTTCATAATGATTATCTAACTTTAATGTGTTGTTAATATCACATTAAATACTAAATGCATCATTTAAAAGTAAATATTTTCTTTTGATCTACGTTGTCAAAAAGATTTATGAAAAATTTGCATTTACTTAGGAGCAACTAAAAAAAAAAAAGTTTAGTGTAATCTCAATATGCTATTTTTAATACGAAGTCTTAAGTTCTCTTTGCTTGCAAATGGCAAAAGGAAGCTTAGTTAAGTGAGAGAATACCTATGCTTGATTGGATTTTTATGCTTGTGATTATGATGGATTTGATTTTTAGGATTGTATTTCTTTTGTGTAACTAATATGCTTCTTGCTTTTGATACATTTTCCCTTGTGCTATTATTCCAGGTTATGCAGTTGTTGAATGAACATTTGCAAGAGAGTACCAACTTTCTTGTTGTGGTCTTGGCTTTCGCTTGTTCCCATAAGTAAAAATTTACATTATAGTGTTTGATACTTTCCCATCATTAATTTATAGATGAATGAGGCTGGGTTATTTTTTTGAATAATTATTTTATAATAATATATAAGTTTTATTATTTATGTAAGTTGTAGATGATACTTTCCCATCATTATCTTGGAGATGGGCATAGCATATAAGATTTGGTCATTTCTTGAGGCCCTTCTTGAACATCAATAAAAGTTGGTCACCTTCCAGGCAATATTCTAATAGATTTCTAGTATTAGATTATTATTTTCTATATTAGATTTTTAGCATTCTCACATAACTAGTTTGTGAGAATGCCTACATTTTTTTTTTAAATTTCTTTTATTGTTTCTCACAGAATTTCTCACGGGTTATTTTGTGAGAAATTTCTCACATGAGCAAATTTGTGAGAATTTCTAATGGAATTGAGTCCATGAGAAGTTTCTTACAGAAGTTATTCTGTGAGAAATTTCTCATAGAAGAGTTATTTATGAGAAATTTCTCATAGACTACCATCCATGAGAAATATGCATAAATTCCGTGAGAAAAATTTCTCATAGATGAATTCTGTGATAAAATTTTTTTTCCCATGGCTAGTTCTCTCATGCTTATTTTTTATGAGAAATTCAATGAGAAAGTGGTTTCTCATGGATTTTGAACTTTTTTCTCACAAATTTTATCCATGAGAAAATGGTTGATTTGGTGTAGTCTTTCATTTTTTTTTTATTTTCCCAATGCCAATACCATCAGTATAAATATAAAATGTAAAATTTATAGCATGCAGTATTCACAAATATAAACAATACATCTCATTTCTAAAATTCTGAATATTATATGAAAAAATTGTCTAGTTAATAAAAATAAAACAAAAAGCTGAAAGTTGACTTGAGAGGTGTGACACCCTCAGAATAAAAGGGAGCAATATTTCATAAAGAGAGCAAGTGCCATGTTTCCTTATCGGAGGGAGGTGACTAGAGGGAATAGAATCAAAAGGACAGGGAGGCTCTAGACTTGTGAAGGAGCTGAAGATAATGAAGAAGAGCTTTGTCATCCTCTTGATGATGATCCTTACTATTGCAGATTCATGGGGAAGCAACTCAGAGAACAACATCTATATCACCACCAGTGGATTGCTTCACCATTATGATGATGAAATGGCTCAGTTCATGGTTCCTCACTTTGCCAGAATGCTTTCTGAAATCGATTTCGTCGCTCAAAGTACCATCAAAAGAGAAACACCAGCCATCACCTGTCCTCGAGATTTATTACACATTTACTGCACTGGGCGCATCAAGATTAATTCTCCTAAGAACCCGTACTGTGATGTCACAAATAGAGATCCCTAGCTCGTGCAAGTCATGAAAAGATTGGAGAGTCGTTTCTAATGTCTAAGGTTTCTCATTTTGACCGTTAGAAACTGCTTCCTTTTATATATTATGTAATTTCTTTTGAACTCCGCGTGGCGTATATTCACTTTCCTTTTTATCTTTTCTTTTCTCCAGTATTTTGCTGATTTGCATCTTTTAGTGGACTCTGAGTCCTACATTTGTTAGAGAAAAGTGTTGTTTGTTTCCTTCTTCGTTTCATGAGAATAATTTGATGCCAATCGAAGTGCTCTCTTTCTTTCTCTCTCAATGCAAGTTTGAATCCACTTGTATACACGATATTTGAATTAATTCAAATATTTAAATAATAATTAATATAAAATATAAAAATTATAATAAGTTGTTTTGTTTTTAAGTCATTACCAATGCAATTCATTTATTAAATATCGTAAAATACACATGAAAAAGTATATGTATATGTGCATATATATGTCCATGTTTTTTATCTGATGTCGTAATTTTTTTTTTATACCATTTCCGCTTCTATATATCCATTGTTAGAGGTTTTTTTTTTCCTGGCCAACTGAGAAGACACTTCTATTGCTACCAGGGAATTACAGCAACAATGTCCAAAACAGAAAAATAAACGCAACCTAACGCAAGAACTAACACAGCAACAAAAGACTGTCAAGAACACAAGGACTCAGCTAATTACCCAATACTCATCCTAGCCTACAGTAGATCAGAAACTGAAATATCATTTACTAATAAGGTTTTGACAAAGCTCATTAGTAGATAATTATATCTCTTAAACATATTATCTTAAATTTAATCATGAGCCTTACATATGGAAAATGTCTTGTTGAGGAAAACAAAACCTACTTGGATGATATTTATATCACTAAAAGATTAGTCTATCACTGTCGGTTAGAAATATTCTTGATATTGAAAAAAGAAAAAATAATAAAGCATGTTTTAATTTTCGCACTTTTGTGTGAAATAATTTTCAGTTTGAATTAACGCTTTCTTTTTTATTTCAAAAGAGAAAATTAAGAGTGACGACGTTCAAAATTAATTGTCTGCCTCCTGCTTGCGGACATCTTATTTTATTTTTTGCCTACTATTGTGGCCCACATTTTGTCACTGTATAGTATTGGAGGAAAAAGATGCAAATGATTTGAAACGCATCCTTTAATGAGAAAGTAGCAATAATAATAGAATTTCAAATTTTCAAATTTTTTCTTGTAAATTTTGATTATAAAATTTAAACAAATCGAAAGAAATAAATAAATGAATAAATTTTTTGCACAAAACTTCTTATTTTGTAACATTTTCTTTCCAAATTGATAATAAAGTTATCATAAAATATTTAGGAAAAATCAACTTATTAATCCTTAGAATTTGCATCATCTTGCAATTTGGCTTCTAGCTATGGTTCAAAGTTTCTAAACCTATCATTAAATTTTCCAACATTTACAAGGTTAGTCCCCATAATTCTATCCCTTTGATTTTCACTCCTGATGATGATATGGCTAGATGGAGTGGACAAAAGTGCTGATGTGGTTGACAGTGGGTTTCTATGGGGTGATGACATGGACTAACTTATACATATATAACATGCCACATCACATTAGAGATAGAAAGGAGAAAACACATTTGAGGACCAACTAAAAAAGAAAATCTTCACAAAAATCTTTGATTGATATTATCAATTCCGAAAAGGACTTAGGTTCTTACAAAAGAAAATAACCTTTTGAGTGAATAAAAATATCTTTAAAATATAGAGTATTGAAAACTGTTATATGATCAACTAGAAAATTTTCAAATGTCACTTGGAATTTTTTTTACCCCAATTGAAATTTTTTTCAAATATTTTTTCTACAAAAGATGATTGGCAATTTTACCAAGGAATCCAATCCATGAAGTCCTTCTCTCTTCAATTATTTGGCTTTGGCAATCTCACATTATCACCCATCACTACAAAAAAATAGATCTTAAGTGATGACTTTCGGCGGTGACCAAAAAAGGTCGCCGCTGAAAGTCCGTCTTTCAGCGGCGACTAAAAGAGTCGCAGCTGAAAACACACTTTCCGCGGCTACCAAAAAGAGTCGCCGCTGAAAACACACTTTCCGCGGCGACTAAAAAGAGTTGCCGCCGAAAGTCAGTGTTTCTGCGGCGATTGAATAAGTCGCCGCTGAAAGTTAGCCTTTCAGCGGCGACCTTTTTCAGTCGCCGCTGAAAGACGGACTTTCAGCGGCGACTTTTTTTAGTCGCCGCTGAAAGACTAACTTTCAGCGGCGATTAAATAAGTCGCCACTGAAATACGGACTTTCAGCGGCGACCGAAAAAGCTCGCCGCTGAAAGTCCGTCTTTCAGCGGCAACTGAAAATGGTCGCCACTGAAAGTCTAACTTTCAGCAGCGATTAAACAAGTCGCCACTGAAAGACGGACTTTCAGCGGCGACTGAAAAAAGGTCGCCGCTGAAAGGCTAACTTTCAGCGGCGACTTATTCAATCGCCGCGGAAACACTGATTTTCGGTGGCGACTGAAAATGGTCGCCGCTGAAAGTTAGACTTTCAGCGGCGATTAAACAAGTTGCCGCTGAAAGACGGACTTTCAGCGGCGACTGAAAAAGGTCACCGCTGAAAGTCCGTCTTTCAGTGGCGACTGAAAATGGTCGCCGCTGAAAGTCTAACTTTCAGCGGCGATTAAACAAGTCGCCGCTGAAAGTCACTGTTTCAGCGGCGACTTTTTAATGTCGCAGCCAAAGTTAATTTTGTAAATTTTTGCTATTTTCATTTTAAAAATTAATAAATAACATATTAAAATAATAATTGTATTTTATTTATACATTTTTATTATAAGTAATTAGATATTTAATATATATTTTATATTATCTAGTATCTTTATTTAAAGGTAAAGTAGTTTACTATTTTTTCATGTAAAATATTCTGGACATTTTGAAAGTACTTTATCTCTACCGGAGATTAAAGATTTGAAATGTTGAATATTGAATTTTATCTATATTTATTTTTATTTTTCCTTATCCTAATTAATGAAATATGTTATTCTTATTAGGATAATTTTTTTTAATTCATAAAGGGATTGATAACTCCAAAAAAAAAATTAGGAAGATAAACTAATCCCTAATTATTTAATATGATCAACCCTATATTTGGAGGAATTCTTATTAGGTTAATTTAATTTCTAATATTTTTAACATATAAATTAATATTGATATTATTTATTACCAATAATAATTTTGATGAAGTAATAATATATTGAATTTATTGCATTTTTTAAAATCATATGACAGTAAAAATTATAATATTTATTTTAATGATTTTTTAACAATTTTCTATTACATTATATTATATATATATTAAGCATATATATATATAATATAACTTATCAAATAATATAATATATGATATATATGATATATTATATGATATGTCATAACATAAAATAAAAAATATAATATAAATATATATGTATATAAATAAAATATTTAACGATATTAATAATTGAAAATAAAATATATGTGTATTTTTTAATAATAATATTGATTTATAAATATATGTGTGTATTAGTGTGTAGATAAACAATATATATTTAATATCTTAAATAAAGACTGCAGGTGCATTTCAGCTTAACTAGCAAAAAAGTAAACACAAAGGCATTGCAAGCAAGAGGTCATAGGTTCGAACCAAGGTGAACGTACATTTGAAACAAATATATGACGTGGCGGTGGTGATATGAGAGGTGACGTGGCGGCGGTCCGGTGGCGGCCGGCCGGCGGCGGAGGTGACGTGGCGGCCGGCCAGCGGCGGTCCGACGGCGGCCGACCAGCGTCGGTGGTCCGGTGGCGGCCAGCCGGCGGCGGCGGTCCGATGACGTGGCGGCGGTTGTCCGATGGCGGTGGTGACGTGGAGGCCGGCCAGTGGTGGTTACGTGGCGGGGTCCAGTGGCCGACATGGTGATGACATGGCCAAACGACTTTCAGCAGCGACTAAATGTTGTCGCCAAATAATAAATTTTCAGCGGCGACTAAATGTTGTCGCTAAATGAGAAATATTTGGCGGCGACAATTTATATTTTTAGCGACAACTCTTTTCGCCACTAAATGTCAACTTTTGGCGGCGACATTTTTATCGTCGCCAAACTTTTGGTAACGGGATTTGTGGCGGCGACATGGTGGCGACAAAAATGTCGCCGCTGAAAATTTTTGGCGGTGACATTCCTTCTTTCAGCGGCGACTTTTGTCGCCGCCAAAAGTCAAATTTTTTGTAGTGCATATTGTACCAAAAGTGTCTCGTGACAAAGATTATCCAACAAAATATTTTGAATCATTAGAAGTTAGAACTGAATTTCAATATCATGAAAACACTGTTTCAAAATAATAATGAACAAAAGCACATTAAATAAATTTTTACCTTATTATATAAGGAAATAAAAACATAGTTTAATGATATGAGTTTGCAACCCGCCATATCCTTTTAGTTTATTATTTTTATTGTTCAAGTTGAATGACTTTGAATAAGTTAGTACTATGAGATATTTTACTGGACAAAAATAAATTTCTATCTAATTTACTACAATGATATGTTTTTTTTAAAAAAATGATTATATATATGATGTATAGCAAACCCAAAACATATTGTTTATAATTCATGAGCAATGCAATTTGTTCTAATTCTTTTCCTACAGTAGTATAAGTTTTTAAAATAATAACATTTAATCCCTTTAAATAATTATAATTCATTATTTTTTATTAGATTAAGAGAACTATCCTGATGACCATTAACCACACGAACTGTATCACATCAGTCACTTGAGGTTTTTTTCTTTTTTTTTTTTGGGACCAAATCCATCGTTTGAGCTAGCCCCAGCTAACTAGAGTTTGTGATATCCTTGTCACCATGTCAGTTGTCATGTACCATTCGCTCACGGACTCAAGATCTCTCATTTTTTTCTTTCTTTCTTTCTTTCTTTCTTTTTTTGGGGCCAAAAAGTACGGAACCAAACCTAAATATATCTCTTACAATCTCTTATATAATAAAGTTGTGCTAATGGCGTTATCAAGCAAGAAAAGCACGTTTTACCTAGAAAATTAAGTGAGCAAGAGGGGGAAAAGCAAAGACTGAAAAGAATGAAGATGAGATACTTTTGCTTGGTCTTTCTTCCTTTGGTGGCATCAATATTACTCCTCCAACACCAGAAATATTGCAGTGCTTCTGCTTCTCCTTCATGGAAGAGCAACTCTCCTGTCAACGACACTGTCGTTATCGCCGCCGCTGCCGCTGCCACCACTGAAGCCTATGACTCTGACCACCGCTGCCTCGTCGCAAATGAGGCTGAGACGGACTCGTTCAATATGGATCCTCAATAATTGAGCGCATTGGCCTCAAATTCAAATTCAGATGCCATTACTACCACAATACTTATCCCTAATAAACCTGCAATTACCTGTCCGACTGGGAACGGACGCTTTACAAGCTGCCTCCCCGAAAGAAAAACCACAATTCCATCAGGTCCAAGTTGTAGGAGTACGTTTGATAGATCCTGCTATGCAAAACTATAGAAGCATATATATATTATGTATGCTTCAATCTGTGGTTCTGTACGCATTGATCCATATATGCACTGTTACTTATTTTCTTTTTAATGCGTTTTCTAGGACTGGCTTGCTTGATGTTTATTGATGTTTTGTTTAATCTACGCGTGTATTAGGTTGAATCACTTATTTTCTAAATATATATTCGTCTTGCTATATTATGATCAGACTTTCCCTTGCTGAAGTATATTGTCACAATGAACGAAAAGACAGACCAGTTTTTCATGATAATTAGATCGGTTATGTACATTGAAGGATTTTATATTAAATATTGGTAATTATAAAACGGATTATCCAGCGGAATTCATATTTTAGAATTTTTTAAAATAAAAACAAATGAAGAAAACTCATAGCAGCCTTTATATGGTTGAATCATTTTATCTGATCCTTCTTATCTAAACCTCCAGTTTGCATTCAGGCAAAGGAAGAAAAAAATCCAATTTCAATGATGTATAAAAAAGTGTTAAAATTAAATTTTCCTCGCATAAAAAATTATATTATGCGGTACAAATTATGTAATATCAATATTTCAAGCAAGAATCAATAAATTTGAAAATATTTCTGATTTAAATAAAATAATGAATTATGAATAACTTCCAAAATAGCTGAAATGAAATGAATTAAATGATTAAAATGATTAATACTTTATAATTTCTTGATTCTATCTTTTTTTTAGAGTTGAATTTGAATATCGATCATTTCATATATTTTCATTATTAAGTTATTCTATATAATATGATACGAATATGACTGACTTCTTATCTCTTGGGATCATCAATCTAATCAAGCTTTTGTTTGGTGAACAGCTGCAGTATAAAGAGCCGCGGTGCGACTCATCAAAAGGGCTGGAGATATAAGCCAAATTTTCTTGAAAATCAATCTAAATACAAAAAATTAAAAAAGAAGAAGAACAAGAAAGTATAAAGGACTTCAATATGACATATCTCAAACTTTATGTAAAGGTATCAGATCCACTCTAATTAATCTTTACTCCAAGATTAAGAAAAGTACTTCCATCTTTACTATTTTTCTTTCATTTTTTGGTTTTTAATTTTTAAGTCATTTAGATAAAATTTGAAATATTTAAATTTAAATTTAATAATTTAATAAATAATTAAAATATCAAAATTATCATCCCTTTGATTGCCTTTAAGTAACATTTGCGCTTTCTATATTTTTCTCAAAAGTGAAAAAAAGAATTATCTTGTGTTTTTACACAAAACTAATAGTACAAAAAGAAAAAAGAAAGACTTAGGCAGTGACACAAGTCACCCCTTGAAGTGAAAAAATTATTGTTGAAAGTTATTAGCAGCAACTTTTTGTTGCCGCTAGAAACAACGTCATTGAAAGTTTTTGGTGGTGACTACGTATGAATAGCCCCCAATCAAATCAAACCAAATCAATGCTAATAAGCACTTGAAAATGTAAATCCAGGAAAACTAAACCAAATCCAAATAAATCACAAAAAATGAATAATAATAATGAAATTGTATATCATCACATATTTGTAGACATTCTGTCGCAACAATAGTTGTCACCAAAGACATAAAAATTTGCCACTAAAAATTTGTAGCCACCAAAGCTAACTATTCAGTGGTGACTTTCTGTCACCACTAATGTTTGTTATCAATAACGACAATAGTTGTTGCCACTGAAAGTTGTTCTTTAGCGGCAATATTCTGTCGCTGCAGAATTAATGTAGTAATTAGTGGCGACAAGTATTGTCACTACTGAAAATGTTGATTTGGTGGCCGCTTAAAGTTATTATCAATGATGATATACCAGTCATTGTAGAATGCATATTTTTAGTGGTGACAATAAAGTGGGAACATTTTTTTTAGCTTTGATAAGCAATATTAGTTTCCATGCTCAAAGCTATTACTTATGAAAATAATTTTGGTTAACATTGAAGTAGTAATTAAGATAATAATACAATTAAACTGGAACCTAAAACATATAACTGTAAAATAGACAAATTAGAACCTATAATTAGAACATATTCCAATATATCAAAACCCATAACATATTCCATAGACAAATTATCTAAACAATCCAATATAATAGTTAAAAGTCAAATTTATATCAACAAAATATAGATAACATGCAATGCAAAAATTATATAAATCCCTTATATACTGAACTATCTGAAATTGCCCGTTGCATTGATTAGTACTCGAAGTAGGAGTTGATATGGTGGCAAGACCACTCTAAGATTGTCCTCGTGAAAACAACAAATTTAAGCATAAATTAACCTTTAATATATTTTAGAACATATGTCAAATGTTCACTAATATACAATGTTTTTTCCTCCACATTAAAAAGGCCCTTATACAAAGTCCATGGAATATACACTGCTACATAAATGAGTTTTTTAAGCAGTTATTTTTTGCCTTTCTTGGTGGTTATGAACTGCCATCTATCTCCTTTAAGCACATAAGGGTCACCTTTTGTAACAACCCTATTATATTATCCTAATGAAGTAGAACTGATGATGTGTGCAAGGCCAAAGGAACCAGGGCGGACAAAAAAGTAAAGTGGAGGCAGAGAAGCTCCATGCTGCACTGAGGCATAGAATGGTGGACGAGCTTCAATTTCATGAAATTTTTGGATAAAAAGAGGCTCACGCCACGGCACCAACTCTAAGATTTTTATAAATTAGAAGCATATCAGACTAGAGAAATAAAGAAAAATGAAGGGAGAACGAGGGAGCTATGTTACAGCTTTAGGTTTCCGGCCCTTGGAGGTGATTTCTGGACTCTATAAGCTTAATCAATTGTTGGTAAGTGATTCTTCCTCCTTCCTCTCCATTTTTCTTCAAATTTTGAGTGGGATTTTCGGCTATATATGTTGGGTTTTTGGTTTTGATTGAATCCCACAAATTAAAATGGATGTAATGCGATCAATGAAGTATGATTTAGTGTTAATGATATTTGGGTATGAGTTTTAGAGGGAGTATGTATCATTTATCCATAACCCTAGGTTGAAATTGCTTGAAGGAGTGTGAAATCTGAGTTGGAAATGTTGATACATGATTTGAATGGCCATATGAGGTTAATTGATGCTTGAAAATGATATTGGAACCTTAGGTTAAGCATAATTGTTTGAATTGTCAGTTTTGGATAATTATACTATATGTTGATTGAGGATATTATGACATTGTAGAGATTGTTTGGTTGATCGGAGGAGTACGAGTCATGGTTAGGCAATCCGAGAAGCTTGTAGAATCGTGTGTGTGGTATTGACAACATAAGGTAATCGGGTGTTTGTGATTTATGTAAATATATGTGGATATATATATGTATATATGCATGCTCCCTTTCAAACCATATATTGATTGTGTATGTGCATGGTCTTTCTACATATTGTGGTATGTATACACCTAGTTGAGATAGGATGTTTGTGTATGATGTGTATTTATGATGTTATAGCATCCCTATACCATTGCATGCTAGCATGTCCATATGATGTTTATGATCATGATATATATATGTGTTTCAAGGCATGTTGGCTTGACATTTACATCATCACCATGAGATTGCATAGTAAGAGATTGATGTTAAGGTGATGATGATATGATATATGATGATGATATGATAAAGATCCCTGCCACTAAATCCTCTTCTCGGGAGAGCCAGGTGGCAGTGGAAAAGATGATATGATGAAACATCCTGATCACTAAATTCTCTCTTATAGCTAGCAAAGCCAGGTGGCAGTGGATTTGGAGATACACTTTTCCTAAATCACCACCAATTCATGGTGGTCCATGGGAAGGAGAGCCATGGTCCAAGCACTAGTGTAACCTTTGGCTAGATTGTGTTAGTATAAGGTAAGCTTGGTTATATCCCAAAATCAGTTTTCACTTACTGTTGGAAGGAAATCATCTATTTGAAATATCTTATAATAATGACAGCTTGTGGTTTTAGCAGTGGATGAGGGAAAACATGTATACCATTCATTTGCATTTCATTGCACCATGTGCACGATTGTGTGGATTAGTATATATTGTGTGTCATTATTTCTGGTTACTGAGACTTTGTCTCACACTCCCTCCCATAACTAACATTGCAAGTGAAGACTCTGGCACTAGTGTAGAGAAAATAAGGGAATTATAGTCACTCTGGCATGGGAATCTTCAAGTCTTCAGTGGTGTGTGTGATATCTATGTTATGTGTTGTGTTAAGTAAGATAGCATGTTTATAATCTATATTATAACAATGATGTTGTGATGATGATGGATGTAGAATGTTGATGATGAATGACCTATGATGGTAATGATGATGATGTAGTATAGTTGTGTACATGAATGGTTGGTTATATGCATGTAATGATGGTTTGGACCGCATTATGGTCAGTATGGATGAGTATGTGTCTGTTGGCCATATTGGTCCTATATGTGAGCTCAATGGGGATTTTGGGCCTTGTATATGAGTTTTGGGCATATAACCCATTATGTAAATATGGAGTTAAAGGTGAAACCTCTTTGGACAAGTTAGTCAAGTCAATTAAGGCTTGTGTGAAAGGTCCCCAGGTGCCAAATTGCCTTTGATAGCAAATGGAAGTTGTATGTTATGAGTTTTTGTCAAAAAGTAGCCAAAACAATGTTGGATGTCTAAAATCTCCATGTGGAGTTGGATTGAGGTGAAACTGGTGTTTATGGATAATTGGGACAAGAGTGACTTGTAGGAGTTGGATTCAAGTCAATCAGAGGTCGAGGCATAAAGTTATACACGTCAGAAGTTCACTAAAAAACTAGCAAATTGTTGATATGGAAACCGTAGTATGCCGTGGCCCCAGACTGTTTTGGTGCCTTTTGTGGGGTATGATGTTTCTAGTGTCAAATTTTGGGCATTATAGCTTGGTTTGGCTAGTTTTAAAAGTTTTTAGTGAAGTATGAAGATGTGTTGGAGAAGGGTGTTACACCTTTTGTAAGTGGTTATTGAAATAACTGCTTGCAAAAGTCCCATTTTGTAGGCAGTTATGTGCATAACCGCCTATAATTGTTAACTTTTGTAAGCAGTTATTTGTATAATCTCCTATGAAAGGTGGGTTGTCAAGCCTGCATTTCCTTTTTTTTTTTTAAAGAAAAAAGAATATATTAAAATTTTGAATTCCCCATATATGTTTTGAACTTGCAAACAAACATAACACAGTACAACATATAAAGTAGCAACCTCAGATAAAAAGCCAGAAACAATCTCACATATGACTATACTTTCCATGGACAACAACCAAAAACAATCATGTAATGGCATGTAACTAAGTCACCCACTAAGCAACAAATGAGGTCAAAAACAATTCTATACAAAGCTCCAACTCTTACAAACTATATAAATTAAATGAAAGACTATACAAAGCTACTAGTCTATAAAATGAATTGAACAGAACATTTGAGAAGCAACTAAAAGTCAAAACCAAAAGTCTAAGATCCAAGAATACTAATGTATGAACCTTTTATTCCACATTCAATATTACCACATCTCCTTCCTCCCCTTCTGGCACTGCACTCATGTAGAGATCAACCATATAGTCACTCCACTTGGCAATGAGTTCATCAATTTCAACTTTGGAGTATCTTGTACGGTAAGTATCAGGGAAGTACTATAAATTAAAATATCATAAATAAAACAAGTTACATTACTAAAATTAATCAAAAGTTACTTAATTACAATAATGTAATTACACACCTTGATAGGGATGGAGCTTTGGCCATATATAATGATATCTTTCATGAATTTCAAAACATAATATCCACAATCAATGTTGTTATCTTGCTTTGGACACTAAGCAAAAAATATATGCATATTAATTACAAGGAATGTCAATCTTAATTTTTTTGCTTGAATATTAAGTTATAAATACCTGTATCAATGTTATTTATATAATTGTGAATATTTTATTGTTTGCTTCTTGGTAAGCTTATTATTATTGTTGTTCAACTTGTGGTTTGAGCGAAACATTTTCATGGCTCTATTAAACATGAGAAAAAAAAATTAACATAGAAAAACATTGAATTCAAACAAGGACATGTACAAAAGTGCATTTAGAAAAAGCTTATTCTTACTAATTGAACATATCCATCATATGCTAGCAGGTTTCTGGCTTGATTCATGTGCAGAGTCAAAATAATAAATTTTTGGCTCTAGTGGGTTGATCACAATCAACATCCAATATTCTCTAATGAAAAAATAACCATTGTCAGCAAATTATTATCAAATAGTTAACATGAAATACATCCCCATTCAAAATTTTAGTGTTAACTTACTCACTCATAGTTGAAAGATGCCAAGAATAACGCATCCTCACTGGCCCTTGCCATGAATGCATTCACAACCTCTTCTAGGGCATCACAGCTTGAAAAGCTGATATCTCTTAGGGGTAAAGGAACAAAAATCTATCTATCAAATTGTTAGGGACCAAGAATTTCTCATACAACAACCTAACATGGAAAAACAAATATATTAATAATCCACACAAAGATGAAAGGTCAATTGGATCACAGTTCATTACCTATTATATAAGTTAATATTCACTGTCTCAAGCTTCTAATGGTTCATGATAATACTAATGATATCTGCAGTGATTGCTTCGAAGACTTCCTTATTATAGACCTTCATGTCATACTTGGCCCTCAGTATCCTCCATTGGTTTCCCTCTACTAATCTTCTTAAGAGTTTGTCATTTTTGTCTGAAAAATTAGGCCAAGTTAATCCCTTTCACTACGCCAGATTCAAGTTTTATTGGCGCTCAATAGTTGGCGTTTATTTTTAAAAACGCAAATAAAAATCTAAACCAGAAGATTAGTTGGCGTTTATTAAACAAACGCCAACTAAAGTCTATATTTTAGTTAGCGTTTATTGGACAAACGCCATCTAAAGTCCGGACTTTAGATGGCGTTTGCCCAACAAACGCCATATAAAGTAATAAAATATTATAAAGTTAGCGTTTGTTCAATAAACGCTAACTAAAGTCCAGACTTTAGATGACGTTTATCCAACAAATGCCATCTAAAGTAATAAAATATTATAAACTTTAGATGGCGTTTGTTAGACAAATGCTAACTAAAGTCTGACTTTAGATGGCGTTTGTCTAACAAACGCCATCTAAAGTCTGATTTTAGTTGGCGTTTGTTAGACAAACGCCATCTAAAGTCTGGACTGAAATTTTAGGATATTTATTTTAAAAAATATTGAAGACACGGATTGATATTATGAGCCTTTGATTAAGAAATTATCAACGGATCATATTATATTATCTTTTTGTTACTTGTCTCTCTCTCTTTTACTTTAATTTTCTTTTCGTACGCGTACGCACTTATTCCTCTTTGTTTAGATTTTCAGCCTCTTCTTCCTCCATCACCCCTTTCTCTTTTCTCACCAACTATTATCGGTTGCTTCTTCCTCCCTCACTTCTCTCTCTTCTCCTCCAATAATTGTTGCACTTCAAGACACAGACAGAGATGGTGAGAAGCTTAAGAACATTTCAGCTGCGAGATGATTGTACTTCACCTTCGAGTGCTCCTCAAATCGCCACTGCAACACATGCAGGCCCCATGTTCTTTGAGTTCTCCATTGTGAGGGATCTGCTGAGAGAGGGGATATTTGAGCACTGGATGAAGAGAGGTGGAAGAAGCAGAGTCGAATTGTCTTCACTTCGTACCAGATCTGGGTTGGTTCTTGTCGGCCGATCTCTTCTGTTCACTGCGAGGGGACTAAAGAAAGCAAAGGAAGGAGCAGAGGAGATTGTGAGAGAAGGCTTCAAAGTTGCGACAGAAATTCTAGTTTGTGATTTTCTGGTGGCGTTTTCTTTTGGTCTGATTGTGCCTTTTTTTTTCTTTCTTTTTGAAAAAAATTCATAGAATCTAAAGCAATTGAATCTTCATTGTACACTAATGTTGATTTATTTGATAAGACTCTATTTTACAGTTTGTCAATTAATATTGATAGATTATCCTTATTTGGAAATTGTATTCATTCTTTTCTTCATCTCCATAGCTCTAGTAAGATCCAAGTAAAATATATGAAATCTGGCAGATTTTAATTCTGGTAAATTGAAATTGTGACGCCTGGAGATAGAACAATAATTGCAATTTAAAAAAAAACAAACTAGAAAAGTTAGCGTTTGTTTGAGAAACGCCAACTAAAGGTAGTTTTAGTTGGCGTTTTCACAAACGCTGAAAAAGTTGTCCTCCCTTTTATCGGCGCTCAAATACATGACATTTTTTAAACGCTGAGTAAGAATAAAAATAAACGCCAAGTATTCTTATTTTTGGTGTAGTGTTTGCTTGGCAAATGTTTGACTCCTTCGATTGCCCATCCCAATGGCTTGCTTCTCTTTTCCCTATGTAACAAAGTTGGACAACAATAGCAAATTATAATAAAGTGTAAGATAAACAAGAGATTACATAATAGAAAACTATAATAAAGTATCAATTGCCATATCTTTATGGATGGACTCGATTGTTTGGCTCGCTTTTCCTTCGCTTATACAATAAAGTTGGTAAATATGGGATGAACCAGAGAATACATAATATCAAATTATAATGAAGTGTCAACTAATATACCATGGTAATGAGGTTTACGGGCCATGCTACATTGCCACCCACTTCCTTTACTACTATATCTTCCTCCTCAATAGGAACAGGCAACAAGGCATTCTCCTTCTCGGGAACTTCAATGAATACTCTCAAATGGCATGCACTTAAGGGTTTGTTGTGTAACATTCCTCCTAGGGTATTATCCACATACCCTTTTGTAACCATGAGATGAGTCAGGGTATGCAACCACAACTGCCAATATGATACACCTTATACTGATCATAACATTAGAAATTTATATATACAAAAAAAAAACTATGGACTTAATTAACAAAGAAAGGAATTACCTTAGGGAGATACACAAAATGAAGAGTACTGCTATCTTTGAAACTAGGATCGGTTGCCTCCAATTGCACCCTATGTGATGACCGTATTTGGTCAATTACTTTTGCTTGTTTATACACTAACTCTTTTAATGCAGATATTTCTTTGTTCATCCATCCCTCTATTTCCTTAAGTGTCATAGCTGCAGCATCTGAGGATGAATGGTGTTTGGTTCCAAGAACATCTTTCTTACTAACACCAAACCCAACAACCCTAACATGACCAAGGTGCTCAGGCTGTCCCATTGTCTTGCCTAACACATCCAGCCTTGTGGCTTCATCAATACTGTTGGGCATGAACTGTGAAAGTTCATCCTATAAATCCAAAAAAACAAAAAATTGTTAAATTATTTTATAGAGACAGTAGTAGATACTTACAATTCAGAAAAATAGTAAAAACTTTTGAAAATATGGATAATAAAGTAATAGATACTTACAAATTGGTCGCAAACTTTCTTAAACTTTTTATTATCAATTATCCCTTCCTTGTTTTTCCTTGCTTCTGGCCAAAGCTCATGATGGGTAACTGTACCACTCTCTAATCCTGCCTTGATAACCTATATATTAATACAAATAATGAAAGTGTAAGATCTTTATGGAAAATATATTTACACAAATAAGACTAAAAACATATACCATTCTATCCTTGATTCTAGAGTATCTTAGACAGCTACCTCCATAAGGTTATTATTGAAGCTTAGCCCTTTCACTATTTTACTAGCTTAATATTTGTATGAAATACAATACTCAAATGAAACAGCTTGAAATGCATATTAATAAAATAAAATTAATAAAAATGGCTTACCCTGAAAGACTGCTTGCGGCATCTAGTAGTAAAAATATTCCAGGCTTCTTGTATATATATATTGCAAATAACTTTGGAGGATGCTCAAGTATATTACCTTCTTTATCTTTCATATAATGTTTTGTCAGGATAAAATGAAAAGCTCACATTGTCACTTTAGCCTTATTGTATATGTAATCTCTATGGGTCTCATCGATGTCAAATGTTAACTGCAAAACAATAAGTATGCATACATGGGAAAAAAGAAGAAAAAACACCATAAGGGGAAGTAATTTATTGCTATATCCTGGAAAACCAAGCCCTTTACACCCCAAGGGACTTTCCTCCAATCCTTCCAATTCCAATCAGTACTAGCTATAAGCACCTTTAACTTTACAGCTATCTCGATATAGATACTTAATTTTTTCCACCTTTTCTTATGGGATAGTTTTTTAATTCTAATCGACATGGATCACATATCCACTATCTCTTGCTCATGTAACCTCTTTCAACACAGTTAATCCATGGCTATGCTTGTTTAAGTCCTTCCTCAAATTTTTTTCAGCAAGGTCATCCAATGTGTTACCATGACTTGGGTCTATATCATAATTGTTGAATCAAGTATTTTGATGATTCCAAACAACTAGAGCTTTGAAGGAAAATATCAAAGGAGTGTCAGAGCATTCAAATGAAGAAATCCAAGAAGAAATATATGAACAATTAGTTGTTAGGATTTCTCACTTTATACACAGGGTAAAAGACTTTGATTTTACTTACTCAAACTCCCACTATGTTTAAATATGTGTTTTCCACGTTATCCTATGTTAACATATATTAAATTTGAAAAACACTAACTAACATACAAATTTTGAGTTGCTAAACTTCATATATCTCATTGAAAATTCAAAATTTGTTGACTAAAATTTAAAGTTATAGAGATGCCACCTCTAACAAATAAATTTCAAAGTATTGAAATTCAAATTTTGAGTCAAGCATAGTTAAGCAAATGTGTAAAATTCATCTAAAGTCATGTCAAAGTTTGTCTAATATTAAAATGTCAAAGTTCAAATTTTGCAAAGTAGAACTTTTGTGCCATGTTAAGTTCGTCACTGACAGACAAATTTTAGCCTCCCAAAATTTGAATTTTGAGTGTACTGTAGCAACATGAGACAACTGTTCACACTCAACAGATGCACTTTAAATATGAAAATTCGTATGTTTCAACATGGGATACATTTGACAAAATAAAAATTTGAATTTCACTCTTGAACAGACGAATTTTGAAAGTTCAACGTTAAAGTCTTTAGCTTATGGTCTCTGTGAAATTTGTCTGTTAGCACCCAAAATTTCAAATTTCAGTGTGTCAGACACATTAAATATAGTTGGCGAATGGCTATTTTTATAGAATAACCATTGGGTAGATCTTATGTCTAATGACTAGTTTAGCCACAAATCTATAAATAGAACTTTATTTGAAGATTTAGGTAATAAATTTATGCTGTAAATACCGAAATTCTATTGAAATCTTTAGTCAAAGTCTTTTATCCACTTACATTTCATTTATTGCACTTCAATTGTCTCATTTATTCTGTATTAGAGAGTTTTTCATTATATATAAAATTTTTTCTTCATCTAGAAGAAGGATTTTCTTGTAAGGGGTTTTTGCAAGGAATTTGGGAAATACTTTGTTAGAGTGTAGAGTGTAAATTTGAAAGCTCTTAGAACAAAGCACAAGGTTGTACTGAGACATTACACTTAATTCTTGCAAGATAGTGAAAAATCTCAAGTGGCGGCTTGATGACTAAACGTAGGTCAAGTGGAGTAGACCGAATCAGGATAAATCCTTGTATCCTCTCTTCTTTTATGTTGCAGCTGCCTTTTATATTATGTACTCTGTTTTCTATAACTTTTACTATCACTATTCTTTCACAATTTTGCAGAAAAATTTTAAACTTCCCAATTCACCCCCCTCTTGGGAAGCTAGCAAACCTAATAAGTGGTATCAGAGCCAGGACTCCCAACTGAAGGATCTAACAATTCAGGAGAATATATGGCAGGCTTTGGAGAAAACATTCTTCTTGAAGGAAACAACACCAACAGACCTCCTGCCTTTACTAAAGAACACTATGGATATTGGAAGATGAGGATGTAGATCTATCTCCAGTACATTGACTTAGATATCTGGTCAGTCATCCAGAAAGGAGACTTTATCCAAATGAAGTTGCAAGACAATGGCAAGTACAAGGAAAATCCAGGGGAGGAATAAAATGATAAAGTTAAAAGATGAGTCCTCCTTAACTACAAAGCTAAACATTGCTTGGTCAGTACACTTAACCAGGACAAATTTTACAAAGTGTCTCAATATACCACAACCAAAGATATATGGGATACTTGGGAAACTTTTCATGAAGGAACAACTAGAGTCGGAAAATAAATTGAATTCTTGCATAGATGAGTATGAAAGTTTTAGAATGAAGGAAGGTGAAAACATCAAAGAACTGTAAAAAAGATTCACCCTCATTGTAAATTAGCTAAAGAGCCTCAGCAAGGAGTACACACGGCCAGAGAAGGTCAGAAAAATCCTCAGAGCTCTTTCTCTTGAATAGCAACTAAAAGTAATAGCCATAGAATAAGCCAGAAGAGAATCAATGGCTTCTGTTACAGCTCTATTCAGCAGCCTTGAAGAATATGGGGGCAAGATGAAAGCTCTTAAAGATGTTTGACAAGACAAGAAGAAAAAGGGTATTGCATTAAAAGCTACAGAAGACAGAGAAGAAGATTATGATGATGAAGAGGAATTGGATGAAGAAACTCTAACTATGTTGTCAGAAAATTTGGAAAATTCTGTAGTAAAAAGAGAAATAAGAAGTTCTTCAAGCAAGGAGCAACTGCAGACAACAAGAAGGAAAGAAAAGAGCCTATCACCTGCTATGAATGCAAAAAAGCAAGGGCACATTAAATGGGAATGCCCACAATTCCTGAAAAAGCAGGAGAAAGAAAAGAAAATTGCAGACAAAGGCAAAAAGAAAAAGGCCTACATCTCATTAATCTAGGGCAATAGCTCAAATTAAGAGAATGAAGATGAAGAAGAAATTGCCAACATTGTCTGATGGCATGTATAGCAAAAGAAACTCAGAATTCATCTGATAGTGATCATGAAGATAAGGTAAATGATTTTAACCCCTCATATTCTAAAGTACTTGACTCTGGAAATTGCTCATAAAAGAACAACTAGAGTTAAAGAAAATAAATTGAATTCTTGCATAGACGAGTATGAAAGTTTTAGAATGAAGGAAGGTGAAAACATCCAAGATCTGTAGAAAAGATTCACCCTCATTGTGAATTAGCTGAAAAGCCTCAGCAAGGAGTACACACAGCCAGAGAAGGTCAGAAAAATCCTCAGAGCTCTTTCTCTTGAATAGCAACTAAAAGTAATAGCCATAGAATAAGCCAGAAGAGAATCAATGGCTTCTGTTACAGCTCTATTCAGTAGCCTTGAAGAATATGGGGGCAAGATGAAAGCTCTTAAAGATGTTTGACAAGACAAGAAGAAAAAAGGTCTTGCGTCAAAAGCTATAGAAGAAAAAGAAGAAGATTCTAATGATGAAGAGGAATTGGATGAAGAAACTCTGACTATGTTGGTTAGAAAATTTGGAAGATTCTATAGTAAAAAGAGAAATAAGAAGTTCTTCAAGCAAGGAGCAACTGTAGATAACAAGAAGGAAAGCAAAAAGCCTATCACCTGTTATGAATGCAAAAAAGCTAGAGCACATTAAATGGGAATGGCCACAATTCCTGAAAAAAGTAGGAGAAAGAAAAGAAAGCTGCAGAAAAAGGCAAAAAGAAAAAGGCCTATATCTCATTAATCTAGGGCAATAGCTTAGATGAAAAGAATGAAGATGAAGAAGAAATTGCCAACACATGTCCGATGGCATGTACAGTAAAAAAAACTCAGAATTCGTTTGATAGTGATCATGAAGATGAAGTAAATAATTCTGACCCCTTATATTTCAAAGTACTTAATGTATTTCATGATCTGCATGATGAATTCATTCAAAAATGCAAAAGAACTGAAACTAGCTAAGAAGAAGATTAGTAAGTTAGAATCAGATTGCAAAATGCCTGACATTGCATCTTAACATAAAGTTAAACTTGTCTGCTGCGCATTATGCATTGAGCTAAAGAAAAATAATGAATATCTTTTCAAAAGCCTGACTAAGCTCACTAAAGGTGAAGACATGTTATTTGCATTGCTAGGAAATCAAAGGTTTACAGAAGGAAAATCTAGTCTTAGTTATGATCCTTATGCAGTTAAGGAAAAGAATAAAAAGAAAAGTCAAAATTTATACATGAGACACATTATTTATGCAGATGGACATAAAAAGAAAAGTTACAATTCAAAAGCCATTGAATGTTATGTCCAATCCAAAATTGTGAAAAAAATATATTATCTGCATTGCTTTCTTCCTGCATCACAATCTAATAGCCCCTTTATCACCTGCTACTTCTATAACAAAAAGAGACATATTTCCAGTTCATGTTGGTTAAAGAAAAATGGACTTGATAGGAAGGTAGAATGAATTCCTAAAGGAACATTTGTATCTAGGGAGAATACCACTGACAGAAAAGGACCCAAACAGATTTTGGTACCTAAAGAAAAACTGAACTTTATTTTGCAAGTCTATCTTAGAGCTAGCAAGAGCAACAAATGGTATATGAACAGTGCATACTCAAAACATATGACTAGTGATAAAAAGAAGTTCATTACTCTTAGAGACAAGAAATGAGAAAAATGACCTTTGGAGGTGACCAATATGGTAAAATAGTTGGCATTGGTATCATGGGCAAGAATCCTGAAACAACCATAGAAGAGGTGTTGCTTGTGATTGGCCTTAACCACAACTTGCAGAGTGTGAGTCGGACATGTGACAAAGGGAATCGGGTGCTGTTTAACTCAAAAATCTGCTTGGTCATTCGAAAAAGGGATCATAAAGTTATCCTTAGATTCTGTATGTTTAAGCAGTAAAGATAATGAAATTTGGTTGTCGCATAAAAGACTAGCCCATGTTAGCATGAGCTAACTAACCAAATTAATTAAGAATGAATTAGTCACTAGATTACCAAAAGTTTATTTTGAAAAAGATAGAGAATGTAATGCATGCCTAAAAGGGAAACAAACTAAATCATCTTTCAAACCTAAAAATGTAATCACTACATCTAGACTACTACAATTGCTGCACATGGACTTGATAGGTCCATCTAGAGTAAAATGCATTGGTAGAAATTCGTATGTGCTTGTAATTGTAGATGATTATTCTAGATTTACTTGGACTTTATATCTTTCCTCCAAAGATGAGACTTTTGATGCATTTGTAACCTTAGCCAAGAAAGTGTAAATTGAGAAAAGTATTTCCATTGTGTCTATCAGGTCTAATCATGGAGGAGAATTCAAAAATTCAAGTTTCTTGGAGTATTATGAAGAGAATGGAATTGACCACAACTTCTCAGCTCCAAGGACTTCTCAGCAAAATGGAGTGGTGGAGAGGAAGAACAGGACGTTGGGAGAAATGGCAAGAGCAATGTTTAATGAGAAAGACCTCCCTCAATACTTCTGAGTTGATGCAGTGAACACTGCAAGATACATCATTAATCGAGCCTACATCAGACAATTTTGGGGAAGACACCTTATGAGCTCTACAAAGGAAGGAAGCTAAATCTTTCAAACCTGCATATGTTTGGATGCAAGTGCTTCATCCATAATAATAGAAAAGAGAATCTGGATATGTTTGATGCCAAATCAGACAAAGGTATATTCCTTGGCTATTCTAGAAGAAGTAAAGCATATAGAGTGTTCAATAAAAAGTCTAGAATCATAGAAGAATCTGTGCATGTAGTTTTCATTGAAAATGAAACTATTTCCAAATATGTTTTAGATGAGGAAGAAATAATCTCTAGTTTTAAGAACTTGAACCTTTCGAAAGAAAATAAAATTGAACCTCCAAAAAATCTGAATTTGCTAATGTAAAGGAAGATATTCGGGAGAAAGATGTTAAATTTGAGAATAATGGAGAAATTGCTCAAGAACTCCATAGAGCTTGGAGATATCAAAGAAATCATCCAGTTGATCAAGTAATTGGGATGTTCAAGAGAATATTAAAGCTAGAAGACAACTTAGGGATCAAATAAATAACTGTATATTTATTTCTCAAATTGAACCAAGTATACTGAAGAAGCCTTAATTGATGAATATTAGATATTAGCTATACAAGATAAGCTTGATCAGTTTGAAGGAAATCAAGTTTGGGATTTAGTTCCTAGACCCATGGATCACCCAATTATTGGAACTAAATGAGTATCTAGAAATAAACTTAATGAATCAGGAAAAAATATTAGAAACAAAGCTAGATTTATAGCCAAAGGATATAATCATGAGGAAGGCATAGATTATAAGGAAACTTTTGCTCCAATAGCAAGATTGGAAGCAATAAGAATCCTCTTAGCCTATGCATGCATAAAAGAGATAATGCTATATCAAATAGATATAAAAAGTGTCCTTTTGAATGGTTATATCATGGAAGAAGTTGATGTTGACCAAACTCCAGGTTTTGAGGACTCAACAAAACCAAACCATGTTTATAAACTGAAGAAAGCACTCTATGACTTAAAACAGACACCTAGAGCATGGTATGAAAGGCTAAGCAATTTCCTAGCTAAAAATGGATTTAACAGAAGAAAAGTAGATACAACATTGTTCACTAAAACTGAAAATAAAGACTTGCTTGTTATACAAATTTATATTGATGATATTATATTCGGCGCTACTAATGAGTCTTTGTGCAATAATTTTTCTAAGTTAATGCAAAGTGAGTTTGAGATGTCAATGATGGGAGAGCTTAACTTCTTCCTTGGACTGCAAATAAAAAAAATATGATGATGGTATCTTTCTAAATCAATCAAAATATTTAAAGGAGCTACTGAAAAAAGTTTGGAATGGAAAATATTAAATCAATGGGGACTCCTATGGCCACTATAACAAAGCTTGATATGGATAAAGGAGGAAAACCCTTTGATATAACATAATATAAGAGAATGATTGGTTCCTTGCTTTATCTAACAGCAAGCAAATCTAACATCATGTTTAGTGTTTGCCTATGTACTAGGTTACAATCATGTCCTAAAGAGTCTCATGCAACAACTGTGAAAAGAATATTTAGATACCTAATTGGAACATCATAGATGGGACTGTGGTATCTAAAGGGAAATAGAGAAGAGCTCATAGGACACACAGATACTAAATTTACTGGATCCTAAACTGATAGAAAGAGCACAAGTGGGACTTACCAATTTTTGGGAGGATCTCTGGTGTCATGGTTAAGAAAAAGCAAAATAGTGTAGCCATCTTCACAGCTGAAGCTGAATATGTAGTTGCTGGAAGCTGTTGTGCTCAAGTTTTCTGGATGAAGCAGCAACTTGAAGATCTTAAGATTGAGATGAAGGAAATACCAATTAGATGTGACAATCAAAGTGCCATCGACATCACAAAGAATCCAGTTATGCATTCAAGGACAAAGCATATTGAAGTAAGACATCACTTCATAAGAGACCATGTTTTGAAGGGAGATATCAAATTAGAATTTGTTCCTACAAAAGATCAGATTACAAACATCCTAACTAAGCCATTTGCAGAAGATAGATATTGCAAAATCAGAAGAGAATTAGGAAAGATAAATCCCAATGAACTGTAAGTAAGTTTCTAACTAAATCCATTTAAGTTTCTAATGTCAAATTGATACTAACTTAAGCATTGGAGTGCGTTTAAGATGTTTTGTAGGTACTCCTCATGAATCTAAATGATAGTAACATCAATATAATGGAGTTTATGAGACCTGTGTAGTCAATAGATACTGAAGCAGAATTCATAATTTGAATTTTTAGGCCCTATCTGTAAGTTTAATCATTTGAAATTTGCATTTTAGATGTTGTTAGATGAATTTCCATACTAGATTATAATATTAAATGAACTAGCGTGCTTAAAATTCAAACTTAAATACTGAACAGATGAATTTCAACACTTCACATGTTGTTATAGTACTCTCAAGTTGTTCGAAATTCATCTATTGATTAGCTAAAATTCAAATTTCTAAATGATAATATGAATGTTGATTGCATTCAAAGTGTTCAACATATGAATTTTAACTACTTGAAATATGCATTTCAAAAATTTCTTTACAAAGTCTTAAAATTTGAATTTTTATATCTCAAAATTCATCTGTTGAACTTCTTTTGCTTGTGTGCCTCATGATAAACTCTTAAAATTCAAACTTTAGAAGCACAACATTCATATGTTGAAGCATGCATAAACGTTAAGTCTCTGTTAGATGAATTTCAAAGGTAAAACTCATATGTTAACTTTCTTATTTGTGCTTGCATCATGATTGAACCTTCAAAATTTAAACTTTGGTGACTCAAAGTTCATCAGTTGAAGAATGCTTTGAACTAAGCCACTGACAGATGAGCTTTAAAGATGAAAATTCATCTGTTAGATGTCATACCTTACTTTTTATCATTATTTTCCATGTATAATAGCACACATTGTAATATCCCAAAATTTTATTGAATATTAAGTAATAAAAGAGAAATAAATGAAGGATAACATGAAATGTATAGGGAATTCAAGAAAATGGACAGACACCATTTTATGTGAGAAAAGGTAAAGAGATCATTTTTCCCAATTGAATAGAAAAATGAGAAAATTATATTTTTACCCCTAAAAAATAACATCCATGTCCCTAAATTCATAAAAATTAAGCGGAGAAGAAATAGAAAAGCCTTGGGAAAAGTTACACATAATAACCCGAAAGTTTCAAACATTATAATTTAACCTCGGGTTAGGGGTAGTTTTGTAAATATGTAAAATTACTGTCAAAACGAAGCCCTTGATGAGAGAATTCTAATGGTATATGGTACTGAGGGTTAATGATCAAGAATAAAGAAATAATCAGTGCCGAGCGTCAAAAAATAATAGTAAACCGATAAAGTAAATTGTGGGTCCTACCGATGATTAAAAGGTAACTGGGACAGGATATGGGCCCTACACAAATACCCTTTGGGATAGGATAATTAAAGAAATATAAAAATAAATTTAGAATAGTCCTATAGTCCAAAATTGCTAAATTACTATAAAAAGTAGTTTTATTAATATGGTTAAAAATTACCTGGTTCAAAATATATCTGGAATAGGAAAAATTGAGCATTTTTGGGACACTTAAAACTCTCATTGGGCGTGCAAAATGGTGCAGCTTGGGCAGTACCATTTTTTGGAGAAAACTTCTCCAAGAAGTTGACAATTTTTGGTCAAAAAGTAATCTAAGTTTAATTAAGAGTTAATCATGATTAAGCTACATAATTAAGTCCTTTAATCACTCACTTTTTCACCATTCTGCACGACCATTTCCAATAGCAAAATAGGGGCTGAAAACGCAAGAAAGAAAGGAGAGAAAAGAGAGAAAGAAGAAGAAGAAATCCAAGGCAAAATTGAAAGCAAGTTCGTAAGTTTGTCTTCTATCATTCTAAGCTTGCTATCTTTGGTATTAGAAGCATAGTTCATGCATTAGAAATCTTCTCCATCCTCTTAGGGTTTCGTCCATGGCATGATTTGGCAAGAAATGGAGTTTTACGACCATAAATCGTACGGAAAATGATAGAATGTTTATTTAAAGCTTGAATATGCAAGTAGTTTGATGTATAACAAAGTGTAGAAATTTTCCTCCATTTTCCATGAATATCAGTCAGAACAAGGGGAGTATTTAGAGCTGGAATTTCATTTTTTTTACCTCAAAAATGGATTTCCCATTGTCCAAAGCCTTAAAAGTGTGTTGTACAAAGAAAGATCAAAGGAAAGTAAAGTGAAATTTTTAGGGTTTTGAAGCTTAATTCGGAATGAATGGTAACCATAGCTAGAGATGGAATTTGATAATTCTGAGGTCATATTTGGATTCCTTACAGAAAATTACATGGAATAGAGGTATAATTTATCATTTTTGAGCTAGGAATGAATTTTTGGTGAATTTTTGAAGACTTAGGGTTTCATGAACACTTTTTGAAGAAAGTCATGGAACCATTAGTTTGAGTAATTGTTTGATAATATGTTTAGGTTTAATGAAGCCTAAGAAAGCTTGGAGAAGTGTTGGAAGGTCCAAGAAGTGTTGGACAAAGTGTGGGAAGCAAGGAAGTACTATAAGGTAAATAATCCTCTTTACTAACATCACATTGTCATTATTGTTTCTTTGATACTTGAAATCATGGCATATATATGAAATGTTGATTTGTGATATTTCTATGTTGTTGGCTAAGTTGTATGAGGGGTTTGGAGACCCCAACATATCCATTTTACAAAATGAAATTCTGCCAAAATTTTTATAAAATGTATATGTTTCCAATATGCCTATGTAATGAACTATGTTTTCTTGATGTTTTCATGCACAATGTGATGATATGATGACATGTATGGGATTTATGTACTGAGATTCTTTGAATCTCACCCTTCCATATATTAACCATGATTAGGTAGCAACAATGGCTAGACCACCAAGAAAGAGAAAGGAAAGGAGAAAGAATTTAGCCATTAACTTGATATTGATCTCAATGGCCATGAGCTTAGAACTTTTATGTAAATTTGTAAAGATGATTTTAAATCTGTTTCTCCAAGTTTTTATGTTCCTTTAAGTCCTAGCTAATGTATGGCATGATATGAAGATGAAATATGGTCATGTGAATATTTTACAATTTTTGAATTATAAGTATTAGGATACCAATATTCATTCTGACTACTACAGAGTAAATATGCTACTGTTTGGACTTTTTCCTGTGTAAAGTTTGAATGTTATATATGCTTAAACACTAGACAGAAAGAGCTTTCATATGGCCTAAAGAACACTCAATTTGGATAAGTGTACGAATTATGGTGAATTTTTAAATTTTACCCAGAAAACTGGATTTTCAGAAAATAACCATATGAATTGTGAAATTTCACAAAATTTACTGTATTAATTAGCCAAGTAGTTGCTCTAATTGATATTTTTACCCATGTATACATTTTTATAAGCTATCTATAGAGACTTGAATCACTTTTATATGATTTGTTTTGAATCAGTTATGATTTTATGAAATTTGCCGAAAAAGAAAGAAAAATGGGATTAAATGAATAGTACCATGAAAAATTGATTAAATTTATTATGATATTTTATTGTGATTCAAGCATTTAATTAAGTATAGTTGATCTCTAATGAGGTCCAATGTATGGAAAATGATTCTAAATAGAGGTGTTACATATATGATGCTAAATAAGCTAATTTAGAAATTTGAATCATTAGAATATCGAATGAGAAAAATTCAAATTCTCAAAATATTATTCATTTGGTAATATGATATTTCCGGCTAAATTTTGAAAAATCATAACTAATTCTAGGAAAATCGTATGAGGATGATTCAAGTCTTTAAAAATAGCTAAGACATTTCCTACATGGGAAAAATATACAACTGGAATATAATTGAGCCAATTCATTCAGCAAAATTTATCTAATTCTACTGTTCATTTGGTCGAAATTATTTTTCCAGGTTTTCTGAGCCATCTTCAAAAATTCATAACAATTTGTATACATATTCATATCAACTGATTTTTAGGTCTTTGGAAAGCTCTCTATGTCTACTTTCCGGACATATATACCACTCATATAGAAAACTAAATTTCAAATGAACAATGACCATATACTACTCAGTAATCAGAATTGGACAGTTTTGCATATAACTTCCAAAACTAAATATATACCATTCTTACATGATTCAAACTCTTCCAAAATATGTCCATATACATCACAAGAACTCTAAAGGAACATTATAGCAGCAAAACACAACTTCAAGAAAAATACATATGATTTCATATATAATTACAATAAAACAAGCAACCAAGGTGGCTATAAATCTAACCATCATTAATCTTCTCCTTGCCTCTTGTCTTGGAGGTTTTGCCATAACTTGAACCTATCATATTAGTGCTTGGGCGTAAGATTTGGGAAAATCTCAGTAGCTAGTTTATCTCATGCAAATATATCATTTAAGTTTCACAAACATTTCACATATAATCACATTAATCATTAAAATATCATATTGTCAAGTAAAAATTTTGGTAGAGTTTCTCCTTAGAAAATGGACATCCTAGGGAATAAAACCTCTCATTTTATAGCCAAACCAGTCACAAAACAATACAAGTAGAATATGGCAATATGATATATTCATGGAAACAACAAAGAATAATATATTGCAATAAAATAAACAAAGATATCTCTTGTGCATTTTCTTTGCTTTTCTCCTTTGAATCAAAGCTTCCACAAGCTTTCTTGAACTCCCACAAGTCCTAAAACATCATTCAATATTTACTTAATCGTTTGAATTAAAGGGTTTCCTCATCAAGACTCACTTGAACCCTAGAATTTCACATAGTATATCTTAAGCTTTTTGTTGATTCCAATACTTGTTCTTAGCTAAATTGGACTCAAGGAATCCATTTTTAACATCAAAACAATAAATATCCAACTCCTTTATATCATATTAAATTGACCGAAACAAGGATTTGAGGAGGGAAGAAGTGATTTTCATTTTCTTACTTCCAAACATACCAAACCTTATTTCTTTAGTATTTTCTGACACTTTCTCTACAATTTCTTGCAAGAAGAATGAAATTCATAGCCTAAGAGGAGCAGAGAGACTCATCCCAAACTATACTAAACTACTCAAAACTTGAAGGGAATCAAAAGAGATTAGGGAAGAAAATTCTTATCAATTTTTATTGGATTTTCTTCTTCCTTTTTCTTCCACTTGTTCTTCACACTTCCTCCTATTTTCTTGCTGTTTTTCAGCTGCTCTCCCTCTCTTTTCTTGGACCAAATTTTGTTCAAAGGAGGGAGTATAAGTAAAGAAGCAAAGCCAATCACAATTTGCCACCTTTATTTCTTGAAACTTCTTGATTTTCCTTAAGAAAATGACGTAAATAATTAAATAATATATCTTCCCATATGCAACTTATGGAGCAATAAATTGGGAGTATTTTGGTCCAAAAATTTCAGATATTTACTTATCCAGATATATCCTAAACCGGTATGAACAAATAAAGCTATTTTAGCAGTATTTTTTTTTACTATTATTGGGATATTAATTATAATTATATTGGGATATAAAATTTCCATATTATACTTATCCTAATTGGTCCAAATACAAGACCCGCACATTTTTTTTTAATGAATACTGCCTGTTCCTGTAGTCCAGACTGACTTTTATCGGGCAAGATATTAATATTAAATCATAATTATCCAATAAACATTATTTTGATCTTAATAAATTTCATATCATATTCCATTGGTCTTAGATCATTGAGAGCTTCGTTTTGATTATAATTTTTCATTTTTACAAAAATACCCTTAGCCTGAGAAAAATGTCTAATTTTTAAAACTTTTAGGTCATTAGGTGTAATTTTTCCCAAAATTTATAAAATCTTCCTCAGTCTCGTGACAAATCCATCGCCATTTCTTTTTTTTTCTTTTCTTTTTCCTTTTATTTTTTCTAGGATGAAAATTGTCATTTTCTCTTTTTTCCTTCTAATTAAGATAATTGACCTATTTATCTTGTTTTATGCAAAATGGCGTATACCCATTTTTTTCAAATTTCTTATAGATTTTAAAATATTGAACGTCAAATATTCTAGATAAATTCCAAGATATTACATTTCCCTCCCCCTTAAAATAAATTTCATCCTCAAAATTTAAAACATTCCTTATATAAATAGTTCTAGATATTGCTGCTTTATATCAGCTTTCATTTCCTAGGTAGCTTCATCTGGAGTTAAAACTTTTCAGACCACCTTCACTAGAGGCATGTCCCTATTTCTCAGCTTCTTGATTCAACAGTCAATGATTCTTTCAGGTTTTATCTCATAAGACAGATTATCTTGTAAATTAATATGTTCATATCTGTTGAATCAAGTGTTTTGATGATTCCAAACTAACCTTCAAGACCTTGGAATAAAGATATCAAAGGTGCACAAAAGGTTTTAAGTGAAGGAATTCTAGAAAAATCAGTGCAAGAATAGATGTAGAATGTTTAGTAATGTTTTAATTTGAGTAAAAGACTTTGATTTGGTGAAAAGATGTTTTAAAACCTTGATTCTATGTTAATTCATAGAATATTTGAAAAACACCCACCAACAGACGAAGTTTGAAAGGTTTATACTGATATGCTGTTTTGAAAATTTGAACTTTGGCTTTGGAAATTCGAATTTCGTATTGAAAATGAACAAGTCTGAAAAGAGACTTCTCTGACAGACGAATTTTGACTTGAGAAATTCAAATTTTGATACGAGTCTGAAAAGAGCTTTCTCTAACAGACGAACTTTGGTTTTTGAAAATTTGAACTTAAGATAAAATACAAGTCTTGAAAATTGAAAAATTTGTCTGAGAATATGTCAAAGTTCATCTGAAACCAAGTTTAGTTAGGGCTTCAAAATTGCTCACTGACAGACGAACTTTGAACATGAAAATTCAAATTTCAGAAACAAAGCTTATGAGTTTGTTATAATGATATGTTGACATATGAATGACAGTATTCAGAAATTCAAACTTTAAAGTAAGTCTGAAAAGAGGTCTCTCTGACAGACGAACTTTACCCTTTGAAAATTTGAAATTCGAATTGATGAACTATTGTGCCTCGTTGAACCAGCTTCTGACAGACGACTTTTGGGTTCCAAAATTCAACTTTCGAAGGCACTGTAGCAAAATGAAATTACTGTTCACACTTAACAGAAAGACTTTCAACATGAAAATTCGTCTGTTCCAACATAGAATCATTTTCTAAAGATGAAAATTTGAATTTTACTTCATAACAGATGAACTTCAGGAGTTCAACGTTAAAGGCTGTAGCTTTTGGTTTCGTGAAATTCGTCTGTTGACCAACTGAAATTCAAACTTTGAGTGTCAGAAGCATTAAATGCGGTTGGTAAACAGATAGTTTCTCAGAGTAACCATTGGGTAACATCTCTAACGGCTAGATCTTGTCTCTAACGTATAGTTGGGGCAGAAATCTATAAATAGAACTTCATTTGAAGATGTAGGTAATGAAATTACTTTGTATATACTAAAACTCTGCCAAATTATCTATTCAAAGTCTTTTACTCTCACATACTTCAAACTTTGTACTCCAACTTTCAAATTCACTCTGATTAAGAGAGTTTATTTGTTGTACCCAATCTTATCTTCATCTGGAAGAAAGATTTTATTGTGAGGGGATATCACAAGGGATTGGGGAAGCACTTAGTGAGAGTGCAAAGGGTGAAAGTGTGAGCTCTAGAAACAGAGCATCAACTTTGTACTGAGGCATTTGCAAGAAGCCCACTGAATTCTTGCAGAATAGTGGAAAATCTCAAGTGGTGACTTGAGGACTAGATGTAGGTCAAGTTGAGAGACCGAACTAGGATAAATATCTGAGTCTTCTCTTCCCTACTGCTATTTTTACTATTTATTCATTTATACTCTGTTTTACCATCACACTTTGCTTTCTTCACTTTGTTGACGTTTTGCAGAAAAATTTTTAACCTTCCCAATTCACTCCCTCTTGGGAAGCCAGCATATCTAACAAGTGGTATTAGAGCTCGGATTCCCAATCAAAGGATTTTACAGTCCGGGAATTACAATAGCTAGCTTTGGAGAAAGCATACTACTAGAGGGAAACAACATAAATAGGCCACTTGGCTTCAGTGGAGAAAACTATGGTTACTGGAAGATGAGGATGCAAATCTATCTCCAGTCCATTGATCTGGGCATTTGGTCTGTCATCCAAAAAGGAGATTTTGTCCCAATGGTATTACAGGATGATAGGAAGTACAGAGAGAAGCCAGAAGCTGAATGGAACGGGAAGATAAAAGAAGAGTCTTGCTGAACTTCAAGGCAAAACACTGCCTGGTCAGTGCTTTGAATCAAGATGAATTCTACAGGGTCTTATAATGCTCCATTGCCAAGGAAATGTGGGGCACCTTGCAAATTGCTCATGAAGGAATAACTGGAGTTAGAGAAAACAAATCGAACACCTAGATAGGTGAATACGAAAGCTTTACAATGGTGGAAGGAGAAAGTGTAAAAGAACTATAGAAGAGATTCACCCTCATTGTGAATCAACTAAAGAGTCTCGAAAAGGAGTACACTCAGACAGAAAAGGTTAGAAAGATCCTCAGAGCTCTCCCTCTGGAATGGCAACCCAAAGTAACAGCAATAGAGAAAGCCAAAGGAGAATCAATGGCCTCTGTCACAGCTCTTTTTGGTAGCCTCGAGGAGTATGAAGGAAAAATGAAGGCTCTCAAGAAGGCAGGACAAGACAGAAAGAAGAAAGGTCTTGCTCTGAAAGCTGCTGAGGAGAAAGAAGAAGAATCTGACGATAGAGATGAGCTAGATGAAGAAACTCTGACTATGATGGTCAGAAAATTTGGAAGATTCTACAGCAAGAAGAGAAACAAGAAAATCTTCAAGAAAGGAGCAGCTGGAGATAGCAAGAGAGAAGTAAAAGAACCTGTCACTTGCTATGAGTGCAAAAAGCAGGGACATATCAAATAGAATTGTCCACAATTCCTCAAGAAGTAAGAGAAAGAAGAGAAAGTTGCAGACAAAGGTAAGAAGAAAAGAGCTTACATCTCATCAATACAGGGCAACAGCTCAGATGAGGAAGAAGATGAAATTGCCAACATCTGTCTGATGGCACTTGCCTCTAAAGAAGCTGAAATCCCATGCAATAGTGATCAAGAAGATGAGGTATATGAATCTGAACCTTCCTATTCTGAATTACTAGATGCATTTTATGAGTTACATGATGAGTTTGTTAAGGTTACCAAAGAATTTAAGTAAGCTAAGAAAAAGATTAACAAACTAGAATCTTAATGCAACATCTCTGAAATTACTTCTCTGCCTATTACTGAATCTGCTTGCTGTAAATCATGTATTAAATTAAAGCAAACCAATGACTATCTAGTTAAAAGCATGTCTAGGCTTACTAAAAGTAAAGATATGTTGTTTGCTTTAATGGGAAGCAAAAGAATATCACAGGGAAAGGCTGGACTTGGCTATGATCCTTGTGCAGTCAAAGAAAAGATTAAAAAAAAGAATTAGAATGTATATATGAGACATTTTGTGCATACTAGTGGAAATAGAAAGAAAGAACATATTTCACGGCACATTGAATGTTATGATCAACCAAGGCATGCAAAACAAAAATATTATCTGAATTGCTTTCTTCCTGCATCTCAATCCAGCAGTCTGTTTACCACTTATCACTTCTGTAACAAGAAGAGACATATTTCCAGTTCATATGCTTTAAAGAAAAATAAACTTGATAGGAAGGTTAAATGGGTTCCCAAAGGTACATCTGTATCTAGGGAAAAGACTACTGACAGAAAAGGACCCAAGCAAACTTAGGTACCTAAAAAAAAATATGAACTTTGTTTTGCAGGTTTGTCTTAAAGCTAGAAAGAGCAATAAATGGTATATAGACAGTGCCTGCTCAAGTCACATGATTGATGATAAGGAGAAGTTCATCATTCTTAGAGACAAGAAAAGAGGAAAGGTGACCTTTGGAGGTGATTAATATGACAAAATAGTTGACATTGGTATTGTGGGAAAGAATCCTGAAACATCTATTGAAGAGGTGCTGTTTGTAATTGGCCTCAGCCACAATCTGCTAAGTGTGAGCTAGAGATGTGACAAATAAAACTGGGTACTATTTGATTCAAAGTTCTGGCTGGTCATCAGAAAAAGTGATCACAAAATATTCCTCAAGGCTCAAAGGGATGGTAACTGCTATACTATTGATCTTGATAAACTTCCTCTCTTAGATTCTGTATGTTTGATTAGTTAGAATAATGATAGTTGGTTGTGGCATAGAAGATTAGCACATATTAACATGAATCCACTATCAAAACTGGTTAAAAATGAGTTAGTCACTAGCGTACTAAAAATTTCTTTTGAAAAAGACAAAGAATATGATGCATGCCTAAGAGGAAAACAAACTAAATCTTCTTTTAAATCTAAAAACGTAGTCACCACAACTAGACTACTAGAACTATTACATATGCATCTGATTGGTCCATCTAGGGTAAAAAGCATTGGTGGAAATCTGTATGTGCTTATAATTGTGGATGATTACTCTAGATTTACTTGGACACTATTTCTTCCTTCTAAGAGTGATACATTTGATGCATTTGTAACCTTAGCTAAGAAAGTGCAAAATGAGAAAAGTATTTCTATTGTATCTATCAGGTCAGATCATAGAGGAGAGTTTGAGAATTCATACTCCTTGGAGTATTGTGATGAGCATGGAATTGATCACAACTTCTCAGCTCCAAGAACTCCTTAACAAAATGGAGTAGTTGAAAGGAAGAACAGAATAATTGGAGAGATGGCTAGAGCAATGCTAAATAAAAAGGAACTCTCTCAAGTATTCTAGGCTGATGCAGTAAACACAACAAGCTACATCATAAATAGAGCCTACATCAGACCAATCCTTTGGAAGACTCCTTATGAGCTGTACAAAGGAAGAAATCCAAATCTCTCACATCTCCATGTGTTCAGCTGCAAGTGCTTCATCCACAACAATGGAAAGGAGAATCTACGTCAGTTTGATGCCAAATCTGATGAAGGTATATTTCTGGGCTATTCAAGTAGAAGTAAGGCACATAAAGTTTTTAATAAGAAGTCTAAATTAGTAGAAGAATCTGTGCATGTAGTATTTATTGAAAATGAAACTATTTCCAAACATGTCACTTATAAGGATGATCTTATTTCAAAATTTAAAAACATAGATCTTTCTAATAAAGATAAAATTGAACCTCCAAAAGTATCTGAATCTGTTGACATAGATGAAGATATTCAGGAGAAAGATTTTGAGAATGAAAATAATGAAGAAATGTCTCAAGAACTCCCTAGAGCTTGGAGATATCAAAGGAATCATCCTGCTGATCAAGTGATAAGGGATGTTTAAGAGAAAGTTAAAACCAGAAAATAGTTAAGGGATCAAATGATAAACTGTGCTTTTATTTCTCAAATTGAACCTAAATGTACTAAAGAAGCCTTAATTGATGAATACTGGATTTTAGCTATGCAAGATTAGTTGAATCAGTTTGAAAGAAATCAAGTTTGGGATTTAGTGCTTAGACCCAAAAATCATCCTGTCATTGGCACTCAATGGGTTTTTAGAAATAAGCTTGATGAATCTGGATTAATAATCAGAAATAAAGCTAAACTAGTTGCCAAAGGATATAATCAAGAAGAAGAAATTGATTTTGAAGAAACCTTTGCTCCAGTGGCTAGATTAGAAGCAATTAGAATTCTGTTAGCACATGCATGCATGAAAAATATTACGTTATATCAAATGGATGTGAAGAGTGCTTTTCTTAATGGATATATCATGGAAGAAGTCTATGTAGACCAACCTCCAGGGTTTGAGGACTCTACAAAACCAAACCATGTTTATAAACTAAAGAAAGCCCTTTACGGTTTAAAGCAAGCCCCTAGAGCATGGTATGAAAGGTTAAGTAATTTTCTAATTGAAAAGGAATTCAACAGAAGAAAAGTAGATACAACTTTATTCACTAGGAAAGAAAATAAAAATTTAGTTATTGTTCAAATCTATATTGATGATATTATATTTGGTGCTACTGATGAATCTCTTTGTAAGAATTTTTCTGAATCTCTTTGTAAGAATTTTTCTAAGCTAATGCAGGGAGAATTCGAAATATCCATGATGGGTGAACTCAACTTCTTCCTTGGATTGCAAATCAAGCAGTGTGATAATGATATCTTTCTCAATCAATCCAAGTATCTGAAAGAATTGCTGAAAAAGTTTGGTATGGAGAATGCTAAGCCAATGAGAACACCTATGGCTACTGCAACCAAACTAGATATGGATGAAGAGGGTAAAATGTTTGACATAACCCAGCATAGAAGAATGATTGGATCTCTACTATACCTAACTGCCAGCAGACCTGACATTATGTTCAGTGTCTGCATGTGTGCAAGATTCCAATCATGCCCCAAAGAAACCCATGCAACTGCTGTGAAACGTATTTTCAGATATCTAATTGGAACATCATAGATGGGTCTTTGGTATCCTAAGGGCAATGGAGAAGATTTGAAAGGACACACTGATGCTGACTTTGTAGGATCCCAAACCGACAGAAAAAGCACAAGTGGAACATGTCAGTTTCTTGGAGGATCCTTGGTTTCATGGTTTAGCAGGAAGCAAAATAGTGTGGCCTTATCCAAGGCAGAAGTTGAATATTTTGCAGCTGGAAGCTGTTGTGCCCAAGTCATCTAGATAAAATAGCAGCTTGAAGATCTTGAGATTGAGATGAAAGAAATACCTATAATGTGTGACAACCAAAGTACCATTAACATTACAAAGAATCTAGTCATGCATTCAAGGATGAAGCATATTGAATTTAGGCACTACTTCATAAGGGATCATGTTCTGAAAGGAGAAATCAGATTAGAATACATCCCAATAGAAGATCAAGTTTCTAACATCTTGATAAAGCCTCTGTCAGAAGATAGGCATTGTAAAATTAGAAGAGAATTGGGTATAGTAAATTCCCAATGAACTGTAAGTAAATTTCTGTATCAATCTATTTTAGAATTTCTAATATTGATTTAATTTTAACTTTAGCATTGGAGTAAGTTTAATGTAAGTTGCAGGTGCTCCTCATGAGTTTAAATGGCAATAGATCTGAAAAATGGAGCAAATCAGAATGGAACAGTCAAAAGGTGAAAGAGACAGCAAGAAATCTGAGTTCTAGATCCATTCTGTAAGTTTTTAAAGTTGAAATTCGCATTTTAGTTATGTGTTAGATGAATTTCCTTGATAAATTGTGTTTTTGAACAAGTCAGCATGCTCAACATTCGAATTTAGATGCCCATCAGATGAACTTCAGCTTGGTTTACATTGTAACAGTTCTCGGTGGTCCCTTGAAATTCGTCTGTTGGTCTTTGAAAGTTCAAATTTTCAAAAATAAAAGTTTCAATGTTATCTTTGTCGAACATGATGATTATACAAATGACTATTTCTTAACATACGCATGTTGGAAAACCTTTACAAAGTGTAGAAATTCAAATTTCTGATTCAAAATTCGTCCGTTGAAACATGCTCACGATGTTGAATCTCTGAAAGACGAATTTCTATAAGCATAATTCGTTAGTTGTTTGTTGCATTGATTATTGCTTAATGCCTGTTCATCGAAATTTGAACTTTGTTGAAACAAAATTCGTCTATTCATCTTGTGCTGCTTGGACCAAGCCTCTATCAGACGAACTTTCAGAAGAAAATTTGTCTGTCAGTAAGCTTTGCTTAATGGTTTAACTTTTAATTGCTTGAAGTTCGAATTTTGACCCCTCAAAATTTGTCTGTCCTACGGTTACCCATGTTAAAACCAATGGTTTTCCTCTGAACAGACGCAACCCTATTCCTCTCTTCTCTGAGTGTGTTCAAATTCTCTCTTCAATGCTCTTCAATTCTGATTGTAAATCTTCTTTTCCCACCGTTTAAACTCCTTTTTGCATCCTATAAACCCATTCTCAGCTTCATTCTGAAACATTCATCCACGAAAATGGCAAGAGTAAAGAATCCAGAAGTTGGAAAGGGAGAGGCACGACCAAAGAGAACGGTTAAATACCAATATGCCTCAAAGGAGGGTGAAAAACATAAGAGAAAAGCCGAATCAAGCAAGGCAACTCCCTCCAAATGGCAAAAAATAACTCCAAAGGCTAAATCAAAGAAAGCTAGACCTTCTTCACCGAAGAAAATAGAGCCTTCGGTTCCTGTTCTTGCTGCTGCTGCTGTTGCTTCCACTTCCACCTCCAGTACTAAATCTGGAGAATACCAACTCACAACAATGCCATTATGGAGCAATCCTCAGATTCAGGAGGAATACATGACCAAGTTTGTGAGTAAAAAGGTAATCAAGCCTCATTGTGTGAACATAGAAGATTTCTTATTCTCTAACAATTTTGATACTGGACTATGGATACTGAGATATAAGAATCTGTTAGAGATACTGGAGAGGTATGATGATGAAGTGGTTAAGACATGGTATGCCTCCCTGAAGTACAACCGCAAGAAGAAAAAGTGGAAGGTTAATCTGAGATCAAGGACCATCTGGCTCACAGATGAATCTTTTAATGAAGTATTAGAAATTCCAAGGCATGATGGCCTTAAGATTGACATCACTACCTCTGGGTACATGGATGAGGCAGAGAAGACTGATGAAGAAAGTGGCCCCTTTTTGAACTACAAGGAGAGCACAATCCTGAACACGTTGTTCAGAAGAAAGGAGAATAGGCCATTAATAAGCTTGCTGAAGGCCATTGACCTCAATGCTCAAGTGCGAATCCTATACTACATAGTGTCTTGGATTATCTTCAACAAAGCCGGTAGCTTCAATCTAATCACAAGGGCAGAGGCACATGTAATGGTAGTAATCATACGTGGGAAGCTTATCAACATGGGACATATCATTTTGCAATGCATGATCAAGGCTAGGGAAAAGAGGAAAGACTCTACACTTCCTTATGCAGCAATCATCTCTAGGATCCTTCAATATGCTAGAATTCAGCATCTTGAGAAAGGGAAAGGAAAGCTTACTGAGATCTTCAAGGAAGAAGAGCTGCAAAGGATGGGGATAGAGAAGAAAGATGGAAGATGGGTTGGAAAGGGAGCTAGAAAATCTGAAGATCTCTTCTTTGATGAAGATGCCTCCTTACAGCAAGAAGGTACCTCTGAGGTTCCTGCAAGACCTACACCTCAGCCTTCTCAGCCTATCCCATCTCCATCTCTGCCTACTCACATTCTATCTACTCCTTCATCTCGTGCTAAGCCAACCAAGATTACTGAGTTATATGATAGTTTGTCTGCACTCATACTAAGCATCAGGGATAAGCAAAATGCCGAGTTTGCTCATCTGTAGGATCAGATACACCAGTTGGCCAAAAACATGAAAGTGGTTACTGATGCATATGATGACATTCGGAATGCCATTCCTGCCACATTAGCTCAACCTCAGCTAGGATTCTTTGAGCCTATTATGTCTCCAACTCCTGTGCCTCCAAGCCCCTTTGTGCTAGCCTCTCCTGAGCCTGATGATGGTGTACATGACATTGAGGTTGCTAGTAGACTAAACACACCACAGGCCTCCAGCAATGAGGCAAGTCCTGGTCCTCCCTGGACTTTGGTATGGAAGAAGAAGACCCTCAGGATTCAAGCTCTCATGACCCCATTCCAGCAGATGCTCAAAAGTCAATCCTGTCCCCGCAAGAATCTGAGCAAGTAGAAAGATTAGCGGCAGCCATCTCCACTTCACCATTCATGCAGGCTGCCCTAAATGAAGAAAGGAGCATTATGCCTTTTATTGATTTGAAAGCCATTGAACACAATGCTCTCTTGCAAGCTCAGAGAAGAAGGCTTGAAGAAATGTTTCCTCCTCCTACTCCCTTATCTGTTACATATTATGGTTTCTCGGAGGAAAGAAGGGCACAATTGGCAGTTACAAGGCAAGAAATTTCTGAACTTATTGAGATTTCTGATGATGAAGATGAAGACACAAGTTCTGAAGTTTCTGGGTCCTTGCCAAAGCTCAATATAAAAATGCCATTTGTCTCTGTGCCTCTTTAAGCTATTTCAGTGTCTCAGATCCTTCCCCCTACTAATTTTGTCCACCTTCCTGATGATGCCAAAAAGGAGGAGAAGAGTGAGCACACTGGAAAGTCTGCTACAGAGCCTTCTGGAAAAACTTATAGCAAGAAGACTAAGTCAAAGAAAAAGTGATTAGAACTTATGCTTGGGTCCTCTTGTAGTGCTATATTATGTTTCTGTTGTTTGTGTATTGTGTTTCTGTATTATGTAATGTTTTGCATTGTTGTTTCTTGTAATGTGACATTTGATGAAATGAAAGAATTCCTTGGTTGCAATGAACTGTTCTTGTTGAACTTTGAATAAGTTAATAAATCGCTTTACTTGATCTACTATACATGATATCTTTTGGATTATAATGCATATGTTGAGCGGGAGCTTGTTAAAGCAAACCCAAGTACTAATCCAGTTTGTAAGTTATTTTGTCATCATCAAAAAGAGGGAGAATGTTGAATCAAGTGTTTTGATGATTTCAAACTAACCTTCAAGAGTTTGGAATATAGATATCAAAGGTGCACAAAAGGTTTCAAGTGAAGGAATTCTAGATAAATCAGTGCAAGAATACATGTAGAACGTTTAGTAATGTTTTAATTTGAGTAAAGGACTTTGATTTGGTGAAAAGATGTTTTAAAACCTTGATTCTATGTTAATTCATGGAATATTTGAAAAACATCCACCAACAGACGAAGTTTGAAAGGTTTATACTGATATGCTATTTTGAAAATTTGAACTTTGGCTTTGGAAATTCGAATTTCGTATTGAAAATGAACAAGTCTGAAAAGAGACTTCTCTGACAGACGAATTTTGACTTGAGAAATTCAAATTTTGATACGAGTCTGAAAAGAGCTTTCTCTAACAGACGAACTTTGGTTTTTGAAAATTTGAACTTAAGATAAAATACAAGTCTTGAAAATTGAAAAATTTGTCTGAGAATATGTCAAAGTTCATCTGAAACCAAGTTTAGTTAGGGCTTCAAAATTGCTCACTGACAGACGAACTTTGAACATGAAAATTCAAATTTCAGAAACAAAGCTTGTGAGTCTGTTATAATGATATGTTGACATACGAATGACAGTATTCAGAAATTCAAACTTTAAAGTAAGTCTGAAAAGAGGTCTCTCTGACAGACGAACTTTGCCCTTTGAAAATTTGAAATTCGAATTGATGAACTATTGTGCCTCATTGAACCAGCTTCTGACAGACGAATTTTGGGTTCCAAAATTTGAATTTCGAAGGCACTGTAGCAAAATGAAATTACTGTTCACACTTAACAATAAGACTTTCAACATGAAAATTCGTATGTTCCAACATAGAATCATTTTCTAAAGATGAAAATTTGAATTTTACTTCATAACAGACGAACTTCAGGAATTCAATGTTAAAGGCTGTAGCTTTCAGTTTCTGCGAAATTCGTCTGTTGACCAACTGAAATTCGAACTTTAAGTGTTAGAAGCATTAAATGTGGTTAGTAAACGGATAGTTTCTCAAAGTAACCGTTGGCTAACATCTCTAACGGCTAGATCTTGTCTCTAACGTATAGTTGGGGCAGAAATCTATAAATAGAATTTCATTTGAAGATGTGGGTAATGAAATTACTTTGTATATACTGAAACTCTGCCAAATTATCTATTCAAAGTCTTTTACTCTCACATACTTCAAACTTTGTACTCCAACTTTCATATTCACTCTGATTAAGAGAGTTTATTTGTTGTACCCAATCTTATCTTCATCTGGAAGAAAGATTTTCTTGTGAGAGGATATCACAAAGGATTGGGGAAGCACTTAGTGAGAGTGCAAAGAGTGAAAGTGTGAGCTCTAGAAACAGAGCATCAACTTTGTACTGAGACATTTGCAAGAAGCCCACTGAATTCTTGCAAAATAGTGGAAAATCTCAAGTGGTGACTTGGGGACTGGACGTAGGTCAAGTTGAGAGACCGAACCAGGATAAATACCTGAGTCTTCTCTTTCCTACTGCTACTTTTACTGTTTATTCATTTATACTCTGTTTTACCATCACACTTTGCTTTCTTCACTTTCTTGATGTTTTGCAAAAAAAATTTTAATCTTTCCAATTCACCCCCCTCTTGGGAAGCCAACTTATCTAACAATATCTATAACATGTGAAGGGTCTGACTGGTACTTTTTCAATTGAGAAACATGAAATACATTATGAATTTGACTCCAATGAGAGGGAAGAGCTAGTTTATAGGCTACAGGTCCAGCTTTAGAATAATTTCAAATGATCCTATATATTTGGGGCTAAGCTTTTTAACTTTAATTGATTAGCCAACCGCTATTGTAGGAGATAGTTTGAGAAAAACATGATCTCTAATCTCAAATTCTAACGGCTTTCTTCTTTTATCAAAATAGCTTTTCTGTCTACTCTGAGCTATTAGCAACATCCTTTTTATCATTTCTATCTGTTTGGAGGTCTGATTAACCAATTCAGGGCCTAACATTTTCCTTTCATTCGATTCGGTCCAACACAGTGGAGACTTGCACCTTCTACCATACAATGTTTCATAAAGAGCTATCTGGATACTGGAATCGTAGCTATTGTTATAAGCAAACTCAGTTAATGGTAAATACACATCCCAGTTCCCTTTCATTTCCAATACACAGGCTCTTAACATATACTCCAAAGTCTATATAGTTCTCTCTATTTGACTATTTGTTTGAGGATGGTAAACTATACTAAATCTTAATTGAGTTCCCAAAGCTTGTTGCAAAGATTTCTAAAAATTGGATGTAAATCTTGGATCTCTGTCTGAAATAATACTGTTTGGTACACCATGTAATCTCACAATTTCCTTAATATACAATTGTGCTAATTTATCTAGCATAAATGTTGACTTAATTGCTAGAAAATAAGCTGACTTTGTTAATCTATCAACAATCACCCAAATAGCATCATTTCTAAAAGATGTTCTCGGTAACCCCATAATATAATCCATAAAAATACTATCTCATTTCCACTTAAGGATCTCGAGAGGCTGTAACATACCTGATGGCTTTTGGTGCTTAGTCTTTATTCTCTGGCACACTAAACATCTAACCACATACTGAGTAATATCACTTTTCATCCCAAGCCACCAAAAGAACTTTTTTTCAAATTATGATACATTTTTTAAATACTTGGATGAATCGTGTATTTACTTTGATGTGCTTCAGTTAGAATCTTGTCTCAAAGTTTTGCCACAGGAGGAACATAAACTTGGTTCTAGAATCCTACTAGACCATTATTAGTCACATTAAATTCTTTCAGTTCTCCCTGTTTTAAATTTCCCTTGACTGTTTCTACGAATTGATCTGCTTGTTGGGCTAATATTATATCTTTATAAAATTCATTGCCAATTTTAGTCTCATGCAACCTGAGAGATAAATTCAAATCTCTAAAATCTTCAATTAATTTCATTTCACAAATCATCATATGGGCTACGTGAATGGTTTTTCTACTCAAAGCATCGGCCACAATATTTGCTTTTCCTAGAAGGTACTTAATAAAATGCTCATAATCTTTTAGCAATTCCATCTATCACCTCTGCCTCGCATTTAGTTCTTTTTGATCTTCTAAATATTTGGGGCTCTTATGGTCGCAAAATATCTCAGTGGTAGCATCATAGAGATAATGTCTCCATATCTTTAGAGCATGCACTATTGCCACAAGTTCTAAATCATACGTAAGATAGTTTTCTTCATGTGGTTTTAACTGTCAAGAAGCATAGGCTACCACTCTTCCATCTTGCATTAATACACAACCCAATCCATGCTGACTAGCATCTAAATAAACCACATATGGCTTCTAGGAATCAAGTAGGATTAATATAAGAGAAGAGGTTAACCTAAGTTTTAGTTCATGAAAACTCATTTTGCAATCTCTATCCTACACAAAAGGTTTTTCTTTCCTCATTAATCTCGTAAATGGCAATGCAATTCGAGAAAAGTCCTTAATAAATCTTCTATAATAGCTGCCAAATCTAGAAAACTTTTGATCTCTACGATAGTTTTAGGCCTCTCCCACTTCAGGACAACATTTACTTTGATTGGGTATACTGTGACCCCGTCCTTGGAGATGACATGACCTAAAAACCATATCTCAATGAGCCAAAACTCACACTTACTGAGCTTAGCATACATGCTCTTTTCTTTCAACACTGTTAGGGCAATTCTCAAATGTGTTTCATGCTCTATTAAAGATCTGTAGTACACTAAAATATCATCTATAAAGACCACAACAAATATATCTTAATATGGCCAAAATATCCTATTCATGTAGTCCATAAAGATCACAGGTGCATTAGTGAGACCAAATGACATAACTAAAAACTCATAATGCCCATATCTAGTTTGAAAAGCAATCTTAGGAACATCCTTTGCCTTTACTCGGAGCTGATGGTACTCAAATCTTAAATCAATTGTAGAAAACACAGATGCCCCGACCAACTAGTCTAATAAATCATCAATTTTGGGCAATGGGTACTTATTTTTAATTGTAACTTTATTCAACTCTCAGTAGTCAATGTAAAGTCTAAGACTCCCGTCTTTCCTTTTTATAAACAACACTAAAGCACCCCAAGGAGAAACACTTGGTCTAATAAATCCCTTCTTGAGTAGTTCCTCAATCTATTTCTTTAATTGAGCCATCTCATTAGGTGTCATTGTATATGGTACCTTTGAAATAGGGGTTGTTCCTAGCACTAGGTCAATAGCAAATTCAACCTCTCTTTCAGGGGGTAGACCATTAATTTCTTTTGGAAACACTTCTGGAAATTCTTTCACCATTGGGATTTCCTCAATACCCTCTTCTACTTCAACCCTTGTAGAGAAGAAAACCAAATAACCCTGACATCCCTTCTCTAAGCATCTCTCAGCTTGAGTAGTTGTTGGAAAATTAAGCTTAGTCTCAGTACACAAGACATTTTGAGGATCGGGCAGGATTAAGGTTCTATTTCTATAGTTAAGGAGAACATTATTGGCAAACATCTAGTTCATTCAAATGATAACGTCTATATTAGGGAAAGACATGCAAATTAAATATATGGTCAGACAACAATGCTCATAATAGACCATAATTAAGACAAACATAGGAGGTCATAGCTTTATTGCTTGTAGAGGTAGACACATGTAAATCATAAGGCAACATAATGATTACCAAATCCAGCCTCTTAGCATAGTCATAAGATATAAATGAGTGGCTAGCACCTGAACCAAATAAAGCTTTTACAAGATAATCATTAATCTTAATCATACCTTCGATTAAATTAGGCAACTTACGAGCCACTTGCTCAGTAAGAGCAAAGACTCTCCCTTATGCTTGAGGTTTGGTGTTGGTTACCTCCATTGTGTAGTCTCGAGTGTAATGTCCAACTTTTCCGTATTTGAAGCACACATTTTGACCAACATAGCAAACATTACCTTCATGAGCCTTTCCACACTGGTTGCATATTGGTATTTGAACATTTCTCTGCATATTAGGTCCTCTTTACTTGCCACCTCTCTTTTCCTTTCTATTACTACCATTCCAGGGTTTCTTTCTTTTCTTATTGGGTTCTCCTGAATTAGTAATATCTACATCTTTCTTGGCATTGGCTAATGGAGCAAATGTCAAAAACTTATGTTTCAAACTATTCTCTGTGATTCTGCTCACCTCGAGTAATGCATTAAAAGTTCTGAGTTGCATTGGAGCTACTCGTTCTCTAATAGCATGTCTAAGTCTTCTCTATATCTTTTTAGTTTTCCATCTTTTATCATCATGTTGCTGGAGATAAGTAGAGTACTTAGCCAACTGGATGAACATCGCCACAAACTCATCTATGGACTGACCTTCTGCTTGTCTTAATGTAATAAACTTGGCCTCTTTCTCATCCCTCACTGATCGTGGAAAATATTTATCATATAACTGTTCCAAGAAGTTCTCCCATGTCAGAGGAATATTTCTAGCCTACATGATCAGTTCTGTATTATGCCACCATCTATCGGCTTCTTTTTCAAGCATGTACATGGCTAACAATACTTGCATTTCTGAATTGCATCTCATCAATCTAAAAATTTTCTCCAGGCTAAGTACCCAAGCTTCTACAGCCTGTACATCAAACCTGCCATCAAATGAAGGAGGCTGATGCTTCCTGAAATTCACTATCATGTTTTGTTCATCAAAAACTGCTCCAGTTGCTTGCTTTATTTGTACAACTTGTGGCACTAGTTGATGTACTAGAGGCTGATCAACTTTTTCCTCTTGTTTTTGTCTTTATGCTTCTATGATCTGTTACAATTGTTTAATGGTTTATTGTTGTTGATCTAATCTTTGCATTATAACTTGTAACAAATCAACTTCAGGCTCTTCCCTGGGTTCTTGCTCAGAGACTATTGTTTGAGTTTGTCGTCTTATTCGAACCATCTTTAACTATATAAACATTTCAATTCATAAATATAAAGCAATTGCACCAAGAATATGCCAAACAAAACATTTCATTCACTTGGATTACTACTCATTCTTCTTTTCTAACTTATATTCTTTTAAATTATACATTAATTTTCCCCCATTAATTCTTTTCTCATTACTATTATTTGTTCCTTGTTGACCTCTTACATTTATTACTAGAAGCATTCCACCACTGATATTACCTTAAATATGGGATCTTGCTTCTTATTCTCATTATCACCACCTACCATCGCCTTTTTAGTTACTTCCTAGTTAGTGGCTTGGCATTTAAGGGAAGCCTTAAGTAAAGATTCATATTAGCTGCTGATTAATAAGGTTTTGTGTCTTTCTAAAATCATCCTGGGCCATCTTCTTTTAGAGAACAATCAATATTGTAGGGCTCATCATCTCATTCTCTATAGAGGTATACTATAACCTCATTATTGATCTTCTACGACCATGAGATCTAATGCAATCTTTAAGCCCTACCAGGATCCTCTATGATCCTACAACATCTCTTTACTGATAAGATGTAATTGTGATCTAACTCTGAAATGATTCAAGACCTAAGGTAAGTAAAGAATCTGTAAAACATCCTAAAATAATCCAGCAATTACCATTAGTTATCCTTAAGACTAATCCCTCATACCACTATAATATTCTCAGGCCAGATCTTTCTAAGGAATAATACTTTCAACAAGGAAACTATAACTAATTGCAAAGATTGCCCAGATCTTTGCTTTAATACCAAAAATGTCATACCTTACTTTCTATCATTATTTCCCACGTATAAAAGCATATATGATGCTAAATGAACTAATCTAGAAGTTTGAATCATTAGAAGATCAAATGAGAAAAATTCAAAATTTCATAATACTATTCATTTGGTAATTTGATTTTCCCAGCTAAACTTTGAAAAATCATAACTAATTCTAGGAAAATTTTATGAGGATGATTCATGTCTCTAAAAATAGCTAAAACATTTTCTACATGGGAAAAATATACAACTGAAATTTAATTGAACCAATTCATTCAAAAAATTTATCCAATTCTACTATTCATTCGGTCAAAACTATTTTTTCAAATTTTCTGAGCCATTTTCAAAAATTCATAACAATTTGTATACTTATCCAAATTAAGTGATCTTTAACTCTTTCGAAAGCTATCTATGTCTACTTTTTGGAAATATATACCACTCATATAGAAAACTGAATTTCAAATGAACAGTGACCGTATACTACTCAGTACTCAGAACTGGACAGTTTTGCATACTACTTCCAAAACTAAATATATACCTTTCTTACATGATTCAAACTCTTCCAAAATATGTCCATAACATCACAAGAACTCTAAAGGAACATTATAGGAGAAAAACACAGCTTTGTAAAAATACATATGATTTCGTATATAATTACAAGAAAACATGCAACCAAGGTGGCTATAAATCTAATCATCATTAGTATTCTCTTTGCCTCTTTTCTTCTTGGAGGTCTTGCCATAACTTGAACCTATCATGTTAGTGCTTGGGGGTGAGATTTGGGAAATCTCAGTAGGTTATTTATCTTATGCAAATATATCATTCAATTTTTACAAACATTTCACATATAATCACATAAATCTTTAAAATATCATATGGTCAAGTAAAAATTTCAGCAGAGTTTTCCTTTACAAAATGGACATTCCAGGAAGCAAAACCCCACATTTTACAACTAAAACCAATCATAAAACAACACAAGTACAATATGGCAATAAGATATAATCATGGAAAGAACAAAGAATAGCATATTGCAATAAAATAAACCAAGCTACCTCTTGTGTATTTTCTTTGATTTTCTCCTTTGAATCAAAGCTTCCACAAGCTTTCTTGAACTCCCATAAGTCCTAAAACATCATTCAATATTCACTTAATCATTTGAATTAAAGGGTTTCCTCATCAAGACTCACTTAAACCCTAGAATTTCACATAGTTTAGCTTAAGCTTTTTCTTGAGTCTAATACTTGTTCTTAGCTAATTTGGACTCAAGGAATCTATTTTAACATCAAAACAATGAAAGTCCAACTCCTTCCTATCATATTAAACTGACCAAAACAAGGATTTGAGGAGGGAAGAAGTGATTTTCATTTTCTTACTTCCAAACATACCAAACCTTGTTCCTTTGGTATTTTCTCACACTTTCTCTACAATTTCTTGCAAGAAGACCTTCATTTTCCCATACCTTTGGTCATGAACGAAATTCATAGCCTAAGAGGAGAGGAGAGACTCATCCCAAACTATACTAAACTACTCAAAACTTGAAGGGAATCACAAGAGATCAAGGAAGAAAATTCTTACCAATTTTTCTTGGATTTTCTTCTTCCTTTTTCTTACACTTGTTCTTCACACTTCCTCCTCTTTTATTGCTATTTTTCAGCTGCTCTCCCTCTCTTTTCTTGGACCAAATTTCTTTCAAAGGAGGGAGTATAAGTAAAGAAGCAAAGCCAATCACAATTTGCCACCTTTATTTCTTGAAACTTCTTGATTTTTCTTAAGAAAATGACAAATAATTAAATAATATATTTTCCCATGTGCAGCTTATGAAGCAAGAAATTGGGAGTATTTTGGTCCAAAAATTTCAAGTATTTACTTATTTAGATATATCCTGATCTGGTTTGGACAAATAAAGTTACTTTAGTAGCATTTTTTTACTATTATTAGGATACTAATTGTAATTATATTAGGATATAAAGTTGCTATAATATGCTTATCCCAATTGGTCCAAATATAAGATCCACATATTTTTTCTTGAATGAATATTACCTCTTCCTGTAGTTTAGATTGACTTTTATCGGGTAAGATATTAATACTAAATCCTAGTTACCAAATAAATATTATTTTGATCTTAATAAATTCCATATCATATTCCATTGGTCTTAGCTCATTGAAAGCTTCATTTTGACTATAATTGTTCATTTTTACAAAAATGCCCTTGACTCGGGATAAATTTATAATTTTTTAACTTTCAGGTCATTAGGCATAATTTTTCCCAAAATTCATAAAATCTTTATCATTCCCGTGACAAATCCACCACCATTCCTTTTTTTATTTTTCTTTTTTTTTTTCTTTTTCCTAGGGTGAAATCATCATTTTCTTCTTTTTCTTTCCAATCAAAATAATTGATCTCTTTGCCCTGTTTTATGCAAAACGGCATATGCCCATTTTTGCAAATTCCTTATAGATCTTAAAATATTGAGCCTCGAACATCCAAGATAAATTCTCAATTATTACATCGGACAGCCTTCTTTGTTTGGTTAGCTACAAAACTGCTCGAAATTTGAATTTTAGGACTCAAAATTCATCTATTGAACATTTACGAAAGCTAAACCGAAGGATCTCACTCTGGATAGACACAACCTTATTCATTTATCTCCTAAGTCTATTCACCTCCTCTCTTAATTTCTCATTAATTTTGTCTATGAATCTCTATTTCCCACCGATTAAACTCTCACCTGCACCTTATAAACCCCTTCTTAGCATCTTTCTTTAACAATCTATCTCGGAAATGGCAAGGGTTAAAAGGTGCAATGCTGGTGGAGAGGAGTCCAGACCAAAAAGGGCTGTCAAGTTGCAATATGCTTCTAAGGAAGATGAAACAAAGAAAAGAAAAGGCCAATCCGGCAGGGGAACGCATTCCAAAAAGAAGAAAACAACTCCTAAGGTTGATTCAAAGAAACATGTTCCTGCTGCTACTGCCTCGCATCGTCCAGCACTGAGTCTGAGGAACTTCAGTTAACCACTAAGCCTTTGTGTAGCACTGTCCATATCCTGGAGGAGTACATCACAAAGTTTTTCAGTAAGAAGGTAATCAATCCTTATTGTGCCAACTTGGAAAATTTTCTGATTTCTAACAATTTTGATGCTGGGTTATGGTTGATGAGATATAAAAATCTGTTGGAAATTAAAGAAAGATATGATGATAAGGTTATCAAAACATGGTATGCTGCTTTGTCATACAATAGTAAAAGGAAGAGATGGTAGGTCAATCTCAGGTCCAGAACTCTAGGGCTCTATGATAAGATAATAAATAAAGTCCTGGAGATCCCTTGATGAAATGGTCTCAAGATTGACATTACCACCTTAAGATATAGATGAGGATCAACAAGTAGAAGAGTAAGATGGCCCATTCTTAAACAAGGAGAGCGTAACACCTCTCTTAGGGCCCATTACCCATGTATTTAATCATTCTAAAGTCCATTTATACCGTAGTAGGATCTTGAATCACAATAAATGCCATAATAATTTTTTTTTCAACTTTGGCCACTATTCATTTAATTGAATTTATTTATTCCGATTAAACTTTGGAAAATCATCACTAAATCAATAAAAATCATATGCATGTAATTTAAGTCTCTGGGTATAGCTTATAACTTTGTCAACATGGAAAAAATATAAGTCAGAGCAATGATAATACTTATCTATACAGCAAACTCTGTGAATTTTCACATTTTATACGAAAACGGCAAAATAATCATTTTAATTGGGATTAAATATAAAAATCCACCAAATATTGCACACATATCCAGTATGAGTGTTCTTTAGACCATTGGAAAGCTCTTCCTGTCTACTTTTAAACCATATATATCATTCATACTTTATACATCAAAAGTCCAAACAGTGGCATGTTGACTCTACATAGGTCAAGATGACCATTTATATCTTACTACTTTGCTAAACCAAAGCCATAAAATATTTACATGGCCATACATCATTTTCATACTATACCATGCTTTAACTAAGACCTAAGGCAGCATAAAAACTTGAAGAAACATACTTAACATCACATTTACAAATTTACACAAAAGGTCAAAACTCAGGGCCATTGCTAGAATTATCAAGTTAATGGCCAAATTCTTTCTCCTTTCCTTTCTCTTCCTTGGTGGTCTTGCCATTGTTGCTACCTATTCATAGTTAATATTTGGGAGGGTGAGATTCAAAGAATCTCAGTAATTAACACCCAACATTCCATCACATCATCACATTAAGTATGAAAACATCAAGATAACATATTTTGAATATATTAACACATTTACATCATATGAATTCATAAAATTTTTGGTAGAGTTTTGTTTTGAAAAATGGACATCTTGGGGTCTCAATGCCCCTCAATCAACTCAGCCAATACATATAAATCATCTCAAAATATCATTGCAATCATATGACAATGCATAAAGCACATTAAAAACAAACATGATACTCCCTCTGGTCCTTAATATAAGATCATTTTAACCAAATCACGTGAATTAAGAAGGGGAGTTAAAACTAATAAACTACCTCGATTTCTCCAAAAATCCCAACATTTTTCCAAAACTACCCTTATTTAATCTCTCTCTTTTTCTCTTTGGATACATTAAATATGGGCATTTTTTTGAAAATGTATAATAAATACCACCTCATATATTGTAATGGGTTTTATATTCAGGTCCAAGGTAAAAGATCCTATATATAAGGCCGGAGGGAGTAATATAATGCTAATATGGGAAATTAAGTACCTTATAATGCTCCCTTGCTCTCCAAACTTGGTATGCCACTTCTTGAGCCTTCTAACACTTCTTTGAATCTAATCATGTCATCATTTAATCCATTTAGCCACTGATTTTTGGAATCATATAAGACATTACTCACTAAAACCTAAATCTTTCTTTGTACAACACACTTATTCTTAAGGTTTTGGACCATGGGAATCCATTTTTGAGGTCAAAATCATGAAATTCCAACTCTAAATACTCCCCCTGTTCTGACTGAAATCTGACCTAAGTGATTGGAAAAGATTTCCTTCAAATCACTTCAAACCATCCACGGATTCATGCTTTTAGTATCTAATCTATGCTTTTTCCTAAGTTTAATGGTTCAAAACTCATTTCTATGCTAAAATCCCAATTTGGCTGAAACCTTGAGATGGAAAAGAAGCAAACTAAACCATAAAACATCTTTGAAAGCCATAGATGGTAAGCTTAAGGTGTTAACATAGAACTTTACTGATTTGTGCTTCAATTTTCCTTTGATTTCTCTTCATTTTTCTCTTCCTTCTTCCTCCCTTTTCTTGCATTTTTTCTGGTCTGTTTTAGGCTGTTGGTTCACATGTGAATGGTGAGGAAAGAGAAGGGTTTAAGTGGTTAATTATATGCTTAAGTAAGTAACTAATCATGGTTTCTTTTCGCTAATCCTTGATTACTTTATTACATACTTCTTTGAGAAGTTTTCCTCCAAAAATCATTAAATATTTGGGACTTTTGGGCTGCAGCAAATCACGCATGAGAGAGAGGGAAGTGTGTCCAAAAATTGTCCAATTTTTCTGATCCAAATATACCTCAATCTGGGTACTTTTTAATTGTGCCGATGAAATCATCTTTATAGTAATTTAGTATTTTTGAGATATAGGACTATTCTAATTTTATTTTTATATTTTCATAATTATCCTGTGCCAAATGGTATCTTTGTGTGGCCCATATCTCATCCCGATTTCTTTTTAACTATCGGTAGGGCCTACAGTTTACTTTATCAGTTTACTATTACTTTTGGATACTTGACATTGATTATTTCTTTATTCTTGAACATTAACCCTCAGTGCCCATACAGTAATTTTGCATATTTACAAAATTACCTTTGACCCAAGATTAAATTATAATTTCTGAAACTTTCGGGTCATTAGGTGTAATTTTCCCCAAGACTGTTTCCCCTCATAAATTTTAATACTTTTGGGACATGGATGACATTTTTATATTTTTTAGGGGTAAAAATATAATTTTCTCATTTTTTCATCCAACTGGAAAAAAAGATCTCTTTGCCTATTTCACGCAAAACAGTGTTGGTCCATTTTCGTGAATTTCTTGTATATTTTACGTTATCATAAATTATGTCCTCTTTATCACTTAGTATCCAATAAAATTTTGGGATATTACAGAAAGTATAGTCCTAAACACCTTATTCAAGAGGAGAGAAAAACAGGCCCTCACTAAGAGTGATAAAGCCCTCTGACTTAAGCGTTCAAGCTAGCGTCCTGCACTACATTATGTCTAGGATCATATTCAACAAAGGAGGAAGCTTTAACTTGATTACAAGGGCTAAAGCTCATGTGATGACTGCTTTAATGCATGGAAAGCTGCTAAATTTGGGCTATGTTATCCTCCAGCATATCAAGGCAAAAGATCAAAGGAGGGATTCTACCTTGACCCTATGCCTCCATCATTACCAAGATGCTTCAGTATACAAAGATTAAGTACTTGGAGAAGGGAAAAGGAAAGCCTACTGAAGTATTCAAAGATGAAGAGCTGCAACGAATGGGCATTGAAAGGAAAAAAGGAATGTAGATTGGCAAAGGTGCAGGGAAGTCAAAGGACCTATTCTTTGTTGAAGGCCCACAGCAAGAAGGAACTTCTGAAGTTATACCACACACTCCTTCACCATAGCCATCTCAGCATATTTCTCCTCCACCACAACCGTCTCAACCTATCTCACATCCAGCATAGCCCACTTAGATACTTCAACCTTCCACTCTATCCACCTGGCCTAAGCCAACCAAAGTCACTGAGCAATATGATAGCCTATCTACACCCATATTGAGCATCAGAGAGGAGCAAAATGCCAAGTTTGCTCACCTACAGGATCAGATCACACAATTGGCAAAGAACATGAAAGTGGTTGTTGATGCTTATGAAGATATTAGAAGTATTATCCCTTGCACATCAATTTCAGCTCAGCCTAGACCCTCTGAGCATACCAAATTTGTAACCCCTGAATCTCCAATTCACTTTGATCTAGAATCCCTTGAACCTGTTGCCATAGATGCTGCTATTGAGGCTGCTGATACTGCTACTACCCCACAAGCCTCCAGCAATGAGACAAGCACTGGTCCACCCTTGGACTATGCCATGAAGGAAGAGGCCGCTTAGGAAGAAGGCTCTCATGAGCTTATTATGGAAGACGTTACTCAAGAATCAATTATGTCATCTCAAGAATTTGAGCAAATGGAGAAGTTAGTTGTAGCTATCACCTCTACACCCATCACTAGTACAAATATGACATTTTAGATCGGTTGGAATGGGCTTTTTAGATCGGTTATGGTGCTGATGTAGAAGTGGCCGATATAGAAAGTAGAAATTTTTAGATCGCCCTGCTGGACCGATGTAGAAAAACATTTCTAGATCGGTTTTAAATATAACCGATCTAGAAAGCTAATCTTCAAGATCAGTCCTATAGAAGCAACCGATCATGATTATATTATTCTAGATCGGTTATAAATATAACCGATGTAGAATATATAATTTCTACATCATTTATATTTACAACCGATCTAGAATGTTGATTTTTTTTTTAAATATGATTTAATTCAAAATTTGCATCCATCTAAGACAAAAAATATGACACTGCATAGAACCATTTTCCAGCACCACCAACAATAACAACCAATTTCATATATAAAACTTATAACAGTTAGACAAACATCAACTAATTTCTCTACTGCTACTGCAATAATGAAATGGAAGAAGTCATTACTGACACTCCACAAACTACATTTTCCTTGTGACATTGATTATATGAACATGATCATTCCCATGTAAACAAAGCCATGAGAACACACAAAGACTACAAGAAGCCTCAAAAGCAGCTTAGGCTCATCCAAGAACAAAATTACAGATTCTTTCGAATATAACAAGAACATAACACTGCCAACCTTTGCAAGTAATTCCAATCAGTTTAGCCTCTTGGTAATCGAATGGCCCAGCTGTTGAAGAAATAGACATAATGGGGCTTGATGTTTGCTCTGGAGAAATAAAGTTGAGCCCTGATAATAACTAACAGTCCACTAGTAAGCACTTCATCCGATAAGACAACCCAAGAAGACACCTGAGAAGATATCAAACCAAAAGGATACTATAAGAAGAGCGTAAATATCAGGCATCAGCAATCAAAAGCTTTTAGTAAAATGGAATTTCATAAGAGACTCTATGCAGGATACAGACTCCTGTTCAGATTAAGTGGTCAGATCAACGAACACTTTCATATAACAATTGGCCAAATACAGACTCCAATGTGTTCAGATCAAGTGGTAAGATCAACGAACACTTTCATATATCAATTTCTAGATCATTCATTAAACTAAAATAAGGGAAACCACCAGATGTCTGCCTGTACAAAAACAAGACACTATTGATGGACATGAAACTATTAATGGGCCAAAACTGAAGTAAAAATCTCAAGATAAGAAGTTATGGGAGATTGTTAGGTACCAGCATTCATATATGAATAGTGACTATAACTAGGTCTTACCTTTAAAGCTTAGTGATGTCTAAAAAATGATTTGCCCAACGCTTTTGAATGTCTTCAATTTCCTCATTAGAAAAGCATTCCTTAATGTCAAATGTCTGCAAATTCGAAACCCATCAAAAAATAAACTCACAAAAGAATAAAACTAATTTGTGTAAAATATAATTACCTTTTCAAATGATTCAACAATGCCTAAAGTAATGATTTCATACATATGTTTCATCACATAGAATCCACACTCTAGACTATCTAGAGGTTGTCTATGAATCTAGAAATGAAGAAAGAATGACCATAATGAGAAAGGAGAAATGATTGTTTCAAAAAGTGTTTGGATTACAGTTACTTACCTCTGGGCAAACCCAGTTGACCTTCTTTAGTTGATGTGGGTGCTTACCCCCTAAGACTTGGTTAGTATCTAGAGCTCTACAATCAAATACTTGCAAAAAATTATATTATGTACTAATAAATATCACAAATCAAAGTTTTTCACATACACACTTACGCTTCAATCATGGTCATGAAATCTTTCCTCGGTTTATGCCATACTGAGCAAAACCAGGTGATGACATCCCTTTGAGGGAAAATAACCATCAATTGCCAATGGGAGCTACAAAATAGGAAATGGATTACATAAACTCATAATATTATATTAATTACAATATTTTTCTTACCCATGATGATACCGTGCTAGCAAACATTTGCCCTTGCATTCTGAGATCCTAGATCCAATGTAGGCTCTTATCTCATCTATCTTGTTCCCTACATCTTGAATGTGTTGTGGACATATGAATCCATACTTATCACTTCTTCTCTTTAGGATGCAGAGGCGATGGAGATATCTATGATATTGCAAATACATGAATTTGAAGAGTTCAATGTTTAGATATCCTTCTAGGAATAAAAATATACTTACATAATCCATAATTGGAGAATCGATATGTTCAACATATCCTTCATCATGAACTCCATCAAATCTTTCTTGGGAATATAGAATTCATAGTCTTTATCATCATCCACAATCTCTTTGCCCATAAAAATCCTTATTGGACTTGTGATTTTCATTGTTGCTACACACAAACGTGTCATCGGATCCATTTGGGGTTGGGACTAAGGAATTGAAGCAAGTTCCTTGGATAACACAATTTCATAACTAAGTAAGCAATTAATGATTAATAAAATTATATACCATATCAAATTTGACATATGAGAAAAACACATGATAACAATAACATTTTCATACCCTGGCTAGAACCACCTGGACCAATCTTCTTGGCCACAAAATAAAATTTTTGAGGGCTTGCCCAACCGTCTGAACCTCATCATTAGGGTATGGTATTGGTGCATTCTCAACCTCAACTCGTTCAACCGACACCCTCACTTGATCTTTTTTGATTTGTTGGTGGTGGATGGTTGGACCCAACTTGTATATTTTGCCATAAGTAACTAAATGCCTATGAGGATCCTCTAGATATAACTCACATGCTTCTCCAGTATCTTGGCTTGAAGGATCCTCTTGTACTAGACCAGGTACACAACTCCCTTTTGTGCTATCAACTACAGGAGAATCGTTCCTCTCATTAGGTGTGTGTCGTGAAGGCATTGCCTGGGTGGCCAAAATAGACAGCACTTCCTCCCTTATAGCTACCATTTGTCTTGCCACTTGTGCTGCCACCTGTCTCGACACTATATCTTCCATCTCCTCCTTTGACACCATTCCTGAGCGATGGCGTGAAGGTGGTCCAAAGTACTCCCTAATGCCCACTCCTCTTCCAACTCCCCTCACACTGCCACTGTGCTCTTCTTTCCCTATAGCAATTGCCAAAATGTCCTTCCTTCCAATGGGAGTAAAGGTTCCCTGGGTGTACTGCTCTTGAAGAAAATCCTATAAAGCAAAACAATGAACATACTTAGCACTTGAATTGTTAAAGCAATATAATACATTTGATTGATCCTACATTACTTACAATCTTCTCTACAACTAAACGGGCCTCCTCAGAGACATACTCTCCTTCCTTGGTCATATGAGCTAACTTCCATTTCTCATGGCGAGTAGGTGGAGATGGAGGAGAAATAACGATAGATGGGTCAGCTTGAGTGGCTTCTTCTCGCTGCTTCAACTTCTTTTCCATAATCTTTTCCTCAAGAAGGTCATAACCCCCACGAGACAATGTGTGGGGATACAAATTTTTTGCTTGTATCTCTTTAGCTTTCTCTCTTTTCTCCTATTAACAATAAATGGTAAGTTTAGGTAAAAAAATCAATAAATAATAAAATGATTTCATTTCCATATTCTTTTTTTACAAACCACAAACATAGGATTTGTTCGTTTTTTGTAAAAAGCATGCCACATCTCTTCATCAAGAAACTGATACTCCAAGCAAGGATTTTCATCCTTCAAATGTCCAAAAATGTATCTAGAGGTGAGGCTAGTCTTGAAAGCCTTCCAATACTCCCCTGCATATTGTATCAATTTCGTCCTCAACTTATCATTGAGAGGAACATCGTAGGTGAGCTACAATACCCGCACATATAATGAAGTTAGTGATGTAGATAAAATTAATAGTTAGAAAGATATTTAAGTATATAGTGATATACCGTGATACTTTTCCAAATCTGATCCTTCACAATATCAGGGATGTCTTCCCATTTGTCAACCAAGATGCTTGCCGTACTACGTTCCATAAGAGCAACAAAACTCTTAAATCTCTTCCTATTGGGCCCTCTTGGATTCCAACTATGATCAAATTGAATATTTATCCTCTGTTCAGTACCATGACCAAGGGTCAGCTCTTTCAAGCGTGTGCCATGTCTACCCCTTTTACGGGTAGATTGACTATCTTGCCCGCTCTGAGTATTATTACCAGTGGGATTCTCCATGTGCCTATTTAGACAATAAGATAATTAAACTATGACATAAGATAAGTAACAAATATAATTCAATGTATGAAATAAAATAAATTAAAGATAATCAACTATGAAATAAGATAAATTAAAGATAATTAACTATAAAATAAGATAAATTAAAGATCATTAAACTATGAAATAATATGAGTAATAAACAAAATTTAATCTGTGGAAGAAGATAAATTAAATATCATTAAACTATGATATAAGTACAAGACCTTGAAAAACGATATTTAGTATCTCAATCTTCTTTCATGTTCGGATATTCTCCCATATCCCTTCATCATGATCATCTCTCGTAGCATGTATATCATCTACTTCATCTTCTTCATTCAATTCAGGTAGCCTTGATGAGAAAGGAAAAGTTTCACAAATATCAAAACTGGAGTCATCATTCTGATCATTAGCAATAAGCCTTTTCCCTTGCAAAACCACGGACCACCTTTTATCAGCTGGATCAATGATATAAAACACTTATTTTGCTTGTTGTGCCATGATAAAGGGCTCTTCATTATAACCTATCCTATTAAGATCTACCAATTTAAATCCTAGCTCATCTGTTCGAACACCATTATTACTATCAACCCACTTACATTTAAAAACAGGATCTTTAAATTTAATGTAGTCAACCTCCCAAATGTCTTCAATAACCCCGAAATAAGATATGGCTGCCAATACAGGGTTTTTATCTTTTGAACTAGAAAAATGCATTGATTCAGCTACTACCATAACCCCACTATTTTTCATAGTACTCTTGTCATCTTGGGCCTTTGTATAGAAGGAATACCCATTAATGTCATATCCACTCCAACATATGATCTCAAATTGAGGCCCATCAGCTAACCATCTTATCGTATCAGAAACATTATCTTCCTTCATAACCTGTTCATTGAACCATGTTCTGAAAGTCCTGTTGTGCTCATTCACCAACCGTTTATCACTCTTCTGAGGGTTTGTTACCCTTATAATGTTTTTATGTGCAGCTAAGTAAGGCTGAACTTCATCAATGTTATTCAAGATATATAGATGTGCTTGTAGCACTTCTTCACGACCCATGCTCTTTACTCTTACCCCACGTGTACCCTTACCTGAACCTTTTCCCTCATGGCGAGACTTAGGAAGTCCCACTGCTTCTACTTCAGACAAGTACTCGGTACAAAACTCAACAGCTTCTTCCACAACATATCTTTCAATAATAGATGCTTCATGCCGATATGGATTCTTCACATACCCTTTTATGATTTTCATGTAACGCTCAAATGGGTACATCCATCGTAAATAAACAGGGCCACATAGCCTTATCTCTCTCACTAGATGAACAATTAAATGTACCATGATGTAAAAAAATGAAGGCGGAAAGTACATCTCAAGTTGGCACAAGATAATAGCAACATCATTCTCCAATTCATCCAATTTATTGGGGTGAATGACTTTGCTACATATGGCATTGAAGAAAAAGCATAGTTTGGTTATAGTATGTCTTAGTTTTTTTGGCAATATGTCCCGAATAGCCACTGGTAATAGTTGTTGCATCAAGATGTGGCAATCATGAGACTTTAAGCCTATTAATTTCATATCTTTCATTGAAACAAGTTTTTTAATATTTGAAGAAAACCCTTGGGGCACCTTAACACCATGTAAACACTCACAAAAACTTCTTTTCTCATTTTTCGACAATGTATGACAAGCTGGGGGCAAATAATTCCTCTTGCCTACTTCTTGTGGGGCTAACTCTAATCGTATTCCCATTTCAACCAAGTCTCGCCTTGCATTTGTACTATCCTTAGTCTTGCCCTGTATGTTGAGAAGCGTTCCAATAATACTATCATACACATTTTTCTCCACATGCATTACATCAACACTATGCCTTACCTCAAGACTCCGTTAATATGGAAGATCAAAAAAGATAGACCTCTTTTTCCATAAATTTTTCTCAGTTGCAAGCTTTTGGGTCTTACCGAAGATAACATTAATGTCTTTCACCCGTTGATAAACTTGCTCTGCAGTTAATGCCTCTGGAGCAATTTCAATCTCTTGCATGCCATTGAAAGCTTTTTTCAATCTACGATATGGATGGTTTCTTCTGAGAAATCTCCGGTGACCAAGGTAGACTGTCTTCCTTCCAAATGGCAATTGTTTGTAGCATGTACCTTCTTCACATATAGGGCAAGCTGTATGCCCCTTAACACTATATCCTGACAAATTTCCATATGCTGGAAAGTCATTTATCATGTAGAAGATCATGGCACACATCCTAAAAGACTCCTTTTGATATGCATCAAATACATCTACACCTTCCTCCGACAACATTTTCAAGTCTTCAATCAAAGGTCCCAAGTAAACATCTATATCATTTCCCAGCTGCTTTGGCCCAGAAATCATTGAAGACAATATGATGTACTTGCGCTTCATGCACAGCGAAGGAGGTAGGTTGTAAATCACTAACAGAACAGGCCATGAACTATATTGACTACTAAGGTTACCAAACGGGTTCATTCCATCCGTACAAAGCCCAAGCCTAAGGTTTCTTGGCTCATTGCCAAACTTTGGAAACAATTAATCAATTGACTTCCATTGAGGAGAATCAGCTGGATGTCGGAGATTTCCATCATGTATCCTCTCATCTATATGCCATCTCAAGTTCTTTGCATCCTTTGCATTAGCAAATAAACGCTTGAATCTTGGTATTATTGGAAGATACCATAACACCTTCGCAGGAGGCCCCTTATTGGCTATATCACAATTAACATCACCATTTTCCTTTACTTTGTAGCGTGATGTGCCACATTTCGGACAAACTTGCAGCATTTCATGCTCATTTCTATATAATATGCAGTCATTAGGCCAAGCATGAATTTTCTTATACTCCATACCCATCGGACACAAGATTTTCTTCGCCTCGTAGTTACGATTTGGCAGTTCATTACCTTCTGGAAGCAAGTTTTTCAACAACTCAAGCAACTCCGTAAAACTTTTATCACTCCACCCATTTCTTGCTTTCAAGTTGACCAATCTTAACACAGCTGACAACTGTGTAAAAGTAGTGCACCCTGGGTACAAAGGCTTCTCTGCATCACTGCACAAGTGTTCATATACATGTGCTCGCTCAAAGGCCTCAACTCCAACATCATGGATCATGTCTTCTAGTCGATCTTCCATATCCACATCAACTTCTACTTGTTGTGATACACTTGGCATTTCTAATTCACCATGCCATATCCATTCTGTATACCTCTTATTGAACCCATCACAAAGTACATGCCCTCTTATATCCGTAATGCTTAGTCGCCTCTCATTCAGACACTTTACACATGGACAATAAAACATTCCGTTATTATCAGGAACATTCCTTTTAGCAAATTCCAAAAACTCCTCTACCCCAGTCTCGTATTCGTTACTCGTTCGTCTAGCATTCATCCAACTACGATCCATGACTACCTAAAGGAGATTAGAGTTAACAAGTTATCTTTAATTATAGCATGAAACCAAGATGCATAGATCGAAACCATGATGATGAAACCACACTCATCTAATCTCTTAAATGTAAACTAACTCAAGCAATTCACTAAGATAAGATGTGTGTCCCCTCCGACCTAGTATGTGTGTTTGCCACTTATGACAATCCTATACTTACATTAAGTAGGGAATGAAACTTTAATACAATATGTTAATTAAGAAAATCAATGAGGCATTTAAGAATTTCATGCAAAGCAACATATTCTAGTATTTACACCACATACACAATAATCAAAATATCCCCAACACTACCAGAAAAATTCACAGTATAATTCCAACCACCAATAATATATTAATGTTACTTGACTATGTCTAGTGATGTTTCATAAATAGAATAAAGTAATTAGACACCTTACCTCTAGTACCTTGAGGGAATGCAAATCCTTTAACCTTTTAGATAAATCTACTATAGCAGTTTGTTTAGTGCCTTGATACTAGACTCTTTTGTCTATGGTAAACACTCAATCTCCTTCACCTACAATGAAATTGATTTACATGCATAGGAAATATTAAAAAATGCATTATTCATAGAAAGGCAAGCAATGAATTATGAATACAATGGATCAGTTCAATTATAATGATGGAAAGAAACACTTTTCTCAACTTGATAAACCTAACAAAAGTATACTTCTAAAGAGGGGAGAAAATACACACTTGCCTTAATTCAAAAGAGGACAAAAGAAAAAAGAGAAACTAACAAACCCATATATATATTTGAGATAGACACAGACATAGTCACTTTTAATGTGATGGAATTAAGAGGAAGACACCATCATCCAAAATGGAAATGATGGAATTAACAAGAAGACACATACGTAAATGCTTTCACTGTTCCAGAGTACATAATTAGGATACCATTTATTCACGATGATTCAATAAGCTGTGTTTAATTAAATTTTAATTTAATTCATGTAATGGGAAACACTGGAACAGAACAAGAATTTTCTCAAGAGTCTGTAAAAATTGTCAACCATAAGAGGCCCTTCTTTAATTTCACAAATTGACATGCCTCCCTAAAGCAATACAAACATTTTCTTTGCCTACCATATATACACACCACCATATATATATATGTGTGTGTGTATGTGCAAATAGAATCTATTTTTCATTCAGAGCAGTGTCAATGGCGGATATGAGGTTGATAGCTTGTATCTGTACACAAAAAAAGGAGGAAAAGAAGGGCAAGAGGTTGTTGATAGAGTTAAAAAATTTATCAACAATGTAATTCCTGCACCAGATGAATGCCTTAGTCCATATTTATAGAAGATACAGTTAGCCTCATGCACCAAAATTACTGAGAATGACAACATGGTGGGAAGAACACATTAGAGTACTTTGGTTAGTGATAATGCACAATCATTGATCCTTCATACAATTAAAACAAGTTATAAGCCCAAGTCCAAAAGTAGGTGATGACTCAAAAAGAAACTATTGCAAAAGTAAAAGCTATCAACTTCCAATTCTCAATTATTCAATGATTCTGGTTAAACCCTTTCTAATTAATCCCGCCTTTTTTAAAGAAAAATGAAGTCGTACTCCCTGTTTTTAAAAGAAAACATGAACACAAACACTAATTAATCATGGGCCAAAAAGTCATAATCCCGGCGATACTGACGTCTCAGATACGCTACAGAAAGCCAATCGAGTTACTTTCGTTCTTAAGTATATTTATAATAATGCACTTCAACTTGTCAATCCTTCTTAGTTCAGCCAAGTGTAAATTTTCCACTAGAGAATGATGATTTCTCCTGGTGCATTTTGTGAGAGCATTAGTCATAGCACTTTCGAAAAACCACTTTCAACTATTGCAATCGTACTATTTGTTTAATATGCATGACTAAATAAAGTAGAAAAGAAATTCTTTTCATATAAATACAAATATTGAATAATAATTATAAGAAGATTATAAAATGTTGCAAAACATTAAAAAGAAAAAGATACTTGTTTATAAATAAAATATGTTCTTTTAATGAGTTAAATCGATCTTCAAACTTACCATATTTGAAATAAGTTTAATTCACAACTCAAAAACATATTTATAGAGATACTTGCGGATTAATTATTAATAAAATTTCTTTATTGGGTGCAAGATTCAAAAATCAATTCTTATCAACAACTCACTCCATCCATTTTATTGGTTGTTTTAAAAAATTTTAAATATCTCAATTTATTTGTCAATTTATTTTATTAATAAAGTATTAATTATCTTTTTTTTACTATTTTATTTTTCATTAAAAATAATAATAAATATAATATAAATAGGACACTTGTATGCCTTTAAGCAACTTAAATTCTTGAAAGTTGATGAGGAGCATTCATGTCTAAACGAATGGTCACTTAGAATTGTTTAAAGTGGCAATTAAATACATAATTGGGCTTAGTCCTTTCGCTTAAACTAATGCTACTTGTTGATGTAAAGTATGTTTCAGTTCACTGATTATGCATATCAATTAAAGTTTCTTATTTATAAAACTTTTGAATATATATTTTTAAGTTTAAATAATTAATCATAAAATTCAATTGTTTTTTACTGTCTTTAAATCCATAGTAATTCAAAAAGATTTAAAAAAAAATTGATAGTTCATGTATAATTTATTCCTTCTGCTGCATTTTGAAAATAAAATTCAACATATTATTTTTTTTAATAATTTATCTATTATGTTTATAATTATCTGATATTAAATTGTCTTAGAGATAATAATTACAATAGAAAGATAAGGGTAGATGAAGTAACTATAAACAAATTTATCTCTCTCAATCCTATAATATTTAACTGGACATAATTTTCCACTAATACATTTTTTTATTTGATATACTAATTAATTTGCACAACTTATGGTAAACATTTTCAACCAATCTCAACTTATGGTACTGCCACTCACGTGTCATGAGTTGTGCACATTATATGTTAAGTGTGATATGATTGGCTTTTGGGTCTGGGAAGAGATGTATGTAGCATCTGAAGCTAATAGCATAGGAGAAGGGATTCAATTCAACTCATCAATATGCCAAACACAAAGACCCCATTTCATTGTCCCCTTTCTTATATATTTTCTATTACTAGACTCAAATCACATTCCTATATATATATATATCTATATATATAATCTATCATAATCTCTTAAGAAAAGAAAACAAAGGGATCAGTTTCTGCAAAATAACAACAGAACTCTTTTCTAAAAAAAATTGTATTTTACAGCATTTTAAGCCAAAAAATAGACAAAGCACCAGAACAATAAGTGCATAATGCATTGACTCCTTTAAAATAATCAAAAATGTATTTCCTTACCAAGGGCAGCATTTCCTGCAAGAGGACTTCCAGTTGGAGAAGAATTAGGAGTTTGCTTCTTTTCAGCAATGATAACTGATGAAAGAGCAGCTACTACAACTGCTCTTTGTGATCCTTGGCTTGTTGCAGAAGGTTTAGGAGCAACAGCTTTAGTTCCTGACGATGAATTAAAAGCTGAATTTTAGGCAGCTAAAGCTTCTCACACATGTCTTTGTCCTCCATGATTTAATTAATTCAACCTATCATGTGCCTGTGGGAGTGCCAAAAATTAGAAAGAAGCACTACAATATGCTTTATTTTGTTCAGAACAATCCTCTTAATAGAAGCGTCTGTTAATTTTGTTATGAAAAAAGCTAGCAAATCATTGTGAACCAGTGACAATACCTGACATTGACAGGAATGAATTTGAACATACTTAGACAACTAACAATGATGACAAAGAGATCTAATGAGATTATACAATGCCCTAATATTTAGGAACCTGGCCACCCATATTAAGATTTTCAAGGAAAAAGTAAAATTTTAAATCAATATTGGATAAAGAAATGGATTCAAATAAATTGTTTGCTTAAAATTAGCCACAGCATAGAGCACTACATTATAATATTTTGCATCATTGTGCCTCCCAAACCTTCAATAATGGGTAAAGATATGGTTTTAACATGACTAATTTAAGGAAATGTTCTTCCCAATAACTGAAGAGAAAAGCATTTAAACAATTGGAAGATTGTACTATATTACAATTCAGGTATAAAGATTACCATGTCAAACTAAAATCACGCATAGCAAAAGAAGTGATGAATATTTTGAAAGTATTAAAATGAAGACTCCCAAAATATATAGACCATAAACAGTGCACCAGTCATCCACGCAAAGGTCGAAGATCAGAGATGATGAGAGAATAGCTATTTAGTAAATGTACTAACAGTAAAGTTAGGAAATCAGGGCTGATTTTGTGAGCAATGAAACTAAAGAAAGATCTATATGGTCTTCCAAGCATACTGTCTCCTAAATGGCATATGAGGCATTACTTTATCATAACTTTACCCTATTTGTTGCCATAAAGATATATAGCAAATTCATTGAAATAAGGGAGCGCAACATAAAATAAATAAATAAACAAGTAAATAAAAACCTTTCATAATCCATAGCATAGGCTTGTTTAGGACTATCAAGCTCCATAATAGCATCAATTGATCTTAGTGCTGTAAATATATGTATATATACATACATACATACATATACATATAAATATGTACACACACACACACCTCTATCATAATAAATCTGAACAGATCAAAGCTAATTTAGTATGACGTCAAGGAACATTGGTAAACATGATTTGGACTTTGGCGTTACTAGCAAACAGACGATTTGCTTTGAACTTTTAAGTTCATTTAACGAGGACATAGGGAAACTATAACTATTTCGCCCTGCTGATACATTATCTTCATAGCAAGCGTTTTGGAAATTAAATTTGGCCTCGTCAAGAAAGTTGTAATGGAATAAACATCCAGAAATGAACACTAGAAACATCAAAATTCACAAAAAAGCATCAACAGTGAAATGGATCAAATTCCACATCAGCAAAACGAAGACGACATAATTTAAAAAAAAACAGAGACAGAGCAAAATTACCTCTGTAACTGCATTTGTAGAGAAGGGCAGCTATAATATGACTGGTGCGCGACGAGGAAGAAATGACGTAACCCACGGTGAGGAAGAAATGACGGCAAATGAAGTTGAACCAGTGATGGGTTAATTATGCACAGCTGTGAAACAGGAAGAGGAAAAAGATGACCCACTAAGAGAGAGACCGGCGATGGCTCTGCTGAAAGAGTGGATCGTGTTTTGAGAGTTACTGATTTTCCAGAACGCGGGAGAGGTAGGGTTATGTTGAAAATGATACAGAGTGACGGGGAAGTACAGAGATAATTTTTCCAGAACGCGGGGAAATTTTTTACATCTGTAGCTTTTCCATTAGATCTAAAAAAGTGCAAAAAAAATATTTTTTATTTATATTATTTTATCTTTTAGATCGGTGTGTTTGTTCAACTTATCTAGAAAGTATTTTATACATTGAGTATTTTTCTAACCGATCTAGAAAGTCCCACACTTCACAGTTTATTTACAAAAATGCCACCGGTTCCATTTTTTAGATCTACTATTTTTTACCCGATCTAAAATGTAGATGTTAAGATCCTTTTTTGTACTAGTGCATCATCCAAGGTGCACTAAATGTAGAGAGAAGTCTGGTGCCTTATGTGGATACTACTGCCATTGATTATAATGCAATTATGTAGGCTCAGAAGAAAAGACTTAAGGAGATATTTGCTCCACCCCTCCTCTATCATCACTCTCTAGAGTCGGTCTCTCAGAGGAAAAAAGAGCCAGATTGGCCAATACTAGAAGGGAAATACAAGAACTTCTTGAAGTATCTGGTGAGGACTATGATGAAGATGAAGACTCACCATCTCTTCCTTAGATCCCCTCCTCAGTGCCATTCATCCTTTTTCATCTTCATGCTATTCCAGTGTCACAGGTTCCTCCTCCTGTTATGCATGTTCCAGCCCCTAATGATACCAAAAAGAGGGAAAAGAAAATTGAGCAAACTGGGAAGTTTGAAACTGTGCAATCTGGCAAGACCTACAGCAAGAAGTCTAAGCCCAAGAAGAAGTGATTGCTAGATCCTTAGGGCGTAGATCTTAGGGCTGCTTGTTTCTGTTTGCAGCATCTCTTGTATTGAAATGTTAATCTTGTTCTGGAAATGTTCATCTTGCAGTGTCTTGTACTTGTTGAATCACTTTACTGAACTTTGAATGAATTAATACAATGTGATTCTATATTTTGTTTCTACTCTCCTAGATGTAGTATACTTATCTTAAATTTTAATGCATATATTGAGGGGAAGCTCTTAGAAGCAAACCCAAAGTACATATATAGTTTGCAAGTTATTTTTTCTTCATAAAAAAGGGGGAGAATGTTGAATCAAGTGTTTTGATAATTTTAATCAACTAGAGCTTGGAAGGAAAATATCAAAGGAGTGTAAGAGCATTCAAATGAAGAAATCCAAGAAGAAATAGGTGAAGAATTAGTTGTTAGGATTTGTCACTTTGTACACAAGGTAAAAGGCTTTGAATTTACGTACTCAAACTCTCATTATGTTTAAATATGTGTTTTTCATTTTATCTTATGTTAACATATATTAAATTTGAAAAAAACTGACTAACAGATGAATTTTGAGTTGTTAAACTGCATATATCTCATTGAAAATTTAAACTTTACTGATAGAAATTTGAAGTTACATAAATGTCACCTCTGGCAGACGAATTTCAAAGTATTGAAATTCAAATTTAGAGTCAAGCATAGTTAAGTAAATGTGCAAAATTCGTTTGAAGTCGTGTCAAAGTTTATCTGATATTAAAATAGAAACTGAGTTTAAGATAATCCCTTTGACAGATGAATTTTGGTTTTCAAATTCAAACTTTGGAATGAAGACTTGTAAGTCTGATTAGAGGTGTCTTTGATAGACGAATTCTAAAAGTGTAAAATTCAAATTTCTCAAAGTGGAACTTTTGCGTGATGGTTAGCATGTCACTGACAGATGAGTTTTGGTGTCCCAAAATTCAAATTTTGAGTACACAGTAGAAACATGAGACAACTATTCACACTCAACAGATGCACTTTAAATATGAAAATTCCTATGTTTTAACATAGGATATATTTGACCAAATCAAAATTCGAATTTCATTCTTGAATAGACGAATTTTGGAAGTTCAATGTTAAAGTGCTTAGCTTGTAGTCTCTACGAAATTTGTCTATTGGCACCCAAAATTCGAATTTTAACGTGTCAGATGCATTAAATGCAGTTGGTAAACTGCTAGTTTTGCAGAGTAACCATTGGGTAATGTCTTTAACAGCTAGATCTTGTGTCTAATGACTAGTTTAGCCATAAATCTATAAACATAATTTCATTTGAAGTTGTGGGTAAAAAATTTATGCTGTAAATACCAAAATTCTATTGAAATCTTTAGTCAAAGTCTTTTATCCACTCACACTTCATTTATTGTACTTCAACTATCTCATTTACTCTGTATTAGAGAGTTTTTCATTCTGTATAAAATATTTTCTTCATCTGGAAGAAGGATTTTCTTGTGAGGGGTTTTCACAAGGGATTTGGGAAACACTTTGTTAGAGTGCAGAGTGTAAATTAGAAAGCTCTTAGAACAGAGCACAAGGTTGTACTGAGGCATTGTAAGGAGCGCACTCAATTCTTGCAAGATAGTAAAAATCTCAAGTGGTGGCTTAGGAATTGGATGTAGGTCAAGTGAAGTAGATTGAACCAGGATAAATCCCTATGTCCTCTCTTCTTTTACCTTACAATTGCCTTTTATATTCTACACTTTATTTTCTACAACTTTTACTATCACTATTCTATAACAACTTTGCAGAAAAATTTTAGACTTCCCAATTCACCCCCCTCTTGGGAAGTAAGCAAATCTAACAATGATTAGAAGGGGAATCCATTTACTAATAATATAAATCAAACAAACAAGTTATATATGATCCAAGTAATATAAATCAAGTTAAGGAAATACAAACATAAGAGAAATTATATTTGTTAAAAAAATGTAATATAAATCAAGGTAAGAAAACTCAAATATAAGAGACATTTATATTAAAAAAAAAGTAAAATAAATTCAGAAAACTGAAATATAAGAGAAATTATATATGTTAAAAAAAGTAATATAAATCAAGTTAAGAAAACTCAAACATAAGAGAGATTATATTTGTTTAAAAAGAAGTTAAACCTTTTCCTTTTTCTGCTTTGTCCCTTCTTTATGATCCAAATACCCTCTTGATGATCATCTCCCATGTATAGGGTATCGTCTACAGTAGAATTAGTGTCAATTGATGTCCCTAAAAATGGATCATCCTCAATATCCATATCTTGATGGTCTTCTGCATTGTCAGTTATTTTGTTCATTAACATAACAATGAACCACTTCTTATTAGTAGGATCAATGACAAAAAATAGCTATTGTGCTTGAGATACTAAAATAAAAGGCTCATCTTTGTACCCCACTTATTAAGATCCACTTGAATGAGGCCATTCTTATTGTTAACCCACTTACAACTAAAGACTGGTACTCAAAATAAGATGTAATCTAACTCCCATATGTACTCAATCACCCCAAAGTATGACATATTTGCAAAAATAGGGTTTTTATCTTTGGCACTAGAAATATGCATTCATTGAGCTATCAGAGTTACCCTACTAATTTGCATTGTGCTTTGATTATCCTGCTCTTTCTTATAAAATGTGTAGCCATCAAGAGATAACTAGTGTAAGATAAGACACGCATGCTTGGATTATTACCTAACCATCTCAACCTTTCTGAAATTGAACCAGGGTTCCTCTTAAATTCTGAAATAATGTGATGTCTTCACCAATCTATAAAAATTCGACTATGTTCTTTTGATATCCAACTCTCATTCTTATTAGGGTTTAAGCTTCTAAGTTCCTCCTTGTGCATTTCCACATATGGCATAACATCCTGAAAGTTGTGCAGAACATACAAGTGAGCTAGCTCCCATTATGTTGTGGAGATGCTAATTATTTCAGTTCCATGAATCCCTTCCCCAATTGTTCTTTCCATGTGACAAAACTTTGGAAAACAAATATCATCCATCCTCAAAATTGGATAAGTGTAGAATTCAATAGCTTCTTCGGCTGTGTACCGTTCAACCATACAACCCTATGGTCTACTTTGATTTTTCACATACACTTTTAACACCTACATGTAATGCTTAATCGGATACATTCATCTAAGATAAGTTGGGCCACATATTTGTATCTCTCTAACCAAGTCAACTGTTAGGTGAACCATCATGTCAAAAAATGAAGGCAGGAAATACATCTCAAGCTCGCATAGAGTGAGAACAATTTGCTTTTGCAATGTTGGAAACTTTTTGGGGTCAATCACTTTGCTGCAAATAGACTTGAAGAAGAGACATAGTTTTACGATTGTTCTTTGCACCTTTTTAGGTAAAATGGATAGTATACCCACCAACATCATATGCTCCATTAGTACATGACAGTCATGAGACGTAAGACCTTTTAACTTTAACTCTTTCATAGATACAAGTTTTCTAATATTTGAGGAGTACCTCTCTTGATCTTTAACTCTATTTAGAAACTCACAGAAAGTGATTTTCTCCTTTCTAGATAAGGTGTAAGTCGTTGTAGGTTGGTAAGTACGACGTTTCTCCTTCACTGGTGCCAATTCTACACTTATTCCCATAGCAATCATGTCCAACCTCACCTTGACTCCATCTTTGGTCTTTCTCAACACATTGAGTAATGTACCAATGATGCTATTACATACATTCTTTTCTATATGCATCACATCAAGGAAGTGCCTAACATACAAAGACTTCCAAAATGGCAATTCAAAGAAAATTGACCTTTCTTTCCACCTGCTCGTCTTAAGATGTCTCATAAAAGGTTTCCTAAAGTTGTTATTTAAATTTTTTTACTTTGTGAAACTGCTCCTCATTAGTTAATGGCAAAGGTTCTATCCTTTGTTCTATACTCCCATTGAAGGCTTTTTTCCCACTACCTATAATGAAGTTCCTAAGGTAAAAAATCTATGATAGCCAAGGAAAACAAATTTCCCATTATGTTCTAGCCATATAGAATATGTGTTTTCTTCACATATAGGGCATCCAAACTCTCTTTTAATACTGTAGCTTGACAAATTACCATATGCCGAAAAATTATTAGTTGTGCCAAACAACATTGCTTTCAACTTAAATGTCTCTTCCTTTCATCTGCCATATACCTCTATACCCATCTCCTACAATAGTTTCATATCTTCAATTAGTGCAGCCAAGTAAACATCTATATTATTTCTAAGTTGTTTGGGTCCAGAAATTAACATAGACAGTATCATAAACTTGCCCTTCATGCATAGCCATGGTGGTAGGTTATAATTCACCCAAATTATGGGCCATGTACTATGGGTACTACTCTGCATACCATGAGGGTTCATTACACCAGTAGATAACACAAGCCATAGGTTTCTATCTTCTTCCTTAAAGTCTTCATATTTATCATCAATTTTTTCCATTGCAGAGAATTTGCAGGACATTGAAGCTTTCCATCTTCAATTCTTTCATCTACATGCCATGTCAAGAGGTTCACATTTTCAGCACTATTGTACATGCATCTAAATCTAGGTATTAAGGGAAAATACCATATCACCTTTGTTGGACTTGATACTTTCTTCTTATATCATGGGGCATTGCATTTAGGAACTTGTCTAATGATGCATATTCTTTCCAAAATAAAACACAATCATTAGGACATGCATGTATCTTCTCGTAGCTCATCCTAATAGAACATATAATCTTTTAAGACTCATATGTATGGCTTGGAAGCTCATTACCCTCTGGTAGTAAATCCTTCAAAATTGCAAGCAATTCTATGAAGCTTTTTTCACTCTACCCATTACCCGCTTTCAAGTTGTCTAGTTTCAACACAGCTGACAATATCATGAATTTAGTATGACCTCAGTATAATGGTTTTTTTGCATCACTTTTCAACCTTTCAAAAATTTAAGGATAGTCTTGAAGTTCATCTTTGATCACATTTGCCATTTGCTCAAGGCGGTCGGCCTCAAATATACTTTGGTTAAAATCAGTCAATCCACAGCTTCCACTATACACCCAATCACTATACCCATCATTCGGCTTACCATGCTTTGTCCAATGTATATAACTTCGGTCAATTCCATGACGCACTAAATGTTCTTCCAACTTCATTGCACTAACTAGCCTCCCATGATAACACTTGAAGCAAGGGCAAATGAGTTTATCGATGTGGTTAGCATGCTCAACTTAAAATCTAATGAACTATTTTACTCTATCCCAATATTCCTTAGATAAACAACTCGCAAACATCCATTTTTTATCCATACTCCTAAGTTATGTGTATAAATTTTAGCAAAGCTTCCCATAAAAGTTTGGCCTCCCAATAATTCTACATTAAGCATAAGGAGAATCATTATTCCAAGTAGGGACGGCCGCAACACTAAATTGTAAGGGGGACCGACAATTTGCTTTATTTTGTGTTTTTAATATTATCATAAATTTTTTTAAAAAGCAATTTTACAGCCTAAAATAAATTATTAAATAAGAAATCATATATAATGATAAAAAATTTCTAGAAAATTAAACAAAACACATCATTATGCATGACTGTGTTGGTAATAAATAACTTCGACCGAGGGAGCCAAGTAGATGTATTCACTTATAGTTGAACTTGATAATACTAATGAGAAATTAAAGAAAGAATCTTAGGGGGCAGGGTACTGACAATCTATGTTTGCCACTAATTCCAAGAGACTATATCTAGAAATAATAAACTAATTTTAAAGAAAAATTGACAGCATAACGACTTAAAAATGAGAGTTTCCTAGGCATTAAGCTCTCTTTTTGTACAAAAAGTCACAAATTTAAACAAAGATAAGCCACAACTAAATAAATAATGTTTCAAATTGATTCCACACAAAATTCATGTCATATACTACACTAAAATTTTTCAACCACATAATTTTTCACATAAATTTTTAGCCACATAGCAATTAAATAATGTAATTTACCTTAGTAATCTTAGAAATAGTGTTGCTAAGTGGTATTTCCTTATTCAGTAGCTCTTTAGCATTCTCCTCTGGAAGATCAAGAACGCTCTTTCAACCAAATGGTTGAAACATAAAAAAGTTAAATAGTTTAATCACACCTAAATAGACACAAATTCGTAAGGACACAAAGCACCAAGAAGAAAGATAGATATAAGCCCTTTTGTCAGCAATTATATGTATTTTTCCAACATCATTAGCAGCTGGAGGATAAATATCAGTAAGAAACCCAGTGACTAATCTTGTGGAAAAATACCTTCTAGAATCCCCTTGATCTCAAGTTAGTTGTAATGTAACACATCCCTATAATGCCAATAATAGTTTTAATGAACTAAATAGTTAATATAAGTAAGTTAATCAATAGATACACGTAAGATAAACTGAAAATTTATTATGCAGCACATTGGGCTTTTTCACACTAAAACCCAAGTACTTGCATTCACATGACTATCAAATACATATAAAAAAGATTAATATGACATACATAGATAAAATATCTTCAAGCCAAGCATTATAACTACCATAGATTAGAAGATTCCTTAAGACTAGTGTACTGTGCGTTCAAGTCAAAATTCTTCATTATACTAGTTTTGAAAGATTTCACATAAAGTGGAAAGAGATAGAGAAACAAGGATCTTTATATTCAAATAATTGATTGATTTAAAATCAACTTAGTATGATTGTTTTGGGAACTAACTTAAAAATGATCAAATAAGAACGATTAAAAAAAATCTTGAAGCCAATAAATAAATAATCAATTAGAAGGAATCATATTAAGAGCTAAAATCTAACCATATATTAAGAAAGAAAAAGGAAGAAATTTTTATTTGACATAATTCAAGTTTTTTAGGTTTAAAAGTAGCCTTTTTCATAAAAATATTTCCCCATTTTCTTTCTTTTTTTTTTGTTTCCTTTAAAAATACTTATTTGTACATAAGGGTTGGGAATTGTGACAATAGAAGTTATAACAAGCTACTCCCAAATACCCCCAACATCACCTAAAACCTAGAAAACTGGCCACAGGACAAAACAAGATGAAACAGGGCTAAGCTGCGGCTTGCTACAATGTTATCATGGCCTAGGAGAAGTAGAATGGGTTGGTGCCACGATGCCACCTACTAATACAACATTTTCTTTCTTTTTTTCTAGGCCAACTTCTGACTCGCACAACTTTGTGTCTCGACTTCCAATTGACTTGATTCCAACTCCTGCAAGTCTTTCTTATCACAATCTAATCGTAGACACCGATTTTACCTCAATCCATTTCTGTATGGAGATTTTGAATCCCCATGACCGATTTGATCACTTTTTTAACCTAAAACTTACAACTTAACAAACTCAATTGCTACCAATAGCCATTTGGTAGCTTAGGACCCTTTACACAGGTCACAAAAGACACAACCAACTTGTTCAAAGAGATTTCAACTTGAAGAAATCACTCCTCTGAGTTTTGACCCCCTTGAACACCAAATCAACATAATGAGCTATATGCCCAATTCACACATACAAGGCCCGAAACCCACTTTAGGCTATCAAATAAGACCAACTAGGCTTACGACCACATGCATCAACATACAATGACTTATATCAAGGTCCAAATCATATCACATGCACATCACATGCCTATAAATCAGAAACAAGGCTTTAAACTGCATCCGCAACAATCATCATTTCATAGTTCATAACCATAACACACATTGACATCTTGTCATTTCCAACGACATTCACCATTGCTTAACCAATTACACATTATCACATACAACACAATACTCCGAGGAATACTTAGAACATGCGATACTTACAACTAGAGTAGTTGGGATAAAATGAAACATAAACAAACTGTTATACTCACCGACTACCAATGCACATATTCCTGAGTCATGGAGGGAACTAAGACTTTTAGCATTCTTTGGACTAGTACTAGAGTTTTTTCCTGAAATATTAACCACAACCGGTGTGAGACAGAGTCTCAGTAACCTAGAAAACACTCAACATACAACAGATATTCATAATTGTATACATATTTGCATATAATGCAATGCAATTTAGGATGTTATGATATGCATGTCTCCATCATACATGGCTAGAACCACATGTTAATGTCATCACATGGCATCTCCAATAGGTAATTTTCTTCCAACAACTAGTGAAGATTGATTCTGGGATATCACCAAGCTCACCTCATACTAGTATAACCTAGCCAAAGGTCATGCTAATGCTTAGATCGTGGCCCTCCTTCCCCTAGACCATCTGAATTGGTGGTGATTTAGTGAATGTGCAATCCACTGCCACTGGCTCTCCTAGCTATAGCAGAGGATTTAGTATCAGAGATGTATTTTCATATCATTATATCATATATCGCCACTTGGTCTACCATATCTCATTATGCTCAATGCGGTGATGATGTTCAATGCTATGCCGAATGTCTATGTTACTATGTAATCATCATCATTATCATTATCATCCTCAATGTCATGCTAGCATGTTATCATGTGGGCATGCTATAGAGTCACACACACACATATCATCATATTAATCATTAGCACACACAAGTATCAAGGGATGAAATTCACATGCCTCTACTAGTCATGTACATACCACAATATGAAAAGGATCCATATATACACAACAATATCGTGGTATGAAAAGAAATATGCATATATATATAAACACAACCAATAATTAACACACATACATATACACCCGGTTACCTCAAATTGTCGACACGAATCATACAGGGGAATTAGGCAAGCCTCTGAAGCACTAACCACGTACCATACACTTCCAATTAACCAATTATAAACTTCAACACTATAATACATTTAGTTAATATATTATACACATTAACCAAAATCCATAATTCAACTATTCAAGCATAACCCATATTCTCAATAGCAGCAACACACAACAATAAACCCCAATTATATATTCATATTACAAACAATCACATACAATTCGGATTCCATATAACCCAAAAGGATTCAAGGCTAGGGTTTCACAAAAATCAATCACAAACTGTCCAAAACTCATACCTAAGCCTTAAGGACAATAAACAATAGTTCAATAATCCGTTTGCAACCATTTTAATTGGAAGAATCATCACCCAACTTGAAACTTAGCACATTCCAATGGATTTCACACCAATACAACCAGAGAACAAAAGAGGAATGATGGAAATTCACTTACCAATCAAGATTGAAGCTTCCCAAGGTCAGAAATCATCTCCTAAGACCGGAAATCATGAACCCTAATGGAGTAAATCTTCTTCTTCTTCATTTTCTTTTGTTTCGTCGACTAAATCGCATTTTGATTTGAAGAAAATTTGTGGCTCACACAGTGGTGCCAGCAAGCTCATTGTTGCGTGAGAAATATTGACCAAAAATAAATTTGAAATCATCAACTTGATCGTCAAGATGGCTCTACACTGTGCCGCAGCGTGGTGTCTTTCTGTTTTCATTTTTAAACTTTGTCCAACTTTAATTCTTTCTTCGATCTTGGACCCTCCAGTGCTACACTAACAACAAGTATACTTCCCATTAGCCTGAGGCTAGGTCCAGGATAACATGTTAAGGGTTGTTATATAGGTGAAGTAAATAGGCAAGGTAAAGCCACAGAAGGGTGTGTGGGTAAAAATCTGGAATAATGTTGAACTACTGATTATTAGGTAGAAGGTGAGGGAAGGAGAAAGAGAAAGGGAAGGTCATGAGATAGGATTCCATTAGAATGGGAAGACAATGGTTAACTGGGAATGCACATAGAGAATGGGGATAACCTGCGGATGTCAATGGAGGTCATTACCACCACTTAACAGGGTTTCAAATTGAAAACTCTTGAAGCCAATAAATATTCACCATAATTCTATTACTATGCACACTAGTTTTGAACATTATTTTCCATTTGGGTACATTTTGTATTGTAGTAACAAAACTAGGAAACTCATTGAGTTGCTATCCAAGCACAAGAGAAATGATCTATCAACATTTTTATAATTTTCTTATTCTTTTTTTCTTGGTGCCTAAAATATATACCTTATCATCTCTATCTTTTTCACATAAATCAAGACAGGGCAAACCAAATTTTGAACAGGCCATCCATCTCAATTTGCTAGCTAGCAAATAGATCAATCTTGGCATTCTATCAAACAGTTCAACGACATCAATTTTGGCATGAAAATTATGCCCTTTACCATGCATTCAAACCAATTCCCACATAGGGTTCCAAGATAATGTTAAAATAACTCAAAGCAAGACATAAGAGAATGAAATTACCAAAATAAAATGAACACGGTGTAGTGGTATGCACCATCAACAAACCCATGAGCAAAGTTGTGACAGAGGGGGCTTACAGAAATTGAGCACAGTGGAGACTGGACTTGGGGACACACGGTGCAGTGGTGAGCACCATCAACAAACCCAAGAAGCGATAAACTTGGATAACCCATAGAGACACTGTACGCCCTTGAGGATGATACAAACTTACAAAGCTATGGAGAAGCAACATGAACCTAGGAAGCATGGGGAAGCCATAGACTTTGTGAAGCAATGACCAGAGGCAAAGATCTTTGGATGAGAGATGAACTAATTTGACAAGAAGCAAGAGGATTGTCGGAAAAAATGAGAAAGAAAAGAGGAGGGAAAAACTTCATGCATGGCCAGAGACTTGAGAAAAAGAACAAATCAAAGGGGAATTATTTTTTTTTAACATACATAGGCCATTATTTGAAATAACCACCTAAGTTCTTATAATCTTTTTTTTTTAATAATCATAGGCCGTTATACCATATAACCGCCTACGTTTTATATATATATTTTTTAAAAACTACATGTAGGCAGTTATTCCAGATAACTGCCTATGTTATTGATATATTTTTTTGTCTTATATTTTTTTGAATAATAATATATTTCTAGATGGTTAGTTAAATAACCACCTAGAAAAATTTACTTTTGTAGGCGGTTATTTAAACAACCACCTACAAATCCTCCTACCTCACTTGTCTTTGCATTTTCTTATATAACCACCTATGTAAATACACCAAGAAAGCCCATTTTTGTAGTAGTGATATTTGACAACTAAGATTGGCAAAACCAAAAAAAAAAAGAATTTGACAACAAAGGAAATACACCCAATAGTTTTTTTTATATTCTATATATAAATGTTATCTTATATTTCCTTTCATATATATATATATAACAATAACAAAAACAAAAAGAGTGGCACATTAAGGGATTCTCACAACAAATACTAATAAATTTTTGGTAGCGAAGGAATCAACACTATGACAATAGCCATTAAAGCAACCGTGTAATTTGTGCTTTTGCTTTATGTTCATTTGAAATTCTCAATTTTACCAATACTAATAGATTTTAGTTACCTTTATATAGATATATAAGAAACATACATAAACCAAAAAGCTAATTCTTAAATCAGTTAAAAATAAAATATGTGCAAAATTTATAAATACCTGTTGAAAGGTTACCATGAAGGCTTGCATCTTCTTTGGCATTTGTTCCATTTGTTGCATCTTTTTCTGAAATTTTGTATATTTTTTTCTATTTTTACACATTTTATTTCCATCCTTGCACGTTCTACTTCCATCCTTTGAAGCTTTGTTTCCATCCTTATGCATTCTGCTTCCATCCTTTCAAGCTTTGCTTCATGCTCTGCTTCTATCCATGCCCACTTCTTGTGAAATCTTTTCTTGACATCTTCTATTTGTTAGCACAGGAATACCACCAAAGTAGGGTCATGAGCCTTGGAATAGGCTCTCTTCCTTGAAGGTTGTGCCCCATAGCCTTTTCCCCTCATATGCCCTGATCACTTGCCAAGAGCAGTCCCTAAGATCTTATCAGGAGTCGTTTGAGAATCACTCTCTAGCCTTCTTATTGTCATATGACCTCTTGTATGCGACCTACAATTGAAGAACACTAAGGTGATTGAAATCACACTATACATTAACTTAGGATAAAATATAGAAGCAAAATGCATACATGAATTGTAATATCCTGAAAATTCTCTTAAATGTTTAAGGCTCAATATTTTAAAATCTATAAGGAATTTACAAAAATGGATATATGCCGTTTTATATGATATAAGGTAAAGAGATCAATTATTTTGGTTAGAAGGAAAGATGAGAAAATGACCATTTTACCCCTGGAAAGAAAAAGGAAAAAAAAGAGGAAGAAAAGGAAAAAAAAAAGAATGAGAGAAAGGCGGTGGACTCTACACGTAGAATGAAGTAAATTTTATGAATTTTAGGAAAAATTACACATAATGACCTGAAAGTTTTAAAAATTATAGATTTATCCCGGGTCAAGGGCATTTTTGTAAATATGAAAAATTATAGTCAAAATGAAACTCTCAATGAGCTAAGATGAATGGAATACACTATGAAATTTATTAAGATCAAAATAATATTTATTGGTTAATTATGATTTAATATTAATGTCTTACCCGATAAAAGTCAGTCTGGACTATAGGAATAGGCAGTATTCATTTAAGAAAAATATGTGGGCCCTATATTTAGAACAATTGGGATAAGGATATTGTGGTAATTTTATATCCCAATATAGTTAAAACAGATGTCCCAATAATAGTAAAATATACTGCTAAATTAGCTTTATTTGTCGAGACAGGTTTAGGATATATCTGAATAAGTAAATATCGGAAATTTTTGGACCAAAATACTCCCCATTTCGTGCTCTACAAGCTGGACATGTCAAAATAGCCTTAATTTATTATTTTTCGTGAAAAAGCAAGAAAAATCAAGACATTAATGGCAAATTTTCATTGGTTGGTGAAATTTATATATACTCCCTTTTTTTCCCATGATTTGGCCGACCATTTAGCAAGGAAATGAGGAAGAGAAGTCTGCCATTTTGAGAGGGAGAGAGCAGCACGTGAAGGTGAAGGAAAAAGAGGAGAAAAAGGAGAAGAAAATTCCAAATAAATTGGTAAGCAAGTTCCTTTCAATTTGTAAGTATCCTAGCATAGTTTCTAAGTAGTTTGAGTTAGTTTTCTTGAATCTTCTCCTTCTCCCTTTGCTGTTCTAATCTTGGCCTAAGCATGATAATAAGAGGGAAGGAGTTTTTAAGCCATAAATTTACAAGAAAGCATGAGATTTTTCAAGAAAAGTAAACTAGGTGTGTTAAAGCAAGTTTTTGTGAAAAACCAATTTCTTCCCCTTAAAAACAGATTTTGGTCAGACTAATAAGGTGTGAAGGAGCTGGATTTTCATTTATTTGATGGCAAAAATGAGTTCCCCATGATGAAAAACCTTAAAGACAAGCATTGACTCAAAGATTAGGCTTTAGATAAATAAATTGAGTCTTTAGGGTTTTAATGAGACTTTATGAAGTAGCTACTTATTCTAGTTGATTGAGCAAGTGTTTAATGATGTTAAGGGACTTGAGGAAGTCTAAGGAGGCTAGTGGAAGCATTAGATTCAAGAGGAAGAGGCAAAGCAATGCTTCAAGGTAGCTAAGTTTTATATTCTTGCTTTATGTTCTTTCATTGTCTTTCTATGATTAAATTGTGTTGCCATATTGAAATTATGATTTCTTTTATTGGTCTTGGCTATTAAATGAGGGGTTTTATTCCTTGAGATGTCCATTTTCTAAGCCGTTATGCTGCCAAAATTTTTATGACTAATATGGCAATTTATTGTTTAAAGGTGATTGATGTGATTATATGTGATCAAATGTGAGTTTATTTAACATGATTGACATAATTGCATGGAATGTAACTTGCTACTGAGATTTCCCCCAATCTCATCCCATCAAGTATCCCAATGATAGGAATAGGCTACGGCAAAGGAGTCCAAAGAAAAGGCAAGGAGAATGAAGAAGAGAATGATGCTTGATGGTGTTTTCAAGCTATAAGTGAATATTTTGAAATTATGTATAAAACCATGTATATGCTTTTAGATCTGTGCCATTGTGCTATTATATCCTTATGAGCATTATGAAATGTTTGGCATGGATTTGAAACATGGAATGATCATGTGAGCTTGTTATGAAGTCTACTTTGCCATGTTATATTGTTAGAAGTTTATTTTGTAGTAATGAAAGTAAAGTTAATACTATTTGACCGAGACAGGGAAAGTAAGTCAAGTGTTATATATTATCTGAAACTACAGAGAACAAGCTTTCCAATGAGCTAAAGAACACTCAATTTGGGTATGTGTGTAATTTATAGTATATTTTTGAAGTTAAGGGTCAAAACTGGACAGTAAAGTAAAAGCTACGAATTTCACTATAAGTATCACTTATTTTGAAAGGAAATATAAAATTGTACAGAGCTCAAAAAATTCAGTGATTTACATTTTTGAAACGATCTGTGTTTTAAGTTCAATATGCCACTGGTTTGAATTCAATTGGAGCTGTACAATGAGAGATATACAAGTTTTCCCAAGACTATTCTGGTAAAAGTGATGTGTTGATCCCTAGTGATTCAAATTGATGTTATGCCCTGTCTAGACTAAATAAATATATAATAAAAATATGAATGTAAGTAGACATATATATATTTCCAATGACATATAGAATACATGATTTGGCTCAGTATAGAGTTAGATATGAATTGTTAAAATTTACGGCCAAAATCTTGGAAAAAGAGAGAAATGACCATTTGTACAATGTAAGTTTGAGCAATAAACTGTACTAACTAGTCAGGTTAAAGGAAGTTTTCATATTTTAATCTTGTATATCATGTTTCTAGCTTCATTTAGAGACTTGAACCATATTGATATGATTTTTTCTGGATTAAGTTATGATTTTTCAAAGTTCGTCCAGAAAACTTGAGAACCAAATGAATAGTACCACATTTTTTTTATTCAAATATTTTGGTTCTATTAATGGTTCAAGCTCTTAATATGAGCTAATTGGACATTGTACATACTATAATATATGGGAAAATATAGATAAAAGTAAGGTGTTACATGAATTTCTTATGATAAAGGATATACCTACACCTGCCACCCATTTGTGTTCTTTCGTGTGTGTTGTATCTCCTACAGTCAATCAGGCAGCAGTGGCATTCTAATGGTGGGGTTTCTCTACAAAGCACAATATACAAGGATAAATACTAACTTGAAGTTGGAAAGATAAAGAAAAAGAAAGAAATTAAAGAGAATAATATTCAACTCACAGCAGATTCTTAAACCTCTGCAAATGATTTAGGACCTCATGTATACTTTGTTATCTGTTTCTATCGATTTGACTTATTTTGTGCATTTTTATTGCACAACAAAATCAATTATTGCTCAGGGTTCTAGGAATGAAGTAAAAAAGTCATGAATTTAAATTAATAATAAGGTACCTTGAAAGAAATAGACCTAAAGTATCTCATAAGCCACTCTTAATCCGCAATACTAATCCTAGGGGGTCGATTAGCCAACCTTTCCTCATTAGTGGCATATGCTGCGTAGTAAAGCTTGTGCAATTTAGCCTTCCAATTTCTAAAGGCAGTTTGCATTGAAGCAAAGACAACTTTCTTAAGCCTCTCCTCGTTTTCTTCAATATCTGTTTCAAATTTTTCCTAAAGCACACATAAATAGATATACTTGTTATGAAAACATAAAAATGAAAATATCATTAATGAATATATTTGGCAAAACTACTACCTTCACTTTTAACCACATCTCTTCACCGTACTTTCAAAAAACACAGTTCCAGTCACCATCTTGGAAGGATATTGTGATCCTAAAAACTAAACCACAATGTCTAGCAAGAGCCCTAGCTCTTTGTCCCATAACTCTTAACATGTAATTATGAACTCTTACTTTAATTTTTCCTCCAAATCTTGTTGTCAAATCTAGTTGTTTTCCCCTGTAAATGCCTCTATCCCACCAGGAATTGAAAAATCCTATCATTCATGCAGAAAGGAGAAGGAAAGTAGATGTGATAAGTTGTGTGGACTATTTAATTGTACTAGATAAAGTTGAAGGAAATTTTCCTGCATAGCTAATTAGAGTAGGGGAAGAGTAACAATATGTCTTATGAAGTTACAGTAGTGGCTACTAAGAAGAAATGTTATCTTGTATATGAGGAAGTGAAGATTGCGAATGAACATGATATGCTGTATGTGATGAAGTCACCTTATCTGTACTACTAAGCCTTCCCCTTTCAGAGGTATGACCTTTCCAAATTTTGACCTCTCCATAGTGATGACATCCTGCAAGATTATATAACCAAGGTAAGTAACAATGGTGATTGTATATAATATTAATGGTATTAAAAGAACAAAAAAGGCAACATATTAATCGTATTAATATATATAATATTAATGATATTGATAAAAAAAAAAAGAAAAGCAAGTTCAATGGTTATTATATACCAGCATATCAATGGTATTACAAGTATATTACAATTTATCATGAGACTATAATATTTTCATTTAATTGAACCTTCCATGCCACTTTCGCTAGTATCAAATGTACTTGGTCCTCTTCTATATTACTATCACTCTCATCTAGCACATCTTCTTTCTCACTATCTTCATACACAAGTGATTATGTACCAATGCCATGAATGAATCCAAGCTCCCTAGTATGATGATTATTTCTTCATGATGGTTCACCTTTCTCAATAATGGCTTATGGCTTTATATCATCTCTAGATAAGTCAATGACAAGGTTAGGTTATATGGGACTTTTATTGTACATGTTCAAGTCAATACCAGTTGTTGATAAGCTTCTTCATCACCTATAACATGATCTCCACCTACATCATTACTACTATCCTCAAGTGGCATTTTGAAGAGGTCACATGGATTTGTTTTGATAATAATAAGCCAACCACACTTAACAATGTCGTCTATGTAAAAAACTTGCTCCACTTAAGATGCTAAGATGAATGATTCATTGGTTTCCAATCAATATCTAGTGTTTATACTTGTAAACCCATGCTTGTCAACCTTATATCCCCTATCAATATGACTCATGTCGCATCAATGACTCTTAAACAAGTATATTTTTCTATTCCCTATGTAAGACAACTCATAAATATGCTTCAACACACCGTAATATTCCTTTTCCTCATTGGTGTCATCACCCCTAACCATGACTCCACTGTTTTGAGTTTGTTTTTTTCCTATTACATGATCTTTTGCATGAAAGCAAAATCCATTCACTATAAACATAGAGTACTGATTGACCACCCTCGATGAATTGACTAATGAACTTATAAGCACATTATTTGCATTGCCCTATGAACACACCTATATCACATTGGGAGAGAAAGAGCCATTTGTTACGCAAATGGAAGATCATTAAAGCAGTTAACATTAGCACCTAGGTTTAAAAGGCAATAACCTACTCATGTATGAAACCAATCAGGAAACTCTTTGTAATGTCTTTGCTAGATCATTTAACTTTGTGCTTCAAGCTCCTTTTTAGGCTCCCTACACCTAGAAAAATACAAATCATGACATCATAAAGTTATCCGGATGTAAGGTTAACTTACTCTATGTATGGCCAAACTTTTTCACAGTTGTGTAGCATATACATTCTTGCTTGGTGAAACTCTTCATGGGAAAGAGTGATTGATTCGGAATGTCCTCTTGCTTGACCACTTCTTGTGAATATCAAAAGGTCATAGTTATCATTTGATATGTCATCATTCCTACATGGCATTTTTAAGTTGGTTGGACAATTTTCCAAGTATTGTGAGCAAAAAGTGAGACTTTCCTCTGCCAAATAACCTTATGCAGTTGATCCTTTAGGATGAGCCTTGTTGTGAATGTATGGTTTGAGTGTCTACAAATACCTACAACAAGAAATTGTAACCCTTTGAGTATATTCCAATGATATATAAATTAAAAATGTAAATATCAATGAGGAGATTTACACAACCCAATATTCGATTTGGTACATCTACCGATACTGAACTGGTCCACCAGCTTTTGCCTCTCCTGCCAAGTGTATTGGCAAGTGAACCACGATGTCAAAGAAGGTAGGTGAAGTGTTAATTCTATCTTACTCTGAATTTTGTCAAGTTCTTTAGTGGTCAAACACTTTGAACAAGGATTTCTTGAAAAATTTTCCTAACTCTATAATTGGTTCGTATACTTTCTTAGGCAATAATCCACTTATTGTAATAGGAAATATAAACACTGTATTTTGTCTGGGCATTTTTAATTAAATTAAAAAAATTGAAAAATAGATTAAATAAAAATCCCCTTTTATTTTGAATAATTGCACAATTAACATTCAATTTCAAGATAAATGCAAATCTTCTAAAATCCAAAAATCACTTTTTGAATCCAATCTGTTCCTTCTAGAATTTAAGATTTAAAATTTATCATTTAAAATTTCAAATTTGAACAAAAGAAGAAGAAATTCAAAATTTAAAAACCCTTCAGTCTTAAACTTGATGAATCTCCTTTTATGTTACTAACATACCAAAAAAATAATAATAAAGATTTTCTAATTTAAATGAAATTGGATCTTGTTTGAAAAAAAAGAAGAAGAAGAAAAGAAAAGCAAAATGGATTTTCCTTTTAACAAAATTGATGATGATCAAATTTGAAACAACAAAAAAGAAGGAAGCTTTTGAAATAAAATCTTTAGTCTAAAAACTTCATATATCTATAGATATGAATATATATTAATCAAAAGAAAAAAGAGAAAGAAACAATAAAAGAAAGTAAACCACACAAAAAATAATAAGAAAGTAAGGGGGATTGAAACGCTGATAGCACTCAGCGTTTCACCCTAAGCCAAAATGAAGCAGCAGTGTGAGTGGAAGCAGAGGGAAAGCCAGGATCCCTTCAAGCACAAGTTTGAAGAGAAGAGCGAAGCTTGGGTTTCAATCCAAGCGTGAGTAAAAGAGAGAAGCAAGGTCCAAGCGAGATCATGAGATAGAATGAAAATTTGGGAGGTAGAAACGACAAATTCCAAATTCCTTCATTGCTCCATGCCTAATACTGCAATGTAGTGGTAAGGGAGAAAGTAATTGGGACAAGCACATCCAAGGGAGCAAAGCAGCAGTCACATGCTTAGGTAACTCGTTCCTTCACCCGTAATCACGTCTATAAAAGCCATAGAGTGAAACCCTAAGGGAGGAAACCATAAAAAATGGAAGATAAAGGAAGAGAGCACAAATTCCAGAACAGAAGGAAGGTTGGCAGGTAAATCTCATTTATCATTTAGATTCCTACCATTGAAACCTTGATGTTTGTTGGTGTAATATCCATATTTTTATGAGATACCATAAAATGCATGAAGAAATGGGAAAGTAAGTGAGTAATTGAAATCAATTTTTCATAAGATCCTGAGTAGAAATTAATTCCAGAACTTACCCCAGAAGGTAGGCAATATACTAATTGAATGGAAGCTTATCTCGAGCTGAGCGCAACAGTATAAGTGTTGCGTTCCCAGGAGGTCTAGGTTGAAAAATAGAACAATTTGAAAGTTATTTTGAATAGTACAAAAAGAAATAATAAAAAAATGTTCTTTGGGGAAATTACCGGAAAGTACCCAAAAAAAATGAGTAATTATGTTTTTGACCCATCTCAAAGGTAAAACGGTCATTTTCTAAATTAGAAATAAAATATGAGAATTTTATTTAAGCCCCAAAGGGAAAAATGCTGATATTGTAAAATGTATAGAGAAATAGAAAAAATGGAAAAACAGAAAGAAACAGCAAAGGGCAAAATGTTCATTTTTCCAAGATGAATCGGAAAATGAGAAAATAGTAATTTTGCCCCAAGAAAGGAAAAATACTTTACAATTTACTGTCCAAAAGTGGGAATTCTATTTCCATTCAGTCCTTAGGGAAAATCATGAAAAAGAACCTGAAAGTTTTAAAAATTTTAAAGTTGCCCCGAGTCAAGGGTATTTTTGTAAATATGAAAAATTATAGTCAAAATGAACCTCTTAAAGAGCTAAGCACAATGGAAAAAGGTTAGGAATTCAACGAGATTAAAATAATATTTATTGGATAATTTGAGTTTAATATAAATATGTTGCTTGATAAAAGTCAGTTTAGATTGCAAAAAAAGGATAATACCAATTCAAGGATACTGAATGGACCTTAGTAAAATATATATTGGTCCAAGATAATGATTTTAGTCTAAAAGTTACTTTTGGATAATCCTGTGTCAATATCATGATAATTATGGTAAAAATATTCAATCAATACGGGTAAATCTAATCGGTGAAAGTTATTTTAGTCAAATAAAATATGAAAAGCAATTTTTGGCCAAAAATTCTTGAAGTTAGCATGAATTGCAGCAGCTTGGACATGAATGGAATTAATGAAATTGCTTTATTAAAGTAAAAGGCAAATTAACTAAGTTTGGTTAACGAAACTCAAGATCACTATTCATACCTTTCATATCTCTCCTCTAAGTGTGGGGTTAAGTGGGTTGTTAGATTGGCTAGTCACCCAAGAGGGGGTGAATTGGGTGATGAAAATTTTAACCTCTTTTAAAGTACAGCCTTATCTCACCAACCGCTGTAGTAAAATAGAGATGAACAGAGTACGGTGAAGTAAATAGATAAAATGAGAAGATGAAGAGCAAGACACAAGAATTTATATTGTTTCGGCCCAAACCACTTAGCCTACGTCCAGTTCTCAAGTTGCCACTTGAGATTTTCTACTGTCTGTGTAAGATTTAGTAGGCTCTTGCTGCCACAATACAAACTAAGACTCTTCTTGAATCTTCAACTCCTAGGTTCACTCATCCCTTACAAGAGTAACCCGAATCCCCTCAAGGATACCATACCTTGAGTAATCTCTTCAAGAAGAATAAAGAACATATTGTGATTGATCTCTCTCTAAGAGTGAATAGATACAGTGTAGCTCTAAGAACTCAAAGAATATAGATTTTGCAAGGATTGGCTCAAGTTTTGTGTTTCTCTCTTTGTAAGAATCAAAATGACATTTTGGATCACATTTTAGCTTGATATATGTTCAGAGAGCTGTAAAAATGAGTTTTAAAGATCATATTTATAGGAAATGATGAAATATAGTCGTTAGATACAAAAACTAGTCATTACTAGCCATCACAAGGTGTCTAGAATTGTGAAATTCAAACTTTGAGTGTGGACATTCAGTTGTTAGTCATTCCAGAGAGTATTTTCACATTCTGGAGATTCGAAATTTGAATTTTGAAAGCCAACATACATTTATTAGACTCAAAATTCAAATTTTAGATGTGGAAATTTGATTGTTGACTGTTCCAGAAGCATTTTCACATTTTGTATATTCGGAATTCAAATTTTGAAAGCCAACATTCATCTTTCAGACTTGAAATTCAAATTTCATAAGCTAAAATTCATCTATCATAGGCGGAACATCTGTAACTTCAAACTTTGCACTTTAGATAATTTTACAGAAGCTATAACTCTCTCATTTTAACTCGAAATGAAAACCAAATTTCACTATGTTTAAAAGTAAGAATGTATTACTTTGATAACCAAAAATTCTTGAGCCAATTAAATGCAATTGTAAATCATTGAGTTTCACAAGAAAACTCTTAGCCTATGAAGTATATACCTATCAAAGTCCAAAGGCTATCTTGATGCAACCAAGCTTCCTAATCTTCAATTCTTTGGCACTTGAATTCTTCACATCTTGGAGCATCCTTTTCCTTCTTCTTTGAGTGAGTCATGGTGTTGATTTTCTTTTCTTTATTCCAATGCTCACTCTTCCTTCTTGGACAATCCTACATTTAATGTATTACATTTGCAAGTCAAGTAGTTAGTCTAATTTATATATCCAACTTGTATTATATAATATAAGAGCACAGTGGATATATTAGTACATTGGATGATATATACATTATAAACCCAATTAAACACATGCTAATGCATATTTTACTTATTTTAAGAACAATGTATATATTAAACAAATATGATGCAGTTGTCCCTTATTACTCTATATTTATCATTATCAAAACTTATATTATACTAAACTTAACAGGTTGGAGGTCCAAAGTTTGCAGAACAAGAAGCCAACCACATGCAGAAAGGAGAGGAAAAAGATAGAAAAGAGAAGAGGAAAGAGAAGGCAAAGGTTGAAGGCTTCAGAAACAAGATCAAAGGTAATATTCTACCACCTTAAGCTTGTGTTTCCATGTAGTTGAAGTAGTTTAATGGAGTGTTCTTCTTCCTCTTCCTTTCCATGGAGTTCATCCAAAACCTAGAGGAAGCAAGGAACAAATTTTTATGCAATAAACTTAGGATAAACCATCAACTAGTCAAGAGAACATGATTTCATGGAGTAGTTTGTTGTATTGCAAAGAAAATCTTTTTCCTCCTTTTTCCATGGGTTTCGACTAGACTAGAGTATCATGATAAAGTTAGAATTTCATGATTTTAATGCCAAAAATGAGTTCCCCACCTTAAGAACATGTAATGATTTCTAGTTAAAGCTTAACGATAGTTAATTGGAAAATCTAGGGTTTTATGAGACTTTGTGAATGAGTCATGTGAACCAGTAGCTTAAGTGAATTTCTAATACTATGTTTAGGTTCAATAAAGTTTAAGGAATTGTTTGAAAGAGGTACAACTCAAAGGAAAAGCAAGTGGAAGCATAAAGGTAGCATTTTTCCATTATATGCATTATATTGTCTTATGAATTTTTATGAACTCTATGACTTGTTTGATGCCATGATTAATATTTTGTGATGTCCATTGATTGTTGGCTGAGTTGTTTGAAGGGGCTTGATTGTTAAATAAAACTTTGCCAAAATTTTATAAAAATGTTATGGCATTATATGAATTGATGAGTTTGTGATGATCTATGTGAAATGTGATGATATATGTGTATGATGGTAATGCTACTAGGATTCAATGAATCTCATCCACTACAACATTTTTTTTATACAACAACATTTAAAAAGTATTGCTATAACTATGAAAACTGTTGCAAAAAAAAATAGATAACATTTTACAAGTGTTGCCAGAATGTTGCCTATGCCGGCGTTACATATTCCTTTAGGCAACAATTTTTTGAATCTTATGACAACAACCATGAAAACTGTGGTCTATACTATGGGAATAAGCAACAGTTTTTTGGTAAACCTATGGCAACGGTTTTAAAATGTTACCTACATAAGTTACAGTCAACAAGTGTTGCTTAAACTTAGAATAGGCAACAATTTTTAATTGTAAACATAGATTATAGGCAACACTTTAAACTCCCAATGGGCAACAATTTTTAAATGTAAGTATAGATTATAGGCAACAATTTTTTATTATAAACATAATCCTATTTTGAGTAGGATTAACACTTAAAACAATTAAAATTAGAAAATGAGACAACATTGAATACAAAAATTGATACTTCATTCTGTTCAAAAGGTTCAAATACATAATACATAATATGCTTCCTTCATTTCAATACATCATACTAGCATGCATAATGTCCCCTAGCTGTTTTTTTTTTTGGCCAACATGTCCCCTAGCTGTTAACATCCAATACAATACATTTAAATTCCTAATACACCAATACCAATTCCTAAAACACCAACTCCAATTCCAACTACAGTTTTCCTGTATCTACTATTTCTTGCCACTCTACTGCCTACAACACGACCATATGGACTTGCTAAAGAAATGCTCATGTAGCGAGATTTGCTCTGTATTCCCCTGCTTTCCGCCACTTTCCATTGGCATGAATTACCTGGATAATGACATGTCAAGTTTAAAGATAACTTTGAGAGGAAGTTCATAATATACTCACTAATGCTTTAAACTTACTAACAAATTATATCAAGTCAAAGCCAGCAATTTTGCATTCAGGAATAAACAAAGAAAAACTAGAGCAAGTTTCATTACTTGATCAATGAGACAGATTTCTAAGTTGATATTAATTTCTATCATGCTTCCAATTATGCAGTCAACTTTCATTTTCCTTTGATTTTGGCTTTTGGCTTTGTGGATCTCGTTGATGAGTCTGGTCTGAAGGTAAGATAAATTCTGATGTCTTTTGGAATAAGGATGATAAAACATATGAATGCTTCTACTTTCCACATGCTTTTACTTCATGTATTTATATATCATCTAACTGTTGGTTGATAAAACATATGAATGCTTCTACTTTCAACATGCTTTTACTTCCACATACACCAGATATGTATAATCTAACTGTTGGTTGAAAACATAAGTTCACCAAAATACTAACAAAAACTTAAGTAATTAAGCTTCCTAGTTTATGACAGGAAAGGAAAGGCTACTTAGATATCTTTAGAGGAAACTCCATTTAGAGGGAAAAAAGGGCCAAATGACCAAGAATAAACTATGTTTTAGTTTCTTACTATTTGAGATGTAGATGAGACATTCAGCTGTGGTTACCTTTTAAAACAATTTCGGGTTATTGGTTACAACACTTTCTGAAGACTGAAAATAATCTTGTTTAAACTCAAAACATATTTGCTGAAGGCTCTATTTTCATTTTCAAATAAAAAATAAAAATTTCATGTGAAGGAAAAATTACTTAGTAAATGCATTTTTCCAACATTTAAAATTTTTGGAGATATAAAAGAATTAGTCAAGGGATCTAATGATTACGATGGACAACATAGTATGAATATTACTATATTATAGTCATTATTGAAGTTAGTATAAGATTACAGTATCAAAAGAAACAGAATTTTAAACAAAGAAATAATGAAGTAAAAGACAAAATGAAGTAAGAATTTATTCTTTTGGCAACCATGTTTACCAATGCCCAACAAAACTATTTGGACTAATCATAAAAAGTAAATCCTCACTTGGTTGTTCAGCCAATAACTGCAATTTCATCGCTAATTCCTTGCAGAAATAATATATGTCAATTAATTCATATAATGCTATGAATGGTGTATCAAAAGGTTATAATGTGCAATATTGTTAGTGCAACATGGAAGTGGATAGAAGTATTTGGAGTTGACAAACCTCAACTACCTTATGCCACTCCTTCCCAGACAACTGGGAAAAACATAAAGCTTGTCAGATAATATTAAAGAATAACAGAACAACAATAGCTTGTTAGGCACATATGGCAGTAAAAATATTTATTATTTTTTTCAAAATTAAAAAAAAGAACCATAAATTTCCTAAATGCAAAATGATTTAAACACCAAATCCACCAAAGGTAAAAATTAAAATGTATAAAACAAGTTCAACTCATTAGTTTTAGGGCGTAATATCAAGGCAATACTTCAGATTTAGAAAAGATTAGATAAATGTCACCTATTTCAAGCTGATCAAAATTCTGTTAAAAAGCTCCATTCTTGACTGATTTAGTTCCTCAAAATAGACACAGGAATTCAAAGAGTTCAAGATAACATCAAAGCTAAATAGTTTTGAACTTCATTTTGGCTATCTAGCTAAATGACCTTAAAATAAAACCCAAAAAAAAAAATTGCAAATACTTATATATTTCCTCACAATGACAAGCAAGATATGTACATAACCTTATTTGTAGTATAGAAATAAATATGCATAGAGACTAAGAAAAGCATGACTATCAGATCCTGGTAAAAACACAAAAGGGAGTATCAAAGTCAGCAGTAGTTATCTTATAATTACCATATGAATTGCGGTCCGAATTGCAAGAGGGCTATTTGCCATCTAGATGCCCACATCTACGGTCCCTCCACAACAATCAAATGGTGTGAGAATTAAGAGAGACAACATTACATTTATGTTCAAGAGTGGGTAATTTACACAAAATTGCAAAATAAAATTCACATAGGCAATTTATCAAACACAAAGAAGGCAAAATAACCTCTGAAGAGGTTTGATAGAAGAAATCATAGATAAGAAGGCAAATAGAAGACAAGATCGAATAAAAGAAGGTAAATAGAAGGAACCATACTCTCACGAACAAAGAGAACCTGGGCAAGCCACTGCCAGCGATCACAATGAGGAGGAGACGACAAGCAAGATGAGCAGATGAACAAGGAAAAGACCGACAATGACTAGATAATCCAACGGAGATGAAGAAGAGACGTATACGATCACTGTGAAGAAGAGACCAATGCCCGAAGCCCGAAGATGGAAGCACCGTGTTGCACCGTGAGTCAGAGGCAAAGGAAGATTAACCTAAAGCGAGACCAAGAACAGCAGTTGTGTGATGGAGGCAGAACTTGCACAAGACTATGATTTCAATGGAGGAAGTCTCGATAGTGGCAGTAGAAACACCCACAAAGGCTGGCTGCAGCACTCAAGATCGAGAATGAGAGTGGACGGAGTAAAGATTGAATTAGAAGAGTGGCAAAAGGGTTTGTGAGGAAGACGCATAACTGGTAAGTCCTTTTTCTATTATATAGAAAAGAAAAATTAATTACCTACTAAAATTAATAGAAAAATATTACTGCAGAAGTTAAAAAAATTGTTCTAAGTTATCTGTATGCAAAGTATAGATAACAGTTATTAAATGTTACTTTAAGAATAATTCTATAGGTAACATTTTTTCTTTGTTATCTATTTTAAAGCTTTAATACAACATAAACAAATGTTGTCTATTTAAGTATGGGAAACATTTTTGAAGTGTTGATTAATTTTTGTTGCCTTATGTACTGATCAATAGGCAACATTAAGAAAAATGTTGCCAATATATAGAATAGGCAACATTTTCTTAATTGTTACGGAGAAAAGTGTTGCTGTAAATAAAAAATGTTGTAGTGATCCTTCCATATGCCAACCATGCTTAGGAGCCAAATATGGAAATGGAGGCAAGGGAGGTATGAAGGAAGGAAAAAGAATTGATGTTCGATGTAGAAGTTCAAACTATAATGTTATACTATGAAATATCATGTAAATTTGTGTATGTGCTTGTAAATTTGTACCTTAGTACTATTATGCTCCATGAATATTATGAAATGTTATGTATGGATTTGGAGTAATGTATAATAATGTATTATGTTTTGAGATATATTATGCAAGATATAGAATGATTTAATCCAAAATGACCAGTATTAGTTGAGGTAGAGATACCTTTCGAAATAGAGCAATTGCTAGGAATATTATATATGCTTTGAAAGTAATCGAAACAAGCTATATAAGGATATAAAGAACACTTAAATTGGCTAGGGATACAATATATGGTGAATTTTAGAATTTTGGGGGTCAAAATTGGACAGAATTAGAAAAACTAAAATGTTACTGAAGGTATTGGAAATTTCTAAAGGCATTATGAAATTGTATAAAGCTCCAAAAATTTAATGGTTTGCATGTGTAAAAAGTTTTGTCTTAAGTTTAATACGCCACTGATTTGGATGTGATTGGAGCTACAAAATAAGAAATATGTAAGTTTTTCCAAAATTGTTCTGATCTTTAATTGTTTAAGTTAGTGTTATACCCTGTACATCTTGAATAAATGTACAAGAAAAATATGTCTAAAAATTAGACATTTAGGCCTTTTATATGACATAAAGAATTTTGGCTCAGGGAATAATAAAATATGAATTTTTAAAATGAAGGTCAAAATTCTGGGAAGACATAAAATGACCAAATGTACAATAAACTTTAAGAAATAAACTATATGAATTGGCCAAGTAAATATCCAAATTATTATTTTTTTCATGTAAAGAATCTTTTTATCTATTGTTAGAGACTTAATCACTTTAATATATTTTTTGTAGAATTAGTTATGAATTTTCAAAACTCATCGGGAAAAATGGAAAATGCCACATGAACAGTACCATGAAAAATGAAAATTTTGTTTTAAATTTTTATGTGATTCAAGCTTTTAATTAAACATAATTGACTAAGGAGGTCTAATATATGGGAAAATGGGTATAAAGGTAAGGTGTTACCGTTGGATTATATCTTCTTTCTATGGATGATTCTTTAGTTACTCTCGGAGCTCTACCCTGATCTGTATCTTGGGATTCTGGAGTTTTAATGATTGAACCCACAATGACCCAATGTTAATCCTATCGGCTGTTTTTTCCGTGTTATGGGTCATGGAAATCGTCCTTTCCTATTCACATTCGTTCTGTAATTTTTTGAGATTAAATATGTTGATGGAACTTTGAATTGAACCATCCCCTGTACGTTTCTAATTAATGCTTCTCTTGCATTGCATGTGAACCTCATTATGCGAGAGGTGAAATGGAGAAGCCAATCTGAAGGTGACTTGAGTAGGGAGAACTGAGACTTCAGAGAAACTCAATACAGCGAGAGGGAAAAAGGAGTCGATGACCAATATGGATGCCAAGGGGATTACCAATGAAAGAGCTTGTTGGTATATCATATGGTTAAGATCATTTGTGTGGTACTGCTTTGTGATTTGCCCAAAGTATTGGTTATACACACAAGCACATACCATTGCAAATATTGCATGCTTCATAAATTTTTTTATTAATTTAATTTTTTGCTCTTTTTCCTTGCTTTTTGGAGTTACCATGTGGAGTTTAGAACAGTCAATCCTCAAGAGCCATGTGGGAGTAACTTGTCTCCTCTGCTTCATTTTTTAAAAATTTTCTTAAAAATCAAATTAAAAAAAAGGATAATTAAAAAAAAAACTATTGGAATCACCGTGTGTGGTCTAATATCTTCTCTGGTTGACCAATGATAACCGTGTGGGGGCAAACAGGCCCCCTCTAGTTTATCGGTCATTTTAATTTTTCATAAATAATAAGAAAATTATTTTTAAGAAAGATCCTTTTAAATTGCTCTTTTTTAAATAAGAATTAAAAATCCATTTTTTAAAATAATACAATTATCCGTTTTTTTTTCTCGTAAATGTCATTCAAGTGATTTTGAATCATCCTCCGAGTAAACTTAAAATTAAAATTTGAAAATGAGAATAGTTCTAATTAAACGAATTCAATATTTGGAAAATTTAAAAGGTTTTGCGAAATATTTCCTTTTAAAAAGTTTTCTAAAGTTTGATTTTCTCATATAAAAGAAACGAATAAAAAGAAAATAATAAATAAAAAACAATAAATAATACAAAAAGTTATTTTCATTTGAAAATAAAAAAATTTTTTCTTAAATTATTTTCAAATATAGTCCCTTTTTTCAAAAAATAAATGTCTTTGAAATTTTTAGATACTTTACGTACACTTTTCAATTTAAAAATTATTTTCAAGAATTCAAAAAATAAAGAAAAAAATACAAAGATAAAGATGAGATTAAGAGAGTGATATCAAATTGTTTTTACATACCAAAACACTCACCAACCAAATTCAGAAAATTATTTTGTTTGTGAAAGATAAATTACTTTTATTATCTTTGGTCTTTTCAACAAAAAATGCTTTTTTCTAAAAGACATCAACCCACATACATGCATTTTTATCCTGAACTACGTAGACTTTAATCCATATCACAGAATACGTAAGCCCCAAGCTCTAATCCTTGATCAAATCTGCCATTGTAAATAAATAATTTTTTATTATGTTTTCTTAATATCTTTTCTTTATCTTATTTTCCAAATCTCCTTAATTTTCTCTTAATTTCTTCCTTTTTACCCTTATTTTTACACGTGAATAATTAAAGGATAATCAAAATACTTTTAAAGCCACATTAATTTGCCCAATCAATTTAAGGTAATCATTTTTAGGAATAAGTGTCGTGAGGTGCCTAACACCTTACCTTTGTACAATCAACTCTGGAATCCATCTCTATTTATGTAGACCATCATTTTTCTTCTTAAATTGGCTTTCTAAAATATCTCTTAAAATTTTGGTGGTAACTCTTCTCAAATCAATTTTTGTTCAGAAACTTAATCTCAAATCGGTTTTCATTTAGAAACTTGATTTCTCTCTTTTTTCCTTTTTTGCGCACCATCCACGTCACTTTTTTGGGTGCAACAGGAAATATTTCTTGCAATAGCACATGGTAATCATGACACTTTAAACCAAATAGTTTTCACTAACTGATGTTGACACACCTTGAAATATTTGATACAAAAGCATTAGGTACCTTTATGTTAGCCAACATGTTACAAAGGGTCTGATTCTCATTGGGGGACAATGTATAAGGTGCAGTAGGCATAAAGCATGTATCTTTATCATCTTTAAATGCGTGCAACTCACTCTTAATCCCCAAGTCTTTCAAATCATGCTTATTATTCAATGTTTCATTTGTCTTGCCAACCACACCTATTATCATGGATACAATTCTATTGAAAACATTTCCTTTTATGTGCATCATATCAAGATTTTGTCATATGAATGAGTTTTTCCAATAAGACAATTGGAAAATGATATTTCTTTTCCTTTAGTTGTATGCATTAGTGTAGAAATCATGCTTTCACTTTTGCTTTTGATTCGACCTTTCTCAAATGTCACATTACCTAATCCTTGTAATTGTCTAAGTGCGTTATCTCCAACTAAAGGTATAGGTACAACCCACCCTATGCTCTTCTTTCCCATCAAATGCTCTCCTGTTTTGGTGCCATGAGTGATTGGGTGGAAGAAAGCACCTATAACCCATGTAACACAACTCGCTCCTCAATGAAATGCAATGTGTGTCCTTATGGTAGCATGAGCATGCAAACTTGTCTTTGGTTGACCACCCTGAAAGGTTTCCATATGCAAAGAAGTCATTTATTATCCACAAGATAGCTGCGTGCATAATGAAATTCCATTAAGAGTGTGCATCATATGTCTATACCCCTACTTGCCCTAATTCTTTCAACTCTTTAATCACTAGTTGCATGTAAACATCTATTTCATTACCTTAACACTTAGGACCAAGAGTGAGAAGTGTCATCATAAAGTATAGGTTCTTCATGCATAGCCATGGTGGCAAATTAGATGGTACCAAGACTACATGACAAATGCTATGATATCAGTACTCATATTCCCGAAGGGTTGGAATCTATCACTTGCCAAACCTAACCAAACACTCCTAGGATTAGCTGAGAAGTTGGGGTACTATTGGTTAAAGGATTTCTAAGCAAGAGAGTCAGCTGGATATCTCTTCACACCATCATCTATGTGTTTCTCCATGTGTTAACTCATTTCTAAAGCAGTGTCGCTTGCCATATAAAGTGTTTGCAGCCTAGATGTTAGTGGAAAATGCCACAAGAATTTTTGTGGAACTTTCTTCCCCTTCTAGGCATCTTGCACTTAGGGCATGATTGTGCATCTACACATTCTTGCTAATACAATATGCAATCGTTGCCAAAAGAATCAATTTTTTTATAAACCAAACCCCATCATGAATTACCTTCTTAAGTTCATAGAATGAGTTAGGCACTAGAGCTCCTTGTAGGAGAACATCTTTGAATAGGGCCAACAATGCATCCATAAAAGCATTGCTCCAATGGTTAAGGCACTTCAATTGAAGCAACTTTATGATGAAAGACAACTTTGACATCTTGCCACAACCTGGATAAAGTTATGTCTCTATATCTTTCAACAAGTTATAGAATTTTATGGCATCAACATTAATTGGGCTCTTCATTCTCTTCTTATCCAACATCCATTTCACCTACATTAGGAATTCTATATGCATCATATATAATTCTTACAAGGTTCTCTTCCTCAATAGTGTTAACTTGTCCCACAAAATTAGAAGTCCTAGAGTCTCTCTCAAATCTCCTAATAACTACCTCATGCAAGTCCCACACCTTGTAACTATCCCAAAAACCCTTTTTCAACGAGTCAAGCCTTATGTCATTTTGCACTTTGATATATAGTGTTCATACACCCCTAACAGGGACAATGTATTGGTTCGCTCACCCCATGCTGACTAAAAGCCCATTCTAGAAAGCTATTTATTCCTTTAATGTGCATTGCATTAGCTCTATCCTTAATAAGTAGCCAACTTTTATCCATTTCTATTCCCTATATAACATCAAGAGCCAAGTTCAGAAATGTGAGATAGCCAAATTGATATTTGAAGTATTACTAGTTTGGTTTCTCACATTACAAAAACATCACATTTGTCTCAACTAGGTAACACACTGTTATTTAGAAAATAAGGCAATTATACAGAGCTTTTTCTACTTTACAGAGGTTATATATAGGTCGAATTTGGTATTTGGATTTTTTTTTTTAATTTTCACAAATGATGTAATCAATCATGAATAACTGGTTATCATACTATCCTTAAATAATAAGAAGAGAAAGAGGTTGGGCAAGTGATACAATAACTTGTCTTCCCATGCTTACATGCAAATGATAGCTGTAATGAGGTTTACAAGGCAAGAAGTTAAAAAAAAAATTAATGCCTCTTGCAATACATTATCAAGGTCCTGAAAAGGCTATTTATTCTCATGATTCAAAAGGTTATTTTGTAACTTGTTAACTTAAAATTATGAGAACACAACAGAAAACATTTTACAATATAAAAAAAACATTAATGAGGTATATATAATATATTAAATATATTTTAAGTCCAATGAAGTTAAATTACAAATTTATCATATATATATATATATATCAAAACACATCCCAACAAACCATAAGTAAAAAATTTGATGATTCAAATGGAGAAAAAAATTTTACCTCAACTAAGTTGCTATGATTTGAAAATGAGAAGATGGACAAGTGATGCAACAACTTGTCTTCTCAAGGTTACTTGCAAATGATAGCTGTAATAAAATGTACACAGTAAGAAGTTAAAAAAAAAATAATGCCTCTTGCAATATAGTATCAAGCTCTTGAAAAAGCTATTTAGTCTCATGATTCAAAAGGCTATTTTGTAACTTGTTAACTTTAAAATATGAGAATATAGTAGAAAAAACTTTTATAATACAGCAAAAAAAGGGATTCAAAGACCCACTGAACCTTAGCAATAGAGACCATAGACACATTTTGAAACACTAAACTTCGATGACAAAGCTTAGGAATTAAGAGACCCATTGAACCTCGCCGACAATAAAGACTCATGATGGGATGAAGTTTAGAGACCTATTGAACTTAAACTCAAGGACCCACAGTTAGTGATAAAGATGACAAGATGACTGAGAATAGAACGCAAGATGAGTAGGTGAAAGTGACAGAGATTTAACGGAAGAGAAGAGACAGCAAGATTAGAAGGTGAAACTGATAGTGATTAGGGATTTTGAAGGCGGCAGAAATTTTGAGTTCATGGCTTTCATTTGTGTTCACAATTTCATTATCATGAACATGGCTATAACAACTCTCATTACACTATCTTAAACCTAGTCTCGAGCTAATAAGAAGTTGCCTTGTATTTCGTGTAGTAGAGGAGGAACCAGGATCAAAGAAAGAAGTAAAACAAGACAAAATATGAAAATAGAAATAGAGAAAGGTCACACCACGATGAGGTACAGGACCATCGTGGTGAGACACTCGTGGCAACTCAAAAATTTTTTGGGCCAAGAGCATTCGCACCATAGTAAGAGTCACTAAATCTATTTAAATCAAAAAGTTTCAGTCGATGGAGAAAGAAGAAAAAAAAAGGAAAAAAGGAAGAGCTGCACTAGGGTTCGGCATTCTTGGTCTTGAGAAGTGATTTCCGGACCTATGGAACTTGATTAATTGTTGGTAAGTGGATCTTGGTTCTCTCCTCTCTTTTCCTTTCTTTTTTGGTTTGGGATTAGTGGGAGTATGTTAGGTTTTGAGTTTATGGATTATTCAACTGATTAAAATGGTTGTATTGATATTATATAAGTGTTAGGAAGCTTTGGGTATGAGTTTTGGTTAGATTGTGATGAGTTTGAGTGAAACCCTAGGTTGGAAATTGTAAAGGAAGTGTGAAATCCGAAATGTATGAGGATGATTATGATGTGGATGATTAATTAGAGCTCATTAGTGTGTAATTATATTGTTGGAACTATGGGTTAAGCTTTAATAGCTAAATTGTGGATTTTGGTTGTTATGAGTGTTATGTTAATTGGGAATATTATGACATTGTAATGGTTGTTTGGTTGATCAGAAGAGTTTAAGTTGTGGTTTGCAATCCGAAAGCAGTGGAAAATTTGTGTGTGGTGCTGGCAATTTGAGGTAACTAGTTATTTGTGATATATGCTGATATTATGTATATATTCATGTTCCTGTTCTACCATGATATTATTCATGTATGTGTATGGTTTTTCTATATATCATGGTATGTATACCACTATTTGAGGTATGATGTTGTATATGATGTCTATGTGTGACTTTGTAACATCCCTACACCATTGCATTCTAGCATGACCATGATGATGACTATGATGATGAAACATATATTTATAGGCATGTCAGCATGGCATTGGCATCAGCACCATTGATGCATATTGTGAGGTGGAAGCTAGGGTGATGATAATATGAGAAATGATGATGATTGATATGATATAATGTAATATGATGATATGATGAAATATTGCTGTCACTAGATCCTCTTATATGTCCAGGAGAACCAGGTAGTAGTGGACTTAGGGATGCATTTTTCCTAAATCGCCATTAATTTGGGTGGTTCAGGGGAAGAAGAACCACAGTCCGAGCATTAGTGTGACCTTTGGCCAGGTGTACTAGTGTGAGGTGAGCTTGGTTATGTCCCGAAATCAGTCTTCACCAACTACTAGAAGGAAATTACCTATTTAAAATGTCTTGTGATGACATCAACATGTGGTTCTTGTAACACCTCTATTTAGGACCATTTTCCCATGAATTAAACCTTATTAGAATCTAATTATACTTAATTAGAAGCTTGAATCACATAAAATGTTATAATAAAATTTTCCAAATTTCAGGTACTATTCATTTATTCAAATTTCTTTTCCCAACTGAACTTTGGAAAATTATAACTAATTCAATAAAAATCATATGAAAGTGATTCAAGTCTCTACAGATATCTTGAAAGATTATATACATGGAAAAAATATCAAATAAAGAAATTACATGGCCAATTTATATAGTAAATTTCGTGAACTTTCACTGTTCATATGGTCAATTTCTTAAAATCCAGCTTTTTGGGCTAAATTTGAAAAATCACAATAATTCGTATACTCATCCAAAATGAGTGCTCTTTAGGCCATATGAAATTTATTTCTGTCTAGTTTTTAAACATATATAACATTCATACTTTACATCACAAAAAGTCTAAATAGAGGTGGGTTCACTCTATAGAGGTTAGAATGACCATTTGTATCCTAGTACCTTGCCAAACATAAGTCATAAAATATTTACATGGCCATATTTCATCCTCATATCATGCCATACTTTCACTAAGTCCTAAAGCAACATAAAAGCTTGAAGAAACATATTTAACATCACATTTACAAATTTTCATAAAAGCTCAAAATTCATGGCCATTGAGAGCAATATCAAGTTAATGATCAGATGCTTTCTCCTTTTCTTTCTCTTCCTTGGTGGTCTTTCCATTGTTGCTACCTAATCATGGTTAATATGCGGGAGGATGAGATTCAAATAATCTCAGTAGATAAATCTCATACATGCCATCATATCATCACATTTTTCATAGAAACATCACAAACTTGAATTCATCATATAGGCACATTTGGACATATAAATTTTATAAAAATTTTGGCAAAGTGTCATTTTGCAAAATGGACATCCCAAGGCCCAAAACCCCTCATAAAACTCAGCCAACATTATAGAAATATCACAAATCAACATTGCATACATATGTCATAGTGTCAAATATCAAAGAAACAATAATGACAATGTGACGTTAGCAAAGGGAATTAACTATCTTGGTGAGTTCCTTAGCTTCCCACACTTGGTACACCACTTCTTGGGCCTTCTAAAACTTCCTTAAACCTAGTCATATTATTATTTAATCAATTTAGCCACTGATTTTCAGAATTACGCAACACATTACTCACTAAACCCTAACTTTTTCACTTAACTTTTGCTTGAGTTTTTCTTGAGTCCATCACTTGTACTTGACTAATTTGGACCCAAGGAATCCATTTTTGGGGTCAAAAACTTAAAATTAAAACCATAAATAGGAACCCCATTCTGTCCAAAAATCATGGTAAGTGGGAGAAAATTGCTACACTTCATAATACAACAAACTACTTTCATGCTCAAGCTTTAAATGAGCATTCTATCATTTCCCCTATGTTTTATGATTGATTAACTCATTTCCTTGCTAATTCCATGGCATGGTCAAACCCTAAGGTAAGAAAGAGGGAAATATAATCCATGAACCATGCTTTAAAGACCATAGATAGAAAGCTTGAAGTGATGGAAGAAAAACTTACTAACTAGAGCTCTTGATTTTTTGCCTTGAGTTTTCTCTTCTCTTTTCTCTCTTTCTCTCTTCTTTCTTTGCATTTTTCTTCCCCTTGTTTGCTGCTTCTTGCTCGTGAAAATGAAGTGGAGAGAAGGTAATTAAGTGACTTAATTAGATGGCTAATGATATAGTTAATCATAGATAATCACCTAAACCAACTTTAGTTACTTTTTGACCAAAAATTTAACTACTTCTTGAAGAAGTTTTCCCAAACAATTTTGTTGCCCAAGCTGCCCCAAATGTCACACCCAAGGAGAGTGTTTCAAGTGCCCAGTTTGCTCAATTTTTCCTAGTCCAGATATATCCTGAACCGGGTAATTTTTAACCATATCGATAAAACTACTTTTTATAGTAAATTAGCATTTCTGGGCTACAGGACTATTCTAATTTTATTTTTATATTTTCTTAATTATCCTATCCCAAATGATATCTATATATTATATCCTGTCTCAGTTACCTTTTAATCATCGGTTTTAAGTTATTTTTGGACACTCGGCATTGATTATTTTTTTATTTTTAAACATTAGCCCTTAGTGCCATATATCATTGGACTTCTCTTATCGAGGGCTTCATTCTGATAGTAATTTTGCATAGGTGTAATTTTTCCCAAGGGCTTTTCTATTTCTTCTCCATGTAATATTTAAAAATTTTGGGGCATGAATGTCATTTTTATAATTCTTTCGGGGCTAAAATATAATTTCTCATTTTTCATCCAACAGGAAAAAATGACCTCTTTGCCCTTTTTCGCGCAAAATAGTGCCTGTCCATTTTTGCGAATTCCTTGTATATTTTACATTATCATTGATCATGTCCTCTTTTTTTACTTAGTATCCAGTGAAATTTTGAGATATTACAGTTCTAACTGTGTAATAGGGAGAACATGCATACCATGTCATTTTGCATTGCATTGCACCATGTTCATATATGTGTGAATCATCAATACCTACTGCATGTGTTATGTTCTCAGATCTCACACCCCTATGACTAACATTTTACTTGAAGACTCTAGTATTAGTCTGGAGAAGACAAATGAGTCATATCATCTCCAACGTCTGAAATATCCAAGTCAATGGTAGTTTGTATTATAGTCTATGTTATGAATCATGCCAAGAAGGATAATGGGTCTGTAATTGATATAAGGACAATGATACTGTAATGATGATGGTTGTATGTTATTGATGATAATTGATATGTGATGATATTGATGATGATGTGGTATGGATATATACAATGTTAGTGAGTGTGTATGATGATGATTTGGACCCTGTTATGGTTCAGTATTGTTAGAGTGTGTGTTTGTGAGCCAGAATGGCCGTATGTGGGAACCTAAAGTGGTTTTAGGCCTAGATAATGTGATTTGGGGCATATAGCCCATTATGTGAATTTGGGGTTCAAGGGATCGAATCTCGGACGAGTGATTTCCTATGGATCAAACCACCTTAGACAAGTTAGTTGTGCCATTTAGAACCTGTGCAAATGGTTCTTGGGTGCCAAGTTGTCTTTGGTGGTAATTGGGTTAAGATTTGAGTTTTGGTCAAAAAGTGGCCAAAATGATTTTGGGTGTCCAAAATCTCCATACAGAGATGGATTCGAGTGAATTTAGTGTCCATGGTTAGATTGAGATGAGAGTGACATGTAGGAGTTAGAATCAAGTCAATCGGAGGTCGGAATATAAAGTTATGCGCGTCGAAAGTATGCTAGAAAAATCAGCAATTTTCTGATATGGTTGTTGATACGAGCTTGCTATGCCAGTCCCCTTTATTTCAAAAAATTTTAGAACCTGAGAGCTTCCGCGCCGTGGTGGTACTGTAGTGGCCGCAGCACTGTGTACTGATTTTTATGTTTGGACTTGTTTGGCCAGTTTTTGGGATTTTAGGTAATGTGTGGATGTTTGTTTTAGTAGAGTGATATAATAGGATCCCTTGTTTTTTTTCCTTGCCAATATTAAAAATTATATTAATAAAAGCTTCTAAATAAGAAAAAAATTATAATTATAATTTTTTTACTTTTTTATAAATGAACAATTTTGTTACAAACTTAAAAAAATGGTGATGAAGGCCTTGATATAAAAGAAAAAATTATAGGTTTCATTATTAACAATTATAAATTTTACGTTTTTTTGTTTGTGTAAAAATTTTTAATTATAGGTTCATCATTAACAATAGGAAATTAAGGGTGTTCAACTAATCTAGTAGCCTGGTAGGTCTGGTCTTGCTCCGCATACTAGGTGTCTAGATCGGGTCGGACATTGGATTGATGTCAAATTTGGTACCAACCGACTTTGGTGTATATAATTTCAATTTTTAAAACATTTTCGTAAATATTAATTTATTTTATATGATTATTTTTCTTAATACATTATATAAAATAAATTAAATTTATCATTATCATAAATATTTTTAAGATTTTAATATTTTTTAATATTTTCAAGAAAATATGTTTTGTAAAAATGTACTTATAATTTCATTAATAAATAAAATTAATTAATTATTTTATTTTTAAATATTTTTTAAGGACCGCAGCCAACCCGGTCTTATATAACAACCTAACCTCATCTAGTTCGTCTCTTTGAGTTTCATCTAGGGAAAAAAATCATAGCAACCTACCAATGCATAATATATTAGGCAACAAAAGATAAGGAAGATTTTTATGTTGTACCTTTGTGCAATTTTGGAATACCAAGAACTTCGATGATAAAAGCAAGCAACAAAATGGAGTACCTACAAACTTTGATGATGTTAAGACACTCACAAAACATGGTCACAGAGGGAGGGATGTGGGATTTGAGGGTTTTCTTTCAACGAGAAGAAAGTTGAAGCACCACAATTGTAGAGGAAGGAGGTGGAAGGAGAAAGATAGCACTATGGTATGGAGGAAGCTGCTTGCCAAGTTAAGGTGCAAAGTGGAGAATGGAGAAGCAACATAAGGAAAGGGGAATGTGAAAATGGGGAGGAAAATATGAAATTAGGGCTTTAGTCACTTCATCAAACTAACTAAATTTGCATTAAGTATTATTTTACAAACATAAACACCATTGGAAATTAGTTAGCTCTATCGTAAAGCCCTTCGTGCATTTTTCCTTAAGACTGGGGTTCGAATCCAAGCTTTGTAACAAGCTTTGTAAAATTTTTGAAAGATGAAGGTTGTGTGAAGAATAGAGGATAGCCTTAAGGATTTATGCATTGTTTGGTTCATAGAAGTGTTTCTGAAGGAAATGGAAGTAGAAAAGAAAGTGGGGTTTAAAAGTATTTTCGGTATGACAATAGAAGTAGGGTATAATTTTTGTTTGATATATATATTTGTAATAGTATTGGACCAAAATGCCTTTTGCAAAAGCTAGAAAAAAAAATAGCCAACCATCTTCTGAGATCTTCATCACCGACAATCAAATAACCGCCACAGAGATCTACCATTGATGACCAGAACCACCATTTTCACAAATCTTGCCCATAAACAAAAAATCACATGGATTAAAAACACAGTCCAGTAAAAGATGATGAAAACAAAATGCACATATCCTTCACCCTATTCATAAGCATCTTCTCAGACCATCCATCATCAAACAACCAGAGTCTTCCCAAACTCCTACCAACAACAAACAGAACCAAAATTTACAAACTACTTTCACCAGATAATTGAACTTCCTAGGAAAAAAGAAAAAAATCGAACTCCATGAAAGCTACTAGGTAGCTCCCATTGATGTTGTTGAAAAATTGCATCTTCCTATATCTCAGACATTAGGTAGCATAAGGGGACAAATAACATTTTCCCAGATCTTCCAAATGTTCAAATGCTATTAAAGAACCAAGATACAAGTTATTGAACTCTATTAGTATCGACAATGAAGGAAACCATTCTTAGATGAGGTTGCCAATGATGGAGGAAATGGTGAGGGGATGAACCACGCCATCAATGGGGGTAAATCACATCTACTAATAGAAAAAGGTTAATTCTACATCCCAATTTTTACATTGGTTGTATTAGGAACCGACGTAAAACAATGATCGGTGGCATTTCTATAAATCATTTGATATTAATTAAGTTATTGGAGTCGGTTCTTTTTGAAACCGAAGTAGAAAATGTATTTGTAACGTCAGTTGCTTAGACAACTGAAGCCAAAATAAAAAATATATATAAAGAGAGAAAAGAGAAGACATAAGGCTTGAAGCTTGCCCTAAACAGATCTCAGGCATTCCGTACTAGCTAGCTTTCTTGCTCGTTCATTCCTTCGCGCATGCAGAGACAGGCACACTTTCTCCAAACAAAGCTCGATCGTTGTCCCTCCCTCACCCTTGAGTACTGGTTGTCATTCACCGATGGTTGTCACAACCAATTTCATCGTCCTCCTCCTCATTCTTCCTTTTTCTATTTCATCGGTCCCTTGCACTGGTGGTCGTCATTCATCCCTCTTCCTTGAGCACTGAGTCACTACTTCTCCAATCTTCAGCTTCGCATCACCGTTACATCGTTGGTCACCTCTCCACCTTCCATTCTTTTTCTAGAAGATCTTATCGAAGTCCAAGAAGAAGAGACTGCAAGAGGTAATTTCTTCAAAATACTTATCTTCACTTTGCTCCAGATATATGTGCACTTGGTATTTGGTAATATCCATGTCTTGTAAAAAATTCTGGTGAAGACAAGAAGCTTGAGCATCTAAATTGTTGGTAAAATGGTTTTCGTTGAGTTGAATGATTGAAAGAGTAAGTGGTGTTTGATACTTTTGTTGTTTTTATAGGCATTAATGAGATTATACAAAGCAATGCGCTATTTTTAGTACTTAATGTCTTAGGATAGATGATTGTGCAGTTTGCTATCATTTGCGTATATAACTTCTTAAATTGTCCAGTGGGAAGTGTCATCTGGATTCTAAATTTAATTCATATTAGGCGTTTATATTTTTTCTTTACCATTTATTCTTTTATCCTGGTATATATGTCAGGTTCTTTTGTGGGGCCACTAAAGGATTTGAGCAGGAGACTTTGAGGAAGATTGATTCTATAGTCTCATACTAATATCTTTGTTGTTCAATTGAAATGGAGCTTCAGTATCAGAATTTTTCGCACCTAATGCTGCCATCCATTTCCAATATGCACTGTTAGTAAAGGTGGTATGGACCTGGTCATCCCCTCTCTGCATCTCCATGAAAGTGCAACCTTGTTGTATGCCTTTTGCCTCATGAATTATGGCAAGGTTCCAGCCATTACTTGTAGGGCCTAGCTTGAATTGAAATTTTAGGGAAATGAGATTATAAGTTATTAGAGAAGATAGTTTCTAAATTTTCAAGCCCAAATCAATGAATGAAATAATGAAATAGTGATTATACTAAAATTTGGTCGTGAAATTGATTATTTAAAAGTAACAGTACCACTTTATGGATTTAATTAGTTCTACAAAATGATATTTGATGCATCGTGCTTGTTTTCTATATAAGTTAATGGAGGTAGATTACCTTTTTCTTTAGAGATATATATGTCTGTATATAAGTGCAGTCAATTGGCTTAATAATTAGATGAACTAATTATACTTATCATCATTTTAAAAATAATGTTGATCTATTATCGTAATTTGTTTTAATCCTGGACTTTGATGATAGGGTAACACTAGTTAGTAGTTACTGAAAAGGTTTTACTTCTCATGTGGATAGTTGCTAAGCAGTGAATCTTATCCATTACTTATTTACATATTAATTATTTTAAGCTTGTGTAACTAGGTTTCATCATACTTAAAAAATGTTGGTTTACATGTTAGTATAACCATTGCAGCTTATAAGTATGAGCTCAATTCCACAACATCCTTCCAAACATCAGACATCTTGGATCTCCATCCAGTGGTCAAGCATTCAGTCCTTATGCATTCAGAAGCAAAGGAACTGGTTGAAACTGGAAAACTTCAACTAGCTGAGGTATTTACAGTGTTTATGGATTCAAATACTATTTGTAAATGTGGTTTGTGACCCTTTTAGCTTCCAAATATTAGGAAAATCATAACTTGAGCTAGGGACCCTCAAATTAAGCAAATTAGTACTTGTTGATCTATATGTACTATCTACTATAAAAATTCCAGGGCAAAAGGATTTTTGTTTGATTACTGAAATCATTTGAAAACCAGATCTGGATAGGGTAGCTGAAAACCAGATCAAGAGAGCTTTTTTGGTGCAAATTAAAAAGTTCATACAATATTATGTACAGTTCAAAAAATTACCTTTCTTAGCTAAAATTAAACTTCTACATGTCCTCTAATTGATCTCTTAACTTGCTTAATTTTCCAATTCTTGCAACCTTTATGGTTTGAGCATATTTCTTTCAACTTGAGCATCATAGCTCAATATGTGAAATATGGGTTACATCTAAATTTGGCTACCTCACTTATTTACATACATGGTTACTCTTACTATTAGGTTAGACTACTAACATGCATTCGAACTATGATTAGTCTTCTTTCTTGCCATTCCAACTGCAAACTTTTGCTGGAATCAATGTTCATATGTGTTATTTGTAGGCTGATTCAGTATTTGCACCCTTAATTTTGTTGTGCTTGAAAATAAGAGGTAAAAGTTGCCCTATATATGTTAAGTATCTCATATATCTTGTTATAAAGGGATTTGAAATGGGTTTAAACTTTAAATCTTGTTATGAAGGGATATGAAATGGATTGAATTTTCTTTTAGGTTTAAAAATCTTAGTGATGTGACAAATCAATCTTCCTTCTACGTGCAGAAATTTCAAAATTGAGTGGGGGGTGAGGGGGGAGAGAGTGAAATATAGCAAAATGTTTGGACAAGATTAAACTAGATTAGTAGGCTATCTGGAGTACTATGAAGAGATTTTTCTTTATTGAACTAGATTAGTGGATTATATACAGCTCTATCAAGGAAGAAATTATATGGGCCTCCATAATTTTCTATAGAGCCCATGTTGAGTCTTGAACAAGGCCTAACTTCATATATGGGCTTTCATTTCATCAATAGCATTATTTCCTTCTCATTCATGATGTTATCATGTCATCTCATTACAAGCTGTGAAATGCATTTCATCAGTTTAAATGACGGAATCCTCTAAAGTAACAAAGTTAAAGTATTAAATTTAGGTTGAAATAGCTTTCTATGTTTTCCTTGGTTTTGGTCATGGTTGCACAATGAAAGATCAAATAAGACTTGTAGAGAGAAGTTGAAGAGTGAGATAAAGATGCATACACTATAAGCATAAAGAAGAAGGCCATCTTCTAATTATTTGCTTTTGCTAATCTATATCTTATTATAATTAATTACGTCTCACTTGTCACAAGGAGCAATATTCCTTTTTAGTAACTGTTATTTCTTCAACAATTAGATTGCACATTCTAGTTTGGAGATATAAGATAAACTTTGTAAAAAAAATAATAATAAAACATCAAGTTTGCAAAATGGAATAGTTATATATTCATATAGTACTATTACTGAAGGAAAAATACAAGGCAAGGAAACGATTCAAGTACTGTTATAAAACATAATCTATTATTCTAAAGATGCATGTGACTTATAGTTAATAAAGCAAATTACCAAGCTTTCTAAGGCTCTTTTATCACTTGCAAATTTTTCCCCCATTGCTAGCCTTATTCTCATCATATCATCACTAGAATAACTGGTAGAATCTATGTAGTCATTGGATGGTGATTGGTTAGAATAGAATTGGTGGTTCTTTGTAAAGATTTCATTAGGATACAATAACAGCTTTGGAGGCACTTTAAGGCTCTCAACATCTACTTCTAGCATCTCTATTACTTTTACTTTGTTCATAGAGGGGATGAAATGTGTACATGAACCTCCAATGCCTTCTCATTTTTTTTTAACCTCTAGTCATTCCTTTTTTTTATTTCTTTTTATCGAAACAATCTAATTATGAGAGTTTTGCACCATTATCATTTCATTCACCAGTATGGTTATTCCAATGCTGTACCATAGTTCAAAGTTTAATCACTAAAGCTTCATAAAAAAAAATGGGAGCAACCATGGTTTCCTAGTCACGAATTATTATTATATTCTATCTCATTCCTTTCAATGGAAAAATTTTGACTTATCAAACTAAGAACCTTAAATCTGTGGCTCAAAATCTATTAACATTTGCCACACAGTGAATTTTTTTATATAGAAATGATAATCCAGTAATTTCCCAAGGATACATAACCTTTTAATACATCAAAGTATAAAGACTGTAGGTAGTTTCCCAAGGATACATAACCTTTTAATACATTGAAGTACAAAGACTGCTATATGTAGCTGATACATAGATAACCAACAATCAGATTGGAGTAATAAAGTAGCTAAATCTTTTTTGGAAGATTGTAATATGTACCATGCAATGATACTTCTCAAATTGTAATTTGCATCTTGTATTTTTCATGTAAGAGAAGAACAAGTTAATGGACATGCTTGAATTATAATAAAATATCATGAAGTAGGTAATACATACAAAGTTGCAAACAAAAGTTGTTTGTCTCTTACCTTAAACTGTGCAAGCTATGGTTATATTATTTGTTCATCTGGATGTATATGCATCATGGTTACCTCCTAATACTTATCATTTGCACTCATTTTTTTTTTGGGAGGAGGGTGGGGTAGGGTGGGGTGGGTGGGTGAGGATAGTAAAGAACATGGATTGATCAAGATTCTAAATTATAATGGTTAGAAAGGACATTGCTCATATCATATGCTGAATAGAGTTCAATTGCACCTCTAGGATCATAGCTACCATTTGTTTGCCAGGACTTTCAACTTTTTTTCAGTGTTAGGCTTAGGAGTTCTTTTACGAGATCTGTTGGAACAAAGTAAATGATCACTATTTTCACTTTGTAGTCATAGGAGTCCTTTTGGATACTTACCATTGTTTTGGCTTTAGTATCATTTTAGATACTAAGTTAACTTGTACCTCTATTATGCTATTATGTTTTTTATATGGTAAACTTTCTTATTTGTAGTGGAAATATAGAGCCCTTATTTCTTTCTTGGTACCTTTATGTCTTCTCAGCTTCCTAATTTCTTCTCTCTTTACTATGTTCTCTTGAATCCACTTCAATCCTTTTGGATTCTTACCACTATTTTGGCTTTGAATAAGTGGACAGGTTTCTGGCTTGAAGTCAACCACTTCTAAACACTTGGCCGTGGCAAGTCAAGTTATAAGTTTTATATACGCTATTATTCCTGGTATAATTGCACATACAAAAGTGGAATTTTTTTATGTTGTAGTGGAAGAGAATTTTAAGTGTTTTGATTTTCATAAGAGTTTACCATATTGGGTGTACATAATTGGAATAACATATTAACTCTATTCTTCATTTCTGGTGTAAGAAATTCGACAGATTCCTTTTGTGAAAGTACCTGAGACAAGAAAGGCATTATTCCTTTTAGAAATTGATCGAGTGGCTCGGGTACATGTTTTACATCTGTTCAATTTTTGTTAGATTACCAAACTGAGCTAGCTCATACATTCCTGTAGTGCTTGGAAAACTTTGTCCCCACATTATTATTTCCTCTCATTGAATTCAAAACTAGCTGGACCAACATTATACTTCATCACATTGGAATATTTGTGTATCATGTACTTAATGCTACCAACCTTTGCTTCAATCTGTTTTAAAGAAATTATTTTATAGTTGTAAGTTTTGTGTTTTCTAGTGGCACAAAGAGAGATCACATGTAGAATATCATTTCCAATAACTTTTAGTTACTAGACCTAGTAATATACTGAACTAGTTCTTTAGTGTTGTTACAAGTTTTGCTCAAGAAGAGAGTTAACCCCCAAGCAATAATACTGTTAGACATAAGACAAAGAATTAATTTATTTACTCGCTCATATAATATTGCTAAAACTCAACTAAGACATATCTCTTTTGTCAACTAAGCTAGCTTGTATCCATAACAAAAGAGAAGTAAAAACTTTGGTTGCAAAAAAACAAAAAAAAATAATAATTAAAAAAGAACAATATGTAAAGTCTAATACTTATCATTTGCTTGGAAAAGCTTTGGTAGTCTAGAACAATATGTAATGTTTAAGTTGGATTGGTGGCCATGTGCATGGTGGTTCCTAGCTATAGTATAGCCTAATTAAACATGTATTGGAGTATGAGATCTGGATCTCCATTGAGTCTCAAGTGAGGCAAAAGGAAATCTTGGTGATTCATATTTGATCCAGGTAGTCTCAATTTGAAGGTTCTTTTAGTTGTATTTTTAGTCTAAATTTTTCAAGTTCTTGTTTGGAATATTGTTTTGATTTTGCATTCTTATCCTTTAAAGCCAAACAGGAAAAAAATTAATAATAATAAAATAATGAATCTTGAAATTTGAATGCCTTTTGGACTTTATAAATACAAATTCTAATGCATTTTTCTTTTTTAACACTTGCATTTCAAATTAGGGATTTTTTAAGGCAATTGTGTTGTTCAAAGATTAATTGATCTCTTCTCTTTGCAATCTGCTGCTTAATCAATGATATGTATCATTCCTATTCTTCATGAAATAGGTTTTATAATTGACCTGGGTGGTGTTACCATTAGCTTCTAATAAGTTTAAATTTATATATATTTGAACAATGTTATATGAAGAAATAAGTTAATTAATTAATTTGGTTAATTGTAGTTAGATTATATCTATAAGGTTTGATGAATGTTTAGATTAATTATAATTGGATCAATAATAAGTAGACTAACTATAGCTATGTATTTGTTTGTTTTGGTTTGTTGTTTTATGGATGTTTAGATTAGGTAGTTATGGACCGTAGTTGGATAAACGCAAGACAAATGAGTGATGAATACAAGAATGGGGTAGAACAGTTTCTGGAATTTGCAAAAAATAGTGTTCCTAATAATAAAGGATTATTTTATTGTCCTTGTGTTAAATGTTTAAACTTGAGAAGACTGAGTGTTGTGGTAATAAAAGACCATCTAATTTGTGACGGGTTCAAGAAGAATTATACATGATGGATATGGCATGGTGAATTAGAGACATCTACTGTGTCCCAAAATGATGAAGTTGATGTGGACACAAGATTTACTTCGCCTTATAGTTACGATCTAGAAGTTCATTACCATTTGGAAACATCTCTTTCAACAACTCAAGCAACTCTGTGAAACTCTTATTGCTCCACCCTAATTTGTCTCCAACTTGTGGAGCATCACGCTACAAAGTGAAGGAGGAAGGTGAAGCTAGTATGTTTTCTTTTGAAATGTATCAGAGTTGGGTTAGAAATGATATATATATAATAATAATAATTATTATTATTTAATTCTGGGTACTCTAGAATTATTATATATAATAATTATTATTAAAGTATGCACTTCTTTCATTTGATATGATGCTTTCTAGAATATCTGTTTAGGAAGATTATGGCTTTTATTGCTGTTTCTAATGTGTGATGTTGTATATTTTGGTGTCTTTGATGCTAGATCTCTGAAGTCATACCAAATGATGGGTGGAAAGCACTCACATAAGCAAAAGAAGTACAAGTGGGAATATCCACAAGTAAGTAGTCTGAACTCAAGCTTTTTTCCAAAACAATCATTCCATCTTTTTTTATTATTTTTCATTCATTTATAGTGCCATCTGTTAGGTTGGCTGGTCACCCAAAAGGGGGGTGAATTGGGTGATGTAAGATTTTCGCTTTTTTTGGATCACAACCCAATTTTACTAAGAGTGCAGCAAAACAGGGATAAACAGAGAGAGTTGTGTACAACAACTGAATAGAGAAGATGAAGAACAATACACAACAATTTATACTGGTTCAGCCTAACCACTTGGCCTACATCCAGTCCCCAAGCCACCGCTTTAGATTTTCCACTATATCCCACAAGTTTGATCTGAGCACCTGTGAAGCCTTAATACATTCCCACAAGTTTTAGTAGGTACTTGTGAAGCAACTCTCCTCACACCCTTACAAGATGTGTAAATCCCTTAGTGTTTCTCACACTAAGATTCTACTCAGAATATGTAGAAAGAAATGCTTACAAAATGAAAACTCTCTTGAAGAGTAGATAATACATTGAAAGTTCACTCTATTGAGGTGGGTTTTTCAAACAATACTGAGATAGAAAGATTTTACATATTATTGCAGCATTTTCACATAAACACTCTTAAGATTGTTACCCATAAGTTCAAATAATGTTCTATTTATAGTTTTATGGTGTAACTAGACATTAGATACAAGATCTAGCTGTTAGAGATGTTACCCAATGGTTACTCTGCAAAACTAGCCGTTTACCAACCACATTTAATGTTTCTGACATTCTGAAATTTGAATTTTGGATGTTAACAGACGAATTTCAAAGAGACCATAAGTTAAAGTCTTTAGCGTTGAACTTCGAAGTTTATCTGTTCAAATCTGAAATTTAAATTTTCATCTTCACAAATCTTTCTATGTTGGAATATACGAATTTTCAAGTTTAAAGCACTTCTGGTAAGTGTTAACAGTTGTTCCATATTGCTACAGTGCCTTCAAAGTTCGAATTTTGGTGACCAAAATTCATCTGTCAGTGAACAACTCAATATGGCACAAGTTCGTCCTTTCGAAATTCGAATTTTGGATGTGGAAATTCATCTGTTGGCTATTCTAGAAGTATTTTCACGTTCTAGAGATTTCAAAATTTGAATTTTCAAAGCCAAAATTTGTCTGTTATACTTAAAGTTCGAATTTTAGATATAAAAATTCATCTGTTGGCTTTTCTGGAAGTATTTTCACATTATGGTGTTTCGAAATTCAAATTTTGAAAGCCAAAATTCATCTGTTAGACCTGAAGTTCAAATTTCATAAGCCAAAATTCGTCTATCAGTGGCAAGCTCAACTTAGCACAAAGGTTCTCTGCAAAATTCAAATTTCGGAGGCCCGAAATTCGTCTATTGGACACGAAACCTCCATAACTTCGAATTTTGCATTGTAGATAATTTTGTAAAAACTATAAATCTCTCATTTTAACTCCAAATTAAGTAAATTACCTATGGTTGGAAATATATAAATGTATACTTTCAAATGAAAGAAGTTTCACTTAAAAAAGTGTATTCTGTGAGATATGATCAAAATAATGATAAGAGGTCAAAACTGAAAATTCATATCTCACTACTCAACTTTAAATGACCATAGCTTTTTCATATGACCTTTATTTTGAGTGAAATAACCTTCTTTGAAAAGCTTATTAAGTCTAGTTTCATATGAAATAAGTTTTACATCAAAGTCATATGTATTTTGAGATATGTATTAAAAATACTAATTAAAGGTCAAACTCTAGATTCTTGAAAATCAGATTTGTTTAATCTAACTCATTTAAAACATATGGTAATAAGATTAAGTAATTTCAAAGATTAATCCCACCTCAAGACCTAAGTGAAAACAAAATATACCTAGTGACTAGATCCTCAAATATTGAGTTCCACTTCCACTTGGTCATTTCCTTCTTGGTAGGCTCCCTTCTGATCTTCCATTTTTTGAGCATCCTTTTTTTTCTTCTTTCTTGAGTGAGGCATGATATTGATTTTCATTTATGTATTCCAATGCTCACTCTTCTTACTTGGAGCAACCTACATTTAATATATTACACTTACAAACCAAGTAGTTAGTCTAGTTTATATATCCAACTTATGTTATTCATTGTAAAAGTACAATGGATATATTTACACATAGCATGATATATGTATTATAATCATAATTAAATACATGCTAATATGTATTTTACTTCTTTAAGGAATATTATATATGTTAGATACATATAATGCATTTGTTCCTTATTATTTTATATTTATCATCATCAAAACTTATATTATACTAAACCTTACAATCTCCCCCTTTTTGATGATGACAAATCACTAGTGAAAAATATGCTTAATAAATTATTAACACATATAATGCAGTTTAATTCAGATAATTCTAGATTATGCATATGCATATTTTTCACACAACTCCATCGTCATCAAGGAGAAAATGAGTCTGGTTATTATGTGATGAGATATATGTATGGCATCATCAAGACAAATATTATTGAGTCATCTCATCAGGTAATAATATCTTACCCAACTTAGTTTTGTGATGCTAGTTGAGATTTCTATTGATTGATCTATGGCTTATGTTTCAATGGTTTTATTTTGAACTTGCAACACTATGAAGATATCGAATGCTATTATGCTTTTGAGATGGAACACATTCGCAACATTTGGACATAATATTTTCTACAAAAAGTGGCATTAGGATAAGGTAATAATTTAGGTTTACTATTATATAGTTTTGATGCAAATTCTTGTTGAATTATAAACTTTGGTGGTAATGACTTAGCAGATCATGCAGATGGGGAAGGAGCTAATGGGACACAACTTGATCGTAAAGGAAGGAGTTGATGAATAATTTTGTTGTTGTGGAGCTTTAAGTTTTCTCATTATTTTCATTTCATTTTTGAATTGGGCTTGTATTACCTTGTTTAGGACCTTCGGTTTCTTGTTTTAAACTAGTTGGTGTATGTTTGATTTGGTGATTTTAGTATTGGATTTCTTGTTTGTATTATTGGAATTGATTTTGTAACATATTAGAAATGCATCAATTGTCACAGGAAACAAATTTTCATTTGTTTTTCATATGAAATTGACAAATGCCACTAATGTTTATAAATTTTTTAAAAAATAATATTTAATTTTGTTTTCATATATTTTTTTAAAAAAGTTTCGTTTCTGCATTAGTTGTATTTATAACCGACGCAGAATATAACATTTCTACATTGGTTGTAACATATACCCGACATAAAAAAATTAATATTATGTTGGTTAGAATAGATAACCAAAGTGAAATAAAGACGTGGAAATAATTTATTTTGTCCAGTATCATTTTCCACGTCGGTCGGTTTTTAGAAACTGACGTAGAAAACATATTTCTATGTTGGTTCATAAACTGACATAGAAAAAAATGTTTCTACGTTGGCTTGATCCGCGTCACCTCAAGAACTGACATAATTAATGAAAAAGAACTGACGTAGAAATGGCTTTCTGCAGTAGTGATCAATGATGAAGAAAACGGGGCATAAAAGGTTGCCATCATTGCTGGAAGGCCTCATTGGTCGATGAACCCACGCTACCATCATTGGTTGATGAACCCATGGCAAACTAATGTGGCTTAGATGGAGATGATGACTATATGAGAGGTCGAAGGAGTAGGGGCAAAAAAGGTCTAATTTTTAGATTCCATGGAAGCCTCTAGACTTCCATGGCTTAAGGCAAGGAAGCCGATTCTATCATTTTTTACAGAAGTGGCTTCCTTTGAGAAATATCCTCCAGCGTAGCAAACACTTTATTTTCACACTTCTACCTTGTGCACATTGTAATACCCCTCATGGCATTGTTTTGGCATTGTGTGTAGAACTGGAGGAAACAGGATAGAGGAAGGCTCAAGTGGAGGAAAATAGGGCTCCACATCGTGGCTTGAAGCAGGGCCACTGCAGCGAGAGCAAGTCCAATGGCGTTGTTCTAGTTAAAACATGGTAGCACCGCGGCGGACTTATCTGAGGCCACGCTGAGAGTCGAGGATTTCATTTAAATTAGAAACATTTCGGATGAACAGAAAGAATGAAACAAAGGGGAGTGACAGAGAAGAATGGAGGAGCTGTGCTAGGGCTTGTGAGATTTGGCCTTGGGAAGTGATTTTGGGACCTCAAGAGCTTGGATTCACATTGGTAAGTGATCCCTACTCCTCTCTCTCCATTTTCTTCGGTTGAACTTGGGGTTTTTCAGTTATATGTTGGGATTTCCAATTTGGGCTGAAATCCACCAATTGAAATGGATGAAATAGGGTTAATGGAGTGAGATTTAGTGTTCTTCTTGCTTGGGTGAAAGTTTTGAAGGGTTTATGTATGATTTGAGCTTAACCCTGGGTTGTTTTTGGTTAGGGCTCTTGGGAATCCGAAGTGTATGAGATTGTTTGGTGCTTGAATGATTCCTAGGAGCTTAATGATGCATGAAAGGGTTGCTGGATTCTTGGGTTTGGCTAAAGTAATTGAATTGTGATGTTTGGTTTATTGGTATATGTGGTTCATTAAGGAATTATGGTGTTGTTAAGGTTGATTGGCTAGTCAGAGAAAACTAGTTGTAGGATTTCGTTCAAGAAAGCTTACAGAACCTGTGTACGTGTGATAACGACAATTAAGGTAACTGGGTGTTTGTTTGTATTGTATTGTTTATATTGTATGATAGTACATATATTTGTGTATATATATATGTTTCTTTTATACCATGATATAGATGTGTTTGTGTGTACCATTTTCTATATATCGTGATATGCACACAGCTAGATGATGATTATGATTATGATGATGATTTACATATGTGATGATGATATTGATATGATATGACATGATGCATAGTATGACATTAAGATCATGATGATTATTATATGATAATACATGAGCATCATCACATGGCAATGTAAGATTGTGATATATAGCGAATTGGGTGGTGATGATATGATGACGATATGATATATGATGATATATATGTTAGGGAGGATAAGGATAGAATATATATATGTTACAGAGGATAAGGATGGAATATATATATATATGTTAGGGAGGATAAGGATGGGATCCCTGCGGTTAAATCTCCTCCTATAACTAGGAGGGGAAAGGTGCGTAGTGGATTGCACCTTCCCTAAATCACTGCCAATTCATGGTGGGGAAAGGCGAAGGAGAGCCACGGTCTGAACATTAGTGTTACCTTTGGCTGGGTGTACTAATAGGGGGTGAGCTTGGTGATATCCCAGAATTAGTCTTCACCGATTGTTGGAAGGGAATTACTTATATGAAATGTCCTATTATGACGATAGCCCATGGTTCTAGCTGTGTGTGAGGGAGACATGTATTCCATTCATTTTGCATTTGCATTCATGGATTGTATGAGATATATGTATATAAGTGTATGTGTACGGTTGTTCCTGGTTACTGAGACATTGTCTCACACCCCTCTCCCATGAACTAATCTTTCAGGTGATGGTTCTAGCATTAGTCCTGAGAAACCAAGGGAGTAGCATTGGACATGGGAATATTAGGCCTATGTAGTATATGTGAAATTTGGATAATGGAACTTGTGCCAAGTAGGATAGGATGTTTGTAATGGATGTGTGACATGGATAAGGATTGTTATAGATGAATGTTGTTGGTATGATATGTATATGTTGTGTATGTTGGATGGCAGTGTTGGTGAGTCCAAAGGTGGAATTGGGCCATGTCGGTGTGTTTTAGAGCCTGTAACCCAATTTGTCAAATAGGGTTCAAGAGGGTCAAATCTTAGAGGAATGGTTCCTTTGAGGTGAAATCTCTATGGACAAGTTGTTTGAGTGGCTTTGGACCTATTTGAATGGTCTCGAGTGGTTGAATTGCCTTTGGTGGCAAATGTGAGTCGTGAGTTGTGAGTTTTGATCAAAAAGTGGTCAAAATGGTGTTAGATATCCAGAATCTCCATACAGAGTTGGATTAATATGAAAGTAGTATTTATGGATAGATTGGGACTAGATTGACTTGTAGGAGTTGGAATCAGGTCAATCGGAGGTCAAAGCATAAAGATATGAGCGTCGGAAATTCACCCAGTGTTGGAATTTTGCTAGTGTGGAAAACTAGCAAGGGGAGCCGTGATGCCAGGAAGTAGGCCACGATGCCAGAGAGTCCAGTAGTGAGTGAAAAACTGGGAGGTCTGCAGCCGCAACAGTACTGTAGAGGCCGTGGCCCCAGTCCAATTTCTGGTGCTATTTAGTTTGTTTCCACTACTCTAAAGTTTTGAGAGGCTGTTTGAGATGTTTGGGTTTTATTCAGTTGGATTTTGAAGTTTGTGGTAGAGTTTGGAGGTTATTGCAGATAGGGTCATACAATTTTTGTATCAGAGCCATGGTTTTTGGCTATTGTTTCTGCTTGAAGTACTACTTGGCACAATTTTAAATACATAGACTATATTCCCACTGCAATGCTAGTCCAAAACCATATAACTGAATATGTTGTTGCTTGTGTGTAGGAAGAATGTCTCGTAAAGGAAGACCGAGTAATAGTGATCTTATGAGGCAAATGCATGAGATGTTGGCTGGCCTCAGCAATCAAGTAAATGCTCAGGGGGAGACGTTGAACAAGTTGCAAGAGTAGAAGAATAGGTAGGAACAGGGTGATGTGAATGAAGAGGCTGACATGTTTGTGGACTTGAATGTAGGAGAGGATGAGAATGAGAATATAGTGGAGCCTGAGAAAGCCCCAAGAGCTAAAAGAAGGGGCATCTCTTCACAATTGAAGGACTTTCAGAAGTTCAATCCCCCAGCTTTCAAAGGTACTATGGATGTTTCCCAGGCTGAGAATTAGATAAAACAATTGGAGAACATCTTCAATGTAATGGATTGCACCTCAGAGCAAAGGGTGTAACTGGTGGCGTTTAAACTTGAGAAGAAAGCCAAGCATTGGTGGAGGAGTGTTCTCCCTAGTATTGAAGTGGGGAATCCTCCTATGAATTAGGATCAGTTTAAGGAACGGTTCTTTGCACACTACGTCCCTCTAGCCCTAATAATGCAAAAGGAGGCCGAGTTCCTAGCTTTCTAGCAAGGGAATTTGTCGATGGACGATTATATTGATCAATTCCTAAATTTAGCCAAATATTCTACTTATTTGAATAATTACCCTGATAATATTTGGATGGCTTAGAGGTTGTTTGAGGAAGCCCATCCAGAGATAAAGAAGCGGGTATCTGTGGTGGAGTTTGTGTCTTTTAAGGACTTATGTACGAAGATACATGCCCTTTCCAGGCGGATGAAGGAGGCCAAGGAGCATACAAGGAATTCCATGATAAGGGTCTTTTCTCACCTAGGACCTACATGAGGAATTAGTAAAGGAAGTGGTTCAGGTAGTGGTTGTTAGCAAGGCTGACTTTCCAAGAGGGGGGGTGAATTGGGAAGTTTGAAATTTTTCTGCACAAAGTAAAGTAAGTGAAGATATCATAGTATAATGAAAACAATGCGTAAAACAGAGCAAGCTGAAAAGTAAAGATAGGGAGAAGAGGACTCAGTAATTTATCCTGGTTCGGTCCTTCCACTTGACCTACATCCAGTCCCTAAGGCACCTCTTGGGATTTATCCACTATACAGCAAGAATTTCAATGGGCTTCTTGCAAAGGCCACAGTACACGAGTTTGCTCAGTTTTCCTCTTAGGCATGCATCACATTCTTTATCCTTTTCAAAAGATATTTTAGGAAGACCAGTTACCAGCTCATTTTTAATTAGTTTAGATAATTGATTCATGTTGACATGAGCTAATCTCCTATGCCATAACCAACTATCATTATTCTGACTAATTAAACATACAGAGTCCACAGGAGGAAGTTCATCAAGGTCAATAGTATAACAGTTACCTTCCCTTTGAGCTTTGAGGATTACTTTGTGATCAATTTTTCTGATGACCAGGCAAAACTTTGAGTTAAACAGCACCCAGTTTCCTTTGCCACAGGTCTGACTCACACTTAGCAAGTTGTGGTTGAGGCCAATCACAAACAGCACCTCTTCAATGGATGTTTCTGGATTTTTGCCCACAATTCCAATACCAATGATTTTGCCATATTGGTCACCTCCAAAGGTCACCTTTCCTCCTTTCTTGTCTCTAAGGATGATGAACTTCTCCTTATCACCAGTCATGTGACTTGAGCAGGCACTGTCTATATACCATTTGTTGCTTTTCTTAGCTTTGAGACAGACCTGCAAAACAAAGTTTATGTTTTCCTTTTAGGTACCCAAATTTGCTTGGGTCCTTTTCGGTCAGTGAGTAATTCCTTAGGTGCAGAGGTAACTTTGGGAACCCATTCAGTTTTCCTGCCTAGCCCATTTTTCTTTAATGCACAAGAACTGGAAATATGTCCCTTTTTGTTACAGAAATGACAGGTAATGAATGGACTGCTAGATTGAGTGGTAGGAAGAAAACAATGCAAATAATACTTCTGTTTAGCATGCCTGGATTGATCATATGTTTCAATGTGAGGTGATGCATTATTTTTCTTTTTATTATTGTTAGCATGCACAAAATGTCTCATATACATATTCTGATTTTTCTTCCTGATCTTTTCCTTGACAGCACATGGATCATAGCCAAGACCAGCTTTTCCTTGTGATATTCCTTGGCTCCCCATCAAGGCAAACAACATATCTTTACCTCTAGTGAGCCTAGACATGCTTTTAACTAGATAATCATTAGTTTGTTTAAGTTCAGTGCATGAGGTGCAGCAACCAGACTCAGTAGGAGGTAAAGAGGCAATTTCAGAGGCTATGGTTTGAGACTCCAGCTTATTTATCTTTTTCTTTGCTAATTTCAGTTCTTTAGCAATTTTAATGAATTTATCATGAAGCTCATGAAATGCATCTAGTAATTCAGAATAGGAAGGTTCAGATTCATATACCTCTTCTTCCTGATCACTGCTGTGTGAGAGTGTGGCTTCTTCAGAAGCAAGTGCCATCAGACAAATGTTGGCAATCTCATCCTCATCTTCTTCTTCCTCATCTGAGCTGTTGCCCCATATAGATGAGATGTAGGCCTTCTTCTTCTTTCCCTTATCAGCAGCTTTCTTTTCCTTTTCTTGTTTCTTGAGGAATTGAGGGCAGTCCCACTTTATGTGTCCCTGCTTCTTGCATTCATAGCAAGTCACAGGTTCTTTTGTCTCTTTCTTGCTTTCTCCAGCTGCTCCTTTCTTGAAGAATCTCTTGTTCTTCTTTTTGCTGTAGAATCTTCCGAATTTTCTAACCATCATTGCCAGAGTTTCTTCATCCAGATCATCTCCCTCATCAGATTCTTCTTCCTTTTCATCAGCAGCTTTGAGGGCAAGGCCTTTCTTCTTTCTGTCCATCCCAGCTTCCTTGAGTGCTTTGATTTTTCCTTCATATTCCTCAAGGCTGCCGAAGAGAGCTGTGACAGAAGCCATTGATTCTCCTCTGGCTTCTTCTATAGCTGTTACTTTGGGCTGCCATTCCAGAGGGAGAGCTCTGAGTATTTTTCTTACTTTCTCAGACTAAGTGTATTCCTTTCCCAGGCTTTTGAGTTGATTCACAATGAGGGTGAATCTCTTTTGTAGCTCCTTTACAGTTTCTCCTTCAGCCATTCTGAAGCTTTCATACTCCCCAATGCACGTGTTCAGTCTGTTCTCCCTGACTCCAGATGTTCCTTCATGAGCAATCTGCAAAGTATCCCACATTCCTTTTGCAGTGGTGCATTGTGAGACTCTGTAGAATTCATCTTGATTCAGGGCACTGACTAAACAGTGTTTTGCTTTGAAATTCAGTAGGACTCTCCTTCTGTCCTCATCATTCCATTCTGCTTCCAGCTTCTCTTTGTGTCCTCCACCTTCAGTTAGAGCCATTGGAACGAAATCCCCTTTTTCAATGACTGACCAGATGTCAAGATCAATTGATTGGAGGTAGATTTGCATTCTCATCTTCCAGTACCCATAATGCTCTCCACTGAAGCCTGGTGGTCTGTTAGTATTATTTCCTTCAGGGAGTATACTCTCTCCAAAGCCAGCCATCATAATTCCCGGACTGTGAAATCCTTTGTATGGGAATCCGGACTCTGATACCACTTGTTAGCAAGGCTGACTTTCCAAGAGGGGGGGTGAATTGGGAAGTTTGAAATTTTTCTGCACAAAGTGAAGTAAGTGAAGATATCACAGTATAATGAAAACAATGCGTAAAACAGAGCAAGCTGAAAAGTGAAGATAGGGAGAAGAGGACTCAGTAATTTATCCTGGTTCGGTCCTTCCACTTGACCTACATCCAGTCCCCAAGGCACCTCTTGGGATTTATCCACTATACAGCAAGAATTTCAATGGGCTTCTTGCAAAGGCCACAGTACACGAGTTTGCTCAGTTTTTGAGCTCTCTCAAACTCTCCAAGCACTTTCACTATGTGCTTCCAAATCTCCTTGTGAATATCCCTCACAAGTAAATCTATCTTTCAGATGAAGAGTAGATTGATTACAATGAAGTAACTCTCTTGAAAGGAGTAGATATGAAAGTTTAGGTACAAGTTTGGAAGTTAAGAGGGTAAAAGCTTTTGAGAAATAGATTCAGCAGAAATTCGGTATATACAAGTTTTATTTGTTACCCACAACTTCAAATGATGTTGTATTTATAGATTTAGGTCTCAAATATCCGTTAGAGACTAAATCTATCCGTTGGAGAAGTTATTCAACGGTTACTCTGAAAAAACTATCCGTTTACCAACCGCATTTAATGTTTCTGACATACTGAAATTCGAATTTTGGTTGGCCAACAGACGAATTTCGAGGGAACCAAAGATTAAAGCTTCCAACGTTACAGCACGAAGTTCGTCTGTCCATGAAGTGAAATTCGAATTTTGAAACTTACAAAACATTTTCACAATGTGACATACGAATTTTCAAGAAGAAAGTTTTTCGGTTAAGTATGAACAGTGTTTTCAATTTTCTACAGTGCCTTCGAAATTCGAATTTTGGATCCCCAAAATTCGTCTGTCCATTGAACGTTTAAAGGGCCACAGTAGATAACTTTCTTCGAAATTTGAATTTTGGAAATGCGAAATTCGTCTGTCAGAGAACCTCTTTTCAGACTCATTTCATTATTCGAACGTTGCAAGTTCTCATCATTCGTATGTCAATGTTTCATTTCATTAGACTTAAGAACTTAGCTTCTGAAATTCGAATTTCAATGTTCAAAGTTCGTCTGTCAGAGAGCAGTTTTGAAACTTACATCACTCTTGATCTCAGGTGAACTTTAACATAGTTTCAGATGAATTTCTTCCAATTTCTTAAGTTTTGTTTTGTTTGAAATTCGAATTTTGAAGATTCAAAGTTCGTTTGTTGTAAAGAAGCATCTTTCAGACTTATATGAAAATTCGAATGTTGGAACTTGAAAATTCGTCTGTCAGAGAGCATTTTTCAAACTTAATTTCATTTTGATTTTAGATGCACTTTATCATAGTTTCAGACGAATTTCTTTGGTTTTTACAAACTTCATTTTACTTGAAATTCGAATTTTGAAAGTGTGAAGTTCGTCTGTTACAAAAGGCCTCTTTTCAGACTAGATGAAAATTCGAATTTTGAACAACCAAAATTTGTCTGACAGAGAGCAGTCTCTTCAGACTTATTCAGTTTTAGCTCGAAATTCGAATTTCCAAAAGCAAAGTTCGAATTTCTAACTTGACAGTTCAGTTTAAATTCTCAACCTTCGTCTGTTTGTAGGTGTTTTTCAAATATTCAAAGATTTAACATAAAACCAAAGTTTGAAAACATCTTTTCTTCAAATCAAAATCTTTTACCCAGTCATATCAAAAACTAAAGATCCTATAAGAGATCTAACAGCAAATACTCAGTAAATCTTCATTTGACACAGCTTTGTTCTTCTTTGATATTTTCCATCCAAGCTCTTGAGTGTTGGTTTAAAATCATCAAAACTCTTGATTCAACAGTGGTAGCAGCGGTGGCAGTACAAGTTCTAGTGTAGGAAGAGATCATCATAATAGATGCCGTCATGGTAGAGTAAGAGGTAGGTTTGGCCGGGATCAATCCAATAGAGGTCAGTTTGGAAGAGGACCCTTTTATCGAGGAGGCTTTGACCTGGGGAGTTCTAGTCAGAGCGAGTATGTAGGGGGAGATTCAGCCCCATCCTAGTACGGTTCAGGTAGTGCATCAAATCCGTGCACAAAATATGGGTTTAGCCATGATGACCATCCGTCCTTAATTTGTTTTAATTGTGGGAAACTGGGTCATATGTAGCAGAATTGTTGGGAGCCAACATGTGAAGATGCGATGATAAGGCCTACGGTTCCCGGACAAGTCTTTTCCATCACTCCACAAGAAGCGGATGCAGCACCTAACTTGATTAAACGTAAACTTAAACTCAATGGTTACTCTATTCATGCTTTGTTTGACTCAGGTGCATCGTATTCCTTCATTTCTTTTAATTGTGCTCGGAGATTGGGTATTGTGGCAATGGAATTGCCTTTTGAGTTGTCGGTATCCACACCCACGGGAGTTTCATTAAGAACTACTCAAGCTTATCTGAATTGTGTGGTTCGTTTTGAGCATCGAAGTGCTACCCTGGATCTAATCTGTTTGCCATTGCAAGAGATTGATCTGGTAATTGGGATGGATTAATTGGAGGTGAATAATGCCATTCTCGATTGTGTTCGAAAGATTGTATCTTTACCTATGAATATCCCTATTGTTGAAGGGGATGAGAATGTCTGTTTGTCCTTTGCCCAAGCTGACAAGTATCTGAGGAAAGATTGTCAAGGGTTCCTAGTTTTCTTCTTTGTTAACATGGATATGGAAGGAGATGTAGAAAGATACCCGGTTGTGAATGAATATCCTAAAGTGTTTCCAGAGGAGATTACCAGTTTGCCACCACCACGAGAACTAGAGTTTTCCATTGATTTGGTGCTCGGGATAAGTCCTATTTCTAAGGCTTCGTATCGAATGGCACCGTTTGAATTGAAAGAGCTCAAGAAGCAGATTGAGGATTTGTTAAAAAGGGATTTTATTTGACCAAGTGTCTCGCCTTGGGGAGCTCCAGTGTTGTTTGTCAAGAAGAAGGATGGTTGCCTCAGATTGTGCATTGATTACAGGCAACCGAACCAAGTGACAATCAAGAATAAATATCCTTTGCCTAGGATTGAAGACTTGATTAGCCCCGGGTCAAGGGTATTTTTATAAATATGAAAAATTATAGTCAAAATGAAACTCTCAATGAGTTAAGTCCAATGGAATATAATATGAAATTTATTAAGGTCCAAATAATATTTATTGAGCAATTAGGATTTAATATTAATATTTTATGTGATAAAAGTCAGTTTGGACTGCAAGAAGATGTAGTATTAATTCAAGAAAAATTAGTGGGACTTGATAAAATATATTTTGGGTCAAGATAATAATTTTGGACCAAAAGTAATTAGTGGACCAATTTAATGACAATTTTGTCAAAAATACTCAATCGGTACGGGTAAATTTAATCGGTAATGGGTATTTTGGTTCATATAAATTATTGAAGCAATTTTTGGCCAAAAAGAGGAGTGAATCATGTCTAGAATGTAATGGGATAAGGAAGGAATTATTGGAAAGCTTTTATTACATAAAGTAACTAAAGTTAGTTTTATTACTTATTTCCTTGACTACTTAAGTTAAATCATTAAACCTTCACTTTCTCCACCTCCGACACATTTGAAATAGAGTGAGAGGAGAGCTTGAACTTGTGAAAAGCTAGAGGAAAATGGAAGAAGAAAAGGCAAAGGTTTTGGCTCAAAACCTCAAGGTAACTTCTCATGACTATCCTCTTGTGAACCTAAGTAGTTTTAAGAGCTTTCATGGCTTATTCTTTCTTCTTTTCCCACTATTATGGACATATAAAGAGAGAGATTAGAGGGAAAAGATGGAGTTATGAAGAAACCAAACCATAAAAAGGGATGTATAGGCCATAAAATACAAGAATATGCCATTAGATTGCAAATTAATTGGGTAGTTATTTTTCTACAATTTATGGTAATTTTCTGCCTAATTAGGGTTCAATATAGGAAGGGAATTCATGATTTTGAGCCCAAAAATGGATTCCTTGAGTCCAAAAATAGTAGGAACAAGTATGTTGTATAAGAAAAACCTAAAGGAAATCAATTTGGAATTTTAGGATTAGTAAGCATACCAATTGAAAAAGGTCATGAAATCAATGGTTAATGGCATGATTTTATGATGCTATAGGATCTAAAAGAGTGTTAGAAGATCGCGGAAAGGGTTTCCAAAGTTTGGAGACCATTGGAAAGTAAAAAGGTAGTTAACTCACCTATGTATGCCTATGTATTGTCATTGATGTTACTTGGCTTGAATGATGTGTTTAATATTTAAAATGTTATCTTGTAATGATTTGGCATTGTTGGTTGGATTATTTGAAGGGTAATTTGACCCTAGATATGTCCAAATACAAGGGGAAGTTCTGCCCAAATTTTTATAAAATAGTTATGTCAAAATGATTTGATTACATGTTTGATGTGCTATTAGATGGATACTTGCAATATATATGATAATATGTGTGCATGTTGGTGGTTGCTATTGAGATTCTTTGAATCTCACCCCTTTACAAATGTCTAACAAATTTTAGGTTCAAGTTATGGCAAGATTGCTCAAGAAACGAAAGGCAAGGAGAAGCAAGTAATTGTTCAAGATAATGACACTTAGGTTGATACTAGTATATGAGATGTTATGTAAAATCTTATGGGATATGATCATGCTGTGTTTTCATGTTAATATGTTCCAATACGTTTGTTATGGATGTTGAATCAAGTGTTTTGATGATTCTAAACTAACCTTCAAGAGCTTAGAGAGAAGATATCAATGGTGCACAAAAGATCTCAAGTGAAGAAATTCAAGAAAAACCAGCACAAGAAGAGATGTAGAATCTCTAAAAGTGTTTAAATTGAGTAAAAGACTTTGAATTGGCAAAAATATGTTTTAAAACTATGATTCTATGTTAATTCATGGAATATTTCAAAAACACCCATCAACAGATGAAGTTTGAAAGGTTAATACTGATCTATTGTTTTGAAAATTCGAACTTTGGCTTTGGAAATTCGAATTTCGAATTGAAAATGAACAAGTCTGAAAAGAGCCTTCTCTGACATACAAACTTTGACTATAGAAATTCAAATTTTGAAACAAGTCTAATAAGGGTCTTCTCTAACAGACAAACTTCAGCTTTTGAGAATTCGAATTTTTGCCAAAAACACAATTCATGAAAAATGAAAAATTCGTCTAAGGATATGTCAAAGTTCATCTGAAAGTGAAGTTTAGAAAGAGTCTAAAATCAGCTCACTGATAGACAAATTTTGATATTGAAAATTCGAATTTCAAAAACAAAGCTTGCAAGTCTGTTATGACAATCTGTTGTCATATGAATATTGGTATTTAGAAATTCTAATTTTGAGCTAAGTTTGATAAGAGTTCTCTCTGACAGACGAACTTTGAATCTTGAAAATTCAAATTTCGAAAAAGATGAACTATTATGCCCATTGAGCTGCCCACTGACAGACGAATTTTGGGTACCAAAATTCGAACTTCGAAGACACTGTAGCAATATGGGACTAATGTTCACACTTTTAAGAAGATCTTTTAACTTGAAAATTCGTATGTTCCAACATAGAAAAACTTCTCAATGATGAAAATTTGAATTTTGCTTTACAATAGACAAACTTTGAAATTTAACGTAGAAGTCTTTAGCTTTTGATCTATGTGAAATTCATTTGTTGACTAACCAAAATTCAAACTTTGAATGTCAGAAGCATTTAATGCTGTTGGTGAACGGATAGTTTTTCAGAGTGACCATTGGGTAACTTCTCCAATGGATAGATTTTGTCTCTAACGTATAGTTAAGACCTAAATCTATAAATACAATATTATTTGAAGTTGTGGGTAATGAATTTAACATTGTATATACTGAAACTCTGTCAAATTCTCAACTCAAAATCTTTTACTCGTATACTTCAGTTTTCTGCACTTAAACTTTCATATACACTATAAATTAGAGAGTTCATTCTTTGTAATCAATCTTATCTTCATCTGGAAGAAACATTTTCTTGTGAGGAAATATCACAAGGGATTTTGGTAGCACTTGGTTAAAGTGCAGAAAGAGAACGTGTAAGCTCTAAGAATAGAGCATCAAAGTTGTACTGAGGCAATTGCAAGAAGCCCACTGAATTCTTGCAGGATAGTTGAAAATCTCAAGTAGTTGCTTGGGGACTGGACGTAGGTCAAGATTAAGAGACCAAACTAGGATAAACATCTGTGTCAATCCTTCTCCTCTATTACTCTTACATTGCTATTATATTGTACTCTATTTTACAGCCTTGTTTGTCTTCACTATACACTTGACTTTTGCAGAAAATTTAATCTTCCAAATTCACCCCCTCTTGGGAAGCCAGCTTATCTAACAAGTGGTATCAGAGCCCCGATTCCTGAACAAAGGATCTAACAGTCCAGAAAATTCAATGGCTGGCTTTGGAGAAAGTATACTACCTGAGGGAAACAACACAAACAGACCACCTGGTTTTAATGGAGAATACTATGGATACTGAAAGATGAGAATACAGATCTATCTCCAATCCAATGATCTAGACATTTGGTTTGTCATCCAGAAGGGAGACTTTGTCCCAATGAAGCTACAGGATGATGGAAAATACAAGGAGAATCCAGAGGACGAATGAAATGAGGAAGACAGGAGAAGAGTCTTGCTGAACTTTAAGGCAAAACACTACCTAGTTAGTGTATTAAACCAAGACGAATTCTACAGAGTGTTAGAATGTTCTACAGCTAAAGATATGTGGGACACTTTAGAAATCACTCATGAAGGGACCAGTGGAGTAAGAGAAAACAAACTAAACTCCTTCATTGGTGAATATGAAAGCTTTAGAATGATAGAGAGCATCAAAAAGCTGCAAAAAAGATTCACCCTTATTGTGAATGAATTGAAGAGTCTTGGCAAAGAATACACCTAGCCAGAGAAGGTGAGAAAAATCCTTAGAGCTCTTACTCTGGAATGGCAACCCAAAGTAACAACAATAGAGGAAGCCAAAGGAGAATCAATAGCCTCAGTCACTGCCCTCTTTAGTAGTCTTGAAGAATATGAGGGAAAGATCAAAGCTCTCAAGGAAGCAGGACAAGATAGAAAAAAGAAAGGTCTTGCTCTGAAAGCTGCTAAAGAAAAGAAAGAGGAATCTGATGATGGAGATGAATTGGATGAAGAAACTCTGGCTATAATGGTCAGAAAATTCAGAAGATTCTACAAGAAGAAAAGAAACAAAATATTCTTCAAGAAAGGAGCAGCATCAGACCACAAGAAAGATGGAAAAGAACCTATCATCTGCTACGAATGCAAAAAATAAGGGCACATCAAATGGGATTGTCCATAATTCCTAAAGAAGCAAGAGAAGGAAAAGAAAGCTGCTAATAAGAGCAAGAAGAAGAGGGCATATATCTCATTATTCTGGGGCAATAGCTCAGATGAAGAAGAAGATGACGAAGATGAAATTGCCAATATCTACTTGATGGCACTTTCATCAGAAGAAACTCAAGATCCATCCATCAGTGATCATGAGGATGAGGTATATGAATCTAAACCTTCCTATTCTGAATTACTTGATGCATTTCATGAACTGCATGATAAATTTATTAAGAATGCTGAAGAACTGATATAGGCTAAGAAAATAATTAATAAGCTAGAATCTTAGTGTAGTAGCTCTGACATTCCATCTATGCATAAATTTGAATCTGTTTGCTGTACATCATGTATTGAATTAAAACAAACTAATAACTATCTACTAAAAGAAATGGCTAGACATACTAAGGGCAAAGATATGTTATTTGCTTTAGTGGGAAGCCAGAGAATCACACAAGGAAAGGCAGGACTTAGTTATGATCCTTATGTAGTAAAAGAAAGGATTAAAAAGAAAAATCAAAATCTGTATATGAGGCATTTTGTGCATGCTAATGGGCATGAAAAGAAAGATCATACTTTAAATCGCATTGAATCATATGATCAACCAAAATATACGAAACAAAAATATTATTTGTATTGTTTTCTTCCTACATCACAATCTAGCAGCCCTTTCACCACCTATCACTTCTGTAACAAGAAGGGACACATCTCTAGTTCATGTACATTGAAGAAAAATGGACTTGATAGGAAGGTAAAATGGGTTCCCAAAGATACACTTGTATCTAAGGTAAATGCCACTGATAGAAAATGACCCAAGCAAATTTGGGTGCCTAAAAAAAAACTCTGAACTTGATTTTGCAGATCTGCCTTAAAGCAAGAAAGAACAACAAATGGTATATGGATAGTGCCTGCTTAAGTTACATGAGTGGTGACAAGGAGAAGTTCATCACCGTTAAAGATTAAAAGGGAGGAAAGGTAACCTTTGGAGGTGATCAATACGACAAAATAGTTGGAATTGATATTATGGGCAAGAATTTAGAAATATCTATTGAAGAGGTGCTGTTTGTAATTGGTCTCAATCATAATCTGCTTAGTGTGAGTCAGACATGTGACAAAGCTAACTGGGTACTATTTGACTCGAAATTTTGTCTGGTCATCCAAAAAAGTGATGACAATGTAATCATCAAGGCTCAAAGGGATGATAATTGCTATACTATTGATCTTGATGAACTTCCTTCCTTAGATTCTGTTTGTTTGATTAGTCAGAATAATGATAGTTGGCTGTTCCATAGAAGATTAGCACATGTGAACATGAACCAACTGTCAAAACTGGTTAAGAATGAGTTAGTCACTGGACTACCAAACATCTCTTTTGAAAAAGACAAAGAGTGTGATACATGTCTTAAAGGAAAACAAACCAAATCATCTTTTAAATCTAAAAATGTAGTCACCACTTCTAGACCACTGCAACTATTGCATATGGATCTGATTGGTCCATCTAGAGTAAAAAACATTAGTGGAAATTTATATGTTCTTGTGATTGTGGATTATTACTCTAGATTTACCTGGACTTTGTTTCTTTCCTCAAAAAGTGAAACCTTTGATGCATTTCTAACCTTAGCTAAGAAAGTGCAAAATGAGAAGGGTATTTCTATTGTGTCTATCAGGTCTGACCATGGAGGAGAGTTTGAAAATTCATGCTTTTTGGAGTACTGTGATGAACATGGAATTGATCACAACTTCTCAGCTCCAAGAACTCCTCAGCAGAATGGAGTGTTAGAAAGGAAGAACAGAACAATTGGAGAGATGGCAAGAGTAATGCAAAATGAAAAGGAGCTTTCTCAAGTGTTATGGGCCGATGCAGTAAACACAGCAAGTTACATCATAAACAGAGCTTACATCAGACTAATTCTGGGGAAGACTTCTTATGAGCTGTACAAAGGAAGGAAGCCAAATCTTTCACATCTACATGTGTTCGGCTGTAAATGTTTCATCCACAAAAATGGAAAGGAGAATCTGGGTAAGTTTGACGCCAAATCTGATGAAGGTATATTTCTGGGCTATTCAAGTAGGAGGAAAGCATATAGAATTTTCAATAAGAAAACTAAATCAATAGAGGAATCTATACATGTTGTGTTTATTGAAATGAAATAGTTTCCAAGTATGTTACTGATGAAGATGATCTTATTTTGAATTTTAAGAACTTAGATATTTCTAAAAAAGGTAAAACTGAATCTCCAAAAATATCTGAATCTATTAACTTAGAGGAAGATATTCAGGAGAAAGATTTTTAGGATGAGAATAATGAAGATATATCTCAAGAACTTCCTAGAGCTTGGAGATATCAAAGGAATCATCCTGTTGATCAAGTGATTGGGGATGTTCAAGAGAAAGTCAAAACCAGAAAATAACTAAGAGACTAGATGATTGAATGCACTTTCATTTCTCAAATTAAACCTAAGTGTACTGAAGAAGCCTTAATTGATGAATATTGGATTCTGGCCATGCAAGATGAATTAAATTAGTTTAAAAAAAATCAAGTTTGGGATTTGATGCCTAGACCTAAAAATCATCCTATCATTGGCACTAAATGGGTCTTTAGAAATAAACTTGATGAATCAGGAACAATAATAAGAAACAAAGCTAGACTGGTTGCCAAAGGATATAATCAAGAAGAAGGCATTGATTTTGAAGAGACCTTTGCTCCAGTTGCAAGATTAGAAGCAATTAGAATCCTGTTGGCATATGCATGCATGCATGAAAAACATAATGTTATATCAAATGCATGTGAAAAGTGTATTTCTGAATGGATATATCATGGAAGAGGTTTATGTAGACCAACCTCCAGGCTTTGAGGACTCTACAAAATCAAACCATGTTTATAAACTAAAGAAAGCTCTTTACGGTTTAAAACAAGCTCTTAGAGCATGGTATGAAAGATTAAGCAATTTTCTAACTGAAAAGGGATTTAATAGAGGAAAATTAGGTACTACTTTATTCTCTAAGGAAGAAAACAATGATTTACTTATTGTTCAAATTTATGTTGATGATATTATATTTGGTGTTACTAATGAATCTCTTTGCAAGAATTTCTCTAAGCTAATGCAAGGTATGTTCGAAATGTCAATGATGGGTGAGCTTAACGTCTTCCTTAGACTGCAAATTAAGTAATGTGATGATGGTATCTTCCTCAACCAATCAAATTATCTGAAAGAGCTGCTAAAAAAGTTTGGCTTGGAAAAAGCTAAGCCAGTAGGAACTCCTATGGCTACTGCAACTAAGCTTGACATGGATGAAGGAGGAAAAACCTTTGATATAACCCAATACAGAAGAATGATTAGATCTCTACTATACCTAACTGCTAGCTGACCTGACATCATGTTCTGTGTTTGTATATGTGCAAGGTTCCAATCATGTCCTAAAGAACCTCATGTAACTACTGTGAAATGCATCTTCAGATATCTAATTTGAACATCACAGATGGGTCTTTTGGTACCCAAAGGGCAATGGTGAAGATCTCATTGGATACACTGATACTGACTTTGCTGGATCCAAAACTGACAGAAAAAGTACAAGTGGAACGTGTCAGTTCCTTGGAGGATCACCGGTGTCATGGTTCAGTAAGAAGCAAAATAGTGTGGCTTTATCTACTGCAGAAGCAGAATATGTTGCAGTTGGTAGCTGTTGTGCCCAAGTTATATGGATAAAGTAGTAACTTGAAGATCTTGAGGTTGAGATGAAAGAAATACCAATAAAGTGTGACAACCAAAGTGCTATTAACATCACAAAGAATCCTGTCACGTACTCCAGGACAAAGCATATTGAAGTTAGGCATCACTTTATAAGGGATCATGTTCTGAAAGGAGAAATCATATTAGAATACATCCCTATTGAGGATCAAATTACTGATATTCTGACAAAGCCCCTTCCAGAAGATAGACATTATAAAATCAGAAGAGAATTGGGTATGGTAAATCCTAATAAATTGTAAGTATATACTAATACTTATCTTAATTAAAGTTTCTAACATTGAATCAATCCTAACTTTGGCATCAAAGTGTGTTTAATATAAGTTGCAGGTGCCCCTCACAAGTTTAAATAATATCAAAACCATATAATGGAGCTAATCTGGATGACACAGTGAAAAGATAAAAAAGAAAGCCAGAATATTGAGCATCTAGATTTGTTCTGTAAGTATATAGAGTTAAAATTTGCATTTTAGGTGTGTATTAGTCGAATTTCCTTGATAAATTGTGCTTTTGAACAAGTCAGCATGCTCAACATTCAGATTTAGATCCCCATTAGACAAATTTCAGCTTGCTGTACATTGTGACAATTCTCGGTGTCCTTCGAAATTTGTCTGTTAAACTATGAAAATTCAAATTTTCAAAAATAAAGTGCCAATGTTATCTTTGTCCAACATGATGATTGTATAAATTTCCATTTCTCAAAATACGCATGTTAGAAACTCTTTACAAAATGTTGAAATTCGAATTTTTGATTCAAAATTCGTATGTTGAAACATGAACACATTGTTGTATCTCTGAAAGATGAATTTTCATAAGTAAAATTAGTCTGTTGTTTGTTTTATTGATTATTGCTTACTGCCTGGTTCTTCAAAGTTTGAACTTTGTTGAAACAAAGTTCGTCTCTTCTTCTCTTGTTTCATGAATCGAGCCTTTATCAGACGAACTTCCAGGTGAAAATTCATCTGTCAGTAAGCTTTGCTAAATGGGTTAACTTGTAACTACTCAAAGTTTGAATTTTGACCCCTCAAAATTCGTCTGTCCTGTGGTTACACACGTTAAAACCAAAGGTCATCCTCTGAACAGACGCAACCTTATTCATCTCTTTCTCAAGTTTGTTCAGATTCACTCTTTAATCACCATTAATTCTATCCGTAAATCTTAATTTTCCACAGATTAAACTTCTTTTTGCGCCCCATAAATCCATTCTTAGCATCTTTCTTAATCATTCCTCCATGAAAATGGCAAGAGTGAAAAATCCAAAGGTTAGAAAGGGAGAGTCTCGGCCAAAAAGAATGGTGAAATCCCAATATGCCTCCAAGGAGAGTAAGAAACAGAAAAGAAAAGGTGAATCCAGCAAAGCAACTCCCTCCAAAAGGTAGAGAACTACTCCAAAGGCTGATTTAAAGAAATCTGGACCGTCATCTCCAAAGAAAATAGAGGCTATGCCTACTACTCCTGCTACTATTGCTTCTTCTTCTTCCTTCAGTACTGAATATGGAGAATACGAGCTGACCACATCTCAGCCTGTCCCATCTCCATGTTGGCCTACTCAAGCTCAAATTCCATCCACTCCCTCCTCTCGAGTCAAGCCAACAAAGATCACTGAGTTGTATGATAGTTTGTTTACACTCATACTCAGAATAAGAGATGAGCAAAATGCCAAATTTGTTATCTGCAAGATCAAATTCATCAGTTGGCTAAGAACATAACAGTAATTGCTGATGCATATGAAGATATTCAGAGTGTCATTCCTGCCACATTAGCTCCACCTCAGCCAGGATTCTCTGAGCTTGTTATGTCTCCAACTCCTGAACCTCTAAGTCCTTTTGTGCTAGCCTCTCCTGTTCCTGATGATGCTGTACATGATACTGAGGCTGCTGGCACATTGAACACACCACAGACCTCCAGCAATGAGGCAAGTCCTGGTCCCTCCTTGGACTATGGCATGGAGGAAGAAGATCTTTAAGAACCAAGCTCCCATGAGCCTATTCCAGAAGATGCTCAGGACTCAATTCTTTCATCTCAAGAATTTGAGCAAGTTGAGAGACTAGTGGCAGCTATCTCCACTTCACCATTCATGCAAGCTGCCCTAAATGAAGAAAGGAGTATTGTGCCCTATGTTGATTTGCAAGCCATTGCACATAATGCTCTTTTACAAGCTCAGAGGTTAAGGCTTGAAGAAATGTTTTGTCCTCCTGCTCCCTCACTTGTTTCTACTTATGGTTTCTCGGAGGCACGAAGGGCTCAGTTGGCTGTTAAAAGGCAAGAACTTCATGAACTTCTTGAAATCTCTGATGGTGAGGATACAAGTTCTGAAGTTTCTGATTATTTGCTAAAGTTCAATCCAGAACTGCCTTTTGTCCCTGTGCCTCTTCAAGCTATTCTAGTGTCTCAGATCCCTTCTCCTATTGATTTTGTACACCTTCCTGATGATGCAAAAAAGGGGGAGAAGATATCTGAGCAAACTGGAAAGTCTTCTAACAAGACTTACAGCAAGAAGTCTAAGAAAAAGTGATTAGAACTTATGATATGTTGATTCTTCTTGTAGCATTTTGTAATGTTGTTATGTTGTTTTTTCTGGTACTTTGTAATATCTTGTAATGTGGCTTTTGAATGAAATGAAAATTCTTTGTTCTTAATTCTATGATATCCATATACTATCCTTATGTTGAAAATTTAAATGAATTAATGAACTTCTTTACTTGATCCACTATACATGATATCTTTTGAATTATAATGCATATGTTGAGAGGGAGCTTGTTAAAGCAAACCCAAGTACTAATCCAGTTTGTAAGTTATTTTGTCATCATCAAAAAGGGGGAGAATGTTGAATCAAGTTTTTTGATGATTCCAAACCAATCTTCAAGAGCTTGGAGAGAAGATATCAAAGGTGTACAAAAGATCACAAGTAAAGAAATTCAAGAAAAACCAGCACAACAGTAGATGTAAAATCTCTAACATTGTTTAAATTGAGTAAAAGACTTTGTATTGGCAAAAAGATGTTTTAAAACTATGATTCTATGTTAATTCATGGAATATTTGAAAAACACCCATCAACAGACGAAGTTTGAAAGGTTAATATTCATCTGTTGTTTTGAAAATTCGAACTTTGACTTTGGAAATTCGAATTTCGAATTGAAAATGAATAAGTCTGAAAAGAGCCTTCTCTGACAGATGAACTTTGACTGTAGAAATTCAAATTTTGAAACAAGTCTAATAAGAATCTTCTCTAATAGATGAACTTCAGCTTTCGAGAATTCAAATTTCTGCCATAACACAATTCATGAAAAATGAAAATTCATTTGAGGATATGTCAAAGTTAATCTGAAAGTGAAGTTTAGAAAGAGTCCAAAATCAACTGACTGACAGACGAATTTTGATATTGAAAATTTGAATTTCAAAAACAAAGCTTGCAAGCCTGTTACGATAATCTGTTGTCATACAAATATTGGTATTTAGAAATTCGAATTTTGAGCTAAGTTTGATAAGAGTTCTCTCTGACAGACGAACTTTGAATCTTGAAAATTCAAATTTCGAAAAAGATGAACTATTGTGCCCATTGAGCTGCCCACTGACAGAAGAATTTTGGGTACCAAAATTCGAACTTCGAAGGCATTGTAGCAATATGGGACTACTATTCACACTTTTAAAAAGGTCTTTTAACTTGAAAATTCATATGTTCCAACACAGAAAAACTTCTTAATGATGAAAATTGAATTTTGCTTTACAACAGATGAACTTTGAAATTTAATATTGAAGTCTTTAGCTTTTGATCTCTGTGAAATTCGTCTGTTGACTAACCAAAATTTGAACTTTGAATGTCAGAAGCATTTAATGCGGTTGGTGAACAGATAGTTTTTCAGAGTAACCGTTGGGTAACTTTTCCAACGGATAGATTTTGTCTCTAACGTATAGTTAAGACCTAAATCTATAAATATAACATCATTTGAAGTTGTGGGTAACAAATTTAATATTGTATATACTGAAACTCTATCAAATTCTCAACTCAAAGTCTTTTACTCTCATACTTCAGGTTTCTGCACTTAATCTTTCATATACACTCTAAATTAGAAAGTTCATTCTTTATAATCAATCTTATCTTCATCTGGAAGAAATATTTTCTTATGAGGGAATATCATAAGGGATTTAGGTAGCACTTGGCTAGAGTGCAGAAAGAGAACGTGTAAGCTCTAAGAACAGAGCATCAAAGTTGTACTGAGGCAATTGCAAGAAGCCCACTGAATTCTTGCAGGATAGTTGAAAATCTCAAGTAGTTGCTTGGGGACTGGACGTAGGTCATTATTGAGAGACCAAACCAGGATAAACATCTGTGTTAATCATTCTCCTATACTGCTCTTACATTGCTATTATATTGTACTCTGTTTTACAGTCTTGTTTGTCTTCACTATACGCTTGACTTTTGTAGAAAATTTTAATTTTCCCAATTCTCCCCCCTCTTGGGAAGCCAGCTTATCTAACAATGGAGTATCATGTACGATAAAGGCAAGTTATTGCTATGTTTGTATATATTAATGTGTACTTTGGAAAGTTGGAAAATACATGAGACCTTTCTGAACACTGTTGGGAATTTGAAGTACTGTACAGACCTTGATATGTTTAATATATGACTGTTTTATATGTTTAAAAACTAGACATATGTAGCTTTCCATAAACATAAAGATAACTCAATTTGGAGTTGTGTATGATTAATGGTGATTTTTCAAATTTATGGTCAGAATCAGGAATTTTCTAAAATGACCTTTGCTACAATGAAAATTATACGAATTTACTGTACAAATTGGTAAAATTTTTCCAATGTATATAATCTTTTATGCTATGTTTAGAGACTTGAACCATATCAATATGATTTTTCTTGAGTTAGTTATGAATTTTCAAAGTTTACCAGGTAAAATGAAATTAACCAAAGGAATACTACTCGAAAATGAAATTAAATGGTTTAAGTTGTTTTATGTAATCAAGTCTATAATCATGTATTAATGGACTTAAATAAACTCTAATACATGGGAAATAAGTCTAAATATGAGGTATGACAAGTAACAAAATATAGGCTGCAAAATTGCAAAGATGACAAGTGAACCAACATAAAAATGAAGGTAAATGAAACCACTACAATCACAAGGAAGAAAAAGAAGGAACATGCAAGCACTCATTTTCTTTCTCTATCAGCTATTAGTGGAGACAAGATACAAGAATAGTAAAGATCAGTAGAGATTGTGAAAGGAAGCTTTGAATGGGCATTTAGAGACTACACCATGCAAATAGGACAAAGAAAACAAAAATATCTGAGATTGAATAATGATATTCAAGGTCTTGAAGTTATAGAAAAAGTTACTATTAAGTGTCATTTGCAATAAGTGACTTGTCTTTTTTGAAAATCCCAAATTATACCTACGAAGCTGTTAGTCATATTTTGATTCTATAGCCTAAAATCCTAAATAGATTCAATTGCCTATGCAATGTTGCTATATCTACAACATCTTTTTTAGTTAAAAATCACATACTATCTATAAAAGAAAAGTTTGATATTAATTACATAGAAGCTTAATACATCAAACACAAACAACTTTAGTGGAACTATAAAATAGAGAGCTACCAATTATTTTAATTGCAAACAAGTTCCCCACCCCCTATTGTTCTAAGGCTAAGTTGAAAAAGTTTACCTTTGGAAGTCCCATAAAAAAGGGAAATATCAAAACAGGAAGAACCTCTAATTGTCAAATATAAAAGAAACAATTATAACAATGTGATGCAAGTACAGAAATTTAACTACCTTTGAGTGTTCCCTAGCTTCTCACACTTGGTACACCACTTTTTGAGCCTTCCAAAATTTCCTTGAACCTAGCCATATCACCATTTAAGATCTTAGCTACTGGTTTCAAGAGTAACACTATACAATTCTCATAAAGCCTACAATCTCATTTTGCTTTCCTTTGATATTTTCTTGAAAACAACACTTATACTTGACTAATTTGGACCCAAGAAATCCATTTTTAGGGTCAAAAACATGAAATTAAAACTCTAAATATAAACCCTAGTTGACCAAAAATAAAGGAAAATTGCTATACTCCATAATACCTCCAACTACATCCATTTTCATGCTTTAGGTGACTGGTTTAGCATTTTTCCTAAGTTTAGTGGTTGGAAAATTCATTTCCTTCATGGTTTAAGGTTTGGCCAAAACTTAAGGGAGAGAGGAAGAGAAACTACACCATGAATTATGCACCAAACAGTACAAACAACAAGCTTAGGGTAGTAGATTAACTTACCAAAATTTAAGCTTTAGGTTTTCCTCAAGATTTCTCTTCTTCTTTCTCTCTTTTCTCCCTCTATTTTTGCTGCTGGAAATAACGTGCATAATGGAGAGGAAAGAGAAGGATTAAGTACTTAATTATGTGGCTAATCATGGTTAGTAACTTAACCTAACTAAGGTTACTTTTTGGTGCAAAAAATCAAGCCTTCTAAGGGAAGTTTTGGACAAAAATTTTGCTGCCCAAGCTACCCAAATCTTATGCCTAGGAGAGACATTTGAGTGTCTAAAAATTGCCTAATTTTTCTTGGTCTAAATATATCCTAAACAGGGTAATTTTTAGTTGTACCGATAAAACTACTCTTTGTAGCAAATTAACATTTTTAGGTTACAGGACTATTCCAAATTTTTATTTTTATTTTCTTAATTGTCCTATCCTAAACGGTATCTATGTGAGGCCTATATCTTGTTCTGGTCACCTTTTAACTGTCCGTGGGGCGTACAATCTATTTTATCGGTATAAAGTTACTTTTTAACCTTCGGCTCTAAATATTTCTTGATCCTTGAATATTAACCCTCAGTACCATATACCATTGGACTTCTCTCATTTAGGGCTTTATTTTGACAATAATTTTTCATATTTACAAAATTACCCCTGACCCAGGGTTAAATTATAATTTTTGAAACTTTCAAGTCATTAGGTGTAATTTTTCCTAAGGACTTTTCTATTGTCATTCCCGTATTTTTTGTAAATTTAGGGACATAGATACCATTTTTATAATTATTTAGAGGTAAAAATATAATTTCTCATTTTTCTATCTAATCGGGAAAAAAGACCTTTGTGCTCTATTTCACATAAAACGGTGTTCGTCCATTTTTGTAAATTCCTTGTACATTTCATATTATCATTTATTATTTCCTTTTTCATTACTTGATATCCAGTAAAGTTTTGGGATATTATGGATAGGATTTGAATTGGTAGGTTGTTTAGCATTTGAAGCAATTTTTGATACAGATGTTACCAATGGTACATTAGACATCACCTCTTGTGACTTTCAAGAACTTATATCATTTATTGAAGAAGCAATTGGAGATACTGATAAGACTTCATTATTAACTTTTGAAATCCTTGTTCCAACATTTGAATTTTCGTCATTAGATCCTAAATTTTTGTTATTGGTGACTTAGATGAAGTTTCATTATCATTATTTGCAATTTCTAGTATTGTATCATTCTCAACTTCATCTTGTATGCTCTCATATTGGTTATACAAGGCTTCTTCACTTTAGGTAATAGGAGTTGAACTTGCACGAATTTTGAAGAATGTAGCTAGTTGCACTTGAGTTTCTGAAGGTTGTCTTATGTTAAGAAAACTTGAAGTCAAAGGAAAATCTGCATTTTTGAACGTCATATACCTTAATATAAATATTTTCCTAATGGACTAAGATATTTGAAGCCTTTATGATTCCCACTATAGCCTACAAACACACATTTTGAAATTGCAATTTATGTTGATTATAAGTTTTAAGATTGTAATATCCTAAATTTTTATTTAATATTAAGTAATGTAGAAAGTAAGATCAGATCATATTTTAAAATGTATAAAGAACTATAGAAAATGAAGAGACACATAACAAGACGGATAAGGACAAAAGAGTCATATTCCCAGGTTAGAATAGAAAATGAGAAATTATAGTTTTACTCCAAGAAATAAGAATTCTATGCAATATGGTCTTTAAAAGAAAGAATCTTATGCAATTTAGTCCTTAAGGAACATCACGGAAAATGAATCAAAAGAATTAAAAATTATAATTTTGCCTCGGGTCAAGGGCAATTTTGGAATTTTTGGAAATCCTGTCAAAATGGAACTCTTGATAAGCAAAACTCAATTGAATACAATTTAGAAGCTAATGAAATTTGTATGAATCTATAATTTCAATTTACGTTCAAAAGTGATTTTTAACCAGAAAACGAGTTTATGACCTCCATAAAAATGTACAGGTGAAGAGAATAGGATACGGATCCTCACAAATATATTTGGGGATCAATATAATGAATTTATCCCAAAATCAAACTTAAAACAATCATGTATTAATGAAATGATAATCACAGTAAAAGTAGTTAATCGGTATGAGTAAAATTAATCGGTAAAGGTTACGTTGGACTAATAAAATGTATGAAGCAATTTTTGGATAGAAATTCTATAAAAGTGGCATGACACAGCAGCAAGGATATGGATGAAATTTATTTATTTCATTTTAAGTGGATTTTTCATTAAAATTAATCAAAGTTAGTTAATTAACTTGAAAATACTATTCACTCATTTGATATCTCTCTTCTTCACATTAAGTTTAGCCACTTAAAGCCTTCATCTTCCTCCATTTTATGGGTGAGAAACAGACTAGAAAAGTGTAACACATGGATCTTAGACTCATTTTCCATGTTTTAGACCTTAAATATGACTTGAATCACATAAAAATGCCAAATAAATTTTTTCCAAAAACTGATTACGATTCTTTTGGTAAAAACATTTTTACCAGGTGAATTTAAAAAAATCATAACTAATTCTAACAAAATCGTAAGCATATGATTCATGTTTCTAAATATAGCTAAAAATATTCTCTACATGGAAAAAAATTTGAATCATAGCATTGATTTTACCAATTAGCATTGATTTGACCAATTAATATAGTAAATTTCAAAAGAATTATTGTTCGTTTGGTAAATTTTAGATTTTCCTGATTTCTAGTTCAAATTTGAAAATTCATATAAAATTGTACAAATATCCAATTTAGGTGTTCTTCATACCAAATGAAAGCTGTTGCTATCTAGCTTGCATCCATATATAACACTTGTATATTTAACATCAAAAGGCTTAAACAGTAATCATGATTACATACAGTGGTCACAAAGTCATTTTACATGCCAAAGCTTGCAAACTGTAGGCCTAAAGTCATACATGGCCATTACTTATCTTCATGCTTGATTATACATTACACAAGATCTAAAGCAACATAATAACAGGAAGATAAAGACCAAGCACCATTCACATTAATTTGCATAGATACTCCAAGCAAAAAATCCAAGATATCAAATTCATTTTAATTAGCAACTTGTTTTTCCTTACCCTTGTCTTCTTGGGTAGCCTTGCTATAATGTGTTCCAAATAACACTAACATAAAAAGAAGGATGAGATTTAAAGAATTTCAGTGGTTATTCCCAAGCATACATTCACAATGTCATCACATTTCATAGAACATCATTTGAAAGCCATAGGAACCTATTATGCCATAACATTTTCATAAAAATTTTGGTATGGCAACACTTTATAAAATCGATATCCTAGGGTCACAGGACCCTTCAATTAATCAACCAACAATGCCAATTCATCACAAAACATCCAAACAAACTTATTTCATCATAATAATTTCATAGAATTTCAAGCACGATAACATAAAGCATACATGGGAAAATAACTACCTTGTGACTTTCCAATACCTTTCAAACTTTGTACACCTCTTCTTTATCTTCCGACCATTCCTAGAATCCTAATGTATCATAGAATATGCTCATCAACCACTGATTTCACAATCTTTTTCAATTAGCATGCTTATTAACCCTAAAATTTCAAATTGATTTTCTTTGGATTTTTCTTGTACAACATACTTATTCCTACCTATTTTGGACCCAAGGAATCCATTTTTGGGGTCAAAATTTTGAAATTTCAATCCTATCCTACCCCTAAGTCTGATAAAAAATGATAAAAAATCGTAGAAAAATATTTACTCCATGAATCTTGCTACAACTTGTGTTTTCATGCCTCTTAAAGCTTTCCTATACTTTTCCATGGTCTATTTATTGAAAACTCTATTTTTTCTCACTAAAATCCTCCATGGCCGAAACGTTAGGGAGGAAAAGGAGAGGAAAAATTTCATGGAACAACCTCTAACTGCAAGGAAACATAAGATGGAGACCATAGAAGTTTACCTAGCAACTTGAGCTTTGTAACTTTTGCTTCAAACTCTTCCTTTTCTCTCTAGGATTTTTGCTCTTCCTCCTTCTTTCCTCCTCTGGTTCAGATGCAAGAATAAGAAAGAATGAGTGTTTAAAGAGCTTAACCATGCTTCTTGAGGAGAGAGATGAGAGGAGTGAATAGTATAGCTAAGTTAGTTAACCAACTTAGTTACTTTAATGCAAAAATCCCCTTAAAATGAAATAAAATGATTCCTTCCATATCCTACAGCTGCTAGTCACACCCCTTATTAAGTTTTTTGGCCAAAAATTGCTTCTCACATTTTATTGGACCAAAATAACCCTTACCGATAAAATTTTCCAATACCGATTAAACATTTTTGTCATACTTGTCACTTAATTGGTACAGGATTGTTTTAAATTCAACTTTAAACAAAATTCATTATTTTTGACCTCCAAACTTATCAGTATGGTTTCACGTCCTGTCATCATAACCTGTCTAATTTTCTGAAGCTCTTAAACCTCCTTTTCAGAATAAAAATCATTTTCAACCTTTAGTTGGTATTATAAATTCATACAAACTCAACTAAATTCCCACTATATTCCATTGAGTTTGGCTCACTGAGAGCTCCATTTTGGTAGAATTTCCAAAAATTTCATAATTACCCTTAACCTAGGGCCAAATTATAATTTTTATAACTTTTGGGTCTTAGTTGTAATTTTTCCCAAACTTTTATTTCATTTCTTATCCTGCGTTAATTTCTTTCTCATAGGGACTAAAATGAAATAAAATCTTATTTCTAGGGCAAAGTCATATTAATCCACATTTCTTGTGGACTATTTTGCAAAGACTTTTTCTTTCTTTGGACAAAACTATAATTTTCTCCTTTTCAATTGTAATCTGAAAATTTGTCCTTTTTGTCCTTTTCTACTCATTTCCGTGTCTCTCAGTTTTCTAAGATTTTAGACACATTTTAAATATCATCATTTTTATCATTCTACACTATTTAATATCCAGTAAAATTCATGATATTACAAAAAGAGAGAGAAAGAGCACGAAACTTGAGAGGAAAGGGAAGAGAAAAAGGAGAAGCTAGAAGACAAAGATTGAAGTTCAGGGCCAAGGTAATCAATCTAGCCCTCTCTACCATGTATTCTCAAGTAGTTTAAGGTAGTTTCATGGAGTTTTTCTTTCCCTCTCCTACACTTGAATTTTCGGCCATGACATGCTAAAGAGAGAAAGTGAAGCTATCATGAAATAAATCAAGGACCAAGCTAGAATAGTGGCTAGAAGCATGAATTCATGAGTCATATAAGTTTTATGAAGCAAATATTTTTTAACAATTTTTCTCTCATTTTTGGCTAGCTTAAGGTTTCTAATGGAGAAGAAATTTTGAAATTTTGACCCCAAAAATAGATTACTTGGGTCCAAAATAGGTAGAAACAAATGTATTGTATAAGAGAAACCAAGTGGTTTGCAAAATGAAAATTTAGGGTTCAAGAATGCACTTTGTGTATGAGGTCATAAAATCAGTGACTTATGGCTTGTTTTATGATGCATTGGAGTTTAAGGAAGTGGTAGGAAGCTAAAGAAAAGGTGTACAAAGTTTGAAAAGCAAAGGAAATCTATAAAGTAGTTAATAACTCTTTTATGTTCAATGTTATCATACTTTGTTTTTACGAAATTTATGACTATGCCATATGTTATTTGAATGTTTTACGATGATATTGCATTGTTGGCTGGTTGATTGAGGGGTCTTGTGACCCTAGGATATTCATTTTGTAAGATGTTACCATACCAAATATATTCTTATGAAAATGTTGTAGCATAATATATCCTTATGACTTTTGTTGACGATTTTATGAAATGTTGATGATAATGTGAATGTATGATTAGGGATAACTACTGGGAATCAATGAATCTCTCCCATCCCTTATGCCAACTTTGTCTAGGAATGCATTATAGCAACATTGCCCAAGAGGAGAAAGGCAAAGAAAAGCAAGTTGATAATTAAGATGATTTTGCTTCAAATGGTGTTTTATTTCAAGCTACTATGTAAATTCACATGTTTAGTATTTAATATGTACATAGAGATGATCATGACCCTTTAAGTCTTATGTGATGTATAATATGATGTGTAGCCATGTATGTACTTTATGGCTTTTATTTTATAAAGTTATGCGATGTAATTTGACATTATGACCACTGTATGAAACTTCAAATACTGTTTAGACCTTTTTATGTTTAATATATAAGTGTTATATATGGATGAAAACTAGACAAAAAGAGCTTTAATTTGGTTCAATTGGATAGCCATGTGATTTTATATAATTTTTCAAAGTTAGCCCAGAAATCAGTAAATTATGAAAATAATGAAACGAACAGTAATAATTTTTGAAATTTACTATACTAATTGGTCAAGTTAATGCTCTAATTCATACTTTTTTCCATGTAGAAAATGTTTTTAGCTATTTTTAGAGACTTGACTCACTTGTATGTGAATTTTATAGAATTAGTTATGATTTCCTCAAACATTAGCCAGGATCCTGTCCATGAGAAATGGATGATCCCTAAGCCAAAGATGGAAAAGAAGGATGAAAGTAGTGGCTCAATCCAGTTACTGATAAGAAGTTCATACAAGGCCAATGTTAATACTGGACATCTTCCAACTAGATTTGAACTAGCAGTTCTTCCATGAGTTGTTCTAGCTTTTCTTGCTCAAGTTCAAAAACTAGGAATATGAGCTATAGCAGGCGTGGACTATGAGCTTGGGTTTCTAAGAGATCCAGACAATCCAAATTTTGATGGTCCAATTAATATTAAAGATAAGATATATCAGCTAGTTTAAAAGTGTTTTAAGGAAAGTAAGGCATATCTTGTAGGGCCTAAGCATGTGATGGATTTACTATATGAAGTTGTTAATGTTCAAAGCTCTCTAGCAAGCAAAGGGCTACATTATTCGGAGCCATTGTGGATTGAGGCACTAGTTCATGAAATCCCTAGTGATTTCTTTTGGACTTCTATCAAGGCTAAACTGGAACTTGTACAGCTTGGTAGTCTAGAAAAGTGTATTATAGCTTATTGTATTCAAAGGAATAATAAGATAAATCATTAGCTAGTAGGAGCTAACGATCAAGTAGTGGCTCGAGAAGATTTTCACCCTGTACTTATTTTTTGTGACACCTTCGAGACTAGAGAGGTTGTTATGCGGGTATTCTAGGAAAGTCAAGAACATTTTATAGAATCCAGATACTTGACCTTCTTAGATGAAGTTAAAGATGCTAAGTAAATCTCAGAATCCTTGAACTACTTCCATATAGAGGCAGCTTGGATCAATGCAATGATAAATATGCTACCGGATGGCAAGTACTAGATGCCGCATAAAGTTAGACTCCAAGAGGAAATACCATAAACTTTTTGAGATTGTATTAAAGAGCTAGTATATCTAGAGTTGATTTGACTGGAACAAAAGGATCCTGTTATAGACTTAGAAGAAGAAGATTCTGAGGAAGGCTCGGAAGAGAATTCAGAGCAGGATTTTGATGAAGCCCTTAGTGAAGGCGGAAGTAGCTCTGGTCTCTCAAGAATGAAATGATAAAGGAGAATATGTGTAAATGTGTATAAATGTATGAAAGTAAAGAACAAGGATGACTACAAAGCTTTGAGTGTATCATAAGCAGTTACAAAAAGGTAGTAGAATGAAATGTTAATGAAATAAGGCTATAAGGATTTATGTACAAAGTTTACTAATGTGAATAAAGGTATTATGATATATATGTTGTCTGAGTGTAAGTATTGTATGTTTGTGAATTATAGATATAGAATGGTTTGTATTAGGAGATAAACAAGAGTAGAGACTCTTGAATAAAAAAGAGATATAACAAGTTGTTCCATTACAAGCTATTATGAATAGATGAAATCAACAGCAGTGGATTATTGAAAATTTATAGCGAATCTTAAATACTCAGAGACAGTCTCAGGAAACCAGAGATGAAGTTCCATCTCAAAGGTAATATTAGCAGCAAGTGTCACACCTTGTACTTAGACCCATTTCCCATGTTTTAGACTCCATTCAAGTCCATTAATGCATGATTAGAGATTTGATTGCATAAAATAACTTAAACCAATTTTTTTCATTTTCAGGTCCTATTCCTTTGGTTAATCTCTTTTTACCTAATGAACTTCAAAAATTCATAACTAAATCAAGAAATATCATATTGATATGGTTCAAGTCTCTAAACATAGCTTACAATATTCTCTACATGGAAAAAAAAAAGAAACTAGATATCTACTTAGCCAATTCATACAATTTATTTTCCTAAAAAGTATTGTAGAAATGGTCAATTTTTGAAAACCCTAATTTTGTCCATAAATTTGAAAAATCACCACAAATCATACACAACTCCAAATTGGGTGATCTTGGTGTATTTGGAACTAGTTTACAACCATATAAAGCATTCATGTATTATACATCAGAAGGTCCATACAGTACACATATATGCCAACAATGCTTAGAATGATCACTTACATCATCCAACTTTGCAAAATGCACCTTAATATATACATACATGGCCATTTCATGTCTCCACTTTACACTTTACATTATGTTAGGTTTAGATAAACATAATTACATTTAGGTAGAGTCCTAAAATCATACACATCATTTTTGCAAGATATTCCAAGCAAAACACCAAGGAAAGTAAATTCATCTTAATGAGCAACCTCCTTCTCCTTTCCTTTTGCCTCTTGGGAAGTCTTGCCATAACTTGAATCTATAATGTTAGACATTTGGAAAAGGATGAGATTCAAATCATCTCAGTAGCAACCACCTTCATGCACACATATTATCATATATATTACAAGTATTCATCCAAAAACACATCAAGCATGCAATCAAATTATTTTGGTATAACTATTTTATAAAACTTGGGTTGTACTTATACTTGTATTTGGACATATCCAAGGTCACATTACCCTTCAAAAAATCCAACCAATAATGCCAAATCATCACAAGATAACATTTTAAATATTAAACACATCATTCAAGTCAAGCAATATCAACGACCATACATAGGCATACATAGGTAAGTTAACTACCCTTGGGCTTTCCAAACCTTTTCAAGCTTTGAACACTCTTTCTTTGATCTCCTAACACTTCTTGGAATCCTATAACATTATAAAACAAGGTCATAATCCATTGGTTCATGACCTCATTCACAAAGTATTCAATAAACCCTAAACTTTTCACTTTGATTTCCTTTGGATTTTTATTGTACAACACACTTGTTTCTGCCATTTTTAGACCCAAGAAATCCATTTTTGAGGTCAAAATCATGAAATTCCCTTCCTAATTCAAACCCTAAATAGGCAAAAAAATTACCATAAATTGTAGAAAAATATTTATCCAACAAACTTGAAATTTAATAGCATTTTCTTGTATCTTGTGACCTATACAACACTTTCCATGGATTAACTTCATGGCACAACTTTCTCTCTCTACTGTCTCTCTAGGTTGAAAATTTCAACAAGAAAATAGAGAAAAAATAGCAACTGAAATACCTTAAAATTGCTAGAGAACACAAGGAAAAGGTTACAAGATAATACCTTAAAGTTTTGGGACAAAGCTTGTGATTTTCTCTTATTTATTTTGTCAGGTCTGTTGGCTTCCCAAGAGGGGGATTGATTTGGGAAGTTCAAAATTTTTCTGCAAAAGTGTGATATAATAGTTATAGTAGAGGTTTGCAGAAAACAAAGTATAGAATAAATAAAGCAAATGCAAGGTAAAGGAGGAGAGGACACAGAATTTTATCCTGATTCGACCTGATTCACATTACCTATGTCCAGTCCTCAAGCCACCACTTGAGATTTTCCACTATCTTGCAAGAATTTAGTGTGCTCCTTGCAATGCCACAGTACAAGCTTAGACTCTATTTTAAGAGCTCTCAAATCTTCACTTTGCACTCTTACAAAGTGTTTGCTAAATCCCTTGTGAAAACCCCTCATAAGAAAATTCTTCTTTCAGATGAAGAAAATATTTTATATAGAAAGAAAACTCTCTAACTCAGAGTAAATGTGACAATTTAAGTACAGTAAATGAAATGTAAGAGATAAAAGGCTTTGACCAGTGATTTCAGCAAAGTTTTAGTATTTACAGCACAAAATTATTACCCACAACTTCAAATGAAGTTTTATTTATAGATTTGTGACTAAACTTATTGTTAGACATAAGATCTAGCCGATAGAGACGTTAACCAATGGTTACTCTGCAAAACTAGCCATTCACCAATCGCATTTAATGTGTTTGACACACTGAAATTAGAATTTTGGGTGTTAACAGACGAATTTCATAGAGACCATAAGCTAAAGACTTCAACATTGAATTTTCAAAATTCGTCTATTCAAAAGTGAAATTCAAATTTTGAATTTGTCAAATATATCCTATGTTAAAATATATGAATTTTTATATTCAAAGTGCATCTGTTGAGTATGAATAGTTGTCTTATGTTTTTGCAATGCACTCGAAATTCGACTTTTGAAAGTTAAAATTCGTCTGTCAATGGCTAGTTTAACATAGTACAAAGGTTCTGCTCTTTGAAATTCAAATTTTATATTTCAAAATTCTTCTGTTAGAGACAAGCTCTAACTGGACTTACAAGTTCTCACTTCAAATTTTGTATTTTTGCCAAAATTGTCATTAAATTGGTACAGAATTATACAACAATTACTTTTGATCCAAAATGTATTTTAGCAAGGCCTTGCTACTTCTTGAAGTCCAAATTGACTTTTATTGGATAAAATATTAATATTAAACCCTAATTATCCAATAAATATTATTTTAATTTTAATAAATTTCACATTATATTCCATTGGACTTAGCTCATTGAGAGCTTCACTTTGACTATAATTTTTAATATTTATAAAAATACCCTTAACCTAAGATAAATTTAAAAATTTTAAAACTTTCAGGTCATTAGGTATAATTTTTTCCAAAATTAATAAATTTTTCACCACCCTCGTGACGCGTCTACTGCCTTTGTTTTTGTTTTTATTTTTTTTTGTTTTTATTTTTTTTTTCAGGGGGCAAAATCATCATTTTCTTTTTTTTTCCTCTCAACTGAGATAATTGACCTCTTTACCCTATTTCATACAAAATAATATGTACTTGGTTTTGTAAATTTCTCATAGATTTTAAAATATTGAGTCTTGAATATTCAATTAAAATTTCAAGATATTACAACAGATACTATAACACCTTATACTTAGACCCATTTCCCATGTATTAGACTTCAAGTATATCCTTTTATGCATGATTAAAGACTTGAATCCATAAGAAATTAAAATTAGAATTTTTAAAATTTCTGGATATTATTCACTTTGCTAAATCCATTTTACATGATGAACTTTGAAAATTCATAACTAATTCTAGAAGGATTCATACAAATTAATAACTTTGAAAATTCATACAAATTGGTCTAGAAAAATCATTTTGAACTGATTCAAGTCTCTAAAAATATTTAGAAGGATTCTCTACATGGAAAATACTAGACTAATTTGTACAATAAATTTGTCCAAAAGTTACTATAATAATGGTCATTTTACAAGACCCCTGTTACTGACCACAAATTTGAAAAATCACTATAAATTATACCCAACTCCAAATTGAATGATCTAAGTGTCTATGGAAATATATTTATGCATATTTTCAACTATATAAACACACACATATATCAAACATAGAAACATCCTTACAATACTCAAATTTTCTAATAGTGGTGAGTAAGTTCATATACCACCTTCCAACTTTGCAAAATACATACTAATATATACACATCTAGCCATAACTTGCCTCTATCTTGCATGATAGTTCACGATAAACCTAGAGGAACATATTAACATGAAAATACAGCATGATCATGTTCCATAAAATTTTACATAACATTTCATATAATAGGAGCAACTTAAGTTTCACAATCTTGTAAAATAGTTTGTTTCTCCTTGCCCTTGACTTCTTGGACAACCTTGCCATGGCTTAAACTTATAATAGTTGAACATTTGGAAAGGGATGAGATTCAAAGAATCCCAGTAGTTATATCTATAGCATCATGCATTCACATTGTCATAATATTTCATAAAATCATCAATGGAAATCAAAAAATCATATTATGCCATACAATTTCATAAAAATTTTGGCATGTAACATTTTAGAAAATGGATATCCTTGGGTCATAAAGACCCTTTAAACAAACAACCACTATGCATTCACATCATAAATGATTCAAACAAAGACATGGCATAGTCATAGCATCATAAAAGCAAAGTATGACAATATAAAGCATAATAGGAAAAATAACTACCTTTTGTCTTTCCAAACTTCTTCAAACTTTGATAACACTTCCTTTGATCCTCAAATACTTCTTTGAGTCCAATAACATCATAAAACATGGCCATTAGCCACTAATTGTACAAGCTTCCATACAAAGTGGTTAACTTGAACCTAAAATTCCATTTAGTTTTCCTTTGAGAATTCCTTGTACAACACACTTGTCTTGACCTAATTTGAAATCACGAAATTCATTTTTGGGATCAAAATCATGAAATTCCCTTCCTAGTTCAAACCCTAATTCAAACAAAAATAGGAGAAAATCATAGAAAATTAATTACCCTACCAACTTGCAATCTAATGATATTTTCTTGCACCTTGAAGAGTTTCTATGGTTTGTTTTCTTCATGACTTCATTTTCTTTCTCTACTTTCTCTCTCTAGGAAAAAATTTTAGAGGCAAAAAGAGAGAAAATAATCCATGAAAACTCTCTTAGATTCTTGAGAACATAACAAAAGGATAGTAGAAGCTTACCTTGCAACTTAGCCTTCCAACTTTGTCTTTGAGCTTCTCTTTTCCCCTTTGGCTTCAAGGCCTCTCTCTGACTTTTTACCCTCTATTCAGATGTGAAGAATGAAGGGAAATGAAGGCTAACCACACTTAAACTCATCACTTGGAGGAAAGAAATGAAAGGAAGAAATAGTAACATTAGTTAAGTAAACTAAACTTGGTTAACATTAATAAGCTTTTGAGAAAATTCCCTCCTTGTCCCCTTCAGCACCATTTCACACAATTCACCAACTTGTTTGGGCAAAAATTTCTTCTCAAATTTTAATTAACCAAAATATCATTTATCGATTAAATTTTTCCGTACTGATTAAATACTTTTGCAGTAATTGTCATTAAATTGGAACACGACTAATCAAAATTTAATTTTTTGGATTATAATCAATTTCTTGTCCCAAAATATATTTAGGTAAGGTCTATTCAGTGTCCTTGACTCAGTACTAGTTGTTTTGTAGTCTAAAATCTCTTGTATCAGATAAAATATTAACTATAAAACTTTAATACTCAATATAAATTATATTGATCAAAATAACTTCCAAAAACTATTCCATTGAGTTTGACTCATCAAGAGCTTCATTTTGAATATAATTTTTCATATTTGCAAAAAACAATTGACTCAAGGTAAATTTATAATTTTTAAAACTTTCAGCTCATTAGCTATAATTTTTCCCAAAACTTCTTTACACATAAAATCCCCGGTCTTCACTCCTTCCAGGGACTAAATTATAAATAATTTTATTCCTTGGGGCATGAACATATTAATTCATACTCTTTAAGGATCATTTTATAAAGAATTCTTTTTTTAGTAAAATTATAATTTTCTCCTTTCAGTTCTAATCTAGAAAACTATCATTTTTCATCTATTTCTTTATCATTCCATTTTCTGTAATTCCCTATGTATTTTCTATAATCCTTTACTTTTTCTCTCTACATTATATGATATCCAGTAAAATAAGGGAAATTATAGGTACCCCTAGTTGCACCAATGAACTAAGCAGCAAGGACAAGGATTGATCATACTAACCAATAGCACGTAACAATTCAATTTTGGAAAACAATGTCCTTCCTCATTTGACGAAAGATTAGATGTACAATTTGCTGAGAACTAGATACTAAGTTTATAAAAGATTTCTAGGTTAATGGGTTATCTGAATGATTGAGGAAGAAGCATAAAGGTGATGGTTTATTGTAATATCCAAAAATTTCACTGGATACTAAGTGATAAAAGAAGATATAATTGATAATAATGTAAGATGTATAAGGAATTCACGAAAACGGACAAACACTGTTTTGCATGAAAATGGCAAAAAGATCATTTTTTCAAGTTGGATGGAAAAATGAGAAAATTATATTTTTATCCCTAAATAAATATAAAAATCATAGCCATGTCCCAAAAGTATTAAAATTTACGTGGGGAAAGAAATAGAAAAATCTTGGGGAAAATTACACCTAATGACCTGAAAGTTTCAGAAATTATAATTTAACCCCGGGTGAAGGGCAATTTTGTAAATATGCAGAATTACTGTCAAAATGAAGCTCTCGATGAGAGAAGTCTAATGGTATATGGCACTGAGGGCTAATATTCAAGAATAAATAAAGAATCAATTCCAAGTGTCCAAAAGTAATAGTAAACTGTGGGACTTACCGATGGTTAAAAAGAAATTGGGTCATACATAGATACCATTTGAGACAGGATAATTATGAAAATATAAAAATAAAATTAGAATAGTCCTGTGGCCCAAAAATGCTAAATTAGTATAAAGACAGTTTTATCGGTATGGTTAAAAAGTACCTGCATTAAGATATATCTGGATCAAGAAAATTAGGCAATTTTTGGACATTCTCTTCCTTCTCCCATGCGTGAATTGCTGCAGCATATGAGGCAAAGAATATTTTATTATTTCTTGAGAAAACTTCTTAAAGAAGGAGACAAAAAAGTAACTTTAGTTAATTAAGTGATTGAGCCACTAAATTAAATCACTTAACCACTTAATCCCTTCTATTTCTTCTTCATTTCATGCATGAAAAAGAGCAAGAAAATGCAAGAAAAAGAAGGGGAAAAGGAGGGAGAAAAGGAAGAGAAAATCAAAGAAAAATTGAAGCACAAGTTGATAAGATTATTTCCTACCACCCTAAGCTTGCTATTATGATTTTCAAAGCATGTTTTATGGTTTAGTTTTCTCTCTTTCCATCTTAGGGTTTCAGTCAAAATGTGATTTAGCAATAGGAATGAGTTTTGAACCATTAAACTTAGGGAAAAGCTTAGATTAACCACTAGAAGCATGAATCCATGGATGGTTTGAAGTGATTTGAAGGAAATTTTTTTCAATCACTTTGAAACAATTTTGGTTAGAACAGGGGGAGTATTTAGAGTTGTAATTTCGTGGTTTTGACCTCAAAAATAGATTCCCCATGGTCCAAAACCTTAAGAACAAGTATGTTGTATAAAGAAAGATCAAAGGCGAACTAAGTGAAAAATTTGGGTTTTAGTGTGTATGGTATTGTATAATTCCGAAAAACCAATGGATAAATTAGTTCAATGATGATGTGGATAGGTTTAAGAAGGTTGTGGAAAGCTTAAAAAGTGGTGGACCAAGTTTGGAGAGCAAGGGAGCATCATAAGGTAGTTAATTTCCCATGCTTGCATTATATTATCATGTTTGTTTTCAATGTGCTTTATGCCTTGTCATATGATTGCAATGATATTTTGAGATAATTTATGTGTATTGACTGAGTTGATTGAGGGGCATTGAGACCTCTGGATGTCTATTTTTCAAAACAAAACTCTACCAAAAATTTTATCAATTCATATGACGCAAATGTGTTAATGTATTCAAAGTATGTTATCTTGATGTTTTCATGCTTAATGTGATGATGTGATGGCATGTTGGGTGTTAACTACTGAGATTCTTTGAATATCACCCTCCCAAATATTAACCATGAATAGGTAACAACAATGGCAAGACCACCAAGGAAGAGAAAGGAAATGAGAAAGAATTTGGCCATTAACCTTATAATTCTAGCAATGGCCATGAGCTTTGACCTTTTGTGTAATTTTGTCAATGTGATGTTAAGTATGTTTCTTCAAGTTTTTGTGATGCCTTAGGTCTTAGCTAAAGTATGGTATAGTATGAAAATGATGTATGGCCATGTAAATATTTTATGGCATTTGTTTGGTAAAGTAGTAAGATGTAAAATGTCATCTTGACCTATGTAGAGTAAACATACCACTATTTAGACTTTTTGATGTATAAAATATGAATGATGTATATGGTTGAAAAGTAGACAAATGGGGCTTTAAGATGATTTAAAGATCACTCAAATTGAGTGTGTATGCAATATTTGACAGATTTTTATATTTAATCCAAATTAAAATGATTATTTTACAATTTTCGTATAAATTGTGAAATTTCAATGAGTTTGCCATACGGATCAGTACACTCATTACTCTGACTTATATTTTTTCCATGTAGACAAAGTTATAAGCTAACCCTAGAGACTTGAATCACATCATATGATTTTTATTGATTTAGTTATAATTTTGCAAAGTTTAATCGAAATAAATAAATTCAGTTAATTGAATAGTGACCAAAATTGGAAAAAATTTATCATGGCATTTATTGTGATTCAAGATCCTACTATGATATAAATGGACTTTAAAATAATTAAATACATGGGAAATGGGCCCCAAGAGAGGTATTATAGTTTTTGGTATCATAACTAAAGTTTTAGGGCCTCAAAGCTAAAGGTTTAAGCTCTCAGAGTTATAGTAATGGGCCTGTATAGTTTAAGTCAAGAAAAAGGAATAGTAATAAATAAATTATTCCTTAGTATTATTCTACTAACTAGTTGTTATTGTGATTGAAGGATAGTGAAGATGTCTTCAACAAATAACAACTCAGTTGTAGATGATCATGAAGAGCCTGAGATGGTACCAAAGGTACATCATCAAGAGGAAAGTATAGGCTCCAATGAGATTCCTGTCAAGAATGTAGAGGAAGAACAGTATGAAGTAGAAAATTCTCAACCAATACAGGAGGCTATTCCAACAGTGCCCATATAGGCAGCTCCTTTTGTAGATGCCCTACTACAGGAACAGGGGGTTGAAGTTTATGAAAATATAGATTAGGAGTTAGCTTTTTTGGAGGACCCAAATAACACCCTAGACAGTAAACCACAAGATATAGAAATGATAGTCTATAGGATCGTGAGGAAATTCTCTAGAGCATATGGGGTTTACTCAGAGGGTCATGATAAGGTTCTATCCTTTATGACTAGATTGTCCCAAGTCCAATATGAGTTAGAAAGACAGGGGAATAGGTATCCTGAGTAGTTATAGATTGATACCATGCTCAGAGAGATACCTGATGATGAGTTTTGGATGAAGATTAAGGCCAAGTTAGAAGGTAGAGAGTAAGATAACATGAGACATTACATCCAGATATATTATCTTGAGGCCAATCTAAAGAAGAAAAAGAAAGAGAAAGAGGAAAGCAAGGACAAGAAAGACAAGGGCAAAAGAAAAAGGCTAGTGTCTACATGTCGTGATATGCTAAATTTCTCCCATACACCTATCAACTCAAGTAGTGGATTATTTGAGGTGGTTGATATAGTTACTAAGATATACCTTGAGAGTCATCAAGTCTTCTGGGAATCCCCTATTTTTTACTTTCTTAGATTCAATAAAGGATTCATATGATCATATGGTGACACAAAGGCGACAATTTCTGAATACTACATGGATCAACACAGTACTTACTATATTACCAGAGGATGAGGATTATTGGTTGCCGGTAAAGGAAGACCTAAGACAGTATTACCCTGAGAATCTACATGCTTGTGTCAGGGAGTTAATTCATCACAAGAGATTGAGACTAGAGCTAGCTAACACAAAAAAAGCTGGGACTGACTCAGTAAGATCACAACCACATTTTATGGATCAGGTTCAGCAATCAGTACAGGAACTAGTATTATCTGAGGATTCAGGATATGAGTCTGAGGAGGATCCAGAAGAGGACCCTCAAGAGGACTCATTGTCAACCCATGTTCATGATAGTCCTAGTTTCTTATAGATAATTGTCGGTTGCATGCATATGTGAACCTATATATATGTAAAGAATGCTGACTGACTGCTAATTTTTAGATATGATATATAAGTAGTCATAAAAAGTATAAGAGGTGGAATAGAAAGACTAATGTATGATGATGTAGAAAGCACTATGAAGGAAAGCATGTATATAGTGACTATGTGAATAAAATGATATGCTTATATACGTTCTCTAAGTATGATTATTATATGAACGTGATTTTAATATTGTGTAGATTAAAATGGCACGTACTAGAAGACAAACTAGAAAGGTAGCTCCTAAACAGGGAGGAGCTCCACAGCAAGATATTCCGCAATAAGGTGCTCCACAGCAGGTTGATCCCCTGCAAGTCATTATGAATAGATTGGATCAATAATAGAGAATTATTAAGAATTTACAGAGGACTATAGCAGATCAGAGAGAACGTCCTGAGGTTAGAACTAAGGTGCCAGTTTAAAGTCCACAGTAGCAAGTAGAAACACCAGTTGCAGTGATGAATCAGGTAACGATTGACTTTACTAATGAACAAAACATTATAGCTCAGTTCAGGAAGCATTATCCTCCTTCCTTTGAAGGAAAATTTGATGTTCAGGCAGCGGAGGATTGGATACTAAGTCTTGAAAAGATATTCAGACTAATGGGATGCACCTCCAAGATGAAAGCTTTATTAGCCACTTACATGTTTGAGAAAGAGGCAGATCGATGGTGGCTAATCACAGAGCTAATTCTGCAAGCACGTGACATACCCCTGTCAATAAGAGTATTTCTATGATCTCCCACTGTCAATAATAGATGAGAAGGAAGAAGGAAGCAGAATTCATTATGCTTCAACAACGAGAAAATCAGTCTGTTGATGAGTACGTAGCTACTTTTTATACAGTTAGCAAGGTATTCTACATACTTACAGCAACATGATGATGAACGATGGATGACTGAGAAGTTGGAAAAAGGTTTGAAACTAGCTATCAGAGAAAGAGTAGCACCTATGAGGATTAGAGAGTTCAATACACTAGTTGAGGTCAGTAGGATCACTGAAGAAAGTTTGAATCATAAAGGCTTTATGTCTTCTGTCCCAACTAGTACAAGAAGAGTTACATATGAAGAAGGAGAATCAAGTAAGAAAAGAAAAAGGTCATGGAATAATAGAAGAGGTAGAAGGGGAGGCAGAAAAGAAGGAGGATGATTTATGCAAAGAGATGTGCAGAGACACGTACAGAAAGAAGCTCCAGTGTGTATGTAATGTGGCAAGATACATGGTGGAAGACCATTTTCTGTTGGGCAAAATGTATGCTTCAAATGTGGAAAACTTGGACACTTTATGAGAGATTGTAGAGTAGATATAGCAAGGACTAGACCACAAGCACAAGGAAAAGTCTTCACTCTTACGGTAGGAGGCCCGACAATCACCTGATCTTATTGAAGGTATGATTAAAGTAAATAATAGTCTTATGCATGCCTTATTTGATTCAGGTGCTAGTCATTCTTTCATTTCCTATAAATGTGCGTAAGGGTTGGGCTTGATAATCATTCAGTTGCCATATGATTTGCATGTGTCCACACCTACTGGTAACCAAGCAACCACATCTCATGTCTGCCTAAATTGCATTGTACAATATGAACATGCTACACCACACTAGATCTTATATGCATGCCATTCCCAGATATAGATGCCATAATAGGCAAGAACTGGCTCTCTACCAATAATATTCTCCTTGACTGCAAAAACAAAGTCCTAATCTTACCTACCCCAGAAAGTATTCCAATTACTAAGACTAAGCTAAATTTTATATTGACCACCCAAGCTGAGAGATGCTTGGGAAAAAGATGTTCGGCCTACTTAGTTTTCTTTTCAATCAATGTGGAAGTTGATGAAGAGATTGAAAAGATACCAATGATAAAGGAATTTCTAGAAGTATTTCCAAGGGATTTTAAAGATTTACCACCGAAAAGAGAAATTGAATTGCCATAGACTTAGCACTAGGAACGAGCCCGATATCCAAAGCACCGTATAAAATGGCCCCACCTAAGTTGGCAGAATTAAAGAAGCAAATTAAGGAATTATTGGAAAAAGGATTCATTAGACCTGGTGTTTCTCCATGGGGTGCTCCAGTATTATTTGTAAAGAAGAAAGATGGGAGCCTCCGATTATATATTGATTATAGGGAACTGAACAAGGTAACAATAAAGAATAAATATCCCTTACCTAGAATTGATGATCTATTATATCAGTTGGCTGGTGCCACTATATTTTCAAAAATTAACTTATGATCAGGGTATCATCAATTACAGGCAAAGGCAAAAGATGTTCCCAAAACTACTTTTAGAACTCGTTATGGGCACTACAAATTTTTAGTGATGCCATATGGTCTGACTAATGCTCCAGCAATTTTTATGGACTACATGAATAGGATTTTTTGGCCATACTTAAATAAATTTGTTGTGGTCTTTATCAATGATATATTAGTGTACTCTAAGTCTTTAGAGGAGCACGAAATGCATTTAAGAATAGTCTTGACAATTTTAAAAGAAAGAAAATTGTATGCTAAACTAAGTAAGTGTGAGTTTTGGCTCACGGAGGTACAGTTCTTAGGGCACGTCGTCTCCAAGGACGGGGTTGCAGTAGACTCAAGTAAAGTAGATGCTGTCCTAAAGTGGGAGCTACCCAAGACTATAACTGAGATAAGAAGTTTTCTTAGTTTAGCTGGCCATTATAGACATTTCATACAAGACTTTTCTTGAATTGCATTGCCGCTTGCAAAACTTACTCGAAAAGACAAACCTTTTGTGTGGGATAAGAATTGTAAAAATAGTTTTCACAAACTAAAGCACAGCTTAACTACTCCACCTGTATTAACTATATCTAATCCCAAAGAACCTTTTCTGCTTTATACAGACACAAGTAAGCACAGATTGGGTTGTGAACTAATGCAAGAAGGCAGAGTGGTAGCTTATGCTTCTAGGCAATTAAAACCACACGAACAAAATAATCTCATTCATGATTTAGAACTTGTGGCTATAGTCCATGCTCCTAAAATTTAGAGATACCATCTTTATGGTGGAATAGTAGATGTGTTTTGTGACCACTGTTGAATCAAATGTTTTGATGATTTCAAACCAACCAACTAGAGCTTGGAAAGAAGATATCAAAGGTGTACAAAAGATCTCAAGTGGATAAATCTAAGAAAAACTAGCATAAGATTAGATATAGGATTTCTTACTGTGTTTAAATTGAGTAAAAGACTTTGAACTTGCAAAAGAATGTTTTAAAAATATGATTTTAAGATAATTCATGAAATATTTGAAAAATACCCAATAATAGATGAACTTTGAAGTGTTAAAATTGATTTGCTACTTTGGAAATCCAAACTTTGGCATCTGAAATTCGAACTTCAGAGTGAAAATATATTAGTCAAAAAAGTGGTTTCTTTAACAGACGAACTTTAATTTCAGAAATTTGAACTCTGAATTAAGTCTGAAAAGAGCTCTCTTTGACAGACGAATTTTGGCTCTTGAAAATTTGAATTTCGGGTAAAACATAAATTATGAAAAATGAAAAATTTGTCGAAGGATATGTCAAAGTTCATCTTAAAGTAAAGTTTACAAAGAGTTTTAAATTAATCCTCTGACAGACGAACTTTGACTTTGAAAATTCGAACTTTGAATAGATGGCCTCCAAGTCTGATATGATAATCTTTTAACATACGAATTTTAACATTCAGAAATTCAAACTTTGAATTAAGTCTGATAAAAAATATCTCTGACAGACGAACTTTGGCTTTTGAAAATTTGAATTTTGAAAAGATGAACTATTGTATCATATTGAGCTACCCACTGACAGATGAATTTTGAGCACCAAAATTCGAACTTCGAAGGCACTGTAGCAATATGGAACAACTTTTTACACTTACCAAAAGTACTTTAAACTTGAAAATTCGTAGTTCCAACATAGAAGCATTTTCCAAAAAATGAAAATTCAAACTTTGCTTTGTAACAGATGAACTTCGAGGTTTAACGTTAAAGTCTTTAGCTTTCGGTCTCTGTGAAATTCGTCTGTTGACACACCAAAATTCAAACTTTGAGTGTCAAAGGCATTAAGTTCGATTGGTGAACGAATAGTTTTTCGGAGTAACCGTTAGGTAACGTCTCTAACGGCTAGATCTTGTCTCTAACGTATATTTAAGACATAAATCTATAAATAAAATCTCATTTGCAGATATGGGTAATGACTTTACATTATATATACAGAAACTCTGCTAAATTCTTGAGTCAAAGTCTTCTACACTCACATACTTCATATTATGTACTTCAACTTTCATATACACTCTAAATTAAAGAGTTCAACCACAGTAATCAATCTTATCTTCATCTAGAAGAAATATTTTCTTATGAGGGGATTTCATAGGGGATTTGGGAAGCACTTAGCTAGAGTGCAAAGAGTGATATTGTAAGCTCTTGGAACATAGCATCAAATTATACTGAGGAATTGCAAGAAGCCCACTTAATTCTTGCAAGATAGTGGAAAATCTCAAGTAGTAGCTTGAGGACTGGACGTAAGTCAAGATAAAGAGACCGAACCAGGATAAATATCTGTGTCTTCTCTTCCCTTATATTGTTTTCTCTTTGTTATCTTTTTATTCTCTATTTTTACTGTCACTTTTGCTTTTATCACTCTCTTGACTTTTACACAAAATTTTAATCTTCCCAATTCACCCCCTCTTAGGAAGCCAGCATATTTAACAAGTGGTATCAGAGCCCGGACTCCTAAACAAAGGATCTAACAATCCGAGAAATTCAATGGCTAGCTTTGGAGAAAGCATTCTACTTGAGGGGAATAACACAAATAGACCACCTGGCTTTAATGGAGAACACTATGGATACTAGAAGATGAGAATGCAAATCTATCTCCAATCCATTGATCTGGACATCTGGTCTGTCATCCAGAAGGAAGATTTTATCCCAATGAAGCTGCAGGATGATGGGAAACACAAGGAGAAGCCAAAAGACGAGTGGAATGAGGAAGATAAGAGAAGTGTCCTGCTGAACTTTAAGGCAAAATGCTGCCTAGTCAGTGTATTAAACCAAGACAAATTCTATAGAGTATCATAATGTTCCATAGCCTAAGGTATGTGGGACACTCTAGAAATAGCTCATGAAAGAACCACTGAAGTAAGAAAGAACAAATTGAACTCTTACGTTGGTGAGTATGAAAGCTTCAGAATTGTGGAAGGTGAAAGTATCAAAAAGCTACAAAAGATATTCACCCTCATTGTGAATCAATTGAAGAGTCTCGGCAAGGAGTACACTCAGCCAGAAAAAGTCAGAAAAATCCTTAGAGCTCTTCCTCTGGATTGGCATCCAAAAGTAACAGCAATAGAGAAAGCCAGAGGAGAGTCAATGGCCTCTATCACAGCTCTCTTCGGTAATGTTGAAGAATATCAGGGAAAGATAAAGGTTCTTAAGGAAGCAGGTCAAGACAGGAAAAAGAAGGGTCTTACTTTAAAAGCTGCTAAAGAGAAAGAAGAAGAATTTGATGATGGAGATGAATTAGATGAAGAAACTCTGGCTATGATGGTCAGAAAATTCTGAAAGTTTTACAACAAGAAAAGAAATAAAAGATTCTTCAAGAAAGGAGTAGCTGGAGACAACAAGAAAGAAGGAAAATAGCCTGTCACATGCTATGAATGCAAAAAGCAAGGGCACATCAAATGGGATTCTCCACAATTCCTAAATAAGTAAGAGAAAGAAAAGAAAGCTGTTGACAAGGATAAGAAGAAGAGGGCATATATCTCATTAATCTGGGGCAATAGCTCAAATGAAGAAGATGATGATGAAGATGAAGTTGCCAATATCTGCTTAATGGCTCTTACATTTGAAGAAACTCCAATCTCACCCAACAGTGATCATGAAAATGAGGTATATGAATTTGAACCTTCCTATTCTGAATTACTTGATACATTTCATGAACTGCATGATGAGTTCATTAAAACTGCTAAAGAACTAAAAAAAGCTAAGAAAAAGATTAGCAAGTCAGAATCTAACTATAGCATTTCTAATACTACATCTCTGCAAAGAGGTGAATTTTCTTGTTGTACAACATGTATTAAATTAAAGTAAACTAATGATTATCTTTTGAAAAGCATGGCTAGACTTACTAAAGGCAAAGATATGTTATTTGCCTTAATGGGAAGTCAGAGAATCATACAAGGAAAAGCTAGACTTGGCTATAATCCTTGTGCAGTGAAAGAAAAGATTAAAAAGAAAAATCAAAATATGTATATGAGGCATTTTGTGCATGCTAATGGACATGAAAAGAAAGATCACATTTCAAATCGCATTGAATCCTATGACCAACCAAAATATATGAAACAAAAGTATTATCTGCATTATTTTTTTCCTACATCACAATCCAGTAGTCCCTTTACCACTTGTCACTTCTGTAACAAGAAGGGACACATTTCTAGTTCATGTTTATTGAAGAAAAATAGACTTGACAGGAAGGTAGAATGGGTTCCTAAAGGTACATTTGTATTAAGGGAAAATGCCATTGACAGAAAAGGACCCAAGCAAATTTGGGTACATAAAAAGAAATTCTGAACCTTATTTTGCAGATTTGTCTTAAAGCAAGAAAGAGCAACAAATGGTGTATGGACAGTGCTTACTCAAGCCATATGACTGGTGATAAGGAGAAGTTCATCACCCTTAGAGACAAGAAAGGATGAAAGGTGACCTTTAGAGGTAACTAATATAGAAAAATAGTTGGCATTAGCATTATCGGCAAGAACCCTGAAACATCTATAGAAGAGGTGCTGTTTATAATTGGCCTCAACCACAATATGCTAAGTATGAGTCAGACATGTGACAAAGGGAATTAGGTATTATTTGACTCAAAGTTCTGCCTAGTCATCCAAAAAAGTGATCATAAAGTAATCCTCAAAGCTCAAAGGGATGGTAACTGCTATACTATCGATCTTGATGAACTTCCTTCCTTAGATTATGTCTATTTAATTAGTCAAAATAATGATAGTTGGTTGTGGCGTAGAAGACTGGCACATGTTAACATGAACCAGCTTTCAAAACTGATTAAGAATGAGTTAGTCACTAGTTTACCAAAAATCTCTTTTGAAATAGACAAAGAATATGATGCATGCCTCAAAGGAAAACAAACTAAATCATCTTTCAAATCTAAAATTGTAATCACCACATGTAGACCACTGCAACTATTACATATGGATCTAATAGGTCCATCTAGAGTAAAAAGTATTGGTGAAAACCTGTATGTTCTTATGATTGTGGATAATTACTCTAGATTTACTTGGACTTTGTTTCTTTCTTCCAAAAGTGAAACATTTGATGTATTTGTAACCTTAGCTAAAAAAGTGCAAAATGAGAAAGGTATTTATATTGTGTCTATTAGGCCTGATCATGGAGGAGAATTTGAAAATTCATATTTTTTGGAGTACTGTGATGAACATGGAATTGATCACAACTTCTCAGCACCAAAGACTCCTCAGCAAAATAGAGCGGTGGAAAGGAAGAACAGAATAATTGGAGAAATGGCAAGAGCAATGTTGAATGAAAAGGAACTCCCTCAAGTATTCTGGGCTGATGCAGTAAACACAGCAAGTTATATCATTAACAAAGCCTACATCAGACCAATTCTGGGGAAGACTCCTTATAATCTGTACAAAGGGGGGAAGCCAAACCTTTCACAAATGCATGTATTCGGTTATAAATGTTTCATCCACAACAATGAAAAAGAAAATTTGGGTAAGTTTGACGCCAAATTTGATGAAGGTATATTTCTTGGCTATTCTAATAGGAGTACAGCATATAGAGTTTTTAATGAAAAGACTAGATCAGTAGAAGAATCTGTTCATATTGTGTTTATTGAAAATGAAATAGTTTCCAAGTATGTCATTGATGAAAATGATCTTATCTCTAACTTTAAGAACTTAGATCTTTCTGAAGAAGGTAAAACTGAATCTCCAAAAATATCTAAATCTATTAACATTGAGGAAGATATTCAGGAGAAAGATCTTGAGTATAAAAACAATGAGGAAATGTCTCAAGAACTCCCCAGAGCAATATGGAACAATTGTTCACACTTACTAGAAGTACTTTAAACTTGAAAATTTGTACGTTCCAACATAGAAACATTTTTCAAAGATAAAAATTCAAACTTTGCTTTATAACAGACAAACTTCGAGGTTCAACGTTAAAGTCTTTAGCTTTCGGTCTCTATGAAATTTGTCTGTTGACACACCAAAATTTGAACTTTGAACATCAGACGCATTAAATGCGGTTGGTGAACGGATAGTTTTTCAAAGTAACCATTGGGTAACATCTCTAACGGCTAGATCTTGTCTCTAACATATAGTTAAGACATAAATCTATAAATAGAACGTTATTTGAAGATGTAGGTAATGATTTTACATTGTATATACATAAACTCTACTAAATTCTTGAGTCAAAGTCTTTAACTCTCACATACTTCATATTCTGTACTTCAACTTTCATATACACTCTAAATTAGAGAGTTCAACCACTGTAATTAATCTTATCTTCATCTGGAAGAAAGATTTTCTTGTGAGGGGATTTCACAGGGGATTTGGAAAGCACTTAGCTAGAGTGCAAAGAGTGAGATTGTAAGCTCTTGGAACAGAGTATCAAATTATACTGAGGCATTGCAAGAAGCCCACTGAATTCTTACAAGATAGTGGAAAATCTCAAGTGATAGCTTAAGAACTGGATATAGGTCAAGATAAAGAGACCAAACTAGGATAAACATCTATTTCTTCTCTTCCCTTATACTATTTTCACTTTGTTATCCTTTTATACTTTTTTTTTACTGTCACTTTTGCTTTTATCACTCTCTTGACTTTTGCAGAAAATTTTAATCTTCCCCGTTCACTGTAACATCCTACCTCCTGACACCTCCGAACTTAACCAAAAACTTCAAAATCTGACCCTACACAACCCTGACATCTCAAAACAACTCTTCCAAATTCATAAACACAGCAGAAACAACTTAAAATATCAAAAAACTGGGCTGGGGCCGCGGCCGCTACAGTACCGCCGCGGCTCCGGCCTCCCCTGTCTCGAAATCACTTATGTCTCCTTTGGTGCCGCAGCCTGCCTTCCCTCGCCGCAGCGCCCCCTGCTGATATACCGTATCAGCAATTTCAACACTCCAGGGTGAACTTCTGACGCGCATAACTTTATGCTCCAACCTCCGATTGACTCGAATCCAACTCCTATAAGTTAATCTAGTCCCCCTCTATCCAAGGACACCACTTTTACCTCAATCCAACTCCATATGGAGATTCTAGACCCTTGACACCGTTTTGGCCACTTATTGACCAAAACTCACCACTAACCACCTCCAATTACCACCAAAGGCAACTAGTCGCTCAGAGACCATTCATACAGGTCTAAAACCCCCAAACCAACCTGTCCAAAGAGGTTTTACCTCAAAGGAACCACTCCTCTGAGATTTGACCCCTTGGAACCCAACCTGACCAAATGGGCTACAGGCCCTTACGCAAACCAACAAGGCCCAACAACACTCTAGACTTACCAAAATTATCACACATACTTCTCAACAACATTCAACCATACATACCACATACATAAAAATCCATACATAGCCAGTCTCAATCATAACATTATCCATTACAAACCATGCTATCCTACTTGGCACAAGATACTAATACAACATACACACACTACATAGATTATTCCCACGTACACAGCTACTCCCGCGTCTTCTCCGGACTAGTGCCAGAACCGTCACCTGAAAGGTTAGTTTATGGGAGAGGGGGTGAGACAAAGTCTTAGTAACCGGAAACAACCACACACACTAATATATATATATACTGATCCACACAGTCGTACAATGCAATGCTAATGAATGGTATACATGTTCTCCCTCATACACGGCTAGAACCACGAGCTATCGTCATCACAAGACATTCAATAGATGATTCCCTTCCAACAGTCGGTGAAGACCGATTCCAGGACATTACCAAGCTCACCTTACCCTAATGCAACCGGGCCAATGGTTACACTAGAGTTCGGACCGTGGCTCTCCTTCCTCTGGACCATCACGAATTGATGGTGATTTAGAGAAGGTGCATCCCCAAATCCACAGTCACCTGGCTCCCCCTAGGAGAGGATTTAGTGACAGGGATATCATATCATATCATGTCCTCTGCCGCCTGGCTCTCCCATGGAGAGGATTTAGCGATAGGGATCTTTATCACATCATATCTCATCATTATCACCTCGTCATCCATTTCTCACTATGCAATCATGTGGTGATGATATCAATGTCATGCCAACATGCCTCTACATACATATATACATATACCATCATATCATATATCATATGGACATGCTAGCATGCAATAGTATGGGGATGCTACACATCATAACATATACAATCATCATACATCAACAAGCCGTGCATACCACGATATGTAGAAAACCGTACACACACACAATCAATATCGTGGTATGAAAAGGAACATACATATACGTACATATACATATCAACATATAATCCCATAAAACAAACATCCGGTTACCTCAATTGTCGTTACCACACACACACGAGTTCCACAAGCTTCCTTGAACTGTCCAGTACGCGTGAACCCCTCTCGCTTGGCCAACAACCTTTATCATGTCACAATTCTTCCATTAGCACAATATACCAACAAATCAAACCTCACAATTCCACCACATTAACCTAACCCAAGGTTCCAACACCCTTTTTATGCATCAATAAGCTCTTAGGGATTACTCAAACACCACACAACCTCAGACACCTTGAATTCCTAAGAGTCATTACCGAAGACAACCTAAGTTCTAAACACCCATAATCCCTTCAAAACTCACATTCGAGTAACAAGAATCTCAAAACACACTTCCTTAACCCCAAAACATCCATTTCAATCGGTGGATTTCACCCCAAACCGGAAATCCAACCATACAACCGGAAATCCCAAATTTCAACCAAAGAAAATGGAGAGAGAGGAGTAGGGAATGCTTACCAACTTGAATCCAAGCTCCCGATGGACGAGAATCACTCTGGGACACCGAAAATGCCGAACCCTAGCACTGCTCCTCATCTCTTTGTGTCACTCCCTTCATTTCCTTTCTTTCTTTCGCGTCCGACTAATCCGGATTTAAATAATTTTTCCGACTCTCGCCGCAGCTCCAACACTACTCGCCGCGGCTCCACCAAATAATCCAGAACAATGCCACTGGAAAGCTTCTCACCGTGGTGGCCCTGCTCTTCGCTGCGGCGTGGAGCTCTTCCAGACTCCACTTGAGCCTTCCTCCATCCTGATTCCTCCAGTCCTGAACACAATGCCAAGAAAAAAATATCATGAGGGGTATTACATTCACCCCCATCTTGGGAAGCCAACATATCTAACAACTACAAGAGCCTTAAATATTTAGATGATCAGAAAAAATTAAATTTGAGGCAAAGACAATGGATGGAGTTATTAAAAGATTATGATCATTCTATTAAATACCATCTAGGAAAACCTAATGTAGTGGTTGATGCATTGAACAGAAAAACTATTCGCATAGCCTACACGATGATTTGTGAAATGAAAATGCTGGAGGATTATAGACACATGCATTTATTTTTGCAGTTGCATGAGACCAGAATTGGCAATGAATTTTTAAATGATTTATTGAAAGCCCAACAAGAGGATGAGTTCATAAATTTAGTTAAAGAAAGGCAAAGGCATGGAGAGATGCAGGCATTTAATGCATCAGAAAATGGCTTAATGAGATCTCAAAAAAGAGTTTATGTACCACCAGTAGTAGAGATAAGAGAAAAGGTTTTGGCAGAGGCACATCGGAGTCAATATACTATTCATCCAGGTATTACAAAAATGTACCATGATTTAAAGAAATTATTTTGGTGGCCTGGTATGAAAAGGGATATTACCCAGTATGTGTTTAGATGCCTGGTGTGTCAAAAAGTAAAAAATAGAGCACCAGAAGCCTGCTGGATTATTACATCCATTAGAGGTTCCAGAATGGAAATGGGATAGTATTTCAATGGATTTCATGATGGGATTACCTAAAACTTTGTCTGGATATGATGTAATCTGGGTAATTATGGACAAGCTAACGAAGTCAGCACACTTCTTAGCCATGAGGTCAACATATACACTAGATAGATTGACACAACTGTATGTAAAAGAGATAATAAGGTTACATGGAGTGCCAAGCAGTATCATATCAGACCGAGATCTAAGATTCACTTAAAACTTCTGGAGATCATTACAGCAAGCTTTAGGTACTAAATTAAGGTTCAGTACTACATATCATCCTCAGACTGATGGACAGATTGAAAGAACAATTTAGACATTAGAGGATATACTAAGGGCTTGTGTTCAAGAGATGAAAGGAAACTAGGATATATACTTGCCTTTGGCAGAATTCGCCTATAACAACAACTATCATTCCAGTATTCAGATGGCACCTTAGGAAGCATTGTATAGTAGGAACTGCAGGTCCTCACTTTATTAGACGGAATTGAGTGAAAGGCAATTGATATGTCCGAAGATCATAGACCAAACTTTCAGATAGATTAAAATGAAAAAGAAAAAGCTATTAACGGCTCAAAGTAGACAAAAGAGTTATGCAGATCGAAGAAGGAAGCCGTAGGAATTCGAAGTAGAAGGCCATGTATTTCTTAAAGTATCTCCTATAACTGGAGTTGGTCGATCTCTCAAAACGAAAAAGCTTAGTCCCAAGTATATTGAACCTTTCAAAATCCTTTCAAAAGTTAGACCTGTAGCTTACCAGTTAGCCTTACCACTAAATCTAAGCTAAATTCACAGTGTCTTCCATGTCTCCTAATTAAAGAAATATTAGTCAGACCCTCACATATTATAGAATATGAATATATTGACTTACAAGATAATCTTTGCATTAATGTATTACCTGAAATAATAGTAGATTATCGAGTTAAACAATTGAGGAACAAAGACATTCCTCTAGTGAAGGTGGTTTGGTAAGGCTTATCTACAAAAGAAGCAACTTGGGAGATGGAGTCACAGATGCGACAGAAGTATCTAGCACTGTTTACATAAGGTATGTTTTAAATTTCCAGGATGAAATTTAATTTAAGAGGGGTAGAAATGTAATATTCCAAAATTTCACTGGATACTTAGTGATAAAAGAGGACATAATTGATGATAATGTAAGATTTACAAGGAATTTATGAAAACGAACAGACACCGTTTTGCATGAAAAAAGGCAAAAAGATCATTTTTCCCGATTAGATGGAAAAATGAGCAAATTATATTTTTGCCCCTAAAGAAATATAAAAATGATATCCACGTCCCAAAAGTATTAAAATTTATGTGGGGGAAAGAAATAGAAAAGCCTTGGGGAAAATTACACCTAATGACCTGAAAGTTTTAGAAATTATAATTTAACCCCAAGTCAAGGGTAATTTTGAAAATATGAAAAATTACTGTCAAAATAAAGCCCTTGATGAGAGAAGTCCAATGGTATATGGCACGTTAATGTTCATGAATAAAGAAATAATCAGTATCGAGTGTTCAAAAATAATAGTAAATCGATAAAGTAAACTGCGGGCTCTACTGATGGTTAAAAATAAACTGGGTCAAGATATAGGCCACACACAGATACCATTTAGGATAGGATAATTATGGAAATATAAAAATAAAATTAGAATAGTCTTGTAGCCCAAAAATACTAAATTTGTATAAAGACGGTTTTATCGGTATGGTTAAAAAGTACCTGCATTAAGATATATCTGGATCAAGAAAATTAGGCAATTTTTGGACATTCTCTTCCCTCTCCCATGCGTGAATTGCTGCAGCATATGAGACAAAGAATATTTTATTATTTCTTGAGAAAACTTCTTAAAGAAGGAGACAAAAAAGTAACTTTAGTTAATTAAGTGATTGAGCCACTAAATTAAATCACTTAACCACTTAATCCCTTCTATTTCTTCTTCCTTTCATGCATGAAAAAGAGCAAGAAAATGCAAGAAAAGGAAGGGGAAAAGGAGGGAGAAAAGGAAGAGAAAATCAAAGGAAAATTGAAGCACAAGTTGATAAGATTATTTCCTACCACTCTAAGCTTGCTATTATGGTTTTCAAAGCATGTTTTATGTTTTAGTTTTCTTCCTTTCCATCTTAGGGTTTTGTTCAAAATGTGATTTAGCAATAGGAATGAGTTTTGAACCATTAAACTTAGGGAAAAGCTTAGATTAACCACTAGAAGCATGAATCCATGGATGGTTTGAAGTGATTTGAAAGAAATTTTTTTCAATCACTTTGAGACAATTTTGGTCAGAACAGCGGGAGTATTTATAGTTTTAATTTCATGGTTTTGACCTCAAAAATAGATTCCCCATTATCCAAAACCTTAAGAACAAGTGTGTTGTACAAAAAAAGATCAAAGGAGAACTAAGTGAAAAATTTGGGTTTTAGCGTGTATGTTATTGTATAATTCCAAAAAACCAATGGCTAAATTGGTTCAATGATGATTTGGATAGGTTTAAGAAGGTTGTGGAAAGCTTAAAAAGTGGTGGACCAAGTTTGGAGAGCAAGGGAGCATCATAAGGTAATTAATTTCCCATACTTGCATTATATTATCATGTTTGTTTTCAATGTGCTTTATGCCTTGTCATATGATTGCAATGATTTGAGATGATTTCTATGTATTGATTGAGTTAATTGAGGGGCATTGAGACCCTGGGATGACCATTTTTCAAAATAAAACTCTACCGAAAATTTTATGAATTCATATAACGCAAATATGTTAATGTATTCAAAGTGTGTTGTTATCTTGATGTTTTCATGTTTTATGAGATGATGTGATAGCATGTTGGGTGTTAACTACTGAGATTCTTTGAATCTTACCCTCCCAAATATTAACCATGAATAGGTAGCAACAATGGCAAGACTACCAAGGAAGAGAAAGGAAAGGAGAAAAAATTTGGCCATTAACCTTATAATTCTAGCAATGGCCATGAGCTTTGACCTTTTGTGTAATTTTGTCAATGTGATGTTAAGTATGTTTCTTCAAGTTTTTGTGATGCCTTAGGTCTTAGCTAAAGTATGGTATAGTATGAAAATGATGTATGGCCATGTAAATATTTTATGGCATTTGTTTGGTAAAGTAGTAAGATGTAAAATGTCATCTTGACCTATGTAGAGTAAACATGCCACTGTTTAGACTTTTTGATGTATAAAATATGAATGATGTATATGGTTGAAAAGTAGACAAATAGAGCTTCAAGATGATCTAAAGATCACTCAAATTGAGTGTGTATGCAATATTTGATAGATTTTTATATTTAATCCCAATTAAAATGAATATTTTACAATTTTCGTATAAATTGTGAAATTTCACTGAGTTTGCCATACAGATCAGTACAATCATTACTCTGACTTATATTTTTCCCATGTAGACAAAGTTATAAGCTAACCCTAGAGACTTGAATCACATCATACGATTTTTATTGATTTAGTTATAATTTTGCAAAGTTTAATCGAAATAAATAAATTCAGTTAATTGAATAGTGACCAAAATTGGAAAAAATTTATCATGGCATTTATTGTGATTCAAGATCCTACTATGATATAAATGGACTTTAAAATAATTAAATACATGGAAAATGGACCCTAAGAGAGGTATTATAGTTTTTGGTATCAGAGCTAAAGGTTTAGGGCCTCAAAGCTGAAGGTTTAGGTTCTCAGAGCAATAGTAATGGGCCAGTATAGTTTAAGTCAAGAAAAAGGAATAGTAATAAATAAATTATTCCTTAGTATTATTCTACTAACTAGTTGTTATTGTGATTGAAGGATAGTGAAGATGTCTTCAACAAATAACAGCTCATTTGTAGATGATCATGAAGAGCCTGAGATGGTACCAGAGGTACATCATCAAGAGGAAAGTATAGGCTCCAATGAGATTCCTGTCAATAATGTAGAGGAAGAACAATATGAAGTAGAAAATTCTCAACCAATACAGGAGGCTATTCCAACAGTGCCCATACAGGCAGTTCCTCTTGTAGATGCCCTATTACAGGAACAGGCGGTTGAAGTTTATGAGGATGTAGACTGGGAATTAGCTTTTTTGGAAGACCCAGATAACACCCCAGATAGTAGACCACCAGAAATAGAGACGATAGTCTACAGGATCATGAGGAAATTCTCTAGAGCATACGGGGTTTACTCAGAGGGTCCTGATAAGGTTCTATCCTTTTTGACTAGATTGTCCCAAGTCCAATATGATTTTGAAAGGCAGGAGAACAGGTATCCTGAGCAGTTATAGGGCAATAAGCAAGGTATGAGAAGAATGACACAGAGATTTATCCTGATTCGGTCTCTTCCTCTTGACCTAGGTTCAGTCCTCAAGCTACCATTTAAGATTTTCTAATATCTTGTAAGAATTCAATAGGCTCCTTCCAATGCCACAGTACAACTTTATGCTTTGTTCTAAGAGCATAAAGTTTCACTCTCTGCACTCTAGTTAAGTGCTTCCCAAATCCCTTGTGAAGTCCCCTCACAAGAAAAACTTTCTTCTAGATGAAGATAATATTGTTTATGTTGAATCAAGTGTTTTGATGATTCAAAACCAACATTCAAGAGCTTGGAATAAAGATATCAAAGGTGCACAAAAGGTTTAAGTGAAGGAATCATGGAGAAATTAGTGCAAAGATTTATGTAGGATGTTTAGCAATGTTTTGATTTGAGTAAAAGACTTTGATTTGATGAAAAGATGTTTTAAAACTTTGATTCTATGTTAAATCATGCAATATTTAAAAAACACCCACCAACATACGAAGTTTGAAAGGTTAATACTGATTTGTTATCTTGGAAATTCAAACTTTGGCTTTGGGAATTCGAATTTCGTAGTGAAACTGAACAAGTCTGAAGAGAAGCTTCTCTGACAGACGAATTTCGGCTTGAGAAAATTCGAATTTTGATAAGTGTCTGAAAGGAGCTTTCAGTAACAGACGAACTTTGGTTTCTGAAAATTTGAAATTCAGACAAAAAGTAACTTATGAAAACTAAAGAAATTAGTCTGAAATTATGTCAAAGTTCATCTGAAACCAAGTTACAATGATATGTTGACATACGAATGATAGTATTTATAAATTCGAATTTCGAAGTAAGTCTGAAAAGAGGTCTCTCTGACAGACAAACTTTGCCCTTTGAAAATTCAAATTTTGAATTATATGAACTACTGTGCCTTATAAACCAGCTACGGATAGATGAATTTTGGGGTTCCAAAATTCGACTTTCGAAGGCACTGTAGCAAATTGAAAATACTGTTCACACTTAACAGAAAAACTTTCTACTTGAAAATTCATATGTCACAACATAGAATCATTTTCCAAATATCAAAATTCGAACTTCACTTAATGACAGACAAACTTCAGGATTTCAATGTTGAAGTCTTTAGCCTTCAGTTTCTGCAAAATTCGTCTGTTGACCAACTGAAATTTGAATTTCAGAATGTCAGAAGCATTAAATGCAGTTGGTTAACGGATAGTTTTTCAGAGTAACCGTTGGATAACTTCTCCAATGAATAGATTTTGTCTCTAACATATTGTTGAGACCTAAATCTATAAATGTAACATCATTTGAAGTTGTGGGTAATGATTCTAACTTTGTATATACTGAAACTCTGCCAAATCATCTACTCAAAGTCTCTTACTCTCTCACTTCAATATTTGTACTCCAACTTTCATATTCACTATGTTTAAGAGAGTTTAATCATTGTAAACAATTTTATCTTCATATTGAAGAAAGATTTTCTTGTGAGGGGATATCACAAGGGATTGGGAAACACTTAGTAAGAGTGCGTTGAGTTAAAGAGTGTGCTCTAAAAACAGAGCATCATCCTTGTACTGAGGCATTTGCAAGAAGCCCACTAAATTCTTGCAGAATAGTGGAAAATCTCAAGTGGTGACTTGGGGACTGGACGTAGGTCAAGTGGAGAGATTAAACCAAGATAAATATCAGAGTTTTCTTCTCTTTACTGCAACTTTTACAGTTTATTCACTTATACTCTGTTTTACCATCTATACTTTGCTTTCTTCACTTTCTTGACATTTTGCAAAAAATTTTCAAGCTTCCCAATTCACCCCTCCTCTTGGGAAGCCAGCTTATCTAACAAGTGGTATCAGAGCCCGGATTCCCAATCAAAGGATTTCACAGTCCGAGAATCAAAATGGCTGGCTTTGGAGAAAGCATACTACCAGAAGGCAACAACACAAATAGACCACCTGGCTTCAGTGGAGAACACTATGGCTACTAGAAGATGAGGATGCAAATCTATCTCCAGTCAATTGATCTGGACATCTGGTCAGTCATTCAGAAGGGAGATTTTATCCTAACGGCTTTGGAAGATGATAGGAAGTACAAAGAGAAGCTAGAAGCTAAATGGAATGAGGAAGATAGAAGAAGAGTCTTGCTGAACTTTAAGGAAAAACACTGCTTGGTCAGTGCTTTGAATCAAGACAAATTCTACAGAGTTTTACAATGCTCCACTGCCAAGAAAATGTGGGACACCTTGCAAATTGCTCATGAAGGAACAACTAGAGTTAGGGAAAATAAACTGAATACATGCATAGGTGAATATGAAAACTTTTGAATGGCTGAAGGAGAGACTGTAAAAGAGCTAAAAAAGGGATTCACCCTCATTGTGAATTAACTAAAGAGTCTGGGAAAGGAGTACACTCAAACAGAAAAAGTAAGAAAGATCCTCAGAGCTCTCTCTCTGGAATGGCAACCCAAAGTAACAGCAATAGAAGAAGCCAGAGGAGAATCAATGGCCTCTGTCACAGCTCTTTTTGGTAGCCTCGAGGAGTATGAAGGAAAAATGAAGGCTCTCAAGGAAGCAGGATAAGACAGAAAGAAGAAAGGTCTTGCTCTGAAAGCTACTGAGGAGAAAGAAGAAGAATCTGATGATGAAGATGAGCTAGATGAAGAAACTCTAGCTGTGATGGTCAGAAAATTTGGAAGATTCTACAGAAAAAAGAGAAACAAGAAGATCTTCAAGAAAGGAGCAGCTGGAGATAGCAAGAGAGAAGCAAAAGAGCTTGTCACTTGCTATGAGTGCAAAAAGCAGGGACATATCAAATGGGATTGTCCACAATTCCTCAAGAAACAAGAGAAAGAAAAGAAAGCTGCAGACAAAGGAAAGAAGAAAAGGGCTTACATCTCATCAATATGGGGCAACAGCTCAGATGAAGAAGAAGATGATAAAGATGAAATTGCCAACATCTGTCTGATGCTACTTGCCTCTGAAGAAACTGAAATTCCATGCAGTAGTGATCAAGAAGATGAGGTATATGAATCTGAACCTTCCTATTCTGAATTACTAGATGTATTTCATGAGCTGCATGACGAATTTGTTAAAGTTGCAAAAGAATTGAAGCAAGCTAAGAAAAAGATTAACAAACTAGAATCTCAATGCAACATCTCTAAAATTGTTTCTCTACCTATTACTGAATCTGCTTGCTGGAAATCATGCATTGAACTAAAGCAAACCAATGAATATCTAGTGAAAAGCATGTCTAGGCTTACTAAAGGTGAAGATATATTGTTTGCTTTAATGGGAAGCCAAAGAATATCACAAGGAAAGGCTGGACTTAGCTATGATCCTTGTGCAGTCGAAGAAAAAATTAAGAAAAAGAATCAGAATATATATTTAAGACATTTTGTGCATGCTAGTGGCAACAAAAAGAAAGAACATATTTCTTAGCATGTTGAATCTTATGATCAACCAATGCATGCAAAACCAAAATATTATCTGCATTGTTTTCTTCCTGCATCTCAATCCAGCAGTCCCTTTACCACCTGTCACTTCTATAACAAGAAGGGACATATTTCTAGCTCATATGCTTTAAAGAAAAATATACTTGACAGAGAGGTTAAATGGGTTTCCAAAGGTACATCTGTATCTAGGGAAAAAGACTACTAATAGGAAAGGACCCAAGCAAATTTGGGTACCTAAAAGGAAAATATGAACTTTGTTTTGCAGGTCTGTCTCAAAGCTAGAAAGAGCAATAAATGGTATATGGACAGTGCCTGCTCAAGTCACATGACCGGTGACAAGGAGAAGTTCATCACCCTTAGAGACAAGAAAGGAGGAAAGGTGACCTTTGGAGGTGATCAATATGGCAGAATAGTTGGCATTGGCATTGTGGGCAAGAATCCAGAAACATCCATTGAAGAGGTGCTATTTGTGATTGGCCTCAACCACAATCTGCTAAGTGTGAGCCAGGCATGTGACAAAGGAAACTGGGTACTGTTTGACTCAAAATTCTGCCTGGTCATCAGAAAAAGTGATCACAAAGTAATCCTTAAAGCTCAAAGCGATGGTAACTGCTATACTATTGATCTTGATGAACTTCCTCCCTTAGATTCTGTCTGCTTGATTAGTTAGGATAATGATAGTTGGTTGTGGCATAGAAGATTAGCTCATGTTAACATGAATCAGCTTTTAAAACTGGTTAAAAATAAGTTAGTCACTGGCCTACCAAAAATCACATTCGAAAAGGACAAAGAATGTGATGCATGCCTAAGAGGAAAACAAACTAAATCTTCTTTTAAACCTAAAAATGTAGTCACCACAACTAGACCACTAGAACTACTGAATTTGGATTTAATTGGTCCATCTAGGGTAAAAAGCATTGGTGGAAATCTGTATGTACTTGTAATTGTGGATGATTACTCTATATTTACATGGACATTGTTTCTTTCCTCTAAAAGTGATGTGTTTGCTGCATTTGTAACCTTAGCCAAGAAAATACAAAATGAGAGGGGTATTTCCATTATGTCAATCAGGTCAGATCATGGAGGAGAGTTTGAGAACTCATACTTTCTAGAGTATTGTAATGAGCATGGAATTGATCACAACTTCTCAGCTCGAAGAACTCCTCAACAGAATGGAGTAGCAGAGAGGAAGAACAAAACAATCGGAGAGATGACTAGAGCTATGCTGAATGAAAAGGAACTCTCTCAAGTTTTCTGGGCTGATACAGTAAACACAGCAAGCTACATCATAAATAGAGCCTACATCAGAGCAATCCTTGGGAAGACTCCTTATGAGCTGTACAAAGGAAGAAAGCCAAATCTCTCACATCTCCATGTGTTCGGCTGCAAGTGCTTCACTCATAATAATGGAAAGGAGAATCTGGGTAAGTTTGATGCCAAATCTGATAAAGGTATATTTCTGGGCTATTCAAGTAGAAGTAAGGCATATAGAATTTTTAATAAAAAGTCTAAATTGGTAGAAGAATCTGTGCATGTAGTATTTATTGAAAATGAAACTGCTTCCAAACATGTTACTGATGAGGATGATCTTTTCTCAAACTTTAAAAAGTTAGATATCTCTGATGAAGGTAAAATTGAACCTCCAAAAATATCTGAATCTATTAACATAGAGGAAGATATTCAGGAGAGAGATTTTGAAGATGAAAATAATGAAGAAATGTCTCAAGAACTCCCTAGAGCTTGGAGATATCAAAGGAATCATCCTGTTGATCAGGTGATAGGGAATGTTCAAGAGAGAGTTAAAACCAGAAAACAGTTAAGGGATCAAATGATTAATTATGCTTTCATCTCACAAATTGAACCTAAGTGCACTGAGGAAGCCTTAACTGATGAATACTGGATTTCGGCTACAAGATGAATTAAATTAGTTTGAAAGAAATCAAGTCTGGGATTTAGTGCCTAGACCCAAAAATTATCCTGTCATTGGCACCAAATGGGTTTTTTAGAAATAAACTTGATGAATTAGGATCAATAATCAGAAATAAAGCTAGACTGGTTGCTAAAGGATATAATCAAGAAGAAGGTATTGATTTTGAGGAAACCTTTGCTCCAGTAGCTAGATTAGAAGCAATTAGAATTCTGTTAGCATATGCATGCATGAAAAATATTTTGTTGTATTAAATGGATGTAATGAGTGCTTTTCTAAATGGATATATCATGGGAGACGTTTATATAGATCAACCTCCAGGTTTTAAGGACTCTGCAAAACCGAACTATGTTTATAAACTGAAGAAAGCTCTTTATGGTTTAAAACAAACCCCTAGAGCATGGTATGAAAGATTAAGTAATTTTCTGACTGAAAAGTGGTTTAACTGAGGAAAAGTATATACAACTTTATTTACCAATAAAGAAAATAAAGATTTACTTATTGTTCAAATTTATGTTGATGATATTATATTTGGTGCTACTAATGAATCTCTTTGCAAGAATTTTTCTAAGCTAATGCAGGGAGAATTCGAAATGTCCATGATGGGTGAAATCAACTTCTTCCTTGGATTGCAAATCAGGCAGTGTGATGATGGTATCTTTCTCAACCAATCCAAGTATCTGAAGGAATTGCTAAAGAAGTTTGGGATGGAAAATGCCAGGCCAATGGGAACACCTATAGCTACAACAACCAAACTGGATATGGATGAAAAAGGGAAAATGTTTGACATAACCCAGTATAGAAGAGTGATTGGATCCCTACTGTACCTAACTACCAGTAGACCTGACATCATGTTTTGTGTATGTATGTGTGCAAGATTCCAGTCATGTCCCAAGGAAACCCATGCAACTGCTGTGAAGCGTATCTTCAGATATATTATTGGAACATCACAAATGGGTCTTTGGTATCCAAAAGGCAATGGAGAAGATCTCAAAGGATACATTGATGCTGACTTTGCAGGATCCAAAACTGACAGAAAAAGCACAAGTAGAATTTGTCAGTTTTTGGGAGGATCATTGGTTTTATGGTTTAGCAAGAAGTAAAACAGTGTGGCCTTATCCACAGCAGAGGCCGAATATGTTGCAGCTGGAAGCTGTTGTGACCAAATCATCTGGATGAAATAACAGCTTAAAGATCTTGAGGTTGAGATGAAGGAAATACCAATAATGTGTGATAACTAAAGTGCCATAAACATCACAAAGTATCCTGTCATACATTCAAGGACAAAACATATTTAAGTTAGGCACCACTTCATAAGGGAACATGTTTTGAAAGGAGAAATCAGACTAGAGTACATCCCAACAGAGGATCAAGTTGCTGATATCTTGACAAAGCCTCTATCAGAAGATAGACATTGCAAAATTAGGAGAGAATTGAGTATGGTAAATCCCAATGAACTATAAGTAAATCCGTGTGCAATTCTGTTTTTAGATTTTCCAACACTAAATTAATTCTAACTTTAGCATCGGAGTGAATTTAATTCAAGTTGCAGATGCTCTTCATGAGATTCAATGGTAATAAATCTAAAAAATGGAGCACACCAGAATGGAACAATCAAAAAGTGAAGAAAATGGCAAAAATTCTGAGTTTTTGAATCCATTCTGTAAGTTTTTAAAGTTGAAATTCGTATCTTAGTTGTGTGTTAGATGAATTTCCTTGATAAACTGTGTTTCTGAACAAGTCAGCATGGTCAACATTCGAATTTAGATGCCCAACAGACGAACTTCAGCTTGTTATACATTGAAACAGTTCTTGGTGATCCCTCGAAATTCGTCTGTTGGTCCTTGAAAGTTCAAATTTTCAAGAGTAAAAGTTTCAAAGTTATGTTTGTCCAATATGATGATTATACAAATGATTATTTCTTAACATATGAATGCTAGAAAACCTTTACAAAGTAAAGAAATTCAAATTTCTGATTCAAAATTCGTTTGTTGAATCTCTTAAAGATGAATGTTTTTATGCATAATTCGTCTGTTGTTTGTTGATTTGATTGCTACTTGATGTTAACTCTTCAAAATTTGAACTTTGTTGAAACAAAGTTCGTCTGTTTATCTTGTGTTGCTTGATCCAAGCCACTATCAGACAAACTTTCAAAAGAAAATTTATCTGTCAGTGAGCTTTGCTGAATGGTTTAACTTTTAACTGCTCGAAGTTTAAATTTTGAGCCCTCAAAATTCGTCTGTCAAACGGTTACTTACATTAAAACTGATGGTTTTCCACTGAACAGACGTAACCCTACTCTTTTCTTCTCTGACTCTGTTCAAATTCTCTCTTTAATGCTCTTAAATTCTGACCAAAATTCTTCATTTCCACCATTTAAACTTATTTTCGCATCGTATAAATCCAATCTTTGCTTCATTCTGAAACATTCATCCATGGAAATGGCAAGAGTAAAGAATCCTGATCCTGGAAAAGGAGAGGCACGACCAAAGAGAACGGTCAAATCCCAATATGCCTCAAAGAAAGGGGAAAAATCGAAGAGAAAAGCTGAATCAAGCAAGGCAACTCCCTCCAAATGACAAAAAACTACTCCAAAGGTTGAATCAAAGAAAGCTGGACCCTCTTCTTCGAAGAAAGCAAAGCCTTCGGTCCCTGTTCTTGCTGCTGATATAGTTACTTCCACTTCCTCCTCCACTACTAAATTTGGAGAATACCAACTCACAACAATGCCATTATGGAGCTCTCCTCAGATTCAGGAAGAATACTCAACCAAGTTTACAAGTAAAAAGGTAATCAAGCCTCACTGTGTGAACTTGGAAGATTTCTTGGTCTCTAACAGTTTTGATGCAGGAATATGGATGCTAAGATATAAGAATCTGTTAGAGATACTGGAGAGGTATGATGATGAAGTGGTTAAGACATGGTATGCCTTCTTGAAATACAACAGCAAGAAGAACAAGTGGGAGGTCAATCTGAAATCAAGGACCATTTGGCTCACAAATGAAACTCTCAATGAAGTATTGGAAATCCTAGGGCAAGATGGCCTTAAGATTGACATCACTGCTTCTGGATACATGGATGAGGCAGAGACTACTAATGAAGAAGGTGACCCCTTTCTCAACTACAAAGAGAGTACAATTCTGAACACTTTATTCAGAAGAAAGGAGAATAGGCCAACCATAAACTTGCTAAAGCCCACAGACCTTAGTGCTCAAGTAATGGTCCTACACTACATAGTGTCTAGGATCATCTTCAACAAAGGAGATAGCTTCAATCTAATTATAAGGGCAGAGGCACATGTGATGGCAGCAATCATGCTTGGAAAGCTCATCAACGTGGGACATATCATACTCCAGCGCATGATCAAGGCAAGGGATCAGAGGAAAGACTCCACACTTCCCTATACAGCAATCATTTCCAGAATTCTACAATATGCTAGAATTCAGCACCTTGAGAAGGGAAAAGGGAAGCCCACTGAGATTTTCAAGGAAGAGGAACTGCAAAGAATGGGAATTAAGAGAAATGAAGGAAGATGGATTGGGAAGGGAGCAGGAAAATCTGAAGATCTCTTCTTTGTTAAAGATGCCTCCCTATAGCAAGAAGGTACCTCTGAGGCTCTTGCAAGACCTATGCCTCAGTCTTCTCTGATTGTCCCATCTCCATCTAAGCCTACTCACATTCCATCTACTCCCTCATCTCGTGGAAAGCCAACCAAGATCACTGAGTTGTATGACAGCTTGTCTACACTCATACTTAGCATTAGGGATGAGCAAAATGCCAAATTTGCTTATCTGCAAGATCAGATTCACCAGTTGGCCAAGAACATGAAAGTGGTTGTTGATGCCTATGAAGATATTCGGAGTACAATACCTACCATATCAGTTCCACCTCAGCCAGGATTCTCTGAGCCTGCTAAGTCTCCAACTCCTGAACCTCCAAGCCCCTTTGAACTAGCCTCTTCTAAGCATGATAATGCTATAGATGATAATGAGGCTGCTGGTACACTAAGCACACCAAGTCCTGGTCCTCCCTTGGACTATGGTATGGAATAAGAAGACCCTCGGGATTCAAGCTCACATGATCCCCTTCCAGTAGAAGCTCAAGAATCAATCATGTCCCAGCAAGAATCTGAGCAAGTAGAAAGATTAGTGGCAGTTATCTCTACTTCATCAATCATGGAGGTTGCCAAAAATGAAGAAAGGAGCATTGTGCCTTTTGTTGATTTGGAAGCTATTGCTCACAATGCATATGCTTGAAGAAATGTTTCGTTCTGATGACCCTGCTCCTTCATCTTTCACTGCATATGGTCTTTTTGAAGAACAAAGGGCTCAATTGGCTCTTTCCAGACAAGAGATGCAAGAACTATTTGAGGTCTCTGAAGATGAGAATCTAAGCCCTGAGCCTCCTCCATCAGTTAGTCCACATCTGCCTTTTGCTCCTGTGCCCCTCAAAGTTATTCCAGTTTCTCAAATCCCTCCTCCGGCTGATTATGTTCACCTTCTTAATGATGCCAAAAAAGGGGAGAAGAGTAAGCAAACTGGCAAGTTTGCTACTGAGCCATCTAGAAAGACTTACAGCAAGAAGACCAAGTCAAATAAGAAGTGATTAGAACTTAGGCTTGGGTCCTCTTCTAGTGTTTTGTTATGTTTATGTTACCTGTGTTTTCTATTTATGTTTTTCGAACTATTTTGCATCTGTAAAGCAATGTTTGATGAAATGAAAGAATTCCTTGGTTGCAATGATCTGTTCCTATTAATCTTTGAATCTCTTTACTTGATCTACTATATATGATATCTTTTGAAATATAATGCATATGTTGAGGGGGAGCTTGCTAAAGCAAACTCAAGTACTAATCCAGTTTGTAAGTTATTTTTGTTGAATCAAGAGTTTTGATGATTTTAAACCAACACTCAAGAGCTTGGATTGAAGATATCAAAGAAGAACAAAGCTGTTTCAAATGAAGATTTACTGAGTATTTGCTGTTAGATCTCTTATAGGATCTTTAGTTTTTGATATGATTGGGTAAAAGATTTTGATTTGAAGAAAAGATGTTTTCAAACTTTGATTTTATGTTAAATCTTTGAATATTTGAAAAACACCTACAAACAGACGAAGGTTGAGAGTTTAAACTGAACTGTCAAGTTAGAAATTTAAATTTTGCCTTTGGAAATTCGAATTTCGAGCTAAAACTGAATAAGTCTGAAGAGACTGTTCTCTGTCAGACGAATTTTGGTTGTTCAAAATTCGAATTTTCATCTAGTCTGAAAAGAGGCCTTTTGTAACAGACGAACTTCACACTTTCAAAATTCGAATTTCAAGTAAAATGAAGTTTGTGAAAATCAAAGAAATTCGTCTGAAACTATGATAAAGTGCATCTAAAATCAAAATGAAATTAAGTTTGATAAATGCTCTCTGACAGACGAATTTTGAAGTTCCAACATTCAAATTTTCATATAAGTCTGAAAGATGCTTCTTTACAACAGACGAACTTTGGGTTTTCAAATTTGAATTTCAAACAAAACAAAACTTGAGAAAATTGAAGAAAATCATCTGAAACTATGTTAAAGTTCACCTGAGATCAAGAGTGATTTCAGTTTCAAAACTGCTCTCTGACAGACGAACTTTGAGCATTGAAATTCGAATTTTAGAAGCTAAGTTCTTGAGTCTATTGAAATGAAACATTGACATACGAATGATAAGAACTTGCAACATTCGAATGATGAAATGAGTCTGAAAAGAGTTTCTCTGACAGACGAATTTCACCTTTCCAAAATTCAAATTTCGAAGAAAGTTATCTACTGTGTCTCTTTAAACGTTCAATGGACAGACGAATTTTGGGGATCCAAAATTCGAATTTCGAAGGCACTGTAGAAAATTGAAAACACTGTTCATACTTAACCGAAAACTTTCTTCTTGAAAATTCGTATGTCACATTGTGAAAATGTTTTGTAAGTTTCAAAATTCGAATTTCACTTCATGAACAGACGAACTTCGTGCTGTAACGTTGGAAGCTTTAATCTTCGGTTCCTTCGAAATTCGTCTGTTGGCCAACCAAAATTCGAATTTAAGTATGTCAGAAACATTAAATGCGGTTGGTAAACGGATAGTTTTTCAGAGTAACCGTTGAATAACTTCTCCAACGGATAGATTTAGTCTCTAACGGATATTTGAGACCTAAATCTATAAATACAACATCATTTGAAGTTGTGGGTAACAAAAATAAAACTTGTATATATCAAATTTCTGCTGAATCTTTTTCTCAAAAGCTTTTACCCTCTTAACTTCAAAACTTGTACTTAAACTTTCACATCCACTCTTTGCAAGAGAGTTACTTCATTGTAATCAATCTATTCTTCATCTGGAAGATAGGTTTACTTGTGAGTCACAAGGGGATTGGGAAGCACATAGTGAAAGTGCTTGAAGAGTTTGAGAGAGCTCAGAAACAGAGCAAACCCATGTACTGTGGCCTTAGCAAGAAGCCCACTGAAATTCTTGCTGTATAGTGGATAAATCTCAAGAGGGGTCTTGGAGACTGGATGTAGGTCAAGTGAATAGACCGAACCAGGATAAATCTCTGACTTCTTTTCTCCTTACTTTTATTTTTCACCTTGCTCTGTTTTACGCATTGTTTTCATTATACTGTGATATTTTCATTTACTTCCCTTTGTGCAGAAAAATTTCAAACTTCCCAATTCACCCCCCCTCTTGGGAAGTCAGCCTTGCTAACAATTTTGTCATCATCAAAAAGAGGGAGAATATTGAATCAAGTGTTTTGATGATTCCAAACCAACCTTCAAGAGCTTGGAATAAAGATATCAAAGGTGCACAAAAGGTTCAAGTGAAGGAATCATGGAGAAATCAGTGCAAAGATTTATGTAGGATGTTTAGCAATGTTTTGATTTGTGTCAAAGACTTTGATTTGCTGAAAAGATGTTTTAAAACTTTGATTCTATGTTAAATCATGGAATATTTGAAAAACACCCACCAACAGATGAAGTTTGAAAGGTTAAAACTGATCTGTCATCTTGGAAATTCGAACTTTGGCTTTGGAAATTCGAATTTCATATTGAAACTGAACAAGTCTGAAGAGAAGCTTCTTTGACAGATGAATTTTGGCTTGAGAAAATTCAAATTTTGATAAGTGTCTGAAAGAAGCTTTCAGCAACAGACAAACTTTGGTTTTTCAAAATTCGAATTTCAGACAAAAAGTAACTTATGAAAACTAAAGAAATTCTTCTGAAATTATGTCAAAGTTCATCTGAAACCAAGTTTAGATTGGATTTCAAAATTGCTCATTGACAGACGAACTTTGAACATGAAAATTCGAATTTCAAAAACTAAGCATGTGAGTCTCTTACAATGGTATGTTGACATACGAATGACAGTATTTATAAATTCGAATTTTGAAGTAAGTATGAAAAGAGGTCTTTCTGACAGACGAACTTTGCCCTTTGAAAATTCAAATTTTGAATTATATGAACTACTGTGCCTTATAAACCAGCTACGGACAGACGAATTTTGAGGTTCCAAAATTCAAATTTTGAAGGCACTGTAGCAAATTGAAAATACTGTTCACACTTAACAAAAAAACTTTCTACTTGAAAATTCGTATGTCACAACATAGAAACATTTTCCAAATATCAAAATTCGAGCTTCACTTAATGACAGACGAACTTCAAGCATTCAACGTTGAAGTCTTTAGCCTTTGGTTTCTACAAAATTCGTCTATTGACCAACTGAAATTTGAATTTCAGAATGTCAGAAGCATTAAATGTGGTTGGTTAATGGATAGTTTTTCAGAGTAACCATTGGATAACTTCTCCAATGGATAGATTTTGTCTCTAACGTATAGTTGAGACCTAAATCTATAAATATAAAATCATTTGAAGTTGTGGGTAACGATTCTAACTTTGTATATACTGAAACTCTGTCAAATCATCTACTCAAAGTCTCTTACTCTCTCACTTCAATATTTGTACTCCAACTTTCATATTTACTCTGTTTAAGAGAGTTTAATCATTGTAAGCAATCTTATCTCCATCTGGAAGAAAGATTTTCTTGTGAGGGGATATCACAAGGGACTGGGAAACACTTAGTAAGAGTGCATTGAGTTAAAGAGTGAGCTCTAAAAATAGAGCATCATCCTTGTATTGAGGCATTTGCAAGAAGCCCACTGAATTCTTGCAGAATAGTGGAAAATCTCAAGTGGTGACTTGGGGACTGGACGTAGGTCAAGTGGAGAGACCGAACCAGGATAAATATCTGTGTTTTCTTCTCTTTACTGCAACTTTTACAATTTATTCTCTTATACTCTGTTTTACCATCTATACTTTGCTTTCTTCACTTTCTTGACATTTTGCAGAAAATTTTCAAGCTTCCCAATTCACCCCCCTTGGGAAGCCAGCTTATCTAACAATTTACAATAAGAGAAAATCTCTAATATAGAGTATGTTTGACAGTTGAAGAGCAATAAATGAGGTATGTGAGAATAGAAGGCTTTGACTGAAGAATTTGATAGAGTTCAGTATATACAACGTAAAATCATTACCTACACCTTCAAATGAACTTTTATTTATAGATTTATGTCTTAACTGTATGTTAGAGACATGATCTAGCTGTTAAAGATGTTACCCACTAGTTACTCTGAAAAAATATCTGTTCACTAACCATATTTAATGCATCTAACATCCAAAGTTCAAATTTTGGGGTGTCAATAAACAAATTTCGCAAAGACCATAAGTTAAAGACTTTAACTTTGAACTTCAAAGTTTGTGTGTTCAAAGGTGAAATTCAAATTTTCATCTTGACAAATATTTCCCATATTTGAACATACGAATTTTCAAGTTTAAAGTTTTTCTAATAAGTGTGAACAGTTATTCCATATTGCTATAGTGCATTCGAAATTGGAATTTTGGTGTCCAAAATTCGTCTGTCAGTGAGCAACTCAATATGGCACAAAAGTTCTTCTTCACGAAATTTGAATTTTGAGCCTTCAAAGTTTGTCTGTTAGAGAGTCCACTTTTCAGACTTTTTGCTTTCATTCAAAAGTTCGAATTTCTAAAGACCAAAGTTTGTCTGTCAGAGGGACACTTGAACAGACTTACGCATTTTCTCTACAAAGTTTGAATTTTCAAAACCAAAGTTCGTCTGTTAGAGAATTGACTTGGAACTCTTTTTAAACTTCACTTTTAGATGAAGTTTGACATATCTTCGAATGAATTTTTTATTTTTCACAAATTGTGCTTTACCCAAAATTTGGATTTTAATAGTCTGAAATTCGCCTGTCAGAGGCAATATCTTTGTAAGTTCGAATTTCAGCCTCCAAAGTTTGAATTTTCAAGGCAACATATGAAGTTTAACGATTCAAAATTTATCTATTAATGAGTATTTGTCAAATGTATCATAAGCTAACATAGGATTGTTAAAACACATTTTAAAAACAATTGGGTGAAAGATCAAAGCCTTTTATTCAAGTGAATACAGTGAGAAATCCTACAAACTAATCTTGTGCTCATTTCTTCCTGGATTTCTTCACTTGAGATCTCTTGTATTCCTTTAATATCTTTTTTCCAAGCCCTAGTTGTTTAGAATCATCAAAACACTTGATTCAACATTCTTCCTCTTGTTGATGAAGACAAAATAACTTGCAAACTAGAATAGTACTTAGGTTTGCTTCTCAGAGCTCCCCCTCAACATATATATTAAAAGTCAAAGAAAATTACAGCAAATCAGAAGGAAGATATGGAATCTCATTATATTTATTTAAAAGATTCAGTACAAAGATATGACATTGCAAACATAGAATTTCAAAGTAAGATAGTTATTCATTACAAGAAATGCAAAAAACATGAACAGGTAATACAAGTAAAACCAAGCAACCCTAAGATCTAATCAATTCTTCTTGGGCTTGGATTTCTTGTTGTAAGTCTTGCCAGATTGTCCTATAGTAGTTTTCCCATTTTGCTCAGATGTCTTCTCCCCCTTTTTGGAATCATCAGAGACTTGAGCATGTATAATAGGAAGAGGTATTAGTGTCACTGGAATGACACGAAGAGGAACAGGGGCAAAAGGTAGATCAGGATTAATATGAGGAAGAGGTACAATAGGTGATATGTCAGGCAGGTCATCCTTAGGTTGATCATCCTTAGCATCTTCAATTATTTCTTGAACTTCCTTCTGAAGATTGGCAAATCTAACCCTTCATGCTAAGGTCATGCCATATTGAGGAGATAAGGGTTAAGGAGCAGAAGGAGGAAACATCTCATCAAGCCTTTATTTTAGGCATGCACTATGGCATTTTGTGTAAAAGCTGCAGTATCCATGTAAAGTACAAGGCTCATTTCCTTATTCAGAGCAACTTGAATAATAGGAATTAAGGTGATAGTTGCAACAAGCTTTTCCATTTGCTCAGATTTTTGAGTTGACAGAATTGACTCCTGAGCATCTTTAATAGTAGGCTCATGGGAGCTTGCTTCCTAAGGAGCCTCTTCCTCCATGCCATAGTCCAAGAGTGGACCAGGGCTTGTCTCATTGTTAGAGGCTTGTGGAATGGCCAACTTTTCGGTAGCCACAGTAGCAGCATGTTCAGTAGGAGTAGGTTTAGGAGAGGCTAACACAAATAAGCATGGAGGTTCAGGAGTAAGAGACCTAGTAGGCTCAGTGGGTCCTGGCTAAGGTGGAGCTGATGTGGAGGGAATGTCACTTCTAATGTCCTCATATGCATCGGCAACCACTTTCATGTTCTTTGCCAATTAGAAAATCTAATCTTGCAGATGAGCAAACTTAGCATTTTGCTCATCTCTGATACTCAACATGAGTACAGACAAGCTGTCATACAACTCAGTGATCTTGGTTGGCTTTGCCTAGGTGGAAGGAGTAGATGGCATATATCTTTGAGTGGGTTGAGATAGAGGAGAAATAGGCTAAGAAAGCTGAGGTGAGGGCTCTGAGTGTGGAGCAGCCTCGGAAGTTCCTACTTGCTTTTATGGGCTACCTTCCTCAAAGAACAAATCTTCTAACTTCCCAGCTCTTTTTCCAATCCATCTGCCATCTTTCCTTTCAATGATCATCCTCTGCAATTCTTCCTCTTTGAAAACTTCAGTAGGCTTGCCTTTTCCTTTTTCCAGGTGTTGAATCCTAGCATACTGAAGTATTTTGGAGATGATTGAGGCATAGGGCAAAGTAGAGTGTCTCCTCAGATCTTTAGCTTTGATCATGCATTGAAGAATGATATGGCCCATATTTAACAGGTTCCCGCACATGAGAGCAATCATCACATGTGCTTCAGCCCTTGTGATCAAATTGAAACTTCACTCTTTGTTGAATATTATCCTAGACACAATGTAGTGTAGGATTCTGACTTGAGCACTTAGATCAAAAGGCTTTAACAAACTCAGAGGAGGCCTATTCTCTCGCCTTCTGAATAGAGTAATTTGTATTATACTTTCTTTGTAGTTCAATAAAGCACCACCTTCCTCATCTGCAGTTTCATCCTCATCTATGTACCTTTAGGTGGTGATCTCAATATTCAGGCCATCTTGGCCAGGGATTTCTAGAACCTCATTGAAGGTCTCATCAGTCAACCAGATAGTTCTAGATCTCAGATTGACCTCCCATTTTTCCTTTTTACTATTGTACCTCAGAGCAGTATAACAAGTTTTAACAACCTCATTATTATATATTTCCTTAATTTCCAACAAATTGTTATATCTTATCATCCAAAGCCCAGCATCAAAGTTGTTGGAAACAAGAAATTCTTCCATATTAGTACAGTGAGGTTTGATTACCTTCTTGCTAACAAACTTGGTGGTATATTCTCCTAGAATATGTGTATTGCTTCATAATGGCTTCATGGTCAATTGGAATTCCCTTGACTCAGTGCTAGAAGAGGAGGAGCAAGCAGAGGCAACAGGGATAGCAGGAACAATTTTCTTGGAGGGAGTAGGTACAGGCTTCTTTGAATCTGCTTTGGAAGCAGTCTTCTGCTTCTTGGAAGGAGTTCCTTTGCTAGATTCACCTTTCCTCTTCTGAGTCTCATCTTCCTTGGAGGCATATTGAGACTCGACCGCTCTTTTTTGGTCTTGACTCCCCTTTCCTAACTGCTAGATTCGCCATTCCCGTGGATAAATGTTCTAGAAAAATGTAAGGAATGGGTTTAGAAGGTGCGAAATGAAGTTTAAGTGGTGGAAAATGAAGATTCATGAATGGAATTAATGGGAAATTAAGAGAGGATGTGAACATACTTGAAAGAGAGACAAATAGGGTTGCATCTGTTTAGAATGAGATCCTTGGTTTTAACTTTTGTAACCATTCAACAGATGAATTGTGAGGGGTCAAAATTTGAATTTCGAGTAGTTACGAGTAAACCCACAAGGAGAGGCTTACTGATAGATGAATTTTCATCTTGAAGTTCATTTGACAAAACCTAAGTTCAAGGAACAAGAAGCAACAGATGAACTTTGATTCATCAAAGTTCAAATTTCACAATTTCAAACATTAAGCAAACATGAACAAGACAAGCAACAAATAAATTTCACTTATGAAAGTTCTTCTTACAGAGACTTAACATAAAAGCATATTTCAATAGACAAATTTAGAGTTTCAAAAATTCAAATTTCAAAATTTTGTAAAGAGTTTCTAAAATATGTATTTTGAGATATGGAAATTCGCACAAAGAGCATTTTGAGCAAAGTCATCATTCACATTGTATTTATGAAATTCAAATTTCCATCATCCAATACACGAATTTTAAGGGTTATTAAAGTACTATAACAGTGTATAAGCTACTAAAATTCATCTGATGAGCATCTAAGTTCGAATATTGAGCATGCTACTTCATTCAAACACACAATTCAGCATCGAAATTCATCTAATAACTTACAAATATGGCCTGAAAGTTCAAATTTTCAGCTTTTCTTCAGCATCCTTTGATTGTGCAAGTATGATTAACTCTAGTAAACTGATTTATTGTCATTTAAACTTATATGGAGTACTTGCAACACATCTTAAACAAACTCCGATGCTAAAGTTAGTATTAATTTAATGTCAGAAACTTTAAATAGATTCAGATAGAGGTTTGCTTACAATTCATTAGGATTTACCATTCCCAATTCTCTTTTGATTTTGTAATGTATATCTTCTACAAGTGGCTTGGTTAGAATGTCACAATTTTATCTTCAGTAGGGATGTATTGTAATTTGATGTCTCCTTTCAATACATGATCCCTAATGAAGTAATGCCTTACTTCAATGTGCTTTGTCCTCGAATGCATGATAAGATTCTTTGTGATGTTGATAGCACTTTAGTTATCACATTTTATTGGTATCTCCCTCATCTCAATCTCAAGATCTGCAAGTTGCTGCTTCATCCAAAGGACTTGAAGACAACAGCTGCTAGTTGCAACATATTCAGCTTCTAGCTGCAACATATTCAGCTTCTGCTATGGAGCAAGTCACACTGTTCTGCTTTTTGCTAAACCAAGAAACCAAGGATCCTCCAAGAAACTGACACATTCTACTTGTGCTTTTTCTGTGAGTTTTGGATCCAGCAAAGTTAGCATCAGTATATCCCGTGAGTTCTTCTCCATTGCCTTTTAGATACCAAAGTCATATCTATGATGTTCCAATTAGATATCTGAAAATTCATTTCACGATTGTTGCATGGGACTCTTTGGGACATGATTAGAACCTTGCACACATACAAACACTGAACATAATGTCAGGTCTACTAGCTATTAGATATAACAGGGAGCCAATCATTCTTTTATACTGAGTTATATCGAAGAGTTTTCTCTCTTCATCCATGTCAAGCTTAGTTGTAGAGGCCATAGGAGTTCCCATAGGTTTAGCATGTTCCATTCCAAACTTCTTTAGCAGCTCCTTGAGATATTTTGATTAATTGAGGAAGATGTCATCATATTATTGTTTGATTTACAGTCCAAGAAAGAAGTTGAGCTCACCCATCATTGACACTTCAAATTCACCCCACATTAGTTTAGAGAAGTTCTTGTAAAGAGATTCATTAGTGGCATCAAATATAATATCATCAACATAGATTTGAACAATAAGTAAGTTTTTATTTTCTTTCTTAGTGAACAAAGTTATGTATACTTTTCCTCTATTAAACCCTTTTTCAATCAGAAAATTACTTCATTTTTTATACCATGCCCTAGGGGCTTGTTTTAGGCCATAAAGAGCTTTCTTTACTTCATAAATATGATTTGGCATTGTTGAATCCTCAAAACCTGGAGGTTAATCAATATAAACCTCTTCCATGATATATCCATTCAAAAAAGCACTTTTTACATCCGTTTGATATAACATTATGCTTTTCAAGCAAGCATATGCCAAGAGGATACTTATTGCTTTCAATCTTGCAACTGGAGTAACAGTTTCCTCATAATCAATGCCTTCTTCTTAATTATATCCTTTGGCAACTAATCTTGCTTTATTTCTAATGATTGTTCCTGATTCATCAAGCTTATTTCTAAAAACCCATTTAGTTCCAATAATAGGGTGATCTTTAGATCAAGGCACTAAATCCCAAACTTGATTTCTTTTAAACGGAATTAGTTCATCTTGCATAGCTAGTATCCAGTATTCATCAGTTAAGACTTCTTTAGCACACTTAGGTTCAATTTGAGAAATAAATGCACAGTTGTTTATTTAATCCCTAAGTTGTCTTCTGGTTTTAACATTCTCTTGAACATCCCCAATCACTTGATCAACTAGATGATTCCTTTGATATCTCCAAGCTATAGGGAGTTCTTGAGAAATTTCTTCATTGTTTTCAAATTCAAGATCTTTCTCTTGAATATCTTCCTTTACATTAGTAGATTCAGGTACTTTTGGAGGTTCAATTTTATCTTCTCTAGAAAGATTTAAGTTCTTGAAGCTAGAATTAAGATCATCTTCATCAATGACATGCTTGGAAACAGTTTTTTTTTCAATAAATACAACATGCATAGATTCTTCTATAGTTCTAGTCTTTTTATTGAAAACCCTCTATGCTTTACTTCTACTTGAATAGCCAAGAAACATACCTTCATCTGATTTAATATCAAACTTACCCAGATTCTCTTTTCTATTGTTATGAATGAAGAACTTGTAACCGAATACATGCAGATGTGAGAGGCTTGGCTTCTTTCCTTTGTACAGCACATAAGATGTCTTCCCTAGAATTGGTCTGATGTAGGCTCTGTTAATGATATAGCTTGCTGTGTTTACTACATCAGCCCAGAAAACTTGAGGATGCTCCTTTTCATTCAGCATTGCTCTGGCCATTTCTCCAATTGTTCTATTCTTCCTCTCTACTACTCCATTTTGCTGAAAAGTCCTTGGTGCTGAGAAGTTGTGATCAATTCCATGCTCTTCACAGTACTTCAGAAAGCCTGAGTTTTCAAATTCTCCTCTATGATCATACCTGATAAACACAATGGAAATACCTTTCTCATTTTGCACTTTCTTAGCCAAGGTTACAAATGCATCAAATGTTTCACTCTTGGAAGAAAGGAACAAAGTCTAGGTAAATCTAGAGTAATCATCTACAATCACAAGCACATATAAGTTTCCACCAATGCTTTTTACTCTAGATGGAACTATCAAATCCATATGCAATAATTGCAGTGGTCTAGATGTGGTGATTACATTTTTAGATTTAAATGATGATTTAGTTTGTTTCCCATTGAGACATGCATCACATTCTTTATCCTTTTTAAAAAAGATATTTGGTAAACCAGTGACTAAATCATTCTTAATTAATTTTGTTAGTTGGTTCATGTTAACATGTGCCATTCTTTTATGCCACAACCAACTATCAATATCTTTACTAATTAAACATATAGAATCTAAGGTGGGAAGTTCATCAAGATCAATAATATAGTAGTTATCATCCCTTTGAGTTTTGAGAATTACTTTATGATCACTTTTTCGGATGACCAAGCAGATCTTTGAGTCAAATAGTACCTAGTTCCCTTTGTCACATGCCTGACTCACACTCAGCAGACTATGGTTGAGTTCAACTACAAACAACACCTCTTCTATAGATGTTTCAGGATTCTTACCCACATTTCCAATGCCAACTATTCTGCAATATTGGTCACCTCCAAAGGTCACCTTTCATCCTTTCTTATCTCTAAGGGTGATGAACTTCTCCTTATCACCAGTCATACGACTTAAGCAAGTACTGTCCATATACCATTTATTGCTTTTTCTTACTCAAAGACAAAACTGCAAAACAAGGTTCAAATTTTTTTTTAGGTACCCAAATTTGCTTGAGTCCTTTTCTGTCAGTGGTATTTTCCCTAGATATAGATGTACCTTTGGGAACCCATTCTACCTTCCTGCCAAGTCCATTTTTCTTTAATAAACATGAACTAGAAACATGTATCTTCTTGTTACAGAAGTTGTAGGTGATAAAGGGACTGCTAGATTGTGATACAGGAAGAAAGTAATGTAGATAGTATTTTTATTTCACATATTTTGGTTGGACATAAGATTCAATGTATTTTGAGTTGTAACTTTTCTTTTTATGTTCATCAGCATGCACAAAGTGTCTCATATACAAATTTTGATTTTTTTTATTCTTTTCTTTAACTGCACAAGGATCATAGCCAAATCCAGCTCTTCCTTGTACAATTCTCTAACTTCTTAATAAAGCAAACAACATGTCTTTACCCTTAGTGAGTTTAGCCATACTTTTCAAAAGATGTTCATTATTCTTCTTCAGCTCAATGCATGATGTGTAGCAAACAAATTCAGTTTTATGCAAAGATACATTGTCAGATATTTTTTAATCAGATTCTAACTTGCTAATCTTCTTCTTAGCTAGTTTTAGTTCTTTTGCAGTTTTAATGAGCTCATCATGCAGATCATAAAATGTATCAAGCAGTTCAGAATAGGAAGGTTCAAATTTATTTACCTTATCTTCATGATCACTATTAGATGAGCTTGGAGCCTCTTCAGATACAAGTGCCATCAAGCAAATTTTGGCAATTTCTTCCTCATCTGAGCTATTGCCCTAGATAGATGAGATGTATGTCTTTTTCTTTTTGCCCTTGTTAACAGCTTTCTTCTCTTTTTCTTGTTTTTCAGGAATTGTGGACAATCTCATTTGATGTGCCCTTGCTTTTTGCATTCATAGCAAGTGACAGACTCTTTGCCTTCTTTCTTGTTGTCTATAGTTGCTCCTTTCTTAAGGAATCTTTTTCTTTTCTTGTTATAGAACCTTTCAAATTTTCTACCAACCTAGCCAGAGTCCCTTCATCCAGATCTTCTTCATCATCAGACTCTTCTTTTTTTTTTCTTTTGTAGCTTTCAATGCAAGGCCCTTTTTCTTCTTATCTTGATCAACTTCCTTGAGAGCCTTCATTTTACCCTCATACTCCTCAAGGCTACCAAAGAGTGCTATGACAGAAGTCATTGACTCTCCTCTGACTTCTTCTATTGTTGTCACTTTTGGTTGCCATTCCAGAGAGAGAGCTCTAAGAATTTTTCTAACTTTTTCTGGCTATGTGTACTCCTTGCTAAGACTCTTCAGTTGATTCACAATGAGAATGAATCTCTTTTGCATTTCTTTGATGCTTTCACCTTTCACCATTTTAAAGCTTTCATACTCACTGATGCAGGAGTTCAATTTGTTGTCCCTTACTCCAGCAGTTCCTTCATGAGCAATTTCTAGAGTGTCCCACATTCATTTGGCTGTGGAGCATTGAGACACCCTATAGAATTCATTCTAATTCAGTGCACTGACCAGGCAATGTTTTGCTTTGTAGTTAAGCAGGACTATTCTCTTGTCTTCCTTATTCCACTCATCTTCTAGCTTCTCTTTGTATTAACCATTTTCTTGTAACTTCATTAGGACAAAATCTCCTTTTTGAATGACTAACCAGATGTCCAGATCAATGGACAGGAGATAGATTTACATTCTCATCTTTCAGTATCCATAATGCTCCCCACTAAAGCTAGGAGATCTATTTGTGTTGTTTTCCTCTGGTAGAATACTCTCTCCAGTGCTAGCAATTGATTTTTCCGGATTGTTAGATCTTTTGTTTAGGAATTTGAGCTTTGATATCACTTGTTAGTTTTGCTGGCTTCCCAAAAGGAGGGGTGATTGGAAAGTTTGAAATTTTTTTGCAAAACGAAAAGAAAGCAGTGAAAGTAAAAGTTGCAGAAAAACAGAGTGCAAAATGTAATGTGGTAATAAGCAAGGTATAAGAAGAAGGACATAGAGATTTATCCTGATTCGGTCTCTTCCTCTTGACCTACGTCTAGTCTTCAAGCTACCATTTGAGATTTTCCAATATCTTGCAAGAATTCAATGGGCTCCTTGCAATGCCACAGTACAACTTTATGCTCTGTTCTAAGAGCTTACAGTTTCACTCTCTGCACTCTAGTGAAGTGCTTCCCAAATCCCTTGTGAAGTCCCCTCACAAGAAAATTTTTCTTCTAGATGAAGATAATATTGTTTACAATAAGAGAAAATCTCTAATACAGAGTATGTTTGACAGTTGAAGAGCTCTAAATGAGGTATGTGAGAATAGAAGGTTTTGACTAAAGAATTTGACAGAGTTTCAGTATATACAACATAAAATCATTACCCACACCTTCAAATGAAGTTCTATTTATAGATTTATGTCTTAACTGTACGTTAGAGATAAGATATAGTCATAAGAGACATTACCTAATGGTTACCCTGCAAAACTATCCGTTCACCAACCATATTTATTGCGTCTAATATCCAAAGTTTGAATGTTGGGGTGTCAACAAACAAATTTTGCAGAGATCATAAATTAAAGACTTTAACGTTAAACTTCAAAGTTCGTCTGTTTGAAGGTAAAATTTGAATTTTCATCTTGACAAATATTTCCCATGTTTGAACATACAAATTTTTAAGTTTAAAGTTCTTCTGATAAATGTGAACAGTTGTTCCATATTGCTACTGTGCATTCAAAATTTGAATTTTCGTGTCCAAAATTTGTCTGTTAGTGAACAGTTGTTCCATATTGCTACTGTTTGTGAGTGCAACTCAATATGGCACAAAAGTTCTTCTTTTCAAAATTCAAATTTTTAGCCTTCAAAGTTCATTTATCAGAGAGTGCTCTTTTCAGACTTTTTGCTTTCATTCCAAAGTTCGAATTTCTGAAGACCAAAGTTCATCTCTTAGAGGGACACCTGAACAGACTTACACATTTTCTCTCCAAAGTTCAAATTTTCAAAACCAAAGTTCGGTTGTCAGAGGACTGACTTGGAACTCTTTTTAAACTTCACTTTTAGATGAACTTTTATATATCTTCAGATGAATTTTTCATTTTTCACCAGTTGTGCTTTACCAGAAATTCAAATTTTAACAGTCTAAAATTCGTCCGTTAAAGGCAATATCTTTGTAAGTTTGAATTTCAGCCTCCAAAGTTTGAATTTTCAAGGCAACATATGAAGTTTAGTGATTCAAAATTTGTCTGTTAGTGAGTTTTTTTCAAATATATTGTAAGCTAACATAGGATTGTTGAAAAACACATTTTAAAAACATTTGGGTGAAAGATCAAAGCCTTTTACTCATATGAATACAATGAGAAATCTTACAAACTAATCTTGTACTCATTTTTTCTTGGATTTCTTCACTTGAGATCTCTTGTATTCCTTTGATATCTTCCTTCCAAGCTCTAGTTGTTTAGAATCATCAAAACACTTGATTCAATAGATCCTACAAGCTCAAAATATCTCTTTCATGTAGGAACTAATTTGTAATATTTTTTAGATAAATATTTTCAGTAGTCAGTGTGGGATGAAAAAGAAGATCAGATCATTATGTTCCAATAAGCAGAGGATTAGTCAATAAAAGAGTACAAAGCCATATTCATGCAACTATTCTAGTGCTCTACCTATTTACAATAGCATGATGATGAGAGGTGGAAGACGGAGAATAGGGAAGAGGATTAGAGCAAACCATTAGGAAAAGGAAGCCTTGTGTAAAGTAGACAATTTTACACATTGGTAGAGGTTAGCAGAACTACAAGAGGTAACCTGAATTATTAAAGTTTTATGTCTATTACCTAGTAAATGTCAAAAAACCTACTGTTGATAAAGTTGAAACAAGTGAAAAAAGAATGGAGCTATGAAGCAATAGTAGTGAACATAAAATAATGCTTTTTTTATTATAGTTTCCCCTTCAAATATAAAGAATTGATTTATGAGAATTTTAGTATTATAAGAGAATAAGCCTTGAGGGCGATAGATGGATTAGATGAGAATATTTGACATGTCATGAAACTTTTCAGAGTTAAATCCTAATGGATCCTATTAGTCAAGTAATAATGTGGGGTCATAGAGAATTCTAGTAAGGCTCTGAGATCGCAGTAGGTCTTATGGTCATAATAGATCAAGTATGAGGTTATAGTAGGTCTCTAAAGAAAATGAGAAAGATTAATGAGCCATAAAGCTCTAATAGTTCTTTGAAAAGAAAATGACCTATAATGATTATTTTAGAAAGGTACGAAACCTGATTAATCAGCAGTTAAAGTAGATATTTTTATTGTTCTTTGTTATATAATAACTAAATTTCTAAAAAAACACCTTTTTCTTTAAAGATTAAAAGAATTCAAATTTTCAACAACTAAATTTCTAAAAAAACATAATAGGTGAATCTTTTTATTGTTCTTTCTTACATAATAACTAGAGAAAAAAAGTAATATTTATTTGCTTTCTTAAATTAAAAAACATTTTTATTTTATAAATTAAAAAATAGCTCAAGCTTTCTATAGCTAGTTTCTAAAAAACAGCCATAGAAAGACGAAGTAAACAGTTGAAAAAGAGAAAGTATATATTTATTATTTTCTTTTTAAAATTTTTTCTATGAAAATAGCCATAGAAAGACATTTCTATGTCCTATTTTCATTTTCCCATGGCTCTCATTTTGGCCGCCTCCACACGAGTTCATTTTTTGCATTCTTTCTTCGGCTTATGTACTCCACCTCCACTACTTGTTTTGGGTACCTTACTCTTCTTTTTCATAAAAACTTCCATTCCAAGCCTCTCAACCCTTATTCATTTCTTCACCCAAATCCTCCATCTATTCCCTCACTCAGCTTTGGAGGCTCGTCTTCTTCTTCCTTTATTGTACTATTGTTCATCATCGTCTTGGCTCCTTCTTCATGTTCTCCATTAGAATTGTTGTGGGTCGCAGGTTTGTGGGTAATGAAACAAAGAAAGGGATCACAAGTAGCAAGGTCTGTTCACCTATCTCCATCAAATCTGGTTCTTATTTGTCCCTTCTTCTACACAATACATCTTTCTTCTCCATTTATGCTTAAGATACTTAGCTATAAAACAGAAATGAAATATGAGGGGTTAAGAGGGTTTAGATCTGATGTGATTTAGGCTTTTGGTTAGGTTTATAATGGCTCAAACTTTGGTAAGTAATCTACTACCTTAAGCTTGCTATCTGTGGTATTTAAAGCATGATCCATGGATTATATTTCCCTCATCCTTATCTTATGGTTTTGGCCATACCATGATTAAGAAAGGAAATGAGTTTTCTGACCATAAATCATAGGGGAAATGATAGAATGTTCATTAAAGCATGAATATGGAAGTAGTTTCATGTATGATAAAGCATAGCAATTTTCCTTCATTTTCATGATTTTTGACTAGAATGGGGTTCATATTTAGATTTGGAATTTTAAGTTTTTGAACCCATAAACGGATTCCTTGGGTCCAGTTAGTCAAGTACAAGTGTTGGATTCAAGAAAAACCCAAAGGAAACCAACATGAAAATTTTAGGGTTTAATATATATAGTATTGTGTAATTATGGAAATTAGTGGCTAATGTAGTTAAATGCTGATGTGGTTAGGTTCAAGAAAGTTTTGGAAGGCCCAAGGAGTAGTATACAAAGTGCGGAAATCAAGGGAACACAAAAAGGTAGTTAATTTCCCTTACTTGTAATGTATTGTCATACTTGCTATCAATGTGTTTGATGCTTTGTCACATGAGTATAAAGTTGTTTTGTGATATTTCTATGATATTAGCTGAGTTGCATGAGGGGTTTTGAGCCACAGGATGTCTATTTTTCAAAACAAAACTCTACCGAATTTTTTTTTTAAAATGTATTTGTTTCCAATATGCATGTGTGATGAACTATGATTTCTTGATGTTTTCAAGGTCAACATGATAATATGATGACATGTTTGGTATTAGTTACTGAGATTCTTTGAATCTCACCCTCCCATACATTAACCATGATTATAAAGCATTAATGGCAAGGCCACCAAGCAAGAGAACGGAAAGGAGAAAGAGCTTGTTGTTTGAGTTGATATGGCTTGCAAAGGCCATGAACTTTGACCATTTGTGTAAATTTGTAAATATGATATTAAAATTTTTTCTTCAAGATTTTAAGTTGCTGTAGGTCTTAGTGAATGTATGGTATGATATGAAGATGAAATAAGGCTATGTAAATATTTTATAGCTTATGTTTGGCAAGGTACTAGAATGTAAAGGATCATTCTGACCACTACAGAGTTAATCCACCACTGTTTGGACTTTTTATAGTTTAAAGTATTAATGTTATCTATGGTTAAAAAGTAGACAGAAAAGGATTTAAAATGGTCTAAAGATCACTCAATTTGGATTTATTTATGAATTATAGTGAATTTTCAAAATTAACCCAGAAAAATGGAATTTCAAAAATTGACCATATGAACAATGAAAATTCACGAAATTTACCGTACTAATTATCCAAGTAATTTCTCTATTTTATGTTTTTCCCATGTATATTTTTAGATACTTGAATCACTTGCACATAACTTTTGTAGAATTAGTTATAAATTTTCAAAATTTATTGGGAAAAAGGGAAATTGCCACATGAACAATACCACGAAAATTGAAAAATTCTGTTTTAAGTTTTATGTGATTCAAGCTTCTAATTAAGTATATTTGGACTCTAATGAGGTCTAATACATAGAAAAACGATCCTAAATCAAGGTGTTACAAAATGAAGCAAAACGAAAAGGCTATATATAATCAAGTTTTAGAAGGAATTAATTTCACATCTAATTTTGAGAATAAGTTATGTTTTATCCTTAGTTGGAATTAATTTTTCATAAGGTCATTAGCAAAAATTAATTCTAGAACTTACCCCGGAAAATATGCAATATACCTTTTGATTGAAAGCCTGCTCCAAGGGAAGTGCAATGGTATAAGCACTGTGTAGCCGGGAGGTTTGAGTTGAGAGATAAACCAATTTGAAAGTTAATATAAATAGTGCAAAAAGAAATAATAAAAAAATGGTCTTTTGTGGAATTACAAGAAAGTGCCTGAAAGAATAAATAATTATATTTTTACTTGGCTTAGGAATAGAATGGTCATTTTCCAAATTAGAAGTAAAATGTCAATATTGCATTCAAGTCCCAAGTAAAAAAATTGATATCATAAAATGCATAAATAACTATGAAAAATAAAGAGACATTGTTAAGCAAGAAGAACGGTAAATATGTCATTTTTCCAAGTTAATCAGAAAATAAGAAAATTATATTTTGGCCCCAAGAATTAAGAATCCTTGCATTTCAGTCTCTTAAAAGTGAGTTCAAAGTGAAGAGGAGATGAGAAAGAAGTTTTGGGAAATTTACAGCCAAGTACCTGAAAGTTTTGAAAATTATATTTTGACCTAATTAAGGGTAATTTCAAAATTATATAAATTTTATGTCAAAATGAAGCTCACAATGAGCTTAACCCAATGATATAATGGTCTGAGGTTAATGGAATTTGTGAACAAAAATTTCATGCCGAGCTCAAAAAAGGCACAGTACGTGGAAAAAGGGTACTGTGGGCCCCACAAAGGCAGATAAAGTAAGGAAAAGATATGTGAGTCCCACAGTTAGACCAATTGGGATAAGGATATTATGGTAATTTTATATCCTAATATAATTATAGCTAGTATCCCAATAATAGTAAAATACACTATTAAGTAGCTTTATTTGTTTAGACCGATACATGATATATCTGATAAGTAAATATCCAACATTTTTCTACCAAAATGCTCTCCATTTCATGCTCAACCAGCAGCACATGATGGAAATGGATTATTTTATTATTTTTGTCATTTTCATGAATTTTCAAGAATTCTTGTTGGCAAAATTTAATTGGTTGGCTTCTTTTATAATACTCCCTTATGTTGCACATCCAAAGCACTTGAGGAAAGATGGAGAAGCAGCTGCAAACAATGGAGAAAGGAAGAAGAAACATGAAGAGCAAGGGAGAAAGAGGAAACAGAAAAAGAGAAGAAAAATGTAAGAAAATTCCTCTCTTAAATTCTAGTGGTTTTGCTTTGAGTTTCTGGTAGTTTAACATAGTTTGAAATGAGTTTCTCCTCTCCTCTTATGCTTTGAATTTCATCCATAACCAAGGGTTTGAGAAAAGAAAGGATTTCTTGCATGAAATTGTAGAGAAAGTGTAAGAAAATACCAAAGGAACAAGATTTAGTGTGATTGAAAGCAAATTTTTAAAAATCACTTTCTTCCTCTCCAAACCCTTATTTCATCTAGTGGGAAAGGTGATTAGGAATTGGATTTTCATGTATTTGATGTTAAAAATGGATTCCTTGGGTCCAAATTAGTAAAGAACAAGTGTTGGACTCAAGAAAAATTCAAAGATAAACTATATGAATTTTTAGGGTTCAAGAATGAACTCTATGAGAGCCATGAAGAACTAGATGACTTAACATAATTATATGATTATTTCTAAGCTTGGGAAGATGTAAGGAAGTGATTGGGAAGTGATCCAACTAAAAGGATTGAAATTTAAAGAGAAAATGTTAAAACTCCAAGGTAGTATTCTTGTCTTGCTTTTATATTTTGCACAATTATGTTTTATCCATGTTTTATGAAATGACTGTGTTATCATGTTATTGCTTTGATTGTTTATTGGATTGTATGGCTATTTATGTAATAAGGGCTTTACCTAAGATGTCCTGTTTTTAAGCCATTATGCTATCAAAATTTTTATAGCCAACATGATATTTTCATGTATTTTTAATAAATTGTGCAATGCTATAAATGTTTTTATGAAATGTAATGGGGTTATTCATGTGCAAGTTTACTACTAAGATGCCCAATCTCATTCCCCTAAGTTACTAACCATGCTAGGTAATAGAAAGGTTATAAAGGAAAGTAAAAGGAAGGAGAAAAATATGAAGCAGCAAATTAAAGTTTAAAGTTATTAATAGTGTTTGACTATGAAGCATGCTTTATGTATCATATCATGTATATGTATAAGTGATGTATTATGATCCTATGTGATGTATGGGGAAGCATGCTAGATGCTATACAAATGTGAAATGATATTTAAGATTTACAAACTTATATATGATTTCCTTATATACCGTTCTGCCATATTAATATTTGGGAATGTACAAGAATGTTATGGTAAGGGAATTGAGACAAATTATGGTTCCTCGAGTTATAAGATATGATGTGCTTTATGAGGAAGCAGGTTTTATATCATTTAGCTATATATGAATTAAGTTACGTTTTTAAATAAATATAAGGACTAAAACTAGATAGTTTTTGGAAAACTATAAATTTACTATGAATATTGTTTGAGATTTAAAGGGTGTATAAAATTTATAAAGTGCTCAAAAAATTTAGTGGTTGTATATATGGAAAGATCTATGACTTGACTTTAATATGACACTGGTTTGGTTACATTTGGAGTTATATAAATGAAGTGATATATGTTTCTCCAAAACTACTCCAGTAGAAAATTATCCTGACCCTAGAGAATTTAAAAGAATGATCCGCTTTGTACATATTGAATAAATGTACAAAATAAATATGAATAAAAATTAGATATATAGGCTTTCAAATGATATAAAAAGTAGCACAAAATAGCTCTGTGCATGTTGAGAAATGGCTTTTTAAATTTCAGGGTTAGAAAAAGGATAGAAACTAGAAATAGGGGAATGAACGGTAAATTAAAGAAATAAATTATATGAATTGATTTGATGAAATTCTAGTTTCATATTTTTCCCATGAAATTCAGGATGTGCTCTAATGTTGGAGACTTGAAGCATAGTAAAATGATTTTATGCATTTAGTTATGAATTTCTGAAATTTTCTGCGCAACAATATGAATAGTCCATGAAAATGAAATTTTCAGTTTTGTAGTTTTTAATCAATTCAAGTTCTCAAGAGCCTCTTTAATAATTCCAAATAAGGCAATATTCTTGCGAAAAGTGTCCAAAGATGAGATGTGACAAACTTCATCTTCTTGGATGAATTACTATTTCTTAGTATATGTTTTTTATGATGGCAAGCAATGGCTACACAGAACAAGGAATTAGCTCACTAGTTGTTACTTTCTATACCACAGTTACCTAAGGCTCTTTTTCAGGTTTGGTCTTTTCTCCCTCCTCTTTTCCTTTGTATGTTTGTTCGAGACATAGTTCTTTATTGGTTCACTTTTTCCGGAAAAAGAAAAAAAAATTTACTGTTAAGACTTGGGTTAATTATTTGTTGTATCCATATTCATTGTGTGCTCTAAGACATGACAATGATGCGCTTCATTAGACATTAATGATACTAAATTGTATAATGAAGACAAAACACTAATTACACCATATAGAAATACTTTGGACAGAACAAGTGAAATCAAGTACAAAAACTAGTCACATAGTGGAGAACATAGTGACTTTATAATGAGAGATCAAAGTATTTATATCTTCACTTTAAGGGTTAGTTGTGAGGTACTTTTCTCATTGTCTTTTTTCATTCATTGACTATGCTTAACGTCTTATACTAATGTTTGAAAGGTAATTGAAGATTAGGACCTCAGATTAATTAATTATTACTGAATATGCTCACTACACCAATTTTAGGATTTCTTGGCGATTATTTTTACCCTTTGTTGGCGTTTCCAAAATGTCATATATTCTAGCGCTGATAAAAATGGAGTATTTTAGTTGGCATTTATACGAATGCCAACTAAAGTTACTTATAGTTAGCGTTTCTCTAGGAAACGCCAACTAAAGTATGTACTTTAGTTGGCGTTTTCTATACAAACGCCAACTTAAAGTGTACTTTAGATGGCATTTATTGTCAGAAATGCCAACTAAAGTGTCAGTTTTAGTTGGCATTTGTATAGGAAACGCCAACTAAAATATACACTTTAGTTGGCATTTCCCAAAGAAATGCCATCTTTGATTTTTTTTTTTTTTAAAAAAGGCTTTAGTTGGCGTTTCCATGGAAACGCCAACTAAAGCCAAAAATTTTCTTTTTGAAAGGTCAGGTCATTTTAAAAACCATTCTGGTAATACTCACGCACTAATAGCACCAACTAAAGCCTTTTTTAAAGGTCATTTTCTTTTTTCCAGGATTTTGGGCATAATTTTAAAAATTCATATCTAACTCTATACTGAGCCAAATCATGTATTCTATATTCCATGGGGAAGATATATATGTCTAATTACCTTCATATTTTTATTATACATTTATTTAGTCTAGACAGGGCACAACATTAATTTGAATCACTAGGGATTAGAACATCACTTTTTTCTGGAACAGTCTTGGGAAAACTTGTATATCTCTCATTGTACAACTCCAATTGAACTCAGACCAGTGGTATATTAACCTCAAAATATAAATATTTTCATAAATATAAGCCACTAAATTTTTAGAGCTCTGTATGATTTTATATCACTTTTCAAAAAGAAGTAATATATTCAGTAAAATTCTCAGCCTTCACATCACTGTCCAATTCTGATCCTGAACTTTAAAATTACACTATAAATCGTACATATATCAAAATTACATGTTCTTTAGCGTATTGGTAAGATTGTTCTCTCTAGTTTCAGGGAATATATAACACTTGACTTGCTTTCCCTGTTTTAGTCAAACAGTGTTGACTGAACTTTCATTACAACAAAATGAACTTCTAGCAATATAACATGGCAACGTAGACTTCATAACAAGCTCACATGATCATTCCATGTTTCAAATCCATACCAAACATTTTATAATGCTCATAAGGATATAATAACACAACGCACATATCTAAAAGCATATACATGATTTTATACATAATTTCAAAATATACACTCATAGCTTGAAAACACCATCAAGCATCATTCTCTTCTTCATTCTCCTTGCCTTTTCTTTGGACTCCTTTGCCATTGCTTGTGCCTATCATTTGAGATACTTGAGGGGATGAGATTGGGGGCAATCTCAGTAGCAAGTTACTTTTCATGCAATTATGTCAATCATGTCAAATAACTCACATTTGATCACATTTAATCACATCAATCATATTTAAACAATAAATTGCCACATTGGTCATACAAAAATTTGGCAGTATAACGGCTTAGAAAATGGACATTCTGGGGAATAAAACCCCTCATTTTACAGCCAAGACCAATCAAAAAAATCATAATTTCAATATGGCAACACAATTTAATCATAGAAAGACAATGAAAGAACATAAAGTAACAATATGAAACTTAGCTATCTTGAAGCATTCCTTTGGCTCTTCCTCTTGAATCTAATGCTTCCAATAGCCTCCTTAGGCTTCCTTAAGTCCCTAGACAACATTAGACAATGACTCAAGCCATTGATTTCATAGCATGAGTCATAGAGTTCATATAATACCCTACAAACCTTTGAAAATCCTTTTTCTTTATCTCTTGGTTTTCCTTGAATCCAATACCTGTTCTTAGCTAACTTGGACCCAAGGAATCCATTTTTAACATCAAAACAATGAAAATACAACTCTTTCCCATCACACTAAGCTCACCAAAATTTGACTTATAGGAAGAGAAATTGGTTTTTCTCAAAACTTGCTTACATCGTACTATACTTAATTCCTCTTGCAAAATCTTATACCTAATCATGATTTTATGGCTTTAAAACAACTCCCCATACTCAAACAAGCTTAGATCGAAATTGTATAGAGATGGAAAAGAAAATATTTCATGGAAACCTAAACCAAACAACCAAGAAAAGATACTAGAACACTTGTAAGTCATAAGAGAAACACTTGCAAATTTTCTTGGATTTTCTTCCAATTTTTTTCTATTTTTTCTTCCTTCCTCACATGGCTGCCCTTCCTTTCTTCAATTTGCAGACTTCTTTTCCTTTCTTCCTTGCTATATGGTCGGCCAAGACATGGGAAAGAAGGGAGTATATATAAATTTGCCAACCAATAAAAATTTGTCACTTAATGTTCTTGAAATCTCTATGGAAAATGACATAATTAATTGAATAATATGATTTCATCATGTGCAGCTTATTGGCCACGAAATAGGGAGTATTTTGGTCCAAAAATTTCAGATATTTACTTATCCAAATATATCTTGAACCGATCTGGACAAATAAAGCTACTTTAGTAGTATATTTTACTTTTATTGAGATACTAATTATAATTATATTAGGATATAAAATTACCATAATATGATTTTCCCAATTGGTCCAAATATAAGATCCACACATTTTTCTTGAATGAATATTGCCTCTTCCTGTAGTCCAGACTGACCTTTATCGGGTAAAATATTAATATTAAATCATAATTATCCAATACATATTATTTTGATCTTAATAAATTCCATACTATATTCCATTGGTCTTAGCTCATTGAGAGCTTCATTTTGACTATAATTTTTCATATTTTAAAAAATGTCCTTGACTCGAGATAATTTATAATTTTTAAAACTTTTGGGTCATTAGGTGTAATTTTTGCCAAATTATTTGACTTCTCTTACCCACTTGAATTCTTGTCTGCTTGGAAACAAAATTGTTATTTTCATAATTCTTAGGGATAAAACTGTAATTTCTTATTTTTTTGTCTAATCGAGAAAAATGATCTCTTTGCCTTATTTCACGTAAAACGATATCTACCCGTTTTATAAATTTTCTATGCATTTTTAGTTATCTAACATTTTAGGGATGTTACATATTGCATCGGCCTAGGGCAAGAGGCAAACAGTGTTCACAGCGGAGGAGGTCTTAGTGGAAAGCATGGAAAACAAGGGAGATCGAGAGAGGGTTGTTTTTGAAAATATGGTCGAGAGAGATGGAGAACAAGTGAGGCAGAGGGATGGGATGACATGATTCAAAGCTTCAGAAAAGAATAAAACCCTAAAAAAATTTAGATGGCATTTAATCTCAAAATGCTAATTAAAATTATATTAGTTGGCAGTTGTGTAAAAAATGCCAACTAATATTTTTTAATTTTTATTTTTTTAAAATTTTAAATACTCTTAGTTGGCATCTAGAGAGAAACGCCAACTAAAATCATGAACTTTAGTTGGCATTTTTATCGAAAACGTCAACTAAAGTATTTTTTTTCTTTTTTTAAAAAAATTTTTAAATCATCCTAGTTGTCGTTTACAAGGAAACGCCAACTAAAATATCTACTTTAGTTGCGTTTCCATAAGAAATGACAACTAAAGCATTTTTTCTTTTTTTAAAAAAATTTTAAATTATCTTAGTTGGCGTTTACAAGGAAACGCCAACTAAAATAATCCACTTTAGTTGCTGTTCCTTTTGGAAATGCTAACTAAAGTATCCCACATCCCACAACTATTGAGTGCCAAGAAATCCCAAAATTGGTGTAGTGACTTTCTTCCATTATTTGGTGTTATTAGCAAGCAAAATGCCAAGAAACATTTTGCCATCACCAAAAAGAGGAATGGCTGGTGGATTTTACATGATACACACATCTCATCTACAACTACTTCCTTTAGTGTTTCAGATAGGCACATGATCACTCTTATGAGTTAGTCAAAAGCTGATCATGCAACCATCTTTGATTGGCTATACAAATACTGCATTAACTGACTCTAGATTACTTGAAATTTCATTATCATGGGACTTAAGCTTGTCTCTTACTGTTGCCTCTGCCGTACTTTAAACTCTTTTGTTGAGATTTTTTTTGGGTTGAGAGATTATAATATTACATTATTTATTGATTTTTTTTATATGATAGCTGCTTTTTGAGTTGAACTAGTATATTGACCAATCATATATATATATATATGATAAAATAATATGTTAAAATCTATAATTATAGATTTATATATATATATATACAAACTAAAATTTGACACTTATTTTACTATTTTTTTTAAGCCTAGACCACAAAACTTTGAATAATCCTGTTTCATGATTTTATTCATCATTTCATCAACTCTGTGTGATTGGTTGCTTATACTTTGTTTTGTACAATGCACCATACTACCGAACTTCGGTGTTGTTTCTCTAAAAATTATGACTTTTGCAAACTTGAAGTGTGTTATCTTTGTGCATATCTACTAATGTCATAAATAAATTAGTGATTATGTATTAACTAAGTTACCTAATATTATGTCAGTAATCTAATTGATGCACTGTATTAAGAAAGCATACTTATGCCTCTTTGTTTTATAGTTAATCCCATTTATATACTTTTCTTTCTTCATGATAGTAAAGATGGAACTTAATTGTAGATAGCATATATAGTAATGATTATTAAATTGTTTGAAACATCTTTAATAATATAGATGTAGTCATGGTTGTTAAAGATGAGTCTCTAATTTGCTTCTTGTAACACCTTCTATTATGGCTCATCTCCCATGTATTAAATCCTATTAGATACCTTTCATCATGATTTAGAAACTAGAATCATAATATAATAAAAATAGACTTGTTCAAAATTCAGGGTACTGTTCATTTGGCAAATTCCAGTTTTTCCAATAAAATTTGAAAATTCATAACTAATTCTACAAAATTATATTGAGGTGATTCTAGTTCCTAAAAATATCTTAAAAGATTATCTACATGGAAAAAATATGAAACAGTAACTTCATTGAGCCAATTCTTATAGTAAATTTTATGGACTTTTACTGTTCATTTGGTCATTTTTCTCTCTTCTAGTTTTCTGACCTCTATTTTGAAAAATCATATTTCATTCTATTATGTACCAAATTATGCATACTCTATGTCATTTGACAGCTCTATATGTCTAATTATAGAAATATTTTTCTTCTACATTTATTTTGCTTACACAAGGCATAACATTAACTTAAATTGTGAAGGGTCAGAATTCAATCTTTACTGGAACAATTTTGGGAAAAATTCCATATCTTCTACTATATAGCTCCAATTACCTCCAAATCAGTAGCATATGAAACTTAAAACATAAATTTCTATACATATAAGCCACTAAATTTTTAGAGCTTTGTACAATTTTATATTATCCTTTAAAATTTCCAATACCTGTGATCAACCTTCCAGTTCTCCCAACTCTGCCCTGTTTTGAATCCTATCTTTATAAATTCATCATAAATTGTGTACTTAGCCAAATTGAGTGATCTATGGCTCTTTGGAAAGCTTATTCCATATGCTTTCAGGAAATATATACTACTCATACATCATACCCTATCTCATATGAACAGTACCTACATCTCTATCAGGATGCTCAAAATGAATCTTTCCATCACAACTTGGTAAGATAAACTTCATAACATAGTCATATCATCATTCATTGTTCCAATTCCATTCATAGCATTTCATAATGCTTTAAGGAACAAAATATCATAGAGATAGAGACCTCAAAACATACACAAGATTATACATAATATTCCTAAATACGATGTCATAGCTTGAATTATCAATTCAAGTATTAATTCCCTTTTCTTGCTCCATAGCTCCCATGTCTTCAATACCATTGCTTGCACCTAATGTAGTTTTCACTGTGGAAGGATGAGATTCATTGAATCTTAGTAGCTTTACCATCATACAAATATATCATCACATTTCACATATGTTGAATCAAGAATTTTGATGATTCCAAACTAACCTTCAAGAGCTTGGAATAAAGATATCAAATATGCACAAAAGGTTTCAAGTGAAGAAATTTTGGAGAAATAGGTGCAAGAATAGATGTAGGATGTTTAGTAATGTTTTGATTTGAGTAAAAGACTTTGGTTTGGTGAAAAGATGTTTTAAAACTTTGATCCTATGTTAAATCATGGAATATTTGAAAAACACCCACCAACAGACGAAGTTTGAAAGGTTTACACTGATCTACTGTTTTGAAAATTCAAACTTTGGCTTTGGAAATTCGAATTTCATGTTGAAAATGAACAAGTCTGAAAAGAGCCTTCTCTGACAGACGAATTTTGACTTGAGAAAATTCGAATTTTGATAAGTGTCTGAAAGGAGCTTTCAATAACAGACGAATTTTGGGTTTTGAAAATTCGAATTTCAGACAAAATGTAACTTATGAAAACTAAAGAAATTCATCTGAAATTATGTCAAAGTTCATCTGAAACCAAGTTTAGATTAGGCTTCAAAATTGCTCACTGACAGACGAACTTTGAATATGAAAATTTGAATTTCAGAAACAAAGCGTGAGTCTGATATGTTGACATACGTATGACAGTATTTGTAAATTCAAATTTTGAAGTAAGCATGAAAAAATGGTCTCTCTGACAGACGAACTTTGCCCTTTGAAAATTCGAATTTCGAATTAGATGAACTACTGTGCCTTATAAACCAGCTATGGACAGACAAATTTTGGGGTTCCAAAATTCGAATTTCAAAGGCACTGTAGCAAATTGAAAATACTGTTCACACTTAACAGAACGTCTTCAAACATGAAAATTCGTATGTCACAACATAGAAACATTTTCCAAAGATCAAAATTCAAACTTTGCTTCATGACGGACAAACTTCGGATATTCAACATTGAAGTCTTTAGCCATCGATTTCTGGAAAATTCGTCTGTTGACCAATTGAAATTCGAATTTCAGAATGTCAGAAGCATTAAATACGGTTGGTTAACGGATAGTTTTTCAGAGTAACCATTGGATAACCTCTCTAACGGATAGATTTTGTCTCTAACGTATAGTTGAGACCTAAATCTATAAATATTACCTCATGTGAAGTTGTGGGTAACAATTTTAACTTTGTATGTACTGAAACTCTGCCAAATCATTTACTCAAAGTCTCTTACTCTCTCACTTCAATATTTGTACTCCAACTTTCATATTCACCTGTTTAAGAGAGTTTATTCATTGTAAACAATCTTATCTTCGTCTGGAAGAAAGATTTTCTTGTGAGGGGATATCATAAGGGATTGGGGGAGCACTTAGTAAGAGTGCATAGAGTGAAAGAGTGAGCTCTAGAAACAGAGCATCATCTTTGTACTGAGGCATTTGCAAGAAGCCTACTGAATTCTTGCAGAATAGTGGAAAATCTCATGTGGTGACTTGAGGACTGGACGTAGGTCAAGTAGAGAAACAGAACCAGGATAAATATCTAAGTCTTCTCTTCCCTACTACTACTTTTACACTTTATTCATTTATACTTTGTTTTACCATCATACTTTGCTTTCTTTACCTTCTTGACATTTTGCAGAAAATTTTCAAGCTTCCCAATTCACCCTCCCTCTTAGGAAGCCAGCTTATCTAACAAGTGGTATCAGAACCCAGTTTCTTAATCAAAGGATTTCACAGTCAGGGAATTAAAATGGCTGGCTTTGGAGAAAGCATACTACCAGAGGGAAACAACACAAATAGATCACCTGGCTTCAGTGGAGAACACTATAGTTACTGGAAGATGAGGATGCAAATCTATCTCCAGTCAATTGATCTAGACATTTGGTCAGTCATTCAGAAAGGAGATTTTGTCCCAATATTTGGAAGATGATGGGAAGTATAGAGAGAAGTCAGAAGCTGAATGGAATGAGGAAGATAGAAGAAGAGTCTTGCTGAACTTCAAGGCAAAACACTGCTTGGTCAGTGCTTTGAATCAAGACGAATTTTACAGAGTCTCACAATGCTTCACTGCCAAAGAAATGTGGGATACCTTGCAAATTGCTCATAAAGGAACAACTGGAGTTAGGGAAAACAAACTGAATACATGCATAGGTGAATACAAAAGCTTTCGAATGGCTGAAAGGGAGAGTGTAAAAGAGCTACAGAAGAGATTCACCCTTATTGTGAATTAACTGAAGAGTCTGGGAAAGGAGTACACTCAAACAGAAGAGGTCAGAAAGATCCTCAGGGCTCTCCCACTGGAATGGCAGCCTAAAGTAACTGCAATAGAGGAAGCTAGAGGAGAATCAAGGGACTGTGTCACAGCTCTTTTCGGCAGCATCAAGGAGTATAAAGGAAAAATGAAGGCTCTCAAAGAGGCTGGACATGACAGAAAGAAGAAAAGTCTTACTCTGAAAGCTGCTAAGGAGAAAGAAGAAGAATCTGACGATGGAGATGAGCTAGATGAAGAAACTCTAGCTATGATGGTCAGAAAATTTGGAAAATTCTACAGCAAGAAGAGAAACAAGAAAATCTTCAAGAAACGAGCAGCTGGAGATAGCAAGAGAGAAGCAAAAGAACCTGTTACTTGCTATGAGTGTAAAAAGTAGGGACATATCAAATGGGATTGTCCACAATTCCTCAAGAAGCAAGAGAAAGAAAAGAAATCTACAAACAAAGGCAAGAAAAAGAGAGCTTACATCTCATCAATATGGGGCAACAACTCAGATGAAGAAGAAGATGATGAAGATGAAATTGCCAACATCTGTCTGATGGCTCTTGCTTCTGAAGAAGCTGAAATCCCATGCAACAGTGATCAAGAAGATGAGGTATATGAATCTGAACCTTCCTATTCTGAATTATTGGATGCACTTCATGAGCTGCATGATGAGTTTGTTAAAGTTCCTAAAGAATTGAAGCAAGCTAAGAAAAAGATTAACAAACTAGAATCCCAATGCAACATCTCTGAAATTACTTCTCTACCTATTGCTGAATCTGCTTGCTGTAAATCACGCATTGAACTAAGGCAAACCAATGAATCTCTAGTGAAAAACATGTCTAGGCTTACTAAAGGTAAAGATGTTTGCTTTGCTGGGAAGCCAAAGAATATCACAGGGAAAGGCTGGACTTGACTATGATCCTTGTGCTGTAAAAGAAAAGATTAGGAAGAAAAATCAAAATGTGTACATGAGACATTTTGTGTATGCTAGTGGCAATAGAAAGAAAGATCATATGTCACATCACATTGAATCATATAATCAACCAAGCCATGCAAAACAAAAATATTATCTGCATTGTTTTCTTCCTACTTCTCAATCCAGTAGTCCCTTTACCACCTGTCACTTCTGTAACAAGAAGGGAGATATTTTCAGTTCATGTGCTTTAAAGAAAAATGGACTTGACAGGAAGGTTAAATGGGTTCTCAAAGATACATCTGTATCTAGGGAAAAGACTACTGACAAAAAAGGACCCAAGCAAATTTGGGTACCCAAAAAGAAAATATGAACTTTGTTTTGTAAGTTTGTCTTAAAGCTAGAAAGAGCAATAAATGGTATATGGACAGTGCCTGCTCAAGTCACATGACGGGTGATAAGGAGAAGTTCATCATCCTTAGAGACAAGAAAGAAGGAAAGGTGACCTTTGGAGTTGATCAATATGGCAAAATAGTTGGCATTGATATTGTGGGAAAGAATCCTGAAACATCCATTGAAGAGGTGCTGTTTGTAATTGGCCTCAACCACAATCTGCTAAGTGTGAGCCAGACATGTGACAAAGGAAACTAGGTGCTGTTTGACTCAAAGTTTTGCCTGGTTATCAGAAAAATTGATCACAAAGTAATTCTCAAAGCTCAAAGGGATGGTAACTGCTATACTATTGATGTTGATGAACTTACTCCCTTAGATTCTGTTTACTTGATTAGCCAGGATAATGATAGTTGGTTGTGGCATAGAAGGTTAGCTCATGTTAATATGAATCAACTATCAAAAATGGTTAAAAATGAGTTAGTCACTGGCCTACCAAAAATCACTTTTGAAAAAGATAGAATGTGATGCATGCCTAAAAGGAAAACAAACTAAATCTTCTTTTAAATCTAAAAACGTAGTTACCACAACTAGACCACTAGAACTATTGCATATGGATCTAATTGGTCCATCTAGGGTAAAAAGCATTGGTGGAAATCTGTATGTGCTTGTAATTGTAGATGATTACTCTAGATTTATATGGACATTGTTCATTTCCTCTAAAAGTGATACCTTTGATGCATTTATAATCTTAGCCAAGAAAGTGCAAAATGAGAAGGGTATTTCCATTGTATCTATCAGGTCAAATCATGGAGGAGAGGAGAGTTTGAGAACTGATATTTCCTGGAGTATTGTAATGAGCATGGAATTGATCACAACTTCTCAGCTCCAGGAACTTCTCAACAGAATGGAGTAGTAGAGAGGAAAAACAGAATAATTTGAGAGATGGCTAGAGTTATGTTGAATGAAAAGGAACTCTCTCAAGTATTCTGGGCTGATGTAGTAAACACAGCAAGCTACATCATAAATAGAGCATACATCAGACCAATCCTTGGGAAGACTCCTTATGAGCTGTACAAAGGAAGAAAGCCAAATCTCTCACATCTCCATGTGTTCGGCTGTAAGTGCTTCATCCATAACAATGGAAAGAAGAATCTGGGTAAGTTTCATGCCAAATTTGATGAAGGTATATTTCTAGGCTATTCTAATAGAAGTAAGGCATATAGAGTTTTTAATAAAAAGTCTAAATTAGTAGAAGAATCTGTGAATATAGTATTCATTAAAAATAAAACTGTTTCCAAACATGTCATTGATGAGGATGATCTTCTTTCAAATTTTAAAAATTTAGATCTTTCTGATAAAGGTAAAACTGAACCTCCAGTAATATTTGAATCTATTAACATAGAGGAAGATATTCAGGAGAAAGACTTTGAGGATGAATACAATGAAGAAATGTCTCAAGAACTCCCTAGAGCTTGGAGATATCAAAGGAATCATCCTGTTGATCAAGTGATAGGAGATGTTCAAGAGAGAATTAAAACCAGAAAACAATTAAGATATCAAATGATAAATAGTGCTTTCATTTCACAAATTGAACCTAAATGTACTGAAGAAGCCTTAACTGATGAATACTGGATTCTAGGTATCCAAGATGAGTTGAATCAGTTTGAAAGAAATCAAGTTTGGGATTTAGTGCCAAGACCCAAAAATAATCTTGTCATTAGCACTAAATGGGTTTTTAGAAATAAACTTGATGAATCAGGATCAATAATCAGAAATAAAGCTAGGCTGGTTGCAAAAGAATATAATCAAGAAGAAGGTATTGATTTTTGAAGAAACCTTTGCTCCTGTGGCTAGAATAGAAGGAATTAGAATTCTGTTAGCATATGCATGCATGAAAAATATTTTGTTGTATCAAATGGATGTGAAGAGTACTTTTCTAAATGGATATATCATGGAAGAAGTTTATGTAGACCAACCTCCAGACTTTGAGGACTCTATAAAACCAAACCATGTTTATAAACTAAAGAAAGCCCTTTACGGTTTAAAGCAAGCCCCTATAGCATGGTATGAAAGATTAAGTAATTTTCTAACTGAAAAGGGGTTCAACAAACTTTATTCACTAAGAAAAAAAATAAAGATTTACTTATTGTTCAAATCTATATTGATGCTATTATATTTGGTGCTACTAATGAATCTCTTTACAAGAATTTTTCTAAGCTAATGCAGGGAGAATTCGAAATGTCCATGACGGGTGAACTCAACTTCTTCCTTGGATTACAAATCAAGCAGTGTGATGATGGTATCTTTCTCAATCAATCCAAGTATCTAAAAGAATTGCTAAAAAAGTTTAGGATGGAGAATGCCAAGCCAATGGGAACACCCAGGGCTACAACAACCAAACTGGATATGGATGAAAAAGGGAAAATGTTTGACATAACCCAGTATAGAAGAATGATTGGATCCCTACTGTACCTAACTGCCAGCAAACCTGACATCATGTTTAGTGTCTGTATGTGTGCAAGATTTCAGTCATGTCCCAAGGAAACCCATGCAACTGCTGTGAAGCGTATCTTCAGATATCTTATTGGAACATCACAGATGGATTTTTGGTATCCAAAAGGCAATGGAGAAGATCTCAAAGGATACACTGATGCTGACTTTGCAGGATCCAAAACTGACAGAAAAAGCACAAGTGGAACTTGTCAGTTTTTAGGAGGATCATTGGTTTCATGGTTTAGCAAGAAGCAAAACAGTGTGGCTTTATCCACAGCAAAGGCTAAATATGTTGTGGCTAGAAGCTATTGTGCCCAAATCATCTGGATGAAATAGCAGCTTGAAGATCTTGAGGTTGAGATGAAGGAAATACCAATAATGTGTGACAACCAAAGTGCCATAAACATCACAAAGAATCCTATCGTGTATTCAAGGACAAAACATATTGAAGTTAGGCACCACTTCATAAGGGATCATGGTCTGAAAGGAGAAATCAGATTAGAATACATCCCTACAAAAGATCAAGTTGCTGATATCTTGACAAAGCCTTTATCAGAAGATAGACACTACAAAATCAGTAGAGAATTGGGTATGGTAAATCCCAATGAATTGTAAGTAAACCCTAGTGAATTTCTGTTTTTAGATTTTCTAACAGTAAATTAATTATAACTTAAGCATTGGAGAAAGTTTAATGTAAGTTGCAGGTGCTCCTCATGAGTTTAAATGACAGTAGATCTGAAAAATGGAGCAAATTAGAATGGAACAGTCAAAAAGAGAAAGAGACAGCAAGAAATTTGAGTTCTGGATCCATTCTGTAAGTTTTTAAAGTTGAAATTCATATTTTGGTTGTATGTTAGATGAATTTCCTCAATAAATTGTTTTTGAATGAGGGAGCATGCTCAACATTCGAATTTAGATGCCGAACAGACGAACTTCAGCTTGGAACAGTTCTCGGTGATCTCTCGAAATTCATCTGTTGGTCCTTGAAAGTTCAAATTTTCAAAAATAAATGATTCAACGTTATCTTTGTCCGAAATGATGTTTATACAAATGTCTATTTCACAACATACGCATGTTTGAGAACCTTTACAAAGTACAGAAATTCGAATTTATGATTCAAAATTCATCTGTTAGAACATGCTCATATTGTTGAACCTCTGAAAGATGAATTTTCATGTGCATAATTCATCTATTGTTTGTTGCATTGATTATTGCTTGATGCCTGCTCTTCGAAATTCAAACTTTGTTGAAACAAAGTTTGTCTGTTCATCTTGTGCTGCTTGGACCAAGCCTCTGTCAGATGAACTTTCAGAAGAAAATTCATCTGTCAGTAAGCTTTGCTGGATGGTTTAACTTGTAACTACCCGAAGTTTGAATTTTGACCCCTTAAAATTCGTCTGTCCTACGGTTACACATGTTAAAACCAATGATTTTCTTCTGAATAGACGCAACCCTATTCATCTCTTCTCCAAGTCTGTTCAAATTCTCTCTTAAATACTCCTCAATTCTAATCGTAAATCTTCTTTTCCCATCATTTAAACTCCTTTTCGCCTCCTATAAACCCATTATCAACTTCATTCTGAAACATTCATCCATGAAAATGGCAAGAGTAAAGAATCCAGAAGTTGGAAAAGGAGAGACACGATCAAAGAGAATGGTTAAATCCCAATATGCCTCAAAGGAGGGAGAAAAATCGAAGAGAAAAGCCGAATCAAGCAAGGCAACTCCCTCTAAACGACAGAAAATAACCCCAAAGGCAGAATCAAAGAAAGCTGGACCCTCTTCATTAAAGAAAATAGAACCTTCGGTCCCTATTCCTGCCGCTGTTGCTGTTGCTTTCACTTCCTCCTCCAGTACTGAATCTGGAGAATACCGACTCACAACAATGCCATTATGGAGCACTCCTCAGATTCAGGAGGAATACTCGACCAAGTTTGCCAGTAAAAAGGTAATCAAGCCTTATTGTGTGAACATGAAAGATTTCTTAGTCTCTAACAATTTTGATGCTGGGATATGGATGCTGAGGTATAAGAATCTGTTAGAGATACTGGAGATGTATGATGATGAAGTAATTAAGACATGGTATGCCTCCCTGAAATACAACAGCAAGAAGAAGAAGCGGGAGGTCAATCTGAGATCAAGGACCATCTGGCTCACAGATGAAACTCTTAATTAAGTGTTGGAAATCCCGGGGCAAGATGGCCTTAAGATTGACATCACTGCTTCTGCGTATATAGATGAGGCAGAGACTGCTAATGAAGAAAGTGGCCCCTTTCTGAACTACAAAGAGAGCACAATCTTGAACACATTGTTCAGAAGAAGGGAAAATAGGCCAACAATAAACTTGCTGAAGCCCACTGACCTTAGTGCTCAAGTGAGGATCCTATACTACATAGCGCCTAGGATTATCTTCTACAAAAGAGGCAGTTTCAATTTGATCACAAGGGCAGAGGCACATGTAATGGCAGCAATCATGCGTGGGAAGCTTATCGACATTGGTCATATCATTCTCCAACGCATGATCAAGGCAAGGGATCAGAGGAAAGACTATACACTCCCCTATGCAGCAATCATTTCCAGAATTCTACAATATGCTAGAATTCAGCACCTTGAAAAAAGAAAAGCGAAGCCCACTGAGATTTTCAAGGAAGAGAAGCTACAAAGAATGGGGATTAAGAGAAATGAAGGAAGATGGATTTGGAAGGGAGCAGGAAAATCTGAAGATCTATTCTTTGTTGAAAATACCTCTCTACAGCAAGAAGGTACCTCTGAGGCTCCTGCAAAACATACACCTCAGCCTTCTCAGCCTATCCCGTCTCCATCTCTTCCTGCTCACATTCCATCTACTCCCTCCTTTCGTGCCAAGCCAACCAAGATCACTGAGTTGTATGACAGTCTGTCCACACTCATATTAAGCATCAGGGATGAGCAAAATGCCAAGTTTGCTCATCTACAAGATCAAATCCACTAGTTGGCCAAGAACATAAAGGTGGTTGCTGATGCATATGAATACATTCGGAATGCAATTCCTACCACATCAGCTTCACCTCAGCCAGAATTCTCTGAGCCTACAAAATCTCTAACTCCTAAGCCTCCAAGTCCCTTTGAGCTAGTAAAAAGATTAGTGGCAGCCATCTCCACTTCACCATTCATGCAGGCTGCCCTAAATGAAAAAAGAAGCATTGTGCCTTTTGTTGATTTGGAAGCCATTGCACACAATGCTCTCTTGCAAGCTCGGAGAAGAAGGCTTGAAAAAATGTTTCCTCCTCCTGCTCCCTCACGTGTTACATACCTTGGTTTCTCAGAGGAAAGAAGGGCACAATTGGCAATCACAAGGTAAGAAATTTCTAAACTTCTTGAGATTTCTTATGATGAAAATGAAGACACAAGTTCTGAAGTTTCTGGGTCCTTGCCAAAGCTCAATCCAGAAATGTCATATGTTCCTGTGCCTCTTCAAGCCATTCCAATGTCTCAGATACCTCCTCCTGCTGATTTTGTTCACCTTCCTAATGATGCCAAAAAGGGGGAGAAGAGTGAGCAAACTGGAAAGTCTAGAAAATTTGCTGTTGAGCCTTCTGGAAAGACTTATAGCAAGAAGACTAAGACCAAGTCAAAGGAAAAGTGATTAGAACTTAAGCTTGGGTCCTCTTGTAGTGCTATATTTTGTCTCTGTTGTTTGTGTTTTAATTTCTTGCATTAATTGTCTCGTGTAAAGCAACATTTGATGAAATGAAAGAATTCCTTGGTTGCAATGATCTGTTCTTGTTGATCTTTGAATCTCCTTCATCTCTTTACTTGATCATGATATCTTTTGCATTATAATGCATATGTTAAGGGGGAGCTTGTTAAAGCAAACCTAAGTACTAATCCAGCTTGTAAGTTGTTTTGTCATCATCAAAAAGGGGGAGAATGTTGAATCAAGAGTTTTGATGACTCCAAACCAACCTTCAAGAGCTTGGAATAAAGATATCAAAGATGCACAAAAGGTTTCAAGTGAATAAATTCTGGAGAAATAGGTGCAAGAATAGATGTAGGATGTTTAGTAATGTTTTGATTTCAGTAAAAGACTTTGATTTGGTGAAAAGATGTTTTAAAACTTTGATTCTATGTTAAATCATGGAATATTTGAAAAACACCCACCAACAGACGAAGTTTGAAAGGTTTACACTGACCTGCTATTTTGAAAATTCGAACTTTGGCTTTGGAAATTCGAATTTCGTGTTGAAAATGAACAAGTCTAAAAAGAGACTTCTCTGACAGATGAATTTTGACTTGAGAAAATTCGAATTTTGATAAGTGTCTGAAAGGAGCTTTCAGTGACAGACGAACTTTGGGTTTTGAAAATTCAAATTTCAGACAAAATGTAACTTATAAAAACTAAAGAAATTCATCTAAAATTATATCAAAGTTCATCTGAAACCAAGTTTAGATTGGGCTTCAAAATTGCTCACTGACAGACGAACTTTGAACATCAAAATTCGAATTTCATAAACAAAGCTTGTGAGTCTGATATATTGATATGTTGACATACGAATAACAGTATTTGTAAATTCGAATTTTGAAGTAAGTCTGAAAAAGAGGTCTCTCTGACAGACGAACTTTGCCCTTTGAAAATTCAAATTTCTAATTAGATGAACTACTGTGCCTTATAAACCAGCTACGGACAGATGAATTTTGGGGTTCCAAAATTTGAATTTCAAAGGCACTGTAGCAAATTGAAAATACTGTTTACACTTAACAGAACGTCTTCAAACATGAAAATTCGTATGTCACAACATAGAAACATTTTCCAAAGATCAAAATTCAAACTTTGCTTCATGACAGACGAACTTCGGATATTCAACATTGAAGTCTTTAGCCTTCAGTTTCTGCGAATTCATCTGTTGACCAATTGAAATTCGAATTTCAGAATGTCAGAAGCATTAAATACGGTTGGTTAACAGATAGTTTTTCAGAGTAACCGTTGGATAACTTCTCTAACGGATAGATTTTGTCTCTAACGTATAGTTGAGACCTAAATCTATAAATATAACATCATTTGAAGTTGTGGGTAACGATTTTAACTTTGTATATATTGAAACTCTGCTAAATCATTTACTCAAAGTCTCTTACTCTCTCACTTCAATATGTGTACTCCAACTTTCATATTCACTCTATTTAAGAGAGTTTATTCATTGTAAATAATCTTATCTTTATCTGGAAGAAAGATTTTCTTGTGAGGGGATATCACAAGGGATTGGGGAAGCACTTAGTAAGAGTGCATAGAGTGAAAGAGTGAGCTCTAGAAACACAGCATCATCTTTGTACTGAGGCATTTGCAAGATGCCCACTGAATTCTTGCAGAATAGTGGAAAATCTCAAGTGGTGACTTGAGGATTGGACATAGGTCAAGTGGAGAGACCGAACCAGGATAAATATATGAGTCTTGTCTTCCCTACTGCTACTTTTATAGTTTATTCATTTATACTTTATTTTACCATCATACTTTACTTTCTTCACCGTCTTGACATTTTGCAGAAATTTTTCAAGCTTCCCAATTCACCCCCTTCTTGGGAAGCCAGCTTATCTAACAACATAGATCATCAAACAAACTCATCAATTCATATAATGCCATAACATTTTTATAAAAATTTCAGGAAAAGTTTCAATTTGTAAAATGGGTATTCTGGGGCTTCAAGCGCCTTCAAACAACTCAGCCAACAATCAATGGACATCACAAAATATTAATCATGGCATCAAACAAGTCATAAAGTTCATAAAAATTCATAAGACAATATAATGCATATAATGGAAAAATGCTACCTTTATGCTTTCCTTTGAATTTTGTCTCTTCCAAACACTTCTCCAAGCTTTCTTAGGCTTCCTCAAACCTAAACATATCATCAAATAACTACTCAAACTAATGGTTCCATTACTTTCTTCAAAAAGTGTTCGTGAAACCCTAATTGTTCAAAAAACCACCAAAAATTCATTCATAGCTCAAAAATGATGAATAATACCTCTATTCCATGTAATATTTCATGAAAAATCTAAATATGGCCTCAGAAATACCAAAGTACATCTCTAGCTATGGTTATTGTTCATTTCAAAATATAAAAGAGGAAGAATTGGTTTTCTTTGAAATACTTTGAACTACTCATGAAATCATACTTTAAGTGAATATTCTAGCTTTTCCCCTATGTTTTATGGTTGGGAAACACATTTTCTTGCTAGATCAAGATTTGGCCAAAACCCCAAGAGAGTGGAAAAGAAAATCTAATCCATGGATCATGCTTCAAAGACTATAAACTGCATGCTTAAGGTGGTAGATAGCAACTTACCACTTAAGCTTTTGACTTCTCCTTGAGTTTCTCTTCTTTCTTCTCTTTTTTTGCTCTTCTCTCTTTGTGTTTTCTCCACTAGTTTTTGGCTTCTGTAGGCTCGTGAGGATAAAGTGCAAAATGAGTGATTAAGTGGCTTAATTAAGTGGCTAATTCTGGTTAACAACTTAACCCAACTTAGGTTACTTTTTGGCCAAAAATTACCAACTTCTTGGAGAAGTTTTCTCCAAAAATCTAGGCTGCCCAACTGCCCCAAATGTCATGCCAATAAGTGAGTTTCAAGTGTCCAAAATTGCTCAATTTTTCCTAACCCAGATATATCCTGAACCAAATAATTTTTAACTGTACCGATAAAACTACTTTTCATAGTAAATTAGTATTTTTGGGTTACAGGACTATTCCAATTTTATTTTTATATTCCCTTAATTATCCTACCCCAAATGGTATCTATGCATGACCCAATTCTATCTCGGTTTCTTTTTAATTGTTTGTAGGACCCATAATTTACTTTATCAATATTTAGTTACTTTTATACACTCGGCACTAATTATTTATTTATCCTTAAATATTTACCCTCAATGCCATATATCATTAGGCTCATCTCATCGAGAGCTTCATTTTGACAATAATTTTACATATTTACAAAATTACCCCTACCTGGGGTTAAATTATAATTTCTAAAATTTTTAGGTCATTAGGTGTAATTTTCTCGAAGAAATTTTTAATTCCTTCTCCATGTGATTTTTATTGGCTTGAGAAATAGATATCATTTTTATAATTTTTTAGGGGAAAAAAAGTAATTTCTCATTTTTCCGCCCAACCAGGAAAAATAATCTATTTGCCCTTTTTCACATAAAATGGTGTTTGCCTATGTTTGTAAATTTTTTATGCATATCTAGCTATTTTAACTTTTTTGGAATATTACACTTCTTCTATTACCTTTGCAGGGACATTATTTGTGAGAGTCCTGATGTAAAAAGGGAAAGCATCAAGATGATATTTAGTTACCTCACACAAATGAAACAACATTGGAAGGAGCTATAGTATTTATAGTTTTTTGTTTTTGTTTTTGCTAGTTTGAACTTATTTCATGATAGCAATTTTGAGAGATTGTTTAGATATTATTTATAGTATTGAGAGATTATTTAGATATTTTTCTTTTATAGTTTATAGTGTTAAAGGATGACTTGTATTATGAATTGTAAGATACGATATATTAATAATATTGTTGTTGAATTGAAATTCTAGATATGTTGTACTGGTTGTTGGAATTCATTTAGCTTTATTGCATAACTAGTCCTATATAGGTAAACTAAAAATCAGAATTTTTTTTCAAAAACCCTTTTTACGACTTTTTTTTTTAAATAACCATAGAAAATGTCCCTTTCTAATGCTATTTGTCAAATAACAGCCATAATAGCTTTAAAAAATTTAGTAAAAAAGAAACTTTTTACGGCTATTTTTTAACAAACATAAAATGTTATACTTTTTTATGTCTACAGCTTCTACATCATTTCTAGAACAACCATAAAAAGACTAAAACAACAGACATAAAATGATGTTTTTTGTAGTAGTGGGTGATGAGATGCTATCATAAGATATCATGTCAATTGATATAAGAAAGAAGAAGCAGGGATTGAATGCCCTAAAGCTAAGCCATAAATCATTCAAAGGTCACGCAGATAAGTTATGATCTAAAAGGAAGCCATTGACAACATTCTATAATACTAGTTTTAGCATGAGTATTACAGAACCCCTCAGTACCTTACAGTTAAGTGTGCTCAAGTGAGAGAAATTTCAATATGGATAACCTGCTGGGAAGTAGTAAAGAATGATAAAGATATAAGAAGTAAGAAAGAAAGATGTGCCAGTTGTTAAATAAAGGACACTACGAATTATGGTTATGCCAAATAGTCTTGCTACCTATTAAGACTACATAAGTAAAAGTATGAATAGTTCATAGAGGTTCTCATGAATGATAGGTTAAAGTACTCCAATTTGTAAAGGAGCATGAAAGACAACTGGGAATTTTCGAAACATTTTAAATGAAAATAATGACTTGCTAAACTCAGTGAATGTAGCTCATGAAAATATGGTTAGTAGGTACAGAATCTCTCATAGGATCATAGTAGATCCTAGTAAGTGAGTAAAGTTACAAAGTGAGAGAGACTGACAATTAGAATAATCTGAGAAATTTACCAAGTGTAGTAAAATGTTATGAAAGATTTTTCTTAGGTTGCCTTATTGCTTAACTAGAAAGAAAGTTTTGTGGGAAAAGAATTACAAAATGAATTTTTATGAACTAGTGAGGCTAAATCTCATCCCCTATGCTAACATTCTTGATCCAATGATGGTCTAGGAGGTCTATTATAATGAAAAATATGGATCAGAGTTTGAGTAATGTAGCAGGGTTTAGTTAAGGAAGTAGCTTATATTTTTTACGACAAATTTTTATGAAAATTTATTCCCACACATAGCAGTGGTTATTAATGCTCTTGAGAAGTAGATTTGTTATAAGTTAAAATGAGTTATAATCTCTATGGTAATTACCATAAAGGTATTATGAGACCACTAAGAATCTCAAGTAACTATTAAATAAAGAGAAAAGTGGACTTAAGATAAAGACAAAGAAAACAAAAGAAGCTTGAGATGGCCCTATAAGTGTCATATAAGTAAAGTTAATACAGTAAGCTTATGCTTTGGTAGATGGACAATTTATGTAATGGTTTAAAAGCTACGAAAAGGTAAATAAATGGATGACGTAAAGTGCCAATGTAAAGACTATAGTATGAACAAGATAAAGGAAAATCAAGAAAGTAAAAATACATAAATTAGATAGAAGTGTTTGATACCCTAAGAAAAAGAGAGTATATAATGTTTTAACATTTCCTAATATAAAGAGTATTAGTCAGGCTTCTCTAATGTGATAGATTAGTAAGAATACCATAGTGAAATATTAACTTCTAGGTTAGGAAATGAAGAAAGAAAGTGTTCCTCTGGAAATGGGGAAATAAAAGCTCAGATGAAACAAAGATATTCATAACTATACCAATAAGGTATGTTTTAAACTTTGACGATGAAATTTATTTCAAGAAGATAGAAATGTAATATCCAAAATTTGTATTAGATATTAAGTAATGTAGTGTAACATCCTAAGAAATTTAAAATATCTAGAAATATATAGGGAACTTGCAAAAATGAATAGACACCGTTTTGCATTAAAAAGGGCAAAGAGGTCATTTTTCCCAATTAGATGGAAAAATGAGAAAATTATATTTTTACCCCTAAATAATTATAAAATAACATCCATGTCCCTAAAGCATTAAAAATTACATGGGGAAGAAATAGAAATGCCCTTGGGAAACATTACACTTAATGACCTGAAAGTTTCAAAAATTATAATTTAATCCTGGGTCAGGGGCAAATTTGTAAATATATAAAATTATTGTCAGAATGAAGCCCTCAATGAGGGAAGTCCAATGGTATATGGCACTGAGTGTTAATGTTCAAGAATAAGAAAATAATCAATGTCGAGTGTCCAATAGTAACAGTAAATTGATAAAGTAAACTGTGGGCCCTATCGATGGTTTAAAGGAAACCAGGACAGGATATGGGCCATACATAGATATCATTTGGCACAAGATAATTATGAAAATATAAAATAAAGTTAGAATAATCATGTAGCCCAAAAATGTTAAATTACTGTAAAAAGTAATTTTAGCAGTATAGTTAAAAATTACCCGGTTCAAGACATATTTGGACCAGGAAAATTGAGCAATTTTGGACACATAAACACCACTCATTGTCATCTGAATTTGGCAGATTGGGCAGCCAATTTTTGCCCCAAAACTTCATCAATAAGGAGTTGAAATTTTGACCAAAAAGTAACCTAAGCTTAATTAAGAGTTAGTCATGATTAAGCTACATAATTAAGTCCCTTAATCACCCTCTTTCTTCTGTACTTTCACGAGCATTCAGTAGCCAAAATAGATGAAGAAAAATGCAGAGAAAGAAGAGAGAAAGAGAGTAAGCAGAAGAGAAAACTACAGGAAAAATTTGAAAGCTCAATTGGTAAGTTGCTTCTCTACTTCAAGCTTGTTAGTTCTAAGGTTTAAAGCATGGTTCATGGATTAGAAACTATTCTCCATTCTCTTAAGGTTTCATCCAAATCTTGATTTAGCAAGAAAATGAGTTTTCCAACCATCAAATTTAGGGGAAATGCTAGAATACTCATTTAAAGCTTGAATATGCAAGTAGTTTGTTGTATAACAAAGTCTAGCAATTTTTCTTGAATTACCCTGATTTTGGATGAGCTACTGTTCACACTTAAGGTTGGAATTTAATAAATGGACCTCAAAAATGGTTTCCCCATGGTCCAAAACCTTAGGAAAAAGTGATGATTTTATGAAAAAGCTTAAGATTGAGAAAGTGAAATTTTTAGGTTATTGAAGCTTAATTCATAATGAATAGTAATCATACCTAGAGATGGAATTTAGTAATTCTGAGGCCATATTTGGATTTCTCATGAAACATTACATGGAATAAAGGTATAATTTATCATTTTTGAGCTAGGAATGAATTTTTGGTGAATTTTTGAAGAATTAGGGTTTCATGAACACTTTTTGAAGAAAGTCATGGAATCATTAGTTTGAGTAATTGTTTGATGATATTTTAGGTTTTAGGAAGCCTAAGAAAGCTTGGAGAAGTGTTAAAAGGTCCTAGAAGTGTTGGACAAAGTGTGGGAAGCAAGGAAGTACTGTAAGGTAGATAATCCTCTTTACTAACATCACATTGTCATTATCGTTCCTTTGATATTTGACACTGTGGCATATGTATGAAATGTTGATTTGTGATATTTCTATATTGTTGGCTGAGTTGTATAAGGGGTTTGGAGCTCTGGGATGTCCATTTTACAAAATGAAACTCTGCTGAAATTTTTATAAAATTTATATGTTCAAATGTGCCTATGTGATAAATTAAGGTTTATGTGATGCTTTTATGAAAAATGTGATGATATGATGGCATGTATGGGATTTATCTATTGAGATTCTTTGAATCTCACCCTCTCACATATAAACCATGATTAGGTAGCAACAATGACAAGACCTCCAAGGAAGAGAAGGGAAAGGAGAAAGAATTTGGTATTTAAATTGATAAAGCTAGCATTGGCCATGAATTTTGAGCTTTTGTATAAATTTGTAAATGTGATGATAAATATGTTTCTCCAAGTTTTATGTTCCCTTAAGTCCTAGCTAATGTATGGCATGATATGAAAATGAAATATGGTCATGTGAATATCTTACAATTTTTTGTATTGTAAGTATAAGGATACAAATGGTCATTCTGACCACTACTGAATAAATGTGCCACAGTATGGGCTTCTTGATGTATAAAATATGAATTTTATATATGTTTAAAAACTATACAGAAAGAGCTTTCATATGGTCTAAATATCACTTAATTTGGATGATTGTATGATTTATTGTGAATTTTCAAATTTAGCCCAGAAAACTAGAATTTCTAAAATTGACCATATGAATAGTAGAAATTCACGAAACTTACTGTGTAAATTGGTCAAGTAATTACTCTGATTGATATTTTTTTCATATAAATAATGTTTTAAGCTATAAATAAAGACTTGAATCACTTTTATATAATTTTTATTGAATTAGTTATATTTTTCTGAAATTCAGTCGGGAAAAAGAAATTTGTTTAAATAAGTGTACCCGAAATTTGAAAAATTTTATTATAATATTTATGTGATTCAAGATTCTAATTAAGTATAATTGGTCTCTAATGAGACATAATAAATGGGAAATAGTCCTAAATAGAGGTGTTACATGTAGAAAAAACTAGAGCATATTTGAAATGTGTGAAGAATTACAGAAAATGGAGGGACACAAAAAGACGAAGAATGGTAAAAAGATCATTTTCCAAGGTTAGAACGAAAAAATGAGAAAATTATAATTTTTCCTCCAAAAAAAGAATCCTATGCAAGATGCTCCCTAAAAGAAAGAATTTTACTCAACTTAGTCCTTGGGGAAAATTACAGAAAAGGAACAAAAGAATGAAAAATTACAATTTTGCCTTCAGCCAAGGGCAATTGTGGAATTTTTTTGGAATCCTATCCGAACCTCTCAGTGAGCCGAACTCAATTGAATACGATTTACAAAATAATTGAATTTGTATAAATTTATAATTTCAATGTACATTCAAAAGCATTTTTCAACCTATAAGAGAGTTTATGAGCTCCATAAAAATGTATAGGTGAATAGCACAAGATATGGATCTTCACAAATATATTTGAGGATTAAAATAATAAATTTACCTCAAAATCAAGTTTAGAACAATCATGTATCAATTAAATGATAATTATGATAAAAGTAATTAATCGGTACAGATAAAAGTAATCAGTAAAAGTTATTTTGGACTAATAAAATGTATGAAGCAATTTTTTGGCCAAAAATTCTATAAAAGTGGCTTGACACAGCATCAAGGATATGGATGGAATTTATTTATCTCATTTTAAGTGGATTTTTCATTAAAATTAACCAAAGTTAGTTAATTAACTTGAGACACTATTTGTTCATTTGATATCTCTCCTCTCCACCTTGAGTTAAGCCACTTAAAGCCTTTATCTTCCTTCATTTTGTACATGAGAATCAGACCAGAAAAGAGAGAGAGAGAGAGCACGAAACTTGAGAGGAAAAGGAAGAGAAAAAGAGAAGCTAGAAGGCAAAGATTGAATTTCAAGGCCAATGTAATCACTCTAGCCCTCTCTACCATGTTTTCTCAAGTTCTTTAAGGTAGTTTCATGGAGTTTTTTTCCCTCTCCTACCCTTTAATTTTTGGCCATGACTTGCAAGAGAGAGAAAGTAGAGCTATCATGAAATAAACCAAGGAAAAAGCTGGAATAGGTGACTTGAAGCATGAATTCATGAGTGGTACAAGTTTCATGAAGCAAATATTTCTTTTACAATTTTTCTCTCATTTTTGGCCAACTTATGGTTTCTAATAGAGAAGGAATTTCAAAATTTTAACCCCAAAAAAGGATTAATTGGATCCAAAATAGGTAGAAATAAGTGTGTTGTATAAGAGAAACTATGTGGTTTGCAAAAAGAAAATTTAGGGTACAAGAATGCCTTATACCAACATTGTCTAGGAATGCATTATGGCAAGATTACCCAAGAGAAGAAAGGCAAAGAAAAGCAAGTTGATAATTCAGATCATTTTGCTACAAATGGTGTTTTATTTCAAGCTACTATGTAGATTCACATGTTTGGTATTAAATATATACATGGAGATGATCATGAACCTTTAGGTCTTATGTGATGTATAATATGATATGTGAACAAAATATAGCCATGCATGTACTTTATGGCTTTCATTTTATTAAGTTATGGGATGTAATTTGGAATTATGGCCATTGAATGAAAATTCAGATACTATTTAAGCCTCTTTATGTTTTATATATGGATGAAAACTAGACAGAGAGAGATTTTATTTGGTCTAAAGAGCACTCAATTTGGATAATTGTGCAATTTTATATGATTTTTCAAAATTATCCTAGAAACCAGGAAATTCTGAAAATAAACAAATGAATAGTAATAATTTTCAAAATTTATTGTACTGATTGGTCAAGTCAATGCTTTGATTCATGTTTTTTCCATATAGAAAATATTTTTGACTATTTCTAAGGACTTGAATCATGTGTATGTGAATTTTGTAGAATTAATTATAATTTTTTGAAATTCACCCGGTAAAAAGAGATTTACCAAATGAATAGTGACCAAATTTTGGAAAAAATTTATTATGGTATTTTATGTGATTCAAGTTATCAAATGGTCTTCAACGGACTTAAAGATCATCTAATACATTGGAATTAAGCCCAAAGATCTAGGTGTTACAAAGATAAGAATAACAAGGATAACCAAAAGTTTTCATGTTTTCGTTATCAGGATACTTACCAAACAACTTGAAGTAAGGTGAAATACCACCAAAAATAGAGGAAATAAGTCTATTAATAAGAAAACAAGATGTATGACAAGCTTCCTAAAATTTTAGCAGCAATTTAGCTTAAGCAAGCAAAGTCAAACTTGTCTCAACCAAACGACGTTGCTTTCTTTCAGCTCTTCCATTTTAAGCTGATGTGTAAGGAAACGATTAGTGGAAAATAACACCTAAGTCAACTACTATTTTAGTACAAGTCTGCATTCACCTCCCCAATCACTACTCATTTTTTATCTTAGGTTCAAACTGATTTTCAACCATCATTTTTCAGTTGAATGAACACATTTAGAGCTTCATCTTTAGTTTTTAATGGATAAATTCAAGTATGGCTACTACAATCATCAAGAAATAGAATATAATATCAAAAGTCATTGATTAACAATACAAGTGAAGGGCTGTAAAGGTGGGATAAGGTGGGAAGATAAATAAGAAGAGTAGAAAATTAAAAAGGAGAAGAAATTTACTGAAGAAGTCTTAATAATATTTAATCAATAAGAAAAGAGAGATAATTAAAATAAAAGGTTCTAAGACTTATTTATAAAACCTTAAATCCTAGTCTAATTAGAGTCCTAAAGAAAAGATAAACTATAAGATAAGTCTAAAATAATCAAACCCTAAAAACTAAAAATAAAAGATAAATAATACCCAAATATTAATTCTTTTTCTTCCTAAAATAAGCCTTGAATTTTTTATTATTTCCCCCTCGCTTGAAAGAACTCTCCTTCAGAGAGTTAGAAAGCTAGTAGGACTCAAGCAAGGCAGGATCTAGGTGAAGAAACTCATCTTCTGTAATCCACGCGGCATCCAAGTTAATGTGGCCTTTCCACCGAACAAGATAACGATGGATAGATCCCTCAAGTGTGAAAATAAGTTGATCATCCATAACTTTGTTGATTTCTTCTAGAGATGATATAGCAGATAACAAAACTGGCACAAGTGCATGATGCAGTTGAGCAACCATAAAGTCATTGGGAAATGGCCAAGGAGGCTCAAAAGTGCCTCTATAAAGAGCTAGATCTTCAACATTGAACACTAGAATGATAGTCATGTCTGGAGGTTATTCAAGCAAGAAAGCATTGGCCTTAAGTTTTTTTGCAATACGAAATGGTCCAGAAGCTTGAGCATGCAACTTCTTAAAGGAATTGTTTGGGAAACGTTCAAGATGAATACGAGCCATGATATAATCACCTTCATTGAAACTCTAGGAGTGACAGTAAGCATTAGCAAATAACTTGTAGTGATCATTACTTAAGGTAACCTCTCATTGAATTTCAACATGAAGTTCATGTGACTAATGAGTAAAGTCTTCCGTAGATTTAGAAGTACAAAATATCATAGGAATTGGCGTAAGATTAATAGGCTGCCTAGGATTATAACCTTGAACAATTTGAAAGGGACTCTTACTCGTGGACTGATTAACTGAGTTATTGCCAGTAAACTCAGTTAGGGGTAAGACTAAATCCCAATTCCCAGGCTTATCTCTCACTAAACTCCTCAGCATATTACTTAGACTATGATTTGTAACCATAATTTGTCTATCAATTTGGTGATGAAAGGCAAAAGAGAACTTCAGTTGAGTACCAAATAGTTTCCATAAGGTCTTCCGAAAGTAACTAACAAACTTAACATCTTTATCAAACACAACAGAGATATGCAGCCCATGCAAACACACTACCTCTTTAAAGAAAAGTTTTGCAAGATGAGAAACATCTATAGCTTTACAGCAAGAGAGAAAATGGGCAATCTTGGAGAACCTTTCCACAACTACCAAAATGGAATCATGCCCACATATAGTACAAGGTTACCCCAGAATAAAATCCATGCTAAGATCCTTCCACAGTACTTTAGGAATTGGCAAAGGATTATACAACCCTGCGTTTTGCTTCTTAGCCTTAGATATTTGACATGTACAACATTGAGAAAGAACTCTGGAAACATCACGCTTAAGAGATAGTCAATAGGATCGATCCTCAACTAAGGCCATAGTCTTATCTCTACCAAAATGTCCTACTAGACCTTCAGCATGTAATTCCCAGACAAGGAAGTCTCTCATAGATGTTTACGAAATGGATAACTTATAACCTCAAAAGAGATATCTATTATTGATGAGAAAATCAACTAGACCATGCCAATTTCTATCACTAATTTTTTGGAAAATGACTCCAAAGTCTGAACATGCTACATATTCGTCCTTTAACTTATCAAAGCCCACAATACTAACCGTTATCGTTTGTAATATGTTAATTCTTCTACTTAGAGCATTTGCTACTTTATTCTCTACTCCAGAGTGATGTCAAACCATAAAAGTGAATTATTGGTACTCTACTTATTCAGCATGTTTGGAATTTAGATGATGTTAAGAGTTGAGGTATTTGAGAGCTTGATGGTTTGAATGCATGACAAATTGTTGGGGAAGTAGGCAATACTTCCAATGCTTAAGAGATCTAACAATGGCATAGAACTCCTTATCATATCTGGAGTATTTTTGCTTCGTATCATTCAACTTTTCACTAAAGAATGCCACGAGATGTCCTTCTTGACTTAGAACACCACAGATTCCAACTCTAAAGGCATCATAAGCAACCTCAAAGCACTTTGTAAAGTTAGGAAAGAATAGAATAGGTTCTACAAAGAGCTTTTTCTTAATTTCTTGAAAAGCTCTTGAAGTTGCTAAAGTCTAGTGAAACTTGTCTTTCTTCATACAATTTGTGATAAAAGCTATAATAGTGCTAAAATCTCTGACAAAACATCGATAGAAAGATGCCAATCCATGGAAACTACTTATATCTTAAAGGTTTTGGGTTCAGGCCATTCCCAAATGCCATTAACCTTTGCAGGATTAACCTCTAATTCTCTTACAAAAACTATGAACCCAAGAAAGATCACTTGAATTTGGAGGAAAAAACATTTGGAGAGGTTTATATAGAACTTCTCTTACAATAGGATAAGAAACACTTGTCAAAGGTGGATTAGATGCTCCTCCTTTGTTTTGGTAAAGATTAAAATATCTTCAAAGTAGACAACCAAGAACTTACCCAAGTAAGGTTGAAGTGTGTAGGTCATAACCCATGAAGGTGCTAGAGGCGTTTGATAACCCAAAAGGCATTACTAACCATTCATACAAACCATATTTGTGTTTTTAATGCTTTTTTCCCTTTATCTCCATGCCTAATCCTGATTTGATGATAACCACTTCAAAGGTCAATCTTGGAAAACAACATGATCTAGAAACCAAGTCAAGCATATCCTCAAGTCTTGGAACAGGAAATTTACATTTGAGGGTGATCTTGTTAATAACTCTATGATCGGGATCCTGCAAGTATACAGGGTCGATCGCAGTAATAAAAAATCTCCAGAGTATTCCAGAGGTCGAACCCAAGAGAGGTAGTAAATTTATAGTCCAAACTTTTAATCCCAAAAATTAATTGATAATGAAATTGATAATTCAAATTAAAAAGAAAAGAAATAGAAAACAAAATGGAGTCTGAGTTTGATTCAGTTCTAGAAGCGTCAAGGGATCAGGATTCACCTTATGAGATAAATAAATTTTATTTCTTAGTTAGACTCCATATAATTATAGTGACTGTTGTTTCTAAAGCGTCCTAATTACCTCTCGGTCAATTAGTCATAATTTAATTAGGATTCAATTCGCTCTCGCGTAACTAAATTTTCTAATTAAACCTTGAAAACTACAACATATATCACCATGAATTCCTAATTCTATCTCTAGATTAGTTATTCATGTTTATCTCTCTATATCTAGGTTCACTCTTCACCTCTCAGTCCATCAAGTTTACCCATTAATTAGATTCTATGGTGATCAAGCATAAAATCCACATGAACGAATAAAAGAGATAAATATAATAAAAAGATAAATTAAATATAACTTGAAGAACAAATCAAAGAGTCTTAACTAGAGAAACAAATACAATCCATCCCAATCAGGCTACATCCCTACCCCTGACTGGGAAATTTAGCTACTCATATAAATAAAAGTCAAATCAAAACTAAAACTAAAATCCCAAATCATAATAAGAATAACAAAAAAATAGAGTTATATTAGAGAAGAATGAATCTATCACTAATACTCCCCAAATCTCCTTGCTTTCTCTCTATATGATGCTCCTAGTTGCTCCCAGATGCGTTTAGAATGGTGTTCTCTGGCTTTCGAGTGCGTTTCTGAATCTCCCGTTGTGTTTCTATCGTGTATCTTTATATAGAAAAATTTTAGAAGCCCATAAAAGCCCAAAATATCATGAAAACACGTTTCACGGACCCCCTATTGCATGACCCGGCGCCGGGTAACTATAAAATTAATTGATACGGCGCCGGATGCTTCTAACATGCTGAAAAACGTGAAAATCCGAGTTGACCCGGCGCCGTACGGACTTGACACGGCGCCGGGTGGTCACTGTTTGTACGGACGGATGCACCTTTCCAGCTCGTGTTGACATTTTGAGTTCGATTTTCGCTATGATAACGCTAGAATTTGGGAAAACTTAAAACATGAAAGTTGTAGATCTATGTCTTAGCTTTCCCAATAATCTTAAATCACCTCAATCGGAGCTCATATGTCAGAGTTATGATCAAAATACCGAAGGGTGTCACAACTTTTCAGCATGAACAATTTGTAACGTTTTTACTCCGAATGCTTCCAACTGAACCTATAACGCCATAAAACATAAAAATATGTAAATTCATGCTAAAATATACCAATATAAACATATTTAAATATAATTTAGAGCTTAAATGTGGGTATTTTATATGTATAAAATGGACACATCAAATCCCCCCACACTTGAACCTTTGCTTGTCCTCAAGCAAGACTAAAATTGTGCTGCACTCATAAAGTTATTTCTAAATTTATCAAACTTACTTCTCTTTACTAGTGATAGTTCTTCACCAATATAAATAAAAGGAGTACTCAACAAATCAAACAGTAGGTTCAATAGCAACTCACTTATCATTCCCATTAGTCCATGAGACTTTTGTATGTGTGTGTGTATACCTAGCATGTGACAAATGTAGACAGCCAACTAAGCAAGAAGAAGAAAAATTACAACACTTATTTAAGAACTTAAAATATCTCAATCAATTATGCATAAACCTCAACTCAACTCATATGCAATGGAGATCAACAAGGATTTATTTAATTTCCCCGCACCTTGTGCTTCAATTTTATCTGGGGATTTATTTGCTTTTCTTGGGCCGTTATACTCTCTTTTGACGCGAAGATCTCGCATTTGTGATGCGTACCCCCGGTTACTCAAGCTACATAACCCGCTGCACCAAGATGCCTTTGGCACACTCATAGCTCACTTTGCACCTTTTGACGCGAAGGTCTCGCATTTGTGATGCGTACCCCCGGTTACTCAGCACAGGTCGAACCAGTGGAGTGTATTTATATATATTACTTTTTTTTTTCTTTTTTCTTTTTTAATTTAAACCTCGAATCATCTCTCCAACTAAATAATAAATTCATACACAATGATTGTAACTATCCAAGTTCAAAAATAAATATATAATTCATCTTCCTACAAACTCAGTCACTTTTCCAAACCTATCACATGCTAAGTTATAGTGCTCAATTTCATAGTCTCAAGATTCATGTTCCTAACTTGTAAATTAACTATCTTACTCCATTAAGCACAATAATTGAGTATCCTATGGTGACAGACACAACCACTAGCTCAGAAAAATAAGCAAAATAAATCTAAACAAAATCAATTAAGCACATAAATTTGTAAAAAATTTTCTAGTTTCAGCACATCAGCACAATTCTTAGGACAGATCAACTAAGAACATCTAATAAACTCCCCCCACACTTAGATCCAACATTGTCCTCAATGTTGCAGAAATAAAATAAAAGATAAAGGAACTGAGACTCCCCTGATTTATAGATGATACTTGAAATGTTCTTTGGAGTCCTTTGCATTTGTTCCAGACTTGTTTTTACCATAATCAATTCAATCCTGCAAAAAGTCTTGAGAGAGAGAGTTTGGAGTAACAAGAGCAAGGAAACAAGAAAATAAAAATAAAAAATAAAAGAAGAAAAATAATGTTGGGTTGCCTCCCAATAAGCGCTAAATTTAACGTCGATAGCCAGACAAATTAGGAGATCACGAGATGGCATCCTCCAAAGGTTTTGATCTAAGCCCTTCAGATTCAGGAATCACCTTTTTCCTCCACTTTAATTTCATCCTTCCCTTAGAGAGGCTCTTTATGATAAAGGTAGGTACCAGCAAGTCCGTTCGGATTACACAAGTGCTCTTTTTCTTTTGGGGATTAGGAGGTGCCGCTTTTCGCCTAACATTTGCGTCCTCTTTGACAATCGTTTGAATTGAACCTTTATCAACATCTAAAGATCTGGGAGGAGATGCCAATTCTTGCCTTTGATAGTTCTGCCCTACAGCTATGCTGCAACAAGTTTTTTTAAAAGTGGGATTGTTATAGTTGGCAAGATTAAATTCAGCTTTTTCATTCCCGACTCTAAACGTCAATTTCCCATTTGGCACATCAATTAAGGCACCCGCAGTAGACAAGAATGGTCTTCCTAGGATTAGAGAAACGTTTAGTTCATCCTCAGTATCCAACACCATAAAATCAGCAGGAATAATCAGCTTACCTACTTTGACGAGTACATCTTCCATAATTTCAATTGGGTACCTTACTGACCTATCAGCTAGAAGTAGAGTCATACTCGTAGGTGTTAGATCTGTGACCTCAAGCTTCTTGCACAAAGAGTAAGGCATCAAATTAATACCAGCCCCCAATCACATAAACAATTATTAATCAGTTGAGAATCAATAACACAAGGAACAGAAAAACTCCCCGGGTCTTTTAGCTTTGGAGGCAACTTTCTTTGCAGGATGGCGCTACACTCTTCAGTCAAAGGTACCTGAGTGCATTCTTCTAACTTATTCTTGTTTGACAACAGCTGCTTGAGGCATTTAACATATGAGGGCATATTCGCTAGTGCCTCAGCAAAAGTGATGTTAATGCGGAGCTTCTTAAATATATCCAGGAACCTTTGAAAATTAGCTTCTTGCCCTTTCTTTTGAAGTCTATGAGGGAACGGAATAGGGGGTACATATGGCTTCACATCAGTGGAAGGTGACTGTCCTTCAGTATTACCATAAGCTTTTGGGATCTCCTTATTCTCCTCATCCTTACCTTTCTTACCACCCTCAATTTTTTTCTTTATCTCTTCCTTCAATTCTTTGCCACTTCTGAGAGTAATTGCCATAACTTTTTCTTTTGGATTAACTTCAGTGTTGCTAGGGAATTGGCCTTGTATCTTTTCAGTTACCATGTTTGCTAAGCGACCCACTTGTGTCTCTAAGTTTCGAATAGCCGCTTGTGTAGCATTATTTGTAGTGATCTGGCTAGCCATAAATTGATCAAAATTTTTATTTATCCCCGGCAACAGAGCCAAAAACTTGATCGGGATCCTGCAAGTATACAGGGTCGATCGCAGTAATAAAAAATCTCCAGAGTATTCCAGAGGTCGAACCCAAGAGAGGTAGTAAATTTATAGTCCAAACTTTTAATCCCAAAAATTAATTGATAATGAAATTGATAATTCAAATTAAAAAGAAAAGAAATAGAAAACAAAATGGAGTCTGAGTTTGATTCAGTTCTAGAAGCGTCAAGGGATCAGGATTCACCTTATGAGATAAATAAATTTTATTTCTTAGTTAGACTCTATATAATTATAGTGACTGTTGTTTCTAAAGCGTCCTAATTACCTCTCGGTCAATTAGTCATAATTTAATTAGGATTCAATTCGCTCTCGCGCAACTAAATTTTCTAATTAAACCTTGAAAACTACAACATATATCACCATGAATTCCTAATTCTATCTCTAGATTAGTTATTCATGTTTATCTCTCTATATCTAGGTTCACTCTTCACCTCTCAGTCCATCAAGTTTACCCATTAATTAGATTCTATGGTGATCAAGCATAAAATCCACATGAACGAATAAAAGAGATAAATATAATAAAAAGATAAATTAAATATAACTTGAAGAACAAATCAAAGAGTCTTAACTAGAGAAACAAATACAATCCATCCCAATCAGGCTACATCCCTACCCCTGTCTGGGAAATTTAGCTACTCATATAAATAAAAGTCAAATCAAAACTAAAACTAAAATCCCAAATCATAATAAGAATAACAAAAAAATAGAGTTATATTAGAGAAGAATGAATCTATCACTAATACTCCCCAAATCTCCTTGCTTTCTCTCTATATGATGCTCCTAGTTGCTCCCAGATGCGTTTAGAATGGTGTTCTCTGGCTTTCGAGTGCGTTTCTGAATCTCCTGTTGTGTTTCTATCGTGTATCTTTATATAGAAAAATTTTAGAAGCCCATAAAAGCCCAAAATATCATGAAAACACGTTTCACGGACCCCCTATTGCATGACCCGGCGCCGGGTAACTATAAAATTAATTGATACGGCGCCGGATGCTTCTAACATGCTGAAAAACGTGAAAATCCGAGTTGACCCGGCGCCGTACGGACTTGACCCGGCGCCGGGTGGTCACTGTTTGTACGGACGGATGCACCTTTCCAGCTCGTGTTGACATTTTGAGTTCGATTTTCGCTATGATAACGCTAGAATTTGGGAAAACTTAAAACATTAAAGTTGTAGATCTATGTCTTAGCTTTCCAAATAATCTTAAATCACCTCAATCGGAGCTCATATGTCAGAGTTATGATCAAAATACCGAAGGGTGTCACAACTTTTCAGCATGAACAATTTGTAACGTTTTTACTCCGAATGCTTCCAACTGAACCTATAACGCCATAAAACATAAAAATATGTAAATTCATGCTAAAATATACCAATATAAACATATTTAAATATAATTTAGAGCTTAAATGTGGGTATTTTATATGTATAAAATGGACACATCACTCTACTACTAACACACATAATCCATGTTCCATCATTCTTTGAAGTTAGAAGGGTGAGTACAACACAAGGACTAAGGCTATGTTGTATGTAGCCTTTTTTCAATAACCCATTAACTTGTCAATTAAGCTATTCTCATTCATTAGGATTCATCTTATAGTGATAAAAATTATGAAGCTATGAACCTGGGATCAAAATAATGGTATGTTGAATATATCGCATGGGGGGTAATTCTGACGGAAGCTCTTCTGGTGAAATGTCTTCAAATTCCTCCAAGAGTGGAGTTCCTTCTTCAGGCACCACTGCAGCCATCATTGAAGCAACCCAGTTGGAAACTTTAGTGACTGCAACAAGTACAACTTTAATGTCTTCACCTTCTTTCACAAATTACTTATTTGCTAGAAGATAGATGTTGTGACTCCTTGCTCATGGCTTCTTTTGTTTATTTGAACCCTTACTTTCACTCTCAAGTTTGGCAAGATGTAATAAAATTGGTTTTCCCTTATACTTAAATGAATGAGTATTTTCTCGGCCATGACTTGTGACATCATTATTGTAGATCTATGGTTGACCTAATAGAATGTGAGCAACATCCATAGTATGGACATCACAAAGGATATCTTTATGGTAATCTCCAAGTTGAAGAGAAAAAAGACATTGCTATGTGATAGGCAAAAAATCTTATTATTCATCCAGGCTACTTTAAAAGGTTGAGGATGAGGCTTAAGCTTAAGACCAAACTTAGCAACTCCTTGGTTGGAGATCATATTCCTAGTGCTTCCTTTATCAATGACCAATTTACAAAATTTATCTCAAATTTTCATAAAAGTGAGAAAGATGCTTGTTCTTTTCCAGGAATCGTTAGGCAAAGAGACAGAATGAATGTACCTTATCACACTTCGTCATCATGTGTCATCCTCCATAAATTATTCATCTACAATAGAAGAGCACTCAATAGGATCAATCACCTCGTCAATGTTTGCTAAATCATCTTCCTCGTAAGTGGTAGGTTCAAGAAATGGAGTGTGTTACGGGCACAATGCGATGCGGTCTTTAGAATGACATCAGAAGCCCTTAATAGCAGAGCCATGAGGGTGGGAAATAGAACCTAAAGACTCAGCATTTCTTATATTCCCTTATGAACTATACGCCTATCCAGAAGAAATGAGGAGCTAGACTTAACTGGCAGTGCCCTTGTAGGATGATTAGAATGAATGAAACTATAAGCTTGGTGAGAATCAGTGCCCTAAGAAGCAAAATGCCTACCACACAAATTCTTGAGCAAAGACTCTACCTTTAAGGCCGTGTAGTAATTCAGGAGGATTCAGTTTATGTTCTTTCTGTATGTCAGCTGAAAGACCATTGATGAATTTTTGAATTATCATTCAAAGGTCTTCCTTAACCTCACATCGAATCATGAGATCATCAAAAGAAGTCATGTAATCAAAACCAAAGTGGCCTGCCTCAAGTTTAGCCATTGATTGAAAAGCTTATTCTTTTAATGGGTAAAACATATTTCTCTTTAAACTTTATCTTTATCTCTGCCCAAGTATTAAGCAAGCATTATCCTAGACCCTCTGAATTCTGCTGTACATTCTGCTAATACTTTTTTGTAGACTGACAAGATTCATCTTAGTGAAATGAACACGATGCACATCGTTTATCTCATACCATTCAAAGTAGTCCTCTATGCTAGCCAACCAATCCAAAAATGCACTTAAATCTAATTGGCCATCGAACTCAATGGCTTCGACTTTGACCTTCTTAGAGATGGTAACTAGCTAAATTTGTCTATAACCTTCCCTATGATTTCTAGGAGGTGATTCATATATGTGGTTATAATATCTTGGCTCATGATGAACTAACTGATCTTTTACATAGACTTGTTAGGAGTTAAAAGATACGTGAGGAGGATCCTTGAGATTCTTGTTTCCATTGCCTTTGATTTCCAATAGGTGGAGCCCATGCATCATTAAGGGAAGGAGTGTATCCATCCCTTAAGTCAATTTCTCTTCGAATATTTGAACCTTCAACTGTAGGTTTTGCCATATAATGCTTATCTTTTCCTTTAATGGTCTATATGAGGTCTTCATACATCTTCTTCAATTCTTCATTCCCACAGGTTGTTTCCTCAAACCTTTAGTCCAAGATGTCAAACCTTTGATTCACCGTCTCAATCACTTGATCTACATATTTTGTGATACATCTCTTGGCCTTCTCTAGTTGATTTTGAGTAACTTGGGAGTTTTTAGTTATGGTAGACTTAACGTTGATGAGTTTCTAAGCAAATTCAACCTGTAATATAACTTTAAAAACCCAAGAGTTGAATTTTAACCCCCAAATAAATTTCTGGATGATGAATCTTGCAATAAGGATAGACTGGGAGGGAAAGAACTTCATGAAATATCTCAAAAATTACAGAAAAATTGAATTTTGAGTGGTTGTACGGACAGCACGTGAGACGCCAAAAGCCTAGGTAAAGAAGCTTCTACTAGAGCATTAGGGCGTTTTCGACGTCTTCTAGTAGTGTGTCTTGCTAGATGAGCCAAGTTTAGGGATATGAACATGATGGTGGTGGAGTTGTAGCTATACGATGATTGGAAATATAGTTTTTAGTACAAACAACGAGATGGTTAGGGTTTTGGTGAATTTTCTAGTGAGTTTCTGACAAGGGAAGTTTGGGAAGAAGCATATGAACCTGCTTTGATACTAGATTGATATAGGACAAGGTAAGGCAAGGGTAAAAGATAGATGAGAAGAGTAGAAAATTAAAATGAAGAGAAAATTCACCAAATAAGTCTCAATAATATTCAATCAATAGGAAAAGAGAGACAATTATAATGAGAGGTTCTATAGCTTATTTATAGAGCCCTAAATTCTAGTCTAATTAGGGTCCTAAAGAAAAAATAAACTATAAGATATTATAAGCCTAAAGTAATCAAACCCAAAAATATAAAAGTATAAGATAAAATAAAACCTAAACATTAATTCTTTTTCTTCCTAAAATAAGTCTTAAATTTTCTATCACCAGCATTCTAGCAAAAACATTATCACTTGATTTGGATCCTTCAGTGTATTGCCTATCAAAGCAATACAAACAATTTGCAGCAATATGTCCTGGCCTATCACAAACTTGACAAAAACATTTATTAGTTATATAACCTCTTCCATGGCCTCCTCTAGCTCTAAGAGAAGCTCTTAATCCACTTTCCAATTACCACAACTAAAATTAGTAGAATAATTGAAATTATCAGGCTTAACAACATGATCAAAGATATTAGTGGAACTACTTGAAGAGCCAATTGACAAGTTTGCAAAATTGTTTAACTGTTCATGTAACAACCTACTCTAACACACCTTCATACTTCACTAAAAATCTCAAAAACTAGTCAAATCGAACAAAAATAGCAAAATCAAAGTGCAGCACTAAGGCCTCAACAATGCCTACATGACGTGGAAGCTCCTAGTTCCAAATTTATTTCAAATAGAGATGATTAGCACCGCGGCTTGGCAGCTAGCACCACAGTGCCCCTTGTTTATACCATATTAGCAATTTCTAAGCTTTTAAGGTGAAATTCCGACGAGCATAACTTTATGCTTCGATCTCCGATTGACCTAATTCCAACTCCTACAAGTCAATCTCACCCAAATCAAACTATAGACACCAATTTCACCTGAATCCATCTCTATATGGAGATTTTGGATACATGATACCATTTTTGCCACTTTTTAGCCAAACCTCACAACTCTCCACCTCTAATTGCCACCAAAGGCAATTTGCCATCTAGGGACTATTCACACAAGTCCTAATTAACTCGACTAACTTGTCCAAAGAGATTTTACCTCAAAGGAACCACTCATCTGAGATTTGACCTCCTTGAATCCCAATTTCCCTCAATGGGTTATGTGCCCAAAGCACACATACAAAGCCCAAAAATCAATTTGGGCTTACATGTACAGCCATTCCATCAAACCCACATTCCAACAACAATGACCATTACCGAAGTCTAAACCATCATCATTCATCCATATAAACCTCAACCTTGGCACATGCCATAATCAACATATCATTCACTAACATCATCATTACAATCATCCATATCATCATACAACATCATACAATCATCATCATCTTCATATCATTGTTCTCATACAAATTACAAACATGCTATCCTACTTGCCACAATGCATACATAGACAATACACGCATACTGCCATGACTTGAATATTCTCACATCGGAGAGACCACGACTCCTTGGTCTTCTCGGGACTAGTGCCATAGCTTTTACCTGTAATGTTAGTCATGGAAGGGGGTATGAGACAAAGTCTCAGTAACTGGGGACAACCACAAGCAACCTATATTATCTATCCACATGAATGTGCATATGATGTAGGCAATGCAAAATATAATGAAATACATGTCTTGCTTGCACACGTCTAAAACCACAAACTATCATCATAACAGGACATTTCTAATAGGTGATTCCCTTCCAACATTCAGTTAAGACTAATTTTAGGATATCACTATACTCACCTTACATTAGTGCACCCAGCCAAAGGTAGCACTCATACTTAGACCGTGGCTCTCCTTTCCCTAAACCACCATGAATTGGCGATGATTTAGCAAAGGTGCAGTTCACTGCCGCCTGGCTCTCCAGGTCATAGGAGAGGATTTAGCTGCAATGATCCCTTCCTTATTTCACTATATCATATGTTATCATATCATATCTCATATCATATCTAATCATCACCACCTGATCCATCATTTCTCACAATGTACATGTGGTGATGATGTTTGGGCTATCCCACTATCCAATCATCATCATTATCATATTTATCAATATCATGCTAGCATGCTATGAAATAACATATTGTCACATCAATAGATGTATATCATCATCATGTTCATCATTATCATATACTATCTCATCTAGCAGTGTGCATATCACGATATATAGAAAAACCATACACATACATAACAATATTGTGGTATGAACGGAAACATGTATATATACATATGTATACAGATATAATCAACCAAACATACCAAACAGATACCCGATTACATTAAGTTGTCAATAACACACACACGGATTCCACGAGCTTCTTGAATAGCCAACCATGACTTGCACCACTCCAATCAACCAAACAACCTCTACAATACCATAATATCTTTAGCATAATCATCTAAAATCCATAATTCAACCAACTATGCTTAATCCAAGATTCTAACATCATAATCACATACTAATAAGCCCCAATTAACCATTTAAATCATAATCATCCTTGCACCTCTCGGATTCCCAACTTCCTCAACCAAAAACAACCTAGGGTTTAACTCAAACTTATCACTATCCACTTAAAAATAGAACCCAAAGCTTCCTAACACTAAATAACACTTCATCAATCCCATGTCATCTATTTTAATCTGTCAGATTTGGCCAAAGCTTGAAACCCAACATATATGCCTGAAAAATCACCTCAAAAATAGAAGAAAAATGGATAATGAGGAGCAAGAATCACTAGCCCACAATTAATCAAGCTTCTAGAGTCCATAAATCACCTCTTAAAGCTAAACCTCTAAAAGCCTAGCATTGCTCCTCGTTTCTCCAACCATTTCAATCTCGCTCGGCCGATTGAAATGCTTCTAATTTAAACAGATTTCGTGACTCTCGCTACAGCGACAGTAAGTTTACCACAGCATAAGTGCTCTCACCTTGGGAAAATTAAAATATCCTAAGTGTCTCTCACCACGGCAGCTTTACACCTCGCCGTGCATGGCCCTTCTCTATTTCATTTTCAGCTTTTGTTCTGTTTGAAATCTTTCTCTAGTCTTGGTTCCTCCAGTCCTGCACTTGTCATCAATTATACTTCTTGCTGTCCAGAGACTAAGTTCAAGATAATGTTATAAGGGTTGTTGCATTTTTCCCTCCTTATAAAAATTTCATCCTCGACATTCCACATGCTTACCTTAAGTAAAAATCTCATGATACCTCCTTTGTATGGATTCTTCTGTCTCCCATGTCATGTCATTAGATGTCTGGCTACTCCACAACACTTTTTTCTAATCTGATAGTTTTATTCCTTAGTTACTTCACCTTTACATCAATAATTTACAGCGGCATGACCTTAAAAGTCAAATCCTCTAGTACTCGAACTTCCTCATCATCAATCATGTGAGATGGATTCAAATGGTACTTTTTAAGTTCAGACACATGAAAGACATCATGTGATCCTATGAGATTAGGTGGTAGCATCATTCGATATGCTACTAGCCCAATCCGCTCCAAAATTTGATATCGACCCATACACCAAGTAGTAAGCTTCTTCGCTCGAATTTATCTCCCAACACTTGTAGTAGGAGTGACCTTAAAAAATACATGATCTCTAACATCAAACTCCAATGGTCTTCTTCTTCTATCTGCATAACTATTATGCCGACTCTAAGTAGTTAGAAGCTTTTGACTATTCTCTATTTACTGAAAGGTTTGGTCCACAATATTTGGGCCCAATAGGCTCCGCTCACCAAGTTCAACCCAACATAATGATAATCTATACTTTCGGCCATACAATGCTTCACATGAAGCCATTTGTAAGCTTAAGTGGCAGCTATTTTTGTAGGCAAATTTGACCAACAGCAAATATTAATCCCAATTTCCTTTATTCTCCAGAACATAAGCCCACACCATGTATTCCAGAGTTTGAATTGTTCTTTCAGTCTGCCCATCAAATTGAGAATGATAAGTAGTACTGAAATTCAACTTCATCCTCATGGCCTTCTAAAGAGACTTCCTAATCCTTGACATAAACCAAGGGTCTCTGTCTGACATAATGTTCATTGGAACTCCATGTAACCCCATAATTTCAATTGTATACAATTGTCCATCATGATAGTCTCCCAAATCGGAAGAAAATGGGGCCGACTTCATCAATCTATCCACAATTACACGTATTGCATTATGCTGTAAAGAGGTCCTTGGTAATCCCATTACAAAATCCATGAAGATGCTATCCCATTTCCACTTGGGAATCACAGGAGGTTGCAATGAACCTGCTGCCAATTAGAGTTCAATCTTTACTCTCAAACAAACTAGACATCTTGCTATATATTCTGCAATATCTTTTTTCTTTCCTGGCCACCAGTAACCTCGCTTCAAAGCTTGGCACATCTTAGTGGTACTTGGGTGAATAACGTACCTACTCTTATAAGTTTCTTCCAGAATAGTTTCTCACAATCCTGTAACATTTGGAACATAAATTCGACCACAGTACTAGATGTTCCCATCCTCTGGTATATCAAAGTCCTGAGTTTTAGCTATTTCAATTCGTTCCCGAATGCCTAATAGATAGTTATCCTCCAACTAGGCATAGTAAAGGTTTTCTAATAAATCACTTGATATATTGATAGACCCCACTATTAGAATGTCAGGGTATACATTAATGGATAACTTTAGATCTCTTAGGCTTTCCAGCAACTATTACTCCTTTCTCATCATGGTGGTCATATACACCACTACATTGGCCTTCATAGGATGATGCTTCAAAGCAAATTCATTATCTTTCAAGAATTCTACCCATCTTCTTTGTCAATGTTCAACTCTTTCTAGTTAAAATGATACTTCAAACTTTTATGATCACTGAATAACTCAAACTAAACACTGTAGAGATGATACCTCCATAACTTTAAGGCAAACACTACAGCCGCTTGCTCAAGGTTGTGAGTAGGATAGTTCTCCTCATGAGGTTTCAATTGCCTTAAACCATATGCCACAACTCTTCCCGATTGCATCAACACACACCCTAGACCCTTCTTAGAGGCATCCGTATAAACTATGAAAGGCTCAAATGAGTTAGGTATAATCAACACTGGGGTGGATATCAGATAAACCTTCAGTTCTTGGAATACTCTCTCACACCTGTCAGCCCAAATAAAATATCTATCCTTACGGGTGAGTCTAGTCAATGGCATAACAAGCTGAGATAATCCCTTAATGAACTCTCGGTAGTATCTAGCCAATCCCAAAAAGCTATGAATTTTAGTCACTAAATGTAGCCTTTCTCAATTCAACACTGCTTCTATTTTACTAGGATCCACTGCAACACCTTCCTTAGAAATCACATGACCTAAGAATTTTACCTCTCGTAGCCAAAACTCACATTTACTCAGCTTGGCATACAATTGGTGATCCCGCAACACTTGAAGCACAATCTGAGGATGCTCTTCCTCACTCTTAGAGTATATGAAAATATCATCGATAAATACTACCACTAACTTGTCCAAATGTGGCCGGATATCATGTTCATATAATCTATGAAAATCGCTAGGGTGTTGATTGATCAAGGTCATGATAAGAAATTCATGATACCCATATCGAGTTTAAAAATTTTGTTTTAGGCATATCCACAGCATACACCCGAAGTTGATAGTATCCCGACCTCAAATCAATTTTAGAGAAAGCTGAGGCACCTGCTAAATGATCAATCAAATCATCAATCCAAGACAAAAGTATATTTATTTTTTATCGTCACTCGGTTCAGTTGCCTATAATCAATGCACATCATGAGACTGCCATACTTCTTTTTGATGAATAACACTAGAACTCCCCAAGGTGAGACACTTGGTCTGATGAAATCCCTCTTTAACAAATCTTCAATCTGCTTTTTAAGTTCTTTTAATTCAGATGGTGCCATTCAATATGGAGCCTTAGAAATGGGGAGTGTTCCGAGCACCAAATAGATAGAGAACTCCAACTCTCTAGTGGCGGCAAGCCAGTAATCTCTGGAAACACGTCAAGGTATTCACAAATAACTAGTATCTTTTTATTCCTCCTTCAATATCCACGTTAACAGAGAAGAAAACTAGAAACCCTTGACACCCTTTTCACAAATACCTGTTGGCTTTGGGCAAATGACAAACAAACATTTTGATCCCCTTGAACACTAGGGATATTCATTGGCAATGACACAATTTCTCGAGCACAGTCAAGAATAGAATTATTCGCCTCCAACCATTCCATCCCAATGATAACATCAATAGCTTGTAATAGCAAACAGATTAAATCTAGGGTAGTGCTTCGGTGCTCAAAATGAACCACACAATTCAAACAAGCTTGAGCAGTTCTTAATGAAATTCCTGTAGGTGTGGAAACTAACAATTTAAAGGTAACTCCATTGCTACAATACCCAATCTTCGAGCACAATCAAAAGATATAAAGGAATGCAATGCACTAGAATCAAACAATGCATGAACAAAGAAACCATTAAGTTTAATTTTGCCTCTAAACAAGTTAGGTGCTACATCTACTTCCTACCTGGTTATTGCAAAGACTCGTTAGGGCATCATTGGCCTTCTCATTGTATCATCATGCTTGGGCTCATGGCAATTCTGTGAAATATGTCTCGGCTTCCCACAGTTATAACAAATTAAGCATGGTCGATCGCCATCATTCATCCCACATCTTATACACAGATTTGAGGCACTACTTGAACTGTATTAAGATAGAGCTAAATCTCTTCCTGTAAATTCACTCTGACTATAGTTCCCTTAGTAAAAGCCTCCTCTATAGATTTGCCCTCTACCAAACTAGTCTCTATTGGATTGATCTTGGCCAAACCTGCCTCCTCTACCATGATAGCCTCTATTATGGCAGCCTCTTCCTTCGTTAGAACTACCACTACTGCTACTACTACCAAATCGACTTCCTTTACTGACATCTCCGGCAGTTCTTAGATAAGAAAAAGCACAGATCATTGAGTTCCTCTTTTCCTCCTCTGTTTCCCACATTTGTTGGGATAGGACATGCATCTTTGCACATAGGTTCTCAAAGGACGTGAATTCAACATCTGATAGCTGCTCCTTAATTTCTGGATAGGCTCCCTCAAACAAATGTTGAGCCTTCCACCTGTCATCAGGACAATTTTTCAAGTAGGTGGAATATTTTACTAAATCTAAAAATTGATTAATATAATCATCTGCCTATAAATTCCCCAATTGGAAAGCTCAAAATTCAACTTCTTTTTGTATCATAAGGGCAGGAGGAAGGTAGTATGCAAAGAATCTCTCCTAAAATTTTTCCCAATTTATCAGGGCATTCATGGATTCAACACTTGGTATAACACTCATCCACCAACGCTTAACTTTCTTCTCTAACTTAAACACCGTCAACTGCAGCTTTTGCTCATATCACATCAAATATCTCAAGTTGATCTACCCATTCTTTAGCTAATACATGGTCCATTTTACCTTAAAAAGCTAGGGGATTGAACTTCTACAAGTTCCTCAGTTGGGAAGAGATACTCCTTCTCTCAATTCTCGGGGCTCTCTCAAGTTCCACCTCATTCTCATTCTCATCATTTTCTTCTCTTGCGTTCAGATCAACATACATACCGACCTCTTCATTCACATCATCATACTTCAGTTAGTTTAATTGCTTTTGTATCTTATTCAATCTTTCCCCCTAATTGTTCACTAGGTCACTTAGGCCTACCAACATGCATCTACCTTATCAAATCACCATTACTTTATCTTCCCCTATGAGGCATTTTCTCCTACACACAAGTAACAACATATTCAGTTATATGATTTTGGACTAGTATTGCAATGGGAATATACAAGTCTATTCAAATAAAATTGTGCCAAGTATTACCACAAATAGAAACAATGGCCTGAACCATTGCTCTGATACCAAAATTTAACAACAAACTCCAACACACCTTCTTACTTCACTAAAAATCTTGAAAACTAGTCAAACCAAACCAAAATAGCAAAATCAAAGTGTGGCACCGCGGCCTCAACAGTACCACCACGGTGCGAAAGCTCTCGAGTTCCAATTTTTTTTCAAATAGAGATTACTGGCATCACAGCCTGGCTTCTGGTGTCACGACGCCCCTTGCCGATACTATATTAGCAATTTCTAAGTTTTTGGGGTGAACTTCCGACACACATAACTTTATGCTCTAACATTTGATTAACATGATTCCAACTTCTACAGGTCAATCTCATTGTAATCTAACTATAGACACCAATTTCCTTTGAATCTATCTTTGTATAGAGATTTTGGGCACTAGATATCATTTTGGCCACTTTTTAGCCAAACCTTACAATTTTCCACCTACAATTGCCACCCAAGACAAATGGGAACCTAGGGACCATTCACACAAGTCCTAATTGATTCGACCAACTTATCCAAAGAGATTTTACCTCAAAAGAACCACTCCTCCAAGATTTGACCTCCTTGAACCCTAATTTCCCTCAATGGGCTATGTGCCCAAAGCACACACACAAGGCCTAAAAACCACTTTAGGCTTACACATATGGCTATTCTATCTTACAAACCTACATTCTAACAACAATAACCCATATCGAGTCTAAACTATCATCACACATCCACATAAACCTCAACCTTGGCGTATGCCACAATTAACACATCATTTACCAACATCATCATTGCAATCATCCATATCAACATATAACATCTTATGATCATCATCTTCTCAATATCATTGTTCTCATACAAATTACAAACATGCTATCCTATTTGGCACAATGTATACATCGACAATACTCACACACTCCGTGACTTGAATATTCCCACGTCAGAGAGACTACAACTCCTTGGTCTTCTCCGGACTAGTGCCAGAGCTTTCACCTGCAATGTTAGTCATAAAAGGGGGTGTGAGACAAAGTTTTAGTAACCAGAGACAACCACAAGCAACCTATATCATCTATCCACACAAATGTGCATATGATGTCATGTCTCCCTCGTACATGGCAAGAATCACGAGCTGTCATCATAACAGGATATTACCAATAGGTGATTCCCTTCCAACAGTTGGTGAAGACTAATTCCAGAACATCACCAAGCTCACCTCACACTAGTGCACCCGTCCAAAGGTGACACTAATACTTGGACCATGGCTCTTTTTCCCCTAGACCACTGTAAATTAATAGTGATTTAAGGAAGGTGCAGTTCACTGCTGCCTGGCTCTTCGGGCCATAAGAGAGGATTTAACGATAAGGATCCCTTCCTTATTTCACCATATCACATCTTATCTTCACCACTCGATCCACTATTTCTCATAATGTACATGTGGTGATAATGTTCGTGCTATCCCACTATGCAATCATCATCATTATTATAGTTATTAATATCATGCTAGCATGCTATGAAATCATATAATGCCAGGTCAACATATGTATATTATCACAATGTTCATCATTATCATATAATATCTCATCTAACCCCGTGCATACCATGATATATAGAAAAACCATACACACACACATAACAATATTGTGGTATGAATGGAAACATGCATATATACATATATACATAGATACAATCAACAAAACATACAAAACAAATGCCTGGTTTCCTTAAGTTATCACTACCACACACACGGATCCAATGAGCTTCTTGAATTGCCAACCACAACTTGCACTCATACAATCAACCAAACAACCTCCATAATACCATAATATCTTCAATTAATATATAGCATAATTATCTAAATTCATAATTCAACTGATTATCCCTAACACAAGGTTCTAACAACATAACTACACACTTGTAAGCCCTAATTAGTCATTCAAATCATAACCATCCTCACACCTCTTGGATTCCTAACTTCCTCAACTAAAAACAACCTAGGGTTTAACTCAAACTCACCACTGTCCATTCAAAACTCAAACCCAAAGCTTCATAACACTAAATAACACTTCATTAATCTCATTTCATCTATTTTAATCGGTAGGATTCATCCAAAATTGGAAACCAAACATATATAACTGAAAAATCACCTAAAAATTGAAGAAAAATGGAAAGAGAGGCGCAAGAATCGCTTGCCCATAATTAATCATGTTGATAGAGTCTAGATATCACCTCCTAAAGCCGGATCTTCGAAGCCCTAGCACTACTCCTCGTTTCTCCCTCCATTTCTCCTCGCTCGGCCCATTGAAATGCATATAATTTAAAAAGATTTCATGAGTCTTACCGTGTCGCTAGTAATTTCACCATGGCACAAATGCTCTCAACTTAGGAAAATTGAAATATCCCAAGTGTCTTTCACCATGATGGCTCTGTACGTTACCACAGGGTGGGCCTTCTCTATTTCATTTTCAACTTTTATGCCATCTAAAACCTTTCTCCGATCCCTATTCCTCCAGTCTAGCACATATCATCAATTGTACTTCTTGTTAGCCAGAAACTCAGTTCGAAATAGTGTAATGAGGGTTGTTACTGTTCAAGCCTAGCTTCAAAGGTTAACAAGGATGGTTGAAGTTCTATCCATGTATTGTTTTCTTTGTCATTCAAATGAACTACAATTGGTGTATATTCAACATCTAATCTAGCTAAAATTGTAGTAATAAAGTCATGCATTGAAATAGGTCATCCAGTTAAATTATGATTACCTGAAAGCTATTTCATTTTTGATAAATAATCTTCCATATTCATGCCCCATTTTCTCATTCATTGAAGTTCACTTTTGTACAATCTAATCCTTGATCTATTGTGAACACCAACAAGTTCTTTGCCAATATCCAAAAGTTCCTATAATGTTGATTATGACACCATTTGGGCAATAATATCAATAAAGTATTTAACAACCTATTAGGATTGCTGGCTTCCCAAAAGACGATGAATTGAGAAGTTTAAAATTTTTCTACAAAAAAGCAAGTTCACAGTAAAAGAAAAAAGCTTGAAAAAAATAGAGTATAGTGAAAATGAATGTAAATGGAAGATAAGGGAAGAAAGGACTCAGAGATTTATCATGGTTCAATCTAATTCACTTGACCTAAGTCCAGTCCTCAAGCTACCACTTGAGATTTTCACTATCAATAAGAATTCAATTGGCTCCTTGTAATGCCTCAATACAAACTCGTGCACTGTTCTAAGAACACTCAAATTTTATTCACTCAATACTCTTACAATTGTTTCCTAATACCCTTTGTGATTCTGCTCATAGAATCTTTCTCCTAAATGAAGAAAAGATTTTACACAGGATGAATACTCTCTAGAATAGAGCAGATATAAAAGTTAAGGTACAATAAATGCTATGTGGATGAAAAAGCTTTGATACAAAAGTTTAGCAGAGTTATTATAAAGACAATCTTAAATTCATTTTTCACAACTTAAAATGAAGTTTTATTTATAGATTTGTGACTTAACTAGTAATTAGACACAAGATCTAGTCGTTAAAAACTTTAACCAATAGTTACTCTGCAGAAATAGTCATTTACCAACCGCATTTAATGCATCTGACATGCCAAAATTTGAATTTTAGGGTTTAATAAACGAATTTTACAGAGACAGTAGGTTAAGGATTTCACTGTTGAAATCCAACATTTGTCTGTTCAAATGTAACATTCAAATTTTGAGTTTGTCAAAGATATCTTATGTTAGAACATACAAATTTTCATATCAAAAGTGCATCTGTTAAGTTTGAACAGTTGTCTCACATTTTCACAGTGCACTCCAAATTTGAATTTGAAAAGCTGAAATTCATCTGTAAGAAACCTGTTCAACATGGCACAAAAGTTCTCGTATGTGAAATTCGAATGTTGAACTACAAAATTCATCTGTCAGAGGCATGCTCTAATGAGACTTACAAGTTCTCATTTCAAAATTCACATTTTGAAGTCCAAAGTTTGTCTGTCAGAGGAGGTGATTTTAAACTCTCTTTGAACTTCACGGACATTCAAATTTTGACTAAACTTCATACAAATTTTGAATACATTTACCAATAATGCTTAGCCTGAAATTCAAATTTTAGTACTAAAATTTGCCTGTCAGAGATAAAACCTCTATATCTTCAAATTTCACTAAATAAAGTTCAAATTTTGCACAAAATACACATGAATCGCTAATAAAATTCATCTACTAGTCAGTTTTTTTCAAATTTAACATATACTAACACAGGATAACTATGAAATTACTCGTTCAAGTACTATGATAACATGAATAAGTAAGAATCAAAGCTTTTTACCCAATGTACATAGTGAGAAATCCTAACAACTGAATCTTCACATGTTCTTCATTGGATTTCTTCACTTTGTCATTTCATACTCCTTTGATATTCTCCTTTCCAAGCTCTAGTTGTTTGGAATCATCAAAACTTCTGATTCAATACTACCAACCTAGTAGCAATTAATCAATGGATATTCAATCCTTATATAAAGGATTAAGCTTGAAAGTACCTCCTTCTTCATGATACTTCTAGGGATAAGGATTAGTTCCTAATATATATCCTTCAAGTTGGTTTCCTCTAATGATAGGTAGAATCATCAATGCCAAAGTGAGTAATTGGTATGGTTCAACATGATCGAACAAGTTTGAGAAAATAAGTTGTTTAAAGGACGTGCCTTGTTCATGGAGGCTAAAACAAGCGGAACAATAGTAGAAAAGGATGGAAAAATTAAACTTTGACTTAAGTAAGAGGCAAAGATTGAAATGATTTACTCTTATTTGAAAGAAAAGAAGGCGGCGGTAGAGTTTGATTTGGAAGAATGAATGGTATTGGTTGTGACTAATTTTGCAAGAAGAATGATGAGTGAACTAATGATGTTTAGTTGATGAAGTAACCTATGTTCTGTCCAAGTGCCAAAGGTGGAATTTGCAATGGGGTCGTTGAAGTTGTGACAACGTAGTTCCCATGCTCTGGCTGAGAAATGATGATTGAGGTAGCAGAGGTGTCAATCCCATATTCTTTCTGAGGACCAATGAAATCATTGAGCATGATGAAGATATTTATAAGATTGATTGTAAACTTGAACTCTGTTCTGAGACTAGCGATGATTATGAAGAGGTAGACAAAAATAATGATGGCGACAATGAATAGACAGGAATAGATGTGGTTAATCGTGGGTAAGGGTTCAACTTGATGAAGAGCTTGATAAGGTTTCCATGGTCCTGGCCTTTAGGGCTCAGATGTCGTATAAGAGTAGAAGAAATAAGATACAAAGAAAACCTCACTAGCAATTGTTAGCAAGGCTGGCTTCCCAAGAGGGGGGTGAATTGGGAAGATTGAAATTTTTCTGCACAAAGTGAAATGGGTGAAGATAGCACAGTATAATGTAAACAACGTATAAAACAGAGCAAGGTAAAAGTGAAGGTAAGGAGAAAAAGACTCAGTGATTTATCTTGGTTCGGTCTATCCACTTGACCTACGTCCAGTCCCCAAGACAACTCTTGAGATTTATCCACTATACAGCAAGAATTCAACGGGCTTCTTGCTAATGCCACAGTACACGAGTATGCTCTGTTTCTTGAGCTCTCTCAAACACTCTAAGCACTTTCACAGTGTGCTTCCCAATCCCCTTGTGATTTCTCCTCACAAGTAAATCTATCTTCCAGATGAAAAGTAGATTATTTACAAAGATATAACTCTCTTGAATATAGTAGATATGAATGTTAAAGTACAGATATTGAAGCTAGAGGGTAAAAGCTCTTGAGAACAAGTTTTGACAGAAATTCGGTATATACAAGTTAGATTCATTACCCACAACTTCAAATGATGTTCTATTTATAGTTTAAGGTCTTAAATGTCCGTTAGAGACAAAATCTATCCGTTGGGAAAGTTATCCAAAGGTTACTCTGAAAAACTATTCGTTAACCAACCGCATTTAATGCTTCTAACATACTGAAATTTGAATTTTGGTTGGTCAACAGACGAATTTTGAAGGAACCGAAGGTTAAAGCTTTCAATGTTACAGCACGAAGTTCATCTGTTCATGAAGTGAAATTCGAATTTTGAAACTTACAAAACATTTTCACAATGTGACATACGAATTTTCAAGAGGAAAGTTTTTCGGTTAAGTGTGAACAGTGTTTTCAATTTTCTACAGTGCCTTCGAAATTCGAATTTTGAAGGCTCAAAATTCGTCTGTCCATTGAACGTTCAAAGAGGCACAGTAGATCACTTTCTTCGAAATTCGAATTTTGAAAGGGTGAAATTCGTCTGTCAGAGAGACTCTTTTCAGACTAACTTCATCATTCGAATGTTGTAAGTTCTTATCATTCGTATGTCAATGTTTCACTTCAACAGACTCAAGAACTTAGCTTCTAAAATTCGAACATTAATGTTCAAAGTTCGTCTGTCAGAGAGCAGTTTTCAAACTTAAATCATTCTTGATTTCAGATGAACTTTGACATGGTTTCAGAAGAATTTCTTTTATTTTCTCAAGTTTTGTTTTGTCTAAAATTTGAATTTTGAAGACTCAAAGTTCGTCTGTTTCAAAGAAGCTCCTTTCAGACTTATATGAAAATTCGAATGTTGGAAAGTTAAAGTTCGTCTGTCAGAGAGCATTTTTCAAACTCAATTTTATCTTGATTTCAGATGAACTTTAACATTGTTTCAGACGAATTTCTTCTATTTTCTCAAGTTGTGTTTTGTCTGAAATTTGAATTTTGAAGATGCGAAGTTCGTCTGTCACTAAGAGGCTTCTTTCAGACTTGGATGAAAATTCAAATTTTGAACAACCAAAATTCGTCTGACAGAGAGCCATCTCTTCAGACTTATTCAATTTTAGCTCAAAATTCGAATTTCCCAAGGCAAAGTTCAAATTTCCAACTTGACAGTTAAGTTTAAACTTTCAAACTTCGTCTGTTTGTGGGTGTTTTTCAAATAAGTCAAGATTTAACACAAAATCAAGGTTTGAAAACATCTTTTTCTCAAATCAAAATCTTTTACCCAATCATAACTAAAACTAAAGATCCTTAGCAGCAAATACTCAGAAAATCTTCACTTGAAGCACTTTGATCTCCTTTGATATCTTCAATCCAAGCTGTTGGATGTTAGTTTGGAATCATCAAAACTCTTGATTCAATATTCTCCCCCTTTTTGATGATGACAAAACAACTCACAAACTGGATTAGTACTTGGGTTTGCTTTCACAAGCTCCCCCTCAACATATGCATTACAGTTCATAAGATATCATTCTCAACAGATTAAGTGAAGAGATTCAAAGCCCAAAACATTGCAACCAAGAAAATAATACATTTAATCAAATTGTTGCAATACATATTTTAATTTAAGAAAAGTTCTCAAAACATCAAACAAATACAATCAAACAAGATACAACTAAAACAAGATACAACAAGAAGATTCAGCCTAAGATCTAAAATCATCACTTCTTCTTTAGCTTAGACTTCTTGTTGTATGTCTTTCCTCTTCCAGATGTCTCAGCAGATTTTCCATCTTGCTTGGTCCCAGTTTGCTTTAACTTCTCCACCTTTTTGGCATCATCAGGAAGCCCAACAAAGCACGAAGAAGGACAGGAGCAAAAGGAATCTCAGGCTGAACTGATGCAGGGGGCTCAGCAAGCTCAGGGCTAGGTTCTTTATCACCATCATCATCAGAGACCTCAAGCAGCTCTTGCATTTCCTGCCTGGACAGAGCTAGTCGAGCTCTCTGTTCCTCTGATAGCCCATAAGCAGCAAGAGGATGAGAGGTTGGTTCAGCAGGAGCAAACATTTCTTCCAGCCTTCTCCTTTGAGCTTGCAGCAGAGCATTGTGAGCAATGGCAAGATAATCAACAACAGGTACAATACTCCTTTCCTCATTGCTTGCTTCTCCTGGCATAGAAGAGGTTGAAATGGCTGCAACCAGTCTTTTAACTTGCTCTGATTCTTGAATGGACAGAATTGAATCCAGAGCATCTTCTTGCATAAGCTCAAGAGGGCTTATCTGCTGAAGTCCTTCTTCTTCCAATCCATAGTCAAGGGGTGGACCAGGACTTGGTGTCCTCATTGCACCAGCACCATCTGTATCATCATCATGGTCAGAGGAGTTAATCTCGAAGGGGCTTGGAGGCTCAAGAGTTGGAGACAGAGTAGGCTCAGGGACACCAGGCTGAGGTAGAGCTGAAGTGGTAGGAATTGCATTTCTTATCTCTTCATAAACATCAGCCACTACCTTCATGTTCACAGCCAACTGATGGATCTGATCTTGTAGATGAGCAAATTTGGCATTTTGCTCATCCCTAATGCTGAGAATGAGTGTTGACAAACTATCAAACAACTCAGGGATCTTGGTTGGCTTGGCCTGTAAAGAGGGAGTGGAAGGAGGGTGAGTAGGTCTGGAGGAAGATGGAATTGGCTGAGAAGGCTGAGGTACAGATCTGCCAGGGGCCTCAGAAGTGCCTTCTTGTTGGAGGGTAGCATCAGCAGCAAAGAACAAATCTTCAGATTTCCCTGCTCCCTTTCCAACCCATCTGCCTTCATCTCTTTCAATACCCATCCTTTGCAGTTCCTCTTCTTTGAATGCCTCTGTGAGTTTCCCTTTCCCCTTTTCAATGTGTTGAATCCTAGCATACTGCAGGATCCTTGAAATAATTGCTGTATAGGGGAGTGTGGAATCCTTCCTCTGATCCCTTACCTTTATCATTCGCTGGAGAATGATATGACCCAAATTAATCAACTTCCCACATACGATAGCAGTCATCACATGAGCCTCTGCCCTTGTTATCAAATTGAAGCTGCCATCCTTGTTAAATATGATCCTGGACACTATGTAGTGCAGGATCCTCACTTGTATACTTAGGTCTGTGGGCTTCAACAGATTTATTGTTGGCCTGTTCTCCCTTCTCCTGAATAGGGTGTCCAAGATGGTGCTCTCCTTGTAGTTCAGAAAGGATCCACCTTCTTCATCAGTTGTGCTTGCCTCATCCATATACCTAGAGGCTGTGATGTTAACTTTCAGCCCATCTTGCCCTGGGATTTCTAGCACCTCATTGAAGGTTTCATCAGCAAGCCAAATGGTCCTTGATCTCAAGTTGACCTCCCATTTCATTTTCTTGCTATTGTATTGAAGAGAGGCATACTAAGTTTTCACTACCTCATCATCATATTTTTCAGCAATTTCCAACAAATTTTTATATCTTAACAACCATATTGCAGCATCAAAGTTGTTGGATATCAAAAATTATTCCACATTTACACAGTGAGGCTTGATTACCTTTTTGTTGGAAAACTTGGTAGAGTACTCTTCTTGAATCTCAGGAGTGCTCCACAGTGGCAGTGTAGTCATTTCATACTCTCCAGATTCAGTACTGGAAGAAGCAGAAGAAGTAACAGCAGGGACAGAAGGAACTGGAACCGAAGGTTCTGCAGTTTTTGGTGAGGAGGGTCATGCTTTCTGAGATTCTACTTTGGATGAAGGTTTCTGGCATTTGGAAGGGGTAGCTTTAATGGGTTTAGCCTTTCTCTGGGATTTCTCTCCTTCCTTTGTAGCATATTGAGATTTGACTGTTCTCTTTGGCCGAGTTTCAGCTTGTCTTGCACCAGGATTCTTCACTCTCGCCATTTCCGTGTTGAATGATGTTGAATGTGGCTTAGATTTGGTTTATAGGATGTGAATGGAAGTTTAAACTGTGAAGAATGACGGTTTTTGGACAGAAGTTAAGAGGATTGAAGAGAGGATCAGAACAGACTCAGAGGAGTTACAAATAGGGTTGTGTCTATTCATTGGAAAACCGTCAGATTTAACGTATGTAACCGTCTGACAGACAAATTTTGAGGGATCAAAATTCAAACTTCGGGCAGTTACAGGTTAAATCATTCAGCAAAGCTTACTGACAGACGAATTTTCATCCCGAAAGTTTGTCTGACAGTGGCTTGGAACAAGTAATACAAACACAACAGACGAATTTTATTCCAACAAAGTTCGAATGTTGATGAGCAAATAGTAGGCAACAAACAAAACAACAATCAACAGACGAATTAAGCATGCAGAACTTCATCTTTCAAGCATTCAACATGAAGAACATGATTCAACAGACGAATTTTGATCTGAAAATTCGCATTTTTCAACTTTTGTAAAGGTTGTCCAACATTTGTATTTCAAGAAGTGATAATTCGTACAACAGTGATGGATAAACATAACTTTGAGATTTTTGTTTTTGAAAATTCGAATTTCAAAGATCCAACAGACAAATTTCGAGGCATCACCGAGAACTGTTCCAAGGCTAATAGGCCGAAGTTCATCTGTTAGTCAACAAAAATTTGAATGTTGACCATGTTAACTAGTTCAAAAACACGGTTTATGAGGCAAAATACGTCTAACACTCATTAAAATACAAATTTCATCTTATTGAAAACTTACAGAATGGATCCAAAACTCAGAATTTTCATCATTTACTTCACTTTCTGGTTGTTCCATTCTGATGTGCTCCAATCTTCAAGTTTATTGCCATTGAATCTTATGATGAGCACCTGCAGCTTAAATTAAACATACTCCGATGCTAAAGTTAGAATTAATCTTAAAGTTAAACCCTTTGAAAACAAGATTGCAAGATAATAACTTACAGTTCACTGGGATTTACCATACCCAGTTCTCTTCTTATTTTACAATGCCTATCTTCTGATAGAGGCTTTGTGAGTATATCAGCAACTTGATTCTCTATTGGGATGTACTCCAGTTTAACTTCTCCTTTCAGAACGTGATCCCTTATGAAGTGGTGCCTAACTTCAATGTGGATGGTCCTTGAATGCATGACAGGATTCTTGGTGATATTTATGGCACTTTGGTTGTCACACATGATTGGTATCTCATTCATTTTAACCTCAAGATCTTCAAGTTGCTGGTTCATCCAGATGACTTGGGCACAACAGCTTCCAGCTGCAACATACTCAGCTTCTGCAGTGGATAGGTCCACACTGTTTTGCTTTTTGCTGAACCATGAAACCAGGGATCTTCCAAGAAACTGACAAGTTCCACTTGTGCTTTTTCTGTCAGTTTTGGATCCTGCAAAATCAGCATCAGTGTATCCTTTGAGATCTTCTCCATTGCCCTTTGGATACCAGAGACCCATCTGTGATGTTCCAATAAGATATCTGAAAATTCTCTTCACAGCTGTTGCATGGGTTTCCTTGGGACATGATTGAAACCTGGCACACATACAGACACTGAACATAATATCAAGTCTGCTGGCAGTTAAGTACAGCAGTGATCCAATCATTCTCCTGTACTGAGTAATGTTAAACATCTTCCCATTTTCATCCATGTCTAGTTTGGTTGCAATAGCCATAGGTGTTCCCATTGGCTTGGCATTCTCCATTCCAAACTTCTTTAACAGCTCCTTTAGATACTTGGATTGACTGAGAAAGATACCATCATCAAGCTGTCTGATTTGCAGTCCAAGGAAGAAGTTAAGTTCACCCATCATGGACATCTCGAATTCTCCCTGCATTAACTCAGAAAATTTCTTGCAAAGAGTTTCATTAGTAGCACCGAAAATAATATCATCAACATAGATTTGAACAATTAGTAAATCTTTATTTTCTTTCTTAGTGAATAAAGTTGTGTCAACTTTGCCTCTATTGAACCCCTTTTCAATTAGAAAATTGCTCAGTCTCTCATACCATGCTCTAAGGGCTTGTTTTAAACCATAGAGAGCTTTCTTCAGTTTATAAACATGGTTTGGTTTTGTAGAATCCTCAAAACCTGGAGGTTGATCTACATAAACCTCTTCCATGATATAACCATTTAGAAAGGCACTCTTTACATCTATTTGATACAACAAAATGTTTTTCATGCATGCATATGCCAGCAGTATTCTTATAGCTTCTAATCTAGCTACTGGTGCAAAGGTTTCTTCAAAATCAATACCTTCTTCCTGATTATACCCTTTAGCAACCAATCTAGCCTTGTTTCTTATTATTGTTCCAGATTCATCAAGTTTATTTCTAAAAACCCATTTGGTACCAATGACAGGATGATTTTTAGGCCTAGGAGCTAAATCCCAAACATGATTTCTTTCAAACTGATTTAGTTCATCTTGCATAGCTAAAATCCAGTAATTATCAGTTAAGGCTTCTTCAGCACATTTAGGTTCAATTTGAGAAATGAAAGCACAGTTGAGCATTTGATCCCTTAACTGTTTTCTGATTTTGACTCTCTCTTGAACATTTCCTATAACTTGATCAACAGGATGATTCCTTTGATATCTCCAAGCTCTAGGGAGTTCTTGAGATGTTTCTTCATTAATTCTTCATCAAACTCTTGCTCCTGGATATCTTCCTCTGTGTTAACAGATTCAGATATCTTTGGAGGTTCAGTTTTACTTTTATCATAAATGCCCAGTTTTTCAAAGTTAAAAGCAAGATCATCCTCATTGGTAACATGTTTTGAAACAGTTTCATTTTCAATAAAAACCACATGCACAGATTCTTCTACCACTCTTGATTTTTTATTATAAACTCTGTATGCCTTACTCCTACTAGAATAGCCCAAAAATATACCTTCATCAGATTTGGCATCGAACTTACCCAGATTTTCTTTCCCATTGTTGTGAATGAAGCATTTGCATCCGAACACATGGAGATGGGACAGATTTGGCTTTCTTCCTTTGTAAAGCTCGTATGGAGTCTTCCCAAGGATTGGTCTGATGTAGGCTCTATTTATGATGTAGCTTGCTGTATTCACTGTATCAGCCCAAAACACTTGAGAAAGTTCCTTCTCATTCAGCATAGCTCTGGCCATCTCTCCAATGGTTCTATTCTTCCTCTCTACTACCCCATTCTGTTGAGGAGTCCTTGGCGCTGAGAAGTTGTGGTCAATCCCATGCTCATTGCAGTACTCCAGGAAGTATGCATTTTCAAACTCTCCTCCATGGTCTGACCTGATTGACACAATAGAAATACCTTTCTCATTTTGTACTTTCTTAGCTAAAGTTACAAATGCATCAAATGTATCACTTTTAGAGGAAAGAAATAATGTCCAAGTAAATCTAGAATAGTCATCTACAATTACAAGTACATACAGATTACCACCTAGACTCTTTACCCTAGAAGGTCCAATTAAGTCCATATGCAGCAATTCAAGTGGTCTTGTTGTGGTAACTACATTTTTAGATTTAAAAGATGATTTATTTTGTTTCCCTCTTATGTATGCATCACATTCTTTGTCCTTTTCAAAAGATATTTTTGGCAGGCCAGTTACTAGCTCATTCTTGATCAGTTTAGACAATTGATTCATGTTAACATGAGTTAATCTCCTATGCCATAACCAACTATCATTATCCTGACTAATTAAACATACAGAATCCAAGGGAGGAAGTTCATCAAGGTCAATAGTATAACAGTTACCATCCCTTTGAGCTTTGAGGATTACTTTGTGATCACTTTTTCTAATGACCAGGCAAAACTTTGAGTCGAACAGCACCCAGTTTCCTCTGTCACAGGTCTGACTTACGCTTAGCAAATTATGGTTGAGGCCAATTACAAACAGCACCTCTTCAATGGATGTTTCTGGATTTTTCCCCACAATGCCAATGCCAACGATTTTGCCATATTGATCACCTCCAAAGGTCACCTTTCCTCCTTTCTTGTCTCTAAGGGTGATGAACTTCTCCTTATCTCCAGTCATGTGGCTTGAGCAGGCACTATCCATATACTATTTGTTGTTCTTTTTAGCTTTAAGACAGACCTGCAAAACAATGTTTATGTTTTCTTTTTAGGTACCCAAATTTGCTTGGGTCCTATTTGTTCAGTAGATTTTTCCCTAGATGCAGATGCAACTTTGGGAACCCATTCAACTTTCCTGCCAAGCCCATTTTTCTTCAATGCACAAGAACTGGAAATATGTCCCTTTTTGTTATAGAAATGACAGGTAATGAAGGGACTGCTAGATTGAGTGGCAGGAAGAAAACAATGCAGATAATACTTTTGTCTTGCATGCTTTGGTTGATTATATGTTTCAATGCAAGATGACATATGATCTTTCTTTCTGTTACTCTCAGCATGCACAAAGTGTCTCATGTATGCATTCTGGTTTTTCATCCTAATCTTTTCCTTGACAGCGCATGGATCATAGCCAAGACCAGCTTTTCCTTGTGATATTCTTTGGCTCCCCATCAAGGCAAACAACATATCTTTACCTCTAGTGAGCCTAGACATGCTTTTAACTAAATAATCATTAGTTTGCTTAAGTTTAGTGCATGAAGTGCAGGAAATAGATTCAGTAGTAGGTAAAGAGGCAATTTCAGAAACTATGCTTTGAGATTGCAGCTTATTTATCTTTTTCTTTGCCAATTTCAGTTCTTTAGCAACTTTAATGAATTCATCATGAAGCTCATGAAATGCATCAAGTAACTCAGAATAGGAAGGTTCAGATTCATATACCTCTTCTTCCTGATCACTGTTGCATGAGGGTGTGGCTTCTTCAGAAGCAAGTGGCATCAGACAAATGTTGGCAATCTCATCCTCATCTTCTTCTTCCTCATCTGAGCTGTTGCCCCATATAGATGAAATGTAGGCTTTCTTCTTTTTTCCTTTGTCAGCAACTTTCTTATCTTTTTCTTGCTTCTTGAGGAATTGGAGGTAGTCCCACTTTATATGTCTCTACTTCTTGCACTCATAGCAAGTCACAGGTTCTTTTGTTTCTTTCTTGCTTTCTCCACCAGCTCCCTTCTTGAAGAATTTCCTGTTCTTCTTCTTGTTGTAGAATCTTCTGAATTTTCTGACCATCATAGCCAGAGTTTCTTCATCCAGCTCATCTCCTTCGTCAGATTCTTCTTCCTTTTCATCAGCAGCTTTGAGGGCAAGGCCTTTCTTCTTTCTGTCTAGCCCAGCTTCCTTGAGAGCTTTGATTTTTCCTTCATACTCCTCAAGGCTGCCAAAGAGAGCTGTGACAGAGGCCATTGATTCTCCTCTGGCTTCCTCTATTGCTGTCACCTTGGGCTGCCATTCCAGAGGGAGAGCTCTGAGTATCTTTCTTACTTTCTCAGATTGATTGTATTCCTTTCCCAGGCTCTTCAGCTGATTCACAATGAGAGTAAACCTCTTTTGGAGCTCCTTTACAGTTTCTCCTTCAGCCATTCTGAAGCTTTCATTTTCTCCAATGCATGTGTTCAGTCTGTTTTCCTTGACCCCAGTTGTTCCTTCATGTGCAATCTGCAGAGTATCCCACATTCCTTTTGCAGTGGAGCATTGTGTGACTCTGTAGAATTCGTCCTGGTTCAGGGCACTGACTAAACAATGCTTTGCTTAGAAATTCAGTAGGACTCTCCTTCTGCCTTCATCATTCCACTCTGCTTCCAGCTTCTCTTTGTGTCTTCCATCTTCAGTTAGAGCCATTGGGACGAAATCTCCTTTTTCAATGACTGACCAGATGTCAAGATCAATTGATTGTAGGTAGATCTGCATCCTCATCTTCCAGTACCCATAATGCTCTCCACTGAAGCCTGGTGGTCTGTTAGTGTTATTCCCTTCAGGAAGTATACTCTCTCCAAAGCCAGCCATCTTTGTTCCCGGACTGTAAAATCCTTTGAATGGGAATCCGGGCTCTGATACCACTTGTTAGCAAGGCTGACTTCCCAAGAGGGGGGGTGAATTGGGAAGATTGAAATTTTTCTGCACAAAGTGAAATGGGTGAAGATAGCACAGTATAATGTAAACAACGTATAAAACAGAGCAAGGTAAAAGTGAAGGTAAGGAGAAAAAGACTCAGTGATTTATCCTAGTTCGGTCTATCCACTTGACCTACGTCCAGTCCCCAAGACAACTCTTGAGATTTATCCACTATACAGCAAGAATTCAACGGGCTTCTTGCTAATGCCACAGTACACGAGTATGCTTTGTTTCTTGAGCTCTCTCAAACACTCTAAGCACTTTCACAGTGTGCTTCCTAATCCCCTTGTGATTTCCCCTCACAAGTAAATCTATCTTCCAGATGAAGAGTAGATTGTTTACAAAGATATAACTCTCTTGAATAGAGTAGATATGAATGTTAAAGTACAGATATTGAAGCTAGAGGGTAAAAGCTCTTGAGAACAAGTTTTGACAGAAATTCGGTATATACAAGTTAGATTCATTACCCACAACTTCAAATGATGTTCTATTTATAGTTTAAGGTCTTAAATGTCCGTTAGAGACAAAATCTATCCGTTGGGAAAGTTATCCAACGGTTACTCTGAAAAACTATCCGTTAACCAACCGCATTTAATGCTTCTAACATACTCAAATTCGAACGTTAATGTTCAAAGTTCGTCTGTCAGAGAGCAGTTTTCAAACTTAAATCATTCTTGATTTCAGATGAACTTTGACATGGTTTCAGAAGAATTTCTTTTATTTTCTCAAGTTTTGTTTTGTCTGAAATTTGAATTTTGAAGACTCAAAGTTCGTCTGTTTCAAAGAAGCTCCTTTCAGACTTATATGAAAATTCGAATATTGGAAAGTCAAAGTTCGTCTGTTAGAGAGCATTTTTCAAACTCAATTTTATCTTGATTTCAGATGAACTTTAACATTGTTTCAGACGAATTTCTTCTATTTTCTCAAGTTGTGTTTTGTCTGAAATTCGAATTTTGAAGATGTGAAGTTCGTCTGTCACTAAGAGGCTTCTTTCAGACTTGGATGAAAATTCAAATTTTGAACAACCAAAATTCGTCTGACAGAGAGCCATCTCTTCAGACTTATTCAATTTTAGCTTGAAATTCGAATTTCCCAAGGCAAAGTTCGAATTTCCAACTTGACAGTTAAGTTTAAACTTTCAAACTTCGTCTGTTTGTGGGTGTTTTTCAAATAAGTCAAGATTTAACACAAAATCAACGTTTGAAAACATCTTTTTCTCAAATCAAAATCTTTTACCCAATCATAACTAAAACTAAAGATCCTTAGCAGCAAATACTCAGAAAATCTTCACTTGAAGCACTTTGATCTCCTTTGATATCTTCAATCCAAGCTGTTGGATGTTGGTTTGGAATCATCGAACTCTTGATTCAACAGCAATTCTGTAGGAGGCATCAATTTGTCTCAATATTATTACTCTATTTACATAATGAAAATAAAGAAAAAATAATACAATTGGGCTTTAATGGGCTGAACATAAGTTGGGCTACAAACTGAATAAAATAAATCTATATTTTAACTCTCAGAGTAAAACATTTCCTTAAATATTTACTTTCCATTTTTTTAGTTTTTCTTGTAGCATTCGGTAAACTATGTGCCTATTATTCATATACAACATGTACTTGCACCTATCATGCATTAATCTATTTTATGTATGAGCTCATGTCACACACTCTTGCACGTACTCACTATCGCGTCTCAGACTTACACATACTACCATTCCCACACACAATATATATAGTTATATTTAAAATTTTCTTTCAATATCTTAATTTCTTTTCATGATAATTTCTTCATTAGGATTTTCTTGATTATTTTCTATCATAAGGAACTTTCTTACTTGAAGTTTCTTATTAATCTCCTTCTCAATCGACAAATCCATCCTTTAATTTTCCTATCTATTGGAAAATTTCATATTGGATTTCATAAACCTAGGATACAGCTTAAACAATTAAAAAAAACCTAACATACAATTTAACATAAACCATAAACAAAAAGAAACTAGAAATAGCAGATAGCAAGGATTAACCACACTAAATCTAGGATCTTTGATCTTCTTCATATATAGATATGTCAGGTCTCACCAAGATTGTTCCACACATCTAACATAAACTAAAAATTAATAAATGCAACCCAAATTAGTCTAGGAGTTTTGTTACCCAAAAAAAAGAAAAAAAGAATTTTCTACAGGAGAGCATAGTAAATAATAAATTGCATAGCTATATTTCAATGACCAAGAACTTGACCTTAAAAAGGAAATAAAAATTCTCACAAAGTCAACTCTAATTGTACTAATATAGCTGTCAAGGTACAAATCATCTTGGTTTAGAATAAAATGAAACAATCAGCTAGCTTTATTTTAATTTCAATTAAAAAGCTCAAAACCAAAAGAATTATAGGCACTGTGCAAACCACCAATATAAATGACTTGCTACAGATTTCAATGCTTGAAATAGCACAATAGTTTGGATTAAAAATAACCATGGTGGTCACTTATGAAAAATTTGGCTGTCATCTGCATTTATTCAATAAATTTCAACATTTCTAAAGACTAAAGGTGTGTTTGCTTAGGTGTAAACACAATAGATGATATATGTCAAGGGGGCATATATATAATCTTTTTTTTTATTAAAAAGGGTTAATCCAATTAATTGGTAAGGAAATGAGAATCCATACCCATAAGAGTGTGGATTTAAATGTTATTACTAATGTATGTGAATTGTATTATTTATAAGTTATAAGTAATGCAATTTGTGCGTGTATATAAATTTGTGTATATGTAATGAATATTGGAATGATTAATTCATAATTGGCTGGTGTAAATAATAATTAATGTAGCTAGGTAGTTAAATTTGTGTTGATTTGAAAGATGTGGTTGGGAGAGGTAATTGAGAGAAAAGGTATATATGAGAACAAAAGCTTCCTAACTAACTCGGCCTATTGTCTTTAGTTGAGGAACAAACATGGTGTTGGAGTTGGCATTATGGCATGATTGTCTGTACAGAAATTGTTGTTTTCTAGCTACCTCATTTGGTTCATGTACATTTTGACACTATCTATCTATCTATCTAAAAAAACTGCCAGCCAAAAATAGCAGATACAAAGATGTAAGCCAAAGGAACACTGACTAACACTATGCTATATTTTAGTCTACTCAGGTTGCTATAAATGCATGTATCATGGCATTTTTTATATGTCCATCACATTAAATAACATATATCAAACAGGACAAAAGATTCATGCAATTAAAGCATAATAATTCAGTTGTTTCACACAAAATTGAAATTGCAAGAGCTAAAAGCAAAGGGAAATAAATTATTGGGCCTAGAGTAAAAGCAAAAGATTGACTTAAACTAAAAACCAACCAGCTGAAGTAATCTCTCACTAATAGAAGAAGGCTAAGCATTACAAGATTTGCCACCAAAACAGCACAAAACAAATCCAAACATGGAACAAGAATTTAACCATATTTGTACTCCATTTTAACACCACATTACATCCTCAAACTAACCAGAATTCTTGAAGGACTTAAATGCTATATATATCTCCATTTGTTGCACATAGTACCCCTTAAAGTAAAATCATATTTCAACTCATTTCTTCAACAATTTCACAAACAAATATCAGCATTCATAAGCAAAACTAGAGCACCACAATGCCCGATCCACGCTCACTAACTTCATTGTTTAAAGATGGAATATCAATAGTATTTATGCATTTGTGTCCAATTTTTCATAGCTATAGCAATTACCATCTTCATTTAGCTAGATGTCAAAGGAACTTGTTGATCAGAAAACATAACTCACTACAAGTTTGAATTAAAAAGATGAAATTTTCAACACATCTTAACAAGAAATAAATTTATCTCAGTAGATTCCAAAACTAACTTCCTAAACAATAATAACTCTAAAACCACCCGTAGAATAGCTGATGAACTTACAGCAGTGAAGTTTATTGGTTCCCTTGGTTTCCAAGATAAAGAATTGGTTTTGGTTTGTCTCAATGAAATACGTCAGAATGGTCATGTATAAGGACATTTGACGAGAACAAAAGGTGCCCAAAACAAAAGATTGAAAAGTAATCATCTAACATAATCTAATCCATATTGAAATAAAAATGAAATGCATGCTTTACAAAAGAATAAAGAACTTGACTAAATAAACACTCTTGCCATTTAAAAAATGTAACACAAGGGTACTTTGACTTATGTAGCTGGTTGCCAAAAACATGAACATCAAGGACTATACTCACGTATTCCAATTCAAACTAAAAATTCATAATCATTATCATCATTATGATTTTCATAACAAGGGAAGCCATACGTAAATCATATAGTGCTATGCTCTGGTCACTGCAAAGAAAAAGTAGATAAAGCAACTAGATTAACACACACGCACACAAAAAGAAGAAAAATAATCTAGTCATTATTCTTCTAAGTGCAGTAAACAAGAAGTTTAAAGCAAACATGAATTGAAATTTGAATGAGCAACTTTAGTTAAATGCTAAATGAATGAAACCAAAGTACTAATTATATTCTACTCAATAAATGAGAATATTGGAACATTCTATTCTACAATTTTTTGCTAATATGGTCATTTCACTTTCATGACAGGATCAATCCACAAATATCCTGACATACCTACTTGATGTTAACAAGTAGTTTGGATCTCTAGAACTGAACTAGACAGATATTACTAAATTTGATCCCCATTCAAGACTATTTATTCGCTGCGATCTATGCAAGGAAAGAACATAGATAGGAAATTAATAAATAATTCAGACAGAAATGGTTCTCAATTCATTGCTTCAGTTTTTAAATCAACAAAAACAATTGGGTATCCATGAAAATAACTGGAGATACAAAGTTAAAAAAAGAATTGAAAAAGCGTACACTCAATTTTGGTCAATGGCATCAACAATCACCATTAACTTCCCATAATCTCTACTACTAAGCTCTGACACTGCAAAATGACAAATATAAGAAATCACCGAAATCAAATAGTCAACAATGGGGAAACGCCAGAAATATAACCAGAACGCAAAATATTTGCACAAAATTGAACAGGAATAAATGAGGAAAAAAATAGACTACAAACTCGAACCCTAACCTGCTAAGAAGATGAAATGATGAAACAGGGAAGAAAATGTGTACCTGCTACTGAAAAAAAAAAGTCAGTGAACAAGGAGGGAGAACACAAAGAGTAGCATGTTAAACCAAGATGGAGGGAACGATAAAAATCACCCACAGAAGCAACAACGACACGAACAAGGGTTTGAAGGCAAGCATGTTGAACCAAAAATGAGAACAAGGGTTTGGAGATGACAATGCAAACTCAGTGAGAGCAAGAATAGAAGTGCCAACGGAAGGAAAGAGCCAATGGAGAGTAACAGAGAGGAAGGGTTTCAAAGACAGGGAAGTGTTTTTGAGTTCATCGATTTCAAATGTTAAGGGTTTAAGGGAATTTTTTTTTAAATAACAAAGGAAACGTAGGCTATTATATTAAAAACTACCTACTTTTCCTTTAAATTTTTTAAAGAAAAGTAGGTGGTTATATCTGAAAACCGCCTGCTTTTGTTCTATAATTTTTTTTTGTCTTACTTTTGTAGGTGATTATTTTAAATAACCACCTACAAAGATCTATCTTTGTACTCGGTTCTTTTAAAACCACCTAAAAAAGTTTCCAGCCCCACTTTTGTAGGTGCCTTTTAAAATAACCACCTACATTTGTGTGCCAACAAAAGTCATTTTTGTAGTAGTGACTTGAAATAAAAAAAAATCTGTTTTGATATTTTTACGCAATCAAGTCTTTAATCATGCAATAATGGGCATAATTAGAGTCTAATACATGAAAAATGAATGTAAGTTTAAGTGTTACATTTTTTGTATCAAAGCCGAGGGTCTAGGCTCATAAAACAAAGATTTAGTCTAATCTTTGCAGAAAAATACATATTTTAAAGTTAAAATATTTCCCCTTTAAGTGTGAAAATGTTATCCCTTATAGAAATATGACCTATGAATGTTTTAGTGGCATAGGAGATTAGTCCTAAGGATAGCTAAAGTTAGTTGCTGGATTAGTTGAAGATGTTTTACAAATTAATTTACCTTAGGTCTTGAATCCTTTCAAAGTCAAATCATAGTTAGATCCTATCAGTAAAGAGATGACGTAGGATCATAAAGGATCCTAGCAGGGCTTAGAGATCGCAATAGATCTCATGGTCACAGTACACCAATAATGAGGTTCTAGTAAACCTCTATAAAGAATGAAATGATGAGCCCTGCAGTACTGATAGTTTTCTAAAAGAGGATGACCTAGGATGATTTAGAAAGAAATGAAACCTCATTGATCGTCAACTAGTATGAATGCTAACCTAAGACTTTCTTTGAATGCTAAGACACTGACCAGAAAGTACTTAACAAAGGTAACAGTGGGTGATGATATGCAGAAAGGCAAGTATCCTATATATGTACTGAAGTAATATCAATGGCACAATGTTTCCAATAATGAATGAAAGAGGCCAGTAAGGAATAAATGAAAGCAATAAAGAAAAGTAGAGAGAAAAGAGTTAATGGGGGAAAATTAATGTACAATTTAAAAGAATGTAACTTAGAAAAGAAGAATGACTAGTAAACCAGTTGAAGGAAAATGGGCTGAGCCTAATCAGAGTCCTACAAAAGAAAACATAGGACCTAAGATGACTATATCATGATAGCTATATGATGATTTCTAAATGGAAGAATTTCTTGAGTTTATGAAGTGAATTAATGATAGTGATCCTCTCAAGTATAGCCCTACCAGAGCAAGTAAATACACATCAAGTAAAGAATGAGTTGTGCTAAGTAAGCTTGAGTTAGAGGAATCATTTGAAGAGAAAAGTAGCTCCACCTAACTAAACCAAGAACTCCAAATCCAAAGGAATAATAGAACTACTTTAAGAAATGCCAAGATAGATCTAGAATATAAGTTTAAGTTCTCGATCTCGTGAGTACTATGATAGAAGCAAAAGAATGCTTTGAAAGGCAACATGATCATTGGCTTCCTAGAAGTGAAAAGGTTAAGCCAGTAGTTGATGCTAAATAGAATCATGAGTGTTAATTCAGATGGTTTTGATGATTCTAAACAACATTGATCTTGAAATCCAATATCAAAGGAACGTAAGTCACATGAAGAATGAAGTTGGAGATTTCAGAAGGTCGAAGAGTTGTTACATATATTTTAGGAGTCCATTTGTAAAAAAAAGTAGTTAAACTTTGAATTCTGTTTATCCCAATATTAAATGAGGCATCTATTTGCATGATTAATGATTAGCTCATGTTTTCAAAATGGTTTTCATGAAAAGAGTTACCTTATGCGCATAACATTTAAAGGTTATGAGGATAAAGTCTCAATTTCAAAGTTGTTTCTAAGTTTTCTCACTTTGTTTTCATGAAAAGGTTTATCTTATGCGCATAACTAATGAAGGTTATGAGGATAAAGTCTCAATCTCAAAGCTTTTCTAAGTGTTCCCTCTTCAATTTCATGAAAAGGAATGAGGTTATCCGCATAATGTAGATATAGACTATGTCCTTAGGTCTACCCAGGTGGTTATCCTGATAACGTGATTACCTTATTCACATAAGGGAGTGAATAGTGAAGGCCACTTGTACTGTGTAGCCCGTTATTCGCATAACCTAAGGAGGTTATCCGCATAACGTGTGTTACAAAATACTTGGACTCTCCTCTGTTAAATAGGTTATTTGTATAACCTAGGGAGGTTATCCATATAACCTAAGGAGGTTATCCATATAACCTATGTTACAAAACTCATGGTCCTTCCTTAGCTAAATTGGTTATCCACATAACCTGAAGAGGTTATCCTAATAACCTATGTTTTCCTAAAACTCAGTTTTAGAAAATTTAATGTTATCCAAACAATAAAGTAGGTTTTAATGAAAATGTTCTTGAGCTAAAACTTAGTCATTCTGGAATGAACGTTATCCACATAACCTAGGCAGGTTATCCACATGACGAATGAATAACGTTGAAATCAAGAGCCAACGATCACCCGTTATTTGCATAACCTAAGGAGGTTATCCGTATAACCTCTAATAGACGCATTTAATGTGATAGGTGAACGGCTATTTTTCTGAGAGCAGTAGCTAATTCTTGTTTTTGACAGATAGTTTTGCTTCAAAACTATAAATAGGATTTCATTTAATTTGTTAGGTAATGTAAGAAAACATAAAAATGCCAAAACTCTACAAAATTGATTATTAATTCATTCCAAGCTTACTTATCCTTTACTTAGCTCATTTATTGTTCTTAAACTTTCATATCCACTCTTTTGAGAGAGAATTTCATATCTTGATTTGTATATTTCTACACACTTCTAGTTAGCACTTAGTGTGAGAAGACACTAAGAGATTTGACCTTACTCTTGAGTGAGAGTATTTTTTTTAGCTCAAAGTTTGAGTTGGGGTTGTATTACAGTTTTTGCAAGAACCCATTCAAATCTTGCAAGATATAATGGAGAAATCTCAAGTGGTGGCTTAAGGACTAGACGTAGGTCAAGTGGAGTAGACTGAACCAGGATAAATCTGTGTCCTCTTTTCATTTACTTTGCAATTGCTCTTTATATCTTATACTTTGTTTTTCAGCAACTTTTATTATCACTACTATATTTCATTTTTGTAGAAAAATCCAAACTTCTCAATTCAACCCCATCTTGGGAAGCCAGCTGAACTAACAATGAGCTATGATTATCTTGAAGGACGAACTAGAAAAGAATCTCATGGAGATATTAGAAAACAATAGTAGTAAGTTAGATGCTAATATGTAAACCCCATAAGTTCAGTATAATGATAAGGTAAATGTAGAAAGGATGAAAGGTATATGTAGATGTGATGCACAGCCATAGTTATGAACCAAGTAGTTATGCACCAAGGTATTAAACTAGTAAAGTAGAAAGACCAGAGGTCAAAGGATAAGGATGAAAGAAGTAGTCAATGGAACTTGTTAAGCACAATTATTAAATGCAAGATAAGAATGGTTCAGATATGAAGAGGTGTTCAATAAAGACAAGTAGCACAAGCATGAACTTCTCGAATGACCCTGTTGATAGTAAACAAAGTTACCCCCAACCGAGATTCCCTATAAATGATCCTTATGGCCTGGATTAGTAGCAAAGGATTGTGAACAGCATCTACAATAGAGAGTTATTGCCTATAAGCAATAGGAAGAAGCTAGAGCCTGTAATGCTTCACCTATATCGCAAGTAGTCTTAAGCAGATTACTAAGTTCCTGCAAGATAAGCTGCCAGGAAACTAGTTGAATTTCTCAGTCATCGATATATGGTTATGTAATATAGAATGTATCAACCATTATCCTTGATGGTGAATTTGACGTGCAAAATATTGAGGGATGGACTATGAGCCTAAAAAGATTTCTAAGACAATGGGCAGCAAATTAGAAATGAAAGATTTTAATGCCAATATATAAGTTGAAGAATAAGGTTGATTAAAGGAACTTAGATTTATAAGAATCCATTCTAATAAGAACAAGCTGGTCAATGAAAGTATAATAAGGCATAACCAATGAGCTCAAAATATGATGTACCCCCAATAGTACAATAATGAACAATAAAAGGTGGAAAAGCTAGAAAAAGAGGTTTAAAGTAAGCGGTTAAAGAGAAGATGCCTATTACAAATTCAAACTTTTAATTCATTAATTAAAGTAAGTAGGATCATTGGAAATAGTCTGAATCACATGAATGTTTTACTAGCATCTTCAACTACCAATAGTAAGAAAATTTTAGAGAAAGGAAAAGTAAGTAAGAATAAGGATCAAAAGCCTTGGAATAACATGAGATTTATGAAGGAAGGCAAAAGAGCATAGGAGGTAGATCAAGCAACCCAATTCTATTTAAATACAAAAAGACTCATGGCAGAAGGCCATGTTTAATAAGATAAGACTGTGTACCAAGTATAGAAAGCTATGATAGTACTATGGAAATGGCCAACACCAGACCATAAACTAAAGAGAAAGTTTTTGTACTATCCCAATTTGAAGCCATAAGTCATCTGATTTCAGCAAAGGTATTGTCACGCCTCATACTTTGACCAATTTCCCATGTAGTAGACTTTATTTTAGTCCATTGATGATAGATTAGAGACTTCATTATATAAAACAACTTAAACCAATTTATTTCATTTTGGAGTATTATTCCTTTGGTTAACTTTATTTCACCCAGTGAACTTTGAAAATTCATAACTAAATCAAGAAAAATCACATTAATTTGGTTCAAGTCTCTAAACAAATATTAAAAGATTTTCTACATGGTAAAAATATTGAATAGGGGAAATAATTGACCAATTTATACCGTAAATTCTTACTATCTTCACTATAACAATGGTCATTTTTGAAAATTCTTGATTCTAACCATAAATTTGAAAAATCACCATAAATCATACACAACTCCATATTGAGTGATCTTTATGTCTATGGAAAGTTACACATGTCTAGTTTTTTAAAATATAAAACACTCATATATTAAACATATGAAGTTCTATACGGTGCTTCGAATTCCAAACAGTGTTCAGAAAGGTCTTTTGCATTCTTCCAACTTTTCAAAATACGCACTAATATATACATACATAGCCATAACTTGCCTTTATCTTACATGATACTCCATAACAAACCTAAAGGAGCATATTAACATGAAAACACAATATGATCATGTCGCATAAGATTTTACATAACATCTTATATAATAGTATCAACCTAATTATCATTATCTTGAACATTATTTTGGTTCTCCTTGCCTTTCCTTTCTTGGGCAATCTTGCCATAACTTGAACCTAAAATTTATTATACATTTGGAAAGGGGTGATATTCAAAGAATCTCAGTAGCAACCACCATCATACACACATATTATCATATATATTGTAAGTATTTATCTAAAAACACATCAAGCATGCAATCAAATCATTTTGGCACAACTATTTTATAAAAATTTGGGCAGCACTTCCCCTTGTATTTGGACATATCTAAGGTCACATTACCCTTTGAACAATCCAACCAATCATGCCAAATCATTACAAGACAACATTTTAAATATTAAACACATCATTCAAGCCAAGCAACATCAATGACAATACATATGCATAAATAGGTGAGTTAACTACCTTTGGGCTTTCCAATGGTCTCCAAACTTTGCAAATCCTTTCCTTGATCTTCTAACACTCTTTTGGATCCTATAGCATCATAAAATCATGCCATTAATTACTGATTTCGTAACCTTTTTCAATTAGTATGCTTACTAATCCTAAAATTCGAAATTTATTTTCTTTGGGCTTTTCTTGTACAACATACTTACTCCTACCACTTTTGGACCCAAGGAATCCATATTTAGGGTCAAAATCATGAAATTTCCCTTCCTTTTCAAACCATAAATAAGCAGAAAATTTCAGAAAATTGTCAAAAAATAATAACTCAACAAACTTTCAATCCAATGACATATCAATGTATCTTGGGGCCTATATATCACTTTTCATGGTTTGGTTTTTCCATGGCTTAACTTTCTCTCTCTACTCTTTCTTTGTGAAGAAATTTTCAAAAGTGATAAAAAGAAAAATAATCCACAAAAACTTCCTTAAACACTTGGAAACACAATATAGCCATAGAAATTTACCTTGGTAATTTGAGAGCTAAACTTTGCTTCTTGCCTTCTTTGTTTTCTCACTTATTTTCACAAGTTCTTCCTCTCCTCAAGCTGCTGGTATGGTACGTATGAAGTGAAGGGAATGAATAAATCAAAGCTTAACTCATTACTTAAGGGAGAGATAAGTAATAAGAATTCATCATGGTAACTTTTTTCTCAACCTTTAGTTACTTTATTCATAAAGCTTTTGTGAAAATTCCATTGGTGTCCTAAGGCTGTGCAGCACGCTACTTAGCTTCTGTTTTGGTCACAAATTGCTTCTCATATTTTATTGGACCAATGTACCTTTTTTCGATTAAATTTATCAGTACCAATTAGGTATTTTTGCCAAAATTATCATTAAATTGGTACAGTATTATCCAACAATTACATTTAGTCCAAAATCATTACTTTGATCCAAAATATATTTTAGCAAGGCCCACAAATTGTTCTTGAATTAATATTACCTCTTTTCACAGTCCAAACTGACTTTTATCGGGTAAAATATTAATATTAAATCCTAATTACCCAATAAATATTATTTTGGCCTTAATAAATTCAATATTATATTCGATTGGACTTAACTCATTGAAAGCTTTATTTTGACTATAATTTTTCATATTTACAAAAATACCCTTGATCCAAAGCCAATTTATAATTGTTAAAAGTTTCGAGTTTTAGGTGTAATTTTTCCCAAAATTCATAAATTTTTCTTCAATCTCAAGGGTGTCCACTGCCTTCCTTTTTCTTTTTTTTTTCTTTTCTTTTCTTTTTATTTTCTTTTTATTTTTCTTTTTCTTTTCTTTTTCTTCCTATGAGCAAAATCATCATTTTCTCCTTTTTCCTTCCAATCGAGATAATCGACCTTTTTGTTCTATTTAATGCCAAACAATGTATACCCATTTTTGCAAATTTCTTATAAATTTTAAAATATTGAGCCTTGAACATCGAGGAAAAATTTCAAAAGTATGATGCAAGTGCAAGCTATTCTTTTATAATAAAGTTAAGAGGTTGGGTCTAAAGGTTATTATTATGTGATTTACATATAAATGGTTTCATTAACGGCAGGGCCATAATTTCCAATACCAATTTAAGTAAGCATTAAAGAACCGTAGTAAGCACAATAGGCTTGTGTAAAAAATCTCCACTTAGACTGTAAGGAGAAGATATTAATTATGCCTACCCCTGAATGTGTTTAGAGTAAGATAGATGATATATCAGCTGCTTGAGCTAGGCAAAACTTGAAGAAGAACGTTAAGGATTAAACACAAGAAGTATTGTGTGATTTAAAGAAGGAAGTCTGATAAAGATTTAAGGCCTCTATAATGGAAAGTTAGTAATGTGTTAACGATGTTTAAGACATGAGATATGAATCTAAAAGTATAATGTATGAATAATGCTTAAGGTGTAAAGTGTGAGCCCAAGGTAATTGATTTGTGACAAGCAGTTAGGGAACTACTAAACCTAGAGATAGTTAATTGCTAAGCTTAGTATAAAATCTAGCTATAAAGAAAGTACCTAGCCGAAAGATCACACAACGAAAGAAATCCTCCATCAGTGGCCAAGGTGAGAAAAAGCGAGGTAGCTCTTAGGTAAAAGCCCAATTAAGATAAGAAAGATGAAATCCTCCATATAATGAAAGTCACTGAGGTGAGGTAGAGGAGAGACAGCTTCTAAGGTGATACCCAAATGAGCAAGAATGGTGAGAGGCTGAGGGCTAGATTCTAATTGAGTTAACAAGAGACTTCCGAGGGTTTAAGAAATTTCCCTGAAATTGCCAGATCACTAATTAACCTTGCCTAAGAAGTTAAAAAGATTATAAAAGAGAACAGGATGTTAAGAAGTAGAAAGTCAGAACCACTACCTTAATGCCAGTCAGATGCCAACCTATAGAAAGCCAACAGAATTCAAAGGCTCTAGTAAGAAAAGCAAAGTATAGAGTTCAGAGGTATGTTTATACGTAAAGATATAGTGGTGAATTAAAGCTCTAGACTGATAAAAATTAGAGTAAAAGGAAGCAATATAAGTATGAATAATAGATGAAAATAAAAATGATACAGAATTGTCATTATAAGATGTTTTGTTATATGTTAAAAGAAGAATTGAATGCTATAGAAATAAAATAGTAAGCAGTCTAGAGGTCCTACAGATGAGTTGTGGCTTAGATGAATGCCTATTACTGCATTCTCTAAGTCAGATAATGGCATGAGTACAGCAAAACCCTTCAGCGTTCTACAGTTAAGCGTGCTCAAAAGGGAGAAATTTCAAGATGAGTGACCTACTGGGAAGTAATAAATATGAAGGGTAAAATATGCAAATAGTTGAATGTGGACACAAAGAGTCCTACATGAATAGAAGTATGAATAGTATATAAGTATGAACAGCATATGGTGGTCTCAAATGATGATGATGAGAATGATGATGTTTAAGAACTCCAAATCTTTAGAAGAGTACGAAAGACAACTGAAATTTTTTTAAATTTTGCAAAAGTAAAGACTTGCTGAACTTAGGAAATGAGAGCCGAGCTCTAAAAATTATGGTTAGTAGGTTACAGAATCTCCCATAAGGATCACAATAAATCGTACTAAAGCAAATAAAGTTATGAGATGGGAGAGACTGAAAACTGGATTAAGATGAGAATTTTACTAGTTTATCAAGATATTATGAAAAATTTCTCTCCATTTGTCTCATCACTATGTAGCCCAAAACTTTTATGGGAAGGGAATTGCGAAATGAGGTTTTATAAACTAATGAGGCTAAATCCTCTTCCCTATGTTAATGTTCCTGATCTAATGATGACCCAAGAGTTCTATGATGATGAAAAGCAAGAATAGATCAAGGTAGGAATAATGTATTAGGGTTGAGTTAAGCTAGTAGCATATGCTTATTTGATAAAATTTTTATAAAATGTATTCCCACTTATAGTTGTTAGGTTGGCTAGTCACCCAAAAGGGGGGATAAATTAGGTGATGCAAGATTTTCACCCTTTTTGCATCACAACCCAAATTCATTAGAAATGCAGCAAAACAGGGATGAACAGAGTGAGTAAAGTACAGCAATTGAATAGAGAAGATGAAGAGCAAGGCACAAGTATTTATCCTGGTTTAGCCTAACCACTTGGCCTACATCCAATCCCCAAGTCACCACTTAAGATTTTCCACTATATCTCATAGGTTTGATCCGGGCACCTGTGAAGCCTCAGTACATTCCACAAGTTTCAGCAGGCACTTGTGATGCCACTTTCCTCACACCCTTACAAGATGTGTAATCTTCCTTAGTGATACTCCACACTAAGAATCTACCCAAAAATTGTAGAAAAGAATGAATATAGAATGAAAACTCTCTGTTAGAGTAAATGATACATTAAAAGCTTTCTCTATTGAGGTGGGTTTCTCAAAGGATGCTGACATGGAAAGATTTTGTGTATATGGACAGCATTTTCACATAAACTCCCTTAAGATTGTTATTCATAAGTTCAAATGATGTTCTATTTATAGATTTGTGATGTAACTAGACATAAAATATAAGATCTATCCATTAGAGATGTTACCCAATGGTTACTCTACAAAACTATCCATTCAACAACCACATTTAATGCGTCTGACACTTTAAAATTTGAATTTTGGGGTATCAACAGACGAATTTCTCAGAGACCATAAGCTAAAGACTTTAATGTTGAACTTCCAAGTTAGTATGTTCAATGGCATAATTTGAATTTTCATCTTTGGTAAATGTTTCTATGTTAGAACACACGAATTTTCAAGTTTAAAGTTCTTCTAAAAAGTGTGAACAGTTGTTCCATACTATTACAGTGCCTTTGAAGTTTGAATTTTGGTGCCGAAAATTCATCTATCAATGAGCAACTCAATATGGCACAAGTTTTTTCTTTCAAAATTCAAATTTTGGAGGCCCAAAATTCATCTATCAGAGCTCAGCTCAATATGGCATGAGTTCTTCCTTTCAAAATTCGAATTTTGGATGTGAAAATTCATCTATTGGCTGTTTCATAAGCATTTTCACATTTTGGAGATTTCAAAATTCGAATTTTGAAAGCCACAATTAGTCTGTTAGGCTTGAAATTCAAATTTCAAAAGCCAAAATTCTTCTATCAGTGGCAAGCTCAATATGGCACAAAGGTTCTCTTTGAAATTCGAATTTCAGAGGCCCAAAATTCGTCTATCAGTGGCAGAACCTCCATAACTTCAAACTTTACATTGTAAACAATTTTACAGAAGCTATAACTCTTTCATTGGAACTCCAAATTAATCAAATGACCTATGGTTGGAAATATCTCAATGTCTACTTTCAAATGAAATAATTTTTACTTCAAAAACAAACTTATTCTGTGAGATATGATCAAAATAATGATAAGAGGTCAAAACTGAAAATTCATATCTCATTACTCAAATTTAAATGACCATAGCTTTTTTATATGACATTTATTTTGAGTGAAATAACCTTCTTTAAAAAGCTTATTAAGTCTAGTTTCATATGAAATAAGTTTTACATCAAAGCCATATATATTTTGAGAGATATCTTAAAAATACTAAACAAAGGTCAAACTCTAGATTTTTAAAAACCAGATTTCACTATGTTTAAAAGTAAGAATGTATTACTTTGATAACCAAAACTTCTTGAGCTAATCAAATGCAAATGTAAATCACTGAGTTTTATTCTAAAGTTAAAATTTTGAAACACAAAATTCATCTTTCATAGGGACTAATTTTGAACTCTTTTTGCACTTTAATATCAGACGAATTTTGATATGACTTCAGACAAATTTTCCATTTTTACAAATCATTCTTCACTTGAAATTTGAATTTCAACCACCTAAAATTTGTCTATTAGATATAACATCTCTATAACTTCAAATTTCAACTACCAAAGTTTGAATTTTCAATAAAATACTCAAGTATTAACTTCAAAATTTGTTTGTCAGTTAGTGTTTTTCAACTTTAATGTATGCTAACATCAGATTTACTTGATCTAACTCATTTAAAACATATGGTAACAAAATTAAGTAATTTTCTAAGAGTAATCTCACCTCAAGACCTAAGTGAAAATAAAATATACCTAGTGACCAGGTCCTCAAATGTTGAGTTCCACTTCCACTTGGTCATTTCCTTCTTGGCATGCTCCCTTCTGATCTTCTGTTTTTGGAGCATCCTTTCTCTTCTTCTTTCTTGAGTGAGGCATGACATTGATTTCCATTTCTATATTCCAATACTCACTCTTCTTACTTGGACCAACCTACATTTAATATATTACACTTACAAACCAAGTAGTTAGTCCAGTTTATATATCCAACTTATATTATTTATAGTAAAAGTACAGTGGATATATTTGCATATAGCATGATATGTACATTATGACCATAATTAAATACATGCTAATGTACATTTTACTTCTTTAAGGAACAATATATATGTTAGATATATATGATACTTTTGTTCCTTATTCTCTATATTTGTCATCATCAAAACTTATATTACATTAAACCTAACAATAATAGCGATAATGAAGGCTCTTAAGATACCGAGTTAGTACAAGCTATTATACTTATAGTAGCACCATAAAGGTACTAAGACCACAGTAACTTCAAGTAATCATAAAATAAAAATAAAAGTTAAACTTAAGGTATAGAAATTAGAATGAAAGAAAGGCAAAGATGTCCTTGTAATTGTCATTCAAGCAAAGCTAATGCAATAAACTTATGCTTTGGCAGAGAAGTTATTCATATGATTAGTCAAAAAGTATGGAAAGATAAAGAAAAGAAAGATGTCAAGTACCAATAGAAAAACTATAGCATGAACAAGATGAGAAAAAATCATGACAGTAAAAATAAGTATGTGATGTAGAAGTTATTAATGTCCTAAGGTAAAGGGAAATGTAAAAGTAAGAATGAATATGTTTTATGGAAAGCTTCCAATACCCCTACAGTAAGATAGATATACGATGTCCTTGATATTTTTCTAATATGAAAAGTATTGACAAGACCTTACAAATGTAATAGATTAGCAAAGAATATCATAGTGAAGTGTTAATTATTAAATCAAACAAGTAAGGAAGAAAATATTTCTTTGCTAAGAGATGGTCTAGAAATCTGGAAATGATAAGAAGGAGAAAGTGATGTGTAAGAATTAAGCAAAATTTCAAGGACGAAATTTTAATTAAGGAGGAGAGAAATGTAATATCCCTATTTTTCTATGATATTATAAAATAAATAAAAGATGAGAAATGAAGCGAGACAAAAAGGTTATATACTCGGACTTTAAAAGCAATTAATTTCTCATCAAATTTTCAAAAGATATTATATTTGGTCCTTAATTATAATTAATTTTCTATAAGATCCTTAGCAGAAATTAATTCCAAAACTTACTCCAGAAGGTATTCAATATATAACTTGAATGGAAACTCATCCCGAGCTTAGTGCAATGGCATAAGTATTGCATAGCCGAGAGGTCTAAATTAATAAATAGACCAATTTGAAAGTTAATGTGAATAGTGCAAAAAGAAATAATAAAAAATTAGTCTTTGGGTAAAATTATAAGAAAGTGCCCGAAAGAATGGATAATTATGTTTTGCATCTAGGGGCAACATGGTTATTTTACATATTAGAAGTAAAATATGAATATTGCAGTTATGTCCCAAGGAAAAAAAATGTTGATATCATAAAATGTATAAGAAATTAAGAAAAATGGAGAGGCTCCACTAAACGTGAAGAAAGACAAAAAGTCATTTTTCCTGGTTAAATTGAAAAAATGAGAAAATTATATTTTTGACCCAAGAAATAAAGTATTTTTGCAACTTGATACGTGAGGAGGAAGTTTAATAAGCCTAGGGAAAAATTACAGCTAATAACCTAAAAGTTTCAAAAATTATAAATTTACCTCAAGTCAAGGTTATTTTTGTAAATATGAAAAGTTATAGTCAAAATGAAGCTCTCAATGAGTCAAAGCCAATGGAATATAGTATGAAATTTATTAATATCAAAATAATATTTATTAGGTAATTAGGGTTTAATATTAATATTTTACATAATAAAAGTCAATTTAGACTGTAAGAAAAGGCAATACTGAGTCAATGACAATAAATGGACCTTACCAAAAATAATTTAGGGTTGAGATAATTATTTTGGACAAAAAAATTTTTTTTGATAATCCTGTACCAATTTAATAACAATTTCGGCAAAAATATTTAATCGGTACGGGTAAATTTAATTGATAAAGAGTATTTTGAGTCCATAAAAATTATTAAAGCAATTTTTTGCTAAGAAATTATAATAATCACGTCTAAATTTGTTTGGGATACAAGTGGAATTTTTCAAAAAGCTTTTTAAACAAGAAAAGTAAATAAAAGTAAAAAATAAAGTAATAAAGTTACTTCATTATATAATTATCATATTAAGCTTATAACTCATCATCTTCATCATTTCAAGCACATCTGAAACTGCAACATGAAGAGAAGAGAAGCACACAAAAAAATTCAAGCCAAGAAGCAAGAGTAACAAGAATAGTTTGATCCTCAAACTTCTAAGGTAGATTTTTATGGTCACTACCATGTATATACTTGAGTATTATGGTGTTTTATAGAGTATTTTTCTTCTATTCACTTCTGAAATTTTCTGCCTACAGAGAGAGTAGAGAGAGAAAATGGATTTATGATGAAATTACACCATGAAAAGTCATAGAAATCCTTCAAGATACAAGAATATGCCATTGGTTTGCAAGTTTGTTGAGTAGTTATTTTTCTACAATTTCTTTTAATTTTCTGCTGGTTTAGGGTTTGATGTTAGAAAATAATTTCATGATTTTGACCCCAAAAATGGATTCCTTAGGTCCAAAATTGGTAGATACAAGTGTGTTGTACAAGAAAATCCAAATGGTTTGCAAAATGGAATTTTAGGGTTAGTAAGCACACTTTGTGAAGGAGGTCATGAAATCAGTGGTTAATGGCTTTAATTTGTGATGCATGAGGATTCAAGGAAGTGATGGAAGATCAAAGGAAAAGTTTACCAAGTTTGGGAGGCAAAGGAAAAGCTTATGGTAGTTACTTTCCCTTTCAATGCTTTATGTTACCATTATTGTTTTTCATGATTGAATGAATATGCCGTATATTTGTATGAATGTTTTGTGATGATATTGATTAGTTGGCCGGTTGATTGAAGGATTTTGTGTCCCTTAGAATGTCCATTTTATAAAGTGTTACCATGCCAAAATTTTTATGAAATATTATGGCATAATATATTCCTACGACTATATTGATGATTTTATGAAATGTTAATGATAATGTGAATACATGATTAGTTGTAACTACTAAGATTCTTTAAATCTCACCCTCTCTAAATGACTAAATGCTGGGGCCAAGCAATGCAAGGAGTCCATGAAAAGCTAAAGGAAACGGGGAAGTGTAGGATGAATGATATCATTATCCAAGTTTTAAAGTTATGAGATCATGTATCAATATATGTATGAGATGTAAATCCTGTTATGATGCATGTAACACCTCTATTTAGGATTGTTTTCCATGTATTAAGCCTCATTAGAGACCAACTATACTTAATTACAAACTTGAATCACAATAAAATATTATAATAAATTTAATCAATTTTCTATGGTACTATTCATTTAATCCCATTTTTTTCTTTTTAGGCAAATTTCAGAAAATCATAATTAATTCAATAAAAATCATATAAAAGTGATTCAAGTCTCTATGGATAGCTTATAATAATTTCTATATGGGAACAATATCAATCAGAGCAACTACTTGACCAATTTACATAGTAAATTTTGTGAATTTCTATTGTCCATATGGTCAATTTCAGAAATTCCAATTTTCTGGGCTAACTTCAAAAATTCACCATAATTCGTACACTCATCCAAAATGAATCCTCTTTAGGCCATATGAAAGATATTTCCATCTAGTTTTTAATCATATATAACATTCATACTTTATACAATAGAAAGCCCAAAAAATAGCATGGTCATTTGGTAGTGGTCAGAATGACCATTTGTATCCTAATACTTATAATACAAAAATTGTAAGATATTCACATGACCATATTTCATCTTCATATCATGCCATACATTAGCTATGACTTAAAGGAACATAAAAAACTTGAAGAAACATATTTAACCTCATCTTTACATATTTACATAAGAGGTCAAATCACATGGCCAATGTAATAACTATCAAATTAAATACCAATTTTTTTCTCCTTTCCCTTCTCTTCCTTAGAGGTCTTGCCATTATTGCAACCTAATCATCGTTAATATGTAGGAGGCAAAGAATCTAAGTACATAAATCCCATACATGCCATCATATGATCACAATAAGCATGAAAACATTGAGAAAACTTAGTTCATCACATAGGCACATTAGAAACATATATATTTTATAAAAATTTTGGTAGAGTTTCATTTTATAAAATAGACATCCCGGGGCTCAAAACCCCTCACACAACTCAACCAAGAACATAGAAAGATCACAAATCAATATTTCATACATATGACATAGTGTCAAGTATCAAAGAATCAATAATGACAATGTGATGTTAGTCAAAAGAATTATCTACCGTATAATACTTCCTTACTTCCCACACTTTGTCCAACATTTCTTGGACCTTCCAATACTTCTCCAAGCTTTCTTAGGCTTCCTCAAATCTAAGCATATCATTAAACAATTACTCAAGCTAATGGTTCCATGACTTTCTTGAAAAAGTGTTCATGAAATCCTAATTCCTTAAAAATTCACCAAAAATTCATTCCTAACTCAAAAATAATGAATTATACCTCTATTCCATGTAATTTTTCGTTCAGAATCCAAATATGGCCTTAGAATTACCACTATAAACCCTAAATTTTCACTTTCTTAATCTTAAACTTTTTCATGAAATCAACACTTGTTCCTAAAGTTTTTGACCATAGGGAACCTATTTTTTAGGTCTAATTTATGAAATTCCAACCCTATGTGTGAATAGTATCTGATCAAAAATTAGGGGAATTCAAGAAAAATTGTTACACATTGTTATGCAACAAACTACTTGCATATTCAAGCTTTAAATGAACATTCTATCATTTCCCCTATGATTTATGGTTGAAAAACTCCGTTTCTTGCTAAATCATGCCATGGACGAAACCCTAAGAGGATGGAGAAGAATTTATAATCCATGAACCATGCTTCTAATACATCGATAGCAAGCTTACCAACTTAGCTTTCAATTTTTGCCTTGAATCTTCCCTTCTCTACTCTCTCTTTCTCTCTTCCTTTCTTGTGTTTTTCTCCTTTAGTTTGCTGCTGGAAATAGTCATGAATGTGCAGAGGAAAGAGGGTAATTAGATGACTTAATTAAGTGGTTAATGATATGGCTAACCATGGTTAACTCTTTAATTAAACTTAGGTTATTTTTTGGCCAAAAAAGTGACAACTTCTTGGAGAAGTTTTACCAAAAAGTCAAGATGCCCAAGCTGCCCAATTTCATGCCCAATGAGAGGTCTTTGAGTGTCCAATCTACTCAATTTTTTCTGGTCCAAATATATCTTGAACTGGGTAATTTTTAACCATACCGATAAAATTACTTTTTACAGTAATTTAGCATTTTTTGGCTATAGGAATATTCTAATTTTATTTTTATATTTTCATAATTATTCTGTGCCAAATGATATCTATGTATGGCACATATCGCATCCTAGTTATCTTTTAACCATCAGTAGTGTACACAGTTTATTTTATCGGTTTACTGTTACTTTTGGACACTCGGTACTGATTATTTTTTTATTCTTGAACATTAGCCCTCAATGCCATATATCATTGCACTTCTCTCATTGAGGGCTTCATTTTGACAGTAATTTTTCATATTTACAAAATTATCCCTACCCTGGGATTAAATTATAATTTTTAAAACTTTTAGGTCATTAGGTGTAATTTTCCCCAAAGACTTTTACACTCTGACTTCTCGTAATTTTTAATGAATTTAGGGACATGGATGTCATTTTTGAACTTCTTTAGGGAAAAAACATAATTTCTCATTTTTTCGTGCATTCGGGAAAAATAACCTCTTGTCCTTTTTCACGTAAAACGGTGTCTATCCATTTTCACAAATTCCCTATACATTTCATGTTATCCTTCATTTCTTATTCTTTCATTACTTTATATCCAATAAAATTTTGGGATTTTACATTTCTACTCCCCTTAAAATAAATTTCATTCTTGAAATTTAGATACTTACTTGTATCTCTTACTTCCTTCCTTTTATTTCCCAATTTCTAGACCATTTTTACTAGAGGAATACTTTCATATCTTAATTATATGACTTATAAGTTAACTTTTCACTTTAATTTATTTCTCCATCCATAACATTTGAAAGATCTGGCTAGTACCTTTCATGTGGGGAAATATCGAGAATATCATAATTTTATTTTACCTTAGGGGCATTGGAAAATTTCACATAACATACTCATTCTTATTCATCATCCTTGTTTTCATAACTTTCTTTTCTTATTCATGCTATAGTCTCTTCTTTGGCTCATGACACCATTCCTTTTCTTTACTTTTTATAATTTTATGCTATTTACATGAATAATATTTCTACTAAGCATAAGCTGACTACATTAACTTTGCTTGTATGGCACTTACAAGGCCATCTTTTTCTTCTTCTTTTTTTCTTTGCCTCAAGTCCACTTGTCCTTTATTTCATTGTCACTCGAGATTCTTGGTGTTCTCATAATACTTCTATGGTAAAACCATAGAGATTATAACTTACTTTAACTTATCACACTCCGTATCTTAAGAGCATTAATCATTGCTGCTATGTGTGGGAACATTTTTTTAATAAGAATCTATCATATAAAATCTAGGCTACTATCCTCAACTCAACCCTGCTTGATTACTCATATCCTAATCCATACTTTCTTTAATTATTATAGACCCCTAGGTTCATCATTGGATCAGGGCAAATCATTTAAGGGGGGGAGGTTTAGCCTCTTTCAACTTATTTCTCACCTCTTTTCCCGCAACTTTTCTTCTAATCAAGCAATAAGACAATCTGAGAAAAATTTTTCACAAATAAACTTTATAACATCTTACTAGACTTAGCAAATTTTTCATCTTATTCTGATTTTCGATTTCTCCCACTCATAACTTTACTAACTTTACTAGGATCTACTACGACCCTTAGGAGATTCTATAACCTACTAATCGTACTTCATGAGCTACATTCACTGAGTTTAGTAAGTCAATAATTTTGTTTAAAATATTTTAAAAATTCTTAGTCATGTATTTCATGCTCGTTACAGATTTGGAGTACCTTAACACATCATTCTTGAGAACCATCATTAAACTACTTATACTTTTATTCATGCAGTCTTAGCAGGTGCAATGGTAAGATTATTTGGCTTCATCATAACTTCATAGTGCCCTTATCTAACAATCAACACATCTTTTCTTTCTTACTCTTTACATTTTTCTCATCTTTCAATACTTCTTAGTAGGTTACTATCCTGGTACTTTCCTCACTTGAGCTCATTTAACTATAGAATGCTTAGGGGTTATGCTTATACTCAAACCAAAACTTGTCTTATAGAATACTAGCAATATGCTTTATTTCAAGCCATAACTTATCTACGTGACCTCTAAATATTTTACTACTTTAATTTCTAGGTCATTCAACCACTATTCCATCTTTCTTCTATCAATTGTTTGTTATCCAATAATGGCATCTCATCACCATTTCCATTTTCATTGATTACTTATACTTATACTGCTTCTTTATTTTTTACTTTAGTTTTTGTTAACTTATAGTCTCAACTTACCACTCTACCTTTATGTATAAATATATTCCCAAACCCAATACTTTTGCTTATCATAGCATAGTCTTTAGATTCTCTTGACTTTTATGGGTTGGGGTCTTAATGATATTAAGGTAGTGGTCATTACTCTTTACTCTTTGTCACTTCTCATATTTCTACTTTGTTGTTTTCATACATAACTTCCATAACTGCTCAGTCAAGATTAATTAGTGGTTTGATAACTTAAGGGAGATTTCTCAACCCTTTAAAACTTTCTTGTTAACTCAGTTAGAATCTAGCCTTCGGCCTCTCACCATTTTTGGATCATTTGGACATCACCCTAGGAGCTACCTTACATCTGCCTCACCTTAGTAGCCTTTATCATATGGAGAATTTCATCTTTCTTGGCTCAATTGGGCTCCTCCCCAAGAGCTACTATCTTGGCTCAATTGGGCTTTTACCCAACAGCTACCTCCATTTTCCCACCTTGGTAGCTGATGAAAGATTTTATTTATTGTGAGATCTTCCAGCTATAAACATTTCTTTCTATAGCTAGATTTCATACAAAGACTAGTAATCTATTGCCTCAAGGTTTTGTAATTCCCTAAACTGCCTGCCACTATTTTCTCCTTTCTTACTTCATAATTTATATCTTACACATCACACATATATATTCTTCCTTTAACTCATATCTATATTTGCATTACTTTATACCTACATCATCTCTTGTTATACTGAACTTATGAGGTTTCAATACTAATGGCAAACCTATTATTGTCATATATTATCTCCAGGAAATCTTCTTCCGGATCCTTCTCTAGTTCCTTTTGTGAGACTTCTAACGCTTCAATTTCTTCTTTCTACAATAACATACTGCCTATTGCATATAGGCAATGAGACAATTTCCCAAAATATAGTATACTTAATTCCAAACAATTCTTGATACAATTCTAGAGCTTGTAATTGGGTTATGGCATCAAGTATTTGTTCAACCTATTAACTCTTAGGAAGCATATGGTCTTGATACCCTTCTAGAAATTTCGTCATTTCTAATCCAATGCTTCGAGAATGCAAAGCTGAAACATATCCTCCAAATCCCACATGACATTCATCATAGATACTTTTAACATCTATTTGGATTTGGAGTCCTTGGTTTAGTTGGAAGAAACTACCATCTTCATTAAAGAATTCATCTAGCCCAAACTCATTGAAATTATCATAGTTTATGGGCTGATTAACCTCTTTCTTTGATCATATATCAGTCTCCTTACTGATTCTTTTCTATAACTACTTTCCCTTGTTACTATCATTCATTTCTTACTAGCCTCTTTCATTTATTACTGAAAACATCTCGTCACTAAACTTATTTGTAGGTGGTGTACTTACTTCTCATATTCATTATCATTACCTACCATCACATTTATTTGCTACTTCCTAGTATGTGGCTTGATATTAGAGAAAAGCCTTCAATAAAACATATGTTCTAGTTGCTAATTAATGAGGTTTCGTATCCTTTTAATTTCTTCATTTTAGGTCATCCTCTTTCAGAGAACTATCAGAACTTTAGGGATCAACAATCTTTTTCATCGTCTTATTCTCTTTAGAGGTCTACTACAACCTCATAGTTGATCTACTGCGACCATGAGATCTACTGTGATCTTAGAGCCTTACTAGGATCCTCTATGACCCTTCATCATTACTTAACTGATAGGATCCATCAAGATCTAACTCTGGAAGGCTTTATGACCTATGAAACATCCTCATTTAAGCTAGCAACTACTGTCTTCAAGACTTGTTCTCTTATGTTATTAAAATATTTCTAGGCCAGATTTTCATAAAATAATACTTGCAGGGAAAACTATCATTGAGATGAGTATCTTTCTTTCCTGCTACTATTACTTCATAACTTAATTCTCTTTCTACTTCTTTTTCACTTTTGTCAGCTGTAGCTTCTCTAACATTGATTAGGTAGCAGACAAAAAACTTTGATTATTCAAACTATTTCCCATAATTCTACTAACCACTACTAGCATATTAAATTGCCTACTTCGTATTAGGCTTTCCTTTCCCTAATGAATGGCTTTAATCCTCTTCCTAACTTTTTTGTCTTCCACCTCTAGTCATCATACTTTTATAACTACAAGGAATTTCACACTAACTGTATGAATGCAGCTTCGTACTTACTTACTTACTAATCCTCTGCTTGTTGGAACATAATGATTTCATCTTCATCCTCATCTCTAACTAATCGCAGGAAATATTTATCATAAAATATTACAAAATAATTTCCACAGCAAGGGTATGTTCTGAACTTATAGGATCAACTCAGTATTAAGCCACCATCTATCTGTCTTTTTCTTAAGTGTGTAAATAGAGAGCCTATAGGGCTTTCGTTTTAGAGGAATATCCCATTAATATGAAAATCCCTTCTAAACTCAGTATCCAATCCTCAACCTTTTGTACTTCAAGCCTTTCATTAAATGAGGGAGGACATCATTTCTAGAACTGAGCTATTACATGTTGTGGGTTAGCATGATCAATTTTTATTCTCATTGCCAGGTTCATCAGTACAACCTGGGGTACCTACTACTTATACTACCTTAGAGATGAAATTTCAACTATAGTTTCTTAAAGTTGTCTCTGAGTGTGTAAGGTTCATTGTAACTTTTGAATAATCCTTTGCTAATAATCCTATCTATTCATAATAACTTGCAAAGGATCACCCTGTGATGTCTTTCCTTGTTCAGGAGTCTCTACTCTTATTCGTCTCATGATGCGAACCTTTTCACTCATCTTCATTCCATTCTTATAATAATAAATTCACAATGTATGATTATTCTACTTAGATAACATTTATAAACATAATACATTTATTTACATGAGTAAACTTCGTACATAAGTTCCTATGATCTCATTACATTATCATTTTATTATACTTCCTACTTATGACTGTTATGATACACTCAAAACTTGCAGTCATCATTTTTCTATACAATCACATATTTATACATATTTACACATAGTCTTATTCATCATTCCATTCCGAAGAGACTAGAGCTACTTTCACCTCTAATAAAAACTTCATCGAAATTCTCTTCTTAATGGTCTTCCGAGTCCTCATAATCTTCTTCTTCTATGTCTATAATAGGATCCTCCTATTCTAGTCGGATCACCTTCAAATATGCCAGCTCTTTAATAGAATCTTGAATTGCCTAGCATCTCTAACTTTATCAAGAAAGGTCAAGATTCTATATTCTATAAATGCTCCTGGCTTTCCACTACATAACCATTGTTCTAATTTTGCGGCATCAGCAGATGGGGGAATAGGGCTAAAATCTTTTAGAGTCATTACTTGATTATTAGCTGATGCTGACTAATGATTTAGTCAAATATCCCCCTATATGCAATAGGCTATAGCACATTCTCCTAGCTTGTCAAACTATGCACTCTCCAACTTAGCTTTAATATAAGCCTAGAAGAAATCATTAGGGATTTCATTGACTAGTATATCGATCCATAATGACTCTGGGTAATGTACCCCTTTACCTACTAGAAAGCCCTTGACCTTAACAACTTCATATAGGAAATATAGCACATGCTTAAGACTCACTTTACTTGAAACACTCTGATATACCTTATCTTTCGTATTAATTGGACTGTCATAACCAGGGTTATCTGGATCCAGTAAAAACCTAGCCTCATAGTCCATAGCTTTTGTAGCTTCTATTCCTGATTTCTAGACTTGAGCAGGAAGAGCTAAAACAACTTGGGACGTTACTGCTTCATAAGGTTCAGATCCAGTTGGATGAGATCCAACATTAACCTTGGGCTTGTCTGAACTTCCTATCAGTAATTTGTTTGAACCAATACTTTCATTATTTTCTTCCATCTTTGGCTCAGGGATCACTCATCTCTTATGGTCAAGATCCCGGCTACTGTTTCATGAAACATCTTATCTACCAACATATACAACAGCAATCCTTGTCAATAAATTGATCCAAAGGAATATTAATAATTAACATATTCCTTTCTCTAAACTTAATTATTTTGGCCCAAATATAATGCTCTAAGAGTCTAAACGTTCGGCTCTGATACCAAAAAGTATAACACCTCTATTGATGACCATTTCCCTTGTATTATGCCTCATTAGAGACCAATTATACTTAATTAGAAACTTGAATCACAATAAAATATTATAATAAATTTAATCAATTTTCCAAGGTATTATTCATTTAATCCCATTTTTTCTTTTTTGGCAAAATACATAAAATCATAATTAATTCAATAAAAATCATATGAAAGTGATTCAAGTCTCTATGGAGAGCTTATAAGAATGTCTACATGGAAAAAATATCAATAAGAGCAATTACTTGGCCAATTTACACAGTAAATTTTGTGAATTTCTACTATTCATATGGTCAATTTCAGAAATTTCAATTTTCTGGGCTAACTTCAAAAACTCACCATAATTCGTACACTCATCCAAATAGAGTTATATATGGACCATATGAAAGCACTTTATATGTAGTTTTTAAGCATATATTACAATCATACTTTATATAATAGAAACCCTAAACAATAGCACGTTCATTTGGTAGTGGTCAGAATAACCATTTGTATCCTAATACTTACAATACAAAAATTGTAAGATATTCACATGACCATACTTCATCTTCATATCATGCCATACATTAGCTAGGACTTAAAGGAACATATAAAACTTAGAGAAACATATTTAACCTCATCTTTACAAATTTACATAAGAGGCCAAATCACATGGCCAATGCAATCACTATCAAATTAAATACCAAATTTTTTCTCCTTTCCCTTCTCTTCCTTGAGGTCTTGCCATTGTTGCTACCTAATTATGGTTAATATGTGAGAGGGTGAGATTTAAATAATCTCAGTACATAAATCCCATACATGCCATCATATGATCACATTAAGCATGAAAACATTAAGAAAACTTAATTCATCACATAGGCACATTGGAAACATATAAAATTTATAAAACTTTCGGCAGAGTTTCATTTTGTAAAATGGACATCCCAGGGCTCAAAACCCCTCACACAACTCAACCAAGAACATAGAAAGATCACAAATCAACATTTCATACATATGACATAGTGTCAAGTATCAAAGAAATAATAATGACAATGTGATGTTAGTAAAGACAGTTATTTACCTTGTAGTACTTCCTTTCTTCCTACACTTTGTGCAATACTTCTTGGACCTTACAACACTTCCCCAAAATTTCTAAGGCTTCCTCAAACCTAAACATATCATTCAACAATTAGTCAAGCAAATGGTTCCATGACTTTCTTCAAAAAGCGTTCATAAAACCCTAATTCTTCAAAAAATCACCAAAAATTCATTCCTATCTCAAAAATGATGAATTATACCTCTATTCCATGTAATTTTTCAAGAAGAATCCAAAAATGGCCTCAGAATTACCAAATTCCATCTCTAGCTATGGTTACTATTCATCCAAATTAAACTTCAAACCCTAAACTTTCACTTTCTTAATCTTAAACTTTTTCATGAAATCAACACTTGTTTCTAAGGTTTTGAACCATGGGGAACCTATTTTTTAGGTCCAATTTATGAAATTCCAACCCTATGTGTGAACAATATCTGATCAAAAATAGGGGAATTCAAGAAAAATTATTACCCTTTGTTATGCAACAAACTACTTGTATATTCAAGCTTTAAATGAACATTCTATCATTTCCCCTATAATTTATGGTTAGAAAACTCCGTTTCTTGCTAAATCATGCCATGGATGAAACCCTAAGAGGATGGAGAAGAATTTCTAATCCATGAACCATGCTTCTAATACCATAGATAGCAAGCTTAGAATGATAGAAGAGAAGCTTACCAACTTAGCTTTCAATTTTTGCCTTGAATCTTCTCTTCTCTTTTCTCTTTTTCTCTCTTCCTTTCTTGCTTTTTTCTCCTTCAGTTTGCTACTGGAAATGGTCATGAATGTGCAGAGGAAAGAGGGTAATTAGATGACTTCATTAAGTGGTTAATGATGTGGCTAAGCATAATTAACTCTTTAATTAAACTTACATTACTTTTTGGCCAAAAAAGTGACAACTTTTTGAAGAAGTTTTAGCAAAAAAGTCAAGCTACCTTAGCTGACCAATCTCATGCCCAATGAGAGGTCTTTGAGTGTCTAGTATACTCAATTTTTCTAGTCAAGATATATCTTGAACCAGGTAATTTTTAACCATACCGATAAAACTGCTTTTAACAGTAATTTAGCATTTTTTGGCTACAAGACTATTCTAATTTTATTTTTATAGTTCCATAATTATCTTGTGCCAAATGATATCTATATATGGCTCATATCCTGTTCTGGTTACCTTTTAACCATCAGAAGAGCCTACAATTTACTTTATTGGTTTACTATTATTTTTGGACACTCAGCACTGATTATTTTTTTTATTTTTAAATATTAGCCCTCAGTGCCATATACCATTGGACTTCTCTCATCGAGGGTTTCATTTTGACAGTAATTTTACATATTTACAAATTATCCCTGACTAGAGTTAAATTATAATTTTTAAAACCTTTGGGTCCTATAATTTTTCCCAAAGACTTTGACTCTGCATAATTTTTAATGAATTTAGGGACATGGATATCATTTTTGAACTTCTTTAGGGGAAAAAATGTAATTTCTTTTTTTTTGTGCAACCGAGAAAAATTACCTTTTTACCTTTTTTCACATAAAATGGTATCTATCCATTTTTGTGAATTTTCTGTACATTTTATGTTATCCTTAATTTCTTACTCTTTCATTACTTTATATCCAATAAAATTTTGGGATATTATAATGCATGATCATGTCCTAAGTCTTCTTATGATGTTATGTGTGACTTTCCAAAAATATAGAGAATGCAAGATTTGGCTTAGAATATCAAAAGATTTGAATTTCTAAAAAAAAGGCCAAAACCTAGAAAGTTTCAAAATGACCAAATGTACAGTAAATGTTTGAAAAATAAACTATATGAATTAGTCTAGAAAATACTCTGTTTCATATTTTTTCCATGAAGAGAATCTTTTTAACTATTTTTAGAGACTAGAATCACTATAAGATAATTTTTCTAAAATTAATTATGAATTTTTAAAGTTCATCGGGTAAAATGGAAAATGCACAATGTACAGTACTCAAAATAAAAAAAATCTGTTTTGGTATTTTTATGCAATCAAGTCTTTAATCATACAATAATGAACATAATTGGAGTCTAATACATGGAAAATGAATGTAAGTTTAAGGTGTTACAGCCTAACTAGTCATACCAAACAAGAAATATAATATGATTTGTAAACTACTAGTCTACAATGGCGTGTGGTTCAATTTTATTGATATATGTGTAGTACAAATCAGAGGAAAATGCAAGTAATCTTTCAAATACATATTTTTCATTTGAGATAATTCTTGAAATATAAAGATATACTTAACATTTCTTTCATTTATTGTCTCGATATGATATCTATTTCTACGAATATCTCTAAAACTTAATAAGTTTCTATGAGTCTTTAATTACTTTTGTACTATCGAATATAATATTGACATAGGATTCCTATAATACTAAATTTGAAAAATATTTTGTATTATTTAGAATTGTATGGATCATAGCACAATCTACAAGGCACATATCCTCATAATTAATTTTGGAATGAACCAAAAGAATAATCGTTCTTCAAAAACAATTAAAATAATCACGACAAAAAATATTGCTAATATGGTTTTTGGAAAAAGAAAATACATACAACATAAATTCCAATGGAAAGTACGTCAAACTTTAATATCCTGAAAAATGGATAAGACATAAAATTTAATAACACCAACATAGTTTATTTATGAACCATTCCATCACCAAGTGATTGATTCTTCCTTCTGAGTTAGCAAAGAAATCAACAACATTCAAGTAGGAGACATCGATATTTCCATAATCAGAATTACTATTACAAGATGCAAAATTTGTCTCCATTTTTTCTCCTTTTTAAGGAGTTCCTGGTAAGAGTCAATAAGATGCCTTGGCATATGACAAGTTCGAGACCAATGGCTTATTCCATCGCATCAATAGCATTTGTTTTTAAAAATTTTGTTATTTTGCCCACCTCTTGCCTTATTATTTTTCTCAACAATTTTTCACTTTGAGTAGGGAAATATCTTTTGAAAATTACCTCTATAATATCCCTATTTTGCTAGATATCATAAAATGCATAAAGAAATAGCAAAATCTAATATACATAGATAGATATGAGAAAGGGTAAAAAATTCATTTTTCCCAGTTAGAACAAAAAAAGAGAAAATTATATTTTTATCTCTGGAAAGAAAAATTTATGCAATATAGAATTCTATGCATTTTAGTCCTTAGGGGAAATTACAAGAAAGGGCCTAAAAAAATTATAATTTTATCCAGAGTCAAAGACAATTTTGTAAATATTAAAAATTACTGTCAAAACAAAGCTCACAATGAGCTGGACCCAATGGTATATTGCATAGAGATTAACTTATTAAATGTGAATAAATAATTTGTGCCGAGTATCAAAAAAGTAACTATATCCGAAAAAGGAGTTTATGGGCCCCACAAATAGCAAAAAGGTGACAGGAATAGTATGTTGGCCCCACACAGATACTTCTTGAGACAAGATAATAAGAGAACACAGATACAAATTTAGAATAATCATGTATCCATTAAGTGACAAACTATTACAAAAAATAACTTTATTGGTCACAATAAAAGTATCCAACACAAGATATATCTAAACTAGAAACAATATGTAGTATCTTCGGCTTTTTCTCCTCTCTCATTTTAGCACATGTTTTTGGCCAAATACTTCTTAAAGAAGGTATTCTTTTTTGTTGAAAAAGTAACTCAAGTTAAATTAACTAAGGTAGCTAAAGTAACCATGATTAGCCAAGTCAATTAAGTGAGTTAACCTCTTTCTCTCTCCTCTCATTTTGGGATGCCATATATAGCTGCTGTAACTAGAGAGAGAAGCTCCAAAATACACAAGAAAGAAGAAAGGAAAAGAGAAGGCAAAGATCATGAAGTAAGAGTTCATGTATTTGGTAGGTAGTTCTACTACCTTAAGCTTGCTATTTCAAGAATTTAGAGATAGTTTCATAGAGTTTTCTCCTTCCTTTTCTCATGTAATATTTTCAGCCAAACCCTAGGTCATGAAAAGATGTGTTTTCATACAGTAAACCTAAGAGAAACCATAGACTAGTCATTTGAAGCATGATTTCATAAGTTGTTTAAAGTATTTCAATAGAAATCTTTTTCTCTTCTTTTCTCATGATTTTTGGCCGATACAGGGCTCTATTTAGAGTTGGAATTTCATGATTTTGATACCAAAAATGGAATCCTTGGGTCCAAATTAGTTATGAATAAGTGTTGGTTTCAAGAAAAATCAAAAGGAAAACTATATAGAAAAATTTAGCATTTTAGTGAGATTTTGTGATGAAGACCATGGAATCATCAGCTTATGAGCTTGTATAATGTTGCATTTGAAGTTGTCGAAGACTTAGGAAGTGGTGTACAAAATGTGAAAAGCAAGGGAGCTATAAAGGTAGCATTTTGCCTTATCTTGCATTATATTATCATGTTATTTTTATGAACTTGATGACTTGCTGTGTGATTATTTTGAGGTTTTGTGATTGTTAGCTGGGTCAGATGAAGGGATATTAGACCCCAAGATATCTAATTTATAAAGGAAAACTCTGCCAAAATTTTTTTGAAATTATATGGCATAGTATGTTTTGAAGTGTTTGTTGATTTTTCATGATGTTTCTATGAAAATGTGATGATATATACTTGATGGGTAATGCTACTAAGATTCTTTGAATCTCACTCTTCCAAATATCTAACTTTCTTAGGGCCAAGTTATGGCAAAGCTTCCAAAGAGGAAAAAGGCAAGGAGAAAGAAATTGATGATTAAAATGGCAATCCTTGCAATGATCTTTTACATCGAGCTATTATGTAAATTCATATGTGTGGTATTAAATCTGTACCTTGAAGTGATCATGTCCCTTTAGCTCTTATACAATGTATGGTATGATATTAAAACAATTTATGGCCATGTAAATATGTTATGTCCTTTATTTTGCAATAGTATAAGATGTAAATGGTCATTTTGACCTCCTGTCAATAATATAGCCAATGTGTGGAAGAATTGTTATACAGTATATCAGTGTTATATATGGTTAGAAACTAGACAAGATATGCTTTTCATAAAACTAAAAAGCACTCAAATTGGATTTGTGTACGAATTATTATGATTTTTCAAATTTAGTGCCAAAAAAGTGACAAATTGAAAAATGACCAAATAAACTATAATTTTCACTTAATTTACTGTATGTATTGGCATGATCCTAGCTTTGTTTCTTATTTTTCTCATGTAGAAAGAGTTGTAAGCTATTTTTATATACTTGAATAGCATGGATACAATTTTTCTACATTTAGTTATGCATTTTCGAAGTTCGATCAATAAAGAGGATTTTACCATATGAACAGTAACCAAATTTTTTAAAAATTTTGTTTTTAATTTTTGAGATTAAGCTTCTAGTTATGATAAAATGGACTCTGCTATTGTAAGGTCCCTAATTTTATGGAATATCATATAAGGTAGAAAGAAAAAAAGGATCATAAAAAATGCATAGGTAATTACAAAAAATGGAGAGACACAGAAACAGATGGAACAGGGCAAAAGAGCAATTTTCAAGATTAGAGCTGAAAAGGAAAGCATTACAATTTTGCCCCCGGAAAGAGGAATTCTTTGTCAAATGATCCTTAAAGAGTATGAATTAATATGTTTATACCCCTACAAATAAAATTCTTTATAATTTAGTCCCTTGAAGAAGAGAAGTCACGAGGCATTTTGTGTGTAAAGAAGTTTTGAAAAAAATTACAGCTAATACTCTAAAGTTTCAAAAATTATAAATTTGCCCTAGTCGAGAGCATTTTTCTTAATATGAAAAATATTAAGAAAAATTATAGTCAAAATTAGGCTTCTGAGGAGCCAAGCCCAATAGATTATTGTTTAGAAGTTATTTAGATCAATATAATTTATATTGGGCATTAAAGATTTATAGTTAATATTTTACCTGATAAAAGATATTTTAAACTTCAGAAAAAGTAGTACCGAGTCAAGAACACTGAATGGACTATACCTGAATATACTTTGAGTCAAAATAATGATTTTAATCCAAAAGTAGATTTTGGATAATCCTATACCAATTTAATGACGATTTCAGTAAAAATATTTAATCTATACGGGTAAATTTAATCAATAAAAGATATATTAGTCATTTAAATTTTATGCAACAATTTTTTGCCACAAATGAGAGTGAATGGCGTCTGAAAATAGACCGGGATAAAAGGGGAATTATGTGAAAAGCTTTATGATAAAGTCAACCCCAGATTAATGAAAAATTTACCATGATTTAATTTTTATTTCTTCTCTTTCTATTTAGCCTTGGGTTAAGCTAAACAAAACACTTCTTCTCCTTCACTAGCACATCTAAACAACAACTAAAGAAGAGGAAAAACACAAAGGAATAAGAGAGAAAAAGGAGAAGAACAAGTGCAAAGTTTAGTTCTCAAATCACCAAGGTAAACTTTTATAGTCATATTCTTGTGTTCTCTTGTATTTGGAAGGCTTTTCATGTAGTATTTCTTTCTATTTCTCCACTGGAATTTTTGGCCCAAAGAGAGAGAAGAGAGAAAAAATTGAGCCATGAAGAAACCAAACTATGAAAAGAGTTGTAAATGTCCTAAGATGCAAGAATATGTTATTAGATTACAAGTTGGTTGAGTAATTAATTTTCTACAATTTTCTCCTATTTTCAGCTGAATTAAGGTTTGAACTAGGAAGGGAATTTCATGATTTTGACCCCCAAAAATGGATTTCTTGAGTCCAAAATAGGATGAGATAAGTATGTTGTATAAGAAATTCCCAAAGAATGACTATAAAGAATTTTAAGCTCAAGTAAGCACTTTGTGAAGAAAGTGATATAATCAGTGGATTAAAACTATTTTTATGATGCTATAGGGTTCCAAAAAATATTTGAAAGCTAAAGGACATGTCCTCAAAGTTGGTGAACATTGGAAAACCATAAGGTAGTTATTTATCCATTTATGCTCAATGTTATCAAGTTTGATTTCCATGATTCTATGTTTATACCATATGCTTATTTGAATGTTTTGTAATCTATTTGTGATGTTGGCTGGTTGTTTGAATATATGACCCTAGGATGTACAATTTCTAAAGTATTACCATGCCAAAATTTTTATAGAAATGAATGGCATAATAAAATTTTATGATCTCCATTGATGATTTTATGAAATAATGTGATAAAATATGTGCATGTTTGGAAGAACTACTAAGATTCTTTGAATCTCACCTCTCTCCAATTGTCCAGTTCTTCTAGGTCCAAACAATGGCAAGGTTGCCCAAGAGGCGAAAGAAAAGGAAAAGCAAATTTTTAATTAAAATGAATTTATTATCTTTAGTCATTTGCTTGGAATATTTGGCTAAAATAATGTGTATGGTTTGAGGGCTGCACTTAAATGTAATTATGTCACTCTAGACTCAACATTTTGTAATATGTGAAGTAAAGACAAGTATGGCTTTGTATGTATATAATAGTCTATGTGTTAGAAAAGTGGAAGGATGTATATGATCTTCATGACCACTGTTGGAAAATTCATGTATTGTATAGGCTTTTTTATGTTTAATGTATGAGTGCTTTATATGGCTAAACACTAAAAATGAAGAGCTTTCTATAGACACCATAATCATTCAATTTGGAGTTATGTGTGGTTTATGGTGAATTTTCGAAGTTATGGTCTGTTACAAAAAATTTTAAAATTGATCATTGCTACAGTGATTTTGTTCAAATTTATTGTATAAATTGGCTAAATAATTGTCTCATTTCATATTTCCCCATGAAAAGAATCTTTTAATTTATTCTTAGAGACTTAAATTAGCCTAAGATGATTTTTCTAAATTTAATTATAAATTTTCAAAATTTATCAGGTAAAAAGAAAATTGCACAATGAACAGTATCTGATAATTATAAAAAAAAAATCTGTTGCAATCATTTCATGAAATCAAGTCTTTAATCTTGTATTAGTGGACATATATGGAGTTTAATACATGGGAAATGGGTCTTAGTATAAGGTGTTATTGATATGGTCTAATACATAGGAAACGAGATTATAGATAAGTTGTTACAACTTCAATCATGTCCCTATCCACGTGCATGACCACAACCACAACCATGACAGTGGCTATGACCATGACCACGAGATTTCCCATAAATATGGTGGTTGTGAACACTGTATTTAATGCAACCCATTTAGCAAAAATAATAAATATATAAAAATAAAAAAATGTCTCTTTTATAATACTAATAATAATAATAGAAAAGTAGGTGAATCATCTAAAAGTGGGTGAATAGAATAATAATAAAAAATTAATACTAACAAAAATAATAAATATCTCTTTTAATAATAAAAAAAGATAAAGTACAAAGAAAAAAAATAAATCATCTAAAAGTTGGTGAATATAATAATAATAATAATAATAGAAAATATTTAAAATACCTCAAAAAAATGGAATTCAATAATTTTCAAAAGATTAGAATATTAAGATATTATCTATCTATAATTCTTATCCTCAAATTTTAAATATTTTGAATTAAAAAATATATGGCTAACTCCTCTATAAATATTAAATAAAGGGCCTAAAAACCAAAAGAGGCATCAACAATTTTGAGAGCTTTAGCCAGGCTAAGAAATAAATGATCAAAGAAAGACTCAAATGTCTGAAAGAGTGAGGGAGGCGAAGGAAGAATTGAAGGTGAAATCCATTATTGCAATCTAGCTTGGTTCAAGAAAAGTAAATCTACATTTCTATAGTCCAATACTCAGTGGTTGATTAGTGTACTGTAATATTCCTATTTTACTCGATATCATAAAATGCATAAGAAAATACAAAAATCTAAGATACAAGGTTAGAAATGAAAAAGGGCAAAAAGGAATGAGACAATTATATTTTAGCTTCAGGGAAGAAAAATTTTATGCATTTTAATCCTTGGAGGAAATTACAAGAAAGGGCCTAAAAGAATAACAAATTATAATTCTATACTAAGTTAGGGCAATTTTGTAAATATTAAAAATTACTATCAAAACTAAGCTCGCAACATGTCGAACCCTATGGTATATTGCATAAAGGTTAACTGATTAAATGTGAAAAAAAAAAATCAATGCCGAGTGTTTAAAAATAACTATATACATAAAAAGGAGATTCTTACGCCCCACAAAAAGCAAAAATGTGAGAGAAACAATATGTGGACTCTATACAAGTACTTTTTGGGACAAGATGATTAAGAAAACACAAATATAATTTTAGAATAATCATGTATCCATAAAGTAATAAAATATTGTAAAAAGTTACTTTGCTAATTCCAGTAAAAAATATTCGATATAGGATATGTCTGGAACAGGAAAAATATGCATTATTTTGGACATTTTCTCCTCTCTCTCTCTCTCTCTCTCTCTCTCTCTGACATGATTTCAACACATGTTTTTGGCTAAAATACTTCTCAAAGAAGGCATTACTTTTTGTTCAAAAAGTAACTCAAGTTAGTTAACTAAGTTTAATTAAAGTAAACCATAGTTAGCTAAGTTAATTAAGTGAGTTAATTCCTCTCTCTCTCTCTCTTCTCATTTGGATGCCATTTTCAACAGTTGTAACTAGAGAGAGAAGCTCAAAAAATATACAAGAAAGAAGAGAGGAAAAGAGAAGGCAAAGTTGACAGATCAAAAGCTCAACTACTTAGTAAGTTCTCCTACTATCTTAACCATGTAGTTTGGAATAGTTTCATGAATTATTTTTCTTCCTATCCTCATGCTAAGATTTCAGCCAATCCCTAGAGTGTGTGAGAGATGAGTTTTCATGCACCAAAGTAAAGAGAAACCATGAACAAGTGACTTAAAGCATGATTTTGGAAGTTATTGGAAGTTTTGCAAAGAAAATAAATTTCTTCCATTTTCATGCATATTCCGGTCAAAACAGGGGTCCCATTTAAAGTGAAAATTTCATGATTTTGACACCAAAAATGGAATCCTTGGGTTCAAATTAGCTAAGAACAAGCGTAGATTTCAAGAAAAACTAAAAGGATAGTTATATGAAATTTTAGGGTTTTAGTGAAAATTTTGTGAAGTCACTAAACCAGTGGCTTATATGGCTATATTTTGTTGTATTTAGGTTCAAGAAAGTTGTAGAATAGGAAGTGGTATGCCAAAGGTGAAAAGTAAAGGAACTTTTAAGGTAGCAATTTACCATTACTTTTATTATGTTATCCTATGAAATTTCTATGAACTTGATGACTGGCCATATGATTTGTGCAAAATTTACACTTTGCTTATTAAAGTTCAAAGTTACAGAGGTTTAATCTCTAATAGATGAATTTTAAATCAAAAATTTGAATTTCAGGCTAAGCATAGTTAGTGAAAGTGTGCAAATTCGCATGAAGCTTAGTTAAAATTTGACTGTTAGTGAAGTTTAAAGTCACAACATTTGACATACAAACTTTAAGCATCAAAGTGCAAATATTGAAGTAAGAACTTTTATGTCTTGTTGGAACAAACCTCTGACAAACGAATTTCAATTTTTGAAATTCAAATTTCGAGTGCATTATAAAAACTTGAAATAACTATTCAACCCAAATAGACATACTTCCAACATGAAAGTTCAAATGTTCAAGTCTTGAGCTAACTTTTGGAATTCTTATCATAGTTTGAAATTCGAACTTTTCTTGTTGAAATTCAAACTTCAAGGTTCAATGTAAAAAACATAACTAAACTAACCCTATGAAGTTCATCCATTAAACCTCAAAATTCAAACTTTGGTGTATCAAATGCATTTAATGCAGTTATTGAACAGCTCTTTTGTGTAGTGAAGGCTAGAACTTATGTCTAATAGATAGATCTTGTGCCTAACAACTAATTTAGCCACAAATCTATCAATAAAACTTTATTTGAACTTATAAGTAACGAATTTAAGTGAGTTATGTGCCAAAATACTGCTGCAATGGATAAAATCATTCTGTGTGAGCATTCAAAGATAAAACCACATCATTAAAGTGAGTTTAAATGTATTATTCACTCTTGAAGAGAATTTCAATTCCATAATCTTTCTTTCTACAATTTCGGGGTAGAATCTTAGTGTGAGAAAATATAAGAGAATTTCACATCTTGCAAGGGTGTGGGAAGAATGGCTTCACAAGTGCCTAGTTAAATTTGTGGGATGTACTAAAACTTCACAAGTGCTTGGATCAAACATTTGGGGTATAGTGAAAAATCTCAAGTGATAGCTTGAGAACTGAACGTAGACCAAGTGATTTGGGCTGAACTAATATAAATCTTTATATGTTGCACTTCAACTTCTCATTTCATCTATCTACTTTATCATACTCTATTTATCCTTGTTCTGTTGTAACACTTAATGAAATTGGATTGTACTTCAAAAGAGGCGAAAATTTGCATCACCCAATTCATCCCCCTCTTGGATGACTAGCCAACCTAACATATAACATGAAGGTTAACTGATTAAAAATGAAGAAATAATCAATACCGATGGTCAAAAAGTAACTTTACAGTGATAAAGTAGATTATGGGCCCCACAAGAAGTAAAAAAGGAAATAGATCAATATAAGGATCCACACAGATGTTGAATCAAGTGTTTTGGTGATTTCAAACAATCAGAGCTTGGAAAGAAGATACCAAAGGAGTACAAGAGAACTCAAGTGAAGAAATCCAGGAAGAAATAACTACAAAATTAGTTTGTAGGATTTCTCACAGTGTTTACAGAGTAAAGGCTTTGATCCTACACCCACTAGTTTTAAATAAGTGTTTTTCAATTATCCTATGCTAACTTATGATAAATTTGAAAAATACTAACTAACAAATGAATTTTGAATTGCTAAACTTCATTTGTTTCTTTGAAAATTCAAACTTTGATAACTGAAATTTAAAGTTACAGAGATGTTATCTCTGACAAACGAATTTCAACCTATTGAAATTCAAATTTCTAGTCAAGCATAATTCGTGAAAAATGAAAAATTCATCTTAAACTGTGTCAAAGTTCATCTAAAATTAGAGTGCAAAAAGAGTTCAAAGTCAGTCCCTCTGACAGACGAACTTTGGTTTTGAAAATTCAAACTTTGGAATGAAAATGAATAACTCTAATAAGAGATCTCTCTAATAGACAAATTTTGAAGGCTCAAAATTTGAATTTTAGAAAGAAAAACTTTTGTGCCATATTAAGTTACTCACTGACAGACGAATTTTGGATTCCCAAAATTCGAATTTCGAGTGCATTGTAGTAATATGGGACAATTGTTCACACTTAACAGGAACACTTTAAATTTGAAAATTCGTATGTTTTAATATGGAAAATATTTGTCAAGATCAAAATTCGAATTTCACTTTTGAACAGATGAACTTTGAAGTTCAACGTTAAAGTCTTTAACTTATGGTCTCTGTAAAATTCATCAATTGACACCCCAAAATTTGAACTTTGGATGTTAGACACATTAAATGCAATTGGCGAACAGCTAGTTTCACAGAGTAACTGTTGGGTAACGTTTCTAATGACTAGATCTTGTCTCTAACATATAGTTAAGACATAAATCTATAAATAAAACTTCATTTGAAGTTGTGGGTAACAATATTATGTTGTAAATATTGAAACTTTGTCAAAATTATTATACAAAGCCTTCTACTCTCTCACACTTCTTTTATTGTACCTCACATGTCATATATACTCTATATTAAAGAGTTTCTCTTATTGTAAACAATCTTTTCTTCATCTGGAAGAAAGATTTTCTTGTGAGGGGATTTCATAAGATATTTGGGAAACACTTTGCTAGAGTGCAAAGTGAGAATTTGTAAGCTTTTAGACCAGAGCACAAGGTTATACAATGGTATTGCAAGGAGCCCACTGAATTCTTGCAAGATAATGGAAATCTCAAGTGGTAGCCAGAGGACTGGACATAGGTCAAAAGGAAGAGACCAAACCAGGATAAATCTGTGTGTCTTCCTTTCTTCTACCTTGCAAACTACTCTATTATATTCTGCACTCTGTTTTTCTGCAACTTTTGCTTTCACTGCCCTTTTACAATTTTGCAGAAAATTTCAAACTTTTCAATTCACTTCCCTCTTAGGAAGCTAACAGACCTAACAAGATACTGTTTGAGACAAGATAATTAAGAAAACACAGGTATAAATTTAGAATAGTCATGTATCCCTAAAATGCTAATTTACTATAAGAAGTAACTTTATCAGTATAGTTAAAAATTAACTGGTGCAGGATATATCTGGACTAAAAAAATATGTAATATTTGGACACTGCAACCTTTCCCATTGGCTTGAGAATTCAGCACAATTACCATGTGATTTTTGTGCCAAAACTTACTCAAGAAGGCTTGCCTTTTTGGTCAAAAAGTAATTGTGATTAAGAAAGTAATTAGTGAGATAATTAAGTGCCTTATTAGATATCTCTCCTCTTGGCTAATTCAAGTGCTACCTACGTGAAATAGAAGTCCAAAATCTACAGACCATGTGATGAAAAAGAATTTTATATTACTTCTTGAAAACTTGATGAGGAAGTAGTTTAAACTAACCAAGGTTAACTTTGGTAAATCATGATTATATGCTTCTATCTCATCTCTTTCCTCCTCTTGCATGTACCAGTAGCTGAATTAGAGAGTTAGAAGCCCAAGTTTTCAGAAGCAAGAGAAGAGGAGTCGTGAGAAAAGTGAAGAGAAAAGGAGAAAAGCAACATTTGGAAGTTGAATCTCAAGAGCAAATTAAGGACTCTACCACTTCAACCTAGTTGTTGAAAGTAATTTGTGATGGTTTCATGGAGTTCTTTCCTTCCCCTTCTCAAGTTCAATTCTAACCTAGACTTAGGAAGTGAAAAGAATTGGTTTTTCATGCAATAAACTTGATAGAAAGTTTGATTTATGTGAGAAAATAAAGATACCAAGAGATTGAAGCAAAATTGAATGAAATTCTTTGCTTCCTTTCCTAGGAAAAATTTTAGCCAAAATAGAGGATGGATTTAGAGTAGGAATTTCATGATTTTGATGCCAAAAATGAGTTCCTCATGGTAAAAAACCTTAGGAACAAATATAGGTTTCATGATTAAGCTTAAGAGTAATTATACATAAATTTAGGGTTCCATGGACATTGTGTGAAGGAAGCCATGAGACCAGTGGCCTAAGTGGTTGTATCATGTTGCATTTAGGTTCAAGAAAGCTTATTGAAGCATTTGGAAGAGTTATACCAAAGGCAAAAAGCAAAGGAAGCCAACAAGTTAACAATTTTACCTTTTATGCATTGTATTATTCAATATTGATTCAATGAGTTCAATGACTTATGTGATGCCATGTTCAATATTTGTGATGTTTCTTGAGTGTTGGCTAAGTTATTTAAAGGGGTTTTGTGACCTTGGGTTGTCCAAAATCTAAAATGACACTCTGCCAAAATTTTTATAAAATTGTATGACATAACATGATTTAAAATGATTTGATGTGATTACTTGATGTTTTCATAAGCTATATGATGATATGCATGCATGAATGGTAATGCTACTTAGCTTCTTTTGAATCTTACTCTTCCAAAATGACTCACATGTTTAGGGCCAAGCAATGCATGGGAGACAAATGAGCTATGGAGAAAGGAAAGGGAATTGATACTTGATGTAGAAGTTCAAGCTATAATGTTATAATTTGAGATATCATGCAAAATTATGTATATGTTTTGTGGTATGTACATTTATGCTATCATATTCTTAAAAGCACTATGAAATGTTATGTATGAATTTGAATCAATGAACAATGAATGATAATGTGAAATGATTATAAAGCTTATTTTGTCAAGTTATGAATGGAAAAGCTCATATTAAACAGTCTAATAGAAATATAGGTACTGTTCATGAGGAACAAGGCTATTAGTTTAAGTGATTTATATGCACTAAAAGTATATGGAATAAGCTTTTCATAAGCCAAAGAACACCTAAATTTGATAAGTACACAACTTATGATGAATTTTAGAAATTGCAAATCAAAATTGGACAAGATTGGAAAATTGGAACTTCTTTTGTAAGTACTAATAGATTCAAAAGGTAGTATAAAATCATATAAAACTCCAAAAATTCAGTGGTTTTCGTATATGAAAGGTCTATGTCTTAAGTTTAACGTGTCACTAATTTGAGATAATTGGAGCTACATAATAGAGAAATGCAAGTTTTCCTAAAATTATCTCAGTAGAAGTTGAATTCTGACCCTTAAAAGTTTAAGTTAATGTCCTGCCATTTATAAGTGGAATAAATATATGAAAAAATATATCTAAAAATTAGACATGTAGAGCTTTCCCATGGCAAAAATGTTGCATGATTTGGCTCAGGATAGAATGAGAAATGAATTTTTAAATTTAAAGCCAAAATCCTGGGGAAATATAAAATGACCAAACATACAGTAAAGTTTAAGGAATAAACTATATAAATTGGCATAATGAATGACTTGATTCATACTTTTTTCATGTAGAGAATGTATTTAGCTATTTTTAGAGACTTGAATCACCTTTATAGAATTTTTTTAGGTTTAATTATGAATTTTCAAAGTTCGGTCAGTTAAGTGGGAAATACCATATGAATAGTAACCAAATTAATTAAAAATTCTGTTACACAAATTTAAGTGATTCAAGCTTCTAATCAATTATAAATGAATCTAAATGAAGTCTAATACATGAAAAATTAAGTTAAATGTAAGGTGTTACATGGGGTGCCTAACATCTTTTCTACATACAATTAACTCACGAATCTAATTTTTTGTTTGTAGACCATCATTTTTAACATTTAGTGGTGATTCCATATTATTTATTTTTATTGGGTGTGACAATAGTCATGTGTTGCTACATTCACTTGGGGGAATGGAGCAATGCAAATCAAGCGTGACTTATGATTTTTTATCAAAAGCTTATTATTTTGTTCACCAACCTAGAGACAAGAAATTGACTTAGAATATTTCTTGAATCCTTTTTATTGATATTGTTGCTACTGGACCACATTGGATGCATGAAAAGTGGAAAATGTTTTTTCTAACATATCTTTATTTGTGATTTTTTCACACAATTTGAGTTTAGAACTAATTCGAAATATAGCAGAATTATATTCTCAGTTTTAAAATACTGTAAATGCAAATGGATCCATTCATAATGAGCTTTTGGAAGAATACAATTTTTTAGTGGTGATAAATTTTCTTTAGACTGTTCCAAAGAATAAGTGGGTCTTTTGTTGTAAGGTATTCAACCTTTAATCCTACAAGAAGGTGGTAACATAGTAAAATCATTACTTTAGCCTTATTTTGTTTGGATGCTTATTTTTTTTCTTTAATAGTTTCACCAAGACCATTTTGCATCTAAATAGATCTTAGCATCTAATATCTAGGATAACTAATTTCTTCTAGTGATGTCCAATGCTACAAATTTAAATTTCACTAGATTTGACATGTTTGAGCTGTCATAAGATATAAAATAAATCGGGTAACAATTGCTGAGAATAAATTTAAAATTTATTAAATCAAACTTATCATCTTTCAATAAATAAGTGAGTAACAATGAGTTAATAAACAAAAAGAGCATCAAACCAATAACAAGAGAATTTGATAACTTTTGTGCACAAAGATTTCATCTGCTTTGGTTCCTTCTACGTTAATATCATTCTCTAAAACTAAACTACAAATTTTAGTGCAGATAAAGAGAGGACCTTTTCAGAAATATGCTCGAATCATACAAGATCCAATTCTAATAATCATTAGCAGCAATGACACAAAAGAAAAACAAAAGAAAAAAAATTATGGAACACAATGGAACTAAATAAAGATCATTTGAAAAAGAGATTTAATTTCAGAAAAGGTTTTGATATACATTTAAACGAAATACCAAAGAAAAATGAAAAAATACTAACTGGAGAAATAATAACGACAACAGTTAAGTTCCCTAGACATGGTGATCCTTATATAATAAAGTAGTTTATCTTCGTAGCCAAATCCAAAATCATACAAAAAAATGAGAGTGACAAGTCAATTGGATTAGGTATTTATTAATAATTGTGCAAATTACCAATGTAATTATACAAAACAATCAGAATCAAAAGAGACCATAAAAAAAATTTCAGAATGATAAATTCACTCCCACTATATATATAACACAAACTTCAAAGAGATTGATATATACCAGGACTAATAGAAAAGAAATAAAGAAGCATAGGCATTGAATAAAGAAGCAAATTAAGGTAACAAGAAAAAAGGTAAAGAATAAATTACAAATAACTTCAGGATCCACTTGTATTCAATATGAATAACCTCAAGATTTATTTAATATAGAAATTAAATTGTATCACATATTTCTAGATGTAGTATCTTAATTAAATTACTTCTAAGTGTAAATAACTTCAGGATTTACCTTATATTTCATGTGAATAACTTCAGAATTCATTTTATATTCTATGAAAATAACTTCAAGATCCACTTAATAGATAAATTAAATTATGCCTATATTTCTGAATGTAGCATCTCAAGTAAGTTGCCTCATACTTCAAGATGGTGCATAATTTTTCTTTATTCAAAAGTTAACTCAAAATCACTAAAAATAATTAATTCACAAGAAGGAGGAGGAGGAAGAAGAAGAAGAAGAGAAACTTTATAGTATATATCCTATTAGCAAGTGAAAGAGAATACACATCAAATTTTTAACCAAACTCATACTGATAACGTGTTATGTAATAAAATAAGGAATAGAGAGAATTTGATAGAAAAGAAAATATGAAGAGTCAAAAGTAATGTTTGAAAAACTAGACTGGACCAACCGGTTTGAGCAGTTCCTAGTGCCAAATCCGGTCCGGTCATAGATCTCGACTCCCTTTTTCTAGAACCGGTGGAAAACTAGTCAAACCAATCTCGAACCGATGTTGAACTGGTCAAACTGGTTTATTTTTTAAAAATAAAATAATATTATTATCACTACTAAATAGCATTTTTTTTGTATAATTTTTTTTCATATTATAATATTGTCTAAGCATTATTATGATACATAGTTATTAATAATAATGAATTTACTTAACAAATAATATGAAAAAAATATTAATTGATTATTTTGAATTCAAAATATGTTTATAAATAAATATTAACTTATTTAGACTTTAATATTAAGTTGTGAAACTTATTAATGATATTTTTTTATTTTCTATATAATGTATAAAATTAAAAAAATATTAAATTTATTACCATCAGTTTAATTCCGATTCAACTATGGTTGAACAATTGAACATTGAACTCGTACCTTGACTGGTTTAATACTCTGTCTGGTTTTTTGAACCTTGGTCAAAAGTAAGTATGTTTTATTTATCCACCAAAGGTATTTATATAAGAGTTCTAGTGTAACATTCCTGATTTTCTAAATATTACAATATCTATGAAAATGTGATGATATGACATGTAATGTATGATATGATTGAAAGAAAGAGAAAAATAGTAATTTCACATGCTTGGAACCTTAAAAGAAATAAATTTACAAGTTGGTCCCTGATAGAAAATTTTTTTGTATTTTAGTCCCTAAAGAAAAATTTATTTACAAGTTAGTCCTTTTTTGGCAATTTTTGGAAAATGCAATGTATATGTCAAAATGGTCCTTATGATATGCTGACACAATGGAATACTATATTGAGTCCAAAAGAATCAGTTTAAAAAAAAATAGACTACAGAATGTAGTAGAAAGTTAACTGCAAAAAAAAACACTGTAGCCCCACAAATATTGAAAAAGTAAAAAAGAAAAGTATGTAGGTCCCACATGGATATAGTTTGGGACATTTAATTAAATTAAATACAAATTCCAATATAGTTTATTCCTGTGTACATAAAGGAAATAACTGTGTTAGAAAATACTGTAAAAGTACCTTTAATTGTTCATGCATAAAATAACCAATACAGAATGTATTTGGATTGGAAAAAATATAGAGTATTTTGGACACTCTCTCCCCTCTTATAAGATGAAAATTTCAACACATGGAAGCAAGATTATTTTATTAATTATGATGTCATGGATGATGAAAATTGGTGGACACTTGGAACAAGTTTGGCATATGGTATCTTTATATCTACTCCCTCTTTTGGCCGACTTAGAGAGAGAAAGAAAGAGGAAAGTGTGCTGAAAATTTTCCCAAGAAAAAGAAAAAGAGAACATGCGAAAGAACAAGGAAAAGGAAGAGAGAAAGTCAAAGTTTCAAAAGGTAAGTTTCTCCTTCTAACTTCTAGGGTTTTCTACTTCAAGATTAAGGTAGTTTGAGATAGTTTAGTTGAGTTCTTCTTCTCTCCTCTTTGAGTATAGTATTTAGCCAAGCATAAGGGAAGAGAAAGGGAAGTGTTTTCATAAAAAGAAACTAAGAGAAAGCGTGAGAAGAGGAAGAGAAATTTCATTACAAATGTAGCAAAAAGTTTCACAAATGTAGCAAATTTACATTTTCTTACATTATGTTATCTTGTTGTGTTTTATGATGTGCTATTACTTGTCATATTGTTGTTTTTGATGATTGGTGATTGTTTTGGTTGAGTTTAATATAAGGAAAAACTCTACCAAAATTTTTAGGTAACAATATGATATTTTACACTTAAATGTGATTATATGATATTTTATAACATAAATGATAGCATGAATGCATGGAATGTATTTTGCTACTAAGATTTTAATAATCTCATCTCAACATTAACATGATAGGCCCAAGCAATGGTAAGAATGCAACGAAGACAGAGTAAGGTGAAAACTATTGATGATTAGAATGTTGATTGCCATTGTGACATGTTTCTTTATCAATTTATGTAAAATTATATATGAATTCATGAGATTATATATTTATATGGTTATGTTCCTCTAAGTTCCCCACAATGCTAGGTGCAAGTTTTGCACGTTATGTAGATATAAGTATGTTATAAAAATTAGTTTTGCCAAGAAGTTACCAAAATTGTCTAATTTGACCTGCTAAATATAAAACAGAGCTACTCTGTTCAAAAAATGGCATAACCAATGCGTAATTGATATGGTTGAAAAGTATATAGAAAGCCTAAGAAGTTAAAGAACACTTAATTTGGGTAAGTGTAACAAGAGTTATAAATTTTTTTAAATTAAGGCAGAAAACCTGGAAAGTTAGAAATTGACCATATGAATAGTGATTTTCATGCTATATATTGTATAAATTGGCATGTTAAAAATCCAATTTCATATTTTTTTTCTATATAAATAATGTTTTAAGCTATTTTTATAAACTTAATCACATCTATATGATTTTTCAAAAATTAGTTATAAATTTTTAAAGTTTAACTCGAAAATGGGATACCAAATGGACAATATATTTGAAAATTTTAATTTTATTTTATTCCTATTATGATTCAAGCTTCAATAATGGTTCAATTTGACATTAAATAAGGCATAATACGTGAAAAATGAAGTAAGAAAGGAAGGTGTTACAACTAACCCGTAGAAAAGATAATAATTTTTTAATTAATTAAATAAGATATATGTAAAAGATGATTGAGTCCTACGTAAAGAATATTTTAAATAAACATCCAAAGAAATCAAATTAAAAGAAATAAATTGAATTAAATAACCTGGACCAGCCCAGTGCCTTTAACCAGATTTTCAGCCTGATATTTTTTAACCCAAAATGATCCAGCCCAATATAACTGGGCAAAGCTAGTTCTATCGAGTATTCCAAGTACGAGCATAATTCCAATAATTTGACAATTTGCCAACCTTACCTTTAATTTAACCAAGCGTTTCAGTGTTAGGATTAAGAATAACTTGACCTTATCTTATCAGATAAATAAGTAGACCTCGAAAACATGTTATTTTGCACCAACAAAACACAAGCTAAGAAAGAAACTACTCAAATCACTTGAAGAGTTGATCCATTAACCCCTTTAATTTATTGATTTTTACCACTTCTTTATTAGTTATAGAAGTTTGTGACCAATCCAAGATTTGGAGAATTTACTGGTTGAGAGTTGAAATAGTCATTTCAATCAGATTTTTATGACATTAGTTCCAACCAACAAAAAATGAGTGAACAAATCCAACTTCATTATTTTAATCGCTAAAATCAAACAATTAACGCCTACTTTGGTTGGACTGTACTAAATGAGACGGAAAAATAACATTTCACTTGAAAATGCCATAAATAAAACAATTTTAATTATTTTATTAAATGTATTAAACTATAATTGTATTTATTAATCACATAAAAATCAAATCAAATTCATTAATATGACTGATAACTATAATAATAATAATAATAAAAGTGATATACCTTCGTAGAAAGGGAAGAATCATCCACCTAGGATGAAATTTAATCCTCTCATTAGTAAAGTGTGCAAGTATAAATGTAGATAAGTAAAGCATTCTATCCCTTGAGTATTACTCGCTTATGTGATTTTCTCATTTGAAGTTGGTTGAAAAAAAAAACATTTGCAAAGCATGCATATTTTCATGTTACACTATTGTAGGATTGTCTTCGGCAAGGCTTAGACCTCACCCTTACCGAGGTTGATTCACCATATCCGTGGGAAGGGTGCATATATATATATATATATATAAAAGTAAAGATAAATATACTACCAGGGATGAAACTAGAAAAAAAATCTCCAGGGACAGGCATGAAATATTCTTAAAACTTGAGGGACATGAATGATAATTTTTGGAGAACAATAATATTAGATATACTTATATATACATAGATAACCAAAAAATTTTTTGGGGCACCCGCGTTAGGTGATTTTTCTGTCCGATGTGAGTCCAAAGAAATGAAGAATCATTAAAAAAATTATATACATATATAATAAAATAAAATCTATAAGAAATCATATTATTATTATTTTTTATGAGAAGAAATCATATTATTTATTAGCATTAATAATACAATTCGCCCCTCCATTTAAAGCACAAAACCCCAAACTTAGGCTTCATCTCAAACTTCCATACACTGCACAAGACTCCAAACCTAGGCTTCATTTGGTATTCCTAATGGAAATGGAAAGAAATTCCATGACATAAAGTTTGAGATATGCAATATTTATTTTTATAATTTACTTCATAATAACTACATATTTTTTTATTATTATTTTATTTAGAGGCCCAAAAGATATTTATCATCTATAAAATTAGTTTCTTTAATCCTATTTACTTTTTTATTCCATTCTATACTATTCTTTGCATCCAACAAGCAAGAGCAAACCAAACCTTTAAATCAGCATATTTTAGTCAATCAACCAGAATATTGTCAAGGACCTGGGTTCAACAGCACAAGGAATAAACAAGCCCACTGTTAAACGCGAGACACTAGAATATATTTCAGGCATCATTGTGCTAGTGAAAAGCCATTAGTCATACAAATGAATCACTTCCCTCCAGGAGGACCACCAAAGAGGTAATCCAAGGAAGATCCACCACCTGGGGCAGCGTGAACCTTGGTAGATGGTCGATCCTGCGCCCAAACAGAAGCCACAACTAAGAACCATATTGATTTGGCATCATAACCAGAATTATTGAGCAATAATTACAATGACATAATATTGCAAACAGAGACTTGGCCCTCTTACGGTCATACCAAACAGGCTGCTAACAGGAAACAGAAACTTTGCTCCCCCTCAACTCATAAAACATCATTCCAACTCTCTTGGAAGATAGAGGAAGTTAGGACAGGATATTGATTAAGTTTATCTGCTACAAAGCTCTCTAACAACAACGAATAATTAAGACATCTATGTTTCAACTTTCAACTAATCATGTTATTGATTGCTTCAAAAAGAATTTTCACCTGTATAATTTAGTTAGATAATTCATAGGAAACATTTAAAAAAATTACATCTAAGTCTTTTCATAAAAATACATAATATATATATATATCCATTACAAGGAGCCTGAGAATATTATTTATCAACTCACAAGACCATAATGGAGTGTTCTGTTGTATGTTAGGAAAGAAACAGAGTTTAAACACTTAAAATCCTAAAAGATTTAACTTGCCACCAATCACCTCCTCTGATTTCTCTCTATTTTCCAGCCTCATTCTCAGAGAAAAATTCTTGTTATTTCTATGGATTCTTCCTACTTCAAAGTTTTCCAGTCGTTTTTTATTACTATAGTTACAGTTTGCAAAAGGAAGTGAAAAAGGAGAGATCATTAGGGATCATGGTAAATTCTTCGAGAATCTGTTACATATTAATTATAACAATTGGGAGACTTACGACTAAGTTGTTTTATCAATTATTGCTTAAATTTATTTCAGTTATTGTATGGATATACACCGTTTATTGCATACATTGCAGGTTACTTTTCATATTGTCCAAAAATCTAAATTGTAAGATTTTACTATGATTATTTATACTTCACTATTCAAATATAATCTTTCAACTTGCAATTCATATTGCAATTTTATAACTATGCTAGTAACTTTCCATCCCCAAGCCAAAAGAATAAGTACATGCTAAAGTACCAATGGGCGGCTAATCAAGTCGTAAGGGACTTGACCAACATTTCTCGGGGTCGAGGTTTTAATTTCCGAGGGGTGTAGCACCGTTAAAAAATTAAAGCCTCAATGAGGTCTTCCCATCGGTACCCGCGAGCTTCCATAAGGCCCTACACAGCGAGGTCCTGAATAGTTTGGGGCGGATAATGAACCTAGGATACCCCAGGATACCGAGTGATAAAGTATAAAAAAAAAAGTACATGCTAAAGTATCCATGCCTGCAAATCACCATTATTTTCAATTGAGCAGTTTCACTAGAAACTAACGTGCCCACCATTTCCCATTCGGCAGTATTATTGATATTTTCTAAATTTGTGTTGCCCCTAGCTTAACTAGAAGACACTAACATTGCACCTTATTCATTATTTTTTCAATGAGCATAATCAATAAATGCAATGTGTAAGAGGAGAGTTCCATCCTCATTTATCAAACTATAAAGGTTTAGAAAACACCAGAATTTCCTAGGCTAAGGCCAGAGGCAACAATGTATTCAATAGTACTAATCAATGGGGGATAGAAAATCATGCACCGCCATTCAAATGAACTCAAGTGAAAGGTTGAAGAGTACTCAACGTACCGTGATAAAGTTGCCACAGTTTTGCCCTTCAGCACGATGGTAATTGTTTGTAAGATGCCCAGGTACCCCAGCTGGAATATGCTTTTCAGTTGGTGGTGATGCAGCAACTGTATTTTGTGAACGCCCCCCACTTTCAGGCTGACCTTGAGCTTCCACAGCTGGGGCTTTCATGGAAGTCTCCCCACTTCCGAAGAGATAGCCCAAAGAACTCTCGCCGCCGCCACTACTGACCCCGCGACCCATTTGTTGTTAGTTTGAACTCAAGTGACTAAACCTGCATTTCACAACCTCTCTTAAGAAAAAACTTGACCTTCAACATTTAAGATAATGACAAGAGCATGAGCTATAAATAAACGCAAAATGAGAAAGCAAATGGCTGCAAATACAGCAAGCAGAACCATTAATCATCAATTCATCACAACAGAAAAGCAATAATTATCAACAACGAGTGTGATATGTAAACAACAGGAGTATTTTAGTAGTTGATTATATATATATATATATTCCCAAATTCTTCAACATCATGCATTGGGAAATTGCAGGCAGATATTTAACCAGCAGTCTAAACTGTAAGTGGATAAATTGTTTGCCTGCCAATTATGAGAATAAATAACTCCTAATATTCAATTATGACAGCATATTGAGGGAAAGAATAACCATATCATAGGAAAAAAAAAAGTGAAGAGAATGAGATGAAAATAATACGCAATCCATTATTTCTTATTTTTTTACTACATAGCAGTCACGAATTAGTTTCACTCATTATCATCATGCATTTCTTCACATTACTTCTAACTCCTTTCTATGGTGATGTACTTCAGATAAGAAGGAGCGAAACTCAGATTATTTCATTCATTTACAAAATTAATGCTGGTCACAGATCAGAACACATCGACGATCCAGTTTGGAATCTTATTCATGCTATATCCAAGATGCATTCAATCCAACGAAGCAAGGCAAGCTTTGACGTAACTTCGTTAATCCACACCCAATAATCATAACAAAATGGGCCAACCACTGAAATCAGATGCCAAAGCCTAGACCAAGCGACACAACGAACAAATCTAAGCGTCTAAGAAGCATACTGTAACTCGAGAAAAACAGCAATCGTGCCATCAGATCAATGCCCAAAAATTCTCGGAACGCAAAAGAAAATCATGTAACCGAACACTTGTTCAAGAAAACCCCGAAAACATGGGTTGATCAAGCAAGAGAAATTAAAATACACAGATCGAAATGGTTTGCTTATGGCATGAATCGAAATGGTGGTCATGAAATCAGAGACAGAGAATTTCCATACCTTTGTTGCCCAGAACACAATCGCAGAGAGCAGCCGCCAGCGGTGTTGGCGAGACGCGGGGCAAGTCACAGCCACAGAAATGAAATTCGGCCTTTGAAGAAAATAAACAGAGATTTAAAATTTGAAAAATGAGGAGAGCTAAAACCGTCAAGTCAAAAAATAACGATTGTCATTTTTTTATGTTTTTTTATTTAACTTTATTCAGTTTCGTTACGATATTTGACTTTGGCGTTTGCGGTGACAATTTTTTTGCCAGCAAGCTCATATTTTTTAAGAGTTTTATAAATAAAAAACCACATTTGACTGAAATCTACTCCCTCAAATTCATTAAAAAAATTATTATTTATGGTTTTTTAAATTTTTCCTAATATTTATTATTTTAAAATTTCAATTAAACATTAATAATTTATTTTATTATTTTATTCTTTCATTATTATCAAATATATCATTTAAAAAATATTTAACTAAAATTATTTTAATAAAATATTATTAAATTTTATAATATTTTAGATCATTTAATAATTTTTTTAATTTTTATAAAAAAATTTAAAAAGATAACTTTTACAAATAGCAGAGAGTAACTTATTTTTCATAAGTTTAGTAGTAAATAAAAAAAATCATGTTTAGGGATTTATTTTTATTTAAATTCAACCATACTCAAATCTCTCAATAATATTAAATATTAGATAGTTATTATTAAAAAAAACCGACAGAGCGGTGCAACGACTTGAGGCCGCTTGGTGAGAATTTTAATATATTTCATTATGATTCATCACCGATAGGCAAAGGATCTACGATCATCAACATATATATATATATATATATCCTCCCTCCAACTCTTAATACAAATAATTTTTAATCATCTTATTAAAATTAAAAAAAATTTGTTACACTATTAAAATTGTTTCAAAAATAATATAGTTTCCATCTTTACTTCTAATAAATACTATAAATTTAAATATTTTATTTTTTCTCTCATAATTAAATAAAATATTTTTAAAATAAAGTAATTAATATTTTAAAAATTTATGAAAAGTGACTTATATATAGAAATATAAAAAAATTTTAGAATATGACTTATAAAAATGATCGGAAGAAATATATATATATATAGACAAAATCACATTTAAAAAGATATGTTTAACATTGATGATACTATATGGTCAAAAAAATTTCATGTTACTTAAAATTTTCAAAAAGTAAAATTTTTAAACATGATTTAAATTAATATTATTTTTCTGTTCAAAATTACCCTTTGGGCTTTTCAAAAATTATTATTCATTAATTTTAAATTTAAAAATTAAAAATAATTTTATGATATCTAGAGTATCAAACCAGAATATCTCTTATATTTGCACGGAGTTTGAATTGATTGTTTTGTGAACAATGTAACTCTTTATACTTTTTATATTTAAGATTAAATATTGATACTGATCATATATTCATATGTTTGAAATAAACTAAACTTTTTTCCATGTATTGCACGTAGTTAGAAATGACCTCTTTTATGACTAATAAATAATATGTTTTGTTGGCAAAAAGGAAAAGAATAGTGGCTTTACTATAAATGTTATATTATATATATTTTTTGTCAAAAAATTTTATATTATATATTAATATTATTAATATATTGATTGATATTGTTTGACTAGTGATAGTAATAATTCTACAAAATTTTTGTTTTCCAGAAAACTTTATTGTTTAAAATCTTTCGATGTAAGTAAACTATCGTGTGGGCTCGTTTAACACGATGTATATGATAAAACTTAGATAATATATAAGGCAGGGTAGGATAAACTTAATAAAATTTAAATAGTATACAATATTTGATGTGACACTACATTAAATTTTTTAGTGAAAGGTTATTTTTTAATTCTTAGATAAATAATCTTTATTTATTATTAAGATATTTATTTTTTAATCTGTATATATTCTTAAAATTTTAAATATTAATACGAAAAATAAAAGGCATAATATGATCTTGTTAGAATAGACTATAGCTATTAAAAATATTCATCCAGAATTTCCCACAAGCTATTGCGCCTTTAGTTCAAGGGCAACTCCAATTCTAATTCTAATTATATAAATTATATGATTATATATAAGCATCATTAAAGGGACTACTTTCCCATATAAAACTCACTTAATTATTACCAAATAAAAAAGCTCGTTATGTGTTTATTTACATCCATAAAAATACAGCGGAAATCTGTTTTTTATTTTATTATTATTTTTTTTTTTGCATAATGTTGTGCTCCATAAAAGGGCATTAGGCATCGGAAATATAAATAAACAAAAGTTATGTTTAGTACAATGAAAACTGGTTTTAAGAGATGGCACATGAAAGAGAAATTTTCACGTTTTTATGTTTGGTAAATGCATTTAACTTTTCAAGGAGTGTGAGTTTTCATTAAATAAAAGAAGTTTGATTCCTTCATCAAAGACTTAAAAACTAACTTTTCATAGTTAATTACGTATATTTTTTTAATTCAAGATAATAATATAAATTAATTCTTTTTTAAAATTTTTAATAGTTTAAAAAATTTATATCTTCCTACAAGTGCATAAAATGAAAATTAGTTTTAGATTAACATGTGTAAAGGAAAAATTTCAATTTTTTTCAAAAATATAATAATACAAAATCAAAAAAAGAAGAAATGTATACTATTTTGATTTTAAAATTATAAAAAATATCACTTATTACCAGAATTACTATTGTACAATATACTCATTAGCTATTAGTTAATAGGTTATTAGGAGAAAATAATGACAGGAAAATTATTGGTGCTTTCTACAAAAAAAGAATAAAAAGAATAATTTTTTTATTTATAAAAATCAAATAAAAGTCTCCAGTAATAAAATGTAAAAATAATATTGGCTGGGAAGGGGATATAAAAGGGTTTTTATTTTATTAAAAAATTATTAAGAATTTTGAAGACACAATGTGGGTATTTTAGTAAGGGATGTTTATATTATTTGGTTATTATGGTTCATTTCTTTTTATAGTTAATTATATCGTATCAAATTTTTAAGATAACAAAAATTTTTGATTTTTTTCATTCTACCAAATATATTTTTAACTCAAAAATAATCTTTTCATGAAGACTTCTCTCCCTTTCTATTTTCCTAAAAAATAATTTCATCTTATCAAACATGACCAAAGTTTTTGTGGCTTTTTTATGCAAAACCTTGGCTTATCTATGGGATACAAAATCCTGGGGTTATCAAAGAGTTTATATGATAATATTTGCATTTCAAGAGCTGCGATTGTGCACGAAAATATGAGTATTATTTTCTATTTTAAAAAATTATTTTCAATTGTATAGTATTTTATGTACCAAATTACAATTTATTATTTGGCAGCTGGAACATCTCTTTCAAGTGTAGCTAGAAAGTGAGGGGGGGAAAACTGCACTCTCCCCTAATTGTCGGTTTAAACCGACAGTCGCTAATTATATTGTGATTATTGTCACAACCAGAAACATAATGTTAAATTATATCTTTAGAATACCGATGGGAAATTTGGCCCAAAGAAAAAAAAGAATACCGATGAGATAAACTAATTCATCCAATTATCCTACACATTCAATTTATTTAGACTATCAAATCAGAGTGTAATTAATTTATCAAAAGAAGTTAACTAAAACTAAACAATACTCCTCCCAATCCTTAATATAAGTCACTTTAAACTATCTTATCATAATAAAAAAAAATTATTATATTATTAAAATTGTCTTAAAAATAATATAATTTTCATTTTTTCCTTCTAATAAATATCACAAATTTAAATAATTCACTTTCTCTCTCATAATTAAATAAGAATATCTTTTATATATAGTGATTAATGTTTCAAAAACCTATGGAAAGTAACTTACATATAGGGCCACAAAAAGCTTTTAAAATGTGACTTATGAAAAAGATCGGAGGAAGTATTATACAAAGTCTAGCCTTTGAAAAAATTACATTATTCATGATTTATAAATAGTGCAATTTAATATAAATTTCATATTTTATATTAATTTAGAGTAAATTTGAAATCAATCATCTAGTTAAAAAGAAAAATTTTACACGTGGTTAGAATTTTAAATAAACTCAACCTCAAAATTAAACACCCAAAACACAATTATAATAATTCCCAACACATCCCAGATTAGAAATAAAAATACAGAGGGCTTTAGAAAAAAAAATTAAGTTAAAGGAACTTTTTTTTTTTTATGGATGAAGGGGCAGGACAAAAATTTGATGACACAATTTGTACTACAGACCTGATTTATTAAGTGATCATACAATAACTGGATCATAATACAAATCAAAACTTTTTTAGCCGCTGAAATTTATGAATTACGATGTTAATATTACATGCAAGAAGCCCATTCTTCTTTTGTAACTTTAATTTGTGAGCTTATTTCAATAAAAGCATTGCTATCGAATTAAACAAATTAAATTGACCTCAACAAAACTGATCAAAACTAATTTAAAGCAACAAACGATATGGTCTTTTTTTTTTAGTTTGGAAGCACTTTGGATATTTTTTACTCAAAAGCCAGAGACTAATCTCATCAAAGCGTAAAAATTAATAAAGTGAGCTTTATTTTTTCTAACAAAACATTTTTCATACATGCGACCTATAATTGAAACCTGAACAATATGCTCTTAAGGGATCCTGCTATCCATGCAAGATCTTATTAGTAGGATTTTAGGCTTTTAAAACTGATTAATTGGGCTTAGTTTTTTGTTTGGTCTGAAATGGTTACATTTGAACCAAACCGATCCCAACCAAATGCTTCGGAATTATTTTGTTTCATACCTAGTTTTTTAAAGCGCAATCAATCGAAGTTCTAGCCCATTCCTTTCTTTATTTTGGTCCCTTTTAAAAGTAAATATAATTTATAAAAAATTACAAAAAAGATTTCGCAAAGACAAACCCATCTTCCTCTGGTGTGACGTGACATTATTCCTATTCCTCATGATTTTGTCATTTTTACGATGTCCACCTTGCCAAAAAGGAGTGTAGTCAAATTCAAATTGATTTTAACAAGCAATAAATGAACAACTCAATTGGTTGAGGGCTGTATTAGCTTTAAAAAAAATTGAAAAGGACCTAGATATGTAAATCAACCACAAAGAAAGGAAAGGAACCTAGATCTCTAAAATAGGGAGAAGGAAGCATTATTTAGATTTTCTTCTCCCCAACTTCCTCACTCAAATTTGGCAAGGTCAAGAGACAAGGAAAAGGGAGAACAAAGAGAGGCCGAATATAAAGAAGGACAAACACACAAGTCATTGCAGACAAAAAAGATCAGATGAAGGAGGCAAGGTGAAGGAGATGAAAGGAAGGCATATGTGTGTGTGTGCACAAATTGTGGAGTTGAAGAAAAATAAAAAGGGTTTAGGGTTTACCTTCCTTTTATTCTCCATTGGTTTATTAAACGGGGTCGTTATATGTATAAAAGAGCCTTGGGCTAGGTAAAATGATTTAGTTTAAAGGGTAGCTCATTGTCTGGTCTAACCTTAGTCAACTTGCTTGCCTTAGATCTTAAGTTTTTGGTTATGGGTTGAGAAGAATAGGTTCATCCTAGATTGGGTTGTTTTTGGGTTGGACTGAATTGGCTGAATTCAAGATTTTTTTATGTGCACTCCTAATATATGGCCACTGATGTGGACCCTCTAGGATCAATACCCTTTGAACCCAGAAAGTCGAGTTATCTGCAAAGCAGAAGCACAAACCTAAAGAGAAAGATGATCAAAACTCTGAAATCCAATAGAACATGAGAATTCTAAAAATTCTAGAGGGGGACGCCACAAGAGAGAAATCAATTCTCTTGATAAGTCAAAATTTGTATTCTAGGAAGAACACAAAGAACTATTGAAACTCATTAATGCTGAATCAAGTGTTTTGATGATTCCAAATCAATCTTCTAGAGCTTGGAAAGAAAATATCAAAGATGCATGGAAGATCTCAAATGAAGAAATCGATGTAAAATATGCACAAAATTAGATATAGGAACACTCACAGTGTTTAATTTAAGCAAGAGACTTTGAATTGGTAAAAGAATATTTTTAGAAAGGTGATTCCATGTTAAATTATGAAATACTTGAAAAACACCTATTAACAGACGAAGTTTAAAGGTTTAAAGTTGATCTATTGCTTTTAAAATTCGAACTTTGGCTTTTGAAATTCGAATTTTGAGTTGAAAATCAGTTAGTCAGAAAAGAGACTCCTCTGATAGATGAGCTTTGAGTACAGAAATTCGAACTTTGACATAAGTCTGACAAGAGACCTTTCTGACAGACAAATTTTAAGGTTTGAAAATTTGAATTTCTGATATAACACAATTCATGAAAATGAAAAATTTGTCTGAGGATATGTCCTAGTTCATGTAAAAGTGAAGATTAGAAAGTATCCAAATTTAGCTCACTGACAGACGAATTTTGACTTTGAAAATTCAAATTTCTAGAAACAAAGCTTGCAAGTCTGTTATGATAATCTGTTGACATCCGAATGTTAGTTTTCAAAAATTCAAACTTTGAATTAAGTCTGATAGGAGCATCCTCTGACAGACGAACTTTGAAACTTGGAAATTTGAATTTTGAAAAGAAGAACTATTGTGCCTTATTGAGTAGCCCACTGACAGACAAATTTTGGACACAAAAAATTGAACTTCAAAGGCACTGTAGCAATACGGGACTACTGTTCACACTTATTAGAAGAACTTTAACTTGAAAATTCGTATGTTCCAACACGGAAATATTTTTCAATGATGAAAATTTGAACTTTACTTTATAACAAATGAACTTTGAAACTCAACGTTAAAAATCCTTAACCTTCAATACCTTCGAAATTCGTCTGTTGACCAACTAAAATTCAAACTTTGAATGTCAGAAGCATTAAATACGGTTGGTGAACAGATAGTTTTTTAGAGCAACCGTTGGGTAACTTCTCCAACGGATAGATTTTATCTCTAACGTATAGTTAAGACCTAAATCTAGAAATATAACATCATTTGAAGTTGTGGGTAACGATTTTAACATTGTACATACTTAAACACTGTCAAAATTCTCAGCTCAAAGTCTCTTACTCCCATACTTCATACTTCTGCACTTAAACTTTCATATACACTTTAAATTAGAGAGTTTATTCTTGTAATTAATCTTATCTTCATCTAGAAGAAAGATTTTCCTGTGAGAGGATATCACAGGAGATTTGGGAAGCACTTAGTTAAAGTGCAAAGAGAGAGAAGTTGTAAGCTCTAAGAACAGAGCAACAAAGCTGTACTGAGACAATTGCAAGAAACCCACTGAATTCTTGCAGGATAGTTGAAAATCTCAAGTAGTTGCTTGGGGACTGGACATAAGTCAAGATAGAGAAACCAAACCAAGATAAACATATGTGTCTACTCTTCTCCTTTACTGCTTTTACATTGCTATTATATTGTACTCTGTTTTACAGTCTCTTTTGTCTTCACTATACTCTTGATTTTTGTAGAAAATTTTAATTTTCCCAATTCACCCCTCTCTTGTGAAGCCAACATAGCTAACAAGTGGTATCAGAGCCCGGATTTCCAAACAAAAGATCTAATAGTCCGGGAAATTCAATGGCTGACTTTGGATAAAGCATACTACCTGAGGGAAACAACACAAACAGACCACCTGGCTTTAATGGAGAACACTATGGATACTAGAAGATAAGAATGCAGATCTATCTTCAGTCCATTGATCTAAACATTTGGTCTGTCATCCAGAAGGGAGACGTTGTCCCAATGAAGCTGCAAGATGATGGAAAATACAAGGAGAAGCCAGAGGACGAATGGAATGAGGAAGATAGGAGAAGAGTCTTGCTGAACTTTAAGGTAAAATACTGCTTGGTCAGTGCATTAAACCAAGACGAATTCTACAGAGTGTCACAATATTCCACAGCCAAGGGTATGTGGGACACTTTAGAAATCGCTCAGAAAAGAACCAGTGGAGTAAGAGAAAATAAATTAAACTCCTGCATTAGTGAATACAAAAGCTTTAGAATGGTTGAAGGAGAGAGCATCAAAGAGCTGCAAAAGAGATTCACCCTTATTGTGAATCAATTAAAGAGTCTTGGCAAAAAGTATACCCAGCCAGAGAATGTGAGAAAAATCCTTAGAGCTCTTCCTCTAGAATGACAACCTAAAGTAACAGCAATAAAGGAAGTTAGAGGAGAATTAATGGCCTTAATCACAGCCCTCTTTGGTAGTCTTGAAGAATATGAGGGAAAGATAAAAGCTCTCAAGGAAATAGGACAAGATAGGAAAAAGAAAGGTCTTACTCTGAAAGCTACTAAAGAAAAGGAAGAAGAATCTGATGATTGAGATGAATTAGATGAAGAAACTCTAGCTATGATGGTCAGAAAATTCGGATGACTCTACAACAAGAAAAGAAACAAAAGATTATTCAAGAAAGGAGCAGCATCAGGCAACAAGAAAGATGGAAAAGAACCTGTCACCTGCTATAAATGCAAGAAACAAGGGCACATCAAATGGGATTATCCACAATTCCTAAAGAAGCAAAAGAAGGAAAAGAAAGCTATTGACAAGAACAAGAACAAGAGGGCATACATCTCATCAATCTGGGGCAACAGCTCAAATGAAGAAGAAGATGATGAAGATGAAATTGTCAATATCTGCCTTATGGCACTTGCATCAAAAGAAACTCAAGATCCATCCATCAGTGATCATGAGGATAAGGTATATGAATCTGAACATTCCTATTCTGAATTACTTAATGCATTTCATGAACTGCATGATGAATTTATTAAAACAGCTAAGAAACTGAGACAGGCTAAGAAAATGATTAAAAAGCTAGAATCTTAGTATAGTAGATCTGACATTACATCTTTGCATAAATCTGAATCTGCCTGCTGTATATCATGTATATGTTGTTTAGGGTTTAGGGTTTAGACTTACTAAAAGGAATGGCTAGACTTACTAAGGGTAAAGATATGTTGTTTGCTTTAATGGGAAGCCAGAGAATCACACAAGGAAAGGCTGGACTTGGCTATGACCCTTGTGCAGTAAAGGAAAGAATTAAAAATCAAAATCAAAATCTGCATTTAAGGCATTTTGTGCATGCTAATGGAAATAAAAAGAAAGATTATACTTTAAATCACATTGAGTCCTATAACCAACCAAAATATGTGAAACAAAAATATTATTTGCATTGTTTTCTTTTTGCATCACAATCTAGTAGCCCTTTCACCACCTGTCACTCCTGTAACAAGAAGGGACATATCTCCAGTTCATGTACATTGAAGAAAAATGGACTTGACAGGAAGGTAAAATCGATTCCCAAGGATACACTTGTATCTAGGGAAAATGCCACTGACAGAAAGGACCCAAGCAAATTTGGGTGCCTAAAAAGAACTCTGAACTTTATTTTGCAGATCTGCCTTAAAGCAAGAAAGAGCAACAAATGGTATATGGACAGTGCCGGCTCAAGTCACATGACTGGTGACAAGGAAAAGTTCATCACCCTTAAAGATAAAAAGGGAGGAAATGTAACATTTGGAGGTGATCAATACGGCAAAATAGTTGGAATTGGCATTGTGGGCAAGAATCTAGAAACATCTACTGAATAGGTACTGTTTGTAATCGGCCTCAATCACAATCTGCTAAGTGTGAGTCAGACATGTGATAAAGGTAACTGGGTACCGTTTGACTCAAAATTTTGCCTGATCATCCAAAAAAGTGATCACAAAGTAATGCTCAAGGCTTAAACGGATGGTAACTACTATACTATTGATCTTGATGAACTTCCTTCCTTAGCCTCTGTTTGTCTGATTAGTCAGGATAATGATAGTTGGCTATGGTATAGAAGATTAGCATATGTTAACATGAACCAACTGTCAAAATTGGTTAAGAATGAGTGAGTCACTGGCTTACCAAAAATCTCTTTTGAAAAAGACAAAGAATGTGATGCATGTCTTAAAGGAAAACAAATTAAATCATCTTTTAAATCTAAAAATATAGTCACCACTTCTAGACCACTTCAACTATTGTATATGGATTTGATTGGTCCATCTAGAGTAAAAAGCATTGGTGGAAATTTGTATGTTCTTGTGATTGTGGATGATTACTTTAGATTTACCTGGACTTTGTTTCTTTCTTCCAAAAGTGAAACATTTGATGCATTTGTAACCTTAGCTAAGAAAGTGCAAAATGAGAAAGGTATTTCTATTATATCTATTAGGTCTGACCATGGAGGAGAGTTTGAAAATTCATAATTTTTTTAGTACTGCGAGGAACATGGAATTAATCACAACTTCTTAGCTCCAAGAATTTCTCAGAGAATGGAGTGGTAGAAAGGAAGAACAGAACAATTGGAGAGATGGCAAGAGCAATGCTGAATGAAAAGGAGTTCTCTCAAGTATTCTGGGCTGATGCAGTAAACACAACAAGTTACATCATAAATAGAGCCTACATCAGACTAATTCTGGGGAAGACTCCTTATGAGCTGTACAAAGGAAGAAAGCCAAATCTTTTACATCTGCATGTGTTCGGTTGTAAATGTTTCATCCACAACAATGGAAAGGAGAATCTGGGTAAATTTGACGCCAAATCTAATGAAAGTATATTTCTGGGCTATTCTAGTAGGAGCAAAGCATATAGAATTTTCAATAAGAAGACTAAATCTATAGAGGAATCTATGCATGTTGTGTTTATTGAAAATGAAACAATTTCCAAGCATGTTACTGATGAAGATGATCTTATTTCGAATTTTAAGAACTTAGATATTTCTGAAAAAGGTAAAACTGAACCTTCAAAAATATCTGAATCTATTAACATAGAGAAAGATATTCAGGAGAAAAATTTTTAGGATGAGAATAATGAAGATATATCTCAAGAACTTCCCAAAGTTTGGAGATATCAAAGGAATCATCCTGTTGATCAAGTGATTGGGGATGTTCAAGAGAAAGTTAAAACCAGAAAACAGTTAAGGGACCAAATGATTAGAGACCAGATGATTAACTGCGCTTTCATTTCTCAAATTGAACCTAAGTGTACTGAAGAAGCCTTAACCGATGAATATTAGATTCTGGCCATGCAAGATAAATTAAATCAGTTTGAAAGAAATCAAGTTTGGGATTTAGTTCCTAGACCTAAAAATCACCCTATCATTAGCACTAAATGGGTCTTTAGAAATAAACTTAATGAATCAGGAACAATAATAGGAAACAAAGCTAGACTAGTTGCCAAAGGATATAATCAAGGAGAAGGCATTGATTTTGAAGAGACCTTTGCTCCAGTTGCAAGATTAGAAGCAATTACAATCCTATTGGCATATGCATGCATGAAAAACATAATGTTATATCAAATGGATGTGAAAAGTGCTTTTCTGAATGGATATATCATGGAAGAAGTTTATGTAGACCAACCTCCAGGCTTTGAGGACTCTACAAAATTAAACCATGTTTATAAACTAAAGAAAGCTTTTTACAGTTTAAAACAAACTCCTAGAGCATGGTATGAAAGATTAAGCAACTTTCTAACTGAAAAGGGATTCAATAGAGGAAAAGTAGATACTACTTTGTTCACTAAGAAAGAAAACAAAGATTTACTTATTGTTCAAATTTATGTTGATGATATTATATTTGGTGCTACTAATGAATCTCTTTGCAAGAATTTCTCTGAGCTAATGCAAGGTGAGTTCGAAATGTGAATGATGGGTGAGCTTAACTTCTTCCTTGGACTACAAATTAAGCAGTGTTCTGATGGTATCTTTCTCAACCAATCAAAATATCTGAAAGAACTACTAAAAAAGTTTGGCTTGGAAAAGGCCAAGCCAATAGGAACTCTTATGGCCACTGCAACTAAACTTGACATGGATGAAGGAGAAAAAACTTTTGACATAACCCAATATAGAAGAATGATTGGATCTCTGCTATACGTAATAGCTAGCAGACCTGACATCATGTTCAGTGTTTATATGTGTGCAAGATTTCAATCATGTCCCAAAGAAACCCATGCTACTGCTGTAAAACGTATCTTCAGATATCTAATTGGAACATCACAAATGGGACTTTGGTATCCAAAGGGCAATAGAGAAGAACTCATTGGATACACTGATGCTGACTTTGCTGTATCCAAAACTGATAGAAAAAGCACAAGTGGAACATGTCAGTTCCTTAGAGGTTCCTTGGTGTCATGGTTAAGCAAGAAGCAAAACAGTGTGGCTCTATCCACTGCGGAAGCTGAATATGTTGCAGCTGGTAGCTGTTGTGCCCAAGTTATTTGGATGAAGCAGTAACTTGAAGATCTTAAGATTGAGATGAAAGAAATCCCAATAATGTGTGACAACCAAAGTGCTATCAATATCTCAAAGAATCTGGTCATGCACTCAAGGACAAAGCATATTGTAGTTAGGCATCACTTTATAAGGGATCATGTTCTGAACAGAGAAATCAGATTAGAATACATCCCAACCAAGGATCAAGTTGCTGACATTCTGATAAAGCCTCTTCCAGAGGATAGGCATTGTAAAATCAGAAGAGCATTGGATATGGTGAATCCCAATGAACTGTAAGTATGTACTAATACTTATCTTAATTAAAGTTTTTGACATTGAATCAATCCTAACTTTGGCATCGGAGTGTGTTTAATATAAGTTACCGATGGTCCTCACAAGCTCAAATGATAACAGAACCATATAATGGAGATGATCTGAATGACACAATGAAAAGATGAAAAAGAAAGCCAGAAATTTGAGCATCTGGATCTATTCTGTAAGTTCAGAAAGTTGAAATTTGCATTTTAGATGTTTGTTAGATGAATTTCCATGATTAAACTGCTTTTTCATGAAGATAGTATGCCTAACATTCGAATTTGGATGCCCATCAGACAAATTTCAGTCTGTTGCACTCTGTAACAGTACTCTCTTGCCCTTCAAAATTCGTCTGTTGAACACTAGAAATTCAAATTTTCAAAAATAAAATGCAAATGTTATCTCTGTTCAACATGACCAATATACGAATCCTTATTTCTCAATATACGCATATTGAAAACTCTTTGCAAAATGTTGAAATTTGAATTTTCGGATCAAAATTCATCTGATATAACATGTTAAATTTATTGATTCTTTGAAAGATGAATTTTCATAAGTAAAGTTCGTCTGTTGCTTGTTTTGTTCATACTTGCTCATTATCTGGTTCTTTCAAAATTCGAACTTTGTTGGATCAAAGTTCATCTGTTCATGCGTGCCTTCCTGAACCATGCTTCTGTCAGATGAACTTCCAGAAGAAAATTCGTCTGTCAATAAGCGTAACTGAATGGGTTAACTTGTAACTGCTTGAAGTTCAAATTTTGACCTGTCAAAATTTGTCTGTTAAGAGATTACATACGTTAAAACCGAAGGTCATCCTTTAAACACACGCAACCCTATTTGTCTCTTTCTCGAGTCTATTTAGATTCTCTCTTCAATCCCCATTAATTTTGTTTGCAAATCTTCTTTTCGCACCCTATAAACCCATTCTTAGCATCTTTCTGAATCATTCCTCCACGAAAATGGCAAGAGTGAAAAATCCAGAGGTTGGAAAGGGAGAGTCTCGGCTAAAAAAATGGTGAAATTCCATTATGCCTCTAAGGAGAGTGAGAAACAGAAAAAAAAAAAAAAGGTGAATCCAGCAAAGCAACTCCTTCCAAAAGGCAGAAAACTACTCCAAAGGCTAATTCCAAGAAATCTGGACCGTCCTCTCCAAAGAAAACAGAGCCTACAGTTCCTACTACTCCTGCTACTGTTACTTCTTCTTCCTCCTCCAGTACTGAATCTGGAGAATACCAGCTGACCATATTGCCATTATGGAGCAATGCTCACATTCAGGAGGAATATACGACCAAATTTGTGAGCAAGAAGGTAATAAAGCCTCACTGTGTGAATATGGAAGAATTTTTAATTTCTAATAACTTTGATGCCGGGCTTTGGATGATAAGATATAAAAGTTTGTTAGAAATATTGGAGAGATATGATGATGAGGTAGTCAAGACTTGGTATGTCTCTCATAAATACAATAGCAAGAAGAAGAAGTGGGAAGTCAATCTGAGATCAAGAACCATCTGGCTAACACATGAAACCTTTAATGAGGTTTTAGAAATTCCAGGCCAAGATAGCTTGAAGAATGACATTACTGCTTCTAGGTATATGCATGAGGCAGAAACTACAGATGACGAAGGTGGACCTTTCTTGAACTACGAAGAGAGCACAATCCTGAATACCTTGTTCAGAAGAAAGGAGAATATGCCACCTATAAGTTTGCTAAAGCCCACTGACCTCAGTGCTCAAGTGAGAATCCTACACTACATTGTGTCTAGGATTATCTTCAACAAAGGAAGCAGTTTCAATCTGATCACAAGGGTTGAAGCACATGTGATGACAGCAATCATGCGTGGAAGCTTATCAACATGGGACATATCATTCTCCAACGTATGATCAAGGCTAGAGATCAGAGGAAAGACTCCATACTTCCTTATGCAGCAATCATCTCCAAGATCCTTCAGTATGCCCGAATCCAACATCTTGAGAAAGGGAAAGGGAAGCCTACTAAGATCTTTAAGGAAGAAGAGCTACAAATGATGGGTATAGAGAAGAAAGATGGACGATTGATTGGAAAGGGAGCTGAAAAATCTGAAGATCTCTTCTTTGATGAAGATGTCTCCCTGCAGCAAGAAGGTATCTTTGAGGCTCCTCCAAGTCCCACACCTAAGCCTTCTCAGCCTGTCCCATCTCCATCTCAGCTTGCTTAAGCTCAAATTCCACCCACTCCCTTCTCTCGAGCCAAGCCAACAAAGATCACTGAGTTGTATGACAGTTTGTCTATACTCATACTCAGCATCAGAGATGAGCAAAATGTCAAATTTGCTCATCTGCAAGATCAGATTCATCAGTTGGCTAAAAACATGAAAGTGGTTGCTGATGCATATGAAGACATTCGGAGTGCCATTCCTGCTACATCAGCTCCACCTCAGCCAGGATCCTCTGAGCCTATTATGTCTCCAACTCCTAATCCTTTAAGTCCTTTTGTGCTAGCGTCTCCTGTTCCTGATAATGTTGTACATGATACTGAGGCTGCTGGCACATTAAGCACAGCACAGGCCTCCAGCAATGAGGCAAGTCTTGGTCCTTCCTTAGACTATGGCATGGAGGAAGAAGGCCCTTGGGAACCAAGCTACCATGAGCCCATTCTAGAAGATGCTCAGGACTCAATTCTTTCATCTAAAGAATCTGAGTAAGTTGAGAGACTAGTGGCAGCTATCTCCACTTCACCATTCATGCAAGCTGCCCTGAATGAAGAAAGGAACATTGTGCCCTATGTTGATTTGCAAGCCATTACACATAATTCTCTTTTACAAGCTCAGAGGTTAAGGCTTGAAGAAATGTTTCGTCCTCCTACTTCCTCACCTGTTTCTACTTATGGTTTCTCGGAGGCACGAAGGGCTCAGTTGGCTGTTACAGGGCAAGAAATTCATGAACTTCTTGAAATCTCTGATGATGAGGACACAAGTTCTACAGTTTTTGAGTCTTTACCAAAGCTCAATCCAGAACTGCCTTTTGTCCCTGTGCCTCTTCAAGCTATTCTAGTGTCTCGGATCCCTCCTCCGACTGATTTTGCATACCTTTCTGATGATGCCCAAAAGGGGGAGAAGATATCCAAGCAAACTGGAAAGTCTTCTGACAAGACTTACAGCAAGAAGTCCAAGTCCAAGAAAAAGTGATTAGAACTTATGGATGCTTGGTTCTTCTTGTAGTATTTTGTAATATTTTTTTTTCTGTTGCTTTGTAATATCTTGTAATGTGGCTTTTGAATGAAATGAAAATTCTTTGTTCTAAATTCTATGATTGCCATGTACTATCCTTGTGTTGAAACTTTAAATGAATTAATGAATCTCTTTATTTGATCCACTGTACATGATATCTTTTGAATTATAATGCATATGTTGAGGGGGAGCTTGTTAAAGCAAACCCAAGCACTAATCCAATTTGTAAGTTATTTTGTCATCATCAAAAAGGAGGAGAATATTGAATCAAGTGTTTTGATAATTCCAAATCAATCTTCTAGAGCTTGGAAAGAAGATATCAAAGGTGCATGGAAGATCTCAAATGAAGAAATCTAAGTAAAATCTGCACAAAATTAGATATAGGAACACTCATAGTGTTTAATTTAAGCAAGAGACTTTGAATTGGCAAAAGAATGTTTTTAGAAAGGTGATTCCATGTTAAATCATGAAATACTTGAAAAACACCTATTAACAGACGAAGTTTAAAGGTTTAAAGTTGATCTATTGCTTTTAAAATTCGAACTTTGGCTTTTGAAATTCGAATTTCGAGTTGAAAATTAGTTAGTCAGAAAAGAGACTCCTCTGACAGACAAACTTTGAGTACAGAAATTCAAACTTTGACATAAGTCTAACAAGAGCCCTTTCTGACAGACAAATTTTAAGGTTTGAAAATTTGAATTTCTGATATAACACAATTCATGAAAATGAAAAATTCGTCTGAGGATGTGTCCAAATTCATCTGAAAGTGAAGATTAGAAAGTATCCAAATTTAGCTCACTGATAGATGAATTTTGACTTTGAAAATTCAAATTTCTAGAAACAAAGCTTGCAAGTCTGTTATGATAATATGTTAACATAAGAATGTTGGTTTTCAGAAATTCGAACTTTGAATTAAGTCTGATAGGAGCATCCTTTGATAGACGAACTTTGAAACTTGGAAATTCGAATTTTGAAAAGATGAACTATTGTGCCTTATTGAGTAGCCCACTGACAGACAAATTTTGGACATAAAAAATTGAACTTCGAAGGCACTGTAGCAATACGGGACTACTGTTCACACTTATTAGAAGAACTTTAACTTGAAAATTCGTATGTTTCAACACGGAAGTATTTGTAAATGATGAAAATTCGAACTTTACTTTATAATAATCGAACTTTGAAGCTCAACGTTAAAAATCCTTAACCTTCAGTACCTTTGAAATTCGTATGTTGACCAACCAAAATTTGAACTTTGAATGTCAGAAGCATTAAATGCGGTTGGTGAATGGATAGTTTTTCAGAGTAACCGTTGAGTAACTTCTCCAACGGATAGATTTTGTCTCTAACATATAGTTAAGACCTAAATCTATAAATATAACATCATTTGAAGTTGTGGGTAATGATTTTAACATTGTACATACTGAAACTCTATCAAAATTCTCAACTCAAAGTCTCTTACTCCCATACTTCATACTTCTATACTTAAACTTTCATATACACTCTAAATTAGAGAGTTTATTCTTGTAATCAATCTTATCTTCATCTGGAAGAAAGATTTTCCTGTGAAGGGATATCACAGGAGATTTGGGAAACACTTAGTTAGAGTGCAGAGAGAGAGAAGTTGTAAGCTCTAAGAACAGAGCAACAAAGCTGTACTGAGGCAATTGCAAGAAACCCACTGAATTCTTACAGGATAGTTGAAAATCTCAAGTAGTTGCTTGGGGACTGGACATAGGTCAAGATAGAGAGACCGAACCAAGATAAACATCTGTGTCTACTTTTCTCCTTTACTGCTTTTACATTGCTATTATATTGTACTCTGTTTTACAGTCTCTTTTGTCTTCACTATACTCTTGACTTTTGCAGAAAATTTTAATCTTCTCAATTCACCCCTCTCTTGGGAAGCCAGCATATGTAACAATTAATTGTATAAACTCTGACTAATATTGATCTGTAGAAAAAAGTAACACTACAAAAGTCTATAAATAGAAAAAAAAAACTAAATCCTAATGAATCTCTAAAACATATTAGATAAAGATGAGCTCTATCTAATAAAGTTTAAATTAAATCAAATTAAATCTAAATCTATGATTAGTCCGTTTAGATACAAATAGGAAACTACAAAATTATCATAATCCTAATTTAAATCAAATCAATTAAAATTAAAATTAAATAAATATAAAAATTATCCTAAAAATAATTGAAATATCCCATTAATTAAGCTCTTCTATTATTGGGCCTTGATTTGAGAATTGGGCCTCACTTGAAACTTGAGCTTGAATCAGAATTATTATTCTTTTTTCAACAATGGGCTTAGAAGCCTCTTGCTCCTTAAATATGGGTTTATCTTCCTGTAATTTTTGGATCAAATCTTATAATCCTTCCTTCATAGCTTTAGTTCGACCTCGAGTCATTAGACCTCCAATAGCTTGTAATGGGTCCTTTGGAAGATTGGATTTCCATTGTTGGACTTGTAGGTTATGGCTTGGATGATCTCCATCATTCTCTCCCTCCTAGAAAGGATTCGCCCTTGAATTCGTAACATCATATAAAGAGAGATCTGCAAGACTAAAGGTAGTACTAACATGCCCATAAGAGTCTGGCAGATCAAGTTTGTAAGCATTGTCGTTGATTCGCACCAAGACTTGAAAAGGTCCATCTCCATGTTGTTGCAGCTTTGATTTCCTTTGTTCAAGAAATCTTTCCTTTCTTAGATGTAGCAAAACACAATCACTTGGTTCAAATACAACTTTTCTACAACCCTTGTTAGCTTGTTTGGCATATTCTGCATTCTTCTTTTCAATGTTAGCTTTTATTTTAGCATGAAGATCCTCCACAAACTTAGCTTTCCTCTTACCATCAAGGTTAGCTTTCTCATTACAGGATAGAGGCAAAATATCAAGAGGAGTCATAGGGTTGAAACCATACACAATTTCAAAAGGAGAATATGATGTAGTTGAATGCATAGCCCTATTATATGCAAATTCTATGTGAGGCAAACAAAATTCCTATTCTTCAAATTTTTCTGAATTATGGTACGCAACAATGTGATGAGTGTTTTATTTACTACTTCAGTTTGACTATCAATTTGTGGATGTGCAATAGTGGAAAACAAAAGTTTAGTTCCTAATTTACTCCATAAAAGTGTGCCAAAAATGACTTAAGAACTTAATATCTCCATCACTCACAATTGTTCTAGGAATACCATGCAATTTCACAACTTCTTTGAAAAACAAATCAGCAATATGTATGGCACCATGAGTTTTCAAACATGTAATAAAGTGTGCCATCTTGCTAAATCTATTAACCACAACAAAAATACTATCCTTACCACTAGGAGAGCATGGTAATCCTAACACAAAATCCGTAGAAATATCAGTCCAATATTGTTCAGGAACGGGTAAAGGGGTATACAATCGATGTGAATTAACTCTAGATTTTGCATGCTTGCAAGTAACACGTCTATCACACACAAAAACAACATCTCGCTTCATAGAATGCCAATAAAAGTGTTCATGCAAAATTTCTCAAGTCTTATGAATTCCAAAATGTCCCATTAACCCACCACCGTGAGTTTCTTTGACAAGTAATTCACGCAAAGAACAATTAGGAATACATAACTTGTCTTTCTTCAAGAGAAATCCATCAAATCTATAGAAGTCTTAGAAACCATGATTTTCACATGATTCCTAAATTTCTACAAAATCTGAATCAGAAGCACACAATCCCTTAATTAATTCAAAACCAAGCAATTTAGCATGTAAAGAAGTTAAAAGAGAATACCTTTGTGAAAGTGCATCAGCCTCAACATTTTCTTTACCTTGCTTATTCTTAAGGATATATGGGAATGTATCAATGAATTCCATCCACCTGGCATGTTTCTCGTTCAACTTACCTTGTAACTTCAAGTACTTTAAATTCTCATGATCTGAGTGAATGATGAACTCTTTTGGCCATAGATAGTGTTGCCATGTCTCTAAGGCTCTTTTCAATGCATAGAGTTCTTTCTTATAGGTAGAGTAGTTTAAAGTTAGGCCACTAAGTTTCTCACTAAAGTAAGTTATGGGTTTGTTGTCTTGCATAAGGACAGCCCATATTCCTACCCCACATGCATCACATTCAATTTCAAATAATTTATTAAAATCTGGAAGTGCAAGAAGTGGTGCATTGGTGAGTTTGTGTTTTAAAGTGTTGAATGCTTTCTCATGTACCTCACTCCACCTAAAAGTTATATTCTTTTTAACTAGATCATTAAGAGGTGCTGCTATGAAAGAAAAATCTTTAATGAACCTCCAATAAAAACTAGCTAAGCCATGAAAACTTCTTACCTCATTTGTATTCCGTGGGGTTGGCCACTTTCGGATTGCTTTCACTTTGTTTTCATCTACTCGGATTCCTTGAACTCCTACAACAAAACCAAGGAAGACAACTGAATCCAGGCAAAATGAGCATTTTTCTAGATTTGCAAAGAGCCTATTTTTCCTAAGAATAATGAGAACTTCATGCAAATACATGACATGATCATCTAGACTCTTGCTATATACTAAGATATCATCAAAATAAACTACAACAAATTTTCTAATGAATGAACTGAAAATATGATTCATGAGACTCATGAAGGTGCTAGGAGCATTAGTCAAACCAAAAGACATAACTAACCATTCATAAAGTCCAAACTTAGTTTTGAAAGCATTTTTCCATTCATCACCTTCTTTCATTCTAATTTGGTGATATCCACTCCTAAGATCAATTTTAGAAAACAATGATGTACCATGCAATTCATCTAACATATCATTTAACCTAGGAATAAGATAGCAATATTTTACCGTTATTTTGTTGATGGCTTTGCAATCCACATACATTCACCATTTGCCATCTTTCTTTGGTACTAGGATCACCAGTACTGCACAAAGACTCAAACTTTCTCTCACAAATCCCTTTCTCACGAGTTCTTCAACTTGCCGTTGAATTTCTTTTATTTCCTCTAGATTTGCTCTATATGCTAGACGGTTGGGAATGGTAACTTCAGGCATAAAATCAATGTGATGTTCTATACCTCTTATAGGAGGTAGGCCATCGGGTATTTCTTCTGGAAAGAGATCTCCAAATTCCTGCAATAGAGAAGAAATACTAGAAGGCATAGAGGAATCAAGTTGGTCAGTGGATAAACAAATATCTTTGTACAGAAGTACAAATTTTTGCCTCGCACATAATGCTTTTTTTACCTATCTTTTTTGTGTTAATAGGCTCACTTTATTATTTTTCTCACTCACTTTCTTCTCTTTTTCTCTCTTATTTAGATCTTTTGATTTGTACTCATTCTGAATTTTCAATTGGTCTTTGTAGGCTTCAAAAGGAGATAAAGGAGTAAGTGTGACTTGCTTTCTATGGAACTTGAAATAATAGAAGTTCTTGCACCCATCATGATTGACATATCTATTATATTGCCTGGATGACCAAGTAACAAATGCCTATAAAACATAGGTACAATATCACATAGCACATTATCTATATACTTTCCAACAGTAAAAGTAACAAGAACTTGCTTACAAACTTTAATTTCACCACAATCAGTCAACCATTGCAACTTATATGGTCTAGGATGCTTAATGAGAGGTAAATTCAATTTTTCAACAAGTAAGGTACTAACCACATTAGTAAGCTACCACCATCAATGACTAGACTACATACCTTATCTTGGATAAAACACATAGATTGGAAGAGCAATTCCCTTTATTCATCATTATGCTCTTTTTTTGGTTGCATGCTAAGAGCTCGCCTTGTCACACAAATGTCTCGGCCAATTGGATGATCATATTCATCTTCTGAGACATCAGATAGAGGAGAGGTTTTAAGATAATCATTTTCTTCTTCTTCATCATCATTGGAGCTTGCATATTTCATATCTCCACAATCAAGTAGTAAGACTTTCCTCTTGTTTGGACATTGGGCAGCAATGTGTCCAAATCCTTGACACCTAAAGCAGAGAGTGTCTCGGGGTTTAGAAGATGTGGAAGTGTCAATGTTCCTCTTTGAAGGAGCAAATTTGGTTTTGTAATCATCTCTGGACTTCATAGCAAATTTGAACTTTGGAGGCTCTTCCTTTGTTCTAGCTTCTTTTGCTTTGTAGATAGGATTATTTTTCCAGTAGGAGAATGAGCTAGACTTCCTATTCTTTAATTGCCTCTCAATATGGATTGCCTTGTAGAGTAATTCTTCCATGGTAACATAGTTTTCAAACTCAATTCTATCTCTGATTTCATATCTTAACCCACGAATAAAATAGACCATGGTTTGTTCAATATCTTCTTGTACATCAGCTCGAATTATGAATAGCTCCATCTCTTTGTAATACTCATCAACGGACATTGATCCCTGTTCAAGAGCTTTTAATTTAATGTGCACATCACGAAAATAATAGTTAGGGATATACCTCTTCCGTATAAGAGTTTTCATCTTGCTCCATATGTTGATGGGTTCCTCACCATATCTTCTTCTATTTCGTTGCAATTGATCCCACCAGATACTTGCATATTCAGTGAATTCAACGGCTGCAAGTTTCATCTTCTTTTCTTCTGAATATTCATGACATTCAAATATCATCTTCACTTTTCTTTTCTATTCAAGATATGCATCAGGATCACATCTTACTTAGAAAGAAGGAATTTTCAGGTTGATGCTGCCTAAATCATTATCTTGTTTGGAGGAGAATTTATTTTTGAAAGAGGAACCATATTATAAATTTACTTTATCATCTTCAAAGAGGTGAGATCTCAACTTTTTGCCTCTAATTTCAAATCTTATACTTTATATATCAACTCTCATATGTTGGAATTGATCATACAAGGCTTTAAGAGTAACTTTCAAATCTAGATTATGTTTTACTTCATTTCCAGACATGTTTGCCAACCTGCAAAAATTAAGAAAAGAGAAAAAATATTTTGTGAAAGGAAACACACTCCCTCTTCTCACGTGTTTCATTCAGTTCTTATATAAAATTCACTCGTTTTTACACTCTTTTTGACTTTTTCTAATAATGAGCTCACTTTTTCTTGCCTCTTACCACTCACACTAGTATCTTGAGTGCTCTTAATAGAATCAATGAGACTCAATCAAGAGAATTTTGTGTATTTGGTAATCAATAAATAATTTTGGAGTTTAAAGAAACTAAGACAAAACTAAGAATCAAATTAAAACGAATCCTTAATTTGACAACCATGAGAACAGAGATAGCAAATTTAGAGGACAAAAATGTTCATGAAGTAAACAAATATCTAGCCAATAATATAAAGATGCAAAATTCCTATTTTCTTGGCTTTCTTTCTTTTTCTTTCTTTTTTTTTTGGTCCTTCTTTCCTTCTTTTTTGTTTGGCCTTTTGTTTTTTTTTTTGCCTTTTTTTTAATCAACCAAGAGTAACAATAATTTTAGCAAATAAAAAAAATGTTTTTGGCAAACGATTTCTGCAAGAGGAATTTCCAACAAATAACAATTTCAGCAAATAATAATTTCCCAGGAATTTTCAGCAACCGAATTTTCTCAGCAAATATTTTGACAAGAAAGAGAGGGAAAGAAACAATATTACCGAAGGGAAGAAATCGAATCTGGAATTTGAAGATAGAAGAAGCAGTATGCATTATGGCCGAATCAATAAGGAGAAAAAGGAAGGGTATGTTTGGGTGCTCCGTAATTGAGGATGACCTTTTTTTTTCCTCCACCTAAGCTATGATACCAACTGATGTGAATCCTCTAGGATCAATGCCCTATGAACTCAGAAAGTCGAGTTATCTGCAAAGCAGAAGCATGAACCAAAAGGGAATGATGATCAAAACTCTGAAACCCAATAGAACATAGAGATTCTAAGAACTTCAGAGAGGAACGCCACAAGAGAGAGATCAATTCTCTTGATAAGTTAAAATTTTTATTCTAGGAAGAACACAAAAAATTAGTGAAACTCACTAATTGTATAAACTCTCAATAATATTGATCTGTAAAAAAAATAGTATTACAAAGGTCTATAAATAGAAAAAAAAACTAAATCCTAATAAATCTCTAAGAGATATTAATCTAATAAAGTTTAAATTAAATCAAATTAAATCTAAACCTATGATTAGTTCCTTTGAATACAAATAGGAAACAACAAAATTATCATAATCCTAATTTAAATCAAATCAAATCAATCAAAATTAAAATAAAATAAATATAAAATTATCGTAAAAATAATTAAAATATCCCATTAATTAAACTCTTCTATTATTGGGCCTTGATTCGAGAATTGAGTTTCACTTAAAATTTGTACTTGAATAAGAATTATTATTCTTTTATCAACAATGGGCTTAAAAGCCTCTTGCTCCTCAAATATGGGTTTATCCTCCTGTAATTTTTGGATCAAGTCTTGTAATACTTCCTTCATAACTTTAGTTCAACCTCGAGTCATTGGACCTCCAATAACTTGTAATGAGTCCTTTGGAAGATTGGATTTCCATTGTTGGACTTGTAGGTTATGGCTTGGATGATCTGCATCAGCCTCGTTTTGTAGGATGTACCTTCATCAATTTTCATTTTGTTAGTGCACATCATATAATGATTACCAATGATCCAATTAGTGTATGTGTGTAGAGCTATTTTTTTTGTATATAGATTTGCAAATTAAAGATGAAAGATCTGTTAGATTGTTGGTCACCCAAGAGGGGTGAATTGGGTGTCACAATTTTTTGGCCTTTATGAAGACTAATCCAACAACACAATAAGAAATATAAAAACATGGATGAACAGGATAAGATGAAGATATGAAATTTGAGGTGAAGGAAAAGATCAACACAGTAAGGTTTATACTGATTTAGCCTAACCACTTGGCCTATACTCAATCCCCACGCAATCCACTTGAGATTTTTTACTATTTCCCACAAGTTCGGTCCAGGCATTAATTATGAAGTCACAATACAATATAAGGGATACTATACCCTTGAATTTCTCCTTATACCTTACAAGATGTAATTACAATGCTTCCTTAAAGTTCCCTATTATAAGTAATCTACCTAAGTAGAAAAGTACTGTTTGTAGAAGAAATTTCTCTCACAAAGAGTAGAATGATACAATAAAGTTCTAAAAGCTCAAATGATAGAGATATTGCAAGATATGACTCAAGATATGTGTTTCTTTCTTTAAAAGAATCAAAGTCATGTTTATGAATCACATTATAGAAACTCTTAGAAATGAGTTTAGGAGGTCATATTTATGGATAAGAGTGAAATATAATCATTAGAAACAAAAACTAGACTTTACGAACCAACATAAGCTCATGGTACTGTCTTAAACGAATAAGAGATTCTTTCTTAAGCATTTAAGAGGTATTTCAAAGCCACTAAAACTTCGATAAATGTTCAAGTATAACCTATGAATATTCAAGAGCAATTCCAAAGCATTCTCAAGTCCTGATGCTTCTGTGGACATTCAAGAGGCAACTCAATGGACGTTCAAGAGCTATTCCAGAGCATTCTTAGGTCCTAAAGCTTTGATGAATGTACAAGTGGCAAGTCAGTGAATGTTTTAGCTAGTGCAAAAACTTGTAGATGAGATAACTTCCTTATTTAACTCCAAATCAAGCAAATGAACTATTGTTGAATAGCTCTGAAAGTATAATTTCAAATGCAATAAGTTTTACCTTGAAATTCAATATATTTTGTGAGATATGAGAAAAATAGTAATAACAAGTCAAAACTGAAAATCCATATCTTATTGCTCAACTTCAAATAATCATAACTTTTTCATGTGAAATCCATTTTGAGTGAAATAATCATATTTTAAAAAGCTGTTTGAGTATACTTTTATTTGAAACAAGTTCCATTAAAAAACATATACAACGTGAGAGATATTCAAAAAATAATTCATCAAGGGTCAAAGTCAGATTTTGAGAAAATCATATTTTCACTTTCTTTCAGAACTATAGATGTGTCTTTTAGTGTTTAAACCTTCTTAACCCAATAAATGTAAATCTAAATCATTAAATTTTATATAATACTATTAGCCTATGATAGATATACCTATTTAGATCCAAAGGCTATTTTGATGTAACCAAACTTCTAATCTTCAATATTTTCACATTCTTCAATTCTTAAAGCATCATTCTCCATGTCTTTATACTTTATATATCTTTGAATTGAGCATGATATTGATAATCCTTTTCTTTACTTCCATGCTCAATCTTTCTTTTTTGGACAAATCTATACTAAAAATATTCAATTTACAAATCAGGTAATTAGTATATTTTCACTTCAGATGATAAACATGATTAGATATAATGATTACTTAATACACATATCATGCAAATTTTTTGCTATTTGACATCATTAAAATTAATTATGTTAGTAATTAAACCTAACAAGATCTATTTTATCTTGAGTTTGACTTTGATAGAAGATCTCTTATCTATACATTAATGTTCATAGAAGTAAATATATTTCAAGAACTTGAATAAGAAAATATTTTGAAATGTCAGTCAAAGTTGATTTGATAAAGATTTGACTTATACTATACAAAGACATGGGTTGGAATCTCAATGCTTATGTAAAAATCTTTTTAGTAGATAATTTATATGCACCTTATAAGTGTTCTGAGCACCCTTGATGAAATTTTGGAACCCAACCCACCTATAATTTTATGTATAAAAAATATTTTGAAAAATCAATTTTGTAGTATACTTAATTTTTTATAATTTTTTAAAAAAATTTACTTAATTGATGACCAAACTCTTTTGGATATATTGGGTGAGTTCCATTAGCGGGTGAAGTTGAAATCCAGGAAGATATAAGAGTCAAAAACTTTATGTCGAAGATTGGACTAAGTTGGAGGCCCAATTTGAAATTAAAAAGTAATAGAGCCTATCAACAACGTCACAAAATGGAAAGATAAAAAGTTCTTGGACCAGTAAAGTTCCTGCACTTTAACTGTTTATTTGTTTGATTTTGTTTCGTTTCTTTTGATTTTTTTATTTCTTGTTTATAAAAGGGGAAAGGTAAAAATAATCCAATGCTCGAAATGCTGGTACCACAAAAAAATCGCAAATACTATTATTTCCCGAAGAAAATACCAATTAATTTTGCATTTCAGAAATGTCTCCGTTCCATAACATTTATAAGAAAAAAATAAGAAAAGAATTATATAATCATAATTCTGTTTCCAAAATCCGAAGGTAATGAACCAAAAAAAAACTTGGTAAGCCCATTTTGTTCGTTCTCTCCCAACAATCCAAAATTTTTAATTTGGAATTTTGGAAACAAATCCTTAAAACGCTACCATTTTACTGCCTTTGATATTAAATATAAATATATATTTTTTTATACTTTATCACTCGATATTATAGGATATTCTATCCTGAGTATTCTGGATTTATTGCTCGGCCCATTGTCTAAGACCTTATGGAGGCTGCTGCACCCCTCATAAATCGAAATCTCGATCCTAAGAAATGCTAGTCAAAACCCCTTACCACTTGACCAGATGCTCATTGGTAAATATAAATAACTCTAAATTATAATATTAAGAAAATTTGTTAAATTTTTTAAGTCTGTGCTCAAATTTATTTTTTTTTTCAAATTTGTTCCTAATTAGATGTTGTATTTTTTTAATAATAAATTTAATATTTTGTATAATTTCTTTCTCATTCTCTAACTAATAAAGAATATTTATAAAAAATAATTTAATGATCAATATATAGTAATTATATTTTAAGCGAGAACACTTCTGAAATCAATAAGCCTCACCAATAATATTAAACTTTAATCAATGCATATATTTTTTTTGGAAAAATTGGTAAAAAAAAAGATAAAAAACAAAATATTTGAAAAATGAGATTAAAATTTATCTTACTTTCAAGGTATAATAGAATTTTGTCAAGTAATATTAAAAAGTTTCCATATCCTGATAAAATTTTTTTGGTAGCAAATGAAAATAAAAAAAAATTTCTATCATAGTTTAAAAATTTTCTAATCCCTCTTAACAAAATTTTACATGTCTTGAAAACAAAATAACCTTGGGACCAATTTCCCAGTACTAGTCTTTTGGTTCTTTTTTTTCTCACAATTCTCCGCCGGTCATCGTTTCTTTTAGCCATTTTTTTCAAAAAATTCAAAATCTCCCTCGTCTTTTTCTATCTCGCTCTCTCCCTCTTTCATTCTACCACCGTTCGCTGGCGCCTTACTCTGAAAATTTTCGATTTCATTGATTTCACCACTTTCACTTCCCTCCTCCTTTCTTCTTTTCAAGTGTCCCTTACACATTCAACCCTCTGTCTATGTATCTCTGTATATATATATATATCACTACCCTTCATCTTTCCTCCACTGCTTCTCTTAATCTCTTTCCATCTTACACCTGAAAGAGCAGTAAGTGAAGCTCGTCAGCAATGGAGGTCACCATCATGTCGGGTCAGAGTAACAAGGAGAACACCCCTCCACTTCCTACAAAAAGCCCAATACCTCCGGTTGCTGCATCCTTCAAGAAAAAGAAAAGAAGAAGGCTCAAGATCAAAAGGATCCCTCTCGCAGACATCACCGGTCTCTTCATTGACAATGGGGTCCCTGCGATACCTCCTCCTCTATCAATGTCGCCACAGTCCAATTCTCGTTGGAAAACAATGGCCGTTTCCAATTCAACGCATCGGATTTGCTGCTCCAAATCGTTGAGAATGGGATTCAGATAGATATATATATATGTGTGTGTGCAGATACATTTACCTCTATCCTCTGTTTTTTCATTTAAGATTTTATAATTTGAGAGGGAATTGGAAATAGGATCTGAGGGTGCAATTCAGTGATTCATAGATACAATTTGAATGAAATTCAAAGGATTCATGATTAGTGGTTTCAGTTATTTGCGGCTTTGGAGGAATTGAAGAATACTGTAATATATATTGTGCTGATAGCCGTAGCGAGTTGTGACCAACTCTACTGTGAAATTTGTTAGTGGCTGTATATTATGATTCCTCCATGCAATTGTGGTACTTTCTGATATTAATAGATGATAAATAAGGCAAATATAGATTTCATTTATAATTAGTTTTGTATCACATCAAATAATTAGTTCCACTACCATTATCTCCCATCTAAACATATCCGGTAAGGAAATAAAATATCGGTTTATAAGCTTGACATTTTTTTTTTTGCATGAGCATCCATAATTCATTGAACAACAGAATCAGTCTTAGCTTTTTTTTATTATTACTTTAAATTTTCATCTTGTTTGGTTCTTGCTCGAGTTCTAAATAAAATAATCAATTTTTTGTTTAGCTCTCTCTGCCATGCTCTTCGAGCGTGGTTATTTTCTTCTGCTAGTGAAAGGGTTGTAGATCGCTTGAGGAAAGAGCTATTATTCCAGCTAATTTATCAGGTGAGAAGATTATGTATTCTTTTAGAATTCTGAAATTATGGAATGTTGAAGTCAGTTTCTAACCCAATATTATTTGGTTTTACAGGTCAGTTTCATGGATGTGAAATGTCAATAACATCTTAAAATTGTATGCATTTCTTCCTTGGTTTCTAATGACAAAATTTTATACTCTGTCTATCACATCATAGTTGTATCTACTATTCTAGTTGAATATTCCAAGTCATCTTTGATATAAAGTGGTTCAATAGGAAATAGCCTTCTTTGATATTACTCCAACTGGGGAACTCTTGAGTTGTCTTTCTGAAGACACCCAAATAATTAAAATTGCTGCTAACAAGTGATTCTTAACAGCCTCAACTTTTCATGATATCTCTGCATTTCATCTAACATTAACATACACAATATTGTTCTTTGATGCTCAACGATAAATTTCGTGTTGGCTTTAGCTGTGGTGCCAATTGTTTCAATTGCTGTATGAAAATCTGGACTCCATCTTCATGAACTTCCACAAAGAACTCAAGCAGCAGCTGCTGTAGCTGCATCAATTGCTGAAGTTGGTTTGGGTTTATTAGGGTACATCTCTGTCTGTTTCTGTTTTCCCCCATTTTAGGGATCAGACAAATTCTAGGCATACATGTATAAATTTCACACTTATCATATTGGCCACACAGGTAATTGAGCACCTTCTCAGGTATATGAAGAAAAAAATTGCAATATATGGTTTGTTGATGTCTTTCCCACTCTCCTTTCTCTCTAATACTCTTTGTTTCTTTGATGGGATGATATCCAATCAATTTCCACGAGGTTTAAGTTCCCTTATTCTCGTCCTTAGAGGGGAAGGGTGGAGGAAAAATACTATCACTAACTGTTTTAGGGAATCTTGACAAAGAAACTTCAAATGAAGGAACAATAACCAAAAGAGTGATTAATTCAGTCACCGTAATTGTCCACTTTGGAACATTTTTAACCACTCTTGGTGATCATTTCCATGTTGGACATTTGCTCATTTGTCTGACAGAGTAACCTAGCTGTAAATGTATATCTGCTTAAACCATGTCAATGAAAACAGTTAAGACAATGCAAGTAATGCAACACTAGTTGTTGGGTTATATAATTTACTTTTTGTCCACCCTTGATGGGTTAAGACAAAAAGCCCAAGTCCATTTTTTGTGAGGTATTTTATATAATTATTTCCAAATTACAAATGGGAGGGAACAGTCAATTTCATTCCCATCGTTTTTGCCGCACGTATACAGAGAGTGGGGTAGTGGATATATGGTACTGCTGAGCATTAAAAAGATAAAATGGTGCTTCCTCCCATTCTGTTTGAACGTTCTTTTGTTTTTTAGAAAAAGGGCATACTCTTTTCTTCTCTCTTACGTGCATCTACTGTGGTTGATAGTTCAGAGTTCCAAACCGGTGATTCGAACTACTGCATGTGTTTCCTATATCTATCTAGCTCTTTATTTCTCGACACTAGCTTAGGTTATTTAATTATATGGGATTTGTCAAACAGAAAATTAATCATAGTCTGACCGTGTAGTTTAAAATATTTTTCTTATTGTCAGTTTCATTTCATGTTCATAGAAGTGCAATTACGTTTTATAAGTACCGTTTCGTTTTTCCATTTTCATGTCCTCTGTAATGCTAATAATTTTCTTGGAAAAGTTGATGTTCAGGAATCATTTGAGGCCATTCGAACAGTTAGATGTTTTGCTCAAGAAAGTAAGACAGCATCAAGATACTCAGAAAAAGTTGATGAAAAATTAAACCTTGGACTTAGACAAGCCCTGAGATTTTCTCCGTAATCTGTGTTTGTATTTCTGTAATTTTGTTCCTCCATCTATATCCCCAGCCCCTACAGCCGCAACACTGAAAGATAGAAATTCAATGAAGTGGAAGATTCCTCAACTGGCATGATTCACTTCCATGGGAAGTGATTGGTCTATTTCTGGATGAGTCAATGCAGCTTCCTCACTAACTGTTATTCTTGTGGTCACACTTTGGTAATCAAAGGTTCCATCACTGCTGGATCTCTTACATCATTCATCCTATATAGTCTTACAGGTACTCACTTCCTTATAACTTTGCCCAAAGGTAAAATCATAGAAATCTTTTGCCATGGGTAAATTTTCTTATTCTGATTGCGGAAGACCAAAGAGGTGAATATTTTCAATTATTACGGCCTTCAATCAAAAGTAATGAAACTTAATGTTTGCTGGAATTCAGAATAACTTTAGACCTTTGGATGCTAATCCTTTGTGTTGCATTCCGAATTGTTTGCTACTAAAGGATTTTGTCTCTTCAATGCTTGTCTTCTTTCTGGGCAGTCGTGTTATTAGTGGCATCTCAGTGAACAAATTTTTCCAATTGTGTGCTACAATTTTTGGTAAAAAATTTGTTGAAATCCCCATTCCTTCATTTGAATGAATAAATTACTGAGTGGAATGGAACCCACATTAAGCTCCTTCCAACCAAATTTGAAAGCATATTGAAATGAGATTTTCCATTTCCATTGCAATGAATCAAGCTCCAGAGTTTTCTTTAATTAATTTATTAGTCGACTCATTTACTTTTGAATTGGTGATTCAATCCGGAATTTATTAACTAATTTATTTTTCATCCTTTTCTAGATAATTGAGATAATTAGAAAATTGGTACTTGATTCACCTTCCATGTATGCCGCAATTTTCGACTCATTTTACATTATTAGTGCGACCCATAAACTTGTAAAAAATACGCACTTTACTTGTGTAAAGATTGAATATAACATGTTAAGGCATAATGTTCTCATGTTCATCTTAAGAATGATAGCTGTATTTGTGATGATTTATCACTATTTTGTTTTTTTGGCGAAATGATTTATCACTATTAACACTATATAGAATTCTCGAATGAATGATATTTGAGACAGACTTGTTTAAGCCTAGATATTTCCAAATAAGTTGAAGTAGATTTTTTCCCCCTTCATTAAATTTCTTGAAAATTATACTCAAAATTTTAATATTTAAATCTTATTAAAATATGTGAAAAATATTAAAGGAATAAAAAATAAATTGCACAGAATTAGAAAAGTTTGTTTGGAAAAAAATTGCTTGGAACCTTGAGGTAAACCTTTCATGCGTTATGAATCGTTTTTTTTTTATTCATTTTTTTAATTCATTATGAATCGCTGGTTTTTATGTTAGTATTGATACTCAAAATATACATATAGCTCATCATTTGGTGGATTGGATTGACCCCCTTTTTTGGAAAAAGTTTTTAATAAGATCATTTGTGGCCTCTGGCCAAACCCACCTGACCCACGAAGTAAGTGGGCCACTCCTATGTGTTATTTGCAACTTTTTTTATCTTCGTTAAACCAAAAAAGCTGAGAAAATTAGAAAAGGTAGTTTTTTTCCCTCGTATTCACGTAGGAGGCCATGATGATATTTTATTTACTTTTAAAAGATATTGAATTAAAAAAAAAACTCATCATGAACTCTCTCACCTGAAAAATGAAACCCATCCAAATAGAAAAAAAAAAGATTGGCACCGAACTCAAAATAAGACCTCATTGTTTGTCTTATAAACAGAAGTTTCATCCAACTTTATATTATATATTGATATTGAAAAGCAGGAGATGTTGAACATTTTTTTAAATTAGTGAATTGATTTAATGATTCATTAAGATCTATTTTAGGCTCAATTGATTAAATGATTATATAAAAATTAGGTTCTAACATATATTACCGCGCATGATTTGTTGTTAAAAGGTGCATGCTATTGTTTTTTTGTAATGAAAAAGCAAATCAATTAATAGCAAAATAGATACAGAGAATGCTCTTGGGTTTTAAACTAAACCCATAACGAGAGGGCCTATCTATCTACATAAAAAGCGAATCTATATTATTTCCTCTTTAATCTCCGTTTTCAAGCTTAACTAAAGGATGGTCCAAAAAAAGAAAGCTTAATAACTATAGAAAGCCATTGGAATGGAAAACTTGAGCAATCCGTTGTCCTGTGATCAACTTTACTTTGTTTCCATGGGTGAATCAAGTGCGATGTTTTTATTTTGATTGATTCAAAATTTGTGTTCTAATAAATATTATGGGTATGATCTGTAAATCTGTAACTATCTTTTATGTTTAATGAAAATCAATGGACATAATCATGATGTTAGACAGCCATAGGAAAATTAAAAATCGTGATGAAATGCCTACAAATTGTGAAGTAACACTAGAACACCTTATAGCTTAATCACAATGAAAATTTTATTTACCAATTTTTCCAATAGTGAAAAATACTTATTAAAACAAGAGACAAATATTTCAAAATATCACAAAATCACCTAGAAATGAGGAGATGAAAAAGGAAAGACCCTCTATTGGACTCTTCATGGTACTAAAAAATTACACATTCTGCAATCAGCAGTATTATTTGGAACATCAAAAGAATGTAAACACATTTGACGTTCCTATTCCCAGTATTCTTTTCCTCTCCCTATACAAGTGCCTCTACATAGTAAATCATTATGATTTACTAAGGTCTAGTTACAATGGAATTTTCTTATTCGTGGGTGAGTTACAAGCTTTTGATTTGTGAGCAGGATACAACTTGTAACCTACACCACAAGCACAAACTATGACACTTTTAACTAGTAATACTTGTAAAATAAAATTGTTACAAATATTACCAGTTAAAAGTTATCAGTCATGCTAGCAATTGTTCCCAACTCAATTCAATAAAGAAAGAACAAGGAGAAAAACCTGCAACTTGCACACATGCACAATTTATAACCCACAATTCCCTTTCTGATAATGGAACTTCAATATATGATACCTCCTGTGTTCCTCCTTCGTCATAGTAGAACTTTTAGTGCTGATAGCCTTCAGAAGTGACTTAAGAAGAAAATGTTCTCACCGGATCTTTGAGATCTCTACCAGTAACTTGTGCAAGGCTTGAGGCTTTGAGAAGAAGGGAGTATGATCAGCACCTTTCAAGCGGAAGACCTTTTCCGCGGGACTCGCATTTATCATGTTCTCCTGAAGTGTAATCGATATGGCATTGTCATCAGGTGTTTCTATGTAAAACCGCCTTACAGATCCATATTTTGGGTCAGAAAGTGAAAGCTTCTCTAAAACAGGCGCAAATGGTATTGGCCTCATCGAGACAGATGCTAATGCAACATCCTGTATGAAGAGAACCAAACAATCAACCAGACATGCTTATACCACTTTACTAGAGACAATTATTTTGGTTATGGTAAAATCCTGACAAGGCATACACATGACATAATAAGTCCATCACAAGATTACTTTTATTGTTATGGAAGCTTTATAAGAACCCAACATGCTAGAGTTTAGACTATGGACCAGCTTCTATTCTGAAAATGTTAAAAACATTTATACTTTTGCATAATTTTTTTTTCATTTTTCTAATTTCTCGTTTTAGGTTTTAGGCGTGGCTTGATGTTTAAAACATTGTTAGCAAGAATCATTCTTCCTTTCCCAAGCAGTAAAATGTATACAGGAGACAGTTTCTAAACTAATTGGCAAAACATGAAGTGAAACTCTCAGATGCATACTTCAAAAAGTGCTTGCCGAAGGCCTAAAACCTTCCAATTATCAATTTAGGTTTATAAATTTAAAGGTAACCCAGTTGTTTAAAGTTCAACTAATTACACTTTTCCACCTACTGTCTGACATAATTTCATGTGTCACTATTCTCGGTGTTATAAAAGGGTGAAGCCCCAGTAGACCTAAGATATTTCATATAATAAACCACTTAAGAATCCAGTCACCCAATACCAAAGAATAGGTTGCCAGTCTTTATTAACTCGAACTGTATAAGAGAACAGAAAAAAGTAGTGGCATGTCACTTTTGTAGGTATCACCACTGTAATAGAGATTGCCCAAGCAACAGCATGAGAGCAGGCTTCAATTTCTTTCTTTTACAAGAGACAGGCGGGGTCTGGCACCCTGAATAATTTTCAAAATTTTTCAACATTGAGCAAAACTACTATTGCTTCCCCAAAACAAAATATGATTCTTTGCGCAGCAAGGCAAAGCATACTTCAATAATGACCTATGCTCAATTCAAACAATGGCAGAAGTAACTAAATTTTAGATTTGTCTTGCATATGCTATGACAAAGCTTTAACAAAGCAGGGCAGTCAGTTTTGTGCCATAAATGAATCACTAAGTACTCTCCCCCTCCCCACCTGGAATACTCAAATAATTTATTTTCATTTATATCAACATCATTAGTTCATTACGGTAAATAGAAAGAATTTTTTTTTTTTATTTCAATAGTATGACTTACTTTGGCTGGACTTTGGTTGAATAACAAATCTGTCAACACTGACTTGTCTAGATCTATAGAAGTAGGAGGGTGATCACGCCCATTTGCATACAAAAAAATCTGAGCCTGTTGCATGAGATCATTTGACCCTGCCTGCAATAGAAAGAGCCATAATCAAACATACTTGAAAAATACAGGAACTCTTTATTTATGAATAATGATAACTGCAATGCCTAAGAAGGAAAAAGTTCTCCATCATGAAGCTCCCTTTATATTCATCTCTCACTCCACTATTTTGCAATGCACAAGTTTGTAAGGGGATTTCTGGAAATTGTATGCTTGTATGTTCACATAATTTGACTTCAAATTAATAAGGAAAAAGGGTTCATTAATTTTGAAAAATGTTAATTCATAATATGCACAAGCATGCACCATGGAGCAGGCGTGGCTCAGGTAACTAGGTTTCATCTTTCAAATGGGTGACTTTTGATTTTGAGAAGAATAGTAGAATCTATTATCAATTCACTTAATGGAATTGATGCAATATAATATTGCAAATTAAAATCACTGATTTTTGCTTGCCAGTTAAAAAAAACAAGACACAGATAAATAAACAAAATGGAATGCATGGGATGGATTCAATCATAGATGTGTAAATGTAAATAGGTCATTGCTTCATATGATTTTAACATTAAATCAGAATCATAAAAAGGTGACCACAACTTGCAACCAAAAACAAAAAAAGGTGACCACAGCCACCGATCCCCTCTCCTCAAATTCTGCTTTCTCTTTTAGGCTATGTATATATTTTATGAGAGATTCTAAGATATCAGATCATATTGCAAGTGACATCATAGATATATTAGTCTTGATTATAAACAGGAGAAATTGAAAACCTGTTGAGAGAAGACATCAAAAGTACTTTGTCCACTAGTCGGCATTGCTGCAGTAAGAAAGACTGCTTTGGAAATCTTAGGAGGATACAACTCCATTGCATATGATATGCATGCCCCACCAATATCATGCCCAACCAAGATCACCTGCGTAAAAACCAGCAAGAAAGTAAGAAATAAAACAGAGGGGCCAGATATCATATGCTCAAAACTGGATTCTAACACCCAATATAACATCACTAAATACTGTTCCCAATGGCCCAATAATAACATAATGCCATCACAAGAGTCTATGACGACATTCACACTTTTGCCTGGAATTCTGGCAGTGAGATTTAAATGGAACCAATGCAAGCTAGAGTCAGTTTCTGAATATAATCAGTGCAATCTTGACCTAGTTAAATTCATTTTACAACCCATAGTAACATAGAGAAAACACCTCAGACAATGCAACAATACACTTACGCTAATTTAGCAGAAAAATCAAGTTTGAGGCGGCCAAAACCACCGTTAACAGAACATGAAACCTTTTTCAGAACCACATACTTTACATAGGTTAATATGTTCAACTTAATCTTTTGCAATTATACGCTTGCTTATCACTTCAATCCATATTATTCTTAATTTCCTTTTGTCCCTTTTCCTACAACTTTAACTCCCTGACCTTTTGGCATTCTATTCATTAATTTTTCAGTATTCATTTTTTTAAATTTCTTCAGCTTTTATTTCTTATGCAATCAAATCAAGTACTTCTTATATTGAACTACTCAGTGGCCACCTTTATAATTGGACATCACCATCCGTTCACTTTTCTTCCGTGGCCATTCATCTACATTGACATTTGACATTAATTACTCCACTAAAACTCTTACAAAGAGCCATCACAAACATGGGGTTGGGAACATGCTAGAAATTGGGGATATGCACAAATCCCATGACCATGAAAAGTAGTTGACAACAACCCAACTGGCTACGTTTGATAAATTCCACGACTGCTAATAGAATTGATAATGGCCCATGGAAAGATATACTAAACATAGAACATAATCATCAGTTGCAAAAATTGAAGAGTAATAAGATAAACACCTTCTCTCCTTCAGCAAGATTTTCAAGCAAATCAGTAAGTGGCTTCACGTATTCTGATAGACATGTAACCTTGTTTGTATCATATGAATGAACCCCAGAACCAGTTAAATCAATGGCAGTTGCTTTGAAACCACCTTCTTCTAGAAGTGCTATAGTTTTGTACCAACACCAGGCACCAAATCCACCTCCATGGATGAGGACAAAATGATTGGTCTCAAGATCATCAAACTTGATATCCTGCTAAATTGAAAGTTTCTGCATAAGCTAAAGGAACCTCAAAATCAAGAAAGTAAAGAACAGGGTAATATAAAGAGCTCATATTTGTGAACTAAAAAATAATAAATGTTTAGTCATTTGATTATCAACTTATACAAGATGACCCTTTGAGGTAATCTCAAAGAATTTTTCTTATAATCAAATGGAAAGCTTTAAATTCATTTTTTACCATGTAACATTGATCAAACGGTAAAAGTAACTAGAAGGAAACATTTGACAACGGACTAACTTTGGCAATACACGGAATAAAAGATCCTTTAGTACATTTGCCTTCATGAAGACAAGCGGGGGTGTCTACACACGCACACACATTCACATGGTGAAAGGCAAGTCACTTGTAATGGAAACTACAGAAGGAACTTTCAGAAGGCTCCTCTTGCTTCCGGAGACAAACTGGACGTATGAAAGTAGGAACTGCATATTGGTTTTAACCAAAATTACAAAATTTTAAAAAAAAAATGAGATTTAGGTAAAACATTTACATCCATACCAAAATCAGGGAAGCTCTAGAAAAATATTAATTTACTTCTTTCTTTCTAAAAATAAGAAAGTCAACAGGCTTGATTCTATCTCATTTTCAACGTCACTTTAGGGACCCTGTAATTTTTCGTGTCAGAAGAGAGAGCCAAAACAAGATTACCTTCAAAGCTACACCTAACTTTCAGTAAAAAATACTTCAAAAGGTGAGCCTTGTAGTACACAATCAATCGGCACACGAAAAATTACTGGACTTCGATATTAGTATTGCCTTCAATTATTCAAAACTCGTACACAATCTTTAAAACAACCCTTATTTCAAGTCATACATCATCAAGCTACTACGCATAATATACTAAAACGAGCCTTTTACAGCGGCGCCTTGATTAAATAGTAACATATATAGCAAGATATGCAATTCCAACAAGTACGAACCCAATAAAATCTCCTGATATATATTGAATCATTGAAGAAAATTGATCATATGACAGCAGTCATCCAACAATTCCTTTTTATACTCTATTAAAAACCAACCAAGTTTCACCCAAAAATAATAAAAACCATGTCATCTCATTTTCCAAAATGATCCCCTAATTGTTTTTCTGCCGTAGATACAATTCATCAATTTCAAAACGATCTAATTTTCTCTAAATAATGAAAACCCACAAATGAATACCAAATTTAAACCTCCTTTCACTCCATAACCCGATTCCATCAACTAATTCACCCATTTGAAAACCAAAACACATGAAAGCAAACCTGATGAACTAGTTGATGAGGCTGTAGCAGCGGGTCAGTAAGAGACCGAGCCCTCGAACTCGAACTCCGCGGTAAGGAGACCTTCTTGGAGCCAGCATTCGGGTACCGTAGAGAAGTCGAGCGATCAAACGGCAGAGTGCCATTCTGCTGCTGATGCTGCTTGAAGAGGATAGCAGCAGCCAAAGCCTGCTCATGAATCAAAGCATCATCAAGTTCAAGCTTCTCCTTACGCGACGACCGCATTCCATTCCAGCGTTTGGTGAAACTGGAAAGTGGAGGCGCGTGAGATGAACGCTTCGTGGGCTTCTTCTTGGCCGGTTCTGGTTTGAGGAGGGCGCAAAGATTGCCCATCGCTAACGGAGCATGCAAGCAGAGAAAGAGAAGAATAGATGAAAAAGAAGGAAGAACGAAGCGAAGTTCAAATATGATGAAGACGGAAACAGGAAAGGTTGAGAAAAAGAGAGACGACAGAGACGAAAGGAGAGGGAAGCTACTTACTTTATACGAATGCGAAACGTCAGGGAGCGAAAACTGAAAAGCCAAAATACGTGTACTGGGGAATTATTATTGTGCAAATCTTCTTTTTATTAAATTATTTTTTAAAATTTATTAAAAATTAAAAATCATCATTTCGAAAAATGTGTAGGCTGAAGATCTGAAAATTATTAAAGCCATTTTTTTTCTGATAATATTATCCAATATTTTGAGATATTTTAAGTTTATTATCCCCCAATTTAATCCAAATCTCATTCTATAAGATCTTACAAAAATTATTACCGCCATATATGAGCATTTTTATTTCTTTAGTTAATATCCTCCTTCTCTCATTTGCCTATGCGAAGAGAAATGGGAGGGAGGGAGAGAAAATATGTAAAAGAAAATGAGAGAAGAAAAAAATAAATAATTTTTTACTCCTTATATTAGAAGAAAAAAAATAGAAAAAACAAATAATTAATTTTATAATTATATTAATACCCTACTGTTTTTAGAAAAATATTTATATATAATAAAATTTATTATTTTTTGATAGACATAATAAAATTTAGTGTTTAACCATATTATTTGTAAAAATTTCATAATATATCACTGGGATGGAATTAAATATAATTTTTTACTTTAATTTTAATTTATAATTATTTTTTCCTATTTTAATTTCTTATTTTAGAAATGATAAAATAATTCTAAAATTCAAAATATATAGCATATTAATATTTACATCTAAAAAAAACATAATAGAATTGAAAAGATGAGAAGTAGAAGAAGTGAGAAAAAAAAGGAAAAAGTTGAGCTAAAAAAATTAGATAATTTAAAAAAAAAGAGTTTTCTCTCCAAAATCTCTTTATTTTTAAGAGAAAAATTGGAGGAAAACAAATGGGGCTTTTGTACCATTTTCCCTTCCAATTTTTTATTTCTCCCACTTTTCTCTCACTACATCCAACCACATATGAGGAAAATGTCTTTTTCCTCATGTTTTCCCATTTACTTTTAACATAAGATATGGTTAAATTTATAGAATATTTTTTTAGTTTTTGGTAAAATTATATTATAATTTTAATTCAATTTTAATTACTTTATCAAAGCATTCTTTATTTAAAATTTAGCGACAAATTATGTATCAAGGTTCATAAAAAAAAATAGAGTAAAAGACTTGAAATTGAACTAAAATGTGAGTAACTTTTTGTTTCCATAAAAAAATTTACAACTAAATCTTTTGGTATTATTATTTATTATCTCATATTATTAGGTTAGATTTGAGCATTTTTTACTTAAATAAGATAGTTCTCTCAATATGATTTTTTCCACTCTTTAGACTTGATCTCAAAATCTTATTTAGGAGGTATTAAAAGATTTTTGTGTGTGTGTATATTTATCAATGGCATTTGGATAAGTGGAATGAAATTTGGATAATGGAATGAAATTGATACCTTTCAATTAAGGTTTCAATTTTAAAATTATAGAAAAAGCCATGCAAAAAGAGCATTCTTTCATTTTGAAATATTGATTATTCCAAAGTACCCAATTATGATTGTCAAAAAGTATATATGATTTATAAATAAAAATTTATATAATTTTAACTAAAATTTGGAATTAATTTGTAAAATTTACTCTTTCTTTTTTAAAGGATAAATAATTTCACAAATTTTTATTAATCTTTTGATCAAAAGGGTTTTAACATTGTATTTCTACCCATACCCATCCCATCCTTGTCATTTAAGCACGCTTCAAGAGGGACCTAAGCAAAATTTTATGTCACAATCCTTTATAAATATTAAATAGCATAGCTTCAACTATTTATGTATGTGAGTGTTATTTATAACTATATCCCCTCCAGTTTCAAATATAATGAACAAATACATACTTTACACCAACTAAGCTTTTAGATATATAGACAGTGTACTAAAGTATACATATTTATACGAGATTTTTTATTAATTAAAGTATGCTTTCTTTAAATATAAATAAAAAATTGACGATTTGGTTACTTCTAAGAACTATTTAAACCAAATTTCATTTATTAAAAATTTTTTAGTTTATAAATAATAAAAGTAAACTCACTTTCTTGTATAGAAAAATAATTCATATTCTCTTGACGTAAAAATAATTATATAATAACAATTTGAAGAGAGAGTCATTTGATGAAAGAGTGGGATTACATTTACACAGTTCAAATTTGGCGAAAAGAATATTTTCTTAAATAAAAATCAAAATAAAAAAAAGTTGGTGGATTGATATTATTATTATTATTATTATTATTATTATTATTATGTCTAATAATGTTAATTATTAATTAAAAATTATTGTTAGGTGCTTCGCTCAACTTCATATATATTTCAATGTGATTGTTGTGACAATGGAATCTTTTTTTTAATAGAATAATTATTTCAATGGCATAATTATTAGAAGAGGACTTTGGTTATTATAATGTACATGTTGATGCAACATATTACGAATGCATGAATTGCCATTTTGAAATGTTGTGCTTCATTTTCTAAACCTTTTTTATTTAGCTGTACTTCTTTGAAAATACTAATACCATTTTCCTTCACTTTGAAATTTCAAAGTACGAAAAAGACTGCACTTGCATGACTACTTTCTTTCTCACTAAGAATAATGTAAAAAATAAGTTAAAAAAAAAAAAGAAAGTACATTAAACATGACAATATGAAGATGTGAATCATTAATTTCCAATAATTGGTGGGAATAAAATATAATCATTTTTATTTGTTGAAGATATCTTAATTTAAAGAGAAGACATAAATAACAGACATACCGATTAATTATATGGGCAAGTACAAAAACATTGTGAATTTGCAGGAATTTTTGATGGAATTTTAAAAAATTTGTGACAGAAAATGATTCTACGATGGATTGTTCCGTTACAAATTAAAGTGTTAAAAATTTTTGCAACATGTTATATGTGACAGATTTGCAATGGATCTATAAAATTTTCGTTACAAAAATATTTTGTGATGGATTTTGTAACAAAAAAAGGTTCTGTCACAAATTTACAATTTTTTTTAGTTGATTGGACTAGCTTAATGTGAATTAATCCGCAGCAAATATTTCAGGATGGATTTTGCAACAAAAAATGTTCCGTCACAAATTTACAGTTTTTTAGTTGATTGGACTAGTTTAATGTGAATTCAAATTCTCTGTTTTATTTTATTTTATTTTCCTGTTCTCTGTAGCTATAATATAATATTCAGCAGTTTAGCACAAAAGCATTACCATAACGTTAAAAAAAAGTGTTAGTTGTTTATTATTTAAAATTTTTTTCTGAATGAAGACTGATTTTTTTTAAAGTGTTGAATCGGTGAAATTTGCGTTTTTGAAGTTTGAAATGGATGAGAAGATTCTAATTAATCGCATCGGTTAATAATACTTTGATGGTACGTTTTTTGCAATTTGATTTATTATTACATCGGATGTCCCGTAAGGGACTTGCAATTGATTTGTTAAACACGTGGGATCGCTAGACCGAAGAATTTAATTAATTAATTGATTAATAAAATATCAAAACATGAAGAACTCGCAGCATCAAAAAGGTATCTTCTTACATTTTAAGATTGGTCTGCTCATGGTGGCTTATGACTTTGAAATAATGACTTTTCTTTTTATATTGGATTGGATTTTTTATATATTTTTATAATATATTTATAATAAAAATATAATGTGTATAGTTGTCTAATTAAAATTTGATGAGTGTATAATTTAATTGGAGAATTTTACATTTGTAAAAATTACATATTTATTATTTTGTTATTTTTTGACCAATTTGAATTAAAATATTTATTTACACGTATTTGGAATTTGATATACATAAGTTCTTTTTCTTTCAATTTCTTATATTGAAAAAAGGAAAATTCCTTCAATATTATACATTCTTATGATCTTTCATAATCATAATTCATAAATATCATTAGATTAGACTAATTGTTGAGACGCCCAAAAAAAGGACTAATTGTTGAAAGAAGAGAATATGCTGGAATATTTTCTTTTATATATATCATATGTCTTACTTATTTATCATATGTCTAACTTATTTAAAAATCATTTTATATATATCAACTTAAATTGACATGAGTGGTAGAGACTCTAACTCTTTAAGTCAAATGATTGGGAGTTTGATTATCCTCTTTTTTATATGGAACAAATTAGTTAAGAAGGATTTTTCCTTTGCTTTTAGCATTGGAGGAGATTAGTCTTTAATACTAGTAAGGAATACTCATAATCTACAACAAAAAAATTCTTCCCATATATATAAAGATTATTTATATTTTATTATTTTGTATATTATGTAACGCAATAATTGATACAAAATAATTGGGATTCGATGCTATTCTAACAACGATTAAGATAATTGTCTCCAACATTTATTTGTTTATGGAATGAGAGGAAGGGTTGTTTGAAAGCAAATATGCGATGTTGATCATGGAAGAAGGGTTAGGGTTTTCTTTTGATCCCTCCTAATTAAACGATGTTGTTTAATATAACACCCTACCTCCTGACACCTCCTGACTTGACCAAAACTTCAAAACTCAACCAAACACAAACATGACATTTCAAAACAACTCTCTAATGTTTCAGAACAGCGGAAATGAACCCCAAAACACCAAAAACTAGGCTAGGGCCACGGCCGCTACAGTACCACTGCGGCTCCGGCCTCCCCTGTTTCTCCATCGCTTCTGACTTCGCTGGCGTCGCGGCCTGGACTCTGGAGCCGCAGCGCCCCATGCTAATATTCCATATCAGCAACTTTCATACTCTAGGGCAAACTTTCGACGCACATAACTTTATGATCCGACCTCCAATTGACTTGATTTCAACTCCTACAAGTCAATTTAGTCTCAAACTAGCTATAGACACCAACCTTATCTCAATCCAACTCCGTGTGGAGATTCTAGACTCTTGACACTATTTTGGCCACTTATTGACTAAAACTCACCACTAACCACCTCTAATTGCTACCAAAGGCAACTGGTCACTCAAAAACCAATCATACAAGTCCAAAACCCCCCAACCAACTCGTCCAAAGAGATTTCACCCCAAAGTAATCACTCCTTTGAGATTCGACCCCCTGGAACCCCAACATGACAAATGGGCTACCAGCCCTAAAACACACCAATCAAGTCCAATTCCAACTTTCATCATACATAACGCATCCACACAACATACACACCACAAACAACCTCTTTTCCACATATAATCATACATACATTCATCAATTACAAACCATTCTATCTTACTTGGCATAAGATACAATATCCAATTTACAATTACAACATAGACTATTCCCACGTATGTAACTACTCCCACGTATTCTCCGGACTAATGCCAGAACCATCACTTGAAAGGTTAGTTCATGGGAGAGAGGTGTGAGACAATATCTCAGTAACTGGGGATAACCACACACACACACATATATATATATACATATATTTCATGCAACTCATTAATACAATGTGAAATGAATGGTATGCATGTCGCCCTCGTAGGGACCCCATTCTTATCCTCCCTAACACATATATCATCCATTCTTATCCTTCATAACATATTTATATATATATATATATTCCATCCTTATCCTTCCTAACACATATATAATCCATCATTATCCTCCCTAACATATATATATATATATCATCATACATCATATCGTCATCACATCATCACTACCCTATCCGCCATATGTCACAGTCTCACAATGTCATGTGGTGATGCTCATGTATCATCATATTATCATCATCATAATGTCATGTATGCATCATGTCATATCATATTAATGTCATCATCACACATCTCATCATCATAATCATAATCATCATCTAACTGTGTGTATACCACGATATATAAAAATAGTATACACAAACACATCAATGTCGTGGTATGAAAGAAACATGCATATATACACAACTATACATACTATCATACAATATCGACAATACAATATAAACAAACACTCGGTTACCTTAGGTTGTCAATACCGCACTCACACAAGTTCCACAAGCTTTCTTAAATACCAATCCCATGACTAGCCTTCTTCGAGTAGCCAAACAACCTTAACAATACCATAATTCTTCAATTAACACAATATACCAAATATCCAAACATCACAATTCAACCACTTTAGGCTTAACCCAAGGTTCCAACACCCCTTTCATGCATCAATAATCTCTTAGGGACTATTCAAACACCAAACAATCTTATATACTTCGAATTCCCAAGAGCCCTAACCTAAAATAACCTAGGGTTAAGCTCTAATCATACATAAATCCTTCAAAACTCACATCCAAGCAAAAAGAACACTAAAACACACTTCCTTAACCTCATTTCATCCATTTTAATTAGTGGATTTTGGCCAAAGCCAAAGATCCTAACTTAAAACCGAAAAACTCCAAATTTCAACCGAAGAAAATGGAGAGGGAGGAGTAGGAATTACTTACCAACTTGAATGCAAGCTTCCAAAGGTTGAAAACAACCCCTAATGCCAAATCCAACAAACCCTAGCAAAGCTCCTCAGTTTCTCCTCCGTTTCTTTCTTTCCAATTGTTCGAAATGATCCGGATTTAAATAAAAATCCTGAATCTCCCCGCGACTCCACTAGTTTCAACTGAAACAATGCCACTGGAATGGTTCTCGCCGCGAAGTGGAGCTCTTCCAGACTTCACTTGAGCCTTCCTCCGTCATGTTTCCTCCGGTCTTGAACACAATGCCAAAAAAAGATAACATGAGGGGTGTTACATTTAATACATGCATATATTATATTCTTAGGTCGAGCCGGGCCAATTAGTCTATGAAGGCAGCCTGGAAACCGGTCAAAGGTACCCAATCAACTAGTCTAGTCCAAACTTTAGGTTTTAGTCCTGGGTTCACATCAGGCCATGCATCCTTTGGTTAGACTGAGTTTTCCTGGATAGGGTTTTTTCTCCCTAACCCTAATGAATTTCATGATAAGTGTATTTTTATACTTAATCTAACATATTTTTAGAGTTATGTATCAATAAATAAAATTCAGGCAAAATGGTACTAAGACCAATGCTATCACGAGCATTGGTTATGTATGCCAAAAAACTTGCTTTTCATGTGAAAGTGCGTGACTATAAAAGAAAACTAGAGGTGGGTTAAATTACACGGAATCTGAAGTAAGTCATATGTAACACCCCCATGACATTTTTCTTGGCATGACGTGCAGAACCGAAGGAAACAGGATGGAGGAAGGTTCAAATAGAGTCTGAAAGTGCTTCACGCCATGGTGAGCTGCCCTGAAGCTGCGGTGAGAGTCAAGAATCTGGTTTAAATCAGAATCATTTCGGAAGAAAAGAAAGAAAGAAATGAAGGGAGCGACGGAGAAACAGCGAAGAGCTCTGCTAGGGTTTTCCATTTTCGGCCATTGTGAGTTGTTTTCAGCCCCTAGAAGCTTCGATTCACGTTGGTAAGTGATCCCTTCTCCTCCCTCTCCATTTTCTTTGGTTTTAAACCTAAGGTTTTTTGGTTATAAGTTGGAATTTCTGGTTTGGGACGAAATCCACCGATTGAAATAGATGAAACGGAGTTAGAGAAGTGTGTTTTGGTGTTCTTGTTGTTTGGATATGAGTTTTGAAGGGTGTATGCATGATTTGAGCTTAACCCTAGATTGGTGTCGGTTAGGGTTCTTAGGAATCCGAAGTATATGGGATTGTTTGGTGTTTGAATGGTTCCTAGAAGCTTAATGATGCATGAATGTGGTGTTGAAATCTTGGGTTAGGCTAAATTAGTTAAATTGTGGAAATTGGTTATATGATATATGTTGTTAATTAAGGAATTGTAATATTGTGAAGGTTGTTTGGTTGACTGAGAGGGCTTCACGTGTGTTGGATGATTCAAGAAGTTCGTGAAATCCACGTGTGTGGTATTGACAACCTGAGGTAACCGGGTGTTTATTTGTATTATATGATAGTACGTATATTTGTATATATATGCATGTTTCTTTCATACCATGATGTCAATGTGTTTGTGTGTATGGTTTTCTATATCATGGTATGCACACAGCTAGATGATAATTATGATGATGATGATTTTGACTATGATGATGATATTGATAAGATATGGCTTGATGTATAGCATGACATTGAGATCATGATGATGATGATGATGATGATGATTATATGATGATACATGAGCATCACCACATGACATTGTGAGATTATGATATACGATGAATTGGGTGGTGATGACGATATGATATATGATGATATATATATATTATGGAGGATAAGGATGGAATATATTTATATGTTAAGGAGGCTAAGGATGGAATATATATGTTAGAGAGAATAAGGATGGGGATCCTTGCAGCTAAATCTCCTCCTATGGCCAGGGGGAAAGGCGCACAGTGAATTGCACCATCCCTAAATCACTGCTAATTCATGGTGGGAAAGAGGAATGAGAGCTACAGTCCGAACATTAGTATTACCTTTTGTAACATTCTACCTCCTGACACCTCCGAACTTAACCAAAAACTTCAAAATCTGACCCTACACAACGCTGACATCTCAAAACAACTCTTCAAATTCGTAAACACAGCGAAAACGACACAAAAGCACCAAAAATTGGGCTGGGGCCGCGGCCGCTACAGTACAGCCGCGGCTCTGGCCTCCCCTGTCTCAACATCGCTTTTGTCTCCTCTGGCGCTGCGGCCTGTCTTCCCCCGCCGCGGCGCCCCCTGCTGATATACCATATCAGCAATTTCAACACTCCGGGGTGAACTTCTGACGCGCATAACTTTATGCTCCGACCTTCGATTGACTCGAATCCAACTCCTACAAGTAAATCTAGTCCCTATCTATCTAAGGACACCACTTTTACTTCAATCTAACTCCGTTTGGAGATTCTGGACCCTTGGCACCGTTTTAGCCACTTGTTGACCAAAACTCACCACTAGTTACCTCCAATTGCCACCAAAGGCAACTGGTCGCTCATAGACCATTCATACAGGTCCAAAACCCCCTAAACCAACCTGTCCAAAGAGGTTTTACCTCAAAGGAACCACTCCTCTGAGATTTGACCCCTTGGAACCCAACCTGACTAAATGGGCTACAGGCCCTTACGCAAACCAACAAGGCCCAACAACACTCTGGACTTACCAAAACTGTCACACATACTTCTCAACAACATTCAACCATATATACCACATACATAAACATCCATACATAGCCAGTCTCATTCATAACATTATCCATTACAAATCATGCTATCCTACTTGGCACAAGATACCAACAAAATACACACGCTACATAGACTATTCCCATGTACACAACTACTCCCGCGTCTTCTCCGGATTAGTGCCAGAACCGTCACCTGAAAGGTTAGTTTATGGGAGATGGGGGTGAGACAATGTCTCAGTAACCGGGAACAACAACCACACACACATAAATATATATATACATATATCTCACACCAATCATGTATGCAATATGAAATGAATGACATGCATGTAGCCCTCACAAGGACTCCATCCTTATTCTCCCTAACACATATATCATCCATCCTTATCCTCCCTAACATATATACATAATCCAACCTTATCCTCCCTAACATATATATAATCCAACCTTATCCTCCCTAACATATATATAATCCAACCTTATCCTCCCTAACATATATATATATCATCATACACCATACCACCATCACGTCATCACCACCACATCCACCATACATCATAGTCTCACAATGTCATGTGGTGAAGCTCATGTATCATCACATCATCATCATAATGTCATGTGTGCAACCTATCATATCATCATCACACATATCATCATCATAGTCATAACCATCATCTATCAGTATACATACCACGATATATATATATACAAATAGTACACACAAACACATTGATACCGTGGTATGAAAGAGACATGCATATATACACAAATACATGTACTATCATATAACATAATCAATACAATATAAACAAACACCTGGTTACCTCAATTGTCGTTACCACACACACACGAGTTCCACAAGCTTCCTTGAACTGTCCAGTACGCGTGAACCCCTCTCGATTAGCCAACAACCTTTATCATGTCACAGTTCTTCCATTAGCACAATATACCAACAAATCAAACCTCACAATTCCACCACATTAACCTAATCCAAGGTTCCAACACCCTTTTATGCATCAATAAGCTCTTAGGGATTACTCAAACACCACACAACCTCAGATACCTTGAATTCCTAAGAGTCATTACCAAAGACAACCTAGGGTTAAGCTCTAAACACACATAATCTCTTCAAAACTCACATTCGAGTAACAAGAACCTCAAAACACACTTCCTTAACCCTAAAACATCCATTTCAATCGGTGGATTTCACCCCAAACCGGAAATCCAACCATACAACCGGAAATCCCAAATTTCAACCGAAGAAAATGGAGAGAGAGGAGTAGGGAACGCTTACTAACTCGAATCCCAGCTCTTGAGGTCCGAAAATCGCTCCTAGATGCTGGAAAAGTTGAGCCCTAGAACCGCTCCTCATCTCTCTGCGTTACTCCCTTCGTTTCCTTTCTTTCTTTCGCGTCCGACTAATCTGGATTTAAATAATTTTTCCGACTCTCACCGCGGCTCCAGCATGCCTCGCCACGGCTCCACCAAATAATCCAGAACAATGCCACTGGAAAGCTTCTCGCCGTGGCGGCCCTGCTCTTCGCTGCGGCTTGGAGCTCTTTCAGACTCCACTTGAGCCTTCCTCCGTCCTGTTTCCCCCCGGTCCTGAACACCATGCCAAGAAAAATATCATGAGGGACATTACACTCTCCCCTCCTTATAAAAATTTCGTCCTCGAAATTTCATCTCTTACCTCAAGCAAAAATCTCTGGATACTTCCTCCGCATAGAATCTTCAGTCTCCCACGTGACATCATTGGACATCAAACCATTCCAAAGGACCTTTAATAATTTTATGGTCTTATTCCTCAACTGCTTCTCTTTCACATCTAGAATTTGCAACGGTGCGACCTCAAAAGTCAGATCCTCTCGTACTTGAACTGCTTCATCATCAATTATATGAGATGGATCTGGATGATACTTCTTAAGTTGAAACACGTGGAAAACATCATGCAACCCAGCAAGACTAGGTGGTAGCACCACTCGATACGCTACTGGCCCAATTCGTTCAAGAATTTGATATGGACCCATATACCTCGGAGTGAGCTTCTTGGCTCGAATCGATCTTCCAACACCAGTAGTAGGAGTGACCTTCAAAAACACATGATCCCCAACATCAAACTCCAATGGTATTCTCCTCCTATTCGCATAACTCTTTTGCCGACTCTGAGCTGTAAGAAGCTTCTGACGAATACTCTCTATCTTTCGAGAGGTTTGATCCACAATATCTGGGCCCAAAAGACTCCTTTCACCAAGTTCAGCCCAACACAACGATGACCTGCACTTCCTGCCATACAACGCTTCATACGGAGCCATTTGCAAACTCGAGTGGAAACTATTGTTGTAGGCAAATTCAACTAACGGCAAAAACTTATCCCAATTGTCTTTATTCTCCAGAACACATGCCTGCAGCATATCCTCCAGAGTCTGAATAGTCCTTTCAGTCTGCCCATCAGATTGAGGGTGATAAGCAGTACTGAAACTCAACTTCGTACCCATGGCCTTCTGGAGAGATTTCCAAAACCTGGATGTAAACCTTGGATCTCTGTCTGACACAATATTCATCGGGACTCCGTGTAGCCTTACTATCTCATTCACATACAACTGGGCCAACTTCTCCATTGAAATAGTTTCCCGAATTGGAAGAAAATGGGCCGACTTCGTCAACCTGTCCACAATGACCCATATCGCATTGTGTCCTGAAGAGGTCCTCGGTAATCCCATCACAAAATCCATGGAAACGCTATCCCATTTCCACTCTGGGATCTCCAAAGATTGCAACATACCAGCAGGCAATTGGTGCTCAATTTTCACCTTCTGACAAATCAGACATCTTGCCACAAACTCTGCGATGTCCTTTTTCATGCCTGGCCACCAATAACCTCTCTTCAAATCCTGATACATCTTAGTGGTACCTGGGTGGATAGTGTACTTACTTTTATGAGATTCCTCCAAAATAATCTCACGCAACCCCGCAACGTTTGGCACACAAATCCGACCTCGATACCGGATGATATCATCCTCCAGAATGTCAAAGTCTTGGGTCTCCGCCATTTCAACCTGTTCTCGGATGCCCAAAAGATAGTCATCCTCCATCTGAGCATAGTAAATGTTCCTCAATAAATCACTTGTTACACTGATGGAACTCATTACTAGTACTCCATGATGGACGTTGATGGATAACTTCATATCTCTCAGGCTTTCCAGTAACTGTTGCTCCCTCATCATCATCATGGCCATATGGATTGACTTTCTACTCAATGCATCTGCCACAACATTGGCTTTCCTAGGATGATACTTTAGAGCAAACTCATAGTCCACAAGGAACTCAACCCAACGCCTTTGCCTCATATTCAACTCTTTCTGATCAAACAAATACTTCAAACTCTTGTGATCACTGAATACCCCAAACTGAGCGCCATAGAGATAATGCCTCCACAATTTCAAGGCAAACACTACAGCCGCTAGCTCAAGGTCATGAGTAGGATAGTTCTCCTCATGAGGCCTCAACTGCTTTGAAGCATACGCTACAACTTTACCTTGCTGCATTAAAACACACCCTAGACCCTTCTTAGAGGCGTCCGTATAAACTGTGAATGGCTCTGACCGGTTAGGGATAATGAGCACTGGGGTGGATGTCAGACAAACCTTCAGCTCTTGGAATGCTCTCTCACACCTGTCATCCCAAATAAAAGATCGATCCTTACGGGTGAGTCTAGCCAATGGCATAACAAGCTAAGAGAATCCCTTAATGAACCTTCGGTAATATCCAGCCAATCCCAGAAAACTCCGAATTTCCGTCACTGATTGTGGTCTCTCCCAATTCAACACCGCTTCCACTTTACTAGGGTCTACAGCCACACCTTTTGCAGAAATCACATGACCCAGAAATTTCACCTCCCGTAGCCAAAACTCACACTTACTGAGCTTAGCATACAGTTGGTGATCCCGCAATACTTGCAACACAATCCGAAGATGATGCGCATGCTCTTCCTCACTCTTGGAGTAAACCAGAATGTCATCAATGAAAACCACCACAAACTTATCCAAATACGGCCGAAACACCCTGTTCATATAATCCATGAAGATTGTCGGGGCATTTGTCAACCCGAATGGCATCACAAGAAACTCATAATGACCATATCGAGTCCGAAATGCCATTTTAGGCACATTCCCAGCACGTACACGCAATTGATGGTATCCCGACCTCAAATCGATTCTAGAGAATACAGAGGCATCTGCCAACTGATCAATCAAGTCTTCAATCCTAGGCAAAGGATATTTATTCTTGATCGTCACTCGGTTCAGCTGCCTGTAATCAATGCACAATCTAAGGCTACCATCCTTCTTCTTAACAAACAACACTGGAGCTCCCCAAGGCGAAACACTAGGTCTGATAAAACCTCTCTTCAACAAATCCTCAATCTGCTTCTTCAACTCTTTCAATTCAGACGGTGCCATTCGATATGGAGCTTTCGAAATAGGACTAGTCCCGGGCACCAAATCAATGGAAAACTCTAGTTCTCGTGGTGGGGGTAAACCAGTAATCTCCTCTAGAAACACATCAGGAAATTCATTCACAACCGGATATCTTTCGACACCACCTTGCATATCCACATTCACAGAGAAGAAAACCAGAAACCCTTGACATCCTTTCTTCAAATACCTGCCAGCTTGGGCGAAGGACAAACACATATTCTCATCCCATTTAACACTAGGGATGTTCATTGGCAAGGACACAGTCTTCTGAGCACAGTCGAGAATGGCATTATTCGCTTCCAACCAATCCATTCCAATTATCACATTAATCTCTTGCAACGGCAAACAAATCAGATCTAGGGTAGTGCTTCGTTGTTCAAAACGAACCACACAATTCAAACAAGCTTGAGCAGTTCTTAATGAAACTCCTGTGGGTGTGGCTACCGACAATTCAAAAGGCAACTCCATTGCCACAATACCTAATCTCCGAGCACAATCAAATGAAATGAAGGAATGCGATGCACCTGAGTCAAACAAAGCATGAATAGAGCAACCATTGAGTTTAAGTTTACCTCTAATCAAGTTAGGCGCTGCATCTGCTTCTTGTCAAGTGATGGCGAAAACTCGTCCGGGCATCGTGGGCCTCCTTGTCGCATCATCACGCCGTGGCTCCCAACAATTCCGCGACATATGACCCGGTTTTCCACAATTAAAACAAACCAAACACGGACGATCACCATGACTGAACCCGCATTTTGTGCACGGATTTGATGCACTACCAAAACTGTATTGAGATGGAGCGGAGTCCCTTCCTGCATGCTTACTCTGACTGGAACTCCCTTGTTCAAAGCCACCTCGATAAAAGGGTCCTCTGCTAAACCGACCTCTATTGGACTGATCTCGTCCAAATCTGCCCCTTCCTCTACCATGACGACCTCGATTATGACGACCTCTTCCTCCACTAGAACCTGTACTACCACCACTACTACCACTGCCTGAACCACTTCCTTTACTGATTCCTCCTGTAGGTCCTAGGTGAGAAAAGGCCCGAATCATGGAATTCCTTCTGTGCTCCTCAGCCTCCTTCATTCGTCTATACAAAGCACGAATCTTCGCACATAAGTCCTCAAAGGACGCAAACTCTACCACAGATAAATGCTCCTTAATTTCTGGATGGGCACCCTCAAACAACCTCTGAGCCATCCACCTATCATCGGGATAATTATTCAGATAAGTGGAATATTTTGCCAAGTCCAAGAACTGATCAATGTAGTCATCCGCTGACAGATTCCCTTGTTGAAAAGTTAGGAACTTGGCTTCCTTTTGCATCATTAAGGCTGGAGGGACGTAATGTGCAAAGAATCATTCTTTAAACTGCCCCCAATTCATAGGAGGACTCATCGCTTCAACACTCGGGAGAATACTCCTCCACCATCTCTTGGCCTTCTTCTCAAGCTTGAAGACCGCCAATTGCACCTTTTGCTCCGAGGTGCAATCCATCACATTGAAAATGTTCTCCATCTGTTCAATCCAATTCTCCACCTGTGACACATCCATGGTACCTTCGAAAGCCGGAGGATTAAACTTCCGAAAGTCCTTCAACTGTGAGGAGATACCCCTTCTTCCAACCCTTGGGACTCTCTCAGGTTCCACCACAGTTTCATCTTCTTCTGCATTCAGATCCACAAACATTTCGGCTTCTTCATTCACATCCCCCTGTTCTTGCCTATCCATTCTCTCTTGCAACCTGTTCAACGTTTCTCCCTGAGTATTCACCTGATTACTGAGGCCAGCCAACATCTCATGCATCTACCTCATCAGGTCACTGTTACTCTGTCTTCCTCTGCGAGACATTCTTCCTACACACAAGCAACAACACATTCAATTATATGGTTCTGGACTAGCATTGCAGTGGGAATATAGTCTATGTATTCAAACATGTGCCAAGTAGTACTTCAAGCAGAAACAATGGCCCAAAACCATTGCTCTGACACAGCGAAAACGACACAAAAGCACCAAAAATTGGGCTGGGGCCGCGACCGCTACAGTACCGCCGCGGCTCCGGCCTCCCCTGTCTCAACATCGCTTCTGTCTCCTCTGGCGCCGCGGCCTGGCTTCCCTCACCGCGGTGCCCCCTGCTGATATACCATATCAGCAATTTCAACACTCCGGGGCGAACTTCTGACGCGCATAACTTTATGCTCCGACCTTCGATTGACTCGAATCCAAATCCTACAAGTCAATCTAGTCCCCATCTATCCAAGGACACCACTTTTACCTCAATCTAACTCCGTATGGAGATTCTGGACCCTTGGCACCGTTTTATCCACTTGTTGACCAAAACTCACCACTAGTCACCTCCAATTGCCACCAAAGGAAACTGGTCGCTCATAGACCATTCATACAGGTCCAAAACCCCCTAAACCAACCTGTCCAAAGAGGTTTTACCTCAAAGGAACCACTCCTATGAGATTTGACCCCTTGGAACCCAACCTGACCAAATGGGCTACAGGCCCTTACGCAAACCAACAAGGCCCAACAACACTCTGGACTTACCAAAACTGTCACACATACTTCTCAACAACATTCAACCATACATACCACATACATAAACATCCATACATAGCCAGTCTCAATCATAACATTATCCATTACAAATCATGCTATCCTACTTGACACAAGATACCAACAAAATACACACGCTACATAGACTATTCCCACGTACACAGCTACTCCCGCATCTTCTCCGGACTAGTGCCAGAACCGTCACCTGAAAGGTTAGTTTATGGGAGATGGGGGTGAGACAATCTCAGTAACCGGGAACAACAACCACACACACACAAATATATATATACATATATCTCACACCAATCATGTATGCAATATGAAATGAATGACATGCATGTCACCCTCACAGGGGCTCCATCCTTATTCTTCCTAACACATATATCATCCATCCTTATCCTCCCTAACATATATACATAATCCAACCTTATCCTCCCTAACATATATATAATCCAACCTTATCCTCCCTAACATATATATATATATATATATTATCATACACCATACCACTATCACGTCATCACCACCACATCCACCATACATCACAGTCTCACAATGTCATGTGGTGATGCTCATGTATCATCACATCATCATCATAATGTCATGTGTGCAACCTATCATATCATCATCACACATATCATCATCATAGTCATAACCATCATCTATCAGTATACATACCACGATATATATATACAAATAGTACACACAAACACATCGATACCGTGGTATGAAAGAGACATGCATATATACACAAATACATGTACTATCATATAACATAATCAATACAATATAAACAAACACCCGGTTACCTCAATTGTCGTTACCACACACACACGAGTTCCACAAGCTTCCTTGAACTGTCCAGTACGCGTGAACCCCTCTCGATTAGCCAACAACCTTTATCATGTCACAGTTCTTCCATTAGCACAATATACCAACAAATCAAACCTCACAATTCCACCACATTAACCTAATCCAAGGTTCCAACACCCTTTTATGCATCAATAAGCTCTTAGGGATTACTCAAACACCACACAACCTCAGACACCTTGAATTCCTAAGAGTCATTACCAAAGACAACCTAGGGTTAAGCTCTAAACACACATAATCTCTTCAAAACTCACATTCGAGTAACAAGAACCTCAAAACACACTTCCTTAACCCTAAAACATCCATTTCAATCGGTGGATTTCACCCCAAACCGGAAATCCAACCATACAATTGAAAATCCCAAATTTCAACCGAAGAAAATGGAGAGAGAGGAGTAGGGAATGCTTACCAACTCGAATCCCAGCTCTTGAGGTCCAAAAATTGCTCCTAGATGCTGGAAAAGTCGAGCCCTAGAACCGCTCCTCGTCTCTCTGTGTCGCTCCCTTCGTTTCCTTTCTTTCTTTCCCGTCTGACTAATCCGGATTTAAACAATTTTTCCAACTCTCGCCGCGGCTCCAGCATGCCTCGCCGCGGCTCCACCAAATAATCCAGAACAATGCCACTGGAAAGCTTCTCGCCGCGGCGGCCCTGCTCTTCGCCGTGGCGTGGAGCTCTTTCAGACTCCACTTGAGCCTTCCTCTGTCCTGTTTCCCCCCGGTCCTGAACACCATGCCAAGAAAAATATCATGAGGGACATTACACCTTTGGCCGGATGCACTAGTGGGAGGTGAGGTTGGTGATATCCCAGAATCAGTCTTCACCGACTGTTGGAAGGGAATTACCTATACGAAATGTCATGTTATGATGATAGCCCGTGGTTCTATCTGTGTGCGAGGGAGACATGCATTCCATTCATTTTATATTGTATTCATGAGTTGTATGAGTTATATATATGTGTATATATGTGTGTGGTTATTTTTGGTTACTGAGACATTGTCTCACACCCTTCTCCCATGAACTAACCTTTTAGGTGACGGTTTTGACACTAATTTGGAGAAGATGAAGGAGTAACATCGAACGTGGGGATACTAGGTCTATGTAGTTTATGTGTATTTTTGGATATGTAACTTGTACCATGTAGGATAGAAGGTTTTGTAATGGATGTATGTATGGATATGTATGTGAAATTGTGTTGTATGTGTTGTATTGTGGTGTTTGCATGGTTTTGGTTATTGGGAAGTCAGAATGGTGGTGTTTGTGAGCCCAGAGTGGATTTGGGTCTCTTTAGTGTGTTTTAGGGCCTGTAGCCCATTTGTTAAATTGGGATTCAATGGGGTCAAATCTCAGGGGAGCGATTCCTTTGAGGTGAAACCTCTTTAGAGGTGAAATCTCTTTGAACAAATTGGTCTGGGGGTTTTGGTCTTGTATGAATGGTTTCTGAGTGACTATTCACCTTTGGTTGCATTTGGAGGTTGTTAGTAGTGAGTTTTGATCAATAAGTGATCAAAACGGTATCAGGTATTTAGAATTTGCATACGGAGTTGGATTGAGGTGAAGTTGGTGTCTGTAGATAGATTGAGACTAGATTGACTTGTAGAAGTTGGAATCAAGTCAATCGAAGGCCGGAGCATAAAGTTATGCGTGTTGGAAATTCGTCCCAGTGGTTGAAGTTTGCTAGCATAGAAAACCAGCAAAGGGCATTGCGGCGCTAGGAAGCAAGCCACGGTGCCACGAAGCCTACTAGTGTAGTGAGACAAGGGAGGCCTGGAGCCGCGGCGGTACTGTAGCAGCCGCGACCCCGGACCAAATTTTGATGTTGTTTGGCGTTTTTCCGCTACTCTAAAATTTTGGAAAATTGTTTTGAGATGTTTGAGTTATATTTGGTTGTATTTTGAAGTTTTTTATTAAGGCTGGAGGTGTTTGGAGGTAGGGTGTTACATCATACTATTAATAGCTAATAAATAGTGTGACTTCCTATAAATTTTAATATATGTGTGTGTATATAGGCATGAGTATATTGATTAAGGATTTTAGGTTAAGGGATCCAATTCTTGACTCCTTTGGTTTTACACACATATAGTGATCTTCAGGCAACTCTTTTAAGGTGAAAACTAGAGGAGAAAGGCAAAGGAAGATCAAAAGGTGATTGAAGGCAGATCAATGCCAACTACCAATCAACCTAGGTTTTCCTCTTTTTCTTCCCTTTGAATATTTAGATGGATTTGCTGGAAGATCAAATTGATTACAACCTACTAAGTGAAGAAAGAATTTATGTATCTATAAAATCTCATGTAAGTTACACCATTAATAAGTCATATTCAGTACTACTTACTAAACGGAGAAATAATTTATATGAACAGAATTATTTGCATTGAGCTTCGTGTCTCGCGTTACTCTATAATTGTTATTTTTATCTCATTATATATATTTTTACTATTTGAATTTGAAATTTCATTTAAAATTTTGTTCAAATCCATATATTCTTATAAAAAAAATTTCTATCATATTATTATATTTATACTATACATGGATTGCAAAGCAAAAAAAAAAGGTCTAGTATTAACGTTAATTGATAATATATAGTACAAGTAATTTGAATAAAATTAAAAAGAATCATGTAATGCATTTTTTGCTATAAAAAAACCTTTATGGAGTTTTCTAGGTCATTTTCAAAGCCCAAAAATGCAATTTTTAATAACATTTTTCTAATCTATTAATGACTTTTATTTTCTTTTTTCTGTTAACCTTGCTCCTTTATGCCCCTAATGCCTTTAGCGGCATTTTTAGTGGAGTTTTTAAAAGTGCTACTATAGCAATTGATACAAAAGCCATAACAATGCTTTTTGGCGCATTTATGGCATTTTTTTAGCACTACTAATACCGGCGCTTCTAAAACACCGCTAATTATAGTGCTTTACAAAAGCCCAAAGTTACGCCACTTTAAAAAATGAAGCTATTTTTTTTTAAATGATGTTGGAAATGCTATCCTTTGCTTTTGTTCATAAAAAAAAATTTTAATGTTTCATATATATATATATATATATAACTTTATTTGGAATACATTATTATTTTCCAAACAATCAGGTTTAAAATTCTTACACCATTATTTTGAATAGTTTTATTTCAGTTATTTTATTTTATGTGTACATCTTTCTATATAATTCTTTAGAGAATAAATATTGTATGGTTATGAAGTATAACTTTTGATTAAATTTTTACATACTTAAAAATTATTAGTTATTAAAATTAATAAAACTATAAATATAAATTAAAAAGGAAGAATGAAAGAAATAAACAAATGAAAGGAGAAATGATGAGCTTGTGTCTTGCTTGCGAGAAGGTTTTTTGTTTGAAGGAATCGGAAGAGACTTTGCATCTTCATGTGAATATTGACAGAGTAAAATGGAGAAGATGAGGGCGGCAACTAGAAAGATGAAGTGTGAGAAATGAGGATGAGGAAGTGCTACTTATAATGGAGAAAAGACATTTTGTGGCATTTTTTTATTTAGAGACATTTTTAAGTACTGCAATTAGCAAAATTTCTTGTAGAAAATGCTACGAATAACATAACTTTATGTAGAAACTGCTGCTATTTTTGAACTTTTTTGTCAAGAAATATCAACATTTTTTTAAACGCCGCCATTAGGGGCTTTCTTTTTCACAAAAGCATTGAAATTAGCAGCATTTTCTTAAGAAGGCATTGCTATTTGCTATGTTTTGTCAAAAACAAAATGGCAGCAAATAGCGGCACTTTGTTTAAAAAACACCACTAATTTTTTTTTTGTTAAATTGAATAATGTTGATAAAATTTATACCAAATAAAAATTCATCAAATAAAACGGTAAAATATTAAACATATAGTGATTACAGACTAATAATATTATATTAAGCAAATTTAGTTCTACAAATTATGTAGTTTTAATTGAAATTCAATTCTATGTATAGGCAAAAGAAGTACTGGAATTTCTGGCATTTCTTCTCATAGATTCCGTAAATGTCAGAAATTTTGGCATTTTGACCATAAACGTCACAATTTCTGGCATTTTTTTTATGCTTCTGCAAAATGGCAACGTTTTGCTGTGTTTTTCATTTGAGGGTTTTTAGTGAGTTTGGTGGAAAATAAGTATGTTACCCATTAGGAAAGTTTAGAGTTCAAGGAAGTCAAATTTATGGAAGTGATTTCTTTGAGATACAACTACCTTGGACAGTGTTATTACGTCATTTGCAACCTGTTGAGACATGTTTGGTGGCTAAAAGGTTTATGGTTTGAAAATGAGAGGTGATAGAATCAATGTTTGGTTAAAAGTGACAATTTCAATCCCGAGGTCTAAAATCTCCATACGGTGAAATTTTGAGGTGTGGTCTACACTTACAGTTAAAGGGGATCTATGTGATTTGTAAGTTTTGAAATCATGTCTATCAGAGGTTCGGATAGGAAGTTGCACATGTCTGAAGTTCATCCAAAATACCAGAATTTTACTATCATAGACAACAGGCACGGGTGCTGTGGTGCTAGTATCCTCGATCACAGCACCACATCAGGGTTTCTGTATCTTAGGTTCTTCTACTTCTCGATCATGATACTCAATCATCTAGTCATGTCTTTCTCAGTTTTCCAAACATTTTCCTCATGTTTCTCAATCTAACGTTTTGTCAAAGTGTTTTTGGTCAAGTCTTGGACGTAAACTCTTAGGATGTTACAACATAAGGTGGATCAGTGCATAGTCTTCTTCCCTTTTTTTTATCATAGTAGAGAATATGTCTGCAAGGTGCGCAAGCTATTTTGTGTCATGTTGAGTATACCAACAAAGCCAGTTCTAGTCTCCAGATGTTAGCTAATCTTGGTTATAGACATTTTGATAGAGACATCAACTACTCTCTCTGATTCTTTTTATAAGACACCTTTTAGAAATTTTTCCTGATCCTTTTTATAAGATACTTTGTAATATTTAATAATATTATTTCTATTTTACCACTAATTATTTATTTCTTGACATCATAAATTGTCATTAGAGTTTTTGTATGATTAGTCAATGGTAATATTCTTAACTTTATTTTAATTGGTTTCACACCTTTCCACTTAATAATAATTGAAAACCTTATTTAATGAGGATTGTATTATTATAATAAATGAAGATAAAAATGAATTTTTATTTTTTTTAAAATTTAAAGAATATAGCTAACTTTCTTAATTTATTGAAAATATCTTATAAAAAGGCTCAGAACAAGTAAGTTATACCACTCAATCCCTGGGTCAAACTTAATAGTGATGGTGCCTGCATGTTGCCTCATTTGTGACCACGATAGAAATTGGCTTAGTGGATAAAGCAGGAATATCAGTAGTTATAGTGTCATCAAGCTGAACTTTGGGATGCCACTTGAATTCATACATGTTCAATTTGAAACTGATAACTTTATTTTATTGCAACTCTTAAAAAAAGATAAGCGTGGAGCATATTTAAATTGACACTTTAATTAATTCATATAATATATGGAAAATTATGTTTTGAGACAAAAATAATAAATTTACTACAAAATATAATTTATTAATACTCATTTCTCCCAATATTATAACTCAATATTATGAATTTTAACACTTTTTATTTAACTAAAATTATTTTTTAGGATTAATTCACTTTACCAGTCTCTTTGTTATTCCCTTATAATACAACACCTTATATAATATTATTATTTTTTCGCTTTGACATTTTATCATGATTCAAAGTAAAAAAATAAATAATTTTTTTTTAAAAAAATAGAATATAAAGTTCATTTATAAAGTATTTAATTTCATAAACTTTGAGATTAGAAACATAAACTTAAAATATCAATTCTTTGTCATCACTTGAAAATTGCTTAGATCATTAGTTTTATAAATATCTTAAGAATGTATTTCTTCACATAAGTTCGAAACTTAAAAAACCTATGTTACAGCAATAGAACCATAAAATTTTAGAAAATTGAATTTTGATAGTTCAGAGGCAATTTTAGGCTTGTTTGCTTTTTTTTTTTTTGGGGGGGGGGGGGGGACAAATAATTAATGTTATTCGACATGATCGAATGTGGTGACTCCATATGTGGCAAAAAAAAAAATGGTGACTCAATTGAAAAAAACTTTTAACTTTTTCTCAATCTCTCTTTTCCATATTACTATAACAAAACTTTCAACTATAAACTTTTATATTTATTTTGGTAATACTTTTAATTTATTAATTTTGATTGCATATCTTATACATATTTTTTTACTGAACATTTTGTGCACTTGTAATTGTTACCTTTTACATTTTAATGAAATCAAAATTAATAAAAATAAAATTAATATTAATAAATATTGATATCAATATATTATATGTATATGTATATATTACGAGTTATATTATTTATGAATTACGAAAAGTATGATTTATTTTTTGAGATTTCACACGTTAACATATCATGTTTAAAACTAGTTTGTGTTTAAACTTTATTAATCTTTTTTTGGCCAAAACTTTATTTATTGTTATAGCACTTTTAAATAATATTTTTTTTCTTAGAGTATCTGACATCCTGGACCCATTACATTTCAACTAGAGGATTTATTTGATCCAAATCAATTCAAATTGAGTTAGATAAAATGACAAAGGCCAACAAACTTTTACCACCATGTATTTAATATGATTGCATTTTTAGGGTTCAAACTCAATACCTCTAGTTAAGAGGTATAATCCTTGCCAATTAAATCAAATGCTTGGTGGTTAAATAATATCCATTTGGGACAGAAAAGGTTTTCTTTTCAAAGATGGATATTCTAAATGAGATAACTTGAAACAAACAATGTTTAATATCAGGTGACTGAGGTGAGAAAGACAAGACAACCAATAAGAATAGAAAAGATCTTTTAAGAAGCGAGTGTTTATAATTTTATAAAATCTATATAAAAATATTATATAATATTCCCCTAACTCTTAATATAAATCATTTTCAACTATTTCACTATAATCAAGAAAAATTTATTGTATTATTAAAAAAGTCTTAAAAATGGTGTAGTTTCCATATTTATTTTTAATAAATACCATAAATTCAAATAATTTATATTTATTTTTATAATTAAATAAAAATAAATTTTAAAAATAAAATAATTAATATTTCAAAAACTCATAAAAAATAATTTATACTTAGCACCACTAAAAACTTCTACGACATAATTTAAGGAGAGGAGGGAGTAATAACTTGCAGGTTCCTTTAAAATGTCGGTCTCTCCATAATTTAATTAAATTGAAATAAAAAGGGCACTGCTGAAAATTTATTAGTTGACTTTGGTGTTAAGGGATGCCTAATATTCTGTAAAGTAGGGTAGAAATCGTGCAAAATTAATAAATATAAATGGACTTTGTCAATCTCTTTAATCTGACGGCAATTTCCCAGCGGTGCCTCATAAATTTATCTTGTTTGTCAAACAATATTTTCTCCGTTCATATGTATAGGATCATTTATTCCGATCTTAAATATAAGACTCTTTATAATATATGAGGTAGTATTTATTATACATTTTTAAAAAATACTTATATTTAATGTATTTAAAGAAAAAGAAAAAGAGATTAAATAAGGGTAGTTTTAAAAAAATATTAGAATTTTCAAAGAAATCGAGGTAGTTAATTAGTTTTAATTTCAATTCTTAATCCACGTGATTCGGTTAAAAGGGTCTTATATTAAGGATCAGAGGAAGTATTTATTATTAGTAAGTTGGGAATGTTCTAGGAAGCACTGATCCATTAAAAATTTAAAAAATACATATATATTTATATAATACAGACGCACACATGTATATAATACTATGTATTAGAATTTGTATTTGGCTGCTGAAGGAAAAAAAAAAGAATTCATACATATTGATATACTAAAAAGACTCATCAATTTATACAAAATATTGTGATATAAATTAAAATTAATTTTTCATTGGAATTAAAATTTTTATTTAAATTTAATTTAAGTTTTTTTATTTATAATATATATAGAAAGTTGTATTATTCATTAGTCATAAACATTGAAGCTCATCTCAAATTTCATATAATAGATAGGATCATCTCTAGTTTGTTATGAATATCTTATTTTATATTTCCACTATTGGTTTGACAGTCAATTTTGTAAATTATATTTGCTTCTTTCTTGTGATATACTCATTTGTACACTGGTATGTGTTACGTATTGTGTGTGTATGCATTAATTTAGGTGGCTTTTTTTTCTTTAACTGAAAGAAGATTGGTTTACTCCCTCCATCCCAATCTATTATAAGACCCTTCACAAAAATTTTCATATCCTGTAAAACCCTTCATAAATTTACTCTACAATTAATCCCTCTTTTTTTTAAAGAAAAGTCAATAAAATTAATGAACATTATTTTTGGAATGCCAGTAATTTTTTTTGAGAAAATTAAGGCTTTCAACTAATTTTAATTATTACACTTAATTTGTGTTATTTTAAGGATCTTTAAAAATTGAGATGAAAGAAGTAGCTAGTAAGAATTAATTCACCCAACTCCATAAGGACATGGTTTGAATCCCATTATATAAGCTCTTTGAATGTGCGCATTGCAACAATGCAAAATAATTAGCATTAATATGGACTATAAGTACTCCCTTCATTTCATTTTGATTGTTGTTTACCATTTTAACATAATGATTAAGGAAATAAATAACATGATAAATAATGTAATTTTACTAAATTACCTTTAATTATTATTCCTCTCTTTCCCAATTTTCATGTGCTGCATGCATTAGTAATATAAATTGTTTAAGGGTAAAAGTGAATAAAAATAATTCTCGATTGGTAATATAAAACATTAGTCAAATTGAAATTTTTGACTTGGGAATGCGGTAAGTATTGATACATAGGTTCATACATAATATATAACGCTCATCCATAGGTTCACCAATGTATTTGGCTTGACCAAAAAAAAGTATTCATACATAATATATACTAAAATGACTCATAATTTTGCAGAAAATATTGTGATATAAATGAAAATTGATATTTGATATTGGAATTAAAATTTTTTATCTGAATTTGATTTCTGTTTTTTATTCATAATTTATTGTGGGTATCTTATTTTATATTTGACGGGTTAGTTTGAAAGTCCATTTTGAATTTTATTTATTTATTTTTATTGTGATATATATATACATTAATACATTAATATATATACATATATCATTAATAAAAGTTGGTTTAGTTAGTAAGAATTCAACCCAATCCATCGATAAGTATGTGGGTTTGAATCCCACTATTAATGTAAAAATGTATGCGCATTTTTTTTTTTTTGAGAGCATACATAACGACTGAAAGTATGAATTATAAATTTTAAGTTATGTAGATGTCATACCTAATCTTGTTCTGAAGAAGGTAATTAAAACTTGGGTATTAAGTAAAGTAGCAATGTAGTTAAATGGCTCTCTCTCTCTCTCTCTCTCTCTCTCTCTCTATATATATATATATTATATACACAAAAGTCAAGTTCTAGAATTGTACGCAAATGAGGGATCCACACATATGCTCTCCTTATTTTAATTCATGAATTAATTAGTACCACTACTTAATTAATTAGTCTACACATTAAAGCCATAACCATTTCATATCCTTAATTGCACGCCTTATAGTTATTTATATATATATATATATATATATAGATAGATACACACACACAGAGACACAAAGTGAAGCATGTGAGTAGATAATCATGGGATGCATTATATGCACATGATCCCAACAGTGTTTCTTCTCCAAAGTGATTCACAAGATAAGTGCATCGAACTTGTTAGCATTCAAAGATCTGGTCAAACAATAATTATTATTGTTAATGACTAAAAAAGAGCCTCACAAGGGAAAGCAAATCCTTAGTTTGACACATATTCTCCGTCTCAAGCAGTCACTTTAATGGCCGCCCAGTTTTAAGAGTGCTTCCCTAATGTTTATCAAAGAAGTGGTCCAGTTAGCAAAATTGGTCCAATTGGTCATGGTGTGAATTTGTATTCTGCTATTAATTGAAGACTTTGTTGGTAAGTAAAAAATATAAAAACCTTCGTGAGTATTTTTTGAACCATAAATCACCTAAACTTTTGTAATGTTATTTGAGTTATGAGATCTGTCATAATTTTGGTAAGCTCAAAAACATAAATCACCTAAACTTCTTTCTTGTGGTCCAAACCATTGGATAGACTTGGGCGATTGAAAATTAAAGAAGGAAGGAAGGGATTGGGAAGCACGAGATAGCATTTTGGGTGATAATTAGATGAGAGGAGGTTGACATCATCATAGTTAGCTTTGCCTCTACCGGGTGGCCACAGGAATCATTCACTAAAGTACCATTCCTAATCATTATGCCTTAATTATATTATTATATCTATAGAATTTCTTATCCCAAAAAGATATTACCATCAGATAAGAATGTTATCAGATAAGAATGTTCAGAGACTTTTTGATTTCGAAAGAAATTACATTAAACTAATTTTTCAAAAAAATTAAATTGCACCGTTTATAATTTTAACTATTTTATCTTAAGCAAATCATATTATTTTTTTTCCCACTTGCTTTGGGGCAGGCTCAGGATTATTGACTTGAGGGGCCAAATCCTTTGAAAAACATTTACATATTAAATTCTAGACTTATAAGACACATATTGGTCTTAAAATGAGTGATTTTATTAATGATGACATATTTCCACTTGGTCCGAGGATCCAATCTTTGGAGAGAGAGAGAGGGCTGAATCGTGCACTATTTCATTTTTGCTGGGCTCGGGCCCCCAAGTAACATGTGTCTGGTAATCAAAAATTATTTTTTTTTATCAACCTACTATATTAATATCAAATCTATAGAAAGAAACTTCACAAGCTATCTATATAGTGCATCTTATTTTATAAATATTTAAAATGAAACCCACATAGTATAATCCAATTTTCATCTATTTGAATTGTTTATTTTTTCAAAAATTTTTCACTTTTGATTAAACATGAACTCATGCTAACAATAATATTCTAACTTGACATTAAAAAAAGTCATATTTATCAGATAATTTCGAATAGCTAAAGTATAGCGAAATATAATAGTTACATTGAATAAAGAAATTATTTAATAATTCCAGCTTCATAATATTAAAACAAACCTTTGTTTTTAACTAAATAAAAAAAATTTGCTTTTCGTTTACTTAAAAGAACAAAAAACAAAATTTCTTAGTTTTCGGTCATGGGGACGGAAAGGACTTGGGCCAACCTTTTCTAAGTACTTGTGTAAAAATATCAATCCTTGATGGACGGACTTAGACAAAACCCAAATTCATCGGATGTGATTTGGGCCAAACTCGTAAATATTAAATTTAAGTTTGACATTGCATCATAAAAAAAAAAGTTTGATATTGCAAATCCAATGTGTGTAGCAATTATTGGCTGTTAAGAACGAACAAAAAAAGAAATAATTATTGGCCATAGGATAAAAAAATTGTACGAAAAAAATTATCATTATCAATATCACAAATGATTAATAGGAATATAAAATATAACAGTGAGACTCAAGCTATGTGTAAATGTGCAGAGCCATCTCAAGTTTGCAAAAAAAAAATGTAATAAATTAATTATCAATTTTTTTTTTGAAACTTTGCGCATATGGTTTGGTGACTCTTTTTTTTTTTTTTAATTCCAATGGTTTGGTGACTTTATATGTATGAATATGGATATGGGATCGTTTTATTGACTAGCAATTGAATGTTAGTAATCTCAAGTTCTTACTTTTGGTTGTGTTAATCTTTCATATGCTAAAATGTAATTTTTGTTTATAGAAAAAATGCAATTCTTGTATTTCTGAATTTTCATACTCACCTCTTATGTTTTATTTAACTTTTTTTTAAATATCATATCAATGTTAATTTAGGTTAGAGTTCTTTTTGTTGTTGTTGTTTTTTTTTGGGGGGGGGGGGGGAGGAAGAGGAATATATGTAACATCTTCATTTTTACGGAACTATTTAAAGGATGATTATAATGTGCCTTGTATAAATGTGCTTAAAGCATGATTGGAGAGAAGATACCTTACATGAAATATTGTTTGAATACTACAAGAGGCAAAGTAGTAATTTCACCTGCTTGATCTTCAACTAGAATTAATTTCCCTTATAGTTTTTAATTAAAAGTAATTAAGTTTGGTTCTTAACTGAAATAAATTATAAATTTGGTCCTCATTTGTCATTATTTTTGAAAATTTAGAAAAATGATGTATATGTAAAAATGGACCTCTTGACATGCTAGATTATGTTAGAAGTATAAATTGAGCTCAAAAGGTGTAGTTTGAAATGATATAGATTGCAAAATATGCAATCACATAATAATAAAAGGAAAAATTAATGTTGGCTCCGCGATAAAAAAAAGGAAAAAAGAAAGTATGTGGGCCTCACAAAAAGTAATATTTGGGACATTTAATAAGGTAAATACAGATTTCAAACCAGTATATTTTCTGTATATATTAATGAATAAACAATATTAGTAAATACTGTAAAATACCAAGAGAATGTCTAGATTTAAAGTAAATGATATAAGATTGATCTAAACCAGGAAAAATCCTCATTTGATTGGCCAAAATTTATGCATGTGATTTGGAAGAATATTTTATTAAAAATGATGTCATGAATTTGAAAACTTGAAGGTCACTTGGACAAATTTGGTGAATTTTGGAGATTTATAAATAGGCATGCATATTCCCTCATTTGGCCAAAAATCACAAGAGCAAGAGAGAGAAAGTGAGCTACAATTTTAGTGAGAGAAAGAGAGGAAGAAGAAGGATGAAGAAGAAGGAAAGAAGTTAAACTTGAAGGCAAGAAGACAAACTAAAGGTAAGTTTTTTCTTTAATTTCAAGTTAGTTTTCTATGGGTTATGCTTTAGGTTATATGAGTTTTCTTTTCCTCCTCCTAGGGTTTAAGTTTCAGCCAAGGGTAGGGATCATGCAAAAGGGTTATGTTTTCATGAAATCAATTCAAGAGGAAGCATGTACTTGGTGCAAGGAAAAAGGATTTCTGGAGTTTTATAATGTAATCCATGAAAATTCTTCCTTTGCTCTTGAAGGAGAGGTTTCAGCCAAATGGATTAGCGTATGACGAGTTGGAATTTCATGAAACCAATAGTAAAAATGTATTCCTTATGCATAAATCAATAAAGGGAAGGTTAAGTTTTCAAGTTTGAATTGAGAATATGAAATATGAAATTTTATGATTCAAGTGAACTTTAAGTGAGTTTATCGAGAATGAGTTGATTTAGCATGGTTACAAAAGCATACTTTTGTAGGCGGTTGTTAATAAAACCGCCCACAAAAGTCCAAATTTGTAGGCGGTTTTCTGCACAGCCACCTACAACAGTCTACTTTTGTAGGCGGTTGCATTAATAACTGCCTACATTTCTTTCTTTTTTTTAACATTAAGCTGCCCATTTTAAAGTATTCCCCCATATTTTTTACAACCTGCGTAACCCAAATAGCAGAAATTGTCCCAGTACCACTAGAAATATATTTGGACAAATTTTAACTTTGTACAACAGATAAAAAAACTACATATATTATCAAAAATGTCTACAAGGAACCAATCACTATGACAAAGTTTGTGGAGAGAATAAAAAGAACCTACCTATACTTCCTAATATAACATTGTTTAAGCTAGCTATGTTCCCTGGTCAAACCTAAGAAAAGAGAATATATTTAATTACTCCGATCCCTCCTCCTCCTCTTTAGTTAGGTAGATTTCAGCCATATAGTCACTCCACTCTGCAATGACTTTATTGATTTGATTTTTGGAGTACTCATCACAGTAGGTATCCGGGAAGTACTGCACAAGTTAAAATATCATGAAGAAATTAATAAAGTGACATTACTAAAAATGGCCAAAAGTTATAAGCATTAATGTAATTGCATAAAATGGAATTACGTATCGTGACCGGGATAGAGCTTTGACCATGCATTATGATATCTTTCATAAATTTCAGTACATAATATGCACAATCGGTATCATTAGATTGCTTCGAACACTAAACAAAAATATATACATACATATTAATTATGAAGAATGTCAATTGCAATATATAATTGTTTACATATTAATTTATAAATACCTTTATTGATGTCCATTTATATGATTGTTGCTTCTTGTCATTAAGCTCTTGTTCTGCTAGAAACATCTTCACAGCACTATTAACCATGAGAAAAGAAAATTAATATAAGTGTAACTTTGAATTAACATGGAGACATATACAAAAGTATAAAAAAAAAAGTTTATTCTTACTTATTGAACATTTCTACCATTTGGATGCGGTTCTCTGGCCTTGATTATTTTCCAGAGTCAAAATAATATATTTTTGGCTTTACTGGGTTGATGACAATCAACATCCAATATTCTCTAATAAAAAAATAATTAACACCAACAAATTATAACTAGGCAGTTCAAAAGAATTAAGTCATCATTTGATATTTTACCAAGTTACTCACCCTTGATGATAAGGTGCCAAAAATAATACTTCCTTATCAGCTCTTGCCTTGAACACATCTGCAATTTCTTGAGATTGTACTGTGATCTTCTTCTAAGGCATCAGACATTTACTTTCGGTAAAATTTGCATATTGTTTTTTCTTGTTTAATCTATTTAAATAATATAAATTGAAAAGAGGAATTATTGTGGGGTGGTGTAAATCCTGTGTGATTTCTCATTATGTGAATATGGTAGTAGAAAATAATTGACTAGGTTGGATTCGAAACATAACTGTCCTACCATTAGTTCCAGATTTTTTTAAATATTAAAAAAAGGACAATGAATTTATGATTGAAAATGACAATTACGTATCAATATAAAATATAATAAAAAATAATATTATGAAGCAATAATGATAACATATATTTTTCGAGTCTTGTTTAATTTTCGTGCTAAGCCTGTACCTTTAATTTGTAAAAGACTTCAAATTGCAATTCGTGTAAATAAAAAAATTATTTTCGTTTTTTTAATGTTTGAAATCAAATTTTGGAGAAAAAAAATCCAATTCTTTTCTATAAATTAATTGGTTGATTTGGGGAAGGCTTGATACCATTGGGTTTGAGTGGGTTATAGTTTTCTAGCCCCATTTGTAAGTTGTGATATGGATTTGCTGAAAGAGCCCGCTCAGGTCACTCAAGTATATAAACTTTTAACCAAAAAAAAAAACTTTTAACAATTTGGCCGAAGGAACAAGAATTTAACTAAGCACCAGTCATATGAAATAAACTTGTGATCAAATCTGATATCAATAGACGCATTTCGATTCTCTCCTAGTCCGGGTCTCTTGTCATGTCCTGATATTATATTGCTAGGTACAAATACTATATAAAATATGAGATATAAGAATCATCAAAATGGACATCAAAAGATAAATATCTGCCATAACCCATGAGTCATAAAAATAAGTTAAAGAAGAGAAAATAAAAACATACGAGAAATCCTGATCACATAAAAAATACAGTTAAAGGAAAACATAATTGATCAAGAAATAATTAAATAAAATAAGTATGAACTGATACCTCACGTTTTGTAGATTTTGCATTTAGCAGCATATGCTGCACTTAATTGACCTTCATCACTAAACTACAGCAGTAACATTAACAAGAATTTGCTCAAAAGAATGAACCTAAACGCCTTGGGGGTAGAGAAGAACGGTAGTAAAAATGTATTTAGATATGATCTGAATGAAAAACAACCACCTAAGCACATTCTCAATCAATCATCACAATTCTGCCTTTCATGCATTGACAAGATCTTACAAATTTTTAGACTTTCAAAATACTCTGAAAAAGATATTTATGACAGATTCATGGCTTAGAGTAGAAAGAAAGAGGATGCAAACCATACTTTATCAGTTAGATCAATAGCTACAGTCTCTCCATATCTTTTAAATAGGTCACGGAAATGGTGCTCTACAATATTTGGCTGGAGTATGAGAGAAGAAAAATAAGTAAAATTATTTTCTAGGCATGCATATATTAATCCTCATAGTTAAAACATTAAAGTAATAGCATAATTCTGAAAAAGAAGGCCACCGTTTGTTCATGACTAATTATCCTTATTGTCATATAAACTTACAAATATCAGCTTGTCTTATAGATATACTTTTTGGCAGCTTTATCTATGGGATGAATCAGATTACATGTCAAGAACAGGGCCGCAGAAATCTTATTAGGGAACATCAAGGCTGAACAAGTTTATGCAAGTTATAGACAACAAATGCTTAATCAAAATCCTGATCGATGGAAGGAAGACAAGGGTGAAGATTTTATATCCATATTTAAAAATAACCTGAATGATTCTTGGAAAGGACTTCTGAATTCCTATCCATCAAAATGCCGATAAGAGCTGACCATTGGAGGAAAAGCAATGTCATGCTGAAAACTTCTATCAGATCTGGTTAATTTTTCTAAAATTGCTGCTGCAACAAGGAAAGAACAATCCTTTAAAATTTGAGATCACTGTCAATTCCAGTATAGATATAGAAAATGGCAAATTCAAAATGGTTTCAGCATCAATGCCCTGCTACGGAACCATGTGATAGCATCTGTCAACTTCTACCTATTCAATTTTACAACCTAAAGTTCGCTAAAATGGTTACTAATGCCAAAAAAATTTACACCAATTAAAATTTCATTCCACATATATGGCTTCATTCATTAGCTTGAGAAAAATAACTTTCTATGTAAATGTTTGAGGTGCACATGCAAATATCCATACATCGTATAATACTAGGCTGAATAATCATAGGATGATATAAATAGAAATCAATGGCTTCCATGGTGAGAGATTATTGAGATTCTTTTTCACCAAAAAAATGTGGTGAAAAACTAGAGCTGGGACATTAAGCTTTATATATCACTAGGTTAAATATTAGAACTCGTAAGATCAGCCTCTCCTTATAAACAAGCAATGTGCTGCTTCGTTTGATCGTTGTACAATTTGCTAACTACAATACAAGATTTTTTGATATTAAGCTACCTTGGAATTCTTCCCCCCTTTAGGACTAAAAAAAAAGATGACAGATCCCCAGCTTCTATGAAACCAAAGGACCATAATGGACAATACCAGTTAGTGAATAGCAATATCCAAGTATAAGAAACAGATTTTTCCCCATTGATTTTTCTACCAGGTAAAATATCTCTCCATAAACTGATCCCTATTTCAGTATTTCACAAACAGATTTCATAACCTGATCATAGGTTCTAAATAGAGAAGAAAATCAAAAAGCTCAGATATATTTCATAACACTCTAGTCAGTAGTATACATATAGGCCTCTGCAAGTAAAGACTGAATGAGTCACTCTGATTATACATACTACATAACAGAAACATGACTGAACTAGAAAATCCCTAGATATCAACGGATAAAGTAATACCTGTCAAAATTTCAGTGCATTTCGTTCCCTTTATCTCCACTACAAATTGCCAAGCGAGATAAATCTTGAGCCTCAACAACTACAAATTACAGATCGGACCAGGAGTATGATTGCCAAGGAGACGCTCTTGGAGGACAAGGTCTTGATGCATTTGCCGGTAACCGTTTGCCATGTGGAAGCAAAGGCGTATGACAGGATGGAGGTGGTACCGATGATGAGTTTCCCTCCTTACTATTGCCACTGCTACTAGATCTAGAACTACTCAAAGTGAAGCAAGATGTTCCTCATCCAAGGTTAGCTGATCGCTTTGATATTCTGCCACCATTATCAGAGCGATTGTGGCTCCTATCAACCAAAAAGTTATGACCTAGTAAATTCTTGTGTTTCTTGGCATAAGGATCCTTTAAGTGGTGAGACAGCTTGCGCAGAGGAGTATGGGAGGAGGCGATGGGAATGGCTCAAAATCAATGTTTTAGGTTAAAATTAAAACTAAAGGAGGCGGGTATCAAAATAACCGCACACTTATCTTTCTATTTATTTAAGTTTTATTATTAAAATTAAAATAAAAGTAGCCGATTATTAAATAACTGCGTACTTTTTGTTCTATTTATTTAATTTTTATTATTAAAATTAAAATAAACGTAGGCCTACCATGTGATTTTATTTTTTTATTTTTTATTAAATTATACATTAGTAAGCGGTTATTTAATAAACAGCCTATAAATTTTAACTTTTGTAGGAGGTTATTTAAATAATCGCCTACAAATTCTTCCCATCTAATTTTATTGGCGTTTTTCTATAAAACCGCCAACTATTAGGCATTTATTATTCTCAAATTTGGCATAATGGCTCCTAGGTAATAACTTGCTATGCTGTTATGTTATTGCATAATAATATTTATATATGTTTTTATGATATGAATTTGTTGCCATATTGTTGTAAACTATTGTATGGTTTATCAATTAAGTTGATATGTATAATCAATGTAGCATGATATTATATGATGTATAGAAAAACATACTAAATGATGTTGGGCTATGAAATAAAGTTAAAATTGGAAAAGTATGTATGGCTCTCTTATTGACAATCTATGACATGTTAATGTTTAGAAATGTTTTAGTATGATATGATAAAGGAAATGAGTTCAAATTTGATATCTCTAGCTAGAAGACATAATGAGCTTTATGCCAAAACTGATTATGCACAATTTGGCTTAGTATGAAAAATGTTATGATTCAAGGAAATTAAGGGTTAAAAGTTGGAAAATGTTTTAATTGTAATTGCTAATTGATTTTGAGGCTCTACATAAAATCACGTGGAAGCCCAAAAATTCAAGAGTCTATATGGTTATGTAATGTTATGTATTATAAATATATTGGCACTTATTTGACTCCACTTGGACCTATATAATGGAAGTTGTGATTTATTTCCCAACATTGTTCCAGTGCTAAATAGTTTGGTATACTAAAGGTATATGATAGCATGCTATCTAATACGTATGTAATAAATGTACAATATTTATATAGTTTAAAAGTATACATGTAGAGCTTTTTATTGAAGTAGAAAATACATGAATTAGCTTTGTATCTTAAGAGAAATGAATGTTTAAAATTATGGCTAAAAAACTGGAAGTTGAAAATGAACAGTAAATTTGACCAAATAAACGGTACAAATTGGTACTTTCAAATTCTAGTTTCATATTTTTTCTATAAAAATCAAGATGTGAACAATTTTCAATGACTTGAACTTTAAGAAATAACTTTTATATATTTAGTTATGATTTTTCAAAATTTACTGCACAACTAAAAGAACAATGCACAGAAAATAATTTTTACAATTTTAAAATTCAAGTTTTCATAAACCTTTTTACTACTCCTAAGTGAAGCCGTTTACATGGGAAAGATAATGAAATATGAGATGTCACAATTTAGACTTGACTTCGTGAGAGTACTAACTCAATTATTCTATGCATGAGTATGATTATACTATGTTTGGAAAAAATATGAGCAAATAAAAAATAAAATAAAATTGTAGAGATTTAAAAAAAACATTTTTTAACCATCACTCTATATATTTATTCATTTATTTTAAATATTTACTTTAAACTTCAAATGCAAATTAAAAAATATTTTAGTCGTACATATTTCTCTCTTCACGCACAAATAATCGAAAATTTATTATTTTCATGATATTCTTCGGTCTACTTTTCTCTATCACTTTAATTTAATTGCTTTCTTCCAATTTATCTATCCTCCAACATCTTTTTTTCATTTCCTCCTTATTTCTCTATCACATTATTTTCTAACACAGATATACTTGGTTGAATGGATTGCAGAGATGCGAAATTTTTTATTCTCTAATTCTTTTATTTATATGTATTCAGTATAAATATTTCTCAATATTTTTTATTTTATTTCTTCATAAATAAAGCATTTTTTAAATTAAAAATATAATATTTACAGATATCATGAAGAAAGATGAAAGAAGATTTTGTTTTTTTTTTTGGCCAGAAAAGATGGAGATAATAAATAAAGCATTTGTTGGGTGAAGATGAAGCAAAGATCCCCCCCTCCCCCACAAAAAAAGAAAAAAGAGACAACATGATAGATAATGTAAAAAATAATTAGTTTCTAAAATTATCATCTAATTTTTAATTGCAAATATAATTGCCTTGAATTTATAAGTATTGTTTTGGCAAAAAAAATATTATAAGTATTGTTTATAACTAATTCAAAAATTGCCTTGACAAGTATATCAAATGAGATACAGAGTAATGGTTTATATGTATTGTTTTACTACTAGATTTCAGTCTATCGATAATAATTATCGACTAGTAAAAACAAGGCTGAATCATGTGATTAATATTGCAATGAAAAATTTGGCTAAAAAATATTATGGTGAAAAGTAGCATAAATTCAATTCAACTCATTATTTGTTTTACTAAAATTTCAGTCCTTAATAATTTAAGTGTTGTTATATTGGGTGAATCATATCAATGTTTAGCTTAAATAATGGCACTCTAAGATGTAAACCTCCAACAAGAGATAGTTATTTCTTCATATAAAATTAAATGTAGTTACTTAACTAGGTCGGTTAAGGTAACTAAAATTTCCCTTCCGGTATCTTCAATGGCAATCCAAGATCAATTATCAACAAATTTCATACATACAAAATGTCATTGTTAGAAATGCAAATTAATAAATAAAGGGGTTTTTGTATGTAACACACAAATACACACAAAATATTAGAGGTAAGTGAATGATATATATATATATGTGTGTGTGTGTATATATGTTACCTTCTTCATTTTTTAATTTACTTTCTTTCTTTTTGCTATCTATTTTTCAAGTACTTGAATGCCTCAAATTTACAAGGTAAGCGAATTAAATTACCAAGGAGCTACTTTTGTGATACTTTTTCATCTCATGGGATACAAAACATGCACATTTTAAAATTAAACGAAGCTATATAAGATATTGACAGTGTGTGCGTGTGCGTGTGCGTGTGCGTGTGCGTGTGCGTGAGACTAGCTAGCAGCTAAATACGGTCGTTAATATTGAAAATCTTTGATGAGCAAATCTTTAACGCTTGAGGAAGTTTCTTGCCCATTGGCAGTGTAGCAGATTCAATTACTTTTGCCTTATGACACAACTTCAGACTGAGATAACAGAAAAAGCAACAAAAGGTCCCTCATTAAAGCACAAAACAACAGAAAGTCAAACATCAAATCACCAACGAAGCCATTATTTAAAACCCTTCGATCCACTGAAATAACATCTTTTTCTCTATGTGACCTTCGTTTCTCTCTGCCCTCATATATCCATGCTTATTTTCTCAGGAAAATCCTGTATTATGTATGTGTCTCACTTTGAGGGGAAATCCTGGTCTTTATTACGGGATTGACTCTCAGTACTGTCATTCAGTGAATGAAGTTTTGGGGTCATCATCATACTCAAGTCGAATGGCTTCCCAGATTGGCTCGTAGTGTAAACAGAAGGACCAATCAGAGAATTTGATGATCGCAACATCTGATACTGACTGATCTGCCTCGGATCCATGTCCATCGCTCCAATATGTGAAGCAGGGAAATATGGCGGGTGAGTTGCCGCTTCAGTTGATAAAGACAAGGTTGATGATAATGCTGAGAAAGGTACAACGTTAATGCTTTGTAAATCTGTCTGGTTTGCAATCCCCAGGTTTCCTGAGTGAGCAACATGGCTTGAATTATTAGCCTCCCATTGGTTAGTAACATTGTAGCCAAGTGGCATAGTGTTCAACAAACCCAGAAAAGAAGGATGATGATGATGATTGTCTCTATCCTCCTCCCTTCCATGATTCCAATTTGCTTTCTCTGCAACCACTTCTCCTGAAACGTTAGACTTTGATGACATGATTGAGTTCGAACCTTCCAAGTGATGAACAGTACTCTCAATATTGATGTTTAACCCTTGTTCACTTTGCTGAGAAGTGGTGGTAACTCCATTGTCATTAGAAGTTACATCAGATAACTGATGGTAAAAACTGAAGCTTCCTGGTGGAATTTGCAGTGGTGGGAGGTCATCAATTTCGTGCTTAGCTGCATTAAGCAACCAATCCACAACCTTACTGGGCTGATTGAACCCTAACCTGTCTTGAAGGTCATATAGCTGAATAGCTGTGGACACTGAAAGCCTCACTCGCCTATCTCTCAACCCTCTCACCGTGCACACCTTGCTGTGACGATCCTTCCCTCCAAAGGCTCGCGAAACACGAACGATCCTCGGATCTCTTAGTCTTAGCCATTGCGCTGTGGAGCTGCTTGATGAAGTCGAAGCCTTCGCTTTGTCATGATTTTCCTGTTTCAGTGAGAAATCTGATTCTCTTGGAGTTGTAATGTTATTCATCTTATGTCTCTCATAGTTGCTTTCCCACTGCACAATTTTGCTGTCCTTTTCGTTTTCGTTCGGTAGATTTCTCTTCCACCTTCAACAACGAAACCTTTTGTTCTAAACTGTCGGTAGGTAAATATTCATGCACAATTGCTCTCTCATAATATATATATGCATCTAAATTGTAATTAGTTCGTATCTGATTCAGAAAAATTAATTAAACCATGATAGTTAATAAGAGTATGAAAGAAATAAGATAACAAATATAATTATTATATTCGTATGAAACTGTTTCTTCTCAGCGACCGCAGAGTAAGTTTCAATTGCTCAGAATTGGCATTCATGAGGAAGAAATGACAGAAATTATGGTGACTTGATGCTACTGAAGGTGATTATGTATGAAACAATATAATTCATATAAAAAATTTTGATTTAAGAAAATAAATAGAATAAACTCTAAGTATATAGCTTTAATTTTCGAGATACGTAAAAAAATTGCAGAAACAAATCGTTGCAGTAAATCAAAGACAAGTCGAAGAAGATATGAAAACAATTGAACGGAGTGCAAGGTCTACGATATCAAGCTATTTAATGCTAAAATATATATGATATCAGAACAAGTTCATAATCAATAGCAAGTATAGTTGCAGAATTTTTAAGAACCCTAGCTAGTCAATGTACGAGTATAAATGAAGTAAATTAACTCACATGATTACCCACCCCTATTTGAAAAAGAGAGAGAAGGAAGAAGTTGGCACGGTTGCTTTAGATCCGATGGTCTGATTAAGAACTGAATTGGTAGGTTTAAACTTTGAGTTTGATTGCGTATAGAATAAACTTGGTGGACAAGTTGAGCCACAGGGTGGAAAAGGAAGAAGAAGAAGAAGAAGAAGATGCTGGCGTTGAACCGACCATGCCGCACTGAAAGATAAAGGAATGGCTTATGGGTGACCACGTGGCACATATCCAAATTTGTCAGGTAAATAATTAAGGCATGTTATATCTGGCCAAAAAAAAATTAAGGCAGGGTATATGAGTTTGGATCTCCTCTAGCAATTGAAGATTGAAGGGTCTAATGAGAAATTAAGCTTTATTAATTGGAAAAGGAAAGATAAATGAAGTTAATTCCACAAACATATATACAACTTGCGAAATTTCCGGTCAAATACCAAGGTATCAAATTAAAGTCAATTTGTGCAAGAAAATGTCGATTTTTTCCTTGGATCGAACTTGGGAGTATGTGATGATTAGTTGGAAACATGTAAAATTAGTTGAAAATAGGAGACAAGGGGCAAAATTAAGATTTTCCATAATAAATTAATTTTAGTTTGATACCTTGGTTTCTGATAGGAATTTCGAAATCGTAAGTATATTTTTGGAATTAACTTTCTTCTGCAATATTTAATTGTCATTTTCTTTTGTAAATTGATGTATTCAAATATTTAAAGAGATAGTTAATTATAAAAAATAATGTGATTGTAACAATAGACTTAAATTTTATTTCATCCTTCCCCTCATCATCCTTTTTCTCTTACTTTTTTTTTTCCGAATGCTATATATTTATTTTTGTGAAGGTGAAGGACTTGCATTTGTCCAATGAAATGAGATGAAAGAAAGAATGAAGAGACCTACACATGCCAATCAGTAATTAAGTTGTACTATTACTCTTTCTTTCTCTTTCTTCAATAGACCCTCCAACATTAGAAGAGATTAAAGTCTACCCTGTTTTAAAATAATTATCAATTTAGAGTTTCAGTTTTATTCTGAAATATTATCATTTGAGGATTATAATGAAGCATTAATTATTTTTTTAATAATTTTTCTTTATTTTCTTTTGATTTAATGGGGAGAGTATGTATGAGATAGTTGCAGAATTAATATAAAGATATTTTAATCAAATAAAGTTAATTTTTCTACAATTTAAGCTGATTAATAGGTTCCTTAATCCCTATTAAAAGAAATTGTTAATTCTTTTATTATATTTTAAATGATAATTAATTTTTTTAATTGAACCGCATAATATCCAATAGTCACATATTGGATTTCAACAAATTCAAAATCAAGTCATATAGGATCACAAAGACAGTAAAACTCTTTTGAAGAGTATGTAAAGTAGCTGCCTATCTAATGTTCAAATTCAAGACCACTAACTAAGTTAGCACAATTTTCAACCAATTGAATTAAGTGCCTATTGGTTAAATGAAAAAGCAATATGTAAATATAATAAATGAGTTTCACACTTTCACTCAATGCTTTATCTATTATTATGCAGACTTGGAGTTTAATATTTTATCTACTGAAGATTCTCTTGTTCGTTATACAAGTAATTTGAGGAGTTAATATTGCACATACATACAGTGCTTCATCACAAGCTGAGGCGTAAGTCAATAAAAGGGAAAAAGTTATCCGAAACTCTATTTTCAGATTCTTATATAAGTGAATTATAAATGCCCGAAGTTTAATTAGTTAGAAAAAATGAATAATGGAATTGTAAATAATAGAAGCTTCGTAGTGAATTATTAGAAACTCCATATCAAATTTTTGTGTAAGTGAATTGCAAGCTGGAAGCTAAGTTGGAAAATAACTCAACATAGTCATAAATCAACAAAGCTTAATGGTAAATTATCCGAAATCTCGTTTTCCAACAGAGTGTGGGCATTTTAGTCCATATATGTATTTTTTTATCACTGAACCTTCAGTGTCATTTTTGCAATTCATCAAGGTCTTTCAGTATTTTTCATTCTCTTACGAGTTGTTAATTTGTCATTTTCCCTTAATACATAGTAACTTGCAACCAAAAAAAATTATATAACCACCAAAGGGGACCATTGTTGCACATTTCGAAAAGTTGATAGTCATACTTTATCGACAATTACGAAAGGTTTTAATCATTTTAGAGCTAGCATTGGTTTGCTTTAATTTCTCGTATTATTTTCATGCTCTCTCCTTCCTTAATCTAGAATAATTTTTACTTAAAATTTGCACTAATTTGTACAAATATACTTCATGATATGTTTTATTTCTACAAATGATTCGACCTCTCTCACCTTTCAAATTCTTCCATAGATATGAATATCTCTCATTGGCAGTAAACTAATATTTCTCCAAATACTGACAGTAAATCGTAAATCTTTTTTACTAAATTTACTTTATACATAAAAGCTGGAAATCAAATCTCTAATTATTTGCTTAAAAAATGAGGACCCTTACAACTTAGCCAATATGAGTTGGTCTCTCCTTTTAAATTCTTTCTCAGATATGTGTGAGACGTTTTTTATTATTACTATACACACCAGAATTCAAGAACTCAAGCACTTCCTCCATGGTAAAACCCTTGAAAGAATAAAGCTCAGCAATTCATACACAGAAGAAAAGAACTTAGGACGGTATCATCACATGGAGATGAATGGAGAGACAAAGAGAGGAAAGAAACTCACTTTAGATAAGTCTGTTAGTGAGACTCAAAAGTTGTGGTGTGTAGTCCTAAGAGCAGCGTCATTTCGATGTGGATGATAGCTACTCATATATAGGGTGAGGGACCAATTGCACGTTATCTTTAAAGCACCTTATTACTGTGTAAGAACAGGACCACACACCTTTGTTGCAGAGAGATATGCATGGGGACGAGATATATAAAAATTTCACTGAGCTAGAGAAGAAGCTATGGCAGAAGAAAACAACAAGTGGATTAATTGTATGCTTAATTAAGAAGCGTGGATCTTCACGGCATATATAACTTTTCCGAAGAAAAAAGAATATACCATGCATGCTTGATGCTTGCATGCTTTCTGCAAAAGAAAGTCAAACTAATAATAATAATAATAATAATGTGTGATGCAGATCAAAGTTAAACGTACGCAGTTTTGCTTTTCTTAGATCTTCATTTGGAAAGGAGAACAGTAAATAATTAAATATATAGTTCTACTTATTTGCCCTACTTCAGCACAGCACTTAATATTGGATTTATACAATTTTTAAAATTAAACTGATCGTTTAACTGAAAAAACTAACCGTTTAAGATTCTTTGTTTCTATAGTGAACAAACTAAAGTGCAATGGGTGATAATAATATTAATATATTTTTAATTTTATATTAAAGATAAACCATTTTTGCCAGCTTAGCTTCTGATAGATTTCATTATTGATTTTTGATTAACTTTATTAGTTTTGACAGCTCTTTAACTTGACCAATTTTATAGATGTTTGGAACAGAAACAGAGTCCGATTCATCGGTTCACCAGTTGAAATGGTGGGTTCGATTTGGTTTTGAGAAGAATGGGGATTTATACCCAGAGTGTAAAACCCTAGAATTGCCTAGAAACCCTTTTTAACTAAAGGTGATAGCCAGTGACCATTAAGAGTTCCTGCTTCTGTGTTCTGGACAATATGGAGGCTCATCCAGTAAGCACGAACCCTAGACAAGCACTGCTTTTTAATTTAACGCCATATATGCAGAAAACATGAACTCTTAGTGAATATATAGAAAATGGAACCAAACAAATCGGCAAAAAAAGGAACGGAGTTTTGAAACTCTTTCGCTAATCAAAAAAATTTGGGCCCATGGAAACCCTAGGATACCATGTTTCTGTACGTTTTGATATGCAAGACATGGATTATCCTTCTAAACATGAAACGCACGAACGAATAAAGAAACTGAAGCCGCCTTTTAACCCAGATACTAAGAGACGAAGCTAAAAGTTTTGAAACACAGAATTCTATTTTCACAATTCATGAAAGAAAAAAACAAGAAAGAATGAGGAAGAAGAGGAAGAGGATGAAGATGAATAAAGACAAACCAATTTGTCCTTCCAAGTGACTCATTCTACGACAAGAACCAAAGAGGACTATTCTTTTAACTGTTGGAGAGTTGATCTGTTAGGGCCTGTTTGATTTTCACTTTTACAAACCAAATCATGGTTTCTAACCATCATTTTTTCTTTTTTCATCTAAACAGATTTCCAGTAAACTTCTCTACTTTTATCTAAACTTCATTTTTGTAATTTGTGGTTATTCTAAAAAACTTTTTATAAAAAAAATAAATTAAACGAGCACTTATTACCTAGTCATAACTTGTTGGACTGTGAGCACATTGACTCATAGAGGACTCTGGGACAAGTAGTGCTGGCGAAGCCAAATAGTAAATATCATTAAAGAACATTGAATTGGGTTTATTAATTGAATGTAATGCAATATAATCCCTCTGATTCTTAATGTAAGTCATTTTTAACTAATTCATCAAAACTAAGAAAAGTTTGTTACATCATTAAAATTATCTTAAACTTAATATATTTTTTATCTTTACCCTTTAATAAATACTATAAATTCAAATAATCAACAATCTCTCTTATAATTAAAAAATAACATTTTGGAAACAAAGTAATTAATAATCAAAAAACTCATAGAATGTGACTTACATTTAGGACCATAAAAAATCTCTAGAATGCGACTAATAAAAAGGACCGGAGGGAGTAATATTAAGTCTTACTCTCATATAATTTAGTCAATGAGCGAATTTTTTGTTATTTTAAAAAATTTCAAATGTTCTAATTTTTCTTTTAGTTTACATTACTGATGAAGCAATAATTTTTTTTACTATTTTATCATTTATTAGAAAAAAATAATAGATAGAATACAAGTTATTTTTTAATATTTAATTCAATAATATTTTGATAAAATATTATTAAATTTTACTTACCTCAATTATTTAATGATTTTATTAGTTTGTATGAAAAACCCAAAAACAATAGATATAAAATGGGATGAAGGGAGCAATTTAATTCAATTATTGTTCCATACTTGTTTTTCTTAAGCAAAATCTCTTATTCGAGTCTTATATGAAGAAAATTATCATTGAGAAAACTTTACACCCATCCAACTCGGCCAGTACGTATAACTAAAACAAAAATGTAATTTATTTAATTATATTTTTTTATAATGAATTGCATTAACGCAGGTTAATAGTGATAAAACAAACTAACTTCCCCAAATGTAGAGACGTTCTATTTGAGAGAATGCGTATTCTTAACAGTAGTGGTGGGCATCTCAAGGTGATTTCTCAGAGACTGAGTAACAAACTAAATGGTCCCAAAATTAAAGAGACAGATCCTTTGGTCACGGCTTATGACTTATCACTCTCACCTTTCTGTATATGCTCAGAATGCTGCAGGTTGCAGCCCGCTGCAACACCAGCAGCACTGTCTCTTAACGTTTTTCCCCTCTTCAATTGGGAAACGAAGTTTCATCAACGAAATTAATACAATTAGTACAAGAAATTAATATGCACGATTTGCGATATGATTTGGTATATGGCAGTCTCTTTTCTTGTTATTTTTGGCAACAAACTGGACATGTTTTCACTTGGTTATACCAAGTAGTTTGAGATGATGAGCTGTAGTCCCATTTTATCTTTCATTTAGAGGATTTCTATAAACATAAATAAAATTATTAAATATTCTAGATTATTATAAAATTTACATAATAGTATTTTATCAAAATATTTGTTACTTAAATGCTAAAAAAATACTAATACTTCACCTATATTCTTGTTTTTAATAAAAGGTAAAATAGTAAAAAAATAATTAATGCTTCATTTAATGTAAAATGATAATTAAATTGGGACATTATTTTTTAAAGCAATAGATAAAATAGGATAAAGAGAATACTGCTTATGACTTATAAATAGTATAATTTATTATAACAAATTTTATACTTTTTATATATGTTTCAAAATAATTGTCATTTTAAAGATCTTTATATAAACCAAAAAAATTAATTGTACTAGTCAGATTATAGTAAAATTTAATATTATTTTACTAAAATATCTTTCACTTAGATACTTTTTTATATTAATGAAAGGTAAAGCAATAAAAAATTAATTAATGCTTTAATGAAACCCTAAAATGACAAATATTTAAAAAATATGAAAATTTCAAAGTGATAATTATTTTGAAATAGAAAGAATATTACATATTGAAATTTGATTAACATGCATTCGCCTAATGTAACGCCCCTCATGATATCTTTATTGGTTTTGTGTTCAGGATTAGAAGAAGTAGGACGGATATGATTGAAGAGGAAACAGGAAAGGGACTTCGCGCCGCGGCGAGGAGTAGAGTCGCCGCAGCGAGAGGCTCCCAGAAGCGTTTTCCAAAAAATTCTATGGAGGAGCCGCGGCGAGATGTATGAAGCCGCGGCGAGAGTCGAGATTTTTGCTTAAAACCGAATCATTTCGGACGCTCGGACAGAAAAGAAACAAAAGGAAACCGAGGGAGATCGCGAGAGAGCTGAGCTAGGGTTTGAATCTCCGGTGTCCAGGGGTGATTTCAGACCGAGGGAGCTTGGATCTAAGTTGGTAAGTTACTTCTACACCTCCCTCTCCGTTTTTGTTCGGTGGAAATATGGGGTTTTTGGTTTTGAGGTTGGGTTTTCGGTTTGTGACGAAATCCACCGATTGAAGTGGTTTAAATGAGGTTAATAAAGTGTGTTTTGATGTTCTTGATGATTGGATTCGAGTTTGGAAGGGTTTATGTGTAATTTGAGCTTAACCCTGGGTTGTTTTCGGTTAGAACTCTTGGGAATCCGATATGTATGTGTTTGAGTAGTATTTGAAGGGTCCTTAAGAGTCTATTGGTGCATGAAAGGGGTGTTGGAGCCTTGGGTTAGGCCTAAAAGTAGTTAAATTGTGATATTGTGATTGTGAGTATATTATGTTAATGGGAGAATTATGCGTTATGAAGGTTATCTGGTTAGCTGTGTGGGGCTCAAGTGTATTGAAGTTCAAGAAAGCGTGTGGAACTTGCGTGAGCGCGGTATTGCCAACCTGAGGTAACCGGGGGTTTGTTTACGTGGTTTTATATGATAGTATGTATCTATATATATATGCATGTCTCTTTCATACCACGATAGTGATATATTTGTGTGTTGTTATTATATATCGTGGTATGTGTATAGTAGATGATGTTTATGAGTATTGTGATGAGATATGTGATGATGTATGATATATGGTGATAAATGAAATTGTTAGGGAGAATAAGGTTGGAGTATGTGATATTGTATATGTTAGGGAGGATAAGGGTGGATTGTATGGGTTAGGGAGGATAAGGATGGATTATATGTATACGTGTGTTAGGGAGGATAAGGATGGGATATTTGTATATGTGTGTTAGGGAGGATAATGATGGGTTATGTGTATACTTGTGTTAGGGAGAATAAGGATGGAAGTCCCAGAGAGGACGACATGCATATCATGCATTTTACATTGTATTCATATGTTACTTGATTCATATTTGTATATATATATATATCTATATGGTTATGTGTTGTTAATCCCGGTTACTGAGACATTGTCTCACCCCACCCTCTCCCATGACTAACCCTTTCAGGTGAAGGTTCTGGCTCTAGTCCGGTGAAACCAAGAGAGTAGCTGTGTACGTGGGAAATCTATGTAGTGTTTGTATTTTTGGTCAATGTATTATGTGCCAAGTAGGGTAGAAAGTGTGTATTGAATGTATGAGATTGACAGGATTGTTACGGATGAATGTATGTTTGATTATGTTTTATGGAATGCGTTATGTTGGTGTGCTAAGAGTGTTAGGTGTGTGGAAGTTTATATGGTAACATTTGTGAGCCCAGAGTGGCTTGGGCCTGGTTGTTGGGTGTTAGGGCATGTAGCCCATCTTATCATGTTGAGGTTCAAGGGGTTCAAAACTCAGAGGAGTGGTTCCTTTGAGGTGAAACCTCTTTGGACAGGTTGGTTTGGAGATTTACGACCTGTATGAATGGTCTCTGAGCGACCAGTTGCCTTTGGTGGCAATTGGAGGTGACTAGTGGTGAGTTTTGGTCAATAAGTGGCCAAAACGATGTCAAGGGTCCAGAATCTCCATTCTGAGTTGGATTGAGGTAAAAGTGGTGTCCTTGGATAGATGGGGACTAAATTGACTTGTAGGAGTTGGATTCGGGTCAATCGGAAGTCGGAGCATAAAGTTATGCGCGTCGGAAGTTCGCCCCAAAGTGTTGAGGTGCTGATGTGGGACATCAGAAGGGGGTGCTGCGGCGCCAGAAGTCCAGGCCGCGGCGCCAGACGTCCAGTAGCAAGGTATGTTTCAGAGGGGGCTGGAGCCACGGCGGTACTGTAGTGGCCGCGGCCCCAGCCCAAAACTTGGTATTTTGGGGTTCGTTTTCGCTGGTTTGAGACTGTGAGATGTTGTTTTGGTGTTGATTGGTTTGTGTTTGATTGTATTTCGTGATATTGGGTGATAATGGAGGTAGGATGTTACACCTAATCTACAATTTTGTTATGGTGTTGTATGGAGTTTGAGCTTAAAAAACATGCTTTGTTAAAATATATTCATCAAAAGTGTACAAGCAAATGTCTTTATGAGAGCTTTTCTCTAAATAAAGTCCGACTATAACTTAATTAGGATTAGTTGGAGTACAAAATGATAACTAAAATATCGAATGATTATTAAAATTAAAATAAAAAGTGTGCTAGCAACTATAGCAAATTTCGTTGTAACAAATAAATTATAACTTATCTTGAGCTCAATTTTACTGAAGCACAAACAATATGTCAAGATGAAGTTTTGTCACCTGTTATGCAAAATGAAAATGAATTAAAAACTATTTTGTAAATAAAAAATAATATTTATATCTCTGAATAAAAAATAATGAATATATTGAATATTAGATTTTTTTAGCGTGTAATTGAAAAAGAATCTCTCTCCAAAAATGTTATCAAAGAAGCAGCTAAGGTTGGATGAGAGGGAGAGACTGGGTCTGTATGGAGAGAAAAGTGATTCTACAATAATTGAACTTGCGATAGCTACCCATGAAACATGTACCCAACCATTTGAATTATTATTTCACCAGTCCAATCGCAATCACAGTAAGAATTAAACGAAGGATCACGCGTCATGACTTCAACAATCATCAATTAATTATTAATATAAAACAATTCCTAACTTTCAAAATAGTTGTTACTTTTGAAATTTTATTTTCTATCAAAACAAAAAAAATATTAATGTCATCATTTAGAACTTCAATAGAGCATTAATTCTTCACTTGTAAACTCTTTCAATTATTGATTGATAAAACTAAGGAACTCTCAAGTCGCTTCAAAGAGCATTAGCTTCTTTCTTTATTTCTTTATTTCTTCTTTTCTTTCCTTTTTTTCTTTTCCATTGCCAACCATTTCATAGCCATTTGAAGTAAGGATAACTCTCTTAATATAATTTTTTTCATTTATAAGATTCAAACTTAAGACTATACTTAAGGACATCAAGTTTTATTCACTATCCAAACTAAATTACTAATAATCATGGTATGGAAAACTAGACCAAATAGGCCAATTACTGAACCATTGGATTAAACCTGATAAAGAGGTGAATTAACCCAAAAGAAAACTAGTTCAAAATCAGTGTAAGTGATAATGGACTAATATATCATAACTAGTAAAATTAGTGATCTAATTAGTTGAACTAGTCAAATTTTTTAATTTTAAATTCTTTTTTTAAATTTAAACCATGCTTCTAAACTGTAACTTATGCATACCTATATATAATAAGTATTAAAAAAGGAAGATTAATGAACAAATGGGCAATGAAAATATATGTATATAAATTATACATTTTTAAATTATAAAATAAATATCTATATTATAAATATTTTACATCTTAAAATTATTTCCTTTTTATTTTTTAACTTATAAAATATTTATTAACTTTTTGAAATTGTATTTTTACTTCTTTATCTCTAATCAGATATTTTTTAAATTTATTGTTGTTTTTATTCGAGATTAATTTTTTAATATTTTGTTATTTTTTTATCATTCTTATTTAAAATAGCTTATATATAATTAATTAAAAATATATCAATATAATCACGATTGGTTCCACCATGGTCCATTGAAAACCAGTTCTCCGGGTGAACCAATTTTTTATGCCTTGCTAATAATAATTTCATTTGGCAAAAGTTAAGAAATTTAAATATCATTAATTACAAAAGTTGAAATTTAAAACATAAAATATAGAATATCCTAACTTAATTTTATTTATGCTAAAAGATTCAAGCACCAGTTAATCTGGATTCAGATATCTAATAGCCATGCCTGAATACACCCTCTTTCCAAAGCTAACGCTTCTCATATGAAGGCTGAAGAACATTTGCTTGAAGCACCACTCCACGTAACCAACACCTTTACGTCAGCCTGTATCTCTGATTCGTACTCTCATGCAAGATTACTATTCCTAAATCACATCAATTACCAGTATTTCACTTTACTATGTATATTTGATTGTGTTTTTCTTCTGTTTTTTCTGAAGTTTAAATATCTTCCATTATAGTTTGAGTTTTCAGATCCCACATGAAAATCAAATTGAGTCATTATTAGTATATATCCTAAAAATATGATTGTTATTCATCTCGAGGGATAGATTACTACCAAACCAAAACGACTTTCCCCTACAGTAATTCATCATATGTGCTTAATATATATATATATATATTCCATATCAGATAATAAACATATATAGGACAGTTATGTGAGGGACAATGTTTTCTTTCCACAAACTTTGGAAGGAAAACCTTTTTGGTATATCTTCAGGAAATATTTTAACCTTTTGGGAGAACCTTACCTAGATAGCTCTCCAAAGTGATCTTAGACGTCGATGAGAATGCCTTCACTCCTAGTGTGTGTGTGTGCGTATATATATAGCACATATATGGATATACATATTGATAGTACAATACTATACCATAGTTATGATTCAGATGTGTGTAGAAAATGAAAGAGTATACTTCTCATTTCTCAAAATGATGTTTCGTCGTAGAATATAAATAGAATAAGACTGGAAATAAATGAAGAAGAGGAATTAAATGCTTTTAACCAAAATTAATAGTAACTAGATTTTTCTCCCGTGTGATGCACGAGAATTTTATTCATGGAATCCACATATCTTATTCAAAATAAAAAAGTATATACAGACAAAAAATGGAGCCTAAGATAAACTATATAAATAATATCGCAGCACTATGCATAAGTCATTCATCATGAATTTACTTCCCACAAGACTTATATTATAATATAAAAGAAATAAAAAATAAAAAAACTGAAAAATGATAAATAAATAAGAGATATTTAAAAAATCTAATAAAAACTTTTAGAAAGAGTAAAAAAAATATAGAAAGAAAGTTAAAATAATAAATAAATTGTAAAACTACAAAAATAATAGAAAAGAAAAATTAAAGAGATAATAGTACTAGAAAGTTAAGATATAGAGTGGAAGAAAAATAAAAAATAAAAAATGCAAAATAAAAACGGAAAAATGATAAATAACTAAAAACATTTAAAAAGTTTTTAGAAAGAGTAAAATTAAATAATTTTTTTAAAGTCATGACTTGTGAGCCAGTACTATTCGAGTCAGTACTATTCACAGTACATGGCTTTCTATAGTTTTAATAAAACTAATATTTTCTAAAATGTAATAATTTTTTTATGTTATGAGGGCATTTTTTTATAAAAGTTATGAGGGCATTTCAGATTGATAACTTTCAAGTAATAGTAATAATTTATTAATATATATCATTACAAGACTAATTTTTAAAATTTTTATTCATTTTTGTGATTTTAATTACATCCTTGTAGATTATTTTTCTGCCTAGGTTATCATTATAATATGAAGAAGCTGATGAATAGAAAAATATTTTATACCACAAATTAAAGTGGACATATATGAAAAATGTAAAGAGTACATATTGGGGCGCTTTTGAAATTTTATGGGGATTCCCATATACAGCACAACACATTCCTTTGTCTTATGACGAAGTAATCATTTGGGGATGGTGGTTTCCAGAGGAAATTAATGCAGTAAGGAATAGTATTCCTTCATTCCAAATAAGGCATATGATCGATAGAGATGCAATTAAGCAACAAAAAATCTCTAGAAAAGGAAGAGAAATCAGCACAAAGCCACAGAGATCTCGAGATTCCAGAATAGAGATAGAAGCAGGGAAAGGAACCACTCGGAAAAATTCTCCATACCCTTTACATTTAACTTGTCCCTCATATATATATATATATATATAGACACACACACACATATATGTACAGCCTCATTTGCTTAAATCTTGTAGAACTTCTTGTTTATTCTAGTTCATGCGTCTCACTCCTTCTCCCACCTCATTGCCTATGGGCCCATGCTTTGTAAATTACTTTTGCAACCTGTCGTCTCAATTCCTCCGCATGAAATCTCTATGCTCCGAGTAGGTACTTCTCAAAAGGAAAGAGAGACACAGAACACGAGGTGGCTGAGTCACATTCCCTCCGTTTGCACGAGAGGAAAATAAGGGAAAAAAGCAAAATTTAGGGAGAAAATAAAAAAGAACTTAGACATTTCTTTTATCTAGATTCCTTCTTATTTTCCTTCCTAATATATCTCTCTCTATTTTTTCGAGGGTAGGCCTCACATGAGACCCATCCCCTAATTAGGACTCTCCTGCCTTGTATCTCTTTCTTTTGGAGAAACACGTACTTCTTGAGGAAAAAAGAAGCATTGAGAGTCGTTGTTTGATTCCTCCTCAACGACCACTGGCCTCATCATATATAGTTTGTCATTAGATTCATTATTGCGTTCTCCATCTTTCTTTTTCTCCCACCAAAATTTAGCAATTAGTTTGATACTCTATAGGTTCGCAACGGTATGAGTCTTAATTGCTTACAATTCAAGTATTAAATAAATCATGTATCATCGCACTAGGCCATGAACACATGATGAATATTCCTTTAATTAAAGTGATTTCACTAGAGTGAGAATGAGGAAAGATATAGGACTTGTTTGGATAGCATTTATAAGACTTCATAAATGCTTATTGTGGCCTATAAGTGCTTATAGTAGGGTATTGCCAAACACATCAGTTAGCCCCATAAATGCTAAAACAAAAAAAAAATCACTTATATGCATAAATGAAAAATTTTCATTCATCATTCTCAATAATAATTTAAGGGATTGTTCATTCAAAATTTTCAATTATCCATCCAAAAGTGATTCATCTAAACATATTATTTTCTCAAAATTACTTTTGAGGTAAAAATATCCAAATATAAATATTTTTTACAAAATCAATTATATTAAAAATTAATTATGTAAAAGTTAATCCAAATGTACATATAGACACAAAATAGTATGACTTATTTATATGAGACTCATGATATTAGAAGTAGGGCTAACTATTCTCAAATAAGCTACATTAATGTTCATGTCTCATGATAATATATATATATATATATAATGATTAAAACAATATATAAATGAAAAAGAAATATTATTAATGAACTAAATGAATAATTCAGGTCTAACATCTGAATCCAACCAAATCCTAGAATGGTGTAGTCGTTCATGAGGAAAGAAGAAAGAAAACTAAAGGAAAACATATATAATAATAATGCAACAACGTACATTAAGAAGGAAAAAAAGTAAGAGAATAAAAGTAGAATTGACCAAACATGCACTCCTTAATAATCTCTATGTCTCTAAAGATTCCAAGCGTTTGAGTTTACAGACTTCTTCAAAGGGTTGTGTGTTGATTCTAATTTGTACTATTCTTCGCTCCAAGGCTCCTCTCTATGTTATATCTACTCAATAACATGAAAAAATAGCGTAAACTATCGTGTAATTAATGACTATAAAAAGTATTCATTCGCTCTTAGTATACAGTTATGCATATTTTAACACTTTATGAGCTGTCTAATTTCCTCAATATAAATTTAAAATATAAAATTTATAACAAATTATATTGTATGAATAGTAGTAATATTAGTACATCTCATTTTTTAAAGTCTATACCATGCCCAAAACCCATTTTTCAATTCATTAGAAACACACACACATGCAATTAATATAAGAATTAAAAATGGGTCCAATTCTGGTATCTATGTGAATCAACCAATTATTTTAAATTTTAAATCAATTAAGACCCGGGCAAAACCCCAATTTTAATTCTTCACTAACAAAGCTTTTTAGCCATGATGTGTAAATCTATGTTTTTGTGTGGTATTTGCTAGCTCATTACCAACTAAACCAACCTTTATTAGTAACTTCAAGTTTAATTGGATTTGAATTAAACTATGATCAAATTAATGAATAAGAAACGAAACAATCTATGAATCTAATTTTAAAAATATTTGGAAAGAGGAATCTTGGATTCAACGCAACATGATTAGCTGGCATTTGGGTCACATGGTCGTTTTGATAAGGTTTTTGTCGTCTTCCTGAGTCGCTGTCTTTGTCATGAGCGTGCGCATGCTCTTCCTTATGTCGTCTCACTTTTATATGTTCTTCCATTTTTTGCCTAACCGTCTGTTCCTCTCCTCTCTTCCTTTCCTTATCAATATGCCGTACGCTTTATGGTTTAAGTTTCTTTTTTTTTTTTGGCAAAATGAAACTTTAGATTTTTCTGAATCAAGCCACATTTCATTAGGGAAAACTCCCTCAAAGACGTTTTTTACATTTACACAATCTTAAATCTGAGATATCATACTTAAGCGACTTTAATCTCCTATACTATGACCAACACTTATTAATTATGGTTTAAGCTTTGCTTTCAATTATAATATTAATAGATCCAATTGTTAAATTTAACGGTATTTAATAATTGTCATTATGAAATTTAACTATATAACTTTTAATACTAATTTTTTTATTGTTTTTTGTATTCTTCCATAGTATTGAAACTTTAAACTGGTATATTATATTAATTAAGTCTTAGAAGCCATTTGGTATGTGATAAGTAGATGAGGGAAATAGAACTTTCCAGGAAATTGCTTGGTTTAAAAAAAGTATGGAATTTTCCAAGCAGTTTGTAATATTTTGTCAAAAATATCCTAACTATGTAACTCATTTCTTTAATAAAAAGGGTGTTGATATTTTTAACACTAAAACATCACATATTTATTTTACAAAATAATTTGAACTTTCTAGAAATTAAGAAATTAAAAAATTAAACAAGCAAATAAAACATAAATTTATCGGAAATTCTACTAACCCAGAAGCTACCTTCCAAAGTATACCAAATGACTCCTTAGTCATATTGGATCAATGGATCAAAAGTTGATCAATTTAGTCAGAAGTTGATTACTTGATTATCTTTAAATTTTGTTGAAATTACATACACTTTACTTTTAATTTTACTAAAATTATAGAGATTTTCTCTTTATGTTTAAAATGTATGAAGATATCCCTTGAAATAAATAATAAATTATCCAAATATCAGAAAAGTTGAATACTTAAATGAATACATTGTAAATAAGTCTTGAAGTTGAGCCTTATAAATTAAAAAAAATTACATTGGGAGAGGGCTCAACAGTGCTTGAATTCAACTTAATAGGACATATACCTCATAATTATAAAACAAATATCAAATGTCAATATGATTTAAAAAAAGAAAAGAAAAAGTTAAATACCATAGGAGGAACCACTGAGCTTTTGTTTACTGTTCGCCCAGAGGATTCTTCTTTTACGTTCCTTCTTCTGCTGAGTTCACTGTTTCAAGACTGCCCTCTCTTGTCCAACTTTTTCTTCATCGATTCAGACTTCAGACTGTTGACCTCTCTTTGTTTTTCATCCAATTCAGTTGCTTCTCGCATCACAACTATGTCTCACCTACTCTTTTGTTTTTATTTTTTTTTTTGGGGGGGAAAATGGAGCTTCTAATCGCTATACTTTCAGCGAATTTGGTTTCAGTCCCTATACTTTATTTTTTTTTGAAAGGCATCCTCATAGTTTTGAACGTTTGAGCCGTTGGTCCCTAAAGTCTTAGAAAATGGCTTGAGGACAGTGAGGTGGGCAAAACGGTGTCAAATGAGCTGTGGTTAATGGTAATAATAAGATGAAGTGAGTGAGATGTGGGTGATGTTTGGAGCTCAAACTTTATGTAACATAGGAAAAATTAAAAAAAAAAAACATATAATTTTTTTCCCATTAGAGTATGATTACTCTATTTCATAGGCTAATCCCTTGTAAATGGATTTTTTTCCCCTTATATCAAGTAGGTAAAGACTTTGAACTTCAATTATCACCCACATCCATCTTAATTTTATTATTTAAACTAGCCTCAGGTGAGTTTTTTTTTTAATTTTTTTTAACACAGGTGGGTCTTTCTGGCCAAAAATAAACTGGTGATTCTTTTTTTAAAGCAGAAGATACCTTGCGAAGGGGGCATTTTGGCCCAAGCCAACTGACGCATAATGGGTTATAAGAAAACCAATACGATATGGGCTCATTCTTTTGTTGGGTTAATTGAGCCAGTGTTCATTCATATTAACAACTATTCCACAAAAAAACAACTATTTCACAATAGGAAAATATATAATTGTTGAAAAATCCCTATCATACTCATTATACTAATATTTTTCAAGGAAAAAAATACTGTTCATAACCCTTCTTGTGAATAATGTTTTTGAAATTGTCATATTGAAATTAAAAAAATAAAAATTAAATTCTCCTACTTTTCCTCTTATCTTTTCTCTCTTCTACTTTCCCACCCTCATTTTTTTTCTCTTAACCTGTCTCTCTCTTCTATTTTCTTTATTTATAATTTTATCTCAACTTTTCTATTTCCCCAGGTTTCCCTATTTTTATTTTCAATTCATTTTTTATTTAATTTTTATTTAAATCTCCCTCCTTCCCCATAACTCCCTCTCTGTCCCCATATTTTTCAATTAATACTTTTTTATTTCTTAAAATTTTATCTGCTATCTAAATTTTTATCTCCATCATTATAACTTCTCTCTTTCACCTTCCCTTTCATTTTTTTTTAAATTTTACATCTCCTATATATTAATATTTTCGAAAAGCACTATTATTTTTAAAATTTTTACTTCTGTGCATATTAGATTTATTTCGTATTTATTTTTTTATAAAATATTTTCATGTTTTTAAATTTTTAAATATTTTAACTTTTTTCACATTTTTATTTTTTTATTTTTTATTTTTCTGCAATTCTAATAATTTCTTAATTATTAATTATTCATTTCTTCAAGTTAAATATTGTGAGATATTTCTCATTGTAACCTCTCTCTTTAACTTATTTTTTAAATGATCAATTTTATTATATTGTTTGTTATTTTAAATGATCAATTTTATGTTGTTTGCATATCATGTTTTCCCTGCTTTATTTCATTTCTAATCATTCTTTAATTTTGTTTATTTTTTACAAACGAGGAATATCCTTTTTCTTAAAAAAAAAAGTTATTGTCAAAGTGAATTAATATTGTCCAGCATCAATTTTTAATAATTTTCTCATATTCAATTAGTACTTATGGAGAAAGTATATCGTATGACCATATATATATATATATGTATTAAATTTTAATGTGCTTTTGATAATTACATTACTTAATTATAAATTAAATATATATATATATATATATATTATTTGCAACAAAAACTTCCCGTGCATCCATGCAACGCATGGAAGAGCAAATATAGTTAAATTAATTTATGGACTTATAAATCGTAGATTAACATTAATTAGTTGTTAGACTAATCACCAAATATTTTTATGATTTCAATAAAGTAAAAAGCATTCTGTAAATGCATTTAACATGTTACGGGTAGTTTGTAACAACTGAATTATCTATAAATGAAATTTGATATCAAGAAATACATTCTTATATCGGCTAGAGATGAGAAAACATGCTTGCTCAACCCAAACGGGTTGGCCCCGTGACGTGTTAGAGAAAAAACAGGTTGGGTTGCGCTAACTTGTTTTCCTTATGGGTTGGGAAACCCTAACCCAACTTGTTAAGTGTGGGTTGGCGGATTATACGGGTCAACCCGTGAACCCACCAATTACCTTTTTCAAAATTTTTTTTTATAAACCAATTTAAAATTCTAAAAATTTCATGGAATTTTTTTTTATAATTCTATGTTAACAAATTTGTAATGAATCATGTATATATATATATAGCAATCTAAATTTTTATGAGTTAATAATTTGATAAAAATTTTGTGATTATTGTCTATAATATGGGCTTTTTAAAATTTTCATTTATTTTTTGACTATATTTTTATTGTCATTTCTTATCCAACTTTTATATGTTCTTACAACTCTTGAAATGTCATTTTTTTTCATTTTGGACATACTTCAAATTTTCTTTTCTTGTGTTAGTATCTATTAAAAAATTGTACAAAAAAAAACAATTTAACCCATATAACCCGCGGGTTAAGCCCGCTTAACCCACGAGTTATATGGTCTAGGTTAATTCTAGCTCGTTTTAAATAGGTTGCATATTTTGCAACCAAACCCACATATTTTCATGGGTTAAACGGGCCATCCCACGGGTTGCAACCCATATTAATGGCTTTAATATGGATCCTACAAAGGAGAGCCCACCTCATCATTTTTATCTCATTCTCTACTCTACCTAAAAGTAAATTTTGAGTGATCCAATTCCAACAATTACCTCATTTATCCTCTATTTGATTCGAGAGATTTTGGAAGAGAAGAGAGGGGAGGAAAGAGAAAATTTTTTATCTTTTTTTTTCAAACAAAATAAAGAAAAATGAATATTTTTCCTTTCTCTTCTTCCTGTTTAAGGATTTACCTCTTTATTTGGTTTTAAAAAAAATAGATAGAAAGCTTTCCCTTATTTTTCTCCCTTCTAAAATCCGTCGAACCAAAGGAAATAAGACCCCTACTCATTGTTCAACTTGATACCAGTTACTTTATTTTGTCCCACAACGGAAAGTGAAGAGTTTGTTCTTGGCCGAAGATGAAATGGGCAAACTCTCTAGAATCTTGAGGATATTGTGAGTTGTATCATATCCCTACCCTCTTCCTAGTTTGGAACCTTCTTAACTACTTCTAGGGATCTTTGGTATCAAGTTTGGAACTTTCTAAATCTAATTTCCCATTAATTATTTTCATGCCAAAACTTTCATAGAATTAAAGCCCAAGAAACAAGTGTAGCAATACCCACGTAGTCCATCACGCTAGTCCAATGATATGAGCAAGAAAAATAAAGAAAGTAGAAATGAGTAGATCGGTGAAAGGAAATTGAGAACAATAAACTTAGTAGAACAAATGAAGTTCAATTAGTACTTTTATAAAAAAAAAAAAAAGTTCAATTAGTACTAATATAATCTTAGATTTACAACCAAAACAAAAATAGAAAATTTCAACTTTTCAATAATTTTTTAGGCTAGTTACCAAAATGTTGAGGCTACATGATTTTTTTTAATAAAGTAATGTATATATATTATAAGAAAATAGAAAACACATACCATAGATATTATTTGAACATCTAATAAAGATAGTAGGGATGTTGGATAGGTTTATCTCAGAAATTTCTTATATTGACAGTGAGATACGAATCCACACTTTTATATACTATAAGTTATATTCTTATCAATTAAACCAATTTTCATTAGCAACCAAAGGACTCAAATTAAAAAGGAGTTGATATGTTTTAGGTGAACAAGAAAAGTTTAATATTTTTTGTGAGCACCAAATATTAAAATTCTTTAGTTGAGGTGAACAAGAAAGGCTGAATATAATAATTCTTAGTAAAAACGTAATGGGCTAGGATTCACCTCAACTAAAGATCCGGTCAGCAGGCCAACTTGATCGTGACCCAAACTTTTATAAAATTAAATAAGAGAATTTTGATGAAATACATGAGAGAATACTTTTCGTTCCCTGTGTAACATATTTTCAGTTCATAATCTCTAAATATAAACCATCAAATATAATGATCATTTTAAGAGTTACAATAACAAAAATAAAAATATTAATTTATATAATTGTAAATTTTCTTTTTTTTTCTTTGGGCCAAATTGTAAATTTTTAAGAAAAATAAGAGTTATAAGAAAGTCTTAATTTGGGATTATTGACATCTCTGTAACATAACGCTTAACCCCCGCCCCTCTTTCTATATATATATATTTATTTGTATCTCCTTCGTCATTGAGATTTAATAGGAAGACAGTAATCACTGGCTTAAATAAGACAAAGAGGATTGGATTAACTTCCTCATCATTATGGAAACCTCTCAAGAATAGATATAATTTCGATTAGTGATGTTTAGAAAGTAGAGTATGTGTAATATGTTCATAAGTAACAATTAATCTGCACCTTGTGGAATGCTAGAAAATATATAGTCAGAAGTACTAAAGAAATGTGAGGTTAATAAGAATTTAAATTTATTCGCCGGATGGTAAGAAATAATTTGGTGTACCTAAAGTGTCACCTTAGTGGGGGCTTGTGGCTTGTTGGTCAGAGCATATAGCTATCACTTGTGAGGTCATTAAGTTCGAATAGGCAGAACCAAACAAAAAAAAGGTGTCACCTCATTTATGCATTATCCAATGAAAATATTCCAACTCAAGAAAATTAATATTACATGTTTGCTTAGCTGTCATATTTTTTGTTTATATTATTTTAATAATTTATTTTTAAAAAACTCTTCCATTCTCATTCTCTCTCTCCAATTTTTGATACACCTTTTAAATTTACCCGCCGGATGGTGATGCTTATGTCATCCTAGATATCACAAGTAAATCAATATGAACTTTGACTGTAATAACCTTCCCTGTAATTTTTAGCAATTTTTATCTTTATGCAATTTTCATCGCTTTAATAATGTGAGATTCACTGAATTCATCAATACAATCACTAATCCGTGCATTATGGAGACTGAAAACTACTACTCATGTTTCTATTGCAAGTCAAATAAAGACTTTTTACTTTAAATATTCAGTATCTTAGATCTATTCCTATTTTAACTGAAAGATTTATTACGATATAGATTAATTTAAATCGAATTGGTTAGGTGGGACCACAAATGGTAACAAAACTCTACCACTAAGAATTTTATACAATTATTATATTCCCAAGTTCAAACTTGAGACTTAGCAAATAAAAGACTTTAATTAAGTTAGTAATTGTCACAAATCATGCTTAATATTAGGATGCCTTGATCATTAGAAAACAATTTAAGATGATAATTCTGACGTACTTTAGAAATATGAAGTTAATTACAAATAGATAAGAAGAAAGAGATCGATCTTATCTTTGCACAATTGCACATGTATGTCCTATAAAGATAAAACCTGCTTTTATATGTTTTTTTATTTAACTTCATCGTGGTAGGGTACTTTAGAGAATATCTGGTTAGTTAAATAAAAGATAATATTTAGATAAAATATAATGACGATGCCAGCTTCTCACCTCACTCTCATTTGTAACACCCATATGCTGAGTCTTCTTCCTTTCAAAGTCTTCGTCTTCTTCCTCTGGATACCTTAACAGGAAGGATGAACAACTAAGAGCAATTTCTACAAACGCAATATATCTATCTGCGATCGCCATGAAAACTATTGAAAGCTGCAGAGTAGAAGCAGCGCATGGATCATCAAACCATAACCTACCCACTGCTTCCTCACTTCCTCTCACCTTCTTCGACTTAGAGTGGTTAAGACTGCCTCCTGTCGAGCGACTTTTCTACTATGAATTCCCTCGCCCAACAACTCACTTCTTCCATCATGTTCTTCCAAACCTCAAGCACTCTCTTGCTCTCGCTCTTCGTTATTTCCTTCCTCTCTCTGGCAATCTCTCATGGCCCCATCATTCCTCTAAACCTTTCTTAAAATGCGAACCAGGCGATGCTGTTTCTCTTGTCATAGCAGAATCTGACGCTGACTTTGATCATCTCAAAAGTTTCGATCTTTGTGAAGCAACTAAGTACCACCATCTCATACCCCACTTGACCATTTCCCACGACGAAGCTTCAGTCTTGGCCTTACAAGTCACCTTGTTCCCAAACTCTGGATTCTGTATAGGAATTGCCTCACACCACGCTGTTCTTGATGGGCAAACTTCGACTTTGTTTATGAAATCTTGGGCTTTTCTCTGCAACAACATCAAGGATCAATCAACACCACAAATGGCCTCTTTAAGTCCTGATTTGGTGCCATTGTTTGACAGATCTATAATTAAAGACCCTATTGGGATTGAGGATAGATTTCTCAGCGATTGGTTAAACCATTGTGGACCCAACAATAGAAGCCTCAAGGTTTGGGAAATGGAATTTCCAGCAGAGGCAACTAGAGGCGTATTTGAACTGACACGAGCTGATATCGAAAAGCTAAAACAGTTTATAGCGGCCAAGTTGGAAGACAAGGGTAAGAACATTCAATTGTCAACTTTCATATTGTCCAGTGCTTATTCATGGGTTTGTAGAGTCAAGGCCGAGGAAATGAAAAGCAAGAAAGTTCAATTGGTCATCAATGTGGATTGCAGGCCTCGCTTAGATCCACCTCTGCCTGCAACGTATTTTGGGAATTGTATTGTAAATCGCATGGCAGCTGCAGAGACGAGAGAACTATTGGGAGAAGATGGTGTTGTTGTGGCAGCAAAAGCCATGGTTGATGCTATAGAAACTCTGAAGGATGGACTGTTGAGTGGAGCAGACAAAGGTAATCCAGTATTACTGGGTTTTTTCAGCTCTGATATGAAGACGATTGGGACTGCTGGGTCACCAAGATTTGAGGTTTATAGTACTGATTTTGGATGGGGAAGACCGATGAAGGTGGATATGGCGTCCATAGATAGGACAGGAGCAATATCATTTTCAGATAGTAGGAATGGTAATGGAGGGGTTGAGATTGGTTTGGTGTTGCAGAAAAATGTAATGGAGACATTTGCTTCTCTCTTTGTCAGTGGTCTTGAATCTTTCTGAAAGCTTTAATTTGACATTTTCTGAGTTTTTGTTTGGAAAGTTGTAGTATAACAATGAGGTTAATAAAGTATTTAAACTATATATTCATTAAAGCTTCTATAATGTTGCTTGAGGGTTACTAGGATTGAGTCATACATTAAGTGCCCATTTAGTTTGCCTTTTTGTAAAAGTACTTTTAGAATAATCATAGTTTACAAAAATAAAGTTTGGATAAAAGTACAGAAGTTTACTGAAAACTTATTTGAATGAAAAAAAAAAGAAAATAGTGGTTAGAAATCATGGTTTGCTTTGCAAAAATGCAAACCAAACAGGCCCTAAAAGATTTCAAAAGTTGTTGACTATTTTTGTATTTGTATGCCTTTTAATGTTCATCATTTTCAAAAGAAATAGTTATACCTAAGCATTAATATTAATTTGTGAATTAGTAATAAATGTTTGATTATAAGGCCTCAACCAATGTTTTGACCAAATCGGATTGGATAGTTGAACATGTCATCGTCACTTGGAGAGATCATCAGTCCATTCTAAAACTTTAAGCCGTTTTATAAGTTAGATTAGATTAGACCATTTAAAATTGACTTTTGAGCCGGAACTTGACATTGGTTTCACATAATTGAGGAATCTATTTTAATCCTTGAAAATAAAGTTGGAGCATGGAGAGACCCAACTAAAGAAAATGAAAAAAGCAAAGAAAGAATGAGGAGGTGAAGAAGAAAGACAATGCTAAAAGATGAGAAGCAGATTTTGCTAGAAAAGAATCCAAAATGGAAGATGAAGATATTACTGAGAAAGATTCAATTAGAATGCAAACAGAAAGGGAAAAACTGAAGTTTTAAGGATGAAAGAAGAAAAAGATGAATCTACAAGCTTCAATGATGAACTTCTAGTATTATGAAGAAGAAGACAACGACCTTATGGTATTATGAGGAAGAAAACGATGGCCTTTTAGTAAATGGCACCAGTTTTTTTTTTTTTTGAAGGCTTGAAAATGGTGTGGCAATGGTACAATACCCAAAGACCCATATAAAGTTGGGCATGAGTTGTCATTTCACTAATTTCTAAACTTTTTATTTTAAAATATTAAACCCCATTTATTTTAGATTTTTCCACTTTTTTATCATATGTACGTTTTTTTTTTCTATACAAGAAAATAAAGTGAAACATGAAAAAATTGACCTTATTTATAATATTATAATATAACTATGAGTAATTATAAGCAAGTGGTATTTAAATAAATTTTAATATGCAACACATAGAATGAATGCATTTATATCATTAACTGAATTATTGATGATTAATTATTAATTTCTAAATTTTTAATGCGATGTGAATATATTTATTTCTAATTTATTTTATTTTATACTCATTATTTTTAATATATAATTTTATTTTATTTTATTTCATACTTATCGGAGGGAGATCAATTATAGAAAAATTAGGAAAGTCTTAAAAGTGGTTCTAATTGTTAGAGGAGCTACCATTTGGGTTTGAATCTGACTTAATCAAATAAATAAATATATGTGTTAAAAAATGTGGTTCTAACTGCAAATGAACTCTTTGATGATGATATTATGAGTAACTCAATATTTATTATGTTACCGGTTTGACAGCTGGTCTAACCGGTTGAACCGTAAAAATTGTGACCCGATACTATTTTTTGGTTCGATATTTGGTTTGATTTTTAAAATATTGGTTTGAATTTGAGATTTTACTTAAAAAGTCTTAAGTTCTTTATCATTTAATCTAAATGTTGTTGGTCAAATTGTCCTTTAGATTTAATTGAGTTGATTTTGAATTTTTTATTTTTTATAATTTAGTTTATTTTTAAATTAATTTTGTTTAAAAAAAAGAGGTACTTTTCCTGATGTCCTACATCACAATCTCAAAAGATATCATAAGCAAAACAAATGAATTTGACTATAATAACCTTTCCTGTAACTTATTTTATCACTTTTTTCTTGCAATTGTTATCTTTAAGCAAGCTTTCATCTCCCCTATCATGCAATCCACTTTATTGGTCAGACGGTAGATAATGTGTTTTCTAATCTGTAATTGTCCTATTCATAAATCTAATCCTTGCTTTTTAAACATTGTGGTTTTGCTACTTTTGCCAAGTGACTCAAATCTGCTATGCTAGCTCCCTTCGAAAGTCATATAAAGACTTGCTGCTGAGTAACACTATTTGTCACGACTTCGGAGATTATAAAGAATGCAATAATAAATTGGGTAATACTCACTTGTTGGAAAATCCAATATTCAGAAGAATAAAATAGGTTAAGATTTAACCTGCTTTGCTTTTTAATTGGCACACAAAATCAAGGGAAAGAAAAAAAGAGTAAGAGGAAGTTCAACCCCTTGTGCCTCATGATGTAATTAATGGGTTTTCAACCCCTTGAGATTGATGTTGTGTTGAAGTTTTAACCTCCTCTTTTTTTTAGCTCTAAAAAAAAATCGTGCGACCATAGTTCTAGTGGCTATGTCACTATGAAACCTTCCAATAATTAATCAATTAGACTATTTGAAGCTACTCCCCCCTATTCATATTAAAAGATGTGTATTTTGTAAACATTTTCTTGGTCCATAATTAATATAAGTAATTGTGTATTGATTTATCTTTTTTACCCCTTATTCATTTGAATGATTAATTTGTAATTTATTCTAAAGTAATGGAATGGAGTCTTGTTTACTTCCTCTAATTAATAGGAGTAAAAATAAGATTTTTGACTTTTTTTTTAGAAATTTAAGAATATAACAAAATTTCCTTAAAATGCATAAAATTGTTGGAAACACTTTATATTATAAATTATAGGGAATAACTTAGTTGATAAGGATGAAATGAGGTGTGGGTAAAGATTAAATATTTAAAAATTAATTACAAAACTCATATTTCTTAGTGTTTAGATAGGGAAGGGAACTCACTGGTCATTAAAAAGGCTTTCAGTTGAACTCTACCCAATGGACTTTAATGTAAAGGGGCGCGAGGTATATTTTAAAACAATAATAAAATAAATAATTGTTAAAATTATATAAACTTTTAATATATATTTATGTATATATAACTTAATATTAATAGATTGTATATCTTACGCATGTCTTCTATGAGATTTTATTTATTAAAATGATTGAACAATGAGCTCATAGTCAATAACAACTTACTTTCAAAATGTTTCCATTTTCTATCAAGAGCCATCTAGTCAAGTGGTGGAGGGCTTAATTAACATTTCTTAGGGTTAAGGTTTTAATTCTTTAGGGGTATAGCAGCCATAAAAAAATTAAGGTTTCGAAGAGGTCTTCCCATCGGTATCCATGAGCTGCCGTAAGGTCCTATACAGCGAGTTGGAATCATAAAAAATTGTTTCTATTTTCTATTCAAAATTCAATAAATTTGTGATCCCTATATCCTAAATCATATCATAAGATAAACAAAGAAAACATTTAATTGAATAAAAATAACTAAAAAATCATAAATTCAAAATCATAATTTAAATAAATGCATATGAAAAATAACTTATTATACACAATAAATGAAAATTAATATTGTGGTATCACTGAAAAATATAACATAATTTGCCAAACGATACTCTAATAAAGTATTTTTCCAAATAGTTCATAGCATCAGAAGTAAAAATTAAATAAACAAAATGAAGGTAAGGACTGGGAAGATCAAATTTTATAAACCTTGAAATCGATGTACATGGCTTTTAACTCTCTCTCATACTATGTTCACTTTCTTCCTGGCCAATCTCGGTTTCCTCTCTCATGCTGAGCTTTTTCACTTCTTCCTCACTCCTCCATTTTAGTGGGCGGGAGAATAAAATGAAATTCCACATATATTTAAATGTGGTTTTCAAAATTTTCTTTTTTGGGGGAAAGGGAGGGGGGGGTTTGTCTGCCCCTCTCAACTTAATGTAGGTCCGTCTATGAATCTAATCCAACCTATTATAGATTATTCACAATTAATTAGAATACAATTCATTTTGGGATACGTTGATATGAACCAAGGGGGGCAACTTCGATCAAGTTGATGACATGGCAATCCCAAGGGTTATTCACAAATATGTATGTGTGTGTGTGTGTGTGTGTGTGTGTAAGCGAAAGGAGTTATTCAACTTGCTGATATGGTGCCACCATGGCCACCAAGCTTACCAAGATTACAAACAAGGTCACCAACAAGAAGACTGGTCACGTTCCCTGGTGTCCCAGTGAATGTAGATCATAGAAAGCGTTGCTGGAAAATCCTAATTGGTGTGATGGAGCTCCACAATGGGCTTAGCTAGTTTTGGTGTTTTGGGCCTGCTCAGGAAGTCCAACCTGAAGAAGTCCAGATTGATGTGATTGAAGGCTTGAAGACTTTAGATGGGACTACTTGAAGGGGAAAAAGATAAATAAGGATCCAAAAGTAAAAATATTTCCCTATCATGACCCTATTTAAAAATTCTCAAGTCTCATGAACTACATTTCTAACTAAGATAAACTATATTTGCAATTCAAAATCCTGATTTGGAAATATTTTTTCTTCAAGGCCCTGAATTGTCTTTTCCTGCTACTTAAAAGTGTATGTGTTTAAGGGGTTGAAGGCCTTGAAATGGATTCATGGGCTCCTTTGTTTAGTTGTTTTATTTATTTTGTTTTCTCTTGTAATAGGCTGAACATTGAATAATCAATAATAAGCTCAATTTGTCTAGTTAGTGTTTTAGTTAGTCCACTTTGTAACTGGTGAAAAAAAAAACGAAGTCTACTTTGTAAATAAGCATGTGTAGTGCATGTAACCTCATTAATGTATTGGTATGCTTATATGAGCTTAGGTCTAATTAGTTGTTAGTCTTTTTAATTATGTTTAAATTTTGTTAAATGTTAAATTTTCAAAACCTATTGAAGACATCGGAATGTTTCTTTTTGGGATAAGGCGTTGGATTTTTTCACGCTGAATTATCTTTTTTAATTTTAGTAAATTAAACAAGCCAACCCATCTAAACCGAATGATGTGTTGACAAAAAAAAAACTGAATGATGAGTTGGGTTTTCATTTTTAACCCATCCAATGTAATGTAGGCCAAGCAGGCCTAGCAATTTATTTCCTGGACTCATAAGGAATTGATCTGTTTAATCAGTCTAACCTATTTTAACGATTGTGATCTTTGAATTTTCAAGAGTGTAATTTCAAAATCCAAATCCAAATTAATCCTTCTTTTTTTTTTCCACTAATCCAAATTAATCCTTTTCACTATAAATGTATGTGTCATTTCATCTTGTGTCGTCTTTGAATTATAAACATTTAAGAAGTTTTTACCATCCTTTTTCACCAAATATGCCATGAAAGTCAAGAAAATAATTTCGTTGGCAAGAAAAAAAAAGTCAAGGAAATAATTTCCTCTCATTTGAAATTCGCAGTTTCTTAATTCTCTCTATTACCAACTGCCCATATTATGCCGCCAACTGTTTCCAAACAAATTCCAGAAGCAGCTATCATTTTGTGTTTCAAAAATATCTGCAAAATAAACTACAGAAATTATTTTTTCTTTTCAAAATTAGTTTTTAAGTTTCTCTTACAAAACTATATATTTTGAAATACAATATACTGAATTTCTTGTATTAAGAAAGATGTTTTTTTTTTTTTTGCCAAAGAACGATGTCTTTTAACTGTATCTCATGTATTTTTTGTATCAAAAATACACCAGCATGAGGTGATTTTTTCATTTGGTGTTGGTTTAAAAAATAATTATATATTATAGAGTTTAATACACTAATTTTCTTTCTATTTTATCTTAATTATAAAAACATCTCTTTATTGAAATTCTATTTCTACCCACCCAACGATTAATTTGTTGTTAAGTAACATTCTCTAGACCAAAATACCCATTTTTAACATAGATATTAGTTAATAATTCTTTAAACCAATTAATTGGTCAATTTTTTTTAAACACTAATATTTTTAAACCTTTTTTATCATATTACAAAATGGATTAATTATGATAAGATTATAAAATTGACTAATTTTATAAGTTAATTGTTTTCAAATATCTATTATTTATTTATTCACATATTTTTAATTATTTTTTTTTTGTAAGTACTAAGAGTACCTTCGATACGTAGAAATCACTAAAGTGAATTTTATTTCTTCCAACAAAATATTTTTCATACACACGGCTAATGATTGAATCCAATATAGTATGTTTAAAGGACCCAACTATCTATAAACTATGCAAATATGTGCACGTGTGCACATGTGTGGGTGCATATGAATGTATATAGAAATAAATTGATAAATATATGAGATTTTATATGATAAGAGATAAGTTGGTCAATACAACTCATTTTATTATAATTTCTAATTATTGAATATCATTTTTAGAATCATAAAAGAATATTTTTAATGAAATTAATAGAATGGATTAAAGTGTGAATTTTTAAAATAAAAGAGATGTTTCTGTACTTAAAGTAAAATATAAAAGTGGTTGGGATATTTTTTTTATTTTATATTTAATATTATAAGTGTTTTATGGAGTCTAAACAAAAATGCCAAAAAGGCCCAAACATGGAGGAAGACATTATGGAATTGAGTTGACATATGACATAACAATGAGAGTTTATTTATGTTTACCAAAAAAAAATGAGAGTTTATTTATAATACATTTGGATTTTGGTTAACTTTTCCTTTTATAATTTTTATGAAGCAGTAGAATATATAAATTAAACTTGCGATAGCGAACAAAACTTTCACTAACTACTTCTAGAATATTCAAACATGGCGGCGATATATAAAATATAAAGAGGACTTTTGCAAAGTCTGTTTTTGGATTCTATGTTCGGTAAGGAGGCAAACAAATCTAGAAAAGTAGAAAGAAATTCTTCTAAATGTACATTATCAGTATAACATATAAAATTTATAGCTTTATGAATAAATGATAGGACTTATTTTCAGTTTTTGTATTTTTTTTACCACCAAGTCTTTGTGTTTGTGAAAGCATATTTAATTATTAAAATAAAGAGTAAATTATTCAACATATTCTTAACATATATGTTTCACCAAAATCATTTTAGTGAAATGTTCACAACCAGAAAAAATTAGAAGTTGATTAAAAAATGTTGTTATTAAAATGATATAGATTTCTTAATGTTAAAAAACTAAATAAAATTCTGCTATGAAACAAATATTTGTTTTATATTTTTTTTTGTAATTTAAAATTTTTCTAATAAATTATATTTATTCAAAATTTTGAAAGATATATATATATTTAAATTAACAGAAGATATTTTGATTAAAAATATATAAAATTAAACTAAGACTGCAGATATGATATTTTCTAGTTTAAAATGAAAGTTTGCTTTCTCTATTTTTTTTTAAAAATTAAACTAACTTAAGTTAGTGCAAGTTAGGGCCAGGTTCACTTCCCAATCTTTGTTTGTGGAGTAAACTTAGTTGGAAGATCTAACATTTGCCCTTAATGCCTCAAAAAAGATTAACTCATTTTGTCAACTGGGATAGTCTTAGTTTACGATAAAGAAAAATAACCCTTTTTTTTTATAAATTATCATTTAATAAAATGTCTCACTTTTTATATTGAAGAAAATTAATAATCTATTACCAATAGTGTATCATATTTTTCAATCTAAACTTTTCAAAAGATTTCCAATAAAGTTGAATAACTGATGAATTTGAATTGAATGTTTGTGGCCAGATCCTTTTCAAACGTTTAAAATTTCCAATTGAACAAATATATGGCATTAGAAAAGCGACATGCCAAACCAACACCACTCAGCCCTCAAAGTCTGAAAATTAAATTAATTTGTTTTGAATGAAAGAAATTAATTATTTTGACAATTATTATTTTTTATATTACGTGGAAAATAAGTATATGTATGTTTCAGTAAAAATAAGGATAGTTTAATACATTTTGCACTATAAAAATGATATCAGAGCATATTTTTTATTGACAATTAATTACATTTTGTTATTTTGGAAAAGAGTAAGATAAAATTTTGAAGGAAAGATTAATATATAATTCAAATATAAAAAATGTATAATTTCCACGGAAACAAAATGGAGCGACCAAGCATCCAAATTGCAGAATTCAAAGTAATCGCGTCAATCAGATATCGGTACTTGAAAGTTCTTAAAGAGATGACCCCTCAAAAAACATCAACAAGAAGAAGAAGTAGAAGTTCCTCTTAAAGCTATGCTTGAAAGTTCACCAACGAATATTCAACAATTTTACACACACACACACACACATATATATATATACATATATTAAAATTAAAGAAAATGCCCATAAAAAAAATTAAAGAAAATAATCTGATATATGCAATGGACAAAGCATATAACCATAATTGTTTTTGAAGGTCTGAGCGTGCTGTACCGCCTAGTGTTTCGTATATATAGACGGAAAGAGCTAATACCAAGCTTCAAAAAATTAGGTCCGACATTAAAACTGTAAAAATATTGATTTAAGATTGAATGATTTAATTATAATTTAATTAAAATTAAATTGGTAATAATAAATTTAATAAATTTTTAATGTTATATATTATGTAGAAAATTAAAAATATTATTAATAAATTTCACAACTTAATATTAAAATATAAACAAATTAATATTTATCTATAATCATATTTTAAATTTAAATAATCAATTAATATTCTATTTTCATATTATTTGTTAAGTAAATTTATTATTATTAATAATTATACATTATAATAATATTTATATAATATTATAATATAAAAAAATTTTAAAAAAATAATGATATTTAGTACTAAAAATCATTTTATTTTATCTTAAAAACTAAAAAATTAAAAATTAAAAAAAAAAAAAAAAGAACTGCCCAATTCAACCGATTTTACACCAGTTCAATATCAGTTTGATTCATTTTTTACTAGTTCTGAGTAGAGACAATCAAGATTTATGACTGGTCAGAATCTAACATCAGTTCCCAATCGATCAAACCAGGGAATCTAGTTCCATTTTTTGTTCCTTGGACAATATCTTCCCGAGACATGAGAAGGATATTTGTATGCTTCAGCATTTTTGTTTTCATGAATTGTTTAAATTTAATTTAAATAATTCATATTTAAATTTAAAATTTTTATTTTTGAGTAATAAATTCGTTTTTTAAAGTAACAATTTAAAGATTATATTTATTTAAAATTCTATATCCATTAAAGTAAAGATATTAAAAATATAAAAATGACATAAAATTAAATCTAGAAAGTCCAAATGTCCCATATTCATGTTTTAAAATAACATGAAATCCATTTTTAAAGAGATTTAGCATTCATTTCAGTAGGATCTGATAACCACAACTTTTTTAAATTACATTATTATAGTCAAAAAGTGAACGAGTCATATTTATTTATATCTTAGAGCCGTGATCGAATTTGATTTCAGTGTCGAAGGACGTGTGGTTCATCAGAGAGAAATCACATTCATGAATGGGTGAGAATTGTCATCGAAATCACATTCATGAATTCCATTTTCTGTCACATATCAATGAATTTATACCCAAGAAAAATATTAAATGTGCCTCCCTTAACTGTTATGCTTTTGATGCACAGCGAACCCATCCTCTTCTCATCCTAAAGTTCTGCTGCAAAAAATGCAATAATTTTGATTTGAGTTTACGAAGTATAGTAATTTGTCTATCATCTCTTCTTTATCCATCAACATTATTAATTACCTGTATTTAATATTTTTTATTAAGGTTAAAAATTAAAAAAAAATTTCATGACCCATCTCAAATGTAAATTTTTTATACTACTCCTTGTTAACCTTTTTGATCGATTTTTAGTTACTTCATTTAATCAATATTAATATTAGATGTGAAAAGAAGGACGAAGAATCTCAAAATTCAATGACAAACAATTATAACCGACATAACCATGTGGTCCATTTGAGAAGCTCAACAGCAAGATCCGTGTGCGCAGCAGAGTCAAGTTTTTCAGCCTCCCTTTTTCACATAAGCTATATCTATAATATATAGATAGATAAAAATATATTAGGTACTCACATACATAATAGGCTCACATAAAAAAATTAAAAGAAAATTATTGCATGAGCCATCTCAAATGTAAATTTTTCATACTATTACTTATTAATCTTTTTGATCAATTTTTAGTTCCTTTGTTTAATCAATATTAATATTAGATATTTAATTGCCACTTTTTAAAATTATGGCTGAAAATTGCCATGGGTCTGAGGAATCAATTTAGCTCCTTTAATTGTGACGGGTATCTTCCCCACCTAATTATATATGTTTATAATATTTTATAAATATGATTAATTAAAAAGGAATGTAAATATTTTCATTTATTGAAAATTTGTATCATTCATATTTTATGAAATTTTTATATCATTATTGTACATAATTTATGTAACATGTAATGCTTATCTTATCTCTCATGTTATAAAGTTATTTGAAAATTTTTTAAAATAATATAATTTTTTTATATAAATATGTTGATTTAAAAAAATAATTGTCCGCCCCCTCCCCCCACAAGTTTTGTTCTGCATCCGCCCCTAATATATATATATATATATATATATATGATGAAATTTATGAAAAAATTCACTTATCGTTTGTGATATGCTTATGGCAGACTCTTGCAATATGAGTCCGCTTCTAATTATTATATATGCTTTTCATAAATTCCTCATCTTCTCGTTCTTACTAAAGTTGGAAGCTCCTCTATAAACCATATATAACAAAACGTTGGAAGCCCTCCACTCTCTCTTCTTCATGGTGACACCAGCCTCCGTGAATGTTCTTGAAGGGTGGCGCCACCTTTGGAAACAACCACTTCTAATATATCTTATCGACTCCCTGTTTAATTGTTTAGGTTGGTATGGTTGGTAAGGTTTTCGTATCAAAGAAGATTAATTTTTATTGCCAGAGTTTAATATATTTTGAACACTAAAAATGTTAAAGAGTACCGTAGGATAAATGGATGGCGTGTCTCCAAAATGAATGAAGAGTCACCGAGAGCGAGAAAAAAAGAATATAAAAGTGTAGTTTTTTACAAAAAATTATGTTATAATTTTTAATAATTAAGAGAATTTCGACATTAGAATTACTCCCTAAGTTCCAAAATATTTCTCATTTTATTTGTTAATTTTGTCATTTTTCAAAATGATTATCACTCTAGAATTTTAATATAGTATTAATTTTTTTTTTATTTTACACTTCGAAGGAAATGAGTATTTAAGATTGTATTTTATTAAATTAATAAAAATAATTAAGGACATTTTTGTAAAATGCTATCACATTTTACTATAATTTAGGTTATTTAATATTTTTTATTTATACAAAGAATGTCATAATGATAAATATTTTAAAATGCAGGAAGTAATTATTAAGCAATTTTATTAAAAAAAAAAAAGGGAATAAATAAGCAAGGCTAACATTATAATATAAAAAATGCCACCTTATCATGGATGATCCCCACCTGTATGTCCTTGTAAGGATTAGGGACCACTCTCTGCTCAATGAAAACTTGATGGGACCAAAGCTGCAAGATTACCTTATCTTCCTACTCACCACAAGTAGTTTAATCAATTTCATTCTTTGTTTTTTGACCAAAAAAAGAAAAACCTCCGCCTTCCCTGTCTCTCTAAGCCCATCTATTTCCTAGGATGGAGTTTCTCTCTCTCACACCACCTTATCTTTGTTTCAAAGATTACCGAGGCTATTCCTTAAAAAAAAAAAAAAGATTACTGAGGCTATATTGACCACAAGTAGTTCAATCAATTTTTTTCTGTATTTTTACCAAATAAGGAAAAAAAACCTTTACTTTCCCCTCTCCTCCGAGTCCATCTATTTCCTAATTAAAATAGAGTCTCTCTCTCTCTCTCACCACCTTATCTTTTTTTTTTTTCGGTAAAACTCACCACCTTATCTTTGTTTAAAGATTACTGAGGCTATATTAATTAATCTTGGGATGGTGGAAGACTTTCCCCAACTAAGTTTAATTGACGCATTACCAACCTGAGAAGCTTTTGGGGTGTGCGTGTACAAAATGCATGCAATGAGAATTTAAATGATATTTTTGAAACCATAGATATTAGATATCATTAAATTAATCAAACCTTAAGAAGTTTACATATAATTTACTGAGTTTAATGAGCATATGCATATATTCCCCCCACTCCTCAATATAAAATGCCTTTTAGAAGTAGTATTTGATTCTAAATATAAGACACTTTATAATGTTATCTAGTGATTAATTATTTTTTTCTTTTCATATAGTTGGTATATAATTAATAGATGATGAATAAATAATATGAAAAGTCTAAGAGATAACATAATTAATAATAATAAATAATAGAAAATATTGAAATTTTTTTATTAAATTTAATAATCCAACTTTTTATCTTAATATATGAAAGGTAGCTGAAAAAAACTTATATTTAGGACTTGAGGGGTAACTATTTATCAATGGAATTAATCATAGGCTAACTGTTGTCATAAATTAGAACACTCCCTCCCCTTATTAAGTGGGGAACAGTCATATGCTGCATATCCTTAGTGATTGCCCACACGTTACATGATTGCTTATTACTCCAATTAATCCACCGGCGAAGCTAGAGGCCACCAATCCACCATGCACGCAGCCTACACTGATTTGAAAGAAGGCACAAACTTAAATAAAAATGACAATATAGAATACTCCCTCCGATCTTATTTATAAAGTATGTTATCTAGAATATTTATTTAGTCCCATTTATAAGATGTTATATTATACTTTGATTCTGGTTCCATGTGATGGTGTGGTGGTCACCAATGGTTTTGGTAGTGGCGACGGTGGTCGTCAGCGAAGAGGAGAAGGAAAGGAAGAAGAACGATGGGTGCTGTGATGATGGGAGAGGCTGAAAAAAATTTTGTTTAATGGGTTTTTGGCTTTTTCAAATTTATTTTTATTTAATGAAATATACAAAATAATTTTGATTCCAACATTTTAGTGTTATTATACCCAACAAACTCACGAATATCATTATTCCATTTCAATTCATTTTATTATATTACCATTCTTCAAAGTTACCAAACTGGACCCTGGAGTTATGATTTAATTTGAATTTGATGATTTCTTCGCTGAAGGAAGCACGTAATCGTCCACTTAAGATTCTCTCAATTTGTCTAAATTTTAATTCTTGATTATTATATTGATATTTAGCAGTTCAAATCAATTACTCGTGAAATGAAATTGTGAATTTTGAATTAATAATATTATTTAATGAATGATCTAGACCATTTAATATTGGTCTAACTGTTAATGAATAAATTGAGATATATTAAAAGAAATACAAATTGAAAGAATGCAAGTGAATGGATGGTGAGAATATACAATTAAATAGAGGAAACAAACAGATGGGAGACATGTATGCGGCTAATTCGTGGGTCTTATTTTTTATTTTTTATTTCCTTTTGAATGGATTCATGTTATCTGGAGGAAACAAATGGTCAAACTAGCATGCATGGCTTCCATTTTCTCACACATAAACAAATTTTTATTTTTAAAATTAAAATATTATCAAATCGTATCCTTAATATAATGATTTTTTAGAAGGTTTTTATAGTTCTTTGTATAAAGACGTTTGTAAAATTCGGTGAAGTATTAATATGTGATTTTTTTTAAATATGCTTGATAATTTTAACTATTTCTTTTTAAATATTAATATGGGATAGATGTTAATAGCTTTTATTAAGTGTATTTTAAGAATGTACGTAATTTTTTATAAAATTAAAATCTTTAACTAATTTTAATTATCCACCTTAATCCATGTGATTTTAGTTAAAAAATTTTATAAAAAAATTGGAGGGAGTATTTTATATAATAATTTTTTTATTTTTATATATAAGATACAATCAACTAATTCATATATACTAGAGTTGAACAAGTTGGCTCGGTACCCAATTGGCTCGGTCCAGCTCTACCACATCTCGCCAATCGGGTCAGGGTTAGGGTTAGACATCCTAATCCCAACCCGACCCGCCATATATATATATTTTAATTTTTTTAAATTATTTTATATATTTTAATTGATTTTGTATAATTTTTATTCTTCATGTATCTAATTTAATACATTTACTATGTAAATATTATAAAAACATTTTAAGATTTTAATGTTTCAAATTTTTTTAAATTTTAAATTAATTTTTTACCTTAATATTTATGTAAAAATAATGTATAATGATTAAATATTTATAAATTTTAAAAAATTTATTTTTTTGTAAGATTATTTTTTAAAAAAATCTATTTTTAAGTATAAATAAGTATATTTTTTTTATTAAATAAATTTTTTTATTTTTTAATTTTTATAAAACATATATATATAGTATCGGGTCAGCCTGGTACTGACCCGATACTAGCCCAAAGAATATCGGGTCGGATATCGGGCAGGAGTCAAACCCGACTTAGTCCGGCCGGTTCATGTCCACCTCTAATATAGACTAATGAATATAGTTAAAGGGTTTGGCCAAAAAATAAATAAATAAATAAACAAATACAATTAAAAGCAGTTGGAAGCATTAAATTGTTAAAAATTTAAATTAGTATTCTGAAATATCTTAATCTAATGTTTAATACTTTTATGTTGTAATTAATAAAAATAAATTGTATTCATTTATTTAATGAAAGGTAAAATAAAAAAAATACATTAGACAACTTATTTTTGTATCTTATATTTAGGAATAAAAAAAACCTCATTTTCAGCATATACATGAATATATATATTTCTATATGTATATCATATTTGGCCTAAATCAAAATATATGTAATAAATTTTTGGGAGAATTGGAAAAAAAGGCAAAAAAATATTTAAGAAATTAGATCTTATTTTAATGTTAGGATAGAATTTTTCCAAATTAGATATGTCAGTATAAATTTTTTTTATGTTAAGTGAAAATAGAATATTTTTAAGTAAAGATAAAAAATTTTCTAAATTTGGTACCAAAATTCAATTTTTCCTAAATATGGTACCAAAACCCCGTTATTTATTAGTCAGCGCGCAACTCATTGCAGCTTGAGTCCGAACATATTTCCGTCTATCTTATATATTTAACGTCGAAAGGCCCCCCGATAAACCATTAGAAATTGTTGGAAGCCTTCCTGTTTTTACTTCTTCATGGCCAAACCAGCCACCGTGAATGTTCTTGAAGTTTGCCGAGTTGCACCACCACCGGAAACAACCACTTCTACCGCCGCGCCGGAAACCTCCCTACGACTCACCTATTTCGACATACTGTGGCTGAGATTCCCACCCGTTGAGCGTCTTTTCTTCTACGAATTCCGCCACCCACCTTCCTCCTTCTTCCATTCCCTCCTCCCAAAACTCAAACTCTCCCTCTCTCTCACTCTTCACCACTTCTTCCCTCTCGCCGGCAACATCACATGGCCATCTCAATCCGCCAATCCTATCATTCGTTACGTCTCCGGCGATGGCGTCTCACTCACCGTTGCAGAATCGAACGCAGATTTCAACCATCTTTCAGGTTCCGGTTTCTCTGAAGCAGAGGAAAGCCGCCTGCTCGTACCCCACTTGACCACTTCCGATGAAGAAGCCTCTATCATGAGTCTGCAGATCACTCTGTTTCCAAACTCTGGATTCTCTATTGGAATAACCACGCACCATGCAGCCATGGATGGAAAATCATCAACTTTGTTTTTAAAATCATGGGCTTGTATCTGCTCTAATCTCAGCGAAACATCATCAACTTCATCGTTGCCAGAGAATCTAAAGCCTGCCCTTGATAGGTCGGTGATCAAAGACCCATCTGGGATTGATGAGATGTTTACCAATTTTTGGTTAAAGCAAGGAGGGCCAAACAACAAAAGCTTGATGGTTTGGGACATGAAGAAAGCAAATCAAGGGAACCCAGTAAGGGGTGCATTTGAATTGATTCCATCAAATATTCAAAAGCTTAAAAGAGTTGCAGAGTCTAGGCTGAAAAAGAAGGTTCATCTATCAACCTTTTCAGTAACATGTGCTTATGTTTTGGACTGCTTAATCAAAGCAGAACAAACAAAACAAGATAAGGTGTTGTTCATATTCAGTGCAGACTGCAGGTCTCGTTTGGATCCTCCGATTCCACCCACATATTTTGGAAACTGCATCGGGGGACCAAAGGTTGTGGCTGAAACAGAGAGCTTGCTAGGGGATGATGGGTTCATCGTTCTTCTTGAGGCCATAAGTGAAGCTTTGAAGAGATTCGAAGATGAAGGATTAAGTGGAGCAGAAAGATGGATTTCAGAGATGGAAAATTTTGAAAAATCTCTTAGATTGTTTTCCTCCGCAGGATCACCACGTTTTGAAGTTTACAGTAACGATTTTGGATGGGGAAGACCAAAGAAGGTAGAGATTGTTTCTATAGACAAGACAGGAGCATTTTCTCTTTCAGAAAGCAAGAACGGCAATGGAGGAATCGAGATAGGGTTGGTGTTGAACAGACCTGAAATGGAGGCTTTTTCTGCTCTTTTTCTCAAAGGTCTTTCTTCCTCGTGATGCTCTCTTAAAGCATTCCACCGAATAAATTCTTATAACTTCACACTTTGAGAGATTAATATAATTTTGCAGCAGATACAGAAACTCAAACTTGGACTAGTGGGAGTTATTTGTTTCAGGATATTTAGGATCGTTTGGTTGGATGCATTACTGAATCTTGATGCTCTTATAGCATTTCATTGAATCTTATTCGGTGTATCAGTTTCATGTAGTTGTTTGTTTGATCTATCACATATATGTTTACACAAGAATCTATAGAAAGTTTGCCTTAAATATTTATATTGTGTGCATATAAATTTCAGTGTCTAGAAAGTATTTTAGGAAAAAAGTATAAATTAAATTAAACTGCGCATGGTAAAAAGCTTAGTTTAAAAAAATATCTATGTTTGACTTCTCTGGAAGGTCTAGAATGGTGGCAGATGAACTTTGTCTACTGGTGGGGTCTGAATTAATACGTTGATAGGGAGTGTTCTGAAAATGTGCCTTGCAAACATGAACATTCAAATTTGATTGAAACGAAAAAACAGGAAACTAAATTTTACCTAGCCTGTGGTTGCCGAACTACAATTCTTTACTTTTTTATAAGGAAAAGTATCGTGTGTTTTCTATTCATTTAGAATTGCACTCGTACAACTCAGGGTGTGGTTGAGGGTGTGGTTGAGTGGAAGGGACTCATCCATCCTTAACCAAATATCAGGAGTTTGATACCCTGGTTTTGACAAAAAAAAAAGAATTGGTACGATATGGAAATATTTTAGGAGACATTAATATTAATATTTTTATATTGAAATTATGAATTTATATGATTATTCTATTTATAATTAAATTTACATATAAAGGGATTAAATGACAATAATAAAAGATAATAAAAACATATGGTGAAAATTCTTTAATCCATTTTTCAAATTTTTGTATAGGACATTTTCATAAATTAACTTGATGATATAAATTTCCATTTGAATTTTTATTTTCTTATATTTATACTCTCATTTGGTGGTTAACCCGTTAATTTGATGAAATATGAGTCATAACAAATGTTTATGTTGTAAGCATGAGTAGAGCATGAAAGAAATAAAAAGACCATTTAAATTGGAAGATATGTTATCTAGTCCCATAAATTCAATTGGCACCAAAAAAAAAAAGATGATATGTGTTGGAACCGAAAATTTTTGGAATTTGGATCCTCTCCATACTTCTCTCCGTACATGATCTTTTTTTATTGATTGTGTGATATAATGATTAAAAAAATAATCTATAAATAAATAATATATTTTATTTAATAGTTTACATTTATTGTTATGAGTTGAAGTTTCTTAAAAATAATTTATAATGCTTATTTAAGATTATTATTAAAATAAATGATATATTTTATTTAAAGTAACAATCAGTGATCTCTACCATTTAAATCAAAATCAATGAATAAGATTACGTATGGAGAGAGGTATAGAGAGAAAGAATGAAGAGGATTCAAATCCAAATTTGAGTTGCTTTTATGTATGTCGGTTGATTGCCTTAGGTTCTCGTTCCCTACCTTCATTTCTTGTTGTCAAGGGGCAATTCAGTCATTTCAAAGTATCTCTTTTCTATTTTTATTTGATCAAACATAAAAAAGAATAACACATATTCTCATTTTTATACATGTCATACCAAACTTAACTAATAGCACTTACCCTTTTCATCCTTTTCCATTTCTTACCCTAAATAAGTTTCTAAGAAATTACACAGTAGAGTTGTGCATGCAAACTCGTGGCTCGGTTGACTTGATCCAACCTGATCCTGTTAGGTTAACTGGGTTGGGCCATATTTTAGGCCGGACTAGGCTTCATGTTAGCTATGGTTTGTTCAGCCTTACCCGACCCGTAGTATATATATGTGTTTTTTTATAAAAAAAAAATATTATTTTATATATATTAATTAATTTTATAAGATATTTTTCTCCATATATTTTATATAATATATTTATTATATGATTACTATAAAAATTTTTTTTAAGATTTTGATATTTTAATTTTACTTAAAATTTTAAATTGATTTCTTAATTTAATATTATGTGAAAATAATGTATAATTGTAAATATCCAAAATTTTTTGAAAAAATTAATTTCTTTTCTAACATTATTTTTTAAGGAAATTTATTTTTACATAAATAATTATATTTTTTTAATAGATAAAGTTAGTTTTTTATTTTATTTTTTAATGTTTTAAAAATTATTGGGTACTGGGCTGGTCTAACCCTGGCACGATGTCTAGCCTGATTTGTCCCGAGTATCATTAGGCCGAGCAACAGGTGGGGGGTAAAGTCCGACCCAACTCAACCCTTGTATACCCCTACCACACAATCAACATTATATTAATTGATAAAAAAGAAGTTTTATGAGGAGGGAAAAGAGAGAGAATTCCTTGTGTTTTGGTACATAATATTCAATTTTCCTAGAAAAATAGTCATAAAATATCTTTCCCATTTTCTTCCCCCTTCTTATTTCTCTAAAAGAAATGACCCATTAATACCAAACATGAATTATGGTTCTCTATTTTGAGGCGTTGCCTTCAAATTAAGTGAGTCTCATATAATTTACGAGGCATGACTTGTCAAAAACTCCATAAAAGCGGAGCCAATATTTTCAAATAAACTATAATGTGTCACAAAAGCTAACTCATATATTTAAATTATATATTTCAAGAGTTTTTATAATGATTTAGAAAAATGACTAGACACAATTTGATGCTTTGTACATTTACATAGAATTCAAAAATTAAGTTTAATTATAATTTGTGAATATATACAATGATTTTGTTATAGATTTTTTTTATAATTATCTAGTATCTGTTATTATTGAATCAAAAGTTCTCTTAATGTTATGTTTGGTTTAATTGAGAGTAAAGTAAGGAATGAGAGGAATTTTAATGGAGGAAAAGGAAGGGAATGGAGAAGAAAAGATTTTAATTTTACCTCTTTTGGAGGAAAAATGAAAGATTTTAATTAAGAGATTTTAATGTTATCTTATTTAGTTTAAAAGGGGAATGAGGCAAAATGATTATGAATCATTACTAGAAAAAAGTAATTTAGTGAGGGACAAATCCCCCGCTAAATGTTATTTTTCCCTCGCTAAATTGAAAATAGCGAGGGATTTTATCCCTCGCTAATTTAGTCGCTATAAACCGCGTTGCTAAATTTAGCAAGGGATGAGTTGATTCCCTCACTAAATTAGCAAGGGAATTAGCGGGATTTTATCCCTCTCTAAATTTAGTGAGGAATGAGTTCCTCACTATTTCCTAGTTAAATTATAAAAAATTCAACACTGCCACATCATTGCCATGTCACCACCAACACCGCGCCACGTCACATCATTGTCATATCACCGACCACCCATGCCACATCACCATGATTGCGACACGTCACTGCCATGTCATATAATGATTTCAAATATGCATTTACTTAGGTTCGAACCAATGACTTCCTACTCTTAATACCTTTATATTCAGACTTTTGTCAGTTGAACTGCAATGTATTTGCAGTCTTTATATGAAATATTAAATATATATTATTTATCTACACACTAATACACATATATATTTATAAATTAGTATATTTTTAAAAAATAAAAATATATTATAATTTCAATTATTAATATCATAAAATACTTTATATTTTAAATTTTGTAATAAATTAATTTTCATTTTCATTTTTTGCTAACAAGTTATAAAAATTAATCTAACTATTTTTATTAATTTAAAATAATCAACTAATAAAAATAATTTTATAACTTAATTATTAAAAAAATTTTAATTCATTAAAATTAAATTTTTAATAAACTAATTTTAATATATTAAAATTAATTTTAAAAAATTTAGTCCCTCGTTAAATTCCTCGCTATTGATAATAATTTAGCGAGGAATAAAAAATTCCTTGCTAATTCCTCGCTAATTTAGCGAGAGAAAAAATATTTCTCGCTAAATTTAACACCAGTTAGGAACTGACAATTCGTCGCTAATTCTCTCGCTATTTAGATTATTTAGCAAGGGATGAGTGATCCCTCGTTAAAACTAATTTTTCTAGTAATGAATGAACAATTATATCCATACTTTTAATATTTTTTTCATCTAATACTTCAATTCATAGAATTTTACTTATAATGTCCATAGCTGAAACACGATAAAGAAGGAGAGCACGAATACAGTGAATAGAAACACAGGGGAGAGAGGAAGGTTTTCTGATCATACACATTTTGGGATTTCTTTCCGAAGTGAATATTGATTTGAGAGTTTATAGACAATTGGTTTCAGCAAGATAGTGGAAGATTTCTTTTCCCTTCCCTCTAGAGGCAAAAGAGGTGGTTGGCGGTGGCGATGGTGGCTAGAGAGCAGCTCAGCAACGGTGATAGTGACAACAATGTTGGACGTGGGAGAGAGACATGGCAGCGGCTGTGTGCAAGACTACAAGTGCGAACCATATCCTACTAAATGAGAGAGTGAGATGCTTTAATACGAAAAGGGTGCAAAGATTCCTCAAAGTGTTGAAGGGTAATTAGGTTAAGGTGTGATAAAATGATATATTTTTCCTTTAAATTACTCCAAATTGGAGGGAAAGTGCTTAAGAGGACAACATTTTCCCTCCCCCTCTCCTAATTTTTTTTCTCACCATTCATGGAAAAATGTGTAAAATTCCTCCCCTGCCCTTCCCTTCTCCCATTTTCCCTCCAACCAAACACGGTCAATTTTTTACCACTCAATTCAATTGTTATTGTTGAAATTATTATTATTATTATTATTATTACTATTATAATTGATAACTATTAGTTTGTATGAGATTAAATCCCTAAACTAAAGAGGGGAGGGATTTAAGACTAATAACTAATAATTAATATTTGGCAAAACAAAAAAAAAAATCCCCAAACTAAACAGAGATGAATTCAAGACTAAGTATCTCTTTAGTTTCAAATCAGAAACCATCTTTTGGCTTGAAATTGGGTTTTGTTATTTTTTTTAAATATTTGGGTATGTTTATTGGATTTGTTGGAAACTTGGTTTTCTCTCCGGACCAAATTTAAGTAGAAGTGGCTATGAGATTGATTTTCCATTATTTAACCAAGTTTGTTACATTATTATGGTGGTTGGAGGAATTTATTATTCATCTAAAAGTATTTTTAATTAAAATCATCCCAATACAATCACTTTTACCAAATATAATTTTCAAGTAATGCATCAAATACAAATCATATTAGTTCAAAACTAATTTTTACCCTAACGATATTGCAAAATCTATTATACTAAAACTCCGTTTTGAGAAACTAAAAATCAAACAGGCACTAAATAATGGAGTTTCAATTGCTTTTATATAATTATGGAGCTTTTTTTCGGCCAACATAATTTATGGAGCTAGATAGCTATAGTTTATTTAAAATAAAAATAAATATAATCATTCTTATTAATTTTAAAGTAAAAATAAATAATTTTTACCTAATAAAAATAACAAGAGAAATCAAACATACTAGGTTTAAGTAGGGCTGAGTATTCAGTTTTTATGGTTCAATTCAACTAAAAACCAAAATAACCAAAGACTGAAATAACATATATTGCACAACCAAACCTAATTGAATTATGTGAACTGAATCCAAATATTTTGGTTCAGTTTTTTCAGTTTGTGCCTTTTAATGGGCCTTTGCTGAAAAAATAAATTGAGTTCAAACCAAAGAGACAGACCACCTATTTGGATTTGAGTTCAAACCATTTGAAATTTTCAACTATAGACAATGGAATTAAAAAGGGAATATATTCAAGAACATCCAAGCTTGATATTTGATTCTAATTGAAAATTATTTAAAATATTTATGAACTAGAAAGGGCCTCTTGGGTTAGGGGGTTTTAAATTCTCACACACAGCCAACAGCCCCAAGAAAATTAATACATGCAAGCATGCAACTCCAAAATGCACCGTACAAGAATAAGACATCCACTCTATTTTTATATAAAATAAAACATAATTTAATTTTTTTCACAAATTAAAAAAGAGGAAATCACATACTCCTGTGTAACTTCAATAGATCCATTTTCAATATTATTTCATCTACAATGTTCTTTCTCTGTTTCACACCAAATATGAAGCCTATTTTTTCTATCTTTAAAGCTTCTAGAAAAGTGTTTCACCTTATATAAAAGTCTCCAACAAGTGGTAGAAAATTACAATCCCAATTTACCAGACTAAATCATTAATATACATGACATGTTTAAAACTTTCTGATGGTAAGCCTACTCTTGAGCAATCTAGCTTCACCTTTTAAGTTGTCAAAATATATAGTTGGTGAACAATCTTGAATGCAACTTCATGTCAGTAATCATGGCCTCATGGGGCTGAGTTTCTTTCATTAGATCTAGTTGCTTGTCCTCTAATTTCAACTACCAAGTACGCTTTAATAGTTCAGAATTTGAAATCCCAAACTTGCACATTAATACAAATCAACAGATCAATATGGATAGGAGATGGAGAAATAAACATATCAACAAAGATGCAAGAAGTAACCTGAACAGAGAGCCGAGATGCAGTTACAGAGATGAGAGAATAGAGTCAGAGAGACAAGCCGCGTCCTACAACTTGCTTGAGCCGAGATGCACTTGCTTGACCATGGTCTGTGGAGAGAGATTGGGATTGTGAGGCGAACGAACACGAAGAGGCGGAGGCCGGAGGGAGCGAGTGCTGAGATGCACTTGCTTGATTGTAGTCCGTGGAGGGAGACTAGGATTAGGAGGTGGACGAACACGGGAAGGCGGAGGCTAGAGGGAGCGAGCGTTAAGAATGGATCAAGGACTGGGAGGAGGGAGACTAGGAGTCTAACTGGTTTCTAGCTGCGAATGCGAATTGGGAAGGAAAGGGGATCTAGGGTTTTCATGTTCAGATTGTGCGTGTCAGTCATAGATTGAACTTTACAAATGGATTGGGTTGGGGTATAGGATTGGGTCTGGGCCGAGGAAGCAAGAAGGAGGTTTTGTTTATGAAAAAAAACACATATAGATATGAATTTCGGTTGGTTCGGTTTATTTGGTTCCTATAACACAAAACCGAACCAAACTGAAAAAACCAAAAAACCTAATATTGAAATAACTGAACCAAAAAAATTAAATTTCATTTGGTTCGGTTCGATTTTGATCACCCCTAGATTTAAGGTTTCAATCGATAGTGGGGCTTCAATGTTCATTATGAAAACACAAAATGTTACAATGGCAATCCGGCCAAAACAAATGGAGAGTTGTCGAGAGCAAAAAGAAAAAATGAAAAAAAATATATAGTTTCTTACAAAAAAAGTTATATTCTTATATTTAATAATTAAAAAATTTATTATAAATTACTCCCTCAATTCTAAAATTTGTTATTTTGGAGGTTTTATAATTTTCAAAACGGTTGTCGTTTTAAAATTTTAATGAAGTACTAAATATTTTTTTTTATTTCACCCTTCATTTAGAGAGAAGCAAGAGAATATTTAAGTTAGTGTTTTGTTAAACTAGTGAGAATATATAAAAATATTTTAATAAAATATTATTATATTTTACAATGATCTAGATTATCTAATCCTTTTCTTAGTCATTACAAAAAAATTTAAAATGATAAATATTCCATCTAATCCTATTTATAGGGGAAAATTTCTACCTCTTAGTGGTTCTAAATATAAAAAAAAGGGGGTTAATGATGCATTAATTTTTTCTCCAAAATTACTCTTTAAAAATGAGTTAATGATATATTAAATATATTAGTAATTTAAATCAATATTAAATTAAGTAGAGGTAATTTGGAAAGAAATTTAAAATATGAAATAAATTAATTAATTTTAACTAATTAAAACTACTTTTCTTAATACCTGTGAAGTATTTTTTTTTAATAAATAGGATTGGTGGGAATATTTTGAAACAAATAAAGTAATAAGCAAGGTTAATATTATAATTGGTGGCGGAGTGAGGGAAAGGAGGGACATGCACAGTAAACAGTGTAAGTTTTAATTATTAAGTAACCCTGGTTGTTTGTTTGATTCTCAATTTTATAAAATTAAGTTAAGGTAAATAAAATTTATAAAAATGAAATTTAAATAAAGTAAGTTTGTCATAAGTTGTTATATTTGGATATTATTTTTGTAAAAGTAAGTTTAACAAAAAAATCTGTTTGGATGGTAAGGGTTAAAAATATTTTTAAATATATAATATAAAGTAAATTTATTTCTCCTTTTCTAAAACTTATGTTTTGTTAAAGAAAAATTAATTTTTTCTTTCTTTTTCTAAAATCACAGTTTAACCTAATTTTTATTTTTCAAAAAGAAAGTTTGTGTTTGATCAAACACATCTTCTTAGAAAACCATGATTTTATTTCCTTTTGATAAAGATGAACTAAACAAGTACTAAGTAGTGTAAGTTTTAATATTTTACACCTTCTACGCTTGAAATTTTGAATCCTTTGAATCTTTACTCTATGACACAAGATCCTATAAATGAGACTAATAATATACTCCCTCTAATTCAAAATATAAGTTTAATTTAGCTAATTATATAGGAATAAGTATGATACTTTTACTCATTAAATTTGTAAAAAAAAAATATGATTTTTTAATACTACCTTTATTTAATGTTTTAGAAATTTTTTAATACTATATCTCATATTTAATTGCTAGTAAGGATAAAACAGGACAAAAACATTTAATGAGATTTACTAAGTGAGATTTATACTTAAAAAAAAACTTTTGAAATAGAAATTAGAATCGATAAGTGTGTATATATATATATATATATATATGCTATCTTATCATACATTCACCGGGACATTATATCTACCAATGTAAGGATTAGGCACGATTCTCTGCTCACTGAAAACTTGAGCAGTGGTGGGGACCAAGTGCACAATTACCTTATGTTCCAACTGGCCACAAGTAGTTCAATCAATTCCTTTAGCTCCTCCTTCCCCATAAATTTATCTACTCCCTCTTATTTATATTATAAGATATTTTATTTTAATTATATGCAGATTAAGAAAATCACTTTTTCAACTCAAATCAATACAAAAAGTACCTATATTTTCTATTTTATTCTTATTAAATACCACATTATATTATTATTGAAGAGTTATAAATAAAGAAAGATAAAGCATTAAATATACGGATAAAATAGAAAAAAAAATATCTAATATCTTATATTTTGAACTAAAAATTTGTCATATAAGATGCCTTATAATATGGACTGGAGGGAGTATTTCCTAAAATAGAAAAAGTTTCTCTCTCTCTCTCTCTCTCTACCTTATGTTTAAGAACACTGACTCTGGCCATGTTAATTAGGCTCAGTTTGGTTGAGTGAAGAAGTATTTAATGGAATAAAAATGGGAATAGAAATTAAAATGGAATTGAGACAGCTAGGTTTGGAAAAAAAAATATTTAATATGCGTAGGAATCAAAACAAAATATTTTACTTAGTAATATTTGGTAGAATTTGTTCATTAAAAAAAAGAATTGTTCATAAAAAAAAGTAATATTTGGTAGAATAGAAGGATTAGATATAATTTAAAGTGAGAAGACTAAACTACACTTATCATCTATAAATTAGAAAGTAATCCGACAAGGGTATTTCCAATTTTTTTTATCATTGATTTCAAAATGCACAATAATTTTCCATCACTATAACTATCAAAAGAAATTGTGCATTGAAAGCATGCCAGAATCCCACCTTTTAGGTAAAAAATTATAGTGGATAAAAATCATAGAAAGTTCTCAATTGTAGGGTCTCCAAGTGTTGTTTCAGGTTTACGGTTATGATTTTGGATGGGGGAGACCGAAGAAGGTGAAGATGGTTCCTATAGACAGGACATGAGCATTTTCTCTTTTAGACACTACAAGTGAAGATTTGTGACGGATTTTGTGACAAAAATAATTCCATCATAAATTTGTTCTAAATTCCATTACAAAATTTGTAACAGATTTTATGGTAGAATTTCACAAATCTGTTGCAAAAAACTTGTGATGAGTTAAAATATGATGGACACAATTAGTCCCAAACCTAAAAATCCATCCCAAATTTTGCTAATTTTGTCACAAATTCCCTTTTTTTTTTGTAGTAAGAAAGCAAGAATGGAAATGGAGGCATATATTGAGATTGGGTTGGTGTTGAACAGACTTGAAATGGAGGCATTTCTTTGCTCTTTTCCTCAATTGTCTTTCTTCCTCTTGAAGCTCTTAAAGTATTCCATCGAATAAATTCTTATAACTTTACACTTCAAGATATTAATATAATTTTGTATAACATAAAGAAACTCAAACATTGCCTAGTGAGAGGTATTTGTTCAAGGATATTTAGGTTGGATGCATTACGCACTCTTGATGCTCTTAAAGCATTTCACTGAAACTTATTGGTTATGTAAGTTTCATTTATTTGTTTAGGTTCCGTTTTGTTACTTGCAAGGAGATGAAAGGTAATGTAATGCACTGATTATTACCTAATTTTGTTTAGTAAATCATCTAAACCAATTTATTTTTTATTTTTGAATTAAATAAAAATAAGAATAAATAACTAAAATGTTTCTTATTAGATGGTGGTGATGGAGGACAATGACATGCAGGAATTGGCAGCGGAAAGGTAATAAAGTTAAGGTATGATTGGTAAATAGTTAGGTTTTTTAAGCATATTGTCCTAAATTTAATCCCTGATCGTATGTATGGAAAAAACTTTGTTGCGAGAGACAAAATCTATTTGGATAATTTTTACGTATTGTAGGGATTAGTTTTTAGTTGTTGGCTATGAAATATCCTTGGTACTTACCAAAATATAAAAAAAAAAGCTTTGAAGGGAAAATGCAGTTATTCTCACCCTTGTGAGGGAGATGGGACCATCTCAAGCTTCAAAGTGGATAAGCAAGGTACTAAAAATCGGATTGATCAGTGAACCAATCAAGATAATGCTTCAAGATTTAATGGTTGAACCGTAATTAAACTGGTAATAATAAAATTAAATAAATTTATCTTTATTGATATTTATATACCAAAATAATGCTTATATAATATTATAATATGGAAAAAATATTTAGACAAAAATAATATTATTTAGTGTTAAAAATAATGTTATTTTATTTTAAAAACTTTTAAAAAAATAATGACTAGTTCAACTGGTTCTCAGTCCGTTCATTATCGGTTTTCACCGGTGCGCAGTCAATTTGACTGATTTTCAACTGGTTCCCATCAGTTGTGGAATCTTTTGATTTCCTTTTTCATTTGGACCGTACCTAGTACTGGTTCTTGGTCCAACTATTCGACCGGTCTGATTCAATTTTCTATACACTAAGCATAAGACATCAATGACAATTTGAATTCCTTCTTATTTAGGAAAGGATGAGTTCTCAAAAATTAAATTAGGAAAATAGCCAATTTTTTCTAATAAAAATAAATTATATATTTCGAGATTTTTCTTTGAAAAGCAGTAGGATATATTAATTAAATAAACTTAATATAATGGATGATTAATGACTTTCACCAAATGCTTTTAGTTGCCTTCATGGAACATGTGAAGCCATTTTCATTTCTTTTTTTCTATTTATGAGACAAGGCAAAATATATGTTTGTAAATTTTAGTTAATTGAAAGTATTTTAGTAGAAAAGTATAAATTAAAGTGGGAATACTCGGGGGTTTGTGTTGTTGTTTTGGGGTTCTCTAGAAGGTAGCTAGAAAAGGCAGGAGGGGGGCCAATTTTTTCTGATAAAAATAAATTATATATTTCGAGATTGTTTGTTTGAAAACCGTAGAATATATAAATTAAATAAACTTAATATAATGGATGATTAATGACTTTCACCAAATGCGTTTAGGGGACGGCAGCTTCTCTAGGTGGCTAGAAAAGTAGGAGAAGAACTTTGCTGGGACTTGGTGTGAATGGGCACCCTGCATTATACATCATTACAACAAATTCAAAACGACATCCCGCTTCGCAATGCGTGCATAGATTTTTGTCATTATTTTAATCGACGGTGCAAACTATCTCATCAAAAGAAAATTTTTTATAAAAATAAATAAAATTATTAAATAATATAAATTATAGTAAAATTTAATAATATTTTATTAAAATATTTTTAAATTAGATATTAAAAAATATTTTTTATAATATAAAATAATAAATAAATTAAAATATTTAAAATTTTTTAAAATGTTAAATAGAAGGAATGGGAGGAGGGATTAATAAGTTATTGGAGACTCCATGCAATACGAGTCACTTCTAATTAGTAAAGATGCTCTCATAAGTTCCAAGTTGGATGTAAACCAAATCACAACAGTTGAAAGCCCTCCACTTTCCCTTCTCCATGGCGAAACCAGCCTCCGTGAATGTTCTTGAAGTTTGTAAGGTGGCGCTGCCGCCAGAAACAACCTCTTCTACTACCGTACAGGAAACCTCCCTACCTCTCACTTTTTTCGACATACTGTGGCTGAGATTCCCGCCGGGGGACCGTCTTTTCTTCTACGAATTCCCCCACCCACCTTCCTCCTTCTTCCATTCCCTTCTTCCAAAACTCAAACGGTCCCTCTCTCTCACTCTCCACCACTTCCTCCCTCTCGCCGGCAGCATCACATGGCCATCTCAATCCCCCAATCCTATTATTCATTACGTCTCCGGCGATGGCGTCTCACTCACCGTTGCAGAATCGAACGCAGATTTCAACCATCTTTCAGGATCCGATTTCTCAGAAGCCGAGGAAAGCCGCCCGCTTGTACCCCACTTGACCACTTCTGATGAAGAAGCCTCTATCATGAGTCTGCAGATCACTCTGTTTCCAAACTCTGGATTCTCTATTGGAATAACCACGCACCATGCAGCCATGGATGGAAAATCATCAACTTTGTTTTTAAAATCATGGGCTTATATCTGCTCTAATCTCGGCGAAACGTCATCAACTTCATCGTTGCCAGAGAATCTAAAGCCTGTCCTTGATAGGTCGGTGATCAAAGACCCATCTGGGATTGATGAGATGTTTACCAATTTTTGGTTAAAGCAAGGAGGGCCAAACAACAAAAGCTTGATGGTTTGGGACATGAAGAAAGCAAATCAAGGGAACCCAGTAAGGGGTGCATTTGAATTGATTCCATCAAATATTCAAAAGCTTAAAAAAGTTGCAGAGTCTAAGCTGAAAAGAAAGGTTCATCTATCAACCTTTTCAGTAACATGTGCTTATGTTATGGACTGCTTAATCAAAGCAGAACAAACCAAACAAGATAAGGTGTTGTTCATATTCAGTGCAGACTGTAGGTCTCGTTTGGATCCTCCGATTCCACCCACATATTTTGGAAACTGCATCGGGGGGCCAAAGTTTGTGGCTGAAACAGAGAGCTTGCTAGGGGATGATGGGTTCATCGTTCTTCTTGAGGCCATAAGTGAGGCTTTGAAGAGATTCGAAGATGAAGGATTAAGTGAACCAGAAAGATGGATTTCAGATATGGAAAAATTTTTAGCGGAAAAAAATCTTAGAAAGTTCTCAACTGCCGGATCACCACGGTTTGAGGTTTACAGTAATGATTTTGGATGGGGAAGACCGAGGAAGGTGCAGATGGTTTCTATAGACAAGACAGGAGCTTTTTCTCTCTCAGAAAGCAAGAATGGCAATGGAGGAATCGAGATTGGGTTAGTGTTGAACAGACCTGAAATGGAGGCTTTTTCTGCTCTTTTCCTCAAAGGTCTTTCTTCCTCGTGATGCTCTTAAAGCAATTCATGGAAGAAATTTGTTTTTGTTATTTGTTTAAGGATATTTAGGATCGTTTAGGTTGAATGCATTACTCACTCTTGATGTTCTTGATGCATTTAATCGAACGTTTATATCGGTTTCATGTGTGCATTTGTTAATGATTTTTTTCCCTAAACAGTTTCTCAAACGGAATTGCGGAGTCCTGTTTTTCTTCATGATATTAATGATTATTTGTCTATGAGAAATTATTATATTTTCGATTTCGATATTTCAGAAATTTTGAAGAATAAAAAATAAAAAAACTAGATCCGCTGCGAAAGCCACATGATTCAACTGGGGACCCAGAGAGACGAATAAACATGTGATTTCTTCTGCAGGGATTGAAGTGTCGCCCATGGAGTTTTCGTTGGTTTTGTTTTTTAGCAGAATATAATAAAGGAGCAAAAAATCAAGCAGCTCAATTCGACTTTATGCTTGATATGCATCAATGGAAACCACCTATTTGTTCTGGGGTGTGAATGGAGATTACAGTGGCTATTGGAGGATATCTTTGAGTCTTTGGAAGAGTCTAATATTTCACACTCGCTGGTACAGAGGGAGGGAAATCATTCTGCTGATTTCTTAGCCAGTTCAGCTTTAAAAGGAGTGTGCTGGGATGGGTGGGTGAGCTCACCATCACTTCCTTTACTTTCTCTACTTAAATAACCACTCCAGGGACTTGAGGATTGCTCCTTCAAACTCGACTAGCATGCCTCATGATTGGGAAGGCATTGGATAGGCATACACACGATGTACTGGAGTTGACCTTTTAGTTTTGTTTTGGAGTTGACCTTTTAGTTTTGTTTTGTAGCGTATTTGTTTCATGTCATGTTTTTTTTATTGTTTCACTTTTGTTTATGGGCTAGTTTGCCTTTACACTATTTGGTGTGGTTTTTTAATAATATGAAATTATAAGTTTTGGTAAAAAAAAAATTGAAGCCTCCACTAGAATCTAGAAGAGAAGCGAGGTAACTCATTTGGTTGGCTAAAAGGGGTGGGAGGGCTTAGGAAAGGAGACCTATTTCAAGAGGCTTGCTCATTTGGCTGGTAGCTCGGGAATTAATGAATAATGATGAGGATGGGAGAGATCTCTCCCACGGAAGAGGACACTCCCATGAAAGGGGAAGCCTAGTCAAATGACCAAAATACCCCAAAATTTTCAGTTAATGACGTCAGGCACAGGAAGACCAAGGAAGAAACGGTGGAAAAAGAATCGAAAGTTAATGCCGATTGCAGATAAAGTGGGACTTGATGAGAAACAAGAGGAAGGTTCAGGTGCCGACAAACTTCCTCGAGTGAGAAACGGTGTTTGCAGGCTGTGGATGATTGTCAAGAATGCTACTGCTGAGTGAAAGATTAGGATTTTATGTACAAGGGTTGTTAATGATTAAATTATAATATGATTTTTTTAATTTTAAATAAAAATGAATATTTTATCTTTTATAATTAATAGTAAAATAATTACTTATTTTTTAAAAAAGAAAATGGAAATTTAACATGATTTTAATTAAAAGTTGAAGGATTGACCTAGATTTTTAGGTCACCTAATTTTTTTAAAGATTTTTAGTTCAAAAATAAAAATGATAATTTCACAACAAAAAAATTATTTTTTATTTTTCATCGTTCTTTTTTACATGATTATTTTTTAAAAAATAATTTTTTTTTATTTTTACTATTAATAAATTATATTTCCTATTCTCTTCAATCAAAACAAAAGTAAAAATAGGTTTGTAAGTTAATTTTAGGATTAGGGGCAATTTGGATATTTTGAGTTTTTATTCTCCTATCCTTTTAATCTTTTGGTACAAATCAAACATTTTTCCTCCATCAAATATTTTTTCTTTCATTTGCTAACCAGATATCTTTTCTATTCGTATCTTTCTTTCAGGATTAGGGGCAATTTGGATATTTTGAGTTTTTGTTCTCCTATCCTTTTAATCTTTGGTACAAATCAAACATTTTTCCTCCATCAAGTATTTTTTCTTTCATTTGCTAACCAGATATCTTTTCTATTCGTATCTTTCTTTCCCTTTCCTTCCTTTTCTTTGCTTCTTTCATTTCCTTTCCTTTCACCCAATTTTCTTTCAACGAACCAAATGGGGCCTTTATCCCCTTTATTATTTTTAATATAATACAATATAATTATAAATAGTTGTAAAATATAATATAATAAGCATGAATATGTTTAAAATATAAAAAATTAAAAGAAAATATATATAATTGTAATATATATAATATGATATAATATAATATAAAAAATTAAAAATTTCAAATATTTATATTGTTAGTTCTCAGGTTTAGTTCCATTTTTCAATAATCATGAATATATATTTCTTATTGTTGCTTATGATTAAAGTTTCTCTCTTAATTTATGGCTTTTCACATTTTTCTATGACATAAATTAATAATTATATATTCATAAATAGATCCATTTATAACTCTATATATATAATAATACTTAAATATATTTTTTACATTTATTTGAAATATTAAATATTATATAATATTAAAATATTATTTTATTATATTATATTTTACAATTATTTATAATTATATTGTATCATATTAAAAATTAAAAATGATAAAGGGGATAAAGTTCTTGGAGGAGGAGGGGTAGGGCGGGGGAATGGGTTGAGGTTAGGGGTACAGTGAAAAGAAAAGAAAAACTAAAAAGAAAAGATAGGCGAGGGGCTAAGGGACCTGACCCTTCAAATTTTGTAAAGGGATCCTTTGCTTTTAGCTTTAAAAAAAATTTAATTTTAATTGAAAAGATTAAGTGAGGCCATAAGTGAAACTTTGAAGAGATTCGAAGATGAAGGATTAATTAAGTGAACCAGAAAGATGGATTTCAGAAATGGAAAAAATTTTAGCGGAAAAAAAATCTTAGAGAAAGTTCTCACGGTTTGAAGTTTACAGTGATGATTTTGGATGGGAAAGACCCAAGAAGGTGGAGATGGTTGCCATAGACAAGACAGGAGCTCTTTCTCTTTCAGAAAGCAAGAATGGCAATGGAGGAATCGAGATTGGGTTGGTGTTGAACAGACCAGAAATGGAGGCTTTTCCTGCTCTTTTCCTCAAAGGTCTTTCTTCCTCGTGTTGCTCTTAAAGCATTCCATTGAATAAAGTCTTATAAATTGATACTTTGAGGAATTAATATAACTAAATTGAAATTGTCTTAACGCCCCCCGGGGTGCATTGCACTGGAGGAGATATATTAAAATTTAATGAAATACGATACTATTAAATGGATATAAAATTAAATTCACAAATGGAGAATAATGGAAAATTTGTGTAATATTTGAAATTTGAAAACTATAAAATGATAAATAAATTTTAAAAGCACGTAAATAACTTGTTAAAAAGTTTAAATAAAACTAAATCTGAAAACTAAATAATTAAAAAATTTTCAAAAAGCAGAATGTTGTTCAAAAAAAGTTTAAATGAAAACATAAATTTAAAACATATAAAAATAAAAATAAAAATAAAAGAAGCAGTTAAAGAGAGTGGGGTAAAGTGGGGTAAAGTATCTGTGCTTCTGAACATTTATAGTACCACTCCTTTTGAAATATTAGGATATTTAGGATCTTTTGGTTGGATGACGTTACTGAATCTTGATGCTCTTATAGCATTTCATTGAGTCTTACTTAGTGCGTCGTTTCATGTAGTTATTTGTTTAATCTATCAGATATATGTTTGTACTAGAATTCATAGATTTTTTTTTTGGCCACTGAATTTAAAGAAATTACCTTGCCTTAAAATAAATATTTATATTGCGTGTACATAAATTTTAGTTTATAGAAAATATTTTAGGAAAAAAGGATAAATTAAATTAAAGTGCATGGTAATGCTTAGTTTCAGAAAATATCTATGTTTGAATTCTCTAGGTCTAGAAAGGTAGGTGAGGAACTTTGTAGACTGGGGGTTCTGAATACATTGACAGGGCATGTTCTGAAATGTGCCTTGCAAACATGAACATGCAAATTTTGATTGAAATGAAAATGAAGTTTTACCTAACATGCAGTTGACGAATTATAAAAAGTAGTGAGTGATTTCTCTTTAAATTCATTTAGAATTGCACTCGATGCATGGAAATGCTGTAGGGGATATTAATATTAGACAATACAAATATATGGTAAAAATTCTTTAATCCACTTTCAAATATTTGTGTAGGACATTTCCATAAACAGGTTTGTACAAATTTTTATTTGAATTGTTATTTTCTTATACTTATACTTTCAATTGGTTTTGGTTCACCCCGTAATTTGATCAAATATTATGGGTCATGGGAAATGTTTATATTTTAAGCATGAGTAGGGCATGAAAAATGAAAAATAAAAAGACCATTTAAATGGAATGATACGCGCTAGCTTCCCTAGCCAATAAATTAAGTCTCCAAGTTAGTAGAATGAAACCCAAGCAGAGCTTCACTGTATCTTCTGCAATTTCTTCTTCTTCCTTTGATTGGTTCATGTTTTGATTTAAATATTTTCTGTGATTTGCACCGGGGCGCACAATAAACTTGCCGCGGCATGAGATTCCTTTCTCCCAAAAAATTAGAAATCTTCAGCAATTTTTGCTATGGTGCCTCTGCTCTCCGCCACGGCATAAGAGGCTTCTGTATCTTTCTTTTTTTTTTTTTTTCAAGTTTTGATCAATTTTGATCCTTCTTCTAGTTATAGTCTCTCTGGTGTCGTATAATTCAAAAGATATACTTCTCATTAACTCCGGTTAAATCCAAGATAATAATTTGAGGGTCATTACAATGTCTATGTACGAAAGAAGCTCCAATTTCAAGATAAAATTATTTGAGACATATGTACATATTCAAGTTTATAACTACAAAAATTGTCTTTAGGTATGTTTATTTTAACCTTTGGATACATTTTTAAAGCATACCCCATGTAACCGCTTCACAACCTTTAGGTATGCTTCTAAAAGCACACCTAAAGGAAAGTCTTTGGATATGCATTTGGCCAGAAGTATACCCAAAGCCCTTTCTTTTTTTTTTAAATATATAAATATATAATTTTCATTTTTTTTCAGCTCCCTCTGCTACACTTTTTTTGGGGCAAAAATTTCAAAAGCAATTTCATTACTATTATAAATATATCATCTTACAACTCATAATAGTATATATATTTAAAAGGAAGTCTCTAAACAATCTCTCAACAAACTAATTTCTAAATAATCTTCTGACATTACTACTACAAAATAAGTTCCAACTAGCAACAAAAGAAAAAAAAATATAAGTAGTATAGCTCCTTCCAATAATGCTGTTTCATTTGTGTGTAGTATTCGGAATCTCACCTTGCTCTTATGTAGCTGCAAGTTTAAAGAGGCAATCATGCTTTGTTTTTTGGTTTGGAATGATCTTATATTTGCCAAGTAATAGAATGAAAGAATATCAAACCTCTTTTGCCTGAATTAGCTTTGTTTTCTGGTTTGGAGGGGCCAAAACCTTTTCTTTAAAGGACTAGAATTTGTTAGCAAAAATCTGAAGCAAATGTGCAGAGGTAGCTAAATTTTATAAATTGTTTTGCTAGAAACATAGGAAATTAAATTCCTAGCTGAACATTACATTTGGTCCAAAAAAAAAACTTGTTAACCTCATCTTTTCTGAATCTTCCACCATAGCATATTTTATCTAGGACTAGTGTCATCCTACCAAAACGTGAATCATTTAGAATTCAAAAATCAAAGAATTAGCAAAATAATACCATGTGGAAAAATAAACACCCAAGACTAACCTTTATGGCTCCAGAGAAAAACTTAAAAATTTGAGCTAATCCAGAGATCTTGTTTTGCTACTCATTTTTAACTTCTCTATATGTGTTACAAATGCTTCCAACAACCAAAACAGGGGTAAAAGCTATTATAAATTTTCAGAAAGGTACTCTCTATCCTCACCCCTATTTAAAGTTTTTTGGGAATCCAAAGCTCAGTGTATCATTAATAAGCCTCGGTTAAAATGTCATAAAAAAGCAAGCACCAGTTTCCTTGATTGCCATAGAGCACCTTGTTCATATGCGTATTTTCCTAGATGTATATGGCATGTTCTCTAATCAGAAAGAAGGGGGAGCTTCCTGATAAAAATAATTAAGTGTTTTTTAACATGGAAGAGGAAAGCATTGAATATTTAAAAAAAAAGAAAGGAAAAAGAACAATCTATACAAAGGATGCCAAAAGAAGAGACTTTAAAACAACAGTATCAGATACAGTAGTCCAATTCACACAAGGTTCAACCTTAGATTTAGGTGTTTCTTTCCAACTTACAGGCTTGAGCTATATATGTCAAGGTGCACCCTTTTGCCAAGGACAATATGCAATGCAGATGTAATGGAAAACAATGGGCATATGAAAAATCAACTATTGAAATGTCATTTTGTCATCATAGCTCTCTATATTATCGGAGCTAACAAATATTTAATTTTATTCAGTAATATAATAATATTTTATGTTGTGTACACATTAATATTTATCATATGTTTTATTGTAATTAAATGTTACTTAAATATTCATTTTTATGTAGGTTTAACTAATGAAGCCGTGTATCACACCGGTGCATATATAGTTATTAATAAAATTGGATCGGTTTGAACTAGTTGAGGCACTAGTTTAAGTTTCATTGATTTAAAACATCTGCAATTAAATCAGGATATTTTTCAGTAATATATTAAAAATTATATAATAAATGATAAACTAGTGGAATTAAATTGTGAAATTCAACATTTAAATCTAAATAAATTAAATTAGCATTTCAAAAACAAAGTGGACCTAAAATCAAGTACTAAGGAAGAGAATTAGCTGAACTGGTTGTTCAATTTTTATTTTCATATTAAATAACGAGATAAGAATGGGCCAAAGTAAAGCATTCTTTGGAATGACTTCAGATGGGCTACTAAAGAAACGTAAAAGCAAGTAGACCTGGAAAGAATTATTCCGGCAGAGGGTTAGTTGAATTGATTTGTCCAGTTTCGTTTTCATATTAAATAGAGATATGAGAATGGGTCAAACTAGGTGAGACTAGAGGAGCACACTTCGATCCCAATTTATAACACCCTTAAAAAAATCACTCAATTTAATTATGTGATTAAAATTAGTTGAAAGTTTTAATTTTGTTAAAAAATTACTATCATTCCAAAAATTTTCTTCATTGATTTCATTGACCCTTTTTTTTCTAAAAAGAGAGGGGATAGTTGTAGAGTAAATTTATTAATAGTAATTTTTGGAAAAAAACTTATAAATTCTCCACTAAACCTTGTAATTAAAGGCTCTTATATTAGAGGACGACATAGAAATTTTTGTAAAGGGTTTAATAAATTGGGATAGAGGATTTAACTTAGGACATAACATTGGCTATTAATGTTGGAATTTGGGGTCACAAGCACAGAAGAAATTTAATAAATTTTTATGTTCAAATCCCTCCAAAGATCTGTTGGCATCATTTAAACCAAATAGATGAGAAAGATTTGTACCTTGCTTTGTAAAGCTTCGACCTTTGTCGAGTATGTCTCATGAACGCGACTATACTGGATGGATTACATGTGGACAACATATAACATCTAAATTTCTATGATTTTGTTTGAATTCTGGTTTAGAGAATTAATGTGTAATTAGAATTAAAAGAACTTAAATATCTTATGAAAATCAAACCAGGGACTAACTTACAAAGGATGATCAGAGACCAAATTGCAAAGAAAGTTGGATGGCATAATTGAAAATATTAATTATTAGCAAAAGGACAAAAAAGGGGACATAGATGTCATTTTCTCAAACAAATTATCTGTCCAGTATTTGGTAAGACTGATTATAGGAGATGATTTGGAAAAATTATCGTAAGAAATTATATTCTAATAAGCAAAACCAAAAAATAGATATATTGGACAGAAAGTTGATCCGAAGTTTCATTATTGGTAAATTAATAAGAATTAGAAAATAAGTCTAGATCAAGAAACTCAAATATATTATGGCATAAGAAGAGATACTGGATTTTTCTATAAGTTTAAATGGCCATAGAATTGGTCTAATGAATATTGGATCAAAATTGGAGTCCGGTCCCAGTAAGATTGCATCGGTTTCTTAATGGGCCAAGAATACTATTCATGGAGGCCCAATAAAGGTGTAGAAAACCCTAATAGGCCAAGGATGATTTTTGGGAAGCCCAAAAGTATTATTGACCAGAATAGTTCAAACTAGGTCAAGAAAGGATAAAGGGCCCAATAAGCCTAGTTCACCCGATTTTCAAACTGATTAAATTATAGGTGACCCAGTAGACTATAAAATAATCAAGAATAAGCCCCAAATAATATTAGAAGTTTTATAATAATCCTCTATGTAGAGAGGTTATAGGAAAAACTAACTAGGACTAATTTTATCGGTGTTTTCAGTTGGAACCCAATAAGGTAAAATATCTTTTAAAATAAATTATATGGGCTTAGAAATGATTAATTAAGGTCATAATGAGTTTGAAATTCATATTTTAAATATATTTATGCATGAAAAATTTTACCAGACAAAATTTACATAATCAGAGCCCGAAAACCTGGTATATGTTGAAATTGGTCCTAGAATTAAATGGTTTAAGCCTAAATAATTAAATACATCATCTTGGGCTGAATTTGGACTCAAAATTTCGTGCAAATAAGAAGGAAAAGGAGTGGAGAAGAGTTAGCCACCATGCATGATACTATTTCAAAGATTAGGTGTCAAAATTGGAAGTTTGGATGAAGTAAGTTTATGTAAGTATAATGATGCAATATTTTCCTTATTAGGAAATAAAAGTGGTATCCAAATTAATTACAAGAGAGGAAAAATTAATTAGATAATAATTATGTAAAGAAATTAGGTGTATGGTGGAGAAAAGAGGTGATGTAATGCAATTTTGGCCCTTGAATCAAAAGTTAATCCAATGGATGGAGTTGCCTCTTGTTGTCTATAAATAGGCTCTTCCTCTCCTCTATTATTCACACCAAAAAAATGAAAATCCATCATATATTAGTGAGAGAATGAGCTATAGAGAGAAGGAGGAGAAGAGGAAAGGAAAATTTGCAAGTTTAAGGTAATATCTTTTCCCTTTCTTGCATTTTATTTCTAAATGGTTGTTTAGATCTTGTATTTCTATGATTGGTAGGTAGAAAACATGTTTATGTTATGAATATGATGATGATGTTGGATCAAAATGGTGAAAGAATGATGAATATGCTATGAATTTTGCATGAACAAGCATGAACATGTGAAGAACATGATGAACATGCTAAAAGATACTTTTTGATCCTAAATGTTACCATGCCAAAATGAAATCATGTTTCTTGCAATTATTTTTAAATATTATGCTAAGAATGAGATTATGATGTTATTGGGATTTTCTTAAATATCACCCTACCAAATATCTAACTATGATTAGGTTCAAATCATGTGAAAGGCAAGGAGATAAAGGAGGATCCATGAAGAAATGTTTAGAAATAGGAAGGATATTTTGGATGCTTATGTAATATCAAGTATAATGACATTTTATGTTACAATTATGTAAATTATGTGTAACTCCTAGATGATGAATAAAAGTATATTTTGGATCAATTTTATATGTGTTATGTGACTACCACTAAAAGTATGGTATTATGGAATTTTAGGGAATGAAATTTGGAAAAATTAGGGTAAAATTGCAAGTAAATCCATGAAATTTACTGTAGTAATATGCCCAATAAAATTATAAATTAATATTTTTTCCTCATAGAGTATTTTAAGAGATGAATTTAGCAATTTGAACCACCCTTAAACGATTTTTCTAGAATTAGTTATAATTTTTCAAAGTTCAGCTAAATTTTTATATTTACCAAATGAATAGTGACTTTTGGTAAATTTTTGAAAATTTCAAATTTAACCCAAATTTGCTTCCAAATGCGTTTAATTGAAACCTAAACCACTAAGGATGAATAGTAAATGGTTTTTAAGGTTAAGGTGTGACACAACACTTTCAATACCTATCCTTAACAGTATTCACACAAATAGGATGAAACATGAATGGTGTGCTAGAACCTTGATCACAATTGTCTTCATGATCTTGTCCCCTATCAGATCATATGACTTTCGTGAAATGGAAAAATTACCCTTTTTATTTTATGGTAAAGGCATTTGCTCATCTTATCTTTCTCATTCTGTTTATAGATGGCACAGAAGATAGTGAGAGAATAAAATTTTTTTGTATATCATTTAAAAGCTTTGACATTTATTTCAAGCTAAGTTAGGATAATAATTAATTTAAATATATTATTTAAATTAATATACACATCATCTTATCTCTTAACTTAAACAAATATATTTTGAACTAAATCTCATTTAATGCAAATATATTATTTAAGTTAACTTATCACTAACTTATCCATATGTTTAAATAAATATAGTTTAAATCAAATCACATTTAATTTAAACATATATATAATTTAAACTAATCCATTAATTTAAAAAAAATATTTTGAATTAAATCACATTTAATTCAAACATATATCTTTTAATTTAATTCCAATATTTAATCAAATCTAACATTTATCATTTAATTCAAATATGCCATTTAAATTGAATGAAATATATATGTATTATATATAGATAGAAATGAAATTAATATATATATTAATGCACAATTAATATGTTATGTAATATTAATTTCTTCTACCACTTGTTAGGTGAGAAATAAATTATTGCATGATTTAATAGAATAATTATCCTCCTAAGTAATTCAAGAACCTTCTAGAATATTCTATATTTTAAATAGGAAATATATTTTAGAATATAGAAACATACAACAAATAGGATCATTTCCATAATCAATGAATCTAGATATTATAGTTCGTGTTATCACGTATTTATGTGCGACCCAGTAGGTTCATATAATATTGGTAGTAGGCTTAAAATTCATTCCAGATTCACTAGTCATAAGAGGCTTCTAGAAAGATATTATGAATTATATAAATATTAGTGATCTAATATAGCCTATCCAATATTTCATGTCATATCCATTTTATCACACGATATCTAGGTGAAGCATGTGACTGTTGAATCAGCTGCATTCATATTCTATAGCAATGAAAATTTAAGATGGATATTGTGATAGAATTTGCAATTGTTGATGAGCTTGGCTTTAATACTTGAGCTACCACCTTTGGTGCCTATGAGAAGTAGATAAAGATGAAACATTTGTGTTCGCTAATAAAACCATAGAAGCTCTAGTATGGCATAGAAGGAACACAAAATATATGTTGCCATGACAAAAAAAAAGAGATTAACCATAGATCAAAATTATGGATATCCAACATCCATATACCTTTAGCCTAGATAACAAATTTGCCAAAATAGAAATGAGATGATTTATAGAGTACATGTAAATTATCATGCAATATAAGTGTCTGGCTAAAATTTATTTCAAGTTGATCAGTGAATTAGATTAACATACACTCTTATGGAATAAGAAAAATGTCATAACATACAATTTTTACTTCATGTGCTTTACAACTATAGTACAAAGGAAGCAATTTGTTTCACTAGTGTGTTAGTCCCAAAAGCACTACAAAAGAAATTAAAAATGAAATATTATTTATTGCAAATCTATTGCTATTTCATCACAAACTTTAGGGATGGAAATTACGAAGGATAACTCTATCATCAAGTAAATCCACCCATTACACCTAAAAGGGCTTTATTGGTGTTTAAAGGTGGTAATCTTTTGCGGTTTCAAACCCCAAAGGAATTGGACGCCAAGGAAAATTCCTTTGCGGTTGTGACAAACAACTGCAAAGGAAATCAATTAATGATGATTAAATAAAATGTTTGAAAAACATTTTACTTGGCAGTTATAACACAACCGCAAAGGAAAGTTAAGGAAAGTTAACTTTCCTTTGCGGTTTTGTCCTACAACCCCAAGGGAAAATGATTAATTATTTCATCAAAATTTCACTTTCCTATGCGTTCTTTGGGTACAACTGCAACAGAAACCACGTGTTTTTTTTTTTAATGTACTATGCATTTGGTCAATTTCCTTCTTGTTTTATATACTATAAAAATGACCAATATATACAAACATAATATTACAAACAGAAATGGCCAATAATCTTACTACAACAATGGCATATCCAACAATACAACAAACCAAAACAAATTAACTGACCACCTAACAATATAGCAACCCAAAACTGCATCGATCTAATTATATGCTCATTAGCAATACAATAATACGACTATATTCCCAACTCAATTTCAATAGCAACACAACATCAATCCAGAAATATAGTAATCCAAAATAATAAAAATGTTATATTTAAACTAAGCTAGCTAGTTACAAAACAACCAAACAGCTAGTAGTAAAAACTTACAAAGTTTTGCACATATATCTACAAGGAAATCTAGCTGTCTAAGCAAGCAAAAACTTACAAACCACATGATCAATAAGTTGCAGCTGCTACTATATGCTCATCACTTGTCTGCTATCTCCTGAAAGAGAATTTACATTACCAATTTTTAGAACTTAATTAATTTATTACTTAATTATATAAGAATCAGTTATACCCACCATTGCTTCACTTCAACCACTTATCCAGACAACTCCTCGATTACTTCATTTACATGATCTTTGGAGGAGTGCTTTTCTGTTTAGCTGGAGAATGACCCATATTTAACTATAATAAACAAAGCAGTTAAACATTATAAAATGAATAATAAATCATAAAAACATATTCAAATAAAAATATATTTTTATTTTTATTTACATATATCCAAAATCCATATAGGGGATTTTGGATAAAATTTTTATTTGAATATATGTTTTTTTTCATAGATATTTATATTTGAATAAAATATATACTCAAATAAAAATTTATTCAAATAAAATGAAACATTTTCCTCTTTCTTGTTTCTTGAGTAATTCTTCATCTTCTTATGATCTAAATCCCCTCCCTATAATTATCTCTCATATAGATTGCATAATCTCTAGCTGAATCAATATCGAGTGATGTCCCCAAAAATGGATCATCTTCAATCTCCCCACCCTGTTGGTCTCTGACATCAATTTTGTTGGTTAACATAACAATTGACCACTTTTTACTAGCAAGATCTAGTACAAAAAACACCTGTTGAGCTTGGAAGGCTAAAATAAATGGCTCATCCTTGTAGTTTTCCTTATTTAGATCCACTTGGATAAACCAGACTCATCAACTCAAAGGCCATTCTTGTTGTCCACATACTTACAATTGGAGACTAGTACTTGAAAGGAGATGTAATCCAACTCATATATGGACTCAATAACCCTAAAATATGACGTACTTTCAAAAATTGAGTTCCTATCTCTTGTGTTGTAAATATACATTGATTGCGCTATAAGAGTTACCTTACTATTCTGCATTCTACTCCGTTCATCTTGCTCTTTCGTATAGAAGGTATAGCCATTGATGAGATATCCTGTATAAGAGAGGACGCGCAAGTTTGGACCATTAGCTAACCATCTCAAGCTTTCAAAAATTGAACCAGGATTCATCTCCAACTCTGAAATTATATAATATCTTAATCAATCTATAAAAAGCTAATTGTGTTCTCTTGAATCCAACTCTCATTCTTATTTGGGTTCAAGCTTCTAAGCTTCTCCTTGTGTATTTCCACATATGGGACAACCCCATCAGAGTTGTACAGAACATACGGGTGAGCTTGCCCCCACTGTGTCCTAAAGATGCTAATTATGTCATTTACCATAATCTCTTGCCCATCTATGCTTCCCAACTATCAAGACTTCGGAAGCCCAATGTTAGCGACATTCGATAAGGATTCGGTACAGAATTCAACAGCTTCTTTGGCTATGCACCATTCAACAATACAACCCTATGGTCTACTTTGAATTTTCACATACCCATTCAATACTTTCATATAACACTCAATCAGGTACATCCATCTCATATAAGTTAAGCTATACAACTGTGTCTCCCTAACTGGGTAAACCATCATGTCAAAGAACAAAAGCGGAAAATACATCTCAAGCTCATACAAAGTGACCACAATCTATTTTGCAATGTGATAAACTTCACAGGATCAATCACTTTGCTACAAAGAGACTTGAAGAAGAAGCATAGATTAGTGATTGTCCCTCACACCTTTTTGAACAAAATGGATTATATACCTAGAGGTATGAAATGCTCTGTGGTAGTCATGAGACTATAGACCCTTTAACTTCAACTCTTTTGTAGACATAATGTTCTTGATGTTTGAGTACCCCTCTAGAACTTTAACTCCATTAAGAAACTCACAAAAAATGATTTTCTTATTTCTAGACAAAATATAAGCTACCAAAGGTAGATAAGTACGTCGGTTTTGCTTTACCAGTGCCAATTCTTCTTTAATTCCCAGAGCAACTAAATCTAACATCGCCTTCTTGCCATCTTTAGTCTTTCCCGGCATATTTATAATGTACCAGTGATGCTCTCATGCACATTTTTCTCTATATGCATGACATCAAGGAAGTGCCTCACATAGAAGGACTTCCAATATAGTAATTCAAAGAAAATTGACCTTTTCTTCCCCTGCTCATCCCAAGGTGTCTTGTAAAAGGTTCCCTAAAGTTGGTATTCAAATCCTTTACCATGTGACATAGGTCCTCACCACTTTTATAACAACAAAGGTATTAGATTGACTGGTCACCCAAGAGGGGGGTGAATTGGGTGATGTAAGATTTTTGCTCTTTTGGATCACAACCCAATTTCACTAAGAGTGCAGCAAAACAGGGATAAACGGAGATGGTTGAGTACAGCAGCTGAGTAGAGAAGATGAAGAATAATACACAATGATTTATACTGGTTCAGTCCAACCACTTGGCCTACATCCAGTCCCCAAGCCACTACTTGAGATTTTCCACTATATCCCACAGGTTTGATCCGGGCACCTGTGAAGCCTCAGTATATTCTCACAAGTTTCAGTAGGCACTTGTGAAGCAACTCTCCTCACACCCTTACAAGATGTGTAAATCCCTTAGTATTTTTCCATACTAAGATTCTACCCATGATATGTAGAAAGAAATGTTTACAGAATGAAAACTCTCTTGAAGAGTAGATAATACATTGAAAGTTCACTCTATTGAGGTGTGTTTTTCAAACAATGCTGAGATAGAAAGATTTTACAAACTGTTGCAGCATTTTCGCATAAACACTCTTAAGATTATTACCCATAAGTTCAAATGATGTTATATTTATAGATTTAGGTCTCAAATATCCGTTAGAGATAAAATCTATCCGTTGGAGAAGTTATCCAACGGTTACTCTGAAAAACTATCCGTTAACCAACCGCATTTAATGCTTCTGACATACTGAAATTTGAATTTCGGTTGGTCAACAGACGAATTTTGCAGACACCGAAGGTTAACAGCTTCAACGTTGAAAACCCAAAGTTCGTCTGTCATGAAGTGAAATTCGAATTTTGATATTTGGAAAATATTTCTTCTTTGTGACATACGAATTTTAAAGTAGAAAGTTTTTCTGTTAAGTGTGAACAGTATTTTTAATTTGCTACAGTGTCTTCGAAATTCGAATTTTGGAATCCCAAAATTCGTCTGTCCGTAGTTGGTCTATAAGGCATTATGCTTCATGTGATTCAAAGTTCGAATTTTCAAATGTCAAAGTTAGTCTGTCAGAGAGACCTCTTTTCAGACTAACTTCAAAATTCAAATTTATAAATACTGTCATTCATATGTCAACATATCATTGCAAATAGACTCATAAGCTTAGTTTCTGAAATTCAAATTTTCATGTTTAAAGTTTGTCTGTCAGTGAGCAATTTTGAGATTCAATCAAAACTTGGTTTCAGATGAACTTTGACATAATTTCAGACGAATTTTTTTAGTTTTTATAAGTTTCATTTTGTCTGAAATTCGAATTTTCAAAACCCAAAGTTCGTCTGTTACTGAAAGCTTCTTTTAGACACATATCAAAATTCAAATTTTCTCAAGTAAAAATTCATCTGTCAGTGGCAAGCTCAACTTTGCCCGAAGGTTCCCTTCAAAATTCAAATTTCGGAGGCCTGAAATTCATCTATCGCAATGGAACCTACATAACTTCAAATTTTACACTGTAGATAATTTTGTAGAAATTATAACTCTCTCATTTTAACTCCAAATTAAGCAAATGACCTATGGTTGGAAAGCTCTCAATGTCTACTTTCAAATGAAAAAAGTTTTACTTCAAAAACAAACATATTTTGTGAGATATGATTGAAATAGTGATAAGAGATCAAAACTGAAAATTCATATCTCACTACTCAACTTTAAATAATCATAGCTTTTTCATATGACCTTCATTTTGAGTGAAATAACCTTCTTTGAAAATCTCATTAAGTCTAGTTTCATATGAAATAAGTTTTACATTAAAGCCATATGTATTTTGAGAGATATATTAAAAAAACTAATCAAAGGTCAAACTCTAGATTCTTGAAAACCAGATTTCACTAACTATGCTTGACTCGAAATTCGAATTTCAACACTTGAAATTCGTCTGTCAGAGGTAATATGTCTGGAACTTCAAATTTCAGCCAGCAAAGTTCGTATTTTCACAAAGTGCATGAAGTTTAACTTCTCAAACTTCATCTGTCATCAGAGTTTTTCAAATCTAACTTATGCTAACATCAGATTTACTTAATCTAACTCATTTAAAACATGTAGTAACAAGATTAAGTAATTTTCAAAGATTAATCCCACCTCAAGACCTAAGTGAAAATAAAATATACCTAGTAATTAGGTCTTCAAATGTTGAGTTCCACTTTCACTTGGACATTTCCTTCTTGGCATGCTCCCTTCTGATCTTCCATCTTTGGAGCATCCTTTCTTTTCTTCTTTCTTGAGTGAATACTCACTCTTCTTACTTGGACCAACCTACATTTAATATATTACACTTACAAACCAAGTAGTTAGTCCAGTTTATATATCCAACTTATGTTATTCATTATAAAAGTACAGTGGATATATTTACACATAGCATGGCATATGTATTATAATCATAATTAAATACATGCTAATATGTACTTTACTTCTTTGAGGAACATTATATATGTTAGATACATATAATGCATTTGTTCCTTATTACTCTATATTTGTCATCATCAAAACTTATATTATACTAAACCTTACAAAAGGTTCTCTTGCTTCTTCTGTATTCCCATCAAAGGCTTTTCTCCACTGCCTGTACCAATAACCTTGAGGCAAAAATTTGTGACGACGAAAAAAGACAAATTTCTCACCATATGCCAACTAAATAGAGTTTGTGCCTTCTTTACATATTGAGCACCCAAACTCTCATTTGATACTATATCTTGACAAATTACCATAAGCCAAAAACTTGTTGATCATACCATACAGCATAACTCTCAAAGTGAATCTTTCTTTTCTGTAATCGTCACAAACCTCTACATTTGTCTCCTACAATAGCTTTAAATCTTCTATTAGTAGAGCAAAGTATACATCTATATCATTTCCAGATTGTTTGGGTCCAGATATTAACATAGACAATATCATAAAATTGCACTTCATGATAGCTATGGTATGATGGGTGTGAACACCATATTTTATCCAGTTGCAAAAATAAAATTAATAAAAAATTAATTTTTTTAATTATAAATTTTTTAATGGGATCTAAAAAAAGAAGAAAAAGAAAAAAATAAAAAAATATTAAAAAAATAAAATAAAATAATAACAAAAATAATATAAAAATCAAAATAAAAAAATTTCAAAAAATTAAATTAAATTCAAAAATTAATTGAATTTAAAAAAAAAATGTGTGGGCTTGAAACGCTGAAGCCCAGTTCAGCCTTCAACCCATAATGATCCTAAGCCCTAATTTAAGGCTCAGGTACGCAGAGAAAAGAAAAGAAAATGGAAGGAGCCGCGGAGGAGAGGCAGGCACAAAATTGGGGGAGAGGCAGAGCATGATGGCATGGGAGGAGAGAACTGGAGAGACGGAGGGCGTGGTCTAAGCCTAAACCCTTATTTGATAGGGGGTTTGAGAGGGGAGGGGTACCCCCTCCCCTCCCCATATTTGGATTTAGATGTTTAGATGGAAGGGAGGGAAGTTGGTTCTCCCCCCCCCCGGCGTTTGGTTATTTACACTTTCATAGAGGGGAGGAGAGTAACTTCCCTCCTCTCCCCCTCTAACATTCCCCTCTGAAAGTGGGGGGTTTTGGAGGACAACATTATTTATTTTTTTTGTTTTACCATTATTGCCTTCACTATCATTTTTTCGTTGTATGCGTTTTCTTTCTCCTTCATCAGCATTGCGTCTCTGAACTCCACCTCCCAGAGCGAAGCCAAGCATCGTCATCTCTAGTCGAGGAAAGAGTCATCACCCTACATCGTCATCTCTAGCCCAGTAAGCCTTCTCATCACCACCTAACCTCCGTCACCGGCAATCTAGTAATCTCCATTGTGGCCGTCTGACAAGTTTCTCCTTTCTCATTACTATTTTTTTTTCAAGATCTGAAAATCGATTTCCTTAGATCTACTCTTTTTTCTATCATATATTATGAAATCGGTCAAATTTTTACGATTTAACAGATAATATCATGACATATTTGCTCGATCTGGCCGATTTGCTATGTCTCATAAGAAATTCAGTTTCTTTGTTTGGGGGAAGGGGTTCACTTATGTCAGCAATCCATTGTTGAATGATTCAAATGAGACATTTGGGGGGTTGGGTTAAGGCCATACGAGTTGAATCATACATAATACTGATGGCCAAATTCTGAGAAATAGTTTAACCCTACCATTGAAACTGTGTCACATTTTACCTTCATTAAGTACTTGCTGTATCTAGTTTTGGTATGGGTTTGGTTTACTTATGGTCAAATGCATCTTTGGATTTAGGTAGCATATTGACTACCATTGGACCTTGACACAAACCTCACCTTTGTCTTTCAATCATATTAATTAAACACTGTAGGTAGCCTGCATAATTATTTATTGTTCTTGTTTTGTATACATATATATATAGTGTGTGTGTGTGTGTATCCAAAATTATATACTGTTAATTTGTTATTCTTTTCCTTAAATTAATTTTATGATTAAAGATTCTGCTGTTACTTAATAATCAGATCTTTATATTATATATAGGTCAAGTTTAGTTTTAAAATCAAACATCACCAGGATTTGAGGCTTAAATTTTGTTTCAATTAGATGATAAACAAACAAAGGCATTTTAAAGTTTAACTTTTTGTGAGAATATATGCTGGTAGGAGACAAACTGATGTTTTATTGTGTGGCCTTAATTTGCAAAATTCAACTTTTGTTTTGAATATAAAAGTGGTACAGAGCTTCAGGTAATGAGGTTTATTTGTCAAGAATTATCCAAAGTATTTAGCTCTTTGGTTAGTATAGAGCTTCATAAACCGATGTGCGTTTGTGTGGCCTTAATTATGTAAATTTCAGTCACATGATTTGCTGGAAAATATGACAATTCTTTATTTATTCTTGTTCTTATTATCTTGCTCATAATCATGATGACCATTGCCCAAAATTTTTCTTTCTTGTTTTGTGGTTCTTGTAAATACTCCATGCACATACCTTTTTGAGTTTCAAGTGATTACTATCAAATATATAACTTAGATATAAATTTTTTTTGGTTGATTTGCTATTGATTAATACTTGAATTACATATTACCAACTGTCATTATCAAATTTCACAATTAGTTTCAGTACCAACAACTTGTTTTTCTGAATGTGATGGGTCTTTATGATTAGGCATTGGATATGGTGGACCAAAGAATGAGGCCACTGTTTTCACTTTGTAGGCAATACACTTTAATCATTCGCCGATACTTGGAAATGCGTAGAAGAGTTATAGCTCAGCTGATATGTGTTCTTGTGTATTCCTGCTTGGGTGAGATGTCTTGAAAAAGAAAAATAAGTTATACTATGGGTTCCAAGAGAGAAAGGGAATGTGCCCGAGTAATGAATCGAATAACTTGTAGTAAAACTGATCGAGATATTATTAGGATGGGTCCTAAAGCTTTGCTAACATTATGTGCTATGTTAGAAAGAGATGGTGGCTTAAAACCAACTAAATATTCTAGTATTGAAGAACAAGTTGCCAAGACTCTTTACATATTAACACATAAAGTAAAAAATCGTGAAATAAGCTTTTGGTTTCAGCGTTCTGGAGTGACAACTAGTCATCATCTCCATACGGTTTTGAGAGCTATCCTTGAATTAGAAGAAAAATTTCTGTACAACCTGATGGCTCGACAATCCCTCCTGAAATCCATCTTAACATAGACGGAACACACATACATGCCAAAGTATCTCCCGCAGATGCTCCCCTCTAACGTGGTAGAAAGGACTACCCAACACAAAATGTGTTAGTAGCATGCACATTTGATTTAAGGTTCAATTATGTACTTCCTGGGCGGGAAGGCATTACATCTGACTCCAGGATTTTGAAAAATGCACTAACACGAGAGGATATGCTTAAAATTCCCCTAGGTAACTCTTTTAACAATGATTAAAAGATTATTCAAAATAAAAATGGTATTTTAAAACTCTAGTAGTAATTACTTTCATTGAATATATAGGGAAATATTATCTTGTGGATGCTGGTTTCATGTTAACAAGTGGGCTTCTTACACCTTATAGAGGAGTTCGGTATCATTTGAAAGAATATTCAGCTAGAAATCCACTCAAAAATCATAGAGAATTATTCAATCTTTGGCATGCATTATTGCATAATACAATTGAACGAGCCTTTGATGTGTTGATAAAGAGATTTGAAATTTTGTCTAGTTCAATGGAGCCTATTTATGGAGTCAAAGCACAAAAATCGATAATTGTTGCATGTTGCATTCTTCATAATTACTTGATGAGCATAGACCCCGATGAAGATGTTATAGATGGAGTACATGTTGAACTTGCAAGTCAAACTGAAACAAATGATAATAATCATGCTCCAAGTATTGACAATGCTAAGACTGCTCGGGGAGAGCTTATTAGAGATAATATAGCTAATTAAATGTGGATTGGTTATCAAAATAATCAATCCATTGATCTTTGATGTACTATTCATTGATGTTGCCAGTTTTTCTTCAATTTATTTACTTCAGTTTGCACTTTTCATTGTGATGTACTTATAAGTACTTTGATATATTTCCTTTTGTTTGAACTTTGGCATTTGTAGTCACTTGTACTTAGACTTATTTCATTTAGTTTAGACTTTGTAATTTGATTTCAGTTTACCTTAATTTAATTAGTTACTTTGACATTGAACCTTGTAGTATAATTTGTTTGAATGGGTTATATTTAGTTTTGATTTCATGTGTGACTTGGTTTAATGTATATTTTGATGTATCTTTGCTTCATAAAGTTGGGTAATCAACACATCCCATACAATGGTACCAAAAAAGGACACGGGTAAAAAGTTGATGAATTGGACAAGAATTATGGATAATGCTCTTGTGGATGCATTCATGAATGAGTATAATGCAGGTAGGAAAGTTAATGGTCAATTCACAACTCAAGCTTATGATAACATAGCGAAAGAATTGAGTGAGCAATTTGGCAAAAAAATTGAGAAGGAGAAGGTGAAGAATAGTTGGAAAACCTTGAAGAAAAATTTTTCAGAAGCTTATGACATTTTCAAGAATCGTTTGAGTGGATTTGGTTGGAACCCATCAACAGAAATGTGGGATGCGGAGCCCCAGGTTTGGGATGCTTTAATAGAGGTTGGGTGACTTCTTTTTTTTATGAATGTATATGTTCTTATTCATAACTTGTTTAACTTCAGATGTTTGCCTAACTTTAGATGTTTTGTGCATATTGTTTTTTACAGTCTAAACCGAAAGTTGCAAATTGAAGAAATGTCCCCATCCCAAATTATGACAAAAATGATGATATTGTATGGAAATGATCGAGCAAAGGGAGATGAAGCTGAAACTGCAGCTGAGATGAGGAGACGTCATCATTCCTCCACTGAGCAGGACTTCAATAATGTCACTATTAATGACATTGACCATCTTGTGTTAAAAAATGAGGTGACATTAAAGAGTTTCAAGCCTTATATTGATGTTGGTAATGATCATTCTAATTTTTCAATTAATGAACAATCAGGTGGAGCAACTAGTGGTAATAGTAAGAGGAAAAGAAAAAGTGGTAGACAAAAACATTGATTACAGTGGAATTCATGGGGTACTATTTGAAGTTGCAGCAGCAATTAGAGAAGGAAATAAAGCAATTAGACAAGGTACTGATGCATTAAGGGATGGAAATAAAGCAATAAGAGATGGAAATAAAGCAATAAGAAAAGGAAATCTGATACAAAGAGAGAGCTTTAACTACAAGAGACCACATATGTCTGGGGAAGAAATTTCTGCTTTGATAACTGAATGTTGATGTGATAGTGACAAGCTGCCTAGGATATATAACTACCTAACGAGTGATGTTGATAAGCTAAGATCAGTTGTCAAATGTCCACCTCCACTGCGTAAGGCAGTAATTATGGATATGGTGTTTGGTTCTTCAAATCCTTGTTAGGGAGTATCCTTGTTTATAGTTGCAATGTGATGTTATATGTTAAATCTAGCTATTTTGGAACCGAGGTACTATGTGGAATCAATTTATTATTATTGTAGTAGTGTTATTTTGAAGCAAGATATTATGTGAAACATTGAAATTCTCATATTGTCTACTTACTAATAAGGTAGCTACTGTTGTAAATGTGCGTGAACATGTTTTGAAAATAGGTTTTACTTGTTTGAGGATTGGTATGTGGGTGGTTGTATTTACTTGTTTGAGGATTGGTATGTGAGCGGTTGTAAAAAATTATATTAGTTTGTTAGTGAAGAAGTGCATTGATATGTTAGAAACAATGGGATATTTTGGTAGGCACTTAGCCAAAGGCTATAAAAGGGAAGGGCATGGGGTGAGTTGAATTTTTTCCTTTTGTTATATGAGGTGAAAACATTGTAAATGAATGTATTTTGCTCTTTATAATGAAAATATTACTGAAGTTGATTCTTGTAGTACTGGTGGTTTATGCATATTTGGGCATTCAATTGTGAATAGGACTTGTAGGCTTTGTCTTATTTTTGAATGGTAGTCCATCTGATATAATAGTTAATATTCATTATGGAGGTGACTTTTGAGTTTGAACAACTTGAAGGATTTGGAGGTTGTATGTGTGGGGCTGGGAATATATAAATTGAGGGAACTGCAAAACATGGAGTGGGTTAGGTGTGTATTGTGGGTGTGCATAAAATTATGATTGTCCAAGAAAAGCAGATTGAGGCACTCGTGAATGAACACCTGTACGTTGATGGATCATGAGTAATTCATACAAGATCTCTGCAAAAGTTAACGCTCTATTCTCATAGTTTGTCCATTGTAATTAAGCCAAAGTTAGAAAAAAAATGGGGCCACACTTGTTATGTTGATCATGATTTGGAGCATGTGGAGAGCAATATAATAGTTACTCATAATAAGCCAAAGTCTGCATAACTCCGGTTGATGATTCACCTATATGTTACTGTGTTTGTTAGCTATCATCATATTAATTAGTAATAATTGTCCTTGTAAGATATTATTACAATACAGAATGGCGCATTATGTAGTAACTTTGCGTACATAATTATACAGTTTGCATAGATGTGAATAAAAAAGTTAAAAAAATTGATTTGAGAAAAAAAAAATGAAAGCATGTGAAACATCTTTTTAAAAAAATAATAGAAGAAAATAATTATTAAAAAATGATGGAAAACAACTTTTTTTTCAAGGGTAAAATGGTCAACTTATTATTAACTTCCCTCATCTCCCCTCCTGAACTAAACAACAAATCAATAAAATTCTTCCCCTCCCCTCTCCTTAATCCCCTTTCCTCCCTTTCCCTCCCCTTCGCTCTATCATTCATCTCCTCTTCCATTCCCTCCCCTCCATTAAAATCCTTCTTCTCCTTTCCCTTTCCATCCATCCTACCAAACACACCCTGAGTGAGGAAGACTGGACAAGACTCGGATGCTAAGATAAAAAACAGAGGGAGCTGCGAGAAGAGGAGGAGGAGGAGCTAAGCAAGACAGAGATCGTGACCGTACATGAGATTAAAAAAAAACGGAGTAAGTTGAATGAAAGAGAGCACCTAGTCACAAGCTTCATCCACCATTTCCCCAACGCGTCTTCATCATTCTACTCAGTGAGCTCCATGTTCTCCTTCTTCGTTCTTGCTCTGCTATCATCGTGATCTTGTGTGTATTGTGAGCTACGGTGTTTTTTTTTAGTAAAGTTTTGTGTGGCTTTATTTTCCTGGTGGGTTGTTCCTTTGTAACTTTCTCCCAGTTCAGCCCCTATGCCTTTTCATGCTTCATTTGTTTTCTTGTTCTGCTTCACGAGCTATATATATTTGATTGGTATGTTTCCCCTCTCTTTGCTATTTTTTTTAGTTCTTTTAATGTTATATTTTACTTGTTTAAAGGCTGTACAGTGGTCATGTTGTGGCTATTATAAAATGGGGAGGTGTAAAATCTGTGTATTAGGGGTTGTGTCATGGTTATATCACGATGGGAAAATATGAAATCTCGAGTTAGAGGTTCATAATGTCTTTGAGGGTCCTTATGTTGCTAAGAAACTGATTTCTCTAGTTTGATTATGTGTTTTCTTTAGTTCTTAGCTTTTGGAAAATTTAGTTCCAATCTGTTATGGGTTGATGTTATGTTTATGGTTGCTAAATGTCTATTACTGTGACTCTAGCTAAACTATTTAGTTTGCTGAATCTTTATGGGCTGTATTATGGTTCCATAATTGAACCTGTATGCTGAAGATACTTGGTTATATTAATTGAACTATTTGGTGTGTTGTTGGGAAGGGTTCAGAGTTTCTGTGTAGGACAGGATATCATTTTAGTCGCAAGGTTAGACTATTTATAATGTTGAAGAGGCTTAGAAGTTTCTTAATATAGATTTGGAAAAATAAAAAATTTCATGATTCTTAGTTTATGTCTGAAAGATGTCTATAAAAATGCCTATGAAGACTGCACATGTTCAATGTATGGTATTTTCTAAATATAATTGCTTTGTGGGATCCCAAATTTTTATGGGTTACTCCTTCATTGGTCATGACTCTTGCTTTTTTTAGCTTCTCCCACATCCTTTAAAGCATGGTTATGTCATTGGAATTTGAGAGTTAGAGAGCATAGTAGTTAAGTTAAGTTGCCATTTTCCCTTGACTAAGACTCATTTAATTTAGGAGGCAAGTGAAACCTTTCCCTAACATGGGTACTTTGTATTTGGAAACCATTTATATTCAGTTTTGTCTCATAAATATGAAGGAAAACACTCACATGCTGGTAGACATTAATCTTGCTCTACGTTGAATATTATTAGCAATGGGTTATGGTTTGATCCATGAAAAGTGAAGTTTACTTAATGATGTTAGGCACTGTTTGCTATGATATCTACGTTCTTTGTTCTATTTAAAGTCTGGATTCTGATACTGCACATGACTATTCAGTTTTAGCCATCTGAAATACTTATATTTTCGTGATAAAAACTGTGGTTTTATTGCTGTATGTGTGTATGACATTTTGAGCTTAAAAGTTGTTGCATTAAACCATGACCCATGGAGAATTCTTAGTTTGGTTGGTTGTTGCATGTGTATGGTTTAGTTTGGGTTTTAAAAGTGACTAGGAGATTTTCTTTAAATGGAAAATCTTGATCTTGCTTGCCTCATGGATATGTTATGGTTTAAACTTGAATGCTCCTTGTGACCTGCTTTATATGAAGATTATCTTTAAGGGTTGTATACATTTTGGTTGTTTGTTGACTTTTGCGTTGTGAGATACCCAAGTGATCATGTTTATGTACTGGCTGGACATTTAAATTCCCTAACTTAAGTAATTTGTTCTAAACTCAAATTAAATCACAATCATATTTGTGTACGAGGTTAGCGTGTAGACTGGGGCCCTTATAATGATTGTTTGCTTTGGTTGAGAAGAGTGATTGTATATGGTCATGCTTTCGTGGCAAGGAATTATTATGCACTAAGCTTCCGCATTAATTAAGTACTTATTTATTTTGGTTCAAGTGACACATCAACTAAAATACTATGCAATTAGTTTAGGTCCATTTGATTCTTTATGCACCTTATTGTTGACATGAAATTTCATAATCTTGGATGATGGTTGTGGTTGGCTTTGTTAGTGTGAATATATATTCAAAGGTTTGTTCTTTGAACTTTGATATAATCCATGAATATTGATGGGAAAACTGTTGCTACTGTGGTGAGTGTATTGGTACCAATTTAAAGTCAAAGATATGCCCATTTGACCCTTTATGTGCTTTGGAAATTTGTTATTGTTCTTGGCTATGAAAATTATCTTTAAGACAAATACTAATGCTTTTGTATTTTCCTTTGAGCACTATGAGAATGTGAGATCAAGTTTGGAAAGAGTGAATTTTCTTCATCAAGGCAAAAGAGAACATCAAAGTAAGAGATAGAAAGAAAGCAAAAGAGTTTGGTCTTCTTTCTTCATGTAGTTTTCATTGTAGTGGAATAAAACTATTACTTGAATTTACACATTAGCACATACACATTGATAAATGTATTTGGTTGTGTTTTTTATTTATAATTTTGTTTTTTATTGGTTTCTTTTTTTTTCGCTTTTAGAATTTGTCACGAGGGACTAAGTCTCCGTAAGTGAATAGTTAGGGTGTCAATCAAGAATACCTTGAGTGAGGAGTTACCATTGTATTCACATTGACAACGCCTTCAATTTTAAATATTTTTGGGTTCGAATAGCCTCTTTTATATTTCTTTTTTTTAAACTAAAATAATTGATTAAAATGAAAGCCCTCTATTGTAAATTTCTCTGTTTGTTTTTATGCTCCTAGTAGTGATACCGTGATCATTTAGATATCAATTAGCAAATTGTGAGTTATAAAATCACTATATATGTTGTTGTTTTGAAGTTGATTTTGAAAAATAAAAATTAGCAGTTCTACCTTAATTTCTTTTTTAATACTATTTCAAGTTTAAAAGAAAAAAAAAAGAAAGAATTTAATTGCTAAAAAAAAAGAGGCGATTCTTTAATTACATTTTTTATTTCATAATTTGACATAAGGAAATAAAAATAATTTAAACAAAAATTATTTATTTTTCTCCAAGTTTTTATCCTTTTCATTTTTCTGCCTCGAGTGGTAACACCGTGAATATTTAGGTATCGATCAGTAACTTGTGAATGATAAAGTCAGCATATATATTAGTTATTTCCTTTTGGAAATTTATGTAATAATCATATTTTAAATTTTTCTTAATACTTTTCTGTTAAATAAATAAATATGTGATGAGGGGATCCTATTTATTTCCATAATAAAAAAAAGAAAGTAAAAATAATTTATACAAAATTATTTGTTTTGCTTCAAGCTTTTTTATTATGCCTATCTGTCTCGAGTGGTATCATTGTGGGTATTTAGGTATCAATGAGTAGATTGTGAGTGATAAAATTACCACATGAGTTAGTTAATTTTATTTTGTAAAAATAAAGTTCTTTTCAAATTTTCCTTTTCAAATTAAAAATAAAAATTTTAAAAATCACATATAATTGAGAAAAAATATATATTCTTCTTTTTTAGGAATTAATTTTTTTTAAAAAAATGAAAAATGAAAAAATAAGTGATAAGAGAAGATAATCGAGATTAATCTATCTTTTATAAATTAAAACAAACCAACTAATTTTGAAAATTATTTTCTTTGTGAAAAGATAAATTATTTTTTATAAACTTCTCTTTTCAAAAAATATACATAATAAAAAATATCAACCCAGTGACATGCATTTATATTCCGAACTACATCGACTTTGATTCCTATGGCAGGGTACATTGGCCTCAGACTCTGATTTTGGATCAAGTCCGCTCTTGTAAATAAATAATATTTTTTTCTCTTATTTTATTTTTCCCAACTTCTCATATTTTCATTTTATTCTTTATTTTTATTTTTATATTTTTCCTTATATGTGAATGATTAAAGGGCAATCAAAATAATTTTAAAAGCCATAAAAAATTGCATAATCAATTTAAGACAACCCTTCTTAGGAACGAGTGTTGTGGGGGTGCTTAACACCTTCTCCACTCACAATTATACTTTCGAATCTAACTCTGATTCGCAGACCATCCTTTTCCTTTTGATTTCATTTTCCAAAATTTTCCTTAAAATTTTGGTGGTGATTCCTCCAAAAACCAGCTTTCATCGTGAAGTCTGATTTTCCCTCTTTTTCTTCATTTTTCATTTCTCACACCATCCGCATCACATTTTCGGCTGTGATAGTTTGGCGACTCCACTGGGGAGTTTTTTGAGAGTCAAGCCTGTTTGGTTTGATCATGCATAGTTTTATGGCTTTTGTTTGTTTTGGTGGCCCTTCTTAAATGTTGTTATCCTCACATGATTAGGGTAGATAACATGATTTATGTTTTTAATCCATTCATATGCTTTTAAATTTACTCGTTGTTTGAATAACAAATGCTAGGATAGATAACATGCGGAACAAACCCTAGGGTAGATGACTGTTATCTATTTATGTATTGTTTTATCTGTAGATGGGGAATTCGGGTAGTGTTTAGGTCATAAGGTCTGTAAGCTCCTCTCACACACTGAGCACTTACACAAATTATCTCTCACATAATATGCCCTATACCGGAGTTTGAGAGTACCCTAGGATAGTTGAAGTTTGTAACGATTCCTTTGAGGGGCTATTAAGCTCCCAGAGATCACTATGAAGACTTCACCCGAGTTGTTACCTATTTGTTAAGTTTAGTCCTGGAAGGGCTAATAAGCTCTCAAAGGATTAAATTTATTAAAATGGGGTTTCCATCTCAATGGTGGGAGCAACTTGTGGAACTTTTTGCAAAATTAGAGCCACCCAAAAAACTAATACACGCTATTAGATGAAGCTTAGAAGCCAACCTAATTAGGTGGAGGTTGCCTTCTAAAAGATAGATTTCTTAACCTAGAGTGTACCTAATATAGAACACAGGGGAGCACATTATTTATTCATGCATCATTCATATTTTCCATTGAACTTGTAGAAAAGAGGAATAAGTTACTCTATACCAGAGTGGATATTTAATATCATTGCACCAATTGATGGTAATATTTTTTCCTTGATGATGGCTTGCATTAGAAGTTCACTCCTCTCTGTGGGTCCACAATATTGATAGACTAGGATGCATGAGTTGTATGCTTGCATTGTTAATCTTTTTTCTTATACTTTGTGACCTATTTGTTTACCCTATATCCCCATCTGATAGTTAGTCAAGAGTTTGTTTATTCCCTTATACGCCCTCGAGCAAAGGCTTGAGACTCTCATGTCTTTCATGATGATGGACCTTTGTACCAAAATCAATATATCATAAGTGAAGCAACACAATAAATTGCATCTATATTGCATTTTTAAATAAAAATCCCAAAATTTATAGAATACAGAATTATTGGTCCTTTGCAATAAAGAAGTGAACTTAAGCATTATTAGGGTTAAAGTTTTTGAAGAGTCAAATGATAGGGAGTGAGATCATGCCCTTGTTTCATGAATATGCCAAAGGTTCCATCCTTTAACCTTTCACACCGTTGTATCTTTCACCTTATTGCTTGCCATTATCATTTTCCCATCCACTGAAAACCCATCAGCATTTATGAAGCATAACTCCATGCCCTTGCCTTATCATAAGAGGACATTTGCATAGGTTAGACAAGGGTTATAACACTTGGCTTAAGTGCATAGTAAAAAAAAAGTCAAAAAAAAAAACAAGAAAGAGAGAGAGAGAAAGAGAAGAGAAAAAATAAAAACCCAATTCCAAGTATCATATCTCCTATAAGATCTTTCTCCATTTGTCAATGCATGTCTAGTTTGAAGTTAAAATTGACTTTATATAACCTTTTCAATGTCATAAGTCATGTATTTCCATCTCATCTTAGTTTATCTTTTCATCTTATCTATCGTTTGAATGCACCTTCGATCTCAAATGTCTCTCCATTGAAAAAAAAAAAGAAAAGCAAAAATATGCATTTCCCCAATGAAAATACTTTAATTGATGTGAGTAATAGATGTAGTCCTGACCAAATTTTGTTGCCAAGTTAAAATAAATAAATAAATATAATAAATAGAGGGAAGAAAGAAAAAGAAGAAAAAAAACAAAAAAAAAAGAGAGAGAGAAAATGAAAATGTGAAAGAGGGATATGATTGTATATCTCACAAACAAGCCAAGTCAATGAAATGAGGTATTCCTTCTCTTCCCGTTCTAAAGGAGTTACCGTAGGTACCCTAATTGAGCTTGAAGCAGTAATATTCATTTCATTAGCCCAAAATCAACTAACACCAGGGGCGAGTAGTTTTAACATGTTTTTATGTTGAAAATTCAAATATCAAGAGAGGATCATATCTAAATTTGGTCTAAGTATTTACCGTTTCTCAGCTTAGGGTAATTTTTACTCCCTCCAACAAGAAGAAATGAGTATTGACACCAGAGAGCGTCTTGAAATTCCAAAAAAAAAGAGAGAAAGCAAGCAAAAAAAGGACCAAAATGGGTAAACAAGAAGGAAAATAGAAGAAAGGAAAGTCATTACATAGAATTCTCAAGGGGAAACCCACACATGAAAATAATTGAGACAATTACTCAAAAAAAAAAGAAGAAGGAGGCCATTATTATGAGCAAATAAAAAAAGGGGGAAATTATGCTAGAGAGGTCTGAATTCTCGAAGCAAAAGCTCTGAGAGACTACATAATTTTCCAAGTTAACACGGCTATCAAAGCGAAGTTCTTATTGCATTCTCACTTTCCACCTAGCCCCCATTGTTGCCCTTTTGTCCATACAATAATCCTTAAAGTCATACTTCTCGCTTGAATGTGTGGACATTATAGTCCATTCCCTCTTAACCCATGATTGTGCCCTTGTGCTTGACCCACAATATTGCTCTTCGTGGTCAAATTACAACCTTGAAGATCCTCTTTTAGTATGTGAATTTCAATATAAAATCATGTTAAAGGGGCAATAGAAGAAGGTAGATGGAAGAAATAATAGGGGCATGGTATTTTTTAGCCTTATATACTTTCATTTCATGAACCTATTCACCCGGGCCACATTACAAACCCTAAAAGTCCTTATAGAGGTCTTGTTTGAACTTAATTGGGACAATAATTTTATAGGGAAAGATATCAAGATTAAGATAACTCAAACTAGGGCTACAAAAAAAAAAGAAGAAAAAAGGAAAAATAAAATCGTAGCTCTAAATGAAATCCCTTGCTCACATCAATTTTGCTATTTTCATATTGAACATGCAAAGCCAAGAAGGGGACTTCTTCCCTACTCTCATTTTTATCTCCTATCATTCTGTTTTTCATATTACCTGACAACATTTCCAAAGTAAAATTTGTGCATTCTCAAAATTTTACTTCTATTAGGTTGGCTGGTCACCCAAGAGGGGGGTGAATTGGGTGATGCAAGATTTTCACTCTTTTTGGATCAAAACCTAATTTCATTAAGAGTGCAGCAAAACAGGGATAAACAGAGAGAATTGTGTGCAGCAACTGAATAGAGAAGATGAAGAACAATACACAATAATTTATACTGGTTTAGCCCAACCACTTGGCCTACATTCAGTCCCTAAGCCACCAATTGGGATTTTCCACTATATCCTACAGGTTTAATCCGGGCACATGTGAAGCCTTAGTATATCTCACAAGTTTCAGTAGGCACGTGTGAAACCACTCTCCCATACCCTTACAAGATGTGTAAATCCCTTAGTATTTCCCTACACTAAGATTATACTCAGAATATGTAGAAAGAAATGTTTATAAAATGAAAACTCTCTTGAAGAGATAATATATTGATAGCTCACTCTATTGAGGTGAGTTTTTCAAATAATGCTGAGATAGAAAGATTTTATAAATTGTTGCAGTATTTTCGTATAAACTCTCTTAAGATTGTTACCCATAAGTTCAAATGATGTTTTATTTATAGATTTATGGTGTAACTAGACGTTAGACACAAGATATAGCCGTTGGAGATGTTACCCAACGGTTACTCTGTAAAACTAGCCGTTCACCAACCACATTTAATGCATTAACACTCTGAAATTTGAATTTTGGGTGTCAACAGACAAATTTCATAGAGACCATAAGTTAAAGACTTTAACACTGAACTTTGAAGTTCATCTGTTCTAAAGCAAAATTCAAATTTTTGTCTTCGACAAATGTTTCTATGTTGAAACATACGAATTTTCAAGTTTAAAGTTCTTCTAGTAAGTGTGAACAGTTATTCCATATTGCTATAGTGCCTTCGAAGTTCGAATTTTGGTGTCTAAATTCGTCTATCAGTGAGCAACTCAATATGGCACAAGTTCTTCCTTTCAAAATTTGAATTTTGGATATAGAAATTTGTCTGTTTGCTATCTCAGAAGTATTTTCACATTCTAGGGATTCGAAATTCAAATTTTCAAAGTCAAAATTCGTCTGTTAGTCCTAAAGTTTGAATTTCAAAAACTAAAATTTGTTTATTTGTGGCAAGCTCAATATGACACAAAAGTTCTCTTCGAAATTCGAATTTTAGAGGCCCAAAATTTGTCTATTGGAGGCAGAACCTCTATAACTTCAAACTTTGTACTATATATAATTTTGCAGAAACTATAACTTTCTCATTTTAACTCCAAATTAAGAAAATAACCTATGGTTGGAAAGCTCTGAATGTCTACTTTCAAATACAATTAGTTTCACTTCAAAAACAAACATAATCTATGAGATATGATGAAAAAAATAATAGGAGGTTAAAATTGAAAGTCCATATCTCACTACTCAACTTTAAAAGACCATAACTTGTTCATATGAATTTTATTTTGAGTGAAATAACCTTCTTTGAAAAGCTTATTAAGTCTAGTTTAATATGAAATAGGTTTTACATAAACCCTTATGTATTTTGAGAGATGTTTTAAAAATACTAGTCAAAGGTCAAACTCTAGATTCTTGAAAATCAAATTTTACTATGTTTAAAAGTAAGGATATGTTACTTTGATGCCCAAAACTTCTTGAGTTAATCAAATGCAATTGTAAATTGAGTTTTATTCTAAAGTTTGAATTTTGAAATCTGAAATTTGTCTATTAGAGTGAATGTTTTTGAACCCTTTTAGTGCTTAATTATCAGATGAACTTTGTCATGACTTCAGATGAATTTTACACATTTTACTAACTATGCTTGACTCAAAATTTGAATTTCAACACTTGAAATTCGTCTGTTAGAGGTGACATCTCTGGAACTTCAAATTTCAGTCAGTAAAGTTCATATTTTCATAAAATATATGAAGTTTAACTTCTCAAAATTCGTCTATCAGTCAGAGTTTTTCAAATCTAACATATGCTAATATCATATTTACTTAATCTAACTCATTTAAAACATATGGTAACAAAATTAAGTAATTTTCAAAGGTTAATCCGACCTCAAGACCTAAGTGAAAGCAAAATATGCTTAGTGACCTAGTCTTCAAATATTAAGTTTCACTTCCACTTGATCATTTCTTTCTTGGCATGCTCCCTTATGATCTTTCATTTCTGAAGCATCCTTTCTTTTCTTCTTTCTTAAGTGAGGCATGATATTGATTTTCATTTCTATATTCCAATGCCCACTTTTCTTACTTGGACCAACCTATATTTAATATATTATACTTACAAACCAAGTAGTTAGTCCATTTTATATATCTAACTTATGTTATTCATTATAAAAGTATAATGGACATATTTGCATATAGCATGATATATATATTATAACCATAATTAAATACATGCTAATGCACATTTTACTTCTTTAAGGAACATTATACATATATGATGCATTTGTTCCTTATTATTCTATATTTGTCATTATCAAAACTTATATTATACTAAATCTTATAATCTCCCCCTTTTTTATACCCAGCTTTGTGTCTATTATATCTGACTACATTGACATTTTTAAATAAAGTAATTGCAAAGTTTACTCATCAGCCAATCAAGCATTGAAAATGAAGATAGATTAGGACAAAAGGGGAAGACAACCATATCAGACAAGCATTCAAAATTGGGGCAATTAAATTCCTTAAAAAATTCCAAAATATTGATAACCCAAAAAGAGAGAGAGAGTACTTCGGATGTCTAAGAGTGTGTCTAGCTCCCTTTAGAATACATTCATATAATCTTTGAGTAAAGTTTCTCCTAGGCCCGAATAAAGTCTTCTTAATTGCAAAAGACCAAAGAAATCCTATATTTTATGAATTTAGGTATCTTTACATAATGATTTCTTGCATCAAACATTACAAACACATCTTTTCTTTCAAGAACATTGAAAAATGATGAAAAAAAATCATGAAAAATGTTGAATCAAGTGTTTTGATGATTTCAAACTAACCTTCAAGAGCTTGGAATAAAGATATCAAATATGCACAAAAAGCTCAAGTGAAGAAATCCTGGAGAAATCAATGCAAAGATTCATGTAGGATATTTAAAAATGTTTTGATTTGAGTAAAAGACTTTGATTTGGTGAAAAGATGTTTTAAAACCTTGAATTTATGTTAAATCATGGAATATTTGAAAAACATCCATCAATAGACGAAGTTTGAAAGGTTAATACTGATCTGTCATAGTGGAAATTCGAACTTTGGCTTTGGAAATTCGAATTTCGTACTAAAACTGAACAAGTCTGAAGAGAAGCCTCTCTGACAGATGAATTTTGACTTGGGAAAATTTAAATTTTGATAAGTATCTGAAAGGAGCTTTAAGCAACAGATGAACTTTGGGTTTTGAAAATTCGAATTTCAGACAAAATGAAACTTATGAAGACTAAAGAAATTCGTCTGAAATTATGTCAAAGTTCATCTGAAACTAAGTTAAGATTGGTTTTCAAAATTGCTCACTAACAGACAAACTTTGAATATGAAAATTCAAATTTTAGCAACTAAGTTTGTGAGTCTGTTAAAGTGATATGTTGACATATGAATGATAGTATTTATAAATTCGAATTTTGAAGTTAGTCTGAAAAGAGGTCTCTCTGATAGACGAACTTTGACATTTGAAAATTCAAACTTTGAATCACATGAACTACAATGTCTTACAAAACAACTATGGACAGACGAATTTTGAGGTTTCAAAATTCGAATTTCAAAGGCACTGTAGCAAATTAAAATACTGTTCATACTTAACAGAAAAACTTTCCACTTGAAAATTCGTATGTCACAACACAGAAACTTTTTCCAAATATTAAAATTTGAATTTCACTTCATGACAGACGAACTTCGGGCTTTCAACGTTAAAGCTGTTACCCTTCGGTTTTTGCGAAATTCATCTGTTGACCAACCGAAATTCGAATTTCAGTGTGTCAGAAGCATTAAATGTGGTTGGTTAACAGATAGTTTTCAGAGTAACCGTTGGATAACTTCTCCAACTGATAGATTTTGTCTGTAACGGATATTTGAGACCTAAATCTATAAATATAACTTCATTTGAAGTTGTGGGTAACGAATTAAACCGTGTATATACTGAAACTCTGCCAAATCAACTACTCAAAGTTTCTTACTCTCTCACTTCAATATTTTGTACTTCAACTTTCATATTCACTCTATTTAAGAGAGTTTAATCTTTGTAATCAATCTTATCTTCATCTGGAAGATAGATTTTCTTGTGAGGGGATATCACAAGGGATTTGGGAGCACTTTGTAAGAGTGCATAGAGTGATTGAGTGAAGCTTTAGAAACAGAGCAATATTTTTGTACTGAGGCATTTACAAGAAGCCCGCGAAATTCTTGCAGTATAGTGGAAAATCTCAAGTGGTGACTTGGGGACTGGACATAGGTCAAGTGGAGAGACCGAACCAGGATAAATTTCTGAGGCTTCTTCTCTTTACTGCCATCTTTACAGTTATTTGGTTATACTCTATTATCATATATTACTTTCTTCACCTTCTTGATATTTTGCAGAAAATTTTTAATCTTCCTAATTCACCCCCCTCTTGGGAAGCCAGCTAATCTAACAAAAAATGCCAAAAAAAAGCATCGCTTTACATCATTCATTTCATGCATTGCATCAAAATAAATTTCTAATAAGATTGGGGCAAACGAAAGTCAACTTTTCAAATGAAATGAAATGAAAAATTTTACATCAATTGCATCAAGATTTGGTTTTACTTGGATTGGTATAAACATGAAATAACTTGTGATACTCATATTTCACGCATTGCATCAAATAATCTTCTGCTCGAATTGAGACCACCATGATATGCTCCCTTTTCACACTAAGCTGGAGCAAATACAGAATCAATCTTTTAAATTAACAGCTTGTGCCATTCATTCATCATTCATTTTATACATTGCATCAAAACTAGATTGTAGCATGAAAAAATTCCCTGCTAGATTAGGGCATATATGTATATATATATATATATAAAAAAAAAAAGAATCATATCTTACATACATTTTCCTTGCATGCACAAGTTCTCATTCAAATTAAAAAAAAAAATTTCACGTCTCACATACATTGTCCTTGCATGCATTACATAAATAAATTCCTATTCAGATTAAAAAAAATTTCATGCATTTCATAACTAAATTCACAACCAAATTGGAGACAGATTAAAAAAAAACTTGCATTTTGACATGCATTTTCCATTGCATATATTGCATCACAATAAACTTACCTCCAGATTGGACAAAACAAAAAACAAAACAAAAACTAAACAAGGAAAATCTTGTATGTTCCATTTGGAAAAAAAACAAGAAGAAGAAAAGGGAAAAAGAAAAAAAAAGGAAAAAAGAAAATTGTAGCATGGAAAAAATTCACTCTAGGATTAGGGCATGGAAAAAATTAATTATGCTTTACATGTACTTCCCTTGCATGCATTACATAAATAAATTCTCATTCGTGCTGGGGCAAATACAAGAAATCTCATGTTTCACATGCATTTTTGTTGCATAAATTCAAAATAAATTCCCATTGAGATTGGTGCAAAAAGTTTGGCATTCTACATGTATCTTCCATTGCATAAATTGCATCACAGTAAGCTTCCTCTCAAATTGGGGCAAAACAAATTGGAGTGAAAAAAAAAACAAGAAGAACGAAGAAAACTTACATTCGACTGACATTTATCATTGCATGCATAGCATCTCAATAAACTCCAAAAGCAAAAGAAAAGAAAAATAAATTTTGCAATTTACAAGAGAATCCTTATACCAGAAAAAAAAACAAAAATAACAAAAAAACAAAATGAAATAAAAAAAAAGAATAAACAAAAACAAAAAAATGGCATTGTGCCTGCATCATATATAGTCCATTGTGTCAAATAAGCTCTGCAAGTCGGGGTGATCAAAGCACTAGGTCCTAAGTCTAAAGAAATTTTGCATAAGAACCCTAAGTCCTGCATCATAACAGGTGTCACCTCAAAAACATTTTATTTTTGTCAAAACCCTGGCGGCACCCTTTATATTTCCATTATTTAAATTTCTGTTAAGGTCCTGGTGGCATCCTTTAAATTTTCATCATTTAAATTTCTGTCAAGGCCCTGGTGGCATCCTTTAAATTTCTTTCAAGGCCCTGGCGGCACCTTTTATATTTTTATCATATAAATTTCTGTCAAAACCCTAGTGGCATCCTTTAAATTTTCATCATTTAAATTTCTATCAAAGCCCTAGCGGTATCCTTTAAATTTCCATCATTTAAATTTCTGTCAAAGCTCTGGCAGTCATGAGACTTTAGATTTGTGATTGTCCCTTACACCTTTTTGGACAAAATGGATCATATACCCAGAAGTATGAAATGCTCCATGGTAGTCATGAGACTATAGACCCTTTAACTTTAACTCTTTTGTAGACACAATGTTCCTGATGTTTGAGTACCCCTCTAGAACTTTAACTCTATTAAGAAACTCACAAAAAATGATTTTCACATTTCTAGATAAAGTATAGGCTACTGAAGGTAGATAAGTACGTCGGTTTTGCTTTACCAGTGCCAATTCTTCTCTGATTCCCAGAGCAACTAAATCTAACATCACCTTCTTGCCATCTTTAGTCTTTCCCGGCATATTTATAATGTACCAGTGATGCTCTCATGCATATTTTTCTCTATATGCATGACATCAAGGAAGTGCCTCATATAGAAGGACTTCCAATATAGTAATTCAAAGAAAATTGACCTTTTCTTCCACCTGCTCATCCCAAGGTGTCTTGTAAAAGGTTTCTCAAAGTTGGTATTCAAATCCTTTACCACGCAACATAGGTCCTCACCACTTTTATAACAGCAAAGGTTCTCTTGCTTCTTCTGTATTCCCATCAAAGGCTTTTCTCCACCCCCTGTACTGATGACCTTGAGGCAAAAATTTGTGACAACCAAGAAAGACAAATTTCTCACCATATTCTAACCGAATAGAATGCGTGCTTTCTTGGTATATTGATCACCCAAACTCTCCTTTGATACTATATCCTGACAAAATGGCATAAGCCAAAAAATTGTTGATCATATCATATAGCATAACTCTCAAAGTGAATCTTTCTTTTCTATAATCGTCATAAACCTCTACTCTTGTCTTCCATAATAACTTTAAATCTTCAATTAGTAGAGCCAAGTATACATCTATATCATTTCCAGGTTATATAGGTCTAGAGATTAGCATAGACAACTTCGTAAAATTCCACTTCATGATAGCTATGGTATGTTGGGAAAGCAATATATTGCCTTCATTGAACTCTATTCATTCTTCTCATATCAAGGGGTTGTCGCATTTAGGACGCTGGTCAAATGATGCGTATTCTTTGTAGAATAAAACACAGTCATTAGGACAGGCATGTATCCTGTCAACACTAATCCTAATATAGCCTAACATTCATTTAGCCTGATATGGTCGACTAGGAAGCTCATTATCCTCCGGTAGTATATCCTTCAAAAATTGAAGCAATTATGTAAAGCTCTTATCACTTCACCCCTTGCCTGCTTTCAAGTTGTATAACTTCAAAACGACCAACAATATCATGAATTTGGCATAAGCAGAGTATAAGGGCTTCTTTTTATCACTTTGCAACCTCTCAAACATCTCAAAACAGTCTCAAAGTTCATCCTCAATCACGTTTGAGATCTCTTCAAGATGGTCAGTCTCGAATATACTTGAGTCAAAATCATTTGATCCATATGTCCCACTATACCCCTAATCACTTTACTCATCCTTTGTCTCACCATGCTTTGTCTAACGTTTGTAACTCCATCAATTCCATGGAACACTAAATGATCCTCCAAGTCATTTTGCATTAAGTGGCCTCCCATAGCAACACTTTAAGCAAGGTCATAAAAATTTTGTTAGGGTCATCTGCATGCTCAACTACAAACAAAATGAACTCTTTCACTTCATCCTTATATTCCTTAGTCAAACGATTTGTAGACTTCCATGACCAATCCATACTCTTGAGGTTGTATAAATTTGGGCAAAGCCTCCCCTAAGATTTAAGGTCCAATAATTTTGCAATAATAACTCACAAAAAGGTTAGACTTTTTAACTAGAAGCACTACCATTTTCCTGCCAATCCTAAACAACCTAAGTTATCTTTAAACATAAGGCCTATCACTATTACAATAGACTAAAGCAATACGAGATTCAACCATAGACTAAGAACTTGATCGCTTGTTAAAGAAAAACTAGCAACATGAGTCTCTTTTAACAACCCATAAGAAACAAAAATAACATAGTGACTTTGCTCTAACTTACACTTGATAAATTGAAATTTTAGCAAAAATTGTGACCAAAACTATAACTTTTGTAGAACTTTGCCTTAGGTAACCACTTTTGGTTATACAATATCACTCTAGCTAGCTTTAAGCAAAATTCTCTTCCAAAACTCTAACATAAGGATTATCGCTATTCCCATGGACTAAAGCAATGCAACATTCAACCATAAACTTTCAAACAACTATAGACTAATTTTAAAGAAAAACCAGCAGTATAACAACTTAAAAATGAGAGTATTTAGGGTCTCAAGCCCTGTCTTTATACATAAAGTACTAAATTATAATAGATTACAACCAATCATAGCAGAAATCAAGTCCTAAATCATTTCCAATCATCAAATCGCTTTTAACTAGTACATTGAGGTAGTGTGCATGATATAGACACATAGACAAGTACAACAACTCATTGATCAAGCTCAATCAATTTAATAAGTTCCACCAAATTAGTTTCACGCACATGATGTGACCCTGGAGGGCTAAATTACCATATTATATAATCCAACTCAAATGATGAACTTTGTTTTTGCAATCCTATTGTCAAGAGGATCATTCCAGAGATTGAAAGTACTTTTTGGAGCTTATTTTATCTCATTAAAGGCCCAATACACTAGTACACTTATACAGTAGTCAAATGAGCCCTTAGTCATACTTATTCGGGTTCAAGTGCATGCTGAATTGGACTATGCACATAAAGTGACGTCCTCAAGGATAAGAATAATGTTTCTAAGGCTCAAATAAAGAGAGAAACCCAAGTCCCAAATCCCAGTTAGATTAATTTAAGATTATCCTTTTTGTTGTAATTTGATTTGATTTTGATTTGATTTAAATTAGATTAGGATATTTTATAGCTTCCATCTTGTATTTCATGGGGTTTAATTTTATATTTAAATTAGTTTAGTTTAAATTCTATTAGATAAACCTTATCTTTAAGGAATATCTAATAGTATTAGGATTATAATATTATTTTTTATTATTTTCTTTAGTATTTTCGTTTTGATTTTTAGGATTTTAGATAATTATTTATCTCTTTCTGATTTTCTAGATTTATTCAGCTTATTTGAGTCCCAAATATTTCTAGTTACTTTAAGATATCTATTGGCTTATTTATAGACCTCTTTTGTATATACAACAAAGACAGATTAATATTATTCAAAGATTTCTCAATTAGTAAGTGTCACTACTTATTTGTGTTCTTCTTAGACTACATATTGACTTATTAAGAGAATTGATTTCTCTCTTGTGGCGTCCCCCTTTGAAGTTCTTAGAATCCTCATATTTTATTTGGTTTTAGAGTTTTGATCATCCCTTCTCTTTGGGTTTGTACTTCCGCTTTGTAGATAACTCGATTTGTTGGGTTCCTAGGGCATTGATCCTAGAGAGTCCATATCAATACTTCTCAAACTCCAAGGTAACATTCAAGCTCAATTAACAGACTTCACCTATGCTTTTCTGAAGAGAATAGTTGAAGCACATACATACCTCACTTTTTGTGAATTGGCTGCAAGAGAATGCTTCAAAATCAACCAGTAAGGAAATACCTCAGCACGAAATAGAAATAGCATGGAATACCCTATTCATAAGGGAATATGAGCTTATATACCATAGGAAAACAAAATTCTAACTAAAGCAGGAAAGAAGTCAAAATTAATGCATATTATATCTGCATCTAGCTTCTAAGAATTGAGCTTAAAAACTCATTTAGACCTCTTGCAATAGTTCATCTACACATGCTAAAGCTTGAAACTAGTGAAAATCCAACCCATTGCAACAATATAACCCACTAAACATTTCATAACTTAGTGAAAATCCCAAACTCTTGTGGGACATGCATACCTCAACTTTTTAAGTTGTGGGTGCCAAAAAATCCTTCAAAATACGCCTAAAAATTCTTTCTTTCACATATTGTGGCTGCAAGGAAATGAGAAAAGTTAATGGGTGATGACAGAGCTTCACATGAAATGCCCAAAATCCCAAAAAAAGAAAATTGAAAAGATGTTGAAGGAGGTGATAAATGAATGGGTTATTGTGGGTTCGCTGGATTTGATCAAACATGATGGAGAAAGGGTTTCTCGTAGTCAACAAACAGGGCAAATGTATGGGAGGTAGCTACGACAATAGATGACGGAAACAAACACACGGTGGCTGGAGAGGAAAGCTAGGATGTGAGTGATGGAGTTTTGGGAGGGAGCTCACACGAGATGGAAGCTTTGATTGAGTTTCAAGACATGGAGAAAAAGTAGCAAAAAAGGCAAAAAAAAAATCTAATTTTAAATTAGGGCACACATTCCTTTGTAGTTTGTAAAAATAACTGCTAAGAAATTAGACTTTCCTTTGCGTTTGTTAATTGAACCATAAAGGAATTGTAAACGAAGTCCCTACCACATGGAGGGAGCACTTTCCTTTGCAGCTTTTTTAATAAACGCAAAGGAAAGTAACACTTTTCCATTATCTTTCCTTTTTAACGCAAATGAAATCTTCCCTGCATATCTGCCCAACTTTTTTTGGCATTTGCCATTATAACTGCAAAGGAATATGGTTCAAGAAAAGTTATTTTTGGCATAGTGATTGCTATTATGTAGAAAGCAAACATTTTTGTCTTAAAATTCCATCTGTAGGTTAGGAAAACTATCTTTGGATTGTCAAGGTATTTGTCAATGGTGTAATCCATAAATTACATTAGAATTGGCTTTTATGGCGCCCATTTGTCAGCAATTATTTAAGAAAATGCCAAGAAAAGTAAGGTGGAGAAATATATAGGAATTCACTAGCGGTTATTTACTAAAAACCAGCAAAAATCTTGAATTTTGTTGATAATTAATAAGAACATTATCAATTAAAAATAAAATCTTTTCATTGGCTGATGTTTGATGTAACCCCCAACAACAATAATAAAAAAATAATTTAGAAGAAAAACAATTTTCATTGGCGGTTGTTTCATACAATTGTCAATGAATGTATATAACCGCCAATGAAAGCCACCGCTTGTTTCGGTGCTCATTTTGTTGGTTGTTATGAACCACCAACTAAGGAGAGCCAAAAAGACTACTAAGGAAAGCTATTTTTGGCATAATGGTAGCTAAATACTTAGCGATGCCCATTTATATATATAGTTGTGTTTTGTGCTAAAATAATTTGTTTCTTTTATATCATGTGTAACGCCCCTCATGATATCTTTATTGGCTTATGTTCAAGACTAGAGGAAACAGGACGGAGTTAAGTTCAAGATAAGCCAGAAAAGGCTTCACGCTGCAGCGAGAAGTAGAGCATCTGCGGCGAGATGCCTTCCAGTAGTGTTGTTCGGCAAATTTATGGTGGCGCCGCGGCGAGATATTTGAGCCGTGGCCAGAGTCGAGATTTTTGTTTAAATCCGGATCATTTCAGACGTTCGGAAAGAAAGAAATCAGAGAGAGTGACAAGAGAGGCGATGAGGGTTCGACATTTCTGGCGTCTAGGAGTGATTTTCGGACCGAGGGAGTTTGGATTTAAGTTGGTAAGTGTTCTCTACTCCTCCCTCTTCATTTTTCTTTGGTGGAAATTTGGGTTTTCAGTTTTAAGGTTGGATTCCCGGTTTGTGATGAAATCCACCGATTGAAATGGTTAAAAAGAGGTTAATGATGTGTGTTTTGATGTTCTTGTTGCTTGGATAAGAGTTTTGAAGGGTTTATATGTGATTTGAGCTTAACCCTAGGTTGATTCCGGTTAGGGTTCTTGGGAATCCGAGTTGTATGGTATTGTTTAGTGTGTAAATGTTCCCCAAGAGCTTATTGATGCATGAAAGGGGTGTTGGAACCTTGGGTTAGGCGTAAAGTTGTTGAATTGTGATGTTTTGGTTATTGGTATATCATGTTAACGAAAGAATTGTGTTATTATGAAGGTTGTTTGGTTAGCCAAGAGGGGTTCAAGCGTGTTGCTGTTCAAGAAAGCGAGTGGAACTTGTGTGAGCCCAATATTGACAACCTAAAGTAACCGGGTGTTTATCTATGTGGTATTGTATAGTTGTGTATGTATATATATATATGCATGTCTCTTTCATACCATGATATTGATGTGTTGTGTGTATCATTTTCTATATATATCATGGTATGCGTACTGTTGGATGATGATGATGATTGTGATGATGATACATATGATGTTGATATTGATATGATATGAAATGGTGCATACATGATGATATGACATGATGATGATTATATGATGATATATTAGCATCACCATATGATATTGTGAGACTGTGTTATATGGTGGATGGAGTGATGATGATATGATGATATATATATATCCTATGATGATTTATGTATTTGTTATGGAGGATAAGGATGGATTGTATATGTTAGGGAGGATAAAGATGAGACCCCTGAGAGGGCGACATGCATACCATTCATTTTACATTGCATTCATGTGTTATATGAGTTATGTATAAGAATATATATATTTATGTGTGTAGTTGTCCCCAATTACTGAGACATTGTCTCACCCCACCCTCTCCCATGACTAACCCTTTCAGGCGAAGGTTCTAGAGCTAGTCCTGAGAAGCCTAGAGAGTAGCTGCGTACGTGGGAATGGCCTATGTACTGTTTGTTTTTGGATAATGTATTATGTGCCAAGTAGAATAGAAGGTTTTGTATTAAGCATATGGTGTCGTAAGAATGGTTGTAAATGTATATTGTGATGTATGGAATATGTTATTTGTGGTGTTTTGAGAGTGTTGCATGTTGGGAAGTTGGTATTGTGGTATTTGTGAGCCCAGTGTAGTTTTGGGCCTAGTTGTTGTGTTTGGGGCCTGTAGCCTATCTGGTCATGTTGAGGTTCAAGGGGGTCAAAACTCAGAGGAGTTGTTCCTTTGAGGTGAAACCTCTTTAGACATGTTAGTTTAGGGTTTTTGGACCTGTAAGAATAGTCTCAGAGTGATCAGTTGTCTTTAGTAACATTTGGAAGTGGTTAGTGGTGAGTTTTGATCAATAAGTGGCCAAAATGGTGTTAAGGGTCCAGAATCTCTATATAGAGTTGGTTTGAGGCAAGTATGAATAGCTGGGGACTAGATTGACTTGTAGGAGTTGGAATCAAGTCAATCGGAGATCAAAGCATAAAGTTATACGCGTCGGAAATTCACCCCGGATTGTAGAAGTTCCTGATATGGGATATCAGCAGGAGGCGCTGCAACTTCAGAGTCCAGGCCGTGGTGCCAGCGAGGCCAGAAGCGAGTACAGGACAGGGGAGGCTGGAGCCGCAGCGGTACTGTAGCGATTGCGGCCCCAGCCCAGTTTTTGGTATTTTGGGGTTCATTTTCGTTGTTATGAGACTGTGAGAAATTGTTATAAGTTGTTTGGATTATGTTTGGTTGAATTTTGAAGTTTTTGATCAAGTTTGGAGATGTTAAGAAGTAAGATGTTACATCATGTGTTTGCATAGTTAGATATTTATAATTATGGTTACTAACATGCTTATCCCATTATTTGAAGGGGTCACTGATTGCATTTTTGTAGTGATTTTTTTTACCATATAGAGTTTCTCAAACGGAATTACAAAGTCTTTAACATATTGATCGATTATTTCTCTATCTGTGATAAATTATTATATTTTCAATTTCAAAATTTTTAGTTGTTTCGAAAAAAAAACTTAAAATAATTAGATTCGTCGTGTCGGTAGGCACATGCAACTTGGGAACCGAGAGACAGTATAGAGGCACAGGTGATTACTCTTGTGGATCCATGGATTAAATAGAGTAGATGCTCCATCGTTCCATCGTACGTTGCACTTAAGTGTGTGGGTCTGGGTTGGTGCATCGTTCCATCGTACGTGACACTTAAATGTGTGGGTCTCGGTGAGTCTCCCTCATGCGAAGACTCTTGCTGGCACGGTCCAGCCATGACAGTTCTACCTCTATTTTTTATGTTAGGGATAAAAACTAGATTTTACAAGAATCATATAAATATATATTTTATATAATTTTAAATTTTTTAAATATTTTTTATAATTATTAAAAAATTATATAAAACTACAAAATACATGGATGTAGTTTTTACAGTATAATATTATTTTGATAAAAAAAATTTAAAATTACATAAAATATATATTTATATAATTTCAAAAAATTATTTATAATTTTTTATTTAAAAGAAAAACCTGCCACGGACCTTGACAGGAGGGGGTCTAGCAAGAGAGACCCCCTCTGTCGTGTACGTCTATACGTGGGTCTCACGGGTCTAGCAAGAGAGACCCCCTCTGTCGTGTACGTCTATATGCGGGTCTCACTCAATTAATTTTATTTAATACGCATGAATTTCATAGTGTCACATATAAATACATTTGTGTTTCTTTATTAAAATAACTTTTAAAGAATAGCAAAGTAAATAAAAAAATAAGGGTGTATATTACCCAATATATATATATCAGGGTATATATGATAATTATGTAAAAATATAATTTTTTTAGTTGAAAATGGTGTACCTATTGTTGTCAGTATTCTTGGCAGAGAATACTCTTGCTCCAACACAAAATATGATTTCTCTTAAAATTATTATATATGCTTTTAAAAATGGTTGCATATTATTCTTATTTAAGGTCGGACGCCCTACGTAGAACGCTAAGAAAGACGTCTTTCTATCTTGTTTTATATTGTTTTTTTAAAAATACTGTGAAAGATAGTTTGAAAAACTTAAATCTCACATTCATTGAATGAAAATAAGATATATGAAGTATATATAAGAGAAAGAAGATAAAACATATTAAAATAATTATATAAAAATAAAAATTAAATAAATTTAAATATTATTTATTTAACATTTAAAGTATTTATCACATCACACATTCTGAACATTTAAATTGTAACTTTCAGAGAAAGAGATTGGTATATCAATAATATTTCTTTTTTCACTATTATATAAGTATCATAACCAGAGATTGATTTATCAACAATATTTTTTTTTCACCGTTATATAAGAAGCAGAGAAGGACTAAAAGAACGGTTGTTTTCACATTCTTATTTGTAAGAAGTATTACAAGAAAGAACCGTTGGAAGCCCTCCTTGTCCTCTTCTTCATGGAGAAGTCGTCCTCCGTCGAAGTTCTCGAAGTTTGCCAAGTGGCACCGACACCAGTAACAACCACTGAAGTCTCCCTACCACTCAATTTTTTCGACCTAGTGTGGCTGAGATTCCCACCCACTGAGTGTCTTTTGTTCTTCGAATTCCCCCACCCACCTTCCTCCTTCGATTCCATTATTCTTTCAAAACTCAAACGCTCCCTCTCTCTCACTCTCTACCACTTCCTCCCTCTCGCCGGCAAAATCACGTGGCCACCTCACTCCCCCATACCCAGAATCCACTCCGTCCACGGTGTGTCACTCACCATCGCAGAATCGAACGCAGATTTCAACCATCTTTCAAGTTCAGATTTCTCTGATGCAGAGGAACACCGGCTGCTCGTACCCCACTTGACCGTTTCCGATGAAGAAGCTTTTACCATGAGTCTGCAGATCACTCAATTTCCAAACTCTGGGTTCTCTATTGGAATAACCACGCACCATGCAGCCGCGGATGGAAAATCAGTAACTTCGTTTATAAAATCATGGGCTTATGTCTGCTTTAATCTCGGAGAATCATCATCAACTTCGTCGTTACCAGAGAATCTAAAGCCAGCCTTTGATAGGTCTGTGATCAAAGAGCCATCTGGCCTTGCTGAGATATTTGCAAATTTTTGGTTAAAGCAAGGTGGACCAAACAGCAAAAGCTTAATGGTGCAGGACAGGAGGAAAACAAATCAAGGGAACCTAGTATGGGGAACATTTGAAATGATTCCGTCGAATATTGAAAAGCTTAAAAAAGTTGCAGAGTCAAAGCTGGCTAAGAAGATTCACATATCAACCTTTTCTGTAACATGTGCTTATGTGTTGGACTGCTTAATCAAAGTACAACAAATAAAACAAGAAAAGTTTGTGTTTATATTCGGTGCGGACTGTAGGTCTCGTTTGGATCCTCCGATTCCACCCACATATTTTGGAAATTGCATCGGGGGGCCAAAGTTTGTGGCTGAAACAAAGAGCTTGCTAGGGAATGATGGGTTCATCGTTGCTGTGGAGGGCATAAGTGAAGCTTTGAAGAGTTTCGAAGATGGAGTTTTAAGTGGAGCAGAAAGATGGATTTCAGAAATGGAAGATTTTGCAAAATCTCATAGAATTTTTTCAGCTTCATGGTCACCACGGTTTGAGGTTTACGGTAATAATTTTGGATGGGGAAGACCCAAGAAGGTGGAAATAGTTTCTATAGACCAGACGGGAGCATTTTCTCTTTTAGAAAGCAAGAATGGCAATGGAGCAATTGAGATTGCATTGGTGTTAAGCAAACCTGAAATGAAGGAATTTTCTGCTCGTTATCACAATGGTCTTTCTTCCCCTTGATGCACTCTAAGCATTTCATGAATAAATTGTTATAACTTTTGTAGCAGGCAGAAGCTCAAACTTTGCCTTGTTGGTGCTATTTGTTTAAGTATGTTTAGGATCGTTGTGTTCGTTGCATCACTCACTCTTAATGCACTTAAAACATTTCGTTGTACCTTACTGCTGCTGGGTATGTCTACTTCTTGGAGTTAGTTATGTAATAAATCAGCTTTCTCGTTTTTGCCTTTTGTGAGAATCAAATTGCATTAAAAAGTTAATGGAATAATGAGACATTCTAAAAGAGTGTGTATAAATGACTCAAATACACTCCCGGAGGAGGCCACATGTCTTGTTAGGGTTTATAAAGCAATTTGTTTCGTAGTTTTTAGGGAAAATTATGCTGGAGGACAGATAAGTGTTAATATTTATTCTAAAAGATCATAAAAATTATAACAACTTAAAGAACCTTACTACTTCAAGTTTAGATATAAAAGTACTGAATTATCCTTATTTATTTGATGTTTGATTAAACTCCGAAGGCCAACCTCAGAATGCGCATGCAATTTCTGCTAGAGGCTGGGCTTCACAGTAACTATATATGCCCCTCTACGAAGGTGACGACGGAGAAGAAAGGGCGGCCGGGTTTTAGGAGTTCTCTTTAATGAAGGAGACGCTAATATTCTCATGGGCCCTTTGGTCTGAGAGTTTCTTGCGGCAAAAACTAAAACACTTGGAAGAAAAACAGAAAGACGAGTCAGATTGATCAAGTGAATAGGATGAAGTTGAGGAAGCTGAAGAAGCGATTTTTATGCATTTGATTGAAGGTATATTTCATCGACATTTTCTTTGCTGGTTGGAGCTTTCCAATTTCCCACTAATTTATTTTAAGATTTAAATTTCAAAATTCAATTTGATGCTTTGAGCACTTTCTTGAACTGGATTTTGTTTGAATCATTGCATTTGGAAGCGTCTGGGAAAATATTAGAGAAAGCATATTTGAACAAGGTAAGGGATCAAGTTTTCTCCAACGAAAAAATGTCGCTCCTGTCATAAAAAACCAAACAAATTGTACATCAAGGCTTTAGACAGCAAAAGAGAACAAAAGAATTGTAGGATGCAAACAAAAAAACAAAAAAAAAAAACAAAATACATATAGCTCATGCTTCAAATGCTCTTCGTGCTTCAAGGTTGGGTTCATGGTGGCCATCCAAACCTGCCTCAGTTCCTCCATCTCCATCAGTCTCTTCATACTTCACGGTTGAGTTCATGCTGAACAAGAAAATTATAGATGCGCTTCGAGCTTCAAGGAAAAACCAGTAAGGGGAAACAAGATCGATGTGGTTGATTTCGAAATCGGACCTCCATCAAGATCTGCCATAGTTCCTCCGTCTCCATCACACACTCGCACTCATCCAGATTATTAGCCTCGCCAACGTCTCCTCTGCTCACCCTTCAGAGCCAGATCTGCCATAAAATAGTTCAAACTTGTGGGTGAAAGAAAGAAAGAGAATAAGAGAAAGTGAAAGAGAAAGAGGAAGATGAGAGTTTTCTGCCATGAGTGAAAGATAGAACGGGAAAGAGAACGAGAGAATGAAGAGAGAAAGGAAAAAAGAACGAGAGAAAAAGAATGAGGAAGAGGTTCACGAGTGTGTGTGCATGTGTGTGTGAGAAAGAGAGTAAACACCTTACCTTTATAACTCTTTTCCCACGTATTAGATATTATTTGGAATCCACTTGAATGGATTTACAAGCTTTAATCACTCAATTGTTCAAAACAAAAAATTCAATTTTGTAGTACTCATTAGTCATTCCAATTGGTCATTCCAATTTTTCAGCAGTTGAACTTTCAAAACTCATAACTAAATATAGAAAAATCGTATTGAAGTTATTCAAGTTTTTAAAAATAACTTTAATCATGCTCTACATGGAAAAAATGAAATAGAACATTTATTGTGCTAATTTATACATTATTTTTCAGGAAGTATACTATTTGTTTTGGCATATTAAAAATTGTCTAATTTGGAAATTCATATCTTCTTCTATATCTAACTAATTTAAGTGATCTTGGCCTCATGAAGAGTTTATTATGTCTACTTTTGACACATATCAACCATTAAGTTATTCTTCTCGGTTTTGAACAAAATTACCCTTCCTAACCTTCAGCATACCAAATTGGGTAGACAACACATAGGGTAATTAACTACATAGTTCCATTATCTAATCAAAATGTGGTAATGACCATTTCCACACATTACATAAGGTTCATAGGAGCATATCCATATAAAGATAAATATTTAAAACTCCATACATGAATTTATGCATAGTTTCAAAATAACACATCATTTCTTTCTAAAACAATCTAATCTTCTTCTTCTTCATTCCTTTTTACCTTGCCATGGTCCTTACATCACTTGGTCCTATCATGGTTAGTGGGTTTGGGGGTGAGATTGGATATTCTTAGTATAGCAATAACATTTCAGCAATCATAGCATCCATATATAGACGTAAAACATCATGAAACATCATAAAACACTATAAAACATCTATTTACCACATTATCAAGTAAAAATTTTGGCAAAATTTCTTCTTAAAAAATGGACTTCTTAGACATAGCTCTCAGCTCAAAAATAACCAGTACTAGATAACACAACAATTAAGTCATCAAAGCAACTACAAATGAATATATAAAAGTAAGAAATGTAAATTGCTATCTCAAAGCTTTTTCCTTATCTTTCCAACTTGATCAATTGTCTTGTTGGACTTCTCCAAGTCTAAATTCATCAGAATATATTTATTAAATTAACTAATTCTATAGGCAATTTCCTTAAAGAATCTTTAACCCTAAAATTCCTTATTTTACATTCTAGATTTAACTTTGCAAACATTGTCTTACCTTTACTAATTCATACATGAGGAACTCATTTTTATCATTGGTTTCATAAAATTCCAACTCCTACATATCTATTTCGGCCAAATTCACCTCCTTAAGAATAAGAGAAGAATTGTCATTGCTTAACAACTTAAACTCATGCAACCTAACTTCCATATATTCAAAGTGCATGCTCTTTTACCTTTGCTTTCATAAAAACATTAGTCCTTATACTTCCATCTATCTTGGCCAAATATGGAACCTAGTATTAGGGGAAGGAGAACTCATCTAAACTTATCATATCCTAAACTCATACAAACTAACTTAAAAATTAAAGAAAATACTTACCTAAACCTTGCTTCCTTGCCTTCTGACCTTGTTCCAAGCTTCTCCTCCTTCTTTCCCTTCTCCTTCTCTCTTTCTCTCTTTAATTTTCAGCATCCCTCCTATTTATAGACAATTTAATTAAATCCTAGCCATCGATTCCCATGAAGATCCAATGGTCCAAATTAGTTGCTTGTAGGTTTCAAACTCTTACATAATTATGACATCATTTTTAATCATAAGTTGGCTTAATATTTCCTTAAAATATCATGAAATTTTCAGCCAAAAGAAAATAGGGGAGAGAGAAAGAGAATAATTTTTCTACCATCCAATATATTTTACTTAGTCCAGATCAATCATATATAATTTATTTTAGGTCTTAACAATTTCCTGCTATTTCATGGTATCTACTTATATTATTTGTCTATCAATGTGTGTAGAAAATATATTGGGTTGATATCTATATTTATCTTGTTAACTTATCCAAACAATATTTAATGTGGGCTCACATTCTTTTCTTTTTCTTCTTCTTTCTTGTGAGACCGCACTTCCTTTTTCTTTTTGACTTTCATGTGGGGTCCACATATTTATTCGTTCTCGTATATTTTGCGGTATGTATTATTACTGGACTATACCTTTTTAGTTCAATACACTTTCTTAATTGATCTAGTATGTAAAAATGTTCATTTTCACATATATATTATCTTTTTAAATTTTCAAAATGTATCCCATTCAAAGACTAATTTTACAATTTATTCTAGTTAAAGATCAAATATAATTTTTTTTAGGGACTACAGGAGAACTTAATTTCAATTAAAGTCCAAGTAAGTGAAATTACTATTTTACCTCTTGCTACATTCAATCAATGCATCTAATTCAACATCTTTTCCAACCATATTTTTCTTCATAAGATTTCTATGTATATCATAATAAAGACATTCATGAAATTAAGAATGTTACAGAAAGAGAGTGTGTGAAGAGGTAGTGACAAGGTGGAACAAAAATCTAGAAAGAGAGACGTGTTATTAAGAAATAAGAGATGTGCGGCTATGATTTAAGATCTCCCATATTGTGTAACATTGATCCGTGCCATTGTGTTTCTTCTATGTGTAGCTATTGTTGGCAATTAATAAAATGATCGCCAACAAAATCCTCAACTTCTGTAGGCGTTTCTTCATTAATTTAACTACCAACTTTTCCTTTGGCTACTTCCTCCCTCTCTTTTGTTAGTGGTCATTTGAATAACCACTTACAAAGATATGATTTTTGTAACTGGTTATTTAAATAACCGTCCTACAAATCCCTTTCACCCTTTACTACAAAAAATTTGAATTTTAGCGGTAACAAAAGTCACTGCTGAAAAATGAAATGTCGCTACCAAAAGTTTTCAGTGGTGACATTTTTGTCGCTACCATGTCGCGATCACAAATCTCGTTGCTGAAAGTTTGGCAACAATAAAAACGTCGCCGCCGAAGATCGACATTTGGCGACGACATTTAGTCACCGCCGAAAGTCGACATTTGGCGGCGTCTAAATGCCACCACGTCACCACCTCCAGTCACCACGTCACCACATCATATATTTGTTTCAAATGTGCCTTCAGCTTGGTTCGAACCAATGACTTGTTGCTTGTAATGCCTTTGTATTTACTCTCTTGCCAATTGAGCTGAAATACATCTGCAGTCATTATATGATATATTAAATATATATTGTTTATCTACACACTAATATATACATATATATATATATTTATAAATCAATATTATTATTAAAAAATACACATATATTTTATTTTCAATTATTGATATCATTAAATATTTTATTTATATATATATTTATATGAATATTTATATTATATTTTTTATTTTTAAATCTGAAACAATTTTCTTAGAAATATATTTGTTTTCATTTACCAAGAAAAAAATTTGTTTTCCCAACCAAATTTTAAATTTATTTTTACTTTTAAACAATAATAATTTTATTTATAAGGTTTATTATCCATATGTATTAATATTATATTATGTAATAAGTTATATTATATATATATATGCTTAATATATATATATAATATAATATAATAGAAAATTGTTAAAAAAATTATTAAAATAAATATTGTAGTTTTGATTGTCATATGATTTAAAAGAAAATGCAATAAATTCAATATGTTATGATTCAGATAATAAAAAATGATTAAAAAGAATAAGAGGATAAGAAAGAGAGAATTAAGCAATATTTATTTTTTAAATATTGTTATTACATATTTTTCAGGAAAATATATTAACAACTCATAATCCTTCTTTCTCTATGTGACATTACTTTATTAGACTTTTACATTATGTGAAAATATTTACACTACCAACACCCATAGGAGTTTGGCCTTAGTACATTATTACTTCATCAAAATTATTATTGGTGATAAATAACATTAATATTAATTTATATGTTAAATATATTAGAAATTAAATTAACCTAATAAGAATTCCTCCAAATATAGGGTTAATTACATTAGATAATTAGGGATTAGTTTATCTTACTTATTTTCTTTTATTGGAGTAATCAATCTCTTTATGAATTAAAAAAATTATCCTAATAAGAATAACATATTTTATTAATTAGGATAAGTAAAAGTAAAGATAAATATGGATTGAATTCAATCTTCAATATTTCAAATCTTTAATCTTTTGTATAGATAAAACACTTTCAAAATGTTTAAAATATTTCACATGAAAAAATAGTAAAATTATTTATCTTTAAACAAAAATACTAGATAATATTTATAATACAAAATATATATTAAATATCTAATTACTTGTGATAAAAGTGTATAAATAAAACACAATTATTATTTTAATATGTTATTTATTAATTTTTAAAATAAAAGAAGCAAAAAAATTTAAAAAATTAATTTTGGCGGCGACATTAAAAAGTCGCCACTGAAAGTCTTACTTTTAGCGGCGACATCAGGAAAGTTGCCGCTGAAAGTAAGACTTTCGGCAGCGACTAAAATAGTCGTTGCTAAAAGTATACTTTTCAGCGGCGACTAGAAAAAATTGCCGCTGAAAGTAAGACTTTCGGTGGCGACTAAAAGCAATCGTCGCTGTAAGTATAACTTTTGGCAGCGCCATGGAAAAATCGTTGCTGAAAGTCAGTCTTTCAACGGTGACTTTTTTTGCCGCCGCCGAAAGACGGACTTTCAGCGACGACTTCTTCAGTCACCGCCAAAAAGTATACTTTCAACCACGATTTCTTTTAGTCGCCGCCGAAAGTCTGACTTTCAGTGGCGATTGCTTTTAATTGCCGCCGAAAATCTTACTTTCAACGGTGATTTTTTCCAGTCGCCGCTGAAAAGTATACTTTCAACAACGACTATTTTAGTCGCCGCCGAAAGTTTTACTTTCAACGGCGATTGCTTTTAGTCGCCGCCTAAAGTTTTACTTTCAGCGGCGATTTTTTCCGGTCGACGCTGAAAGACTGACTTTTAGCAATGACTATTTTAGTCGCCTCTGAAAGTATACTTTCAGCGGTGACTTTTTTTTTATTGTCGAAAATCATCACTGAAAATCTATTTTTTTGTAGTGCTTCCTGCTTCATTGCAAAATATAATCCATTAGAAATCCATGGCTATTTCATCACAAAATTTAGTGATAGAAATTGTGAAAGATAACTCTATTGATTGCAAATTAAATCCGTCACTAATACATTGAAAACACTCATTGGCAAACATTTTTGCCTCACTTTCATCTCAAAGTTGCTAGGATAACCAGGACCGTGTTGCCCTCTAGGCAACTACGGCAACTGCCTCAGGCCCAACATTAGATTCCTTTATACCCCTATCGTATTTTGCTTGTGTAAAATTATTTAATATGTTTAGTATCAATATTAATTGCATAAAATTATATGGAAAACGGCTTTTCTTTTACTTTGGACTTCACAGAAAATTGGCTATTAAAATGAATATAAAGTCTAATTAATTTTTGTGAAAAGTGTATAATTAATAGACAAATATATTTTGATAAAACAAATGTTAGTGATGAAATTACTCAGTTCAAGAATCGTTTTATATTGAATATTTTCTATACATAATATATTAGTCTAATTCTTTTATTAGAAGCTGATTTGAACAGTTTTTAGATTGTAAAAACATTTTTGGTTTTTTTTTTTATTTGAATCTAAATTTTATTAATCTTTAAACATTTTTAAGTTTCAATGATCCTTTTGATATTAATGATTTTGATTTATTTTTAAAATTGAAAGTATTAAAAGAAATATTAACAAAAGAAATTAATACTCCAATTAAAGTATTAAACTATACCAAAGATTAGATTTTTTTCAAATGTATGCATTACTTATAAAATCATATTCATAATAGCAACAGTTGCTATTGCAAAAAAATTTTTCAAAGTTAAAATTACTTAAATTTTATTTGCAATCAACTATGTTATAAGGTAGAGTAAATGAATTGGCTATCTTATCTATTGAGAGTAAAATGGTAGAATTACTTTATCATTAAACTTTAATAATTGATTTTGCAGTTCAGAAAGTAAGAAAAAATGATGAGGATTTATAAATTATAGCATATTATGCCCTTTCAATAACTTCGCCTTAAGCTCCAAAATTACCTAACATGCATGACCATGAGGATAACAAAATCCATATTGGCAATGTTCGCTAATTTTTTTGGTCATTCAGTGCTTAGAAATGGACATTTTCGTAGCTAAATCAATTTTTTCCAACTGAGTAATCTGTCACTTAGTTGACACTAATTCAGTTGCAAATTCTTAGCAAGAGAATTGTCCATCACTAAATCTGCCGCTAACAGTGAACATTCTTAAAAGCTTATTGTATACATTGCGTGGTGATCATTTCGGCTATTATTTGCAGTGGCAGTGGCTAGAGGAGCCACGTTAAGGTGATCCTCGCTTGGGGTAAATTACAAGCACTACCTGTAAATTTTAATATTTTATACAGCCAATTTTCATATTTTGCATACCCTGCCACTTATATATCCCTCCACTCATTCTTGATCCTACCTCCATGTATTTGAGTTTAAAAATATTTTAGATATATGAAAACTTATTTAAAGCCCAATGAACTTCGACCAAAAATTTCAAATCCAATATACCTAAATACTAATATTTCTTTTATTAAAAAATCATTATTCCCTTGTTTATTCAAGCAAGCCCATTAGACTTAAATATTAAACTCACTAAACTCAAAATTTATTTTTCAAACACTGTTTATTGGACCCAACTTAGATCAAACTCAAACAAGCCCATTATAAGGTATTTAATTATTTTTTAATAATTAAAATATTTTTTAATTATTTTTTAAAAGTAGTTCGCGCCCCTGACACAGGGTCTTGCTTCGCCATTGATTATTTGTGTTAGGAAATCCAAAGATCTGGTTGTTTATTCTTTCATCTAGATATTGATTGATTATTTCTCTATCTATGAGATATGTTGGCTTATATTATTGATGGATGGAAGTTAAGAGCCCAAAAAAGAGCCAAGCCCAAAATAAATTAAATAACTTTTTCAGTTATTAAATTGAGATGAGATGGAGGGAACGGTTGAATAGCAACTGATCCCCACACACTGCACGCACGAGAAAATCAAAAGATCGTGTATCATTAAGAGTTCTTTTCTCTAAAAAAAAATTGACTATCTAAGAAGTTACTTACTAACTCTTCTCTAAAATTGTCTCTCTTATTCTTCCTCTGAAAAAGAACACTCTCAAACTCACTCTCAACTCTTTCTCTTTATAATTTTCTTTCAATAGTGTATCTACGGTGAACCAGTGAATAAAGTCCAAGTGACTTTATTTCAACCACCTGGTGTTTCTCATTCTATCAGTGGAAGAATACATCTCGATCGGTATGTATATCTTCCCTTCCTTTTGATCCTACAAAATATTATTACATTTTAGATGTTTTGAAAATTACTAAAAAATTAGATCGCGGAAAAAGCCACAGGATTCAACTGGGAACACCAAGGGACATACATGCATGTGATTCTTCCGCAGGAAATGAAGTAGCATCCGTAGAAATTTCGTTATACATTATTAATAGAGTAGATGCATTATGCGTGACACTGTGGATCTTTATGCGGGTCTCACTCTATTTATTTTTAATTTTTTTTAATTTGACAAATGATATTCATGAGTTGATAGTGCCACATATCAATGCATTTATGTTTTAATTAGATTAAAGTAATTTTTAAAAGACAGCTAAATAAATATAAAAAATAAGGGTGTATATGATAATTATATAAAAATATTTTTTCCTAATTGGCAGGAGTCTATCCTCTATTCTCAATCTAAGAAAATTAGTTTTAAAAGATAGCAAAGTATATTGAAAAAAAAAGGGGTAAGGCTGCATATGAAAATTATGTAAAAAAAAAAAAACAAAAGAAATCTTCTGATATTGTTCTTTTTAAAGTGCTACAAAAGTGATGCATGGAAGAGATTCGAAGATGAAGGATTAATTAAGTGGTGCAGAAAGATAGACTTTAGATAAAAATCTTAGAACGTTCTCCACTGCAGGGTCTCCGCGGTTTGAGGTTTATTTACAGCAATGATTTGGAAGGGGAAGACCGAAGAAGATGGCGATGGTTTCTATAAAAAAGACGGTAATGCCAATAAAACAATGGTCATTTGATGAATCTTATATTAATAGATTTTCTGCTCTTTTTTGGTTTTCTTTTTTTATTTTAGATTTGTTGTTGCTTTTCCTTTTTGTTTGGAAAAAATAATGAATCTTATAATAGATTTTTACACAATAAAACAATGGTCGTTTGATAATATTTTCCTTTTTATTTATGTATTGTTTTAATCCTTTTCACAATATAATAAATATTAATATTTTATATATTCTATAAATTATATTTCTTTTTTTTTTGTTATTATTATGATTATTGAAGCTAAAACAAGATCTTGACCGAATGTCACTAGATTTTCGAAACTGCAGACAATTTATATTTATGGAGCCCGCATTTTATTCAAAATTAAAAAGCAACACCAACAGAGAAAATATAGATGATAGATCTCAAGATAAGTCAAATAAGTAACACCATAACACTATTCATAAGGCAATGGTTTCCCATTAAAGGATTTATATAGATTATAATTGATTTTTATCTTCTTCCTCGTCCAAAACTTTTTTTTTTTTAGGCAGGGGAGATCATTCTTGCACGCGAAATTACTTGTAATGTGATAAAAAGTGAATTGTGAACATTGCTCATATGGTTATTCTATACATTTTGTGGTGATTATTTTGGCTGTTATTTGTAGGATCTGCATTGGCTGGTTATTCTGCCATGTGTTTTTGCATGGTTAAATGTTTAAAATTTTGGTTATTAATAAACATGGTTATCCCATTATTCCAAGGTCTCTGTCTGCGTTGTTAGTGATTTTTTATTACTGCATGATAGGGGTTTCTGGAACGGAGTTACAAATTCTTAATTATTTCTCTATCTGTGAGAAATTATTATAAATATTTTCAAAATTTTCAGAGATATTTTGAAAAATACTTTTAAAAAAATTAGATCCATGTGGATTTTCACAAGGATTCATCACGGGACGAATTTCCATTGGATGCTTATCACATAGCACTCAATGTTCATCATCCAGACAAGATCTGGCCTGTCCAGTTTAAATTTAAATGGTTCCGATCTAAAGTTTTTAATTTTGATTTTTTGAATGATAACATTATTTTTTAAAAAAAAGGCACTGTTATAAAATTATCTTTATTTTATATTTTATTTGTAATAACATAATAAATTAAAAATATAATATTAAAATAAAATTAAATATAAACTGTCCATCCAATTTTGATATGATGGTTCATACCGGTGATGAGATGAGCACTGAATGAATATTCATCAGGGAACGTAGAGACAATTTGCGCGTGATTCTTCCGCGGGATTGAAGTGTCGTTCATACGGATGTGATAGACATTAAACAGAGTATATGCTTATATGTACCAAAATTAAATAAAATATAATTTGCCGTAAAATTTTTATATATGCTTTAACAAATTCTTCTGTATTGTTATATTGGAAGTCCTTCATAGAACTCGAAAACAAAAAGTAGAAAACTTATCAAATTAGACTTAAATGGAAATTTTTTTAATTATTTTATATTAAAACTTAGACAAAATATGATGTTCACAAATAAACTTATTAAATGGATGATTAATAACTTTCACCAAATGCTTTTAAGTTGCTTTCATGGAGAATTAATTTGAAAAAGAGGAAAAATATGAAAAAAAATATAAAAATTATGTTTGATAAATGATAAAATGATTTTGTTGGACAAAGAACTTTTTATGTTTATGAAAAAGAGCTCTCCCATTTTTATTTATTTTTTTATTTATTTATGAGACAGGGAAAAATATATGTTTGTAAATTTTAATTAATTGAAAGTATTTTAGCATAAAAGTATAAAAGTGCATGGGAATCTAGAACGCGGGTAGAAAAGCAAAGAAGAACTTTGTGGGGACTTGGTGTGAATGGACACCCTGCATTATACCTGAAACAATGCAACAAGGTGAAATGACACCCCACTTTGCAATGCGTGCATAGAATTTGCTCAATAGTTTAATCGACGGTGCGCAGACTATCTCATCAAACTAAGTAACGCTCAGCCAAACAATTATATAGTTATCGAATATATATTGAGAAAATAATTTTTTTATTTAAAATTAATATAAAAATATTCATAATTTCTATTTTATTTTTATTAAATATTTTATTTTATTTTTATTAAATATTTTATTTTATTATTATTATAGGATTATAAATTAAAAATATAAAAAAATTAAATATATAAAAATAAAATAAAAAAATATCTAAAATTTTATATTTTAAATAAAAAAAATTACTATATAAATCATCTTATAATATAAATTAGAAAAAATAAAGATATATTTTCTCATAAAATTAATCATATGGATAATAAAATTTCAAAAAACATTTCATTATTCATTTGTAAAAACTTATGACAGGCATGCAATACGAGTCACTTCTAATTATTAGAGATGCTTTCATAAATTCCGAGTTGGATCCTCCTCTGTAAACCAAATCACAACAGTTGAAAGCCCTCAACTTTCCCTTCTTCATGGCGAAACCAGCCTCCGTTAATGTTCTTGAAGTTTGTAAGGTGGCGCCGCCGCCAGAAACAATCTCATCTACCACCGTACAGGAAACCTCCCTACCTCTCACTTTTTTCGACATACTGTGGCTGAGATTCCCGCCGGTGGAGCGTCTTTTTTTCTACGAATTCCCCCACCCACTTTCCACCTTCTTCCATTCCCTTCTTCCAAAACTCAAACGCTCCCTCTCTCTCACTCTCCACCACTTCCTTCCTCTCGCCGGCAACATCACATGGCCATCTCAATCCCCCAATCCTATCATTCGTTACGTCTCCGGCGATGGCGTCTCACTCACCGTTGCAGAATCGAACGCAGATTTCAACCATCTTTCAGGATCCGATTTCTCAGAAGCCGAGGAAAGCCGCCCGCTCGTACCCCACTTGACCACTTCTGATGAAGAAGCCTCTATCATGAGTCTGCAGATCACTCTGTTTCCAAACTCTGGATTCTCTATTGGAATAACCACGCACCATGCAGCCATGGATGGAAAATCATCAACTTTGTTTATAAAATCATGGGCTTATATCTGCTCGAAAATCGGAGAATCAACATTGCCTGAGAATCTAAAGCCACTCATTGATAGGTCTGTGATCAAAGATCCATCTGGGATTGCTGAGATATTTACGAAATTTTGGTTAGAACAAGGTGGACCAAACAACAAAAGCTTGATGGTTTGGGACATGGAGAAAACAAATCAAGGGAACCCAGTTAGGGGTACATTTGAGTTGATTCCATCGAATATCCAAAGGCTTAGAAAAGTTGCAGAGTCTAAATTGAATAAGAAGGTTCACCTATCAACCTTCTCAGTAACATGTGCTTATGTTATGAACTGCTTAATCAAAGCAGAACAAACCAAACAAGATAAGGTGTTGTTCATATTCAGTGCAGACTGTAGGTCTCGTTTGGATCCTCCGATTCCACCCACATATTTTGGGAATTGCCTTGGGGGGCCAAAGTTTGTGGCTGAGACAGAGAGCTTGCTAGGGGATGATGGGTTCATCGTTCTTCTTGAGGCCATAAGTGAAGCTTTGAAGAGATCCGAAGATGAAGGATTAAGTGAACCAGAAAGATGGATTTCAGATATGGAAAAATTTTTAGCGGAAAAAAATCTTAGAAAGTTCTCAACTGCCGGATCACCACGGTTTGAGGTTTACAGAAATGATTTTGGATGGGGAAGACCGAAGAAGGTGGAGATGGTTTCTATAGACAAGACAGGAGCTTTTTCTCTTTCAGAAAGCAAGAATGGCAATGGAGGTATTGGGATTGGGTTGGTGTTGGACAGACCAGAAATGGAGGCTTTTTCTGCTCTTTTTCATAAAGGTCTTTCATCTTCGTGATGCTCTTAAGGATATTTAGGATCGTTTAGGTTAGATGCATTACTCAGTCTTGATGTTCTTGAATCATTTAATCGAACCTTATCACTTGGGGTATGTGGGTTTCATGTTTGCATTTGTTAATGATTTTTTTTCACCGAAGTGTTTCGCAAACGGAACTACAGAGTCTTATTCCTTCAAGATATTATTGATTATTTGTCCATGAGAAATTACTATATTTTAGATTTCGATATTTCAGAAATTTTGAAGAATTAAAAACAAATAGATCCACCACAAAACGGTAAAAGCCACGTAATTCAACATGATTTAAATTATCTTCATACTTTCTCTTAATACCCCTTTCCATACACAATTTCATCTATTAATTTTGATTTAAATGGTAAATATAACTAATTGTTACTTTAAATAAAATAAAATATTTATTTTAATAATAGCCTAAAATTAGCATTATAGGTTATTTTTAAGAATATTTTACTCATAATAATACATGTGAATTATTAAATTAAATATATTCTCTATTTATTGATATTTTTTAAATTATTAAATTATAATCAATGAGATTATATATAAAGAGAGTTATGAAAAGAAAGTATAAAAAAAAATTGTGCAAATCTTTCAGGTGGGTAGCCACAGACAAACATACATTTGATTACTTCGGCGGGGATTAAAGCGTTCGTCCGCAGAGTTTCTTGGGTTTTTTTGCGCAGAATATAAAGGAACAAAAAATTTATCAAATTGTCAATGTTAAAAAATATTTACCAATATATAACACTTTTAAGTGGAATTGAGCTGCTTTGATTTGAACCATTAAAAAAAACCGAGCTGCAGCAAATCGATTTTATTTAAAATTTAACTATTTATTAAGTTAAAATCAAAGGAAATGGAATATCAATTATCATGTATTGCACTTACTTTTTCAAAAATAAAAAAATTTGAAGGGGGAAGGCGTAGACCTGAAAACACTATCCCCCTCCCCTATCTTTTCTTTTTAATTTGTTTTTCACTCCACCCCTAACCTCAACGGCCCAACCCATTCCCCCCGCCCTTCCCATCCTCCTAGAACTTTATCCCCTCTATTATTTTTAATTTTTAATATAATACAATATAATTATAAATAATTATAAAATATAACATAATAAGCATGAATATGTTTAAAATATAATTGTAAAATATATATAATATAATATTATATTATATTAGAAATAAAAAATTTCAAATATTTACATTGTTAACTACAAAGCTTTCCATTTTTCAACAATCATGAATATATTTTTTATTATTGCTTATGATTTAAATCTATTTCTTTTTATCTTAATTTATGTCTTTTCACATTTTTGTATAACATAAATTTATAATTATATATTCATAAATATATATATGTTTATAACCTATATTTGTTAATTATATATAATAATACTTAAATACATTTTTCACAATTATTTGAAACATTAAATATTATATAGTAATAAAAATATTATTTTATTATATTATATTTTACAATTATTTATAATTATATTGTATTATATTAAAAATAAAAATAATAAAGCAGATAAAGTTCTTAGGGGAGGGGGAGGACAGGGGAAGGGGTTGAGGTTGGGAGCTTAGGGGTAGAGTGAAAAACAAAAACAAAAAAGAAAAGATAGGCGGAGGGGGAAAGGGGTCAGGTCTATGCCTTCAAATTTTGAAAAAGGATATTCAACTTTCTTCGCTTTTAACTTAAAAAATATTTAAAAAAAAAAATCAATTTACTGCAGCTCGGTTTCTTTTTCATGGTTCAAATTGAAGCAGCTCAATTCGATTTGAACTGATATATATTGATAAATATTTTTCAACATGTACCATTTTGGTAATTTTTTTTGCTCTTTTATTATATTTTGGTAAAATAACCATTTTCATAAGACATTAAATTAATCAATAGAGTTGATGCCTCGTGCGGGACACTTAAACGTGTGAGTTTTGTATCAACACCACACGTACCTAAAATTTAAACTTAAGATTACTAGTTAAGTTAATATCATTTATATTAGTTGAGCCATACGCTCCCTCATTATTTATAATTTGTCATTTTCTACACATGCTGATGCTAAACATTTTTATCATGAAGCAATCGCCGCGTAGACTTTCCTGCCAACTATAGGGCTTGTTTATTTTGTATTTTTACAAATTAAACTGTATTTTATAATCATTATTTTCTTCTTTTTCATCCAAACAGCTTTTCAGTAAACTTCTCTACTTTTATCCAAATTTCATTTTTGTAAACTGTGATTATTTTAAAAGTACTTTTACAAAAAGACAAATCAAATGGGCACTATATCTTTACTCTAAACTCGTGCATTGCACAACAATTCATATTTACAGAACACACGTATTTAATTCAAAAAAAGGACACAAATAGATAAAATATAAAAGCTAAAAAATAAATCATATAAATGACATCATAATACAATTCATAAGCCATAGGCTTTTTATTATAGGATTTTTATATATATATATTATAATAGATTTTTATCTTCTTATTCCTCGTCTAAATTTCATTTTCTCGGCAGGGGTTGATCATTCTTGCATAGGAAAATTCATCGCTGCGCATGGATGCTTTTACTGGTGTTTATGATTTTCTTAGTTGTGAAAATGAAGAAAACTGCTTGTAATGTGGTAAGAAGTGAATTGTGAACATTGCTCAAATGGTTATTGTATACATTTTGTGGTGATTATTTTGGCTATATTATTTCTAGTAGGAGATAATCCAAGGATCTGAATTGGCTGGTTATTCTGTCACGTTTTTGCACGGTTAGATAATTAAAATTTTTGTTATTAACATTACACGGTTATCCCGTTATTCGAAGGAGCTCTCAGTTTGCATTTTGTTAGTGATTTTTTTTTTTTTGAGTAAAGGGGTTTCTCAAACGGAATTATAAAGTCTTATTTCTTTAAAATTTTGATCGATGATTTCTCTATGTAGGAGACGTTATTATTTTCTTAAAAAAATTGATAGATTAATCTATCAATTTTTTCTTTTTGCCAACGAAATTGATAGATTATTTCTTAAAGCGCATAGAGTTTATGTGATACAATAAATAACGTTAGGTTCATGCGTCACACTTAAATTAATGTATGAATGTATATGTGTGTCAATGAAAATATATATATATATGTGTGTGTGTGTGTGTGCGCGTGTGAATTTCACAAAGCCACATATCCAAATCCCCTAATTAAAACTGGGATGAATCCACGACGAAATAATGGGCCGGGGTTTTAAAAATAAAAAAACACACACACACACACACAGAGGGAGAGAAATATATACAAAGTAAAAAAGAAACTATAACTTGTTTTATATAATTTATGAAGCTTGAATATGGCGCCTCTGATATTTGAAAATCTTGATAATTGTAGTGTATTTAAAATAAAAATAAAGCCATTCTTACTCATTTTAAAATGAAAAATAAATAATTTTTACTTGACAATAATAACAAGAGAAATCAAACAAACTACCTTTATGGTGTCAACGGTGGGCTTCAATATTCATTATGAAATCACAAAATGGCTGAATTGTTAAAGGGAGCCGAAGAGGATAAATGGAAGGTTTGTCTCCAAATAAAATGAAGAGTGACTAAAAAGTTACAAATTCTTCCAAAAGATAAAGGTAGTTACAAATTATTGGAGCTATTTAAGTTTCAAAAACCACCGTTAATCATTTGTCAGTGATTATTGGCGATTGATAACTATTGATTAGTTAGCGATTGCCATTGACTGATGGTCGGTGGCTTTGGATTGGTCATTAGAGCTAGTGGTGGTGATGATGGGGGAGGGGTTAGGATATTAAGGGTGTTTGGATAACCTTAGTTATTTTAATTTGTGGTCTTAAATAGTTAAAATGATCACAAATCATAATTCCCCCATTTTTTTATGTGAGCCTATTATGTATGTGAGTACCTAATATATTTTTATCTATCTATATATTATAGATATAGCTTATGTGAAAAAGGGCGGCTGAAAAGCTTGACTCTGCTGCCCCATAGATCTTGCTGCTGAGCTTCTCAAATGGACCACATGGTTATGTCGGTTATAATTGTTTGTCATTGAATTTTGAAATTCTTCATCCTTCTTTTCACATCTAATATTAATATTGATTAAACGAAGTAACTAAAAATCGATCAAAAAGGTTAATAAGGAGTAGTATAAAAAATTTACATTTGAGATGGATCATGAATTTTTTTTTTAATTTTTAACCTCAATAAAAAATATTAAAAACAGGTAACTAATAATGTTGATGGATAAAGAAGAGATGATAGACATATTACTATACTTTGTAAACTCAAATAAAAATTATTGCATTTTTTGCAGCAGAGCTTTAGGATGAGAAGAGGATGGGTTCGCTGTGTATCAAAAGCATAAAAGTTAATATTTTTCTTGGGTATGAGCTAATAGTCTAAAATTTTTATAAGAAAAAAATCTGGGGAGCCCATACAATGTGTGTCTGTTTGCCACTGTATATGTGTGTGTGTGTGTGTGTGTGTGTAAAAAATGATTTTAGGGAAAAATATTTTTATATGAATATCGTATAAACTCTTCTTTTGTATGATTATTTTGCTGTACCATTATGAAAATGTTTTGATTTAAAAATATAAATTCATGATATGTGACAAAAAACGGAATTCATGAATGTGATTTCGATGTCAATTCTCACACATTCATGAATGTGATTTCTCTCTGATGAACCACACATCCTTCGACACTGAAATCAAATTCGATCACGGCTCTAAGATATAAATAAATATTAATAAAAAAAAGTTGTGGTTATCAGATCCTACTGAAATGAATGCTAAATATTTTTAAAAATGGATTTCATGTTATTTTAAAACATGAATATATAGGACATTTGGGCTTTCTAGATTTAATTTTATGCTATTATTATATTTCTAATATCTTTACTTTAATGGACCCAGAATTTAAAATAAATATAATCTTTAAATTGTTACTTAAAAAATAATTTATTACTTAAAAATAAAAAATTTTAAATTTTAAATCTGAATTATTTAAATTAAATTTAGACAATTCACGAAAAAAAAAGCCGACCCATATAAATATCGTTTTCATGTCCCGGAGGATATTGAGCCTGTTTGGTAGTGTTTTCTGTTTTCTTATTTTCAAAACAGTTTTATAAAACTGATTTCGAGAATAAGTTTTGAAAACAAGAAAACGAAAGAATTTTTTTGAATAGTTATTCTCAAAATCATAACCAGTGAGTTATAGATGAGTTATTCAAAATTTATAATTTGATCATTAATGAGGTAGGTGCTTTTTACCTTTTTCTATGTTTTTCAAAATAAAAACTATAAAACATCTTAAAGTTGTTTTGAATTTTCTGTTATTTTATTTTTTTATTTCTAAGAACAGTTTATAAAAAATAGGTTTATCAAACAAATTTTTTAATTTTTTTATTTTTAAAAACAGAAAAACTGTTTTTAAAAATAGAATCAAACAAGCCCATTGTCTCTGTACGTCTGTATATACGAAAACAATTATCGGTATATGCTCTGTCTATTGCATATATCAGATTATTTTCTGTAATTTTAGTATATATATTTAATTGTTGAAATTCGTTGGTGAACTCTCAAGTATCGCTTTAAGAAGAACTTCTTCTTCTTCTTCTTCTGTTTTTTTTTTTCTTGGTCATCGCTTTAACAACTTTCAAGTCCCGATATGTGATTGACGTGATTACTTTGAATTCTGCAATTTGGATGCTTGGTCGCCCCTTTTTATTTTCGTGGAAATTATATATAGTTTTTATATTTGAATTATATATTAATCTTTGATTCACAATTTTATCTCACTCTTTTCCAAACAAGGAGAATGTAATTAGTTGTCAATAAAAAAAATGCTCTGATATCATTTTTATAGTACAAAATGTATTAAAACTATCCTTATTTTTTCTGAAACATACATATACTTATTTTCCAAATAATATGAAAAAAATATTTGTGAAAAGAATTATTTTCTTACATTTAAAACAAATTAATTTAATTTTCAACTTTGAGGGCTGAGTGGTGTTGGTTTGGCATGTCACTTTTCTAATGCCACATATTTGTTCAATTGGAAATTGTAAACGTTTGAAAAGGATCTGGCCACAAACATTCAATTCAAATTCATCAGTTATTCAATTTTATTGGAAATCTTTTGAAAAGTTTAGATTGAAAAATATGATACACTATTGGTAATAGATTATTAATTTTCTTAAATATCAAAGGTAAGATATTTTATTAAATGATAATTTATAAAAGGAGGGTTATTTTTGGTTATTGTAAAATAGGAGTATTTCGTTGATAAAAGGAAAATCTTTTTTGGGGTAATGACGGCAAATAGTAAATACCCCCAGCTAATTTTACTCCATAAACAAAGGTTGGGAATTGAAGCCAACTCTAACCACTTGCATTAACTTAAGTTAGTTTAATTAAAGGACAAAAATAGAGAGAGAGAGAGAGAGAGAGAGAGAGAAAGCATACTGTCATTTAAAACTAGAAAAATATCATATGTACAGTCTTAGTTTAATTTTATATATTTTTAATCAAAATATCTTCTATTAATTTTAATATATATCTTTCAAAAATTTGAATAAATATAATTTCTTAGAAAAATTTAAAATTACACAAAAATATAAAACAAACCTATACTATTGATTGTTTGTTTTATATTTTTGTATAATTTTAAATTTAAAAATATATAATAAATAGTATCTTATAAATAATTTTATATTTAAAATTAGAATAAAAAATTTTATATATTGGATCGGGAGAGTAATAAACTACCTTTATGGTGTCACGGACTCACGGTGGGATTCAATATTCATTATGAAATCACAAAATGGTTGAATCGTCAAAGAGAGCCAAAAAGGATAAACGGATGGTTTGTTTCCAAACCAAATGAATAGTGATAAAAAGTTATAAATTTAAAAAAAATAGTTACAAAGGAAACCATTTATATTTCAAAAACCACCGTTATTGACCAACAACTCATGTTGGCTGTATCGGTCATTGATCACCAGTGGTTTTGATCCATTGGATTTGGCTCTAACAATAATGATTACTATATTGTTAGAATTGATTAATTGATAGACTTTGATATCAAAATCCATTTTGAATATAAAATATAATTAAATAAATAATATAAATTTTTTTTTCAAATAATATAATTATTATAATTTTTAATTGATTGATAAACGAAATTGTGTAGTTCAATAATAATAATAATAATAATAATAATAATAATAATAATATGACTGATTTGATAATTAATTCCAACTCCAATCTCCTAATTGAAAGATATTTCATTTTCAAAGGGGTTAATCAATGCTTTTTTTCTTGTAGGGTGTGTTTGATTGGATATTTTTTAAAGTTTTTTAAAGGGAGAGGAGGGATTAAAGAGGAGTATGGTAGGAGATTAGGGGAGAGGATTTAATCTCCTCCAATCCCCTCTCCCACCCCACCCTTAAATCTTTCCAAGTTGGGGTTTTCTGGAGGTAGGGAGAGTACTTATTATTTAATTTCTCTTGAACCAAATAAAATTTTATTAAAATCCTTTTAATCATCTCCCCTCTAATCCTATCAAATAAGAAAATTTTGAAATCTTTCAAATTCCTTTTCCTCCAATTTTCTCCATTAAAAATCCTTCCAATCCCCTTAATTGAACCAAACAGAATCCTCTTAGTTAAACCAAACATGCCTTAGAAACATGATAATTTATGGGCTTCTTTTAATAACATCCGGTCATATTCTGATTTTGACATTTCTAAATTCTGGAATTTTTTTCTTGTTATGAATCCCATTAATAATGCGGAGGGAATGCATTAGCCACTCCCCATTGCAAGAGAAAGTGTGTAAAGATAACTCTCAACCCCCAACTTCATTCACATGGCGTCTTCCAATCCTAATAGCTCTCTGAAAGTACATGAGCTATGCAGAGTTGCTCCGCCACCATCTGCCCCCAACTCTGCCCTCCCTCTCACCTTCTTCGACTTATTCTGGCTCAGATTTCATCCCGTCGAACGACTCTTCTTCTATTCTATTCCTCATTTACACGCATCTTCCTTCTTTGACACCATCGTTCCAAAGTTGAAACGCTCTCTCTCTCTCACCCTCCAACACTTCCTCCCTCTCGCTGGTAACATCATTTGGCCTTCCAACTCACCCAAACCCATCGTCCAATACACTCCTGGCGATGCTGTCTCTCTGGTGATAGCAGTTTCTGATTCTGATCTCAACAATCTCTTAGATAACTCTCCTCGTGAGGCCAAGCAGTCTCGTCCTCTTGTGCCCCACTTAGATTCATCTGATTCATCTGCTTCGGTTCTTTCACTTCAAATCACTTTGTTTCCAGATAGTGGATTTTGCATAGGCATCAGCGCACACCATGCCGTTTTAGATGGGAAATCATCTTCTATGTTCATGAAGGCATGGGCGTATCAATGTCAAATGGAAGGAGAGAGAGAATCTTCATGTTTGCTGCCTCAAGAACTGAAGCCATTCTTAGACAGGGAAGCCATCATCGATCCATGTGGCCTTGAAACTTTGTACACAAATGTGTGGTTAAGTTTGGATCCCAGTGGCAAAAACCAGCCGAGTTTGAAGATTTTGTCGGACAATTTCCCACCTATCGTGGACCACTCGGCTCGAGCCGTGTTCGAACTCAAACGTGGAGATTTAGACAAGATAAAGGAAAGGGTATTGCAAAAGTGGGAGAATCACAGAGAAGAAACAGAAGACTCAACCCTTTCAAAACCTCAAACTTTATCAACCTTTGAGCTTACAACTGCTTATGTTTTGGTCTGTATCGTCAAGGCCATGGAAAGAACTGGAAACAATACAAAGAAATTGTCATTCGGATTCCCAATTGATTGCAGGACCAGGATAGAGCCTCCAATCCCTGAAAGCTATTTTGGCAACTGTGTGATGCCTATTGTAATAAAACCACTTCAGCCACAAGACTCAACGGATAAGGATGGGGTCGTCATCATTGCTCAGAAAATACACAACAAGATAAGGAAAATACAAAAGGATAAGAATGGAGCGCTTGACGGAGCAGACAAACTGTTTTCTGGAAATGAAGGAAACAAAGTTCAATGGATAGGAGTAGCCGGGTCCACCCGATTCAGGGTTTATGAGACTGACTTTGGATGGGGAAAGCCTGAAAAGGTGGAGATAACTTCGGTGGACAGAGGCATAACTATGGCTATGGCGGAGAGTAGGGATGGTAATGGCGTGGTCGAAGTGGGACTTGTACTGAATAAGGACGTGATGGATCAATTTGTGTCCTTATTTCAAACGGAGATATTAGAGTGACTTTGATTCACCAAGAAGAAGCGGATTAAACTACCTTTGGTTTAATGTTTATTGTGGAGTTTTGTCTTAAATATGAGCAAAACAAATTGAACTTGATCACTATAATCACCTTCCATGTTGTATTACTTTCTTGCATTCCTTGTCTTTAAGAAATTTTCATGTCTTATTATACTATATGCACCAATGTCACACAAATGATGGTGGGACTTCAAATCCTTTGATTGTGTGATCAACAATGTGAGTACAGCTGCTAAGGCGGGCAGGCCTGCAATTGGCCCGTTTTTTGGTGGGGCGGGGCGGGTTAGGGGACCCATAAGAGCGGGTCATGAAATCTCTAGCCCACCTTATCATACACGAGTTGGCGGGCCAAACTGCCTAGCCCATTTTTTTTCCCTTTTTCTTGTTTGATTAAACCATTAACTTCCTATTTACTATCATAAACTAATTGACAATATTTATGAAATTTTTTTGCCTCTTGATATTAAAAGTCTTAACTGTAATATCCCAAAATTTTAATGGATATAAAGTAATTAAAGAGAAAGAAATAAATGATAACATGAAATGTATAAAGAATTTGTGAAAACGGACAGACGCTGTTTTGCTTGAAAAATGGCAAATAGATCATTTTCCTGGTTAGATGGAAAAATGAGAAATTATCTTTTTGCCCCTTAAGAATTTCAAAAATGACATCCATGTCCCTAAATTTATAAAAAATACTTGAGGAGAAATAGAAAAATCCTTGGAAAAAATTACACATAATGGCCTGAAAGTTTCAGAATTTATAATTTAATCCCGGGTAAGGGCCATTTTGTAAATATGTAAAATTACTATCAGAACGAAGGCCTCGACGAAAGAAGTCCAATGATATATGGCACTGAGAGTTAATATTCAAGAATAAAGAAATAATCAATGCCGAGTGTCTAAAAGTAACAGTAAGCTGATAAAGTAAATTGTGAGTCCTATCCATGGTTAAAAAGAAACTGGGATAGGATATGTGGCATACACAAATATCATTTGGTACATGATAATCATGGAAATATAAAAATAAAATTAGAATAGTCCTGTAACCCAAAAATACTAAATTACTGTAAAAAGCAGTTTTATCTGTACGGTTAAAATTACCCGGTTCAAGATATATCTAGACAAAAAAAATTGAGCAATTTGGGACACATGATTACCTCCCTATTGGCGTGAAAATGGGACCGATGGGGCAGCAAATTTTTGGTCCAAACCTCTCCAAGAAGTAGTTGATTTTTGAAGTAAAAAAGGTATTCTAGTTTTACTAACTTGCTAACCATGGTTAAGTGTATAATTAATCACTCAAACTCTTCTCTTTCTTCACCATCTTCACGCGTGAAACCAGCAGGAAAACAGAAAAGAAAACACAAGAAAGGGAAGGAAAGAAAGAGAGAAAGAAAGAGGGAAAATTCAAGGAAATTGAAAGCCCAAGTTGGTAAGTTTGTATCCTACCACTTCAAGCTTGCTATCTATGGTTCTTAAAACATGGTTTATGGATTAGTTATCCCTTCTCTTTATCTTAGGGTTCTATCCATGGAAAGATTTACCAAGAAATGGAGTTTTCCAACCATAAATCACAGGGGAAATGATAGAATGTTTATTTAAAACTTGAGTATGCAAGTAGTTTGTTGTATAACAAAGTGTAGCAATTTTTCTTGAATTCCCCTGATTTTTTATGAGCTACTGATCATACTTAGAGTTGGAATTTCATAAATTGGACCACAAAAATGGGTTCCCCATTATCCAAAACTTTAGGAGCAAGTGATGATTTCATGAAAAAACTTAAGATTAAGAAAGTGAAATTTTTAGGTTTTTGAAGCTTAATTTGGAATGAACAGTAACTATACCTAGAGATGGAATTTGGCAATTCTGAGGCCATATTTCGATTCCTCATGAAAAATTACATGGAATAGATGTATAGTTCATCATTTTTTAGCTAGAAATGAATTTTTAGTGAATTTTTGAAGAATTAGGGTTTCATGAATACTTTTTAAAGAAAGTCATGGAATCATTAACTTGAGTAATTGTTTGATGATATGTTTAGATTTGAGGAAGTTTAAGAAAGTTTGGAGAAGTGTTAGAAGGTCCAAGAAGTGTTGGACCAAGTGTGGGAAGTAAGGAAGTACTGTGAGGTAGATAATTCTCTTTATTAGCATCACATTGTCATTATTGTTTCTTTGATATTTGACATCATGACATATATATGAAATGTTAATTTGTGATATTTTTATGTTGTTGGCTGAGTTGTATGAGGGGTTTGGAGCCCCGGGATGTCTATTTTACAAAATGAAACTCTATCGAAATTTTTATAAAATTTATATGTTCAAATGTGTCTATGTGATGAATTAAGATTTATGTGATGTTTTTGTGAAAAATGTGATGATATGATGGCATGTATGGGATTTATCTACTGAGATTATTTGAATCTCACCCTTCCACATATTAATCATGATTAGGTAGCAATAATGGCAAGACCTCCAAGAAAGAGAAGGGAAAGGAGAAAGAATTTAGTATTTAAATTGATAAAGCTAGCATTGGCCATGAATTTCAAGCTTTTTTATAAATTTGTAAATGTGATGATAAATATATTTTTCCAAGTTTTTATGTACCTTTAAGTCCTAGCTAATGTAGGGCATGATATGAAGATGAAATATGGTCATGTGAATATCTTACAATTTTTGTATTGTAAGTATTAGGATAAAAATGGCCATTCTAACTACTATTGAATGATTGTGCTACAGCTTCTTAATGTATAAAGTATGAATGATATATGCTTAAAAACTAGATAGAAATAGCTTTCATATGGTCTAAAGATTACTCAATTTGGATGAGTGTACGATTTATAGTGAGTTTTCAAAGTTAACCCAGAAAACTGAAATTTCTGAAATTGACCATATGAACAGTAGAAATTTACAAAATTTACTGTGAAAATTGGCCAAGTAATTGCTCTGATTGATATTTTTTTCATGTAAATAATGTTTTAATCTATGCATAGAGACTTGAATCACTTTCATATGATTTTTATTGAATTAGTTATGATTTTCTGAAATTCAGTCGGGAAAAAGAAATTTGATTAAATAAATAGTACCCAAAATTTGAAAATTTTTTTTATAACATTTATGTGATTCAAGCTTCTAATTAAGTGTAATTGGTCTCTAATGAGACCTAATACATTGGAAACAGTTCTAAATAGAGGTGTTACACTAACCATAATATATTAATACATAATAACTAAAATCAAATGACCAAATGCAAAGCAACATCAAGTCTTAATACATAATAACACAAATGACCATCCAATTCATTCATCAAAGATCACATTTGAAGCTTCTTGATTTGGATGAACATCAATCTTTAAATCATTATCATTCATTCCATCATCATTTGAAGCAAACAAAAAGTAAAGATACATATTATTAAATATTATTTGGTATTCTTGAATGCATATGCTTTTGATAAATATATATATATAAATATGTAAGATAAATAAGATGATAATATAAATATATTACCATTAGTTTCAAATCCAAGCAACCAACTACGAGTACAAATAAGAGTTTGAACATCATCTGGAAGAAGTGAAGATCGATATTTTGTGTAAACATGTGAGCCAATGCTAAAGGCCGATTCAATAGCCACAGTGGTAATTAGAATACTAAGAATATTACATGCCATCCTTGAAAGAATAGGAAATCGATCTTTATTAGTCTTCCAAAAATTCAAGACATCTAATTCTGGAAATAATTGAGGCTCAAGTGGTGCTTCTTCTAAATAATAATCCAATTCAGACTTTGCAATGGAAGTACCTCTGCTCCTAAAATTAATATAGCCCTACATCATAAAAAATAATTATAATTATAAAGTACCAATTAGAAGATAAAAAGAAGATAAATAAATATGTTAAGTCTTAAATAATTTGAAACTTACAACAAGAGTTTTAGTGAAAGTTTTGGAGCCATCTTTCTTAACCATAGTATCATTCCTTGCACCATAGGTGGGATAAATTGGTACTTTTGGAAAACTTTAACTTGTTCCTCTCGTCCAACACCAATATCATTAGATGAAGATAAAGTACTAACATCTCTATATTGACCATAAATTTAATATAACTTGCTCTTAATTGCTTCAACTTTATTTTGGCAAGTTTCAGAATTAGGGTCAAGTAATGAATAAGAATATTCTATCATTGCAAACTTCATTCGAGGATCAAGAACACTTGCAAGTGCAAGTATCATGTTATAGTCACTCTAATAGTTGTCAAAATTTCCTTTCATTCTTTGAGCCATTTTTCAAATATCATCATCATCATCCATGTTTTCTTTCAATAACAACTCAATTTTGGAAATTTGACTAAAATACATATTAGAAATAGAATAAGATAACCCAGAAATCAAGTTTGTGATAATATCAAATGGCTCTAAGAAATTGCACATTAGCTCTGCTCTCCTCCACTCTGCATGTGATGAGCAAAACTTGTAATGTCTATCATTTAAAGACAAAGTAGAAAATGCACGACGATATCTAATTCCACATTCAAGCATTGCATAGGTGGAATTCCATCTAGTTGGTATATCTAACCGTAAACCTATTGAGGTATTAATGCCGCCCACTTCATCAACATATTCTTTGAAACTAATCATTCTTGCCTCTGATGATTTCGCATATTTAACGTTGTCTAGAATTTTCTGCAAAGCATCACTAGGTATCTTCAATCCATCTTGAACTGTAATGTTCAAGATGTGAGCACAACACCAAACATGAAAAAATTCCCCATTGTATATTAAGTTACTATGCAAACTCAACTTCTCCTTCAAAACATCTTGCATATTGTCATTGGCCGAGGCATTGTCCAAAGTAATTGAAAACACTTTTTTCTCAATCCCCCAATCTATTAAGCAATCATACACCTTCTTTGATAATTCAACCCTCCAATGTGGAGGCTCCATCTTACAGAAAGTAAGAATTTTACGATTAAGTTTCCAAGTTTCATCAACAAAATGAGTAGTTAGGCAAAGATGTCCTTTAGAAGTTACCATAGTCCAACAATCAAATGTTAAGCATATTCTACCTGGAATCTTTGGAAAAATTTGTTTCAACTTTTCCTTTTGACTCAAATACAATTTCAACACATCTGTCACAACGGTTTGCCTACTAATATGCTTAACATTAGGATTCAACAATGCATGTAGTTCTCTAATCCATTTATATTGAACAAAGGAATAAGGAAGATCATATGAAATTATAGCCATTGAAATGGCCTCCCGTATACGCATTTGATCAATTTTCCTAGATCTCACATTTCCTTCTTGGTCCATCAACAACGCACCAACATCATGAAATTTTGCAATAGCTGGACATACTTTTATATGACGATTGAGATGTGAAGTGCCATGTGATTTACCACCTGCTACATATTGTTTTCCACAACCATTACATTTTGCTACTTTCTTGTCCCTTAGTATTATGTCCAGCTTTAGTGAAATAATTCCAACAATCAGTTGTGCAAGTTTTACTCCTTTTAGATTCTTGATTATGTACAGAACTACCATCAGTTCTTTTAGGTCCGATTTGGGGTTCAATATTACCACTAGAATTCACATTATCAATCTCCAAATTACTAGTTTCACCCACATTAACATTAGACATTTTAATATGCAAGTAAGAAAAATAATACACCATTATAACAACATAATATTTGTTCCAATCCAACCAGTCTAAATATTAAGTCCAAGGCATTAATCATGGTCTATAGATTTTAGTAACAAAATGGAGAATACCAAAAAGAAACTTACCGTTACGGGTGTGATGCTACTGCTGCAGAGCTAGAGTAGAGAGGAAAGATTGTGATTGAGGAAATTGAACAGCAAATCATTAATCAAGCTTGGTTAGCCAAATGGCTGAGGGACTGAAGACGAGTGGTGGAAGTTAAGAACACCGGATGTGAGCTGTACTTGTATGAGAAGGGATCTCAGATCTGTGACTATGAGAGAGAAACTGCGACGCCAAGACTCAGTACTCGCGAATGAGACCGAAGCCGAGTGAGACTCAAGCTGTTGATGATGAGACCGTTAGTCTGATGGCTAAGTGGTGGATATTGAAGCCGAGTGGCAAATGAGACTGAAGCTAAGTTAGGACTCATCGACTCAGCACTCGTGAAAGAGGCCACAAGAGTAGACGGACGGCGGAGCGGTGGGCACCAAAGCAAACGGACGGCCGAGTGGGATTTATCGATTCAGGAAGAGAAAAGGGAAGGGAGTGCGGATGCGGCACGATTCTTTACGTTGCAGATGCAGTGCGGTTCTTCATACAGTGGCTCACTTCACTTCTTCTGTCATCAGTGATCATTCTAGTTCTTCATGTGATGCTTTTGACAAAGGTAAGGTTAACTAGTGGTTAACACTTAGCACTAAGGACAAAAAAAAAAAAGGGCTAGCCAGCGGGCTGGCCCATTTTTTTTAATAGGTTGGTGGGGTGGGCTCAAATTTTTCACCTGGGTACTTACTTATTCTTCTTTTGTAACTTACATTCTTTTAAATTATACATTAATTTTCCCTCATTAACTCTTTTTTTCATTACTTTTCATCATTACTATTATTTATTCCTTACTGGCATTTTTCATTCATGATTGGAAACATTATGCCACTGATGTTACTTTATTACATAAGCGGGGTACTTGCCTTTCTGCTCATCATCACCCACTGTTACATTTCATACCTTCTTTCTGGTCAGTGGCTGGGCATTTAAGCAAAGCCTTAGGTAACCATTCGTACTAGCTGCTGATTAATGAGGTTTCATATCCTTTTTAAAAACGTACTAGGCCATCTGCTTTCAAAGAACTATCAGTACTGTAGGGCTCCATAATCTTTCTCATTCTTTTTGGAGGTTTACTGCAACCTCATAATTGGTCTACTGCGACCATGAGATCTACTACGATCTCTGAGCCCTACTTGGATCTTCTGTGATCCTATGTCATCTCTTAACTGATAGGATCTAACTGCGATCTAACTCTGAAAGGAATCAAGACCTAAGATAAATTAATTTGTAAAACATCCTCAACTAATCCACCAACTTCCTTTAGTTATCCTTAAGACTAATCTCTTATGCCACTAAAACAATCATAGGCCAGGTTTCTATAAGGAATAACACTTTAACATTATAGGGGAAATACCTTAACTTTAAAATATGTATTTTTCTGTAAAGATTAAATTAAATCCTTGCTTTAAGAGCCAAGATCTTCAGCTTTGATACCAAAAATGTAACATCTTACTTTTAGAATCATTTCTCATGAATTAGACTCCTTTTATGTTTGATTATACTTGATCCTAAACTTGAATCACATAAGAATGAAAATCAGAATTTCCAAAATTTTCAATTATTGTTCATATGGTAGTTTCCACTTTGCTGACTGAATTTTGAAAATTCATAACTAATTCTAGAAAAATTATTTCATAGTGATTCAAGTCTCTAACAATAGATAAAAACCTTATATACATGAAAAAAATATAAAACAGAGCATTCTCTTGACCAATTTATACAGTTCATTCCTCAAATATTTACTGTATATTTGGTCATTTTCTCTTCCCCAGGATTTTGGCCTTATATTTAAAAATTCATATCTCACTCTACCCTGAGCCAATTCATACATTCTTTATGTCATTAAAAATCCCTGTGAATCTACTTTCAAGAAATATTTTGCTTGTACATTTATTCAACTTGTACAGGGCATAACATTAACTTTAACTATTATGGGTCAGAACACTACCTCTACTGGAACAGTTTTAGGAGAAATTACATAACTCCTTCTTTATAGCTCCAAAAGGTTTCAAACCAGTGGCATTCATTTCCTAAGACTTATAGCTTTCCATAAATTCAAATTACTGATTTTTTTGGAGCTATACAAGATTTTATGGTGCCTTTTGAAAAATCCAGTGTTCATAATGTAAGTTCCAGTTTTTCTAACACTGTCCAGTTCTGAACCCTACTTTCAAAAATTCATTATAAATCATACACTTGTCCAATTTAGGTGTTCTTTAGCTCTATGAAAAGCTTGTTCTGTCTACTTTAAGAGCATATATAACACTTATATAGGATACTCTGTTTCGAATAGAGTTTCCTTACTTAACTCAACACTAGTCATCTCAAACAAACTTATGTCATAACTTACATAATAAATTTCATGAACCTCATACATCAACATTTATTGTTCCAAATCCACACATAATATCATAATAGGACTTTAAGGAACATAATCATGTATAATTACAGAATTTGATCTCATACATACATGATACATATTTTCTCAACTTAACATTATAACTTGCAAAATCAAGTAATTCTCCATCACCTTCTTCATTTCCCTTGCATGTGTTTAAATACTCCCATGTCATTGCCCTAGCATGGTTAATATTTGGAAAGGAATGAGATTCAAAGAATCTCAGTAGTTACACCCAATTATGCATTCACATCATCATATCATTTCATAAAATCATCAATGAAAATCATAACTTCATATTATGCCATACAATTCCAAAAAAATTTCGGCATGGTAACACTTTGTAAAATAGATATCCTAGGGTCATAAAACCCTTCAAACATTCAGCCAACAATGAAAATACATCATAAAGCATTCAAACAATTATATGGCAAAGTCATATTATCATGAAAACAAAGTATGACAACATTAAGCATAATAGGGAAAATAACTACCTTCTTGCTTTCCAATGATCTCCAAACTTTATGGACACTTCCATTGATCTTAAAACACTTCTTGAAACCCTATAGTATCATGAAATAATACCATGAGCCACTGATTCATTAAGCTCATTCACAAAGTGGCATATTAAACTAAAAATTCCATTTTGTTCTCCTTTGAGCTTTTCTTGTACAACATACTTGTATCTACCTATTTTGGACCCAAGGAATCCATTTTTGAGGTCAAAATCATGAAATTCCCTTTCCTTTTCAAACCCTAAATAGGCAGAAAAATTCAGAAATTTGTAGAAAAATATCTACCCGATTAATTTTCATTCTAATGCCATATTCTTGCATCTTGAAACATTTCTAAGCATTTCTATGGTTTAGTTTCTTCATAGCTCAAATTTCTCTCTCTTGGGTCACCATGGCTGAACCTTAAAGTGAGAGCAAAGAGGAAAATATTCCATGGAAATACTCTTAAACACCAAAGTGTATAAGCTAGTAGTGATAGAACTTTACCTTGAACACTTGAGATCATGGCCTTGCTTCTTGCTCTTCCTCTTCTCAATTTTTGTTTCGTGCTCTCTCTCCCTCTAACCCTCTGTTTCAGACGTGAATGGAGATGAAGATGAAGACTTCAAATGACTTAATCATAAAGTCATTTTTTTTTTACTTTTTGGCCTTTATTGCTTTTCTTCTTAAAAAAAAACTTTTGGAAAATTCCACATGTGTCCCAAACTGCTGATCATGCGTAGCTCACTTCCCTTTTTGGCCAAAAATTGCATCATAAGCTTTAATGAACTAAAATACCCTTTACCGATTAAATTTACCCGTACCGATTAAGTATTTTTGTCAAAATTGTCATTAAATTGGTACAGGATTATCCAACAATTAATTTTAGTCCAAAATTATTATCTAGACCCAAAATATATTTTATTAAGGTCCAATCATTGTCTTTGACTCGATACTACCTTTTTCTGCAGTCTAAACTGACTTTTATCGAGTAAAATATTAATATTAAACCCTAATTACCCAATAAATATTATTTTGACCTTAATAAATTCCATACTATATTTCATTGGGTCTAACTTATTGAGAACTTCATTTTGACCATAATTTTTCATATTTATAAAATTGCACTTGACTCGGGACTAATTTATAATTTTTAGAACTTTCGGGTCATTAGGTGTAATTTTCCCCAAGATATTTCTAATGTTCATTTCCTTACGGACATGGATGTCCTTTTCATAATTCTTTGAGAAAAAAAATATAATTTCTTATTTTTTCGTCCAATCGTGAAAAATGACATATTTGCCCTTCTTCACGCTTAATTGTGTCTCTCCAATTTTCCCAATTCCTCATACATTTTATGATATCAATATTTATTCCTTGAGGTTTAAATGCAATATTCATATTTTTTTTCAAATATGGGAAATGACTGTTTTACCACTGAATTGGATCAAAAATATAATTATCCATTCTTTTGGGCACTTTCTTGTAATTTCATCTAAAGACCAATTTTTTATTATTTCCTTTTCACTATTCACGTTAACTTTCAAATTCGTTTATTTCTCAACCTAGATTTCCTGGGTATGCAATACTTATACCATTATGCTCAGCTTGAAGCGGGCTTTTATTCAAGTGGTATATTAGATATTTTTTAGGGTGAATTCTGGAATTAATTTCTACTAAGGACCTTATGAAAAATTAATTCTAATTAAGGATCAATCATAACTTTTTCAGAAAATTAGATGAGAAATTAATTCATTCTAAAGTTCAATTATATATAATCTTTTCATCTCTCCTTATTTCTTATCTTCTATTCATTTTATAACATCTCATAAAAATAAGAATATTACATCCCACCACTTTTAGCAGGCTAGATGGGCTAGCTTGCAGGGTGCAGCCCATTTTAGCTGCTTTAAATGTGAGCGTTATGGAAGGTTGGCGAAACCTTTTTTCTTTTTCTTGGTAATACAGAATAATTTATTTGTTTCTTAACTTTTTGGTTTATTTATATTCTGATTTATTGTTGCGTGTGTGTGTGATTTTTTTTTTCTGTCTTGATTTTCGCTTTGTAAGATAAATAAACAAACAAGGGTACAACATGGTTTCGACAATTGTTCTAATTCTTTTATGTTAATATTAAGTTTTCATTATTGAGAAAAATAGTTTTCCATTAATTAATGGAATTATATTTTAATATATTTTATACAAAGAGTATTATAATTATCTGAAATATTTTTATATTATTACAATTATTTTGATTTTTTAAAACGTATCAAGATTAATTATTCAATTATTTAAATATTTCAAAATTTTTCTTCCTTATTCTTATTTTTATTTCATTCTTATTCTTATTGTAATTTTTTGATAACTTAAATTATGGCTTAATCTTCCAAGGCATCATGCTGAGTAAAAGAAACTTCGGGTTGCATATAAGAGTTGAATTTTATGACTGGAAACCTTTTTCTTTTTGACTTTCGGAACAGTCGGATTTGTACATCAGTTGCATTTGTGAGACTAGTGGATCATTTTCACTGCTTCTAGAATAAGATATATAAATCACTTTTACAAAGTCTTTTCTTGGATTCATAGTTTATAGTGTAAGAAGCTGAAGTCCGAAAGACAAAAACATTATTAAAATGAAGAGTATATTACGTAACCGTATTAAATTGTTTGGCAACTTCATGAGCTTTATAGTTGGGAGCCTTGATCATATATTCCTTCATGTCTAAATTGTAAGAAAAAAGCTACTTTACATGTGTAAATATTATTAGTTGAAATTTGTTAATTTCATTTAATTTATAATAAAAATATATTTTTTTAAATTTTTTCTTAATTAATAGTATTTTTTTTTTTTACACTAGATCAATTAAGCAATCAAAGAGATGGCTCATGAATAGTACATGATTTGCTTACCGAGGGTATTTTTTAAAAAAATATTTATTATATCATACATTTACTTTTTTTTATATATATTTTTTACTAACGCAACCCTCCATATTTTTTTAATATGAGACGGAGGAGGAAGGAAGTATAGAATTAGGTAGGTAGAGACAATGTAACTAGACTTCTAAATTTTAGTGAGAAAAAATCGTATATAAGTGTCAAAGTGGCTAACTTGCCGCATCCCGTGATATTATTACACATTAAAACAAGTGGCTGCGGTGGTTTGTTTAAAAGTGGGGCTTTATGCAGATTGCGTCTGTCCTCAAACATTACATAAAAGCGAAAAACTAAAGTAATTAATTAAGTTTATAATTAATGTATTTTAATTTGCTTAAAATATGAAAATTCGATTTTTCTATACATTATTTAATTACTCTATAACTAACTTTTGTTATTTATATTATTAATTTACTTTGAAATTTAAAATTTATGTGTTTTAATTTAATTTAATAAAAATATGTTAAATATATCAACTCAAGTACTAAGTCTTCTAGATAAAATCCAGAAATTCAAACGTCAAACTCAAAATGTGACATAAAAGAAATAAACGCCGGTTGATGTGCAAATAATATCGGAGCAATTAATAGATAAGTTTTATATTTTTTTAATTTGTTTGGCTACTATCAAGGATTCTAGTTCGTGGTTTAAACTTTAAATGTTACACCCTCACTAAATTAAATTGCAATTCCAGTGGATATTTATTTTAAAAACCTAATTAATGAGGCTATAGCACAAAGAATTGAATTTATATTTTTTATTTAGAGTGAAATAATAATTTACTTTTAATATTTTTATTTTGTTTATTTTTGGCCAGATTTGAAAATTTTAAATTTACTTTTTATTTAGCATAAAAATTATTTTCAATAAATGGAAACCATCTGAATTAATTAAATATTCACAATCAACAAAAAATAATTATTAATTTTGTAAAAAATTAAGAAATTTTTTTAAGTAAAGAAACTATTCATCAAATTATTTAACTATATATTATATTTCTTTTATTAAATGTTGGTTAGCTAGGAAAACTAAAAAAGCAACAAAATATTTGAAAAAGTATTTAGTCTTTTTATATCTTTTATTTTTTTTAGTTTGGACTTTTTGGACCATTAGATTTTATCTATGGTTAGGATATTGCTGGAGACAAGATTGTGAGGAGTTTTGTTGGAGATGATTCAAATTGAACCAATTATGCACATAAAAGGAAGATATATGTATATATATATATATATTGTAAGTTTAAGAGTAAACTTAGCTTTATTGTGGATGACTCTTCATTTTTCATATTACTTGGGGTATTTTTTATCATAACATTAATTCTTTTAGACCAATTAATGGGTAAGTTTTACCATTTTTTTTTAATTTTTTCGGTTAGTAAGAATTCTAGTTCGTGGTTTAAATTGTAACACTTTAAACTTATATCAATTTTTCATATATTATGCTCCAATTATGTCAATTATTGCATAATTAGAGACTTGATTGCATAAAAATATTAAAACAGATTTTTCTTTATTTCGGGTATTATTCATTGTGCAATTTCCATTTTACCTGATGAATTTCACAAATTCATAACTAATTATAAAAAACTCATCTCAAAGTGATTCAAGTTTGTAAAAATAGCTAAAAAGATTGTCTATATGGAAAAAATATGAAACAGAGTATTCTCTAGACCCATTCATATAGTTTATTTCTCAAATATTTATTGTACATTTAGTACTTTTGAAACTTACTAGGTTTTGGCCTTATCTTCAAAAATTCATTTTTCATGATATCCTGAGTCAAATCATGAATTCTCTATGTCATTGGAAATCCATGTATATATACTTTTTAGATATATTTTTCTTGTACATTTATTAATATTAATGAATATTATTTTTCATGTATAGGGCATGGAATTGACTTAAATCATTAAGGGTCAAAGCATTACTTCTACTGGAACAATTTTAGGAGAATTTACATTACTCTTTCGTTATGGCTCAAAATACTATCAAACCTATGACATTCATTTTGTAAGACTTAGAGGTTTCCAGAAATGCAAACCATTGAATTTTTTGGAGTTTTGTACTATTTTATATTATATTTTGAAATTTCCAGTGTTCATAGCAAAGTTCCAATTTTTCTTTACACCATCCTCTTCTAAACCTTAAATTTGAAAATTTATCATAAATTGTACACTTATCCAATTTAGGTGTTCTTTAACTCTTTGGAAAGCTTATCCTATATACTTATAGAGTATATAAACCATTCAAATAATTTCCTTGTCTTAAATGAACAGTACCTATGTTAATGATCAAAGTGTTTAAAAATGAGCTTTTCCATACATCACATGGCAAAATAAGCTTCATAACTTGTTTACATTATTATTCTTGGTTCCAAATCTATACCCATCATTTCATGATACTCAAGGGAACATAACATCATTGAGGCATATATCTAATAACACATACATGATTTTCATAATATTTCAAAAGATGATGTCATAGCTTGATTCATTAATTCAAGTAATAATTTCCTTCTTCCTTCTCCATAGCTTCCTTGTCATCCTTGCCATGGTTTGAGCCTAGCATGTTTATTATTTAGGGAGGGTGAGATTCAAAGAATCTCAGTAGTCACCACCAATCAAATAATATATCATCACATAATGCAAGCATACATAATCAAATTATCATTTAAACATTTAGAATTATCTATGCTCAATCATTTTGTAGAAAATTGGACAGAGTTTCACCTTGTATTTTGGATATCCTGAAGTCACATAACCTCTCAAATAACTTAACCAATATCAACAAATTGTCATAATACATCATTACAAACATTTGGGATAACATAAAAATCATTACAAACTATATAACAATATAATGTAAAATTAGGTTAGTAAACTATCTGGACTTTCCAAACCTTTCCTAACTTTGTACACACTTCCTTTGATCTTTTATCACTTCTTGCATCCCTATAGCATCATAAAATAAGGCCATTAGCCACTGGTTTCATGATTCATGTCACAAAGTGCACACTTGAACCATAAAATTCCATTTTGCAAATCACTTGGAATTTCTTGTACAACACCCTTGTTTTTACATAATTTGGACCCAAAAAATCCATTTTTGTAGTCAAAATCATGATATTCTCCTCTAATCTCAAACCTTAAATATGTAGAAAAATAGCAAAAATTGTAGAAAAATAACTACTAAGTAAACTTGCAAACCAATGATATATTCTTACATCTTGATGGATTTCTATGGTTTTTCTTACACTCTTTTGGTCATGGCTCAACTTTCTCTCTCTAATCTCTCTCATGGCCAAAATTTTTAGAAGCAAATAGGAGGTAAAAACTCCATGAAAATACTCCTAAACTCTTAAGAATACAAGCTAGTGGTCATAAAAGCTTACCTTGGTGTTCATGGCCTTTAACTTGGTCTTCTTGCTCTTCCCTTTCTCTTGAAATTTTTGTGTTCTCTGTCCCTCTTTATGTTCTGTTTCAGACGTGCTGGTGAAGGGGAAAGTGAACGCTTAATCACTTAACCATGCTTCTTAAGGAAAGATATGAAATAGGTGAATAGTGACTTTAGTTTAGTTAACCACCTTAAGTCAACTTTCATTAAACTTTGGATTAATTCCCTCCTTGTCCCCTCTGTAATTTCAGATGCCATTTACTCTAATTTTTTTTCAAAAATTGCTTTAATAATTTTAATGGATCAAAATATCTTCTATCGATTAATTTTATTCTTACCAATTATTTACTTTTGCCGTAATTGTTATTAAATTGGTACAGGATTATCTAAAAATAAATTTTTGACTAAAATTATTATCTTGACCCAAAATATATTTTATCAAGGTCCATTCAATGTCCTTGAATTGATACTATCTTTTTCTGTAGTTTAAACTAACTTTTATCGGATAAAATATTAATATTAAAACTTAATTACCCAATAAATATCATTTTAACATTATTAAATTCCATACTATATACCATTGTGTTTAGCTCCTCAAGAGCTTCACTTTGACTATAATTTTTCATATTTTCAAAAATACCCTTAACTCGAAGTAAATTTATAATTTTTAAAATTTTCAGATCATTAGGTATAATATTTCTCAAATATCATAAATTTTTCTTCACCTCCGCTCCACCGCCTTTTCATTCTTTTTTCTTTCTCTTTTTCTTTTTTCTTCCAATCAAGATAATTGACTTCTTTACTCTATTTTATGTAAAATAGTGTATACCTATTTTTACAAATTTTTTGTGCATTTTATCATATGAACATTTTTTTAACTTAAATGTAATATTTACAATTTACTTCTAATATAAAAAATGACCATTTTGCCCTTGTACTGGGTCAAAAGCTTAATTGTCCACTCTTCTAGGCACTTTTTTGTAATTTTATCCAAATATTAATTTTTTTATTATTTCTTTTTTACTATTTATATTAACTTTTAAATTGGTCTATCTCTCAATCTAAACTTTCTGGCTGCGCAATACTTATACCGTTGCTTTCAGCTTGGAACAGACTTTCATTTAAGTGATATATTACATATTTTCTGGATAAGTTTTGAAATTAATTTTTATAAAGGACTTTTTTAAAAATTAATTCTAATTAAAGATTAAATATAACTTCTTCTAAAAATTAGATAAGAAATTAATTTCTTCCAAGACTCGAGTATATATATATAGTTTTTTTATCCCACTTTATATCTTATCTTTTATTCGTTTTATAATATCTCATAAAAATAGGAATATTACATAAACTTTAAATGTTACACGCTCACTAAATTAAATTCCAATTCCAGTGGATATTTACTTTAAAAAACTAATTAAGTGCTATAGCACAAAGAAATGAATTTATATTTTTTATTTAGAGTGAAATAATAATTTACTTTTAATATTTTTATTTTTTTGATTTTTTTCTAGATTTGAAAATTTTTAAATTTATTTTTTATTTTGAACAAAAATTATTTTCAATAAATGGAAACCATCTAAATTAAGTAAATATTCACAATCAACAAAAAGTAATTATTAATTTTGTAAAAGTGTTAAGAAAATCTTTTAAGTAAAGAAATTATTCATCAAATTATTTAACTATATATTATATTTCTTTTATTAAATGCTGGTTGACTCGAAAACTTAAAAAAGTTATAAAATATTTGAAAAAGTATTTATTCTTCTTATGTTTTTTAATGTTTTATAGTTTGGACTTTTTGGACCACTAGATTTTATGTATGGTTAGGATATTGCTAGAGACAAGGATTGTGAGGAGTTTTGTTGGAGATGATCCAAATTGAACCGACTATGCACAGAAAAGGAAGAGAAATATATCATAAGTTTAAGAGTAGACTTAGCTTTATTGTTGATGACTCCTTTTATTTTTCATATTATTTGTGGTATTTTTCATCATAATATTAATTGTTTTGGACCAATTAATAGGTAAGTTTTACTTTTTTTTTATTAATTTTTTCGGTTACTAGCAAGGGTTCTAGTTCGTGGTTTAAACTTTAAATGTTTCACCCTCACTAAATTAAATATTGGATATTTATTTTAAAAAACTAATTAAGTGTCATAGCACAAAGAATTGAATTCATATTTTTTATTTAGAGTGAAATAATGATTTAATTTTAATATTTTTATTTTGTTGATTTTTTGTTAGATTTGAGAATTTTAACTTTATTTTTTATTTAGCATAAAAATTATTTTCAATAAATGGAAACCATCTAAATTAATTAAATATTCACAATCAACAAAAAATAGTTATGAATTTTGTAAAAAAATCTTTTAAGTAAAGAAATCATTCATCAAATTATTTAACCATATATTATATTTATTTTATTAAATGTTGGTTAGCTCAAAAAACTGAAAAAGCTACAAAATATTTGAAAAAGTATTTATTCTTTTTATGTCTTTTAGCATTTTTTAGTTTGGACTTTTTGGACCATTAGATTTTATCTATGGTTAGGATATTGTTGGAGACAAGGATTGTGAGGAGTTTTGTTGGAGATGATCCAAATTGAACCAACTGTGCACATAAAAAGAAGAGATATATATCATAAGTTTAAGAGTGGACTTAGCTTTATTGTTGATAGTCCTTTTATTTTTCATATTATTTATGGTATTTTTCATCATAATATTATTTGTCTTGGACCAATTAATAGGTAAGTTTACTTTCTTTTTTAATTTTTTTTGTTACTAGCAATTTAGTTCTCAAATTAGAAGAATTAGTTGCATTCAAGTTTTGAAAAGAATTAGAAAAAAGGACTTGAAAGAATTAAAAATTATAATTTTACCCAATCAAAGGCAATTTTATAATTATGAAAATTTACCACCAAAATGAAATATTGTTTTGAAGCTAACTAAATCCATATGAATTTATAATGGACATTAAAGATTGAACTATCAAAATAGATAGGAAAAATGTGATTTTAGATGGTTGAAAAAGCAGTATAGTGTCTGGGACAGTATGTGGACCGCACCTAAATATATTTTGGCATAAGATAATGATTTTAGTTTAAAAGTAAATTTAGAACAATTCTGTAGCAATAAAGTGACAAAATAAGATAAAAGTACTTTATTGGTAAGGTTAAAGTTTATCAGTATAGGCTACTTTAGACTGATAAAATTATGAAGCATTTGGACCAAAATACCCTCAAGAGTGGTGTGATATATGGCTGACCAAGGGATATGGAGGGAATTTTATTAAGGGAGAAAGACAATTTGGGATCCCCATATGAAAATATTTACAAATAAATAGTATTAGTTGGGAATTCAGTTTATCCGAATTGGAAATTTAGTTTATCTAAGTTGGAAATTTTTAAAATGGGTCTTCATTGGAGAATATTTTCATATGGGGGTCCCAAACTGTCTTTTTCCCTTTTATTAATTGATTTATTAAATAATATTTTATTAAACTAACCAAACTTGGTCAAATAATCCAACTCTCCTATTCATCCATTAGATATCTCTCCTCAAGACCTTGAATTAAGAGGATTTGAGTGAGTGTTTGAGGTTTGAAATTTTAGACCAAAGAGCTCTCAAACTCGTGACTTCAAGAGAGAAAGAGAGGAAGAGAAAGTGGAGACAAGAAAGCAAGTTTGAAGGTCAAGCATCAAGGTAAGCTTTTATGCTATTTAGCTTGTGTTATCTAGTGTTTAAAGGTGCTTCCATGGAGTTGTCTTCTTCCTCTTCCTCACTAAAAAATTCGGCGATGGTGTTTAGAGAGAGAAAGTTGAGTTTTCAATGAATAAACTTGGGGAAAGCTTAGACTAATGATCTAAATCATGATTTTATAAGGTATTGCAAGTGATCCAAAGCAAATCAAAATCTCACATTTTCTTCTAAGATGCGGTTATAATAGAGGTGGTGTTTAGAGTTGGAATTTCATTATTTTACCATAAAAAATGGATTCCATAGGGTCAGATTAGGTAAATATAAGTGTTAGGTTAAAGAAAAACCATAAGAAAATCAATTTGGAAATTTTAAGTTCAAGTGATCACTTTATAATTTAACTTCATGAATCAGTGTCTTATGACCTTATATTATGATGTATTAGTATTCAAGAAAGTTGGGAAAGTGATTGGAAGTGTTTACAAAGGAAGGAAATCAAAGAAAATTCATCAGGTAGTAATTTACCTATTTATAATTTATGTTATCAAAATTGAATTTCATAAACTTGTTGCTATGCCATATGTTTATAATGATGCTTTGTGATAATTTATGATGATTGGTTGAGTTATATGATGAGGTTTATGACCTTTGGATGACTATTTTTCAAAATGAAACTCTACTGAATTTTTTATGAAGTGTTATGGCATTGAAAGTTTCAAGTGTTCAATTTTAATTGATGTTTTCATGATGTTTCCATGATTCATATGACAATATGATTGTATGAATGGGTTATTGCTACTGAGATTCTTTGAATTTCACCCTTTAAATGATCATCATGACTAGGCCAAGCTATCACAAAAAGTGGTCAAGAGTGCTAAGGAGAAAGAAGAAGTCAGATGATGCATGATATTGTTTTCAAGTTATGTTCTTATAGTTTGAAATAATATGTAAAGTTATGTATATGTTATTAAATCTATACCTTAGTGCCATTATGGTCCTTTGATCATTATGAATTGTTACGTATGGATTTGGAATAATTATTGATGAGGTAAATGTGTTATAAAAGTTATATTGTTAAGTTATGAATGAAAAGACTCAATCTGAATATCTTGATGGACACGTAGATATTGCTTTCATGGAATAGGGTATGATGTATAAATGATATATATATGTTCTTAAAGTAGAGAGAATGAGCTTTTCAAAGAGCCAAAGATCATATAATTTGGATAAGTACACGATTTATAGTAAATTTTTGAAATTAGGGTTCAAAATAGGATAGAGTTGGAAAACTGAAAGTTTTGACTTTAGGAATTATTTAATTAAAAAAGTAGTATAAAATCGCATAGAGCTCCAAAAATTTAGTGATTTGCATGCATGGAAAGATCTACGTCATAAGTTTAAGATGCCATTGATTTGGAAGTAATTGGAGCTATATAATCAGGAGGAATGTAAGTTTTCCTAAAACTATTCTAGTAAAAGTAGAGTTTTGACCCTTAATAGTTTAGGATAATGTCATGCCCTCCTCATAAAATAAATGTATAAGAAAAATATATCTGAGAATTAGACATGTATGGCTTTCAATTGACATGAAAAATGCATAAATTGGATCAAGGTAGAATGATAAACAAATTTTTAAATTTAAGGTCCAAATCTTGGGAAGGAGAAAGATGACCAAATGTACAGTAACATTTGGGAATTAAACTGTATGAATTGACCCATTAATTGCTCTGTTTATTATTTTTCCTATGTAGACTTTGATTTAAGATATTTTTAAAGATTTGAATTACTTTGATACCCTTTTTGTGGAATTAGTTATGAATTTTCAAAATTTAGTCGATAAATGGAAAATACCAAATAAACAATACTTGGATTTTTGAAAATTCTATTTTTAATTTTTATTTGAATTAACTTTTAATCATGCATGAATGGACTCTATAATGGGCTATAACATGGGGAAATAGGTCTAAATTAAGGTGTTACTCTTTTTGTATTAGAGCTAAAAGTTTAGGCTCTCAGAGCAAGAAAATGTCGTTTTAAGTCAAAGTTTTTCCCCTTTTCCAATGTAAAGTGTTATTTCTCATGAGACTTAGGCTTGTGAATGTTTTAGTGGCATAAGAGATTAGTTATGAGGATAACTAATGGTAGTTGTGGGATTATTTAAAAATATTTTATAGAATTTATTTTCCTTAGGTCTTGAATCCTTTCAGAGTTAGATCGTAATTAAATCTTATTAGTAAAGAGATGATGTAGGGTCACAGAGGATCCCAATAGGGCTCAGAGATCACAGTAAAACAATTGTGAGGTTGTAGTAGACCTTTAAAGATGATGAGAAAGATGACAGAGCCTTACAGTACTGATAGTTCTTTGAAAGATGATGACTTATGGTAATTTTAGAAAGATATGAAACCTCATTAATCAGCAGCTAGTATAAATGTTAACCTAGGGCTTTCCTCGAATGCCAAGCCATTGCCTAGAAAGTAGTTAAGAATGTAATAGTGGGTGATGATGAGAAGAAAGACAATTATTCCACATATGAGTTGAAGTAATATCAGTGGCAACATGATTTCCAGTAATAGAGGAAAGAGGCCAGAAAGGAAGAAATAATAGTAATAAAGAAAGGTAGTTATGAAAAGGATTAATAGGGAAAACTTATGTAAGATTTAAAGGAAGGTAAGCTAGAAAAGAAGAATAACAAACAACTAGACGTAGGGAATTGGCCTGAGCCTAATCAAAATCCTATAGAAGAAAGTATGTGATTTGACATGACTTCTAGTAATGATAGACATGTAGTGGTTACTGATTGGAAAAGATTGCTTGAGCTAGAAGGTAACTAAATAGCAATGGTCCCTTCAGGAGTAGCCCTACCAAAGTAAGCAATTGCACCTCAAGGCGAAGAGGTTGAACAACCTATAAGCTATGCTGAATAAGTTTGGGCCAGAGGAATCATTTTGAGAGAATGTTAGCTTCACCTAACTAAACCAAGGACTCTAAATCCAAATGATTGGTAAAGTAGTTTTAAGGAATGTCAGGATAGATTTGGAAGATAAGTCCAAGTTCTAGATCTCCTAAGTACTATAATAGAAGCAAAAGAATGCTTTAAAGGGTATTATGGCCATTGGCTCCCTAGAAGTGAATGGGCTGAGCTAGTACTTGATGCTACACAGAACCACAGGTTATGGAAGTCCTAAAGGATGATTTAGAGAAGGATTCAGTGGAGGTATCATGTCAAAAGTAATTCTGATGTTAGGAGGGAAACCTAATAAGTTTCAAGTAATGATAATGTAAGTATAGATGGAATGTAGGTGTAGTATGATGTGTGACTATGAATGTTGAATCAAGTATGAATGTAGTAAAGCATTGAAGTAATAAAAGGACAATGAGGATGGATGTCGTCAACAGTATTTGCTGAGTACAATTTAATTATTGTTTGTAATTAGTAAGAGGAAAGATAAGAATAGTAAAGATATAAAGAGATGCTTAGAAAAAACAGGTAGCATAAGAGCAAATTTCTTGAATGACTAGTAGTAAATGAAGGTACTCTCAGTACAAATCCCCTACGAATGATCCTTAATTATCTGGATCAGTAGCAGAGGAATATGAAGAGCAACTGTAAGAGATCGTTAATGCTCTTAGACAGTAGAAGGAAACTTGAACCCCAATACTCTGCTTATACTGCAGCAGTCTCAAGCATATCAGTGAGCTCCTACAAAACAAGCTGCATGGTAATTGGTTGAGAGCACTAACCAACAATATGCATTTACATAATTTAGAAAATGTTAGCTTTCATTCTTTGATGATAAGTTTTATGTGCATGTTGCCGAGAATTTGGAGTATGAGCATCAGGAAGATGTTCAAGATAATAGGCTACACGTCACAAATAGAGACCTTGATGGCAAGGTATATGTTGGAAATAAGGCTGATTGTCGATGGTTAAACATGGAGCAAATTATTCAAGTAAGGCACACTTCATTAATCTGGGAAGTATACTCGGAATAGTTCTATAAGACCTATTTTTCCTAGTCAATAAAAGAAGCAGAATTTATAATGATCTGTCAGGATAAAAATGAGCTAGTCAATGTATATGTAGCAAAGTATCATCCATTGGTTGGATACTTAATTTACCTCTAGTAATATGATGTAACAACCCTTAACATGTTGCCCTAGACTTAATCACAGGCTAATAAGAAGTGAGGTATTTGTATTATGTGTTGAATCAAGAGTTTTGATGATTTTAAACCAACACTCAAGAGCTTGAATTGAAGATATCAAAGAAGAACAAAGCTGTTTCAAATGAAGATTTACTGAGTATTTGTTGTTAGATCTCTTATAGGATCTTTAGTTTTTGATATGATTGGGTAAAAGATTTTGATTTGAAGAAAAGATATTTTCAAACTTTGATTTTATGTTAAATCTTTGAATATTTGAAAAACACCTACAAACAGACGAAGGTTGAGAGTTTAAACTGAACTGTCAAGTTAGAAATTCGATTTTGCTTTTGAAAATTCGAATTTCAAGCTAAAACTGAATAAGTCTGAAGAGACTGCTCTCTGTCAGACGAATTTTGGTTGTTCAAAATTCGAATTTTCATCTAGTCTGAAAAGAGGCCTTTTGTAACAGACGAACTTCACACTTTCAAAATTCAAATTTCAAGTAAAATGAAGTTTGTGAAAATCAAAGAAATTCGTCTGAAACTGTGATAAAGTGCATCTGAAATCAAAATGAAATTAAGTTTGATAAATGCTCTCTGACAGACGAATTTTGAAGTTCCAAAATTCGAATTTTCATATAAGTCTGAAAAATGCTTCTTTACAACAGACGAACTTTGGGTTTTCAAAATTCGAATTTCAAACAAAACAAAACTAAGTTCTTGAGTCTATTGAAATGAAACATTGACATACGAATGATAAGAACTTGCAACATTCGAATGATGAAATGAGTCTGAAAAGAGTTTCTCTGACAGACGAATTTCGCCTTTTCAAAATTCGAATTTCGAAGAAAGTTATCTACTGTATCTCTTTAAACGTTCAATGGACAGACGAATTTTGGGGATCCAAAATTCGAATTTCGAAGGCACTGTAGAAAATTGAAAACACTGTTCATACTTAACCAAAAACTTTCTTCTTGAAAATTCGTATGTCACATTGTGACAATGTTTTGTAAGTCTCAAAATTCGAATTTCACTTCATGAACAGACGAACTTCGTGCTGTAACGTTGGAAGCTTTAATCTTTGGTTCCTTCGAAATTCGTCTGTTGGCCAACCAAAATTCGAATTTCAGTATGTCAGAAACATTAAATGCGGTTGGTAAACGGATAGTTTTTCAGAGTAACCGTTGAATAACTTCTCCAACGGATAGATTTAGTCTCTAACGGATATTTGAGACCTAAATCTATAAATACAACATCATTTGAAGTTGTGGGTAACGAATCAAACTTGTATATACCGAATTTCTGCTGAATCTTTTTCTCAAAAGCTTTTACCCTCTCATCTTCAAAACTTATACTTAAACTTTCACATCCACTCTTTACAAGAGAGTTACTTCATTGTAATCAATCTATTCTTCATCTGGAAGATAGGTTTACTTGTGAGGGGTATTCACAAGGGGATTGGGAAGCACATAGTGAAAGTGCTTGGAGAGTTTGAAAGAGCTCAGAAACAGAGCAAACCCATGTACTGTGGCTTTAGCAAGAAGCCCACTGAAATTCTTGCTGTATAGTGGATAAATCTCAAGAGGTGTCTTGGGGACTGGATGTAGGTCAAGTGAATAGACCGAACCAGGATAAATCTCTGACTTCATTTCTCCTTATCTTTATTTTTCACCTTACTCTGTTTTACGCATTGCTTTCATTATACTGTGATATCTTCACTTACTTCACTTTGTGCAGAAAAATTTCAAACTTCCCAATTCACCCCCCCTCTTGGGAAGTCAGCCTTGCTAACATTATGTAGTGCCAGAGGAATCAAAATATGAGGAAGGATGGAATAAGAGAAGTTAGGGAGAAGTGGGATAGAAGCTCCCATGCCGTGGCCTGATACAAGGGCACTGTGGTGAGCGAGACTGAGGATTTTTAATATTTTTTGGGCAATAAGGTCTTGCACCGCAGTAAGCTTATTGTCTGCTATAGCGCAAGAGACTGAATTTCTTCAAGTCAAATGAGATTCAGTCAGATGAAGCGAAAAATTTTGAGGAAGAATAGTGAGCTCTGTGAGGGGATGAAAGAGTCGGCCTTAGGAGGCAATTTTAAAACCCTTGAAGCTTGATTCTCAGTTGATATGTGCATTTACGCCCTTTCTTTTCCTTTTTGTCTTCAGTTTTTGGGAGGATTTTTGGTGGTATACTTGAGGATTCCGGTTTAGTCAAATTCCCACCGATTATGATGCTTGTATTGATGTTGTTGAGTGTTTGTTGGTGTTCATATGGTGTGAGGATGGGTTTTGAGTTGGTTTAGAAATGTATATGTTAAACCCTAGCTTGGATTTGATTATGGAAGTTGGGAATCTGAATTGTGGGTGGATGTTTATGATTTTGGTGGTTGTTTAGGGTTCATTAGCATGTGTTAGTGTTGTTGGAATAATAGGTTAAGCTTGAATGGTTGGATTGTGAATTATGGTTAATGTGTGCATTATACTAATTGAAGGTATTATGATGTTGTAGTATGTAATTGGTTAATTAGAAGTGTATAGTTCGTGATGGGTTGACAACTTGAGGTAACCTGGTATTTGTGATATATGTGTATTTTGTTGATATATATATGCATAATCCTTTCCATGTTGTGTGTATGTGTTTCATTTTCATATTGTGGTATGTATACGACCAGTAGAGGTATGCAGGCCTTTCTTCTTAATGTTCATATGTGATGGATGAGGATATCGCATATATGTGTATATGTATGTTCATATGCATCCCTACATGGTAGTATATCGATACAATAATGATAATAATTATGAGGATGTTGATTGCATATGGTATTAGCATGCTAGCATGACGTTGATGATGTTTTTATAGTTATATAGACGCATGGCATGATATTGAGTATCATCATCACATTGAGCATAGTAAGATATAGTAGATAAGGAGATGATGAAGAGATGAGATATGATATGATATGATGAAAGATCCTTACCACTAAATCCTCTCCTATGGTTCAGAGAGTCAAGTGGCAATTGACTGCACCTTTATTAAATTACCACCAATTCGGGTGGTCCAAAGGAGGGAGAGTCACGATCCAAGCATTAGTGCAACCTTTGGCCTGGTTCACTAGTGTGAGGTGAGCTTGGTAATGTCTTGAAATCAGTCTTCACCAGCTGTTGGAGGGGAATCACTTATATAAAATATCTTATGATGACGTCAGCCTGTGGTTCTAGTTGTGTACAAGGGAAATTATGCATACCATGACATTTTGCATTGCATTGGACCATATGCATATTTGTGTGGATGGATGATATAGGTTGCTTATGTTTGTGTTCTCGATTACTAAGACTTTGTCTCACACTTCTGAGATTAATATTTCAGGAGAAGATTCTAACACTAGTCCGGAGAGGTTTAAGGAGTCTTAGCTCTCCTTTGCATGGGAATATCCAAGTGTAACGGGTGGTTATACATTATTCAGTTCATGTAATATTGTGCCAAGTAGTCTTGTTTGTGTGTATTACTTATTTGGAGTGTTTCTAAGGATTATTGCTTTGCATGTGATGTGAGAATGCTGATGGAATGAGGATGAAAGGTATGGGTATGGCAAAATGCTTTTGTGTGGGATATGATTATATGACATATGATTGCAAACCGCAGTATGGGTCAATTTGTGTAAGTGCATGTTAAAGGTGTATGTTAAGCCTAGTAGGTCCTAGGATAGCCAAAGTGGTTTTTAGGACATGGATAGGTGTTTTGGGCACATAGCCCATTTTGTAGTTTTAGGGTTCAGGGGGTCAAAACTCAGAGGGGTGATTTCTCTAAGGTGAAACCTCATTGGACAACTTGGTTATGTTAATTGTGACTTTTAGAAATGATCCTTAGTTGCCAATTAGCCCTTAGTGGCAATTGGAGTGAGTTTTGATCAAAAAGTGACCAAAATGGTGGTGGGTATCCAAAATCTCCATATAGAGAAAGATTAGGGTAAAATTAGTGTCTATGGATAGATTGGGATATGAGTGACCAATGGAAGTTGGAATAAGGTTAATCGAAGATTGTTGCGTTGCGGTGCTAGAAATTTCACTGCAGCGCCAAGCGATTCTATCTTTCCCTGGTCACGATAATACTGTAGCTTGCCGCAAGATAGGCCCACCTTGGTTCTGTGTGAAGTTTTCCATGTTTTTGAGGTTTTTAAGGAGTTAATTTAAGGTGTTTGGGAGTAGGTCTTTACATTTTGATATCAGAGCAATGATTTAGGCCATTATTTCTGCTTGTTGTAGTACTTGGCACATTTTGAATTGCATAAACTTGTATATTCCCTTTGCAATGCTAGTTTAGAGTCTTATAACTGAATATTTGGCTGCTAGTATAAAAAGGAAATATGTCTCATAGGGGGGTAAGTAAAGTGATAGTGATCTCACGAGAGAGATGCATGAGATTTTGGCTGAATCAAGTGTTTGAGTTCACAATCATGGAGGAACACTTATTAGAATGTAAGCGTAGTTAAGCTAGTAGGGATAAGTGACATAAATGAGGGTGATTTTCCCTTCTCCTTTGCTTAGACAGATCGTTGGTTTAACTTCCAACATTGTAGCTTCCTCCCTTGACTCATATGATCATGTTGTAAAGAATTACAAGAAGGCAAAGACAAATTTATATTATTTACAAATGTGGGGAGCACGCATATTACATGGAGTGGGAGCAACTCAAATGAAATTTCATCCTAACTCGAAAATGAGGAGTCTGAATAGAATTCGATTTGACTTCCCTCATGTAGGTTTTCATGGCAGATAAAACAACTTATTCATGATTGAGAAGCATAAAGGCCTTATATGTGGGTTCTTTATGAATGCAAGGAGTATGCTTAGATTCAATCGTGGAATCCATGTAAATCACAAGACCACACCCTTATGCAATTACTAGTGTGTAGAGGAATTTGGGATCCAAAGCTTATTATGGTCAATAGTATGTGTAGATTTCAAGAAAGAAGATTACCCTGGTTATAACAAGTGAGGTGATGGATCCCGGTGTGATGAGCCTTTCCCACTTGGCATTATCATCAGTAATTAGTTGCAGAAATGGATACCTTCCAACATTTGGAAAATGAAGGCTAAATGATAGTGAAGGAGTGTTTTACTGAGTGTTGAGGTTATGGAAGCTCACCTATAAATCAAGGCGCAGTTATCTGTTGTGGAGTATACATCCTTGAAGGACTAGTGTGTGAAGATCCATGTCTGATCCTGAAGAATGCCGGAGATTGAGGGGGAAAAGAGAATCGCAATGATTTGTACTTTTTCCCATTTGTGATCCCCAGGAGGAATTAGCAAAGGAAGTTGAATAGCCCTAATTATGGGAGATAAGGGTAAGTTATTGAGTGATATGAAGTGGTAGGCATTACAAGGATTGAGTATGGAAATAATGATTTAACCCTGAAGGTGGAATGTTGAGAGTAGTAGAAGGACAATGAGAGAATTCAACTTGATACTTTTTGGTATAAATTTGGACATAGCGATGATGGAAAAAGGGTTAACTAGTAGGAGTGGTATTTGGAGAGAAGAGTATGTCTCCTGGAACCAAGATAGGATTAGATGATAGTGGTCTTGGCAATGACGGTGATAGTGATTTTGGTGCCATCAAGAAAGATAGCAAATGGGTGATGACTATCATCCGAAATGTTATGCTCCCAGATTGTGAAGGCAGTAATTGGATGTTTCTGGAAGGCAAAAAAAAGTTAAGCAATGCTGGAAGAATACAGAATATGGTTAAGAGGTCACCAATGTCTTTTGGATTGAACCCAAATTGGGTAAGAGATTCTTGTTCTTTTTCCTGTTCATTAGAATCCTGAAGGAGGTAGAGTTAAATTATGAGGTAGGATAAGTTTTGTAAATTCGAGGACGGCTAGTCTAGGCTTGGATAGGCACTGTTGTGATAACCCGTGAGGAGCAGTATGTGGTGAATGGCTTAGAATTTTAAGATGTAAGAGGTTGAATATGAGTTTTACAAGTAGGAAAGAATTGCAGGAGATGCTAGGGTTATGAACATTCTAGAAAGTGAATGTCAAGTAAAGATTCTAAAGTTAATGGAAGAGTTTTTGTAACTCTCTCTATGACTTAAAGTAAGGTACGTATTGGGAATGTGTTGTTAACATATTGTGGATGAGAGGTTGCCTTATTTGGTGACAGTGATTAGTGGAAACGGTTTAAACATTGAAACATTATGGATATAGGCTAAAGGAGGTTTCTTTCTTTGTACATCCCTTGGTCATAAGAACATGAATTGCAGTACGTTATATTACAAGTGTAATGTGTCGGCTACCCTTAAGATGCCTAAGAGTAGAAGTTGTTGAGTTAACCTCTTTCCATATGCTGTTGCCTCTGAGTTTTCCTAGTAACAGCTTTGGAGAATATGGAGGAAGTTGTTGCTGTGGGAAAGCATGGGAAATCCTGTATGATGTTGAATCACAAGTCTAGAACTAGCGGTTAACTAGTCAAGGCTAAATGCCGACTAGTTACATGCTCGACGCACCAGTTACTCGAGGTGTGAGGCACTAGTAGATAGAGAATGAAAGACCTGGTGATGATACCAAATAGGAACCCAATTTTGCTTAAATTCATGGTTAACTGGAAGCTTATCTCCTGAAAGATTGATTGGATACTGTTAGGTTTAATATAATATAAGTTTTGATGATGACAAATGTAGGGTAATGAGGAACAAATGCATCATATATGTTCAAACATATATAATGTTCCTTAAAGAAGTTAAATGTGCATTAGCATGTACTTAATTTAGTGTATAATGCATATATCATGCTATGTACCAATATATCCACCGTGCTTTTATATTATATAATATAAGTTGAATATATAAATTGGACTAATTATTTGGTCTGTAAGTGTAATATTGAAATATAGGATGATCCAAGTAGGAAGAATGAGCATTGGAATAAAGAAATGACAATCAACATCATGTCACACTCAAGAAAGAATAAGAGATAGGATGCTTCAAGAATTGAAGATCAGAAAGGAGCATGCCAAGAAAGGAATGACCAAGTGAAAGTGGAGTTTAACTTTTGAAGACCTAGCTATTAGGTATATTTTGTTTTCACTTAGGTCTCGAGGTGGTTTAATCTTTGAAATTTACTTAATTTTGTTACCATATGTTTTAGACTAGTTAAATTAAGTAAATCTAATGTTAGCTTATGTTGGAATTGAGAAATATTGGCTAAGAGACAAATTTTGTGTTTGACTCATGTTTATTTTGTGCAAAATTTAAACTTTGCTTAGTGAAATTTGAAGTTATAGAAATATTATCTCTACAGATAAATTTCAGTTCTAAAATTTGAGTTTCGTCTAAGCAATGTTAATAAAATTGTGCAAAATTCACATGAAGTTTAGTCAAAATTTGAATGTCAGCAAAGTTCAAAATGAGTTCACTGTCACTACCTCTGACAAACGAATTTTGGACTTCAAAGTACGAGTTTTAAAATGAGAACTTGTGAGTCTCGTTAGAACATGCCTTTAATGTTGCAATGCTCTAATAAGACTCACAAGTTCTCATTTTGAAATTTGAATTTTCAAGTCTAAAATTTGTTTATTAGAAGAGGTAACTCTGAACTCTCTCTGAACTTTACCAACATTTAAATTTTGACTAGGTTTCATATAAATTTTGTACATTTTCACTAACAATGTATAGCCTAAAATTTGAATTTCAGAATCGAAATTCGTCTGCTAGAAATAAAATCTCTGTAACTTTAAATTTCACTAAGCAAAGTTCGAATTTTGTACAAAATAAACATGAGTTAAATACAAAATTAATCTATTAGTCAATATTTCTCAATTCTAACAGATACTAACATCATATTTACTTAATCTAACTTGCTTAAAACATATGGTAACAAGATTAAGTAAATTTCAAAGATTAAACCATCTCATGGCCTAAGTGAAAACAAAATATACCTAATAGCTAGGTTTTCAAAGGATGAGCTTCACTTTCACATGGTCATTCCCATTCTTTGTATGCTTCCTTATGATCTTCCATTCTCTGAGCATCCTTTCTCTTCTTCTTCTTTGAGAGAGACATGATGTTGATTCTCAGTTTTTTATTCCAATGCTCACTCTTCTTATTTGAACAATTCTACATTTAATGTATTACATTTATAAACTGTAAGATCCTGAGAAATTTAAAATATCTAGAAATATATAGGGAACTTGCAAAAACAGATAGACACCGTTTTACATGAAAAAAGGGCAAAGAGGTCATTTTAACCGATTGGACAGAAAAATGAGAAAATTATATTTTCACCCCTAAAGAATTATAAAATGACATCCATATCCCTAAAGTATTAAAAGTTACTTGTGGAATAAATAGAAATTTCCTTAGGGAAAATTACACCTAATGACTCGAAAGTTTCAGAAATTATACTTTAATCCCGAGTCAGGGGTAAATTTGTAAATATACAAAATTACTGTCAGAATGAAGCCTTCGACAAGAGAATTCCAATGTATATGGCACTGAGGGTTAATGTTAAATAAAGAATAAGGAAATAATCAGTGCCGAGTATCCAAAAGTAACAGTAAACCGATAAAGTAAATTGTGGGCGCTACTGATGGTTAAAAGGTAACTGGGACAGGATATGGGCTATACATAGATATCATTGAACTAATTATAAAAATAAAATTAGAATAGTCTTGTAACCCAAAAATGTTAAATTACTGTAAAAAGCAGTTTTATTGGTACGGTTAAAAATTATTCGGTTCAAGACATATCTGGACCAGGAAAAATTAAGCAATTTTGGACACTTAAACACCACTTATTGTCGCCTGAATTGGGTAGCTTGGGTAGCCAATTTTTGCCCCAAAACTTCCTCAAGAAGGAGTTGAAATTTTGACCAAAAAGTAACCTAAGCTTAATTTAGAGTTAATCATGATTTAGCTACATAATTAAGTCCCTTAATCACCCTCTTTCTTCTGCACTTTCACGAGCATTCAGTAGCCAAAACAGAGGAAGAAAAATGCAGAGAAAGAAGAGAGAAAGAGAGAAAGGAGAAGAGAAAACTCAAGGCAAAAATTGAAAGCTCAATTGGTAAGTTACTGCTCTATTTCAAGCTTGTTAGTTGTATGGTTTGAAGCATAGTTTATGGATTAAAAATTATTCTCCATTCTCTTAGGGTTTCGTCCAAACCTTGATTTAGCCAGAAAATGAGTTTTTCAACCATCAAATTTAGGGGAAATGCTAGAATACTCATTTAAAGCTTGAATATGCAAGTAGTTTATTGTATAACAAAGTATAGCAATTTTTCTTGAATTGCCCTGATTTTGGATGAGTTACTGTTCACACCTAGGGTTGGAATTTAATAAATTGGACCAAAAAAATGGGTTCCCCATGGTCCAAAACCTTAGGAGCAAGTGATGATTTCATGAAAAAGTTTCAGATTAAGAAAGTGAGATTTTTAGGTTATTGAAGCTTAATTCGGAATAAATAGTAATTATACCTAGAGATGGAGTTTGTAATTATGAGGCCATATTTCGATTCCTCATGAAAAATTACATAGAATAGAGGCATAATTCATCATTTTTGAGCTAGGAATGAATTTTTGGTGAATTTTTGAAGAATTAGGGTTTCATGAACTCTTTTTGAAGAAAGTCATGAAATCATTAGCTTGAGCAATTGTTTAATGATATATTTAGGTTTGAGGAAGAGAAAGCTTGGAGAAGTGTTAGAAGGTCCCAGAAGTGTTGGACAAAGTGTGGGAAGCAAGGAAGTACTATAAGGTAGATAATCCTCTTTACTAACATCACATTGTCATTATTGTTTCTTTGATATTTAATACTATGGCATATGTATGAAATGTTGATTTGTGATATTTATATGTTGTTTTTTGAGTTGTATGAGGGGTTTGGAGCCCCAGGATGTCCATTTTACAAAATGAAACTCTGCCGAAAATTTTATAAAATGTATATGTTTCCAATGTGCCTATGTGATGAACTATGTTTACTTGATGTTTTCATGCTCAATGTGATGATATGATGGCATGTATGGGATTTATCTACTGAGATTCTTTGAATCTCACCCTCCCACATACTAACCATGATTAGGTAGCAACAATGGCAAGGCCTCCAAGGAAGAGAAGGGAAAGGAGAATGAATTTGGTATTTAATTTGATGGTGATTGTATTGGCCATGTGTTTTGACCTCTTATGTAAATTTGTAAAGATGAGGTTAAATATGTTTCTTCAAGTTTTTATGTTCCTTTAAGTCCTAGCTAATGTATGGCATGATATGAAGATGAAATATGGTCATGTGAATATCTTACAATTTTTGTATTGTAAGTATAAGGATACAAATGATCATTCTAACCACTACCGAATGAATGTGCTATAGTATAGGCTTCTTGATGTATAAAGTATAAATGTTATATATGCTTAAAAACTAGACAGAAATATATTTTATATGGTTGAAATAATACTCAATTTAGATGAGTTTACAATTTATAGTGAATTTTCAAATTTAGCATAGAAAACTAGAATTTCTGAAATTGACCATATGAACAGTAGAAATTCATGAAATTTACTATGTAAATTGACCAAGTAATTGCTCTGATTGATATTTTTCCCATGTAAATAATGTTTTAACCTATGCAAAGAGACTTGAATCACTTCCATATGATTTTTATTGAATTAGTTATGATTTTCTGAAATTCAGTCGGGAAAAAGAAATTTGATTAAATGAATAGTACCCAAAATTTGGAAAATTTTATTATAACATTTATGTGATTCAAGCTTTTAATTAAGTATAATTGGTCTCTAATGAGACCTAATACATGGAAAATGGTCCTAAATAGAGGTGTTACACAAACCAAGTAGTTAGTCCAATTTATATATCTAACTTATATTATAAAACATAAAAGCATAGTGGATATATCAGTACATAGCATGATATATGTATTATAAACAAAATTGAATACATACTAATGTACATTTTACTTCTTTAAGAAATAACATATATATTAGAGACATATGATGCACTTGTTCCTTATTATTCTACATTTGTCAATAGCAAAACTTATATTATATTAAACCTAACAATCTCCACCTTTTTGATGATGACAAATTACTAGGAAAAAATATACCTAATGAATGATTAACACCTATGCTGCAGTTTATCTCAGTTATTTCCAATTTAAGCACATGCATATTTTTCACACAACTTCTTCCCTTATTTAACATCAACAAAAAGGTTTGAAGAAAAATTCTCCCATAATTCTCCTCCCCCTATTTGTGAGGTTGTACCAGTAAGCACAGATATTTAGAGTTGTTTTAAGCACACATACTAAAGCAGAAGCTGAAATGCAAATCACCACCAATTCGGGTGATCCAGGGAAAGGAGAGCCACAATCCAATTATTAGTATGACCTTTGGCCAGGTTCACTAGTGTGAGGTGAGCTTGGTGATATCCTAGAATTAGTCTTCACTAGCTGTTAGAAGGGAATCACCTATAGAAAATATTTTTTGATGATGTCAGTCCGTGGTTTTATCTGTGTACGACGGAGATTATGCATACCATGGCATTTTGCATTGCATTGCACCATATGCATATTTGTGCGGACATATGTTATAGGTTGCTTGTGTTTGTGTTCCCAATTACTAAGACTTTGTCTAACACCTCTATGGTTAATATTTGAAGAGAAGATTCTAACACTAGTCCGAAGAGGTCTAAGGAGTCTTAGCTCTCCTTTGCACAGGAATATCCAAGTGGAACGGATAGTTATACATTATTCAGTTAATGTAATATTATGCCAAGTAGTCTTGTTTGTGTGTATTGCTTGTTTAGAGTATTCTTGAGGATTATTACATTGCATGTGGTGTGAGAATGCTGATGGAATGAGGATGAAAGGTGTGGATGCGGCTAAATGCCTTTGTGTGGGATATGATTATATGATGTTTGATTGCAAACCCTGATATGGGTTAATTTGTGTAAGTGTATGTTAAGGTGTATGTTAAGCCTAGTAGGTCCTATGAATAGCCTAAAGTGGTTTTTTGTCCTTGGATAGGTATTTTGGGCATATAGCCCATTGTGTAGTTTTAGGGTTCAAGGGGATTGAAACTCAGAGGAGTGGTTTTTCCGAGGTGAAACCTCCTTGGACAAGTTGGTTATATTGGTAGTGACCTGTAGAAATGGTCCTTAGTTACCAATTAGCCCTTAGTGGCAATTAGAGTGTTTAAGTTGTGAGTTTTGATAAAAAAGAGAACAAAATGGTGACGGGTGTCTAAAATCTCCATATGGAGATGGATTAGGGTGAAATTAGTGTCTATGGATAGATTGGGACGTGAGTTACCTGTAGGAGTTGGAATCAAGTTAATCAAAGGTTAGAGCACAAAGTTGTGCATGTCGGAACTTCGGCCAAAAAATTAGAAACTTGCTGATATAGTATCAGCAATAGGTGTTACAGTGCCAGATGCTTGGTTGCGGCACCTAGTGGTTTTGCCTCTCCTAGGCCATGGCGGCACTATAGCTCACCACGGAATTGCCTCGTCTTGGTCCTATTTGAAGTTTTTATGTGATTTTGAGATTTTTAAGGAGTTAATTTGGGATATTTGGGAGTATGCCATTACATACGATGATAAGCAAGAAGGGATAGAAAGGCTAAAATGGGGCTCAAAGTTATTAGTTTTTTTTTTTGTAATAATGCAATAAATTTCATTACTCCCAAAAGAAGGCTTTACAAAGAAATTATATACAACCAAGAAGTATAATTAAGAGCTACTTTCTTGGAAGGTTTTGCTTAATTAAACCTCGATGGACAAAAGGCAAAGCCTATAAAAAAGCTTATTCAGCAACAACATCAATTTTAATAAAAAAATTCTTTTCTTCCTTTCTTTGTCTATGAGCTGTACAACTATTACATTTAGCTCTTAATTCTATCTTAATAGTCCTCAAGACAAAATAGATAGAGGCGCATTCATTTCTATGCATGCTTGCATTCCTTTCCATATTGCTACAGTGCACTCAAAATTCAAATTTTAGGGATCCAAAATTTGTCTGTCATTGAGGAACTTAATATAGGACAAAAGTTCTTCTTTTCGAAATTTGAATTTTGAGCCTTCAAGGTTTGTCTATCAGAGATACCTCTTATCAGACGTATATGTTTTAAATTCAAAGTCCAAGTTACGAAGTAGAAGTTTGTCTATCAGAGGGACACTTAATCTGACTTAAACATTTTCATTCCAAAGTTCGAATTTTCAAAACTGAAGTTCGTTTGTCAGTGAGACTGACTTTGAACTCTTTTTGCACTTTAACTTCAGATGAACTTTGACATAGTTTCAGATAAATTTTTCATTTTTCACAAATTATGTTGGACTCGAAATTTGAATTTTAATAGGATGAAGTTCGTCTATTAGAGATAACATTTCGGTAACTTCGAATTTCAGTCATTAAAGTTCAAATTTTTAAAGACACATGTGAAGTTTAATAGTTCAGAATTCGTCTGTTAGTGAGTATTTTTTAAATATATCATTAGTTAATATAGGATTTGATGAAAAACACATATATAAAAACATTGGGAGTAAGATCAAAGCCTTTTACTCTGTGGACACTTTGAGAAATCCTACAAATTAATCTTGTACTCATTTCTTCCTGAATTTCTTCACTTGAGATCTCTTGTACTCCTTTGATATCTTCCTTCCAAGCTCCGGTTGCTTGAAATTATCAAAACACTTGATTCAACATTCTCCCCCTTCTTGATGATGACAAAACAACTTGCAAACTAGATTAGTACTTGAGTTTGCTTCTAAGATGCCCCCCTCAACATATGCATTAAAGTTCAAAGGTAAGTGTAGCATATATAGCAGATCAGAAAGAAGATAGGGAATCACATTATATTGATTAAAGGTTTAGTATAAAGTTAGGACATTGTAAACACCAAATTTCAAAGCAGGATAGTTATATACAGCAAACATAAACAAGTAGTACAAGAAAATCCAATCAATCCTAGGATTTAATTAATCCTTCTTGGGCTTGGATTTTTTGCTATAGGTCTTGCCAGATTGTCCTGTAGTTGTCTTCCCAGTTTACTCAGATGTCTTCTCCCTATTTTTGGTATCATTAAGGACTTGAGCATGCATAGTAGGAGGAGGTATCTGTGACACTAGAATAGCATGAAGAGGAACAAGAACAAATGGAAAATCAGAAGGAATCTATGGAAGAGGGACATATGGTGGTGACCTAGGAAGGGGATCCTTAGCATCTTTAACTATCTCTTGAACTGTCTTCTTAAGGTTGTCAAACCTTTCTATTGAATCAAGTGTTTTGATGATTCTAAACTAACCTTCTAGAGCTTGGAAAAGAAGATATCAAAGGTGCAGAAAGGATCTCAGGTGGAGAAATCTAAGAAAAACCAGCACAAGATTAGGTATAGGATTTCTTACTGTGTTTAAATTGAGTAAAAGACTTTGAACTTGCAAAAGAATATTTGAAAAATATGATTCTATGATAATTCATGAAATATCTGAAAAATACCCAATAACAGATGAACTTTAAAGTGTTAAAACTGATCTGTTGCTTTGAAAATTCAAACTTTGGCTTCTGAAATTCGAATTTCAAATTGAAAATATGTTAGTCAGAAAAGAGATTCCTCTGATAGATGAACTTTGAGTGCAGAAATTCAGTCTTTGGATTAAGTCTAATTAGGGCTTTCTCTGATAGACAAACTTTGGGCTTTGAAAATTCGAATTTATGATAAAACACAATTCATGAAAAATGAAATATTTGTCTGTGGTTATGTCAAAGTTCATCTGAAAGTAAAGTTAAAAAAAAAAAGGTTCCAAGTTAGATCACCGACAGATGAACTTTGATTTTGAAAATTCAAATTTTAGAAACAAAGCTTACAAGTCTGTTATGATAATCTGTTGACATACGAATTTTAGTATTAAGAAATTCGAACTTTGAACTAAGTCTGATAAGAGGTCTCTCTGATAGATGAACTTTGGCTTTCGGAAGTTCAAATTTCGAAAAGATGAACTATTGTGCCTTATTGAGCTGCCCACTGACAGATGAATTTTAGGCACCAGAATTCAAACTTTGAAGGCACCGTAGCAATATGGGACAACTGTTCACACTTACCAGAAGAACTTTAAACTTGAAAATTCGTATGTTCTAACATAGAAACATTTTTCAAAGATGAAAGTTTGAACTTTGCTTCATAACAGATGAACTTTGAAGTTCAATGTTGAAGTCTTTAGCTTTCAGTCTCTGCATAATTCGTCTGTTGACTAACCAAAATTTGAATTTTGAGTGTCAAACGCATTAAATGTAGTTGGTGAATGGATAGTTTTTCAGAGTAACCGTTGGATAATGTCTCTAACGGCTAGATCTTGTCTCTAACGTATAGTTAAGACATAAATCTATAAATAGAACTTTATTTGAAGATGTAGGTAATGATTTTACAATTTATATACAGAAACTCTGCCAAATTCTTAAGTCAAAGCCTTTTATTTTCACATACTTCATTCTTTATAGCTCAACTTTCATATACACTCTAAATTACATGTTCAACCATTGTAATTAATCTTATCTTCATCTGGAAGAAAGATTTTCTTGTGAGGGGATATCACAAGGGATTTGGGAAGCACTTAGTTAGAGTGCAAAGAGTGAGATTGTGAGCTCTAAGAACAGAGTATCAAGTTATACTGAGGTAATTGCAAGAAGCCTACGGAATTCTTGTAAGACAGTGGAAATTCTTGAGTGGTGGCTTGGGGACTGGACGTAGGTCAAGAAAGAGAGACTGAACCAGGATAAACATTTGTGTCTTACCTTCTCTTTTACTGCTATTACCTTACTATTCCTTTATGCTCTATTTTTACTGTCACTTTTACTTTCATCACTCTCTTGATTTTTGCAAAAAATTTTAATGTTCCCAATTTATCCCCCCTTTTAGGAAGCCAGCATATCTAATACTTTCCCTTTGTGTTGTGGTTATGCCGTATTAAGGAGATGAAGTTTGAGAAGTAGGAGCAGGAAACAACTCATGAAGGCTTTGTTTTTGAGCTTGCACCATGGCATCATGTGCAATAGTTGTAATATCCATGTAAGGCATAAGGCTTTTTTCCATATTTAGAGCAGCTTGAATGATTGGTGCAGAAGTGATGGCTGTTACAAGCTTCTCTATTTGCTTAGATTCTTAGTGTGACAGAATTGAATCCTGAGCATCTTCCACAATAGGCTTGTGTGAAATAGCTTTTGGAGGAGCCTTTTCCTCCATGCCATAGTCCAAGGGTGGACTAGGACTTGTCTCATTGCTGGAGGCCTGTGGAGTAGCTAACATTCCAGCAGCCTCAGCTGCAACATGTTCAGCTGGAGCAGGTTCAGGGGAGGCTAGCTCAAATGGGCTTGAAGATTCAGGAGTGGGAGACCTGGCAGGCTTAGAGTGTCATGGCTGAGGTGGAGCTGATGTAAAGAGAATATTACTTCTGATGTAAAGGGAATATTACTTCTGATGTCCTCATATGCATCGGCAACTACTTTCATGTTGTTGGCCAACTGAAATATCTGATCTTGAAGGTGAGCAAACTTGGCATTTTGCTCATCTCTGATGCTTAGCATGAGTGCAGACAAGCTGTCATACAACTCAGTGATCTTGGTTGGCTTTGCCCATGTGGATGAAGTGGATGACAGAGGTGTCTAAGAAGGCTGAGGTAGAGGAGAAATAGGCTGAGAAGGTTGTGGTGAGGGTTGTGAGGGTGGAGCAGTCTTAAAAGTTCCTACTTGCTATTGTGAGCCACCTTCCTCAAAGAACAGGTCTTCTGACCTCTTAGCTCATTTTCCAATCTGCCTGCCATCTTTTCTCTCAATTGCCATCCTTTGCAATTCTTCCTCTTTGAAGACTTCAGTAGGCTTACCTTTTCCTTTTTCCAGGTGTTGAATTCTAACATACTGAAGTACTTTGGAGATGATGGAGGCAAAGGGCAAAGTGGAGTCTCTCCTTTGATCTCTTGCTTTGATTTTGCGCTGAAGGAAGATATGGCCATATTAATCAGCTTGCCATGCATGAGTACAGTCATCTCATGTGTTTCAGCCCTTGTAATCAAATTAAAACTTCCTCCTTTGTTGAATATAATCCTAGACACAATGTAGTGTAAGATCCTGACTGGAGCACTCAGATCAGAAAGCTTCAGCAAACTCAGAGGGGGGCCTATTCTCGAACCTTCTGAATAGGGTATTTAGCACTGCACTTTCTTTGTAATTCAAGATAGCACCACCTTCGTCATCTGCAGTTTCATCCTCATCCATGTACCTTGAGGTGGTGATGTCAATCTTCAGGTCATCTTGCCCAGGGATTTCTAGTACTTCATTGAAGGTCTAATCAGTCAGCTAGATAGTTCTAGACCTCAGATTTACCTCTCATTTCTCCTTTTTGCTATTGTATCTCAGAGCAGCATACCAAGTTTTGACAACCTCATCATCATATCTCTCTTTAATTTCCAACAAGTTCTTATTTCTTATTATCCATAGTCCAGCAACAAAATTGTTGGAAATAAGAAATTCTTCCATATTTGTGCAGTGAGGCTTAATTATCTTCTTACTAATAAACTTGGTGGTATATTCTGTCAAACTCAGTACTAGAAGAAGAAGAGGCAATAGAAGCAACAGGAGCAACAGAGCAGCAGGTACAGGTTTCTTCTAATCTACTTTGGGAGTAGTTTTATGCTTTTTGGATGGAGTTCCCTTGCTGGATTTGCCTTTCCTTTTCTGAGTCTCATCTTCCTTGAAGGCATATTGAGACTTGACTGCTCTTTTTGGTTTGGACTCTCCTTTGCCAACTTCCAGATTTTTCACTCTTGCCATTCTCGTGAATGAATGTTACAGAAAGATGTAAGGAATTGGTTTATAAGGTGCGAAATGAAGTTTAAATGGTGGGAAATAAAGATTCGTGAATAGAATTGATGAGAATTTAAAAGAGGAGATGAACAGACTTGGAAGAAAGACCTTTCATTTTAACTTCTGTAACTATTCAATAGATCAATTTTGAGCAATTATTGATTAATAAACTCATGGAGGCTTTCTGACAGACGAATTTTCTTCATGAAGTTCATCTGACAGAAGCTAAGTTCAAGGAACAAATAGCAATAGATGAACTTTGAATCATCAAAGTTCTAATTTCAAGAAATCAAGCATTAAGCAAACATGAATAAGAAAAGCTACAGACAAATTTTATTTTTGAAAGTTCGTCTTACAGAGAATTGACATGGAAGCATGCTTTAATAGATGAATTTAGAGATTCAAAATTTGAATTTTACAGTTTTGTAAAGAGTCTCCAAAATGCATATTTTGAAATAATGAAATTTGCATATAGAGCATTTTGAGCAAAGCCAACATTCACATTGTTATCTAGAAATTTGAATTTCCAGCAGTTAACAGATGAATTTCAAGGGATGTGAAAGTACTGTTTCAATGTAGAAGCTACTGAAATTCATCTAATAAGTACCTAAGTTTGAGTTTTGAGCATACCAGTTCATTCAAAGACACCATTTATCATGGAAATTCATCTAATAACATCTAAAATGCAAATTTCAGATTTCTAAACTTACAATAGGGCCTGAAAGTTTGAATTTTCAGCTTCCCTTCAACATCTTTTGATTGTGCAGGTATGATTAACTCTAGTAAACTAATTTGCTATCATCTAGACTAATGTGGAGTACCTACAAAACATCTTAAACACACTCCGATACTAAAGTTAGTATTGATTTAATGTAAGAAACTTTAAATAGATTTAGTTAGAGGTTTGCTTACAATTCATTAGGATTTACCATTCCTAATTCTCTTTTTATTTTGTAGTGTCTATCTTCTGCAAGTAGCTTAGTCAGAATGTCTGCAGTTTGATCTTCAGTAGGGATGTATGCCAATTTTATGTCTCTTTTAAAAACATGATCCCTTTTGAAGTGATCTCTTACTTCAATGTGTTTTGTTCTTGAATGCATGATTGGATTCTTTGTGATATAGATAGCACTTTGATTATCACACTTTATTGGTATCTCCTTCATCTCAATCTCAAGATCTTCAAGTTGCTACTTCATCCAAAGGACTTGAGCGCAATAATTGCTTGCTGCAACATAGTCAGCTTCTGCTATAGAAAGAGCCATACTATTGTACTCCTTGCTAAACCATGAGACCAATAATCCTTCAAAAAACTAATACGTTCCAGCTGTGCTTTTTTGTCAGTTTTGGATTCAGTAAAGTTAGCATCTGTATATCCTATAAGCTCTTCTCCATTGCCTTTTGGATACCAAAGCCCTATTATGATGTTCCAATTAGATATATGAAAATTCTCTTCACAGCTATTGCATGGGACTCTTTGGGACATAATTGAAACCGTGCACACATACAGACACTGAACATTATGTTAGATCTACTAGCTATTAGGTATAGTAAGGAGCCAATCATTCTCCTATACTAAGTTATGTCAAAGGGCTTTCCTCCCTCATCTATGTCAAGTTTTGTAGTAGTAGCCATAGAAGTCCCTATTGATTTGGTGTTTTCAATTCCAAACTTTGTCAGCAGCTCCTTTAGATACTTTGATTAATTGAGGAAGATGTCATCATCACATTGTTTAATTTCCAGTCCATGGAAGAAGTTGAGCTCACCCCTTATTCACATTTCAAATTCACTCTGCATTAGCTTAGAGAAATTCTTGCGAAGAGATTCATTAGTAGCACAAAATATAATATGATCAATATAAATTTGAACAATAAGTAAGTATTTATTCTCTTTCTTAGTAAACAATGTTGTATCTACTTTTCCTTTATTAAATCCCTTTTTAGTCAGAAAATTACTTAGCCTTTCGTACCAAGCTCTAGGAGCTTGTTTGAGGCCATAAAGAGCTTTCTTCAGTTTATAAACATGGTTTGGGTTTGTTGAGTCCTCAAAGCCTGGAGGTTGATCAATATAGACTTCTTCCATGATATATCCATTCAGAAAAGCACTCTTTACATCTATTTGATATAGCACTATGTCTTTCATGCATGCATAGGCTAAGAGGATTCTTATTACTTCCAATCTTGCAACTGGAGAAAAAGTTTCCTCATAATCTATACCTTCTTTCTAATTATATCCTTTGGCCACTAATCAAGCTTTATTTATGATAATTGTTCCTGATTTATCAAGTTTATTTCTAAATACCCATTTAGTTCCAATAATTGGGTGATCCTTGGATTTGAGCACTAAATCCCAAACTTAATTCCTTTCAAACTGATTAAGTTCATCTTGCATGGCTAGTATCCAATATTCATCAGTTAATACTTCTTCAAAACACTTAGGTTCAATTTGAGAAATAAATGCACAATTGTTTTTTTGATTCCTAAGTTGTCTTCTGGTTTTAACATTCACTTGAACACCCCAATCACTTGATCAACTGGATGACTCCTTTGATATCTCTAAACTCTAGGAAGTTCTATAGAAATTTCTTCATTGTTCTTAAACTCAAGATCTTTCTCCTGAATATCTTCCTCTACATTGGTAGATTCAGATACTTTTAGAGGTTCAATTTTATCTTTTCCAGAAAAATTCAAGTTCTTAAAGCTAGAAATGAGATCATTTTTATCAAAGACATTGCTTGGAAATAGTTTCATTTTCAATAAAAACAACATGAATAGACTCTTCTATAGTTTTAGTCTTTTTATTGAAAAACCTATATGCTTTACTTCTACTAGAATAGCCGAGGAATATACTTTCATCTGATTTGGCATTACTAGTATAAAAATGCAATTCTGCATTGCATTTTTTATGTCGGTTGTATGAGGAACTGACATTGAAAAATGATTGGTGGTATTTTTGTAATTAAAATTGTTTCTGTTAAATCATTTATGTTGGTCATAATTGAAACCGATGTAGAAATATAATTTCTTTCGTCAGTTGAAAAAGTAACCAAAGTAGAAAATGAAAAATAATTAATTATAACTTATATAAATTAATTATATAATTTATTATCTATTTTTTTGCGTCAGTTACTATTAGAACCAAAGTTAAAATAATTAAAAAAATGTTCAATTTTTTTTATTTGAACCCTTCTCGTCTTATCATTTTTACGCACTCCATCTCTAATCTTGGACAAAATCCCTAGCCTCTTCATTCTTCTAGCTTGTAGATCTTCCTTAGTCTTACCTTAAAGTCATCAATCTGTAGCCTCTTCTCCCACCTTGAGTGCGACTCTACCTCTATCATCCCTAACCTCCGTTTTCACCGGCTCTAACATCAGTCGCAGGGTCACAATATTTAGGCTCCAACCTTGGTCGCTGGGTCACGAGCTCCATCCCAAGTTTGTCTCTGTCTTGTCTTTGCGAAACCTTTGGTGAGTTTGTTTGCCTTTCTTTTGGACTTGCTTTTCTCTTTCCTTTCATGCCCACCGCCACGACATTAGAACAAGAAATATTTTTGTACCATGATGAAGTTTCATACTGAGTTCAACCCTTTGGAGATCAGAATAGGAAATGCACTTTCATTCCCTTTTGATTTTTACATATCGTACTTTTGAGTCTTGATTCCTTTTTTCATTTAGGTTTTTGAAGCATGTGCTTTCAGTTATATGTCCTTTTTTAATTTGAAGCATGTGCTTTTAGTTATGTAGGAAATATTCATGTAAATGTTATTGAAAAACTTCTTGCTGAAGTCTTTCAAAGTGTTGGTCCTCTCATTGGATGCAAGTTCATAAGAAAAGAAAAGGTTTTTTTTCGATGTGCAACTCAATTTTTCCTGTTAGTTACTATTAAACTTTGTTGCTTATGATCAACTAGGATCTTTTAACTAGCAATAACTAGAAATATTTTAATAACTAACAGATTTGTGTTACTTGCCTCATGTTTCTTTAATATAGGAGCTACTTAATAATGAGGGTAGGATTATTTTTTTTGCAAAATGTCTTTCACTCAGTTTCTTTCACAAGAAGTTTTCATAGAATTTTTTTAGATTTCATGGAGTTCTAACATTACATGCATATCAGTGTAGAAAAATATTGGTGAAGCTGTCCTTCAATGACAAAGAATTATAGTTTTAACGGTCTCTCATTGTTGGAATCTTTTCATGTTGTGATGAATGGTGCTATAATAACTTCTAGCTTCCAAAGTTGTGATCACTTGTCTATCGTGATGTTTACCAACCTTGGCAGTGTCAAATAGACCTCTCTAACATAGAATTATGTCAACTGAGAACTTAGCATGTGTGAGAGAGAAAGTGCAGAATTTGAGAAGGTCATAGATTTCCTTAGAATTTACATTTGTTATATGTCGATTGGCTATCATGATTCCTGATGTAGGGATCAGTATAAAATCTCCCTCGCTCTTGGTGTTGACTTTACATATAATTTATATATTTTTTATCCTTTTGTGTTCTTAGTTTTTATTTGTTATCTATGCTCTCTATTTTTTGATTTCTATTGAATTGTTTGATTGTTTTTCTATTCTGACATCATCATTGCAGTCTTGATATGGTTTTGTGGATTACCATGACAAAGCATCTGTAGCCTTTGCAATAATGACATTGCATGGATGCCAACTTCAAGAATTACATTTTGTGCCTTGTTGTTTGGGTTTTTTGGGCATATATGAATAAGGAGGCATTCTATGTGGCTATTTAATTTTCACTCGTTATCAATATAGATATTATTGTGATGATTTTTCCAAATATTGTTTCATTCATTCATTCATAAGAAACTTATATCGAGGTTTTTCCTTTTATTATTAATTCATGGTGACCTGGCATTTATATTTTTTTGTTCTCTAGTTGCAGATATGGTCAGGCACTTAAGGTGAATTGGGCCTATGTCAATACCCGTAGGGAGGATACTTCAGTTTTGTTTTAGGGATGCCCTATTTTTTGTTATTGTTATTATCATTATTATTATAATTCTGATTATCTTTTTTCATTTGTTTCTTGGGGGATTTATTCTGAATTGTATATTCCTTTAATTTAATTTGCTTAAAATATCAGGACACTTCAATATATTTGTTGGTGATTTGAGTCCAGAGGTCATTGATGCAACTTTATTTGCATGCTTGTCAGCCTATCCTAGTTGTTCGTGAGTTCCTCATTGCTTTTTTGTTTTTATTTATAATTTATCACTTGTGCAAAAGGCAATTTTTACATCACAATGTTTATGTCAGTTATGTAAATAAAGTTTATTACTGAATGTTGCTATTTACTAGAGTTTGATACTAATTTGCCCTTATTTGTAAATGTCTACAGGAATTTGGTAAAAATAGCCAAGAGAAGAAAAAGAATCACATCAAGGCACTCTTTGTTGCTGCAGCTGATTGTGAACCTCAATATCAAATTTGTTTACTTCAGGTTGCAATACCGGCATTTCTGTTAAAATAATTTGGTGGGCTTTCTTCTCAGTATTATTAATATTATTATCATTGTCATTATTTGTAGTCAAAGTTGTAGACTAGGTTAGCAAAGCAAACTCTCTTAGATGCATTGGGCTAAGCTGCAGTACACACTGAAGGACATTTAATAGCACCACCAGAAATTTAGTCTGCTCTAGAAGAGGTAACTTTATGCCCTATGAATTTGGGAAATATGATTCATAGAGTAAATGATTCTAATCTCACCCTTTTGAGACTATGGTGATTGGTGAATGCAATGCCATGACTTGTTTCAATGGAGTATAAGCTAGCTATTTTGGCAGAGAGTGGAGGAGGATGATTTGTGAATCTAACTAAAATAGGTATTTAGTGTAGATGCTAGTGCTTCTTGGAAAAGGCACTGGCCACTATCTTTTGCTGCTTCTTAGTGTAGATATCTCAAGTGGTTACTAAAAATTAAGTTTTTTTTCTTTTTTCTTGTTCTATGAGATAATTTATTTTTTTTATTAGGTGAATGAATCGAAAGGCAAGATTATATCAGTACCTTGGTAGTGGGCAATCCTGAAAGTGGGGCATTCCCAAAGAAACAGACACCTCCTCTATCTTTTGCTGCAATAATTAAAACACATGAAGTTCATTTAACTAGCGTTAATTTGAAGAATTACAAAACTATAATGGAGAAATAAAAATAAAATATACAAGATAATTGGTCTTACCTTCATGATTGATTACTTGTTGATGCTACACAAAATAAAGATACAATATCTTTTGTCTTCATGTTTGTGCTTTAGGAAGTGTCTAATTGGTTTCACATAATGTGTATAGGAGGTGTCTGGGTGGAGTGGAGTATTAATTTGTTGAATTGTTGTTTAGTTGGTTCACAATTGGTAAACGTCGTGCACGGTGGCCAAGAAAACCATGAATTAGACCCAGTCAATTTACTTGCTAGTATTAACGTCCGCCATGACAAAAATTTTCCAGATTTATAAATTAATTATATTAATAGTTGCGCTTCTTATACATTGCATATAATCTTTAGAAATGAATTGCATTCTTCATTATTTTCAACTTGTAGATGGTGTAATGTGTGTGTTGATATTGATATCAATGTAAATATGTATATTTGTTTTTATTTTGATGCTATACAAAACTAAGACCTTCTTCGTGTTTGAGCCTTCTAGTTTTGTGAAGTGTTTGTAATTAATTAGAAAGTGTTTAATTGGTTTCTCACACCCAAGCGCACGCATAGTTTTTGGTTTAATTAGAAAATTTTTTTTATATATTTATTAAACTATACACACACACACATATATATTATATATATTTGATGGGGAGGGAGCTGACAGGACACAACTTGATCCTAAAGGTAGGAGTTAATGAATAATTTTGTTGTTGTGAAGGTTTTTAAGTTTTCTCTTATTATTTTCTTTTCATTTTTTGAATTGGGCTTGTATTACCTTATTTAGGACCTTTGGTTTATTGTTTTAAACTAGTTGGTGTATGTTTGATTTGGTGATTTTAGTAATGGATTTCTTGTTTTCATTATTGGAATTGATTTCATAACATTTGGAGTTTTTGTTGTTGGTTTAATTAGAAATGCATCAATTGTCACAGGAAACAAATTTCATTTCTTTTTCATATGAAATTGACAATTGCCACTAATGTTTATAATTTTTTTAAAAATAATATTTAATTTTATTTTTGTAGAAAAATTTTTTAGAAAAAAGTTTCATTTCTACATCGGTTGTAATTATAACCGACATAGAATTATTCATTTCTACGTCCGTTGTAACTTATACCCAACGTAAAATATATAATTTTATGCCGGTTATGATAGGTAACCGAAGTAAAATGAAGATGTGGAAATAGTTTTATCTCGTCCAGTATCAATTTCCACGTCGGTTGGGTTTTGGAACCAACGTAGAATATGTATTTCTACATCGGTTCTAGAACTGACGTAGAACACTATTTTTCTACGTCGGCCTGATCCGTGTCACCACAAGAACCGACGTAATTGATGAAAAATAACCAATGTAGAAATGCTTTTCTACAGTAGTGCATCAAACTTACCTAGATTCTCTTTTTCATTGTTGTGAATGAAACACTTGTAGCCAAATACATGCAGGTGTGAGAGGTTTGACTTCCTTCCTTTGTATAGCTCATAAGGTGTCTTCCCTAGAATTGGTTTAATGTAGGCTCTATTAATGATGTAGCTTGTTGTGTTTACTGCATCAACCCAGAAAACTTGAGGAAGCTTCTTTTCGTTCAGCATTGCTTTAGCCATTTCTGCAATTATTCTGTTCTTCCTCTCCACCACTCCATTTTACTGAGGAGTCCTTGGTGCTGAGAAGTTGTGATCAATTCCATGCTCTTCACAGTACTCTAGAAAGCTTGAGTTTTCGAATTCTCCTCCATGATCAGACCTGATAGACACAATGAAAATACCTTTCTCATTTTGCATTTTCTTAGCTAAGGTTACAAATGCATCAAATGTTTCATTTTTGGAAGAAAGGGAACATGGACCAGGTGAATCTAGAGTAATCATCTACAATCACAAGTACATACAAGTTTCCACCAATGCTTTTCACTTTAGATAGTCCTATCAAATCCATATGCAATAGTTGCAGTATTCTAGATGTGGTGATTATATTTTTAGGTTTGAATGATGATTTAGTTTGTTTCCCTTTGAGGCATGCATCACATTCTTTATCCTTTTCAAAAGAAATTTTTGGTAAGCTAGTGGCTAAATCATTCTTACTCAATTTTGTTAGTTGGTTCATGTTAACATATGTCAGTCTTCTACGCCACAACTAACTATTATTATCTTTACTAATTAAACACATAGAATCTAAAGTGGGAAGTTCATCAAGATCAATAGTATAACAGTTACCATCCCTTTGAGCTTTGAGAATTACTTAACGATCTCTTTTTCGAATGACTAGGAAAAATTTTGAGTCAAACATTACCTAGTTCCCTTTGTCACATGTTTGACTCACACTCAGCAGGTTGTGGTTGAGGCCAACTACAAACAACACCTCTTCTATAGATATTTCAGGATTCTTGCCCACAATACCAATGCCAGCTATTATGCTATATTGGTCACCTCCAAATGTCACATTTCCTTCTTTCTTGTCTCTAAGGGAGATGAACTTCTCCTTATCACCAGTTATATGCCTTGAGCAAGCACTGTCTATGTACCATTTGTTACTTTTGCTAGCTCTAAGACAAATCTCATCTTCATGATCACTATTAGATGAGTTTGGAGTTTCTTTATATGCAAGTGCCATCAAGCAGATATTGACCATTTTTTCTTCATCTCCATCTTCTTTATTTGAGTTGTTGCCCCAAATTGATGAGATGTATGCCTTTTTCTTTTTGCCTTTGTTTGCAGCTTTCTTTTTTTTTTTCATGCTTTTTTAGAAATTGTGGACAATCCCATTTAATATGCCCTTGCTTCGTGCATTTATAGCAAGTGACATGCTCTCTGCCTTCTTTCTTGTTGTCTGCTGCTGCTCCTTTATTGAAGAATCTTTTATTTCTCTTCTTATTATAGAACCTTCTAAATTTTCTGACTAACATATCCAGAGTCTCTTCATCCAGTTCTTCATCATCATCAGATTCTTCTTCTCTTTCTTATGCAGCTTTCAATGCCAGATCATTCTTCTTCTTATCTTGACCAGCATCCTTGAGAGCCTTCATCTTACCCTCATACTCTTCAAGGCTACCGAAGAGAGTTGTGACAGAAGCTATTGGCTCTCCTCTGACTTTTTCTATGGCTGTTACTTTTGGTTGCCATTCTAGAGGAAGAGCTCTAAGAACTTTTCTAACTTTCCTTGGCTATTTGTACACCTTGCCAAGACTCTTCAGTTGATTTACAATGAGGGTGAATCTCTTTTGTAATTCTTTAATGCTTTCACCTTCCATCATTCTAAAACTTTCATATTCACCAATACATGAGTTTAGTTTATTCTCCCTTACTCCAGTAGTTCTTTCGTGGGTAATTTCTAGAGTGTCCCACATTCCTTTGGCTGTGGTACATTGTGCCACCCTATATAATTCATCCTGATTGAGTGCACTGATCAGGCTATATTTTTCTTTGAAGTTGAGTAGGACTCTTCTCTTATCTTCCTCATTCCACTCCTCTTCTGGGTTCTCTTGGTATTTGCTATCATCTTACAGTTTCATTGGCACAAAATCCCCTTTTTATATGACTAACCAGATATCTTGATCAATGGACTGTAGATAGATTTGTATTATCATCTTCCAATATCCATAATGTTCTCCATTGAAGCTAGGAGGTCTATTTGTGTGGTTTCCTTTAGGAAGAATACTTTCTCCAAAGCAACCCATTGATTCTCCTGGATTTTCAAATCCTTTACTTGGGAGTCTGGGCTCTAATACCACTTGTTAGGTCTACTGGCTTTTCAATAGGGGATGAATTGTGAAGTTTGAAATTTTTCTGCAAAAATATAAAGAGCAGTGAAAGCAAAACTTGCAGAAAAATAGAGTGCAAAATGTAACAAGGCAGTAAGCAAGGTAGAGGAAAGAAAGACACAAAGATTTATCCTAGTTCGGTCTCGGTCTCTTCCTTTTGAGCTACATACAGTTGAAGAGCAATAAATGAAATGTGAGAGAATAGAAGGCTTTGTCTTAAGATTTTAGCAAAGTTTCAATATATACAACGTAAAATTATTTTTCATAGCTTCAAATGAAGTTCTTTTTATAGATTTATGTCTTAACTATATGTTAGAGACAAGATCTAGCCATTAGAGACGTTACCTAATGGTTACTCTGTAAAATTAGCCATTAACCAACCGCATTTAATGCGTCTGACATTCAAAGTTTGAATTTTAGGGAGTCAATAGACGAATTTCATAGAGACCGTAAGCTAAAGACTTTAACGTTGAACTTCAAAGTTCGTCTGTTCAATGGTGAAATTCATATTTTCATCTTGACAAATATTTCACATGTTAGAACATACGAATTCTCAAGTTTAAAGTACTTCCGATAAGTGTGAACTTTTGTTCCATATTGCTACAGTGCACTCGAAATTTGAATTTTAGGGATCAAAAATTCGTCTGTCAATGAACAACTTAATATGGGATAAAAGTTTTTTTTTTCGAAATTCAAATTTTGAGCCTTCAAAGTTCGTCTGTCAGAGAGACCTCGTTTCAGACATATATTTTTTCAATTCAAAGTCCAAATTACGAAGTAGAATTTTGTCTGTCAGAGGGACACTTAATCAAACTTATACATTTTTATTCCAAAGTTCAAATTTTCAAAACTGAAGTTCGTCTATCAGTGAGACTAACTTTGAACTCTTTTTGCACTTTAACTTCAGATGAACTTCGACATAGTTTCGGACGAATTTTTCATTTTTCACAAATTATGCTAGACTTGAAATTCAAATTTTAATAGGCTGAAGTTCTTCTTTCAGAGATAACATTTCTATAACTTCAAATTTCAGTTATCGAAGTTCGAATTTTGAAAGGCACATATGGAGTTTAATAGTTTAAAATTCGTCTGTTAGTAAGTTTTTTTTCAAATATATCATTAGTTAACATAGGATTTGAGGAAAAACGCATATTTAAAAACATTGGGTGTAAGATTAAAGCCTTTTACTCTGTAAACATTGTGAGAAATCCTACAAATTAATCTTGTACTCATTTCTTCCTGGATTTCTTCACTTGAGATCTCTTGTACTCCTTTGATATCTTCCTTCCAAGCTCCAGTTGTTTGGAATCATTAAAACACTTGATTCAACAATCTGATTTCAATAAAGGTTTGTGCAGCTACAAGCCGTTCTTTTACAATGGTGTTAAGAGGTTGGTCTGGAAGTTATTATTATAAAGTCTATGAGTGAATATGTTTCACTATAAGTGGGGCCATAATCTCCATTGTTAGTCCAAATAAACAATGAAGCACCTTAGTAAGCACTATCTGACTCTGTAAAATAATCTTCTCCTAGATTGTAAGAACAAGGTGATGATTTTACCTACCCTTGAAGGTGTTCCATGTGCTAAGACTAATGTCAATGTTATATTAACAAGTCAAGCTAAGAAATGTTTGAAAAAAGGATATTAAGGATAAACATGGAAGTTAATGATGATTCAAAGGAGAAAGCTTGATAAGATTCAATGCCTTTGTAATGGAAAGTTAGTAATGTCCTAATGATGTTTAGGGCGTGAAGTATGAATCTAAAGTTTAAAGTATGAGCCTAAGGTTTGGAGTAGTGGCAAGCAATTAAGGAGTTGCAAAACCTTCAGATAGTTGATTACTGAGCTTATTATGAAATCTAGATATAAAAGGAAGTTCTTGGCCGAAAGATCTCATAATGAATGAAACCCTTTAAGGGCTGCCAATGCGAAATAAAAGGGAGGTAACTCTTGGGGAGAAGACTAATTAAGTAAAGAGATGAAATCCTCCATAAGATGAAAGTCACTGAGGCAAAGCAAAAGGAGGTGGCTCTTGGGGTCATGCCCAAATAAGCAAAATTGAATGATGGTGAGAGGCCATGGACTAGATTTTAACTGAGCTAATAAGAGATTTTTGAATGATCAAGAGGTTTTCTTAAATTGCTAGATCACTAGATAGCCTTGGCTAAGTAGTTAAGAAGGTTAAGTACGAGAACAAATAAAGTAGAAATGTTAAAGAGTAAAAATTAGTAACCACTACTTAGTATCATTCAAACTCTAACCCATAGAGAGCCATAAGAGTTTACAGGTTATGATAAGAAAAGCAAAGTGCAGGGTTTCGAGGTACGTTGATACGCACAGGCATAGTGGTAAATTGAGGCTCTAAGTTAGTAAAAATTGTAGTAAAGAACAATGAGGTAGCATAAGAATTAGCAAAGAACATAAATGACGATGATAATGGAACATCATTTTGAGACATTATTCTAGATGTTAAAGAAAGATGGAAATAAGGATTGACTACCCTTGAAATAAAGTAATAAGTTATCTAGAGGCCACATAAATGAGTTATGCCTTAAAAGAAAGCTTAATACCACATTCTCTAAATCCAGTAGTGGTGTGAGTGCAGCGAAACCCCTCAGCATTTTATAGTTAAGCGTGCTCAAGTAGGGAAAATTTTAGGATGGGTGACCTACTGGAAAGTAATAGAGATATTAGAAGTATGAAAGGCAACATGTATTAATAGTTAAATATGGGCACTACAAGTCTTACCAAGACACTTGTTACTACCTGAATAGAGATATAAGTAATTTATGGTAGTTTCAGATGATAATGATGATAATGTTTAAAGTACTTTTAATCTTTTGAGGGCATGAAAGACAACTGAGGATTTTTAAGGTATTCTGAACAAAGGAAATTACTTGCTAAACCTAGAAAGAGTGAGTTGGACTCATAAAAATATGGTTAGTAGGCTACATAGTCTCCTGCAGGGTTATAATAGATCCTAATATCGTAAACAAAGTTATGATGAGGAGAGACTAAACCCTAGAATGAAATGAAAATATTTACAAGTTTAATAAGATGTTATGAAAATTTTCAATCAAATTGTCTTACTACTTAGAAAGAAAGAAAATTTTAGTGGAAAAGGAATTATGGAATGAATTTTTTTATGAACTAAAGAGGCTAAACCTCCTTCCTTATGTTAAATATTCCTGATGAAATGGTGACCCAGGGGGTCTATATCAATGAAAAGTAAGAATGGATCAGGGTATAAGTAGTGTATCAGGATTTGGTTAAGGTAATAGTTTATGTTTTATAAAATAAATTTTTTTGCAAAAATGTATTCCCACTCATAGCAGTGCTAATGAAGGCTCTCGAGTTACTATGTCTATCATACCAATATAGAGGTACTAAAATCACAGTAACCAAAAAGTAACCATGAAATAAAAGAAAAGCTAGACTTGGGGTACATAAAGTAAAATGAAAAGAAGGCATAGATGGCCTTAAAAGTGTCATTTAAGCATAACTAATGCATTAAGTTTGTGCTTTAGCAAGAAAAGTTATTCACATGATTAGTCTAAAAGTACGGAAAGATAAAGAAAGGAAAGATGTCAGATGTTGATGGAAAGATTATGGTATGAATAAGATAAAGGAATTATGAAAGTTAAAATGAAAATGTTATATGAAGATTTTCAATACCCCTGAAGTAAGGATGATATACAATGTCCTCGACATTTTCCTAAAATGAAAAGGTTTAGTCAGACTTTACGAAAGATATGAATAAAATAATGATACTGAAGTGAGGCGTTGACTATTAAGTCAAACAAGTAAGGAAGAAAGTATCCCTTTAGTAAGAAGTAGTCTAAAAATTGGAAAATGATGAGAAGGAGAAAACAATATGTAAGAATTAAGGCAAATTTTGAGGACAAAATTTTAATTAAAGGGGAAAGAACTATAATATTCTTATTTTTATGGGATACCATAAAATGCATGAAAAGATGAGAAAGAAAGTAAGATAGCAATATTACATGCTCGGTCTTTAAATGGAATTAATTTCCCATGCGATTCTTAGAAGGAATTATGCTTGATCTTCAATTGGAATAAATTTTCTATAAGATTCTTAGCAGAAATTAATTCCATAATTGAGTTGAAAGTTATGAAATATACCAGTTGAATAAAGCTCTTAACAAACTGAGCATAACGGTATAAGTATTACGTAGTCAGGAGGTTGAGGTTAAAAGATAAACAAATTTGAAGGTCTAATGAAAAGAATTATTGAAAATTGGTCTTTCCAAAAAATTAAGAGAAAGTGTCCAGAAGAATAAGTATTTACAGTTTTACTTAGCTTAAGGGAAAAAGGTCATTCCCAGGGTAGAAAATAAAATTTGAAGATTGCATTCTAGCCCTAAGGGTGAAGAATCATTTGCAATTTAGTCTTCAAATTGGAAGAATTAGTTGCATTCAAGTCCCTAGGAAAAAGTATGAGAAAGGACCCGAAAGAATTAAACATTATAATTTTGCCCTGGTCGAGAGCAATTATGTAATTATGAAATATTACTATCAAAATAAAGCTCGTGATGAGGCAGACCCAATGGCATACTACTTTTAAGTTAACTGCAAGTGTTGGTTTAAAGAAAAACCATAAGAAAATCAATTTGGTAATTTTAAGTTCAAGTGATCACTCTATCATTTAGTTTCATGAATCAGTGGCTTATGACCCTATATTATGATGTATTCAAGTTCAAGGAAGTTGGGAAAGTGATTGGAAATGGTCTACAAAGGAAGAAAATTCATAAGGTAATAATTTACCTATTTATGCTTTATGTTATCAAACTTGAATTTCATGAACTTGTTGCTACACTATATGTTTATAATGATGCTTTGTGATGATTGGATGAATTGTTTGTGAGGTTTGTGATCTATGGATGTCCATTTTTCAAAATGAAATTTTGCCGAAATTTTTATGAATTGCTTTGGCATTGAAAGTTTCAAGTGTTTAATTGATGTTTTCATGATGTTTCGATGATTTATGTGATAATATAATTGTATGAATGGGTTATCGCTACTGAGATTCTTTGAATATCACCATTTCAAATGATCATCATGAATAGGCCAAGCTATGACAAAAAGGGTCAAGAGTACTAAGGAGAAAGAAGAAGGAGGATGATGCATGATATTGCTTTCAAGTTATGATCTTATAGTTTGAAATAATATGTAAAGTTATGTACATGTTACTAAATCTATACTTTATTGCCATTATGTTCTTTTGATCATTATGAATTGTTAGGTATGGATTTGGAATAATGTTCGATGAGGTAAATGTGTTATAAAATTTATATTGCTAAGTTATGAATGAAATGACTAAATCTGAATAACCCGATGGACATGTAGGTACTGTTCATACGGAACAGGGTATGTCGTATAAATTATATATATGCTCTTAAAGTAGAGAGAATGAGCTTTCTAAAGAGCTAACGATCATATAATTGGGCTAAGTACACGATTTATGAATTTTTGAAGTTAGGGTTTAGAATAGGCTAGAGTTAGAAAACTGAAAGTTTTTACCATAGGAACTATTTAATTAAGAAGGTAGCATAAAATTATGTAGAGCTCTAAAAATTTAGTGGTTTGTATGTATGGAAAGATCAGTGTCATAAGTTTAAGATGCCATTTATTTGAAAGTAATTGGAGCTATATAATCAAGAGGAATGTAAGTTTTCCTAAAACTGTTTCAGTAAAAGTAATGTTTTAACCCATAATAGTTTAAGATAATGTCATGCCCTACTTTAGTAGAATAAATATACAAGAAAAATATGTATAAAAAGTAGACATGCAGGGCTTTTCAATGACATTAAAAATGCATAAATTGGCTTAGGATAGAATGATAAATAAATTTTTGAATTTAAGGGTAAAATTCTGGGAAGGTGAAAGATGATCAAATGAGTAGTACTTTCTAAGAATTAAACCGTATGATTTAAGCTAATTTTAGACACTTGAATCACTCTGATACCATTTTTGTAGAATTAGTTATAAATTTTCAAAATTCGTTCAGTAAATGGAAAATACCGAATGAACAGTACCCAAATTTTTGAAAATTCTGTTTTTAGTTTTTATTTGGTTTAAGCTTCTAATCATGCATGAATGGACTCTGTAATGGTCTAGAACATGGGAAAATGGGTCTAAATTAAGGTGTTACATTTTGTGTATGAGAATACTCATGATGTGTGGTTAGACATTTGCTTTAGGTTATTATTTCTTTGAATATGGATAAGAAGATGACATTACTCCTTTGATTGCTTTAATGTTATGCTTGTTGACTCATCAATTAAGTGCTTGATTGCTTTGAAACATTAGGAATTTGTTTGAGACTGGTTTGGGTTATCTAATGAAGCAAGGAATAGCAAATTTGGAATAAACCATCAATTGAATTATGTTTGGTTAAGTATTTGTTTGTTAGATATCTTAAGTTGCTTGTAGGATATAAATATACCTACTAGTCCTACATATGGTCACATTAGGCGAGTGTTTAATTTAGTCAAATTAATTAATCTTCTAAGGAATCATGAGTTAATATAATTGGAAAGTCTTTAGAAGATACTATTAACACCAATACAAAGTCTTTAGAAGATCCTAATTTGACAAGGGGGAGAATTAGCTAATTTCAAAACTGGAAAAAATGAGCCAGTTTGAATTGGACAAATTATTTTTAATTTTTTTGTTTTTATTTTTAATTTAAAGATAAAATAACATTATTGTTTGTACTATATAGCATTTTTTTCATAAATTTTTTTGTGAATATTATAATATTGTATAAGTATTATTATGATACAAAATTATTAATAATGATAAATTTACTTAACAAATAATATAATAATAGATAATTAGTTGACTATTTTGAATTCAAAACATAATTATGGATAAATATTAATTTATTTAAATTTTATGATTAATTTGTGAAACTTATTAATAATATTTTTTTAAAAAATTCTATATAAGATATAACATATAAAATTAACAATATATTAATGTAATACTACCGATTTGATTACGATTTAGCTACAGTTGACCTATTCAATCTTGAACTAGTGTCTCAATTAGTTCAATGATCTGTAATAACATTGCAAGATAGCCTTTTTACAATTACATTTTAGGATGGCTGAAACAAAAATCATCTTGAATGTGACTGACACAATTTTTATAAATAATATGTTAAGTTTTGATCTTTCTAAGAGGGTTCTTGTGGAAACCATCCTAGAAAGATTTTCCCTTATTCGAGCCTTCCCCTTCCTATTTTTGTTTTCATTACCTATACTCATTTTCCTTTTCTTACGGTGCTTTCTCACCACAAACTAGCCATCCCATGTTCATGCTTGCTTACCCTTTTCTGTGCTTCCCCAACCATTTCCATCATTCTCTACTCATCTTCAATTTTTCCTTACATCCCCTTTGGTACTCTTATAAGCTGCTGAAACAAAACCCACCATATATTGTCACACCATAGCCTATTGCATGCCATCAACACTACCCTTACTCCCTTTATTTTCCCCTGCTCATGCCTTATCAAGCCGAAGTTGTTCATGGGTAGCGAATCAATGAGCACAGAGAAATGCTTACAAAGGGAATAGCTATAGATAGGTGAATTTCATTTGCAAAGCTTACTATCATACTAGTGGTAAGAAAGCATTTTAAAACTGCATTTCTGTATGGTTATGAAATCAACCATCTTAAAGAAAATGACTAGTGCATTTTTGTAAACAAAATGTGTAGTTTTAAACATTTCAGGATGGTTGTTAAGAGAAATGTCCTATATTTTATTTTCTAGGATGGTGGAAAAGTCCACAGTCCTAGAAATTTTGTCACAACCCTAAACATCTTATCCTAGACTTATTCTCAAACTAATGAGAAGTGTGGCCTTTGTATTGTGCAGTATTGAAGGAACCAAGATTGGAGGAAGGACAAAAGGGGGAAGAATTCAAGGAATAAGGTCGAAGCATATGACGCCGTGGTGAAGAGCAAGTTTGCCACAGTGAGAGACTCGTTACATTCAAAAAATATCATAAGCAGAAGTGGTTAGTGCCGTGGTGAACTTATCATGTACAGCGGCACAAGACCCTGAACTTTGATAAAATTGATCACAAACTAGCCAACACGGATGGAAGAAAATAGGGGAGAGAGAGTTTTGCTTTGGTGTGGTTCATCCATAAGGCTTGAGAGCTTGATTTCTTAACCCGAGAAGCTTCATTTGCGTGTGGTAAGTGATCCCCAACCTATCCCCTTCTCTTTTACATTTGTTTTTGAGAAGAAATCCATGAGGATATGATGATTTTCTATTCGGTTGAGATTTCTACCAATTAAAATGTGTATAAATGTGTCATTGATGTGTAAATTGGTGTTTCTAAGGTATGGATATGGGTTTTTAGACAATTTAGAGGTATTTATACCTAACCTTAGCCTTGAGATGGTTGAGAAACTTGGAATCCGAAGTTTAAGTGTTTGTTTATGGTTTAGATTAGTGTTTGGTTCTTGATGCATCTTTATGTTATTGGAACAATGGGTTAAGTTTAGATGATTGAATTTTGTGTTATGGTTTAAGTGTGTATTAAGCTAATTAGAAGTATATTGGGATTGTAGAGTTTAATTGACTTATTTAGGGTTCTTGATTCATGTTTCGTGCTTCGGAGACTTACCAAATCCCCGTGTGCGTCTTGTCGGCAATTCAAGGTAACTAGGTGTTTGTGATATATGTGTATTATGCTGATATATATATATGCATGGTATAACATCTTCTATTAGGGCCAATTTCTAATATATTAGATTATATTATATGTCTTTCATCATAATTTAGAAACTAGAATCATAATATAATAAAAACAGAATTTTTTAAAATTCGGGGTACTGTTCACTTGGAAAACTCCATTTTTCCCGATAAACTTTGAAAATTTATAACTAAATCTAGAAAAAATCATCTTCAAGTGATTCAAGTCTCTAAAATTATCTCAAATTCAAATATACATGGGAAAAATATTAAACAGTAACTTCATTGGGCCAATTTGTACAATAATTTCGTGGATATTCACTGTTCATTTGGTCATTTTTCTATCTTCCAGTTTTCTAACCTCAATTTTGAAAAATCATATTTCATTCTATTCTATTCCAAATTATGCATACTATATGTCATTTGAAATCTCTACATGTTGACTTATAGAGATATTTTTATTATACATTTATTTTACTTACAAGGGGCATATCATTAATTTAAATTGTGAAGGGTCAGAATTCTACTGTTACTAGGACAGTTTTGGTAAAACATACATATCTCTTGTTCTATAACTCCAATCACTTCCAAATCAGTGGAATATGGATCTTAAGACATATATAATTTTATACATGTAAAACAATGAATTTTTAGAGCTCTATACGATTTTATGTTATCTTTTGGAATTTCCAATACTTAACTTTCAGTTTCGAGTTTTCCCAATATTGTCCTATTTTGAACCCTAACTTTGAAAATTCACCATTTATTGTACACTACTCCAAATGGGACGAATTAGGTGTCATATTAAATCTTGAGATGCCCTCTATCTGGTATAAAAATTCCATAAACCTAACCTCACATTAAGTATAGAACAAGGGTGAACTAAGCAGACACATCTGGAAAATACCCTGTTTCAATCTATATTGTAATTTGCTTGTCAAAATCCATGCAAATGAATTCATTTTGGCATGAAACTTGGTAGAATATAAAGTCATCTTACAATATCCTGAACTTGAAATTCTCATATATTTTCTACAACATTAACATAATATTCACTACTTTACAATTTTATACAAAAGCAAGACACCAATAATCATTCACATTATAACATAATGGCTTGCAACATCATCCACTCATCATTAGCTTCTCCATGATATTAGCTCCTTCCTTAGCCCTTTTTCCATTGCTTCTCTAGGATGGTTAGTCATTAAGGGGGAATGAGATTCAAAGAATCGCAATAGCATTATCCAATCATACACATATATCATCACATTTCACATAGATCATCAAGCAAACTCATCAATTCATATAATGCCATAACAGCTTTATAAAAATTTTAGCAGAGTTTCATTTTGTAAATTGGGCATTCCAGAGTTTCAAGCCCCTTTAAAAAACTTAGTCAATAATCAATGGACTTCACAAAATATTAATCATGGCATCAAACAAGTCATAGAGTTCATAAACATTCATAAGACAATATCATGCATATAATGGAAAAATGCTACCTTTATGCTTCCACTTGCCTTTTCTTTGAGTTGTACCTCTTCCAAACACTTCTCCCAGCTTTCTTAGGTTTCCTCAAGCCTAAACATATCATCAATTAGCTACTTAAGACACTGATTCAAGGGGTAGTTTCATAAAATCCCAATTAAACCCTAAAATTTCATTTTCTTCTCCTTTGGCTTTTTCTTGAAATCAATACTTGTTCCTAAGGTTTTCCACCATGAGGAACTCATTTTTGGAATTAAAAAGATGAAATTCCAACTCTAAATTGATGCTCCATTCTGACCAAAAATATCAAGAAAAGGAGAGAAAATAATTTGTTTTGAAAGTCACCCAACTATTTCCAAAATCATGTCCTAGGTTGTTAGTTTGGTGTTTCTCCTAAGTTTATTGCATTAAAATCCATTCCTTGCTTCCTCTAGGGTTTGGCCAGAATATTAACATGGAAAAGGAAAGAGGCAGACCCCAAGAAATCACACCATGCAACCTAAGAAACTAGCTTGAAGGGATGACACACTTACCTTGTACCTTGTTCTTCAAGCCTTCAAGTTTGCTTCCTCTTTTACTCTCTTCTTCTTTCTCTTTTTTCTCCCTTTCTTTCTTGCGTTTTCTCCACTGATTTTTGGTAGCTGCAGACTCGTGAGGATGCAGTGGAAAATGAGTGATTATGTGGCTTAATTTTCACATTAATTGCATAATTAACCTTAATCACTTTTTGACTAATCTTATTTACTTTATTGAATACTTCTTGAAGAAGTATTCTCAAAAATAATAAAGTATTAGTTTTCACCACATGGGCTATTGAATGTCACGCATAAGAGAGGTATTTGAGTGTCCCCATACTACTCAATTTTTTCTAGTCCAAATATATCTTGAACTGGGTAATTTTTAATTGTACTGAAAAAACTGCTTTTTATAGTAATTTAGCATTTTTGGGTTACAGGACTATTCTAATTTTATTTTTATATTTTCTTAATTATCCTATCCTAAATGATATCTATGTATGACCCATATCCTGTTCCAGTTATCTTTTAATTATTAGTGGGGCCCATAATTTACTTTATCGATTTATTATTACTTTTGGATACTCGGCACTAATTACTTATTCTTCCTTAAATATTAACCCTCAGTGCCATATACCATTGAACTTCTCTCATCGAGGGCTTCATTCTGACAGTAATTTAATATATTTACAAAATTACCCCTAACCTGGGGTAAAATGATGATTTTTGAAACTTTCAGGTCTTTAGATGTAATTTTCCCCAATCACTTTTGCACTTTGACTCCAAGCGACTTTTATAATTTGAGGACATGGATATCATTTTTGAACTTCTTTAGTGGCAAAAATATAATTTTCGTATTTTTTCGTCCAACCGGGAAAAATGACCTCTTTGCCATTTTTCACACAGTGTCTGCCCGTTTTTGTAGATTCTCTATGCACCTCTAGATATTTTAACTTTCATAGGATGTTACAACTCTCTTCCCCTTAAAATAAATTTTGTTCTCAAAATTTGAATACATATTTGTATCTCATACTTTTTTTCTATTTATTTCCTAATTCCAGACCTTTTTGCTAGAGAAATACTTTCATATCTTAATTATATGACTTAAAAGTTAATTTTTTACTTTGGTCTTATTTCTCCGTTCACAGAATTTGAAGAATCTGACTAATACCTTTCATTTTTGGAAATATTGAGGATATCATAATCTTGTTTTACCTTGGAGGTGTTGGGAATTTCCATATAACATACCCACTCTTTGTTAGATATACTGGCTTCCCAAAAGGGGAGTGAATTGGGAAGATAAAAGTTTCTGTAAAACTCAAGAAAGTGATAAAAGTAAAAGTGATAGTAAAAACAGAGTATAAAGGAATAACAAGGTAAGAGCAGTACAAGAGAAGAGAAGACACATGTTTATCCTGGTTCGGTCTCTTTATCTTGACCTATGTCCAGTCCTTAAGTCACCACTTAAGATTTTCCACTATCTTGCAAGAATTTAGTGGGCTTCTTACAATTGCCTCAATACAATTCGATGCTATGTTCTTAGAGCTTATAATCTCACTCTTTGCACTCTAGCTAAGTGTTTCGCAAATCCTTTGTAATATCCTCTCACAAGAAAATCTTTCTTCCAGATGAAGATAAGATTGATTACAATGATTGAACTCTCTAATTTAGAGTGTATATGAAAGTTGAAGTACATAAAATGAAGTATGTGAGAGTAAGAGACTTTGACTTAAGAATTTAGCAAAGTTTCTGCATATACAATGTAAAAATCGTTATCCACATCTTCAAATAAAGTTTTATTTATAGATTTATGTCTTAACTATATGTTAAAGACAAGATCTAGCTGTTAGAGACGTTACCCAATGGTTACTCACCGTTCACCAACTGCATTTAATGCGTCTAACACTTAAAGTTCGAATTTTGGTGTGTCAACAGACGAATTTCACAGAGACTGAAAGCTAAAGACTTTAACGTTAAACTTCGAAGTTCGTCTGTTCTAAAGCAAAATTCAAATTTTCATCTTTGACAATTGTTTCTATGTTGGAACATACGAATTTTCAAGTTTAAAGTTCTTCTGGTAAGTGTGAACAGTTGTTCCATATTGCTACAACGCCTTCGAAGTTTGAATTTTGGTGCCCAAAATTCGTCTGTCAGTAGTCAACTCAATAAAGCACAATAGTTTATCTTTTTAAAATTTGAATTTTCAAAAGCCAAAATTTGTCTGTCAAAGAGAGGTCTTATCAGACTTAATTCAAAGTTCGAATTTTTGAATACTAAAATTTGTATGTCAACAGATTATCATAACAGACTTGCAAGCTTTATTTCCAAAGTTCGAATTTCCAAAATTAAAGTTTGTCTGTCAGAGAACTAACTTAGAACTTTTTTTTAAACTTCACTTTCAGATGAACTTTGACATATTTTCAGATGAATTTTTCATTTTTCATGATTTGTGTTTTACCAGAAATTCAAATTTTCAAAACCCAAAGTTCGTCTGTCAGAGAAAGCTATTATCAGACTTTATTCAAAGTTCGAATTTCTACAATCAAAGTTTGTCTATTAAAGGAATCTCTTTTCTAATTAACTTATTTTCAATACGAAATTTGAATTTCAGAGGCTAAAGTTCAAATTTTCAAAGCAACAAATCAGTCTTAACACTTCAAAGTTCATCTGTTAGTGGGTATTTTTCAAATATTCCATGAATTATCATAGAATCATATTTTAAAATATTCTTTTGCAAGTTCAAAGTCTTTTACTCAATTTAAACATAGTTAGAAATCCTATATCTAATTTTGTGCTTGTTTTTCTTGGATTTCTCCACCTGAGATCTTTTGTACACCTTTGATATCTTCTTTCCAGGCTCTAGATGGTTGGCTTGGAATCATCAAAAAACGTGATTTAACACTCTTACTTTCATAACTTTCTCTTCTTATTCATACTAGTCTCTTCTTTGGCACTTGGGATCATTCCTTTTCTTTATTTTTTGTAACTTTATGCTATTTACATGAATAATTTTTCTACTAAGCATAAGCTAACTATATTAGCTTTGCTTGAATGGCACTTACTAGGCCAGCTCTTTCTTCTTTTCTTTTTCTTTACCTTAAGTCCACTTATCCTTTATTTCATTGTCACTCGAGGTTCTTGGTGTTCTCATAACATTTCTATGGTAAAACCATAGAGATTGTAACTCACTTTAACTTATCATACTCTGTATCTTGAAAGCATTACTCACTGCTGCTATCTGTGGCAATATATTTTTCATAAACATTTATTATATAAAACATAGGCTGCTATCCTCAACTCAACCATGTTTTATCACTCATACCTTGATCCATACTTTATTTCATTATTATAAACCCCTTGGGTCATCATTGGATCAGGACTAATCATCTCAGGGGAGGAAGTTTAGTCTCTTTCAATTCATTAAAACTCATTTCTTACCTCTTTTCCCTTAAACTTTTTCTTCTTAATCAAGCGATAAGACAGTCTGAGAAACATTTTTTACAATAAAAGTTTTATAACATCTTACTCAACTTAGTAAATTTCTCATCTTATTCCGGTTTTCAGTCTCTCCCACTTATAACTTTACTTACTTTACTATGATCTACTGTGATCCTGTGAGAGATTCTGTAACCTACTGACTGTACTTTTATGAGCTACATTCATTGAGTTTAGTAAGTTAATAATTTTATTTAAAATATTTCAAAAATTCATAGTACCTTTATCTAACAGTCAGCACATCTTTTCTTTCTTACTCTTTACATTTTCTCATCTTTCAATAATTCTTAGTAGGTCACCATCCTGGTACTTTCCTCGCTTGAGCTCATTTAACTATAGGATGCTTAGGGGTTCTGCTTGTACTCATGCCAAAATTTGTCTTATAGAATACTGGTGATGACTTCCTTTCAAGCTATAACTTATCTACATAACCTCTGAATATTTTACTACTTTAATTTCTAGGCTATTCAACCAATATTTCCATCTTTCTTCTATCAATTGTTTACTATCCAATAATAGCATCTGATCACCATTTTCATTTCCATTCATTGCTTATATTGCTTCTTGCTATTTACTCTAGTTTTTGTCAACTTAGAGTCTCAACTTACCATTCAGCCTTCATGTATAAACATATTCCCAAACCTAATACTTTTACTTATCTTAGCATAGCCTTTAGGTTCTCTTGGCTTTTATCAGTTGGGGTTTTATTGATATTAAGGCAGTGGTCATTACTCTTGACTCTTTATCACTTCTCATATTTCTATATTATCATTTTCATACATACTTTCCTTAACTGTTTAGCCAAGGTTAATTAGTGGTTTGGCAACTTAAGGGAGAGTTTTTTCAATCATCCAACAGTCTCTTCTTAACTCAGTTAGAATCTAACCTTCAACTTCTTACTAATTTTGGCTCATTTGGGCATCACCCCAGGAGCTACCTTTTATCTGCCTCACCTCAGTGGCCTTTATCATATGAAGGATTTCATCTTTCTTGGCTCAATTGGGCTTATTCCCAAGAGCTACCTCCTTTTTTTCCACCTTGATGGCTGATGAAAGATTTCATTCATTGTGAGATCTTTTGGCCCAAAAACATTTCCTTCTATAACTAGATTTCATACCAAAACTAGCAATCTACCACCTAAAGGTTTCATAATTCCCAAAACTGCTTACCACTATTTTCTCCTTTCTTGCTTCATAATTTATACCTTGAACATCATACATACATATTCTTCCTTTAACTCATATCTATATTTACATTACCTTATACTTGCATCATATCCTGTTATACTAAACTTATGGGGTTTTATTACTAATGGAAAACCTATTATTGTCATCTATTATCTCCATGGGATCTTCTTTTAGATCCTTCTCTAGTTTCTTTTCTGAGACTTCTAATGCTTCAACTTCTTCTTCTTACAATAATATACTGCCTAGAACATATAGGCAATAAGATGATTTACCAAAATATAATATACTTAATTCTAGAACTTGTAATCTGGTTATGGCAACAACTATTTGCTCAACCCATTAATTCTTAGGGAGCTTATGGTCATGATGCCCTTCTAAAAAATTTCTTCACTTCTAATCTAATACTTAGGGAATGCAAAGCTAAAACATGTCCTCTAAATCCCATACGATATTCATCATAGATACTTCCAACATCTATTTGGATTTGGAGTCCTTGGTTTATTTGAAAAAAAAAACTACCGTCCTTATTAAAGAATCCATCTAGCCCAGACTCATTTGAAGTATCATAGGTCATGGGCTGATTAACCTCTTTCCTTGACCAAACATCAGTCTTCTTATTTCTTTTCTCATGACTACTTCTTTTTCTAACTTATCTTCCTTTATATATTAGTTTCTCCTCACTGATTCTTTTCATAGCTACTTTTCCTTATTTCTATAATTCATTTCTTACTGGCCTCTTTCATTTATTACTAAAAACATCTCGCCACTAAACTTATTTGTAGGTGGTACACTTGCTTCTCAAATTCATTATCATCACCTACCATCACATTTCTTTGCTACTTTCTGGTATATGGCTTGGTATTTAGAGAAAAGCCTTATGTAAACTTTCATAGCAGTTACTAATTATCCTTTAATATTATCCTAGGCCATCCTTTTTCAGAGAACTATCAAAACATTAGGGTTCATCAATCTTTCTCATCATCTTATTTTCTTTAGAGATCTACTATAATATCGCAATTGGTCTACTGCAACTATGAGATCTACGATGATTTTAGAGCCCTACTAGGATCCTCTATGACCCTACATCATTACTTAACTGATAAGATCCATTAAGATCTAACTCTGTAGGGTTTCATGACCTATGAAACATCTGTTAGATTAGCTGGCTTCCCAAGAGGAGGGTGAATTGAGAAGATTAAAAATTTTTTGCACAATATCAAGAAGGTGAAGAAAGTAATGTACGATGGTAAAACAGAGTATAAACAAATAACTGTAAAGGTGACAGTAAAGAGAAGAAGACTCAGAAAATTCATCCTAGTTCGGTCTCTCCACATGACCTACGTCCAGTCCCCAAGTCACCATTTAAGATTTTTCCACTATTCTGTAAGAATTCAGTGGGCTTCTTGCAAATGCCTCAGTACAAGGATGTTGCTCTATTTCTAGAGCTCACTCTATCTCTCTGTGTACTCTTATAAAGTGCTCCCCAATCCCTTGTCATGTCCTCTCACAAGAAAATCTATCTTCCAGATGAAGATTGTTAGCAAGGCTGACTTCCCAAGAGGGGGGTGACTTGGAAAGATTGCAATTTTTCTGCACAAAGTGAGATAAGTGAAGGTAGTACAGTTTAAAGGAAGCAACGTATAAAACAGAGTAAGCTGAAAAGTAAAGATAGGGAATAGAAGACTCAATAATTTATCCTGGTCCGGTCTGACCACTTGACCTACTTCCAGTCCCCAAGACCACTCTTGAGATTTTTCACTATACAGCAAGAATTCAACGGGCTTCTTGCTAATGCCACAGTACAATGAGTATGCTCTGTTTTCTGGAGCTTTCTCACTCTCTCTAAGCACTTATACAATGTGTTTCCCAATCCCCTTGTGATTTCCCCTCACAAGTAAATCTATCTTCCAGATGAAGAGTAGATTGTTTACAATGATATAACTCTCTTGAATAGAGTAGATATGAAAGTTAAAGTACAGATATTGAAGCTAGAGGGTAAAAGCTCTTGAGAAGAAGTTTTGACAGAAATTCGGTATATACAAGTTAGATTCGTTACCCACAACTTCAAATGTTGTTGTATTTATAGATTTAGGTCTCAAATGTCCGTTAGAGACTTAATCTATCCGTTGGAGAAGTTATCCAACGGTTACTCTGAAAAACTATCCATTAACCAACCGCATTTAATGCTTCTGACATACTGAAATTTAAATTTTGGTTGGTCAACAGACGAATTTCGAAGGAACCGAAGGTTAAAGCTTCCAACTTTGAAATACCGACGTTCGTCTGTCCATGAAGTGAAATTCAAATTTTGAAACTTACAGAACATTTTCACAATGTGACATACGAATTTTCAAGAAGAAAGTTTTTTGGTTAAGTCTGAACAGTGTTTTCAATTTGCTACAGTGCCCTCGAAATTCAAATTTTGGAAGCCCATAATTTGTCTGTTCCCAGTACGTGAAAAGAAGGCACAGTAGTTCACTTTCTTCGAAATTCGAATGATGAAGAGTGAAGTTCGTCTGTCAGAGAGACTCTTTTCAGACTAACTTCATCATTCGAATATTGCAAGTTCTTATCATTCGTATGTCATTGTTTCACTTCAACAGACTCAAGAACTTAGCTTCTAAAATTCGAACTTCAATGTTCAAAGTTCGTTTGTCAGAGAGCAGTTTTGAAACTTAAATCATTCTTGATCTCAGATGAACTTTAACATGGTTTCAGACAAATTTCTTCTATTTTCTCAAGTTTTGTTTTATCTGAAATTTGAATTTTGAAGATCCAAAGTTCGTCTGTTTCAAGGAAACTTCTTTCAGACTTAGATGAAAATTCGAATGTTGGAAAGTCAAAGTTTGTCTGTTAGAGAAAAGCTTCTTTCAGTCTTTGATGGAAATTCGAATTTTGGATAATCAAAATTCATCTGACAGAGAGACAACTCTTCAGACTTATTCAGTTTTGACTCGAAATTCGAATTTCCAAAGGCAAAGTTCGAATTTCCAATATGACAGTTCATTTTAAACTTTCAAACTTCGTTTGTTTGTGGGTATTTTTCAAATAAGTCAAGATTTAACACACAATCAAGGTTTAAAAACATCTTTTTTTCAAATCAAATCTTTTACTCAATCACAACTAAAACTAAAGATCCTACAAAAGATCTAACAACAAATACTCAGAAAATCTTCACTTGAAGCACTTTGATCTCCTTTGATATCTTCAATCCGAGCTCTTGAGTGTTGGTTTGGAATCATCAAAACTCTTGATTCAACATTCTTCCCCTTTTTGATGATGACAAAATAACTCACACACTGGGTTAGTACTTGGGTTTGCTTTCACAAGCTCCCCCTCAACATATGCATTACAGTTCATAAGATATCATTTTCAACAGATTAAGTGAAGAGATTCAAAGCCCAAAACATTGCAACCCAGAACATAATACATTTAATCAAATTGTTGCAATACATATTTCAATTTAAGATCAGTTCTCGAAACATCAAACAAACAAATACAATCAAACAACTAAAACAAGATACAACAAGAAGATTCAGCCTAAGATCTAAAATCATCACTTCTTCTTTGACTTAGTCTTCTTGCTGTATGTCTTTCCTTTCCCGGATGACTCAGCAGATTTTCAAGCTTGCTTGGTCCCAGTTTGCTTTATCTTCTCCCCCTTTTTGGCATCATCAGAAAGCCCAACAAAGTCTATTGGAGGAGGAATCTGAGTGAGAGGAACAGCACGAAGAGGGACAGGAGCAAAAGGAATCTCTGGCTGAACTAGTGCAGGAGGCTCAGTAGGCTCAGGGCTAGGTTCTTCATCACCATCATCATCAGAGACCTCAAGCAGCTCTTGCATTTCCTGCCTGGAAAGAGCTAGTTGAGCTCTCTGTTCCTCTAAAACATTTCTTCCAGCCTTCTCCTTTGAGCTTGCAGCAGAGCATTGTGAGCAATGGCAAGATAATCAACAACAGGTACAATGCTCCTTTCCTCATTGCTTGCTTCTCCTGGCATAGAAGAGGTTGAAATGGCTGCAACCAGTCATTCAACTTGCTCTGATTCTTGAATCGATAGAATTGAATCCGGAGCATCTTCTTGCATAGGCTCAAGAGGGCTTGTCTATTGAAGTCCCTCTTCTTCCAATCCATAGTCCAGGGGTGGACCAGGACTTGGTGTCCTCATTGCACCAGCACCATCTGTATCATCATCATGGTCAGAGGAGGCAATCTCGAAGGGGCTTGGAGGCTTAGGAGTTGGAGACAGAGTAGGCTCAGGGATACCAGGCTGAGGTGGAGCTGAAGTGGAAGGAATTGCATTTCTTATTTCTTCATAAGCATTAGCCACCACCTTCATATTCATAGCCAACTGATGGATCTGATCTTGTAGATGAGCAAATTTGGCATTTTGCTCATCCCTAATGCTGAGAATGAGTGTTGACAGACTGTCAAACAACTCAGTGATCTTTGTAGGCTTGGCCCGTGATGAGGGAGTGGAAAGAGGATGAGTAGGCTTGGAGGGAGATGGAATTGGCTGAGAAGGCTGAGGTACAGATCTACCAGGGCCCTCAGAAGTGCCTTCTTGTTGGAGGGATGCATCAGCAACAAAGAACAAGTCTTCAGATTTCCTTGCTCCCTTTCCAACCCTCGTCCTTCATCTCTTTCAATGCCCATCCTCTGCAGTTCCTCTTCTTTAAATGCCTCATTGAGTTTCCCTTTCCCCTTTTCAATATGTTGAATCCTAGCATGCTGTAGGATTCTTGAAATAATTACTGCATAGGGGAGTGTGGAATCCTTCCTCTGATCCCTTGCCTTTATCAGTCGCTGGAGGATGATATGACCCAAATTAATCAGCTTCCCACGTATGATAGCAGTCATCACATGAGCCTCTGCCCTTGTTATCAAATTGAAGCTGCCACCCTTGTTGAATATGATCCTGGACACTATGTAGTGCAGGATCCTTACTTGTACACTTAGGTCTGTGGGCTTCAACAGATTTATCATTGGCGTGTTCTCCCTTCTCCTGAATAGGGTGTCCAAGATGGTGCTCTCCTTGTAGTTCAGGAAGGGTCCACCTTCTTCATCAGCTGTACTTGCCTCATCCATATATCCAGAGGCTGTGATGTCAACTTTCCGCCCATCTTGTCCTGGGATTTCCAACACCTCATTGAAGGTTTCATCAGCAAGCCAAATGGTCCTTGATCTCAAGGTGACCTCCCATTTCACTTTCTTGCTGTTATATTGAAGAGAGGCATACCAAGTCTTCACTACCTCATCATCATATTTTTCAGCAATTTCCAACAGATTTTTATATCTTATCAATCATATTGCAGCATCAAAGTTGTTGGATATCAAAAATTGTTCCACATTTACACAGTGAGGCTTGATTACCTTTTTGTTGGAAAACTTGGTAGAGTACTCTTCTTGAATCTCAGGAGTGCTCGACAGTGGCAGTGTAGTCATTTCATACTCTCCAGATTCAGTACTGGAAGAAGCAGAAGAAGCAACAGTAGGGACAGAAGGTTCTGCACTTTTTGAAGAGGAGGGTCCAGCTTTCTGAGATTCTACTTTGGATGAAGATTTCTGGCCTTTGGAAGGGGTAGCTTTACTGTATTTCTCTCCTTCCTTTGTAGCATATTGAGATTTGACCGTTCTCTTTGGCCGAGTTTTAGCTTGTCCTGCTCCAGGATTCTTCACTCTCACCATTTCCGAGTTGAATGATGCAGAATGTGGCTAAGAATAGGTTTATGGGATGTGAATGGAAGTTTAAATGGTGAAGAATGATGGTTTTTGGATAGGAGTTAAGAGGATTGAAGAAAGAATCAGAACAGACTTGGAGGAGTTACAAATAGGGTTGCGTCTGTTCTTTGAAAAACCGTCGGATTTAACGTATGTAACCGTCTGACAGACGAATTTTGAGGGGTCAAAATTCAAACTTCGGGCAGTTACAAGTTAAACCGTTCAGCAAGCTCAGTAACAGATGAATTTTCTTCTGAAAGTTCATTTGACAGTGGCTTGGATTAAGCAATACAAGCACAACAAACGAATTTTGTACTAACAAAGTTTGAATGTTGAAGAGAAAACAGTAGGCAACAGACAAGATATCAACCAATAGATGAATTAAGCAAGCAGAACTTCATCTTTCAAGCATTGAATCAAGAAGAACATGATTCAACAGACGAATTTTGAACTAAAAATTTGAATTTTTCTACTTTTGTAAAGGTTGTCCAACATTCGTACGTTAAGAAGTGAAAATTAGTACAATAGTGATGGACAAACATAACTTTGAAATTTGTTTTGTTTTTGAAAATTCGAACTTCAAAGATCCAACAGACGAATTTCGAGGCATCACTCAGAACTGTTCCAAGGCTAATAGGCCGAAGTTCGTCTGTTGGTCAACTAAAATTCGAATGTTGACCATGTTGACTAGTTTAAAAACACAGTTTATGAGGCAAAATACGTCTAACACACATTAAAATTCGAATTTCATTTTATAAAAATTACAGAATAGATCCAGAACTCAGAATTTTCATCATTTACTTCGCTTTCTGGTTGTTCCATTCTGATGTGCTCCAATCTTCAAGTTTATTGCCATTGAATCTTGTGAGGAGCACCTGCAGCTTAAATTAAACATACTCTGATGCTAAAGTTAGAATTAATCTTAAAGTTGAAACCTTTGAAAACAAGATTGCACAAGAATAACTTACAGTTTACTGGGATTTACCATACCCAATTCTCTCCTTATTTTGCAATGCATGTCTTCGGATAGAGGCTTTGTGAGTATATCAGCAACTTGATTCTCTGTTGGAATGTACTCCAGCTTAACTTTTCCTTTCAGAACATGATCCCTTATGAAGTGGTGCCTAACTTCAATATGTTTCGTCCTTGAATGCATGACAGGATTCTTGGTGATATTTATGGCACTTTGGTTGTCACACATGATTGGTATCTCTTTCATTTTAACCTCAAGATCTTCAAGCTGTTGCTTCATCCAGATGACTTGGGCACAACAGCTTCCAGCTGTAACATACTCAGCTTCTGCAGTGGATAGGGCCACACTGTTTTGCTTTTTGCTAAACCATGAAACCAGGGATCCTCCAAGAAACTGACAAGTTCCACTTGTGCTTTTTCTGTCAGTTTTGGATCCTGCAAAATCAGCATCAGTGTTTCCTTTGAGATCTTCTCCATTGCCCTTTGGATACCAGAGACCCATCTGTGATGTTCCAATAAGATATCTAAAAATTCTCTTCGCAACGGTTGCATGGGTTTCCTTGGGACATGATTGGAACCTGGCACACATACAGACACTGAACATAATGTCAGGTCTGTTGGCAGTTAAGTACAGTAGGGATCCAATCATTCTCCTGTACTGAGTAATGTCAAACATCTTCCCATTCTCATCCATGTCTAGTTTGGTTGCAGTAGCCATAGGTGTTCCCATTGGCTTGGCATTCTCCATTCCGAACTTCTTTAGCAGCTCCTTTAGATACTTGGATTGACTGAGAAAGATACCATCATCAAGCTATCTGATTTGCAGTCCAAGGAAGAAATTAAGTTCAGCCATCATAGACATCTCGAATTCTCCCTGCATTAACTCAGAAAATTTCTTGCAAAGAGTTTCATTAGTAGCACCGAAAATAATATCATCAACATAGATTTGAACAATTAGTGAATCTTTATTTTCTTTCTTAGTGAATAAATTTGTGTCAACTTTGCCTCTATTGAACCTCTTTTCTATTAGAAAATTGCTTAGTCTCTCATACCATGCACTAGGGGCTTGTTTTAAACCATAAAGAGCTTTCTTCAGTTTATAAACATGGTTTGGTTTAGTAGAATCCTCAAAACCTGGAGGTTGATCTACATAAACTTCTTCCATGATATATCTATTTAGAAAGGCACTCTTTACATCCATTTGATATAGTAAAATATTTTTCATGCATGCATATGCTAGCAGTATTCTTATAGCTTCTAATCTAGCTACTGGTGCAAAGGTTTCTTCAAAATCAATACCTTCTTCTTGATTATACCCTTTAGCAACCAATCTAGCCTTGTTTCTTATTATTGTTCCAGATTCATCAAGTTTATTTCTAAAAACCCATTTGGTACCAATGACAGGATGATTTTTGGGCATAGGCACTAAAACCCAAACATGATTTCTTTCAAACTGATTTAGTTCATCTTGCATAGCTAAAATCCAGTAATCATCAGTTAAGGCTTCTTCAGCACATTTCGGTTCAATTTGAGAAATGAAAGCACAGTTGAGCATTTGATCCCTTAACTGTTTTCTGGTTTTGACTCTCTCTTGAACATTTCCTATTACTTGATCAACAGGATGATTCTTTTGATATCTCCAAGCTCTAGGGAGTTCTTGAGATGTTTCTTCATTAATTTCTTCATCAAACTCTTGCTCCTGGATATCTTCCTCTGTGTTAACAGATTCAGATATCTTTGGAGGTTCAATTTTACTTTTATCAGAAATGCCAGTTTTTCAAAGTTAAAAGCAAGATCATCCTCATTGGTAACATGTTTTGCAATAGTTTCTTTTTCAATGAAAACCACATGTACAGATTCTTCTACCACATTTGATCTTTTATTATAAACTCTATATGCCTTACTCCTTCTAAAATAGCCCAGAAATATACCTTCATCGGATTTGGCATCAAACTTACCCAGATTTTCTTTCCCATTGTTGTGAACGAAGCATTTACATCTGAACACATGGAGATGGGACAGATTTGGCTTTCTTCCCTTGTAAAACTCGTATGGAGTCTTCCCAAGGATTGGTCTGATGTAGGCTCTGTTTATGATGTAGCTTGCTGTATTTACTGCATCAGCCCAAAACACTTGAGAGAGTTCCTTCTCATTCAGCATAGCTCTGGCCATCTCTCCAATGGTTCTATTCTTCCTCTCTACTACCACATTCTGTTGAGGAGTCCTTGGAGCTGAGAAGTTATGGTCAATCCCATGCTCATTGTAGTACTCCAGGAAGTATGCATTTTCAAACTCTCCTCCATGGTCTGACCTGATTGACACAATAGAAATACCTTTCTCATTTTGCACTTTCTTAGCTAAGGTTACAAATGCATCAGACGTATCACTTTTAGAAGAGTGAAATAATGTCCTAGTAAATCTAGAATAATCATCTACAATTACAAACACATACAAGTTACCACCAAGACTTTTCACCCTAGATGGTCCAATTAAATCCATGTGCAGTAATTCAAGTGGTCTAGTTGTGGTAACTATATTTCTAGATTTAAAAGATCATTTAGTTTGTTTCCCTCTTAAGCATGCGTCACATTCTTTGTCTTTCTCAAAAGATATTTTTGGCAGGCCAGTTACTAGCTCATTTTTAACCAGTTTAGACAATTGATTCATGTTAACATGAGCTAATCTCCTATGCCACAACCAACTATCATTATCCTGACTAATTAAACATACAGAATCCAAGGGAGGAAGTTCATCAAGGTCAAGAGTATAACAGTTAACATCCCTTTGAGCTTTGAGGATTACTTTGTGATCACTTTTTCTGATGACCAATCAAAACTTTGACTCAAACAGCACCCAGGTTCCTCTGTCACAGGTCTGACTCATGCTCAGTAAATTGTGGTTGAGGCCAATTACAAACAGCACCTCTTCAATGGATGTTTCTGGATTTTTCCCCACAATGCCAATGCCAACGATTTTGCCATATTGATCACCTCCAAAGGTCACCTTTCCTCCTTTCTTGTCTCTAAGGGTGATGAACTTCTCCTTATCTCCAGTCATGTGGCTTGAGCAGGCACTGTCCATATACCATTTGTTGTTCTTCTTAGCTTTGAGACAGACCTGCAAAATAATGTTTATGTTTTCTTTTTAAGTACCCAAATTTGCTTGGGTCCTTTTTGGTTAGTAGATTTTTCCCTAGATGCAGATGCAACTTTGGGAACCCATTTAACTTTCCTGCCAAGTCCATTTTTCTTCAATGCACAAGAACTGGAAATATGTCCCTTTTTGTTACAGAAATGACAGGTAATGAAGGGACTGCTAGATTGAGTGGCAGGAAGAAAACAATGCAGATAATACTTTTGTCTTGCATGCTTTGGTTGATTATATGTTTCAATGCAAGATGACATATGATCTTTCTTTCTGTTACTCTCAGCATGCACAAAATGTCTCATGTATGCATTTTGGTTTTTCTTCCTAATCTTTTCCTTGACAACACATGGATCATAGCCAAGACCAGCTTTTCCTTGTGATATTCTTTGGCTCCCCATCAAGGCAAACAATATGTCTTTACCTCTAGTGAGCCTAGACATGCTTTTAACTAAATAATCATTAGTTTGCTTAAGTTCAGTGCATGAAGTGCAGCAAACATATTCAGCAGTAGGTAGAGAGGTGATTTCAGAAGTGTTGCTTTGTGATTCCAGTTTATTAATTTTTCTCTTTGCCAGTTTTAGTTTTTTAGCAATTTTAATAAACTCATCATGAAGCTCATGAAATGCATGAAGTAACTCAGAATAGGAAGGTTCAGATTCATATACCTCTTCTTCCAGATCACTGCTGCATGAGGGATCGGCTTCTTCAGAAGCAAGTGCCATCAGGCAGATGTTGGCGATCTCATCCTCATCTTCTTCTTCCTCATCTGAGCTATTGCCCCATATTGAAGAGATGTAGGCTTTCTTCTTTTTCCCTTGGTCAGCAACTTTCTTTTCTCTTTCTTGCTTTTTGAGGAATTGAGGACAATCCCATTTGATGTGTCCTTGCTTCTTGCATTCATAGCAAGTCACAGGCTCTTTTGCCTCTTTCTTGCTTTCACTAGCTGCTCCTTTCTTGAAGAATCTCTTGTTCTTCTTCTTGCTGTAGAATCTTCCGAATTTTCTGACCATCACAGCCAGAGTTTCCTCATCCAGCTCATCTCCTTCATCAGATTCCTTTTCCTTTTCATCAGCAGCTTTGAGGGCAAGGCCTTTCTTCTTTCTGTCCAGCCCAGCTTCCTTGAGAGCTTTGATTTTCCCTTCATATTCTTCAAGGCTGCCGAAGAGAGCTATGACAGAGGCCATTGATTCTCCTCTGGCTTCTTCTATTGCTGTCACCTTGGGCTGCCATTCCAGAGGGAGAGCTCTGAGTATCTTTCTTCCTTTATCAGACTAAGTGTATTCCTTTCCCAGGCTCTTCAGTTGATTCACAATAAGAGTAAATCTCTTTTGGAGCTCCTTTACAGTTTCTCCTTCACCCATTCTGAAGCTCTCATACTCCCCAATGCATGTATTGAGTCTGTTCTCCCTGACCCCAGATGTTCCTTCATGCGCAATCTGCAGAGTGTCCCACATTCCTTTTGCAATGGTGCATTGTGAGACTCTGTAGAATTTGTCCTGGTTCAGGGCACTGACTAAGCAATGCTTTGCTTTAAAATTTAGCAGAACTCTCCTTCTGTCTTCTTCATTCCATTATACTTCTAGCTTCTCTCTGTGTCTTCCATCTTCAGTTAGAGCCATTGGGATGAAATCACCTTTCTCAATGACTTATCAGATGTCAAGATCAATTGATTGGAGGTAGATCTGCATCCTCATCTTTCAGTACCCATAATGCTCTCCACTGAAGCCTGGTGGTCTGTTAGTGTTGTTCCCCTCAGGAAGTATGCTGTCTCCAAAGCCAGCCATCTTAATTCCCGGACTGTGAGATCCTTTGAATGCGAAACTAGGCTCTGATACCACTTGTTAGCAAGGCTGACTTCCCAAAAGGGGGGGTGAATTGGGAAGATTGCAATTTTTCTGCACAAAGTGAGATAAGTGAAGGTAGCACAGTTTAAATGAAGCAACGTATAAAACAGAGTAAGCTGAAAAGTAAAGATAGGGAATAGAAGACTCAGTAATTTATCCTGGTTCGGTTTGACTCCTTGACCTACTTCCAGTCCCCAAGACTACTCTTGAGATTTTTCACTATATAGCAAGAATTCAATGGGCTTCTTACTAATGCCACAGTACAATGAGTATGCTCTGTTTTCTGGAGCTTTCTCACTCTCTCTTAGCACTTATACAATGTGCTTCCCAATCCCCTTGTGATTTCCCCTCACAAGTAAATCTATCTTCCAGATGAAGAGTAGATTGTTTACAATAATATAACTCTCTTGAATAGAGTAGATATGAAGGTTAAAGTACAGATATTGAAGCTAGAGGGTAAAAGCTCCTGAGAAGAAGTTTTGACAAAAATTCGGTATATACAAGTTAGATTCGTTACCCACAACTTCAAATATTGTTGTATTTATAGATTTAGGTCTCAAATGTCCGTTAGAGACTTAATCTATCCGTTGGAGAAGTTATCCAACGGTTACTCTGAAAAACTATCCGTTAACCAACCGCATTTAATGCTTCTGACATACTAAAATTCGAATTTTGGTTGGTCAACTGATGAATTTCGAAGGAACCGAAGGTTAAAGCTTCCAACGTTGAAATACTGAAGTTCGGCTGTCCATGAAGTGAAATTCAAATTTTGAAACTTACAGAACATTTTCACAATATGACATACGAATTTTGAAGAAGAAAGTTTTTTGGTTAAGTGTGAACAGTGTTTTCAATTTGCTACAGTGCCCTTGAAATTCGAATTTTGGAAACCCATAATTCGTCTGTTCCCAGTACGTGAAAAGAAGGTACAGTAGTTCACTTTCTTTGAAATTCGAATGTTGAAGAGTGAAGTTCGTCTGTCAGAGAGACTCTTTTCAGACTAACTTCATCATTCGAATATTGTAAGTTCTTATCATTCGTATGTCAATGTTTCACTTCAACAGACTCAAGAACTTAGCTTCTAAAATTCGAACTTCAATGTTCAAAGTTTGTCTGTCAGAGAGCAGTTTTGAAACTTAAATCATTCTTGATCTCAGATGAACTTTAACATGGTTTCAGGTGAATTTCTTCTATTTTTTCAAGTTTTGTTTTGTCTGAAATTCGAATTTTGAAGATCTAAAGTTCGTCTGTTTCAAGGAAACTTCTTTTAGACTTAGATGAAAATTCGAATGTTGGAAAGTCAAAGTTCATCTGTCAGAGAAAAGCTTCTTTCAGTCTTTGATGGAAATTCGAATTTTGGATAATCAAAATTCGTCTGACAGAGAGACAACTCTTCAGACTTATTCAGTTTTGACTCGAAATTCGAATTTCCAAAGGCAAAGTTCGAATTTCCAATATGACAGTTCATTTTAAACTTTCAAACTTCGTCTGTTTGTGGGTATTTTTCAAATAAGTCAAGATTTAACACACAATCAAGGTTGAAAAACATCGTTTTCTCAAATCAAAATCTTTTACCCAATCACAACTAAAACTAAAGATCCTACAAAAGATCTAACAGCAAATACTCGAAAAATCTTCACTTGAAGCACTTTGATCTCCTTTGATATCTTCAATCCGAGCTCTTGAGTGTTGGTTTGGAATCATCAAAACTCTTGATTCAACAAAGATAAGATTGATTACAAAGATTAAACTCTCTTAAATAGAGTGAATATGAAAGTTGAAGTACAAAATATTGAAGTGAGAGAGTAAGAAACTTTGAGTAAAAGATTTGGCAGAGTTTCAGTATATTTAATGTTAAAATCGTTACCCACAACTTCAAATGATGTTATATTTATAGATTTAGGTCTCAAATATCCGTTAGAGACAAAATCTATCCGTTGGAGAAGTTATCCAACGGTTACTCTGAAAAACTATTCATTAACCAACCGCATTTAATGCTTCTGACATACTGAAATTTGAATTTTGGTTGGTCAACGGACGAATTTCAAAGAAACCGAAGGTTAACAGCTTCAATATTGAAAGCCCGAAGTTCATCTGTCATGAAGTGAAATTCGAATTTTGATATTTGGAAAATGTTTCTGTGTTGTGACATACGAATTTTCAAGTAGAAAGTTTTTCTGTGAAGTGTGAATAGTATTCTCAATTTGCTAAAGTGCCTTCAAAATTTGAATTTTAGAACTCCAAAATTCATCTATCCGTAGCTAGTTTAAAAGGCTCAGTAGTTCATATAGTTCAAAATTCAAATTTTTAAGGGACAAAGTGCGTCTGTCAGAGAGACCTCTTTTCAGCTTAACTTCAAAATTTGAATTTATAAATACTGTCATTCGTATGTCAACATATCACTTTAGCAGACTCACAAACTTAGTTTTTGAAATTCGAATTTTCATGTTCAAAGTTCATCTATCAGTGAGCAATTTTGAAATCCATTCTAAACTTAGTTTCAGATGAACTTTGACATGATTTCAGATGAATTTCTTTAGTTTTTATAAGTTTCATTTTGTCTGAAATTCAAATTTTCAAAGCTCAAAGTTCGTCTGTTACTTAAAGCTCCTTTCAGACACTTATCAAAATTCGAATTCCATGAAGTCAAAATTCATCTGTCAGAGAGGCATCTCTTTAGATTTGTTCAGTTTTAGTACGAAGTTTGAATTTCCAAAGCCAAAGTTCGAATGTTCACTATGACAGATTGGTATTAACCTCTCAAATTTCATCTGTTGGTGGGTGTTTTTCAAATATTCCATGATTTAACGTAGAATCAAGATTTTAAAATATCTTTTCATCAAATCAAAGTCTTTTGCTCAAATAAAATATTACCAAACAACCTACATCTATTCTTTTATGGATTCTTCAAAATTTCTTCACTTTGAATTCTTTTGGGCACCTTTGATATCTTTATTCCAAGCTCTTGAGGGTTGGTTTGGAATCATCAAAACTCTGGATTCAACAACATCCACATCTAAGCCAGCAATTGCTATCTTCAAGACTTGTCCTCTTATGTTATTAAAATATTTCTAGGCCAGGTTTTCATAAAATAATACTTGCAAGGAAAACTATCATTAAGATGAGTATCTATTTCTTCTATTACTATTATTTCATCGCTTCATTCTCTTTCTACATTTCTTACTTTTGTCAGCAACAGCTTCTCTAACATCTGCTGGGTAGCAGGCATAAAACTTTGATTATTCAAACTATTTCCCGTTATTCTGCTAACCTCTACTATTATACTAAATTGCTTACTTCGTATTAGGCTTTCCTTTTCCTGATGACTGGCTTTATTCCTCTTCTTAACTTTTCTATCTTCCACCTATAGTCATCATACTATTATAACTAGGTGAAGTTCTGTACTAACTATATGAATGTGGCTTTGTACTTACTTACTAACTAATCCATTGCTTATCAGAACATAATGATCTCATCCTAACTAATTGCAAGAAATATTTATCATAAAAGATTACAAATTAATTTCCACGTCAAGGTTATGTTCTGAGCTTATAGGATGAAGTCAGTATTATGCCACCATCTATCAGCCTTTTTCCTTTAGCATACAGGTAGCCAACTGGGTTCTCACTTCGGAGGAGTTGCTCATTAACCTGGTAATCTTTTCTAAACTCAGTACTCAGCCCTCTACCTTTTGTACATCAAACCTTTCATTAAATGAGGGAGGACATCATCTCCAAAACTGAGCTACTACATGCTATGGTTTAGCATAATCAATTTTTATTCTCGCTGCCAGGTTCATTAGTACAACTTGGAGTACCTGCTGCTGATATTGCCTCAGAGATGAAATTTCAACTCTGGTTTCCTGAGGCTATCTTTGAGTGTCTAAGGTTCACTGTAACTTTCAATGATCCTTTGCTGTGAACCACTTTAAATTCATTATAATCTATTCATAAATATTTATACATGATCTCTTTCATCATTCTATTCCAGAGGGACCAGAGCTACTTTCACCTCCAATAGAAGCTTAATCAAAATTCTCTTTTGGATGCTCTTCTGAGTCCTTAGAATCTTCTTCTTCTATGTCTATAATAGAACCCTTTTGTTCTAAATGGATCACCTCTAAATATGCTAACTCTTTAATATAATCTTGAAATGTTTCTGGCATTTCTTCTTGGAGTTTAACTTTGTGTGGCATCAACAGATGAGGATATAAGACTTAAGTCTGTTGGAGCCAGTACTTGATCATTAGCTCCTATTGGCTGAGGATTTAACCTAATATCCCTTTATATGTAATAGGTTACAACATATTCTTCTAAACTGGCGAACTATGCACTGTCTAGCTTGGCTTTAATACAAGTCCAGAAGAAATCATTAGGGATTTCATTTTCTAATGTATTAGTCCAGTCTTAGCTTCTCCAGCTTACTCATCTTCCTTCTCCCTCTTTTTGACATCATTAGAAGCTGGAATGTGTACAAAGGGAGGAGGTATCTTGCTCATAGGAATGGCTTAAAGAGGGATAGGTATGAATGGCACGAATGAGGGTATATGAGGAAGAGGGTCTAATGGCTTAGCTTCATCATCAAACTTAGAGAGTAGCTCTTGCATTTCCCTTCAGGATAGATCAAGTTTAGCTCGTTGCTCCTCTGAGGGGCCATATTCAAAGAGTAACGGTTGAGGAGCAAGTGGAGTAAACATTTCATCGAGCTCTTTCTTCTAAGCTTGTACTATTGCATCATAGGTAATAGTAGTAATGTCCATATAGAGCTTGATGCCTCTTTCCTTATTGAGGGCAGCTTGAATGATTGGTGCAGTAGTGAGTCCTACAACAAGTTTTTCCATTTGCTCAGTCTCTTGTAACTATAGAATTGACTCTTAAGCAATGTCCTTCATTACTGGCTCATGAGATCCTTCTTCCTAAGTGGCTTCTTCCTCCATGGCATGGTCCAAAGGTAGACTAGGACTTGTTTCATTGCTCGAAGCCTACGGCACAGCTACAATACCAACAACAGTAGTGGCAGTATCAGTAGCTGTAGCCTGAAGGGAATCTATCTAAAAGGGCTATGAGCTTTAGGAGAGATAGATTTGGTAGGATCAGAGGGTCTAGGTTGAGGTAGTGCTGATGTGGTAGGGATAAAGCTTTTGATGTCTTCGTATGCATCATCAATCACCTTAAGGTTCTTGACCTGGCAAGTGATTTGATCTTGCAAGTGTGTAAACTTGGTATTCTGTTCCTCTCTGATGTTCAACATTATTGCAGACAGGCTATCATATAGTTCAGTTATAGTATTGGGTTTAGTCTAAGTGGATGGAGTGGATGGTTGAGGTGGCTGGGTAGGTTGTGGTTGAGGAGACTCTAGTTGGGTTAGTTGAGGTATAGCCTGAATGTTTGGAATAGTCTCAGATGTACCCCCTTGCTACTTTGCTACTATAACTCTCCTCTTTTATAGAATAGATCTTATGATTTACCTGCTCCTTTCCCAATCCATTTTCCTTCTTTCCTTTCTATTCCCATCCTCATCAACTTTTCATTTTTAAACACTTCAGTTGGCTTCCCTTTGCCTTTCTCTAGATGCTGTGTTTTGACATATTGAAGCATCTTGGTGATGATAGAGGCATAGGGCAAGGTAGAATGTTTTCATTGATCCATTACGTTGATCATTCTCTAGAAGATGATATGATCTAGATTTAACAGTTTTTCTTGTATCAAGGTAGTCATCACTTGAGCCTTAGCCCTAGTGATTTGGTTAAAGCTACCTTCTTTGTTGAAGAAGATCCTTGACACGATGTAGTGCAGGACTCTAGCTTGTACACTTAGATCAGAGGGCTTCACAAGCTTTAGAGGAGGCCTATTCTCACACCTTCTAAAGAGAGCATTCAGGATTGTGCTTTCCTTATAGTTTAGAAATTCTCCACTTTCCTCATTTGCATTATCATCCTTATCCATGTATTTGGAGATGGAGATGTCATTCTTGAATCCCTGTTGTCCAAGAATCTCCAAAACCTCATTAATATTCTCATCAAATAACCATAGAGTCCTAGACCTAAGTGTCATATAGTACTTCCTCTTTTTCTTATTGTATTTCAAAGCAGCATACCAAGTTTTAATGACCTCATCATTATACTTTTCCTTAATTTCCAACAAATTTTTATACTTGCTCATCCAAAACCCAGCATCAAAGTTATTGGAAACTAAAAATTATTCCAAATTGGTGCAGTAAGGAGTTATTACCTTCTTTGCTACAAACGTCACGTTATATTCTTCCAAGATTTGATCAGAACTGCAAAGAGGCTCTGTACTTAACTGCAGTTCCTCTAACTCAGTGCTGGACGTAGGGATAGTAGGGGCTGGTTTCTTTGATTTAGCCTTGGGTGTTGTTTTCTACTTTTTAGATGGAGTTCCCTTGCTAGATTCAGTTTTTCTTTTCTGGGTTTCTCCCTCTTTTGAAGCATGTTGAGATTTGGTTGCACGTTTGGGTCTGGACTCTCTTTTTCCTATGTTGGCATTCTCAACTCTCACTATTTTCTTTTGAAATGTGTTTCAACAAATCCTTCTGAGGCATTTCATAGGTTCGATTTGAGGTTTAATCAGTGAGAAATGAGGTTTACTGAAGGAATTTAAGAATGATTAAGAGAAGAGAGGAATGGCTTCAGTTCAGAGATGTATAAGGTTGCATCTGTTCAAAGCAGGAACCTTTAGATTTCATTTTGTAACTATTCAACAGACAAATTTTGGTGGCCAAAATTTGAATTTCGGTTAGTTATATTATCTACTCAACACAGAGAAGCTACCTGATAGACAAATTTTCATCCTTGAAGTTCATCCATCAGAGACTTGGTATTGACAGACACTTCAATAGATGAACTTTGAGCCATCAAAGTTCACATTTTGAGGTTTCATCATAAGGGAAACAAGTACATATTGTTCAATAGACGAATTTTTGGATTCAAAATTTGAATTGTGAGCCCTTGTGAAGAAATTTCTGAACTGCGACTTTTAAATCATTAAAATTTGAATGTTGAACGCATGGACACAGCCAACACTCATACCAACATGCAAAATTCAAATTTCAACTAAGCAACAGATGAATTTTGAGTGAACTAAAAATATTAGAATAACATGTAAAGCACTGAAATACGTCTGTTTGAGCACTTAAGATCAAATTTTAAGCATGCCAACTCATTTAAGAACATGATAGAGCATAGAAATTTGTCTAACATCATCCAAAATGTGAATTTTACAGGATTGAACTTACTAATAAACTTCCATCTTCCTTTAGCAGATGTTGATTAAGTAAGTGTGAGATACTCCATTATATTGATTTCTCTTGCATTCAAGCTCATGAGGAGTAACTATAAAATGCTTTAAACATACTCTAAAGCTTAAGTCAATATAAATCTTAATAACTTAGCTTTAGAAAGTGAATAGATTCAATTAGAGGCTTGTTTTACAATTCATTAGGATTTACCATTCCAGTTCTCTTCTGATTTTACAATATTTGTCCTCTAGAAGTGGCTTGGTCAAAATGTCTACAAGCTAATCTTTTATAGGGACAAATTCACCCATGTTGTTTCTTTTCAAGACATGGTCCCATATGAAGTGGTATCTGACCTTAATGTGCTTTGTCCTTGAATGCATTGCTAGAATCTTTATGATGTTGATGGTACTTTGATTATCACATCTTATAGGTATTTTCTTCATCTCAATCTCAAGATCTTCAAGTTACTGCTTCATCCAAAGAATTTGTGTACAGAAGCTTCCAGCAGCTATATATTTAGCTTCTACTATAGAGAGAGCCATATTGTTTTGTTTCTTGTTGAACCATAAGATAAGAGATCCTCCCAAAAATTGGCATGTCTCACTTGTGCTCTTTCTGTTAGATTTGGATCTAGCAAAGTCAGCATTAGTATGTCCAACAAGTTCTTTTGCATTGCCCTTAGGATACCAAAGTCCCATCTGTGATGTTCCAATTAAATATCTAAATATTTTTTTCACAGCTATTGCATGGGACTCTTTGGGACATGGTTGGAATCTAGTACACATGCAGACGCTGAACATGATGTCAGGTTTATTGGCTATTAGGTACAATAATGAGCCAATCATTCTTCTGTATGGAGTTATATCAAATGGTTTTCCTCCATCATTCATGTCAAGCTTTGTGGAAGTGGCCATTGGAGTTCCCATTGATTTAGCATTTTCCATTCCAAACTTCTTCAGCAACTCTTTTAAGTACTTGGATTGATTAAGAAAGATACCGTCATCACATTTTTTGATTTGCAATCCAAGGAAAAAGTTTAGCTCTCCCATCATTGAGATCTCAAATTCACTTTGCATTAGTGATAGAGTACAATTGAGGTATGAAGCATTTGATGATAAAGGCAAGCTAAGAGAAACAATGGACCAGGGATAAATTCAAGGCTCACTTCAAGGTAATGGAGGACTAATGACTAAAGTTAGAACAAAAGCCATGAATGGGGTGATCCAAAACATGATTAACATGAAACCATTATATTTCAATGATTTTGAGGCCCAAAACAAAGAAAGGGGCAAGCTGAAAATGTGGAACCAAATTATAGTCAAAGAGCCCAACTTGGAGAAAGCCCAACAAGGAGGATTCACTTAAAATCCATATGCTTCTCATGTGCTCAGTAAAAGTGATGCTTTCAAAGATTATTTTAGTTAATTTGTTTCCTTTTTGAATAAAGAACATACAATCATAAATCTGATTTGTTTTCCTTTATGCATTAAAAAGGAGCCAACTTTTTCAAATTCAAAATTAGAATTAAATGCTCCTTTTTGCTTAGGGTTTTCTTTTTGTATTAATGAGCATTAATAAAGTTAGGTTTGTGCGCTGAACTAGAGTTAGTTTGTGAGTTAATATTTTCCTATAAATAGGCACCTCTTGTACTCTTGAAAAACATAACATGAATGGATGAATTTCTTTTCAGCAACTTTGTTGTTGTTCAGTGAATTCTTTCTTGCTTATGATTGAGTGCCAAAAAGAATGAGGACTTATCAAGGAGTAGTGATCCTTGTGGCATCCTGGAGTTAGGATTCAAGAGACGGGTTCTTTTGGAGTCTATTTCCTTCGACCAATATTTTGTTTCAGTCTTCTTTTTTTTTCATCGTTTTTATTTTTTTTCAGTTTTTGTTCATTGTTATTCCTATGTTCAATTCATGTTTCCTTGAGTTGCATGATCCTTAAATCAAAGAAGGCTCTTAGGACGGGTTCCTAACATGTCTCCCATCAATTAACTTAGAAAAATTCTTGAACAAAGATTCATTAGTAGCATCAAATATGATATCATCAACATAAATTTGAACAATGAGCAAATATTTTTTTTCCTTTTTAGTGGACAAAGTTGTATCAACTTTGCCCCTATTTCATCATTTTTTGATTAGAAAGTTACTTAGTCTTTCACATCATGCTCTAGGTGCTTATTTTAAACCATAAAGAGCTTTCTTCAGTTTATATACATGATTTGGTTTTGTTGAGTCCTCAAAGCCCAGAGGTTGGTCAACATAAGCCTCTTCCATGATATACATATTCAAAAAGGCACTTTTTATATCCATTTGATGCAACATTATATCTTTTATACAAGTATAGGCTAGGAGAATTCTCATGGCTTCTAATCTTGCAAATGGAGCAAAATTTTTCTCATAATCTATGCCTTCCTCCTAATTGTATCCTTTACCTACCAACCTAGCTTTGTTTCTAATTATTACTACAGGTTCATCAAGTTTGTTTCTAAATACCCATTTGGTTCCAATAATTGGTGATCATTGGCCTAGCCACTAAATCCCAAACTTGATTTCTCTCAATTTGATTTAATTCTTCTTGTATAGTTAATGTCCAGTGTTCATCTGTTAAAACTTCCTCAATACACTTAAGTTCAATCTGAGAGATAAATGCACACTTATTTATGTGACCTCTAAGTTGTTTTCTGGTTTTAACATTCTCTTGAACATCTCCAATCACTTGATTAACATGTTGACTCCTTTGATATCTCCAAGCTCTAAAGAGTTCTTCAGAAATTTCTTCATTACCTTCAAGTTCCAGATCTTTCTCCTTAATATCTTCCTCTATAGCAGTAGATTCTGATATTTTTAGAGGTTCAGATTTATTTTCCTTAGAGAGGTTCATATTTTTTAAACTAGGAATAAGTTCTTCCTCATCTAAGGCAGGTTTAGAAACAATTTTATTCTCAATGAAAACTACATGCACAAATTCTTCTATGGTCCTAGACTTTTTGTTAAATACCCTATATACTTTACTTCTACTAGAATAGCTAAGGAATATACCATTGTCTAATTTGGCATCAAACTTACCCAGATTCTCATTTCCATTATTGTGGATGAAGCATTTGCATCCAAACATGTGCAGGTGTAAGAGATTTGGCTTCCATCCTTTGTAGAGCTCATAAGGTTTCTTCCCTAAAATTGGTCTGATGTGAGCTCTATTAATGATGGAGCTTGCTGTGTTTATTGCATTAGCCTAGAAGTATTATGGAAGTTATTTCTTATTCAACATTACTCTTGCCATTTCTCCGAAGGTTCTGTTCTTCCTCTTCACTGTACTATTTTGTTAGGGTGTTATTGGAGTTGAAAAGTTATGCTTAGTTCCATGTTCTTTGCAGTACTCCAAGAAGCTTGAATTTTTCAAATAATCCTCTATGAAATACCTTTCTCATTTTGCACTTTCTTGGCGAAAGTTATAAATGCATCAAATGACTCATCTTTGGAGGAAAGAAACAAAGTTTAAGTGAATCTAGAATAGTCATCTACAATTACTAACACAAATAGATCTCCACCAATACTTTTTACTCTAGATGGACCTATCAAATCCATATGTAGTAACTATAGTAGTCTAGATATAGTGATAACATTTTTAGATTTGAAAGATAACTTAGTTTGTTTCCCTTTAAGACATGGATCACATTCTCTATCTTTTTCAAAAGAAATTTTGGCAATTCAGTATCTAACTCGTTTTTAATTAACTTGTTTAGTTGGTTTACATTAACATGTACCAGTCTTCTATGCCATAACCAACTTTCATTATCTTTACTAATTAAGCATATAGAATCTATGTTTAGAAGTTAATCTAAGTTAATAGTATAGCAATTACCATCCCTTTAAGCTTTGAAGATAACTTTGCGATCACTTTTTCTGATAACCAAGAAGAATTCTGAGTCAAATATCACCTACCTAATTTCCTTTGTCATAGGTCTGACTCACACTCAGCAAGTTGTGGTTAAGCCCAATTACAAATAGCATCTCTTCTATCGATGTTTCTGGATTTTTATCCATGATGCCAATGCCAACCACCTTGCCATATTGGTCACCTCCGAAGGCTACTTTTCCTCCTTTCTTGTCTCTGAGGGTGTTGAACTTCTCCTTATCACCAGTCATATGTCGTGAGCATGTACTATCCATATACCATTTGTTGCTCTTGCCAGCTCTAAGACATACCTGCAAGACCAAAATTCAGTCTTCCTTTTTAGGTACCCAAATTTGTTTGGGTCCTTTTACTGTTAGTGGTATTTTCCCTAGGTATAGATTTACTTTTGGGAACCCATTCTATCTTCCTACCGAGTCCATTTTTCCTTAAGGAACATAAACTGGATATGTGTCCCTTCTTGTTACAAAAGTGACAGGTGATAAAAGGACTGCTGTATTGAGATGCAGGAAGAAGTCAATGCATATAATATTTTTGTTTCACATATTTCGATTGGGTATAATATTTAATAGTTTTTGAAATGTCACTTTTCTTCTTATGCCTATTTGCACTTACAAAATATCTCATATGTAAATTTTGATTTTTCTTCTTATTCCTTTCCTTGACTGCACAAGGGTCATAACCAAGACCAACTTTATGTTGTGCAATCCTTTGACTACCTAATAATGCATACAACATGTCTCACATTTGGTAAGTTTAGCTAGACTTTTGAGAAGATATTCATTATTTTTCTTTAGCTCAATGCATGATACACAACACGCATATTCAATTTTATGTTGAGATACAATGTCAGCCATTTTATATTTTGATTCTAATTTGCTAATCTTCTTCTTAGCTAGTTTCAGTTTTTTTGGAATTTTAATGAATTCATCATGTAGATCATGAAATGCATCAAGTAGTTCAGAATAAGAAGAGTCAAAATCATTTACCTCATCTTCATGCCCACTATCAATTTGATTATGAGCTTCTTCTGCAGCACGTGTCATTAGGCATATGTTAGCAATCTTTTCCTCATCTTCATCCTTTTTATTTGAGCTGTTGAGCCAAATTGAGGAGATGTATGCCCTGTTCTTTTTGTTCTTCTCAACAGCTTTCTTTTCTTTTTACTGTTTTTTCAACAATTGTAGGCATTCCCATTTGATGTGCCTTTGCTTCTTTTATCATCATCATCCCATTCTGCTTATGTTTTTTTCTACTAGCTGCTCCTACTTGTTTCTCTTCATAAAGACAAAATCTCTCTTTTCTACTATGGACCACATGTCAAGGTCCAAAGTCTTTAAAAACAGTTTCATCTTTATCTTCTAGTATGTATAATTTTGACCATCAAAACTTGGAGCTCTATTCATATTGGTAGCCTTTGGAAGTAGGTTCTCCCTTAAACCAGACATAGCTTCTCCCAGAGTGTTAATTCCTTTTTTTAGGAGTACATGCTCTGATACTACTTGTTAAAATAGCTGACTTTTCAAGAGGGGGTGAATCGGGAAGTTTAAAAATTTTCTATAAAAATGTAATTACCCAGTGAAAGTAAAAGTTTGCAAAAAACAGAGTGCAATAAATATTGAAAGTAAATACAAGAGCAAGAAAGAAGGGACTCAGAAATTTATCCATGTTCAGTCTTATCCTCTTAACTCGTGTCTAGTCCCTAAGTCACCACTTGATATTTCTATTATTTGTAAGAATTCAACTGGCTCCTTGCAATGCCACAACACAACTTTATGCTTTGTTCTAAAAGCTCTCAAATTCTACACTCTGCACTCTTACAAAGTGTTTCCCCAATTCCCTTGTGAATCCCCTCAAAAGAAATTCTTCTTCCAGATGAAGAAATATTTTACACAGAAAGAAAACTCTCTAAATTAGAGTAGATATGATAGTTGAAATACAATAAATGAAGTGTAAGAGTGAAAAGGCTTTGACTAATGAATTAACTGAGTTTTAGTGTATTCAACATTAAAATTATTACCTACAACTTTAAATGAAGTTTTATTTATAGATTTGTAACTTAACTACTTGTTAGACACAAGATCTAGCCATTAGAGATGTTAACCAACAGTTACTCTGCAAAACTAGCCGTTCACCAACTATATTTAATGCGTCTAACACAGCAAAATTTGAATTTTGGGTGTCAACAGATGAATTTCACAGAGACCATAAGCTAAGGACTTAATCGTTGAACTTCTAAAATTTATCTATTCAAGAGTAAAATTTGAATTATGAATTTGTCAAATATATCCCATGTTAAAACATACGAATTCTCATATTAAAAGTGCATATATCAAGTTTGAACAATTATCTCATGTTTTCATGATGCACTTGAAATTTCAAATTTTAGAATATGAAATTCGTCTGTTAGAGGCTTTTTCAACATGGTACAAAAGTTCACCTCTGTGAAATTCAAATTTTGCACTTCAAAGTTCTTCTGTCAGAGACATACTCTAATGAGACTCACAAGTTCTTATTCCAAAATGTGAATTTTGAAATCCAAAATTCGTTTATCAGAGGGAGTGACCCTGAACTCTTTATGCACTTTAATAACATTTAAAGTTTGACTAGACCACAGACAAATTTTACACATTTTACTAATTATGCTTAACTTAAAATTCAAATTTCAAAACTTGAAATTCATCTATCAGAGATGATAACTCTGTAACTTTGAATTTCAGTAAGTAAAGTTTGAATGTTACACAAAATTCATAAGAATCAATATCAAAATTAGTCTGTTAGTCAGTGTTTTCCAAATCTAACATATGCTAGCATAGGATAACTGTGAAAATACATGTTAATGCTGTGGTGACATGAATAACTAAGAATCAAAGCCTTTTACTCAATGTACATTATGAGAAATCTCAACAACTAAATCTTCACATATTTTTCATTGGACTTTTTCACTTTTATGCTTTTACACTCCTTTGATATTCTCCTTCCAAGCTCTAGTTGTTTGGAATTATCAAAACCTCTGATTGAACATGCTAATGCACATTTTATTTCTTTATATACAATTAAATGTATTTGGAATATATGTGTATATGCATGTTGATATGCATCCTCACATAATAATATATCGATACATTGATGACAATGAATATAATAATTTCGATTGCATATGGTATTAGCATGCTAACATGACAGTGATGATGATTCACAGTTATATAGATGTGTGGCATGACATTAAGTATCATTATCACATTGAGCATAGTGGGACTCGATGGATGAGGTGATGATGATGAGATAGGATATGATATGATGATGATATGATGAAACATCCTTGCCACTAAATCCTCTTCTATGGCCAGGAGAGCCAGATAGCAGTGGATTTGGGGATGCACCTTCCCTATATCACCACCAATTTGGGTGGTTCAGGAGAAGGAAAGCTACAGTCCAACAATTAGTGTGACCTTTGACCAGATGCACTAGTGTAAGGTGAGCTTGGTGATGTCCTAGCATTAGTCTTCACCAGTTGTTGGAAGGGAATCACCTATATAAAATGTCTTGTGATTATGTCAACCCGTGGTTCAAGCCATGTATGAGGGAGATTATGCATAGCATTATATTTTCATTACATGACATCATATATATGCATTATAGATATACTTGTTATATGTATATTGTTTGTTGTGTATTGTATGTTCTTCTTGGTTATTAAGACTCTATCTCATACTCTCTATGGTTAACATTTCAGGCAAAAATTTTAGCATTAGTCCAGAGAGGTCTAAAGGAGTCTTAGCTCTCCTTCATGCAGGGATATCCAAGTGTAGCGAATAGTTATACGTTATTCAGTTTATGTAATATTGTGTCAAGTAGGTTGTGTTAGTAAGGCTGACTTCCCAAGAGGGGGGTGAATTGGGAAGATTGAAATTTTTCTGCACAAAGTAAAATATGTGAAGATAGCACAGTGTAAAGGAAGCAGCGTGTAAAACAGAGCAAGCTGAAAAGTAAAGATGAGAAGAAGAAGACTCAGTAATTTATCCTGGTTCGGTCTATCCACTTGACCTACATCCAGTCCTCAAGACCACTCTTGAGATTTTTCCACTATACAGCAAGAATTCAACGGGCTTCTTGCTAATGCCACAGTACAATGAGTATACTTTGTTTCTGGAGCTTTCTCAATCTGTAAGCACTTCTACAATGTGCTTCCTAATCCCCTTGTGATTTCCCCTCACAAGTAAATCTATCTTCCAGATAAAGAGTAGATTGTTTACAAAGATATAAGTCTCTTGAATATAGTAGATATGAAGGTTGAAGTACAGATATTGAAGTTGAGAGGGTAAAAGCTTTTTGAGAAATTGATTTGGCAGAGTTTCAGTATATACAAGTTTGATTTGTTACCCACAACTTCAAATGATGTTATATTTATAGATTTAGGTCTCAAATGTCCATTAGAGACAAAATCTATCCGTTGAGGAAGTTATCCAACGGTTACTCTGAAAAACTATCCGTTTACCAACCGCATTTAATGTTTCTGACACACTGAAATTCGAATTTTGGTTGACCAACAGACGAATTTTGAAGGAACCGAAGGTTAAAGCTTTCAACGTTACAGCATGAAGTTCGTCTGTTCATGAAGTGAAATTCAAATTTTGAATCTTACAAAACATTTTCACAATGTGACATACGAATTTTCAAGAGGAAAGTTTTTCGGTTAAGTATGAACAGTGTTTTCAATTTTCTACAGTGCCCTCGAAATTTGAATTTTGGAAGCCCAAAATTCGTCTGTCTGTAAAACGTTCAAAGAGGCACAGTAGTTTACTTTCTTCGAAATTCAAATGTTGAAATAGTGAAGTTCGTCTATCAGAGAGATTCTTTTCAGACTAACTTCAACATTCGAAGTTACAAAGCTCTGTCATTCGTATGTCAATATTTCATTCCAACAGACTCACAAACTTAGCTTCTGAAATTCGAATTTTAATGTTCAAAGTTCGTCTGACAGAAAGCAGTTTTGAAACTTAAATTATTCTTGATCTCAGATGAACTTTAACATTGTTTCAGACGAATTTCTTCCATTTTCATAAGTTGTGTTTTGTTTGAAATTCGAATTTTGAAGACTCAAAGTTCGTCTGTTTCAAAGAAGCTCCTTTCAGACTTATATGAAAATTCGAATGTTGGAAAGTCAAAGTTCGTCTGTCAGAGAGCATTTTTAAAACTTAATTTCATCTTGATTTCAGATGAGCTTCAATATTATCTCAGACGAATTTCTTTGATTTTCACAAACTGCATTTTATCTGAAATTCGAATTTTGGAGATGTGAAGTTTGTCTATTAGTGAAAAGCTTCTTTCAGTCTTAGATGGAAATTCGAATTTTGGATAATCAAAATTCGTCTGACAGAGAGACAACTCTTCAGACTTATTCAGTTTTGACTCGAAATTCGAATTTCCAAAGGCAAAGTTTGAATTTCTAATATGACAGTTCAGTTTAAACTTTCAAACTTCGTCTGTTTGTGGGTATTTTTCAAATAAGTCAAGATTTAACACAAAATCAAAGTTTAAAAACATCTTTTCTTGAAATCAAAAACTTTTACCCTCATTTGAATATAACAAAAGATCCTACAGAAGATCTAGCAGCTAATACTCAGAAATTCTTCACTTGAAGCACTTTGATCTCCTTTGATATCTTCAATCCAAGCTTTTGGATTTTATTTTGGAATCATCAAAACTCTTGATTCAACAGGTTGTTATTGTTTAGTTGCCTGTGTATGTATTTTTCGGGAGTATTGTTGGTATGTGGTATGATGATATTGAGTGATGATGAATGGTATAGTTATGGCTATATGCCAAATTTATGGTTGATTTGCATATGATGTGGTATGATTGTGGACCCGGTATGGGTCATGGTGTAATGATGCATGTGTTGGTGTTTTGTGTAGGCTTAGTATACCCTGTTTGTGAGCCCAGTGTGATCATTAGGCCTTGTATGTGTGAACTGGGCATAAAGCTTATTGTGTTGATTTGGGGTTCAGGGGGTTGAAACTTGGAGGAGTGGTTTCTACAAGGTAAAACTTCCTTGGATAAGTTACTTTGTCGGTTGTGGCCTATAGAAATGATCCTTAGTGGCCAATTAGTCATTAGTGGCAATTTGAGTGTTGAAGCTGAGTTTTGGATAAAAATGACTAAAGCAGTGGTAGGTATCCAAACTCTTCATACAAAGATGGATTGAGTTGAAATTAGTGTTTATGTATAGATTGGGATAAGAGTGACTTGTAGGAGTTGTAATTAGGTCAATTGGAGATTGAAGTACAAAGTTGTTTGTGTTATAAGTTTATCCAAAAAATTAGCAACTTGCTAATATGGTATCAGCAACGGGCGCCAGGAGCTTGGTCATGGTACTAAGATGTTCTGCCTCTCCCAGGCCATGATGGCACTATAGTTCATCGTGGCATAGACCCATCCTGGTCCTTTCGAAGTTTTTCTATATTTTTTAGTTTTTTAAGTAGTGGATCTAGGGTGTTTAGGAGTATGTCATTACAAATTCTATTTTAGAGGATGCTGGAATAAATCCACCATTCTGAAAGTTTTTTTCAGGGCCAAAATGTAACACCTCATACTATGGCCTATTTCATATGTATCATATCATTTTTTATTCCAAATATGCTTGATGAGAAGCTTGAATCAATTTAATTTCAAAAACAAATTTTCAATTTTCTTAGGTACTGTTCATAGTTCCATTTCTATTTTTCCTGATGAATTTTGAAAATTCATAACTAATTCTACAAAAGTTGTAGTAGAGTGATTCAAGTCTCTAAAAATAGATAAAAAGATTCTATACATGGAAAAACTGGGAAACAGAGCAAATACTTGGTCATTCAATATAGTTTATTCCTTCAAATAGTACTACAGATTTGGTCATTTCTGAAAATTCCTGAAATTGACAATGATTTTGAAAAATCATATTTTCTTTTATTATGGACTAAATCATGCATACTCTATGTCATTTGAAAGCTCTATATGTCTAATTTCTTGAAATATTTTGTATATATTTATTTTACTTGCATAGTGCATAACATTAACTTAAATCGTGAAAGGTCAAAATTCAACTTTTACTAGAACAGTTTTAGGAAAAACTTTATATCTTCTATTATATAGCTCCAATTATCTCCAAATAAGTGGTATATGAAACTTAAAACATAGGCCTTTCTATACATATAAACCACTAAATTTTGGAGCTCTTTACAATTTTATATTATCTTTTAAATTTTTCAGTACCTAACTTTCAGTTTCTAGTTTTCCAAATCTTGCCCTGTTTTGAACCCTAGCTTTGAAAAATAACTATAATTCATACAAAATTCCAAATGGGGTGTTCCTTGGACCATTTTAAAGCTCTATTTGTGTAATTTACAAATATATATAAATACATATGATAAATTACAAAAAACCCCAACAGAGGTGGTATAAATGACCATTTTTATCCCATAACTTGGCTAAACCATTTCCATACATTTATACATGGTCATATCATGCTTCAAACTTGTACCATACATCATGTGAGACCTAAGGAGACACGATGAACTCCATGTACAGCTTCACAATTTCATACATTAATTTACATAATATTTTAAAAATAAGGATTAAAGATAAGATTTTCATTTCTTCCATAAATTCCTTCTTTCTTGCCTTGCTCCTTCTTGGTAACCTTGCCAAAGCTTGTCCCTATTATGTTAGTCATTTTGGAAGAGTGAGATTCAAAGAACTTTAGTAGCATTACCCAATCATGCAATCATATCATCAAGAACATTCACAAAATCATCAATGAATTTCATTAAAATATATGGTGCCATATTATTTTATAAAAATTCTAATAGAGTTTCGCTTAGTAAAATGGACATCTTGTAATATCCCTATATCTACGGGATGCAATAAAATGTATGAAAAAATAGAAAATGAAGCAAGATGGTAAGGCTATATGTTCGGTCCCTAGATGAAATTAATTTATAATATAATTTTTGGAAGAAATTATGCATGGTCCTTAATTGAAATAAATTTTTCACAAGGTCCTTAGTAAAAATTAATTCTAAAACTTGCCCCGGAAAACATATAATATACTACTTGAATGGAAACTAGTCCCTAGTTGAGCACAACGATATAAGTATTGTGTAGTTGAGAGGTCTACTTTAACATCCTACCTCCATCACCAAAAATCTCGAAATACAATCAAACACAAACCAAACAACACCAAAACAACATCTCACAGCCTCAAACCCGCGGAAACGAACCCCAAATTACCAAATTTTGGGCTGGGGCCGCGGTCACTACAGTACCGCCGCGGCTCCGGTTCCCTCTGAAACATACCTCGCTACTGGACGTCTGGCGCCGCGGCGCCCCCTTCTGATGTCCCACATCAGCACTTCACCACTTTGGGGTGAACTTCCGACGCGCATAACTTTATGCTCCGACCTCCGATTGACTCGAATCCAACTCCTACAAGTCAATCTAGTCCCCATCTATCCAAGGACACCACTTTTACCTCAATCCAACTCCGTATGGAGATTCTGGACCCTTGACACTCTTTTGGCCACTTATTGACCAAAACTCACCACTAGCCACCTCCAATTGCCAACAAAGGCAACTGGTCGCTCAGAGACCATTCATACAGGTCGTAAATCTCCAAACCAACCTGTCCAAAGAGGTTTCACCTCAAAGGAACCACTCCTTTGAGTTTGACCCCCTTGAACCCCAACATGACAAGATGGGCTACATGCCCTAACACACAACAACCAGGCCCAAGCCACTCCGGGCTCACAAATATTACCATATAAACTTCCACACACCAAACACTCTTAGCCCACCAACATAACTCATTCCATAAAACATAATCAAACATACATTCATCCGTAACAATCCTGTCAATCTCATAAATTCAATACACACTTTCTACCCTACTTGGCACATAATACATTAACCAAAAATACAAACACTACATAGACTTCCCACGTACACAGCTACTCTCTTTGCTTCACCGGACTAGAGCCAGAACCTTCACCTGAAAGGGTTAGTCATGGGAGAGGGTGGGGTGAGACAATGTCTCAGTAATCGGGATTAACAACACATAACCATATATATATATACAAATATGAATCAAGTAACATATGAATACAATGTAAAATGCATGATATGCATGTCGTCCTCTCTGGGACTTCCATCCTTATTCTCCCTAACACAAGTATACACATAACCCATCCTTATCCTCCCTACCACACATATACAAATATCCCATCCTTATCCTCCCTAACACACGTATACATATAATCCATCCTTATCGTCCCTAACCCATACAATCCACCCTTATCCTCCATAACATATACAATATCACATACTCCGACCTTATTCTCCCTAACAATTTCATTTATCATCATATATCATACATCATCACATCATCACCACTTTATCCGTCATATATCTCGGTGTAACAGTAACATGTGGTTATACTAATGCATCATCATAAACATCATGATTATCACATCATATCACATCAATGTCCTCATCACATATCTCATCACAATACTCATAAACATCATCTACTATACACATACCACGATATATATAACAACACACAAACATATCACTATCGTGGTATAAAAGAGACATGTATATATATATAGATACATACTATCGTATAAAACCACGTAAATAAAACCCCGGTTACCTCAGGTTGTCAATACCGCGCTCACGCAAGTTCCACACGCTTTCTTGAACTTCAATACACTTGAGCCCCACACAGCTAACCAGATAACCTTCATAATGCATAATTCTCCCATTAACATAATATACTCACAATCACAATATCACAATTTAACCACTTTTAGGCCTAACCCAAGGCTCCAACACCCCTTTCATGCATCAATAGACTCTTAGGGACCCTTCAAATACTACTCAAACACATACATATCGGATTCCTAAGAGTTCTAACCGAAGACAACCCAGGGTTAAGCTCAAATCACACATAAACCCTTCCAAACTCGAATCCAATCATCAAGAACATCAAAACACACTTTATTAACCTCATTTAAACCATTTCAATCGATGGATTTCGTCACAAACCGAAAACCCAACCTCAAAACCAAAAACCCCATATTTCCACCGAACAAAAACGGAGAGGTAGGTGTAGAAGTAACTTACCAACTTAGATCCAAGCTCCCTCGGTCTGAAATCACCCCTGGACGCCGAAGATTCAAACCCTAGCTCAGCTCTCTCGAGATCTCCCTCGGTTTCCTTTTGTTTCTTTTCTGTCCGAGCATCCGAAATGATTCGGTTTTAAGCAAAAATCTCGACTCTCGCCGCGGCTTCATACATCACGCCGCGGCTCCTCGATAGAATTTTGGAAAACGCTTCTGGGAGCCTCTCGCCGCAGTGGCTCTGCTCCTCGCTGCGGCACGAAGTCCCTTTCCTGTTTCCTCTTCAATCATATCCGTCCTCTGATCCTGAACACAAAACCAATAAAGATATCATGAGGGGCGTTACATCTACATTGAGAGATAGACCAATTTGAAAATTAATATGAATAGTACAAAAAGAATTAATAAAAAATTGATCTTCAGGAAAAAATTACCAAAAGATGCTCAAAAAAATGGATAATTACATTTTTAATCTTACTTAAAGGCAAAACGGTCATTTTCCAGATTAAAGAATAAAATATGAAAATTCATTTAAGCCCCAAGGAGAAAATGCTAATAGCATAAAACATACAGAGAAGCAGCAAAAAACCAAGGGACACAAAAAGAAACGAAAAAGGGCAAACTGGTCATTTCTTCATGTTAGACCAATAAATGAGAAGAATTGTAATTTTGTCCATAGAAATGAAAACATGTTGCAATTTAGTGCAATTCATCCCCCAAAAAAAGGAATTTTATTGCAAATTACTCCTTATGGAAAATTATGAAAAAAGGACCCGAAAGTTTCAAGAATTATAAATAGCCCTGGGTCAAGGATATTTTTGTAAATATGAAAAATTATAGTTAAAATGAAGATCTTGAAGATCCAAACGCAATAGAATAATTTTTGAAAGTTAATAAAGTCAGTATGAATTTATTATGGGCATTTGGAATAAAAAGTCAGTATTATAATGATAAAAAGGTTATTTGAACTGCCGAAAAAGCAGTATCGGGTCAAAAATAGTAAATGGACCTCACCCAAATATAGTTTGGGACAAGATGATGATTTTAATCCAAAAGTAATTTTTGGATGATCCTGCACCAATTTAATGACGATTACAGTAAAAGTATTTAATCGGTATGGGTAAAATTTATTGGTAAAAGGTATTTTGGTCCAAGAAAATTCATGAAATAATTTTGGACAAAATTACCCTTAATGTGACTTAATTTACAGCTGAATGGATATGGATGGAATTTATTTAAATGATTTTTGTAAAACTTCTTGGAAAACGCATGATTTTTGGACCAAAAAGTAATCTTGATTAGTTGGATAATTGACAAGTTAATTAAGTAATCTAATCTCTCTCTCCCCTCCCATTTCAGCGTGAGTAGCAGCTGTAGCCATGTGATGAAAGTCAATTTTAAATAATATATGAGAAATGCTTCTTCAAGAAGTATTAGAAAAAAAAAGAAAGATAGTCCAAGTTGAGGTGGCAAGTGAATACCTTTATCTCATTTCTTTTTTCGGCATCCACGAGCTGCACAAGTGAGTGAGAGAGAGAGAGAGAGAGAGAGAGCCTCTGAACAGAAAATGAGAAGAGAAAAAAGTGAAAGGAAGACAAGGAAAAGGGAAAGAAGAAAAGAGAAGCAAAACTTGAAAGTTGGAGATCAAGTTGTAGGGTAAGGTCCCTACTATCTCAAGCTTGTAGTTTAAGGTTGTATCATGAAGTAATTTCTCTCCTCCACTTCTCTAAGATTTCAGCCATGGATTTTGAGTGATAGAAAGTGGAGCTTTAATCAAATAAATCTGGGGAAAAGCTTAGACAAGTTCCAAGAAGCAAGAATCTATGAGTTATTACAAGTTTCATGAAGTAGTATTTTTTTTCCTCTAGTTTTCTCCATAATTTCAGTCAGACTAGGGATAGAAATAGAGATGGAATTTCAAACTTTTGACCCCAAAAATGGATTCCCTGGGTCAAATTATGTAAGAACAACCATTGGTTCGAAGCAAAACCAAGAAGAAAGCAAAGAGAAAATTCAAGGGTTTAGTGAGCATTATGTGAAGTTGGACAAGAACTAGTGGCTTATATACTTCATTGGTGCTATGTTTAGGTCAAAGAAAGCTTAAGGAAGTGTGTGGAAGAGGCACAACTCAAAGGAAAAGCAAGTGAAAGCACAAGGTAGCAAGCTTCCTATTTATACTTTATGTTATCATAATTGATTTTCATGAAGTTATTTCTATGCCATATGCTTTTGATGATGTTTTGTGATGAATTGTAATGATTGGATGAGGTGTTTGACAAGGTTTAATACCTTTAGATATCCATTTTATAAAATAAAATTCTGCCGAAATTTTTATAAAATATTATGGCATTGATTGTTTCAAGTATTTGATGAATGATTTTATGATATTTCAATGTTTTGTATGATAATATGATTGTATGAATGGGTTTATGCTATAGAGATTCAATGAATCTAACCCTTCCAAAATGAAAACAACATTAGGTACAAGCAAAGACAATGAAGACAAGGGAGCTACGGAGCATGAAAATGGAATTAATGCTTGAATTGATAAGTCAAGCTATAACATTGTATTTAGGGATATTATGTATAATCTTGTGTATGTCTTGAGGTCTGCATCTCTATGATATTATGTTCCTTAAAGCATTATGAAATGTTACAAATGGAATTGGAACAATGAATGATGATGTGACCATGTTATGAAGTTTATTTTGCCAAGTTATGAATGGGAAGATTCATTTTGAACATCCTGATAGAGATGTAAGTATTGTTCATATGAGCCAGGGTATGATATATAAGTAATATATATGTCCTGGAAGTAGATATAATAGGGCTTTCAAAGAGCAAAAGATCACTCAATTTGGATAAGTACATGATTTATGGTGAATTTATAAACATGGGGTTCAAAACAGGGCAGAGTTGGGAGAACTGTAACTTTTACCATGAATACTAGAAAATTCAAAATATAATAGAAAATTGTACAGAGCTAAAAAAATTTAGTGGTTTGTATTTCTGGAAACCTATAAGTCTTAGGAAATGAATGCCATTATTTTGATAGTATTTGGAGCTACAAAGAAAGAGTTATGTAATTTCTCCTAAAACTGTTCCAGTAGAAGTAGTATTCTGACCGTTAATGATTCAAGTCAACTTCATGCCTTGTTCCAATAGAATAAATGTTCAAGAAAATATGGTTAGAAAGTAGACACACAGGGATTTCCAATGATATAAAGAAAACATGATTTGTCTCAAAATAGCATGAGATATGAATTTTTCAAGAAAAGGCCAAAATCCTAAAAGTTTCAAAATGACCAAATGTATAGTAAATATTTGAGGAATGAACTGTACAAATTGGGCCAAAAAATGCTCCGTTTTCTATTTTTCCCATGTAGAAAAGTTTTTTATCTATTTTTAGAGACTTAAATAATGTCAATATAATTTTTGTAGAATTAGTTATGAATTTTCAAACTTTGTTGGGAAAAATGGAAAATATCAGTGAACAATACTATGAAAAATGAAAATTATGTTTTTAAATTTTATGTGATTCAAGTTTCTAATCAAGTATAATCGAATTCTAATGAGGTCTAATACATGAAAAAATAGGCTTAAAAGTAAGGTGTTACACATCTCAGGGTCACATAACCCTTAATCAACTCAGCCAACAACAAATAATTATCATAAAATATCAACACAAGGATATGGCAAAGCAATAAATTCATAATCAAATATGACAATATAATGCATAACTTGATAAAATGCTACCTTTATGAATCCTCTAGCTTTTTCCTTTGAGTTGTACCTCTTCTAAATACTTTCACAATCTTTCTTAGGCCTCCTCAAACCTAAATACATCATCAAATAACTACTTAAACTAATGGCCCCATGACTTTCTTCGTAAGATGTTCATGAAACCCTATAATTTCATTTTATTATCCTTTGCCTTTTTTATGAAATAAATACTTGTTCATAAGATTTTCTACCATCAGGAACTCATTTTTGGCTTCAAAAAAATAAAATTCCATCTCCAAGACACTCCCTTGTTCTGGTCAAATTGAATCCTAGAAGAGGAAAATGTGATTTTCATGCAACTTGCTTCGAACTCTTGGGAATCCTTACTTTCTCACTTATACATGGTTTCTACCATGATTATTGCATGAAAACTCACTTCTCTACTTACTGCTAGGTTTGGTTGAAACTTGTCTTAAGGAGAGGAAGAAATATACTCCATGAAACTACTTCTAACTACTCAAGAATATAAGCTTAAGGTAGTAGGAAATCTTACCAAGTACTTGAGTCTTTGATCCACAACTTTGTCTTCTCTTTGTCTTCTTTCTTTCTTTTTTCTTACGTTTTCTCTCTTTGTTTTTGCATCTGGAAGTATCATTCAGAATGAGGGTGAAAGAGAGAGATTATATGGCCTAATTAGCTTACTAATTACACACTTAATCTTAATCACTTTTGGTCCAAAAAGTCAAGCCTTCCTTTACAAGATTTTGGCAAAAAATTCATACCTTCCTTAAGAAGTTTTGGGCCAACACTTTGAGCTACACACATGCCTAAGAGAGAGAAGAAATTGCCCAAACACTAATTAATTTTTCCTGGTCTAGATATATTCTGAACCAGTTAATTTTTTAACTATACCGATAAAATTACATTTTACAGTAAATTAACATTTTAGGGATATAAGACTATTCCAAATTTATATCTACATTTCCTTAGTTATGTTGTCCCAAACCATATTAGTGTAAGGCCCATATCCTATTTCGATTGCCTTTTAACCGTTTGTGGGCCCCACAATTAACTTTATCAGTATTAAGTTACTTTAGGACACTTGGCACTGATTATTTCTTTTTCTTTAAACATTAACTCTCAGTGCCATATACGATTAAGCTCATCTTGTCAAGAGCTTTGTTTTGACAGAAAGTTTACATATTTACAAAATTACCCTTAACCTTGGGCCAAATTATAATTTTTAATTCTTCCAGGTCTTCTGTTGTAATTTTTCTCAAAATATATATTCACGTGCATCCCATGTGAATTTTACTCTTGAGGGGTTAAAATGTAATTATCTTAACTTCTAGGGGAAAAAACATAATTTCTCATTTTACCATCAGACAGAAAAAATGACATTTTTACCTTTTTTCACGTAAAATAATGTCTACCTATTTTCGTGAATTCTTTACAAATATTTAGATATTCTAGCTTTTTGGGATGTTACACAAAAGATCCCTTTTCTTATGTTCTCTTCAGCGCTCTCTCGTGTGTAGAGCTCATCCCATTCCTCTATAGCTATTCTCCTCAACTGCATCATTATTCCTCATTTTCAGTGCTCTCCATCCCCTTTCCCATTTTCTGCAATTACTCTCCCCTTATTACTCACCATCCTTGCTCGATAGTCCCATGGTTATTGCCCCAACTTTATCTTTGGCAATCTTATAGACATCCAAACCTAACCTACTAGATCATTGCACCATACTCAGCATTAGTTTGCTTTTTTGGTACTATCATTTTCCACCTTCATCTATCATCTCTTCATCAGGCTAGGTGTAGAGTTAGCAAGCCGATTTGAAGAAACTAAGCAACTTGCTGGCAATTGGTCATGTCCTTTTCTTTTTCTAGTGCCTCCTCCTCCATTCACCTCTCTGGCACTGCCCAAACACACCCTCACTACTACTTTGAGTTTAGACCATGTCATAGAGACCCTTGTCAGCACATTTGTCGATACAATTAGCAATTCCAGCAATGAGTTTGTTCTAATTTTTTATCCTTGTGGAATCAAGTCTATTAGGTTGTTCTACGTTGGCCAAGAGGATGTTGAAGCCTTTCTCGCGCAAGTTTATATCCTTCTTTCTTTCTTCTTTTTCTTCTTCTTCCAAAGAGATAGTAAATGGTAAATGTGTATGAAAATTCATCTTTGATGAGTGGAAAATGCAATTATTTTTCTCTTGCCTTAAGTGTTCATTGCCTTTGGACTCCAATAGATGCAAGGTTGCTTTTCAGTTGAATTCACACTTTTTGCATTTCACATTGGAAATTGGAATCATGCACATGCTGCTCTATTATTGAAAAACTTGTTCTTTTGGATGTTAATTTTTTGCCTAGTTTTTCAAGTTCAGTTGCAAAAAATTACCTATAAGGGTAGCCTTGGTTTGTCTTCATAACTCTTGACCAGTTTATTCCACAATCATATCTATCTTGTGATAATGGTGCTTTTGTGAATTAGTTATTGATATGCAAACTTTCCATGGTAGATTGTTTTGCAGAATATTGGAATATTACACTACAAAAAAATTGATTTTTGGCGGTGACAAAAGTCGTTGCCAAATGTTGAAAAGTCGCCACTGAAATTTTTTAGCAGCGATTTTTTGTTGCCATAATATCGCCACTGCAATATGCATTGATGAATGTTTATGGTGGCGATAACAAAAATGTCACCACCAAATGTAGCCATTCAACAGTGATATATGTCATCGCTAATGACATAGAAAATGCGCCACTGAAAGATGTCGCCCCTAAAGATTAACATTCGGCACTGATGAAATTTGTCGCTGATGAGTAATTATTGACGGCGACACTATATGTCGCCACCAAAAGCTAACTATTAGTGGTGATGATCTATCGCTGCTGAATGTAGTAATCAGTAGCGACCCATATAGTTACTGCTAAAAATGTAATTTTAGCGGCAACAAAAGTGTCGCCACTGAAGACCTCTTTTTGGTGGCAACAATGTTGCTACTGAAAAGTATTATAATTTGTAGTTTTTTACCTTTAGTGGCAATGCTAGTCACCGCTAAAAAGCAAATATTGACAAAAATGATATTATAATTGAAATAATAATTTTTTAATGCCTAGATTCATTAATATCAAAATAAAATAGTAACTAATCCAATTAATATGAAGACCTGTTACAAATAATTGAAATAATATTGCGTAAATAAATTATCTAAACAATTCAGTATATTACTCAAAAGTTATATATATATACGCATATCAAAATATATATATATAACTAATATAAAATATATACAATATGAACAAATACTAATATCCTATATAACTAAATGATCCGAAATTACTTGTCCTTGCATTAGTACTCGGAGCAGGAGTAAATGTGGTGACAAGGGTCTAAGATTGTCCCTATAAAAACAACAAATTTAAGTATAAATTAGACTATTACATATTCAATAACATATACTAAATGAGCACTAATGTACAATACTTCCAACACCTTAAAAAAGCCTCAATGCAAATTTCATCTAGTATACCATTAATTTGACAACAAAGGAAATTCACCCTATAATTTTTTTAATAATTTCTTATGACATATATAAAACAATAACAAAAATAGTGGCAAAATAAGGGGCTCACACAATAAAAAAGTGTTAGGTTCATAGAATTAAATTAATATTTCCTTTTTTATGCCATTGATGCTCTCTGCCCAGCAAATGGTCCCTCACCTCATCTTCACTCTTTGCCAAAGAACCCCAGGCCCTCCCTTCAAATTCAAAAATAAAAGCAACTTTCACTATATATAAGAATGAATTGAAAACAGGCCCCCTTCCCCTAAGCGCCTTCCATTTCCCTTCCTTTCTTCCTCAATATTCTCCTACCTATACCCTTATTAACATTAATTAAAAATCTAGTGGTCAGAGTAATTTCCTAATCAACATATACATTTTATATAAATTAAGTTATATGTAAATTACTACTATTAAAACTAATCACTATAACTCAACAACTATACATATATTCTTATTTACAAACTACTACTCTTTTATATACTATCACATGCAAAATTCATAATTATTAGGATTATTATGCTAATGCTATTCTTGCATATATCTTCCTATTTACAAAATACTACTTTTTTGTGGGAAAAAAATGATAAAGCCATTAACACTATGAAAATACTTTCTTAAAAAAAAAAGATAAAGTTATTCTACTAATATATTTGGTATGAGTGGCATAAACATTGTGACAACAACCATTAAAGCAACTGTGTAACTTGTGGCCTAATATTCAATTGAAATTCTCATTTTCTACTAATATTAATAGATTTCAATCACCTCTAGGTAAATATGTAAGAAAAATACGTAAACTGTAGAGTAAATTCAAGAAACAAAAAAAATTCAAGAAACAACGCAAAATAAAATATGTGCAAAATTTACATATACCTGCTGGCAGAAAGTCATGAAGGCTTCCATCTTCTTTTGCATCTGTTCCATCTTCTGCTGAAACTGTGCATGTTTTGTTTCCATCTTCACCAGTTCTATTTCCATCTTTGCTTATTCCGCTTCCATCCTTACACGTTCCATTTCCATTCTTTCAGGCTCTGCTTGCATCCTTGCATGTTCCGCTTCCACCCTTTGAAGCTCTGTAGTGCAATCTGCTTCCATCCTTGTTTGATCCTCTTGAAATCTTCACTCAACATCTTCTATTTGTTGGCATAAGGATGCCACCAAGGAAGGGTTGCTAGCATCAAAATAGGCTCTCTTCCTTGAAGCTTACGTCCCATGACCCTTCCCTCTCACATGTCCAGATCTCCCACCGAGAACATTCACTAAGATCTCATCATGAGTCAATTGAGAGTCACTCTCTATGTTTCTTTGTTGTTCCATGACCTCTTGTATGCGAGCCTACAATTAAAGAACACAAATGTAATGGCAATCATGTTATACATGAACTTAAGGTAAAAGATACGAACAAAACACATACATGAATCTCTTGTGATTTTGGATCTGCCCACACCAATTGCCCATCTACATTCTTCCTTGTATGTTGTAGCTCCCACAATTGATCAAGTGGTGGAAGTTATCTTGTGATGGGGTCTCTCTTCAAAGCATAATGTACAAAATAAATAGTAACTTAACATTGCAAAATGTTAAAAAAATGTAAGAAATTAAAGTAAATAGTTATTCAACTCACGGCAGATTCTTCAACCTGTGCAAATGATGTAGGACCACAAGTATGCTTTGTTATTTGTTTGTCTCTATTTGACTTATTCGTTGCACTTTTATTCTACAACAAAATTAGTTATTGATTAGGATTATATGAATGAAGTAAAAAGGTTGTGAATTTATATTCAGGTACCTTGAATGAAGAAGACCCAAAGTGCTTTATGAGCCAATTCCAATCCTCAGGACTAATGCTATAAGGTCAGTTAGCCAACCTCTCTTCATCAGTGTTGTATGGCACATAATAGTGCTTGTGCAACTTAGCCTTCCAATTTCTAAAGGTAGTTTGTATTGAGCTAAAGGCAACTTTCTTTAGCCATTCCTCATTTTCTTGTATATCCGATTCAAATTTTTCCTAAAACACACATATATAGATACACTTGTTACAAAAACATAAAAAAGAAAACATGGTTAGTGAATATATTTGGTATAAATACTACCTTTACTTTCAACCACAACTCATCACCATACTTTTCAAAAACTTTGTTCCAATTGCCATCTCGGAAGGATACTGTGGTCCTAAGAAACAAGCCACAATGGCTAGCAAGATCCCTAGCTCCTGGTCCCACAGCTCTTAACATATAATCATGGATTTTTACTTTAATTTTTCCCCCAAATCTCATTCTCAAATCTAGTCGTTTAACCTTATAAATGCCTCTGGCCCTTCTTAAGGAATGTAAGATGCTATCATTCATGCAAAAGGAGAAAGCAATTAGATGTAACAAGTTATATGGACTAGTTATCTGTACTATATAAAGTTAAGGGAAACTTATAGAGGCTGAGAAGAATTATCTTGCATTTGAGGGAATGCAGGTAGTTGTGCATGGGAGGAAGCCACCTCATCTATGCTATTAGGCCTTCCTTCAGAGGTATGACCTCTCCGAGCACGAGCTCTTCATAGTGATGACATCCTACAAGAATATATAAGGCAAATAACAAGATTGATGAAATATTATATAATTAATGGCATTAAAAGCAAGTTTGATAGCATTAAAACATATTGTATCAATTTCAAGCATATAAAATCCCTATAAAGCATATTACAATTTACCATAAGACTACAATATTTTCATCTAATTGAATCTTCTGAGACACTTTCGCTAGTATCAATCTCTTCTAATTCATCTTCATTTGCTGGGTCCTCTTCTGTATCACTATCATTATCATCAATCACATCCTCTTCATCACTATCTTCGTACACTGGTGATTGTGTACGAGTGTCATCAATGAATCTAAGCTCCCTAGTATCATGATTACTTTTTTGTGATGATTCACCCTCCTCGATAATGGCTTGTGGTTATACATAATCTCTAAATAAGTCAATGATAAGGTCAGGTTCTATAGGACTTTCATTGAACACATTCAAGTCAACCACCAACTATTGATAAGCTTCTTCATCAACCATAACATGGCCTTCACTTGCATCATTACCACATCCTCATGTGGCATTTTGAAAAGGTCACGCGGACTTATTTTCACAACAACATGCCAACCAGGCTCAACAATATCATTGTGAACACCCCATTTTGTCCGGGCATGTTTACAAAAGTAGAAACAAAATAATAATAATAATAATAATAAACAAAAAAAAACAAAACAAAACAAAAATGAAAATAAGAAAAATACACAAAACAATAATGACAAAATAGAATAAATAATAAATAATATCATATAGAAAAAACAGGAAAAACATAAATAATAAGAGGAAAAAAGGGAAAGGAAATGAAAAAAAAACAGAAGAAGAATGAAAAAGAAAAAAAGTAGGGGAGGAGGTGACTTTAGGCCCAGGGTTCCACGAGCCCAATTAAGGGCTTGTGGATCTGGGCCACCGAGGGCGTAGCCCAAAAAGAAACAAAGGGGGGGAGCCTCTCGAAAGAAAAACAGAGGGAGGGAGCATGGGGCGGTAGCCCTAGCAGAGAGGAAAGACCGAGGGGAAAGAAAAAGAAAGGAAGCAGAGGGGACGGCTGCGAGGAAAGAAAGCTGAAGATGCAGCCTGAGAAAAGCAGAGACACTGAGGAAGGAGCAGAGAAAAGGCACCAGAGAAAGCCGAGGGAACCGCGGACAGAGGTTGACCGAGGGAGCCAAATGCAGTCTGAGCAGGGAATGGGAGGAGCTGCGGGTGAGCCGAAAAGTAGATCTGAGAGGGACTAAACACACAAGACCCTGACACGGCCAGAGAAGATAATGGAGCCGAACACGGAAGGACAAAAACAGAGGGAAACGTGCACGGTTGAAACCACAGAAGGAACACGCATCGAAGGAAAAGCTGCAGGAGGGGACCACGCTCGAGAGCCCTATAAAAGAGAAGGAACCGAAGAAGCAGAGGGGGACGAATTTGTGAGGAATTTCCGGAAGAAAGGGAGCCAGAGGGAGCGTTGAGGGACCGAGAGAGCGGGCCGGAGGAGTATCTACGGGGAAAGGAGAGAAAGAGGAGCCCGAGAGATTTGGCTTGGCCGAAGAACTGAGGGGAGGAAATTCCGAGCAGGAGGCCGTCGAAGCAAAGGGTGCCGAGGCAGGAAGGAGCAAGGGGCCGAGATCCTCCAATCCGGTAATGTATATTTTTGATTCAAAGCCTTGATCTGTAGGCTGGGGATACATGGATTAGGTATGGGAATTACCGAGGGTTGCGAGGGAGGACTGTTTTTGTTAAAACCTTTCTGTGTCATTTTGCAATTACTGGTTGGATCAGTCTCATCTCCCTTTGCCATGACATTTACTTTACATTATTAGAATTGTTCAAGGTTATATGATGCTGAGCCTTCGCGTTTGATTTGAAACTGGTTTTAATTGTTCTACGTGCTTGGTAATCCTGGCCACTCGGTGATCCTGTCAATGGCAGGGAATGATTTTCGCATCCTGGGTTTTTTTTTTCCTTTTCTTTTTGTTCCGTTGTTTTTGCCTTAGTGTTCAATGGGTCTTTGGCTGAGTAGTGGGCCTGAGTTCTTTAGCATCCAACTGTGAGGAGGTGTGTGATGAAATAAAACCCTGGAAGAGGTTATTGGGCTTATGCGTTTTGGGCAAAGTCTTAGGAGAATGTTATTGGGCCTATGAGTTTTAACAAGCCTGTGGAAAGATAGTGTTGGGCTTATGAGTCTTGTTTTATTTTTTTCTGCCCACCATCCCACTCGCCGCTATTAAATTAACATAGCCTGATCAAATGGGTCCTAAGAACTATTATCATTATTATTACGATTTTCAGAAAATGTGGTTAAAAACAATAATTGCTGAAATAATACCAGTATTATAAGAACACTTAATGATTATGTGGCACATGAGGTTTTTGAACCCATGCAAGCATTAAGATTAATCACATTATCGCGCGCAACTGTGAGTTCACGTAGATATGTGAATTAGAGGTTTAACTGGTTTGTTAAAATAAATAACTTTTTATTGCGTAAACATTGATATTTCAAAATACTTTAAACAAAATAACAATATTTAGTGATTTTACTAAAAATAAAAATAATAATTAACTTAATAACCGTCCCACGTGAGGTTTTTGAACCCACGCAGGTATTCTGGTTTGCTGAGTTGTCACGTGAAATTGCGTATCCACGTAGATATATCGGTTAAATAATTTTCTCTAAGGAAAATAACTGCATTTCAAAAATAACAATTACAATGAAAATAATGAGAAGTTTCTTAAGTCTCATTTTAAAATATCTAATAAGATTATTATAATGCATTTTAAAATAAAACCTTTATACCGCAAAGTTTAGGACTTTCGCAGGTACTTAAGGAACCGACTTACTAGGCATAACTGCGAGTTTGCAATAAGTAGATCGGTTGTTTTCCTTAATGAGAAAAGGCAAAATTTTCAAAATACAAAGAAATAATATAATAATGATATAAAAAAATAATAAAACATATATGTGATGGTTTTTCAAAAGAAAAAAAAATCAAATAAAAGCATTTTCAAAAATCAAAGAAAAACAAAAAAAATCTTTTCAAACAAAAAATAAAATAAGAGTAAATAAGGGGAATTAAATTGTCTTTGGCAAATTAAAACACACAAACTCAATCTCAGAAAATTGTTTTGTTTGCAAAAAGTTAAATTATTTTCCATAAACTTTCTCTTATTACAAAAATTAAAAAAAATATCAACCAACAGACACGCATTTCTAGTCCCGAACTACGTGGACTTTGATCCCCATCGCAGGGTACGTAGGCCCCAGGCTCTGATCCTGGGTCAAGTCCGCCTTTGTAAATAAATAAATAGTTTCTGATTTATTTGGTGTTTTTTTCCCTTAATTTAATAAACATTTTCCAATTTATTTTCTTAAATCCCTTTTTCTACATTTTAAATCTCCTTAATTTCTAAGTTAATTTATTTTCCTTATTCTATTTTTCAAACTTTTTTAATTTCTTTTTTCTACCCATTTTCCCGCATGTGATTTATAAAAGAAAAACCAAAAAATATTTTTAAGCCATATTAATTTACACAAACAATGTAAGGTAACCGTTCCTAGGAACGGGTGTCGTGGGGTGCCTAATACCTTCCCCACGCACAATCGACTGCCGAATCCAACTCTGATTACGCAGACCATCCTTTCCCCTTTAATACGTTTTCCCAAGATTTTCCTCAAAATTTTGGTGGCGACTCCTCACAAGTTGGTTTTCACTCGAAAATCAGATTTGTTCTCTTTTTTCCTTTCATCGCATTTTTCCGGGTGCGACAATCATCCATGTAAAAAACTTGCTCTACTTGAGATGATAAAATAAATGGTTCATTAGTCTCCAATGAATATTGAGTGTTTACACTTATAAACCCATACTTGTCAACCTTATATCCCCTACCAATATAGCCCACATCCCACTAATGGTACTTAAACAAGTATATTTTTCTATTCCCTATGTAAGATAACTCATACATGTGCTCCAACACACCGTAATATTCCTTTTTAGATTGATGTCATCACCCTTAACCATAACTCCACTATTTTGAGTTATTTTCCCTATTACATGATCGTTTGTGTGGAAGAAAAATCCATTAACCATAAACATGGAGTACCGATTAACCACCCTCAATGAACCGATTGATAAACTTATAAGCTCATCACTTGCATGGGCCAGTGAACACAACTATATCACATAGGGAGGCAAAATAACCATTTATTACACATATGCAAGATTATTAAAGCAATTAACATACACACACTTAGGTTCACAAAATAGTAATGTACTCATGAACGAAACCAATTAGGAAACTCTATGTAATGTCTTTGATCGATCATCAAACATTGAGCTTCAAGCTCCTTCCTATGCTCACTACAAGTTATTCGTATTGGTTAGGAAAATACAAATCATGGCATTGTGGACCTGTTCAAATGTATAGTTAACTTGCCAAATGTATGGTTAACTTACTCTACGTATGTCCAAACTTCTTCACAATTTTGTAGCACATACATTCTTGCTTGATGAAACTCTTCATGGGAAAGATGGATTAAATCGGAATGTCCTCTTGCTTGACCACTTCTCATGAATACAGAAAGGTCATAATTATCATTAGAGATGTCATCATTCCTACATGGCATATTTAATTTTGTTGGAAAATTTTTCAAGTATCATGAGCAAAAAGTGAGACTTTCCTCAGCCAAATAACTTTATGCAATTGAGCCTTCAGGTCGAGCCTTGTTGTGAACATATGATTTGAGTGTCCGCAAATAACTGCAAGAAATTACAGCCTTTGACTAGATCCCAATGGTAAGTGATGAATGTGACTATCAATCAAAAGATATACACAACCTACCTTTCAATTGGATACATCCATCAATATTGAACTGGTCCACCAACTTTTGCCTCTCCTGCCAAGTGTACTGGTAAGTGAACTATTATGTCAAAGAAAGCAAGTGGGAACACAGTCTCCAACTTGCACAGGGTTAATTATATTTGACCTTGAATTTTGTCAAATTCTTCATAGGTCAAACACTTTGAACAAAGATTCTTGAAAAAATTTTCCAACTCTATAATTGGTTCGCACACTTACTTGGGCAACAATCTAGATGTTGCAATAAGAATTATTTCTTGCAATAGCACATGATGATCATGGCACTTCAAACCAAATAGTTTTCGCTCACGGATGATGACACACCTTGAAATATTTGATGCAAAAGCATCAGGTACCTTTAAGTTAGCCAACAAGTTGCAGAGGTTTTTATTCTCATTGGGGGATAATGTGTAAGAAGTAGGAGGCATAAACCATGTATCTTTATCATCTTGGAAAGCATGAAACTCACTCAAAATGCCCAAGTCTTTCAAATCATGCCTACTTTTCAATGTGTCTTTTGTCTTCCCAACCACACCCAGCATCATAGACACTAAATTATCAAAAACATTTCTTTCTATGTGGTCACATCGAGATTATGTCATATCAGTAAGTTTTTCCAATAAGGCAATTGGAAAAAAAATACTTTTCTCCCTCCAGTTGTGTGCATTGGTAACAAGTTGCAGAGGGAGTCATGTTTTTACTTTTGCTAACGTGTTTGAGCTTTCCCAAAGGGTGCATTACCTAATCCTTGTAATTGCTTAAGTGCATCATTTCCAGTTAAGGGTATTGGTGCAACCCTATACTCTTCTTTCCTATCAAATGCTGCCCTATTTTGACGTCATGGGTGATTGGGTAGAAGAAAATGCCTATGACCCATGTAACACAACTTGCTCCTCAATGAAATGCAATGTGTGTCTTTGTGGCAACACGAGCATGCAAACTTGCCTTTGGTTGACCACCCTGAAAGGTTTCCATATGTAGGGAAGTAATTTATTGTCCACAAGATAGCTGCATGCATAATGAAATTCGATTGCCAGTGTGCATCATATGTCTATACCCTTGTTTCCCATAATTCTTTCAACTCCTCAATCATCGGTTGTAGGTCAACATCTATTTCATTACTTAGACACTTAGGACTAGGAATAAGAAGCGTTATCATAAAGTATGGGTTTTTCATTCAAAGCCATGGCAACAAATTATACGGTACTAGGACCATAGGCCATATGCTATGATTGGTACTCATATTCCGAAGGGTTGGAATCCATCACTTGCCAAACCTAAATGAACACTCATTGGATCAGCTGAGAAGCTAGGATATTGTTGGTCAAATGATTTCCAAGTAAGCGTGTCTGCTAGATGTCTTAGTATACCATCATTTATGTGTTTCTCCTTCTGCCATCTCATTTCTGAAGCTGTGTCTTTTGCCATATAAAGTCTTTGCAACCAAGGTGTTATTGGAAAATGCCACAAGACTTTCTGTGGAACTTTCTTTCCCTTTTCTCTATCAAACTTCCATCTAGACATCTTGCACTTAGGGCATGATTGTGTATCTGCATGTTATTGCCAATACAATATGCAATTGTTGCCATAAGCATTAATTTTTTTTGTAATCCAAAACCAAATCACGAATTGCCTTCTTAGCTTCATAGAAAGAGTTAGATACTAAAGCACCTTCCGGAAGAACTTCTCTAATAAGGACAACAATGCATCCATAAAAGCGTTGATCTAATGGTTAAGGCACTTCAATTGGAGCAACTTCACAATGAAAGACAACTTTGACGTCTTGCCACAACCTGGATAAAGTTCAGTCTCTGCATCTTTCAACAAGTATATAATTTTCTTACATGGACATTAGGATCTTCACTCTCTTCTAATCTACTGTCTATATCACACACTTTGGGAACTCTATATGCATCATATGTCATCCCTACAAGGTTCTCCTCCTCAATAGTGTCTTCTTGTACCACAGTATTAGAAAGCCTAGAATCTCTATCAAATCTTTTGATAACTTCCCCATGCAAGTGTCACACCTTGTAACTATCCCAAAAACCCTTCTTCAACAAGTCAAGTCTTATCATGTTTCACTCTTTGAATATAGTGTTCATGCAATCCTTGCAAGGACAATGTATTACATCCCTCACCCCACGTTGACTATATGCCCATTCTAGAAAACTATCTATTCCTTTAATGTACATTAGATTGGCTCTATCCTTAATATCTAACTAACTTTTATCCATTTATATTCCTACACATAATGTTAGGATCAAAGTTTAGAGATATAATCTAGACTTTTGGACACGTGAGATAGAAAAATAGGAATCCAAATTTAAAAGTAATTTATTTCCTAAAAACATTATTCAATTTTACAACAGCTAAGGAACTTTAGAAATACATTATCTAAACTTAGTGTTATTACATATCGGTGGATCTTATAATATGGTGATGAATAACTATTATGAACATTACTCACTTGACTTTCTCTTTTCTAAAATAAGAACTGAGAAAAAAAAATAAAAGACATAGAGATCTTCATAAATGGATTGAATAGTATCATTTTGAGGTCATCTCTATTCTTAAATATTACTTATATTAAACAAGAAACAGACCAAAATTGTAGCATATATCAATCCACATTTTTTTAATTGATTCAAAAAAAGATGCTTATTCTCTAACAATGCAAAAAGAAACAGGGTTACCAAGAAACATACAGTAGAATTTAGAGAAAAGTGTTTGGCTGCCAAACTAAGCCCCAACCATGTCACCTACTCCTGCAAAAATAAGCCAACAAAGTTGCAGTGAAAGAAAAGAAATTATTATGTTTTCTAAATTAGCTTATATGAATTTCTTGAAGCAACCAGAAGTTACCTTTTAGTTTTTCTTACTCTTTTCCTTTTTTAAAAAAAAAAAGCTTTGTCCGTGAAGTCACTTGCCACAATTTATTTATTTTTTAACTTTACCTTAATTCGAGTGTAAGAGTTTCTTATTTCTTGTTCAAGATAACTTAGCCTTGCTTTGAAAGGATTAATCCAACTTGGTCTGTTTTGAAAAGAATGCATTTCTGGAAAGGCTAAGTGAATCATCAAATGTAGAAATAAAGTTGATTCATATAAAATTACAATGAAAAATATGCATGTCAATCAATTTCAATTTAATTCAAATTCAGATTTAATAAAATACAGAAAATTTCTTGTAGATGGAACCACTTTTTCTTTTTTCTTTTTTTTCCCCTAATCACCTAGATAGCTCCTTCAACTTCAACAGCATGCATGCCTTATCTTATGAGTGTGATATTAATGATGATTTCAATGTAGTTGATGTTGACTCTTCTGCTGGAGAAGGTGAACGGAAAAAAAAAACAAGTTGGGACCTTATAGGAAAAATATTAGCTAATCAGGAACCCTAATCTTTCTTAAACCTAAAAGATATAGGTCCTTTTAAGAGAATAAAAAAATAATGTAATAACAAAAATGCCCCAAAAATTAAAAGATCAAAATCAGCAAATTCAAACTCTTCCTCCCCAAGCTACTATCACAAACCCCATCGGCGACAGTAACTCAAGCAAACAAAGACGTCTTGATAATTTCCTGTTTGATGAAATCAGTAATGCCTTTTAAAAGAAAGGAAGCACTGCTGGCCAAAAGAAAATAAAGTTACCTGCTAGAGATGCTTACAACGAAGGAGGAAGAAGAACTTGGCTAAGAAAGCAGATGAAGAGAGCTCCCACAACTTTTGTTAGAGCATGGAGGCAAAGAAATGAGTTTATCTTTCAAAGAGGAGGATGAGGAAGGAGCACATTAAGCTTAATGGATGGAATGAGAGATTGAGAGTGTCAGAGAGAAAGTTTGCTAGTGTTGGATCTAATTTGGGGATTAGGGATTTGGAGGCAAGTAACAGTAAAATAGACTGTCAAAATATTTAGCACCAAGCCAAAGATATCCTTATATAAATTATTGTTTCAAAATGTGTATCAAAATGCAGTTGGCTCGCTGGTTTGTAGCGCTTATAATGAGCTCACTTTCCAAGTTCGAATCTTAAAAAAAAAATGTGAGTGTAGGACTTAAGAATTGAACTCGCAACCTATAAGATGAAAGAGTGCTCAATGACCAACAAAACCAATATTACAACCTAGCAAAGGCATGTAAAACTATGTTATTTATTAATTAATTTAATGTAACACATGTTTAACAAATAAATATTATTAATTAATTAAAAATCATACTAACATAAATCATATCAAAATAATTAAAAATTAATAAATTTTATAATACGATCAAAATTATATTCTCTACATGTATTTTAATCAATCATATTCAATTAATAAATTATCACATTAATCAAATAATTTTCAAATTTCCTTAACCATCTCAATTCATCCTATTTCATCAGATTTTGATTGTGATATGGTTCCGAAGGATGAACTGTATAGTTCCAATAATATTTCATTCTTGAACAAAAATTCATTTTTTGATTTATTTCATCTATTAGATGACCGGAATAGGGGGATACACGTTATACCACGATTTTGAATCAGAAGAGAGATTTCAAGAAATGTCTAACTTTGAATTTAATCACATGTGTTAATGATTGTTAATTCAACTAAATAAATAATTTTGAAGTCATTGGATATTTTATATATATATGATTTTGGATTCAAAGAGGTATATTAGAATTCGAATTTGAAAGTTGAAATGTTATCCTAAAAGAGAACAACATTAAAGATAATATACATTCCAATGTGTTATCTAAACAGTAGGATCAACAAAGACTAGATAGAATTAGGTTGATAATCAATTCGATATCCAACCTTTGTAAGGTTAGGTTGAACCAAGCTAACCTGATATATGAGATCGGGTTAGCCCATGTCCTTAAGAAATATTTAAAAATAAGATTATTTATTTATTTATTAAAAGAATTATCAGTACATTTATCCAAATATATTTTCATGAAAAATAATATTAGGATAAAAAGTAACATTTTCTAAAATCATAAGCACTCAATAATCATAAATTATTTTTACATAATATTAAGAAATCAATTTAAAATTTTAAATAAAATTAAAAAGATTAAAATCTTTAAAATTCCTATGATAATGAGAATTTAATTTATTATATGCATGTATTAAGGAAAAATCACATAAAATTATTTAACATTTATAACAAAAAGTCTTTAAAAAATAAAATAATATGTACCGAGACCAGATAGGACCTACTTTGACTTCAATATAGTATCCAACTTATGTCAGGTAGGACTAGAGCTACTGGGTTGGTTGAACACCATTCAAAATAGTAGAAAATTTTAAATTGAAAAATAGCATTAAGAAAATTCTAAATCCATTATAAATGATATTAAAAAATCTAAATCCAAAACCATTCAGAAGAACATTAAGAAAATTAGAAAAAATAGTTAAAAATACTACAATAAAAAAATTCAAAAGCATATCATTATAATAAATTAAACACGTAACACACTCAAAGAACCTTGCAACCTACACTAATTATCTATTAGATTATGTGATAGTGGGTTATAAATTATGTGATAATGGGTTATATGATATTATCTCTTAGATTCAATTATTTCTCAAATTAAAATGTCTCAACAAAAAAAAAGTTATTATCTAATTTAATTTATGCTTATTATTTATTTCACAAATAATTATGATTATTAACAAAAATATATACAATGATCTATGATGATCACTGAATTTAGACTAGGAAGGTAAATGATAAAGGTTAAGGTGAACATAGATTTAGAAGGGTGAAGATGGCGTGGTATGAATCAATGAAGAGTATAAACAAAATATTTAACTTTGGAATTAGGGATTCATAATCAAAGAAGGCATAAATTACCAAGATGAAGAATCCTAAAATCAAATTATCACACATGTTCAATACGAAACTATGAAACATTAACATTACAACCATATGCATTAGTAAAACAAAATAAAAAGAGAGAAAGAAGGAGGAATGAAAACTTAAGAAATGAGGTTTCAGCTATATCTTCATGCTTCAAATCTTGCTTAAACCTTTCAAATCTTAAATTCATAACAGAGTCTAACTCTCAAATGCACTTCAAAAATGTTATGCAATGAAATAATAAAAAAATACTTTAATTTGCATCAAGAGATGATAGATGATTTTAATAATTCAAATTAGATGGTGACTTATTTTTTTTTATTTATAACAAAATTACATTTATATAAATCATTTATTTTTTAAACTTGTTAAAAATTTGGGCAAACAAAATTTGTTAAATATTAGTTTTCTTGATAGAAATAAAAAAAATTACTTTCGGTGGCGACATAATAGTCGCCACCAAAAGATACTTTCAACGACGACATAATAGTCGTCACTGAAAGATACTTTCAACAGCGGCATTAACTAAACGTGCCACCGAAAGTTCAATTTTTTGGTGGCAATTCATTTGTCACAGTTAAAAGTATGACCTTCAGCAGCAACAAAAGGTGATGCCACTAAATCTCAAACTTTCAGCGGTGACTTTTTTGTTTTGCTGTTGAATATTTGACTTTTAGTGTCAATTTTTTTTGTCACCATTAAAAGTTTGAGTTTTCAATAGTGATTTTTTTTTGCTGCTAAAGGTGGATATTTAGCTACGACTTTTTATTGTTGCCACCGAAAGTATGGTTTTTAGCTATGACCTTTTTTAGCCATTGCCAAAAGTTGTCGCCGAAAATCCCTTTTTTTGTAGTGTCTAGTTCTACATATACATAATTTGCTAAAAGTGCAAGACTTATTAGAGTTTTTAGCGTAAGGGCTTGTATCATTTTAATCAGAATTAAACTTTGTACTTCCAAATTTCTTTATATCTTCTCATATATATAATTTGTTTGATTCCTCTTTTATGGATAATAGCGATTGTTTAGATGTCCTCAATCATATATATACCAAACAATCAATTCTATAGGATTTTCACTATCTGCATGAGACATTTTGATCTTACCCAAGAGCATGCTGTTAAAGAGATATAATTAATTAATCTTATTCTTCTTGGAGCACGAGAACTTCATCAAGTCTAATTGAAAAAGGAAATCTAACTTCTAGATGAGGTGGTTCACAAAAGACTCAAAGTTTTATACATAGTCTTACATGTAGATTTCCTTTTTCTTTCAGCCACTTTCATTTTGTTCATGAGTTTGTGACCATAGTGATGGATTATACAATTTTCTTATATGACATTTTGCCCTGGTTTTGGAAGGTAAAAATTCAGTTATGTGAACATGAACATTTCATTTTCAATTGTAATATCACTATTTAATTTCTATTCATTATAGCAGAAATCAGGAGATTTTGTGGCATTAATTGTTCTTAATGTTGAAATGAAATACTGAATGCCCTTGCCTATTGATACTCATCCATCTCTATTATATTTCCTTTGTCTCACTTCTGCGTTAGCTTTGGACATAAACCATGCTGTTGTATTGCTTTAGCTATTAAAGGACTATAATCTTTTTAGAGTGTAAATAAACAAATTTTGATAAAATACAATACAATGTGCTGTCTATGAAAATATTCTTAGCCTATTAATGCTTTCCTTACAGATAATTTTTTTTTATGTTATGAAGATTTTTATTCTATTGCAATTTAGAGGATATACTCTTGTGAGAAATTCAACTGATTTATTTTGAAGTTTTAGGTTTGACACACAGCTAGTCCTTATTGGACTTATCATATTTCAGGTACTTCTCTTTAGCATAGTTGTGAAGAATATCATGCCTTATCGTCGTCATCATCATCAACATCCTTGTTTTTGCTGTTGTTGCTATAATTTTCCTGTTGTGTGAGATATTCTAACATGCTGATATTTTTTTCATAAATGACTTGTAAAAGAGTTAACTCAATAAACTTGATATGCTTTATATTTGAATACTTGACTTGCATACTTTGTGGTTGACATGATTCATTTTGTTTGTCCTCTTCTGTTTTTTATCAATTATTTGAATACATTACTATAATTCCTCTTTAGCACCTAATCAGCTTTGGTTTGAATCTTGCGAGTCGATCATTTGAATTCCAGGTAACTTTCTTTTTGCTCCACTTAAGCTTTAGACTGCGTTCGTGTTTCCCTTCTGTTGATTATATATGTCTATCATCCTATACCATATTATTGTAAGGCTCAATTAGGATCTAATTATTTTGATTACTGTTGGGATTTATAGTCAGTAAAGTGCAATTTGGATTCTCTTAGCATGATTGACATCCAAAGAAAGTGGTGATGCCTTGAGTACTTTAGAGTGAGATGCTTCTTTGGGTGGTTATGAAGAAGAGTTGCTATAACCACTCCTAGCTAATACATTTAGCAAGTTATCTTGATAAAATCATTTTGTGCTTTGTACTTAAAGGATCTTCCTAGTTTGGCTCCCTTGGTAGCCTTGTTCTTGTTATTATGGTTAGTCGATTTTTCTAACTGTTCTCTTCAATATGCTATCACCCTCAAATCAAACTGATACTGAATATTGTTTTCTTGCTTTTATATTATTGTTGTTGTGCTTTATCATTTGTTACAACTTTTTCGTAGATACTTGCAACATGCTTTTCTCTAATTCTCTTTAATCTTGGGAAGGCAAGCTATTGATGTCAGGTATATGATATGATTTTAGATGGGGAATATATGTTCATTCACTTTTCTTCTTCTTGGTTTTCTGTTTGAACTTCAATCTACATTTTAGAGCACTTACGTGAAGCTTGGATGCAGAAAAGGATGGTTTTTAGCTTCTCATAGAGTCATTCATGTTGCTAAAAATATTCTGATGCAGTCATAGGTACTTTTATGCATACTTTCGGAAATTTACTATTCATGTATCCTTTTAGCCAAAAGGAGCTACTATAGGTGATAATTTCATTGTTTTAGATTGTGCTTTAGGTGTAGCTATCTAAGTACCTAAATGGAAAAGAATTAATTGTGAGTGCTGGTGTATTGTTCTTCAGGAATTGAATGTGATGAAAATATCTAATGTTAAAGGCATTATTTTGCTTATAGTACAGCTCCCATGAAATTTATTGGACTTTTAGCAAAAAAAAAATCCTTATTTTTCTACTTGACCTTCTAACTCTTGCATTATTGATGTTTGTTAGTACTCTATAGTCAGTGTCCTTATCTCGTAGTACTCATTATTGAAGTCATGGGATTATAAATTGTTTGTATTTTGGGAAGTTTTCATATTATTAAATCATAATTTGTAGTGCAACGAGCATGAGGCAACTGTTGCTGTAATTGCACATAAACTGGGGCATTGGAAGCTCAACTACACGGTTTACTCATTTATCGTGCAGGTTCATGTAACGGCATTTGCCAACTTAAAACAAACAATTTTAATCTCTATATTGAGTGATCATGACTTTGGATATTGAAAAGTGTGATTCTATTTTATCAAGCCTTGAAACATGAGATTACATAGTATAGACTAATTATTGTTCAGCTATTTCCAATAGCTCAACAATTTATTTGGGAAAATTCTGCTTCTTTTAAATTGTTTTATTCATTGTGGTTGTATTTCCTAAATTCATTTAATATTGCAGCCTCAATATGTTTAGGCTAGCTTGGATGATCTTATTTGGCTTCAATGTTGCTGTAAGGTAATTATCATCTCCACTAATGAATTGCTTAGCTCAAGTTAAGTTTATACGCTACTATATGATGGTGGAAAGCTTAATGAGAAGCATTTGAAACCTTATGTTTGACATTGATGGCACAAGAGTGTCAAATGAACTAGGGGCCGGAAATGCAAAAGCTGCAATTGTGTGACATAAAGTTATTTTAATATTTGCTTGCTTGCAATTGTGGCATATTTTAATTGAGCCAATAAGTAATGTTTTATTAATATTCTCATTTATAGTTTTTGAAATCTTTCATATGTTGTTATTTGAGTTAAACTTTTGTTTGATTTATATTGGATAATGATTTCTTTGGCAAATAGTGAAAATTAGTATTAATATTTTAATTTGATAATGTTTCTTTATTAATATTCTCATTAATTAGATTGCATGTATATATATACAATTTTTTTTTCAAAAAAGATCTCACTTTTTAGGATGGTTGTGGCCATAACAGTCCTAAAATGTCCACTTTCTAGGACTCTTGTGGGGGTTATAACAGTCCTAGAAAGTGGATTTTCTAGGATGGTTATATCTACAACCGTCCTAGAACTTGCTTTCTATGATTGTTCAACAACTGTCTTAAAAAGTTTGACTTTTTATGACCCCCACTCCTATGACTCTTCAAGAACTATTTTAAAAAGTCTTTTTCAACCGTCCTAAAAAGCCTTCCTTGTAGTGGTGTCACTGTCCACAGTTTGGGGTTGCCAAGGTATATGTATATATGCTCTTCATTTTTCAATGACTAATAACCCTTTTGGTTTATTCACATCGGCGAGGGGTGAGGTAATCTGCATTACATCACTGAATAGTGCATGTTTGTTTGCATTAGACTAAATGGGAGGATGCATCCCATTTAGCCAAGTTAAGGGGTTCACGGTAATGTAAATGGGAGGTAAATGACTTTTATACCCTTCGTAAATATGGAAAAGATATAGCACAAATATATCCCTGATTCATCATTCGAGCAACTGTGAAGAGGAAGGGTTCACACATGATCATCGACAATAAAGGTAATAGAAATCATCATTGCCAGAGGCAAGAGAAATCGTCACCATTGAATTTGTGCATGATCACTAGCCTCCACCTACATAACTTGCATTAACAAAGTTAGTGAAGGAGTAGATCTTCGCAGGTTCACAAATTTGGAACCTTGCCTTTAGATCTCACCATCCTCATCTTACCACTAGTGAAGGATTAGATCATTCTTCTCTATTTGTAGATCTCTATTATGTAATATCCTGAAATTTCTCTTAAATATTTAAGACTCAATATTTTAAAATTTATAAGAAATTTGTAAAAACAGATATATGCTATTTTGCATGATATAACGTAAAGAGGTCAATTATCTTGGTTAGAAGGAAAGATGAGAAAATGAACATTTTAGCTCTGAAAAAAGAAGAAAAGAAGAAGAAGGAGAAAAAAAAGGGATGAGAAGAACGAAGAAGAGGCGGTGGACGTACGTGTAAAATGAAACAAATTTTATAAATTTTAGAGAAAATTACACCTAATGACATGGAAATTTTAAAAATTATAAATATGTCCTAGGTTAAGGGTATTTTTGTAAATATGAAAAATTATAGTTAAAATGAAGCTCTCATTGAGTTAAGACCAATGAAATATATTATGAAATTTATTAAGATCAAAATAATATTTATTGGGTAATTATGATTTAATATTAATGTCTTACCTGATTAAGGTCAGTCTGAACTGCAGGAAGAGGCAATATTCATTCAAGAAAAATGTGTGAATTTTATATTTGGACCAATTGGGATAAGTATATTATGATAATTTTATATCCCAATATAATTATAATTAATATCCCAATAATAGTAAAATATACTACTAAAATAGCTTTATTTGTCCAGACCGATTCAGGATATATCTGGATAAGTAAATATCTAAAATTTTTGGACCAAAATACTCCCTATTTCGTGCTCCACAAGCTGCACATGACAAAATAGCCTTAGTTTATTATTTTCATGAAATTGCAAGAAAAATCACGAACATTAAGTGGCAAATTTTCATTGGATGGAAAAATTTATATATACTCCCTCCTTTCCCATGTCTTGGCCAACCATATAGCAAGGAAAAAAGGAAGAGAAGTCTGCAAATTGAAGAAAGGAAGGGCAGCCATGTGAGGGAGGAAGAAGAAATAGGAAAAAACTTGGAGGAAAATCGAAGAAAATTTGTAAGTGTTTCTCTTATGACTTACAAGTGTTCTAGTATCTTTTCTTAGTTGTTTGGCTTAAGTTTCCATGAAATATTTTCTTTCCCATCTCTGTACAATTTCGGTCTAAGCTTGTTTGAGTATGGGGAGTTGTTTTAAAGTCATAAAATCATGATTTGGTATGAGATTTTGCAAAAGGAATTAAGTATAGTAAGATTTAAGCAAGTTTTGAGAAAAACCAATTTCTCTTCCTATAAGTCAGATTTTGGTGAGCTTAGTATGATGGGAAAGACTTGGATTTTCATTTTTTTTATGTTAAAAATGGATTCCTTGGGTCCAAATTAGCTAAAACCAAGTATTGGATTCAAGGAAAACCAAGAGATAAAGAATTTGGATTTTTAGGGTTTTAGTAAGACTTTGTAAAGCACCCTTGTTTTGAGTTGATTAAGTTGATATTGAATGATATTTTAGGACTTTTGGGAGTTCAAGAAAGCTAGTGGAAGTTTTGGTTCCAAGTGCAAAAGCAAAGGAAAATATAAAAGGTAGCTAGGTTTATTTTATTACAATATGTAATTCTTTGTTGTTTCCATGATTATAACTTATTTCCATATTGTATTTGTGTTATTTTGTGACTGGTCTTGGCTATAAAATGAGGGGTTTTATTCCCTGGGATGTCCATTTTCGAAGGGAAAACTCTGCCGAAATTTTTACTTGACAATATGGTATTTTAATGATTTATGTGTTTATATGTGAAATATTTGTGAAACTTGAATGATATATTTGCAAAAGATAAACTACCTATTGAGATTTTCCTAAATCTCACGCCCAAGTACTAACATGATAGGTTCAAGTGATGGCAAGACCTCTAAGAAGACAAGAGGCAAGGAGAAGATTAATGATGACTAGATTTATAGCCACCTTGGTTGCTTGTTTTCTTGTAATTATATATGAAATCATATGTATTTTCATGAAGCTGTGTTTTGCTGCTATAATGTTCCTTCAGAGTTATTGTGATGTTAAGAATATATTTTGGAAGAGTTTGAATCATGTAAGTAGGTTATGTATTTAGTTTTTGGAAGTTGGTATGTAAATTTGTCCATTATGCGCACTGATCAGTTATATAGTTACTGTTCATTCAAAATTCAGTTTTCTATATGAGTGTTATATATTCTTGGAAAGTAGACATAGAGATCTTTCCAAAGACCTAAAGATCACTTGATTTAGATAAGTATACGAATTTTTATGAATTTTTTAAAATGGCTCAGAAAATCTAGAAAAGAAGTTTTGACAAAATGAATAGTATAATTCAATGAATTTTATGAATGAATTAGCTCAATTAAGTTCCAGTTATATTTTTTTCCATGTAGGAAATATTTTTAGAGACTTGAATCATCCTCATATGATTTTTCTAGATTTAGTTATGATTTTTGAAAGTTTAGCAGGGAAAATCAAATTATCAAATGAATAGTATTTTGAAAAATTGAATTTTTCTCATTCAATCTTCTAATGATTCAAGCTTCTAAATTAGCTCATTTAACATTATATATGCTATTATACATGGGAAATAATGTAAGAAAGTAAGGTGTGACATATTGTCTCCTCATTCAACCCTATCAACTTGCTAGTGAGATCTAAAATCTTAGGAAGAAGAATACAAACTCTGTCCTTTACAAACCCTTGATCTTTTTTCCCTTTTTGTTTAATGGCTTTTTTATTATTGAGAGGAGAGATGTGGGTAGAGGGAGTGGTGGTTAGTGAGGAAAACAAGAGTGGTGGCTAGTAAGGATAGAAGAAAAAAGAATGAAGGGACTTTTTTTTTTCTAAATCTAGTGGCATTTTTTTACAACCCTAATTATGTTACTCCGGATGTGTTTTCGAGCTAACAGGAGACCATGGAGAAGCCACATGAGAGACAGAGGAATCGATGTTGAAGGACTATCCTTACATCTTTCATTAAGATATATGGTTTAAAATTTTGGGGATGGGGAGGATGCAACGACCCTAATTATATCATTTCGGATGTTTTATCAAACTAATGGGAAAGATATCAATAAAATTGCACAAAACCAGAAAGGCTAGGTGTCACATCCCATTTTCTAACACCTTTCTCATAATACTGCCTTACTTGGATGCAGTAAAAAGGTTTCTAAGAACTTGAACCAATGGAAAGCTCAAAATTGTAAAAAATGTTTTCTGTGCATTGTTTCTTTAATTGCAAAATGAACTTTAGAAAATCATAACTAAATACAAAAAAATTATTTTACAAGTCAAGTCTTTAAAAATCATTTACATCTTGAATTAATGGGAAAAATAGGAAATTGGAATTTAGACATACCAATTCGTATAGTTTATTTATCCAAGTTTATTGTTCATTTTCAATTTCCAGTTTTGAGCTATAACTTTGGGAATTTATTTCTCATATTATACAGAGTCATTTCATACATTTTTTATAGTGTACATTTACTTGATATGTACAGGACAGAACACCATCACAAACCTTCGAATGTCTAAATTATCCTTTACTGGAATAGTTCTGGAAAATAATTCATAACTGCCTTTATATTGCTCCAAATAGAGTCAAACAAATGCTAATTCATTCATAAGACAAAGATCTTAACATATATACATATAGTTGATTTTTTGGAACACTATACTATTTTACACAAATATTTAAAAAGGGCAGTATTTACAAAACATAACTGTTTAGTAAAATGGTTTCCAGCTTTAAACCTTTTGACTTTCTTGAGCCATAATTCATTCTATGCTTGTCCAAATCATACACAATCTGACTTGGCTGAAAGCTTAATATATCCTTTTACTGGAGATATCACATTTTGGCTTATATCATTTACCATATTAAGCTAGAATATAACACCCTAAGACATATATCCATAGGACAGCTCACAGAGATAATCCAATTTGATAAGGAATAAAATACAAACGAAAATCGACTAAAAAGAGACATAAATATAAGAAAACAAGATGGGAGACTTAGAACATAGGGCTAAACATAAATGGTGGACTTTGAAGTACTGCTGGATGACATGAAAACAAAGGAGAAAATTTTCCTTTGTGGTGCTGTGAAATATCCTGAAATTTTTACTGGATATTCAAGGCTCAATATTTTAAAATCTATAAGAAATTTGTAAAAGCAAGTATACATCATTTTGCTTGAAATAAGGCAAAGAGGTTAATTATCTCGGCTAGGAAGAAAAAGAAGAAAATAACTATTTTACCTCTGAAAAAAAGAAAAAAAAAAGAATGGTGGTGCACATGTGCATAAAAGAAATTTATGAATTTTAGGAAAAATTACACCTAATGACCTAAAATTTTAAAATTTATAGATATACCCAAGTTAAGGGTATTTTTGTAAATATGAAAAATTATAGCAAAAATAAAGCTCTTGATGAGCCAAACCCAATGGAATAATGTTTGAAAGTTATTTAGATCAATATAATTTATTTTGAGCATTAAGGTTTTGTAGTTGATTTTTTACCTGATAAAGGTTATTTTAGATTGTAAAAAAAGGCAGTACTGATTCAGGACAGTGATTGGACCTTCCTAAAATATATTTTGGATCAATATATAAATTTTGAATCAAAATTAATTTTTGGATAATCTTTCACTAATTTAATGACAACTATGGTAAAAGTATTTAATCGATATGGATAAAATTAATCGGTAAACGATATATTGGTCCATAAAATTATGAAAGCAATTTTTGGCCAAATTTGAGGGTAGGCCAAATCTGAACCAGACCAGGACAAGCTTGGAATTAATTAAAAGCTTTTGAATAAAGGTAACCAAGATTAAATACAACTAACCATGATTAACTTCCATTTGATCTCTTTCCTTTTGGCATGTGGTTAATGCTTGGTTAAGCCTTCATTTTCAGCACCAAGCACATCTAAAGAGAGGAAGGAGAGTGAGAGAGATCTTGTAAATTTTGAAGGCAAAAAAAGAAGACAAGAGGTAAAGCTAAGGTTTCAAACTACCAATGTAACATCTTAAAGCTAGACTATTGTGTTTCTAAGTGTTTGAGAGGCTTTTCATGATATATTTCTCCTCTTTTCTCCATTGAAAGTTTCAGCCTAGAGAGAGAGAAGAGAGAGAGAAGAGAGAGAAAGTGAATCCATGGAAAAATCAAATCATAAAAAAAGATGTATAGGTCTTAAACAAGAAGATTATACCATTAGATTGCAAATTAATCGGGTAATTATTTTTCTATATTTTTTTGGAATTTTCTGCCTATTTAGGGCTTGAGATTGAAGGGAATTTCATTATTTTGACCCCAAAAATGGATTCCTTAGGTCCAAAAATGGTAGAAACAAGTGTGTTGTACAATAAAAACCCAAAGGAAATCAAAGTGAAAAGTTTAGGGTTTATTGCACACTTTGTGAATGAGATCATGCAACTAATAGATTATGACCTTATTTTATGATATTATAGGATTCCAAGAACTTTTAGGAGATTAAAGAAATAGTGTACAGAGAATGGAAAGGTTTGGAAAGCCCAAAGGTAGTTAAATAACCCTATTATGTATATATATTGTTATTGTTGCCATTATACTTACTTGATGTATTTGTTAATTGAAATGATGTTGTGTGATGGTTTGAATTGATTGGCTATGTTGTTTGAAGGGTATTTGACCCTAGAAATTTCATTGTTTTAAGAGGAGATGCTGCCAAAACTTTTTTAGAAATTAATTATGCACAATTAACTTTAAATGAAAGCTTAATGCATTTTCATGAAAGTTGCAATATATGATGATATATGAGCATGTATAGTAGTTGCTACTGAGATTCTTTGAATCTCACCCATTTCCAAATGTCTAACATTATAGATCTAAGTAAGTGGCAAGGCTTCCCAAGAGGTAAAAGGAAAGGAGAAGGAGATTGCTCATCAAAACACAAATGGGTTACCTATTGCTTGGGGGCTAAAATCACCTAAACAACAAAAAGGGCCACAAGCCCTGACATACCAAAATAATCACTACAACAATCCTTACAAAAACAACAAGGTGGTTTAGACTACCTTCCCATTTACACCCATAACCCCGTATGTGCATCATACATCTCTGTACGCCAAGATATCCTTATCCATCATTGAGGTCATACATAGTAAAGATCATACATAAAAGGCACAGACACATTGGTCCTGATGGAGCACATGCACATCAATTACATATGGCATTGAATCATGATTATACTCTTAGCATAATACTATAACATCACATGCATTCTTAGAAAGACAACACCACAAAGGTACTCAAATATCCCGCATGCCCCGAGGGGACTCATCTACCTCCGCTTTATCCTTGTTAGGACTAGGTCTCATTTCTGTAAATATTTTCTCATGAGGGTTGAGACAAGAGTCCCAGTAACTAGGGAGCAACTAAACAAACATAAATAGGGATTAACACAAAAAAGGTATAATACTTTAGTTCATCACAAGGCACAGGACCCATATGAATACAGAAAAGGATACAAGCTCGAACATATGTCTATATATTACCATACATGTAAATTATGCTATGCATGATGAAATGCTCATGATATGTGTAATATCCCTATTTTTATGGGATATTATAAAATGAATAAAAGATGAGAAACAAGGAGAGATGAAAATGTTATATGCAATCGGGCTTTAGAAGGAATTAATTTCTCATTTAATTTTTAGAAGAAGTTATGTTTGGTCCTTAATTGGAAGTAATTTTTCATAAGGTCCTTAGCAGAAATTAATTTCAGAACTTACCCCGAAAAAAATATGCAATATACCACTTGAATGAAAGCCCGCTCCAAACTGAGCGCAATGGTATAAGTATTGCATGCCCGGGAGGTCTAGGTTGAGAGATAGACCAATTTGAAAGTTCATGTGAATAGTGAAAAGGAAATAATAAAAAAATTGGTCTTTGGGTGAAATTACAAGAAAGTGCCCGAAAGAATGGATAATTATATTTTTGACCCGGTTCAGGGGTAAAACGGTCATTTCCCATATTTGAAGAAAAATATGAATATTGAATTTTAAATCCCAAGAAATAAATTTTGATATCATAAAATGCATGAGGAATTGGGAAAAACAGAGAGACACCGTTAAACGTGAAGAAGGGCAAAGATGTCATTTTTTCCAGTTGGATAGAAAAATGAGAAATTATATTTTTGCCCCCAAAGAATTATGAAAAGGACATTCATGTCCTTAAAGTCATAAAATTACGGTGAAGGAGTATGAGAAATGTCTTGGGGAAAATTACACCTAATGACCCGAAAGTTCTAAAAATTATAAATTAGCCCCGGGTCAAGGGCATTTTCGTAAATATGAAAAATTATGGTCAAAATGAAGCTCTCAATGAGTTAGACCCAATGAAATATATTATGGAATTTATTAAGCTCAAAATAACATTTATTGGGTAATTAGGATTTAATATTAATATTTTACCCGATAAAAATCAGTTTAGATTGCAGGAAAATGCAGTATTGATCCAAGGACAATGATTGGAGCTTAATAAAATATATTTTGGGTCTAGATAATGATGTTGGACCAAAAATAATTGTTAGATAATCCTGTACCAGTTTAATGATAATTTTGGCAAAAATACTTAATCGGTACGGGTAAATTTAATCGGTAAAGAGTATTTTAGTCCATTAAAGTTTATTATGCAATTTTTTGGCCAAAAAAGGAGGTGATCCACGTATTAATGAGCAGATGGGATACAAATGGAATTATGTGAAAAGCTTTTTAAAAGATAAAGTAAATAAAAGTGTATAGAAAAGCTAAGTGGTTAATTATATGACATAATCATCATTTTAAGCATAACACTTCATCTCCCTCACGTAAAAAATCACGCTGAACCAGTGGAGAAGAGTGCAAAGTGGCGTGAAAGAGAGAGAGCAAAAGGGAGAGGGAAAAATCACAAGTTTGGTCCCAAAAACTCAAGGTAATTTCTTTTAGCCATTATCTTGTGATCTCTTGAGCTTTTGAAGAGTTTAGTAGGCTATTCTCTCTCATTTTTCTCACTGAATTTTTGACCTAGAGAGAGAGTAGAGAGAGAAAATGAAGCCATGAAGAAAGTGATCCATGAAAAGTGATGTATAGGCTTCAAGGATTAAGATTATGCCATTAGATTGCAAATTAATCGGGTAGATATTTTTCTACAAATTTATGAAAATTTCTGCCTATTTAGGGTTTGGAAATGAAAGAGAATTTCATGATTTTGACCCCAAAAATGGATTCCTTGGGTCCAAAATAGGTAGATACAAGTATGTTGTACAAGAAAAAGCTTAAGATTAAGAAAGTGAAATTTTTAGCTTTTTGAAGCTTAATTCGGAATTAACAGTAACCGAGTTAGAGATGGAATTTGGCAATTCTGAGGCCATATTTGGATTACTCATGAAAAATTACATGGAATAGAGGTATAATTCATCATTTTTGAGTTAGGAATGAATTTTTGGTGAATTTTTGAAGAATTAGGGTTTCATGAACACTTTTTGAAGAAAGTCATGGAACCATTAGTTTGAATAATTGTTCGATTATGCACTAGGACTTGAAGAAGCCCAAGGAAGCTAGGGGGAGCATTGGTATCAAGTTGAAGAGTAAGAAAAAGCATGAAGGTAGCAATTTACCTATTCTTGCCTTATATTGTCATGTGATTTTCAATGAGTTTGATAACTTGCCTATTGTTTGCTATGATCAATTGTGATGCTTTGAGAATGTTGGCTGAGTTAATTGAGGGTTTTGAGACCCCGGGATGTCCAAAATACAAAACAAAACTCTGCCGAAATTTTTGTAAAATATTATGGCATAAATGTTTAAAAGCATTTACTTGATATTTTATGATGATTATATGCTTAATGTGATAATATGATTGCATGAATGGTAATTGCTACTGGGATTCTTTGAATCTCACCCCCCTTCAATGACTAACCATGCTAGGGAGAACCAATGCAAAAGAGTTAAGGAAGGAGCAAAAGGCATGAAGAAGGAAATGATATTGCAAGCCATTGTGTTATAGGGTGAATGGTTATTTGTGCCTTGTTTTGTATGAAATTATAAAATAGTGAATAATATGTTAATGTTGTATAAAATGTATGAAAATTTCCAGTTCTGTATGTTGGGATACAAAGTTATATTCTACCAAGTTACATGCCAAAATGAGTTCATTTGCAAGGGTTTTGGCAAGGAAATTTCAATGTGGACTGAAACAGGGCATTTTCCCAAATGTCTGTTTCATTCGCCCTTGTTCTATACTTAATGTGAGGGTAAGTTTAGGATATTTTTATACCAGATAGAGGGAATCTCCAGCTTTAATATGACACCTAATTCACCCCATTTGGAGTTGTGTACAACTAATGGTGAATTTTCTAATTTAGGGTTCAGAACAGAGAAAGATTGGGAAAACTGGAAACTGAAAGTTAAGTACTTGGAAATTAAAAAGATAATATAAATCGTGCAGAGCTCCAAAAATTCAGTGGTTTATATTTATGGAAATACATATGTTTTAAGTTTCATATGCCACTAATTTGGAGGTAATTGGAGCTATATGATAGGAGATATGGAGGTTTTCCCAAAACTGTTCCAGCAAAAGTGGAATTCTGATCCTTTATGATTTAAATTAACACCATGTCCTGTTCAGGTTGAATAAATGTACAAGAAAAATATTTCTAGGAAGTAGACTCACAGGGATTTACAATTACATAAAGAATGTATGATTTGGCTCAGGATATTATGAGATATGAATTTTTCAATATAAGGCCAAAATCCTGGGGAAGAGAAAATGACTAAATATACAGTAAATATTTAAGGAATAAACTGTATAAATTGGTCAAGTAAATGCTCAGTTTCATATTTTTTCCATGTAAATAAAGTTTTTATCTATTGTTGAAGACTTGAATCACTATGAAATGATTTTTCTAGAATTAGTTATGAATTTTCAAAATTCAGTTGGTAAAGTGGAAACTACCATATGAATAGTAACTGAAAATTTTTGAAATTCTGATTTTCATTCCTATGTGATTCAAGCTAAGAATCAAGTATAATTAGACTTAAAAGGAGTCTAATTCATGGGAAATAAGTCTAAAAGTAAGGTGTTACAATATGCAATGAAACTCCACACCAATCACGGCTAGAACCATGAGTTAGTTACCGTTATTAGGTAACCTCAATAAGTAGTCCCCTTCCAACATCTGGTGAAAGATGATTCCGGGACAACCACTAAGCTCACCTCCCACTAGGCATGACCTTGCCAAAGGACTTTCTGCTAATTGTTGAACCATGGTTCTCCTTCCCTTGAACCACCTAAATTGGTAGCTAGCTATATAGAGAAGGTGCATTCCCAATCCATTACCACTTGAATCTCCCGGTTGAAGACAATTATTTAGTGGCAGGGATATCATAAGCTACACCATCTGAACACAAGGTCTTATGTGCTTTTTAGTAGATTGGCATACCACGTATTAAGGCATCGTCACCCAATAATATCACACCCTTTGAATGAACAACTTGTGACAATGCCCAATGTATGCTAACATGTTATCTCATGCTATATGTATATGATCATGCTAGCATATTACCATCATCATACATTCATCATTCTCACAAGTATGGATATATATACATAATCACGTTGGCCGATATCATTCATTTCCATTATCATCATTACCATCATCATGTAAACCAAACAAGGTTGCACAGTATTTAATCATCAACACTCAATATATTCATCATCTCATATACACATACACATTTGTTCACATTAGCCATTCTCATTAATTTATCATTATCATGCTAACAAGCTCTCATGTTCAATTCATTATTATTATTATTGTAACTATCGTCATTGCCAAGATCATATCAACACTATATCCTCATGCATAACATCAATAAATATACATGCACCTCTGAACAGAGTTATGCAAGGTGCTCATGCTTCCTTTTCTCTTCTTTCTTCGTTTCTCACATGCTCCTATGATCCTGGCCCCTTCAACAAAACACACACATCCAAATGATTAAATGTGGTTTGTTACATGGAACATTTCTAAACATTAACATACCATAATTTACCATTAAAAGGTTATACATAACATTCTCATTCTTAATTCCATAATATAACTCAATATCAATCAGCATGCTCTTCTATACATCATATGGCTTCATATTACATCATTTATACATAACTGTAACATAATATACAAAATATGCTTTCATCATTAAAACATCATTATGATATGATCATAAACTTGCTTTTCTATCACTTTCTCCTTCCTTAGCTTTTCTTCATTGCCTTGCTTATGCTTAGCATTGTTAGTAACTTGGGAGGATGAGATTGGATATTTTAGTAGTGAACTTGCACATGTAATTATATCATCATATCACATAAAAACCTTGCATAATACAGTTAAGCATATAAAATACCATGTTGGCTAACAAAATTTTGGCCGTATTTTGGCTTAGAAACATGACATCTTGAGCTTAGCCCTCATTAAGTAAACATCTAACTAATCAAGAAAATAGTCACAACAATAATATGGCAACATATCATAATATAAAATGTAATATCCTTAATTTTACTGGATGTTAAGTAGTGTGGAATGATAAAAAATGGTGATATCTAAAAATGTATCTAGAATCTCAAAAAATAAAGAGACACAGAATTGTGCAGAAAAAGGCAAAAAAGACAATTTTCTATATTAGAATTGAAAAGGAGGAAATTATAGTTTTTCCTACGAAAGAAAAATTCTTTGTAAAATAGTTTATGAGAAGTATGAATTAATGTAATTTACCCCTAGGAATAAAATTTATTTCATTTTAGCCCCTTGAAGAAGGAAATCCATGCAGAAGAGTGGAAAGTAAATAAGTTTTGGTGAAAAGTACAACTAATGACCTAAAAATTTTAAAATTTATAAATTCACTCTTGGTTAAGGGCATTTTATAAATATGAAAAATTATAGTTAAAATGAAACTCTCAATTAGTTAAGTCCAATAGAATACTATTTAGAAATTAATAAGATCAATATAATATTTATTGGAATATAATATTTATTTGGCCTTAAAATTTTAGCATGAATATTTTTCCCGATAAAAAATATTTTAGATTACAAAAAAAGGCAGTATTGATTCAAAAACTGTAACATTCCTAAAATGTTAGATATCTAAAAATACATAGAAAATGTACAAAAACGGATAGACACCGTTTTACGTGAAATAGGGTAAAGAGGTTATTTTTCCTGATTAGATGGAAAAATGAGAGATTACATTTTTACCCCTAAGAATTATGAAAATGATAAATTTGTCCCCAATAAGAATTCACAGGGGAAAGAAGTCAAATATTTTGGCAAAAATTACACCGAAAGACCCGAAAGTTTTAAAATTATAAATTTACCCCAAGTCAAGGGTAATTTTTTTTAATATGCAATATTACTGTCAAAATGAAGTTGTCGATGAGAGAAGTTCAATGATATATGGCATTGAGTATTAATATTCAAGGATGAAGAAATAATCAGTGCCGAAGATGAAAAAGTAACTTTATACTGATAAAGTTACTTTTTTATCTGCAAAAGTCAAAAAGAAAGGCTATTGGACATCACAAAATGATCTTTTTAAAGATAGTATATTAAAGTAATATCTGATACAAATTCACTTTAACCTTGTATCAATAAAGTGAATTTACACTGTACAAAATAACTTTACCGGTTCAAGTATAAAGTAGCCAACACAGGGTATTACTGGACTGAAAAAAAATTGTGCAATGTCTTGGACAAGTGTACCCCTTATTAGGATGCCACATGTCAGCCCATGTGTCTAAATTGGAAGTCTTGATGGCTAAGAAAAGGTAAGACTTAATTATTAAGTTTTCTTAATGAATTAAGGATTAGCAAAAGTAATCTTAATTAATTGCCTTTATATATACTCTCTCCTCCATCATTTGTACGAGACACACATTCAGAAAAGAGAGGATGAGTGGTCTGAGCAATTGGAGGAAAGGAAGGCTACGTAGGAGAAGGAAAAAAGAGAAGAACAAGGGAATGAAAATCCAAGAAAGAAAGGTATGTGCAAATTTGCAATTTTCAAGTCTGCCACTATAGTTTCTTGGTAGTTTGAGCTAGTTTCTTTGAAATTTCTCCTCCTTCACTTGCTGTCCAATCTTGGCCTAAGCATGATAATAAGAGGGAAAGGAGTTTTTAAGCCATAAATTTACAAGAAAGCATGAGATTTTTCAAGAAAAGCAAACTAGGTGTGTTTTAAAGCAAGTTTTTGTGAAAAACCAATTTCTTCCTCCTAAGAGTAGATTTTGGTTAGACCAATAAGGTGGGAAGGAACTGGATTTTCATGCATTTGATGGCAAAAATGAGTTCCCCATGATGAAAAACCTTAAAGACAAGCATTGGCTCAAAGATTAGGTTTTGGATAAAGAAATTGAGTCTTTAGGGTTTTAAATGAGACTTTATGAAGTAGCTACTTGTTCTAGTTGATTGAGCAAGTGTCTAATGATGTTAAGGGACTTGAGGAAGCCTAAGGAGGTAGTGGAAGCATTAGATTCAAGAGGAAGAGTCAAAGGAATGCTTCAAGGTAGTTAAGTTTCATATTCTTACTTTATATTCTTTCATTGTCTTTCTATGATTAAATTGTGTTGCCATATTGCAATTGTGATTTATTTGATTGGTCTTAGCTGTAAAATGAGGGGTTTTATTCCCTGAGATGTCCATTTTCTAAGCCGTTATGCTGTCAAATTTTTTATGACCAATGTGGCAATTTATTGTTTAAATATGATTGATGTGATTAAATGTGATTAAATGTGAGTTATTTGACATGATTGACATAATTGCATGAAATGTAACTTGCTACTGAGATTGCCCCCAATATCATCCCCTCAAGTATCCCAAATGACTAGGCACAAGCTATGGCAAAGGAGTCCAAAAAGCTAAGGAGAATGAAGAAGAGGAAGATGCTTAATGATGTCTTCAAGTTATGATTGTATATTTTGAAATTATGCATAAAACCATGTATATGCTTTTAGATCTATGCCATTGTGCTATTATGTCCTTATGAGCATTATGAAATGTTTGGCATGGATTTGAAACATGGAATGATCATGTGAGCTTGTTATGAAGTCTATTTTGCTATGTTATATTGCTAGAAGTTCATTTTGTAGCAATGAAAGTGAAGTTAACACTCTTTGATAGAAACAGGGAAAGTAAGTCAAGTGTTATGTATGCTCTGAAAGTAGAGAGAACAAACTTTCCAATGAGCTAAAGAACAAATAATTTGGATATATGTACGATTTATAGTGTAATTTTAAAATTTAGGATCAAAACTGGACAGTGATGTGAAGACTGTGAATTTTACTGAATATATTACTTCTCTTTGAAAAGTGATATAAAATTGTACGAAACTCCAAAAATTCAGTGGCCTATATTTATGAAAATATTTATCTTTTAAGGTTAATATACCACTGGTTTGAGTTAAATTGGAGCTGTACAATGAGAGATAAACAAGTTTTCCCAATACTGTTTCAAAAAAAGTGATGTTCTGATCCCTAGTGATTCAAATTGATACTGTGCCCTATCTAGACATATATATCTTTCCAATGGCATATAGAATACATTATTTAGCTCAGTATAGAGTTAGATATGAATTTTTAAAGTTATGGTCAAAATCCTAAAAAAGAGAGAAATGACCATTTGGATAGTGTAAGTTTGAGCAATAAATTGTATGAATTGTTCAGTTTAAAGGAAATTTTCATATTTTTATCTTGTATATCATGTTTCTAGCTTCATTTAGAGATTTGAACTACATTGATACGATTTTTTTGGATTAAGTTATGATTTTTCAAAATTCGTCCAGAAAACTTAAGAACCAAATGAATAGTACCACGTTTTTTTTTATTTAAATATTTTGGTTCTATTAATAGTTCAAACTCTTAATATGAGCTATTTGGACATTGTAAATACTATAATATATGAAAAAATATAGATAAAAGTAAGGTGTTATAAAGACAGTGATTAGACCTTACTAAAATATATTTTGGTCAAGATAATAATTTTGGACCAAAAGTAATTTTTGGATAATTCTGTATCAATTTAATGACAATTTTAGCAAAAATACTTAATAGGTGTAGGAAAATTTAATTGGTAAAATATATTTTGGTCCATAAAAATTATTGAAGCAATTTTTGACCAAAAAAAATGGAGTGAATCACATCTGAACCAAGTTTGGACACAAGTGAAATTTTCCAAAAGCATTTTGAAGTAGAAAAAGCAATAAAGTAAAAAAGTAAATCTAATTATATGAACATATTTATGTATCAAGAATGAGATGCCACTCGTTTGAATGCAATTGGAGCTGTATAATAAGAGTTATATATCTTTTACTAAAATTGTTTCAATAAAAGTTATATTGTGACCCTTAATGATTTAGGTCGTTGCTATGCCTTGGTCAAATTGAATAAATGTACAATAAAATATGGGTGAAAAATAGACAAGTAGAGCCTTCCAATGATATAAAGTAAGCATAGTTTGGCTCAGAATAGAATTAAAAATAAATTTCTCAATTTAAAGCCAAAATTCTAGAAAAGTGCAAAATGATCATATGAACAGATATTTTCATGCAAAAGATTGTATAAATTGGAACGTTAAAGTTACTATTTCATATTTATCTTTTCTAGAGAATGTTTAAGCTATTTTCAGAGATTTGAATCACCTTCATATGATTTTTCTAGATTTAGTTATGATTTTTAAAAATTAAGTCTAGAAATTGTGTTGACCAAATGAACAATAACAAAAAATTTTAAAATTTTTTGATTTGATCCGTCATGTGATTCAAGATTCTAAAGTGACTTGAATGGACATTATATAAGGTCTTGTACATAAAAAATGAGGTCTAAAGTTAAGGTGTTACAATTCTTCATAGGTATGACTTAGGGTTTCAATTTGGTTGAGTCTTCACTGTCAAGTTATGCTTGAATGCTTCAAAGATGTGTTGTTCGGTGTTTTTAAGTGTTGGGTGATGGTCTTTTAGTGATTTAGTGATGTTTTCACCAAATCCTAGCCATCAACTTCATGTTCTGCTTGATATCTGATAAGCTGTGTCGTTCCAGTCGTACAATTTAGAAATAAGCTAGGTGCAAAAGATAATGAACAAGTAAATGGAATGATGTATGAGTAATGCACCTAAATGATTTAAAAAAATTAAAATTAGAACTAAGTGGAAATTCAAAAATAAATAAAAAATGAAAAAATTCTAAGAGAACAAAAACTCATTCCTAAATAAAATAAAATGCAAAACCAAACTACCTAAATGCAATTAATCTAATTAAACCAAATAAAATACTAATGTATGAATGAGTTATGCAAACTATATATATTTATTTATTTTTTTATTAAGATGCAATGCAAGCTAATTTAATATGCAATGCTAACTACAACTATGATTTGAGTTGCAACAATTAAAGAAGAAGTAAAACAAGAAAAATAAAAACACTAGGAAAAAGTAAGGAAATTGAAATCAAAGAAAACAAGTAATCAACATTTTTTATGAAAGTGGCTATCCATGGATTAAATTAATGAAATTAGGACCTTCCTAACTTAATTATGATTAATTTGGATAAAGAAATTAAAGTGAATTAGCTTGCCAATTGATATTTTACTTTTAAACTTATTGGACCACAAGTATCACAAAATTAGTCTAGTTTAGATACCCTATTATGTAGACTAAATATTATGAACTTGATTAATTAAATTAGCATTCAAATTCAATGATTAATTAGGCTAATTAATTTTTGGAAAATTTGGAAAAATTACCTAATCAACTAATTAAGCAATTGAACTCCCAAATTAAACAATCAAGTCCAAGATATCATCTAATATATGCTTAAAACCATAAACACATATTAAACAACATCTAATTGAGCTTAAATCTAAAAATTTCCACATCTGAATTAAATTCTATTGCAAGTCTAATTAACACAAATTCATCTCTATAATTAGTACATAACATAATCTAGCACAATCCAATAATTTCCAACCATAAAAAAAGATCAATCATCCACTAAATTCTTCACTAAACGTAAGTAAAAATCCAATGAACAACTATAGGACAGAAATTAGAGATGAGTAGAAGAAAATACCCAATCCAAGTAGCTAGATTGTGGCTCCATATGCTCAAGCCCCTCCTTCATTCATCTTCCTCCATGGATGAGCCACAAAGAGCTTACCCTCCCATAGAACAAAAATCAACCCAAGGACTCCATGTGAAGCTTCAACCATAGCAATGTAAGGCAGAAAACAACACTCAACACTTGAGAAAGATAGGAATAGATGAAGCAACCCAAGGCCAATACACTCCTAAGTAACTCACAAGTTGTCTTCTACGGTCCAGAATGTCCAGCTAAAGAATGGAGGAAAAAGTGGAGGAAAGGATGAGAATGGTGTGGTTATGTTGGATTTGACAGAAATTGAAGAGAAAAATGGAAAAAATGGTGGGAAGCAAGAACAAGACGAAGTGAAAGAGATGAAAAGCAAGAGGTGAGGCGGCTGGTTAGAGAAGACGAAGGGTTACAAACATAAGAAAGAAAAAGGGCAAGGGACATGTTTGGTTGCACGGAAATAAGGTAAGAAAATGCTATAAAAATAAATTAAAATAAAGACAGATATAAATGGACAATTAGAGATGAGGAAAAATGAGAAAGTTTAGAAAATAAATTTTTCATAAAATTCCTCCATTCTAATGATAGAAATGCCCCTTCTTAATTTTAATCTTCATGGACTATGACCTGCAAGAAAATGTTACATTAGATAGATTATATGTCCAATTAAATAAATGCAAATTAAATTTTGATCCAAGGAAATTAAATTAATCATGGAATAAAGTTTAAGCTCAATTTGGAGGAAATTTATGTGTTAAAATGATAAAAATAAAAAAAATTACTAAAAAGAAATTTCCAAAACTCTTTAACAATTTTGCCCTTAAATGTGTCAATTATGAATCATTTCCTTAATCACAATTAAAATACAAATGATACATGATCACATTGAGAATTATTAAATAAAGTAAAATGGAAAAAGTAGATTCTTGGAATAATTTGGAAAGTAAAAAATAATCAAATTTAAAGCTTAATTTCCTAAAATTATCCCAAAATTCTCTTGTATTACAAATTAAGGCTAATTACCTAAATATCATCTAAATTACACAAAATGTATGTAAGGTTTTATAAGTATGATGGACATTGGCTATAATGGTTATAAAAATGTACGTAAGGTTTTGTAAGTATGATGGACATTTTTATGTTGATGAATAGTATGCATCATTATGACTTGTTATGCATGATCATATGGCATGCTAGCATGATGGAGGATGACATGAGTTGACATGTTAGCATGCATTGGGCATTGTTACTAATTGTATATTGTTGAGGCATGATGTCATTGGGTGATAATGCTATGAATATCATGTGGTATGCTAGTATGCTAAATAGCACACGAGGCTTTATGTTCAGACAGTACAACTTATGTTATCCTAGTTACTAAATAGTTGTCATTTAGCTGGGGCTATGGATTGGGGTTGCACCTTTTCTAAATAGCCACCAACTTAGGTATTTCAATGGAAAAAAGAGCCATGACCAACCTTGAGTATAGTGGCCCTTGGCTTGATCATGACTATTAGGAGGATAGCTTGAATGTTACCCCAGAATTGGTCATCATAGGTCACTAAAATGGATTGGTTGAGGTTACCTTGTCACGGTAACTAGCCCATGGTTTCAGCCGTGTATGGATGGGAATTATATCTGCATATCATGTACATTGCATTCAACATAAGCATTTGCATTTGAATATTGTTTTGGTACAATGTTTTGTATATGTTGTTATACCTCCTAGTTATGAGATGTATGTCTTACCTCGTGGCTAACAATTCCAAGTAAAAGATCTAGTACTAGCAAAGAGAAGACAAATGAGGCTTAGCTCTCTTGGAGATTTGGGAGTATACATATTATTTTGGGTAAAGACCCTTATGTGATCTGTTGATGTTTTAAGTGAAGTGCCAAGTAAAGTAAACAAGTGATTTCTTGTGTACCTTAGTTATGTACTAATGGTTTTTACTAGACCTGCATGATTTGTAACCCTTTTAGGTCCTTTGAATACCATGGACTAGTTGATATGTTAGTTATAGGCTTTTAGAAACATATGTGTTTGGCATATGATACTTGTGGTTGAAAATGAGCTTTTGTGTACAATCCTATGACCTTGATATTTTTGGGGTCAAGGGCTTATTGTGCCACATGTATTTTGATGTGCATATTTAGGTTATAAGCTTGGTTGGCTCCATGGACCACTTATGTAGAAATTGTGCATATGAGTGATTAGTATAAAGTGGGGTATGAAGGGTCAAAACCTAGGGGAGTAGATTCTTTAGGGTGGAACCTCCTTGGACAAGGTCTTCAGGTCTTTTATGACTTGTTGGAGTAGTCTTGGAGGCTAGGACTTAGTTAAAGTGAGTTATAAAAGTAGTTAGTTTCATTTGATAGCCTAAAATGAACATTTTAGTTTTAGAAGTGCAAAATTTCCATATGAGGTATTTTGAGTTTTGGTCTATACCTATAGTTAGTTAAGAAGTAGAGTAATTTATAGGCTTTAAAATAGGTTAATTGGAGGTTGGAGTAAGGAGTTATGCACGTCAAAAGTTGCTAAAAAAAAGACAAAAGCTACTGCTCCTGCTGTCAATTGTGCTATAGCACCCAGATTTATTACCGCAGTGCCGTGTCATTCAGGATCCCTTTCTCTTTTGTCCAAAATCATCTTGCACCCTAGCACTGAGCGGTCTTCCAGTGGTACTACTCTATTTTTAAGCCTTCTTCCACTGTGCCTCTACATGTTGGTATCCAGATTGGTCTAAGAATTTTAGGATGTTACATTTTGGTATTAGAGTAATGGTTTAGGGCATTGTTTCTCTTTGCTTGATGTGACTAGGTAAATTACTTGTTTTGTTAGTATATACTCTCATATCCCCTGATTTCATGCTAGACTGGAATCTTGATATCTGAATTATGTTGCTACTATTTTTAGGTTACCAATGGCTTGACATGGTTTGCCTAACAATAATGATCTTCTGAGGGAGATGTATAAGATGATCCCAAGTTTGAATGACCATGTTCAAAGCCAAGAGGAGCCATTGGTTCGAATGTAAGAACGTATGGAATAGTAATAGTATGTTGATCTTAAGCAAGAGCTGCAGGAAGGAGATGTAGAGATGTTTGTGGACTTGGATGCCGCAAGGGGTGAAAGCTCGGGGAATTCAAATCAAGCCCTTCAAATAAAGCAAGGCATTTTTTAATAATATAAGGACAACAAGAAGTTTTACCCTCTTGTCTTTGAGGGAAAGATAGACCCTATTATTTCAAAAGAATGGATCTATAGCTTGAGACTATCATTGAGGTTATGATTGTAGTTTTGAGTAGAAAGTTCAACTGGCTACACTTAAGCTTGAGAGGAAGGCTAAATAATGATGGAAAAGTGTGAGGCCGAGTATGAAGGCAGCAGGTAGTCATTTGACTTGGGAGCAATTAAAAGATAAGTTCTTTGTCAATTGCTTCCCTCCTACTTTAAGGAAGCTGAATTCTTGGCCTTTGAGCAAAGGAATCAACTAGAGAATGAGTACATTGACAAGTTCTTTTACCTAGTGAAATTTTCCACCTACCTAGGGAATTATCTGGATGATAGGTGGAAATGCAGTGCCTATTGGAGGGTGCGTGCCTTGAGATTAAAAAGCGCCTGTCTATTATTTAAGGACTTTTGTGCTAAGATATGGGTTATGGGTAGGAGGATAAGAGAATTTGAGAAAGAGAAGAAGAGAGCCTCTTCGCATCTGGGGCTTATTGGTGGAATCAGTAAGAAGAGTGGTTTTAGAGGGAGTAACAATAGTGATAGTAGTGGTTCATGGAAGAAAAGGAGTTTATTTGTTAAGGGCGGTCATAGGAGGGGTAGTTCTAGCTACAGTGGGCCGAGTAGGAGAGATTTGGTACCAACATAGCATAGTTTTGTTAGTGCCCCAGCCTTATGTAAGAAGTATTGGATGCACCATGGAGCACTACCTTGCTTGATATGTTATAATTGTGGGAAGCTAGGACATGCCTCTCATGGATGCATTGCCATGAAGCAGGAAGGTTATGTGTAAAGGCCGATAGTGCTAAGAAAGTTTTTTGCTATATCTCAACAGGAGAAGGATGTAGCACCTAATATGATTTAAGGTATTCTATAACTTAATGGTTTTACTATTCATGCATTGTTTGACTCTGGTGCATCATATTCCTTCATCTCTTTTGTTTGTTCTTGGATATTGGGTATGGTAGGGATTGAGCAACCTTTTGAGCTGTCCATCTCAACACCTACAGGAGTGTCTGTGAGGAATACAGACATGTCTGCATTGTATAGTACACTTTGAGAATAGAAGTACCACCTTAGACTTGATCTGCCTGCTGTTGCAAGGAATGAAAGTCATCATTGGTATGGACTGGTTAAAGGTTAATAATTCTATTCAAGATTGTGCTAATAAGATTGTATTCTTGTTAATGAATATTTTGGTTCATAGGATAGTAAAGGAGATTTGCTTCTTTCTTGTGCTCAGGCAGAGAGGTATCCATATAAGAGATGTTAAGGGTTTTTGTGTTCTTCTCATTATAGGTGGAGGTAGAAGAAGGGTTAGAGAAGATCTCGAGTATTTGTGATTATCCTAAGGTGTTTCCCAAGGAGGTTGTCAGGTTGTTGCTTGACAAGGAGTTGGAGTTTTCCATTAATTTGATTCCTGGAGCTGGTCCTATCTCTAAGGCGCCTTATCGGATTTCACCAGATGAATTGTTGGAGCTTAAAAAAACATATCGCAAAGTTGTTGGAGAAAGGTTTCATTCAACCTAGTGTCTCACCATAGGGAGTTTCGATGTTATTTGTTAAGAAAAAGGATGTAAGTCTTTGTTTGAGCATCGATTATTGGCAGTTGAATCAGGTGATAGTTAATAAAAAGCATCTTTTCACTAAATCAAAAAAAGGAATAGTTTGCATTTACTTTTTGCCTTCATTAGCATTTCAAAAACATCAACTAATCTAGTGCTGATAAAAAAAAAGGTGCTTTAGTTGGTGTTTCAAAAATTCCAACTATAAGGAAACGCCAACTAAGGTAGGCTCCTTAGTTGGCATTTCACACACAAATGCCAACTTTTTTTTGTTTTTGTTTTGGTGAAAATGGGCTTTAGTTGGCGTTTAACTTTAAACGCCAACTAAAGCAAGCATTTTTTTTTTCCTAATTCAATTTGTCTATTATCAAACCTAAGTGTAACCAGTATTTACATTCTATTCCAACATTTATTTACAACCAATATTTATAGCCAGTATTCTTTCCCAACCTATATGTATATAATCAACAACTAAAACCAACTTGTATATAAACTGTATATATATGCCTACACAACTACAAGTACTCAAGTTCTAAATTAACATCTATGCCAACAATAATATATGTCCAAACCTATAACAACAACTAAACATATAAGCATATACAAACTTGTACCACCTTGTCCTTTTGTTCCATCACCACCACTTTGTCATTTTGTTTCATCATAGCATCTCAACTTAACACCATATAAGCAAAAGTTTTATTAAGATTACCTTAGATCAATTTTTCACCAAATTAATCATAATGAAAACAAATTAACTAGTTACCTCTCTCTTCATATGCTTTCAAGCATGTACTTACACACTCTTCAATAAGTTCCTCCATCTGAGCGTTGGAGTATTCAGGATAATAGGTATTAGGGAAGTACTGTAAATTAAAATATCATACAAATTACATAAGTGAAGTCGGCAAAATTTTATCAACATTAATGTAATCATATACTATGTCTAGGATCATGCTCTAATCATGTGTGATAATATTTTTCATAAATAACATTACATAGTATCCTCAATCATTATTCTTTAGTTATTTCGAACACTAAAGGAAATATTATATTAATTATAATAAGGAAATGTTGATCTCAATAACTAATTGAATATCAATTTATACATACTCATATTTTTTTCCATCTATATATTAAGAAAGGTACTAGTTTTACCATTTTGTAGTTATTATCATTTCTACATACCCTTACTACTTGAAATATTGACACAATATTGTTAATCATAAGAAATAAAAAAATATTAATATAAAGCAAAACTTTGAATTATCATGTACAAGTATAGAAAATTAAATATGTCGAAAATAAATGATTACTCTTACTTATTAGTTATTCCCATCATTTAGGTGCAAAGTTCTGGTTCTTGATTCAAAGGATCTGAAAGTATATGTTTGGCTCCAATGGATTGATCACGATTAACCTCCAGTGAGTTCTATAAAAAATTAACTAGCTTCATTAGCAAATTATAAGTAAGCAGTTCACATAGCATAAGTCAAAAATTAAAAGTTTAGCAATCACTTGCACATTATTATTAAGGAACCAAGAATAAGACATCCTTATTAGCCCATGTAACGAAGACATTTGCAATTAATTGTTGTTGTTAAGTAATCTTGGTGTCAGGCAAGACATACAGAGTAGCCGTTACCTCTTTGGGGTGTATAAATATAAATCTATGCATAAGATTATGAGGGACCAAGAATCTTTCATACATGTAACTTAAACCAAAAAAAAAATAGAATAAGAAAACAAATAGATTAATATGAAGGCCTAAAGTAAAAAAAAAAAAAGATTAATTTTAAGTACCTTATGTCCAAGTTAATATTTGCAGCCTGATCCACTTATAGTTGATGACGTAACCCACCATTTCAACATTGACACTTTCAAATACTTCCTTATTGAAAATGTTTCTATCAAAACCAATATGTAAGTTGACTTTGCCAGATAGAAACTTGCCAAGCATCTTTCAAAAAGCTTCTAGAACAATATGCTCATACGGGCGTTGCTTAGTAGGTTGAGCTATTGATTACTTTGATTGTCTAGGCCTTAGGTCTTTTTTCTTCCCCTTGAACTAAGTGACAAAGTGGGTAAGTTTGAGATTAACCACATTGATATTGTATAATAGAAAATTGTAATGCAATGTCAATTAACATACCTATGCTAGTGGAATTGTGGTGATCAAGTGTGCCAACCAAAAGCTACTTTGTGTCATTCCCACAGTTTGCATGTCCCTCACAAGAATAGGCAACCTAGCACCCTCCTTTCTTAGATCCTCAATTGACACTTCTAGATGGTCTGCGGGTAGGGTTGCATTGTAAAGCATGAGTCCAGGGGTGTTATAGACATACCCCTCTACAACCACACATAAACTAGGTTGTTCTAACAATAACTAACGATATGTTTCACATTATATCAATCAATACATCAAAAATAAAAAATCTATTAGGGGTAGAAAAAGTTAACTCTAAACTTAGTTAATATAGTTAGCAATTACTTAAGAGAGATACTGAGAGGCAAGAGTACAATTGTCTCTAGCACTAGGGGTAGATATCACATCTTGCTGCATCCCTTGCACTAACTGCAGTTTGATGACCATCTCTGTCAATTGAGCTAACTGGGCTTGCATCTGAGATTGAGTTTGATGTTGTTGCTGGACAATTGCATCCAATTTTGCAACCTTTTATAACATTTGATAATGGTTGAGGCCCAAAAAAAGTTATGGGTGTGATGACAAAAATTGTACCCCTAACATGACCAAGGTATTTAGGGACCCTTAGTGTCTTCCCAAGTACGTCTTGCCTTGAGTCTTCCTCACTAGGTTGATGAGGCATGGACTTTGAGAGTTGTTCTTGTGGAAAAAAGAGAAACAAAATATAAGTTTTGTTTGCAAATAAATAATAAGCACTTGAAAATACAAATAGTAATAAAATAGATATTAAAGTAATACTAACTATCGACTCAGCAACTTTCCATCCATATCTCATGTTGTTATATTTCCCTCCCATATGACTTCTCCTTTGATTGCTATGTATGATCATTAATAACAAATATGTCAGTATTTGAATGAAAGATTTATTCAAACTAATAAGATATAGAAGCACATACCAGCCTATTCTTTATACAATGGTATCCCTGACGACCCACTTTATAGGGGTATTACGGGGCTCTCTTACTGTTGGCTTGACATAATTGCTATAAAATAGTGCACCAAAGTTAGCTTCAAATTAGAAAAAACAAAAATTCGACACCATGAAATTTTAACAATGAGAATTTCCCAGGTGTTAAGCCAACTCTTAACACAAAATAAAACAACTAGAATACCTGTCATGTCCAGAAAACCATGCATACACTAGACCAAAATTTTATGTATAGCTCAAATAACGAAGGCAGATGCTTAATGAAGTTCCCTTCTTCATCTCTCATGAAGAATCTGGCAAGAATGTACTAGAAATTTCACATAGCCACTCCAGCCTTTAGATATATATGACGCTTGTGACTATTGTTTATGTGGAAAGCAAATTGCAACATACATTACACAAAGGAATTATAGTCTGTATATATAAAGCCATAATAATTAAATGGCATACTATGTTAATTACCTCTATATCTACAAAAATGCTATTTTTCACCGACTCAGGGACTTCCCCTAATAAGTCCCTAATCCTTTTAAGGATGGGAGATTGGTTCCTTCAACTTCGCAGCTATCCTGATGTAGCTGCTCAATTTTTGTCCACCCTTCTAAATTGGGTTGCCTTTAAGAATCCATTCTATCACCTCTTTCATGACAGTTAAACCATGCCAGTGTTGCTTAATATAATCCCCATAGGCTTTTTAACTATTCTCTTTACCACGATCATCTGTACGATCATCACCATGACTAGAAAGGAATGCCATTTACCAGCAATGAAATTCCAACAAACATGCAAGATATTATTAAAGATGGAAACAGAATTTAAAGTAATTATAAACTATAAAAAAGGATTAAAAGATAAAAAACAATTATATATGTTCAATAAATTATATTAAAAAATTCAAACATTTTCCTCTTTCTTGTCATATGTTGACTAATTTGTCCCTTTTTATGATCCAAGTCCTCTCTTAATGGTTATCTCTCACATAAAAGGCATCATCTATACCAGGATCTATATCAAGTGATGTCTGGTCAAAAAGATCATCCTCAATATCGGCATCTTGATGGTCTTGAGTATCATCTAGGTTGTTAGTTATTTTGTTTATTAACATAATAATGGATCACTTCTCATTGGTAGGATCATGGACAAAAAATATTTGTTGAGCTTGAGATGCTAAAATAAAAGGCCCATCTTTATACACCACTCTATTAAGATCCATATGAATGAACCCTGAATTATCAACTTAAAGACTATTGTTATTATCAACCCACTTACAACTGATGACAGGTACCTAGAATGAGATGTAATCTAACTCTCATATGTGCTCAATTGCCCCAAAGTTTGACATATTTGTAAAAATAGATTTTGTCTTTAGTACTTAAAATATACATTGCTTGCGCTATAAGAGTTACCCCACTATTTTTCATTGTGCTCTTATCATCCTGCTCTTTTGTATACAATGTGTATCCATTCATGAGATAACCAGTGTAAGAAAGTACATGCATGCTTGGACCCATAGCTAACTATTTCAACCTGTCTAAACCTGAACCAAGATTCCTCTCTAACTCCAATATAATGTCATCTTGCAACCAATCTATAAAGTTGATTGTGTTTTTTCAAAATTCAATCGTAATTCTTTATTGGGGTTCAAGCTTCTAATTTTCTTCTTGTGCATTTCCACATATTTATCAACCTCATCTGAATTGTGCAAGACATACTACTAAGCCTACTCCCACTGTGTCTTAGAGAAACTAACTATTTCACTCCCCCAAATTCCTCCTCTACTTGTTCTCCCCATGTGACTAGACTTCGGAAGCATAATGTTATCGATATTCGATAAGTATTCGGTACAAAAATAACAGCTTCTTTTGCTATATACCTTTCAACAATACAACTCTCTTACTTACTTCGATTTTTCATGTACCCTTTCAATATCTTCATGTAATGCTTAATCGAGTCATCCATCTTAGATAGGCTGGGCCACACATATGTGTTTCCCTAACGAGGTGAACTATTAGGTGAACCATCATGTCAAAGAATACAAATGGGAAATACATCTCAAGCGCACATGAAGTGACAATAATTTGTTTTTACAATGTTAGTAATTTACTGGGGTCAATTATTTTACTGCAAATAGTTTTGAAAAAGAAACATAGTTTTGTGATTGTCTCTCACACTTTTTTAGGCAAAATGGATTGTATACCTAATGGTATCATATGCTACATCAAAACATAACAGTCACGAGACTTTAGACCCTTTAACTTGAAGTCTTTCATAGATATGAGGTTCTTGATGTTTGTGGAGTACCCCTCAAGAACTTTAACTCCATCAATGAACTCACAAAAAGCAATTTTCTCTTTTCTAGAGAAAGTATAAGCTGCAGGAGGCAAATAAATATGTTGTTTCTCCTTGACCGGTGCCAATTCTCCTCTAATATCAAACATCTCTTTTTTACCATCTTTGGTCTTTCCAGCACATTAAGAAATGTACCAATGATGCTATCACATGCATTTATTTTTTCAAATCCTTTACCTTCAAAATAAGTCCTCATTGCTTGATGACAAAGGTTCTCCTCCTTCTTTTGTATTCCTATCAAAGGCTTTTCTCCACCCTTTGTAACAACATCCTCGAGGCAAAAATCTGTGATACCCGAGGAAGACAAATTTCTCATCATGTTGCAACCAAATGGAATGTGTGCCTTATTCATCTATAAGGCACTTGAACTCTCCGTTGATACTGTATCCAGACAAATTACCATACGTTGGAAAATCAGTGATTGTACCAAATAACATAGCTCTCAAATTGAATGGTTTCTCCCTATACCCATGATACACTCTACACCCTTTTCCCACAATGGCTTTAAATCCTTAACTAGTAGAGCCAAGTATAGGTCTATATTATTTCCAAGTTGTTTGGCTCTAGAAATTAATATAGACAATATCATAAAATTCCACTTCATGAATAAGCATGGTGGCAAGTTATAAATCACCAAAATCATGGACCATGTATTGTGGGTACTACTCTACATACCATACAAGTTCATTTTGTCCATAGATAATGCAAGGCGTAGGTTTCTTTGTTATGCTTTGAAGTTTTCATAAGTCACAATCAATTAATTTTCATTGTAGAGAATCTGTAGAATGTCTAAGCCTTCTTTCTTTAATTCTTTGATCCATATGCCATGTCAAGAGCTTTGCATTCTTCGCACTGATGCATATGTGTCTAAATCTAGGTATAATGGGAAAATACCATAACACTTTCACCAAGCTCAATTCTTTCTTCTTATATTATAAGGAATTACATTTAGGACACTTGTCTAATGATGTATAATCTTTTCGAAATAAAATGCAGTCATTAGGACATGAATGTATCCTTTCATAGCTCATCCTAATAGAGCTTAATCAGCATTCGTTTAGCCTCATATGTTCGGCTAGGAAGTCAATTATCCTCTAGCAATATATCCTTCAAAAGTCCAAGTAATTATGTAAAGCTCTTATCACTTGATCCATTGCTCCCTTTCAAGTTGTACAGCTTCAACATGGCTGATAATATTGTGATCTTAGTGTAGCTAGAGTACAACCTGGACAGTCCTTAAGTTCATCATCAATCACATTTGCCATCTCTTCAAGACAATCGACCTCAAATGTACTTGTGTCAAAATCATTCAATCCATAAATTTTCACTATACCTTTTTACTGCTACACTTATCATTCATCTCACCATGCTTTGTCCATTGTGGGTAACTATGGTTAATTCCATTAAACACTAAATGTGATTGCAAGTTAGCTGCATGAACTAGCTGTTGAATCAAGAGTTTTGATGATTCCAAACTAACATCCAAAAGCTTGGATTGAAGATATCAAAGGAGATCAAAATGCTTCAAGTGAAGAATTTCTGAGTATTAGCTGCTAGATCTTCAGTAGGATCTTTTGTTATGTTCAAATGAGGGTAAAAGTTTTTGATTTTAAGAAAAGATGTTTTTAAACCTTGATTGTGTGTTAAATCTTGACTTATTTGAAAAATACCCACAAACAGATGAAGTTTGAAACTTTAAAATGAACTGTCATATTGGAAATTCGAACTTTGCCTTTGGAAATTCGAATTTCGAGTCAAAACTGAATAAGTCTGAAGAGTTGTCTCTCTGTCAGACGAATTTTGATTATCCAAACTTCGAATTTCCATCAAAGACTGAAAGAAGCTTTTCACTGACAGACGAACTTCACATCCTCAAAATTCGAATTTCAGATAAAATGCAGTTTGTGAAAACCAAAGAAATTCGTCTGACATAATGTTGAAGCTCACCTAAAATCAAGATGATATTGAGTTTAAAAAATGCTCTCTGACAGGCGAACTTTGACTTTCCAACATTCGAATTTTCATATAAGTCTGAAAGGAGCTTCTTTCAAACAGACGAACTTTGAGTCTTCAAAATTCGAATTTCAGATAAATCACAACTTATGAAAATGGAAGAAATTCGTCTGAAACAATGTTAAAGTTCATCTGAGATCAAGAATAATTTAAGTTTCAAAACTGCTTTCTGTCAGACGAACTTTGAACATTAAAATTCGAATTTCAGAAGCTAAGTTTGTGAGTCTGTTGGAATGAAATATTGACATACGAATGACAGAGCTTTGTAACTTCGAATGTTGAAGTTAGTCTGAAAAGAATCTCTCTGACAGACGAACTTCACTACTTCAAAATTTGAATTTCAAAGAAAGTGAACTACTGTGCCTCTTTGAACGTTCTACAGACAGACGAATTTTGGGCTTCCAAAATTTGAATTTCGAAGGCACTGTAGAAAATTGAAAACATTATTCACACTTAACCGAAAAACTTTCCTCTTGAAAATTCGTATGTCACATTGTGAAAATGTTTTGTAAGTTTCAAAATTCGAATTTCACTTCATGAACATACGAACTTCGTGCTGTAACGTTGAAAGCTTTAACCTTCGGTTCCTTCGAAATTCGTCTGTTGGCCAACCAAAATTCGAATTTCAGTATGTCAGAAACATTAAATGTGGTTGGTTAACGGATAGTTTTTCAAAGTAACCATTGGATAACTTTCCCAACGGATAGATTTTGTCTCTAACGGACATTTGAGACCTAAATCTATAAATATAACATCATTTGAAGTTGTGGGTAACAAAATAAAACTTGCATATACTGAATCTCTGCCAAATCAATTTCTCAAAAAAGCTTTTACCCTCTTAACTTTAATATCTGTACTTCAACCTTCATATCTACTCTATTCAAGAGAGTTATATCTTTGTAAACAATCTACTCTTCATCTGGAAGATAGATTTACTTGTGAGGGGAAATCACAAGGGGATTGGGGAGAACATTGTAGAAGTGCTTAGAGAGATTGAGAAAGCTCCAGAAACAGAGCATACTCGTTGTATTGTGGCATTAGCAAGAAGCCCGTTGAATTCTTGCTGCATAGTGAAAAAATCTCAAGAGTTGCCTTGAGGATTGGACGTAGGTCAAGTGGATAGATTGAACCAGGATAAATTACTGAATCTTCTGCTTCCTATCTTTACTTTTCAGCTTGCTCTGTTTTATACGTTGCTTCCATTACACTGTGCTATCTTTACCCATTTCACTTTGTGCAAAAAAATTTCAATCTTCCCAATTCACCCCCCTCTTAGGAAGTCAGCCTTGCTAACAAGTGGTATCAGAGCCCGGATTCCCATTCAAAGGATCTCACAGTCCAGGAATTAAGATGGCTGGCTTTGGAGAAAGCATACTTCCTGAAGGGAACAACACTAATAGACCACCAGGCTTCAGTGGAGAACATTATGGGTACTGGAAGATGAGGATGTAGATTTACCTCCAATCAATTGATCTTGATATATGGTCAGTCATTGAGAAAGGAGAGTTCATCCCAATGACTCTAACTGAAGATGGAAGACACAAAGAGAAGATAGAACAGAGTGGAATGAGGAAGACAGAAGGAGAGTCCTGCTAAATTTCAAAGCAAAGCATTGTTTAGTCAGTGCCCTGAATCAGGACGAATTCTATAGAGTCTCACAATGCTCCACTACAAAAGGGATGTGGGACACTCTGCAGATTGCACATGAAGGAACAACTGGGGTCAGGGAAAACAGACTGAACACATGCATTGAAGAGCATGAAAGCTTCAGAATGGCTGAATCAATTGAAGAGCCTGGGAAAGGAATACACTCAGTCTGAAAAAGTAAGAAAGATACTCAGAGCTCTCCCTCTGGAATGGCAGCCCAAGGTGACAGCAACAGAGGACGCCAGAGGAGAATCAATGGCCTCTGTCACAGCTCTCTTTGGCAGCCTTGAGGAGTATGAAGGAAAAATCAAAGCTCTTAAGGAAGCTGGGCTGGACAGAAAGAAGAAAGGCCTTGCCTTCAAAGCTGCTGATGAAAAGGAAGAAGAATCTGATGAAGGAGATGAGCTGGATGAAGAAACTCTGGCTATGATGGTCAGAAAATTCGGAAGGTTCTATAATAAGAAGAAGAACAAGAAATTCTTCAAGAAGGGAGCAGCTGGTGAAAGCAAGAGAGAGGGAAAAGAGCCTGTGACTTGCTATGAATGCAAGAAGCAGGGACACATCAAATAGGATTGTCCTTAATTCCTCAAAAAACAAGAAAAGGATAAGAAAGCTGCTGACAAGGGGAAGAAGAAGAAAGCCTACATCTCATCAATATGAGGCAACAACTCAGATGAAGAGGAAGAGGATGAGGATGAGATTGCCAACATCTGCCTGATGGCACTTGCTTCTGAAGAAGCCGAACACTCACACGGCAGTGATCAGGAGGAAGAGGTATATGAATCTGAACCTTCTTATTCTGAGCTACTTGATGCATTTCATGAGCTTCATGATGAGTTTATTAAAGTTGTTAAAGAACTAAAACTAGCAAAGAGAAAGGTTAATAAACTGGAATCTCAAAGAAACATTTCTGAAATCACCTTTCTACCTACTGCTAAATCTATTTGCTGTACTTCATGCATTGAACTCAAGCAAACTAATGATTACTTAGTAAAAAGCATGTCTAGGCTCACTAGAGGAAAAGATATATTGTTTGCCTTGATGGGGAGCCAAAGAATATCACAAGGAAAAGCTGGTCTTGGCAATAATCCACGTGCTGTCAAGGAAAAGATTAGGAAGAAAAACCAGAATGCATACATGAGACATTTTGTGCATGCTGAGAGCAACAGAAAGAAAGATCACATGTCATCTTGCATTGAAACATATAATCAACCAAAGCATACAAGACAAAAGTATTATCTGCATTGTTTTCTTCCTACCACTCAATCTAGTAGTCCCTTCACTACCTGTCTTTTCTGTAACAAAAAGGGACATATTTCCAGTTCTTGTGCATTAAAAAAAAATGGACTTGGCAGGAAACTTGAATGGGCTCCCAAAGTTGCATCTGCATAAAATCTACTGACCAAAAAGGACCCAAGCAAATTTGGGTACCTAAAAGGAAAACATAAACATTGTTCTGCAGGTCTGTCTCAAAGCTAAGAGAAGCAACAAATGGTATATGGATAGCGCCTGCTCAAGTCACATGACTGGTGATAAGGAGAAGTTCATCACCCTTAGAGACAAGAAAGGAGGAAAGGTGATCTTTGGAGGTGATCAATATGGCAAAATTGTTGGCATTGGCATTGTGGGCAAAAATCCGGAAACATCCATTGAAGAGGTGCTGTTTGTGATTGGCCTCAACCATAATTTGCTGAGCGTGAGTCAGACTTGTGATAAAGGAAATTGGATGCTGTTTGACTCAAAATTTTTCCTGGTCATCAGAAAAAGTGATCACAAAGTAATCCTCAAAGCTCAAAGGGATGGTAATTATTATACTATTGATCTTGATAAACTTCCTCCCTTGGATTCTGTATGTCTAATTTGCCAGGATAATGATAGTTGGTTATGGCATAGGAGATTAGCTCATGTAAACATGAATCAATTGTCTAAACTGATCAAGAATGAGCTAGTAACTGGCCTGCCAAAAATATCTTTTGAAAAGGACAAAGAATGTGATGCATGCATAAGAGGAAAACAAAATAAATCATCTTTTAAATCTAAAAATGTAGTTACCACAACTAGACCACTTGAATTGCTGCATATGGACTTAATTGGACCATCTAGGGTGAAAAGTCTTGGTGGTAACCTGTATGTGCTTATAATTATAGATGACTATTCTAGATTCACTTGGATATTATTTCTTTCCTCTAAAAGTGATACCTTTGATGCATTCGTAACCTTAGCTAAGAAAGTGCAAAATGAGAAAGGTATTTCTATTGTGTCAATCAGGTTAGATCATGGAGGAGAGTTCGAAAATGCATACTTCCTGGAATACTGCAATGAGCATGGGATTGACCACAACTTCTCAGCTCCAAGGACCCCTCAACAGAATGGGGTAGTAGAAAGAAAGAACAGAACTATTGGAGAAATGGCCAGAGCTATGCTGAATGAAAAGGAACTCTCTCAAGTGTTTTGGGCTGATGCAGTGAATACAGCAAGCTACATCACAAATAGAGCCTACATCAGACCAATCCTTGGGAAGACTCCATACAAGCTTTACAAGGGAAGAAAGCCAAATCTGTCCCATCTCCATGTGTTCGGATGCAAATGCTTCATTCACAACAATGGGAAAAAAAATCTGGGTAAGTTTGATGTCAAATCCGATGAAGGTATATTTCTGGGCTATTCTAGTAGGAGTAAGGCATATAGAGTTTATAATAAAAGATCAAATATGGTAGAAGAATCTGTGCATGTGGTTTTCATTGAAAATGAAACTGTTTCAAAACATGTTACCAATGAGGATGATCTTGCTTTTAACTTTGAAAAACTGGGCATTTCTGATAAAAGTAAAACTGAACCTCCAAAGATATCTGAATCTGTTAACACATAGGAAGATATCCAGGAGCAAGAGTTTGATGAAGAAATTAATGAAGAAACATCTCAAGAACTCCCTAGAGCTTGGAGATATCAAAGGAATCATCCTGTTGATCAAGTAATAGAAAATGTTCAAGAGAGAGTCAAAACCAGAAAACAGTTAAGGGATCAAATGCTCAACTGCGCTTTCATTTTTCAAATTGAACCTAAATGTCCTGAAGAAGCCTTAACTGATGATTACTGGATTTTAGCTATGCAAGATGAACTAAATCAGTTTGAAAGAAATCATGTTTGGGATTTAGTGCCTAGGCCCAAAAATCATCCTGTCATTGGTACCAAATGGGTTTTTAGAAATAAACTTGATGAATCTGGAACAATAATAAGAAACAAGGCTAGATTGGTTGCTAAAGGGTATAATCAGGAAGAAGGTATTGATTTTGAAGAAACCTTTGCACCAGTAGCTAGATTAGAAGCTATAAGAATACTGCTAGCATATGTATGCATGAAAAATATTTTACTATATCAAATGGATGTAAAGAGTGCCTTTCTAAATGGATATATCATGGAAGAAGTTTATGTAGATCAACCTCTAGGTTTTGAGGATTTTACAAAACTAAACCATGTTTATAAACTGAAGAAAGCTCTTTATGGTTTAAAATAAGCCCCTAGAGCATGGTATGAGAGACTGAGCAATTTTCTAATTGAAAAGGGGTTCAATAAAGGCAAAGTTGACACAACTTTATTCACTAAGAAAGAAAATAAAGATTTACTAATTGTTCAAATCTATGTTGATGATATTATTTTCGGTGCTACTAATGAAACTCTTTGCAAGAAATTTTCTGAGTTAATACAGGGAGAATTCGAGATGTCCATGATGGGTGAACTTAACTTCTTCCTTGGACTGCAAATCAGATAGCTTGATGATGGTATCTTTGTCAGTCAATCCAAGTATTTAAAGGAGCTGCTAAAGAAGTTTGGAATGGAGAATGCCAAGCCAATGGGAACACCTATGGCTACTGCAACCAAACTAGACATGGATGAGAATGGGAAGATGTTTGACATTACTCGGTATAGGAGAATGATTGGATCCCTGTTGTACTTAACTGCCAGCAGACCTGACATTATGTTTAATGTCTGTATGTGTGCTAGGTTCCAATCATGTCCCAAGGAAACCCATGCAACAGCTGTGAAGAGAATTTTCAGATATCTTATTGGAACATCACAGATGGGTCTCTGGTATCCAAAGGGCAATGGAGAAGATCTCAAAGGATACACTAATGCTGATTTTGCAAGATCCAAAACTGACAGAAAAAGCACAAGTGGAACTTGTCAGTTTCTTGGAGGATCCCTGGTTTCATGGTTCAGCAAAAAGCAAAACAGTGTGGCCCTATCCACTGCAGAAGCTGAATATGTTGCAGCCGGAAGCTGTTGTGCCCAAGTCATCTGGATGAAGCAGTAGCTTGAAGATCTTGAGATTAAAATGAAAGAGATACCAATCATATGTGACAACCAAAGTGCCATAACTATCACCAAGAATCATGTCATGCATTCAAGGACGAAACATATTGAAGTTAGGCACCACTTCATAAGGGATCATGTTCTGAAAGGAGAAGTTAAGCTGGAGTACATTCCAACAGAGAATCAAGTTGCTGATATACTCACAAAGCCTCTATCAGAAGACAGGCATTGCAAAATAAGGAGAGAATTGGGTATGGTAAATCCCAGTGAACTGTAAGTTATTCTTGTGCAATCTTGTTTTCAAAGGTTTCAACTTTAAGATTAATTCTAACTTTAGCATCGGAGTATGTTTAATTTAAGCTGCAGGTGCTCCTCACAAGATTCAATGGCAATAAACTTGAAGATTGGATCATATCAGAATGGAACAACCAGAAAGTGAAGTAAATGATGAAAATTCTGAGTTCTGGATCCATTCTGTAAGTTTTTATAAAATGAAATTCGAATTTTAATGTGTGTTAGACGTATTTTGCCTCATAAACTGTGTTTTTGAACTAGTCAACATGGTTAACATTCGAATTTTAGTTGACCAACAGATAAACTTCGGCCTATTAGCCTTGGAACAGTTCTCAGTGATGCCTCGAAATTCATCTGTTGGATCTTTGAAGTTCGAATTTTCAAAAACAAAAATTTCAAAGTTATGTTTGTCCATCACTGTTGTACGAATTATCACTTCTTAAAATACGAATGTTGGACAACCTTTACAAAAGTTGAAAAATGCAAATTTTCAGTTCAAAATTGGTCTGTTGAATCATATTCTTCATGTTGAATGCTTGAAAGATGAAGTTCTGCTTGCTTAATTCATCTATTGGTTGATGTCTTGTCTGTTACCTACTGTTTTCTCTTTATTCTTTTCTTTTTCAATTTTGATCATTTCCTCAAGTCCTACACCATTCAATAAAGTCCTCCTTAGAGATAATGTTTAGGTTCATTATAAAGAGCTCGTAAGGAGAGAAAAAGGAAAAAATCAAGGAAAAAAGGTAAGAAATCCCCTCTCAACCTCTAATGGTTTGTACTTCAAGTTTTAAGTAGTTTGAGTAAGTTTTCTTGAGTTCTATCCTTCTATTTTTGCTATACGAATTTCGGCCAAGCATGGTAGAGTGAGGGAAGGTATTTTCTTATATGAAAATGAAGAGAAACCATAAGATAATGTAAAAGAAACATGATTTGGTATGTTTTGAAGCAAGTTTTTGAAAAATCAATTCTTCTTTCCTCGTGACAGATTTCAGCCAGTATGGTAAGGTAGAAAATGAGTTGGATTTTCAAGATTTTAATGTTAAAAATGGAATCCTTGGATCCAAATTAGTAAAGAACAAGTATTAGAAGTATGAAAACCCAAAGATAAAGTATATGAGAGTTTTTGGTTTTTGAGAAACTTTTTAAAGCAACCACTTGATTTAGATGATTTAGTGGATGTTTGATAATGTTCTAGGACTATAGAAGTTCAAGAAAGCTAGTGGAAGTTTTTATTTCAAGAGAGAAAGCCAAAAGAACTCCAAGTGGTAGCTAAGTTCATTTTGTTGTTTTATGTTCTTTCATTGTATTTCTATGATGAAATTATGTTGCCATATTGTTGTTGTACTTTCTTTGATTAGTTTTGGCTATAAAATAAGGGGTTTTGAATTAGGAGATATCCATTTACTAAGTCATTTTGCTACCGGAAATTTTATGAACAATATGGTACTATGATGTTTTATATGACTAATTGTGAAATTTATGTGAATTGAATGACATGATTGCATGAAATGTGATTTTCTATTGAGATTGTCATAATCTCATCACCTCAAGTACCTAAACGCTAGGTTTAAGAGATGCCAAGTATCCAACAGAGGCAATGAGCAAGGAGAAAGATTTAAATGATCAGATTGTTATTGATCAATGTCGTTTTGCTATTTTATGTAAAGTTGTATAAGAATTTATGAAGCTTTGTATTGCTATAAATATGTTCCCCTAGGCCTCTTAATAATGTCATGAATATGAGTTGTGTAATATCCCTATTTTTATGGGATGTTAGAAAATGAATAAAAAGATGAGAAACGAAGTGAGACGAAAAGGTTTTATATAATCGGGCTTTAGAAGAAATTAATTTCTCATCTAATTTTCTGAAGAAGTTATGTTCGGTCCTTAATTGGAATTAATTTTCCATAGGATCCTTAACAGAAATTAATTCCAAAACTTACCCCGGAAAATATGCAATATACCACTTGAATGAAAGGCCGCTCCAAACTGAGCGTAATGGTATAAGTATTGCATACCCGAGAGGTCTAGGTTAAGAGATAGACCAATTTGAAAGATAATGTGAATAGTGAAAATGAAATAATAAAAAAATTGGTCTTTGGGTGAAATTACAAGAAAGTGCCCGAAAGAATAGATAATTATATTTTTGACCCGGTTCAGAGGCAAAATGGTCATTTCCCATATTTGAAGAAAAATATGAGTATTGAATTTAAACCTCAAGGAATAAATATTGATATCATAAAATACATGAGGAATTGGGAAAAATGGAGATATACCGTTAAGCGTGAAAAAGGGCAAAGAGGTCATTTTTCCTGGTTAGATGGAAAAATGAGAAATTATATTTTTTCCCTCAAAGAATTATGAAAAGGACATCCATGTCCTTAAATTCATAAAAATTACGTGGGAAGAGTATTAGAAATGTCTTGGGAAAAATTACACCTAATGACCTGAAAGTTCTAAAAAATTATAAATTAGCCCCGGGTCAAGGGTATTTTTGTAAATATGAAAAATTATAGTCAAAATGAAGCTCTCAATGAGTTAGACCCAATAAAATATAGTAGAAATTTATTAAGGTCAAAATAATATTTATTGGGTAATTAGGGTTTAATATTAATATTTTACCCGATAAAAGTCAGTTTAGACTGCAGAAAAAGGCAGTATCGAGTCAAAGACAATGATTGGACCTTAATAAAATATATTTTGGGTCTAGATAATGATTTTGGATCAAAAGTAATTATTGGATAATCCTGTGCCAATTTAATGACAAATTTGGCAAAAATACTTAATCGGTACAGATAAATTCAATCGATAAAAGGTATTTTGATGCATTAAAATTTAAGAAGCATTTTTGGACAAATTTTCCTCAATATGGCGTGACCAAGGCTGCAAGGGACATGGAGGGAATTTATTTCATTGATTTTTGTCCAATACTTCTCAAATAAGATAAGGCTTTTTGGATAAAAAGGTAACCTTGATTAGTAGATGATTAGCTAGCTAATTAAATCACTTAATCTCTCTCCCCTTCCATTTCAGACGTGGACAGCTGGCCATGTGGGAGAATTCATTATTTAAATGATTTTTGTAAATGCTACTTGAAGAAGCATTTGAGAAAAAAAAAAAAAGAGGTAAAGTAACTTTGTGAAATAAATATCTCTCCTCTCCTCATGTGTTGGCCGACCTTCACTCATTCAGAAAGAAAGGATAAGTGGTCTGGAAGCAAGAACGAAAGGGAGCATGGTGTGAACAAAGGAAAGGGAAAGAGAGGAAGAGAAAGTGAAGACAAGTGAGCAAGGTTGGAAGTTCAAGCATTAAGGTAAGCTTTTATGCTATTAGCTTGTGTTTTCAAGAAATTAGTGAAGCCTTCATGAAGTTGTCTTCTTCCTCTTTCCTCCATGAATTTCAGCCATGATAGAGCTTGAGGAAGAGATGAGTGTTTGGCCAAATAAATAAAGGGGAAAGCTTAGATTAGTTGCTAGAAGTATGATTTCACAAGTGGTTTGCAAAATAGAATTTTAGGGGTTGGTTTGAGATTTTATGAACCAACACTGTGAGCCAATGATTTATGTAGCTCTTTGATGTTATGGTTAGGTTCAAGAAGATTAAGTAAGTGTTTGGAAGAGGTATGCCAAAGGTGAAAAGCAAGGAAAGTCATTAAGGTAGCATATTTCCATTCTATGCATTATATTGTCTTATGAATGTTTGTGAACTCTATGACTTGTTTGATGCCATGATTAATATTTTGTGATGTCCATTGATTGTTGGCTGAGTTGTTTAAAGGGGCTTGAAGCTCCAGAATGCCCAATTTACAAAGTGAAACTCTGCCGAAATTTTCATAAAATTGTTATGGCATTATATGAATTGATGAGTTTGCTTGATGATCTATGTGAAATGTGACGATATATGTGTATGACTGGATAATGCTACGGAGATTCTTTGAATCTCACCCCCCTTCAATGACTAACCATGCTAGGGAGAACCAATGCAAAAGAGTTAAGGAGGGAGCAAAAGGCATGAAGAAGGAAATGATGTTGCAAGCCATTGTGTTATAGTGTGAATGGTTATTTGTGCCTTGCTTTGTATGAAATTATAAAATAGTGAATAATATGTTAATGTTGTAGAAAATATATGAAAATTTCCAGTTCTGTATGTTGGGATATGAAGTTATATTCTACCAAGTTACATGCCAAAATGAGTTCATTTACAAGGGTTTTGGCAAGCAAATTGCAATGTAAACTGAAACAGGGCATTTTCCCAACATGTCTGCTTCATTCGCCCTTGTTCTATACTTAATGTGAGGTTAGATTTATGATATTCTTATAACAGATAGAGGGCATCTCAAACTTTAATATGACACCTAATTCACCCCATTTGGAGTTGTGTACAATTAATGGTGAATTTTCTAATTCAGGGTTCACACCAGGGCAAGAATGGGAAAACTGAAAACTGAAAAGTAAGTACTGGAAAATTCAAAAGCTAATATAAAATTGTGCAGAGCTCCAAAAATTCAGTGGTTTATATTTATGAAAAGTCCTATGTTTTAAGTTTCATATGACACTGATTTGGAGGCAAATGGAGCTATATGATAGGAGATATGGAGGTTTTCCCAAAACTGTTCCAGCAAAAGTGAATTCTGACCCTTGGTGATTTAAATTAAAGTTATGCCCTGAGTAAGTGAAATAAATGCATAATAAAAATATGTCATTATGTATACATGTATAGCTTTCAAATGACATAGATTATGCATAATTTGGAACAGAATGGAATGAGATATAATTTTTCAAATTTGAGGTCAGAAAACTGGAACATAGCAAATTGACCAAATGAACAGTAAAAGTCCACGAAATTACTGTACAAATTGGCCCAATGATGTTGCTGTTTTATATTTTTCCCATGTATATAAGGTTTGTATCTATTGTTAGAGACTTGAATCACTATGAAATGATTTTTCTAGAATTAGTTATGAATTTTCAAAATTCAGTCAGTAAAGTGGAAACTACCATATGAACAGTAATTGAAAATTTTGGAAATTCTGATTTTCATTCTTATGTGATTCAAGTTTATGATCAAGTATAATTAGACTTAAAAGGAGTCTAATTCATGGGAAATGAGTCTAAAAGTAAGGTGTTACAAGTTGGACAAGTATGAAGCATGTATGTAATGAATGGTAATGGTATAAAAGCTTAAAATGCAAATTTGTCCAAGGTACATAGGGATACTCTATTTGAAATAGAGCACTTAATATAAATGTTATATATTCTAAAAGTATATAGAATAAGATTTCCAAAAAAAACCAAAGAACACTTAATTTGAACAACTACACGATTTATAGTGAATTTTTGACTTTAAGGCTTAAAACTAGACAAAGTTGAAAAACTATAAGATTTTACCAAATGTACTGTTTACTTTGAAAGGAAATATAAAATTGTAAAGAGCTCCAAAAAGCTAGTGGATTATATGCATGGGGAGATCTATCTCCTAAGTTTATTATGCCACTAGTTTGAATGAAATTAGAGTTATGTAAGTTTTCCTAAAATTATTCTAGTAAAGATTATGTTCTAACCCTTAATGATTTTAGATGATATTATGCCATGTTCAAGTTGAATAAATGTATGAGAAAAATATGCTTGTAAGGTAAACATGTAGCTTTTTCATATGATATAAATGCTTGAAACAACTTAGTGAATGATGTGATACGAATTTAGATTTATGTGTTAGAATTCAGATAGAAACTGGAAGTTAAAAATAAATAGTAAATTGGAAGAATAAATTGTATCGATCTATGCGTCCAAATTCCAGTTTCACATTTTTTCCATGAAATTAAAGATGTTAGGAATTTTTTTGCATTTAGTTATGAATTTTCAAAGTTTGTTGCGCAAAGTGGTAAACAGTACATGAAAATGAATTTTACAGTTTTGAGAATTTTAGTTGGTTTAAGTTCTCAAAAACCTCTTTAATGATTCCAAATGAGGCAATATTCATGGGAAAAATGTCTAAATATGAGATGTGAAATTTTTGGTATTAGTATATTGCTTAAAGTTTACTATCCAAATGGTCAAAATGGTTTTTCCCTGATTTTTTAGCCTAATGAAATTCAAGTTGTGTATTTTTTTGCCATGTTCAACATATTTCCAACTATTTTTAGAGACTTAAATCACTTTGATGTGATTTTTTTGAAATTAGTTATGAGTTTTCAAAGTTCAACCAGAAAAATGGATATCAAATGAATAGTAAATCTGAGAATTTTTAAGTTTCATAATTTGATTCCTTTAATGTTTGAAGCTTCTAAAATGGCCTAATTAGGCATTAGATATGTTGTAATATATGGGAAATAATATATTAAAGTAAGGTGTTACCCCAAGTGATAATATGAGGAAAAAATGGGAATTATAACTTAAGTCTATCAAGAGGCTAGCAAAAAGAAAAGCAAAAGCTTCTAGACTAGAGTGGCTATGAACCTAATCTCACAAAACAAAGCATAGAATTTAGCATAAAAGAAAATTATCTTCTGAAAATTGCTTAACTTAAAGGCATACAAAATATATCATGAATGGTAAAACATAAAATATACTTTCAGAATTTTTAGTCCCTCTAGCTCCTATCAATATTCATTTTCATTTCCCTCCATTTAGTTGTCAAAATTAAGTGCTACGAGTTTCCTGAGCAGGTGTAGTTTCTTCCCTTTCTTAAGACCCTTAAATTTGCTGTCAATTTTTCAGAAGTTCTAAACAAAAGCAACACCAAGTATAAGCTAATAAAACATTAATGTATTTCCATTAAACTCAAAAAAATTACATGCAGAAGGAATTCTAAACACATCATGAAAAAGGCAAAAGTAACCTTACAATAACAAATTTGAAGGAGTAATTTGGAATAATCGAAAGAAAATGGTCCAAGACTAAACTCCAACATAAAAGAACCACTAGTAGAAAAAACCATTTCTAGGATTACATTTTAGGACTGTTGAAAAAAAATTATCCTAAAAAATATAATTGGTGACATTTTTGTAAATAAAATATTTAGTTTTAATTATTTTAGGATGTTGGGTAAAGGGATAGTCCTAGGTTCTATTTTCTAGGACAATGGAAAAAGTGAAAGTCCTACAAATTCTGTTTAATAATACAGTGGGTTATCCCACCATCCTAGAAAGCTTTAATTCTTTGGACACTGCTCACGCCACACGCTACTCCCGCAACTCTACTAATTTTCTTCTTCCACGCTCTCTCGCTCCCATCACCCATCGAAACCTTTTCGCCTTTCTCCCACCTCCATTTTGTGATCACTACTAGCAAACGACAGTTATATTTTAGCGTCCAAAGCTCTAAAGAAAAGCAATCTCTCTTAGATCTCCTCGCATCGATTTTGGTTCTCCGTCAACTCATGAGCCATGGTAATAAAAAAGAATGAAGCCAAAAACACCAATTACCGTGGATTCTGGTGCTTGACCAAACAAAGATGGCTTTCTCAAATATGCTAGCTATCCATAATGGGTCCAAGAGCTTGAAGAAGTCTCTTAAGGTAAATATCATGATCTTTTGCTATTTAGACTAAAGATAGGGCTGTTATTACTGTGAGCTCTCATTGGCGCTTCCTCGTACCAATTATGTGCCTCACTTTTGGATTTTTGATTGCAGAACAAGCTCTAGCTTAGAAAATACACTACGTGTAGGGCTCACCTCTTTGATGATAGCCCATTTCCTGTCGCAATCAGTGCTTGTATGCTCACTTTTCTGGTTTTCCTTGTCACTGATAGTCAAAATGAGGAGGATGATGATTCTGCTATTAACGGAACTGATACTAGGTTTGCTAATATGGGGTTTGTTAGTTTCATTCCTTATTTCAATTGGCTAGTAATATGTAGTTCTTGGTCTTTTATCATTTTTATTTTTAGAAAATATACAATTTGATGATTGAAAATATACCTATTGGCCCTTGAATCATCTAAGTTTTTATTGTAATCCACATTGAGTTAGTAAGAGTGATATACTAGTTGGTCAAATGTAAGGGAGTAACATGTAGTTCATTGCCACTTCGAGAACTGATTTATTTGTTGAAATAAATTTAAGGGTTGAATTTACTCTTAATTTTGAGATGGCTCAAATTGATAGGAGTACTATAATCATGTTGCTTGCTATCTTTGGTTGATAGAGTTGGGCGTGTCTTGACACTAGCAAAAGGCGTTATGCTGTGCATGCACTCATCTATTTGGCTCCCTATCTAAGGTTGGAATCTCAAGAACATGCTTAATTATTTTCATTGCAAGGTTCCTTAATTTGTTTTTTGTTTGGGAATCTGATTGGACACAAGATAAATCTGCTCATTTTGTTGATGCACGTGACAAAATGTGTCCTTTTTTGAAAGTATTCTTTGATCTGACATATGGAATACTATCTATGATACTAGCTGCCATGTTGTATTAAACAAGTTATCTGTTTGATTATATACAATATTAATAATCAATATACTATATAAAACCAAATCGCATATCGCTATTCATTCACTTCTCATTGAAATGATATTTTTGAAATACATAGACACTATATTTTTTTTTTTGGAGTTATGTGTTTCTTGTAAAAAAATTTGAACATCTCTGTGCATTGTACTAGGAATATTTCTAGTTAAATTTAAAATTCCTTATCTTTTTATTGAAAAGAAAAACTTCCGCCTCATGATGTTTTCTTAATTAACAGATGAATAATTTGTAAACTTTAGTTGCTCTGGCCTTTGCTTCATGTTAATTTACTTTGGTAGACTCAATGCCATGGTTTTTGGGGTCTCCCTAGAGTATGCCTTTCTAATGATTATTGCACAATTTTGTCTGAAGATCTACATTACAAATGATAAAATGCTTAAACCTTAAAGTATAAGCTTCCAATCATTTTGTAAGCTCCTTTTTCTAGGCAATCAGTTTCATTTCCAGAACATAGGACATATTGAATTTTAGTAATAATTCAAGTCTTGGGACCTTGCATTTGATGCATGCCCCAACAAAAATGGAAGCATCTTACATTTAATTAATTTGCTAATAGTGATTAATTGCATTCCAATCCTTCTTTAGAGTACATTCCAACTGAACAAGAACTCAATTTTTATCAGTTAATGCATGAGGAGAACCGCCTTAAGTTTATTCCCAAAAGGTAATGTGAATTTGGAATACATATTTTTATATCCCTTCTTTTTTGTAAACTCCCAAATTTTGATGACAACTACTGAATCATTTTTATCAAACCCAATTTTTAGGTTTTGCTGATGTCACTTAAAGCTGGCCGATCATGTTGGCTTCAACATGACTGCATCCTAATGTTTTCATGATGGTACTTTCATGTTTGTTCAACCTATGCAAATTCATTTATCTTGATATTAAAAACTCAACTTGAGTAAAAGCTTCCATTAAGTTTTGCTCTTGGAGTTTTCATTTGGGAAAATCATTGGATTCTGAACGTTTTGTTGATAGTGCTTAGAATTGTAGAAAGCATAAACTAATATGCAAAATGTTTTAGAAATGGGTGTAAAAATAATTACTTATCATTTAAAATCATATATTATATTCATATGGTCAATACTCTATTTTCCTTCTCCCTAATATAGTGATTCTATAAGTTGACATGACTAATAGAACAGTAAACAAACCCAGGAGCTAACTCAATTGCTATGGCTTTATTTTGCAAATTCACTGCATGACTACATGTCCCTTGTTTATCTTCTAAGATGGGATGCACATCAATTCTCTATGATGTTTCTTTTTCAAGTATGCACATGTTATTGAATATTGTGGATTTTCCTCTAGGTTTGATAAGTAACATCTGGTTTTCTTTTCCTTTCTCTTTAAATAAAATGTTACGTTTACCCTTCCCTTCCTTTTCCTTATTAGGACAATTATTAGTGTTTTCCTAGGGTTAGATCAATTCATGCTGGAGAATGTAGATCAAGCATAGCGAAAAATGGAATTATGTTCATCTGTAACTACTTTAGTGAAATGATTCTAATGGTTGACTTGGGTTACACATTACTTGAAGTTTGATGTGTACTCTTTTCACGAGCCTCCATAATCTACACTATACTAGATTCCACTTTTAAGTGTTAACTTCTATTATACTGGGAGTAACAATGATGGCTATCTTTTTTCTAGATTAGAAAGAATATATGAATAGAAGACATGGTGTCCATTACGTGGTAATTGCTATTTCATTATTGGACTTCTTAATTTATACTATTGTTAGTTTGCATGATAATAGTTTGATTAATTTATCTCAGATGCTCTGCGTGGTTTGCCTTTGAATATCATATTCATATCCAAAATTTAGTTTTCTCTCTTGTGTGAGTTTGTAATTTGTACCACTGATCAAGGTTAGCTAAACAACTGAATAGTTTTATACTAGAAATATTTTTCATCTACAAATGGAACAGTAAAATTCAATATAAAGAACAATGATGCTCAAATATCTTTCTAATATGTCCATTTTGTATCCCTCTTAGGATCCCTATTACCTGTTATCCAAGTATGGGTTCTTTTTTTTTTTTTTTACTTTCTTTCTTTGTTCATTCAGCACTATATATATGTTTTAATAATGGATAGAGTTTATGGCTTATTCCCTTTACATTTTTTTTTATACATTTTCCTTTACCTAATTGAACTTGTCTAGGTATCTAATGCTACACATAAGTCAAGTATGTGCATCCTTAACAACACTACTTGAATATTCTTGGCAACCTTCGCATCCCTCTCTAATTCATCATATGCAATTGTGACCGATTATTTTCTACTTTGCTTTTGACAGCTGGTCCCAGTTATTAGAGACTCTCCCACTTCAAATGTAAGTAAGATGATGATGTTTGAATCATAAAGAAGAGGACTAAGATTGTCATTGCATAGATTCTTACTCTAGAATTTGTGGGATAATCTCTGTATTCCTTAATACTTTCATGTTGTTAAATTATATGATATAGATTAATGGATCTGTCTTACTGCTCCTACTCAACCAATAACTTTATTCGGTGGCTTTCCTTCTACTGCTTGTAAGTTAGAGCTTTATATACTCTACACCCACCAACCATTTTATTTTTCATTGTTTAAGTATTATAAAAAGATTTATTGGCTACCATTAGGCAAGTGCACAATAATTCTATCTTGTTGCTATGAATACATAGCCTTCCTCACGTTTGTTAGAATTAATGAAGCCTGAAAATGCAATCAAGGTCATAGAATCAAAGCTTCAGGATTTAAATGTGATAGTAACCTAAGATTTGGTCTTAATGATCATTTTTACTACTTATTTAATGTGTTAGGGTTTAATGTTGGAGACCTCAAAAGATGCTCTTGATGATGTATAGATGGTTTGGATGCTTTAGCTGCTTATGTTGCAAATTTGTTGTCGATAGAATATCCAGATAGTAGGTTTCTCTTGCAACATTATAAGATTTATAAACTTCCTTTGCTCAATGTTTTTACTTATTTCTCCCACTGATTAGGTTATCCTAACTTCCTAACATAATGATTGTTCTAATTATAGTTGTCATCTAACCTAAAACCTCTTATAATATGCATGCTGAAACTTTTCATCATATGTTCTTTTTTTTCCTTGAAATAGTATCCAATTTTCCTGGACTGGAGGTTGGCTTTGTATTTTTATTATGTATTGACATGTTTTTTATTTGATTTTTTTACTAGTATTGTTGAGTACATATGATTATGATTTTTTTTTTGAAAAAAAATTTCCACTTTTTAGGACAATTGTGTGTTACAACAGTCCTAGAAAGTGGTCTTTCTATGACTCTTGTAGACTTATAACAGTCATAGAAAGTGGACACATTTTATATTTTATAGGATGACCTTCTATTCCACCATCCTTGTAAGTGACTTTCTAAGACTGTTCGTTAATAATCCTAGAAAGTTTGACTTTCTATGTTAACTCCCACTTCTACCACTCTACACCAACCATCCTAGAAAGTTTTTTTCATCTGTCCTAAAAAGTCTTTTTTGTACTAGTGAACTTAGCGGACTAAATTGCAACAATTACAATTAAAAGATCTAAATTAGTTTCCACCGTAGCAATCATTCTCATCATCAAACTAAGGTCAACCTCCCTATTCCTTATTTGCACAAAACCATAGCAAAGCATTTCACATGCAAAACTACATAATTTTACTCTTAAAGGCACAATATTCTTTAAGTTCTGCATATTCTGATATTCTCTTTCATTCATTTTAATATTTACAAGTACAAAAACGCCTTTAGCAGCACGCCCTCCTCTCTTCCTCATGAGTTGATGGGTCAACTTTCATAATAATAACAATACCTGTACCTAACATTAATATTTACTTAAATAATTTTTAATTTAATACTTTCATTGTCATTTAAACAAATTATTTATGTCTTTGTACTACCTAGTTGAGTGAAGAGTAAATTGAATTGAGATGAAGACAGTAGTTGTGTCTGTTATCTTTTGAATAATATAGATTTTGATAAGTTTAAAATCACTCAAAACATACAATATTAGAGGTTATAATTAATTAAATCACCCAGAGAAGTTTAAGTAAACTCTAAAAAATGAAAAAGAAAATATTAATCTTGAAAATTCATAGAGTATTTTCATTTTAATACACTAGACAAAGCATTAAAAAGTTAAGATAGTTCTAACTCACCTCTAATTATTTGATCAAGTGTATCTATTGTGCAAAATCCTTTGAAATATATGCCTTCTTAAGGAAAGTTGAAATTGGGAATCAAAAACTTCACAACAATATACAAATTACAAAAACTAGAAAGGGAAATCAGGGTTAGGTTTATAGAAGTGAAAAACAAAGTAGTAACTACTAAAAATGAACTTGCACTATTTGTAACACCCTACTCCAACACACCTTCATTCTTGATCCAAAATTTCAAAAACTGCCCAAACCAAACCAGAACACCCCAACTTTAACTCCCTACACATCAAAACCTCAAAAGAACACTAAAAGCACCAAAGCAAGCTGGGGCCACGGCCAGCTATAATGGCGCCATGACTTCAGAGAAGCAGTATAGGTTGGTGTCGCGGTGAGCTATAGTACTACCGCAGCTTGGGAGAGGCAGTACTAGGTGACACAGTGGCCAAGCTTCTAGTGCCATGGCGCCCCTTCTAATGTTTTTGGGGCAAACTTCTAATGGGCATAACTTTATGCTCTGATGTGTCCATTTTATACATGTAAAATACCCACATTTAAGCTCCAAATTGCACTTAAATGTGTTTGCATTGATATATTTTAGCATGATTTGACATATTTTTGTGTTTCATGGCATTATAGGCTCATTTGGAAGCATTCGAAGTAAAAATGTTACAAATCGTTCATGCTAAAAAGTTTCAGCATTGATCGGTAGTTTGATCATAACTCTCATATCTGAACTCTGACTGAGGTGATTTAAAATGGTTTGGAAAGATAATACATAGAGATACAACTTTTATGTTTTGAATTTTCCCAAATTCCAACGTTATCATAGTGAAAATCAAACTCAAAATGTCAATATGAGCTAGTGACTTTCTAAAGCTGAATGAAGCAGCTTTCCGTACAACAGAAGCACTAGGCGCTAGGTCAAACTCATCCGGCACTGGTTCAACTTATTTTTAAGCCTTTTAGAAGCACCTAACACTATATTTGTTGATTTTATGGTCACTCGGCATTGGGTCAACCAATAGAGGTCCGTAAAAATACATCTTTGTGATATTTTGGGTTTTTATGGGCTCTTAGACTTTTTCTATATAATGAGACATGGTAGAAACACCAGAGGAGATTCAAAAACACACTAAGAGGCCATAGAATATGGTTCAAATGCATCTAGGAGTAACTAGGAGCAATCTATATAGAGAAAGCAAGGAGATCTAGGCAGTATTAAAGCAAGATTATATTTTCCCTTGTAACTCTTTCTTTTGGTTATTCTTTTCATGGTTTGAGATTTTAGTTTTGATTTGATTTTTTATTCTATGCATAGCTAAATTTTCCTAGTGGAGGATAGGGATGTAGCCTGACCAGGATAGATTGGATTTTTTTCCTCTCTGTGGATTTGTTCTTCAAGTTATATTTAATTTGTTTTTTTATTATCTTTATCTCTCTTGTTCATTCATGTGAATTTTATGCTTGATTACCGTAGAATCTAATTAATGGGTAAACATGATGGACTGAGAGGTGAAGAGTGAACCTAGATTTAGAGAGTTAAACATGAATAACTAATCTAAAGATAGAATTAAGAATTCATGGTTATATACGTTGTAGTTTTCAAGGTTTAATTAGAAAGTTTAGTTGCGCGATAGCAAATTGAATCCTAATTAAATAAAGACTAATTGATCGAGAGGTAATTAGGACACTTTATAAACAATGATTACTATAATTGTGCAAAGTCTAACTCAGGAATATAATCTAGTTATCCTATAAGGTGAAACCTGATGCCTTGACGCTTCTAGAATTGAATCAAACTCAGACTTTATTTTGTTTTCTATTTCTTTCCTTTTTAATTTGAGTTCTCAATTTGATTGTTACTTGCTTTTGAGACTAAAAGTTTGGACTGATAAATTTACTACCTCCTTTGGGTTTGACCTCTGGAATGCTCTAGAGAATTTTCTACTACTACGATCGGCCTTGTATACTTTTAGAATCCCAATCAAGTTTTTGGCACCGTTGCTAGGGGGCTAACAGATTTATTAGTTCATTGTTTTTAGTCCTTTTATAAAAAAAAAAAAATTTTGTCTCTAAATTTTTTTTCCTTGCTGCATGTTAAAATCTAAAAGTCTTAATAGTACTTCTAAATTGATTGCTATTAATCCTGAAATTGAACGTGCTTGCAGGGAAAACAAGGCTAGAGGAGGCATGAGATGGTTAATGAAGTAGTGCCTGCTAGGACTCAAGCTAATCCAGTTTGGAGAGATGTAGATAAGCCTACAATTTATGACAGCCCATCATGTATCTAATTGTGTGACAATGCAAAAGATTGTGAGTTTAAGAACATACACTTAAACTCATTGCCACAATTTCATGTGTGAATAAGTGAAGACATATTGGGCTTTCTGAAGGATTTCTATGATCAAATTGGCCAACTTTCCCCAAATGGTTTGATTCAAGAGGAACTTAAGATGAGATGTTTCAATTTCTGCTTGAAGGATAATGCTCGGTGATGGATCTTAAATCTACCTGAAAATTCCTTGACATCATGGAGAGAGATCTACGATGCGTTCATTGCTAAGTTTTATTCCCCTCAGAGGACTATAAACCTAAGGGATAAAATATATCTCTTTGTATAATTAGAGGACGAGTCATTCTATGAAGCTTGGGATTGATTTAACTATTACTTATATGAGTGTCCATTACCATGGATTCCAAGATATGATGATTGCCAAACTGTTCTATAATGCTCTATGCTCTACCTCCTAATCTTTAGTGAACATTGATGCAATGGATGGTAATCTGACTGCCGAAGAGATGATGAATATCTATGATCAAGTGGCAACTCAAACCAGACAAAAGGAAGTACAAAGCAGGAAAGTACCTGTTAATGAAGTTAACTCTCACTCTGATATGTCTGCACAGCTAAAAAAGTTAAATCAACACATTGATCTTCTTTTCCAATAACAGAGCAATAATTCTAATCTTCCTAAAGAATCATGCTCTGCATGCAGTGGTTCAGGTCATACTGCTGACATATGTATGCATATGCTTGAAGATACTGTGAGAATTAGCTATATGGGATTAAGTGCTGACTGGTCATAGATAGTGCAAAGAAAGAATGATCCCTTCTCAAACACATATAATCTTGGGTGGCAAAATCATCCAAACTTGGAAAAACTCACTAGTACCACCAGGATTCCAGCAACAGGCATCCCTTCAACCACCGGCATTATCTACAGGAAAGACTCTTCAAAAGGAGGAAATGCTTGCTCAAATCATGGCTAGTCAAGCACTACCAACAAGAATTTGGAACAATTTATGGTTGGTCAAGCAGCCATTAATAAAAATTTTGATCAATTTATGGCTAGCCAGATCACTACTAATAATGCTACACAAGCAGCTATTTGTAACTTGGAGACACAGATGGGTCACTTAGCAAACATGATGACTGAAAAGATACAAGGCCAATTCCCTAGCAACACTGAAGTTAATCCAAAAGAAAGAGTTATGGCAATTATTCTGAGAAGTGGCAAAGAATTGAAGGAAGAGGTGAAGAAAAAATTGAGGTTGGTAAGAAAGGTAAGGATGAGGAGAATAAAGAGATCCCAAAAGCTAATACTAACATTGAAGGGTAGTCTCCTTTCACTAATGTGAAGCCATATATGTCCCCTATTCCTTTCCCTCAGAGACTGCAAAAGAAAGGGCAAGATGCTAATTTTCAAATGTTCATGGATATATTTAAGAAGCTCCATATTAATATCACTTCTGCTGAGGCACTTGCGAATATACCTTCATATGTCAAATGTCTTGAGGAGCTGTTGTGCAATAAGAAGTTAGAAGAATGCACTCAGGTATCTTTGACTGAAGAATGTAGTGCTATTCTGCAAAGAAAGTTGTCTCCAAAGCTAAAAGATCCAGGGAGTTTTTTTATTCCTTGTGTTATTGGTTCTCAACTGATTAATAATTGTTCATGTGATTTGGGGGCTAGTATTAATTTGCTGCCTTACTCTTTATGCAAGAAACTTGAGGTCACAGATCTGACACCTACGAGTATGGCTCTACTGTTAGCTAACAGGTCAGTAAGGTATCCAATGGGAATTATGGAAGATGTACTCGTCAAAGTGGGTAAGCTAATTATTCCTGCTAAATTTGTGGTATTAGATACTGAGGATGAATTAGATGTTTCTATAATTCTAGGAAGGCCATTCTTATCCACAACAGGTGCTTTAATTGATGTACCAAAAGGGAAATTGACATTTAGAGTAGGGGATGAAAAAGTTGAATTTAATCTTGCTACTTCTAACAATCCTACTTGTAAGGAAACTTATTGCAGCATAGCTATAGTTCAGGACTCTCCAAAACAAAAATTGACATCTTCTCCCAATTCTTTAGATGTTGATAAAGGTCCTCTTCAGAAGACTATTAGAGAGGAAGTTAAGATTAAGAAGAAAGTGGCATAACCTAGTCCCGGCAAGAAAAGAGGAAATTGTGTGATTCAAATAGACTGGCTGGTACCATCTTTTATCATAAAGAATCTCTCCAAGGGAAGGATGATATTAAAGTGGAGGAAAAAATGATTCCTGAATTTGAAGGGCTTAGACCAAAGCCTCTGAAGAATGCCATCTCGTGATCTCCTAATCTGTCTGGCTATCGACGTTAAATTTAGCGCTTATTGGGAGGCAATCCAACATTAAGTTTCTTCTTTTATTTTCTGTTTTTGTTTTTCATTTTTTGTTTTTTTGTTTTTTGCTCTTGCTACTCTAAACTCTCTCCCTCAAGACTTTTTGCAGGTTTGAATTGATTGTGGTGAAAACAAGCTTGGAACAAATACAAAGAACTCCAAAGAGAATTTCAAGTATAGCCTACAAATCAGGGGAGTTTCAGTTCCTTTATCTTTTATTTTATTCTTGCAACATTGAAGACAATGTTGGATCTAAGTATGGGGGGAGTTTATTAGATGCTCTTAGCTGATCTGCCCTAAGAATTATGCTGATGAATTAAAATTAAATTTTTTTTTTGCAAACTTATATGCTTAACTAATTTTATTTAGATTTATTTTGCTTATTTTTCTGAGCTAGTGGTTATGTCTGTCACCATAGGATACTTAATTGTTGTGCTTAATGTGGTAAGATGATTAATTTACAAGTTAGGAACATGAGTCTTGAGACTATGAAATTGAGCACTATAACTTAGCATGTGGTAAGTGTGGAAAAGTAATTGAGTTTGTAGGAAGCTGAATTATATATTTATTTTTGAACTTAGGTATTTTCAATTGTTGTGTATGAATTTATTATTTAGTTAGAGAGATGATTTGAGGTTTGAATGAAAAAAAAAAGAGAATAATATTTATATCTACTCCGCTAGCTTGAGTTGTGCTTAGTAACCAGGGAGTTTCACCAAAAAGCATTGTCCTTCGTGTAAAATGATGTGGTATAAGTTATGAGTGTGCCAAAGGCATCTTGGTGCAGCGGGTTATGTAGCTTGAGTAACCGGGGGTACGCATCACAAATACAAGACCTTTGTATCAAAAGAGAGCATAACGGCCCAAGAAAAGCAAATAAATCCCCAGATAAAATTGAAGCACAAAGTGAGGAAAAATTAAATAAATAAATCCTTGATCTCCATTACACATGAGTTGAGTTGAGTTTTATGTACAATTGATTGAGGTATTTAAGTTCTTAAATAGGTGTTGTAATTTTTCTTTCTCTTGCTTGATCGGTTGTCTACATTTGTCACTTACTAAGTATACACACACAGACACACTAAAGTCTCATGGACTAATGGGAATGATAAGTGAGTTGCTATTGAGCCTAACATTTCATTTGTTGAATACTCTTTTTGCTTATATTGGTGACAAACTATCACTAGTAAAGAGGAGTGAGTTTGATGAATCTAAAAAATAACTTTAGCAAAATTTTAGTTCTTGCTTGAGGATAAGCATGCTTTGACCTTTAATTGACCTGATTCTAACTCCTATAGGTCATGCTCATCTCAGTTTACCCATAGACACTGGTTTTCACTCAAATCCATCTTTGTATGGAGATTCTGGATACTAGACATCATTTTGATCACTTTTTAACTAAAACTCATCACAAACATCTTCCAATTACCATCCAAAGCAAATTGGCACCTAAGAACCATTCATACAGGTTTTATTTGATTCTATCAACTTGTCCAAAGAGGTTTCACCTCAAAGGAACCACTCCTCTGAGAATTGACCCCCTTGAACCAACTCATCATCATCAACATCATCACATATCATTCATCGTCATCATGTATATATATATCATACAACTAACATCATTACAATCATTATGATCTTCATATCAATTATTGCATATTATCCTACTTGGCACAATATATGACATAGACAATACACACACACTACCGTGACTTGAATATTCTTGTATCAGAGAAACTATGACTCACTTGTCTTCTCCAGACTAGTACTAGAGCCTTCACTTGAAATGTTAGTTCATCGGAGCGGGGTGTGAGACAAGGTTTCAGTAACCGGGCACAATCATAGGCAACATATGTAATAATTTATACAATAATGCACATGGTGCCATGAATGCAAAATATAATGAAATGCATATTTCCCTCGCACACGGTTAGAATCACGAGCTATCATCATATCAAGACATTTGTATAAGCGACTCCCTTAGAATAGTCGGTGAAGACTAATTTTGGGACATCACCAAGCTCATCTAACACTAGTACACCCGACCAAAGGTAACACTAATGCTTGGATCGTGGCTTTCCTTCTCCTAGACTACCTCAAATAGGTGGTGATTTAGGGAAGGTGCAGTCCACTGCCACCTTGCTCTTCAAGTCATAAGAGAGGATTTAGAGATGGGAATCCATTCCTCATTTCACCATACATATATAATCATATCGTATCATATCAATTTCATCATAACCACTTGGACTACCTTTTCTCACAATGTACATGTAGTTGTGATGTTCGTGCCATGTCACTATGTAATCATCAACATTATCATGTTTCTCAATGTTATGCTATGAAATCATGTAATGTCACATCATCATTATATGTAATCATCATCATCTACTATATATACACGATATATAGAAAAATCATATACACACAATAATATTATGGTATGAATGGAAACATGTATATATCCACATATATATACTAACATATAATAAACACAATACAAACACATAGTTACCTTAAGCTGTCAATACCATACACACAGATCCCACAAGCTTCTCGGATTGCCAACCATAACTTGTACTCATCCGATCAACTAAACAACTTCTACAATGTCATAATGTCTGTTGAATTAAGTGTTTTGATGATTCTAAACCAACTGGAGCTTGCAAGGAAGATAACAAAGCAGTACAAAAGATCTCAAGTGAAAAAATCCAAGAAAAATGAGTATAAGATTAGTTGTAGGATTTCTCATTGAATTCACATGAGCAAAAGGCTTTGATCTTGCACACAAATGTTTTTAAAATGTGTTTTTATATTAAATCATGATGTATTTAAAAGATACCCACTAACAGACAACTTTTGGAGTGTTAAACTTCATATGTTACCTTAAAAATTCAAACTTTGAATGCTAAAATTCGAACTTACAAAGTTATTACCTCTGACAGATGAATTTCAGACTATGAAAATTCAAATTTTGGGTAAAGCACAAGCTATGAAAATTGAAAAATTTGTCTGTAGATGTATCAAAGTTCATCTAAAAGTGAAGTTCAAAAAGAGTTACAAATTAGTTCTTTGACAGACGAACTTTAGTTTTGAAAATTTGAACTTTAGAAGAACAAAGTGTAAGTTTGTTAAGGCGTCCCTCTAAAAGACGAACTTCAGTCTTCTGAAATTCAAACTTTGGTATAAGTCTGATAAAAGTTACTCTATGACAAACGAACTTTTATTTTTACAAATTCAAATTTCGAAAAGAGGAACCTATGTGCCATATTGAGTTGCTCACTGACAGACAAATTTTGGGCACCAAAATTTGAACTTCGAAGGCACTGTAGAAATATGGAATAACTATTCACACTTATCAGAAGAACTTAAAACTTGAAAATTCATATGTTCCAACATGGAAATATTTGTCAAAGATCAAAATTTGAATTTTGCTTTGGAACAGACAAACTTCGAAGTTCAACATTAAAGTCTTTAACTTACGGTCACTGCAAAATTTGTCTATTAACACTCCAAAGTTCAAACTTTGGATGTCATACGCATTAAATGCGGTTGGTGAACGGATAGTTTTACAGAGTAACCACTGGGTAATGTCTCTAATGGCTAGATCTTGTCTCTAACGTATAGTTAAGACATAAATTTATAAATAGAATTTCATTTGAAGATGTGCGTAATGATTTTACATTATATATACTGAAACTCCGTCAAAATCTTCTATCAAAGCCTTTTACTCTTTCCCACTTCATAAATTGTACTTCAACTGTCATATTTATTCTAAGTTAGAGAGTTCATTTGCTGCAAACAATCTTATCTTCATCTGGAAAATGGATATTCTTGTGAGGGGATTTCACAAGGGATTTGGTAAGCACTAAGATAGAGTGTAAAGAGAGAAACTGTAAGCTCTTGGAAGAAAGCATTGAGTTGTACTGTGGCATTGCAAGGAGCCCACCAAATTCTTGCAAGATAGTGAAAAATCTCAAGTGGTAGCTTGAGGACTGGAAGTAGGTCAAGAGAAAGAGACCAAACCAAGATAAATATTTGTGTCCTTCTTCTCATACTTTGCTTATTACCTTACTATTTCTGGCACTATGTTTTTCTACATATTTTGCTTTCACTACTTGTAATTTTGCAGAAAATTTTCAAACTTCCCAATTGACCCCCCTCTTGGGAAGCTAGTAGAACTGACAAGTCATATCAGAACCTGAGCTCCCAAGCAAGGGATCCAACAATCCAGGAAAATTAATGGCTGGCTTTGGAGAGAGTATCCTACCAGAGGGCAACAACACAAATAGACCTCCTGCCTTTAGTGGATAGCATTATGGATACTGGAAGATGAGAATGCAAATTTATCTCTAGTCCATTGATCTGGATATCTAGTCAGTCATCTAAAAGGGAGATTTTATCCCAATGAAGTTGCAGGATGACGGCAAATATAAAGAAAAGGCAGAAGAAGAGTGGAATGTGGAAGATAAGAGAAATGTTCTGCTGAACTTTAAGGCAAAACACTGCCTGGTTAGTGCACTCAACCAGGATGAATTATATAGAGTGTCACAATTGGCAGAATAATTGGCATTGGTATTGTGGGCAAGAATCCTGAAACATCTATGGAAGAGGTGCTATTTGCAATTGGACTCAACCACAACCTGTTGAGTGTGAGTCAAATATGTGACAAAGGGAATTGGGCACTATTTGACTAAAAGTTATACCTCGTCATTCGAAAAAGTGATTGTAAAGTAATCCTCAAAGCTCAAAGGGATGGTAACTGCTACACCATTGATCATGATGAACTTCCCTCCTTAGTTTCTGTATGCTTAATTAGTAAAGATAATGATAGCTGGCTGTGGCATAGAAGACTAGCACATATTAACATGAACCAACTAACAAAATTGATTAAGAATGATTTAGTTACTGGTTTACCAAAAATCTATTTTGAAAAGGATAAAGAATGTGATCCATGTCTCAAAGGGAAACAAATTAAATCATTGTTCAAATCTAAAAATGTATTCACCACATCTAGACTACTACAATTGTTGCATATGGATTTGATAGGTCCATCTAGAGTAAAAAGTATTGGTGGAAACTTGTATGTACTTGTGATTGTAGATGATTACTCTAGATTTACTTGGATTTTGTTTCTTTCTTCCAAAAGTAAAACATTTGATGCATTTGTAACCTTGCTAAGAAAGTGCAAAATAAGAAAGATATTTCCATTGTGTCTATCAGGTCTGATCATGAAGGAGAATTTGAAAACTCAAGCTTTCTGGAGTACTGTGAAGAGCATGAAATTGATCACAACTTTTTAGCACCTAGTACTCCTTAGCAAAAAGGAATGGTGAAGAGGAAGAACAGAACAATTGGAGAAATGACAAGAGCAATACTGAATGAAAAGGAGCTTCCTTAAGTTTTTTAGGCTGATGCAGTAAACACAACTAGCTACATCATTAATCGAGCCTACATCAGACCAATTTTGGGGAAAACACCTTATGAGCTATACAAAAGAAGGAAGCTAAAACTCTCACATCTGCATGTATTTAGATGTAAATGCTTCATCCACAATAATGGAAAAGAGAATCTGGGTAAGTTTGACACCAAATCTGATGAAGGTATATTTCTTGGCTATTCAAGCAAAAGTAAAGCATATAGAGTTTTCAATAAAAAGACTAGAACTATAGAAGAATCTGTGTATGTTGTGTTTATTGAAAATGAAATTATTTCCAAGCATGTCATTGATGAAGATGATCTTATTTCTAACTTTAAGAACTTAAATCTTTCTGAAGACGATAAAATTGAACCTCCAAAAATATCTGAATCTACTAATGTAGAGGAAGATATTCAGGAGAAAGATCTTGAATTTGAAAACAATGAAGAAATGTCTCAAGAACTCCCTAGAACTTGGAGATATCCAAGGAATCATCTAGTTGATCAAAGTAATTGGGGATGTTCAAGAGAAAGTTAAAACCAAAAGACAACTTAGGGATCAAATAAATAATTGTGCATTAATTTCTCATATCAAACCAAAGTGTATTGATCTGATGAGTATTGGATAGTTGCTATGCATGATGAACTAAATTAGTCTAAAAGAAATCAAGTTTAGGATTTAGTGCCTAGACCTAAAGATCACCCTATTATTGGCACTAAATGTGTTTTCAGAAATAAACTTGATGAATCAGGAACAATCATTAGAAATAAAGCAAGATTATTTGCCAAAGGATATAATCAAGAAGAAGGTATTGATTATGAGGAAACTTTTGCTCTAATTACAAGATTAGAAGCAATAAGAATCCTCTTAGCCTATGCATGCATGAAAAACATAATGTTATATCAAATGGATGTAAAAAGTATTTTTCTAAATGGATACATCATGGAAGAGGTTTACGTTATTCAACCTCCAGGTTTTGAGGACTCAACAAAACCAAACCATGTTTATAAACTGAGGAAAGCTCATTATAGACTAAAATAAGCTTCTAAAGCATGGTATGAAAGGCTAAATAATTTTTAACTGAAAAAAGATTTAATAGAAAAAAGGAAGATACAACCCTGTTCACCAAGGAAGAAAACAAAGACTTACGTATTGTTCAAATTTATGTTAATGATATTTTATTTGGTACTACTAATGAATCACTTTCCAAGAATTTCTTTAAGCTACTGCAGGGTGAATTCAAAATGTAAATGATAGGTGAGCTCAACTTCTTCCTTGGACTGCAAATTAAGCAATGTGATGATGACATCTTCCTTAATCAATCAAAATACCTGAAAGAGTTGCTGAAAAAGTTTAGCATGGAAAACGCCAAGTCAATAGGGACTCTTGTGGCTACTGAAACAAAGCTTGATATAGATGAAGGAGGAAAGACTTTTGACATAACTCAATATAGGAGAATGATTGGATCCCTTGTGTATCTAATAACCAGCAGACCTGACATTATGTTCAGTGTCTGCATATGTGCAAGGTTCCAATCATGTCCCAAAGAGTCCCATGTAACAGTTGTGAAAAGAATTTTTAGGTATCTAATTGGACCATCATAAATGGGACTCTGGTATCCCAAAGGTAATGGAGAAGAGCTCATGGGATATACTAATGCTGACTTTGCTAGATCCAAAACTGACAGAAAAAGCACAAGTGGAACAAGTCAGTTTCGAGGAGGATCCTTGGTTTCATGGTTCAACAAGAAGCACAACAGTGTGGCTCTCTCCACAGTAGAAGCTGAATATATTGCAGCTAGCAGCTGTTGTGCTCAAGTCATTTGGATGAAGTAGCAACTTGAAGATCTTGAGATTGAGGTGAAGGAAATACCAATAAAGTGTGATAATTAAAGTGCTATCAACATCACTAAGAATCCTATCATGCATTCAAGGACAAAGCATATTAAAGTAAGGTATCACTTTATTAGGGATCATGTATTGCAAGGAGACATCAAATTGGAATACATCCATACTGAAGATCAGATTGCAAATATTCTGAGTAAGCCTCTTGCAAAAGATAGATACTACAAAATCAGAAGAGATTTGGGAATGGTAAATCCCAATGAGCTGTAAGTAAGCCCTTATATACATCTATTTAAAGTTTCTAACATTGAATTAATACTAACTTTTGCATTATAGTGTGTTTGAGATGTGTTGTAGGTGCTTTACATCATGATAGATGATAACAAATCTATATACTAGAGCTAATTAGACCTGCACAAACAAAAGTTACTGGAGGAATATGAAAATTTCAACTTTCAGACCATATCTATAAGTTCATAAACTTGAAATTCGCATTTTAAATGATTATTAGATGAATTTCCATGTTGAATTGTGTTTTTGATGAATTAGTATGCTCAACATTTGAACTTAGATGCTCATAAGAAGAATTTCAGTTGCTTACACATTGTAATAGTACTTTCATAGCCCTCGAAGTTCGTCTATTGAAAAATGGAAATTCGAATTTCAGAAGTAAAATGTGAATATTGTTTCTATTCAAAATGCATACTCTATGAATTTCTATATCTCAAAATTCATATTTTTGAAACTCTTTACAAAATATTGAAATTCGAATTTTTGAATCAAAATTCATCTATTGCCTGTATTGTTCATATTTGTTTGTTGTGTGAATTCATGAAATTTGAACTTTGATTATTCAAAGTTCGTCTGTTGTTTCTTGTACATAAATCCCTGCCTCTGTCAGACGAACTTCAAGATGAAAATTCTGTTAGGTTTAGCTAGTCACCCAAGAGAAAGGGTGAATTGGGTGATGCAAGATTTTTTTCCTTTTTGGATCACAACCCAATTTCGACAAGTATACAGCAAAACAGAGATGAACAGAGAGAGTTGAGTGCAACAATTGAATAAAGAAGATAAAGAACAATACACAATAATTTATATTGGTTCAGCCCAACCACTTGGCCTACATCCAGTCCCTAAGCCATCACTTGGGATTTTTCACTATATCCCATAAGTTTGATCCGGGCTTCTGTGAAGCCTCAGTACATCCTACAAGTTTCAGTAGGCACTTGTAAAGCCGATCTCCTCACACCCTTACAAGATGTGTAATCTCCCTTAGTGATACCCCACACTAAGAATATACCCAGAAATTGTACAAAATAATGAATATAGAATGAAGACTTTCTCTTAGAGTAAATGATACATTGAAAGCTCACTCTATTGAGGTGGATTTTTCAGACAATACTGAGATAGAAAGATTTTACAAATTGTTTCAGTATTTTCACATAAACTCTCTTAAGATTGTTACCCATAAGTTCAAATGATGTTCTATTTATAGATTTATGGTATAATTAGACGTTAGACACAAGATTTAGCAGTTAGAGACATTACCAACGGTTACTCTGTAAAACTATCCATTCACTAACTGCATTTAATGCATCTAACATCCAAAGTTCAAATTTTGGGTAGTCAACAGATGAATTTCACAGAGACTGTAAGCTAGAGACTTTAATGTTGAGCTTCGAAGTTTGTCTATTCTAAAGCAAAATTCGAATTTTCATCTTTGAGAAATGTTTCTATGTTGGAACATATGAACTTTCAAGTTTAAAGTTATTCTAGTAAGTGTGAACAATTGTTCCATATTGCTACAGTGCATTCGAAGTTCAAATTTTTGTGCCCAAAATTCGTCTATCAAAGCTCAGCTCAATGTGACACAAGTTCTTTCTTTTGAAATTCGAATTTTCGATGTGAAATTCATCTATTGGCTATTTCAGAAGCATTTTCACATTTTGGAGTTTCAAAATTCTGATTTTGAAAGCCAAATTTGTCTGTTAGACTTGAAGTTCAAATTTTAGAAGCCAAAATTTATGTATTAGTGGCAAGCTCAACATGGCACAAAGGTTCTCTTTGAAATTCGAATTTTGAGTCTATCAGTGACAGAAGCTCTGTAACTTCAAACTTTGCACTGTAGACAATTTTGTAGAAACTATAACTCTCTCATTTTAACTCCAAATTAAGCAAATGACCTATGGTTGGAAAGTTTTCAATGTCTACTTTCAAATGCAAGAAGTTTCACTTTAAAAGCAAACTTATTCTATGTGATATGATCAAAATAATGATAAGAGGTCAAAACTAAAAATCCATATCTCACTACTCAACTTTAAATGACCATAGCTTTTTCATATGACTTTTATTTTGAGTGAAATAACCTTCTTTGAAAACTTATTAAGTCTAGTTTCATATGAAATACATTTTACATCAAAGCCATATGTATTTTGAGAGATGTATAAAAAAATTACATCAAAATCATAAACTCCTGTTAGAGAATAGGCACTGGATTAACCCGTCATGAGATAACTGCATGGATCAAGTCATAAGCATATCTCATATATAATAGTGTCACTAAGCCCTTAGACCTAAGATCACCATGGCTTCCTACATGGGGAACACTATACTTTAGCATAGTCAAAAGTCACATTTAATCGGGGGATCATAAAGGCTATAATCGGGCATAGTGGAACTCGTGTGGAGGAAAATGAATGGTCAACATGGAATTTATCCCTCTAATTAATGGAGAGATATATCTAGGCCCTTGATGATTGAGACTGAGAAAATATATGGCTATGCTCAAATGGAAGAGTTCACATTTATTCTATCAGTCTACTCGGATATCAAGAAAGTGATGGTCGAATAAAATGATGATAACGTTTTCATGCCTCATAATTGACCTAAATTTCATGAGACAAAAGGGATGTGATCGCATAAATGATAGATTGCATCGGATCACCGATCTCATATGATTTGGGTAGTCACAATGTCTTGCTAGAGGCCACTTGTGACTTGTGGGTCTAATAGTGTTATTAACCCACTGCCAACATCATGTGGGCCAACAGGGTTACAAACAAGAATGAACCAACTCGACCTAAAATGTCTAGATTTATTTAATTTCAAATGTGTCTAGATTCAATAAATTTAATATTCAATTTATGGTGATAGAAGTTTATATATATTTGATATATATATTAAAAGTCAATATATATATATGTTTGATATATTATATATTTGATATATATTTCGAAATATATATATAATATTCAAATTAATTCAAATTAATTAGTTTTAAATTTAATTATATATGACAGATTTAAATTTAAATTAATGTCATAATCTAAATTTAATTTAGATTGGATTCTAAATTTGAATTTAAACTAATAATCTAAATTTGATTTATATGATAAATTAAATCTAGATTTGATTTTGGATATATATTAGATAGTTATTTAAATTTAATCTATTAGATAAATTTAAATTCAAACTAATCTATTTAATTAATATTTGATTTGTTTAAATTATTGATTTAAATTAAATAAATACTGAATCCGATCTATATATTGATGTAGACTGGGATACATAATCAACAGAATTCGAATTACCCTAAAGAGAGAGTGGTTGTACACTCAGAAAGAAAAACTATACGGACGAACGATGAACAATGAAGGCGTACGAACTTATACGGACATCACAACCAAAGGTGTTAGCATGTCGTTCGAGTTGGACTCACCATTCATGTGGATATCGGTAAAGGGAGCTGACCAATCGCGTTAGTTCTTGCGGTTCAATGAAACGAAAAAGAACACTAAGGGATGCACCAGAGGTAAATTCCTTTTCTACATCTCCATCTAAACAACGTTGAAGGATTCATGGGAGGAAATTTCATATTGTTTTTCCACTGCGTGTATAGTGAAATTCCCAACAATATATGTTAGATATATAAGATACATTTGTTCCTTATTACTCTATATTTGTCACCATCAAAACTTATATTATAATAAACCTTACAAATTCATCTGTCAGTAAGTCTCTCCTTGTGGGATAACTTGTAACTGCTCGAAATTCGAATTTTGACCCCTCAAAATTTGTCTATTGAATGGTTACAGATGTTAAAACTAAAGGTCTTCCTCTGAATAGACGTAACCCTATTTGTCTCTCTCTTAAGTCTGTTCGCATCTGTTCTTAAATTCCCATTAATTCCATTCATGAATCCTCTTTTCCCACTTATTAAACTTCTTTTCACACCTTATAAACCCATTTCTTGCATCTTTTGCAACATTAATCTATGAGAATGGCGAGAGTTAAGAATTCGGAAGTTAGGAAAGGGGAGTCAAGGCCAAAGAGAGCAGTTAAATCTCAATACGCCTCCAAGGACAATGAAACTCAGAAAAGAAAGGGCGAATCTAGGAAGGGAACTCCTTCCAAGAAACAGAAAACAACTCCCAAGGCAGATTCAAAGAAAACTGCTCCTACTCCCTCGCAGAAACCTAAGCCTGCTGCTCTTGTTCCTTCTGCTTCTTCCTCTTCCTCCAACACTAAGTCTGGAGAATACCAGTTGACCACACAACCTTTGTGGAGCAATGCTTATATTCTGGGAGAATATACTACCAGTTTGTCAGTAAAAAGGTAATTAAGCCTCACTGTGTAAATATGGAAGACTTCTTTATTTCTAACAATTTTGATGCCGGGCTATGGATAATAAGATACAAGAATTTGTTAGAAATTTTGGAAAGATATGATGATGAGGTTGTTAAGACCTGGTATGCCTCCTTGAAGTACAATGGAAAGAAGGAAAAATGAGAAGTAAATCTAAGGTCTAAGGCCATCTAGCTGTCAGATGAGACCCTTAATGAGGTACTAGAGATCCCTGAGCGGGATGGATTAAAAATTGACATTTCTACCTCAAAATACATGGATGAAGCTGAGGTCACTGAAGAGGAAGGAGGCCGTTTCCTCAATTACAAAGAAAGCACTGTACTGAACATATTGTTCAGAAGAAAAGAGAACATGCCACCTCTAAGTTTGCTGAAGCCTACTAACCTTAGTGACCAAGTTAGAATCCTACACTACATTGTGTCTAGGATTATATTCAACAAAAGAGGCAGTTTTAATCTGATCACAAGGGCTGTAGCACATGTTATGATAGCAATCATGCGTGGCAAGCTGATCAATATGGGCCATATCATCCTCCAACACATGATCAAGGCAAGAGATCAGAGGAAAGATTCCACCCTGCCATATGCCTCAATCATCTCCAAGATACTTCACTATGCTAGGATCCAACAGCTGGAAAAAGGAAAGGGCAAGCCAACTGAAGTTTTTAAAGAGGAAGAATTGCAAAGAATGGGGATAAAAATGAAAGAGAGCAAATAGATTAGCAAGAGAGCTGGAAGACAGAAGATCTATTCTTTGAGGAAGATAGCTACCAACAACAAGTAGGAACCTCTGAGGCTGTTCCACCTTCACAGTCCATACCTCAGCCTTCTTAGCATATTTCATCTCCATCACAGCCCACTCAAACTCATGTGCCATCCACTCCGTCCACCTGGATCAAGCCAACTAAGATCACTGAGTTGTATGACAGTCTGTCTGCACTCACGCTGAGTATCAGAAATGAGCAAAATACCAAGTTTGCTCATCTGCAAGATCAGATTTTCTAGTTGGTAAAGAATATGAAAGTGGTTACTGATGCATATGAGGACATCAAGAGTGCCATTCCCTCCACATAAGCTCCACCTCAGCCAAGACCCCCTGTGCCTATATGATCTCCCACTCCTGATCCTCCAAGCCCATTTGAGTTAGCCTTCCCTGAACCAGATGTTGGTGTATATGCTACTGAGGCTGTTGGCACTTTTAACACTCTACAGGCCTCCAGCAATGAGGCAAACCTTGGTTCACCCTTGGACTATGGCATGGAAGAAGGGGCTCCTCAAGAACCAAGCTCCCATGAACTTGTTGCTATAGATACTCAAGATTCAATTCTCTCTACTCAAGAATCTGAGCAAATGGAGAAATTTGTAGCAGCCATAACTACTGCACTAGTTATTCAAGCTACTCTGAATGTGGAGAAAGGCATTGTACCATATGTGGATCTTACAACTATTGCACATGGTGATATTGTGCAAGCTCAAAAACAAAGGCTTAATGAAATATTCCTTCCTCCTACTCCTCATTTCTCATCTCCTCAATATGGCATGACCTCAGAACAAAAGGTTATATTTGCCAATCTTTATAAGTAAGTTCAGGAAATACTTGAAGATGCTGAAGATGATGAACCTGAGGATGACCTACCTGTAACATCTCCTCTTCTACCTCTTTCTAAGAATAATCCTGAACTGCCTTTTATCCCTATACCTCTTCAAGCTATTCCAATATCCCAAATATCTCATCCTGCTATACATGTTCAAGTTCCTGATGATGTCAAAAAGGGGGAGAAGTAATCTAAGCAAATTAGGAAAACTACAGCAAAACCATCTAGCAAGTCCTACAGCAAGAAATCCAAGCTCAAGAAGAAATGATTAGATCTTAGGAGATCTTGTTAGTTAGGCTGGCTTCCCAAGAAGGGGGTGAATTAGGAAGATTAAAAATTTTTTGCAAGATATCAAAGAGCTAAAGAATGCAATATATGAAGGTAAAATAGAGTATAAATAAATAACAGTGAAAATAGCAGAAAAGATAAGAAGACTCAGAAATTTATCCTGGTTCGGTCTTTCCACTTGACCTACGTCCAGTCCCCAAGTCACCACTTGAGATTTTCCAGTATTCTGCATGAAGCAAAATTCTTAGGAATTTCGCAGGAACTGAAGGTTAAAGCTTCCAACGTTGAAATACCAAAGTTCGTCTGTTCATGAAGCAAAATTCGAATTTTGAAACTTAGAAAATATTTCCATGTTATGACATATGAATTTTCAAGTAGAAAGTTTTTCTGTTAAGTATGAACAGTGTTTTCAATTTGCTACAGTGCCTTCAAAATTTGAATTTTGGAACCCCAAAATTCGTCTGTCCATAGCAGGCTCAAAAAGCACAGTAGTTCATTTACTTCAAAATTCGAATTTTCAAAGAGTGAAGTTCGTGTGTCAGAGAGACCTCTTTTCAGACTTACTTTAACATTCGAATTTATAAACACTATCATTCATATGTCAACATATCATTGTAACAGACTCACAACCTTAGCCTCTGAAATTTAAACTTTCATGTCCAAAGTTCGTCTGTCAGTGAGCAATTTTGAAACTCAATATAATCTTGATTTTAGATGAACTTTGACATTATTTCAGACGGATTTCTTTAGTTTTCATAAGTTGCATTTTGTCTGAAATTCGAATTTTCAAAACCCAAAGTTCGTCTGTTGCCAAAAGCTTCTTTCAGATACTTATGAAAATTCAAATTTTAGAAAATCAAAATTCATCTGTCAGAGAAGCATCTCTTCAGACTTATTCAGTTTTAACTCAAAATTTAAATTTTCAAAGCCAAAATTCGAATTTCCAACATGACAGTTCAATATAAACCTTTCAAACTTCGTCTGTTGGTGGGTGTTTTTCAAATATTCCATAATTTAACACAAAATCAAGGTTTTAAAACTTCTTTCCACCAAATCAAAGCCTTTTACTCAAATTAAAACAAGACTAAACATTCTACAACAAACTTTGCACAGATTTCTCCAGGATTTCTTCACTTGAATTCTTTGAGCACCTTTGATATTTTTATTCCAAGCTCTTGAGAGTTGATTTGGAATCATTAAAACTTCTTGATTCAACAATCTTGGTCTTTCTTGTATTGCTGCTTATATCTTTTGTATCTCTTTTGTCATGAATGACAATCTTGCCTTTGAAATCTGTGTTTGCAATGTCATATATCTGTCCTAAAACTTTGGATGAATTCAATGAGATTGTCTATTTTTCCTTCTAATCTGTTGAACATGCTACACTTATCCTTGAATTTTAATGCATATGTTGAGGATAAGCTCTTAGAAGCTAACCCAAGTGTCAATCCAGTTTGCAAGTTATTTAGTCATCATCAAAAAGGGGGAGAATGTTGAATCAAGGTTTTAAAGGATTCCAAACCAACTGAAGCTTGGAAGGAAGATATCAAAGGAGTACAAAAGATCTCAAGTGAAAAAATCCAAGAAAAATGAGTATAAGATTAGTTGTAGGATTTCTTATTGAATTAACATGAGTAAAAGGCTTTGATCTTGAACATAAATGTTTTTAAAATGTGTTTTTATGTTAACTCATGATGTATTTGAAAAATACCTACTAATAGACAAATTTTAGAGTGTTAAACTTCATATGTTATCTTGAAAATTCAAACTTTGAATGCTAAAATTCGAGCTTACAAAGTTATTATCTCTGATAGACGAATTTCAGACTATGAAAATTCAAATTTTGGGTAAAACACAAGTTATGAAAATTGAAAAATTCATCTGTAGATGTATCAAAGTTCATCTAAAATTGAAATTCAATAAGAGTTACAAATTAGTTCTTTGATAGATGAACATTAGTTTTGAAAATTTGAACTTTAGAAGAACAATGTGTAAGTTTGTTAAGGTGTCCCTCTGAAAGATGAACTTCAGTCTTCTGAAATTCAAACTTTGGTATAAGTCTGATAAAAGTTACTCTCTGACAAATGAACTTTGAATTTTACAAATTCAAATTTTGAAAAGAGGAACCTATGTGTCATATTGAGTTGCTCACTGACAGACGAATTTTGGGCACCAAAATTTGAACTTCGAAGGCACTGTAGAAATATGGAATAACTATTCACACTTATTAGAAGAACTTAAAACTTGAAAATTCATATGTTCTAACATGGAAATATTTGTCAAAGATCAAAATTTGAATTTTGCTTTGGAACAGACGAACTTCAAAGTTCAACGTTAAAGTCTTTAACTTACGGTCACTGCAAAATTCGTCTATTAACACTCCAAAGTTCAAACTTTGGATGTCATACGCATTAAATGCGGTTGGTGAACGGATAGTTTTACAGAGTAACCACTGGGTAATGTCTCTAACGGCTAGATCTTGTCTCTAACGTATAGTTAGGACATAAATTTATAAATAGAATTTCATTTGAAGATGTGGGTAATGATTTTACATTATATATACTGAAACACCGTCAAAATCTTCTATCAAAGCCTTCTACTCTTTTCCACTTCATAAACTATACTTCAACTGTCATATTTACTCTAAATTAGAGAGTTCATTTGCTATAAACAATCTTATCTTCATCTGAAAGATAGATATTCTTGTGAGGGGATTTCACAAGGGATTTGGGAAGCACTAAGATAGAGTGCAAAGAGAGAAACTGTAAGCTCTTGGAACAGAGCATTGAGTTATACTGTGGCATTGCAAGGAGCCCACCGAATTCTTGCAAGATGGTGAAAAATCTCAAGTGGTAGCCTGAGTACTGGAAGTAGGTCAAGAGATAAAGACTAAACCAAGATAAATTCTTTTGTCCTTATTCTCATACTTTGCTTATTACCTTACTATTTCTGGCACTCTGTTTTTCTACATATTTTGCTTTCACTGCTTTCTCGTAATTTTGCAGAAAATTTTCAAACTTCCCAATTCACCCCCCTCTTGGAAAGCCAGCAAAACTAATAATGTCCACAATCAACATATAGTACAATCATCCCAAAATTCATAATTCCACCCAAGGTTCCAACCATATTTTCATGCATCCATAAGCTCCTAATGATCATTCAAACCTTAAGCAATCATACACATTTTGGATTCCACACACCCTTAACCAAAATCAACCTAGGGTTCAACTCAAACTCATTACTATCCATTCAAAACTCAAACTCAAAGCTTCCTAACACTAAATAACACTTCATTACTCTCATTTCATCCATTTTAATCTGTTGATTTCAGCCACAACCAAAAACCTAACAGTATATGCAAAAATTCATCTTAAAAACTGAAGAAAAAAGGATAGGGAGGAGCAATGATCATTTACCATATGAGATCAAATCCTCTAGAGTCCAGAAATCACTCCCAAATGCCGAATTCTCGAAGCCCTAGCCTTTCTTTCTCTTCTCTCCTTTGTTTCTTCCTTGTTCGGCTGACTAAAATGCTTCTGATTTGTAAAAACCTGGAGTCTGGGGCTGTGGTGGCTGGTATGTTCACTGCATCATGAAGCCCTTTTTGTTTGAAAATTTTCCCAAAGTTGAAGTTCATTCACCATGACGACCCTGTGTCTCGCCATAGCATTGAGCTCATCTACCTCTACTTTAATATTCTTCTACCCTGGTCCCTCCGGCCCTATACATAGCATTAATTGTACTTCGTTAGCTAGAAACTAAGTTCAAGAGAGTGTAATAAGCGTTGTTACACTATTCAGTCCCCAAAAAAAAAGTACCACAAATGCACAAGATCAAATTCACAAAAATTCAATTCAAGTAATACACAATAATTAATGTAGAAGGTTGATATATTCAAGAAAACCCAATTCTTTGTGATTTTTCTTAGGCCTATGAGGTAGCATGATGACATAGTAAACATGGAAGGAGTAAAGTATATAGTGAGACAGAAGGCACACGAGAAATTCAAATTAAAATGAAAATGAAAGAAATAAGATGATTTACAATTAGATGTGAATATTTATGCGAAAGGCAGAGGCGAACCTGTAAAGCTCTTCAAAGCTAAGGCTACTAGCATTGCAAATTAATGTAATTCTAGTTGGTAAAAAAATAACGGAGATTTCCAAATTCCATGACCAAAAGAAATGCAACTCCAAGATCAAGCTTCCATTGTACATCTATTGCCTCTCACAGTGCCCAATAAATAAAATTTGCAATAAGGTAAGTATTAAGGGGGGGAAACAATCTTACCTAAAGACTAGTCTTCTTCGAATTCTGAATCACACTGCAGATGCCAAAATCATGATATGGTAGTCTTCTTCAAACTAGGAATCACATTGCAAAGGCCGAAATTATAGCATCTTCTACTTCATAAAAACGTTACAATATCTATAGAAATGTGTAAATATGGAATGAGATGTGTGATTGATGGAAAAAGGAGTGAAATGACAATTTTATATGTTAGGGTATTAAGAAGAATGAATTTTCCATATAGTCCCAACAAGAAAAAGCATTTACAGTTTGGTCCTTGAAAAATATTTACAAATAGGTCTTTAAGGAAAAATTTACTTGCAATTTGGTCCCTCTATGGGCAATTTCATAATTTATAGAAATTTATGTCAAAATGGACCTCAAGACATACTAGACCCAATGGAACAATATATTAAGCCTAAAGGGATAGATTTGGAAATAAATTGACTATAGAATGTAGTATTATTTTGCAGAAAAAATAAAAAGTACTGTGGTTCCCACAAAAGTAGAAAAAGTAAAAAGAAAAGTTTATGACCCCATATTAATACTATTTGGGATGGGATATTTAATTAAATACAGATCCCAACATAGTTTTATCCTGTATCCATAAAACAACAAAATACTATAAAAGTAATTTTAACAGTCTAAGTATAAAGTAAATCAGTATTGGACATATCTGGACTAAGAAAAATAAAATTCATTTCTTATTATATTTAGAGTCAATTCATGCATACTTTATATCATTGGAATGATCAACATGTCTACTTTTCAAATTTTCATCCATTGATTTAACTTGAACAGGGTATAATATTAACTTAAACTATTAAGGGTCAAAACATAACTTTTATTGGATTTGATTTAGGAAAACATACATAAATCTTTTTATGTAGATCCAATTACATTTAAACTAGTGGCATGTTAAACTTGGGACATAAATCTTTCCATACATATAAACTACTAATTTTTTAGAGAACTATACTATTTTATACTACCTTTCAAAATGAATGATACTTACAATAAAAATCACAGTTTTCACATCACTATCCACTTTTGACCCTCAGCATAAAAAATTCACCCATAATTCATAATATTATCTAATTTTATTTTTCTTTAGCTCCTTGAAAAGCTTACTCTATCTACTTTCATAGAATATATAACACTTATACTAAATGCTCTGTTCCAAATAGAGTACCCATGTTTCTTTCATGGCTAGTCGTCTTGAACAAATTTACATTTTAAACTTCTAAACCATTATTATAAACTATATACATGCTTCAAACTTGTCTAAATCATATTCATAACATTATAAGAGGCCTAAAAGAATATAATCACAATGATACAAAGCCATATAAATTCTCATACAATTTTGCATAAAATTCTTTAAAATACGCATTCATAGGTTGAACCATAAAACCAAGCATCATTTCCTTCTTCTTTCTCCTCAGCTCTCTTGATTCCCTTGCCATAGCTTATGCCTAATCATGTTAGTACTTGAGGTGGTGAGATTTTGAAAATCTCAGTAGCAAGTCACATTTCACATATTATATTATCAAGCGAGTCATGAAAGCATCATAAAAATTATAAGAAAACATACAATTCCATATTGTTTTTAAAAATTTCAGTAGCATAACAGCTTAGAATGGACATTCAAGGCACTAAGCCCTCTTATTTATATAGCCCAAACAATCAACAATTATCAACGAAACAATATGGCACATCATAAAGCATTTACAACATAGCTAGATAATAAAGTGTAAAAATGAGAACTTAGCTACCTTGAAGCATTTCTTTGGCTCTTCCTCTTGGATCCAATGCTTCCAATAGCTTCCTCAGCCTTTCCCAACACCATAACAACATTAGACATTTACTTAAACTACTGGTTCTATGGCTTTCTTCATAAAGTTTCATTGGGAGCCCTAAAAACTCATGTAATTATCCTTTGCATTTTTTTTAATCCAACACTTGTTCTTTACTAATTTGGACCCATGGATTCCATTTTTGGCATAAAAAATCATGAAATTCTAAATTTAAGACATTCCCCTAGACTAGCCAAAATAAATACTAAGGGAGGAAAGGTTCGTTTTTCAATTATTTGCTTCAAAACACACCTAGACTTGTTTCAAGTGACTTATTCATGCTTTCTCTTAAATTTTGTAGTATATATTATGCAATCTAATTTCTTTCAAATTGATCTGTTATACCTAATACACTATTCCATTGGATTCAATATCTCATAAGCTTTAGTCTGACGCAAAATTTTTAATACTTAAGAAATTGCCCCTAAGTTGAGTCAAAAAGGAAATATTTGCTTTTTTGGGTGCTTTGCCATAATTTTTCCTAGGGACTAAAGTACAAATAATTCATTGTCTCAGTACGAAAATGTAATTTTCAAATTTTATTTCCTTGACCCAGAATATACCCTTTTTCATATCTATAAATGTATCTCATATTTTATTATATCCTTTTACATCTTATACTATTTAGTAAAATTTGGGATGTTACATTTAGTCCCTAGGAAGAAAATGTAATTTTTGAATTTTATTTCCCTAACCTCAAAAATGACCTTCTTGCCCAATTTCATATCTATTATCATATCTCAAATTTTATCACATCCCTTTACATCTTATACTATTTAGTAAAATTTGGGTTGTTACATAACCATGGATTTAGATTATTAAGTTAGTATTTGGTGATATATTAGGAATTGGAACATCTCAAGAAAGCCTTTCAAAGGGTTGAAAGCAAGAGGAAAGATCAAAGGATTACACTAAGGTAGCAAAGTTTACATTTCTTGCACTTTATTTTCTTGCTATGCTTTATGATGTTTCATGAAGACCACAATGTTATCATGTTGATTTGTGATTGTTTATGGCTGTTTTTTGAAAGGGCTATTACCCATAATATCTATTTTCTAAGTCGTTATACTGCCAAAATTTTTATGAACAATATAGTATTATATGATTTAATATGGTTTATGTGATGTTTTATGGCTTACTTGATAATATAAATATGTGAAATGTGACTTGCTACTAAGATTGTTATAATCTTATGATCCCAATTTCCTAACCTTGATAGGACCAAGTTATGGCAAGGATCAAAAGAAGACACAAGGAAAGGAAGAAGAAGTTAATGATTAAGTTGTTACTTTTAGCCATGATATTTTATTTTGAATTATTATGTAAAATCATGTTTGTACTCTTAAATCTGTACCTCAGTGTTATTATGTCCCTTTAAGCACTATGAAATGTTAGGTATGGATTGAGAATAAGTTATGGTATTGTAAGCATGTTATGGAATTTATTTTGACAAGTTATGATCGAATTTGTCCTATTTGGATGTTGCATAGTTAAACAGATTTTTTTTACTAAAATGAGGTATATTGTATAAGTGATGCATATTCTTTGAATGTAGATAGAATAAGCTTTCCAGAAAGCTAAAGAACATCTAAAATGGTTAAGTATAGGATTAATTATGAATTTTCTAGATATATTGGAAAACTGTAATTTTTACTGTAAGTACTGTTTCCTTTGAATGGAAGTACAAAATTGTACAGGTTCCAAAAATTCAACCATTTGCATGTATGGAAAAAATTATGTCTCATGGGTAATATGGTACTAGCTTGAATGCAATTATATAATGAAAGACATATCTGTTTTCCTAAAACTGCTTCAGTAAAGGTTATATTTTGACCCGTAATGGTTTATAATGGTGCCCTGTTCTATACATAAGAAATAAATACAAGATAAATATGTTTAGAAAATAGACAAGTAGAGCTTTCCAGTAAGTCAAAAAGCACATAATTTGGTTAAATGTGTTCAGGGATACAACTTTTCAAAATTTAGTTAGAAACTAGGAAAAGCTAAAAAAAGACTAAAGTACTGTTTAATATTTTTCCCATATAGAGAATGTTCTAAGCTATATTTAGAGATTTGAATCATATTTATACTATTTTTCTAATTTTGTTATGATTTTTTTAAATTCAGTTAGAAAAATGGGTAGCCAAATAAATAGTAACTTTGACAACTTTTATTTTTTTTTTGTTTTGATCCCTATGATGATTCAAGCCTCTAAGATAGTTCGTTTGGATATCAAATAAGTTATTATACGTGGTAAATTATGTATAAAAGTAAGGTGTTACTGAGATCATGACCCAACCATGAAATACCTAATCAACGAGATACCCATTTACAAAATCATTGCACTTAGTAAGCTATAACACGAATTGAGTAAGGATAAGGGCGATTGGCTTCAAAACTTTAGCAGCAATGATAGAGAGCAAGGACAAATGCAATCATTATGAAGTCTAGTAGAGAGCAATGATGAGGGAGTCGGTGAGCTTGAAGGATGACAACAAGGAAGGAGTAAGCAACAACGGGGCTTAAGGGAGCACGAGAGGGAAGCAGTGAGATTACAGAATGTGAGGGTGGAAAAAGAATAGGTTTTGAAAACTTTTTTAAATATCTTTTAATAAGTTTAGTTGGCATTTCGTAAGAAAACACCAACTAAGGATTTTCAATTTTTTTGTTTTAATTTTTAAATCACTTTAGTTGGCGTTTCCAGTACGCCAACTAAAGTTTTTAAATTTTTATTTTTTTTAGTTTTTAAAAAATTAGTTGCCATTTCCATTGAAATGCCAACTAGTTATTTTCAATTTTTTATTTTTTTTTAATTTTTAAATCACTTTAGTTGGTGTTTCCATGACAACGCCATCTAATGTTTTCAAATTTTTATTTTTTTAATTTTTTAAACAATTTAATTGACATTTTTAAATTTTTAAATCCATTTAGTTGACGTGTTTGTTGTAAATACCAACTAAAGTATTTCACACCCAACTTTAGTTGACATTTTCTTTTGAAACGCCAACTATTAAGTACCAAGAAATCTCAAAATTGGAAAAGTGTTTGACGTGTATTGATGATTTGATTGATCAAATGGCCGATGTATCTATGTTATGTAAAATTGATTTGAGGTCAAGGAATCATCAACTCAGAGTGCGAGTAGAAGACATGCCTAAGACTGCTTTTCAAAGTCGTTGTAGACACTATAAGTTTCTTATGATGCCCTTTAGGTTGACTAATACCCCTGCCGTCTTTATGGACTATATGAACTAGGTGTTTCAAACCTATTTGGATAAGTTTACAGTAGTTTTCATTGATGATATTCTTATTTACTCCAGAAGTGAGGAGGAATATGAACAATACCTTCATATACTGTTGCAGGTATTAAAGGACTACAAATTGTATTCCAAGTTGAGCAAGTGTGAATTCCGATTAAAGAAAGTAAAGTTTTTAGGGCATATGATCTCAGCCAAAAGTGTAGCAATAGATCCTAGTAAGGTTGACATGCTGATAAAATGGGAAAGACCACAATTTGTGATGGGAATTTGAAGCTTTTTGGGTTTGGCTGGCTACTACGGGAGGTTCATTAAAAGGTTTTCTCAACTTGCTATGCCTTTGACAAGACTAACACAGATGGATCGACCTTTTATCTGGGATGACAAATGTGAAAAAGCTTTTCAAGAGCTAAAGGTTTACCTAACATCTACTTTGATGTTGATCATTCCTAATCCATATTAGACTTTCACAGTTTACACGACTACTTCTATGAAGGGTGGTAGCTTATGCCACAAGACAGTTGAAGCCTCATTGAGCGAATTACCTTACCCATGATTTGGAGTTAACAGCAGTGGTTTTTGCCTTGAAAATATAGATACATCACCTTTATGATGTGTAATTTGAGGTATTCAATGATCACAAGAGTTTAAAGTATCTCTTTGATTAGAAGGAGTTGAATATGAGGCAGTGATGTTGGATGGAGTTTTTGAAGGATTATGATTAAGCCCTTAAATATCATTCTGGAAAGACAAATATAGTAGCAGATGCATTGACTAGGAAACCTATCTGTATGGCAACTATGATGATGCAAGAACAACAATTGATTGAAAGCTTGAGGGATCTAAGCTTGTCTATCTCGATTCAACTAGGTGCCCTGGTGTTAGGATTTATCAATATATTGAGTGACTTGCAGAAGGAGATGTGTTTTGTGGAGTTAAAAGTTAAGTACCTTTTGGGTGTCTGAGAACAAGCAAAAATGGGAGAGATGTAGGATTTTGATATGCACGTGGATGGAATTATTTGGTACCATGAAAGGATTTATGAGACTAATGCCAAAGGTCTACATGAGACCATTCTGGAGGAAGCCCATAAGAGCCAGTACTCTATTCACCCAAGTGCTACCAAAATGAATTATGATTTGAAATATAGGCATTGGTAGCCGAGGATGAAGAATGATGTCACTAAGTATGTGTCGAGGTGTTTGGTTAGTCAATGTGTGAAGGTGGAACATCAATGTCTAGCAGGACATGATGCAATCTGGGTGGTCATTGATAGGTTGACTAAGTTGGCTCTTTTCTTGCCCAACAAAGAGACTATTGCTATGGAGAAGTTTGCATGGTTATGCATAGATGAGATAGTCAGGTTACATGGAGTCTCGAAGAATATTGTGTCAGATCGAGATCCACAATTTAGATAGAAGTTTTGGAGGTCTCTTTAGGAAGCTATGGGAATGAGGTTCAATTTCAGTACAGCTTATCATCCTTAATTGGATGGGCAAACTGAGAGGCCAATTCAAACCTTGACGGATATGTTAAGGGCTTCTGTTTTGGAGTAGAAGAGCAATTGGGATAAGTATCTTCCTTTGGTAGAGTTTACCTATAAAAACAGCTATCACTCTAGTTTGCACATGGCGTCTTATGAGGCTCTATATAGGAGGAAGTGTCAGTATCCTTTATGTTGGGTAGAACTTTTTGTTTGGACTAGATATAGTATATCAAACTACATGTCAGATTGAAAGTATTCACTAGAAGTTATTAGCTAAGCAAAGCAAACAAAAAAGTTATCTGAATAGGAGGAGGAAAACATTAGAGTTTAGAGTTAGGGATCATGTATTTCTAAAGGTTACCCCAACCACCAGTGTCTAAAGATCCATTCGAGCAAAGAAGCTCACCCTAGCTATATAGGACCATTCTAAATCCTTGATAGGCTTGGGCTGGTAGCGTACTAAGTGGGATTACCACCTAACCTAGTTAGGCTACACAACGTATTCCTCATATTTTAACTCAAAAAGTACTAACCTAATCTGTCTCATGTCGTAGAACACAAGGAGGTATAGTAAAGTAATTGAGAAATAGGACAATAAAGCTAGTGAAGGTTTTATGGAAGGGCTTGACATTGGAAGAAGCCACATGGGAGATAGAGGAATCAATGTTGAAGGACTATCCTCACCTCTATCATTAAGGTATGTTGAAGAATGCACTCACACAATGGTGAACTCCAATGCCTAGCAATGAGAGTTGCTGAGTTATACTTGGGCTAAGACAAAATAGGCTCTCATCACGATGAGCTTACTCTGCACTACAGCATCAATCACAAATTTTAAATAAATAAGAGCGTATAAGGAGTCACTAGAATAGTGAAAAATAAAGGAGAACTGGTGGCTTTGCTAGGGTTTCAATTTTTTGAGGCCATAAGATGCAAGTTTGACCCTGGGAAATCCTAAATCTTATGGGTAAGTGAATCATTATCAACTCCTCTCCATTGTTTTTAATGATTTGTGGTGGTTCTTCATGGGTATCAAATTATGCTTCCCAGGGGTTGATGATCCATGTTGATATTGAGTCTTTGGTAATGTCTATGTTGTAAGCTTACTCATTTGAGATTTTCTGACTTCATAGAGTCTTTGCGAAACATTGGAATGGTTGGTAAGTAGCTATCCTACTATTTGAAGTGCTGGGTCCCTTGGGTCACTACAACATTTTTCACTTACGGCAACACTTTTCTTAACTACAGTTAAAAAAATTTTGCCTAAAATATAAATAGGTTACAATTTTCTAATGTTGCCTACTTATCAGTATTTTAAGCAACAAGTATTGGGAGACATTTAACTAAAATAGACAATATTTTTACATGTTGTATTATAATTTTTTAATAGGTAACAAAAACTAAATGTTGCCTATAAAGCTATTTTTAATGTAGCATCTAACAACTGTTGCTTATAGTTCTCCTCATATCCTTAGCAATTAGCACCATTTTCTCTCATTTCGGCATTAATATTGACTTATTATTGATTATATCAAATTTTTAGTTAAAAATTTTAGACTAATAAAAAGTTTTCTTTTATTCCTCTTTCATTTCTTCAAAGTAGAACAATTTTCTTATGGGTTATATCCCATGATAAATTATAACATATACAAAAGCAAATATTTACAATAATAATTTAATAATTTTATTAATTAAATAATTATTAAACTTTTTTGAATATAAAATGAATTTTCATTAATTTTAATTAAAAATTTTTAATGAGATAATTTTAACAGACTAAATAATAAAAATTTAAAATTAAAATAATATTTTAATTAAGTGATTTTTGAATAAAATAATTTTATAAATCAATTTCTTTTACTTCTTTTTCAATTTTTTTCTGAACATAGAATGCCCTTCACCTATAGAAGCCCTAATTGCCGCTTCCTTCCCCTTTCGTCCCTCACATCCACTTCCCTCTTCTTATTCCTTTGCATCCTCTCTTCATATCGATAGAAAGTCTCAATCTCCCCCTCTCTCTTCCTCCCATTGGTTGGAGAAAGATGCTTGATGGTCGAAGGTCACCCTCCATGCTCCACCATCAAAGCTCAAAGGCTGTCAATGTCCATTTGCTCTGCCTCCACACCCTTTGGTGAATAGAGGTATGCTACAATTTCCCTTTCCATCCTTCCACTATTCTCGGCCTTTTCTCTCTAGTTCGTCGTCTGCCTACACGTGGCAATGCTTAAAAGCCAAAGCAATTTTGACAAATGCAGTGATAATTTCAATGTTTTCCCCTTTTTTCTTGCTAATTAGTTTGTATTTAAGGGATGATTTGTATTATTGTGAATTGTAAGATTATTTTAAAATTGTTGTATATACTTTATACTAACAGTTAAAAAATGTTGCCTATTAAAATTTTTTGCAACATTTATCAACTGTAGTTTATGTTGACAACATTTCAAAAATGATGCCATAACTTAACCTTAAAACTAATGCCTATTCCTATAGAATAGGCAGTAGATTTCATAGTTGTTTCCGTAGAATTTGAAAAACTATTGCCTATGGAAATAGGTAACATTAGCATAGGTAACAATCGAGCAACACTTGAAAATTGTTAAAAGTTTTTCTAACTTAGGTAACACTTTTTAACTGTTTCTATAGAGCAAAAATTTTGTAGTGGGTATTGAATGAATGGGTCGAATTAGATTGGTTTTAGTGAGGTTGTTGTATGGGTTAATTTATATACTGGTTTGATACAATAGGGTAATTTGGTCTTGCATTCTTTTGTATGTTGTAGTTGTCCTTTGATGACCTACCAAGGTATTGTGTATTTCTAGGCGGTTCAAGGTAACCAGGGTGTAATTTTCTTGTTTTATAATTGATCATATGTGTTTAACTCTTTCATAGTATATGCACCTAGCATGGATTATATTTGGCTCTTTTCATATTATGATATGTACCTGGTATGCATTATGTCTAACTCTTTTCATATCATGATATGCATGGTTACACTGCTAGTAAGTTGTAAGGTTTGGCTAGTCATCCAAGAAGGGGATAAATTAAGTGATGTAAGATTTTTGCCCTTTTTGAAGTAGAGCCCAATTAAGAGAAGCAGTAGAGCAGGGATGAATAGAGAGTAATAAATGATATGGATGAAATAATAAATTGAATGAACAGACATAAGAATATATATATGTTAGATTTTCTCCAGTCCTCATGTCACCACTTGAGATTTTTTCTATATTCCACAAGTTTGATCCGGGCACTTACATTTTACTTCTTTAAGGAATATTATATATATTAGACACATATGTTACATTTGTTCCTTATTACCCTACATTTGTCATCATCAAAACTTATATTATATTAAATCTAACATAAGTTTCTTAACTCTACTTCAAATTATGATGAAAATGACATTGGCTATAATTGTTAAGAAAAACTGCATAAGGCTTTGCAAGTATGATGGACATTGCTATATTGATGAATAGTGTGCATCCCCATGACTTATTATGTATGATCATATAGTATGCCAACATGATTGATGATGACATGAGTTGGCATGTTAGCATGCATTGGGCATTGTCACTAGTTGTATATTATTGAGGCATGATGTCATTGGGTGATAATGCTCTGAATAGCACGTGGTATGCCAATTTGCTAAATAGCACATGAGATTTTATGTTCAGGTGGTGCGACTTGTGTTATCCCAGTGACTAAACATCATCCTTTGATCGAGATGTAACACCTCTCTTATGGGCCCATTTCCCATATATTTGATCATTCTAAAGTCCATTTATATTTATATCATAGTAGGATCTTGAATCACAACAAATGCCATAATAAATTTTTTTCAACTTTGGCCACTATTTATTTAATCGAATTTATTTATTCCAATCAAACTTTGGAAAATCATAACTAAATCAATAAAAATCGTATGCATGTGATTCATGTCTCTAAGTATAGCTTATAACTTTGTCTACATGGGAAAAATATAAGTCTGAGCAATAATAGTACTGATCTGTACAACAAACTCTATGAATTTTCACATTTTATATGAAAACTGCAAAATAATCATTTTAATTGGGATTAAATATAAAAATCCACCAAATATTGCACACCCATCCAGTATGAGTGTTCTTTGGACCATTAGAGAGCTTTTCCTATCTACTTTTAAACCATATACATCATTCATACTTTATACATCAAAAGTCCAAATAGTGGCATGTTTACTCTACATAGGTCAAGATGACCATTTATATCTTACTACTTTGCTAAAAAAAAGCCATAAAATATTTACACGGCCATATATCATTTTCATACTATACCATACTTTAGCTAAGACCTAAGGCGTCATAAAAACTTGAAGAAACATACTTAACATCATATTTACAAATTTTACACAAAATGTCAAAGCTCATGGCCATTGCTAGAATTATCAAGTTAATGGCTAAATTCTTTCTCCTTTCCTTTCTCTTCCTTGGTGGTCTTGCCATTGTTACTTCCTATTTATGGTTAATATTTGGGAGGGTGAGATTCAAAGAATCTCAGTAGTTAACATCCAACATGCCATCACATCATCACATTAAGCATGAAAACATCAAGATAACACATTTTGAATACATTAACACATTTGCATCATATGAATTCATAAAATTTTTGGCAGAGTTTTATTTTGAAAAATGGACATCCTGGGATCTCAATGCCCCTCAATCAACTCAGCCAATACACATAAATCATCTCAAAATATCATTGCAATCATATGACAAGGCATAAAGCACATTGAAAATAAGCATGATAATATAATGTTAGTTTGGGAAATTAACTACCTTATGATGTTCCCTTGCTCTCCAAACTTGGTATGTCACTTCTTAAGCCTCTTAACACTGCCTTGAACTAATCATATCATCATTTAATCCATTTAGCCACTGATTTTTCGGAATTATACAATACCATACACACTAAAACCGAAATTGTTCACTTAGTTCTCCTTTGATCTTTCTTTGTACAACATACTTATTCTTAAGGTTTTGGACCATGGGGAATCCATTTTTGAGGTCAAAATCATGAAATTACAACTCTAAATAATCCCCCTATTCTGACCAAAATCTGATCTAAGTGATTGGAAAAGATTTCGTTCAAATCATTTCAAACCATCCATGGATTCATGCTTTTAGTATCTAATCTATGCTTTTTCCTAAGTTTAATGGTTCAAAACTTATTCCTATTGCTAAATCACATTTTGGCCGAAACCTTAAGTTGGAAAGGAAGCAAACTATACCATAAAACATACTTTAAATATCATAAATAGTAAGCTTAAGGTGGTAGTATAGAAGCTTACCAATTTGTGCTTCAATTTTCCTCTGGTTTCTCTTCCTTCCTCCTCCCTTTTCTTGTGTTTTTTTCTTGCTCTGTTTCAGCTGCTGGTTCACAAGTGAAATGGTGAGGAAAGAGAAGGAATTAAGTGGTTAAGTGATTTAATTAAGTGGCTTAATCACTTAATTAACTAAAGTTACTTTTTGTCTCATTCTTTAAGAAGTTTTCCTCCAAAAATCATCAAATATTTGGATTTTTTGGCTGCGAAAAATCACGCATGAGAAAGAGGGAAGTGTGTCCAAAAATTACCCAAATTTTCCTGATCCAGATATGCCTCAATCCGGGTACTTTTTAACCGTACCGATAAAATCGTCTTTATACTAATTTAACATTTTTGGGCTACAGGACTATTCTAATTTTATTTTAATATTTTCATAATTATCCTATCCCAAATGGTATCTGTGCATGACCCATATCCAGTTCCGATTTCTTTTTAATCATCGGTAGGGCCTACGGTTTACTTTATCGGTTTACAATTACTTTTAGACACTCGGCATTGATTATTTCTTTATTCTTGAATATTAACCCTTAGTGCCATATATCATTAGACTTCTCTCGTCAAGGGCTTCGTTCTAATAGTAATTTTTCATATTTACACAATTACCCTTGACTCGGGGTTAAATTATAATTTCTAAAACTTTCAGGTTATTAGGTGCAATTTTCCTTAAGGTTTTTCTATTTCTTTCTCGATATAAATTTTAATACTTTTGGAATATGGATGTCATTTTTATATTTCTTTTGGGGTAAAAATATAATTTTTTTATTTTTCCGTCAAACCCGGAAAAATGATCTATTTGCCCTATTTTATGCAAAATGGTATCTGTCTGTTTTCATGAATTTCTTGTACATTTTACGTTATCACCAATTATGTCATCTTTTATCACTTAGTATCCAGTGAAATTTTGGGATATTACATGAGACACTCAAATGGCTATGGATTAAGGGTGCATCTTCTCTAAATAGCTACCAATTCATATGATTTAGGAGAATGAGAGTCATGGTCCAACCTTTAGTCTAATGGCCTTTAGCCAGTTTGTGACTATCAAGAGGAGAGCTTGAAGGTGACCTCGGAATTGATCATCACAGGTCACTGGAAAGGAGCTATTAATTGAAGTTACCTTGTCACGGTAACTAGCCCATAATTCTAGTCATGTATGGATGGGAATTATGTCTGCATATCATATACATTGCATTCAACATAAGCATTTGCATTTGGATATTGTTTTGGAATAATGTTTTGTACGTGTTGTTATTCCTCCTGGTTATTGGGATGTATATCTCACCCTATGGCTAACAATTCCATGTGAAAGATCTAGTCTTAGTAAGGAAAAAGCTAAGAAGGCTTAGCTTTTTTTGAGATTTGGGAGTGTACCTATTGTTTTTAGGGTAGAGACCCTTGTGTGATCTATTGATGCTTTCAGTGATGTGCAAAGTATAGTAAACATGTGATATCTTGTATAATCTAGTTATGTACATGTAGTTTCTACTAGACTTGCATGGTTTGTAACCCTTTAGGTTCCTCTAAATACTATAGACTATTTGATATGTTGATTGTAGGCTCTTAGAAGCATATTCATTTGACATATGATACTAGTGGTTGAAAATGAGATTTTGTGTGTAATCATGTGGCCTTGATATTTTTGGTGTCATGGACTTGTTGTCCCACATGCATTTTGATGTGCTTAGTTGGGTTATAAGCTTGGATGGCTCCATGGGCCACTTATATGGAAATTGAGCATGTTAGTGATAAGTGTAAAGTAGGTTACAAAGAAGTCAAAGCCTAGAGGAAAGGATCCTTTAAGGAGGAACCACCTTGGACAAGGTCTTTGGGTCTTTTGTGACTTGTTGGAATGGTCTTGTGTAGTATCCTAAATTTTTACTAGATAATAAGTATTGTAGAAGATAAAATTAGATGAGATTTTAAAATGTATGCAGAATTACAGAAAATGAAGAGATACAGAACAAGATTGAAAAAGGCAAAAAAAGGTCATTTTTCTGGGTTAGAAAAGAAAATGAGGAAATTATAATTTTGCCTCAAGAAATAAGAATTTTATACAACATGATCCTAAAAAAATAATTTTATTCAATTTAGTCCTTAGAAAAAGTACAAGAAAGGACCCTAAAAATGAAAAATTATAATTTTTCCTGAGCTAAGGGCAGTTTTTAAATTTTTGGAAATCTTGTCAAACAAAGCTCTCGATGAGTTGAACTCAATGAAATATAGTTTAAAAGTTATTTGAGTTCATAAGAATTTATAATTTCAATTTAAGTTCAGAATTGATTTTTAATAAGAAAAAGAAGTTTATAAGCCCCATAAAAGTAAATAGGTGAAGAGAATAAGATGTGGATCCTTATAGATAAATTTGGGGATCTAAATAATGAATTTAGTCTAAAAGTAAATTCAGAACAATCTTGTATCAATTAAGCGACAATTATGCCAAAAGTATTTACTTGATACGGGTAAAATTAATCATTAAAGCTTATTTTGGAATGTTAAAAGTTATGAAGTAATTTTTGACCAAAATAACCCTAAAGTGGCATGACCAAGACTGAGTGGACATGGAGGGAATTTCTTTATTTCATTTTAAGTGGATTTTAGCATTAAAAGGTAATCAAGTTAGTTAATCAACCTAACTCTATTATTTACTCATTATGTTGAATCAAGTATTTTGATGATTCTAAACAACTAGAGTTTGGAAAGAGAATATTGAAGGAGTGTAAGAGCATAGAAGTGAAGAAATCCAATGAAAAACATATGAAGATTTAGTTGTTATGCTTTCTCACAATGTACACGGGGTAAAAGCTTTGATTTTTACTTTGATTATTACTTATTTATGTTCCTAAAGTATTTAAACAAGTACTTTCATAGTTATCCTATGTTAGTATGTGTTAGATTTTGAAAACACAGACTAACAAACGAATTTTTTGTTAATTCTTATATGTTTTATACAAAATTCAAACTTTACTTGCTAAAATTCAAAATTTCAGAGTTATCATCTCTAATAGATGAATTTCAAGTTCTGAAATTTGAATTTCGAGTCAAGCATAGTTAGCAAAATATGCAAAATTCGTCTAAGGTCTTGTCAAAATTTGAATATTATTATAGTGCATAAAGAGTTCAAAGTTAGTGCCTCTGACAGACAAATTTTAGATTTCAAAATGCAAATTTTGAAATAAGAATTTGTGAGTCTTGTTAAAGTATGTCTCTAATAGATGTAACATTTTGATTTTCACTAACTATAGAACTCATAACAAAACTTGAACTTCACATGCTTTGTATCTATGTTTCTAGCTAAATTTTGGTTCAACTGTGAACAAGCATTATATGACATTAGAAACCATATGGAACCTTTAGCTAGAACTAAATAAGCTGGATATTCTGTTTAGAAACTATGACCATTTAAAATTTCATATACTATTATATACAAATCTAGATAAAATTTGACTTAGTAATCATCTGTGAATGTGTGCTGTATGACATCAAAAATCCTATGAGGCTATAGCTTGAGATTCTATACCTTGGGAAACATGGTAGTAGTAGTTGTAGTAGTACTTAGGGACCAAAATTGCAAAAAAAGTTAAGTCATGGGGTCAAAGTGAAAATTGATGTAGTAGACACTAAAACACAAAATAATGGGACATAGATCTCATTTTTCCAAACAAATTATCTGCTCAGTATTTGACAATATCCGTTGTAGAAATAGAGTCAGAAAAATAATCATAAAAAATCATTCTGTAATAAGCAAAACCAGAAAATGCATATATTAAATAGAAAAGAGGACCGAAGTTCTATAATTTAGAAATTTCTTAAAAAATAGAAAATAATTCTATATTACGAAACCCAGATATATTATGACTCAAAATAAGACACCAGATTTTTCTACAGAGTTTAAATAGTCATAGGATCTCTCTATGAATAATTGGACTAATCAACGAATTAGAAAACGTATGTAACTTAATATCAAGTCTAGATTTATCAGAGACTGAATATGACTCAGTAACATGTATAGATTCATTTTAGACAACCAGAATATTTTTTAACAATAGATAACTGATATGACTCTAGTTTCAGCAGTAATAAACAAATGAACTTAGAAACCGACATTATAACCTAATTAACTCTGTACGAGGAAATTAGCCACTAATCAGGATATATTGAAATTTAAAAAATAATGTTCTAAGTCCCAAAATATATAATTACATTACTGAATCAATTTTAGATCCTAAAACCCAGTATAAGGAAGATTGGACCCGAAATCGATAGAATGAGTGCAAAAACCGTTATACCCTGAACTAAGGCCCAAAATGAGATATGTAAAGCCCAAATTACATAAAAATATTTTCCTTGGGACGAAATTGAGAGGAGAAGAAGCAAAATCCAATTTGAACTCCAACACACATATGACACCATCTGAATTAGACATATGATATAACCAAATAAAATATATTTTTGGGCTGAAAATATCAGCTGAAAACATCTAGAAAAGGGCAAGGTGAAAGCCTCATAAAATCCTCACATGATGAATTAAATAAATTAATATGGAATAATTAAGAGTCATTGGACCAAAATCTAATCTAAGGGCCATTATGTCTTCAGCTCACCTATAAATAGAAGCTCCTCCTTCCCCATTTAGCCATCAAATTTCCTTCAAGGTAGAGAGAGGTTAGAGTGAGAAGCTCTAGGAAAGAAGGTGTAATATGAGGCTTTGAAGTTCTGAAAAATATTTCTAGGTAATATGTTTTTCCTTGTCTTCCATTTATATTTTAGTTTAGCTATTTGATTTATTAAGAGTAGTCATTATGCTAGTAGAAACATGTTTTTAGGAGTTGCCATACTCAAACATGAAGGTTGTTTGAACATGCATGATCATATAAAACATAATTTTAAGTTTGATTCTTAGTAATTATGGTTGTATTATTATGTTGCTGAAATTAAGTGTTGGAAAATGAATTGTCATATTACTGAGATTCTGTCCAAATCTTACCCCAATATCTAACATTTTTAGGCCTCATTCTGACCAAGGAAATGAAATGACAAACTGATGAGGAAATGTTGTCCAAGTCATTTCAAAATCATATTATATTTTGTATTACATTACGTAGGACTAGATGATATATTACATTATATATTGTAAATTATAACGTTCTGATAATGAATTATTATGTTCTTATACTTTGATGTTGAAATTTTCTTATTCTTTGTTTATGCTTCATTACTAACATGATAGAGTTTATGACATTCAAAATTTACTGTAGCATTAAAAGTGTTAATTAACATTTTTCCCTTAAAATAGACATTATAAGCTTTCCATAGAACTTGAAATCACCTCAATACGATTTTTATAGAATTAGTTATAAATTTTCAAAGTTCAGCAAAATTTTATGACTTAAGCTTAGTCTATAAGAAATTAATGGCTCATTTGCTTTCAAATCACTTTATTTTAAACCTCAATCATGAAATCACGCATGTTTAATGGTTGTAAAGTAAGGTGTTACATTTTTTGTATCAAAGCAGAAGATTCAAGTAAGGACAACTTGAATTCTGTTTTGGAAGCAATTTAGTTAGAATGGTGATTCTTTAAGATAGGAACTGAGTGTATTGTTACTCCAGAAACAAATACCATGTCTATTGAAGGAAGTTGCAAGACACCAAATAGCCATGGCTAGATTAACCCTGAGAGTTCAAACTCCTCTGGTTCATCAAAAGGATCAAGTGAACATTCATTAGTTCCTCAATCACCCCAGCTAGCATCATATCCTCCTCCAAATGATATACCAGTTTTAGAGTTTGAAAATTTAGTAGAACAAGATCTAGCTGACTATCCAAAGCTCTTAGAAGATGAGCTATTCAATGAAGGATCACATGCGACTAACCCGTATGAACGCTATGATATAAGGAGAGATGTGATCAATGTTCTCCGTAGGGTGTATCATGAGAGGAGATTGGACAACAATGGATAAGAAGAAAATGATCACAGAAGAATGATGAAGTTCTTGAACCATTTTCCAGAGTACTAGAGGGAAATCGGTACATACATTATGCAATTCTCAGAAATGATTTAGATGGAGATACTCTTAAGTATTATTCCTGACACTTTGTTTTGGACCGCCATCAAAGATATTATATGGGATGACTTAGAAGAGTATTGTATGACAGAGCTTATTGCAGAGCAAAAAAATACATCAGCAAAGATGTTGGGCTAAGGAGGTGAGAAGAGAATTTCAAGAAAGATATCAACCAATGGAAGAACAAGGTGAGAATGAAATCAAAGAAGATCCTGAGATGGAGGAAGAAGTTAATGAAGAAGAAGAAGAAGAACCTATGGAAGAATATAATGAAGGAAAACCTAGGGAGGAAGATGAACCGGAAATCATATCACTGGATGACTATGACGAGGGATCCTCGGTTCAGAGTGACACATCTTCATAAACAAATGAATGTAATGTGTGTTAGTAGTGACATTTTTTAATGTAAATAGAAGTCACTTAGATCCTTTAGTTTTACAAACTCCTGATATATGTTAGGAAATGATACTTATGTGTATCCATATATGAACAACATAAAGATCTGTAAATTAAATGATATATGAATGAAACTATGTTTTTGATACTTGTGTGATATGCAAAATTTTTTATTTCTATTGTTAGAAAAAGAAGAAAAGCAAACATGGTGAATACCAGAAATGGTAAGCAAACTGCCAATGAAAAGGAAACACAAGAAATAACATTACAAGTAATTCTAAGGCAGCTAGAACAACAGCAACAAGTTATATAGCAATTACAGGAAACTGTAAATGCTAAAAAACAAAACCCTGAAAATGCAATACCACAAGCAAATCCACTACCACCATCATTAGTAAATCTTTATATCTAGCCTGAATCTTCGAGATCCCAGATGGAACAAGATCAAATTGTACTCCAATTCTATAGGTATCAACCACTATCATTCGATGGTAAATTCAATGTACAAGAGGCAAAGCATTGGATCAGTAGACTAGAGAAGATATTTCAAGCAATGATATGTGATTCAGAAACCAAAGCTCTGTTAGCCACCGTGGAGCCATGGCGGGAGTTAGGTTTCTGGTTTAAATCAGAAACATTTTGGACGAACAAAAAGAAAGAAACAAAGGGAGCAACGAAGAAGAACAAAGGAGCTGTGCTAGGGCTTGCTATTTTTGGCTTTTGGGAGTGATTGTCGGACCTTGGAAGCTTGGATTCATGTTAGTAAGTGATCTCTACTTCTCCCTCTCCATTTTCTTCAGTTTAAACTTGAAATTTTCAGTTATATGTTGGGCTTTCAGATTCAGGACGAAATCCACTAATTGAAATAGATGAAATGGGATTATGAAAGTATATTTAGGTGTTCTTGTTGATCAGATGTGAGTTTTCAAGGGTATATGCATGATTTGAGCTTAACCCTACGTTGTATTTAGTTAAGACTCTTGGGAATTCGAAGTGTATGGGATTGTTTGGTGTTTGAATGGTTCCTAGGAGCTTAATTATGCATGAAAGGGGTGTTAGAACCATGGGTTAGGCTAAAGTAGTTGAATTGTGGTGTTTGGCTAAATGGTATATTGTGCTAATTGAGGTATTATGGTATTGTTAAGGTTGTTTGGCTACTCGGAGAAGACTAGTCATGGAATTAGCATTCAAGAAAGTTTGTGGAACCCATGTACGTGTGATAACAACAATTGAGGTAACCGGGTGTTTGTTTGTATTGTATGATAGTACGTATATTTGGGTATATATGCATGTTTCTTTCATACCACGATATAGATGTGTTTGTGTGTGCACTATTTTCTAAATATATCATGGTATGCACACAGCTAGATGATGATTATGATTATGATGATGATGATATTGATATGATATGACATGATGCATAGCATGACATTGAGATTATTATGATGATGATTATTATTATATGATGATACATGAGTATCACCACATGGCATCATGAGACTGTGATATATGGCGGATTGAGTGGTGATGATGTGATGATGATATGATATATGATGATATAGGTTAGGGAGGATAAGGATGGAATATATATATATATGTTAGAGAGGATAAGGATGAAATATATATATATATGTTAGAGAGGATAAGGATGGGATTCTTGCGGCTAAATCTCCTCTTATGACTAGGAGGGAAAAGGCGCGTAGTGGACTATACCTTTCTTAAATCGCTGCCAATTCGTGGTGGAAAAGGGGAAGGAAAACCACAATCCAAACATTAGTGTTATCTTTGGTCGGGTGCACTAATAAGAGGTAAGCTTAGTGATGTCCTGGAATTAGTCTTCATCGATTGTTGGAAAGGAATTACCTATACAAAAATGTTCTGTTATGACGATAGCTCGTGGTTCTAGCTGTGTGTGAGGGAGACATGCATTCCATTCATTTCACATTGCATTCACAAATTGTATGAGTTATATATGTATATATATGTGTGTGGTTGTCCCTGGTTACTAAGACATTGTCTCACACCCCTTTCCCATGACTAACTTTTCAGGTGACGGTTCTGGCACTAGTCCTGAGAAGCCAAGGGAGTAGCATCGAACGTGGGAATACTAGGTCTATGTAGTTTGTGTGTAATTTTGTATCTTGTGCCAAGTAGGATAAAATGTTTTGTAATGGATTGTATGGAATTATGTATGTGGAATTGTGTTGTATATGATATGTATGTTGGATGGTGGTGTATATGTGATTCAGGGTGTTGAGGAGTCAATGTGGTAGTGTTTGTAAACCCAAAGGTGGAATTGGGCATTGTTAGTGTGTTTTAGGGCAGGTAGCCCAATTTGTTAAATGGGGTTGAAGGGGATCAAATTTCAGAGGAGTGGTTCCTTTGAAGTGAAGCTTCTTTGGACAAGTTGGTTAAATGATTTTGGACTTGTGTGAATGGTCTCGAGTGGTTGAATTATCATTGGTGGCAAATTGGAGTTATAAGTTGTGAGTTTTGGTCAAAAAGTGGCCAAAATGGTGTCGGGTATCCAGATTCTCCATATGGAGTTGGATTGAGGTGCAATTGGTGTCTGTGGATAGATTGGGACTAGATTGACTTGGAGGAGTTGGAATCAGGTCAATCGGAGGTTGGAGCATAAAGTTATGCTCGTCAGAAATTTGCCCCAAAGTATGAAAGTTGCTGGTATAGAAAACCAGCAGTTGCACCGCGGTGCCAGGAAGTAGGCCATTGTGCCAGATGGTCCAGTAGCGTGGTGAGACAGAGGAGGTCAGGAGCCACGGTGGTATTGTAGCCACCACGGCCTCAGCCCAATTTCTGGTGATTTGGTTTGTTTCTACTGTTCTGAAATTTTAAGAAGTGTTTGTAAGATGTTTGGGTTGTATTTAGTTGATTTTTAAAGGTTTTTTGTCAGGTCTGGAGGTGTTAGGAAGTAAGTTGTTACATCCTCTCCCTTGATTGAAGCTCTACATGTCAATTTATATTCGCTCAATTTTCACTAATTATTTCTTTGTTGGAGGAAGTAGCATAGTTTAGGCCCTCATTATCATATCCTGCTTCTTTTTTTAAATCCCAAGCTTGTTTCTTTGTTTAGTGTAATCAATTTTCATGTAAGATCGCTGAGATATTCTTCAACAGGTGATGAACTTCTTTGTTGGTCTATTATTTTTGCACTTGCTGGAGCAAATCAAGGCATGAATCATGTATACTATTTTTGCTTCATTCTATCTAATGGTAGTATTTTTGTACCAAGATATTAAGATGGCAATTCTTTCATAAGAAGCAACTTAAACTAGCATAGGTGGATTAGGTATGAGCAGTATACTTTCACTTACAGAATCATTTGTACAGAACATTTTTGGAGAAGAAAAGAAATGAATTTTTCTCAAATTGAGAAATTAGATGAGGTTAAGTTTTATGGCTTGGATATTCAAGTAAGGCTAATGCAATATAGTGTAATATTTGTGTCTATGATTATCACACATGCAAGTGCAACAACTATTGAGTTTTCTGCATAACCCAGTGATGGGATTGCTGCAAACTTTAGGTTCTATAGAAAGGGATGCTTCATTTGAGATTTATCCCCTTCAATTTTTTCTTTTAGCTTTTTGGATGACTTTTTTATTTTTAGTGAAAAATTAATATTTACTAGCTATCTACAAATAATTCATAGCTTTTTTTCTTTTTTCCATTTTTAGTTAACATGAAATTTTGTTAGATAGCTATTTTAGTTGTCAGCAAACTGTAATATTATCGCTATTTTGTTAGATACTCATTGTATAGATGGTTCATGATATATACTTTGTTTTTATGAGATATACTTTGTTGATTAACTGAAATGAATGAAAACAGAACTAGCTAATTGTAAGAGGCATGAGCTACAAATCAAAATTGCACCATTGGTTTGTTTTGATCATGCAATCTAAGAATTAGATCATCCAATTTTTAAGTTGATATCCTTCAAAGGCTATGTGCAAATAATGTTGCAAAATGCTCCACAACCAAACTCTATCATGAGAGTTAAAAAATCCATCCACTTTTGGATAATACTAGACCTGTAATCTGTGTAGCTTTAATATCAAAGACATATGTTCCTGTACCTAATGGCTCTTTTCTCAAGAAGCAAAGGCTAAGGATCAAAATTCTCTTCTTGTTTTGCTCCTCATTTTCACTTTACTTTCCGTATCCTTTTTATCTCTTTGGGGACTTGTTTATTTTTATTTATTGCTACTCTAGTATCGTCAATTGTAAACAATATGCCTATACTGACCTGGTAGCTTTGAACAGCAACCTAGATATATAGATCCCTTGAATATAATAGTCATGGCATGCCTTGCTTTATGATTTTGTCTACATGGCAGCATGCTTGTGTGTTTTGGGTGCACATGGATTTGGAGATATACAAGTATATAGATGGATGCTTTGTTTGGATAATGTTGACTGCTTTTCATAGGTCCCTTTTGCATTTGATTCTAGTTTGTTGTCTTCCTTTATTGGTTAGATTCATTACTGTATTGTATTAGTTTGTTGTCTTGCTTTATTGGAGATATACAAGTATATAGATGGATGTAATTTGTTTTGATGTCCATTTACTTCTGTGGTGCCATGTGTGAATATCATGCAGGGTCCCAATATTCTCTTAGATGACACTCTTCCTACGGAAGCTAACAAGAACTTGCTAAATGCTATGAAGGATTCCATTGTTTAGGGATAAGCAACATGGTGTGATACTTAGCTATTCACTGATTAATTGATAATTGATTACCAAGAATATTTGTGTTGTTTCTTGCTATAGATTTCAATGACGTGCCCGAGAGTGACCTCTATGTGATGAGCCTATTAGAAATGTCAAGTTTAAGTTTATTGATGCAAGGATTGCCCCTGAACCACTTTATCATGGATTTGGCCAGATCATTCCGATAGCAAGACGATTAGCCTATTCTTCTTTCTTTATGGCCACACCTCAGCTTATGGAACCAATATATTATGTGGAGGTAAATGCTTGCTATTATGATTGAACTATTATGAAAGTTACATGTGATGTGATTGTCAAAGCTTTACTCAGAATCTAAGTAGAGGGTGCTCATCTTCTTTTACTTTATTATGTGTAGTATAAGTGGTTGTCCTAAAACCTGGGTAGGTGAGTTGAGCTTTTACTTTACAGAAAAAAATAGTCTCAAATTTCTGCTTCTATATATATTATATGTTCTATTTATTGTTAATTTCCTTGTAATTTCTTTCTTGAGGAATGTGATTTACTTTTCAACTAATGCAGTTATTAAGCAAAGCAACCAAACTAATATATGCCATTTATATTTGCATAAAGTATGGTTGTTAATGCTTTCAATATCCTAGAGTTCTTTTGATTTTTCTGTTTATGTTAGGTGTATGGAACAATCTTGGCATGCATGATATATCTACATATGAAGAAGATCAAAGATTTTGGATTCAGTTTAGTTAGTCCTTGCTATTTGCTACTTTTGATTTATTTTTGTCATTGTATCTATTAGATTGTATGTTAGATTTTTTTTTCAAGGTTTAAGTTGTATCCTAGCTTTTATTTTTTTTTTCTATTTTTTGCTTTTGTGGATTAGTGTGTGTAATTTCTTTGGTTTATTAATAAAATTGATATTAATTTGTAGATATTTTTTAATATAATAATTTCTTTTTTGTTAATGGGTTTAATAGGTCAATATTTTGATACTAGGTTAATCTAGTATCAAAATATTTTTTTAAAAAAATAGATACCTTTTGTAAGCGGTTATCTGTATAACCGCTGACCGCCTACAAAAGCTTATTTTTTGTAGGCAATTATCTATATAACCGTCTACAAAAGTCCTCTTATTGTCTCAAAAGGAGGACTTTTATAGGCAGTTATTTGAATAATCACCTATAAAATAGGAGTTTTGTAAGTGGTTAATAACCATCTACGAAAGTCACTACCTAAGAGGATTGAAAGTGTGCTTGTGGGTGCCGATGACTTTGTTTCCTATGTCATTGTTATTCCTTTATTTCCAGCAAAGTGCCATTATTTGTGTAGAGATTTATGAACTCATGTGATTTGAGGCATGAATGTGGTATGCCTATTGTTGAATGTTGATTATGTCCTATATGCTATGCAATGCATCTTTCCTAGATATTTGGTTGTGTTGGATTTGAGGTTGATGTCTCTAGGTCTCTATGGTTGGTATGCCTAGAGTGTGAGCCTAGTATGGGTTTTAGGTCTTCGGTGTGTAAAATGGGCATATAGCCCATTAGCTCGAATTGATGTTCAAGGGATCGAAACTTAGAGGAGTGGTTTCCTTGGGTTGAAGCCTTCTTGGACATGTCCCTTGTGTCTCTTATGACTTGTTGGAAATGTCTCTGAATGCTAATTGCACATGGATGGCCATTGGTGATGTTAAGTTCTTGTTTTTGTTCAAAAGTGATCATTTCAGAGTTGGATGTCCAAAATCCCCATACGGAGGTGTTTTGAGGCATGGTCAATGTCCATGGTTAGAGGGGGAGTAGAGTGACCTGTAGGAGTTAGTTTCAAATCAATCAAAGGTTGAAGCACGGAGTTGTGCATGTTGGAAGTTTGGTCGGAAAACCAGAAATTTACTGATATAGTATCAGCAATTGGCGCCACGGTGCCAAAAGCTCGACCGTGGCGCCAACCCATTCTGCCTCTCTGAGGCTACGATGACACTATTCCAGGCCCAACCCCAGCACTGTTCCGCCCCCTGTTAGTTGGTTTTTATGATTTTGTGTGTATTATTTTGGGGTTTGTTTCGATAGGGTGTTACAAAATCAAACCTTAATAAATTTACATGTAATTTACTGAATTTAATGTGCATCCACATAATTATATATCATAGAAATTAATCATACTCTAACTGTTGTCATAAATCGATCGGCTGTAACTAGTCTCTATTTTGGTTGATTAGACATTTTGTTGCTAACACTATTAGCTTACATAGTTAAATGTCCATCAGCATCATCTTGCCCTCCAAGTTCAAGCCCCTGAATTTAAATTTAATTCATTGCTCTTATATAGATAACAAGATTTGGGCATGCATGTTTACTCCTCCACTCTTTGCATATAAAAGGACAAAAACATCGCTTTGATCATATAGACCCAGTCTTATAACATTTGCGTTCTTCACAATTCTAGTTTGTTGCTAAAACCTACATGTTAGACCAACAAGCACGTGGTTTAATTGGAAAAGGGCTACGTTAGTTTAGCCACTGATCTCATATTTGAGCTGGGTATATAGCTGCATTTAATACTCATTGGGATAACTTTGTCACCCTTATAATCCTACCTAGCTCGACCTGAATTAGACTTAGAAGACACATTCTAATCAAATTATATATATTTGGACAAATCACAACCATCTCAGATTCGGAAAATGTTTAATTATCTGATTGGCTTGTAATTAACATGATGCCCACACATATATGCAAGAGTTAGCGTCTCCATTTGGCTTCTTTGCAAACCCAGAACGCATGCTTCCAGAACATGTACTGATTTTCTGGCATATATCATCAGACTAAATTTGAGAGCACCGTATTAATTTATTTGTTTTTCATATTTAGAAAATATTGGAAATTAATCCCTTCCTCCTTCTCATATATTGACAAAAGTTTTTCGCTTAGTATTTCTGGCTCTATTCTACATGTGTTATCCACCTGCAAAAACACCAGTGGGAACTTTCATTAGCTCAAAAATTTAATTATAATTCATATATAATCTGACATTGGAGAAATTAAACTAACAAAATACATGTTAGAAATTAAGCGTAAATGTATACCTGAAAATGCAAGTTATAGAAGACCCTGTCTCCAAAGGTCTCAAAGGTCGAAGCATTTAGCAGAAGAAGCCCTTCCATTTCTAAACACAATAATATCGCAGAAAAGTGAGTTCTGTGGAGCTTGTCTGATGAAATCTGAATAACAACTTCACCATCATTGAGCCTACTTGTCGAGACTCCACAAGCGTTGTGATGAGCCATTTTCCTTCGAGAATGTTCTTTGCTTGCTGCATCTCCTTGCCGAGAGATTCTCAATAAAAGCTCCCCCTTTTTCTTGATAAGTCCTTCCACTTCCTTCTGCAACTCTGGTATGTACTTTAAAACTCGTGAAAGTGTTGCCGGAATGCTCAATTTTTTCTGCTAACCACTTATATATTAGCATCTAATTAAGTTTTAGCTCTCTTTGGTAGCTAGATACCATATTGAAAATGAATAGATGTGCCTATGATATAAAACAGAGCCCTTTTAAAATCCAAAAAGGAGAGCAGGTCGAATGAAAAAATTATGTCAAAACTCATCATTAAAGCAAAGATCAGAACTTCCATTAGGGCTTAATATTATGATTAAGATCCACTGCCTCTTCTGTCTTCCATTTCCTTTTCCATACCTTCTTCCAAAGATCTATATATATGTATATATATAACCTGTTGTTTCTGCTAATTAGTGCTTTGTTCCAAATGAAAATAGGCAGGAATAGTAGAACAGAAAAATACATATGTACCGTTTGATCAGGCAAAGGAAGCATAGAACGAAGTGAGGAATGCAAGCTATTGATCTTCTTGCGACGATCGCGTTCACTAGCATTGTGGTTAAGCTTTTTGACCATGGTAGGGTCGCTGCCTATGGCAAGGGATATTGGTGTAGTAGACCGCTCAACCTGAACCTGATCTGGTGAATTTCCAGTAAACTGAAGAGTGGTTCCGACGTCTCTGTACATCAAGTTCTGATGATCATTATGACTTGTGGGCTCATCCGAGGCCCATTCAATGGGGGAGAACAAAGAAGGGGATAATGCCAACATGGTAGGATAGGATTAGTTAAGAGCAGTTGACATCCTAACTAATGGTCATGACTGGTCATCATGACTGGTGTGTGTATATATATATAACTATATAAACACTCATCCTCTACGCAAGCATCCGTTTTTCTTTGATGTTCCAAGAATTATTAAAGAATCATTGCCAGAAATTATAAAAGGAATCAAAAGGTAATAATTAATATTTTTTTACTTTTAATATATATATATATATAAGACATTGTGATTGTATATCACATTACACTAGGACGAAAGCGCATGTCTGCAACGTGTCATCTGTGCGTTTTTGTGTGTGATGAGGAGGAAGAGCGTGGATGGAAAGCCCAACACATGCCACTTATTTTATTTGCGTTTCCTTTATTTTCTTTCTTCATAGTTCCAAACTTTTTTTTTCCTTTACACACACACACACACACACACATATGTCAAGTCAAAGGTATAAAAAGAATAAAGAAAAGATATTAACCATGTTTGATAATTTTAAGGTTTCACGCGCAGAAGCCAGTGATTTATATAGAAGAAGTGGAGAGGAAGTTAAAGCAAACTAATTAAACTTCGATCAGTATTACATTAATATTGTCATATTAATCCGCCATACAAGCTTCTATTCCTTCTTATGTGTTTGGGAAAGAGAGAGATCACCAATATTATAAAGTATTTTCTCCTGTCTTTAATATAAAATATTTTTAATCGAATCACAATAATTAAGAATTGAAGTTAAAGTTAATTAACTATATCAATTTTTTCAAAAATCACAGTATTTTTTCAAAACTATCATTATTTAATCTCTTTATCTCTTTTTGGGATATATTAAATAGGAATATTTTTTAGAAATGTATAATAAGTATTATCTCGTATACTTTAAAATATCATATATTTAAGATTAGAGCAAAAGGTTAGAACCGGAGGGAGTATGAATATTTGTTCATAATCTGGTCCCAGGTCTATCAATATCTCTAATTAGATTAATTAAGCCACATAATATATCCATGTGTATAATTATAATTAAGTGCTTGAGAACATATAATCAAGGCGAAGCCTGTGAAATTGGGATGTGCACGTGGGGAAGCATGATGTCCACGAGCCTTTAGTATGCTCACCTCTGGTGTGCACGGTTTAATTAATTAAGAGTCCGTTTGATTTGTAGAATTATTGGCAATTGATTAGAATGGAATGGTTGGGAATTGAATGGAATGAAATCTTGTAAGCCAAAATTTTGTTTAGTTCACGATAAGAAAAATATAGGTAACAACTTGAATTTGTTTGGTTGGATATAAGAAAATGATAGAATGAGATGTAAATAATATGCAAAAAGTCATAATTACACCTAAGTAAAAATTTAGCCCAACATCAATTGCTCTAATATTGTGTTCGTAACGTAACCATTTTTTTGTTTATTTTTTAGTTACAAATGGGTGACATCTTTTTTTTTTTGTTCAGACAATAACCTCATATTTTAAGTTTTTACATATTTTATTTTTATTAAATAAAAAATATCTAAGTATAAATTGCAATATAAAAAGTAGAAAAGAAACTTACGTATATTTCAATTCTTATTTTTTTTATTTTAAATTTTTTAAATTAAATATTTTTAGAGAAAAAAATCATATAGAAAAATTACACTAAATAACTTGTATGAATTAATGAAGAATTTTTAAGAAAAAATGGGGCACATAATCTGTGAAGGGTATTTTAAGAATGATATTTTATAATTAAAGTCATTTCTGTCATTTGGTCTCTATTCTCAGTGGTAGGAATAAACAAAATTAGGGTCTAAGGTAAGAAAGTTAACTCACAAATCTCTAGTCATCTTTCCCATAAGAGTCCAGATTTCTCCTCCCATGTCCAACAAAACAGTCCAAGTGTGGGAATAAAATTTGGATTCTCACTCCATGCGTATCTAGGAAATGAACCAAACAGACCCTAAGGTTGTTTATCTTCCAAACTTTGATAGATATGAATTACTAATTATGATAATTAGTTAATTACTATATCTAATGCTGCTTCGTGTGCATTTGCGTCAGTTACATGAACTGACATATAAATTACAAAATATAGAGCTTTCAACCTCACTATAATATTGTGGCCAAAACAAAACCTCACAATAATATCTTTATATATTTATTTATTTTGCTTTCCACCTCTATGTCTTTTAATTTTTCTTTATATATCCATCTTGCTTTTAACTTATTTTATAAATTTCTCACTTGAGGAAATCTAAATTCATGTTTCTCATATAACGTAAGGTTTTGCGCAAGTCACAGAGAAACATGGAGGGCAGAAGTTTTTAAATACAAACCTATATAGGTTCTCCGACTTACAATGGAGAACAGAATAAGTTTCACTAGACGCAGTTACTTTAATTTAAGGCTTTCCCTGTTGACGGAAGAAAAAATTTAAAGCTTTCCCTTCTCAGGTTCCTTTCTTTGTAAATTAAAAAAAAACTGTTATTTGTTTAATTCCAATTTTTTACTCACATGGCAACAGAAAATTAAAATTTATAGTAAATCATATGATTAATAAGTTATAAATAATGCACAGCTCACTTCAAATTCCATGTAATATTTCCCCATACCCTTGGTTAATGCCATGTTAATTGTGGGTTAGGTTCTTGGTAGTGTTTAATTTTTTATTTGGAATTATAAGGTATTGGAGCAGGGCGAAGAGTGGTGGTGTGCGACACCAGTGGTTTGCTCAAAAAAGATGGTGTGCGATTGTGTGAAGATGGCATTATGCAATAAAAGAATTATTATTTTGATGTATAAGTATATATCAATACATCACTTGCATCAAATAAGCCATAATCATATAAAATATTGCAATACCTTATATAATTAGGATTGATAAGCGGATTGTTTTTTCTGTCATGACAAGATTCTCTCTCTCTCTCTCTCTGCTCTGCTCTGTTGGAAAGTAGTCTCTCTTTACTCTCTCACAAGAGCAAATACGCCACTTCCATTACTTTTAATCTTTCTTACACTCCTCTCCCACACCCATTCTCACTCAAACATACTTGCTCCCTTATTTAATTAACTTTCAACCTTTACTCATTGCAAGTTGTATTTCTTAAAGTTATATTTTAAAATTTTCTATTTTAGCAAAAAAAAAAATTTATAGCCAATTCCTTGGGTTCCTTTGTTGCTGTGATCATATTTTATTTCCCTTCGATATTGCAAAGACAATGTATTTCTCATCTTCCTACATTGCTACATTATAGACTTCATCATCATGAGCTTTACCTTTTTATTTTCCTATTTTGACATAAGATCTTTTGGTTTTTTTAAAGCTAATTTTTCTTATTGTTCTTATATTATCTTTTAAACTATTTAATTCTATCATGGATAGAAGCATTGGAAATCCAGAAAGGCTGGATCCAACAGTTGAGTGAGCATGTTGGATTAGTTTGGTGTTCCCATCAAGCCTAGGTAGAAGACCAATAGTAGAAAAGACAAGGCAAAAACAATACAATGAGTTGGTTTAAAAGGGTTTTCTTTTTCGGGATCAAATAAAGATATAGGGAGTCAAAATATAAGCTTGAAGAGTCTTTGTTTATAGTTAAGTAGAGGTGAAACTTCCGATGAAAATACAGATAAAATAAGTGAAATAAGAGATGATCAAGTTACTAATGAATGTGAAATAACTAAACCAAGACAACAAGAATTAAGATAGACTATATATATGTAAAACCAAATTTTTTATTAGAAATATTGCATAAACCAATTTTTACTTGTCTAAGAGAGAGAAGACATGCAGGAAAAAAAATTAACGAATCTATAGTTGGAATAATATAGACAATTTTGCATAACTGTCTAGCCTATTTAAACTATTTTCCAACTGATGCTACAAGACTAAAAGATGAAGATTGTAGGTATGCTTTAGTAATGGAAATAGATTGGATAGGTCATGGAAAAAAGAAACCACATCAATTTATGCTAATACAATATAGAATAGTGTTTGACTAAATAAATCTCATCAAAATTTTAAAGCCCTAAAAGAATGAATCTACCAAAGGAGAATCAATGCTAATAGAAATAGTAGATCCTTCTAAAATTATAAATGACTCCAAGAAGGAATGGTAGAAAACTTAGAAGGTATATATATATCACTTACAAAATGCTTCATAGTTCAATGTCCTTTTCTAGTACAAATGCTAGAAGATCTACAAATTTTATAAAAGCTAAGTCAGTTGATAATCCACAAATAGATTAGAAGTTAAGGAGAGTAGATTTTAATCCAAAAATAGCTAAACGTATATATGAGTCAGAAAACTTCTAACAACTTAATTAGAAGCCCAATTAGAAATAGATACTCCCTCCGGTCATATATATATATATATATGATTTTTTGTCCTGATCCTAAATATAAAACTATTTACAATATACGAGGTAGTATTTATTATACATTTTCAAAAAATGCTCCTATTTAATGTATTCAGAGATAAAGAGAAAAAAATTAAATAAGGGTAGTTTTGAAAAAATATTGGAATTTCCGGAGAAATCGAGGTATTTAATTAGTTTTAATTTCAATTCTTAATCCGCGTGATTCAGTTAAAAGGGTTTTATATTTATATTAAGGATAAGAGGAAATAAAGAATTTCAACTTACAAATTACCAATCAGTTAGAAGATCATTAATGGTAATAAGAAAATAAGGATATTAATTAAATGAATAAACGCTTATTAAGTAAAGAAAGAGATGGACAGACAAGAGCAAATAATTAGATATCACGCACTCTGTTGGTGCTAAACCCAATACCAAACGGGCCCTTTAAAAAAAAAAAAAACAACCCTAGTTCTTGATTTTTTTTAGCCAAACAATTTTTTCTAGGTTCTACCAATTAGACAAAAGAATAACATGAAATCAAGATTTTTGGCCCATCTTTCTGATTCCTGCTTTTACATTAAATTACTTCTGTTTTCTTTCATTTATTTACTATTAACGAATGAAATTATGATTTACAAATAACATTAAATGTGATTGGATGTTTCTAAAGAAACAGATTAATTAATACAACAAACTGTTTTAAAATAAATCTAAATCTCTGGTACATACTTGAATATTTACAAGAGATACACATTTGATCTATATCGTTTATAGTTATGAAATTTAGACCGCTTAGATTTTTTGTAAAAAAAAAATATAATTTATTAGTAACACTTTCGAACTCGTTTTAAACTCATTTATTTAACTAATAACAAATAAAATATAATCATAAATTATAAATAATATTAAATCTGGTAAGATGCTAGATGTTTGCACAAAGAATAAATCTATATTTCCTGTATATGCACAAAGAATACACATCTCATCTCAATCAAATGAAATTCGAATGGTTTAAAATTTTCATTTTGATATTTTTCATTTAAAAAAAATCATGTAAAATATATATACTATAGAAAGTCATGACTTATAAATTGTATTTTCATTATTTGACTTATTGCTATGAACTATTAATTAACAAATTAAGATATAAATAACGCTAAATCTGATTAATTGAATGTTGCTAAGGAAACACCCACATCGACATATTAAATTGTTTTAAAGTCGCCTATATATTGTCTCCCTATTTCTATATTCAAAACCACTTCCACTGAATTCAACATTGCTTCATTATTCCCTATTCTAGATGGATCATCAAAGTAAATCGTCTCTGAAAATACATGAGTCATGCAAGATTGGTCCACCATGTGGAACAAAACTATCTCAGCTTCTCAGCTTCTTTGACATATTATGGTTCAAATTCCATCCTTCGGAACGCATATTCTTTTACTCGCTTCCTCACACACACTCACACGACAACCACACTTCCTTCTTCTTTGACGCTTTGATTCCCAAACTTAAACATTCTCTTTCCCTCACACTACAGCACTTCGTTCCTTTGGCTGCTAAACTTGTTTGGCCTTCCGATTCTCAGAAACCTTTCCTCCTTTACACTCCAGGCGATGGAATCTCGTTTGTTATAGCTGAAATATTTGATGCAGACTTCAATCATCTCTCAGGTAAATAATAGTTGCGTTTCAATAAATTTCATTCTGTTGGATCTTGGATCAGTTATGATCGGTCAAAATTTCTAACGAGGAATCTCAATTCTTTGATACAAAATGGGAATGAGAAAGTTTGTTCCCATAAAAATAAGAAGCCCTCTTTCCAACAAAATCATTTTGTGATCATCTGTGGAACATAACTTTTTTATTCTTTCTCACATTTTTCCTTTCAAATTCATTTCTCATATACCAAATGCAGCATTAAACTATACTCCCTCCAATTTATAATATAAAGTGTTTCTAATATAATTTTATGTATCTTTAAAAATTTTTATTACATTCTTAAACTTCTAAGAAAAAGTCAAAAGTCTCATTTCTACTCCTGTTTATTTCAGCCTTTTCCATAACTCCAACATAAATTACAAGACTGATTATTAAATAAATGAGGGGTAAAAAGGATAAATTAATATATGACACCTTATATTATGAATTAAAAAAAAATTTCTCAAAATACCTTATAATATGAAGTGAAGAGAATATATGTGTTATGTAATTCATTCCTTGTTTTTTTTTCTTTTTTATTACTATCTTCTTTCTAAAGAAAATTACAAGTGTTTGAATCGCCCACCACACTTCTTCATATCCGTACATTTTAAAACTCTGTTAGTTAATATTATACTAATTTATGAATTTAGAAAAGAGCCGGCGAGCAAGAGAGAAAGATTGTAGGTAATTTAAAAAACCAAGGAACAAAAAAAGGGATCATGGCCGGTCCGACCAAAAAATAATGTCAGGTCCAATCCAATCATAGATAAAGATCGACTAATTTCAGAACCATTACAAAATCGGTTACAAACCGGTATAAAATTAGTTGAATCGGTCTTATTTTTATTTTTTTAAAAATTTTTTAATTTTTAAGATAAAATGATATTATTTTTAGTATTAAGTGGTATTATTTTTTATATAAATTTTTTATTTTTGTATTATAATATTTATAAGTATTATTATAGTACATGATTATTAATAATGATAAATTTATTTAACAAATAATATGAAAATAGACTATTAATTAACTATTTTGATTTCAAATATAATTATAGATAAATATTAACTTATTTTGATTTTGATATTTGGTTATAAAACTTATTAATAATATTTTTAATTTTCTATATAATATATAAAATTAAAAAATTATTAAATTTATTAGGTTTAATTCTAGTTGAATCACAATTGCCATTGAATCTTGAATTAAGTGCTTTAACCAATTCAATATGCGGTTCAATTTTTTTAACTTTGTAAAAACCGCGAAACAATGGCGAGTGAATTAATATTTAACCATAAACTTTTAAGTGTCTGATGAATAAATCAATTCTCCCATTATAATTGATCCCTATGCTCTTAGGCAATGCCGCTCGAGAAGCCAGCGAGTTTCGTCTCTTGGTACCTTCTTTGGATTCATCGGATTCATTGGCTTCAGTTATGGCTCTGCAAGTCACTCTCTTTCCACACGTTGGCTTCTCTATAGGCATAAGCACCCACCACGCTGTTCTTGATGGGAAATCATCAACCATGTTCATGAAGGCCTGGGCTTATCTCTGTCGAACCACGAAAGAATCGCCATCTTTGTTGACAGAAGAACTAGAGCCATTCTTGGACAGGACTGTCATCAAAGATCCAAACGGACTCGAAATCAAGTACTTGAATGAATGGAAGTTGATATCAGAAGCAGCCGGATCATACGAACGAAGCCTCGAGATTTTGTCCAACAGTTCACCTCAATGTATCCATACAATGGCTCTAGCCACATTTGAGCTGAATCGTCAAGATTTAGAGAAACTGAAGAGAAGGGTTCTATCCTTGTGGGACGAAGCCGATCGAGTAGAGCTAGAAACAACCCAAAAGAAGCCTACGGATCTGACAACTTTCGTCCTGGCTTCTGCATTCGCATTTACCTGCATTGCAAAAGCAATAAGAAGTGGAAGAAGCAACAATATTTCTGATATATCCTTTGGATTCTCTGCAGATTGCAGGTCTCGCTTGGAGCCTCAAGTGCATTCGAATTATCTTGGTAATTGTGTGTTTCCATGCATGATCACCACAGTAACAGAAGACATAGTTAAGGAAGAAGGGGTAGTTATCATGGCTAAGAAAATCCACAGTGCAATACGAAGGTTAGAGAAGGGAGTGCTGGATGAAGCAGATACTTTATTTGCTAAATGGAAATCCGTGGCATCTAAAGGAATAAGAGGGATTGGAATAGGAGGGTTTACTCGTTTTGGGGTTTATAAGACTGATTTTGGGTGGGGAAGGCCTGTGAAGGTGGAGATAGCAACAGTGGATGTTAATGGACTAGTTACAATGGCAGAAGGCGGAGAAGGAAATGATGGGGTTGAACTGGGTTTGCTTCTTTATAAGCATGAGTTGGATTTATTTGCTTCTTCATTTCGAGATGGCATAGAGGCTCTTTGATTTTGGATCTGCATCATCTGTAAGGGGAATTCCGGAAAGTGGGGCCAGGTTAATAATTTTCCAAAAAGAAGAATAATAATTGTTATTATCGTACATATGACACTAAACTTAATAGACAATAATTTACCGATCTATACATATCTCAATTGATTTTTGTAACTGATCTTTCATAAGCTGATCTTCAATGTGATTTTATTTTTAGTATATTGTATTCGAAACATTTCTCTCTATATAAGTTATTAGATAGTAATTTAGGGTCTGTTTAATTCTGTTTCTGAAAACAGTTTTTCTGTTTTCAGAAACAGAAAACTTATTTGGTAAAGCTGTTTTTTAGAAACTGTTCTGGAAAACAGAAAAATAAAAGAACAGAAAACTTAGAACACCTTTAAGGTGTTTTGTAGTTTTTATTCTGGAAAACACAAGGAAATGTGAGAAATATCCACCTCATTAATAGTAAAGTTATAAATTTTGAATAACTCATTTATCACTCACTTGTTATGATTTTAAGAATAATTACTCAAACAGGTTTTTTTGTTTTCTTATTTTCAAAACTTATTCTCGAAAACATGCAGTTTTACAAAACTATTCTCAGAACAATAAAATAGAAAATACTGTCAAACAGACCCTTACATATGCATTTTGTTATTTGATTTTATAACTGATCTCTCATAATCTTCATATTAAAAAAAGATTTTTCTTTTATGATATTGAGTTGAGAAGCTTTTTCTCTTGTTTTAATATATTTGTAAATTAGTTTCTCACAATTGAATCACCCCACTGGTTACTTTTCAAAATCAAGCGTCAAAAGCATAAAACGTAAAAAAAATGTTGCAAAATTTTTCACATTCACTACACCAAAATATGTCTTTGTTGGTGGTTTTTTTGGTTTTTATTAGCGGTTAAAACAACCAAGTATGTTAACATCGAAAAAAACTGCACCTTTTATTGACGGTTATAAACCGCCAAAAAAAGTTATCTTCATTTGCAGTTATTTCATATAACCGCCAACAAAAGTATATTCCTTTGCGGTTATATGTTATAACCGTAAATAAATTTTGACTTTAGTTGGCGGTTATATATATAACCACCAACTAAGATGAGAAATATTAATTTTTAATTAATTTTAATTTTACTTTTAGTTGGCAGTTTTGTATCTAACTGCCAACTAAAATTTTATAAAATTTTCTTATTTAAATTTGAATATTCGAATTTTAAGATGAGTTGGCAGTTCTAATTTAGAACTGTCAACTAAAATATTTATGTTGATGGTTATTAATACATTGGCGGTTGTATTAATAACCGCCAATGAAAGTATTTTTTTTTCTACATTTTATTATTTTTGCAATCCCTCAAACCTGTTTCAGTGCTAATATGTAGAACCGAATTTCCATAACTAAAAGACATCTATCTAAAGCAAAAGTTATATTATATTCAAAATATCTCAATAAAAAGTTACAGAAAATATTTATATTCAATTGACGAGCAAAAAATGATATAACAGACCTAATTAACATTATCTAGTAATTAGATTTCCAAAAGTATCATATATATCAGGCCAATCTAGAGCTTATACACTAACAACTAATATATATACACATGACCAAAAGCTACATATTAAACTATCTACCATATATGATGACCAAGAGAACGAAAAAAAAGCATGCATCTTCTAGCCTTTAGAAGTGATCAGTCTATGCTTCTTCCCTTGTACTGCTTGCAACATGATCAATTTTAAATTCATAAGCTATCCAAAATGTTGAATCAAGAGTTTTGATGATTCCAAACCAACATTCAAGAACTTGGAATGAAGATATCAAAGGTGTCCAAAAAGGCTCAAGTGAAGAAATTCTAGAGAAATCTGTGCAAGAATTGTTGTAGGATGATTAGATATGTTTAAATATGGGTAAAAAACTTTGATTTGATGAAAAGATGCTTTAAAACCTTGATTTTATGTTAAATCATGAAATGTTTGAAAAATATCCACCAACAGACGAAGTTTGAAAGGTTTATATTGAACTGTCATGTTGGAAATTCGAATTTCGAGTTAAAATTGAATAAGTCTGAAGAGATGCTTCTCTGACAGATGAATTTTGATTTTCCAAAATTCCAATTTTCATAAGTATCTGAAAGAAGGTTTTTGGCAACAGATGAACTTTGGGTTTTGAAAATTTGAATTTCAGACAAAATGCAACTTATGAAAACTAAAGAAATCCGTCTGAAATAATGTCAAAGTTCATCTGAAATCAAGATTATATTGAGTTTCAAAATTGCTCACTGACAGACAAACTTTGAAAATTAAAATTCGAATTTCAGAAGCTAAGGTTGTGAGTCTGTTACAATGATATGTTGACATACGAATGACAGTGTTTATAAATTCGAATGTTAAAGTAAATATGAAAAGAGGTCTCTTTGACAGACGAACTTCACTCTTTGAAAATTCAAATTTTGAAGTAAATGAACTACTGTGCTGTTTGAGCCTGCTATGGACAGACGAATTTTGGGGTTCCAAAATTCGAATTTCGAGGGCATTGTAGCAAATTGAAAATACTGTTCACACTTAATAGAAAAACTTTCTTCTGAAAAATTCGTATGTCACAACATGGAAACACTTTCTAAGTTTCAAAATTTGAATTTCACTTTATGAACAGACGAACTTCAGTATTTCAATGTTGAAGCTGTTAACCTTCGGTTTCTGCGAAATTCGTCTGTTGACCAACCGAAATTCAAATTTCAGTATGTCAAAAGCATTAAATGCGGTTAGTTAATGGATAGTTTTTCAGAGTAACCATTGGATAACTTCTCCAATGGATAGATTTTGTCTCTAACAGACATTTGAGAACTAAATCTATAAATATAACATCATTTGAAGTTGTGGGTAACAATTTTAACTTTGTATATACTGAAACTCTACCAAATCATTTACTCAAAGTTTCATACTCTCACACTTCAATAGTCTGTACTTCAACCTTTATATTCACTCTATTTAAGAGAGTTTAATCTTTGTAAATAATTTTAATCTTCATCTGGAAGATAGATTTTCTTATGAGGGGATATCACTAGGGATTTGGGAAGCACTTTATGAAAGTGCAGAGAGTGAATGAGTGAGCTCTAGAAAATAGAGCACAAACATTGAACTGTGGCATTTGCAAGAAGCCCACTGAATTCTTGCAGAATAGTGGAAAATCTCAAGTGGTGACTTGGGGACTGGACGTAGGTCAAGTGGAGAGACCGAACCAAGATAAATTTTTGAGTCTTCTTCTCTTTTCTGCTACTTTCACATTTATTTATTTATACTCTATTTTACCGTCATATATTGCATTCTTCACCTCTTTGATATCTTGTAGAAAATTTTTAATCTTCCAATTCACCCCCTCTTGGGAAGCCAGCCTAACTAACAAGTGGTATCAGAGCCCGGATTCCCAATCAAAGGATCTCACAGTCCGGGAATTACAATGGCTGGTTTTGGAGAAAGTATATTACCAGAAGGCAACAACACAAATAGACCACCTGGCTTTAGTGGAGAACACTATGGGTACTGAAAGATGAGGATGCAAATCTATCTCCAGTCAATCGATCTGGACATCTGGTCAGTCATTCAGAAGGGAGATTTTGTCCCAATGGCTCTGGAAGATGATGGAAAATATAGAGAGAAGCCAGAAGCTGAATGGAATGAGGAAGATAGAAGAAGAGTCCTGCTAAATTTCAAAGCAAAACATTGTCTGGTCAGTGCTTTGAATCATGAAGAATTCTACAGAGTGTCCCAATGCTCCACTGCCAAGGAAATGTGGGACACCCGGCAAATTGCTCATGAAGGAATAACTGGAGTCAGGGAAAAGAAATTAAATACATGCATAGGAGAATACGAAAGTTTCAGAATGGCAGAAGGAGAGAGTGTTAAAGAGCTACAGAAAAGATTCACCCTCATTGTGAATCAACTAAAGAGCCTGGAAAAGGAGTACACTCAAACAGAGAAAGTCAGAAAGATCTTCAAAGCTCCTCCTCTGGAATGGCAACCCAAAGTAACAGCAATAGAGGAAGTAGGAGGAGAATTAATGACCTCTGTCACAGCTCTCTTTGGCAGCCTTGAGGAGTATGAAGGAAAACTCAAAGCTCTCAAGTAAGCTGGACAAGACAAAAAGAAGAAAGGCCTTCCTCTCAAAGGTGCTGAAGAAAAGGAGGAAGAATCTAACAATGGAGAGGAGCTAGATGAAGAAACTCTAGCTATGATGGTCAGAAAATTCGGAAGATTCTACAGCAAGAAGAGAAACAAGAAAATTTTCAAGAAAGGAGCTGCTGGAGATAGCAAGAGGGAACCAAAAGAGCCTTTGACTTGCTATGAGTGCAAAAAGTAAGGACATATCAAATGGTATTGTCCACAGTTCCTCAAAAAGCAAGAGAAAGAAAAGAAAGCTGTAGACAAAGGCAAGAAGAAGAGAGCTTACATCTCATCAATATGGGGCAACAGCGCAGAGGAAGAAGAAGATGATGAAGATGAAATTGCCAACATCTGTCTCATGGCACTTGCCTCTGAAGAAGCTGAAATCCCATGCAGCAGTGATCAAGAAGATTAGGTATATGAATCTGAACCTTCCTATTATGAATTACTGGATGCATTTCATAAGTTGCATGATGAGTTTGTTAAAATTGCTAAAGAATTGAAGCAGGCTAAGAAAAAGATTAACAAACTAGAATCTCAACACAACATTTCTGAAACTGCTTCTCTACCTATTACTGAATCTGTTTGCCGTAAATCATGCATTGAACTAAGGCAAACCAATGAATATCTAGTGAAAAGCATGTCTAGGCTTATTAGAGGTAAAGACATGTTGTTTGCTTTAATTGGAAACCAAAAAATATCACAGGAAAAAGTTGGAATTGGTTATGATCCTTGTGCAGTTAAAGAAAAGATTAGGAAGAAAAATCAGAATGTATATATGAGACATTTTGTGCATGTTGATGGAAATAGAAAGAAAGATCACATGCCACATTACATCGAATCATATAATCAACCAAAACATGCAAAACAAAAATATTATCTGTATTGTTTTCTTCCTGCCTCTCAATCTAGTAGTCCCTTTACCACCTATCACTTCTGTAAATGGGCATATTTCTAGCTCTTGTGCTTTAAAGAAAAATAGACTTGACATAACTGTTAAATGGGTTCCCAAAAGTACATCCGTATCTAGGGAAAAGACTATGACAGAAAAGGACCCAAGCAGATTTGGGTACCTAAGAAGAAAACTTGAACTTTGTTTTGCAGGTCTATCTCAAAGCTAGAAAGAACAATAAATGGTATATGGACAGTGTCTGCTCAAGCCATATGACCAGTGATAAGGAGAAGTTCATCACCCTTAGAAACAAGAAAGGAGGAAAGGTGACCTTTGGAGGTGATCAGTATGGTAGAATAATTGGCATTGGCATTGTGGGGAAGAATCCTGAAACATCCATTGAAGAGGTGCTGTTTGTGATAGGCCTCAACCATAATCTGCTGAGTGCGAGCCAAACATGTGACAAAGTAAACTGGATACTGTTTGACTCCAAATTCTGCCTAGTCATCAGAAAAAGTGATCACAAAGTAATCCTCAAAGCTCAAAGGGATGGTAACTGCTATACTATTGATCTTGATGAACTTCCTCCCTTAGATTCTGTTTGCTTGATTAGTCAGGATAATGATAGTTGGCTATGGCATAGAAGATTAGCTCATGTTAACATGAATCAGCTTTCAAAACTTGTCAAAAATGAGTTAGTCACTGGCCTGCCAAAAATTGCTTTTGAAAAGGACAAAGAATATGATGCATGCCTAAGAAGAAAACAAACTAAATCTTCTTTTAAACCCAAAAACGTAGTCACCACAACTAGACCACTAGAACTACTGCATATGGATTTAATTGGTCCATCTAGGGTAAAAAGTATTGGTGGAAATCTGTATGTACTTGTGATTGTGGATGATTACTTTAGATTTACATGGACATTATTTCTTTCCTCTAAAAGTGATACCTTTGATGTATTTGTAACATTAGCCAAGAAAGTGCAAAATAAGAAAGGTATTTCCATTGTGTCTATCAGGTCAGATCATGGAGGAGAATTTGAGAACTCATCCTTTCTGGAGTATTGCAATGAGTATGGAATTGACCACAACTTCTCAGCCCCAAGAACTCTACAACAGAATAGAGTAGTAGAAAGGAAGAACAGAACTATTGAAGAGATGGCTAGAGCTATGCTAAATGAAAAAGAACTTTCTCAAGTATTTTAGGCTAATGCAGTGAATACAGCTAGCTACATCATAAATAGAGCCTACATCATACCAATCCTTGGGAAAACTCCTTATGAGTTGTACAAGGGAAGAAAGCCAAATTTGTCACATCTCCATGTGTTCGGCTGCAAATGCTTCATTCATAACAATGGAAAGGAGAATCTGGGTAAGTTTGATGCCAAATCTGATGAAGGTATATTTCTGGGCTATTCTAGTAGAAGTAAGGCATATAGAGTTTTCAATAAAAAGTCTAAACTGGTAGAAGAATCTGTGCATGTTGTATTTATTGAAAATGAAACTGCTTCTAAACATGTTTCTAATGCAGATGATCTTGTTTCAAACCTTAAAAGGTTAGATATATCTGATGAAGGTATAATTGAACCTCCAAAAATATCTGAATCTATTAATATAGAGGAAGATATTCAGGAGAGAGATTTTGAAAAAGAAAATAATGAAGAAATGTCTCAAGAACTCCCTAGAGCTTGGAAATATCAAAGGAATCATCCTGTTTATCAAGTGATAGGAAATGTTCAAGAGAGAGTTAGAACCAGAAAACAGTTAAGGGATCAAATGATTAATTGTGCTTTCATCTCGTAAATTGAACCTAAATGTACTGAGGAAGCCTTAACTGATGAGTACTGGATTCTAGCCATGCAGGATGAATTAAATCAATTTGAAAGAAATCAAGTCTGGGATTTAGTGCCTAGACCCAAAAATCATCCTGCCATTGGTACCAAATGAGTTTTTAGAAATAAACTTGATGAATCATGATCAATCATCAGAAACAAATCTAGACTGGTTGCTAAAGGTTATAATCAAGAAGAAGGCATTGATTTTGAGGAAACCTTTGCTCCAGTAGCTAGATTAGAAGCAATTAGAATTCTATTAGCATATGCATGCATGAAAAATATTTTGTTATATCAAATGGATGTAAAGAGTGCTTTTCTAAGTGGATATATCATGGAAGAAGTTTATGTAGACCAACCTCCAGGTTTTGAGGATTCTACAAAACCAAACCATGTATATAAATTGAAGAAAGCCCTTTACGGTTTGAAGCAAGCCCTTAGAGCATGTATGAAAGATTGAGTAATTTTCTAACTGATAAGAGGTTTAATAGAGGAAAAGTAGATACAACTTTATTCACTAAGAAAGAGAATAAAGATTTACTTATTGTTCAAATCTATGTTGATGATATTATATTTGGTGCTACTAATGAATCTCTTTGCAAGAATTTTTCTAAGTTAATGCAGGGAGAATTCGAAATGTCCATGATGGGTGAACTCAACTTTTTCCTTGGACTGAAAATTAGGCAGTGTAATGATGGTATCTTCCTTAACCAATCCAAGTATCTAAAGGAACTGCTAAAGAAGTTTGGAATGGAGAATGCCAAGCCAATGGAAACACCTATGGCTACTACAACCAAACATGTTTGACATCACTCAGTACAGAAGAATGATTGGATCCCTACTGTACTTAACTGCTAGCAAACTTGACATTATGTTTAGTGTCTGTATGTATGCAAGATTCCAATCATCTCACAAGGAAACCTATGCAACTACTGTGAAACGTATCTTCAGATATCTTATTGGAACTTCATAGATGGGACTTTGGTATCCAAAAGGCAATGGAGAAGATCTCAAAGGATACACTGATGCTGACTTTGCAAGATCCAAAACTGACAAAAAAAGCATAAGTGGAACATGTCAGTTTCTTGGAGGATCCTTGGTTTCATGGTTTAGCAAGAAGCAGAACAGTGTGGCCTTATCCATAGCAGAGGCTAAGTATGTTGCAGCTCGAAGCTGTTGTGCCCAAATAATTTGGATGAAACAGTAGCTTGAAAATCTTGAGGTTAAGATGAAGGAAATACTAATCATATGTGACAACCAAATTGCCATAAACATCACAAAGAATCCTGTCATGCATTCAAGGACAAAACATATTGAAGTTAGGCACCACTTCATAAGGGATCATGTTTTGAAAGGAGAAATCAGACTGGAGTATATCCCAACAGAGGATCAAGTTGCAGATATCTTGACAAAGCCTCTATCAGAAGATAGACATTGCAAAATAAGAAGAGAATTGGGTATGGTGAATCCTAATGAACTGTAAGTAAATCCGTGTATAATTCTGTTGTTAGATCTTCCAACATTAAATTAATTCTAACTTTAGCATCGGAGTGTATTTAATTTAAGTTGCAGGAGCTCCTCATGAGATTCAATGCGAATAAATCTAAGAAATGGAGCATATGAGAATGGAACAATCAAAAAGTGAAGAAAATGGCAAAAATTCTGAGTTTCTGGATCCAATCTGTAAGTTTTTAAAGCTGAAATTCATATATTGATTATGTGTTAGATGAATTTCGTTGAAAAATTAAGTTTCTGAGGAAGTCAGCATGGTCAACATTCAAATTTGGATACCTAACAGACGAACTTCAGCCTATTACAAGTTGGAACAGTTCTCGGTGAAGCCTCGAAATTCGTCTATTGGCCCTTCAAAATTCAAATTTTCAAGAATAAAAATTTCAAAGTTTTGTTTGTCCAACATGGTGATTATACTGATGTTTATCTCTTAACATACGAATGTTGGAAAACTTTTACAAAGTGAAGAAATTCGAATTTCTAATTTGAAAATTTGTCTGTTGAAATATGCTCCTCAATGTTGAATCTTTGAAAGATGAAGTTTTATATGCATAATTTGTCTGTTGTTTGGTGAGTTGTTTGCTGTTTGATGTTTACACTTCAAAATTTGAACTTTAGTAGAACAAAGTTCATTTGTTCATCTTGAGTTGCTTGAACCAAGCCACTGTTAGATGAACTTTTTGAAGAAAATTCATCTGTCAGTAAGCTTTGCTGAACGGTTTAACTCTTAACTGCTCGAAGTTCGAATTTTGACCCCTCAAAATTCATCTGTCAGGTGGTTACTCACATTAAAACTGACGGTTTTCCACTGAATAGACGCAACCTTTCTCTCTTCCTCTCTGGGTCTGTTCAAATCCTTTCTTCAATGCTCTTAAATTCTAATCGAAAATCTTCATCTCCCACCGTTTAAACTCAATTTCACACCCTATAAACCCAATCTCTGCTTCATTCTGAATCATTCATCAATGAAAATGGCAAGAGTAAAGAATCCTAAAGTTGGCAAAGTAGAGTCTCATCCAAAGAGATCAGTAAAATCATAATATGCCTCAAAGGAAGGAGAAAAACCAAAAAGAAAGGCTGAATCAAGCAAGGGAACTCCCTCCAAACGTCAGAAAACTACACCAAAGGAAGAATCAAAGAAAGCTGGACCCTCTTCCTCTAAGAAAGCAGAATCTTCGGTCCCTGCTCCTGCTGCTGCTGAGAATGTTGCTTCCACTTCCTCCTCAAGTATTGAATCAGGAGAATATGAACTTATTACACTGCCATTATGGAGCACTCCACAGATTCAGGAAAAATACTCCACCAAGTTTGCAAATAAAAAGGTAATCAAGCCTCATTGTGTGAACTTGGAAGATTTCTTGGTCTCTAATAGTTTTGAAGCTGGAATATGGATGTTGAGATATAAGAATCTGTTGGAGATATTGGAAAGGTATGATGATGAAGTGATAAAGACATGGTATGCCTCCTTGAAGTACAACAGCAAGAAGAAGAAATGGGAGGTCAATCTGAGATCTAAGACCATCTGGCTCACAGATGAGATTCTCAATGAAGTGTTGGAGATCCCAGGGCAAGATGGCCTCAAGATTGACATCACTGCCTCTGGTTACATGGATGAGACAAAGACTGCTGATGAAGAAGGTGGCCCCTTTCTGAACTACAAGGAGAGCATAATTCTGAGCACATTGTTCAGAAGAAAGGAAAACTGACCAACCATCAACCTGCTGAAGCCCATAGACCTCAGTGCCCAAGTGAGGATCCTACACTACATAGTGTCTAGGATCATATTCAACAAAGAAGGCAGCTTCAATCTGATAACAAGGGCAGAGGCACATGTCATGGCAGCAATCATACATGGAAAGCTGATCAACATGGGACATATCATACTCCAACGCATGATCAAGGCAAGGGATCAGAGGAAAGACTCCACACTCCTCTATGCAGCTATCATCTCCAGAATTCTGTAATATACCAGAATTCAGCATCTTGAGAAGGGGAAGGGGAAGCCCATTGAGATCTTCAAGGAGGAAGAACTGCAAAGAATGGGAATTGAAAGAAGTGAAGGAAGATGGATTGGGAAGGGAACAGGAAAATCTGAAGATCTTTTCTTTGTTGAAGGTGCCTTTCAACAGCAAGAGGGTACTTCTGAAGCTCCTGCCAGACCTACTCCTCAGCCCTCTCTGCCTATCCCATCTCCATCCAAGCCTACTCACATTCCATCCACTCCCTCCTCTCGTGCAAAGCCAACCAAGATCACTGAGTTACATGAAAGCCTGTCTACACTCATTCTTAGAATCAGGGATGAGCAAAATGCTAAATTTGCTCATCTGCAAGATCAAATTCATCAATTGGCAAAGAACATGAAATTGGTTGCTAATGCCTATGAAGAAATTCGGAGTGCAATTCCTACCATATCAGCTCCACCTCAGCCAGGGTTCTCTGTGCATGTTCAATCTCCAACCCCTGAGCCTCCAAACCCCTTCGAAATAACCTCTTCTGAGCATGATGATGTAGATGGTGCTGAGCCCACTAATGCAATGAAGACACCTAGTCTTGGTCCACCCTTGGACTATGGTTTGGAAGAAGAAGGACCTCAGGAAACAAGCCCTCATGAGCCAATTCCAGAAGATGCTCAGGATTCAATTCTTTCCACTCAAGAATGTGAGCAAGTTGAAAGACTAGTGGCAGCCATTTCCACTTCATCAATGTTGGAGGTTGCATGCAATGAAGAGAGAAGCATTGTGCCTGTTGTTGATTTTGAAGCTATTGCTCGCAATGCTCTCTTGCATGCTCAGAGAAGAAGGCTTGAGAAAATGTTTCATTCTGATGACCCTACTCCTTCATCTCTCTCTGCATATGGTCTTTCAGAAGAGCAGAGGGCACAATTGCCTCTTTCCAGGCAGGAGATGCAAGAACTGCTTGTGGTCTCTGATGATGAGGATCCAAGCACTGAGCCTTCTGAGCATCCTCCCTTAGTTGAACCAGATCTATCATTTAATCCTGTGCCCCTCCAAGCTATTTCAGTTTCTCAGATCCCTCCTCTGGCTGATTTTCTTAGGCTTTCTGATGATGCCAAAAAGGGGGAGAAGAAGCAAGCTGGAAAGTCTACTGCTGAGCCATCTGGGAAGACTTACAGCAAAAAGACCAAGCCAAAGAAGAAGTGATTAGATTTCAGGCTTGAGTCCTCTTATAGTGCTGTTTTGAGTTCCAGTTGTTGTGTTTCAGATGTTTGTTGTGATTGTTTTATGTCTTTGATTTGTGTATTTTGAAGAACTTTGCTTAATTTGACTTCTGTAAAGCAACATTTGATTAAATGAATGAATTCCTTGGTTGCAATGATTTGTACTTATCACTCCTTGAATCTCTTCACTGATCTGCTATATTAATATCTCTTGAAATATAATGCATATGTTGAGGGGGAGCTTGTTAAAGCAAACCCAAGTACTAATCCAGTTTGTAAGTTGTTTTCTCATCATCAAAAAGGGGGATAATGTTGAATCAAGAGTTTTGATGATTTCAAACCAACATTCAAGAGCTTGGAATGAAGATATCAAAGGTGCCCAAAAAGGCTCAAGTGAAGAAATTCTGGAGAAATCTGTGCAAGAATTGTTGTAGGATGATTAGTTATGTTTAAATATGGGTAAAAGACTTTGATTTGGTGAAAAGATATTTTAAAACCTTGATTTTATGTTAAATCATGAAATGTTTGAAAAATACGCACCAACAGACGAAGTTTGAAAGGTTTATATTGAACTTTCATGTTGGAAATTCGAACTTTGGCTTTGGAAATTCAAATTTCGAGTTAAAACTGAATAAGTCTGAAGAGATGCTTCTCTGACAGACGAATTTTGATTTTCCAAAATTTCAATTTTCATAAGTATCTGAAAGAAGCTTTTGGCAAAAGACGAACTTTGGGTTTTGGAAATTCAAATTTCGAGTTAAAACTGAATAAGTCTGAAGAGATGCTTCTCTGACAGATGAATTTTGATTTTTCGAAATTTCAATTTTCATAAGTATATGAAAGAAGCTTTTGGCAACAAACGAACTTTGGGTTTTGAAAATTCGAATTTCAGACAAAATGCAACTTATAAAAACTAAAGAAATCCGTCTGAAATAATGTCAAAGTTTATCTGAAATCAAGATTATATTGAGTTTCAAAATTGCTCACTGACAGACGAACTTTCAAAATGAAATTTTAAATTTCAGAAGCTAAGGTTGTGAGTCTGTTACAATGATATGTTGACATACGAATGACAGTGTTTATAAATTCGAATGTTAAAGTAAGTGTGAAAAGAGGTCTCTCTGACAGACGAACTTCACTCTTTGAAAATTCAAATTTTGAAGTAAATGAACTACTATGCTTTTTGAACCTGCTATGGACAGACGAATTTTGAATGTTAAAGTAAGTCTGAAAAGAGGTCTCTCTAACAGACGGACTTCACTCTTTGAAAATTCAAATTTCGAAGTAAATGAACTATTGTGCTTTTTGAGCCTGCTACTGACAGACGAATTTTGGGGTTCCAAAATTCAAATTTCGAAGGCACTATAGCAAATTGAAAACACTGTTCACACTTAATAGAAAAACTTTCTACTTGAAAATTCGTATGTCACAACATGGAAATATTTTCTAAGTTTCAAAATTTGAATTTTGCTTAATGAACAGACGAACATTGGTATTTCAACGTTGGAAGCTTTAACCTTCGGTTCCTGCGAAATTCTTCTGTTGACCAACCAAAATTCGAATTTCAGTATGTCAGAAGTATTAAATGCAGTTGATTAACGGATAGTTTTTCAGAGTAACCGTTGGATAACTTCTCAAACGGATAGATTTTGTCTCTAATGGATATTTGAGACCTAAATCTATAAATATAACAACATTTGAAGTTGTGGGTAACAATTTTAACTTTGTATATACTGAAACTCTACCAAATTATTTACTCAAAGCTTCATACTCTCACACTTCAATAGTCTATACTTCAACCTTTATATTCACTCTATTTAAGAGAGTTTAATCTTTGTAAACAATCTAATCTTCATCTGGAAGATAGATTTTCTTGTGAGGGGATATCACAAGGGATTTGGGAAGCACTTTGTGAAAGTACAGAGAGTGAATGAGTGAGCTCTAGAAAACAGAGCACAAACGTTGTACTGTGACATTTGCAAGAAGCCCACTGAATTCTTGCAGAATAGTGGAAAATCTCAAGTGGTGACTTGGGGACTAGATGTAGGTCAAGTGGAGAGACTGAACCAGGATAAATTTCTGAGTCTTCTTCTCTTTTCTGCTACTTTCACTGTTATTTATTTATACTCTATTTCACCTTCATATATTGCATTCTTCACCTCTTTGATATCTTGCAGAAAATTTTTAATCTTCCCAATTCACCCCCCTCTTGGAAAGCCAGCCTAACTAACACAAAACAGATTAGAACCACCAATTGAATGTAACTATATGATAGAACCAAAACCAAATAGCTACAAAGTACAACCAAACAACTACAAATAACACTATAGAATGTGTCACTTATACCCACCTCCTCAGTCCAACCACATATTGGCTCCACTCCTCTATGAGTTCTTTTATCTGAGCTTCGGAGTATTCCTCAGAGTATGTATTCGAAAAATACTAAAAATAAATAAAATTACATATTCCCGAAGCAGTTTATATTATTAAAATTTTATATAAATATCATAAAAATGAATTATGTACATACCTTGGAGGGGATTGAGATTAATCGATGTAAAATGATATCTTTCATGTATTTCAGCACATAGTATCCACAATCATTATCATTAGATTGTTTCGGACACTGAATAAAATTATATGAATATTAGATTAATCACAATAAATGTTAATTTCAATAGTTGATGGAGTATTAAATTATAAATACCTGAATATGTGTCCATTTATACAATAAGGCTAGATCTAGTGGAGTCTTTTGGTTGTTGGGCTTACTATTGTTGCTTAGCCCGCGTGTTGCTTGAAACATACCACACCTCTATTAAGCATTACAAAAAAAAATTAATATAGAAAAAAATTGAGGTTAATAAATAGAAAAAAATAAAAACACATAATATAATTGCATATTCTTATTGATTTATCATCTCTAGCATCTATGGGCAGTAGTCTGGCGGATTTCCTTTGGGATCTAAAAAATATATTTTTTGTTTGATTGGTTTAATACAAATCAACATCCAATGGTTCCTAGAAGAAAAATTTACTAGTTTTAGCAAAGAAACTTAAAATAAAGCGGTCCAACATGAAATAAGACATTATTTAAAAGTTTAGTGATAAGTGACTTACTCTTGCATAAATGGTGCCAAAAATAACCACCCTTCACCCCCCCTTTGCAGTCAATGTATCCGCTACATCTTGTGACTGTTCTATGATCTTTCTCTGTGGCATCAAACATGATGTATAAGCTGGAATATCTTGTGGGTGGATGAAGGCAAATCTGTTGGTCAACTGAGAAGGGACTAGAATTTTTTCGTACAAAAATCTAAAATGGAAAAAGTAATAGATTAGTATCACATAGTCAAATGAAAGATCAATTCATTTATGTTAATTTCAATACTTGATGTATATGTTAATATTCTGTATCCCAAGCCATCCATGATCAATGATGTAGGAGATCATATCTTTAGTTATCACTTCAGATACTTCCTTACCATAAACCCCTGCATCATAAGGAATGTGTATCAATTGCCACAACCCCATGGTTAATATACCATTAAGCAATTCACGATTTTGTGAGTTTGATGACTGAGGCTGTCCCTTCGCTGGTGCAATGATTGACTCCTATCAACAAAAGAATCCACACTTAATGTATTGTGTAAAAATCCTATCTTATTCATCTGGATAAGATTTAGTTTGGTAGTCTCTCAATTCTCTCTTACTAATTGGGTTTTAGAAAAATAAAATAATATTTTTTTATCAAAATTACTTGAGAAACCCTTATTATCATAGTATGTAACTAACGTATAGCAATAATTTAACTTGTGGTCTGAACCCAAATTCAATCATTCGAATAGTAATGATAATGTCATGAAGGAAAGATCAATCAATTTTTTTCATTAATAGCTAGAATAAAACATAAAAAGAACAAAGTCAGAGGCAATCACAGGAAAATATCTAAGACTTTACTTTCAAGTATAAGCTTTTTTCATAGGACATGAAAGGAAAGAAATAAGAACTCTGGGGAGAAAGTAATGCAGCATATTTATGAAACCTTTGTAAATTCAGTAGTATCCTCCAGAAGGCCAAGGTTTTTCTTTCTTAGTAAAATTCTAGTTGGACTACTAACACAACTCTGTATACCTTTGCAGCTTCTTAAACCACTAAAAGGTCTTGGATGTTGGGACTGAGAAATTATAGCTTTCAAGCTCAAAAACCAAGAAGTGGCATGTGCTTTGTCCTTGCATATCTAGTCAAAAACTAATAAATTTGACAAGAATTGAAACTAGAATTATAATTTTTAAAAAGCACGAAATGTGTATGAATAAAGCAAAAACACATTACCAGATCAAGTGAGCGTTCCCCATTTGTATAAATTAGAGAAAATGAATGGCACTCCTTCCCAATTTGACTTTGCTTTTGGGGCTTTATCTGAAAATGGGGAGCAACTTATTAGACTAAAACAAGTTAGTTCTTTTTCTTAGACTCATGTGGACAGTGAAATGAGTAAGAAGGCATTAATTTTGTTTCATGCATTTTCCTGTCCTTGAATAATTTTTGTGACTGCACTCAACCGCAAGTGTTTTTCCTGCTGTCCTGAATGCCAAATCAAATTTTTCTCATCCTGAAATTAAGGGAAAGAGGGACATATTTTAGTAATCTTATCATAAAAGACAGGGGAAAATAATAGGAATAAATAGAATTATACAGGGGATATATTTGTGCTTGTAAAAATTTTTGTCAAGAGACAATGCACCATGGAAGTAACAATTGACAGCAAAAAAGCACAACAATTAGAGACCAAAAATCTAATTTATTATTGACAGTGATTTTCTAAAAGGCAGGATTTAAATTTCCATGAAAAGTCGTCATGGAATTATATATAAGGTGATTTTGTTGACAAGTCTACAAGTCCAATGTTAGCATATTTTTAAATACCCTTTTTTCTTATGCAATTTTATTACCTCATAATTTCATCAAATTTTAAAACTCGTATACTATTGAATCAAGAAGTTTTGATGATTCCAAATCAACTCTCAAGATCTTGGGATGAAAATATCAAAGGAGCTCAAAATGTTTCAAGTGAAGAAGTTCTGAGTAATCTGTGCAAGATTTGTTGTAGGATCATTAGTTATGTTTAAATATGGGTAAAAGACTTTGATTTGATGAAAAGATGTTTTAAAAACTTGATTTTCTGTTAAATCATGAAATGTTTGAAAAATACCCACCAACAGACGAAATTTGAAAAGTTTACATTGAACTGTCATATTGGAAATTCGAACTTTGTCTTTGGAAATTCGAATTTCGAGTTAAAACTGAATAAGTTTGAAGAGATGCTTTTCTGACAGACAAATTTTGATTTTCCAAAATTCAAATTTTCATAAGTATCTGAAAGAAGCTTTAAGCAACAGACGAACTTTGGGTTTTGAAAATTCGAATTTCAGACAAAATGCAACTTCTGAAAACTAAAGAAATTCATTTGAAACAATGTCGAAGTTCATCTGAAATCAAGAATATATTGAGTTTCAAAATTGTTCACTGACACAGAACTTCGAACATAAAAATTCGAATTTCAGAAGCTAAGGTTATGAGTCTGTTATAGTGATATGTTGACATACGATGATAGTGTTTATAAATTTTAATGTTAAAGTAAGTCCGAAAGGAGGTCTCTCTGACAGACGAACTTCACTCTTTCAAAATTTGAATTTTGAAGTAAATGAACTGCTGTGCTATTTGAGCCTGCTACGGACAGACGAATTTTGGGGTTCCAAAATTCAAATTTTGAGGGCACTGTAGCAAATTGAAAATACTGTTCACACTTAACAGAAAAACTTTCTTCTTGAAAATTCGTATGTCACAACATGGAAACACTTTCTAAGTTTCGAAATTCGAATTTCACTTCATGAATAAACGAACTTCAGTATTTCAACATTGAAGCTGTTAACCTTCGGTTTATGTGAAATTCGTCTGTTGACCAACCGAAATTCAAAGTTCAATATGTCAGAAGTGTTAAATACGGTTGGTTAACGGATAATTTTTTAGAGTAACCGTTGGATAACTTCTACAACGGAAAGTGCTTAGAGTGTTTGAGAAAGCTCCAGAAATAGAGCATACTCGTGTACTGTAGCATTAGCAAGAAGCCCGTTGAATTCTTGTTGTATAGTGGATAAATCTCAAGAGTTGTCTTGGGGACTTGATGTAGGTCAAGTGGATAGACCGAACCAGGATAAATCACTGAGTTTTCTTCTCCTTATCTTTACTTTTTAGCTTGCTCTGTTTTATACGTTGCTTCCCTTACACTGTGCTATCTTCACCCATTTCATTTTGTGCAGAGAAATTTCAATCTTCCCAATTCACCCCCCCTCTTGGGAAGTCAGCCTTGCTAACATCAACTTCTTCCTTGGACTGCAAATTAGGCAGTGTAATGATGGTATCTTCCTCAACCAATCCAAGTATCTAAAGGAACTGCTAAAGAAGTTTGGAATGGATAATGCCAAGCCAATGGGAACACCTATGACTACTACAACCAAACTGGATATGGATGAAAAAGGGAACATGTTTGACATTACTCAGTACAGAAGAATGATTGGATCCCTACTGTACTTAACTGCTAGCAGACTTGACATTATGTTTAGTGTCTGTATGTATGCAAGATTCCAATCATCTCACAAGGAAACCTATGCAACTGCTGTGAAACGTATCTTCAGATATCTTATTGGAACTTCATAGATGGGACTTTGATATCCAAAAGGCAATAGAGAAGATCTCAAAGGATACACTGATGCTGACTTTGCAAGATCCAAAACTGACAGAAAAGCACAAGTGGAACATGTCAGTTTCTTGGAGGATCCTTAGTTTCATGGTTTAGCATGAAGCAAAACAGTGTGGCCTTATACACAGTAGAGGCTGAGTATGCTGCAGCTGGAAGCTGTTTTGCCCAAATCATCTGGATGAAACAGCAGCTTGAAGATCTTGAGGTTGAGATGAAGAAAATACCAATCATGTGTGATAATCAAAGTGCCATTAATATCACAAAGAATCCTGTCATGCATTCAAGGACAAAACATATTGAAGTAAGGCACCACTTCATAAGGGATCATGTGTTGAAAGGAGAAATCAGACTAGAGTACATCCCAACAGAAGATCAAGTAGCTGATATATTGACAAAGCCTTTATCAGAAGATAGACATTGCAAAATAAGAAGAGAATTGGGTATGGTGAATCCCAATGAGCTATAAGTAAATCCGTGTATAATTCTGTTTTTAGATTTTTTAACATTAAATTAGTTCTAACTTTACCATCGGAGTGTGTTTAAATTAAGTTGCAGGTGCTCCTCATGAGATTCAATGCTGTTAAATCTAAAAAATGGAGCACACCAAATGGACCAATCAAAAAGTGAAGAAAATGGCAAAAATTCTAAGTTTTCGGATCCATTCTGTAAGTTTTTAAAGTTGAAATTCGTATATTGATTGTGTGTTAGACGAATTTCCTTGAAAAATTAAGTTTCTGAGGAAGTCAGCATGGTCAACATTTGAATTTGGATACCCAACAGATGAACTTCAGCCTGTTATATGTTGGAACAGTTCTCGGTGAAGCCTCAAAATTTGTCTGTTGGCCCTTCAAAATTCAAATTTTCAAGAACAAAAATTTCAAAGTTTTGTTTGTCCAACATGGTGATTATACTGATGTCTATCTCTTAACATACGAATGTTAGAAAACTTTTACAAAGTGAAAGAAATTTGAATTTTTGATTTGAAAATTTGTCTATTGAAACATGCTCCTCAATGTTGAATCTTTGAAAGATGAAGTTTTATACTTAATTCGTCTGTTGTTTGGTGATTTGATTGCTGCTTGATGTTTACTCTTCAAAATTCAAACTTTGTTGGAACAAAGTTCGTCTGTTCATCTTGTGTTGCTTGAACCAAGCCACTGTCAGATGAACTTTTATAAGAAACTTTATTTGTCAGTAAGCTTTGCTGAACGGTTTAACTCTTAACCGCTCGAAGTTCAAATTTGGATGCCTCAAAATTCGTCTGTCAGACGGTTACTTGCACTAAAACCGACGATTTTCATTTGAACAGACGCAACCCTACTCTCTTCCTCTCTGGGTCTGTTCAATTCCTATCTTTAATGCTCTTAAATTATGACCGAAAATCTTCATCTCCCACCGTTTAAATTGATTTTTGCACCCTATAAACACAATCTTTGCTTCATTCTGAATCATTCATCCTCGAAAATGGCAAGAGTAAAGAATCCTGAAGCTGGCAAAGGAGAGGCTCGTCCAAAATGTTCTGTCAAATCACAATATGCTACCAAGGAAGGAGAAAAACCGAAGAGAAAGGCCGAATCCAGCAAGGGAACTCCTTCCAAACGCCAGAAAACTACACCAAAGGGAGAATCAAAGAAAGCTGGACCCTCTTCCTCTAAGAAAGAAGAACCTTTGGTCCCTGTTCCTGCTGCTGCTGAGAATGTTGCTTCCACTTCATCCTCAAGTACTGAATCTGGAGAATATCAACTTACTACATTGCCATTATAGAGCACTCCTCAGATTCAGTAAGAATATTCGACCAAGTTTGCCAGTAAAAAGGTAATTAAGCCACATTGTGTGAACTTGGAAGAATTTTTAATCTCTAACAACTTTGATGCTGGGATATGGTTGTTGAGATATAAGAATTTGTTGGAGATATTAGAGAGATATAATGATGAGGTAGTGAAATCTTGGTATGCCTCCCTAAAGTACAATAGCAAGAAGAAAAAGTGGGAAGTCAATCTGAGATCTAGGACCATCTGGCTTACTGATGAGACGTTTAATGAGGTATTGGAGATCCCAGGGCAAGATGGGCTCAAGATTGACATCACTGCCTCTGGGTACATGGATGAGGCAGATACTGCTAATGAAGAAGGGAGCCCCCTTCTGAGCTACAAGGAAAGCACAATCATGAACACTTTGTTCAGAAGAAGAGAAAATAGGCTAACCATAAATTTACTGAAGCCTACAGACCTCAATGTTCAAGAGAGAATCATGCACTACATAGTGTCCAGGATCATATTCAATAAAGAACGCAGCTTCAATCTGATAACAAGGGCAGAGGCACATGTCATGGCAGCAATCATACATGGAAAGCTGATCAACATGGGACATATCATACTCCAACGCATGATCAAGGCAAGGGATCAGAGGAAAGACTCCACACTCCTCTATGCAGCTATCATCTCCAGAATTCTGTAATATACCAGAATTCAGCATCTTGAGAAGGGGAAGGGGAAGCCCATTGAGATCTTCAAGGAGGAAGAACTGCAAAGAATGGGAATTGAAAAGAATGAAGGAAGATGGATTGGGAAGGGAGTATGAAAAACTAAAGATCTTTTCTTTGTTGAAGGTGCCTCCCAACAGCAAGAGGGTACTTCTGAGGCTCCCGCCAGACCTACTCCTCAGCCCTCTCTGCCTATCCCATCTCCATCCAAGCCTACTCACATTCCATTAACTCCCTCCTCTCGTGCCAAGCCAACCAAGATCACTGAGTTGTATGACAGTTTGTCTACACTCATTCTTAGCATCAGGGATGAGCAAAATGCCAAATTTGCTTATCTGCAAGATCAGATTCATTAGTTGGCAAAAAACATGAAAGTGGTTGCTGATGCCTATGAAGAAATTCAAAGTGCAATTCCTGCCACATCAGCTCCACCTCAGCTAAGGTTCTCTGTGCCTGTTCAGTCTCCAACCCCTGAGCCTCTAAGCCCCTTCGAGATAGCTTCCTTTGAGCATGATGATGTAGATGGTGCTGATCCTGCTGGTGCAATGAGGACACCAAGTCCTGGTCCACCCTTGGATTATGGCATAGAAGAAGAGGGTCTTCAGGAAACAAGTCCTCATAAGCCTACTCCAGCAGATGCTTGGGAATCAATTCTTTCCACTCAAGACTCTGAGCAAGATGAAAGGCTAGTGGCAGCCATCTCTGCTTCACCATTCCTGCAGACTGCCCTAAATGAGGAAAGGAGCATTGTGCCTGTTGTTGATTTCAAAGCTATTGCTCACAATGCTCTGCTGCAAGCTCAGAGGAGAAGGCTTGAAGAAATGTTTCATCCTGATGAACCAGCTCCTCCTTCTCTTGCTGCTTATGGACTTTTATAGGAACATAGAGCTCAATTGGCTCTTTCTAGGCAGGAAATGCAAGAGCTGCTGGAGATCTCTGATGATAAGGATCCAAGTACTGAGCCTTCTGAGCTTCCTGAACCAGTTGAACCAGAAATCCCTTTTGATCCTGTGCCCCTCCAAGCTATTCCAGTTTCTCAGATCCTTCCTCTGGTTGATTTTGTTAGGCTTCCTGATGATGCCAACAAGGGGAAGAAGACTAAGCAAACTGGAAAACCTACTGCTGAGCCATCTGGGAAAACTTACAGCAAGAAGACCAAGCCAAAGAAGAAGTGATTGAAGGGTTGATTAGAACTTTGGCTTGAGTCCTCTTGATGTGTTGTATTAAGTTTATGATGTTTATTTTGTTTGATTGTTTGTATTGTGTATTTGATTTGGTTATTTTAGAAGAACTTTGCTTAAATTCTGTCTCTGAAAAGCAATATGTATTTAAATGAAAGAATTTCTCGGTTGCAATGATTTGTTCTTTGAATCTCTTCACATGAGTTACTGTATATGATATCTTTTGAAAATATAATGCATATGTTGAAGGGGAGCTTGTTAAAGCAAACCCCAGTACTAATCTAGTTTGTAAGTTGTTTTTTCATCATCAAAAAAGGGGGAGAATGTTGAATCAAGAAGTTTTGATGATTCCAAATCAACTCTCAAGAGCTTGGGATGAAGATATCAAATGAGCTCAAAATGTTTCAAGTGAAGAAGTTCTGAGTAATCTGTGCAAGATTTGTTGTAGGATCATTAGTTATGTTTACATATGGGTAAAAGACTTTGATTTGATGAAAAGATATTTTAAAAACTTGATTTTATATTAAATCATGAAATATTTAAAAAATACCCACCAACAGACGAAGTTTGAAAAGTTTACATTGAACTGTCACATTGGAAATTCGAACTTTGGCTTTGGAAATTCGAATTTCGAGTTAAAACTAAATAAGTCTGAAGAGATGCTTCCCTGATAAATGAATTTTGATTTTCCAAAATTCGAATTTTCATAATTATCTGAAAGAAGCTTTAAGCAACAGACAAACTTTAGGTTTTGAAAATTCAAATTTCAGACAAAATGTAACTTATGAAAACTAAAGAAATTCGTTTGAAACAATGTCAAAGTTCATCTGAAATCAAGAATATATTGAGTTTCAAAATTGCTCACTGACAGACGAACTTTGAACATGAAAATTCGAGTTTCAGAAGCTAAGGTTGTGAGTCTGTTACAATGATATGTTGACATACGGATGACAATGTTTATAAATTCGAATGTTAAAGTAAGTCTGAAAAGAGGTCTCTCTAACAGACGAACTTTACTCTTTGAAAATTCGAATTTTGAAATAAATGAACTACTGTGCTGTTTGAGCCTGCTACGGACAGACAAATTTTGGGATTCCAAAATTCAAATTTCGAGGGCACTGTAGCAAATTGAAAATACTGTTCACACTTAACAGAAAAACTTTCTTCTGAAAAATTCGTATGTCACAACATGGAAACACTTTCTAAGTTTCAAATTTCGAATTTCATTTCATGAACAGACGAACTTCAGTATTTCAATGTTGAAGCTGTTAACCTTCGATTTCTTCGAAATTCGTCTGTTGACCAACCGAAATTCAAATTTCAATATGTCAGAAGCATTAAATGCGGTTGGTTAATAGATAGTTTTTCAGAGTAACCATTGGATAACTTTTCCAATGGATAGATTTTGTCTCTAATGGACATTTGAGACCTAAATCTATAAATATAACATCATTTGAAGTTGTGGGTAATGAATTAAACTTTGTATATACTAAAACTATGCCAAATCTTCTACTCAAAGACTTTTACCCTCTTACTTCAATACTTGTACTTCAACTTTCATATTCACTCTATTCAAGAGAGTTTTATCTTTGTAAACAATCTAATCTTCATCTAGAAGATAGATTTTCTTGTGATGAGATATTACAAGGGATTGTAAAGCACTTTGTGAAAGTGCAGAAAGTGATTGAGTGAGCTCTAGAAAACAGAGCATTGACGTTGTATTGTGACATTTGCAAGAAGCCCGTTAAATTCTTTCTGAATAGTGGAAAATCTCAAGTGGTGTCTTGGGGACTGGATGTAGGTCAAGAAGAGAGACCGAACCAGGATAAATATCAGAGTTTGTCTTCTCTCTATCACTACTCTTTCATCTTACTGCTTTATACTCTGTTTTTCTGTCATACTTTGCTTTCTTCATTGTTTTCACCTTGTGCAGAAAATTTTTAATCTTCCCAATTCACCCCCTCTTGGGAAGTCAGCCTAACTAACATATACAATCTTTAAAACAACCCTTATTTCAAGTCCTACATCATCAAGCTATTACGCATAATATACTAATATATATATATAAAATATGAAAATAAAGAAAAACATAGCTATACACATTCATGGTTCCCTCCCGTTGAGTACCAAAGGCTCATTGGCCTTCTGCTAAATCTTCTCGTGTCTTCTCACCCAGATAACTCAGTAAATTGTGACTGCAGTTAATTTATTGTCACTGAACTTATCAGATCTGAATAACAATAAGACAACAAAGTAATTAACTATACCTGACTCTAGTGTGGGTACAAGAGCAAAATGTAGTCCGAATCTAGGTGTCTTTGAATCTGATTAAAGAAGGAATGTTTGCTTGAGGAGTGAGACGACACTGGACTGGGGAGGAACAAAGCTTACTGCTTTTCAGCGGAGACGTTGCAGAGGTGAAGAAACACTGGACCGATGAAGTGTGAGCTAGAGAGAAGCTGAAGGTAGAGACCGGTGGGAAGAACAACCAGCCGACTTGGAGGTAGAGATTGGGCGGGAGCCAGAGACTGGGGGAGTGACGGCTGTTACGCAAGTGCAAAAATTTGTTTCTGAAGTACGTGGCTGAAAGTTTATTTAATTTCTGAAGTACGCGGCCGCACTTGAGAAACAGAATTTAGGTTAACACAAACATAGGCGGTTATTTAAAATAATCACCTTCGTTTGTTTTTTAAAATTAAACCTAGGCGGTTATTTTAAATAACAGCCTAGGTTTATATTTTTTTTTAATTTTAAATCAAATATAGGCTGTATTTCATAAAACTGCCTTCGTATTTTAATTTTTTTAAAAAAATAAACGTTGGCGGTTATTTAAACTAACCGCCAACATTTTGTTTAAAATTAAAAATAAAAAAATTATATTTGATATAAACGTAGGCGGTTATTTAAAACAACCGCCTACGTATTTTAATATTTTTTTAAAAAAAAGGAAATGTAGGTGGTTTTTTTAAATGACCGCCTTCGTTATTTACTCCATATATTTTATTTTTTTTATTTTTAAATTATTAACAGATTTGTAGACGGTTATTTAAACAACTGTCTACAAAAACCTCCCTTCTGACATTTCTTTACTTTTTAGCAAATAACCACCTGCATAAATGCGCCAACAATTTCCAATTTTGTAGTAGTGATTACACTCTAATTAGTTGACAAATATTTTAAATTAATGAGGATGGGATCTTCTTATATATAAATTTTAAAATTTTTCTTTGCTTTGCAAAAAATTAATTGATTACAAATATCTAAGAGCATTACAAAAAATATAAAATTATCCATATGAAAAAGACAAAAAAGCATAAGTACACAAATAAACAAAAATATATTCCAAAAATTTTGAGAGCTTAAAAAAGAAATTTACAAGGGCTTGCCCCCCAGGCCACCGCCCAAAAATTGTTTTCAAAATACTCAAAAGTAATTTCTATTTCTGTTCAGGGGTCAATCGGTGTAAAGGATGAACTAAATAAAAGTAGAACCTTTTAGAAAATAGATTATTTGCCATGGCCTAGTTTCACTAAAAAGAAAAATATAGAAGTTTTTTAAAAGTTGGGTTTTACTTCAGAAATTCTACTTTGTAACAAACTCTTAAGAATTTTTACTTTCTAAGTGACTTATAATTTTTTTCTCAAAAATACTCTTGATTTCTTAATCAATTTCTTTAATAAAAATGTTATTATTCTTTTAATACTAAAATATAATATTAAAAAGTAATTTAAACTTCTCGAGAAATATACCTCTCTAGTTCCAAGAAAATACTAAGTAACCTTAGGCTTTTATAATGATTTCTAGGAATTTACTTATTTCAAAATCTTTTATAGTGATTTTCTTTTGTAGTGGATCAACAAATGTCTTTTTCCCCATAAGTAGTCCAAGGAAGAATTGAATTGCTCACAAACAATATGCAATATTATTCCATCAATGTAGTACTCTCTATTGTAATAATAACTGAAGAGCATAACAAGCATATCTAAATAGAGGGTGGTGAATATCAGCCATATATAGTTCACAATCTAAGGTTCCACCAATCTTTTTTAGCAGCTAACAAAGACCACCCTTCATTAGCAGTTGTATACATGATATAAAAAACTAGACGGGACGGTTTGACCGGGAACCAACACCTAATCCGATTCGGTCACAGATAAAAATCGGGGCTTTTTAGAGCTAATTGAACTGATAAAAAAACTTGTACAAAACCGATTTGAATCGGTCTAGCTTTTTCTTATTTGTTAAATTTTTTTAAAATATTTTTTAAGATAAAATAACATTATTTTTAGTACTAAGTAATATTATTTTTTGTATAATTTTTTTCAATCTATATTATAATACTATATAAGTATTATTATGATACATAATCATTAGTAATGATAAATTTTACTTGATAAATAATATAAAAATAAAATATTAATTAACTATTTTGAATTCAAAATATAATTGTAGATAAATATTAACTTGTTTAGATTTTGATATTAGGTTATAAAACTTATTAATAATATTTTTAATTTTTAATATGATATATGAAATTAAAAAAATTATTAAATTAATTTTTTTTATCCGAGATTGAATATTAATTTTATAATCATGGATAAATATCTTTTATATTTTCTTCTACATGATTTATAATATATCAATTTATTCACAACCGATCTAACCCATATACGATCATTGAACCTTAAATCGTTGTCTTATCAAGTTTAATAGTTAATCCAATTTTTAATACCTTGCTTGTATATGATAACACCTAACTTTACTCTTTCTATTTAAGAAACAATGAAAAAGTTCTCTCCATCCTTTTAGATTCTCCAACACCACCACTGCACAGCACATTCATACACCATTCTTGTTTACTTTACTAGTTAACTACATAAAATCTTAATAATCTCCATTTAACCATTTAGATCTCAATTTTTTTCCAACAAAAAAATTTAACAACATAAAAACTTTTTTTTAATAAGTACATCTCAATTTGATTTCATGGCTATTCAAATGCAAACCAATATACAGGTTCAAACCCTAAACCCATATACAGGTCCCAATATCCATTTTCAATAAAGCATAAACAAAATCAAAATGACTTGGGCCAGAAACGAGGATGGGCCTAACCTCCTTTTTTTTTTGGGCCAGGGGCCTAACCTCCTTTGATGTTGTTTCAAACTGTGTTATGGATGTACGTATTTTGCCAATTCATTTGGGCCTCATCCCTCTCTGGTTTAACCAAAACTTGGTTATAAACTGAACTACTAATATATGGACAATATCTATACGTTCTTTTTTTACATGTTTTTTATATTATTTTTTAATTAAAAATTAATATATGAATTTTTTTAATATATTATAGATTTAGTTATTAATTATATATTAAAAGTGTTAACTTATTAAACTTAAAAAAATTTAAAAGGTCTACATACTAAATTTTAATTAAAAAATAACATGAAAAGGATGAAAAAAATATAAATTTAATTCTTAATATATTCTTGTAAATCATTTTTGTTAATTTTTAACTTTGTACATATTTAAATTTTTTTTAAAATTTTTGTATCATTACACATTTGGCTATGCCACTACTACAGAAAACTTTTTTACGTTGGTTATTTTAATTTATTTAGGTTGGTTGTACAAATGATGTGGATTTAACTAATATTGAAAATACATAATTTTATATCGGTTATATAATCAATGTAGAAAATTCATTTTTTACATTGGTTGTCTTTTTTTAACCAACATAAAAATTGCTACTTTTTTAAAAATTATAATTCATTTTTTCCTGCTACCCCTTGATATTGGTTTTGCTGGCCAAAAAAGAAATTTTATTAATATCAAAAAAGGAATGACATTCATTAATAAGGGAAAAAGCCCTATCAATACAACCTAAGAAGAACAAAATATTATGCAGAATATATTTCACCATCCACTCGACAAATAATAGCAAAGTTCACAAGGTTCAATAATGAGCCAAAAAACAATAAATATTAATAATAAATATCACAAAGTTCATTATGGCACGACTTTTAATCTCATAGTATAATTTATTAAAATATTAATAATAAATATTAAAATATTTTTTAAAAAATTTTATATATCATGTTAAATTTTAAAATTGCATTAAATTATATAAATAATTTCAAAGTGAGAGCTTAATATATTATCAATTAATTCTTAGATAGTGTTTAATTTGTAACAAATTATATGATTAATTCAAAAATAAGGTTCAAGTCAAATTTCAAAAAGAGTTTTTTCAGATTACATATTTAGAGTTTTCAATTAAATTACGGCCAATCTACTTCAAATATTAAAATTAAGAGTTTTTTTTCTAATTAACTAATTTGAAAATTAGAATTCAGGCCGAACTGCAATAAATAATTTTTGAAATAAAGTTTTATGTTGTGATAAATTGACCAATTGACATAAAATTTAGGGTGTAAGTCAAATTGTCATAATTAATTTTTGAAGTAGATTTGAAATGCTAATAAATTGCAGACAGTCAAAATAAAAATTATCCAATGAAAAATTGCTCTCTGAGTTCTTAATATATGGCCCAGTCTAGAATATCTTTGTTGTGCTTAATATAAAAAGCATTTCAAGTAATTTTTATAAATGTCTTTAATAGTTTTAATTTTCTGTCTCTTCAAACATTAATATGAAGAAAGATTAATAGCTTTTATCAAGAATTTTTTAGAATGTCATAAAAACTTTTTAAAAAGTCAATATTTTTAACTATTTTTAACTAGTCTTTGGTAAAAAAAAAAAATAATTTCAAGTACTTATCTTATTACGCATGACTTAGTTAAAATGCATTATAAAAAAGAATTAGAGGAGTATCTATTTAACCATCGACCCTCTGTCAATATTCAGATCCAAGATTCGTTGGTCAAATACAAACATAGTGATCCAAGCGCTTTCTTCTTTTCTTCGTAAGAGATCCGCTTTCAATTTAATTCGTTTAATTATTGGTCCAACAAAATAACATTGACCCATCGAAATAACCAACTAAATAAAATTCTATTGCTTCGACGTTAAGCTTCTACTCAATACTCCCTCCCGTCTCGAAATAAAATAAAATTCTATTACTTCGATGTTAAGTTACTCCCTTCGCTCTCATTGATAGGGATAAATAACTATTTTATACAAGTTAAAAATTATAATAAAAATAGTTAATCCTCTTAAAAATATCTCAAAATTAAAAAACAATGCTTAAAATATCTTTAAATTAATGTATATATCACTAAATTTTTTATAAAAAAAATATTAATCTATATTTAAAAGGTTATGATTGAAAAAATAATTAAATACAAAATACAAATCATATTTATCTCTTATATTTTAGATAAAAAGATACTCATTTATTCTTCTGAGATGGTATTACTTTGTTTTGTCGATTAACATAGTTGAATAGCATCTAAATTCATCCTCCTTTTTTTCTGTTTATATTCATCATCCAGATTTGACCCTTTGTAATTCTTTAATTTTCTGATGAGAGAAACTTTAAATGAGTTGAGTTTAAGAAAGTTCAATATGTCTCAAGGCTTAAGAAAATTACAATAATATTTATGAATGATTGACAAATGAAATTCTTGTAAAAATATTACTATATGTTCGCTGGAACCAAAATCACATCTTGCTGCAGGACCCACCGGTTGTCAATAGGACTCAATTCTTTTCTTATTAGTTAATTTTAATATTAATATTCATCTCATGCACCATACTTCATAGTGTTCATACTATATTCCAGTGTTCATACTATTTTCCACTAATCACATTGTACGGCTTCCAATATTACATGAAATTAAGAATAAGCAGTCCAGCATTAAAGATGTAGCATAAAATTTTTTTAAAGAAAACACACACACACACACACAGATATATATATATATATTCAAATTGAATATATATATATTCAATTTGAATATAATTTAAAAGCTAATTTGCATATAAAAATGATTCTGCAAGATTATTGTAACACCTTATATTAGAGCCAATTTCTCATATATTAGATCATTTTAGATGACTTTCATCATGGTTTAGAGACTAGAATCATAATATAATAAAAATAGAATTTTTCAAAATTTGGGGTACTCTTCACTTCACAATTTCCATTTTACCCAATTAATTTTGAAAATTCATAACTAAATCTAGAAAATTCATCTTAAGGTGATTTAAGTCTCTAAAATATTATTAAATTCAGATCTACATGGAAAAAATATAAAACAGTAACTTAATTGGGCCAATTTATACAGTAATTTCTTGGACATTTACTATTCATTTGATCATTTTTCTATCTTCCAGTCTTCTGGCCTCAATTTTGAAAAATCATATTTCATTCTACTCTATTCCAAATTATAAATACTCTATGTTGTTGGAAATCTCTACATGTCTAATTATAGTCATATTTTTTTTATACATTTATTTCACTTACACAGGGAATAATTTTAACTTAAATCACGAAAGGTCAGAATCCAACTCTTACTGAAATGGTTTTGGGAATCTCTTGTTCTATAACTCCAATCACTTCCAAATCAGTGGCATATGGATCTTAAGACATAGATCTTTTTATACATATAAACCACTGAATTTTCAAAGCTCTATACGATTTTATGTTATCTTTTAAATTTTCCAGTACTTACTTTTCAGTTTTCAGTTTTCACAATATTGTTCTATTCTGAACCCTAACTTTGAAAATTCACCATTTATTGTACACAACTCCAAATTGGGTGAATTAGGTGTCATATTAAAGCTTGAAATGCCCTCTATTTGGTATAAAAATATCATAAACTTAACCTCACATTAAGTATAGAATAAGGGCAAATGAAACAGACATATCCGGAAAATGCCTTGTTTCAGTCTACATTGCAATTTGCTTGCCAAAACCCTTGTAAATGAACTCATTTTGGCATGAAATTTGGTAGAAAATAACTTAATATCACAATATCTTGAACTTTCTACAACATTGACATAATATTCACAATTTTACAATTTCATACAAAAGCAAAACACTAATAACCATTCACATAACATAATGACTTGCAACATCATCTACTCATCACTAGCTTCTCCTTGCTCTTTGCCTCTCTTGGATTTCTTCCATAACTTGGGCCTATCGTATTATTATTTGGGTGATGAGATTTTGGAAATCCTAGTAGCTAGTCATATCTCAAACATTTACATTATCATACATGCTATAAAACCTCCAAAGCATCATAACAATCATTTTAAGGCATAAATCACCATATTGTTTATAAAAATTTTGGCATCATAATGGCATGCAAAATGGACGTCCCGGGCACTATCTCTTTCATAAAATCAGTCAAAACCAGTCTCAAGTATCATAAAAACAATATGGCAAGTCATCATACACAATAGAATATAGCAAGACAATATAATGCAAGAAAATGTAACTATACTACCTTATGAAACTTTATGCATTTCCTCTTTGATTCAACCTTTCCAAGGACTTCCTTAAGCTTTCTCAAACCCTAATGCATCACCAAATATCAAATAAATCAACTTGAACTAAAGGTTACTTCATAAAGAACTTTAAAACCCTAAAAATTTCTACTTGCTTCATCTTAAACTTTCTCTTGATTCTATCACTTGTCTTTAAGGAATTTCACCATGGGGAATCCATTTTTGGCATCAAAAACATGAAATTCCAACTCTAAATTGATGCTCTATTCTGACCAAAAATCTTGGAGAAAGAAGGAAAAATTGTTTACTTTGCAATACAATAAACTACTCCATGAAATCATGTTCTCTTGACTAGTTGATGATTTCTCCTAAGTTTATTGCATCAAAATCCATTTCTTGCTTCCTCTAGGGTTTGGACGAAATATTAACATGGAAAGGGGAAGAGGAAGACTCCAAGAAACTAAGTTTAACTACTTAAAATTATAAGCTCAAGGTAGTAGGAATCACTTACCAATTTCTTGAGTTTTTGGTCCATCAACTTTGTCTTCTCTTTCTCTTCTTCTTCCTCTCTTTTCTTTCTTTCTTTCTTTCTTTCTTGCGTTTTCTCTCTTTCCTTTTGCAGTTGGAAGTGTCAGTCAGAATGAGGATGAAAGAGAGGGATTATGTGGCCTAATTAGCTTACTAATTGCATCATTAACCTTAATTACTCTTTGACTAATCTCACTTACTTTATTGAATACTTCTTGAAGAAGTATTCTCAAAAATAATAAAATATTGGTTTTTATCACATGGGCTGCTGCAATTCACGTAGAAGAGACAGGTAAATGTGTCGATTATCCAAATTTTCTGATCCAGATATACCTCAATCTGGGTACTTTTTAACCATACCAATGAATTCATTTTTATAGTAACATAGTATTTTTGGACTATAGGACTATTCTAATTTTATTTTTATATTTTCATAATTATCTTGTCCCAAATGATATTTGTGTATGACCTATATCCTACGCGGTTTCTTTTTAATGATCGGTGGGGCCCATAGTTTCCTTTATCAGTTTACTGTTACTTTTAGACACTCGCCATTAATTATTTCTTTATCCTTGAACATTAACTCTCAGTGCCATATACCATTGGACTTCTCTCGTCGAGGGCTTCATTCTGACAGTAATTTTACATATTTACAAAATTACTCTTAACTCGAGATTAAATTATATTTTCTGAAATTTTTAAGTCTTAGGTGTAATTTTCCCCAAGACATTTCTAATACTCATTCCTCGTAATTTTTAATGACTTTAGGGACATGGATATACTTTTCATAATTTTTTGGGAGTAAAAATATAATTTTTTCATTTTTCAATTCAAACCGGGAAAAATAACCTTTTTACCCTGTTTCACACAAAACCGTGTCTTCTTATTTTTACAAAAATCCCTATATATTTTTAGATATTGTACATTTCTAGATATTTTAACTTTATTGTAGGTTACAATTATTCCATGGCTAATTTCATCTATAAATCCATTCAAATTTATGTTAAATAAATTAACACCAAACACAAAAAGGTTAGTTACAAATTTATCCTTTCACCCAGCATAGAAAAGGTATATTCCAGAGTTACAAATTTGATGCTTCCTAATTTTTCTTATTTTTTTATATTCATCTCGTGCATCACGCTTCATACCATCTGCAAAAAGGGTTGAAAAAAAGTCTAGTTTAAAAGAGGAAAGATAGTACCTTGCATTTTAATTCAAAACGGACAAAAGATAGGTCACATTATCAGCTTCCTCTGCTTCAGATGGCGTCTTCCAATAGCTCTCTGAAAATACACGAGACCTGCAGTGTCTCTCCCCCACCTTCTGCACCCGACTCATCTCTTTCTCTCACCTTCTTTGACTTGAATTGGCTCAGATTCCATCCCGTGGAGCGACTCTTCTTCTACTCCGTTCCCCACTTGCAGCCTTCTTCATTCTTCGACCCCGTCCTTCCAAAGCTCAAACGCTCCCTCTCCGTCGCTCTGCAACACTTCCTCCCTCTCGCCGGCAACATCGTTTGGCCTTCCGACTCAGCCAAACCCTTCATCCAGTACACTCCTGGGGATGGTGTCTCTCTGGTGATAGCAGTTTCTGATTCTGATCTCAACAATCTCTTAGATAACTCTCCTCGTGAGGCCAAGCAGTCTCGTGCTCTTGTGCCTGATTTAGATTCATCTGACTCGTCTGCTTCGCTTATTTCTCTGCAAATCACTTTGTTCCCAAATAGTGGATTTTCCATAGGCATCAGCGCACACCATGCCTGCTTGGATGGAAAATCTACATGTATGTTCATGAAGGCTTGGGCTTATATATGTAAAACAGAAGGAGAGAGAGGATCTTCGGGCTCGCTTCCTCAAGATCTGGAGCCATTCTTAGACAGGAAAGTTATCATCGATCCAAATGGTCTTGACGTTGCATACACAAAAGCGTGGTTAGGTTTAGATCCCACAAAGCGAAGTTTGAAGATTTTGTCCGACATGTTCCCGCCGGTAATGGACCACTCGGTTCGAGCCCTGTTTGAGCTCAAGCGTGGAGATTTAGACAAGATAAGGGAAATGGTACTACAGAAGTGGGAGAATAATCAGGAGGAGGCGAAAGAAGGAAGGGAAGAATCAACAACACTTTCAAAGCCTCAAATTTTATCAACCTTTGTGCTCACAACTGCTTATGTTTCGTTCAGCATTGCTAAAGCCATTGAAAGAACTAAAAAGAAGACAAAGAAGATTTTCTTTGCGTTCCAAGTTGATTGCAGATCCAGGTTAGAGCATCCTGTCCCTGAAAACTACTTTGGGAATTGCGTGAGGCCTCATGCAATAGAGACACCGCTAGAAGACTTCACCAGTGAGGATGGGGTGGTCAAAGCTGCAAAGAGAGTACATGAAAAGATTAGGGAAATACAGACGAAGGGAGCGATTGAAGGAGGAGGGTCATTGTTTTCTAATCGTTCTGCTTTAAGCAACCGTGACGAAGTTCAGATAATATCAGTATCCGGGTCGACCCGGTTTGGGGTTTATAAGACTGACTTTGGATGGGGAAGGCCTGAAAAGGTGGAGATGATTTCGGTGGACAGAGGTACAACGATGGCGCTGGCAGAGAGGAAAGATGGTGACGGTGGGGTGGAAGTGGGACTCGTACTTAACAAGGACGTGATGGATCAATTTGCTTCCCTGTTTCTAACAGAGATAGAGTCCATTTGATTCGCCAAGAGGCGATTAAAATAAAACCACTTTTATTTTCACATTTTTTCCTTTTAAGTATGTGTTTGGATTGAAGTTAATTTGCGTTTGAATTTGGTCAAAAACTACTTAAGTTTGAATTAATTAACTTTATTTTGTAAACTCGATTTTGGTTAAGAGTGTGTGGATTTATTGGAATGTGAGTTATGTTTCAACACTTTTTATATATCTCAAAAGTGAATCTGACATAATGAAACTCATTTGGATCATATTAAACAAAAGCACTTTGAAATGTTGTCAATTCTTAGTTTTTATTGTCAATTTTAGCTTTTATTTATTGAAAGAAATAATTTGTCAAATTTAACTTAAAAAGACTTCTATCATATTCCAATCTAATATATATGTGTGTGTAATTGTAGAAAGCGGCTCACAAAACCATGGCTCCAATCCCGGTCAAAACCATGGCTTCAATATAGTTTTTAAATTGTTTAACTCCTGAGGACCATTAACTTTCTTTCTTGATGAAGAGCCGGGTATTTATCTAGGGCTTCCAAGCATATGGGGTAAAATACTCCACCAAAATAGCAATTTTCTCACAACCAATATCAGTGAGAAAATTTGCAAAAATCCATGAGAAACCACTTTTTCATGGCTTTTCTCACAAAAATCATGCATGGGAAAAGTGTCCATAGGAAAATGAACTTTTCCCATGGATTGAAGCTGAGAGAACCTTTTTTCACAGATTTCTCGTGCAAATCAGCTATAAAAAAATGTTCACATAGATATCTTCTTGTGAGAATTTTTCTCAATTTCTTCTTCCATATTCCATGAGAATTTCTCATGGAAACATATTCCATGAGAATTTCTCATGGATTTTGGTTGCCTTGGGTAATGTTATGCTAGTTTCTTACGGACATTCTCAAGGAATATTCTGGGAGAACTTTTTAAATTTTTGCAATGCCCATATTGTTTTTTCTGCATACCAACTTGCAATGAAATTTTACAACAAATAATATGAATAGTGGATATTTCAGTATCCAATAGAAATCAACAATAGCAATTTTTTATTATCATGAAAATCAATGTAAACAACCAAAATCATTAGTTTATATCACTTTAGCAACTAATAATGTGTAATACAATTCATTACAAGCATCATGATTGTTTAACATCTACTCTAGTTTCAATTAAAAAAACAAAACAACTACTTTACTCTTCATATCACTGTCACCATCATCATACACTTCCCTCATCATCATCATCTCCCTCATCATTTTCATCAGAAATATCATCATCCACATTATGTGAAAGTTAAGAAGGACCTCCTAACTCTATTCGCACCATTATTTTCCTCATGAATTCCTCATTCATTTTGAATTTTTCTTCCCACATTTGTTGTTATGCTTCATACATTTATTCTCATGCTTTGTGTTCCCTGTTGAATTTGGCTACTACTACAGTCAAGCTTTCTTCATAAAACTTTAGCTTCCTTAATGACATTGTCCTGCAATTTCTTTTCAAAAGATTCTTTGCTTTGTGCAAGCTCACAAGAGTTCTGGCTAAGTGTCCCGTAAAAACCAAGAAGACCGACTTGTATTCCAAATCTGTACACACGCCCTTTCTTATTTTTCCGTCCAAGAACATCAAGCCATATATGATTGTTGGAGACATTTGAGTTTGAATCTTGACTTTGTTTTAGTTGCTCAAATTTGTTCTACATCAACAAAAAACCAAATTGTGAATCATATATTTATATATGAAAAACAATTTATGAATTAGAAATAATAAAACATTTACTTGCATAAGTGTCAGCGGCTTGTGGTTGAACCCAGTCTCTTTTTTGATAATTATATTGGACCTTTTTATAAACTTCAGGCATGGAGACTTTTCGTCCCAAATCCACTTCCTACATCATTTGGACAAAGTTCATGTAACTTCAAATATTAAAACTATACTAATATAACAATTTCAAATAAGGCTTACCATGTTTCTTTTGTATGATGAATATGACTTTCTTCCACCCCTATGTACGCATGCATTTGCATTAGTTGCCTGGTTGGCTTTACTACGTTCTAATTTATTCTTAAAAGTGAGAGTCTCCCAATGTTTTTCTAAGTTATCTTAAACTGTTTGAGGCATCTAGGTAACTTTTGTTTTTTTTACAGTAAATATCACTAGTGGAGCATGCCAAAGTTTTTGTATCTGCTCTTCCAAAATAGGATCCCATGCATAATGTGCCTAAAGCAAAAAAAATCAAACACTAGGTAAATGAAAAAATAACTATGTTTTTTATACTTTAAAAAATGATTTCAATATTATCGCACCTTAAATTTCTTAAATCATAAATCTTGAACACCATTGGGCATACAACTAAAATTGGGCCATGCCTTATTGTAGAGGCCAAGCATAATGTTAGCTAATATTGGTCCAGTCTCTTCAAAAGGAAAAAAATTGCAAAATGTAAAGTATTTAGCAAAACAAAAAGTAACATTATGATTCAAAATTAATAATTGAAATAAACATAGAATATACTTACTCTTCAGTACCATTAGGTCAAATCACTAACCGATCATCACTCAAGCTAGATCCAACATCATAAGTAATTTGACTTGAAGGGGAAGACACATTTATACCCATCCCATGTAAAGAAGACCTCTTTGAGCTAGTAGTAGTAGAAATTCCTAGGCTTGATTGAATGGGTGAAAAAGGAAGTGAAGGTGATGCAGATTCTAGCCCTTGTGTTACTGGTGATGGTTGGGTCAATGATGGCTAATTGGGTGATGACTAGTACAATGATGGTGTAGCTGTTATTGGCAAAGGGAGTGATGATCCCATAACCTTGCTTTTGCCCTTCTTATTCTTTTTATTATCATTGGATCTTCCATCCATATTTAACTAAGAGGATAACATTTGAAATTAAAAAAAAAGTAACTGTGTTATAAGTATGCATATTCAATAAAAAATAATAATTAATTTCATTATAAACAAGCATATGCATATAGTTCAAATGAAAAGAAGTAAAACATTACACTAAGTTACCCGCATGATGTCAATCACTTGTTAAATAGTAATCACTAGAAGGATCCTTTTCAATTTCAGATAAATCAGTATGCAGTAGCTCCTTACCTAAATTTTCATCATTTGATTCTGTTGTTTGAACAATGTTGTCTACAACTAACGTAATATTTGCACCATCCACTTCTTCACTCAAAGCTGTACTATCTCGTACATCATGTTCACCAAGGTCATCATCAAGAGCATCAATTAAGTGAGGTTGAGGAATTTCTTTGTCTTGGAAGGGTGCATCTTTAACATCATCATCATCATCATTATTAGGAACATCAATCTTATTCCTTGCTTTTGTTCTAATAACAACAAGCCAATCTTTTTTACTGGGGATTGATTTTGGATATGGTGTAAAATAAATTTTTTCAGTTTGTTGGGCAAAGATAAATGGATCACTCCCCTTGTATGTCCTTTTCTCATTGACTTCAACAATTCCATATCTAGGACAAACTCTAGTTGCTTGATTAGTATGATCATACATTTGCAATTGAAGACCATCAAATGCTTAAATGGACTACCAATGAGTTTAATTCTATTATGTTATCCAATACACCATAATAGGATAATTCAACTTGACCATGGGCAATGTCCTTGACACTTACTCTACTATTGTTGGTCTTCCTCCCTTTTGCCCAAGCATCTGTATGAAACTTATAGCCATTTAAAGTCCATTGATCAAACCTTTACATATCTCTCATAAGACTCCAAGCCAGAGAAATTAATAACTCATATGTTATCCCATTTTAGGGTTTAGAACCTATTCAAAGTAAAAAATATCAGCATTCATGCAATATATATATAAGTGCAAGAAGTAAGATAAACTTACATAAGTTTTAAACACTACACAAAAAAAGGGAATAGTTGGTGGTTATTTTTTTTGTCTTTATTGGTGTTTCAAAAACGCCAACTATTCCAGCGCTGATAAAAAGGGGAGGCTTTAGTTGGCGCTTGTACTAGAAACGCCAACTAAAATACCCCTTTAGTTGGTGTTTGTGCCATAATCGCCAACTAAAGTACTTACTTTAGTTCACTTTAGTTGGCGCTTGTACTAGAAATGCCAACTAAATGAGGGTACTTTAGTTAGCATTTATACCAGAAACACCAACTAAAATACCCCTTTAGTTGGCGTTTGTATCATAAACGCCAACTAAAGTAAGTACTTTAGTTGGCGTTTATGATACAAATGCCAACTTTTCTTTTATTTTTAGAAAAAAATAAGCTTTTGTTGGCAGCTTATTATAATTTTGCTCATTCACTTTACCTTTTTTTTAATGTAATATATGTTTCTTTTTTTGTCAATGAGTTCAATATAGTGTTATATATAATAAATGCCAACAAAAGCTAATATTTTTTGAATATATATATATATATAACACTATATTGAACTCATTGACAAAAAAAGAAACATATATTACATTAAAAAAAAGGTAAAGTGAATGAGCAAAATTATAATAAGCAAAATCATTATTACCTTATTGTCTTATAGGGCTCAAGTATTCTAGTGGATTAAAAAAAAAAACACACAAACTTAGGCAATCCAACATACAAGAAGAAAAATGTCAAGTTATATGGTTATGCTGTAATCCTCCTATGGATTGTTTTTTAAGGGGTACAATTACAGTTGACCAAATGCACATGAACATAGAGAGAGAGACCTGGGTAAGAATATATCCAGTTGATGCTAAGAGTGGAACGAGCAATGAGCAAGTAGCTAAGACAAATGTGATACCAGCAACTGTACCTTCAATCGTTTCTCTAGCAAATTAGAAAAGCAAAACATTCACATCGTAAATAGGAAGATTCTTATACAAATAAGTATTCAATACTAAAGTAAATACTTACGGCCAGTTTTACTCCACCTTAGAACATGATACTTGCGCCCAACCATTGATACCTGAACATCAGAAATCATGGGTACACAATCAACCATTCATAGGTTGCTATCATAGCTATGCTGAAACCTATAGTGAAGATATGTCTTTCAAAATATACCTTGCCTTATTAGTGCAATAACTATTATTTTTTAAATAGACATTGTCAAGATGTTATAAAAGATATTTGAATGAATTCACACTTTTGTTAAATCCAATAACTATTATTTTTTAAATATACATTTATTAGTTTTTAATAGTATTTAACTATACTTAGTCAAAGCACCACATTTATAATTGTTACCACATTCACATATATGAGCCAACAATCTCACTCTCAGCAATTGTCACATTGAGACTCAAACACGTAACATTGAAGTCTAAATCAATTGATAGAAGAGAGAAATTCAATCATAGTTGAAACGTGACATTTGAGTCAAGTGCAATTGAATGAAAAAAAATGCATCTTGAGTAAAAGTTTTTAACTTGGTAACAAGGATTTAAATTTATATGCTTATACAATCATCTTTGATTGGCATGTAAAACAATAATCATATATATCACACATTTATAAAGACATATCTTTAGTCCTATCGTCTTTTTTTCTTTGTTTATAAATAAAAGTTTATAAGAGTTGTTATCATGATTCAATTCATTGATTTAGTTTTTATTAATAAGGAATACTATTCCTCCCAAATAGTTAAAATCCTCCACCAATTTAGTGACCATCTGGTTTTTCAACATTGGTTGTTATCATAGTAGTAGTGTTAAAACCTATAGTGATCTTCTAAGTTTGGATTCACACCACATATTGACGCTTGTTTGTAATCAAATGCAAACAATGAACTTCACCAATTCTATGGTACATATGAAACCACTATCACTACCTTGAATGTGAGTCTAGATACTTACTTGAATAATTTCTAATGTCAAGAAAACAACCGAAGTTGCACCAAAAGCTAGATCAAGAAACCTTGGCTGAAAGAAAAAGAGCAGGAGTAGAGAATAACTCAATGCTATATCTGACAAACAGTTAATACCATTGCTCACATAATACATACTAAAAAAAAAAAGGCATTATGAAATCACTTGAAAGATAAGAACAGGCAAAAACATCAAGACAACCAACAAATGGTAGTATTTCAGCAAAAGAATCCTCTCAATCTTACTATTCTTTGAACCTGAGATTGCCTTCCCAATTTCCATATTAACCATTTGGCAAGGATTTATTACTAATAACGTGACATGGGCAAATATTACCTGGGTCCACAATGCCACTTAACATATCATGTGACAACCAAAAACACTAGTAAGCATCAAGAAAGAAGGTAATTATAATTACCTTTGGTGATTGAACTTAGGCAAGATTTTGGAAATGTTCCAAGTTTTCCCTGACAAAAAGCAAAACAAACCTTGAAGAATTTTATTTGTTTTATGGCTATCAGAAGCAAAACAATTGTGAACAAGGCATAATTGAAACTTACATGTATTTATGCTTTTTTTATTTTATGTTTTCATTTCAACTATGTAACTTGATGCATAATTGGGAAATATGCATATCCTAAGTTACAAGGAGTATGGGACGGATAAAAACACATAGACATGGGCAAATATTACTTGTCATTTAACATCAGCTCAAATAAAATAAATATGATGCTGGTAAACATATTGGTCAAAAGAGAAAAAAGTGATCCCCTATAAAGTGAAACTTACTAGATGTTGATGGTCTAACGATTGACAAAGAAAGGCCACACATAATGCTCATGAACATATGTAGCATCCATTGAAGTAAGGAAGCACTAACTAGCAGGTTAGGATCAACTTTGCAAATGGCCAGATATGAATCCTATTACATAATTGAAGACACTTTACGGAAAACTTATTTTTCCCCTTCTCAATGTATGTTCTTACTATCATACCAAGATGAAATTTGCACATACTGTTTTAGAGGAATTCAATGTGGCCATGTGAGCGTCTACATTTCTAAATATATATATATTCAGAATCAAGTTCTAAAAAACAAATAGTGAGAGAGTGAAAGCACTTTACTACTTTTACAAGGAAGATAGAGTACTCCACATAGGCAAGGGAAAGAAGGAAAGATTTGAAAGAAACAAAGAAGAAGGAAAACCCATCTAAAACAATTGTACTCAGCTTAAGAACAACAAAAAAAATGGTCTACAAGTTATATCATAGAAAATAGAGCCTAATATATAAGTGAATGAAAAAAAAGGAGGGAAAGAAGGAGGAGGCAAAAACATGAATAGGGATAAGATTATAAGAAGAGATAAGGCTGTTAGGTGTACTGGAATGGGTCTACTGAAGAACTCTACATGCATTTGACAAGTGTTTCTCGTGTCAGAAATTTGGATAGTAAATCGAAGCCCAAATCTTATTTTCTATTTCCCCCACCATTTCTAAGCTTCCCATTGAAGAAACCATTTTTCTTAAGAAAAATCTGTAAAGCTTTCAGCTTGTTGGTTTTCTGGGTTTGCCGACTAAAGGAGGTGTTCTTGTTCTTCTTCTTCTTGAGGGTGAGATTTAGATGAAGGCTATGCACCTACCCTTTGAGGAATTTCGAGGGAAAGGGGTTTTGGATTTTGGTTCTGCTAACTCAAATTCGTTTTTGATGCAGCAGAAGTGGAATCATAATCATAATATCTACAATATTCTTTAGGAGCATTGCTATGTGGGCATTGATCCTACCTTTGTTTTGAACGTCAGAAGAAATCCAAGCCCTCCGACTTCCTCCTCCATACTGCCTTCCTCACATGGCGGTGGCGGCAGTTGCAGTGGTGCCACCGGCTCCACCGATAGCTCCGCAAGCGCAATAGCGGCAACAAAGGTCTTAGGCGTGAACCTACCACCTCACATGGCATCAGATGCTGCTCCGCTGGCAGCGCTGGAAAGATGTGGGATGGGAATGGATGACTGGGAGAGCGTATTGTCTAAGTCACTTTGTTAAGATCAGTCAATCCTAAGGATTATTATGGGTGACATTAAAGACCCATCCGTGGGATTGAGCAAGCTTTTGTAGAGTGGGGTGGTTCTCACCAAGATGTTGATTTCAATGGTGGAGGAGGAAGGGGTTTCGGTGTTATGGATCAAAGCTCTACATTGGACCATATTTCTAGGGCTAATTTCACAAGCAGCATTGACCCTTTTGGTCCTCCTTCTAGAAATTCTAAAAATCAAATAGGATTTAAATCCAACACAAAAACAAATAGAGATCGAGAGTGAGAGAGAAAGAGTTGTTTTTGAAAATAAGATTGAGAGAGATCGAGAACAAATGAGGCAAAGGGAAAGGATGACATGATTCAAAGCTTCTAATTTGGCAAAGAATAAAACCCTAAAATATAGTTAGATGGCGTTTAATCTCAAAATGCTAATTAAAGTTATATAAGTTAGCACTTGTGTATTAAATGGCAACTATTTTTTTTATTTTTTAAAAAAACTTTAAATCCTTTTAGTTAGTGTTTAGAGGTAAACGCCAACTAAAGTCATGAACTTTACTTAGCATTTTTTTTTCTGAAAATGCTAACTAAAATATTTTTTTCTTTTTTAAAAAATTTTTAAATCATCTTAGTTGGCGTTTACAAGGAAACACTAACTAAAATGATCCACTTTAGTTGGCATCTCCTGTGGTTTCTACTGGCCAACTCTCTTCAATGACTCTTATGATTTGTTTTGAAATGTGATAGGTGTCAAAGAGTTGGAAACATCTCCAAAAGAAATGAAATGTCACTGATCAACAAGCTAAAAGTGGAATTATTTAATGTTTGGTGAATTGACTTCATGGGACCAATTCCCAAATCCTTCAACAATCAATATATTGTAGTAGTAGTTGATTATGTCTTAAAATGGATGGAAGCCACTACTTGTGTTGCCAATGATACTAAAACAGTGATCAAGTTTTTGAAGAGGTACATTTTCACTAGGTTATGGACTCAACGAGCCATTATCGGTGATGGTGGGACTTACTTTTGTAACAGCCAATTTCCAGTATTCTTGAAGAAATATGGTATGAAGTACAAAGTGGCTCTTACCTACCATCCTTAATCTAATGGTCAAGCTGAAATTTATAATTGAGAGATTAAGACTATTCTTAAGAAAATTGAAAGTGTAACTAGAAGGGATTGTGCCACTAAACTTGATGATGCACTATGGGCATATCAAACGGCTTACAAAACTCCCATTGGGATGTCCTATAGTGACTTGTTTTTGGCAAAGCTTGTCACTTTTCCCATAGAGTTGGAGCATAGTGTTTATTGGGCCATCAAAAAGCTCAATTTTGATTTCAAGGCAGCTAGTGAAAAGCGACTTTTATAGTTGAATGAGTTTGAAGAGTTCCGTCTCAATGCTTATGAGAGTTGAAGGTTGTATAAGGAGAAGACAAAGAGGCTACATGATAAGAAGATACAACCTAAAGCATTTGCACTAGGGAAAAAGATTCTTTTGTACAACTCAAGGCTTAAGCTATTTCCAGGCAAGTTCAAATCTAGGTGGTCCAGACCATTCACTATGGTTCAAGCATTTTCTCATGGAGCTGCGGAACTGGAGGGAAGCGATGGTAAGAAATTCAAGGTTAATGAGTAGAGATTGAAGCACAATTTGGGTGGAGAGGTGGATTGTCAAACCTCTACCCTTCACTTGTCGGATTAAAGCTAGTGCTATGAAGAGTCAGGCTGGAGGCTATAAAACTAGCGCTTCTTTGGAGGCAACCCAAGCTCTTTAACTCTTATCTTTTTGTTTTTGTTCTTGTTGTGTGCATTGTTTAGTAGGTTTTATGTTTGTTTTTGGTTTCAATGTAGGTAAGGTATATACCGCTATTTGGGACCCCAAGAGAGTAGAATCATGGCAAGGAAGGAAGTAATTGTAACAACCCTCATTCTATTATCCCTAACTTAGTCTCTAGCCAATAGAGTGCAATTAATGACATGTGCAGGACCGGAGAAAGGATACAAGTGGAACAAAGCTAAGACTTGAAAATCAAAGGGCCATGCCATGGCGAAGAACTGGTCCACTGTAGCAAGAAACGTTTGGGTTTTTTGAAAATCTTTCAGGCCAAGAGCATTCGCGTCCCGGCAAGCATCGAATATTTTGTTTAAATTAGGATCATTGTGGACAAATAGACAAAAGGAAAATGGAGGAGAAAAGAGGAAGCAGTGCTTGGGTTCTTGATCTTCAGCCATTGGAAGTGATTTTCAGCCTTTGGAAGCTTGATTAATTGTTTGTAAGTGATCTTTACTCCTCCATCTTCATTTTTCTTCGATTTGTGAGTTGGATTTTCGGGTATATGTTCGGATTTTTGGTTTTGACTAAAATCCACCAATTAAAATGGATGAAATGGAATTAATGAAATGTGATTTAGTGTTCATGATGCTTGGGTGTGAGTTTTAGAGGGAGTATGTGTGATTTTACATAAACCCTAGCCTTGTATTGTGAATGGAAGCATGAAATCCAAAATGTATGTGGTTGATTAGAGTTTGAATGGTCTTTAGGAGCTCAATGATGTATGAAAATGGTGTTGGAACCTTGGGTTAAGTTTAAATGGTTGAATTGTGAAATTCGGATAATTGTATTATATGTTTGAGGATTTTATGGCATTGTAAAGGTTATTTGGTTGACTGGAAGAGTATAAGTGTGTTGGATAACCTAAGAAGCTTGTGGAATCGCATGTGTATGGTATTGACAATATGATGTAACCAGGTGTTTGTATTATGTGATTATATGTTGACATATATATATATATGCATGTTCCTTTTCATACCACAATATTGGTTGTGTATGTATATGATTTTTCTACATATTGTGGTATGCACACGGCTAGCCAAGATAAGATGATTGTATATGATGTGTATGTATGATTTTATCGCATCTCCATACCATTACATGCTAGCATGTCTATATGATGATTATGATGGTATATATATATGTTTCGAGGCATATTGGCCTGGCATTTACATCATCATCATGTGATTTCATAGTAAGAAATTGATGTGGAGGTGATGATGATATGCGATATATGATGATGATATGATAAAGACCCCTACTACTAAATCCTCTCCTTGGTAGAGTCAGATGGCAGTGAATAAGATGATATGATAAAACATCCCTATTGCTAAATTCTCTTCTATGGCTAGGTGTAATATTTTGAAATTTTTTCCTAAATGTTTAAGGCTTAACATTTTAAAATCTATAAGAAATTTGTAAAAATAGGTATACACTATTCTGCATAAAATAGGTTAAAGAGGTCAATTATTTCAGTTGAAAGGAAAAAGGAAAAAATGATGATTTACCTTTTGAAAAAAGAAAAAAAAAAGGAATGGCAGTCATGCAACATGAGGAGAATTTTATGAATTTTGAGAAAAATTACATCTAAGGACCCGAAAGTTTTGAAAATTATAAATTTATCCTGAGTCAAGGGCATTTTTGTAAATATGAAAAATTATAGTCAAAATGAAGCTTTCAATGAGTTAAGACCAATAGAATATGGTATGAAATTTGTTAAGATCAAAATATAAGAATTTTTCTTTTAAATTCTAAGTAATTTTCCTTCAAGTTTTAGGTAGTTTGAAGTAGGTTAGCAAGATTTTCTCCTTCTTCTCTTCATGTTTAATTTTTGGCCTTAACATGGATTCATGAAAGGAAGTGGTTTCATGCAATAAATTAGAAGGAACAATGAGATAATGTAAGAAAAATAAGGTTTGGTATGTTTGAAAGTAAGAAAATGAAAATCACTTTTTTTCTCTTCCAATCCTTGTTTTGGTCAATTTAATATGATGGGAAGGAGTTAGATTTTCAAGGTTTTGATGTTAAAAATGGATTCCTTGGGTCCAAATTAGCTAAGAACAAGTATTGAATTCAAGGAAAACCAAAAGATAAAGAATTCGGATTTTTAGGGGTTTAGTGAGACTTTATAAGACAACCCTTATTTCTAGTTTATTAAGTTGATATTGGATAATGTTGTAGGACTTGTAGGAGTTCAAGAAAGCTGGTGGAAGTTTTGGTTCCAAGTGCAAAAGTAAAGGAAAATATAAAAGGTAGCTTGGTTTATTTTATTGCAATATGTTATTCCTTGTTGTTTCCATTATTATATCTTGTTGCCAAATTGTTCTTATGTTGATTTGTGACTAGTTTTGACTGTAAAATGAAGGGTTTTGTTCCCTGGGATGTCCATTTTCTAAGGAAAAACTCTGTCAAAATTTTTACTTGACAATATGATATTATGTGATTATATGTGAAATGTTTGTGAAACTTGAATGATATATTTGCATTGGATAAACTAGCTACTAAGATTTTCCCAAATCTCACCCCCAAGCACTAACATGATAGATTCAAGTGCTGACAAGACCTCCAAGAAGACAAGAGGCAAGGAGAAGATTAATGATAATTATATTTATAGCCACCTTGGTTGTTTGTTTTCCTGTACTTATGTATGAAATTATATGAATTTTCATGAAGCTGCGTTTTACTGCTATAATGTTCCTTTAGAGTTCTTGTGATGTAATGAACATATTTTGGAAGAGTTTGTATCATGTAAGAATGGTATATATTTAATTTTGGAAGTTGTATGCAAAACTGGCCAGTTTTGAGCACTGTTTAATATACAGTCACTGTTCATTTGAAATTCAATTTTCTATATGATTTTTATATATGTCTAGAAAGTAGACATAGAGGTCTTTCCAAAGAGCTAAAGATCACTAGATTTGGATAAATATACAAATTGTTATGAATTTTTTTAGATGGTTCAGAAAATCTGGAAAAGTAGTTTTGACCAAATAAATAGTGTAATTAGACTAATTTTCTGAATGAATTGGCTTAATTAAATTCCATTTGTATATTTTTCCCATATAGGAAATATTTTTATCTATTTTTAGAGACTTGAAGCATCCTCATACAATTTTCCTAGAATTAGTTATGATTTTTCAAAATTTAGTAGGGAAAATCAAAATTACCAAATGAATAGTATTTTGAAAATTTGAATATTTCTCATTCGATCTTTTAATGATTCAAGTTTCTAAATTAGCTCATTTAGCATCATATATGCTATTATATATGGGAAATAATATAAGAAAATAGGATATGACACTAAGAGAGCCAGGTGGCAGTGGATTCAAGAATGCACCTTCCTTAAATCACCACCAATTTGCGGTGGTCCAGGGAAAGAAGAGCCACGATCTGAGCTCTAGTGTAATCTTTGGCCAGGTTGCATTAGGGTAAGATGAGCTTGGTGATATCCCAAAATCAGTTTTTAACGACTATTGGAAAGAAATCATCTATTCGAAATGTCTTGTGATGATGATGGCTTGTGGTTCTAGCCGTGTATGAGGAAGAACATGCAAACCATTCATTAGAATTTCATTGCACCATGTCACGATTGTGTGGATCAGTATATATCTATATTGCGTGTGGTTATTTTCGGCTATTAAGACTTTATCTCACACCCCTTTTCCCATGAATTAACCTTTTAGGTGAAGGTTCTAGCACTAGTCCAGAGATGATGAGGGAAGCATAGCTACTTCGGTATTGGGAATATCATGTTCTAGTGGTGTATGTGTGTATTGACTATGTATGTTATACCAAGTAGAATAGTGTGTTTGTAATTGCCATGAGAATCTAGATGATTGTAATGATGATGGTGGTACAATGTGTATATGATGATGATGAATGATATGGAATGTTATTGACCATGATGAGTTGATGTGATGTGATATGATGTGATGCATGCATGGTTCAGAGTAATTTTGTGTCACAATGATAGTGGAAGTGAGTCCAAAGGTGGATTTGGGCCTTGTTGACATGTTTTAGGGCATATAGCCTATTATGTTAATTTGGGTTTAAGGAGGTTAAAACTTAGAGGAGTTGTTTTTTTGAGGTAAAACCTCTTTGGACAAGCTGGTCTAGTCATTTTAGGACCTATGTGAAGATCCATAATGGTCAAATTGCCTTTGGTGGCAATTGTAGGTGGAAGGTTGCACGTTTTGGTCAAAAAGTACAAAATCTCCATATGGAGATGGATCGAGGTGAAATTGGTGTCTACAGATAGATTGAGATAAGATTGACCTACAAGAGTTGGAATTAGGTCAATTGGAGATCGGAGCATAAAGTTATGCATGTCAGAAATTCACCCTGAAACTTTGAAATTTTGTTGATATGGTATGAGCAAGGGGCGCTGTGGTGCCAGGGCCAGGCCGTGGTGCTAGACCTTTTATTTTGATAAAATTGAAACCCGAGAGCACTAACACCACAGTGTCATTATAGCAGCTGCAGTCTTACACTCTATTTCAACTGTTCTAGTGTTCTTGAGGTGTCTTGTGGCATTTTTTGCTGCTCTGATGATCTAGGAGGTAAAGTTGAGGTGTTTTGGTTTTGTTTTGTTAGTTTTTGAAGTGATTAGTCAAGTTTGGAGGTGTATTGGAGTAGGGTGTGATAGTAATGCTAGAGTAGAGCTAACCAATTAATAAGGGAGTTACTTAACTCAATCTTCATTTAGCATCATTTATGCAAATATTGGCAGTAGCTATGGTTTAGAACTGTATTTGAGCAATTTGATGCATGAGGAATGTTTGAAGAACTATGCATAATTGAAAATTGTTGATCCTACGTAGTGGGATTGGATAGGTTTTGAAGTGTTTCATATGCTTATTGATGCCATTTTGCTGCTATAAGAGTTGCTTCCAATTTGTATGATATGGTGGATGTTTTGGGTGCAACATTTTGTGCATGTATACTGCTAAATATGTTGATATACTCAACATGCGATGAAGTCATGGTGTGAAAATACAAGCCGCGGTGAGATTTGAGGTTAGAGCTAAAGTAGTTGCAAACCGAGAGCATCATCGTCGTTGCTAACAAATATACACCATGGTGAAAATTCCTGCTGAGGCCGAAGGGCATGCAACCCGAGAGCAGCCATGCCATGACTAATCCATTAAAGCTACAGCTGAGATCACACATCACGACTACAATAATTGAAGTCACAGCTACCCTGTTTCATCATTAGGAACTCGAGAGCATTACAACCATAGCAAACCAAGACATGTTGTAGCGATTTTGCTTGATTTTGATTTCTGAAGTAGTTCCAGTAGCAGATTTTACCACGGCAGAATTAGGGACAACATGGAGAAATTTTCCATCTGATTCAAAAGATAACCCCTTCTACGCCTCTCTTTTGAACCCTAGCCCAATTTTTCCTCATGCCACAACTTCTTCTCCTCTTCCTACATCTCTCAGCCACCAATCCCTGTCCTCTCTCTCTTCCATGCTCTTTCTTCTCCATTCCCTATTCTTTATGACCTCGTGCATGCAATTTTTTTTTCAACCTTCTCTCATCTTCGTGCTCTCTCTTCTTCAACCTCCCTCTACTTCTTTTCACTGGTCTTCAGTATTTCAAAGCCATAACCCCTGCCTTTCACTGTGGCTCGTCCATCCACTCCCATTCCAGCCAAGTCCTTCCCCTATTCTCTCATTCATGTAGGCTTTGTCTTTAGTCTCTCTCTCTCGCTCTCTTACACTCTCGTCTTCATCCTCATCTTCTTGGTGCCCCATTCCCCTGCCATTCAGTCTCCATCCTCAGTTTCACTTCCCTTCCTTTTTCTTTCGTCTTCACAGCCTCCATTCTTGGTTAGGATTGGCACTCCATTTTGCGAGTTGGCTCATGATTGCTGCATTTAAGTGCTTGCATTTTAGCAGTGAGTTAATTTTGGGTCCTCTACTCATTTCACAGCCTTCTTCCTACTCACCATGGTAAGGTTACCTAGCCTCTATTTTGATTGTATGCATAGCTGTTGTATGGTTGGCTATTTTAAGTATTGCTAAGGCTAGGTTAAATTTCTATTGTCAATGGGATGTCCGTAAGTCTAAGAAATTATTGGACCAACTTGTGATTAGCTTACTCTATCTATTCTACCCTAGGACAATTTGTGCTTATTGTGTATGTGTGGGTCATATTGATGGGTAAGACAGATTTGGAAATAAGCATGTGTTTTGATTGGGACTACTATGACGTTGAAACTAATAATAACTCAGTGTGTTGTAGGTCCAGGATTTGGTGACTTTGCTGCTAAGTTGGTTTTATATTTTTCCCTTGTGGTCTTGAGTCTTAGTCTCCCACAGAATCTTGCCCTTATTTTATCGCTTTTTCCATGTGGAGTAGTCATGTAATCAGGGGACATAATGTTAGAATTGTGGTCTCATTTGGTTGTTAGTGGTTATTGAAAATAGTAAGTTAACATTTATTTTCGTCAGCTTGTAAGGTAGTGTTTAAAGTTGTCTTTTTTTTGGTGTATTTTTGTCCGTAGCTCATTATAGTATTTGGGGTAGCTTATCTTAGACTTTTGTATGTGCTTTTGTCTTTTTTTTCGTTGGCCTGGTTGTCCTTTTATCTGCCCATGGGTGATTTATTTACAGGTATAACTCATACTAAGAGAGCTACTTAGCAACAAGTTGCACCTTCACATTAGCCTGATATTCCTGCAAAGCAAGAGGAAGATGAAGAAATTGCCCTAGAGAAGCCCTGCCGATTGATTTATTAAAAAACTTTCTCTTTTGGCCTCAACATAGTATTCTGGGAGGGGCTGTAGTACTACTAATTTAATATCTTGACCAGGGAAAAGAAAGCGGGTCATATCGCCCTCATTCGGGAGTTTTATGCCTAAGCAGAAAAACATAACTCCCTAAAATGCAAGGTTCAGGGAAAATAGGTCAAAATCTCGAAGGAAATCATTCAAGCATTCCTTCGCCTTCCTACTATGGAAAATTGCCGTTATAAATACTTCCTTGAGCACCCTGAAGAAGTACCTTTCCAGGAGATTACTGAGCTAATAACCTTGCTTAGCCGAGCTCATTAACACATTCTAGATGGCTCCCCTTGTCACATTAAGCGTGCTCACTTGCATAAAACTGCGTGATATTGGCTGTACTTCATATACTATAACTTGATGCCAATGACACATTTGAGTGATGCCACACGGGAGAGGGCCCTCCTTATATATCTTTTCATGCGAGGAGAACTAGTGGATGTAGCTCAACTCTTCTTTGACTATTTAAGGAATTCGATCATTAAATCTCATTTACCTGTTGGGTTTCCTTATATAAGCAATGGGCTTTGCAGTCAAGCTAGAGTGGCCCCAAAGCAATGTGATGAGCTCTTCCTGCATAAGCATGAATTTTGATACGACTCTATTAGAATAGCTGATAGGGTAGAGCCAGGACAGGAGCAACCACTGGATGAGCTTGAAGAGATAACACCAATCGATTAGCCTGCACCTCCACCACCACCTGCTAAGGAGTACACTCTGGAGAGATTATTTATAATGATGCAGTAGGTCCAACAGGATGTAAATTAGGTGCATCAGGATGTCCAGAGCATTAGTGCCACTCAAATCAGAATGGGTTGGGACATCCAGAGGCTAGCGCAGTATACACAAGTTATTCGATCTCTTGAGGCGGTGGCTAGGCCATTAGACCCTATGGATATGACTAGAGATCAGGATCCCTCAGAGGACAGCTAGATTAGAGTTTTTCTTTTGTATTTTGATGTTATGCCATGTGTTTAGAACTCTTATTTTTTTTATGTAATCTTTGGTGTAGTGTTGCTTTAGTTTTGTGGATATTTTTCCTTTGTTGCTTTGTAGTTCTTTTTAGAACTCTTGTTTAGCTATTTTGGCATACCCTTTGTCTTAAACTACTGTAGGTATCCTTTTATGAGCTTAAATGACATTGTTGAGACATCTTTTGCATTGCTTAGTTATTGCTTTTCTTGCATTGGCAGATTCTTTCTGTGCCTCTCTTATAGTTTTATCTGGTTATGTTGAGATGTTGTTTGAGAGATGCCCCTCATTTTTCTCCAGTGCATTGGTCTTGACATTGAGGACCATGTCACATTTAAGTTTGGGGGGGTAAGGGATGTTGTTTTTGTTCTTTTTGGGCTGAATTGATGTAATTTTAAACTTTTACCATTACTTGTCCTTTTTTTGAAACCATACTTTGAGCTAGATTGTTAAGTTATATTTTGAATTGCATGCATGAATCCAATGATTATGGGTTGCTTAGATTATAAATTGCACAGGAAGGGTATGTAATGCTTGTAGCTACTTGAATTGCAATATCAATTTCTTGTTTTCTAGTAATTTTGAAGAAAATTCTTGCGCACAATAATTGGGGAATAGCTTGAATACTTGTATTGAGAGACAATAGTAGCAAGTTGAGGTGCATAAATTTTCTAAATATCACTACTCTAGAACTTATCTTAGAACCCTTTGAGGTGAATCAATGACTTCGTTTGTTTTTTGGGAAGTGATTTGGGCATTCTTTAAAATGCTTTTGAGTCTTTCAAGCCTACCCTTTATGTATATTTATCCACTTGAACCCCTCTTTGAGCTTTATATTGAAAAACTTCGTGAAAATTTCTTTCTGGAACCTATATTTGACCCTAACCCATATAGCTTGAAAAACCATGAATTACCATTGGTCTTAAGAAAAATGGTAAATCATTTATGTTATGAGATAATGGTATGAGAAGTGTATATCATAATGTATTGTGGAATTTGGGTATTGGCAATGCAAATTGAGCATCATGTAACTTATTTGCACCAAAAAAAATACAAAAAAAATCAATAAGTGCAAATATCACCTTAAGAGATAAGTTTAGGGGAGTTACTTCGCTTCATATAATGAGCATCAAAATGTTAAGTGAGGAAGAGAGGTGGTTTGTAATGTATTATTTATCTCAGGATATTTGAAGTTCCTCTTTCCTTTCATTTCAATAAGCCATCAACCCTGGCCATGCTACAAGTTTAAAAGTCCCATTGATCTTAGAGTTGCATGGTGTTTATCTTGTAAGTGGAGAGGGAGGAAGAAGTTAGGCATGTGAAGTGTTAATGTTAAGGCATTTTTATGCATATTGGAGTATTGCTTTTGATCTTGACACTTGTAGGAAAGTTGTTCTTTGATTAATCACACACACTCTATTTGGAATTACTGGGAAACTGGTTATTGAGTTGTAATTCATATAGCTATGGTCATTAAACTCATTCCTATGTTGTTTATCATTGGTAGCAACTAGTGAGGAAGAAAATTCACGTTGTCATAGTAATTAGATAATTCATGCAATCTAACTGGTTTTATTTCTAACTGGTTTTAATACTGCAATTTACTTGAGGACGGGTAATTGTTTAAGTTTGGCGTTGTATTAACCACACAAAATTACATCTTTTTAGGACGTTTTCCTTGAGTTATGCATACATTGGATATATATTAGATACTCAAGATAGAAAAATGTGCAATCTAACTCTAATAATGCATGGTAGTATGTTTTTGCTCTATTGTGCATTATTTTTGCTCTTAAATGCAAACCATGAATTCTTATCTTTGTTATAGGTCTTATGTGAAGAATATTGAAACTACTCAGGCCCTTTCTTAGAGCTAAAAGACCAGGGAAAGAATGAGACTTGGACCTGGGGTCATTCATAATCTGAGAAGAAGGAAGCAAAGAACGAAGTTGGCTCTAGGAGCAGGTAACACCATGGTGTGGGAACATGAGGCCGCGGTGGGACTTAGATAGTGACGCTTGATGCCGCGGCATGATACTGTATAGCCACAGCTAGAGTTACACAGAATCAAATGAGTCCGCGACATGTATCAAGTTGTCATCACGCTATTCCTTCATTAGCAAAGCGCATAGCTTCAATTTAACAGAATAGCTCAAGGGTTTTGGGGTATATTTAGTTCTATCAGTTTAAGGGAGATCCTTGACGACCAGGGGTCATTTGGGAGGCTTGGCTCTGCTAGGGTTTGTATTTGGGTTGAAGATTCAAGCTTGGGTTGAGAGATTTTCAAGAGATTGAGCTCCTTCATTGCTTTTATCTTTTTTCCTTTCATTCTTTTCTCAATAATCTTCCATGGGTCCAAATATTTTATATATTTATGACTTTGTGCTAGACATGAGTAGCTAAACAAGTATTCCCAGGGTTGTTTCAATCTTTTATCTGGATTAGATATTATTTCTCCTTTATATTTGTGATTAATGAAATGATTATGTTAGTTTAACTCTATGCTTAATGCTTCTGGTTGTTTGGCTATCAATGAGATTATGGGATTAACTTAATTAATGCTTGAGAAAGTTAGATTAAGTATAGAACTTGAGTTAAACAGTGTGAGTGTAATATCCTTAATTTTATGGGATGTTATAAAATGAATAAAAGATGAGAAACAAAGAGAGATGGAAATGTTATATATAATCAGGCTTTAGAAGGAATTCATTTCTCATCTAATTTTCAGAAGAAGTTATGTTTAGTTTTTAATTGGAATTAATTTTCCATAAGATCCTTAGAAGAAATTAATTCCAGAACTTATTCTGGAAAATATGCAATATACCACTTGAATGAAAATCTGCTCCGAGCTGAACGTAACGATATAAGTATTGCATAACTAGGAGATCTAGGTTGAGAGATAGACCAATTTGAAAGTCAATGTGAATTGTACAAAAAGAAATAATAAAAAAATTAGTCTTTAGGTAAAATTATATGAAATGTCCAAAAGAATAGATAATTACATTTTGACCCCACTTAAGGGCAAAATGGATATTTCACAAATTAAAAGTAAAATGTGAATATTGCATTTAAGGCCCAAAAATGAAAAAGGTTGAAATCATAAAATGCGCAAGGAATTGGGAAAAATAAAAGGACATTGTTAAATGTGAAGAAGGGTAAAGAGGTCATTTTTTTCAATTAAATAGAAAAATTATATTTTGAAATAAAGAATCTTTTAATTTAGTCCATGAATTCACGTGGAGATGAAATAAAAAGAAGTACAGCTAATGACCTGAATGTTTCAAAAATTATAAATTTGCCTAAGCTAAGGGTATTTTTGAAAATATGAAAAATTATAGTTAAAGTAAAGCTCTCAATGAGCTTAGCCCAATAGAATATAGTACAAAATTTATTAAGATCAAAATAATATTTATTGAGTAATTAGAATTTAATATTAATATTTTACCTGATAAAAATTAGTTTAGACGGTAGAAAAAGATAGTACCAATTCAAGGACACTGACTAGATCTTGATAAAATATATTTTGGGTCAAGATAATATTTTAGTATAAAAGTTATTTTTTGGATAATCTTGTACTAATTGAATGTCCAGTTTGGCCAAAATAGTTAATCGGTACGGGTCAACTCAATCGGTAAAGGGTATTTTGGCCAATAAAAGTTATTAAAGCAATTTTTGGCCAAGAATGGGACAAGTGGCATGCTACAGCTGATACATGATCTTAATGGAATTAGTTAAAAGCTTTATTTATAAAAAGTAACCAAAGTTGACAATTAAAGTAACCAAAGTTAACTTTTATTACTTAATCCCTTTAATTACTTAATTAAGACAATTGCAACACCTTATATTAGGGCTTATTTCCCATATGTTAGATCATTTTAGATGTCTTTCTTCCTGGTTTAGAGACTAAAATCATAATATAAAAAAAACTGAATTTTTCAAAATTTGGGGTACTGTTTATTTGGCAATTTCCCTTTTACCCAATGAAATTTGGAAATTCATAACTAAATCGAGAAAATTGATCTTAAGATGATTCAAATCTCTAAAATTTTATTAAATTTAGATCTACATGGAAAAAATATAAAACAGTAACTTCATTGGGCCAATTTGTACAGTAAATTTCGTGGACTTTACTGTTTATTTGGTCATTTTTCTATCTTCCAGTTTTCTGACCTTTATTTTGAAAAATCATATTTCATTCTATTCATGACCAAATCATGCATAATCTAAGTAATTTTAAAGCTCTACATTTCTACTTATAGAAACATTTTTTTTATACATTTATTTCACTTGCACAGGGCATATCATTAACTTAAATTGTGAAGGGTCAGAATTCTACTGTTACTGGGACAATTTTGGGAAAACTTACATATCTCTTGTTCTATAAATCCAATCACTTCCAAATCAGTGGCATATGGATCTTAAGACATAGATATTTTTATACATGTAAAAAACTGAATTTTTGGAGCTCTATATGATTTTATGTTATCTTTTAAAATTTCCAATACTTAACTTTTAGTTTCCAGTTTTCCCAATAATGTCCTATTCTGAACCCTAATTTTGAAAATTCACCATTTATTGTAGACAACTCCAAATGAGGTGAATTAGGTGTCATATTAAAGCTTGAGATGCCTCTATCTGGTATAAAAATCCCATAATCCTAACATCACATTAAGTATAGAACAAGGGCAAACTAAACAGACACATCTAGAAAATGCCCTATTTCAATCTATATTGCAATTTGCTTGCCAAAACCCATGTAAACGAACTCATTTTGGCATGAAACTTGGTAGAATATAACGTCATACTCCAACATCCAGAACTGAAAATTATCATACATTTTCTACAATATTAACATAATATTCACTATTTTATAACTTCATATAAAACAAGGCACAAATAACAATTCATATCATAACATGACAACTTGCACATCAACAACTCATCATTTTCTTTTTCATGCCTTTTGCTCCTTCCTTAGCTCTTTTGCATTGGTTCTCCCTAGTATGGTTATTCATTGAAGGGGGGTGAGATTCAGAGAATCTGAGTAGCAATCACCATTCATGCAACATATTATCACATTAAGCATATAATCATCATAAAATATCAAGTGAATACTTTTAAACATTTATGCCATAATATTTTACAAAAATTTTGGCAGAGTTTTATTTTGTATTTTGGACATCTCAGGGTCTCAAAACCCCTTAATTAACTCAAACAATATTCTCAAAGCATCACAAATGATCATATCAAACAATAGGCAAGTCATCAAATTAATTGAAAATCACATGACAATATAAGGCAAGAATAGGGAAATTGCTACCTTTGTGAATCCTCTTGGCTTTTCCTTTAGTTTCACCTCTTTCTACCACTTCCATAAGTTTCCTTAGGCTTCCTCAAACCTAAATACATCATCAATTAGCTACTTAAGCCACTGATTCATAGGGCTTACTCATAAAGTCTCATATAACCCTTGATTTTCTAGTTAACTATCCTTAAACTTTAACTTGAAATCATTACTTGTTTTTAAGATTTTGGACCATGGAAAACCCATTTTTGAGGTCCAATTTATGAAATTCCAACCCTAAATGGAACCCTAGTCTGACCAAAATTCATGGAGAAAGAAGGAAAAATGATTTACTTTGCAATACAACAAACTACTCCATGAAATCATGTTCTGTTGACTAGTTGATAATTTCTCCTAAGTTTGGCAAAACCAAACTCATTCCTTTCATGATTTAAGGTTTGGCCGAAATTCATCTTGAGAAGGGGAAGAAATATACTCCATGCAACTATCACCATCTAATTGAAATCACAAGGTTGGATAGAAGGAATCACTTGCCAACAACTTGAGCTTTGGATTTCTTGGAGTTCCTTCTTCTTCTTCCTCTCTTTTCTCTCTTTCTTTCTAGTGTTTTCTTGCTTTGCTTTTCTGTTTCAGATCTCACGCCTGAAATGAAGAGAAAGGAGGGTTTAACTGCTTAATTAGCTCACTAATTGCATAATTAACTTTAATCAAAATCACTTTTTAAGCAAAAGTCAACAACTTCCTTTACAAGTTTTTGGCATGCCTTCCATGAGAAGTCTTGGACAAAATGGTGAGCTGAAATGTCACGCACAAGAGAGCTTTGAGTGTCCCAAAATTGTTTAATTTTTTCCTGGTCCAGATATATCTTGAACCGGGTAATTTTTATCTGTACCGATAAAATTACTTTTTATAGTAAATTAGCATTTTGGGCTACAGGACTATTTTAATTTTATTTTTATATTTTCTTAATTATCCTGTCCCAAATGATATCTGTATATGACCTATATCCTGTCCTTGTTTCTTTTTAATTGCCCGTGGGGCCCACAGTTTACTTTATCGGCTTACTGTTACTTTTGGACACTCGACACTTATTATTTCTTTATGCTTAAACATTAACTCGTAGTGCCATATACCATTGGATTTCTCTCTTTGAGGGCTTCATTTTGATAGTAATTTTATATATTTACAAAATTACCCCTGACCTGAGTTAAATTATAATTTCTAAAATGTTTGTGTCATTAGGTGTAATTTTTCCCAATGACTTTTGCACTTAGACTCCACGTGAATTTTATGATTTTAGGACATGGATGTCATTTTTGAACTTCTTTAGAGGCAAAAATATAACTCTCATTTTTCCCTTAACCGGGAAAAATGACTCCTTTGCCTTATTTCATGCAAAATAATATCTACCCTTTTTGTAAAGTCCCTATGCATATCTAGATATTTTAACTTTTTTGGAATGTTACAGTAATAACTCATCTTCTCTAGCTCCTCAACATGTCTGAACCAGTGAGAAAAGAGGGAGGAACTCATGCAACTCAAGGACGAAAGAAGACCAAGCAAGAAGCAAAGTTTGTCTCCCAAACTTCAAAGGTAGGTTTCTATTGTTGCTATCTTGCTTATACTTGAGTTTGGAGAAGTTTTATAGATTATTTCTCTGCATTTTATCTCTAAAATTTTCTGCCTAGAGAGAGAGTAGAGAGAGAAAATGAAGCCATGAAGAAATTAATCCATGAAAAGTGATGTATAGGGCTTCAAGGATTAAGGATATACCATTGGATTGCAAATTAATTGGGTAGTTATTTTTCTGTATTTTTTTGGGAAGTTTCTTCCTATTTAGGGTTTGAAAAGAAAAGAAAATTTCATAATTTTAACCCCAAAAATGAATTCCTTGGGTCCAAAATAGGTAGAAATGAGTGTGTTGTATAAGAAAATGCCAATGAATTACAAAGTGAAAATTTAAGGTTCAAGAGAACACTTTGTTAATGAGTTCATGTAATCAGTGACTCATGACATTATTTTGTGATGCAATAAGGTTCAAGGAATTATTGAGAGGCCAAAGGAAGTGTCCACAAAGTTTGGAGACCATTGGAAAGCAAGAAGGTAGTTAATTTCCCTATTATGCTTAATGTTTTCATGCTTTATTTTCATACTTTTATAACTATGCCATATATTTTTTTAGATGTTTATTGATGATTGTGCATTGATTGACTGGTTTTTGAAGGGTTTTGTAATCCTTGGATGTCCATTTTACAAAGTGTTACCATGCCAAAACTTTTAGGAAATGTTATGGCATAAATTGTTTGAATGATTTCAATGATGATCCATGAATTGATGATGATAACATGTGTGCATAATTGAGCTTAACTACTAAGATTCTTATAATCTCATCCCTCCCAAATAATCATTATGACTAGGCCTAAACTATGGGAAAAAGTGGTCAAGAGTGCTAAGGAGAAAGAAGAATGATGATGAAGCACGATATTGCTCTCAAGTTATGATTTTGTAGTTTGAAATGATATGTAAAGTTATGAATATGCTACTAAATCTGTATCTCCATGATTTTGTGATCATTAGATCATTATCAAATGTTATGCATGGATTTTGTATGATGAATGATGATGTATTATGTCTATGAAGCTTACTTTTTTAAGTTATGATTGGAAATGTTCAAGTAGAATACTCTAAAAATTATGAAAGTACTATTCATATGAACATGGTATACTACGAGTGTTAGGTATGCTGAAAAAGTAGATGGAATAAGCTTTCTATAGAGTTAAAGAACACCTAAATTGTATAATTGTACAAGTTATGGTGAATTTTCAAAATTAGGATCCAGAATAAGACAAAACTGGAGATTGGAAGTCTTGGACAAAGAAATTGGAAAATTAAAAAAGGATTATAAAATCATACAAAGCTCTAAAAATTTATCGGTTTATATGTATGGAAAGGTATATGTCTTTGCTTTAATATGCCACTTGTTTGAGTGCAATTGAAGCTATATAACAAGAGTTCTACATATTTCCCTAAAACTGTTTCAATTAAAGTTAAGCTCTGACCTCTATTAGTTTAAGTTAATGTCATGCCCTATACAAGTTGAATAAATGTATAAGAAAAATATTTGTAGAAAGTAAACTCATAGGGATTTCCAATGACATAAAGAATGCATGAATTGACTCAGGGTAGAGTGAAATATGAATTTTTAAATATAAGACCAAAGTCCTAGGAAAGAGAAAATGACCAAATATACAGTAAATGTTTGAGAAATAAATTGCATGAATTGGTCTATAGAATGCTCTATTTCATATTTTTTCCAAGTAGAAAATATTTTTATCTATTTTTAGAAACTAGAATCACTTTGAGGTGATTTTTCTATAATTAATTATGAATTTTTGAACTTCATTGGGTAAAATGGAAATGCACAATGAACAGTGCTAAAAATAAAGAAAATTCTGTTTTAATATTTTTATATAATCAAGTCTCTAATTATGCAATAATAGATATAAATGGAGTTTAATACATGTAAAATGGATGTAAGTTTAAGGTGTTATGGTGAGCACTTGTAACTTGCTTTGTTGAGTGAAGGGTTGTGTTGATAAGGTAGAGATACACTTGACAACCTCACATAGTTACACTAAGATTTGAATTGCAATTAAGGGTTCAATTAATTAATTAAGAGATTAATTGGTTAATTAAGCTATACACCTAATTGGAGTCTTGAGAGAGCACTTTTAGGTATTGTAGAATCCTTGGCTAGCATGGTCAATCATTGAGAACATATAAAAAAGGAGTTAATTAGGTATTTAAGAAACACAAGTGAGAGAAATAGCCCTAGGTCTTAAGTGTACCTTAGTTGTTCCTAATCAATCCTCTAATTAAGTAGTTTCATTTGGTGTTGATATTTTCTTTCAAATAGTGGTCAATTTGCTGTTTACTCAAATTAATTGAATATGAGATATTTAATACTTGACCCCTTTTGATCCAAGTCCTTGAGGGACGATACCTTACTTATCACTTTACTATTACCTTGACCTATATGCTTGTGGTGTAGCCAGATAGTGAACATTTGGCAAGAGAAGCAAGCTATGAATGAAACTCTAATAAGAGAATGAATGAACCCACAAGACGAGGCTGCGGAGGGAGGATGAGGGAGTTGAAGGTTTTCTTTCAGTGAGGAAAAAGAAGAAGCACCACAATTGTAAAGGGAGAAGGAGCAAGGTGAGAGGCACTACTACTGTATTGAGTGAGCAGAGTTAGGGCATGAAGTAGAGAACATAGAAGTAACACAAGGAGAGGGAAATATGAAATTAAGGCACTTGTATATTTGAATTAAGTAAAATTTTATAAACATTTATAACATTTGAAACTAACTAGCTTAGTGGCTAAGTGCTCTATCCAATTTTTGTCAAGACTCGGACATGGTAGCCATGAGAACTTCTTATAACTCCACTGCTGTGAGAAGCCATTTTCATCTTTTCTATTCTTTTTGTCCCTTTACTCAAGGTGCCACATTGTCACGAAATCATATACATGAGAACTTCTCATGGACTTAAACACTATATCAAGTTCTCAAGGACGTTTATTAATGAGAGTGCTTTTTACAATTACTTATCATTTATTTTTTCATTTTTGAAGCTTTCTCATAGATCTTCTCATGAAATAATTCCATGAGAAAATTTGGTACTACTTTCTCACCAAAGTGTGAAACAATTCTCATGGCTTTTCTCACACTTTTCTCATAGATTCTTCTCACTATGTCTTTTCGATGAGAAATTCTGTGAGAAATATCCCCCAAATTGATGTTCCATGAGAAGCTCTGTGAAAAATGCTTACTAACTTTCGGGTTGTAACAACTTATATTAAGGCCCATTTCCCCATGTATAGATCATTTTTGAGTTCAAATATGCTTGAAGAGAAGCTTGAATCAATTTAATTACAAAACATAATTTTGTCAACTCTCTCGAGTACTGTTCACTTGGCAATAATACAGTTTATTCCTTCAAAAGGTATTGTAGATTTGGTCATTTCTAAAAATTTCTAATTTTGACAATAATTTTGAAAAATCATATTTCATTCTATTCTGGACCAAATCATACATACTATATGTCCTTTGAAAGCTCTATATATCTACTTTCTAGAGATTTTTCTTGTATATTTATTTCACTTGCACATGACATGACATTAACTTAAATTGTAAAGGATTAGAATTCAACTTTTACTGGAACAGTTTTGAGAAAACCTCTGTATCTTCTATTATATTCCTCCAAATGTTAATTCAAATGGTTTTGATGACTCTAAACAACAATGAGCTTGGAAATTCAATATCAAAGGAACACAAGTAATATGAAGAACAAAGTTGGAGTTTCCTTAAGATTGAAGAGTTGTTTCACATATTTTAGGAATTCGTTTGTAAAGGAAGGTAGTTAAGCTTTGAAATTTACCTCACCCAATATTAAATGAGATATCTATTTCAATGATTAATGTTTAGCTCATTATTTCAAAATGGTTTTCATGAAAAGAGCTATGTTATGAGGATGAAGTCTTAGTTTCATAGATTTTTTTTTAAGTGTTCGCTTTGTTTTCATGAAAATGTTTTAGCCTATGATGACAAAGTTTCAAATTCAAAATTGTTTCTAAGTGTTCTCATCATGTTTTCATGAAAAGGATTATCTTATGTGCATAACCGGTGAAGGTTATAAGGATAAAGACTCAATCTCAAAGCTATTTTAAGTGTCTTTTCTTTTATTTCATGAAAAGGGATTGATGTTATCTGCATAACATAGCTATGCACCATGTTCTCAGGACTATCCATATGGTTATCCTGATAAGGTAGGCACCTTATTCACATAAGGTAGTGAACAGTGAAGGCTAATTGTACTGTGCAGCCCGTTATTCGCATAACCTATGGAGATTATTCGTATAACGCGTGTTACAGAGCACTTGGACTCTTCTTTGCTAATAGATTATCCATATAACCTAGGGAGGTTATCTGCATAATCTTTGTTACATAACTCATGATCTTTCCTCAGCAAAATAGGTTATCTGCATAACCTTGGGAGGTTATCCTAATAACCTTTGTTTTACAAAAACTCAGTTTAAGAAAAACTTAACGTTATCCTAACAATTGAGTAGGTTTTCATGAAAATGTTCTTGAGCTAAAACTTAGTCATTCTAGGTAAATGTTATCCGCATAACAAAAGGTCTACATTGAAAACAAGAGCCAATGGTCACCCGTTATTCGCATAACCTAAGGAGGTTATCTGTATAATCTTTGTCAGATGCATTTGATGCAGTAGGTAAACAGCTATTTTTCTGAGAGTAACGGCTAATCTTTGTTTCCAATGGATAGTTTTGCTATAAAACTATAAATAAGAACTCATTTAATTTGTTGGATAATGAGGAAAAACATATAAATACCAAAACGCTGCAGAATTGATTACTGATTCTTTTAAAGCTTACCTACATTCTGTTTAGCCCATTTATTATTCTTAAATTTTCATATCCACTCTTTTGAGAGAGAGTTTTCATATCTTGACCTATACATTTCTGCACACTTATAGATAGCACTTAGTAAGAAGATACACTAAGAGATTTGTTTTTACTCTTGAGTGAGAAGAGTGGAGTATTTGTTTAGCTCAAAGTTCGAGTTGGGGTTGTATTGCAGTTTTAACAAAAGCCGATTCAAATCTTGCAAGATATAGTGAAGAAATCTCAAGTGGTGGCTTGGGGACTAGACATAGGTCAAGTGAAGTAGACCAACCCAAGATAAATTACTGTGTCTTCTTCTCATTTACTTTCCAATTGCTTTTTACTTCTTATACTCTATTTTTCAGTAATCTTTTATTATCACTGCTATAATTAATTTTCACAGAAAAATCTAAACTTCCCAATTCACCCCCTCTTGTGAAGCCAGCTGAACAAACAAGTGGTATTAGACATCGGACTCCTAGTTGAAGGATCTAACAATCTAGGAGAGTACATGACTAGTTTTGGTGAAGGCATTCTTCTAGAAGGAAATAACATCAATAGACCACCTAACTTTAGTAGAGAGCATTATGGATACTGGAATATGAGCGTGCAAATCTATCTTCAATTCATTGACTTGAATATTTGGTCTATTATCCAAAAGGGAGACATCGTCCTGATGAAACTACAAGATGACAGGAAGTACAGAAAAAAACCTGAAGAAGAATGGAATGAGGAGGATAAGAGAAGAGTCATTCTCAACTACAAAGCTAAGCATTGCCTAGTCAGTGCCCTCAACCAAGATAAATTTTACAAGGTGTCCCAATGTACAATAGCCAAAGGTATGTGGGCCACTTTGGAGATTGCTCATGAAAGGACAACCGGGGTGAGAGAAAATAAATTGAATATGTGTATAGGTAAATATGAAAGCTTAAAGACGAAGGAAGATGAAAACATCAAGGATCTATAGAAGAGATTCACACTCATTAGGAATCAACTGAAGAGCCTTGGGAAGGAATATACTCAATCTGAAAAGGTCAGAAAAATCCTTAGAGCCTTACCGTTTGAATGGCAACCAAAGGTGACAGCAATAGAAAAAGTTAAAGGGGAATCCATGACATCTGTCACAGCCCTTTTTGGAAGCCTGGAAGAATATGAACGAAAATTGAAAGCCCTTAAAGAATCTTCATCTTCTGATAAGAAGAATAAATACCTGGCCCTCAAAGTAGAGTCAGAAGATGATGATGATGATTCTGAAGAAAATGCTGAGCTAGATGAAGAAACAATGGTTATGCTAGTGAGAAGATTCGATAAAATGTATGGAAAGAAGAAATTCAAAAGATTTGCAAAGAAAGATGGAGTCACTAGCAACAAGAAAGAGAACGAAGAATCCATCATATACTACGAATGCAAGAAACCTGGACATATCAAATGGGAATGCCCTTTGTTGAGCAAGAAACAAGGAAATGACAAGAAGGTTGACAAAGGGAAAAAGAAGAAAGCCTTCATATCTCCCATTTGGGGAGATAGTTCAGATGAAGAAGAAGAAACAAAGGATAATGAAATTGCCAATCTATACCTAATGGCTCAAGAGATTGCAGAGAAGGAGAAGAATCAAAACCAAGATAGTGATAGCTATTCTGAGGTAAATGATTCTAAACCTTCCTACGATGAACTACATGATGCATTCAATGAACTGATGGAAGAATTTGTCAAAATATCTAAATATTTGAGTCAAGCTAAAAAGAAAATATACAAGCTTGAAAGTGAATCTCATACATCTTTCACTGCTTCATAGTTTTCTTCCTCTTCTTCCACTACTTCTGTCTGTGTCTCATGCATTGAGTTGAAAGATAAGAATAGTTATCTTTACAAGACTCTAACCAAACTTACTAGAGATGAGGATATGCTAAAAGTGTTATTGGGAAATTAGGTTGTAAGTAAAAACAAAACTGGTCTAAGATATAACTCATGTGTGGTCAAAGAGAAACTAAAAAACAAGAAACGTAATCTTTACCTGAGAAACTTTGTGCATGCTAATAACATTAAACCAGCTCAGAATATAGAGTCATTTCTAGTTCATAGAAATCAAAGGGACAGATACTATTGTCATTATTTCAGACATGCATCTCTTTCCTCAAGCCCTTTCTCCACTTGCCACTTCTGTAACAAGAAGAGTCATATGTCCTTTACTTGTATGTATAGGAATGAAGGAAATGGCAATGGAAAGAAATGGGTTCCCAAGGATTCCTCTATTAACAAGAAAGGACTTAAGCATATATGGGTACTTAAAAGAAAGAACTGAAGTCTGTTTTGCAGGTGTCTCTCAAGATAAAGAAAAGCAACAAATGGTACATGGATAGTGCCTGTTAAAGACACATGACTGGAGAAAAAGCTAAATTCAATGTATTAAGAGATAAGAAAGGAAGAAAGGTTACTTTCAGTGATGACCAATTTGGCAAGATAGTTGAGATTGGAATTATTGGTAGAAACCCAGAAACATTAATTGAAGAAGTTTGGTTCATGATAGGACTCAATCACAACTTATTGAGTGTAAGTCAAACCTGTAATAGAGATAACTGGGTTCTGTTTGATTCCAACTACTGCTTAGTCATTAGAAAGAGTGACCGCAAAGTTATTCTCAAGGCACAAAGAGACAGTAACTATTACACTATTAATTTAGATGAATTATTTGCCATAAACTCAATATGCTTAATAAGTGAAAATGATGATAGTTGGCTATGGCATAGGAGACTAGCACATGTTAGCATGCATCAATTAAACAAACTCATTAAAAATGACCTTGTTCTTGGATTACCCATCATCAAGTTTGAAAAAGATAGAGAATGTAATGCTTGCCTTAAAGGGAAACAAACAAGGTTCTCATTCAAAACCAAAAATATTGTCTCAACAACTAGACCACCGTAATTAATTCACATGGATTTGATAGGTCCTAATTGAAATAAAAGTGTTGGTGGTCATCTATATGTACTTGTTGTAGTAGATGATTATTCTAGATTCACTTGGACAATATTTCTTCCTTCTAAAGATGAAACATACGATACTTTTCTGATCTTTGCTAAGAAAATCCAAAATGAGAAAAGTTGTTCTATTGTTTGTATTAGAACAAATCATGGTGGAGAATTTGAAAATGCTAAATTTGCTGATTATTGTAATAAGAATGGAGTAGAGCACAACTTCTCAACACCAAGAACACCTCAACAAAATGGAGTTATGGAGAGAAAGAATAGAATAATAGAGGAAATGGCTCTTGTTATGCTGAATGAAAAGGGGCTACCTAAGCAATTTTGGGTTGATGTAGTGAGCACAATATGTTACTTGATGAATAGAGCATACATCATACCTGTAATATCCTGAAATTTCTCTTAAATGTTTAAGGCTCAATATTTTAAAATTTATAAGGAATTTTCAAAAATAGATATACACCGTTTTGCATAATATAAGGTGAAGAGGTCAATTATCTCGGTCAGAAGGAAAAATAGAAAAATGACCATTTTGCCCCTAAAAAAAAGGAAGAGAAAAGAAGAAATTGGAAAAAAAGAAAAAAGAGGATGAGATCGAAGAAGAAGAGGCGGTGGACTCATATGCCTACAATGAAGTAAATTTTATAAATTTTGGAAAAAAATTACACCTAATGACCCGAAAATTTTAAAAATTATAGATTTTTCCTAGGTTAAGGGTATTTTTGTAAATATAAAAAATTATAGTCAAAATGAAGCTCTCAATGAGCTAAGACCAATGGAATATAGTATGGAATTTATTAAGATCAAAATAATATTTATTGGGTAATTATGATTTAATATTAATGTCTTACCCAAAAAATGTCAGTCTGGACTGCAGAAAGAGGCAATATTCATTCAAGAAAAATGGGTGGATTTTATATTTGGACCAATTGGGATAAGTATATTATGATAATTTTATATCCCAATATAGTTCAAACATGTATCCCAATAATAGTAAAATATACTGCTAAAGTAGCTTTATTTGTACAGACCGGTTCATGATATCTCTGGATAAGTAATTATCTAAAATTTTTAGACCAAAGTACCCTCAAATTCATGATCCATATGCAGCACATGACAAAATGGCATTAATTTAATATTTTCATGAATTTTCAAGAGAAATCAATAAGCTTTGGTGGCAAATTCCCATTAGTTTGTGAGTTTAATATAATTCCTACTTTGCTTCATGTTTTGGCCGACCAAAGAAGCAAAGAAAGAGTGGAGAGAGGTCTGAAAAATAGCAAAGAAAGAAGAGAAAAATGTGAGGAAGAGGAAGAAGGAAAAATCAAGAAAAAGGTAAGAATTTTCCTTTGAAATTCTAAGTAATTTTCCTTCAAGTTTTGAATGATTTAACGTTAGTTTTTTTTTAGTTCCTATTCTCCTCCTTTGCTGTAAATTTCGTCCAAGATAAAGGAGTTAGGAAAGAAAGTGATTTTTTGCCATAAATTAAAGAGAAAGCATAAGATTAAGTGAAACGAACAAGGTTTGGTATGTTTGGAAGTAAGAAAATGAAAATCACTTCTTTCCTCTTCCAATCCTTGTTTCAGTTAGTTTAATATGATGGGAAAGAGTTTATTTTTATTAATTTGATGCTAAAAATGGATTCCCCATGGTCCAAAACCTTAGGAGCAAGTATGGGGTTAAATAAAAAGCTTAAGGTGAAGAAAATGAAATTCTAGGGTTTTGTGAGTCTTTAAGAAGTAACTCATGAAACCAGTGAATAAAGTGAATGTTTGATGGTGTATTAGGAATTGATAAAGGCCAAGTAAGTTCTTGAAGGAGGTGGAACCAAGTGGTGAAGCATTAGATTCAAGAGGAAAAGTCAAAGGAATGCTTCAAGGTAGCTAAGTTTTATATTTTTGCTTTATGTTCTTTCATTATCTTTCTATGATTAAATTGTATTGCCATATTGCAATTGTGATTTCTTTGATTGGTCTTGGCTGTAAAATGAGGGGTTTTATTTCTCGGGATGTCCATTTTCTAAGCCATTATGCTGCCCAATTTTTTATGACTAATGTGGCAATTTATTGTTTAAATATGATTGATGTGATTAGATGTGATCAAATGTGAGTTATTTGACATGATTGACATAATTGCATGAAATGTAACTTGCTACTGAGATTACCTCCAATCTCATCCCCTCAAGTATCCCAAATGATAGGTACAAGCAAATGTCAAGGAGATCAAGGAGCCAAAGAGAATGAAAGAGAGAATGATGCTTGATGATAATTTCAAGCTATGATTTCATATTTTGAAATAATGTATAAAAATTATGTATATGCATATGGACCTGTATCCTTGTGCTATTATGTCCTTATGAGCATTATGAAATGTTTGGCATGGATTTGAAACATGGAATGATCATGTGAGCTTGTTATGAAGTCTACTTTTCCATGTTATATTGCTAGAAGATCATTTTGTAGCAATGAAAGTAAAGTTTACACTGTATAACTGAAACAGGGCAAGTAAGTCAAGTGTTATATATTATCTGAAACTATAGAGAACAAGCTTTCCAATGAGCTAAAGAACACTCAATTTGGATATGTGTACAATTTATAGTATATTTTTGAAGTTAAGGTTCAACACTAGACAGTAAAGTAAAAGCTGCGAATTTTACTGTAAGTATCACTTACTTTGAAAGGAAGTATAAAATTGGACAGATCTCTAAAATTTAGTGATTTACATGTTTGAAACTATCTATGTTTTGAGTTCAATATGCTACTGGTTTGAATTCAATTGGAGCTGTACAATGAGAGATATACAAGTTTTCACAAGACTGTTCCAATAAGAGTGAGGCTATGACCCTTAGTAATTTAAGTTGAAATCATGCCCTGTCTAGACTAAATAAATGTATAAGAAAAATATGAAGGTAAGTATACATATATATCTTTCCAATGGAATATAGAATACATGATTTGACTTAGTATAGAGTTAGATATGAATTTTTAAAGTTATGGCCAAAATCCTAAAAAAGAGAGAAATGACCATTTGTACAATGTAAGTTTGAGTAATAAACTGTACTGATTGGTAAGGTTAAAGGAAATTTTCCTATTTTTAGCTTCATTTAGAGACTTGAATCACATTGATACAATTTTTCTGGATTAAATTATGATTTTTCAAAATTCATCCGGAAAACTTGAGAATCAAATAAATAGTACCACGTTTTTTTATTTAAATATTTTGGTTCTATTAATGGTTCAAGTTCTTAATATGGGCGATTTGGACATTGTACATACTATAATATATGGGAAAATATAGATAAAAGTAAGGTGTTACATTTTTTGTATTAGAGCAAAGATCTGGGTAAATCTTTGCATCAAGAGAGGAAGGTAATCCTCTTAGTTAGAATTTCCCCTTTGAATATAAAAAATATTCCTTTTGAGAAATTGGCTTAAGAATGTTTCAGTGGCATAAGATATTAGTCTTAAAGATAGCTTATGATAGTTGTTGGATTAGTTGAGGATGTTTTAAAGAATGTGTTTTCCTCAGGTCTTGAATGTTTTGAGAGTTAAATCATAGTTAGATCCTATCAGTAAAGAGAAGATGTAGGATCATAGAGGATCCTATTAGGGCTCAGAGATCGTAGTAGATCTCATGGTCACAGTAGACCAATTGTGAGGTTGCAGTAGACCTCTAAAGAGTATGAGATGATGAGAAAGATTGATGAGCCCTATAGTTATGATAGTTTTCTGAAAGAAGATGGCCTACGATGATTTTAAAAAGATATGAAACCTCATTAATCAGCAGCTAATATGAAGGTTGACGTAAGGCTTTTCTCTAATGCCAAGCCACTGACTAAAAAGTAGCTATGAGATGTGATGGTAGGTTGCTAATGAGTAAAAAGCGAGTATCCTACCTAAAAAAAGCGAGTAAAAAGTAATGAATGAAAAAGGCCAGTAAGGAATAAATGATAGTTATGAAAAAAAAATCAATGGGGGAAAACTAATGTAAGATTTAAAGAAAGGTAAGTTAGAAAGGAAAGATGGTTAGTAACCCAGATACAGGAATTTGGCCTGAGCCTAATCAAGATCCTATAAGGGAAGACATAGGATCCAGCAAGATTTTCATTCAAACTAAACTAAGAACTCAAAATCCAAATGCTATTAAAGCTATGTATGATAAATATCATGATGGATTTGTGAGGATATGCTCAATTTAGATTTCCTTGGTATAGTACAAGAAGCGAAAGAGATTCTTAGAAGGGCATTATGATTTTAAGCTTCCTATAAGAGAATGGGTTGCGCAAGTACTAGATATCATAACAAGATCATGAGCTCTAGAGCTGTATTAAGGAGTTCCCTCAAGGTTAAGTGTTTAACACTCTGAAAGGCTATGTCATTGCCTGAACGCTACAGGTAAAGCACTATCAGGAAGGAAAGCTGAGGCAATAGAATTCTCAGATAAGGATCTAGAAGAAGATTTAATTGAGAAACCAGATGACAATAGTAAGCTTAATGTTAGTATGGAAGCCCCATAAGCTCAAGGAAATGTGCATATATAGGGAGCATGCATATACAAATAAGATGTATAGCTGCAATCTTTGACTAAATATACATGCAGCCAGATGCTGATTAAAGATTAGTAAAGAAAAAGACCAGGGGTCGAGATACGATGATAAGTTCTTACTAGTGATGGTATAATGAAGTAGTAGTTAATGTAATTGTGGAGGTCAAGTTGATATTAAGAGTCGTTAAGATATGAAGAGGTGCTCAACAAAGGCTAACAGTATAAGCTCATACCTCTCAAATGACTCTAGTAACAGTAAATGAATGTACTCCCAATTTAGATTCCTTGCAAGTAATCCCTAATCTTCTAGATCAGTAGCAGAAAACTATTAAGCAACTGTAAGAGATAGTTAATGCTTAAGGACAACAAGGGAAAAGCTAGAGCCCTTAAGGTTTTTGGCTATACCACAGCAGCCTCAAGTAAATTAGTAGGTTCTGTAGGATTTTCCCCAACGCAACTAAATGTGTTCACCAACCACTAATATATGATTGCCTGATGATAAAGTATTAGCTTCCATTCTTTGATGATAAATTTGATGTGTAAGTTGTCGAAAAGTAGATTGTGAGCCTTAAAAAAAATTCAAAGATGATAGGATACACGTTGGAAATGGAAGCTTGATAGTAAAGGAGGCTAACCAATAGTGGCAGAACATGAAATGAGCTAATTAGATAAGTTGAGTATGTTGCAGCAGGTAGTTTTTGTGCACAAGTTCTTTGGATGAAGTAGCTAGAAGATCTTGAGATTGAAATAAAGGAAATCCTAATAAGATGTGATAATCAAATTGTCATTAATATTACAAAGAATCCTATCATATATTTAAGGATAAAACACATTGAAGTAAGACGTCACTTCATAAGAGATCACGTTTTGAAAGGGGATGTCAAGTTGGAGTTTTTCCCTACTAAAGATTAGCTTGCAAACATTCTAACAATGCCACTTGCAGAAGATAGACATGGTGAAATCAGAAGAGAATTGAGAATGGTAAATCCTAATGAGTTATAAGCATTTTCTGAAATCTCTCTTAAGCTTATGATTTAGTTGATAATAATGCTAACTTAAGCATAAGAGTATCTAGAAATTTGTTTTATAGGTACTTCTTGATTTGAAATAATGAAAATCTAATAAAATGAAGTACCCTGCATGTTGAAATGAAGTTATAATGAGAAGAAAAAGCTTATGGGGATAACACAACTATCTGTAAGTGTTTATGATTTTTTCAAATATGCTTATTCGCATAACCACATAGTCTTATGCTGAAAATGAATTAATTTTCTAATATGCATGGCCTCTGTGTTTAAGGTTATTTAGATAAAGTATGAGGCTTTTCATGAAAATGAGAGCTTATGTGAACCTCTGGTCACTATGAAGCTCGATTTTCGGATAAGGTCATCACCTTATGTGCATAACCTACCTTATTTACTTCATTGTATGTGTATTGTGAAATTTGATTTCAGGATAACCTACCTACCTTATCCATATAACATTACATCCAGAGAAGAAGTTCCCAAAGTAAGAACGTTATTCGCATAAGATAGCAAGGTTATCCAGATAACATATTGTTTGCTAATATTCTATGTGCTTTTTGTGATACTCCTTTTCATGATAACGTGGGGTGCTTGTCCAAATAACTCTTCTCTTCTTCCTTCTATCTCGACTTGGTTATACGGACAACCTAAGGACCTTATCTGCATAAACCAAGCAAACAGTGCCTCTGCATATACTCTATGAAGCATGTTATTCGCATAACCTACATATGTTATAAGTATAACCTTGAGACTCTATATAGGAATCTCTGATTTTCAGTAGTCTTTTGTGCGGAAAACCTAGCCTTATGCTCCTCAAGCTTTCCAAAATCTCCTAAGTTCCATTCTATTTCTCAAATTCAAACTACTTTTCAGCCTATTCTAAACATCTTTCACCATTCCTAATCATCTGGAATCACTGCTATGGCTAAGACTAAGGGAGGAAACCAAGGGGAATGACCATAGCGTAACGTGAAGTCCAAATATGCAACAAAATCAGCAAGCCAAGGGAAAAGGAAAGTTGAAGCTAGACCGAATGTTCTAACAAAGAAGCCCAGAACACTAAAATCAAAGGAAATCCCAAAATCTGAGCCTCAAGCTGACACTCATGTAAGTTTATCTACTATTGAGTCTGAGCAAGCTTTAATTACAAATGAGCTTATTAGCATAAGGATTTTGAAGGAATCATATGAGGCTGACTTTAAGAAATATAAGGTAGTCAAGCCTCATTTTGTTAAACTAGAAGAGTTTCTTGTGGGGAATAAATTTGAATTTGCTAGACAATTGGAGAACTATAGGGATCTGATAGAATTGTAGGAAGAATATGAAGAGGAAGTGGTGCATGCATGGTACAATTTCTAGAGGATAAACAATGAAACAAAAGTGCTTGAGGTGAGGCTAAGGAAAAGGTAGATAGCACTGCATCCTGACTTACTCTCTGAGATTCTGAACTTGTCCAATGGAGGAATCAGAGTCAGCATTGATACAGCAAAGTATCCCCCTGAAAATGAAAATGTTGATGAAGATGCTGGAGAGGAAGCTAACTACAAATGGAGCATAATTATATCTGAACTGCTCAGGCAAAGACAAAATGTGCCTTCTGAAGGAAAGATAGCTTCAACTCATCTAAGTGTTGAGAACATGGTACTCCACTACATTGTTTCCTGTATGTTCTTCAACAAGAGTGGAGGCTACAACTATCTGTCTAGAGGAGAATTCCAAGTCATAGTGCTACTAATAAAGGGAAAACCAGTGAATATGGTTGACATCATCTCGTAGAGAATATAGAAAGTAAGAACTTACGAGTAGGACACTCAGTTGCCATATAGGCATCTTATCACCAGAATCTTGAATCACAACATTCTAAATATTGAAAGAGGCCTTGTATTGCTTCCTAAAGAGTTCAATGAAAAAGCACTGTAGAAGATGGGGATGAGTTTGACAAATGGCAAACGGGTTGACAGAAAAAAGGATACTGAAGAAAGTGAAGCAGGTTATGAATCAGCAGATGCAGTCAAGAATCATGAAGTTAGTGATTCTAGTTCCTCTTCCTCCTCACATGCTGATCCTCAACAGCCTTTACACCCTAAACCACATACTCCTGCTCCTACTAATCTACCTACCCTATACCAGAACCTATTCCAGACATCCATGGCCACCAGGAAAGAACACAGAGTAGATATCATCAATCTTGGGTATCTTATTGCTGAGATGCAAGAGAAATTTGAAACCAAACTTGAAAATCTTACCCAAGAAGTGAAATTCCTACGTGAGCAATTAGCATATGGTATTTCTCAGCCTTCCTCTTCTCCAATCCAACCACCTCCTTTTACATTCACTGGACCTACTACTTGTCCTGAGACTTCTACACATTCACTGGACGAGAATAATGGAGAAGAATGAGGGAATCCAAAGAAGGGAGGATAAACTCTATGGTTAGGGCCGTTTCTCATTTAGGCCCTATTGGTGAGGTAAGCAAGAGAGGCAATCATGGTGGAAGTAGCAGTAGTGGTCGTGGTGGCTTTTAGAGGTTGAGGGGCTCTTTTAATAGAGGTGGTTGTAATAGGGACGACTTTAACAGAGGTGCTCATAATAGAAGAGGTTCTAATTTCAGTGGACCAAGTAAAGAAGATATAATGTCATCATAGCCCAGTTTTACTAGCACCCCCGCACCATGTAAGAAGTATGGAATACGCCATGGAGCATGCCCTTGTTTCATTTGTTACAACTATGGGAAGCTAGGACATGTTTCTTGTGGTTGTACTACCCTTAAGCAAGTGGGTTCTACTCAGAAGCCAACAATGCCAGGAAAGGTCTTTGCTATCACACAGCAAGAGGTGGATGCTACACTTAATATGATCCAAGGTGTTAATTCAGATGGTTTTGATTATTCTAAACAAATGAGCTTGGAAAACCTATATCAAAGGAACTCAAGCAAAATGAAGAATAAAGTTGGAGTTTCCTGAAGATTGAAGAATTGTTCCACATGTTTTAGGAAACTATTTGTAAAAAAAGGTAGTTAAGCTTTGGATTTCAATTCACCCAATATTAAATGAGATGACTAATTGAATGATTAATAATTAGCTCATGATTTCAAAATAGTTTTCACGAAAAGAGCTACCTTGTGAGGATAAAGTCTCAAGTTCAAAGATATTTCTAAGTGTTTTTCTTGTTTTCATAAAAATGTTTTACCTTATACATAACCATTGAAGGTTATTAGGATAAAGACTCAATCTCAAAGCTTTTCCAATGTCCATTCTTCAATTTCATGAAAAGGGATTAATGTTATCCACATAACACAGCTTGGGGACCATGTTCTTAAGTCTGTCCAGATGTTTATCCTGATAAAGTGGGCATCTTATTCGCATAAGGAAGTAAACAGTGAAGGCCAATTGTACTGTGTAGCCTGTTATTTGCATAACCTAGGGAGGTTATTCGTATAACATATCTCACAAAGCACTTGGACTCTTCTCGATTAAACAGGTTATCCACATAACCTAGGGGGGTTATCCGCATAACCTATGTTTCAAAACACTTTGACTTTCCTCGAGTAAATAGGTTATCCACATAACCTAGGGAGATTATCTACGTAACTTATATTTCAGAGTACTTGGACTTTCCTCAGGTAAATAGGTTATCCACATAACTTAGGAAGGTTATCTGCATAACCTATGTTACAAAATTCATGGCTCTTCTTCAGCAAAATGGGTTATTCGCATAACCCTATAATGTTACCCTGATAACCTAAGTGTTACAAAAACTCAATTTGAGAAAAACTTAACTTTATCCTAACAACTGAGTAAGTTTTCATGAAAATGATTTTGAGCTAAAACTTAGTCATTATGGGGAGCACGTTATCCATATAACCTAGCTAAGTTATCCACATAACAAAAGCTCCATGTTGAAAATAAAAGCAAATAGTTGCCCTTTATTAGCATAACTTGAGGAGGTTATCTACATAACCTCTGTCAAATGTATTTAATGTGGTAGGTGAATGACTATTTTTTCTAAGAGTAACAGCTAATTTTTGTTTCCAACGAATAGTTTTGCTCCAAAGCTATAAATAAGACCTTATTTAAGATGCTGGGTAATGAAAAAACAAGAAATACACCAAAACTCTATGGATTTGATTTCTAATTCACTAAAAGCTTACCTACCCTATGTTTAGCTCATTCATTATACCTGAAATTTCATATCCACTCTTTTAAGAGAGATTTTTCATTTTGTATATTTCTATACACTTGTAGATTGTACTTAGTGTGAGAGTACACTAAGAAAGTGTTCTTACTCTTGAGTGAAAAGAGAGAGAGAAGTTTATACAGCTCAAAGATTGGGTTGATGTTGTACTCTGGTCATTGCAAGAACCCATTCAAATCTTGCATGAGATAGTGGAGAAATCTCAAGTGGTGGCTTGAGGACTAGACGTAGGTCAAGTAGACTAGACCGAACCAGGATAAATCACTATGTCTTCTTCTCATTGCTCTTTACTTTTTATACTCTATTTTTTTACTAATCTTTTATAATCACTTTTGTATTTCCTTTTTCAGAAAAATTTCAAACTTTCCAATTTACCTCTCTCTTGTGAAGCTAGCTGAACTAAAACAAGGTACTCTAAAACTCAATGATTTTACTACTCATGCGTTATTTGATTATGGTATTTCACACTCTTTTATTTCATTTAATTGTGCACAAAGGTTAAGTATGGTAGATAATGAGTTGCCTTTTGAGTTATCCATCTTGACACCTACAAGAGTCTTTGAGAGAACCATTCAAGCATGTCTAAACTATGTGGTGCATTTTAAGAATCGGAGTACCACCCTAGATTTGATCTACTTGCCTTTGAGAAGGATTGATGTTATCATCAGTATGGACTTGCTTGAGGCCAATAATGCTATCTTAGAATGTGCTAGGAAAATCGTGTCTTTGCCAATGAATGTTCCTAGCTCCTGGGGTGGTAGAGCAAGTTTCCACCTTTCTTATGCTCATGTAGAGAAGTGTTTACGTAAGGGTTGTCAAGGCTTTTTGTTTTTCTTCTCAGTATAGGCAGAAAAGGAAGAAGGATTGGAGAATATTCAGTTCATGTGTGATTATCTTGAGGTATTCCCTAAGAAAATTTCTAGTTTGCCCCTGTTGAGAAAGTTAGAGTTCTCCATTGACTTGGACCTGGTACTGTCCTATTTCTAATTTCTAAGTGTAATATCCTGAAAATTCTTTTAAATATTTAAGGCTCAATATTTGAAAATCTATAACGAATTTGTAAAAGCAGGTATACGTCGTTTTGCATAGTATAAGGTGAAGAGGGCAATTATATCGGTCAGAAGGAAAAAATGAGAAAATGACCATTTTACCCCTAAAAAAAAAGAAAAAGAAGAAAAAAAAGATGAGAAGATCGGAATGGCGGTGGACTCGTACGCGCAATGGAGAAAATTTTATGAATTCTGGGGCAAATTACACCTAATGACCCGAAAATTTTAAAAATTATAAATTTATCCCCGGGCATTTTTTATAAATATAAAAAATTATAGTCAAAATGAAGCTCTCAATGAGTTTAGACCATTGAAATATAGTATGGAATTTATTAAGATCAAAATAATATTTATTGGGTAATTATGATTTAATATTAATGTCTTACCCGATAAATGTCAGTCTGGACCGCAGGAAGAAGCAGTATTCATTCAAGAAAAATGTGTGGGTCTTATATTTGGACCAATTTGGATAAGTATATTATGGTAATTTTATAATTATAATTAGTATCCCAATAATAGTAAAATATACTGCTAAAGTAACTTTACTTGTCCAGACCGGTTCAGGATATATCTGGATAAGTAAAAATCTGAAATTTATGGACAAAAAACCTGCTCAATTTCGTGACCTAAGCTGCACATGGGGATATTGAGATTACTTTAATATTTCCTCACATTTTCTTAACTTTTCAATCAAGCTTCATGAATGGACACATGGCAACTTCTTATTGCTCACAAAGTTTATAAATACCCCCTCCTTGGCTCATGTTGTGCGTCATATTTGGGCAAGAAAAGAAGAAGAGTGGTCTGCCATTTTGAGAGGGAGAGAGCAGCACGTGAAGGTGATGGAAAAAGAGGAGAAAAAGGAGAAGGAAATTCAAGGAAAAAATTGGTAAGTTTCTACTTGTAATTTCTATGGTTTCTAGCTTAGTTCTTGGATAGTTTAAGATGGTTTATTTGAAATTTCTCCCCTCCTCTTGCTGTTTAGTTTCTGTTTTAATGTGGAGGATTTAGGAAAGAAAGTGGTTTTGTGCCATGACTTAAGGAGAAAGCATGAGATTAAGCAAAAGGAAGCAAGTATAGTATGATTTAAGTAAGTTTTGTGAAAAACCAATTTCTTCCTCTTAAGAACAGATTTTGGTCAGACTAATAAGGTGGGAAGGAGCTGTATTTTCATGTATTTGATGGCAAAAATGAGTTCCCCATGATGAAAAACCTTAAAGATAAGTATTGGCTCAATGATTAGGCTTTAGATAAAGAAATTGAGTCTTTAGGGTTTTAATGAGACTTTATGAAGTAGCTACTTGTTCTAGTTGATTGAGCAAGTGTTTAATGATGTTAAGGGACTTGAGGAAGCCTAAGGAGGCTAGCGGAAGCATTAGATTCAAGAGGAAGAGCCAAAGGAATACTTCAAGGTAGCTAAGTTTCATATTCTTGCTTTATGTTCTTTCATTGTCTTTCTATGATTAAATGTTGTTTCCATATTGCAATTTTGATTTCTTTGATTGGTCTTGGCTGTAAAATAAGGGGTTTTATTCCCCGGAATGTCCATTTTCTAAGCCATTATGCTGCCCAATTTTTTATAACCAATGTGGCAATTTATTGTTTAAATATGATTGATGTGATTAGATGTGATCAAATGTGAGTTATTTGACATGATTGACATAATTGCATGAAATGTAACTTGCTACTGAGATTGCCCCCAATCTCATCCCCTCAAGTATCCCAAATGATAGGTACAAGCAAATGTCAAGGAGATCAAAGAGCCAAAGAGAATGAAAGAGAGAATGATGCTTGATGATAATTTCAAGCTATGATTTCATATTTTGAAATAATGTATAAAAATTATGTATATGCATATAGACCTGTATCCTTGTGCTATTATGTCCTTATGAGCATTATGAAATGTTTGGCATGGATTTGAAACATGGAATGATCATGTGAACTTGTTATGAAGTCTTCTTTGCCATGTTATATTGCTAGAAGTTCATTTTGTAGCCATGAAAGTAAAGTCAACACTGTTTGACTGAAATAGAGAAATTAAGTCAAGTGTTATATCTGCTCTGAAATGAGAACAAGCTTTCCAATGAGCTAAAGAATACTTGATTTGGACATATGCCCGATTTATAATGAAATTTTAAAGTTCAGGATCAAAACTGGACAGTGATGTGAAGGCTGCAAATTTTACTGAATATATTACTTCTTTTTGAAAAGTGATATAAAATTATACAGAGCTCCAAAAATTTAGTAGCTTACATTTATGAAAATATTTATCTTTTGAGGTTAATATGCCACTAGTTTGAGTTCAATTGGAGCTGTACAATGAGAGATATACAAGTTTTCCTAAGACTGTTCCAATAAGAGTGAGGCTCTGACCCTTAGTAATTTAAGTTGAAATCATGCCCTGTCTAGACTAAATGAATGTATAAGAAAAATATGAAGGTAAGTATACATATATATGTTTCCAATGGCATATAGAATGCACAAATTGACTCAGTATAGAGTTAGATATGAATTTTTAAAATTATGGCCAAAATCCTGAAAAGAGAGAAATGACCATTTGTATAGTATAAGTTTGAGCAATAAGCTGTACTAATTGGTCAGGTTAAAAGAATTTTTCATATTTTTATCTTGTATGTCATGTTTCTAGCTTCATTTAGAGACTTGAACCAAATTGATACGATTTTTCTGGATTAAGTTATGATTTTTTAAAATTCATCCAGAAAACTTGAGAACCAAATAAATAGTACCACATTTTTTTTTATTTATTTTGGTTCTATTAATGGTTCAAGCTCCTAATATGAGCTATTGGGACATTGTACATAGTATGATATATGGGAAAATATAGATAAAAGTAAGGTGTTACGCTAAGGGTCTCTATCGTATGTCACCAGCAAAGTTAGTAAAACTCAAGAAATAGATTGAAGAGTTCTTAGAGAAGGGCTTTATCCCACATAGTGTTTCATCATGGGGAGTTCTAGTGTTGTTTATTAAAAAAAAGGATGAAAGTTTGAGGATGTGCATTGACTATCGGAATATTAATCAAATGATATATAAGAAAAAATATCAGTTGCTTTGTATTGATGACTTGATTGATCTGGTGCATCTGTGTTTTCTAAGATTGTCTTGAGGTTCGGATATCATCAACTCAAAGTGCGCACGGAAGACATGCCTAAAACCAATTTTCGGACTCGGTACGGGCACTATGAGTGTCTGGTGATGCCTTTTGGGCTAACTATTACCCCTACCAATTTCACGGACAACATGAATTGGGTATTTCAGCCCTATCTAGACAAGTTTGCAATTGTTTCATTAATGATATTCTCATTTACTCTAGGAGTGAAGAGGAGCATGAGCGACATCTCTATACTACACTATAGGTTTTAAAAGATCATCAGTTGTATGCTAAGTTGAGAAAATGTAATTTTTAGTTGAAGGAGGTGAAATTTATGGGACATGTAATTTTAGCAAATGGTATGACAATGGATCCTAGTATGGTACATATAGTTTTGAAATAGGAAAGGCTATAGTTAGTGACAGAAATTCAAAGCTTTTTGTGTTTTACTAGTTATTAGCAAAGGTTCGCCAAGGGGTTTTCTCAGTTGACTATACCTTTGACAAGATTAACACAGAAGAAGTGACCTTTCATCTGGGATGACAAGTGTGAGAGAGCCTTTCAGGAGTTAAAGGTTCTCCTAACATTTACTACCATGTTAATCATTCCCAACCTATATGAGACATTCACAGTGTATACGAATGCTTTGAAAAGGTGTTAGATTTGCTAACTTCCCAAGAGGGGGGTGAATTGGGAAGATTAAAATTTTCTGCAAAAGTGTAAAAGAAGAGTGAAAGCAAGAGTGACAGAAAAATAGAGTACAAAATATAACAAAGTGAAAATCAAGATAAGGGAAGAGAATACACAAATATTTATCCTAGTTTGGTCTTTATCTCTTGACCTATGTCCAGTTCTCAAGCAACCACTTGAGATTTTCCACTATCTTGCGAGAATTTATTGGGCTTCTTGCAATGCCACAGTACAACTCTATGCTCTGTTTTAAGAGCTTGCAATTTTACTCTTTGTACTCTATTTTAGTGCTTCCCAAATCCCTTATGAAATCCCTTCACAAAGATATCTATCATCCAAATAAAGATGAGATTGTTTACAGCAAATAAACTCTCTAATTTAGAGTAAATATAACAGTTGAAGTACAAGATAGGAAGTATGTGAGAGTTAAAGGCTTTGACTAAAGAATTTTGCAGAGTTTCAGTATTTACAATGTGAAAATAATTACCGATACTTTCAAATGAAGTTCTATTTATAGATTTATGTCTTAACTATTCGTTAGAGACAAGATCTAGCCGTTAGAGATGTTACCCAATGGTTACTCTGTAAAACTATCCGTTCAACAACCGTATTTAATGCGTCTGACATCCAAAGTTTGAATTTTAGGGAATCAATGGATGAATTTCACAGAAACTGCAAGCCAAAGACTTTAACATTGAACTTCGAATTTTCATTTTTGACAAATATTTCTATATTGGAACATATAAATTTTCAAGTTTAAAGTTCTTCTGGTAATTGCGAACAGTTGTTCCATATTGCTACAGTGCCTTCGAAGTTCAAATTTTGATGCCTGAAATTCGTCTGTCAGTGAGCAATTCAATAAGGCACAAAATTTCTTCTTTTCGAAATTTGAATGTTCAAATACCAAAGTTTGTCTGTCAGAGAGATCTCTTATCAGACTTAATTTAAAAGTTAGAATTTATGAAAACTGAAGTTCTTCTGTCAGAAGAGCATTTGAACAAACTTATAAACTATCTTCTCAAGGTTTGAATTTTTCAAAATAAAAGGTCGTCTGTTAGAGGATTGACTTGAAACTCTTTTTGAACTTTATTTTCAAATGATTTTTGACATATCTTCAGACAAATTTTTCATTTTTCATAGATTGTGTTTTACCCAAAATTTGAATTTTCAAAGACTGAAGTTCGTCTGTTAGAGAACCTCTTTTCAGACTAACATATCTTAAATCCAAAGTTCGAATTTCAGCAATCAAAATTTGAATTTTCAAAATAACATATCGAGTTTAACACTTCAAAATTAGTCTGTCAGTGGGTATTTTTCAAATACTTCATGAGTTAACATGAGAACACATTTTTTTAAAATATTTGTGTAAAATCAAAGCCTTTTACTCATGTGAATAAGATGAGAAATTCTACATCTAATCTTATACTCATTTTTGCTTAGATTTCTTCACTTGAGATCTTTGGCACACCTTTAATATCTTCCTTCCAAGCTCCAGTTGATTTGGAATCATAAAAACACTTGATTCAATATTCTCCCCCTTTTTGATGATAACAAAACAACTTACAAACTGAATTAGTACTTGGATTTGCTTCTAAGAGCTCCCCCTTAACATATGCATTAAAATCTGAAGATAAGTGCAGTATGTACCACATATCAAAATAGAGAATCTCATTCATTCATTCAAAGTTTCAGTACAGAGATATGACATTGCAAACACAGAATTCAAAGGCAAGATTGTCATTCATTATAAAAGAAAAATATAAACAGTCCATACAAGAAAGACCAAGTCATCCTAAGATCTAATCACTTCTTCTTGGGCTTAGACTTCTTGCTGTAGGACTTGCCAGATGGTTCTACAATAGTTTTCACAGTTTGCCCAGACGACTTCTCCCTCTTTTTAGCATCATCAGGAATTTGAACATGTATAGCAAGAGGAGGTATCTGGGATACTATAATTACTTGAAGAGACACAGGGACAAAAGGTAAATCAAGATTAATTTTAGGAAGAGGCACAGGAAGAGAGGTTACAGGCAGATCATCTTCAGGTTGATCATCCTCAGCATCTTCAATTATTTCCTGAACTTCCTTCTAATGATTGGCAAATCTAACCCTTCATGCTAAGGTCATGCCATATTAATGAGATGAGAGATGAGGAGCAAGACAAATGAACATCTCATCAAGCCTTTGTTTTTGAACTTGCACAATAGCATCATGTGCAATAGCTGTAAGATCCATGTAAGGTACAATACTTTTCTCCTTATTTAGGGCAACTTACATGAATGGTGCGGTAGAGATGGCTGCCACTAGTTTCTCTACTTGCTCAGATTCTTGAATAAAAAGAATTGAATCCTAAGTGTCTTCAGCTATAGGCTCAAGGGAACCTACTTCTTGAGGAGCTTCTTCCTCCATGCCATAGTCTAAGGGTGGACCAGGGCTTGCCACATTGCTGGAGGCCTATAGTGTGGCTAAAGTGCCAGCAGCCTCAGTAGCATATACATCATCATCTGGTTCAAAGGAGGCTAGCACAAATGAACTCGGAGGTTTAGGAGTAGGAGACCTAACAGGCTTAGAGAAACTTGGCTGAGGTGGAATTGATGTTGAGGGAATGACACTCCTGATATCCTCATAAGTATCAGTAACCACTTTCATATTCTTCGACAACTGATGAATCTGATCCTGCAGATGAGCAACTTTGGCATTTTGCTCATCCCTAATGCTCAGTATGAGTGCAGACAAGTTGTCATACAGCTCAGTGATCTTAGTTGGCTTAGTCTAGGTGGAAGGAGTAGATGGCACATGTATTTGAGTGGGCTGAGATGGAGATGAAATAGGCTGAGAAGGGTGAGGTATAAACCGTAAAGCAGCTTCAAAGGTTCTTGCTTGTTGTTGGGAGTTATCTTCCTCAAACAATAAATCTTCTATCTTCCCAGCTTCTTCCCCAATCCATCTTACATCCTTCCTTTCTATCCCATCCTTTGTAATTCTTCCTCTTTAAAGATTTCAGTGGGCTTACCCTTTCCTTTCTCCAGGTGTTGGATCATGGCATACTGAAGTATCTTAGAGGTAATTGAGGCATATGGTTGGGTAAAATATTTCCTCTGATCTCTTGCCTTGATCATGTGTTGGAGGATGATATGTTGTCATCTTTTGTTGAATATTAATCAGCTTGCAACGCATGAGTGCTGTCATCACATGTGCTTCAGCCGTTGTGATCAGATTGAAACTGCCTCCTTTGTTGAATATAATCCTAGACATAATGTAGTGTAGGATTGTGACTTGGGCACTGAGGTCAGTTGGTTTCAGCAAACTTAGAGGTGGCCTATTCTCTTTTCTTCTGAACAATGTGTTTAGTATACTGCTTTCTTTGTAATTCAGGAAAAGACCTCCTTCCTCTTCTGCAACCTTATCTTCATTCATGTATTTTGAGGTAGAGATATCAATTTTCAATCTATCCTGCCCAGGGATCTCCAGTATCTCATTGAAGGTCTCATCTGTTAGCCAGATTGTCCTAGACCTTAGATTTACTTCCTATTTTTCCTTCTTGCCATTGTACTTCAAGGAGACATGTCAGGTCTTAACAACCTCATCATCATATCTTTTCAATATTTCTAACAAGTTCTTATATTTAATTAACCATATCTTGGCATCAAAGTTGTTAGAAATAAGGAATCCTTCCATATTTACACAGTAAGGCTTAATAACCTTTTTACTAATAAACTTGGTAGTATATTCTCCCAGAATATAGGCATTGTTCCACAATGGCAGCATGGTCTCCAGACTCAATGCTGGAGGAGGAAGAAGGAGCAGGAGGAACAAGAGCAGCAGGTACAGTAAACTCAAGTTTCTTCGAGGGAGTAGGAGCATATTTCTTTGAGTCTGCTTTGGGAGTTATTTTTTGCTTCTTGGAAGGAGTTCCCTTGCTAGATTCGCCCTTCCTTTTCTAAGTTTCACCTTCCTTAGAGGTGTATTGGGATTTGACAGCTCTCTTTGGCCTTGACTCTCATTTTCCCACTTTTAGATTTTTAACTCTTGCCATTTTCATAAGTTAATGAAGTAGAAAGATGCAAGGAATGAGTTTATAAGGTGCGAAAAGAAGTTTAATTGATGGGAAAGGAGGATTTGTGAACAAAGTTAATGGGAATTTAAGAGAGAATTTGAACAGACTTGAGAGAGAGACGAATAGGGTTGCTTTTATTTAAAGGGAGACCTTTGGTTTTAACATCTGTAACCACTCAATAGATGAATTTTGAGAGATCAAAATTCAAATTTCAAGGAGTTACAAATTAACCCACAAGGAAATGTTTACTGACAAATGAATTTTCATTTGGGTATTTGTCTGACAGAGGCTTAGTTTAGAGAATAAAAAATAATCAGATGAACTTTCTTTCAACAAAGTTTGAACTTCACAAGATTCAAACAATAAGCAAACATGAACATTACAAGAAACAGGCAAATTTCACTTATAAAAGTTCATCTTACAGAGACCCAATTTGAGAGCAAGTTTCAATAGACGAATTTTGATTCAAAAATCAAATTTCAAAATTTTGTAAAGAGTTTCTAAAATGCATATTTTGAGATATGGAAATTCGTATAATCAGCATTTTGAACAGAGACAACATTAGCATTTTATTTCTGAAATTTGAATTTTCACTATTCAGCAGACGAATTTTGAGTATTATGAGAGTACTGTTACAATGTGTAGGCAACAGAAATTCGTCTAATGAGCATCTAAGTTTGAATGTTGAGCATGCTAATTCATCCTAAAACACATTTTTCCATGAAAAATCGTCTAATAATAATTTAAAATGCGAATTTCAAGTTTCTAAACTTATAGATCTAGTCTAGAAGTATGAATTTCAACTTTCTTTAGCACCTTTTAATTGTGCAGGTCTGATTGTCTCTGGTATACAAGTCTAAGCACATGTAAAGTACCTGTAAAACATCTTAAACACACTCCGATGCTAAAGTTAGCATTTATTTAATATCAAAATATTAAATAAATTCATATAGAGGTTTGCTTACAATTCATTGGGATTTACCATTCCCAATTCCCTTTTGATTTTGCAGTGTCTATCTTCTGCAAGGGGCTTAGCCAAAATGTCTACAATTTGATCTTCAGTAGGGATGTATTTCAATTTGATGTCTCTTTTCAAAATATGATCCCTTATGAAGTGATGTCTTACTTCAATATGCTTTGTCCTTGAATGCATGACAGGATTCTTTGTGATATTAATAGTACTTTGATTATCACACTTTATTGGTATTTCCTTCATCTCAATCTCAAGATCTTCAAGTTATTGCTTCATCCAAAGGACTTGAGCACAACAGCTGCCAGTTGTAACATATTCAGCTTCTGCAATGGAGAGAGCCACAATGTTCTGCTTCTTGTTGAACCATGAGAGCAAGGATCCTCCAAGAAACTGACACATTCCACTTGTTCATTTTTTGTCAGTTTTGGATCCAGCGAAGTCAACATTAGTATATCCCATGAGTTCCTCTCCATTGCCTTTTAGATACCAAAGTCCTACCTGTAATGTTCCAATTAGATATCTGAAAATTCTTTTCACAGCTGTTGCATGAGATTCTTTGGGACATGATTGGAACCTAACACACATACAGCACTGAACATAATGTCAGGTCTACTAGCTGTTGGATATAGCAAGGAGCCAATCATTCTCCTATATTAAGTTATGTCAAAGGTCTTTCCTCCTTCATCCATATCAAGCTTTGTTGTAGTAGCCATAAGAATCCCCAGTGACTTGGTATTTTCCATGCCAAACTTTTTTAGCAACTCTTTCAGATATTTTGATGATTAAAGAAGATGCCATTATCACATTGCTTAGTTTGCAATACAAGTAAGAAGTTGAGCTCACCCATCATTGACATTTTGAATTCACCCTGCATTAACTTAGAGAAATTCTTGCAAAGAGATTCATTAGTAACACGAAATATAATATCATTAACATAAATTTGAACAATAAGTAGGTCTTTATTTTCTTTCATAGTGAACAAAGTTGTATATACTTTTCCATTATTAAATTACTTTTTAGTTAGAAAGTTACTTAGCCTTTCATACCATGCTCTAAGAGCTTGTTTTAAGCCATAAAAGGGATTTCTTCAGTTTATAGACATGGTTTGGTTTTGTTGAATCCTCAAAGCCTAAAGGTTGATCAATGTAAATCTTTTCCATGATATATTCATTCAGAAAAGCATTTTTTACATCCATTTGATATAACATTATGTTTTTCATGCATGGATAGGCCAAGAGGATTCTTATTGATTTTAATCTTACAACTGGAGTAAAAGTTTTCTCATAGTCAATACCTTCTTCTTAATTATATCCTTTGGTAACTAATCTTACTTTATTTCTAATGATTGTTCCTGATTCATTAAGTTTATTTATGAAAATCCATTTAGTGCCAATAATAGGATGATCTTTAGGTCTAGATACTAAATCCCAAACTTGATTTCTTTTAAACTAATTTAATTCATCTTGCATAGCTAATATCTAATATTCATCAGTCAATACTTCTTCAGCACACTTAGGTTCTATTTGAGAAATGAATGCATAATTGTTTATTTGATTCCTAAGTTGTCTTCTAGTTTTAACATTCTCTTGAACATCCCCAATCACTTGATCAACTGGATGATTCCTTTAATATCTTCTAGCTCCAGGGAATTCTTGAGACATTTCTTCGTTGCTTTAAAATTTGAAATCTTTCTTCTGAATATCTTCCTTTACATTAGTAGATTTAGATTTTTTTTGGGTTCAATTTTATCTTCTCCAGAAAGATTCAAGTTCTTAAGGCTAGAAATAAGATCATCATCATCAATGACATGCTTGGAAATAGTTTCATTCTCAATAAACATAACATGCACAGATTCTTCTATAGTCTTAGTCTTTTTATTGAAAACTCTATATGCTTTACTTCTACTTGAATAGCCAAGAAATATACCTTCATCTGATTTGGCATCAAACTTACCTAGATTCTTTTTTCCATTGTTATGAATGAAGCATTTGCAGTTGAATACATGTAAGTGTGAGAGGTTTAGCTTCCTTCCTTTATACAGCTCATAATGTGTCTTCCCAGAATTGGTCTAATGTAGGCTCGATTGATGATATAGCTTGCTATATTTACTGCATCAGCCTAGAAAACTTAGGGTAGCTCCTTTTCATTTAGCATTGCTTTTGCCATTTCTCCAATTATTCTATTCTTCCTCTCCACCACTCTATTTTGTTGAGGAGTCCTTGGTGCTGAAAAGTTGTGATTAATTCCATGCTCTTCACAGTACTCTAGAAAGCTTGAATTTTCAAATTCTCCTCCATGATCAGACCTGATAGACACAATAGAAATACCTTTCTAATTTTGCACTTTCGTATCCAAGGTTACAAATGCATCAAATGTTTCACTTTTGGAAGAAAGAAATAAAGTCCAGGTAAATCTAGAGTAATTATCTACAATCATAAGTGCATATAGGTTTCCACCAATGCTTTCTACTCTAAATAGACCTATTAAGTTCATATGCAATAGTTGCAGTGGTTTAGATGTGGTGATTACATTTTTAGATTTGAAAGATGATTTGGTTTGTTTTTCCTTTGAGGCATGCATTACATTCTTTATCTTTTTCAAAAGAAATTTTTGGTAAACCAGTGACCAAATCACTTTTAATCAGTTTTGATAGCTAGTTCATGTTAACATGTGCCAGTCTTCTATGCCACAACCAACTATCATTACCTTGACTAATTAAACAAACAGAATCTAAGGAAGGAAGTTCATCAAGATCAATGCTATAGCAGTTACTATCCCTTTGATCCTTGAGAATTACTTTGCAATTACTTTTTCATATGACCAGGAAGAACTTTGAGTCAAACAGTACTCAGTTCCCTTTGTCACATGTCTGACTCACACTCAGCAGGTTGTGATTGAGTCCAACTACAAACAGCACCTCTTCTATAGATGTTTTAGGATTTTTTATCACAATACCAATGCCAATTATTCTGTCATATTAATCACCTCTAAAGGTCACCTTTCCTCCTTTATTGTTGCTTTTTCTTACTCTAAGACAAACCTGCAAAACAAGGTTCAAATTTTCTTTTTAGGTACCCAAATTTGCTTGGGTCCTTTTTTGTCAGTGGCATTTTCCCTTGACATAGATGTACCTTTGGAGACCCATTCTACCTTCCTGCCAAGTCCATTTTGCTTCAATAAACATGAAATAGAAACATGTCCCTTTCTTGTTACAGAAGTGGCAGGTGGTAAAGGGATTGCTAGATTGTAATGCAGGATGAAAGCAATGCAGATAATACTTTTGTTTCACATATTTTGGTTGGTCATAAGATTCAATGCATTTTGAGGTGTGACATTTCATTTGATGTCCATCAGTATGCAGAAAATATCTCATATATTGATTTTGATTTTTCTTTTTATTCTTCTCTTTAACTGCACAAGGATCATAGCTAAATCCAGCTTTTCCTTATGCAATTCTTTAACTTCCTAATAAGGCAAACAACATATCTTTGCCCTTAGTGAGTTTAGTCATAGTTTTCAAAAGATATTCATAGTTTTTCTTTAGTTCAATGCATGATGTACAACAAGTAGATTCAGTTTCATGCAGAGATGCAGTGTCAGATAATTTGCAATTAGATTCTAACTTGCTAATCTTCTTCTTAGCCAATTTTAGTCCTTTTGCAGTTTTAACAAACTAATCATATAGGTCATGAAATGCATCAAGCAATTCATAATAGGAAGGTTTAGATTCATATACCTCATCTTCATGATTACTATCGGTTGAACTTGGAGTCTCTTCAGAAGCATGTGCCATTAAGCAGATATTAGCAATTTCTTCCTTATCTTCATCTTCTTCATCTGAACTGTTACCCCAGATTGATGAGATGTATACCTTTTTCTTTCTTCCCTTGTCAGCAACTTTCTTTTCTTTTTCCTGCTTTTTCAAGAATTGAGGACAATCTCATTTAATGTGCCCTTGCTTTTTGCATTCATAGCAGATGATAGGCTCTTTGCCTTTGTTTTCTGCAGTTGCTCCTTTCTTGAAGAATTTTTTATTTCTTCTCTTGTTGTAGACTCTTCCGAATTTTTTAACTAATATAGCCAGAGTCTCTTTAACTAGGTCTTCTTCATCGTCAGACTCTTCTTCTTTTTCTTCTGCAGCTTTCAATGCAAGACCTTTTTCTTTTTATCTTGATTAGCTTCCTTCAGGGCTTTTATTTTACCTTCATACTCCTCAAGACTACCAAAAAGTGCTGTAACAAAAGTCATTGACTCTTCTCTAGCTTCTTCAATAGCTGTCACTTTTAGCTGCCATTCTAAAGGAAGAGCTCTAAGGATTTTTCTGACTTTTTCTTGCTGTGTGTATTCCTTGGCAAGACTCTTCAGCTAATTCACAATGAGAGTGAATCTCTTTTGCTTTTCTTTTATGCTTTCTCCTTCCACCATTTTGAAGCTCTCATATTCACCGATACAGCAATTCAATTTATTCTCACTTACTCCAGTAGTTCCTTTGTGAGCAATTTCTAGAGTGTTCCACATACCCTTAGCTGTAGAACATTGTGACACTTTATAGAATTCATCCTGATTGAGTGCACTAACCAGGCAGTGTTTTGCCTTAAAGTTCAACAAGACTCTTCTCTTTTTTTCTTCATTCCACTCGTCTTCTGGCTTCTCTTTGTATTTTCCATCATTCTGCAACTTCATTATGACAAATTCCCCTTTTGGATGACAGGCCAGATGTCCAGATCAATGGACTAGAGATAGATTTGTATTCTCATCTTCCAGTATCCATAGTACTATCCACTGAAGCCAGGAGATCTATTTGTGTTATTTCCCTCTAGTAGAATACTCTCTCCAAAGCCAGCCATTGATTTTCTCAGATTGTTAGATCCTTTGTTTGGGAGTCCAGGATCTAATACCACTTGTTAGACTTGCTTCCGTCCCAAGATGAGGGGTGAATTGCGAAGATTAAAATTTTCTGTAAAAGTGTAAAAGAGCAGTGAAAGCAAGAGTGATATAAAAATAGAGTGAAAAATATAACAATGAAAATCAAGATGAGGGAAGAGAATACACAAATATTTATTCTGGTTCGGTCTCTATCTCTTGACCTACGTCCAATCCTCAAGTAACCACTTTAGGTTTTCCACTATCTTGCAAGAATTCGTTGGGCTTCTTGCAATGTCATAGTATAACTCTATGCTCTATTCTAAGACCATGCAGTTTCACTCTTTACACTCTATCTTAGTGCTTCCCAAATCCCTTCACAAGAATATCTATCATCCAAATGAAGATGAGATTGTTTACAACAAATAAACTCTCTAATTTAGAGTAAATATAACAGTTGAAGTACAAGATAGGAAGTATGTGAGAGTTAAAGGCTTTGACTAAAGAATTTTGCAGAGTTTCAGTATTTACAATGTGAAAATAATTACCGATACTTTCAAATGAAGTTCTATTTATAGATTTATGTCTTAACTATTCGTTAGAGACAAGATCTAGCCATTATAGATGTTACCCAATGGTTACTCTATAAAACTATCTGTTCAACAATCGCATTTAATGCGTCTGACATCCAAAGTTTGAATTTTGGGGAGTCAACAAATGAATTTAGCAGAGACCATAAGCTAAAGACTATAACGTTAAACTTCAAAGTTTATATGTTCTAAAGCAAAATTTTCATTTTCATTTTTGACAAATATTTATATGTTGGAGCTTACAAATTTTCAAGTTTAAAGTTCTTTTGGTAAGTGCGAACGGTTGTTCCATATTGCTACAGTGCCTTCGAAGTTCAAATTTTGATACCTAAAATTTGTTTGTTAGTGAGCAATTCAATATGGCACAAAATTTCTTCTTTTCGAAATTTGAATGTTCAAATACCAAAATTTGTTTGTCAGAGAGATCTCTTATCAGACTTAATTTAAAAGTTAGAATTTATGAAAACTGAAGTTCGTCTGTCAGAAGAGCATTTGAACAAACTTATAAACTATCTTCTCAAGGTTTGAATTTTTCAAAATGAAAGGTCGCCTGTTAGAGGATTGACTTGAAACTCTTTTTAAACTTTACTTTCAGATGACCTTTGATATATCCTTAGGTGAATTTTTCATTTTTTTTACAGATTGTGTTTTACCCGAAATTTCAATTTTCAAAGACTGAAGTTCATCTGTCAGAGGAACCTCTTTTCAGACTAATATATCTTAAATCCGAAGTTCAAATTTTAGATACCAAAATTCAAATTTTCAAAATAACATATTGAGTTTAACACTTCAAAATTCGTCTGTTAGTGGATATTTTTTAAATGCTTCGTGAGTTAATGTAAGAACATTTTTTTTTAAACATTTGTATGTAAGATCAAAGCCTTTTACTCATGTGAATAAGATGAGAAATCCTACATCTAATCTTATACTCATTTTTGCTTGGATTTCTTCATTTGAGATCTTTTGTACACCTTTGATATCTTCCTTCCAATCTCCAATTGGTTTGGAATAATCAAAACACTTGATTCAATAAGAAGGGTTTGGGATGTATCTTAATGCAACAAGGATGAGTGGTAGCTTATGCTTCGAGACAGTTGAAGCCTTATGAAGAGAATTACCTTACTCATGATCTAGAGTTGGCGATAGTAGTTTTCGCTTTGAAAATATAGAGGCATTACCTTTATGGTTCACGGTTTGAGGTGTTTAGCGATCACAAGAGTTTGATGTATCTCTTTGATCAGAAAGAGTTGAACATGAGGTAGCATCATTGGATAGAGTTCCTAAAAGATTGTGACTATGCTTTAAAGTATCATCCTAGCAAGGTGAATATGGTGATAGATGCCTTGAGCAGGAAGTCCATTCATGTGGCGGCTATGATAATGTGGGAACAGTAATTGATTAGGAGCTTATGGGATTTGTGTTTGTCAATTTCTGTGAAACCAGGTGCCTTGGTGTTGGGGTCAATCAATGTTTTGAGTGATTTGCAGAAAGATGAGTATCTTTTAGGTATTAAAGAATAAGTCAAAATGGAGAAATGTAGGATTTTGACATTTATGAAGTTGGGATCATCAGATATTATGGGAGAACTTTTGTGCCAAATGTTGAGAGCCTGCATGAGACTATCCTAGAAGAAGCTCATAAAAGTCAGTACATTATTCACCCAGGTGCCACTAAGATGTATCACGATTTAAACCGTGGATATTAGTGGCTGGGGATGAAAAGGAATGTCATTGAGTATGTATCAAAGTATTTGATTTTCTAGCATGTAGAGGTAGAGCATCTCCATGGACTTCATGATAGGCTTACCGAGGATTTCTTCTAGGCATGATGCAATATGGGTGATTGTGGATAGGTTAATTAAGTTAGCTCATTTCTTACCTATTAGGGAGACCATTACCATGGAGAAATTGGTACAAGTTAGCTCATTTCTTACCTATCAAGGAGACCATTACCATGGAGAAATTGGCACAATCATATGGATGAAATTGTTAGGTTGCATAGAGTCCCAAAAAGTATTCTTTCCAATCGAGATCCACAGTTTATCTCAAAGTTTTGGAGGTCCCTTTAGGAAGCTAAGGGGACGAGGCTAAATTTCAGTACCACCTACCATCCTTAATCAAATTGGCAGATTGAGAGGATGATTCAAACATTGGAGGATATGTTGAGGGCCTGTGTTTTAGAGTAGAAAGGGAATTGGAACAGGTACCTCGCTTTGGTAGAATTTGCCTACAATAACAACTATCACTCTAATCTGTAGATAACACTATTTAAGGCCTTGTATGGAAAAAAGTGTCAATCATCTTTATCTTAGGTGGAGCTTGGTGAAAGGAGTTTATTGGGGCTGGATATAGTGGATCAGACTACCCAACAGATTGACAGTATTCGATAAAAGCTTTTTGCTGCTTAGAGTAGGCAAAAGAGTTACACTAATAAGAGGATACGGTTGTTGGAGTTCAAAGTTGGGGACCATGTTTTTCTCATGGTCACCCCAACCACCAGTGTGGTAAGGTCTATTCACACCAAGAAACTCACCTTGACGTATGTGGGGTTGTTCTAAATCCTAGATAGGATTGGACCGGTAGCATATCAAGTGGCATTACCACCTAATCTAGCTAGGCTACACGAATTATTCCATGTATCTCAACTTAAGAAGTGATAGGCTAATTTATCTCACATTATTGAGCATGAAAAGATGCAGTTACAAGAGGATTCTAAGTAGGAGACGAAGGATTCAATGTGGCGAAATTACCCTTATCTCTTTAACTATGGTATGTGATCAAAATTTTGACGACAAAATTTTTATAAGGTAGGAAGAATGTAATGACCCTAAATATTAATTCCAACATAATTATTGATAATTAGCACAGGATCAAAGAAGGCAAGGACCGGAGGAAGGGTCAAAATTAAGACAAAGGGATAAATAGGACAGAATGCCGAGCGCTGCGGTGAGAAACAATAGTACCATGACCGTCAAGAGATAGAAAGCATTGGCACCGTAACGAGCGATGATAAATCAGCTTAATTTAGAAGTTGAACCAGTCACTGAAAGAAGAAGAAAATGGAGGAAAAATGATGTACTCTCCTAGGGTTCGACATTTTCGGCCCAATTTATGGCATTTGGAAGCTCAAATCTTGGTGGTAAGTCTTCTCTTAACTTTCTCCTTCATTTTTCTTCAAGTTTCACTGAAGATTTTTCATGCATTTGGTTAGGGTTCTGACTTGGGTAAGATTTCACAGATTAAATTATGTATAAATGTGTTCTAGAGGTGTTGTTAGACGTTTCTATGCATTGGGCGTTTGTTTTATGATGTTTAAGCCGAATATCTCTTAAACCCTAACCCTCAAACTTTGACATAATTGGGAATCCAAGGATGTATGAGTATAAGACTGATTTTAAGCATTGTTTTGGGGGTTTTGATTCATGGGTTTTCTTGAGGAAGTGTTGTTTTCCATCCAGTCTACATATAAGTTTGTAAATATGCATGCCAAGGTTGATGAAATGTGGTAGTAATAGGGAATTGACGTTATGTAGGTTGTTTGTCAACTCAATTATGGTCTCTTGGCTCCAGTTTGTGTTTGGGAAGGCATCAGATTGTTTGTGGTTGCTCCATTGGCCTACTGAGGTGTCAAGTGGGTTAGACGATTAAGGTAACTGGGGTTTTCTTTCTACGTCTACGATATATGTTTAGTCATTTTCATATCATAATATGGATGCCATATGTATATATGTTTTACCCTTTCATATCATGATATGTCCTAAAGCTCGGTTGTGGTTGATCATATTCATATCATGATATGTGCAACTACATGGCTAGTAAGTTATCTATCTCTATGTCATTGTATAATGAAAATGGTAATATGATGTTAATGATTATGACACATGTAAATTATGATGATTATGGAAATGAAATGATGATTATGCACCCCACAATGTGTGATATACATTCATATAGCATGCTAGCACATTAGAAAGTAATATATGTTGACATGTTAGAATGCATTGGGCATTGTCACATTGTATATATTGTTGGGACATGTGGTCTAAGTGACGATACTTTATATACCACGTGGTATGCCAATCTGCTAAATAGCAGACAAGGCCTTGTGTTTAGGTGGTGCAGCTTATGTATATTCTAGTCACTAAATAGTCATCCTTTGACCAGGAGACTCAGTGGCTGTGAATTTGGGGTGCATATTTTCTAAATAGTCATCAATTGAGGTGGTTCACGGGAAGGAGAGCTTTGGTCTAACCTTTAGTGTAATAGCCTTTGGCCGGGTCATGACCATTAGGAGGAAAGCTAAGTAATGACCCTGGAATTGGCCATCACGGGTTCTTAGAAGGGGGCCACTGGCTAAGGTTACCTTGTCATGGTAACTAGCTCATGGCTCTAGTCATGTATTGATGGGATTGGTGTTTGGATATCTTGCATACTGCATTGGTGACAAATTATATATGTTATTAGCGTGAAAGCATGATTATGTGTATGTATGTGTTTACCTTTGGTTACTAGGATGTATGTGTCACCCTCTAACTAACAATTCAGGTGAAGGAGCTAGCTCTAGCAAGGATAAGGAAGGCTTAGGCAAAGAGGATTGAGAGTGTACTTGTGGATGCTGAGGACTATGTTCCCCATGTCTTTGTTATTCCTTCATTTCCAGTGAAGTGTCACTATGTTGTGTAGAGATTTATGAGCCGATATGATTTTGGGCATGGTTGTTGTATGCCTATTATGGATTGTTGATTATATCATATATGCTATGCCATGTATCTTTCCCAGATGTTTAGTTATGTTGGATTTGAGATTGAGATCTCTACAGGGTGGTATGCCTAGAGTGTGAACTTAGTGTGTGTGGGGGGCCTTGGGTGTGTAAAAAGGGCATATGGCCCATTAGCTCGAGTTGGACTCAAGGAGATCAAAATATGGAGGAATGGTTCCTTGATCTTTATAACATGTTGGAATGGTCTCCAGTAGTCAATTGCTCATGGGTGGCTATTGGAGGTGTTGAGCTCTTGTTTATGGTCAAGAAGTGACCATTTTGGTGTTGGCTGTCCATGTAAGAAAACTCGGTACACGCACAGTAGAAAAACATCACCGAATTCCCTCCTATGGATCCGTCAATGTTGTTTAGATTGAGATATAGAAAAGAATTTTACCTCTGGTGCATCCCTTTGGCGTTCTTTTCTTACCGTCGGAACCCAGGAACTAATGCATCTAATCAGCTCCCTCTACCGGTATCTACACAAACAGTGAGTGTAACTCAAGCGGCATGCTAGCACCTCTATTTGTGAATGTCCGAATGTTCTATGTTCGTCCATATGTCCTCTGTTCGTCCGTACACTTTTTTTGTGAGTGTGTGGCCACTTAATTTCTATGGTGAGTGGAGACTCTCTCTTAATTATGTATATAATAACTGTAATCTATATAATTATATCGAAAAGATTTATTATTTGATTAATTTAAATTAATTATTTAAATTAAATTAAATTTTAATAAAATAGATTAGTTTAGATTTAAATCTATCTAATAGAATAATATCTAAACCAACTATCTAATCTAAATCCATAATCAAATCTGAATTTAAATTGATCATATAAATCAAATTTAGATTATTATATTAGTTTAAATTTAAATCTATCACATAGAATTAAATTTAAAACTAATTCATTTAAATTATTTTGAATAATATATATATATGTGTATATTTCAAAATATTCAATATTTATATCAAATATATATAATATATCAAACATATAAATGTATATTTCAAATTTTATAAAATATATACATATATATATCAAATATATATTTATAAAATTCATACACCCTAAATTGAATGTTAAATTGATTAAATCTAGACACATTTTAGATTCAATAAATCTGGATATTCTAGCTCGAGTTGGTTCATTCTTGTGTGTGACCCTACAGGCCCATATGATGTTGGTAGTGGGCTAATAACATTATTGTACCCACAAGTCACAAGTGGCCTCTAGCAAGACATTATGACTACTTAAATCATATGAGATCAGTGATTCGATGCAACTTATCATAAAACCTTATCATATCCCTTTGGTATCACGATATATAGGGCAAGTATGAGGCATGGAAACGTCATCCTCATCTTACTCAACTGAGACTTTCTCAATCTACAAGTAGATTGATAGAACAAATGAAAACTTTTCCATTTGAGCATGCCCATGCATTTCTTAATCTCACTCATCGAGGGGCCCAGATATATCTCTCCATTAATTAGAGGGACAAATTTCATCTTGACCATTCATCTTCCTCTACATGAATTCCATTATACACTATCAAAGCCTTTATAATCTCCCAATTAATGGTGACTTTTGAATATGTCAAAGTACAGTGTTCCCATGTAGGAAGCCATAGCGATCTCAAATCTGAGGGCTCAGTGACATGGTTATATATATATATATGAGATATAAGCTTATGACTTGATCTATGCAGCTATCTCATGACGGGTCGATCCAGTGCCAGTTCCCTAACAGGTGCTTAATGTTTTTTATTTGTATCTTCATACATAATTATCATATAATTATCAATCAAAATCGTACTAGCCTTAGTTCATCATTGTTCCCACAAAGATAATTGACTATAGACATTTAGGATAAAATAATTTATCCATAGATATTATTATAAAGAAAAACATGCAAACAATATAATAATATAATAAAAGAAAAATACCTTTTTTTTTCATAATGAAGTATAATGTTTGTAATACAATGATTGGCCTAGAGCACAATCCCCAACAACTCCACTTGCACAAGGCCTAATCATTGATGTATCTAATACTTATTGACCTAACATGATGCTCATGCCTTATCTATGCAAACGGCTTAGTAAGAGGACCAGCAACATTGTCATCAGTTGGTATTTTGTACACCTTTATATCACCCCTATTAATGATTTCTCTAATTAGATGATATCGCTTAAGTATGTGTTTAGTTCTTTGATGTGACCTAGGTTCTTTAGCCTGTGCTATTACACCATTGTTGTGATAAAATAAATCTATTTGAGATGGTAGGCACCACTCCTAGCTCAGTGATGAACTACTTAATCTAAACAGCTTCCTTAGCTGCATCTGATGCTGCTAGGAACTCAGCTTCTGTTGTAGAATCAGCTACAGTGTTTTCCTTAGAACTCTTCCAAACAAACTGCTCCACCATTCAAATAGAATAGGAATCCTGATTACGATCTAGAATCATCTTTGTCATATTGGAAACTTGTATCTCTGTAACCATTTATAGCTAGCTCATCTTCCAATCCTGCATATAACAAGAATACATCCTTAGTCCTTCTTAAGTACTTCAAAATATTTTTGACAGCAGTCCAGTGATTCTCACCTGGAGTTGACTGATATCTACTAGTCATGCTTAAGGCATATGATATATCTGGTTGAGTGCACAACATGGCATACATTATAGATCCAATTGCCGAAGCATATGGAATCTTGCTCATGCATTCTCACTCATCTCGTGAATAAGGACACTGAGCTTTAATGAGAATGATGCCATGAGACATAGGTATGTTAGAGACAAACTCTCTTTCTAGAAGGATACCATTCCGAGCAATAAACATTTTATTCTCAGTGGGATTATAGAAGTAGTATCCCTTGATTTCCTTGGGATACCCTGCAAAAAAGCATTTTATAGATTTAGGTGCTAACTTATCCGAGACTTGTTACTTAACATATGCCTCGCACCCCCAAATTTTGAGAAAAGACAAATTGGGCTTCTTTCCAGTCCATATCTCATATGGGGTCTTTTCAACAGCCTTAGATGGAACACGGTTTAGTGTAAACACAGCTGTTTCTAATGCATAGCCCCAAAAGGATGGTGGAAAATCTATTTAACTCATCATAAATCGAACCATATCTAATAGGGTTTAATTTCTTCATTCAAAAACATTGTTCCACTGTGGTGTTCTCGATGGAGTTAATTGTGAGACAATTCCACAATTTCTAAGATAGTTAATGAATTCTTGGCTCAACTATTCACCACCTCAATAAGATTGAAAAGCTTTAATAGATTTGCCAAGTTGATTTTGTACCTTATTTTGGAAAGGTTTGAACATTTCAAAAGATTCATATTTATGTCTCATCAAATAGATGTATCCTTATCTACTAAAGTCTTCTATTAAAGTAATAAAGTACATGTGACCATTTATGGTAGTTGTACTTAATAGACCACATATATCTGGATGTATTGTTGAATCAAGAGTTTTGATGATTCCAAACCAACACTCAAGAGCTCGGATTGAAGATATCAAAGGAGATCAAAGTTGTTTTGAGTGAAGATTTCTTAGTATTTGCTGTTAGATCTTTTGTAGGATTCTTAGTTTTAGTTATGATTGGGTAAAAGATTTTGATTAGAAGAAAAGATGTTTTCAAACCTTGATTTTGTGTTAAATCTTGACTTATTTGAAAAACACCCACAAACAGACGAAGTTTGAAAGCTTAAACTTAACTGTCAAGTTGGAAATTCGAACTTTGCTTTGTGAAATTCGAATTTCGAGCTAAAACTGAATAAGTCTGAAGAGATGGCTCTCTGTCAGACGAATTTTGGTTTTTCAAAATTCGAATTTTCATACAAATCTGAAAGAAGTCTCTTTGGTAACAGACGAACTTCACACTTTCAAAATTCGAATTTCAAGTAAAATGAAGTTTGTGAAAACCAAAGAAATTCATCTGAAACTATGATAAAATGCATCCAAAATCAAAAGAAATTGAGTTTCATAAATGCTCTCTGACAGACGAATTTTGACTTCCCAACATTCAAATTTTCATCCAAGTCTGAATTCGTCTGTTGATCAACCAAAATTCGAATTTCAGTATGTCAGAAGCATTAAATGCGGTTGGTTAACGGATAGTTTTTCAGAGTAACCGTTGGATAACTTTTCCAACGGATAGATTAAGTCTCTAACGGACATTTGAGACCTAAATCTATAAATACATCAACATTTGAAGTTGTGGGTAACAAAAATAAAACTTGTATATACCGAATTTCTGTTGAATCTTTTTCTCAAAAGCTCTTACCCTCTCAACTTCAATATCTGAACTTTAATCTTCATATCTACTCTATTCAAGAGAGTTATATCATTGTAAACCTTCTACTCTTCATCTGGAAGATATATTTACTTGTGAGGGGAAATCACAAGGGGATTGGGAAGCACATTGTGAAAGTGCTTAGAGTGTTTGAGAGAGCTCCAGAAATAGAGCATACTCGTGTACTGTGGCATTAGCAAGAAGCCCGTTGAATTCTTGCTGTATAGTGGAAAAATCTCAAGAGTTGCCTTGAGGACTGGACGTAGGTCAAGTGGATAGACCGAACCAGGATAAATTACTGAGTCTTCTGCTTCCTATCTTTACTTTTCAGCTTGCTCTGCTTTGTACATTGCTTTCATCACACTGTGTTATCTTCACCCATTTCACTTTGTGCAGAAAACTTTCAATCTTCCCAATTCATCCCCCTCTTGGGAAGTCAGCCTTGCTAACAAATGGTATCAGAGCCCGGATTCCCACTCAAAGGATTTTACAGTCCGGGAACAAAGATGGCTGGCTTTGGAGAGAGTATACTTCCTGAAGGGAATAACACTAACAGACCACCAGGCTTCAGTGGAGAGCATTATGAATACTGGAAGATGAGGATGCAGATCTACCTACAATCAATTGATCTTGACATCTGGTCAGTCATTGAGAAAGGAGATTTCGTCCCAATGACTCTAACTGAAGATGGAAGACACAAAGAGAAGCTGGAAGTAGAGTGGAATGATGAAGACAGAAGGAGAGTCCTACTGAATTTCAAAGCAAAGCATTGTTTAGTCAGTGCCCTGAACCAGGATGAATTCTACAGAGTCTCGCAATGCACCACTGCAAAAGGAATGTGGGATACTCTGCAGATTGCACATGAGGGAACATCTGGAGTCAGGGAGAACAAACTGAACACGTGCATTGGAGAGTATGAAAGCTTCAGAATGGCTGAAGGAGAAACTGTAAAGGAGCTCCAAAAGAGGTTTACTCTCATTGTGAATCAGCTGAAGAGCCTGGGAAAGGAATACAATCAATCTGAGAAAGTAAGAAAGATACTCGAAGCTCTCCCTCTGGAATGGCAGCCCAAGGTGACAGCAATAGAGGAAGCCAGAGGAGAATCAATGGCCTCTGTCACAGCTCTCTTTGGTAGCCTTGAGGAGTATGAAGGAAAAATCAAAGCTCTCAAGGAAGCTGGGCTGGACAGAAAGAAGAAAGGCCTTGCCCTCAAAGCTGCTGATGAAAAGGAAGAAGAATATGACGAAGGAGATGAGCTGGATAAAGAAACTCTGGCTATGATGGTCAGAAAATTCGGAAGATTCTACAACAAGAAGAAGAACAGGAAATTCTTGAAGAAGGGAGCTGCTGGAGAAAGTAAGAAAGAAACAAAAGAACCTGTAACTTGCTATGAGTGCAAGAAGCAGGGACATATAAAGTGGGACTGCCCCCAATTCCTCAAGAAGCAAGAAAAAGAAAAGAAAGTTGCTGACAAAGGGAAAAAGAAGAAAGCCTACATTTCATCTATATGGGGCAACAGCTTTGATGAGGAAGAAGAAGATGAGGATGAGATTGCCAATATTTGTCTGATGGCACTTACTTCTGAAGAAGCCACACCCTCATGCAGCAGTGATCAGGAAGAAGAGGTACATGAATCTGAACCTTCCTATTCTGAGTTACTTGATGCATTTCATGAGCTTCATGATGAATTCATTAGAGTTGCTAAAGAACTGAAATTGGCAAAGAAAAAGATAAATAAGCTGGAATCTCAAACCATAGTTTCTGAAATTGCCTCTTTACCTCCTACTAAATCTGTTTGCTGCACTTCATGCACTGAACTTAAGCAAACTAATGATTATTTAGTTAAAAGCATGTCTAGGCTCACTAGAGGTAAAGATATGTTGTTTGCCTTGATGGGGAGCCAAAGAATATCACAAGGAAAAGCTGGTCTTGGCTATGATCCATTTGCTGTCAAGGAAAAGATTAGGATGAAAAACCAGAATGCATATATGAGATATTTTGTGCATGATCAGAGCAGTAAAAAGAAAAATAATGCATCACCTCACATTGAAACATATGATCAACCAAGGCATGCTAAACAAAAGTATTATCTGCATTGTTTTCTTCCTGCCACGCAATCTAGCAGTCCCTTCATTACCTGTCATTTCTGTAACAAAAAGGGACATATTTCTAGTTCTTGTGCATTGAAGAAAAATGGACTTGGCAGGAAAGTTAAATGGGTTCCCAAAGTTGCATCTGCATCTAAGGAAAAATCTACTGACCAAAAAGGACCCAAGCAAATTTGGGTACCTAAAAGGAAAACATAAACATTGTTTTGCAGGTCTGTCTCAATGCTAAGAAGAACAACAAATGGTATATGGACAGTGCCTGCTCAAGCCACATGACTGGAGATAAGGAGAAGTTCATCACCCTTAGAGACAAGAAAGGAGGAAATGTGACCTTTGGAGGTGATTAATATGGCAAAATCATTGGCATTGGCATTGTGGGGAAAAATCCAGAAACATCCATTGAAGAGGTGCTATTTGTAATTGGCCTCAACGACAATTTGCTGAGCATGAGTCAAACGTGTGACAGAGGAAACTGGGTGCTGTTTGACTCAAAGTTTTGCCTGGTCATCAGAAAAAGTGATCACAAAGTAATCCTCAAAGCTCAAAGGGATGGTAACTGTTATACTATTGATCTTGATGAACTTCCTCCCTTGGATTCTGTGTGCTTAATTAGTCAGGACAATGATAGTTGGTTGTGGCATAGGATATTAGCTCATGTTAACATGAATCAATTGTCTAAACTGGTTAAAAATGAGCTAGTAACTGGCCTGCCAAAAATATCTTTTGAGAAAGATAAAGAATGTGACGCATGCTTAAGAGGCAAACAAACTAAATCATCTTTTAAATCTAAAAATATAGTTACCACAACAAGACCACTTGAATTGCTGCATATGGACTTAATTGGACTTTCTAGGGTAAAGAGTCTAGCTGGTAACCTGTATGTGCTTGTAATTGTGGATGACTATTCTAGATTCACTTGGACATTATTTCTTTCCTTTAAAAGTGTTACCTTTGACACATTTGCAACCTTAGCTAAGAAAGTACAAAATGAGAAAGGTATTTCTATTGTGTCAATCAGGTCAAATCATGGAGGAGAGTTTGAAAATGCATACTTCCTGGAGTACTGCAATGAGCATGGAATTGACTACAACTTCTCAGCTCCAAGGACTCCTCAACAGAATGGGGTAGTAGAAAGGAAGAACAGAACTATTAGAGAAATGGCCAGAGCTATGCTAAAGGAGAAGGAACTCTCTCAAGTGTTTTGGGCTGATGTAGTAAATACAGCAAGCTACATCATAAACAGAGCCTACATCAGACCAATCCTTGGGAAGACTCCATACGAGCTTTACAAGGGAAGAAAGCCAAATTTGTCCCATCTCCATGTGTTCGGATGCAAATACTTCATTCACAACAATGGGAAAGAAAATCTGGGTAAGTTTGATGCCAAATCCGATGAAGGTATATTTCTGGGCTATTCTAGTAGGAGTAAGGCATATAGAGTTTATAATAAAAGATCAAACGTGGTATAAGAATTTGTGCATGTGGTTTTCATTGAAAATGAAACTGTTTCAAAACATGTTACTAATGAGGATGATCTTGCTTTTAACTTTGAAAAACTGGGTATTTCTGATAAAAGTAAAACTGAACCTCCAAAGATATCTGAATATGTTAACACAGAAGAAGATATCTAGGAGCAAGAGTTTGATGAAGAAATTAATGAAGGAACATCTCAAGAACTCCCTAGAGCTTGGAGATATCAAAGGAATCATTCTGTTGATCAAGTAATAGGGAATGTTCAAGAGAGAGTGAAAACCAAAAAACAGTTAAGGGATCAAATGCTCAACTGCGCTTTCATTTCTCAAATTGAACCTAAATGTGCTGAAGAAGCCTTAACTGATGATTACTAGATTTTAGCTATGCAAGATGAACTAAATCAGTTTGAAAGAAATCATGTTTGGGATTTAGTGCCTAGGCCCAAAAATCATCCTGTTATTGGTACCAAATGGGTTTTCAGAAATAAACTGGATGAATCTGGAACAATAATTAGAAATAAGGCTAGACTGGTTGCTAAAGGGTATAATCAGGAAGAAGGTATTGATTTTGAAGAAACCTTTGCACCAGTAGCTAGACTAGAAGCTATAAGAATACTGCTAGCATACGCATGCATGAAAAACATTTTACTATATCAAATGGATGTAAAGAGTGCCTTTTTAAATGGATATATCATGGAAGAGGTTTATGCAGATCAACCTCCAGGTTTTGAAGATTCTACTAAACCAAACCATGTTTATAAACTGAAGAAGGCTCTTTATGGTTTAAAACAAGCCCCTAGAGCATGGTATGAGGGACTGAGTAATTTTCTAACTGAAAAAGGGTTTAATAGAGGCAAAGTTGACACAACCTTATTCACTAAGAAAGAAAATAAAGATTTACTGATTGTTCAAATCTATGTTGATGATATTATTTTCGGTGCTACTAATGAAACTCTTTGCAAGAAATTTTCTGAGTTAATGCAGGGAGAATTCGAGATGTCCATGATGGGTGAACTTAACTTCTTCCTTGGACTGCAAATCAGACAGCTTGATGATGGTATCTTTCTCAGTCAATCCAAGTATCTAAAGGAGCTGCTAAAGAAGTTTGGAATGGAGAATGCCAAGCCAATGGGAACACCTATGGCTACTGCAACCAAACTAGACATGGATGAGAATGGGAAGATGTTTGACATTACTCAGTACAGGAGAATGATTGGATCCCTACTGTACTTAACTGCCAGCAGACCTGACATTATGTTCAGTGTCTGTATGTGTCCCAGGTTCCAATCATGTCCCAAGGAACATGCAACAGCTATGAAGAGAATTTTTAGATATCTCATTGGAACATCACAGTTGGGTCTCTGGTATCCAAAGGGCAATGGAGAAGATCTCAAAGGATACACTGATGCTGATTTTGTAGGATCCAAAACTGACAGAAAAAGCAGAAGTAGAACTTGTCAGTTTCATGGAGGATCCCTAGTTTCATGGTTCAGCAAAAAGCAAAACAGTGTAGCCCTATCCACTGCAGAAGCTGAGTATGTTACAGCTGGAAGCTGTTGTGCCCAAGTCATCTGGATGAAGCAGCAGCTTGAAGATCTTAAGGTTGAAATGAAAGAGATACCAATCATGTGTGACAACCAAAGTGCCATAAATATCACCAAGAATCCTGTCATGCATTCAAGGACGAAACATATTGAAGTTAGGCACCACTTCATAAGGGATCATGTTCTGAAAGGAGAAGTTACGCTGGAGTACATCCCAATAGAAAATCAAGTTGCTGACATACTCACAAAGCCTTTATCAGAAGACAGGCATTGCAGAATAAGGAGAGAATTGGGTATGGTAAATCCCAGTGAACTGTAAGTTATTCTTGTGCAATCTTGTTTTCAAAGGTTTGAACTTTAAAATTAATTCTAACTTTAGCATCGGAGTATGTTTAATTTAAGCTGCAGGTGCTCCTCATAAGATTCAATGGCAATAAACTTGAAAATTGGAGCACATCAGAATGGAACAACCAGAAAGTGAAGTAAATGATGAAAATTATGAGTTCTGGATCCACTCTGTAAGTTTTTAATAAGATGAAATTCATATTTTAATGAGTCTTAGACGTATTTTGCCACATAAACCGTGTCTTTGAACTAGTCAACATGGTCAACATTCGAATTTTTGTTGATCAACAGACGAACTTCGGCCTATTAGCCTTGGAACAGTTCTCAGTGATGCCTCAACATTCATCTGTTGGATCTCTAAAATTCGAATTTTCAAAAAGCAAAAATCTCAAAATCATGTTTGTCCATCACTGTTGTACGAATTATCACTTCTTGAAATACAAATGTTGGACAACCTTTACAAAAGTTGAAAAATGCGAACTTTCAGTTCAAAATCATGTTCTTCATGTTAATTACTTGAAAGATGAAGTTACGCATGCTTAATTTGTCTGTTGATTGTTGTTTTGTTTGTTGTCTGCTGTTTGCTCATCAACATTCAAATTTTGTTGGAACAAAATTCGTTTATTATGTTTGTTCTACTTGTTCCAAGCCACTGTCAGACGAACTTTCAGGATGGAAATTCATCTGTCAGTAAGCTTTGCTGAACGGTTTAACTTGTAACTGCCCAAAGTTCGAATTTTGACCCCTCAAAATTCGTCTGTCAGACGGTTACATACGTTAAATCCGACGGTTTTCCAATGAACAGACGCAACCCTATTTGAAACTCCTCTGAGTCTGTTCTGATCCTCTCTTCAATCCTCTTAACTTCTATCTAAAAACCATCATTCTTCACCGTTTAAACTTCCATTCGCATCCTATAAATCAAATCTAAGCCACATTCTGCATCATTCAACACAAAAATGGCGAGAGTGAAAAATCCTGGAGCAGGAAAAGCTGAGGCTCGGCCAAAGAGAACGGTCAAATCTCAATATGCTACAAAGGAAGGAGAGAAATCCAAAAGAAAGGCCGAACCCAGTAAAGCTACCCCTTCCAAACGACAGAAACCTTCATCTAAAGTAGAATCTCAGAAAGCAGGACCCTCCTCACCAAAAACTGTAGAACCTTCGGTTCTAGTTCCTTCTGTCTCTGCTATTGCTTCCTCCTCTTCTACTGAATCCGGAGAGTATGAAATGACTACACTGCCACTGTGGAGCACTCCTGAGATTCAAGAAGAGTACACTACCAAGTTTTCCAACAAGAAGGTAATCAAACCTCACTGTGTGAATATGGAACAATTCTTAATATCTAACAACTTTGATGCTGGAATATGGTTGTTAAGATATAAGAATCTATTGGAAATTGCTGAAAAATATGATGATGAGGTAGTAAAGACTTGGTATGCCTCTCTTCAATACAACAGCAAGAAAATGAAATGGGAGGTCAACTTGAGATCAAGGACCATTTGGCTTGCTGATGAAACCTTCAATGAAGTGCTGGAAATTCCAGGACAAGATGGGCTGAAAGTTGACATGACAGCCTCTGGGTATATGGATAAGGCAAGTACAGCTGATGAAGATAGTGGATCCTTTCTGAACTACAAGGAGAGCACCATCTTGGACACCCTATTCAGGAGAAGGGAGAATAGGCCTACCATCAATTAGTTGAAGCCCACAGACCTTAGTGTACAAGTAAGGATCCTGCACTACATAGTGTCCAGGATCATATTCAACAAGGGTGGCAGCTTCAATTTGATAACAAGGCCAGAGGCTCATGTGATTACTGCTATCATACGTGGGAAGCTGATTAATTTGGGTCATATCATCCTCCAGCGAATGATAAAGGCAAGGGATCAGAGGAAGGATTCCACACTCCCCTATGCAGCAATTATTTCAAGAATCCTGTAGTATGCCAGGATTCAACACATTGAAAAGGGGAAAGGAAAACTCACAGAGGCATTTAAAGAAGAGGAACTGCAAAGGATGGGTATTGAAAGAGATGAAGGCAAATGGGTTGGAAAGGGAGCAGGGAAATCTGAAGATTTGTTCTTTGCTGCTGATGCTACCCTCCAACAAGAAGGCACTTCTGAGGCCCCTGGCAAATCTGTACCTAGCCTTCTCAGCCAATTCCATCTTCTTCCAGACCTACTCACCCTCCTTTCACTCCCTCTTCACAGGCCAAGCCAACCGAGATCACTGAGTTGTTTGACAGTTTGTCAACACTCATTCTTAACATTAGGGATGAGCAAAATGCCAAATTTGCTCATCTACAAGATCAGATCCATCAGTTGGCTGTGAACATGAAGGTGGTGGCTGATGCTTATGAAGAGATAAGAAATGCAATTCCTACCACTTCAGCTCCACCTCAGCCTGGTGTCCCTGAGCCTACTCTGTCTCCAACTCCTGAGCCTCTAAGCCCCTTCGAGATTGACTCCTCTGACCATGATGATGATACAGATGGTGCTGGTGCAATGAGGACACCAAGTCCTGGTCCACCCCTAGACTATGGATTGGAAGAAGAAGGACTTCAGCAGACAAGCCCTCTTGAGCCTATACAAGAAGATGCTCCGGATTCAATTCTGTCCATTCAAGAATCAGAGCAAGTTGAGAGACTAGTTGCAGCTATTTCAACCTCTTCTATGCCGGGAGAAGCAAGCAATGGGGAAAGGAGCATTGTACCTGTTATTGATTATCTTGCCATTGCTCACAATGCTCTGCTGCAAGCTCAAAGGAGAAGGCTGGAAGAAATGTTTGCTCCTGCTGAACCAGCCTCCTATCCTCTTGCTGCTTATAGGCTATCAGAGGAACAGAGAGCTCGGCTAGCTCTGTCCAGGCAGGAAATGCAAGAGCTACTTGAGGTCTCTGATGATGATGGTGATGAAGAAAATAGCCCTGAGCCTACTGAGCCCCCTGCACCAGTTCAGCCAGAGATTCCTTTTGCTCCTGTCCCTCTTCGTGCTGTTCCTATCTCTCAGATTCCTCCTCCAATGGACTTTGTTGGGCTTTCTGATGATGCCAAAAAGGGGGAGAAGATAAAGCAAACTGGGACCAAGTAAGCTGGAAAATCTGCTGAGTCATCAGGGAAAGGAAAGACCTACAGCAAGAAGTCTAAGCCAAAGAAGAAATGACTGATTAGATCTTGGGCTGAATCTTCCTGTTGTATTTTGTTGTGACTAATGATTTTGTTTTGATGATTATTTTCTATGTTTTAAGAACTGATCCTTGATTAAAAGTAGGTATTGCAACCATTGATTGAATGAATGAACTTCTTAGTTGCAATGTTTTGAATCTCTTCACTTAACATGTTGGAAATGATATCTTATGAACTGTAATGCATATGTTGAGAGGGAGCTTGTGAAAGCAAACCCAAGTACTAATCCAGTTTGTGAGTTGTTTTGTCATCATCAAAAAGGGGGAGAATGTTGAATCAAGAGTTTTGATGATTCCAAACCAACACTCAAGAGCTCGGATTGAAGATATCAAAGGAGATCAAAGTTGTTTTGAGTGAAGATTTCTGAGTATTTGCTGTTAGATCTTTTGTAGGATTCTTAGTTTTAGTTATGATTGGGTAAAAGATTTTGATTAGAAGAAAAGATGTTTTCAAACCTTGATTTTGTGTTAAATCTTGACTTATTTGAAAAACACCCACAAACAGACGAAGTTTGAAAGCTTAAACTTAACTGTCAAGTTGGAAATTCGAACTTTGCTTTGTGAAATTCGAATTTCGAGCTAAAACTGAATAAGTCTGAAGAGATGGCTCTCTGTCAGACGAATTTTGGTTTTTCAAAATTCAAATTTTCATACAAATCTGAAAGAAGTCTCTTTGGTAACAGACGAACTTCACACTTTCAAAATTCGAATTTCAAGTAAAATGAAGTTTGTGAAAACCAAAGAAATTCGTCTGAAACTATGATAAAATGCATCTAAAATCAAAAGAAATTGAGTTTGATAAATGCTCTCTGACAGACGAATTTTGACTTCCCAACATTCAAATTTTCATCCAAGTCTGAAAGAAGTTTTCTTGAAACAGACGAACTTTGGATCTTCAAAATTTGAATTTCCGATAAAACAAAACTTGAGAAAATAGAAGAAATTCGTCTGAAACAATGTTAAAGTTCATCTGAGATCAAGAATGATTTAAGTTTCAAAACTGCTCTCTGACAGATGAACTTCACTCTTCAACATTCAAATTTCTAAGAAAGTGAACTACTGTGCCTCTTTTTCACGTACTGGGAACAGACGAATTTTGGGCTTCCAAAATTCGAATTTCGAAGGCACTGTAGAAAATTGAAAACACTGTTCACACTTAACCAAAAAGTTTTCTTCTTGAAAATTCGTATGTCACATTGTGAAAATGTTTTGTAAGTTTCAAAATTCGAATTTCACTTCATGAACAGACGAACTTCGTGCTGTAACGTTGAAAGCTTTAACCTTCGGTTCCTTCGAAATTCGTCTGTTAATCAACCAAAATTCAAATTTCAGTATGTCAGAAGCATTAAATGCGGTTGGTTAACGGATAGTTTTTCAGAGTAATCGTTGGATAACTTTTCCAACGGATAGATTAAGTCTCTAACGGACATTTGAGTCCTAAATCTATAAATACATCAACATTTGAAGTTGTGGGTAACAAAAATAAAACTTGTATATACCGAATTTCTGCTGAATCTTTTTCTCAAAAGCTCTTACCCTCTCAACTTCAATATCTGAACTTTAATCTTCATATCTAGTCTATTCAAGAGAGTTATATCATTGTAAACCTTCTACTCTTCATCTGGAAGATAGATTTACTTGTGAGGGAAAATCACAAGGGGATTGGAAAGCACATTGTGAAAGTGCTTAGAGTGTTTGAGAGAGCTCCAGAAACAGAGCATACTCATGTACTGTGGCATTAGCAAGAAGCCCGTTGAATTCTTGCTGTATAGTGGAAAAATCTCAAGAGTTGCCTTGAGGACTGGACGTAGGTCAAGTAGATAGACCGAACCAGGATAAATTACTAAGTCTTCTACTTCCTATCTTTACTTTTCAGCTTGCTCTGCTTTGTACATTGCTTTCATCACACTGTGTTATCTTCACCCATTTCACTTTGTGCAGAAAACTTTCAATCTTCCCAATTCACCCCCCTCTTGGGAAGTCAGCCTTGCTAACATGTATTAGGCCCAATAAGTCAGTGGCCCTTTCATTATGTCCAGTAAAAGATGCCTTTGTCATCTTTCCCAATAAACAAGATTTGTAAGTGTCAAATAATTCAAAATCAAATGAATTGAGAAGTCCATCTTGATGAAGCTTCGAAATGCGTTTCTCATTTATGTGGCCTAGATGACAATGTCATAGATAGACCGGATTCAAATCGTTTGACTTGATCCTCTTGGTAGTTACGTTATAGATATGTTCCTTATTGGGAGCTTTAAGGTTCAAATAGTAATGGCCACCATTCAAATCTCCTTCCGCATAAAAGATGTCATTAAAATAAATAGAGCATTTTTTATTCCCAATAATTGAAGTGAAACCTTCCTCATCTAAATAAGAAAGTGAAACAATGTTCTGACTCAAAGCAGGAACATAATAGCAATTGTTCAAAATTAACAAAAGCCCATCAGGCAAAACTAATTCATAAGTGCCTACGGCTAAAGTAGCAACTCTTGCTCTATTTCCAACTCGTAGGTTTATTTCGCCCTTTTTCAGCTTCTTACTCCTTTTAAGACCCTGCACATTTGTACAAATGTGAGTTCCACATGCAGTATCTAATACCCATGTAGGAGAAGTAGAAAGATTAATTTCTATAACATAAATACCTAAAGTAATAGCCTCGCTATTCTTCTTGTTCTTTAGATCTTCCATGTAGAGCTCACAGTTCCTCGTCCAATGACCATGAATACATGAAGTAATAGCCCCACTATTCTTCTTTTTCTTTAGATCTTTCATGTAGAGCTCACAGTTTCTCTTCCAATGACCATGCTCATTGCAAAAGGAATAGAGTCCTTCCTTGGGAGGCTTTGCCTTCTTGGCTTAAGGCTTGGGATTAGGGTTGGGCTTAGGCTTGTCTTGCTCTTTGGACTTATTGTCTGGGCCTTTTCCCTTTCCCTTACCCTTGCCTTTCTTTTTCATTCCTTTTCCTTTCTAAATCATTAAAACAGTGCTTGGCTTTTTCTTGATGTTTTGTTTAGTAGTTTTAAGCATCGTATGCAGTTCATAAATTGATTTCTCCATGTTGTTCATATTGTCGTTCATGACAAACTGGTCGTAACTCTCTGGGAGTGAGTTTAAGATCAAATCTATAGTTAACTCCTGGGTTATAGGAAATCTGAGTCTTTTAAGGTGATCAATGTAGCCTTTCATCTTCAAAACATGAGTGCTAACAGATGCACCCTTAGTCATTTTGCCAGAATGTAAGGCTTTCGTGGTTTCAAACCTTTCTTGCCTTGCTTGATGTTGGAACATTTCCTTGAGATGCATAATCATCTCATAAGCCTCCATATGTTCCAAATCTCTCTGAAGTTTTGGGATCTAGGTGGCTAGTATCAGGCATCCAACATCTATTGAGTCATTAAGATGCTTATTATGGGTATCCTTTTGGGCTCTTAGAGCATTGTTTGCAAGCTCCGCAAGAATGAGTTCATCTAGGATATATGACTTTCTTTCTAGCTTAAAAACAATTCTCAAGTTCCTAAACTAGTCAAGAAAGTTGGTCCCATTGAGTTTGTTCTTATCAAGGATAGATTGCAATGATAGTGTACCAGAATTATTCATCGACATTTTCTACAACAAAATATGCAAAATCAAATTAATAATTTCCTACTAAAAATTAACCCTCAATTTAGTTTAGCAGGTTAAGATCCATATTTCACTTAATTATAAGTCCACTTTGGCAAGATGCTTAAAATTAAGTTATTTAGGCAGGTAACTTATTTACCAATTACATCGCATGTAACTCTTAGATCTTTATGGGATCATGTCATCATATGACCCGGCATGTTTAATCCCATCTAATGCCTTGAGACCCAAAACCATTTTGATAGTCTTAATTAAGTCATACAATCATGAACCTTTATGAGTATCACCATTACCCAAATTACCTTACTAAGATAATCTAAGTGTATCCCATTTTGATGGAACTTATATTTAGGCAATTAAAGTCTTAACAGGTGTTCATAAATTGGTGGTATTTATACTTAAAATTTAATTCAAGGGATTTTATTATGTTGTTGTTATTCATACATCTAGTCATCATGTGAACATATATAATGGTGGCATCCTATACATGCATATGATCTGATCATAAAGTATAAAATAAATGTGTCATAATATGACCCATCTAACCTATATCCTCCCAAGCCAATAAAATGATTCCTCTAATATAACACTTATGTACATAAAGAAACCTCGATTGAACATTCAAGGGAAATGAGGTGAGAAGAGAATGTACATCCAGAATATAGAGAGAAGCACGACATGTGTCACACCTTATCTTTGGACAATTTTTCCATGAATATTGCCTCTTTTATATATAGAAAAGTGGCCTTTGAGAACTTGAACCAACTGAAAATCTCATAACTAAAGTTTCCTTTTCATGTACTATTCACACTATTGTGTAGAAAATTTTGAAAATTCATAACTAAATTCACAAAAATCATTTTACTATGGTTCAATTCTCTAAAATGCTTGAATTGCATGGAAAAAATATGAAACTAGAGATTCGTCAAGCCATTTCGTACAGTTTATTCCTTTAATTTACTATTCATTCCCCTGTTTCCAGTTTTTATCCTATTTTTGACCGTTAAGTTTAAAAATTTATTTCTAACATACACAGACCTATTTTATGCTATCTTTATATCATTCGAAAGCCCTGTATGTCTACTTTCTATACATATTTATTTTGTATATTTATTTAACATGTACATAGCAGAGTATCTTTTTAAATTCTCTAGCGTAAGGATAATTCTCTTCTAGAACAATTTTGGAGAAGCATACATAACTTCATTTATATAACTCCAAAAGCATTCAAACCAGTGGCATATTAAAGTCAAGACATAGTTCTTTCCATACGTGTAACCGCTGAACTTTTGGAGTATTATACAAATTTTATACACACTTTAAAAGTTAAATAGTATTCATAGTAAATTTACAGTTTCCAAAAACTGTCCAATTTTAGTTCTTACACTTCTTTAAAACTATAACTTAATTCATATATGGCTAAATGATACAGAATCCGCTTCCTCATAAAGCATATCATATCCTCTAACTAGAGGAAACATAATTTGGCTCAATTCCCTTACCATAACATTCTTGTACATTCCCAAATATTAACATGTAGAACGGTATACAAGGGAATCATATATACTTTCGTAAATCTTTAATGTTATTTCATATTTCAATAACATCTAGCATGCATACCCATACATCACATAGGATCATAATACATCACTCATATATAATCATAATATAATACATCAAGCATGCTTCATGTAATATTCCTATTTTTATAGGATGTTAAAAAATAAATAAAAGATAAGAAACAAAGTGAGATGAAAAGGCTATATATAATCGGGTTTTAGAAGGAATTAATTTTTTGTCTAATTTTCTGAAGTTATGTTCGGTCCTTAATTGGAATTAATTTTCCATAAGGTCCTTAGCAGAAATTAATTCCAGAACTTACCTCGGAAAATATGCAATATACCACTTGAATGAAAGTCCGCACCAAAGTGAGCGCAATGGTATAAGTATTGCGTACATGGGAGGTCTAGGTTGAGAGATAGACCAATTTAAAATTTAATGTGAGGAGTGAAAAAGAAATAATAAAAAATTGGTCTTTGGGTGAAATTACAAGAAGGTGCCCGAAAGAATAGATAATTATGTTTTAACCCGGCTTTAGGGCAAAACGGACATTTTCCAGATTATAAGTAAAATCTAAATGTTGCATTTAATTCCCAAGAATGACAAGGTTGACATTGTAAAATATAAAAGGAATTGAAAAAAATGGAGAGACACCGTTAAGCGTAAAAAATGTTAAAGAGGTTATTTTCTCTGTTAAAATGAAAAAATGAGAAAATTACATTTTGATCACAAGAATTAAGAATGTGTGTAATTAAGTCCCATAACAATTGCTGAGAGGGAAAAGAGAAAATAAGTTTGGGGAAAAATTACAGTTAATAACCCGAAAGTTTTAAAAATTATAAATTAGCCCTAGGTTAAGGGCATTTTTATAAATATGAAAAATTATTCTCAAAATGAAGCTCTCAATGAGTTATACCCAATGAAATATATTATGAAATTTATTAAGGTCAAAATAACATTCATTGGTTGATTAAAATTTAATATTAATAATTTACCCGATAAATGTCACTGTGGACTGCAAGAAAAGGCAGTACTGATTCAAGGACAATGATTGGACCTTAATAAAATATATTTTGGGTCTAGATAATATTTTGGACCAAAAGTAGTTATTGGATAATCCTGTACCAATTTAATGATAATTTTGGCAAAAATACTTAATCGGTACGGGTAAATTTAATCGGTAAAGGGTATTTTGGTTCATTAAACTTTATAAAGCAATTTTTGGCCAAGAATGAGACACAAGGCGTGCTGCAGCTTATTGGGACACAAAGGGAATTATGCCAATTGCTTTTGATAAAGTTAACCAAGGATTAGTTAAAAAAAAAATAACCATGATTTATTATGTATTTGATATCTTTCCTAAAAGCCTTAGGTTAAGCCATCATATTCAGTCATTCTCTTCCTCAAACACGTCTGGAACAGCAGCTCTTGAGGGAGAGGAGCACAAAAACATCAAGAGAAAGAGAAGAAGCAAGAGGCCAAAGTTGGTACTCAAACTACCAAAGTAAGCTTTTATGGTCATTTCCTTATATATCCAAGTGCCTAGTGAGGTTGCCATGGAGTATTTTCTCTTTTATCTCACTTCAAGCTTTAGCCATGGCAAACCTTAGAGAGAGAAAGTTGAGCTATGGTAAAATAAAACTATAGAAAAGCTTGGAAATGTCTTAAGATGCATGAATGTACAAGTTGTTTCAAGATTCATGGAGTAATTATTTTTCTACAATTTATGGAAATTTTCTGCCTATTTAGGGTTTAATATAGGAAAGTTTTGACCCCAAAAATGGATTCCTTGGGTCCAAATTATGTAAATAAAAGTGTGTTGTACAAGAAATACCTCAAGGAAAGCAAAATGGAATTTTTAGTCCAAGTATGTATACTTTGTGAAGGGGGTTATCAAATTAGTGGCTAATGACCTTAAATTGTGTTATATTAGGGTTCAAGAAAGTGTTTTAAGATCAAGGGAAGTATCCATAAAGTTTGAAGATCATTGGAAAGCAAGAAGGTAGTTATTTTCCCTATCATGCTTAATGTTGTCATACTTTGTTTCCATGATAATATGACTATGTCATATAGTTGGTTAAATGCTTTATGATGTATTTTCATTGTTGGCTGAATGTTTGAAGGGTTTTATGACCCTAGGATATCCATTTTACAAAGTGTTACCATGCCAAAATTTTTATGGAATTGTATGGTATAATATGAAATATGATTTTCATTGATGATTGTATGAAATGATATGATGATCTGAATGCATAATTGGGTGTAACTACTGAGATTCTTTGAATCTCATTCCTTTCCAAATATTAACTATGCTTGGGCAAGGAGATGGAAGTATTCAAACAAATGTAAGGGAAATGAAGAAAATGATGGAAAATTACTTGATTTTGCAAGTTATAATGTTAAGTTCAGAAAATATGTATCATGTATGTATGAGATGAAATTCTATGATTATACATGATTATGTTCCTTCAAGTCTTCTTATGATGTTATGTATGGATTTGGAACAATAAATGCTTATGTATGAGGTTTATGAAGTTTACTATATGAGTTTTGGCATAAGTTTGTTTGAGATAACCAGTATTGATTTGAATAGGGGAAATTTGTTCAAAACAGAGCATCCTATATAAAAGTGTTATACATGCTCTGAAAGTAGACTCAATAATATTTCCAAAGAGATAAAGATCACTTAAATTGGACAAGTGTATGATTTATAATGAAATTTTGAAGTTAGGATTCAAAACCAAACAGTATTGGAAAAATTGAAACTTACACTGTGAACACTGGATTTTTCAAAAGGCACTATAAAATAGTGTATAGCTCCAAAAATTCATTGATTTGCATTTATGGAAAGCTCCAAGTCTTAGGAAACAAATTCTACTAGTTTGAAACCATTTAGAGCTATAAAGAAGGAGTTATATAATTTCTCCTAAAATTGTTCCAATAGAGGTAGTGTTCTGACCCATAATAGTTAAGTTAATGTTATGCCCTGTACAAGTTGAATAAATGTACAAGAAAAAAATTTCTAGATATTATTCTCACTGGGGTTTCCAATGACATAAGGAATGCATAAATTGGCTCAAGGTAGAGTGAGATATGAATTTTTAAATGTAAAGCCAAAATCCTGGGGAATAGAAAATGACCAAATGTATAATAAATGTTTGAAAAATAAACTGTATAAATTGGTCATGATAATGCACTGTTTAATATTTTTCCCATGTATAGAAGGCTTTTATCTATTTTTATAGACTTGAATCACTATAAAATGATTTTTCTATAATTAGTTATCAATTTTCAAAATTCAGTCGACAAAGTGGAAACTACCATATGAACAATAACCAAAAGTTTTGGAAATTGTAATTTTCATTCTTATTTGATTCCAGCTGAGGAACAAGTATAATCAGACTTAAAAGAAGTCCTATACATGGGAAATGAGTCTAAAAGTAAGGTGTTGCACTTCATAGTCAAACATTGTTGATAACTTTAAACTTTAACTTGCTGCTTCATATTTTTCTCCTTCCTTTTGCTTTCCTTCATAGTTTTTCCAGTACCTAGCATGGTTAGTAACTTGGGGGAATGAGATTGGGCATTTCAATAGTAAACTTGCACATGTTTAAACACTATTACATTTCATAAAAATATTCATAACATTGCACAATTCATTAAAAATACATGAAAATACTATGTTGGCTATAAAAATTTCGACAGCATAACAACTTAAAAACAGGACATCTTAGGCAAATCTTCATTACAAAAACAACCAGTCAATCCAATAAACAATCAAAGCAACAACATGATAACACAATCATTTCATAAAACATGGATAAAACATAATTATGCAAAATATAAAAGCAAGGCAAGAACTACCTTGGAGCTTTACCATTTTCGCTTTGAACTTGAATCATCTTGCTTGGATCATTCCCCAATCACTTTCTTACAGTTTCTCAAGCCTAGAAATAATCACATAACCATACTAAGTCATTTAGTTCTTCAAGGCTCTCATAGAGTTCATTCTTGAACCCTAAATATTCATATAATTTATCTTTGAGTTTTTCTTGAGTCCAACACTTGTTCTTTACTAATTTAAACCCAAGAAATCCATTTTTAACATCCAAAATATGAAATCCAACTCTATCCCATCATACTAAACTGACCAAAACAAGGATTGGAAGAAGGAAGAAGGAAGATGTGATTTTCATTTTCTGACTTCCAAACATACCAAACCTTGTTCCTTTGGTATTTTCTTACATTTTCTCTACAATTTCTTGCAAGAAAACACTTTCTTTATTAAAAACCCTTTGCCTTGAACAAAATTTACAACAAGAGGGGAGGAAGAAAACTCAAAGAAACAACCTCAAACTACTTGAAAATTGAAACAAAATCACAAGAGATCAAGAGAGAAATTTCTTACCGAATTTTCTTGAATTTCCTTCTCTCTTTTTCTCCCTTATTTTCTCACGTTTTCTCCCTTCTTCTTGGCTATTTTCAGACTTCTCTCCACTCTTTCTTTGCTCCTTAAGGTCAGCCAAAACATGAACCAAAGGGGAGAGTAAATTAAATTTGCCAACCAATGGAAACTTGCCACTTAATGTTCTTGAAATTTCTTGAAAGTCCATGGAATTTGTTAATTTAATGCTATTTCTCCCACATGCAGCATATGCCACGAAATTAAGAGTATTTTGTCCAAAATTTTATATATTTACTTATCCAGATATATTCTAAACCGGTCTGGACAAATAAAACTACTTTAGCAGTATATTTTATTAGTATTGGGATACTAATTATAATTATATTAGAATATAAAATTACCATAATATTCTTATCCCAATTGGTCCAAATATGGGGCCCATAATTTGTTCTTGAATTAATACTACATCTTCCTACAGTCTAGATTGACTTTTATTGAGTAAAATATTAATATTAAATTTTAATTATCCAATAAATATTATTTTGATCTTAATAAATTTCATACTATATTCCATTGGTCTTAACTCATTGAGAGCTTCATTTTGATTATAATTTTTTATTTTTACAAAAATACCCATAACCTACAGCAAACATATAATTTCTAGAACTTTGAGGTCATCATGTGTAATTTTCCCAAAATTCATAAATTTTTCTTTAATTCGCACACTGCCATTCATTTCTTTTTTTTTCATTTTCTTTTTCTTTTTTCTAGGACAAAATCATCATTTTCTCCGATTTCCTTCCGACTGAGATAATTAACTTCTTTATCCTATTTTATGTAAAATAGTATATACCTATTTTTACAAATTTCTTATAGGTTTTAAAATATTAAACCCTGAACATTCAAGAAAAATTTCAGGATATTACATTTTACTTCAAATATGGGAAATACCATTTTTCCCCTGAGTCGAGTAAAAATGTAATTATCCATTATTTCGAGTACTTTTCAGTAATTTTATCCAAAGACTAATTTTTTATTATTTCTTTTTCACTATTCACATCAACTTTCAAATTGACTTATCTCTCAATCTAGACCTTCCGACTACACAATACTTATACTATTGCGCTCAGCTCGGGACAAACTTCCATGCAAGTGGTACATTGAAATCTTCTAAACTAAGTTCTGGAATTAATTTCTGCTAAGTACCTTATGAAAATTAATTTTAATTAAGAACCAAACGTAACATCTAAGAATTAGATGAGAAATTAATTCCTTCTAAAATCTAATTATATATAATTTTTTTATCTCGCTTCATTTCTCATCTCTATTCATTTTATAACATTCCATAAAAATAGGGATATTACAACATGCAGGCCGTATTTAAAAATACAATATTGTCCTAGGGCCATATCATGCACCATCCAATTTAAACAAATCACAACATGTATATCACAAATATCTTATCTAATATGAAAAGCTGTAAACTTTGTGATTTTAGTGCTAAATTAGATTATGTTGTGCTAGCATTAGATAGCCACTGATTTGAAAAAACCAAATTACATACGAACCAGATTTCAATCATGTCATACGTATCTCATACAAAACGGATTTTAATCCAATCATGTCATACGCAAAAACAGATTCTCGCATACATATACAGAAACAGATTCACATCATATACGAAACTAGGAATGGGAACATGAATCTAATCGCATCTCGTACGAAAACAGTTTGAATCTCATCAAGTCATATGTACAAAAATGAAATAGTTTAAACAGATTCACAATTGTTTCAAAAACCATATTTCGCATAGATATATGACATTAGATATAGAAATCGAATTGAGGAATCAAGATTTTTAAATACATGTATCACATATATGAATGGCAGATTTATAATCAAATTGAAAACTGATTTGAAAATGAATTAGACATAATTGAGTTCGCACACATATCACATATATGCAATCATATACTCAAGAACTCAATTTAAACATTCATTGACGTGGCTCAGATGCCACTATAAGTGTAACACCTTACTTTTAGACTTATTTCTCATGTATTAGACTTCTTTTAAGTCTGATTATATTTGATCCTGAGCTTGAATTACATAAGAATGAAGATAAGAATTTTCAAAATTTTCGGTTACTGTTCATATGTTAGTTTCCACTTTGCCGAATGAAATTTGAAAATTCATAACTAATTCAAGACAATTCATATGGAAGTGATTCAAGTCTCTAAAAACAGATAAAAATCTTATCTACATGGAAAATATATGTAATAGTACATTCACTAGGCTAATTTATAAAGTTTATTCCTTAAAATTTACTATATATTTAGTCATTTTATATCTTCCCAGGATTTTGGCCTTAATTTTAAAAATTTTTAACTCATTATATTCTGAGACAAATCATGCATTTTCTATGTCATTGGAAATTCCTATATGTCCTCTTTCTAGATATGTTTTTCTTGTACATTTTTTCACCTTGTACAGGGCTTGGAATTGACTTAAATCATTAACGGTCAAAATATTACTTCTACTAGAATAGTTTTAGGAGAAATTACATAACTCTTTCTTTATAGCTCCAAATACTATCAAACCAATGACATTCGTTTTCTAAGACTTAGAGGTTTCTAGAAATTCAAACCACTAAATTTTTAGAGCTTTGTATGATTTTCTCTTGTGTTTTGAATTTTCCAGTATTCATAATAAATGATCCAGTTTTCTTTACTCTAACCAGTTTTGACCCTTAATTTCTAAAATTCACCATAAATTGTACACTTATCCAATTTAGGTGATCTTTAGCTTATAAAAGGCTTATTCTATCTAATTTTTTAGCATATATAACACTCATACATTATACCCAGTTTCATATGAACAATACCTTCGTTATTCTCAGATTATTTCTAATTGAGCATTTCCATTCTTATCTTGGCAAAATGAGCTTCATAATATGATTACATCATCATTCTTTGTACCAAATCCATACATATCACTTAATAATGCTCAAATGGATATAGTTACAGAAATATAAGCCTCATGCATTCTCATGCAATTTTATACATGATGCCATAATAATACATTAAAATACCCATAATTCACATAATTATCATGCTTCTTCATTCTTCTTGCCTTCTTCCTTCGTTACTTCCATGTCCTTTCCTTAGCATGGTTAGTATTTGGAATGATGAGATTATGGAATCTCAGTAGCAAGTCATATTTCATGAAATTACATTATTATGCATAAAAACTTAAATCATAACAATTCACCCATTCAAGCATATAATAAGTCATAGTAGTTCATAAAAATTTTGGCATAGTCTCCCTTTATAAAATGGACATCCAGGGGTTAGGACCCTTTCATAAAAACAGCCAAACCAATCTCACAACATCATAACAACAATATGGCAATGGGATTATAACATAGAAACAATAAACAATAACATAAAGCAAGAAATAGACTATGCCACTTTTATTGCTTTCCTTTGCTTTCCAACTTGATTCCAATGCTCCCACTCTCTTTTCCTTTGAGTTGTACTTCTTCCAAACACTTCCTTAAACTTCCTTGGACCTAAAAATAACACCAATGAAGCATATAAGCCACTGGTTCTTGGTCCAACTTCACACAATGCTCATTAAATCCTTAAATTTTCTCTTTGCTTTCTTCTTGGTTTTTCTTTGAACCAATGGTTATTCTTAAGGTTTTGGGCCATGAGGAATTCATTTTTGACCTCAAAATCATGAAATTACTTCTCTATTTCTAACCCTAATCTGACCAAAATCAAGTATAAAATGGAGGAAAACATTTAGCTTGCTATACTTCAAACCACTTGCATAATCATGCTTCTAGTCTCTTATTTATGCCTTTTCCTAGGTTTATTTTGCCATAGCTCAACTTTCTCTCTCAAAAATCATCCATGGCTGAAACTTAAGGTGAGAGAGGAAAGGAAAAGATTCCATGACACACTCACTAAAAGCTTGAGAAGGCAAGATAAGGATAGTAGAAACTTACCCTTGAATTCTAGTCTTCATGCTTGCTCCTTTGCTATCTCTTTTCTCTCTTCTTTTCTCCTCTCTTCTTGCACGTTCTTGGCTGACTTTCTTTCTCATTCTCAGACCACTCTTTCCCTCTTTCTCAAGTGTAAGTGTCGGTCAAGAGAGAAGGCAAGGAGGAGATAATGATAAAAGTATGATCCAATCATCTTATGTCATCCTTTCTTTTTAATTTTTTATTTTCCAAATTCTTCTTAAAGTATTCATAAAATCAATTAACCAATGTCATTTTTCTCACATGGAGAGCAACTGAACATGTCTGAAATGGGAGTGAAAAGAGTGATTAAATAGCTTAATTAACTTGCTAATCACTCACTTAATCGCAATTACTTTTTGGGACAAAAAGCAAGCCTTCTTTGAGAAGTTATCTTGATAAAAAAATCAATTAAACAAATTTCATCTATGTCCCCAAGCTGTGCAGCACATCATTTACTAGATTTTTGGGCCAAAAACTGCTTCACAAATTTTAATTGACTAGAATACCCTTTACCGATTAAATTTACCTGTAACGATTAAATACTTTTACCATAATTATCATTAAATTGGTACAGGATTATCCAAAACTCACTTTTAGACTAAAATCATTTTCTTGCTCCTTAACTATATCTGGGTAAGGTCTATTTACTATCCTTGACCTCGTACTACTTTTTCGACAGTCCAAATAACCTTTTATCATTATAATACTGACTTTTTATCCCAAATGCCCATAATAAATTCACACTAACATTATTAACTTCCAAACATTCTTCTAGTGGGCTTAGATTATCAAGATCTTCATTTTGACTATAATTTTTTATATTTATAAAAATACCCTTAACCCAGGGCAAATTTATAATTTTTGAAACTTTCAAGTTATTAACTGTAATTTTCCCCAAACTTATGTTCATTCCCGTGAATTTCTTCCTTCAGGGACTAAATTGAAACGATTCTTGATTCTTGGGGACAAAATATAATTTCATTATTTTTCCATTTAATAAGGAAAAAATGACCTCATTGCCCTTCTTTAAACGATATCTCTTCATTTTTCTCAATTCCTTTTACATTTTATGATATGAACTTTTTCATTTTTAGGCCTTCAATTTATTATTCACATTTTACTTCTAATTTGGAAAATGACTGTTTTGGCCTTCAGTCGGGTAAAAATGTAATTATCCATTCTTTCGGGCACTTTCTTATAATTTTACCCAAAGATTAATTTTTTATTATTTCTTTTTCACTATTCACATTAACTTCATATTAGTCTATCTTTTAATCTGGACCTCCCAGGAATGCAATACTTATACCATTATACTTAACTTGGAGCGGACTTTCATTCAAGTGGTATATTAAAATTTTCCAGGGTAAGTTCTGGAATTAATTTCTGATAAAGATTTTATGAAAACTTAATTTCAATTAAGGATCAAACATAACTTCTTCAGAAAATTAGATGAGAAATTAATTCCTTCTAAAGCCCGATTATATACGACCTTTTCATCTCACTTCGTTTCTCATCTTTTATTTATTTTATAACATCTCATAAAAATAGGGATATTACAGTAAGAAAACTCGATACATGCACAGTGGAAAAATACCATCGAATTCCCTCCCATGGATCCATCAATGTTGTTTAGATTGAAATGTAGAAAAGAATTTTACTTCTGATGCATCATTTTGGCATTCTTCTCTTATCGTCAGGCCCAAGGAATTAATGCATCTGATCAACTCCCTCAACCGATATCCACACGAATGATGAGTCCAACTCAAATGGCATGCTAGCACCTCTATTTGTGAATGTCCATACGTTATATGTTCATTCGTACGTCCTCCGTTCATCTGTACACTTTTCTGTGTGAGTGTGCAGCCACTCAATCTCTAGGGTAAGTGGAGACTCTCTCTTGATTCTCTATATAATAACCGTAATCTATATAATTATATAGATAAGGTTTATTATTTGATTAATTTAAATCAATTATTTAAATTAAATCAAATTATAATTAAATAGATTAGTTTAGATTTAAATCTACCTAATAGAATAATATCTAAACCAACTATTTAATCTAAATCCATAATCAAATCTAAATTAAATTTATCATATAAATTAAATTTAGATTATGACAATAGTTTAAATTTAAATCTATCACATAGAATTAAATTTAAAACTAAGTCATTTAAATTATTTTGAATAAAATATATATATATGTATATATTTCAAAATATTCAATATATATCAAATATATATAATATATCAAACATATAAATATATGTATTTTGAATTTTATAAAAGATATGCATATATATATATATATCAAATATATATTTATAAAATTCATACATCCTAAATTGAACGTTAAATTCATTAAATCTAGACACATTTTAGTTTCAATGAATCTGGATATTCTAACTCAAGTTGATTCGTTCTTGTGTATGACCCTACAGGCACATATAATGTTGGTAGTGGGCCAGTAACACTATTGTACCCACAAGTCATAAGTGACCTCTAGCAAGATATTGTGACTACCCAAATCATATGAGATCGGTGATCCGATGTAACCTATCATATAATCTTATCATATCCCTTTTGTCTCACAATATATAGGTCAACTATCAGTCATGGAAACGTCATCCTCATCTTACTCGACTATCACTTTCTCAATCTCCGAGCAGATAGACAGAACAAATGGAAACTCTTCCATTCAATCAAGGCCATGCATTTCTCAATCTCACTCATCGAGGGGTCCAGCTATATCTCTCCATTAATTAGAGGGACAAATTCCATCTTGACCATTCATCTTCCTCTACATGAATTCCACTATACTCGATCATAGCCTTTATAATCTCTCAATTAAAGGTAACTTTCGACTATGTCAAAGTACAGTGTTCCCATGTAGGAAGCCATGGTGATCTCTAATCTGAAGGCTCAGTGACATGGTTATATATATATGAGATATAAGCTTATGACTTGATCCATGCAGATATCTCATGATGAGTTGATGTAGTGCCTGTTCCCTGATAGCTGTTTATGATTTTGATTTATGTCTTCATACATAATTATTAATCAAAATCATACTAGTATTAGCTCATCATTGTTCCTACAAAGATGATTAACTATGGACATTTAGGATAAAATAATTTTTTCAAGGATATTATTATAAAGAAAAACATTCAAACTATATAATAATGTAATAAAAGAAAATTACCTTCTATTTCATAATAAAGTACAATGTTCATAATACAAGGATTGGCTTAGGGCACAATCTCCAACAATCCAAAATCTCCATATGGAGGAGTTTTGAAGAATGATTGGTGTCCATGGTTATAGGGGGAGTAGTGTGAGCTGTTGGAGTTAGTTTTAGGTAAATCGGAGGTTGAAGCATGAAGTTGTGCACATCAGAAGTTCAGTCAAAAAAACTAGAAGTTGCTGATATGGTATCAGCAACTTATATCAAGGTGCCAAAACCTCGGCCACAGTACCAACCTATTCTACCTCTTTGAGACCACAGCATTATTGTTCCAGGCCATGGCCCCGGCACTGTTCAGCCCCCTGTTGATTGGTTTTAATGCTTTTTGGTGTTTATTTTGGGTTTATTTCGATAGGGTGTTACAACTCCCTTCAATTTTGGACTTGTTGGAAACCCAACTTCATACACTTGCATGTTTAGGATTGTCCAGCAAAAACACACATATATTCCACATAAAAGAAATTGGACTCTTGAATGATTAATGGTTACCTTGTTGGTTACCTAGAGACATTGAAAGGTAAGACTTTACTGTCTTAACCATAGTTCAAGAATTGATTAAGCCAATAATCCCAGATTCATTTCAAATGGTGAAGTCAATGGGAGTGAAAGAAAAATTGCCGATATTAATGCTACACTTATGTATCCTTTCATCCATATAAACACTAAGTGTATTTTCGGGTGTTGAACAACAAGTAAACAATTTGAAGCTACACTTGGATAAAGAAGCAACCTAGGACATAACCAAATCATAATCATCTAATGAAAATAAATCACAAGGAATGACAATAGGAATGTCTTAGAAAGAAAGGAAATAGACTACTATAAATGATTATGTGGTTTATTTTTAGGAACATGAATTCAGTACAACACTCAATAAAAATCTTGTTACATCTTTTAGAAGCCATAGAAAGCATTAAGTCTAATAAAATGGATTGATGCCATGAAAATGAGTTGAAATCCATGAGACAGAATGAAGTCTGGGATCTCGTTACATTGCCAATTGATTCGGATGTAAATAGATCATGAAGATCAAAAGTGTAACATCCCTAAAATATTAGATAACTAAAAATGCATAGAGAATTTGCAAAAATGGATAGACACTGTTTTACGTGAAATAGGGTAAAGAGGTTATTTTTCCTAATTGGATGGAAAAATGAGAAATTATATTTTTACCCCTAAGAAATATGGAAATGATGATTTTGTCCCTAAAAAAAAAAGTTGAGGCGGTGGACGCAGGAGAGGATTGAAGAAAAGTTTATAAATTCTGGGGCAAATTACACCTAATGACCCGAAAGTTTTAAAAATTATAAATTAATCCCGGGTCAAGGGCATTTTTGTGAATATGAAAAATTATAGTCAAAATGAAGCTCTCAATGAGCTAAGACCATTGGAATATAGTATGAAATTTATTGAGATCAAAATAATATTTATTGGGTAATTATGATTTAATATTAATGTCTTACCCGATAAATGTCAGTCTAACCTGCAGGAAGAAGCAGTATTCATTCAAGAAAAATATGTGGATCTTATATTTGGACCAATTGGGATAATTATATTATGGTAATTTTATGATTATAATTAGTATCCCAATAATAGTAAAATATACTGCTAAAGTAGCTTTAATTGTCTAGACCGGTCCAGGATATATCTGGATAAGTAAATATTGAAAATTTTTGGACCAAAGTACCCTCCATTTCGTGCTGACCAAGTTGCATATGATAGAATTATATTATTCAATTAATTATGTCATTTTCAAGAAAAATCAAGAAGCTTAGGTGGCATAAATTGATTGGTTGACAAAGTTTATATATACTCCCTCCTTGGCTCATGTGTGCGTCATATTTGGGCAAGAGAAGAAAGGGAGAAGCTGCAGCAAAGTGATGAAGAAAGAAAGCCACGTGAGGAAGGAGAAGAAAAAGGAAAAAGAGAAGGAAATTCAAGAAAAAAATTAGTAAGCTTCTACTTGTAATTTATATGGTTTCTAGCTTAGTTCTTGGGTAGTTTAAGATGGTTTCCTTGAACTTTTCTCCCCTCCTCTTGCTGTTTAGTTTCTGTTTTAATGTGGATTTAGGAAAGAAAGTGGTTTTGTGCCATGACTTAAGGAGAAAGCATGAGATTAAGCAAAAGAAAGCAAGTATAGTATGATTTAAGCAAGTTTTGTGAAAAACCAATTTCTTCCTCTTAAGAACAGATTTTGGTCAGACTAATAAGGTGGGAAGGAGCTGGATTTTCGTGTATTTGATGGCAAAAATGAGTTCCCCATGATGAAAAACCTTAAAGACAAGCATTGACTCAAAGATTAGGCTTTAGATAAAGAAATTGAGTCTTTAGGGTTTTAAATGAGACTTTATAGCTACTTATTCTAGTTAATTAAGCAAGTTTTTAATGATGTTAAGGGACTTAAGGAAGCCTAAGGAGGCTAGTGGAAGCATTAGATTCAAGAGGAAGAGCCAAAGGAATGCTGCAAGGTAGCTAAGTTTCATATTCTTACTTTATGTTCTTTCATTGTCTTTCTATGATTAAATTGTGTTGCCATATCAAAATTGTGATTTCCTTGATTGGTCTTGGCTGTTAAATGAGGGGTTTTATTCCCCGGGATGTCCATTTCCTAAGTCGTTATGCTGCCGAATTTTTTATGACTAATATGGCAATTTACTGTTTAAAGGTGATTGTGTGATTATATGTGATCAAATGTGAGTTTATTTGATATGATTGACATAATTGCATGGAATGTAACTTGCTACTGAGATTGCCCCAATCTCATCCCCTCAAGTATCCCAAATGACTAGGCACAATCTATGGCAAAGGAGTCCAAAGAAAAGGCAAGGAGAATGAAGAAGAGAATGATGCTTGATGGTGTTTTCAAGCTATGAGTGTATATTTTGTAATTATGTATAAAACCATGTATATGCTTTTAGATCTGTGCCATTGTGCTATTATGTCCTTATGAGCATTTTGAAATGTTTGGCATGGATTTGAAACATGGAATGATCATATGTGCTTGTTATGAAGTCTACTTTGCCATGTTATATTGTTAGAAGTTCATTTTGTAGTAATGAAAGTAAAGTCAACACTGTTTGACTGAGACAGGGCAAGTAAGTCAAGTGTTATATATGCTCTAAAAGTAGAGAGAACAAGCTTTCCAATGAGCTAAAGAAAACTTAATTTGGATGTATGCACGATTTATAGTGAAATTTTAAAATTTAGGATCAAAACTGGACAGTGATGTGAAGGCTGCGAATTTTACTGAATATATTACTTCTTTTTGAAAAGTGATATAAAATTGTACAGAGCTACAAAAATTCAGTGGTTTACATTTGTGAAAATATTTATCTTTTGAGGTTAATATGCCACTGGTTTGAGTTCAATTGGAGCTGTACAATGAGAGATATACAAGTTTTCCCTAGACTGTTCCAGTAAAAGTGATGTTCTGATCCCTAGTCATTCAAATTGATGTTGTGCCCTGTATAGACAAAATAAATGTATAATAAAAATATAAAGGTAAGTAGACATATATATCTTTCCAATGGCATATAGAATACATGATTTGGCTCAGTATAGAGTTAGATGTGAATTTTTGAAATTAAGGCCAAAATCCTGGAAAAGAGAGAAATGACCATTTGTACAGTGTAAGTTTGAGTAATAAACTGTACTAATTTTTCAGGTTAAAGAAAGTTTTCATATTTTTATATTGTATATCATGTTTCTAGCTTCATTTAGAGACTTGAACCACATTGATACAATTTTTCTGGATTAAGTTATGATTTTTCAAAGTTCATCCAGAAAACTTGAGAACCAAATAAATAGTACCACGTTGTTTTTTTAATTAAATATTTTGGTTCTACTAATGGTTCAAGCTCTTAATATGGGTAATTTGGACATTGTACATACTATGATATATGGAAAATATAGATAAAAGTAAGGTGTTAGAAAAAGCATGACTCAAATGTCAACATAATGATATAATGCTATGCTTGTTTCCAAGGATTATAATCAAAAGAATGGTATCAATCATAAAGAGACTTTTTCACTAATATCAAAGAAAGACTCATTATGAATAATTATAACTTTGATGGCTTAGTATGTTTTAGAGTTATACTAGAAGGATATGAAAATAGCCTTTCTTACTTGTGATCCTCAGGAGGATATTTATGTGAACAAAATATAAAGTTTCTCAACTCATGAAAAGGGACACATGATATGAAAACTTATGAAGTTAATATATGGACTTAAGAAAGCTTCTCATACCATAACATTTTTTGATTTTGAAGGAAACACTATAAACAGGTGCATAAACCAAAAGATCAATAGGTAAAAGTTTATATTCTTAGTCCTATATGTTGATGATATTTTATTTGCTACTAATGATTTGGGCATCTAAGTGGAGACTAAAGATTTTTCTCTCTAAGAATTTGAAAGGAAAAAAAATATGGGAGGGGCATTTTATGTTATAGGAATTGAATCCGTGATAGGTAACATGGATTGATAGGATTGCCTTAAGAAACCCATATTAAGAAAATTCTTGAGAGATTCTGTAAGGATAAATTTAGTCTCATGCAATGTCCAAATAATGAAGTAGAATGAAAAGAAATGGAAAGCTACAAAGAAAGTATAAAGGTATTTGCAATTGCACCAATAATTATGTACTCAATCATGTATAAGAAATCCAATCAATATTAAGTAATTGGATATTTAGATTCAAATTTTGGTGGAAGTCATGACAATAGGAGGTCTACTTTTGCTATTTATTTATTTATCAGAAGAAAAAAACTGTTTGGGAAAGTTGCAAGAAATATTTCATCATCCACAATGAAATTAAGTAGAATGTATGATTGAAGTCACAATTAATGTATTATGACAGCAAAACTTTATTTCAGGACTTGAGGTAACCGTTGTTGCCAAGCAACAATAGTTTATTTTCCAATAATGATAAATGCTCATAGGTGCCAAACACATTGAGTTGAAGTATTTTTGTCATTAAAGTGGAGTTTAGAAACAAAGAATGTCAATATATTCAGCACATCAAGAATGATTTGATGATAGTTGATTCCCTTGACGGAGGGTTTGTTGCCAAAAATATTTAAAGAACATGTGCACATAATAAGTCTTGGCTATAATGATCAATGATGTTTTTTGATGAGTTGACACTATGAGCTCACTTTTATGTTTCTAACCCATAACAATATTTTCCTATTCATGATGGTTATGTACACATGATGTTTTGTTTAATATAACATGAAAAACTTATGTGGACCATAAAGAAATTTATATCACTTAAGGACCTATTTTAATAGATTGCATGTGTTGTAGTATATGAAAGGGGATATGCTGAGCTTATATAGTGCATGATCACCATAACTTTGCAATTCCAAAATATTAAAATGAGGTAATAATGATGAATATAAGGATTAGATTATTTATGTGCATTTATGATGGTACTGTTAAGTAATAAAAATGTTGTCTAATTATCAGACCAAATGGGAGAATATTGGAAATATTTTAAATTATGTGGCTTGATAATGAGATAAATTATGGTTAAAATAATGGATTGATATCTCCTAATCAAGTGGATTGTGAAATATCTATATTTATTTACATTTAAATTAATGATTTATCTTAATAACATAATTAAATCTAATCTGTTTATTTAGGTTCTTGATGGATGTAGCATATTAAAATTAAATAGAAATAAATTGGTCATCTCTCTGCCCATAATAGATACAAATTTTCCATCAATCAATGTGACTTAAATTGAGAGTTGGGGTTAAAGGTGAGAAACCAATAGTGAGTATGGCTAAAGGTGCCTTGTCTATGTCTTCTACTTCATGTATGCATATATATATATATATATATATATATATTACACCGTGCACTTGCAATTTCAAATTTTGTGTATCAATTATTCTGAAATTTAGTTAAACTAGTTGATTCCCTTAGTTCTCAAGTATTCGCATAAGTCTCTTGATGTTTGATATACACACGCATGCACGTGTGTGTAAAATAAATGAAAATTTATTTTTAAAATACAAATTACGTGTTTATTCTTAATGTGTTAGTAAGTAATTAAATGAATATTAAACTTTAACATGAGACTATAAAATTTATTCCTCGAACCTAAAACAGTTAGTATTTAATCGTAATATGACAATAAAAATAATTAATTTTATTTGGATTATATGTATATATATTTATTGGGTAAAAAGTTAGTTATGAACAAAAAATAAAAGAAATTGGATGAGAAATTTTTGGGGTGTGTGTGGATATATAAAATGCTATGAGAATTTAAATGATATTTTTTAATCTAGAGATATTAGATATCATGAAATCAAACCTTAATAAATTTACATGTAATTTACTGAGTTTAATGTGCATCCACATAATTATATATCATAGGAATTAATCATACTCTAGCTAACTGTTGTCATAAATCGATCGGCTCTCAGTAGTCTCTATTTTGGTTGATTAGACATTTTGTTGCTGACCGTGTGAATTTACATAGTTAAATGTCCATCAGCATTGTCTTGTCCTCCAAATTCAAGTCCCTGCAATTAAATTTAATTCATAGCTCTTACATAGATAACAAGATTTGGGCATACATGTTGTAACACCTTGATTTAGGACCTTTTTTCCATATATTAAATTATTATTAAGTTTATTTTTACCTTATTAGAACCTTGAATTACATAATATGTCATAATAAAATTTTCCAAAAATTTAGGTACTATTTAGTTTAACTAAATCCCTTTTACTAACTGAATTTCGGAAAATCATAACTAATTCATTAAAAATCATATGTAAGTGATTCAAATTTCTAAACATAGATTAAAAGATTGTCTACATGGAAAAAAATATAAAACTAAGCAATTACTAGGCCAATTTGTACAGTAAATTTTGAGAACTTCTACTGTTCATATGGTCAATTTCAGAAAATCCAGTTTTCTGAAACTAATATTGAAAGATCACCATAATTCGTACTCTCATCCAAATTGAGTGCTCTTTGACAAATTGAAAGCTATTTCTATCTAATTTTTAACCATAAATAATATTTATAGTTCTACCATGAAATGTTCAAACAATGGCAGATTTACCATGATAAGGTCAAAATGATCATTTACATCCAAGTATTTTGCAAAATAAAAGTTATAAAATATTTACATGGCCATAATTTATCCTTATATCATGCCATACATTCACTAGGACCTAAAGGAATATAAAAGCTTGAGGAAACATGTTTAACATCATATGTACAAATTTACACAAAAGTTCATAATTCATAACCATTGCAAGCCATATCAACTTAAACACCAAGCTCTTTCTCCTTCCTTTCTCTTCCTTGGTGGTCTTGCCATAATTGCTTCCTAAACATGGTTAGTATGTGGGAGGGTGAGATTCAAAGAATCTTGATTGCTAATACCCAAACATGCCATCATATTATGACATTGAGCATGAAAACATTAAGAAAACATATTTCAACACATTAGCATATTGAAGTCATACAATTCCACAAAATTTTCGGCGGAGTTTTGTTTAGAAAAATGGACATCCCTGAGTCTCAATACCCCTCAATCAAATCAGCTAATAACATTAAACCATCTCAAAACAACATTATACCCATATGACAAAGCATCAATCATATTGAAATTAAGTATGACAATATATTACAAGGGAAATTAACTACCTTCGAGTGTTCCTTAGCTTACCACACTTGTTACACCACTTCTTGGGCCTTCTAAAACTTCCTTGAACCTAGCCATATCACCATTTAAGCCTTTTGGCCACCGGTTTCAAGAATAATACTACACATCACTCATAAAATCTAAAATTCTCACTTTGTTTTTCTTTGAGATTTTCTTGAAACCAACACTTATATTTGACTAATTTGGACTCAAGGAATCCATTTATTGGGTCAAAAACATGAAAATCCAACTCTACATATGAACTCCAGCTGGCTAAAAATCAGGGAAATTGAAGAAAAATTTATATACTCCATAATATCTCAAGTTACTTCCATTTGCATGCTTTAAGTGACTATTCTAGCATTTCTCCTAAGTTTAATGGTTGGAAAACTTTTTTCCTTCATAAACTAAGGTTTGGCTGAAATCCTAAAGGAGAGAAGATGAAAAACCATTCCATGAATCAAGCACCAAATACTACAATCTACAAGCTTAAGGTGGTAGATCACTTACCAAAAATTTGAGCTTCAATTTCTCTTGAGCTTTCTCTTCTTCTTTCTCTCTTTTCTCTCTTCCTTTCTTGTGTTTTTTTCTCCTTTGTTTTGCTGCTGAAAATAACAAGCAGAATAGGTGTAAAGAGAAGGATTAAGTGGCTTAATATAAGTGACTAATCATGGTTAATTACTTAAACTAACTATGGTTACTTTTTGTGCCAAAAATGAAGCCCCCTACAGGAAGTTTTGGGACAAAAAATTTTGCTACCCAGTGGCCCCATTTCACATGTCAATAAAAGAGTTTCAATTGTCCAAAATTGCTCAATTTTTCCTGGTTCTGATACATCTTAAACTAACTAATTTTTAACTGTACCAAAAAAACTATTTTTTATATTAATTCAGCATTTTTAGGCTACTGGACTATTCTAAATTTATATTTATATTTCCTTAACTATCATGTCCCAAATGATATCCTTGTGAGGCCCATATCATATCCTGATTACCTTTTAACTGTCCATGGGGCCCATAATCTACTTTATCAGTATAAAGTTACTTTTAGACACTTGGCATCGATTATTTCTTTATCCTTGCACAGTAACCCTCAGTACCATATATCATTGGACTTCTCTCATCGAGGGCTTTGTTTTAACAATAATTTTACATATTTACAAAATTGACCTTAACCCGACATTAAATTATAATTTTTAAAATTTTCAGGTCATTAGGTGTAATTTTCCCCAAGGATTTTTCTATTTTCATTCCACGTGATTTTAATAACTTTAGTGATGTAGACGTCATTTTTATAATTCTTTAGGGGTAAAAATATAATTTCTTATTTTTTCGTCCAATCGGGTAAAATGGCCCATTTGCCCAATTTCACACAAAATGGTGTTTATCTATTTTCACGAATTCTTTGTATATTTTATACTATTATTTATTATTTTCTCTTTCATTACTTGATATCCAGTAAAATTTTGAGATAAAACACATGTTTACTCCTCTACCCTTTACATAAAAGGACAAAACCATCGCTTAGTCATATAGATCCAGTCTTATAACATTTGTGTTCTTCACAATTCTAGTTTATTGCTAAAACCTACATCTTAGAACAACAAGCACGTAATTTAATTAGTAAGGGGCTATATTAGTTTAGCCACTAATCTCATGTTCAAACTAATCTCATATTTGAGCAAGGTATACAGCTGCATTTAATACTCATTGGAAAAAATTTGTCACTCCTGTAGTCTTACCTGACTCAACCCAAATTAGACTCCGAAGACACATTCTAATCAAATTATATATATTTGGACAAATCACAACCATCTCAAATTCAGAAAATGTTTAATTATCTGATTGGTTTATATTTAACAAGACACATTCTAATCAAATTATATATAATTGAAGACGCTAAGTCTTGCATATGTGTGACACACATATGCAAGAGTTAGCGTCTCCAATTGGCTTCTTTGCAAACTCAAAACGCATGCTTCCAAAACATATACTGATTTTCTGGCTTGTATCATCAGACTACATTTGAGAGCAATGTATTAATTTTTTTTTTGTCAGATATGCTGGCTTCCCAAGAGGGGAGTGAATTGGGAAGATTAAAATTTCTGCAAAAGTCAAGAGAGTGATAAAAGCAAAAGTGACAGTAAAACAGAGTATAAAAGAATAACAAGGTAAAAGCAGTATAAGGGAGGAGAAGATATAGATATTTATCCTGGTATGGTATCTTTATCTTGACCTACATCCATTCCTCAAGCTACCACTTGAGATTGTCCACTATCTTGCAAGAATTCAGTGAGTTTCTTGCAATTGTCTTAGTACAACTTGATGCTCTGTTCCAAAAGCTTACAATCTCACTCTTTGCATTCTAGCTAAGTACTTCCCAAATCCTTTGTGATATCCCCTCACAAGAAAATCTTTCTTCCAAATGAAGATAAGATTGATTACAATGATTGAACTCTCTAATTTAGTGTGTATATGAAAGTTGAAGTACAGAATATGCAGTATGTGAAAGTAGAAGACTTTGACTTAAGAATTTAGCAGAGTTTCTGTATATACAATGTACAATCATTACCCACATATTCAAATGAAGTTCTAGTTATAGATTTATATCTTAACTATACGTTAGAGATAAGATCTAGCTGTTAGAGACGTTACCCAACGGTTACTCTGAAAAATTATCCATTCACCAGCTGAATTTAATGCGTCTGACACTCAAAGTTCAAATTTTCATGTGTCAACAAATGAATTTCACAAAGACTAAAAGCTAAAGACTTTAATGTTGAACTTCAAAGTTTCATCTGTTTTAAAGTAAAATTTGAATTTTCATCTTTGGAAAATATTTCTATGTTAGAACATACGAATTTTTAAGTTTAAAGTACTTCTGGTAAGTGTGAAAAGTTATTCCATATTACTACAGTGCCTTCGAAGTTTGAATTTTGGTGCCCAAAATTCGTTTGTTAGTGAGCAAATCAATAAGGTACAATAATTCTTTTTTTCAAAATTCGAATTTTCAAAAGCCAAAGTTTGTTTGTCAGAGAGAGCTCTTAGCAGACTTAATTCAAAGTTCAAATTTCTAAATACTAAAATTTGTATGTCAAAAGATTATCATAACAGACTTGCAAGCTCTATTTCCAAAGTTCGAATTTCCAAAATCAAAGTTCGTCTCTCAGAGAACCAACTTAGAACTCTTTTTAAACTTTACTTTCAGATAAACTTTGACATATCCTCAGACGAATTTTTCATTTTTCATGATTTGTGTTTTACCAAAAATTCAAATTTTTGAAAGCCAAAGTTTGTCCATCAAAGAGAGCTCTTATCAGACTTTATTCAAAGTTTGAATTTCTGCAATCAAAGTTTGTCTGTCAGATAAATCTCTTTTCTGACTAATTTATTTTCAATCCGAAATTCGAATTTCAGAAGCCAAAGTTTGAATTTTCAAAGCAACAAATCAATTTTAACACTTCAAAGTGTGTCTATTAGTGAGTATTTTTCAAATATTCCATGAATTATCATAGAATCATATTTTTAAAACATTCTTTTACAAGTTCAAAGTCTTTTACTCTATTTAAATATAGTAAGAAATCTTATATCTAATCTTATGCTGGTTTTTCTTGGATTTCTCCACCTGAGATCTTTTGGACACCTTTGATATCTTCTTTCCAAGCTCTAAATGGTTGGTTTGGAATCATCAAAGCACTTGATTCAACATTTTTTATATTTAGAAAATATTGGAAAGTAATCCGTTGCTTCTTCTCATATATTGACAAAAGTTTTTTGCTTAGTATTTCTGGCTCTATTCTACATAAGTTATCCAACTGCAAAAACACCAATGGGAACTTTCATGAGCTCAGAAATTTAATTATAACTCAAATATAATCTGACATTGGAGAAATTAAACTAACGAAATGCATGTTAGAAATTAAGCATACATGTATACTTGCAAATGCAAGTTATGTATATTGAGGTCTAGATCATCATATTGCACATATATGAGCCACACATAGCACACAACCAAACACCATGATCATCATTCTATCAATATCATCATATAATACATAGCCACATACATCACTATACTCCCAGGAATACTCAAAATAGTACTTGGCACAATACATTACATAAACCAAATAGTAAAACTACCAATTAAACTTACAATTCCTAAAAGTAGAGAGGCCTACGACTCCTTAATCTTCTCAAGACTAGTACTAGAGTCTTCACTTGAAATGTTAACCATGGAGGAAATAAGACAAAGTCTCAGTAATCGGGAAAACACATAACATACAACAAATAACAAGTCTAAACACATATATACATATAATGCAATGCTATGTAAAATGTCATAGTATGCATGTCTCCCTCTAATAAGGCTAAATCCATAGGCTAATGTCATCACAAGACATTTCTGATAGGTGACTCCCTTTCAGTAGCTGGTGAAGACTAATTATGGGGCATTACCAAGCTCACGTTACACTAATGCAACCCGACCAAAGGTTACATTAATGCTTAAACTGTGGCTCTCCTTCCTCTAGACCACTCGAATTAGTGGTGATTTAAGGAAGGTGCAATGCACTGCTATCTAGCTCTCCTAGCCATAGGAGATGATTTCATGGCAAGGATGTTTCATCATATCACCATATCATATCATCATCATATCTCATCTCATCATCATCACCTAATCCACCATATCTCACTATGCTCAATGTGTGATGATGTTCCAAGCCATGTCATCATGTTTATATTATTATGTAATCATTATCAATGTCATGCTAGCATGTGCCATATGGAATTACTTAAGAATCATACATGTATATATAACATCATATTGATCAATGTCACATACAAGTATCAAGAAACAAAATACACATACCTCATCTAGCCATATATATACCAAGATATAGAAAAAAGCAACATACACGCAACAATATCGTGGCATGAAAAGAAACATGCATATATATATATAAATACATAACAAACAACTAATACCCTACATAAACACCCAGTTACCTCAAGTTGCTGACACCACACACATGGGTTTAGGAAGTTGTCTCAGTACCAACCATAAGCCAAATGCCTCCGATCAACCCAACAACCACTATAATATCATAATATCTTCAATTAATACATTGCATAACTTTACCAAATTCAACCATGTAGCTTGACTCAGGGTCCCAACAACATAAACACATTAATGAACTTCAAATGACCATACCAATCATAATTATTCACATACAATTCGGATTCCATACATCCTCAACCACAATTCACCAAAGGTTTAGCATAAACCTTACATAATCCCTCTTAAACTCACACCCAAGCCTTAACAACACTTCATTGATCCCTTTACATCCATTTCAATTGGTAAAATTTGGTCAAACTTGAGTCCACATGCATATAACTAAAAATCATCTCAAAATTGAAGAGAAAAGAGAGGAGGCAGAGCAAGAATCACTTACCAACCAATAATCAAGCTCCTAAGGTTCGAAATTTGCTTCCCTAGCTTGGATTCATGAAGCCCTAGTAGAGAAAAATGCCTCCTTCCTCAATTTCTTTCCATTTCATTTGACAAAATCTCATCTGATTTAAACAAGTTTTCGATATCGTACCACCGCAGTGTGAGACTTTATTGAAGTTTCCTAATTCTTTTGCTGCTACAACCCTACATCTAGCTGCTACGTGGAGTGCATATCTCCTCTTTAATCTTCCTCCATCCTAGCTCCACCGATACTACATATATCAACAAGTACAAGTCTCATTAGCTTGAAACTAAGTTCAAGATAGTGTAATAAGGGTTATTACATACAAGTATATATCAATACATGATCACTTGCATGAAATAAGTCATAAGCCCATAACATATTTTAATATCTTATATAATTAGGCTTGATAAGCATATTGTTTTTTTTTTGTCAAATGACAAGATACTCCATTAATTATGACAAGACTCTCTCTCTGTGTGTGTGCTCTGTTGGAAAGTAATCTCTCTTTACTCTCCCACAAAACCAAATACGCCACTTCTATTACTTTTAACATTTCTTACACTACTCTCTCACACCCATTCTTACTCAAGCATACATCCTCCCTTATTTAATTAACTTTCAACCTTTACCATTGTAAGTTGTATTTCTTAAAGTTATATGTTAAAATCTTCTTTTTTAGAAATAAAATTATTTTATAGCCAATTCCTTGAGTTCCTTTGTTGTTGTGATCATATTTTATTTCCATTCGATATTGCAAAGACAATGTATTTCTCTTCTTCCTACATTGCTACATTATAGAATTCATGAGTTTTATCTTTTTATTTTCCTGTTTTGGCATAAGAGTTTTTCATCTTTTTAAAGCTAATTTTTCTTATTGTTCTTATGTTATCTTTTAAGCTACTTAATTATATCATGGTAGAAGTGTAACAACCTTTTATTTACTATCTTGGACTTAGCTTTGAACTAATGAGAAATGTAACTACTAATTTATGCAGCAAGAGAAGTACCAAGACTAAAGGAAGGATTAAGTGAGACAAAGTTAGGAAATAGAAATAGAAGCACATCACACCACGGTAAGGCACAGGACTATTGCTGCAGTCAAGTTGATATTTTCAAAATTTACCAAGCATAAAGGTCTCACGTCATGGCGAGCTTGCTAGGCACTGTAGCATGAGTCACAAATTTTATTCAAATCAGAACGTTATTCAGTTGACAAAGAAGAAGAAATTGAAGGAGAAAATATGGAACTCTACCAAGGTTTGTGATTTATAATCATGAAGAGGTGATTTCTAGACTTTTGGAGCTTCAATCTTGGTTGGTAAGTGATCTCTAACCTCTTCTTCTCTCTTTTCCATTCATTTTTTGTATGAAAATCATGTGAGTATGCTAGACTTCAAGTTAACTAATGATTTTATCAATTAAAATGCATGCAAATGGATTATTAAAGTGTTGTTTAGTGTTCTTAAGGCTTGGGTGTGAGTTTAGGAGGGATTGTGTATGATTTAGCATGAACCTTAGCTTAGAAATGGTTAAAGGAGCTTGAAATCTTAAATGTATGTAGGTATTTATGGTTTGGATATGTTTTTAGGGCTTCTTGATGCATTTTGATGCTATGGGATCAATAGGTTAAGTTTGGATGGTTGAATTATAAGTTTTGGATTATATAGGTGTTATGTTAATTGAAGATGTTATGGTATTATAGTGTTTAATTGGTTGATTGGAAGTGTTCAAGTTGTAGTTGGTGTTCCTAAGGCTTGCTAAACCCTTGTGTGTGTTGCATCGGCAATTTGAGATAATCGAGGAATATCTTATGCATGATGTATATTTTCGTTTATATATATATATATATGTTTGTTCATTTCATTCGGATTATGTCCCAGACACGACTCGAGATGAAAACGATAATCTCTTTCCTAGTCATATATATATGTGATTGAGTATGAATTTGTAGCATGTGACATGTTAGCATCCCCGTCGTATGAGATTATGTGTTAATGATTTAGAATTTCATGTATTCATGGAATATGATAGTGTGAGAGCATCATCACATTATTGAGCATGAGAGCATTGATGATATAGGGTGATGATGATGTATAATACCATGTGGTATACCGATCCACTAGTAGACAAGTGGTGAAGTTGATGACTATATATCCCTATCACTAAATCCTCTCCTATAGTCAGGAGAGCTAGGTGGCAATGGATTTGAGGATACACCATCTCTAAATCACCATCAATTCAAGTGGTCTAAGGGAAGGAGAACCACGATCTAAGCATTAGTATGACTTTTCGCTAGATCATACTAGTGTGTGAAGAGCTTAGTGATATCCTAAAATTAGCTTTCACTGGTTGTTGTAAGGGAATCACTTATTAGGTGTACCTTATAATGGTGACTCACCCATAGTTCTAGCTATGTATGTATAAGGATATTCATTGCATTGCATTACATAACATTACTTTACATGTATTTATATGTATGTATATATTGTTGGTTGTTGTGTTCCTCGATTACCAGGACTCTGTCTCACGCCCCTTGCGACAAACATTTTAGGTGAAGACTCTAGCACTGGCCCGAAGAAGATGAAGGAGTCTTTGTCCACTCCGTCACACAAGGACATCCTTGTAGTTGGTAGTTTCCATACTCGGGTTATGTAACTTATTGTGCCAAGTAGTTCATTGTTGTGCCTATTACCTATAATGTTATTATCCTGGGTATCTGTTGTTATGTAAGATCTTTATGGTTTATGAGATCACACAGGTATTCATTGAGATGATGACATGCATGTTTGTCTACTCGTTGGTTATGTTATATGATTTGCTCTTGGACCCCGGTATAGGTCACTTTGTGTTTGTGCCATATGCTTGGTCTCGTTAGGCTATATAAGTATGCTTGTGCTTGGTATAGGTAATTTTTCAGTCAAGTAGGTATGTAACCCACTAGTCACCAAGTGGGTCAATTTCTACATGAGTGGTTTTTTTAGGAAGAGATCACCCTAAACCCAGTCCTAAAGGTAATTAGGACTTGGGTAAGTGTTGGTTTGATCATTGGTGGTTTGATATGGCACTGGGAGGCCCAAGTGCCAAGTTTTGGTCCAAAAACTAGCCATTTTAGTCTCAGATGTCCAACATCCCCATATGGAGGTATTTTATAGTGTGGTTGGGTTTATAGTTAGGTTAAGTGTAGAGTGACCTGTAGGAAATGGAATTAGGTCAATCAGAAGTTGGAGCACGAAGTTATGCACATAGGAAGTTTGCCTGAGAAATCAGCAACTTGCTGATATGGTTGTTGTCATGGGCACTACGGCGCCAGGGGTTTGGCCAAGGCGCCATAGCATTCTATCTGTCTAAGGCCACAACGGCACTGTAGCAAGCCATGGCTCCAGCTCTGTTTTATCTAGCTTGAGTGGTTATAGGTGTTCCAAGTGTTGGTTTTTAGGTTTCAGAGTGTAGGGTTGATTAGGATCATGAAAGTATACAGGATTAATCACAGTAATAAAAAGTCCCCAGAGTATTCCAGTGGTCAAACTCAAGGGAGGTAATAAATTTATCAATACAAACTTTTAGTCCTAAAAGTGACAATCAAATTGAGAACTCAAATTAAAAAGGAAAGAAATAGAAAGCAAAACAAAGTCTGAATTTGATTCAATTCTAGAAGCGTCAAGGGATCAGGATTCACCTTATGGGATAACTAGATTCTATTCCTTAGTTAGACTCTGCACAATTATAGTGACCATTATTTCTAAAACGTCTTAATTACCTCTTGGTCAATTAGTCCTTATTTAATTAGGATTCAATTCGCTCTCAAGCAACTAAAATTCCTAATTAAACCTTGAAAAATATAATTTATATCACCACAAATTCCTAATTCTATCTTTATATTAGTTATCCGTGTTTATCTCTTTAAATCTAAGCTTACTCTTCATCTCTCAATCCATAAAGTTTACCTAAATTAGATTCTATGATGATCAAGCATAAGATCAACATGAATTGTAACACATTATACTTAAGTCTATTTCCCATGTATTAGACTCCAATTATATTTATTATTGCATGATTAGAGATTTGATTGCATAAAAATATTGAAACAGATTTTTCTTTATTTCGGGTACTGTTTATTGTGCATTTTCCATTTTACCCGACCAAATTTGAAAATTCATAACTAATTCTAGAAAAATCACATCAAAGTGATTCAGTCTCTAAAAATAAATAAAATGATTATCTTCATGTGAAAAATATGAAACAGAGCATAATATAGACCAATTAGTACAGTGTATTTCTCAAACTTTTACTATACATTTGGTTATTTTCTCTTTCCTAAGATTTTGGCCTTATATTTAAAAATTCATATCTCACACTACCCTGAGCCAATTCATGCATTCCTTATGTCATAGGGAATCCTTGTGAGTCTACTTTTTATAAATATTTTTCTTGTATATTTATTCAACTTATACAGGGTATGACATTAACTTAAACTAATAGAGGTCAGAGCTCAACTTTAACTGGAATAGTCTTAGTGAAATATGTATAACTCTTGTTATATAGCTCCAATTACACTCAAACTAGTGGAATATTAAAGCTAAGACATAGACCTTTCCATATATATAAATCAATGAATTTTTGGAGCTATGTACGATTTTATAATACCTTTTGAAATTTCTAGTATCTAGATTCAAGGTTCCAGTTTTCCAATCTTGCCCTGTTTTTAAATCCTAACTTTGAAAATTCACCATGAATTGTACACTTATCCAATTTAGGTGTTCCTTAACTCTATAGAAAGATAATTCTATCTATTTTTTAGCATACATAACACTCATTCATTATACTCTATTTCATATGAACAGTACCTTCGTTATCCTCGAAGTATTCTACTTGAGTATTTCCAATCATAACTTTACAAAGTAAGCTTCATAGACATAATACATCATCATTCATTGTACTAAATTCATACATAACATTTCATAATGCTTTAATGATCATAATAGCATGGAGATACATATTTAGTAACATGCTCATAACTTTACATATCATTTCAAACAACTAGATCATAACTTGAAAACAACATTATGCTTTATCCTCTTTCTTCTTTATCCTTGGCACTCTTAACCCCTTCTTACCATAGGTTGGGTCTAGTCATGATGATCATTTGGAAGGGTGAGATTTAAAGAATCTCAGTAGTTACATTCATTCATGCATTCACATCATCATATCATTTCATAAAATCATCAATGAAAATCATAACTTCATATTATGCCATACAATTCCATAAAAATTTTTGCATGGTAACACTTTGTAAAATGGACATCCTAGGGTTATAAAACCCTTCAAACATTCAGCCAACAATGAAAATACATCATAAAGCATTCAAACAATTATATGGCATAGTCATATTATCATGGAAACAAAGTATGACAACATTAAGCATAATAGGGAAAATAACTACCTTCTTACTTTCCAATGATCTCCAAACTTTGTGGACACTTCCATTGATCTTAAAACACTTCTTGAAACCCTATAGCATCATAAAATAATACCATGAGCCACTGATTCATTAAGCTCATTCACAAAGTGGCATACTTTAACTAAAAATTCCATTTTGTTTTCCCTTGATTTTTCTTTGTACAACATCATTGTTCTTACATAATTTGGACTCAAGGAATCCATTTTTGGGGTCAAAATCATGAAATTACTTCCCTATATTTAAAATCCTAAATAGGCAGAAAATTTTCATAAATTGTAGAAAAATAATTGCTCCATCAACTAGCAAACCAATCATATATTCTTGTATCTTGAAGAATTTCTATGGCTTTTCATGGTTTGGTTTCATCATGGTTCCACTTTCTCTCTCTACTTTATCTCCCTAAGTTAAATTTTCAGTGGAGAAAGAAGAGAAAATAAACCATGGAAAGCCTTCCAAACACAAGAGAATACAATAATATAGCCATTAAAATAAGTGAAACAAGAGATGATCAAGTAACTAATGAAAGTGAAATAACTAAACCAGGCCCACAAGAATTAAGAAAGATAGACTATATATATGTGTGTGAACGATCCTTGAAGAAACAATGAGGAAGTTCAAAGATAATTATAACTGGATGCATATATGAGTGATATAGGTACGTGGCAATATGTAAAACCGAATTTTTTTATTAGGATTATATAAACCAATTTTTACTTGTCTAAGAAAGAGAAGACTAGAGAAAAATCCAACGAATCTTAGCTAGGATAATATAGACAAATCTGAATAACTGTCCAGCCTATTTTAACTATTTTCCAAGTTAACTAAAAGTCGAAGATTGTAGGGATGATTTAGTAGTCGAAATAGGATAAGGCAGGTCATGGAAAAAAAGAAACCACATTAATTTATGCTAGTACAATATAGAATACTGTTTGACTAAATAAATCTCATCAAAATTTTCAAGCCCTAAAAGAATTAATCACTAAAAGAAGAATCAATGCTAATAGATATAAGGGATCCTAAATTAAAACTATAAATGATCTTAAGAAGGAATAATAAAAAACTTAGAAGGTATATATATCACTTACAAATGCGTCATAGGTCAATGTCCTTTTCTAGTACAAATACTAGAAGATCTCCACATTTTATAAAAATAAGATACTCAACTGATAATCCACAAATAAATTTTTAGCTAAAGAGAGTAGATATAAATCCAAAAGTACCTAAACATATATATGAGCCAAAAAATTCTAACAACTTAATTAGAAACTCAATCAAAAATAGATAAACCATTTCAACTTACAGATTCTCAATCAGTAAGAACATCAATAATGGTAATAAGAAAATAATTATATTAAATGAATAAACGCTTATTAATTGTACACAAAAAAAAGCTTATTAATTAAAGAAAGAGATGGACGGACAAGAGCAAATAATTAGATATCAATTAGGTGCTCAGATTGAAGCCCCATACGAAACGGGCCCTTAAAAAAAAAAACTAGTACTTGGATTTTTTAGCCAAAAAAATTTTCTAGGTTCCACCAATTAAACAAAAGAGTAACGCAAAATAAAGATTTTTGGCCCATCTTTATGATGCCTGCTATACATTAAATTACTTCTGTTTTCTTTCATTTATTTACTATTAACGAATGTAATTATAACTTAAAAATAACATTAAATGTGATTGGATGTTTTCTAATGAAACAGATTAATTAATACATCAAACTGTTTTAAAATAAATCTAAATCTCGGTTACATACTTGAGTATTTACCGGAGATAGGCATTTGATCTATATCCTTTATATATGTGTGTGTGTGAAATTTAGACCATTTAGATTTTCTTTCAAAAAAAATATTTTATAAAATAAATATAATTTATTAGTAACACTTTCGAACTCGCTTTAAAATCATTTATTTAACTAATAAAAAAATAAAATATAATCATAAGTTAGAAATAACATTAAATCTGATAAGATGTTAGATGTTTGCTAATTCATTGCGACACTCAATTGTTTTAAAATAAATCTATATTTCCTGTATATGCACAAAGAATACACATCTCATCTCAATCACATGAAATTTGAATGGTTTAAAATTTTCATTTTGATATTTTTCGTTTTAAAAAGAAATATCATGTAAAATATATATACTATAGAAAGTCGTGATTTATAAATTCTATTTTCATTATTTGACTTATTGCTATGAACTATTAACAAATGAAGATATAAATAACGTTAAATCTCATTAATTGAATGTTGCTAAAGAAACACCCACATCGACACATTAAATTGTTTTAAAGTCGCCAATATTTGGTTTCCCTATTTCTAAATTCAAAACTACTTCCACTGAATTCAACATTGATTCATTATTCCCTACTTTAAATGGGTCATCAAAGCAAATCATCTCTGCAAATACTGTTAAAAACAGTATATGAAAACAACCGCTGCCTAAAAACGTATGATAACACAATATCCTTAAGGTGTTATTTCATCTCACTATGTTTGCTGCAGGGATCCGACGAATCACGCCCAGGAGTTATTCTAAACACTAAAGATATCTAACAGCAACTTCAGATACTTTGAAACACATGGCAAAATAGAGAGATTGTAAGCAAGAGGAGAAAATGTTGAGGGATTCTTTCCGTCTCTGGTCTGACCCTTATATAATAGTGGAAAAAAGAAACGTTGTTGATAAACTAATATATTTCTGAACATTGTAATTGAAACGTTTAAAATATTAAATAACGTGTTATTTTAAAATATCGTTTCAGAATGTTGTCATTTAAAATTCCATTTTTGAAAATTAATTAATTAAATATATTAATCTTAAATTTATATCAGACCAGATCTTCATCATTAAATCAATCCAATGATCACAACACGCCATGTGCTAAGTACTTTAAATATTAAATAAATAATATTTAAATCTACTTAGCCTTATCTTTCCATAATTATTTTAACATGTTTTATCTTCTCTCTCTTATATATATTTTATAAGTCTTATACTCTTCCAATGTAAGACTCAAGTTTTTCAAGCTATCTCTAATAAATACATGAATCATGCAAGATTGGTCCACCATGTGGAACAAAACTATCCCAGCCTCTCACCTTCGTTGACATATTATGGTTCAAATTCCATCCCTCAGAACGCATATTCTTTTACTCGCTTCCTCACACACACTCACACCACAGCCACGCTTCCTTCTTTGATGCTATCATTCCCAAACTGAAACATTCTCTTTCCCTCACACTGCAGCACTTCGTCCCTTTGGCTGGTAAACTTGTTTGGCCTTCCGATTCTCAGAAACCTTTCCTCCTTTACAGTCCAGGCGATGGAGTTTCGCTTGTTATAGCTAAAATATTTGATGCAGACTTCAATCATCTCTCAGGTATATAATAGTTGCGTTTCAAAAACTTTCCATCGATTGGATTTTGGATCAGTTATATGATCTGTCAAAATTTCAAGTTAGTAATTTCGATCCATTTGTTACAAAATGGGAATGAGAAAAAGAATGAGAATGAGAAAGTTAGTTCCATAAATAAACCCTTTTTCCAATAAAATCACTCTTTCATCTATCAAAAATAACTTTTACATTTACTCTCACCATGTTCCTTTCAAATTCATTTTTCATATACCAAATATAGCATTAAACTATGTGTTATTTAATTCATTCCTTGCTTTTTTTCTCTTTTTTTTATTACAATCTTCTTTCTAAACTTTCACGACAAGTGTTTGAATCTCCCACCACACTTCTTCGTATCCATACATTTTAAAACTCTGTTATTTAATATTATAATAATTTATGAATCTAGAAAAGAGAGAGAGATTGGGGGTACTTTAAAAATGGCGAAACAATGACGTGGGAATTAATATTTAATAGTCCGATCGATGAATAAGTCAATTTTTCCCATTATAATTGAGCCCTATGCTCTTAGGCAATGCCGCTAGAGAAGCCAGCGAGTTTCGTCCCTTGGTACCATCTTTGGATTCATCGGATTCATTTGCTTCAGTTATGGCTCTACAAGTCACTCTCTTTCCACACGTTGGCTTCTCTATAGGCATAAGCACCCACCAGGCTGTTCTTGATGGGAAATCATCAACATGTTCATGAAGGCCTGGGCTTGTCTTTGTCGAACCACGCAAGAATCGCCGTCTTTGTTAACAGAAGAACTAGAGCCATTCTTGGACGGGACTGTCATCAAAGATCCAAATGGACTCGCTATCAAGTACTTGAATGAATGGAAGTTGATATCAGAACCAGCCGGATCACACGGACAAAACCTCAAGATTTCGTCCAACAGTTCACCTCAACATATCAATACATTGGCTCTAGCCACATTTGAGCTAAATCGTCAAGATTGAGAGAAACTCAAGAAAAGGGTTCTATCCTTGTGGGATGAAGTTGATCGAGTAGAGTTAGAAACAACCCAAAAGAAGCCTATGGATCTGTAAACTTTCGTCCTAGCCTCTGCGTTCGCATTTACCTGCATTGCAAAAGCAATAGGAAGTCGAAGAAGCAACAATATTACTGATATATCCTTTGGATTCTCTGCAGATTGCAGGTCTCGCTTGGAGCCTCAAGTGCATTCGAATTGTCTTGGTAATTGTGTGTTTCCATACATGATCAACACAGTAACAGAAGACATAGTTAAGGAAGAAGGGGTAGTTATCATGGCTAAGAAAATCCACAGTGCAATACGAAGGTTGGAGATGAAGCAGATACTTTATTTGCTAAATGGAAATCCATGGCATCTAAAGGAATAAGAGGGATAGGAATAGGTGGATTTACTCGTTTTGGGGTTTATAAGACTGATTTTGGGTGGGTAAGGCCTGTGAAGGTGGAGATAGCAACAGTGGATGTTAATGGACTAGTTACAATGGCAGAAGGCAGAGAAGGAAATGATGGGGTTGAACTGGGTTTGCTTCTTTGTAAGCATGAGTTGGATTTGTTTGCTTCTTCATTTCGAGATGGCATAGAGGCTCTTTGATTTTGGATCTGTATCATCTGGTAGGGGAATTCTGGTAAGTGGGGCCAGGTCAATAATTTTCCAAAAAAATAATAATAATAACTTTTTTATGGGAAAAAAAAATAATAATAACTATTAGTATCGCACATGACATTAAACTTAATAGACAATAATTTACCGATCTATACATTTCTCAATTGATTTTTGTAACTGATCTTTCATAATCTGATCTTCAATGTGATTTTATTTTTAGTATATTGTATTGGAAACATTTCTCTCAATATAAGTTATTAGATAGTTATTTACAGATGCATTTTTTCATTTGATTTATATAAGTGATCTCTCATAATCTTCGTATTAAAAAAAGATTTTTCTTTTATGATATTGAGTTGAGAAGCTTTTTCTCTTGTTTTAATATATATATATGTAAATTAATTTCTCACAACTGAATCACGCCACTGGTTACTTTTCAAAATCAAGCGTCAAGAGCATAAAACGTAAAAAAAATGTTGCAAAATTTTTCACTTAACACTCTAATTAGTTGCCAAATATTTTAAATTAATGGGGATGGGATCTTCTTATATATAAATTTTAAAATTTTTCTTTGCTTTGCAAAAAATTCAATTGATTAAAAATATCTAAGAGCATTAAAAAAATATAAAATTATCCATATGAATAAAAACAAAAAAGCATAAGTACACAAATGAACAAAAATATATTGCAAAAATTTTGAGAGCTTAAAAAAGAAATTTACAAGGGCTTGCCCCCAAGGCCGCCGCCCAAAAAATGTTTTCACAATACTCAATAGTTATTTCCATTTCTGTTCAGGGGACAGGGGTCAATCGGTATAGAGGATGAATGAAATAAAAGTAGAACATTTTGCAAAATAGATTATTTGCTACTGTCTAGTTTCACAAAAAAGAAAAATACAGAGATTTTCAAAAAGTTGGCCTTTACTCGAGAAATTTTACTTCTTGAGTAAAAAAGTTTTCCTTTTCAAGTGGTTTATAATTTTTTTAAAAAAAATACTCTTGGCTTCTTAATCAATTTCTTTAATAAAAATGTTATTATTTTTTAATACTAAAATATAATATTAAAAGGTAATTTGAACTTATTGAGAAGTATATCTCTCAAGATGCTAGTTCCAAGAAAACACTAAGGGTATGTTTGGTTTAGCTTTTGGTAAATCAAACCATGATTTCTAACTATCATTTTTTTCAAAATTATCAAATAGGCTTGTGATAAACTTCTCTACTTTTATCAAAATTTCATTTTTGTAAACTGTAGTTATTTTAAATGACCTTTTACAAAAAAGAAAAACTAAACGGGCACTAAATAATCTTAGGTTTTTATAATGATTTGAACTTGCTGAGAATTTACTTATTTCAAAATCTTTTATAGTGATTTTCTTTTTTAGCAGATCATCAAATGTCTTTTTCCTCGTAAGTACTCCAAGGAATGATTGAATTGCACACAAATAATATACAATATTATTCCATCAATGTAGTACTCTCTATTGTAATAATAACTGAAGAGCATAACAAGCATATCTAAATAGAGGACAGTAAATATCAGCCATATATAGTTCACAATCCGAGGTTCCACCAATCTTTGTTAGCAGCTAACAAAGGCGGCCACCCTTCATTAGCAGTTGTATATGACAACACCTAACTTTACTCTTTCTATTTAAGAAACAATGAAAAAGTTCTCTCCATCCTTTTAGATTCTCCAACACCTCCACCACTGCACAACACATTCATACACCGTTCTTGTTAACTTTACTAATTAATTACATAAAATCTTAATCTTCTCCATATAAACCATTTAGATCTCCATTTTTTTCCAACAAAAAAATTTTGATAACATAAAAACTTTTTTTTAGAAAGTATATCTCAATTTGATTACATGACTATTCAAATGCAAACCAATATACAGGTCCCAATATCCATTTTCAATAAAGCATAAACAAAATCAAAATGACTTGGGGCAGAAACGAAGATGGGCCAAACCTCCTTTTTTTTTCAGCCAGCGGCCTAACCTCCTTTGATGTTGTTTTAAACTGATTCAAGGATATACCCACTATGCCAATTCATTTGGGCCTCAGGCCTCTCTTGATTTAACCAAACACATCGTTATAAACTAAACTATTAATATATGGAAAATATTGATATGTTTTTCTTATATATTTTTTATATTATTTTTTAATTAAAATTTAATATTTAAATTATTTTTTAATATATTGTAGATTTAATTATTAATTATATATTAAAAATGTTAACTTCTTAAACTTAAAAAAAATTAAAATTATATATTAAAAGGTCTATATGTTAAATTTTAATTAGAGAATAATATGAAAAATATGAAAAAAAAAATATTTAAGTTTAGTCCTTAATATATTCTTGCACATCATTGTACGTTGTTAACTTTTTTTTACTTTGTACATGTTTAAATTTCTTTTAAAATTTTTGTATCATTACACATTTGACTATGCCACTACCACAAAAAAACCTTTTTATGTCGGTTATTTTAGTTTATTTATATCAGTTATGTAAATGATGTAGATTTAGCTGATGTTCAAAATAGATAGTTCTACACCAATTATATAATCGATGTAGAAAATCCATTTTCTACATCGGTTGTCCTTTTTTAATCGACATAAAAATTACTTCTTTTTTAAAAATTATAATTTATTTTTCCCTACTACCCTTGATATAGGTTTTTCTAGCAAAAAAAAAAATTATTAATATCGAAAAAATGATTACACACATTAATCAGGGAAAACACCCTATCAATACAACCTAAAAAGAACAAAATATTAAGCAGAATATATTTCACCATCCCCTTGACAAATAATCGCAAAGTTCATAAGGTTCAACAATGAGCTAAATAAAAATAAATATGAATAATAAATATCCCAGAGTTCATTATGGCATGACTTTTTATCTTATAGTATAATTTATAAAAATATTTTTTAAAATTTTACATATCATGTTAAATTTTAGATTTGCATTAAATTAATTTCAAAGTGAGAGCTTAATACATTTTCAATTAATTCTTATATAGTGTTTAATTTGTAACAAATTATATAATTAATTAAAAAATAAGGTTCAACTCAAATTTCAATAAGAGTTTTTCGGATTGCATATTTAGAGTATTCAATTAAATTACGGCCTATCTACTTCAAATATTAAAATTGAAAGTTTTTTTTTCTAATCAACTAATTTGAAAATTAGAATTCAGGCGAACTGAAATAAATAATTTTTTAAATAAAGTTTTATGTTGTGATAAATTGACCAATTGACATAAAAATTAGGGTGTAAGTCAAATTGTCATAATTAATTTTTGAAGTAGAATTGAAATGCTAATAAATTGTAGACAGTCAAATTTAAAATCATCCAATAAAAAATTGCTCCGTCCAAGTCCTTAATATATGGGGCTTTCTAAAATATCTTTGTTGTACTTAATATAAAGGACCTTTTCAAAATTTAGTGAAGTATTAACAAGTGACTTTTACAAATACCTTTAATAGTTTCAATTTTATATCTCTTCAAATATTAATATGGATAAAGATTAATGGTTTTTATTAAAAATATTTTAAGAATGTTTTAGTAACTTTTTGCAAAAACATTATTTCTAACTAATTTTAACCGCTCTTTGGTCAAAAATAAAAAAATTAATTTCAACTACTCATCTTAGTATACATGGCTTAGTTAAAATGCTCTATAAAAAAGAATGGGAGAGAGTATATATTTAATCATCGACACTATGCCAATATTCAAAAATTCATATCTAAGATTCGTTGGTCAAATATGATCGGGATCCTGCAAGTATACAGGGTCGATCGCAGTAATAAAAAGTCTCTGGAGTATTCCAGAGGTCAAACCCAAGGGAGGTAGTAAATTTATAGTCCAAACTTTTGATCTCAAAAATTATTTGATAATCAAATTGATAATTCAAATTTAAAAGGAAAGAAATAGAAAACAAAATGAAGTCTGAGGTTTTGATTCAGTTCTAGAAGCGTCAAAGGAACAGGATTCACCTTATGAGATAATTAAATTTTATTTCTTAGTTAGACTCTATATAATTATAGTGATTGTTATTTTTAAAGCGTCCTAATTACCTCTCGGTCAATTAGTCCTAATTTAATTAGAATTCAATTCGCTCTCGCGCAACTAAATTTTCTAATTAAACCTTAAAAACTACAACATATATCACTATGAATTCCTAATTCTATCTCTAGATTAGTTATTCATGTTTATCTCTTTAAATCTAGGTTCACTCTTCACCTCTCCGTCCATCAAGTTTACCCATTAATTAGATTCTATGGTGATCAAGTATAAAATCCACATGAACGAATAAAAGAAATAAATATAATAAAAAGATAAATTAAATATAACTTGAAGAACAAATCAAAGAGTTTTAACTAGAGAAACAAATCAAATCCATCCCAATCAGGCTACATCCCTATCCCTGACTGGGAAGTTTAGCTACTCATAGAAATAAAAGTTAAATCAAAACTAAAATCCCAAATCATAATAAGAATAACAGAAAGGAAGAGTTTATAAAGAAAAATATAATCTTGCTTTAATACTCCCCAAATCTTCTTGCTTTCTCTCTATATGATGCTCCTAGTTGCTCCCAGATGCGTTTAGAATCGTGTTCTCTGGCTTCTGAGTGTATTTCTCTATCTCCCATTATGTTTCTATCATGTATCTTTATATAGAAAAATTTTAAAAGCTCATAAAAGACCAAAATATCATGAAAACACATAAAAAACCGTGTTTTTACGGACCCCTGTTGCATGACCCCGCGCCGGGTAACCATAAAATTAACTAATACGGCGCCGGGTGCTTCTAAACTGCTGAAAAACGTGAAAATCCGAGTTGACCTGGCGCTGGGTGGTCACTGTTGTATGGACAGCATCTTCATAACGTCATCAGCTCGTGTTGACAATTTGAGTTTGATTTTCTCCATGATAACGTTGGAATTTGGGAAAACTAAAAATGAAAGTTATAGCTCTGTGTCTTAGCTTTCAAACACATTTTAAATCACCTCAATCTGAGTTCATATGTGAGAGTAACATGACCAAAATACTGAAGGGTGTCATAACTTTTCAGCATGAACAATTTGTAACGTTTTTGCTTCGAATGCTTCCAACTGAACCTATAATGTAATGAAACATAAAAATATGTAAAATCATGCTAAAATATATCAATGTAAATATATTTAAATATAATTTAAAGCTTACATGTGGTTATTTTATATGTATAAAATGGACACATCAAATCCCCCCACACTTGAACCTTTACTTGTCCTCAAGCAAGACTAAAATTGTGCTGCACTCATAAAGTTATTTCTAGATTTATCAAACTTACTTCTTTTTACTAGTGATAGTCCTTCACCAATATAAATAAAAGGAGTACTCAACAAATCAAACATTAGGTTCAATAGCAACTCACTTATCATTCTCATTAGTCCATGAGACCTTTGTATGTGTATGTGTATACCTAGCATGCGACAAATGTAGACAGCCAACTAAGCAAGAAGAAGAAAAATTACAACACTTATTTAAGAACTTAAAATATCTCAATCAGTTATGCATAAACCTCAACTCAACTCAACTCATATGCAATGTGTTGAATCAAGAGTTTTGATGATTCCAAACCAACACTCAAGAGCTCGGATTGAAGATATCAAAGGAGATCAAAGTTGTTTCAAGTGAAGATTTTCTGAGTATTTGCTGTTAGATCTTGTGTAGGATCTTTAGTTTTAGTTGTGATTGGGTGAAAGATTTTGATTTGAGAAAAAGATGTTTTCAAACCTTGATTTTGTGTTAAATCTTGACTTATTTGAAAAACACCCACAAACAGACGAAGTTTGAAAAATTAAACTTAACTGTCAAGTTGGAAATTCGAACTTTACTTTAGGAAATTCGAATTTCGAGTTAAAACTGAATAAGTCTGAAGAGATGGCTCTCTGTCAGACAAATTTTGATTGTTCAACATTCAAATTTTCATCTAAGTATGAGAGAAGTTTCCTTGAAACAGACAAACTTTGGTTCTTCAAAATTCGAATTTCAGACAAAACAAAATTTGAGAAAATAGAAGAAATTCGTTTGAAACTGTGTTAAAGTTCATCTGAGATCAAGAATGATTTAAGTTTCAAAACTGCTCTCTGACAGACGAACTTTGAACATTAAAATTCGAATTTTAGAAGCTAAGTTCTTGAGTCTGTTGAAGTGAAACGTTGACATACGAATGATGTGAACTTGCAACATTCGAATGATAAAGTTAGTCTGAAAAGAGTCTCTCTGACAGACGAACTTCACTCTTCAACATTCGAATTTCGAAGAAAATGAACTACTGTGCCTCCTTTTCACGTACTGGGAACAGACAAATTTTGGGCTTCCAAAATTTGAATTTCGAGGGTACTGTAGCAAATTGAAAACACTGTTCACATTTAACCAAAAAAACTTTCTTCTTGAAAATTCGTATGTCACATTGTGAAAATGTTCTACAAGTTTCAAAATTCGAATTTCACTTCATGAACAGACGAACTTCGTGCTGTAATGTTGAAAGCTCTAACCTTCGGTTCTTTCGAAATTCATCTGTTGACCAACCAAAATTCGAATTTCAGTATGTCAGAAGCATTAAATGCGGTTGGTTAACGGATAGTTTTTAAGAGTAACCGTTGGATAACTTCTCCAACGGATAGATTAAAGTCCCTAACGGACATTTGAGACCTAAATCTATAAATACAATAACATTTGAAGTTGTGGGGAATGAATCTAACTTGTATATAACAAATTTCTGTCAAAACTTCTTTTCAAGAGCTTTTACCCTCTCAACTTCAATATTTGTACTTTAACCTTCAAATCTACTCTATTCAAGAGAGTTATTTCTTTGTAAACAATCTACTCTTTATCTGGAAGATAGATTTACTTGTGAGGGGAAATCACAAGGGAATTGGGAAGCACATTGTGAGAGTGCTTTGAGTGTTTGAGAGAGCTCCAGAAACAGAGCATACTCATGTACTGTGGCATTAGCAAGAAGCCCGTTGAATTCTTGCTGTATAGTGGATAAATCTCAAGAGTTGTCTTGGGGACTGGAAGTAGGTTAAGTGGATAGACCGAACCAGAATAAATCACTAAGTTTTCTTCTCCTTATCTTTACTTTTCAGCTTGCTCTGTTTTATAAGTTGCTTTTATTACACTGTGCTATCTTCACTCATTTCAGTTTGTGCAGAAAAATTTCAATCTTCCCAATTCACCCCCCTCTTGGAAAGTCAGCCTTGCTAACACAATGGAGATCAACAAGGATTTATTTAATTTCCCCGCACTTTGTGCTTCAATTTTATCTGGGGATTTATTTGCTTTTCTTGGGCCGTTATGCTCTCTTTTGACGCGAAGATCTCGCATTTGTAATGTGTACCCCCGGTTACTCAAGCTACATAACCCACTGCACCAAGATGCCTTTGCCTCTCTCATAGCTCACTTTGCACCTTTTGACGCGAAGGTCTCACATTTGTGATGCGTACCCCCGGTTACTCAGCACAGGTCGAACCAGTGGAGTGGATTTATATATTACTTTTTTTTTCTTTTTTTTCATTTAAACCTCGAATCATCTCTCCAACTAAATAATAAATTCATACACAATGATTGTAAATACCCAAGTTCAAAAATAAATGTATAATTCATCTTCCTACAAACTTAGTCACTTTTCCACACCTATCACATGCTAAGTTATAGTGCTCAATTTGATAGTCTCAAGACTCATATTCCTGACTTGTAAATTAACTATCTTACCCCATTAAGCACAATAATTGAGTATTCTATGGTGATAGACATAACCACTAATTCAAAAAAATAAGCAAAATAGATCTAAACAAAATCAATTAAGCACATAAATTTGTAAAAAATTTTCTAGTTTCAGCATATCAACACAATTCTTAGGATAGATTAACTAGGAACATCTAATAAACTCCCTCCCACACTTAGATCCAACATTGTCCTCAATGTTGCAGGAATAAAATAAAAGATAAAGGAATTGAGACTCCCCTGATTTATAGATGATACTTGAAATGTTCTTTCAAGTCCCTTATGTTTGTTCCAAGCTTGTTTTCACCATAATCAATTCAGTCCTACAACAAGTCTTTGAGGGAGAGAGTTTAGGGTAACAAAAGCAAGAAAAAAAAGAAAACAAAAATAGAAAATAAAAAAAAATAATGTTGGGTTGCCTCCCAATAAGCGCTAAATTTAACGTCGACAGCCAAACGAATTAGGAGATCACGAGATGGCATCCTCCAGAGGCTTTGATCTAAGCCCTTCAGATTAAAGAATCAGCTTTTTCCTCCACTTTAATTTCATTCTTCCCTTAGAGAGGCTCTTTATGATAAAGGTGGGTACCAGCCAGTCCGTTTGGATTACACAAGTGCTCTTTTTCTCTTGGAGACTAGAAGGTGCCACTTTTCACCTAACCTTTGCTTCCTCTTTGACAATCTTTTGAATTGAACCTTTATCAATATTTAAAGATCTAGGAGGAGATGTCAATTCTTGCCTTTGATAGTTCTGCCCCATAGCTATGCTGCAACAAGTTTCCTTAAAAGTTGGATTGTTAGAGGTGGCAAGATTAAATTTAGCTTTTTCATCCCCAACTCTAAACATTAATTTCCCATTTGGCACATCAATTAAGGCACCCGCAGTAGACAAGAATGGTCTTCCTAGGATTAGAGAAACATCTAGTTCATCCTCAGTATCCAACACCACAAAATCAGCAGGAATAATTAGCTTACCCACTTTAACGAGTACATCTTCCATAATTCCTATTGGGTACCTTACTAACCTGTTAGCTAGCAGTAGAGTCATACTCGTAGGTGTTAGATCTGTGACCTCAAGCTTCTTGCACAAAGAGTAAGGCATCAAATTAATTCCAGCCCCCAAATCGCATAAACAATTATTAATCAGTTGAGAACCAATAACACAGGGAACAGAAAAACTCCCTGGATCGTTTAGCTTTGGAGGCAACTTTCTTTGAAGGATGGCGCTACACTCTTCAGTCAAAGGTACCTGAGTGCATTCTTCCAACTTCTTCTTGTTTGATAGTAGCTGCTTGAGGCATTTAACATATGAGGGCATGTTCGCTAGTGCCTCAGCAAAAGTGGTGTTAATGCGGAGCTTCTTAAATATATCCAGGAACCTTTGAAAATTAGAATCTTGCCCTTTCTTTTGCAGTCTCTGAGGGAAAGGAATAAGGGGCACATATGGCTTCACATCAGTGGAAGGAGACTGCCCTTCAGTGTTACCATAAGCTTTTGGAATCTCCTTATTCTCCCCATCCTTACTTTTCTTACGACCCTTAGTTTTTTTCTTCACCTCTTCCTTCAATTCTTTGCCACTTCTGAGGGTAATTGCCATAACTCCTTCTTTTGGATTAACTTCAGTGTTGCTAGGGAATTGGCCTTGTATCTTTTCAGTCACCATGTTTGCTAAGTGACCCATCTGTGTCTCTAAGTTTCGAATAGCCGCTTGTGTAGCATTATTAGTAATGATCTGGCTAGCCATAAATTGATCAAAATTTTTATTGATGGTTGCCTGACCGACCATAAATTGCTCCAAATTTTTGTTAGTAGATGCTTGACTAGCCATGATTTGGGCAAACATCTCCTCCATCTGAGGAGACTTTCCTGTAGATAGTGCTAGTGGCTGAGGGGATGCCTGTTGCTGGGATCCTGGTGGTGTTGGTGGATTTTTCCAAGAGAAGTTTGGATGATTCGCCACCCATGATTATATGTGTTTGAAAAGGGATCATTCCTTCTTTGTAGAAATTGTGGACGTTCAGCATTTGATCTCATATAATTAACTTCTGCATTCCCTTCAATCATATGAACACATGTGTCTGCAGTATGATCCGAACCACCGCATTCAGAGCATAATTCTTTAGGAGGATTAGAATTATTGCTCTGTTGTTGAAAAAGAAGATCTATGCGTTGATTTAACTTTTCTAACTGTGCAGACATATCAGAGTAAGAGTTAACTTTATTGATAGGTATTCTCTTACTTCGAACTCCTTTTTGTCTGGTCTGAGTTGCCACTTGATCATAAATATTCATCATCTCTTCAGCAGACAAATTACCATCCCTTACAGCAATGTCCACTAGAGACTGGGAGGTAGGGCTCAGAGCATTATAGAACAGTTTAGCAAGCATCATATCTTGAAATCCATGGTGTGGACACTCATATAAGTAATCCTTGAATTTATCCCAAGCTTCATAGAACGGCTCGCCCTCCAGCTGCGCAAAGAGATATATTTTATCCCTCAAGTCTACAGTTCTCTAAGGAGAGTAAAACTTAACAATGAATGCATCATAGATCTCCCTCCATGATGTCAAGGAGTTTTCAGGAAAATTTAAAATCCATCGCTGAGCATTATCCTTCATGCAGAAATTGAAACATCTCATCTTGAGCTCCTCCTGAGTCAAACCATTCGGGGGAAGTTGGTCAATCCTGTCATAGAAATCCTTCAGAAAGCCCAATGTGTCTTCGCCTATTCGCCCATGAAATTGTGGCAATGAGTTTAAGTGTATGTTCTTAAACTCGTAATTTTTGGCATTGTCAGATAACCGGATACATGATGGGCTATCATAGATGTTAGGCTTATCTGCATCTCTCCAAAGTAGATTAACTTGAGCCCTAGCATGCACTACTTCATTAGCCATCTCGTGCCTCTTTTTAGCTCTGTTTTCCCTGTAAGCACGTTCAATTTCAAGATTAATAGCAATCGATTCAGAAGTACTATTAAAACTTTTAGATCATAACAGCATGCAGCAAGGAAAAAAATTCAGAGACAAATAAAATAAAATAAAAATTTTATAGGACTAAAAATGATGAACGAATAAATCCGTTAACCTCCCCGGCAACGGCGCCAAAAACTTGATCCAGATCCTGCAAGTATACATGGTCGATCGCAGTAATAAAAAGTCTCTGGAGTATTCCAGAGGTCGAACCCAAGGGAGGTAGTAAATTTATAGCCCAAACTTTTGATCCCAAAAATTATTTGATAATCAAATTGATAATTCAAATTTAAAAGGAAAGAAATAGAAAACAAAATGAAGTCTGAGGTTTTGATTCAGTTCTAGAAGCGTCAAGGGAACAGGATTCACCTTATGAGATAATTAAATTTTATTTCTTAGTTAGACTCTATATAATTATAGTGATTGTTGTTTCTAAAGCGTCCTAATTACCTCTCGGTCAATTAGTCCTAATTTAATTAGAATTCAATTCGCTCTCGCGCAACTAAATTTTCTAATTAAACCTTAAAAACTACAACATATATCACTATGAATTCCTAATTCTATCTCTAGATTAGTTATTCATGTTTATCTCTCTAAATCTAGGTTCACTATTCACCTCTCAGTCCATCAAGTTTACCCATTAATTAGATTCTATGGTGATCAAGTATAAAATCCACATGAACGAATAAAAGAGATAAATATAATAAAAAGATAAATTAAATATAACTTGAAGAACAAATCAAAGAGTCTTAACTAGAGAAACAAATCCAATCCATCCCAATCAGGCTACATCCCTACCCCTGACTGGGAAATTTAGCTACTCATAGAAATAAAAGTCAAATCAAAACTAAAATCGCAAATCATAATAAGAATAACAGAAAGGAAGAGTTTATAAAGAAAAATATAATCTTGCTTTAATACTCCCCAAATCTTCTTGCTTTCTCTCTATATGATGCTCCTAGTTGCTCCCAGATGCGTTTAGAATCGTGTTCTCTGGCTTCTGAGTGTGTTTCTCTATCTCCCATTGTGTTTCTATCATGTATCTTTATATAGAAAAATTTTAAAAGCTCATAAAAGCCCAAAATATCATGAAAACACATAAAAAACCGTGTTTTTACGGACCCCTGTTGCATGACCCGGCACCGGGTAACCATAAAATTAACTAATACGGCACCGGGTGCTTCTAAACTGCTGAAAAACGTGAAAATCCGAATTGACCCGGTGCCGTACGGACTTGACCAGGCGCCGGGTGGTCACTGTTGTACGGACAGCAGCTTCATAATGTCATCAGCCCGTGTTGACAATTTGAGTTCGATTTTATCCATGATAACATTGGAATTTGTGAAAACTAAAAACATGAAAGTTGTAGCTCTTTGTCTTGGCTTTCAAACACATTTTAAATCACCTCAATCGAAGTTCATATGTGAGAGTTATGATCAAAATACTGAAGGGTATCATAACTTTTCAGCATGAACAATTTGTAACGTTTTTGCTCCGAATGCTTCCAACTGAACCTATAATGTAATGAAACATAAAAATATGTAAAATCATGCTAAAATATATCAATGTAAACATATTTAAATATAATTTAAAGCTTAAATGTGGTTATTTTATATGTATAAAATGGACACATCAAAATACAAACATGGTGATCCAAGTGCTTTTTTCTTTTTTGGGTAGGAGATCCGCTTTCATTTTAATTCATTTAATTATTGGTCCAACAAAATGATTTTGACTCATCAAAATAAACAATTTTATTGGTCGAACAAAATGATCGAAGTAAACAATTAAATACAATTCTTTTTTTTTTTGGGTAAGGAAAAATAAAATTCTATTACTTTGACATTAAGCTTCTACACAATACTCCCTCCCATCTCAAAATATAATTTTATTACTTTCACGTTAAGTTTCTACTCTATACTCCCTTCCCATATATAAGGGATAAATAATTATTTTATATAAATTAAAAAATAATGATAATAATTAATTCTCTTAAATATGTCCCAATTAAAAAAAAAATTGTCAAAATACTCCTACATTAATGTGTACACCACTAAATTTTTCTTTCATATAAAAAAACATTAGTCTACATTTAATAAGGGTATGATTTAAAAAAATAATTAAATACAAAATACAAATTATAACAACCCTCATTATATTATTCCTAACATAGTCTGTAGCTAACGAAGTGCAATTGGTGTCATGTGCAACACTGGAGGAACTGGGACGGAGGAAAGCCCCAAAAAGGAAACAGAGAAGGTCCATGCAGCAGGGAAACTCAAAGCCGCAGAGGCGAGTGAACTGCAAAATAGGAAAAATCTTTCAAGCCAAGAGCACCCGTGCCATGGTTAGCTTACTAGCGCCGTGGTGGGCATCAGAAATTTTGTTTAAATCAGGATCATTTTGGATGAATAGAAAAGAAAGAAACGGAGGAGAGATCGAGGGAGCTGTGCTATGGTTTGAAGATCTGACCTTTGGGAGTGGTTTTTGGCCTCTGGAAGCTTGATTAATTATTGGTAAGTGATCTCTACTCCTCCTTCTCCATTTTCATCAGTTTTTGAGTTGGATTTTTGGGCATATAGGTTGGGTTTTTAGTTTTGACTGAAATCCACTAATTAAAATGGATGATATGGGATTAAGGAAGTGTGATTTAGTGTTTATAATGCTTAGGTGTGGGTTTTAAAAGGATTACACATGATTTAGGGTAAACCCTTGGTTGAAATTGCTAGATGATGTATGAAATCCGAAATGTGTGTGGTTGGTTATGTTGGAGATTTCGGTACACACGCAGCGGAAAACTCCACCAAAATCCCTCCTGTGAATCCATCAACGTTACTTAAATTAAGATGTAGAAGAAAACTTTACCTTCGGTGTGTCCCTTTAGCGTTCGTTTCTTATTGTTGGATCCTAGGAATTGACGCGTCTGATCAGCTCCCTCTACTGATATCCACACGAATGGTGAGTCCAACTCGAACGACTTACTAACACCTCTATTTGTGAACGTTTGTACATTCTCTGTGTGTGTCCGTACATTTTCTGTTCATCAATACACTTTCTCTGTGTGAGTGTTTGGCCGCTCAATCTCTAGGATAAGTGGAGACTTTCTCTTAATTCTATATCAATATATAGATAGGGTTTAATATTTGTTTAATTTAAATTAATTATTTAAACTAAATCAAATATTAATTAAATAGATTAGTTTAAATTTAAATTTATCGAATAAATTAAATCCAAAATATCTAATCTATATCCAGAATCAAAGCTAAATTTAATTTATCATATAAATCAAATTTAGATTATGTCATTAGTTTAAATTTAAATCTATTACATAGAATTAAATTTAAAACAATTAATTTAAATTAAATTAATTTAAATGATATCTATTTTGAAATATTTAATATATCAAATATATATTTCAAATTTTGTAATATATATCATATATATTTATAAAATTTATACACCCTAAATTGAACGTTAAATTCATTGAATCTAGACACATATTAGATTCAATGAATCTGGACATTCTAACTCGAGTTGGTCCATCTTTGTGTGCGACCCTGCAGGTCCATATGATATTGGCAGTGTGCCAATAACACTATTGGATTCACAAGCCACAAGTGGTCTCTAGCAAGACATTGTGACTACCCAAATCATATGAGATTAGTGATCCGATGTAACTTATTATATAACATGATCACATCCCTTTTGTCTCACGATATATATGTCAAGTATGAGGCATGAAAACACCATCCTCATCTTACTCGACCATCACTTTCTCGATCTCCGAGCAGACTGACAAAACAAATAGAAACTCTCCCATTCGAGTACGACTACGCATTTCTCAGTCTCACTCATCGAGGAGCCCAGATATATCTCTCCATTAATTAGAGGGACAAATTTCATCTTGACCATTCATCTTTCTCCACATGAATTCCACTATGCCCGATCATATCCTTTATGATCTCCCGACTAAAGGTGACTTCTGATTATACCAAAGTATAGTGTTCCTCATGTAAGAAGCCATGGTGATCTCAGGTCTAAGGGCTTAGTGACATGGTTATATATGAGATATGCTTATGACTTGATCTATGCTGCTATCTCATGACTAGTCAATCCAGCGCCTATTCTCTAACAGGAGCTTATGATTATGATTCGTATCTTAATACATAATTAGCAATTAAAATCATACTAGCCTTAATTCATCATTGTTTCCACAAAGATAATTGACTAAGGACATTTAGGATAAAATAATTTATCCAAGGATATTATTATTATAAAGATAAATATGCAAACAATATAATAATGTAATAAAAGGAAAAACACCTTTTTTTTCATAATGTAGTACAATGTTCATAATATAATGATTGGCTTAGAGCACAATCTCCAATGGGTTATGGTGTAAATGGTAGTGTGGGACTCATTGATGGATGAAAATGCAGTTGGAACCTTGGATTTAATCTAAATAGTCAAATTGTGGATTTGGACAAGTGGTATATTATGTTAATCGAGATATTATGATATTGTGAAGGTTGTTTCATTGACCGGAAGAGTGCAAGTTGTGTTGGACAATCCTAGAAGTTCATGGAATCGTGTGTGTGTGGTATTGGCAACTAGAGGTAACTAGGTGTTTGTATTGTATGTATTATATGTTAGTATATATGTGTATATATGCATATTTTCATTCATACCACGATATTGTTATGTGTGTGTATGATTTTTCTATATATTGTGATATGCACACGGCTAGACATATAGTAGATGATGATTATGATGATGTGACATTATATGATGTATAGCATAATATTGAGAAACATGATGATGATGATGATTACATGATAATATGGCATAAACATCACCACATGACATTGTGAGGAAAGGTGGATCGGTTGGTGATGATATATGATATGATGAGATATGATATGAGTGAAATAAGGATGGGATCCCTGTAGCTAAATATTCTCCTATGGCTAGGAGGGAAAAGTGACAGTGGACTGCACCTTCCCTAAAATCATTACCAATTCACAGTGGTCAAGAGAAAGGAGAGCCACGATTCAAGTATTAGTGTTACCTTTGGTCAAGTGCACTAGTGTGAGGTGAGCTTGGTGATGTCCCAGAATCAGTCTTCACCAACTGTTGGAAGAGAATCACCTATATAAAATATCCTGTTATGACGATAGCTCGTAGTTCTAGCTGTGTGCGAGGGAGACATGCATTCCATTTCATGTTACTTTCATGGCATTAATGTATGAGTTATTATATATATATATGCTTGTGATTGTCCTCGGTTACTGAGACTTTGTCTCACACCCCCTTTCCCATGAACTAACCTTTTAGGTAAAGGTTCTAGCACTAATCTAGAGAATACGAGGAAAGTATAGCCACTCCGGTATTGGGAATATCAAGTCACTATAGTGTATGTGTGTATTGTTTATATATATTGTGCCAAGTAGGATAGCACCATTGTAATTGGCATGAGAATCTTGGTGATTGTAATAATGATGGTGGTATGATATGTATGTGATGATTACGAAGGATATGGAATGATATTGATCATGATGAGTTTGAATGATGTGTTGTGATGTATGCATGGTTCGGAGTGATGATCTGTCGGTATGGGTGTGTTCGTGTGTGCTTAAAGGGAGTTTTGGGCTTGGAAGGTGTGAATTAAGCATATAGCCCATTGTGTGAACCTGGGGTTCAAGAATGTTAAATATCATAGGAGTGGTTTCTTTGATATGAAACTTCTTTGGACAAGTTAGTTAAGTCAATTAGGATCTATGTGAATAGTCCCAGAGTACCAATTTCCCTTTGGTGGCAATTGGAGGAGGATTGTGATGAGTTTTAGTCAAAAAGTGACCAAAATGATGTCAGGTATCCAAAATCTCCATACGGAGATGGATTGAGGTGAAACCAGTGTCTATGAATAGATTGAGACAAAATTGACCTGTATGAGTTGGAATAAGGTAAATCGGAGGTCGAAGCATAAAGTTATGCACTATAGAAGTATATCCCAAAAGTTAGAGTTTGCTGATATGGTATCAGCAATGGGGGCGCCGCGGCTCTAGTGGTAAGGCCACAATGCTAGTCCCTTGTTTTCCAAAAAATGGGACCTCAAGAGCTCTAACTCCACGACGACACTATAGTAACCACAGCGCTGAACTCTAATGCAACTGGTATGGTGTCTTCTGCCGCATTCTGAGAGTTGTGTTGATTTAGGAGTTGAATTTAGGGGTGTTCTAACTTGGTTTGGTAAATTTTTGAAATTTTTGTGAAGTATGAAGATGTATTGGAGTAGGATATTACACAACTCATATTTATTCCTTATATTTTAGATAAAAAGAGACTCATATTTATTCTTCCAGAGGTAGTATTTCTTTGGTTTGTCGATTATCATAATTGAATAGCATCTTAATTCATCCTCCTTTTTTTTCTGTTTATATCATAGTAATAAAAATCGGACCGGACCTGCCGGTTCAATAAAAAATTAGCCCCTAGTCCGGTCTGATCACAGATGGGGATCGAGGGGTTTCGGAACTAGTATGAACCGGTCAAGAATCGGTTGAACCGATCAAAAATTAGTAAAAAATCGGGTTGAACCGGTCCTAACTTTTTTTATTAAATTTTTAATTTTTTTAAAATAAAATAATATTATTTTTAGTACTACATAGCATTATTTTTAATATAAATTTTTTTCTTTCTATATTATAATATGTTATAAGTATTATTATGATACATAATGATTAATAATGATAAATTTACTTCACAAATAATATGAAAAGAAAATATCAATTGATCGCATTATTAAAAATATATTAATTTATTCACAATCGGTCCGACCCCGGTCTGACCACTGAACTTTGAACCATTGTCTTATCTAGTTCAATGACTGGATACCTTGGTTTATATTCATCATCTAGATTTGACCCTTCGTAATTCTTTAATATTCTGATGAGAGAAAGTTTAAATGCGCTGAGTTCAAAAATGTTCACTATGTCTCAAGGCTTCAAAAATTACAATAATATTTATGAATTATTGACCAATGAAATTCTTGTAAAAATATTACTCTATGTTCATGGCAACCAATTTCACATCTTGCTGCTGAACCCACAGGTTGTCAATAGAACCCAATCCTTTTCTTATTATTTAATTTTAATTTTAATATTCATCAAAGGAACCATGCATGCTTCATAGTGTTCGTACTATATTCCATTGTACGGCTTCCAATTTTACATGAAATTAAGAATAAGCCGTCCTGCATTAAAGATGTAGCATAAAAAATTTAAAAATGTATATAATCAATTTCAATATAATTTAAAAGATAATTTGCATAAAAAAATGATTCTGCAAGATTATTCCATGGTTAATTCCGCCTATAAATCCATTCAAATTTATGTTAAATAAACTAACACCAAACACAAAAGGCTAGATACAAATTTATCCTTTCAGCCAGCAAAGAAAAGATGTATTCTAGAATTACAAATTTGATGGTTCCTAATTTTTTTTATTTTTTTAATATGCATATCGTGCATCACGCTTTACTATAGTCCAAAACCCGGGAGGAAAAAAGTCTAGTATAAAACAGAAGAAAGATAGCACCTTGCATTTTAATTCAAAACGAACAAAAGAGAGGTCACATTATCAGCTTCCCCTGCTTCATTCACATGGCGTCTTCCAATGGCTCTCTGAAAATACACGAGACCTGCGGAGTCTCTCCCCTACCTTCTGCACCCAACTCATCTCTTTCTCTCACCTTCTTCGACTTGACTTGGCTCAGATTCCATCCCGTTGAGCGACTCTTCTTCTACTCTGTTCCCCACTTGCAGCCTTCTTCCTTCTTCGACACCATCCTTCCAAAGCTCAAACGCTCCCTCTCCGTCGCTCTGCAACACTTCCTCCCTCTCGCCGGCAACATCGTTTGGCCTTCCGACTCAGTCAAACCCTTCGTCCAGTACACTCCTGGGGATGGTGTCTCTCTGGTGATAGTAGTTTCTGATTCTGATCACAACAATCTCTTAGATAACTCTCCTCGTGAGGCCAAGCAGTCTCGTGCTCTTGTACCGAATTTAGATTCATCTGACTCGTCTGCTTCTCTTATTTCTCTGCAAATCACTTTGTTCCCAGATAGTGGATTTTCCATAGGCATCAGCGCACACCATGCCTGCTTGGATGGAAAATCTACATGTATGTTCATGAAAGCTTGGGCTTATCTATGTAAAACAGAAGGAGAGAGAGGATCTTCGGGTTCGCTTCCTCAGGATCTGGAGCCATTCTTAGACAGGAAAGTTATCATTGATCCAAATGGCCTTGACATTGCATGCATAAATGCGTGGTCTGGTTTAGATCACACAAAGCGAAGTTTGAAGATTATGTCCGACATGTTCCCGCCGGTAATGGACCACTCGGTTCGAGCCCTGTTCGAGCTCAAGCGTGGAGATTTAGACAAGATAAGGGAAAGGATATTGCAGAAGTGGGAGAATAATCAGGAGGGGGCGAAAGAAGGAAGGGAAGAATCAACAACACTTTCAAAGCCTCAAACTTTATCAACCTTTGTGCTCACAACTGCTTATGTTTCGTTCTGCATTGCTAAAGCCATTGAAATAACTAAAAAGAAGACAAAGAAGATTTTCTTTGCGTTCCAAGTTGATTGCAGGTCCAGGCTAGAGCCTCCTATCCCTGAAAACTACTTTGGGAATTGCGTGAGGCCTCATGCAATAGAGACACCGCTAGAAGACTTCACCAGTGAGGATGGGGTGGTCAAAGCTGCAAAGAGAGTACATGAAAAGATAAGGGAAATACAGACGAAGGGAGCGATTGAAGGAGGAGGGCTTTCTAATCTTTCTGCTTTAAGCAACCGTGACGAAGTTCAGATAATATCAGTAGCCGGGTCGACCCGGTTTGGGGTTTATAAGACTGACTTTGGATGGGGAAGGCCTGAAAAGGTGGAGATGATTTCGGTGGACAGAGGTACATCGATGGCGATGGCAGAGAGGAGAGATGGTGACGGCGGGGTGGAAGTGGGACTCGTACTTAACAAGGACGTGATGGATCAATTTGCTTCCCTGTTTCTAAAAGAGATGGAGTCCATTTGATTCGCCAAGAGGCGATTAAACTAAAACCACTTTTCTTTTGACATTTTTTCTTTTAAGTATGCATTTGGATTGAAGTTAATTTGCGTTTGGATTTGGTCAAAAACTACTTAAGTTTGAATAAACTTTATTTTGTAAACTTGATTTTGGTTAAGAGTGTGTGGATTTATTGGAACGTGGGTTATGTTTCAACACTTTTTATATATCTCAAAAGTGAATATGACATAATGAAACTTATTTGGATCATATTAAACAAAAGCACTTTGAAAGGTTATCAGTTCTTAGTTTTTATTGTCGATTTTAGCTTTTATTTATTAGAAGAAATAATTTGTCAAATTTAACTTAAAAAGACTTCTCTCATATCCCAATCTAATATATATGTGTGTGTGTGTATAATTAATTGTAGCAATGGTTTTTAAAACATTGCAGCAAGAAAGAAAGTTAATGGTATTGGGAAGTTAAACAATTTAAAAAATATATTGAAGCCAAGGATTTTGATCACCCGTTGAACTGGAAATATCATCGGATCACGATTTTTATAGTTCAATCGGTTAGACTGACTGTCAAACTGATAACGCAATAATTAAATAAAAATAATACTATATAATAATATATGTATAAAAATAAAATATCAAATTATTAAAAAAATAAATTTAAGTAGTTTAAGTACATAATAAGTTAAGAAGCTCACATAGTAATAATATATATTAAATTATTAAAAGTAATATTAAAACATTTCAATATAATAACACTATATCATCATTACATTATAAAATGACTATGTTTCCTCCATCCCCAATTATAAAAAACAAATAACTACTTTATCAATACATAGAAAAAAATAATTTTAGTAATTAAACTTATTAATTATGCTACAATTTCAAATTTTTTTTCCAGAATTCCCATATTAAAAGTTTGGAGTTTGACTAATTAATTACTGGTAATTGTCAATACATCCTTAATTATTTAAGGGTATAAAAGGAAGATAATATTAATTACTTTATAAATTTTATCCATATCTCTTATATTATAAAACAAATGAAGAGTCTCAAAATTCTCATATAATTAGAGACAGAGGGAATATAATATAATAAAAATTTTCATTTTTATAATTAGTAATTTTAAAATATTAAATTAGTATTTTTATTTTTTAATAATTTTTATAATTAAAATTTTTGGCATGAAAAATAAATTTAAGTTAAATTTTATACAATTTAAAAAACTGTCCAGTTCTCGGGTCAATTCCAGTTCCCGACTGAAAAGCCCGTTCAAAGTGATCCAATTTGGTCTAACCCTTAAAATAGTCTAAAGCTAAAAAATGAGCCATTCTTCTCTCCGAGTGACGATTCAACCATCTGGTCCGGTCTGGTTCTCAAAACACTATCTTACTAAAGAATCGGGTATTTATCTAGGGCTTCCAAGCATATGGGGTAAAGTGCTACACCAAAATAGCTGTTTTCTCATAGCCAACATCGGTGAGAAAATTGGCAAAAGCCCATGGGAAACCACTTTCTCATGGCTTTTCTCACAAAAATCATGTGTGGGAAAAGTGTCCATGGGAAAATGAACTTTTCCCACGTATTAAAGCTAAGAGAACCTTTTCTCACAGATTTCTCGTGCAAACCAGCTGTGAAAAAATGTCTACACAGATACCTTCTTGTGAGAATTTCTCTTAATTTCTTCTTCCATATTCCATGAGAATTTCTCATGGAAACATATTCCACGAGAATTTCTCATGGATTTTGGTTGCCTTAGGTAATGTTATGCTAGTTTCTTATGGACATTCTCAAGGAATATTCCTTGAAAACTCTTTAAATTTTTGCAATGCCCATATTGTTTCTTCTGCATACCAACCTGCGATCAAATTTTACAACAAGCACAATGAATAGTGGATATTTCAGAATCCAATAGAAATTAACAATAGCAATTTTTTATTATCATCAAAATCAATGTAAACAACCAAAATCATAGATTTATATTACTTTAGCAACTATTAATGTGAGACAATTCATTACAAGTATCATGATTGTTTAACAGCTACTCTATTTTTTATCAAAAAGACAAAACAACTACTTTACTCTTCATATCACTATCATGATCACCATCATCATTCACTTCCCTTATCACATCATCATCATCATCTCCCTTATCATTTTCATCAGAAGTATCATCATCCACATTATGTGAAGGTTGAGAAGGACCTTGTTACATCTTACATTTTAAAGCTTTTCTCATGAAAACTGCTTGATTTTAACGTATGAAAACAGTCTTAGAAAACTTGAATCAATTGAAACTTTAAAACTTTCTAAAATTATTTCTCATAGCTTTCCAACTCACTATGCAGTGATCTTTCAAAAATTATAATTAAATATAAAAAAAACCATTTCTTAATGGTTCAGAGTCTAAAAATCATGAACATCTTGAATTTCAAGGGAAAAATAAGAAACTAGAAAATGAACACACAGATTCATACAGTTTATTGAGTAAACATTACTGTTTATTTTAACATCTCTGTTTCTGTTTGAAAACTAAACCTTGAATTTGTAAATTTATTTCTCTTAACATACAGAGACATTTGGTGCATCTTGAGAAAGCTTTATATGTCTACTTTCTAAACATATTTATTTTGTACATTTTTTCTACTCTTATTGGTCAAAACATGAATTTGAACCATTAGAGGTCAAAAATAACATTTATTGGAGTAGTCTTAGCAAAATATGTATATCTTTCATTATATAGCTTCAAATACAACCAAACTAGTGGCAGATTGTTCTTGAAACATAGATCTATCTATACATATAGACCACTAAATTTTTGGAGATATGTATGAATTTATACAATAACCAAAATTAGACAATACATAAACAAAGCATAACAATTTTAATACATCAATGTCCTTTCTTAATCCGCCTTGCTATATTCTTTCCCTTTGCATTACTTGGCCCTACAATTGGAAAAACTTGGGGATGAGATGGAGGACAGCTCAGTAATAACATATCTCAAACATATCACATCATCACATTAGCTTAAAAATTGCAAAAACATTGTACAATTAACAAGCTTTTCATAACATACTTTTAGAAAAAAATTAAAACACTATGTTACAGTAAAAATTTTGGTAGCATAATAACTTCATAAATGGGTATCCCTAGGCTTAGCTCTTAACATAAAAACATCTAGGCCAGTCATAAAACACAACCAAGCATCATAACAACACAATTTAATACATAAAGTACAATGTATTAATGAAAAAGCTTAGAGCAAGATTTACTACCGTAGGACTTTACTTTTTTGCTTTAAATCTTAGTTTGAACTAGTTTAGACTTGCCTCTTGAACTTGTTTGAAGCCCAAGAACATCATTAAACTTCACTAAATTTGCTTACTTAATGGGAACTTAGTATGCACTATCTTAAACTCACTTCATCCCTTAGCTATCATGAAACACAAACCCTTCCTTTTGTTTATGCTTTTTGCCAAAACCTTTAGGGCCATGGAGGGGAAAGAAAAGCTGAAAACTTTAACCAAAGACCTATTTAGATGGGAGCAAAAGAAAGCTAGAAGAGGTTGGGATAGAAACTTTACCTCGAGGTCTTGCTCCCTTGCTCTTCTTTCCTTCCTTCCTTTCCCTTCTCTTCCTCTCCCTTTCTTCAATCCAACATAGCCTGTCCTACATCCTCTTAGTATTTGCAAATAAGCAAGGAAAATAGGAGGGGAATGTGTGACATCCGGGCGCTGACGAGGAAGGAGAGTGATCACCAGTGCAAGAAAAGTAGGGGTCAGATAAAGTAATAAGGCACCGACAAGGAGCGGCTCCTGGTAGGCTTCTAAGCAGGAGAGGCATATGAATGAATCGAATACATACTAGAACGAGAGGAATCCAGAGATTGTATATGTATGGGACAATACGGTTAAGGATAGCTTAAAGGAATTGATAGGTACTACCTATACCAATGAGGTGCACCTACCTTTTCAGTAGCCTATCCCTTAAGAACTCATCAGTTAAGCGTGCTTGACTTGGAGCAATTATGGGATGGGTGACCTCCTTATGGGATGGGTGAACTCCTGGGAAGGAGGTGTGTGAGTGAGGACAGAGCACACCGAAAGGGTTTGTGTTGGTTTGTGGGAATAGTCGTCAATCCCGAATAGCGGTCGGACATTACAGGTAAAATGTAACACCTTACTTTTATCTATATTTTTCCATATATTATACTATGTACAATGTCCAAATAGCTCTTCTTAAGAGCTTGAACCATTAATAGAACTAAAATATTTGAATAAAAAAAATGTGGTACTATTCATTTGGTTCTCAAGTTTTCTGGATGAACTTTGAAAAATCATAACTTAATCCAGAAAAATCGTATCAATTTGGTTCAAGTCTCTAAATGAAGATAGAAACCTGATATACAAGATAAAAATATGAAATCTTCCTTTAACCTAACCAATTAGTACAGTTTATTGCTCAAACTTACACTGTACAAATGGTCATCTCTGAAAAACTATCCGTTAACCAACCGCATTTAATGCTTCTGACATACTGAAATTCGAATTTCAGTTGGTCAAAAGATGAATTTTGAAGGAACCGAAGGTTAAAGCTTCCAACGTTGAAATACTGAAGTTCATCTGTTCATGAAGTGAAATTCGAATTTTGAAACTTAGAAAGTGTCTCCATGTTGTCACATATGAATTTTCAAGAAGAAAGTTTTTCTGTTAAGTGTGAACAGTATTTTCAATTTGCTACAATGCCCTCAAAATTCAAATTTTGGAACCCCAAAATTTATCTGTCCGTAACATGCTCAAGAAGCACAGTAGTTTGTTGAAACAAGAGTTTTGATGATTCCAAACCAACATTTCAAAAGCTTGGATTGAAGATATCAAAGGAGATCAAAGCTGTCTAAAGTGAAGATTTTTTGAGTATTTGCAATTAGATCTCTTGTAGAATCTTAGTTTTTGTTATGATTGGGTAAAAGATTTTGATTTGAAGAAAAGATGTTTTCAAACTTTGATTTTATGTTAGATCTTTAAATATTTGAAAAACACCCACAAACAGACGAAGGTTGAAAGTTTAAACTGAACTTTCAAGTTGGAAATTCGAACTTTGCCTTTGGAAATTCGAATTTCGAGCTAAAACTGAATAAGTCTGGAGAGATGGCTCTCTGTCAGATGAATTTTGGTTGTTCAAAATTTGAATTTTCATCTAGTCTGAAAGAGGCCTTTTGGTAACAGACGAACTTCACACTTTCAAAATTCGAATTTCAAGTAAAATGAAGTTTGCAAAAACCAAAGAAATTTGTCTGAAACTATGATAAAGTGCATCTAAAATCAAAATGAAATTGAGTTTGATAAATGCTCTCTGACAGACGAATTTTGAACTTCCAACATTCGAATTTTCATATAAGTCTGATAGATGCTTCTTTGCAACAGATGAACTTTGAGTCTTCAAAATTCGAATTTTGAACAAAACAAAAATTGAGAAAATAGAAGAAATTCGTCTGAAACTATGTTAAAGTTCATCTGAGATCAAGAATGATTTAAGTTTCAAAACTGCTCTCTAACAGACGAACTTTGAACATTAAAATTCGAATTTCAGAAGCTAAGTTTTTGAGTCTATTGAAATGAAACTTTGACATACGAATGATGTGAACTTGCAACATTCGAATGATGAAGTTAGTCTGAAAAGAGTCTCTCTGACAGACGAACTTTACTCTTCAACATTCAAATTTCGAAGAAAATGAACTACTGTGCCTCCTTTTCACGTACTGAGAAGAGACAAATTTTGGGCTTCCAAAATTCGAATTTCGAGGGCACTGTAGAAAATTAAAAACACTGTTCACACTTAACTGAAAAACTTTCTTCTTGAAAATTCGTATGTCACATTGTGAAAATGTTTTGTAAGTTTCAAAATTCGAATTTCACTTCATGAACAGACGAACTTCATGCTGTAACGTTGGAAGCTTTAATCTTCGGTTCCTTCAAAATTCGTCTGTTGACCAACCAAAATTCGAATTTCAGTATGTCAGAAACATTAAATGCGGTTGGTAAACGGATAGTTTTTCAGAGTAACCATTGGATAACTTCCCCAACGGATAGATTTAGTCTCTAACGGATATTTGAGACCTAAATCTATAAATACAACATCATTTGAAGTTATGGGTAACGAATCAAACTAATATACACCGAATTTCTGCTGAATCTTTTCTCAAAAGCTTTTACCCTCTCAACTTCTATACTTGTACTTAAACTTTCATATCTACTCTTTTCAAGAGAGTTATTTCATTGTAATCAATCTACTCTTCATCTTGGAGATAGATTTACTTGTGAGGGGTATTCACAAGGGGATTGGGAAGCACATAGTGAAAGTGCTTGGAGAGTTTGAGAGAGCTCAGAAACAGAGCACACTCATGTACTGTGGCCTTAGCAAGAAGCCCACTGAAATTCTTGCTGTATAGTGGATAAATCTCAAGAGGTGTCTTGGGGACTGGATGTAGGTCAAGAGAATAGACCGAACCAGGATAAATCACTGAGTTCTCTTCTCCTTATCTCTACTTTTCACCTTGCTCTGCCTTACGCATTATTTTCATTATACTGTGATATCTTCACTTACTTCACTTTGTGCAGAAAAATTTCAAACTTCCCAATTCACCCCCCTCTTGGGAAGTCAGCTTTGCTAACAAGTGGTATCAGAGCGCGGATTCCCATTCAAAGGAACTCACAGTCCGGGAATTAAGATGGCTGGTTTTGGAGAGAGTATACTTCCTGAAGGGAACAACACTAATAGACCACCAGGCTTCAGTGGAGAGCATTATGGGTACTGGAAGATGAGAATGCAGATCTACCTCCAATCAATTGATCTTGACATCTGGTCAGTCATTGAAAAAGGAGATTTCGTCCCAATGGCTCTGACTGAAGATGGAACACACAAAGAGAAGCTGGAAGCAGAATGGAATGATGAGGACAGAAGGAAGGTCCTACTGAATTTCAAAGCAAAGCATTGCTTAGTCAGTGCCCTGAACCAGGACGAATTCTACAGAGTCTCACAATGCTCCACTGCAAAAGGGATGTGGGACACTCTGCAGATTGCACATGAAGGAACATCTGGAGTCAGGGAGAACAGACTGAACACGTGCATTGGGGAGTACGAAAGCTTCAGAATGGCTGAAGGAGAAACTGTAAAGGAGCTTCAAAAGAGATTTACTCTCATTGTAAATCAACTGAAAAGCCTGGGAAAAGAATACACTCAGTCAGAGAAAGTAAGAAAGGTACTCAGAGCTCTCCCTCTGGAATGGCAACCCAAGGTGTTAGCAATAGAAGAAGCCAGAGGAGAATCAATGGCTTCTGTCACAGCTCTCTTCGGCAGCCTTGAGGAATATGAAGGAAAAATCAAAGCACTCAAGGAAGCTGGGCTGGACAGAAAGAAGAAAGGCCTTGCCCTCAAAGCTACTGATGAAAAGGAAGAAGAATCTGATGAAGGAGATGAGCTGGATGAGGAAACTCTGGCTATGATGGTCAGAAAATTCGGAAGATTCTACAGCAAGAAGAAGAACAAGAGATTCCTCAAGAAAGGAGCTGCTGGAGAAAGCAAGAAAGAGACAAAAGAAGCTGTGACTTGCTATGAGTGCAAGAAGCAGGGACACATAAAGTGGGACTGCCCCCAATTCATCAAGAAACAAGAAAAGGAAAAGAAAGCTACTGACAAATGAAAGAAGAAGAAGGCCTACATCTCATCTATATGGGGCAACAGCTCAGATAAGGAAGAAGAAGATGAGGATGAGATTGCCAACATTTGTCTGATGGCACTTGCTTCTGAAGAAGCCACACCCTCATACAGCAGTGATCAGGAAGAAGAGGTATATGAATCTCAACCTTCCTATTCTGAATTACTGGATGCATTTCATGAGCTTCATGATGAATTCATTAAAATTGCTAAAGAACTGAAATTAGCAAAGAAAAAGATAAGTAAGCTGGAGTCTCAAAGCATAGTTTCTAAAACTGTCTCTTTACCTACTTCTGAATTTGTTTGCTGCACTTCATGCACTAAACTTAAGCAAACTAATGATTATTTAGTTAAAAGCATGTCTAGGCTCACTAGAGGTAAAGATATGTTGTTTGCATTGATGGGGAGCCAAAGAATATCACAAGGAAAAGCTGGTCTTGGCTATGATCCATGTGCTGTCAAAGAAAAGATTAGGAAGAAAAATCAGAATGCATATATGAGACATTTTGTGCATGCTGAGAACAATAAAAAGAAAAATGATGTATCACCTCACATTGAAACATATGATCAACCAAGGCATACTAGACAAAAATATTATCTGCATTGTTTTCTTCCTGCTTCTCAATCTAGCAGTCCTTTCACTACCTGTCATTTTTGTAACAAAAAGGGACATACTTCCAGTTCTTGTGCTTTGAAGAAAAATGGACTTGGCATGAAAGTTGAATGGGTTCCCAAAGGTGCATCTGCATCTAGGGAAATAACTACTGACAGAAAAGGACCCAAGCAAATTTGGGTACCTAAAAGGAAAACATAAACCTTGTTTTGCAGGTCTGTGTCAAAGCTAAGAAAAGCAACAAATGGTATATGGACAGTGCCTGCTCAAGTCACATGACTGGTGATAAGGAGAAGTTCATCACTCTTAGAGACAAGAAGGGAGGAAAGGTGACCTTTGGAGGTGATCAATACGGCAAAATTGTTGGTATTGGCATTGTGGGAAAAAATCCAGAAACATCCATTGAAGAAGTGTTGTTTGTAATTGGCCTCAACCATAATTTGCTGAGCGTGAGTCAGACCTGTGACAGAGGAAACTGGGTGCTGTTTGACTCAAAGTTTTGCCTAGTCATCAGAAAAAGTGATCACAAAGTAATCCTCAAAGCTCAAAGGGATGGTAACTGTTATACTATTAACCTTGATGAACTTCCTCCCTTGGACTCTATATGTTTAATTAGTCAGGATAATGATAGTTGGCTATGGCATAGGAGATTAGCTCATGTTAACATGAATCAATTGTCTAAACTGATTAAAAATGAGCTAGTAACTGGTCTACCTAAAATATCTTTTGAAAAGGATAAAGAATGTGATGCATGCCTAAGAGGAAAACAAACTAAATCTTCCTTCAAATCTAAAAATGTAGTTACCACAACAAGACCACTTGAATTGTTGCATATGGACTTAATTGGACCATCCAGGGTGAAAAGTCTTGGTGGTAATCTGTATGTGCTTGTAATTGTAGATGATTATTCTAGATTCACTTGGACATTGTTTCTTTCCTCTAAAAGTGATACCTTTGATGCATTTGTAACCTTAGCTAAGAAAGTGCAAAATGAGAAAGGTATTTCTATTGTGTCTATCAGGTCAGACCATGGAGGAGAATTTGAAAATGTATACTTCTTGGAGTACTGCAATGAGCATGAGATTGACCACAACTTCTCAGCACCAAGAACTCCTTAACAAAATGGAGTGGTGGAAAGGAAGAACAGAACCATTGGAGAGATGGCTAGAACTATGCGGAATGAGAAGGAACTCTCTCAAGTGTTCTGGGCTGATGCAGTGAATACAGCAAGTTACATCATAAACAAAGCCTACATCAGACCAATCCTTAGGAAGACTCCATATGAGCTGTACAAGGGAAGAAAGCCAAATTTGTCACACCTCCATGTGTTCGGGTGCAAATGCTTCATTCACAACAATGGGAAAAAAAATCTGGGTAAGTTTGATGCCAAATCCGATGAAGGTATATTTTTGGGCTATTCAAGTAGGAGTAAGGCTTATAGGGTCTATAATAAAAGATCAAATATAGTAGAAGAATCAGTGCACGTGGTTTTCATTGAAAATGAAACTGTTTCAAAACATGTTACCAATAAGGATGATCTTACTTTCAATTTTGAAAAATTGGGAATTTCTGACAAAAGTAAAACTGAACCTCCAAAGATATCTGAATCTGTTGGCACAGAGGAAGATATCCAGGAGCAAGAGTTTGATAAAGAAAATAATGAAGAAACAGCTCAAGAACTCCCTAGAGCTTGGAGATATCAAAGGAATCACCCTGTTGATCAAGTAATAGGGAATGTTCAAGAGAAAGTCAAAACCAGAAAACAGTTAAGGGATCAAATGCTCAACTGCGCTTTCATTTTTCAAATTGAACCTAAATGTCCTGAAGAAGCCTTAACTGATGATTACTGGATTTTAGCTATGCAAGATGAACTAAATCAGTTTGAAAGAAATCATGTTTGGGATTTAGTGCCTAGGCCCAAAAATCATCCTGTCATTGGTACCAAATGGGTTTTGAGAAATAAACTTGATGAATCTGGAACAATAATAAGAAACAAGGCTAGATTGGTTGCTAAAGGGTATAATCAGGAAGAAGGTATTGATTTTGAAGAAACCTTTGCACCAGTAGCTAGATTAGAAGCTATAAGAATACTACTAGCATATGCATGCATGAAAAATATTTTACTATATCAAATGGATGTAAAGAGTGCCTTTCTAAATGGATATATTATGGAAGAAGTTTATGTAGATCAACCTCCAGGTTTTGAGGATTCTACTAAACCAAACCATGTTTATAAACTGAAGAAGGCTCTTTATGGTTTAAAACAAGCCCCTAGAGCATGGTATGAGAGACTGAGCAATTTCTTAACTGATAAAGGGTTCATTAGAGGCAAAGTTGACACAACCTTATTTACTAAGAAAGAAAATAAAGACTTACTAATTGTTCAAATTTATGTTGATGATATTATTTTTTGTGCTACTAATGAGGCTCTTTGCAAGAAATTTTCTAAGTTAATGCAGGGAGAATTCGAGATGTCTATGATGGGTGAACTCAACTTCTTCCTTGGATTGCAAATTAAACAGCAAGTTGATGGTATCTTTCTTAGTCAATCCAAGTATCTAAAGGAGCTGCTAAAGAAGTTTGGAATGGAGAATGCCAAGCCAATGGGAACACCTATGGCTACTGCAACTAAACTAGACATGGATGAGAATGGGAAGATGTTTGACATTACTCAGTACAGAAAAATGATTGGATCCCTGCTGTACTTAACTGCCAGCAGACCTGACATTATGTTCAGTGTCTGCATGTGTGCAAGGTTCCAATCATGCCCCAAAGAATCCCATGCAACAGCTGTGAAAAGAATATTTAGATATCTTATTGGAACATCACAGATAGGTCTTTGGTATCCAAAAGGCAATGGAGAAGACCTCAAAGGATACACTGATGCTGATTTTGCAGGATCCAAAACTGACAGAGAAAGCACAAGTGGAACTTGTCAGTTCCTTGGAGGATCCCTGGTTTCATGGTTCAGCAAAAAGCAAAACAGTGTGGCCCTATCCACTGCAGAAGCTGAGTATATTGCAGTTGGAAGCTGTTGTGCCCAAGTCATCTGGATGAAACAGCAGCTTGAAGATCTTGAGGTTAAAATAAAAGAGATACCAATCATGTGTGACAACCAAAGTGCTATAAATATCACCAAGAATCCTGTCATGCATTCAAGGACGAAACATATTGAAGTTAGGCACTACTTCATAAGAGATCACGTTCTAAAAGGAGAAGTCAGATTGGAGTACATCCCAACAGAGGATCAAGTTGCTGATATATTCACAAAACCTCTACCAGAAGACAGGCTTTGCAAAATAAGGAGAGAATTGGGAATGGTAAATCCCAATGAACTGTAAGTTATTTCTGTGCAAATTCTGTCTTTATATTAGAATTAATTCTAACTTGAGCATCGGAGTATGTTTAATTTTAAATGCAGGTGCTCCCCACAAGATACAATGGCAATAAACTTGAAGATTGGAGCACATCAGAATGGAACAACCAGAAAATGGAGTAAATGATGTAAATTCTAAGTTTTGGATCCATTCTGTAAGTTTTTAAAGATGAAATTCGCATTTTAATGTGTGTTAGACGTATTTTGCTTCATAAAATGTGCTTTTGACATGGTCAATATGGTCAACATTCGAATTTCAGTTCACTAACAGACGAACTTTGGCTTGTTATGCCTTGGAACAATTTTCTAAGATGCCTCGAAATTCGTCTGTTGGATCTTGAAAATTCAAATTATCAAAAACAAAAACTTCATAGTTATGATTGTCTATCACTGTTATACCAATTTTCACTTCTTAACATACGAATGTTGGACAATCTTTACAAAAGTTGAAAAATCCGAATTTTCAGTTCAAAATTCGTCTGTTGAATCATGTCCTTCATGTTGAATTCTTGAAAGATGTAGTTCTGCATGTTTAGTTCGTCTGTTGAATGATGGTTTGATTGATGCCTGCCTTTTTCTTTTCAACATTCGAACTTTGGTGAAACAAAATTCGTCTGTTGTGCTTGTATTGCTTGTTTCAAGCCACTGTCAGACGAACTTTCAAGATGAAAATTCATCTGTCAGTAAGCTGTGCTGAACGGTTTAACTTGTAACTGCCCGAAGTTCGAATTTTGACCCCTCAAAATTCGTCTATCAGACGGTTACACACGTTAAATGTGACGGTTTTCCAAAGAACAGACGCAACCCTATTTGTAACCTCTCTAAGTCTGTTCTGATTCTCTCTTCAATCCTCTTAACTCCTGTCTAAAAACCATCATTCTTCACCGTTTAAACTTTCATTCGCATCCCATAAACGTATTCTCTGCCACATTCTGCATTCTTCAACTGAGAAATGGCGAGAGTAAAGATCCCTGGAGCAGGACAAGCTGGAACTCGGCCAAAAAGAACGGTCAAATCTCAATATGCTACAAAAGAAGGAGAGAAATCCAAGAGAAAGGCCAAACCCAGTAAAGCTACCCCTTCTAAACGCAAGAAATCATCATCCAAGGCAGATTCGCAGAAAACTGGACCTTTCTCATCAAAAATTGTGGTTCCTTCTGCTGATACTGCTGCTGTGACTTCCTCCTCTTCTACTCATTCTGGAGAATTTAAGCTTACAACACTGCCACTTTGGAGCACTCCTGAGATTCAAGAAGAGTATTCTGCCAAGTTTTCCAACAAAAAGGTAATCAAGCCTCACTGTGTAAATGTGGAACAATTTCTGATATCCAACAACTTTGATGCTGCATTATGGTTGTTAAGATATAAAAATCTGTTGGAAATTGCTGAAAAATATGATAATGAAGTAGTGAAGACTTGGTATGCCTCTCTTCAATATAACAGCAAGAAAAAGAAATGGGAGGTCTCTTTGAGATCAAGGACCATCTGGCTTGCTGATGAAACAATCAATGAAGTGCTGGAAATCCCAGGACAAGATGGGCTGAAAATTGTCATCACAGCCTCTGGATATATGGATGAGGCAAGCACAGCTGATGAAGAAGGTGGATCCTTTCTAAACTACAAAGAGAGCACCATTTTGGACACCTTATTCAGGAGAAGGGAGAACAGGCCAACAATAAATCTGTTGAAGCCCACAGACCTAAGTGTACAAGTCAGGATCCTACACTACGTAGTGTCCAGGATCATTTTCAACAAGGGTGGCAGCTTCAATTTGATAAAAAGGGCAGAGGCTCATGTGATGACTACTATCATACGTGGGAAGCTGATTAACATGGGTCATATCATCCTCCAGCGAATGATAAAGGCAAGGGATCAGAGGAAGGATTCCACACTCCCCTATGCAGCAATTATTTCAAGAATCCTGCAGCATGCTAGGATTCAACACATTGAAAAGGGGAAAGGGAAACTTACTGAGGCATTCAAAGAAGAGGAACTGCAAAGGATGGGCATTGAAAGAGATGAAGGACGATGGGTTGGAAAGGGAGCAGGAAAATCTGAAGACTTATTCTTTGTTGCTTATGCATCCCTCCAACAAGAAGGAACTTCTGAGGCCCCTGGCAAATCTGTACCTCAGCCTTCTCAGCCAATCCCATCTCCCTCCAGGCCTACTCGCCCTCCTTCCACTCCCTCCTCACGGGCCAAGCCAACGAAGGTCACTGAGTTGTTTGACAGTCTGTCAACACTCATTCTCAGTATTAGAGATGAGCAAAATGCCAAATTTGCTCATCTACAAGATCAGATCCATCAGTTAGCTGTAAATATGAAGGTGGTGGCTGATGCCTATGAAGAGATAAGAAATGCAATTCCTACCACTTCAGCTCCACCTCAGCCTGGTGTCCCTGAGCCTACTCTGTCTCCATCCCCTGTGCCTCCAAGTCCCTTCGAGATTGCCTCCTCTGACCATGATGATGATGATATAGATGGTGCTGGTGCAATGAGAACACCAAGTCCTGGTCCACCCTTGGACTATGGATTGGAAGAAGAAGGACTCCAAGAAACAGGCCCTCATGTGCCTATGCAAGAAGATGCTCAGGATTCAATTCTGTCTATTCAAGAATCTGAGCAAGTTGAAAAACTGGTTGCAGCCATTTCAACCTCCTCCTTGCAAGAAGATGTGAGCAATGAAGAAAGGAGCCTTGTACCTGTTGTTGACTTTGTTGCCATTGCTCACAATGCTCTACTGGAAGCCCAGAGGAGAAGGCTGGAAGAAATGTTTCCTCCTACTAAACCAGCTTCTTCTTCTCTTGCTGCATATGGACTTTCAGAGGAACAAAGAGCTCAACTAGCTCTTTCCAGATAGGCAATGCAGCAGCTTCTGGAAATCTTTGACGAGGAACCAAGCCCTGAGCCCCCAGCTGAACCTGAAATCCCTTTTGCTCCTGTGCCACTTCGTGCTATTCCTGTCTCTCAGATCCCTCCTCCAGCTGATTTTGTTGGCCTTCCTGATGATGCCAAAAAGGGGGAGAAGTCTGGGCAAACTGGAAAGCCTTCTGCTGAGCAATCTGGGAAAAGGAAAGGGAAATACTACAGCAAGAAGACCTTGTTCAAGAAGAAATGATTGGAGATTTGGCTTAAGACCTCTTGTTGTATTTTGTACTTTGTGTTTTTGTGTTTGGATTTGTTGTTTGAACTTTGATTAATTTGTTTCTGTACAAGCAACTCTTGTTTAAATGAATGGATCCCTTTGTTGCAATGTTTTGTGCCTTAACTCTCTTCACTTAATCTGTTGATTTGATATCTTATGCATATGTTGAGGGGGAGCTTGTGAAAGCAAACCTAAGTACTAATCCAGTTTGTAAGTTGTTTTGTCATCATCAAAAAGGGGGAGAATGTTGAAACAAGAGTTTTGATGATTCCAAACCAACATTTCAAAAGCTTGGATTGAAGATATCAAAGGAGATCAAAGCTGTCTAAAGTGAAGATTTTCTGAGTATTTGCAATTAGATCTCTTGTAGAATCTTAGTTTTTGTTATGATTGGGTAAAAGATTTTGATTTGAAGAAAAGATGTTTTCAAACTTTGATTTTATGTTAGATCTTTAAATATTTGAAAAACACCCACAAACAGATGAAGGTTGAAAGTTTAAACTGAACTTTCAAGTTGGAAATTCGAACTTTGCCTTTGGAAATTCGAATTTTGAGCTAAAACATAAGTCTGGAGAGATGGCTCTCTGTCAGATGAATTTTGGTTGTTCAAAATTTGAATTTTCATCTAGTCTGAAAGAGGCCTTTTGGTAACAGACGAACTTCACACTTTCAAAATTCGAATTTCAAGTAAAATGAAGTTTGCAAAAACCAAAGAAATTTATCTGAAACTATGATAAAGTGTATCTGAAATCAAAATGAAATTGAGTTTGATAAATGCTCTCTGACAGACGAATTTTGAACTTCCAACATTCGAATTTTCATATAAGTCTGATAGATGCTTCTTTGTAACAGACGAACTTTGAGTCTTCAAAATTCGAATTTTGAACAAAACAAAAATTGAGAAAATAGAAGAAATTCGTTTGAAACTATGTTAAAGTTCATCTGAGATCAAGAATGATTTAAGTTTCAAAACTGCTCTCTGACAGACGAACTTTGAACATTAAAATTCGAATTTCAGAAGCTAAGTTTTTGAGTCTGTTGAAATGAAACATTGACATACGAATGATGTGAACTTGCAACATTCGAATGATGAAGTTAGTCTGAAAAGAGTCTCTCTGACAGACGAACTTTACTCTTCAACATTCGAATTTCGAAGGAAATGAACTACTGTGCCTCCTTTTCACGTACTGAGAACAGACGAATTTTGGGCTTTCAAAATTCGAATTTCGAGGGCACTGTAGAAAATTAAAAACACTGTTCACACTTAACTGAAAAACTTTCTTCTTGAAAATTCGTATGTCACATTGTGAAAATGTTTTGTAAGTTTCAAAATTTGAATTTCACTTCATGAACAGACGAACTTCGTGCTGTAACGTTGGAAGCTTTAATCTTCGGTTCCTTCAAAATTTGTCTGTTGACCAACCAAAATTCGAATTTCAGTATGTCAGAAACATTAAATGCGGTTGGTAAACGGATAGTTTTTCAGAGTAACCGTTGGATAACTTCCCCAACGGATAGATTTAGTCTCTAACGGATATTTGAGACCTAAATCTATAAATACAACATCATTTGAAGTTATGGGTAACGAATCAAACTAATATACACCGAATTTCTGCTGAATCTTTTCTCAAAAGCTTTTACCCTCTCAACTTCTATACTTGTACTTAAACTTTCATATCTACTCTTTTCAAGAGAGTTATTTCATTGTAATCAATCTACTCTTCATCTTGGAGATAGATTTACTTGTGAGGGGTATTCACAAGGGGATTGGGAAGCACATAGTGAAAGTGCTTGGAGAGTTTGAGAGAGCTCAGAAACAGAGCACACTCATGTACTGTGGCCTTAGCAAGAAGCCCACTGAAATTCTTGTTGTATAGTGGATAAATCTCAAGAGGTGTCTTGGGGACTGGATGTAGGTCAAGAGAATAGACCGAACCACGATAAATCACTGAGTTCTCTTCTCCTTATCTCTACTTTTCACCTTGCTCTGCCTTACGCATTGTTTTCATTATATTGTGATATCTTCACTTACTTCACTTTGTGCAGAAAAATTTCAAACTTCCCAATTCACCCCCCCTCTTGGGGAGTCAGCTTTGCTAACAAGTGGTATCAGAGCCTGGATTCCCATTCAGAGGAACTCACAGTCCGGGAATTAAGATGGCTGGCTTTGGAGAGAGTATACTTCCTGAAGGGAACAACACTAACAGACCACCAGGCTTCAGTGGAGAGCATTATGGGTACTGGAAGATGAGAATGCAAATCTACCTCCAATCAATTGATCTTGACATCTGGTCAGTCATTGAAAAAGGAGATTTCTTCCCAATGGCTCTGACTGAAGATGGAACACACAAAGAGAAGCTGGAAGCAGAATGGAATGATGAGGACAGAAGGAAGGTCCTACTGAATTTCAAAGCAAAGCATTGCTTAGTCAGTGCCCTGAACCAGGACGAATTCTACAGAGTCTCACAATGCTCCACTACAAAAGGGATGTGGGACACTCTGCAGATTGCACATGAAGGAACATCTGGAGTCAGGGAGAACAGACTGAACACGTGCATTGGGGAGTACGAAAGCTTCAGAATGGCTGAAGGAGAAACTATAAAGGAGCTTCAAAAGAGATATACTCTCATTGTAAATCAACTGAAAAGCCTGGGAAAAGAATACACTCAGTCTGAGAAAGTAAGAAAGGTACTCAGAGCTCTCCCTCTGGAATGGCAACCCAAGGTGACAGTAATAGAAGAAGCTAGAGGAGAATCAATGGCTTCTGTCACAGCTCTCTTCGGCAGCCTTGAGGAATATGAAGGAAAAATCAAAGCACTCAAGGAAGCTGGGCTGGACAGAAAGAAGAAAGGCCTTGCCCTCAAAGCTGCTGATGAAAAGGAAGAAGAATCTGATGAAGGAGATGAGCAAAAAAATTTGTGCAGAAATATCTTCACTTAATGTGATATCTTCACTTACTTCACTTTGTGCAGAAAAATTTCAAACTTCCCAATTCACCCCCTTCTTGGGAAGTCAGCTTTGCTAACATAGTTCATTTTCTTTCGAAATTCAAATTTTAAAAGAGTGAAGTTCGTCTATCAGAGAGACATCTTTTTAGATTTACTTCAACATTCGAATTTGTAAACACTGTCCTTCGTATGTCATCATATCTTTTCAACAGACTCACAACTTTAGCTTCTGAAATTCGAATTTCCATGTTCAAAGTTCGTCTGCCAGTGAGCAATATTTGAAACTCAATATAATCTTGATTTCAGATGAACTTTAACATTGTTTTAGACGAATTTCTTCAGTTTTCATAAGTTTCATTTTGTCTAAAATTCGAATGTTCAAAACTCAAAGTTCGTCTGTTGCTCAACAGCTTCTTTCAGACACTTATGAAAATTCAAATTTTAAAAAATCAAAATTCGTCTGTCAGAGAAGCATCTCTTCATACTCATTCAGTTTTAGCTCGAAATTCGAATTTCCAATATGACAGTTCAATGTAAACTTTTCAAACTTCGTCTGTTGGTGGGTATTTTTCAAATATTTCATGATTTAATATAAAATCAAGTTTTTAAAATATCTTTTCATCAAATCAAAGTCTTTTACCCATATTTAAACATAACTAATGATCCTACAACAAATCTTGCACAGATTACTCAGAACTTCTTCACTGGAAACATTTTGAGCTCCTTTGATATCTTCATTTCAAGCTCTTGAATGTTGGTTTGGAATCATCAAAACTCTAGATTCAACATTCTCCCCCTTTTTGATGATGACAAAACAACTTTCAAACTGGATTAGTACTTGGGTTTGCTTTAGCAAGCTCCCCCTCAACATATGCATTATATTTCAAAAGATATCATATATAGCACATCAGTGAAGAGATTCAAGAAGTGATAAGTACAAATCATTGCAACTAAGGAATTCATTCATTTCAATAATTGTTGCTTTACAGAAACCAATTAAAGAAAAAAGTACTTCAGAAACCAATTTCAAAACACAAAGTACAATCATCAAACAAACAGCATCTAAAACAAAATATAGCACAATAAGAGGATTCAAGCCAAAGTTCTAAGCAACAAGAGGATTCAAGCCTAAGTTCTAAGTAGTCCTTCCATTACTTCTTCTTTGGCTTGGTCTTCTTGCTGTACGTCTTCCCAGATGGCTCAGCAGCAAATTTTCCAGTTTGCTTCTTCTTCTCCCCCTTTTTGGCATCATCAGGAAGGCCAACAAAATCAACTGGAGGAGGGATCTGAGAAACTAGAATGGCTTGAAGTGGCATAGGAGCAAAAGGGATTTCTAGTTCAACTGGTGCAGGAGGCTTAGAGGGCTCAGGACTTGCTTCTTCATCATCATCAGAGACCTCAAGCAACTCTTGCATTTCCTGCCTGGAAAAACCAATTGAGCTCTCTGGTCCTCTGAAAGTCCATAAGCAGCAAGAGAAGGAGGAGCTGGTTCATCAGGACGAAACATTTCTTCAAGCCTTCTCCTCTGAGCTTACAGTAGAGCATTATGAGCAATAGCTTTGAAATCAACAACAGGCACAATGCTCCTTTCCTCATTTAGGGTAGTCTGCAGGAATGGTGAAGTAGAGATGGCTGCCACTAGCCTTTCAACTTGCTCAGACTCTTGAGTGGAAAGAATTGATTCCTCAGCATCTGCTGGAGTAGGCTCATGAGGACTGGTTTCCTGAAGACCCTCTTCTTCTATGCCATAGTCCATGGGTGGACCAGGTGTAATATCCCTATTTTTATGGGATATTATAAAATGAATAAAAGATGAGAAATGAAGTGAGACGAAAAGGTTATATAGAATTGGGCTTTAGAAGGAATTAATTTCTCATCTAATTTTCTGAAGAAGTTATGTTTGGTCCTTAATTGGAATTAATTTTCCATAAGGTCTTTGACAAAAATTAATTCCAGAATTCACCCCGAAAAAATATGCAATATACCACTTGAATGAAAGCCCGCTCCAAACTGAGCGCAATGGTATAAGTATTGCATTCCTGGGAGGTCCAGGTTGAGAGATAGACCAATTTAAAGTTAATGTGAATAGTGAAAAATGAAATAATTAAAAATTGTCTTTGGGTGAAATTACAAGAAAGTGCCAGAAAGAATGGATAATTATATTTTTGACCCGGCTTAAGGGCAAAACGGTCATTCCCACATTAGAAGTAAAATATGAATAATGAATTAAAAGCCTAAAAATGAAAAAGTTGATATTATAAAATGCATGATGAATTGGAAAAAACGGAGAGACACCGTTAAGCATGAAGAAGGACAAAGAGGTCATTTTTCCCGGTTGGATGGAAAAATGAGAAATTATATTTTTGCCCCCAAAGAATTATTAAAAGGACATCCATGACCTTAAAGTCATAAAAATGACGTGAAAATAGTATCAGAAATGTCTTGGGGAAATTACACCTAATGACCCGAAAGTTCTAAAAATTATAAATTAGCCCCGGGTCAAGGGCATTTTCGTAAATATGAAAAATTATGGTCAAAATGAAGCTCTCAATGAGTTAGACCCAATGAAATATATTATGGAATTTATTAAGGTCAAAATAACATTTATTGGGTAATTAGGGTTTAATATTAATATTTTATCCGATAAAAGTCAGTTTAGACTGCAGGAAAATGCAGTATTGATCCAAGGACAATGATTGGACCTTAATAAAATATATTTTGGTTCTAGATAATGATGTTGGACCAAAAATAATTGTTAGATAATCCTGTACCAGTTTAATGACAATTTTGGCAAAAATACTTAATCGGTACGTGTAAATTTAATCGGGAAAGGGTATTTTGGTCCATAAAAATTATTGAAGCAATTTTTGACCAAAAAGGGAGTGAATTACGTGGAAATTCAGATTGGGACACATGTGGAATTTTCCAAAAGCTTTTTTAAGAAGAAAAGCAATAAAGGCCAAAAAGTAAAAAAAAAAAAAAAAAGAATGACTTTATGAGTAAGTCATTTCAAGTCTTCATCTTCTTCTTCAAGCTCGTCTGAACTGCAAGGAGAGAGGAGAAACATACAAAAAAAAATTCAAGGGCAAGAAGAGCAAGAAGCAAGCTTTGGACTCCAAATTTTCAAGGTAGATTTTCATGGTCATTATCTTGTGTATATTTGAGTTTGGTGAGATTTCATGGAGTACTTCTCCTTATTTTGCCTCTGAAATTTTCTGCCTAGAGAGAGAGAGGAGAGAGAAAGTGAAGCCATGGAAAAACCAAGCCATAAAAAATGATGTATAGGTCTTAAGTAACAAGATTATGCCATGAGATTGCAATTTAATCGGGTAGATATTTTTCTACAAATTTATGAAATTTTCTGCCTATTTAGGGTTTGAAAATGAAAGAGAATTTCATGATTTTGACCCCAAAAATGGATTCCTTGGGTCCAAAATAGGTAGATACAAGTATGTTGTACAAGAAAAAGCTTAAGATTAAGAAAGTGAAATTTTTAGCTTTTTGAAGCTTAATTCGGAATGAACAGTAACCGAGCTAGAGATGGAATTTGGAAATTCTGAGGCCATATTTGGATTTCTCATGAAAAATTACATGGAATAGAGGTATAATTCATCATTTTTGAGTTAGGAATGAATTTTTGGTGAATTTTTGAAGAATTAGGGTTTCATGAACACTTTTTGAAGAAAGTCATGGAACCATTAGCTTGAATAATTGTTTGATTATGCATTAGGACTTGAAGAAGCCCAAGGAAGCTAGGGGGAGCATTGGTATCAAGTTGAAGAGTAAGAAAAAGCATGAAGGTAGCAATTTACCTATTCTTGCCTTATATTGTCATGTGATTTTCAATGAGTTTGATGACTTGCCTATTATTTGCTATGATCAATTGTGATGCTTTGAGAATGTTGGCTGAGTTAATTGAGGGTTTTGAGACCCCGGGATGTCCAAAATACAAAATGAAACTCTGCCGAAATTTTTGTAAAATATTATGGCATAAATGTTTAAAAGCATTTACTTGATGTTTTATGATGATTATATGCTTAATGTGATAATATGATTGCATGAATGGTGATTGCTACTGAGATTCTTTGAATCTCACCCCCCCTTCAATGACTAACCATGCTAGGAAGAACCAATGCAAAAGAGTTAAGGAAGGAGCAAAAGGCATGAAGAAGGAAATGATGTTGCAAGCCATTGTGTTATAGGGTGAATGGTTATTTGTGCCTTGCTTTGTATGAAATTATAAAATAGTGAATAATATTTTAATGTTGTAGAAAATGTATGAAAATTTCCAGTTTTGTATGTTGGGATATGACGTTATATTCTACCAAGTTACATGCCAAAATGAGTTCATTTATAAGGGTTTTGGCAAGCAAATTGCAATGTAGACTGAAACAGGGCATTTTCCCAACATGTCTGTTTCATTCGCCTTTGTTCTATACTTAATGTGAGGTTAAGTTTATGATATTTTTATACCAGATAGATGGAATCTCCAGCTTTAATATGACATCTAATTCACCCCATTTGGAGTTGTGTACAATTAATGGTGAATTTTCTAAGTTAGGGTTCAGAACAGAGAAAGATTGGGAAAACTGGAAACTGAAAGTTAAGTACTGGAAAATTAAAAAGATAATATAAATCGTGCAGAGCTCTAAAAATTCAGTGGTTTATATTTATGGAAAGGCATATGTTTTAAGTTTCATATGCCACTGATTTGGAGGTAATTGGAGCTATATGATAGGAGATATGGAGGTTTTCCCAAAACTGTTCCAGCAAAAGTGGAATTCTGACCCTTTATGATTTAAGTTAACACCATGTCCTGTGCAAGTTGAATAAATGTAGAAGAAAATTATTTATATAAATATACTCACAGGGCTTTCATATGAAATAAATAATTTTTGATTTGGCTCATGGTAGAGTGAGATATAAATTTTTAAATATAAGGTCAAAATCCTGGGGAAGAGAAAATGACCAAATATACAGTAAATGTTTAAGGAATAAACTATATAAATTAGTCAAGTAAATGCTCAGTTTCATATTTTTTCCATGTAAATAAGGTTTTTATCTATTGTTAAAGACTTGAATCACTATGAAATGATTTTTATAGAATTAGTTATGAATTTTCAAAGTTCAGTTGGCAAAGTAGAAACTATCATATGAATAGTAACTGAAAATTTTTGAAATTCTGATTTTCATTCTTATGTGATTCAAGCTTAGAATCAAGTATAATTAGACTTAAAAGGAGTCTAATTCATGGAAAATAAGTCTAAAAGTAAGGTGTTACACCAGGACTTGGTGTCCTCATTGCACCAGCAGTATCAGCACCATCATCATGCTCAGAAGAGGCTATCTCGAAGGGGTTTGGAGGCTCAGGGGTTGGAGACTGAACAGGCATAGAAAACCCTGGCTGAGGTGGAGCTGATGTGGCAGGAAGTGCATTTCTGATATCTTCATATGCATCAGCAACCACTTTCATGTTTATGGCCTACTGGTGAATCTGATCTTATAGATGAGCAAATTTGGCATTTTGCTCATCTCGAATACTGAGTATGAGTGTAGACAAGCTGTCATACAACTCAGTGATCTTGGTTGGCTTGGCACAAGGGGAGGGAGTGGAAGGAATGTGAGTAAGCTTGGATGGAGATGGAACTCTCTGAGAAGGCTGAGGTACAGATCTTGCAGGGGCCTCAGAGGTGCCTTCTTGCTGTAGGGAGGCATCTGTAACAAAGAATAGATCTTCAGTTCTTCCTGCTCCCTTTCCAACCCATCTTCCTTCATCCTTTTCAATTCACATTCTTTGCAGTTCTTCCTCCTTGAAGATCTCAGTGGGCTTCCCCTTCCCCTTCTCAAGATGCTGAATTATGGCATATTGCAGAATTCTGGAGATCATAGCTGCATAGGGGAGTGTGGAGTCTTTCCTCTGATCCCTTGCCTTGATTATGCATTGGAGTATGATATGTCCCATGTTGATCAGCTTTCCACGCATGATTGCTACCATGACATGTGCCTCTGCCCTTGTTATCATATTGAAGCTGCCTCTTTTGTTGAATATGATCCTGGACACTATGTAGTGTAGGATTCTCACTTAAACACTGAGGTCTGTGGGCCTGTGGGCTTCAGTAAATTTATGGTTGACCTATTTTCTCTTCTTCTGAACAAAGTGTTCAGGATTGTGCTTTCTTTATAGCTCAGAAAGGGGCCACCTTCTTCATCAGCAGTATCTGCCTCATCCATGTATCTAGAGGCAGTGATGTCAATCTTGAGCCCATCTTGCCCTGGGATCTCCAATACCTCAATAATCGTCTCATCAGTGAGCCAGATGGTCCTAGATCTCAGATTGACTTCCCATTTCTTCTTATTGCTATTGTACTTTAAGGAGGCATACCAAGACTTCACTACCTCATCATCATATCTCTCTAATATCTCCAACAAATTCTTATATCTCAACAACCATATCCCAGCATCAAAGTTGTTAGAGATTAAAAATTCTTCCAAGTTCACACAATATGGCTTAATTACCTTTTTACTGGCAAACTTGGTCGAATATTCTTCCTGAATCTGAGGAGTGCTTCATAAAGGCAGTGTAGTAAGTTGGTATTCTCCAGATTCAGTACTGAAAGAGGAAGTGGAAGCAACAGCAGCAACATTCCTACAGGGACCGAAGGGTCTGCTTTCTTTGGTGAGGAAGGTCCAGCTTTCTTAGAATCAGCCTTGGGCATAGATTTTTGACATTTGGAGAGAGTCACCTTGCTGGATTCGACTTTTCTCTTTGATTTTTCTCCTTCTTTCATGGCATATTAGGATTTTACAGTCCTCTTTGGTTGTGCCTCTCCTTTCCCAGCTTCAGGATTCTTTACTCTTGCCATTTTCGTAGATGAATGTTGCAAAATGGAGCAAAGAATAGGTTTAAAGGATGTGAAAGGAAGTTTAATCGGTGGGAAATGAAGGTTTTTAGTCAGAATTGAAGAGCATTGAATGGAGGATTATAACAAACTCAGAGAGAATAGGAATAGAGCTGCGTCTGTTCTTTGGAAAACCGTCGGTTTTAACGTGAATAACCGCCTGACAGACGAATTTTGAGGGGTCAAAATTCAAACTTCTGCCAGTTATAAGTTAAACCGTTTAGCAAAGCTTACTGACAGATGAATTTTCTTCAGAAAGTTCGTCTGACAGTGGCTTGGTTCAAGCAACACAAGATGAACAGATGAACTTTGTTCTAATAAAGTTTGAATTTCGAAGAATAAACATCAAATAACAATCAAATCATCAAACAATAGACGAATTAAGCATACAAAACTTCATCTTTCAAAGATTCAACATTGAGGAGCATGTTTCAACAGACGAATTTTCAAATTAGAAATTCGAATTTCTACACTTTGTAAAAGTTTTCCAACATTCGTATGTTAGGAGATAAATATCAGTATAATCACATGTTGGACAAACAAAACTTTGAAATTTTTGTTCTTGAAAATTCAAATTTTGAAGGGCTAACAGACAAATTTTGAGGCTTTACCGAGATCTGTTCCAACTTATAACAGGCTGAAGTTCGTCTGTTGGGTATCCAAACTCGAATGTTGACCTTGCTGACTTCCTCAGAAACTTAATTTTTCAAGGAAATTTGTCTAGCACATAATCAATATACTAATTTCAGCTTTAAAAACTTACAGAATGGATCCAGAAACTCAGAATATCTGTCATTTTCTTTAATTTTTTATCATTCCATTTTGGTAAGCTCCATTTTCCAGATTTATCAGCATTGAATCTCATGAGGAGCACCTGCAACTTAAATTAAACACACTCCGATGCTAAAGTTAGAACTAATTCAAGGTTGGAAAATTTAAAGATAGAATTACAGACAAATTCACTTACAGTTCATTAGGATTTACCATGCCCAATTCTCTTCTTATTTTGTAATGTCTATCTTCTGATAGAGGCTTTGTCAAGATATCTGCAACTTGATCTTCAGTTGGGATGTACTCTAGTCTGATTTCTCCTTTCAAAACATGATCCCTTATGAAGTGGTGCCTAACTTCAATATATTTTGTTCTTGAATACATGACAGGATTCTTTGTGATATTAATGACACTTTGATTGTCACACATGATTGGTATTTCCTTCATCTCAACCTCAAGATCTTCAAGCTACTGTTTCATCCAGATGATTTGGGCACAACAGCTTCCAGCTGAAACATACTCAGCCTCTACTGTAGATAAGGCCACACTGTTTTGCTTCTTGCTAAACCATGAAACCAAGGATCCTCCAAGAAACTGACATGTTCCACTTGTGCTTTTTCTGTCAGTTTTGGATCCTGCAAAGTCAGCATCAGTGTATCCTTTGAGATCTTTTCCATTGCCCTTCGGATACCAAAGACCCATCTGTGAAGTTCCAATGAGATATCTGAAGATACGCTTCACAGCAGTTGCATGGGTTTCTTTGGGACATGATTGGAATCTTGCACACATACAAACACTAAACATAATGTCAGGTCTGCTAGCAGTTAGGTACAATAGGGATCCAATCATTCTTCTATATTGGGTTATGTCAAACAATTTCCCCTTTTCATCCATATCTAGTTTGGTTGTAGTAGCCATAAGTGTCCCCATTGGCTTAGCATTTTCCATTCCAAACTTCTTCAGCAATTCCTTCAGATACTTGGATTGATTGAAGAAGATACCATCATTGCACTGTCTGATTTGCAATCCAAGGAAGAAGTTGAGTTCACCCATCATAGACATTTCGAATTCCCCCTGCATTAACTTAAAAAAATCCTTGCAAAGAGACTCATTAGTAGCACCAAATATAATATCATCAACATAGATTTGAACAATAAGTAAATCTTTATTTTCTTTCTTAGTAAACAAAGTTGTATCCACTTTTCCTCTATTGAACCCCTTTTCAATTAGAAAATTACTTAATCTCTCATACCATGCTCTAGGGGCTTGTTTTAAACCATAAAGAGCTTTCTTCAGTTCATAACCATGGTTTTATTTTGTAGAGTCCTCAAAACCTGGAGGTTGATCTACATAGACCTCTTCCATGATATATCCATTTTGAAAAGCACTTTTCACATCCATTTGATACAACAAGATGTTTTTCATGCATGCATATGCTAGCAGAATTCTAATTGCTTCTAATCTAGCTACTGGAGCAAAGGTTTCTTCAAAATCAATACCTTCTTCTTGATTATATCCTTTATCAACTAGTCTAGCTTTATTTCTGATTATTGATCCTGATTCATCAATTTTATTTCTGAAAACCCATTTGGTACCAATGATAGGATGATTTTTAGGTCTAGGCACTAAATCCCAGACTTGATTTCTTTCAAACTGATTTAATTCATCTTGCATAGCCAAAATCCAGTATTCATCAGTTAAGGCTTCCTCAGTACATTTGGGTTCAATTTGTGAAATGAAAGCACAGTTTATCATTTGGTCCCTTAACTGTTTTCTGGTTTTGACTTTCTCTTGAACATCATCTATCACTTGATCAACAGGATGATTCCTTTGATATCTCCAAGCTCTAGGGAGTTCTTGAGATATCTCTTCATTATTTTCTTCAAACTCTTTCTCCTGAATATCTTCCTCTATGTTAATAGATTCAGATATCTTTGAAGGGTCAATTTTATCTTCATGAGAAATATCTAATTTTTCAAAGTTCAAAACAAGATCATCCTCATTGGTAACAGGCTTGGAAACAATTTCATTTTCAATAAATACTACATGCACAGATTCCTCTACTGAATTAGACCTTTTATTAAAAACTCTATATGCCTTACTTCTACTAGAATAGCCCAGAAATATACCTTCATTGGATCTGGGATCAAACTTACCCAGATTTTCTTTCCCATTGTTGTGAATGAAGCATTTGCACCCGAACACATGGAGATGTGACAGATTTGGCTTTCTTCCCTTGTACAGCTCGTATGGAGTCTTTCCAAGGATTGGTCTGATGTAGGCTCTATTTATGATGTAGCTTGCTGTATTTTCTGCATCAGCCCAAAACACTTGAGAAAATTCCTTTTCATTCAGCATAGCTCTAGCCATCTCTCCAATAGTTCTATTCTTCCTTTCTACTACTCCATTCTGTTGAGGAGTTCTTGGAGTTGAGAAGTTGAGATCAATTCCAAGCTCATTGCAGTACTCTAGGAAGTATGAGTTTTCAAACTCTCCTCCATGATCTGACCTGATAGACACAACAGAAATACCTGTCTCATTTTGCACTTTCTTAGCTAAGGTTACAAATGCATCAAAGGTATCACTTTTAGAGGAAAGAAATAATGTCCATGTAAATCTAGAGTAATCATCCACAATTACAAGCACATACAAATTACCACCTATGCTTTTTACCCTAGATGGTCCAATTAAGTCCATATGCAGTAGTTCAAGTAGTCTAGTTGTGGTGACTATGTTTTTGGATTTAAAAGAAGATTTAGTTTGTTTTCCTTTTAAGCATGCATCACATTCTTTGTCTTTTTCAAAAGAGATTTTAGGTAGGCCAGTGACTAACTCATTTTTAACTAGTTTAGAAAGTTGATTCATGTTAACATGAGCTAATCTTCTATGCCACAACCAACTATCATTATCCTGACTAATCAAACAAACAGAATCTAAGGGAGGAAGTTCATCAAGATCAATAGTATAGCAGTTACCATCCCTTTGAGCTTTGAGGATTACTTTGTGATCACTTTTTCTGATGACCAGGCAAAACTTTGAGTCAAACAGCACCCAGTTTCCTCTATCACATGTCTGACTCACACTTAACAGATTGTGGTTCAGGCCAATCACAAACAGCACCTCTTTAATGGATGTTTCAGGATTTTTGCCCACAATGTCAATGCCGACAATTTTGCCATATTGATCACCTCCAAAGGTCACCTTTCCTCCTTTCTTGTCTCTAAGGGTGATGAACTTCTCCTTCTCACTGGTCATGTGGCTTGATCAGGCACTGTCCATATACCATTTGTTGCTCCTTTTAGCTTTGAGACAGACCTGCAAAACAAGGTTCATATTTTCCTTTTAGGTACCCAAATTTGTTTTGGGTCCTTTTCTGATAGTAGTCTTTTCCCTAGATACAGATGTACCTTTGGGAACCCATTTAGCCTTCCTGTCAAGTCCATTTTTCTTTAAGGCACATGAACTTGAAATATGCCCCTTTTTGTTACAGTAGCGACAGGTGGTAAAGGGACTGCTAGATCGAGAGGCAGGAAGAAAACAATGCAGATAATATTTTTGTTTTGCATGCTTTGGTTGATAATATGATTCAATATGATGTGACACATGATCTTTCTTTCCATTTCCATCAGCATGCACAAAATGTCTCATATATACATTCTGATTTTTCTTCCTAATCTTATCTTTAACAGCACATGGATCATAGCCAATTCCAGCTTTTCCTTGTGATATTCTTTGGCTTCCCATTAAAGCAAATAACATATCTTTACCTCTTATTTCATTAGTTTGCTTTAGTTCAATGCATGATTTACAGCAAACAGATTTAGTAATAGGAAGAGAAACAGTTTCAGAAATGTTGTGTTGAGATTCCAGTTTGTTAATCTTTCTTAGCCTTCTTCAATTCTTTAGCAATTTTAACAAACTCATCATGTAACTCATGAAATGCATCCAGTAATTCAGAATAGGAAGGTTCAGATTCATATACCTCATCTTCTTGATCACTGCTACATGGGATTTCAGCTTCTTCAGAGGCAAGTGCCATGAGACAGATGTTGGCAATTTTATTTTCATCATCTTCTTCTTCATCTGAGCTATTGCGCCATATTGATGAGATGTAAGCTCTCTTCTTCTTGCCTTTATCTGCAGCTTTCTTTTCTTTCTCTTGCTTCTTGAGGAACTATGGACAATCACATTTGATATGTCCTTGTTTTTTGCACTCATAGCAAGTTACAGGCTCTTTTGGTTCCTTCTTGCTATCTCTAACAGCTCCTTTCTTGAAGATTTTCTTGTTTCTCTTCTTGCCGAAGAATCATCAAAATTTTCTGACCATCGTAGCCAGATTTTCTTCATCTAGCTCCTCTCCATCGTCAGATTCATCCTCCATTTCTTTAGCACCTTTGAGAGCAAGGTCTTTCTTCTTTCTGTCTTGTCCAGCTTCCTTGAGAGCTTTGAGTTTTCCTTCATACTCCTCAAGGCTACCAAAGAGAGTTGTGACAGAGGCCATTGATTCTCCTCTGGCTTTCTCTATTGCTATTACTTTGGGTTGCCATTACAGAGGGAAAGCTCTGAGAATCTTTCTAACTTTCTCTGTTTGAGTGTACTCCTTTCCCAAGTAGGTCTTTTACACTCTCTCCTTCAGCCATTCTGAAGATTTCATATTCTCCTATGCATGTATTAAGTTTTTTTTCCCTGACTCCAGTTGTTCCTTCATGAGCAATTTGTTCAATGTCCCACATTTTCTTGGTAGTGGAGCATTGTGAGACTATGTAGAATTCGTCTTGATTCAAGGCACTGACTAAACAGTGTTTGTCTTGAATTTCAACAAGACTCTCCTTCTATTTTCCTCATTCCATTCAGCTTCTGGCTTTCCTCTGTACTTTCCATCATTTTCTAAAGCCATTGGGATAAAGTCTCCCTTCTGAATGACTGACCAAATGTCCAGATTGATTGACTAGAGATAGATTTGCATTCTCATCTTCCAGTAACCATAGTGCTCTCCACTGAAGCTAGGTGGTCTATTTGTATTATTCCCTTCTGGTAATATGCTTTCTCCAAAGCCAGCCATTTTAATTCCCGGACTGTGAGATCCTTTGAATGGGAAACCAGGCTTTGATACCACTTGTTAGTTAGGCTGACCTCCCAAGATGGGGGGTGAATTGGGAAGATTAAAAATTTTCTGCACAAGGTGACAATAATGAAGAAAGCAAGGTATGACAGAAAAACAAAGTTTAAAGCAGTTAGATGAAAGAGTAGTGACAGAGAGAGAAAAAATTCTGATATTTATCCTGGTTCGATCTCTCCTCTTGACCTACATCCAGTCCCTAAGACTCCACTTGAGATTTTCCACTATTCAGCAAGAATTCAACAGGCTTCTTGCAAATGCCACAGTACAACGTCAGTTCTCTGTTTTCTAGAGCTCACTCAATCACTTTCTGCACTTTGACAAAGTGCTTTAAAATCCCTTGTGATATCTCCTCATAAGAAAATCTATCTTCCAGATGAAGATTAGATTGTTTACAAAGATGAAACTCTCTTAAATAGAGTGAATATGAAAGTTGAAGTACAAGTATTGAAGTAAGAGGGTAAAAGTCTTTGAGTAGGAGATTTGACAGAATTTCAGTATATACAAAATTTGATTCGTTACCCACAACTACAAATGATGTTGTATTTATAGATTTAGGTCTCAACTATTCGTTAGAGACAAAATCTATCCGTTGGGGAAGTTATCCAACGGTTACTCTGAAAAACTATCCGTTAACCAACCGCATTTAATGCTTCTAACATACTGAAATTTGAATTTCAGTTGGTCAACAGATGAATTTTGAAGGAACCGAAGGTTAAAGCTTCCAACGTTAAAATACTGAAGTTCGTCTGTTCATGAAGTGAAATTCAAATTTTGAAACTTAGAAAGTGTTTCCATGTTGTGACATACGAATTTTCAAGAAGAAAGTTTTTCTGTTAAGTGTGAACAGTATTTTCAATTTGCTACAGTGCCCTCAAAATTCAAATTTTGGAACCCCAAAATTTGTCTGTCCGTAGCATGCTCAAGAAGCACAGTAATTCATTTTCTTTCAAAATTCGAATTTTAAAAGAGTGAAGTCCATCTGTCAGAGAGACCTCTTTTCAGATTTACTTCAACATTCGAATTTGTAAACACTGTCCTTTATATGTCATCATATCATTTCAACAGACTCACAACTTTAGCTTCTGAAATTCGAATTTCCATGTTCAAAGTTCGTCTATCAGTGAGCAATCTTTGAAACTCAATATAATCTTGATTTCAGATGAACTTTAACATTGTTTCAGACGAATTTATTCAGTTTTCATAAGTTTCATTTTGTCTGAAATTCGAATGTTCAAAACTCAAAGTTCGTCTGTTGCTCAACAGCTTCTTTCAGACACTTATGAAAATTCAAATTTTAGAAAATCAAAATTCGTCTGTCAGAGAAGCATCTCTTCATACTTATTCAGTTTTAGCTCGAAATTCGAATTTCCAATATGACAGTTCAATGTAAACTTTTCAAACTTCGTCTGTTGGTGGGTATTTTTCAAATATTTTATGATTTAACATAAAATCAAGTTTTTAAAGCATCTTTTCATCAAGTCAAAGTCTTTTATCGATATTTAAACATAACTAATGATCTTACAACAAATCTTGCACAGATTACTCAGAACTTCTTCACTTGAAACATTTTGAGCTCATTTGATATCTTCATTCCAAGCTCTTGAATGTTGGTTTGGAATCATCAAAACTCTAGATTCAAGAACATTTCATGCAATTATGTCAATCATGTCAAATAACTCACATTTGATCACATTTAATCACATCAATCACCTTTAAACAATAAATTGCTACATTAGTCATAAAAAAATTCGGCAACATAACGGTTTAGAAAATGGACATCCCGAGGAATAAAACCCTCATTTTACAGCCAAGACCAATAAAAAAATCACAATTTCAATATGGTAACACAATTTAATCATAGAAAGACAATGAAAGAACATAAAGCAAGAATATGAAACTTAGCTACCTTGAAGCATTCATTTGGCTTTTCCTGTAACACCTTACTTTTAGACTCATTTCCCATGTATTGGACTCCTTTTAATTCTAATTATACTTGATCTTAAGCTTGAATCATATTAGAATGAAAATCAGAATTTTCAAAATTTTCAGTTACTGTTCATATGGTAGTTTCTACTTTGCTGACTGAAATTTGAAAATTCATGAATAATTATAGAAAAATCATTTTATAGTGATTCAAGTCTCTAACAATATATAAAAACCTCTTATACATGGGAAAAATATCAAACTAAGCATTTACTTGACCAATTTATACAGTTTATTTCTCAAATATTTACTGTACATTTGGTCATTTTCTCTTTCCCAGGATTTTGGCCTTATATTTAGAAATTCATATCTCACTCTACCCTGAGCAAATTTATGCATTTTCTGTGTCATTGGAAAGCCCTGTATGTCCTGTTTCTAGATATATTTTTCTTGTACATGTATTTTACTTGTACAGGGCATGGTGATAACTTAAATCATAAAGGGTCAGAATCCAACTCTTACTAGAACAGTTTTAGGAAAAACTTCATATCTCCTATTATATAGCTCCAATTAACTTCAAATCAGTGGCATATGAAACGTAAAACATAGATATTTTTATACATATAAACTAATGAATATTTGGAGCTTTGTACTATTTTATATTAGCTTTTGAATTTTCCAGTACTTACTTTTCAGTTTTCAGTTTTCCCATTCTTGCCCTGTTCTGAACCCTGAATTAGAAAATTCACCATTAATTATACACAACTCCAAATGTGGTGAATTAGCTGTCATATTAAAGGTTGAGATGCTCTATATCTGGTATAAAAATACCATAAACCTAATCTCACATTAAGTATGGAACAAAGGCAAATGAAACAGACACGTCTGGAAAATGCCCTGTTTCAGTCTATATTGCCATTTGCTTACCAAAACCCTTGCAAATGAACTCATTTTTGCATGAAACTTGGTAGAACATAACTTAATATCACAATATCCAGAACTGGAAATTCTCATGCATTTTATACAACATTAACATAATAATTATTTTACAATTTCATATAAAATAAGGCATAAATAATCATTCACATTATAATACAATGGCTTGCAACATCATTTCCTTCTTCATGCCTTTTACTCCTTCCTTAGCTCTTTTGCATTGGTTCTTCCTAGTATGGTTAGTCAGGGAAGGGGGGTGAGATTCAAAGAATCTCAGTAGCAATCACCATTCACGCAATCATATTATCACATTAAGCATATAATCATCATAAAACATCATGTGAATACTTTTAAACATTTATGCCATAATATTTTACAAAAATTTCGGCAGAGTTTCATTTTGTATTTTGAACATCCCGGGGTCTCAAAACCCTCAATTAACTCAGCCAACATTCTCAAAGCATCACAATTGATCATAGCAAGTAATAGGCAAATCATCAAACTCATTGAAAATCACATGACAATATAAGGCAAGAATAGGTAAATTGCTACCTTCATGCTCTCTCTTACTCTTCAACTTGATACCAATGCTCCCCCTAGCTTCCTTGGGCTTTTTAAAGTCCTAATGCATCATCAAACAACTACTCAAGCTAATAGTTCCATGACTTTCTTTTAAAAAAAAATGTTCATGAAACCCTAATTCTTCAAAAATTCACCAAAAATTCATTCCTAACTCAAAAGTGATGAATTATACCTCTATTCCATGTAATTTTTCATGGGGAACCCAAATATGGCCTCAGAATTACCAAATTCCATTTCTAACTCAGTTACTATTCATTCCCAATTAAACTTAAAAAACCTAAAAATTTCACTTTCTTAATCTTAAGCTTTTTCATGAAATCATCACTTGTTCCTAAGGTTTTAGACCATGAGGAAATCATTTTTAGCATCAAATCCATGAAATTCCAACTCTAACCATGAACAGTAACTCGAAAAAAATCAGGGAAATTCAAGAAAAATTACTACACTTTGTTATACAACAAACTACTTGCATATTCAAGCTTTAAATGTGTAGTCTAACATTTCCCCCATGTTCTATGGTTTGTAAATTCATTTCCTTGCTAAATCATGTTTGGATGAAACCCTAAGAGGAAGAGGAAGAATTTCTACTCCATGAATCATGCTTTAAACACCATGGATAGAAAGCTTAAGATGATAGAAGGCAAACTTACCAACTTGAGCTCTTGATTTGGCCTTAAGCTTTCTCTTCTTCCTTCTCTCTTTTCCCCTTCCTTTTCTTGCGTTTTCTTCCTCTAGTTTAGCTACTGGTTCACGCGTGAAAATGAAGAAGAAAGAAGGCAATTAAATGACTTAAGTAGGTGGTTAATAATATGGCTAATCATGGTTAATTGGCAAAAGTAACCATGCTTACTTTTTTGTCTCCTTCTTTAAGAAGTTTGCCTTCAAATAATCATTAAATAATTAGGACAATTGGCTACAGAAATTCACGCATGAGAGAGAGGGAAATGTGTCCAAAAGTTTCCCAATTTTCCTACTCCAGATATACCTCAATCTGGGTACTTTTTAATCGTACCGATAAAATCGTCTTTATAGTAATTTAACATTTTTGGGATACATGACTATTCTAATTTTATTTTTATATTTTCATAATTATCCTATTCCAAATGGTATTTGTGTATGGTCCATACCCTAAGCCGGTTTCTTTTTAACCATCGGTAGGACCCACAGTTACTTTATCGGTTTAGTATTACTTTTGGACACTCGACACTGATTATTTCTTTATCCTTGAACATTAACCCTCAGTACCATATACCATTAGACTTCTTTCATTGAGGGCTTCATTCAGACAGTAATTTTTCATATTTACAAAATTACCCTTGACTCGGGGTTAAATTATAATTTCTGAAACTTTCGGGTCATTAGGTGTAATTTTTCCCAAGACATTTCTAATACTCATTCCACATAATTTTTAATGCTTTTTAGGAGGTGGATGTCCTTTTCATAATTCTTTAGGGGTACAAATATAATTTTTTCATTTTTCCATTTAACTAGGAAAAATGACTTATTTGTCCTTCTTTACACTTATGGTGTCTCACCATTTTTCCTAATTCATTTTACATTTTACGATGTTAACTTTTTCATTTTTGGGCTTCAAATGCATTATTCACATTTTGCTTCTAATTTAGAAAATGGTTGTTTTGCCCTTAAATCGGGTCAAATATCTAATTATCCATTCTTTCGAGCACTTGTAATTTCACCCAAAAATTAATTTTTTATTATTTCCTTTTCACTATTCACATTAACTTTCAAATTGGTCTATTTCTCAACCTAGACCTCCCGGGCATGCAATACTTATACCATTATGCTCAGCTTAGAGCGGGCTTTCATTCAAGTAGTATATTGCATATTTTCTGGGGTAAGTTCTAGAATTAATTTCTGCTAAGAACCTTATGGAAAATTAATTCCAATTAAGGACCAAACATAACTTCTTCAGAAAATTAGATGAGAAATTAATTCCTTCTAAAGCCCAATTATATATAGCCTTTTCATCTCGCTTTGTTTCTCATCTTTTATTCATTTTATAACATCTTATAAAAATAGGGATATTACACTTCAGCTTGAATCTAATGCTTCCACTAGCCTCCTTAGGCTTCCTCAAGTCCCTTAACATCATTAAACACTTGCTCAATCAACTAGAACAAGTAGCTACTTCATAAAGTCTCATTTAAAACCCTAAAGACTCAACTTCTTTATCTAAAGCCTAATCTTTGAGCCAATGCTTGTCTTTAAGATTTTTCATCATGGGAAACTCATTTTTGCCATCAAATACATGAAAATCCATCTCCTTCCCACCTTATTAATCTGACCAAAATCTGCTCTTAAGAGGAAGAAATTGGTTTTTCACAAAAACTTGCTTTAAAACATACCTAGTTTACTTTTCTTGAAAAATCTCATGCTTTCTTGTAAATTTATGGCTTAAAAACTCCTTCCCTCTTATTATCATGCTTAGGCCAAGATTAGAACAGCAAAGAGAGAAGGAGAAGATCCAAGAAAACTAACTCAAATTACTTAGAAACTAGGCTAGAATACTTACAAATTAAAATAAACTTGCTTACCAATTTATTTGGGATTTTCTTTTCCTTTTTCTCCTCTTTTTTCCTTCATCACGTAGCTTCCTTTCTCCATCACCTTGCTGCAGCTTCTCCTCTCCTTTTCTTGCCCAAATATGATGCACATCCTGAGCCAAGGAGGGAGTATTTATAAAACCTTGTGACCAATAAGAAGTTGCCACCAAATCTCCTTGAATTTTCCTTGGAAAATGACATAATTAATTGAATAATATAATTCCATCATGTGCAGCTTGTTGGCCATGAAATTGAGGGTATTTTGGTCTAAAAATTTTAAATATTTACTTATCCAGATATATCTTGGACTGATCTGGACAATTAAAGCTACTTTAGCAATATATTTACTATTATTGGGATATTAATTATAATCATAAAATTACCATAATATAATTATCCCAATTGATCCAAATATAAGATCCACACATTTTTCTTGAATGAATACTGCTTCTTCCTGCAGGCCAGACTAACATTTATCGGGTAAGACATTAATATTAAATCATAATTACCCAATAAATGTTATTTTGATCTTAATAAATTTCATACTATATTCCATTGGTCTTAACTCATTGAGAGCTTCATTTTGACTATAATTTTTCATATTTACAAAAATGCCCTTGACCCCAGAGAAATCTATAATTTTTAAAATTTTTGGGTCATTAGGTGTAATTTTTCCCAAAATTCATAAAATTTGTTTCAATTCCCCCGTATGTCCACCGCCTTCGTCTTCTCATTCCTCTCTTTTTTTTTTCATCTTTTTTTTCTCTTTTTTTTTTCAAGGGTAAAATAGTTATTTTCTCATTTTTCCTTCTGATCGAGATGATTGACCTCTTTACCTTATATCATGCAAAATAGTGTAAATCCATTTTTACAAATTTCTCATAGATTTTAAAATATTGAGCCTTAAACGTTTAAGAGAATTTTCAAGATATTACAGAAAGGGTTTGTTTATAGGAAAAATAGGTAAGTGTCAACCCTTGGATTGCTTCTTGATCTATGGACTCAAGTTTTTCCTTCAATATTTTATATTACTTTACCATTTCAACCCCAGATATTTTTAACTTTGTGAGAGAAATGGGTAAGGACATTTTTGTGCAACCAAGGAGGGTGAAAAACTTTTACTTTTTACCTTTTTACTTTTTACTTTTACTTAGTCTAGTAAATTTTTAAGTAGTTACATTTTTACCGGACATTTTACTGTACTTTGTAAATAACATTTACTAATCCCCTTTTTATTATGGTAAAAGTATACTGATCTTTAACTCTTACCTTATTCGGTAATTCTATGGTGAGGTCCACTTGTCTGACTTTTTGCTATTTATCTCCCTCGGTAGTTACTTTTCACATATGACCCACATTTTATCACACTTGTACATTTTCCTCTCCATGCTCATATATCCAATATCACTTATATTTTTAGCCTATATTAGCGTATTTTAATATTATTTTCTCTCTCTTCTATTGTAAAATGACTATTTTACCCGTACCTTTCGACAAAAAAATTGTTTTGCCCCTATAAGCTCCTTTTTGATATTTTCATAATATTTTGTGCCTTAAACCTATTTAATTAAATATCCAGAATTTTCTAATCATTATAAATTAATCCAGAATAATTTAATATCATTCATAATATTATCTAGTCTAAAAATACATACACGAAAAATAGGGATGTTACAGACTTCCTAACTCTATTCGCACCATTATTTTCCTCATGAATTCCTCATTCATTTTGAATATTTCTTTCCACATTTGTTGTTGTAATTCCCACATTTGTTCTCGTGCTTTGTGTTCCTCATTGAATTTGGCCACTAGTACGACCAAGCTTTCCTCATAAACTTTCACTTGCTCAGTGAGTTGGTCCTGTAATTTCTTTTCAAAAGGTTCTTTGATCTGTATAAGATCACAAGAGTTGTGGCTAAGGGTCCCATGAAAACCAAGAAGACCAGCTTGTGTTCCAAATCTATACACGCACCCTTTCTTATTTTTTCCTCCAACAACATCAAGCCACACATGATTGTCGGAGACATTTGAGTTTGGATCTTGACTTTGTTTTAGCTGCTCAAATTTGTTCTACATCAACAAAAAACCAAATTGTCAATCATATATGTATAATATGGAAAACAATTTGTGAATTAGAAATAATAAAACCTTGACTTACGTAAGTTTCAATGGCTTGTGGTCGAACCCAACCTCCTTTTTGCTCATTATATTGGACCTTTTTCGTAAACTTCAGGCATGGAGACTTCCTATCCCAAATCCACTTCCTATATCATTTGGAGAAAATTCATGTAACTTAAAATATTAAAACTATATTAATATAACAATTTCAAATATTGCTTACCATGTTTCTTTGTATGATGAATATGACTTTCTTCCACCCTTATGTATACATGCATCAACATTAGTTGCCCAATTAGCTTTATTACGTTCTAATTTCTTCTCAAAAGTGAGAGTCTCCCAATGTTTTTCTAAGTTATCTTGAACTGTTTGACACAGCTAGGTAGCTTTTGTTTTTTTATAGCGAATATCCCTCAAGGTGGAACATATATTATTACTGTATTTCTTATGCCAAAGTTTTCATATCTGCTCTTCAAAAATAGGATCCCATTCACAATGTGCCCAAAGCAAAAAAAAAAACAAAGACTAGGTAAATGAAAAAATAACTGTGTTTTTTGTACTTTAAAAAATGATTACAATATTTCTCACCTTAAATTTCTTAAACCATAAATCTTGAACACCTTTAGGCATACTACTAAAATGGGCCATGCCTCATTGTAGAGGCCATGCATAATGCTACTAAATAATGATCCAGTCTCTTCAGAAGGAAAAAATGGCAAAATGTAAAGTATTTAGCAAAACAAAAAGTAACATTATGATTTGGAATTAATAATTGAAATGAATATTGAATATACTCTTCAGTATCATTAGGTCGAATCATAAATCAACTATCACTCAATTTAGATCCAGCATCATATGTAATTTGACTTGAATGGGAAGACACATTCATACCCATCCGATGCAGAGAAGATCTCTCTAGCTAACAGTAGTAGAAATTCCAGCACTCAACTGAATAGGTGGGGAAGGAAGGGAAAGTGATGCAGACTCTAGGCCTGTGTTGCCTATGATGGTTGGGTTGATGATGGCTGGATGGGTGATGACTGGTACAATGATGGTGTAACTACTATTGGCAAAGAGAATGATGATCCCATAACCTTGCTTTTGCCCTTCTTCTTCTTTTTATTATCATTAGATCTTCCATCAATGTTTGGTTAAGAAGATAACATCTGAAATAAAAAAAAATAAAAGTGTTATGAATATGCATATTCAATAAATAATAATAATTAATTTCATTATAAAAACGCATATACATATAGTTGAAATGAAAAGAAGTAAAACATGACACTAAGTTACCTACATTATATCAATTACTTACTAAATAGTAATCACTAGAAGGATACTCCTCATTTTAAGATGAATTAGTATGCAATAGCTCCTTATCTAAATTTTCATCATTTGATTATGTTGATTGAACAATTTCATCTACAACTAACCTAATATTTGCACCATCCACTTCTTCACTTAAAGTTGTACTATCTCATAGATCATGTTCACCAAGGTTATCATTAAGAGCATCAATTAAGTAAGGCTAGGGAATCACTTCATCTTGGAAGGGTGCATCTTCAACATTATCATCATCATCATCTTTATTAGGAACATCAATCATATTCCTTACTTTTGTTCTAATAACAAAAAGTCAATCTTTTTTACTAGGGATTGATTTTGGATATGGTGTAAAATCAATTTTTTCAGCTTATTGAGCAAAGATAAATGGATTGTTCCCCTTGTATGTCATTTCCTCATTGACTTCAACAATTCTATATCTAGGACAAACTCTAGTCCCTCGATTATTATGGTCATACCATTTGCAATTGAAAACCATCAAATGCTTAAATGGACTACCAATGAATTTTAATTATATTATGTCCTCCAATACACCATAATAAGATAATTCAACTTGACCATAGACAATGCCCTTGATAGTTACTCCACTATTATTGGTCTTCCTCCCTTTTGCCCAAGCATCTATATGAAACTCATAGCCATTTAGAGTCCATTAATCAAACCTTTGCACATCTATCATAAGGCCCCAAGTCAAAGAAATTAATAACTCATATGTTATCCCATTTTTAGGGTTTAGAACCTATTTAAAGTAAAAACATCAACACTGACACAAAACATATATATAAGTGTAGAAAGTAAGATAAACTCACATAAGTTTTAAACCATATAGAAAATTCAGAAGAAATATGCTTTTCCACCTTCTCCTTTGAAAAATTTGGAAATAGTTACTCAAAATGCTTAAGGAAAGGCTTAACTTCAGGGCAATTGAGAAGAACATATAATGTTATTGCACTATGCTCAATCTCTGTAAGATAAGAAGTTTTTTGAGATATTCTTCCACAAGGCTAGCCAGGATAGTTGAAGATAGAGACAAAGGATAAGCATCATGCTCCCCACCATCATCACTCTAAGGAACTCTCCAAGTTCTTGATTGAACATGTGTCTCAAAATAATAGGAGCAGAAAGTTGAAGTTTCTTCAAGTACGTATGCTTCCCAAATGGAACCTTTAACATGGGCTTTACTTTTTACCTTTCTCTTTAACGTGTACAAAAACCTTTTAAATGGATACATCCACTTGTATTGTATAGGTCCACTAACTATAACTTCATACACCAAATAAACAGGTAAATGCTCTATGACGTCAAAAAAATTTGAGGAAATATCCTCTCAAGTTGATATAGAATAATAGGAATGTTCTTCTCCATTACTTTGAGACAACTAACTTGTAATGTTGGAGAACAAAGATCTTTAAAAAACTGGCTTAACTCTATTAAAGCATTAGATATTGAGGTTGGCAGACCAATGCATACTATTAGTAGTAGCCTCTTCATGAAAACATGACAATCATGACTTTTCATTCCAATTAATGTGTAACTTTTCATATTAACACACCGACCCATGTTGGATGGATAACTATATGGAAGTTTCAAAGTTTTGACCCATTCACACACTACCTGCTTTTACTCCATACTAAATGTATATGTAACCTTGGGTTGTTGGGAATCTAGGTACATATGAGCGGAATTATATAACCGAGATTCCTCCCATGGATCCGTCATTGCTTAAATCAAGATGTAGAGAAGAATTTTACCTTTAACCCATGCCTTTTCAGGTTCTTCCTCTACCTTTGAACCTTAAGCACTGATGCTTTTGATCAGCACCCTCTACCGGTATCCACACAAGCGGTCAATCCAACTCTAATGGTGCGCTAGCACCACTGTTCATGAACTTAGGTACATTTCAAGCTAATGTGCATCCATACACTTTTCTCTTCCTAAGTGTGTGGCCGCTTACTCTCTCTCTCTCTCTCCCTCTCAAGGGTGGGAGGAGGCTCTCATTTTTCGATTCTATGTTTAATATAACCCTACACTCTATCATTATATAGATAGGGTATATTAATATTTGATTAATTTAAATCAATTGTTTAAATTAAATCAATTGTTAATTAAATAGATTAGTTTAAATTTAAATTTATCTAATATATTAAATCTAAACTAACTATTTAATATAAATCCAAAATCAAATCTAAATCAAATTCAAATTATTAGTTTAAATTTAAATCTATCACATAGAATTAAATTTACAACTAATTCATTTAAATTGATTAAATGTTATATATATTTTGAAATATATATTTAATATATCAAATATATATAATATATATTAAACACACATATATATTGAATTTTATAAGATATATCAAATATATTTATAAAATTCATCCACCTTGTAATAAATGTTAAATTCATCAAATCTAGACACATCTTAAGTTCAATAAATTTGGACATTTTTGCTCAAGTTGGCCCATTCTTGTAGGCCCATATGATGTTGGCAATATGCCAACGACACTATTAGATCCACAAGTCACAAGTGGCCTCTATCAAGACATTGTGACTACCTAAATCATATGATATCGATGATTCGATATAACCTATCATATAACCTTATCATATCCCTTTTTGTCTCATGATATATAGGTCAAGTATGAGAAATGGAAATGTCATCCTCATCTTACTCAACCATCACTTTCTCAATCTCCGAGGAGACTGACAGAAGAAATGGAAACTCTTCCATTGAAACACGGCTATGCATTTCTCAGTTTTACTCATCAGGATCTCTCCATTAATTAGAGGGATAAATTCCATCTTCCATTCCTCTTCTACTACATGAATTCCACTATGCCCGATTATAGCCATTATTGTTAGCAAGGCTAACTTTCCAAGAGGGGGGTGAATTGGGAAGATTGAAATTTTTCTGCACAAAGTGAAATGGGTGAAGATAGCACAGTGTAATGGAAGCAACGTATAAAACAGAGCAAGCTGAAAAGTAAAGATAAGGAGAAGAAGACTCAGTAATTTATCCTGGTTCGGTCTATCCACTTGACCTACATCCAGTCCCCAAGACAACTCTTGAGATTTTTCACTATACAGCAAGAATTCAACGGGCTTCTTGCTAATGCCACAGTACAACGAGTATGCTCTGTTTCTAGAGCTTTCTCAATCTCTCTAAGCACTTCTACAATGTGCTTCCCAATCCCCTTGTGATTTCCCCTCACAGGTAAATCTATCTTCCAGATGAAGATTAGATTGTATACAAAGATATAACTCTCTTGAATAGAGTAAATATGAAAGTTAAGGTACAGATATTGAAGTTGAGAGGATAAAAGCTTTTGAGAATAAGATTTGGCAGAAATTTGGTATATTCAAGTTTGATTCTTCTCTTACAACTTCAAATGATGTTGTATTTATAGATTTTGGCCTTCACTATCCGTTAAAGACTAAATCTATCCGTTGGGGAAGTTATCCAATGGTTACTCTGAAAAATTATCCGTTTACCAACCGCATTTAATGTTTCTGACATACTGAAATTTGAATTTTGGTTGGTCAACAGACGAATTTTGAAGAAACCGAAGGCTAAAGCTTCCAACGTTGCAGTACGAAGTTCGTCTGTTCATGAAGTGAAATTCGAATTTTGAAACTTGCAAAATATTTTCACAATGTGACATACGAATTTTCAAGAAGAAAGTTTTTTGGTTAAGTGTGAACAGTATTTTCAATTTTCTACAGTGCCTTCGAAATTCAAATTTTGGAACCCCAAAATTCGTCTGTCTGTAGAGCGTTCAAGGAGGCACAGTAGTTTACTTTCTTCAAAATTTGAATGATGAAGGAGTGAAATTCGTCTATCAGAGAGATTCTTTTCAGACTAACTTCAACATTCGAAGTTACAAAGCTCTGTCATTCATATGTCAATATTTCATTTCAACAGACTCAAAACCTTAGCTTCTGAAATTCGAATTTTAATGTTCAAAGTTCGTCTGACAGAAAGCAGTTTTGAAACTTAAATTATTCTTGATCTCAGATGATCTTGAACATTGTTTCAGACGAATTTCTTCCATTTTCATAAGTTGTGTTTTGTCTGAAATTCGAATTTTGAAGACTTAAAGTTCGTCTGTTTCAAAGAAGCTCCTTTCAGACTTATATGAAAATTCGAATGTTGGAAAGCCAAAGTTCGTCTATCAGAGAGCATTTTTTCAAACTCAATTTCTTCTTGATTTCAGATGAACTTCAACATTATTTCAGACGAATTTCTTTGGTTTTCACAAACTGCATTTTATCTGAAATTCAAATTTTGGAGATGTGAAGTTCGTCTGTCACTAAAAAGCTTCTTTCAGATTTTGATGAAAATTCGAATAATGGAGAATCAAATTCGTCTGACAGAGAGACATCTCTTCAGACTTATTCAGTTTTAGCTCAAAATTCGAATTTCCAATATGACAGTTCAGTTTAAACTTTCAAATTTCGTCTGTTTGTGGGTATTTTTCAAATAAGTCTAGATTTAACATAAAATCAAGGTTTAAAAATATCTTTTCTTAAAATCAAAATCTTTTATCCTCATTTAAACATAACAAAAGATCCTACAGAAGATCTAACAGCTATTACTCAGAAATTCTTCATTTGAAACACTTTGATCTCCTTTAATATCTTCAATCCAAGCTCTTGGATGTTAGTTTGGAATCATCAAAACTCTTGATTCAACAATTATGATCTCCCGACTGAAGGTAATTTTTTACTATACCAAAGTATAATGTTCCTCATGTGGGAAGCCATGGTGATCTCAAGTCTGAGGGTTCAGTGACACAGTTATATATATGAGATATACTTATGACTTGATCCATGCAGCTATCTCATGACAGGTCGATCAAGTGCCTGTTTGCTAACAGGTGCTTATAATTTTGATTTGTATCTTCATACATAATTAACCTATAATTATCAATCAAAATCATACAAAGCTTAGTTCATCATTATTCCATAAAGATGAATGACTTGGGATGTTTAGGATAAAATGATTTATCCAAGGATACTATAATAAAGAAAAACATGTGAACAATATAATAATGTAATAAAAGAAAAAAAAAACGCCTTCTTTTTCATAATGAATTCCAATGTTCATAATATAATGATTGGCCTAGAGCACAATCTCCAACATGGGTTTGGTTGACTTACTGTTACCTAGCTTCTCCAAGTGTAAGTAGGGTTTTTTATAATACTTATCTAACCTTGCATTGTCATCATTTTTTATCTTTCCTTTCACATTCATTAATGTATTGAACACATTATGAAACACATTTCGCTTTGTATGCATTACATATATGTTATATGGATTTAGCAAGTCACGCCAATATGGAAGATCCCAAAAAATACTATGTTTAGTTCAATTATGATACTTACCATACACCTTCAAATGTAGGTTTAGTGATTCTATTATTCTAGGAAATCCCCTAATTTGCTCATACAACTCATCTCGTGAAAACCTTGATGGTTGAAGCGAATCCTCTACTATATTCTTTTTGAAATTTTGTTTATTCCGTTTGAATCGATGATTTAAAGGAAAGGATTAATAGTGATAATCAAACTAGTGCATTTCCCCCCAATACATTAAGTAGAATGCCTTTGAATGATCTATGCAAATTGAACTTGCCAGTTTTCCTTGTGTTTGCCAGCCACTCAACATGGCATATGCTGGAAAATCATTTATAGTCCACAAAAAGGAAGCCCTTAAATTGAAATTTTGTTTTGATGAAATGTGATACGCTACCACACCATCTTCCCAAAACAACTTCAAGTCATGAATTAGATATTGTAAGAAAATATCAATTCAACTCTTTGGATTATTTGGGCCAGGAATTATGATTGTCAAGAACATGTATTCACATCATATACACATCCCTAATGGAAGATTGTATGGAGTAAGTGTCACAGGCCAATAAAAGTATGACCTCGAGCTGAAGCTAAATGGTGTAAAGCTATCAGCACATAACCCTAACCTAACATTCCTCAACTCTAATGGAAATTTTGGATAAGTTTGATCAAAATGCTTCCATGCTTTCTCATCTGAAGGATGTGACATCACACCTTCTTCATGAAGATTTTCATTATGCTAATGCATATGCTTGACTGAGGCATTAGATATAAACAACCTTTGAGTCTTGGAATAATAGGTAAATACCATATCTGTTTCCTTGGGATCTCCTTGAACCTGCCTTTTCCAATACTTGCCTCCCTAAATCTTGCATCCCTGCAAAATTGACATTCCCTATCATGTATTGCATCACCATAGTACAACATGCATCTATTAGTACAACAATCAATCTTTTGATAACCACAACCAAAGTTGTGAAACCAATTTCATTGTTTGATACAAGTTTGCTAGCATACGATGATTTACTAGTAAGATCTCATTCATTAATGTGATAATTTCATTCATACATGCCTCAAGAATGTTGTAGTTTGACTTAATGCTCAACAATCTCGCTACCAATGACAATACTATGTGATTCTCACACCTATTCCATAATGGAGATTGTGAAGCATGTCATAAAATTTTGCAAAATTCGAATTGGGATTCTCAGGCATATCATCATATCTTTCAAATAATGGGTCAGCAGCATCTATAACCATTTGCTCATATGGATAAAAGGCCATGCTAATGTTGATATCAATTAGAGCCACATGGGAATGTTCTTCTCCATGGAAAAAATGACAATAATAGTTAGGCAATATCCCATTTTTGCATAAATCCATCTTCACTTCATCTAGTGTTTTAAACTTCTTACATTTACACTTTAAGCATGGACACCTAAACTTCTTTTCACACTTAAATATCACATGCCACATTGTAAACTCAACAAATTCATCTACTCTCGCAAAGAACTTGTTAGTGATCATTCTATCCACTACTTTATTGCCCATCCAATGATGATGCTCATGAGGAGCCATATTAAACTAAAATGTATTTAAACTATAAAATTTCCATATTATAATCAAAGCAAGAGTTTGAGTAAAAGCAAATAAAGTAGAACATCAAGCCACAAATTAAGCATCAAATAACATCAAACAACAACCTTAAACATCTAGCATTAGTGCACAAATACCACATTAGAGTTCACATCCAAAATCAATCCACAAATTAAGCATAAAAAAATAACCTTAAACATCAAGCCTAAGATAGGCTAGAAAGTAGAACTATTTAAACAAAAAATAACAACCTAAAATAGCACCACACAGTCCATATAAAGTTTAAGCAAGTAATATGATACTTACCCTTGATAATAGTAGGAAAAAAGTGACCTTTATTTCACCTAAAACATGTTTGTATGCAATGATAATCTAGAAAAGAAGGCGACTGCAACAAAAGACAAGAAAGTAATATTAATGTTGTGGGGTTAATAAGTAATAACTCATATCCATAAACAAACATAAGCTACTATTTTTTTTAACTCAACTCAATGCAACTAGCAACATTATTTTCACTCCAAAATTAAGTTTAGATTCTAGCACCTGAAACTATCCCAACTAGTCCAAACCTAACAAAAAAAGGAGAAGACTATAAACTGTGAAACTATAATATTACTTTATGACATTGGAGAACTAGTCATTAAAAGACAAAAATTATTATTAATGGGTTACTAAACGACTATTATCATTATTAAATAAAATAGTACACTAAGATTTGAGAACAAAGAAATATAATGGAAAATAGATAAAGATGAATGGGATAATTAACAAATAAGTGCCACCATACAAGTTAAAAACTCTATCTTTAAAAGATAATACATTTAATTCTAATTTTAATCAAAGTGAAATTTACTCACCTTAAACCACGTCTTAACAGCTACAAAACCTCAACTAGACAACCTGCTGCCATTTGTGTTGCATTAAATTAAACATACAACTTGATGAATCACATATCTAGACATCAATGTATGCTTTAGAAAAACTTTTAAAAAGTGACTCTGTTTTAAAAATATAAGATTTTTATGAATTTTTAATTTTCAATTTAACTAAGTTATATTTTAAAAGATCAATTTGCTTAAAAATTATATAGCATAGTTTAAACTTTAAAAGAATAATAGAGACATTGGAAAACTAGTCATTAAATGACAAATAAAATAGTACATTGAGATTTAAGATCAAAGAATAATATAATGGAAAATTGGTCATTAGAAGACAAAGATGGATGGGCTAATTACCATGTGAATTACATAGGGGAGAAGTTGGGTGTGAGCAATCCTATTGAAGTCTGATGTTTTACAAACGTGCTAGATTTGACTTGATGAACTAGGAGGAATCACTAAGGAAAATAAGAGGAATGCTTCCCTGCTTCTATATTATATTATTTCTCCTTTCATGTTAGCAAAATATGCCTTTCTAGGACTTAAAACTCAACTAACAAGATGTTCTTATCCAAATCCAATTAATCACGGTTTCTGTAACATATATGAGAATTTTGGGAAGAATACAATGCAAGAAAATTGGGCTATTATAAGGTCATATATATAATTATTAATCTAAGACTTTCTAACCTCCCAAACATGTAGCTTAGAACTTATACTGCAATACAAAAAGAGGGATTAACTTCCGTATAAGGTTGTATGAGGAAGGGTAAAGGGTTGTCCTTTCAATGCCATGATAAAACTTGTTCTTAATGTAATTAAATTATTAGTATTTCAATTCAGTAGGGTAATATTGAGCTAGTTTATGCTTTACAAGTATGTGTACTACAAATATTAATTACAATATGACAAAAGACAAGTCATATATATACCAAACTTTGGGGACAAAGATTGCAAAAAGTTTAGTAATTAATAAATGTACCAAAGTGTGTGTTCTTGTCAACAAATGAGATGTATTTAATTATATACAAATAGCACTAATCAATTCATTAATATTACTTGCTCTTATTCCAAGTACTTCTAGCTGCTACCTTTTGTCTATCACCTCATGAACAGCCTTCTATCATAACTCTATTTACTTGCAAGTCCTCATAATTACAAGCATAAAGTGAAGTTGTATTTCTTTATTCCAACAGCAGCTTTCAAGTTCACATGGTAGAGGAGACCATAAATAAAAAAAGTAGGAGACATCTACAAGTCCAAATAAAACAACACACATTACGATCACATATTTGAAACATCTATACAACAAACCCAAACTTCAAAATAAAATAATTAGGTGATAGCAAAAAAAAAAATCAGTTCACAGCAATAAATATTATTTTATAAGCCACAAACTCAATTAAGAACTATTAACCTAGGTGAAACTAGAGGAATTCTTTTTTCCCCAAATTTGGTTGTCTTTCATATAAAAAAATGAGAATCAAGATGTCCCTACTCACAAGTTAACGACAAAGTGTGTGTTCTTGTCAACAAATGAAATGTATAGAATTATATATAGATAGCACTAATCAATTAATTAATATTGTATGTTTTCACTTCACTCACTAAAATATTATGGACCATGTGAGTTGTAAAGTCAACGACAAATCTCTACTACAAAAAAGGACTCACCACAAATGAACTAAAAGTCTACCACAACGATGAATAAGTTAAAGCATACAATCTATGAAAATCAAATAAAGAATGCAGAGGCACTGATTATCCTAAGAAAAAATCACAGAAGTGAGAAAATCATTGTGAGTTTCATCTAGGAGAAAAAAATCATAGCAACCCATCAATGCATAATATATCAGGCGAAAAAAGAAAAGGGATCATTTTTATGTTTTACCTTTGTGCAATTTTGGAATACCCAGGAATTCTGGTGACTAAAGCGAGCAACAAAGTTTGATGAATGGATCACCTATAAACTTTGGCAAGATAAGCAAGCCAGATACGAAACTTTGATTAGAGAATGGATGAACCCAAAAGATGAGGCCGCAGAGGGAGGGATGAGAGAGTTGAAGTTTTCTTTTAGTGAGGAGAAAGAAGAAGCACCACGATTATAGAGGGAGAAGGAGCAAGGCGAGTGGCACTGCTATTGTATTGAGTGAGCAGAGTTAGGGCACAAAGTGGAGAACACGGAAGTAATGCAAGAGGGAAAGATGAAAACGGGGAGGCAAATATGAAATTAAGGCACTTGTAAATTTGAATTAAGTAAAATTTTATAAACATTTATAACATCTAAAACTAACTAGCTTAGTGGTTAAGTGCCTTGTCCAATTTTTGTCAAGACTAAGGTTCAAATGTAAGCTTCGTAACAACTTTAACTATTTTATGATATGAACTGACCTTCTCACAACTTACAATTATGAGAAATTCTCTCAGACATAATAGCCATGAGAACTTCTCATGACTATACTGCCATGAGAAGCCAGTTTAATCATAACTTGAATTATTTTATGATACGAAAGGGCCTCCTCACAGCTTACAACCGTGAGAACTTCTCTCAGACATGCTAGCCATGAGAACTTCTCACAACTCCATTGCTGTGAGAAGCCATTTTCATTTCTCCTTTATTTTTTTCCTCTTCTTAAGATGCCACATTCTCACAAAATCATATGCATGAGAACTTCTCATGGACTTAAACACTGTGTGAAGTTCTCATGAATGTTTGTCCATGAGAATGCTTTTTACAATTACTTATCATTTATTTTTTTTTATTTTTGAAGCTTTCTCATAGATCTTCTCATGAAATAATTCCTTGAGAAAATTTGGCACCACTTTCCCACCAAAGTACAAAACAATTATTATGGCTTTTCTCACACTTTTCTCATGGATTCTTCTCACTATGTCTTTTTGATGAGAAATTTCATGAGAAATATCCCTAAAACTGATGTTCCATTAGAAGTTCTGTGAGAAATTCTCACCAACTTTTAGGTCATCATAATATTCCATGAGAAAAAGAATGTTTTGGTGTAGTATGTCATGCTTCTTAATAACACCCAAGCTTTATGGGCTCAAATGTTGAAAGGCCTCTACTTTCCAAATACCAACTTTCTTGAAGCTAAAAAGGCCTACAAAGCTATTTAGGGATGGTCTATTGCACTTAGCAAGATTGATAAATATGACTGATTAATTTGGGCAGCGGATAGGAAAGGTACTTAGTTAAACTAGGATATCATAGGGAGCTTCTTAAGAATTGGCCCTCTCATGATGTTGTAAGCCCACCTTTCTATGTACCAAAGGAGTTGTGGAAATGCATTTTAAAGCTTCAAGTTCCACCAAAACTCATCCATTTTATCTAGCGTTGCTTATATGAGGCAATAGCAACAAATATGACTCTATTTAAGAGGAAATGCAAGAAGTTGCCCATATGTCCTATCTGTAAAATGTAATATGCCAAAATGTTACTAGATATCAAGTAATAAAAGATGAAATAATAAATGATAATATGAAATTTAAAAGGAATTCACAAAAAATGAACAGACACCATTTTGCGTAAAATAGGGTAAAAAGGTCATTTTTCCAATTAGATGAAAAAATTAGAAATTATGTTTTTATCCCTTAAGAATTATAAAAATGATATTTATGTCCCTAAGTTTATAAAAATCGCACAGAATGAGAATAGAAAAGTCTTTGGGAAAAATTACACCTAATGACCTGAATGTTTAAAAAATTATAATTTAACCTCGAGTTAGGGTAATTTTGTAAATATGTAAAATTACTATTAGAATGAAGCCCGCCATGAGCTGAGTCCAATGGTATATAGCATGGAGGTTAACTAATTAGAAATAAGGAAATAATTAATGCTGAATATCCAAAGTAACTTTAAACTGATAAAGTAGATTGTGGGCCCCATAGACAATTAAAAGGTGATTGGGACAGGATATAGGCCTCACACAGATACCATTTGAGACAAGATAATTAATAAAATATAAATATAAATTGGAAATAGTCATGTAGCCTAAAAATTGTAATTTACTATAAAAAGTAGTTTTATCGGTATAATTAAAACTTACCTAGTTCGGGATATATCTGGACCAGGAAAAATTGAGTAATTTTTGGACACTTAAACCTCTCTCTTAGGTGTCATACTTGGGAAGTTGGGGCATGGAATTTTTGGCACAAAAATGTAACCTTAGTTAAGTTAAGTGACTAGCCATGATTAGCCATATAATAAAGCACTTAATCCTTCTCTTCCCTCTTCATTCTGAATGAGTTATTCATCAGCAAAAATAGAGGGTGAAAATGCAAGAAAGAAAGGGAGAAAAGAGAGAAAGAAGAAGAGAAATCCTAAGGGAAATCAAAAGTTTAAGTTTTGGTAAGTTGTTTCCCTACTCCAAGCTTGTTGTTTGTAGTATATAGTGTTGGTTCATGGTATGGTTCTCTTCCTCTCTCCCTTAGGGTTTCAGCTAAAGCTTAAACTAGGAAGAGAATGAGTTTTCCAACCACTAAACTTGGTGAAAATGCTAAACTAGTCACCTAAAGTATGAATATGGAAGTAGTTTGAGGTATTATGAAGTATATCAATTTTCCTTCATTTCCCATGATTTTTTTCCAGTTAGGATTTATATTTAGAGTTGGAATTTAATATTTTTGACCCCAAAAATAGATTTCTTGGGTCCAAATTAGTCAAGCACAAGTTTTGATTTCAAGAAAATCTCAAAGGAAAGCAAAATGAGAATTATAGCTTTTATGAGTATTGTATAGTGTTACTCTTGAAACCAGTGGCTAAGATATTTAAATGATGATATGGATAGTTTTAAGAAAGTTGTGGAAGGCTCAAAAAGTGGTGTACCAATTGAGAGAAGCTAGGGAACCTCAAAGGTAGTATATTTATCGATTTTGCACTATATTGTCTTTTATGATTTCTATGAGCATAATCACTTGTCACATGATTTGTTTAATGATTTGTGATTGTTCGCTGAGCTAAATGAAGATGTTTAATGATTTGTGATTGTTTGATGAGCTAAATGAAGGGGTTTGTGACCTCTAGATATCTATTTTACAAACTGAAATGCTGCCCAAATTTTTGTAGAATTATGTGACTTAATGTTGTTGTATGTTTCTATGAACCCTAATGTGAAATGTGATAATATATGTACTTGGTTCGGTAATTACTACTGAGATTCTTTGAATCTCATCCTCTCACATACTAACCATGTCTAGGAAACAACTATGGCAAGGCCATCAACGAAGAGAAAGGAAAGGAGAAAGAACTTGGTGATTAACTTGATATTGCTTGCAATGGCTATGAGCTTTGAACTTTTGTGTAAATTTGTAAAAATGATGTTAAATCTACTTTAAGTTTTTGTGTTCCTCTAGGTCTTGTGTAATGTATGTCATGATATAAGATTAACCTATGGACATGTGAGTAGGTTTTGATCTTTACTTGTAAAACTAGAGGATGGATATGGTCACTTAGATCTCTTCATGGTGAACCCACAACTGTTTAGACATTCTGTGATATAAAGTACGAATTTCATATGTGTTAAAAAGTATATAGAAAGAGATTTCAAATGGTCTAAAGAGCACTCAATTTGAATATGTGTACGAATTATTATGATTTTTCAAATTTAGCTCCAGAAAACTGGATTTCCTAAAATTGACATATAAATAGTAAAATTTCACAAAATTTACTGTGCAAATTAGCCCAGTTATTGCTCTATTTTATATTTTTTTCATGTAGAAAATCTTTTAAGCTATTTTTAGAAACTTGAATCATTTATACATAATTTTTATACAATTAGTTATGATTTTCTAAAATTCAGTCAGTAAAAGGATTTTGTTCACATGAACAGCACCAACAATTTTTAAAAATTCTGTTTTAGTATTTTCTTTGATTCAAGCTTCTAATAAATTACAAATAGACTCTATAATGATCTATTACATGGGAAAAAGGGTTAAAATCAAGGTGTTACATCAAATGGAGCATGAATCTTTGGAGCACATTTTTTTCCATTGTCCATGGGTAAAGAAGGTATGGTTTGGCTTTCCTCTTGTAGATAGAATTCTTAATACAGCCAATAATCATTTTACAAAATGGTGTTTGGATTTCTTTATACATAATGATTTAATTGATGATTGGCACAAAGCCTATTTAGTGCAGATTTTGTGGTATGTTTGGCTTAGTAGAAATGATGTTGTATTTTAAAAAAACATTATCTTAATCATGTTGATGTTCTACAAAAGGCCATTATGAATGTAAAAATTTTTTGGGAGGTGTGTATTTCTCATAAGCATGAAAAACCTGTCCAAATAGCTATGAAGTGTGCTAGCTGGCAAACACTTGAACTAGGTTAGCTAAAACTTGACTGTGATATGCATATTTTCATCCTAATTCTAATACTAGAAGCATAGTGATTGTTTGTAGAGATAGTTTTGGCAATTTTCTGTGGGGTCTTTGTAGCTTGATTGATGCTTATTCAATGTTTGTAGTCTAACATCCTAATTTTATGACCAAAAACAAAGCCAACATAATCCAAAACTTGACACTATAGGAGGTGGAGTGAGGGGAAGAACCTTAAGAATAACAATAGGCATAAGCAAGAAACAAGTACTTGTGACTAGAAAATGAGCAATATTCCAATAGTGGCACCGTAGTGAGGGTCAGGAGTGTCGCGATGAGGGTTTAATCCATTTCACTGAAGGCTACAGATGTATTAGCATTTTACTAATATTTTTAATGAACTTTGGATACGCATATCTTGCTACCTGGATCTCCGATCAACATGATTCCAAAAATTACATGTCACATAATCTCCTCTAACTATAGGTGCAGAATGTACCTTGAAATTCCTCCGTTTGGAAATTTTGAACCCTTCGAACTGAAATGGTTACTTTTAGCAAGTTTTGGTTCTATTACCTTCCAAAACCAAACCGCAACTGATTTGATCAACAAATGTGTACCAACAAATCACAAATGGTACAAGGACACCATCCATGGTTGTTATACACTTCAAAGAAACCATTTCCCTAATATCTAATCCCCTTGAACCTTAAACTTTACCAATAGGTGACATACTCAAAATAATCAAAATACATGTGGGCAACCAATGCCCTGAACCAAGACTCGCTTTGACCACAATTGGGTCGTCCACCTTGGGAATTACCAACAACCACAACTCCAAACTATACAAAGTCATCAAGATGACTTAGACCACCCTTACAATAATGCATACAACCTTACATTAACACAACATACACATTCATTCACATCATATCCTCAATAAACCTTGAAGTCATAAGTAATATAAGTCATACATAAGAGACAAGGACTCTAAGGACAGTCCCAAAGAATACACATACATCACTAAATATGGTGTCATTTCAAAATCCTACATTTGGCACTATACTATACAGATATAACATGATCATATCCAATGATGGTACTCAAATATCTGGTACGCTCCTCAATGTCTTCCTTGCTAGAGTTAGGATTCCTCTCTTGAAAATGTTATCTACGAGGGGTGAAATAAAAGTCCCAATAACTAAGGGGTAACTCAAAACTAAGAATAGCATTTCAAATGTAATGCAATGCACATGATTTGCAATGAGCTCCCACAACAATCACAACTAACACTATGGGCTAGTTAACATTATAAGGTAAACCCAGCCCCATTCCAACAACCAGTAAAGGTTAATTCTGGGGTGACCACTAAACTCACCTCTACCAGTCATGACCTGCCAAAGGTCATTATACTAATGGTTGGACCATGGCTCTCTTTTCCCTAGATCACCCAAATTGATGGTGATTTAGAGAAGGTGTGTCTCTAATCCATAGTCACCACTAGATACAAGGCCTCGTGTGCCATTTAGTGGATCGGCATACCACATAGTATTTCAACAGCATCATCACCCAACCACATATGCTCAAGCATGCATAATCATGAGTGACAATGCCAATATGCCATGCTAACACGTCATCTCACATCATACATCATATCATGCTTGAATAATAACATCATATAAGATACAGTCATGGGGATGCACTACAAATCACAAATACATTCATCAAGATACCAAAGTTTTCATGTTATACTCATCATTATCATCATCATCATACCAGCATAGTGTTTTTATACAAGATAAAAATAGGAGAATGTACAAATACACCTATATATTGACCATACTTATTCATAGTCATAAGTTCAAAGTAAGAGTTTAGAAACTTACTAGCTATGTCAAAGTGCATATCATGATATGAAAATGTTTAAGCATATATATATATTTGTAAACATAGAACAAAAATAATTACACTTCAGTTACCTCAAGTTACCCACACATACACATGAAACCATGGTAGGCTATTGAAATACCATCTACATATATATATAAGAGGGATGCAACCAAGTTAACAAATGGCTTCTCCATAAAAAATTTAGACTCAAAACAAGCATTTAATTCCATTAGAACCAATTCACTACTAAAGGTCACTTATTGCCTACAAGGCCACAATCCTTTATATAACAAGTTAACAACTTACCAACAAATTTGCCGCTTCACAATCACTTCTTAGAGTGTAGATACCTCAATAAAACCATCACAGATTACATAACCATCAAGCACACATATCAAGTAGTGACATGGCCAATAGTGGAACCCAACTTAATAACCCTAGCTTAAACCCAAAGAAAACAAGTTACCAACACCATCTATATACATCATTAAACCTGAATCAATTCCCTAAACTAGACATGAGCTTAGAAAATTCAAGCATCAAGAAAATTCCCAAAGTAGAGGCTAGGGTTTAACACCAACAAGCCATAAACCATCACAAACTCATACCCATTACTTAATGCAACCTCTCAACACTCCAATGAAGCATTTTAATTGGTAGAAAAAATCTTCATCAATTCTAGCTCATAAATAAAACCCTTGCAAAACCCAGCCTTCCTCTCCTCCAAAAACACTATTATGACGCGAAGGAGCTCGTGTTTTATGTAAAAGACGCGAGCCTAACATTGCAGTGCTAGTGCCAACTGCCTCCATCCCTCATTTGCTCTATTTTTTCCTGCTTCCCTCCAGTCTTGTATAATTTCGATAATGTTATTCCATAATTCCTCTTACATATCCAAGACAATTAAATTTGAGTTGTTACATGCAATTGAGGGCTGGATATTCAAAAAGCTACACTTATTATTTGGAAACTGAATTATTCATTGGTGGTAATTAGGTCTAATAATTTAGAGTAGATTAATCTGATTCAAGCTAAAGATGCTAACTCTTGTGAATCACATTGGCAGCAATTTGTCTCTGATTTATGTACTTGATGATCTTGCTTCTATCAATTATGTTTCTTTTGCCTAGACTCCTTGATTAGGCAATAGAGTGGCACACTAGCTTGCAATGATAGTAGTAAAAGGGTTGGGCCAGTTGGGTGAATTTTTAATCGACTACCACTTCTCACTCACCTATTAACCAAAGAAGCTAAACTAGAAGGTTCTTTAAAGGATTGATGCTAATGTTTCTCTCTATCACTATCGTATTGGTGTTGGTTGATTATGTCTTTGTTTTCTCATCTTATTTCTTTGTTCTTTTATTTCGTTTGGAGTTTCGTGGATGCTTAGGTTTCTTTTGTTATATGAATGTTTTACCTTCTGGTAAAAAAATTTCTTTCTACTATATTTTTATTATTCAATAAAATATTATAAACATTATCACTACTTCATAGAAGACTTTCAAGGATGGTTAAAAAAGACTTTCAAGGATGGTTCTTGCACAATGGTAGAACTGATAGTGGTAAAAAAGTATAACTTTCAAGGACTGTTCTCCAACCGTCTTAGAAAGTACTTTTAAGGACGGTTGTGCCCCACAACCATCCTTAAAAGTCCACTTTCCAAGACTGTTCATAGCCACAATAGTTCTTGAAAGATGGTTTTGCCCACAACGATCCTTGAAAGTGGCAATTTTTAAAAAAAAAATTGCAGTTGTATACATGCTTATAATTTCACTTGTTCCTTCTTCTATATGGTTGCAAATTAGTTTTGAACATTCCACAAATTTCCAAGACTACCATCATATTCAAAACTTATAAAACACCAAAACAAGTAAATCCAAGTTGCAAATGTAATAATATAGGGAGAAGGGCATTCATATTTCAGAATTTGTTGGAATTTCGATCTAAGTTTAATCTAAGTCAGAACAACATGTAAAGTAATGGTATATTAAATGAGTACACAATTGTATTTTTTATGAAAGAAAGACAAATAGATATAACAAGAAGGAACCACTCTCATATATGAAGATCCAAAGCACAACCAAGTTTCCTTATCACTTTTAATAGTTTCAACAAAAAGAAGCAATAAACTTTAAATGATGAAATGAAATAAATTTAGGAAAGAAGAATTCCTTACATATGATAGAATATAAATGTATTGATATCACAGAACAGACTTCCAAATAGATTGAAATGATAAAAAAGAAGTTATTGATGGCTCAAATCAGACAAAAGAGCTATGCAGATTGTAGAAGAAAGCTATTGGAATTCGAAGTGGGAGATCATGTATTTCTTAAAGCATTTCTTACAACTGGGGTTGGTCGATGTCCTAAAATAAAAAATTTAGTCCCAAGTACATTAGACCTTTCGAAATCCTTTCTAAAGCCAGATATGTAGCTTACAAACTAGCCTTACCACCAAACCTAAGCCAAATACATGATGTATTTCATATCTCTTAATTAAAGAAATATCAATTAGACCATTCACATATTATAGAATATGAATATCTTGACTTACAAGATAATCTTTGCTTTAATATGTTGCCTAAGAAAATTATAGATTATTGAGTTAAACAGCTGAGGAACAAAGATTTTCCTCAAGTGAAGGTGGTCTGGAAAGGCCTATCTTCATAAGAAGTAACGTGGGAGATGGAAGTAGAGATGAAACAAAAGTATCCAGTATTATTTTCATAAGGTATACTTTAAAATATTGGACAACATTTATTTTAAGGGGGTAAAAATGTGATATCTTAAATTTTACTAAATATTAAGTGATGTAGAAGATAAAATCAAAGGATATTTTAAAATGTAGAAAGAATCACAGAAAATGGCAAAAAGTTCATTTTTCCGGGGTAGAACAAAAAATAAAGAAATTATAATTTCACCTCAAGGAATAAAAATATGCAATGTGGTCCTTAAAAGAAAAAATTTTATTCAACTTAGCCCTTGGGGAACTTTTTGAGTTAGGATCCGAAAGAATTGAAATTTATAATTTTATCCATCATCAAGGGCAATTTTGGAATCTTTGAAAATCCTGCCAAAACGAAGCTCTCGACTAGTTGAACTCAAAGGAATATAATTTAGAAGCTAATTATATTCGTATGAATTTATAAATCCAATTAAAGGTCGAAAGCGATTTTAATCCGAAAAAGATGTTTGTGAGCTCTATAAAATTAGATAGGTGAAGAGAATAGGATATGGAACCTTATAGATAAGTTTGGGAATCAAAATAATGAATTTATTTTATAAGTAAATTTATAACAATCCTATACCAATTAAATGACAATTATGACGGAAGTATTTAATTGATACAAGTAAATTTTATCGGTAAAGATTATTTTGAATTGTTAAAAGTTATAAAGCAATTTTTTACCAAAATACCCCTCAAGTGGTGTGATCAAGGCTGAGTGAACATGGAGAAAATTTTATCATTTCATTTTAAGTGGATTTTTCATTAAAATTAACCAAGTTGGTTAATTAACCAAACTTTACTATTCGCTAATTTGATATCTCTCTTCTCCACCTTAGGTTAAGCCTTCTAAAACACTTCTTCCTCTTCATTTTGGTTTGGCCAAAATAGAAAAGAAAAGGAAGAGAAAGAGCTTGAAAAACTAAAAAAGAGAAGAGAGAAAAAGAGAAGCTAGAAGCAAAGTTCCAAGCTACAAGTTCCAAAGTGAGTTCTTATGCTTCCAAGCTTGGGTTTCCATGTAGTTTAAGGTTGTAGTATGAAGTATTTTCTCTCCTCTTCACCATGAAAGTTTCAGCCATGGCTAGGGTAGAGAGAGAAAATGAAGCTTTCACCAAATAATCAAAGGAAAAGGGTAGAATGGGTGACAAGAAGCATGACATCACAAGTTATTGCATGATTAATGGAGCAAATCTTTTTGTTCAATTTTTCTCCATTTTTGGCTAGACCAAGGGTTTAGGATAGAGATGGAATTTCCAAATTTTGACACCAAAAATGAATTCCTTGGATCCAAAATAGGTAGAAATAAGTGTGTTATACAAGAGAAAATCAAAGGAAAACAAAGTGAAAATTTAGGGTTCAAAAGAGCACTTTGTGAGAAAGGTCTTGTAATTGGTGACTTATAACCTTATGTTATGTTGCAATAAGATTCAAGGGAATGTTAGAAGACAAAAGGAAAGGTGTGCAAAGTTTGAAAAGCAAAGGAATTGCCTAAGGTAGTTATTTATCCTTTATGCTTTGTATTATCATACTTGAAATTTCATGAAATTATTGTGATGCCATCTGATTGTATAATGCTTTGTGATGAAATTGCATTGTTGGCTAGTTGTTTGAAGGAGCCTGTGACCCCAGGATGTCCATTTTACAATGTGTTACTATACCAAAATTTTTATGATAATAATATGGCATAATATATTTATATGATTTTTAGTGATGTTTTATGAAATTTGATGATAATGTGAATGCATAATTGGGTGTAACTATGAGATTCTTTGTTTCTCATCCCTCATTTATGTCAACATTGTCTAGAAACATAATATGGCAAGGCTACCCAAGAGGACAAAGGCAAGGAAAAGCAAATTGCTAATTAAGATGAATTTACTTTTTTTATCACATGTTTGGAATATTTATATAAATTAATGTTTATGATATTAGATTTGAACCTTCAAGTAATAAGGTCATTTAGGTCCTTAGTAAAGTATGACAAAGTATGAGAGCAATAAATGGCCATGTATGAATTTTAGGCCTTTTATTTTGCAAAGTTAAGGGATGTAAAGTGACTTTATGACCACTATATGAAATTTTGGTTATTGTTTGGACCTTTTTATATTTAATATATGAGTGTATCTATACATGGAAACTAAATAGAAAGAGCTTTAATTTTGTCTAAAGAGAACTCAATTTGGATAATTTTGTGATTTTATAAGATTTTTCAAAATTAGCCTAAAAATAGGAAATTCTGAAATGACCAAATGAATAGTAATTGATTTCGAAATTTACTATAGTAATTGGTCAATTCAATGCTCTGGCTCATATTTTCCCACGTAGCAAATGTTTTTAACTATTTTTAGAAACTTTAATCACTTGCATATGATTTTCATAGAATTAGTTATGATTTTTTGAAGTTTGCCTGGTAAAATGAGATTTCGCAAATGAATAGTTACCAAATCTTGGAAAAAATTATTATGGTATTTTATGTGTGACTCAAGCTACCCAATGGACTTTAATGGATATATTTATGGTACAATGAATGGGAGAAAGGTCTAGGTATTACAAGAAGCTTATATAAACAATGCCCTTACAAGAAGCCTACATAGACTAAGCATAATTCAAAACTGTCATTATAATATTTTACTATGGAATAGATAATACATGAGCAAAAAGTACAATACTAAATATCAAGGAATTAATGAGGAAAGTATAAAAATATGTGTGGAGAGGAAAAGTAGCATCACTTAGCAAATCAATGCTAAAATTAAACTAGTCAACTCATATTAGAAGACCTTAAAAATTCATGGGTATCCTCTTGGCTTTCATCATCATTTGGGAATTTATGCTCCTCATATGCCAAAGTATCCTACCACAAAATAGTAGGCCTCCGTTTTCTCTTAAATTCATTATATGTTGATCTAGCTCACACATGAGACACCAATCTTTTGCACAAAGCTGATACATTTATACTACAGATTTTTTTACAGCTTTTAGTTATTTAGACATGAGACTTGCCTCAGCATCAAATGCCTGCTCAATTTTAACAACATTACGAATTATTTCCTCATATTATGTTAATAATGAATGCCAACATATTGCCATAACTATTATCAAACCTTGTGAGCCACATGTTACAAGATATTCCTGAGCTTGTCGTCAAAGAAAGGTTTGCTTAGGAACTCAACCGCACCAAGCTTAAGAAAGAACAGACAAGGTCTTAAGGAATGCATCAACAAGAAGGAAGCAAGGAAAATGCATGTTGTAAATTCTAAAATCTAAGACCAATAAAATTGAGACTTAAACTACCAAATAGTCAATACTTCTATTAAAGGATTGATTTAAAAGAAGTTTAGATTTTGGTCTATAGTTTGGAAGTACTAAAATATGAACTAATAAAAAAGTAACCCACTAAGATTAATATGGCTAAGTCAAAATCTTACTGCTTGCAGTTCTTCATGGTGCTGGGCAATGATCATTTGAAGCCACTGCATCAAATTGTAAGCATCACTTGTTAGAAAATTTATGTTAAGAAGAATGAAACTAATGGGCAGTTTGGTTTGAACATTTTTTAGGATTAGAAGTTATACCAAATATAGCTAATAGACCGCATATCCATTCCCATTGAATAATGGCACTACACTAAAAAATAGAATAGTAAGCATTTATTTTTGTATTTTATTGGTGTTTTAAAAATGTCATATATTCTAGTACTAATAAAAAGGGGTACTTTAGTTGGTATTTTTAAAATAAATGCCAACTAAAGTAGGACTTTAGTTGGTGTTTGTTCCACAAATGCCAACTAAAAAGGAGACTTTAGTTAGCATTTATGGCACAAATGCCAACTAAAATCCCCACTTTAGTTGCATTTATGACACAAATGCCAACTAAAGTGTACTTTAGTTGGCACTTATGCCACAAACACCAACTTTTCTTTTTTTAAAAAAATACTTTTAAAATGCCAACAAAAGCTAATATTTTTTAAAAAAAGGAAAATACACACACACAATATATATATATATAACTCTATTGATAAAAAAACATATATTACATTAAAAATGATACATTCCAATATTTCAATTGCAATTCAATTATAACAAAAAAAAATTACAACAAAGAGATTAACAATAAAAAACATAGGAATGTTAACTATATGAAGTACAAAATTTGTAAAATTTCTTATGACTATCAAAAATATCTTTTGGACCTTTTAATGAAACTTTTTTGTCTCACGCGATCTATATTGAACTCCCCAATTCTTGCTCTATCTGAATATAAAAGTATACACTAATCAGCAAATTTAAAACTTAAAATTCACACCCACAAATAGTAAAGTGATTTTAATCTCTTCTAAGGTGAAGATCATGAAAAATGAAAAAGGGTCAGCTTTTTAATAGCTATGCCCTCTTTTTTTTCTCTTAGAACATTTTAATATAAGGAAACAAGCAAAAAGTGCTTCTAGGAAAACCAATCCAATCACCATTAGCATAAACCCAATGATAGAATATGTACACATCTAAATTTTGCTTGCTTTGCATATGGTATCTACAGATTGACCATAACCTTTGCTTGTAAATCATAACCTATACATAATATATAGTATCTACAAATTGAACATAATCTTCGGTAACAAATGACACTCTTAAATTTAAAGATATCAATGTTTATCTAAAGTCTACAAAAATTATTACATAGTATTATTGATTAAATAATTTTCTTCATGCCTATAAAAACAATTAAAATTAAAGCAAGCTTTGCTTAATTCATAACCAGGTGCCAAGAAGCCATCAAAGCACAATTAAAAATTGCATTCAAGTTTCAAATAAACTCACATAAAGCCCTGCTTTATATAACAGAAGTTATAGATAGCCAATCAACACCAAAAATTGCAATAGCAGAACAACTACACACTAGTTTCTCTCTCATTTTACTCCCACTTTCTTTGTTCAGTTTTCACCTTTTTCTTCAAGGAAACTTTAGTTTTTTTTTTATTTCAACTACCACATTATTCACTTTAAATTTATCAACTGAATTAATGAACTCGCTCAATTATTTTCCACACAAAGGTTTATCCGAAGAACAGATAATTACCTTGATCTGAAGAAGTTAACAAAATATTCATTAAAATTTTTGCATATCCAACAAATCTGTTTATGAGTATTTGCTGCCACCTGGGAATAAAAAATTGAAAAAATAAAAATCAATTTGAATGCAAAGTAAAAAATTTAGAAGCAATAAATATTATAAAATGCTAGAATCAATTTTCTTATCAACAATACAGTTTACAAATATTATATGATATACACATGCATGTTTTAAATCAGTGTGCAAGCACGAAGTATATACTAAGTCTTCCCAATTAATTTAACCCCTAACTCTAATCAAATCAGGTCACTCATATATCTTGTCTCTCCATAAATTAACTTTTGTTAATTACAGTCTTAGAAAAAATATATATATATGAACCCTACGTCTTGTTTAGTTTCCCCCTGTAATGTAATTTGTTTTCACTTGTCCAGGCTCAATTTCCCTGGATATTTATATTATATATATAAAAAAATATTAATGAATGTGTGGGCTGAAATGCTTTTTCATGGTGTATAGAAAGAGTATGGAGACGTTGCTTGCCATTCATTTACTGATTTACTCATGGAACACATGGTTAAGGTTTTCCTCAAATTCTCCCCCACCGACACTTTTCATATTTCCATATACTTTTCTTTTGTTTTTCCAAGTTAATTTTCGGCACCTTCATCTCTTCCACACTCATATGTTCTCCTTTGTGGTAAAAAAAAAAAAATCATGCTTCAAATCCATCATTGCCCCTCGAACTAGCAATGTCCTGAAGCCATATTATATATATATATATATATTTTGGACCCTTTTTTAACAAAATTTGTGTCAGAATATGGGCCGAGAGAAAAACTAATTGCGCCCCAAAAAAATTGAAACAAAATTTCAATCCACAAAATATCAACCCACACAAATTCACAAATACTGGCCCGCACTGACAAAATATTACATAGCTACTAAATGACTTTTCTTAGTACAAGACTTCGTCCCTCTATTACCCATTATTTATATATACACCCATACACCATTGCTGAAAATCTGCATTGTTGTGGTTTTAACCGCAAAACCCATGGCAATTGACATTTGCCGACTTTTTTTTTTGGTTGAAAAAGGGGCTTGGCCCAAACTAGATTATAATAGAAACCTCTGGGATACAAATAACCAGAATATCATAACAGTATACAAGATTAGCAAGAGGTGGGGGGTTTGGGCCGCAAATGAAGACCCAAGGGAAAGGAACGACTATAGTTGATAAATGAGTCATTACACATATTAGTCTCATGTGGAGAGGTGGTTAAACCAATAACGTAATAATTATGTAATAAATTATACTATATATAATAAAAAAGATATATACCAAATAAAATCACATCTTTTATTATATAACCATATTAATTGATTAAAATTATACAAAATTTTAATATATAAAAGAATCATAATATATAAACTTATACATTACATTAAATTTGCCAAATACTTCGTAAGTTCATAATATATTTTATTAGTTTATACTCTCTCAATTCTATATTATAAGGCAATTAGTAGAAATTTTTTGTCTCATATTATAAGGTCACATGAACTTATTTGTCATTTTCATTCCTCATTAATTTAATGTCTAAAAGAATTTTTTTTTTAGTAATTAAAATGATGAGTATTAATAATGTTTAATAGGGATAAAAAAGGAATTCTTTTAATGTCTAAAAATGCAACATATGTTTAAGTAATAAAAATAAGGAGTATTAATAATATTTAATAGGAATAAAAAAGGTTTTTTTAACATTTTTAATATTTTAAAATAATAATATTTAATTAACTTATAAATTAAAAAAACATATATAAAAAACTTTCCAGTTCTCTTGAAACTGTTCCGGTTTTTGACTTAAAACCGGTTTCTAGTTCAATTGCTGGTTCAATCCGGTTTAATTCAACTCAACCATAAAAACAACTCAAACCATCAAAACGAGCTGATGCAATTTTTGAATAGCGGTTCAATCTTTCTGGGTTTGAAAACATTGATTTTTACACTTTTAATCCCTTATATTTAGCATTTTTAATAAAGGAATATATTTAAAAGGGACTTGATAGGACAATATTTGGAATTTGGGCCTGAACTTAATGGAATTAATTTGAAATTTTGGGCCTTCTTTGTAATTTTCTTTTGGATCCTTATATATCAGTTTTTAAAATTACATAATTGACATAATTATACTCAGTTTAATTGGGTTAAATTTAAATTAATTATACTCATTTTGATATTAGTCAAAGAGTCCATCAATCTATCACCCTTTATTTATATATATACACACACACTACCGTTAAAAATCTGCATTATTGCGGCTTTACCCACGGCAACGTTTGCCACGTTTTTATAACCATGGCAATCGCAATCGCCACTGTTTTAAGGAACGGTCAAAAAAGTGTGGCAAATTACTGCGATAATCGTTCTACATTAAAATTATGCAGTCTGGGTGAATAATGAAAAATTAAAATTATATTACTATTTTCATTATATTTTTAAAAAATTGCGGTAATAAACTTTTAGTTGTAATTCATCAATTTATTTTTTTAAAAAAATCAACTTTGAGGATAATATTTTTATATCTTAATTTTAATTATATACGAAATTAGTCTTCAAAACATATAAATTTATCACCATCGATAATATATAATATTAATATACTCATTTTAATTTAAAATAACGTAAAAAATTTATACAGAATTAAAAACTTTAGGATTCTTTAGACCGTTGTCAAAGAATTTGGAGAGCACCTAGTTTCATATTTTGATACCTTTTACCAAAGATGTGTTCTCTTCATTCAAAATCAAAGGAGATCCTGTGAGTACAACCAATATAAGATCGGTGATTTATAAATAATAAAACCAAAAATACATAGAATGGTTCTATTAAAATTCCTAGTCATTTCTTCTTTTGATTACGCAGAGAATGCTCTTAACCTGGTCATTTGAATCAGGTGCCTCCTTTGATTACGTAGACAATGCTCTTAAGAAATTTAATTATGACCAGACCGTACTCCCTTTTCCAATTTAGTTTGGTAGGATGAAGACGTCCGATAATGGAGTTTTCTCTTTGTATAATATTGACTTTTAGACAAAATAGTGATCATCATAATTAAGTTGGGTTTTAAGTATGTTCCATTTGTTGAAGGATTCCACATAATCTTTTTTATTGAGGTATAGAACCAAGACACCTCAGTTGGAAGACCTAGACTGGTGGCACGGGTTAGGGTACAAACAAGACAATTTTTTTTTATGATGTTTTATTTATTCATTTTTTTATTGCAACAATATGTTTTATTTATCTTGAACTGTTTGAGAATTGAAAAAAAGAAAAAACTTTTTTTTCCCAACTAGAAGCTGCATTACAGATGGCAAAAAATTGGGGATGCAAGAAACATTTGCGGAAATGTGAAACCACGTTTTGCGATTTCGTCACCGTCACAGTAGATAAGCTAATTTTTGTGCTGATTGGCTTGAAAGAAAAAAAAATAAAAGCACCTCATATTTTATGCCTCATGATTAATGTTATTAGTATACTATGAATGCTTCTTTTTACTGTATGACTTTGTCAGAGCCTTCTATTAAAAAAAAAAAGAAAGGAAAAAAAAAACAAGTTTTGTGATCCAATAGTGAGAACATATCAACATTGCATGTAGATTTAAAGGCGTGATTACCTTTCTTCAATTATACGTAAAAAAAAATATTCATCATAATGAATGTTTATAAATATTATATATTGACAACAATTTACAAAATTGCAAAAGATGATAATACCTTATAATAATATTATATTTTCTAAAGGCGGTTTCACTAGTCTACGCCACGTGGTGTTATATTCAGAGTAGTAATCTAATGGCGCTTTCATTAGCCCCTCATATAGACCTCACCTTATCATCATCCTCTCCTTCATTCTCATGGCGTCTTCCAATAGCTCACTCAGAATACATGAGCTCTGCAGAGTTGCTCCGCCGCCATCCGCCGCCGGCTACTCACATCCTCTCACCTTCTTCGACTTGCTTTGGCTCAGATTTCACCCTGTTGAGAGACTCTTCTTCTACTCTATTCCTCACTTGCAACCTTCTTCCTTCTTCCACACTACCCTTCCGAAGCTCAAGAGGTCGCTCTCTCATGCTCTGCAACACTTCTTCCCTCTCGCTGGTAACATCGTTTGGCCTTCCAACTCACCCAAACCCATGGTCCAATACACTCCCGGGGATGCTGTCTCTCTGGTGATAGCAGTTTCTGATTCTGATTTTAACAATCTCTTGGATAACTCTCCTCTTGAGGCCGTGCTTTCTCGTCCGTTTGTGCCGCATTTGGAATCATCTGATTCGTCTGCTTCGCTTCTTTCTCTGCAAATCACTTTGTTTCCAGATAGCGGATTTTGTATAGGCATCAGCACACACCATGCCTGCTTAGATGGGAAATCTTCATCTCTGTTTATGAAGGCTTGGGCTTATTTATGTCAAACCGAAGGAGAGACAGAATCTTCGTGTTTGCTGCGTCAGGATCTACAGCCATGCTTAGACAGGGAAGCTATCATCGACCCATGTGGCCTTGACGTTATATACACAGATGCGTGGTCAGGTTTAGATCCCACACAGAAGAACCAGCCAAGCTTGAAGATTTTGTCCGACGTGTTTCCGCCGCTGGTCGACCACTCGGCTCGAGCCATGTTCAAGCTCAAACGAGGAGATTTAGACAAGATCAGGAAAAGGGTATTACAAAAGTGGGATATTGACGAGGCCAAAGAAGAAGTAGAATCAACACTCTCAAGGCCTCAAACTTTGTCAACCTTTGTGCTTACAACTGCTTATGTTTTGGTCTGCATCGCCAAAGCCATTGGAAGAACTGAAAAGAGGATAAAGAAACTGGTTTTCGGGTTCCTAGTTGACTGCAGGAGCAGGTTAGATCCTCCTGTCCCTGAAAACTATTGTGGTAATTGCGTGATGTCTCATATAATGGAGATACTGCCAGAAGAATTCACCAATAAGGAAGGGGTGGTCATAGTCGCTAAGAAAATACATGAAAAGACAAGGAAACTACTGGCAGAGAAGAAGGGAGCGCTTGAAGGGGCTGAGACAATCTTTTCCCAGTACTCTTCTCTACTACATGAAGGAAACGAAATTCAATCCGTAGGAGTAGCCGGGTCGAACCGGTTTGGGGTTTATGAGACTGATTTTGGGTGGGGAAAACCGGAAAAGGTGGAGATAGCTTCGGCGGACAGAAATGTAACAATGGCGATGGCAGAGAGTAAAGATGGCAGTGGCGGGGTGGAGGTGGGGCTTGTACTGAAGTGGCAGGTGATGGATCAATTTGGTTCTCTCTTTGAAACAGAGATAGAGTCTCTTTGATTCACCTAGATGAAGCGGATAAAACCACATTTGAAAATGATTTTCACATTTTCTCTTCAAGTTGTTAGATTTTAATCCTGGATTTTAGTTTTCGTAGTTTATTACTGAAAAATTATTTGTCATTTGTCAAATTTAAGTTTGTGAAATGATTTACCTTATGTTATACCCGATGCAGTGTCGTTGGAGATGAAGGGGAAAAAAAAAAGGAAAAAGACAACTTGTATTTATTAACAAAAATATTGACCAATAACAATCTCAATTTTTTAAATCTAATTAAAAACTCAACTTCTAGGCTGAGAAAAATATTTTTTTGAATGGATAAAATTACCTATGAATTAATTCTTAACTAGATATAACTAATTTTTCAAGTGAATATAACTAAATTTTTAAATAAAAATATCTAAATTTCTAAGTGAGGATAATTATTTTTCTAGGGGAAAATAATTAATTTTCTATGTGAAGATAACTAAATTTTTAAATAAAGATAATTAAATTTTCAATTACGATGAACTAATTTCTCAAATCGACATAACCAAATTTTTAGGTAAAGATAACTAAATTTCTATGTGGATATAATAATTTTTCAAGTAGACATAATTAAAATCTCTAAGTGAAAATAACTAACTTCGCAATTAAAGTGAATTAGTTTTCCAAATAGGTAGACACTACACAAAAAAAAGAAATAGTTAATGTTTATTTGTTACCTTTATTAGCGTTATAGTCATGCCAACTATTCCAACCTAATAAAAAGAGGAACATTGGTTTTGTAAGATGCAAACTAAACTCCACTTTAGACTTTAGTGTCTCTTTGCTCTCACTTCCAAAAAGTAGTTTGACCACAAAACTAAGTTTTTAATTTTTTTGTGGATGTTTGGGTGTCAACTGGATCATATTGGAGTCATGATTTAGAAAAAAAACAGAGTTGAGGCAGAAGTAACTCTAATGTTATTTTTTCATTGGCTCCAATGAGATTTGAAAAGAAATCAGATAAAAATGAATCAATAAAATTGAGAAAAAATAGTGAATCTAGGAAAATAAAATTTCCATAAAATTTTTTTTATCTAATAACCAAAATGCCCCTCAAAATTTTAATCTTTATAGACCATGACATGTAAGAAAATGTTATATTAAATAGACTATGTTTCCAATTAAATAAATATAAATTAAATTTTAGTCCAAGAAAATTAAATTAATCATAAGATAGAGTTTAAGGTTAATTTAGAGGTAAATTATAAGTTTTGTCAAAATCAATTTTTAAATAAATCATCCAAATATAAATATGTTAGTTCAAAATTAATTTTTATCATAACTACGTTATAAAATCAATTCTACCAAAATTCATTTTTAACTAATTAAAAACCGAATGAACACTTAATTGGCAATTCTCCTGTGCTTGATTTTAGTTTACGTTTCTGAAATAAATATAAACTATTAGGTGTTAATTAAAGCTAAAATTGATGAAGCGATAATTAATTTTTTAAATAGGTATAACTAAATTTTTAAATTTAAATAATTAATTAAAAAAAATATTTTTTTTTAAGTGAATATAATTAAATTTCTATAATTTAAGAGAAAAATTTTAAAATTTAACATAGACCATTTAATATGTGTTTAGGTTAAAAAAGAAAAAGGAAAGAGGAAGAGGAGGAACCAAGCACGTGACTCTGAAGAAAGAATTCAAAGTACAGTACAGTTTTAGCTTTGGGTAGGCAGAGTACCTCACAGTCACATGAAGTGTATATTATAGCAAAAGGATTCCTTTTTTTTACCAGAATAGCAAAAGGATTCTACGTTCATGGGTGTCATGGTCAAATTAAAAAGCCTTATGTTTATGTCAAAATTAGAAAAAACAAATAGAAGGAAAAGAAATAGAATAAGTACTCGGTTGGATTATTTTTTATAAAAAAATTTTTCAAATAATTACATCTTATAAAAATAAAATTTAGATAAAAGTAGAGAAATTTATTATAAACTTGTTTGAATAAAAAAAATGATAGTTAGAAACTATAGTTGGCAAAACCAAACATGCACTAAAGGGGTGTTTGGTTTATCTTTTCGAAAAAGAAATCATGATTTTTAATCATAGTTTTTTAAAAGATGTGTTTGGCCAAATACAGATAAAACACAAACTGACTTTTTAAAAAATAAAATGTTGGTTAAACTGTGGTTTTATAAAAAGAGGAGAAAATTTATATAACAAGACATAGGTTTTGAAAAAGGAGAAACAAATTTACTCTATATTATACATCTAAAAATACTTTTAACCCCTATCATCCAAATAGATTTTTTATCAAACTTACTTTTATAAAAAGAATATCTAAACATAACAATTTCCAACAAACTTACTTTATCTAAATTTTATTTTTATAAATTTTATTTATTTTAAATTAATTTTACAAGAAGAAAAATTAAACAGACCCTAAATGTTTATACAACGATTAAAAAAAAAAGAAAAGTAACAAGTTTTCAAAACGGCGAATTGCCAGAGTCACTCTGGCATCATCGGATGAAAACGTGAGCTGGCAAGATAATGTAATGCTTTTGACCTTTTGGGCATTTACATGTGTTCCTGGGTCGCATTTCGCATCTCATCTTCAATGGCAAACAATTTATTTTTCCTATTGGAGAAAAAGAGATAGAGGGAGAGATAACTTAACAAGAGAGAGCGACGGTGAAGCAGGAAAAAGGAGAAGCATCCAGGATCGCCGACTGTATTTGGTAATTAGTTTGTTTTGGAACAAAGGCTTTATTTATGTTTAACACTTAGAGCCTCTTTGTATTTACCTCATTTTAAAAGGAATTTTTATAAAAATATTTTCACTTCTAAACATACTTTTAACTAACGAACTAAAAAAATTATATTTTCAGTTTGTAAAAATATTTTTATCTCATAATTATTTTATTAAACTTATTTTTTTAATAAAAAAAATTTAAATATAAATTATATTACAACAAACTTATTTTTATAAATTTAATTTAATTTAATTTAAATTTGTAAATTGAAAATCGAACGGGCCTTTAGTCATACTTAATCTTCCTTTAGTTATTTGAATAAGTTCTTTTGTATTTGGTGGCTTAATCTTGACAAGTTTTCCTATTTATGAGTTGATTTAGGTAATGTATAAATTTGTGGCTTGGTCCCTCTGTTCTTGCAGAAATCAGATGTGTTTGGTTTTAAGTTTGCAATCTTAATGACTCCATGTTACTTCCCTGATTTGATGGTTAGAATATGTTGGTGCTGGGAAACGTCCCCACCTGCCATATAATTTGTCCTTTCACCGGTTTTTAGGTGTAACGGAAGGCATCTTGCTGCAAATAAACATGGATTTGTGAAAAGGTCATTTTCTTGCCTGTGTTCTGGCAATCCGTACACACTTAACCCCACACACACATCTTGGGTACCGCGCACACAGTCACAAATCGCCAAATCGGTGCATTATCGTGCATGTTTTCACTTTAATATATATATATATATATATATGCACAAACACACAGATATATATATATATATATTTGTTTTTCACGGAGTTTTACCATGTGAGATTTAATGGTGCCTAGGCTGTCAACTGGTAGAGGCCGTATCTCCTGGTGTTTTACTCAGTATCGGCATAATCATTGTAGATCTCAATTTTGTAAATAGAAAGGGGTTCTAATGACGTTTATTTTTCTTGATGATATTATATAGTTTTTTTTATTCCAAAATTGAATAAATTTAGAGTTGTTGTGTGAGATCGAGTACCTCCTCCGGATGATATTAAATAGTTTTTATTCTAAAATTGAACAAATTTAGAGTTGTCCTGTGAGGTCAAGTACCTCTTCAAATATAGGGAGTCAATTGGTAGAGACCGAATGAGATTGCATTGTCTTCTCTTATTTTATTCAATGCTAGTCAAATCATTTTAGTATTCTTAGATTTTAAATTTTTATATATATATTTTTTATTTTTACAATGTGGGGTTTAGTACCTCCTCAGGTGCTCCGTCAAGACCGTGTAGGCAGTGTGAGATTAATTTGGTTGTCTTTCGAGGTTTATTGGTAAGGTTATTTTAAAATTTTCATTAAAAAGTGAATAAAATCCTAACATTTTTTGAAAGAGATAAATAATGTATCCTCTAAAACTAAAAAAAAAAATTCCTTTTTCAAATACGCTCTTTTAATTAAATTGAAAAGAAGTTCATTCTCAAATATTACAATTATCTTCTAAAAATATTTTTGTAAATGATTATCTCACAGTTATCTTTCAAATGTTCTTATATTATTTTCCAAATAATTTTTGGAAATTGGATTTTCTTACATGGAAAAAAATGACAAACAATAAAAAATAAAAAAACAAAAAGTACAAAAATAAAATACAATTTTTCTTATATTATTAAACAATCTAATATCCAGTAGTTACATTAAACTTTGATTCACTGGACTTAAGCTGGATAGGATCACAATAGCAATACAATTCTATTAATGAATATTTAATGTAGAAGCGTATCTTGGACTTAGTTATTAGGTTAACATGATCCCAAACCCCAGCCACTAGGCTATTCGCTCATGTTTACAGAATTTGGGATGGTTGATGACTAGAAACAATGAAAATGAAAAATGGGAGCGGGCTTGGCTGAGTTGGAAGATTGTATTAGAAGTGGGTTCAGTTGATATATAATTCTCCAACAAAATTCAATGTCCTCAAGCAATTCAAAAAATGTGAAGGTAAACAAATAAAAGAAAATTAAAATTGATAAAGGATACTTTAGGAAATTCTTACTTCAGGTATTTTTTTTTTCTCACCAAATGGGGTGAATTACAAATTCATTTTACTTTTTTACTTCCCAGGTCAAATTTCCAATGCACCAACCAGGGGCCTCGAACATTCAAATTAGATATGGATATTGTATATTTGAAAAAATATTGAGTTAAAATATTTTTTTTAGAGTAAAAAGCTTCCTCTTTGTTTCAACATAATTACAAAGAAGTCATTTATTTTGAAAATCTACATGATCCTCTCTTGAAATCAAAATTTATGATCCACAAACCTCTTCTTTATTTTTAAAATTTAATTTTTATTTACCCATCAGTTAGTTGACTATTAATTACCCATTTGGTTTACCTTTTTGTAAAAAGTCTTTTAAAATAACCACAGTTTACAAAAATAAAGTTTGAATACAAGCAGAGAAGTTTACTGAAAACCTGTTTGGATGAAAAAAGAAAAAAATGATAGTTAGAAACTTTTGTAAAAATGCAAACCAAACAAACCCTAAATCACGTTTAACCTTTTTTTTTTTACAGAAATACCCTTCTTTCATATAAATATTATTTAAGAACCATTTAAACACTAATGTTAGCCAAAAAAAAATGCACACTTATTTAAATTATTTACTTTTTAATCTTTTAAATATTGATGTTGGCTAAAAAAATCTTTCGAACATGTATATTTTTAAAATTTTTTCATTATATTACAAAAAAAAATATAATTGTGATCGTATTAAAAAACTTGTTAATGGTATACTCTAGTCTTTTTTATAAGACATCATCTAGAAAGTTTCTTTGGTCCCTTTTTATAAAACACCTTGTAATATTAATTAACACTATTTCATTTTTACCCATAGTCATTTAGTTCTCAATCTCATAAATTGTTATTTAGAGGAGTGGAATTTTTGACGGACTCAAATTTAATTGATCAATTTTGATTTAAGTAATATTTTCAATTCATGTTTTAATTGTTTTTACACCATTTTCCATATAATAATGATTGATAGCATAATTTAATGAAACGTTTATTTTTTTAATTAATAAGGGTTAAAAAGGAATGTTTAGTTTTTTTAAGAATTTTAAGAATGTAACTAAACTTTTTAATCTATGTGAATTAGTTGAAATGTTTTATAAAAAAGACTAGAGGAAGTACCTCGTAAAAAATTAATCAAAATAAATTTATGAAAGAAAAGAACATCTTAGAAAATTAAGGATTTAATATAATGAATGATAAATTGGTAAATATGATTTATCTTAATATGATTTTTAATTAATAAATTGTAATTTTAGAATCTTTTATGAATATTCCTAATAGTATTAAGATATTGAACTAAAGTGTACATTTTCATAAAAGAAAGTAGGTGTCTATAATTAAAGCAAAACATAACATAAGTGAGAGTACTATTATACTCTGTTGTTTAAAAAGAAAAGTTAAAATATTTTCTATATTTTTAGTCATTCAAATTAAAAAATTAAAATCATAAAATAAAAGAAATAAAATTTTGGAGGCAGAATTTTAATAACTATCAACATATAATTTATGCTTAAAAAAATTGAATCTACAGCTATAGCTGAGAATTTGGGTTAATCTGACCTACATGGGGACCACCCCACTTTTTCAGGGCCATGAAATCTCAGCCTAGAATGGTGGGCTAATGGGCCAAATGGGTTAACCCACTTTCTCAACTTCTTTTTTTGTCATTTTCAATGAATTGAATAAAAGACATGATTTTTTTAAAATAAATACATATGTATCATCAAATCATAATACAATTAAAATTTGAAACGCAAAAATCAAATGTTATAGTAAGTTAAGGACGACACTTGGCGAATCAAAATTCAAAATGCTCAAATGAAAGCACATAATCCATTGTCTTAAATAAATTATCTGAATCACAATTCAAACTCAAAAGCACAAATTCCTATTCCTAAATATATCATATCCATCATCTAATTATCATCAAATATTCATTCTTTTTGGGGCCCGTTTGATTCTTCATTTTGTAAAATTAAGTTAAAATAAATGAAGTTTGTAAAAATGAAGTTTAGATAAAGTAAGTTTGTTGGAAGTTGTTATGTTTGGATATTCTTTTTGTAAAAGTAAGTTTAACAAAAAATTTGTTTGGATGATAAGGGTTAAAAGTACTTTTAGATGTATAATATATAGTAAATTTGTTTCCCCTTTTTCAAAACCCACGTTTTGTTAAAGAAAAAGTAACTTTTCTCCTTCTTTTTCAAAACCACAGTTTAACCCATCTTTCATTTTTCAAAAAGTCAGTTTGCAAAACGTGAGTGTTTGACCAAACACATCTTTTAGAAAATCATGGTTAAAAACTATGATTACGTCTACAAAACGTGGAACCAAACATGCTATTGGTCACTGGGAAAAAGAATGAAGGACGGGAGGAGCCGCTGACTTGTCGTGGAAGGAAAGAATGAAGGGAAGGAGAGTGTAGAGCTCTAAACTGTTAAAACTTATAAGGATTAGGGATTGCGTTGTTCATTTGTTTATTTATTATTAGGATTACCTCGTGGTAGCTTTTTGTAGAAGGAGGCCTTCTTTACTTTCACATTCACAACCTGACACAATTTTCTTTTTAATTTCTAGAAAACAAGCTGGGCCATGGCCCACATAGGCCAACCTGGTTTTCAGCGTCAAGTGCACCAAGCTGAAAATACCTGCTTTCAATTTGGGAGGCTTTTTCGCTGCCCAATCCTCTCGTTTTCATGGGCTAAATGGGCTGACAGCCCAGTCCATATTTTCAGTTCTATCTATTTCCCATGCCATCAATGTCAGCAGATTTTGCAACTTTTTTCTTTATGTCTTTAACCTTTTTTATTTAAAAAAAAAAATACAAACACCGGGGAAGTGTTCTGGTTTTTCTATTTGAAATTAAAATAGCATCAATATATAAGATTTGAATCTATTTCCCTGCATATTAACAATCAATGTCAGCAGATTTTGCAGCTCTTTAGTTTAATGTTTTTAACCTTTTTTATTTGAAAGATTTTCAAAGCTCCCGAAAATGTATGGGGGCTTTATTCTAGTTGAAATTAAAAATAGCATCCTATAATTATTATCATCTTAAAATTTAATAGGAAATCCAAACATAGTTTATTTAGCTTACCCCACGTGGATAAGAAATTAAGTGTCCGATGATAAAAGTTTTCCAGGTCCAAAGCCTCCTGCATACATACTTGTCACATTATCTACATCCTCAGCGTCATTCCCATGGCGTCTTCCTATAGCTCTCTGAAAATCCGTGAGTTCTGCAGAGTTGCTCCGCCACCATCTGTCCCAGGTTCCTCTCATCCTCTCACCTTCTTTGACTTGCTCTGGCTCAGATTTCATCCCGTTGAGAGACTCTTCTTCTACCCTATTCCTCACTTGCAACCTTCATTCTTAATTTGACACTATCCTTCCAAAGCTGAAAAGGTCGCTCTCTCATGCTCTCCAACACTTCCTCCCTCTCGCTGGTAATATCGTTTGGCCTTCCGACTCACTCAAAGCCCATCGTCCAATACACTCCTGGGGAAGCTGTCTCTCTGGTGTAGGAGTTTCTGATTCTGATTTAAAAAATCTCTTCGATAACTCTCCTCGTGAGGCCATGCTTTCTCGTCCTTTTGTGCCGCATTTAGACTCATCTGATTCGTTGGCTTCCGCTCTTTCTCTTCAAATCACATTGTTCCCAAATAGTGGATTTTGCATAGGCATCAGCACACACCATGCCTGCTTAGATGGGAAATCTTCATCTATGTTTATGAAGGCTTGGGCTCATCTATGTCAAACCGAAGGAAAGAGAGAATCGTCATGTTTGATGCCTCAAGAACTGGAGCCATTTTCAGACAGGGAAGTTATCATCGATCCATGTGGCCTTGATGTTGTATACACAGATGGGTGGTCAGGTTTAGATCCCACGCAAAAGAACCTCCCAAGAATGAAGATTTTGTCCGACATGTTCCCACCACTTGTAGACCACTCGGCTCGAGCCTTGTTTCGGCCTGCATCGCAAACGCCATGGAAAGAACTGAAGGGAAGGCGAAGAAACTGTTATTCGGGTTCCTAGTTGACTGCAGGACCAGGTTAGATCCTCCTGTACCTGAAAACTATTGTGGCAATTGCATGATGCTTCGTATAATTGAGTTGGGGTGGGAATAAGTCAGACCAGGTCAGGTTTTGGTTAAGCAGGTCAGACCTATATTGTAGGCTTAAAGCCTAAGTCTGACCTGTAAGCCTATATAAGACTTTTTTTCAGGCTCATGCCTTAATCTTATAAAGGTCTAAACCTGGCCTGGCCTAAAACCTATTTAAAAGTCTATTAAGTAGTAGGCTTTTAAGTGGGTTTTAGAATCTAGATTTTGAAGGCTTTAAATATGTTTTAAACCTATTAAAGCCTACATCATTAAACATAAATATCAATAAAAAAAATTCCATACATTATTGCCTAAAAACACAATAGTAAAATTGATAGGTACATAAATTCAAATGCACTCAAACTAAACCAATCCAACATTTAACATCCAATGAAAATTGACAAAAGTACATTAGTCTTTCTTGCTAGCAATGTAGCATCAATAATTAAGTCTTCTATTTGATGTCCTCCTTAATGTACATAGAATGATAAAATATAAACACATGTAAGTTGATTGGGAACTTAACGATTTAATATGAGAACTTGGATATAATGTAAAATTGTGGAAAATCATATTTAGCAATGATGGACATCTGATGGCTAAAACATATCCAATAATGATAGATACTTGATAGTTATATCATTATGGATGCAATATTTTCAATAGAAAATTAAATTGACTCTCTTAGTTTTCAAATGAGGTCCAAGTAGTAACTTCAAAATTTTTCCAACAAGATGCTTAAATTATAAATAATCAAATGTTATGAACTGTAAGAACTATTAAAATTTCTTCAACCAGGTGCCTAAAAAATCAATAAACTACTAAGTTTGCATTCATAAACTAAGCATAGACTTCCCTAAAAATTTTATGAACTATAAAAACTATGAAATGTTTGATGCAAATTAATCATATTCCTCTTCTAAAGAACATTTTAAGAGATCGAGTGGAATATATAAACCAACCAAAGTTTTCTTTTTTGGCTACAATAATATATGGACTCTTAATGTCTTGTGTTATATATATATACATAATAATATATTTAATATAATATATATTACACTATATAATATATGATATATAACATATATAATATATGGACTCTTAATGTTGTTGAATAAAGAAGTTTTGATGATTCCAAACCAACATTGAAGAGTTTGGATTGAAGATATCAAATGAGCTCAAAGTGTCTCAAGTGAAGAAAATCTAAGTAATCATTGTTAGGATTGTTGTAGGATCTTTTGTCATGGGTAAAAGACTTTGATTTGGTGGAAAAACGTTTTAAAACCTTGATTTTATGTTAGATTATGAAATATTTGAAAAATACCCACCAACAGACGAAGTTCGAAGATATTGCATTAAACTGTCATGTTGGAAATTCGAACTTTGGCTTTGAAAATTCAAATTTCGAGTTAAAACTAAATAAGTCTGAAGAGATGTTCCTCTGACAGACGAATTTTGATTTTCTAAAATTTGAATTTTCATAAAAGACTGAAAGAAGCTATTGAGCAACAGACGAACTTTGAGCTTTGAACATTCGAATTTCAGACAAAATGAAATTTATGAAAACTGAAGAAATTCGTCTAAAACAATGTTAAAGTTCATCTGAAATCAAGATTATTCTGAGTTTCAAAATTGCTCACTGACAGACGAACTTTGAACATGGACATTCGAATTTCAGAAGCTAAGATTATGAGTCTGTAGCAATGACATGTTGACATACGAATAACAAAGTTTTGAAACTTCGAACGTTGAAGTAAGTCTGAAGAGAAGACTCTCTGACAGACGAACTTCACTCTTTCAAAATTCGAATTTCAAAGAAAGTGAACTACTGTGTCTTTTGAACGTACTACAGACAGATGAATTTTGGGACTCAAAAATTTGAATTTCGAGGACACTGTAGAAAATTGAAAACACTGTTCACACTTAACAGAAAAACTTTCTTCTTGAAAATTTGTATGTCACAACATGGAATTATTTTCTAAGTTTTAAAATTCGAATTTTACTTCATGAACAGACGAACTTCAGTGTTTTAACGTTGGAAGCTTTAACCTTCGGTTCCTTCAAAATTCGTCTGTTAACCAATCAAAATTTGAATTTCAGTATGTCAGAAGCATTAAATGCGGTTGGTTAACGGATAGTTTTTCAGAGTAACCGTTGGATAACTTCTCCAACGGATATATTTTGTCTCTAACGGACATTTGAGACCTAAATCTATAAATATAACATCATATGAAGTTGTGGGTAACGAATCAAACTTGTATATACTGAAACTCTACCAAATCTTCTTCTCAAAAAGCTTTTATCCTCTCAACTTCAATATCTGTACTTTAATCTTCATATTTACTCTATTCAAGAGAGTTATATCTTTGTAAACAATCTAATCTTCATCTGGAAAATAGATTTACTTGTGAGGGGATATCACAAGGGGATTGGATAGCACATTGTGGAAGTGCTTAGAGAGATTGAGAAAGCTCTAGAAAACAGAGCACAAGCTGTGTACTGTGGCATTTGCAAGAAGCCCGTTGAATTCTTGCAGTATAGTGAAAAATCTCAAGAGGTGTCTTGGGGACTGGACGTAGGTCAAGTGGATAGACCGAACCAGGATAAATTTCTGATTGTTCTTCTCCCTATCATTACGTTTTCAGTTTGCTCTGCTTTTACGTTGCTTTCATTATACCTTGCTTTCTTCACCTGTTTTACTTTGTGCAGAAAATTTTTAATCTTCCCAATTCACCCCCCCTCTTGGGAAGTCAGCATAACTAACAAATGCCTTGTGTTATATATACATACATAATAATATATTTAATATAATATATATTACACTATATAGTATATGATATATAATATATATAATATATTATATAAAACTATTGTGGCAATTGCGTGATGCCTCATATAATTGACATACAGCCAGAAGACTTCACCAATGAGGATGGGGTGGCCATAGTCGCCAAGAAAATACATGAAAAGATAAGGAAAATACTGACAGAGAAGAAGGGAGTCCTTGATGGAACAGAGACAGTGCTTTCCCGGTACTCTTCTATGCCACATGAAGGGAACAAAATTCAATCCGTAGAAGTAGCCGGTTCGAACAGGTTTGGGGTTTATGAGACTGACTTTGGGTGGGGAAAGCCGGAAATGGTGGAGATAACTTGGGCGGACAGAACTCCAACACTTGCGATGTCAGAGAGTAAAGACAGTAATGGCGGGGTGGAAGGGGGACTTGTACTGAAGAAGCATATGATGGATCAATTTGTTTTCCACTTTGAAACAGAGATAGTCGATCTCTTCGATTCACCTAGATGAAGTGGATAGAAAACCATTTTTGTAAAATGATTGCAGTTTTGCCTGGATTTTAGCTTTCAATTGTTAGTGGAAATTATTTGTCAAATTTAAGTTTATATAAAGACTTACCTGATGTTTTGGCCGATGTAATGTCATTGGCAAAAAAACAAAAAAAACTATGTGGCTACTTATTATCTGATCAGTTCAGAATTAGCAATTGCAAATATGGGAAGAGAATGGCAATATGTGATTTTTTATGCCACTGCAAATATGTAATTAAAATTGCAATGAGTGTGGATTGGTGATAGGTTATTGTTGGAAGCCAATAAGAAAATGCAGTCAAAGCTAGAAATAGTGCATATATATATATGTAGGGAATCGATACATAACTTGGCTAATATTTTCGACTTTTAACAATATAAATATATATATCAAATAGAAATTATAAAATAATTTCATGTAGATGCCAAATAGACTTTTTAAGTCTACTTCCATTCCATTTCCGATTTCATTTCCTTTTCTTTTCCATTTTCTTAAAAAACATTTCCAAAATACCAAACAGGCGGGGCATGAGCACTTCGGCGCTTCTTGTGACTTGTGAGGAGTGGGTGATTGTGGGATGAATATGGGCTTCAAGTTTATTGGACCACAAGTAACATGTAGTTGGGCCTAGTAAAAAAATTGTCCAATCTGAATAAATTAACAAAAATTGACAGAAAAAAAATTAACAAAAGATGGTTATTAATTATGCAAGGTTCCCCTTTGATATCTTAGAGGAAAAGAAATTTTTTTCTTAGTTTTATTTTTTTATTTTGTAGTGTAGATTACATAATTGTAATCATTAACTAATAATTATCCAATAAGTCTGGGCATAAAAATATTTTTTAATGGAAAAATTATATTTAAAGATATTTTTCTTCAATGATGAAGACCAAAGGTGTGTCATCATTATGTAGGAATTTCTCATCACTTCCATCAGAATATGAATAAAAAATTATTAGAAAATGATTATGGATCTTCTATCAACTATTCTAAAACAAATAATCAGTGATATATTTATAATTTTCTCTCTCTTTCTTTCATATTCTCTTCCCTCTCCACTACTCATTATTCTGAGGCATTTCTTTCATTAATGCCATTTTTAAAGTGTTTTCTAAATAAATAATTCTGACTTATTTTTGTAATTTTTTATTTTAAGCACTTGTTCTAAAACATACTTTTATAAAATAATTCTAAAAATTCAAAAACAAACAATAAAATCAAACACACCCATTTTCACATGCTTGTGTTCACGTCACGTGTGTGTATGGGTGCACGTGCAGGCGAGGGTGGGTGTGTGCATATATTATTAGATTTAAAAAAAAGTTATCATATTTTGGAAACGTGACAATTTTATAATATATTAAAAATCAGATTGATTATTGAATTGATCAAGAGTTTAATAGTTCAATCGCAGTTAAAATGTAATTAAATCTGTAGTAATTAAATTAATAATTTTTTTTAATTTTATATGCTATATATTATTAAAAAATATTATTAATAAATTTCATAACCTAATATTAAATTCTAAATAAATTATTATTAATCTATAATAATATTTAGAATTCAAAATAGTCAACTAATATTCTATTTTTATATTATTTGTTAAGTAAATTTATTATTATGAATAATTATGTATTATAATAATACTTATATAATATTATAATGCAGAAAGAAAAAAAGTTATACAAAAAAAATTCTATTTAATATTAAAGATCATATTATTTTATTTTAAAAATTAAAAAAGCTGAAAAAAATTAAAAAATGCCGATCGGTTCGAAGTAGATCTAGATCGGTTCATACCCAATTCAACTGGTTTTTAACCAGTTCTCACAGATTCTGTTATTCTTTCATATCAAACCGGGTATCGATTCCCGGTTTAACTAGCCCATCCGATCCAGTTTTTAATACATAGCAATTTTAAGTAACTTTGTAGTATTTTTTATAAGAAAATTTATTCTTGATTTTCCAAAGACTTCATATTTAGTAGTAAGCGTAAATTTGATCTTTAAAAATAATTACATTTTTTGATGTATTTTAATGTAATTATTTCAGTATATCAGTCTTTACATATATCCTTTTAATACTCAATAAATTTTTCTTTAATTTTTTAATCTTTTCCAAAAAGACTTACGATTATGATATTGGGGTCCAAAATTTGAAATAAACATAAAACATTAAAATAAAGTTGGTAATCTATTTTTTGTCAACCTATATTTTCATCTCCTGCATGCACATCTCTACAAAAAAATTAGATTTGAGCCATTTAGATGAAAATTTCAAACTGGAACATTATTGATGAAGCTATACACAGGCAAGTCGGGTTTGCCTCAGCCCTAAGCCTAGGGCCACGCCCAATGGGATAGTTTCATATTTGAATTTTGGACTTACTGCTTAACCTAACCCCGTGGACCAAATATACTAGAAGATTTTACAATAATAAAGGGAAAGTTGAAATCGAGAGAGACCAACAAATCAAAAGTATATAGCAAGCCAACAAATTTGGTAATAAAATTTTACAACATTCATCCTCATCAATCTTCATAGCAACAAATCAACAAAAGCTTTTTACAATAACAAATAAAAAATTATATATACACACCCACTTCTACAACAAGAACGGAGGGGGGTGGGGGAGAAAGAGAGAGAATAGAGCATACTCAATGAAAGAAAGGGTCTTCAACTTTAGCTTCTATATATTTGGTAATGGCAGCAACAGATCAATGAGGAAAGTAGAGCACTACCAGACAACAAAGAAGCCAAGAAGAAGAGTCATAGTGGAAAGATATTGTCAAACTCAGAGTAAGATGGAGATGAAAAGGAGAGGCAGCTAAAACTTGAAGCTGCAAAGTAGAAGTAGTGACAAAGATATGGATGGATGTTCTTAATGGAAGGAGGTGGAGGAGAGTTAGTGATAAAGCCTCAAAGAAGAGCACTTGTTGAAGGAGGTAAGTAAGAGGGAGAAGGCACCACAAAGGTGGGGAAATAGCTAAAATTGGTAGGGTAATTTGGGTTTCAATATGATAGTGGTGGTGAATTTGCACCAGAAAATATAGTCAAACTTTGAGAGAAGATAAAAGAAGGAGTGGACAATAATAGAAATAGAACATGCAGCAAAGTGTGCAACGATAGAAAAAGAATGTGTAGCAGAGTATACAAAATGTGAGCAGAAGATCAAATAGATGGAATTGATGATGGATCAAAGGATGGCCACCTTGATGGCTTCCATCAAACAGTGACCATGTCGCTTATTATTTTTGAAATTCAGTCATGGTTTATGTCTTAAACAATTGAATGGAATTTGTCACACCTTTTTGACATAGTTTATGGAATATCTAATAGGCTAATTTATACTTAAATTTGTTATTTCTGCAAGGACAATTTCTTAGACTCTTGCCACTATATCCAGTACTCCTACTGCTCCGAATATTGCTACAAGGATAAGCAATTTTCAATAGTTTAGCTATATAGGAATTTATATTTGTTCGCATTACACATTGTTTATGTTTTACTGATATAGATTTGACTTTTCAATGATTACAATGGATTGTTAAGATAATTTTAGTCCATGAAGTATTGTTTCAATTATATGTACATGTTCTAATTTTAATTGTATTAGTCATCCATTTTTTATTGATCTTAATCAATCTAGGAATTATTTCAATGTCAAGGGAACTATTACTTTAGTTGGCTACTAATATCATGCTAAAAGCTTATATATATATATATATATAACTTTTCAATTGTCAATCCCAAAAGTGTTCAGCAGAAACATTGAATCTTTAGCAGCCACAAAAGTTGCATCAAAAGTAATTCAACCAGCAACCATAACTTCAATTGCATTGATAAATACTTTCAGTGACAACATTTTATCACTGTTGAAAATATAGATTTAATGACAACAACTAATGTCATTGGTGATTATTACATTCAGTGACAACTTTTTGTCATCAATGAATGTATACTTTTGCAATGACTTTTTTTGTTGCTGCTAAAAAGTATTAGCAATGCGACTTATAACAGAAATGAAAACTCATCACTAAAAACTTTCAATTGCAACTTTTCAACTTGTACTTTTGTCATCACTGAAAGTCAACTTTTTTGTAGTGCGTCGATGTCGACTAACATTTAAATTTTATACATAACATTAGATTGAGTCTAGGTAACTAGTTTGATATGGAAACTAAGAGTCTGATTTGACTTAGGTGTCTAATGTAATACCTTATCTTTATCTATATTTTCTCATATATTATAGTGTGAACAGCATCCAATTAGCTCATATTAAGAGCTTGAACTATTAATAGAACCAAAATATTTAAATTAAAAAAAGCACATGGTACTATTTATTTGGTTCTCAAGTTTTCTGGATTAACTTTGAAAAATCATAACTTAATCCAGAAAAAATTGTATCAATGTGGTTCAAGTCTCTAAATGAAGCTAGAAACATGATGTACAAGATAAAAATATGAAACTTTCCTTTAATCTGACCAATTAGTACAGTTTATTGCTCAAACTTACACTGTACAAATGGTCATTTCTCTCTTTTTCCAAGATTTTGGCCGTAATTTTAAAAATTCATATCTAACTCTCTACTGAGCCAAATCATGTATTCTATATGCCATTGGAAATATATATATGTCTACTTACCTTCATATTTTTATTATACATTTATTTAGTTTAGATAGGGCACAACATCAATTTGACTCACTAGGGATCAAAAATCACTTTTTCTGGAATAGTCTTGGGAAAACTTGTATATCTCTCATTGTACAGCTCCAATTGAACTCAAACTAGTGGAATATTAACCTCAAAAGATAAATATTTTCATAAATATAAACTACTGAATTATTGGAGCTCTGTATGATTTTATATCACTTTTCAAAGTAAGTGATACTTACAGTGAAATTCGCAGATTTCACTTTACTATCCAGTTTTGACCCTTCATTTCAAAAATATACTATAAATCGTACACATATCCAAATTAAGTGTTCTTTAGCTCATTGGAAAACTTATTCTCTCTACTTTCAGAGCATATATAACACTTGACTTAATTTCCCTGTTTCAGTCAAACAGTGTTGACTTTACTTTCATGGCCACAAAATAAACTTCTAGCAATATAACATGGCAAACAAGACTTCATAACAAACTCTCATGATCATTCCATGTTTCAAATCCATGCCAAACATTTCCTAGTGCTCATAAGAACATAATAGTACAATGGCACAGATCTAAAAGCATATACATGATTTTATACATTATTTCAATATATGGAATCATAGCTTGAAATTATCATCAAGCATCATTCTCTCATTCATTTTCTTTGGCTCCTTGATCTCCTTGACATTGCTTGTGCCTATCATTTGGGATACTTGAGGGGGTGAGATTGGGGGACAATCTCAGTAGCAAGTTATATTCCATGCAATTATGTCAACCATGTCAAATAAACTCACATTTGATCACATATAATCACATCAATCACCTTTAAACAATAAATTGCCATATTAGTCATAAAAAATTCAGCAGCATAACGGCTTAGAAAATGGACATCCCGAGGAATAAAACCCCTCATTTTACAGTCAAGACCAATCAAAGAAATCACAATTACAATATGGAAGCACAATTTAATCATAGAAAGACAGTGAAAGAACATAAAGCAAGAATATGAAACTTAGCTACCTTTTATGTTTTCTTTTGCTTTTGCACTTGAAACCAAAACCTCCACTAGCTTTCTTGAACTTCCACAAGTCCTAAAACATCATTCAATATCAACTTAATCAACTCAAAACAAAAGTTGCTTTACAAAGTCTCACTAAAGCCCTAAAAACCCAAATTCTTTACCTCTTGGTTTTCCTTAACTCCAATACTTGTTTTTAGCTAATTTGGACACAAGGAATCCATTTTTAGCATCAAAACAATGAAAATCCAACTCTTTCTCAATATAATAAGCGCACCAAAATCTGACTTATAGAAAGAGAAATTAGTTTTTCTCAAAACTTACTTAAATCACACTATACTTGATTTCTCTTGCAAAATCTCATACCAAATCATGATTTTATGACTTTAAAACAACTCCCCATACTCAAATAAGCTTAGACCGAAATTGTCTAGAGATGGAAAAGGAAATATTTCATGGAAACTTAAGCCAAACAACCAAGAAAAGACACTAGAACACTTGTAAGTCATTAGAGAAACACTTACAAATTTTCTTGGATTTTCCTCCAATTTTTTTTCCTATTTTTCTTCCTCCCTCACGTGGCTGCCTTCCCTTTCTCCAATTGTAGACTTCTCTTCCTCATTTCCTTGCTAATTGATCGGCCAAACTATGAGGAAGGAGGGAGTATATATAAAAATCATCCACCAATGAAAACTTGCCACATAATGACTTGATTTTTCTAGCTTTTTCATGAAAATAATAAAATATGACTATTTTGACATGTGAAGCTTGTGGAGCACGAAATGGAGGGTATTTTGGTCCAAAAATTTTAGTTATTTACTTATCCAGATATATCCTGAACCGGTCTGGACAATTAAAGCTACTTTAGCAGTATATTTTACTATTATTGGGATAATAATGATAATCATAAAATTACCATAATATAATTATCCCAATTGGTCCAAATATAAGACCCACACATTTTCTTGAATGAATACTGCTTCTTCCTGCAGTCCAGACTGATATTTATCGGGTAAGATATTAATATTAAATCATAATTACCCAATAAATATTATTTTGATCTTAATAAATTCTATACTATATTCCATTGGTCTTAGCTCATTGAGAACTTCATTTTGACTATAATTTTTCATATTTATAAAAATGCCCTTGATTCAGGATAAATTTATAATTTTTAAAACTTTTGGGTCATTAGGTGTAATTTTCACCAAAATTCATAAAATTTACTTCGATCCCCTCCATGCGTCCACCGCCTTCCTTTCTTTCTTTCTTTCCCCTCCATGCGTCCACCGCCTTCCTTTCTTTCTTTCTTTCTTTCTTTTCTTTTTTTTTTGTTTATTATTATTATTTTTTCTAGGGGTGAAATGGTCATTTTCTCATTTTTCCTTCTAACCGAGATAATTACCCTCTTTATCTTATATTATACAAAACGGTGCATATCCATTTTTATAAATTCCTTATAAATTTTGAAATATTAAGCTTTAAACATTTAAGAGAATTTTTAGAATATTACATCTAACCTAACTTTGATTAATCTTATTTTCTTCTAAGTTGTTTTTTTTTTGTCAGGGATGGTCAAATTGGATGAGGTCACCCGGGGTTGTCTAATTTTTGAGTTATTTGCATACCCCTACCTGTGGATTAGGAATCTCACACTATGAAAGCTACTTTCTTGTTGAGTTTGATAATACTCAAACCTAAGATACATTAAAAACTGAATTGGTCATTGAACCTGTCAAAGCATTAAGTCATGGTTCAATAGTTAAACTGTAACCAAACCATGATTGAATTAGTTATGATTAATAAATAGTAATAAAATAATAAGGAAAACATAAGCAAGAGATGAACAAAAGAATAGAGGTTTGGAGGAGACAAAGTGAGGATGATTTCACATTCATTTTAAGTGAATCAATACAAGATACTTGCTCTCTATATGGAGGCCTCCAATCATTAAAATCTCACATAAGGTTACAAAGCCATAAATAAGAACATAATGGCACAATATTACATATTTGTATGTTATAGAGTATTAACTATGAAAACCCTTAAAAAGTCATTTAATGGGAAGATTATGGAATGTAGAACATTAACATTAGGGAAGTTATGTAGTTTAAGACATTAAAAGTGGAGGATATTAATGGTTGGGGGTTATGAGCATCCACATAATTCATACAATATTCATAATACTCCCCCTTACATCACCTTAACAAATATTGTGCCTTATTAAAATCTTTCTAGGAAAATCCCCATGTGATAAAAACTTAGTAAAGGAAATAGAGTACACAATATTAAAAATGTTTCATTAAAAAACTTACTAAAAAAAGCCAAATGAGACAAAAACATGACAAGAAAAAAAGAGTACATCGTAGCATTTACTCCTCCTGATGTAAACATCACTTTATATCTGAGTCAACGCACCATAATTCCATGCACGAACTTCTCAAACGTTATAGTTAGTAGTGTCCTAGTACATAAATCTGAAAGATTATGATATGAACAAATTTGTAAAACATCTATATCACCACTCTTTAGAAGATCATGAGTGAAAAAGAATTTTGGTGAAATATAATTCGTTCTATCTCCTTTTAACTAGGCTTTGAATGCTTTATTATCTTCATATAATATTGTTGAAATTTTTTCCTTCAGAAGTAGATCACTCATCTTCAGAATATGCTAGATTATTAATCTTAGCCAAACACATTCTTGACTTGCTTCGTGGACTGCAATTATCTCTGCATAATTTGATGAGGTAGCAATCAAAGTTTGTTTGTTGAGTGCTAAGATATAGCTATGCCTTCACATGTAAATAAGAATCTTGTTTGAGACTGAGCTTTGTGTGGATCAGATAAATACCTACATCTACATAGCCAATCAATTGTAATTTGAATTCAATTGAATAAAATAACCCCATATGAATAGTCCATTTGAGATATCAAAATATATGTTTAACTCCATTCTAATGTCTTCTTATTGGAGAAGAACTAAATCTTACTAATAAAGTTACAGTAAATGCATTATCATAACACCTTTATCTAGGACCATTTTCCATGTATTAGATCTGATTAGAGACCAACTATACTTAAATAGAAGCTTGAATGACAATAAAATATTATAATAAATTTCATCAATTTAAAGGGTACTATTCATTTAATCCCATTTTTCGGCAAACTTCTGAAAATCGTAACTAATTTAATAAAACTCATATAAGAGTGATTCAAGTCTTTATGGATAGATTAAAACATTATCTACATGGAAAATATATCAATTAGAGCAAATTCTTGGCCAATTAGTACAGTAAATTTCGTCAAGTTTTCACTATCATATGGTAATTTCCTGAAATTCTAGTTTTCTGGGCAAATTTTGAAAAATCACCATAATTCGAATACACATCCAAATTGAGTGATATTTTGATCATTTTAAAGCCCTATATGTATACTTTTCAACCATATATAACATTAATACTTTATATATCAAAAAGTCCAAACAATGGCATGTTTACTCTACATAGATCAAGATGACCATTTATATCTTACTACTTTGACAAATAAAAGCTATAAAATATTTACATGGCCATATATCATCTTCATATTATACCATACATTCCTTAAGACTTAAAGGGACATGAAAACTTGAAGAAACATATCCAACATTTTCTCTACAAATTTACATAAAAGTTCCAAGTTCATGGCCTATGCAAGTATCAGTAGCTTAAATATGAAGCTCTTACTCCTTTCCTTTCTCTTCATGGGTGGTCTTACCATAATTGTTCCCTATTCATGTTTAATATTTGGAAAGGTGAGATTTAAAGAATCTCAGTAGCTAACACCTAACATGCCATATCATCCCATTAAGCATGAAAACATCAAGATAACATATTTTAAATACATTAACACATTTACGTTATATGAATTCATAAAATTTTTGGAAGAGTTTCATTTTGAAAAATGGACATTCTAGGGTCTCAATGCCCCTCAATCAACTCAGCCAATACACATAAATCATCTCAAAATATCATTACAATCATATGACAAGGCATAAAACACATTGAAAACAAATATGATAATATAATGCAAGTACGTGAAATTATCTTATAGCACTCTCTTGCTTTCCACACTTGGTATGCCACTTCTTGAGCCTCCTAACACTTCTTTAAACCTAACCATATCATCATTTAATCAATTTAGCCACTAATTTTCCGAATTACACAATACTATGCTTACTAAACCCTAACTTTTTCACTTAGTTTTCTTTTGATCTTTCTTTGAACAACACATTTGTTCTTAAGGTTTTGGACCATGAGGAATCCATTTTTGAAGTCAAAATCATAAAATTTCAACTCTAAATACTCCCCTTGTTCAGACCGAAAATGACATAAAATGGAAGAAAAATTACTTTCTTTAAAACACATCAAACTAGCCATGGATTCTTGCTTCTAGTGGTTAATCTAAACTTTTCCCTAAGTTGAATGGTTGATTAACTCATTTCCTTACTTAATCATGCCATGGATGAAACTCTAAGAGGATGGAAAAGAAAAACTAAACCATAAACCATGCTCCAAACCTTGCAACCATCAAGCTTGAAGTAGTAGAAGCAACTTATCAAAACTTAGCTTTCAATCTTTGCCTTGAGTCTTCTCTTCTCTTTTCTCTTTTTCTCTCTTCTTTCTTGCCGTTTTTCTCTCCTCTTTTGCTGCTGGTTCTCTCGTGAAATGCAGAAGAAAGATGGTGATTAAATGACATTGTTAGGTGGCTTAATGATACTACTAATCATGGTTAATCACTTAATTAACCTAAGTTACTTTTTGGCCAAAAAAAGGACAACTTCTTGGAGAAGTTTTACCAAAAATCAAGCTACCCAAGCTTTCCATTTTTCATGCCCAATGAGAGTGTTCCAAGTGTCCAGTATGCTCAATTTTTCCTGGTCCAGATATATCTTAAATCGGGTAAAATTTGAACTGTACTTATAAAAATAGCTTTTTATAGTAATTTAGCATTTTTGAGCTACAAGACTATTCTAATTTTATTTTTATATTTTCATAATTATCTTATCCCAAATGGTATTTGTGTATGACCTATATCCTATCCCAATTACCTTTTAACTATCAGTAGGGCCTACATTTTACTTTATTGGTTTACTATTACTTTTGGACACTTGGCACTGATTATTTACTTATTCTTGAACATTAACTCTTAGTGCCATATACCATTGGACTTCTCTCATTGAATGTTTCGTTTTGACAATAAATTTATATATTTATAAAATTGCCCTTGACCTAAGGTTAAAATATAATTTTTGAAACTTTCGGATCATTAGGTGTAATTTTCTCCAGAAAATTTTCTATTTCTTCCCCCCCATAATTTTCATATATTTTGGACGTGAATGTTATTTTTATAACTCTTTAGGGAAAAATATAATTTTCTTATTTTTTCTTCCAATGGGAAAAAAATTACCTCTTTGTCCTTATTTATGCAAAATGGTGTCTGTCCATTTTTGTGAATTTCTTGTACATTTTACATTATCATTGATTATGTCCTCTTTCATTAATTAGCATCCAGTGAAATTTTGGGATATTACAATTATCATGTCGCTTTGAATTACCAAGATAAATTAATGCACCTATAGCACTAAGATATGGTACTTTGGGTCCAAAGACTTCTTCTTTTTCTTGAGGATAAAATGGGTCTTTATTTACATTAAGTGATCTTACAACCATTGGAGTAGTTAATGGATGTGATTTATCCATGTAAAATCACTTTAAAGTTTTTTCAATACAAGATGATTGATGAAGAAAAATTTAATTTGTCAAATGTTCAATTTATAAACCAAGATAAAATTTTGTTTTCCCAAAATCTTTCATAGCAAATTTCCTCTTCAAACAATCAACTATTTTTTAAAGTTTTTTAGGAGTTCCAATGATATTTAAATCATCAGCATATACAATAATTATAGCAAATTCTGATCCATTTTCTTCAATGAAGACACAAGAACAAATTGCATCATTTTTGTAACCTTTTTTTAATCAAATATTCACTAAGACGATTATATTACATTCGTCCATTTTGTCAAGAATCCTTACATGCTTCTCACATATTGATTTATTCAATCGGATTGCATAAGTTTATCGAGAATCCTTACAGTCTTCTGGCATATTAAATCCTTCAAGAATTTTCATATAAATTTGAGTATCTAAATAACCATATAGATAGGCAATAATTGTAACATTTCATATGATTTATAGCTTGATTAAAGGAAAACTGGAATTCAAGTGGCTAAAATTCAATTCAAAAAATTATGATGAGTAATTTAATGTAAGCTAATGACCTCTCATATACAAAAATTTCTTAGAAAGGTTTTAAAGGTGTTTTGAAATGGTTTAATTGAGCATTGGTTGCAAAAATCGCAACATAGTATTTTCTCCCCGATGAAAACTGCACAATTTTAGATTTTTGCCAATTTGAATGATCAAATGACATCATTTTGAATTGGGGTTTGCTGCAATGGAAAATAGACATCTCAAGTTTTCCAAAGAGTCCTTATTTGCTATTTTCTAAGGTCTGTAGCTCAAGTTATAGGGTTTGAAAGTTGGTGCTTGCGTGCAGAAAAATTTTCCGCACATAGTTGAACATGGCCGTGGCTGGAACAATGAAGCCATGGTGGGAGTCAGAAAAATTTTATTAAAATGCCTCAAAATAGATCAAAAATTAGGGTTTTGAGTGGGGGAATGGAGGAGAATGTTGGCTAGTGATTTTATAAGGCTTTTAGGGTTGATTTCCAACAATTTTAAGGCCAAATCATTAAGGTAAGATGATCCTTACATCTCTCTCCTACTTATCTTCAAATTTCAAAGTTGAATGTTGAGTTTTTTATGTATATGATGATATGGCTGAGTTAGGGCTTCAAATTTCTTGAGGGGCTTTGATAGATGAACATGGTAGAAGCTAGTAATAACATTGGGTTACTCTTAAATGATGGATTTTTAAAGTTTAAGCTTGCGATTTTGAATTTGGGATGAACTCTAGTTGGATGGCTTGGAAAATCTGAAAATGTAAGGTAATGGATCATGAAATTTTACTGATATGCTCATTGAACTATAAAGGTTGTGTATATCAAGTTTGGTAAGATTTAAACTTGGTTTGCTATATAAACAATTTACTCAAAAATATAACTCTGAATGGTTATCGATAAACTGTGAGCTTTGGAAAAGATGGCAATTCTTGTTTATAAGTAATGAAACTTCATATTTAGCCTTTTGGGATGATGAATGATGATGTATGCAAAGTTTCATCATGTTTGGTTGTTGTTTGCTTCATGAAGTACTTGCTTAATGTTTTGATTCAACATGATTTCTTTTATATGTTTGAAGTAAATGAAAGTTCTTTGGATAATTGGATAATCCTTGGAAGTTAATTTGGTGGTGGTATTATGTCTCTTCTCCTTTTCTCTCTTTTCTCTCACGACTTGGAGCTCTTGATCTACAATTTTTACAGCTTCTTACTCACTTAAACACCTTAATCCATGTCTTAGAGGAGAGAGATCTAATGAGTGAATAGTAACTTAATTTGCCAACTTGAGTTAATTTTAATGAAATATTATCTAAGAATCATTTAAATAAATTCCAACTGTAGTATCTCTATTTTATGGGATGTTATAAAATGAATAAAAGATGAGAAATGAAGTGAAACAAAAAAGCTATATATAATCGGGTTTTTGAAGGAATTAATTTTTCATCTAATTTTCAGAAGAAGTTATGTTTGATCCTTAATTGAATTTAATTTTTCATAAGGTCCTTAATTGATCTACAATCTCCTTGAATGAAAGCCCGCTCCAAGTTGAATGCAATGGTATAAGTATTGTGTTCCTACTCCAGGTTAAAAGATAGACTAATTTGAAGTTAATGTGAATAGTAAAAAAATAATAAAAAATTGATCTTTAGGTAAAATTATAAGGAAGTACCCAAAAAATTGAATAATTACATTTTTACCCTGTTCAAGGACAAAACGGTCATTTCCCATATTAGAAGAAAAATTTGAATATTGCATTTAAAATCTCAAGGAAAAGATATTGATATCGTAAAATACATGAGTAACTGGGAAAAAAGTGAGAGACACCGTTAAGCGTGAAGAAGGGCAAAGATCATTCTTCCAGGTTAAACAGAAAAATAAGAAAATTATATTTTGACCCTAAGGATTAAGAATGCTTGCAAGTTAGTTCCTTAAGGAAGAATTTCATGTGGATAGGAAATGAAAAGAAGTTTGGGAAAAATTACAGTTAATGACTTAAAAATTTCAAAAATTATAAATTTACCTCGAGGTAAGGGTATTTTTAGAAATATGAAAAATTATAGTTAAAATAAAGCCCTCAAGGAGCTAAACCCAATGGAATATAGCTAGGAATCTATTAGGATCAAAATAATATTTATTGGGTAATTAGGGTTTAATATTAATATTTTACTCAATAAAGACTCTTTGGACTGCGGAAAGAGGCAGTATTAATTCAACAAAAGTGAAAGAGTCTTGCTAAAATATATTTTGGATCAAAATAATGATTTTGGAATAAAATTAATTGTTGGATAATCTTGTATTAATTTAGTGATAATTTTGGCAAAAATACTTAATTTGTATGGATAAATTTAATCGACAAAGGGTATTTTGGTCCATAAAAATTATTGAAGTAATTTTTGGCCAAGAAATGGAATGAGCCATGTCTGATTATAGCTTATGAACACAAGTGAAAATTTTAGAAAAGCTGTTTAAAGAAAAAGTGAATAAAGTCAAAAAGAAAAGTTAATTAAGTGATTTTATTAGATAAATACCATTAACCATCGTCATCTTTAGCCTTCATCACGTCTGAAACTGTAGCAAGAAGAAGAGAGAAGTCGTGGAACACCTAGGGAGAAGAGGAAGAAGAAAAAGCCAAGTTTGGTCATCAAATTCTCAAGGTAACATCTTATACCTATTCTCTAGTGTTCCCTTGAGTTTGGAAGAGTTTTGTGTAGGGGTGCACAAAGACCGGGTAAGACCAGGTTGATAACCAACTCGATGCCCGGTCTTTGTGAAGTTAAGCGGGATCAAACGAACTCGGTCTATGAGATCGGGGTTGGCCCGATCTTAAAAAGTATCTAAAAATAAAAAAAATAAATTAATTTCATTTATTAACAAAACTATAATTATATTCATTCCAAATATATTTTCTTAAAAAATAATATCATAATAAAAAACAATTTATTAACATCATAAATACTTAATAATCATATATTATTTTTAAATAATATTAAGAAATTAATTTAAAGTTTAAAATAACATTAAAAGATTGGATTTTTAAAAATATTCACAATAAAAATATAGGTAATTTATTATATATAATGTATCAAGAAAATATTATATAAAATTAATATTTATAAATTATTAAATACATGTATAATTATATATATACAGGGACCGGATGAGATCAGGTTTAACCTTAACCCGGTGTTCAACACGGCCCGGTCTTCAGGACCAACTCGGTATACCGGGTAGAACTGGGCCTACTGGGCTACTAGGTTGGTTGCACACCCCTAGGTTTGTGGCTTATTTTCTTCTATTTTCACCACTGAAATTTATGACCTAGAGAGAAAGTAGAGAGATAAAATTGTGTCATGAAGAAACCAATCCATAAAAAGTGAAGCATATGTCGCGAGATGCAAGATTACGGCATTGGTTTCAAAGATTGATGAGTTATTATTTTTCTAAAATTTTCTCTATTTTTCTGCTATTTAGGGTTTGTGAAAGAAAAGGGAATTTCAAGTTTTTGACCCCAAAAATGGATTTCTTGGGTCCAAAATAGGTTTAAACAATTATGTTGTATAAGAAAATGCAAAAGGAAAGCAAAGTGAAAAATTAGAGTTAAAGTGAGCTCTTTATGAAGGAAGTCATGCAATCAATGACTTAAGACCTTGTTTTATGATGTAATATGGTTCAAGGAAATGTTACAGGATCAAAGAAAGGGTCTACAAAATTTAGAAACTGTTGGAAAGCCACAAGGTAGTTTACTAACCTAATCTTGCATTATATGGTTATATAGTTACAATGGTTTTAATGTTATACCAAATATTTGCAATGATGTTATGTGATGATTTGTTGATATAGGCTGAGATATTTGAGGGGTTTTGTGACCCCGGGATGTCCAAAATGTAAGGGGAAACTTTGTCCAATTTTCTATAAAATGTTTAAGCATAAATGATTCTAAATGTTTGAATGATGATTTGATTAAGTGTGCTTGTATTATATGATTATATATTTGCTTGATTAGTGGTAACTACTGAGATTCTTTGAATCTCATCCCTTCTAAATGCTTATCATGTTTAGGCCAAGCAATGCACAATGTTCATGAAGAGCCAAAAGAGAGGAGGAAGAAATTGGTGGAAATTATGTTCTTGCAAGGATTGATATTAATTTTTGTTAATATGTATAAATTTATATGCAAAGGATGAATCATCTATACTGATGCAAGTATGTTCCTTGAGATACCTTTTGATATTATGTATGAATATGGTACAATGAATGATGATGTATATATGATATGAAGCTTATTTTGCCAAGACATGAATGGAGTTATACAATCTGGACACCCTAACAAATACGTAGGTACTATTCATGCAAGATAGGGCAGCTAGTTTGAGTAATATATATGCTTTTAAAGTACACAAGTAGAGCTTTAAATTGGTCAAAGAGCACTCCATTTAGAGATATGTATAAATTATAGTGATTTTTCAAAGTTAGGGTTCAGAACAAGGAAATATTGGAAAAACTGGAAACTGAAAGTTAGGTACTGAAAAATTAAAAAGATAATATAAAATCATGCAGAGATACAAAAATTCAGTGGCTTGTATTTTAGAAAGGTCTATGTTTGAAGTTTCATATGTCACTGATTTGGAGGTAATTGGAGTTATATGATAGGAGATATGGAGGTTTTTCTAAAACTGTTCCAGCAAAAGTGCAATTCTAACCCTTTATGATTTAAGTTAACACCATGCCCTGTGCAAGTAAAATAAATATACAAGAAAAATATTTCTAAAAAGTGTACATTTACGTATTTTATATGACATAAAAAATGTATGATTTTCCCCATGATATAATGAGATATGAATTTTTTTAATAACGCCAAAATCCTGGGAAAGAGAAAATAACCAAATGTATAGTAAATATTTGAGAAATAAACTATATAAATTGGTCAATATAATGCTCTGTTTCATATTTTTTTCCATGTAGATAAGGGTTTGATCTATTTTTAGAGACTTGAATCACTATGAAATAATTTTTCTAGAATTAGTTATGAATTTTCAAAGTTTATCGGGTAAAATGAAAATGACACAATGAACATTACATGAAAATTTAGAAAAATCCGTTTCGATATTTTTATGCAATCAAGTCTCTAATCATACAATAATGGACATAATCAGAGTCCAGTGCATGGGAAATTGACCTAAGTATAAGGTGTTACACCAACCACATCCCTTGTAGCTACAAATCACGCCACTCTAAGGGTATTTTTTTTCCAAAATACTTCATAATTTTATTAGTTCAAAATAACCTTTATCAATAAATTTTTATTCATACTGATTAGTTGCTTTTGTCGTATTTTGTCACTTTATTGGTACAGGGTTATTCTAAATTTGATTTTGAACTAAACTCATTATCTTGTCCCAAAATATATTAGTGTAAGGTCCACATACTGTTCCTATCTCTGTACTACCTTTTATGGGCCCCACAATTCCTTTTTCGGTGTAATAATTATCTTTTGACTTTTAATGATAATTATAAATTCATACATACTTAATTATCCTCAAAGCAATATTCTATTGGGTTTGGTTCATCATGAGCTCCATTTTGATAGGAATTTTCTTAATTATGAAAATATCCTTGACCCGAGGTAAAATTATAATTTTATATTCTTTCAGCTCCTTTCTTATAATTTCTCCCATGAACTAATTTGCATGAAGTTCTTCATTCTAGAAAAAAAAATATAATTTTTCTCGTTTTTCCTTCTAACACAGAGAAATGGTCTTTTTGCCCTTGAATCAGGTAAAAAATGCAAATACTTATTCTTTCGGGTACTTTCTTGTCATTTTTAGTTCAATTCTAGAATTAATTCTTGTTAAGAACCTTACTTACATTTTGTCCCAATTAAGGTTCAGACATAATTCCTTTTAAGAACCATATGGAAAATTAATTCCAATTAGGGATCAAGCCAGTAAAATTACCATCTTATGGTTTTTTCTATCTTTTTGTGTATCTTATGCCACATTCACATATCTCTATACATACAGTGGCATTCTTCATGCAATTTGAGATATTACGATAGCCACATTATATGAAAATATGTTATTGACAACTATATCATTTTTGGTTTCATCTTTTTCCTATGGAGACATAACTTATCGAGATCTCTTCATTGTTTTCAGGTACCTAAACCATTCTAGATTTATTTGATTAATTATGTCTTAAGCCTCTACAAGCGTATTAGCTTGCTTAACTAGATCATCTTGATTATTTACTCCTTTCCTCTTTCTAGGATTTTTATCTTTGGAACCGATTGGTCCACCACACTTCGAGCATGTCTTAGATTCACTTACACTACCTAATTGTTCTACCAGAACATCAATTCGAATTGGAGCATTTTTAGTTAGAATGTGAGATCTAGTACTTCTCTTTAGGTCAGTAAATGCATATGGCAACTAATTTGCAACATTTTGTGAATGAATTATTTTCTACGCTTCTAATTCACGTTGTTTCGTTCAAGGATCTAAATGCGATAATGATGATACATTCCAAATAATTTCTTTTTTCTAGCTATTGTTTATCTCCCCCTAACATTGGGAAAATTGTTTAATCAAAATCACAAGTGACTAATTATGTCGCAAATCAATCTCCAGTTAATGGTTTAAGATACTTTATTATAGAAGGAGACTCATAAACAACATATATTCCGAACCTTTTTTGAGGATTCATATTTTTTTGTTGTAGTGGAGCAATAGGAACATATACCACACATCCAAATATTCTAACATAGGAAATATTTGGCTCTTGACTAAAAGGCAATCACAATTGAGAGAATTTATGATAACTCATTAGCCTTAGCGAATGAGTACTACTGCATGTAAAATTGCATATCCCCATGTTGAAATGGGAAGCTTTGTTCTTATAAGTAGTAGTCAACAATTAATAAATGATTCTTCTAAACCATTTTGAGTATACACATAAACAACAGATTTTTCTATTGTTATCTCAGTTGACAGGCAATAGTAATGAAAGCTTGTGATACAAACTCACTATCATTATCAAGACAAATCATCTTGATTACATAATCTAGAAACTGTGCTCTTAATCAAATTATTTGTGTACATAATCTAGCAAATGCCAAATTACAAGTTGATAATAAGCACACATGTAACCGTCTTGTAGATGCATATATTAAAACCATGAAATATCTAAATGGTCCAAATGGTGGATTAATAGACCCATAAATATCACCTTGAATACATTCCAAAAATGCAGGGGATTTAACCCAACCTTCAGTAGTAACAGTCTTATAATTAATTTGTCTTGAGAACATGTAGCATATGAAAAATCCTGAAATTGAAGAATCTTTTGGTTTTTCAATGGATATTCATGTGAATTTTCAATAATTTCTTACATCATAGTTAATTTGGGATGGCTTAACTAGTCATGCTGAATGATAAATATATCTATAGTACAAACCAGATAATAAAGTATATAATTTTTCCGGAACATACTTCTTTCTAGATACAATAACTGTAATATATAGATATTCAATATGTTTATCATTTATGGTTAAATATGACATCCATTATTTCAACAAATATCTTTAAAACTTTATAAATTTCTTTGAAACTTTGTAGAAAATAATGTATTATCTATAACAAATTTTGGCCCGGTGGGTAATATTATAATTGCTCTTCCAAAGCCTTCTATTAATTTTGAATTACCTGTTATAATATTGACACTTGTATTACTTATTGTTAAATTAGAAAAATATTTTTTATCTTTAAGTATTGTATGCATTATAACACTATCCATTAGGCATATATTTTCATTATTGTGTCGAGCCAAATGATGAGAAATATTCAATTTCTTCATTAAAAAGAAAACATCATAAGACATAATTAAAAGAAATATAATATATGACAAAATAAGAAAAATACATGGTGAGCATTATAGCTCTTATTATATGAAAATACGAAAAGAAATATAAAAGACATAAACACAAACATTCTTATTATTTTTAATCCCTAACTTTCCTAATCATGATTTTCAAAAGAAGTTGGTTACTTCCAAATGAGTTATATTAATGCCATTAATTTCATCATATCCATTAAGACAATTAAAATCATCATCTTTGTATACAAAATTTGTCTCAACATCGTCATTTTGATATTTCAAATTTGTTTCCATATTGTTCCCCATCTTTTTGATAGAGGCTTGATAAAGTTTTTCTAGATGATCAAGTATATGATAGGTACGTGACCAATGCCCTTTCATACCACATTTAAAACATTAATTTTTTGTGGCTTTTGGAGGGTTACTTGAACCACTTTTGTCCTTTTTTTGCCATTCATTATTTTTCTTCTTTTGGTGGTTTGTGATCATAATTGTTGCTATCACCACTATAATAATGGTAATTATGGCAACTGCCACGACCGCAACTATGACCATAACCATGGTAATTGTTACGCATTATCTCATTCACTTTAAGGAATGGAACAGATCCTATGGGACAAATCTTGTAACACCTTACATCCCAAACACCTCACGACTTAACAAAAAACTTCAAAAGACAACAGAAAATGGGCTGGAGTTGCGGCCGCTACAATACCACTGTGGCTCCGTCCCCTTTCTTTTCCTCTAGATGCCACTGACTTTGATGGTGCCATGGCCTGGCTTCCTAGTGCTGCGGTGCCCCCTCCTGGTTTTTATACCAGCAAATTCCAAACTCTAGGGCGAACTTCTGACGCACATAACTTTATGCTTCGACCTCCAATTGACCTGATTTCAACTCTTACAAGTCAATATAGTCTCAATCTATCCATAGATACTAATTTTTCCTCAATCCACCTCTGTAGGGAGATTTTGGACACCTAACACCATTTTGGCCACCTTTTTTACCAAAACTCACAACTTACAACTCCCATTTGCCACCAAAGGCAATTTGACTATTCAGAACCATTCACATAGGTCCAAAACCACTTAATCAACTTGTCCAAAGAGGTTTCACCTCAAAGGAACCATTCCCTTGAGATTTAATCCCCTTGAATCCCAATTGACAAAATAGACTATAGGCTCTAAAACACACCGACAAAGCCCAATTCCACCATTGGGCTCACATATACCACAACTCAACACCAAACCACATCCATCATACACATCACATACAACACAATTCCCCACTCATAACATACCATTAACATCATATCCATTACTAACATAACATCATAACACCACTTAGTTACAAACCATCTATTCTACTTAGCACAAGGTACATATCCAATTATATAAACACTACATAGACTATTCCCACATCTAGTATACTACTCCCTCGTCTTCTCCAGACCAGTGCCAGAATCTTCACCTGAAAGGGCTAATTCATGGGAAAGGGGTGTGAGACAATGTCTCAATAACCGGGAATAACCATACACATACATATATACATATATCTCATACAATCTCATGAATGCAATATGAAATGGAATGGAATGCATGTCTCCCTCACACACAGCTAGAACCATGAGCTATCATCATAACAGGATATTTCATATAGGTAATTCTCTTCCAACAATTGATGAAGATTGATTCCAAGACATCACTAAACTCACCTCCCACTAGTGCACTCGGCCAAAGGTAACACAAATTGGTGGTGATTTAGGGAAAGAACAGTCCACTGCCGCCTGGCTCCCCTAGCCATAGGAGAGGATTTAGTGATAGGGATCCTATCTTTATCCTCCCTTATCATATATCATATCATCAAATCATATATCATATCATATCGCTATCACCACCCAATCCATCATATATCACAATCTCACAATGTCATGTGGTTATGCTTATGTCATATCATCATATAATCATCATCATCATGTATCACAATGTCATGCATGCATTATGTCATGTCATATTAATATCATCATCTCTAATCATCATCATAGTCATCATAATCATCATATCCTATGAGTCTAGCCGTATACATACCATGATATAAAGACAGACCATACACACACACATATCCATATCGTAGTATAAACGGAAACATGCATATATACACACATATATACCAACATAATATACATATACAATATAAATAATACAAATACCCGATTTCTTCAAGTTGTCAATTTTCACACATACGGATTCCATGAACTTCTAAAGTGGTCCAACGCAACTTGTATCCCTTTCGGTCAATCAAACAATCACTACAACATAATAATACCTCAATTAACACAATATACAACTTGATCAAAAACCACAATCCAACCACTTTAGCCTAACCCCAGGTACCAATACTACTTTCATGCATCATTAAGCTCCTAGGAACCATTCAAACATCAATTAATCCAATATACTTTGAATTCCCAAGAGCCCTAACTGAGAACAACCTAGGGTTAAGCTTAAATCATGCATAATTCCTTCAAAACTCACACCCAAGCAACAAGAACACTAAATCACACTCCATTAACCCCATTTCAACCATTTCAATCGGTGGGATTTGGCCAAAACCAAAGATCCGAATTTATACCCAAAAAATCCCAAGTTTAAACTGAAGAAAATGGAAAGAGAGGAGTAGGGATCACTTACCAACCAAGATTCAAGCTTCAAGAGGCTGAAAACTACTCCCAATGGCAGAAAATTGCAAACCCTACCAGAGCTTGGGACATCCGGGCTCTGACGAGGGTGGGGAGTGATCGCCGGTGCAAGAAAAAGGGGGTGAGATAAAGTGATAAGGCATATACAAGGAGCGGCTCCTGGTAGGATTCTAAGCGGGAGGAGCATATGAATGAATCGAATACATACCAGAACGAGAGAAATCCAGAGACTGTATAGGTATGGGGCTATATGGTTAAGGATAGCTTAAAGGAATTGATAGGTATTACCTAAACCAACAAGGTGCATCTATCTTTTCGGTAGCCTATCCTTTAAGAACTCCTCAGTTAAGCGTGTTTGACTTGGAGCAATTATGGGATGGGTGACCTCCTGGGAAGGAGGTGTGTGAGTGAGGACAAAGCACATTGAAATGGCTTGTGTTGGTTTGTGGGGACAGTCATTAATCCCGAAAAGTGGCTGGATGTTATAGAGCTCTCCATCGATCCCTTTGTTTTCTTTCTTTTCTGTTCATCCGAAATGATCTTGATTTATACAAAAATCCTGACTTCCGCCGCGGCTCCAGATAAGTCCGCCACGGAGCCACTAATTTCAACCTGAAAAAGCCACTGGAACTCACTCTCATCTCGATGGCCCTACTTCTCACTATGATGTGGAGCTCTTTTCCCTCCACGTTGATTCTTCCATTGTCCTGTTTCCTCTTATGCTGTACACAACGCCAATACAAATATTATGAGCGTTGTTACAAATCTCATGATTTTTTATTCACAACTTATTATTTTTTTTCAGCCACAAGAAGACATGAGATTAATTCAAAATACTTTTTAAAACTTTTTTCATGATATTGCGGCTGCAGGAGTACATTTGAGGTATAAAAGGTTGAAAAGATTTTTTTCCAAAAAAGTCCTCATTAGTTATTTCTTACCACATAATTTCAATTGAGAACTTATTTTAAAAACTGTTGAATTATAATCACTAATAGTTTTAAAATCTTGCAAATGCAAATGCATCCATTCATAATAAGCATTGAGCAAAATCACTATTTTTTATGATCGTACCTTTCTTTCAAATTATTCCATAATTTAACCGGATCTTTTACTGTTAAATATTCCGCTTTCAATCCTTCGTGCAAATGATGACGAAGGAAAATCGTTGTCTTAGCCTTTTCTTGATTAGTTGTCTCATTTCCTAGTAAAATTACCTCTCCTAAGCCTATAACATCTAGGTGAATTTCAACATCAAAGATAAATAGTTTTTTCCCGTTATATCAAGGGCTATAAACTCAAGTTTGATGAGATTCACCCTAATTCAAATTAAAACAACTATAACAATTTGATTTGATTCTAAATATGAAATGTAAACATAGATTAATTATTTTAGTTCAACCATAGCTCAACAATATATATATATATATAAATTAACAAAATAATTGTCATCTATTCTAAAATTTATCAGGTAAATATATATCCAATTGGAGATCTAAAAAAGTTATATTTTATGAGTTCTAGCAAATAATACCAACAACAAAATAACTACTATATAGCAACTCATAATATTGTGAATTTAGATAATAAAGTATCAAAATTTTATGAAATTGAAATAACAATTTAATATATGAGGGGACAATTTGAAAAGTTAAATTGCATACTAAATAAACAACAACACAATTGAATCTACATACTAAATTATATCTTAAAAAAATTAAATAACATTCATGCATGTATAGATATGATCTAGAAATAACTAAGTAATGTTCATGATGCATTTTATTATGCTAACGTAATATTTAGTAAAGAAAATGAACAATACACATCTCTTATCAAATGGGATGAACATATATATTGATCATAAATATAAATTCATAATTATAGAATCAAAAACAAATCAATTAAGATAAGAAGAAGAAGAAGAAGAAGAAGAAAACATGATAATACAAATCCTACTGGCAAGATAAACCAAATAACATAATTAAAAGACTAGTAAAAAGGTACCCAAAAAAAAAGACTAGTAAACATGAGTGTTATATTAATACATTATCTTGGCATAAAACACAACAAAATGATAAGGCATTGTATAAAGCATACCTCAAATCTTTAAGCAAATTGTGTTGATAATGTGTTATAAAATAATAAGAAAAATGTAAGCAAGAGATGAACAAAAGAAGATAGATTTGGAGAAGACAAAGTGAAAAGTATTTCACATCCACTGTATCAACACAAGGTACATACCCTCTATTTATAAATAATCTTCCAACTATTAAAAGACTCACATAAGGGTTACAATGCTATCAATAAGAATATAATGGTACAGTATTACATATTTGTTGGTTATAAAGTAATAACTATAAAAACCCCTAAAAGGCCATTCAATGAGAATGTTATAGAATATATGTAGGATATTAACATGAGGAAGGTTATGTAGTTTAAGACATTAAATGTGGAGGATACCAATAGTTGGGGGTTATGGGTATCCACATAATTCATACAATATTCACAATAAATAAACTTTCAGTTATATACTAACTATTTAAATGAGAAAGATAAAAAACATAATGACAAAAATTTATAAAAAATTGATATTATAAAAATTAAAGGGAGTAAATATAAGAAGTTAAAAAATATAATTTAATACTATGCACAAATTTAAGGTTGGTGATAGTATTGGATAATGGGACAGTTGTTTCAAACAATGCATCATGCATAAATTATAAATATAAATTTTCAACCAATATTTTTAAAATTAATAATGTTAATTAAAAAAAATAAAAAATTAAACCATTCAAATTCCATGTTGATTAATTATTCAAAGTAAGAGATACATACCTCCTATGCATATCTTTAAAAGTATACAAAGAATCTAGACTCATATCATCATCGGATATCCACAAATATGGGAACTTTATCTAGAAAGTTGAGCGTCAGCCTAACGTATTTATTGGTGAAAATATCTGAGCCAAGGTTTCATGATTTAATAACATCAATTTCATGCACAAGTCGTGCTTGTTGGGACGCCATTTTGACGCGGCTTTGATTGGGTTCGCTTCTTCTCTATATGGTTTCGTGAATATTTAACGAACGCGTTCTTCCGTAGATACTCCTAATCCGAATAATAATATTAATTCCATTCCACAAAAGTAGCTTGGCTTTACCAGTCCCTTACGTTGAGTTGAATTAATGAGATACATGAGCAACATATGGATTATTAAATAATTATTTTGCTCGCCTTACATAAGCCTCCAACTCGAACTAGACCGTTTAATTGCTTGATAATATAATATATCTTTGTTTTACTTTAAGTGTATTATAATAATGCAATTAGATTTTGGCTGCCGCACCATTCATGTCTCCTTATCTTATCTACAATACTACTTCTATTCTACTTGCTTTTATATATATATATATATATGTTGACCCTCTAGCCCAAACTTTCTGGGCCCACCACTAGATCAGTTCTTACTAACTAAACACATTTTCATTATTGGCTTATAGGATCATCAATATCAACATACGTACATAACATATATATATATATATGATATGTAACACTATATAATTTATATATACATGCACACATATATATGAATATACATCATACATATATATTATCATTTTGTCAAAATCTTGAGTCTATAAGGTAAACTCACAACATAAACTGGTAAGAATTTATCTCTATTAATAAATTATACAGACTCAATTGTTCAATGATGATAGTGGCATAGAACAAAAAATAAAATAAGGGTTGAAGTCGAAACATGTGCAGATTTAAAAAAAAATAAGAAAGGGTTCAAATGAAAATAAAAATGTATTTGCAAATAATATAAAGAGATGTGATGTGTTTAATTAACGTGAGTGATAATTTTTGGATATATAAGAATATAATATTAAGGGAAAAAACGTAATATTATCAAGAAGGGGACATTTAATATGCATCATATTATCGAAATATATATAGACTTTTTAGTCCCTTAATTTTGTTGAAGTTTTATTTTGATCGTTTAATTTTATTAAACTTCATTATAATTCTTTAACTTTAAAATGTAGTTAAAAACTTTCTAATTACTAACATTATTAAATATGTTAACGGTAAATGATGACATAGCATGCTCAAAAGACAATTCATTAATACTATTAAAATAGATGATTCCCTTTCAGCAGTTGGTAAAAATTGATTTCGTGATATCACCAAACTCATCTCATACTAATACAACTCGGCCAAAGGTTACACTAGTACCTCATTCCCCTGGACCCCTGAATTGGGGATTTAGTGATAGGGATATTTCATCATATCATCTTATCCATATCACCTAGCTCTCCTATCTATAGAAGAGGATTTAGTAGCAGTGATCTTTTGTCATATCATCATCATATCTCATCTCATCATCATCTCAACATCCGTCTCACATGATGCAATCATATGGTGATAATGTCAATGTCATGCCAACATGTCTCCAAACACATATATATCATCATCTTAATCATCATATGGACATGTTAGCATGCAATAGTATGAGGATGCTACAAAATTATACATACACATTATATACAATCATCCTATCTCAATTAGCCATATATATACCACGATATGTAGAAAAATCATACACATACACAACCAATATCATGGTATAAATAGAAACATGCATATATACATATATATATATATCAACATATATCGCAAACACCTAGTTACCTTAAATTGTCAATACCACACACATAGAGATTCCACAAGCTTCTCGGATCGCCAACCCACAACTTGAACTCCTTTGATCCACCAAACAATCACTACAATGCCATAATATTCCCTATTAACATAAAACATAATTATTTAAATCCACAATACAACCAATTATGCTTAACCTAAGGTTCCAACAACATTTTCATACATCAATGAACCTCATACAACCATTTAAATCATGTATCAACACTTCCAATTTAGATTTCACACTCCCTTAAGCACTTCCAACCTAGGATTAGGCATAAATCACACATACTCCCTCTAAAACTTATACCCAAGTATCATTAACACTAAATAACACCTCATTAATTCCATTATATCCATTTTAATTGCTAGTATTCGGCCAAAACCAGAGACCCAAACATATACCCAAAAATCTGTCCAAAAACCGAAGAGAAAATAGAGGAGGGGAATCAAGGATCACTTACTAATAATTAATCAAGCTTCTAGAGTCCAGAAATCACCCCCAAGTGTCAGAAATCTCAAACCCTAATGCTGCTCTTCGTTTCTCCCTTTGTTTCTCTCTCGCTCGGCTGACTGAAATGCTTCTAATTTAAACAAATTTTTGGTCTAGTGCCGTGGCGCGAGTGCTCTTGGCCCAGAAAATTTTTGAGTTTCCACAATTGTTTAACCACGACAGCTCTGTACGTACCTCACTGCGGCATGACCCCTCTCTATCACCATTTTCATATTTGTCTCATTTGGATCATTTCTCTAGTCCCGGTTCCTTTGATCTTGCACACATCATCAATTATACTCCTCATTAGCTAGATACTAAGTCTAGAATAGTATGTTGAGGATTGTTACAGTTTCTATATAAATAAAGTTCAAATAACAAGCAAAGGCATGTATGTAAAATTAGTAATGATAATGGCGGGGCCAATAGCCTAACTTAGTGGAGGCCCAAAAAAAATTGTCATATATATGTGTTGTAAAAAAAATGTAATTTTGTGCTAGTATATTATTAAAATAAATAAAACTTTTGAGTTGAACAAAATGGGATCAAATTACTAATAATACGAGTGGGAAAATCAACAATATACTATAAAAATCAACATTCAATATTCTTATAAACAATTTTACTATTTTAAATATTCATGAGGACTATCTACTTAATGTTCATGCAATGAATAACAAAAATATATTAAAATATGCATTATTATCACTCAACGTGAATTCAAATAACATATTAGAAGAACATTTTGAATAAAAAGAAAGAATTATTTGATTATACATGTAAAATTTTACGACGATCATCCATCAATTTGTAAAACAAATATTTATAAAGCATTATAAACGCATTTTATCTAACAATTCAGCCTCTGAAAACAAATATAATATCAAAATATATTGCATACATGCAAAGTTAAGAAGCTTTGCGGGTAGGCATGTGGACACTGCCCAGCCTCATATAGTGGAGGAACCACTTATGCTAGTGGGGGAAATGTCTCCACTCAAGGTTTTGCATATATGTGTGCGTGTATATATACACCCACACACACACATATATATATATATATGTCCATATATATATACACATAGACATATATATGTGTGTGTATATGCCTCCACTCATTATAATTCCATATGCATATATATGTGTATATGTATGAGAAAATTTTAAAGAGGTACATAAAAGTAACATATTCCTAAATTGGTATTTCAAAATTGAAAATTTATGTGAATTAGTTGAAAATTTATTTATATATGCTGTTTATGGATGTCATTATGTAAATATGTTACTTTCATAATACCTAATTAAAATTTTCCATATATACATATATATACATACGTGTATATTGTGATAAGTATATATATATGACACAATGTCATATATTTTAAAGGGCCCAGATACCGCCATACATATCAAAATGATATTATATGTATACTTGTAATTTTAAATTTTGAATCCATTTAATTCATATCCAAAGATGGAATTGCACTGAGATAGAGTTACATAGGGTTGAAGAAATAGATATGCCATGTTTGGTTCACGAACGTGTTTTTGAAAAAAGTAAAAGAAGTGGAAGTGGCAATGAAAAAGGAAGTGGGTTTAAAAAAAGTTTAGTATGTATCAAGATATTTGGTATAATTATGACCTTTTAGATGTGACCATATAATGAAAAGACTATAATGCCCCCAGCTACCAAAAGAAAAAACTCCCTTCTAATCTCTCTTGCTTAGACCTCTAATCAGTGTCTTCCCAAACCATCCACTAACAAATCGCCAGCAACTTCCCACCTCCAAGAATCTATACAATGAGAACTCACAAAATAGATATTTTGTAACAACCTACTCCAATTCACCTCCACACTTCACCAAAATTCTAAAAAACTGGCCAAACAAAACCAAAACAAACAAATCAGAATCTGGTGCCAAGACCTCCACAGTGTCAGCATGATGAGAAAGCTCTCGAATTGAAAAACTTTTGGAATAGAGGTGACTAGCGCTGTGGCGCCCCTTGCTGATACCATATCAACAAATTTCAAGTTTTTGGGACGAACTTTTGACATGCATAACTTTATACTTCAACTTCTGATTGACCTGATTCTAACTCCTATAAGTCAATCTCGTCTCAATCTAACTATAAACATCAATTTCACTTAAATCCATCTCCGTATAAAGATTTTGGACACCCAACATTGTTTTAACTACTTTTTAGCCAAAACTCACAACAAACCTCTTCTAATTGCCATCCAAAGCAAATTGGCACCTAGAGACCATTCACACAGGTCCTAATTGACTCAATCAACTTGTCCAAAGAAATTTCACCCCAGAGAAACCACTCCTCCAAGATTTGGCCCCCTTAAACCCCAATTTTACTCAATAGGCTACATACCCAAAACACACATACAAGGCCTAAAAACCCCCTTTGGGCTCACACACAACCATTCTGACTCATAAACACACCGAAACATGCATACATCACACCACAATATCATCCTAACTCATCATCATCAACATCATCCCATATCATTCATCATCATCATATATATATATATATTAGATAACCATCATCATTACAGTCATCATGATCCTCATATCAATTACAAACATGCTATTCTACTTGACACAATATATAACATAGACAATACACACACCACCGATGACTTGAAGATTCCCAACGCCGGAGTGACTTTACCTCCTTTATCTTCTCCGGACTAGTACCAGAGTCTTCGCTTGCAATGTTAGTCATGGAAAGAGTTGTGAGACAAAGTCTCAATAACCAAGGACACACACAGGCAACCTATATAATAATTCATATAATAATGCACATGGTGCAATGAATGCAAAATGTCATGGAATATATGTCTCCCTTATACATGGCTAGAATCACAAGTTGGCATTATCACAAGACATTTCAAATAGGTGACTCCCTTCCAACTGTCAGTGAAGACTGATTCTGGGACATCACCAAGCTCACCTTACACTAATACAACCCGGCCAAAAGTTACACTAGTACTTGGACTATAGCTCTCCTTCCCCTGAACCACCGCAAATTAGTGATAATTTAAAAAAGGTGTGATCTATTGCCACCTGGCTCTCCAGGCCATGGGAAAGGATTTAGTGGTAAGGATCCCTTCCTTGTTTCACCATATCATATATCATCATATCATATCTCATCATCACCACCTGATCCACCATTTTGCACAACGTACATGTAATGATGATGTTCATGCCATGCCACTATACAATCATCATCATTATCATATTCATCAATGTCATGCTAGCATGCTATGAAATTACATAATGTCATGTTAACATATGTATATCACTATGTAATCATCATATTGTTCATCATTATCATATACTATCTCATCTAGCCATGTGTACACCACGATATGTAGAAAACCATATACACACACATAATAATATCATAGTATGAATGAAAATATGCATATATATATAAATACAATCAACAAAACATATAAATATAGACACCCAGTTATCTTAAATTGTCAATACCACACACACAGAGATTCTGCAAGCTTGTCAGATTGCCAACCCATGACTTGAACCCCTTTGATCAACCAAACAACCTCTACAATACCATAATATCTTCAATTAACATATAGCATAATTATCCAAATTCAATAATTCATCTATTTAGGCTTAACCCAAGGTTCCAACCACATTTTCATACATCAATGAACCCCATATACCCATTCAAATCATATCAACACTTTCAACTGGGATTTCACACTCCCCCAAGCAATTCTAACCTAGGGTTAGGCATAAATCACACATACTCCCTTTGAAACTCATACACGAACATCATTAACGCTAAATAACAGCTCATTAATCTCATTATATCCATTTTAATTAGTAGGATTAGGCCAAATCAAAATTCCTATATATATCTAAAAAATCACCTCAAAAACTGAAGAAAAATGGAAAGGAAGGAGCAAAAATCACTTACCCACTTGTAATCAAGCTCCTAGAGGCCAGAAATCACTTCTCAAGACCAGATCTTTGAAGCCCTAACGCAGCTCTTCATTTCTCCCTTCGTTTCTTTCTGCTTTGTGTGTCTGATATGTTTCCGTTTTAAACAATTTTCTCGAATCTCTCCGTGACGCTAGTAAGTTCGCCACAGTGCTAGTGCTCTCGGCCTAGAAAAATTTTAAAACATCCCAAGTATCTCACCATAACAGCCCTATACCTCGCCATGGTGAGGCCCTTTTCTATTTCAGATTTTAGCTTTTGTCTTATTTAAATCCTTTCTCTGGTTCTAGTTCCTCTGATCCTATACGCATTATAAAGTACACTTTCCATTAGCTTAAGACTAAATTCAGGATAATGTAATGAGGGTTGTTACATATTTCAACAAATAATCAGATTTCACACAAAATTTAAAATATATATATATATCGATGGCTTTCTCCATTATCGTTGGTGTTCTTAATCATGAGCTCCATATGTGCTCTTTGCAGCAATGAAAGCTTGAGGGAATGAAGATGGGAGATCTGCCACCATCTACCACATTGCCCTCTCTAGTACTATCGCGTTGTCATTGTCATGAACCCAGAAATTGAAATCGGAGATTGTGCTTGCGAAGTTTGGAACCTACTTTGTCGTTGATGCATCCACTTCCATGGAGGCTCTTGATATGCTACAATTGAGAACCATTGTCGACAATTCATATAGAAATCAATGGAGATGGTGGAGGAAGAAGGAGATGGTGGTGCAAGGTTAGTGAAAGATTGGTCAAAGGGAATGATGGTTGTCATCACTGTATTGGTGTTGCCATGGTGTTATCATCACTAGTAGGTGAGAGAATATAGGGCAAAACTGTCTCAAAAAATGACTTCCATGGAACTCTGGATAAAAGCCACTTCCATGTATTTTAGCATAAATGAGTTCCACGATTATTTCCTACTCACCAAACACACAAATATCCACTCTTCCATTTTTTTCTCCACTTCCATCATACCAAATGGGGAATAAATGTCCCCTCTCATTTTTTTTAAATATTGGTAGGTATATAATATAAAATTTTGATATTATACTCCCATATAAATTTTAAATTTACTAAATTAGATGAATTTATTAAGTTCACATACGTATTTTTATATTATTTGATGAATTGATGTTATAATTTAAACTCACTAAATCTAGGCATGTATGGTTTTATCATTTCTCTTATTTTTTTATTTTATTTTTCTTCTTTTTTTTTTCCATTTCCTCTCCTTTTCTCTCTTTTCTTCTTTTTCTCTCTATTTTCAAATTGATCTTGCTTTAGTTACACAATTGTAGTTTTAAAGTATAATTTTATGAAAATGCTATAAAGCACCTTTTACTAAGTTGTTAGATAAAATAGTTTCTGTAGTACTTTATAAATATCTCTTTAAAAAATTGTTATGGGAAATTTTTAATTTTCAATGAATAATATTTTTCCTTCAAAATATTTTAAACAGTTATTCATTAAATAATAATGATATTGTTATATCGTCATGGGCATGTACAGAATTATATATTCCTATGAGGATATAACTTTTAAACAATTACATGAATGTTGTGAAACTGTGCATATATAGAATTATATCCTCATGGGCATTATTTAAGTAGTGAAATTGTTGATGTTATTATGAAAAGCAATGCTTAGTATTGAAGAGGAAGCAAAATATTGTTAAATTAGTTAATATTATCTAATTTAATCTAAAACTTTGAAATACATTTTTAAAAAAATTATATTGTAAAAATAGAATTAATGTCTAGTTAAAAAAAAAAAGATGACAATTAATGATGAAATAGGTGAAAATGAATTGTGTGTGGCAATGGTCTAATGGCCTAGTGGCATCAATACTTCTCAAGTAGATGGGGGCCGTGGGATCAAGTCTCACCAATAGCAAATTGTCATCTTGTGTGGGTGATGAGGTATTTATAGTTGTCCCAATAAAAAATAAAAAATAAAGAAAATGAAATCCATAGGTGTGTTTGAGAGAGAGAGAGTGAGCATATTATAATTGATGCTATATTATACTTTTATATGGGTACTCACTCATGTCCTTATTATGTCATATTTGTACGATAAGTTTTTAGTCTAAAATATGTGGTGTTGAATATTTTTTCCCATTTTATCAGCCTTTAATTCTTTCTTATTTTTTATTTATTACCTTGTAATGATAATAGAATGTGATATTTAATAAAGGTAAAATGTGAAATGTTGATACTTTTTGCATTGATTTCAAATAAAAAAATAATTTTTTTAATATACGTGTAATTGATACAAAATACCTTATAATGTAGACCGGATGGAGTATTTTTTTAACAAACTTAATAAGCAAAACTAGCTTCCTCAATTTCTATGTAGTTAGTCAAACTAAACTTACATTTTAGACCTGGGGATAAAATAAAGTAATTCCATCTGAAGCGACGAAATGTGTAGCAAATTGCACAGTGAAATATGCTTCGCATGCAAAACGGGCAGCAATGTATGTTTTTTTTTTTAATTTATCTTTCAAATATATGAATCCGTTGCGCTGTGAAAAACGTTGTAGCTCAAAACATATTAATAGTACATCATCAGTTTAAATATTTTCTTTAAATAAAATGTGGCCTATGGGATATATATGTTTTTTTCAATAAAAACATCTTAATGAAGGATCATCTTAAATAAAATATGACGTAATATAAATACATTTTTACAATAAAAATTTTATGACCTGGATAAATATGAATTTCTTTGAATAATCAATTAATATATATATATAGTTATCTCATAATTTCACGTCACATTTCTAGAACATGTATGAGTATATTGAACAATTTAATGAGGGATCACCTTAAAAATAAAAATAGCTAGAATGTGCGGTTCAAACGACAACTTTGTGATTAGGTATCACTTTCTTAAGATGCATGCATGTTGCATGTAAATGAAGTTTCTGATCATTAGGTATCACTTTTTCCTTTCCTATTAAAGATTCATGCATGTAAATTTTCAATTTAATTTATTATGGTTATAAATATACATTTTCCTGTCCTAAATGTAAGAAATAAATAACTAAATTATCAGAACTAAGAAAACAAATAGATATCTTAAATATGTCACACAGAGATTTTGTTTTCCGAAATGGCTTCATTTAATATTCTCACTTAAATCTCTTTTAACTCATACTATCTCATAACAATAATAAGTTTATTTTAATTAAGAATAAAGTAAAAAAAATATTAATTTGTAGGATAAAAGTCATTTATTTCTCACATTTTAAAAAAAATAAATTTAAAAATATTTTTTATATTTTAAAATGGAGAGATTATATATATGTGTGTGTATAGTAGTAATTCAAAATAATATTTGGTCTTTTAAATATTTAAAGTATGACCCTTCGTTTCGGTTCATAATATCCGGCCGGCTCTTAAAGTGGAAGCCCCTGTCCGAAACCAAACTCTGCCCAACACGCTTTCTTTCAGACTGTGCACAGTCACACTTATTAACCTCAATATTCTTTCTGGCCAAAAAACAAAAGGCTCAATATTCTTTAACATCAGATTATGATTTTAAAAAAAATTGCCAGCTTGTTATTAAAGTTTCGCATGAAGTGGGTCCCTGCGATAACTTTCGTCTGGTGCTGTTGTGTATAGAATTATTGGCACTATAACAATATTTTTTATTTTATTATTTTGAGAATAGTGTTGTAAAATTATTTTTGAGGATAAATTTTGAAAATAAAAAAATTTATTTGAATAATTGTTCTCAAAATTATAACTAGTAAGTAATAGATGAATTATTCAAAATTTATAATTTTACTATTAATGAGGTAGATGTTTATCACATTTTCTTATATTTTTCAGAATAAAAATTATAAAATATGTTCTGAATTTTCTGTTATTTTATTTTTCTATTTTTCAGAACAGTTTATAAAAAACAAATTTATCAAATAAATTTTCTGAGTTTTCTGTTTCTAAAAATAAAAAAATTATTTTTAGAGACAGAATAAAACAAACTCATTATCATTGTGTGTGTGTATATATAAATATATATGTAAATTATCAATTTACATATATATTTATATATATGTAACGTAGGATTGAGCTACACTGAATTAACGGCATCAATAAGGCTCTATGTTAGACTTTTTATTTTCTCTTTTTTTTTAACTTCATAAATTGTTAATATACTTTTTTAGTGGGGTCCACACTATTTAAATCAAATCATTTAAGTGGGATTCACATTTTTCTTATTTTTAGTGGATGGGTTTATAGATGTGCACTCTTTTTTTTACCCAATAATTCCTCCTAATATTTTTTTTTAAATCTTTTCTTAAACATATTTATGCACTATTTACTGTTGAAATTATATCCATGACATAATTCCAAATCACTTTTAATTATGAACTGGAGCTGGTTGAATTTAATTCCTCACTTTTACAACTAAATACACCATCACCGCACAAAATCTAGATCAAAATAAGCCACATAATGTTTATAATTGCTTTCAAAAGTTTTGTAGGTGGTTTTTCTGTACAATTGCTTACAAAAGTAAATATTTGTATAACCTCCTACAAAACAACACACTTATGTTGACTTGACACTTGCATAGTAGGCAGATTATAATTACCCACAATAATTTAAAATAACCTCCTACGAAATTCATTTTTAGCATAGTGATAACTTATAAATACCTTCGTGTATTTTTTTATATTTTTCCTTTCTACATATATATATATATATATATTGTTATGTACAAATGAGTTCTTATTTACATGATTCACATTAAACAATAATAATTAGATTATATTCTGTGTATTTGTATGAAATTTATGAATAGGATGACTCTTTATTATATTAATATATATATATATAATATAAAATTTATAGAAAGGGATAATATTTATAAACAATGAATATTGCTCACTTACGGGACTGCTTGGTATGTTTCTCGAGAAGTAACTTTTTGAAAAGTATACTTTCTACAAAATTTAATTTTAATTTACTTGTTGCATTTTGTACTTCCTAAGAAATATAAATTATTTTAAATAAATTATTATATTTTAATATTAATTATATAAATACCATTTTTATTAAAAAATGATTAGGATGTTAAAGGTTATTTTTGAAAAAAATTATTATAAATACTCCCCCCATTTCTTTTTATAAGATGCTTTTTTTAATTTTTTTTTTGCCTTTAATATAAAATAATTTTAGAATTGTCTCAATCATTAAATATTTTTTACCAAAAATATTCTTTGCTTAAAGTTAATAATTGATATTAATATAAATAATTATACCAATAGTTAGTGATATATTAAATATTATTCTCTTAAAGAAAGGAAAAAAATTATTAATGAAATTCATTAAATATGAATAATTTTAAAAAATAATTAAAAATTTTTACAAATTTAATAAAGTTAACTATTTTTAATTAAAATTTTTAATATGTATAAAATTGATTAAAAATATCTTATAAAATAGATTGAAAGAAGTAATTCACAGAGTAAAATTTTTTTAAATTTTATTGAGGTCGTAGGATTTCTCAAATTAAATATAATTTTTTAGGAATTTATATCCATTTTCAAAACTAAACAACAATTATTAATATACTTTATTGGGAAATTGAAAGTTCCCCTCCCCACTTTTCCTTATGCTGAGCAGCCCTTAAAATTCCGTGATGTGTGTGATGTGAAGCCTACAGTTTAATATTTTATTATTTTAAATTGATAGATGAGTCCAATTATGTCAGCGCAAACATTTTCTACAGAATATATTATTACCATCTGGTGAATCTACCTTTTAGCCTATTTTTGATGTGACTAGGATATGAAAAGTCAAAAACCCATTGGTGCCGTAAACTGCAGTTTGAATTTTCAACTTTGGTATGGTATGAGTATTTTCATGTCAAACCAAATTAGACTCCTCATTATTGCGATTGACGTAGAAATTCACTGTGAGAACTGGGTATCAATGTTTTAAGTGTCAGATTGAATGTTGAATTTGAAATATTATCTGGCCATGTTTTTATGGTTTAATTAATTAGAGCAGTTGAACTGATGATTTAATAATTAAATAAAAATAATATTATATATAATAATATATATAAATAAAATATTAAATTATTAAAAAAATAAATTTAAGTAATTTAAATTTATAATAAGTTAATAAACTCATATAGTAATAATATATATTAAATTATTAAAAATAATATTAAAATATTTTAATATGATAACATTACATGACCATAATATTATAAAATGACTATATTCTTTCCGTCCCTAATTATAAGAAACAAATATTACTTTATCTGTATAAAAAAAATAATTTTGGTAGTTAAACTCATTAATTGTACTACAATTTCAATTTTTTTCTAGAATTACCCACATTAAAAGTCTGGAGTAAGACTATTAATTATTAGTACTTACCAATACAACATTAATTACTCAAGGGTATAAAAGAAAAATGATATTAATTATTCTACAAATTTTATTCATATCTCTTATATTTTGGGATAAATAAAGAGTCTCAAAATTCTCTTATAATTTGTGAGACGAAGGGAATACAATACAATGAAATTTTTCATTTTTATAATTACCAATTTTAAAATAAAAAGGGAAATAGTGTTTTATTTTCTAATAATTTTTATAATTAATATTTTTAGTAAAAAAAATTAAATGAGTTAAATTTTACACAATTTAAAAAATTGTCTAGTTCCCAGCTCAATTTCGATTTCCGACTCAAAAGTCGGTTCAAAGCAGTTCAATCCGGTTCAACCCCTAAAACGGTCTGAAGCTGAAAACCGAACTGTTTTTCTCTTTGAGTGACGGTGTCTGACCATCTGATCCGGTCCGGTTCTCAAAACATTGTTAGATATGCCAAAATTATTTGGCGATATAATCAATATTTAATTAATAGTTAAAGAAGCACAGTAAAATATTGAAAGAGAGACTTTATCCATCAAATCAAAGCAACCGTAATACTGAAATTCGGAAGAATTTTATATTTTGATTAATAAATTTTTAATTAAAATATGACAATTATCTACTGAATTTAAAGATAAATAACTTTTAACTATGCATAAGTTAAGAAAAGCTCCTAAACTTATTAAATTTGTCTCAAATTTAATTTATTTTCCTGATTTATCTCTAATTAAATACTATATCTTTCTCATCATAAATTACATTACTTTTTCAACATACTTGATTAAGAGTATTTAGGAAAAATTTTAATTAATGATTTAAAAATGACTTATATTTTGGTCTATAAAAAATCTTTGACTTATATTTAAGACAAAAAAGAATAATTCTTGTTTGTAAATTCAATAAATATGGCAAGTAGGAAATTCCCACTTAAATACCACCTCAATTGGGTGATTCCATTTAGTATCTGTTAAAATAAAACCATATAGCATGCGTTTTTTCATGTTAAACTACTTTGGTAGTGACTATAGTGTGGCTAGGCCCCGCCTTCATCGAGAGTGGGGTTTTAGTCCCTACAGTAGGAAGAAGTGTGTTCCTATAAGTGTAAATAAGTAGGACATTTTATTATTTAAATACTACTCACATTAAACTTTTTTCATTTGGTGTTTTTCTGAAAAAAATATTTGAGAATTTCTTTGGCGTTGAGTTATATAGATTTTTATAAGCAATTATATATATTTATTATATTTTTATTTTAATTTTAATTTTTCAAGTTAAAATAGAAGTAATTGCATATACTTTTTTGTACATATCAAAAAGCTATCAATATTAGTAAAATATACTAATAACCAAACCATATTGTTGAATTTTTTAATATTGATTTTCAACCTAACATTCGTGAATGAATGTTTTTTCAAATGGAATGAATTTATGAGATTGAATAAAAGCACCTAATACAAGTGAAAGTATAAAACTCTGCCTTCTAATAGATACTATATACACACTCAACACATCATTAATGTGAGACTTAAAAAGCCTTCTTCTCGATAAGAGCTCCCAAGCACCTAAGGCTTGTCTCTCAGTCTAATTATTTTCTATTCACATACGTGCGTCATTTTTTTTATTTGTAAATGAATTAGAGTCTTCGCATTATAAAAATCTGAGAAATAAGTAGAAAATGTAATTTGTTATAAATTTTGTTATATATATTGATATATTGATTAAACTTATGTCAACCTAAAACTTTTTTAAAGGATAGTTTCCCACTAATTAATGAAAACTTTCCAACACTTTTTATTTCCTCATTAATTTTTAACTTCATAAATAACTTTTTATTTTTAGACTTTCCAAACTGCTAAATAGTATTGATTTCCCATTGAAATGGAAGAGGGAAAGATCATGGGGAGGGAGAATCTGTTTCCCAAATACCCATATTTCAACATGTAATCATTATATATAGGAAGTAAAAGTATTCACCACCCTTCATGGGAAAATAATGCACGGGTAAAATATTAAAGGAAAGGCCTAATTTTTAAAAGTGTCCGTAAATGTCGGATAATAATTAATTGTCGGTAAAACATGCAAATAATTATTATTATTTTCACTAGTGTACAAATATAATTGTTTTTAGAATAAACAAAGTTTAAATAAGTTGAGTCTTAGAGTAGATTTCGTGATTCAAAGAATGCTCACAGATATTTTTATAAATTATCCACTAACAAAGTTTTCACATCGATAACGAGATTTGCAACATATTATATATCTTTAATATAATATAATATCAAACTAGCTCAAATAGGAAGGGTAAGGTGAGGAATTAATAGTATTCAAGGGCTTAAACTCTTTTTTTTTTTATATACAACTATTTGGTATTTAATATTAGCAAATCATACTCAATTATTATCAGACCCAAGATAACTCTTCGAACATGATTTTCTCTTTCTACAAGGCTCAAACCCTCAACTTTACTTAAAAAAAATCAAGTTCTTTCCACTTGACTCAACTATCATTGATAAGGTTCAAACTCTTCTGATTTAACAGAAAAATATAATATAGTATGAATTTATGAGTTGTTATATATACACTTCAAAATCCTTGTATACATTATGATAATGCATAAACAAATCAAGCCTTGCGAGATGTGATGAATTTTAATTATGTTTTGATGTGTAAGATCTTATCAACCTTTTTCAAGGCTCATTTTGAATTGTTTCTAAATGCACCAACTCATACTAATTTTCTAATTTTAATAAAATCTTATCTTATTATATTTCATACAATCATATTTGTATTATATATCAATATTAATCTATCTGTGTTTATATAAAATATTTATAACAAGTCATTTTTTACAAGCCATAAATAATATGATCTATATTTTAAATTTTATGTAGCTCATAAAAAACTTGTTTAGTCAAATCTAATCCTATCAAATTTTATCCTCTACAATATTTTAAAGGAACCTTATAATCTTAGGTTTTTTTCGTAGTGGCTATCCATCAATCAGACGACATACGAATTGGGAATTGTAACACTTGGATGATAAGTTGGAGATCCAACTAAAGACAATCTATCCCAATCTATCCCGCCTTTCAATTTTCAAATTAACACACTCTCATGATTACCAGACCAAAGTCTAGCTGGTTTATATGATTGGGAGAAATTATATTTCATTACCCTTAGTATTATCTTCCGTTTCAAAACCCTTTTATAGTTAATTTTGCAATTAACTCCTTGAATTATTTGCTTCAAAGTTCAAAGCAACATTCTCCTCACTTTGAATTAGACAAACACTACGTGCCCGTGAGGGAAATTTAATTTATTCATATTGATCTTTTAAATGATTAAATAAATTAATTTCATAATTGATTACAAGAATTATTTTTCTAAAAATTATTATTAAACAAATAAAAGGGATAAAAGAAGAAGTTTATCTTCTTAAATTAAGAAAAATAAAATCTATATTTTTTCTCTTTTGTTTTGGTAAGGAAATTGGTAGGAAGGGGATGCATCCCCTATCCTATTGAATAAGGTGAAAATAGATCCTCTTAATACTTTCTCTTCCCACTTATCTCCATACATAGGTTTATCCAACTATTTTAAACCATAAAATGTCACCAATTGTGACATTAAATCAAATACTTCATTTATTTAGACATTTAGTCATCACCATAAAATAAGCATTATGGTCTTGTTTACAAAACTATTAAATTGATTAAAAATAAGTAATACAAACTATTAAAACAAATATATTGTTCATTCATAAGCTCTTTTTTAATTAATCAATTACAATTAATGAAAGATATTGTGTATGAAAAGAGTATACTGAGAGGGGATTCATTTCCAAGCAGGGTGCCTATGGCATGCTGGTAGTATAAACATAAGTTTAACCCAAAATATTAGTATGAATAATAACAAGCATGCATTTTTACTTAGGGAAGAATGACTGTTAGGGATCAAAACTTTGAGTTAACACTAATTAGGGACCTAAAGATTTTGAAATGACAAAAATAGACCCATGGCCCTAAACTTAACAAAATTTGGTTATTAAATTACCTAAATACCCTTCATGTAATAAAGTGTCAAATGGCTGAGGAGTATCAAAATTTGGGTGTAAAAGTGTCAAATTCCTGAAATTAATTATCAAATAACATGAGCAAATAATTATAATTGGTGAGTGAAATTTCATTCCTTAGTGTAAATGGGGAAAGATTAGTATTAAATTTTGGAATAACAGTCTCAAATGGCATTTGAGGAGTGTCAAAAACTAAGAGTGCGACTTGTAATTTTAATTAGCGTAAATTATTTAGTGTAAAGCGTCTACAAATCATTATCAAATCCTGAAATTTAAGTGTTAAATTGCTAAGGATGAGTATCTAACATTTGACATTTTGACAATCTAGACTTCTAAAATTAAAAGTCTCACTTTTAGTTTTTAACACTTCTCATCAATCATTTGACAGTATCATTTCAGGATTTGACACTAATCTTTTCCCATTTTATATTGAAGAATGAAATTTCACTTACTAATTGCAACTGTTAGCTCATATTATTTGACATTCAACTTAAAAAGTTTAACACTTTACACCTAGGTTTTGACACTTTTATTCAGCCATTTGGCATGCCGTTATTCTGAGAAGGATATTTAAGTAATTTAATAATCAAATTTCATTAAGATTAGGACTATGGGTATTTTTTTATCATTTCAAAATATTTAGGTTATTAAATGGCACTAATTTAAAGTTTTGGTTTCTAAGTGTGATTCTTTCTTTACGGAGTTGCCACTAATCTCCCAAATGCTAAGGAAGGGATTTCCCTTGGGATGCCCACAATGTGGGACACAATATGTGATCTTAAAAAATACTCCCTCTGTTCCAGTTTATAGTGCACTTTTAACTACTACACACGTACCAAGACAATGATTAGTAACTAAAATTTTTTTCCATTATTTCCCAAATTACCCTTATTTAATAATACTTCCTACATTAATAAATTGCATCCATTCTCTCCTTCATTCTTTTTTCTGAATTCCCATAAGTCATTGATAATTGTGAAAAGTAAATTTTTTTGAGAAATTCTCCTTCATTCATTTATGATTTGACCAAACTATTAAAGATTTTTCATTAAATGTATTGATAATCGTATAATATATAAGTTTATTTATTAGGGGCAATACTGGAAAGACAATAAAAAAAACACAATATAATCCGCGCAATGCACTATATTTTGAAACATGAATTTCTCATAACAGTGCACTATATAGCGTAACGGAGGGAGTAGAACTTGTATCAAATAATTTTGAAGAAAATTTAATAAAATCAAATTGAATCAAGTTAATCTAACCAATTATGATTAATTTGTACAGCCTAACGAAAGGACAATATTTTTTTTTGTGGGTCGGGGATTCATTTTGGAGGAAAAGAACAATATTAGATATTTCCCTTGTTTTTGGAGAACACACGGTGCAGCTTTTTATTATTCATGTTGTTTATATGTAACTAATATTGAGGTGTTGGAGTGTGAGTGGTCAAACCCTTTATATTAATGAGATTGAGAATTCTCCCCAGGAATTCGGTCCGTTTGATTCCACACCCCTCAGCGTGCAGCCGCAATTCCCAACATAAGACGGTCCAATCCCCATCATTTTAGTGTCCGACCATAAATAAAAAAGTGGATAGTTCCCTAAATTCTATAAAAATTACACAGATTATTCTCTATATGTCAAACATCAATACAAAACTTGCCTGAATTTTGTACATATCATGTGACTTTTTGTGTAATTTAAATAGTGTGGCTCATTCTAAATTTCATACAATATACCGACCTCTTCTAGTTTTTTTTTTTCTTTTCTTTTAATATCTGGTGGAGGGATTTGAATCCTTAACTACACATTTCACCCTCCTATACTTTTTTACCTAAATTAACCCTATGCATTCACTCTATTTGTAACAAAACTCCCCAAAAAAATTGCGCCCTTTTCCATAAATAGCCCCAAATAGCTAGCCAACTCTGACTCACCCTACTTTTAATAAAATTGAAAAAAAATTTTATTATTTATTTTTAAGTAAAAGTGGGCTTTGTCTACTGCGTAGAGTATGGGATAGGTCATATTATTTATGATTAATAAATACTATGGTATCTTATAGATTTTATTAAATAATAATATATTGATGATATATACATACTCATTTTATCTCATATTATAAGGCTTTATACAAAACTTCTCTTATCCTATAATATAAAATTTTTTTATAGGATTTAGTAGAGTATTTATAAATTTTTTTTAAAAATACCCTTCATAAATTTATTCTACAAATATTTTTCCTCTATTTTTAACGTTTTGATTAATGTAAATAAAGGCTATTTTTGGAATCATAATAATTTTTTCTTTTGCGAAAATTATGTCTCCCAACTAAGTTTAATTGTCTTTTTTAAATATGTGTGATTTATAATTTTCATAAAACATTTTATAACATGGGAGAGAGGGAGTATATATTAATTTCATATATAAAATTCAAAAGAATGAATAAAGAATGGAGGACATCATGCGTGTCTCATGTCGCGAAATATGTATGGTCAAGAATAAAAAAATCCAAATTGTTCAAACCCAGCTATAGTGTCCTCTCTTTAGTCAAGGGCCACGCATTCTCCGACCCATTCCTTCTTCTATAAATACCCATTCCCACAGCTTGGCTTATCACAACCACCACTCAGAAATCAAGCCTTGTAAGTGCAGAACTCCAAATCCAGAGACAGAGAAAGAGAGAACCGCATCACACACTTTAAGAGAAGAAGAAAAAGAGCGATCGATATATATATATGGAGTTTTTAAGGATGCTTGTTGCTCTTTTCATCTTAGCCTTCATCAGTTTAGTCCTGAAACTTGCATTTTCTTGGTGGGTGAAGCCTTTCCTAACATATCTCAAGCTTAAGAGATGCGGATTTGGAGGGCCAACCCCAAGTTTTCCACTCGGAAACATTAAAGATATGAAAAAGCAGAATAATGGAAATACTATTACTGACCACTCTTCAAAACCCAACCATGATATACACTCCACCGTTTTCCCTTACTTTTCACGGTGGCAGAATTCTCACGGTAAGCCATCTAGCTAAATAGAATCACCCGACATTGCTCGGAGATGATAACAATGTTAAGATATGAATTGACAATGCGTCTGGTTTCAATCTGCAGGGAAGGTGTTTGTGTACTGGCTAGGAACAGAGCCTTTTCTGTACATAGCAGATCCAGGATTCTTGAAGAGAATGTCCACAGAAGTATTGGCAAAGAGATGGGGAAAGCCCAGTGTGTTCAGAAACGACAGAAACGCCATGTTCGGAAGTGGACTCGTTATGCTCGAAGGCAACGACTGGGTTCGCCATCGTCACATTATCGCCCCCGCCTTCTCTCTTCTTAACTTGAAGGTCCCTCTCTCTCTCTCTCTCTATATATATATATATATATATCACACTCACACTCACAAACACTCACTTTAGTTTTCCACCATATCATTGTGCATTTATGGAAATATATGTTTCAACCCATCATGATGGCTTTGAAAAGCACGTGACGTTTTATGAACAAAATGGTGGTAGGGTAGATATATATATGATTTGCATATATATAGGTTGTACCACCAGATCCTAAGAAATGGCCTACCAAACAAATTTCAACTCCATTTTCATGATCTAAACAACGACATTAAAAGTTGGAGTTCTCCTTCTAATTATCTGAATTATGGGCACAGGCAATGACGTGCATGATGGTGGAATCTACAAACCAAATGATAGAAAGATGGTATTGGCAAATTAACTCTGGAAAGCCTGAAATAGACGTAGAGAGGGAGGTTATAGCAACGGCAGGAGAAATCATCGCGAGAACAAGCTTCGGCATGGGAGATCATGAGAATGCGAGGCAGGTGTTTGATAAGCTAAGAGCCCTACAAATGACTCTCTTTAAGACTACTCGATACGTGGGTGTCCCCTTCGGCAATTACTTGAACGTCGAGAAAGCCCTAGAGGCCAAGAAACTGGGGAAAGAGATTGATGGTCTCTTGTTGTCGATCATAGAATCTCGAAAAAAGTCGAACATGAGACAACCTCAGGATAAGCAAGATTTGTTGGGGTTGTTGATGCAAGGCAATAGCACAGACGGGGATGGTCGGATGAGGAAGACATTGACGAAGAGAGAACTTGTGGATGAGTGCAAGACTTTCTTCTTTGGGGGACATGAGACCACTGCACTTTCTGTCACTTGGACTTTACTTCTTCTGGCTACGCATGAAGATTGGCAAAATCAACTTCGAGATGAGATCGAACAAGTTGTGGGAGATAACGAGATTGATGCCAATTTGCTGGCCGGTTTAAGGAAGGTATGATGAGATTTCTTCACTTAAAGTTCCTCATTTACATAATTACACATTCTAATCTAAACTAATGGTCACCTAATTAAGACGTGGAATAATTTGGAAATCAAAAATTTTTAACTAGATTAAAAATGTCAAAATACTTATGGGTAATAAAAGTTCAATTTGGATACTCTCAATTTAGATTATATCTTAATTTGTCTCAATTTTAATCTTTAGTTGTAAGGATCATTTTAATCTTTAGTTCCAAGGATCGATATTTAATGGTCCAGATCAAGCACTGAAAAGAATTTTGTTTTTGCTAAAAAAAAACAAATTGTTGATCAAAACCATTAATTGTTGATCTAATGGGTAGAAAATAGAATTGAGACAAATTGAAAAAAAAAATCCAAATTGAGAGATCCAAATTCATTTTTTTTTCTAAAATTTTGTAGCCAAATCATGTACCTTTAACATTTTTTCTTTGCTAATGAAAGAACAGATAATATACTTGTTTGACAGGAATTTGAAGCTTTGTTTTCTTTAAAATATGTGCAAGGACGGTTTATCAAAAAAAAAAAAAGCGTAAGGACGGTCTAATATTGATGTGGTGTGGTCAAAGTTGGGGTTGACCAATGATAGTTAGTAACCAAACTAAATAAGAAAAAAAAATTTGAATAGTCCACGTGACAAAGTACGTGCGCAGCTTCAGCCACAAAGCACCAATTCTTTTGTTCAAAGGAAAATAGAGAAAACGCGGTGTCACTTCTAAGCTTCTTTTAGCAAAATCCACATGGTTACGTGAAATTGACTTTGAATATTTTATTTCTTTCTTCTTGACTTATTCATTTTGGAGCTCAGAGTTCGCTCCCAGGTCTCTGGTATTATAAAACATCCCAAGCACCGACTAAATATGAACACGTAGAACAGCCTCACGACATGTTAGAATTTGACCAGAGAATTCATAGAATAATGTTGTAGGGAGATTCTAAGTAAAACTCAAAGTTGTTAATTTCATATTCATACTTCATATATATATATATATATAATTTATCCTTTCATAAATCTGCATCTTACATATAAATGTGTTGACTTACATTTGCAGATGAAGTGGGTGATGAATGAAATTCTCAGATTGTACCCACCTGCACCAAACGTCCAAAGACAAGCCAGAGAAGACATTAAAGTCGACGATTTAAAGGTGCCTAATGGAACCAACATGTGGATAGACGTGGTGGCGATGCATCACGATCCAGACCTGTGGGGTAAGGATGCCAACGAGTTCAGACCAGAGAGGTTCAAGGACGATGTGAATGGAGGGTGCAACCACAAGATGGGTTACTTGCCTTTTGGGTTCGGAGGAAGGATGTGTGTGGGCAGAAACTTGGCCTTCATGGAGTATAAGATTGTGTTAACCCTTCTTCTTTCTAGGTTTAGGTTTAAACTTTCACCACGTTATCATCATTCGCCTTCCATAATGCTCTCTCTCAGGCCTTCTCAGGGACTTCTTCTCATAGTTGAGCCTCTTCACTAGTCAGAAGGAATAAGTCGTAGTAGTTTGAAGAGATATACTGTTTACTGTTCTTTGTTTCTTTTCTAGTGACCAAATCCATTATTTTAGGGTTTTCTTATATCGTACAAACTTTAGTCTTCTTTTCCTCCTGCATCTTCTTGCAGGAGAGGGGAAGAAACAAGGTGAGTATGGACCCCACAGGTGATGTGGGTCCCGTACACATCCTATGTCCCTATCCCTCATTTATTTATAAGATGCGGATCTGGAGAAGGCGTCAAAAGGGGTTTTGTTGTCGTTAAGTGTCACTTTACATATTGGTGCATATTTGCAAATGTCAACTACTCACTGTGTATTTGACGGCTATAACCATTTCGACTTTCATTTTCACACGCCAGGATGTACCATTTGAAGCAAGATATTGAATTGAATTTCCAGAAACTAGGAATCATGTGGGAAACATCAATGCAGTTCCCCTCAGCTATTAATTATAATGACAAATACTCCTTCAAATTTGTATACGTGACACTTTACTCCCGAGATTCTAATATAAGATATTGTTAACTAATTCACAGATTTTAAGAAAAAATAGTTATATCTTTAGTGTTATAAAAAATACCAATCATTTTCTATTTTACCCCTATTTACTTCATTAATATACCTCCTTTTATAAAATGAAGAATGAGTTCTCAAATCAGATTATGTAACTTCACAAAAAAAAAAGATGTACAATGGTAGAATTGGAATAAAAAGTAGTTAATATTACATGATGCTCTATATTTTAAACCAAGCAAAATTTGTGGAAGATTTCTTATATTTAATATTGGGGGAAGTAAGAATTTTGTACATAAACAAAAAAGTTTATTGAATAACTTAGATTATGATAAAATTTTATGATGTTTTACTAAAATATTCTAAAACTAAATACTCTCATTCATATTAATAAAGGACAAAAAAATAATTAACACGTCATTGAAAATTTTAAAGCGATAAATAATTCAAAAATAAAAAAAAATTGAAGTGATAATTTATACGAAGGAAGTATGCAGATAATAAATGATGAATAAAATAATGATAACATTAAAATATTCCAACCATTCCTACCATGTCGTTAATATTTTCACACACAAGGTCATATATACCATTAAAAGTATCATCCCAATTTTAAAACAGATGTCCCAAGGGGACCATACCATTTAATGTAGGATGTTGAATATGTGACAAACTGTTCAAAACAAATTGTTGGGAGGTAGCAATCATGTCGGAAACTTCAAACATTCTGCCTCAGCACTGAATCGGAAAGTTAAGTGAGCAAGTGACATGATAAATGATGATTAAAATTAACGACAGCATCAAATTATTCCATCTACTTCTGATTATTCTTGATCTGATTGCAACCATTCGGCATAAATCCCATGTATTATACTCCCTCCATTCCATTCCATTTTGATTGTCCTTGAAGGCATTAATACAAAGATTAAGAAAAATAATATTCCCTCCATTTTCAAACATTTGTTACTTTGGGGTTTTTATTTTGTTTGTAAACAATTGTCACTTTAAAATTTTAATCAATCATTAATTATTCTTTGACCATTTACTCTTCAATAATGAAACAATTCCTTAGCCTATTTGTTACTTAAAATATACTCCCTCCATATTAAAAGACCCCTCTTCTAAAAGATTTTCTTGTTCCTTAATATAAAAACTTTTACAGGATATATTGAAGCATTTATGAGATTTCTTTTCCTAAAATCACCCTTTATAAATTTACTCTGCAAACAACTCCTCTCTCTTTCTTTAGAAGAAAAGTCAATCAAATGAATGAAGGACATTTTTCAAATGATAGTTTTTTTTTTGTTTTGTAAAATTTAAACTTTTAACTAACTTTAATCACCTTCCTTAATCTTGTAATTTTTTAAAGGGTCTTATAAATAAGAATGGAGGGAGTAATAAATATGAATATTTTAGTAAAATACCATTACATTTTGCTACTCTTCAGACTATTTTATTAACTTTCTTAATTTACATGTATAAGTTCAAAGTGAAAATTGTTTGAAAATAGAGAGAGTATATAACTTGATGAATAATGTAATTTTATTAAACTACTCTTAATTATTAAATTTTCTCTTTCCCAAGTTTCATGTGGTGCACCCTCCTTTATTAATTGCTTCAGGGTAGAATTGGGGAAAAATTAATTCTCCACCGGCAATGTAAAGCATGCGTCAAATTGGAATAAAAACAATTTTCCAAATTGTCACCCAGTTTGGAAAAGGAAGGAGTAATTAGCTATATAAGAATATAAAATCTCCCAAGAGTCACATTGTTCATAAGAACTATTCATAATATGAACAATGGTAGCTGGGCTTATTTTAGGGATTTGTGCAATGATAGGCTTTTTTTTTTTTTTTATGGAGCAGTGATAGGCTATTTGGATTAATTATTTTGGTGGCTAATCTGAACTTATATTGGGCTTTTATGAATATTGGTGGCTTATATGGCTTATTAGACTTATTTAGTCAATTTCTTTGATTCTCTATAGTAGCTCTAATCATTGATACTAGTAAAATGAGCCGGCTCAACCTATTCAGGCCAGCTAGCCTTAGATTGGGCCAAAAAAACCCAATTACCAAAACAAATCTAGATTTGAAAGTTCAAACCTGGTTTGACAAGGCCTACACAGGACTTTTTTTTTAATATTTTTTTAATTTTTCACATAATTATTTAAATTAATGTAATCAATCATTATTATTATTTATCAAAAATTAATATAATATTTAAATTTTTAATTTATATATCACTAACTAATAAAATAATATATATTTTTTAATATTAAAAAAAAAAGCCAAATGGGCCGGCTTGTGGCCATCTCGAGTTATCCCATCGGGCCAAAATTGGCTCAGGGTCAAAAACCTATTTTCTATTCGGACTCATATTTTTAAAGTTTAACACATCCATTTTATCAAGTTAAATAAGTTTATCTATCGGGTTTAACCCTTATTGCCAACTCTATCTATCATGTTGTTTTACTTTCATTTTTTTCAAAATTTAAATTCAAATTTAAAATGTTTATTAATACTACTACTATTATTATTTAAATTTTATTAAGATGTGATGTTTTAAGTTTCTTATTAGCCCGTACAACGCACAAGACATTTGCTAGTATTAATATAAAGTTGTTAACTGTTTGATAGTTTACATATACATACTGTATTTTTTGTAGCATTCTATATTTGACACTATTTTAAAAAGAAAGTTTACTGCTAATAAAATTATAAATGCGTTGGATAAAGTGGATGTTTTGAAAATAATTTATCGCATTAATTTTTGAAAATGTGTAGCTAAGTTAAATAATTGAATCACAAATTATCAAAGAATTCAAATCCCCTCAAACTATCCAAAGTGCTGCTTGGTAGACATCCCTTCTCAAAGAGGATTAGTTGAATAGTTGCAATCTAGGTAAAATTGCTTGCGGTTCAAGCTATGTTGTAATCCTCTAAATTAGCCTCTACTAGTCTTCTAATATGCCATTGGCACCTTGCTTAGTAAAATTGAGGACGTGCCTAAAACCACCTCATTCAGGGTAATGTATTTATAGGCGCCATTCTAATTTATTACTTAATTTATACATGTGTCCGTCTTTTTTTTATTTTATATTATCAATAAAAATGGGCTTTTGTAACTATAGAAAACAATATTCTACGACAACAATGAGAAATCTAAAATTAGGTATGAATAGAACAAGAGAGCTTTGGGGGGATTAAGAGAGAAAAGGATTATATAAATTTATGTACAAGTCATCCACATCCTCTTCATTTATTTATTTTTTAATTTAAATTGAATTTCATTTGTTGATTAGAATAAAGTTTCATAAAAACACCCTTCCTACTGCTTTTTGTCGTCAACAATTTCATTTATTAAGGAAACCCTAGTTTATCAAATACGTACTGAATTCATATTTTCTTATGCCATTTTTATTACGGTTATTATATATGTTCATGCAATTATCATCCGGGAAATTTTCGAATGGGAAACTAGTGACTATATGAGTTGAATTTCTAAATAAACATTGTATTTTTTTAAGGTATACACCAAAGGTATCTTTTAGCTAATAATAAAAAATTAATTCTTTCAAGACGTAGAAATCATTAGAGTGGTTTTTACCTCTTCCTAATAAGACATTTTTTTATATACACAGCCAAAAATTACATCATATTTAATAGATACAAATATTCACAAATTGTGCCAAACTTGAACCTTGTTGGTAGATAAAAAAGAAAAGTAATACCTTTAAAAAAATTTAAAACTTGCAATAGTAACCTAATAAATAATAACTAAAGTAATAAAAACAAATAATATTTACTAGTACAAATACATTACGTTCGGAGTAGTAAAGAAAGACGAGCTAATTTTAGAATAATTATGGAAAGTAGAATTTAAAACTGTTATGGTATTTGTTTCTTATCTATCTAGATACTTTTATGCCTCTCAAATAGTAAAATTTGTTGGCCAAGGGAGAATCCTTAAACTTGTTATTAAATTATAACACTTTCGGATTGCCTTTGGGCTGTTAAGACAGGTGGAATCATAAGGCGTCACCACAGGAACAAATTTAAAATGGCCAAAAAACTCCTGGATAATGCTGCAAAAACAATTTTCCTTTTTGTTTAGATTTTTCTCTTTCATGGATTTAGGCTAGATTTGATATACATCAAAAGAATTTCATATAAGAAAAAATGAGAGAAAAATCCTTATAAAATATATTTAGTATATATTATTCAAATTTTTTATGAATAAAAAATAGCTTTTTTTATGAAATATTTTTCTCTCTTTTCCACTCCATTTTCATTTCTCTTAAAATAAATCATTCTTACCAAACAAGCTTATGGGATTTATTCAAAGATTTTTTTTTGTGATAAGGAAACCCCAACGGGGAGAGCCCAACCACTCATAAGGGTAGAGCTCGACTACCAGTCAAGTAAAACTCAAATATAAATCATGCCCACAATAACTCACACTAAGTAAACAAGTCATTCAATCTAGTAGTTTAAATATCTCTCTTAAAGCAAATTCTATTAACCAAATCAAGGTATCAAGTAGGCTCAAACCCACGATACCTTGCTGGCAAGAAAACACCCCAACCACTAAGGCTCTGTTTGGAACCAGTTTGAAACCTTTGTTAGGGGTCAAAATCAAAATTTGATAAAATTTGGATGTTTTTGGGTGATTTTCTCATTTCTGTTGGAGAATGAGTTTGTGCAGAACGGAGGTTTTGCAGAAGGAGAATGAAGGCTTTTCCGTTTGCTTCTCTATTCTTGTTTGTATTTATTTTTAAGTTAGATAAAAATAGTCTAATAAAAATAAGAAAAAATAAAAAATTTAGGAAAATAAAATTTTCATAAAATATTTCCTATTTATTGACCAAAATTTTCCTTCAAAATTTTAATTTTTATATATTATGACCTGTAAGAAAATATTATATCAGATATATTATGTTCTCAATTAAATAAATGCAGATTAAATTTTAGTCCAAAAAAATTAAATTAATCATGAGATAGAGTTTAAGCTTAATTTAGAGAAAAATTATGAGTTTTGTCAAAACTCATTTTCAAATAAATCATCCAGACATTAACACGTTAGCCAAAAACTAATTTTTACCATAACTACATTATGAAACCAATTCTATCAAAACTTATTCTTCACTAACTGAAAACCAAACGGGCCCTAAGGTGTGTCCGACGTGCGTTACCCAAAGATTTTTAATCACATGTATATTAAAATTTTTCCATTTATTAATAATTTTATCATTTTTTATAAAATTTTAGCCAAATATTATAAAATAATTGATTCAATTGGGAAAAATCCTCATTTTTTTATTTTTAATCAATTGGCAAAGGGAGATAAATTTCAACGAGGCCCACATGTTAGAGCTTACGTGAAGTTAAATCAAAGTTGAAGCAGCTCAATACAAGTCCAAAAGTATAAGAAGAAGGCTTAAAATTCACTAAAGCTCAAGACATCGCCAAAAAAGGAAACAGAAGAAGATGCATTTCAGGTCTCAATGGTCATGCCAAAACAGATAACTGAAGTTGAACACATAGTATCAATAATGTACAGTATTAGCACTTTGTATTCAATTTTACCAGAATTTAAATCAAAGGTCATGCCCCAACCCAATAAATTGGACTTAAATTGAGCTAACGAAGCAATCAAGTATTATAAGTCATTTGGCAAATGGAATAAAATGATATTAAAAAAATAAAAGAAATATAAATAAATAATTATTATTAAATAATAATATGAACATAATACACACTATCTCATAACATTAAAAAATATCATTCTCAGGATAAAACCAAATGAGGCGTGAATGCCCCATGCCCCACTCTCCAACCCTCTAGGACAAGCTTGGCCAAAAACAAAACCGCCAGGACAAGGGTGGTGTTCTGAAGGCATTGATGTGCAAAGTCCAGTAAAGCCTTTTGTTGGATATTAGTGACAGGAAAGACCATATACGGCCACACAAATATATTAGTATTTCTAAATACAAATAATAACAAATAGTATTTAAAAATAATATACACATAACAAATAAATCCTGTGTCATAAAAGCGAATTCCTTTCCTAAATTAATAGCACAAAGGCTTTAGTCTTGACCGAATTAATACCTATTTTAATTACAAAAGTCCAATCTAACTAATATAATCCCTACGCGGGTTCAAAACACTGCTGCACAAAGTACATTACATTCCCTAACTTGTAAATATACATACATAACAAGCATACTAAAAAATTGATTAAATATTAAGTAAAGCATCAAACTGACAATAAATTTAGTTTAGTATGTGAAATTGTTAATGCGTCCAGATTTGGTGCTCATTGCAGAGATAGGATTTAATCCATCAAATCTAATTTCGATGGTACAAACGATCTAAATAAATGATGAGTACCCCCTCCATCCTGAATTGTTAACATTATGTTGGAGCCTCAACATACTCGAAGGTACCAAGACTCGAGAAGTCTTTCTTTGAGCACCAGAACTACTCAAATTAACCAAGTTTGCAAATAGTCCCAACTTACCAACTCAAAACTGTTTCATCTTGAATCCATATCAGCAATAATACTCTGCACTGAAAAGTGTGATCTATAGCTGAAAACTGCCAAGTGCATGATTGGCGAATCTGTCTATCCAGATTTATTTTTTGATAAACCCGTCTATCCAAATTTAAAGCAAATAAAATTGAGAATAGAGATATTCACGAATTTTATAGTAATCCTCACACAAGGGACCTTCAATAACAATTTGCTGAGTACCAGAACCACCACCCTAGAGAAACAAGAAAGAAGGTTAATAGATAAGCTCTTGATCCAAACAGAACAATTGTTCAAAATAGAAGTGATGTTCAGAACCACTTGCCTTCTGAGTTGCATCCCCAACCTTGCGTAGGGTTACATATTCACCACATCGCAAAGCCCCACCAGCAAATTCCACCTGTAAGGATTATCATGTCATGATACATAGCTTTATTTATTTGTTAATACAAATGATACATAGCTTTATAAAGTGGATATTCAGTCTTTCCCTGTTATCAGGGCTGCAGAACACTCGGTAACAGCATTTTCACCAATTTTTAACAGACCAAACATGATTAGATGCCATGGAAGGCATAAAATCCAGTTATATACCTGGCATGTCTGCTGCTAGAGAATTACTATAGGAATTACTCCACGTGACGAAGAACAATTTATACATGGAAAAAATGGCTAATTTTAACTGTGGAATTACCTGAACACCCTTGGTGGAGAGGAACTGCTTGAAATCAGCCAATTTTAAATCACCGACAAGAACAGACTTATGTGGAGGAGCTGGAGCTGAAAGGGGTAGCAGTGACAGCATGCCATTTTCTGTCTTCCCTACTTCAGCATCAACCCAAGCAATTTCATAATCTCCGAGCTGCAGGTGAGTTCATGATCAGCGCAACGAATGACTCTCAAGTAAATGAAACAAAATAGACACTGAATATTCACCTTTTTGAATAGTACATTACTCATCAGCTTCTCAGATAGTTGAACCTAACCAGGCAAAATAGAACATGTTTAATATCAACATACTAGAAGATGTTTAAAAAATAGGTATAAAATTTTAACATCACTTAACCTTGTAAGCACATAAATCAGATGTAACATCAATTGTCTCTTCGATTTGAGGAGCATATACGTGAGGGCAAACAAACTTCAGGCAGTGCTGTTTCAGATGCTCTGTGGCTTCAGCTGATCCATGCACCAAGACCTATAGACAGAACATACATACACATAGTAATTTAAAATTTTGTTTGCTTATTAAAGGATGGATTCTTTATCTGCATGTACAATACAAAAACAACAGAGCAAAAGACAAAAGATAGTAATATGAGTAGGTTCTACCTGTTAAGTAAAGATGTCCTAAAAAACAGAAAACCCTTCTAAGCAAGATATTTATGCCAGGGTTAGCGGGCACGTCTGTTGATTTTGCCATTCTTAAGACCTTGACCAGCCTAAACAGTTCTGGATAATTCATTTAGTAAAGTAAACAATTAGGGATCTATTATTTCCAAATTTTCTAAGTTCATATTCCATTCGAGTTCTAATAATTTCAGCTCAGGTCTTATAACTAAACAAGGTTAAACTTACCATGGATCCCATTGCAATATTTGTGAATTGAGGGTGTTCTGGGATTTGCATTAGCCAGTCATTAAGACTACGATAATCAAATCTTTATAATAGAGCAGTTTATCCAAATTCTTCGACAAGATGGCTAGAATTATGGATGGGAAGCTAGTTGTTTTTCTCTCCTTCAGATTTTTGTATATGGTTTCATTCATTTCAAGGCCTTGGCAATACCTATCAACGCTATAAAGCTTTGAAAACTCCCTTCTAAAATTATATCTTATTTATATTTATGTTTGCCTCAAAACTGGTCAACTGAAACCCTGACTCTTCCCAGCATTACAACAGCCTTGAGTTCGGGCCTTTCTTTTTCTCCCAATTCCCAAAACAAAAAGGCTACAACCTCATCAAAGTTTAAATTAGCTTTGGGAGTTCCCTTTGAAATCCAATTTCATTCTCATGCAAGTATTCCCAAAAGACTGTTCAACTTCAAACCTTGAAAAAACTGCTTACAATTACTCTGTCCAGCAATACAACAGTCTTGAGTAAGACTGTGCCTTTCTTTATCTCCCACTTCCCAGATCCACAAGGCTATAACAACTGATAACAGTTTAAGTCATCCTCCAAATTACATTGTTAGATGTTGTACATAATTATTACTCCTAAAATTTATTGTAATCATTGGTGTAATATGTTTTTATTAGTTGACTCTAATTAAGGATAGAATAAATTACCAATCCCATAAGTATTGTCATAAGTATATAAATACCTTGTACTCATTCCTTTTTTTCCTTTCATAATCTGTACTCATTCTATTTGAATCACCAGAAAACATAGACATTCGTCATACATATTAACAGGTTATTTATCCATTGTAAAGCCCAGTAAGTGAAAGTTTTAATTCTTTTCTGCCATCTGAAATTCTTGCAGCTATGGGGGGTCAACTTATCTTCTACTTGTACCTACAAAATTGTCTTATATCAAATAAGTCCCTTTGAAGATCACATACTTGTCAAATGGTGACAAGATATGACTGTCCCAGATGGGCAGCTCCATTCTGTTAGATAACTACTTTGCATATAAAAAAGTCGAAGATTTAGTGCTGCCCGTAAGCTATCTAAAAAAACACCAAAGAGATCCATACAAGCTTCAGTGGAGCCACACGGGAGAGAATATTTTTAATGGATCGTCCATCTGAACGGCCCTCAAAGTCCATGGAAAGCAATGAACACCTGACTTGTACCTATCCAAAAACGATTCCAACATCATTATACATAGATTTGATAGAAGAAAGATTCATACAGACACATTGTGATATACTTTTCTTTGTACCAAACTGTGATCTACTTTTTTTGTTTTTTGCCACCTCTACCATTCAAATGTGACAAACCCTCGAAAAGCAACCCATGCATTAGATAACAAGAAGAACCTTCCATGCTGCATAATAATGCTTACCATCTGTGTTTTGCAGCCAAATTCTGAAGAGAATGTCAAAAAGAAAGGGATATAATTTAACATGTACATGAAAACATTTGAATACCATGAACCCACAACTCCATAACCAACTTAACTCTGCTATTTCAATCCTGTTGCAATGAAAAATTGGAAATTGGAAATTTAATAATAGGGAAATTTCAAATATGTAACATAAAAATATACAAAAATGACCTAATACCACAAGGAACAAATGACAGGCTTAAGTAAAACAGTCACCTGAATGATTTAATTGTCAAAAATCAAAGAAACAAAATAGCATCTTTTGTAATATCTCTAGATTCTCTATTTTGTAGGAGCATAAACACTATTTGCGATAGTAATAAATGTAATGATATTAAAGGGTTAAAAAGTGCAAGATAAAATCAATATAAAATATGAAATTTATAACAAGTTGTACTATTCACAAGCCACAAATAGTACCACTCATTTCTCAAACGCCATGCAATGCGTGGGAGACCCCCCTAAAGAAATTTAACTTACTTTTATTTGCATTAAACCAATTTCCACGTACCATGGTTAAACTTTGAAGACATATATTTAAATGAATCTACAGTTTTACAAGAAGTAGAAATAGAAATGTCACTAAATAAGAAAGAGATATTGCAGCTTACAGTTCTTTCATCAGATATGACTTTTGATGGTTTTGTATCAAATAGCAAACTTGCAGCACCTTCATCTAGTTTTCCATCTATATCACCTCCTACCTGACAAAAAATAAAAACAAGTAATGAATTTTTTTCTGAAAGAAAAAAAAAAGAAAGAAGAAACGTTATTGAAGGAAAGGAAGAAAGAAATTATTGGAAGAGAAGCATTAAAAAAGCAATTGAAAATAATAAAGTCATCCAATTCCTAGATGAAAAAATCTTGTCAAAATCAAAACAGCCTGAAAATGTAAACTTACATGGATAGCTGTGTGGTCCATGTCCTCATCATTGATCACATAATCATCTGGATTTATGACTTCACCAAAATCATCCCACTCTGTTGTATTTTCATAACAGGGGAACATTGGAGCAACACTAGTTGAAGGTGGAACAAATCCATCAATAAATACATCCCGGTATCCACCACCCCTTGAACCTGCCAATGCAAGTGCAAATCAAGATACCCAATGCAGTCCAAGATTTTAAAAAATATAAAGCTTAAAAAGAAGAATTAGAATTCTGAAATAAAAGAAAAAGGTATTTTCTGTATAGGAGTAATTAACTGAATGATTGATGAAGTCATATATAATTAACACATTCACCTCGCATTTAACAGTTAACTGCGTGTTCGGTTAATTGTTTCTAAATTGCACAAATTTTTGCCAAATTTCAGATTGCCAACTCTCACCAACAAAAAAGCTTGTCTAAAAAATTCCAAGCTACAATAACTGATAGGTTCATGTTCCTTGATATGTTCATACACATTAAATATTACGGGTGATTAATGTAGTAAGTAGTATCATATTAGCAAGTTCAAAGAGATTGAATCTCACAATTAATTCTATATTGTTTGATATGTAGGAATGATTGTTGTGAAACAAGAGACAATGGATCAAGTTATTTTTTTTTTCATTTCAAATAGAAAGAATGCATTGTATTTCTCAAAAAGAGCTGAAGATGAAAGACAGACAGATCTCCCAATTTTTACTCACTTGTTCAATTGCTGAAAATTTTCAAACATACATAGCCAGAACTAGTCAAAGCTGAAAGCTAATATCTGAAGGAACTTAAGTTGTAAAAGCTAAATGCATATATGGATTAAACTATGAAAAAGGAAAGGCGTCAAAATATTTATAAGGAACATCTCATACTTTCTTGTGAAACATGACTCTTGCCAGAATCAATGACCATTGGATCACTGGTATTATTATCAGTCCCATGAGATGCCTTCAACTCTTCCTCCTTGATAAGACTAGCTTTTAAAGCTTCTTCCTTCTTTAGTCGATTTTGCTCTTCTTCATAGGCAATCAGCTCTTCCCCTACCAAAGGAACCCTCTTGGACACAGTGACTTTGACAGCTTTTGGAGGCGGATCTGCCTGAAGCATACGAGCTAGTGTGGCAAACTGTGTCCAATGAAGGAGGATCCATAAATGCATAAAATAGAAAACAAACAAAAAAAAATAGTAAAACATAAAACCATCACAAATAATATTGTTACAGCTTACAAGAACCATGATACTTTTATGGTTTCTCATTTCCCAAATAAAATAAAAATAGCACAGAAAGCATTATTAGCATGACTATAATTTTTTTTATAGAATAAATTTGAAACATTATGTGATGCTAAAAGGAGAACATGTTAATATTTTACTAGTAGCACAATAATAAAGTAGACAACAGAAGTGCAGTTAGTGGTGTTTATGTGGCAGAGAAGATTGCTCTTTGGTGAATGGTACTACACAATACATAACTGTAGTGGTACTATCCACACTCCACAGAGCAATGATGACATCTTATTTTTGGAAGTTTCTCAGCCTTAACTACACTAATTAGGTCTCTTTTTTTCTTCGCAAGATTTTCATCTCTTTCTTACATTTCCAGGGTATAAAGGACAAACACCCCTATTTTAGTTGTGTGGGACACTAACACCATCATGACACAGATATGTTCGAATAAAAAACAAATGATATTTTCAGATCAGGCACACACCAAAGAGATCTTGAAACCAAAAATGACCTATCACCTCAAATCAGTTAGTAAACCAATAAAAGATAATAATGGGAAAGTGAATTTTATTTATGGTGGCTGTGAATTTCCAAGAAGATGATTAGCAATGCTAGAGAATTCAATGGGCAATATTTCATGAGCATCAAGATAAATAAATGGAAATTAAGCATCACATCCAAGGCTGAATTGATGCAGCGGCACGAAACATTAGGGCATCCTAACTTTCAATACAAAAAAAAGTTGTATCCTATGCTATTTAAAAGAACGATGCTAATATAAATTGAGACTTGCAAGTATGCTAAACACAAAAGTCTAATTATCACATACACATGATAACTCTAGATTTTATATATTTGGCATGTTTTCTACAGAAATATCTTGTATTGATTGTAAATATTTGATTAGGGTGTGCTGAGTCACAAAATCAAATCATATCATTAATAGGGTGATTAGGTATTTATTAGGAAGATTCAATTATTTTGTGCATATATACTGCATCTGTCAGAGCCCTAACAACCATCTCATTCAGAATAAAAATTTCATATTTCCACATGGTACCAGAGCCAAAATGGTTCTATTCCCCCAGGGTTTCTTTACAGCATCTCCATTTTTCCAGTTTCCCTTCCTTTTTCTGTCAAAAAGGTGTGAGTGTGAGAGTGCTGTGACATCATCTTCCAATGACACCACCCACCCTAGGGTTGCCAGATTAGTCCAACCAACCAGTTCCCAAAGTCCAGTCGCCGTCTGAGCAGCATGTGAGACCCACGCGCCACCCATCTAGTTTCGAACATTGCCCATGCGCCAGTGCATGCAACGTCAGTTCATTTAGGGCTTCCGACAACGACAATGAAATCTTATTTCTAGCCTACCCATGCCATCAGATAAGTCATCAACATCAACTGACCCAAAATAGGAGACCATTGTCACTCAACCTAATTCTGGACGTGGTATCGGTGGATCCTCCTTTATCTTTGCTGTTGAAAAATTCTGCAGCCAAAATTACTATGAATGGGCCAAGTCCATCAAACTAGCAATTGAAGGCCAGGGAAAGGGAGGTTATCTCATTGGCAAAGTCAAAGATCCTCCATCCAGTGATGTAGCAGCATACTCACGAAGGAAAAATGACAACTTGATGATAATCTCTTGGCTGACCAGTACCAATGTTCCCTCAATCCAGCTACTGCAAAAGAGGTCTGGGAGGCAGTTCGTGATGCATATTCAGATGGTGAGAATGCAGCACAAATATTCGAGATAAATCAAGGAATCAAATGAATACTATGTTGAAATGCAATCTCTTTAGCAAGAATTAGGGCTTGTTTGAATGCATTCTCTATTTTAACATTTTTAAAACAGTTTTGTATAATTGTTTTCGAGAACAAGTTTTGAGAATAAGAAAATAAAAAAATCTATTTGAATGATTGTTATCAAAATCATAACTAGCAAGTGTTAAATGCGTTATTCAAAATTTATAACTTTGCCATTAATTATGTGGGTATTTTCCGTCTTTTCTTGTATTTTCCAGAACAAAAAATGCAAAACACTTCAAAGATATTCTGAGTTTTCTATTATTTTACTTTTCTATTTTTCAGAACATTTTGTAAAAAAAAGCTTATTAAACATTTTTTTTTTAGAAAAAAAAAAAAAAAAAACTTTTCTGAAAGCATAAATCAAACAGGCCTTTAGATTCTTATAAGGAGGAAGAATGGAAATGAACTGAGGATTGTGTATTGTCTAAGCAAAGCGTTGAAAAAGAAAGATTGTTTGAATTCCTTGCAGGTCTCAATAAAAATTTAGATGATGTTAAAAGCCGAATTCTTGCTTGAAGTCCCCTTCCGTCTATAAAATAAGCTTTCTTTGAAGTAAGGCGCGAAGAAGCAGAGAGAAAAGTTATGATGAAAGAAGTCAATACTGCTAGTTCTGAAATTTCTACTATGATAGCAAAAAATTCACCATCTAAACATCAAAGTAGACCTATCACCTCAATTAAACCCTGAAAAGAGAGAAATTTTATTTAGTTGATAAATTGTGCAAGGCTCTATGATTTGGCGAGATATAGGAAGAATTTGACATGATACTGTCACTCATTAAACTTATGGGTTTTGTAGGAAGTGAAACAAGGAGATATCAAGTATAAGAAGCTGAAAAGCAATTGGAAAAATGTAGCTGCAGCACTGCTACTAACAGCACACAGAAGAAAAACCTAAGGGGACGTTTGCTGCAGTGGGAAAAATGTTGCTGCAGACATCAGGAACCAAAACACACAACACTGCTAAATGATGAAAAATGATGGGATTAAGGTTACATTTTCGGAGGAGTCTTGAGACTCATTCTGGACTTGAGAGGCAGCTTTGGAGCTCAAATGAAGGAAGATAGGCTCTGGAATGCTAGAGTTTGGTGGCTTGGAAGGAATTTCATCCTTGATTAATAGTTTTCTCTTTCCTTTCTCATCTCTTTTATATATTTTGTTGTTGGGCTGTTATAAATATTTGGGCATGGAAATAAGTAACACCTAGGATACTTGGATGCTCCACCTCTGTTCATATCCACAACTAACATAGAGACAAGTTAGACCTCGAGCATCAAATGTGTCTTAACTGGTTACTCATCCATTCAAAATGGATAAAAGTGTTACAACCCTTCACCCAAAAAATTTTACATTTCTACATATAATGTTTGCTGAAAATACACCTTTTTTTCCTCCAACTCCTATCTTTAAGGAGAGGTTTCATTCATGGATGATGACACTAAAGCGGATTGTGAGTCCTTTGAACCACTTAAAATCCTTGACCCTCCTCAAGGTCTAGCCCATGTTGCTAAACCTAAGTCCTCTAAGCCAATCACATCTAAGTCACCAATTAAGGAGAGTTTTGACCGACAAAGAAGTCAAGAGAACTATCACCGAGTGAAGTGTCATCAAGTGTAGGACATCTCTCAAGGGGGCCAACTGATGGGGACTTAAGATAGTATAGGATGTCTAAGTCTCATATTAAATAATATGGAATGCTTTATAAGCTATTTAAGTGGGTCGTTTCTCCTGTCTCAATAGCTAGCTTTAAGGGGAAGATTCTCCATCCTACTTGAGTACCCATTCAAAATCCAACTTAAATCTAGGGAATGAGATCACAACAAGATCTAACCAACCTTCACACATACAACCTATCAAAACATCTATTAACCCAAAAAAATAACTTAGAGCTTTTTCTTATTGTTAGCAAAGGTACCAGAGAAGTGCCTTCTCAAAAGCTAGATCCCATTTCCATCCTTATTTTCCTTTTTGTTTTGCAGCCATAACGCACTTTTACTACCATTTACATTGGTAGAAGTTCCTTTTTGCAATGAATAAAGCTTACTTGAATCTGAGACTCACTACGTTCACATGACCATTATAACACATTAAATGAGAGGCAAAAGTTTAGGAAAAAGTACCTGGCCTCTTTCAGTAAAAAGCACAAGATTTTTTACATCATTTGCCCATTCAACAAATATATCATGAGAAAAACCCGCTTCCAAACTTGCCATTGATGCCAAAACAACCTACAAATGATACATGCCATAAGAATTAAGGCCAGAAAAAAAATGGTATGAAGAAAAGTAAGTATACAAGAGATCTAACCTTTGGACCATCAGGAGCATTTTCAAGATCACTCTTGTTAACTATGAGTCTGACATACCTACAGGTACAAGCATGAAAGCCTCGTAAATCATGAGATATTATTAGCAAAGTAAACAATTTCTTCTTCAAAATGGTTGTGTTTGTCATATATAATACAAGATATTAACTACATGTTGCTAAACTATATATTTGGGAACATTCTCTCCTTTTCTTTATCCTTTTGGTAAGATATATATATATATATAGAAGAGATTCTTACAAAGGGAAAACCCATAAAGTTTTCAAGGCCTCTCTTCACACAAATCTTTACATTAAAATATCACAAGAGACGTAACATGATCATAGGTTAAAATACATGTTATGCCATAAAAGGTGCTAGAAATGGAATGTCAAAGCACAAGACATCCCAAAGAACAAAACTCATTGATATATGAATACTCCAAACTAAATTACAACATATCCCACTTACTTCAAAAGAAAAATATTCTCCCGAGTTTGTTCAAAGGACTTTGCTATGGAATCACTCATCCACTCAAGGAAACTCTTCACATAATCAATTGTGCTGGATGCAACATATGTAAGAAAATATATAGGGAAGCTCAAGTTTTCATCAGCCCAATACTGCAAAATATAACAACCGAATATCAACTTGCACAATTAGGGAAATATTATTTCAGGAAAGAGAGGAATAAGAGAGAAACAAGTCCTGTACTGACTGATTCTAACATCAGAATAAGTTCCAGCACTCGTCCAGCAGTGTCGACAGGAAGCAATACATTGCCACCTGCCCTTAGAGTCTTCCTCATGATATCTAAATAATTAAAAAATAAGGATAAGAATAATTAAAGCATAAAAATCTTTTAGAATTTTCTTCACATCAGTGGCCTAAATTTTTGGTACACGCTTGTCTCTCATCCGTCATTGTACTGGGGAATGAAACTAATTTAATTATCTCTTTTTCAACAGAAATTTTTTTTAAAAAAATAATTTTTTCAACAGAAAATTTTAAAAAATAAAATAACAATCAAAACAATAAGTTACAAAAATTTGCATTTAAAATATCACAAAATAGCAACCTCAACATTAGAGTGCTAGATACCTCCAAATTCTTTGTCCTTTTGCCTTCTGTAGGGCTGATTGTTTAGAGCATTGTATGCATCAGTTATAAGAACAGCTGGCCGTACAAAAGAACCTAGAACAGTTCCATTTAAATGCCTGAAAAAAGCCACATTATTAAATAGATTTCTTTTTTTTTTTTGTCTAAAGATATAGAGATCATATTAAACCAAGGCAATTCAAATAAAGCTTTACCTTTCTTTTCGATGATTAAAATCAACAGCATATATAACATCCTCGCCATCCTTTGTAATCTTCCATACAGTACCTCCCAACAGGTGTCCAGCAACATGAGGTGCAATCACAACTCCCTCTCCCTTGCCTAATTTTAGTTATCATGCCAACAAAGGTTAAACACACAGAAGACAGAACCACACCCCAGGGAGAGGATGTTTTAAGTAGTGATGCATGGAATTGTATCATGCATAAATTACACCATCAATCTTTTCATACAAGTAAAGCATTCAAATTCACACAACCATTAATAATTAACATTCTATATTTAGTAAAGCATTTAGATTGTTTTAAGTTACATACAGGAAGCAGTTTACATAACTACATAATTTAGCATTTTTAGAGATCCAAATGTATTTGAAATTAAAGTACGTTAAGTGATTCTGATAAGGAATTGTTATGCTCCTGAATATTATTTTTTTAATGGACGAATGGATTTACTGAAGACAAGAAAAGATGAGTGTTAAAATATATTATAATTATTGTAATTAATTAGGAGTTATTCTTTGTAATATTCTCTCTCCAAGGATCAAGGGATCATAATCACTACAATCATTGTAAATATTCTGCATTTATTTCTTAGCTACTAGGATTGCTCTCTCATATGTGTATATATACCAGTGCAATCTTTCTATTGTAAATCATCAAAGCATATTTTTCCTCATACCATTTGTGCCATGGTATAAAAGCAAGATATTAAAAAAAATTAAAAAGAGAAAAACTTAGTTGCCACAAGATCCACGACCTGTTCAAAAAGGAAAGAAAAAAAAGAAAAGAAAAGCAGGACTTGAGGCCTCCAAGGTTCAAGAGCAAAAGCCTAACTAAAGAGGAAGAAGGTTGTGACCTTAGGCCCCAGAGACTCAAAGAACACAAGCCCAAGCAAATAGAATTGGATACAAATAATAACTAGACTCAAAAATAGGGTGAGTATATAAGCTTATGGCAGTCCTACCAAGTAGCTCAAGCTATTTTGGTGACATGAACAGGCCCAAGCATAAGTTCATACAAAATTTAACATAGTATCCTAATTTTAATTACAATAACTATAATATATTCTAACAAGGAGCAATACAAAAAACTAAGGACAAGAAGCCCTTCCAAAATAACAGGGGAAAAATAAACTCACTATTACAAAAGAGAATTTCAATTCCTTGATAAATCTAGAAGACATCCCCCACAAAAAAGACCATTGGCTGAATAATATTTTTATTACAGTTACATTTCCCATATCTCAAATGGAAAAATCCATTTTGGTTATATTTATTTTTTTGTTGCTCAAGCTTTTGAAATTTAAATTCAAGTTCAATGATTTCAAATTTAATATGTTCAATACATCCAGAGGAGAATAACACTGTACAGCTAGCAGATATATGGAATGATTTATCTTACTAAGCACAAAGAAATTTCTTTGTATGGAAAGAATTATTGAAGAGTAAATAAATAAACATCATCTTTAAATATGACAAAACAAAAGCAATACCATAAAACTAATACAAGAAAGCTCTCTGATCCTTCTGCAAGTCCCACCAAAGGAACCCTCCAAAAGAAATCATATGCTAAGCACTAAAGAGAACCAAGATTGTTTCTTAGGGCTCATTTGGTTCAATTACATGAGGGTAATGTAATGTAATATGATGGGATAGTGATTACATGTGGGTTTGTTTGGTAAGATATAAATTATGATGTAATGATATTAATTTTTTAGATTAAAAAATAAAAATAAAAGTGAAATGACCATATTGCCCTTAGCCTTAGAAGTGAATTTGTCAACATTTGTTTTTATAAGGGTATTAATGTCTTTTTGCATCTCATTACACCTATGTAACGACCTTCACATGCAAAATGTTATGTAATCCGGACCACCTCTACAAGATCACTTGAGTAATCCGGATCCCATGTGAAATGTCTAACCAAATGCTCAAAACCCAGGTGATGTAAAGCCTATTACCTTTACATGAGGAGGCTGTAAATAAACCAAACGAGCCCTTAAAGGTACAAGCATTTTGCCTCAGCTAAACGCACCAATAATATAAATAGAAAAGAACCAAAAAAGTTTTACCACCCTTAATTTCAACAAAACATCTAAAACAATAAAGAAAAATGGATCCTCACTCAGAGAGGGAAAGCAAACCCAAAGCACACCAAACACAAAAAGAAGCATGCTTCAAATGTAGCAAGTTGCTGGACAATGCAAAAATAAACATGCATCAGTTCTCACATAGAGAAAAACACTTCACATAGTAAGAGATAAAGCTCTCTCAGTCAATGGACTACAACAATTGTTACTATCAGTCCTATTGGAAACTTCAATCTGGACAAAAAAATTTTAGAGGATTTCATTAACATTAAAGGGTTTTCAAGTTTCTAAATAGTCCTTTCGCAAAGGAATGTACCAACAAAAGGAGAGAATTCCATTAAAATTAAGAGTAAATTGGTATTGGGGATTCTAGAAGAGTAGCCTGATTTAAATCCTTGCCATACTTATGTAAAGCTACAACTGAAAGAACAAGATAATAGGAAAGTGAATGAGTGGAATTAAACAAAATATGAAACAACACGTTATAAAATCCTAGAAAATACAACCAAGTCTGCTAAAAAATCCTTATTCAATGAGAAATCTTGAATTGACCCCAAAAAAGGTACAATTATTCAAAACTTCTACCTGAGAGATGATGGTTCTGAGAGTATGTTAGCCTGGTTATGCTTTGGAAAGCAGAATCAATATCATCTAGTGTGAACAGATCAAACTCTGATACTTGCTGCAAAAGGAGATTTCTTACCTTAAGCATTTGGCCGAAACAACATATACACTACCTAAATTCTACTTTAGGAATCAAACAGGCAATCTTATCAAGGATCATAAAGAAACTGCAAATATAGGATATTAAAATAATACAATCATTTTATAGACCAGGGAAAAATTAAGATGAACGAAGCAATCACATTATTGACCTAATCTGGAAAAGACCCATAAGTTTCAAAATTTTCAAGATTATATACTTGATTCAAAAATGATCTCACAAGTTCTAACCTTTTTGAGACCATACACTTGGTTCTAAGATCTAGTAAACTTGAGGCACTTTCACAATTTGTTCTCGAAATGGTACAGCTACATGTTCCAAAGGAACCGTGGCATAATTTTCTTTTCCATCCAGGTTTACCAAGAGAATGATACAGCTAAGCAAAATTTATTCTGCTTCACTTCAAGATAACCATCAGAATTCCAAATGAACTGACCCTAGTACTTATATTGGCATGCCTACCATATCAATTACTACACAATCTAGGATGTTTGGGTTCCAGCATAATATAACATATATCCCAGAGAAATCAAGAGAATGATAAACATCTAATTACTCATAGTCAAGCCCACCAAACAAGTAGTAGAACTAGTATGAACTGTTCACCTTTCTCGAAAGAAATTGATCGTACATAGTAAGAAGGCCTAATCTGTACACTGGTTCTGTTGAATAAATGGGAGCAGAGAGTCCAAGCTGCTTCATGGCATACGGGAGGGCACCGAGGTGAAGTGTATCCGCATGTGAAAGCAAGACTGCATCTATGGTTGGTGCTACCCTGCACGCCATACCACATTTTAAGAAACCAAGATTAATAAATACAAATATGGTTAAAGATCAATTCTATAACAAATTTATAAGCCTTTTTTCTTCTTCTTTCCAACACTTTAAACAAGTAAAAAAGGACTAAAAGAAAACCCATCTTCCCTATTTTTACACAAGGTCAAAAGAAATAATTCCAGCAAAGCGCTAAATACAAATTTGAATCTTTTTTTTTCTCTTTATACCAGGCAGGGCGCTAAAATTGCAGTAGCAGAAAGAAAAGAAAGCAGCGAAATAAAAGATTCTTCGTCCCTCAACCACCCGAAATGGCAAAACAAGAAAAGTAACTGCATTCGAAAAAGGCAAGGAAGAGAGAAACCTGGAAAGGGGTTGGAGGAGGGAGGGGTCGAAGTGGTCATTCCAGCCACAGTCTACGAGGAAGTTGAAGCCATCAATAGAGACCAAGTATGAGAGAGGATTCTCATTGTACACTCCACAGAGTGGCGTCACTTGCACCGACGTCCCCATGATTGTGTCTCAACTCTCAAGCCTCTGCATATGGGAGACAGGGATTTAGCGAAATTGTAGAAGACTAGACGGGAAGGGGGAGGCCGGGAGGGGGAAAAGACGTAGAAGAGAAGAACCGGAACGATGCCGTTTGAATCTGGCACCTGCAAGAATGTTGATATAAAGTTCAAAAATATAGATTAATTAGAAAATAATTAATAATCACGTAAATAAATAATAAAAAGAAAAAAAATAAACTAATATATTTTATTTTCATATTATTTTTCACATGTAGAACTTTTAAATTTTTCTAAATTCAAGAAATTAATATTTTTAATATATAATTAATAAATAAATCTATAATATATTAAAAAATTCACATGTTAATTTTTAATTGAAAAATAATATAAAAAATACATAAATATATATATATAAGTATTTTTTAAATAATAATGTTTATTAACTTTATTTTTATATAATATAATAATCAATAATGTTGACAATAAATAATCACACTATTATTTCCACTTTTGTGGGTTCTGAATGACTTATCATGATTCCGTATAAAATATATAAGATCCACTTCAGTGTTAGAAATAAATTATATTTATTGATTATTATATATTATAAAAATAAAGTTAATAAACACTATTATATATTCAGAGACACCGTTATACTTTAATGCCTCAGCTCGCTCTGCCAGTTCATGACCTTCGGCCTGAAAAATGCCGAGACACAAAAATTAGACATGTGGCAATTATGATCAGGCAACCAATTATACGATTTTAGTGTAACAGTGTGTAATATGTCATTAAAATTGTAGAATATGAGTATTAAATATTAAAATAAAATTTTATACCTAATAATAAAAATTTTTTATATTTATTTTTTAAGATTTTATACTAATGAAATTTTGATGTAATTTAATATTAGAATACAATTATATATCTAACAAAAAATTTTATACTTGTTGAGGGTCTTGAGACTTTTAATAATTATTTTTTTATTTTAAGATTATTTTTGTGATTTTCCCAACTAGTTTAGCCATTTTAAATTTTAGCTTTTCTCACACATATATATGTATATATTACTTTGTGTATGTGTAATTGTAGGTAGGAGGAGGAAGTCAAAACCTAATTCAATTCAATTTTGTATAATTGTAGGTAGGAGTAGGAAGTCAAAATCTAATTCAGCTGTTCTAGCCTTTGGCCTCTCATATATATGAAGCCAACTTATTTTAGCCATTTTAATTTTTTGGCCTTTTTTTTCATGTATTTATTGTTCACAAACCTTTTTTTTTTATTTCCCATTTTTTACTTCCATCCTCCTTTTCTATCCGTACAACAGACTTCTCTTTTTTTTTTTTTCCAACACAGGCTTCTCATTTTAGTAACAGCTCGCAATATAATATACTATTGTCATCAACCATATCATTATTGTGGCACCTCAACAATCTATTAGCTAAATCATATAGAAAATAAATGTATCATAATAAATCTAAACATAAAAAAATTTAAAACCATAATAAAACATAAAAGACTAATTTTAAAAGGTAAAATTAATCTTTTAATCCTGTAGTTTCACTTTGATTTACACACACATGCATAAACACTATAATGTAATCCCAAGATTACATGAGCGATGTCTTGAGAAGTGTTATGGACTTATAGTATGCAAAAACAACCATGAGAGTTTTGTACAACAAAACTACTTCATTGCTCAGTTCCTCTGTTCTGTTTTTTTAACACATGGGTAAATAGAGGATCTTTTATTCTTGTCATTGTTGGTATCTACAAGTTGCATACCTATATATATGCGCACAAGTTTCTAACCGTGTCCAGAAAATTATATCTTCTAGAGAATAAAATATAGCGTTTGGCAAAATTCTTCCAAGTATTTATTCATAAACAAGAAAAGACTAGCTTAATGTTAATACTCCCTCCAATTATATTGGTCATGTTCTAGAAAGAATTTATGATCATATGTGTAAGTCATTTTACATGGTTCAATGAAGTATTTAATGTTTTATTCCATATTTGTCCTTCTGCCATATTTACTATCAGTGGTATTTGCTAACAATGATAAAAATGGAAAATATTTTAAATTTAAGATAACATTATTGCTTTAACTAATTTACCTTAATTTTGATAAGTTAATTAAAAGTGACTTATATATAATACCAGAGAGAGTATAGTGCTTGGTTTAAATGCACCACCTTTAAAGTGGTGATAGAAAGTAGTGATAGAGATCTAGAAGACGCATTGAAGATTCTCAAATGTTACTCAAATGATCCATTATAATAATTTTTTAGATTTTTTTATTTAGATAATTATGTTTATTTATTTATTTTATTGATTTTCAATTTGTATTTTCTTGAGGTCAAAATCATTAGTTAGATTTAAATTAAAATAAATAAAATATATTAGATATCCTTTAAGAGATTTTGTATATTTAAATTAAAGAGATTATCTAATCGTGTTATTGTTAAAATATCAATTTCATAATTTTTCTTTAAATTTTCATTTTTATTATTAATATTTTTTATAATTAGATATGTCTTTTAAATTTCATAAATTTAATAGGATTATTTGAGATCAAATATTTTTAGTTGCTTTAGAATTATGTTTTTCTTATTTTTCCTATTAAAAACCTCCATATAATGAATTTTCTTCAAAAAAGAATAGAATAATATTATTATGTGTTTAAGTGAAGATTTATTAAGTTATTTTTTTCCTCATGTTTTTTTATCTTTCTCTCCTTTTTTTTCATCCAATCTACCAATGAATATGAACGTTGTCATAGTTAGGTATCTAAAGACAAGTTTTTCTAGAGTTTTAATTTATCATTTTCTGAATCTTTTAAGTCAAATTCTTCCACTATTTTATATTTTCTTGATTACTTAGGACAAGCCTCAAGAGTATATGTCAAGTGAACTTCATGTATTGAAAGTCTCCTCAAGTAATGTGGATGTGGGAACCGAAAAATGATTGAGATTGGTTAAGGATGAAGACAGTGAGTTCGGTTAGGATGAAGAAGAATGAAAAAGCACGAAGAACCATTTTGGATTAAATAAAGACAACTCATTTCACCAAAAAAAAAGATAAAGACAACTCAAACTACTTGCATTATTAGGGAAGATGAAGAAGAACCAATTCAGTTACGGATGAAGACTCATGCTATAGCTACTTGACAATTCCTATTGGTTGGCCTTCAGATTCATTCTTGGTCCCCTCTTCGATGACAAGAACCTTGAGTTTGACCACACAAACTGAGGCCTTATAATCCTCTGCATTTTCTTTAACTGTCCAACGTGTCTTTCTTTCATGTGTCTTCATCATCCACGCATCCAAAATTGCTAGCTATGTCACTATAGTTAACGTAATGAGAGCCACACAATCGTCCTTTCCATTAATTTTTGAAACAATAGGGACAAATGCCTGAAACAGTGCAAACATAGGGATGCATTTCAAATAATTTAAATTATGCGAATTGATTTCAAAACTCTGTTGAAATTACAGGAACTAGATTAATTTTTTCTTTTAAAAAAAGTTTAAATATCAACACTTTGTTTGGATTGAGAGGAAAATAGGGGAAGATGAATACTAGAAAAGCAAATAATGAGGAACCTAAACATTTCGATAGAGTCCATGGGTGGATTCAAGAATGGAAGAGCATTGTCCCAAAAGATCCACTTCAGGCAATAAGAGGCCCATTAACTAGAGGAGGACCAGAGTCATGAGAGAAGCTCTACGGGGTTTGATTAGAAATTTACAAGATAATGAACCCAAGATATTTGAAGAAGAAGCGTCTAAGTATGAGGTTCAAAAGAAAGTTATAATTCTTGTTCAAACCCATGGACCAGAAGAAGACTAGATGGAAGGAGTGGCCCAAGCCACCTAGAATTAGTTTTAGGATAATATTAGATTTTATTTTAATTTTTAGGATTAATTTAAATTATTTTATTTATCTTATTCTTTTTAAATTTATTTGATTTAGATTAGGATAAATAATTTATAAATTCCTATTTGTATTCAAAAGGACCAATCATAGGTTTAGATTTAATTGAAATTAGTTAGATTAAACTTATCTTTATCTAATTGAGTTAAGAGTCCGAGTAGAAATTAGTATTTTACATTTTTATTTAAGACTCCTCATATGTTTTTTAACATATCAATATTATTCAGAATTTATTTAATTAGTGAGTTTCACTAGTTATTTGTGTTCTTTTAAGAATACACTCAACTTATCAATAAAGTGATCCCCTCTTGAGGCGTCTTTTATAGTTAAAGTTCTTTGAGGCAGGTTCTCATTGGATTTTAGCTTGATCAATCCATTTGAGTCAAACTTTCACATTGCTGTCCTTTGTAATTTCTGGGTTCCCAAGACAGGTTACTCATGAAGTCCATATCAGTTGGCATCAAAGTCAGGTTAGATTCAGACATCTTGTCCACATCATCAACCACATGTGATCCTAATCATCAAAGTCCCAAATATTGTGCAGCAGCAAAAAAAAAAAAAGAAAAAATAAGTTCTCAAAACGCAGCAGCCAAACGCTCCCTTTTTAAGTTTAGAAAATAGCAAATCCAAATGTGGCCTTAGTCTTCCTCACATCGGAACACTCTCTCATTCGCGTCTTCACTGTCTCTCAATCTCAAACCAGAATCTCATCATCTCGTCTTCCCTTGCCCAAATTCCAGATTCTGCTTCATCATCAAAATTGCCTTTGTCCCAAATTTTCAGAGACACGTCTTCATCTCCTTATGTGTTCGAACTCGTAAGCCTCTTCTTCTCCCTTCAGATTCGCATAAATTCTCAAATCAGTTTCGGGTAAACTCGTTCTTTTCTCTACCATTGGTTGCTGAAAATTTCATTGACTGAAATTGTTTGCTGTGCTGAAATTTCTTGATTGAAATGTTTGGAACTACCTTCTGATTGCTGAAATTTTGCTGAAAAAAAAAATTACTGCTAAAATTATATTCTTAAATTTTCTTGACTGATATAAGAAAAAAGAAACAAAAAAGAGCACGGCCAAATAAAAAAAAAGAGAGGACGACCAAAAACAAAAAGGAAGAGGCCAAATATTTAATTAAAAAAAAGATAGAGCCAACAATATAAAATTATTTTGAGAGTTGGCTCGTGAACTCTATCATATTATTTTTATTATTAACTTTTGATTGGTAACAGTGATTCTCTAAAGAACATTATAAAATATTAGTTTGAGTAGTAAAAAATAAGAGAGATATATAAAAAGGAAAAGTCAATTTTAAGTGTGATACATGAGTGAATTAATATTCTTTGAGTGAAATACGTGAGAAGAGTGTATGAGAGTGTATGAGATTCTTTTTCTTTATTATTATTTTTTTTTAGGATGCCTGGAAGTAAGTAAGGAAACGGAGAAACTGAAAGTGAAGGTGAACAAGGTCCAATAGACATGAAATTCTTGTGGGATTCTTTGAAAGCTGAATTAGCCAACATCAACAAAAAACTAGATGGTGTTGAATCTGCTACTAAGAGAAAGAAGGTATAAAGAAAGTTTGAACTAGACCTAGAAGATCATAAGTCAGACATAAATGAGTCTACTTCAAAAGGTAAGAATTCTTCTAGGTGTGATAATGATCTAGGAGGACTCAAATTAAAGATTCCGTATTTCCATGGGAATGATGATTCAGATTTTTCAGAAACTTGGAAATCATGTGAAAAGTATGGATTTTAAGATTTCTACAGATTTGATGAGTTTTTTTTTAATTTTAAGAAAGATAAACTTTGTATTCCTCATTATTCTTTGCGTGAATTGCTTATTAAAAAAACTCATAGTGTTGGTTTAATGAGGCATTTTGGAATTTATAAAACTTTAGAACTTTTGCATGAACATTTTTATTGGTCTTCTATTAGGCATGATATTGCTCAAGTGTGTGATAGATGTATTATTTGCAAACATGCAAAATCTAGACTTAATGCTCATGGTTTGTATACCCCTCTACCTGTTCCCCAACATCCTTGGATTGATGTTTCTATAGATTTTGTGTTGGGATTGCCACGTTCTCAAAGTGGTAAAGATAATATTTTTGTGGTTGTTGATAGATTTAGTAAGATGACACACTTTATTCCTTGTTCTAAAACTAATGATGGTGTTTACATTGCTGATCTATTCTTCAAAGAGATTGTTAGATTGCATGGGATTCCTAGGACTATTATGAGTGATAGAAATGTTAAGTTTCTAAGTCATTTTTGGCGAACATTGTGGAATAAATTAGGGACTAAATTGTTATTTTTCACTACTGCACATTCACAGACTGATGGACAAACTGAGGTAGTAAATAGAACACTCATTACTTTGTTGTATACAATTATTCAAAAGAACTTAAATAATTGAGAAAGTTATTTACCTCATATAGAATTTGCATATAATAGGGCTATGCATTCAACTATATCTTATTCTCTCTTTAAAATTGTTTATGGGTTTAATCCTATGAGACCTCTTGATATCTTACCTTTGCCTTGTAATGAGAAAGCTAACTTTGATGGTAAGAAAAATGCTGAGTTTGTACAGGAGTTGCATGTAAGAGTTCAGGCTAACATTGAACGGAAAAATAAACAGTATGCTAAACAAGCCAACAAGGGCAGTAGAAGAGTTGTATTTGAACCTGGTGATTGAGTTTGGGTACACATGAGGAAAGAAAGGTTTCTTGAATAAAGGAAATCAAAGTTGTAGCCACGTGGAGATGGATTTTTTCAAGTGTTTAAGAGAATTAATGATAATGCTTATCGACTTGATTGGCCAAGCTCCTATGGAAGTCACGTGAGTGCTACCTTTAATGCTTCAGATCTATACTTGTACGATGCTACAGATTTAAGGATGAATCCTCTTGAGGAGGGAGGGAATGATAGAGTCCATTGGTGGATCCAAGAATAGAAGAGCACTGTCCCAAAAGATCCATTTCAAGCAATAGAAGACCCATTAACTAGAGGAGGATCAGAGCCATGAGAGAAGCTTTACATGGCTTGATTAGAAATTTACAAGATAATGAGCCTAAGATATTTGAAGAAGGAGCGTCTAAGTATGAGGTCCAAAAGAGAGTTATAATTTTTGTTCAAACTCATGATCCAGGAGAAGTCCAGATGGAAGGAGTGGACCAAAACCACCTAGAATTAGTTTTAGGATAATGTTAGTTTTTATTTTAATTTCTAGAATTAATTTGAATTATTTTTTTTATCTTATTCTTTTTAAATTTATTTGATTTAGATTAGGATAAATAATTTATAGATTCATATTTATATTCAAAGGGATCAATCATATGCTTAGATTTAATTTAAATTAGTTAGATTAAACTTATCTTTTTATTTAATTAAGTTAAGAGTCCTAGTAGAAATTAATATTTTACATTTTTATTTAAGACTACTCATTGAAAGGTTTTTTAACATATCAATATTATTTAAAGTTTATTCAATTAGTGAGTTTTACTAGTTCTTTGTGTTCTTTTGAGAATACACTCGACTTATCAAGAGAGTGATCCCCTCTTGTGATGTTTTTTATAACTAGAGTTTTCTGAGACAGGTTCTTATTAGGTTTTAATTTGATCAATTTGTTTGAGTCAAACTTCCACATTGTTATTCTCTGTAATTTCTGAGTTCCCGAGATAGGTTACTCGTGGAGTCCATATCAGATTTCCTCTTGTTTTTTTTCTAAATTTTTTTCTCCTCCTTATTCTCCCTTCATCCAAAACGGAGTGTAAAATAAAATTTCAAACAAATTATAAAAACTAGATATATATATATATATATATATTAAAAAAACAGACGTATATCTATCTACTTCTCATATTATGGTAAAACTAAAAACAAGTGAATCCAAATTTACACATGCCCAGTGTTGGATTGATCAAAATCCTCTTTCCTTTCTATTCTATACCATGTTGAGAAAACGTTACTTTTTCAATTTCTCACGCCTAGAATTTGCTTTGGGTTTTTCATCACTTCTGCGTGGGTAAGCCCACAATTCCAACTCAAAATTACACTGGAAAACACCGTCAAATTATCATCTTATGAGGTGCAAAGAGGGGGAATCCGAATTCCGAACAACTACTACAGATCTATATATTTATACCCTGTTATAATCTCCATTCATCCACACTTTCATTTAATCCTCTGTCTGTCTAATCTCCTCCTCGTGGCACCGTATTTTGCGTCTTTTCTACCAGACGCAGGCCCTCTCTCACCTTCTCTGCTATCACTCATTCATCTCCCGTGAGGTTCAGTTTCTCATGGCTTCGATCACGGCTTGGTGGTCCCCAAGCTCTCTACAGCTCCGATTAGCTTTAAAATGTGGGAATCGTAGGAAATTCCCGGCGACTTTGCAGTCACGAGTGGTGGGGAAGTGGGACCGTCGGGTTCGCCTGCTGTGTGTTGCTCAAGGCGGAGCGGGAAATGGGAATGGACTAGAGAGGACACCCAGTGAGGGTTCGTGGGTCGGGTCGGATTCGAAGATTGACGTCTTCTCTGGGTGGTCCAATTCAGAGGGTGAGGAACAGTCTGCCAATTCTCAGAAGAAGGCATCGTACGGAGGTAAGGGTAGTTCTGTAAGCTCTAGTTAATGTGATCTTTCTATACTTTGTTATGGCTGCTGAAAACATTGGAAAAGGGTTGCACTGGTTCATAGGGTCCATTGTCTACTTTATCAGCGTTTGGCTCAAGGTTAAGATGTGGCGAAAAACTTAGTAAATGTGTTCAAATATTAAAGGGTTCTGTTGAGCGGAGTTCTTTTATAAATTCTGTTTCTGAATCTTGAAAGTGCTGGCCATTGACGAGATTTTGGAAAATGATGTTATTCTTATCAACATATGAAATTCATACTTGCATTTCTGCCCTTACATGGATGGCTTTGTTCTTAGACTAAATCTGCACTGTGACTAGGTTTATTCTGAACTGGAAAGCTCTGGCTTCTCGGAATAGATTTAATGAAAACAAAAGTATCCATGTAGCTGGGGTCGGAAATTCAATGTACAAGACAAGATTTATTATTATTATTTTTTTAATAATGACCGAGACAAGATTTACTAAACCCATGACATTTTGCTAGAGTTAGCAATTTGACAGTTTCATCTTCAGCTATTTCAATAGACTACTTATCACTTTTGAAGTAGCTTGCTTTCAGGAGTTGTGGGAGCAGGAGTGGCTGGAGTTCTTCTTCTTACAGGGCTTACCTTTGCAGCCTTTTCTGTTAGTAAGCAAAATATTTCCAGTAAGTATTCTTTATTTGCTTTTTAAATATGAGGAAGTTGTGTCTTACAGGCCTATAAGTTGACATTTCCTGTTAGAAATGTTGGGATTGTAATTTTAAATAAAGTAATTTTAAGTTATTTCTATTTTAATTATAATTTGTCCTCTGAGTCGCCTCCCTTTTTGTCTATAAATACTTCTTTAATTGCCTCATTCTATATACATTATTGTATCAAAAGGGAGAATTTCAAACTTTTTGTCATAGCATCTGAGCTTGGTTAGAGAGACATAAGTCTTGATAGTTTTCAGGGTTGGAGCTTTGCCTACATACTTAGCAAAGCTCTGCCCCCTCTTCCAGTCAGCCTTTTCCAGTGGTCAATGTTACTTTTAGCATTACTAAATACTAACCTTAACTCCATCTTTTTGTAGCCTTCATCGCTATTGAGGCAAGCTTTTGCTATTTGCCTAATCCCTTGTTGATCCAAACACTTTAAGAACCTCCACAAAATTTGCCAACTGGCTTACTTATGTTGATCAGTCCACTTTTGTACTCCACATGTGCTGTCATGGTTCACTTCAGCGTTGTTGGAGTAGCCACCATGCACTGACACATGAGAGCACATGGCGCTCTTCTGACATCTGCCATTAGATTAGAAGTGGTCACTGACCTCATTTGGTCTATCTCAGCCCTTCACCTTCCTTAGTTGGGCCTCGTTTGTGGTGTTTGACACTGTCAATCACTGTTCTTCTTTTTTTGGTTAGTGACATCCTTTGTTCTCCACCTTTTTGTCACCTTCCAAAGCTGCCTCAATAAAAAAAAAAAAATCTATGTTTGAAGCTGTCGGATGCAACATGAACAAGCTACCAACTTTTGCTGTTGCCTAAACCATGAAACACCATACATTATTGGCCTTTCTGGCAAATGCATGAAGAAAAAGTTGTCCTATTGTTACAACATTTATGGCCTTCTTTGCCAATTTTTCCTTTCTAAATCATAACCTTCAATGTCACAACCTTCCTTTGTTTGTGACCTTCCTCGTTATTGAGACACTACCTTTTCACCATTAGTGGTCTTCATTGCCTTTTTTCTGTTGTAGTCATGGCCTTCATTTTCATTGACTACTTCTCTCTCTGTATTGCTATTTAGACAATATTTTTCCATTTATGTCCTTCATCAGCTGTGTTATTCATTGTCACTGGACATTTTTCTTACAATCTATAGCCTTCATTGTTTCTGGGATGCAACCTTTTCTTTGCCATTTGTGGCCTTCGTTGTTATCTTTCTTTTAGTCACCAACTCGCAGATGTGCTTGTGAAAGGATTGCTTAGTGTTGTCTTTTGGAACTTCATCATCAAGCTTGGCATAGAGTACATCCACTCACTAGCTTGAGAGAGAGGGTTAGGACTGTTTGAATTGTAAATATTGTAATCTTTTGTTCTTTCTAGTTTAATTTTCTCATTATTCTCTAATGTCCCTGGTTGTAATTGTCCCTAGAGGTGCCACCCGTGTTTCTATAAGCACTCATATAATTGCCTCATCGTATATATATATTATAATTGATAATTTCAGACTGTTTTTGTCATTACCTTCTTTAGATCATGCTATTACGTGATCAACTTTACATTCTGCATATTATACATACTTGTGTCTGTGTGACTATGTGCAGGATCAAAACAGAAACAAATGGAGCCACTGACAGCACAGCAGGAGGTGCTTTTGTCTTCTGATGATCATAATAATAAAGTTACAGTACATGTAAAAGCAGACAACAAGGTGGAAAGTGAAAATGGCAACGTGGAAGATCAAACAGAATCAACAGATATCTCTAGGGATTGTTCAGCCCCTGAGTTTGATCGGATTCCCAGTGGCAATGGAATTGCTGATGATTCTGATTTAGGGTCCCAATTGTTATATGATCATGAAAAGTCCGTCAATGGTACTGATGCCACTACAAATGCATCCATTCAAGAAGAGTTGCCACACAAGCCAGCTTCTGACAATGACTTAACTGTCCCCATTGCAAATCCTGAGCCAGTTAACCTTGCTGTAGATTCTGCAGCATCAATTGCTGAACTTGAAGAGAGCCCGCTCAATGTTGAACCTGGGAACATGTCCAACTATAATACTGATCTTATACACCTCAATACTGAGCAGAAGGATAAACTGACCAACTCAAGTGGCAGTGGAAGCTCCACAATTCCAAATAGTTCATCTACTCCCATTGTCAATCAACCCAATAATGCTGATATTGTTAATTTTGCAGTCAATACACATACAAATACAGTTCTAGATCCTGATGTTTTGCCCTGGAAAGATATGGAGAACTTGTTAGCAGCTTCAGTGAAAGAAAACCTTGACCCGAACAAAATGCCACAGGTATCAGCTGATGAAAATGAGTCATCCCTGCAAGAGCAGATCATTTCCAACAAGGATCAGGATAGAGACAATCATATTGAGACAAATAGAATTCTATCTGAATCTCAAAATTCTGGAGTCTTTTTCTCTTCTCCTGGGATTCCTGCTCCATCAGTAGTTTCTGCGGCTGTGCCTGTGCTTCCTGGAAAGGTATTGGTTCCTGCAGCTGTTGATCAGGTTCAGGGGCAGGCACTTGCAGCATTGCAAGCGTTAAAGGTATATACTTTCCCTCATTTTTCTGAAGCAATAGTAACTTGAATAATTTTTCTGAAGCAAAATCAATGCTGCCAAGAGATTTCAAAAGTTGCACTTTACTTTTTAACAGATTCATTGTAGTTATGTCACTAATTTAGTATGATTATTTTTTATTCAAAGGATATCTATAAATGGTTATTAGAGATTTAAATCAGGACTGTTCTTCAGCCTTCTCTTGGCACTTCCAACTTGAGTAAAATGGTTCATTGACTGGTATCAAAGTTCTCAGATCAAGCGGTCAAGAGTTTAATATTTTGCTAATTAAATTAAATTTCAGCACAAGGCATCGGTGTGCCTGTACTTTATCTATGCTTCAAGCCCAAAGGATGTTCAGATATTGGGCCGTGTTTAAGATACTGCTGAAAAATTCAAAACCAATTTTGGGCTTCTCCCAACAACATTTTTTAATTAAATTAAAGCTTTTGGGTGAAATGATTCCTTGACAATGTTAGTCTAATCATACTAAGATGACAAGATTTTGCATTTATTCACTTAAAATTTGCTGAATCTTTAGGTCATTGAACCTGATGTCCAACCCGGTGAATTATGCACACGTCGTGAATATGCTCGTTGGTTGGTCTCTGCTAGCAGTGCACTTACAAGGTAATTATGTGTTTCTTGATGTTACAACTGTAACGTGAATAGCAAGAAATGGACTTGGATAATTTTTTGTTAGAATGAACTGATGGTACCTATAAATTTGTCTGTTTTGTTACATTAGGAATACAATTTCAAAAGTCTATCCTGCTATGTATATAGAGAATGTTACTGAGCTTGCTTTTGATGATATCACTCCTGAAGACCCTGATTTTTCTTCCATCCAAGGTAAGAATTGGGCACTATAACTTTGTGTTTAAACAACACCAACTTATCACTATATATGACTTTCTTCTATTCTATCATGTCTAAACAACATGAATGTTTCAGGCTTGGCAGAAGCTGGACTCATTGAAAGCAGGCTTTCAAGATCTGATACACAGTTGTCTGCAGATGAAGACCAGAGCCCAAGTTACTTCTCACCTGAAAGGTATGCTTTACTAAACTTGGATGTCTGATTTGTGATTATCTTTTTTGCATCTGAGGGCAGTTATCTGGAAATGTCCTTGTAATTTTTCTCAAATTTTAACTGGTATCGTAAATGATGTCTTCTATGTGTTTGTATGGCTAAATCTACCTTTATGGTTTTGCCTTTCCCTCATTTTTCCTTTTCTGCAGCCCGTTATCACGCCAGGATGTTGTTAGCTGGAAAATGGCTCTAGAGAAGAGACAACTTCCTGAAGCTGACAGAAAGGTTTCTTAATTGTTGCTTGTTCTCACTTTTAAGTTATTCTCTTATTCTAGTTGCCATGTAACTGATGAATTGGTATGCATCAAATCCATGGATTGATGGGCAGACACTGTATCAACTTTCTGGATTTATAGACACTGATAAGATACATCTTAATGCATGTCCTGCGCTTGTTGCCGACATATCTGCTGGGGAGCAAGGAATAATAGCTCTTGCATTTGGTGTGTCATTTTCTCCTTTAATTAAGTCTTTTTAAAATGTTCCATGATATGGTTCATAATGATTGTTTGGGTTATTTTTTTAAAAAAAATATATATATATTTCTGTTCCTTCTTTTCAGTCAATTTCTTACCAGCTTTTGGTTTTTGCTTTTATTTCTTTCTTTCTTTCTTTCTGTTGGGACATGTTCAAGGTTATACACGGCTGTTCCAACCAGACAAACCAGTAACAAAAGCCCAAGCAGCTGTTGCCCTTGCAACTGGAGATGCTTCTGACATAGTTAGTGAAGAGCTTGCACGAATTGAAGCAGAATCTATGGCTGAAAATGCTGTTGCAGCACATAGTGCTTTAGTAGCTCAAGTTGAGAAGGATATCAATGCAAGTTTTGAAAAGGAGCTTTCCATAGAGAGGGAGAAGATTAATGCTGTTGAAAGAATGGCTGAAGAGGCAACACAAGAGTTGGAAAGATTAAGAATTGAGAGAGAAGAGGAAAATATTGCCTTGATGAAGGAACGTGCTGCTATTGAATCAGAAATGGAGGTTTTCTCTAGGCTAAGACATGAGGTTGAGGATCAGTTACAGAGCCTTATGAATGACAAGGTAGAAATAGCTTATGAAAAAGAGAGGGTTGTCAAGTTTCGAGAACAAGCAGAAGTTGAAAACAAGGAGATTGCCCGTTTACAATATGAGCTGGAGGTGGAACGAAAAGCCTTGTCCATGGCCAGGTAAGGCAATTAAATTATGCCTGATCAGCATTTAATTTTGGTTTCAATTCATGAAAATTTTAAATGTGAAGATAATGTAAGAGAACTGCTAGTTAAACTTTTTCTTCACTTCTACTCCTTGCAGTTGAAGCTATACAGTTATATGTTTCATGCATGCATGCTTATATCATGCTTACTGGGATGATGCTTTCTATATTATCAGGAATTTTTTTGTTCCACTAATATAAATTACTCCGAAATCATATTCCTTCCAGCTGAAGTGTCTAGATCAGCTGTTCCGGTTATTTGTAGATGCTTTTGGTTTCTTACAATATGAACTGAAAGTTCCATGTCTTATTGCCAACATGGTTCTTCAAATCTAGATTATGTTTCAAGAAAAAAGGAATTGCGGATATCAATTGATGTCGAATGTCAAAATCAATCTGATTAGTGCTCAACATTTTTTCTCCCTCACTGTTAAAAGCTTGTCAAGACAGTTAAACTGATTTGGCATACAAAAGAGAGCAAATTCTACTCATGTATTTGGCATATTATGTAATTCTGATTCCTGGTAACCTATACTTAGAAACATCATTATGCTTCATATATTATTCATCGTTTTGAAACAAGCATGGTGATCATGTGTATAGGACTTGGGCAGAGGATGAGGCCAAACGAGTAAGAGAACATGCAAGGGCCTTGGAAGAGGCCCGAGAACGTTGGGAGAGGCGTGGCATCAAAGTGATTGTTGATGACGACCTCCGCAAGGAGGCATCTTCTGAAGTTACATGGCTTAATGCAGGAAAGCAGTTTTCAGTTGAAGAAACAGTTGACAGGGCTGAGAACTTACTGGACAAACTTAAAAAAATAGCGGCAAATGTTGGAGGGAAATCTAGAGATGTAATTGACAGGATTGTCCATGTGATTTCTCTTTCTATATCAAACTTGAAAGTATGGGCATCCAAAACTGGAAAACGGGCTGAAGAATTAGGAGAAGTTGCTGTTGCCAAGGCAACTAAGTCAGCCCAAGAGTTGCAGCATGGTGCCGCTGAATTTGGATTGGCTGTCAAAGAAGGGGCAAAGCGAGTTGCTGGAGATTGGAGGGAAGGGGTTGAGAAACTCACCCAAAAGTTCAAGACTACCTGATCTTTCTTTTCGCCTGCAATAATAGAGTTATTACGCACAAGCCAGATACCTTTTATCTACTTAATCTACGGTGGGTGTACGGTATTGTGTACCAGACATGGCCACAGGAAATTTGCAGTTCTATGGAACTGCCGCTGGAAAGTTCACAAATTCTTGTGATGTTTTGTATAATTGAGAGCAGCGGGAAATGAATTGGAACAATAATCTTGTGTATTTTAAAGGGGTCTTTTATGGTTCAACCCGACTGCAGCTCATTTCTTGGGGAATTTTCTGTACCAAATCTTTACCATGTAAAGAAAACCAGTCCATCAATAAAACCCCAAGCCTTATCTAAGGTAACCTAACTTCATTTGTTATTCATTTTGTTTACCTGTTCTGTATTTTGTTCATATGATGTGGACCAAGGAATAAAGAAATCATTGATAAAATTAATGACCTGCTCTAATTAGTTCATACAAGGTGAATGCTTGCAGTAAATGAACTGCTATTTCTGGCGGTATGTAATCAAACCCTACTCTACTCCATCCTACTTTAGCAGAGTGCTCAATTTTTCAAGACCCATTGGGTTACTTGGAGATAAATTCACTTAAGGAAATGTAATTTTTTTTTTAGTATCAAGGCTATTCCCCAACTAATAGATGAAGATTAATCCTTTTGAAGTTTAAAGATCATCAAAGAGGATTTTGTCTCGCTTAATTAAGTCAACTCAATTAAAAGAAGTTGCATAGAAATATAATCTATTACTCCTCCGCCCCTCCCTTCTATAAGAAACTTTGGGAGAGGTTTTTTTTATTTCTTTTTATAAGAAGCCAACTTCAATTGTTCCAAGTATTAAATAATTATTTCCTATTTTACCCTTTTTTCAATTATTGTGTGGAAAAAAATATTACTTAAAATTGAGACCATAATTAATTGAGACTCAATTAAATTAAATACAAACAATTCAGAAAAGATATTTTATATTATGACATTAATTACATATAACTATTTTTTTGATGAATTAATTAGTTATTTTTTATAAAAAAGACAGAAGATATTATGATTTTATTTGGTAGACTTCTAATTTTAATTTTAATTTTTAAACTATTAATATTAAAAAGACTGAAATGCTCATTAACAGCAAGGGCTGACGAGAGGCATGAGCAATGGCCAACAGTGAAGCAAGGACATTTTGGACTTTTAATTCAATTTGATTGATGCAACCCTTTCCTCTCATTTTATAGTATATTGTAAATTGCATAATTTCTTATTTGGATCAGCTTCCAGTTTCTTATAATGGGCTTTATGAGGGAGTAAACCATCGCACAACCTGTTACAAACAGGTCCTTATAATTTCTTGGCAAGAGAAAATGAACCTAACCCTGATTATCGCAGATTGAACACTATATTGCACGACGCTTCTTAAACCAGGTCAGAGATTCACCAGCCCAGCTTGCGAAGTGAAAAAAATTTCTCGAGGCCTAAATTTAGAAACCACGGGGTATAAATATCGCCAACTTTCAAAATAGATGCCCATCGGCCATCGCCCACTTGGTAAACATCATCGTTAAACATAGACGCATGCAAAGGATAAGTTGATTAGACTCATCATAAGGCAGAAACCAACGGCACCATTCAAATGTTAAAAATGCTGATGCAATATTTGCTACAAGACTTTTAAACAAGATAAACACGACTATGGAAACCGCCATTTCTCACATCTCAGTTAAAAACCAAAATTTCTAGAAAGTAAAGAGTCTCGTACTGGGACAACGAATTGTGAAAAAAAAAACCCAAAATAGAGAACTGAAATGACGCATTCAAGTGAAATTGGAAGTAGAGGGTCTCACTTCTTTTTGTCCCCACCTCCACCAGCCCTGCAGAAGAGGGAAAAAAGAAAAAGCAGTTAATATCAACAGATCTACCTACAGTAAGCAATACTATAATACAGTATGCAGAAAGATTTGTGATAACATCTACACAGGAACATAGACAACCTCATCTTTCGGAGAACATTGGACATCTCCTCACGCTTCTTCTTAGCTCTCTTGTGGGTACCCAACCTTTTCTTTGCAACTTTCAATGCTCTCTTATCCTTACCAACCTTCAAAAGCTCTGTAATCCTCCTCTCATAGGGAGCAAATCCAGCAACTTCTCGGATAAGATTTCTTACAAAGTGCACCCTCTTGCTGGTTTTCTGTTTCGGTAAAAAATGATTGTGAGCAGCAAGTGAAAGCCAGACAACGTAAACAATGTTTTCAACTTATTGGAAACCCTTCCATTCAGCTTGAATGATCAAAAGATACTTCTAACTATTTAGCATTAATAATGATATATTCTGTCTATACTCTAGGTTTAATATATGGTAGCAACAAATATATTAGGATTTGGCGAGATCAAAAAATAGGTGAAGGAACACCAAATATTCTCAGACTACTAAAAAGGGTGTTTAAATATGGTAATCTGGGAGAAGGCAAACGCTGCATGAAGTAAATCATAGTACATATATTTCCTAAAAGCAGATTCATGTACGAAAAAAGTAGGATATTTTTTCTGTTACAACAAAGAAGGTAGGATAGGTTGAAAGAATGAAGTAAAATGTTGGAATTTCAAATCTGAAAAAAAAAAATCAAGTAAGCAATACAGATAATATTAATTACTAATATTTTGAATCAGGATATTACAAAAAAGTACATTGCAAATGAAAATCAGATAACACTGAATAGATTCCAGCAAGGCGTTTGATGTAAAACTGTGCAATACCTTATTTACATGTTAAATTCCAATTCACAATTCACAAGTCGTTTGTATTCACGTAACTTATCCTGATCTACTCAAATTTTGGGATACTAATTTGGCCATTACAAATTCACAAGTGCGAATTAGAGAGCATTTCAATAACTCAAACAGCTGGTTCACCAGTCTGATTTTAGATTCTTAATCCAATAAGAATGAGTGTAATCGGAAAACTCAATGAGTTACTTCATCACCTAGTATGAAAATTAAAATCAAAAACATGATTTAAACCAATTAGAAAGACTACAAACTCTAATCATGGTAATATTTGGTCGTATAGTGTACCTACTCATCGTTCTAAAATAAAATGTGAGGCATGCGATTGCTCCCAACACTTGTGCCTTACGAAGTAAACTTACCCCTTTGCGATCTGACGGGCGTGGCGCCAATTCCTTCTTTGTCACGACGTGACCCTTGTTCAATCCGACAAATAAACCCGTACTAGGCTGTTTCGGAGCCATTCCCTGAAAATGGGGGGAAAAATTGAGTTCAAAACAACGCACACTTTCCTGGTTGAAACAAGAAAGTAGGAGGAACGGGCAACGCGGAATCATAGATTTGAACGCACCTACCCATCAACAACAGCTAAACTAATCTTAAGAAAAAGTAGCTAAGGAGCATTGTAACATGAAAGTACAGGGACGAAAACAATAAAGATATATAGGAAGGACGTATGTGCTGCACACATCAGAAACCGAAGAAATCACATCAAAATCTCAAAACGATGCCGAGCAGTTTGAAAAAGGAATGAAATTACTCAGCATATTGGTGGCAGCGCAAGCACTATGAATTTCTTTTAAACTTTCTGAGATTTAGCAGTCATTGAACAGCTTGGAGGTTCAGAAAAATAACCTGTACCTTCCGTTGCGTCTAGGACTCTCAGTGCAGCTGGAGACGAAGAGCTAGGGTTTAGACGTTTGTTTCACATTTTATAACTGTTGCCGTCAGGGAGGTGGGGCGAACCCGGCCGTGGGTCAAAGCGTGCGGAACATTTCGGATCGGATCAGTCACTTACCGGTATTCGGCCCAAATAACTTTATCAATAAGAGATATTCAGTTACTCGAAGAAAAAACTCTCTTGGTGTAATTACTCTTATAACTGCTCTTTAAACTATAAAATCTATTATAATTTGATGAGTCCCTACAGTCCAACTAATCTAAGCATTGTATTAAAGAAAAAAAAAGGAAAAAACTCTTTTTATTTGGTCAAAATAAAACCCTTATTTTATTTCTTTACCTACTAACAGAAATGTAAAACAGAGAGTATGCATTTTTGGATTCAATTTCATTCAATGAAAAGGATAGGATTAGTCAAGTGAAGCAGTTGATTCAACTAATGCATGAAAGTTTCAATCAAATGGGAAATTTATTTAACTAAGATAAGTTAAATTTAGGCGAATGATGGATAGAAGATAAATTTCAGGGCTCTAAATATTCTGAGATAAATATTCTAAAATTATTTGAAAAACATTTTTAACTCAAACACTCTTATTGACGAAAAGAAAAAAACTTAGACACTCTTAACTACTTACATAAAAAATAAGAACCTACACTATGATTTCTTCTTCTTTAGCTTGAATTGTTCCTTAAGTGCTTTAAGTTGATTTAATTCCAAGTTTAGGTCCTAGAAAAACACTTTAATCTAGTTTTGTTGTCATCTAAACATTAGAGTTGCAACAAGTAACTCATATATGATGCCTATTCATAGATGTCAACCTTATTAGATTAGCTGGCTTCTCAAGAATGGGGTGAATTGAAAAGTTTAAATTTTTTTTGCAAAATTAAAATACAATGGTGATAATAAAAGTTGCTGAAAAATAGCGTATATAATAAAAGGAATAGTTGCAAAGTAAATGAGAAGAGGACACAGAGATTTATCTTGATTCAGTCTACTCCACTTGACTTACGTCCAGTCCCTAAACCACAGCTTGAGATTTCTTCACTATATCTTGTAAGATTTGAATGAGTTTTTGTAAAAACCGCATTACAACCCCAGCTCAAACTTTGAGCTAAACAAAACACTCTCACTCTTCTTACTCAAGAGTAAGGGCAAATTTCTTAGTGTCTTTTCACACTAAGTGCTAACTACAAGTGTGTAGAAATATACAAATTAAGAAATGAAACTCTCTTTCAAAAGAGTGGATATGAAAGTTTAAGAACAATAAATTAGCTAAGCAGAGGGTAGGTAAGCTTTAAATGAATCAGTAATCAATTATACAGAGTTTTGGAGTTTTTATGTTTTCCCACCTTACCCAACAAATTAAATGAGGCCCTACATATAGTTTTAGGGCAAAACTATCCATTGAAACCAAGAAATAGCCATTACTCTTCGAAAAATAGCCGTTCACCTATCGCATTAAATGCGTCTGACAGAGGTTATACAGATAACCTCCTTAGGTTATGCGAATAATGGGTGACCGTTGGCTCTTGATTTCAATGTTAAACTTACGTTATGTGGATAACCTAGTTAGATTATGCGGATAACATTCATTCCAGAATGACTAAGTTCTAACTCATGAATATTTTCATGAAAACCTACTCAGTTGTTCGGATAACGTTAAATTTTCTCAAACTGAGTTTTTTTGGAAAACATAGGTTATCAGGATAACCTCCCAAGATTATGTGGATAATGTTTTTGACTGAAGAAAGTCTAGCTTCTCTGTACCATAAGTTATGCGGATAATTTCCTTAGGTTATGCGAATAACGGGTTGCACAGTACATTTGACCTTTACTATTCTCTCCCTTATGTGAATAAGGTAGCCACCTTATCAAGATCACCTGCTAGACAGAGCCGATGACATGGTGGACACATATGTTATACGGATAACCTTAACCTTTTTCATGAAAACAAAGTGATAACACTTAGAAACATCTTTGTAATTAAGACTTTATCCTCATAACTTTTAAACGTTATGCGTATAAGGTAACTCTTTTCATGAAAACCATTTTGAAAACATGAGCTAATCATTAATCATTCAAATAGATGCCTCATTTAATATTAGAATAAGTAAAATTTAAAGCTTAACTACTTTCTTTTACAAATGGACTCCTAAAATATATGTAACAACTCTTCAACATTCTAGAATCTCTAACTTTATTCTTCATATCACTTGTGTTCTTTTGATGTTGGATTTTCAAGCTCAATGTTGTTTAGAATCATTAAAACCAATTGAATTAACAAACCCAAGCTTGTGCTAGGTGAAAATTCTGCCATTATCACCTTATTTGTACATGCCTCAAATCATGAGCTCTCCACCCACGTTCTCTTGCTTCCTATTTCTTACATTTCTCTTTAATAGTCCCCTTTAACCATTAAGAAATCTATTTAATTAATTAGCATCACTTCTTTCTAGGCCCTTTTTTGTCCTTAATCCATATTCCATATTGAAAAATGACCTAATTCAATTTTAGCTTAAAAATGACATACTATTTGTTCATAGGTCATTTGTCAGACCCTAAATTTTTAATATTGATTTAGGCAAAGTTAACAAAATAGTCTCATTTAGTTATGAAATTGAGATTTTTCAAGAAAGTTTGACCCAAAATTCAAAACTAGGCCCAATCAACAAATAAAAAACTTGGCTACAAATTAAAAAGGCTCCCATAAAAAGACAAAGCCCAAAGTATGAAAGTAGTTTTATAAAGTAGGTCTAGTGACCTACATGATTAGTTTGGATGCTAAATAGTGAAACAAAAATTTTGCATGATATGTGTATTCAATGTTCATTATATCCTTTATATCATACTTATCATTTAAAGTGAGATTGGACTAATTACTTGGTTTATAAATTAAATATTCTTAATGTAGGTTTTGTCCAAGAAAAGAAGAGTAAGCATTGAAGTGAAGAAATAGATTGTCAACATCATGCTTAACTTAAAGATGTATCAATCATAAAGATTTGGAAAATGATACTTTAAGAATTGAAAAATATGAAGAATTGAAGATTTAGAAGTTTGATTGTATCAAGATAGCCTTTGAACACATATAGATATATTTATCATAGGCTAATAGTCTTTATGTAAAACTTAATGATTTAGATTTTCATTTATTGACTCAAGAAGTTTTGAGCAGTTAAAGACACATATATGATTTTAAAAGAAAATGAAATTTTGATTTTCTCAAAACCTGAATTTGACATTTGCTCAATCTTTTCAAAATATCTCTCAAATTAAATATGGTTTTAATATGAACCTTATTATATCTAAAAATAGACTCAATTAGCTTTTCGAAAATGGTTATTTTACTCAAAATAGAGTTCATATTAAAAATCTGTATTTATTTGAATTTGAGTAGTGAGATATGAATTTTTTGTTTTGATATGTTATCACTCTTTTGATTATATTTCACAAAATGTCATATTTTGAAAAAAAAAAATTCTTCATTTTAAACTAAACATCATGAGCTTTCCAACAATAAACTTAAAATGAATAAGTGATGTCATATACAAGTTTCTTACACTAACTTAAACAAATAAGGACTAGCTCCTTATATGTTTATCAAAACTTCAGGACCTGAGAATGCTTTGGAACTACTTTTAAACGTTTAAAGACTAGCCTCTTGAACATTTATTGAAGTTCTAGGACCTAAGAATGTTTTGGAACAGTTCTTAAACATTTAAGGGAAGTGTCTTATACATTTATTGAAACTTCAATGGCCCTGGAATGGTTCTCAAACATTTAAGGAGGAGCCTCTTATTTGTGTAAGATAGTATCATGAGCTTATAATAGCTAGTTTTTTTTTTGTCATGGCTATATTTCACTTTTGCCTTTAAATATGACTTTCCAAACTCATTTCTATGAGCTTTTGAACACATATGAACTAGAATGTGAGTCATAAACGTGGTTTTGATTCTTTCAAGGAGAGAAACACAAATCTTGATCCATATCTTGCAAAATCTCTATTGTTTGAGTTCTCAAAGTTTCATTGTATCATTATACTCTTTGTGAGAGAGTTTATTATTTTTAAATCATTTTTTTCTACTTGGAATAGATTACTCAAAGTAGGGAAACTCTTGGGGAGTATTGTAACACATCTTGTAAGGGTGTGAGGAGAGATTTAAGAGTATGGTATCCCTTGTATTGTATTATAGCTTCACAAATGCTCAGATTGAACTTCTAGGATATAGTGGAAAAGTTCAAGCAAGTTGCATGTAGACTACACATAGGCCAAGTGATTAGGCCAAACAAGGATAAATCTTGATGTCTTAATCTTCTTATCTACCTCAAGCTTTATCTTCTCACTTTATTATGTTCATCCTTATTTAGTTGCGTATAATTATGTTATTGGACTGTTCTTCATAAAGTTAAAAATTTTGTAACACTCAATTCACTCCCCTTTTAGATGACTAGCCAATCTAACAATTGGTATCAGAGCTGGTTCTCTCATAAAAGACTTCACCGTCTTAGAGTTCAAATATGTTGGTTTTGGTGTTAATGTGCTTCCTGAAGATCACAATATGAGTAGATCACCTGGTTTCAATAGAGAAAATTACACATATTGGAAGATAAAGAAGAAGTTATTCATTGAGTCTCGATCTAGACACGGGGATAATCATAAATAGAGGAAACTATTAGCCAACAACTACTAATGATGAAGGAAATCTAATTCCTAAGCCCAAAGCTGAATAGGACGAAGAAAACAAGAGAAATATGTTGTTCAACAAGAAAACCAAGCAAGCTATAGCCTACACCTTAAGCCAAAAAAGAATTCTTCAGAGTTTCCAATTGCAACATGGCAAAAGAAATATGTGAACCTTTTGAAGTTGCTCACAAAGGTATTGGTGGTGTTAAGGAGAATAAGCTCAACACCTTTAGTAATCAATGTGAGAGCTTTAGAATGAAGGAAGGTGAACCTGTCAAAGATATGCATAAGAGATTCTCACACATCATCAATCATCTCAAGGAACTTAGGAAAAAGTTTTCTCAAAGAGAATAAGTGAGGAAGATTCTGCAGGCTCTACCCAAAGAATAAGAACAAAAAGTGATAGCAATTACGGAGACAAGTGAAGAAGCATCACAATTTGTAGCTACACTTTTTGGAAATTTGGTTGAACATAGAGAGAAGCTTCAACAACTAAATGTGGAGCAAAACACAAGGAAGTTATTCTTGTTCAAAGCCACCTCATCTCATTAAGGATCTGAAGATGATGAAGAAGACAACGATGACGATAATGATAAAAGCAACAATTTAGATGAAGAAGAAGAGCATGCTCATATGTGTATAATGGCTATAATCAATAATGAGGTATCAAGTGTTAAATAAATGAAGATTTTGATGTATTTAAAAACACCTAAAGCTACAAAGATCATACTAAGGGAGTACAAAACTAAAGAAAAGATGTTGACCAAGTGAAGGATGGAGTTTAATTTGAAGAGATTTCATTTTTTTATGTAATTTTTATCTTTCACTTAGGTTGAGTGGCAGTTAAAGCTTTAAACTCACTTAATTTATCTTACTATTATTCTTAGATAAGCTATAGATTAAGTTTTGGTAGCTGACTAAATGTTTACAAATGTGTTTTCTTGACCAAAACCACCTTATTCGGTTAAGCTAGGGTGGATAGTCCACTAACAAACTAGTTTGATCCATGCTCTTACTTCTGGTAATAAGCTTAGTAGACTAAGGTCGAGGGGTTAGTAAACTATTTTGGGTTGTTCTTTGATGTTCTTCTTTGAGGTAAGGCTTAGTAAAACATCCAACTCATCTTAGTGGAATAAGCTACTATGACAGCAAGAGGTGCTTCTCTATGAAGGCATGATAGTCCACTATCCTGTGGAGGATAATCCACTATTGTGGTATACTTAAGAAATTCTATTAATAGGAACAATATGCTTAGTGGACTAAGTCCTGATACTTAGTAAACTAATGGTGCTTTTTGAGAAACCCTATTTAGTTGATTTTAAACTTGTTAGACTAAGGAGTAACATCCTAAATAGCTTAGTTTACTATCCTTGGACTTAAACTTGTGGGTTTCCATGGATTAACAGCTTAATCTACTATTATAGGTAGCTTTTTATGAAAGCATGTTTGAGCTAAGCCTCTGGAACTGAAATGGTAGCTTGATAGTTGACTAAGGTGCCCTCCTTAGTAGACTAACCTAGTCCAACATTATGGGATTATCTAATGGCTAGCTGCGATAGTGCACTAACCTACTAGGCTTAGTTGACTAAGTTTTGACATGTATTAAATGTAGTAGGTGAAGATTATATCTCATTTAGTAATGGCTAGTTTTCATCTCTAATAGCTAGATTTAGTTAAAATCTATATATAGGATCACATTTAAATTGGTAGGTAAGAACATTAAGTGATATTGTGCCAATATTGTGCTGAATTATTATGATTCTTGCCTTGTGGTCATTAAAACTCTACTAACCACCTTTAGTGTGAGAAAGTGTGCTTCATAGTTTTCTATTTATTCTTTAAGAAAGATAAACACTTGTAGATTTTATTTCTACATCTAGGTAGAAATCTTAATGTACATTTACACTAAGGGGATCATTGTAGACATCTTGTAAAGGTGTAAGAGAAAGGTTCTAGCTCAAGTGAAGAGCTTGGAGGTTGTATTGAGGCAAGCAAGAACTTGATTGAATCTTGCTGAGATTAGCGGAGAAATCTTAAATGATGGCTTGATAACTAGGTATAAGCTAAGTGGAATGGCTAAACCAGGATAAATCATGGTGTTTAATTCTCTTTATCCCTTACATGTAAGTTCTTGCTCTATTTTTAAAACTCTTATACTGTTGCATTATTTTTCATTTTTGTAGAAATCTTCAAAAGCCCAATTCACCCTCTCTTAAGCATTCCAACTACATTGACATCAAGTTCTAATTTTGAATCTGATTTTGATTTTTCTTTTAATGAATTGCAAGATACTTGCAATGAAATGTATGATGAATTGATTATATTATCAAAAGCACTTGTACAAAGTAAGAAGAAAATTGTTTCTTCAAAGAAAGAATTAGAAAAAGAAAAAGATGTGAAACAATCACCTAAAAAGAAAGTAGAAGAATTAGAAAATATCTGTGAAACCTACACACACATGTTCTTTCGATTCATGTGAAAATTAAAGAGAAAGGGGATTTAATTAAAGTCTTAGCCAATTTCACTCGAGGTAAAGATAAATATAATATTTTCCTTGGCAAAAAAAAATGTGTGTTTGATAAGTCAAGTGTTGGCTACACAAATAAGTCTAAAAAAAATGGTAAGCCTTATTTGAATTTCTTTGTACCTGCTATATTGTCTAGCTCATCGTTTTGTATATCCTGTGGTAAAAATGAACATGTTTCTCATTTGTGCAATATACTTAGAAATGGTTTGAGTAAAAAACATAAAGTAGGTTCTTAAAAATGTCATTAACCCTTCTAGACCCAAATATAAGTGGGTACTAAAATGCCCTTCTAGTATTTCATCTATGCAGAACTTGTTTAGAAGAATGGACATATCGCTACAAGAAAGAGGATACAACAAAATAAAGATTCTTAAACAATTAAAGCTAAAGTTACTACTTACAAGGAGATGTAATGAAGGTCAAAAGTTTTATTTCTCATCAAGGGAGCATACCAAATAGAAACAAAAGAAAACACCTTGAGAAGACAAAGAAAAGAAGCTTGAATGATGGCATATCACATGTGAAAAGAAAATATAAATCACTCTACACCACTTTCAAGCCTGAGATCAAAATGATATAACCTTTGGTAACATCTATTTCTTACCCTCTATAATTATTGCATTTTGAAATATTTTGGGTAAGATCATATTTTAGTTGTTTCTAGTATGATCTTTATGTTAACCTTATAGAAGCATGAAAGTATCTGAATTTGCCATTAGTGAACCCAAATAAGGTTGGGTACAAAATTTGAATTTGCTTTGTAGGTATCCCAAATAATCTACAAGTCAAAAGTTGCAAAAAAAGGGATATAAAAAGAACTTAACAAAGTAGAAAAAGGGAGCAACAATATGAGATAAAGTTAAAAAAGGGACCATTGGCAATAATCATCTAGGGAGCATCACTATTAACCAACATAAATAACCATTTCTAAACCCTCTTGGAATTTATAATTTGTTTATTATACATAACTTTATGAAAGCATTGCTTGTTTGGTTGATTTTGATGATCTATAACTAACTTAAGTATTAGACAGTTCCTAGACTTTGTTTTGCAGGTACTCTTTCAGCTAAAATTGTTAAATTCTAGAAAACTTTGGAGTAACTAATGCAAACCAGCTATTAAATGTATAAGAAAATGGACTTAAATGATTATCGAAGAAAATTTGTGAGTTTTAAATGCTATCATATATGATTGAACTTTTAACCCCCTAGCTCCTAATTGTATTTGGTGCTAAGTGTTTTTAGAGTTTTTGTGTTTATCTATCTTAAACATATCAAAGTCACCTATTATATGTACAAACCAAGTTGACCAAAAATGGTGTTTTCATGGCAAGCTTGATATATGAATAACGAGTCTGCACTTACATGTACAAGATGTGATTGTTTTGATTGTGTGCTTTCTGTGTTACTTGATGTAATATTCCTAATTTTATGAGATGCTATAAAATAAATTAAAGATGAGAAATGAAGTGAGATGAAAATGCTATATATAATCGGGTTTTAAAAGAAATTAATTTCTCATTTAATTTTCAGAAGAAGTTATATTTGATCCTTAATTGGATTTAATTTTTCATAAAGTCCTTAGCAGAAATTAATTCCAGAACTTATCCCCGGAAAATATGCAACATACCATTTGAATGAAAGCCCATCTTGCGCTAAGCACAACGATATAAGTATTGTGTAACCGGGAGGTCTAGATTGAGAGATAAACTAATTTGAAGGTAAATGTAAATATTAAGAAAGAAATAATAAAAAAACTGGTCTTTGGGTAAAATTATAAGAAAGTGCCCCAAAGAATGGATAATTACGTTTTTGACTCGGCTTAGGGGGAAAACAGTTATTTCCCAGATTAGAAGTAAAATATGAATATTGCATTTAAATCTCAAGGAAAAAAATGTTCATATTATAAAATGTCTAAGAAATTTACAAAAATAGATATATACTATTTTGTATAAAATAGAACAAAGAGATTAATTATTTTGGTTGGAAGAAAAAAAAGAGAAAATATTGATTTTGCCCCTAAGGAAAAGAAAAAGAAAAGAAAGAAAAAAAAAGAAGAAAAAGAAAGGCGGTGGATAGAGGGGAGGATAAGAAAAGTTTATAAATTTTTGGAAAAATTACATCTAATGACATGAAAATTTTAAAATTTGTCAATTTGACTCGAGTCGAGGGTATTTTTGTAAATATGAAAAATTATAGTGAAAATGAAATTCTTAATGGGCTAAAACCAATAGAATATAGTATGAAATTTATTAAGGTCAAAATAATATTTATTGGGTAATTAGGATTTAATATTAATATTTTACCTGATAAAAGTTAGTTTTGATTGCAGAAAAATATAGTACCAATTTAAGGACACTGAATGAACCTTGATAAAATATATTTAAGACTAAGATAATGATTTTGGACTAAAAGTAATTTTTAGATAATCATGTACTAATGTTGTGACAATCTCAGTAAAAATATTTAATCGGTATGGATAAATTTAATAGGTAAAGGGTATTTTGGTCTATAAAAATTATTGAAGTAATTTTTTGCCAAAAAAGGAGGTGAATCAGGTCTGAAAACAGGCCTAGGATACAGATGGAATTATTTGAAAAGCTTTTGAATAAAGTAACTAAAGATTAAAGAAGAAAATTAATCATGACTTACTTTATATGACATCTTTCTTCATAAGCCATTTGGTCGTCCCTTCCAGCCCCAAAACACGCCTGGTCCAGCAGCTTGAGAGGGAGAAAAACATGAAGAAACAAGGAGGAAATAGGGAAGGCAAAAGACAAAATTTAGTTCTCAAATTACCAAGGTGAACTTTTATGCACTAGTACAAAATACCCATTTTACATCTACAATCTAGATCGGTTGTTTCAAGAACCGATCTAGAAAATATAACTGGTGGTAGTTTTGTAAATAAAAGCTCTAATTTTAACTTTTTAGACTAGTTATGAGTCATAATCGGTCTAGAATATTTTTGTCTCAAAACCTAGCTTCCTCGCTTACGTGTTTCTCATCATTGCCAATCATGTCATTCAGCTTCTCAACGGCTTCTCCATCTTTGGTCATCGGATTGTGACATCGGCTTCTAATTCCCTCATTGCTGAAATAAAGCTTCTCCCAAAAATGGTGAGCCCGCATTCTACTTCTCCTAGAAGATGTTAGGGCGAACAGGTATTGATTGTTGTTCTTTCTTGTCGTAGATTTCCAGATAAAAATCCCTAAGCATTTGAGTCGTTGTAGCAGTAGGAACATTAACACACGTACCTGAGCTCAATCTTGGAGCCATCATCAACGAGGAGTTTGCAGAGCCTGAAGCAAAAGGAAATCTTTCAGTACCTCATGCCTTTGCAGTTCGAGTTTGGCTATTGATTATTTGTCTTAAATAATTTTGGAAGCTTTGACAGGTAAATTTGTTTTAACTGTTCTGGATTTATTTGGAAAATTTGGCAATTTTCTAACAAACGTGTTCTGGATTTATTTGGTCATGGCAACCCAAAATTGAAACTTGATGTCCGAGTTTAACCTACCTGAAAATGCTTAATGCTTTTCCATTTATTTTTTATCACATATTGGTAATTTTATCTCATCTACTTCAATGGTTTTGCATCCATTTATCATAGGTTGGTAATTTTATCTCATCGCATATATTTGTCTTGTATGCAAACCGAAGATATTTATTTCCAGAAATCTTCTGGGATTTGTGTAGGAAGAGGCAATGAAATTTTTTTACTTGTCACCAAATGAGGACTTGTAGTGGACTTGTACTGATTTATATGCATCCTTCGAATTATCTCTCAATAGCAGAGATGTTGTCTGTTGAGTAGAATTTGATGTTCATTAACTATGTCACACTTATTTTTTTCTTCTTTGTCTTCCTTTATCCCTTATTATCATAGTGGTGGAAGCTAAGGATAGAACTGTATCAGTAGCTTCTGCATTTGCTGGTCACTAGGAAGGTAATGCTTCTTCATAGTTCATGTGAGAGGCCATGGCTAACTTATTTATACATTGTGATTCTCTCCTTCATATTATGCTATTCTTGGATTTTGCTATTTGTAAGAGCCACACTTTATGCAACATCTGATAGAATGCCTGATCTGATCTCTATTAATAATAAACTCTATATATTTGACCACTAATTGATAACCTTCCAAAACCCATGCACCCATATGTTCTTAATAGAAATTAGATCTTTTATAATCATGTGTATTCAAAGGGAGCCAGAACAACACAAAAGAACGAGTCTATGTATGAGGCCTACTTCTATTATTTACACTCATTTCAACTTTTTTCTCTATCTCTCTCCAATTGCATTATGTATAGTTAGTTTGAGATTGCAAAAGATAGAAATTCATTTGCATTAACCTTTTATAACTTTTTATTTGGTGTTTTCATTTGCTTAATCAGTTGTATAGGACAGAGATCATAAATTTTTAATAAAAGCAGTTGAAGAAGCATATAAAGGGGTAGAACATGGGGATGGAGGTCCTTTTGGTGCTGTTATAGTATGTAATGATGGGGTAGTTGTTAGTTGCCATAACATGGTTCAGAGTAAGATAGATCCAACTACCCATGCAGAGGTGACAACAGTAAGACAGGTGTGATTATTCATATCAAAACATTTTTTGGTAAGACATGAAAACCAATGTTTTTGCTTTCAGTCAACGCTAGTCCCCCAGGTATATCTGTTCGGCTCAAAAGTGAGTAAAGAGTGAGATTGTGAGGTCATGTTTTATATTGGATAGAATTGGATTAGAGAAGAAGCACATGAGTGATAACCCCTTAAGATTCTAATTCAAGAGTTCATTTAAATTTATTTTTTATATCTCCTTTCGAAGAGTCCAATAAAAAAGAAAGTCTAATTAAAATGTCACAAGGTGCCATATATTAGTGGTAATAGCATTGGATCTTCCATCTCTATGTTCACTATTCTGTTAAATCTGATGGTCTAAATGACCTTGAAATATTGATTTCCAAAATATAATTCAATATTTTCTTTACCCATCTAAAACTGGTGGGGAGACTGTGATGCAGGATTGGTGGGAATCATAATAGCAGATAGCTTCAGAGGTTTGAAATTCTGTTTATCTAACTTCTTTCTAAATGTGAGCAGGAAGTTACATGAGTTATTTCAGGGACCTCTCTTTTAGTAATCAATTTGTAAAAAGTATTTGCAGTTTTCATTCTCTTCATCAGAGACCCAAATCTCTAAAACGTGAATACTCTTTCCTATCCCTATCTTTGAAAGTATAATTTAGACTTTGAAGCCATTGTTATAACTTGCCAGCAATTTGCCAATGATAACTTAACTATTAATATTTCTTTACATGGTACAATGTAATTTCACTTCCTTGAAATTTTCTTGTATAAATATACAAGAAAAGGCAAAAAAAAAATTAATTTTGCCTATCTTCTTATATTGAGGATCAATGCTTCTCTATAAAGCATGCCTTTCAGTCATTTTCTCTAAATTAATATATTGTTTTCTCATATATAACATTCTAGAACTCAAGATGATTACTAATGATAGTTGAGGATTAATGTCAGCATCATAGAGAACCATTCTTCACAACAAAAAGACCAAGACTATGACTTGCTTCCCAAAACTAGCTGCTAATTGTTAGCTAATATCACAAGATTATATTCCTTTATATGAGACCCAAATCTAATTGTTGTAAGCCGGATAGTAAAATGCTGTCTGTATTGTAATAGAAATCATTCATATATACTCCTTTTGATCCATATTTTTCACTACTAGATTGTAGTACAGCATTCAACTATGAAATTATCCTGGATTGATATGAGGATTTTGAATTATATTGCTTTGAGAAATACTTGATTGCTTGCTTAGGTATGTCATATTTTATACCCATACTTCTCCCTAGTTGTAGTTGTAACTTGTATCTATGCAAGAAGGCATATTTTCTTGCAGAATTATTTATAGTTTGAATTGTGTTATGGTTGTCACTCTATTTGCATAACTATTTACGCTCATAGGTGGTGAGAATAGAATAATTCAATTTATGGAAAACATGAGCCAAATGGATTGCAATTCTGCTTTTATGAAAGAAGTATATGCTATTCGGTTTATGAATCTTCTTGTATTGATGTGATCAATTTTCATGACAGATAGCTCAGAAAAAATGTGATGTGTGGAGGATCAATGTTGGTTCTGAGGGAAAAAGGAGTATTTCCATCGCTCAGAATGTGGTATGATTACATGTCCTTCTTTTGCATAATTGTTGATAATTATATTTGGTTTGTTAAACTAGTGTTGTATTAAGACTTCCCCCTTCTTTCATTTTCAACTTTTCTGTTCTTCTAGATTTCTGGCATCTTTCAAAATTTTCTAGGATCATCCTCATGGTTTTAATCATACAATCTATACAAGTGTGGCATTTATTGGAGTGCCACTAAATGTAGTGAAATGTTTGCTCCTTATGGGGGCTTTGGTGGAGATTAACATGTTTGATACTAACATAGATTCTGAGTATGATGTATGGAATTTAAAATGCTATGTTTAATATTGCGATTTAAGATTATTCAATCATTCATAGGATATCATGAATGTAGACATTTGTGAATTCCCTAACACTTAAACATATGATTTTGTTTCAATAAGATGATAGCGTTCCAAACATGGTCATTCAAATTCATATAAGCAAAACCACATTTATTTTGGAATACAAGTTTTTCCCCTTCTACCTATTGATTTCCTCTTCCTTTGTCTAAGCTTTTTTAGCCCTCAATTGATGTACTAGCATCATCGGTGAGGGTGTTACATTTGAACCAATGTTTGAAGAAGTATTGAGATATAGGAATGTTTTTAAAGGAAGTATCAATGAGAAAAAAATGTCCTGTTAAATATCTTGGCCCCTTGATACAATAGTATTAATAGGAGATTTAAAGACACCAAAATAAGGAATTCTTAGCATATGTTAACTACAAGCATACATCTCAAACCTTTTAAAGTTATAGTTAGATCATTCAAAGTTGAACAAATTAGTGCATAATTTGTTAAATATTGATCCTCCAAGAAACATTTGTGCATGGTATTTTTTTCATCCTTCATTAATTGTTAGGCTTAATATCCAATACATAACTATGTATTTGTTTTTGTTAGGAGTTAAATGGATGGGTTTTTGCTTTTTTGTTTTTCGTTTATTTTTTACTTATTTTGGTAGAACGAACTAAAGAATTAGTTATCTTTTTATGATGATGATATAATATAACATTTCCAGGATCTTATGTCCTACTAACATGAAACTAAACTTAGTATAGTTGGGCTTAACTGGAAGCTATAATGGAGGAGATATAATTGCTCTTAGTGGAAGATCATCTATTTATAATTATTAGGTTTTGTCTTGAATTTTGATGTTAGAATCATTATATTAGTTAAAAGGTATTAAGAATATGTTAGTATATTAGAAAATGAATTGATATATATATATATTTTTGGCCAAGGCCATAGAACTTAAATGTTATTGAACTGCTAGGTTATATTCTTCTTATTATAATATGTCTTTTCAGGTTTAGTAGGGTGGTAGGATTGCACACACACAAATATATATATAGCTAATTCTTTTTTTATTTTTTTTAAAAAGGAATTTCTAGATCAATTCTAAATAAAAAACCGATCTAGAAAGTCTTTTTATTTATGAGTTTTTAACCACTTTCTAGATCAGGTATAAAACCAATCTAGAAAGTGATACTTTCTACATCGGCTACTTCTACATTTACTCCAAAACCAATCTAGAAAATGTTGAGTGTAGTAGTGATGGTTATTATCTTGTGTTCTCTTGAGTTTGGAAGAGTTTTCATGGCTTGTTTTCTCAAATATTCCCATTGAAATTTCTAACCTAGAGAGAGAGCAGAGAGAGAAAATTGTGCCATGAAGAAACCAATCCATAAAAAGTGAAGCATATGTCACAAGATGCAAGATGGCATTGGTTTCAAAGATTGATGAGTTATTATTTTTCTACAATTTTCTCTATTTTTTTTATTTAGGGTTTGTGAAAGGAAAGGGAATTTTCAAGTTTTTGACCCCAAAAATGGATTCCTTGGGTCCAAAATAGGTTAGATCAATTATGTTGTATGAGAAAATGCAAAAGGAAAGCAAAGTGAAAAATTATAATTAAAGTGAGCTTTTTATGAAGGAAGTCATGCAATCAATGACTTAAGACTTTGTTTTATGATGTAATAGGGTTCAAGGAAGTGTTGGAGGATTAAAGAAAGGGTCTACAAAGTTTGGAAAGTGTTGGAAAGTCACAAGGTAGTTCACCAACCTAATCTTGCATTGTATTATCATATAGTTTGCAATAATTTTGATGAGTTGCCTATTGTTTGCAATGATGATTTGTGATAATTTGATATTATTGGTTGAGTTGTTTGAGGGGTTTTGAGACCCCAGAATGTCCAAAACCCAAGGGGAAACTCTGCCTAATTTTCTGTAAAATGTTTGAGCATGAATGATTTTAAATGTTTGAATGATGATTTGATGATATGTGTCTGCAATATGTGATGATATGTTTGCTTGATTGGTGATAACTACTAAGATTCCCTGAATCTCATCCCTTTCAAATGCTAACTATGTTTAGGCCAAGGCAATGCAAGGAGTTCAAGAGGAGCTAAAAGAGATGAGGAAGAAATTAGTGAAAATTATGTTCTTGCAAGTATTGATGTTAATTTTGATAATATGTATAAATTTGTATGCAAAGGATAAATCATATATATATATATACACACACATTGATGGAAGAATGTTCCTTGAGATATGTTTTGGTGTTATGTATGAAGTTGGAACAATGAATGATGGTGTAAGTATATTATGAAATTTATGATGCTAAAGTATGGATGAAAGGGTTCAATCTGGATACCCTGATAGAATGTAGGTATTGTTTATTCAAAATAGGACAATTAATTTTATTGATTTACATGATATAAAAGTAGATGGAATAATCATTCTATAGAGCCAAAGAACACCTCAATTGGTTAAGTATACTATTTATGGTGAATTTGTAAATTTAGGGTTCAAAAACAGAGCAAGGTTGGAAAACTAGAATGTTACTAAAGGTGCTGGAAATGTATAAAGGCATTATAAAATTTCACAGAGCTCCAAAAATTTAGTGGTTTACATTATAAAAGGTTATATATCTTAAGTTTAATATGCCACTGATTTGGAAGTGATTGGAGTTATATAATGAGAGATATGTAAGTTTTCCTAAGACTGTTTCAGTAAAAGTTAAGTTCTGACCCTTGATAGTTTAAATTAATGCCACACCCTATTCCAGTAGAATAAATGTACAAGAAACTATGACTAGAAAGTAGACATATAGAGATTTTCAATGACATAGAGAATGCATGATTTGACTTAGGATATCACGAGATATGAGTTTTTAAAGATAATGCCAAAACCTGAAAAGTTTCAAAATGACCAAATATATAGTAAATATTTGAGAAATAAACTGTACAAATTGATCGGGATAATGCTCTATTTCATATATATTTTTCCATGTATAAAATCTCTTTAAATATTTTTAGAGATTTGAATTACTTTGATATGATTTTTCTAGAATTAGTTATGAATTTTTAAAATTTGTCAGGTAAAATGAAAAATGCACAATGAACAGTACCCAAAATAAAAAACAATTTGTTTTGATATTTTTATGCAATCAAGTTTCTAATAATGCAATAATGGATATAATTAGAGTCTAATACATAAGAAATGGGCTTAATTTTAATGTGTTATATTTGACATACGTATATTTGGTAACTTAATATACAAATATTGATGTTTTGGTTGCTTTAGCTTGTTTTGCATCCAGAAGGTGTTATACACATAACGAGAGACTATAACTTGTTATTTCCTGTTTTTGCCTTACCTCCTTGTGTTTGCATTACAATAAAGGAAAAAGGATGATACCTTCCATTCAATATGGGGAGATATATTACCTTTCATACCTTTTACTGATGTCCAATAGGGGGAGAAAATGTTATGAAAGATATGTTGCTTTCTGTGATACATTTATCTTTAAGTATATTTTTCATAATTGATTTGCTATTATAAAAAAAAGGGAGATTGCTAAGTCTGGTGACTAATATGATTACTTTTGATAATATCGAATAGTGAAGTAAAATATTTGCATTATATGTGCGTTTAGTGTTCATTATATCTTTTATATCATACTTATCATTTAAAGTGAAATTAGACTAATTACTTAATTTGTAAGTTGAATATTCTTAATGTATGTTTATTTAAGAAAAAAAAGAGTGGGCATTGAAGTGAAGAAATTGATTGTCCATATCTTGCTCAACTAAAAAATGTATCAAGTATAAAGACTTGAAAAAGGATGCTCCAATAATTGAATAATATGAAGAATTGAAGAATTCAAAGCTTATTTGCATCAAGATTACTTTGAATTCATATAGGTATATTTATCATAGGCTAACAATCTTTATACAAAACTTAATAATTTAGATTTGCATTTATTGGCTCAGGAAGTTTTGAACAGTAAAAGACAGATCTATGATTTTAAAAGAAAGTGAAATTTTGTTTTTCTCAAAACCTAAATTTGACCTTTGATTAATCTTTTTGAAATATCTCTCAAATTAAATATGGTTTTAATGTGAAACTTATTGTATTTGAGAATAGACTCAATTAGCTTTTCAAAGATGGTTATTTCACTCAGAGTTCATATGCAAAAGCTATGTTTATTTGAATTTGAATAGTGAGATATGGATTTTTTATTTTGACTTGTTATCACTATTTTGATCATATCTCACAAAGCACATTGTATTTCAAAGTGAAACTTATTTAATTTGAAACTATACATAACAAGTCTTTAAACTTATGTCATTTGCTTGATTTGGACTTAAACTAAGGAAGTTATGTCATTTGCAAATTTCTTGCACTAGCTTATACAAATAAGGACTTGCTCCTTATTTGTTTATCGAAGCTTTGGGACCTGAGAATGCTTTGGAACTGCCCTTAAACATTTACTTGCCTCTTGAACATTCATCAAAGCGTTAGGACTTGAGAGTGCTTTAGAACAGCTCTTGAACGTTTAAAGAATTGCCTTTTGAACATTCATCAAAGCTCTAGGACCTAAGAATATTCTGGAACAATGTCTTATAAGGTCATTGAAACTTTAGTGGCTATGGAATGGTTCTCAAACATTTAAGGAGGAGTCTCTTATTTGTTTAAGATAGTACAATAAGCCTATAATGGCTAGTTTTTGCTTGCAATGGATATATTTCACTTTTACCGGTAAATATGACCTTCCAAACTCATTTCTATGAGCTTCTAAATGTATACAAGTTAGAATGTGAGTCATAAATGTGTTTTTGATTCTTCCAAAGAGAAAAACACAAATCTTAATCCATATCTTGCAAAATCTCTATTGTTTGGGTTCTTAAAACTTTATTTTATTATTATACTCTTTGTGAGAGAGTATATTATTTGTAAATCATTCTCTTATACTAGGGATAGATTATTTAGAGTAGGGAAACTCTAAAAGAATATTGTAGCATATCTTGTAGGGGTTTGCAGAGAGATTTGAGCTGTAGTATCTCTTATGCTGTATTGTGGCTTCATAGGTGTTCGAATTGAACTTGTGGGATATAGTGAAAAATCTCAAACAGGTTGCATGCTGACTACATGTAGGCCAAATAGTTGAGCTAAACCAAGATAAATCTTGCCGTTTTGATCTTCTTCTCTACCTCAAGCTTCATCTTCTTACTTTACTCTATTCATCTCCTTGGTTTGATGCATATTATTATGTTGTTGGATTGTTCTTTACAAAGGTGAAAATTTTGTAATACCCAATTCACTTTCCTCTTAGGTAACTAACCAATCTAACATTATATAAATCCAAAATAGTTATTTTTTTCTATAAATTTTGGCAGCATCGCAGTTGTGTTTTAAGGTTCCAAAAATTAAACCTGTCAATAAAACTAGAATATAGCACATCCGAGCAATATTTATCATTTTGAACAACATATGAGTCTAAAGATTTTCTACCTAACATATTTAATGTCATCAACTAAAACATTATAATCATGACCAGTTCTTTTATATATAAATATATATATATAATGCTTGTCATTTCATAATAAATTATCATGTTAATCAAAAGACATATTTGTAAATACCAAAATAATTCAAATTATTTCCTACACACTTTAAATCAGAGTATTGCATTCCAAATTTTGTAACATCATATTCCCTATCAAGTAATAAACGTACATATATAATTCGACTATGTTATAATCTAAGAACTAAGACTCAAGAGAAATAATCTTGTGCTGATCATAATATAATTATAACTCAACTTTTGTCCAACATTATCCTAAGTTACAATTTATCTATCGCAGACAATTATACTCATACTACAGGTATATTTCCATCTACCTTATACCATAATAGAGTTTCACAATTAACACAGCCAATGCCAACAACACATGTATATTATTATTAAACATCTCACATATGCTACATTAAATAAAAAAAAGAAAAGAAAAGAAAACAATTAACAAAATCTAACCAAGCCAGGCAAGACATTTTTATTAAACAACCAAAGGAAGAAATAAAATTATTATTCTTAAGGAGCTCCGTTCAAACCACCAATTATTTCATAGGGTTCAATTACCATGATAGTAACTACATGTCAATTTCAAGAGGAGACATAAACTCATAAAAATATAACACCAATCATCAAGATCAATTCACTGTACACTTAGCAATTCTAGGAAACATGTATACTATGCATATTCAAAATGGAAATTTAACTAGTGACTTGAACTCAAAATAATGGAGAACTATTTCTCCAGGTCCATGCTAATCCCAATGTGAGAGCCTTTTCTTAGAAAAAGGGGAAATAAGATGGTGAGACTATAATCTTAGTAACTAGGAATTTATAATAAGAAAACATTATTATAGGTATTTCTCAATTAGGCCCAATGAAAAAATGTCATAACATCACCTAACAATGTCCAACCAATGATGGAACCAGATTGTAGTATATGGCTATATACTATGGCAAGATCCCTAGGACCTGCGTACTAGTACTATAGCTAGCATACTCCATGGGAGGTGTGTCCAACTCCCGAGGAATACACAATTGCTCATAGTTTAGTAATCACATGATAGCCAGCACATTCCTTGAAGTGCATGTTGCTCATCACAGCTCCACAAGATCGCTAGCATACTCCATGAAAGGTGTAAATTCTCACAAGAGGTGCACATATAACATCCTGATTTTCAGGGCTATGCAAAAGGATGATTATAATGTGCCTTGCATAAATATGAGAAAAGTATGGCTGGAAAAGATGTCATATTAAAATGATAAATGAATACCACAAGAGACAAAATTATCATTTTACTCATTAGGTCCTCAATTGTAATTAATACAAAATATTGGGTTTTTAAGTGTAATTATCCAAAAATTTTGGGTATTTCATGTTAATTCTCTAAATTTTTTAAAAATAAGTATAAATGTAAAAACTAGCCTTATAATATGCTAGACTCAATGAAATAATTAGAGTCGTCAAAATGGGTTAAGCCCGACGAGCCGGCCCGAAAGGCCCGAAAAAATGAGTGGGCTCAAACCTCAATTTCGGGAGTAAATACATAATCCAGGTTTTTTGAGTCCGGATTGTTTAGGCCTGGCTCATGGCCAGCCACGGACTGGCCCGAAAACCTGAGACTTTTTTCTTTTTCTTTTTTTTTTGTTTAAAATATTAAAAACTACATATTATTTTATTAATTAGTGATATATAAATTGTAAAATTTAAATATTATGTTAGTTTTTGATGAATTATGATGATAATTAGTTATATTAATTTATATAATTGTATAAAAAATTTATTAAAAAAACATAAAAAAATATTAAAAATTTAAAAAAAGCCTGTGGGCTGGCCCATGGGCCCGATCCTGCGGGCTCGAGCTTGATTTTCCAAGCCCGTTTGTCAAATAGGGCTTTTTGGCCCGGCCCGATTTGACAGTACTATAAATAATGTATCAAACCTAAAGGAATCAAATTGAAAAGAAATAGATAGTAGAATGCAATAGAAGTTATATAGAAAAAGAAAAAGTACTGCAGGCTCCACAAATAAAGAAAAAGTAAAGAGAAAAGTATGTAGGCTTCACATAAATACAGTTTGAGACATGATATTAAGTTAAATGTAGATCTCAAACTAGATTGTTTCTGTGTACTTAAAAGGAATATAAAGTATTCTAAATACCGTAAAAACGTCTTTAACTGTCTAGATAAAAAGTAATCAGTATAGGATATATTTGGATTGGTAAAAGTATATTGCATGAAGGACACTCCCTCTACTCCTATTGGCCGAAATTTTAGCATGTGCCTAAGGGGATTATTTTAATATTTAAAAAGCAAAACCTAGCAACTAAGCATTCTTGGCCACAAATTTGTTGGACACATGGAAGGAAATTGTGAAAGCTTGATGTTTATATATACCCCTCCCTAGTTGGACAAAATTTTCAAGGAAAAGAGAGAGGAAACTATGCAGAAAATTTAAGAGAGAAAGAGAGAAGGAAGAAAGGAAGAGGAAGAAGAAAGTAAAGGCAAGAATCCAAGGTATCAAGGTAAGGATTCTTCTTTCTATTCTCTTCTAGTTTCTTTTAATTTAGCATGAGTTTAGTTAAAGTTTTAAGAAGTTTTCTTTCTCTCTCCATGACCTATGAGTTTTAGCCAAGTATAGTACAAAGGGCAGGGGTAGTGTTTCATGAAATCAATCCAAGAGGAAGCATACCCTAGGTACAAGGAAGAATGATTTCATGAGTTTGTGCAAGTTTGCAATTGAAATTCTTCTCTTGCTTACCTAGGGGATCATTTTGGCCAAGAGGAAAAAGGCATGAGGAGTTGGAATTTCATGAATCTAATGATAAAAATGAATTCTTTGAGTTCAAATTAGTGAAGGGTAAGTAAGATTTTTAAGAGAAAACCAAGTATATGAAATATGAAAGTTTAGGGTTTAAAGGATTCTTTAAGAAGTTGGTTATAAAATTGATTGATTTAGCATGGTTTTCTTGATGCCTCTAGGCTTAGGAAGTGATTAGGAAATGTTTCAAGTAAGAGAAAATCAAGTGTAAAGAGAAAGGATTAAAGTATCAATGTAGTATTACTTGCCTTACTTTTATGTTATTGCACAATTATGTTTATTGCATATTTTATATTATGTAAATGTTGCTATGTTGTTGTTCTGACTGGCTGGTTATTTATTTGATGAGGGTTAAGCCCAAGATATCCTATATTTAAGTCATTAAACTGCCAACAATTTTCTATCCAACATGGTATTTTCATGCATTTTTAATGAATTGTGCAATATTATAAATGTTTTTAATGTTATGTAATGAAATATTAGCATGTGCAAGTATACAACTGAGATGCCCAATCTCATCCTCCCAAGTATTAACCATGCTAGGTATAAAGCAAGACAATGGAAGAAAGCAAAGGAAGGAGAAAATCATGAAGAAGCAAGTTGAAGTTTAAAGTTATTAATAATGTTTGATTATGAAGCATGCTTTATATGTTATGTTATAATAATGTACAAATGATGTAAAGTGAAGCCATATGATGTATAGAAAGCATGCTACATGATATTAAATGATGAAATAAAGATTTAGAATGAAAAGTTATGTATATTCCCTTTATTTGAAAGGTTATGACAAGTTAATTCTTAGAAAAGTTTAAGTATGTCATGTTAAAGGGAATGAGCCAAGTTATGATTCCTCTAGTTAGAAGATATGATGAGCCTTATGATAGACATATTATGTACAGTTTGGCTCAATATGGGACGAGTAAAGGCTCAATAAAGTTAAGAATTAGAAAATGGACAATTATTGGAAAATTGTAATTTTACAGTAAAAACTGTTTATTTTGAAAGGCTACATAAAATCTTGTAGTACTCTAAAAGTTTAGTGATTTATATTATGAATAAAGCTATGCCTTAAGATTGATATGCCATTGATTTGAACCTATTTGGAGTTACAGAATGAGAGATATGCATGTTTCCTAAAATTGTTCCAGTAGAGAATTATTCTGACCCTTGATAGTTTAAGATAATGCTACACACTATACAAGTTGAATAAATGTACAAAATAAATATGGTAGAAAGCATACATGCAGAGCTTTTTAATAAAAACAAGTATGCATGAATTGGTTGTGTCTAATGAGAAATGAATTTTCAAAATTTATGGGTTAGAATTGGGAAAGAAATTAAAAGCAGAAAATGAATAGTAAATTTGGATGAATAAACTATTCTACTTGACATGTCCAAATTCTAGTTTTATATTTTTCTCATGAAATTCAAGATGTGAATGATTTTTAAAGGCTTGAACCATAGTGAAATGATTTTTTTTCTGCGTTTAATTATGATTTTTTAAAATTTGCTATGCAATAATGGGAATAGTACAAAAAATTAATTTTTACAGTTTTGAGATTTCTAGTTGGCTTAAGTAATCAAAGATTTTCTATTTGCTTCCAAATGAGGCACTATTCATGGGAAGAGTGTTCAAAGATGAGATGTGATAACATGATTGATCATCATGAGTTTATAGCAATACAAAGGTTAGCACACTCGAAGAGGTGCACATTGCCACTTGTAGCTTGCATGTCCACATAAAAATAATTATGAGCCTCAATCACATTAATAACTGATTAATACATGGTCATTTTCTCATAACACAAACATATTCAATTTACAATTAAGTTCAACAATAGCAAGATATTATATTAATCAATACATCAAAATAATTAATCAAGTGAATGTAAATTTCTAGTTAGCTATCAAGTAGAAAATTAGTCACCCAAACACTAAGAGCCACCTACCAGGATATGGAATTCATGCCCAAAAACTATAACATTCAAGAAAAACATAGGTTTTGCTAATTGGCTAGGGGAGTAAAACTCAAATAATCAAGAGTCAAGGTTATACATCAAACTTACCTAACAACCTTAAATCACTTCCAAAAGACAAAGCACACTTCAAGAATTGCTTCTTACCATGAAACTCTTCCTGTAGAAACTAGCACAACCCAAGAAGAGCATAATAAGTAAAATTCCAAAGAGCCATTGTTATAAAATAAATCATATCCAACCATTATGAAACTTTGCATACTCCATCATTTAGCATTCTAAAAGTTAAATATAGAATTTCAAAGGCCAACAACCCAAATTACTTTCTTTTCCATAAATAATATATTACCAACAGCTTTTGAGAGTTGCATTTTCGAGCAAGTTATTTATATAACAAATCAACTCTAAATCCTACCAAACTTAATATACACAATCTCTATAGTCTAAAGAAGCTAACATTAAAAATTTTACTGCTAACACATCAATTTTGAACACACATCTTGCTACACTTAGGGTTTATGCGTAACTTAAGTTTTCCACTTCAAAATATCATAAATCAACAATACAAACTAATCCATAGCTTTAGAAAGCTTTATAATATGATTTTACAGCAAAGCTCAAACAAAATTTGAAGCTCAAGCTCTAGGGTTACTAAAATCTTATACTCAAAATATAAACAGATTAAAGTGTAAAAAGTGAAGAAAAAAGTATAAATATTATCATGGAATTTTGGCTATTTGCCAAAAAATAAACTTAAGAACCTTAGAACCTTGCCTTTTGCCATTTTTTTTAACCTCAACTCTTTCTATCACTTAAATGAGTTAAAAAGGTAGTTGACATGTTTTCAGTTGAAGATTGTTCGTTGTCATTTATCAAATTTAGGGCCTTTCTCTATCATAAATTCGTCAAGTAAAAAATTATCTTTGGTCCTGTGTTGTCATTTCTTACATTTATGGTCCTGTGTTGTCATAAATTGGACAACCTCATTTTCCAAATTCATGGTCCTTTGCTAATTCAGATTTTCAACCTTAAAAATATCTCTTTTCCCTAAACAAAACTTTGCTAAAACCATTCAAATTATTTTTTAACACTTGATTATCTCTTAATTAAACTTTTAATTATGTGGGATGTTACATCATTAGGTTGAATTGTATGGATATTTTTTAGCCTATTATTCTTATCACCTCTAAAGGTCAGCATAAATCGCTTTATAGGCTAAGAGCTTTCAGAGTCAAGCTATAAAAAAAAACACAATGTCTCTAATATGTTCAGCTAACCTATATCTAGGTTAAGAGCTTTGGTCATATGCCCGGCCTTGTTGTTACTTTTACTTATTCTCAGTTCTTTCCCACATCGTGAGAGAATACTTCTTAGAGTAGATGAACCTGCAATACAATTTTCCAAGTTCTACTTGAATGTTGACTTGAAAGCTCACTGCCTCCTCCATTTCCATTTTTTCTCTTTGTATCTTTCCACCATAGTTTCCTTGAAAAACCATAGGAAAATTCAAAGAACCATTAAAATAGAATGACACATGGATTTTACCAATCACGATATTAGGTGCTTCCTTGATAATCATGAATTTTTATTATTTTTATTCCCCTTATTTAAGTATTTTTAATATTAAATTTTGACTAATTTTATGTGATTTAGATGGTATTTAGGAAATTAGCCTTAATTTGTAATAAATGAGAATTTGGGGATAATTTGTGGAAATTAAGCTTTAATTTTGATTATTTTTACTTTCCAAATTATTTCAAGAATTTAATTCTTCCATTTTATTTTATTTAATAATTCTTAATGTGATTATGAGTCATTTGTGGTTTAATTGTGATTAAGAAAATGATTCAAAATTGATCTATTTATGGGCAAAATTGTTAAAAATCTTTGGAAATTTCTTTCTAGTATTTTATTTTTATTATTTTTATCATTTTGACTTATAATTTTCCTTCAAATTGAATTTAAATTTTATCACATGATTAATTTAATTTCCTTGGATCAAAATTTAATATGCATTTATTTAATTAGGACCATAATCTATTTGATATAACATTTTCTTGCAGGTCATGGTCTATGGGGATTAAATTTTTGAATGGGCATTTTGGTTATCAGAGAGGAGAAATTTTATGAAAATTTTATTGTCTTAGCTTTCCTATTTTTTTCTTATCTTTATTTGTCCATTTGTATTTGTCTTTATTTTAATTAATTTATATAACATTTTCTTGTTCCATTTCTACGCAACCAAACATGCCCCTTGCCCTTTCTTCTTTCTTATGTTCTGAAGCCCTTCATTCAGACAAGGGAGCGGCCGCCTCCTTTCCTCTGATTCTCACTTTTTTTTCTCGATTTTCACCTTCAATCTTTATTCACTCCATTTTTTTCTCATAACATTCCTCCATTCTCGGTTCCTTCCTTTCATCCTCACCTAGTTTTCGAGCACCCACCTTCAATTTTCCAGCAGCACCATCGGTTCTCTCTCCCTCCTTCACTCTCTTTCCATTGTATTCTTCCATTTGAGGTGGTACTCCTTCACACCCATACCATTTTTGGCTTTTTCCCCACCATTTTCATCTTTCTCCTACCTTCTTTACTTTGGCCGAGTATCACCATGGGTCAAAAAGAAGCTTGAAACCGTGGGTCTTCTCCTCCGTACCATCTTCAAGTTCAGTTACAAGCTTCAACTTAAGCATGAAAATGGCTGAAACTCTCTTGCTTTCCCTTGGTGTCTTCGTGCAACTAAGGAGCTAAAAGCCTTGGCTGGTTCATTCATGGAGTGATGCAAGGAGTTTAGATTCTGGAGCTTGGCTAGAACAGGAATAAGAAGTTTTCTTTTATCATTTTAATTTTTCTGAATTTTATTTAATTTTATCTTAGGTTTTCTAAGTTAAAGTTGATGAAAATTTATAAATATTTTGATAATTGAAGATTTGATTTGAGTTTGGAATGTATTGTATACATTATCATAGTTATTTAATGTTAATTTAAGTTTAATTTATACTTGTTTCGGATATGGAATTTTGTATATTTTGTCATAATTTGGTGTTGTCTTGATTAATTCATTGGTTTATGATATAATCTAGATAATGTTATGTTTAGTGTTGCATAATTAGGGAGTCAATTATCTAATTCGGTTTAATTAGATAATTTTATCCAATTTTTCAGATTTAATATAAACTCAATTAACATTAGGATTAAGCTTAATTAATTGGATTAGACTAAATCTAGATAATTAATTAACAACTAGAGGTATCTAGGATTAATTAATTATTTAGATTATGCTTAAGGTAATTAAGTATTTAATCTAATTAGTTTTCTTAATCAAGAACTTACCCATTTCTATTTTAATTGGACTCAAGTTAAGATATGCCCGAATTACTTGTCAAGCCCATGAATGATCCATATTTTCCAAAATTAAATACTTATTTTCTTTTAATCCTTGTTTAGTGTTTATCTTATTTTAATCATTTGTTTGTTTTGATTTAAATTTAATTTTGAATTTAAAAACAAACCTCCCTAAATCTTAGTTAATAATTAGCATTTTCATATTAAATAGTTTGCATTGTATTTCATAAAGAAAATAATAATAATATAGTTGCATTAGGAATTTAATTTAATAATAATTAGTGTGCATTTTTTTATTTTAAATTAGTTAGTTTGATTTTCATTTCATTTCATTTAGGACTAATTTAAGATTTGTATTTTAGTTGCATCGTAGCCTAATTAGTTGCATTAATTTATTTCATCTTAATTTAGTTAATTTTGCTTAGTTTCAATTTTAATATTTGTATTATTATTATTATTATTTTAATTATTTAGATACATCATTTTAGCTTAGAAATTCACAATTTCTTACTTGCATATCAATAGTTGCCTATCTTAGAACATGTTCTAGATTGCTCTTATACTACAAATTATTTGCACCTAATATTAAACTATACAGCCCTTGACACGGCTCGTCATTCCTATTTTTTATCTGCTTTGTCGATGCTTGTAAATTCCTTATCGTTCTCCATAGTTGTTCTATTGAACTCTTCTTGCTATTGGGGATCTCCTTTTGTCTATGTTGTACCTCTAGTTTCCTATGAGCTATGGCACTCTTGCTTTGGAGCCTTCTTCCTAAATCTGATTAACGACTTGTCACTATTTTATTGGAAGATTATATGGGGGAGACATGAACCTTGGCCATCTTCTCTTGCGGAGCTGCATGTCATGTTATGGATTCCTCTTGAGTTGGTGCATTGGATCTACACCCCAACCTGTTGCCTTAGTACTAGTTGATTGATATGTAGATTTCGTACATTCAAATAGGTATAATTTTGGAGTTATATTGACAAAATTAATAAATATTATTGCCTATTTAGTTGCTTTTTACGTATTTTTTCTTTCCTATTTATTAGGCAACAAGTTTTTCTTAGAGCCTCTATAAGTATAAGGTGTGTGATGGCCAGAGACATCCAATCTTCATCCTTTGGTAGCCAGAACACAATTTTGCAATGAGTGCAATAAGATTTTATCTCCTTCACCAATAACTTTTCTCCTTATTCTTTCTTTTCACGTTTTGGAATTTAAGTATTGTGGTAATGTGTTTTTTATTTTTTATGGATTGCTAAACACCCAGTTAGGGGTAGGGATGTAATTTAACTGGAATTGGCTATTTTAGATTCTGATTTTTTTTTGTTTGATTTTAAACTTCATGGATATTTATTAATTTGGGTTTAAATTTTAAAAATTATATTAATCTTTCTTGCATTTTATGTCCATTTTATTACTGATCACCATATTGTCACATCAACTTAATACTTCACATTCTCAACCAAAGCACAAAGTTAGCAACTATTTACTCGATAACTTCATATTATGAATTCATATTTAATAAACTTTGTAAGAATTTCGGTAGGATCTTCCCTAAAAGTTGAACTCCTGATATTTTTACAACAACAATACGCCATGAAGAGCTATATTTTCATTAGACATCAAAATATATTTAGAGAACTGGGGACCTAACTATGAACTATGTGGAGCCACATGTAAGTTTTTAGTAGATAAGTGATTCAAAATATAACAAAATTAGTAACGTTCCATAATAATTTTGTCAATAACACAACCAAAGAGAAAGGGTTGAATATGTTTCGTTCACTCTTAGAATATAATTGAATACAAATTTAATTATTTTAAGGTTAGGAGTGTAAATAATAATTCCATATAAAATGCTCATTATAATGTGCACAATTAAGTATTTATTGCTATCACAGTTATAGATAGTAAAATAAATAATATAAACAAATAACAATAGGCATGTTATAATGAGGTAAATGCCATAAAATAATCATAAATGCAAAAACATAGCTGAAATTTTCATTTAAAATAAAAACACAAAAGAAATACTTTTCTTTAAACTAATTCTAGTTATGGGACCTTGACAAAACTCATGTAAATACATTAAGGAAAAAAATATTCCTACTAGCTGAGAACAAATCAAGGCATGCCAAAGGCTAACAAAGCTGTTGTGAGCAACTGTGCGTAGTTCCCTTATAAACATTTTCAATTATGTATGGAATCATATTGATTCATGTATAAAATTTCCTCTATAAATAAATTGGGATAAAAATTCATTAACAAGGTTTCTCTTGATAATTCCATATGTATACTTGTAAAAATAAATGACAAAATAATATTTTATCTATCTATTCATTTTTTTGGTAAAACAAGAAAAAATCTCAGTTCATCGAAGTAATCTTCATCAACAAGAATATTGTTTATAAAACCATATTAGAATGATAATTAGTTAATTACTTACCTAGATAGCAACATAATAGCATGACTTGCCCTCCAAAAAAGTCCTTTGGATAATTCCTAACCTTGCAACTTCCTATGAACCCCAAAAGAAAAATGCTATTATTTGCTTTTTTTTTTGTCAACCCTATTATTTCCTTTTTATTACTTATAGAAAGTCATAATGCTCTAATTGTTTTAACACTGTTTTTAATATTCTAAAACTCATCCTTCTAGCCCACTTGTCACAACCATGATTGAAATCTTATATGATATACATGAAATCCAAAGTACTATATCCGTTTATATATATATATAATATAAATAACTAATTTATACAGATCAAGAAATATAATTAAAGGCCTTTAGAAACATTAAATTTATCTGGAATTCAAAATAATTTTCCAAAATGTCCCCATTTAATGTTTAACATTTTTATCTTATACTTAATAAAAATTAATTGTATCCACTTATTTAATGAAAGATAAAATTAATATATATATATATATATATATCATATCACCCATTTCTTGTATATTATATTTATAAATAAAAAAACACATCACTTATTTCTTATACATCGCAACAAAGGGAAAACTCAATTTACACACTACTCTTGCCACTTAACATGCTCGATTGGATTCAAGTAGCTTAACTCTTCTTTAAACTCTTCTTCCAATGCTTGATCAAGCTTTTAAGACAAAATATTGAAACTATTATTCAACCAAATGAAGAGTTATGACCTTTAATTGCATCTAGGGGCGTTTATTTTGAAATTTTATCACTTAATGACCTTTGGTCCTTTATTAGTATTTTGAAATTTTCGATTCTTTCTTAGCATTAAATCATTCTTAGTTTTTAATTATCTGTCATTCTTCCTTACTAATAATCATGCAACTAGATTTTTTTTCTTGCCATCACAACTAAAAACTATATTATAAAGTAACATGCGTGGCACAAATCCATGAAGTGCGATTCATTCTTTTTTTTTTCTAAATTTAAAAAAAAAAGGAGAGAGAGAACCACGAGGGTGTGGCGTAGTAGTTCTTCATCTCATCCCTTAACCATATGGTCCGGGGTTTGATCCTCAACTCCGAAGAACGGAGTGCATCTTGTGACCAGCTATTTATCCCTTAGTGGGAGCACCTACGGCGAAAAGATTAGCCACTGTTTCTGTGCGGAGAGAGAGATAGACAAAAAGCATGCTACACGCACCGAAGTGGCTTTCATTTTTTTTTCCTATAATATAAGGTAATATATAATAATTTGTTATTTTTTCCTCTCATTTATTATATTATTAGTGTTGTGGAAAGCAATGAAGAAAAAATATGTATGAGGGAGCAACAACAAAAGTGAGAACTCTTAGAAGGAAGACAAATGATTTTCCTATAATGATAGATTTACATTAATAATCTTCTTTGAGTTTATACTTGTTTAATTTGGTTTTAGACGTTCTAACATAACAGATACAGGAGAAAATTCCAAAGTATATGCTTTTCACGGATGATATTGTCTCAATTGAGGACTCCAAAGAAGAAGTCAACTCTAAACTTGAGTTATAGAAACACACTTTGGAATCAAAAGAATTCCGCTTGAGTAGAAGTAAGATGAAATATATGCATTGTAAATTTAATAAGAAACAAGTTAGAAATGATTTAAAGGTAAAAATTGGATAGCAAACTGTTCCAGAGGTGTCAAAGTTCAGATATTTAGGGTCGATTTTATAGAGTAATGGCAAAATTGATGGAGATATTATGCATAGAATATAAGTTGGGTGGTTAAAGTAGAGAAAAACATAAAGAGTTATTTGTGACCGTAAGGTACCTACAAAGCTTAAAGGGAAATTTTATTGAATAGTTATAAGGCCAGCAATGTTATATGGTAGTGAATATTGGGCTTTGAGAGGATAACAAGAGCATAAGATGGGAGTAGCAAAGATGAGAATGTTGAGATTGATATGTAGTCATATAAAATTGGATAAAATACGAAATAATTGTATGCGAAAGAAAGTTGGAGTAGCACCTATCGAGAAGAAAATGGTAGAAAACTATTTAAGGTGGTTTGGGCATATACAAATAAGAGGGTAAGAGGATCTAGTGGGGAGAGTTAATCAAATGACTTGAAGTCCTATCAAAAGGCGTAAAGAAAGATAAAAATGACACTAAACAAAGTTATAGGAAATGACCTCTTAAAAAATGATTTGTCTAAGGAGATGTTTGATAGAGCTCAATAGCATCGTATGATCCATGTAGACGATCTCATATTAGTGGGATAAGGTTAATGTTGTTATTGTTATATTACTATATTATTAGTATTATAATTTATGTTATATTTAGTGAAAGAATTAAAATTAATAGGGATAAAATTAAAAATTTCAACTCTCTTAAAAATTTAATTATATAATAAATATTTTTTAATATTTGTAAAATTCTTTCCATTCTCTTGTAGACTTGTAATGATAGTAAATGATTTAAAAAATGCACTGGCAGAAAGGCAAATGGGTCACCATCGTCATCTGTTTCTATGATACAGACAAATTGATCTCCGAAAGTCCCAATCTCTCGCAATAGCTAGTGCCATTGAAGTCCCACTAATTTACGCTCTTACCATTGCCCACTGAACACACTGATAATACTGTCATTTACTTCCACCACCCCCATCGATCATGTCATCTTCTACTTCCTTTCAACTATGAAGAACCACCGGCAACCCGACCCCTACGACCTTTGACTTACAGGTGAAACCTTTCGCTTTTTTTATTTAATATTTTTTCCCTCTTCTTCTAATTCGATTTCTTTAATCACTGTTGTACAGCTATACACGGGCCAAACTAACCTGGTCCGCCTTCATACGTCAGAAGCTTCTCTGGGTAGCATTCCGACGACGATAAAGTCAAATTTTCTCTTTGCTTCAGCAGAGAGTTTCATATTTAGTTTTAAAATTCATCGATTACCACTGACGTTGGGTCTTGAGTTTCTTTCCTTTTTGTTTCCGGTTCTACGCTTTTAGTCGTTGTTTCTTGCTCTAACCCGATGTATTGTAGAATTTGTGATGAATTGACTATCTTTGACTCAGGCTTCGCAGTTGCCAAGCATAATTTTCTTGCTGTCCACGAAATTCTTCTCTCTTGGCAACTTTGATGTCAGCTCATATGCAAATTTCTTTTGAGTCTACTGGATTCTTCAAATTGTGGATTTTCTACAATCCATTTCTGGTGTAAATCTGTTGGTTTCTGTGTAGTCTCCTTCATATCTCATTGGTTGGAATAACTACGTTTTTCTGTTCTTTGTCATCGAGCACAATTTTCTGGTTTTGGATTACCAGAACCCACCTACTCAATTGACTTCTCACTTATATCTAATTTCCTTTTTCAAGATTTATATGTTGTACGGAGTTGCAGATTTGTGAGCAGCATATAATTGGCATTCTGTAAAGCAAAAATATTGTAACTCATTTCTTGCTTGAAGAGAGAGAATTATCTTGTACTATTGGAATAACTTGTTTATTCTTTTCAATTTCTGCTCTCGAAGTTCCCATATATGTAAAAGCAAGTCAGTTGCCTCATTAATTCAGTCACTTTGCCAGTGTGCTGAAAACTCATACCGCTTTTCAATCCTAACACAATGTCAATTGTGTGTGGCCTGCCTCTTGTTGAGTGTGTGTATTGCCTGGCATGTGCTCGCTGGGTTTGGAAAAGATGTCTTCATACTGCAGGCCATGATAGTGAGACCTGGGGCCTTGCTACAGCAGAAGAATTTGAGCCTGTTCCTCGCCTTTGTCGCTATATTCTAGCTGTCTATGAAGATGATCTTCGGCAACCTGTCTGGGCACCTCCTGGTGGCTATGGAATTAATCCTGATTGGATAATACTCAAAAAGACATATGAAGATACGCGAGGACGGGCCCCTCCCTATTTTTTGTATCTTGATCATGATCATGCTGATATAGTTATTGCTATCAGGGGTTTAAATTTGGCAAAGGAGAGTGACTATGCAGTTTTATTGGATAATAGATTGGGGAAGAGGAAAGTTGATGGGGGGTATGTTCACAATGGGCTACTGAAGGCTGCTGGATGGGTTTTGGATGCTGAATGTGATGTTTTGAGGGAGTTGGTAGAGAAGCATCCAAATTACACTTTAACTTTTGCTGGACATTCCCTAGGATCAGGTGTAGCATCAATGTTGACGATATTGGTGGTGCAGAATCGTGATAGACTTGGAAATATAGAGAGAAAGAGGGTCAGGGGCTATGCTATTGCACCTGCTAGGTGTATGTCACTGAACCTGGCAGTCAGATATGCAGATGTTATCAACTCTGTTGTTCTTCAGGCAAGTTATTAGAAACTTATTTTAATTAATGTGTACTTCATGCTTGAATGGCTTCAATTTTACCTTGTTAATGGTAAAGGAATATCTTCACATAAAGATTTAGATGCTTCCAGTTAAGTGTTTCATTAGTATATATATTGACATAAGGACCATCAATGGAAAACAACAATTTCTGTTTGCTAAAAATTACTTTTGCTGTCTTGTTTTATTTCAATATTTTCAATAAAATTACACTTTCTTTCTTTCTTTGTTCTTTTGGGTTTGTGTGTGTTGGTTTTCTTTTTGTTGTTGTTGTTTTGGGGGGGGGGGGGGGGTGGCGCTCAGTTTACCATCGGACCAACGTGAAGTGTGATATTCAGTTTGTTTCAGGGGAAAGTCCTGTGATATGTCTGTCAAAAGCTATCAGATCCGTTCTAATACTTGGCTTGCTGTGGGAAAGAATGAACTCTTTCATACAGAGAGAAGCAATTTATTGTGGATTTTCATTGAGTGTTAATCTGTCCGGTGCAGAACAAACATGTGCATTATGTTTTTCATGTGTGGAAGCTGATGAAGTAGTAAATGATCTTTTTCATGAATGGTATGTTGCAAACAGTTCCATGTATATGCTTAAGATAAAATAGGATCTGGATTCACTACTTGAAAAAGGAGTAGAGATGCTCCTCTTAATTGGAAGTAATAGATTAATCTAAGAGTCAACAAAATGCCATGTCACTCAAACATTTTATTTTGATTAAAAGCTTGTAAAGCAAATACGAACCATTGGGGAAAAAATAATTGTCAGTTCATTAAAATTACATCCCTTTCCCTTTATTCCTTCATGTTGCCCCTTTTTTAATTTTGTCAATGTGTTCGTTTCTTCTTCATTCCTAAAACAGTTTGCAAAACTGAACCAAATGGGTATCATCATGCTGCTAAGAGAGAAACATGATAATGTCAAGTTATGCATAGAAGCATATGAAAGTTTCCTTTTGTTTCATTTTTCTATAAAACAGAAATGAACAAACAAAGGGATTTCACTGTTGCTCAGAAAAAACCAGACATGAACAAACAAAAGAAAACCAGGAACTCACTAGATTTCGCTGGTGAGGATCCTGTTATGGTGCCCTTTGGTGGCTGAGATGCTTTCATCAAGCATTAGTGACAGGAAGGAACAACATGAAGAAGAAATGGACACATTGATAAAATTTAAAAAAGGACAACTTGAAGGAATGAAGACTTTGAATTAATGGAAAAGATTTTTTTCCCCCAATGGTCCAAATTTGCATTATCAGCTTTTAAAATGTTAAAATTCTTGACCAGCTTAGGTTGACGGGAATGGTAAAAGCTCTAGTCCCTTAAATAGATGGGGGGATTCAATTATTAGTTTTTGTGTATGGAGTAAACTTAATTAATATGGACTCTTTGCCTTTAGTATTCTGAGGGAGACTAGTCCCTGCTATTGTCAGCAGATACTCCTAGTTTATGACCCAAAAAAAAAAATACTTGAGTGACATGGTATTTTATTGACTCTTGGATTAGTCAATTGGTTACCAATCATAGGAGCATCTCCCTGCTCCTTTTTCAAGGAGCAGAGAATCCACATCCAATAAAATAATTTTTTCACCTAGCAGCTGCTTAGTGTAAGTTGCATCTTAGTCTGTTCTATCCTCTTGGTTCCATATGCTTGGGAGCGCCCTAGCTCATCTACTATGACGTTAACCACTCTTTGCCATGTTCAGGATGACTTCTTACCAAGAACAGCTACTCCACTAGAAGATATATTCAAGTCTCTCTTCTGGTATATCTTCAAGACCTGTATAATTTTATTTTGCTTTTTATCATTCTTGTTATGCAAGGCTAGGGAATCTTCTAGGATTTTAGCATACCATAGTCTTTTCTGCACATTCAATTCCCTTCCCATTCCAGCTTCATTATGACTCCCTATGAATGACTGATATGGCCCTGATGTCTCTCAGGCATATTGAAAAGATAAGGTTTATGCTTATCTGTCAAAAGGGTTGTTCCCTTTTATCAATAACGTAGTACATTACTATATTTCGTGGTTGAAAGATTTCATTTTCAATCAGGTTATGTCAAAGCTAGTTTAACCTTGATTCTTTTTGTTGGTGTTATTTTAGAATTTCTACTCTAAGATAATGTATTGATAAAAACTTGTTTTCTGTGATTGGCAGTTTGCCATGTCTATTGTGCTTAAGGTGCATGAGGGATACATGTATACCTGAGGAGAGGATGTTGAAAGATCCTAGGAGACTCTATGCACCAGGTCGCCTCTATCACGTTGTTGAGAGAAAGCCATTCAGGTGTAGTTAAGCATGCCAAGCAGAGTTTGTACTGAATTATTAGATATACTTTAGATAGTTACTTGCAATTTAAGTTCAACTGCATGCGCTTTTATTGACTGGCATCTATATTCTCAGGTTTCGTCCATTAGAAAATATTGTTAATTCATGTAGAAAGAAAGTTATTTGTATAGCCTTTTCTTCTGGTTTCGCATGAACATTATATCTATCTCTGCAGAATGGGAAGATTTCCCCCAGTTGTGAGGACAGCAGTGCCAGTAGATGGGAGGTTTGAGCACATAGTCCTTTCTTGCAATGCCATAGCTGATCATGCCGTCATTTGGATAGAGAGAGAGGCCCAAAGGGCTATGAATGTAAGTTTTTCAGCCTCATAATTGTTTACTCCATTTACATGGTAAAGTCAAGCTGAAACAACATTGAGATACAGTTTTTTTAGTTTGTTATTGAGCTCTATAATAGAATTATGACAAATCCGGATCTTCTGCATTTAGCAAGTAAATGCACCGTATATATTTATGGATAGAGAGAAGTTAAAGAGTAGGTAGAAGAAAGAAGAGAGCCTACATACACTTCTACTCTTGTGTCATTCTTTCTCTTAATATATGGTGTATTTTTCAGTGGATCTCATTCTAGTAATGACATGTGGATGAGCATTATTTTAATAAGTTTGCACTTATGTGATGCTGAGTTGTAAAAGTTGTCTGGAATGTAATAACATATAAGAGTCTAGGTGAAATCAGAGTTAGCTCAGATATTTTAACCTCTAGGATTTGAGCTCAGATATTTTGCCCTCTGAGATGACTCCGGTAACAATTAGTCAAAGCTCATGAGCATTTGGCATGATATCTTTTATCAACAAGAGTCAAAGTCCAACCTCTTCGTTTGTTTGTACAAACTGCAGTTGATGCAGGAGAAAGATCAAACCATGGAGATCCCTGCAAAGCAAACAATGGAGCGACAGGAGACACTTACTAGACACAATGAGGAATACAAAGCAGCATTGCAGAGGGCCAAAACACTAGATGTGCCTCATGCTTCTACACTGCCATCAGAGTATGGCACTTTTGGTAAAGGAGAAGGAGAGAGCTCACGAGAATCACAGGCCGAGTCGTCTAGCAGTTCAACTAATAAGAGCAAAATAGAAAGCTGGGATGAATTGATTGAGCGTCTATTTGATAAGGATGAGCATGGCCACATGGTGCTGAAGAAATCAAGTTTTGATTATTGATTATGTAATTTAAGCAGCCACAAGAACATGAATAATCCTCACGGAAAACCAAATTCATTCATTCTTTTGTGATTTGTGTGCTTAGTTGGCATCTGAATTCAAGTAACATTTTGAAGAGAAATTTGATTGATTTGATGTTGAAAACTTGAAAGCATTAGAGTTCTTGCTCACCTTGAATCGACCCACGAACCCTATTCAAACTCAAATGTCATTCCTAATGTACAACTATATTCAGGTAAAAAAACGTGGTCAATCGTGTCAAATTATATGTGAAATCAGCACTGCGAACATACTATTTCCAAGAAAATTAAACAATTGTTCTACTAATTAAAAAGAGAGAGAGAATTAAACAATTGTTATTACTTTATTTTCATGGGAACAAAATTAGAGTAAGTATCTAGTCGGCAATTGTGTTGCCACAAAAGCATAGGTAGTTTTGATTCTCATCCCAAGCAATGGCAAATCCACATAAGTTACAGTTCAAGTTCAAGGCCATGTATTTGAACGTTAAACACCTGTCTTGAGAGGTGAAGAGTCAAGAGATGGATTTGGTTTCTTCAAAGAACATGAGGATTTGAATGCCTCTATTTGCGTTTGGCATTTGACATAGTCTCCCTTGTTCTCCTCCAGGCATTTCTTCAGAGCTTCAACATCACACGGTGAGATTATTTTCTTCATTCTGTTATTTTCTGCTTTCTCATCCATAGGTTAAAATTGAGAATCAAAAGCTCCTGCATTTAAGAACATAGAGCAGACTTCACTGAAACAGAATTCAAATATGAATGAGCATTCAGGAATTCAAATTAACATTCAAGATGCTAAATCTCAAATAGTTAAAGCTATAGACTAATTTGAATGTGTAACAAAGAACAAAGTCAATTCAAGTACTTTTTTTTAACTATTTTCCCTAGGACACTAGGGTATAGGTTAGACCCTTTCCAAACAAGCTGGGAATCAAATCCCAACTATTGTTTAAGGGACGAGATTATGCCAACCTGAATTCGTCAATTGCAGTCAGTTTAGAACTGAAGCAGCCTGAGTCAACAGCATTATGATGATAAAAAATTCATAACTCACAGAAGAAAAACTAACCGAGAGTCAAAGACATACCACAAGCAATAGTGGATATAGAAACTGAAAACTCTCAATCCAGCCTGCTTGAGTAACATTATGATGATAAACCAACGTTTAAACATCATATGCAGGAATTGGATAGCAGTTACCCCACAAAGAGTGAAAAATGAAAATAAGGGACTCCTTAGAAAGCAAGAAGTTCAGAAAGGAACCGAATTCGGAAATAAAAGGTCACACGATTACGAGTGATTGAAAACGAAAGTGTGCTCGATTCGACCATAGGTGATTACCCTAGTTAGAAGTTTGCGAAAGAGCAAGAGTAATATACCGAGAAAATTTGAGCGGATGAAATCGTCAGAAATCAGAAACTAGAAAGGAAAAGCGGGATCCGAATTGGAGTGGAGGCGACTGTGTCCCGTAATGCTGAAAGCAAAATTGAGAAAAGAACGCACCCCACCGTCGTATGTTCGCTGGTTATATGATCCTCCATTCATATTCCTATTTACAAGTGACTCTTGACTACTCTACATACACAAATTAAAAAAAAAATTACTCCCGACAAATACAAAAGGAAAAATTAATTTTTGGTCCTTCTAGTTTATCATGATTTTCAATTTGGTCCCTATAATTTAAATTTTTTTTAAATCACTCCCCCAAGTATGAAACCATTAAATCATTAATCCCTATACTTTAAATCGTTTAGGTTTTGGTCCCTGATTTGTCCACATGGCATAACTCCATCAAGTTATCAGTGACGTGGCAAACAGACTTATTACGTGATATGACAAAGAATTAATGATGTTTAATCAGCCTTCATATTAAATGGAGATGGAGGAGTCTCGGTCCTTGCTCTGCTTTTACTCTCTCATACAAGGCTATTATTATTATTATTATTATTTCTTCTCAATTCTCGCCTGTGCTATCATTTAGCATGTACTTATTTTGAAAAGCTGCACCTTACCATGGATACACATGAAGTTTCAGGAAATTACAGGAAGTAATCCAAAGTAAAAAGCATGCTTTGAGGGATGCATTCACCTTGTTTAGAGCACTGTGTACAGTATGTATGCATTGGTCACTAATTATAGAACATAAAGGCTTTAACTATGTGAGGCATTCGTTATAATATTCTATAATATAAATTATTTTGTCTAGACTTTTGTCCTTTTATGGAACTTATAGTCAATAGGCCTAAAATTTTATTACTCAATTATAAAAAAACAATAAAACTTGTTATGTCTCTTTCGTATAAAAGACCAAAAAGCCCAAAATATAATTTGGAAGGAAAGAAGTGGATACAATTTTTTTATAAAAAAAATTATTATAAAAATATAATTAATCAAGTAATATGTTTGAGGGGTTCTAAATGGGTTTTTCATGCCTCTAGAACAAGAAAGCGCAAAGAAATATATATATATATATAGATATAGAAATAAATGAATGAAAAACTAATGTATTGATAAACATGAATGCATTAAAAGAGAAGAAGGACATTCTAGTATTTCAATAGCTACGGAACACAATTTGAGATCAACTCTTATGACAACATCATCAGTGATGCTATGCATAAGACTAGAGTAGTGATAAGCAGCAACATGTATACGTGAAGAATCCGTGAACGATGGCTTGGAGCTCACCTTGTTTGTATTCTTATTCTTCTACTACTATCGTAAGTTTCATAACCAAGTCAACATCCTCAATTCCTCATCAACACCGCACAAAATCCCATGTCCTTCTTCACTTTGTCTCATGTAAAAAACATCTTAAAGAATGGTAAACCCAAATAATAATGATAACAACAACAATAACAATAGTAACAATGATAGCTTTGTACGAGTGAGTAAAAGCAGAGGAAGGATCGAAACTCCTCCATCTACATCTAATAAGCATACAAGATATTGGAATTGGATGTATGATAGTATTGTTGGAATCTAAAATGATTTTGGACAGTAGACACCCACTTTTGAACAACACATCAACTACAGAATTGGTATTTTGAAACTACCTCAACATTATATCATTACAATGCTTTAAAAAGCAAGCCCCTTTTTTTGCCTCTTTCTTGTGTTGAACAGCAAGGCCTTGCTCTGCCCCAGCGAGGTTAACACTTTTCTCGCTTTTCTCTTCAAGTGTCAAAGTGACAATTAGAGCAAAAGAGGTTTTGCATTTGTGATAAGTTAAGGGGCTTTTAAAATGAATTTGTGTTGTCTAATAAAGCGGCTGATTGAGCATCATTAATTCCTCTTGTCATGCCATGTAATGAGTCCGTTTGCCACATCATTGATAACTTGATGAAGTTATGCCATGTGGACAAATTAGGGACCAAAACCTAAACGATTTAAACTATAGGGATTAACGGTTTAAAAGTTTCATGCTTGCGGGAGTGATTTAAAAAAAATTAAACTATAGGGATCAAATTAAAAATCATGATAAAGTATAAGGATCAAAAGATTACTTTTCCCAATACAAAATAACTTAAAAAAATACTCTTATTTCATATTAATATATTTTATTATATAATTAATAAGAATGAAATATAATTAGAGATATTTTTAATAAAAACATTAAATGTACCATACAACTCTTATTTATCTCTTATATTTTAATATAAAATAAATTTTTCAAATATCCCTTATTTTAGAATATATTTGGTATAAAATGAGAATGAGAATGGAAATGAGAGTTAGAATAGGAATGGAAAAGAACTTTTTTTAAAACCTCCTTTTTTAAATCAAATCATGTTTAGTGTACCTCCTTTTCTAAACTAAATCATGTTTAGTATATCTAGTTAAAAAATCCTATTATTTTTCCATAAAAATGATAGAATTATAATTTAAGTTATTTATTAAGGATAAGTTTGTAAGAAAAAATTGCTTTCCCAATAACACATACCCTTTCATCAACTTTGTTCGAGGGAGCCATTTTTTCATAATTATAGGAAAGTAACTTTTCCCAATAACACTTTCTACTATACTAAATGTAATTAGTTAAAAATTTTATTTTTCATTCCCTTTTTAGAGAGTACTTTCTCACATACTAAACTTACCTTATAAGCAATGGTGATAGTAATTAAAATTAGTTAGTTCCCATTGATAAGTAATTTTTAATTATTTTACACACCCAAATCAAGAAAATTAGTTAAAATTACTTAGAATTATTAAAATTTTTAAAAATTATCAAAACATTTTAATATTAATCTCATTAAATTGTTATATTATCATAATCACATCTTTCTTAATCTCTCCATTATAAATGATTTGGATAAAATAAAAAAATAATTTACAACTATTAGGATATTATAAAATGATTTAGATTTTCAAAAATAAAAAAAAATTCTAAAATATGAGAATAGGGGAAATGGCTAATTAAGTAATTATGGAGTTTATCGTCTGAATCTTTTTTCTTAACCACGTGAGACTCGTTTACGTCGAGGAATGAGTGCTCTTATTTCTTATATTTTATATTGAACTTAGCGCGGATTGGTGGCTAAAATTATTGAAGGAGTGTGGATACAAGTACAAATGTCGTGTATTGATTAGAAACAGCTCAATAAAAATAGACGAAATCACAGTTAAAACCAGTAGAGAAAATTAATTTAAAAAAGACCTTCAACTAATAAGAAGGAATAAAAACTAAAAAATTAAATAGTAAAATTAAAAAATAAATATTAAAAAAATTATATTTTACAATAAATTTATTAATTTAGTCTCAAAATGTTATTTCCCATCAAATTTCTTTTTTGCCAATTCTCCCATCAAAATATGACAGCATGTAAGTTTTGTCCGTATATAAATATATAGATCGAATAACCTTTATTTCATAATAGAATTTGTATTGAGTTTATTAGGTGTATTGTTTATTTTTTACGATTATAAAAATAAAAGGATAAAATAATAAAAATGATGCAAAATTTATTATTATTATTGTTGTTGTTGTTGTTGAGGTCTGCTGTATATTTTGTAGCTATATGATCGAGTTAATTAATTGATACTAATTGATTAGGTGAAAGAATATGAAAAATAATTAATTTATTTTAGTTCCAAAAAGCAAAGAATAAGTCATTTGGTTCAAAACTTAATTACAATGAAGTTTGTTATGAATTTTATATTTTTATATTAATTGAATTGATATGATGATTACATTGAACATTGGTATAAAAATTAATATATCAATATTAATATTTAATCTATTCAATTTTTTTACTAGAGAACTGCAAATATTAGCCAAATTATTAATCGGAAACAAAGTCTAGAAATAACAAAGCAAAACAAGACGAATAAAGAAAAATTAACCAACATCAATTCTAGGAGACATAAAAGATCAATAGAATAATCCTCTAGAATAATATTATTTTAGATTTAGCGTCTATAGAGATCAACTCAGAAAGAGGGGATGGGGATCAAAGATCTACCCTAAGGGGCACAACCCCTTTGCAATAGCTCTTGCCAACCAATCTCCAGCCACATTACTTGGATGCAAGTCCAAGTGAACAAAGGTCTCCTGTCAATGCCAAATCTTCAATTAACTTCAAGGCAAAAATTTGCCATTTCCAATCACACCTAGCCCAAGAGTGAGAATTGATTATCCTAATTCATTCAGCATAATCTGATTCATAGTGGCGAAAAGAATAACCCAGTTCTCTGGCAACTATAATAACTCTGTGAATAGCTGCACCTTAGTAAAAAGGGCTGAATCAGCCTCAGTGTGTGTTTGGATAATGAAAAAAACTACTTATGGCAGGTTATAATCACTTATATGAGAAGCATCCAAACAGAAAAGCAATCACAATAATCACTTATACTATATTTAAGTGATTATTTTGACAAGCAGGTAAAAGCAGCTAATGATAATCACTTATTTTCGCATAATCATTTATTTTATTTTATTTTTCTCATTATCCACCTAATAATCACTTAAACTACCAAAATTCAAACACATTTTTTTTCTTAAAATCACTTATGGGGTAAAAATATTCAAACATAAATCACTTTTGATATAATCACTTATTCTCATAATCTATTATGAATAAACACTTATTCTCATAATCACTTATACATATGTCAATCCAAGCACATCCTCAATAAAACATCTAAGGCTCCAAACAAAATCATCTGAATTTCTACAAATAATGCCAAAGCACGGCAAAATTTAGTAGTGGGATTAAAAAAGCCATCACAATTAATTTTGTAGCATGCACTACTCGGTTTCAGCCATCTGCCCTTGAGATTGGAACTAACACCATTGCCAATTGGAAGGCCCTCATTGTGATTAGCATCCCAAAATTCATTCATCAAACGACTAGCCCCTATTAAGAACAGCAGCAGCATCATGTTCAATATTTTTAAAAACAGCATTGTTTCTTTCTAACCAAATGAAGCAGAAGAGCAAAGACAAATAAGCCTCACCATAATTGTGAAGCTTCAGTTTATCTAAAAAGAGATCAACACACGATTTTCCAAAATGGCTGGTATCCATTTGATTAATTCTAGGAAAAAGAAGGCAACCAAACCAAACCTTCAGCGTCTAGGGGCAGTAAGAGAACAGGTGCTCAATATTATCTGGGTATTCATTGCAAATACAACACAAATCAAAATTACTACAATATCTTCTAAAGAGAGCACTACTATTAGCAATAGCATTAGATAGACATCTCCACAGGAAGTGGTTAACTTTTGGAGGAACTTCAATTCTCCATATGGACAACCATAATTCTTTGGGAATGAAAAAAAAGGTACCTGCTGCACAGCTATTGCTCAGTTGTTGGAGGAGATTCATAGCATGATTATAGCCACTCTTAACCGTGTAAGCCCCATTTGTCTCATGAATCCAGATTAATTCATCCTTTCGTTGCCTTCTCCCAATAGGGATCTTTTGAATATTCTTCAAATCTTTCACTAAGCCCTCTAAATCTTCAAGAGACCATTGTCCATTCTGAATAATAGAGGAGACCAGCCGATCATCACCAACATAAGAGTGATCAAAAGGGGAAAGCATGAGATTGGCTGCATTCGGGATCCACTTGTCACTCCACAGCTTGATAGAGTTACCATTGCCCAATTGCCAACAAAGTTCATTCTCAAGAAGCTTCCTCCCTTCTGGAATACTTGACTGGCTCTGTGATCCCTCTCAGCTTGGAGGAAAGACTTGTTGGGGGAAATAAAAACCTTGCGCTATTTAGAATCCTCCAAGCTGTTTTTACAAGAAGAGCATCATTCCTGACCTCCAAGTCCCTGAACACCAAACTGCCAGATTGCTTTGAGAGAGTTAGCTTATTCCAAGCCTTCCAATGAATCTTCTTTTCATCCCCATCACCTCCCCACCAATATTTAGCAATAAGACCAATCAACTCCTTGCACGTCTTCCTCGGAAACTTGAAACAAGACATCGGGTACAAAGGGACCGCAATAACCACAGCTTTGATAAGAACTTCACAGCCGGCCATTGAAAGTAATCCCTTCCCAATTCTGTCTCTGATATAAGCCTAAGATTGACGCTTTGACTTTCCCCATACACTAGGAAGCCCCAAATATTTTCCAGGCTCAATGGTATCTTGAATATTAAGAATTTGACAAACGTTCTTCTTAACTGTCGAGGATTATTCTTGGAGAAGAAAATGGCAGATTTACTAAAATTAGTTTGTTGCCCAGAAGCAGCACAATAAAAGTTGATAATCTCCGCCAAAACATGGCAATTCTGGGAGTCAGCATTAAAAAAGAACAGAATATCATCGGCAAAGAATTAAAGTTATAGTGTTGGCAAAAGAAAAAAAAAATCCATTGCAAATCCTACTATTTACAAGTCATAAAAATTGTAATTTATTTATCAAACTCAGTGTAACCAAAAAAGACAAAAAACAACCAAACTCATATTTGCGTGAGTAATGAGGGTTTTTATCCCTTAAATAAGTTGTTGAGGTTCGATTTTTAATAAAATGGGTTCTCATTGTTCCTTTATTATTTCTCTTTATATGTGGATGCGTACGAATTAGATTGACTCTATCTGTGTTATTTTCAGCCATGTGTGGCCAAATTTTTCTATTTGGGATTGGTTTGAAATTAATTATGGTCTAGAAGTTGTTATCATGCTCTTATGTGCAATTGGTAGTTGTGTTTATCAGAATCTTGAAACTGTAAAGGGCAGCAACTGCACTTTTAAGAGGAAGAAGGGATGTCCTGCTGTGCAATTTCCAAGCAATGTTTGTACCTCTCTCCAACTTCTGTAACTTTGCATTTTAGTTCTATTATCAAATTACAGGCTCTCTCTTCCTTACTGTCATCCATTACCCTGCTGTGCAACATGCATCGTTGATAGTTATCTAATTTTTATTTTGCACAACATTGGAAGTCTAATCACCTTGTTATTAAGTGATAACAAAGAGTGTTCTGTACTTTTGTTTTCTCTATTCTTTGTTAAAAAATGGATCATGACATGAAGAATATGAAGATCAATTTTTTTTATGTATGTGGTTTTTTTTATAATGAGGTTAATAAATACTTTTTTATGATTTGGTTGATCTCAATTTCACCTTAGCTTACATTTCAATTAATTTCTTTGACCCAAAAAAATATTTTTTAGATATCCCCGCCTGTGATAAAATTAAGCCTACGAATCTCTGGCTCCTTTGAAAATATAGTTTTAGTACACTTATCTTGTTTATTGGGCAAGAAACTAGCACTAGGACCTCCATTCTTGCGTCCATGCATGTAAGGAATCTTGTCTAATAATGTATTATTTCAAAAACATGTTTCTATCTTTTATTCCGCAAACTTATTCCTAGATATAAATAACAAATCAAGTTTGCAGATTAGGCTTACAATGATTCTGCAAACATCAGCAACACTAGTAACACAAGTGAGAAAAACATCTACAAAAAGCAATGGGTGATTTATTACACAGAAAAATCAGCTTTGAGAGATTCATCAACTCTTAGGAATTGTATGTCAATTACGTAAGGCCTGCATTTCTGGCAGCATCCTTTTTACATTTCCAACTCTAGTGTCTGAAGAAGAAGAACCAGAGATGAACTTGAAGATTTCCCATGGCCAACATATACGTCTCACTTTACGGCTACTTCGCTCCCTTTTCTCTGCTTCCTCTATATGTCTGGTCAGCTCCTCAATACGCTGCCGGAGTTCAATGGCTCTGCTGTCAGCTAGCTGCAAGGACCTCTCTGCTGCTGCCTGTGCAGCCATTGCAGTGCTTGCAAGTTCTTCTTTTAGTCTTAATTTGCCATTTGATATGTCCAAGGCAGCCTTTGTTCTCTGTAGTTCTTGTTTCAAAGCAGCCACCTTACAATTGGCGAATACAAGCAGTAATATGATATGCAATTTATTTGGCAGACAAACAAAACACACACACACACACACACACAGATTACTGAGGTAATGATATAACATTAAGAATGATATTCCTAAATTGTACGGTCTGCTAGTTTAGGGAAAATAAAAAAACCATTCAACAGTCTTCTTCAGCTTAATCTTTTGAAATACGGTGATCTTGATTCTTGACATGTTCATGATCAAACATTCAGGAGTTTGACCATTGTCAGCTTTCATTATCTCAAATTAAATTTCTCCATATCTCATACTGGACCAGTATTTTTTCCACATAATTTATTGTAAAAGTTCATAAATGATTTTCATAAACAGCCAAGATTATGAAAAATTTGTGATTAAAAAAAAAAAAGCCACAGAACAGACTCCATTAGTGGAGGTCATAATTCATACAGTAAAGATGAGAAAAAGCCTTTACCACTTTGTCACGCTCTTCAATCTCATGTTTTCCAGCTTCAACTTCCAATTCACACGCATTCTTCCATCTAGCAACTTCTTCCTCAGTTTCTTTAATTTCTGTCAAAAGCTCCTCTACCTTTCAGCATTCAGACAAAAGTATAAATCTAGTGAGAATGAGAGCTTTAATGGGTAATGATTATCCCATTTCTTGATCAAATAGGTGTTTACATTTTGAGCCAAAACCCTCTCTCTATCTTCTAACTCCTTAATGTAGAGTTTATTTTCTGCAATTTCTTTGGCTTGTTTCTCTGTGAGACACTGGAGTCGCTCTGTGTCTGACCTGGCATGAGGTTGATAATAAATAATCCAAAACCAAGCAATATGAACTCAACATACTAACCAACTGTAGCAGCATGGTACTTCTGAAAATACAGACAAACTAAGCTCAGATATATACGACATATTGGTAGAATTGTGGAATTCAAGAAGTCTATTATGAGTCATGTTACTTTGAAATAGGAGAAGTATATATAAAGGAGATAGTTGACCCTGAGAATCAGCCAACCAACATAAAAAATTGAGGAGAAAAAAGAAGAAGAAGTTGATTATGATGTTAAAAACTCTTGTGATAACCAAGGGACAATCAGAAAATAAATGATGCCATAATCACGAGATTCCAACACTCCCTCTTAAGGCAGGCACAACTTGGAGTTAACATTGCCAATCTTCACTATTCTTGATATTTATTTTGAATTTTGACTCTCTCCCTTATTTCCCTCACTTTGTAGCAAGGGTCCTGATTTTGGGCATTCTCTCCTCAGCCATTTTTTGCTAGGTGGAGATCTTGGTTTTTTGCTAACAATCAACATATGATTTTCTATGCTAACTACCAGCTTATGGTTCTTTATGCTAAACATCAGCACAAAGTCTTCTACATGAACCGCCAACATATGATATTGTTTTTATGCCAGCTACAAACATATTTTTCAAATGTTGCTTGAAATTAGTTCCGTCACCAGTAACAGTGATCACTTTTTCATTACTTTGAAGCTTATTTAGTGTTGCAATACATTATGTAAGCTTGAATGGGTCCCCCTCCCCCTCTGACTATGTCTATCTCTCTCAGTCGCTCTGATTTTAGCATGTAACTTTCTTTCTAAACTTTAAAAGATCGACATCCATAAGTTACAATATTATTCATGAAATGCCTCTTTCAGCATTTAAAGTTTAGAACTTGTATAGATAAATCATATCCTAAATTTTGTGTTTTTAGGGGAAAAAAGTGAGGGGATCATATAAAGTAAAATAGATAGAAGAAGAAAAGGAATTGATGGTATACTTCCCTTTGGTTTATTAATATAGTGAGAAGAAATTGCTTAAATTTTGTTTAGCTATATTGGAGGAATACAGAGGCATCTATGAAATACTTCGTAAAAAACAGAATCAAAGTAACTTTGGCTCGTTTTCATTATTCTCTGCTTTGCACATTACAGCATCATTAGCAAACAACCATATTGCTATAATGATTCAACATGGCTAGATGATAACATACCTAGATTCCTCCAAAGATTTCCTCAATTGAGTGATTTCGAGACGTAGATTCTTCATTATCTTTTCAACTGTTGAAGCCTTGATAAATAATCATAAATGTCAGAACAGGCTAGCCTTTTGCAAGAAGATAGTAAGCTATATGAGATATTACTATCGACTATAAGAAGTGCCAACCCTTTTTCTTCTTGTAAGTGTCAAAGTTTACAGAAATGCATAAGACATGAGAAAATCAAGCTATACCCCATGCTGATAGGGAGGCACACTGATCTACAGAAAATTGCTAGCTACAAGTGAACAAAAAAGAGGAGACAAAACTTTTGGTTCTTTTGATAATGTCACAAGCTGTAAATTGTGGTGAAGAATGCGACATCTTCATGTTCTTAAGTGGCATTCTAGCTCAATCTAGCAACAATACTTATAATACTAAATACACTTTCTGTTCTTAAAATATTAAAATATTCTCAATTTATTTCGTTCTGCAATAATTTTCTCCCAATCAATTTACACACTCTGTTTATTAAATTGACTTGAATTTAAATTAGTTACCTAGCATAACAGCATAGTATTGTGACCGTTAAATGAAGTGGCCCCCTTTAGAGTCCGAAAAAGCTAAAATTGAAGGACTATACTTGCAGAATTAATGGATTTTTCCCCCCCAAATTTTCTGAACACTAAACATGACCACTTCATCATATAAAGACCACATATGCATTTTATTAGGCCATGCCAACAACTTAGATATATTCACGTCAGACCACCCCCGGTGTTTTTGGTTGGGGGGGGGGTGTGGGTTGGGGTTGGTGGAGGATGTAATCTTTACTTCCAACTTTCTTTACGCTATACATAAAGTGCAGCCATGATTTATGTATTGATGTATCTAGTTCAATTGCCGGTTAAATTAACTATGATGAAAGTGAAACAAAGATGGGGCTATATGAATAAGACAATCACAGGGAAATAAAGATCAAAATAGCTTACCAGACTAACAATCTCCTCTTCACAATCACTACCGTCAGACTTAGTCCCCATGTTAACCCCAGAACTCTTAGTCCCTGTGTTAGCCCCAGTACTCTCTATAGTTGGCTCATTAGTACCAGCCCCCATCATGAATCCAAAACCAACTTTCTGCAATCCAAATGGCAAAAGGGGCACCCTTCCCTTCAACTTCTTCTCCAGCGACTCTTTCTCCAATATAGCAATCCTCAGCAACTTATTGACATCCCTATTCTCCTCTGTCAAACTGATCAGACTATTCTCCAGTTCTTTTTTCTCCTTCTTTTTCGATTCCTTATACTTATCCATCCTCGATTCCACCTCAATGGCAAGCCCGGTCACCATCCTCACCTCTTCCAACAACGCCCTCGATTCTTCTCCTAGTCCTGATTTCACACTGATCCCATCGCTTTCTTTGACAGAAGTTTCATCAGGTTCTTCCTCTAAACCCTCTAATACTCTAGATAAGGAATCCCTTGTTGAACCGAGAGATTCCAAACTCTCAGCAATCAACAAATTTCTATCCTCTTGCTCACTCTCCAATTTCTGAACTCGTTCTCTGAAATCTTCCACTTCTTTCTTGAGCCCTTCTTTCTCCCCCATTTCCACATCAAGCGTCTTTGACGACTCCTCGTCCCTTTCTCTCAAATTTCTTTCAAGACAACGAACCTGATCCCTAAACGAGTCTCTTTCCCTGATAGTTTGCGCCACTTCCTGGCTTAGACGCGCGTTATGATCCGCGCACTCATCCATCCGCTGCTGGAGGAGAGCTAGGTTTTCTTCCGCTGCCGCATGCTTCACCTGAAGGCTCCCATAAACATGACGGAGATATTCGAGGTCGGAGCCAAGAACATTGTGGGAAATTTGAACAGTTTCTGGAGAAGAATGAATGCGGATCCGGGAGGATCCTGTTGAAGAAGGTGTAGTAGAAGAGGGTTCTTCCATGTTCCGTAGAACAACGGGTAAATCGGGATGTTCATGAAGAGAGAGAAGAAGAATAGGATGAAGGTTAGAGGACTTCAACAGGAAGAGGGGTTCAAACCTACCAGTCAAAGTCAAGAGAAGATAGAAAGGGGGGGTGTTTTTTGAATCTGGGAAACATGGGTGGTTAGAGATTTTTAAAGTTTGGCGGGGCCAGGGACATGTTAGTTAAAAGAAGAAAAAAAATTAATTAAAAAAATTAGTTAAAATTGGGTGGAATTAGAAAGAAACCATATAATGAAAAGAGAAACTTCCTATATTTTTATAGTTCATAATGATTGATATTGATGATATTAGAGGCCAGAAAATATTGATGATATTAAATTTTTTTAGATAAATAAATGCTTTAAAAGAAGTATGAACAGTTTATACTTTCACTAATAGAATATAATGCATACTAAAATAGTAATATTAGTATTTTGGTATTACAAGAATATTATTTAAAAATATATTAAGTTTTCATATGAAATATTATATTTTTTTAAAGGTGTCCAAACTATAAGGCCCTCGTCCTATTTTAAAAATACACTAGATTCCAGCCTGGTAAATCCATTTGGAAAAATATACGCTAGATTTAAATGTATTTTATTTATATTTATATTTTTAGCTTTTTCAATCAAAATATAATATGTGAATAATTTTTTAAGAAGAAAACTTTGGCCAAGGGCTTTCTTATAATTTCAATATGTTATTTTGGGATCAATTTATTGAGAGAAGGACTCTTATCTTATGAAGAAACAGAGATCAAGTTAGAGTAAATTAATTATAAAAGTCTTTGTACAATATATTTGTTTCCCAAATATGAAGCAGAGATCAAGTTGAGAACACATCACCTGGTGGTGAACGACTTAGTGAAGTAAGATAGATGGTTTTTTTTTTTTTTAATTACAGAAGTAAGATAGATGTCGAAAGAAATTTTAGAAACTACCTTCAAGCTATTGTGGGGAAAATTGCAGAGTACACTACACCAAAAGCACATTTATTTGATACATGTTAGCGGTTATTTAAAAAACTGCTGATAAAAGTTAAACCGAAAAATAGGTATAATGGGACATCAGCAAGGGTTAATTTTTGTTGGCGGTTTTTGTTATTAGAACAACCAACATATAGAAACTTATACCCAAAACACATGGATTGATGATTCCTAGAAACTCATGCACAAGAGAATTTTTGAAATCCCGCCTAATCCAAATACAAAGCACACCGAACTAAGGTTCCTTCTAATTCCTCACAACCACTTCTTTTTCTTCTTCTTTGTTTTGTTTTGTTTTTTTTTTTAATTTTCTCAAGATAACTACAAATACACACTTATCCATCTACTCACATACCTAAAATGGCAATTTATCATCAATGGAACTTGATCTCATGATCTCCTTCTACACAATAAGTACTGATGTCACTAAACCTTCTTATTTTCATCTCCTTTCTTTTAATTATCTACTTATTATTTTTTTTTTGTGAGCATTCATTATCCTACATTTAACCCACTTCAACGGAAGGATTTATCAGGTTCAACTTAATTCGGATTAAGTCAAGAAGCATCCTTTTAGACCGTAAGTTCTATCATTAAATTTTAATACGGTTGCATTTCCAAGGCTTAAATTTGAGGTAGGAAGCACTTGGTGGGTTTCTTGCTTTTCTTTTATCTTTTATTGTCATCTTTTATATTCCCTTTCATCTTCTTTCTCTTTTCTTCTCTTTCATTTTTGCTCACAAGTTTCGTGAATAGACTTTTATATGTCTTGTTATAAATTGATGCTTTAGGCTACCAATTTTCAAGAGTGAAAATGAGCTAGTTGCTAAAAAGCTTAACAGTTAGATTAAGGCTTTGTTTGGAATAAAAAGAAACTAAGGAAAGAAAATACTATAAAAAAAAATAAGAAAGAACCTAGATAAGGAAGTGCCTAGATTCCCTTATTTTTTTCCCCAAATTTTCCTCTTCCTATTCAAGGACTTTTGCGGAGTTGTGGATAGTGAATTCCAAGGACTTTTGTTTTTGCTCGGTTTTGTGCTGTATTTAGGAACCATTATATAGCTTTTCTACTGTACTAAACTAGTTTATACTTCTATTGGATTATTAATTTCTTCATTTGACAATTCTCTTAATATCTTTAATTCTGAAAATAAATCAAAATCATCAATATTAAAATGTTCATGAAAACTTAAAACTTTTAAAAATTAATACAATATATTTTCAATTCACTATCACCAAAACTTTTTAGATTGTTGGGATTCAAATAAAAAAAAAACAAAATTTGTTTAAATAAGTTCTTTAATTAGAGAAGAAATAGATTGATTATAATATTATGTAAGAAAATATTCAATAGAAAAAATAAATTAATCTAATACGTATAAAAAATATTCCATACAACTCTTTCTACACCCATGCCAATCACTATGACATCCACATCCATTATTGAGTTTCATAGGTAGAATAGATACAAGAGTAGTATAAATAATTTTTTTTAAAGGCCTAAGGCAATAGCCTAAGTTGATTTGAGGTAACCACGCCTTGATTTTGGGCGCCACGTGAGTAGGGACGCACAGGAATTCGGCCACTTAGTTCTGAAACTCATCAAATCTTTTTCTTTTCTTTTTTGTTTTTTTGAACCTAAGCCATATTGTCCATAGCATTTGAATGTAATGACTTCTTACTAAACTATATAATTAATATGCAAAAATAGATATAGATGGATTTGAAGCTCAAAATTACCAGAGGCATTAAGTATGTGATTATTACGCAAACAGTACTTGCACTGCTAGCAATTATCTTTTGCTCCAATCTCTTGAAAAGTTACAAAATGTAGTTTACATTTTCCATACCAGAGAAGAATATTTTGTATACAATAAGCCAAGCCATCTAGTTAAATGCATGAAAGACTGTGTTTTACAGTAATACATTAAACTACGAGTATAGAATACTGGCCATTCAACAAAAAAAGAAAAAAAAAAAAAGCAATTGTAAGGGGAAAGATTGAAATATGAATAATACGAAGAGATACTGCTAAAATGCCCTTGCTTTGACGATATCTAAGCTCATTTCACTAGGATCTGTAGCTTGTAACTCAACCTGAATTCCATCCAGTTCCCTCTTGAATCTGTCCTTAGAGGTTGCATACACCATTTTTTGCCTTACTTTGGATGGATCTGGAGACCTATATATGTGCGAAAGAAGAAAGTTAAACCGACACAAACACACATGGAAGTTGTAAGAAGTTGCAGGTTTATCTCAAACTTTATGCAAATGTATGGGGCTCACTTTAACTTCGCAAAAATATATAATAGGACACATTTGAGGAAATTGAAATTTAATTACCATGAAATGAAGAAAATCTTGCTTTTCTGGCAATTCTCATCAGTAGTGAAATCAAAATCAAAGACAGCGTATCGACACTCAGTAGATGGAAGAGATGCAGTGAAGTTCTCATAAGTTTCTCCTGGGCCTCCAACTTTATCTACCATCACTTCTTGATTCTCAATTTTAAACACAATGAAACGATAGTTTCTCTTGGCCTTTAGTTCTAAGAACTTGAGTTTACAATCATCGTTCACATTCATTCCAGAAGCTGCGTTCGCCTAAAATTTTGAAAAAGAATAAAAGAAATAGATAGGTTTTATGCATTCACTAGAACTTCAATTATAACACATCGAAATCACTAATTTGAGTACAAAAATTTTGAAGAACCAAACATACAAAATAGTAATGTGAGTACAAGATATAACAAAGTATTTTTAATTTTCCTCTACTATCAAGTGCTATTAACTAATTTAGATTCAAACCAATTTAAATGTAGGAAAAAGTTTCCTCAACATGATTTTTTTTTCATTCATAATGTTCAAATTTGAGTCCTTACTCAAGGAGTATCTTATCCCTTCTAATTGATCCATCCATTGTTGATATAACAAATTATGTTTAATTGCACAAATTCAGCATTCGGCCATTTTAATAATTATGGGATCGGCTGCATGTGTTAGTACTACTTCCTCTAATCTTAAATATATAATATTTTTCAGAAATAATGTTTGATCTAAAATATAGGACATCTTATAAGATTATCTGGTACATCAATTATTTTTTTTATTCATGCTTTTGATCTATAATTAGAAGGTTAGAAATAAATGTTATCAGTAAGTATAAGAGATAAGGTTCCTAATAAGGATAATTGTTGAAAAATATTAAAATTTTTTGACAAATTTAACTATTCAACTCTGTTTCTTAAGATATATGAAGTAGTTAAAAGTGTTTTATATTTATGATTGAAGAAAGAATAAACATAGGAATTGTTGGAAACTGCAAAACTCCTTCCTCCGCTATGTAAGGTAATGAATGGATTTGGATCAAATGAATAATCTCCCTAGAAATGATCCTGCGAAGAGTATGTTAAAGAAAAACATCATAGGATCGAACGCCTTTTCATAAAAAGAAAAACAATGCAATAAATAATCTGGACAAGTTACATTAATTTGCTCCAATTAATGTGCCTGCCATTTCCTTGAGTGATTCGATTGTATTTCAGAATTTCTTGTTACCCATTAATTGAAACGGTGGATGAAAATTAATGTAAATCTAGATAGAGATGACGCAAGAAGAATGTACCATGTTGTCGCCAATGATAAAGAGAGCCAAACGAGAAATGACAAGGAATGAAATCCAGAAAGAGACAAGTGAGGGAGGCAGAAGAATATAGTAGATCCTTATTTTGGGCAAGGCAATGAGATAAAAAAGGAGAGGAAGAGAGTTTTGGGGTTGAAATTACTCTAAACTTCGATGGTTGTTGCCTCTTCTAATCATGTCGATAATGTTCTTCAGTTGTACGTGACAAAAATTCGAGTTTTATAGTGACAAAAATTCGAGTTTTATAGTGACAAGGAAGAAGGATTTTTTTTTTTTGGGTTGGTGCATCAATACTTACCTTTAACTAAATTATGTGTACTTCTCCTTAATTTGGTTAAAATGATATAAATTCTTCTTTTATATATTTTTAAAACTAATAAAAATTTCTCCTCAACATAAGAAAATAAATTACTCAGACTTCCATAGGAATTCTGTTAAATTATACATATCTATCTTGTATTTCTAAAATCTACACAAATTTCATCTAAAAATGAAAAAATTACATAAATCTCTCATTGGTTTTTCTGAAATTACTCACTTCTCTTGTATTCAAAGAAGATTTGTGTATATTTAAAAATAGAGAGGATGTGGATTGGGAGAGGAGATACAGTCTCCAATTCTCCATTGATTAATCCACCTAGTTGTTTTAGAGGGGGATGACGCTATGTGCTAGAGACTTCTGGTGAAAATTTGGAAATAGCTTGCTTGTGGAAATTAAAAAAAAAAAAAGAATCAAATGTTTCCTTTGGAAAAGCTCCTTATAATATCTTCAAATCCCATTCATCAGAGATCAAGAGGGCTTGTTAGGAGAAAGACAATGTGTTTATGGCTGTGATATTGTAGAAACATCTCTTCATATTCTTAGAGACTACCCCAGAGCAAAGGAGGTTTAGACAAAATTACTTAAACCATGTCTTTAGCTCAATCCTTTTTATTTTCATTGCAGGAATGGATTTAATAACACACTCAAAGAGGTTGGGGGATACGGACTCAAAAAGCTATCTTGGAAAAGAGTGTTTGCTCAAACTAGCTAGCTTGAAGTAACTGCTAATGGAGACATCGCATTCTTGTGTACTTAGATTGTGATCACGGAGGCTCTAAAAGATGCCTGGTCTTTCTCATCATCCAGATTGCCATGCTTGGGTTCTCTCGGAAAGAGATTGGATACATCTTAATAATAATGGGCCGGTGGATCGATCATAGAGGCGAGGCAACGTATGGAGAGTCTTAGAAATTGTGAGGGAGCTTGGTGAGGCGAGTTCATGGGAAAAATTAGTTTCTTACTCAATCCTGTTATGAAACTTCTTAGCATCTTAAATGATATAAGACTTTGTTGGGAATTGGGATGTCACAAAGTGGAAATCTTTACTAACTCTTATAAATCTGTCAATCTTATTAATGGAGTTGCAGCAACCAACATCGGAACACAAATATTATTAATAAAATAAAGAATTGCCTTAGACAAATATGGGAATATCTTGTTGAGATGCATGACGAAGTTTGGAGAGCCTATATTAAAGTTGGTCCATATCAATCTATACTTTTAAAGTATCTAAAATCCAAGGAAAAAACATGCTCGTAGTTTTACAAAGGACTAGAGATACTCGTTGGAGTTCTCATTTGAAAGCGGGAGAGGACTTAATTAAATTGATACTTTACAAAGGGTTAGAGATACTCGTTGGAGTTTTCATTTGAAGTATATTTCCAACTTGATAAATGTAACAACCTTCATTACATTATCTCGAACTTAGTCCCTAGCTAACCAAGTGTAATTGGCATTGTGTGCAAAACTAGAGGGACAGGATGGAGGAAAGCTCAAGTTGGAGATAGAGGTGCATGGCGCCGCGGCGAGCTTACTGGCATCGTGGCGAGGGTGAAGAATTCTATTTAAATTAGAATAAGTTTGGATGACGAAACCAAAAGGAAACAGAGGGAGCAATGAGAAAGCTTTACTAGGGCTTCGAATCTTTGGCCATTGGGAGTGATTTTTAACCTTTAGAAGCTTGATTAAGTGTTGGTAAGTGATCTCTACTCCTCCCTCTCCATTTTCTTTGGTTTTGAGTCCGGATTTTTCGGGAATAAGTAGAGATTTTTGGTTTTGCCCAAAATCTACCGATTAAAATGAATGAAATGAGATTAATGGAGTGTGATTTAGTATTTATGAAGCTTGGGTGTGAGTTTTAGAAGGAGTACGCATGATTTAAGCTTAACCCTAGGTTGAAATTGCTAGAGGGAGTATGGAATCTAAGATGTGTGTGATTGAGAAGAGTTTGAATGGTCTTTAGGAGTTCAATGGTGTATGGCAATGATGTTGGAACTTTGGGTTAGGCCTATATGGTCAAATTGTGGTTTTTAGTTAAATGGTATTATGATGTTGTAGAAGTATTCGGTTGACCGAAAGGGGTACGAGTGTGTTGGACAACCCAAGGAGCTCATGGAATTCGTGTGTGTGGCAATTGACAACTTGAGGTAACCGGGTCTTTGTATTATTTGTATTATATGTTATGATATATATGTGTATATATGCATGTTTTCATTCATACCATGATATTAATATGTGTGTGTATGATTTGTCTATATATCATGGTATCCACATGGCTAGACACGTAGTGGATAATGATTATGATAAAGATGATTGTTATATATGATGATGATGATGTGACATGACATGATACATGCATAACATTGAGATACATGATGATGATGATGATTATAAGATGATATAACATAAGCATTGTTGAATTAAGTATTTTGATGATTCCAAACAACAAGAGCTTGGAAGGAAAATATTAAAGGAGTAAAAGAGAACTCAAGTGAAGAAATCCAGGAAGAAATGAGTATAGAATTAGTTTGTAGGATTTCTTACAGTGTTCACAGAGTAAAAAACTTTGATCTTATGCCCATTGATTTTAAATAAGTATTTTTCAACTATTCTATGCTAACTCATATTAAATTTGAAAAATACTGACTAACAGACGAATTTTGAAATGTTAAACTCCATATGTAGTTGAAAATTCAAACTTTGGTAATTGAAATTCAAAGTTACAGAGATGTTACCTTTGATAGACAAATTTCAAGTTATTGAAATTCGAATTTTGAAGACAAGTATAATTTGTGAAAACTAAAAATTCATCTGAAGATGTGTCAAAGTATGTCTGATGTTAGAATGTAAAAAGAGTTCAAAGTTAGTCCCACTGACAGATGAATTTTGATTTTGAAAAATTTGAACTTTGTAATAGAAATGTATAAGTCTGATTAAAGGACTATCTGACAGACAAACTTTTACTTTGAAAATTTGAACTTTAAATTGAAAACGTATAAGTCTGATAAGAAGTCTCTCTCACAGACAAATTTTAAAAGCTCAACATTCAAATTTCGAAAGATAGAACTTTTGTGTCATATTAAGTTGCTCACTAACATATGAATTTTGGATCTCAAAAATTCGAACTTCGAGTGCACTGTAGCAATATGAGGCAACTATTCACATTTAACAGATGCAGTTTAAATTTGAAAATTTGAATACTCTAACGTGGGAAGTATTTGTCAAGATCAAAATTCAAATTTTACTTTTGAACAAATGAACTTTGGACGTTCAACGTTAAAGTCTTTAACTTATGGTGCCTACAAAATTCATTTGTTGACACCTCAAAATTTGAATTTTGAATGTCAAACACATTAAATACGGTTGGTGAATAACTAGTTTTGCAGAGTAACTATTGGATAATGTCTCTAATGGCTAGATCTTGTGTTTAACGTATAGTTAAGATACAAATCTATAAATAAAACTTCATTTGAAGTTGTTGGTAACAATTTTATGTTGTATATACTGAAACTCTGTCAAAATCATTAAACAAAGCCTTCTACTCACTCATACTCCATTTATTGCACCTCAATTGTAATATATACTCTGTATTAGAGAGTTTCTATTATTATAACTAATCTTATCTTTATTTGGATGAAAGATTTTCTTGTGAAGGGATTTCACAAAGGATTTGGGAAATACTTTGCTAGAGTGCAAAGTGAAAATTTGTAAGCTCTTAGAACAAAGCATAAGGTTGTACTATGGCATTGGAAGAAGCCCACTAAATTCTTGCAAGATAGTGGAAAATCTCAAGTGGTGGCTTGATGGCTGGACGTAGGCCAAGTGAAAGAGACTGAACTATGGTAAATCTTTATGTCTTCCTTTCCCTTACCTTGCAAACTGCTCTTTTATATTTTGCACTCTATTTTTTTGTAACTTTTACGGTCACTACTCTTTTACAATTTTGCAGAAAATTTCAAACTTTTCAATTCACCCCCTCTTGGGAAGCCAGTAGACCTAATAAGCATCATCACATGACATTGCGAGATATATGTTGGATTGAATAGTGATGATGATATGATATATGATAAGGGAGGGTAAGGATGAGATCTTTGTTGCTAAATCCTCTCCTATGGCTAGGAGAGCTAGGTGGTAGTGGACTGCACCTTCCCTAAATCACCACCAATTCGAGGTGGTCCAAGGGAAGGAGAGCCACGGTTCGAGTATTAGTGTAACCTTTTGCTGGGTTGTATTAGTGTAAGGTAAGCTTGGTAGTGTCCCGGAATTAGTCTTCACCAACTGTTAGAAGGGAATTACCTATACGAAATATCCTGTTATGACGATAGTTAGTGGTTCTAGCCGTGTGCGAGGGAGACATACATTCCATTTCATATTGCATTCATGAAATTATATGAGTTATGTATATATGTGTGGTTATCTCCGGTTACTGAGATTTTGTCTCATACCCCTTTCCCATGAACTAACATTTCAGGTGAAGGTTTTAGCACTACTCTGGAGAAGGCAAGGGAGTAGCATACCTGACTTGGGAATACCAAGTCTATGTAGTGTATGTGTGTAATGTCTATGTATGTTGTGCTAAGTAGGATAGTGTAAGTATAATTAATATGAGAATTCTAATGAATGTAATGACGTTAATGATATTGATGTGGAATGGAGATGGATGTGATGACTATGATGTTTTGTGATGCATGCATGGTATGGAGTGTTGAAGAGTCAGTATCGTAGTGCATGTGAGCTCCAAGGGAGTTTTGGGCCAAGCATGTGAGTTTTGGGTCTATAACCCACTTTGTCAATAGGAGGTTCAAGGGGGTCAAATCTCAGAAGAGTAGTTCCTTTGAGGTGAAACCTCTTTGAACAAATTGATTGAGTCAATTAGGATCTGTGTGAATGGTCTCTGAGTGCCCATTTGTCTTTGGTGGCAATTGGAGGAGGTTTTTAGTGAGTTTTGATCAAAAAGTGGTCAAAATGGTTCCAGGTCTCCAAAATCTCCATACAGAGATGGATTGAAGTGAAATTAGTATCCATGGTTAGATTGGAATAAGATTAACTTGTAAGGTTGGAACCAGGTCAATCAGAGATCAGAGCGTAAAGTTATGCATGTTGGAAGTTCACCCTAGGAGATGAATTTTGCTGATGTGGCATCAGCAAGGGGGCGCTGTGACGCTAATAGACCGGAGGGTTTTGAGGCCGTGGCGGGACTGTAGCGGTCGTGGCCTCGCACCCCATTTATGTTGTGTTGGTGTTTCTTGAGGTGTTTTATGGCGCTTTCTGCTGCTCTGATGTTGTGGAAGGTAAATTTAAGATGTTTGGGCTAGTTTTTAGTAGGTTTTTTTTTGAAGTATTTGATTAAGTTAGGAGGTATATTGGAGTAAGGTGTTACAACAAATATGTATAGTGCAACATGTGAAGTTTTATTAAATATAATTGAATATGGAACTCCTACTCAACATGGAGATGCAGATGCAACTTATGAGATGTTAACATCTTTTGAATTTGTTTTCATTATGCATCTCATAAAAAAGAATTTAGAGATTTCTAATTTGCTTTGTCAAGCTCTACAACAACGATGGATTTTGTTTCACTAGGTTTTTCTTGATAAGAATTTTAATGAAGTAGCTTTAATATCGCACACTCTTTTTTCTTTACTAGGTTTTTATCTTACTGGGTTTTAACAAGGTATAATATTTGTTATGATCATCCAAGGTAGAGTATTGTAAATATTACAAGAACTATATGGATACCTATAACCTTAATTATTGGTATTCTCCACCATTAATATCTTAAAGTCCATAACCTCTCTAATGTTAATGTTCTACACTCCATAACCTTTCCATTGAATGGTATTTTAGGGGTTTTTCATAGTTAATACTCAGTAATGTACAAAGGTGTAATATTAAGCCATTATATTCTTATTTATGTCTTTATAACCCTTAGATGAGCCTTTAATGTTTGGACACTTGAAGTGAATGAGAAGTTGCTTGATCTTTCTTCCTCAAATTCTATTGTCTTCTTGTGTTCTTATACTTTCATATTACTTAAATCTATAATACATTATCAGCAAAATTTGCTTGAAGATTTGAGTATGTTTTATACAATGCTTTATCATTTTGTTATGTTATAGGCAAAGATAATTTGCTAATGTAACATTCATGTATACTAGCCTTTAATCATTTTATTTGGTTCATCTTACTAGTATGATTTAGATTATCTAGTCGTCATCATCATCATCATCTTCTTCTTCGTAATTGATTTTGTTTTTGGTTTTATGATTATGAATTTATTTTTATCATTAAATATGTTCATCTCATTTGAAAAAAAAAATATCTATAATGATCAGTTTGTATGTTATATATCATTTTAGCATAATAAAATGCATAATGAATATTACTTAGTTACTTCTAGATCACATCTATATATACATGAATATTATTTAATTGTTTTTAGGTATAATTTAGTATGTGGATTCAATTTTGTTGTTGTAATGTAATTTATATTTTTTATTAGTCACTTTATTTATTAAATTCCTCTTTCAATTTCATAAATTTTGGTTAGTTTTGGAACTTTGTTGTCTAAATTTTTATTACCATGAGTTGCTATATAGTGGTTATTTTTATTGTTTGTATTATTTGCTAGAACTCATAAAATATAACTTGTTTAGATTTTCAATTTAATATATATTTAATTTCTAAATTTGAGAATTTATGACATTTCTTTTGTTAATTTTATACTCCCTCTAGGCTATATTATAGGGGACTGTTTCATACTTATTAAAACAAATTGATTGTATACCTTAAAATTCTTAAAAAAAAAACACAACATCTCAATTTTATCCTTATTAATTACTAATAAAAGTTATTTTGAAAATTCATCCAATCTCTCTTTTTTTTTTCAACTTACAAGACAATAATTAATATGGGCAAAAAAATAAAACTCCTACTAAAAATTACATAACCCCTTATATTTTGAACTAAATTGGGGCTTTAGAAGAACCCTTATAATATGGACTAGAGGGAGTGTATATTGTTGAGCAATGGTTAAATTGAAATAGCTCATTTTTGTTTACACTTTATTTTTTATATTTATAAACTTTTAGAATTAAATCTAATTGTTATTTTTGTTTTAGTTTGAACCATGACAAATCTCACCAAACTTGAGTTCATGACCCTTGATATAATGGGCAAAATCTATTTATCTTAGGTGTTAGATGTTGAAATCCACCTAGATGCTAATGACCTAGGAGAGACAATTTTACTGAGAAATGAGGCAACTGATTAAGATAAGGTCAAAACAATTATTTTCCTTTGTCATCATTTGTAAGAAGGATTGAAAGCATAATATTTAATAGTAAAAAATTCTCTTAAATTATAAAATAATCTAAAAAAAAGGTATGATCATAAAAAAAGGGTAATTTAGTCTAAAGCTCATTATGAGTGAATGCATTTATGATTGCAAGATTTCAAAACTGTAAGTAATTATAATTTTATAGTTTTTAAAATAAGTTCTTAGTTGAAATTATATAGAGCAAAAAATATTGATAAAAACTTATTAAAGTAAATCTTCTACTTTTCATGTTTCAAATGTGCTCTCGCAGCAGTAATATTGTGAAAAAGATTTTAAAAATTATTTTGAATTAATCTCATTTTTTTTTGGCTAAACAAAATAATGAATTGTTAATAAAAAATCATAAGAATCATCTCACAGTGTCTGCACATTCCTTGAAGTGAATGTGACAATATGTAATAATTACCATGATCATAGTTGCAGTCATAGTCATGGCCATGGACATGGTTGTGGTCATGGTTGTGGTAGGGGCATAGTGGTGGTAGCAATAATTATAATCACAATGACTACCAAAAGAAGAAAAATAATGAAGAGCAAAAAAGAGACAAAAGTGGTCCAAGTAACTCTCCAAAAGCTATAGAAAATCAATGTTTTAGATGTGGTATGAAAAGAGTATTGGTCAAGTACTTGTCATACGCCTAATCATCTAGTAAAACTTTATCAAACCTGAATAAAAAAGAATGGGCAAAATGTGGAAACAAATTTGATTTATCAAGATGATAATGTTGAGGTGAATTTTGCATACAAAGATGATGATATTAGTTGCCGTAATAGATCTGATGATATGTTCATGGCATTGATATGACTCATTCCAACTTTTTTGAAAATCATGATCAAAGAAGTTGAGGATAAAAAATAATGAGAATGTTTGCGTTTATGTCTCTTATGTTTATTTTCTTATTTTCCTTATAATAAGAGCAATATTGTTCACCATGTACTTTATTTATTTTGTCATTATTTATTTCTTTAATTATGTCTTATAATGTATTTTCTTTCTTTAATGAATAGTATGGATATTTTTCATCATTTGGTTTGACACAATAATAAAGACATATACCTTAGTGATAGTGCTACAACCCATATAATGCTGAAATATAAAAAAAATATTCTTCTCATATAACAATGAGTAATGCAAGTATTAATACTATATCGGATAATTCAAGATTAATTAAGGGCTCTGGAGGAGCAATTATAGTATTCTCTAGAGGGATAAAGTTTGCACAAATAATACATTGTTTTCTACCAAATCTCGAAGAAATTTGTTAAGATTTAAAAATATTCGTCAAAATAGATATCATATTAAAACTATAAACGAGAAAAATATTGAATAGTTACAAATTACAGTTATTGTATAAAAAAAGAAGTATGTTTTGGAAAAATTACCTATTTTATCATTTGTTTTTTTTTTCTAGCTTGAAGCAAAACTTCATAAAACAAAGAAATAAACCAAGGTCTACAATAGGAACAAACAACACAAAGAAAGACACCAAAAAAAGTCCAGACAACAAAGAAAAAGACATAAACAAAATCAAAACCAACCCATACAAGACCACCTCAACCCACTCCAACTCTGGGTGTAAGTTCAGACAAGGGAGTAGAAGAAGTTGAAAACACTTCAGGCATAGTAGCAACATTACATGTTGAAGCATATGCATCCTTAGCTAGAATAGAGGATAAAGGCAATGATGGTGTATTAACCCACCTTACAAGGTTTACTCCCTTTGCAACAGCACCAGCCACAAAGTTAGTTGCACAATTTCCTTCCGTAGCAGTGAAGGAAATAGAGAACCTAGCCGTAGAATGCAACAAGTCCAAAATATCCTATATTACTTCACCATATCTCCAGTTACCAATATAAGGATTATTCTTCTAGATACAGTTGGCCAAATTAGCACAATCAACTTCAAAAATCACCTCTCCATTTGTAACCTCTAAAGCTAGGATAATAGCTTTCTTGAGAGCCATCAATTCTGCACAAAAAGCTAAGTCAGTTGCAATTCGATCTCCAAATCCCCATAGAAAGATCCTTTTCTCATCTCTACAGACAAAACCAAGAGTAGCAGTTTCATCATAAGGAAAGAAAGCATAATCACTATTAATTTTTAGAACACTAATAGTGGGTGTCATCCAATGCTTCTCCTTGTGGTCATTAGAATGAGCATTATCTCCTTTAGCCAACCATCCATTAGCATACCAAAATTCCTTCACTCCTTTTACTGCCTCATCAATTATAGCATTAGGATCAGGCATCTTATAGTTAAAAACATTACTATTTCTGGCTTTCCATATGCACCACATATTCCAACAAATGAGGGCAATATCAAACTCCTCTAATATCCTATCCTGCAGAAGGACATCCATACATCAAAATTCACAATATTATAATGATGCACTTTGATAGAAAGAAGACAACCAAACCATACTCGTCTAGCCCATGGACATAGAAAAAACAGATGTTCCATGGTTTCTGGTGCTTCATTACAGATAAGATACATCATGGTGGGGCTTATTCTTCTATGAAATAAAGCCTCATTGGTTGGGAGGGCCTTCACTAAACATCACCACAAAAAAGTGTTTAATCTTTGGAAATACACGAAGCTTCCAAATCTATGTCCAAACATTGGCAAGCACTAGATTAGAAGAATTGGGTGTACATATAAGAGGTTTTTTTACAACTTTTGATTCTCATGTACCCCTTTTTACCACTATATTCACCAGTTTTCAATTGGTTCCATGCCTGAGCATCTTCTCTATTTGCACCAGAAAGTGGAATTCTCTGAATATATCCCAAAAGAAGATCATTTACCTTATCATCAATTAAAGATAAATCCCAACAACCATAATTAATTAATTCAGAGACCCACCACTCCCGTTCTTCATCACCAACATTTACCTCCGACAAATGCATAACTTCCACTATTAGAATCCAATGATCAGCCCAAATCAAAACTGACCTACCATTGCCAATTTTCTAGCAAAGATCTTTTTCCAAACTTCTCCTTGCTGCTAAAATACTCAACCAGGCCCAAGAAGAACGATGGCCATTTTTTGCTCGAAGAAAGGAACAATTAGGGAAGTATCTGCCTTTTAAGACTTGTACCCACAAATATTGGTTTTTGAAGAATTCGCCATGCAGTTTTAGCTAGCAAAGTTTCATTGAAAGCAACAAAATCTCTAAATCCCATGCCACTTTCACTCTTGGATTCAATCAGTTTGTCCCATGCAATCCAATGAATCTTCCCTCTACCATCAGAACCCTCCCACCAAAAATTAGAAATGAGTCTATCAAGCTCTTTACAGGTTTTAACTAGAAACTTAAAGCAATTCATGGGATAGACCGGTATAGCATTTATCACTGTTTTTATCATCACCTCTCGACCTGCATGAGACAAAAGTGTCCTACTCCAACTATGAATTTTCTTACTCATCTTGTCTCTAACAAAAGCTAACGCTTGATGTTTTCTTTTCCCCTAAACACTAGGAATACCCAAGTAACTGCCTGGGTCTTCCACGCTGTTAATACCCAGAATTTGACATACATCATGTCCTACTTCCATTGGGGTATTATTAGAGAAAAAAAATACCCAACTTCTCAAAGTTAGCCTGTTGCCCAGAAGCCTCACAATAATCCTTCAAAAATTGAGATAACCAACGACAATTATCAAGTTCAGTATTCATGAAACAAAGTGCATCATCAGCAAAAAAGCTATGCGATAACTCAGGACAGAAATCTTGATACCCTTTAAACCTATATTATTCGTACTCTTATGAATCATACAAGATAGTACTTTAGCCTCCAAAATAAACAAATATGGTGAAAGAGGATCTCGTGCCTGAGACCTCTACTGGGATTAATCCATGCCACTTTTCTAACCGAGATGTAAATATTAAATTTAATAGACTATACATAGTTCATAATCCGAGCCACCTACTCCGGGTGAAAGCCAAATTTTAAGAGAATGGCTTCCAAGAAGTCCCATTCCACCCTATCATATGCTTTGCTCATATCCATTTTCAGTGCAAATTCAAATTTTTTACAAATCCTTTTAGTTCTCAAATAATGAAACACGTCATGAGCAATCAGGATATTGTCTTGAATTTGCCTATTAGGAACAAAAGCACCCTGATAGCTTTGTTTGAGTTTTATCATCTGGTTTGTACTATACATATATTAGTACAATTGAAACAAATACCACAGTAAACCAGAAATTTACTGATAGAAATGCCTTTCTAGTTTGGCATGACCAGTTGGGCCACCTTGGATCAACTATGATTTGAAAAATTAATGAAAATTCACATGGACATCCATTAAAGAACTAAAAGATTTCTCAATCTAAGGATTTTTCATGTGTTACGTATTATCAAGGCAAATTAATTATAAGGTCATCATTAGCTAAGGTTGGGACTAATTCTCTCGTATTTCTAGAATGTATTCAATGTTATATATGTGAACATATTCATCCACCATGTGGATCATTTAGATATTTTATGGTTTTAATATATGCATAAATAAAGTGGTCACATGTGTGCTTATATATCGACCAATAACTTGGCATTTACTAGATTATTTGCTCAAATAATTCGACTAAAAGCACAATTTCTAGATTTCTAATTAATACTATTCGTCTAAATAATGTTAGTGAGTTTTCATCACAGGCTTTGAATGACTACTGTCTATTAACTGGAATAACCATAGAAAGATTTGTTCCTTATGTGCAGACTCAAAATGGTTTCATAGAATCATTTATTACATGCCTCCAATTAATTGCTTGATTAATGCTTATAAGAACAAAACTTCCTATTTTAGCATGAGATATGCAATTTTACATACAATTGCACTCATTCACATCAGGCCAATGAGTTATCATGAATTCTTCCCCTTATAATTGGCTTTTAGTTAGGAGTTGAATATTTTCCATCTCAGAATTTTAGGATATGCAATGTATGTTCCTATTGCTCCACCATAACACATAAAGATGGGTCATAAAAGAAGGTTGGGAATATATATTAGTTATGAGTCTTCATTCATAATCAAGTATCTTGAATTATTAATTGGAGATTTATTTATACAACGATTTGCCAATTGTCATTTTGGTGAAACCATTTTCCCAATGTTAGGGAGAGATAACCAACAGCTTAAAAAAGAAATTACCCAGAATGCATCATTGTTATTGCATCTAGATTCTCGAACAAAACAATGTGACTTGGAAGAACAGAAAATAATTCATTTGTAGAATATTTCAAATTGATTGTCAAATGCATTCACTAACCTAAAGAGAATAACTAAATCTCACGTTCTAGCTGAAAATGCTCCAATTTAAATTGATGTTCTCATAGAACAATTAAGTGGTGCAAATGAAACTAAGTCATGCTTGAAACGTGGTAGATCAATCAGTTCCAAAGATAAAAATCCTAGGAAGAGAAAAAGAGATTGGTACTCCGTTAGAGGCATAGGAAATAACTGATCAAATGATTCTAGAAGAGATTTAGGTACCTGAAAATAATGAAAAGATTTCAATAAGTTATGTCACTATAAGAAAAAGATGGAACAAAAAAGATATGGCTGTCGACAATATATTTTTAAATCAAAATGAGGATTTTGAATGTAAATCTATTGAAGAATGAAAATAAAAAAAAATGATTGACCAAAATGGAAAGAGACAATTCAAGTTGGATTGAATTCATTTTCAAAACGTAAAGTTTTTGGACATATAATTTGAATACCCCAAGGTATGGAGCTAGTTAAATATAAATGGGTATTTGTGTGAAAATGAAATGCGAAAAATGAAGTCATTAGATGTAGAGCATGATTTGTAGCACAAGGATTTTCACAAAAACTTGGCATTGATTATGAACAAACATATTTTCTCATTGTGGATGCAATCACTTTATAGTATTTAATTAGTTTGACAATACATAAAAAACTTGATATGTGTTTAATGGGTATTGTTACAGTCTATCTATATGATTTTTTATATACTAAAATTTACATGAGAATTCCTGAAGGATTTAAAATGCCAAAAGCATGAGAATTATGCAATTCATTTGTATAAATCATTATATTGGTTGAACCAATTTGGATGAATGTGGTATAATCATCTCAGTGAATATTTGTTAATGAAGGTTATAAAAGTGGTGCAATTTGTCCATGTGTTTTCATTAAAGGAAATAGATCAGAATTTGCTATATATGTTGATGATTTTAATATCATTGGAACTCATGAAGAGTTTCAAAAGGCAGTTGATTAGTTGAAGAGAGAATTTGAAATGAAAGATCTTGGAAAAACAAAATTTTATCTTGGTTTACAAATCGAACATGTGGGAACTAGAATTTTTCTTTATCAATCATCTTATGTTGAAAAAAATGTTAAAGCAATTTTATACAGATAAAGCATATTTATTAACTATCCTAATAATTGTAACATCGCTTAATGTAGATAAAGATCCTTTTTGTCCTCTAAAGGATGATGAAGAACTTCTTGGTCTTGAAGTGTCATATCTTAATACTATAGGTGCACTAATATATCTTGCTAATTCAATAAGACCTATTATTGCATTTACTGTAAATTTATTAGTAAGATTCAGTTCTTGTCCAATAAGAAGACATTGGAATAGAGTTAAGCTTATATTTCAGTAACTCAAAGAGACTATTGATATGAGGTTATTTTATTCAATCGAATTTGGATCACAATTAATTGGCTATGCAGATGCAGGATACTTATATGATCCACACAAAGCTTGATCTCACACAAGGTATTTATTTACAAATGGGGAGACAATTATATCTTGGTAGTCAACAAAACAAACTTTGGTTGCTGCCTCTTCAAATCATGTAGAGATAATTGCAATGCACAATGCAAGTCAAAAATGTATTTAGCTAAGATGATTAATCTAACATATCCAAAGAAGTGTGGTTTATTTTTGGAGGAAAATATTCCAACAATATTATATGAAGATAAAACAACATGCATTGTTCAATTAAAAGAAGGATATATTAAAGGAGAAATAATGAAACATATTTCACCAAAATTTTTTTTCATTCATGATCTTCTGAAGAGTAGTGATATAGATATTCAACAAATTTGTTTATGTGATAACCTTGTAGATTTGTTTGCCAAGACACTACCAATTATAACATTTGAAAAGTTGATGTATGGAATTGGAATATGTCAACTCAATGATATTAAGTGATGCTGACATCAGGGGGAGTAAATGCTATGTTGTACTTTTTTTTCCTTTCCAAGTTTTCGTCTCACTGGATCTTTCTTGGTAAGGCATTTAATGAAGTATCTTTAATGTTATGCACCTTTTTTTTTCCTTCACTAGACTTTTATCCCATAAAGTTCTAATGAAATACAATATTGTTATGGTCATTTAGGGGGAGTGTTATAAATATTACAAGAATTATGTGGATACTCATAACCCTCAACTATTGATATGCTCCATTTTTAATATCTTAAAGTCCATAATCTCTCTAATGCTAATGTCCCATACTCCACAACCTTTCCATCGAATGACATTCTAGGGGTTTTTCATAGTTAATACGTAATAATCTACAAAAGTGTAATATTATACCATTATATTTTTATTTATATCTTTGTAATCCTTAGGTGAGTCTTTAATGGTTGAAGACCTATAAATAAAAGGCATATATCTTGTGTTTGGACACTTGAAATGAATAAAAAGTTGCTAGATCTTTCTCCCTCAAATTCTCTTGTCTTCTCATGTCCTTATAATTTCATATTGCTTAAGTCTACAACAAGCATTTTAATTGTGTACAACTAACTTCTTGATTTTTAAACAATGGTTACCATTTCTTATTTATGTCAATGGCTTGTGAAAACGAAAAAAATCATAAATTTATCATTTTATATATAGAGTTAAAACTCTTATTTTTAATTTTCTAATTTCTACACGAGTGATCTTTTTCGGCTATGGACATTATTAAGACTATGCAGCACAAGATAGAAAATAAATATCTCTAATTATTTGTTTGTGTATTTTGAAAAGAAAATTTTTAAAGAATTTGATATAGATTCTCTTATAATTGATTTTCATAATATAAAAAAAAGAAGATCTAGATTTTAATATGTTATAATTCACTGCAAATATAATTTGACTACTCAAATGAAAAAAAATTGCCACCTCCCCCAGGTCTAGGTTGCGTCCTCCCATGCTAGAGCATTCATCCTAGGGCCTCACCTCAAGTTGGCTAACCAATCAACACACTTGTTTCCCTCCAAATGAATATGTCGAATTCTCACGTTTCCAGCCATGGTGAAGCATTCTTCTAATTCTCTAGAAATTTGTATAATTTTAATAAAATGCAAAGGTTTGTATTTTTAAAAAATATGAGATGTTACTAACAACAATTACATTCTTTTTACCTTTACAATGAGTAGAATTTAATTTCTTTTGAATAAAGTCTCAAATTGGAGCCTTATAAATAATAAAAATTTCATTGGAATAATTACCCAAAATGATTTAATCAAATTTTTAATTAGTTTACATATTCCATTAAGTTTACCATTAGAATTAAACTATTTTAGAAATTTATGATTGAACTTCTAAGGACACCGAAATTTACATTGTTAAAATTCATTTCAAATTTTCCTAGCCATAAAGAACCAACTTTTTTCAAAGCACGTAGGGTTGAAGCGGATATAAAAAGAAAAAAAAAGAGGAAAATTTTAGTTGAAAAAGGCTTTGTTATTTAAATTTAAATTTAAATTCAATCTTTATTTTCAGTATGGTTAGATTCAACAGAAAGAGAATTTATAAAAAAAAAAAGAAAATGTATATATTTAATCTATATTAAAAAAATCTTCCCTTTTTCTTGTTTCTAATGCTTTTTTTTTTCCTTTTGACAACTTGCTTCTAAAGCTTTAAAAAAATGATCTTTGGAGAAAATAATGATTCATAGTTTATAAATAATATTTTTTCTGGTATTAAATATAAAACACTTTCAGTTATCTCACGTATATTAAGAAAATGAGTTAGATAATTGAATTTGTCAAAAGATTTTAATATTTTTCACCATTTATCTTTTTTAATTATATTACCTCTCATACTTCTCATAACATTTATTTCTCACCTATTAATTATAGACTAGGGTATGAATGAAAAAATTTAATTAATGCACTAGACAACCTTACAATGTGCCTTGTATTTGGGACCAAATAATACTTTTAAAAGGTGTCTTATATTTAAAACCAGAGGGAGTACAATTTATTTTAACTTTATATTTCACTTTGTCTGTTTTAAATTATAAGTCATATTTATCTCCTTTACACATATCAAAAAAGTTGGTTAAAATTAATTAGAATCCTTTAAAAAATTATCAACACTTTCTAAATTTACCCTCATTAAATTGTAATTTGTAATCATATCTTAATTATATCTTTCTTAATCTCTCTTCATTATAACTCTTTTGGTTATTTTCAAAAAAGGTAAAAATGGAAAATAATATTAAATACTACATAAATTTTATAAAGTAATGTATATTTTGAAACCCTAACCCTATAAAAATATAACTTATATTTTGAAAGCAAGGGAGTATATTTATATGTTGATAATGTTGATATTCTAAATAACTATATTTTTCTCCCCAGTGCGGATAAGCGAGGGAACACGGGAGACGTTTTCTAAAACATATTGAATTAAAAAAGAATCCAATGACTAGCTCTCCCTATCTCCAAAAAAATTGATATTAAATGATATTAATTAAAATTAATATAGATTTGAAAAATAAAATCAAAGTTAATTAATTAGTGAAAAATGATAAAAAAAAGAATTTAGACTTAAAAAAGATTGAATTTGATCCAAAAAAAGGAAAAAAATGCAGGGCCCAACTAAAGAAAAGGGAAAAGATAGACCTTATTTGCAAAAGAAAGAAAGAATGAATGAGAAAAAATAGGATCACTCAAATAGAAAAAAAAAGAAAACAAAAAAAAAAAGATAGAAGGGCATGGAATCCAAGAGATGGAGTTGCACTATTTAACTAATGTATAATGTGACTTCGCCCTACTTTTGATTATATATTGATGCTCGATATAAACAAAAAAAGATCATCTCATTTGAACCATCAAGCCTTTTAAATTATTGCATTTTGAAATTTCACCCTCAAATTGGGCCTAAGCCCAAAACATCAGAAACTATAGACAACTGGTGGGCATCCTATATAGCAAATCGTCCTTGGGGAGGATCACGCAAAATCTTACCAGTTCGATAAAAGTACACCCAAAAAAAATATCGATAAAAAGGCTCCAATTGGCATAAAAATTACCCTTTCCATATGGAAGCGCCACTCCAAAGCTTTTTTTGGTACACATGGGAACGGTGATTATGGAAGTGGAAATGGAACCAGAATCATGGCTTTGACTTGTTTGGTGTGTGAATCCGCACTCCTCATAAAAGTGAACTTCTTACAAAATCTACATAAACTGTCCTCAGTTCCATGAAAGTCAGGTTTCAAACCCTTTTGCCCTCCAACAGTGATAATAAGAGATTGCTGAAGTTCTAGCAACGTGTCCATTCCCAGAGTGAGTTATGGTGACGTCACCGCCGGAATTCTGATGACGGAGAGATCTGGCAATGTCTCCACTAGTACAACAACCGTGAAGTTCGATGGAGTTTGTGGGTCATTGCTAGAGTTCGATCTGGTGGCTCCCAACTCTATTTTCCATCAGCATTTGTGTAGGATTTTTGGTTCCAATTTCAATGGATTCAAGTTTTGGTGATGGGTTGGACATTACTGATTTTTTAGGTTTGATATTTCCGTTGACAGTGAGAGATGTGGTTTTTGGATTTTTGTCTCTAATTCGAGTTTTGCTTTCAACACTTCAAGTGAGGAAGAAGGTATCACAGTGACGTTGATGCTCCATTGTCACACGACACTTGAACCCAACCCATCAAACTCATCTTGCTAGAAATCAAAGCTTCAACTGAAATTTGTATTTGCTTTGCTACAAATAATTTTTTGAAATATATGACTTGTATTATGGATTAGAAAGAGAATATTAGAATGATTTGAATGTTTAGACCGATACCCAAACTAGCCTATGACTTTCATTACATAGATTATTTTTTTTCATTACATAGATTATTAATTCACACATTTTACACTTATGCCACTGTTTCTTAGATACAAACTAGAATAATCTACCCTTACATTGCAAAGAGCATTTATTTTTTTAAAATATAATACATACATACATTCATACATATATATATATATATGGCTGCACCATTCATCATAGCCATGAATAATGCCGCCAACCTCAATTCATGCAACGCAAAAAACCCACATCTCGATTGAATAAAGAATGTTATAAGATTTTATTTTTTAATTATATGATGAAAGTTTAAACTCTAGTTACTCTGTGTGTTCATTTGTTTAGAGAAATACGTAGCATCGCAAATTGCAATACAATGTTGGCAGAGAGATTATGTCAATCTCAACTTTGACAAAGGCTTTAATTTTTATCTCAATTTTTGTTTCAATTAATCTCATTATTTAAAAAATTCAAAATTCTTTTTCTACTGGGATGATAATTGATACCCTCATTTAACTGCTCAACTTGTCTCCCTCTATTTAGATTAGATAAATTCACCATTATCAAAACTAGCCTGACATTGGTGAATCAATACTCAAACTCATCAAGAACTTTAAAGACTTGATTAAGAATCAAACCAATCAAAAACAGGTTAAGCCGAAAAATAAAAAAAAAGAACAAAGTAGGTAAAAAATCGGTGAGAACTAGACAAACTATTTTTGACCTTTTTTTTTATTTTACCTTTTAAGATTTAAAGAATAAAGCATTATTTTTTAATACAAAATAACATTATTTTTTTAAAATATTTTTTTCTATATTATAATACTATATATGCAATATTATGATACATCATTAATAATAATTATAATTTTACATAACTAATAAAATAATAATAGATTATTATTGAATCATTGTAAATATAAAATATGATTATAGATAAATATTAACTTATTTATATTAAATACTAATTTATGAAATTTATTAGTAACATTTTTTAAATTTTTTATGTAATATAACATAAAAAATAAAAAAAATATTAATTTTATTATTACCAATTTAACCATAATTTTACCACAGATGAACTAATCAACTTTGAATTAATGCCTAGTGCAGTTCAGTGATGGATATCTTAAAAACATTGCATAAATTGTTATAATTTAACTAAATTTAGAAAACTTAATCTTTATGATTGAGGTTCAACATAATATTTGGACAATATAGTTCTAATATATGACATACTTCAAACATGGCTCGTTTATATAAATTTTAAAAAAAAGTATCAACTATAAAATTCAAATTCTAATATATAAAATTCAGATTCAAACTTAAAATTATGTTTCTTTTTAAACTAAAGTATTAAATGCATATAAATTTATTGTTCAAACATTTATAAAACATAAGAACAGATAAATGGGAAAGAAATTTTGAAAAATCATAAAAGTTGTTAAACTTCTACCGGGTGTGAGAATGTCGTTATAGATACAAAAATCGAGGTGTGCATGGACCGAAATAACAATAGCATACTCTTGAGATTGAGTACGAAACCAAAAACAAAGTTTATATTAAGCAATTTGTCATTGTAACAATTCGTCATTGAATTTACCAAAAAAAAATGTCATTGAAGAATAAATTCTCAACATCTGTATAGATGTTTATATTGAGCAAAGGCTGCAATGTAAATCCGAAGATTACATTTATTAGCCTTGCCTCCTCACAAATTACTCCAAAGATTACATTTCAGGAACAAAAAACTGGGAATTTTAAAACCCGGATTGAGTGCAGAACAAAACATACCTATTTTTGGTGCAGATGCTACTGTTCTAAGCTCTCCAAACTGAAAAAGGAGCAAATATTGGTCTGACAACAGGACCAAAATATGGTTGGATGTTCCCCCGCTGGTCCCCTGCAGACAGGTGATGGATGCATTGAAATTTTATTTTAGCAGCCAATAATTATTATGAAAACAATTTTTTTTAGAAAAAAGGGAAAACATGAAATAATCAATCCTCTGTTCAAGTACTTACATGTATAGATTGGTCCATAGATTGGCATATTTGGCATATTAGCAGGAACCACCTATAAAATACAATTTGTCAGATCAAGATCAGAAATGTTGTTACGAAGCGTCTAATGAATCAAATCATAAATATTTTTTAAGAGCCACCAAAAGCTCTCCATATCTTAGAATAAAAAATATTAAACATTTTGAAAATTTGGCCATCAATAATAATAATATGTAATACCTTGGGTTGAATGACTTTAGATTTTCGTTGATTGCGTTTAGATTTTCGTTTATTGCCCTTAGATTTTTGTTGGATGCCTTCAGATTGTGGTTGGGTGCCTTGAGATTTTGGTGGTTGGATGCCTTGAGATTTTGGTTGGATGACCTGAGAATTTGGTTGGATGCCTTCATATATTTTACGGCATTTCCTCCTCACATAAGCATCCAACATAATTATGCCACTAGCATATTTTGCTCCTGCATTGACAATGAAACAATTTTAGATCATAAGAACGTGAATAAAAAAGATATTCAAAGTGAACGACACAATATAAGAGATATCAACTATGGGAAGAAGATTCCTCAACAAAGAAAGCATTTCAATAACTAAACAATGAGAATTGTCACATTTTCCAAAATAACAAAAGGCCTAAAATTATTTTATCTATTTTCAAATTAAGTGAAGAAACTTCATTAGAGAAGAGGAATGAAAAGCAAGAGAAAGCATGGTACAAATTTGTTCAACTCAATTACAAATCTTCACATACATCTATCCCTCACTTATATTGATACAGATACACATACAATTAAGATTTCCTAACAGAAGTAACATATCACCAACTACAAATTATAACCAACCAACCATGTAACAGCTGCCCTATTACTTTTTTTAGTCAAGCACTTATGTTTGGCAGAAAGAAAATTGGTTTCAAAAAGGGGAAAAAGAGAGAGAAAAATTCATCTTAATATATTTGATAGCTAATTATAGTTCTTCCATTAGAAATTTAAATATTTTTTATATTCCATTGGAAACTAGACACATTAAGATAGATTTGCTCTCTCCTTTTCCATTTCTTGTAACCGACTTTCTCTTTACCAAACATAACATCAAGAGTTATGCAAACTGCAGGCTGTGAAAGGGAACTAATGGCAATAGTATTGGCAGTCAAGAAAATCATCAATAGAACGGATCAGAAAGTACTAAAATATCTGTTGAAGCAGCACAGGTTCTGGACAAAGAGCAACAAAAATGGGTTTCTAACTTGATGGGATTTAACTAACATTTTACAAGCCTGGTAAGGAGAACAGAATGTAGTTTCGTGCTCATTCAATCTGTCAGCACAATGACTTGGAGGATTGAGAAAAGGAAATTCAATCAAACTCTCAATTGTCCAACATAAATCCAACAAGTCCGTTATCAGTCAGCCTATCCAAGAAGGATACAGTAATTGAAAGGGGTGCCTTCTATACAAAGGCAAAATATTTTACCCAAGAGATCCACAAGGATTCCTTATTCATAATGATTTCATTCTTCTCCATTGGGTGGGTACTCTGGCTATCTTTGCCCATACAAAAGGTATGATGTGTTATGTCTGGAATGTTATGGTTCAGTGTGAGGTGTCAAAGAACAAGAATCAAGCATTCAGCTCTGTGGGTTCACTGCAGCCACTTCTAATCCCACAACAATGTGGAGCATAGTTGCATGGCTTTTTATCACTGATTTATCCAGATCTCAATAATTTAATTGTACCATGGCAATTGTTGATCGACTTATGATGGTATTACCCCTCAAGATCGACCTCCATCTTTAAATCAGTGGGATAGGATACATCCTCATTTGCTTGAGAGGAGACCCTTCTCTCTCAAAGGCCACGGTCTCATTTAAATCAGAGGAAAAAGTGAACAGTCAGATTGCAGCCAGACACATGATTCTTAGTTTCTTAAAACATTGAAACACAATATAGTGAAGCATTATAAATACCAGTATTAGAGGGATATCAAGTTTGAAGGAGGCTATGTTTATCTGAAAATCAGACCTTATGAACTGAAGTCACTGCCTGTATAGAACAATAGCATACTCTTATCCAAGTCCTAGTCTTATCAGCAATTAAAGGTCCAAGAATAGGTTGGACTAGTGATATGTCATCTGGACTTGCTTAAAAAAGGAAACAAAAAATAAATAAAATCCACTCCGCTTTTCCTGTCTCCCAATTCAAAAAGTCCTTACACCCATCTACTACTACACAGGAACTTTACCTTTTCTTCTCTGAGGATGTTGAGCTGTAGGTAACACTAGAAGCTGTTAAGACAATCGAGAAGCTACAAATGGCCCTTCAGAAGTCTTGATTAAATAGGTGGCTTTCCCAATTTTTAAAGCATGTGGGAAGGTTATGATGTTATAAATTTTCAGTCCTCAGATTTCTATCTTAGGCGCAAAATGCAGCTTCTTGACGTGGATATTGATGGCCCTACTCTTATTAAAACATAAAGCAGGAGGCATGAGGGGTGAGAGACAAAGGAAAAGAAAGGAAGTGAATGGAAATATTCCAAAGCAGAGGTGTTAGTGGGAAGGAGAGGAGTAATAGGAGAGAGAGAAATTTAAAATAATAACTGGCAGGGAGTTTGAGGGAGTGGTGGCTACAGAATATATGAAGCAAGGGGTTATTGGAGGAGGGGAGGACAAGAGTTTTGGAAGGAAAAGTTGGGGAAAGCCGCTGGCACTAGATTGCTGGGTCTATCTTTCTGTTTCTAGTATTGTCATGTGATGCAACTAGAGATAAGTAGCCCAGCCCACTTAGTGTGTTTACTGTATACTATTTATGATATTATTTACATTAATTTAGGGATATAAAATATATATTTATGTGATTGTTATCTGATAGAGATTTATTATAATTATGTAATCACATATAATCTCTTGTTTATAAATAATATTGTGTTGGCTACGCTCAAGCAATCATCGAGCCTTTGATTCAATTGTGCCCAAAGCACGGCTTCATGCAGTCTTTGTGAGTGTTGTGCATATTGCCCGTGACAATTGCTTTGAGACTCAAGTATTGGGGAGTGCTGTACCTCTGATTGTGAATATTGTTGAATGAAACACTCTTGTTCAGTGTAGTTTTCCATTGTAAAGTTCAATGTTTTGCCTCTTTTTTTTTAAGTGTTAGAAGGCTCTATTAGTATCTCTTGTAGAATTATCAATTTTAACTCCTCAAAACAATTCCAATGAATTGAGAAACTACTAAACAATGCTCTTCACAAGTTTTAACCTTGATCCTAAAAGTTACTATTCCAAGCAACAAGAATTCAAAACAACACACTACCTCTCTCATGCCAATAACCTGAACCATAAACCTTAATTTCATTATGCAGCAACATTGATTACCCAAATCAAATACTCCGTCAACCTTCCGTTGAGATAGTTCAGCACCCAATCTCATCATCTCCAAGAAGATATTCCAGCAATCAACCACTTTGCCCTTTCTATATTTTTTACTTATTTTGTTTATGTGGCATACCCCAAAAAACACTTTAGGATTGCTTCACATAAATAGAAGAGTCAGTCACTTATTTGTTATCATTAAGAGAAGGCTTTTTTTACCCCATTGACCGACATAATAGTTAGACTGATGGATGAATTCCTCTATTAAAAGTACAGTATGAGTTAAGCTTTCCCCTGCAAAATTTCTCAAGAAACTCCGAAGACAAAATTATAGAATATGATATACTATCATAACCAGAAATTCCTCTTTGGTTCTTGGTTTACTCTTCTCCCCCTATCCCCCTAATTTGATTCTCTCCCATTTTATTTGTTTGGATTAGAAAACCAATAAATATGGGAATGTCATCTTGATGTCTGAGGATTTGAAGAACACTAGTCAATTTTCATTTTTGGTCCTCGAACATTCAATTCATTGTGTTTCTTTTTACAAGGAGGACTTGCTAAGGCTTAGGGTGCGTTTGCAAGTTTAGTATAAAATGGAATGTAACGGCCATTAATAGAATGGGATGGAATGAAACGGAGCGGAACATAACATTTCATTATTTGAAAGTTTTATATCGAAAAGGAATATTCTCATTTAACCATTGTTTGAGAGTAGTTATAAAATAGATGAAACAAAATGGATTATAACCTTTTCTTTCCAATATTATCTTATAAATTAATTTAGATGAAAAATGTGAAATTACTTCAAACTAAAATAGACGTGATGTTCTTTTAAAACTTCAAACAATTTTTTCCAAGAAATGTAGCCTTTCTACCATGTAAAAATAGTGGATCATTAATTTATATCAAAACTTATATCACATAAATTATGTTATATACATATATATATATATGATCAAGTTATTAAGTGTTACATACATAGTGATTTGTTTGTTTTTCAGGTTTTCAATCATGAAGGACAGGAGGTCTTCCTCGCAATCATCTTCTTCTTCTTCGACAATATCTACCCAGGATTTGTTTGATAAGTGGGTTAGGCCTTGAATGGCCAAGGCTTGAAGGATTTCAATGGGAAAAGCATAAGACTCTTTGGTCTCTTTGGACTTGGAGGTTCCAGGGTTTCTATTTTTGGTTTGGTAAGGTTAATAGAGGCTGTTTTCGGGATAAAGTTTCCGCTGAATAAAGTTTTAGTTGGATATTTAATAATTTAGTAATAATTCACATTCATAATATATATAATTTCTTAGTTTATTTAATTCAATGATCATGAGTTAAAAGGTTTGGTTGAGTGTGAAATATAAAAAAAAAAGCAAAAGAAGATTAAACCATATGTATTATAATTTATAAGAATAAGATAAAACATGAAGATTCCCAGTCATGAGAATTAACATAGTGGAGAAACCAGGAAGATAACTCTATATAGTGAAGGGAATGGAAAGAAACCTTACATAATATGACAGGAATTGAAAAAGATTGATGATAATATTATTAGAGATATAAAAGATATAATAATGTGTTTTAATAAGATTACAAGTAATTTTGTAAATGTAATATTAACTCCAAGCCATTCCATTCTTGACAGCCCAATTTGAGAGGACAGAAAAAATTGGGTTTTGGATGACTAAGGAGATCCTCCCTTACCATCTCATTCCCTCATAAAAAATTCATCCAAACAATAGTCTAACCCCTCTAGTCATCCCATTCCATCAAGAAAAAAACTCCCAAACATAGTGTTAGATTCCAAGGATGAAATGATATGGAGAAAAGACCACTAATTGGTCTTTCAAAAGTCCTACTAGTTACTCAAGCAAAGGAAGGCTCCAGACTCATAAATGTTGGTCCAAACTATTTTGTTAAGCACAAGGTGAGAACAAATCATTTGTGCAATTATACCCTATTTTTCCTTCGTTTATAGCACCTGGAAATAAAGAAATGCATGCTGCACTACTGTTTGAAAGATAATCTATCAATTTATTTTAACTTGAAGGTTTTAACTAGTGAGGTGGGATTAGTACCAAGAATACATCAAAAGAGAAATTGTTTAAAAAAAATCAAAAGAAAATTATCTTACTTGCATGCTCATTTGAAGAACTATGGACGTGTATTTGTAGAACACGATATCGTTCTCCATATAACAAGTCTATAATTATGAAAACCATATACAATTATACACAGAACGGCTTACTGAAGGTAATTTCAAAAATATTTTAACTGGATAAGGTCATCCCTCCTAATCAAGTCCCAGACGAGCAAATTCAGAGTCCAGTTAGAGTGTATTTTGTCACCCCTACCAAACTCTAACCATTTTCAACAAGCTATGAATTCTATGAAGACAAAAAAAAAATAAAAATCAGTACTAATCTAGCAAAGTAAATAACCAAATACATTAAAAGCTCTTATTAGTTCACAACACCAATTGCAAACATTGTTAATTGATGAATAAGTTGGTGATCCTAAGAGCTGCCTGTATAGCAAATAGTAACCCCATCTACAGCTTTCACTATAGAAAATTCAATTAAAACAATCAGCCATAAAATTTGGCAATTTTCATGCAATAACATACAAGTTTGATAAAGCTTCACATTAAAGAGAAAATGCAAAACAAAACTTAAAAAAACCTAGAACTTGCAACATACCTGGAGACATTGGACACTTTCCAAGAGTGTGCCCAACTTCACCACAAAAAAAGCAAATGTCCAGGTTCCTATAGACATGTATCGCCTCTCCGCATTTCTTGTCTTTGTGACAAATTTGTCCACACTCCAAACATCTCTTGAAAGACCAAGTCACAATTTAGACAGAACTGTAGGCTAATTTTAATTATATCAATCTTAGAGCAAAAGTTGGTTCTTTAGGTACGATGTATGAATTCTGACTACTCCAAGGCCAAGCAACCAAAATTCAACAACGAATGAAAATAAATCCACGAATATTCTTACAAGTTGCATACCTCATAATGTTCATATCTTTTTGATGGCTGTTTTTGGACACACAATCCAACCTCTTTGCTATGGAGGATGCTGGCTCCGGTTCTAGGTCGTAAGTCCAAGTTGTGGGTTTCCTCCATCACCCTTCTCTTTTTCTTTCTCTGATTCGGTTCTTCTGGTGTTGTTGGCTTTGCTTTATGACATTGTTGACAATGCTCATCATTGGGTCTATTTGATTCGACCCCTTCACCTCCAAGCTCACCCTTCTTTTTCTTCTTCTTCCTCTTATTCTTTTTCCGTTCCGCTTCTTTCAGCGGTGCTGGCTCTGGCTCAGGGAGCAATTGAGGTTCTGAGTCTTTGGGGGGTAATGGGTCTAATTTAGGGCATAACTCAAGGTTCTCAGAATCCACGTCGTTTATTTCTGCCCCTTCAATCTTTGACACATTTTTCCTCTTCTTTCGGGGTGTTGAGTCTGGTTTAGGACAATGTTGATCGGTTTCGTTCCTTTCTGCTCCTCTCTCTGGTTCAAGAAGCAGTACAGGGTCTGAGTCTTTGGGAGATAATAGATCTAATTTAGGGCATAACTCACTGCGCTCAGAATCCACGTCGTTTATTTCTGTCCCTTCACCCCGGGATACACTTTTCCTTTTCCTCTTCCTTGGGGATTTTGAGTCTGGTTCAGAGCAAAGTTGATTGGTTTTGTTCTTTTCTGCAACTCGCTCTGGTTCAGGTAGCTGGAGATTGTCTGAGTGGGGTAATGGGTCTAAATTAGGGCATACCTCACAGTGCTCAGAATCCACACCGTTTGTTTCTGCCCCTTCACGCCTGGACACACTGTTCCTTTTCATCTTCCTTGAGGGTGTTGATTCTGGTCGACTGCAAAGTGGATTGGTTTCGTTCTTGTCTGCGACAGCCTCTGGTTCAGGTAGCACAAAAGGGTCCGAGTCTTTTGGGGGTAATAGGTCTGATTTAGGGCATAACTCACGGTGCTCAGAATCTACAACGTTTATTTCTGCCCCTTCACGCTTGGGCACGCGTTTCCTTTTCGTATTCTCTGGGTGTGTTGAATCTGGTTCAGCGCGAATTTGATTGGGTTCGTTCCTTTCTTCGCTTTCACTTTTCTTTACCTTCTTCTTCTTCTTCTTCTTCTTCTTGATTTCTCGGTCTTTCGGAGGTGTTGACTCTGGCTCCGGAGAGAATAGCCAAGGTTTCTCGGCATTAACTTCGGTAGGCTGTGCTTCTGCCTCTTGATGATTAGGGGACCGGTCAAGGTACTCCTCCCTATCTCTTGTCCGGCTCCGGCGAACCATCCCGCTTAGGTGATCGATAGAGACTCAGTTTCGATGAAGTGAAACCTCGGCGGCGGACAGGGGAGGGCTAGTTACCAGATCCTCGGATATTGCATTCATTCCCCTAAATTTTATTAAGTTCGCATATCCTGACCGTCGGGTGAATGGACCGACGAGACAATGCAACGATACTCGTCTACAACAAAAAGTGGGGAAATGGGGAAGAATTACACAAGAGGACATGTAAGCGCTCCCATTCAGAGCTCATTTGTTCGGTTACTCAAAAGATGACGTAGAGTAGAATTAGATGAAATGTTCATTATCCCCAGGGAAAAAGAAAATTTGGTAAATATTTTTTTTTTAAGATTTAATTTAAAAATTTAGTAGTTTTATAAATTAAAATTTTAATTTAAATTAATAAATTTTTAATTGATATTATTTATTTATTAATATTTTTCTATACTAATTTTAAAATATTTTTTTTCTTATCATAAATTTATTTAGCGGGGTATTAAAAATTTAAAAATTTTTTTATATTTAATTAAATAAAACTGAATATAAATAGATTAAAATATTCTTAAATATCTTTTTTTTTCCTCACCCTTCCTTGGCCATTCTTCTCACCACTTTTTTCCTTATTAAATTCAATCGTCTGCACAATATTCAATCAAAATCAAATCAGATTAAAAACAAAATCAATCCATAAACATCCACAATCAATACTACAATTCTATAGTGGGAGTCCTCATTCCTTCGATTTTTGGAACAAATGGGCATTGCCAAATTTATGGGAGAGGTGTTTCCAAAAGAATGATTACTTTGTCACCCAAATGGCTCCTTAGGTTCTCTTTGGTTCCAAGAAAAGATTTGTAATAGAATGGAGATAAAAATGAAAATGAGAATAAGGTAAAAATAAATATAAACAATTATGTTTAGGAGGTGTGTGTGAAAGAAAAAGAAGCAATTACATATTAGGACCAAAATGAGGAATTAATTAAAAATTAGGAGCTACTGTTTGTTCAATTATATTAAAGGATGAAATATTTTTAAATCAAAATTAAAAAAATTGTGAGATTATCAAAATGCTCTTAAAACTCCCTTCCATCTATCCCACCATCACCAACAATCGGTTAATGGCTACCAATAACTAATAAATTATCATCGATCAATGGTTAACTACCAAAAAGTTAATGGTCATTGGTGATTGGTCAACAAAAGAACAGTCACCGGTGATCAGTCAACTCCAGTCAATAGCCATCAGCGACTGGTTAACAACCATCGGTGAACTATCAATTATCACTGGCGGTAAATGGTTTACAACTTCTTTTTTCAAATTTTATAATTTTGTTATTCTAAATTTACAATTTAGTTTTCAAATTTTTACTTTACAATTTCTATTTCAAAATTTGTAACTTACTTATTCTGAATTTGTAACTTATTCTTCATATTTTAACTTTGAATTGCTCAAATATTTTGTAACTTTTTTTTAGAATTTACAACTTGTCTACCCTAACTTTGCAATTCATTTTCCAAATTTTTACAATGAATTGTTCTAATGGTTTCTAGCTTTTTTTTTTAGATTTTGTAATACTTTTACTTTAAATTTGCAACTCATTCTCCAAATTTTAACTCTAAATTGTTCAAGTGTTTTATAACTTCTTTTTCATAATTTACAACTTACCTATTTTGAATTTGCAATTTGTTTTTCAAATTTTAACTTTGAGTTGTTCAAGCGTTTTACAAATTCTTTTTTCAGAATTTATAATTTATTTACTCTAAATTTGTAACTTATTTTTCAAATTTTTACAATGAATTATTCTAGTGGTTTCTTTTTCATATTTTACAACTTTTTTACTCTAAATTTACAGCTCATTTTTTAAAATTTTACTTTAAATTATTCAAGTGCCTTGCAACTTTGTTTTCATGATTTGTAACTTACTTACTCTAAATTTACAACTTATTTTACTAATTTTTACTATGAATTACTCCAACACTTTGCAATTTCTTTTTCAAATTTTATAACTTAGTTACTCTAAATTTATATATCATTTTCCAAATTTTTAATATAGAAAAAGTTATTTTTAACTTCTAAATGTTTTCAATTGTTCCATAGCAAAAAATTTAAAAGCCAAGTTGCAAATTTAGAATAAGCACTTGAACAATTCAAAGTAAAATTTGATGAATGAATTGCAAATTTAGAGGAAAATAGTTGCAAAATTTGAAAAAGAAATTGTAAACCATTGGAATAATTTATTATAAAAATTTGAAAAATGAGTTGTAAATATAGAGTAAGTAAGTTGCAAATTCTGAAAAAATAAATTGTAAAGCACTTGAACAATTCAAAGTTAAATTCTGAAGAATAAATTGTAAATTTAAAATAAGAAAGTTGCAAAATTTGAAGAAAAAAATTGCAAAACACTAGAATAATTCATTGTAAAAATTTGAAAAATGAGTTGCAAATTCTAAAAAAGAAGTTGTAAAGCAATTGAAAAATTTGAAGTTAAAATTTGGAGAACAAGTGGTAAATTTAAAATAAGAGAGTTGCAAAATTTGAAATAGAAGTTGCAAACCATTGAAATATTTCATTGTAAAAATTTAAAAAAATGAATTACAAATTTAGAATAAGTAAGTTATATATTCTCAGAAAAGAAGTTGTAAAACACTAGAACAATTCAAAGTTAAAATTTGGAAAATAGGTTACAAATTCAGAATAGGGAAGTTGCAAATTTTGGAACAGAAATTGTAAAGTAAAAATTTGAAAACTAAGTTATAAATTTAGAACAAGTATGTTGCAAAATAAAAAAAAAAGTTGTAAACCATTTACAGCTGAACGACTGCTAACAGCCATTGACCGATCGTCGTGGCCATTGATGATTCATCGATGACCATTTATCAGTGTTGACTGATAACCAGCAAACGTTGACTGTGGGAATCAACCTGCCAACCATCGGTCAATGGTGTTGACCGGTCACCCATGGCCATTGATTGCTGTTGACCGGTTGTCGGCAATGGCGGGTAAGTGGAGAGGAGTTTTAAGGACATTTTGGAAATCTCACAATTTTTTTATTTTATTTAAAAACATTTGGTCCCTTCATATAATTAAGTGCACAATAGATTCTTATTTGAAATTAATTTCCCATTTTGGTCCTAATTTGTATTTCTCTCGAGAAAGAAACAATACTACGTTTGGTATGTTGGAATGATTTTTTATGGAATGAGAATAGGAAAAGAAATGAGAATAAGAATAAGAAAAAGAAAGGGAATGTAAATATGTTTTAAAAATATGTTTGATATATTAATCGAATCTTACAATATTTTTATTTGATATGTGTATTTAAAATACAAAAATACTCAAATGCCCTTGTTAAAAAACAAACTATCCTTCCCAGATTCAACCACCACGCGGCCATTGAAGAAGATTTGAACAATCTAGAAGCCAAGATTTGAACAAAGGCAAACCAAACAAATTAAAATTGAAGGAATCATTCAGAAATTTCATACAGCGTTGGCAAATCATCATCACAGAAGTTGTTACCGTCATTAGAGGAAACAATGGTGCTGGAAAAGATCAAAGTCATCGTTGTCGCTAGAGGAAATGATGGTGCTAGAGCAGATCAATGACGTCATCATTGCTAGTGGAGACGATGGTGTTGGAGGAGATCAAAGTCACCGCCGTCACTAGAGGAAACGCAGTTGCAGGAAGATCGAGGTCATTCACTATCTTTGCCATCAAAGATTTGGGATGAGGTGAGGGATGAGGGAAGAGAAGAGCGAACAACCGTTTGAGCTAAGGGATGAGGGATGTTACATCTTACATTTTAAGGATTTTTCCATGAAAATTGCTTGATTTTAAGCTATAAAAACAGTCTTAGAAAACTTGAATCAATTAAAATTTTAAAACTGTATAAAATTGTTTTTTGCAGTTTTTACAGTTCATTATGTAGTAAAATTTCAAAATTCATAATTAAATATAGAAAAATAATTTCTCAGTGGTTCAAGTCTTTAAAAATCAAGCATATCTTGAATTTTAAGGAACAATAAGAAACTAGAAAATAAACGCATAGTTTAGTACAATTTGTTGTGTAAACATTACTATTCATTTTTGCATCCCTGTTTCTATCTAAAAACTGAAGCTTAATTTTAAAAATTCATTTCTCATAAAATACAGAGCCATTTGGTGTATACTTAGCATAATTAGAAATCTTTGAATGTTTACTTTCTAGCTATATTTATTTTATACATTTATTTTACTTTTACTAACCAGTGTACTAATTTAAACCTTCAAAGGTTAGAAACTACTTTTATTGGAACAGTTTTAGAAAAACATGAATAACTACCAGTATATAAATCAAAATATAGCCAAACTAGTGTCATTTGTTTCTGAGACATAGATCTATCCATACATGTAGACACCAAAATTTTTAGAGATCTATTTTATTTTATACAATAGTTTGAATCAGACAATATAAAATGAAACATTAATAGCTTTCAACAAATTCCATTATTATTATTTCTCATACTTCACATGCTTCCTTTTACCATGATTTAGACCTATAATTGGTTAACTATGAGCTAAAATTGGGAAATCTCAATAATCAACTTACACATGCCATCATGTCATCACAAAAAACATTTGAAAGCATATAAAACGTAATATACATTCATTTAATCATCAAAACTTCCATTTATTTAGAAAAATTTTGGCAGTATAACAGCTTAGTAAATGAGTATCCCAAGACTTAGTCCTTAACATAAAATAGCTACCAATCATAGAAAACATTCATAATAGAAACATTACATCATTTACAAATCATAATAATATATAAATATTTGTAAGCAATAAAATTAAGTAAGGACAAGAGACTAACTTGAAGTTTTACTTCATTTGTCCTTGTCTTCCACTTACTTGGGTTTGCTTTCCCAACTTGTTTAGAGCCTCATAACATCAATAAATCTTACTAAAACAACTTGTTTACATCATTTGAATTTCTTTATACATAATGGACCCTAAACTTTGACCTTATGTAAATCACTTTTAACCTTGAACTCTTTGACCTTACTTTACTATTTTGCATGCTAGGAATACAATGGTAGCATTAGTTTCATGAAAAACGTCTTCCTTCCAGTACTTCTTTTCTTGGCTGAAACATGGCCTTCAAAAACCCATGATGGAGAACTTGAAACTTTAGCCACCTAAGCATGCATTCTAGGTGTTCTAACACACCATAACCCATCCCTAACATTAACTTTAAGAGACACAACCTTAGCCTCCTTTCCTAACTTTGGTTGAGGCATCATGGGGCCATGGAGGAGAAAGAAAAGCTCAAAACTTTAATCAAAGATCTATCTAGATGGGAGGAAAAGAAAACTAGAAGAGGCTGGGATAGAAACTTTACCTCAAGATCTTGCTCCCAAACTCTTGCATCCTCCCTTCCTTCTCCTTCTCTTCCTCTCCCTTTTTTCACTCCAACACAGCTTCTCCTACACCCCCTTGGTGTTGTCAAATGACAAAGAAAATGGGAGGGGTCTTGAGGTATTTAAAGCAAAAGTAGATGAACCTTGGCCCTTGGATTTAATTATGATCCAATGGCTTGTATTTTTCTTTCAATATTTAATGCTATTTTACAATTTTGCCCAAAGATATTTTTATCCAACTAAGGGGTGAAATTTTTTTACTATTTACTTTTTACTTTTACCTAATCCAATAATTTTTTAAGTTGTTACTTTTTTACTGAACCTTTTACATACTTAGTAAATAACCTTTATTAATCTCCTTTTATTGTGGTAAAAGTATAATGGTCTTTACGCTTACCCAATTCAGTACTTTTACTATGGGGTCCACCTATCTTACTTTTTACTATTTATCTTCACCAATATTTACTATTTACGTAAGTCCCCTTTTTACTGGACTTATACTTTTTCCTCTCTGAGTCAACATATCTAGTATCACTTATACTTTTAACCTGCACCAGAGTATTATAATATCATTTTCTTTCTCTTCTTTTGTAAAATTACCATTTTGCCTTTACCTTTTGGCAAGATGACCATTTTCTCTTTTAAACCCCTTTTTGATATTTTTATAATATTTTAGACCTTAAACCTATTTAATTAAATATTATGACTTCACTAATCATCATAAATTAATGTAGAACAATTTAATATTATTCATAACATCATTTGGTCATACATACATTAAAAATGGGGATGCTACATTTCTCTCCCCCTAAATAAAATTTCATCCTCAAAATTTTTAAACATGTATATTAATCAAAGAGTTCTAGATACTTCTACCTCATGCTTGATTCTCGCTCCCATATTGTCTCATTTGAGGATAAACCTTTCCAGACCACCTTAACTAAAGAAATCTTCTTATTCCTTAACTGCTTGACTCGACAGTCAATAATCTTTTCAGGTTTAACCTTCTAACATAAATTATCTTGCAGTTCAATACTTTCATATTCTATATCATGTGATGGGTCTAGATGATACTTTTCAACAAGGAGATATGAAAAACATTATGAATTTGACTTAGATTTTAGGGGATGAGCAAGTTTGTAAGCTATAGGTCTGGCTTTGGAAAGGATCTTAAATGGTCCATCATAATAGGTTCGACCTTCATCGATCGACCTACTCTAACTATAGGAGATACCTTGAGAAATACATGATCTTATATTTTGAACTCTAACGTCCTTCTTCTCTCATTGACATAACTCTTTTACCTACTTTAGGCCACTAGAAGCTTCTTTCTGATCATTTCAATATGCCTGGAGGCGTGGTCTACCAACTTACAACCCAAAAGCTTCCTTTCACTCACCTTAGTCCAACATAAAGGGAGGCCTGCACTTCTTTCTATAAAGGGCCTCAAACGGAGCTATTCATAATTTCACAATCTCTTCTTTCATCCTCATATACACACTCGAGGCTTACATTCTATTACTTAAATTTCTTTCTTTATTTGCTATAATACTGCTTGACATTTCATGAAGTCTCTCATTTTTCTTTACATACATATACACTGATTTTCACTACTCATAATGTACTGACTTTATCAATCTTATAATCACCCACATAACATTTTATGTTTATGCACATTTCTAAACCTTTTGTGATACATGTCCCATTTTACATCAAACTTTCAAAGGTCAAAATAATCTTATTAGTTTTGTATGTCTTACTTTTACCCTTTTTGACACACCTAACATTTTGCTATCCTCATACTATATCATCCAATTCATAAAACTTGTTCCTTAAATTATGGCATATTTCCATGATTCCTGGATGAATAGTGTCTTTGCTTTTATAAACTTCTATTGATATCTTTTCTCTTATTTCTACTTTTTAAGAGATGCATACTTTCTTCTAAAAATCTCATCAGACCATCATATTTTGTGTTAAATTCTTTAATCTCATTTTCACATTTATGATCTTGCTGGGCTTTTATCTATCTTTTTCTAGACATTCATTTTCACTTTTAGTCTCATGAATCAAAGGAGAAAGATCTAAGTATCTAAATCTTCTACTAACATTTGCTCCTTCATCCTCATCATACTAGTTACATAAATAGCTTTTCAACTTATTGTATCAGCCATAATACTAGCTTTCCTGTATGACACCTTATAGCATGATTATTATCTTTCAACAATTCCATACATTGTCCTTGTCTCAAGTTCAACACTTTGTGAACTGTTACATCCTTGAGGATTTTGTGGTCACAATTCACCTTTATAGTAGTATTGTAAAGATAATGCATAGGATAGTTTTCTTTGTAAAAATTGTGTAAAAACATAGGCTACAATTCTGCCATCCTGCATCAATACACATCCTAATCCATGCATGCTAGCATTACTTTAAACCATAAAGGGCTTTTTTGGATCAAATATGATTAATACAATGGAGGAGATTAGCCTTCCTTTCAGTTTTTGAAAACAATTTTCGAAATTCTTATCCCACACAAAATTTTTCTTTCCTTGTAAACCTTATTAGTGGCCAAGCAATCCGAGAAAAGTCCTAAATAAACTTTTTGTAATAGCCAACTAAACTAAAGAACTTCTTATCTATGTAACAGTTTTGGGTCTCTCCTACTTTAGGACTGCATATACCTTGTTGGGATCTACTATGACCTTGTCCTTGGAGATAAGGTATCCCAAAATCCGTACCTCAACAAGTCAAAGCTTATACTTGCTAAGTTTAGCATACATGCTCATTTCTTTTAAAACTATTAGGACAATTCTCAAATGCCTTTTATGCTCCTCTAAAGACTTGGAGTGCATTTCATCATTAATGAAGACTACAACAATTTGGCCAAAGAAACCTATTCATGTAGTCCATGAAGATGGCCGATGCATTTGTGAGATTAGGTGGTATTACTAGGAATTTATCATGCCCATTTTTTATTCTAAAGGTAGCCTTTGGAACATCTTCTACCTTTATTCATAACTGATAAGACCCAGATCTTTAATAAATCTAGAAGAAAATATTGGTTTCAACTAATTGATTTAACTAACTATTTATTATGGGTAACCAGTTCATATTCTTAATCATGATCTTATTTAATTCTTTGTTGTCAACATAGAGTTTAAGGCTCTCATCCTTCCTTTAATGAATATTATAGGAGCACCTTAGGGAGATACATTTGGTATGATGAATCCTTTCCTCATAAATTCTATCATCTATTACTTTAGCTTAATTGTCTCATTCAGAACCATGCCAAATGGAGTTTTAAATATTGGCCTTACTCCAGGCATAGTGTTAATAATATTTTCTACTTCTCTTTTAGATGATAATCGTTTACATTCCTTGGGAAAAAGATTTTTTATTAATTCCTTATCTTACTGAAACTTCTATTATTTCCTCACTTATTCTGTTTACTTGAATTTGAGGAGAAATATTCCTAACTTTCTTTATTTTCAATATCTTAATCCATTTAATGGTCAAACTACTCATTTTGTATGCAACAGTTTCATAATAGGTATAGTTATGGTCTGGCTTCACATTCAAGGAGAACATTATTTACTACCATTAATTCATACCAATATCATTATTAATGTCATGATAAGACATATTGAACAAGGCATCCTTTTGCATACTCGTTTTGCCATATTTCCCTGGTCTCTTAAATCTCTTACTGTTTCGAGGGTCTCTTTCTTTTACTAACTATCTTGTCATTAGGGAATACCCTTTAATTATCAACTTTATCATCATACTACTTACTTTCTTTGGTGTAGGGTCATTAAAAAATTGGACTTCCCAGTAGGTCACCATAAAATTTCTCCAGCTCAAGCATGCTTAACTGATAAATGTTGAGGGTTTTAGAGAACTAATACCAATATTAGACTTAGAGGTTGCTGGCATTATGCTCCCTTTAAGTCATAGTTTGTCATTGAGATCTTTGGATAACTTACTATTCTTAGTTTGGGACATATGATCCCTGTTTTCATCTTACTTTTGATTTTTGGGTACCATATCCCAAAATGACATTTCCTATTATCGTTCTTACTCTATAAGGTTCTTATTATTTTGTAAGCTTAGTTTCATTTTATGAAATATACTTTCCAAACTTTATCTATACTCTTTATGTTTGGACTTCAACTCATACTTTTATACTTTATTCATACTGTGCCTACATAATTATGCTTTATCCAAGATTTATTTCTATGATATTCTATTAACTTTCTTCTTTCTCATTTCATCATTTAATTGGCCATATACATTCCATGCTTCTTATACTTGGCTTTCACATTGGCCATTTCTAGGTGGTACTTTGTGGTTCTCTATAACTTATAGGATTTAGACCGCCACATCTACTTTGATGGTTGTAGTCATTATCATTTCCTTACATATTCTCTACTTGTGCTACTCTCTTTTTTAGAGATCTTTACCACTGTTTATTGATCCTGAGGGAGAAATTTTTTTTTAAACCTCTAGTACCTTAAAGGTTCTCATTACTGCTATTTCAGAGATCCAGATTATCACCATGCCTTTGTGCATAAGCACATCCCAAACCCTATACTTTACTTTCATCATAGACCTTGGAAGTCTTTACCTTCTATGGGTTGGGAGTTTAACTGCTATTAACGTATTGGTTACTAACTTCTTTTGCATAAACATTTTTATTATGTCCATCTCCTCACATACTTCCTTAGCTACTCTACTAAGGTCACTTGGTGGTTTGGAAATATAAGGGAACTTCCTCAACCCTTCTATAGTCTTTACTAGCCCAGTTACAATCCCACCTTTGTGCTAATCTCGGCCTTTCACTATCATCTATTCTTGCTTAATTAGGTTCTAAGACCCAAAAGCCATCCCCCTTTTTGCCTTGTTTTGGTTGTATTCATCTTTTGGAAGATTTCTTTTATACTTTCTTGTGAGATCTTTTGGCCAAGAATTTTCCTTCTATAATTGGATTTCATATTGAGCCTAGTAGTAAACTATTTCTAGGTTTCATAGTTCCTTAACTGCTTACCACAATTCTTGAATTCATTAGGCTCGTAATTCATTCCTTTCAAACCCATTAACATATCTTGGATTCTCAACCCAATTTGAATACATTTGAGGGTTATTCTCCTTCTGACTTACTTTATGTATTACTTTGTCACTACTATCATGGAATGTAACAATAATCTTACATCTTTTATAAGAAGTTACTTCCTCAAGACATTAAATCTTTCTTTGGCTTCATTTTCTTTATGCCATGCATAAGTTTCCCCATTTCACCTTATCACATTTTCTTTCTAATGACCTCTTACTTTTCATTGGCCACTAGATCTATCATTGAGAAAATTTTTCCACTGATCTAGCTTTTTTTCATAGGTGGGATACTTGGCTTTCATGATCATTATTACTTTTTACTTATATAGACTTTTCCTTGCCTTTAACTTTTACCACCTTTTATTCACTTTTACTTCTTTCATGAAGTACACTTCTAAAGCATACAACTATCTTTTTTTTTTCTTGCTTTCTTTTTGGTTTAACTATTGCCAAATAATGGCATCTAGCTTCTACATTTAACATTGTCCTTCCTATCCCACAATTAAGCTCCTCTAATTGACAGCTTGGCATATAAGAAAAGTCTTTAGGTAAGCTTATGTACTAGTTGCCGAATTAATGAGAGTCTAACATTTTAAAAATATCTTAAATTTGTCTTAGGTCATTGTCTCTCAGAGTACCATCATAATTCTAGGGCTTAGTAACCTTTCCTTTTTCATCTCATTCTTTTTAGAGGTTTATTGTGACCTCACATTTGATCTACGATGATCATGAGATCTACTGTTATTTCTAAGCCCTAGTAGGATCTTCTACGATCCTTGGGATTTAATGCAATCTCACTTTACTATTTCGATCTATTACAATTCAACTCTGAAAGATTTCAGGACCTAAGGGGAAAATAAATTTATAAAACGACTTCTCATCTAATCTAGCAATTTCTTCAAGCTATTCCCGATACTAATCTTATATACCACTAGAATATCCTCAGGCCATACTCCTATAAGGAATAATATAAGTCTATGAACATGCTTTATATTCAAAAGGGAAATTATTACTTAAAGAGTAAACATAACTTTCCAATTGCAAAGATTACTCGAATCTTTGCTATAATACAAAAAATGTTACATCTTAAATTTTAAAGCTTTTTTCATGAAAATTGCTTGGTTTTAACCTATGAAAACAATTTTAAAAAACTTGAATCAATTAAAACTTTAAAACTGTATAAAATTGTTTTTTGCAATTTTTATAGTTCACTATGCAGTAAAATTTTGAAATTTATCATTAAATGTAGAAAAAAAATTTCTTGATAGTTCAAGCTCTAAAAATTGAGCACATCTTGAATTTTGAGGAAAAAATGAGAAACTGGAAAATGAACGCACAAATTAAAATATTTATTGTGTAAATATTACTATTCATTTTTGCATCCTTATTTCTATTAGAAAACTGAACTTTAAATTTAAAAATTCATTTCTCATACAATATAGAGCCATTTGATGTATACTTGATATCATTGAAAATATTTACATGTCTACTTTCTAGCCATATTTATTTTATGCATTTATTTTACTTTTATTGACCAGTGTACTAATTTGAACCTTCAAAGGTTAGAGATAACTTTCATTGGAGCAATTTTGGTAAAACATAAATAACTACTAGTATATAAATTCAAATACAATCAAACTAGTGTCATTTTGTTCCTGAGATAGATCTATCGATACACATAGACACCAAAATTTTTAGAGATGTATTTTATTTTATATAATAGTTTGAATCAGACAATATAAAATAGAACATTAACAATTTTCAGCAAGGTTCCATCATCATTATTCCTCATGCTCCACATGCTTCTTTTTGCTATGACTTGGTCCTATCATTGACTAACTATGGGGTGAGATTGAAAATCTTATTAATCAACTTGCACATGCCATCATGTCATCACAGAAACATTTGAAAGTATATAAAACATAACATACATTCATTAAATCATCAAAACTTCCATTTATTTAGAAAAATTTTGGCAGTATAACAGCTTAGTAAATGAGTATCCCAAGACTTAGCCCTTAACATAAAATAGCTACCAATCATGGAAAACATTCATAATAGAAACATGACATCATTTACAAATCATAATAACATATAAAATATTCATAAGCAATAACATTAAATAAGGGTAAGAGACTACCTTGGAGTTTTACTTCATTTGTCCTTAACTTGTGTTCCACTTACTTAGGTTTGCTTTCCCAACTTGTTTAGAGCCTCACAACATCAATAAATTGTACTAAAACAACTTGTTAACATCATTTGAATTTCTTTATGTATAATGGACCATAAACTTTGACCTTATGTAAATCACTTTTAACCTCGAACTCCTTGGCCTCACTTTACTATTTTGCATGCTAGGAATACAATGGAAGCATTAGTTTCATGAAAAACGTCTTCCTTCCGATACTTCTTTTCTTGGACTAAACATGGCCTTCAAAAACCCATGATGGGAAGCTTGAAACTTTAGCCACCTAAGCATGTATTCTAGGTGTTCTACCACACCATAACTCATCCCTAACATTAACTTTAAGAGACACAGCCTTAGCCTCATTTCCTAACTTTGGTCGAGGCATCATGGGGCCATGGTGGAGAAAGAAAAGCTCAAAACTTTAATCAAAGACCTATCTAGATGGGAGGAAAAGAAAGCTAGAAGAGGTTGGGATAGAAACTTTACCTCAAGACCTTGCTCCCTTGCTCTTGCATCCTCCCTTCCTTCTCCTTCTCTTCCTCTCCCTCTCTTCACTCTAACATAGCCCCTCCCTCACTCTCTTGGTGTTGTCAAATAAGCAAAGAAAATGGGAGGGATCTTGGGGTATTTATGGCAAAAGTGGATGAACCTTAGCCCTTGGATTTAATTGTGATCCAATGGCTTGTATTTTTCTTTCGATATTTAATGCTACTTTACCATTTTACCTGAAGATATTTTTGGCTTTGTGAGAGGAGTGGATAAGGGCATTTTTGTCCAGCTAAGGGGTGAAAGTTTTTTTACTATTTACCTTTTACTTTTTACTTTCACCAAATCCAGTAATTTTTTAAGTTGTTACCTTTTTACCAGACCTTCTACCATACTTAGTAAATAACCTTTATTAATCTCCTTTTAGTGTGGTAAAAGTATACCGGTCCTTACTCTTACCGAATTCAATACTTTTACTGTAGGTTATACTTGTCTTACTTTTACTTTTTATCTTCCTTGGTATTTACTATTCACGTGAGACTCGCTTTTATTGGACTTATACTTTTTCTTCTCTGGACCCACATATTCAGTATCACTTACATTTTTTGCCTGTATCGGAGTATTATAATATTATTTTCTCTCTTCTTTTGTAAATGACCATTTTGCCCTTTTGGCAAGAGGACCGTTTTCCCCTTTTAAACCCCTTTTTTATATTTTTATAATATTTTAACCTTAAACCTATTTAATTAAATATCATGACTTCCCCAATCATTATAAATTAATATAGAATAATTTAATATTATTCATAACATCATCTGGTCATACATATACAAAAAATGGGGATGTTACAAGGGATGCTATTGGAGATTAAAGGGAAGTCATCATCCACTGTCATACTGCCTTGTGACAACCATTGGAGATAAGAGGGATGCTGGGAAAGAGAAGGAGGAGCCACTGGGAATGAGAGGGTAGACCTATCTTATGGTGTTAATTCCATGGAATTAGTTGAATTCCATCAAGATAATGATGGAATTTGATTCAAGGAAATATGCCTGAATTTGTTTCCTCAGTAATCATGATTCTAGGCCACCAAACATGCTTAAATCTAGATTCTATTTCTGATTCCATTTCTTAGGTAAGGATTCTGTCATACCAAATGACATACAAAAGACTCCCTTGGATCTTATTTATAAGACTTTTGTAAAATTAGTTGAAGTCTTATTTTTAAACAAAATTATGATGACATTCCAAAATTACCCTTAATTAAAGTTATAAAAAATCGCTATCTTTTTTCTACACATGAATTTTTGGAGCTTAGTATGATTTTACATCACTTTAAAAAAAAAAGTAATACTTACAGTAAAATTCGTAGTTTTCACTTCACTGTCTAGTTTTGACCTTCAATTTTAAAATTACACTATAAATCATATTTATATTCAAATTAAGTGTTCTTTAGCTCATTGGAAAGCATGTTCTCTCTCCTTTGAGAGCATATATAACAATTAACTTACTTGTCTTGTTTAGGTCAAACATCATTGACTTTATTTTCATTACTACAAAATGAGCTATTTGCAAGGTAATCATGGAAAATAGGCTTTATAGCATGCTCGCATGATCAATCCATATTTCAAATCCATGCCAAACATTTCATAATTCTCACCAAGACATAATCGCATAATGGCATAGATCTAAAAGCATATACATAGTTTTATACATAATTTCAAACTATACAATCATAACTTGAAGACATCATTAAGCATATTTCTTTTCTTCATTCTCCTTAGCTTTTTAGACTCCTTTGCTATAGCTTGTACCTAGTCATTTGGGATACTTGAGGGGGTGAGATTGAGACAATCTTAGTAGCAAGTTACATTTCATGCAATTATGTCAATTATGTCAAATAACTCACATTTAATCATATCAATCACATTTAAATAATAAATTGCCATATTAGTCATAAAAATTTCGACAGCATAATGCTTTAGAAAATGGACATCCTAGGAAATAAAACCCCTCATTTTATAGCCAAAATCAATCAAAGAATCACAATTCAATATGGTAACACAATTTAATCATAGAAAGATAATGAAAAAAATATAAAGTTAGAATGGAAAACTTAGCTATCTTGAAGCATTCCTTTGACTCTTCCTCTTGAATCCAATGCTTCCACTAGCCTCCTTAGGCTTTCCCAAGACCCATATTAACATTAGGCACTAGTTCAAACTACTGATTTTATGGCATAATGCATATGGTTCCCATGAAACCCTGGAAACTTAAATTTTCTGCCTTAAGCTTACTCCTTAACCCAATACTTGTTCGTAAGGTTTTGGATCACGGGATCCATTTTTGGGGTCAAATTAATTAAATTCCAACTTAAGACACTCTAATGGCCTGGTTGAAACCTCCATGGACAAGGGAAGAAATGGCTTGTTCAAAAACTTACTTCAATCTCACCATAACTTTCTTTTCTTGCAAAATCTCATGGTTTCTTTTAAGTTTATAGTGCAAAAACACTTTCCCTTGTCTTTCATGGTAGGGAAAAAAATTATACAGCATGGGGAGAGGAGAGAAATTCAAGAAAACCAAGCTAAACCTCTTAGAAAATGACCTAGAACTCTTAAAGATCTCAAGTTAGCAATCTTACCTACTTTCCTTGGATTTTCTCTTGGTTTTTCTTCTCTTTTTCTTTCCTTCTTGTTCTCTCACGAGCTCCCTCTTCTCTATTTTTTTTTCAGACTCCTCTCTCTCTCTCTCTCTCTCTCTCTCTTTCTGAATGGGGCGTCCAAATGAAAGGGAAGAGAGATAAACATGCTTAACTCAAGTTAATTGCATGGTTTAATTACTTTTTGCTACTTTGAGTTAGTTAACTTGGGTTAACATTTTCTTAGCCATTAAGACACCAATTTTAGCACATGTGGGCTAAGATGTGGCATCCTATTGAGGGGAGTTTATCTTCAAAAGATTGCATATTTTTCCCAATCCAGTAATACCCTGTATTGGCTACTTTATTCTCGGACTAAAAAAAATACTTTTTGCACTATAAAACCACTTTATGAGTATACAATTAAAGTAAACTTGTATCTGGGATTACTTTATTATCATGTCTCCTAAAAGCTCCTTTTGTGTTGTTCAACTATTTTACTATATGCTTTTTTACCTTTTACAGATCTAAAAGCAATTTTATAGGTAAAATGTTACTTTTCAACTTTTGGTACTAGTTTTCTCTTTGTCCTTAAATGTTAACTCTTAGTGCCATATATAATTGGACTCGTCACTTCGAGAGCTTCATTTTGATAGTAATTTTATATATTTATAAAATTACTCCTAATTTAGGGCCAGATTATAATTTTTATTTCTTTTGGATCATTAGTTATAATTTTTCCCAAATTATTAGATATCTTGCCACTCTGGTTGATTTTTTCCCTTTTCTTTTTCCTTTTTTTTAAGGAAAAATTATCATTGTTCATTTTTTCATCAAATCAAGAAAAATAACCTCTTTATCCAGTTTTACGCAAAATAGTGTATATTCATTTTTGTAAATTTTTTATGCATTTTTAAATATCTAGTCTTTTAGGGATGTTATATCAAGAAGATCATTAAATGATCTAGAGTATTTTAAATTTAATAATATTTTACTAAAATGATTTTAATTTAAATGTTATCTTAAATTATCCATTTGATATTAATGAGAGGTTAAATAGTAAAAATAAGTAATTAGTGCTTCATTGAACCTTCAAAGTAAAAAATATTATGAAAATCTTAAAATATCTAAAGTGGCAAACCAAAGGGGGTAAAATTGGAAGATTTTGTGTTGTTGGTTGTCCTTAGGAATGTGAGAGAGAGAGAGAGAGAGAGAGAATTTAGCGAATTAAATAGCGCATCACAAGATTTCATAGTTATTTTTATGTTTCATTTCGAACTAGTAAGAACTCTCACATGATGTGTACGTACTATTTATTTTTTATGCATAAATGAGAATTTGTTTTAAAAGATCATTTGAATTTGAGAAATTTCTTCAAATTAAAGAAAATCAAAATTAAAGATAAGGGACATAAAGGTCGAGAAATATCTCCAGATTAAAGAAAATCAAAATTAAAGATAAGGGATATAAAGGTCGGTTAACATCCACTTTGGATGTTTGAGGAAGGAGACATAGGCTCGTTCCCAACATTACACGGCAATACCTTTCTCTCCCATCTTTGTTGGTCATGAAGATTTATTTTTAATAAAGTAGAAAAGAACCAATAATTACTAAAATGTTCATAGAACTTTTAAGTTAGAATTTAATTTTTATGCAAATGGAAAATGAATATTATAATTTTCCTTTGAAAATTAAAAATACTTTCTCCCCCGTCAAATACAATCCAAATGCCAAAAAAAAAACAAGAAAGAAAAGAAAAGCTACCCCTCCCCTAATATATATCTATTTATACAAATTGTATGTATATAATTTGAAAATAAAAAATTTGACATCAAACTAAGATAGAATTTAAAAAGTAATGCATTTAGTAGTATTATTTAGTAGTTTTGTTTACCTATATTTTAAAATGCTATCAAATTTATATTAGTGACTGGTAAATTTTGCAAAGTAAATAAATTTTACTAGTGACTATAAAGCAGACATGGAAATTCCAAATAGCTTCATCTCCTTGTGTTGCCATTTGATTAGTTAAAACTTTATAATATATTCACGTAATGTCTTAGTCTAGAGAAAAATTACACAATTACGCAATATAACAAATTTTGTTATTTGCTGTATTGAACACTCACATTTTTATTTTGTAGCTATATGAAGAATTAAATTAAAATCAATACATTTAATCATAGATTTTTTCCCTCTATGTTGCAAGGGTTTTTTTTTTATTTTTGGCTAAATTCATTGCAACGGTGATTTTGAAATAGAATACTATCCCCTACGATTGATATTTTTTCCTTTCCAGTTACATAAGACATCAAATGCATAAAAAATCAAAGATTTCTAAGATAAAGTAGGTATAGTTGTAACAATATTATATGATAACGCAATTATTTATTATTCATGTTCAATCTCAATAACAATTGAAATTTACATTGATCTATTACTCATCTTGAGGAGGCACTTTTAATTGTTAAAGTTGGGAAGTTCTTTTCATTTTTTATTCTATCTCTCTATCATTAATATTTGATGGAGAGATGTCCATCTATTTCATAGAAATCAGATCTACAACAAAGAAAAGCTATCCCCTCCCCTAATAAATCTATATTTACAAACTGTATACATAGATTGTAAAAATAAAAAATTTCATATCAAACTAATATAGAGTTCAAAAAGTAATGCATTATATAGATGACGTCTAGTCTCCATTGTACAGGCAAAGAGTGAAGCAGTAGCATTATATAATGTATTATATTTTCCTGCTAGTAACTTACTTTCCTTGAAAAGTTACAAAGAAACTTTAGTTAGTACAACCAAACTAACAGAAAAAACTATCTATTAACTACTACCAAACTATTATAGCAGAACTTCGAATACTGTCAAGCTGCTTAGCTAGCTAAATCTATTCAGTTATAAAATTATGGTAAGGAGATTCTTATCAAATAGGATGCAAATCAAGATTGTCTCATATAACAGCTAGATAATATTAATCAACAGACCTACCTCATGTCCACAGGATCCATCAACTCAAGTTTTCTTCATAGAAGTCAACCCTAATGTAGATGTCTCAAGTACTTGAAAAAAAGAAAAAAAGCATTCTTACAAATCACAACTTATATGCCAATTTCTACAAATGAACTGCTTGTATAAATCCTTTTTTGTGGTTGCTCCAGCTGAAGAAGTTGCAAAAGCTTATAAAGCAGTAAACAATTACAAACTTTCAGAGCTTTTCACCATGACATGCTTCATCCACTACTTGAGAAAAAAAATACAACAATCAACATAAATCTAGACATCATGATAGAAAATTAAGGACAAGACATAATTCTAAAGAATAAAAGGAAATATCAAATATTCTCACAAAATAGATAGTTCAATAAATGACAAATGCAAAATCATTTGACATCCTATTTCACATAGTGATGCTATCGTCTTCAAAATTGAAGTCAATTGACTTTCTCATTGTTTCATAGCACAAATTCATAGAATGATTAACTTTGTAGCTAAACTATATTTTTATAGAGATTTTTCCTTATATGAACAGGGCATTTTTGTAAATAAACTGTGACGTGTGAGACTTTCTAGATTGGTTATAAAAATAACCGATGTATAAAATACTTTCTAGATAAGTGGAAAAAACACACCGATCTAAAAGGTAAAACAATATAAATAAAGAATATTTTTTTCACTTTTTCAGATCTAATGGCAAAACCTTTTGATCTAAAGAATTTCCTCGTATTCTAAAAAAAACCAGCTTTTTACTTCCCTGCCATTCTACTTTATTTTCGACATAACCCTACCTCTCCCGTGTTTTGGAAAATCTCTAGCTCTCAAAACACAATCCACTCCTTCTACACAGTTGTTGTCGGTCTCTCTCCTCGTGAGTCATCTTTTTCCTTTTCCTCTTGCACAGTCGCACACAACCCATGACTGGTTTAACTTCATTTGCTGTCATTTCTTCCTCATTGTGGGTTATATGTTGGGGTTTGGAAATTATCGTGACCACACAGTGAGAACAGTATTTGATCTTCTTCCTCGTCACTTTTGATCCAACCAAGGCGTAGGACCTAGTAGTGTTGTTGAGCTTGTCGTTGGTGGCAATGTTGTCCTTGAGCAGCATTAGTACCCCATGGAGTGGTCCCCGTGAGGACTCACCTACCTAATCCCTCCTCCACCGATCGGCCCCTCCGTTTAAGCTCTGGCATCTAGATTCACTTCCAGTATGCTGCGAAGTATGGGATTAAACCTCCTGATCCTCTCCAAGTAGAAATCAACTAGCTAAGTTGAGGTGAGCTTGTTCTCTGCAAAAGCCTTCTGGATGTCATCTATGGTAGCTTCACTGACCATGAAATTGGAGCCCTTGATCTCTTTGACCCATCCTGTTAGAATCACTAGTATGACTACAATGGTGAACACCAGAGATGGCAAAGAAGAATGCTTCATTCTCATGTTCTTTAATTTTATTGTGATTTGAGTTTGAAGATAGAGTTGAATAATTTCTACAGATTTTGAGGGAAAGAAGAAAGTCAAAGGTGGAAACGGATACTTTCCTTCAAAGGATGTAGCTAGTGTGTCATTTTCATGGGGTTCGAAAGAATTCTGTTCGAAAAAATATTGTGGTTTGAAAGAATTATTCTAAGTTTCTCATTCAAAAAAGAATCATATCAAGTTTGCCAATAGGCCTTTCCTTCAAGATTCTTGGGAGCATATACTGATAGATTGGGCTTATAGATTCCTAGAAACTGTTGTCTCAAGTTAAAACCTTTTCTTAGCTGAAACTCCAGTTAAAATGTTTGTTCATTGTTACACGCAACATATTTATAGTCCTCAAGGAATTTGTAGGAAGGAATATAATGGCCAAAGGAAAGAAATTAGGATAGTAGGTTAATTATCCTGTGCTTAATGAATACACTTCCATTTTATTTTTGCTATGTCTTCTTCTCCATGTTCTGTTCAGATATATTAGTAGAATACTGCATATAGTTCAGATATAAGTTCCTTTTCCACTACAAACTTGCTAGAGAAATTAATAACTATATTTTATGTTTGTGTGGAAAAATTGTTTCGTTAGGAAGACTAAGATCACAAATTTTCTGTTGCTACTAGTTTTTGCTTCTCACTTGCAATATATGGAATGCACAGGCCTTTGGACAGAATTTTTCTAAATGGATGTAATGTATATTGTCCCATGATTCTGTGGAAGTGCTTTGTTGCTCAAGAGAAAGGTTTTACTCTAACTTTGCAGGAAGTATCCAAAGAGCAGGCTCAGAATTTGCCTTCAGCTTTAGCAGAACTCCGAAGGTGGGTTCTTAAGGTGGAGGCAACTCTTGAGCAAAAGGAAAAGGAAAATACCGCATTAAGGGAACAACTAAAACAAACTGAAACAAAATGGATTGAATATGAGGCGAAGATGAAGTCAAAGTAGGAGACATGGCAAAAACAGATGGCTTCTTTGCAAGTCTTTGGTTTGTAAACATTAATTTTTAATGTGGTTCACTTTTCACCCTAGCCTTACCCGTGGTTGAAATACATGATCAAGTCAAACTTTTAAATAGTTGATTTTGTAGGGAATTCCTGCCATCTCCATAATTAAATGACAACACTTGGATAATTGTGTCATTGTCTTGTTGAAGAAAACTCAGCACTAAAACTTTTAGGTTCGAGGGGACTAGTAGTTAGATACCGTGATTATTTTGCTCTAGATTTGTCTTTGTTAATTGGAAAATAAAAAAAAATTACGCCATACTTCGTATGGTTGACAACTTTTACAGACTCTTTCTTTTTTAGTATAAGGCAATCGTGCTAACTCACCTTATCCTCAAAGCCAAATTCCAAGTTCCTAATTGTTACAACAGATCTTCCACTTGTTCCACGCTCAGGGAACCTAATTTTCATTTGTTTCAGTTGAAATGGCTTTTCTACTAGTTCCTTTGCTTGAAGTCTCTCCAGCTTCTGTTGCCATACAAAAAGGAAATGCAACGTGAGCAACAAAATTAAATGCTAATAAACCAAATGGACATGCAACAGAGCAATATAATTTGAATCAGCCGCATGGATATGCAACTAATCTCAGTAGCAAACACAGGCACCCAGTTGTTAGTGATCATCAAAGGTGATAATTGCATAACTGCTAATAAAACCAAATTAAAGAAGTATCTTTCACTTATTCACATTAAAAAAGGAAAAAGAAAAAGAAGCAGCATGTCCCTTAATAAATAAAAGCACTTTGGGCCATTAAAAGATCTTAACTACCTTCTCAATAGATGAAGCACGACCGGAATTCGCTCCAGCACCTAACCTATTTATTAAGTCTTTTGTCTGATCAATTTTTTTTTAGCTTTGTTGACTCTAGATCTCCCACATCACATCATTTCTGAAAAATATAAATTAGAACTTAAAATAATTATAATAATTTGATTTAACTATTTTTCAAGTAAAATATATTTAAACAAATTAATAAAATTTAGCTAAACTATCCAATTCATGTCCAATCTAAGCAATTGGGATGTGAGATTTGATACATGTATATTTAAAAATGATTCATATGGCAATCACTTCACTTTTATTTAGTTATTTATACTTTTTGTTTCCTTGTGTTGGTATCCATATACATGTGGAATATATATATAAACGTGGATTAGGGCATGTAACTGAATTAAGCATGCTATATATATATATATGAATCAATGTCACTATATGTAGAATATTGAGATCACATGTAGGTTATTTAACCATCAATGATAGAAGCACTTACCCACCTTGAGAATCTTGGTTTTTTTTTCCTTTCCTAATTGTCATGTTCAAAAGAGGATAGCTCTGAGATTTAATTGTTGCTACTTTCTTTTTTTTTTTACACAAATCTAGTATAGTACAAAGATGGCAATGGCATGACCAGTGAAGGCCCAAGAATGAAATTTCTAGGTTCAATATTTTTTGTTCATTTTGACTCACTTACGCCCAAGCCTATCTTAAGGACAGGCCCAACCTTCACAAAAGAAAGTCTCACTCATGAGTCATGAGCAACCAAATCCACTAACCGTACAAAGAATAAAGACTTTTGATTGTCTTTCTCTGTTTTTTTTGGTAGAATATTTGGCATATCTCTTTATATTTTGATTATCATGATATAACTGCAACTGTTTTTTTTATGATTTTTTTCATTTTAAAACTCAAAAGACATCTTTTATTTACAAAATTATCTTTTTTTAATTTTATTTTTATTTCCATCCAATTTTTATGAGTGCACGCAGCACACACAAAGTATTTAGCCTTGCATTTTTTAAAGTATGCAAGTCTAACTCATATTCTTTTCACTTAAAGTCTAATCAAATGACGAACTCATGTTTGAATGACAGATCCGTAAGTATAACATGCTCTAAATATGGTCAAGCTTATTGGAGTCACATATTAAAAAAAATGCATTTGACTAACTGAACGTGTAATTAATGAGTGTGAATTAACAAGTAGTAATAAAATTGGCATATATTTTTTTAAAAAAATAAAAAGGGGGGGAGGGGGGAGAAGAAAGAGGTGTCGAGTTGGGAATGAATGAATGAAGCATATGTAGCTTGAATGAGATTCCATGTTGAGATGTGAGAGGAAGAAAATGACGGGCTAGGTGTAGTTGTAATCAAAGCAAGGAATAAGTCCACATGTATATCATTTTCTATGACAAGACCTCTATCTTGTCCTATAATTTTATTTTCTATCACATCCATCTCCACATCATCTATTGTTAGATATGCTGGTTTCCCAAGAGAGGGGTGAATTGGGAAGATTAAAATTTTCTACAAAAGTCAAGAAAGTGATGAAAGTAAAAGTGATAGTAAAAACAGAGTATAAAGAAATAACAAGGTAAGAGCAGTATATGAGAAGAGAAGACATAGATGTTTATCTTGGTTTGGTCTCTTTATCTTGACCTACGTTCAGTCCCCAAGCCACCACTTGAGATTTTCCACTATCTTGCAAGAATTCAATGGACTTCTTGCAATTGCCTCAGTACAACTTAATGCTCTATTCTTAGAGCTTACAATCTCACTATTTGCATTATAGCTAAGTACTTCCCAAATTCCTTGTGATATCCCCTCACAAGAAAATTTTGCTTCCAGATGAAGATAATATTGATTACAGTAATTGAACTCTCTAATTAAGAGTGTATATAAAAGTTGAAGTACAGACAATGAAGTATGTGAGAGTAAGAGACTTTCACTTAAGAATTTGACAGAGTTTTTGTATATACAATGTAAAACGTTACCCACATCTTCAAATGAAGTTCTATTTATAGATTTATGACTTAATTATATGTTAGAGACAAGATCTATCTGTTAGAGACGTTATCCAACGGTTACTTTGAAAAACTATCCGTTCACTAACCGCATTTAATGCGTCTGACACTCAAAGTTCAAATTTTGGTGGGTCAACAAAAGAATTTCGCAGAGACCGAAAGCTAAAGACTTTAACGTTGAACTTCGAAGTTCATCTGTTCTAAAGTAAAATTCTAATTTTCAACTTTAACAAATGTTTTTATGTTGGAACATATGAATTTTCAAGTATAAAGTTCTTCTGGTAAGTGTGAACAATTGTTTTATATCACTACAGTGCCTTCGAAGTTCGAATTTTGGTGCCCAAAATTCATCTGTCAGTGGGCAGCTCAATAAGGCACAATAGTTCATCTTTTCGAAATTCAATTTTTCAATAGCCAAAGTTCATCTGTCAGAGAGAGCTCTTATCAGATTTTGTTCAAAGTTCGAATTTCTGAACACAAAAATTCGTATGTGAACAGATTATCATAACAGACTTGTAAGCTTTGTTTCCAAAATTCAAATTTTCAAAATCAAAGTTTGTTTGTCATTGAGCTAGCTTGGAACTCTTTTCAAACTTTACTTTCAGATGAACTTTGACATATCCTCAGATGAATTTTTCATTTTTCATGAATTGTGTTTTATCAGAAATTCAAATTTTCAAAACCCAAAGTTCATCTGTCAGAGAAGGCTTTTATCAAACTTATGTCAAAGTTCAAATTTCTATACTCAAAGTTTGTCTGTCAGAGGAATCTCTTTTCTGATTAACTTATTTTCAATTCGAAATTCGAATTTCAGAAGTCAAAGTTCGAATTTTCAAAGCAACAGATCAACATTAACACTTTAAAATTCGTCTGTTAGTGGGTGTTTTCCTAATATTCCATAAATTATTATAGAATCATATTTTTAAAACATTCTTTTGCAAGTTCAAAGTCTTTTACTCAATTTAAACATAGTAAGAAATTTTATATCAAATATTGTGCTGGTTTTTCTTTAATTTCTCCACTTGAGATCTTTTGTGCACCTTTGATATCTTCTTTCCAAGCTCTAGATGGTTGGTTTGGAATTATCAAAACACTTGATTTAACATTCTCCCCCTTTTTGATGATAACAAAGTAACTTACAAACTAGATAGTACTTGGGTTTGCTTCAACAAGGTCCCCCTCAACATGTGCATTATAATTCAAAAGATAAGATATCATGTATAATAGATCAAATCAAGAGATTCATTAATTCAAAGTTTTAATACAAAGATATGATATGGCAATTATATAATTCAGAACAAGATTTATCATTTATGAAACAAAAACATCACTACAAGAAGGACCAAGCAATCTTAAGTTCTAATCACTTTTTCTTGGACTTAGACTTCTTGCTATAGGACTCTCCAGAAGGCTCAGCAGATTTTTCACTTTGCTCGAATTATTTCTTCCCCTTTTTGGCATCATTAGGAAGGTGAACATAATCAGTAAGAGGAGGGATCTGAGACACTGGAATTGCTTGAAGAGGCATAGAAACAAAGGGCAGATCAGGATTAAGCTTTGGCAGAGGCCCAGAAGCTTCAGGACTAGAATCCTTATCGTTAGAGAGTTCAAGAAGTTCTTGCATCTCTTGCCTTGTAATAGCCAATTAAGTCCTTCGTGCCTCTGAGAGAGCAAAAGCAGAAACAGGTAAGGGAGCTGGAGGATGAAACATTTCCTCAAGCCTTAATCTTTAAGCTTGTAAAAGAGCATCATGAGCAATAGCTTCTAGGTCTACATAAGGCACAATGGTTTTTTCTTCATTCAGGGTAGCTTGCAAGATTGGTATGGAGGTGATGGCTACCACCAGTTTCTCAACTTGTTCAGATTCTTGAGAAGAGAGAATTGAATCCTGAGCATCTTCATGAATGGGCTCATGGGAGCTTGGTTCTTGAGGAGCCTCTTCCTCCATGCCATAGTCCAAGGAAGGACTAGAACTTGCCTCATTACTGGAGGCCTGTGGTGTGGTCAAAGTACTAACAGCCTCAGTATCATGTGCAACATCATCAGGTTCAGGGGAGGCTAGTACAAAAGGACTTGGAGGCTCAGGAGTAGGAGACATAATAGGTTTAGAGAATCTTGGCTGAGGTGGAGCTGATGTGGAGGGAATGACACTCTTGATGTTTTCATATGCATCAGCAACCACTTTTATATTCTTTGCCAACTGATGTATCTGGTCTTGCAGATGAGCAAACTTGGTATTTTGCTCATCTTTAATGCTAAGTATGAGTGCAAACAGACTGTCATATAGCTCAGTGATCTTGGCTGGCTTTGCTCGAGTAGATGGAGTGGAAGGTATTTGAGCTTGAGTAGGCTGAGATGGAGAAGGAACAGGCTAAGGTATGGATCTTGAAGCAGCCTCAGAGGTTCCTTCTTGCTGCAGAGAGGCATCTTTATCAAAGAAAAGATCTTCAATTTTTCCAGCTCCCTTTCCAATCCATCGTCCATCTTTCTTTTCTATTCTCATCCTTTGCAGTTCGTCTTCCATAAAGATTTTAGTAGGCTTCCCTTTTCCTTTTTCAAGATACTAGATCTAGGCATACTAAAGTATCTTGGAAATGATTGCTGCATATGGAAGGGTGAAATCTTTCCTCTGATCTCTTGCCTTGATCATGCGTTGGAGGATGATGTGGCCCATGTTGATAAGCTTCCCACGCATGATTGCTGCCATCACATATGCTTCAGCCGTTGTAATCAGATTGACATTGCCTCCTTTGTTGAATATAATCTTGGACACAATATAGTGTAGGATTCTGACTTGGGCGTTGAGGTTAGTAGGCTTCAGCAAACTTAGAGGTGGCCTGTTCTCTTTTCTTATAAACAAAGTGTTCAGAATTGTGCTTTCTTTGTAGTTAAGGAAATGCCCTCCTTTTTCATCTGCAGTTTTAGCTTCATCCATGTACCTTGAGGCAGTAATGTCAATTTTCAAACCATCTTGCTCTGGAATTTCTAAAACCTCATTGAAGGTCTCATCTGTTAGCCAGATGGTCCTTAATCTCAGATTTACTTCCCACTTCTTCTTCTTGTTATTGAATTGCAGAGAGGCATACTAGGTCTTGACTACCTCATCATCATATCTTTCTAGTATTTCTAACAAATTCTTATATCTTATTATCCAAAGCCCGACATCAAAGTTGTTAGAAATCAAGAATTCTTCCAAATTTACGTAGTGAGACTTGATTGCCTTTTTGTTGACAAATTTGGTAGTATATTCTCCCAAAATATGAGCATTGCTCCATAATGGCAGTGTGGTCAACTGATATTCTCCAGATTCGGTGTTGGAGGAGGAAGAAGAAGCAGCAGTGATAGGAGTAGTAGGAACAGCAGGGTCAGCTTTCTTTGAAGGAGAGGGTGCAAATTTCTTCGAATCCGCTCTTGGAGTTGTTTTCTGCCTCTTGGAAAGAGTTGCCTTGCTAGATTTGCCTTTTTTCTTCTAAGTTTCACTCTCCTTGGAGGCATATTGAGATTTCACAGACCTCTTTGGCCGTGACTCGCCCTTCCCAACTTCTGGATTTTTTACTCTCGCCATTCTTATAGAGGAATGATTCAGAAAGGTGCTAAGAATGGGTTTATAAGGTGCGAAAAGAAGTTTAATCGGTGAGAAATGAAGATTCACGAATGGAGTTAATGGGAATTTAAGAGAGAATTTGAACAAACTTGAGAGAGAGACGAATAGGGTTGAGTCTGTTCAGAGGATGACCTTCTGTTTTAATGTATGTAACCATTGAACAGACAAATTTTGAGAGGCCAAAATGTGAACTTTGAGTAGTTACAAGTTAATCCATTCAACAAGGCTTACTGACAGACAGATTTTCACCTAGAAGCTCTTCTGACAAAGATTTGGTTCTAATAACAATAGATGAACAGACGAACTTTGTTTCAACAAAGTTTGAACTTTGAAAGAATCAGGCAATAAGCGATCATGAACAAAACAAGCAACAAATGAATTTTACTTATGAAAATTCATCTTTTAGAGATCCAATAATGTGAGCATGTTTCAACAGACAAATTTTGATTCAAAAATTCAAATTTCAACATTTTGTAAAGAATTTCCAACATGCGTATTTTGAGAAATGGAGATTCATACAATAGTCATGTTGAACAAAGATAATATTGGCATTTTATTTTAGAAAATTTGAATTTCTATTATTTAACAAATGAATTTTGAAGGTTAAAAGAGTATTGTTACAGTGTGTAGCCAACTGAAATTTATCTGATGGGCATCTAAATTCGAATGTTGAGCATGCTGACTTTTCCAAAAACACAATTAATCATGGAAATTTGTCTAATAATCATTTAAAATGTGAATTTTAAATTTCTGAACTTACAGATTAGATCCAGATGCTCAGATTTCTGGCTTTCTTTTTCATCTTTTGATTGTGCCATCCTGATTAGCTCCATTGTACAGTTCTATTATCATTTGAACTTGTAAGGAGCACTTGTAACTCATATTAAACTCACTCCAATGCTAAAGTTAGGATTGATTCAATGTCAGAAATTCTAAATCAGAAGTATATAAGGACATACTTTCAGTTTATTGGGATTTACCATACCCAATTCTCTTCTGATTTTACAATGTCTATCTTCTGGAAGGGGCTTTGTCAGAATGTCAGCAACTTGATCCTCAGTAGGGATGTATTCTAATCTGATTTCTCCTTTCAGAACATGGTCCCTTATAAAGTGATGCCTAACTTCAATATGCTTTGTCCTTGAATGCATGACAGGATTCTTTGTGATGTTGATAGCACTTTGGTTGTCACACGTGATTGTATTTCTTTCATCTCAATCTCAAGATCTTGAAGCTGCTGCTTCATCCAAATGACTTGAGCACAATAGCTGCCAGTAGCAACATATTCAGCTCTTGCAGTGGATAGAGCCACATTATTTTGCTTCTTGCTCAACCATGAAAACAAGGATCCTCCAAGGAACTGACATGTTCTACTTGTGCTTTTTCTGTCAGTTTTGGATCCAGCAAAGTCAGCATCAGTGTATCCTATGAGTTCTTCTCCATTGCCCTTTGGATACCAAAGACCCATCTATGATGTTTCAATTAGATATCTGAAGATACGTTTTACAGCAGTTGCATGGGTTTCTTTGGGACATGATTGAAACCTTGTACACATACAAACACTGAACATGATGTCAGGTATAGTAGGGATCCAATCATTCTCCTATATTGAGTTATGTCAAAAGTTTTTCCTCTTTCATCCATATCAAGCTTTGTTACAGTAGCCATAGAAGTTCCCATTGGCTTAGCTTTTTCCATGCCAAACTTTTTCAGCAACTCTTTCAGATATTTTGATTGATTGAGGAAGATACCATCATCACATTGCTTAATTTTGCAATCCAAGGAAGAAGTTAAGCTCACCCATCATTGACATTTCGAATTCTCCCTGCATTAGCTTAGAGAAGTTCTTGCAAAGAGATTCATTAGTAGCACCAAATATAATATCATCAACATAGATTTGAACAATAAGTAAGTCTTTGTTTTCTTTCTTGGTAAACAAAGTAGTATCTACTTTTCCCCTATTAAACCCCTTTTAAGTTAGAAAATTACTTAGCCTTTCATACCATGCTCTAGGAGCTTGTTTTAAACCGTAAAGAGCTTTCTTTAATTTATAAACATGATTTGGTTTTGTAGAGTCCTCAAAGCCTGGATTTGATCTACATAAACCTCTTCCATAATATATCCATTGAGAAAAGCACTTTTCACATCCATTTGATATAACATTATGTTTTTCATGCATGCAAAGGCCAATAGGATTCTAATTGCTTCCAATCTTGCAACTGGAGCAAAGGTCTCCTCAAAATCAATACCTTCTTCTTGATTATATCCTTTGGCAACTAGACTTGCTTTATTTCTAATTATTGTTCCTGATTCATCAAGTTTATTTCTAAAGACCTATTTGATGCCAATGATAGGGTGATTTCTAGATTTAGGCACTAAATCCCAAATTTGATTTCTTTCAAATTGATTTAATTCATCTTGCATAGACAGAATCCAATATTCATCAATTAAGGCTTCTTCAGCACACTTAGGTTCAATTTGAGAAATAAAAGCATAGTTGATCATCTGATCCCTGAGTTGTTTTGTAGTTTTAACTTTCTCTTGAACATCCACAATCACTTGATCAACAGGATGATTCCGTTGATATCTCCAAGATCTAGGGAGTTATTGAGATATATCTACATTATTCTCATCCTCAAAGTCTTTCTCCTGAATATTTTCCTATATGTTAATAGATTCAGATATTTTTAGAGGTTCAAGTTTACCTTCTTCAGAAAGATCTAAGTTCTTAAAGTTAGAAATAAGATCATCTTCATCCATGACATGCTTGGAAACTATTTCATTTTTAATAAACACAACATGCACATATTTTTCTACTGATCTAGTCTTTTTATTAAAAATTTTATATGCTTTACTCCTACTAGAATAGTCAAGAAATATACCTTTATCATATTTGGCTTCAAACTTATCCAAATTCTCCTTTCCATTGTTGTGGATGAAACACTTATAGCCAAATATATGCATATATGAAAAGTTTGGCTTCCTTTCTTTGTATAACTCATAAGAAGTCTTCCTCAGAATTGGTCTGATATAGGCTCTGTTATGATATAACTTGCTGTGTTTACTGCATCAGCCTAGAATACTTGAGAGAGTTCCTTTTCATTTAGCATTGCTCTTGCCATTTCTCAAATTGTTCTGTTCTTTCTTTCCACCACTCCATTTTGCTGAGGGGTTCTTGGTGTTGAGAAGTTATGATCAATTCCATGTTCATCACAGTACTCCAGAAAACATGAATTTTCAAATTCTCCTCTATGATCAGACCTGATAGACACAATCGAAATACCTTTCGCATTTTGCACTTTCTTAGCTAAGGTTACAAATGCATCAAATGTTTCACTTTTGGAAGAAAGAAACAAGGTCCAAGTAAATCTAGAGTAATCATCTACAATCACAAGAACATACAGATTTCCACCAATGCTTTTTACTCTAGATGGACCTATCAGATCCATATGCAATAGTTGCAGTGGTATAGATGTGGTGACTATATTTTTAGATTTAAAAGATGATTTAGTTTGTTTTCCTTTGATGCGTGCATTATATTCTTTGTCTTTTTCAAAAGAGATTTTTGGTAAGCCAGTGACTAACTCATTCTTAACCAGTTTTGACAGTTGGTTCATGTTAACATGTGCCAATCTTCTATGCCACAACCAACTATCATTATCCTGACTAATTAAACAGATAGAATCTAAGGAAGGAAGTTCATCAAGATCAATAATATAGCAATTACCATCCCTTTGAGCTTTGAGGATTACTTTGTGGTCACTTTTTCGGATGACTAGGCAAAACTTTGAATCAAACAATACCCAATTCCCTTTGCCACATGTCTGACTTATACTTAACAGATTGTGGTTGAGGCCAATTACAAACAGCACCTCTTCAATAGATGTTTTAAGATTCTTACCCATAATGCCAATACCAACTATTTTGCCATATTGATCCCCTCCAAAGGTCACCTTTCCTCCTTTCTTGTCTCTAAGGGTGATGAACTTCTCCTTATCACTGGTCATATGACTTGAGCAGGCACTATCCATATACCATTTGTTGCTTTTTCTTGCTTTAAGACAAATCTACAAAACAAAGTTCAGAGTTTCTTTTTAGGTACCCAATTTTGCTTGGGTCCTTTTCTATCAGTAGCATTTTCCCTAGATACAAATGTACCTTTGGGAACCCATTTTACCTTCCTGTTAAGTCCATTTTTCTTTGATGCACATGAATTGGAAATGTGTCATTTCTTGTTCAGAAGTGATAGGTGGTAAAGGGGCTACTGGATTGTGATGCAGGAAGAAAGCAATGTAGATAATATTTTTGTTTCACATATTTTGGTTGATCATAGGATTCAATGCGATTTGGAATATGATCTTTTTTTTTATGCCCATTAGCATGCACAAAATGCCTCATATATAGATTTTGATTTTTCTTTGTAATCTTTTCTTTTACTGCACAAGGATCATAACCAAGTCTAACTTTTCCTTGTGTGATTCTCTGACTTCCCATTAAAGCAAACAACACATCTTTACCCTTAGTAAGTCTAGCCATGCCTTTCAACAGATAGTCATTAGTTTGCTTTAATTCAATGCATGATGTACAGCAAACAGATTCAGTTTTATGCAGAGATGCAGTATGAGAAATGTTGCACTGAGATTCTAACTTATTAATCTTTTCTTAGCATGTTTTAGTTCTTTAGCAGTCTTAATGAACTCATCATGCAGCTCATGAAATGCATCAAGTAATTTAGAATAGGAAGGTTCAGATTCATATACCTCATCTTCATGATCACTGTTAGATGAGATTGGAGTTTCTTCAGATGCAAGTGCCATCAAGCAGATATTGGCAATCTCATCTTCATCATCTTCTTCTTCATCTGAGCTGTTGCCCCAGATTGATGAGATATATGCTCTCTTCTTCTTACCTTTATCAGCAGCTTTCTTTTCTTTTTCTTGCTTCTTTAGGAATTATGGACAATCCCATTTGATGTGCCATTGCTTCTTGTAATCATAGCATGTGACAGGCTCTTTTCCTTCTTTCTTGTTGTCTCCAGCTACTCCTTTCTTGAAGAATCTTTTGTTTCTTTTCTTCTTGTAAAATCTTTCTAATTTTCTGACCATCATAGCTAGAGTTTCTTCTTCTAATTCGTCTTCATCATCAATTCTTCTTCTTTCTCTTCAGTAGCTTTTAGAGCAAGACCTTTCTTTTTCCTATCTTGTCCTGCTTCCTTAAGAACCTTTATCTTTCCCTCATATTCTTTAAGGCTACCGAAGAGGGCTGTGACAGAGGCCATTGATTCTCCTTTGGCTTCCTCTATTGCTGTTACTTTGGGTTGTCACTCCAGAGGAAGAGCTCTAAGGATTTTTTTGACCTTTTCTGCCTAAGTGTACTCCTTGCAAAGACTCTTCAATTGATTCACAATGAGGGTGAATCTCTTTTGCTCTTTGATGCTCTCACTTTCCACCATTTTGAAGCTTTCATATTCACCAATGTAGGAGTTCAATTTGTTTTCTCTTACTCCAGTGGTTCCTTCATAAGCAATTTCTAAAGTATCCCACATACCCTTGGCTTTGGAACATTGAGATACTCTGTAGAATTCATCTTGGTTTAATGCACTGACCAAGCAGTGTTTTGCCTTAAAATTCAGCAAGACTCTTCTCTTATCTTCCTTATTCCACTCGTCTTCTGGTTTCTCCTTGTATTTCCCATCATCCTGCAGTGTCATTGGGACAAAATCTCCCTTTTGGATGACATACTAGATGTCCAGATCAATGGATTGGAGATAGATTTGCATTCTCATCTTCCAGTACCCATAGTGTTCTCCACTAAAGACAGGTGGTCTGTTTGTGTTGTTTCCCATAAGTGGTATGCTTTCTCCAAAGCCAGCCATTGAATTTTCCCGGATTGTTAGATCCTTTGTTTGGGAAACCAGTCTCTGATACCACTTCTTAGATATGTTAGCTTCCTAAGGGGGGTGAATTGGGAAGATTAAAATTTTATGCAAAGTCAAGAAAGTGATGAAAACAAAAGAGATAGTAAAAATAGAGTATAAAGTAAAAGAGACCGAAAGCTAAAGACTTTAATGTTGAACTTCGAAGTTCTTCCGTTGTAAAGCAAAATTCAAATTTCAACTTTGACAAATGTTTCTATGTTGGAACATACGAATTTTCAAGTATAAAGTTCTTTTGGCAAGTGTGAATAGTTGTTCAATATCACTACAGTGCCTTCAAAGTTCGAATTTTGGTGCCCAAAATTCGTCTGTTAGTGGGCAGCTCAATAAGGCACAATAGTTCATCTTTTCAAAATTTAATTTTTCAATAGCCAAAGTTCGTCTGTCAGAGAGAGCTTTTATCAGACTTTGTTCAAATTTTGAATTTTTGAACACGAAAATTCGTATGTCAACAGATTATCATAACATACTTGTAAGCTTTGTTTCCAAAATTCAAATGTTCAAAATCAAAGTTTGTCTGTCAGTGAGCTAACTTGGAACTCTTTTTAAACTTTACCTTCAGATGAACTTTGACATATCCTCAGATAAATTTTTCATTTTTCATGAATTGTGTTTTTTCAGAAATTCGAATTTTCAAAACCCAAAGTTCGTCTGTCAGAGAAGGCTCTTATTAAACTTATGTCAATGTTCAAATTTCTGCACTCAAAGTTCATCTGTCAGAGGAATCTCTTTTCTAATTAACTTATTTTCAATTTGAAATTCGAATTTCAGAAGCTCAAGTTCGAATTTTCAAAGCAACAGATTAGCATTAACACTTTAAAATTCGTCTGTTAGTGGGTGTTTTCCTAATATTCCATAAATTATTATAGAATCATATTTTTAAAACATTCTTTTGCAAGTTCAAAGTCTTTTACTCAATTTAAACATGGTAAGAAATCCTATATCTAATCTTGTGCTGGTTTTTCTTTGATTTCTCCACTTGAGATCTTTTATGCACCTTTGATATCTTTTTTCCAAGCTCTAGATGGTTGGTTTGAAATCATCAAAACACTTGATTTAACATCTATATCCATTTACTTCTCCAACATTAATTTCATCCTTATCGTCTTTTTTTGTAATTTCATTCATTTTGTCAACCTAATGCTTCTATTACTTCTTTCTTACTTAAAAGAATGCTTATATAAATGAACCCAGACACACACGTGAGTAATCTTTCCATTTTTCACAAGTTTAAATTGATTTATAGCTAAGGGAATGAGATCAAGGGGTTTTTTCTATGTTTAGTCACAATAAAGGAATAAAAAAATGAGTGAATTTGGTTTTTGTTTTTCAAAAGATGGGTTTGGCAATCATATATATATATATGCCATGTGGTTAGAATTTTTTTTTTTAAATCATTTGAATTTCTTCTTGTTACATAGTAATGTTTAGGTTGGATTGGTAGTTTGGAACCTGTCACTTTTTGTATGAAACTAATATGTTGTGAACTTCTTATTGCTATTATGGTTATAAAATTGCATTGGCTGTTTTATAAATTAGGATACTCGTGTATCAAGCAAAAACCCAAGAGAAAGCCATTGGATTTTGTATTATAGTCCATCCATGGTAGAAATAGTTGAAATGAAAACGTAATTGAGCCATCCAAGGACCACATCCTTGTTCTCTAGGTAGTGAAAGACTATATTTATTTGATTGGTTTCATGAAAAGGGGGAAAAATGATTAATGTGATGATGCTAAATCTGTTTGACCTCTTTTGAACTAAGGCAAGCGTGTATTTTCTCCCCTCTTTAGAAGTGTACTTCTGTTAGGTTTATCAAGTTGCAAAAAGTGTTTATGTCCATCATTATAATTGAACTAATCCATTGTAATCACTATTTATTGCTTGCCTTTCTATGAATAATGCATTTTTTAATTTTTCCTATGCATCTAAATCAATTTCATTGTAGGTGAAGGAGATTAAGTGTTTAGCATAGACAAAAGAGTATAATAGCAAGGCACTAAACAAACTGCTACAGTTGATTTATCTAAAAGGTTAAAGGCGTTGCATTCCCTCAAGGTACTATGATGTTAGTATATGTACTTTAGGGATTATGACTATATTTTGCTGTTCTTTCTGCTATAAACACTTGTTTTGAGGTGTAAATTCCTTTGGTGAGAGTAATACTATATCAAGTTTCCATCATTCTTATTGTCTTATAATTTATCTTCATTTATGTTGTTGACCTATTTATATTGACAATAGATTCTTCCTCAAAAATATAATTTACAGTCATGGTGCTTTGGGTTTTTGGCTATGGATCTCGTGTACATTGGAAGAAATGTTTAGGAGTGTGGTTTGTTTTGTGACCCATTTGCTTCTTGTAATTTGCTGTTTTGCGTTAGTATATGTACTTTAGGGATTATGACTGTATTCTGTTGTTCTTTCTGCTATAAACACTTATTTTGAGGTGTAAATCCCTTTGGTGAGAGTAATTCTATACCAAGTTTCTATCACTCTTATTGTCTTATAATGTATCTTCATTTATGTTGTTGAACTGTTTATATTGACAGTGAATTCTTCCTCAGAAATATAATTTACAGCCATGCATGGTGCTTTGGGTTTTTGGCTATGGATCTCTTGTACATTGGAAGAGAAACTTGTAAGGGTTAGGTAGCTCGGTTTGTTTTGATTTTCTTTAAAAGTTGGTTCTAGGAGTTCTATGAAACAAACCAATGCTTTACTCCTCCATAATCTTTGCTTGATTTAATGGTTGGAGTGGTTCTAAAAGCTAGTATTGCTTGAACTAAAACTTTGTTGCTCAAAAAGAGTTGGTATTGTCATTTGATGCAAGGATGAAAGGTTGTCATTACAGTATGAATTAAGATTTATTTTTACTTGTAGCAGTGAAGCACTTTGAATTTTGATCCTTTGTTTTTGCCTTTTCATTTTCACTTCTCCCATTTCATTATTGCAGTAGAGAAATTAGTAGTTGATGTTTATCTAACTATTATAATATAAGTTCTATAAATGAAATTGGTTGTCATTGTTGGTGGTGCTGGAAAATGTTTAGTGCAAGTCATATTTTTTTGTCTCAGATGGATGTAAACTTCGAATTAAATTTTATGAAAAAAAAACAACATTCTACATCGGTTGTAATTATAAACGATGTAGAAATTGTAGTTTCTACATCGGTTAAATTTACAACCGATCTAGAATAACATAATCATGATCGGTTCTTTACATATGACCGATCTCGAAGATGAACTTTCTAGATCGGTTATATTTACACCCAATCTAGAATTGTTTTTCTACATCAGTCCAAAAAGGCGATCTAAAAAATTCTACTTTCTATATCGGCCACTTCTACATCAGCACCATAACCGATCTAAAATGCCCATTCCAACCGATCTAAAAAGTCATTTCTATACTAGTACAAGTCAATTGAACCATTGTATAAAAGGCAAAAGAGATGGTTAGGATAACAATATGGCAGGCAAGGTTTTCAATGCCCAACCTGTCTAGTTTTAGAAAGAAAACAAAGAAAGAAAGGACAACGTGCGTTTAAAGAATCCCTTAATTATGCTATGTTTGGTAGAAAGAAAATGTGTTTTAAGAAAAGAAAACTGAGAGGAAAAATCTATCTTAATATATTTAGTAACCAATTATAACTTTTACATTGGAAACCCCAGTGTGTTTAATAGCTAATAATAACTCTTGCATTAAATCTAAATTCATTAAGATGGATTTTCTTTCTTTTTCTCCCATTTTCATAACCCATATTCTTTTTACCAAACATGACATTTATTCTTGCAAGCATGTGCAAATGCCTTTTGTCTTTGGAAGCAAAACATAGTTCAGAATGGGTAACCCATGTTTAGCAGCATATTTTTTACTCTAACCACACTTTTTCTCCCTACATTAGGCAACAGAAGGGTGGTGAGGATTTCTCAACAAAATGCATCCATAGTAAAAAAACTATATAAACTATATATATAAGTATCCTTTAAAAGCCATATGAATATCGGTGTTTGCATTATTGTGCTCATACTCACATACAAGAAACCTCTTTGTTTTGGAATCACAATGATCAAGAGCACAAACACGTACCAAGTTTTAGTTGATAGCAATAAGAGATGGAAAACGAACCATTGATAAGTGGCTCACATAAAATTAGTGCCTTGTAGGAAAAGATCAACCCAAAGTGTTATGAGTGTTATTGAGGCTATTACTAGGATTAAGTTGATATTTTCAGTTTTACCCAACATTAAAAAAAAAAAAAGAATTTGCTCATGGAAAATATGAAACACCCCACAATGATAGTGTCTATTATTTGAACATTCCCACGATTGCTTATGTCATAAAAAAAATCATAAGCTAGTTAAGTGATAATTGAAGAAAACACCTGGGATTAAATGACACACTCACAAACAAATTGACTATGGACCCATCCCCATATAATAAAACCTTAATTTTGCCATAGTGTTATACCTTCCAACTGTTGTAGTAGACAGTTTGATCATGGTATATGTTAACATCATACCATAATAGTAGGACTATTACAATAGTAAAAACGATACCTTTTGAATCTACCTAGTAGTTATGTTTGTAGGTGGATATGAAGGCATCTTAAGCATCATTTGAGGTGTCTATTGCATCCTTTGCATTGGTTATTTGCTCTAAGAATAACAAAAACAAAATCCCTAATGTTCACAATACCCCGAAAGCAAATATGTTGATACAGATCAATAAAAGGACAAGAAGAAAATAGAAGATAATAACTTTACATAAAAGACAGCGAAAAAGAACCTGGGTTGGGAACAGGTGAGGGGATTTAGGTGTATGGTATGGAATTCAAACCTTGAAGGCAAAAATTTCACCCTCCAATGCACTCTAACCCACAATTTCCCATTGCCTTTCACCACCGTTGTCAACTTCAATGCCAGATCTCTCTTCTCCATCAACTTTGAGCCAATGACATCGCTACACCAAAGCCCCCTCACTTGGTTTTCCCTAGTCTTTCTCACCCAAATAATGGTGGTAGCTGTAATATTCCAAAATTTATACTGGATATCATAAGATACATAAAAAAAGCCTAAATTAGTGAAAATAGTAGTAAGGGCAAAATGGTAATTTAACAAGTTTAGCCCTTAACTAGAATTAGGTCAGTAGTTCTCAGGTAGGTAAGAATTTAGAAATTAATTAAAAAATCTCAAAATGTAGAAGGATTTGGAAAAATTTGGCATACGCCGATATGGGGAGAAAATGGCGTAAAGGTTTTTTTTTTTAGATTAAAAAAATGAGAAAATTGTGTTTTGGCCTTAATGTTAAGTTTAGCTGGTCACCTAAGAGGGGGGTGAATTGGGTGATGCAAGATTTTGCCCTTTTTGGATCATAACCCAATTTCACCAAGTGTGCAGTAAAACAGGGATGAACAGAGAGAGTGGAGTATAGCGATTGAATAGAGAAGATGAAAAACAATACACAATAATTTATACTAGTTTAACCCAACCACTTGCCCTACATCCAATTGGTATTTATCACTATATCCCACTGGTTTGATCTAGGCACCTTTAAAGTCTCAGTACATCTCACAAGTTTCAGTAGGCACTTGTGAAGCCACTCTCCCACACCCTTACAAGATGTGTAAATCCGTTAGTGTTTCTCCACACTAAGATTCTACCCAGAATATGTAGAAAGAAATATTTACAGAATGAAAACTCTCTTGAAGAGTAGATAATATATTGAAAGCTGACTCTATTGAGGTGGGTTTTTTTAGACAATACTGAGATAGAAAGATTTTACAAATTGTTATAGCATTTTCGCATAAACTCTCTTAAGATTGTTACCCATAAGTTTAAATGATATTCTATTTATAGATTTATGGTGTAACTAGATGTTAGACACAAGATCTAGCTGTTAGAGACGTTACCCAATGGTTACTTTGCAAAACTAGTCGTTCACCAACCACATTTAATGCATTTGACATCCAAAGTTCGAATTTTGGGGTGTTAACAGACGAATTTCGTAGAGACCATAAGCTAAAGACTTTAACGTTGAACATCCAAAATTCGTCTGTTTAAAAATGAAATTCAAATTTTGATTTTGACAAATATTTCTCATGTTCAGACATACAAATTTTCATTTTTAAAGTGCATATGTTGAGTGTGAATAGTTGTCTCATATTTCTGCAGTACTCTCGAAATTCGAATTTTGGAGACCCAAAATTCATCTATTAGAGCTCAGCTCAATATGACACGAGTTCTTCCTTTCAAAATTCAAATTTTGGATGTGAAAATTTGTCTGTTGACTATTCCAGAAGTATTTTCACATTCTGGAGATTCGAAATTCGAATTTTAAAAGCCAAAATTTGTCTGTTAGACTTGAAATTCATATTTCAGAAGTCAAAATTAGTCTATCAGTGGCAAACTTAACATGGCACAAAGGTTCTATTCGAAATTCGAATTTTGGAGGCCTGAAATTCGTTTATCGGTGGCAAAACCTTTGTAACTTCAAACTTTACACTGTAGGCAATTTTACAGAAGCTATAAGTCTCTTATTTTAACTCCAAATTAAGCAAATGACCTGTGGTTGGAAAGCTCTCAATGTCTGCTTTCAAATGAAATAATTTTCACTTCAAAAAAAAATGTATTTTGTGAGATATGACCAAAATAATGATAAAAGATCAAAAGTGAAAATCCATATCTCACTACGCAATTTTAAATAATCATAGCTTTTTCATATGACCTTTATTTTGAGTGAAATAACCTTCTTTGAAAAGCTTATTAAGTCTAGTTTCATATGAAATAAGTTTTATGTCAAATCTGTTAGCAAGGCTGACTTCCCAAGACGGGGGGTGAATTGGGAAGATTGAAATTTTTCTGCACAAAGTGAAATGGGTGAAGATAGCACAGTGTAATGGAAGCAACGTATAAAATAGAGCAAACTGAAAAGTAAAGATAAGGAGAGGAAGACTTAGTAATTTATCCTGGTTCGGTCTATCCACTTGACCTATGTCCAGTCCCCAAGACAACTCTTGAGATTTTTCACTATACAGCAAGAATTCAACGGGCTTCTTGCTAATGCCACAGTACAACGAGTATGCTCTGTTTCTGGAGCTTTCTCAATCTCTCTAAGCACTTCTACAATGTGCTTCCCAATCCCCTTGTGATTTCCTCTCACAAGTAAATCTATCTTCCAAATGAAGAGTAGATTGTTTACAAAGATATAACTCTCTTGAGTAGAGTAGATATGAAGGTTAAAGTACAGATATTGAAGTTGAGAGGTTAAAAGCTTTTGAGAAGAAGATTTGGCAGAAATTCGGTATATACAAGTTTGATTCGTTTCCCACAACTTCAAATGATGTTGTATTTATAGATTTTGGCCTTAACTATACGTTAGAGACTTAAATCTATCCGTTCGGGAAGTTATCCAACGGTTACTCTGAAAAACTATCCGTTTATGAACCGCATTTAATGTTTCTGACATACTAAAATTCGAATTTTGGTTGGTCAACAGACGAATTTTGAAGGAACTGAAGGTTAAAGCTTCCAACGTTACAACACGAAGTTCGTCTATTCATGAAGTGAAATTCGAATTTTGAAACATACAAAATATTTTCACAATGTGACATATGAATTTTCAAGAAGAAAGTTTTTTGGTTAAGAGTGAACAGTATTTTCAATTTTCTACAGTGCCTTCGAAATTCAAATTTTGGAGCCCCAAAATTTGTCCGTCTGTAGAACGTTCAAGGAGGCATAGTAGTTCACTTTATTCAAAATTTGAATTTTGAAGGAGTGAAGTTCGTCTGTTAGAGAGATTCTTTTTAGACTAACTTCAACATTCGAAGTTACAAAACTCTGTCATTTGTATGTCAACATTTCATTCCAACAGACTCACAACCTTAGCTTCTGAAATTCGAATTTTAATGTGTTAGCAAGGTTGACTTCCCAAGAGGGGGGTGAATTGGGAAGATTGAAATTTCTCTGCACAAAATGAAATGGGTGAAGACAGCACAGTGTAAGGGAAGCAACGTATAAAACAGAGCAAGCTAAAAAGTAAAGATAAGGAGAAGAAAACTCAGTGATTTATCCTGGTTCAGTCTATCCACTTGACCTACATCCAGTCCCCAAGAGAACTCTTGAGATTTATCCACTATACAGCAAGAATTCAACGGGCTTCTTGCTAATGCCACAGCACGCGAGTATGCTCTGTTTCTGAAGCTCTCTCAAACACTCTAAGCACTTTCACAATGTGCTTCCCAATCCCCTTGTGATTTCCCCTCACAAGTAAATCTATCTTCCAGATGAAGAGTAGATTGTTTACAATGATATAACTCTCTTGAATAGAGTATATATGAAGGTTAAAGTACAGATATTGAAGCTACAGGGTAAAAGCTCTTGAGACGAAGTTTTGACAGAAATTCGGTATATACAAGTTAGATTCGTTACCCACAACTTCAAATGATGTTATATTTATAGTTTTAGGTCTCAAATGTCCGTTAGAGACAAAATCTATCCGTTGGGAAAGTTATCCAACGACTACTCTGAAAAACTATCCGTTAACCAACCGCATTTAATGCTTCTGACATACTGAAATTCGAATTTTGGTTGGTCAACAGACGAATTTCGAAGGAACCAAATGTTAAAGCTTCCAAGGTTACAGCACGAAGTTCGTATGTTCATGAAGTGAAATTCGAATTTTGAAACTTACAAAACATTTTCACAATGTGATATACGAATTTTCAAGAAGAAAGTTTTTTGGTTAAGTATGAACAGTGTTTTCAATTTTCTACATTGCCCTCGAAATTCAAATTTTGGAGGCCCAAAATTCGTCTGTCCATTGAACGTTCAAAGAGGCACAGTAGATCACTTTCTTCAAAATTTGAAATTTGAAAGGGTGAAATTCGTCTGTCAGAGAGACTCTTTTCAGACTAACTTCATCATTCGAATATTGTAAGTTCTTATCATTCGTATGTCAATGTTTCACTTCAACAGACTCAAGAACTTAGCTTCTAAAATTCGAACTTCAATGTTCAAAGTTCGTCTGTCAGAGAGCAGTTTTGAAACTTAAATCATTCTTAATCTCAGATGAACTTTAACATGGTTTCAGACGAATTTCTTCTATTTTCTCAAGTTTTTTTTTGTCTGAAATTCAAATTTTGAAGACTCAAAGTTCGTCTGTTTTAAAGAAGCTCCTTTCAGACTTATATGAAAATTTGAATGTTGGAAAGTCAAAGTTCGTTTGTCAGAGAGCATTTTTCAAACTCAATTTCATTTTGATTTCAGATGAACTTTAACATTGTTTCAGATGAATTTCTTCTATTTTCTCAAGTTGTGTTTTGTTTGAAATTCGAATTTCGAAGATATGAAGTTCGTCTGTCACTAAGAGGCTTCTTTCAGACTTGGATGAAAATTCAAATTTTGAACAACCAAAATTCGTCTGACAGAGAGCCATCTCTTCAGGCTTATTCAGTTTTAGTTCGAAATTCGAATTTCCTAAAGCAAAGTTCGAATTTCCAACTTGACAGTTAAGTTTAAACTTTCAAACTTCGTCTGTTTGTGGGTGTTTTTCAAATAAGTCAAGATTTAACACTAAATCAAGGTTTGAAAACATCTTTTTCTCAAATCAAAATCTTTTACCCAATCATAACTAAAAACAAAAGATTCTACAAAAGATCTAACAGCAAATACTCTTCAAATTCTTCACTTGAAGCACTTTGATCTCCTTTGATATCTTCAATCCAAGCTCTCGAATGTTGGTTTGGAATCATCAAAACTCTTGATTCAATATAATGTTCAAAGTTCATCTGACAGAAAGCAGTTTTGAAACTTAAATTATTCTTGATCTCAGATGAACTTTAACATTGTTTTAGAAGAATTTCTTCTATTTTCATAAGTTGTGTTTTGTCTGAAATTCGAATTTTGAAGACTCAAAGTTCGTCTGTTTCAAAGAAGCCAATGTCAGACTTATATGAAAATTCGAATGTTGGAAAGCCAAAGTTCGTCTGTCAAATAGTATTCTTTGAAACTCAATTTCATCTTGATTTCAAATTATTTCAGATGAATTTCTTTGATTTTCTCAAACTGCATTTTATCTGAAATTCGAATTTTGAAGATCTGAAGTTCGTCTGTCACTAAAAGGCTTCTTTCAGATTTAGATGAAAATTTGAATTTTGGGGAAAATTCATTTGACAGAGAGACATCTCTTCAGACTTGTTCAGTTTTAGCCCGAAATTCGAATTTCCTAAGACAAAGTTCGAATTTCCAACATGCCAGTTCAGTTTAAATTTTCAAACTTCGTCTGTTTGTGAGTATCTTTCAAATAAGTCAAGATTTAACATAAAATCAAGGTTTAAAAACATCTTTTCCTCAAATCAAAAGCTTTTACCCATTCATAACTAAAGCTAAAGATCTTACAGTAGATCTACAAAATCCTTCACTTGAAACACTTTGAGCTCCTTTGATATCTTCAATCCAAGCTCTTGCATGCTGGTTTGGAATCATCAAAACTCTTGATTCAACAAAATCCATAGTATTTTGAGAGATATCTTAAAAATACTAATTAAAGTTCAAACTCTAGATTCTTGAAAATCATATTTCACTATGTTTAAAAGCAAAGAAGTATTACTTTGATAACCAAAACTTCTTAAGCTAATTAAATGTAATTGTAAATCATTGAGTTTCTACCTAAAGTTTGAATTTTGAAATCCAAAATTTGTCTGTCAGAGGGACTAATTTTGAATTCTTTTTGCACTTTAATATTAGACGAACTTTGACATGACTTCAAATGAATTTTTCATTTTTCACAAATTATGCTTGACTTGAAATTCAAATTTCAACAACCTGAAATATTTCTGTCAGATATAACATCTCTATAACTTTAAATTTTAGTTACCAAAGTTCAAATTTTCAACAAAATACTCAAGCATTAACTTCAAAATTTGTCTGTCAGTCAGTGTTTTTCAACTTTAATGTATGTTAATATCAAATTACTTGATCTAACTCATTTAGAATATACGGTAACAAGATTAAGTAATTTTCAAATATCAATCTCACCTCAAGACCTAAGTGAATATAAAATATACCTAGTGACTAGATTTTTAAATGTTAAGTTCCACTTTCATTTGGTTATTTGGCATGCTCCCTTTTGATCTTTCATTTTTGGAGCATCATTTCTCTTATTCTTTCTTGAGTGAGGCGTGATATTACACTTACAAACCAAATAGTTAGTCCAGTTTATATATCCAATTTATATTATTCATTGTAAAAGTACAGTTAATATATTTACACATAACATGATATATACATTATGACCATAATTAAATACATGTTAATGTACATTTTACTTCTTTAAGGAATATTATATATGTTAGATACATATGAGATATTTGTTCCTTATTACTCTATATTTGTCATCATCAAAACTTATATTATACTAAACCTTACACTCAATAATTAAAATTCTTTACATATTAGTCCCTAAAAATATACGTTACATGGAGGAAGTAAAATGAAAAGAAGTTTGGGAAAAATTACATCTAATGACTCAAAAGTTATAAAAATTATAAATTTATGCTGAGTCCGACGTATTTTTAGAAATATGAAAAATTATAGTGAAAATAAAAATTTTAGTGAGCCTAACCCAATGGAATATAATGTGAAATTTATTAAAATTAAAATAATATTTGTTGGGTAATTAGGGTTTATTATTAATATTTTACCTAATAAATATTATTTTAAATTGTAGACAGTATTGATTCAAGTATAGTGATTGGATCTTGCTAAAATATATTTTGGGTCAAGATAATGATTTTGAATTAAAAGTTATTTTTGAATAATTCTATACCAATTTAATACCAATTTTAGCAAAAATATTTAATCGGTATGGGTAAATTTAATCGGTAAAAGGTATTTTGACCCATAAAAATTATTGAAGCAATTTTTTGCCAAAAAAATGGAGTGATACACGTCTGGTTTCAGAATGAGACACAAGTAGAATTTTTCAACAAGCTTTTTAAAAAAGAAAAGTAAGTAAAATTTAAAAATAAAGTAATAAAGTTATTTTATTATATAGTTATCATATTAAATCATTTAAGCATTCTTCTTCTTCATTCTTCATGCCGAACCATTGCTTAGAGAGGGCAAGAAGGCATGAAAAATGGAGAGCAAAAGGGAGAAGGAAAAGTCACAAGTTTGGTCTCAAATTCTCAAGGTAAATTCTTGCAACTATTCTCTTGTGATCTCATGCATTTTTTAAGAATTTTGCTGGCTATTTTCTCTCATTTTCACCACTAAATTTTTGACCTAGAAAGAGAGTAGAGAGAGAAAATTGTGCCGTGAAAAAAATCAATCCATGAAAAAGGATGTATAGGCTTCAATAATCAAGAATGTGCCATTGGATTCAGATTTTGATGGATTAATATGTTTTTATGATTTTTGTTAATTTTTTGCCTATTTATGGTTTTGAAAATGAAAAGAAATTTCATGATTTTGACCCCAAAAATAAATTTCTTGGGTCCAAAATAGATTAGAACAAATGTGTTGTACAAGAAATTTACAAAGAATAATTATATAGAATTTTAAAGTTAAAGTGTCACTTTGTGAGGCAAGTCATGTAATTCTTGGATTGAGTCTTATTTTGATAATACTATAAGGTTCCAAGAGGCCAAAAAAGATCAAGAAAAATGTGTGCAACGTTTGTGGAACTTGGAAAGCATAAAGGTTACAATGATATTATGAACATGCTATGCTATGATGTTGATGTTTTATGATGTATTTGATTTGTTGGCAGTTTGAATGAGAGTTTGTGACTCTTGGATATCCAAATTTTAATGTGTTACCATGACAAAATTTGTATGAAATTGTATGGTGTAAATTGATCATATGTTTTCCCATGATGTTTCTTTGAATTGTATGACAAAATAAATACATATTTGGTTATAACTACTGAGATTCTTTGAATCTCATTCTCTTTCCAAATGTCTCACTTTATAGGTCTCAAATATGACAAGACTCCCCAAGAAGAAAATGGGAAGGAAAAGCAAGTTGTTGATTAAGTTAAATTTGCTTGCTTTAATGTTTTGCTTGGAGTTTTTAGCAAAAATAATGTATATGATCCTAGGATTATACCAGTATGTAATTATGTCACTTTAGACTTTATAAGATAAAATATGCAAAGTGGAGACAAGAAGTGGCCATGTATGTATATATTAATATGTATTTTGCAAAGTAGAATAGTGTAAATGGCAATTCTGACCACTGTTGAAGAGTGCGTGTACTATTCAAACATGTTTAATATATAAATGCTTTATATGGATATAAACTAGACATGAAGAATGTAATATCCCTATTTTTATGGGATGTTATAAAATGAATAAAAGATGAGAAATAAGGCGAGATGAAAAGACTATATATAACTGGGCTTTAGAATGAATTAATTTCTCATCTAATTTCCTGAAGAAGTTATGTTCAGTCGTTAATTAGAATTAATTTTCTATAAGGTGCTTAGTAGAAATTAATTCCAGAACTTATCCCGAAAAATATGCAATATACCACTTGAATGAAAGTCCACTCCAAGCCGAGCGCAATGGTATAAGTATTGCACTCCCGGAAAGGTCCATGTTAAGAGATAGATCAATTTGAAGTTAATGTGAATAGTGAAAAAGAAATAATAAAAAAATTAGTCTTTAGGTAAAATTACAAGAAAATGCCCAAAAGAATGAATAATTACATTTTTGACTCGGTTTAAGGGCAAAACGGTCATTTCCTACATTAGAAGTAAAATGTGAATAATGAATTGAAGGCCCAAAAATGAAAAAGCTGATATCACAAAATGTAAAAAGAATTGAGAAAAACGGAGAGGTACTATTAAGTGTGAAAAAGAACACAGAGGTCATTTTTTCTAGTTAAACAGAAAAATGAGAAAATTATATTTGGACCCCAAGAATCAAGAATCTTTTGGGCATTTTTGTAATTTTGAGAAATTATAGTCTAAATGAAGCTTTTAATGAGTTAGACCCAATGAAATATAGTATGAAATTTATTAAGGTCAAAATAATATTTATTAGGTAATTAAGGTTTAATATTAATATTTTACCCGATAAAGGTCATTTAGACTACAGGAAAAGGCAGTACTGATTCAAGGACAATGATTGGACCTTAATAAAATATATTTTGGGTCTAGATAGTGATTTTAGATCAAACGTAATTGTTGGATAATCTTGTACTAATTTAAGGACAATTTTAGCAAAAATACTTAATCGGTATGGGTAAATTTAATTAGTAAAGAGTATTTTGGTCCATTAAAGTTTATTATGCAATTTTTGGATAAAAAATAAGGTGAGCCACGTCTGAATCACTTGATGGACACAGGTGAAATTTTTCAAAAAGCTTTTTAGAAGAAAAAGTAAATAAAAGGAGATAGAAAAGTTAATTAGCTAATTAGATGACATAATTATCATTTAAAACTATAACACTTCATCTCCCTCACATAAAAAGCACGCTAAACCAGTGGAGAATGAACACAGAAGCCATGGAACACCTAGGGAGAAAAGGAAGAAGAAAAAGCCAAGTTTGGTCCTCAAACTCTCAAGGTTATCCTCTTGTACATACTTGAGTATTATGATACTTCATGAAGTATTTCTCTCCATTTTCCCTCTAAAATTTTCTGCCCAGAGAGAAAGTAGAGAGAGAAAATGAAGCCATGAAGAAATTAAACCATGAAAGGTAATGTATTGGCTTCAAGGATTAAGGATATACCATTAGATTGCAAATTAATCGAGTAGTTATTTTTCTACAAATTTCTCAAATTTTCTGCCTATTAGGGTTTGAAAAGGAAAGGGAATTTCATTATTTTGACCCCAAAAATGGATTCCTTGGGTCCAAAATAGGTAGATACAAGTATGTTGTACAAGAAAAGCTCAAAGGAGAACAAAATAGAATTTTTAGTTCAATATGTGAATGAGCTTAATGAATCAGTGGCTTGTGGTATCATTTTATGATGTAATAGGGTTCCAAGAAGTGTTTTAAGATCAATGGAAGTGTCCACAAAGTTTGGAGAACATTGGAAAGCACGAAGGTAGTTATTTTTCCATTTATGCCTAATGTTATCATGCTTGATTTTCATGATTCTATAACTATGCCATATATTTGTTTCAATACTTTGTGATGAATTTGCATTGTTAGCTGGTTGTTTGAAGGGTTTTATGACCCTAGGATGTCCATTTTCTAAGGTGTTACCATGCCAAAATTTTTATGAAATTATATGGCATAATATGAATATATGATCTTATGATTACCATTGATGATTTTATGAGATGTTATGATAATATGCTTGCATAATTGGGTGTAACTACTGAGATTATTTGAATCTCATTCCTTTTCAAATATTAACTATGCTAGGGCAAGGACATGGAAGTATTCAATTAAATGCAAGGGAAATGAAGAAGATGATGGAGAATTACTTGATTTTGCAAGTTATAATGTTAAGTTGAGAAAATATGTATCATGTATGTATGAGATGGAATTCTGTAATTACACATGATTATGTTCCTTAAAGTCCTCTTATGAAGTTATATGTAGATTTGGAATAATAAATGTTGATGCATGAGGTTTATAAAGTTTATTATATGAGTTATGGCATAATTATGAACAAGATGACCAGTGTTGATTTGAGTAAGGGAACTCTATTTGAAACAGAGTATTCTATATAAGTGTTATACATACTCTTAAAGTAGACAGAACAAGCTTTTCATAGAGCTAAAGAGCACTTGAATTGGATAAATGTATGAATTATAATGAATTTTTGAACTTAGGGTTCAGAACTGGACAGTGTTAGAAAAACCGGAGCCTACATTGTGAACCCTGGATTTTTCAAAAGGCACTATAAAATCGTGTATAGCTACAAAAATTCAGTAATTTGCATTTATGGAAAGCTCCAAGTCTTAGGGAACGAATGCCACTGGTTTTAAACCCTTTGGAGCTATAAAGAAGGAGTTATGTAATTTCTCCTAAAACTGTTCCAATAGAGGTAGTGTTTTGACCCATAATAGTGAAGTTAATGTCATGCCCTGTACAAGTTGAATAAATGTACAAGAAAAATATTTCTAGAAATTAAACTCACAGGGCTTTCCAATGACATAATGAATGCACAAATTGACTCATGGTAGAGTGTGATATGAATTTTTAAAGATAAGGATAAAATTTTGAGGAAGAGAAAATGACCAAATATATAGTAAATGTTTGAGAAATAAACTGTATAAATTGGTTAAGAGAATACTATATTTCATATTTTTCACATGTGTATAAGGTTTCTATCTATTGTTAGAGACTTAAATCACTATGAAATGATATTTTTAGAATTAGTTATGAATTTTCAAAGTTTAGTCGGCAAAGTGGAAACTACCATATGAACAGTAACCGAAAATTTTGGAAATTCTGATTTTCATTCTTATGTGATTCAAGCTTAGAATCAAGTATAATTAGACTTAAAAGGATTCTAATTCATGGACAATGATTCTAAAAGTAAGGTGTTACAAAGAGCTTTTCATAGACATCAAGATCACTCAATTTGGAATTGTGTGTAATTTATGATAAATTTTCAAAATTATGGTAAGTTACAAAGGTTTTTAAAAATGACCATTGCTATAGTGAAATTTAGATGAATTTATTGTACAAATTGGTCCAGTGTTTGCCTCATTTTATATTTTTTCCATATAGAGAATTTTTTAAGATATTTTTAGAGACTTGAATCACCTCAAGACGATTTTTTAGATTTAGTTATAAATTTTAAAAGTTCATTAGGCAAAATGTGATTAACCAAATGAATAGTACTCGAAATAAAGAAAAATTAGTTTAAGTTATGTTATGCAATCAAGTATTTAAACATGCATTAATGGTCATAAATAGAGTCTAATACATGGAAAATAGGCCTAAATATAAGATGTTATACTAGCCACAGATTTTCTCTCACCACTGGCATCGTTGTCACTACCAGCAACGATTCCCTCTTCCTCGTCAACTCTTTTAGTTGCTAGCTACACATTGCACCCAATATTATTGTTGTTCGCCACTGTGAAGCCGCTAAGCCGTCATTCTTTTATTGAGGATATGCTAGATGAAGCTTTAGGATTTAAAAAGAAAATAAAAAGAAGCAAAATAATGGATCGATGAGGATAAAATACCTAAGCCTTTGATAGCTTTAAAAAAGATGAACCTCCATTGCTGATTATCTGATATGAACCTAGAAGGCTCTTTCAACATGTTGTATGATCAATCTTAAAGGAGCATTTAGCTTTGGAAAGCTCGATAAAAAAAGAACTATTTGGACCACTAAAAAAGCTCTTCGGAGCTTATTGTATCTTATTGAAGGTTCAAAATACTAGTACACCCATAGAGGAATCAAATAATACCATAATCTTTCTTGTTCGGGTCCAAATAATGCCAAATCGAGCCATGCAAATAATGTGACATCATCAACAATTCTAAGGGAGAAAGGAACATTTTTTAAACTGAAATGGAGAGAGAAACTCAAGTCTAAAGGCCCAATACAGAAGAGATTACTTAAATGAGCACATGACCTCATTAAAAGTCACATGATAAGGGTGTTCCACCCACTACTAGAAAAATGACATTTAGCGAGGGACAAATCCCTCGCTAAATGCCATTTATCCCTCGCTAAACTAAAAATAGCGAGGGATTTTATCCCTCGCTAATTTCATCGCTAAAAATGGCGTCGCTAATTTTAGCGAGGAAAGAGTTGATTCCCTCGCTAAATTAGCGAGGGAATTAGCGAGGGATTTAATCCCTCTCTAAACTTAGCGAGGAACTCATTCCTCGCTATTTCCTCACTAAATTACAAAAAATGCAAAATTGCCATGTCACCACAAAGACCACGCCACGTCACATTATTGCCATGTCACCCGCCACCCATGCCACATCACCGCCACGCTACCGCCACATCACCCTACCACCCATGCCACATCACCGTGATTGCGACACGTCACTGCCATGTCATATAATGATTTCAAATATGCATATACTTAGGTTCGAACCCATGACGTCCTGCTCTTAGTGCCTTTATATTCAGACTTTTGCCAGTTGAACTGTAATGTATTTGCAGTCTTTATATGAAATATTAAATATATATTATTTATTTACACACTAATACACACATATATTTATAAATTAATATATTGTTAAAAAATAAAAATATATTATAATTTTAGTTATTAATATCATAAAATATTTTATATTTTGAATTTTGTAATAAATGAATTTTCATTTTCATTTTTTGCCAACAAGTTATAAAAATTAATCTCACTATTTTTATTAATTTAAAATAATCAATTGATAAAAATAATTTTATAACATAATTATTAAAAAAAAATTAATTCATTAAAATTAAATTTTTAATAAAATAATTTTAATATATTAAAATTAATTTTAAAAAATTTAGCGAGGGACAAATCCCTCGCTAGATTCCTCGCTATTCATAATAATTTAGCGAGGAATAAAAAATTCCTTGCTAATCTCTCGCTAAATTAGCGAGGGAAAGGATATTCCTCGCTAATTTCCTCGCTAAATTTAATTCGTCGCTAATTTCTCATTCTTTTTGATCATTTAGCGAGGGATGAGTGATCCATCGCTAAATTCCCTCGCTAAATTGCATTTTTCTAGTAGTGACCTAGAGTATTTTAAAATTCTCTTATTTATTTGATTTAAATTATTATAGAATATTTTATGGCTTCCAACTTGTATTCCATAGGGCCAAATCTTATATTTAAATTAGTTTAATTTAATTTATATTAAATAAACCTTATCTTTAAGGAATATCTAGTATTATTAGGATTAGAATATTATTTTTTATTATTTTCTTTACCATTTTCGTTTTTATTTTTAGGCCTTTAGATAATTAGTTATATTTTTAGAATTTACTAGATTTATTAAGATTATTTGAGTCCCAAATATTCTTAGTTATTTTAGGATATCTATTTACCTATTTATAGGCTTCTTTTGTACACACAATGAAAAAACAGATCAATTAATTTAAAATATTTTCTAACTGTGAATTCTTCACTAGTTCTTCGTGTTCTTTTGAAAATATATCTGACTTATCAAAGTGGTCCAAATAGCATTTTCAGTGGCCCAAATAATTCTCTTTTCATCAGGCTTTCCAAAGCTAATGCTCTTTTGAGATTGATCATACAACGTGTTGAAAGAGCATTCCAGGTTCATATCATCATCCGTCAAAATTAATCTCCAAAATTTGAATAATCACATCCCAGAGTAAAAAAATTTTGGGTGCCAAACTATCTGAGAAATAATTTTGGAATTTGCATAAATTACCCAATACAAATTGCAATTTAAAATATATTTATAGGCTCGAAAAAGTTAATTGCATAGGAAAATGAAGCATAGGAAAATGTCAACATTAAACTCTAATAAATGGCTTCCCAATATTTAAATTTAAAAAAAGAATACATTTGAAAGAGAGGAATTAATACAGAATGTAGTTAAAGATACATATATACTGATATATTTTTCCAAAGAAATTTTAGATTAAATTTATTTCGCCAGCATGATGCCCAAAGATAAGCCAGATTAGCCAAACTTACGAACAACAAAGACTTATCCAGATTCTAATGATATATAATAGATTGGATCTTGACGGCCAGTGTCATAGGGTCTCAATTTTATACTAAGTAGAACTATTCTACTATTTAGTATAGTAGTCTAACCTAAGTCGTTTTGGCTCTAGAGGTTATGATTGATTAAGATTAGAAAAGTAAGAAGAATGTCAAATGCAAACTATATGCAAATAAAACCTAAAACTTGCTAAACTAAGTCTAAAGTATCTATAAGCTACGCAAATGTGATGATAAACTCTAAATTAATTCTAAATGAATGCCTAAGCTAATTACTAATGCAAAACTAAATGAATGAGATGAATGAAACTAGCCTAGTCTAACTTATAATGGCCAAATCTAGTATGAATATGAATGGAAAAATTCGAATTCAAGAATGTAGATGGATGAAAGAATAATGTAATGTATGACTAAGTAAGTAAATGGAATGGATAATGAATGAATAATGAATGGAAAGGGGTCCTAGATATAAGCCAAAATTAACTAAACTAGGATGCAAAACTAACCTACTCTAAAACGCAAGACAAAAATAATGAATATTTCATTTTTTTTATGGAAGCTATGAATGCCTAGAATGAATGGATGAGAGGATAATAAAACCTAAGCTAAATGACTGATTAAATGCAAGCATATGAATTAGCCTAAATGACCTAAACTAAGAATGCAAACTACCTAAACTATGAAAAATCTAAATGCAAGAATGAATAATGGAATAAATGAATGCTAAGTGATATGAGTGTGTGCATGGCGTGCATAAAAGTGTGTATGAATGGTGGGATGTAGCTAAAATGAATGCAAATACAATACACAATTATCCTACATATGAAGCTGAAACTATAACTAGCTAGAGGGGGTTGAATGCTTGTAAACAATGCAAAGAACCTATGAACTAAGCTAAAATATCTAAGTAAATGAACCAATTAAGACCTGGAAGTAAGCTTAAAAACTTTGGGAAGAAGGTGTCTAAATGCAGTGAAATATGTGTGGCAATCCTCAACTTTGCTAGGAGTAGATGCAAATCACAAGACTTAAATGATCGTACAAGAGAATGATGCAAGGACTAGCATGTTAAAGTCTAAACCAATCAAACAATTTATTCCTTCAATTGTAAGTGCAAGACTTTGACATAATAATATCTTACTTCCAATCAAATATTTTGTCAAACACTTAGAAGGCAATGCACATTTACAAGCAAGAGATTGAGCAATTGAATTCCTTGATGATCCATAGCCATGACCGAACCAATATAGTCCAAATCCAACAACCAAGCATCCAATCCATCAACAATGTAGCTACTCTAACTCATTAACCATGCAATTGAAGTAACCAATTAGAGATTAAAGAAGAGAGGTGCTAGCTAAAAATAGAACATGTCATTGGCAAGAAAATATCAATCCAATTACATCAATCCAAATCTCTCCCTTTCCAACAATTACAATCTAATTTCCAGCAATATATCCAACCTAAACCTACAATTCCACCTAGATTCCAATGATTAATCAAGCCTAAACACTAGGTAGAAAAGTAGAAGAGAGATAGGAAGATCTTTCTCTTGTAGTCTAGCCAAATTCTTAAGTTTTCACTGCATCTTTCCTTGCTCCATTAAGGACGCCACAATTCCTTCAAGCTTCCATCATCCTAGCCACGATTTCATCATCAAAGAAGGAGAGGAAGATTTCGGCCATATGGAAGAAGAAGATAAGAAACTGATTATGCTCTTATAATGCCTTCAACTTGCTCTTCTTCAGGAATTGAGAATTTTCCAACTACCTTCCTTGATTCAACTCATAGCCAAATCTGAAAGGATGAAAGGAGGAAGAAATATGAGTAAATTAATGCTAGGAAAGGGATGGATTGAAGGAATGTAGAAGGAATTTAGTGAAAAAGTGAGAAGAATCAATGGAATTTCTTAAAAAGAGGTGAATCGATCAAGAGAGCAGTCAAGAATGATAAAGAGCTTGGAACCAAGGGAAAAAGCATGATTGGAGGCTTATTCAGATATGAATTCTCCACTAAAATCGACATTTTAGGCATTAGGAAGGGACAAAGAGGGAATTTCAAAAAAGGTGAGCTTAGGTGGATTAGTGATGAAGACTAGGAAGTGATGTGTCTTGAGTCCATCAATTAGCTTGCTTGCTTCCTTCTGTCACATATGTAGGCCAATAGCCCATTGGCCTATTAACATATCCATACCCAAAGACCTACTGTCATACCTTATTTTCTTATATTATTTCTCATGTATAATAGCATATATGATGCTAAATGAGCTAATTTAGAAGTTTGAATCAATAAAAGATAAAATGAGAAAAATTCAAATTTTCAAAATACTATTCCTTTAGTAATTTGGTTTTCCCGGCTAACTTTGTAAAATCATAACTAATTCTAGAAAAAATCATTTGAAGATGATTTAAGTCTCTAAAAATAACTAAAATCATTTCCTACATGGGAAAAATGTACAAATGGGATTTAATTGATCCAATTCATTCAAAAAATTTGTCCAATTCTAATATTCATTTGGTCAAAACTACTTTTCCAGATTTTCTAAGCCTTCTTCAAAAATTGATAACAATTTGTATACTTATCCAAATTAAGTGATCTTTAGCTCTTTGGAAAGCTCTCTATGTTTACCTTCCAGACATATATAACACTCCTATAGAAAACTAAATTTCGAATGAACAGTGACCATATACTAATCAGTGCTCAGAACTGGATAGTTTTGCATACAACTTCCAAAACTAAATATATACCATTCTTACATGATTCAAACTCTTCCAAAATATGTTCATAACATCATAAGAACTCTAAAGGAACATTATAGTAATAAAACACAGCTTCATGAAAATACATATGATTTCATACATAATTACAAGAAAATAAGCAACCAAGGTGGCTATAAATCTAATTATCATTAATCTTCTCCTTGTCTTTTGTCTTCTTGGAGGCCTTACCATCACTTGAACCTATAATGTTAGTGTTTGGGGGTGAGATTTGGAAAAATCTCAGTAGCTAATTTATTTCATACAAATATATCATTCAAATTTCTTAAATATTTTACATATAATCACATAAATAATTAAAATACCATATCGTTAAGTAAAAATTTCAGCAGAGTTTTCTCTTAGAAATTGGACATCCCGGGGAATAAAACCCCTCATTTTACAACCAAAACCAGTCACAAAACAACACTAGTATAATATGGCAATAAGATATAATTATGAAAACAACTAAGAATAATATATTGCAATAAAATAAGCTGAGCTTCCTCTTATGTTTTTCTTAGCTTTTCCACTTGGAATCAAAGCTTCCACTAGCTTTCTTAAACTCCCAAAAGTCCTAAAACATCATTCAATATTCACTAAATCATTTGAATCAAAGGGTTTCCTCATAAAGACTCACTTGAACTCTAAAATTTCATATAGTTTTTTATCTTAAGTTTTTTCTTGAGTCCAACACTTATTCTTAGTTAATTTGGACCCAAGGAATCTATTTTTAACATCAAAACAATGAAAATCCAACTCTTTCCTACACTTAGTCTTGACCAAAAATTAGGGATTTAGGAGAGAAAAGAGGAACTTTCAAAACTTGTTTCCAAACATACCAAATCTTGTTCCTTTCACTTAATCTTATGCTTTCTCTTTAATTTATAGCACAAAACCACTTTCTTTCCTAAATTCACACCAAAGCTGAAACTAAACAGTATGAGGAGAGGAGAAAAGTTCAAGGAAACCATCTTAAACTACTTAAAAACTAAACTAGAAACCATGAAAATCACAAGTAGAAACTTACCAATTTTTTTCTTGAATTTCTTTTTCTTTTTTCTTCTTCCTCTTCTTCATGTTTTTCTTCTCCTTCTTTGCTATTTTTCATACCTCTCTTCCTCCTTTTTCTTATGCTTAAGTCGACCAAAACATGAACCAAAGGGGAGAGTATATAAAATTTGCTAATCAATAAAAATTGCCACTTAATGTTCTTGAAATTTCTATGGAAAATGACATAATTAATTGAATAATATAATTTCATCATTGGTAGCTTGTTGGCCACAAAATAGGGAGTATTTTTGTCCAAAAATTTTAGATATTTGCTTATTCAGATATATCCTGAAGCGGTCTGGATAAATAAAACTACTTTAGCAGTATATTTTACTATTATTGGGATACTAATTATAATTATATTGGGATATAAAATTACCGTAATATACTTATCCCAATTGTTCCAAATATAAGATCCACACATTTTTTTCTTAATGAATACTATCTTTTTTTGTAGTTCAAATTGACTTTTATCGGGTAAAATATTAATATTAAATACTAATTACCCAATAAATATTATTTTAATCTTAATAAATTTCATACCATATTCAATTGGTCTTAACTTATTAAGAGCTTTATTTTGACTATAATTTTTCATATTTACAAAAATGTCATTGACTCAAAATAAATTTATAAATTTTAAAACTTTCAAGTAATTAGATATAATTTTTCTCAAACTTATAAATTTTTCTTCACTCTTGCGTACCTCCACCCCTCACGGCCTTGTCTCTCCTTTTTTTTAAGGGTAAAATTATCATTTTCTTTTTTTTCTTTCCAATCGAAATAATTGACTTCTTTACCCTGTTTCATGCAAAACGACGTATATACTCATTTTTACAAATTCCTTATAGATTTTAAAATATTGAGTCTTAAATATCCAGAAAAAATTACAGGATATTATACCTACCAATATATGTTATAAGAAATAATCAAGATATGAAATATTCAAGTATTTAACATTATCTTATAAAACTTAAATCTAAAATTATAAAATCAATTAGAGCATGATTTGGGATATGATTAGCACAAATTTCATCATAAAAATTCAAGGGAAAATATCTTAGGAAAAATGATAAAAATGTCCTTACTTAATCAAACTTTGACATTATCTGATTTCAATTCCCTTGTGACTTTGGCCAACCTAATTATGTAAAATTAGGTTTAATTAAGTTCTTAAAATAATGGTTAGGTGATTAAATCTTAAATCTATAAGAAAAATTAAAATTAAATTCAAATGAGTTTCTAACTAGGGGTAAAATAGTCAATAAATAGAATTAGTGCATAAAAATGACCACAACATAAATGAAAAAAATAATAATATGAAATGATAGCATTCATCTAACAGTGTATTGAATGATATCTCCGAAATAAACTTATGAGAAATCTCTTGAAAAACCCTAATTTAATCACCCAATATTACCCATTTAAGCACATAACTAACCAAACTTAGTGGAAATAGCTATAATGGAAAGAATTAAACCCTAAATTTAAGGAATATAATCAATTAGTACAAAATAAACATAAATCCAAGGATTTAACACATATTTCCACAAAGTACTCAAAATCAGCTATAAAATGAAAATGCATTAAAAACCCTAGAATTAGCTAAAATAAAGTAATAAAACACTAGTATTATGGGATAAAAATATGTAAAAATAGTGATTTATCAATTCCCCCATTCCTATTTTTTTCACTTTGAGGGAAAATAAATAAAAAAATCAAGGAAACCCATAAAAAAAAAAGAAAACAAAGAAAAACAAGAAAACGAGGATCGGTAGAATAAACACACTAATGCAAAATAATGTCATCACATCCACCCATACAAAACAAATTAACATCCATTATACAATCCAAGTACCATGGTAAGAAAATTAATCAGGGTTTTCCAAGCTAATGGTCTTCATAAAAGAAAGATAAATGTATTTGAAGTGAATCATTCCTACTTAAGTGTTTAGGTAAGGTGTTTACCCGTAAATTCTCTTTCTACTTGGTCTCTTTCCATAAGCTTGACAACTTTCTAGACTCTCCACCACTTAATGATCAAGTGTATACAATGATTAAGAGGACTTTTATTCAGGACAGTTAGGATAGAAAAGAAAGGGGTTCACACGGAAATGGAAAAGGACAAATAAAGCAAGCAAACAAATGATAGTTGACAACTCTAGTAATCAAGATCATAACATGAATTAGAATGGATCGATGCAAACTACTTAGACCTTATTCTCAACCTAAGAAAAAGTAAACAACTCAAAACAACAATATTTCTTTTTCTTTTCTTCTCTTTTCTTTTTTTATCTTTTTTTTTCCTTGTTGGGTACTTTTGCTCTTTTCATCCCAACTTTTTATTCATAATCTTTCTTTCTTTCTTTTCTAAATTTTTTTTCAAAACAAAAAGTTAAAGAACACTGTAGCGTCAATATGCTATGCTGCAACACAAAATATACTACATCTTGTTAGCAAGGCTGACTTCCCAAGATGGGGGGTGAATTGGGAAGATTGAAATTTTTCTGCACAAAGTGAAATGGATGAAGATAGCACAGTGTAATGGAAGCAACGTATAAAACAGAGCAAGCTGAAAAGTAAAGATAAGGAGAGGAAAACTCAGTAATTTATCCTAGTTCGGTCTATCCACTTGACCTACGTCCAGTCTCCAAGACAACTCTTGAGATTTTTCACTATACAGCAAGAATTCAACAGGCTTCTTGCTAATGCCACAGTACAACAAATATGCTCTGTTTCTGGAGCTTTCTCAATCTCTCTAAGCACTTCTACAATGTGCTTCCCAATTCCCTTGTGATTTCCCCTCACAAGTAAATCTATCTTCCAGATGAAGAGTAGATTGTTTACAAAGATATAACTCTCTTGAGTAGAGTAGATATAAAGGTTAAAGTACAGATATTGAAGTTGAGAGGTTAAAAGCTTTTGAGAAGAAGATTTGGCAGAAATTCGGTATATACAAGTTTGATTCGTTACCCACAACTTCAAATGATGTTGTATTTATAGATTTTGGCCTTAACTATCTGTTAGAGACTAAATCTATCCGTTGGGGAAGTTATCCAACGGTTACTCTGAAAAACTATCCATTTACCAACCGCATTTAATGTTTCTGACATACTGAAATTTGAATTTTGGTTGGTCAATAGACGAATTTCAAAGGAACCGAAGGTTAAAGCTTCCAACATTACAGCACGAAGTTCGTCTGTTCATGAAGTGAAATTCGAATTTTGAAACTTACAAAATATTTTCATAATGTGACATACGAATTTTCAAGAAGAAAGTTTTTCGGTTAAGAGTGAATAGTGTTTTCAATTTTCTACAGTGCCTTCGAAATTCGAATTTTGGAACCCCAAAATTCGTCCGTCTGTAGAACGTTCAAGGAGGCACAATAGTTCACTTTCTTCGAAATTTGAATTTTGAAGGAGTGAAGTTCGTCTGTCAGAGAGATTCTTTTCAGACTAACTTTAACATTCGAAGTTACAAAACTCTGTCATTCGTATGTCAACATTTCATTCCAACAGACTCACAACCTTAGCTTCTGAAATTCGAATTTTAATATTCAAAGTTCGTCTGACAGAAAGCAGTTTTGAAACTTAAATTATTCTTGATCTCAGATGAACTTTAACATTGTTTCAGACGAATTTCTTCTATTTTCATAAGTTGTGTTTTGTCTGAAATTCGAATTTTGAAGACTCAAAGTTCGTCTGTTTCAAAGAAGCCACTATCAGATTTATATGAAAATTCAAATGTTGGAAGGCCAAAGTTCGTCTATCAGATAGTATTCTTTGAAACTCAATTTCATCTTGATTTCAGATTATTTCAGACGAATTTCTTTGATTTTCTCAAACTGCATTTTATTTGAAATTCGAATTTTGAAGATCTAAAGTTTGTCTGTCATTAAAAGACTTCTTTCAGACTTAGATGAAAATTCAAATTTTGGAGAAGAAAATTCATCTTACAGAGAGACATCTCTTCAGACTTGTTCAGTTTTAACCTGAAATTCGAATTTTCTAAGGCAAAGTTCGAATTTCCAACATGTCAGTTCAGTTTAAATTTTCAAACTTCGTCTGTTTGTGAGTATCTTTCAAATAAGTCAAGATTTAACATAAAATCAAGGTTTAAAAACATATTTTCCTCAAATCAAAAGCTTTTACCCATTCATAACTAAAGCTAAAGGCAATTACTTAGAAATCCTTCACTTGAAACACTTTGAGCTCCTTTGATATCTTCAATCCAAGCTCTTGCATGCTGGTTTGGAATCATCAAAATTCTTGATTCAACACATCTCTCATAAAAGCACCGCTGCAAAGTGAAAGTAGGATGGCTACAGCATAGAATGACACTCAAAATCAACCTCAACAATGCTGTAATGTAAAAATGGAATTTTACATTGCAGAATGCAACTCAATAACAAATGATCATGATGAAAGACAAGTAGAATGCATCAATCCATTCTAGAAATGATGTATGTCCTTAACAACTAGAGAAATCAATCATCAATGAAGGGTAAGATAAGAAATGAACAATGCATGACAAATGGCTAAGGGGTAAGAAAGGAACAACCAACGCTTAAAGGGCTAGGCAAAGGATATAAAATATGAATAGGTTATCTATTCGGCCATGGCTAAAATATGCATGAGAATGAATGCCTTTATCATGTCAAAGTGATGCACAAGATAGAAATGTAGTCTCAAGTAAGAAATAAAGCTAAGTTCTAGATTGGAAACCAAAGTAGAAAGGCACACCCAAGAAATGAACATATAGGCTTAACATCCTCACCAAGAGTAGTTGACCTTTCACTTAGAATCCCTAAACTAATAAACTTGCCATTTAACTTGGAAAATATGACACACATAAAAATGTTTAACAAGTTAGGATATTCAAACAAAGATCAACAAAAGCATGCAATTCTACCATTCAAAAATAATAAAAAAGTTGATCTATTTAAACCACTGATTTTGACTGATTTAAATAGTTCTTGATCGATTCTATTCTATCTAGTTTATCCCTTATTCTATACTAGACCAAGGACCAATTCATTAGTTTTCCAATAGAATCAGCTGGTCCAATCTAATTTTGATAACCACTAACTAAAAACAAAACATCTTTGAGAAGTTAATCAAATTTCTTCTTAATCATAAGCTTCCAACCAAGGAAGAATTGATGGGAAGGGAATATTGTAATCAATGTTATCAAAACCAAACCAGTCATTGAACCAGTCAAAGTATTGATTCAATGGTTCAACCAAGGTTTAACCTGGACCAGACTGGTAGTGATTGAATTAACATATTTTAAATTAGAAATATGAAAAGTAAAAGAAGTTGAGGCTACCCACCTTTAAGGTTTCTCTAATTCTTTCATAATTAAATGTTCCTAATGTGTTAATGAAATAAAATAAAGCTATATGAAAAGAATAATGAGCATGGAATGGAATAAATTAGAAAAAAAAATTAACATGACATTAACAATAGTTATTTAAGCAAATTATTTAACTGCAATTCTATTAAATTAGTAAGAAAATTTTAATTAAATTTATAACTTAGTTAAAGTATAATAAATGTTTGATTTATTAAAAATTAATTAATTTTAATAATAAAATATTAAAACCATTACATTTATGATATACATCGGAACAAATGGACCAAAAAATATGCCTTGGAATGAAATTTGAATAGTATTATTAATTATTCATAATGATTTTATGTGAATAAATAAATACCAAACCTTTTGAAAATAGTAAAAGCTTTCTTCTAAATGAAAGCGTTTTTCAACCAGATTTTAGAATAAAACCTTAGGGGTTGGGAATAAGGAAAATAACGTCCTTCAAGAAGCAAAAGCAAAGGTCATATCTTCTTGAAAAGAAAATAAAGCAAAGGCAATGTCTCTAGAGTAGATTCTTTAGGACTCTTTTATCATTTAACTTTCAAAAGCAATTGCTAGGGTTTTGTAAGAGAGGAGGAGGAGTATAAAGTGCCAAAAACCATGGTTAAGGGGCAAGCAATAGTCAAACTAACAATGTTTTGGCCGCAAGAAGAATGCTGTCATTGTGACTCATTGCAAGCATGGCTATTTGTTTAAACTCATGCAACTAGAGATTCTTCAATTCAAAGCTACAACTCATTTCAGTTTCCCTTTCTTCTCCATTGCCTCTAGTTCCACTTTCTTCTCCACTTCGTCTGTCAACCAATTACTCAAGATGCAATTTCTTTTGCTATTTGTTTGTTGAAGCTTTGGTTCTATAAGACTTAATTACTAGATTATTTGTTTTCTGTTAATGGCAGGTTTGTTTTCTCTTCTATTTTGGTCTCTACTCTATTTAACTGCTAACTTATAGTATGAAGTATTTGATTGGTATAATTATTTTGCTATTGTATTTTCTGTATCCCTTATTATCCTAAGGGTCAATAAGTTTCTAGCTCATATATGGGTTTAGATATTCCTGGACTAAAGTCTACTTCCCTTAATTTATAATCTATCTGCAAGTTATCTATCGAATTTTGTGCTTTTGCATACTGTATTGGCTTTCTATTAGTTAGACTAGAGGATACCATTCTAGTAAATGTTTCAAAAGTAATATCTCTGTCTGAGTTTCTAACTATTTTTCCTAATTCAATTCTTACTAAAGGTTTTGACTTTATTAATCTGGCAAATTTCCAATTAGTTTGGATATTTATTTCTTTATGCTTTAATCCTTCAGGGATTATAATTGTAGTTTTAGAGGGGTCTCCTATTTCTATTAACATAGATTCTCCTTTAAGATATTCCTTTTAAAAGCTTTGACATTATTAGGTTAGCTAGTCACCCAAGAGGGAGGTGAAATGAGTGATGCAAAATTTTTGTCTCTTTTGAAGTGCAGCCGATTTTCAGCAAATGTTGCAACAGAACAGTGATGAACAGAGTATGATGAATGACATAGATGAAATAGGAAAATGAAGGATCAGACACAAGAAGTTATACTGGTTTAGCCCAAACCACTTGGCCTACGTTCAATTCTCAAGCCACCACTTGAGATTTTTATTATATCCCACAAGTTTGATCTGGTTACTTATGAAGTCTCAATACATCCCACAAGTTTTACTAGGCACTTGTGAAGTCACTTTTCTCACACCCTTATAAAATGTGTAATTTCCTTAGTATTTCCCCACATTAAAATTCTACCTAGAAATTATAGAAAGAAAGATTACATAATAGAAGCTCTTTTTAAGAGTGGTTAATACGTTGAAACTCATTATAATGAGGTGGGTTTATCTTTAAATGTCACAAAATAATTTTATCCATTGCAGCAACATTTTGGCACTTAACTCACTTAAATTCATTACCCATAAATTCAAATGAAATTTTATCTATAGATTTGTGGCTTAACTTGTCGTTAGACACAATATCTATCATTTAGACACAAATTCTAGCTGTTACTTTACAAAAAAAGCTGTTCAACAACCACATTAAATGTGTTTGACATATCAACATTTGAATTTTAGGGCTCAACATATGAATTTTGCAGAGTCAGCTTAGTTATTTACTTAATATTGAACTTCAAAATTCGTCTGTTACTAAGTGATATTTGAATTTTGAGTTTACAAAAGATATCTCATGTTAGTTTATACGAATTTTTATATTGAAAGTGTGTCTGTTGGATTTAAATAGTTGCTTCAGATTTTCACAATACACTTCAAAATTCAAATTTCAAAAACTGAAGTTTGAATTTCAAAGACCAAATTTCAAATTTCATGCACTGAGATTTGTCTATTAGAGGTATGTTTAACATGACACAAAAGTTCTCACTTTGAAGTTCAAAGTTCATTTGTCAGATACTGTGACTTTGAACTTAACCTACATTCAGATTTTAACTAAGGTTCATGTGAATTTTTCACACTTTCACTAACCATGCTTAGCCTAAAATTTGAATTTCACAACCAAAAATCATCTATCAAAAATAAAACCTCTGTAATTTTAAATTTTACTAAGTAAAATGCGAATTTTGCACAAAATAAATATGAGTTAAATAACAAAATTCGTATGTTAGTCAATATATATTAATCTAACTCATTTAATACATATGGTAACAAAATTAAGTAAATTTCAAGTTTAAACCACCTCAAAACCTAAGTGAAAATAAAATATATCTAATAGTTAGGTCTTGAAAAGTTAAGCTTCACTTTCATTTAGTCATTCCATTCTTGGCATGCTCCCTTTAGATCTTCTATTCTTAGAGCTTCTTTTCTCTTTTTCTTCTTCTTTGAGTGAAACATGAAGTTGAACTTTATTTCTTTATTCCAATGCTCACTCTTCCTTTTTGAACAATCCTACATTTAATGTATTACATTTACAAACTAAGTAATTAGTCCAATTTATATATCCAACTTGCATTGTTAAATATAATAGCACAGTATATATATTAGTACATAGTATGATATATGCATTATAAACATAGTTAAATACATGCTAATACACTTTTTACTTCTTTTAGGAACAAAATATATGGTAAACAAATATGATGCATTTATTCCTTATTACTCTACATTTGTCATCATCAAAACTTATACTATATGAAATCTAACAATCTCCCTCTTTTTTATGATGATAAATCACTAGTAAAAAATATACTTAATAAAAGATTAACACAAATAATGCAGTTTATCTCAGTTATTTTCAGATTAAACACATGCATATTTTTCACACGATTTCTCTCCCTATTTGACATCAAATAAAAGGTTTGAAGAAAAATTCTCCCACAAATTTTCTCACCCTATTTGTGAGGTTGTGCCAGTAAACACATATGTCTAGTGTTATTTCAAGCACAAATTAAAGTTTCCCCACAACCATCATCCTTTAACCAAAATTTTGTTAAGTTTTTTGTAATATGAATATAATTCTACATTGTATAACCATAAAGGTAGTACCCCTTTTCCAGGTTCCATCTAATCCTACTTCCATGACCGAAGCTTCCCTACAATCATTATCCCTTAACCCTATAACATAGTTAGGAAAGCAGTCAAAATATATAGGCCTTTCATGTAGGTTTGTTTGAATTATTCCTACTATGGATTCATAAAAATTTGTTTCCTGTCTTCTATCTCTTAAACATTAAACATGAGTTTATCTAGTCCTAATTTGAAATTAGGTTTTACCACTACTTGTATCATACCAATATGCATCCAATTGTATTTATCTTTAAATTTCTTTACCGTTTCGGCTTGGATCATATATATCATTTGTCTTTTCTTGTTTATTCCTATTTCTTTTTCTATAGTTTGGCTTACATAAGAAAAATCAAAGGTAGTAGATCTATATACCTCTTCTATAACACCCCTCATGATATCTTTCGTGGCATTGTGTTCAGGACCGAAGAAAACAGGATGAAGGAAGGTTCATGTGGAGTCTAAAAGAGCTCCACACCATGGCTTGAAGCAGAGCCGCCGCAGAGAGAGCGAGTCAAGTGGCGTTTTTTCAATTGAAACTGGTAGAGCCGTAGCGAGATGCCCTGGAGCCATGGCGAGATTCAGGATTTTTATTTAAATTTGGATCATTACAGATGGTTAGAAAGAAAGAAACAAAGGGAGCGACGGAGGAGAAATGAGGAGCTCTGCTAGGGTTCATGTTTTCCGGCATCTATGAGTGATTTTCGGACCTTGGAAGCTTGGATTCAAGTTGGTAAGTGATTTCTACTCCTCCCTCTCCATTTTCTTCGGTTGAAACTTGGGGTTTTCGGTTTTGAGTTAGGATCTTCGATTATAGCCGAAATCCACTGATTGAAATGGATGAAATGGGGTTAAAAAAGTATGTTTTGGTATTCTTGTTGCTTGGATGTGAGTTTTAAAGGGTTTATGCATGATTTGAGCTTAACCTAGGTTGTTTTCAGTTAGGGCTCTTGGGAATCCAAAGTGTGTGTGGTTGAGTAGTGTTTGAATGGTTCCTAGGAGCTTAATGATGCATGAAAGAGGTGTTGGAACTTTGGGTTAGGCCTAAAGTGGTTGAATTATGATGTTTGGTTATTGGTATATTGTGTTAATTGAGGAATTGTGATCTTGTTAAGGTTGTTTGACTACTCGGAGAAGGCTAGTCATGGGCTTGGTGTTCAAGAAAGCTTGTGGAACTCATGTGATCATGGTATTGACAACCTGAGGTAACCGGGTGTTTGTTTATATTGTATTGTTTACGTTGTATGATAGAACATATATTTGTGTATATATGCATGTTTCTTTCATACTACAATATTGATGTGTTTGTGTGTACTGTTTTCTATATATATCGTGGTATGCATACGGCTAGATGATGATTATGATGATGATTGGAGATGATGATATTGACATGACATGACATGATGTATACATGACATTATGATATGATGATGATTATATGGTTGTACATGAGCATCACCACATGGCATTGTGAGATTGTGATCTCTGGCGTATTAGGTGGTAGTGATGTGATAACGATATGATGTATGATGATGTATATATGTTAGGGAGAATAAGGATGGAATATGTATATATGTTAGGGACGATAAGGACGGAAATATATATGTTAGGGAGGATAAGGATTGGATTCCTGCGATGGAGACATGTATTTCATTCATTTTACATTGCATTCATGAGTTGTATGAGATATATGTATATATATATGTGTGTGTGGTTATCCCCAGTTACTAAGACATCATCTCATACCCCTCTCCCATTAACTAACCTTTCAGGTGATAGTTCTGGCACTAGTCCAAAGAAGACACGGGAGAAGCTACGTATATGGGAATAGTCTATTTAGTAGTTGTAATTTTGGATAATGTATCTTGTGCCAAGTAGGATAGAAGGTTTTGTAATGAATATATGACATTGTAAGGATTGTTATGGATGGATGTATGTATAGTTATGTATGATGTACGTATGTGTTATATATGATGAAAGAGGTTTTGGGCTTGGTTGGTGCATTTTAGGGCCTATAGCCCATTTTGTTAAATAGGGGTTCCAAGGGGTCAAATCTCAGAGGAGTGGTTCCTTTGAGGGTGAAACCTCTTTGGACAAGTTTGTTTGGAGGTTTTAGACCTGTGTGAATAGTTTCTGAGGGACCAGTTGCCTTTGGTGGTAATTGGAGGTGGTTAGTGGTGAGTTTTGGTCAATGAGTGGCCAAAACAGTGTTAGGAGTCCAAAATCTCCATACGGAGTTGGATTGAGGTGAAATTGGTGTCTATGTTTAGATTGGGATTAGATTGACTTGTGAGAATTGGAATCAAGTCAATCGGAGGTCAGAGTATAAAGTTATGCGCGTTGAAAGACCGCCCTAGGTGTTAAGTTTTGCTAATGTGGAAATTAGCATGGGGCGCCACGGCTCCAGAGTGCAGGCCGTGACGCTAGAGAAGGTAGAAGCGTATGCAAAACAGGGGAGGCCGGAGCTGTGGTGGTATTGAAGCGGCCGTGGCCCCAGCCCAGTTTTTGGTGTTTTTGGGTTCCTTTCTGCTATTCTAAAGTTTTGGAGTATTGTTTTAAGATGTCAAGATTGTGTTTGGTTGGAGTTTTGAAGTTTTTGGTCAAGTCTGGAGATGACAAGAGGTAGGGTGTTACATCTTCTTTCTTGAATACTAACATAGACTAATTAGTTAATACTTTCTGTAGACTTAACTTTGTTATTTCACATTCATTATTATATGATTGGCATCATTTATTTCTTGTTTTGATTCTTCATTCTCAGTTTTATTTGACTATAGGCTTAGACTCTTGAGACTTATTTTTTCTCTTATATCTCTATCATATCCTAAAATTCTTCTAAACTAACTCATTCAACTATTCCTATAATGTATTTAACTATCTCTTCTATCTAAGTTTAATGGGAACATTAGGCTAACCCAAAAGGATTTACTAATTGCCGGGTCCAGCCTGTCAGCTTGCCAATGTTCCTACCCAGATAGAAAGATATAATTAAAATATGTTATAAAAATAATTATATTTAAAAGAAAGCAAGGCTCTGATATCAGATATTAAGATAAGAACTAAAAGTAAACAAAAGAAACAACGAGAAATAACTGTAATATGAGATTTTATTTCAAAATAAAACCAACAAAGATGGAGATGGCAAAGAAAATATAAGGATTACAAAGAACTTTAAACACAAAGGTGTAGAGGGGTAAGGAAGTGGAAGAGAATTGAAGTGAAGTGTGTCTAGATTGATACTGGGATGAGCTTTTTATAGAGAGCTCCTATTCCTACGTTTCATTACATTTCGTTTTCATTTCTATTATATTTACTGCATCTAGATTTCTTTTGATTTGCTTCTCACTAGATTCTTCCTATTTTTAGCCTTATCATGCTTTAAGGACAATTATGATCAGATTCCTTTCGCTTTTCTTCTAGCTAGATTCCCCTTGTTTTTGGCATTTCTTCCTCATGATGAAATAATCTCTCTCTTTCTTTAGCTTTTCTTTCTCTCTTTCTTTTATCATTCCTCTTTTTTCTGTTTTCTTCTTCTCTCTTTCTTTTTCACTATTTTTAAACAACTTTCCTTTTCTGATAATTTTTCTTTTCAGACATTTTTTCTTCTCTCTCTCCCCCTACTTTTGAATGAGGCATACATGTGAGGAGATTTGGTCACTAGCTAGAACTCGTCGTAATCTATGCAAAAAAAAAAATTCTTCTTCTCCAAGTTTCTGCAGATGTTGTTTCTGATGAGGCCACTTGAGATGCTATCTCATTGATTTTGTTGGCCTATTCTTCATTTGTCTTTGCTGTTACTTATTGTGTCATTAATTTGCTCTTTTCAAGTAAAAAAGTAGTAGAGGTTTTGACTCAATTTTTTTCTGTATTGGATTTTGTTCACTTATTTACGTGTCCTTATCAACAACTAAAAAGCACCAACTGATAATCCATGGCACTCTAAAATGATAAAAGAAATAGAATAGTTTTTCTTTTTCAGGATAATCTGCTATGGCTTTAAATGCTTGATATCCTTCTTCAACTATTGTCAGTAATATTTTCTTCACTAGGCCAAAAATTTGGAGTCACTCCATAAACCATCTCAGAAATTGGTTAGGGCAGTCCTTATTGATCCATACAAACCATGAGTGGTCATAATTTTTATAAATAAACACATTATACAAAGCTTCTTTATAATCTAGATAGTTATAAGTAAGCATGTGATAATCAATCAAAAACATTTTTGTTGTATATGGTGATTGTCCCCAATCCTATAGGGTTATGACTTTACTAACTCTTATCTGACTATATTTGGTTTCAGATCCTCCCTCAGTATGGGTAATTATGCCTAACTTAGAATTGACTAAAATTAACTCATAGTATCTCCTATCTTTTTTGAAATTAGTGGGTAGAAAATTCCACATTTCTTCTATCTCATGGGAAGGAAATAAAGCCTTGATGGTGTCTACAATATTATTTCTATAGTACTCCACTTCTAAGGGACATACTTGTGAAATATATTCCTTGGGCACATATTAAGGTTCTTCTTCTTTAGTAATCCATTGGGTTAATTTCTGTTGACATGTGAGGGTTTGGCTAATAGTGTTCTTTAAACTAGTGTCATAATCTTGTGGCTATGTTGGTCTTGGAGTAACTTTTGCTGAAGTAGATAGGGAAGTTACCCCTTTGCCTTTATCCTTGAGATTATTACCTTGCACAGAACTCATGAAAACTAAAAATCTTTTTTCATGTATGAATTCTCTTGTTAAAAAATCCTATAAAGAATTATTTTCTCCTTTTATGAATTCTATTTCAAAATCAAAACAAGACAAAATGGCTTGCCATCTAGCAAAAAAGTGTTTTGAAACCAAATTTTTAACATCATTTTGTAAAAGATCTTTGGCTGCCTTGCAATCAATTTGTAAAAGAAATTCTTGATTTATTAAATCATCTTAAAATTTTGAAACACATAATAAGACTATTGATAAAACTTCTTTCTAAAGGTTGAGAATTTTTGTCAATGTTATTAAAACTGGACCGAACCGGCCAGTTCAATCGATTAAACCGAGAATTGGTGCCTAGTCCAGTCCAAAAGAAAGGGGTAATCGGAGCTGTTCAAAATCGATAGAATCGGTCTCAAACCGATGAGAACCAATATAACTAGACCGGTTAATAGGTAGTAGCAGGTCAAGATATTTTAGTTCTCTTTTTCTTAAAATGGAGTTATAGCATTCGAAACATATGGAAGAAGGAGAAAAATACAAGAGGAAGGAAAAAATTTCAACATCCACAATAGTTTTCTCACCCATGTGCCTTCATTTTTAACGAAACATGGGTAGTAATAACAGATTCAAACCACTATTCTTCAAATCACTTCAAATGATTAAGATGAAGAAGGTGAACATTGAGGAGGGTGACATATCAAGCATATGGAAAAGAAGATAAAGAAGATTATCACTAGTACATAAAAGCAATTCTAGGACAATATACAAAGACTGTTGTGTGGGAACTGTCCTCTAAAATATGACCAGTGGCAATTTTGTAATTAAGTTGTAATGTGCTGAACTTAAGAGGACGGATTCTACATGAACTATCCTCTTAAGTGCATATAAGAGGATATCTTTAATAGCAACCATCCTTTTAAGTATAATAAAATCTTATTATTACATTTTAATATAATAAAATTTTATTATTACATTATATTATTACATTATAATATAATAAAATTTTATTATTAAATCTTAATATAATAAAATTTTATTATTATATTATAATATATAAGAGGACAGTTTCACTGAAACAGTCCTCTTATTTAATAAAATTTTATTGTTAAATCTTAATATAATAAAATTTTTTTACATTTTATTATATAAACTTAAGAAATTGGGGAATGGTTACAGTCTAGACATGTGATATTTGAGGTGTACATTTGGATATTTAGTTTTTAATTATTATATTAATATGGTGAATAATGTAGGATATACAGTTATCTAAAATGATATAAATACTAAGATTTAAAAAATATCTAGACACCATACTAGACAGAAAATCAAGGGTAGTGATAATGATGTTGAATGAATATTTGAAAGTTTCTTTTTCACCCCTGGTTGTGCATTTCATACATTGATAATGCCATTACTTTTCGGATATGTATTATCATCGGCATAACTCTTATGCGTCAAGAGATTTAATCTAGTAAAGCATTTTAAAATTGGATGACTAGCATATATAGCCACCACATCTATATAATAAAATTTTATTATTATATTATAATATATAAGAGGACGGTTTCATTGAAACCATCCTCTTAATTCATATAACTTTGCCCAACTTCTTTTGGTCAGCTCATTTCCTTCGGTCAGCTCCAATTTCAGATTCCCTCTTCTTGAAAACCCAGAGCTCGCGTCACTGTTCACTTGTCTGCAAAGCCCACAGGCTTCTTCAATTTGTTCCAACAATGTTGCTTCATTTTGGCAAAAACTCGTGTGCTCCTCCAAAGCCTTCTTTAATCCGGCAAAAACCCATTGTGCTTCTCCCTAGATCCACTCAAAAATCCATTTCTTCTTCATTTCGGTGTTAAATCCGAACCTTCATTTTGGTGCTCTTCATTTCAGCTTCTGTTTCCCTCCTCATTCGATTTTCAGCTTCCTTGATCTTCACCTTCACTTGGCCATCATCTTTAGAATAGCTCATTTGGCCATCATCTTCAGAGGAAGCATTATAGTGCTCTACAATCATCAAAGCAGGAGCTCTACACACATCAAAGTAGGTAATGCTTCTTGTTCGTGACTATCATTCTTGATCTTGTGCTCTGTTGCTTTTTTGTGGTCATTAATGAATATTTACCCGTTACCCTGTGTTTGTTGCTCTCTTTTGTAGTGAATATGTTTCTTGTTTGAGGCCTTTTCTTTTTTAAAAAAAAATTGATTTGATATAATTTTTATAGAAAGGTTAGGTAAGAGGCTGGGTCTTTTTAGAAAGGTTGGGTCTTTATAGAAAGGTTGACCACTATTGAAGCTAAATGACTAAAGCTTATCTTTCACTTTCCAAGTATTGTTGAATGAGTTTCTCCCATTTCAACCAAAAAGCTTGTTTCTTTATCGCTATGGTTAATTGATACTATGTTCTATGTGAAATTTTTTTTCCTATTATATGGTTCTTTTAATTTGATGGTAAATTAAAATCATATACTTTTCCTTATTGTTTAAAAAAAATTAAAGGAATGAATTGAAAACATTGAATGTGAAGATGTTGGTGAGCGTCAAAGTCATTAGAGTCCATGGGCAATAGACATTAACAAAATATACGTATAAGATGGCTGCAATTGAATCAACGTAATTTCTGAATTATCCATAACGTATGAGATAGGTTAATAGGCTTTTTTTTTTATATAAGTCATGGTCTCACGAATTAATAACTAGTAAGAGGATGATTTAATATAATTTTTATTTTTATGGTGTGGAACTTTTATGTATGGTTAGTTTGTTAACATTTGTGAAGGTATTTTGGTTTTAGTTTTTATTTGTTTTTCAATAAGAGGTGGGCCACGTTTTCTATTATCAATTCGTATCTTTTAAATTTCATTGGGCAAGAGGTGGGCCATTTTTTCCATTATCAATTCCTATTTTTACTTTCTTTGGCTGTTATGTCTTTTTAAGTTTTGATTACTAATTTCATTGATTTTGTTTCCTTTATTGTCAAAACACCCAACTACACATGCAAAAATATAATTATGACTAGAAATCAGTACACTATATTTACTTTCGTAGTTACAAGTATTTTTTGATTAACAAATGTATTATAAAATGCCCAGTAATTTAACCTACCTCATCGATTTAATATATTAGTTCTGAAGCGGAAAATCCATGTGAATGTGATTTATTGCATCATAACCATGGCTTGAGACTACTTACCATTCTAGTAAAGGCAATAGCAAGGTAACCTCTCTCCATGTTAAACTTATTCATATAGTAATTGTATTTTTACTAATTTGTCATTATTTAATGCTAAATTGATGCTACATTATGGTAAAAGCAGGGCATGGCTGTAGGATTTTCTTTTAAATATTACTTTGTGAATGAAATTACATGTCTCTCTCAATTGTATGAAAATATAATGATAGGTTTTTGTCACAGCCTTTTAAATTAGTCCATAATTATTCTATTTTCTAATTAGTTTGTAATGGGTCAAGTTGCATATTTTTGCCTAATGAGCTATTTTTCTACTATTGGTTGCTGTTTAAATTTAGTCATGGATCGTAGTTGGATGAACGCTAGATGAACAAGTGGTGAATATAAGAATGGGGTGGAGGAGTTTCTAGCATTCACTCAAAGAAATGTTCCTGATAGCAATGGGAAGTTTTATTGTCCATGTGTCAAGTGTTTGAATGAGAGACGATTGAGTGTTGCACAAATAAGAGAACATGTACCCTGTGATGAGTTTAACAAGAGGTATACATGATGGATATGGCATGGTGAATCATTAGAAATGCCGATTGTATCTCAAATGGGAGAAGTTGAAGTGGATATAGGTGATCAACTAGAGGACATGATTTGTGATGTTGGAGTAGATGTGTTTGAATGAGCACATATATATAATACCTTGTGCAATGATGCAAAGAAGCCTTTGTACCCAGGGTGCATTAAATTTACACGACTATCAGCAGTGTTGAGATTGTTCAACTTGAAAGCAAAAAATGGGTGAAGTGATAAGAGTTTTACATATTTGCTCTAGTTGTTGAAGATTATGCTTCCAAAAGGTAATGAACTACCAGATCGTAACTATGAGGCAAAGAAAATTTTGTGCTCATTGGGTGTAGAGTATAAAAAGATGCATGCTTGCCCTAATGACTGTATATTATATAGAAATGAGTATGAATGGTTGCATGTGTGTTCGAAATGTGGGACATCACACTATAAAGTAAAGGACAATGATGATGCTAGTTGTGATGAGATCACTAAGGGTCCTCTTGCGAAGGTATTATGGTATCTTCCAATAATACCAAGGTTCAAGCGCCTATTTGCCAATGCAAGGGATGCAAAGAACTTGAGATGGCATACTGATGAGAGGATATCCGATGGAAAGCTTCGACAACCGGCTAATTCTCCTCAATGGAAAAAAGTCGATCAATTGTTTCCTAAGTTTGGAGATGACCCAAGAAAGCTTCGGCTTGCACTTTGTATTGATGGAATAAACCCTTATGGAAACCTTAGCAGTAAATGTAGTTCATGGCCAGTTCTATTGGTGATTTACAACCTACCTCCTTGGCTCTGCATGAAACGCAAGTATATCATGTTGTCTATGATGATTTTGGGCCCAAAATAGCCAGGAAATGACATAGATATTTACTTGGGACCTTTGATTGAAGACTTGAAAATGTTGTGGAATGAAGGTGTGGATATATTTGATGCGTATCACAAGGAGTCTTTTAGGATGCGTGCCATGATCTTCTGCACAATAAATGACTTTCCAACATATGGAAATTTGTCTTGATATAGTATTAAGGGGCATATAGCATGCCCTATATGTGAAGAAGGCACATGCTACAAACAACTACCATTTGGAAGGAAGATAGTCTACCTTGGCCACCAGAGATTTCTCAAACGAAACCATCCATATCATAGATTGAAAAAAGCTTTCAATGACTCACAAGAAGATCAAAATGCTCCATAGGCATTAGCTGTAGAGCAAGTTTATCAATGGGTGAAAAACATCAATGTTATCTTCAGTAAGACTCAAAAGCTTGAAACTGAAAAAAATTTATGGAAAAAGAGGTCCGTCTTTTTTTAGCTTCCATATTGGAGGAGTCTTGAGGTTAGGCATTGTATCGATGTCATGCATATGGAGAAAAATATGTGTGATAGTCTTATTGGAACACTTCTCAACATACAAGGAAAGACCAAGGATGGTACGAATGCTAGATGAGATATGGTTGCAATAGGAATACGAGTAGAGTTAGCTGTGCAAGAAGGAGGTAGGAGGAATTATTTGCCCCCAGCTTGTCATACATTATCCAGAAATGAGAGAAGAAGTTTTTGTGAGTGTTTACGTGGTGTCAAATTGCCCCAAGGATATTCTTCAAATGTTAAAAGACTTGTGTCAATGAAAGATCTAAAATTAGTAGGCTTAAAGTCTCATGACTGCCATGTCTTGATGCAACAACTACTACCTGTGGCTATTCGGAACATTTTACTAAAAAAATTGAGAGACACTGTAACTAGACTATGCTTCTTTTTCAATGCTATATGTAGCAAAGTCAATCACCCTCAGAAATTGGATGAATTAGAAACTGATGCTACCATTATCTTGTGCCAACTTGAAATGTGCTTCCCACCTTCATTTTTTGACATAATGGTGCATTTAATTGTCCATCTAGTGAGAGAAATAAGGTTGTGTGGCCCTGCTTATCTGAGATGGATGTACCCATTTGAGCGATATATGAAAATCCTAAAAGGGTATGTCAAGAATCCACACTGGCCTAAGGCTTCTATTGTTGAGAGATATGTTGTTGAAGAAGCTGTTGAGTTTTGTACAGAATACTTGTCAAAAGTAGAAGCTGTTGGACTTCCTAAGCCTCGCCATAAAGGAAGAGGTACAGGTAAGGGTACAAAGGGAGTAAAAGTGATACCCATGGGCCGTGAAGAAGTGTTTCAAGCATATCTATACATCTTGAATAACACTGATGAAGTTCAACCTTACTTTACCACACATAAAAGCATTATAAGGACTAAAAATCCTTGAAAGAATGATAAATGGTTGGTGAATGAGCACAACAAGACTTTCAAGTCATGGTTTAATGAACAGGTTATGAATGATGATAATGTCTCTGATACATTAAAATGGTTAGCCAATGGGCCTCAATTTGAGGTTATATGTTGGAGTGGATATGACATTAATGGATATTCCTTCTATACAAAGGCCCAGGATGATAAGAGCTCTATGCAAAATAGTGGGGTTATGATAATGGTTGAATCAATGCATTTTTTTAGCTCAAAAGATAAAAACCTTGTAATGGCAGCCATATCATATTTTGGGGTTATTGAAGAGACTTGGGAGGTTAACTATATGAAATTCAAAGTTCCTGTTTTCAAATGTAAATGGGTTGATAGTAATAATGGTGTGCAAATAGATGATTTAGGATTTATGTTAGTGAATCTGAATAGGGTGGGTTATAATGATGAGCCCTTTATCATGGCATTCCAAGCAAACAAGTATTTTATATCACTAATCCAGCTAATAAAAGATGGTTTGTGGTTCTCCAAGGGAAAAGGGTAACTCTTGGTGATGAGAAGGATGAACCAAATTTTGATATTTGTGAGACTCCTCCATTCTTATCAAGGCTACCTGAATTGAATAAAGAAGATGAAGTAGATCAAGTACATGCCACACGAGATGATCATGATGAAGGGATATGGGAGAATATCCCTACATGAAAAAATTGAAATAGTACAGGTGATTTTGCTAAGTTTGTTATTTATCTTATCTGATTGTTTAAATATACCTACATGAGAAAATTGAATTTTATAAGGTTTGATAGTTTACTGACCTTAATTATCTTATCTTATCTGCAGTTTACTTCCCTTAACTATCTTATTGTCTAAACAGGTACATGGAAGCCAACAAGTCTATTCGTAAAAGAGGTAGACGTGCCACACGGTTGAAGGACTTGACTCTTAGCTAAGGAAATGAGCAAAGGATACATGTTGACTTCGATTCGAGTTGGAATACTATTGGGCCTAATAGGATCAAATTTAATAGTTTTGTCTCCCTACAAGGATGCAGCAAGGCTAGCATCTTGTATCCTGAGTGGGAAAAAGTACCTAACCATTTGAAGAATAGTATTTGGGAAAGTATAATGGTATATCATACTATATAGTTATCTTTTTTGTAACTAGCATATCTATCTATAGCACTAACTCACTAACTTTTTGGTTCATGTGTATATTGTAGCTTACTTATGATGTTCCCAATAATGAAGCATTGAAGACAAAGATGATACAATATGCAAGGGAGCGTTGGAAGGCATTTAAGAGCAATCTAGGTAGATACATTTTTGGGGAGATGAAGGGATGTAATCCTTATGATGATTACCAGTTTCTTGATGAAGAGACTTGGCAGTCTTTTGTTGATAGTAGGAGAGATCCTACATTTTTTGTTAGTATCCCAAGAATGTGTAAATGAACTGACTTCATTATTTATTATTTATTAATTTCTTGACCAAAAATTTCCATGTATTGTTAACAGGAGAAAAGAAGAAAGGGTTAAGAGGCACAATCAAAAAATTTGTACCCCCACACATTGTCTCATGGGGGTTATAAGGGGCTTGAGGAGAAGATAATGCAGGAGAAGTTGAAGGCTCAATCTGACTCATCAACTGTTACTTCTCCTCTATCTCCACCCCCTCGACATGAGAAATGGAAGAGAGCACATATGACAAAGAAAGGACAGTATGTCACTGAGGAGGCTCGTGTAGTTATTGAAAAGATTGTAAGTAATTCATCATCAATCAAAATTATTATTTACTTTAGTAATTAATGCAAGTGTTCATTATGTTTATTATTTCTATGCTACAGGATGCTCTTGAAGAACAATGCTGCCAGGGAAAATTCACTACTATTGGAAGGAAAGATATCTTAGCCACTGCAATTGAGAAAGAGGAGAACCCTAGCCGTGTCAGGGGAGTTGGACGCGGTGTAGGCATCAAGGAGTACTTTGGAGGGCCTTCACACCATAGATCAGAAATGGTGACAAGGGAGGAGATGGAGATGATAATGGAAGAAAAGATGGAAGCTTGGAAAGAGCAAATGATGTCCATATTTAGCTCAATAGGGATGCCTACACAAGTTAGCACACCTGCTGAGGCAACCCATTCACCTAGAATGTATAGCACAAAAGATAGTTGTACTCCTGAACTAATAGCGGAGGGTCCTTCCAAAAAAACTACCAAAGAGGCATGTGAACTATATTTGGAGGATCCTCATAGGCGTTTAGTCGCATATGGGAAAGTTTACCACATCGGGCAATTAATCCACCATTAGCAAACAAAACAACATCAAGTGAAGGTGGCAGTCGAACAAGTTGAAGTTGTCGATGCACTTATCCCATTCCCTAGTGAGAAGGTTGTAATGGTTGGGCAAGCCATCAATCATTTTATTTTATGGCCAAAAAGACTAGTAGAAGTTGTTTCGGATAAGGTATGAAAACTCTTATAATCTTGTGTATTCATCATACTCATTTTATATAGCATGTGATTTTTGTTAATCATTGCTTAATTATTTAGCAAATTTCTCCATCAACACCTAAGACCCACCCACATACGGATGCTTTGAGACGTTTGCTTCTAGCAACAAGGAAAATTAAGAATGTTATAGAGATCAACATGCCTCCAGGGATTGTGGTGATGAGTTGGAGTACAACTTCTACCTTGACTGCAAGGATGTTATGGACATCTTGATGCAGGGGAAGTTAGACATATCGATTTTATAATTGTTTATGATGTAGGTATATTTTTCATTTATAAATGATATCTATGCATTCGCCTCTTGAAGCTAACATGCTTGCAATATCATAGTTATCTATATCACCTGTGCAACTTGTAACACCTCTCTTATGGGCACATTTCCCATGTATTTAATCATTCTAAAGTCCATTTATATCATAGTAGGATCTTGAATTACAAAAAAATGCCTTAATAAAAAATTTTTCAACTTTGGGCACTAATTATTTAATCGAATTTATTTATCCCGATTAAATTTTGGAAAATCATAACTAAATCAATAAAAATCATATGCATGTGATTCAAGTCTCTAGGTATAGCTTATAACTTTGTCTACATGGAAAATATATAAGTCAGAGCAATGATTGCACTGATTTGTACAGAAAACTCTTGAATTTTCACAATTTATACAAAAACTGCAAAAATAATCATTTTAATTGGGATTAAATATAAAAATCCACCAAATATTGCACACACACCCAGTATGAGTGTTCTTTGGACCATTGGAGAGCTCTTCCTGTGTACTTTTAAACCATATACATTATTCATATTTTATACATCAAAAGTCTAAATAGTGGCATGTTCACTCTACATAGGTCAAGATGATCATTTATATCTTACTACTTTGTCAACAAAAGCCATAAAATATTTACATGGCCATACATAATTTCCATGCTATACCATACTTTAGCTAAGACCTAAGACATCATAAAAACTTTAAGAAACATACTTAACATCACATTTATAAAATTACACAAAAGGTCAAAACTCATGGCCATTGCTAGAATTATCAAGTTAATGGCCAAATTCTTTCTCCTTTCCTTTCTCTTCCTTGGTGGCCTTGCCATTGTTGCTACCTATTCATGGTTAATATTTGGGAGGGTGAGATTCAAAGAATCTCAGTAGATAACACCCAAGATTCCATCACATCATCACATTAAGCATGAAAACATCAAGATAACTAATTTTGAATACATTAACACATTTGCGTCATATGAATTCATAAAATTTTCGGCAGAGTTTCATTTAGAAAAATGGACATCCCGAGGTCTCAATACCCCTCAATCAACTTAGCCAATACACATAAATCATCTCAAAATATCATTGTAATCATATGACAAAGCATAAAGCACATTGAAAACAACTATGATAACATAATGCTAGTATGGAAAATTAACTACCTTATGATACTCCCTTACTCTCCAAACTTGGTATGACACTTCTTGAGCCTCTTAACACTTCCTTGAATCTAATAATATCATCATTGAACCAATTTAGCCATTGGTTTTTTGGAATTATATAATACCATAACACTAAAACCCAAATTTTTCACTTAGCTTTCCTTTGATCTTTTTTTAAACAGCATACTTGTTTTTAAGGTTTTGGACCATGGGGAATCCATTTTTGAGGTCAAAATCATGAAATTCCAACTCTAAATACTCCCCCTGTTCTGGCCGAAATTGTCTCAAAATGTTTGAAAAAAATTTCCTTCAAATCACTTCAAACCATCCATGGATTCATGCTTTTAGTGGATAATCTAAGCTTTCCCTTAAGTTTAATAGTTCAAAACTCATTCCTATTGCTAAATCACACTTTTTAACCGTACCAATAACACCGTATTTATACTAATTTAGCATTTTTGGGATACAGGACTATTCTGATTTTATTTTTATATTTCCATAATATCCTGCCCCAAATGGTATCTGTGTATGACCCATATCCTGATCCGGTTTCTTTTCAACCATCGATAGGGCTAACGGTTTACTTTATCGGTTTACTATTACTTTTGGACACTCGGTACTGATTATTTCTTTATTCTTGAATATTAACCCTCAGTACCATATACTATTGGACTTCTCTCGTTGAGAGCTTCGTTTTGACAGTAATTTTTCATATTTACAAAATTGCCCTTGACCTAAGGTTAAATTATAATTTCTGAAACTTTAGGGACATTAGGTGTAATTTTTTTCAAATTTTTTCTATTTCTTTTTCCCATATTTATCATTATGTTGGGACGCGGATGTCATTTTTATATTTCTTTAGGGGAAAAATATAATTTTGTCATTTTTCTATCCAACCAGAAAAAATGATCTCTTTACCTTATTTCACGTAAAATGGTGTCTGTCTGTTTTCACGAATTCCTTGTACATTTTGCATTATCATTAATTATATCCTTTTTCATTATTTAGTATCCAATGAAATTTTTGGATATTACACAACTTATCGGGACAAGATAAATATGCATTCATTTCGCCTAACCATATCCACAATAAATTGACTGAGCCAAAACAAATAAAAAGTTACATCTCATCTAGGATTCGAGAAGGCAACAAGCAATGTTTCTTGGCACCGTATCATGAAGAGTAAGAAATGTTTTGTAATTTATATGATATTGTGACTCTATCTAATTCATTCCTTATTTTATAGGAACCATTGGACGCTTATGGTTATTTGCCCCCATCAAAATCTTGTCATTTGGTTCTGCTTCACATGGGGTTATCTGCCCTTGAAATTGAAGCAGTATGTTGACACGTAAGTGTGTCTATGTAAAATTTTGCTTTGTGATATTTATTAGACTATAATATAATTCCTTAAATGTATTTTATCATAGAGCTTTGAACTCTTACTACGTCATGAGGGGGAAGCACTCAAGTCAGCTACAGAAGGCTGAATGGATCTACGCCAAGGTAAAAGTTGTTAGAACTTGAGACTTTCTAAACTAATCATGTGACTTTTGGTGATTTGAGTCATTCTTTGTTCTTTTATAGTGTCGCAAACAACTGAGAAATATAGAGTGTGGATACTATGTCATGAAACATATGTTTGATATTATCACTTTAGGCATTTTTGATTCATTCAAAGAGGCAACAATTGAAATTTCATAGAGTTTTGAAGTTGGTCATGTTTCTTTATGAGTTATTCATGTTTTCATATGCATTGAACTTGCAGAAATTCACTTGTACTGAGCCTTTTTCTGATGAGGAATTAATGACATTTGTAGCCGTTGGGCAAACTATTTTCTATAGAAAGCATTACTTTAAAGGTCAAAGGCATTGCATGTGTGGGTTAGTTTTCAGTTTCTTCTAATGTTAACATTTGAGACTTGCCACTAACTGAATTATATTTTAGTGAACTTTGAAGCTGAGTTTTATCTCTTTTGGTCCAAATATCCATGAACTTTTGTTGGATATCTGTAACTATTAAAGATAGCTTTTAGGGAGTTAATGGTTATGTAAAGTAGTTTAGGTGTTGGATGGATGGATCTACATTGGATATGTATATATTTTGGTATTTTGGATGAATGTGTTCGCAGGATGGGTGTATTTAATCAAATTTGTATATTATAAAAAAAGATTTACAGATATCAAGGACGGTTATATAAATGATTGTCCTTAAAATGAATATATTCAAGGATGGTTATTAAAATAACCGTCTTTGAAAGTGATATTTAAAGACGGTTATGTAAATGACCGTCCTTAAAAGGAATATATTCAAGGACGGTTACTTTAATAACTGTCCTTGAATTTCAATTGAAATTTGTATTTAATTTTTTATTTTCTTAGTTCTTTAAGGATGGGTGCTGTTACAACCATCTTTGTATATCAATTTCCATGACGGTTAAGAATCATCCTTGAAAGTCTCACTTTCTATCACTGTTAAATCTACCACCGTAAAAAAATCGTCCTCAAAAATCCTTTTTAATCGTCTTTAAAAGTCTTTTAGGTAGTAGTGATAAAGCTTGCATATGGGAAAGATGACGCATCAGCAGTGGCTAAATTTGCACTATGGTCATTCCTCATTATCTTCTTAGCACTACTCAAGGTCTCCAACGAAGCCATCATGGGATCTCGGCTGACCAATACAGTAAGGTATCATTAATTTTTCCATAATTAATTTTCCTTGTGTGAGTATCAAATGAAATAAAGGTATATATTAAATATATTGAGCATAATAATGAGTATGAAATGTAATAAATTATAATTAAACTTATTTACAATATATTAACAGTAGTTGTTTAAGCAAATTGTATATTAGTTATTTTAGATTAAAAAAGAATTAAAATAAAAATAAAATAGATAAATTTTAAATTAGTTAGTAATAAAAATTAAAATTTAAAATAATTAAAAAATGAAAAATACAAATTAATTTTTTTGTCACAATAAAAATATAATTTAAAGGATAATAAATAAATAGGCATTTAAAAGTTAAAATAAAAAGAATAACAAAAAAATTAAGATAGTCTTGGAACTTGTATATTGAACTTTCAAAGTAAAGCTTGAGATTTGACTTTTCAAAACAAAACATAAAGGCTTTTTGGGGGGGGGGGGATGTATTTTTCTTTCAATTAAGTATAGGGCCATGATGTAGGGTATAATATAAGTTTTTTTTTATTTTTCGTATATACTATTTAAAATATATTTTTTAATCACTATCGGTCCAACTCTAGTTAAACCACGATTAAATTATTGAACTTTGATCCAGTGTCTTATCAGATTCAATGTCCGGTTATGATAACATTGATTTTTGTTGGGTTTCTGTCCATGCTCTTGAATAATGTCTTACTACTTGTCTTTTTCCCCCCAACTACTTGTTTCAATATTCCTTCATATTCTATTTTGGAAGCATCAATTTCTAAAATCTTTTTGGCTTTCGGATCAGTTATTCCTAGACAGGAAGACTCTTAACCTATCTTTTTATTTATTTTATTATTGGAGTCATTTTATTATTCTATTCTGGTGGATTTTTTTTTAGCCTTGAAAATAAAAGTGCCACTTTAATCCTTAAATTAGGTAGGAAGTCTGAGACATAGTTAAGGCATCCTAAAAATCTTTGCAGCTGAGTTTTATACTTTATTTCATCTGGTAATTTACTAGCAAACTCTATACTCTATTGGTGGGAGTAATTGATCCCTGATATATCTTTAATCCTAAAAATTTTTCCTTTACTTGGAATAATTTCATTTTTTTCCCAAAACAACTAGACCATTTTTCTTTATTATTTCATAGAATTCTTGAAGATGTTTAAAGTGTTGTTCAATGGAATATGATAACACCAAAATATCATCAATATACACAATGGTAAACTTGCTATAAGGATTAAATATATCATTCATTATTTGTTGTCATTTCGATGGGGCATTTTTTAGACCAAAAGGCATTACATTTCAACAGTGAATGTTGTTTTGTATATGTCCTTTTCCTCTACTTGTATCTTGTAATACCTTGACTTTAAATCAAATTTTGAAAATAGTGATGCATTCAATAATCTTCCTATTAAATCTTTTTTATTGGGCATATGATACTTTATCCATCTTAATACTTTATTTAGGAGTTTATAATTTATGAAAAACCTTGGTGCGCCTCTTTCTATTGCCATATGATTTTGTACGTTAAATGCAAAACAGCTCCAAGGTGATTTACTTGGTTTTATTAGCCTTTTATCTAAAAGTTTTTGTATTTCTTGTTTACAATATTTTAGCAATTCTTGATTCATCTATGTATGTCTAGCTTTAGTAGGTATATTCTTTTCATTGAATCCTTCCTCATAGGGCAAGGTTACCACATGTTTTCTCTTATCCCAAAATGCAATTGGATATTCTAAGCATATGTCCTTTTTTAATTGCTTCTTTATTTCTTCAATTCGTATATGTATGTTCTGATTTTTATTTGTTCTTCTGTTCTTTTGTAATGTATTTCTTTCTATAAGAAATTGATTTGGATTTGTTTTCATTTTATTATATTGATCCTAAAAATTGAATCTTCCTTTAACATATTTAGTTCCTTTCTATTAGGGGTTTCATCCATTTGAATATTACTCTTTTTCCTTCTGCTTTTGTTATAATTCATGAGTAGGTAGTTTCAAAAGGCATTGTCTATTGTGAAAAGGGTGCTCCTAATATAGTTGGTTCACTTAGATCTTTTACCAAGACCAAAATATTTTGAAACATATTCCTTCATTACATACATGAGTACTTGTTAGCTTATATTTTATGTTTAATTTATTATTATTAGCTATAGATAGACTTTCTAATGTTTTCCCATAATATTTCGTGGCTATTAATACTTCTTGTATACAATTTAGGTTTGCTCCAAAATCTACCAAAGCTATTATATTCCTCAAGTATTCTCTTTTTATGACAATCTTTATTTGATAATACCATTTTATAAAGGTGGCTTGGGTTAGTCTCATTAGAAACTTCTCTTGATTTATTTCATTAGGTATCTTTGCTAGCTGATCATTTTCTTCCTCATGCTTGCTCATGCTCAGTTTCTCTTGGTTTTCTTGACTCTTACTTTCTAATTTTGCCTATATTTCTAAGATTTCCAATTTTTTAGCTATTTCTTCCAGGTTTATTTATCTAATTCCTTCTTTTAACATTATGATTTCTTCTTTAATATTCTTTGTTTCTTGTTACAATTCCCTTATCCCTAGAGCCGGGAATATGGGCTAAGCCCGATGGGCTGGCCCCGTTTAACCCAAAGAAAACAATGGGCCAGGCTAGAAATTTGGGAGTTTTTATAAGAAATGGGTTTTTGAGCCTAAGCCCATTTGACCTGATTAAAAAATGGGTTAGCCCACATGGGCCGCAGACTGGCCCATTTAGCCCATTTTCTTTTTTTTTTTTGTATTTTTTAAATATTTTTCTTAGTTAATGATTTTAATAGTGATAATGAATGATGATGTTGATAATTAATATATAGTTAGTTTTAGTTATCTTAATTTAAATAATTATGTCTGTGAAGAGAGAAGTTTATATTATTTTGTAAATGTTAAATTAGATTAAAAATTAGAAAATTTTTTAAAGAAATACGGACCCATGGGCTAGCCCATAGCCCGTTGAATATGGATTGGGCTTAAAAAACACAGCACATTTTATAAACGGACTTTTGGACCCGGCCCATATTAGGCCCAGCCCGTGACGGGCTAACCCATATAGGCCGGGCCAGCTTGAATACTCACCTCTACTTATCCCTGTGGTTGTTCATTATCAAATCCAGTTAATATTTCTTTCACAATTATAGGTGCTGGTTTTCCATTTTTTTTCTTCTAAATCCAATATATCTTTTATCTTCAAAAAGTATTGCCTTTCAATATCGTCATTGTCTATTTTTTTTGGCTATATCAATTAGAAATTGAAGATTTTCTTTATTTAGAGTCTTTATCCCTTTTTCACCTACCTTAGTTAGACAATCTTCACAATCACAAATTCCTATTCCTAAGCATTTTTCATATTCGAACTCCATTATTTCTTTGTTGTTCTCTTTTCGTATTCTATATACATGTTCTTCTTCCTCTTCAGAAGTAGAGGAGTATTCTTCTTTTGATGAGTCTGAAGAAAATCCTTTGTCAATTAGAATACTCAAAAGGCTCCTCTTATGTTCTTCACTCAGGTTTAAATTCCTAATCTTCTTTTGTGTCTTGCATTTGTTAGCATAATGCCCAAATCTTCCACTTTTATAACACACTATTTCTTTTTTGATTTTAGTTGAGTTGTCTCCCTTTTCTTTTTTATTTTAGGATTAGCATATTTCTTTCCTTCTTTATATGTTTTGTAATATTTTCTTCCATAAAATTTTTTCTGGCTTGTATCTTTTCTTTTTATAATATCTTTTAGAAGGGGCTATAACCTTCTTAAATCTATATTGTTTGCAAAAACTTCCTAACTCTAATTTTCCTTGTCTTGTTTCTTTATTTATTTTCTTTTGTATTTTGATATCATTACGTAATCTTTTGATATCATTACATAATCTTAGTCCGATTGTATTAATAACATTAATAATCTGGCGATATGTTAAACATGTTATAATTTAAAGTTCCTCCCCGTCTTGATTTCAACTCATCCCTTACTTTTTCTACAAATAATTTAGGTCATCCTAAAATAAATTTTTCTTTCCATATTATTGAATTAGAATCTTGCCTTTGAAACACTTTTGGAACAAAATTATCTTTGTATCATCTAAAACTGAACAAAGTCTGCCATCTCAAATTCATTGGTTCTTCTAAATACCTTTCTTGTATTCCTGCTAATCCTCCTACAAAGGATTTTAATATAGCATAAACTAGTTGAGTTATATTCATTTTTTCAAGTTTTTTTTATCTTATTTAGATGTATGGTTTCCTGCCCTATGACATCTAATTTTACTGAATGCCAATGTTTTATTTGTTGCCTTTCTACTTTGGCAAGGACATTCTCCCACCATCCTTTTAAACTTCTTGTAAATCCTTGTATTAAAACATCAAATATAATGTTATTCTTATTATTTTCTATCCTATAAGCTGCAACTGTCATCATCATTTTTTTTGCTAAATTCATTATTTCATATTCATTGTAACCATATAGATTCCATTCATATATTGATCTCCCATCATAATTTGAAGAAGCCATAGTATGCCTTTTTTCTAACAGTAAATCAGGCAACATTGGCCTTGGATAATAGTATTTTTGTGTGTAACTGTCATTCCATTGTTCATTTTTATCTTATTTATACTTAAATCACTTTCTTCCTTTTTTAAAGCATTGATATTTATTTTTTCAAGTTTTTTATTTACTTTAATTATCTCATTATATTCTTTAGCTTTAGATTTTTCATCCATAGTTTCCACTTTATTTAATGTGTTTATAGTTGTCTTTCCTTTGTCTTTGATACTTAATTTTTCTATTTTATATTTATTTATGCCAAAATATCTTTTGTTTTCTCAGTGTTCTTATCTCTTATTTTCCATTTTCACAGTGATCTTTTTAACTGCTTCTAGGGGTATGACTTCATATTTAAATATGGGTTTTGACAGAATGACTGGTTTGTTTTTTCTTCTATTTTGGTCTCTACTCTATTTAACTATTGACCTATGGTATGTAGTATTTGGTTAGTATAATTATTTTGCTGTTGTATTTTCTGTAGCCCTTTATCGTCCTGAGGGTCAGTAAATTTTAGTGGTGAAGCTATAACTTCATTTTCTTCTACCTTTATAATTATTTCTTCTAGAGGTAGATGAATAAAAGTAACACAATGATTATCTATGTATTTCCAATTTCTTGATATAACTGTGGTGGTATTGATTGAAAGATTATCTTGATAAAAAGGATTAAATATTCCTATATTAAAAGTGTACATTTTAACAATTGGAGAAAAACAAATTTCTTTCTTTATTTCTTCCATATCTCAATAGTATAAATGTAACACCTCATACTTAGACTGATTTTCCATGTATTAAACTTTATTTAAGTCCCTTAATACTTGATGAGAGACTCGATTATATAAAACAACTTAAACCAATTTATTTTATTTCGGGTACCATTCCCTTGGTTAACTTCTTTTTACCCAGTGAACTTTGAAAATTCATAACTAAATCAAGAAAAATTATATTGATATGGTTCAAGTCTCTAAATATAGCTTAAAAGATTCTATACATGGAAAAAATATTGAATAGGGAAATTACTTGGCCAACTTATACAGTAAATTCGTGTTATAGGTACTGTAGCAATGGTCATTTTTGAAAATTTCTGATTCTGACCATAACTTTAAAAAATCACCATAAATCATGCACAACTGCAAATTGAGTTATCTTTGTGTTTATAGAAAGCTACACATGTCTAGTTTTCATTCATATAAAACACTCACATATTGAACGTATCAAGATATGTACAGTACTTTGAATTACCGACCATGTTCAGAAAGGTCTCTTGCATTCCCCCAATTCTCCAAAGTACACACTCATATATACATAAATAGCCATAACTTGCCTTTATCTTACATGATACTCCATAAGAACCTAGAGGAACATATTAATATGGAAACATAGCATGATCATGTCCCACAAGGTTTTACATGACCTCTCATATAATAGTATAAACCTAAGTATCATTATTTTGAACATTAACTTGCTTCTCCTTGCCTTTCCTTTCTTCGGTAATCTTGCCATAACATGAACCTAAAATTTGTTAGACATTTGGAAAGGGGTGAGATTCAAAGAATCTCAGTAGTAACTACCATCATGCACATATATCATCATATATATTGCAAGTATTCATCTAAAAGCACATTAAGCATGCAATCAAATCATTTTGGCATAACCATTTTATAAAAATTTGGACAGCACTTCCCCTTGTATTTGGACATATCTAGGGTCACATTACCCTTCAAACAATCCAAAACAACAATACCAAATCATCACAAGATAACATTCCAGACATTAAACACATCATCCAAACCAAGCAACATCCATGACAATACATAAGCATAGATAGGTGAGTTAACTACCTTTGAGCTTTCCAATAATCTCCAAACTTTGCAAACTCTTTCCTTGATCTTCTAACGCTCCTTTGGATCCTATAGCATCATAAAATTATGCCATTAACCACTAATTATCCAATTTCATTTACAAGGTGCTCACTTGAACTAAAATTTACATTATGTTATCCATCATGCATTCCTTGTACAACATACTTGTTCTAGCCTATTTTGGACCCAAAGAATCCATTTTTGGGGTTAAAAACTTGAAATTCCCTTCCTATATTGAACCCTAATTAGGCATAAAATTATCATAAATTATAGAAAAATAACTAACCAATTAATTTGTAATCCAATGATATATTCTTGCATCTTATGGCCGATATAACCCTTTTCATGGCTTAGTTTTCCATACCTTCATTTTCTCTCTCTACTTTCTCTCTAGGCAGAAACTTTCAGCAAGAAAATAGAGGGAAAGTAATCATTAAAATACCTCAAAATTGCTAGGAGACACAAGAAAGGGGTTGTAAGATAATATCTTAAAGTTTTGGGACAAATCTTGTGATTTTCTCTTCTCCCTTTTGCTCTATCTCTCTCTCGCCTTCCTAGCCTCTTTCTCCACTGAACCAGCGTGCTTGTTACATGAGGAAGATGAAATGGTATGTTTTAAAATGATAATTATGTAATATAATCACTTAATTAACTTTTATATCTATTTTCATTTACTTTTCTTTTAAAAAGCTTTTTGAAAAATTTCACATGTATCCATAAGATGATTCAGACGTGGCTCACCTTACTTTTTAGCCAAAAATTTCTTCAATAATTTTTATGGACCAAAATACTCTTTACCGATTAGATTTACCTGTACCGATTGGGTATTTTTGCCAAAATTATCATTAAATTGGTGCAGGATTATCCAACCATTACTTTTGGTCCAAAATCATTATCTAGACCCAAAATATATGTTAGCAAGGTCCAATCATTGTCCTTAGATCAATACTGTCTTTTCTCTGCAGTCTAAACTGACTTTTATCGGGTAAAATATTAATATTAAATCCTAATCACCCAATAAATATGATTTTGATCTTAATAAATTTCATACTATATTTCATTGGGTTTAACTCATTGATAGCTTCATTTTGATTATACTTTTTTATATTTATAAAAATGCTCTTGATTTGAGACTAATTTATAATTTTTAAAATTTTCGGGCCATTAAATATAATTTTCCCCAAAATTCATAAATTTGGCTAATCCCTGCGTCCACCGCCTCCATTTTTCTATGTTTTTATTTTTACTTTTTTTTTTCTTTTCCTTTTTTCTTTTTTTTTTCTTTTTTCTTCCAGGGACAAAATCATTATTTTTTCATTTTTTCTTTCAACTGAGATAATTAACCTCTTTGTCCTATTTTATACCAAATGATATATACTCATTTTTACAAATTCTTTATAGATTTCAAAATATTGAGTCTTGAATATCCATAAAAATTCCAAAATATTACAATAAATCCTTTATTTTATTTCTTTCTTCTTCACTAAAGTTATTAAATAACCATTATCTTTCTTCTTCATGTTGTAGTGAAATAAATTCTTTCCTTATTATCTCCTTATTTATTTTGTATTCTTCTCTTTTTATTACCATTAGTGATGCCTTAACAGAGTCTTTTACTGAGTGATAGTTTGTGTGTTGGAATTCCCTATCCATTTTTGTTTAGGTTTCAAAGTTATTAGAAGTTTCTAACTCATATATGGGTTTAGGTATTCCTAGGCTAAAGTCTACTCCTTTTAGCTTATAATCTAATTGTGAGTTACCTATTGAATTTCATGCTTCTATGTACTGTATTGGCTTTCTGTTAGTTAGACTAAAGGATGATGTCATACCTCACTTTCTTACATTATTTTCCATGTATAATAGCATATGATGCTAAAATGACCTAATTTAGAAACTTGAATCTTTAAAAGTTCAAATGAGAAAAATTCAAAATTTTCAAATACTATTCATTAGGTAACTTGGTTTTTCCAACTAAATTTTTAAAAATTATAACTAATTCTAGGAAAATCATATGAGGATGATTTGTAGCACCCTACCTCCAAATACCTGCAAACTCAACCACAAACTTCAAAATCCAATCAAACGCAACTTAAACATCTCAAAACAACTTCCCAAAACTTCATAACAGCAGAAAACAACACAAAAACACCAGAAAGTGGGTTGGGGCCGCAGCTGCTACAATATCACTGTAGCTCTAGACCTCCCTTATCACACCATGTTACTAGACCACCTGGCGCCGCGACGCCCCATACTGGTTTTCTATACCAGCAAACTTTATACATCAGGGCGACCTTCCGACACGCGTAACTTTATACTCCGACCTCTGATTGACTTGATTCTAACTCCTACAAGTCAATCCAGTCTCAATCTATCCATAGACACCAATGCCATCTCAATCCAACTTCATATGAAGATTTTGGACTCTTGAAACCATTTTGGCCACTTATTGACCAAAACTCACTACTAACAACCTCCAATTGCCACCAAAGGCAAATGGTTACTCAAAGACCATTCATACAAGTCCAAAACCTCCAAACCAATTTATCCAAAGAGGTTTTACCTCAAAGGAATTACTCCTCTGAGATTTAACCCCCTTGAACCTCAACTTAATGAAACGGGTTACAGACCCTAAAACACACCAATCAGACCCAATTCCGTCTTTCATCATACATAACACATACAACACATTTCCACATATATATAACCATACATACATCCATTCATAACAATCCTTATCCATGTCATACATTTATTACAAAACCTTCTATCCTACTTGGCACAAGTTACAAATCCAAATTATACAAAACTATATAGACCTAATATCCCTACATCTAATACTACTCACACATATTCTCCGAACTAGTGCCAGAATTGTCACATGAAAAGTTAGTTCATGGGAGAGGGGTGTGAGATAATGTCTCAGTAACCAAAGACAACCACACACATATATATATACATATATATCTCATATAATCCATGAATGCAAAGTGAAATGAATGGAATGTATGTCTCCCTCACACACAGCTAGAACCACGGGCTATCATCATAATAAGATATTTCGTATAGGTAATTCCCTTCCAACAGTCAGTAAAGACTAATTCTGGGACATCACCAAGCTCACCTCCTATTAGTGCATCAGGCCAAAGGTAACACTAATGTTCAGACCGTTGTTCTCCTTCCCCTTTCCCATCACGAATTGGTAGCAATTTAGGGAAGGTGCAATCCACTCCGTGTCTTTCCCCTCCTAGCCATAGGAGGTGATTTAGCCGCAGGAATCCCATCGTTATCCTCCCTAACATATATATATATTACATCCTTATCCTCCCTAACATATATCATCATATATCATATCGTCATCACCACCCGATCCACCATATATCGTAATCTCACAATGCCATGTGGTGATGCTCATGTACCATTATATAATCATCATCATCATATCACAATGTTATATATGCATCATGTCATGTCATGTCATGTCAATATCATCATCATCTCTAATCATCATCATAATCATCATCTACCTGTATGCATGCCACGATATATAGAAAACAGTACACACAAACACATATATATCGTGGTATGAAAGAAACATGCATATATACACAAATATACGTACTAGCTTACCATACAAACAATACAATACAAACAAACACTCGGTTACCTCAAGTGCCAATACCACACATGCGGATTTCATGAACTTCTCGAGTCATCCGACACGCTTAAACCCTTCTCAGGCTATCAAACAACCTTCACAATACCACAATTCCTTAATTAACGCAATATACCAATAACCAAACATCACAATTCAACCAATTTAGCCTAACCCAAGGTTCCAACGCCCCTTTTATGCATCTATAAGCTCTTGAGAACCATTCAAACACTACTCAACCACAGACACTTTGGATTCCCAAGAGCCCTAACCGAAAACAACCTAAAGTTAAGCTCAAATCATAGATACACCCTTCAAAACTCACATCCAAGAAATAAGGACACCAAAACACACTTCCTTAATCCCATTTCATCCATTTCAATCGGTAAATTTCAGTCAGAACCGAAGATCCGAACTTATAACCGAAAAATCCCAAGTTTCAACTGAAGAAAATGGAGAGAAAGGAGTAAAAATCACTTACCAACTTGAATCCAAGCTCTTGGACACTGGAAAACACTCCCAATGGCTGAAAACTCCAAACCCTAGTAAAGCTCCCTCATTGTTCTCTGCCACTCCCTTCGTTTCTTTCTTTCAGTTCGTCTGAAATGTTTCTGATTTAAACCAAAAACTCAACTCTCGTCGTGGCCTCAGATAAGTCTGTCGCGGCTCCATTGTGTTTCAGCTAAAACAACGCTACTAGACTTGCTCTCTCTGCGGTGGCCTTGCTTCAAGCCTCGGCGTGGAGCTCTTTCAGACTCCACTTGAACTTTCCTCTATCTTATTTTCCTCCGGTTCTACACACAATGCCAAAATAAAGTCATGAGGGGTGTTATATGATTCAAATCTTTAAAAATAGCTAAACATATTACCTGCATGGGAAAAATATGAAACTTGAACTTTACTGAGCCAATCTATATAGTAAATTCATCCAATTTTTACTGTTCATTTGGTCAAAATTATTTTTCCAGATTTTCTGAGCCAATTTCAAAAATTCATAACAATTTGTATATTTATCCAGATCTTTAACTTTTTGGAAAGCTCTATATATCTACTTTCCAACCATATATGAGACACATACCAAAAACTAAATCTCGAATGAACAATAATCATATAACTAATCAGTGCTCAGAATAGAACAGTTTTGCATACAACTTCCAAAAACTAAATATGTAACATACTTACATGATTCAAACTTTTCGAAAATATGTCTCTAACATCACAAGAACTCTAAAGGAACATTATGATAGCAAGGCACATCTTCATAAAAAGACATTACAAGAAAATAAGTAACCAATATGACTATAAATCTAATCATCACTAATCTTCTCCTTGCCTTTTGTCTTCTTGAAGGTCTTACCATCACTTAAACCTATAAGGTTAGTGCTTGGGGAGTGAGATTTGAGAATCTCAGTAGCTAGTTTATTTCATGCAAATATATCATTCAAGTTTCACAAATATTTCACATACAATCACATAAACCATTAAAATACTGTATTGTTGAGTAAAAATTTTAGCAGAGTTTCCTCTTAGAAAATAGACATCTCAGTGAACAAAACCCCTCATTTTACAAACAAAATCAATCACAAATCAATACAAGAACAATATGGCAACAAGATATAATCATGGAAACAACAAAAGAATAACATATTATAATAAAATAAACCAAGCTAACTTTCGGTGAACCTTTGGACTTTTCTTCTTGAATCCAAGCTTTCTTGAACTCCCACAAGTCCTAAAATATCATCCAATATCAACTTAATCAACTACAAGCAAGAGTTGTCTTACAAAGTTTCACTAAATCCTAAAATTTGACTTAGCTTATCTTTGAACTTTTCTTGAGTCCAACACTTGTTCTTAACTAATTTGTACCCAAAGAACTCATTTTGAATATCAAAACCTTGAAAATCAAACTGTTTCTCACCATACTAAACTTATTGAAATCAGGGGTTTGGGAGGAAAAAGAGGAACTTTCAAAACTTGTTTCAAAACCTTCCAAAACTAGTTTCTCTTGCATTATCTCATGGTTTCTCAAAACTTTATGGCATAAAAATGCTTCATTTCTTAAATCTATGTGACAACCGAAACTAAACAGCAAGAGGGAAGGAGAAAAACTCAAAGAAACAATCTTAAACTACTTAAGAATTCAAAGGAAACCATAAGAGATTACAAGAGGATTTTTACCGATTTTCTTTGATTTTCTTCTACCTTTTTCTTCCTCTTGTTCTCCACGGTTTTTCCTTCCTTTCTCACTATTTTCAGCTGCTCTCTCTTCCTTTCTTTGCTGCCTCACATGTCCAAGAGGAGGAAGTATTTATAAAATTATCATCCAATTATAAATTGCCAATTAATGTTCTTGATTCTTCTTGAAAAGTTGAGAAAAATGTGAGAAAATATTAAATAATGTTATTTCTCCATGTGCAGCTTAATTTGTATGAAATTAAGGGCATTTTTGTTCAAATGTGGGGCCCACATACCTTTTTCCTATTTTATTTATCTTTATGGGCTCCACAATATCCTTTTTCTGCCCACTATGTGCTTTTTTATACTCGGCATGAAATTTTTCTTTACATAAATTTTTCTATATATAAATTCAGGATGTAGAGATCTAACCCATATGCAAAGAAGAAAAGCAAGAACGAGTTCTTTTAAAAAAAAAAAGTAGAGTAGAGATTAAGCAAAGTAGAAGAAGATCTAGCTCTGATGCAAAGAATAAAAAAAATAACACATAGATAAAGCTCTAATAAACGAAGAGGTGAAGAAGAAAAATAGAAGAATGCCTAGATTAGAAAGAAAAACAAAGGGGAAAGATCTTACTAGGAAAGAAAAAGAAGATCAAACCATAGTAGATTCAAAAATAGCTATTACAAAAATAGAACAAGAGGGATTTAACCAGCAATAGAGTTTGACCAATAAAAGAGAGAAGACGAAAATGAGAAATGAGGCTTGAGGAGAAAACGAAGAGAGACGGATGAGTCAGCTTCATTTTCCTAACTGAAAAATGCGGCAACGTCATTATGCGACCTTTGATTCTGGCTATCGCAATAAGTAGTGTTGACTCAATATAGTGTTGACTCAATAGCTCTGTAGGACTGTAGTGTACAAATGTCAGAACCCAAAGCATCCATCATACAGCTTAATAAATGAGGGATTGCTTCCGGGGTCAAGGTCTTGCATGCAGAGCCCGCTGATGCCATGGTACTAACGTGGTAGTTTTTTTTTTTAAATAAAAATTGTAGATAAAAATAAATTTTTTAGAAATCATATATGTATATATATATATATATGTATGTATTTAGCGTCGTTTTGAATTTTTTAATATTTTTTTTAATTGCTAAAAAACTACATAAAATTGCAAGCGGTAGAAATTTAGTTTTTACTATATAATATTATTTTAATAAATAAAAATTTAAAACTATAAAAAATATATATCTGCATAATATTTATTTATAATTTTTAATTTTAAAAATAAATCATGCCACAGCTGTACCATAATAGGAGGGGATGAGAGAACTTGTCCATTGCTTTCATTCTTTGTTCCTTTCCAAGCTTTTCTTTTCAAAAAGCTTATTCACTCCATTCTCTCAGTTACGTGTGCACTTTAGTGTGTGAAAAGGCACCTTTTAAGTAAAAAATAAGCAGTAATGCAAATGAGGGGAAAAAAAAAAAAGCACTCAGAATTACTCCATTTCAAGTTATATTATAAGAGATTTTTAGCTATTTTATGTTTATTAAAAAAAGTTAATTATACATTTTAAAATAAAATAAAAACTTAATATCTAAATTTTACTCTTATTGATTACCAATAAAAGTTGTTTTGAAAATTCATCCTCCCTCTCTCTCTTTTTCCATTTACAAAATGGTAATTAATAAGGGTAAAAAAGATAAATTTCTACTAAAAATTACATAACCTCTTATATTTTGGATCAAATAAGGATTCTAGAAGAACACTTATAATATAGATCGGAGTGAGTAAAATGAACAATAAATCATGATAAAAAGCTAAATGATAAAAAAAAAAACTATTATATAATATTATATTATAATCATGAATAGGTTGTTTCAAATAAATTTCAACATATATGTGATAAATGCACATGTACACATTTCCATAGATTCCATTTCCATTTCAGCTTCTTTGTAATTGATTTCTACCAAGTCATTGGGTTCGAATTTGCTAAAGATTTATTAATCTAATGCATATGGCTCCTGTAGTTGATTTTTTTTTTTCAGTAAAATTGTCTCTGATATCTAATCACCACTTTATACTTCAATTAATTTGGATCGAGTAATATTGGCCCCCATATAGGGTGAAATTCTTCCAAAGGTGTTTTTTGTATTCACACGGCCTTGAACCCAACATATTATACTTAAACGACTCTACCTCTTTACACTATGATAAACACTCATTGGTTAATTAAGTAGTTGATTAATTAAGGGCCAAAAGGACACTTTTGATCCCATAACTTTATATTAGATTTCATTTTGGTTCCTTAACTTCATTTTATTTCTTTTTAATCATTTAATTTTCAAAATATAATCAAATATTTTCCTATTATTAACATCGTTAATTATGTTATCAGAAATGCTGACAAAACATTATTCAATGTTAGAAATGTTAATTTTTACTGTCAAGTAATCAATATTTTTCATTAATCTTGAGTTTAAAATATTTTTTAATTAAATTAAAAGATTAAAAATAAATAATTACAAATAAAAACTTCTAAACAAAACTTTAATCTTAGTTTTTTTTTTGCCATAAAAAACTAGTTGGATAAATATGCAAGTATTTAAAAAATGTTTTGTTAGTATTTAGAAATGATTTATTAGCATTTTTTACTAATACAGTTAACTGTGTTAATTACAGGGAAAATTTTGATCATATTTTTAAAGTTAAAGGATTAAAAAAAATAGAATAAAGTTAAATGATCAAAATAAAATTTAGTATAGAGTTAAGGTACTAAAAATATATTTTTTCCTTAATTAAGTAGCTTAGGGAATTAAGCCCAAATCAATATTTTACTTGACTTTAAATTCAAATCAATCAAAATTAATCAATCAATAAGAGAAGGAATAAAGTCCAAGATAAGCTAAATACATTGTATCAAGAAACTATTCCTAAACCATTGACTATCTATAGCCGTTTTAATATAATAGATTAAAGCTCTCAAAAAACTTTTTACAGGTGAAAGTTCATAAAATCCTAAACTAAGGTTCCTATAAAACTTGGCATCCACTTGTGCTAGATTTCTCCAATCATAGCCTCTGAATAAATTCGTTAAGCCTGCAAAACACTTCCAAAGAGTTGTTATTATCAAAATATAGAGAAGCCAACAATTTCTGCCCTTGCTTTTGAAAAAAATTACTTAATATACTTGATAGATAAAAATTGTTTAATAATAATTATATGGGATAATAGGCATTATACAAATTTTTTTCGTTTTGACTTCTTTTTCATTGCTGAACCAAACGGAGCCGTTCCAACAAAGGGAAAGGGAAAGGACATCTGGCTTTCTTAAGGTAGGACAAAATATCATGAAAAAAGGAGAGAAAAGGAGAGAAAATATTGGTTTGTCCTATTAGCTATCAAAAGTGTGCCATGTAGCATATGATGCTTATGCTAGCCAATAAAAAATTCTATGAAAACCTACCTAATTATTGTTTCAAGGTAAAGAAAAAAAAAAGATAAAATGAAAAGAAATGAGAAATAAAAGGAAAAAAAAAAAAGAACAAATATGGCTACTGAATTGCGCCATCTGATTTACGATCTCTATGTTTATATAAATGAATATACATCTTACCATATACGTATTTAATGTACATTGCATTTTAGAAAAAAAAAATTCTATGAAAACCCACCTAATTATTTTTTCATTGCTACATTTTATTTATTTGATACATTTTGAAGTAAAAATAATTCATATATATTCATATCTCAAAGTTTTTTTTGGCCAAAATCCATATCTTAAAATTTTGAACATTATCGCATGTCTCACCATATTATTTCGTATTCCATACGATATAGGTACCAACAACTGCACGAAAGGGTCCCTCTCTTGCTTGTAACACTCACACTCACACTCACACTCACACAAACATAAGCAGAAGAGGAATACAACAACTTCACACTTTCCTTTCTTAATAAGGCCACAAATTCTCGAGCCTTCTTTCTCATCTTCCTCTTCAAATGGCTCAGGTACTGATCTTCACCTTCCATTTCAGTTCTACCCACTCATTATCAATTTATCATTATTATATTTACTTATATTTGTCTTTCACATTCAGAGAAACAAACTTTATGATTATACCACAATCTATTTTCTTTTTCATTTTCTCTATCATCTCCGAATCTGAGCAGAAGGTGGTTCTCAAAGTCATGACCATGGCCGATGACAAAACGAAGAAAAAAGCAATAGAAGCTGCTGCTGATATTTACGGTAGCTTTCGAACCATATTTAAATTATAGAGACTGATTCAATAAGAGGTGGTAAGGATCCATCTTAACCATCCGTTTGATATTAAATGGATGCTTTATGTTACACAAAAACTAAAATGCACTATTTCATCATTCCTGTGAATTGCAAATGGATGGCAGGGATATACCCTTATTGTTTCTGAATTAGCCATTTTCTGAATCCAAATCCGTACCTTTTCAAATTGGTTGACACATTCATGTTCATCCTCATCGACCTCTCCGAATTTGTAATAATCTTAGTATTTTTGGTGAACAGGTGTAGATTCGATCGCTGCGGATGTAATGGAACAGAAGTTGACAGTGATAGGTCAAATGGACCCAGTTGCAGTGGTGAAGAAGCTGAAGAAAGTTGGAAAGGTAGATATCATATCAGTTGGACCTAACCAGGAAGAGAAGAAAGAGGAACAGAAGAAAGAAGAGAAGAAAGAGGAAGAAAAGAAGGGAGAGAAGAAGGATGAGACAAAATGAACATTTGGTGCTTAAAATTCTTGAGAAAATCATATTTTCCTTATCGTAATATATATTTTTATTTAACTTTGAATTTTATTTTTATAATTTAAATATTTATGAATAAGTCTTTGCAGTTTAAATAATATTTAATGTGCTCCTTATCATTATAATATTTTTTGTCAATATTTACTATATTATGGTTATAAATCATATATATTTCTTAAAGTATTAAACTAATATATAATTAATTATATAAAAAATTAACAACCAGCATCCAAAATTTTAATAACACAGCTTAAATTAAAAATTATTATGTGAGTGACTCTTGTGGTTGTGAAAATAATACTCCCTTCGTTACGCTATATAGTGCACTATTATGAGAAATTCATATTTCAAAATATAGTGCACTGCGCGGATTATATTGTGTTTTTTTAATTGTCTTTTCAATATTGCGACTTAATAAGTAAGCCCGAATATTCTATGGTTACCAATGCATTTAATGAAAATTCTTTAATAGTTCGGTCAAACCATAAATGAATGAAGGAGAATTTCTCCCAGAAGTCTCACTCTTCACGATGGCCAACAACTCATGGAAACTCAGAAAAAAGAATGAATGAGAAAATAACTATAATTTATTAATGTATGAAGTATTATTAAATGTGAGTAATTTGAAAAAAATTTGATTACTAATCATTATCTTGATACATGTGTGATAGTTAAAAGTGCATTATAAACTGAAATGGAAGGAGTAATATTGATGACTTTTGTCATGTTTGTGAATTGTGACAAAAGTGGTGGTGGCATCCTAGAATGGAAGGCCAGGAAAATTTGGGCACAATTTTTTCCCCTCTATTCGTTTGTAAGTATTTTTTAGGAAGATTTTTTTTTATTTTTATAACTTCACTTTATTTTTAACTTAATCTTGATTGTTTAAAAACTTTAATTGAGTATTTATAATAAATAATATTTAGATAATCCTTGTTGCAATTAGTTAAGATCATATACAGTTAATTATATTAATAAAATTTAATAAATAAATAGTTACAAAATGTTATCAACTGAAATTAAATTATAAATTTTATAAACTATAAAAAAATTAATTATAAAATTTCATACTATAAATAAATTAAACGTCAAATAAAATTGTAGAGACTAAAATTTACATTTCTTTTTTTCCCCTATAAAGAAGACACCAATTCTGAAGAAAGGAATTTATATAAACAAAAGTGATCTTCAATATCCCTTGAGCAGTTGGTTAGGAATTTCCAGTCATCACATATAAAGCAAATCTAATTAAGAAAAGTTTACCTTTTGCTCTAAATGTCCGGAAGGATATTAATTCCTATTACAAAGGAGAATGCTCCTAATCCATTAAAAAAAAGTAGTCTTCAATATTCTTTGAGGGTAAATTTCATGAAAGTTCTTGCCTTCACCTTTTTATAATATATCATTAACATATATATCACATATAAAAAAGTTTAAACACTTAAAAGACATTGATCTAATTATTATATATTAATATTATACTATATAATAAGTTTAAAATTATTTTAATTCAATTTATGTGACTAATAAATCATAAATCATTTTTCTAATGAAAAGCTGTGTTCGAAAGATCATACAAAAGGTGCAAAATACTCACACTATCTCGTTTAAGAAGACCAGTGCATCCCATCCAAGAATTGTCAAAGGAATAAAATCAATGTTAAAGTTATGTGACATAAATCATTATTTTGATTTAATGACAGATGTGCTTGCTAAATATTGGTCATAGTTATTCTCCAACCAATTGGGCAAACCAGCATTGCAATAAATTGTGCTTAAGATGCAATGACAAATTCTTCTTAGGCTTGATTTGAGAAAAAAAAAAAAAAAAAGAAAGAAAAAAATCTTAGGCGCTCATGATCCATACCACCCTCAAGCCATTCGTGTCATGTCAAGCTTCTAAAGGGAAAAGCTGCTGCTTACTTTTCAAAAGAAAAAATATATATATTTTGTTGTCTATTTCATATGCTTTTTTTTTCTTTGGTGTGACACTATTTCATATGTTTCACTTATGAATAGCAATAAAACCTGCGAATAGCAACAAAACTAGTCCAAAAAAAGCAATAAAAAGAATTTTGTCCATATATACAAACAATTTTTTTGCCATGAACAAAGTTACTTTAATTGATGAGGATATAACTTATCTCTCATAAAGGCATAAAATTCAATTGAAGTGACAAGCGATGACTTCATTAATGGATAATTTCTTTAAATAATGAGGAATGAGGCATATGACTAACCTTTAATAAGATGAAATCTGACTCATCTAAACTTTTAATTTATATGTAAAAAAAAAAAAAATCTTTCCCCATAGGAGTTTTTGACAAAACTTTGAGACAATTTAACTCAAAATTATAAGTTGACATTTACCTCGTGACTTTTTTTTAGCTACTCAACTTTTTCTGATAATTTGATAACGAATACTACTTTTTATAGGATTTTTCATATATAATATTCATAAAAATTAATTCTGTCAAGTACAAACTACTTTTTGATGATTATCCTTACAAAACTTGTTTTTCAGATATAAAATTATATTTGAAAACAACATATATATCAAAATAATAAAAAAATTCACAACAATGGGCTGCTATTAATAAGTATTTGGTCAGGGCATAATAGAATGAAACAATGGAGCAAACTTAAGCAAGTGGTTAAAAGTTTAATTTCCAACCTTTATATATGAAACAAACTTAGTTGGGAGGGGTCTATTCTTTACTTTCAGTACCTCAAAACAGATTAGTCACAACTATCAGCAAGAGATGCTTCTAGTCTACAACCAAAAAAGGAAACAATGGAGCAGGGTATTCTCAAACTAATTCTTCCAGATGTTCAGGCCTAGGAGGAACTTTGAAAGACCACTACATCACTAGCAAGAGAAATCAAAGAGCACTTGACAAGATCAGAAAATTGTGGAATTGATAAAATAAGAAAGTTGTCCCGCATCAGATCAGAAAAAATAGTTGCATGATTGAATCTGTTTGTGTCAGTAAGTAATTACATATAAGATATCCCCAATCTTACCTGTCATGGGAGGGCCTACAGTTTGAATTATGTCACAGCTTCAAATCTCCGTAGGCTCACTGAAGAAAGAGAACATATAGGAGCTCTTGACACATCTGCATATGAAAGTAAAACTGTGAATGGCTCAGATATCCACATATCCCCCGCCTAGTGACCTCAATCCCATTAGATACAAATTGAATCATGTTATGAGAGCCAAGAATGGTTCAGATATCCACCACAAACTTTTTTTAATCTACAATCCTAACAAACAAGACAATATTGTTGCATTTAAGGTCTTCCTCTAAATACATTATTGAGAATTAATACAACTTCAGACAAAATAAAATACTTCAGCATACACCTATATATCTTTCTGCAAAACCTCTATAATCTGAATCAGTTGCAGCAAGTTCAAAATTTGATATTCATATGCCACTTGAGGCTAGCTTATATGCTAAGAGTGGCATGGGGTGTGGATGGAAGTCTAAGGTTCAAAACTTCCTAATGTAAGCAGAAAATTCGATATTCATACGTTTAAGATAATAGAAGAGAAACCGGACAGCCTTGAGGATTGTTGAAAATGAAATGATGAAGTATGATCCATAAAGCATATTGAATTGCCTCGAATGCCGCTTTGGTCCACTCCTGGTGGACATTTTCAAAATATGTATTACCAAATCAAATTGAGATCAACACTCTGTTTTGTCTGTCCAGTAATCTATCAAACTACCCAAATCAACGCCTGCCAAGAATAAGGAACTAACTGACAGTACCATGTCGGCAAATTAATGCTCTTCTGCCACTGATCCATTGGGCAATGAGAACCATAATCATATTGATGATCAAGCTAATTGATTAATTGAAGTGAAAAATTCGGGATCACAGGCCTTGCTCTGAAAACTTTTCCCATTCTGACATAACTAGATTACTCAAATGACCATATATATATATACATATTTTTTTAATACATCGAATATGGCCATTTTTTCCCCCAGTTTCATATGGCCATATTTAAAACAACAATCAACATGTCACTGATCAAGCCATTTCTAGAGCCATTCTGTAATATCCCTCAGGACTATGCAATCTACTCCTGTTCCCACCGGAAATGTAAGCCAGATCACCTGAGTAAAAGGACAGAACATAAATAGATGGTTAATAGACCGCTCTGCCTTAACAGAAGGGACGACACTCCTCAACAGGAAGATAGCGTTTGTGTAGAAAAGATGTTAATTTGAGAGTGTTTTGCAACAAGTTCCACATAAACACAACCAAAACTTCAACAGAACCACACCATAACCATCTAGGTAAAAAGAAGTACAAGGTCAAAGTTGCATGTTGCTTAGGGAATAGTGCCCTTACTTCTTACAGATGGCACGTAGTTTTTTAAGATTCATCTTGCTACATTTTGTTGATGACAAAAGATGCCAATCATAAGTGAACTTAGCACAAATTATTTAGCCTACAAATGTGCTATACCAGCCAGTGCTGCAGCAACCATTTAAAGAGTGCATCTATATATAACCAACACATTACCACATCGTATGCTGTCCACAACTTTTACCCTATCCATTGTACAAGCATGTGACAAGGACCAACATATAGAAAATCAGCTACAAAACCTTCATGCACAAGCAGTATTAGACACTCTTTTCCCAAAATGATCACAACATATTGTAACAGATCACAATATATTGTAACAAAAGAACAGAAGAATCCAAATATTGCTTATAATACAAGCGCACAAGCAGGCAAGTGTTCTAGAATTCAACCTTATCTTGAAGCACGAGGATAATGTTCAGTTTGATAAAAAGCTGATTGACAAAATAATCCACATCAGGTTGCTGAATATAAACCTGAAAAAAGCGAATACTACCTACCTTTTAACAAGATTTTTTTTTCAATTTTCAACAACTAAGTAATCAGCACATAAAAATAAATGGAAACTGATATAAGGATGTAAATCGCAGTCAGTTCTTTAATATTCTTCAAGAATAAAACCAAGGCCAGACATATGCAACAGAACAAAAGAAAAAAGACACCTACTTAGCTTGAAACATTGCAGTTTTCATCAATGGAGATATAAATTGCAAGGCAAAAAAATTTAATTAATAACGTATATATAATGCCTTGGGTAAATTTTTTCATGGAATCACATGCAAGAAGATACAAAGGGCACAAAACCACATAACATCCAGAAAAAAAAGAATCACCAGGCATCAATAAACAATAATGAATGAAAGAAATGAAGGCCCTTCCAAAACATGAACAACAGAAAGGGGGGGGGGGGAGAGGAAAGAACAACAACAACAATCTTGGGCATTCTCAAAATAACATGTCATAAAATAATTCTTTACGGAAATTGCAATACCTACACTAATCTTTGCTTCCAATTCCTCTCTAATGTAATAAAAAGTTATAATTGATTCCTTGATTTATAAGTCCCATTGCATTAACCTCCAACCAGTCAAAATTCCACATTTAATCTAACTTTAACCATTGAAATCACTAACTTTCCCAACATCTTTCCCATTATATAATACTTATTTTGTCCTCCTCTTCATCTTATCCACCTACTCTCACCCTTTGCCTGCAACTGATATTACTATGGCAACCCAAGCTTCAGAATGGCAAAAACTATACAAGCTGAAAATCAACGAGAGAATGAGGAGAATAAAGAACGTGTGGAATCTGTTTTCCCTTAGTACTGTTCATTCTTTGGGCCAAAAATAAATAGGAATAAAACTGACAGACCAGCCACTTGTTCCTTTCCAGATTGTGCAAGCCAAGAGTTTAAGGATTATAGTCAAAAGAGCTGTTGGTATACAAGAAAAGAGAAAGAAACAATAAACAAATAAAAGGAAATATTCTGGGTCACATAAAAATGAAAGGAGCTGTGAGGCTTCTTAAAGAAAGGAAATGACTTCATTAAGATGTGATAAGGTTTGATCATATTAATGTGATCAGAGTGGTAGAAAACCTAGTTAGCAGCAATGGAGGCTATGCTAGATAAGCAGCCAAGGATGCATAAGAAATCAACACTCCACCTCAAGTTGTTGGGGAGGACCTTTATAGTGTTAAAACTTGGCAACTGAAGCAAATGTCTCCTGATAGTCAACTCCATATCAGACCCTATAACCATGAGTCTTGCTTTGCGTTTGTTTATACTTTCATGTGGGTTATATGTATTCTTGAATCCATTTTCATCCTACTGCCTTTTTGCCATTAGGAAGATCAACAACATCCCAAATCTAGTTCCTTTGTAGTGCATTCATTTCTTCATGAACAGCGCTTCTCCATTTTTCCTGTTTCACAGCTTCATAAATGTTGTCAGGGATTTGCTCATTAGAAATATCAGTGATAAAAGCCTGATTGGCTTATGATAGTTTGTTATATATGACAAAGTTGACTATAGGATGTTTAGTAAAAGGTTTGAAGCCTTTTCTTAATGCAATAGGGAGCTCAAGGCTCTCCTCCTTATTAGAGTGGGTGCAGTCTAGATCTGAAGATATGAAGATTAAATGAAAGACCCAACGAAGATTTCTCTTGTCAATATGCCTACTACTAATATAGTTCATAATCCAGTATAGCATGATATAACTAAACATATGTAAATTGACAGACAGTTCATGACGGAAAAGCTTGCAATTCAACTAATTTGTACTCCTTATATTTCTACAGAACGTCATGTAGCAAATATTCTTATCAAATGTATCTAACAATTGCAGTTTTTTTTGGGATGGTGAGTGAGCTGGATATGGAAAATATTTACTCCTCAACTTGAGGGGGTTGATGGAAATCAAGGGAATTTATTCTCTAACCTGCTGTAACAGAAATATAGAAATCAGGGGAATTAATCCCTAGTCTGCTGGAAGTAATTATAGGATCAGTTTTGCATCTTTAATTATTAGATTTGTATTTCTAATTATGAATAACTAGCCATAAATCAGTAGGTGGTGGTTGATTCCTAGAAATTAACTGAAGATCAAAACTTAAGAAAAGGTCCTTCTCTTATTATCCTGGTGCCATTTTCAGGACCCAAAAGAATAAGAATTCCAGAATTCTATTCAGATGAAGGCAAGATGGGTATTAACATTGGGAAGGGTAATTTAGAAATCTGACATAGTTACAGTCATTAAACAATGGGGCCTTATTGCAATGATAAACCAAAGGGCCAATTGTAATCTTTTATAGATTGGGGGCATTGCAACTGAAAGCAAGGATCACAGTAAGCAAAATGCAATTTACCCTAATTCTTTTCTTCCACTCCCAATGATCCCAAGATGAAAAAATCAGTGAAGTGAGAACAAAGTCTATCTTTAGTGTTCCTTCTGATTAGCTTACCTTGGAAACATAAAATTACAGGAAGAAAAGCCTAATACAAGTTATATGAATAGCGAACGCCGAGTTATATTACAAAAACAGTCCAGCTTTTGAGGTCCATACGTGACAAACTAGTTTTCAAAGACAGTATAGATTTCTTAGATATATGTTAATAAACTTACTGTATTTTTTGGGCCAGTAATAAACTTCTTTTATTGAGATAACAAACCTTCTAACAAATCCAGCAAATATTTATCTTTTAAATTATATGAAGGAAACTCACATGCTATGGGTCACATCACTGTGCTTTTATGGTGATAAAGAGAATAGCTGTGAAATTACTAATCATACAACTGACATTTGCATACTTCAGACAAGTAGGTGGATGCTATTCCTCCATATACCTGGGGGGTCATCTATCACTTTCAAAACCTGACGAGCATCTAGAATACCAAATCAACTAGTTGAGTTCAGCATTTTTCTAGAAGACAATCAATGTCGAATCCAGTCAACCCTAGTTACAGGAAGACAAAAGTAGTCATCTTGTACATAGCTGCAGTGAGAATCCAAGTTTCATATTACTTAAATATACACCACAAAAACATCTGAAGGTCATTAGTAGGGTAAAAAAGGAGAGGCCCAAGAAAAGAATTAACTATTACACAATGCAGGTAAAAGACATTTTATGCACCTTGACCTTGAGAAATAAGCAGTTCTGGAAATACAGAGGGAAATCACATACTTGATTTCCCCAGCTTATAAACCAGCTGAAAAAGCGGGTGAATCATCTCAGTTAAAAGGACTTGTAAGCTGATGTTGTGAGTCATCTAAAATCAGAGAAGCTATATCTGACTATCTCTTGTGCCCTTTGAACTTTGAAAGTAGATGCGCATACTTTCCCTTTTCCATCATCTGTTTCATTACTTCATGGGCTTCAGCAAGTTTTTTAGCTTTCCTCAAACTACTCAGTAACGAGCTGTACACAAGAAAATTTGGATTACAACCTTTTGCCTCCATTTCTATGATCATTGAACATGCTTCATCAAACTTTCCCGCCATACACAATCCTCGAATCATGGAATTGTATGTGAATACATTTGGGATTTGTTCTCCAAAAATCATCTCATCAAACATTTCTTGAGCTTTCTCAATCTCACCAGCCACCACATATCCCGTGATCATTACCGTATAAGCCACCACATCTGGCATGCATCCATTTTTTATCATTTCATCAAAAAAATATTTGCAAGCATCCAGATTCCCAGCTCTGCTGAGTCCATCTATCAATGTGGTGAAGTGAAGAACAGTTGGCTCTATACCTGTTTCTCTCATGTGATTTAAGAGATTAAGAGCTGCAAGTGGTTTGTCTCCTTTGCCAAGAACATGAAGAAGAATGTTATAAGTATGGAAATCTGGAGAAAAACCATTTCTACCCATTTCATCAAGCAATCTTTGGAATTGATCCAACTTCCCAAGTCTGTACTTGGCATACATGAGAATATTATAAGTAAAAGTATCTGAGGGAAGACCTTCAAGCAACATCTGGTGATAAACCCACTCAATTAACTTGTACTGCTTTAGATTGAGAAGACAATGGAGGATTGCATTGTAGGAGTGCTTAAAGGGCCTATAGTTAAACATATTTGATTTTAAAAACCTCTCCATCACTTTCTTAGCGAAGCCTACCTCACCACAAGTACAAATCAAAATGTGAAAAGTTCGTGCAGTAGTAGGAATTCCTTTCTTATTCATCTCATCAACTAGCCTCCACATTGCCTTAAACTCTTCGCACTCTGCAAATATCTTCATAATTAAATGATAGGAGTCTGCAGTATGCTGGTAATTCTGCTGCTGACTGCACCACACAAAAAATTTATGCGCCAATTTTGCACACCTGGTCCTATTTTCATAACTTAGGCTTTTCAAAATACCAAAGAGAACTTGTCTCACAAGAAGACCTGATGGCCTTACATCCAACTCATTTAAAACCAATCTGGCATCAATTCCTGGACCATCCTGTCGAAGAATTTCGAAAACGCTCTTCGCATCTAGCTTTACTCTTTCTAAGAATCCCTGTCTAAGTGAAAAATGTTTCTGTCTATACTTCTCATCCTCATGCGAATTATGACTTTTATTTCTAATGACATCATAATCTGATTGATTCCACACTCTTTTCAAAGGCACTTCAACAAATTCAAATCCATTTTCAACCTGGTCACCATGAAATGGCCGGTCACATACCTTGCGAGAAAATGCCAAACAATAAGAAAACTTCTGTACTGTCCTGGAACCTACTAGGGCTAAGGAAAACATGGTCTAAACCCATTATCTCTACCACTCTGCAATACGGGGCAAACATAATTTACTCAATAATAAAATCGCATTTCTCAGAACAGCAACTCTCAAAATCATTGCATCCACCACAAAGGTTTTAAATCGCTGGCGAGCTTCCTGCAGACTCAGCGTCCCCAAAAAGCTTTTATTTCAAAACATACAGCAGGTACCTTAATCAACTCCTTCGATCTCAAAATCGTCTTTTATTCTTCGCTTCCGTGCATGTACCATGGCTTCTGACATCCACGAACCTGGTCTTGGGTCGTCGACGTTGTTGTGGTGGTAGATGATGATGGCATGTGTGCTCACGAAGAAGAGGTTTGCATACGACGGCGTTAACCAAATGCTAGGAGCTGCGGTAGATGAATATATTATAAAGGGCATTTTTGTCAGAAAAAAATTAATATCTATGAGCAGTTTAAAATATTGAACGGATCTAGTAGTGTCTGTTTAATTTGTTTTTTTATAAAAATATTTTTAAAATAATCATAATTTATAAAAATAAAATTTGGATAAATATAAAATAGTTTATTAAAAAGCTGTTTGAATGAAAAATAAAAAAATAATAATTAAAAATTATAGTTTTATTTTAAAAAATGAGAATCAAACAATTACTTAATAGGTAACAAAATTTTCACTTTGTAAAATTTAAAAAGTATCTCATGTTCTCACCCCCCTCCCCTTCTCTCTCTATATATATTGAACTTCAATTAAAGTAAATAATTTATTTTTTTAAAAGAAATTAAAAGAGATAAGTAGATAATAATAATTAAGATGAGATAATTTAATAAGTGTAATTTTAAAATATTATAATAATTTTTGAAAAAATTAATATATACAATTTACTTTTTTTTAATATATGTACAACTAATTTTAACTATTTTTCTTAATAAAAGTAAGATAATTAAACATCACCTCTATTTTAAATGAGAAAAGTAATATTTATATATTGATATACCAATACGTTGTATTGTAGTAAAATTTTATCAGCACTTATCCTATTCCTATTGGACCTAATTTTATCATGCTTTTATCCTATAGTGTTGCAAATGGGACTTGATATATAATTTTTTTTAATCACCCACAACTATAAATTTTGCCTCTAGAATGGGTTGCAAAATTGGATTCTGAAATGGGGAGAAAGAACAATTATTTTTTATTTTTTATTTGTTAGTAAAGCTATTATAGACTTTTAATAACATAAATATACATTATGAATAAAAATTATATTAGAATTCTATATATATATATATACCAAATATATGTTATAGTTGAATCTGATGCTGAAATTATTATTCAGACTATCAAGGAGGAACGAAGCCTTGATATTGTTATTGAAACTCTTATCATGGAAATCCATTGGCTTCTTTCACGGGGTTGGCAAGTGTCCTTTAATTATGTTCCACGTATTGTTAATAGGTCTGCTAATTACTTTGCTAAACTTGGAGCCTCTTCTACTACGGACTTATGCATAATGGATTCTACACAGAGTTATCTGATTCTCTGAAAATGTAATTTTTCCTTTGTTTTATTTTGTATTTCTTGTTCTCTTGTTATCAAAAGAAAAAAAAATCCAATTCTATTCATTTTTCTATTCTTATTTCCATCTTTTTCCAATTCCAAGTCCATAAAAAGAATCCACGATACCAAATGAAATTTAGGAGTTAAGAGAGATGACAACCCAGTAAAATGGCTACATGCATGCGTAGCGTAGAAAGTAGAAGTTAACTACACACTAGATGTACATCATTTTGTGAGGGGAAAAAAGGAAAATCTTGAAGGGCCATTCCTAAAGGGCATTATGGATTCTAAATTGGAATTAGAGGATCTATTTTAATTGATTCTTTTATTGCATTGTGATAATTTATGTTGTTGAATGGGACCATTTGAAAACAATGATCCAATGTGATGACCCAAAAAAAAAAATGATCCAATGACAAAAATTACTACCAAAGACAAGTAAAGAGGTTCGAATGTATATTAATTGAAATTGGATTCAGTGCTCATCATTGTGTTGAGAACCGAATCCTCATTGCAATTATGTCCAAATTCAAACTGGATGATCCAAATTTAATTTAATTTTATTATTATATTTTAAATATATTTTTATTTTATCATATGCAAAATCTAATTTGGATGATCCATATCTCATCATAGTGATGAGCATGCAGTACTTATCACAGGAATGAGCATCGAAACCGAATGCATATTAATTGTGTTTGAAAGTTTATGAATTGATTGACAAGCTTATTCACAATATCTCGATTTCAAATGGCAGTGCATTGTGAACCTATATATGTTGTCTTCTAATAAACAATTAATGCTTATATCAAAATTTGTTTTGTCATCATCTTATCATTTAAGGCTAGGTTTAATGGTATCTAATCCCATTCACACTTAGCTTCTTCTTCTTCTTTTTATCTTTTTGAATAAGAAGGAAAAAACAACCAATACAAGAAGGGAAGGGTTAAAGACCACTACATTCTCCATATCTAATTCAACAAGATGATTGCAACTTGTAGGCGACTCCATAAACAAGTAGAAATTGTCCTAAAGATTGTATACTAATCTGACAAGACGGTTTGCACACTTATTAGCTTTCCAATAGACTTGTTCCAAGAAGATGCTCAATCCTTAGTGAGGAAAACTCTAATATGTTCAATCAAAATCCTTGCATTTTCTATTGTTGCAATATCTCTAAAAATCATATTAAGGGCTTCAATAGAGTTCGCCATAACAATGACTTCCTAAAATCCCTCTTTCCAACAAAGCTTAAGACCCTTCAAAATACCATGGAACTTAGCCATGGTGGGGTTTATAGGTTCAAGTTTTCTCATGAATCCTATGATGCAGTTACCCTGATGGTCTCTTATAAGACCTCCACACACAGCCTCCCTAGATTGAATGACGAATCCATCAACGTATAACCGAACTAAATTAACCTCTAGTAGACTCTAGCTACTTCTTGGAAATGTCCAGCCACCTCTATGTCTTCTTCTATGCTCTTCCATGATCTGTTCCTCTTTTGCACTCCTATTGCATTAATATAATAAGTTTTCCACATCCCAATTGGTAGAGGAGAAAAGGAAGCTGCATCTAATTTTCCAAATCTACCAACAAGCTTGGGCAAATACTCTCTTCCATCAGGTTCCCTATCTTCTAGCTCTGCCAACTTGGTGAACAATATTCCAAACAATCCAATCTTACGTAGAGAAAGAAAGAAACTCTTTTTAAATTGATGGTTTAATTAATCCCCAGGAATACACAAAACAGGCAATACACTTGACTACCACCCATATGATGCAATATTATATAAACTAAATTACAACTATAATTATACTTGGGATTCCCAAAGACGGAGAGGCCTGCAACTCTGTGGTCCTCTCTGAACTAGCACTAGAGTCTTTACGTAAAAGGTTAGTCATTAAGGGGGGTGTGAGACAATGTCTCAGTAACCGGGGACAACCACACACACATATATATACATAGCTCATGTAATCTCATGAATACAATATGAAATAGAATGCATGTCTCCCTCGCACACAACTAGAACCACGAGCTGTCGTCATAACAGGACATTTCATATAGGTAATTCCCTTCCAACAGTTGTTGAAGACTGATTCCAGGACATCGCCAAGCTCACCTCCCATTAGTAGACCTGGCTAAATGTAACACTAATGTTCGAATTGTGGCTCTCCTTCCCTTTTCACACTACAAATTGGCAGCGATTTAAGGAAAGTGCAATCCACTGCGCGCATTTTCCTCCTAGCCATAGGAGGTGATTTAGCCACAAGGATCCCATCCTTATCCTTCCTAATCATATATCATCATATCATATCATCATCACCACCCAATCACCATATACCTTACAATGCCATGTGGTGATACTCATATCATATCATCAAATGATCATCATGATCTTAGTGTCATGCTATGCATCATGTAATGTCACATCCTCATAATCATATGTGCAATCATCATCATAATTATCATCTAGCTGTGTGCATACCATGATATATAGAAATTGTACACACAAATACATCAGTATCATGGTATGAAAGAAACATGCATATATACACATATATATACTCACACATATATAAATACAATACAAATAATACAAACACCTGGTTACCTCATACTATCAACACCATGCATACAGGGGCTTAAGCAAGCCTCTAGAGCACCCATCACAAGCTATACACCTCCAATTGGCCAATCATCCACTACAACAACATAGTACCTTAATTAACATAACTCCAATAACACTAAAATCCACAATCTAGCCGTCCAAGCTTAACCCGGCATTCTAACAACATACACACATACCAATAAACCTTAAACTACCATTCAAACACAAACTAACACACGAAACTTTGGGTTTCCACTTTTTTTCCCGAATTTCAACCTAGAGTTTAACTTAAACCCATCATAATCTAACCAAAACTTATACCCAAAGCTTTCTAACACTACATAACACTTCTATAACACCAAATCAAGCATTTTAATCAGTGAAAATTGCTCAAACCGAAAACCCCAAGCTTCAACTCAAATTCCAACTGAAAACATAGAAGAAAAAAGAAGAGAGAAGGCTAGGGATCACTTACCAACAAAGATTGAAGTCTCTTGAGTCCAAGAATGATCTCCCTTGATCGGGTTTCTAGTGCCCTAATGGGGCTCCTCCATTCTCCCTCTGTTTCTCCTTCCGCGTTTGGCCGAAATGTTTCTAACTTATACAAATTTTTTGACTTTTGCCGCAATGCCAGTAAGATCGTCGTGGCACAAGTACTCTCAGTCCCGTCATTTTCCAAATAGACACATGTGTCTCACTGTGGCAGCCCTGTATCTGGCCGCGGTGAGATCCCTTCTTTGCCTCAAATATTGAATTTCTACCGTTTTGCTTCTTTTTTTCGGTCATGTTTCCTCCAGTCCTGTACACATCACAAGGTTACTTCATGTTAGCTTGGGGGCTATGTTCAGGGCAGTCTAATAATGGTTGTTACAAATATCCCACATATCATCGAGTAGAATTCATCTACCTCTGCTTCCTCCTTGATAAAGCTATAACTCATTAGTGAAATAAAAGTCCCAGTAACCAAGAAGCAACTTAAACAAAAGCAAGAGTTCAAATGCAACACAAGTTCATATACATGCAATATGTACCATTCATGATGCCATGCACATGTTATGCAATAGAACTACATCAAGCACAGCTAGAACCATGAGTTAGTTACCACTACAGGATAACCTTGAAAAGTAGTTCCCTTCCAACAACTAGTAATGGTCAGAACCACTTAGCTCACATCCTATTAGTTATAACCTAGTCAAATGCCATTCCACTAATAGTTAGACTATGGTTCTTATTCCCCTAAACCATCTAAATTGGTGATTATTTAAAGAAAGTGCATCCCCAATCCACAGTCATTTAAGTTTCCTGGCCAAAGAATGACTATTTAGTGACAAAGATATCATAAGTTACAACGTTTGAATACAAGACCTCGTATATTATTTAGTGGATTGTCATACTACGTGATATCTTATCAACATCATGCCCTTTTGATTTTCAATTAGTCAAAACAGAGTTTTGGTAAAATTGGCTTTGCATCGTGGTTATGGTAAAAATTGGTTTTAAACTAATGCGATTATGTTTGAATGATTTAGTTGAAAATTTATTTTGACATAAGTGATTATGTTTGGATGATTTTAATCCAAAGCACTTTTAGTGCAATAATTTTTTTCCTAACTTATAAATTTTCTTTTTCCAATAATTATTTAATAAATATATATGTGCATATATGTTTGTCTAAAACAAATACTTCTAAATTTAAATATTATAAATAATTTTGATAATACTATATGACTAATTATATTGCATGGATTGTCTAATCTGATTTCTAATTGCATCATAAATATGATCCATCTCTTTTATAATCCAAACAACTTTCATTTATTTATATCATATCTTTTATAATGTAAAAAAATTAATGAAGAAATGAAAAGGCAGCATCAATTTTTTTTTAACAACTGAAGGATCAGAGGATGGCAACAAGGGAGAGTGGGAGAGGAAACAATTAAGAAGGGAGAAGGTAACATGAAATTCAATCCATGAAGTAATTGAACCTAGCACTACCAGTCTCTTTACCAAGACATACTACATGGTGGAACAATCAAAGAGAAGGAGAGGGAAAAATTGAACTACTGTCAGATTCACCAACAATTGAAGCAATACTAGAGGAGAAGGAACGGAGGATGGCAACAAGACGACAGAGGTAGTAGCATGAGGAAGGAACTTCTGTGAATTGAATTGGTGCAGATATGTTACATGAATCCGGTGAGAAAGGAACAAAGGTAACAATGTGAGTTGTTAAGGGAAGCTAATATGGATCTAGTGAGGAAGGAAATCGAAAGCTACTACATGTTGGTGGAGATTTACGGCTCTATTGAGGGAAGCTGATGCGTTGTTACAAAGATGAACAAGCAGATCTGAGGTTGAGTTGAAGATAAATTTTGAACAAGAGATATATAAAAGGAACAAGAAGAAATGGAGTGGCAAAAATAAATTTGTCCAATGGTCATCAATAAATGCTAATCACGATGGCAACGAAGAAAGAGAATAGAGAAAAAAGTTGAGTCCTTGCTTCAGGGAGAACTTGGTTTTAGATCCAAAATGAGTTTCCACAGCAACTACAATAAGATGACCAAACACATTTCAATATACATCAGACTCATTTTTGGCCCCAACCTTGGTTTTAAATGTGTTGCCAAATAGGCCCATCATCTCCCAACTAACATATGCTTGACCATGCATAACTAGTGATGATGTCCATGTGTCATGCTAACATGTCATCTTGTTATACACAATAATAATAATAATCATGATCATCATCATGCTAGCATAGTATCATCATACAAGATATCTCAAGGGATGCACAATAATCATATTCATCAATGTTCACCATGTTCATGAACAAGAATATACATATCTTTAGTCATTATTGACCATTGTCATCATTATTATCATCGTCATTTTCATCAATGCTATCATCGTACAACATAGTATCTTTACATATGAAAAGAATGAGACAATAAGCCATAAACATTTGTCAAGTTCTAACCATACATATGCTTAAATATGTATGTATTTAAATCTAGCCATTTTCATTCTCTTGTTAAAATCTTTCAAAGGGTAAGAGAAAGAGAAAAACTTACTAACCATGTGATGGAATTATATATCATAACATGAAAAGTTCAAAACACATTGAACAAATAAAGTTACTCCTCAGTTACCTCAAGTTACCCACACACACATTCAAAAGCATGGTAGGCCATAGGATCTACAACCACACACACACAAAAGGAAATATAATCCAAGTCAAATAAATGGTACCCAGCATCTATTAAAGTCCAAACATGCATCACAACTCCCACAGAACCATTAAAACTACTCAAGACCACTTAGTACATACAAGACCAATCTCAATCATACAACAAGTTGCCACTTACCAAAGGGTTTACCACTTCCAAACAACTTGGAGTATGGATACTTTAATAGAGCAAGCACATGTCCTACACAATCATCAAACACATATATTAAGCAATGACATAGCCTCGAGTAAAACGCCACTCAATAATCCAAGCTTTAACCCCGACAATTAATTGTCAGGTTAAATCAACTACATACAACATCATACCAACTTATCAATCTACTCAAATCAACTCCCAAAACCAACCATGAGTCTATACAATTTAGATACCATAAGTGATGGTGTCCATGGCTGGATCCAAGAGTGGAAGAGCACTATCCCAAAAGATCTACTTTAAGCAATAGGAGGCCCATTAACTAGAGGTAAGACCAGATCCATGAAAGAAGCTCTACAAGACTTGATTAGAGGCTTACAAGATAATGAGCCCAAGATATTTGAAGAAGCGTCTAAACATGAGACTCAAAAGATAGTTATAATTCTTCTTCAAGTCCATGATCCAGTAGAAGCCCAATTAAAAGAATGACTTAAGCCATTTAGGATTAGTTTAGGACAAATTATATTTTATTTTTTAATTTTTTAAATTTAATTTGAATTATTTTATTTATCGTATTCTTTTTTAATTTATTTGATTTAGATAAGGATAAATAATTTGTGGTTTCCTATTTGTATTTAAAGGGACCAATCATAGGTTTAGATTTAATTTAATTAGAATTAGAGAAACCTTATCTTTATCTAACTGACTTAGGAGTCATAGAAGAAATTAGTATTTTACTTCTCTATTGAAGACCATTCATTGTAACGTTTTAGATAAATCAATATTATTCAAAGTTTATTTAATTACTAAGTTTCACTAGTTCTTTGTGTTCTTTTTAGAATACACCTGATTTATCAAGAGGTTAATCTACTCTTGCGATGTCTTCTTATAGCTAGAGTTCTCTGGGGTAGGTTCTCATTGGGTTCTATTTTGATTAGCCCGTTTGAGTCAAGCTTCTGCATTATTGTCCTCTGTATTTTCTGGGTTCCTTAGACAGGTTACTCATGGGGTCCACATCAATTGGCATCAGAGCAAAGGTTGGATTCAAACACTTGTCTACGTCATTAACCACATGTCATCCTAATCATCAAAGTCTCAAGTATTGTGCAGCAGCTATTAAATAAAAGTAAAAAAAAGTTCTCCTCAATTACAATAATCAAACACGCCTTAACTCAATTCAGCATCCCCAAACGCGGTCTTCCCTTTGTTGAATCAAGTGTTTTGATGATTCCAAATCAACTTTCTAGAGCTTAGAGAGAAGATATCAAAGGTGCACAAATGATCTCAAGTGGAGAAATTCAAGAAAAACTAGCACAAGAACAAATGTAGAATCTACAGCCATATTTAAATTGAGTAAAAGACTTTGAATTGGCAAAAAGATGTTTTAAAACTATGATTCTATGTTAATCCATGGAATATTTGAAAAACACCCACTAACAGACGAAATTTGAAATGTTTATACTAATATTTTGTTTTGAAATTTGAACTTTGACTTTGGAAATTCGAATTTCATATTGAAAATGAATAAGTCTGAAAAGAGCCTTCTTTGATAGACGAACTTTGACTGCAGAAATTCAAATTTTGAATCTTGTATGAAAAGAGCCTTCTCTGACAAACGAATTTTAGCTTTTGAAAATTCAAATTTCAGACAAAATACAACTTATGAAAAATAAAAAATTCGTCTGAGGATATGTCAAAGTTCATCTGAAAACTGAGTTTTGAAAGAGCATCAAAATGGCTCACTGACAAACGAACTTTGAACATAAAAATTCAAATTTCAGAAACAAAGCTTGTGAGTCTGTTATGATGATATATTGACATACGAATGATAGTATTCAGAAATTCAAACTTTGAAGTAAGTCTGAAAAAAGACCTTTCTGACAGATGAACTTTACAATTTGAAAATTAAAATTTCGAATAGATGAACTATTGTGCCTTATTGAACTACCAACTGGCAGACGAATTTTGGGTATCAAAATTCGAATTTCAAAGGCACTGTAGCAAAATGGAACAACTGTTCATACATTCCAAAATAACCTTAAACTTGAAAATTTATATGTTCCAACATAGAAACATTTTTCAAAGATCAAAATTCGAACTTTGCTTCATGACAGACAAACTTCAAATGTTCAACGTTAAAGTCTTTAGCTTTCGGTTTCTAGGAAATTCATTTGTTGACCAACCAAAATTCGAACTTTGAGTGTCAGAAGCATTAAATGTGGTTGGTGAACGGATAGTTTTTCAGAGTAACCGTTGGGTAACTTTTCCAATTGATAGATTTTATCTCTAACGTATAGTTAAGACCTAAATTTATAAATATAACATTTTTTTGAAGTTGTGGGTAACGATTTTAACTTCGTATATACTGAAACTCTGCCAAATCATTAACTCAAAGTCTCTTACTCTCACATACTTCATTCTTTGTACTCCAATTTTTATATACACTCTGATTAAGAGAGTTTATCTATTGTAAATAATCTTATCTTCATCTAGAAGAAAGATTTTCTTGTAAAGGGATATCACAAAGGATTGGAGAAACACTTAGTTAGAGTGTAAAGAGAGAAAGTGTGAGCTCTAAAAACAGAATATCATAGTTGTACTGTGGCATTTGCAAGAAGCCTACTAAATTCTTGCAAGATAGTAGAAAATCTCAAGTGGTGGCTTGGGGACTGGACATAGGTCAAGATTGAGAGACCGAACTAGGATAAACATCTGTGTCTTCCCTTATCTATTACTACTTTTACTTGTTATTCACTTATACTCTGTTTTACTGTCACATTTGCTTTCTTCACTTTATTGACATTTTGCAGAAAATTTTAATCTTCCCAATTCACCCCCCTCTTGAGAAGCCAGCATATCTAACACCCTTCACGCGTTGTTATCTGCTGTAACACAAGAATGTATTCTCTCACTCAATTCAGTCTCTCCTCATTTGCACACACCATCAGTCTTTAGCTTCATAATCAACTGTCATCATCATCTCGTCTTCTCTTTGAATCGTGTAGCCTCATCATATCTTCATCATCATCTTCCCACTCACACACCCAGAAATGCTACTCTTTCCTTCAACCTAAATTTCATATTCAATTCTTCGCATCCTCCTTTCCTTTAGACTCAGTCCTCGCATCTTCATTCCAGATCCATTCGTGTCATCTTCCCTCCTCCAAAACCAGTGTCTTCAATTCCTCTCAGATTCATTCTCAAACAGGTTTCGTTTTCCTTCCCAATTAGTAATTTTGTTCCCTTACTACTGTCTCTTCCTTTAATTCATCTTCACACCTTTGCTGGAATTCGTGTGTTGCAAAATACTTGCTAAGAAATTCGTTGTTGGAATTTGCTTACTGCTCAATTATTTACTTGCTAACAAAAATATGAGAAAACTCTATTTTCTGAAAATTATTTTGCTAAAAATATTTACTGCGTGTTGAAATCGTTTGTTGGAAATTTTGATCTGAACTTGGCTTATTATTGGAAAAAAAAGGGCTAAATAAAAAAAAGAGAAGCCAAGAATATAAACTTGTTTATCATTGTTTTGAGAGTTGACTCTTGAACTCTAGCATTTTATTTTTGCCATTAACTCTTGATTGGTAATAGTGATTCTCTTAAGAAAACCATAAGATACTAGTTTGAATGGGAAAAGGCAAGAGAGATACATAATTGAAAAAACCAATTTTAAGTATGATACATGAGTGAACTAACATCCTTTGAATGAAACACATGAGAAGAGTTTGTGAAATCCTTTTCTTTGTTTTCGTTATTCTATTTTCAGGATGTCTGGACGTAAAGCAGAAAATGAAGGGAATGAAGGTGAAGGTGAACAGGGTCCAATAGACATGAAATTTGTGTGGGATTCTTGAAAGCTAAATTAGCCAACATCAATAAAAGGCTAGATAGTGTTGAATCTGCTACTAAAGAAAGAAGATACAAAGAAAACTTGAACTAAAGTCAGAAGATCATGAGTCAGACATAGAGGAGTCTACTTCAAAAAGCAAGAATTCTTCTAGGGGTGACAATGACCTAGAAGGACTCAAGTTAAAGATTCCACCTTTCCATGGGAATGATGATCTAGATGCATATTTGGAATGGGAAAGAAGAGTAGAACATGTGTTCAAGTGCCACAACTACTCTGAAGAAAAGAAAGTAAAGTTGGCAGTAGTAGAATTCACTGAATATGCAAGTATTTGATAGGACCAATTGCAAACTAGTAGACAAAGGTATGGAGAACATCTTGTAAGTTCTTGGTATGAAATGAAAGCTATCATGAGAAAAAGGTATATCCCTAGCCATTACTATCATGATTTACATATTAAATTACAAAGAATAGAGTAGGGAACTTGAAGTGTTGATGAATTCTACAAAGAGTTGGAAGTAACTTTAATTTGCGCAAATGTAGTAGAAGATCCTAAACAAACCATGGCACAATTCCTGAATCGTTTAAGACCAAAAATTCAAGATATGGTGGAATTAGAGCGTTACACAGATATGGAATATCTTTTGCACAAAGCTATTCTTGTGGAGAAGCAACTAAAATTGAGAAAATCCTCTTATTCAACTTCTTCTTGGAAGGAATCTAAATATGTTACTAAATGGAAAGATGGAAAACCAAGAGAAGTCTCTAAAGACTTCAAGTCTTCCTCACGGCCCAAGGAGGAAAGCAAGTCCAAAAATTTAGACTTCAGAGGTAAATATGACACTAAATCTTCTTCTTCATATTTTTCTAAGAAGTGTTTTAAGTGTCAAGGTTTTGGACATATTGCCAATTAGTGTCCAAACAAAAGAGTCATGACCATCCATGAAAATGGTGAACTAGTAAGTGAAAGTGAAGTTGAAGTTAAAGTTCAAAGTGAATATGAAGAGAAATCATCAGATGAATCTTCAGAAGATGAATATTATGAGCCATTACGTGAAGAGAATTTCCTTGTCAATAGAAGAGCTCTTAATATTCAACCTCAAAAAGAGCAAGATAATGAACAAAGGGAGCAACTTTTCCATTCAAGATGTCTTATCAAAGATAAATTATGTTGCTTTGTTATTAATGGAGGTAGTTGCACCGATGTTGCTAGTACTCTACTTGTTGGAAAAGAATTTGCCTACCTTGAAGCATCCTAATCCTCATAATCTCCTATGGATGAATGATAATGATAGCTACAGAGTTTCCAAATAGGTTTGAATGTCCTTCTCAATAGGCAAATATCATGATGAAGTTCTATGTAATGTAGCTCCTATGTTTTCAGGACATTTATTGCTTGGAAGGCCATGGCAATATGATATAAGAGTATTCCATAATGGGTTCACTAATTTTTACTCCTTCAAGTATAAAGGTAGAAAAGTGACATTAACTCCTCTTACTCCCCTAGAAGCATATGAGGATCAAGTGAGAATTCAAAGAGATTACAAAATGAGAGAATTACAAAAGAAAGATGAAAGCACAAAAGAAAAAAGTGAAAGCGAAAAATTGAAGAAAATTGAAAAGAGAGGAAAAAGTGAGAAAGAAAGGAAAAAGAGAGAAGAAAGTGATAAAGAAAGTTAGGGAAACAACAAAGTGAGTTTGTTGATAGAAAAAAGAGAGATAAAAAGAGCATTAATGGCGAGGCAAGAAGACTTTGTGCTTATGTATAAGGACATATACTTATCTACTAACCAATTTGATTCTTCCTTGCATTCTAGTTTTCTTACTCTTTTGCAAGAATTTGATGATCTATTTTCGAAAGAAATACCCGATGGTCTACCTCCCATAAGAAGCATAGAATATGCATTGATTTTATACCTGGTGCTTCCATCCCCAACCATCCAGCATACCGTGCAAATCTAGAAGAAACAAAAGAAATTCAATGCCAAGTTGAGAAGCTTATGTGAAAAGGATTTGTAAAGAAAAGCTTAAGTCCATGCATGTTAACAATGATATTAGTACCTAAGAAGGATGGAAAATGGAGAATGTACATCAATTGTAGAGCCATTAACAAAATAACGGTAAAATATCACAATCCTATTCCTATGTTAGATGATTTGCATGGTGCATCATTATTCTCTTAAATTGATCTTAGGAGTAGATATTATCAAATTAGAATGAAAGAAGGTGATGAGTAGAAAACAACTTTTAAAACAAAATTTGGACTTTATGAGTGGTTAGTTATGCCTTTTGGATTAACTAATGCACCTAGCACTTTCACGAGTCTCATGAACCATTTTTTTCATTCCTTCATAGGAAAATTTGTAGTAGTTTATTTTGATGACATCTTAGTATATAGCAAAAGTCTAGATGAACATGTTGTGCATTTGCGTGAAGTATTCATTGTCTTGAGGAAAAATAGACCTTTTGCAAATTTGGAAAAATGTTCTTTTTGCTTGGATTCAATGGTTTTTCTTGGCTTTGTTGTAAGAGCATAAGGAATTCGAGTAGGTGAAAAGGAGGTAAAAGTGATCAAAGAGTGGCCAAGCCCGAAGAATGCAAATGAATGGCTAGCTTTTATAGGAGATTTGTTAAGAATTTCTCATCCATAGCTGCACCTTTAAATGACAGTAAAAAAGAATGTAACATTTAAATGTGGTGAAGTTCATGATAGAGCATTTAACACTTTGAAACACATACTCACAAATGCACCACTCTTAGTACTACTTGATTTTAGTAAAGTCTTTGAAATTGAGTGAGATGTATCCGAGGTAGGAATTAGGACTATTTTGATACAGGATAAGCATCTAATAGCTTACTTTAGTGAAAAACTTAATGGATCAACTTTAAACTACTCTACATATGAAAAGGAACTCTATGCATTAAAAAGGGCTTTAGAAACATAACAATATTATCTTTGACCAAAAGAGTTCATCATACATTCTGATTATAAGAGTTTAAATACCTAAAGTCACAAGATAAGTTATGGAATTCATTGATACCTTCCCATACATTCTTAAGAACAAACAAGGAAAAGAAAATATTATGACTAATGTATTGTCACGCAGGTATTCTCTTCTTACTTCTTTACATGCTAAAGTGCTTGGTTTTGAGTTAATTAAAGGATTGTACGATAATGATCCAGATTTTTTAGAAACTTGGAAATCAAGTGAAAAGCATGGATTTCAAGATTTTTATAGATTTAATGGGTTTCTTTCAAAAAAAAACTTTGCATTCCTAATTGTTCTTTGCATGAATTACTTGTTAAAGAAACTCATGGTGATAGGTTAATGGGGCATTTTGGAATTTATAAAACTTTAGAACTTTTGCATGAATATTTTATTGGCCTTCTATGAGGCGTGATGTTGCTCAAGTGTGTGATAGATGTATTACTTGCAAACATGCTAAATGTAAAGTTAATGCTTATGATTTGTATACTCCTCTACCTGTTCCCCAACATCCTTAGATTGATATTTCTATGGATTTTGTGTTGGAATTGCCACATTCTCAAAGTCGTAAAGATAGTGTTTTTGTGGTTGTTGATAGATTTAGCAAGATGGCACACTTTATTGCTCGTTCTAAAAGTAATGATACTGTTCACATTGCTAATATATTCTTCAAAGAAGTTGTTAGATTACATGGAATTCCTAGGACTATGGTGAGTGATAGAGATGGTAAGTTCCTAAGTCATTTTTGGCGAACATTGTGGAATAAACTAAGGACTAATGTTGTTTTTCTATTACTATACATCCATAAACTGATGGATAAACTAAAGTAGTAAATAGAACACTCACTACTTTATTGCGTACAATTATTCAAAAGAATTTGAAAATTTGGGAGAATTGTTTGCCTTTTATAGAATTTGCATATAATAGGATTGTGCATTCAACTATATCTTATTCTCCTTTTGAAATTGTTTATGAGCTTAATCCTACAACTCCTCTTGATATCATACATATGCCATATAATGAGAAAGCAAACCTTAATGGTAAGAAAAAGGTTAAGTTTGTGCAGGAGTTGCATGCAAGAGTTCGAGCTAACATTGAACGAAAAAATGAACAGTATGCCAAACAAGCCATCAAGGGCCACAGAAGAGTTGTATTTTAACCCGGTGATTGGGTTTGGATACACTTGAGGAAAGAAAGATTTCTTGAGCAAAGGATATCAAAGTTGCAGCCACGTGGAGATGGACCTTTTCAAGTGCTTGAGAGAATCAATGATAATACTTATCAAATTGATTTGCTAAGCTCCTACGACAGTCACGTGAGTGCTACCTTCAATGTTTTGGATCTATCCTTATACTATGCTATAGATTCAAGGATGAATCCTCTCAAGGAGGGAGGGAATGATGGAGTCCATGGGTGGATCCAAGAGTGGAAGAGCATTATCCCAACAGATCCACTTCAGGCAATAGGAGGCTAATTAACTAGAGGTAAGACCAGAGGTATGAAAGAAGCTCTACAAGGCTTAATTAGAGGCTTACAAGATAATAAGCCCAAGATATTTGAAGAAGAAGTGTCGAAGCATTAAGCCCAAAAGAAAATTATAATTCTTCTTCAAGCCCATAGTCCAGTATAAGCCCAATTAGAAGAATGACTCGAGCCATTTAGGATTAGTTTAGGATAAATTATATTTTATTTTCAATTTTTTAAATTTAATTTGAATTATTTTATTTATTTTATTCTTTTTTAATTTATTTGATTTAGATTAGGATAAATAATTTGTGGCTTCCTATTTGTATTCAAATGGACCAATCATAGGCTTAGATTTAATTTAATTAAAATTAGAGAAAACTTATCTTTATCTAACTGAGTTATGAGTCATAGTAGGAATTAATATTTTATTTCTCTATTTAAGACCATTCATTGTAATGTTTTAGACAAATTAATATGTTCAGAATTTATTCAATTGGTGAGTTTCACTAGTTCTTTATGTTCTTTTTATAATACACTGACTTATTAGGAGTTTGATATACTCTTGTGGCATCTTCCTATAGCTAAAATTTTCTGAGATAGGTTCTCATTGAGTTCTAGTTTGATCAACCCGTTTGAGTCAAGCTTCCATATTGTTGTCCTCTGTATTTTCTGAGTTCTCGAGACAGGTTACTCGTGGGGTCTACATTAATAAGGATTCTCAATATTGGAGGCTAGGGTTTGAGAAAAACATGACTTAATCCCCAAAAACGTCACCCAAGGCTTACAAACACCAAATAACTCTTCCTTAAGACATTCTAACACAAATTAATCATTGGGAACTCAACCAAAGTGAAACCCTAGCTTCCCCCATGAAAATCAACCAAGAAACTTGGGAAAAGAGGAGAGAAGAATGAAGAAACCACTTTACCTTGAAGAGTCAAGTTTCCTAAAGCACCAAAATCACGTCCTCCATCCCAAAACATAAAGCCCTAGTAGAACCACTATAGAAACCCTCAAACTCCTTTTATTCCAGTGAGCTGGGTTGCTTCTTATTGATGTAGATTTTGTGATTGTCGCCATGGCACGAGACAAGCTCGCCGTAAAGCTGGTCACTTCTGTCCAAACCAGCATCTAAAAATTTTCATCCTTTATCATGGCACTGATAGCTTCTATTTCCATTCTCTACTTGCTCCGTTTCTCACATTTTCCTCTAGTCCTAGCCCTTCCAATTCTGCATAACCCCAAGTATACCTTTTCATGAGTCCACTTACATATTAAAAATGATTCAGTTGGGTTGTTATAGGATGCATAAATACTGAGCTAAACTGGGTTAGTTGCTAACCCAAAGCCTGGGTTAAATATACCTTGGGCTCAAAATTTGAACTTGAAACCCAATCTAACCCAAGATAACCCAAACACAAGACCAGACCGGGTTAATGGCCCTAGGTTAGACTAGGTTTAACCAAACAACCTCAACTTTTTTTTAATTAAATTAGGTTCGACATCCAATTCACAATGGCACCTTGTCTAATTTTACCAAAAGCAGTAAAAGAAATTTAGCACAAATCAGGCAATGGCGCACATAGAACTAGAGGAGAATAAATTTGTAGCAATGGAAAATGAGAAAACATAACTGGTGAACTCAAATACAGAGTAGATGAAGACAAAGAACACGACAAAGATTGCAATAGATGACGTAATAGGTGGTAGAGGTTGAAGAGGAGAGAAAAGATGAAGACACACTAATATGGGTATGGTCAAAATTGAAGAAGATGAAACGAAGAGGTGGGGCATGGCTAAAGGAGCAAAAAATGACATAATATATATATTATTTGTAAAAAAAAATATTAAACATTAGGTCAGACTAGATCATCTAGACTGAAAGGTTAACCCAAAACCCAGCCTAACCCACACAATCAACCCATTTTAGTCTTATCTATTTTTATCAAGTTCAAATGAGACTGAGTTACTTTAGGCCATATTGGGTTGACTGGATTTGGGGTTTCACTGCACAACCCTATGAATGGGCATTTATCATCCATTGTCAATCCCCTTCAAGTGTGAACACTTTTAGTTTGGAGTTTGTTGATGGCCAACTTCCAAAGGAAATATTTTTTTTTCCGTAGTTGGCCGTCTTCAAAGAACTAAACTTATATATTTTTTCTTATATGCTTTTCATGCTATTCTCCAAGTAAAATTTAACATGTAGACCTTTTAAATTTTTTTAAGTTTAAGAAGTTAATACTTTTAACATATAATTAATGACTAAATCTATAACATAATAAAAAACAATCCACATGTTAATTTTTAATTAAAAAAACATGAAAAGTACATAAGAAAAATCATATAAGTATTTTCTGTCTCCAAATTCTCTTCCAGCACTGATGTTAATTTATGCAGATTTTTTTTTCTAAAGGGTTATATATGTAGACACACACATATTTATGAGATAAATTTCAAGACATGTATACATTACTTGTGAGATACGCGAAAATATTTGAGCAAATGTTACTAATAAAAATATTTTAATATTAAATTTATATAAATTTATATGATTATTGTAATGATAAATTAAAATATGAAAGGATTAAATAAGTCTAATAAAAGATAAAAATATACTTTAAATAATTTTTTACTAAAGTATGATATTTTGGTTTCAAATATATATCACTTAGAAAAGAGTTTTCATGATTCAAAATATAAGTTATGTTTGGATTATTAAATAAATGTTTTCATAAATACCTCTAATTAATTAGATAATGAGAGATTACATAAAAGATTAAATTTATGATTGGAAAGGGTGCCACATTTAATTAGGAGCAAATTTTAAAAATAAAATAAATTTAGGACAAATTTAAGAAGTTTAGGGCATGTTTGACAGTGTTTTTTGTTTTATTGTTCTGAGAACAGTTTTGTAAAACTGTTTTCGAGAATAAGTTTTGAAAACAAGAAAATAAAAAAAATTTTTAAATAATTGTTCTCAAAATCATAACTAGTGAGTAATAGATGAGTTATTCAAAATTTATAACTTTACTATTAATAAGTTGGATGTTTCTCACTTTTTCTTGTGTTTTCCAAAATAAAAACTGCAAAATACCTTAAAGTTGTTCTAAGTTTTATGTTCTTTTATTTTTCTGTTTTCCAGAACAATTTATAAAAGACAGGTTTATCAAACAAGTTTTCTGAATTTTCTGTTTTCAAAAATAAAAAAAATGTTTTCAAAAACAGAACCAAACATGCCCTTAATAATTTTTCATAATATTCATAAAGTAATTAAAAGTGACTTATATTTGAGATGAAATGTAGCAATGAAAAGGAAATTAAGCTTATTCTTTATATACTGACTTTTTTAAAATAGTTTTTTTTTATATTTAATAGCCTTACATCCAACTCAATTGAAAACCAATCTGGCATTCATTTCGAGACCATCGTGCTATAGAATTGCAAAAACCCACTTAGCATCTAGCTTCACTTAGGATCTGTCTCAGTGAAAAATATTCCAGCTATATTTCTCTTCCTCATGTGAATTATGACTTTTATTTCTAATGACATCGTAATCTGAATGATTCCACTTTTTTTTTTTTTCAATGGCTTCTTGACAAATTCAAATCCATTTTTAACCTAGTCACCATGAAATGGCCCGTCACATAGGTTGTGAGAAATATAATCAAACAATGGGAAAACTTTGTTGAATCAAGTGTTTTTTATAATTCCAAACATCTGGAGCTTAAAAGAAAGATATCATAGGAGTACAAAAAATTTCAAGTTGACTAGAAAGAAATGTGAACAAGATTAAGTTGTTGGATTTCTTACTGTAATTACAAGAGTAAAAGGCTTTGATCTTTCACCAAATATTCTTAAAATATGTTTTTCAAACAATTCTATGTAAACTTACGATATATTTGAAAAATACTCACTAACAGACGAATTTTGAACTATTAAACTTCATATGCTACTTTGAAAATTTAAACTTTGAATACTAAAATTCGAACTTATAAAGATGTTGCCTCTGACAGACGAATTTCAGGACTGTGAAAATTTGAATTTTGAGTGCAGCACAACTTGTGAAAAATAAAAAATTCATCCAAAGATATTACAAAGTTTATTTGAAAGTAAAGTTTGAAAAGAAGTTTAAAATTAATCCTCTGACAAACGAACTTTGGTTTTGAAAATTCAAACTTTGGGAAAACAATATGTAAGTTTGTTTTGGTATCCCTCTGATAGATGGACTTCGGTCTTCAAAAATTCGAATTTTGGAATAAATCTGAAAAGAGATCTCTCTGACAGACTAACTTTGATCTTTGAAAATTCGAATTTTGAAAAGAAGAGTTTTTATACCACATTGAGTTGCCCACTGACAGACGAATTTTGGGCACTAAAATTCGAACTTCAAAGGCACTATAGCAATATGGAACAACTGTTCACACTTATCAGAAGAACTTTAAACTTGAAAATTCGTATGTTCCAACATCAGAAATATTTGTCAAAAATGAAAATTCGAATTTTGCTTTAGAACAGACGAACTTTGAAGTTCAACGTTAAAGTCTTAACTTATGATATCTGTGAAATTCGTCTATTAACACCCCAAAATTTGAACTTTCAATGTCAAACGCATTAAATGTGGTTAGTGAATGGATAATTTTGCAAAGTAACTATTGGGTAACGTCTCTAACAGCTAGATCTTGTTTCTAACGTATAGTTAAGATATAAATCTATAAATAGAACTTCATTTGAAGATATGGGTAATAAGATTACATTATATATATTGAAACTTTGCCAAATTCTTTAGACAAAACCTTCTACTCTCACACACTTTATACATTGTACTTCAACTGTCATACATACTCTAGATTAAAGAGTTTCTATTATTGTAAACAATCTTATCTTCATCTGGAAGAAATATTTTCTTGTGAAGAAACTTTACAAGGGATTTGGGAAGCACTTGGCTAGAGTGCAGAGAGTGGGATTGTAAGCTCTTGAAATAGAGCATAAACTTGTACTGTGGCATTTCAGGAACCCACTGAATTCTTGCAAGATAGTGAAAAAATCTCAAGTGGTAGTTTGAAGACTAGACGTAGGTCAAGGAAAAAAACCGAATCACGATAAATCGCAGTGTTTTCTCTTCCTTTATCTTACTTACTACTTTATTATATTTTGCACTCTGTTTTTTCTGCTACTCTTGCTTTCACTGCTCTTACACCTTTACAGAAAATTTCAATCTTTCTAATTCACCCTTTTCTTGGAAAGTCAGCAGACCTAACAAACTTGTGGACTATCCTTGGTCCGACTAGGTGCCTATTTGGATTAGTATTAGGCGAAAATGATTTTAGATAAAATTAATTTTGAAAATTGATTTTTTTCATAAAGTTGAAAATTGATTTTGATTAAAAGTAAGTTTAGTTAATTGTGATTTCTTTTTGAAAATATTTTTTAAAAAAGTAAATTTGACAAAATTAATTTTGTTTAGATATTATTTTTAAAATCACTTTTGGATTTAAAATATTTGGAATGAAATTATTTTTTAAAAGAAACATTTTAATTAAACATTTAAAATTCGCAAAAGTGATCAAGTGAGAAAATTTCGCTTATGTAAAAACATAATGTAGCTGTAAAATTTTAATACACTGTGATTTTCAAACTTTTATTTAAAAAATGATTACAAGCACCTAAAAGTTAATCTAGAGGTTTCACTGCTTATCCAAATAAGTACTATGACTCCTCAACATACATGTTGAGCTAAAAACTTGTAATTGCTCTAGGCCCACAGATCAAGAGGACAAACATTGGACTAGGCTAGAGCCCAAAAGCGGATTCTCGCCCCTTCAAGATGTGACACAGAAAGAAGAACATAAGACAATGACCACCTGGGCCAAGCCCATCTAGAATATTGCCACCTATATTTACATATGGTATAAGGCACAAGATCTTTGACGAGTAGGGGGTTTCTCCTGCAGAAATCCCAACTAGCACGGCAAGAGATCAGGACAGTTTTCTCTCTTTTTTTCAATTACAAATAAAAAATAAATTTTTCAGGTATTATATAAATATATATATTTTGTACAATTTTAAACTTGTTTAATTTGTTTTCTCAGTTACTATGCATAGAACTTATTTTTTATATATATTTATATGATCCTTGAAAAACCTACTTTTTATCTATAATTTTTAATTTAAAAAAAAAATAAAATTATGATAGGGAGGGCGTCTCGCAGAAAAGACCCTAGTCCATCTGAGGGAATCAGATTAGAGAAAGAATTTGAAGACATTTGCTTGAAAAGTGGGACGTAGGGCGTGAAACATGGAGAGCCAAACTGAGCAAAACCAAACCAACTTTCAACTGAAAAACTTCATCCTTAGTGGATCATCCTTTCAGGCTTTTATCTTGTAGTTTTCCACCGTTGTACTGCTACTCTTCACTTTTATCTTTTTAGTTTCATGATCATCATGTATCAATAGTTGTGTGGATTTGTTCCGCGAAACATTCAAGTTACTAACATTTTCAGTTTGTGAACGTGCCACTAATGGCACATATTGTTAGTTCCAGTAGTTCTGTGTTGCCGGAATCAGCACCTTTGTTTAATGTTGCTGCAAGTTATTTTTGTCTGTTCATGTCCAACCTATTCAACCAAGTTGTCTAATTACTTCTATTTCAATTCTTTATTGTTGCTTTTAGCATTCATAGCATCCAAGAGAGTTGCGGTAAATGACTTTGGGGACTTTGCTTTCATTTGATTAGAAGTTAGATTTGTGTTTACCATTCTTAATTACTTTTTGAGGCTTTTTAATTATACCTCTGGCACGCCTACATTTACGTATTAAGATCTCATTCACTTGATTGAAAATTTTCTCTCAAATAACATGTTAAATTCAAGTTACCCAATAATAAAATCGCATTAACTATGACTCTCAAAATCATTGTGCCAATAACAGTCCGATCGTACAAGCCAATTTGAATCTATTGATTTAATCGTAGAGTTTGAATACGAAATGAAAACAACAGTAAATTAGCAAGCAGAGAGGAAATCATTAAGTCTGGCGCAAGAGAATGGGTGTGGGCCTCAAAACTTTGGCAAAGATAACTAGATTAAATTTAATTAAATTAAAATTATTATATTTTTATTTCATATTTTAATGTTAATTAGTAATATACCCGTGCAATGTAGAGGTATATTTAATAAAAAAAAATCAACAACTACTTTCACCACACATATTTAAATTATAAATTAACAAATTTGTAAGCACTAAATTTTTAGATATGAACCATCTTCCATTTTATTCATAGAATCAATGATCTTATTACAATGTTACAATTGCAACAAATAAAACTCTAAATTAATTACAAGTAGCAATACATAAATTCTAAATTTGTGTTGCTCTAAATTCGAAACAATAATTTTGTTACAATATGTTCTTAATTTGTAACAACTAACTTTCAAAATTAGTAACAATGCATAAGTTCATTTTGTTAAACGAGGGAAAAGGACATTATCACGTACAACATGTACCATGTATACAAGGTTTGTACAAAAGTGTGTGTGTGTGTGTGTGTAAGCAAAGATAGATCATACCCCTTAAATCTTTACTTTATGTATTTGATGAGAGAGGTCGGCAAACAATGATGAATCTAAACCGCTAGAAGTGTTGACTCACTGAATTCCTCCTTCTAAACTTCAGTAGCAATGAGAGACTTGGGAGTCTAGTAAATTAGGGAGAGATTGAGAAATTAGGGAGAGTGCAAGAGATCTGTAAAGATTGTGAAGGTTTTTGTCGTGTTTCAATAATTAAAAGATGACAATTGTTTCTTTGGTCAAATATTAAAATGTGATAATTGAAACAAATTGATCAAATAATATTTTTAGAATTTTGAATAATTAACAATTGATTGGTTTCCAATTGATTAAAATATGATAAAAGATTCAACGAAAATTCAATTGCTTAGTCTATGGCTTGATAATGTGTGATGCCTTCTAAGTATTTGACAATTTGCTTGGGTGAATGATAGAGTACGCTTGAGGCATGAAACGTTGAGAGTCCTTGGATCCATTGCAAGGCATAGATGATCTAGCCCAAGAAGTCCAAAAGGCTTGATTATGTTCTCTTCCTTGCAAGTTACAGATCCAAGCCCAAAGAGAGCCTATTTAGAGGAGATTACTTAAGTGATCATGTGCCACTCATGTGATCAACTAAAAAGGAATCTTTTTTATTCTATTTTATTTAGAATTTTCGTTTTTTATTATTAAATTTTCAGAAATAAGGCATATGGTCAAAGATTATCTTGGATATTAAGTTTTGATTGTTTCCTAATTTTTAAAGATTAGGTTCTAGAATTTTCTATTAGTTAAAGTAAGAAAGGTATCACATTTTGATTGATTTGAGGAATAGTTTATTTCCTTTTTCATTTAGATTGTGGTATCTTCTTTAGGATTGATTAGATTTTATTATTTTATTTATTTTCATTGTAATTTTCATTTTTTATTTTAGCCTAGGATTTTGGTTGCCTTATTTCATTATATAAGGAGCCACCTATGTACTTTTGAAGAAGACAGATTAATGAGAATGAATTTTTTAGAACTTATGTTCTTTTCTTATGAGCTTTCTCTTGTATCATTTGTGTTCTTGAGAGGATTCATAGACTTATCAAAGGAGTGGTTTTCCTTTGTGGCGTCCCAAGACTAGGGTTCTAAGAGACATGTTTTCTTAGGGTCTTATCCCATTGACCAACATATCTTTCCTATTTTCTTGTCATTTTCGTTCATAATTATTATCCTATTTTTCTAGTTTAACGTGTTCATCTATCTTGTATTTTCTTGTTATTTCGTGTATCTTATTTGATTCTAGCACGATCCGTGGTTCATTCCGAGTCATTAGAGGTTCAATCGGATGAGTTCCGCTTGGGTCTTTCATCAATGAAATTGACGCATTAAAAGGACCAAGTCTCACACTTAAATGAAGGTTTAATATTGGATTAATGGTTTAACTTGCATTGCATTGCATCTCATCATTAAAAACACTTCTATTATCACCCTTAATCTTCCTTTTTATTAACCAGTCCTTCATTCTAAGTTCCTAGTTTTTCATTTAGGTAATTTAGAGTAGTTGCATTCGAGTATTTAATTTTGCATCTAGTTTTGTTTGCACAACTTAAACCTAGTTGGTCATTATTCTTCGTTAGCCTTCAGTGTGAAAACTACATAGGTTGTTCACTATGCTACATTCCTTAGAACCTAGTTTTAGTTGAAATTGCCTCCCTACAAGGATGGTTTCAAGTACTAATACATGGGAGTATTATTTGTTATAACGAAGTGTACAACTTTTTAATCATTTTTAATTTTGGTTCATTTCTGTAGAATGATCGAATTATGGCAATCATATATCAAACAACCCTTTTTGGACAAATTCAAGGATAAGATAAAGGAAGGCATGGCTCATAAAATGAAGAGATTTAATGTAGGACGAAGTAGTAGAAAATATAGAACCACAGACCATCCATGTAATTAAGCTACTTTTTCAATACTCCACCAATAAGACTGTGATGATGTGAGGAGTAACAACAAAATTTGGACTGAGAATTTAGATATCCGTTTTTTGAATGAAAAGAATTCATTAGCTATGAAAAATCTTTATAAAAGAAAACAATGCCAGGTTGCAAAAAGCAGGCAACCAAGAATAAGTATACAAGCAACAAAACAAAAGGGTTAGCCAACGATTCCATGAAGCAAGAGATGAGTTAGGTCGTGTGCTTTGAGGCTTAGCCAATTAAAGGTGGTGCGCCAGTGTTGGTTCATATATATATCTGGGATGAATATTCAAGATCAGCCAATCAACAAAAAGTATATTAAAGAAATCAGCAAAAATGTTTACAAAAGGCATATCTCGGATGCCGGAATATTTGCTTCTGTGGTTATGAGGATTGTCAAAGCCAACATCATTTTATAAAAGAGTAGTTTTAAAAGCAGGCATGCATGTTTCTGGCAGATTTATATATAGGTTCTGATCAACATTTTATAATTATGCATTTACTTTTTTCAGTACTTCATGAACCTTTTTGCTTTGTACTTTTAGTAATGACAGTGTTTTACACTGCATTCTTTCCTCTAGGATTTTTTTCCTTTTTTTTTGTTTGAGTGCTTCTTTTACACACACACACTTTCATTCCTTTTTTTTTTTTGGGTACTAGTATTGTTACCATCATATTTGCACCTATATATAGCCTTAATATTGTATGATATGAATGTTCAGGCTATCTCAAAGCCTTTAAAAAACAATGGGAATAAACTTATTAAGTTTTGATTTAAACCCTTATTTTCAAATAAATTTTTTACCAATTTACAAAAAATGTATTTTTTTACCAACACTAAATTATAATAATTTGAATAACTAATACAAAGGTTATGATTTAGGTAAAATCTTATTAAACTTTTAAAATTTGAATTATAATATAAATTACAATATATACACATTCAATATTTTCAAGTAACAAATTAACTAATTAATTTGAATTAATACCGATTTAGGTAAAATCTTAGTTATTGTTATTGAAGTAAATTTTGAATATGTAAATGATGAACAAGTTCGGTCAATAAAAATTTGAAAACATAATAAATGATTATAGAATTAATTTTTAAATATCTAATAAACTCCCACAAATCAATATATTACCGCCCAAATTTAGAAATATTTTAGTTTTATTCAAATTATAATAAATAATTTTAAATTAAATTTTGACCGTCTCATAAATCAATGGGGAGCTTTCAACCAAGAGTTTGCAAAGTTGATACTTTCTTATTAGTGAGGGAACGACAGCTAATGATATTGTTAGAGATGTTGATGTTAAAACACCTCATGATCTATTGCCCCATGGTTCACATGATCATATAAGGTGGATTGTAGAATCCATTTACTCTCAACTTTATCAATTGTTGATTATGATGTAGTTTCAATCGATAATTTTCATTCCTCCAAATTTTTGAATTCAATTTCTATGCTGAACTTTCCTAACCATCAAATAAGGGTAAAAGTCATAGAATCAGCCATTATAAGAAAAACATTAATAAGTCATTGTGCAATAACATGTGCCTCATTATTACACATATTGATAAGTATGTTTTTCAAGCCAGTGATGTCTAGATCAAATAAAAGGACAATTCTTTCTTATGTTGGCTTTTGCAGTGAACAAATAAGAGTCAATGGTAGAGTTTGTATAGTGTTAGATTGTAGGGTATGCTTTTTGCTTATGCTAATAGATGGTTTAAGCACTTTTAATTCAACCCCAAACACGCCCTACATTAGCCTCTACCTATTTTCATGCATAGCCAACTTTATGTCCCTATATCCTTTGTGAGAAGTAGCCATGACATTAAACTTAGTAATCACTCTCTCTATTCTCAAACTGTAATTGTTTTATACTCTTAATTTTGTTCCAAAACTTTTGTTATTTTAGAATTTCAAAGCTTGGTTAATTTTTTTTTCTCCAATTTTGCTCTCATTTATTACTATTAACATTTTTTCTCCTTTTCTCTTAGTTAGAGTATATTAATTAAATGAGGGTACTTTTGTAAATGCATACATTAATTAATGACTTGTTAATCTCTATGCCATAACCTTAAACAACAAAAAAATTTAAAATGAGGGAGTATTGATTAGGACAACAAAGCAACTATCACTACATTGAATGTTGTATATAGAGATGTGTCCTTAAATTCCTTTTTTTTTATTTTGATTTTCCTGTACATAAATTTCTTTTGTAATATAATTATATTTGATGTTATATACACATTAATATTTATCATATGTTTTTTTTACACTTGACTGTTTTTCAAATATTCATTTTTCATGTAAGCTTATCTAATAAACCCGTATATCATAAGAGTGCGTATCTAATCAACTACTGATCAATAATTAGTAACTATGCATATTCTGCTAATTGGTATTCACTTTATGACTTTAATCACATTAATTATATATATAATGCTCTTAAAATTCATGTTGTGTACACATTAATATCTATTTTGTCACAATTAAATATTTTCCAACTATTCCCTTTTATGTCCTTGCATCACACGGATACTCATCTAATGGCTAAAAAAGCAAGCTAACAAATAGGTATGCATCAACCAATTTTTTATATAAGCAATTTGAACTTATTTTTTTACATAGACATAGTGTTTCATGAACCACCACAAATCAAAGCACCCTCAATCTCTATCAAGAATATGCATTATGATTAACATCAGTCTGATTGAATATAGAGGCATATATATATATATATAATCTATCAACAAAGTTACTTAGATTTAGGTAGAAATTAAGTTGATAGGAATTCATTAATTTAAGCAAAGTTTGCCCAAAAATAAAAACTCAGAATCTTCAAAACAGACAACTGACTATAACCATAATCCCTCGAACAAAACATTATCAGCTCTCACATGAAAATTCAGAAAATCCTTGCCAGTGTGTTCCAGAAAGAGACAAGCTAGCTCAACCCTGTAGTTTCTAATGCAGATGTTGTCCCTTGAAACGATTTTAACCCCTTAAAAGGAGTATTCTTCACCATGATTAGATGAACAATATACACGCTAGATCTGCAGCTTGACCAAATATAGATCATCTTTCTCCTCCCTCAATTTGAACGTCGCACAACTATATAAATTCAATTCAATATTAGAGAATAGCAATGTATTAACAAAACCGTAACCAAAGTACAGAGTAGAGTGGCGGAAAATTCTTGAGGTTTACTTTTCACACAATTAGTGTCTATGACATAGTAGCTAACGGTGAAAATGTACTGAAAATACTATAGTAGTCCACATCCAACTTCTTAACATCCTAAGATGAAGGATTGAAAGGAAGCGATGGAAATAATCTATACAGAGATGATGAAGGACAAAGTATAAAACGTGTATATACATCATATTATGCAGTAATTTTCTTTTGGTAGCACCAACTGGTTTCTAGAAGCCACAAGACTCCAATTAAGCCAAATTATATTACATGTGTGTAAAGCCTTCCAAAAGGCAATTTTTTTCATACACAAAACTCGAATTCGAGACCTTGTTTGAAGGAAACAAATGCCAAACCACTTGTTGTTGGTTATTATGTAGTACATTTGAATGAACAAGAAAATGTCAAATCTAAGTAAATGTGCCAAAATGATAGAAACATGCGCACAAGAAATTTCATAAGGTCAGTATCAGTTCATTATATACAAGATCAAACAAAAATCCTTACAGCAAGAGAAGAGAGTGACTGATTATAACCTAGAAGTAAACAACTAATAGATAAAATAGGCATTGTTACCGTGAATGGACATTCAACACTTTAATATTGCCACCTTTCACAGCATCTTTCAGTTTGACGAGACTTGGAATATGAGAAATTGGTTCCAACATAAATGAACTCCCATAAACCTTAAATTGTCTAAACACATCCTTTTCATGTTCATAGTAGATATAGCAATTAAAACGATGACAAGCCCATATGTAAGGATCCAGAAAACGCCAATACTTGCAATTATTACTATCAATGTTGAGAACTTTAGACCAAGACTGGCCATCACCATACATCTTCATTGTCTAGAAATTGACACATCTTGTAGATAAATAACATACAAAGAGAAATCCCATAAATTCTCCAAAGTGGATATGCTTTATATTTGTTTCATTGATGACAAACAGTGAAGAAGGACAGGGTAATAAACTGAAAGTCTCATTTTCTAAGTCAAAACATAAAATTGATGCTCCTGTATGATTATAAATAAACCAGTGAAGTGATCCATTTAAACAAGTGGGAAATTTAAGAACCGACCAATGGGTATGATATTCAATACTTCTCCATAATCCAGTCCCCATTGCGTGTATTTCAACAACTGTATAATCATAGCTCCAACAAGGATACCTTCTACGTCGAGTAAATCGGTTGTATATTCTTATCACCTTGTATTCATTAGTTTTCTTGAGAAAACCAAACCCACAATGAAAGGGTTCTCTCAAGGAAACCTTACTGGCTCCTGGAAGTCTTGTGAACTCTCTAGTAATTAGGTTGCAAGTAATTGGGTTGCAAACAACAAGAGGATTTCCATCACAAGGATTGCACAAGCAAAGCAGGCCATTACAAGAATTCACCACGTCAAACTTGTCATCTCTTGGCTTACAAGCAATACAAGTCCTTTTTCTTCTACCACTTTTGGCCTCAAGCATTTTGTCGAGCACCATGTTTGCATCACGAAGAGGAAGCTTGAATTTGCCCTCAAGCTTCATATGATTTTTACAACCGGGTCCAAGAAAAGCCTCACATGAACACAAATGATCACAATCATTATCATGTGCCAAATTCTGGGTTTCAATACTGTCAAACTCAAGTAGATGAAGAGTTCTTGAAACACGTTTAGGATCACTAGTACACACCATAACATTGGCAGGTGCACACTCAAAATGCAATTGAGCAAAACGTGGCTCTGAAATAATGGTGTGCCAACTCTTGCACACACACTTACAAATGAGAATGGACTTGATGGGAAGTCTGAGTAGAATATCCGTAGTGATATGGAAGGAAGGTCAGTTAAAGTCCCAAGTAAATGACCCATTAGGTCATCACCTTCCTCTGCTTCTCTAATACCTTTCTTTGTGTCGGAGCCTGTTGAATACCTTCGCCATTTCATGGCTCTCCTACAGGTGAAGAGGGAAACATAATTGAAGGCGAGACTTGATATTGAGATTAAATGAAAAACCATAAAACCAAGAATACCACCTTATAATAACACCGATATTCTCAAATCTAAAATTTATCAAGCAAACATTACATCAACACTTAAAATTATAAGCATATGGCTGTGATCGTACTGTACCCTCATATCTCTATTATAAACTTGCAAATCAAATTGAACAAGATAGACTCTAAATATAAAAGTAACAGCAATGGGTTGTACTGCAATATCTAAAACAACTACTCAAAGTTTAACCAGTAAAAAAGAAACTAAAAGCTTTCTACCTTTTATGTCCTGCGCCTTCTTCTCTGTTCAATCTTTTTACTCCCATTCTCCCTCATTTCTTCTCTAACGTCCCTTCCTCTTTCAATGCCGCTCTCAGCCTCCCACTATTTCTTCCTTCTGCTTTGATCTGATACAGATTGCATCATTAATGCTCCAATCCAATGCCAAAATGGGATCTGGAAAAAGATGGGCAGATGCCCATCTCCCATTTTGGGTCGTTCGATAAATCTGATCTAACTTCTACAAATTTTAAATTGAAAAGATTATCACTCTGCCACTAACATTACACGTATATGTGAATCAAACCTTCAAGAAATTGATTTTGTTTGGTTTCTTTTGATTTAATTTGGTTTGATTGGGTTTGATTCGATTTGATGGAATTAATTTTATTCAATTTTAAACACTCTTGGTCTTAGCTCACCAAAAAAAAGAACCTCATTTTTTTTGTGCATGGTAGAAGATCTTTTTTTGGTGGTTTTCTTACGAGTGTGTTCTTGATGAGGGAACAATGTTAACTGACTTCAAGTAGTATATATAGTATCTAATCAAATTTAAACTAGTTAAATTAAAATTTAGATTCTTTGATTCTTAAAAGCGACATTACTAAATCATTACACTAACATTTGAGAATGTTTGAACTAAAAAATGAAGAATATTTAAGCATTATAGTAAAAAAACATTACTCATCTGTCATTGTTTGCTATGTCTAACACCCTATGATCAAGACTCAAAAACCTGCTAAAAAGGAGACCAATAGTAACAACTAGAGAGACAGAGGATGGTGCTATGACTTCAACAGTACTATCACAGTGCGGAAGCTCTCGAGTTCGAGAAGAAGATAGACAGTGAAGGCTGGCACTGCACCCATGACTTTGATGTCACAGTGCCGAATATTGATACCAAATTAGCAACTCTCTGATTTTTTGATGAACTTCCAACATGCATAATTTCATGCTTTGATCTCTGAATGATTTGATTCTAACTTCTACACGTCACCCTTATCACAATCTATCCAAACACTAATTTCATTTAAATTCATCTTCGTACAGAGATTTTGGACACTCATGACTGATTTAGTCACTTTTTGACTAAAATTCACAACTCACACATCCAATTAGCCACCATTGGCCAATTGGCAACTATAGACCATCCACATAAGTCCCATTTGGAAAAAATGACTTGTCCAAAGAGGTTTTACCCTAGAGAAACTACTCCTCCAAGTTTTGACTCCCTTGAAACTCAATTCCACATAATGGGCTATATGCCTCAAATCATACATACAATGCCCAAGAATCGTATTGGGCTCACAATGCAACCAACTAGGCATAGCATATGCAAACAGGTATACAACAGTCCACATTGACCAATACTGAGGTCTAAATCATCATATTGCATACATATGAACCACACCTAGCATACAACCAAACACCATCATCATCATTCCATCAACATCATCATACGATACATAACCTCACACATCATCATGCTCCCAGGAATACTCAGAACAGGCGAAACACTACTCTACTTGATCACAATACATTACATAAATCAAATGGTAAAACTACCAGTTATACTTGTAATTCCTGAAAGCGCAGAGGCCTATGACTCCTTAATCTTCTCCGAACTAATACCAGAGTCTTTGCCTAAAATGTTAACCACGGAGAGTATGAGATAAAGTCTCAGTAACCAGGAAAAATGCACCACATACAACAGATAACAACAAGTCTATACATATATACATATAGTATAATGATGTGCAAGATGTCATGGTATGCATGTCTCCCTCAAATATGGCCAGAATCATGGGCTAATATCATCACAAGACATTTTCGATAGGTAACTCTCTTCCAACAGCGGGTGAAGACTGATTTTGAGACATTACCAAGCTCACTTCACACTAATGCAACTCGGCCAAAAGTCACACTACTACTTGGACCATGGCTCTTCTTTCCTTAGACCACCTGAATTGGTGGTGATTTAGGAAATGTGCAATCTACTGCCACCTGACTCTCCTGGCCATAAGGGAAGATTTAGTGGCAGGGATGTTTCATCATATCATCATCATATCTCATCTCATCATCATTATCCAATCCACCATATCTCACGATGCTCAATGCGTGATGATGTTTAATGCCATGTCATCATGTCTATATTACTGTGTAATCATCATCAATATCATGCTAGCATGTGCCATATAGGAATGCACAAGAATCATACATATATATATATAAATATATATAACATCATATTGATCATTATCACATACAAGTATCGAGGATTGAAATACACATACCTCATCTAACCTTGTACATACCACGATATGGAAAAAAGCCACATACATGCAATAATACTGTAGTATGAAAAAAAACATGTATACACACACACATATACATAACAAACAACTAATATTCCTACATATACACCCGGTTTTCTCAAATTGACAATACCACACAGGAGTTTAGGAAGTTATCTCAACACCGATCACGAGCCAAACACCTCTGATTGACCTAACAACAGTGACAATATCATAATACATTCAATTAACACATTGCATAACTTAATCAAAATTAATAATTTAACCATTTAAGCTTTACCCAGGGTTCCAACAACATAAACACATATTAGTGGGCTCCAAATGACCATTTAAATGATACATCAACATATACAATTCGAATTCCCACTTTCCTTCAAAATTTCCAACCTAGGGTTAAGCATATACATCACCACATTATCTTAAAACCCATTCTCATGCCTTAAGAACACTAACAATCATTCAACAACACCAATACAAGCATTTTAATCGGTAGGAATCTAACCAAACCGATCCTTCATGCATATATCCGAATTTCATCCCAAAAATTGGAGAGAAAAGAGAGGAGAGAGGAGATTACTTACCAACCAAAATACAAGCTCCCAAGGTTAACTTCTTCAGGCCTTAGCAAAGCTCCTCCAATCTCCCTCGATTTCTTCCTCTCCGTTTGACTCAATCTCGTCCATTTTAAAGAATTTCGGGGACTCAAACCCTAGCAGATGACAAACTCACCGCAGCATAAGACCCTTCTATTTGAAAAAAATACTGAAACTCCTAATTTCGTTCACCACAACGGCCCTATATCTTGTCGTGGTGTAGAGTACTTCTGCCTCCTTTTTACTCTTTCTTCGTCTTGATTCCTCCAATACTGCATATATTAACAAGTATACTTCTCATTAGCCTGAGACCAAATCTAGAATAGTATAATGAGGGTTATTGCACTATGTAAACAATGACCAATCCACTTAATCATAAAACATAATTTCAAAAGCTATTGATGTGTCATCAATCATAGGATTTTTACTTCCATAAGCATTTCTTACAACATTATCAATTGTATCTTTACTCCTTTTGAATATTCAACTCAATCCCATATATAAAAAATAGGTATGCATCAGCCTAAGTTTACCTTCGCATAAAGGGTAATTTGAGCCCCTTGTGGGTCTCACCCATTCCAACCTTATGATTAATTATTAAAATTCAACATATTTTGTAAAATTAATTTTTAATAATTTTTTCTACCTTTTTTTTGGCAACAAAAATCTTCTCCCTCAAATTTAAAATCATGCTTTGTCCCTAATACATGCAAAAGAGGAAATAAAAAATAAAGTGAATTTCTTAGTACAAAAAATATCATGAAGATAATGTCATATTAATTATTAAATATTTAAGTGTTAAATTAAATAATTAAATTATATTTACAAACACTTTCCTAATTTAAGGTCTGTCAATGGTGGTAGAAAAAATTTTAAGTTTTGTTAATGAAGATATTTAGACATGAAAGAAATGAATGAGAAATAGAGGTATAGGTAGTCAATTAGAACATGAGAATAGAGGTCACGAATGTTATTAAGATGTAACAATAGAAGTCCTTGCATAGAAATTCAACAGCCGAAGATAGTGACAGTGAGGATTTGAATCCCCATTATATTTTCACTCCATACATCTCTCCATACATAATATCCTCCATTGATTTGTGATCAAATGGCAAAGAAAATATTTTATAAATGAATAATTAATTTGATTTAATAGTCTACACTTATTATTATAAGTGGAATGCATTTAAAAATACGACACAATACTTATTTATGGTAATAATTTAATAAATAATATATTTGGTTTTATGTCACAATTAATGATTTTTCACCATTCAAATCAAATAGATGGTAGAGATTACTTATAGAAGAAGTTATTGAGAAAAAGTATAGAGAGAATCCAAATTTGGTTATGCCTCTCATGTATAAGCCCCGACTCAATTATTCTCTCTTTTATGAAAAGCAGGCTTGAGATACATTTTGTGTATTGTTGAGCGTTTGGAATTTTTAAAAACTTTTATAAAATTTCCAAAGAGGAGAAGAAAGATTTGGTGGACGAAAAATGTGGCCTAGTTTTATTTATATTTGCTTTTGTCATTTTTAGAACAATAACGATCTTATAACCGAAATTCACACACGAAAATTTCTACAAGGTTTTGTAAGTAGTGGAATAGTTATAAATACATCTTGCCATTGTCATTGATGATTTGATGCCAAATCTTAATTTTATCACGAACAAATTAATAAGCACAGAAAGTAGTCAGGAGAAATAAAATCGTTAGGTTCTTTTGACTAGTAATTAGGCATAATGAGTGATTGATGATAACTGAAAATGAGCCATCACTAAAAAACCCAAATGAGTATAGAAAGAATTGTCCGTGTATCTTACACTCAACTTGATCACTTATATATTAATTAAAGAACCTAATGATTAATTAATTAATTAATTAAAGAAGACTAAGTAAAATCCTTAACCTAAAACTCAGTCAATTGATAGATAAGGACCACACTAGATATTTTATTAAATAATTAAACTGAATCTAATATATATTTTCTTGATTTAAATATTCTGAAATTATTAATTAATATATAATTAATTGATAAAATATCTAACAATTTTTCCCAAATTTTATAACATAAACTCTAGATAAGTTAGGGTCGTGGATTCCTAAAGCCAATTGAGACAGCCACCTTAGGCCCACAAAAATGACTATTTATACCGCTATTTTATTTACTTGTTTATAGATATAATTGAAAATTTTGGTATTTGAGTTTGTGTTTGGAGTAGGATATAGTGGTGATAAAATTAAAAGGAAAGCATGAGTTTGTAATGGAAGTTAGAAAAAATGCTTTGTGCAAAAGGTGCCAAGCCAACTTAGCATTGTGGAGAGATCATGTTGATGTGTTTGATTGAATTCAATCGAACTTGCTCCCACTAATTCTCAGTAATGAGAACACTCATTCAGCTGAAAATTCTTTGCGTATTAATTATTTTTTATATATCAATCTATCTCTTGATCCTATTCGAACATGTTTTAGAATATAAAATCATTCTTTGATTTGAATTCCAAAAATTTAAAACTTTAGATGAGGATGAATCCCGGCCAAAAAAAAGATGAGGATGAATTGAAAGAAAAATATTGTATTTAATATTGCCAAATTTTTAAGTTTTAGTAAATATTATGATATTAATAATCCTAATTTATTCTCAAAATTAAAGGTGTTGAGAGAAATGTTAAAGAAAAAATTAAATATTCCAATAAAAGTATTTAACTATAGGAATAGACTATATTATTTTCCACATGCACACACGTTGTGATCCACCCAAATTATTTTATTTTTTAGACTAAGAGTATCCATCACTAATAGTAAAGATTAATCGCTTTTAGGATACAAAGAGTAATAGGTAGACCTCTAATAACTAAGTTCACTACAAAAGCAAAAGTTGATAATTGAAATTCCAACTATTTACTTAAGAGGCGAAACTCACTCATTTGAATTGGTTGATCCACCCAAATTATACTTCGTTAAGTAAAGTCCACATCCATATTTCCCAAATGTCATTTTCAAACACTCTGTCATATCAAAGGTTCACAAAATGAAATGGAAAATTTTATAAATAAATTCTTTATGGTTAAAAAATCTCTTTCTAGTTGCTCTGAAATAATTAGGAGATTCTCTAGAAAAATATAGGGTTTCATTTCAGGCGATAACATGCTAGAGGTGATTGTTGCATTTATGGGGTCAAATCAATAGATTGCAAAAGAGAGGAATCCGACCACATTAAAATTACCATATAAAGATGTCTGTTTGATATCCAAAAACTACTTAGCAAGAGTCTGACAAGCAGAGAATATTGGAATAAATCAAAATGGTTTGGTTAGAGCACTTGAATGAGAAGAAAAAATGGGGAGAGAGAAAATGGGAGGTGATAGAAAAGTGGGAGGAGAAATTTTCTCTCCTTATACTTAGATGAACGTGAGAAAATAGAGAAGAGATAAAAAAAACTAATTTTATAATTACAATAATACCCTTGCTACTTGTAGAAAATTTTTTTCATATAATAAAACTTATTATACCATATTATTTATATAATTTTCATAATATATTACTCAATAGAATTAAAATATAATTTTAATTTTAATCTTAATTTATATTTATATTTATTTTGTTATATTTTTATTTTTATTTTAAAATTATAAAATGTATTTTCCCTCTTAAATAGAATTAACTTATAATATATTATCAAAAGGAATTAAAATGTATTTTAAAAATTATAATATGAATTTAAAAATTATAAAATGGTAGACAATTTTGGAAGGAAAGTTTTTTCTCCAAAATCTTTACATTTTCTGCAAGAAAAGTTGAGAAACACAAGTGAGACTCATATATCATTTTTCCTGCAATTTTCTTTCCTTCCCACTTTTCTCTTCACATCCAAACAAAAGAAAATATATTTTCTCTCATATTTTTATATTTATTTTTTTCCCTCCTCCTTTCTTCCCATCCAATTATAAGGTAAATGTTAGTTAGGTAAACATCATGTAATAATAATAATTATGAATCTTATAGGCCATTCATATAGGGATGGTGAAGGGAGGGCCTCAATTGGTAATAAAGACCCACAAGGAAAATTATACAAATAATATGATAAAATAATAAATTTTATTTTATGTAAATAATTTCTTAAAAATAGTAGGGGTATTATTGATATTGTCAAATTAATTATTTTTTCTTCATCTCCTTTTTCTTCCATTTATCTAAGTATGAGAAGAGAAAATCTTGACCCCCAACTTCTTTCTTCTCTCTATTTTCTCTCTTTTCATTTTCTTTTCTCATTGAAGAAGAGGATGAGAGTAAAATATTAAAAATGCTTTACTATAAAATTTTGATAATTGATTTTGCAGCTCAAAAAACTAAAAAAAATAATAATAATGTGAGAGTTGATGAATTACACTATACTATATCCCTTTGACAATTTTGCCAAGAGCCTTAAAAACGCACACGTCCTTGAGACCAAACTGTTGCCTGCCAACAAAGATCTTTGTTGGCTTCCATAGTAGTGTGTTCGTGATGACTGATGAGGGATTTAGTCTAGTAGTAAAGCATCTAATTTTATTACAGACTTAATTATTAGCATAACATAATGGGCCTGAAAGTACAAATGGAGAACTTGATCAATATCAATAATTGCAACTGAAAATAGTGCACCGAAAAAAAGTGTAACTGAAAATATGCGAAATCTAAAATTTCAATTCGTTGATAATGTTTTTTTAAGCACTTAATAAATAATTAAAAGCTTTATTAGACATTACTAGATAAGCAAGCTAACAAATAGGTATGCATGCATGAATATTAGAGGCATATATATATATAATCTATCAACAAAAATATTTAGATTCAGGTAGAAATTAAGTTGATAGGAATTCATTAATTCAAGCAAAATTTGTCCAAAAATAAAACTCAGAACCTGTAAAACTGACTATACCATAATTTCATGAACAAAACATTATCAGCTTTCACATGAAAACTCAAAAAATCCTTGCCCATATGTTCCACAAAGAGACAAGCTAGCGCAACCCTATAGCTTTTAATGTACATGTTGTCCCTCGCAATGATTTGAACCCCTTAAAAGGAGTATTCTTCGCCATGATCAGATGAACTATATACTCGCTATATCTGCAGCTTGACCAAATACAAATCATTTTTCTCCTCTCGCAATTTGAACGTCGCACAACTATATAAATTCAAATCAATATTAGAGAATAATAATGTACTTACAAAGCCATAACCAAAGTACAGAGCAGAGAGATGGAAAATTCTGAAGGTTGACTTTTCACACAATTATTGTCTATGACATGGTAGCTAATGGTGAAAAATGCACTGAAAATACTATAATAGTCCACATCCAACTTCTTGACATCAAAGGATGGAGGGTTGAAAGCAAGAGATGGAAGTAATCTATATAGGGATGATGAAGGACAAAGTATAAAACGTGAAGATACATCATATTGTACAATAATTTTCTTCTGGTAGCACCAACTGGTTTCCAGAAGTCACAAGACTCAAATTTGAGATCTTGCTTAAAGGAAATAAATGCTAAACCACTTGAGCCAAGTGTTATTGATTATTATGTAGTAAATTTGAATGAACAAGAAAATGTCAAATTAATCTAAGTAAATGTGCCAAAAGGATAGAAACATGTGCACAGGAAATTTCAAAAGGTCAGTATCAGTACACAATACACAAGATCAAACAAAAATCCTTACAACAAGAGAAGGAGAGTCAGATTATAACCCAAAAGTAAACAACTTATAGATAAAACAGGCATTCTTACCGTGAATGGACACTCAGCACTTCAATATTGCCACCTTTTACAGCATCCTTAAGTTTGACGAGACTTGGAATATGAGAAATTGGTTTCAACATAAATGAAGTCCCACAAAACTTAAATTGTCTAAACATATGCTTTTCAGGCTCATAGTAGATGTAGCAATTAAAAGGATGATAAACCCATATGTTAAGACCTAGTAAACCCCAATGCTTCCATTCATTATTATCAATGCTGTGAACTTTACAGCAATATTGGGCATCACCATACGTCTTCAATATCCAGAAATTTACACCATTTGTAAATAGATAACATAAATAGAGAAATCCCTTAAATTCTCCAAAGCATACATGCTTTATATTCGTTTCATTGATAACTAATAGTGGAGAAGGACAGGGTAATAAACTGAAGGTCTCACTTTCCATGTCAAAGCATAAAATTGATACTCCTGTATGATTATAAACAAACCAGTGAAGTGATCCATTTAAACAAGTAGGAAATTTAGGACCCGACCAATAGGTATGATATTCAATACTTCTCCATAATCCAGTCCCCATTGTGTGTATTTCAACAATTGTATAATCATAGCTCCAACGAGGATACCTTCTACGTCAAATAAATCGGTTATATATTCTTATCACCTTGTATTCATTAGTTTTCTTAAGAAAACCAAACCCACAATGAAAGGGTTCTCTCAAGGAAACCTTACTGGCTCCTGGAAGTCTTGTGAACTCTCTAGTAATTGGGTTGCAAACAACAAGAGGATTTCCATCACAAGGATTGCACAAGCAAAGCAGACCATTACAAGAATTCACCACGTCAAACTTGTCATCTCTTGGCTTACAAGCAATACAAGTCCTTTTTCTACTACCACTTTTTGCCTCAAGCATTTTGTCGAGCACCATATTTGCATCAAGAAGAGGAAGCTTGAATTTGACCTCAAGGTTCACGTGATTTTTACAACCGGGTCCAAGAAAAGCCTCACATGAACACAAATGATCACAATCATTATCATGTGCCAAATTCTAGTTTTCAATACTTTCAAACTCAAGTAGATGAAGAGTTCTTGAAACATGTTTAGGATCACTAGTACGCACCAGAACATTGGCAGGTGCACACTCAAAATGTAACTGAGCAAAATGTGGGTCTGAAATAATGGTGTGCCAACTCTTGTACACACACTTACAAATGAGAATGGACTTGATGGGAAGTTTGAGTAGAATATCCGTAGTGATATGAGAAGGAAGATCTGTTAAAGAAGTCCCGAGTCTATGAACTTTTAGGTCATCACCGTCCTCTGCTTCTCTAATGGCTTTCTTTGTATCAGAGCATGTTGAATACCTTTTTTGTTTCATGGCTCTCCTACAAGGTGAAGAGGGAAACATAACCGAAGGTGAGACTTGATGTTGAAATCAAATGAAAAACCATAAAACCAAGAAGACCACCTTATAAAAACACCGATATTCCAAAATCTAAATTTATCAAGCGAAGAATACATCAACACCTAAAATTGCAAGCATATGGTTGTGATTGTACCATACCCATATGTCTCTATTATAAACTTGCAAATCTAAGTGGACGAGGGGGACTCTAAATACAGTGGCGAAAAAAAAACAAGAGACTCTAAATACAAAAGGTAATAGATAAACAGCGATGGGTTGTATGTATCTAAATCTATACTTTATCCTCTAATACTCGAAAAAATTGGCTAAGAAAGTTGTCAAATGTATCTAAACATCTACACATAGTATAATCAATAAAATACAAGACGAAAACTACCATTCCTAGCAATGAACATCTATCAACTTCTTTCATGAGCTGGGAGGGGGGTAAGAAAATATTAACTAAAAAGGTTTCAACCTTTTATTTCCTGCGCCTTCTTCTCTGTTAAACCTTTTTGCTCGCACTCTCTCTCTCTCTCTCTCTCAAATTTATTTTAAATTTTTTAATATATATTTTTATAAATATAAATAAATATAAAGATAAAAAAATAATTATTTTTATTTTTGAATTTTACGAAAATAGATAAAAATATAAATAAAAAATAATAATTAATATTATTTTAAAATTTAAAAATAATAGATAAATAGATATAAATTTTTTTTAAAAAAAGTGATAGGTAAAAGGAAACGGCAGTCATACGCATGGCTTCAATTCTGATTTAAAAATAAAAACTCCAATCCCAATGCCAAGCCCAAGAGGCCCAAAATGCGTGCATTCGTTTCTCGCTCTTCTTTTATTGTGCATTGTTTTTTATGTCATTTTTTTTTAATTTTTAATGAAATTAGAATCTTAAGAGACTTGTAAATCCCATTAGAAAAAGGGGAAAGCACAACTCCTACAAACTTTATTTTCTCTAACATTACAAGCACATATGTATATGAATAATTTCTTTTTTTTTTTATATGTGTTGTAATTGATCCTAGATAAAATTTAAATTTATATTCACTTTTTGAAATAGAAGTGGATATCCATAAAATAACAGATATTTATAAAAAAGAATTTAAGTAAGAAAAATAAATTTCATACTCGTCACAAATAAATTAAGTGAAATACAAATTTTAGAAGTATTAATTCTTTTACATTAAAATATTGATTTAAATTTATAAAAAATCATACTGAAATTTAATTATATTTGATTTGAACTCTAAAATTAATTTAAACTCAAAATATCCTTAACAAGAAATTAAGAATATGTAAGTTTTAAATATTAATTTCTTGTTAACTAAAGCTATTATGAGAAAATCAAATAATTTAATAATAATTTTTAGAAATAATTTCTTGGGGCGGCTTCGTTCAATCCGAATTAGATGACATCATGAAAATCAAATTAAACCTCCTTGTGATCCAATGGTAGAATAGGGGCATGCATTCGGTTTTTTATTCGTTTCTATCTAAAATTCAAACAAACTAAAAACCAAAATAATGATAAAAATAACCAAACCAAATTGCTTACAAAACCAAACTGAACTATTTCAGTTTGGTTTTCACAATTCAACTTGAAATTTTGGTTGAATAAAATGGCACAATTGGTGCAGAAAAATTCAAAAACTTCCCAAGTATTAAAAAAATACATATTAATCTCAATAACAATATTATTCATAATATTAAAAAAATCTAAAATTATATAAATTTCAATATTTCATCTAAACAACATTAAAAAAAATTCATATATAAAAAAATACCAAAAAATCTAGAACAATATTAATCTCAATAATAACATTATTTATAATAATATTTGTGACATTAAATTAAAAAATAAATTAAAATATGATAGTGGGTTATATAGGATATTATTTATTTGCTTAAATTATCTATTATATTAAAATATTTCAACACGGAAAATAGGTGTATGTTAATTAAAATAAAAAAAAAAGACTTACAAGTTTCAGTTCGATTCGGTTTATTTAGATTTTAAAAGCTTAAGACCGAGTTGAATCTAAAAATTGAATAAACTAAATCAAATAGATCAAATTTATTTTGATTCAGTATTCAGTTTTAGTTCTGTTTTGCACACTGTTACAGTAAAAAATTTCTTTTTATTGTATTTCTTATTATTGTGCTCTTGATGAGGGAACAATGTTAAGTAATTCGGTATTATAGTACCTAATTAAATTTAAACTAGTTAAATTTAAACTTTTGATTGTTTGATTCTTAAAAATGCTATTAAATATTACTAAATGCAAATTTGGGGCGGCTGTAAAGTGGACCCAATCCAAGGTTTTGGTGGCTCCATCACCACCCAAACATATTAAACTAGAGATGAGGCAGATGGTATAACTCACAGTTTGGATATTGAACTTTCGATTATTCAGCTTGTTGATTATATCAAATTCGACAATGACTTGGCTGTATTCTTGTACCCACGATAATTCCAAGCCTATCAAAATTGCTCGAGCTTCAGCTTCTTCTATACAACACGAGCCAAAATTCTGATAAAAATCGATCTTCCTCATCCTAGCTAGTTACATATCTGATTAGCCCACCTCCTCCTGCTATATTGAACTAGTTCTGTAAAGATCCATCAATGTTCAGCTTCACCCATCCATTTTTTGGTCGCATCCATGCATCTTTTGTTCAAATCCTATTGCATGTGGTCATTCTCCTTGAGCCTGCAACTAACCTGCAAAAAGAAATTAAACAACTTTCTAGGAATAATAATAGAGGGATTTGAGGGTCTAGTGAAATTTGAATCAAAGATGCTAGTGTTTGTCCACTTCCATAATTGCCATATCCTATATGCCCATACCCTAGCCCACTAAATCATGTTGTTCCTTCCAGCCTCCTACTGCAAGTTAAAATCAAACCACTTGATCAGAGATTGAGAGAAGAAATTATGTTTGTGTCTATCTTCAAGAAGAGAATCCCACAACCTCTGAGCATTAGGGCAATCTCTTAAAATTTGTAATACATCCTTATTCGCAGCTTCACAAGTTGAACAAAAAGGGCCACTCCCAACCTATATATTGCTTCTCTCATTGGTTAGTAGTTTATTTTGCCTGGCCATCCACATGAGAACACGAATCCTCTCCAATCCCTTCCACTTACACATTTGACTTCACCCAGCATTTTGTTAAAGTCTTCCCCAACAAGTTGGCAATAAGCATATTTAACTGAAAACTCACCCATGATTGAAGATCCCTGTACTCTCTTATCACTAATTGTTAAAGCAAAGCTTGCCACGTCTGATGTTAAAGCAAAGCTTGCCACGCCTTTGTCTACTGCTTACATTATTTTGTAATTTGTTTTTTCCTCCTTTTTATTCTTATCTCAAGACTATTCTAGAATAGTGACTGATTTTACTTGATTTTGACACATGTTCTGTACAATGTCTTTATATTGAGGCCTTGTATTCACAAATATTTATGCAACAAGAAATGTTTTCAGTATTTTTTCTTTAGCTTTTGTCGTTCCTTTGATATGTTATCAGAGCTATCTTGATGATTAATATCAAGTATGACCTCTTCTCCATCTTAGACATCTTCATCTTCTTTGTCTTCTTCCACACCTATTTCTTCTCCATCCTCGTTTGTTACCTCTCTTCCATACTTCATTAATGTTAAGCTAAACCATGAAAATTATTTGATTTGGAAAGCCCAAATTGTTCCTTACCTACATACACAACATCTTTTTGGTTATCTTGATGGATCTGTTCCCCAACCTACCAAGCTCTTACCTAATAATACATCTAATCCCGATTATTATCGTTGGTTCCAACAATATCAGCTAGCCTTGTCTCTCATTATTGCTTCTTTGTCTGAGAAATTGATAGCACAGGTACTAAAACACAAAACATCAAGGGATGTATGGGAAGCTATAGAAGTTCTCTTTGCTAACAAGACACAAGCGAAGTATATTCAGATCTACAGTGAACTCGCTACATTAAAGAAAGGTGGAGACTTTATTGCAGATTATTTCAACATGGCCACTCTTCTATCTGACTCTCTTGCTACCATTGGTGAACCTCTGCCAGATGCACAACTGGTCATTCACATCCTTGTTGGACTTGGTCCAAATTTTGATCATGTGGTTGCCTCACTTACAACTAGAATCATTCCTCCTTCTTCAGATGAGCTTTTAAATCATTTATTACTATTTGAGGCTCGTTGAGCATACAACTTGCTCTAATCACTACTAATATTGTTCCTAGAGGAGATGCTTCACCATCTCGTGAAGGTAGAACTTCAAATTTTCGAGGAGTAGAGGACGATGTAATTTTTTCCTAGGCATGTTTAGAGGAGGGGGCCGTACTGTAAGAGGAGGACATAATTTCATGTTCAATCAAAATTCTTGCATCATTTGTCAAGTATGTTCAAAACCAGGACACAGTGCGCTTACACACTATCATAAATTTGATCAAGCTTTTCAATCTCCTACACCTTCTTCAATCTCAGCAAATTATTCTACTGTGAATGCTTTAGATAGCACTTTATGGGATCCTTATTCATGTGCTTCATATCACATGACACCAAATCTCACCAATCTGAATCTCTCTGATGAACCTTACACTGGTCCAGATCATGTTTTCATTGGAGATGGCTCAGCTCTGCCCATCACTCACCAAGGCTCAGGAATTCTTCCTACACCTCATGGCAAATTTCTCTTAACTAATCTCCTTTGAGTTCCTTTACTTGACAAAAATCTTTTTTCTGTTCAACAGTTTTGTAAAGATAACAATGTTTTTGTTGAGTTTCATGATTCTTGTTTTTGTGTGAAGGACAAATGAACCAGAGCAACCCTCTTTCACGCACCAAATAATCAAAACCTTTATCCAGTATCATCTTCTCCTCATGCTCATGTTGGTGAACGTGCTCCTCTTCTCACTTGGCATAAAAGACTTGGTCATCTTTCATTCAGAGTTGTTCATCGTGTTCTTCAATCTCGCTCTCTACCTGTGTCATAGTGTAACACCTCATACTTACACTCATTTCCCATGTATTAAACTATATTTAAGTTCATTATTACTTGATTAGAGACTTGATTACATAAAACAACTTAAACCAATTTATTTCATTTCGGGTACCATTCCCTTGGTTAACTTCTTTTTACCCGGTAAACTTTGAAAATTCATAACTAAATCAAGAAAAATCATATTGATATGGTTCAAATCTCTAAATATAGCTTAAAAGATTCTATACATGGGAAAAATGTTGAACAGGGAAGTTACTAGGTCAACTTATACAGCAAGTTCGTTTTATATGCACTGTAGTAATGGTCATTTTTGAAAATTTCTGATTCTGACCATAACTTTGAAAAATCACCATAAATCATACACAATTCCAAATTAAGTGATCTTTGAGCCTATGGAAAGCTACATATGTCTAGTTTTCATACATGTAAAACACTCATACATTGAACATATTGAGGTATGTACAGTACTTCAAATTTCCAACCATGTTCAGAAAAGTCTCTTGCATTCTCCCAACTTTCAAAAATACACACTCATATATACATAAATAGCCATAACTTGCCTTTATCTTACATGATACTCCATAAGAACTTAGAGGAACATATTAACATGGAAACATAGCATGATCATATCCCATAAGGTTTTACATAACCTCTCATATAATAGTATCAATCTAAGTATCATTATCTTGAATATTACTTTGCTTCTCCTTGCCTTTCCTTTCTTAGGTAATCTTACCATAACTTGAACCTAAAATTGGTTAGACATTTGGAAAGGGGTGAGATTCAAAGAATCTCAGTAGCAACTACCATCATGCACACATATCATCATACATATTGCAAGCATTCATCTAAAAGTACATCAAGCATGCAATCAAATCATTTTGGCATAATCATTTTATAAAAATTTGGGCAGCACTTCCCCTTGTATTTGTACATATCCAGGGTCACATTACCCTTCAAACAATCCAACCAACAATGCCAAATCATCACAAAACAGCACTCCAAACATTAAACATATCATTCAAAGCAAGCAACATCAATGACAATACATAAGCATAGATAGGTAAGTTAACTATCTTTGAGCTTTCCAATAGTCTCCAAACTTTGCAAACCCTTTCCTTAATCTTTTCACACTCCTTTGGATCCTATAGCATCATAAAATAATGCCATTAACCACTAATTATCCAATCTCATTTACAAAGTGCTCACTTGAACTAAAATTTGCACTTTGTTACCTATCATGCATTCCTTGTACAACATACTTGTTCTAACCTATTTTGGACCCAAGAAATCCATTTTTGAGGTCAAAAACTTGATATTCCCTTCCTATAATGAACCTTAATTGGGCAGAAAATTATCATAAATTATAGAAAAATAACTAACCGATTAATTTATAATCCAATGACATATTCTTGCACCTTATGACCTATATAACCTTTTCATGGCTTAGTTTTTCCATACCTTCATTTTCTCTCTCTACTCTCTCTCTAGGTAGAAACTTTTAGCAAGAAAATAGAGGGAAAATAACCATTAAAATCCCTCAAAATTGCTAGGAAACACAAGAAAAGGGTTGTAAGATAATACCTTAAAGTTTTGGGACAAATCTTGTGATTTTCTCTTCTCCCTTTTGCTCTCTCTCTGTCACGCGTTCCTAGCTTCCTTCTCCACTGAATTAGCATCTTTTTACGTGAGGAAGATGAAATGGTGTGTTTTAAAATGATAATTATGTAATATAATCACTTAATTGACTTTTATATCTATTTTCATTTACTTTTCTTTTAAAAAGCTTTTTGAAAAATTTCACATGTGTCCATAAGATGATTCAGACGTGGCTCACCCTACTTTTTAGCCAAAAATTGCTTCAATAATTTTTATGGACCAAAATACCCTTTACCGATTAGATTTACCCGTATCGATTGGATATTTTTATCAAAATTGTCATTAAATTGGTACAGGATTATTCAACCATTAATTTTGGTCCAAAATCATTATCTAGACCCAAAATATATTTTAGCAAGGTCTAATCATTGTCCTTGGATCAATACTACCTTTTCTCTGCAGTCTAGACTGACTTTTATTGGGTAAAATATTAATATTAAATCCTAATCACCCAATAAATATAATTTTGACCTTAATAAATTTCATACTATATTTCATTGGGTCTAACTCATTGAGAGCTTCATTTGACTATAGTTTTTTATACTTACAAAAATGCTCTTGATCCGATCTAATTTTTAATTTTTAAAACTTTCAGGTCATCAGGTGTAATTTACTCCAAAATTCATAAACTTTTCTTCCACCCCTCCCTACATCCACCGACTTAAATTTTTTATTATTATATTTTTTCTTTTTCCTTTCTTTTTTTCTTTTTCTTTTCTTTTTTTTCCAAGGGCAAAATCGTCATTTTTTTATTTTTCCTTTCAACTGAGATAATTGACTTCTTTATCCTATTTCATGCCAAATGATATACACCCATTTTTGCAAATTCTTTATAGATTTCAAAATATTGAACTTTAAATATCAATAAAAATTTGAGGATATTACACATAGCCTCTATCAGCCATTATATGTTCTGACTGCCGTGTAGCCAAAATCCATTTTCAACATCATCCATCTGTCTCTAAGAAATCCAATGCTCCACTTGATTTTGTTAGCAGGGCTGACTTCCCAAGAGGGGGGTGAATTGGGAAGTTTGAGATTTTTCTGCACAAAGTGAAGTAAGTGAGGATATCACAGTATAATGAAAACAATGCGTAAAACAGAGCAAGGTGAAAAGTAAAGATAAGGAGAAGAGAAGTCAGTGATTTATCCTGGTTCGGTCTATTCACTTGACCTACATCCAGTCCCCAAGACACCTCTTGAGATTTATCCACTATACAACAAGAATTTCAGTGGGCTTCTTGCTAAAGCCGCAGTACATGAGTATGCTCTGTTTCTAAGCTCTCTCAAACTTTCCAAGAACTTTCACTATGTGCTTCTCAATCCCCTTGTGAATACCCCTCACAAGTAAATCTATCTCCCAGATGAAGAATAGATTGATTACAATGAAATAACTCTCTTGTAAAGAGTGGATATGAAAGTTTAAGTACAAGTTTAGAAGTTAAGAGGGTAAAAGCTTTTGAGAAGAAGATTCAGCAGAAATTCGATATATACAAGTTTGATTCGTTACCCACAACATCAAATGATATTGTATTTATAGATTTAGGTCTCAAATATCCGTTAGAGACTAAATCTATCCGTTGGGGAAGTTATTCAATGGTTACTCTGAAAAACTATCCGTTTACCAACCGCATTTAATGTTTCTGACATACTGAAATTCGAATTTTGGTTGGCCAACAGACGAATTTCGAAGGAACCGAAGATTAAAGCTTCCAACGTTACAGCACGAAGTTCGTCTGTTCATGAAGTGAAATTCGAATTTTGAAACTTACAAAACATTTTCACAATGTGACATACGAATTTTCAAGAAGAAAGTTTTTCGGTTAAGTGTGAACAGTGTTTTCAATTTTCTACAGTGCCTTCGAAATTCGAATTTTGGATCCCCAAAATTCGTCTGTCCATTGAACGTTTAAAGGGACACAGTAGATTACTTTCTTCGAAATTCGAATTTTGAAAGGGCGAAATTCGTCTGTCAGAGAAACTCTTTTCAGATTAATTTCATCATTCGAATGTTGCAAGTTCTTATCATTCGTATGTCAATGTTTCATTTCAATAGACTCAAGAACTTAGCTTCTGAAATTCGAATTTCAATGTTCAAAGTTTGTCTGTCAGAGAGCAGTTTTGAAACTTAAATCACTCTTGATCTCAGGTGAACTTTAACATAGTTTCAGACGAATTTCTTCCATTTTCTCAAGTTTTGTTTTGTTTGAAATTCGAATTTTGAAGACTCAAAGTTCGTCTGTTGCAAAGAAGCATCTTTCAGACTTATATGAAAATTCGAATGTTGGAAGTTCAAAATTCGTCTGTCAGAGAGCATTTATCAAACTCAATTTCATTTTGATTTCAGATGCACTTTATCATAGTTTCAGACGAATTTCTTTGGTTTTTACAAACTTCATTTTACTTGAAATTCGAATTTTGAAAGTGTGAAGTTTGTCTGTTACAAAAGGCCTCTTTTCAGACTAAATGAAAATTCAAATTTTGAACAACCAAAATTCGTCTGACAGAGAGCCATCTCTTCAGACTTATTCAGTTTTAGCTCGAAATTCGAATTTCCAAAGGCAAAGTTCGAATTTCCAACTTGACAGTTTAGCTTAAACTTTCAACCATCGTTTGTTTGTGGGTGTTTTTCAAATATTTGAAGATTTAACATAAAATCAAAGTTTGAAAACTTCTTTTCTTCAAATCAAAATCTTTTGCCCAGTCATAACAAAAACTAAGGATCCTACAAAAGATCTAACAGCAAGTACTCAGAAAATCTTCACTTGAAACAGCTTTGCTCTCCTTTGATATCCTCAATCCAAGCTCTTGAATGTTGGTTTGGAATCATCAAAACTCTTGTTTCAACATTCTCCCCCTTTTTGATGATGACAAAACAACTTACAAACTAGATTAGTACTTAGGTTTGCTTTCACAAGCTCCCCCTCAACATATGCATAAAATATCAAAACAACAGATTTAAGGCACAAAATATTGCAACAAAGGGATCCATTCATTTAATCAAGAGTTGCTTGTACAGAAACAAATTAAGCAAAGTTCAAACATCAAATCCAGTTCAAACAACAAATTCAAAACACAAAGCAAAGTTCAAACATCAAATCCAGTTCAAACAACAAATTCAAAACACAAATACACAGTACAAAGTACAACAAGAGGACTTAAGCCTAATCTCCAATCATTTCTTCTTGGACTTGGTCTTCTTGCTGTAGGATTTCCCTTTTCCTTTCCCAGATTGCTTAGCAGCAGGCTTTCCAGTTTGCCCAGACTTCTCCCCCTTTTTGACATCATCAGGAAGGCCAACAAAATCAGCCGGAGGAGGGATCTGAGAGACAGGAATAGCACGAAGGGGCACAGGAGCAAAAGGGATTTCAGGTTTAGCTGAGGGCTCAGTGCTTGTTTCCTCGTCAGAGATTTCCAGCAGCTCCTGCATTGCCTGTCTGGAAAGAGCTAGTTGAGCTCTTTGTTCCTCTGTAAGACCATAGGCAGCTAGAGAAGAGGAAGCTGGTTTAGCAGGAGGAAACATTTCTTCCAGCCTTCTCCTCTGAGCTTCCAGTAGAGCATTGTGAGCAATGGCAACATAGTCAACAATAGGTACAAGGCTCCTTTCTTTAGTGCTCACATCTTTTTGCATAGAGGAGCTTGAAATGGCTGCAACTAGTCTTTCAACTTGCTTAGATTCTTGAGTTGACAGAATTGATTCCTGAGCATCTTCTTGCATGGGCTCATGAGGGCTTGTATCTTGGAGTCCTTCTTCTCCCAATCCATAGTCCAAGGGTGGACCAGGACTTGATGTTCTCATTGCACCAGCACCATCTATATCATCATCATCATGGTCAGAGGAGGAAATCTCGAAGGGACTTGGAGGCACAGGGGATGGAGACAGAGTAGGCTCAGGGACACCAGGCTGAGGTGGAGCTGAAGTGGTAGGAATTGCATTTCTTATCTCTTCATAGGCATCAGCTACCACCTTCATATTTACAGCCAACTGATGGATCTGATCTTGTAGATGAGCAAATTTGGCATTTTGCTCATCTCTTATGCTGAGAATGAGTGTTGACAGACTATCAAACAACTTAGTGACCTTTGTTGGCTTGGCCCGTGAGGAGGGAGTGGAAGGAGGGTGAGTAGGCCTGGAGGGAGATGGGATTGGCTGAGAAGGCTGAGGTACAGATTTGCCAGGGGCCTCGGAAGTTCCTTCTTGTTGGAGGGATGCATCAGCAACAAAGAACAAGTCTTCAGATTTCCCTGCTCCCTTTCCAACCCATCGTCCTTCATCTCTTTCAATGCCCATCCTTTGCAGTTCCTCCTCTTTGAATGCCTCAGTAAGTTTCCCTTTCCCCTTTTCAATGTATTGAATTCTAGCATGCTGCAGGATTCTTGAAATAATTGCAGCATAGGGGAGTGTGGAATCCTTCCTCTGATCCCTTGCCTTTATCATTCTCTGGAGGATGATATGACCCATGTTAATCAGCTTCCCACGTATGATAGCAGTCATCACATGAGCCTCTGCCCTTGTTATCAAATTGAAGCTGCCACCCTTGTTGAATATGATCCTGGACACTATATAGTACAGGATCCTGACTTGTACACTTAGGTCTGTGGGCTTCAACAGATTTATTGTTGGCCTGTTCTCCCTTCTCCTGAATAAGGTGTCCAAGATGGTGCTCTCTTTGTAGTTCAGAAAGGATCCACCTTCTTCATCAGCTGTGCTTGCCTCATCCATATATCCAGAGGCTGTGATGTCAATTTTTAGCCCATCTTGTCCTGGGATTTCCAGCACTTCATTGATTATTTCATCAGCAAGCCAGATGGTCCTTGATCTCAAAGTGACCTCCCATTTCTTTTTCTTGCTGTTATATTGAAGAGAGGCATACCAAGTCTTCACTACTTCATCATCATATTTTTCAGCAATTTCCAACAGGTTTTTGTATCTTATCAATCATAATGCAGCATCAAAGTTGTTGGATATCAAAAATTGCTCCATATTTACACAGTGAGGCTTGATTACCTTTTTGCTGGAAAACTTGGCAGAAAACTCTTCTTGAATCTCAAGAGTGCTCCAAAGTGGCAGTGTAGTAAGCTCAAATTCTCCGGATTGTGTAGAAGAGGAGGAAGCCACAGTAGCAGTATTAGCCGAAGGGACCGCAGTTTTTGATGAGGAAGGTCCAGTTTTCTGTGAATCTGCCTTGGATGATGATTTCTGGTGTTTAGAAGGGGTAGCTTTACTGGTTTCGGCCTTTCTCTTGGATTTCTCTCCTTCCTTTGTAGCATATTGAGATTTGACCGTTCTTTTTGGCCGAGTTCCAGCTTGTCCTGCTCCAGGGATCTTTACTCTCGCCATTTTTCAGTGGAATGATGCAGAATGAGGTTAAGGAAAGGTCTATGGGATGCGAATGGAAGTTTAAATGGTGAAGAATGACGGTTTTTGGACAGGAGTTAAGAGGATTAAAGAGAGAATCAGAACAGATTTAGAGAGGTTACAAATAGGGTTGCGACTGTTCTGAGGAAAATCTTTGCATTTAACGTGTGTAACCATCTGACAGACGAATTTTGAGGGGTCAAAATTTGAACTTTGGTCAGTTACAAGTTAAACCGTTCAGCACAGCTTACTGACAGATGAATTTTTTATCCTTAAAGTTCGTCTGACAGTGGCTTGAAACAAGCAATACAAGCACAACAGACGAATTTTGTTCCACCAAAGTTCGAATATTGAAAAGAAAAAGGCAGGCAACAATCAAACTATCAATCAACAGACGAATTAAACATGCAGAACTGCATCTTTCAATAATTCAACATGAAGGACATGATTCATCAGACGAATTTTGAACTGAAAATTCGAATTTTTCAACTTTTGTAAAGATTGTCCAACATTCGTATGTTAAGAAGTAATAATTTGTGTAGCAGTGATGGACAAACATAACTTTGAAATTTCTGATTTTGAAAATTCGAACTTTCAAGTTTCAACAGACGAATTTCGAGGCATTACTGAGAACTGTTCCAAGGCATAACAGGCCGAAGTTCGTCTATTGGTCAACTAAAATTCGAATGTTGACCATGTTGATCAGTTCAAAAACACATATTATCAATGAAATTCATCTAGCAATCAAACAACATACAAATTTCAACCTTAAAACTTACAGAATGAATCCATAACTTATAATAATTGTCATTCTCTTCACTTTCTGGTTGATCCAATCTGGAGTTCTCCAATCTTTTAAAGCTTTTAGCCATTGATTTTCACAAGGAGCACCTGCACCTAAAATTAAACATACTCCGATGCTCAAGTTAGAATTGATTCTAATATTGAAAATTCTACAGACAGAATTGCACAGAAATATCTTACAGTTCATTGGGGTTTACCATTCCCAATTCTCTCCTTATTTTACAAAGCCTGTCTTCTGGCAGAGGTTTTGTGAGTATATCAGCAACTTGATCCTCTGTTGGGATGTACTCCAATCTGACTTCTCCTTTCAGAACGTGATCTCTTATGAAGTGGTGCCTAACTTCAATATGTTTCGTCCTTGAATGCATGATAGGATTCTTGGTGATATTTATAGCACTTTGGTTGTCACACATGATTGGTATCTCTTTTATTTTAACCTCAAGATCTTCAAGCTGCTGTTTCATCCAGATGACTTGGGCACAACAGCTTCCAGCTGCAATATACTCAGCTTCTGCAGTAGATAAGGCCACACTGTTTTACTTTTTGCTGAACCATGAAACTAGGGATCCTCCAAGGAACTGACAGGTTCCACTTGTGCTTTTTCTGTCAGTTTTAGATCCTGTAAAATCAGCATCAGTGTATCCTTTGAGGTCTTCTCCATTGCCTTTTGGATACCAAAGACCCATCTGTGATGTTCCAATAAGATATCTAAAAATTCTTTTCACAGCTGTTCCATGGGATTCTTTGGGGCATGATTGGAACCTTGCACACATGCAGACACTGAACATAATGTCAGGTCTGCTGGCAGTTAAGTACAGCAGGGATCTAATCATTTTTCTGTACTGAGTAATGTCAAACATCTTCCCATTCTCATCCATATCCAGTTTGGTTGCAGTAGCCATAGGTGTTCCCATTGGCTTGGCATTCTCCATTCCAAACTTCTTTAGCAGCTCCTTTAGATACTTGGATTGACTAAGAAAGATACCATCACCTTGCTGTTTAATTTGCAATCCAAGGAAGAAGTTGAGTTCACCCATCATAGACATCTCGAATTCTCCCTGCATTAACTTAGAAAATTTCTTGCAAAGAACCTTAATAGTAGTACCAAAAATAATATCATCAACATAAATTTGAACAATTAGTAAGTCTTTATTTTCTTTCTTAGTGAATAAGGTTGCGTCAACTTTGCCTCTGTTAAACCCCTTTTCAGTCAGAAAATTGCTCAGTCTCTCATACCATACTCTAGGGGCCTGCTTTAAACCATAAAGAGCTTTCTTCAATTTATAAACATGGTTCGATTTTGTAGAATCCTCAAAACCTGGAGGTTGATCTACATAAACTTCTTCCATGATATATCCATTCAGAAAGGCACTTTTTACATCCATTTGATATAATAAAATATTTTTCATGCATGCATATGCTAGCAGTATTCTTATAGCTTCTAGTCTAGCTACTGGTGCAAAGGTTTCTTCAAAATCAATAACTTCTTCCTAATTATACCCTTTAGCAACCAATCTCACTTTATTTCTGATTATTATTCTAGATTCATCAAGTTTGTTTCTGAAGACCCATTTAGTTCCAATAACAGAATGATTTTTGGGTCTGGGCACTAGATCCCAAACTTGATTTCTTTCAAATTGATTTAATTCATCTTGCATAGCCATAATCCAATATTCATCAGTTAAGGCTTCTTTAGCACATTTGGGTTCAATTTCAGAAATGAAAGCACAGTTGAGCATTTGATCCCTTAACTGTTTTCTGGTTTTGACTTTCTCTTGAACATTCCCTATTACTTGATCAACAGGGTGATTCCTTTGATATCTCCAAGCTCTAGGGAGTTCTTGAGTTGTTTCTTCATTATTTTCTTCATCAAACTCTTGCTCCTGGATATCTTCCTCTGTGTCAACAGATTCAGATATCTTTGGAGGTTCAGTTTTACTTTTGTCAGAAATTCCCAGTTTTTCAAAATTGATAGTAAGATCATCCTTATTGGTAACATGTTTTGAAACAGTTTCATTTTCAATGAAAACCACATGCACTGATTCTTCTACTATATTTGATCTTTTATTATAAACCCTATAAGCCTTACTCCTACTTGAATAGCCCAAAAATATACCTTCATCGGATTTGGCATCAAACTTACCCAGATTTTCTTTCCCATTATTGTGAATGAAGCATTTGCACCCGAACACATGGAGGTGTGACATATTTGGCTTTCTTCCCTTGTACAGCTCATATGGAGTCTTCCCAAGGATTGGTCTGATGTAAGCTCTGTTTATGATGTAACTTGCTGTATTCACTGCATCAGCCGAGAATACTTGAGAGAGTTCCTTCTCATTCAGCATAGCTCTAGCCATCTCTTCAATGGTTCTGTTCTTCCTTTCTACCACTCCATTTTGTTGAGGAGTTCTTGGTGCTGAGAAGTTGTGGTCAATCCCATGCTCATTGCAGTACTCTAGGAAGTATGCATTTTCAAATTCTCCTCCATGGTCTGACCCTTTGAGCTTTGAGGATTACTTTGTGATCACTTTTTCTGATGACCAGGCAAAACTTTGAGTCAAACAGCATCCAGTTTTCTTTGTCACAAGTCTGACTCACGCTTAGCAAGTTGTGGTTGAGGCCAATCACAAATAGCACCTCTTCAATGGATGTTTCTGGATTTTTGCCCACAATTCCAATACCAACGATTTTTCCATATTGGTCACCTCCAAAGGTCACCTTTCCTCCTTTCTTGTCTCTAAGGGTGATGAACTTCTCCTTATCACCAGTCATATGGCTTGAGCAGGCACTGTCCATATACCATTTGTTGCTTTTCTTAGCTTTGAGACAGACCTGCAAAACAAAGTTTATGTTTTCCTTTTAGGTACCCAAATTTACTTGGGTCCTTTTCGGTCAGTAAGTAATTCCCTAGATGCAGATGCAACTTTGGGAACCCATTCAACTTTCCTGCCAAGTCCATTTTTCTTCAAAGCACAAGAACTGGAAGTATGTCCCTTTTTGTTACAGATAATATTTTTGTCTAGCATGCCTTGGTTGATCATATGTTTCAATGTGAGGTGATGCATCATTTTTCTTTTTATTGTTCTCAGCATGCACAAAATGTCTCATATACGCATTCTGATTTTTCTTCCTAATCTTTTCCTTGACAGCACATGGATCATAGCCAAGACCAGTTTTTCCTTGTGATATTTTTTGGCTCCCCATCAATGCAAATAACATATCTTTACCTCTAGTAAGCCTAGACATTCTTTTAACTAAATAATCATTAGTTTGCTTAAGTTTAGTGCATGAAGTGCAGCAAACAGATTCAGAGATAGGCAAAGAGACAGTTTCAGAAACTATGCTTTGAGACTCCAGCTTACTTATCTTTTTCTTTGCCAATTTCAGTTCTTTAGCAACTTTAATGAATTCATCATGAAGCTCATGAAATGCATCCAGTAATTCAGAATAGGAAATTTCATATTCATATACCTCTTCTTCCTGATCACTGCTGCATGAGGGTGTGGCTTGTCCAGAAGCAAGTGCCATCAGACAAATGTTGGCAATTTCATCCTCATCTTCTTCTTCTTCATCTGAACTGTTACCCCAAATAGATGAGATGTAGGCTTTCTTCTTCTTCCCTTTGTCAACAGCTTTCTTTTCTTTTTCTTGTTTCTTGATGAATTGGGGGCAGTCCCACTTTATGTGTCCCTGCTTCTTACACTCATAGCAAGTCACAGGTTCTTTTGTTTCTTTCTTGCTTTTTTCAGCAGCTCCTTTCTTGAAGAATCTCTTGTTCTTCTTCTTGCTGTAGAATCTTCCGAATTTTCTGACCATCATAGCCAGAGTTTCCTCATCCAGCTCATCTCCTTTATCAGATTCTTCTTCCTTTTCATTAGCAGCTTTGAGGGCAAGGCCTTTCTTCTTTCTGTCCAACCGAGCTTCCTTGAGTGCTTTGATTTTTCCTTCATATTCCTCAAGGCTGCCGAAGAGAGCTGTGACAGAAGCCATTGATTCTCCTCTGGCTTCTTCTATTGCTGTCACCTTGGGCTGCCATTCCAGAGGGAGAGCTCTGAGTATTTTTCTTACTTTCTCAAACTGAGTGTATTCCTTTCCCAGGCTTTTGAGTTGATTCACAATGAGGGTGAATCTCTTTTGCAGCTCCTTTACAGTCTCTCCTTCAGCCATTCTGAAGCTTTCATACTCCCCAATGCACGTGTTCAGTCTGTTCTCCCTGACTCCAGATGTTCCTTCATGTGCAATCTACAGAGTATCCCACATTCCTTTTGCAGTGGTGCATTGCGAGACTCTGTAGAATTCATCTTGGTTTAGGGCGCTGACTAAACAATGCTTTGCTTTGAAATTCAGTAGGACTCTCCTTCTGTCCTCATCATTCTATTCTGCTTCCAGCTTCTCTTTGTGTCCTCCATCTTCAGTTAGAGTCATTGGAACAAAATCTCCTTTTTCAATGACTGACCAGATATCAAGATCAATTGATTGGAGGTAGATCTGCATTCTCATCTTCCAGTACCCATAATGCTCTCCACTGAAGCCTGGTGGTCTGTTAGTATTGTTTCCTTCAGGAAGTATACTCTCTCCAAAGCCAGCCATTATAATTCCCGGACTGTGAGTTCCTTTGTATGGGAATCCGGGCTCTGATACCACTTGTTAGCAGGGCTGACTTCCCAAGAGCGAGGGTGAATTGGGAAGTTTGAGATTTTTTTGCACAAAGTGAAGTAAGTGAAGATATCACAGTATAATGAAAACAATGCGTAAAACAGAGCAAGGTGAAAAGTAAAGATAAGGAGAAGAGAAGTCAGTGATTTATCCTGGTTCGGTCTATTCACTTGACCTACATCCAGTCCCCAAGACACCTCTTGAGATTTATCCACTATACAGCAAGAATTTCAGTGGGCTTCTTGCTAAAGCCGCAGTACATGAGTATGCTCTGTTTCTAAGCTCTCTCAAACTTTCCAAGAACTTTCACTATGTGCTTCTCAATCCCCTTGTGAATACCCCTCACAAGTAAATCTATCTCCCAGATGAAGAATAGATTGATTACAATGAAATAACTCTCTTGTAAAGAGTGGATATGAAAGTTTAAGTACAAGTTTAGAAGTTAAGAGGGTAAAAGCTTTTGAGAAGAAGATTCAGCAGAAATTCGGTATATACAAGTTTGATTCGTTACCCACAACATCAAATGATATTGTATTTATAGATTTAGGTCTCAAATATCCGTTAGAGACTAAATCTATCCATTGGGGAAGTTATTCAATGGTTACTCTGAAAAACTATCCGTTTACCAACCGCATTTAATGTTTCTGACATACTGAAATTCGAATTTTGGTTGGCCAACAGACGAATTTCGAAGGAACCGAAGATTAAAGCTTCCAACGTTACAGCACGAAGTTCGTCTGTTCATGAAGTGAAATTCGAATTTTGAAACTTACAAAACATTTTCACAATGTGACATACGAATTTTCAAGAAGAAAGTTTTTCGGTTAAGTGTGAACAGTGTTTTCAATTTTCTACAGTGCCTTCGAAATTCGAATTTTAGATCCCCAAAATTCGTCTGTCCATTGAACGTTTAAAGGGACACAGTAGATTACTTTCTTCGAAATTCGAATTTTGAAAGGGCGAAATTCGTCTGTCAGAGAAACTCTTTTCAGATTAATTTCATCATTCGAATGTTGCAAGTTCTTATCATTCGTATGTCAATGTTCCATTTCAATAGACTCAAGAACTTAGCTTATGAAATTCTAATTTCAATGTTCAAAGTTTGTATGTCAGAGAGCAGTTTTGAAACTTAAATCACTCTTGATCTCAGGTGAACTTTAACATAGTTTCAGATGAATTTCTTCCATTTTCTCAAGTTTTGTTTTGTTTGAAATTCGAATTTTGAAGACTCAAAGTTCGTCTGTTGCAAAGAAGCATCTTTCAGACTTATATGAAAATTCGAATGTTGGAAGTTCAAAATTCGTCTGTCAGAGAGCATTTATCAAACTCAATTTCATTTTGATTTCAGATGCACTTTATCATAGTTTCAGACGAATTTCTTTGGTTTTTACAAACTTCATTTTACTTGAAATTCGAATTTTGAAAGTGTGAAGTTCGTCTGTTACAAAAGGCCTCTTTTCAGACTAAATGAAAATTCGAATTTTGAACAACCAAAATTCGTCTGACAGAGAGCCATCTCTTCAGACTTATTCAGTTTTAGCTCGAAATTCGAATTTCCAAAGGCAAAGTTTGAATTTCCAACTTGACAGTTTAGCTTAAACTTTCAACCATCGTTTGTTTGTGGGTGTTTTTCAAATATTTGAAGATTTAATATAAAATCAAAGTTTGAAAACTTCTTTTCTTCAAATCAAAATCTTTTACCCAGTCATAACAAAAACTAAGGATCCTACAAAAGATCTAACAGCAAGTACTCAGAAAATCTTCACTTGAAACAGCTTTGCTCTCCTTTGATATCTTCAATCCAAGCTCTTGAATGTTGGTTTGGAATCATCAAAACTCTTGTTTCAACAGATTTAATTTTTAGTGATGTATGGGGTCCTTCCCCAATTATCTCTAGAACTGGTTACAGATATTATATCTCCTTTTTAGATGATTTTTCTAGATTTACATAGTTATTTCCTATCAAAAGCAAATATGATGTTTTGTCAATTTTCTTTTCTTTTCAATCTCATGTTGAACAATTTTTCAATTCCAAAATTAAATAATTACAAACAGATTGGGGAGGAGGGTTTCGATCTCTCAACAAAAAAATTACATGAGCTTGGAATTGTCCATCATATTAGTTGTCCTTATGCTCATTACCAAAATAGGACTGTTGAAAGGAAGCACCGACACATTATTGAAACTAACCTTGCTCTAATGTCTCATGCTTCTATTCCTTAGTGTTATTAGGCTTATGCCTTTTCTCTAGCAGTTTTCTTGATAAATGTATGCCAAGCTCTATTTTGTCACACAAATCTCCCTTTGAAATACTTTTCAAGCATGTTACAGATTATAGCAGATTATGTGTTTTTGGCTGTGGCTGTTGGCCTCATCTTCAAGCTTACTCTGTTCATAAATTACAACCACGATCTCGTCTTGTGCATTTTTGTCAGTTATAGTGCCAAACATCATGGGTACCTTTGTTTAGACTAAACAATTTGGAAAATTTGTCTCTAATGATGTAATTTTTTATGAGAATCTATTCCCTTTCAAAAGCTCAAGTTCATTTTCGCAGCCCACCAATGAAAATAGTTCTATTATTTTTCCTTCCTCACTTAATTTAAATTATTCCCAAAATAATTCCTCTAATACCCCAACAGGCCTAATGTTACCAGAAAGCCTAATACCACCTAATAGCATATCTTCCTTTCAACCTAATCTTCCTCACATTCTAATGCTGAGTCACCTCGCTCTGTCCATGAAGCTCTGCGATACCCAGAATGGAGAGAAGCAATGCAAGCTAAACTCAAAGCCTTGTATGCTACACACACCTGGATGCTAGTTCCACCATCTCCATCTTACAATCTCGTTGGTTCAAAATGGGTATATTGGGTGATGCACAAAGCTTATGGCTCAATAGATCGTTATAAATCCAGACTTGTTGCTAAAGGCTTCCATCAACAACTAGGCATCGATTTCCATGAAACCTTTTCTCTAGTAGTCAAACTGACAACCATTCATCTTGTTCTTGCTATTGCCATTTCATAGCATTGGCCTATTTAACAACTTGATGTGCAAAACGCCTTTCTACATGGTTTTGTGGAAGAAAATATTTACATGGCCCAAGCACCTGGGTTCGTTGATCAAGACCATCCAAACTATGTTTGTCATCTGCAAAAGGAAAAATATGGCTTGAAACAGGTACCACGTGCTTGGTTCTCTCATCTTAGTTCTTGGTTACTTGATTTAGGCTTTTCTCCTTCTCAATTTGGTGCTTCATTATTTGTCTTGAAATCTGCTGTGGCTCTTGTCTTTATCTTAATCTATGTTGATGATATAATTATAACTGGTTCATCCTTGGATGTTGTCTCTGAATTGATTACTGCCTTGTCTTCCTCTTTTCCCATAAAGGATTTAGGTCCATTAACTTACTTTTTGGGTATAAAAGTTCATCATGATGCATCTAGTCTCATCTTGTCTCAGAGAAAATACATTATTGATTTGCTACATAAAATAGATATGTTCAATGCCAAGCCTGTCAATACACCCACGACACCTTTCACTAAATTAAGTGCTACTAATGGTGTTACTTTTGAGGATCCTACCCTTTATCGTAGTGTTGTTGGGAGTTTGCAATATCTCTCTTTGACTAGGCCTGATATATCATATGCAGTTAACAAGGTTTGTCAATTTATGCATTCTCCTAGAGATGTCCATTGGCAGGCTATCAAGTGCATCTTGCACTATTTGAAACACACTCTCCATTTTGGTCTTCCTCTTTAATTATCTTCTTCCACATTTCTAATAGCCTTTTTCTTATGCTGATTGGGGTGGATATCCTAATGATAGTCACTCCACTAGTGGATTTGCTATCTTTTATGGTCCTAATCTCATATCTTGGAGTTCTAAGAAACAAGCCTCAGTTGCTCAGTCTAGCACTGAAGCAGAGTACAAATCTATAGCTTTGGCAGCCTGTGAAGTTATTTGGTTACAGTCTTTTCTCAAAGAATTAGGTGTTTTTCTTTCTACTTCACCTACAATTTTCTATGATAATGTTGGAGCTTCTTATTTGGCTGCTAATCCTGTCATGCATTCCAGATCAAAACACATTGCACTGGATTTTCATTTTGTTAGGGAACGTGTAACTTCAAAATTACTTCATGTTTCTGTAATCTCCAACAAAGATCAGATAGCTGACATTCTTACCAAGCCTCTAGCCTCACCACGATTCAGCACTTTGCGCATGAGCCTCACTCCAATTCCTATCTCATTTGGCTCTCGAGGGGATGTTAAAGCAAAGCTTGCCACATCTGATGTTAAAGCAAAGCTTGCCACACCTTTGTCCACTGCTATAACATTGTTGAATACTCAAAGTTCTCTTACATTATTTTGTAATTTGTTTTCTCCTTCTTTTTATTCTTATCTCAAGACTATTCTAGAATAGTGATTGATTTTACTTGATTTTGACATGTGTCTATATAATGTCTTTACACTGAGGTCTTGTATTCACAGATATTAATGCAACGAGAAATGTTTTCAGTATTTTGTCTTTAGCTTTTGTCTTTCCTCTAATACTCCCCTAGAGAAGGATTAGGTGGAGATATTACTCTTATTTTATTAATAATATCCTCTTTAAACCACATTCTCATTCTTGACAAGTGCTAACTTCCATCAATATCCACCCATATCCCTTGAGATCCATTAGCAAACTTCCAAGTGATCTTGGCTAAGCAAGCCCGATCTTTTACTCCTTTTGAATATTCAGTTAGTCCCATACCTGAATGAGCAAGTCTATGCACCAGCCTAAGTCTACCTTACCATAAAGGGTAACTTAAGCGCCTTGTGGATAACACTCCATCTAATATTCTAACCTTATGACTAATTATTAACATTCAACATATCTTGTGAAGTTAATTTCGAATCAATTTTTTTGACAACAAAAATCTTGTCCCTCAAATTTAAAATATGCATTCTCCCTAATATATGCCAAAAAGGAGTGAATTTTAGGAGTGAGGAGATACCTCCCCCAAAACAAAAGGGAGATGGAGAAAATGAAGCATATCAAAGCTATAGAAACAACACTGAAATAGGTACATATCATATAAATAGGATTAGTGTCACAAAGATAATAAAAATAAGAAAAAATAAGAAAAACAAAGAAGTCAAAAGGATTAAAGATTCAACTGCCGTGACAATGCTAAATGTGATGGATCAAAAGCAGTTATAAAACGAGAAGTCAAAGAAGACGAACTCATAGACGATGAATGATAAAGATGGGAGGGGGGAACCAATGGTTTTAAGAATTCACGCAACGCAAATGTATCATGTTAACCACCTTAACAACATAAATGTAATTATCTCTGACACCCAATAAATAAATTCTTTTTTTTTGGGGGAGATGGGAATGCAAAATCAAAACAACTAAAGTATTGGAGCATGATACTCATCTCCTTCATCTGCATAAAAAATTCCCCTACATTCTAAAGGAGGGACATTAAAAACAGCAAAAAATGGCCATCCATCGAATGAGCATTCTGTGTAAGCCAATCCGCACATTTATCAATAGATTCCATGCGCTTTGCCTTTTTGGAGGGTCAATTTATTCCAGTGCCTAGATTAGAACTGGCATAGGGGTTTCCTCCACCTTGAAGAATAGTTCTCACTGTTTTTTTTATTCATTGGCATTCCATTTACCACTCAATAAATAGCAAGATTAACATATATATATATATAATATAAGCATGTTGTGTAACATGAGCCACCGCAAAGAGAATATGTATTATAACTAACTTCAATCTGAATGAACATTAGAGGCATCATAATATATCATCAAAATTATTTAATTAGGTTGAGGTGGAAATTCAATTGATGGGAATTCATTAATTGAAGCACAATATGTTAAAAAACTCCGAATCCTAAACACGGACAACTAAAAAGAACCATTATCCATTGAACAAAACATGATCAGCTTTTACATAAAGAACTCAAAAAATCCATCCCTATATGATCTAGAAAAAGACAAGTTAACTCAACTCCTTAGCGTTTAATGTTGATGTTGTCCCTACAACTATTTCAACTCTTTAAAAGAAGTATTCTGCACCATGATAAGATGAGATCTATAACTTTGCTAGATCAGCATAACCTAGCCAAATACAGAAGATCTTTCTCCTCCTGCAATTTAAATGTCGCACACCTATATAAATTCTTGTCAAAGAATGATAAAGCACTAACACAGCCAAAGCCAAAGTATGGGGCACACCTATTCATTCCCGGGAGGTCTAGGTTAAAACCAATTTGAAGTTAATGTGAATAGTGAAAAAGAAATAATAAAAAATAATCTTTGGGTAAAATTACAAGAAGGTTCCCAAAAGAATGAATAATTACATTTTTGACCCGATTTAGGGGAAAAATGATCATTTCCCAGATTAGAAGAAAAATGTGAATATTGAATTTGATCCCCAAGGAAAAAAATGTTGATATCATAAAATATGAGTAACTAGGAAAAACTGAGAGGCACCGTTAAGCATAAAAAGGGCAAAGAGATTATTTTTTCATGTTAACTGGAAAAATTAAAAAATTATATTTTAGCTTCAAGAACTAAGAATGCTTGCAATTTAGTCCCCGGAAGGAATAAATTCACATGGAGAGGAAATGAAAGGAAGTTTGGGAAAATTACAGCTAATGATCTGAACGTTTTAAAAATTATAAATTTACCTCAGATCAAGAGTATTTTTGGAAATATGAAAAATTATAGTCAAAATGAAGTTCTTAATGAGTTAGATCCAATGAAATATAGTATGAAATTTATTAAGAATAAAATAATATTTATTGGGTGATTAGGTTTTAATATTAATATTTTAACCGATAAAAGTCAATTTGGACTGTAGGAAGAGGCAGTATTAATTCAAGAGAAATTATTGAGCCTTCATAAAATATATTTTGGGTCTAGATAATGATTTTGGAGAAAAATTAATTGTTGGATAATTCTGTATCAATTTAATGATAATTTTGGTAAAAATATTCAATTGGTATGGGTAAATTTAATCGGTAAAAGTTATTTTGGTCTAATTAAAATTATGAAGCAATTTTTGGACAAATTACCCTTAATATGATGTGTCATACCATTGCTAGGACATGGATGGAATTTGTTTAATTGTTTTAATGAAGGAAAAGTGACTCAAGTAGCTAACTAAGGTTAATTAAGGTAAAGCATGATTAAGTAAGTGAGATAATCCTACTTCATCCTCTCATTCCACACGTGACCAGCTGCTTCCCTGTGAACAAATGAGATTATTTAATTGGCTTTTGGGACTACTTCTTTAAGAAGCATTTAAAAAAAAAAGAAAGAGAGAAGGGAAATGGCAAGAGATAATTGGTTAATGGTTTTATAACTATTTCTTTTGCTCCCTTCTCATTTTGGCTGACTAAACACTTGAGAAAGGAAGGCAAAGTGCTCTAAAAAACAGCAAGAAGAAGGAGCTTACGTGAGGAAAGAAAAAAGGAGAAAAAGAGGGAGAAAAATCCAAGAAAAATTGGTAAGTAATCCTTTTGTAATTCTCAAGTGTTCTAGCATAGTTTTTAAGTTGTATGAGTTGGTTTCCTTGAAATTTTCTCCCCTACTCTCACTATATGATTTCAGCCATAGAGGTTCTTGAAAGAGAAAGTGGAGCTTTAATGAAATAAACCCAGGGAAGAGCATAGACAAGTTCCAAGAAGCAAGAAATCACAAGTTATTGTAGCTAGTTTGGATGAAATATTTTTCTCCAATTTTTTTATCATTTTCAGTCAATTAGGGTTTGTTGATAGAGATGGAACTTGAAACTTTTGACCTCAAAAATGGATTTCTTGGGTCCAAATTATGCAAGAACAGTGATGTTGTACAAAGAAAAACCAAGGGAAAACAACATAAAATTTTGAGTACAAGTATGCCACTTTGTAAATGAGCTTAATGAATAAGTGGCTCATGACATTATTTTATGATGCTACAGGGTTCCAAGAAGTGTTTTAAAATCAAGGGAAGTGTCCACCAAGTTTGAAGATAATTGGAAAGTAAGAAGGTAGTTATTTTTCCATTTATGCCTAATGTTATCATGCTTGATTTTCATAATTCTATAAATATGCCATATATTTATTTGGATACTTTGTGATGAATTTGCATTGTTGGCTGGTTGTTTGAAGGGTTTTATGACCCTAGGATGTCCATTTTCTAAGGTGTTACCATGCCAAAATTTTTATGAAATTGTATGGCATAATATGAATTTATGATCTTATGATTACCATTGATGATTTTATGAGATGCTATGATAATATGTTGCATAATTGGGTGTAACTACTGAAATTCTTTGAATCTCATTCCTTTCCAAACATTAACTGTGTTAGGGCAAGTACATGGAAGTATTCAAACAAATGCAAGGGAAATGAAGAAGAAGATGGAGAATCACTTGATTTTGCAGCTCATAATGTTAAGTTGAGAAAATATGTATTATGTATGTATGAGATGAAATTCTGTAATTATACATAATTATGTTCCTTAAAGTCCTCTTATGATGTGATGTGTGGATTTGGAACAATAAATGTTGATGCATGAGGTTTATGCAGTTTATTATATGAGTTATGGCATAATCATGAATAAGATGACCAATATTGATTTGAGTAGGGGAACTCTAGTACAAACAAAGCATCCTATATAAGTTTTATACATGTTCTTAAAGTAGACAGAACAAGCTTTTTATAGAGCTAAATAACACCTAAATTGGATAAATGTATGAATTATAATGAATTTTTGAAGTTAGGATTCAAAACTGGACAGTATTGGAAAAACTGGAACTTACATTATGAACACTAGATTTTTCAAAAGGCACTATAAAATTGTGCATAGCTCAAAAATTTGGTGATTTACATTTATGGAAAGCTCCAAGTCTTAGGAAATGAATGTCACTGGTTTGAAACCATTTGGAGCTATAAAGAAGGAGTTATATAATTTCTCCTAAAACTATTCTAGTAGAGATAATGCTCTGACCTATAATAGTTAAGTTAATATTATGCCCTGTACAAGTTGAATAAATGTACAAGAAAAATATTTCTAAAAAGTAGACTCATAGAGATTTCCAATAATATAAGGAATACATAAATTACCTTAGGGTAGAGTGAGATATGAATTTTTAAAAATAAGGCCAAAATCCTGGGGAAGAGAAAATGACCAAATGTACAGTAAATATTTGAGAAATAAAATGTATAAACTGGTCAATAGAATTCTCTTTTTCATATTTTTTCCATGTATAGAAGGTTTTTGTCTATTTTTGGAGACTTGAATCACTATGAAATGATTTTTCTAGAATTAGTTATGAATTTTCAAAATTTAGTTGGTAAAGTGGAAATTACCATATGAACAGTAACCGAAAATTTTGGAAATTCTGATTTTCATTCTTATGTGATTCAATTTTAGAATCAAGTATAATTAGACTTAAAAGGAGTCTAATTCATGGAAAATGAGTCTAAAAGTAAGGTGTTACAAATCCTAGGCGTTCGCTTAACTCCTCCCTTCTAGCATTGTGTATATTCTCAAAAAAATATACACGAGTTTTTGATGCATTCACTTTCATTCTAGAACTTTCACAAAATTGTCGGAGACATCCACTAATAACCTCAACCTGAAAAAGATTTGCTTCCGCAAATAAGATAATATCATCAGCAAAAAATAAATGAGAAATAGGTGGGCCATGTTTGCCAAGTCTAATAGGATTCCATTCACTGTTTCAACCTTTTCCTGAATAAGGTGGGCCAGTTTCTCCATACAAATAATAAATAAATAAGGAAAAATAGGATCCCCTTAATGAACTCCCCTTGAAAGAAGGAAAGTTGTAGGGCCCGTTTGGTTCATAGAATCATTGAGAATGGATTGGAATGGAATGGTTGGGAATGGAATGGAATGGAATCTTGTAAATCAAATTTTGTTTGGTTCACTATGGAAAAGACATAGTTAACAACTTGAATTTGTTTGGTTGTTCATAAGAAAAGGATGGACTGAGAGTGTGAATAATGTGTAAAAAGTCATAATTATCCCTAAGTAAAAATTTTGCCTAACATCAATAAAATTAAATACAAATAAAAACTAATTGGAATAGTTGGGAATGTAATGGATTAAAATATTGATGATCATAAATATGTTTATATTTAGTATGATATTAAGATGGTTGGAATCAAATTTATTTTTTTATGCTTAATTAAATACAAATAAAAAATAAGAATATAGAAATACCCCTACTATTTTCCCATTCTCCTCCTTCTCTTCTTTTCTCCATCTCCATCTACGACCGTCTCCTCACCAATCACTCCTTTCCACGTGTCCCCCCTCCGCCCAATTTTCCCAACGAAACAAAATTGAGTAATTCCCACTCCTGCTTACCCCTTTTTCTTTTTTATCTCCTGTTTTATCTCTTCGGTGATAGCAATCCCTCCGGGTCGCCGCACCTCAACCGGCTTGACGAGAAAGCTGCCACTCCCGCTGTTGCCAACGCCGCTGATGACCTCAAAAACATTGGGCTTGCTATCGACTTGCTTCGTCGAGACAAGCTTCCTCCCCCATTGTATGACCTCATGCTTGACTCCGACAAAGGGAAGAACCCTCGTCGCTGGAGGAACGACGACTTCATCCCTTTGTAGTATCTGAACGAGAACACTCTTGGCTTCCCTAATGATCCAAACGGCGATGACCTTTTGCTCCAGAAGTTGCTGCTGCTTCCCCTCCGGTGGTACCGCCACGGCAACGTTGTTGCCGGCAATGTTGTTGCCGACTCTATCACCATTCTCTCCGATACCAAGCTCCTTTCGAATCCAAACGAGTAGGACCGCTTTAGGAGGAAATCGCAACTGCTGTTGAATCGATCATCCTCTGAATTCGCATGGTTCCTTTGCAGTGACTGGTCTTCATTGCAAGGGGTGATCTCGGACACCAGAGAATGAGTCACCGGCGATGGAGCTTCGACCAAAGGGTCCATACTGATTCTATGCAAAATCATTAACAACAATCTGCAAGTGACGGAGGTGTGACTACGAAGTTAAGGAAGGATGGTGGTCTGGCATTAATGATGGTTAAGGAAGGGTATAATTGTACAGTTTAGGATTTCCACTACTAGGAATGAGAAAGGATGGGGTCTGGATCTAGAATCAGAACTCCAAATTTTCTGGAATGAGGAGTACTGATGGGAGAGGGCATTATACTCTTAAAACCAACCAAACAAACTTTTATTGGGAATAGAATACACATTCCCATTCCAAAGGGGTAAGGGAATTGAACCAAATGTGTCCGTAGTCTTTTCACCATTCCATAAGATTTGAAAGGAGGAAGCCGAGATACAATTCCTAACAACATTCACCACATGCCTAGGGAATTTAAGCTCACCTATACACTCAGTCAAAAAATCCCAATTAATCTGATCATAGGTTTTTTCTAGGTCAATCTTTATAGTCATATAACCCTTTTTCCCCCCATCGTGCGCATAGAATGAATCACTTCCTAGGCAACAATAATAATATTTGAACTATGACATCCAGGGACAAAGTTACACTAATAGGGAGAAATTACTTCTTGCATCAAAGGTTTCAAACGGCTTGTAATAACCTTAGTAAGAATTTTGAAAACCACATTACACAAACTAATCGACCTCAAATCTCTAAGAGTCTCCGGGGTATCCTTCTTGGGAATAAGAACAATAAAAGTTCCATTTACCTCTCTAATAGCATCAGGATTATCAAATAAGTATTTAATAAACTTACATACTGAAGGTCCAACAGTCCACCATTGACTCTGATAGAAATAGGCCCATATCCATCCTGCCCAGGAGCTTTAAAGGCTCCCATAGAATGAATTGCATCATGAACCTCTTGGTCACGTATAGGCATTCCCATGGAAAGTAATTGATCTTCATTATCCTCAAGGAACTTAACGTTACAATTAAGGGGCATCCTTTGTGTGATATCATCTTTGAACAACTGCTGAAAATACTCAACCGCCATCTCCTTGACTACATTAACATCATATATCCATTCTGCAGCTTCATTTTGCAACGCACCAATTTTATTTACTCTCCCCCTTTTATTGGCAATTCCATGAAAATACTTGGAATTTTTATCTCTATGCACAGCCCATTCACTCCTCACCCAGATAATGTTATCTTGGAGAAACACGTTTTCTAACTTAAGCCATAGCTCTTGTTGCAATTTTGCTAGTTGTGGTTTATCTCTACTTGACTCCCACGCTCATGTTATACCATCTAATCATCTCATCAATTGCTTCTTCCTCACATTTGTGTGCCCAAACACGTTTGAGTTCCATTTCTTACAAGTTTTAGTGACAGAAACCAAGTTCCCATCCCATTCCTCAACCACGCCCTATTGCTCCTCCACAAACTACTCAAACTCATACAACAACTACCCGGCCAAAAAATGGAATGGCCAAGTAGTGTTATCCTTCCTATGCCATCTGCTCATACGTAGTAGGAGAGGCCGATGATCCGACTTGTACCAGTGCATATGAGTAACACTAGCATCTAAGAATTGTTCCATCCACTCATTATTTACCATCACCCTATCAATGTGACTTGCACACTCACCACACTGCCATGTGAACATAGGGCCATGAAACCCTACATCATGAATTCCTATATCCTCAAACCACGAGTGGAATTCCCTATCAATGCCCACACTTCTCACTGCATTAGACACCCTCTCTTCATGCAGAAGTGTTGCATTAAAATCCCCCGCAATACTTCAAGGTCCATCAATATCATTACCAATCCGAGTCAGCTCAGTCCAAAGCCTCCTGCGTAAATTTATATTTGGACATGCATATACTACAATCATCCACCATCTTTCATGCTTCAAGTTCTCTATTCGGAGATGTACAAATTGGAAATTACATTCCACAACAGTCACCTTCAGATGAAACGTGTTCCAAAGACACGAAATTCCTTCCCTATATCCATCTACATCAATAACCACAGAACCATCAAAACCAAGCTTCTTAACTATCTTGGCTGTTTTATTTCCACTACTTCGAGTCTCAAGAACTGCTAAGAAATCAATCCTTAATTTTTTTTGAATTCACGTATGAGGTCTGGGAATGTACGAGAGCCTGTTCCTTATGAGTTCCAAATAATTGCATTCATTACACAACTATTGGGGATTGATTGGATCAGGATACTCCATATTCTTAGTCGTAGGCATATTATTATTCACCATGCTCTTTTGTTGTCCAGGGATATTCAAATCCAAGTTAGCTTCACTCACAATGGTCCCACTAACACCAAGGTCCATTTCTTCTTCTTCATCATGCATCATGTTCAATTCCTTACGTGTTGGCCCTTTACTTCCCAAAGGCCCGTCACTAAGTACTTCAAAGGGATTAAATGTGGATGGCCCACTAGTCTCCATCACTTTTGACTTATTCCTCCCTCTAGCTGTAGGTAAATTTTCCTTCCCACATGACCTCCCTTGCTGACTTACTTTCCCTTTTTCTCCCACTGAGACCCACTCTGATTTATTCTTTAATTTTGTTCCAAATAATCTCAAATTCTCCTCCTTTTTCCCCTTTATTGGAATATTCCTTCCATTATTTCCTTTCATAACCTCCCCACCTCCACGTGTACCATTCCATTGACTCAACCTCCCATCAGTCTCCTTATTTTTTGCACCTAGATCTTACGATCCCCCTACCATCCTCATGATTGATTCTCCCCTGAAAAATCCTCTTCACAATATTCTGTGGCCCAAATTTGCTCCCCTCTCTCTCTCCATCAACAATGCTCGACAAAACCGGCACCACCTTAGGAACCACCATCTGTGGTGTCACGTTCACCTCATTTTCTCCATCCGCCACCACCTTCTACACCTTAGGTTGAACTTCGTTCGTGTAAATTTTCTCAGGACAAACATCCATGTGATGCCCGTATTTCCCACAGTGGAAGCATACTAGATGTAATCCTTCATATTCAATTTGGTATTCCTCCCCAAGAGATGTAAACGACGCCAATAATTCCTCATTTAGATCAATCTCTACACAAATTCTAGCAAAAGCTCCCTTATCTGAGATTGATGTAGAATGATCAATCTTCAACATCCTTACCACCATGTTACCTATCTCCATTAAAGATTCAACATTATAACATTCCACTGGTAGATCTGGGATTCTAATCCATGCTGCAATCCTCCTCTGCCTTTCCGCCTTCCACAAATTAAAATTTGGTTGCTAGTTTTGAACAAGGAGATAATGATCATCAAGCATCCATGGACCTTCCTAATAAGCATAATCCCTATCTTCCTTCTTCATAAAAGAGACAATATAATACCCATTATTTAAAGGGGTAATCCTCATGGTCTCCTGGGGTCTCCACATTCCTAGAAGCCTAGGTCTCAAAAATCATAATGGAAGAGTCTTTCCCATCAATTTGATAATCAGGGAATTCTTCCATGGACGGCACCATGCCTCATATTTCTCAGGGGACACTTTCAGCTCAAGACAACTCCTCCTTCCGACTACCCTCTTGGAATCTTCTCCCTTAGAGTCATCACCCCCTTCCTCTACCACCTTATTCCACTGAGAAAAATATCTTCTCCACCCATGGGAAATATCATCTTCCGGTTCATTATATGAAAGAAAACCTAAAGAATTAAGAGTCAACAATGAATCCTTATATGTGGGCCTCTTCGAATATTCTATTACTTCTCTTGCTCCTTCCCCTTCCCCTTCTCCTTCTCCACCTTCTTACTGTTAAAACTTATGTGGATCCAACGTTACTGTTATCACACCCACCATGTGATCCCTGTCCGCTGTCTCCAACTCCTTTATCTGTACCTCCTCCGCCTCCAACCTTCTCTCTCACTCATCTCGCAAAACTTTACAATTTGGTTTGCTTATGTTGTTTCTAACACTGTCAAGAAATTATTGGTCATGATGACTATTCGATTTCTCAGTAATCAGAAGCACTAATCTCAATATAATATTTTATTTTGTTCTTATAGGATTTAGTAATGCTCATTGACATTCTATTTACCATTCAATAATAAATAGCAACATATTTTTATACATAAGCATGGTATTGCATGAACCACAACAAACCAAGCGCTCGCAATCTCTATCAAGAATATGTATTATAATTGACATCAATCTGATTGAATATTAGAGGCATCAAAATCTATCAAACAAAACTATTTAGGTTTAGATAGAAATTAAATTAATAGGAATTCATTAATGCAGACAAAATTTGCCCAAAAAAACTCAATCTTAAAAGTAGACGACTTAGTGCCTGTTTGATTTGTCTTTTGGTAAAAGTACTTTTAGAATAACTACAGTTTACAAAAATGAAATTTGGAAAAAAATAGAGAAGTTTACTGAAAAACTGTTTAGATGATGAAAAAGGAGAAAATAATGGTTAGAAAGTACAGTTTGGTTTCCAAAAAGGAGAACCAAACAAGCACTTACTGTAACCATAATCCATTAAACAAAACATGATCAGCTTTTACATCAATCTAATGTAGAAGTTGTCCCTTGTAACTATTTTAACTCCTCAAAAAGTATTCTTCGCCATGATCAAATGAGATCTTTATTCTCTGCATCATCTTTAGACCTAGCCAAGCAAAGAATTTCTTTTTCCTCCCGTAATTTAAACGTCCCACACCTATATAAATTCATATCAATATTAGCGAACAATAAAGTACTGAAAACACCAAAACCTATGTCTATGGCAGGGTGATGGAATATTGTTGATGTTTACTTTTCGTTGTGTCGATGACATTGAAGCTAATGGGGAAAAAAGCACTAAAAATACTGCAATAGTCCACACTCAACTTCTTCTATTATAAGATAGAGGGTAGAAAGGAAGAGATGGAAATAATCTGTATAGAGATGATGAAGAACAAGGTATAAAACAGATAGATACATCATTTAAGGAGTAAATTTGTATAAAAAATAAAAAGTCAAATCTTCAAACAAAGGCGCCAGCAGGATAGAAACACAGATCAAGAACTTTTGAAAGTCAGTATCACTATATTTATACACAAGATCAAACAAAAATCCTTGCTACAAGAAGAGAAAGAGAGAGATTTAACCCAAAAATAAAGAACTTTAAGATAAAATAAGCATTGTTACTCTGAATGGACATTCAGCACTTCAGTACCGTCACCTTTCAAAACATCCTTCAGTCTGATGAGACATGGAATATGAAAAATCGCTTCCATTGATGAAAGCAAACGAACCTCAAAAAGTCTGGATACATGCTCTTGAAGATCATAGTAGATGAAGTACTTACAGACGATAAATCAATATGCCAGGTCCAAGAAAACGTGTTCTTGGATGATTTAAACTATGAGGAAAATAATCCCCCCAATTACTAGTATTAATGTTGAGAAATTTAGTCCAAGATTGGCCAACACCATACGTTATCATTGTCCAAAAGGTAAGACAATATGTAGATGGACAAGATATATAGAGACATCCTTTTAATTCTCCAAGGCCGATGTTCTCCACAGTTTTCTTTTCATTCATGGCTAATAGTGGAGAAGGACAAGGGAATAAATTGAATGTCTCACTTTCTAAGTCAAAACGTAAAATTGATACTCCCCTACGATTAAAAACAACCCAGTGAAGTGATCCATTGAAAAAAGTGGGAAATCCAAACCACAACCAATGGGCATTATATTCATTATTTCTCCGTAATCCAATCCCTAATGTTGTATTTCAACACCCGTATAATCATGCCTCATAAGATTAGATCTTCTAAGTGGAATATATCGATTATATATTCTTATCACCTTATATTCATTAGTTTTCTTGAGGAAACCAAATCCACAATTAAAATGAACTCCCCAAACCCTCAATTTAAGTTTCTTCGCTTCTGGAAGTCTTGCAAACTCTCCGGTAGTTGCGTTGCAAACAGCAAGAGGATTTCCATCCAAAGAATTACACAAGCAAAGCAGGCCATTACAAGAATTCACCACATCAAACTTGTCATCTCTTGACTTACAAGCAATAAAATTCCTCTTTTTACCCCCATTTTTGGCCTCAAGCATTGTGTCAAGCACCATTTTAGCATCACGAAGAGGAAGCTTGAATTTACCCTCCAATTGCATGAGTTTGTTACAATCGGGTTTAGGAAAATCCTCACGTAAACATAAATTATATGAGTTACCAAAATCTGGGCTTCAATTCTTTTAAACTCAAAATTAAGTAGATGAAGACTTCTTAAAATATGTCTAAAATCATCAGTACGCACCAACACATCGACAGGCGCACAGTCAAAATACAATTGAGCAAAATGTGGGTCTGAAATAATGTTGCGCCAACTCTTGCATACGGACTTGCAAATGAAAATTGACGTAATAGGAAGTTTGAGTAGAATACTGGTAATAATATGGGAAGGAAGATCAGTCAAAGAAGTCCCATGTAGATGAACTTTTAGGTCATCACCTTCCTCTGCTTCTCTAATGCCTTTTTGTGTTTTAGAAGCTATTGAATCCCTTTTTCGTTTCACGGCGATCCTACAAAGTGAAGAGGAAAACATAAATGAATTTTAGACATATATTCTGACACTTTTTTTTGCTTTTTTACAAAACATTCGGACAGTATCATTTTTAAACATTTTGATGAAGTTTTTTTTTTCTGGGTTTTCCATGTTCAGTGCCTTGGTTTTCCGGACGTTCTGCTCCTTTTTTTGTTAGACTAAAAGCATTATTTTCCTTGTAAAGAAAAGGCAAACCTATTCATTAAAAAACAAAAGGCAAGCTTCAGAATTTTTTTTTGCCCTCAACGTTGGATTTTCATGTTTTATATTTTCTTTATACTTCATTTCTTTTATTGACTTCAATTTTACTCTTATTTCTTATTAAAGAATGCTTTCTTCATATATTTAGCTCTTTTTTTTTTTCTATAAGCATCAAGGGTATTCTCCATCCGACAGCATAAAATTAAGTCTTTTGAAATGTAGAGATTAGCAAAGTAGTTTTGTCTCCAATATATATAAGGGTGAACAAAGACTATGTAGAATTGAGTTAATAATTAAACCGATGCATAGTTTCTGTAAGCCTGAGCCGAACTAGGTTAACCTAGCCTGAGCCGAACTAGGTTAACCTAATATATGAGATCGGGTTGGTCCCGATCCTTAAAAAATTTATAAATAAAATAATAATTAAATTTTATTTATTAATAAAATTATGAATACATTCATTCAAAATATATTTTCTTGAAAAATAAGATTATGATAAAAAAATAACATATTTCTAAAATTATAGGCACTCAATAATCATACATTATTTTTACATAATATTAATAAATCAATTTAAAATTTTAAATAAAATTGGAAAGACTGAAATCTTAAAAATATTTATAATAATGATAAAGTCAATTTATTATATGTAATGTATTAAGAAATATAATCATATAAAATTAATTAATATTTATAAAAAAAGGTTTTAGAAAATAAAATTATATATTTCAAGACTGGACAAGATCATGTTTGGCTTCAATCCAATGTCCAAACCAACCTGTTCTCCAAGCCAACCCAATATGGTGGGTCTACTAAGTTGGTTGCACTACTAGAAAAATGACATTTAGTGAGGAACAAATCCCTCGCTAAATTAAAAATGGCAAGGAATTTTATCCCTTGCTAATTTTGTCGCTAAAAATGGTATCGCTAATTTTAGCGAGGAATGAGTTGATTCTCTCGTTAAATTAGCGAGAGATTTAATCCCTCTCTAAATTTAGCGAGGAACTCATTCCTTGCTATTTCCTCACTAAACTATAAAAAATTCAAAATTGTCATGTCACCACCAAGACCACGCCACGTCACATCATTGTCATGTCACCCGCCACATCACCATGATTGTGACACGTCACTGTCATGGCATATAATGATTTCAAATATGCATTTACTTAGATTCGAACACATGACCTCCTGCTCTTAGTGCCTTTATATTCAGACTTTTGCCAGTTGAACTGTAATGTATTTGCAGTCTTTATATGAAATATTAAATATATATTATTTTTTTATACACTAATATATAGATATATTTATAAATTAATATATTGTTAAAAATAAAAATATATCATAATTTTAGTTATTAATATCATAAAATATTTTATATTTTGAATTTTGTAATAAATGAATTTTCATTTTCATTTTTACCAACAAGTTATAAAAATTAATCTAACTATTTTTATTAATTTAAAATAATCAACTGATAAAAATAATTTTATAACATAATTATTAAAAAAAATTTTAATTTATTAAAATTAAATTTTTAATAAAATAATTTTAATCTATTAAAATTAATTTTAAAAAATTTAGCGAGGGACAAATCCCTCGCTATTCATAATAATTTAGCGATGAATAAAAAATTCCTCACTAATTTAGTGAGGAAAACGATATTCCTCACTAATTCCCTCGTTAAATTTAATTCATCGCTAATTTCTCGCTATTTAGACCATTTAGCGAGGGATGAGTTATCCCTCGCTAAACTACATTTTTCTAGTAGTGTTGAATACATCTACATATACACCTAGATATCCTATTTTTTTTATTAAAAAGTACTCTTTCCAATCCAAAATATAAATCTTGTTTGATTAATAGCACTTGAACTAAGAAAAATATTTTTGCTCATTAAACTTGTCAAAAAATATATTATTTTTCAATATTATCCCCTATTGAATGCATTACATTCATCAAAGCCTTCATAATTTTCATATAAGTTACTACATTTCTCACATGTAATTGTAAATAAAGGTAAAAATAGAAAAAATATTTAATATTCTAGAAATTACTAAATAAAATCTATATTTGGAACCAAAAAATCTCTTTATATAGAACTCACATTGTGAATTCCAGGGAGTACATTTTTCCTAAATAAATTTCTCTTACTTTTTAATCAATTTCCATTAATTTTATGTCTTACTTTCTCAATTTTTTTATCTTTTTTCTAATTTATTTGTTTCACAAATTTCTGAATCTCAAATTTAATAATAATTAGTTTATAAAAAATATTTAAATTTAAAAAATAAATCTCCTTTTAATTTTTAATATTAACAATATTAATTAATTTTGTTTTGATTTAACAATAAAAATGTTGAACGAAGGAAAAAAAATCTTCATCAAAATGTTTCAAAATGGTGTCAGAATAGGAGGGACAATGATTTGACACCGACGGTTGAGATTGAAAGGAAACAAACGGCTCAGATATTATATTGAACAACATGCGCATTGTGCGTGGCGTTACGGCCCCCAACAATGTATTAGTAATGTAGTTCTTTTAGCCCGGTGATGCTTTACCGAAAGATAATTTTTTTTAAAAAAACTGTTTGGTATCCTTTTACTTTTTTGAATTCCAACGAATAATTCAAGTCGAGTCACATCAGATTCAAAAGGAGTTCTTCCAAAAGCTTCTTTAAGATCTATCTATTTTTTATTTCAATTTAGAATAGAGATACACCCTCTCGGTTGATACTGGTGAGGTGGCGGCGTTATAAAAGTAAAAAATAAAAAGAAGAAGAAGTCTCTCAAGAATAATTACAAAATAGTATCTTAAGTTAAGGGGGAAAAAAAGCTAACAAGATAGAGTAAAATGTGGAAAATCGTTAAGAATTTAAATGATTCTTAATAAAAGAGAAAACAAAAAATGAAATCATTCCATGAATAGCCTGTCAACTCAAAAATGTGCCTTTAAACAAAAATTTTCAAAATCTACTTATATAAACCTTAAAATCTATAACAACATAAATGCATTTCTTAAAATTTTCAATTAGCAGCACAAGGTTGAAATGTTTTCAAGGACCAATTTCAATGGTCGTGATTCTCAAACGTTCTATTGTGGTGTTGTGTGTCGTTTTAATAAGGTGCGGCCACATTAAAATTTTTTCCTCGTGATGAGTGTGAATCGCAAGTATCTCCCATTGACATGAGGGGCTAATCACATCGACCTAATGACAATAAATGATACTTCCTCCATTTTTTAATATAAGAGATAAGGGATAAAATTACATAAATCAAATAAAATAATAAATTTGTTAAAAATATATAATAGTTTCTAAAAATATTCTCATTTAATATTAATAAATCTTCTATCATACAATTAATACAAATAAATTATATTAAAAATATACTATCTTAATTAGGGGTATTTTAGAAAAAAGTCATTAAATACACTAGATGTGTCCCTTATATTTTGAAACACGAAAATTCTCTCAATTATCCCTTATATTAAGAAACAGAGGATGTAGATTTTTAGAGTTGATAACTTGGGTTGAACTAAAAAATTTGGATATTAAACAGGCTTGAATTTTTAAACTTAAGCATGTGATATCAGGTTTATGGGTTGGCCAAGGGTTTTTTTAATATTTTTTATTTTTTATATAATTATTTAAAAATTTTCATTTAAGATACTAATCATAATCATTATTTATCAAAAATTAATATAATATTAAAATTTTATCATTTACATATCACTAATTAATAAAATAATATGTATTTTTTAATATTTTTAATAAAAAAATAAAAACAAGCTAAATGGGCTGGGTCTAAAAAACCAATTTTCTATTCAATTTTCACTTTTAAGATTTAGTCCGCCTATTTTGTGAGGATAAATAGGTTGATCTGTCGAGTTTGACAAAAAAAACTAATATTGCCCACTTAGAGCCTCTTTGAGCTAGATTTACTCCATATTCGGAGCCGCAATACTAAAATTTTAAGTCATGACTTTAGTTCTTAAATATTCAAGAACATTTTTTAGTATTCCCGATCAAAGCTTCCGTACATTTAACCCTAAAATTAAATTAAATATAATTTAGCTTCCAATTCCTCATGTTTATCTGAAAAAAGTGGTCAAAGCATCATCAACCATTGAATCTTATTTAAAGTAAAATTAAAACAAAAATTGTCATTTAGATGTCAGGAAAATAATGATTTTGATGACTGTTTGATTCCTCAATCATTCAGAAATATTAATCTTAATATCATGTCTTATTTTGTTATACTAAACATTCTATTTACCATTCAACAAATAGCAACATATTTTTATATATAAGCACAGTATTGCACGAACCGCAACAAATCAAATGCCCTCAATCTCTATCAAGAATATGAATTATAATTGACATCAATCTGATTGAATATTACAGGCATCATAATCTATCAACAAAATCATTAAGGTTTAGGAAGAAAGCAAGATAATAGGAATTCATTAATTCAGGCAAAATTTGCCAGAAAAGTCATAGAATCTTAAAATAAACGACTAACTGTAACCATAATCATTAACCATAATCAACCGTTAAATTAAGAACTCAAAAAATCCTTGCCTATATGAAAAAAATAAAGACACTAGCTAGCTCAACCCCCTGAGACATGTTTGATATGCTGGAAAATTTTTATGGGACCAGAATAAAAATGAGAATGAGTTTTAAATATAAGTTGGTTGTGTTAGAAAAAATCCTAATTTAAACTTTGTTTGATATGTGTATTTTAATGATGGAATAGAAGGTATAAAATATTAAAAGACCAAAATATCCTTTTAAAATAATAATGAAAAATTATTTTTTTAAAAGAAAAAATTCACAGATCTTCCTTCGTCAGTGGAATCGAAGACACGAGAGATGGTGGACCATTCATTTGTGCAACAGAGGTGACGGTGGGAGGCGACGATGGCTATATCGTTGGTGGAGGTGGCAGAGTTGGGACTTTCAATGGGAGATTGACGACTACCACAGATCTAAGATGAAGGAGTAGAATGAATTGATGATGGAGGATTGAAACCTGGAACTTCCAGATCTGTAAAGCCGTCGCCTTCAATCCTTTGTTTGATACCTCAAAGCTGAAGCCGTCATAGTGCCAGTCACCATGCTGTCGCCATTCTCAACCTTCGCAGGGAAGAAGATACCAACTTTTGGGATGGGGTACAAGGTTAATTTTGTCCTAAAAATCACATTCCCAGGAAAGCTGAAATTTTCTATCAATATATTGAAGGAAACCCAATTCCCATGTGTGATGGAATTTTAGCTTCCATGGAACAACTATTCTGGTGCATCAAATGACGGATTTTACCCCTTCCCCTTTCCTTTTGCATTCTCTCACTCAAATTTCTGCATACTAAATAGGCCCTAAGCTTCTAATGTAGACGTTGTCCCTTGCAACTATTTTAACTCCTTAAAAGAGTGTTCTTTGCATCAGCCTTAGACTTTGCCAAATACATGATATCTTTCTCCTCTCGCATTTAAATGTCCCACACCTATATAAATCCATATCAATATTATAAAGTACTAAATATGCCAAAACGAAAGTACGGGACAAGGTGATGGAAAATCCTAGAGGCTTACTTTTCACCCAATCAATGTCTATGACATTGAAGCTAATGGGGAAATAATGATGATGGACAAAGTATAGAACATGTAGATACATTAATGTATGCAGTAAATTTAAATAAAAAAGAAAATGTCAAATCTTCAAACAAATATGTCGGATAGAAACACAGACCATGAATTTTTGAAAAGTCAGAATCAGTACACTCTATGTACACAAGATCAAACAAAATCCTTGCTACAAGAAGAGAGAGAGATTATAACCCAAAAGTAATCAACACACAGATAAAATAGGCATTATTACTGTGAATGGACATTCAACACTTCAATACTGTCACCTTTTACAGCATCCTTCAGTTTGATGAGACCTGGAATATGAAAAATTGTTTCCAATATATATGGAGTCTCACGAACCTCAAAAAATTTGCATACATGCTTTTTAGGTTCATAGGAGAGAAAGAAATTATGAGGATAATAAATCATTATGCCAGGACCCAAAAAACCTGTTATAGGCTTACAGAAGCCTTGAGGCCAATAATCCTAATTATTAGTATATATGCTGAGAATTTTAGTCCAACATTGTTGGCCAACACCATACGTTATCATTGTCCAAAAAGAAAGACAATCTGCCGATGGACAACATATATAGAGGCATCCCATTTATTCTCCAAAGCTGATAAGCTCTATAGTTGTTTCATTCATGAATAATAGTGGAGGACAAGGGAAAAAATTGAATGTCTCACTTTCTAAGTCAAAACATAAAATTGATACTATTGTATGATTAAAAGCAACCCAGTGAAGTGATCCATCCAAACAAGTGGGAAATCCAAACCCCAACCAGTGGGTATGATATTCAATACTTCTCCATAATCCAATCCCCAAGGTATGAATTTCAGCAACTGTATTATCATATCTCCAACGGCGAGATCTTCTACATTGAACATATTGGTTATAAATTCTTATCACCTTATATTCATTAGTTTTCTTGAGAAAACCAAATCCACAATTAAAAGGTTCTCTCAAGTAAACCCTCTTGGCGTTTGGAAGTCCTGTAAACTCACCTGTAATTGGGTTGCAAACAACAAGAGGATTTCCATCCAAACGATTACACAAGCAAAGCAGGCCATTACAAGAATTCACCACATCAAACTTGTCATCTCTTGGCTTACAACCAATATAAGTCCTTTTTTTTATCCCCACTCTGGGCCTCAAGCATTTTGTCAAGCACCATTTCAGCATCACGAAGAGGGAGCATGAATTTAGCCTCAAGCTTCATGTGATTGCTACAATTGCATCTAGGAAAATCCTTTCATGAACGTGAGTGACCACAATTATTATCGCATCCCAAATTCTGGGCCTCAATACTTTTAAGCTCAAACTCAAGTAGATGAAGAGTTCTTGAAACACGTCTAGGATCACTAGTACACACCAATAGATTGACAGGTGCACGATCAAAATGCAATTGAGCAAAATGTGGATCTGAAATAATGGTGTGCCAACACTTGCAAACACACTTGCAAAAGAGAACCCACTTAATGGGAAGCATGAGTAGAATATTGGTAATGATCTGGGAAGGAAGATCAGCCAAAGAAGTCCCAAGTAGAATAACTTTTAGGTCATCAACTTCCTCTGCTTCTCTAATGCCTTTCTGTGTTTCAGAGAACATTGAATCATTTTTTCGTTTCATGGCTATCCTACAAAGTGAAGAGGAAAACATAACTGAAGGTGAGAGTTAATACCCAGATTTACAAATTTACAACATATAATGACTTAATAGGTGATAGAAAGGAGCTTGAGGAATACCAAAGTTATTGTGCAAGTCAGGCTGTTGCGCTACGGCCACTTGAAGCCAAGGTGTGATGCACATTGCTCAGCAGGTAGCAATGTTAAAATGGCATGTACAAGATCAAATAGTTCAAAATAAAAGAAATAGAAATCTAAATAGTGTTAGTGTGTGTGTGTGGAAAAGACTTTAAATACAGAAGTAATGGGGATGTGCTCGAAAATTTTTAAAGTAAAAGAATCTATTTAAAAATTGATACAAATCTTAGCGACTAAACGATTAATTTTCCCGAATTTAAAATTGAATCCTACCCAATAGCCACATCATATGTACATACATAATAACAATCTATGCTTGTCATCTAGTCTTAAAGGGTTAACGCAATACCATAATAATTTTGACCTCTTCACCTTAGTCTTAAAGAATTCAATAGTTTTTATCCACAGCTTATGATGTGACAAATTTGACAAGTACCAAAGACGATAACAACAACAACATTAATCTTATCCCACTATGTGGGGTCGGTTACATGAATCATACAACGCCAATGAATTTTATTAAACATCATCTCTTCATATATATCATTTCTCAAAAGGTCATTCCTTATAACTTCCCTTAATATCTTTTTTGGTCTTCCTTTACTCCTTTTGATAGAGTTCCAAGCCATTTGATCAATTCTTTTTACTGGCTCCTCTTATCCGCTTCTTTGTATATACTCAAATCACCTTAAACGATTTTCCACAATTTTCTTCTCGATAAGTGCTACTCCAACTTTCCTTTATATACAGTCATTTCGTATCTTATTCAATTTTATATGATCATACATCAATCTCAACATTCTCATCTTTGCCACTCTCATCTTATGCTCTTATTGTCCTTTCAAAGCCCAACATTCACTACCATATAACATCACTGGTCTTATAGCTGTTCGATAGAACTTTCCTTTAAGCTTGGTAGATACCTTGCGATTATAAATAACTCATGATACTTTCCTCCACTTTAACCACCCAACTTGTATCCTATGCATAACATCCCAATTAATTTCACCATTACTCTGTAAAATTGACCCAAAATATTTAAACTTTGACACTTCCGGAATAGTTTGCTCTCCAATTTTTACTTTTAAATCATTTCTAATTGACCTCTTATTAAATTTGTAAGACAGATATTCCGTCTTACTTCTACTCAAGCGGCAACCTTTTGATTGTGTCTCCATAACTCAAGTACCAAAAACATTTTTGCAAAATGATGAATACTCATTGATTAAATGATTGCATTTGATACCTATGCAATGTCTCTGCCATCACACATTCTTTAGATGACATTCTCTAATCTTCATTAGATATATGCTAAATAATGCAAGTGGAAGGCATGGAGTAAAGACTTGGCATATTCGAAATGGATAAGGATGCCCCACATTAAATTATGGCCAGTAATTGCTTAATATTTGGATATTCCTTATACTTCAAAGACACCAAAGCATACGGAAAATTGAACATATCAACTAGATGCCAATTTTTCTTGATAACACCCTTCAAACCAGTGAACAAAAGACACTAGTTGTCAAACTACAGAACATATTTAAGCCCACCTTATGCAGAACTCACAACTTTGTTGAGTATAGTTGTCAAACTACTAAAATAATTGGCATCGCTAGAAAGAGCAGCTTTTCTAATTTGCAGCAGGTTAGTTATATAATGTTGTTATGTACTTCAGACCAAGATAGAGCCTTAACCTTTGTAAGGGCCTTAGATTTTGAGAGAGAATAGTGCAGGGAAAAATGAGTAGCCGTAGTGACGCATGGAAATTTATTAAAGAAAGATATAAGTGAGAGACCTATATAGCCATTCAACATCTTGTGTTATGTTTCAAGGAAGATTTCAGAAATGCAAGATATTCTGAGCATCTTCCTAATTTTTTTTCTTCTTTTTTTGCTAACTATTCAAAAGTCTTTTGAAATGTAAATGGAAATGAGAACTTCAAAAAAAGAGGCTTTCTAGCAAAAGGCATAAGAACCCAATAATTTAAAAAAAAGAAAAGAATAGAAAGGATAGCAATTGAAACTACTTGATGTTAATTTCTGGAGCTGCGTAAGTGACATGGAATCTAGTTCTAGCCATTAACCAATTATAGCTCTGGATTACCAAAGAGATAGAGAATCTGGTTCTATTAAAATCCAAAGTAAAATGCCATAAACCTTTGGTGCCCAAAATTTCTTTTCTTGCAAATTAGTCTTACCTCTGCAGGAAAGGACAAGAAACAGTAAAAAAACGAAAGAAGATTACAATATTAAACGATCGCAATCAAAAATTACAAATTAAGGGCATTAAGATAAATTGGGAGAATGTGGAGGAATAACTGGAAAATAAATATTTCATAACACGTAGAAATTGCCTGGATATGTGCTACTTATACAATCGAAGAAGTTACCATGAAACCAACTTCGACGAAAGAGTGAACGGGCGTTTTGTAAGAAAGGAGAAAGCTTCTACATTGAGTTGGGAGTATGAGGGAGACCATATACCCAACGGGCAAAGGTACCAGGTGGGTATTTGCCCAAGGACTCAAAGCATCATTCACTTCGTTATGTGGCTCCATCATTATTTTCTTAATCTCCAAATTATCAAGTGCGTTTATCAAAATCATACCCTGTGTGTGTGTACACACAAATATACAATCCTTTCTCAATGGCATTTACAAATATACAAACCTGAACAAGACAGGTTCGAACTTTCTCAATGACTGAAATTACTAACCCTTCGTCTCTGCACAGGTCGCGAGCTCCACGTCTTCCAACGCGCTCTCTCGTCTCTGAGGTGATCCAGCAGTTTATTCAAATAGGGGGCTGTGCCTTGTTCGGCGCTTTTGTAAACTTCTTTTTGGTGGAAGAGCTGACTGCGCTTTTATTTTTTCTACTACTCAACAAGAATAAGTAATTGAAAAAAATAATCCCTTTATCCTTGTGGTTTTAACTTTTAACTCGGATTTGAAATCAGCCATTTTTCTTATGGTTTAACTTTATCCAAAACACTCCCTCATGTTTTGGTGGTGTAATCCGTTCATCCCTACTTTTTCATGTATTATACCAAGGAATAACACGTGGCACAAATTGTTAAATTTGCTGAGTTGGCTGACAAAGCACCATTTTGCAAACCCAAGCCGCCGATTGTAGTGAGCATTCTTGCATTGTCGCAAAGGTGAAGGCCTCCAGTGAAATAAAAACATTGGGAGAGCAATTAAACGCATGGCTTTGGGCTTTGGGCTTTGGGCTTTGCTGTAAAATGCTTATGTGGGAAGAGTCAAATGGCATCTACGACCTTATTGGATCAAGGTTTGTACGTCCGTGTCCTTGGATTTAAAGGAAATTAGACTCATATGCGTAAAAAAAGAAGTAAATATAAGAAAATATATGATAAATAATAAAATTAAGTATTAAAAAATTAAAATTAAAAAATAAATTTAAATGAATTTAAGTTATAATACTTGTTCAAAATATTTGGAATTTATTAATTTTTAAAAAATAAAGTTATAAGTATTGTCTCTTTTTATACACTTAAGAAGACCCTAATAAAGCAATTAATTTCTTAAACAAAATTTTAATCACTCATTGCAAATCAATTAGTTAATTGACATAAATCATGATAAATTCATTTCAAAATAACAATTTAAATTTTATTTAATAATTGTCTAATCTCATCAGTGATCAAATTATAATTAATATTTTTAAATTATGTCTATTTTACATATGTGACACAGTAACATAAATTTAACTATGTAATATAGATATATATTAATTTATCTCATTAAATTTTTGTGTTTTTAATTTCAAAATATGAAATAAAATAATAGGTTTCAATTTCAAAGTAGAGACATCGATCAGAAATACAAAAGCGAAGGCAGCTTTAGTTTAAAATGCAAAGGGAAAAAATCAAGACGCTATAATTTTGAATAAAGTGTAAAAAAATCTATATAGAAAAAATTGTAAAATGTCACAAAAATTTATACAATTTTTCTCACTTTAAACAAAATAAATATAATTGATTATGTTGCAGTGCTTTTAAGGAGTTTTTTCTGAAAAATATTAAAATACATAAATAAATTATATGAAAAAAATACATTTAATTCAAATGAAATAGATATAATTAGTTGGGAAAGAAATTAAAACACACAAATAAATTATATAAAAAATTAGATATAAGTTGAACGAAACATATATAATTAGGTATGGAAAAAATTAAAGCACATAAAAAATATTATAATTAACTAAAACAAATCTAAAAAATATAATTCTAAATTAAAAAAAATCTAATAATATATCTTAGAACATTTGAATTTAGAAAATTTTTTTTGTAAAATATTAAAACCCATAAATAAATTTGATAAAAAATTAGATATAAGTTGAACGAAACATATATAGTTAATTACGAAAAAAATTAAAGCACATAAATAAATATTATAATTAATTGAAACAAATCTAAAAAATATAATTCTAAACTAAAAAAATCTAATAATATGTCTTAGAACATTTAAATTTAGAAGATGTTTTTGTAAAATATTAAAACCGATAAATAAATTATATAAAAAATTACATATAATTTGAACGAAATAGATATAATTAGTTATGAAATAAATAAATATAATTGGTTATGGAAAAAGATTTGCAGCAACATCACTGCCACTTATTACCACTCATATCATCATCATCCCCATCCACAAAGTCTCCCATCGGTGACCCATCGTAGAAGGTCCATGGGGGTTATCATTCTTGTTGAAACTCTCAGGCATAGCTAATAATGGATGAGGGCAAAAATATATATAGGTACATCCATGGAATTGGATTCTAGCAAATTTATTGGTATTGGATTCCTTGATAATTCAAAATCTATCATACCCAACATACTTAATTTAAGAATCCCTTTCCAATTCTCTTTCCAACCTCTTAATTTCTACATACTAAATAGGACAGAAAAATGAATAGAAATTTAAATTCTAAAGCTTGAGAGAAACGAGATATACTTAAAATTATACATGTGAAAGAAATATTTATTAAAAATTGCTAAAAAAAATTGAGTTAAATTGAAATCAAGTTAGATAACTATATGCATTTATCTATCAGAATAAAAATTTCTTAGGAATTGACTATTGTAAGAAAATAATGAACAACAGTCAGAGATGAAGAAAATTAAATAAATATGAGGTTTTGAAAAAGGAAAAGAAAATTTTCTTGCTGATGAGATACAAAAACAAATATGAATATAATTAAAATCAGAAATACAAAAAAAATGCGACTTAGTTTGAAATGCGGAATAAAAGAGAAAAATCCAAAAGCAATGATTTTGAATAGAGTGTAAATATAAAAAAAATTGTTAAATATCACAAAAAATCTATAAAAATTTTTTCAATTCAAATGAAATAAATATAATTAAAATTCAAATGAAATAGATATAATTGGTTAGGGAAAATATTAAAACACATAAATAAATGATGATTAAAAAACACATAAATAAATATTATAATTTATTGAAATATATCTAAAAAGTTTAGTCTTAAATTATAAAATATAATAATAAGTATTAAATCATTTGAATTTAGAAGATTTTTATGTAGATTTTTCTAGAAAAAAAATTAAAACACACAAATAAATTATATAAAAATTAGATATAAATTAAACAAAACATATATAATTAGTTATGAAAAAAATAAAGCATATAAATAAATGTTATAATTAATTAAAATAGATCTAAAAAATATAATTCTAAACTAAAAAATCTAATAATAGGTCTTGGGGTATTTAAATTTTGAAGATTTTTACGAAGATTTTTCAAAAAATATTAAAACACATAAATAAATTATATAAAAAAATTACATATAATTTAAACAAAATAGATATGATTAGTTATGGAAAAATTATATATAATTAGTTATGAGTAAAAAAATGTCATTAGATTTGGTATTTTTAAATTAAAAAAATTATAGTGTCAGCTCTGAACCTAACTTTGAAGTAGAGTTTTCGAAGTGAAGAATTATAGTAAACCTCATTCGAAGCACCAAAATTATTTTGAAGATCTCCATTCGGGTTACCTACTTTTACAAATATAACTAGACATGCACCCGTGTGATACACAGGGTAATTTAGAAGAAAGAATAGTTAAAAGTGATACTAATATGTAATTTGATTTCATAAAAGTAAAAAAAAAACATGTTTAAAGAATTATAAAAATAAACAGATTGTTAGTTTAAATTATTAAATACTTCTTTATACACAATATTTGATGTAGTATCACTTGAATTGCCATCTTGATCAATAATTAATATCTTCAATCAATGTCTAGACCATAAATGGAATATAGCAACATAAAGTTGGTCATGTATAAACGCAGGTCGTGGTAAGTAAAATCCAAAAGTGCACAAACTCTAGCCCTGACTCTTATTAATAGTCATAGTAAAAGCTAACATAACATGGAATTGTCATCTCTTCATATTGAATGGTAACCTAGATTCAGATGGCATCATAAAAATCCTTGGGATACAAACTTTCAGCCCTTTATGTGATCCAAACATTATCTTAGCTTGAAATATATGCTTGCCCGTTTGAGTAACAATAAGGCATGTGTCATTACATAAACCTAATGACTTATCAATATTTCTCATAAAAATTACTAGTGCTTCTATCTTTAGCCTTATTCCATGATTAGGAAGGCCTAATCAAAATTGAATTCAAGAATTTTGTGAAATGAATATCATCAATAGAATCCATATTACCAGCATCCCTCAGTATATTATCAGAACTACAATATACCACTTCTTCACCAGGTATCAATGACAATGTATATTCATTCACATTATCAATAATAGACAAAGTATGTGTCAATATAGCTCCATCTCTGAAGTAAGTTGAGTTATTTAAATTCTCATTGGGTTAAGGTATGTAGATTCTACAATTGAGCTGATAGGATCATTTAAAACATCTAACAATAAATTATGAGGAATTTTAACATCAACAATTCCATCATTAATATCAGTCACTGTATCATTACCTATAGAAAGTATTCAATCGGCAAATTCTTGAAGTTCCTTGTTGATATCTAATGAATTGGTTGGGAGAAATCTCATATTTCTTGTGAGGGTTTGAAGTTTACATTCATTCCATATATACAATGAATTAATAGTAGTAGTAACTATATTCTCACGAGATCCTCCTAGTATAAATGGTAGAATTTGTCTAAAATCTCCACCAAAAACAACTACCTTCCTTCCAAATGGAAGATGAACAACTGAAGGATTGGAAAGCTTCAAAATATCCCTTAAACTTTGATTAAGAGCTTTGAAGCAAAATCTGTTAGCCATAGGTGCTTCATCCCAAATAATTAATATGTATGTACTAACAACTATACAAGATGACTTCCCTGCTTAATATTACATACAATATCTTTATTAACAGAAAGTGGTATGCAAAATTGTGAATGTGTTGTTCTTCCACTGGGAAGCAATAAAGAAGCTATACCACTTAATGCTACATTAAGAACAATATTTCCTCTTGACCTTAATGAAGTCGAAAGGGTGGTTCATACATATGTTTTATCAATTCCTCCATATCCATAAACAAAAAATACTCCTCCTTTGCCAGATTCAATAGTTGATATTATTTCATCATAAATTCTTAATTGTTTAGAGGTTAATGTTGCAATCAAGCTAGGCAATTAAGTAGAGAGAGCAACCCTATCATAACTTAGTTCCGCCCTAATCAATTTGTTCCTACTAATGTCTAGACTATCCATGTTGGGAATATGCATAGGTTTAAAGTCAGCAAGGCTCTTACCATTTGATTGTAGAATGTTCTTGATCTCAATAAGAGCAAAATTGTGTATTTTTTCATCAGTTAAATGTAATCCTATGGATTAAAAAAACATATTAGTTTGAATGGACGTACATTATTTGTTCAAAATATAATGATGACAAAGTATAATTATAAAAGAGCACAAATTATAATTGATATAAATAATTCAAAACTTGATGGCATATAACACATCTTTGTTTGTATAGTATATCATCAGAAAGATATTGCCATGTTTTCTCCCATACAATCTCTGACCTTGATATAGAGTTACTCAAAAAAGAAATACAAAATAACCTCTGAAGAAATTGTGCTAGAGCCAAGTGGCTTGCTTTTGTAATACCATCTACATATTCCTTATCATTATCTAGTAATCCAAGTGCATAGTATGTATCCCTGAATGAAGGATAAACAACACAATCAACTATCCTAATATTCTCATATAAGGTACAATCTTTAACAATAGTCAACAAAGTATGCAAGTAGTACAATTCACCACTTCTAGGTGGGGTAAAATATAGTCTACCAATTGAAAATCCCCTCTTTCTACGGGTCCACTCATTTTTTTTCTTGTATACAAATTTAGTTGGGAATTCATGGTTGCGTAAATCCTTTGCCTCATTACTATACTTACCATTGGCTTTAAACCATGCCAAAAACATTATGTCCTTCTTTGAGCTTCATTGTAACACTAAATCTAGTTCTTCATCATCATCAAATACAACGGTTTGTTGATCTGGCATATGAAAAGATAGTATTTTAACCGATGGTTCCCTATAATTGATGTCAAAAGAAAATATTCTCCAAATGGCCTTCAAATAGCCTTACATGGAGAAAGATATCTATGATCATAGTACAATTTAATTTCATCACGGACCATTTCATTGGTTTGATCAACAAAGTCCATAAAGAAAGCAATTGTGACCTATCATGACCTTTGTTCACATATTTGTGTAAGGTTTAGTATAACATAAGTTTTGATGATGACAAATATAGAGTAATAAGGAACAAATGCATTTGACATATATAATGTTCCTTAAAGAAGTAAAATACATATTAGTATATATTTAATTATGATTATAATACATATATCATGTTATGTGTAAATATATCCATTGTACTTTTACAATGAATAACATAAGTTAGATATATAAACTGGACTAACTACTTGGTTTGTAAGTGTAATATATTAAATGTAGGTTGCTCCAAGTAAGAAGAGTGAGCATTAGAATATAGAAATGAAAATCAATATCATGTCTCACTCAAGAAAGAAGAAAAGAAAGGATGCTTTAAAAATGGAATATTAGAAGGGGGCATACCAAGAAGGAAATGATCAAGTGGAAGTGGAACTTAACATTTGAAGATCTAGTTACTAGGTATATTTTGTTTTTACTTAGATCTTGAGGTAGGGTTATCTTTGAAATTACTTAATCTTGTTACCATATGTTTTAAATGAGTTAGATTAAACAAATCTGATTTTCAAGAATCTAGAATTTGACCTTTGATTGGTATTTTTAATTACATCTCTCAAAATACATATGACTTTGATGTAAAATTATTTCACATGAAACTAGACTTAATAAGCTTTTCAAAGAAGGTTATTTCACTCAAAATAAAGGTCATATGAAAAAGTTATGGTCATTTAAAGTTGAGTAGTGAGATATGAATTTTTAGTTTTGACCTCTTCTCATTATTTCGATCATATCTCACAGAATAAGTTTGTTTTTGAAGTGAAACTTGTTGCATTTGAAAGTAGACACTGAGAGATTTCCAACCATAGATCATTTGCTTAATTTGGAGTTAAAATGAGAGAGTCATAGCTTTTACAAAATTGTCTACAGTGCAAAATTTGAAATTATAGAGGTTTTGCATCCGATAGATGAATTTCGAGCCTCTAAAATTCGAGTTTCGCAGAGAACCTTTGTGCTAAGTTGAGCTTGCCACTGACAGACGAATTTTGGATTCCAAAATTTGAACTTCAGCACTAACAGACGAATTTTGACTTTCAAAATCTGAATTCCGAAACACCAGAATGTGAAAATACTTTTAGAAAAGCCAACAGATGAATTTTCATATCTAAAATTCGAACTTCAAGTATAACAGACGAATTTTGGCTTCAAAAATTCAAATTTTGAATCTCAAGAAATGCAAAAATACTTCTGGAACAGCCAACAGACGAATTTCCACATCCAAAATTTGAATTTTGAAAGGAAGAACTTGTGCCATATTGAGTTGCTCACTGACAGACGAATTTTGGGCACCAAAATTCGAACTGCGAAGGCACTGTAGTAATATAGAATAACTGTTCACACTTACAAGAAGTACTTTAAACTTGAAAATTCGTATGTTCCAACATAGAAATATTTGTGAAGATGAAAATTCGAATTTCAGATTTGAACAGACGAACTTCGAAGTTCAACGCTAAAGACTTTAACTTATGGTCTCTTCAAAATTCGTCTATTGACATCCAAAATTCAAATTTTAGAATGTCAGAAACATTAAATGTGGTTAGTAAATGGCTAGTTTTGCAGAGCAACCATTGGGTAACGTCTCTAACGGCTAGATCTTGTATCTAACGTCTAGTTACACCACAAAATTATAAATAGAACATCATTTAAACTTATGGGTAACAATCTTAAGAGAGTTTATGCAACAATTTGTAAAATCCTTCTATCTCAGCATTGTTTAAAAAACCAACTTCAATAGAGTGAACTTTTAATGTATTATCTACTCTTCAAGAAAGTTTTCATTCTGTAAACATTTCTTTCTACATATTCTAGGTAGAATCTTAGTGTGGGGAAATACTAAGGGATTTACACATCTTGTAAGGGTATGAGGAGAGTGGCTTCACAAGTACCTACTGAAACTTGTGGGAATATACTGAGGCTTCACAAGTGCCCAGATCAAACTTGTGGAATATAGTGGAAGATCTCAAGTGGTGGCTTGGGGACTGGATGTAGGCCAAGTGGTTGGGCTAAACCAGTATAAATTGTTGTGTATTGTTCTTCATCTTCTCTATTTAGTTGCTGCACATAACTCTCTCTGTTTATCCTTGTTTTATTGCACTCTTAGTGAAATTGGGTTGTGATCCAAAAAAAAGGCAAAAATCTTGCATCACCCAATTCACCCCTTCTTTTGGGTGATCAGTCAACCTAACAATTGATATCAGAGCTAGGACTCCCAGCAAAGGATCTAATCATCAGGGAGTAAAATGGCTGGTTTTGGAGAGAACATACTGCCACAGGGGAACAATGTCAACAGACCTCCAGGCTTCAATGGTGAACACAATGGATACTGGAAGATGAGGATGCAGATTTATCTTCGATCCATAGACCTAGATATCTAGTCTGTTATACAGGAGGGTGACTTTGTGCCAAAGAAAATACAAAATGATGGCACATACAGAAAGAAGCTAGAAGCAGAGTGGGATGGTGTGGATAAGGGAAGAGTCCTACTAAACTTCATGGCAAAGCACTCCTTGGTCAGTGCACTTTCATAAGATGAATTCTTCAAAGTGTCAAATTGCAACACAGCAAAGGAAATGTGGGATGCTCTAGAGATTGCTCATGAAGGAATCAAGGGAGTCAAGGAGAACATGCTCAACTCTCTCACAGTTGAATATGAAGCCTTCAAGATAAATAATGGTGAGTCCATTAAAGAATTTTAAATTCATTTTACTCACATTGTTATTCATTTGGCAGCTTTGGGAAAGAGTTTTACATAAAGTGAGCAAATATGTAAAATACTCAGAGCTCTACCTAAAGAATGGCAACCAAAAGTGACAGCTATTGAAGAAACAAGAGGAGAATCATAGCAATCTATCACTGCATTATTTGGAAGCCTTGCTGAACATGAACGGAGACTAGACCTTCTGTGGGAGCAGCAAAACAAAGGAAAAATGCTGATGTTCAAGGCTACTACATCACAGAGCTTAAAAGATTATGATACTGATGATGAAAGTGATGACAGCAGTAGTGATGATGAGGAGGATGGGCTAAAAGAGTTTACCATCAGATTTGGCAAATTCCTCAAAATAAAAAAGAAGGGGCTTCAAGAACAAAAGCACTCCTGCTATTCAAATAAGCTGAAGTACTAGTCAAAGAGGCAAGGAGGAAGATATGCAGAAAAGAAAAGTGAAAAAGTTAAAGTGGCATATGCCTCTGCAATCTGGGGCAATAGTTCAGATGAAGATGATGAGGATACCTATCCATGCTTGATTGCACTATCCAATGATGAGGTATTAAATTTTGACTCTAAATCTGATTCTGAATTCTTTGTTGATGAGTTGCAAGTTGCTTACAAAGAAATACATGATGAACTGATTAGATTAGCTAAAGAACTTGCACTCAGTAAAAAGAAAGTGATTTCCTTAGAAAATGAATTGCAATTTGAAAAGACTAAAAAGGAATCACTTAAATAGAAAATAAACGATTCACAAAATATCTATGAAACCCACACATACACTTCCTCTTGTGTTACATGTGTTATATTAAATAAAGAAAAAGAGGAATTAAATGGAGTAATAGCCAATTTCACCCAAGAAAAGGATAAGTTGAATATTTCACTTGGCAAACAGAATTCTAAGTTTGACAAGTTGGGTGCTGGCTATAGGAGTGAGTCCAAAGGGAAAAATAAATCCTGTTTGAAATTCTTTGTGCCTAATATAATGCCTAGCTCACCATCATGCACATATTGTGGTAAAAATGGTCATATTGCTTATCTGTGCAGCATAAGGAAAAATTGTTTGAGTAAAAGCATGAAATGGATTCCAAAGAATATCACTAACCCTCTTGGACCCAGAAACAAGTGGGTACCAAAATTTTCTTCTAGTGTTTCATGTATACAGAACCAATCCAAAAAGAAAGAACACATTGGTGCAAGAAAGAGGATGCTGAAAAGGAAAGCTTCTCAAAACTCCAAAACTACAACTGTAAATCACATGGAGAAGCACTGGAAGCAATTCTCTCACTCATCTCAAGGAAGCAACTCAAATGGAAACCATACTACTGACCTTGAGAAGAGAAAGAGCAGAAATTCAAGAGGCATTGGCATGTATGCAAAAAGAAGACATGAGAAATATTATACTGCATACAAGGCAAGAATAACAAGGAAATAATCTTTGGTAACATCTGATCCCTACCCTTTTCAATTATTACGTTATATTTATATATATAATTGGGTAAGATTGAACTCTGGTCCCACATGTAATGAAAAATGTTCAAACTGACCTTTAGTGGACCCAAGTCAGAAAGGGTAACAAAGAAAGAAAAAGGATTTTCCTTCTTGCTTTTGTAGGTACTCCCTGAGCTAAATGGTGAAAGCCTCATAAAGATGGAGTATCTGATGCACTCAATTGGAATTATACTGAAAAGGGAAGAAATTAGCTATTAACCAAACTGGTTTGTAAGTGTTTAACAAATTTTCATATATATGCTTGGTTGATGCTATTATTTGAGGTTATTAAAATAAAGTATGGTTCTTGTTCAAATGATGAATTATTTGAATATGATGGTGCTTACTAAAAAGTTCAGTATTTGCACAAGTCCATTTCTTTATTTGTATAACTAAACTTGTGTACTTTTTAAAATTCCCCTTGTATACTGATTTTGATTTAAGTTACTATATGAAAAGCATATATATTTGAATAAATGCTCATACTTAGGAGGAGCATGTAAATTTGCACGTAAAAGTTTTTAAAAGATCATTCTGATTTTAAAAGAAAAACTTGAATCATAATACCCACATCATGTACTGATTGACTGAACATGCTTATTTGATGCATTATGCTTTTTTGGCTTTATCATTATGAAATGCATAGGTTGAGGGGGAACATTTTCTGAAATTAAGTTGTTTATGTTTTAACTTACCTCATTTTACTATGAAGAGTTTAGTTGCTTAGCTCTAATCTGCTAAAGGGAGTAATGATGTTTCAACATATCTCCTTGATCATAAAGGAAGAATGTAAAAACTCTTCAAATTTGATATCAGTAAAAATCAGCATAATCTGAACATGTAGTGCATAATAAGTTTTGATGGTAATTTACATTTCAGTCAGTGTTTTTCTGTGTACTTGAAACACCTCAGACATCTATACTTACTGGTACAACCTTACAAATAAAAGGAGAAAAAATACTTATTATTCTTCAAACCTTTTTGTTGATGTCGAATAGGGGGAGAAGTTATATGAAAAATATGCATATGCTTAATCTAGTATTATCTGAATTAAACTACATTATATGTGTTAATCATTTATTAAGCATATTTTTCACTAGTGATTTGTTATCATAAAAAAGGAGGAGATTGTAAGGTTTAGTATAACATAAGTTTTGATGATGACAAATATAGAGTAATAAGGAATAAATGCATTTGACATATATAATGTTCCTTAAAGGAGTAAAATACATATTAGCATGTATTTAATTATGATTATAATACAATATCATGCTGTGTGTAAATATATCCATTGTACTTTTATAATGAATAATATAAATTGGATATATAAACTGGACTAACTACTTAGTTTGTAAGTGTAATATATTAAATGTTGGTTGCAACAAGTAAGAAGAGTGAGCATTGGAATACAGAAATGAAAATCAATATCGTGTCTCACTCAAGAAAGAAGAAAAGAAAGGATGCTCCAAAAATGGAAGATCAGAAGGGAGCATGCCAAGAAGGAAATGATAAAGTGAAAGTAGAACTCAACATTTGAAGATCTAGTCACTAGGTATATTTTGTTTTCACTTAGATCTTGAGGTGGGGTTAATCTTTGAAATTACTTAATTTTGTTACCATATGTTTTAAATGAGTTAGAGTAAACAAATCTGATTTTCAAGAATCTAGAGTTTGACCTTTGATTATTTTTTTAATACATCTCCCAAAATACGTATGACTTTGATGTAAAAATTATTTCAAATAAAACTAGACTTAATAATCTTTTCAAAGAAGGTTATTTCACTCAAAATAAAGGTCATATGAAAAAGCTATGGTCATTTAAAGTTGAGTAGTGAGATATGAATTTTTAATTTTGACCTCTTCTCATTATTTCAATCATATCTCACAGAATAAGTTTGTTTTTGAAGTAAATATTGTGCATTTGAAAGTAGACATTTAGAGCTTTCCAACCATAGTTCATTTTCTTAATTTGGAGTTAAAATGAGAGAGTTATAGCTTTTACAAAATTGTTTATAGTGTAAAATTCGAAGTTACAGAGGTTTCGCGTTCGATAGACAAATTTCGAGCCTCCGAAATTCGAATTTCGCAGAGAACCTTTATGCTAAGTTGAGCTTGCCACTAACAGATGAATTTTGGCTTCCAAAATTCAAACTTCAGGACTAACAGACGAATTTTGGCTTTCAAAATTCAAATTTCGAAACACCAGAATGTGAAAATACTTCTAGAAAAGCCAACAGACGAATTTTCATATCTAAAATTCAAACTTCAAGTATAACAGATGAATTTTAGCTTTGAAAATTCAAATTTTGAATCTCCAGAAACGTAGAAATACTTCTGGAACAGTTAACAGGTGAATTTCCACATCCAAAATTTGAATTTCAAAAGGAAGAACTTATTAGATAAGCTGGCTTCCAAAGAGGAGGGTGAATTGGGAAGTTTAAAATTTTTCTGCAAAATGTCAAGAAAGTGAAGAAAGCAAAGTGTGATGATAAAATAGAGTATAAATGAATAAATAGTAAAAGTAGCAGTAGGGAAGAGAAGACTGAAATATTTATCCTGGTTCGGTCTCTCAACTTGACCTACGTCCAGTCCCCAAGTCACACTTGAGATTTTCTACTATTCTGCAAGAATTCAGTAGGCTTCTTGCAAATGCCTCAGTACAAAGTTGATGCTCTGTTTTTAGAGTTCACACTTTCAATCTTTGCACTCTCACTAAGTGCTTCCCCAATCCCTTGTAATATCCCCTCACAAGAAAATCTTTCTTCCAGATGAAGATAAGATTGTGTGCAATAAATAAACTCTCTTAATTAGAGTGAATATGAAAGTTGGAGTACAAAGTTTGAAGTATATGAGAGTAGGAGACTTTCAATAGATGATTTGACAGATTTTCAGTACATACAAAGTAATTTCGTTACTCACATCTTCAAATAAAGTTCTATTTATAGATTTCTTCCTCAATTATACGTTGAAGACAAGATCTAGCCGTTAGAGATGTTAGCCAATGGTTACTCTAAGAAATTATTCATTTACCAACCACATTTAATGCTTCTGACACTCAAAGTTTGAATTTCAGTTAGTCAACAGATGACTTTCACAGAAACCGAAAGCTACAGCCTTTAATGTTGAACTCCTGAACTTCGTCTGTTATGAAGCAAAATTCAAATTTTCATCTTTAGAAATTGATTCTTTGTTGGAACATACGAATTTTCATGTTGAAAGTCTTTCTATTAAGTGTGAACAGTAATTTCATTTTGCTACAGTGCCTTCAAAATTTAAATTTTGGAACCTAAAATTCGTTTGTCAGAAGCTGGTTCAATGAGACACAATAGTTCATCAATTCGAAATTTGAATTTTCAAAGGGCAAAGTTCGTCTGTCAGAGAGACCTTTTTTCAGACTTACTTTAAAGTTCGAATTTCTGAATACTGTCATTCGTATGTCAACATATCATTATAATAGACTCACAAGCTTTGTTTCTGAAATTCAAATTTTCATGTTCAAAATTTATCTATCAGTGAGCAATTTTGAAGCCTTAACTAAACTTGGTTTCAAATGAAATTTGACATATTCTCAGACGATTTTTTCAATTTTCATAAGTAGCATTTTATCTGAAATTCAAATTTTCAAAAACCAAAGTTCGTCTGTCAGAGAAAGCTCTTTTCAGACACGTATCAAAATTCAAATTTCTCAAGTCAAAATTCGTCTATCAGAGAAGCCTCTTTTCAGACTTGCCCATTTTCAATACGAAATTTGAATTTCCGAAGTCAAAGTTCAAATTTTCAAAATAGCAGATCAGTATAAACCTTTCAAACTTCGTCTGTTGGTGGGTGTTTTTCAAATATTCCATGAATTAACATAGAATCAAGGTTTTAAAATATCTTTTCACAAAATCAAAGTCTTTTACTCAAATTAAAACATTACTAAACATTTTACATCTATTCTTGCACTGATTTTTCTAGAATTCCTTCACTTGAAACCTTTTGTACACCTTTGATATCTTTATTCCAAGCTCTCGAAGGTTGGTTTGGAATCATCAAAACACTTGATTCAACATTCTCCCCCTTTTTGATGATGATAAAATAACTTACAAATTGGATTAGTACTTGGGTTTGCTTTAATAAGCTCCCCCTCAACATATGCATTATAATCCAAAAGATATCATGTATAGTAGAATAAGTAAAGAGATTTATTAACTCATTCAAAGTTCAACAAGAACAGTTCAGTGCAACCAAGGAATTCTTTCATTTCATCAAATGTCACTTTACAAGAAACAACAATACAAAACATTACAGAATACAGAAACACAATACACAAACAACAGAAACATAATATAGCACTACAAGAAGACCCAAGCATAAGTTCTAATCACTTTTTCTTTGACTTGGTCTTCTTACCGTAAGTTTTTCCAGAAGACTCTACAGCAGACTTTCCAGTTTGCTCACTCTTCTCCCCCTTTTTGGCATCATCAGGAAGGTGAACAAAATCAGTAGGAGGAGGGATCTGAGACACAGGAATAGCTTGAAGAGGCACAGGGACAAATGGCATTTTTGGATTGACCTTTGGCAAGGACCAAGAAACTTCAGAGCTTGTGTCTTCATCTTCATCATCAGAAATCTCAAGAAGTTCAGAAATTTCTTACCTTGTAACTGCCAATTTGTGCCCTTCTTTCCTCCGAAAAACCATAATATGTAACAGATGAGGGAGCAGAAGGAGGAAACATTTCTTCAAGCCTTCTTCTCTAAGCTTGCAAGAGAGCATTGTGTGCAATGGCTTCCAAATCAACAAAAGGCACTATGCTCCTTTCTTCATTTAGGGCAGCCTGCATGAATGGTGAAGTGGAGATGGCTACCATTAATCTTTCTACTTGCTTAGATTCTTGCTGGGACAGGATTAACTCTTGAGCATCTATTGGAATAGGGTCATGAGAGTTTAAATCCTGAAGGTCTTCTTCTTCCATACCATAGTCCAAGGGAGGACCAGGACTTGCCTCATTGCTGGAGGCCTGTTGTGTGTTCAATGTACTAGCAACCTCAATGTCATGTACACCATCATCAGGCTCAGGAGAGGCTAGCACAAAGGGGCTTGGAGGCACAGGAGTTGGAGACATAACAGGCTTAGAGAATCCTGGCTGAGGTGGAGCTGATGTGGCAGGAATGGTATTCCGAATGTCTTCATATGCATCAGCAACCACTTTTATGTTTTTGGCCAACCGGTGCATCTGATCTTGCAGATGAGCAAACTTGGCATTTTGCTCATTCCTAATGCTTAGTATGAGTGCAGACAAGCTGTCATACAATTCAGTGATCTTGGTTGGCTTAGCACGAGAGGAGGGAGTAGATGGAAGTGAGCAGGCAGAGATGGAGATGGGACAGGCTGAGAAGGCTGAGGTTTAGGTTTTGCTGGAGCCTCAGAGGTACCTTCTTGCTGTAGGGAGGCATCTTCATCAAAGAAGAGATCTTCAGATTTTCCAACTCCCTTTCCAACCCATCTTCCATCTTTCTTCTTTATACCCATCCTTTGCAGCTCTTCTTCCTTGAAGATCTCATTAGGCTTTCCTTTCCCTTTCTCAAGATGCTGAATTCTAGCATATTGAAGGATCCTAAAGATGATTGCTACATAAGGAAGTGTAGAGTCTTTCCTCTGATCTCTAGCCTTGATCATGCATTAGAGAATGATAGGTCCCATGTTGATAAGCTTCCCATGCATGATTGCTGCCATAACATGTGCCTCTGCCCTTGTGATCAAATTGAAGCTACCTCCTTTGTTGAAGATAATCCAAGACACTATATAGTGTATGATTCTCACTTGAGCACTGAGGTCAGTAGGCTTCAGCAAGCTTATTGGTGGCCTATTCTCCTTTCTTCTGAACAAAGTGTTCAGGATTGTGCTCTCCTTGTAGTTCAAAAAGGGGCCACTTTCTTCATCAGTCGTCTTTGCCTCATCCATATACCCAGAGGCAGTGATGTCAATCTTAAGGCCATCTTGCCTTGGAATTTCTAATACCTCATTAATACTTTCATCTGTAAGCCAGATGGTCCTTGATCTCAGATTGACCTCCCACTTCTTCTTCTTCTTGTTGTACTTCTGGGAGGCATACCATGTCTTAACCACTTCATCATCATACCTCTCCAGTATCTCTAACAGATTATTATATCTCAGCATCCATAGTCTAGCATCAAAATTGTTAGAGAATGAGAAATCTTCCATGTTCACACAAGGAGGCTTGATTACCTTTTTACTCACAAACTTGGTCATGTATTCCTCCTGAATCTGAGGAGTGCTCCATAATGGCATTGTTGTGAGTTGGTATTCTCCAGATTTAGTACTGGAGGTAGAAGTGGAAGCAACATCAATAGTAGCAGGAACAGGAACCGAAGGCTCTATTTTCTTCGGTGAAGAAGGTCCAGCTTTCTTTGATTCAGCCTTTGGAGTTATTTTTTACCGTTTGGAGGGAGTTGCCTTTCTTGATTTGGCTTTTCTCTTCAATTTTTCACCCTCCTTTGAGGCATATTGGGATTTAATCATTCTCTTTGGTCATGCCTCTCCCTTTCCAACTTCTGGATTCTTTACTCTTGCCATTTTCACGGATGAATGTTTCAGAATGAAGCTGAGAATGGGTTTATAGGATGCAAAAAGGAGTTTAAATGGTGGGAAATGAAGATTTACGGTCAGAATTAAAGAGCATTGAAGAGAGAATTTGAACAGACTCAGAGAAGTGATGAATAGGGTTGCGTCTGTTCAAAGGAAAACCGTTGGTTTTAACGTGAGTAATCGCAGGACAGATGAATTTTGAGGGGTCAAAATTCAAACTTCGTGCAGTTAAAAGTTAAACCATTCAGCAAAGCTTACTGACAAATAAATTTTCTTCTGAAAGTTTGTCTGACAGAGGCTTGGTCTAAGCAACACAAGATAAACAAACAAAATTTTTGTCAACAAAGTTCAAATTTTGAAGAACAGGCATCAAGCAATAATCAATGCAACAAACAACAGATGAATTATGCCTATGGAAATTCATCTTTTAGAGATTCAACATTGTGAGCATGTTTCAACAGACGAATTTTGAATCAGAAATTCGAATTTCTACACTTTGTAAAGGTTTTCCAACATGCGTATGTTAAGAAATAGACATTTGCATAATCATCATGTTGGACAAAGATAACATTGAAATTTTTATTTTTGAAAATTTGAACTTTCAAAGACCAACAGACGAATTTCGAGGGACTACCGAGAACTATTACAATGTAAAGCAAGCTGAAGTTTGTCTGATGGGCATCTAAATTAGAATGTTGAGTATGCTGATTTGTTCAAAAACACAATTTATCAAGGAAATTCGTCTAACACAACTAAAATGCGAATTTCAACTTAAAAAAAAACTTACAGAATGGATCCAGAACTCAGATTTCTTGCTGTCTCTTTCACCTTTTCACTGTTTCATTCTAATTTGCTCCATTTTTTAGATCTATTGTCATTTAAACTCATAAAGAGCACCTGTAACTTACATTAAACTTACTCTGATGCTAAAGTTAGAATTAAATCAATGTCAAAAATTCTAAAACAGATTGATACAGAAATTTACTTATAGTTCATTGGGATTTACCATACTCAATTCTCTCCTGATTTTACAATGCCTATCTTCTGACAGAGGCTTTGTCAAGATGTCAGCAACTTGATCTTCTATTGGGATGTATTCTAATCTGATTTCTCCTTTCAGAACATGATCCCTTATGAAGTGGTACCTAACTTCAATATGCTTCGTCCTTGAATGCATGACTGGATTCTTTGTGATGTTAATGGCACTTTGGTTGTTACACATTATAGGTATTTCTTTCATCTCAATCTCAAGATCTTGACGCTGCTGTTTTTATCCAGATGACTTGGGCACAACAGCTTCCAGCTGCAACATATTCAGCTTCTGTCGTGAATAAGGCCACACTGTTTTGCTTCCTGCTAAACTATGAAACCAAGGATCCTCCAAGAAACTGACATGTTCCTCTTGTGCTTTTTCTATCAGTTTTGGATCCTGCAAAGTCAGTATCAGTGTATCCTTTCAAATCTTCCCCATTTCCCTTAGGATACCAAAGACCCATCTGTGATGTTCTAATTAGATATCTGAAAATACATTTCACAGCAGTTGCATGGGTTTCTTTAGGGCATGATTGGAATCTTGCACACATGCAGACACTAAACATAATGTCAGGTCTACTGACAGTTAGGTATAGCAGAGATCTAATCATTCTTCTATACTGGGTTATGTCAAACATTTTACCCTTTTCATCCATATTCAGTTTGGTTACAGTAGTCATAGGTGTTCTCATTGACTTAGCATTCTCCATACCAAACTTTTTCAGCAATTCTTTCATATACTTGGATTGATTGAGAAAGATACCATCACACTACTTGATTTGCAATCCAAGGAAGAAGTTGAGCTCACCCATCATGGACATTTCGAATTCTCCCTGCATAAGCTTAGAAAAATTCTTGCAAAGAGATTCATTAATAACACCAAATATAATATCATCAACATAGATTTAAACAATAAGTAAATTTTTATTTTCTTTCCTAGTGAATAAAGTTGTATCTACTTTTCCTTTGTTGAATCCCTTTTCAATTAGAAAATTACTTAACCTTTTATATCATACTCTAGGGGCTTGCTTTAAACTGTAAAGAGCTTTCTTTAGTTTATAAACATGGTTTGGTTTTGTAGAGTCCTCAAAGCCTGGAGGTTAGTCTACATAGACTTCTTCCATGATATATCCATTAAGAAAAGCACTCTTCACATCAATTTGATATAATGTAATATTTTTCATGCATGCATATGCTAACAGAATTCTAATTGCTTCTAATCTAGCCACTGGAGTAAAGGTTTCTTCAAAATCAATTTCTTCAATATCCTTTAGCAACCAGTCTAGCTTTATTTCTGATTATTAATCCAGATTCATCAAGCTTATTTCTAAAAACACATTTAGTGCCAATGACAGGATGATTTTTGGGTCTGGGTACTAAATCCCAAACTTGATTTCTTTCAAACTGATTCAACTCATCTTACATAGCTAAAATCTAGTATTCATCAGTTAAGGCTTCTTCAGTACATTTAGGTTCAATTTGAGAAATAAAAGCACAGTTTATCATTTGATCCCTTAACTGTTTTCTGGTTTTAACTTTCTCTTGAACATCCCTTATCACTTGATCAACATGATAATTCTTTTGATATCTCCAAGCTCTAGGGAGTTCTTGAGACATTTCTTCATTATTTTCATTCTCAAAATCTTTCTCCTGAATATCTTCCTCTATGTCAACAGATTCAGATACTTTTGGAGGTTCAATTTTATCTTCATTAGAAAGATTTAAGTTTTAAAGTTTGAAATAAGATTATCCTCATTAGTGACATGTTTGGAAACAGTTTCATTTTCAATAAATACTACATGCACAGATTCTTCTACTAATTTAGACTTCTTATTAAAAACTCTATATGCCTTACTTATACTAAAACAGCCCAGAAATATACCTTCATCAGATTTGTCATCAAACTTACCCAGATTCTCCTTTCCATTGTTGTGGATGAAGCACTTGCAGCCGAACACATATAGATGTGAGAGATTTGGCTTTCTTCCTTTACACAGCTCATAAGAAGTCTTCCCAAGGATTGGTCTGATGTAGGCTCTATTTATGATGTAGCTTGCTGTGTTTACTACATCAGCCCAGAATACTTGAGAGAGTTCCTTTTCATTCAGCATTGCTCTAACCATCTCTCTAATTGTTCTGTTCTTCCTTTCTACTATTCTATTTTGTTGAGGAGTTCTTGGAGCTGAGAAGTTGTGATCAATTTCATGCTCATCACAATACTCCAGGAAGTATGAATTCTCAAACTCTCCTCTATGATCTGACCTAATAGACACAATAGAAATACCTTTCTCATTTTGTACTTTCTTAGCTAAGGTTACAAATGCATCAAACAAATCACTCTTAGAAGGAAGAAACAGTGTCCAGGTAAATCTAGAGTAATCATCCATAATTACAAGGACATACAGATTTCCACCAATGCTTTTTACCCTAGATGGACCAATCAGATCCATATGCAATAGTTCTAGTGGTCTAGTTGTGGTGACTACGTTTTTAGATTTAAAAGAAGATTTAGTTTGTTTTCCTCTTAAGCATGCATCACATTCTTTGTCTTTTTCAAAAGAAATTTTTGGTAGGCCAGTGACTAACTCATTTTTAACCAGTTTTGATAGTTGATTCATGTTAACATGTGCTAATCTTCTATGCCACAACCAACTATCATTATTCTGACTAATCAAACATACAGAATCTAAGGGAGGAAGTTCATCAAAATCAATAGTATAGCAGTTATCATCCCTTTGAGCTTTGAGGATTATTTTGTGATCACTTTTTCTGATAACCAGACTGAACTTTGAGTCAAACAATACCCAGTTTCCTTTGTCACATGTCTGGCTCACACTTAGCAGATTATGGTTGAGGCCAATTACAAACAGCACCTCTTCAATGGATGTTTTAGGATTCTTTCCCATAATGCCAATGCCAACTATTTTGCCATATTGATCACCTCCAAAGGTCACCTTTCCTTCTTTCTTATCTTTCAGAATGATGAACTTCTCCTTATCACCAGTCATATGACTTGAGCAGGCACTGTCCATATACCATTTATTGCTCTTTCTAGCTTTAAGACAAACCTGCAAAATAAAGTTCATATTTTCTTTTTAGGTACCCAAATTTGCTTGGGTCCTTTTCCGTCAGTAGTCTTTTTCCTAAATACAGATGTACCTTTGGGAACCCATTTAACCTTCCTGTCAAGTTCATTTTTCTTTAAAGTACATGAACTGGAAATATGTCCCTTCTTGTTATAGAAGTGACAAGTGGTAAAGTAACTGCTGGATTGAGATGCAGGAAGAAAGCAATGCAGATAATATTTTTTTTTGTATGCCTTGGTTGATCATAAGATTCAATGTGCCGTGAAATATGTTCTCTCTTTCTATTGCCACTAGCATGTACAAAATGTCTCATATATACATTCTGATTCTTTTTCTTAATCTTTTCTTTGACTGCACAAGGATCATAGCCAAGTCCAACCTTTCCCTGTGATATTCTTTGGCTTCTCATTAAAGCAAACAACATTTCTTTACCTTTAGTAAGTCTAGACATGTTTTTCACTAGATAGTCATTAGTTTGCTTTAATTCAATATATGATTTACAGCAAGCAAATTCAGCAATAGGCAGAGAAGTAATTTTAGAGGTGTTGCATTGAGATTCTAGTTTGTTAATATTTTTCTTAGCTTGCTTCAATTCTTTGGCAACCTTAACAAACTCATCATGCAACTCATGAAATGCATCCAGTAATTTAGAATAGGAAGGTTCAGATTCATATACCTCATTTTCTTGATCACTATTGCATGAGATTTCAACTTCTTCAGAGGCAAGCTCCATCAGACAGATATTGGCAATTTCATCTTCTTCATCTTCTTCCTCATCTGAGCTATTGCCCCATATTGATGAGATGTAAGCTCTTTTCTTCTTGCCTTTGTCTGCAACTTTCTTTTCTTTCTCTTGCTTCTTGAGGAATTATGGACAATCCCATTTGATATGTCCTTGCTTTTTGCACTCGTAGCAAGTGACAGGTTCTTTTACTTCTCTCTTGTTATCTCCAACTGCTCCTTTCTTGAAGATTTTCTTGTTTCTCTTCTTGTTGTAGAATCTTCCAAATTTTCTGACCATCATAGCCAAAGTTTCTTCATCTAGCTCATCTCTATCTTTAGATTCTTCTTCTTTCTCCTCAGCAGCTTTCAGAGCAAGACCTTTCTTCTTTCTGTCTTGTCCTGCCTCCTTGAGAGACTTCATTTTTCCTTCATAATCCTCGAGGCTACAAAAAAGAGCTGTGACAGAGGCCATTGATTCTCCTCTGGCTTCCTCTATTACTATTACTTTGGGTTGCCATTCCAAAGGGAGAGCTCTGAGGATCTTCCTGACCTTTTCTGTCTGAGTGTACTCCTTTCCCAGACTCTTCAGTTAATTCATAATGAGGGTGAATCTCTTCTATAGCTCTTTTGCACTTTCTCCTTCCGCCATTCTGAAGCTTTCGTATTCACCTATGCAAGTGTTCAATTTGTTTTCTCTAACTCCAGTTGTTCCTTCATGAGCAATTTACAAGGTGTCCCACATTTCCTTGGCAGTGGAGCATTGTGAGACCCTGTAGAATTCGTCTTGATTCAAAGCACTGACCAGGCAGTGTTTTGCCTTGAAGTTCAGCAAGACACTTCTTTTATCTTCCTCATTCCATTCAGCTTCTGGCTTCTCTCTGTACTTCCCATCATCCTGCAATACTATTGGGACAAAATCTCCTTTTTGGATGATGGACCAGATGTCCAAATCAATGGACTGGAGATAGATTTGCATCCTCATCTTCCAGTAACCATAGTGTTCTCCACTAAAGTCAGGTAGTCTATTTGTGTTGTTTCCCTCTAGTAGTATGTTTTCTCCAAAGCCAGCCATAATTCCCGAACTGTAAAATCTTTTGATTGGGAATCCGGGTTTTGATACCACTTGTTAGATAAGCTGGCTTCCCAAGAGAGGGGTGAATTGGGAAGATTAAAAATTTTTCTGCAAAACGTCAAGAAAGTGAAGAAAGCAAAGTGTGATGATAAAACAGAGTATAAATGAATAAATAGTAAAAATAGCAGTAGGGAAGAGAAGACTCGGATATTTATCCTGGTTCGGTCTCTCAACTTGACCTATGTCCAGTCCCCAATTCACCACTTGAGATTTTCCACTATTCTCAAGAATTCATTGGGCTTCTTGCAAATGCCTCAGTACAAAGTTGATGCTCTATTTCTAGAGCTCACACTTTCACTCTTTGCACTCTCACTAAGTGCTTCCCCAATCCCTTGTGATATTCCTTTACAAGAAAATCTTTCTTCCATATGAAGATAAGATTATGTACAACAAATAAACTCTCTTAATCAGAGTGAATATGAAAGTTGGAATACAAAATTTGAAGTATGTGAGAGTAGGAGACTTTGAATAGATGATTTGGTAGAGTTTCAGTATATACAAAGTAATTTCGTTACCCACATCTTCAAATGAAGTTATATTTATAGATTTTTGCCCTAACTATACGTTAGAGACAAGATCTAGCCGTTAGAGATGTTACCCAACGGTTATTCTGAGAAACTATCCGTTTACCAACCACATTTAATGCTTCTAACACTCAAAGTTTGAATTTCAGTTAGTCAACAGACGAATTTCATAGAAACCGAAAGCTACAGCGTTTAATGTTGAACTCCTGAAGTTCGTCTGTTATGAAGCAAAATTCGAATTTTCATCTTTAGAAATTGATTCTTTGTTGGAACATACGAATTTTCATGTTAAAAGGCTTTCTGTTAAGTGTGAACAGTAATTTCATTTTGCTATAGTGCCTTCGAAATTCGAATTTTGGAACCTAAAATTCGTCTGTCAAAAGCTGGTTCAATAAGGCACAATAGTTCATCAATACGAAATTCGAATTTTCAAAGGGCAAAGTTCATCTGTCAGAGAGACCTCTTTTCAGACTTACTTTAAAATTTGAATTTCTGAATACTGTCATTTATATGTCAACATATCGTTATAACAAACTCACAAGCTTTGTTTCTGAAATTCAAATTTTCATGTTCAAAGTTCGTCTATTAGTGAGCAATTTTGAAGCCTTAACTAAACTTGGTTTCAAATGAACTTTGACATATTCTCAGACGATTTTTTCAATTTTCATAAGTAGCATTTTATCTGAAATTCGAATTTTCAAAAATCAAAGTTCGTCTGTCAAAGAAAGCTCTTTTTAGAGACGTATCAAAATTCAAATTTCTCAAGTCAAAATTCGTCTGTCAGAGAAGCCTCTTTTCAGACTTGTCCATTTTCAATACGAAATTCGAATTTCCAAAGCCAAAGTTTGAATTTTTAAAACAGCAGATCAGTATAAACCTTTCAAACTTTGTCTGTTGGTGAGTTTTTTCAAATATTCCATGAATTAATATAGAATTAAGGTTTTAAAACATCTTTTCACCGAAATCAAAATCTTTTACTCAAATTAAAACATTACTAAACATTCTACATCTATTCTTGCACTGATTTTTCTAGAATTCCTTCACTTGAAACCTTTTGTGTACCTTTGATATCTTTATTCTAAGCTCTTGAAGGTTGGTTTGGAATCATCAAAACACTTTATTCAACAGAACTTCTGCCATACTGAGTTGCTCACTGATAGATAAATTTTGAGCACCAAAATTCAAACTTCGAAGGCACTGTAGCAATATGGAACAACTGTTCACACTTACCAGAAGTACTTTAAACTTGAAAATTCGTATGTTCCAACATAGAAACATTTGTCAAGATGAAAATTCAAATTTCAGATTTGAACAGACAAACTTCGAAGTTTAACACTAAAGACTTTAACTTATGGTCTATTCGAAATTCGTCTGTTGACATCCAAAATTTGAATTTCAGAATGTCAGAAACATTAAATGTGGTTGGTAAATGGCTAGTTTTGCAGAGTAACCATTGGGTAACGTCTCTAACGGCTAGATCTTGTATCTAATGTCTAGTTACACCACAAAACTATAAATAGAATATCATTTGAACTTATGGGTAACAATCTTAAGAGAGTTTATGTGAAAATGCTGCAACAATTTGTAAAATCTTTCTATCTCAGCATTGTTTGAAAAACCTACCTCAATAGAGTGAACTTTTAATGTATTATCTACTCTTCAAGAGAGTTTTCATTCTGTAAACATTTCTTTCTACATAGTTTAGGTAGAATTTTAGTATGGGGAAACACTAAGGGATTTACACATCTTGTAAGGGTGTGAGGAGAGTGGCTTCACAAGTACCTACTGAAACTTGTAGGAATGTACTGAGGCTTTACATGTGCCCGGATCAAACCTGTGGAATATAGTGGAAAATCTCAAGTGGTGGCTTGGGGACTGAATGTAGGCCAAGTGGTTGGGCTGAACCAGTATAAATTGTTGTGTATTGTTCTTCATCTTCTCTATTCAGTTGCTGCACATAACTCTCTCTATTTATCCCTGTTTTACTGCATTCTTAGTGAAATTGGGTTGTGATAAAAAAAAAGGTGAAAATCTTGCATCACCCAATTCACCCCCCTCTTGGGTGACCAGTCAACCTAACAATTTGAATAAATACTTAATTCACTATGCATGGTTGCAATGCTCCACATTTATGTGAGCATTATGTTTAAGCAATAGGTATGGATTATAGGGTATAACATATCTATTGTCTAATTCAATCCTATCCTTCATTATGGCCTTACTATCATCTGATCTCTTGTATATAGGATATCCATCTTCACCAATAATTGTGCTATTATTGAATGAATTTGGATAATGTTTGGAGCAATTCCTATCAATTATACAAGGTGAATTCGGATTCATTGAGCCATATGGTCCATGCATCATAAATATACTTACAGCTTCAAACAATCTAGGATTCTCGTTATTGTCTGGAATTTCAGTTAATATTACCTTGTCTACATCATGAGGCATAGGGAATTTATTATTGTTCCTTAGAAACACCAAGATAAAGACATGGGGTAGACCATGCTTTTGAAACTTTATTTATAGATAATTGCATATAAAAGAAAATGCAATATATGTTAGTAGGTAGGGAAATAATTATAATTTATGGAACTATAAATAAAAAAGCATAAGCATACATGCAAAATAATACCTACAAAAATTCGTCCAAATATATTATTCTGTCGTATGTCCTTTATCATCATTTCCAACTTTAATGTAAAAACCTTTGATACAATATCTGGATGATCCTGAACACATTCATTGTGTTCTTCTAATTTCCTAGTTATCTCTAGCCATTGTGGATTACATGTGAATGTTACGAATAAATCAAGATATCCTGCTGACTTGCATATTGTCATGGCATCCTAGTAATTTTGTACTGTGTAACGAACACCACCAATAAATGATGAAGGAAGAATTATTCTTTTCCCCATAGATGATAGTGTGTTCTTGCCTCTTAAGACAGTATCTGCAAGACCTTGGTATAATTCTGCCCTCAATTGCCTTTGATTATTTCTTATAAATGATAATCTTTGGGATTTAATCATTGGATATCCATCCACTAAGAATTGTTGAAACAATTTTCCTACACGAACAATTAATGACAGATCCCTATGTTGGTCTTGAATCTTATATGCAAAATATTCCCGTAGCGTCAATCGGTTATTTCTACCATGTATAGTCAACATATCATCGTTATGCAAAACATCACCTCTATACCCATCCTCACCGTATGCAAATAACAAAGGACATTGCATTGGCAAATACGAAGGATAAGTTTCAAATATGCGCTCTAGCAACCCAGATTTGTATTGGACATTAATATCCCTATCACATTCTGTATGTCCAATATCCCCAAGTATTAATGTTGCAACTTCATTTGTAGCAATAAGGAGATTATATCTCCTACAATCTGTACCACATTTATGGATCAATCTAATTTTGACAACTTCATATTCATTTGCACTTATCATATCTCTAGCCATGTGGGATGTTTGCACAAGGATATTGTGCTCGTCCATCATATCTTTTAGTAAATGCACTATCTCACAATCCAACACATCTTTGCCACCATTACCACTGTATAAATCATGCAAAAAATTAATAAAATTCATAATATAATAAAATATATAAAATGAACAATTAAATATAGAATCTCATAAACAAAAGCAAAATGTATAGATACTTCAGTATTATCCAATTGCACTTATTCTATTGGACACCTCATTCATTGTGTCATAAATATAAAGTTGTGCAAATTTTGGAGCCACTCCATCCATAGGAAGAATGCTTCCAGTATGATGAACATTTTGTCCACTTATCCTATACACATATGGACCACAACCATTATTGACACTTTTATCCACTTTTCCTCCTATAGACGTGAATGCAAACATCATATTATATGCTCTAATATTATCATGGAAATGTCTGCTTCTAGCATCATTGCCATTAAAAAGTGCATCAAGTATATGGGGAGGAGCTTGAAGTGTAGGAAGTTCAATCTTTCCCTTAAGACAGCACATGCTAAATTTTGGGTTTCGGTTTCTGACACTATTCTTAAGCCTCTCATCAAGCCAAAACCTTACATTGCAAAACTGACATTTATACATTTGATCACCAATGTCACACTCTACATATAAAAAATAACAAATGATTGTGAATTTTGCTTGCATCTCATTGAGTTAAATACAATATAAGAATAAAACAAATGCATAAAGCATAATAAAGAACATGATTTGGCTTACTTGATTCAAAACATGTTATATATGAAGGATAATTATCTATTAAAATTAGCAAGAGTAGGAAAAATTTAATATAATTTCATTGCTGATAATTAATTTAAGATTATAGTAGACATAGTCAATGTATATCATACTCTCATTGTCAGTAGAAAACTCAGACATAGTTTTAGTATCCATTTGGATTCCAAGAATAAAATGACCATCTACAAAATATTCCAATTTGAGATTCTTACATTCCACCATACTTTTACATCAATTTTTGAAATCTAAATTACTGTTATTTGATTTCATAACCATAATATGGGTCATCTTTAAAATATACTTAAGAAGTGAACTTAAAAAAACCTAGTAAGCTTATTATATAGCCTAATGCAGGTTTAATAATAGTTGAACTTGTAGTATTATTGTAGTGGAAGACAAATTATCCATTTTGTCTCTCATTATCCATCCTCTCAAAAGTATCTATGAAAAGAACATTAAATTAAGGAACATGCCAGTATAGATATAAACTCAGTTACAAAGTTGCAATATATTGTCAACAATATACACTTCACATTATATAGCTTAAAAAATTAATTAACTTCTATATACACATAATATATATTTATATCTTTAACAATAAAAAAATACTCTACAAAGAAATCATTTATCAAAGATTGTGTATAGTATTCACCGGCATGTGATGATCTAGCCCTTTTAATAGAAAGGCTATCATTATTAGAATAATTTCTCTCATGTTGATACTTTGTATTTTGCCTTGAGTTAGATTCATCTGCAATTTAATGTTATAGTCATAACTATCATGATGAATGACATACAAATATATATGTGTGTATGTATGTATGTATATGTGTGTGATAGAGGATTAGAAGGAAACAACATACCAAATCTTTGAAAAGAATTACCTATATTTGTTGCAATACAATGTCAACAATATACACTTCACATTGTATAGCTTAAAAAATTAATTAACTTCTATATACACATAATATATATTTATATTTTTAACAATGAAAAAATACTCTACAAACAAACCATTTTGTCAAAGACAGTGTATAGTATTCATTGACATGTGATGATCCAGCCCTTTTATTAGAAAGACTATCATTATTAGGATAACTCATCTTATGTTAATGCTTTGTCTTCAGCCTTGAGTTCGATCTATCTACAATTTAATGTTATAATCACAGCTATTATGTTAAATGACGTGCAAATATCTATGTGTGTGTGTGTATGATAGGGGATTAGCAGAAAACAACATACCAAATCTTTGAAAAGAATTACCAATATTTGTGATGTCAGTTAATGGGGACCAATTGATGGGTTATCCATCGATACAGAAACATCATGATTGTTTTCTAACCTCCTAATTACCTTTGATAATGAAGAAAATAATGATGAGCATTCTATATTTCTTTTGCACATTAATTGAACAATATAAATAACATATAAAAAAGCATGAAACAATATATAACAAAAAATTCTTTTATGTAATTGAATAAACTTATATATAATAATTTTAATTATCTAATTAGGCTATCAAATAAAATAAAATAATTTTTATTTTTTATATGTACTTTATATTTTTTAATAAAAAAACTGGAATGTGGTATTTTATTTTTTTTACAAATGGTATATTTGTTAGAAAGTAATGGTGTTAAGAGATGGATTAGTTAAAAAAAAACAAAATTTTCAAAAGAAAAAAAGGATTGAAAAGAAAACCATAACAAAATGATCAAGAGAAATTTTAAATTTTAAAAGAAAACCCTAAAAGTATGCATTTAGGTATTATATATAATCCATCAAAGTAAGGGAAGTTGAAATAATAAAGCTATGTTAGATTTATATATATATAGATAGGTAAATAGGTATCATCAGGAAAAGCACCAACAAATTATATATAAATAATGATCTCCAAAAACAACTTGAAAGACTAAAGAGCTTACTCTTTTTCCTCTTAATCTCAATCTAACGATGACATGCAGCAAATGGTGATAACTCATAGTTTGACGGAGACAAATGTTTATTGATGATGATATCTTTCCTTTGCTTCCTTGCCGATGCTATGTTGGATGTTTCCATTAATCTATAGATTTATCAACATTTGTTGTCTTTGTTACTAAGCAGATATGTACATGCAACATATAAATCAAGATTATAAAAATATTTTAACTTAAGAAAAGGAAAATTAAAGAAATTAATATTAACAATTGGAACACAGTGACATTCAGATTATAAAGATTGTTAAAATATTCCTATATTTTTGTTTAAAATTATCCATAACTATCAATCAATTGAGCATAGCAAAATCTAAACTTATTTTATCATTCTTGCTTACTTTTGCATCGCATCAACAAATCCTTTCATTTTTGTTGGCCCATTTCTTGCCTATCTTTCAATATATCATTATTAATTTTATGAAGGTTTTTTAAGTAATCAGAAACTCGAAACTTAAAGACTAGGCAGGATATGGTTTTGTTAAGCGGACTGAAGATACGATTTCAAATTGATTAATATAATCAAATAAATGTAGCGTCTTCTTCCTCTACGGTTAAAAATAAGTGGGGCAATGAAGGATAGTCTCTTGTATTATTCATGTTCAGTTTATTTTTCTATGTAATGTTTGAATATTTGTTGCATGTTTTCTTCTTTAAAGCAATAATTATGTATTTTAATATGCACTGCAATTTTATGAAGTTTCGAGAAGATAATCAAAATTTTCATTCAATCAAACATAAAGCTGACTTAAAAAATTACTCTTTTCATAACGTAGCCAATTTAATTATTTAATTTCATCAAAACTATTCTTACTGTCATTCTCCTTCTCATAGAAAAGTATTTAAAAACCAAATATTTTTCATGATCAAAGGAGTATTAGTAATACTCTCTACTTCAAGAATAGTTTTTTCTTTTGTTGGGTGAAAGAGAACAGTAAATTTTTCATCTAAACATATATATATATATATATTTAGTCTTATAGATGATATAGAGTCCATTCCTTTACTATTCTCTCTACTTAGAGAGATCTAGAGTATGTTTGGCTTGCCACCCAAAAATCATTTTTCATTAGTGCTTTTATCATACATACCCCTAAGCTCCTAATGCTCATGACCCACCAAATTAAACCTCTTAGAGCAAAGAGAAGCCCACGTAGAGAGATACGAAGAGATTCACTAAAAGAAAAAGATAAGAAGAGAGGAGTATTTCTTACTTTTCTATTGTTAGAGATCACATAAAATTGGTTGGGATCATATTGGAAGTCCATAAAATGATATTCAGTCTTAGTCAAAGTGGAGATTTAGAGGCCATGAGTAAAAAAAATTACCTGGGGATCAATGGATGAATTGTGCTATTTAGAAATTTACCTTACTATGTTTGAAGGCTCTATTGAAGCTTGCCAAAATGCTTGTAAGATAGATATTTAAAACATTTATGTATTTATATGTATAGATTTCCATTTTCAATTAGTGTGAAATACATTACTATTCTTAAAGATTTAATATAGATTTTACACATTAGATCATTTATTAACTTATTGAAAATAGATTACATTTAATCTTTAATTTAAGTTTATCTATATTTAAAATTATACATTTATATATTTATATATTAAGCTGAATTGAAATCTATATAATTATATTTATATTTATATATATAGATTTCAATTTTCTATTAGTATGAATACATTAGTATTATTAAAGATTTAATATAGATTTTATACATCTAACACCAACTATTGAATTAGATCATTTTCTAACTAATTGAATAAATTTGTAATGACTGTAAATGTGGTAATTTCTAAAATAATAATATAAAAAATATGATAACATTAATAATAATAAAATAAAATAAATAAATATAATATATATTTAGTATAAGTAAAAGTTAATTATTTGATTTATTTTATCCTTATATTTATTTATGTATAAATATATATGTGCATGAAAATAGAAATAAATAAATATCTCAATTTTGGTAAATGATCATCAAGTAAAGTAGGCTATTGGGAATTATTGGTGAATGTATCTCAGTTTTTCCATAGCATTTAAGTTAGATTTTTTTTTCTCATTATTTGTGAATTTCCAAAGCACCCTTCCATGCTTCCTTAGCTAAGTTGGGTTTTTGATCATTTCCCAACACATATCTCCTTCCTTCTTCTTAAATTAGAGAACGCATCAGATTTTGGAAAAGAAAAAAAATCTTTGTTGCCTTCTAAATGTGCCCTAGGTTCTCTTCATCAGTGACTCTTCCATCACTCCCTTGCTGCTGCAACATTCTCTTTCCTTAGCCATGCTTCATCTCCCTTCCTTCTTCAAAAATTTGGTGCTGGTCCCAGGGGTAGACGTAGGCGCGACAACCGGGGGGAGGGGGGAATTTATTTGTAAACATTATAATGTGCCAAAGACCTGCATCCAAACAGCTTGTGGAAGTGACTTCTCCAACATTTACAACCCACAATGTTGTGGATTCGATAGCCGAGGGACAGGGAACTGGGCTTTTATATATTATATCTGAACTTTTCCATCCAACAATTGAAAACAATTTTTGAAAAAAAAAATTGGGGGGAGGCCCCCCCCCCCAATTGACAACTTTGTCCGCCACTGGCTGGTGCAAAGCTGTAAGTGGTTGCTCCTGTTTTCCTTTTTCCTTTTTCCTTCTTTCCTTGCTGCATTGAGTTTCTTTTCCTTCACTTTCCTGTAGTGTCGCTATTTTGCTGCCTTCTCCTTATTGTGCTTGAGTGTGTGATTGTGTGTGTCTCTCAATTAAGCTTCCTTTCTTATAATCGCTGCTGTTGTACAAAACAGGGGGAAGAATTTTTGTGAGGGTCCAACTGAAATTTGTAGTTAAAGGTGCTCACTTCTATAAGTATTCTTCTAATAATTTTTTTGGCTATAGCTTTAAGTTGCTAGAGGTTATTAACATCATATTTCTTTTCTTTTCTAAGCCTTAGGAATGTTGGGAAATTTGGGGTTTTTAAACTAATCAACATAAATAGATGTATAGGAAGATGTTGTGAAACTTTAAATGTTACATGATAGTTATTTGGTTGGAGATCATATATATATATATATATATTAGTAGCTTGAATTTGTATGCACATTAGATGTTTATCTAAATGCTTGAGAAATGTGTTTTATGTATAATGAGTAATTATAGTTGGAGAACCATTAGTTGACTTGTAGTATATAACTTACTCAATTTTCTTGTAGAACATGAAAAAAGATGTGATTTAAAACTTAAGACTTTTAAATTTATGGTGATGAGAATCAAGTTGGGATTATAAATTTAGTACATAAATTTGATGGTTATGATAAAAAGAGACCATTTTAAATGGAACTATTTTTGTACTCCTCATAGTTGAAAGAAGTACTTTATGTAGAAGGAGATTAAATTATTATAATGATAAAAGTTTGGGAATCAATAGGTAAGAAAAAGGGGAAGTTTTAATTTCCTTAAGTAATATAATAATTTTATTAAGTTATTTATATTAAATAAAACATTAAATGGTTTTCTTTTGGATACATAGGTGCCTATTCGAATAAGTTTCCGTGGGGGTTTTCTAGTGAGTAGTTATTATATGTGAGAAGCGTCTCAGGTAAGTAAATAATGTTCCACTATGAATTTCACTTATGTTTTTGACTAAATTCTATCTAAATAAACTTTTATGTTTCTTACCTTTGCCATAATTGTTATAAGATGTTGTACTTTGACAAAGGTTTCAAAGATGCCTTGTTAATATTTCAAGTTTACTTATTTAAGTTTCCTAAATTGTGAATGATTGAAATACAAGATTATTTGTATTCCATGCATGTTAGAAAATTTTTAAGGGATTGAGTACAGAATACTAGTTGCTAACGGCAGCTTCGTTAGTCTTTGGTGCATCATGGTTAACACCCAGCTAACATAGTACATAAATAGGGGATACTAGCCCCGTGTGTCAGCCAACACACATGAAACGAAGGGATGGAATTTTTTTTCGTAAGCATTGTTCTCACACCTGTTATTCGTGAGCTTAGTACTCACGTCCATGGCTTTAGCTGCATCAGATTAGTTATTTACCCTCATGGACTGTGTGTTTACATTTATTACTTCGTTCTGTTTAAGTTCTCTCGAGAAAAGTTGTAATCTTTATATTAAATTTCACATAGAAAATTTTTATAACATGTTTTATATATTTATATATTGACTCCTTTATCTATTTTTGATTAAGTTATTTCTATGGAAAATTGTTGATTAAATTTGTTAAATTTGGCTTTGTTTACTTTTGATTAAAGTAAGATTTCCTTTTGTAAGTGATCAAGAATGGTAGCTTTACATGGTTTTGATTTTTGTTTCAAGATTAATTATTTATTGCAGAATTTGCAATTATTTATTTTACCTTGTTTTCAATATTTATATTTTTATTTTAAGACGTTATTTACTGGTAAATATATTTTGGCTTCAAATCGTAGAGTTGACCCTGCCCCTTTGGTAGATCCTTGAGAGGTATCTTCCGCTGCTAGAAAGTTTTTTATCATTTTTTGTGGATGAATCAACTTGAATATAAAACTTTAATTTTGTTGTTGACTCTTGTATTTAGTTTAGATATGCTTCACAAGACTTATAGGTAGAATCCTTACCTTTTGGTGTATTGATATGTATATATATATTGCTGTGGAGCGGAGCTATCTTTATTATATTTTGTTTAGTAAAGTTGTTATAAAACTCTCAGGAGGTCCTATTTATGGGGAAAATTCTGTTGAAATTTCTACAAAATATTTAACTTATATATATATATGTGCAAAAATAAGTTTAACTATGATCTTTTGAATTATAATTGTATTTTTGGATTTAATAGTGAGTTTAAAGATGTTTAAGGCTCATGGGAAAAAAGGGAAATTTCCTCACTTTCCATACCAGTCATACAAATATATTTGGGACGTGACAAAATTACATTAATTAATATATATATATATATTTAAATATTATTAGAATATTTGGCCAATCTAGTGTGTAACAGAATATTGCAGATATCTATTTGGCCACAGATTACAGTAGATTTTTTTGAATGATAATAAAATAATTATCTATTTCGAAATTGTTAATAATAAAAGGAATAAATATTACTACTTAATCAAAAGAGTTATGATTATATATATATTTTGTCAAAGAGTTGCGTCTATCAAGCCAACTGAATATATGGCCATGATATAAGTTAAATAATGAATGACTCATTAATAAAGGAGAAAAATAATAATAATTTACATAAATTAGATCATTAATTCTTTTGTTTTCTACTTTTTTTGATGAGTATTTTTTTCATTATGAAATAGAATTATTAGAACTTTGTGATTATAAATTGGCGATGATGAATTTCTAAAACTTATCTTAGATACGCAAACATTAAAAAGTTGTTGATTATGTATAAAAATAATTTAACTTCTTGAAAGAGTATAAAGGGGATTTAATATTAGATTTAACTATAATAATTTACATGTTTTACTTCTAATAACATTTGTATGCTTCTATAAAATTGAATTACAATGTAAAATGGATTTTTTTAAATCTTTAAGAATACTAATGTATTTCACACTAATTGACAATGAAAATCTATACATATAAGTATATAAATGATTTAAATAGATTACATTAAATTTTTTAATTTAGGTTTATATAATTATAGTTACAAATTTATATATATTTAATATGCATATATTAATATGAATTTAAATATATATCTATATTTATAGATTTCAATTTTCAGTTAGTGTGAATACGTTAATATTTTTAAAGATTCAATATAGATACTAATGTGAATACGTTTATATATTTTAATATGTATATATATTAATTTGAATATAAATACTAATGTATTTCACACTAACTAAATATATATATATATATATATTTTGATAATATGATGAACTTGCTCATCTATTCATATAACATTCTTATAATCAAAGAATAGTTGAATTGGAGAAAATAAAAGTGACATCATAGTTAATAAAGAATGCTCAAACGGATCGTATAAAAAAGGAATTAAATATAAATCACTAGAACATAGGTTATTGCCTATGAATTTATTCTATATAAAGAAGCAGAACATAAGTAGTAATTAATTAACTAAGCCTTACCAAAGGTGAAAAAACCAAGCATTATTAAAATAAACTAACGTTGTATGAAAAAATTTAGTAAAACCAAACCCAATATTAGTTTAGTACTTAGGGGGAAAACACATTTTGCAGCAACAAAACTCAATCACCAAAACTTATTTATCAGGTTTTATGCATTTCCTTGAATCTGATGATAATTCCTAGGAGCCCTATTGGAGTCATATACCTCATAAATCTAATTAGGATGACCCCTCTTGATAGGAGTGATTGAATCTAAAGTTGATACCTCAGACTCAATTACAGAAGATTCCAAAACCTCATGAAAAGAACAAAAAATATCCATATTAATAGTTATGAATGATGTTTGAATCAATTAAATTTAATGAAGAAAGAAATATATTACTTTATATTGAATTGATGTCGAGGAGTGCAATTCATCGTTGAAGAACTATATGGTTTCCTTGTTATTATTCATTCAAAGTATGGTGCATGAGGGAGACATTCCTTTAAGTGTCATCAGAAACTCAAACCTTAAAATTAAATTCTTTGCCTAGAAATTGGTCAAATCGTTTTGGTAATTTATTCATGTCACCATCCTCTTAATAATTCAATAAAGCACATTTTAACTTCAGGTTATCACATAGACTGATTATATACGGAAAAATTGATTCAACAATGTATCATATTAACCAAGTTGGAATATTAGAGTACCAATTTACACACCTGGTAAATAGAGTCTCTTAACTCAATGGCAGTACATTTCAAAAAAAATTTCAACCTCATGGCTGAACATGATAACTGTAGCATAACCAATTTCATCAACGACCTTGACTTCAATTCTAAACCTATGGAGTGCCCACTATTAATTATACTATACATAAAATTCCCAAGTAGGCCGCACAAATAGTAGAAACAATGTATTGCTAGTCAACAATAATATAAAATTCAATACCTTGGATTAGCTACTTTTATGATTGTCTTACACTTCACAATAAAATCCATCTCCATACTTTCTTGCTACAACTATGGCATCCACTGTATTGCCATCCTCAGTCAGGTTCAATACGAAAGATAGTTGCTTTGGTAAAACAAATAGTTCCCTAATTATGCATAGAAATATATATCATAATAAATAATGTGGATTCAAATCAAGTTTATTGTGATGAAATGAATCATTATAAACTTACGTCATGAGCCTCGATGATATCATCTAAATTCATCTTAATACATCCTTGCTCCGATTCATCTAGAATAGATAGATTTGGTTGGCCAGTCATTTGGCAAGATTGTTGAGAGTCAGATAGGTCATCTAATTTCAACCTAAGTAAATATTTAAATGTTGGTTATATATAGAAATAGGTATTTAGATAAAATCACATAGTTCGATATAGGAATTGGTACCTAGAAATTAACATAGTATCACTTACTGGGCAATGAATGATATAACTTCTGGAAGCTTCGAGCTTAGAAATAGCCTAAATGCGTACACTAAGTTTGATATCTTACGGATTCATGCATTGTATGATTTGAAAAATACATAAGCATCTAATTGAAAATATATAACTAATTGAAAGTTATATTGATTGCATTAATATAATTACATGTAATTGGCTCACCATTGAACTCCTTAATCTGGCATCACTACACAATAATAATAATAGGGAGCTGATGTTCAGTGGACATATAAGACACAACCTCATTGGCAACTTGCTCCCACAATGTGCAAGTCAATTGATTATTGCTAAAAACATATTTTTCATAGATGAGTGGCACTAATAATAATGCAAAATATATAATCAAAGTTTTTTTTTGTCAACCATGATTTTTTCAATAAAAAAATCCAAATTTCATTTGTTTTATGTATGTTTGGTGCATGAGTCAACTTGTGTATGTCAACAAAATAATTAACTTTTGTTGGTCAAAAAATAATTAAATAATTCACATTTTTAGTACAACTTTTCATCTGTGTAAAAAGAAAAGAAAAGAAAAAAGGAACTCAACACAAAAAAAGAAACAAAGAAGGAGCTGGATTAGAAATTTGATTGCTGGGAGTATATTCGTGTTTTAGAATCTATAGTTTTTGGCTTTTGATTTTTGCAATAGAGAAAAATAGAGGTGGTTGAGCAATATATAATGAAAAGAGAAAAGGAGTTGTCAGTTGAGAGAGTGAGAAAAGCAAAATTATACTAACTCACGATCTGCTATCTCAATGTCAAACCTCTTTTGCTTCTTTCCTTCTTTGCATGTCTCCTCAATTTCACCAACCGCCGTCAACTTACCAATTATATCTGTCATAGAATGTCAAAAGTAAATCACATAATTATTCAATATTAAAATATTAAATACATTAGCAAGGATGGATTCAAAAATATTATGAGTGAATATACCCACTAAAAAGTTCTCATCAGCATTTCTAGAAGTTATTTGGGTAAATAGTACAAAGAAGAATCCATACGAATCAATTTTCAAATCATTTCCTTGAAGACAAACTTTGGTAGAGTATTGAAAAAACAAATTATACTTATAGTTAGTGGTTCTATACTTCCCAAAGCATATACCTAGATTAAGTCCCTTTATTTTATAAACCACGCCTTCCTTTATATTTTCCTTAAATTTTTCAAAAAGAATTGCTTGATGCTTGCAGAAATTTGATTATTATGCAAAAAGACAAACCAAATTAAATTGGATAAATAAGAAATAATACAATAAAAATTTTAGTATTAAGGAAATGATATCTTACGTCCATGTCTTATAGTACCATCTTAAGTGTTTGTTATTTTTTTGACTTATAAGTTCCTGATACCATCGATAAGCATACAACTTGAACCTTCAAACTCCAATCATTATGGTATGTATTTATGGCTTTAATAGCATCAACATCTAAACCCATACCTATCTTTTCCCGATGCATGTGTGTGAATTTTTAAAATAAATCATAAAGAAGATAGATGAGATAAATAAAATTAAATAAAAATGATACTTCTATATTATGTGTATAGGGAAAAAACTTGCATAGAATCAAAAAATTAAAAGAAAGTGTTGGCCTTAGTTTGAAATGCAAAGCAAGAAAAATATAAAGGCGATGATACTGAATGGTTATATGAAGAATTATATAGAAAAAGAGTTGTCAAAATATCTTAGAGATCTATACAAATTTTTTCAATTTAAATGAAATATATTTTTAGTTACATAAATTGGTTAGGGTTTAGTAATTATAAATTTAAATTAAAAAACATCAATATACAAAAGTTAATTGCAATGCATTCACACTAATATATAAATATATAAATCTGCAATTTTAAATATATATATTTTTTAATGCAATACATTCACATTATCGCATTCTATTCAATATAGTTTATAAATATAATTATATAAATTCATACTAAATCTCTTATACCATTTGCAATTAGTAGTTGATATGATTTTTAAGGAGATTTCTTGGGAGAAAAATTAAAGCATATTAAAATGGATAAATATTGTTTGAAATTAAAAGATTCGATTCTTCGTAGATTTGATTTTTAAATTATATACTTTTATATATAAAATAGATTATGATGAAAAAAATCTTATTATATTTGGTATTTTTAATTTTTATATAAAAAAATAATAGTGTCAACTCCGAGAGATTCTAAAGCACAGAATCCCAACAAATCTAATTTGACGTACAAAAATTATGCTAAATATGTCCATATAAATTATCTACTTCTATACCTATAATAAATAGATAAGAGTCAAATGGCATCTTATTTGGCAAATTTTACCAATTCACAACAGTGATGGATCCACATGGCCTATGTTTTCAAATTTTTTCTAAATTTCCTTTAGTATTATTTGTAAAAAGAGCTAAAATTACTTCTAGGCCCCATATTTTATGTAATTTGCAATTTCACCCATACATGGCACTCTATCTTAATCACAAGGTCTACATCTTAATTCACGTGCCATCTCATATTCATTAAACATTCTGTTGTGCCACGTATGCACCGAGAATATTGGTTTCCAAACATTTTAGTTCATGTTTGGTAGCACTATTATAATCAAGTTTGACACTCCAAACTTGATTTGATGAAAAGTGAATGTGTTTGACTCAATTTTTTAATTTTATTGAAAAATCATTTTCGGCTCAAAATGGAGTTTCGGTATAAGTAGGTAAAGACATGCTTTTCCATTATACTTCTTCATTTTTATCTGTATTTATTTTAAAGTCAAATAAAAATATATCAATAAAAATGAGAAAAAATGTAAAAATTGAAAAAATAAAATTTTCATAAAATTTCTCCTATCTATTGACCAAAATGTCCCTCAAATTTTAATTTTTATAGACCATGACCTGTAAGAAAATGTTATATCAAATATACTATATTTCCAATTAAATAAATTCAAATTAAATTTTAGTTCAAGGAAATTAAATTAATCATGAGATAGATTTTAAGCTTAATTTAGAGAAAAATTATGAGTTTTGTCAAAATCAATTTTTAAATAAATCATTCAAATATAAATACGTTAGTGCAAAAATAATTTTTATCATAACTATGTTGTAAAATCAACTCTACCAAACCTCATTTTTAACTAACTAAAAACCAAATGGGTCCATAATGTATGGGGATTAATGCTGCAACTGTCAAAACACATAGGGATGGTTGTGAAAACTTCTAGAAATATGGGGACTAAATGAAAATCAAGATAAACACTAAAAGACTTTTTTTTTTCTTCCATCAGTAATTTAGGCCCTGTTTGATTCGTGTTTCCGAAATAGTTTTTCTGTTTTCGGAAACAGAAAAATAAAAAAATTAATTTGGTAAACCTATTTTTTATAAACTGTTCTGGAAAACAAAAAAACAAAAAAATAGAAAACTCAGAACAATTTTAAGGTGTTTTATAGTTTTTATTCTGCAAAACACAAGAAAATGTGAAAAACATCCACCTCACTAATAATAAAGTTATAAATTTTGAATAACTCATCTATCACTCATTAGTTATGATTTTGAGAACAACTATTCAAATAGATTTTTTTATTTTCTTGTTTTCAAAACTTATTTTTGAAAACAGTTTTACAAAGCTGTTTTGAGAACAAGAAAACAGAAAACACTGTCAAACAAGCCCTTAGTTACTATTATTTTAAATTTTTATAAAAGAAAGTGCCCTGATTGTCTTTTTAGTTCCCTTTTTTTTTCCCGCTCTGTTTTAAGCAAGGTTCAAAAAACTGGACCGGCCATTAAACCGGATGAAGTAATGGTTCAAGGTTCAGTGGTCGGACTGGGGTTGGACTGGGGTTGAACCGGTTGTGAATAAATTAATATATTTTTAATAATATAGATAAAAAAATATAAAAGATATTTATTCATGATCATAAAATTAATATTTATTCTAGAATAAAAAGTAAATTTAATAATATATGAAAAATTAAAAATATTATTAATAAGTTTTACAATCTAATATTAAAATCTAAACAAGTTAATATTCATGTATAATTATATTTTGAATTCAAAATAATCAATTGATATTCTATTTTTATCTTATTTGTTAAATAAATTTATCATTATTAATAATTATGTATTATAATAATACTTATAACATATTATAATATAGAAAGAAAAAATCTATACTAAAAATAATTTTACTTAGTACTAAAAATAATATTATTTTATTTTAAAAAAAATTAAAAAAAAAGGGGGGGAACCGGTTCTTGACCGGTTCCCACCGGTTTCCATCTATTACCGAACCGGACCAGGGGTCGGTTCCAAGTCGAATCGGTCGAACTGGCCAGTCCGGTCCGATTTTTTGAACATTGATTTTAAGTGCCTTGATCGTCTTTTCAGTTCCCTCTTTTCTTTCCCACTCTGTTTTTCACCTGTGTTTTCTAATGTCATCTCCACCGCACGTAACCAAGGCCTACACTGAAAAGACAAGGATTGTTGTTCTTCATAGGGGAGAGCAGATTTGTACATTTATGTGTTCAAGGAAGTATTTGCAGTGTGTCCCCTTGTACTTCATCTTTGAGCAGATTTGTACATTTATGTGTTCAAGGAAGTATTTGCAGTGTGTCCCCTTGTACTTCATCTTTCTGATATGATATTAAACATCTATTTTCTGAGCTTGTAAAAGCTAGCCAACTCTAGGAGCATGGCTTGCTTTTGTATATTTGCAATACATTGGTGTTGTAACATTCTAGTACATGTTTGGTTCTTTTTTTTTTTAAAAGAAGTGATGATTTTTAATTATAATTTTTTAAAAAAATGTTTTTTTGACTAAATATAAACAATTTTTTAAAAAATAAAAAGTATGTTAAACTGTGATTTTGGAAAGGAAAGGAAAGGAAAAAATTACTTTTTCTTTAATAAAATGTGGGTTTTGAAAAAGAAGAAGTAAATTTACTTTATATTATACATTTAAATGTACTTTTAACTCTTATCATCTAAATAATTTTTTTGTCAAATTTACTTTTATAAAAAAAATATCCAAACATAATATCTTACAACAAACTTACTTTATCTAAATTTTATTTTTACAAACTTCATTTATCCTCAGTTAATTTTATAAAAGTGATAACCAAACACGCTCGAAGAGTATGAGAAACATATCGATGGGAAAAAAAATTTGTGTGAGGATATTTTTATCTTTTCATTGTTTATTTGTATTTAATTTATAATAAAAATAAATTTGATTTCAAATATTTTTAATGTGATATCAAAGAGACTCGACATGATAATTATTTCAATCCATTTTATTTTATTCTATTCCATTACTATCTTTTGACAATCAAACCGCAGCATAATTATAAAAAAAAAACCAGCATAATTAATTGCATTTACAGATTTATTATAGTCGTTAACCGCATAGAAGCGGGGCTCCAAAGCGCGAACCCGACAATGTACGAATGTTAAAGCGCCAAATGAAATTTGATTTCCATTGTCAGCTAGACAGTTCCGTTAGCCTCTTGTTCTTCTTCTTCCCCTGAAATGCGATCTCGCTTCCTCAACATCGACTACTTCAGTCTCACTCCATCCGAATCCGCAGAAACCCTAACCTTCCTCCATCTACCTGTCGCTCGCCTCCCTTTTCCGCCTTCGTCCACTGTCCTAGACCACCTCCGCTTCCATTCGACCTTTCACGTTTCCCTTCACATCGACAGACTTCCGATTGATGATGCTCTCTCCAAGTTTCTTTCCGACGTACTTCCTCACAGAATCGATGTTGATTTCCAATATTTTGAGGCAGCCGTGCCTTCTCCTGACCATAATTGTTTATCATCTTCCACGGTGAGAAGCGGATTTTTCTCTTTATCATATTTCCTTATTGTTCTCTCTCTCTCTGTGTGCTTTTGATGACGGAATTAGTGGATTATCGGACTTCTTGATGCGGGAAAGTTTAATATGAGGAAATATGAGCTCGGGTTTTGTTTCAGTTGAAGTAAATTTTCGTGCTCTGTTAATATGGGATAACTCGTCAATTTCGAATTCATGGTGTTAAAGAAAGCCTGGTGAGGCATGTCCTGAATATACTTGTGCTTTTTGGTAATTTTGGTTCCATTTTGGTAGGAAGCAGTGGCTATATTTGAAGAGAATGAGATGGAGAACTGCCGAATTTTGGATTCTGGAGCTGATATTGAATTCCAAAATGTACAGTACATACTTTCAAAGTGATAGTGTTGTTTTATGTTTCGTGTTCTCTGCATGTTGTTTTCCTGAAGTATTAGTCAATTTGTTCTCAGGAGAGTAAAAGCACTGCTCTTATTGAAAAGAAGGAAAGCATATATGATATGTCTCAATTTGAAACGCCTGAGCTGGATTTACTTCTGGTAAGATATATATATATATATGAAACACCTGACTACCTGAGGATGTATCTTGTTATTCAATCTTCGAATTAAACATTTTTCTTTGTGTGTTAAAGGGAAATGCTTGCTTTCCTGAGGAGGCGGTGTTGCAAATATTGTATGAAACTTCAGAGAATGAAAATAATCTGGTAAAGGCTTTATAACCCATCATAACTTAAAACTTCCAATTTTTAGTGCAATATGTATTTGAATTAAATGTATCCTTTCAAATTTAGTGGATGGGAATGATATTATTGAAAAATTCTATGAAGTTTCTGTAGTACTCGGTAAATACTGTCAGAGATATTTTCTTATTTTTATTATGAGATGCAGAATGTGGATAATATATGATTTCGACAGATGGTGTTTTCTGTAGATTTTCAAGATTTTAGGATTTTAAACGCCGATCCTCTAATTCAATACAATCTGGTACCGTAACATAAGGCGCAGTTTTATATTAGCAAAACTTTGGAGCTGTTCTACTTGGTGATACAAACAATTTAATTCTAGATGATGATGGTCGCAATTGCATTTGCTGAATAACAATAAAAAAATCCACTTCTGTTTGGTTTTATACGGCATTTGGAGCAAGTAACTTATTTATCAGCCTATTATCTGTTTATATATCCTTTCCCCCCCTTTTTTATAGTCAACTGCTGAAGGGGAAGCACAGTTATGTAAAAGGAACTTGCTCATTGGCTTAGATCCATGCCCATAAAACTAATGATCTGAATTGCCAAATTGCTGTAGGATTGGAAGCTTGCAGTGTGTCCATATATAAACTAGGTCTATACATGGAATGTTTTTACGGCTTGCCTTTTACAAATTCTCTTCAAATACTCTTATTACCGATTTTTCTTTTTAAATGAGTCTGTTTTCCTTTCAGGAAATGCCCAAGTCTGGGCTCTCAATGCAATTTCTTTATGAGGTCCTGCATTCAATATCATTAGTTGAATATATTACTTCAGAGTACTTTGCAGGGCAAAATGCTTATTCTTCAGAGGATTATATGTATCTCCAAAATCTGCCAAAATTAGGTCAAAGCAAATTTCCTATTCTGGAAGTGGATGAGGAAAGTCTGGGAATTCTCACATCCTCATGTATGGAAGACAATGTGGGTTCATATTTTGATGACATCAAACCTCAAAATATGGATGAAACACACCGTGTCATTGAGCACAAGGAGATTTTGGGTGCTATGAACAACACAATGAAGTTTCTTTCAGATGACAGTCTATCAAAACAGAGTGTAGTATTATCTGACGTGCTTCACGAAATGGATTTTATTATTATGTTGGAAACCGAACACTTTCATGGGCTTTCTGCACTGACAGGGAAATCACAGTCAGATATGGTTACTTTCCAGGAATTCCTGTTTGTTGATGAGAATTCATTTCGAATATTTGAAGGCTTTTATAACACAAAATTGATGGATGATCCAGTAACAAGTGAGTTGATGTTTAAAAAAGATTTTAATTTCAAAAACTTTGATGAATTGATTATTACTAATGAGATAGCGCTAATGGATGATGTCTTCAAGTCACTGCCTGTACCTGTTATCTCTGATTATGTCAAGATGAGATCTCTGTATGTAATCATTGAAGAAAGGCTTTCCAATTTGAAGACTCAACCCCAATCTGCATCTGATGGTATATACTTGAACTGGGATTTACTGGAAGAAGATAAAAGAAATTGCAATTTCTATCATTATTATCAGAACATGTGGGCCAGGATAGATCTGAACGGCAAAGTCTTTGGGGGAAAATCTTTCGATGATGGAAAATTAATATTTGATCTTGTTTTTTCTAGTGACATCCATGGTGCATGCGATATAGATCAAAGTGAGGAGTTGAAGAAGTTGCTTTCTGATTGTCCCTATCAGCCAGAGAATCATTCCATAGGAGTTGCTTCAAGCAATCAGTTGGATGGTGGATCTCCCAAGCAAGGAATTGGAGAGCAATTAGCTGAAAGAAATGCTGAGAGGGCTTCATTGTTATTTAAGTCTACGTCAGAAGTCAGCCATCTTGATTATTTCTTAAACCCTCAGAAAGCAACTTCTAGGAGAAATTGCAACTTAGCAGTGGAATCTAATGATGCAGATGTTAATGTTTTAAGGGCTACCTGCACTGACTTGAAGGAGACATGCAGGCCCACTGTTTTACAATCTCAAGGATGGAACATTGATTTGCACAAAATTCTGTTGTCCGATAACATTCTGGCCTTAGTTGGGAATTTTGAAAAATTTTATTGGGCTGTTTTGCAGAGTGAAACTGAACTAACAAAGACACAAAACTCATCCATGGATCATTTTCAATTGATGAAACTTCCAAAACATAAGCTTATGGAATTACATGAAAATGACAAAAATATGGCATTTGTTGTGTTATGTGCCATAAAACAGGCTGCTTGGTACTTGTGTTTCTATGGCGTACATCCAGCTTGCTCGTATGTAGATGAATTATGTCAAAGCTTGGATTACTTGAAATTAAGATTTAGATTCCTCCAATCCTTGATTAAGGATGAAAACAAGAAGATTGGTGACAAAATTACTCTAGCACATCCTGCACTAGCTGTTTTTGACGAAATTTTACAGTCAAACATCAAACAGGATGGTCTGAAAGTGTTGATTGTGTCTGAAGAAGTTTTCTGGTGGTCATTGAAACGTCTCCTTATCTCCATAGGATTGTCATTTAATGAATTCCATAATTCTTATTCATATCAGCCCTATGCTTATGACACGGTTGAGGACATTCATACAAAAATGAAGAACCTTATGAATTCCAACTGCTTGATTGTATCATACAGGTAAGTTTTGGTTTCAGAATACTTGCATTTATCATGCATACAAGGAAATACACCATTTCCCTCTTTTTTAGTGGTTAAAGTGACATGGTAATCATTGCTTTTAAAATTTCTATTTTTGTATAATGATTTTCCCCCTTTTTCATTCTCTAGTTGTTGACAGAAACATTGCAAGACAAATTTATAACAGTATTTCAAGTTCATGGCGACCTTTTTTTTCCTTTAAGTTTTCAAGTTCATGACAACTTTAATGTTTTTAAGAACTGAATTCTTGAGTATTGACCCGTAGTAGTTTAATGATTGAATAAATAGTTTACTCATTTATAGCAGGTACATTTCCTATCTATGTATATCTTCATAGGTTTATAATTATGTAAATGAATGAGATGCCTTCACGTGTCATGGTAGTCAATTAGATGAATATACTTGAATGCATCAGATAGTCATGCATGGGGTGAGAAATTTATCGGATTGCTTTCTTGTAATTTAGTAATTGGAAAAAGTATGAGCAGCAATCCTTATTCTTGGATTTGTTTAATTGAAGAAAAATTGAGACCAGACCTAAAGCATTTTAGTCATTAGTTTTCTATGAATTGCTTCTCATAAAAGGTCTCCCTAGCTGACTTTGTCTAATATTGTTCTCTATTTTCTGTAATGCCTCTTTGAAAGACAATTCTAGTTGGAAATTATACTCCTTAGAGTTTTGAGGTAGTTCCTTCATAGTGGTTAGACTTTAATACCTTTTAGCAAGTCTTGTAATGAGAACTGGACTTGGACGATCATTCTTGATTTTCATTTCAGGCATTAAGGATAAATTACTTCCCCCTTGAGAGAGATGTCCAAATTACATAATCCTCCTTCTATTATAAAAATATATGCAAATCTTCCTCAAAGTCAAAATATTGTTAAAATACTCTCAAATATCATATTTGCTTCTTTTATTAAAAATACAAATTAAAAATTTATTTTTAAACTTTCATTTCAATTTTATTTATTGTGTTGAAAATCTTTAATTTATTCTGAATTAACAAAAATGACTATTTATCCTAGACAAACACATATTTAATACTTGTTATATTATATAAATAATAAATGAAGGTATTTAGGTCAAAATAGGTTAATTTATTGCACGATATGTCAGTAAAACACCTTTTAAAATAGAAAGGAGGGTCGGATAATTTTGACAGCTCTGAAGGATGAGAGGGTAATTTACCCATTAACTTATTCAAACAGGGTGACCTAATAATATACTCCCTTCAATCCATAATATAAATTATGTTTTAAAAGTTTTTTTTATTCAAAATATAAATTTTATTTGATAATTTTTAGGATATTAAATATTTTTTTCTATTTTTCTCTTATCTATAATTAAATATGAGAGAGATAGTAAACTTTAAATATAATACATTAAATAAGTTTACTATTAAAAAATAATATATTTTTATACATATTTAACGAATAAAACTATCTTTTTTTATTCTTATATAATTAGTTAAATAAATAATTTATATTTTGAATAGGAGGAAGTAGCCTCTTTTTTTCTTTTTCGGTGAGTCTATTAGGAACTTAGATTATTTTTCAAACTTATTTTTCTTCTCCTTTTATCTTCCAATCTCGATCCCAAACCTGTTTCCATCCTTTTTAAATTCACATATCCTAAGCTAAAAGTCAGCACATCATCAATCCAGCACGTGTCCTTCCCCCGGGGCCGGGTGGCCTAAATGACTCAAATAAAATCCCCAGCGTTTTATTTTCTAAACTACAATTACTGAACAGCAGTACTGGACCTCATTGTTTCTTGCGCTGCATGATTCTACGAATTCACAGTTCCAATACATTCCTCTTACCAGCTATCATTTAGCCCTTCTGTTCTGGTTTCCTCGTAAACATCCTATTTACAAACAAAAGTGCTCTTCCACCTTAATCCTGATGATTTTAAGAAGGCATTGACTGCCTTTTAACTGGTTAAACCTAGCTGCAGGAGCCACAGGCCTATCTTCTAACCTCAGGGTTAGATGATGTAGAAATTTCATATGTCTTCATTTTTAATAAGGTGTAAAACAAATATAATCACAAGCAGACTTGTCAGGCTTAGGATCAGGAATGCAAAGCTATTAATCAGTTCACATAAAAGAAAATTTGGAAAAAAATAATAACAATAAAAAATACTATAGTCCTTTAATTAAAATATATGCAAGACACAGAAGTTATAGTAATGACGTCTGTTCAAATATTTATATAGTGTAGAAGATATTTAGCAGGAGTCATAATCTCTGTTCTATGATACACTGACCATCTATGGTTAATTGTTTTACTCCAACGTTTTTGCTTTAGAAGTTTTGCAGGATAAACAATTGGTTCAAAGTTTAAGCATTGGTTAGCGGCGATTGAGACATGTATGTTAGCTAGAACTATTTTCATATAGAGAAAACACAGGTGACTAAAAACATATGGAGCAACAATAACCAAAAAGGCATGTAGATGTCAGGGTGTTTTTAAATGACATAGATTTCACATTAGCTTACTTCAATTCAGTTTATCACTTGTATATTGTGAGTGTCTATGCAGTATAAATGATTTTATTGTTGCATTTTAAGCCATTATAGCAATTGCTCCATTTAACTGAAGGCATATTTCTTCGTTCTTCCCATTCAACAAATTTGGCATTATTTTGGAATATGGAGGTCCATTTGGCTCATCTAGAATATCTAATCTGTCACCAAACTCCACTGGGTTGCCTCATCTTCACTTTCTTAAGGTGGATTTGGATGTCCATTCTGCTGTCAAAGCACTTTGTGAGGGTGTTGAAATGCCATCGGCCGCTGAAGTGTCAATGGTAAGTCAATGCTTGAATATGCATAGCTTCGTATCCTATAAATAATCACTTATTCTGCAGAACTGATTCTCAAACCATTCTTGTCGAAGTTTTGTACGTAATTTAGTTCTCAATTCCACAAATTCTGATATAATATTTTACTTGAGAAACGTATGGTAGTAATTCATAATGCAAGACCTACATAGTTTAGTAGGGTAGAATTAGAGTTAGGATTTTATGATAGTTCGGAAAAGTTGGGGACTGAGAATTCAAAACAGCTTACAGATCTGTTTATGAATAGTGAAATATCTAGAGCAATGATGGAAAATAAAGGATTTCACTTTGAAATGTTGGCCATTGAAGCTTCAGTTAATCACTCTCAAAAAGAAACAAATATCAACATCAATAAATAGGAATGAGGAATCATAAAGTAGGAAACTATTTAAGGAAAAAATGACATTTGATTTCAGCTTATTGACCAACAAAAAACCCATGTGATTCTTATGAAGAATCTTCCTACGAAATGTCCAAGAATCATGATCAATTAACCAGCAAACATAAAGAAACAAATAAAGGCATTAAATCCTCAAAATAAGGAAACAAATAAAGGCATTAATACCTGAGAATAATCACATGTTAAATGTGGTTTCCAACACTTCTTAAGTTGGGTACAGCTTGGAGCAAGCATGGTCAATCTTCTTTCTCAGCATTTGGATATTGCCCGAAAATTCTTTCTGGTCACCGTTTTTTTTCTTTTTTGTAATTTTGGTTTCTGACCCTCTTCTTTTTCATTACTTCTTACTATGGAGTCTTGATACTTCTTCCTCATCCCACTTTACTGTGAGGGTCCTGTTTTCGGACATCTTCACCTCACTTTTTGTTAGATAGAGGTCTTGGTTTTCTTACACTAGCCATCAACGTATGATTTTCTCATGCTATATTTTGTCGTTCAGGCCTTGTAGACTTCGATACCATGAATGATTTCACTTTGAAATTCCTTATTTTATTTCGAACATAATGCTTGTAATTTGAAGGAGAATATGGGCCATACAAGGTTCAGCCAGCACCCTCTAAAGAAAACAACATGAACGTAAATAATAAAGACTCATAAAGTAGGAAACTATTTAAGTGGGAAAAAAAGACATTTCACTTTAGCTTGTTAACCAACAAAAAAGCCCATGTAATTGTTATGAAAAATCTGCCTACTAAATGCCCAAGAATCATGGCCCATCAACCAACAAACTTAAAGAAACAAATAAAGGCATTAAAGCCGGAGAATAATCATACTATTAGCTTCGTACTAATGGGCATTTAGGAATCACTTCTATTAAGGAAGCATAAAATATTCTTGTGATTTAATTGGCACCAGTAACTGAAATTATTAGTATCTAGTGCACCCAACTATACTGAGTTTCTTAGAAGTAACTCCCGTAGCATACATTCACATGAAATGAGGCATACAAAAGAGAGAAATTAATGGCCCAAAGAAACCCTGAATAGCCAGATCCAAATAGATGAAACTATAACCCTAGACTTGCCAAACAAGGAGCCATTATTGTTGCTCTAATGTTTTCTGTGAAATTGTATGTTATTGAAAACAGTATCAATAAACTTTTCACCTCAACACTTAACTCCAACTGATAACGTAAGTTTTCATTATCTGGCCACATACATGTTTAGTTCTATCACTTATCAGGATGTTATGGCTTATAGCTGAATCACCAGCACATGACTTGCCAAGAAAAGAATGCCACACTAAACTATGTATTTTATCATAATGTCGTACACTAGTAACATATTAGTCAGGCGATCAACTATCTGAGAAAAATTTCATGAGGTAATTTTGGGGTTAAAACAATTTATTGACACATGATAAATGGGCATAAATATTCGAAGTGAGCATCAAACTTCTTTCTTTGCCTGCAGCTTACCTGGATACAGAATTCTTCTTGCCATATGTATTTTATAGTTATTTCAATAGCTAAAAACAATCGATGACTTCAAATTTGGGACCAATTTTTTAGTTTAGAGTTTCTACATTTGTGATAACAATCTGCAAATCAAATGCACATGTCACCTTTTCATTGGATTAAGCCGTATCTGTTGTTGCTACTCTTAATTCTTGGTTCATAAGCTGTTTATTATTCAATCTGTAAGTATATATTAGTAAACTAATACAATTAATGATTGTTGTCCTAGGAAAATGAGATTCATAATATCATCAACTCCAATAGAAGAATGATGAATCCCAAACTGGAGAAGCTATTGAATTTTTGTCCTTTGGGGGAAAAATGTGATATAAGATCTTCAAAGAAGGCAGATGAAGTGGACTGTTTTGTGCCTCCACTCTCTTCAGGGCAGTCTGAACATAGTCATCAAAGCATGGAGTCTTTCCCTGAAACACTTATCATTGTGAATACTCAAAATGTAGATAAAGAAATGATAGTGTCTAGAAGAAGCTCTTATCAAGCAATTCTTGCAATTGAGAAACGAGGCACTCAAGTTGTTGAACGCGATTTAGATTTGCCGGTGGATATCATTATCAGTTCAGCAATCTGCTTGGTGTGGTATGATAATAAAAACCTTGGCAAGAAAGCAACACCAGTGACTGAAGCTTCTTCAAGCTTGGCTTTATGTATTGAAAATATTGCAACAAATATTTTGACATTGCTGAGTTTTTCCTTTGATGGCTGCTTTTTGGTAAATACAATTTTCTTACATTTATACTGGCAATTTCAAGTCTTTGTTTGAAAAAAAATGTTTCTACAGTGTACTGTAGTGTCAAGTAGAGCTTAAGAATTACGTACGTGAGGTTGGTAACTTGGGTTCTTTATGACCTGTTTTAAAAGCCATGCCAGCAAAACATGCCTAACTGGAGATTAGCTTCTGCTCAGCCATTTCACATGCCTAATAAATTTAATTTGGCATGCTGGAATAGGCTGATACTCTAGTCTATAGATCAATAAAAAGGGGAAGGAAGGGATTTCCGTTTCTGAGGATACTTTGAAGCACTATCCCTTGAAAGTGTACAAAAGGAATACCTTTCCTTCTACTTTATTAATATGCTGTAGCCTATTTTTATTATGTAAATTCTATTGGGGTTGGCAAAACTAGTTACTTTGGTTCTTTCCATTGGTTAAATCAAAAGTAATTAGTTGGTCTTATCCTGGATATAAACTCTTAGGCAATGTGGTCATTAATCTATAAGAACTTGATTTTCTTTAGCGAGTGTACCCATAGTGCTTGCCAGTTATGTTCATAAATATCTGTCTATTGTATTCATATCAGAATACATGCTTGGCCGGGTTAGTATGGCATTTTATGTGCTTGGAAGATAATTAACTAAAACACACGGGAGAAGATGCAAGAACTTTACTTATCATGTTGAATATGATGAAGTGGAAGCATAATAATGGATGAAAATATGATTAAATAATAAAGCTGTTGTCATGGAAGTTATTAGTAGGGCTTTTTTTTTTTTTGCGCAGTTAATTGGTTTCAACTTTTTGGCTCTCATTTTAGGTTTTTGAGGGAGAAGTTAACTTTATTTCAACCACAATGGAATCCTCAGATGGACTTTATGCTGCAGCAGCAAGCCTGGGAATTGATTTGCAGATCTTCTTCTCTTACTCACCTGAGTTGACCAATGAAATTATAGTAAGCTGCATCAATTATGCTACCAAATTGGCAAGGGGCCTGTATCCTAAAATGCCTGACTCAATAACACTTGCTGAGTCATTTTTAACTCAATTTCCAACAATAAATCCTATGGTGGCACATGCTATACTGTCTTCTGGGGCCACGCTAACTGAGTTTCTTGGCTGGTCGCATGAACACAGGATAAATGTTTTGGAAAGGTATCAAGTTCCTGAAGAAAGTGTTGCTCTATTTAGTGCTCTCTGCAAATATGGGGAGCGGGAGGATTCAAAGTCCATAATGACCGATTGCTCCTCTTCTGTATCTTCTGGCCCAGATTCAGACAAATGTCATTTGTATCAAGTCGACAATGAAAGAAAAAGGAAAAAGCACATAAGGAGTTTCGAAGAATTTGAACCCTTCTCAGATGAATTATTGCAGTTTGAGCCTTTACATCAACCAATTGATGGCTTCCTGGATTCTTCTAATCTTTCTGAACCTTGTATTCCTGGTAAATCAAATTATGCTGGAAGATCCGCTGACTCAACAAAGCAAGGATTCAATGTGACTACTACAATGAAAATCCCTTCCAGAGTATCCCATCCACCACGTGATTCTTGGAGTTGCAAATCTCCCCTAATATTGGAGCAGAAAAAACAGCCTTCTTTATCTTTGAAAGATGAAGCGTTGGCTCCAAATTATAAACTGGATACTGCTAGGATGAGCAAAAATTTGACTTGGCATGGCCTCAATTTTTCGGAGAAGCTGGATGAGGACATTAAAGGCGAGGTCATTGACTTAACTGAGGATCCCCTACCAACTAAAAAATTTTCTTTCGATGCTGACTCGAAGAATTTTCTGGGTTCTGACTTCATGAATTTTCCGGATTTAGTGACTGAGACAGAGAAAGATCAGACAAAAGATAAAATCGTGAGAAGATTGTCATTTGATAAGTACAGTCAGCCAGAGTCAAAAAAAGTCTGGAAGTCTTTGAACGATACACAAGGGAAAGTTGACAATAACCTAGAACCGGATTTTGGAATGGAGGTCTCTCCTCTTGATGCCAAGTACCGTGCAAAGATTTCTGATGAGGATTTGACTCAGGCATATAAGAGAAACCTACAAGGATTACCCTTCCAAGAGGAGATGTCACATTTTGGTGGAACTCCACTTTCACGTGCTCTTCATTCAGCTAGTCCATTAAAAAGTTCACCTTGGACAATAGAATTTATTAATAGAATCAAAGAAAAGAGCAGATTGCGTCAAAAAGCATTATCATGTGAGAAGTCTTCCCCTTGTTTTGGGTACTCAGGCAGTACGTTGGAAGTTACTAATAGAAGACGTCCTCCTAATATCGAGCTCTTCACATATCAAGGAGGAAGATCGGAAAATATTCCCAAACAGAAAAGACAGAAGCAGTGTGCACAATCTTCAAAGTCAGCCAAGAATGGAAAACATCCAGCCTCCCTACTTCCTACATGGACACCTAATGATAAGAAAGCAACGAAGGTATGCCCACAGTCCCTTCTTTATCGCAATGGGGAAGTAAATGCAAAATACCAAATCACAAACAGTCAGAGCAACTAAAATCTTTTATAATCTGCTCAAGTGTTTGAATTCATGCATAAACAGTCCAAACTTAGGTAGGAGGGTGAATTAATAATGCAAGGTCGTGGCCTTGGTAGATATGCATCATTACGTTCACCTATTAGTAAAGTCTTGGGAATTTGAGGATTTCAATTATTACAAAATTTTGCAACCCTTAGAAGTGGGTTTCACATCCTCTCGCATTCTTCTGTCATTAGTACGGAACAAGGAGGGGAATTAAATCAAACAATGCCAAAAGCACATTGAAAATTCTTATTGATATTAAAAAGCTACACGTTGGAATTCACAGACCAAGCTTTATATAGGCAACTTAATCTTATTTGGACAAATATTAAAACTCAGGTTATTGTAATCCATATGAAATTCTCTAACTTAAAATCACGGAATCTGGAATTCGAAAATTACCTATAATGTAAGCTTTAATTTTCAAATAAATTACTATAAAAGATTAATGGTGTAAGTAGTTTTGTTTAATAAAAATATCTCTTGCAAGAGTAAAAGTAATTAGTATTACAACTAACACCTCATAGATAGGAGATAAATTCAGACATTACGAAAATGCTCTGTGCTTACAACATTAGACAAACATCTATGATTCTCATGCGACACTGAAGGATTGAAGTAAATCGAATAATGTGCTAGTGCTATAATGAACAACTAAAATTTGCTCTTTTTTTTTGGTTCTTCGGAATCATAGGGTGGTAGAACAGATGGATTGATGCATGAATTGTTGTTTTGCACTATAGGCCTCCACCCCCTTTCAGTATTCTGATAAACGTTTGTTGGATTAAGCTTTTACTTGTAGATTGCCATTTTCAGAGGTCTTGAGATGCGATTTTTCTTCTAAAAATTGACATATATTCAATCGCAGATGCTGACGTTTGCGATGAATGAAAGTCAAAGTCAAACTAAGTTGGTCTGGAATGACGAAACTCAAGGTCAGACCAAGAAGTTTCGGTATCAGACACCAAAATCGCTCTAGGATTGGTGCGGAAAATTGAGGATTTTATATCATAGGAAATTGGGTGAGCTTGATGCTACATTTTCAATGAGTACTTTAACATGTAATAGATTTAGGTTCTGGTCCACTCAATAAGAAATTTGCCTTATAATATTTGTGCTATAATTCAGGATGCTTCTGCAATTTGCAGGTACTTTCTAAAATTATTAGATTAAAAATCCACGCGTTTCAGCGGGTAGATTATATATCTACATTGATCAATTTATATTAACAATTAATAATTATTAATTAGTATAATTATATGATGAAGATGAACACACAGTAGCTGCTCTTTCTTTCATACCATTTTTAAATTTTAATTAATGCGTTTTTATTTTTCATACAACAATAAACATAATCTTTATATTTGAAATAAATATGTAATGTAAAAATTAATTTTATTAAAAAAGGATTAAGTGTAATTATAGATAACTATCCATTAATTAATATTTTTTTTTATCGTTTTTAACTTCCAGTACATAGATTTTGCAAACACTCATCAACCTTTTGCTGAAAAAGTCAAATTGACTAATTATATATTTAAAATAATCAAATTTATTAAAACGCAAACTTTCAAGATTGTGAATTTATTTATTAAAAAAATTAAAAAAGAAGGAAACTAATTCAGATAATTTTTGGCATGGTTGGCCGACCCGATCTAATCTCAGACCGAGCTGAGGTTGGTCCAGGTTAGGCCTTGGGTCGAAAAGGCTAACTAGACTTCAAAAATAGCCCAAAAAGTGAAACCCAACATGGCCTAATTCGTGTACATCCCTATCAGCAACTATAAACCGATTCAAGAATTTTCTTTTTTACCGACTTAGCTGTTTTTCTGGTACAATGCCTTGTTCGGAGTTCGGACCAACGTACACTTTAGTTTAGCAAAAGTTTGAAGAACATATGCATACACTTCATAAAGGAAAGGAAGAAAACTTTATGTATAATTTTTAAGTACTAATAAAATTTAAAACACAATTATAATACATGAAAAATGTTTTTAATTAACTTTTTATAGCTTCTAAAAAATAGATAAACTGTTTATATTTCATGTTTAAAAGAATTATAAAGGGAGAAACTTCTGACATTAGCACAGTAGCTTTGGAAGGGCACAAGTATTAACATGCACCTACTTTTCTTTATATAATAGGAATTTTAAAATGCTTTTACTTTTCATATTTCTTTTCCCATTTTGCGTCAAATGTTTATGAATATCATATTTCATATTTATCTTCGGTTTCGCTAGAAAAGTCAAACTGATTAATCATTTGCTTCGGAGGCAATATCAGGCTCCAGTGAACCGTCCATGGTTACCTTGTCATTGTATCATACGAATCATGACCAGAAGTATTGGACCGCATGGCCAAACAAATCTTAAATGATATAAAAGTAAAGTTACGTACATATGTAGGTCAATTTTGGTTTCTTACAAAAAATGAATATATATATATATATATATTAATTCATTCAGAAAGAGCCAAAAAAGGAAAAGGAAATTATTATGACTATAAAGAAGTGATATAAACCCTAAACACATTCTTTTAGATCACTATATCTTCAAATACATGAATAGATATATTTAGATGATTCAATTTGCGTATAGGTTAACAGAGCAAAGCACTGATTAAACTTGGTTCCACCATTCTGGTGCTCATCTCCTATCTGTACTGATTAAACACATACAAGTGATACCACTTGTATGTTTTGGTTAAGATACAACAGCGGGAAAGAATTCTAGTTCTTCTTACCATTTTTGAGATTACGTAGAGCCATAACAAGCTGTTGTCTTTCACCTTCTACCTCGGCAAATTTAAGGCTGATCTCTGAGTATCTCTCTTCCATCTCTTTCAGCTCTTTTTCCATACTTTTGTTCCTGTCCTTTAGCATTGCCATTTCAGTCATCAATTCACTTGTATTGCACTCACCATTGTGATTATCATGGAAGGCAACAGCCTCATGCCCCGTGCAAGTTTCTGATTCACTGTTTCAGTAAAGTGAAAATGACATTAAATAAAAACACATGCCGCAGCGAGATGTGAGTATAATTGCAAATTTGACAGCTGAAGCACAATGTGTGAAATTTTTATTACAAGGATAATAATAATATAAAGATCAATAGTTATTATGTATGAGGGATCTAGAGATTTAGATAGAAATGGATTTAATTTTTACCTTCTACGTGGTGCTAGACAAACATCAGTGTCTGCTGACTTGACAACTGTTCTTTTTTCTTCAGACTTGCCATTAGTGGTGCTTGTAGCATATGTTCCCTTTACGAAAATAAAATCCATCTGAATTAATATACTGAACAGACGAGTGTAAACTAAAAGTAAAGCGACCTTGACCAGAAAATTTCTTTCAGCTCAAATTCATGTTTGAGAGATCTTAATTCTCCAGCTCGCAGACCTTGTCATCTATAGTTGTATCGTGAACAGAAAATGTTTAACATGATTATTCCTCCAGTCCCAATAACTCATTTAAAAAAATATGTTTGCTTCTCTCTGAATGTGATTTGCCATGTGTTTCAGGTTCAAGTGCATTTGGAGTTTATTTTTAAGGCACTTTAATTTTATTTAAAGTTATGCTAGTTGTATCATGATTATGCATAATATAATAGATAATATCAAATAAATCTAAGCAGAAAATTCATCTCTACCAGTTGTATAATGTTTCAGATAAATGCATTTTATTCTTATACTTTTAGATATGGAAAGAAGAAAACAATGTAATTATGATTCAGTCATGCACATGATTTTTCTCTTTCCTTATTAGCAGTTTAGTAAAATATAATAGTACCATAAAGTATAGGACAGAATGACATGCATTTGAAGTGAGAAATGAAAAGCTAATGTAGCTTTGAAGGAACCCTTGATTCATTAGCTCATAAAATAGTCTAAATGAAGTAGCAGCTGATAAATTTAATCAACCACTGATAACAGTTCCAGTTAAGTACTACCCAATCGATTCTAACTTGTTTTGCAATACAGTTCCTATGTTCCCACCAAGTGTTTTAACTTCCTGCAGTGCAGTGTAATGATTTAGATTTTATAACATTTGATGGCCATGGTGACAATATAGGCTTGACAGATTTTTCTTTACTGTGTAGCGTATCCTCATGTGGGAGTGATCCTATTATATAATCTGATCTCCCACTGCACTAGAAATGCTTTTTATTTTTAGTTTCTGATTTAGAGTCTGGAAAGTTGGATAATTACCTTAGGTGTTTCTGATTTTGACTTCTTGACACATGCCTTTGTGGAAGAAGCAGCTGCAGTGCACTCATCTCTTGAAGTCAATTTGGCATTTGTAGCTGGAACCCGTCCTCTGTTGTTCTTGAGCTTCTTTTCCATAATGCTTAATTCTGCTTCCTTATTTTTCAGTTCTCCTTGTAGTTGAGATATCTTGTTCTTCATATTCTCTTTCTCTATTTGTTCATTATGCATGCTATGTTTTAATTTATTGTGATGCATCTTGAAGATTTGTACTTCTGAAAGCAGGGCATTAAGCGGGAACTCCTTCTCCAGATCATTTATTTCTTTATTATCTTCTTGCTTTGTGATCGCAGTTACATGCTCTGTTGACTTGGTCAATCTATTGTCCTCTGCCATCAGCTTTTTAATTTCAGATCTGAGCATTTGAACTTGAACAAAGAAAGCCTCATCCTTCTCATTCCTTTGCCTTTGTACTTCTTCGAGCTGTTTAGACTTATTCTCCAGGTTTTTTGACATTTGCTCTATTGTTTTTTCTTTCAAGTCTATTTGGTTTAAGAGCTCTTGATGTTTCAACTCATTCTGATCTGTGATAAGCCTGAGCTCTTGATTGCACTTCTGAAGCATTTCTTCCATTAGTTTGTTTTGCTGTTGCAATTCATCAGCTTCTGCAACTGCTTTCATCATCATCTTTTCATTTTCTGCAACTTTGGATGACATTTCAACTGAAAGCATTCTATATTCTTCCTGAAAACGCTCAGATGTGATAGCATTATTGTGTCTTGTCTTTTTCAAGGCTTCCTCAGCTTGTTTTGCCCGTTCTTCCTGCTCATCTTTTGCACATTCCATAGCATGCATATCATCTTCAAATTTCTCTTCCTGCAATTTCAGTTCTTTCTCCAAATTCTTGACTTGATTTTCAAGTTCATTGATACAGACCAAAGACTCTGAAAACTCATCCGTCTGGTGCTTCATCTTTTCTTCTAATATCTCTACTTGTGATTCAAGTTGTTGTACAGTAGCCAAAGAAGCCGAGTTTTCACTTTGTAACACAATTTGTTGTGCTTCACCTTGCTTCAATCTCAAAGAAATATCCAGGTTTTCCTTCTTCAGAAGCTCATACTCTGAGGTGAGCTCCATTAAACGCTTGTTTAGCTCTTCATTTTGCTTATTATAGATGTCTATTTCACCATTCAGGTCCGCAATCTTCTGTTTAAAGAGATCTACTTCTGTGGTATCTGCATATCCATTGGTAATGTTTCGGGATTTTTTATTGATAGAGAGATCCAATATTTCTTTATTCTTTTGTTCCAGCATTGCTTCCAGGTCTCCTACCGCCAACAGTAGCTCAGAGTTCGAGTTCTGTGTCTTCTCCAGTTGTAATTGAAGATTAGTGCTTAACTCCTTTTCATAAACAAGCTCTTCCCTTAATGCTTTTAACTGAAGCCTAGCATCTTTGACCTCAGACTGCAAGGTTTTTGTAGCTTTGGTCTCATCATTGCTTCGCTGGGACTCAAGCTCTTCATATTTAGTTTTGAACATATCTCTCTCCTCTCTAAGGTTGATTATTTGTGTCGACAAATTCTGTGCTCGACTGCTTTCTTTTGCTACCTGCCTACGAAGTGATTGTAACTCGAGTTCTGATACTTCTACCTCCCTCATTAGAGTAGCAATTTCACTTTTGAGCTTTTCAGAGGCATTATCTGAATTCTCTTGAAATCTATCTCTTGGAACGTTATCTTCAAGGCTGTTTGTCCAGTCACCTAAACTTCTATCTGATGCTGAACCCAATGACCAGTCTGTGTTTGACCTCCTACGCACATGGGTTTCTTTAGCATTGGCCTGAACAGTTCCATTATTCAGTCTGAACGTTGAGTCCTGGGCCATTGTCATTCCATCTTGGATGTTGGCCAAGTGCCCATCCTATGAAACAATTGGGCAACAAATGTGAATTTTATCGTATCGCCATTCAACTATGTTCAATTCTATAAAGTGCTAGATATAAAGCATCGTAAGAAACATTACTTCAACATTAAAAGAATTGTCATCTGTACTGCCATAGCTCAGTTGATGATTCAAGCTTCCATCATTGTAAAGCTCCAGAGTTCCATCTTCCCCGTTTCTGAAATTAAGATATATGGTTTCTAAATGTGTAATTAACAAGCTGAATGTGAAATTCAATCAACAAGCTGTTGTGGTTTATGTTCACCTTTGATCAGCATATCCTTCCACATTCTGAATTGTCACCTGTCTCAACAATTATTTTGCAAGTGAGGAATCACTATTCATGTTAGTAAACTGATGTTACTTTTTCTTTTTGGCCACTAATAATCTGATGTTACTAAAGTGTTACTAGATTTCAAAGTTAACAAAGCTCCTATGAAGCTCACAATGTTAAATATATGCTGTATATCAAGAGAATGAAAAATATGAGACTGTGATTTTGGGCACGTTGAGAGTGACGCAAGAAGTGAGACAATGAGAAAGGGAGAGAGGATACTAACATGTAAAATTGCACCCGAATTAGCAAACTTCAAGGGGAGAGAAACAGTCAGTGGCTCAATTTCTGCTACAAAATCTGCAAAATCGACTGAAGCTTCCCCAAGAAAGCCAGATTTTGAAGATCCCTGCAAGAAACCACGGCGATTAAATTTTCCAGCCAACTGCTTGTCTGGTAAAGAAAAAAAATAAAAAATTGCTTACAGTTGAAACAACGAAATGGTAAATTTTCTCATGTAATTTTCCTGATTTTGAATCCCTGACGAGTTTAACTGATTCGAAAATCGGGTTCTCCCATATACAGGTTCCATCCTGCACTGCAGTTTTCTCCAGTTTCACCGTCGGCTTCCCGACATCATCAGGCACCAGGGATATCATCAGCGCAGACTTCTTTATCTTCGGCACCTAAAACAAACGAGACACACGCTAAGGTGAGACTGCCTCTAGAATCTGTACACTACTATATAACTTTCCTACTTTTCTGAATCAATCGAGTTTTAAAATTACAGGGCATTATGTTTCAATTATAACCGCTACGCCAAACCAGAATTCAGGTTTAATAGCAGAATGAGAGGGGGAAAAAAGCTTAATAGTTTTCTTCGTCTTACCTGAGTTGCCTGGAACTGCAATTTGAATACCGCTTTGATCTTGTTCTTCTTGCTCCATGACTTGAACATTTTTCCAGCAGATTGACACAGTTTAGAGGCCAGAAAATCCGCTTACAAGCCGAACCTCATTGTGGTTCCGGAAGAAATTTGTGTGACCTGCTGATTTCAAATCAGCAACCTATTTCCAATTGGACACACTTGGCAGTATCAGGACGTCCTGAAACCAACGAGTCTCGTGTGTAGTCACCAGTCAACAGATTCTCCTCATTTGCTTATCTGAGACTAGATCCTGCCCTGAACTTGGTTGATTAGTAAACTAAATTAATTTAGGATTCGAAAAAAAAAATTGAACCTGATACAGACCAGTTTTCTTAGAAGCTTTTCCTTGGGAGTTTTTGAATCACGGATTGCTCTGAGTAACGCTGCTTTTGGGTTCGTAACGCTAAGGACAATGAAGAAACTGAGGGAGGAACTTTCAAATGGCAAAATTGACTATACACATTTAAAGTCTGAATCAAGAAGAAGAAGAAGTATAACCATATTTTTAATGAGCTTAAGTACGATTCAGATCCTTCAATAATTTGCGGGAAAGGAACGAGAAGAGACTTGACTTGTCTCTACGTGAAAATCACGGTGGCTGGCTTTTCTTTTCTTCCTCTTTATTTTAATTAGTTAAAATAAAATTAAAGTAAAATTAATTTATATGTCTATTTAATTTAATAAGAATTACTACAACTTTGTGGCCATGCATCCTCAAGTTGAAATGTCTCATGTCATTTTTTTCAAACAGAAATAATAATTTATTTGTAATATCAATATAAAATATAAAATTTATAGCAAATTCACACAACTCGCGAGCAACATGAGTCATTCTTCAATTATATACAATGCACAGAAAGACTCACTTAATTATTCTTCTGATGCTTCATTAAGTTTAAAACCAATTTAAAATTACATATCAAAAAATAAAATGAGTATGAATATATGTAGTAAGAAGATACTAAACAGTTTAAATAAGACTGATGATGGTAACCTTCCATTAAAAAACAAATTGAGAGAATCTATTTTGGTTGCTTTATTCTTAAAATAGGACGCACGTAATGTCAAGATGCTTGTAATTGGGGCGTTAGAGTTGCTCTGAGACTGAAATGCGATCTCACTAGGAGGCCACAGAATGGTAGGAGTAAAGGTTCAAATTAGCAGCTAGATGGTAATTTTTAAATCATAATGCACAATCTATATATAAAAAAACTGTAATAAGCACAACTTATTTCACCCTATTCTTATTATAAATTATTTTTAATTATTTCATACAGATTAAAGAAACTAGTTAAAATAATTTATATTTTTAATTTTTTTTAAAAAAAATATTATTATTTTCTAAGATTACATTCAATTAAATTCATTCCTTAACTTTTAAATTTTCAAATTAACCAACTTCTAATAATAGGGTATTTATTGAAAAAATGATATTCTAGATATTTTATAATATGACTTATGTTTAACAACATTGTAGAATGTTAAAAGTATTTCTTTAACTCCGCCTATCAAATCATACTCACATTAGTTGTGAAGAATTGATCACTATAAATTTTAGGATTTAAAGTCATAGGGCACAATTGACTAAAATTACACCCCACACACAATTTTCATTTTTTTTTTAAAGGTGGCCTATATTATATAGACACAGTTTTTCAAAAGGGGACCATGTGCATCTGCGCTGTCTTTCACAACTAACAACCCATAAGTGGATCGCCTTGCTGCACTGGGACAACATGAGTAGCGTTCAGTCGGGAATGAGTTGTAAATGCGAATATAATTAGGCCAAAATTACATCTTACCGTTAAAAGTCGAGACAATTACATTTAAGGACCCGGGTACACAAAATTTATGCTAAAAAGTCATAAAATCAAATTATTTTTAAAGATCAAAATCAATATGTAAATATATATAATATATAGCTACAAATAGAGCTATTTATAGATTATAAATAATGTGATTTATTTCATAGGCTACTTAGCATTTACAATGCTAAAACTAGCAAAGTGATTGGAAAATTTCTGTCTATTCGATTGTACAATGGTTTATACCAATATATGCACAAAATAGTTAATTTTCCTAATAATGACTAATAAATACAATAAAGGCTAATAAATGCAAAAGATATTATACTCATAATTACAGAATATTCTAGAATGTAACATCCCCTTAAACTCAAGATGGCTTAATAGGAAGCAATTTGAGTTTGTTTATTAGAAACTGAAAGAGGCCTGGATTAAAGGATTTAGTGAACAAATCAGCTGGCTGGTGCTTGGTTATAATAGGAACAAGTTAGATAGTTCCTTGAACAATATGTTACTGAGTAAAATGACAGTTAATCTCAATATGTTTAGTTCACTTATGAAACAGTCATTATAAGCAATTTTAATTGTAGTTTGGTTATCATAATAGATATTTGTGGAGGATGTACGTGATGCCCCTATCTCATCAAGTAACCAACAAAGCTAGAGTACCTTAGAGGTCGTGTCAGTTAGTGTGCGATATTTTGATTCAGCATTAGAATGAGAGGCTAAGGTTTGCTTCTTACTTCTCCAAGAAATGAGGGAAGTTCCTAAGAAAATACAGAAGTCAGTGGTAGACCGTCAATTAACATGGTCACCCACCCAATTAGCATCAGAATAAGCCCGAAGAGTAAGAGAAGAACTAGCAAAAAAGTGGAGGCCATGATACAAAGTGCCTTCGACATATGGAATAATTCTAAGAATAACTACATAATAGGTAGTCCTGGGTTCAGACATAAATTGGCTGACAATGTGAACTGCATAGGTAATGTCTGGATGGGTCACTGTAAGATAGATGAGTCACCCAACTAGTTGACGATAATGAGTGAGATTCTTCAATAAGATGCCATTAGTTGGGGTAAAGTGAACATTATGTTCAATAGGTGTATTTTCAACATTCTCATCAAAAAGATATACCTGTGATATCAAATTAGTTGCGTATTTAACCTGAAAAAGCGAAATTCCATCCTGCACATGATATACCTCAAGACCAAGAAAATAACTTAGTCAACCAAAATCCTTCATTTCAAACTACATTCTCAAGTAAGTCTTGTGTTTCTAAACACCCATGATATTACTACTCGTGATGATCATGTCATCAATATACAAGAGGAGTAGAACAAGACCCTGAGTTATACTTCAAACAAATAGAGCAAAATGATGAGAGTTACAAGTAAAGGAGAGATGTCTAGTTTTTTTTTTAAAAAAACGAAAGGAGATATATCTAGTTAATATCAAATTGATAAATTTTATAGGATTTATATTAATTTTTACAAAAAATTATTGTTAATTTTTTTAAAAAAAATTACTAGTTGTAGCTTTCTTAAAATCCTAAAATTTTTTGTTTAAAATAGTAAGTCCCATTAAATATTATTATTGTAATTCTAGTCTTTAAAAATAATTATAACTTTTAAATATTCTTTAGCTTAAATTTTTTAAGATTTGGATTCGATGAACTTTTCTCTAAAAAATTTTGGATGAAATTTTTTTTAAAATTATAATTATTTTTAATTAATGATAAAAAAATTTTAGCCAAATTTGAATGGATTTTGTACTAAGCCTTAAAAAATTGCTTAAATTCAAGAAATATACAATTTTAGAGAATTATTAATTAATGAAAACAATTAATACTAAATTTTAATAAAAAATAAAAAAATTTAGATGACGAATAGTAACTTTTCTAAAATTCGGTGACAATAATTCTATTAAAAATAATATTTTTTTAAAAAAATATAGTAATTAACTTCAGTCTTTCTTTAAAAATACCATAATTTATAATATTCGTTGTTAACTTAATTTTTTAAGATATGGGTTCATAGATGTAATTTCCCCTAAAGAATTTGGTCCACCACACAACTTTAAGCGAAAATGAAAGGACTGTAACGCACCGTTTTAATTTTGGATTAGTGGCTTCTTATTTGTGTAAGTAATTAATAAGCATTGATGAATGTGCCGCTGTCGGTGGCCGATCGGACATCAATGTGATTAACAAAATTTTCTTGGGACTGAACGCTGATTAACATTTTAATACTTATATAATTATAAAATTTTTTAAGAATGTAAGTTAAAGTTAATTAACTATCATAATCTTTTTAAAAATTATATTTTTTTAAAACAACCCTTAACTAATTTTTTTGGGATACATTTTTTTTTAATATATAATTAATATTATCTTGTATATCTTAAATAATTTTATATTTAATATCAAAACAAAAAATACTATAATTAAGATAGAAGGAAATATTATCTATATATATATATATCCATTTCAATGATAAAGCGGAACCTTTGTTGGAATAAAAAAAAAAAAGCAGAATCCTTTTCTTGAGGAAAAATATAATTTTTTATCCAAAACGAATATTAGATAAAAATTCGAATATTGAGAAGGCACAGGTGTCAAGTCTCATGCAGTATTAATGATAACGTAAAGGTGTACGTGTTATTCTACGGAGCTCTCAATTAATGGCTTTCAATGTCCCAACTCATACATCCTTGTCATGTAGGAAGTTTGTTATTTCATCCCATCCTCTCCGTCACGACCCTCACCACAAAGTAATTGTGTCCTCATCTTTTTTTTGTCCCACTTTCTTTCTTTACTTCATTTTTTTTTTGGGCCTGATTAATTACTTCATAAAATTAAAAATGTGGGAAATGGGGCCAAAAAAAAATGACGACACAGGAAAACAAAATCCCTCTTCAACCTATGTTTCCGTTCTTGATCACTTGTGAGTCTGAATTTTTTAGAAATGAATAGAGTTTGTATATATGTTGCTCAAAAGAAAGAAAAATAGAGTTTGTACTTTTCTTTAAAAAATTAGCTAGGTTGAAACATAAGGATTTTGTATAATCAGAGTAGGTTTTATAGTTCCAAAAAAGTCAACAAAATCTTTATATTGGAAGTGAGATTCGATAAAATATAAGCTATATTCTTATTAACTAAATCAATTTTCATGGGAATAAAATTTTTATTTTTTTATTAGGATGATTAAAAAAAGTTTATATTTTATTGTTTTTTATTTCTAATAAAATAATCACTATTAAAGATATTATTTAAAAATATATTTATTTACATTTTTTAAAATAAAAATTTTAATACTGACAAACATTAAAATTTTAACAGTCTAAATCAAATTTAAATATTAAAAATATATAAACAAACAGTCATTAGAATTTATATGTCAAGTCGATTATTCACAACATGTAAATATGGTCCGTGATATAATGTAAACTTTACATTTTATTATATTTGTGTATAATAATATAAAAAATAAAAATAAAAATATGAATATAATTTATGTTTTATTATCTTTATCTCTTAGAGTAAAAATTTGATTATTTGTTGAATTGAAAATATTTAGATCAAGTAGGCTACGACTTTTTTGGTCTAATAAGGTCCCCATGATCCGGTTGTGCATGATAATCATAATAATAATAATGTGGGAAAAAAGGTGAGATTAGCTTTTTAAAAGTGATGGGAAATCATCGATTACCAAACATGGCGTCCGAAAGTCATCGGGTAGTGGTTAAGCGCTTTTACTGATGCTCTCCGGTAACCAAAAATTGATGTTGTCTGACAATGATGGAGCTAATGTCAACTTAAAAACACTTGGTTAACCAACACAAGTCTCACAAGGAATGGTAGGATTTCTCATAAGTAGTTTGACCTCAATTTTTATCTATAAAACCAATTTAATTAAAAAAAAATCTATACTTTATCTTTATAAATATCTTCATTAATATATGAGGAAGATTAATTCATGTTGTTAACGGATACTCTTGATTTATAAAAAAAAAAACGCTTTTGATTATTTAGTGGATTGATATAATATATATATATATATTGTATACATCTTTTTTTTTACCAATGATTAAAAAAAAACGCATCAAGTTCAAAACAAAATAGTATACTTCCTCTGTTTGAACATGATGAAATCCAAGATTTAATTTTAATGATACGTTTTTTTTTTTCAATAATCTCTTAGAGAAAGATGGTCACCTAGAAAAGTTTTTTTTATAATTTTTTTATCTAAAGGCTTTGTTTGGTTGGTAGTAATCTACACTGTAAAAGTGGATGGGAGAGGGAACAAAATAGATTAAAGCATGTTTGGTTGGGCTCAATGGAATGAAAGTTGGAAAGCTCATTCCAACATATGTGAGAATGATGATTCTCATCATCCTTGGATGAAAAGAATCTCATTTTGAGAATAGAACTCGAAGTTAAAACTATTATAGCATCCTCGTAAACAAATCAAAATTATTGAAATGCCATCATGGAAATGGAAGTTTTCTTATACTGCATTTGGTATATGGAAAATTAATTGATGGAAAGAGAAAATGAGAGAAAGTATAAAAATCGTATTTGGTAGATGATAATATAACTTTGTTGAAAAAGGAATTTCTCATGTTCATGGTAAAGAACTCTTCTATTTTCATTTTCTTTCCCATTCTCACATTAAACCAAATGGACACTTAAATGCATACTTTTTTTTTTCGCAAGCCAACTCTTATAATTTGTTTGGTTCAATTACAGGAGGATGGGGAATGTAATGTAGTAATGATTATAATGAATTTATTTGGTATGATATAAAAGAATGAAGGGATAATGTTTATTTTTGATAAAAAAATATAAATAAATATAGAATGACACTTTTGCTCCTGCCCAAAAAAATCAACCCCCATCATTCTCCTCCCTGACATTGTTACCATTGCTGGTTATCATTTTCGCTAGCACAAATCAGAACACACCACATTCAACATCAATAAACTAAAAAACTATGGTAGTCATGAAGATCGCTGGTATGCCACTATGAGATTTTGTTCCAAAAACCAGATCTATGGGTTTGAGCACGAAGGGAAGAACATTCAAGGTTTTAGATTTTGTTCCAGAAATAGATATGTGGGTTTGAGCAACCATTCAAAGGTTTGAGCGTATAGAAAAGCAAATCAAAGGTCTCAAATTCAAAGATGAAGGCGACATCCACTGATAAGGAAGAAGATTCAGAGATTGAGGTGACCTCAGCATTTGAAGGATTAAGGTTGAGGATAGAGGATGAGGATGGATGAGAGGGAGAATGTATGATGGCGGACGACGAACATTTGAAGGCGACCTTTGGTCCCTCGCTACTAAATCTGCTTTGTCATTGTAGGGTCGCCGTTGGCAGAATGAGGATGGTTGCCATTTTTTTTGTTTTCATAAGGGTAAAAAAGTCTTTTGCTCTAGATGCTTTGGATATATGGAAGGCATCAAGATTACTTGAATTTAGGTAATCTTCAAGCTCGAGATAAAGCTTATTTCCAATGTAAAGACTAATCAAACACAACAACTCATGTAATGTAAACCAAATTACAGCCACCCACACCCCCCCTCCCTCCGGCCAAAGTAAGCAAATCAAATGGGCAAATAGCACATACTTGAATCAGGCACACTTGTTTTGTTCCGTGAACATTTATAGGGGGGTGGGAAGTTCATTTTTGCAACCACACCCAATTTTGGAGCTAATTTTGGGTTTATTTTTTATGCTAAAAAGAAAATTAATGAGATATATATTCATGGAAATAAATCTCAAAATAAAATGCAGATTCTATTATCACTAGTAATTAAATTTTTAATTTTAATTACTAACCAAAAATCTTATTTTGTTATTACTATTTTAAAAAATATTTTTACCAATTAAAAATAATTTTTATTGATATTTTTATTAAATACATATAACAATTTCTTACTAATTAACGATTAATTAATAAAGAATATTTTAATATTTTTTGTATAAAATTTTTGATATCTAAAAATCATATTAGATTTTGACTAATCTAAGTCAAGTCGAGTAGGATCATAAGGGCAACAAAATTCTCTTAATAAGATTTTAATAAAGTTACATATCGAAAGCTCAAACTTTAAACTATTAGTTAAATTAGCATAACCCATAACATCTGAGCCATATGCTTGTTGGTTATTTTAATGTATTTTTTCACTTAGGATATTATAGTCATTTAATAACTTTCATTTCCATTCTTATATTATTTCTATCCTACAAAACATAAATATGAAGAAGAATGAGAAATTCTCTCCAAGTGAGCATATAAACCCTTGCCTGTGAAGTGTGAGTTTGTAATATCTCTATTTTTATGGGATATTATAAAATAAATAAAAGATGAAAAATGAAGTAAGATGAAAATGCTGTATATAATCAGGTTTCAGAAGGAATTAATTTCTCATTTAATTTTCAGAAGAAATTATCTTTGATCCTTAATTGGAATTAATTTTCCACAAGATTCTTAGCAGAAATTAATTCCAGAACTCACTCCAGAAAATATGTAATGTACCATTTGAATGAAAGCCCGCTCCAAGCTGAGCGCAATGGTATAAGTATTGCGTATCCGAGAGGTCTAGGTTGAGAGATAGACCAATTTGAAAGTTAATGTGAATATTGAGAAGGAAATAATAAAAAATTGGTCTTTGGGTAAAATTACAAGCAAGTGCTCGAAAGAATGGATAATTATATTTTTGACCCGACTTAAGGGCATAACAGTCATTTTTCAAATTAGAAATAAAATGTGAATAATGCGTTTAAGGCTCAAAAATAAAAAAGTTGACATTGTAAAACATTAAAGGAATTGGGAAAAACAGAGAGATATCATTAAGTGTGAAGAAAAGTAAATAAGTCATTTTTTCTAGTTAAATAAAAAAATAAGAAAATTATATTTGGGTCCCAAGAATCAAGAATCTTTACAATTTAGCCCCTTAAGAATGTGTTCGTGTAATGTAAGGGGAAGGAGAAAGAAGTTTGAGGAAAATTACACCTAATGACCTGAAAGTTTCAAGAATTATAAATTAGCCTCGAGTTAAGGCCATTTTTGTAAATATAAAAAATTATAGTTAAAATAAAGCTCTCAATGAGTTAAGCCCAATGGTATGTAGTATGGAATTTAATGAGATCAAAATAATACCTATTGAGTAATTAGAGTTTAATATTAATATTTTACCCAATAAAGGCTATTTAAACTGCAGAGAGAGACAATATTAATTCAAGAAAAGTGAAAGGGACTTGCTAAAATATATTTTGGATCAAAATAATGACTTTGAACTAAAAGTAATTGTTGGATAATCTCGTACCAATTTAGTGACAATTTTGGTAAAAATACTTAATTGGTACGGGTAAATTTAATCGGTAAAATGTATTTTGATCCATTAAAATTTGATAAGCATTTTTGGACAATTTTCCCCCAATTTGGCGTGACCAAGGCTGCAAGGGACATGGAGGGAATTTATTTCATTAATTTTTTGTCCAATACTTCTCAAATAAGGTAAAGTTTTTTGGATAAAAAGGTAATCTTGATTAGTTAGATGAATAGCTAGTTAATTAAATCACTTAATCTCTCTCCCCTTCCATTTCAGGCGTGGACAGCTGGCCATGTGGGAGAATTCATTATTTAAATGATTTTTGTAAATGCTTCTTGAAGAAGTATTTGAGAAAAAAGAAAAAAAAAAGAGGTAAAGTAACTTTGTGAAAAAATATCTCTCCTCTCCTCATGTGTTGGCCGACCTTCACTCATTTAGAAAGAAAGGATAAGTGGTCTGAAAACAAGAAAGAAAGGAAGCATGGCGTGAATAAAGAAAAGGGAAAGAGAGGAAGAGAAAGTGAAGACAAGTGAGCAAGGTTGGAAGTTCAAGCATTAAGGTAAGCTTTTATACTATTAGCTTGTGTTTTCAAGAAATTAGTGGAGCCTTCATGAAGTTGTCTTCTTCCTCTTTCCTCCATGAATTTCAGCCATGATAGAGCTTGAGTAAGAGATGAGTTTTTGGCCAAATAAATAAAGGGGAAAGCTTAGATTAGTTGTTAGAAGTATGACTTCACAAGTGGTTTGCAAAATAGAATTTTAGGGGTTGGTTTGAGATTTTATGAACCAACACTGTGAACCAATGATTTATGTAGCTCTTTGATGTTATGGTTAGATTCAAGAAGATTAAGTAAGTGTTTGGAAGAGGTATGCCAAAGGTGAAAAGCAAGGAAAGTCATTAAGGTAGCATTTTAACCATTTTTGCATTATATTGTCTTGTGATTTTCTATGAATTTGATGATGTGCCATATAATTGTTTTGATGTTTTATGATGTGGCTGAGTTAGATGAAGGGGCTTGTGACCCGGGGTAGCCCGATTTACAAAAAAAAACTCTGCCTAAATTTTTATGGAGTTATATGGCTTAATTTGTTCAAAGTGTTTCTTGATTGCTTCCATGACCCTTTTATGATAAATGTGATGATATGTATGCTTGAATGGTAATTGCTACTAAGATTCTTTGAATCTCACTCTTCCAAATGCTAACCATAATAGGACCAAGCAATGCAAGGAATTCAAGGAGAGCTAAAGGGAAAGAGGAAGAGAATGATGAATGATATTATTATGCAAGTCTTAATGTTATGTTTTGGGAATTTGTATAAGTTTGTATGAAAGGGGTAAATCCTGTATGATGCCCTGAATACATTCTTTTAAGTCATCTATGATATTATGCATGAAATTGGAGCAATAAATGTCAATGTAAATATGTTATGAAGCTCATTTTGCCAAGATAAGAATGGAAATGCTCAATTAGAAACACCTTGAGAATAATGATGGTACTGTTCATATGAAATAGGATATAATGTATGAGTGTTATATACGTCCAAAAAGTAGATAGAATGAGAATTTTATAAAGCTAAAGAACACCTAAATTAGACAAGTGTATGATTTATAATGAAAATTTGAAGTTAGGATTCAAAACTGGACAGTATTAGAAAAACTGGAACTTACACTGTGAACACTGGATTTTTTAAAAGGTACTATAAAATCGAGTATAGCTCCAAAAACTTAGTGATTTTCATTTGTGGAAAGCTCCAAGTCTTAGGGAATGAATGCCACTGGTTTGAAAGATTTTGGAGCTATAAAGAAGGAGTTATGTAATTTCTCCTAAAACTGTTCCAGTAGTGGTAGTGTTCTGATCTTTTATGATTTAAGTTAATGTTATGCCCTGTACAAGTTGAATAAATGTACAATAAAAATATTTCTAAAAAGTAGACTCACATGGATTTCCAATGACATAAATAATGTATGATTTGGATTAGGATATAATGAGATATGAATTTTTCAATATAAGGCCAAAATTCTAGGGAAGAGAAAATGACCAAATGTATAGTAAATATTTGAGGAATAAACTGTATAAATTTGTCAAGAGAATGATCTGTTTAATATTTTTCCCATGTAAAGAAGGATTTTATCTATCTTTAGAAACTTGAATCACTATGAAATGATTTTTCTAGAATTAGCTATAAATTTTCAAAGTTCAGTCAACAAAGTAGAAAGTACCATATGAACAGTAACCGAAAATTTTGAAAATTCTGATTTTTATTCTTATGTGATTCAAGCTTAGGATCAAGTATAATCAGACTTAAAAGGAATTTAATACATGGGAAATGAGTCTAAAAGTAAATTGTTATAGAGTTCGCTAGCCTATGCGGTTATCTTTCCTTCTCCTTTCTTGTTTTGTATCTCTAATGATAGTTTAGGGAGTTTTAGAGGTGGTGTTTTCATCATCTTGACATCTTTAGCAACACTTTTATTGTCTCAGTGGAGGTAAACACGGTCTTTCAATGGAAAACTCTATGCTTGTAGACTAGTCTGTTGGCAAAAAATGCATTGGAAAGAAATTTGCTTTGTAGGGGAAATGTCATTGCTATGAAGTCTTATAAGAAAAACAATTGACAGCCACTTTTTGAGCGTGCTTAGGGATTAAAAGAACCTTGAATGGGCATCAAAGATGAAGGTGGAAACATGTTCATGTTTGCTTTTATGGAAGAAAGTGACATGCAGAGGATTTTGAGAGATAGTCCTTAGACTATCTGATGCAATTAGTGTTATCAAACCATAGCATTAGCGAAAAATTGCAAAAGATGTGAATACTTGTGATTTTTGGGTACAATTTCATGGTATTCCTTTTGAAGGGATGGAGTGTAGTAATATTCTCAAATTGGGTGCTAAAGTGGGTAGGGTTATTACTTTTGAGGATCCTATGCATAATGGTGCAAACATAAGGAGTTTTCCCCATGTCATAATAGAAGTTGATATCAACAAGCCATTCCTTCTGGGAGTATGGATTCTACATCTGGAGAATTCAAATATATGGATCCTATTGAAATATGAAAAGTTAAGAGACTTCTATTACAATTGTGGTAAGGTTGGACGTGAACATCATTTTTGCATTACCAAGCTGGAGAAGATCTCGAAGGAATCCACAAAACCAAAGTATGATGGTGAAATATGTGTTTCTCTAGCTAGAAACATTATAAAAATTGCAGTTATTGATGGTGTTGATTTATGGAAAGTGCTTGCAGTTTCGACAATGGTGACCCTAGGTAACGTTGGCAACGAGGAGAATGGAAATATCCCTTCATCTTCCCATGTTTGTGGAGTTGGTGATGAATTTGTGATAGAAACACACAAAACTTTTTATTCCTCTACTGTGAATATATATACAAGATGATCCAAAGAAGCTAGAGACGCATATCACCCAAAATCATGAATATTATAATGCAATCCCTAAGACTTCGTAGCCTATTAAAAAACTATCTAAATATATTTAAACAAATATGGAAAATTTGAGAGCTATTTACAGATAATATATAGGTAATAAATATATAATTCAGCACATAATAATATTCTTCACTCCCCCTCAAGTTGAAGCATGTAAGTTCACAATGCCCAACTTGCTTCTCAAGTGCTGGAACCTGTCTTTTCCAAGTGCCTTCGTAAATATGTCTGCAAATTGCTCTTTTGTCCATATCTTTGTTGGTTTTACCTCTCCAGACTTCACATGTGCTCTTATAAAGTAGCTATCCATCTCCACGTGTTTCATCTGCTCATGGAAGACTAGATTCTGTGTAATATGTAACGTTGCTTGATAATCGCAATACAGCATAGTTGCTTTCCTTTGTGTTGCTCCAAGCTCATCCACAAGCCACCTTAACCAGATTAACTCACTCACTGTGTTGGCTATTGCTTTATACTCTAATTCTGCCGATGACCTTGAGACTACGCTTTGTTTCTAAGTTCACCATGATATAGGTGAGCCTCCTAGCTTCACTGGGCACCCTGTGCATGAGCGTTGATCTAGAGGACTCTTCCCCCAATCCGCATCTCAGAAGGCTTCTAACTCCAATGGCCCATCACTTCTCAAGAAGATACCCTATCCTGGTGTTCCCTTCAAATACCTCATAATCCTCTCAACAGCATTCAAGTGCATTTGCTTAGGTGCTAAAGAGTATTGACTGAGTGTGTTCACTACATAAACTATGTTTGGCCAAGTTACAGTCAGATACATCAACTTCCCAATGAGTTTCCTATAGCTCATCTCCTCCACATCCTTATTGTCATCACAGTCCTTGTCCTCATTATCGTCATGTATCACTAATCAACAATTTTACTCCATAGGAAATTCTGATGGTCTGCATCCTTCCATACTAACTTGCTTCAGTAAGTCCAAAGTGTATTTTCTGTGGTTCAACATTATTCCTTGTGTAGACCTGGCAACCTCAATCCCGAGGAAGTATTTTAGCGGTCTAAGATCTTTGATGCTAAATTTGTTATCTAAGTAACTCTTGACCTCGTTAATCTTCTCTATGTGTGTCCCAGCTATAATCACATCATCTACATAGATTAGTGCTATGATGAACATTGATTCCTTGCTGTATATGAACAAATAGTGATATGCTCATGATTGAACAAAACCTACATTTTTTAATGATCCCGTGAATTTCTCATACCAATTCCTGGACGCTTGTTTGAGACCGTAAAGTGACTTTCTCAGTCTGCATACTCTAGTGTCTCTTTCCTGAGCAAAACCTTCTGGGAATCTCATGTATACTTCTTCATGCAAATCTCCATGTAGGAACGCATTATTTACATCTAGTTAATGTACTATCCATCCTTTCTTTGCTGCTATGACAAGTAATGTCCTCACAGTCACAAGTTTTGCAACTGGTGTGAATGTCTCGTGGTAGTCGACACCCTCCTCTTGAGTAAACCCCCTTGCTACAAGTCGTGCTTTGAACTTGTCTAGATCTCCAATGGGTATGTACTTCACTTTAAACACCCACTTGGAGCCAATGATGTTCTTGCTTGGTGGTGCTTCCTCCAATGTCCAAGTTCCATTCTGCTCAAGTGCCTTAATCTCTCTCCTCATTGCTTCTCGCCAATGCTCATGCTTCACTACCTTCTTAAAGCTTTTTTGTAACACCTTACTTTTAGACTTATTTTCTATGAATTAGACTCCTTTTAAGTCTAATTATACTTGATTCTAAGCTTAAATCACATAAGAATGAAAATCAGAATTTCAAAAATTTTCAGTTACTATTCATATGGTAGTTTCCACTTTGTCAACTGAACTTTGAAAATTCATAACTAATTCTAGAAAAATTATTTCATAGTGATTCAAGTCTTTAACAATAGATACAAACCTTATTTACATGGAAAAAATATGAAACTGAGCATTTACTTGACCAATTTATACAGTTTATTCCTTAAACATTTACTGTATATTTGGTCATTTTCTCTTCCCCAGGATTTTGACTTTATATTTAAAAATTCATATCTCACTCTACCATGAGCCAAATCAAACATTATTTATGTCATATAAAATCCCTGTGAGTCTATTTATATAAATAATTTTCTTCTATATTTATTCAACTTGCACAGGACACGGTGTTAACTTAAATCATAAAGGATCAGAATTCCACTTTTGCTGAAACAGTTTTGGGAAAACCTCCATATCTCCTATCATATAGCTCCAATTACCTCCAAATCAGTGGCATATGAAACTTAAAACATATGCCTTTCCATAAATATAAACCACTGAATTTTTGGAGCTCTGTACGATTTATATTATCTTTTTAATTTTCCAGTACTTAACTTTCAGTTTCCAGTTTTCCCAATCTTTCTCTGTTCTGAACCCTAACTTAGAAAATTCACCATTAATTGTACATAACTCCAAATGAGATGAATTAGGTGTCATATTAAAGCTGGAGATTCCCTCTATCTGGAATAAAAATATCATAAACTTACCCTCACATTAAGTATATAACAAGGCTGAATGAAACAGACATGTTGGGAAAATGCCCTGTTTCAGTCCACATTGCAATTTCCTTGCCAAAACCCTTGCAAATGAACTCATTTTGGCATGTAACTTGGTAGAATATAACTTTATATCCCAACATACAGAACTGGAAATTTTCATACATTTTCTACAACATTAACATATTATTCACTATTTTATAATTTCATATAAAGCAAGGCACAAATAACCATTCACCCTATAACACAATGGCTTGCAACATCATTTCCTTCTTCATGCCTTTTGCTCCTTCCTTAACTCTTTTGCATTGGTTCTCCCTAGCATGGTTAGTCATTGAAGGGGGGTGAGATTCAAAGAATCTCAGTAGCAATCACCATTCATGCAATCATATTATCACATTAAGCATATAATCATCATAAAATATCAAGTAAATGCTTTTAAACATTTATGCCATAATATTTTACAAAAATTTTGGCAGAGTTTTGTTTTGTATTTTGGACATCCTGAGGTCTCAAAACCCTCAATTAACTCAGCCAATATTCTTAAAGCATCACAATTGATCATAGCAAACAATAGGCAAGTCATCAAACTCATTGAAAATCACATGACAATATAAAGTAAGAATAGGTAAATTGCTACCTTCATGATTTTTCTTACTCTTCAACTTGATACCAATGCTACCCCTAGCTTCCTTGGGCTTCTTCAAGTCCTAATGCATAATCAAACAATTATTCAAGCTAATGGTTCCATGACTTTCTTCAAAAAGTGTTCATAAAACCCTAATTCTTCAAAAATTCACCAAAAATTCATTCCTTACTCAAAAATGATGAATTATACCTCTATTCCATATAATTTTTCATGAGGAATCCAAATATGGCCTCAGAATTGCCAAATTCCATCTCTAGTTCGGTTACTGTTCATTCCGAATTAAGCTTCAAAAAGCTAAAAATTTCACTTTCTTAATCTTAAGCTTTTTCTTGTACAACATACTTGTATCTACCTATTTTGGACCCAAGGAATCCATTTTTGGGGTCAAAATCATGAAATTCTCTTTCATTTCCAAACCCTAAATAGGCAGAAATTTTCATAAATTTGTAGAAAAATATCTACCCGATTAATTTGCAATCTAATGGCATAATCTTAATCCTTGAAGCCTATACATCACTTTTCATGGATCACTTTCTTCATGGCTTCATTTTCTCTCTCTACTCTCTCTCTAGGTTGAAACTTTCAGAGGGAAAATGGAGAGAAATAATCCATGAAACATGATAATACTCAAGTATGTATAAGAGGATAACCATAGAAATCTATCTTGAGAGTTTTAGGTCCAAACAAGTCCTCTAGCTTGGTCTTCTTTTTCACTTCTTTCCTACGCCTTCTTCTTCCTTTTCTTCACTGGTTCAGCGTGTTGAGACGTGAGGGAGATGAAGTTTTATGTCTCAAATGATGATTAGTCATGTAATTAACTACTTAGCTTTTTTTTTATACACTTTTATTTACTTTATCTTTTAAAAAGCTTTTCACATAATTTCATTTATATCCCAATCTGAATTCCCACGTAATTCAATCCCTTTTTGGTCAAAAATTGCTCTAATGATTTTTTTATGGACCAAAATACCCTTTACCGATTAAATTTACCCGTACCAATTAAGTATTTTTACCAAAATTGTCATTAAATTGGTACAGGATTATCCAACCATTACTTTTGGTCCAAAATCATTATCTAGACCCAAAATATATTTTATTAAGGTCCAATCATTTTTCTTGGATCAATACTGCATTTTCCTGCAGTCTAAACTGATTTTTATCGGGTAAAATATTAATATTAAACTCTAATTACCCAATAAATATTATTTTAACCTTAATAAATTCCATACTATATTTCATTGGGTCTACCTCATTGAGAGCTTCATTTTGACTATAATTTCTCATATTTACAAAAATTCCCTTGACCCGGGGCTAATTTACAATTCTTGAAACTTTCGGGTCCTTAGGTGTAATTTTCCCTAAGACATTTCTCATACTCCTTCACCGTAATTTTATGACTTTAAGGACATGAATGTCCTTTTCATAATTCTTTGAGGGCAAAAATATAATTTCTCATTTTTTTATCCAACCGGGAAAAATGACATCTTTACCCTTCTTCACGCTTAACAGTGTCTCTTCATTTTTCCCAATTCCTCATGCATTTTATGATATCAAAATTTATTTCTTAGGATTTAAAATTCAATATTCATATTTTTCTTCAAATATGGGAAATGACCGTTTTACCCCTGAACCGGGTCAAAAAAATAATTATCCATTCTTTCGGGCACTTTCTTGTAATTTCACCCAAAGACCAATTTTTTTATTATTTCCTTTTCACTATTCACATTAACTTTCAAATTGGTCTATCTCTCAACCTAAACCTCCCGGGCATGCAATACTTATACCATTACGCTCAGTTTGGAGCGGACTTTCATTCAAGTGGTATATTGCATATTTTCCGAGGTAAGTTCTGGAATTAATTTCTGCTAAGAACCTTATGGAAAATTACTTCCAATTAAGGATCAAACATAACTTCTTCTGAAAATTAAATGAGAAATTAATTCCTTCTAAAGCCCGATTGCATATAACATTTTCATCTCTCATTGTTTCTCATCTTTTATTCATTTTATAACATCCCATAAAAATAGGGATATTACATTTTTCGACACAAAATTTGCTATGGGACGTGCCGTGGTTCCATGCATTTGTGATGTGTCTTCTTGTTGCATGAGTAAAGAAGGCAATTCTACCTTGTAATCATTTAAACATTTGGAGGGTTCTCTGGTATGTCGACTGTAACGTCCGGCCGCTTCTTTGGGATTGATGACTATTCCCACAAACCAACACAAGCCCTTTTGGTGTGCTTTATCATCACTCACACACCTCCTTCCCAGGAGACCACCCATCCCAGAATTGCTCCAAGTCAAGCATGCTTAATTGAGGAGTTCTTAAGAGATAGGCTACCTAAAAAGTAGGTGCACCTTGTTGGTATAGGTAGTATCTATCAATTCCTTTAAGTTATCCTTAATCGTATAGTCTCATGCCTATACAGTCTCTAGATCCCTCTCATTCCGGTATTCATTAGATTCATTCATATGCCCCCCAGCTTAGAACCCTGCCAGGAGCTGCTTCTTGTCCGTGCCTAATCACTTTTATCTCACACCCCTTTTTTTTCACCGGCCATCACTTCTCGCCCTCATCAGCTCCTGGATGTCACATCGACTACGTCTAGTTTCTCCATTAATATCTTTCATTTTGTGAGTTGCATGGCTATCTTCATGATCATTATTCTCGGCCCATTGGATGTTTGTAAGTGTATCCTCTGTATTCAATTCTTCTGAATCTACCAACCTTGGCCCAACACCTTCTGCTTTCCATGTTGACTATAGCGTTTAACTCAAGGAAGTTGCTTGATCCATTTCTTTGAAAGGAATTGCCGCTCATAAAATGTCACATCACGTGAAACCAGTATCTTTCTTTTCTCAATATAAAAAACTTGGTACCCCTTTTTGCCACTTAGATAGCCAATGAACACACACTTTCTTCCTCTTACTTTGAACTTGTCAGTGTTGGTTAAGTCATGTACATACACGAGACATCCAAATACCCTTAAATGCCCATAATTAACCTTCTTCTTGGTAACAACTTCGTAGGGTATTTTATTCCCATTGCCTTTGTGAGTAGTCTGTTTATAATGTGCACAACAGTAAGCACACACTCACTCCAGAATTCTTTTGGTAAATTCGCATGGATCCTCAAGGTACGGGCCATCTCAACTATATACTTGTGTTTGCATTCAACTACTCCGTTCTGTTGTAGAGTATAAGCACATGAGGTTTGGATCATTATGCCTTTCTCATCATAGTATTTTAATATCTCAGAAGATTTAAATTCCATCCCATTGTTTGTCCTTATTTGCTATACCCTTGCATCGTATTGTGTTTTGACCATATTCAAGAAGGTAACTAGAAGTTTACTGACCTTATATTTGTGTTTCATTAGAAAAACCCAAGTTGCTTTACTAAAGTCATCAACAATTGTAAGAAAGTATTGAGCCCCAGTTAACAAAGAAATTCTATATGGTCCCCATAAATCACAATGTATATGATCAAAACAAAATCTACTTTTAATTAAATTGTCATCAAATGGCAATCTGGTATGATTTGCCTTATTACAAGAATCACAAAAATCAAATCGACAATCAGAACTTAAATTTATTGGCCTCATCTTTTCTTTTGACACATGACCCAGCCTCAAATGCCAGATCGTTGAATCTTCAGACCTTTTTACCATAAATGCTGTCTGATTACTTCCTGTAGCTTCGAGGATGTAGATTCCATCAAAGTACTTCCCCATCCCAATCACATTGTTCATATGAAGGTCTAGAATTATGCAAAGATCCTTAACAAAAATTACAGCAAAATTATCATCATGAGTAAGCCTTCCAACTGATAATAGATTACACTTAAAATTTGGTATTTTAAGTACATCTTTAAGAAGCATCCCATTCTTTAATCTTAAATTTCCTGATGATTTCACTGGTATCCCTTCACCATTTGGAATTTTTATAGATAAATAATTATCTCTTCTTTCATTCAACAGAGGCTTGTTCTCACAAATTATGTGTTCATTAGCCCCAGAATCTATAACCCATATTTTGTCAAAGTCAATCGTGTACTTACCTGCCATGTTGGTAACTGGTTGTTTCTATGAATCTTTCTATTTTTCTACTTCACCATTTAGAGTTTGCATAAGTCTCTCGTACTACTCAAAGCTGAGACCAGGAATTGGGCTCTCACTCGCATTTACATACGCAGCCTTTGGCCCGATTCGCCTGTAATTCCATGAACTTGATCTTTCTCTTCTATCTCTATTCGATCTCTTCCAGTTTGGAGGATAGCCAATGATCTCAAAACACTTCTCTTCTGTGTGGCCTTGTTTTTGGCAATGTCCACATCGAACTCTCTCTTACTTTCCATCTCTTTGATCCTCCATGCTTTTGCTCAACCCTGTACCTCGAACCTGAAATGCCATGGCTTCAACATTTGCTCTCTGCATGGTTGACACTTGTCTTTGTTTCTTGTCTTCTGAAACCAGATGATAGGCAAAACCTACACTCATCAATGGCTTCGTACTAAGGATGTGGACCGCCCTAAATTCTTCGTCCAACCCCATAAGAAAGTCATAGAGTTGGTCCCTATCCTTTGCTTCTGTGATGACCTTCTCAATGCCACACGCACACTTCCCACAAGAGCATTTTGGTAGAGGATTAATAGACTATACCTCATCCCAAAAAGCCTTGAGTTTTGTATAGTAAAGTGCCACAAGTTGCTTGTCTTGCCTCAAATACGCAATATCTCTACGAAGCTCATATAGTCTTGGCGCACTGCCCTTTCCAAAATGTTCAGATAGATCTACCCATATTTCCCTTGCCATCCTTGCATACCGTACACTTTTTCATACATCCTTTTCCATGGCACTTTTAAGCCACCCCTTTACCATTGCATCACAGCGGATCTAAAGAGATAAAATAGCAGAGTCAGCAGTGGGTTGTTTCAACGAGCCATCAATGAACTTGACCTTGCTGTTGGTTAGAAGCGCATTTGTCATGTCGTTTATCCATTCAGAGTAATTTATTTTAGAGAGTAGTTCACTAACATATACTTGCCCTGGATTGTCAGAGGCATGTAGAAAATAGGGAGAATTTACGTCTGGGTTGCTGTTTTATTTCTCAGTTGCCATCGCTTTTTCTCTCTCTAAGTGTTTCTCTCTCTCACAAATCATTCCTTAGATTCAGAACCTGTTGCTTTGATACCATGATGAATTTGTGATAGGAACGCACAAAACTTTTTATTCCTCTACTGTAAACATATATACAAGATGATCCAGAGATGCTAGAGACGTATATCATGCAAAATCACGGATATGATAACGCAATCCCTAAGACTTTGTAACCTATTGAAAAACTATCTAAATATATTTAAACAAATATGGAAATCTAAAAGCTATTTACAGATAATATATAGGTAATAAATATATAATTAAGCACACGATAGTATTCTTCAGTTGGTATGGACTTGAGAACTGTGTCAATTACTTGGAAAGGTGCGTAATTTAGATTAATTCAAGGGCTCCTCTTTCTAGTCACATGGGGATTTCTCAAAATGTAGAGAGTGGCTCTTCTTCACGTGCTCCATTAAATATGAATTTTAGGGTCTAGGAAATATTAATATTAATCTTTCCCCACAAAGTACGATAATTATTGAGGAAATTGACAATTCACATGGGCTACCTTTGAAAGGTCAAAAAAGGATCTAGAATATGGGGGGCTTATCTTCTCCTTTGGGTTGAGCCATAATACCTAATTAGGATTCTCTTAAGAGGCCGTATTTTATTCAGTCCCCCTAACAAAGTAAAGGAGAGATCCAGCTCTACTATTGTTCCTATTCAGAATTGTGTGATTGTTCAAGAGCTTATGGTTAGATTTGGTGGAGTGAATCTAAAGCGTATTACTGAAAAAGAACTCCCTTCATCAAATCCTAAATGTCAGAAAATTGTACATGATGATTTGTCAAAGAGAGCTAAGGATTGGATAAGTAATGAAAAAATTCAAGTGAAAATTGCAAAAGTAATTAAGTTGGAAATTGGAAGATCAGATGATGATACAAATATCGTTAAAAGGAGATGAAGAAGGAAGTTTTCTTTCTCGAAGAATTCTCCACTAGGTAATAAGGATTTAGTTGAAAAGTCTTCAATAGAAAATACCAAGAATTAGAATCTTTTTGAGAATTAGGACAGCCTCTCAAATGAAGGAAATTATACTTCTCTATAATGATAGCGTGGTAGCTGGCTATCCACAGCCACCAGGACACCATGAGTTACATTGCCTGGAACTATCAAGGTTTGGGGGTGATCTTGATAGTTAGGAACTTGAGACACCTCTATGGAAGGTTTCAACCTCTTATATTATTCCTATCAGAAACTTGAATGAAAAAGACAAAGGTGGAGATAATCAAAGGGAAAGATCTTGGTTGCTATGTGGACCTTGTTGGCCTTTCAAGAGGCTTGTCATTTTGGTGGAAAGATGAAGTTAAATTTGAGGTGGAAATTGTAAACAAAAACATAATTCATCTGTGTAATGTTAAGGGTGAAGATTGCAAGGTCGTATTTCATTTATCTATGGCCCCCTAGTAGTAAAGGTAAGGAAGTATGGTGAAGATTGCTTAATTATCTTATTTCAAGGAACAATATCCCATGGCTTGTAATGGAAAATTTCAATGATATATTGTATAATTTTGATAAAGAGAGGGTAGATTGTGCTCTGCAACAAAACTAGATTGTTTCAGGAAGTTTATGTTAAATGGCACAATGTTGAAGTCGAAACTAATGGATTGAAATATACTTGGGCAAACAATCGTGAAGGAGATGCATTCAAAAGAGAAAAATTGGATGTACATTGTCAACTTACAATGGCGCTATTCTTTTCCAAAGGGGTTTTATACTACTATGGAACCAATTGGTTCAAACCACTACGCACTCCTAATGTAGTTCATGTATGTCAACAAGAAATCACTGTTGAATTAAGTGTTTTGATTATTATAAATAACTAGAGCTTGGAAGGAAAATATCAAAAGAGTGTAAGAGCATTCAAGTGAAGAAATCCAAGAAGAAATAGGTGAAGAATTAGTTGTTAGGATTTTTCACTTTGTACACATGGTAAAAGACTTTGATTTTACTTACTTAAACTCCCACTGCATTTAAATATGTGTTTTTCACGTTATCCTATATTAACATATGTTAAGTTTGTAAAACACTGACTAACAGATGAATTTTAAGTTATTAAACTTTATATATTTTGTTAAAAATTCAAATTTTGCTTATTAAAGTTTGAAGTTACAGAGGTGTCACCTTTGATAGATGAATTTCAAGTGTTGAAATTCAAATTTTGAGCTAAGCATAGTTAATGGAATGTGCAAAGTTTGTTTGAAGTCATGTCAAAATTCATCTGATATTAAAGTGCAAAAAGAGTTTAAAAGTAGTCCCTCTAACGGTTGAATTTTGAACTTCAAAATTCAAATTTTAGAATGAAACTTGTAAGTATGGTTAGAGGTGTCTTTGAAAGACTAATTTTGAAAATGAAAAATTAGAATTTCTTAGAGTAGAACTTTTGTGCCACGTTGAGTTTGTCACTGACAGACGAATTTTGGCATACCAAATTTCCAGTGCACTATAGAAACATGAGACAACTGTTCACACTTTACAGATTCACTTTGAATATGGAAATTCGTATGTTTTAACATGAGATATATTTGACAAAATCAAAATTCGAATTTCATTCTTATACAGACAAATTTTGGAAGTTCAACGTTAAAACTTTTAGCCTTTAGTCTTTGTGAAATTTGTCTGTTGGCACCCAAAATATGAATTTCAGTGTGTCAGAGACATTAAATACGGTTGATGAATAGCTAGTTTTGCAGAGTAATCATTGGGTAAGGTCTCTAACAGCTAGACTTATGTCTAACGTCTAGTTAAGTTACAAATCTATAAATAGAACTTCATTTGAAGTTGTGGGTAACGAATTTTAGTTTGATATTGCAAAAACCCTGCTGAAATTAAGTTGGCTCAAGGTTGGGAGATGGATTTTTACAAGGAATTAAGTTGGCTTGAGGTTGCTCTTCCCTCACCCATTGCTTTTTTGCTAACGATTATGTTTTCTTTTTATAGTCAAAGATAGATAATTGCAGGCAAGTTAAGCATATTCTGGACTCATATTGTAAAGTTATAGGGCAGGTAATTAATATTGGAAAAACGTGTATGTTCTTTTTAAAGAATACACTTAACCTGATTAAAGAGGAAATAGGCCATATCTTTTAAATTGCCTTAGTTGATGCTTTAGGCAAATATGTGGGACTGCCCATTTTATGGAGTAGATCTAAAGCGCAAGCCCTAAGTTATGTTACTGATAGAGTTGAAAAAAAAGTTACTGATAGAGCCAAAAAAAAGATTCAGGGTGGCAAAAAGGTACTTTCTCTAATGTTGGAAGAGAAGTCCTCATTAAGTCAATTGCTACCATAGTCCCAATTTTCCCTATGTCTTGGTTTTTGTTTCCAAAAAGCACTTGCAAAGAATTGGATAACTTTATTGCTGGGGGGAATTCTGATCTCAAAAAGAAAATTCATTGGGTTTCTTGGAAGAAATTGGGAAAGTCTAAGTTTAAGGGCAGTTTGGGTTTTAGAGACTTATTGGTTTCAATTGAGCTTTCTTGTCAAAATTAGGTTGGAGAATTCTTTGAGAGCTAAATGAATTGTCGGTCTACATTCTTAAATGTTTTTATTTCCCTAACTATGATTTTTTATTTATCAAAAAAAGCTATAGGGCCTTGTGGATATGGGATAGTATTTTGGAAGGTAGATCTTTGCTAGAGGGATGTTGGTGCATCAATGTTGGCAATGGTGCCAAAATAGTTGTTTGGAATGATCATTAGATTCCCTTTCTACAAGGTATGAAATCAACTTCTATGTGCCATTTTGAGGAGTTTCAGAGCATGAAAGTAGTTGAACTTTTGAACATTAATTACTGGGATCTCTCATGTACTGAATTGTGGTTGAGTGACGATAAAATCAAAGAAATTAAAAGTATCTTAGTCCCTTTGAAGGGTATTTATTTAGTTAGGGAAGGTTATGTAGTGGCAAAACAATTAGATAGGTAGGAAGTTCAATGCCAAAGTTGTTCTACTGAGGTCCCTAGTAATCTATGTTGAATTAGAAGTTTTGATGATTCCAAACAATTAGAGTTTGAAAGGACAATATCAAAGGAGTATGAAAGTATAAAGTCAAGAAATTAAGTGAAGATCAAGTCAAGAATTAGTTTTTAGAATTTCTCACTATGTACACTAGGTAAAAGCTTTAAATCTTATTTCTATTATAAAAAGCTTTAAATTTTACTTATTTATATTATCAAAGTGTTCAAATGAGTTATTTTAAAGTTATCATATGTTAGCACGTGTTAAAATTAAGATATATTGGTTAACAGGCAAATTTTGTTATTTAACTCATACTTATTTTGTACAAAATTCGCACTTTGCTTGTTGAAGTTCCAAGTTACAAAGGTTTAATCTTTGATAGACAAATTTTAGCTATGAAATTTGAATTTTGGGCTAAACATAGTTAGTGAAAGTGTGCAAAATTTATATGAAACTTAGTTAAAATTCAACTATTGGTGAAGTTCGAATTGAGTTTAAAGTTACAGCCTCTAACAGACGAATTTTGAGATTCAAAGTGCAATTTTTGAAGTGAGAACTTGTATGTTTTGTTGGAACATGCCTCTAACAGAAAAACTTTGCAATTCAAAGTTTGAACTTCATAGTGAAAAACTTTCATGTCACGTTGAATATATCTCTAACAGATAAATTTCATGTTCTAAAATTTGAATTTCGAAATATTATGTGAAAACTTGAGGAAGCTATTCAATCGCTTCAAACACATTTTCAATATGAAAATTCACATGAATTAACATTGGATATCTTTCGCAATCTTGAAGTTTGAATGTCACTTAGTAATAGACGAATTTTGACATTCAACATTAAAGTACTTAACCTTCTATCTCTGCAAAATTCATCTGTTAAGCCCTAAAATTTAAACTTTAGTGTGTCAAACGCATTTAATGCAGTTGGTGAATGACTATTTTTACATAATAACCATTAATTAATATCTCTAATGGTTAGATCTTGTGTCTAACAACTAGTTAAATTACAAATCTATAAATAGAACTTCATTTAAAGTTGTGGATAATGAATTTAAGTTTGATATTGCAAAAACTCTGCTAAAATTTTGTGTTAAAGCTTTTCACCTATACACATCATTTATTACTCTTCAACTATCATATCTACTCTGTTTAAGAGAATCTTTATTTCTATGACAAATCTTTTTTTCATCTGGAAAAAAGATTCTTTGTAAGGTGATTCACAAAAGGATAAAGGGAATCACTAGTGAGAGTGATTGAGAGTTTTTCTGCGTTCTTAGAATAGATCATGAGTACTGTACTATGGTATAGCAAGGAATCTACTAAATTCTTATTGATAGTAGAAAATTTCAAGTGACGGCTTGAGAACTAGACGTAGATAAAGTGGATTAGATCGGATCAGGATAAATTACTAAGTCTTTTCTTTTCTTATCTCTTATATTCAATTTTCATTATACTCTTTTTTTTTTTTTGCAAACTTTTGCTTTCACTACTATATGAAAGAATGAGAAAGTATCAAAGATTTATAAAAGAGGTTCACTTATATTGTGAACTAACTGAAGAGCCTTGAGAAGAAGCATTCTCAATCTGAGAAAGTCATAAAGATTCCCATAGCTTTACCCATTGGGTAGCAACTAAAGATAACAACCATAGAAGAAGCTAGAGGAGAATCAATGATATCTATCACAACTTTCTTTGGAAGTCTAGAAGAATATGAAGGAAAACTAAAAGCTCTAAAAGAATCTTCTTCTGACAAGAAAAAAAAGAGTCTGGCTCTCAAGGTAAAATCAGAAGATGATGATGATTCTAAAGAAGATGTTGAGTTGGATGAAGAAATAGTAGCTATGCTAGTGAGAAGATTTGGAAAGATGTACGGGAAGAAGTTCAGAAAATTTATAATGAAGGATAGAACCACCAGCAGTAAGAAAAAAAAAAGACTCAATCATATACTATGAGTGCAAGAAACCTAAATACATCAAATAGGAGTGTCCTCAGCTTGCCAAGAAGCAGGAAAAGACAATAAGGTGAAAAAAGGGAAAAAGAAGAAAGCCTTCATGTTATCTATCTGGGGAGATAGCTTAGATGAAGATGATGCAGCAAAAGAAGAAGAAGAAATTGCAAATATTTGCTTGATGGCTCAAGAGACTATAAAGGAGGAAGAGAATCATAACCAAGAAAATGAAAACGACTCTGAGGTGTGTCTTAAAACTAGCAAGAGAAATAAATGGTATATGAACAGTGCATGTTGAAGACATATGACTAGTGATAAGGAAAATTTCATCATCCTCAGAGATAAAAAAAGAGGAAAAGTGACCTTTGGAGGTGATCAATATGGGAAAGTGGTTGGCATAAGTATTGTGGGCAAGAATCCTAAAATATCCATAGAAAAAGTGCTATTTATGATTGGCCTCAACCACAACTTGTTGAGTGGGACTCAAACTTGTGACAAAGATAGCTGGGTGCTGTTTGACTCAAAATTCTGCTTGGTTATAAGAAAAAGTGATCACAAGATTATCCTTAAAGCTTAAATGGATGGTAATTGTTATACTATTGATTTATATGAACTCCCTTAGACTCTATATGTTTAATCTGTAAAGATAATGAGAGCTGGTTATGGCATAGAAGATTAACAAATGTTAATATGAAACAACTCAATAAGATAATTAAAAAGGACTTAATTATTGGCTTACCTAAGATATTATTTGAAAAGAACAAAGAATGTGATGCTTGTCTTAAGGGAAAGCAAACTAAGTCTTCCTTTAAATCTAAAAATGTCATCTCCACATTTAGACCACTCCAACTACTATATATGGATTTGGTAGGTCCATCAAGAGTGAAAAGCATTGGAGGAAATCTATATGCGCAAGTAATTATGGATGACTACTCTAGATTTACTTGGACTTTATTTCTGTCTTTTAAAGATAAGATATTTGATGCATTTGTAACCTTAGCTAAGAAAGTATAAAATGAGAAAGGTATTTTTATTGTGTCCATCAGGTCTAATCATGAAGGAGAGTTTGAAAATTCAAGCTTTTTGGTGTACTACAAAAAGCATGGAATCGATCACAATTTCTCAAAATTCAAGGACACCCCAATAGAATGGCATGGTGGAGAGGAAGAATAGAACATTGGAAGAGATGATAAGAGAAATGCTAAATGAGAAAGAAGTTTCTCAATATTTCTAGGCTGATGCAGTAAACACAACAAGCTATATCATTAACAGAGCATACATTTAACCAATCTTGGGGAAGACACCTTATTAGTTCAACAAAGGAAGAAAGTCAAACATCTCATTTGCATGTATTTGGATGTAAGTGTTTCATCCATAATAATGGAAAGGAGAATTTGGGTAAGTTTGACCCCAAGTCAGATAAAGGTATATTTCTTAGCTACTCTAATAGAAGTAAAACATATAGAGCTTTCAATAAAAGAACTAAAACTATAGAATAGTCTGTGCAAATAGTGTTTATTAAAAATGAAACTCTCTCTAAACCTGACTTAGATGAAGATGAACTAACTTCTTGCTTTAAAAAGATGAACCTTTTTAAGGAAGATAAAATTGAACCTATAAAAATATCAGAATCTACTACTGTAGAGGAAGATACTCAAGAGAAAGATCATGAACTTGAAGTTAATGAAGAAATTTCTCAAGAACTGCCTAGAGTTTAGGGATATCAAAAGAGTCATATTGTTAATCAAGTGATTGGGGATACTCAAGAGAATATTAAAATAAGAAGGTAGCTTAGGGATAAGATAAATCATTATGCATTCATATCACAAATTGAACCTAACTGTATAGAAGATGCATTAAAAGATGAGTATCGGATTATAGCCATACAAGAAGAGCTAAATCAGTTCAAGAGAAATCAAGTTTGGGACTTAGTGCCTAAGCCCAATGATCATCTGATGATTGGAACCAAATGGGTATTTAGAAACAAACTTGATGAATCAAGAATGATCATCAGAAACAAGGCCATGTTGGTGGCCAAAGGCTATAACCAAGAAGAAAGTATATATTATGAGGAAACCTTTGCTTCAGTTACAAGATTGGAAGTAATAAGAATTCTCTTAGCTTGTGTCTGTATAAAGGATATCAAATTATATCAAATGGATGTAAAGAGTGCTTTTCTGAATCGTTATATTATGAAAGAAGTTTATGTTAATCAACCTTAGGTTTTAAAGACTCAACTAAGCCTAATCATGTATATAAACTAAAGAAAGCACTTTACAATTTAAAACAAGCACCAAGAGCATGGTATGAGAGGTTAAGTAATTTCTTAATTAGAAAAGGGTTCAACAGAGGTAAGGTTGACACAACACATTTTACTAAAAAGAAAAAGATTTACTTGTTGTTCAAATTTATATTGGTGATATTATATTCAGTGTGACTAAAGAATCCATGTGCAAGGATTTTTTTAAGTTAATGCAGAGTGAGTTTGAGATGTCTATGATGGGAGAACTCAACTTTTTCCTTAGATTGCAAATCAAATAATGTGATGATGGCATCTTCCTGAGCCAATTGAAATATCTAAAAAAATTGCTAAAGAAATTTAGAATGGAGAATGCTAAGTTAATAGGAACTTCAATGGTCATTGCTACAAAGCTCAATATGGATGAAGGAGGAAAACCATGTGATATCACTCAATACAGAAGAATGATTTGGTTCCTTGCTGTATCTAACAGCTAGTAGACCTAACATCATGTTCAGTGTTTGTATATGTGCAAGATTTCAATCATGTCCCAAGGAATCCCAAGCAATAGCTGTGAAGAGAATATTTAGATATCTACTTGGAACACCTCAAATGGGACTTTGGTATCCAAAGGGTAATGGAGAAGAGCTTATTAGATACACTGATGCAAACTTCACTGGATCTAAGATTGACAAAAAAAGCACAAGTGGTACATGCCAAATTCTTGGAGGATCCTTAATCTTGGTTTAGCAAGAAGCAAAATAATATAGCTCTTTCTGCTGCAGAAGCTGAATACATAGTAGCTTATAGCTGGTATGTTTAGATTCTTTAGATGAAACAACAACTAGAAGATCTTGGAATTATGCTGAAGGAAGTGCCTATCAAATGTGGCAATCTCAGTGCCATTAACATCACAAAAAATCCAATGATGCATTCAAGGATAAAGCATATTGAGATATGACACTATTTCATAAGGGATCATGCTAAAAAAGGAGATATTATCTTGGAGTTTGTCCCAATAGAAGATTAGTTGGCAAATATCTTGACTAAACCACTTTCAAAAGATGGATATATAAAAATCAAAAAAGAATTAGGAATAGTTAATCCTAATAAGTTGTAAAAGGGAATTGTGTTTCTATCTACTCAAAATTCGTCTATTGATATCTTAAAATACGAATTTTGATTGTTTGCATGTGTATGTGTTATACCTGCTTGTGTACAACATTTGAACTTTGATGATTAAATATTGGCACTTTAGACATTTCTTCATAAAGTCTCAAATTTCAAACTTTGTATCTCAACATTCGTCTGTTAGACCTCATGTATTTGCATGCTTTCTGTTGAGACTTTGAAATTCAAAATTTATGGACACAAAGTTTGTCTATTGAAGCTTTTATTTGTGTTAAGTGTCTGATAGTCGCATTTTAAAGTTGAAATTCGACTATTGAGACATTTTCTGTGTGGTAAGTTTCTAACAGTCAAACTTCAAGATTGAAAGTTCTTCTATCAAGGCAGTTTCTGTGTTAAGTGGGGAATGTAACCACTCGAAATTTGAATTTTGGCCCATAAAATTTGTTTGTCGAATAGTTACTAAGAAGGATTCAGAGGGTTATACACTAAACAACTACAACTCTATTTGTATTTCAACCATTACAACCTTCATTTTCTTTCAACCATTCTTAAAATCCTTCGGCCAAACACCAATTTCCATTTGATTAAACTCAAAACCAAACCCTACAAACACTATTGAAGCATTCCTCAAAGTAAATTTCTGGAAGAAATGGCAAAAGTGAGTAATGCAAACATTGGCGCAAAAAAGGAAAGGCCCAAAAGATCAACAGTCTTAATATGCCATGAAAGAATGTGGTGCTCAGAAACAAAAAGTTGAATCAACCAAGGGAATACCTTCAAAGAAAAAGAAAATGGCTTAATCGAAGGTAGAATAGAAGAAACCCATTCTTGCTGCTCCATCATCAAGTACAGAGTCCAAAGAATTGGAAATTGCTACTGATCCTTTATGCAGCTCTGACCATATCCTAAAGGAGTTCTCAATAAATTTTCTAGCAACGAAGGTAATTACTCAACACTAGACTAGTCTGGAACAATTTTTTATTCCAAATGACTTTGATGCTGGAATCTAGTTAGGGAAGTACAAAAACTTTCTAGAGGTTATGGAAAGATATGACGAAGAAATAATCAAGACTTGGTATGCCTCTTTAAATTTCAAAATCAAATCGGAAAAGTATCAAATGACTCTCAGGTCTAGTGTAATACCTTATACTTAAGTCAATTTTCCATGTATTGAACTCTAATTATATCCATTATTGTATGATTAGAGACTTGATTGTGTAAAAATATCGAAACAGATTTTTCTAAAATTCCATGTACTGTTCATTGTGTCATTTCCATTTTACCCTATAAATTTTAAAAATTCATAACTAATTCTAGAAAAATTATTTCATAGTGATTCAAGTCTCAAAATATATCAAAACCTTCTCTACATGGGAAAAATATGGAATAGTATATTCACTAGGCCAATGTACAGTTTATTCCTTAAAATTTACTATACATTTAGTCATTTTATATCTTCACAGGATTTTGGCCTTAAATTTTAAAAATTCATATCTCATGATATCCTAAGCAAAATCATACATTCTTTATGTCATATGAAATCCTTGAATATACACTTTTTAGAAATATTTTTTTTTACATTTATTTTACATGCACAGGGCATGATGTTAACTTAAATCATAAAAGGTCAGAATTCCACTTTTGCTGAAATAGTTTTGGGAAAACCTCCATATCTCCTATCATATAGCTCCAATTACCTCCAAATCAGTGGCATATGAAACTTAAAACATAGACCTTTGTATTTTTGGAGCTCTGCACAATTTATATTATCTTTTTAATTTTTCAGTACCTATCTTTTAGTTTCCAGTTTTCCCAATCTTTTCCCGTTCTGAACCCTAATTTTGAAAAATCACTATAATTTATACATATATCCAAATGGAGTGCTCTTTAGATCATTTTAAAGCTCTACTTGTGTAATTTAAGAGAATATATATATTACTTAAACTAGCTTACCTATCTTACATGACCAGTACCTACGTATCTGTCAGGGTGTCCAGATTGCATAACTCCATTCATGTCTTGGCAAAATAAGCTTCATATCATATATACATCATCATTCATTGTACCATATTCATACATAATATCAAAAGGTATCTCAAGGAACATACTTGCATCAGTATACATGATTCATCCTTTGCATACAAATTAATACATATTATCAAAAATTAACATAAATCCTTGCAAGAACATAATTTCCACTAATTTCTTCCTCCTCTCTTTTGACTCTTCATGAACTTTTTGTATTGCTTGGCATAAACATAGTAAGCATTTGGAAGGGATAAGACTCAAAGAATCTCAGTAGTTACTACTAATCAAGCAAATATATAATCATATAATGCAAGCACACTTCATCAAATCATCATTCAAACATTTAGAATTATTTATGCTTAAACATTTTATAGAAAATTGGACAGAATTTCCCCTTACATTTTGGACATCCCAGGGTCACAAAACCCCTCAAATAACTCATCCAATATCAACAAATCATCGCATAACATCATTGCAAACATTTGGTATAACATTAAAACCATTACAACTATATAACCATATAATGTAAGATTAGGTTAGTAAACTACCTTTTAGTTTTCCAATCCTTTCCAAACTTTACACACATTTTCTTTGAACTTCTAACATTTCTTGGAACCTTATAGCATCACAAAACAAGGCCATTAGCCACTGGTTTCTTGATTCACTTCACATAGTGCTCACTTAAACCATAAAATTTCATTTCGTAAACCACTTGGAATTTCTTGTACAACATCCTTGTTCTTACATTATTTGGACCCAATAAATCCATTTTTGGGGTCAAAATCATGAAATTCCCTTTCCTTTTTAAACCCTAAATAGGCAAAAAATTTCAAAAATTTGTAGAAAAATAAGTACCCGATTAATTTGCAATCCAATGGTATATCCTTAATCCTTGAAGCCTATACATAACTTTTTATGGATTAATTTCTTCATGGCTTCATTTTCTCTCTCTAATCTCTCTCGAGGCAGAAAATTTCAGAGGTGAATATAAAGAGAAATAAGCCATGAAAGCTCCCAAAAATACTTAGGAACTCAAGGAAATGATCACAAGTTGTTACCTTGAAAGTTTGAAGCCAAAACTTTGCCTATTTCTTCTCCTTTTTTCCCTAGGCCTTCTACGCCTTCTTGGTCTCTTTCTCCACTAGTTCAGTGTGAGGGAGGTTGAAGATGAAGGAAAAAATGACTTAATATAGATATTTATCTAATATAATCATTCAATTAACTTTTTCTTTTGACTTTATTCACTTTTTCTTTTAAAAGCTTTGTCAAAAATTCCACTTGTGTCACAATCTCATTTTAGACATTTCAACTTCCTTTTTGGCCAAAAATTACTTCAATAATTTTTATGGACCAAAATACTCTTTACCAATTAAATTTACCCATACCGATTAAGTATTTTTGCCAAATTATTACTAAATTAGTACAGGATTATCCAAAAATTACTTTTACTCCAAAATTATTATCTTGACCCAAAATATATTTGGGTAGGATCCATTTACTGTCCATGACCCTGTATTGCTTTTTCTGCAGTTCAAAATAACATTTAATCAGAATAATATTAACTCTTATTCTAAATGTCCATAATAAATTGATACTAACTTTATTAATTTCCAAATAATATTCCACTGGGCTTATCTCATCAAAAACTTTATTTTCATTATAATTTTTCATATTTTTAAAAATACCCTTAATCCAAGGTAAATTTATAAATTTTAAAATTTTTGAACCATTAGGTGTAATTTTTTCTAAAATTTATAAACTTTTTCTTCATCAGGCGTCTACGGCCTTTCTTTTTCTTTTTTTTTTTATTTTTTCAAGGGTAAAATCATTATTTTCTCTTTTTTTCTTCCCTCCAACATAATTAACATCTTTATTCTATTTTATACAAAATGGTATATACCTCCTTTTACAAATTCTTTATTCATTTTATGATATGAATATTTTTTTCCTTGAGGTTTAAATGTAATATTCACATTTTACTTCTAATATGGGAAATGACCATTTTGCCTGAGACAGGTCCAAAACATAATTATCCATTCTTCCAGATACTTTCTCGTAATTTCACCCAAAGATCAATTTTTAATTGTTTCTTTTTCACTATTCATGTTGACTTTCAAATTGGTCTATCTCTCAACCTAGACCTCTCAACTACGCAATACTTATACCGTTGTGTTCAGCTCAGAGTAGATTTTCATTCAAGTGGTATATTGTATAACACCTCATACCTAGACTCATTTCTCATGCATTAAACTATATTTAAGTTCATTAATGCTTGATTAGAGACTTAATTACATAAAACAACTTAAACCAATTTATTTCATTTGGTGTACTATTCCTTCGGTTAACTTTTTTTCACCCAGTAAACTTTGAAAATTCATAACTAAATCAAGAAAAATCATATTGATATGGTTCAAGTCTCTAAATATAGCTTAAAAGATTATATACATGGAAAAATGTTTAACATGGAAATTACTTGGCCAATTTATATAGTAAATTCATATTATCTTCACTGTAGCAATGGTCATTTTTTAAAATTTCTGATTCTGGCCATAACTTTGAAAAATCACCATAAATCATACACAACTCCAAAATAAGAGATATTTATTTATATCTAAAGCTACACATGTCTAGTTTTCATACATATAAAACACTCATACATTGCACATATTGAGGTTTGTACAGTACTTCGAATTCCCAATAGTGCTCAGAAAGGTCTCTTGCATTCTTCCTATTTTCCAAAATACACATTAATATATACATACATAGCTATGGCTTGCCTTTATCTTATATGATACTCCATAACCACCTAGAGGAACATATAAACATGAAAACACAGCATGATCATGTCCCATAAGATTTTACATAATATCTCATGTAATAGTATCAACCTAAGCATCATTATCTTGAACATTAACTTGCTTCTCCTTGCCTTTCCTTTCTTGGGTAATCTTGTCATAACTTAAACCTAAAATTTATTAGACATTTGGAAAGGGGTGAGATTCAAAGAGTCTCAATAGTAACTACCATCATGCACACATATCATCATATATATTGCAAGTATTCATCTAAAAGCACATCAAGCATGCAATCAAATCATTTTGGCACAATTATTTTATAAAAATTTGAGCAGCACTTCCCCTTGTATTTGGACATATCCAGGGTCACATTACCCTTAAAATAATCCAACCAACAATGCCAAATCATTACAAGACTACATTCCAAACATTAAACACATCATTCAAACCAAGCAACATCAATGACAATACATAGGTATAGATAGGTGAGTTAACTGCCTTTGAGCTTTCCAATGATCTCCAAATTTTGTAAACTCTTTACTTGATCTTATAACACTATTTTGGATCCTAGAACATGATAAATAAGGTCATTAACCACTGATTATACAATTTCCTTTACAAAGTGCTTACTTGAGCTAAAATTTGCACTTTGTTATCCATAAAGCATTCCTTGTACAACATACTTGTTCTAACCTATTTTGGACCCAAGGAATCCATTTTTGGGGGCAAAATCATGAAATTTCCTTCCTAATTCAAACCCTAATTAGGCAGAAAATTTCATAAAAATGTAGAAAAATAACTACTCAATCAATTTGAAGTCTAATGCCATATTCATGCATCTTGAAGCATTTCTATGGTTTTGTTTCTTCATAGCCTCACTTTCTCTCTCAAGGACTTCTATGAATGAAACTTTAAGAGAGAGAGGAGTGAAAATACTCCATAGAACTAGCCTAACTCACAAGAGAACATAGTTTTATGGTCATAGAAGTTTACCTTGGTGTATATGACTTCAATTTTTTTCTCCTTGCTCTTCCTTTGCTCTCCGAAAATTTTTGCTCTCTCTCACTCTCTTGGCTACTGACCAGATGTGAAATGAAGGGGATGAAGTGCTCAAATACTTAACTCAAGTGCTTGAAGAGAGATATGAGACAAGTGAATAGTTTAGTTAGCTTAATTAACCATTTTGAGTTACTTTTTTAAAAGCTTTTCCATAAATTCCTTCCTTGTCCCTAGTCTGATAATATCACACCACTTATCAATTTTTTTGGCCAAAAATTGCTCCAATAATTTATATGGACCAAAATACTCTTTACCGATTAAATTTACTCATACCGATTGAGTATTTTTACCAAAATTATCATTAAATTGGTAAAGAATTATCCAATAATTAATTTTAGTCCAAAATTACTATCTTGACCAAAATATATTTTATCAAGACCCACTAATTTTTCTTGAATTAATATTTCCTCTTCTTACAGTCCAAACTGACTTTTATCAGGTAAAATATTAATATTAAATCTTAATTACCCAATAAATATTATTTTGACCTTAATGAATTTCATACTATATTTCATTGGATCTAACTCATTGAGAGCTTCATTTTGACTATAATTTTTCATATTTATAAAAATACCCTTGATCTGAACCAATTTATAATTTTTAAAACTTTCGGGTAATTAGGTGTGATTTGCCCCAAAATTCATAAACTCCCCCCCCCCCTCTTTTTCTCTTTTCTTTCTTTTATTTTTTTTTTCTAGAGATAAAATCATCATTTTCTCCTTTTTTCTTCCAACTGAGATAATTGACCTGTTTGTCCTCTTTCATACCAAACAGTTTTTACCCATTTTTACAAATTCTTTATAGATTTTAAAATATTGAACCTTCAATATTCAGAAAAAAAATTTTCAGGATATTACATATTTCCCGGAATAAGTTCTGGAATTAATTTTTGCTAAAAATCTTATAGAAAATTAATTCCAATTAAATATCAAACATAACTTCTCCTACAAATTAGATGAGAAATTAATTCTTTTTAATGCCCAATTATATATAGTCTTTTCATGTCGCTTCGTTTCTTATCTTTTATTCATTTTATAACATCTCATAAAAATAGGGATATTACATCTAGGAACTTCTGGTTGACTAATAATAACATCAATGACATTCAGGAAATTCCTGACCAAAATGGGTTCAAGATCGATATTTCTGACACCAAGTACATGGAAGAGAATGATGAAGCAGATAAAGAGGGTGGAGAATATTTAAACTATAAGGAGAGCACGATTTTGAACATAATCTTCAAGAGAAGAGAAAATAAACATCTTCTGAAAAATATAAGGCCATCAAATCTCAGTGTACAGATGAGAGCCTTGAACTACATAGTATCCAGGATCATCTTCAACGAAGAAGGTAGCTTTAATTTGATCATTAGGGTTGAAACTCATGTGGTGACAACCCTAATTCAAAGGAAAAAGTTTAACATATCATTCTTCAGAGAATGGTAAAGGCCAAAGATTTGAGGAAGGATTCTATACTGCTTTATGCCTTGATCATCATCAAATTTCTCAAGTTTACCAAGATCCAATACTGGGAGAAAGGTAAAGGAAAGCCCATAGAGGAATTCAAAGGGGAATAACTGATAAGGATGGGAATAGAGAAAATGAAGGGCAAATGGGTTGGAAAGGGAGCTGGTAAAACTGAAGATTTCTTTTATGAAGGACGAGAGCTAGTTCCATAATAACAACAAGAAGTTGCTTCTAAGACTACTCCATCTACCCAACCTGAACTCTTTCCTAATCTGAAAGCATTTGGCCACCTAAACCATCCATCCTATCCCACTACAACTTGGCCAAACCCAACACCATACTAGAGCTATATGATTGTTTATTTGAAATGATCATGAGTGTTAAGGATTAATAGAATACCCAGTTTGCAAGCCTACAAGCTTAAATTACTGACCTGGTAAAAAATCTCAAAGTGATTGCTAATGCCTATAATGACCTACGAACCTCTATTCCATCTACAACAGCTCCACTACGGTCTGATTCCTCTTATCCTCACAAGTCTGACTCCCTACATGTCTCGAGTCCTTTAGAAGAAAGCCCTTCTACTGCTATTGTTAGTCCTCATGTTTCTAGCAATGGTATTAGCCCTAATCCATCTTTAAACTTTGGTATAAAGGAAGCCAAAGCTACTTAGATAGAGAGCTCTTATAAGCCAATTATGGAGGAAACTACTCAGGAATCAATTTTTTTAACTCAAGAAGAAGAGCAAATAGAAAAGCTTGTAGCAGATCTCACAGCAGCACCTATTGTTCAATCTTTTATCAATTAGGAAAAAGGGATTGTGCCTTATGTTGACATTGCTGATATTGCATATGCTGCTCAAGTACAAGCTCAAAAGTAGAGGCTGGATAAAATATTTCTACCACAAGCATCTCAACCTTTATCTTCTCGACTTGGACTTACAGTGGAACAATAGGCTCGGTTGGCCAATATCTTAAAGGAAGCTTAGGAGCTATCTTCGGGGTCTGATGAAGAACTTCCTCAAGTGTCTCCTTCAATTCCCTTCATACCGATTAAACTTCATGCCATACCCACTTCTCAAATGCCTCCTCCCTGTACATCTGCTCCTAATGATGTCAAAAAGGGGGAGAAGCAAACTAGAGCAGCTGTTACAACTGGAGTTGCTAGGCAATCAAGCAAAACATATGGCAAAAGGATCAAACTCAAGGCTAGAAAGGAATGATAGTGGCAGAACAACAGAGCTTAGACCTTAGGACTTTGTGTTTTTGTATGCTTTTGTGTATTTGCATTTTGTTGTGTTTCTTTTTTATATGTCTTAGTGTACTAGTATGAATCTTTGTATTAAATGTGCTTACATCAATAAGGTATATTTCTGTCTTAATAGTCTTTTTCTATTCTCATAAAATTTTTACTCTGATACATATGCTGCAATTATATGTTAAAATTCAAATTTCAATGCATATGTTGAAGGAGAACTCTTGGAAGAAAACCCAAGTAATAATCCAGTTAGTGAGTTATTTTGACATCATCAAAAAGGGGAAGAATGTTAAATCAGAATTTTTAATAATTTCAAACAATTAAAGCATAGAAGGAGAATATCAAAGGAGTATGAAAGTATATAGTGAAGAAATCCAGTGAAGATCAAGTGAAGAATTAGTTTTTAGGATTTCTCACTATGTATACTAGGGAAAAGCTTTAACTCTTATTTATTTATATTACCACAGTATTCAAATGACTTATTTTAAAGTTATGAAATTTTAACATGCATTAAAATTAAGATATATTCGCTAATAGATGAATTTTGCTATTTGACTCATACTTATTCTGTGCAAAATTTGTACTTTGCTTGTTGAAGTTCAAAGTTACAGAGGTTTAATCTTTGATAGACAAATTTTGGTTTTGAAATTCAAATTTTGGACTAAGTATAGTTACTGAAAGTATTCAAAATTCGCATGAAACTTAGTTAAAATTTTATTGTTGAAGTTCAAAGTGAGTTCAAAGTCATAGGCTCTAATAGACGAAGTTTGAGCTTCAAAATGCGAACTTCGAAGTGAGAACTTGTATGTCTTGTTAGAGGATGTCTCTGATAGACAAACTTTGCAATTCAAAGTTCAAACTTTGTAGTGAAAAACTTTTGTGTCACATTGAATATGCCTCTAACAGACGAATTACAGTTTTTTAAATTTGAATTTCAAAATGCTATGTGAAAACTTGAGGAAGCAATTCAATCTCTTCAAATGTACTTTCAATATAAAAATTCACATGAACTAACATTGGATATTTTTTACAAACACAAAATTCGAATGTCATTTAGTAATAGACGAATTTTGAAGTTCAATGTTAAAATAATTATCCTTCTATCTCTACAAAATTCATCTGTTGAGCCCCAAAATTCGAACTGTGGTGTGTCAGATACATTTAATATGAAAATTCAAAATACTATGTGAAAACTTGAGGAAGCTATTCAATCTCTTCAAATACACTTTCATTATGAAAATTCACATGAACTAACATTGGATATGTTTTACAAACACAAAATTTAAATATCATTTAGTAATAGATAAATTTTGAAGTTCAATGTTAAAGTACTTAACCTTATATCTATGCAAAATTCATCTGTTGAACCCTAAAATTCAAACTTTGGTATGTCAAATGCATTTAATGCAGTTGGCGAACGGCTATTTTTACAGAGTAACTGTTGGTTAACGTTTCTAATGGTTAGATCTTGTGTCTAATGACTAGTAAAATCACTAATCTATAAATATAACTTCATTTGAAGTTGTGGGCAATTAATTTAAGTTTGATATTGTAAAAACTTTGTTGAAATTCTCTGTTAAAACTTTTCACTTATACACATCATTTATTACTCTTCAACTGTCATATTTACTCTGTTTAAGAGAGTTTTCATTTTTGTAACAAATCTTTTCTTCATCTAGAAGAAAGATTCTTTGTGAGGGGGTTCTTAAAGGGATAAAAAGAATCACTAGTGAGAGTGATTGGGAGTTTTGCTATGTTCTCAGAATAGAGTACGACTATTGTTCCATTGAATTCTTATTGATAGTGAAAAATCTTAAGTAGTGACTTAAGGATTGAAAGTAGGTTAAGTGGATTGGACCGAATCTGGATAAATTACTCAGTCTTCTCTTTCCTTATCTCATATATTTAATTTTCATTATACTTTTTTTTCTGCAAACTTTTGTTTTGACTGCTATATTGTATTTTTACAGAAAAATATTATATTTCCTAATTCACCCCCTCTTGGGAAGCCAACATTCTAAACAATATATGGAGTGAAATTTGGAAACTTAAAATTTAAAATAAAGTTAAGTTTTTCCTATGGAAATTATTGTATAATGGCTTGCCTTGTTTTGAGAACCTTCATAAGAGAGATTGTTGTCCTACAACTACTTGTTCTTTGTGTAGTAATGCAAATGAGTCTTAGGAACATGTTTTTCTCCTCTGTAATTAGTCAAAAAAGAGTATAGTTTGGTAGCTCTCTACATCTTGATCCCTCTAAAATTAGTATTACAAGAATAGATGAATGGGTGAAACCTAAGATTTCTATGATTCTATGGCATATTTGGAAAGGAAAATGCAGATGCATTTATGAGCACTATGATGTTGACCCTATGATAACTTTTTCTCTTGTAGAAAATGCTATTGTAGAATTCTGGACTACTAATGGCTGTGTCACTGCTTTTGAAAGTGTTCATAAGGGTGGTAGGGACAAACAAGTTTGATGAACCTTGTCATGAGGTTGTAATTTAAAACTTGATTGCAAAAGAAATGTAACAAGTGGCGCAACCAAGGTCGTGTTCACAAAGAAGCAACTTGTGTAATCCAACTTAGGAGAGTAAATTAAGCAAATAAGAATGCAATATACAACCTAATTTAAAACTAAAATTGAAGAAAAGTATACCAATATGTGTGAAAATGTGGATAAACATGTGTGTGTAAGTGTGGAAGATGGAAGATGTATGATATGTATGTAAGAAATGTGATTTATGTATGAAAATGATATATGATTATGATGCAAAAAAACAAATTATGTATGCAAAAGCTAGACTAAGAATGCTAATGCAACTAAGTGTTTGCAAGTATGTAAAATAAACCTATAAAAATCAAATTCACCTAAGACCAAAACTAGTATGATGAGAAGTGTGGATGTGTGTATGTGTAAAAGTGTATAGAAGTATGAGAAAAGATTATGATTATGAATGCTAGTGGATAGTAAGATAAAAACTAATTAAGGCTGAAAATTACACTCTAATACACCTAAAATGTACTAAAAATGCAAACTAGGATGCTAGTGATTAAATGCAAGAACTAACAACTAAATAAATTAAAATGCAATGCAAGTGACCCTAAACTATATGAGACCTAAACCAAATACAAGTCGGATTTTTTTTTTCTTTTGCTAACTTGAAAAAGTAATTTGTGATGGCAAGGTATAAAGGGAAATTTTATCGAACTGTGATAAGGTCAACGATGCTTTATGGCAATGAATGTCAAGCTTTGAAAGGGCATTAAGAGAATAAGATGAGAGTAGTAGATATGAGAATGTTGATATGGATGTGTGGTCATATAAGAATGAATAAGATACAAAATGTTATATACGTGGGAAAGTTGGAGTAGCACCTATCAAGGAGAAAAATGGTGGAAAAATATTTAAGATGGTTTGAACATGTACAAAGAAGAAGACAAGAGAAGCTAGTAATGAGAGTTGATCAAATGATTTGGAGCCCTATCAAAAGGCGTAGATGAAGACTAAGAAGGATACTAAGGGAGGTTATAAGGTGGGAACTTTTAATAAATAATTTATCTAAATAGATGTTATTTGATTGAGCCCATTGGCCTTGTATGATCTATGTAATTGACCTCACGTAATAGGATAATGCTAATGTTATTGTTGTTATTGTTGGTTACTTGAAAAAGTAAATGGAAGCTTAATGGATTAAAACTAAATTAACTAGCCACCAAAAACTAACAATTAAAGAAAGCTAATTATGCAAGAGAGTGATAAATGAAATGTGAAAATACAATGATATGGGAGTTGACAACTTAGCACAACTTGGAGAGGGAGGATTTTAGGGTTCAATTAGTTAATTAGATTTGGGCAACTATCATGATCTAAGTGTCACATTCCTTTAAGACCATAAATTCTCTAAATATAGAATGCATGATAAAGTCCTTAAAATGGTCACATACCTAGGCAATTCATCAAACACCTAACATACAAGATTATGTGACAAATGATTATGAATGTATGGAATGCACCATACTTCCTATGTCTTGGCCAAAATTTACAACCCATTAAACAACATCCATAACAACAAGTCCAAAACTTTAATCAAGGATCAAGTCACCTAATTAACACCTACAATGCCAAATTGAGTAATTAAATTCTAAATTAAGGCAAGGAACATGAAGAATGTTTTGGCTGAAAATTACATTGATGCTAAACAGGATATTGAGGCTGGTGGCACATTGAGCACACCACAGGCCTCCAACAATGAGGCAAGTCCTGATCCTCCCTTGGACTATGGCATGGAGGAAGAAGGTCCTCAGGAACCAAGCTTTCATGAGCCCATTCCAGCAGATGCTCAAGATTCAATCCTTTCACATCAAGAATCTGTGCAAGTTGAGAGACTAGTGGCAGCAATCACCACTTCACCATTCATGCAAGCTGCCCTGAATGAAGAAAGGAGCACTGTGCCTTATGTTGATCTAAAAGCCATTGCACACAATGCTCTTTTGCAAGCTCAGAGAAGAAGGCTTGAAGAGATGTTTCTTCCTCCTACTCCCTCACCTGTTACATCTTATGGTCTCTCGGAGCCACAAAGGGCCCAATTGGCAGTTACAAGACAAGAAATTTCTGAACTTCTTGAAATCTTTAAGGACGAAGACACAAGTTCTGAAGTTTTTGAGTCTTTACCAAAGCTCAATCCTGAACTACCTTTTGTCCCTATGCCTCTTCAAGCTATTCCAGTGTCCCAGATCCCTCCTCCTACTAGTTTTATCCACCTTCTTGATGATGCCAAAAAGGGGGAGAAGATATCCGAGCAAACTGGGAAGTCCGCTGGCAAGAGCTACAGCAAGAAGTCCAAGTCCAAGAAATAGTGTTTAGAACTTTGGATGCTTAGTTCTTCTTGTAGTATTTTGTAATGTTGTTTTCTTGTTGCTTTGTAATATCTTGTAATATGGTTTTTTAAATGAAATGAAATTTTCTTTGATCCAGAATCTATGATTGCATCCTTGTGTTGAACCTTGAATGAATTAATGAATCTCTTTCCTTGATCCACTGTAGTTGATATCTTTTGAATTATAATGCATATGTTGAGGGGGAGCTTATCAAAGCAAACCCGAGTACTAATCCAGTTTATAAGTTGTTTTGCCATCATAAAAAAGGGGGAGAATGTTGAATCAAGTGTTTTGATGATTCCAAACCAACTTTCCAAAGCTTGGAGAGAAGATATCAAAGGTGCATAAATGATCTCAAGAGGAGAAATTCAAGAAAAACTAGCACAAGAATAAATGTAGAATCTACAATTATGTTTAAATTGAGTAAAAGACTTTGAATTGGCAAAAAAATGTTTTAAAACTATGATTCTATGTTAATCCATGGAATATTTGAAAAACACCCACTAACAAACGAAGTTTGAAACATTTATATTAATATGCTATTTTGAAAATTCAAACTTTAACTTTGGAAATTCGAATTTTGTATTGAAAATGAACAAGTCTGAAGAAAGCCTTCTCTGACAGACGAACTTTAACTTGAGAAATTTGAATTTTGATACTTGTCTGAAAAGAGCTTTCTCTGACAGACGAACTTTGGCTTTTGAAAATTCAAATTTCAAACAAAATACAACTTATGAAAAATGAAAAATTCGTCTGAGGATATGTCAAAGTTCATCTAAAAACTGAGTTTGGAAAGAATATCAAAATGGCTCGTTGACAGACGAACTTTGAACATGAAAATTTGAATTTCAGAAACAAAGCTTGTGAGTCTGTTATAATGATATGTTGATATATGAATGATAGTATTCAGAAATTCGAACTTTGTATTAAGTCTGAAAAGAGGTCTCTTTGACAGACGAACTTTGCATTTTGAAAATTCAAATTTTGAAAAGATGAACTATTATGCCTTATTGAACTGCCCACTGACAGACGAATTTTGAGTATCAAAATTCGAATTTCAAAGACACTGTAGTAAAATGGAACAACTGTTCATACTTTCCATAAAAACTTTAAACTTGAAAATTCGTATGTTCCAACATAGAAATATTTTTCAAAGATCAAAATTTGAACTTTGCTTCATGACAAATGAACTTCAAATGTTCAACATTGAAGTTTTTAGCTTTTGGTCTCTGTGAAATTCATCTGTTGACCAACCAAAATTCGAACTTTGAGTGTTAGGAGCATTAAATGCTGTTGGTGAATGGATAGTTTTTCAAAGTAACCGTTGGGTAACTTCTCCAACGGATAGATTTTGTCTCTAATGTAAAGTTAAGACCAAAATCTATAAATATAACATCATTTGAAGTGGGTAACGAATTTAACTTTGTATATACTGAAACTCTGCCAAATCATCAACTCAAAGTCTGTTACTCTCACATACTTCATTATTTGTACTCAAACTTTCATATACACTCTGATTAAGAGAGTTTATCCATTGTAAATAATCTTATCTTCATCTGGAAGAAAGATTTTCTTGTGAGGGGATATCATAAGGGATTGGGAAGCACTTAGTTAGAGTGCAAAGAGAGAAAGTGTGAGCTCTAAAAATAGAGCATCATAGCTGCACTGTGGCATTTACAAAAAGCCCACTGAATTCTTGTAAGATAGTGGAAAATCTCAAATGGTGGCTTGAGAATTGAACGTAGGTCAAGATTGAGAGACCGAACCAGGATAAACATCTGTGTCTTCCCATCTTTATTTCTACTCTAACTTGTTATTCACTTATACTCTGTTTTACTGCCACATTTGCTTTCTTTTCTTTATTGATATTTTGCAGAAAATTTCAACCTTCCCAATACACCCCACTCTTGGGAAGCAAGCATATCTAATAGTAATCAGTCTTATCTTCATCTGGAAGAAAGATTTTCTTGTGAGTGATTATCACAAGGGATTTGAGAAGCACTTAGTTAGAGTGCAAAGAGAAAGGTTGTAAGCTCTAAGAATAGAGCACCAAAACTGTACTGAGGCAATTGGAAGAAGCCCACTAAATTCTTGCAAGATAATGGATAATCTCAAGTAGTTGCTTGAGGACTGGATGTAGGTCAAGATAAAGAGACCGAACCAGGATAAACATCTGTGTCTTACTTCTCTTTTACTGATTTTACCTTACTGTATCTGTATACTCTGTTTCACTATCATTCTTGCCTTCATCACTCTTCTGACTTTTGCAGAAAATTTTAAGTTTCTCAATTCACCCCCTCTTGAGAAGCCAGCATATCTAACAAAATTAAGCACAAATGAAGGCATTAATAGACCAAAATTATTGAAAAATAAAGGAATAAAAAACCCTAATAAAATCTAAAGAAAATGTTTTTTGTACGTGATTACCATTTTACCCCTTTATGGTTCAATTTCAATCTTATTTTTAAACAAATTGACCCAACTTCAAAAAATTAATTAAATGAGATTAAGTGCCTAATAATTGTATAGGGTGATCTAATCCAAAATCAATTAACTAAAATCCATGTGGGTCTCTTTGTAGGGTATTTTGCGAAAGGGAAAGGGAAAGTGAGCAGGGACCAGAGCTAGTAAACTAGGGGCTGAATATGAAATGAAATGAAATTTAAACCTAGGGTAGGAAATGTCAAATTGATGAAGAAATGAACACTCTCCAGTAGAAACTCACTATAATCAACCTAAAAGTCACTTAATTAATCACCCTATAAGACCCAATTGGACACAAAATCATAGTATAATGCATGTATAAGACAAAATAGCAAGAATTAACCCTAAAATTAATAGAATGACATGCTTAATGCAAAATGAACACATTTGCAAAGAATTAGCCCTAAAATTCATCAACTCCGAAATTTGGCAAAAATCATGAAGATTATCTAAAAATCTCAAATTAGCCAAAATTAACTATTAAAATCACTAAATATAAGAGGTAAAAATAGTAAAAATATAGGATTTATCAAAGTCATGTAGGCTAAGCCGCTAAAGAACTCTCTGAAGATTAACTTAGATGCAACCTTTGACCCAAGTGCTGGGTTATTTTTTTTTGAATAAGTAGTTGGGCTTTCTTTTTGGAAGCCCAAGGTCTAGAGTTATTTTGTTTAAATTGGGTATTTATTGGCCTTTCCCATTATAGTCGATTTTACTAGTCTTTAACCGGTTCTTAGTAGTCCCAGTTCTAAGCTTGTCTTGAATCAAACTAGGTGCTGGTTCCTCGTTAAATTGGTTGGTCTGGTCCGGTTTTCAGAACATTAATGGCAACACATTCGCACATCAAGCAATTATCTTTCAACATACATAACATATATACTCAGATATTGCATCAACTTTTCTTATTCTAATTAAGCATTTCCCTTAGCTTTCATTATTCTTCAAGCCTTGTATAATTTTCCAGTATTATTGTTATTTGTTTTTCAGACTCCAAACCTATTCAATATTATTTCTTTGAGTTATTAGCAATGTTCTTCAGTTTTATTTATTACATTTTAGTGTTTGTATATGAGGACATTGTGGTAAAGTACCACAAGAATTTATGATCATTCTGATTAGAAGTTGGAATTTTCATATACTTTAAGGTGGTACGCCTAAATCATGTAAACAAATATTAAATGATCTGCAACTTATACCAATCTTTATTATAAATTTTAAACATTGGTTGACAAAGCCACCTTGTCTCTTGGGCGGACTATGAAATCATCTGCAACATTAGATTTTCTTGATCAATATTTCTTCTAAAACAAAGAATTTTTTTCGCAAAAGGAAAATAAAATCTTTTAAACCTATTATGGGGAACAAATATTTTTTAATGCCATATGTTGTATTAATATTTTTTTTTTCACTTTTGAAACTTTGAAATAGAAATTTCAATTAAACTTCATTTTTTTATAGGAACAAATAACTTTTTTCAGTTGTGAATATTAATGTTATCAAAACCATATTAGTCATTGGATTGATCAAAGTATTAGTTTAAAGTTTAATAGTTCAATGGTAATCAAACTATAACTAAACCTAGTAGTAATAAAATTAATATATTTTTAATATTATATATTATATAGAAAATTGAAAAAATATAACTAATTAGTATCATAATTTAATATTAAAATCTAAATAAGTTTATATTTATCTATAATCACATTTTAAATTTAAACTAGTTAACTAATAATTTATTATCGTATTATTCGTTGAATAAATTTATTATTATTAATAATTATAGGTAAACATTTTGTTTTCAATACCCAAAGGAAATTGGTCTCTCTTACCACTGAGAAATACTTACAGTTCATGACAAGAAAAGAAAATCATAAACACTTCGGCCCCGTTTGGTACATGGGAATCACAGCTAGGGAATAGAAATGGTTGAGGGAATCCTTTATTCCGTGCGTTTGGTGTGTAGTAATTCTATCCTTATGGAATGGCAGCAAACCCACCAGCTACCTTGGGAATGCTAAGCTGGGCATGGGAATAAAAAATTTAGGCCAAAATTGCCCTTCACCCAAATTTGTATCGCAACCCCTCTCCCTCTTGACGCCCATATCGTCTTCCTCGGTGACCCACCTTCATCTTCCATAACGTGCCCTTCTCAATGACGGTGGCATCAGGAATGTCAACATCCTCAAAACAATTGTGTTTGCGAGTCTATCTATCCCTTCATCTTCGCAACAGCGACAAATTTCTACACCGTTGACTTTGTTGGTGCTGTCTTCACCTTCGATGAGTTGCTAGATCACCATCAATTTCAATTTCTGTTTCACAGCGTGAAAATTGTGACTTCATAGCTTACCCAAATTGGCACCTTGCTCATGCTCATAAAAATCAATTTTCTGCAGGATTTTTTACATTCTTCAATCTTCTTTGATCTTCGGCCCAATCCAACTTTCTATCTCCTTCGATCTTCCTTTGGAATCCTTTTATTTGATTTTTGATGTGGGGATCTGTAATTAAAATCAATTTATGTTTGATTTGAAGAAACTATTACTCTATTTTGTTTGATTTCCGTTTGAATCCATTTGTTCATTGCACTAGAAATTGTTACTTTCATCTAGATGTTAATGATGGTGGTGGGAAGAAGAATGACAATGGTGGTCGAAGGAAGAATCGGGCAGAAGATGAAGAGGATGGTGAAGAAGAAACTAGGGACATTTTAGATATTTCGCTAATTTTTTGTTTTATTTTAAATTTTTTTTTGTCATTCCCAACTTTTTTCTTAAATATATCAATCATACATTTAAAAGCCATTCACGTTCACATTCTTATTCCTATTCTCATTCTCATTCACTCAAAAATCATTATACATATCAAACAAGGTTTCAATATTCCAATTCAATAAGAGGATCACCAATCACAAATATATCCACGCATATACACATGAATTACAATTAAATTCCATAGGACGAACAAGTAGACGAAAGCAAGCTTGAAATTTTCTCAATTGTGTAAATACACTTCAGCTTGAAATCTGAAAATGACAAATTCAAATTGGTGTGAGTGGTAAGAATTTTCATCCTTAAGCAAATAGTTGAGGCTTTAATTCCAAACATTTTTGTATGAAGTCTAATTTGGAAAAATACATCTTTTTACCTTCATATTTCAAGGGAAATTCCTTGTTGCTGATGGAAATACATACCCTTAGTCACATTAAAAAAAGAAAAATGAAAATGGAAGGTGTTGAATTTTTAATCTTTTCCATATATATTGAATTCTTTTCTTTTTAATCTCTTTTCTTCTTTTTATTTGTCTGCATCTATGTTCTTCTTTTTTATGCATGGCGTCAAGGTTCGACTATCTTTTATTTTGAAGGTTTCTTTATTTCATCTCATCTTCTTTTGCTTTTTCATATTTTGATGTATCTTAATTATCTCATCTTCTTCGTCTTTTGTTTTGGTAATTTCTTCGGTCATTCTCTCTTTCTTTCCGGAGTCAATTATCACTTCTCTTCCAAATTTTGCTTTTAATTTTTGCATGTAACTTCTCTTTTAAAAGTAGATAGCTTCTTTCGGCAATTTTTTTATGATTTACATTTGCTTATTTCAAATTTATATACGCACTTAATAAGTTGTTTAAACTCGTAATAGAGGAACAACAAAAGAAGGAACAAGGAATAATTAAACTAATTAGAAGACAAAGAATACGATAAACATATATTTAGTAGTTGGAAAAATAAGGACACAATTATGATTGGAATTCGACTAGATGATTAGTTGAATGGGCTCTTCAATCAGAGTTGTTTGATCAAATGAATCACTCCAACTTAAAATCTGACTGAAGATCGATCAGTTCAATTTAAGATCCAATTTATATTTACGACTATTTTATGATTTTTTGTTCCAACCAAATTTATCAATTGTGCTCTGACTAATAGTTTGATTGGAAGTATTTCCAACCATGCACCTACCAACTAGAAGTGTCACATATTTCTCCTTTATTAGTAGAAATTATTAAATTTTATATGCCGACTAACATCAGCTACTAATAATTTCTCAACCGATAAGAAAGAGAGACTGATTTGGACGACTGAAATTTCATTGGAAAATAATTGAATTTATCTTTTTCTTCGAACAAATTATTTTGATGAAAATTGTTTTCTGTGATAATGATAGAAAACAATATTGTGAATCTTAAAAAGAGGTCAAGTGGTAATATATGCGACTGATCAATAAGCAAATTAAAGCTGGCTCATCACTAACCACAAATATATTAAGAGCCATTTCCTTTAATCGGCATTATTTTAATAGCATACCCTTTGTTTATCCGCCTAATAATATGATCATTTATATGTGGACCCAAAAGTATAGATTCTGATCCAAATTTCCACTTAAATATATCAATACCATCAAAAACAGGGAAAAAAGAAGAAGTAGTATTTGATCAACGTGGAAGGGGGCAAATCGAGTTGTCATTTGTCACAAAAATAAGTACGCGAGAGAAGCAAATCCAGAGGGAAAATTAAAGATATGGACACGTGTGTCTCTTTCCCAAGAGACCAAACCAAAAGTGGATTACTTGTTCTAATGTTTGTTCTGTAAGCTAACTCATTTTGTTGTTCAATACTTATCGAAGCTATTCTCAAGACTTGAAGCTTTTTCAATCTCTCTCTCTCTCTCTGTGACACGTACACTTCTTATAAATGGATAATACTTCATAACTGTATGATGGAGAAATATTCGAGTTCTCTAGAGATGATGTTATGTTGTTTATTAAATTCCCATCTTCTCAAAAATTGAAAAAAAAAAAAAAAGAGTAAATAGTATGACCCATTGGCTTCAAGCCTTCAACTTGATTTTGAAGCTATTCTACCGTTGAAGGATATGGATAGAAACGCAAATGGCTAAGTTCAAACTCTTATTCTGTCATTTATTAGAAAAGGAAAAAAATTATATTTTTTTGTGTAGCCCAAGCATTTAATTTTTTCTTCCATTGGAATTAATAAAAGACAACCTCTATGGATCAATGATCAAATGACCTTTGATGCCTTGTTTGATTATAACAAAAGAAAGATATATTTTTTCTTATACAACAATTAAGATATATATAATATTCATTATATTATTATTATTATCATTATTTAAGAACATGGTAAATATTTTTATTCATAAAATTACTTCTTTTCCATAGGTTTTCTTGCTGGAGGAACTATTTAACTCGTGCCATTGGGCCTCCAACTTGTATACAATGAAGCCCAAAATGGAGTTGGAGGAATATCCTTCTGTTCTGTTAGAGATTCGAGAACCTTTTCACAAGCCCAATACATTTTGGCCCCCGCATGATTAAGAAATGGGCGGCGCAAGTTTACGTAGAATAATGAAATAAAAAACAAAATAAAAGAAGTGATTTTATATATTAGAAATATTCCTTGACCATTAAATAAAAATAAAAAATAATTATCAATTTATTGAAATAAAATTCATAGAAAACTACACCATTTTTTTGGTGAATAAAATTGCACCATTTATTAGTTGCATTGTATATGACCAATAAAAAACTGCATTATTTATTAGTCATAAATAATGCAACTTGCACAAGATTCACTTTTTAAGTTATTGATTGATAACAACAAGATTATAATAAATTTTTCAAATCTTAATTTTGATGTAACTAGGTCTTGTTTGAAGCAATCCAACTTCTTACTCATTGTGTTATTTTTTCCCCAACTTTTTTCTAATGTAATTTTTTGCTTAAATTCTTACCCCATTTGAGTTGGTTTTAAAGAAACTAGGGGTGCACGTAGCCAATAATTAAAGGGCAGGTTATTATACATTTTAACTTATTTTGGGCTACTATAATACTGAAACAGATCTTCAATATTTTGTTTTTGGGATAGTGGTTTTTTTGAAGATGGGGGTGGAGCAGGTGGGGGAGGCCCCCTCGCCATGCAATTGGATAGGCCATGGAAAATATATATATATATATATATATATAGATATATATAAGGTTTTATGTACTGTATGGAGTCTAAATGAGTTGTATCTATTTATATCTTACTAATAGTACAACTTATTTTCTTTTTCTTTTTTAATCCCTTAAAATTTTCATTTGTTTTGTACCTTTCTTACGGTGGTTATATAAAAAAAGCCCAATACATTTTGCTTTCTATAAATTTATTAATCTATTCTATACTAATTCTGTTTCAGCACAAGTGGGATCTTTTATTTTTTTAATCCCTTCACATTTTATTTTGTTTTGCACTTTTTTATGGTGATTATATATATATATATAAGCCCAATACATCTTGCTTTCTATAAATTTATTATTATTTTTTTATTGTGAACTAGATGTATCTCTCATTAAAAATTAATCTTTTTCGAGGTTTTGAGAGAAAAGGATAGTTGACACTTAATTAAGTTTACTTTATATATAAAAGTTGAAAATTGAACAACCAGTTACTTACTTAAAGAGTGAGAGACTTTACATCATTCACTTTAACTTAAATTGGTTGCTTCCTATAAATTTATCATTTGATCAACAAAAAGTTTGATTAAAAAAAGAGAGCATATCCCCAAAATAAAATATAAAAGGAAAGTGACAATTTGGGATGACAAATTAATTTCAAAAAATAATTTAAATTTAGAAAATTCTCACAAAAATTTAAGAACATGAAAATTATCATTTATTCTTTTATTTTAGCATCAAGTAGTTACAAATGATTTTAAGAATTATTACTTACTATTTTATTTGTTACATATCCCTCTCTTTCTCTCTCTCACCCGCACACACAATTTGTATATCAAAACTAGTATGATTATGAAGTTATAATATCTGAAATGTTTGAGTTACAAGTAACAAAAAAATAAACAATTTTAAGTGCTTAAACTCTTGTACAAATTTTTCAAAATTTAAGTTTTTATTTTATAAAACTAGGTATCAGCTTATGCTTTGCATGACTCTCTAAAGATTTTATTATATTTATTGATATTGATTATGTGAAAAATTTTTTATTTAGGACCTTCCAAAGAAGTTAATTTGAAATGGGCCTGGGCCTTTGAATTTATGAAATTCCCAGAAAGGGCCAAGACCTTTACTAAAAATGGGAAAAAAAATCTTACGAATGAAAATATCCTTATATAATTGGAAAGGTACCTATGGTGAAAATAGTGAATGTTTAGCCAGAAATAGTGGAAGTTTTGTTGGAAAAGACGAAAAATGAAATTTAACATTATAATTATTTTTAGTTAAAATTGATATGAAAAGAGATTTGATATTATAATTTTTTTTAAAGTAAAAGCACACTTTTAGTCTCTTATTTTTTTATTAAATTTCATTTTGCACCTGTAATTTTATTTTGTTTTCTTTTAATTTTTTTAATTTTCAAAATATAATGAATAGTTTTATTGTTACTGGCATTGTTAACTATATTAACAAAATATTCTCAAATGCTAACAAAGTATTTTAAATACTTACTCTTCCAGTCTCATTTATAAGGTATTATTTTTCAATACACGAGTGTTAAGGAGATATAATTATGCTTTTGAGTTTATAAAAAAATAGTATAAACTTCCAATTTTATCCTCATTGATTAAAAAATTGAATAATTTACGAGACAAAAAAGTCATTAAATGAAAAGTAAAGAAGAAAATTCAAATAAAAAAATAACATAACGTCTTATAAATAGAACCAAGTAAATTTCAAGATAACATCTTATCAATGGGACTGGAGGGAATACATATTTATCCAATTCATTTTTATATGAATAAATCCCAAAATTAAGGTTTTGTTTAGAAGTCACTTATTTGTAATTTTTTTAATTTAGTTTAAATTACTTTAAACTAAGACTAATGAATACATAATAATATCAATGACTTAGCAGTAACTATTGACATGTACCAATATTAAATAATATTTTGTCAGCATATGAGAATACTTTGTCAGTATTTAGTATTAATATAGTTAATGGTGTTAGTAATATGAAAACTTTTGATTATATTTTAAAAATTAAAAAATTAAAAAGAAAAAGATTAAAGTTAAAGGACTAAAATGAAATCTAGTATAAAATTAAACAATTAAAAGTGTGCTTTTGTCTATTTTTAATTAAAATAATATTAATTATAAGAAATTATTATTAAATTTGAAAAAAAAAACTATAATTTTCAATACTTTGATAGTAGTTTTTGATAACTTGGTATATGTTAGGTTCACTGGTCACCCAAGAGGGGGGTGAATTGGGTGATGCAAGATTTTTGTTCTTTTGGATCACAACCCAATTTCACTATGAGTGCAGCAAAATAAGGATAAATAGAAAGAGTTGTGTGCAGCAATTGAATAGAGAAGATGAAGAACAATACACAATAATTTATACTGGTTCAGCCCAACCACTTGGCCTACATCCAGTCCCCAAACCACCACTTGGGATTTTTCACTATATCTCACAGGTTTGATCCGGGCACCTGTGAAGTCTCAGTACATTCCCACAAGTTTCAGTAGGCACTTGTGAAGCCACTCTCCTCACACCCTTACAAGATGTGTAAATCTCTTAGTGTTTCCCCACACTAAGATTCTACCCAGAATATGTAGAAAGAAATATTTACAGAATGAAAACTCTCTTGAAGAGTAGATAATACATTGAAAGTTCACTCTATTGAGGTGAGTTTTTCAAACAATGCTGTGATAGAAAGATTTTACAAACTGTTGCAGTATTTTCACATAAACACTCTTAAAATCATTACCCATAAGTTCAAATAATGTTATATTTATAGTTTTGTAATATAATTAGACGTTAGACACAAGATCTAGCTGTTAGAGACGTTACCCAACGGTTACTCTGCAAAACTATCTGTTCACCAACCACATTTAATGTTTCTGACATTCTGAAATTCGAATTTTGGATGTCAACAGACGAATTTTGAAGAGACCGTAAGTTAAAGTTTTTAGCGTTGAACTTCGAAGTTTGTCTGTTCAAAGTTGAAATTCGAATTTTCATCTTGACAAATGTTTCTATATTGGAACATACGAATTTTCAAGTTTAAAGTTTTTCTAGTAAGTGTGAACAGTTATTCCATATTGTTATAATGCCTTCGAAGTTCGAATTTTGGTTCCCAAAATTCTTCTGACAGTGAGCAACTCAATATGGCACAAGTTCTTCCTTTCGAAATTCAAATTTTGGATGTGAAAATTTGTCTGTTGGCTATTCCAGAAGTATTTGTGTGTTTTTGGATATTCAAAATTTGAATTTTCAAAGCTAAAATTCGTCTGTTATACTTGAAGTTCAAATTTTGGAAGCCAAAATTCGTCTGTTAGCTTTTCTGGAAGTATTTTCACATTCTGGTATTTCGAAGTTCGAATTTTGAAAGCCAAAATTCGTCTGTTGGACCTGAAGTTCAAATTTTAGAAGCCAAAATTCGTCTGTCAGTGGCAAGCTCAACTTTGCACAAAGGTTCTCTTCGAAATTTGAATTTCGGAGGCCCGAAATTCGTTTATCGCAACGGAACATACGTAACTTCAAATTTTGCACTATATACAATTTTGCAGAAACCATAACTCTCTCATTTTAACTCCAAATTAAGCAACTGACCTATGGTTGGAAAGCTCTCAATGTCTACTTTCAATTGAAAGAAGTTTCACTTAAAAAATAAACGTATTTTGTGAGATATAATCTAAATAGTGATAAGAGATCAAAACTGAAAATTCATATCTCACTACTCAACTTTAAATAACCATAGCTTTTTCATATGACCTTCATTTTGAGTGAAATAACCTTCTTTGAAAAGATTATTAAGTCTAGTTTCATATGAAATAAGTTTTACATCAAAGTCATATGTATTTTGAGAGATATATTAAAAACTAATCAAAGGTCAAACTCTAGATTTTTGAAAACCAGATTTCACTAACTATGCTTGACTTGAAATTTGAATTTCAACATCTGAAATTTGTCTGTCAGAGGTAATATCTCTGGAACTTCAAATTTCAGTCAGTAAAGTTAGTATTTTCACAAAGTATTTTCACAGAGTTTTACTTCTCAAAATTTGTCTGTTATCAGAGTTTTTCAAATCTAACTTATGCTAACATCAAATTTACTTAATCTAACTCATTTAAAACATATGGTAACAAGATTAAGTAATTTTCAAAGATTAATCTCATCTCAAGATCTAAGTGAAAATAAAATATACCTAGTGACTAGGTCTTCAAATGTTGAGTTCCACTTCTACTTGGACATTTCCTTCTTGGCATGCTCCCTTCTGATCTTCCATTTTTGGAGCATCCTTTCTTTTCTTTTTTCTTGAGTGAGGCATGATATTGATTTCCATTTCTGTATTCCAATGCTCACTCTTCTTACTTGGACCAACCTACATTTAATATATTACACTTACAAATCAAGTAGTTAATCCAGTTTATATATTCAACTTATATTATTCATTGTAAAAGTACAGTGGATATATTTACACATAGTATGATATATGTATTATAACCATAATTAAATATATGCTAATATGTATTTTACTTCTTTAAGGAATATTATATATGTCAGATACATATAATGCATTTGTTCCTTATTACTCTATATTTGTCATCATCAAAACTTATATTATACTAAACCTTACAGTATACAATTTATCAAATTTATTAATAACTTTACATACAATTTTGAAAATTACATTTATACAAAAATGTATAAAAATTATAATTTGGAAATGATGATTGGAAATAATTTGGAACATATATATTTTGGTCCCAAATCGTTTTCAACTGATCTTCCATGATCCCCGATCATGTCTTTAGAAATTTTCAATTTATCTTAATTTCCAAATCCCTTCCACAGTTTCAAACACTGATAAATTGAGGAAAACATGTGGGACCAAGTCGTTTCCAAGCTACCTTACACAATTTTTAGTCTCTATAAGAAACATTTTCAAATTTCTCTCCACAAATTTTAACCTATAATCTTGAATCTTTTCTAAGTCATCTTCTACTAGGGGTGTATAGAGATCAAGTAAGATTAGATTAATAATCAACATGATACCTGGTCTTTGTAAGGTTCAACGAGTTCAGACCGACCCGACATATGAGATCGGGGTTGGCCCGGTCTTAAAAAGTATTTAAAAATTAAAAAAACAAGTTAATTTTATTTATTAACAAAACTATAATTATATTATTCAAAATATATCTTCTTAAAATAATATAATAATAAAAAATAACATTTATTAAAATTAAAAATACTTAATAATCATATATTATTTTTAAATCATATTAAGAAATTAATTTAAAGTTTTAAATAAAGTTAAAAGATTGGATTTTTAAAAATATTCACAACAATGATATAGACAATTTATTATATATGATGTATGTGAACACCCCATTTTGTCCGGGCATTTTTAAATAATAAAAGGTATGAAAAATAAGAAAAAAAAAAGTAAAACAAAATTTTCTTTTAAGCAGGAAAATTAATAACTACAATTTAAGTTCAAGACTCAAATTTATCTTTCTAGGATTTGACATCTGGAATTCAAATAAAGAAAAAAAATAATAAAAAAAAACGAGATGAAAAAAATAATAAAACACAAAAAAAAAGAACTCAAGAAATATATAATTGGGCTGAAAAAAAAAAAGCTCAATAAATAAAAAAAAAATGGGCTGAAGCATTTCAGCCCAATTTGGGCTGAAACGCTTCAGCCCGCGTCACGAGCCCCAAATGAGGGCCCGCGAAGGAGAGTTAAGGGCGTAGCCCTAAGGAGAGGAGGGAGCACGCCGGAGAAAGCAGTCGTGTCGCGAAAAGCAAAGGGAAGGGGGAGCTAGGGTTCAGAGAAAAAGAGAGAGGGAGCCACTAAGAGGGATGTCACACCCGGAAATTGGACGCGGATGGCGCGGGAAAAAGAAAATAGTGAAACCGGCCCGCCTGGCGGGAGGCCGGTTTCGAAGGGAGTCGCCACCAAAATTTTAAGGGAAATTTTGGAAAACCGGAATAATAATAAAAAACAAAAAGGGACGAGGATTGATCTGCGAATCAGAGATCGGGTTCGGGAGTACGATTGTGAGTGGGGAAGGTGTTAGGCACCCCCACAACACCCGTTCCTGGGAACGGTTACCTTAGGTTGATCATGCAATTTTTATGGCTTTTTACAAATTTAGTTTGGTTGCCCTTTTACCATTCACATGCAAAAATAAATATAAAAATAAGAAAAATATAAAAATGAAAACGAATAATAAAATGAAAATATGAAAAGTTAGGAAAAATAAATTAAGAGGAAGATGTTATTTATATACAAAAGTGGACTTGGAAAAATAAATTGGTAAATATTTATTAAATTAAGAGACAAAACCTCAAATAAACCAGAAAATATTTATTTATTTACAAGGGTGGACTTGACCCAGAATGAGAGTCTGGGGCCTACGTACCATGCGATAGGGATCAAAGTCGACGTAGTTCGGACGAGAAATATGTGTCACTGGATTGGTATTTTTTTTTTTTATTAATTCTTTGAAAAGAGAGATTTATAGAAAATAATTTATCTTTCCACAAAGAAGATAACTTTTAGAATTGGTCGGTGTGTTTTAATTTGCGAAAGACAAATTAATTTCCATTATTTACTCTTTTCAAGAATATACTGTATATTTTTTTATTAATTAATTTATAAAAGAGAATATATGTTTTTCTTCAATTTAGAAAATATGATTAAAATTATGTGTGATTTTGAACATTTTTATTTTGATTTGAAAAGAAAATATTTGAAAACAATTTTATTTTTACAAAATGAAATCAATTGGCTTATGTGGCGACTTTATCACTCACAATACACCCATTGATGCCTAAATATTCACGGTGGTGTCACTCGTGACAAAAGGGCCTAAATTTTTTTTTTTTTTACATATTTTTTTTGGTATAAAATATATATATTTTTTATTTATAAGAGCAAAATGGATCCTTAAAAGAATTCCAAATGTGATTCCTACCTATATTTTTGAAGAAAAATCATCAGCATATGTGGTGACTTTATCACTCACGAGTTACTGATCAGTGTTTAAAATACTCACGGTATTACCACTCGAGGCAAATAAATGAAAATGATATAAGGTCGAAGGATAAATTGAGAAAAATCAACGCAATCATGGTAACATGTATTTTAGAAGTGGCCAAAGAAGCTTGAAAATATGATGTATATCTTTCCCCCTTTTTTTTTATTATTATTATTATTTTTTTTTATTCACTTATATGAAAACAAAAACTTAAAGAACCCCTTTTATTTATATATATATATGTGCATACGTATACACATATATACATATATTCTAAGAATAATAGTAGTAATAATAAATAAAGGAAGAAGAAGAAAATAAATAAATAAATAAATACTCGCAAAAGAGGTTGCTACTTTTAACATGTGCACATCACTTATTTATTCATTTATATATTTATTTATTTATTTATTTATTCATTTGTGATGATTATTATTATTATTATTATTATTTTTTATTATTATTGTTACATATATATATATTTTTAGGAAATTTGGTTTAAATTGTCTTTATTTTCTCATTTCAGATGAAATTGCCAAATCCCCCCCTTTCTTTTTATCATAAAAAAACTGATAAGAAAATTGGAAAAACGAAATAATATTTTTTGTTGTTGTTACATTCCTAAAAGGTTATTAGAATTTTAATCTTCGCAAAAATGGCCCAACCCAGTCGTATAGATATGACCCTCAGTAGGCAAAGCATATGGGCCAAATTTTGACCTCGGGCAAAGCACCTAGGCCCAATTTCACTCACCCAAATCCAAGCATACAACCTTGACCACTCCAATCCAAACATATTCAAGGACCATAAAAGGAAAAATGACCAAAGATTAGATAGATTTAGACCCAAAACTCATGAGCCCAAATAGCGTTGATATTACCACATCAAGTGACTTTTTCTTAACCAAGCACCATCCTAACACATGTCATAGACCCCAATCAAGAAATCATGTTGATGAGTTCCAAATTCCGGAGCCTCATTGGAGCTTGTCCAGTCCAACCAAAGACTAAAAGATATAACTAAAGATGATGCATTGCCACTACCACTCCCACGTGACAACAGAGAATGGACATTGAAATAATTACATAGATCTAAGCTCTGCCAAGAGCCAACTAATCAGGCATCCCACTAGCTCCAAAACCAGATTCATACCATGGTTCATAATGTCCTGTTTAAACAAGGATTATCTGCAGCATACTACACAACCATCGGATCAATGCCTAGGCTAAGAAGGTCATGACCATATACCTCGTAGCATACTTGACAAGCACATTACAGAACATCACAACCTTTGAAAGAAAAAGAAACTCAGGACAATCAGACTTGACATACGAGCGTGAGCTACATTATGAAGTAAGTGATGTTTCTTTCCTAATCAAATAACTCAATTCGAACACAACATTGGCCCCATGCAGACATTTAGCACCATGACAGTATCTTCTAAGAGGATAGAATTTCCTAAGCTACCCAGAGCGTATACCCAGCAAGAATCACAGTTAACTAAGAGAAATTACACGGGTGACGAGATGAAATTCTCGTCATTCAATCCATTGTTATGTATAATCCACACAGAGGATGCAATCCGAAACACATGGGGACAGTAAATATCATTCCTAAATGACATCATTCATTACTTTAAGATTGAAAATTTAAAATATAGATTACTCGTAAAGCCCCCGGTACCTTGCACTGAGTATTTCACTACCTCTTCCACTCGGATTCTCGGCCTCCCCTTTGCGCCAGTTTGCCTCTCAATCCCTCGTAGCACCCTTCTGTGAGTTCACCCGAATCCTTCTTCAATTTTCTTTCTGCTCACGCTTGCGGCTCCGTTGGTCCCTTTGTTTGAGACTCCTCTGTTTTTTCTCCAGAGATCTTCCGCGGCCAGAAAATCTCTTCTTTTTTCACTCGGCTTGCTCTTCGGTCTTTATAGAGTCCGCGAGTGGTCCCCTGTCTTCCAGTTCCGTGCACGTCTCCATCCCTCCTTCCTCGCGCCCCCTCAGCTTTTCCTCTGCAGCAGGCTGCTTTTTCTCAGTCTCGGTTTCCTTGTCTTCCCGTGTTTGCGTGCTGCTCTCTCTCTGACCCCCTCTGTTTTCGCGGCTCCTTCTGTTCTCTTCGTGCTCGCGTAGATCTTTTCTCTCGCAGCTTTTCCCTCGCGGCCATGCCTCCTGCAGCTTTCTCTGTGCCTCTCGCGGTGCTCCACTCTCTTTTCTTTTTCGCGGGCAACCCCTCCCTCTGCCTCTGTTCCTGCCCTTGGTTCGCGTGCTCCCTCCCCCTCCTTCTCTGCGGCCACTGAGCCCTAAAGGCTCCCCCTGTCTCTCCCTGGTGTGCTCCCTCTGCTTCTCCGTCTTCAGGTCCTCGTGCCCCACTTGGGGGCTCCTTTGGTTATCCACGAGCCCTTCTCAATTGGGCTCGTGGGTGTTTGGGCTGAAAACCACATTTCAGCCCAAACACATACCTTTCTCTTTTTTCTTTTTTTATTTATTTATTTATTTATTTATTATTTTTTTATCTTATTTATTATTATTGTTTTTTTTTTTGTATTTTGTTTATTTATTTTATTATTTTTTCAGTCTTCGTATTTTGGGATTAGAAGATTGGGCTACCTACATTTGACACAAATTCCATCCTAATTTTATTTATTTATTTTTCTTTCCTTTTTTTTTATTTTTATTTTGTTTTATTATTGACTTATCTTATTTTATTTTCATTATTATTATTTTTATTTATTTATTTATTTATTTATTTATTTATTTATTTTTTTTTTGCCCCTTTTTTTTCATTTTTTAGTTTTATGTATAATACCCGGACAAAATACGGTGTTCACAAGGGAGGAGAAAGCACAGAGGGCAGCTATGACCGAGGAAAGAAGGTGGGGACCGAGGGAGCCTGAACCACCTGGACCACCGAAGGAGACCAAAGGGGGCGCGGAGCTGCTAAGAACAGAGGGAGTCAGAGACCGCGAGATTTGAGCCCCCTAAAGGCTAGGAAAAATGAAACTGAGGGAGTAGCAGACGTTCGAAGACCGAGAAGCAAAAGGAGCTGAAGCAAAGGCAGAAACGGAGGGAGACGTGCACGGTTGGAATTGCAGAAAGAGCAGGCGTAAAGGAAGCAAAGGGAGCCAAAAGCGGCCGTGAATTGCAGAAAAAGCAAATAGAGAAATAGAGAGGGGGACAGCCTCACGATTGGGGGAGGTCTATAAAAGCCAGTGGAAATCACAGGGAAAAGGAGGAAAAGATTTTTCTGGCCACGGAAGATCTCTGGAGAAAAAATAGAGGAGGTCAAGAGGGGGAGCTCGGGCAGGGTGGAGTCAAGGAAAGCCAGGGACTTGGAGGGAAGGACGATTTGCAAGGTTTGGGATTACTAACCGGTAACTTTGGCTTTAAAATTCGGGCTTTGAACTGAGATTTTGCTCCTTTTCCTTGTTGCTTCCTCATCGTCTTCCCTTTCCCTTCACTGTGAAGTCTATTGATTAATTTTGTCTCATGACTTTGCCATGCAAGATGTTTCGGCACTATATCTTTGTAGGAGATTAGCATCAAACTGTGTTCGACAGGTTCTGTAAATGAGTTGTGTTCCCTTAGGATAAATGCCAAATGTTCTGTGATTCTGTATGTCGTCCTTGCACGGATGATAGAATTAATTCTCTGATTATTTCAAGATACGGGTTTGGTTTTTTCCAATTGGCTTTCTCAAGTGACCTCCTTAAGTCGCGAATGGTAAATTATGATTACTGTAGCCTTGTAAATTTTCTTTCTGGGTCTTTGGAAATCTGGAAGTGCCTGCGTAATTGTGAGAGATAATAGAAAAATGTGTTGTGCATCTGATTTTATCACAAGGTACTGAGGCATTTCGAAATAGCTTTCGGTTGAGTTATGATGACCATCAGGATTTTCTTAGAAAACCGTCGGGTGATAGCTGGGTCTTATTATTTATGGTCTAAAATCATCATTTACAATATATGTACCTTGAGTAGCATTAAGCAATAGGTTGGAACCAGTTAAATAAGGCAAACAAGATAATCCTTTCCTGACTATGGTTTTGCGTTTTCCTGTATCCTCCCACGTATATTCTAATTTTCGGTTCAATGGGCTCAAATGGACTATGTCTCGCATGAAGATTTTTTTTTTGGGTCAAAATGAAAATAGAGGTAAAAGTTTTGCTTCATTTAAAAAAAAAAGCAAAGAAAAAAAAATATATATATATATGTGTATATATATATAACAATAATATTATTAAATGAAATAAAAGGATTCTTAATCGTTTGTTTTCACAATTATAAACAAGGATGTATGCATAATACATAAATAATAAATAATAACGATGCCAATAGTTTCTTTAAAAATATATGTATATATAAATAAATAAATAAATAAATAAATAATATGCATATGTTAAATGTAGTAATCCCTTTTGTGAGTATCTTTTTTTAGAAATATATGTATGTATAGAATGATAAATAAAAGAGGTTCTCTAAGTTTTTGTTTTCATACAAGTGAGTAAATAAAAAAAAAAGAAGAAATAAAAATGTAGATAATATAGATATAAATCATATTTCCAAGCTTCTTTGACCACTCCTAAAAATGCGTGTTACCATGATTGTGTTTATTTTTCTCAATTTATCCCTCTAACTTTCATCCTTTTTCATTTATTCGCCTCGAGTGGTAACAACGCGGGTGTTTAAACCCCGATCAGTAACTTGTGAGTGATAAAGTCACCACATATGCTGATTATTTTTCTTCAACAACATATGTAATGATCATTTTGAATTGTTCCTAATGTTTTCCTTTTAAATAAGTAAATATGTAGTAAAAGAATTTTATGCGATTCATTTTTATGAAGAAAAAAAATCATTTGAATTATTTGTTTTCTTTTTATGCCTTTTGTCTCGAGTGGCGTCACCGTAGACATTTAGGTAGCGATTGGTATATTGTGAGTGATAAAGTCACCGCATGAGTCAATTGGTTTTATTTTATGAAAATAAAATTGTTTTCAAATATTTCTTTTTCAAACCAAAATAAAATGTTCAAATCACACATGATTTTAATCATATTTTCTAAGCAAAAAAAAAATTGATTAAACAAAAATATATTCTTAAATGAAAAAAGTAAATAATAGGAATTAATCTTTCTTTTACAAATTAAAACACACTAACAAATTCTAAAAATTGTTTTCTTTGTGGAAAGACAAATTATTTTCTATAAACCTCTCTTTTCAAGGAATAAATAAAAATATCAACCAAGTGACACGCATTTCTAGTCCAAACTACGTCGACTTTGATCCCTATCGCAGGGTACGTAGGCCCCAGACTCTAATTCTAGGTCAAGTCCACCTTTGTAAATAAATAAATATTTTTCTGATTTATTTGGTGTTTTTTCTCTTAATTTAATAAATATTTACCAATTTATTTTTCCAAGTCCAATTTTGTAAATAAATAATATTTTTCTCTTATTTTATTTTTCAAGGAATTTTCATATTTTCATTTTTACATTTTCCTTATTTTTATATTTATTTATTTTTGCATGTGAATGGTAAAAGGGCAACTAAAATAAATTTGTAAAAAGCCATAAAAATTGCATGATCAACCTAAGGTAACCGTTCTTCGGAACGGGTGTTGTGGGGGTGCCTAACACCTTCCCCACTCACAATCGTACTCCCGAACCCAACTCTGATTCGCAGACCATCCTTATCCTTTTTGTTTTTTTTTATTCCGGTTTTCCAAAATTTCCCTCAAAATTTTGGTGGCGACTCCCTCCGAAATCGGCCTTCCGTCGGGCGGGCCGGTTTCACTCTTTTTCTTTTTTTTTTTTTATCTTGTTTTCCGCGCCATTCGCGTCGCATCTCCGGGTGTAACAATGTATCAAGAAAAAATATCATATAAAAATAATATTTATAAATTTTTAAATATATATAATTATATATATACCGAGATTAGGGCGAAATTGGGTTTGACCTTAATCCAGTGTCAAACTCGACCTAGTCTTTGAGACTAACCTGATATACCGGATAGGAGCAGGTCTACTGATCTACCGAGTTAGTTGAAACACCGTTATCTTCCACCATGTTTAACTTTTGTTTCATGATTTTCAACCATGCTTCCAGAATTTTCAACTTCTCCTTCATGATTTTCAAGTCACCTTCTACAAGTTTAAGTTAATTTTCAATTATTTGATACTAAAAAAAATTTGGAAGCTTGGTTGGAATGATGTAAGAAGAGCTGAAAGTTATATATTCTTCATCCAATTCAAAAAATAATAAATAAGTTAAATTGTTGTAAAATTTAACAGTATTTTTAAACTTAAATAATCTAAATTGTATCATTTTAAAAATTTTCACACAAGTTAATGAAGTTACTTAATGATTTAAATTATTATAAAATTTAATAATATTTTACTAAAATGTTCATAATTTAAATGCCCTTTTAAATACTTAATTTCATATGAATGAAGATGAAATAATAAATAAAAAATAATTAATTTTTCATGAAAATTTAATAATGACAAATATTTTGAAAAATATAAAATTTTTAAAATGGCAATTTTTATAAATTCCATATCTTGATCAGTGTGCTAAGTATCCCAGAAGGTGATTTTCCAAACTCACATGGTCATGACTGTTAAGTCCACCAAACATTCCAATCCCTACTAACGTCACTGCTTACATCAGCTCTGTCATTATACATCCAGGTTCAATCCAGCATACTATAATCTGATCTGAATAACACTATAGACGAAAAGACTTTGTTATTTGGATACTATAGACAAAAAGACTTTTTCTTATCTTCTCATCCCTCTAGATTTTTGTTTACTGATTAAATCTCTTGAGTTTTCCTCCTATTAATTTTGCTTACAAAATTTATAAAGTTTTTGTCCCCTTCAAAACTGCGTGCATCATTTATCCAGATGCTTCATGGTATCTTTGGCACGAAATAATCAGAATTTTATTTTAATCAAATGCTTCCAATTTTATTCCTTGCTTCCATTTTTAATTTTTAATCAAATGCTTCCAACTTTATTGGAATGACAATTTCTATTGAAGTCGTATATGATCATTTATGAAATTTTTTAGCTTACTTTTATTTTTAAAACCATCTAGTATCTAATCATCATTTTAAATTTTAACTAATTCAAATTAAGTTGTTAAACCCTAGATGGAGGAAAATTTTCTTAAAAATATTTTTGACATTTACATTATCTCAAATTTAAGACGTGGTTAAGCAACTCTAATTCCTTTCATGAGAATCAACATCAATCAGTGTCAGAATGTTCTTTAGCTCTTAATAAATGATTATTTTAGATGAAAATTTACATTAAGAATACGAAAATGATAATAGCCACGTGGATAATAATTACTGATAAAAAATAAAATCTCAGTCAAATCCAAAAACGACAGGATTTAAAAGAAAATAAAGATAAATCTTCTATGTAGGCCTTGCCTGCTATGTTATAATAATAGTAAGGTATATTATTCAGTTTTACCCAAAAAAAAAAGGTATATTATTCAAGGTTTAAAGAAAAAGTCATACTATTAAGTATTAACATGTTATAAAGTGAATAATATAATTTTTAGAAATTTCATTTTTATATTTAATTAATTAGATTTTTTTATACATGAAGTTTAAATTAATAGTAAAATTCATATATCGGATTTGTAAGTAGTATAATTTATTATAAATTATATATATATTGATATTGATTTTTTTTACCACCTTGATATTGATTGTTTTGACATATTGTAATTGACATGTTAATGTTATTGGATATTTGATTATGATCATCCTTTGGTGATGCAAGAGATATTTTTCACCATCCATTCATAGGAAAAAGTTTAAAATTTTAATATTAAAAGTTTTAAAATTCAAAATTATTTTTAAATATTGAAATTATTGGAAGAATAATTTATCTAACTTTAGACTACATATAAAGTTGGTAAAAAAAAGAATATATGTAAATAAATAATTCATCTACTATATTATATTTCATAATAATAAAATTGTTGATTAACCATCAGGGAATAGAGAAATACTGCATTTTTGTATTGAGAAGGGGGGAAGGAGCTACATGGGGCAGAGAACAAAGACAACAAACAAATGGATATTTAACGGCACAATGATATAAGTACACGTGGCGGAATACTAGATGAGGATCTCCATCGGACGGTTGTGATGAGGCGAACATAAAAGGCCTTTCCTTCGAGAAAAGTCCTATTATAAAAATTTCTCCAACCGGCTTTCTCTTTCTGAAACTGCAAGGAGCCAGAGCACCAAATATGGCGTTGGCTGTGCCTGCCCTTCCCTTCACCTTCGTGGTGCATCTTCTCGGCATCGTCGCTGCTATTTTGGTCTTGGTTTGGAACATACACTTCCGGGGTGGTTTTGCTTGGGAATCCACCAACAAGAGCCTCATCTTCAACGTATGTTGCTCTTTTCCTTTCCTTTCTTGATTTTCTACTTTATCTCCTGAATTTTCTTCTTCTTTATTTCAAATTCAATCGGTTGTATCTGGTTATTATGGAGCTTCGGATTCTCACTTCTATATCTATGCGTGAGAATTCTCGAGGATTGCGTTTACTTTATTTCTAGTTCAGACTATGCATTCTTCATCATCATCTTCTTCTAAAATCGCAAGCGATTTTGGATGTCGTATCGCATCAGAAACTCTGTCGTTTACCATTCAAACGACACTGTACTATATATAGTCGTTTTCTGGGCTAAGGGTGAAACGACTTGTAGTAGTGAAGCTCAATTTTAGCAAACCAATTTTCAATTTTCTCATTACTTCGTCTTGTCACTCCCGTCTTGTTTTTCTACTCCTTATTAAGTGGAAAGTTATTAAATTATTGTTGTAGTAGTTGGGGATCTTTTCCTAGTACTACTACTTTATAGTTAAATAATTCCTGCACGCGTTTCTTAACTCCGGCACAACAAACCCTTTTTTTTAAGGCCTACTCATGTAGTTTTAACTTTTTCATTGGATAAAAGAAATCTGAATGAATAGGAGGAAGAGAGAACTTTTTGTACATGGAGAAAGGTGAAAACGGTGAAAACAAAGTGTTAGGTTTTTAACTTTCGAGTGAAATATTTATTTTAGTAACCCCTAAAAAAGGTTTGACAGTAAAATGGTTTGTTTTCATCCACTGGGTCCCCATTCCCACTGATGGGGGTTTAAATTTATACCCTGCGATAATGGTGGCTGGACATATTTATGAGCTTATCTATTTGTAATTTGTCTGAGATGAACTGTCACGTGTGGTACTTCCATGTGGTGCCAATCCAAGGACGAATCGTGGATAAATAATTATCCTTTTATGACTTTTCTGTTTTTAACTTTTTCTTTTTGGTTGCTGGCTAATGCTATAATATCATTAACTTTGAATTATCGAGAGTTTATGACGCTGAATTTGAAAACCCTGAAGTCTATCTGTTTCATAGTCTTGATAGAAGTGTAGAATTTTGCAGCCCTTCACTATTCTGAGAGTTTGACCTTTAATTTATGTGTATTGCTTTCTTCTAGGCCAAGAATTAAAATATTCACTAGTGCTTAATTAAAAAATTTGTATAGTTCATGTGTAAAATGCCTTCGTGTGTGAACGATCATGACGTATGACCTGTCCCAAAGCATCATGGGCTGATCAAAATTTATAATTAATTAGACAAGTTGATGCCCATGATTATCTAATAAGCCTCTTTTGCTTTTATATTAATGGCAGTGATCTATTATTAAGAGCAACAATATTTATGTGCTTTTGAGGTGAATCTCATAGATGTTTCTTTTCCCTTGACAGATCCATCCGGTTCTTATGCTAATTGGTTTAATTGTTATCGGTGGTGAAGGTAATTATCAAAACACTAGAGCTGCTGTCAAATTTCTACTATGTGACATAATGATTTATTAATTTCCCTTCTATTTTCTCACCTTTAAAACTCGGGTAAAATGCAGCTATTATAAGTTACAAATCTCTGCCATTGAAGAAGGAGGTGAAGAAACTGATACATCTTATTCTGCATGCCATCGCAATAGCACTTGGAATCATAGGAATCTATTGTGCCTTCAAGTACCATAATGAGAGTGGGATTGCCAATCTCTACAGCTTGCATTCCTGGCTTGGAATTGGGGTCATTGCCCTTTATGGTATTCAGGTAAACAATTTGTCATCAAAACAGTATTCCCTAAAGACCTTTCAATCTTCTGAAATATGAGAAGCACTTAAACAAATAGGGATTTGATATGAATTTAGATACTGCCAATTGATTAAATTTGAAGCATCTATGCATCATAGGCTTGTCTACAGGTCAAAGGTTCTGTCCCCTCCAGATCTACACAAAATAGGTCTACTTTGTGTAGATCTGGAGGCAACATGGTAAAAAAATTAGGAGAGAAGCCTTGGTGGAATGATAAGGGAGTCTTTATTTACTGTGTGCTTATATGCACTGTTTTCACCTACTTCATACCCCACATATAAATGCAAACAAATGGGCATCGATATCAATGTTAATATGTCATCAATCAATTCATAAAATAAAATCTATAGCACGCCGCATTATTTACACACTATATTTGGATCCTCCCAATTTGTGTTTGTCTCAATTTTAATTCTTGATAGATTAATAGTGAATGGTCTAGACCGATCACTAAAAAAAATTTCTTCAGAACTCAATAGTTTCATTATGATTGATCTGAACCGTTAAATGTTAATTTAATTACCAAAAATTAGAATTGAGACAACCAAATGAAGAGGATCCTAAACTGTGCAAGGAAACATTAAACCATGATGTTCATCTTTTAGATTCTGAATAATGCATGGGAAAATGTGTTTAATTATCCTCTCCAGATCTACATAAAAGTACCTAAGCACATACTTTGTATAGATCTGGAGGACAGGAGGAGACATCACCAAAACATAGGAAAGAAGCCTTGGTGGAATGACATGGGAGTCTTGAGTTGCTGTGTGCTTATATGCGCTGTATACATCAACTCTATACCCCACATGTAAATGCAAACAATTGGGCATCAATATTAGTATACTATCAACACATTGATATCAATATTAATATATTATAAATAGTGTGGCTCATTTATCATATTCTGTGTAACCATGGGAAAGCGTGTTTAGTCGTCTTGATGAATGATGATCTGCTGTGCAGTGGCTTTATGGTTTTCTGACATTCTTCTTCCCTGGAGGGAGCTCATTTCTGAGACAAGAGTCACTTCCTTGGCATGTGCTGTTTGGGCTCATTGTGTATGTCTTGGCTATTGGCACTGCTGTTCTTGGGTTTCTGGAGAAACTCACTTTCCTTGAGAACTCTGGATTGGCAAAATATGGTTCTGAGGCATTCCTTGTGAACTTCACTGCTTTGATTACCATCTTATTTGGTGCTTTTGTTGTATTATCTGTTATTTCTCAGGGTTCTTCAGCTGCTGATGATTATGCAGCCATCTAAGACTTCCTTTCATGTATATCTTCAAGATCAATTTCTTATTTGTCATAGTACCTTGTGTGGGATTAACAGGTGTCTCCTATGTTTGGATTTGAACGTAGAACTTATGTTCATTAAATAGTATCCGTTAAATTTGTACTTTTAATTCGATTAATATCATAATATTGTAAGTATATATTATATATTTTCCATCATTTTTTTGAATTTTTCTCTTCATCGGCAAATACAACTAAATTTGGTACTTAAAATTTGTTAAACTTTTCTTTTTTCTATTCCCAAGGATGTCATGTTACCTATTTTGACAAAATGAAGCTTCTTTTCGTAAACATTTTAAGCTTTAAGGTATGAACCTTTTTTATTTTGTTTCTTTCTTTCTTTGGTTTTTTTGGACATATATAAAGTATGAATCTATAGTGTTGAAATTACTTTTTTTCGATAAAGAAAAGTGTTGAAATTTGAGAATGGACAAGCTGTTCTCAGATCCAACTAAAGGGGTGTCCCAATATGTCGAAAAATTTTGGGTTGGCCCGGCCCAAGGTATTGGACTGGACCTATCGGGCAATCCAGTGTGGTGAACAGCCTACACAAGGTTTCTCTCTCTGTCTCTCTCTCTCTCTCTCTCTATATATATATATATATAATTTTTTTTTTTTAAAATCTCGAGGGTTTTATAGAAATCATCAAGGTAAAATTGCACAGGGATCACATTGAATTTGGGCAAGGAAACTGCAGAAAAAAATCATTCGAGAGTGCGGAGATATAAATAGAAGAGCAGCAAAAACTGACGGTACCATCAACAACAAAAATGAAAGAACACCTCAACAAATTTAAGCTTCATTTAATCCAAATCATTATTCAATTCAAAGGCACAAAGCAGACAGGCTGTTCAAATGAGAATATCCATCAATTGAGTCGAAAGGTTAAACGAACTACAGGACCTGCATACCTAGTGATTAAGATCAGAACTTCTTAATGAAGTCATAAATGTGGTTGCTAATTTCCTCTGCAACTTCTTGGTTGTTGAAGTGCCCAACATCTTTCTGCACAATCACTTCCTCCAAATTTGGCACATCTTTCTTGAACTCACCACTATGAATATAATCCTTAATCCCTAGAGAAGTATATCCCATATCCAAATCACCCGTTATGAACTTCGCTGGTACTTGTGCTTGCACGCCGCTCCATGGCGCTGTCAGCTCCCAATCTCTGCAATACATACCAAAATAACTGGCCATCATTCTGTTACTTTCTTTTTTTAACCAAAAAATTCTCCATAAAAAAATATATATAAATATATATTTTAGAAGTTAACATACAAGTCAAGATTTCTGTAGTAGTTCAAGCCTCCAGTGAAGCCTGTCTTCTCAAATTTAGAAACATAATAAGCAAGATCTTGTTCAGTGAGCCAGGATGGCAATTTCTGTGGAGTATCAGGATTGAATCCAGTTCCATACTCTCCCTTCGGAAAGATTGGGGGTCCCGTTTTGCGAGTGGTGAAGATGTTCTTCAACACATATTCAGTCCCAACTTTGGCCATCTCTGCCTCCATTTTTCCCTGCTGCTGTTTTTCAAACCAGTGATGTCAAGAATCAGATCTATAATTGCAGTAATTCTTCAAGGTAATCAATTAGTAGCCATTTCAAATATTGGATCTGCAATACTCCATTCACAATCCACATTGAATGCGGAAGAATCGGTTAATTAACTCTGATTATACTTCCAGAAACTTCGCTGATGAACTAAAGAAATAAATAAGAACCTGGAATCTGCAGATGTAGTAGTCGTCACCATACAAGGCACGCAAGCCATCGATGATCTTCCATTTTGGTCTACGCATGAAGGGGCTGCCAAGGCAGACATAGGCCTTAACTCTGTCAGGACGAAACATACAGAAATACCAACCCATGGTGCCTCCCCAATCATGGCCGACGAGGAAGACCTTGTCCACACCCAGAGAATCGAGAAGCGCGATTATGTCACCCACAATGTGGAAGGCGGTGTAGCTGGAGACTGAAGCGGGGGCGTCGGTGTCACCGAAGCCACGGAGGTCCGGGGCGATGGCACGGTAGCCTCGGGAGCTGAGGGAGAGGATCTGGTGGCGCCAGGAGTACCAGAGCTCGGGGAAGCCGTGGAGGAATAGCACAACGGGACCTTCTCCTTTCTCAGCGACGTGCATGTTGATGCCATTCACTTCCACTATTGAATGCTTTATTCCCTCCATGGCCGTTTCTGTTAGTAATTGTCTGATACTCTCCACTCTCCGGTGTGAGATGTCGTGTTCAGAGGAAGGAATGGTGGTCGTGTTTATTTGGGAAGGAGTATAGTGAGTGAGAAGGAACGACGGTTTATTATTTATTCATTTTTTTTCTAGCGAGGGAGGGTAATTATTATTATTTAAACACTCGTGCAGCCCCATGCAAGTGACGAGGGATTTTGATATTCATTTGGATTTCGAGCCCAAGCATCACTCGCCAGCGTTGATCTTGCGCTGAGAAAGAATGGCGAGGTTAGTCCAGTTTTAAATTTTTAGTAGGTGGCAATCTTCAAGAAAATTATAAAATTAACTTATTATATACGATGTATTATGAAAAATAATTCTAAAAAATTAATTTATTATATAAGATATATTAAGAAAAATAATTCTATAGAATATTTTGTATTGATAAAAAAAGAAACAAAAAATAAAAATATATCATACATATATGGACAGGGTCTCTCCTGCCATACCCCTCCTGCCGTGGTAGAATTTTTTTAAATTAAAAATCATAAATAAAAATTAAATTTTTTATGAATTATACGGATATATATTTTATACAATTTTAAATTTTTTATTTATTAAAATAAATTATACAGTAAAATATATTTTGTACAATTTTAAATTTTTTATTTATTAAAATAAATTATACAGTAAAAATTGAATCCCTACACTTTACAGTTTTATACAATTTTTTAATAATTAAAAAAAAATATTAAAACAGCATAAAATACATATTTGTATTCATGAAAAATTTATTTTTATCTATAATTTTTAATTTATAAAAAGGAAAAACTGCTACACTACTGGGTCTCCACACGAGATAGCCGGACACCTACATATATACACCAGGCCGGACAACACCTCGGTGTGTGCAACACAATATGTCAGCCCAGTCTAATCCAATTCTTCTGTCCTCTTCCTTTATCCAAAGTGATCATATGGACAGGCCTACTAGGCTATTGGGTAAGATAAACACCCCTACACGAGTTTTATTTTATGTTTTTTAAATCCCTACAAGGGTCTTAAAAAGAATCAATGAGGCATAAGAATTAATTACTCAAATAGAAGGTCACATTGACTAGGGCTAGAAAAGCGGCAGAAATTCACATTGACGAAATCATTCGAGAGTGCAGAGATATAAATAGAAAACAGCAAAAACTGACGGTGTATCAAATTAATTAAGCTTCATTTCATTCAACGGATCAGTATCCAATTCAAAGGCACACAGCAAGAGAGGCTAATCGGCTATTCAATTCAATATGTGCACTTTAATTGCTAATTTGACTGACCAAAACCAACTCCAAATTTGACTTGAAAAACACTCCATATGTCAGGTATCGTCATTACATCCTAAAATTTCAAGACAACTGGAAATCTTTTCTTTTGTTTTTTTACTAGAAATCTTTTCTTTTGTTAGAGGAACTATGGAATCTAAGATATGTGTGGTTGAGTAGAGTTTGAATGGTCTCTAGGAGGTAAATGGTGTTGAATCCATGGGTTAGGCTTAAATGATTGAATTATAGAATTTGGATATTTGGATTGTATGTTAATTGAGGATTTTATGGTATTGTAAATGTTGTTAGGTTGATCAGAGAAGTCAAGTCGTGGGATTGCGATTCAAGAAAGCAGTGGAATTCTTATGTGCGTGGCAGCGACAATTGAGGTAATTGGGTGTTTGTATTATGTGATTATATGTGGATATATATATATATATGCATGTTCCTTTTCATACCACGATATTAGTTGTGTATGTGTATAGTCTTCTATATATTGTGGTATGTACATGGCTAGTTAATATATGATGATTGTATATATTGTGTAAGTATGATGTGTAGCATCCACATACCATTGCATGCTAGCATGTCCATATGATGTTTGTGATGATGATATATGTGTGTGTTTGAGGCATGTTGGCGTGACATTGGCATCATCATCATATGATTGCATAGTGAGAGATTGCTGATGAGGTGATAATGATATGTTAGATGATGATGATATAATGAATAATTCCTATTGCTAAATCCTCTTCTTGGGAGAGCCAGGTGATAGTGGATAAGATGATATGATGAAATATCCTTGTCACTAAATACTCTTCTTAGGAGAGTCAGGTGACAGTGGATTTGGGGGTGTACCTTCCCTAAATCACCACCAATCTGCAGTGGTCCAGGGGAAGGAGGACCATGGTCCGAGCTTTAGGGTAAGGTGAGTTTGGTGATGTTCCGAAATTAGTCTTCACCGACTGTTAGAAGGGAATCATCTATTGAAACGTCTTGTGATGACGATAGCTCGCGATTCTAGTCGTGTATGAGGGAGCACATGCATACCATTTATTAGCATTTCATTACATTATATGCATGAGTGTGTGGATCAGGATATATATTGTGTGTGGTTGTCCATGGTTACTGAGACTTTGTCTCATAGCCCTTTCTCATGAGCTAACATTTCAGGTGAAGTTTCTGGCACTAGTCTGAATAAGACAAGGGAGTACCATACCGAACGTGGGAATACTAAGTTTATGTAGTGTATGTGTGTAATGTCTATGTATATTGTGCTAAGTATGATAGTATGATTGTAATGGATGTATGATATTAATGGGATTTGATATGGATGATGTTGTATGCATGGTGAATGAATGTGATGGTTATATATGATGATGGTGTTGATATGGGTCTGTATGGTTGGTGTGTGTATCTATGGGGTGAATTGGTCACGTGTGTGAGCTCAGAATGGATTTGAGCCTTGTTGGTGTGTTTTTGGGCATGTAGCCCATTATGAGGAAATAGGATTCAAGGGGGTCAAATCTCATATGAGTAGTTTCTTTGAGGTGAAACCTCTTTAGATAAGTTGGTTTTGTTAAACGGGACTTGTGTGAATGATCTAGAATGGTTGAATTGCCTTTGGTGGCAAATGAGAATTGTAAGTTGTAAGTTTTGGTCAAAAAATGGCCATAAAAATATTAGGTATCCAAAATCTCCAAATGAAGATGGATTAAGATGAAATTGGTGTTCATGGATATATTGGAATATGATTGACTTGTAGCAGTTGGAATTAGGTCAATTAGAGGTCAGAGTATAAAGTTTGCCCCTGGATATGAATTATGCTGATATGGCATCAGCAAGGGGGCACTGCGATGCCAGAAAACCAGGCCACGGTGCTAGTGAAATAGAGGGCTTTGAGGCCGCAGCGGTACTGTAGCGGCCACAACCCCAATCCAATTCTGGTGTCTTTTGGGTATTTTTTCACTACTATGATGTTTTGGAAGGTATAATTGAGATACTTGAGCTGTGTTTTATTAGTTTTTGAATTGTTTTGGTTAAGTTAGGAGGTATTTTGATGTAAGGTATTCCAACGGTTCATTGGCATCAGAAGTTGCTTTTTAGAAACAAATTTGTAAACAGAAATTAGTCAACCAACATCACTTTTCACCAAAATCAATTTTTAATACATTTGTTCAAAATCGCATTTGTTTAACTCTAATGCAAACACACTTTACCTACACATTACCTAAATTTAGATAGATCAGAAGGTCAAGGGTCTAGTGGCAACTCTATTAAAATTGATTTTAAATTAGAAAATTAATTTGTCTCTTTTTCTTTTTCTTTTTTTCAAGTCATTTGCATCGCATTTTGGTTGTAACAACAAAAATAAAGGGACAACTCAACAATTTTATAACTTCGTTTAATTTAAATCATTATTCAATTCAAAGGCTGATATGCAGTGATCTACGGATCAATGAAGCAAACTTAGATAGAGCAGCAAATAGAAAAAAGTTGTGAATAGGATCAGAACTTGTTAATGAACTCATAAATGTGGTTGCTAATTTCGTCTGGAACTTCTTGGTTGTTGAAGTGACCAACATCTTTCTGCACAATCACTTCCTCCAAATTTGGCACATCTTTCTTGAATTGTCCACCATGAATGTAATCCTGCATCCCCATGGAAGTATAGACCATGTCCAACTCACCCGTCATGAACTTAACCGGTACTTTTATTTGTATGTCGCTCCATGGTGCTATCAACTCCCAATTTCTGCATGCAATTAATGCATGACAGAATGATATATACTGGCTATTTTTAAATTTTATTAAAATTATACATGCTATCTTTATATTTTTAAAATGTATATTTTTAGTTTAATTTATTTTTTAACTAAAATATTCTCCACAGAAAACATATAAGAGAATATTCCAGTTAAAAATATAAACTTAGATTGCTAAAATGAAAAATCAAACTAAGCTATGGTGTAATTGATTTTTTTGTAAACCATCGGTATTTAGCCTGATCAACTAATTTCTATTTTAAATTCACAAAAGTTGAATTCGAAATTTTACTTCAAATGCGTCGAGTCGTCTCTTAGTACTTAACTCCACAATAATATGTATTGCAGCTTTTCATTTAAAATAAAGTAATATGTGTTTCAAAATATAAAATATCTATATTATTTTTTGTCAAAAATATCTGTATTTTTAATAAATAATCTTCGTAACACACTTAGAAGAAAAAAAAAAAAAAAGAGAAACTCAGCTAGTCACTACCACCATACCCTATGTTGGAAAGGACGATATATATATATATGCGAGGAGAAATAGACATACAAGTTGAGATTTCTGTAGTAGTTCAAGCCTCCAGTGAAGCCGGTCTTCGCAAATTTAGAAACATAATAAGCAAGATCTTGTTCAGTGAGCCACGATGGCAAGTTCCGTGGAGTATCAGGATTGAATCCAGTTCCATACTCTCCCTTCGGGAAGATTGGGGGTCCCGTTTTGCGAGTGGTCAGGATGTTCTTCAACACATATGCGGTCCCAACTTCGGCCATCTCTGCTTCCATTTTTCCAGGCTCCTGTCAAACATCATATACTTCTTTGTTTCGAATTAGGGACGTAATAAGAATCAGAACTACAATTGCAGTAACTCTATTTCAAATATTCCTCAGTATGTGGAAGAATCGATTAATTAATTCTGATTTCTTCCAGCAATTTGTGTTCCAGCTACGTTTCAGTCACTTCGGGAAGAGCTTGATTCCGCAGCAGGAAACAACTAAAAGCGAATGAAGGAACGAAAGGATAAACAAGAACCTGAAATCTGCAGATGTAGTAGTCATCACCGTATAAGGCACGCAAGCCATCGACGGTCTTAACTTTAGGGTTTCTACGGAGGAAGGGGACGCTGAGGCAGACATAGGCCTTCACTCTGTCAGGACGAAACAAACAGAGATACCAACCGATGATAGCTCCCCAGTCATGGCCCACAAGAAAGACCTTATCCACAGCCATGGAGTCGAGAAGGGCTATAAGGTCACCTACGATGTGAAAGACGGTGTAACTGGAGATTGAAGACGGGGCGTCGGTGTCGCCGCAACCACGGAGGTCAGGGGCAACGGCGTGATAGCCTCGGGAGCTGAGGGAGAGGATCTGGTGGCGCCAGGAGTACCAGAGCTCGGGAAAGCCGTGGAGGAATAACACCACGGGACCTTCTCCTTTCTCAGCAACGTGCATTTTGATTCCGTTCACTTCCACTATTGAATGCTGTACTCCCTCCATTGTCCTCCCCTTTGTGTGTGAGTAATTATTTGATACTCTCCGGTGTGTGTGGTGTCCTGTTTATATAGAAAGAAGCAGAGTGACGGTGCTTCACTGGAAACGGATCAAAATAGGGACCATACGCTCCTACTGAATGACGCTAGCTCAGTGTGGTTGCCGAATTCATTAAATAAAAATAATATTATATATAAAAATATATTAAATTATTAAAAAAATAAATTTAAATAGTTTAAATTTATAATAAATAAAAAAATTACATAATAATATATATTGAATTATTAAATATAATATTAAAATGTTTTAATATGATAACATTATATGATTATAGCATTATAAAATGACTATATTTCCTTTATCTCTAATTATAAGAAACAAATAATTACTTTATTGATATCAAGAAAAAAATAATTTTGGTAATTAAATTTATTAATTGTGCTACAATTTTAGTTTTTTTTTTTTAAGAACTGCTCATATTAAAAGTAGTGAGACTAATTAATTACTAATTATTTTCAATATAATCTTCATTATTCAAGGGTGTAAAAGAAAAATTATATTAATTACTTCACAAATTTTATTCATGTCTCCTATATTTTAGGAAAAATGAAGTGTTCCAAAATTCTTTTACAATTGATGACAGAGAGAGTATAATATAATGAAATTTTTTATTTTTATAATTAGTAATTTTAAAATAGAAAGAGAAATAGTGTTTTTACTCTTTAATAATTTTTATAATTAATAATTTTCATAAAAAAATTAAATTTAGGTTAAATTTTACATAATTTAAAAAACTGTTTGGTTATCTAAAAACCACTTCAATTCTCGACTCAATTCCGAATCCCGGCTCAAAAGCCAGTTCAAAGCAATCTAACCCGTAAAACGATCTAAAGCTGAAAAACAAACTATTTTTATCTCTGGGTGACAATCCGATCCGGTTCTCAAAACATTAGTTGGTTGTTACAACCTTTTTTTAAAGTAAGTTTTCACATTTGAATTTAATGTATAAGAAAATTGCCACTAGGAGAGTTAACCCCATGTAATCTAATATGGCTTGATTATGTAGCATTAATACGGGTAGGTTTATAGGATACGATACAGTATAATACGGAAGATGTGATAATTTTTAAATTTTTAGGATATGGATGCGGGACATTTATTCATATATAATGTTAATGTAATTATTTATATGTATTATTAATAAATCTACTTATCAAAAGAAAAATAAGTATTAAATGTTCTAAAAATTGTGGTATAAATGTTAGAATAAATCATAAAATATTTATAAGAACTTAAAATGATACTCTCTTTATTGTAAAAATTTAAAGTGATAAATATTATTATAAAGTAGTACGAATGAATACGTATATATAAATATTGTATATATATATCATATTATATTATGTATCATATTCGAATGCGTCTACATTTTTAAGTATTGGTGATTCCTAATGTGAAGGTTAGGAGTGATGGCGTGATAGCATCGGGAGTTGAAGGAGAGGATGTGGTGGCGCCAAAAGTACCAGAGCTCGGGAAAGCCGTGGAGGAGTATATCATGTATCAAACACTCCAAATTTTCTTTTGTTTGTTTGTGTCAGAATTCTGTGCCAGACTCAACTCTTAGCCAAAGTTCACTTGTATGATCATGAATTTCAAAGTGATTAATAATAGTCAAGTTATAGAGTCACTAATGACGTCACTAATAACAAAAGCAAATTTGGATTCCTCTCAATTTGAGAGGATCTAAATTCAACAAAAGCGTGTTTACACCGGAAATGGATAACCAAATAGGGACCACAAGCTCCAATTAGATAAAGCCGGCCGCCTGGATAAGTGCTCTGAAAAAAAAATATTGTAATAATTCTTGGGGTAATTTGATATTAGAAACAAAATAATAAATTAATTATATATTGAGATATATTGTGCATTTATTTATAAAAAGAGACCAAATATTAAAAAGTGAGATTACTAAAATGCCCTCAAAAATTACTAAAAGAGACCAAAATTTGGTGTTGCTTGTTGGTTTACTTGGAATTGGAGGGAAAGTGAAATCTTCAATTAGAATTTTCATAGACCAGTTAATCCCTCTAATGTTATTTGAATTTTTCAGAGGCTTATGATAGTGGCATAGAACCTGTTGCTCAGAAAAAACCTGCAAGTGAGCAAAGATTAATAAGATGGAATTTTCAAAACAGGGTGGTTGAAATTGAACGTAGATGGAGCCTCTAAAGATGGAGAAAGTAGAGGGTAGTGGAGGCATTATCCGTAATGAGCAAGGAAGATGGATTCAAGGCTTTTGTAGGGACTTGGCAAGCTCAATTGTGGGGCTTGCTTGATGGCTTGGAAGTGTGCTGGTGCTTGGGCTTTGGAAAAGGCCAAGTTGAAAGTGACTCTAAATTGATTGTACAAGCTTGTAATAATAGTACTAAAACACAGCTCAGTAATGAGAGATTGATTGGGAAGATAAATTAAGGAGCTTCTTCGTAGAAATTGGGAGATGGAAATTTCAGCTTGCACTGACTGGCTAGTCAATTTCAGCTTCATGAAGGACTATGGCACATATTTGATGACTACACCACCTAGAGACTCATAGCTCATTTCGTTCAATTACAAAAGATTAGGTAATATGATGTGAAAGATATAAAAGAATGTAATAAAATAATAATTATATATGAGTTTGTTTAATATAATATAAAAGAGTAAGAGAATGATTTTTTTATAGAAGAAAAATATAAATACATATAAAATGCCCTTTTTGCCCCTGGCAAAAAACAAAAAAAACCTTCCCCATCCATTCTCCTTGCCCCTTCCCCGACGGCAAATAGCCAGCATCACAAACAACGTCATCAATACAACTCAAAACAAACAATTCAGATCTAGGCAGGATTTGCGAGTTCAAACTATTTGGCCTGTGACGATGTAGTTTAAATCGTCTCTCGAGTGATGAGTTTTGGCTGGTAACGAGTTCAAATTGTGAACACAATTTGGTTCACAATGACGAGTTCATGATAAGGAAGCTAGATCTGAGATGCATGATGATTTGTGAAGATTTGACCAGTGACAATTTGTGATGATGAGGACGTGACGATTTGACCAACATACCAGATCTGGATGAACAGTGATGATGCCAATTCGAAGATTGAGTTTGAAGATGGGCCTCCGTTAAGAAAAGCAAGTTTAAAAACAATAATGGTCAATCTAGACAAACAGTGATGATGCACGACGATGAAGGTCAGATGGGGAAGAAGGTTAAGGACGTTGGTGATGGATGTTGATGATGGTGCTGCTGGCAGCAACACCGATGAGTGAGGAGGGGAGGCCGATAATATCAAAGGATGAAGAAGGAAGGTGGGATGTGTTTTTTTTATTGTTGTGAGGGACAATTTAGACTTTTGCATTCCTTTTACAGCACTGTGAAGGTCTCAACTTAGCAAAATGAATATAATCTTCGTCACAATAATTGAAGTGATCAAGTTCACCTTAAGTAATTAATGGTCATCACACGGTTTAGAAGCAACCAAACAGGCCATCTGATATGATGTAAAGATGAACCCCTCACTCAGCCTCTTTTTGTGACTAACCAAATAGGCAGTTAAAGGGTTTTTTGAAGTGATATGATTGGTATTACATTACCACATTTGGTGGTTGTTTTTGTCTATTATTCTTATAGGTTGAGTCTTTTGAACTCCTTTTCCCCATTAAAAAAATAAATAGAAATAAAAATTGAAAAATAGTAATTAATATTATTTTAAATTTAAAAATAATAAATAAATAGAAATAAAAATTTTCTTCAAAAATAGCAATTATAAAGAAACAAAGGAAGTAGATTCCCAAGCTTTTCTTTTTTGTGAAAATAATTTTCTAAGAAATGTGTGGGCTTTTCATTTTAGTCCCCTTATACTTTGCCAATATTTAGTGTGATAATGAGAAATACATGGGAGAAAATGTCATAACTTTTCATATTTAAATTATAAATTAAATTTCACACAACCTTCTTGTATATATCTTGAGACATGTATAAATAACTTATCTTAAAAGAAACTGATGATCAATTTTGATTGAATTTTTTAAAATATACAGATAATTTTCTAGTATCAATTAGTGTTATTCTACAACCAAAGTGTAACATGTTAGGAGATTTTGTCTACACACGATCTAAATTTAGGAAGATTATATGAAGATAACTCAAAAAGCAAGGTGTCGTGGTAGCAACTCCATTAACACTGACTTTCATTTTGAAAATTAATTTCTCTCTTCTTCTCTTTTCTAACACCCTTTGTGTCGCATTTCATATTTAAATTATAAATTAAACTTTACATAACTTTCTTGAATCTTGTTTAAATAACTTTCTTTATAAAATGATGATCAATTTTTTGAATTTTTTAAATTGTATAGATAATTTTCTAGTTTGTTATTATTTAAACAAAGTATAATATGTCACGAGATTTTATCTACACATTATCTAAACTTAGGAAGATTATATGTAGATAACTCATCAAAAAGTAAAGGGTCTGGTGTGGGAACCTCATTAGAATCGATTTTAATTTTGAAAATTAATTAATCTCCCAGCTTTTGTTTTTCAGAAATTTGCATCACATTTTGGCTATAACGACAACAAAAACAAAGGGACAACTCAACAATATTGTAGCTTCATTTTATTCAAACCATTATTCAATTCAAAGGCTGATATGCAGTGATCTACGGATCAATGAAGCAAACTTAGATAGAGCAGCGAATCGAAAAAAGTTGTGAATAGGATCAGAACTTGTTAATGAACTCATAAATGTGGTTGCTAATTTCGTCTGGAACTTCTTGGTTGTTGAAGTGACCAACATCTTTCTGCACAATCACTTCCTCCAAATTTGGCACATCTTTCTTGAAGTGTCCGCCATGAATGTAATCCTTATTCCCCATAGAAGTATAGACCATGTCCAACTCACCCGTTATATACTTAACTGCTACTTTTATTTGTATGTTGCTCCATGGTGCTACCAACTCCCAATCTCTGCATGCAACGCATCACAAAATGATAGTAGCCATCAGCCTTTTGTTTTTATTAAAAAAATAATTTAGTTATAAGATTTTTTTTTAAAAAAAAATTATTATTAAAATTATATACATGTTATCTTTATATTTTTAAAATGTACTTTTAGTTTAATTGTATTTTTTAACTAAAATTTTCTCCATAGAAAATATGTAAATATAAATATAAATGTAAACTTTGATTATTTTAACTAAATAATGCAGGTTTGAGTTAGATGAGGTCTCAATTGGGGAGAAGCTTTGAGAGGTTCATGAAAACAAGTAGTATCGGGTTGATAGTTAACTCAATACTTGGTTTTCTTTTAGACCAAGCTAGCCAAGTATACCTCCTAAAAATTGTATTAAAAATAAATGATAAAATAATAAACTAATTTTTTTAACAAAAATATAAATTATATTCATCCAAAATATATTTATTTAAAAAATAATATTATGACCAAAACTAACATTTTCTAAAATTATAAATACTCAATAATATTAGCTCTCTCTCAGTTTTTTAATTCACAAATTGAATTCTAAATTTATTAATACTCAACTTAATAGTAAGATTTTTTTTTTGGCCACCTAACAGTAAGATCGATGTATTGCAACTTTTCATTTAAAATAAACTAACTTATTTTTCAAAATATAAAATATCTGTAATATCAAATATTATCTGTAATTTTAATAAATAATCTTTGTACCTATTATACCGTAGTTAAAAGGAGGAACGAGGAGAAATGGACATACAAGTTGAGATTTCTGTAGTAGTTCAAGCCTCCAGTGAAGCCGGTCTTCTCAAATTTAGAAACAAAATAAGCAAGATCTTGTTCAGAGAGCCAGGATGGCAAGTTCTGTGGAGTATCAGCACTTCCATGCTCTTCCTTCGGAAAGATCTCTCCCTTTGGAAGGATCGGAGGACCCGGTTTGCGAGTGCCGAGGATGTTCCTCATCACATAGTCAGTCCCTACTTCGGCCATCTCTGCTTCCATTTTTCCCGGCTCCTGTCAAACATCACACATTTCTTTGTTTCGTACTAGTGATCTCAAAAATCAATTAATGGCCATTTCAGTGTAATCCACAGTAATCAGCAATTTGGAATCCAGCTAGAACGTTTCAATCTGGAAGAGCTTGATTTCGTAGTAGGAAAATGAGAAATATATGTATTTGAGATAAAGATGTTAAGCTGATCGATGAAGGAAAGAAATAAATAAGAACCTGAAATCTGCACATGTAGTAGTCGTCACCATACAAGGCACGCAAGCCATCGAGGATCTTCACGTTAGGGTCTCTACGGAGGAAGGGGACGCTGAGGCAGACGTAGGCCTTCACTCTATCAGGACGAAACATGCAGAGATACCAACCGATGATAGCTCCCCAATCATGGCCCACAAGGAAGACCTTATCCACAGCCATAGAGTCGAGAAGGGCCACAAGGTCACCGACGATGTGAAAGATGGTGTAGCTGGAAACTGAAGCGGGGGCGTCCGTGTCACCGTAGCCACGGAGGTCAGGGGCGACGGCTCGATAGCCTCGGGAGCTGAGGAAGAGAATCTGGTGGCGCCAGGAGTACCAAAGCTCGGGGAAGCCGTGGACGAATAACACAACGGGACCCTCTCCTTTCTCAGCGACGTGCATGTTGATGCCGTTCACTTCCACTATTGAATGCTTTATTCCCTCCATAGTTCTCCCCTTCTGTGTGAGTAATTATCTGATCTGATACTCTCTCGTGCGTGATGTCTTCTTTATATAGAAAAGAGCTAAGTGTGATTGAAGGGAATTTTTTTTTTCTCCTTTTGATATGATATTGACTATTAGTTTGCTAACAAAGGTATCCAAAGAAACCACCTGGTGGTGCCTTGAAGACTTACGGCTTGGTGGTAAGTGTACTACACACTAACTCCAAAGTCGCCGCAAGTTCGACTTGGCCGGACAAAGAGGAAGCGAAGAAACCAACTCCTGGTGGATGATGATTTATTTTTGACTCCGTTGTTCCGTGCGTACACATCTACTAAAATAATAATATATGCTAATACCTACTAGTGATTCTTTGTAGCTGAATTATTGTTTGCTACCTTGCTGTTTGTATTTACAAATTGATAATGAAATTCTCTCACGTTCAAAAAGATTTAGATGTGTAACTTAAACATTAAAACATAATTGTGTGATGATTTATAATATGGGTAAATAATAGGTTCCTTAAGCATGCTTTACCTGAGTTCCATTTTTAATTAAACTTATTTCGGTTATTTCTATTAACTCGAAAGGGTTAGTCTCCGACTATTAGTTAAGGAAACCTTAATACTAAAAACAAAATCTTTATTTAATAAGATGCCTCTCTAAGCCGGAGAGGCCATACGTGATATTCTGATTCTAAAGCATCAAAACAGTGAAATTGTTGATGTGTCATGGTTCAAAGACTCCGTCCAGAATATTCTAAGAAAATAAAATGAATATCTTATCCGCAACATCGTGAATTTTGATGCCATTCATTTCCATTTTTGTGTGATGTAATTATTTCCTCCTTCTCTAGATCCTCTTTCTATGTGCATGAATAACTGTTTCATACTCTTAAGTGATGAGAATCATAGAAAGAAACCAAATGAAAAGAGAAGAGGGTTGGAATATCCTTTAGCCAGAATTTTTATAATTATAGTGATAGGAGAGTTACATTATTAATAGTTGAATGATACACATTGATTTTGCAGGCCGTGACCATAAAATAAGTGTGTTGACCGATTCATCGGAGTACATTCTGTTATGTTCTCATGTGTTAGGGACGGTCTAATTTGACTATACTCTTTTATCAGTTGTCATTTATGTCGATTCCACCCTGCTTCTTTCAAATTAATTTTATATATTAATTAACGACTTTATTACTTTCTTGAAATGTTATTTATTAGCAATTTGGCTTCTTTGTAATTCTACACATCATATTATAAATCTTATATTGATATTTAAATTTAAAGTTAAAACTTCACTCACACACACTCAAACACGCACACACACTCTCTCTCTCAGATTCTTATAAAAAGATATAGACACATACATAAATTTACACAATCTGTTTTAGTCAAAAAAAAATTTACAAAGTCTGTTCTGAGAGAAACTGAAGGCAATAGCGAATCATGTTTTGGATAATAGAACCACACAAATTATGGGCAATTAGTTTGGCACATATCATATAGAAAGATGGTCACTAATCAACATATGGAATAATGGAAAGAAAGAAAGAGAAATAGATAAAAATTTGCTTATATCCCTTTTTGGACCAAAAATTGCTTATATATACCAATTTGTGATTTTTGTATTTTATCATCCCTGCAGCAGGGACGGTCTAATTAATTTGGATCATAGAATGATGTTTTTTGGGTTGAAATCAGGGACGGATCCAGGGCGACAACACTGGGCTTGTGGGAGTTCAGATTTTTAAGATATTTTTGTATGTTATTATCTTGAAAATTTGAACAAAAGATAATAATAGATGTTCAAATTTTATATAAAAATTATATATATTAAATTATAACTCTAAAAAATGACACGTTTGACATAATTCGATTTTTCCATACAAATTAATTAAGTATTAGAAAAATCATATTTATATGATTCTTCAAATTTTATTATTGTTTATAGATTTATATGAATTTTTTCAAAACTATTTAATAAAAAAGAAATTAAATAACATATAATAAAAATATCATGTTATGCTTTCTTTAAAAAAAAAAAGTTAATATTGATCAGTAAAATTAATATTTTAGTAAGCTATAAAACGTATACTCCCGTTCTTTTGTTGTTATTGTATTTTGATATAACAGCTTAGCTTTTGTATAGAATATTTGCCTTGTGTAATATATATTATTTTTGAGCTTATGATAATATTTTCACCTTTCTTCAAAAAAAAGTAATAAATATTAAATATTTTTCTCCACTTTGCACATTAAATATTAATATCAAATTGAATAGTAACTATGGAACAATTGAGGGAAAAATAATTGCTACAAGGTAGATAATTTTTTTTTTAAAAAAATGATAACTGGAGTGAAAAAAAATATAAAAGAAAAACCTTATAATTGAACATGAGTCTTTAAATCCGGACTAAACGGTCAGTTTAATCAAATATGACAAACTTTCTCACTCCCACTTTCATCTAGATTGCTAAAGAAACTATCATTCTGCTGCCCTTCTAAGAAGCCTATATCCCCATCAGATTCAGACATACCAAGCAGAAGCTTCAATGAAGAATCCATACTACAAAGCAAATCACAGGAGGCAGAGACGACAGAGCTGGGCGTGCCATGTTCAACCTCAGCTTTACAGCCACTTAATTTTGCAGTGTTTTTCCCCTGCAACGACACATCAGAAAAAGAACCTAACTTTGAGGACGACGATGGTGTCTGAGACACAGAGCTTTCACACTCAGATTGCTTTGCCCTTATGATGCGAAAAGACTGTCCCACGTTAGAATGCCAGAGCTGAAGAAAGTGATCAGGATATGTCTTGTTCCTTGTTGGGTTGTTCTCCAGCATTATTGATGATTCCATAGACAACCTGGCCTCTGCTTCAACCCTTGCACTTTCCCATTGTACCATGTGACGTGTCGCGGGAGATTCGAATTTTAAGTTGGTTTCATGGGAGAGGGAGATGTAAGACGAATGCTGTGCTGCTGATGAGCGTAGGAGTCGCTTCTTTAGATGAGTGTTCCAGTAATTCTTGATTTCATTGTCTGTTCTTCCTGGAAGCTCACAGGCAATGGCTGCCCACCTGCATTTAATTACAAGCAAAACATAGTACAAGCAAGACGTTGTGTTTGGATTACACGCTTCAGACCTTGAAAAATACTCCTTCCCTTCCTAAAAAGGTATTTTCAACCATTATATAGATATTAAAATATTTTGAAGAGCTAGTTATATTTTTAAATTTATCAGAAAAAGAGTTCAAGAGTTCAATTTTTCCCTTACTAATTGAAGTAATGAAAATTTCACTAAATTAGTCATCATTTTGTGGAAAGAGAGAGAATCTTAACAAAAATACAATTAAACAATTAAAATAATTTTGAAGAGTGGAGTAAAAGATATGAGGAGGAAATTAAGGACCCGTTTGGTTCGTAGAATTATTAGGAATGGATTGGAATGAAATAATTGGGAATGGAATGGAATGGAATCTTGTAAGCCAAAATTTTGTTTGGTTCACCATAGGAAAGACATAGGTAACAACTTAAATTTGTTTGGTTAGACATAAGAAAATGATGGAATGAGATATAAATAATGTGCATAAAGTCAGAATTGCACCTAAGTAAAAATTTAACCTAACATCAATTGTTCTAATATTGTGTTCGTAACATAACTTTTTTTTTATTTATTTTTTAGTTACAGACGGGTGACGTCTTTTTTGTTTGGTTTAGACAATAACCTCATATTTTAAACTTTTACATATTTTTATTTTTATTAAATAAAAAATATCTAATATAAATTGTAATATAAAAAATAAAATGGGAACTTACGTATATTTCAATTCTTATTATTTTTTATTTTAAATTTTTAAATTAAATATTTTTAGAGAAAAAAATCATATAGAAAAATTACATTAAATAACTTGTATGAATTAATGAAAAATTTTCAAGAGAAAATGGGGTACATGATCTATTAAGGGTATTTTAAGAATAATATTTCATAATTAAGGTCATTTATGTCATTTAGTCTCCATTCCTAGTGGTAGGAATAAACAAAGTCAGGGTTCAAGGTAGGAAAGTTAACTCCCAAATTTTTGATAATCTTTATTCCCATGGGAGTCCAAATTCCTATTCCCATGTTCAACCAAACAGTCTAAGTGTGGGAATAGAATCTGGATTCCCACTCCATAGACACCTAGAAAATGAACCAAACGAGTCCTAAATGATTATCAGTAAAAAGAGAAAATTAGATCATAATATGACATAATATGTTATATTTAAAACTAAAAATATTTTCTAAAAGATGTCTTATAAAAAACACCGGAGAAAGAAGTAGGTGCTTTGCACCGAAACAATGCCCGCGTGTCAAGATTAATTGTGCGTATCTCACATTATCAATATTTTCCATAAAGCATGATCATCAAGCTCGTCATTATATCTATTTCTTAATTGCATATTTTAATTGCACTGGAATGAAAAAATAAATTTCATTCTTTCACCTACTCTTTCAAAATGCATCCTTCCGACATTAACAAAACAGTACATTTTGAGAATGTTGCATGGTCGTGAAAATTTTTCAAAATTAAGGACTAAAGATTGCATCAAGAATCGCAAGACAATGAGTTAGAAAAAAAAAACACCAGCTTAACCATAGTCTCCTGAGAGAATATAACAAGGTTAAATACTTGGATATAGAACTTATCACTCAAAAATGTCATATTCAGATCAATCCGGATTAATCTATATTCCAATATATATATATTCTCAATTTAAAGTCAGGTAAATTTAGTGCACTTGTAAAAATAAATACCATTTTATTAATGTGAAAACAGTATATTTTAACCCCTAAGGTTGACTGTTAATCACAAAAACGGTTGAAATTTTCCTCTTCACTGCAAAACACATGACATGCTTATCAAGAAAATAAGATATTGTAGCACAAACAAGACATGAATATTCAAGCGGTACCTATTGCCAAGCATTCCATGAAGTTGAATAATGGCATTATCTTCTTCAGGGGTAAAAGAGCCACGCTTGATATCTGGACGAAGATAGTTTATCCACCTTAGTCTACAGCTTTTCCCACATCTCTGGAGACCTACTTCAACTTTTCACTATTAAGATATTCAATATAAGGGTGTGTGTATGTGTGTACCCGGGTCTGGCCGAGTTGGATTTCACCCCAATCCGGTGTCTGACTCGGCTCGAATGGACCGAGCAGGACCGGGTTCACCAGATTCCCGGATAAGGTATACAGCCATCCTATTAAAGACTATGTATATAACAATATGAACAGAAGGAAGTTAGACCTGCTTGTTTGGGGAGTGTACGCCAACTTCCATGGCCACGCTTGTTAATGTATTGAACTAAAGCTTGGTCTTCTTCCGGAGTCCAAGCTCCTTTCCTCACTCCATCTTTATCACAACAGGGTTTCTTCACCATATTCATTCTTCTTCTTCTTCACCACAATCATTAACATTAACTCGTCATAAAAATTCTGAGATGGAGAGAAGCAAAAGGAAGAAAGAGTCTTGCAGAAGGAAACACAGAAATTAACCCCACTGATATAATAATGTATGAGATGTGTGAGCTATAATAAATGCATGAGTAGGACAATTGAGTGACTTGACAGCTCCACCATCGCATTTAATACGTTCATGCCACTCTATGTTAATCCTCTGCTCATCAGACCCTCACAATATAGACAACACAGACAACAATTTCTTTCTTCAAACAAAGAAACAACAATGATATACCCGGAAAAAAAAAGTAACAACAAATGAGGCAATTAAGATTAATCTATTTGATGGAGATATGATCTATATATAAGGGCAAAGAGCATGTATTCAAATTTTACTGCTAAGAATTTTATTGGTATCTTTGTAAGTAATATTATAATTATTATTATACTTATCCTGGCTTTGATAGTTTTCCCCAGTCTAACCCATCTAAACTTTTGGTAGACCAAAAATTAAATAGTAACAAATGATTACTGGTAAAGCTGGCTCTGTAAGAAAAAGAAAGGATTCTACCCATTTTTTGCTCTTCAACAATTTTCCTTTTCATTTTTCTTTCCCGAGTAAAAACACAGCCATCGAAACCAACGGCATGGATTTTGCCATTTTCTTTTTCTTTGCGCTTTTCCCATGAAAATCTGGAATCGATGGAGGCAAGTGAGAAAAGACAAGACGGTGATGAGGAAACTGCCTTGAGCACATCAAATGATTCTGATTGGTTCATAGGCAGAGACTGCGGCGGACCACGTTCTACGTGTCAGTTTCTGCAAAGACAACAAGATCATTGATGACATGATACGTATGAAACGCAGTTGCAGGTGTACCTGAGCAGTCAATGCTCCGTTAACGTGGCTTCAACTCAGTGCCTTCTATGACGGAATTTGGATGGACATACATTTAGGCCCAGGGAAATATTTTTAAGAGAATTGGAAAAAGAATGATAACATATTGTTTGGTGTATAAGAAAAAAATGGAGAAATCTTGATATAAAATAATATTTGATATAAGAGAAATAAGAAAAAAAAAAGTAAAAATAAATAAAATATAAATGACATAAATATCCTCATATAAAATTAAAAGCTCAAAAAGAACATTTTCTACCTTTTCTATTCCATTCCATAGTAAATGATACCATTCCATCATTTTATTAATATTAATTGAAAGATTAAAGATTTTGAGTCCCTCTGAGTGACTCACTTCCCACATTTTTCCCCTTTCATTGTACCAAATCAGAAAATCAACTTTTTCAATTTACCTTCACCATTCCATTATACGAAACACAGCCTTAAAAACACATCATACATGTAATATGTGTTCCTATATGTGTGTATACATATATACACATCCAATGAAAACGATTTCTAAGTTGGTCAGACAACACCAATTTGCAATGTCAGCACCAACTACCACACCTAACTAGGACCCTAAACCAAATTACTTGTAACCATGATAAAGAACAAGTTTCTCAAAATCTCGTCGACAGATCACAGTTCATAATGTGTACAACTGTACATGTATCACTCAAGTTTACGAGTTTTTTTTGTTTACCTGAAATCAAGTTTACAAGTTAATACTGCGTGAAAGAATGGAAAACTAACTAGTAGTATATAAAAGATACAGGGGATATGAGTCTTTCTGTTATCTCCCACCCACGACATTAAAGAAACAAATAACATGACAGTGGATTATTTTGCAGGCCACTTAAGAACTTTATTTTAGGTCGAGGCCATGTGAGAATTTGTATCCTTTATGTCTATCTCCTTCACACTGGCACTCAAGGAAGATGAGTCATATTTGCCCTCCTTATCACGCTCAATATCATCATTATCTTCATCACTTTCGCCTTCCATGAAAGTACCCTTCTGTCGCAGTTCACTGACTTTAAGAAATTCATCATAGTGTGCTCGTCTGTGCTCTCTAAAACTCTTCCTCCTATCTGTTTCAGAATCTAGTAATATATCCAATGCAGAGGAAGATCAGGTTAAAATTGAAATTACATAGGTGATTTATCAATAATCATATCAAATAAAAACACAAAATTAATCCATACATAGTCACGATATGCTGAGGAGCATGAGAAGAGAAGCATACATACAAAAATATATATGCAACATCTCATAGCACATTAGTTTTCAAGACTAAGAGCTCATTCATGACATTAGTAGTTCTCAGGATATAAATGTTCTTAATTATACAAACAAGAATGGTTCTTGGTCATCACCATTGCATGATATAATAGGAATAGAAGCAATGAAGGCTGTTTCCAGATCCTATTAAGTATGGTTAGAAGGCATAACTAAAACTTCCTCTCTCCCCATTCCAATCAAGATGTAATAATGTAGGCAAAACTAATCAATGACTACAGCATATGTAATTTTACACGTACGCTAAACTCAATATACCATAAAAGCATTTTTAGCATCTGTTATTTAAGACGAATTTCAGTCAATCCATCACTGACAACCATTATTTCTAGCTATGCCATATCATGTACCTTTGTCATAATTTTCTATTTGGAAACTTATACCACATTTCAGATTAAACAGGTGACTTTTCCACCTCATAGTTCTTCCATTATTAAACTCTATTCATGTCAATCAAATGAGTATATCATATAATCATATAAGGTATTAAATGATATGAATTATTTACATCAGAACTTAGGCTATACTAGGTAAAAACGAGTCATTTTTATGGGAAACAGAAAGGGAGAAGGAGAGGGAGTTAGGTTTTCTCCAAAATGCTATTTTTGGTCCCTACAAAGCTTAAATCATGTGTACCAAACTTGTAACAAAGGATTTTTTTCTCATTCTCCTTTTCATTAAACTCCTTTCCTACCTACCAAACCTAGCCTAAATTGTCAGCATCTGATGACTGATAAGTGCAAGCAGATAAAGTAATCATCACACCGGAACTAAAGGTGATTATTTTAAAGCTATCAGAAGGTGATCTAAACATAGGATAAAAATTAAAAGGAAACCTTCGTCCAGCATCATTTCATCTGCCTCATCCTCAGATGATGTCCAGCCACCAGATCGTCTGGTGCTCTTACTGCTTGAAGAGGCTACATCATTCAAAGCAGTGCGTATTGCTTCTGCGTCAATTGCTTTTGTGTGGCCATCAATGCATGAATCAAAACTTCCGCGTACAGGGGACAAAGAACCTACCAAAAAGATAAATAAATGGTAGCTGCACATGGAGAGGCTCTTAAAGTAGAGCTATAAAACAGGCCTGGTATTAAAGGCACATATTTACCCAATTCTATATAACAAATGGACGCACTAGCACAGCTCAAAAGTAAACCATGAGAAACCTAAACTTAAATTTCTAGTTTAGTAGTGACAGTGTATTAACAAATAAATGCCAGAAATATATATTAACCAGCAGATGGGTTTCAATAGCATTGACATATCTCTTCTTTTCCACACGATGATAACATACATGGTAGACTTTTAAATCTGTGCATCACAACATACATACATACGTTCATACATACATAGCATAATTTGATGTGTGCAATATATTACAAGAAATGCACTTTAATTGATCTCATGGACATACTATCATCATCAATCATCGGATGATATGGTGTCTTAGGTTCATTGATTTTCTGCCGCACGGGTTTGTTTGCCTCAATTTCTCCAATATTAGCCTCGTCCCATCTCACACGCCCCCTGTAATGAGATGCCAAATCCATCACTCAGAAAATTAAGAATGGAAAAATGCAAATTCATCACTCAGAAAATTAATGGAAAATGTTATGAGCAACTCAATACAACAGTATATGTGTGTGTAGAAGATAAGGGGTAAATAGATAAGGAACTATTCCAGAATATTTACTAATGACTGCCACCAAAATAAAGGAGTTATTGGGACCCAATTACAAAGAATGAGGGACTTGAACCCCACATTGAAGTATGAGATTCTAATGTGAAATTTATAAGGACCTAGGACTCACAAACGTCATAATCAAGCTTTTAGGGCATGGTGACCACAGTTTTTATCAATTTATACAAGACGCTTCTACTGTGTTGAAGTTACAATCATGCAGCAAAGACGAAGACACTAGCATAGCAGTGTTAACCTGCGGCTAGAAAGCTACAAGAGAGCCAGCAAGCATGGATGCTGGAGCTGCAAAGTACGGTGGAATGTCTAGGCGCAGTTGCAGAGTATGGGACTTGAGTTCCACATTGGAAGTATCAGATTCTAATTTGGGGTTTATAGGGAACTTGACTCTCTAACCATACTTCAATTTGGTTCAAGCCCAATCGTCTTTCCCAATACATGGTGTCTTAGAAATATAAATTAAGGCCACTCCTACGTCTGTTTCTAAAAGCTTATACGTGTGGAATAATTTGGTTCTTGACATGGTATTGGGGAGGTTCTTATAGGAACTTTGCTACACTTGTATTCGTGATTTGCTTCACACCTAAAAGTACAACGTTCCAAATTCACACAAATACTCCACAAATCACAGCACCCTAGCTTGACAAAGACTACAGCAAGAAAAGGGCAACACAACACCCACTAACAGCTCAGAAGGTACAAAGGGGGCTAATGAATAGCAGTGGTAACTTTCATTCTGTATTCAACAAGAGAAATAAGTCTACCGCCACTCACAGTCACATATATGCCATATGGGCTGAAACAATCCAAAACACAATGCCTCAGCATAATATTCAGACAGAGCACAGTAAAAAAAGAAAAAAAAGACAAGAAGCAAACAGAAGCTTGCTTTTGAGAGGCCAGTATTCTCCCCAAATCCTTCAATTTAAAAAGAAAAAAAAAATGCTCCTCCCCTTGTCAGTAAAATTGTCTCCTGCCCATTTCCCCTGTTTTTACCCTTTTGTTGTCTGCTATAAGTCTTGATAGCAGCAATAGGTAGAGTAATCCCATCAATATCCATGTTCCTACGTTTTTGGTGTCTGCTATAAGTTTTGTACTCTGGTTTACAACGTCATTTAGTCAGATTTCTCCCCTTAATTTGAAGTTAGTCAACCCAATCAAGGAGAACTCTGGCTATATGACTTTGGTAATAAGAAAAAAGGCAGACAGAAATCTAGTAAACAATTCTAAAAGAGGGAAACAAGGATTGGTTAAAGCCATGGTGCATGGAACCACTATGATACCATGTCAAGAACCAATTGAGGTCAGGAATCGATATATAAATATCTGACAACCTAGTTTGAAAGCCCAATTGAGCTTCAAGAGATACAACATAGGCTGCCAAAAGGAATGGCTACTCCAATTAAATTGTTGATATATATAAATCGATTATCATATGCACTCAACATTCTGTTAAGAGAGAAATTTTTTATTGTTAAAACAAACAAGCATATTAACAAAATGCAGAGTGTTGGTCTTACTTCATTTTGCTATATAGATGACCTCTTTAAACGCCAAAAGCATGCAAAGCAATTCTCCTGTAGCTTGATCAACTGCAAAAAAAAACAGGCTTATGTGTTGGATTCTTGAACTTAAAAACACATTAAGGAAAAAAAATAAAGAAACAAAGAAAGCAATCAAAGGCAACGGAAAACAACATCACAGATGAATTAGAGCAAGCACAGATGAAGCATGTAATAAATTAACAAAAAAGTAAACTTAGAATTTGATGAAGATGCAATGGGCAAACACAAAAGAAACAAACAATTAAAAAATATATTCAAGTAGAATAAGGAACTGTTTGACAATGTTTTCTGTTTTCCTATTCTCAAAACAGTTTTGTAAAACTGTTTTCGAGAATAAGTTTTGAAAATAAGAAAACAAAAAAATCTATTTGAATGATTGTTCTCAAAATCATAACTAGTGAATAATAGATGAGTTATTCAAAATTTATAACTTTATCATTAATTAGGTGAGTGCTTTTCACCTTTTCTTTTGTTTTCCAGAATAAAAACTACAAAATAACTTAAAGTTGTTCTGAGTTTTCTGTTTTTTATTTTTCTGTTTTCCAGAACAGTTTATAAAAAACAGATTTACCAAACAAGTTTTTTTGTTTTTCTGTTTCCGAAAACAAAAAAACTGTTTTGGAAACACGAATCAAACAGGCCCTAAAATTGGGGGTGTCATCCAATACTGACAGTTGCTTAAACACACAGCAATTAACAAACGGTAAGAAGTTAATGACACCAAATTATAGAAATAAAGACTGAAGTATTAAAAAAATTTTAAAAAAAAAAAAAAGCAGCAGCTAAAATACCAGGAGTCATCTACTCAAAAAAATATTAAACCAATCTCTTCTGCTCTCTTCAAAGATTTTTCGCATGATCATCTTGAACACACTAGAATGTCCTACATTCAAGGAGCAGTACACGGGGACAATTGAAGGCATGCCTTGATCAAGAAAGCTTTTCCATGAGGTATTCTAAAATATTAAACCAATATCCAACTGACTGAAAAGTCATATTTTGCAGTATAGCATCCATGATAAATTCATATTCAGGGGAAGATGGTCCTTTCTACATTTCAACACCTTGGGAAAAAGTTTCAATGTTCTTTTTTATCAATTTTTCTTAAAAAAAAAATCATCACAATAAAAAAGACATTTAGCCTTCGTCATTACAATCATTTTATTCACAATTTGAATTTTACAATTTGTTATGAGTAGCAAAGACAAGCACAACAAAATGAATCAACAACTGAATCAGAAGCAGTCTGGAATTGGCCACAAATAGTAGACTGGAGCTAATATGGCAGAATGGCATCATTCTATGATTCAGAAATGAGAAAACAATGAATTGGCATAACAATGTTGCATTGCTGTTAAATATTGTCTATGCCTCGCAGACAAAGCAAGCTATGAATGATATCAGTTGTGATTATGTCAAGAATTATCTGGCTACAAAATTATGACAAATGAGTTTATCTATAACTCATGTTAAGTAGTGTTCTCAAGCCATGGGTTAGATTTACTATATTGAATATTTTATACACATAAGTATTTACGTACGTCATATTTTCCATCTCAAGTTACTTTATACTTATTTCCTGAATCTTAGAATTCCATAATTTACAATTCATGTTTCAAAAAGACACTTTTCGACTTGCCAACTAAAAGATAGGCATTTTGTGAGTGGCAGTGCAACAGTTTTTCTGCTTTAGAAAGGAATCTGAAAATTGAAGCTTCTGCCTTTAAGAAAACGCAGACAAATTATTTGCTTGAAAACAATCCTACTCTTAACTAAAAATCATTAGTTACCATAATCACCTTTATCTTCCTTCACCTACCTCTTAAATTGCCAATCATTATCATATTAATAAAAAGACTTATGAATGCATTTTTCTCAAACACAAAGTACTTCCTTTTGGGGAAAAAAATCTAGAACTCCATTGTGATAAAAGATAAAAGCTAATTCAGAATACACAGAAATCCACAACAATCCCAAACAAACTTACTATGTTACATTTCTTAGCTCCCAACCATGGAAGATAGCATTTGACACTAGATATACATATATAAAACACTACCAATGTGTGCTCCTTTTCTATTAGAATCTGAAACTCAACATGATCATTGATTTATGGTAAAACTACATTTTACCCCTTAACTACAGCTAAATTACAAAATTTGCAAATGAACTTTAAAACCTAACAAATCATCATCTAGACTATAAACTATAACAAAACACCCCCTGAGCACCATACATAAACACTACTTAAATGGTTGCTTATTTCCATAGGGGGTGTTTTGGTACTTTTCAAATTTCATGCATTCATTTTGAAATTAGGCCCATAGTTCAGGATGATAAAATGTAGTATCTCCATGATTTATTATATTCCACCAGCCAAAATTGCAAAATCGTACGTATTTATCTGAGTTTTTTTTTTTCAATTATTTGTATCAAGTATTCAAAAATGTCAAATTAATAGATTTTACTACATAGAAGAAACGTATCAGACCACACATTTCACTCTGGCAGTGAGGATAGAAACAATTTCATGCTAGGCAAATAAATATAATTCAAAGCCATGGCCTGAAAGATGAGAAACAGGCCATCGAAATGCAAGCTTGTGACTAAAATCTTACAAATGGAAGAGAAATACTTCCAAAAGCTAAAAAGAAATTGTATCATACACTTAGAATAAGAAATATCTGAATCAAAGAATAGAACTTAAAACATCTTTCAATATGGGCAAAGAATTAACAGCCAAACCAAAACTATTGAAGCAAATCAAAAGAACTTCATTTCTATTTTCAACATACAAAACCTTAACTTAAAATCATCATTTCAGAGCAGTTCGTAAATAAGAAAACATATATCATAACACCTTATTGTCGAGACAAAATCTAATTAACTGTCCTGGCCAGGCCTTCGCTAAATAGGTCAAGCCTCTATTTTAGGTCTTAGGCCTAAGCCTGGGCCTTTTTTTAGGCTCAGGCCTTAGCTTTTAAAAGGCATGATCTGTTTTGAAACCTTTTTAAAGGCCTACTAGTTTCAGTAAGCCTTCAAATAGTCTTGAAGGCTAAGGACTTGTCGGCTTTAAATAGGCCTCTGGTGTACTTGAATCCCACTAATATAAAAATTTTTAACATACACTATCTAAATATATGAAAAACAAGTTCTAAATTCACAAAAAGAAATAATATACAAGAACTATAGTATGAGTAAGGATTACTTTCAGATACAATTATAAGAAAATCTTAAGTAAAAGGTTGATGTTGAAAAGCTGCTAACAGATGGGAAATGCATTGGTCCTACATTGAATTACTAAAGTATGTGACGTTATGTCTGTGGCATTTGAAATATTCGGCAAACAATATAAGCAAGTCTAATAATTAGAGGAGGAGTAGAAAAGCCCTACAGTGGTGGTTAAATGCATTTAGATCGAGAAGTTAAATTGTCACCAAGTGCAAACATGTAATGTCCATCTTCGTCATCATCTTGCCATGGGGGAGGACCTTTTTAAGCCAACCCCTTCATAAATAGGCCAGTATGGTCAGTGAGCATCCTTGATGTTCCAAAGCTTAACATATTTGAAACCTCTCGTCCATAAAACATCCCTGAATGAGCCTACACACAGCCACTTACTCATACTTCACTATATAAACAGAAATCCAATACTTATTTCCCCCCTAAACCATTTGACTTTCCAGCAATTTGAATATTTGATACTTGTTTACAATAATTCGAATAAACATCTTTGCAGAATAGTACAGAAACAAAAGAAGGCATACAATAAGCCACAATCATATATTCAACATAAAGCTAAAACGAGAGAGAGAGAGACAGAGAATCTCGTTTGTTTCTCAAGGCAACTCAGCATCAGCCCATTCAATTCGCTGTGTCGAGGGAGGTCGCCAGAGTTAAAACGATTAATAATTAAGCTCAAAGACTGAAATTAATTAAAATACAACTCCGAATAAGACTCAGTCTTCATAGTAGAAAACAAATAAATCACAAGATATATTTAACTTTAATCAGCTCTTTTCCATATGCAGAGAGAAAATTACAGATCTATAGCATCGATCTCCTCATTACAGAGTAAACTAAGGCTATATCATCTCAAAGGTATGAACTAGGAAGAGAGGGTTGAAAATCTACCCAACATACCCGTGAAATGGAGAGAAGAAGATCTTCACATAGTCGAAGAGAGTAAGGGCACAAAAGAGAGACTTTGGTAGGGATTGAGAACACGTACTGCAGGCGCAGAGTCGCGACTACGGTGGGGGGATGCGATGGAGGCAACTCGCAGCTACGGGAGACGTCGACGGGGGAGAGGGAGGTGGCCGATGGAGGCAGCTCGCAGTTGGAAGGCGGAGGCAGAGGCGATGGATGAAGGCAGGGATGAGAGCAGAGCAGCAAGGGTTTCTTTGATATTCACATCTGTTCAGAACTTCATATGACCGCATGAAGCGGCGATGCATAATAGGATAATTTAGTTTTGGCAAAATATAAATATAATATTAAATTTTATATTTTATTATATTATATACTATATATTATGTTAATATATGTTAACAAGTCTGATTTAATAGGCTTTATGCCTTGCCTCTTTACTAAAAGCAAGCCATTAAAAAAGCCTTAACCTAGCTAGGTCATATACGGCATGAAAGGGATCTAATATGTACTCACCTTTATTGGTAGTGGTTAACATTGAACAACTAATGCTCCGATTAGTTCACAAAATTATTTTTGAAGGGAGTTGAAGTAGAAATGAAAATGAAAATAAAAGTGGAAATGAAAATGGAAATAGAAGTGGAAAAGAAAATGGAGTTTTAAAAGTACATTTAGTGTGTCAGAAAAAAGTAAAAGGAATCCAATGTATTTTTGTCTGTTATGACATATTTGATAGATGGAAGTGAAGTACAAAAATTCTGAAAAAACTATTTTGCCCTTAATGAGGAGAATAGAATAAAAAATAATAATTCTGCCCTCACAACCCACATTTTAGATGAGATAGACATTATTTGCCCTTTAACACAAGTTGGGAACGACAAAGACCCAAGAGAACTCAGACGACATTGGCGAGAGACACAGCATAGGCGACATCCTCCATCAGCATCCTCCAGTTCCTATTGTCTCCCATTAGTCATGGATTTCGGCATAGACGATTTGACGCCTTCTCCATCGGCTTATCGTTCACATATAGGGTTTCACCCTATACTCAAGGTAATTGTCTCCTTCGAATTATGAAAGTCCCAATATAAATTTCCAAGTTTATGAGCAAATTAGATGCATGGATTTCCTACTTCAACGTGAGGGATTGGGTTTGCTAGAAAAAGGTAATATCAAGGGCATATACAAAGACGATTATGTGTGGGATACCTAAGATATATATTATTTGTTGATTTCCTACTTCAATGTAAGGGATTGATATGATGCTTGAATTAGTAGCTTGTAACTTAATCTGATATGTTTGAGCTTGTAATTGACTTGTTGCTTTTTAGGGGTCTATGATTATAGATTTAATAGTGGAGCATTTGCTTATTACAGTTGTGTCATAAAAAAAAATGACTGCCAATTGATAATGTTGCTTATACATACATATTTTTTCTTTATATTTTTTTCATTTCAATCAATTATCAAATTTGAACTCCTTCAATTGAGTTTAGATAACTTACTTAAAAAAAAAACCTTATATAGTTTAGATAACTTGGTTCAGAAAAAAAAATCGTGTACAATTTAGATAACTTAGTTCAATCAATTTTGCATACAAAGCATAATGTTGTGTAGTTTGAAGTATATGCTTTATTGAAAACTAGCTTACTTTCTAATTAGCCACTTAATCTTATTTATCATCTTTTTTTTATGAAGTATGTGGTTTTTTTTTGCAAAGACCATGGGAACTAAGGCATGCTCAAATGCAAAAGTGCATGTGTGGACTCCCGAGGAGGATGATTTGCTCATTGTGTGCTTGTTGGAATTGCATGAAGATAACAATCCAGTTAGATAAATCATGGTAAGAAATTATATATGGTGATAACAATCCAGGTTTTGAATGAGATCCTAATACAATGTGTGTTATTGTAGAAGATATCGTTTGGGACAACTGCATCATGGTAAGAAATTATAATTCAAACAAGTAATATTGTGAGTTGCTTTGTTTATATAAATTTTGATAATTAATACTTCATATAAATTTTTGTAGATCAAGAGGGGATTTGCATTTATCCACTGTAGAACTTTCCCCCACTTTGATGCTCTTTGCACCATATTTGAGAAGAAAATTATAAGTTGGTCAAAACAAGTAGTATATGGTGAAGTTGTGAAAGAGTTTGAGGTGTTATACAATAAGCTGTTAAAGGTGGAAAGGCTTAATGATAATAAGCGCCAAATTACTTATATGAAGATCCTAAAATATGAAAAGCTACGTGTAGCCTTTATTCCTCTTCCAAAAAATGAAAAAGTAGATATGATTCATATGCTTATTGCTGATGCAAATTAATGGAGCTATGGATGAATATAAACTATTATTTATTGGTTGAGTAGAGATGTTGAACGTTTTACTAGTAGTCCTTATAAAGAAACTATATGACTTTTTTATTTTTTATGGAATGTCTGTATGAGTTTTGTTAGAGTGTGTATATTATAATGGATGAAGCTATGACATATTTATATGGATAAATATATTTCTAGTAGTCCTTGTCAACTCCTTTTTTAGAGTATATAAATAATGGAAACTGAGTCTAAATAATTAAAGTTTAGAAGAAACCAGAGGCTGACCGAATGAACTGAACAAACCAAAGGGGTACAAAGCACGACTTGTTTTTCCTTCTTTTTGACAAATGTCTTCATTTGTTTATATATTTAAATTAAATTTTATTATTTTTCAACAGGCTTGTGGCAAGGAAACAATTGTTGCTGGGTTTTATCATGAAGATTAAATCATTTGTTGAACTATATCAACCGTTTTTATTATACTCTTACTCAAAGTGATTAAATAATTTTAATATTTAAATCAAAAGGCCTTAGAAAAGAAGCCACTTCATATATACCTGAGTATACTTAAATTGGGAATAGACTAATTGGTAAACATAGAATCCAAACAAAATATATTATTATGAATGCCTCAGGACTTCATAAAAAAATATATATTGTGATGAATACAATATGGTCAAAGACTAAAGTAATAATCATACTATATTAATATAAGTGGTACAACCAAGTTAGATAAATCATCTAAGCTAAGTTAGATGCATAATCTAAATATACCCTTATGCAAGTGTTTCTACACTACATCCAAGTTAGGTAAAAGTGGTAGATACCAAAATATATAAAAAAAAAAAATCTACCACATAAATAAGATAGCTATCCACAATAAATAAACCAGAATGATCTCAAAATAGATGGCAACCTCCCTATGCAATAAGTTTGCACACCACAGCCAACTTCACGCTATCTGGAAGGCAAGGAAAGACAACAAGGAGCTCATCATCTTTAATAATTTTGAGCAAGGCATCTTGTTGCTCATCATAAGTGAGTTCTTCCAGTTTTTGAAGCTGCTCATAAAGCATTTCATGCACAGCATCCAACATTGCCACCCGAGCCAACTTGTCTGCATAGCTCACCAAGATTTGAGTTACATCTTGGATTCCTTGGGATGCAAATGTTATCATCCTTTCAACAGCCTCCATCATGACCTCATCTTGTCCCACACTGTTTCTCTTCCTCATTCTATTTCCTGAATTTGTAGCAGCAGATGTGGAAGCAATGGGAGTTTCTTCAAATAATGGATCATTGTCCTCAAGCCTTATCTTATCATCATCATTGTTGTCCTTAACCTCAACCTCAACATTGACAGTAGGTGCATCTCCAGTCTCATCAGTAACATCACAGCAAGAAATTGCCTCTCCCCCTAGTGGCTTTATCCTTTCCAAAGACAATGCAAAGTGCATCAAATTAAGGAAATGATTTTCCCAGAAACTGTGCAGCTTTCTTGTTACTCTAAAAAAATTACAGCACAAAAATCAAGTCAGAAAAAATAGGAAAAAAATAACTAGTCAAATTTCAAAGTAGTTAAATTTCCAAAATTCCCTCTAGCATAATATATTACATCCCAAAATTCCCTCTAGCACAATATATGCATAGTAGTTAAAAAAAGGAAAAGGTCACAGTAAAAAGGAAATGTAGTTTTCAAAATTAAAATATAATATTTATTATATCCTTATCCATAGAAGCAACCATGAATGGGCCTACACATAAAACTGAAGCAATCAAACAAAACAAATTAAAACATTGTACACAATTGCCATACCTTAATATATTCATCCCAAACAGGCTACTTTGCTGTAACACATAGTCTATTGGGATCCCATCCAAACCCCGATGTGTTATTACCATGCACCATGTCATATACTATTTGTCAATTTTGTTTCAATGTCTTTATTCTAGATTGAATGTGTGGGAAAGCCATTATCCCACATCCAGGAGCCTTTTCCTTCATCATCTGCTCCAATTGCTTAAACCCTCCAGACTTGAAACCATTATCAGCAACCATAGTCCATTCTTCACGAAGTTTTAGCAAGCAACTCACTAGCAAAGCATCCTCATCGAGTGTCCAATGATGCAACCCTTTCTTTGTGAATCCTTCATCTGTCATTGTCTTGCTAAAAATATATAAACAATCCAATGGAAATAAATAAGAAAACTAAAAATAGACAAACTTAATAGTCATATTGACAAGCACTTCCAAACACAAAATTAGAACATAAGAAGTACTTATAAAACTAGTAACCAACATCATAGTATTCCACAACTACTAAAAAATATAATTACTTGTTCACACATAAAAAAACTAATACAGTCCCACAACTACTAAATATGGTAACTACATCTTTAAACATTCATCTATTATTCCTATGCCTCATGAAGTTAGCAAACATGTCATTTGCCAACATCTCATGGAAGTTGCTCCATCCATTTGATGGCTCAATGGTAAGAATTGGGGGTGCATCTACATTAGGGCTAGCTATGTCCAATGCTTCCACCTCTTCCTTAAGAGGATCTGATCCTTGTTGATGAATCAAGTTGTGTAAGAGGCAACATGCTATTCTAATTTTGTTTTGAGTTTGAATGGGGTAAAATGAAGGACTCCTAAGAATAGCCCATCGTAATTTGAACATCCTAAAGCAACGCTCAATCACATTTTAGGCCGAAGCGTGCTTCATATTGAAGCACTCATATATATTTACAGGATGTCTTCCATCTCTCCATTCACTTAAATGATATCATTGACCTCGAAATAGTACAAGAAATCCTTCATAATTTGTGTAGCCAGCATCTACCAAATAGTATTGGCCTACATAATGAGATATATGAGTTAGAATATGATATTAAACATAAATCTAGTTCATGAATAACTAAAAATAGCAAACCTTGTGATACTTTGAATCCATTCCTTCAGGCCATTACATTTCTCAACACTCATCCATCAGCAGCTGAGCCTTTCCACCCACTTAGGACATATATAAATTGTGCATCAAGGGAACAAACATCTAGCACATTAGTGGTTATTTCTCCCTTTCTATTCGTATATTTTGGTTTGTTTGACATGGAGACTTTGACTTTAACATGAGTATCATCAAGTGCAGCCAAACAATTCTGAAAAAAAACATATAACTAGTTATGTATATAGGGATGCATAAAACTCATTTATATGATGTATATAGCTCATTTATCTAATGTATAATACTACCTTGAACCACCTCCATCTCTTGTCCATGGAATCCTTAGGAATTGGATCTAATTTCTTAAATAAGCTCCTTGCCTAAGCGCATCATAACAATTAAGATGGAATTAAAATTTCAACTAATAGTTTCCCCAAATCTCCCAAAATAAAATTGTATAACCCTATTCTTTACATAATGTGCAAGAATGTGCAAAAATATTGCAATTTGTTCACCAACCAACATATTTCTAGTAGGTTTTAATACTCCTATACCATCAAGCATAAGACACAACTTGTCAAAGGTAGCCTTATTCATTCTAATTTGGTTATAACAAGTTATATCACTACTATAAACCAAATTATGAAGATGAACTCTCCTAGCATAAATGTCCACAGTGTATTGTGTATGACATATTCGTTGTGTACGCATGAGAACAATGATACAAATAGATAAAAAAACATTGCTACATAACAAATACAACACGCAACCATCAAATCAATAGATGCACAATCAATTCTATCATTTCAGGATCCATAACTGTGTAGAAGAAAAGGTAAACAAGAACTCATGTCAAACAATGTTAATAAGAAAAAAATTGCACCATCAACAAATTGAAAATGAAACTAGAATATGATATAAAAATTTATAGCATATGTACAAATATATTAAACAAATTAAATTTTATCTATTCAAACTATAAAATTTAATTGATACAAGAGAGGCATTAAAAAATTCAAGTCCTAAGTTAAGCTAACTCAAATATTCGTATCATGGTCAAAATTCTATAGCATTTCACTATATTAATTCCAAATAGGATTTCCTTACAATAATCAGTCCTCATTAATTCAAATATTAAAAGATTCTTCACATGTCTACTCATGAACTCTATACATTACTAGTTTATGAGAACTCATTCATGGGGGAAAAGTATTTTGTAACTGAGAACTAATTATTAGTTGGTAATACTTTTTTTGAGATATACCTATATTCAATGGGAACCACGTGCCACAGTAAATGAAATAAATCCTATAAGAATGGGGGGAAAGCATTTTGTAATTAAGAACTAATTTTTAGTTGGCAAAACTTCTTTTGAAATATACCTATATTCAGTGGGAACCACGTGCCACAGCAAATGAAATAAATCCTATATTCAAGTATGTCCAATTGCATGACAATATTTATTTGAGGAAGTTGATTACTTAACCAAATAAATTTGCAATCAATCAAACTTGTATCTCTGTTTCTTTTCAAAGATGGCAAGAAAAAAGAATGCTAAAATAAATTCAATAAATTAGAGACATCAAGTCATAAAATTTTAAAGGTTAAAAAATATAAAGCTCATTCCACTTCTCCAATGAAAATCCAACCCTATATATATCCTCAATATAGCTTCAATCTATATTATCCACTCTTTTCCAGCACTTCGAATCCTATTTTAAAGAGTCTCAGAACTTTATATGCAGACAATCCAAATGACCACCATATAGCTTGAAGCTTTCAGCGCAAAAATTGAATTAAGAAGCTACAAAAACTTTTATTGTCTTAAAAAAAAAAGCTAAATCTTTGTATGTTGACGAGGAAAGATTTTAAGACTACCTCATTTTTTTTATTTTGTAAGTTGAAAAAAAAAAGATTTTAAGTTTGAAACTACATGAACTGTTTCTTGAATAAAGAACAACATTCATGTTGATTATAGCATATGCATAACTATAAAATTTCAAAACCAGTCATCATTATTAAAATTGAAAAGCTCACTTTAGTTCAAAATCCTCCAACGTTTTCCACAATTAATCCTCTCCTAAAATTATTTCTCTCTTTGTTTATCTATTTGCTTGAAAAGTAAACCTATTCATTCACCAAAAACGCTACTTTCCCTAAAAGTCTACAGAAAAATTTTGCAACAGATCTATCACAAAAACTAATAACTAAGAAACTAGGAAATTAGGAGTAGAGGCATTGAACAATTGAAGAGATCTGAATGAGTAGTAGCTTAGCGTGGCAAAAATCAAAACTCAAAACCTAAAACAAAAAAACGCTCTATCATAGAAGAATACATACCGTTGATAAAATTCTTCTCCTTACACTGTTGTTGTTTGATGCCGTCGCTGGGAGGTGTAGTAGGTCCTTTATTCCTCACAGCTGCTCATCATAGTCAGAGGTAATATCTTCTCTTTTGTTTTGTCCGACAAAATAAGATAGGGCTAGGGTTTTTGGGATATAATAAGCAAGGGTACGTTTGTACAAAAATTTCATAACCAAGGATAAATTTGTCCAAAAATTTTCATTTCCATAGAATTTAAGAGACTTCCATGGGCCATATGATGGAAGCTACTTCAGCCAATTTTGAAGAAAGTGGATTCTTAAAGAAGTCCAGTTGACTCACACCAAACATACATCAAGGTGGAATCCTCTTATATTTTCACTTCCCTAATCCCAATTCCACTGAACCAAACGGGGCATAAGGCTAGCAAAAGCGGTGGTTAGGGATGGTTGGTGGTAGTCAATGATGACTGGTCATGGCTTTTGACAACTAGTGGCAGTCGATGATTGTTGTAGCATTAGTTAGTGGTAGATGATGATGTATGTGAAAAAAATAGGAAATGAAAACAATAATAGCATTAAGTTTTTTTTTAAAATTTTTAAAAACAAAAAATAACAAATTTTTCAAAAGAAATTAGTGTCACTCTTCATGATCAAATAATTATTGTAAGAACTATTTATGCTTTAATATTTTATATTAGTTTTATTAAATTATTAATGATTAATTAGTACATTTAATTTATTTGTATGATGATTATTAATTATTTAAAAAAATTTAACATAATAGTCATTGCATTACTACTGTATTAGGTTGGAGGAAATAGTTACTGCATGGAATAAAATTTGATTTCATTCCCTTAGATTGTTTGGTTGCATTTGACATAGCATCATTCCATTTCCAATAGTTTGGGAATAATGATTCCATCATGTATGTGATGGAATAGGTGAAGATTGGTTGGACGTAATAATTACTTGTTGGACATGGTGGTAATAGTTTGGGCATTTTGTGGAATGGAATTAGACTCTTTGGTTACATTTTGCATACTATCATTCCATTTCTAATAGATTGAAAATGATTATTGCATCAGGTATGTGATGGAATAAGCTGGAGATTTCTAAAACAATCCATAAAAAGTCCACAATGCCCTTTATTGCTTATCTTGAATTTGTGACCTACTATGAATCAAAGATGAGACATTACCATTAGACTGCATGAAATCCTCATCCAATGCTTACAAAAACACACATGTATATAAATATAAAGCTCAATTGATTTTATTTTTTAATATAATATTTATATAATTTTATAAATGATTCATATAGTCAAAATAAATTATATTTTATTTCTTTGAATAAAATGAAAAAAATAAAATTGAATATCTTATTATTTTATTGAATATATGTAAAGAATTTTTTTAATAATTAATATGTAGCAAAAATAATTCATAATTTATAACAAATATTTCAATAAACAAACACAAATATCCATTATTTTATATATCATACTAAACATGCTTATCTCATTCTATCAAACTTCATTTCTATTGTTATTTACATTTCCATTCCCATAAAACAATTCCTCGAACCAAACATAATTGCATTTCTTCCTTTTGTTTTTTTTTTTTGGTTGAGCATAAGGGACAAAGGACCCCAATTACAAAGAATTTACTTGTGTTATAAAAGAATCAAACAGACCAAAATGAAGTATGGTACAAAAGTATATGGATTGAATTAGATTGGGCCGAGTATTATGTTGGAATCATGGCCACCTTGATTTTTCCTACCATGTGCGATTTGCTATCTGAGACTTGATCTGTAATAGGGTCAAGTAAGTAAGATTGAGTGTAACATGCCTAGCCTAACTAAATTGGCATTAATTGAACCAACCTAACATTTAAAACTATAGGCTAGTTCAGGTTGTGGGTTAAACCAACATGTTAAGGGCATTCTAGATACATATTCCTTAATCTTTGGGTAGAAATTTAATTTTGATAAAAGCCAGTTGTTTTTTAGTCCTTACATACCCAATTCTCAGAAGATTGCAATTTCCCATTTTTTAAAATAATCTTATTTTCCATCTCAAGCTACTTTATACTTATTCCCTGAATCTTAGAATTCCATAATTTATAATTCGTGATTCAAAAAGATACTTTTTGATTAGCCAACTAAAAGATAGGCATCTTTTGAGTGGCAGTGCAACAGTTTTTCTACTTAAGAAAGGAATATGAAAATTGAAGCTTCTACTTTCATGCAAATGCAAATAAATTATTTGTTTCAAAACAGTCATACTCTTAACTAAAGATCATTAATTACCATAATTACCTTTAACTTCCTTCACCTACCTCTTAAATTGCTAATCATTATTATATTAATAAGAAGACTTTTGAATCCATTTTTTTCAAACACAAACTTCCTTAAAATTTTTTTTTTTAAATCTAGAACTCCAATGTGAAAAAAAAGAAAAAAAGCTAATTCAAAATACGCAAAAATCCACAACAACCCCAAAAAAACTCTTACTATATTTCATTTCTTAGCTCCCAACCATGGAAGATAGCATTTGACAAGAGATATATATGTACAAAACACTACCAATGTGTGCTCCTTATCTATCAGAATTTGAAACTCAACATGATCATTGATTTATGGTAGAACTACATTTTACCCCTTAACTACAGCTAAATTACAAAATTTGCATATGAATTTTAAAACCTAACAAATCATCATCTAGACTTTAAACAATAACAAAACACCCCCTGAGCACCATACATAAACACTATTTCAAGGGTTGCTTATTTCATTAGGGAGTGTTTTGGCAGTTCTCAAATTTCATGCATTCATTTTGAAAATAGGCCATAGTTCAGGTGGATAAAATGTAGTATCTCCATGATTTATTATATTCCACTAGCCAAAATTCAAAATTAGTACGTATTTGTCTAAGTTTTCTTCCATTTATTTGCATTAATTATTTAAAAATGTAAAAGTAATAGATTTTACTACATATAAGAAATGCATTAGACCGCACATTTCACTCTGGCAGTGAGGATAGAAACAATTTCATGCTAGGCAGTAAATATAATTCAAAGCCATGGCCTGAAAGATGAGAAACAGGCAATCGAAATGCAAGCTTATGACTAAAATCTTACAAAGGGAAGAGAAATACTTCCAAAAGCTAAAAAGAAATTGTATCATACACTTAGAATAAGAAATATCTGAATCAAATAATAGAACTTAAAACATCTTTCAATATGGGCAAAGAATTAACAGTCAAACCAAAACTGTTGAAGCAAATCAAAAGAACGTCATTTCTATTTTCGACATACAAAACCTTAATTTAAAATCATCATTTCAAAGCAGTTCGTAACTTAATACATCCAATAAGAAAACATATATCGTAACACCTTATTGTCGAGATAGAATCTAATTAACCGTCAAATAACATATAATTCGAAACATATAATAGGATCTCGTAAGCAAATGAATGTGACTATAGATCTATGGTGATAGAACCTTTAATGATAATTTGCAAAATTTATAATCAAATTTACAACATTGAAATCCACCTCAATGCCCTTTTCCAAAATGAAAGAAAAAACTCAAATTCCATGCGAGAAATAAATGGCGAGGAGCACTAAGAAAGCGAGGAAAATGATACGAAAAGATGAAATAAGGTCGCATTTATAGAATGTCACATTAAGCTGAAAATTGATGGACTTGCGAAGATATCCGTTCTTTCCAGGTCCTACAAATTCTTTTACACATTTGAGACATTTTATTTTCTAAAATTCTATTACTCCCATTTTAAAGTGCTTGAACTACTGGATTTCAGCTATGACTCATTAAAACATATGGGGTCATGCAATAACATATTGTAGTAGAGTGCTAACCAAAGAAATGCCAGTAGAGAAAAGGAGTACTAACCAAAGAATCTATTAAAAAAATAATTATAAAAAGAAGATTTCTAACCAAAGAAGGCATGCATTTACATGGGGTAATATGTCTGAATAATTTGTTTTGATAATGGTCAATGATGATCAGTAATGGTTGATGATGATTAGTGATGGTCAACAAAGATTAGTAGTGGTTGGAGGTGATCAACAGTGTTTAGTGATGGCTGGTGATAATCGACAATGGGGACAATAGTGGTTGGCAGTGGTCAATGACTAGGGTTGAGCTTAAACCTGCTAGCCTAGTCAAACCAGCATGACCCAATGTTGACTAGCTTAATAATAATCAAGCCGGTCTAAACTATGGGTTAAATCAATGGTTTCTCAAAGCCCAGACCAACCCATCAATTTAAATTTAGTACTTTAAAATATAAAACACAGCAGCTATCTCTCTTTATCATTATCATTTCTTCTCTAAAAGCATTTTGTCGATGGCTTGTCCTCTCCTCTAGACATCTCTTTATGCCCAACATTGTTGCACTTCTCTCTCCATTAAGCTTCTCCATGGATGAACCAAGTCTTATCCGCTGCCTTCGCTAACTACCCTTATCACCACCCTCAACCTCCTCAATCAAGAAACCAAATATTCATCACCACCCTTAGATCTTGTTACTTCATTCATATCTATGGTAGCTCTATAGTTCATCTTCATCATTTGCTTGTTTAGATTTGACTGTTGAGCGTCTCACAATTTTGCAAATGTATTGTGATATGATTTAGTGTATTTTGATCTTTAGCTATGGATTTTTTTTTATATATTTTGATTCTTACCTAGATTTATTTGTTTTGAAGCCATTTGTTAGTTTTTTTTTTCTTATCTTTATCTTTTTTTTTTCTTGGATCAATTAGTTTCTATTTCATCTATACCACCTTTCCTTATCCTTCATGAATGTCAAGATAATCCAATAATAAACCTAATCAAACTTGGACATAACTCGATTATCTCCAGGTTGCTTCGTAGGGTTAAGGCAAACCCAAACTTGAGCTGGCCCATGCTCACCCAATGTTGGTTGGCAGTGGTCAACATTGAACAGTGATGGCTGGCAACATCAGTGGTTAGGGATGGTTGGTGGTGGCCAACAATAACTGGTGGTGGCCATTAACAAATAGTGGTAGTCGATGGTTGTTATAGTATTAATCAATGGTAGGTGATGGTGAATGCAAAAAAAAAAAGAGAGAGAGAAAGAAAGAATTGAGGGAAGTAAATAGATCTGTATCTACCAGTCATGTGATCGTGTAGAGTAGCTCGTTGACGGGAGTTGAAAATGGAGTGTTACAATACTCTTACTACAAGTCTGAGGACGGTGGAGCTGAAAGTGTGGAAGAAGAGGAATAGTACAAGTGGTTCACATGGGGGAGAGAAAAGTAAGGAAGTTGGTGTGGAGAGAGAAAAGTAAAGGAATACTAACCTGAACCATTGGATTTGTTTTTATTAATAACTATGCTTATTGATCCGTGCTTTGTGCTTTTTCTGAAATAAATTGCTAATTATTTCTATAACCCCCAAGAAAAGGCTTACCTTTTCATGATGATTATTTCTATAACCATCAACAAAAATGAGGGTGAATTTTTGTTGGTGGTTATTTCTAGAACCGCCAACAAAAGTCTCTATCACATTTTTGTGGGTGTTTTTCTCCAAAACCACCAACTATTAGGTGCCAAGAAAAACTATTTTTGGAGCAGTGTATATATGTTTTTGTAAGCATTGGTTGAGGATTTCATGCAGCCCAATGATAGTGTATATCAATTTTTCTGAAACTTTGTTGGACATGGTATCACTTGGATGGTTAGTGATTTTCTAGATACTGCATACTTGCCTCTAGAGCTAAATTGTTCTTCTATTGTATTAGTTAAAAGGACTGATGTACCATAATATCTTGTGAATGACTTCAGACACATTAGCATTTTATTAAAAATCTTTTTTGTTTCTCTTTGTTTTTGGCTCAGTGGCATCATGAAGCAAATCATCACTCCTTATCATAATGGCTTTATTGCTAGTAAATTAATCATAGATAACATTGTCATAGCTGTTGAGCTAATGCATAGTATTCAACATCAAAAGAAAAAAAGAAAGGCTAGGTCTACTTATAAGCTTGATGTTGCTAAAGCCTTTAATAAAGTCTCTTGGTCCTTTTGAATGCTATCCTCAGAAATATGAAATTTCCTCATAATTGGATTCAAAAGATCATGGCATGTGTTATTGATAGATATATTTAAATATCAATTCTAATTATATGTGTAGTTCTAATTTATCTTTACCTACAGGAGATAATTATAGTTGCACATTTAATTAGAATGAAATAGAATGACCTTATATTTTGTAAGTAATCTACAAGTATTAGGGAACATAAATGCGTTCTATGTTTATCAAGTTAATAAGATAAAATATTGCACATTTATGATATAATCATATAGGGAGAATTTTTAATTAATTAGTAATATATCTGATTTAGTTGATTGATTAATCAGATGATTCTCATCGTGTGATACCTATATGAGTGCATATATATGTCCTTGTATAAATAATGATTCTAAATGTATTGTGATTGACATGTATAGTTAAGGAGTAGTTGTAGCATCCTTACATGACTGAATACATGCATTCTTGATTTGTTTTAATAAATAAAAAATATTATATAAGAACTAAAAGACATCAGTTCTATTTAAGCATGTCATTATAACATGTCTTTACCCACAGATAGATAATTATATATATATATACTTAATTAGGATGAAATAAAAGTTGTCTTGTGCTTTCTAAATAGTTCACAAGTATTAGGAAGTATGAATACCTTCTAGTTTCATAATAAATGATACATAAATTTATGCTATACTAAAATCTTTGCCTATAGGTAAATTTTGGTGATACTGAATTTATGTTTAGTATGTGTTATATCAGTAAGCATGCATTTTTTTTTTAAATGTGATGGATGGTTGCCTCATATAGAATTGATGTAAGCATGTTTTAAGTTGAATCCTGAAATTACAATGTTATTACCATCTCTTGAATTGCTGTTTGGTTAAGGACAACTATAGAGTCTAAAGGAGAAAATCCTTAACTCTGAGACATCTTGATCTAAAGTTCATGTACCTATTAATGTTAACATGAGATAATTTGTATGAATAATGGGACTAATACAATCATCTCAATACAATAATAATGAAATCTTAATACAGAGCTAAATATTTGGGTACAAAAATGATTTGAGGATGTCAAGATCCATTTATAAGTAATAAATACAATTTTGATACAAGTCGCTATTTAGTATTCTAACTACAAAATAATTCTCCATAAAGTCAATAGGCATTGAAGGTATGTAATAACATATCATACATGTGAAAGACATAGTTGTTTACTTAAATCTCTTAAGATAAGAGATCTTCATTAATCTTGGTGCAAATGATCCTTAAGTAGTTATCTCATCAATGTGAACCATTGTAGATTTCTCATAACACATATAAGGAGATATGTACAATAAATATTTATTGGACATATGTTTGAAAAAAATACATACATACATATATATTGAGCTTAAATTTGGATAAAAGTGAGATTTTAATAAATGATCATTTAGTTATTAGCTCCAAGGATATAGACTATGAAGAAAGAGACATATAAAGAGTTATTACCTCACAAAAAGGTCTTATTGGAGAATAATAGTTATATTCTTATTTTAGTAGATTTTAAATCTCATTTAGTTAAAACATATCATGGATAAAAATTCTTTCTATTATGTGATAAAGGAGAATATCAATGTTAATCTCCATTAAAGAGAGTAAACAAGATTGATAAAGAATAAAATTGTTAGATCTCAAAACCTTATCAACTTTAATTCATATATGAATTGTATTAAAGATTAAGCAAACATAAATGCCTTAAAGAATTTAATTGCTAGAGATTATACATACAAATGTCTTGTGTTTGTATTTATGTTCTAATTATTTAAAATGTTGCTTTCCTATTATTGTTAACTTCTCATAATTCATAAATACTACTTATAATTAAAATAATGCATATGATGCCTTAATAAGGATGTAAAGTAAAAGTGGTGAGTTAATATAATAAACAGGTTAATATGGTGAGATTCATTAAGGGAATGAATATTATTTCAAGTACATTAATGATGGACAAATTCACTCAAGATAACAATATACATTTAAAGTAAGGTTCCAATAATTTTATAATTAAACTCATCTTTTAAAATCCATGAGATTGGAATCTTAATTTAAATCCATAAGATTGGAATCTTAATTTAAATGATTTACTCTCATAGAGTTGTCTTGTAAAAGTAAGAGTGAATAGAGGTTGTTCCTCAAAGTTTTAATGCATATTTTGGTAAAAATGTGGAAAAGCCTAAAGAATAAAAGCTACATTATTTATCACATACAGAATGTGTCGAAATTAGGAATGCCAAATTTATTAAAGAATGTCATAATTAGTGAAAGTGATCAAACATATGACAAACTCATAAAAAATGATCACATATGGATGAATGAAACTACTAATTATGGCGGAACACTAGTTTTATATAGAACTTATTTTTATAGGATGAATTTAAAGCATAATGAAGTTTTGAAATCCAATTGATCATACTGAAAAACAAGAGTATCAATGTTATAGATCTCATCAACTATTGAAGAAAAATTTCATAAAGAATAAGAGATATTTTAAATAGTTATGAATGCAACTCTTATTATGTAATTTCAATCTTAAGAATAGATTGAATTATGACCAATTATGATTGAGAATTTGGCAACCCTTAGTAATTACATGGTGTATATTGATAAACTTGATTAAAACATAGACGTTAAAAATAATTCCATTTGTTCTCATATATAATGAAATAAATTCAAAATTAAAATATGATGTCATGATAAATATGAGAGATCTTAAAGTAAATAATATTTGAAAATTTGTAGAATTGCTAGTGAAGCTAAAAAAAATTAACCATAAATTGGTCTTTAAGACCAAAAGGAATTCACCAACCAATATTATGTATTACAAATTAAAGATCATTTGTTAAATGTTTTCTCTATAAAGGAAAGAATTGATGATAATGAAATTTTTCCCTATATTAATGAATAATTCTTTCATTATTATCATGAATCTATATTCCGATTTTATTTGGAATATTATGTAAATTATTACTTTCATTATAATTATAAAAGAGATATGTATGTGAGATAATGTAAGAAATTTAATCAATACTAAGGAGAATTTAGTTAGGTTGGATTTCCCATAGTGATGGTAGTTGAAGTCTCATGACGTGGTCACATTTTAGATAATATTGAGAACATCATAGATATTTGTTTATACCACTAGATTAGTGGAAGTTGAGTCATTTATTTAATTTTACTTATTGATAACATATTGTTTATGATAAGTGACTTGAGATGTCATAAATGTCATAATAACTTTATTCAAAAGCTATTATGTAAAATATATGGGTGAAACATTTTTAGAAATGCATAAAGAGATAATTCTCAAAATTTTTGGAATTATCATAAAGAACCTATATTTATAAGTATTTGAACATTCATGAATAAAGTCTATTTATCATATGTGACACCTATATTTGCCATATGTCCCTAATGAGATTTGGAAAGAGATGAGAAAAATATTTTTTCATGTTAATAGTCAAATGCATAATGTTTATCTAAATATGTATATAAATTGATATAGTCTTTGTGAAAGAAATGTTGTAAAGATCTCAAAGCAATTTATACTAATACTAAATGATAAGCTGAAAGAAATATTCGAAATTCTTAGATACATATAAAAGATCAATAATTAGAAAAATGTAACATATGTTCAATTTAGTATGATAAGTTAACTTTAAAAGGTCAACATTATGACATATCTTAATGTAGATGAACAAATTATGTTATGGAGGAGTGCAAGATTGTTAAGCAATTATTAATTGCTAACTTCCACCATAAATGCCAGGTTTTATCTCTGTTTAAAGGCAAGTTTATAGAAATGTTGAATGTCATTTTGAGTTTCAAATTGAGAATTCGTTTGAAGCCATAAAGAAGTATGCTGACCATATAAAGATAAATGGTCATATAACACATAAAGAGAATATCATTGATTAAGAGCATGTAATTAAAGAATATAAAGGATCATTCACCTCATATGACACAAATCGAATTGCAGTGATTTAGATGTGGTGTACTTGAGTGATGAAATTCATATTTATAGTTTATCAACTCAATATATATATTGTATACATTTTTTGTGAGATTTATGAACATTAAGTCAAGAACAAAATAAAAATTTAAGGTTTATTCGTAAAAGTAATTTCCCATAAAGTAAGGGTGCTATTTGTGAGACATGAAAGGTAGTATTTGCAAAAACTTGAGGACCTATCGCCATGATTCTTGTAGTAATTCTTAAATATTCCTTGATATATCAACTGACGAATCAAAATCGGACCAAGTGGAAGAATGTTAAATATATTTAATTTGAATTTATTCAAATTATATATTTATATTGTTTCTTTAATTAAATATATATTAACTAAGTTGGTCCTTATTTTTAAAAGAAGATATCATCAGTTAAGATATTTTAAGGGATAAAGGATAAACTCAGTCATAATTTTATCTTTATCTTTATTTGAATTCAAATTCAAATTTAAATTTAATAACTGGTGACAGCCAAGGTTATTAAATAGAGTAGCTGAGTTAAGCTCAATACACGCTCTAGTTCTCTAACTAGTTGAAACTAAATTCCAGCCTCCATAACTGAATCTAATAACTAGTTAGGAGAACTATTTGCCTATATTATTTTCTTGAATTTTTTTTCTAATTACTTTTCTTTGATATAATATTTAGATCGAGTAACTCTAAAATATCTATATCAAATTTTCCAATATGGTGAAAGGTATTTATAAGTTTTCTACTACTCTAAAGAATCCATATATGAAATTTTGTTTAAAATTGAATTTGTCTCAAATTTACTAGTATCAAATATCAAGTAATCATTAATAGCAATCCTTCATCTCCTTTTTAACCAAGGCAAGGTCTCAGACAAGGTAATTCACTCTCTTTTTTATCCTTTTTCTTTTTTGTGCAAATGTTCTTTCCTATATGATTATTTCTGCTGAATCCTGAAAAGTTTGGAAAGGGCTCCAGATCTCTAACAGCTCTCTTCCTATTACTCATTTAATGTATGTTGATGATACTCTTCTAATCTTGGAGACTACCGAAAAGCAAATGGGAATTGTCAAGGGCATTCTAGATAATTCCTTAATCTCTGGACAGAAATTTTAATTTTTACAAAAGACATTTGATTTTTAGTCCTTACATACCCAATTCTCAGAAGATTTTTTCAAATAATCTAAATTTGGCCTCGAGGCTACGGAAGCATGTATCTTGGAGCTTATGTGTTGATGTGGAAAAAGAGCGTATGTATTAGGAGATCAATGAACACGTACACGGCTAGCCAGCAGACCCCGAAATTGGAAATCCAATGCCCTTTCTCAAATAGGCAGACATAATTTAATCAAGTCAGTTTTGAATGCTGATTTGGTATTCCTTCTTTCTTTTGTCCTTCTACCTAAATATGTCTGTCACATGATTGATATGCCATTAGCTATTTTTTTCTGGGGCATGGATGAAGATAAAATGAGATTGCATTTTCTCAAGTGGGATGAGCTTTGCAAAGATACACTTTCTGGAGGGTTAGGCTTTGGAAAACCAATATATATATTCACCCCCCAGTATTTGCTCGATCTTCACTTGGAGATTACTGCAAAATGCTTTGCCTTTAAATTCTACCCTCCAACAACCTCACATTCTAGTGAAAGAACCTTGCTACTTTTGTGGTAATGATGAGGAAAACAGTAGTAGTAATCTTTTTCTTCCTTGCCCCTTATCTAGAGCAGTATGGTTTGGACTTGACGTACTTCTGCTATAAATCCACAGCTGTAATTGACATCACTGATTTCGATGTTTGGCTCTATATATGCATGATATCTTCCCCCATGATATCTTCTCCCTTGGTCTAATTGAGTGACAGGATCACTTTAAATTAGCATGGTTCGTTTTGTTCTAAAATGGATAGATATTTTGATCTTGAGGGAATAATAATTAAAAAAATTGCAAAACTTTGAAAGAAAAAATTATGAGAGAAACTAAGTTAGATTTGTAATATTGCTATTAATAAGGTTGGTTGTTCCTGGGGTCTTGTAAATTTTACAAAACAAAATAACTCAAAACATCTAAAAGATGTTCTGACTTGTTGGGCATCTTTTATTCTTTGTAATTTTTTTTAGTTCTTTAAAATATTTAGTGAAATAATTCTCTATCAAAAACTTTCTTCAATTCTTTTTATTAGTTATATTTTAAAAATTGTTTATAGTCCTAAATATAGATAATTTTTCATAAATTTTTGAAATAATAATTACATTATTTTTAAAATACTGTTATTGATGAATAAGAGAGAGTATATTGATTGTTTAAATTTATGATATTTATTATAGGTAAAAATAGAAACCACATCAATTTTAAGATAATTTTAATATTGTAACTAATTTTTTTATTTTAATAAATTAGTTGAACTTAACTTACATTAGGAAGGGTGGTAAGTTTTAAAATTTTTTTATTTAAAAAAAATTGTTCTTACAAACAAAAAAGTTGGAAGTCGCCGTCATAAGGATAAGGGCAACTTCCTTGGTTAACGTAAACGAAACAGTCAGTGACTAATGAGCCCAAGACTTTGGGTAGAGCAGCCTTTAGTTAGTCAATGGCCCCATAGAAAATTGGTTGATTTAGAATTAGAAGTAGAATTCACTTTCTTTTAGTCATCTATTGGATTAAAACTAGGCATGGTGAGAGCTTGAATATGACATTCATTATTATAGAATTAAGATAATGCATTAGCCGTAATTTATTTTAGAATTTTAGGTTTAGTTTTTATATATGATGATTACTACACTTCATATATAATTTTTATTTGGTCACTAATTTTTTAAACCATTCCTTACAACTTTGTTACTGCTTTAAAATAGTTCCCTGCCATTAAAATTTGCTGTGATCCAATTGATAGGAAATGAGACAAAAAATTTCTGAAATATTTATTATATGATTGTTTAACAGTGTTTTATTATTTTTTAATAAGAATGCATGAATTATTTTTTATCCTTAATCGTCATTTTTTATACTTAATATTTTGTATATAAAAAATAGTTTGAAAATTGAACAATTGACTGCGGCTGACTTTGACTCAGCCCAAATGTATTCAAAGGCAAAAGCTTTTGCATGACCTAATTAATCAAGATAGCTGCTTGTTGGGTTCTAACTTTGGAGATGCATTGGTCCAAAGCAATCAAAGAAGAAAGAGTTCAATTGCATGATGCAAGTTTGAAACTTTGTGATCCATTTTTTGTTTGAAAATAATTGGGTATAAAACAAGTTGACATAATCTATTAAACGAATGGTATAAAAATAGTTTTTGTACGATGTATTTGGCTTATCTTGGACTTTATTTCTTATCTTATCAATTGATCAATTTAAATTTGAATTTGAATTTAAATTAAATAAATACCGGGATTTGTAATAAAATTATGAATCTCATACTATGATGCATCAATACTTCAAATTGTTTGACGTATCCTTATCGGATACTTTTCCGATATTGATATATATCGATACTTGTTCGATATGTATCAATGAAGTATCTAATTTATTTTTATTAAAAATAAAAAAAATTTGATACATATGGGATCCAGGCTGATATAGTTTGATATTTTTTAGATACTTCGTGGCATTTTTTTAGAAATTAAAATAAATATTGTATTTATTTATCAATTAAAAAATTATTTTTTAATCACAAAAACTACTCAAAAAATATTATGTTATATTTGTTATCATAAAAACATATTTTTTATCTAAAATCTAAATAGATTTATTTTATTTTTTTATCTACTTATACTCCAAATACTCTCTTAAGGTTTAATATCATTATTTCTTTTCTGGGCTATTTTCAATTTTATATTATGCTTTTGGTATTTAAAATTATTAAAAGATTTTAAGTGTTTTGTTCATAATTTGTATTTTTTATTGCAATTATATTTCTGTTGTTTTATGAATTATTTTGTGTTTTATACATATGTATCTTAAAAATATTATATCCTATACTTTTAGATTTATCTGTACCTACATATCCGATACTCGTATTATATCTATGCATTATAGGTCCCATATTATAAAAATAACCACTATATCACACATGTTAAAAATCTAGTTGGCCGGTGGAAATAGGAGTACCTCAAGTCCTCCTAGATACCAATGGTGTTCTAACCCAGAATTACTGCACAGCCCAAAATAACTCGGAAACAATTTTACCTAGTCACAACTTCTTAATTAGTCCCTTGAGCATCAACGCTCATCAAATGAGACTTCAGATGGCTTCAGGAAAATTCAAGCCTGTGCCTGTAGGTGGGATGAGAATTTTTCTTTAAATATTTGATCATGTGAACGCATCAACAAAATAATTTCTCATCGAGATATAATGATCAAGTTTGAAATCGAGGGTGAGTGAAACTGAAAATAAAAAAGCTATATATCTCTATTTAATCTTTTAAAAATACCTTCGCAAATATTTAACAAGAAATAACCCAAAAGTAATTTCGAGAATGAGGAGAAAAGTATAATAAAGTTATCATATCTATTTAATCTTGCTTTCCTTTTCTAATCATAAAGTATAATGCTTTTGATATGATTAGCATCAATGAAGCCCGCAAAATATTTTAAATAGGAATACTGTCCCACTTCATTATTATACAAGAAAGATTCTTTTTAGCATAGAAAATAAGATATATAACGCTTTTATTAATGATTTGAATCTTGCAAATTTAAGTAAATCGTTACTGAGTAATTTGTTAAAGTTTTTTTAACTGTGAAACTTGATTTGGTTCTAGTGAGTCATTGGGATTTAACTCATTTAAATTTTTATTCATAAATTAACAAGAACAACAACATTTTCTTTATTAATTACTTAATAAAACCTAAACACAAAAAATGAAATATGACTAGTGGCCCTTCTTAAAGTAAAAGAACTTAGATGCTGAAACTTATATATTTAAAATTTTTATTTCAATCAAATTATTGGATTTTTTTTCACCAAAATAATATTGGATTTATTTATAAGCATCAATTTTTTGGCCAGAAATACAACTAGTGGCCCGTCTTAAAGTAAAAGAGCTTAGATGTTTAAACTTATATATTCAAAATTTTTATTTCAATTAAATTATTGGATTTTTTTCACCAAAAAAATATTGGATTTGTTTATAGCTATCAATTTTTTGGCCAATTAAATTTATGAAACTGTATGTACAAAATCATTTAATGCGGGTAGCGGTTCAAAACCCCTACCACTCACACATAAGGCATGGAGTTTAAGTGCTTAAGTTTTTTCTATCATCAAAATCTAGTAACTCTCTTAGTATAGAGTTATTCATTTGCTTAGATTTTAAGGGCATCATATCTATTAAATATTTGTCTTCCAGTTAATAACGGATAGTTACCAAACTAATAGGATCAAACAAACTAATGAGCCAATATACATGCACAACAACATTACTACTTACCTATTTAATTAACCTACTATTTTTAGTTTTATTGGTTAAATTAAAATAATCATTTGGAGCCACAGTTTAGAAAACTAGGAATCCATCAACAACTAGAATCACACTGTTAACATTAATGGACCAAACATAGAAGTACCAGTTTCGAGGGAATTAAGCCACCCCCTAATCACTTATTATAAGTGATTTTGCCTCTAAGGAAAATCACTCGAAAATAAGTGATTAAACAAGCCAGGAAAAATTATCTAATTGCTTTATATTTCAATTACTATTTATATTGCACCGATACTTAAAAAAAAATATATTCATATATAATACATATTAGATGCGATATTTATACTGTATTTCACGATACATATCATATATATATATATCCTTAGTTTTTCTTCAAAAAATTCTAAAATAAATTAAATCTTACAAAAAAATTCAATTTTTTTCTTATTTTAGATATCTTTATAATACATTTTTAAAACTCAAAACTTATATTTTTTATGTTTGGTATATTAATCTACCGAATATATACTTAAATTTTATATAAATATCTCTCATGCCTATATTTTAAAATTTTAAAATTTATCATATCCAAAATATCGTATCATACCGCATCTAGTACAAGTACATGTATCTGTGTATCATAAATTACTAACAATGATTCAAGATCTAAATCTAAATCGATATTAATTATAGAAATAGACTAAGATGTATTCTGAAATTAATACACATAAGAAAACTCATGAAATTACGAATCCGACATCATATTTGGATAACTTTCACCCTCCATTTATTGAGCGAAAATAGAGGATAGAGAGAACTTAGATACCCTCTTCTCTGCATTTTCCTCTCACTAGGTTCTCCTTTATTTTTGCCTCAAGTTTTCTTCTGCCCCATATTATCTTCTCATTCCAAATGGAGCTTTTAAAGTCCATTAGGATGTAGAAAAAGACCTATCAAATTTAAGGTCTCTACACTGCTGATTGTACAGCAGCTGGATGAGCAGGAATGCTAAGCGAGTACTTGGAGGGAAATTGGATAGGAGGGTTAATACAGTTCCTGGGTTCGTGTGCTTTCCTTTGGAAGCAAAGGAATGGGATGTTTTAGGAGGTATATATGGATGTGGCTTGGCAATTGGGATTCAAGGAATGTTATCATTGAGATTGATGCTAAGCTGGTTTTAGAATGTATAAAACAAGGGAAGACTACATTGGGAATGGTTAGCAATGTCATGTTTAAGATTTTCAATATGATGGGCTGGCCTTGGCAAATTTGTTTTAGTTATTCTCCTAGAGAATGCAACTAAATTTTTTTCCCTCACATATTCATGTGAAGACGTTTAATTTAATTTTAAAAGATATTGAGTTTAAAAAGTATCTCATCATCACTAACTCTTCCACCACTCAAAAAATTAATATCAAATTATATTAATTAAAATTAATATAGATTTGAAAAATAAAATTAAAGTTAATTAATTAGTAAAAAATAATAAAAAAGAATTTGAAATTAAAAAAGATTAAATTTGACAAAAAAAAAAAAGAAATGAACATGGATCCACTTAAAAAATGGAAAAGGTTGGACTCCATTCGTAAAAGAAAGAATAAATAAATGAATGAGAAAAAAACGGGGCCCATCCAAATAAAAAAAAGAAAATAGAATAGAAAAGAATGACATGCAGCCCAAAGATGGAGCTTAACTGTGTATTAGAGATTGTTTAGCTAAATGAGCTTACAATGTAGAGTCAAATTCTCCTTTATAGTTGTGGTTCCGGATCATGCAAATCCTCTAGTGCACAAGGATAAATTGAAATTATAATCCCCATATATGTGGATGTAATTTTTGTACATTTGGCGTTGCCCTGTTTTATATTATAATCCCCAAAGATGGAGCTTAACTGTGTATTAGAGATTGTTTAAGACTTTTCTCCATTTTTGTTTTCTCTACTCGTTCTGTTACTCATTAATATCGATATCAATATATTAATATATATAATAAAATTGACATAATAAATTATCTTATTCAAAAACTACCTCAGATAATGAGGTTCATTTAGAATGGTTTAAAATTTTTATAATTTTTGGTCAAAAAATTTATAATTTAAAACAAAAAAATATCGTCAAACATTTTTCTGATGAAAATAGAATTTTAAAATAATAAAAATTTAGGCCCACATCATGATTAATTCGCGCTTATTGTTTCGCAGCCGTAGAAATGTGTTATTACTTGGAAAGATAGTTTTCTTACGTAAGGGACGTCAAGGCGGCATTTCTAGGCTAATCCAGAAGAACAACTTTTACTAATTTTTGTCTATTCTTAAGAATTATTTTAATCGGTTCTATTTTAATGATGATTGTTGTGGCCCCTGAAGTATACTTTCTTAATTGTTATGATTATGATTATGGTAAAGAAAGATATGATTAACAAATATTTAATTAACATATGATTCTCGGGTCATTAAAAAAAACATATGATTAAAAAATAAACTATAAAGCACAGTATGAAACTTGCCTCCAAACTTTGTTTCCTTGTTGCTAAATTTTTAAAAATTAATTAATAACTAATGTTCGAAGTCATATACACCAACACCAAAACATGATGTGTAGAAGAATGAAGGAAAAAAAATAGAATTTTCATATAATAGACAATAAGAAAATATAGCACAGTAAATAAAATTTGTAATAATCTAATTCGATAAAATTTGACAATCTTATAAAAACTGTGTAGTAACTACTTTTAATCAGTGTTGTCAAACTCGTGACTTGCTACCAAACTTGAAAGCCGTTCTAACTCAGTCAATCGCTCACAAAACTCGCTCAAACTCGTAGAATCGGGTTGGCTATGCGTGCTAAGGGTGAGTCAGGAATTACGCACGGAAAGCTGGCAAAACTGAGAAAAGCTTAGATTCAAACTCGAGCAAGATGGATAACTTGAAAATCAATTTCTCCGTCGCACTAAGAAACACTATACAACTAGAAGGGCAACTGTTTAATATATATAATATGATTGATTTTAATCAACTTCAACCTGATGGAAAACCTCAACCATGAAATCACCTAGCTTCTCTATTAATCAAATTCCATGATTGTAAATAAATATCTTGAGGTAAAACTTTAATATAATATAAAAATGTAAAAATAAATTGACATAAGATTTTTGTTTTAATTATTTATGTATAAATTATTTTCATTTACAATTTTTTATTAAATATTATTGATTGTAAAATTTCAATAATTTTTAAAATTAGTATAAGCTCAAATATATACAAATATTTTTTGATATATATATTTTATGTTTTTACAATACATTATATTATTTATAAAATATTTTTATTACACCATCAGATTTTAATCTATAATTATTATTTGCAATCTATTAAATTTTTACCATCTAAAATACCATTTGAAATCATAATAACTATTTATTAATAAAAGTAAACTCTTACATTTTTACTACGGGTTTATATTACGAGTTTATCTTAACTTTACAAGTTTATCTAAACTTATGAGTTTGATAACTTTGCTTTTAATCATATGTTTAGATTAATATAATAATTTTGTCTCAAAAACTATTCAAAGGTTTTCTTCCTTCAATACAATATCATCAAATATGGATATACTTAACTAAAATCCTGTAGCTCATTTGTGACTTAATCCCATTAACTTCTCTCAGTAATTACGAAAAAGTCATAAACTTTTTGTATTAAATAGTTTTATAGTGCCAAAGAAAGTAACATTTGAACAATTTTTAAGCGATTAAATTAAAATAAAATGAAGATAAGGAATCAAATTAAAAAATTGAAAAAGAAGGATAAAGTTAAAATGAGTTCCAGGTAGGTGGTTTGGACGACAAAACTAGAGGCTTATCTTAAACCAGTGTTCCGCTTCTGGTTTTTCTCCGGGCTGCAGCAGCTACTCCAAGCCGCAAGTTCACAACGATTGAATTGGATTGAGTGTTTTTGATAGCAATACACTCAATCTTGTAATCCTAATTATATTTTGGCTATTTTATTTTATCTTTCTTTTTTTGGCTACTTCTTGTAAATTATTATTTTTTATTCATGTATTCATACTTCATAAAAAAGGGTGGTATAAATAATATAATTGTTTGTAGGAGAACCTTATATTTTATGGTCGGACTCAACCTGATTTAGATTTATTAAAATCCAATACAACTTACCAAAATCGGTATTACAAAAAAAAATATTTTGCAAGCTGCAAATTCAAGATTTTTCTTTTAATGTATGCTTTTAATTATCAATATCAATATCATTAATTATAAAATTTGTAATATGAATATTAATTTTTTGGTGATAACTTAGGAGTATCCATTGCAGGTAATAAGGATCAGTCTCCCTTGGGATATTGAGAGCATAGGGTTCCAACTAATTAATATGAATACTATTGGCACTTTTGTGAACAATACATAATAGTTTCAATGGTAAACTGAAAAAATAACCAACAATTGAGTTGAGAAGTAAGATACGCAATATTACTTAACCCAAATTTTGAGTTTGATTCTAAGTCTTATATAGATAAAAAAATAATGTTGGAAAAACTACTCCTATTTAAGTTTTAAAATATTAAAATTTGACTAGGTAGTATCATATAATAGATATAATTATATATAAAAAAAAAGAACCATAAATGGAGAAACGACAAAAGTGTATTAGATCCCTTTGAAATGTATTTTAGATTAAGCGTAAAAGATGTCATAGAAATGGAAAGGTAGGCTTGACTCACATGGACTCAAATTATTACAAGTGGAACCGCTGTTGTTTCTTAATCCCTCGCCATTCCAACGCCTACATACATATACATATATATTACTCTCTGTATATTTATATATGACTATACTCCTCTCTTCCCCTAGCCACTTCACCTAGTTGGCCCAATTATCCAAATGATCACAAAAATTACCCCCTCACACATCCTCGTCTTCTTCCTACTATCATCAGCCGTCGATGCCCAGTCCGCTTCGCAGCCAGTAGCTCCTCCAAGTGTTACACTCCACAACTGGGACCCACCATTCGCTCCGGTGGTTGTGGCCCTCTGCTTCGCCTTCTTGTTCGTCGGCTGCTTCTCCGTCTACCTCCGCTGCTGCTCTGACACCAACCTCTCCGCGCCAGACCTGCCCGGCTCCACCGCCAATTGTTCTTCCCATGGTCCTCGAGGCATCGACCCAAAACTACTGGACACCTTCCCCATCCTCGTCTATTCCGCCATCAAGCCCATCAAACTTGGGACCGCCGCGCTGGAGTGTGCGGTGTGCTTGACCGAGTTCGAACATCATGACACCCTCCGATTGCTTCCCAAATGTAACCACGTGTTTCATCCTGAGTGCATCGACGCCTGGTTAGCCTCCCACGTGACTTGCCCTGTCTGTCGCGCGAGGCTGAAGCCGGAGCAGAACGGCGGTGAAAAGAATAACGAAGTGGTGATTGTAATTCCAAATGAGGTAAGTGCACACCAGGAGTTCGATGAAAGTTCTGCGAGAAGGACGGAGCTTAGTTCAGGAGAAAGAAGAAGTTGGGGGAGGTGCCACTCAACGGGTCACTCTCTGGGTTTGGTTGAAACAGCGGGGAAGGACACGGAGAGGTACACTCTAAGGTTGTCGGAGGATGTGAGGAAACAGATTATGGAGAATCACAGAGGAATCCGGCGTTCGGCGAGCTATGATGTGTTCCGGCCGAGACGGCCAGGTGAAGGAAGCAGTAGAGAGTGGTTCGTTCTTTGACTGACACATTCATTTGTTTCTCGTGGTAATGCGTCGTCTTCTTTCTCCTCACTTACATTGCAATAGAAGTAGAAGGAGAAGTATGAGTTTCAAGTCCTGTGATGCAATAACCAGGTGGGATTTTTCTCTCTGTTTTTTTTCAACAATATCCAACGAAGAAGTTTAGTTTATAAATTTTTGTTTCTCAGGATTAGGTACAGGTTAAAGAAACAAAAGATTTCTTGTTTATACAATGAATGCCATTAGCGTATATATTTTGGTATATTTTGGTCGACCTTGAACATTATAATAATAACACATTTATTTGGATGATATGTTATTGTAATGTGCTAGAGTTCTTTTTCACTGTTCTCTAGGCTTTTTATTAACAATTTTATTCATTCCAATCTCAAATATATAAAAAAAAAATTACTTCACATATAGCAATATTGTAAATTTGAAATCACACAACTTCATTTAATTTATAGTAAAATATTTTTTTAAAATTACTCTCAATTAATAGTTTTTTATGCTAAATTAATTAATGATCATTTGAAAAGCATAGCTCCTCAAATTAAGGAGAGGGATATTATTGGAATATTATATTTATAGTACCAAATATTTATATGTTTTTTAATATTTTAGACCAATGCAACCCTCCCAAATTTTTTTTATATTTAACATGAGAGGTAGGTAGTATTTTGTAAGGTCTCTCAATTTAAGAATAAGATTAATTATAATCATAACGATGATCTCCTCGCTTTAGCCCTAAAAAAGAAAAAGAAAATGACATTCTAACAATCCAACTTTTCCGAAAGATAATTCCCTGATGCATGAATTTGCAAGAATGTTTCTCTCTCTCTCTTTTTAATACATAAAAGTCTAGGTAATTAATTTAGTCTTGGGATTCATTCAAAAAAGCTAGAGCAAGTCTTACGACATAAAAAGCATGTGAGATCTCTTTTTGATACTGGCAAACGAGCATGTAAGAGGAACCAGTTTTCTAACTGTTTCGGTTGGAAACACAAAATACATGTCTTAATTAATCATTTACAAAGAGATAGAGGAATCTTGGAATGTGATGTTGATTTCTTACTTATATGGTTTTTCTATTAATTTTAAATTCAATATTCTTTTGTAGTGTCCTTCGAAGTGAACAATAGCTTGTATATAATGCAAGTGTGGTAGGAATATTCAACTAAAGGATTGTGTTTTTGAAACGTCGACGTTGCGTGATAGCGATGAAGATAAGGTGCAAAATGACATGTGGCGGTGATGGAGAGACACAACACAAGAGGATTGAGTTTTGGCGGGTCTGAACTGCTACAATAAATGTAACTTTGAAAATTTAAATTGGAATATGATTTAACTTTTAATCTATTGTGTTTTTTAATGATATTTTGAAAATGAAACAAAAATTGGCCGATCCAATTGAAAAAAGAAAACCTAAACCATAATTTGGTTTGGAATACTATGCAAGTCAACTTGTTTATATAGAAATCGATCAACTAAAATGATCATAATAATAATAAGATTAAGACATAATTTGGTTTGAAACTAGCTAGCTAGTGATGTTTGTGGAAAATCAATCTCAAGAGAAGTTGAATAAGATTAAGACAAAATAAATAATATTACGTACGTCTCCCATATCTTGAACCCTTGATTGAAAATCAGCCTCATCAGCAAGTATCTAGCGAAAAAAGAAACATACAATATAATATCATTGATCTGATTATGATTCAACTACAATCCAAGACTTACAAAACATTACCTTTACGGTTTAAATGAACGATTCTATTTTAAAAACATGTGTTGCTATTTATTGGTATAATTGTTCAGTTAAAATTGTTAGTAAAATGAGAAAATCGTAAATTACTCATATTTCCTTTAGTCTTGGGACATCAATGTTTTTTATTGTAAGACTGCTTTAAGGAAAACTACTAATTAAGATCCATTGTGGCGCCAGATCATGCTCCTTTGTTACTTTCTACTGATTTGGAGTTAAAGACGAAAGGTAAACCTTTGAGATTTGAGAATTTTTGGCTGAGCTTTGATCAATGTAATTTCAATGAAGCCCCACTTCCTCTGCCAGCCCAGCTTGGGCCATGCCCTTTTGTCTCTCTCTCTCTCTCTCTCTCTCATTCTTCAAATTTGAGAATGTCACGAGCCACCGCCCATGTGGCATGTGCTTTCGTTTTTAAATATATGAATATGGGCCAGTCGATAGTGGGCCCAGAGCCCATTTATAAAGTCTGTCTTAGTCACACAGTTAAAGTTAATGACTTGTAAGTCATCATATATAAATATATATATATACTAACTTAGCAATGGGTGCATAATCAAGTGGTAAGAGACTTGACATATTTTTGAGAATTGAGATTTCGACCTCTGAGGATATAGCAGCATTACAGAACTAAGACTTTAAAAAGGTTTTCTCATCGATACTTGTGTGATATTAGAGATCCTAATGAGCGGGATTCGGATTAGTTTAGGGTAGATGATAAATCTAGATTACCCAGTATACTGCATAATAAAAAATAATATATATAAATCCAGCCTCCACGCAAAACACCCATTGTCTTGTCTCGTTAGGAGAGGACCCAAATCGATTATTCCTTTTTCTTACTCAAGATTCCATTACACAAAACATGGATAAGGGAAGGATTTTCCCCCCCTTCTGATTCCTTTTCCATAATTAAAATTTCATTACACCAAACATAGTATTAAAGTTTTCTTTTATTACATAAGAAAGGATTTAAACTTCAGACATTATCCACATTTCACCCAATTTTTGTCACCAGAGCTAACACAGGTCGCTACAATACAACAATAAAGTAATTTAATTTATATTGTAAGTGAATAAAATTGATGTTTTATTTCTTTTTTTTAAATAAAATATTATGATTATGTTATTGAAATATTAATTTTGGAGATTTTTTTTTGGTGTAATCAGGAGTATCCCTACCCTCAACAAAGACTAACCTCAATCAAGGCATAGGGACAATTTTTTTTTCCCTTTAAGAACACACGGTCCACATTTTGACAGAAAATTTTAGTCCCAAGTCTTGCTTTTTCTCTCTCTCTCTCTTTTTTTTTTTATGCCGCAAATATAACGATTAATTAGCACTCTTCTTGGACGTGGTACCGATTGCCCCTCAAAAACAAAATTGAGGGAAAGAAAAGGAAATTTGAAAAGGGAAAGTAAGGAAAAGAAAGATATCATTAGAAATTATGTTTGGTTAGCTAAGAAAATGATAAATGTTTGATAAGAAAGAAAATGTTTAGTTTGTATAAAAGATAGAAAAGATACAAGTTTGAAATATCCAAAATAACCTTGATGGTGAAATAATTACTTTAACATATTTTATTATTTTTAATAATAATAAAATTTATTAAATAATTTTTTTCAATTATTATAAAGAAAATATAATAAAATAGAAAATGTTAGTTATAAATAGTAAAAAATAAAAGAAATATTTTTATTTAAAAATTCCATTTTCATATTTTTTTTTTTGGCTCGATACACGTGACTAGAGCGAGATTAATTGTTTCTGTACTTATTGACAAAAATCATACACTCATTTCTCATAAAAAAATCATATGGACAAACTCATTAATTTTCTGTAAGATTATCTTTCAAGACAAATATTAAATGTTCTTGAGGAAGAAGTTTTAGAATATTCAAACTTCCCTATTCTATTCTGTTTTGTAGATAAATTTGATGATTTCAATAAATGTTTGATAAATAAAGCACTCTAATGAAAATATTTAATTAAATATTTAAAATAATCTTTATATCTAATAAATCTATGTGAAGTTGCACAATTTGTCTATTTGCATAGACATTTACGACTTGCTATATACGACTCTATACAATGTTCAAACCTCACCTCCAATTTCTTCGCATATTAAGAAATTAAGTTGATGATAATCTCTCAATTCTTACACAAAAATTAATAATTAATCTCTTTTCACCATAAATTTTTTTTTGCCAAAATATCCTTGTACCAAACATGATATTTTTGCTGCAAAATTGATTTTGGGCTCAAATTTGGTTTCAGATCCAAACAGGCTTAAAAAGCCAGCGTTCCGCTTCTGCTTTTTGTCCCTATAGCAGCAGCTACTACACAACAATTGAATTGGATCGGGTGTTTTTGACTTTTTGATAACAGCACACTTAGGCCTGTTTGGTTTTCAGCTAGTGAAAGAATGAGTTTTGGTAGAATTGGTTTTGTAACATAGTTATAATAAAAATTAGTTTTGTATTAACGTGTTTATGTTTGGATGATTTATTTAAAAATTGGTTTTGACAAAACTCATAATTTTTCTCTAAATTGAGTTTAAACTCTATCTCATGGTTAATTTAATTTATTTGGACTAAAATTTAATCTATATTTATTTAATTGAGAACATAATATATCTGATATAACATTTTCTTGCAGGTCATGATCTATAAAAATTAAAATTTTGAAGGGAGATTTTGGTTAATATATAGGAAAAATTTTATGGAAATTTTATTTTCTCAATTTTTTTATTTTTTCTTATTTTTATTGATCTATTTTTATCTTACTTTAAAATAAATACAGATAAAAATTAAAGAAGTAAACTGAAAAGTGGCTCTCCATCTCCTTCTTCGAAAACATGGTTTACGAGGAGAAATAAGTTTGAAACGTAAACATGAAAATTAGTCAAACGGACCAAATATTATGTTAAACTTGGTTTTGCTCTTAAATCTCAGTTTCACTAGTAATACCAAACGGGCCCTTAGGGTATGTTTGGATAAACGTTTCAAACTCTGTTTTCAAACTCAAAAGTAGTTATTCATATTTCCTATCAAGTTTGGTTGTTCTTGTTATTACGTTGGAAAAGATGATTTAGGTACAAAACTCATTTTTACCCAAAGCAACTCAACACCCGCTACTTCGTTCTAATTCTTTATTTTTATTTATATTTATTTTAAAATCAAATAAAAATATATCAATAAAAATAAAAAAAATTAAAAAAATAAATTTTTTATAAAATTTATCTTTTCTAATAACTAAAATATCCTTTCAAAATTTTATTATCCATACATATATATATTCCTCTCTTCCCCTGGCCACCTCACCTAATTACTATTTCACCGAAGTTTCCAACAATATCCAAATGATCGCAAGAATTATCCTCTCACACATCCTCGTCTTCTTCCTACTATCATCGGCCGTCGATGCCCAGTCAGCTTCGCAACCAGTAGCTCCTCCTAGTCATAAAAGAAACCCATCATTGGCTTCGGTGTTAATCGCTGCTGGCTTTTTCTTGTTCTGTGTCTTCTGCTCCATCTACGGCCACTGCTCCAAAAACCTCGCTGCCCGATACCCGCCGAGCACCACCGCCAATTGTTCTTCCCATGGCCTTCGAGGAATCGACCCTAAACTACTCGACACCTTCCCCATCCTCGTCTATTCCGCTATCAAGCCCATTAAACTTGGGACCGCCGCGCTGGAGTGTGCGGTGTGCTTGACCGAGTTTGGACACCACGACACCCTCCGACTGCTTCCCGAATGCAACCACGTGTTTCATCGTGAGTGCATCGACGCCTGGTTAGCCTCCCACGTGACTTGCCCTGTCTGTCGTGCGAGGCTGACGCCGGAGCAGCACGGCGGTGACAAGAATGACGAAGTGGTGATAGTAATTCCAAATGAGGTAAGTGCACACCAGGTGCTCGGCGAAAGTTCTGCGAGTGGAACGGAGCTTAGTTCAGGAGAAAGAAGAAGGTTGGGCAGGTGCCACTCAACAGGTCACTCTCTGGGTTTGGTTGAAACAGTGGGTAAGGACACGGAGAGGTGCAGTCTAAGGTTGCCGGAGGATGTAAGGAAACAGAGTATGGGGAATTACGGAGGAATCCGGCATTCGGCGAGCTGTGACGTGTGCCGGCCGGGATGGCCGGGTGAAGGAAGCAGTAGAGAGCGGTTCGATCTTTGACTGACACTTCCATTTGTATCTTGTGGAAATGCGTTGACTTCTTCCTCCTCACTTCACTTACATGGCCATAGAAGTTGACGGAGAAGTGTATAGAGTTTCAGGTCTTGTAAACAATAACAGGTGAGATTTTTTTTTTTGCCAACAATATCCAATTAAGAAGTTAGTTGATGTAAGTACTGCTATAAATTTTTACTATTTCTCAGGATTAGGTACAGGTTAAAGAAACAAAATATATCTTTGTATATATAATAAATTAACGCCATTGATGTGTGTATATATATTTTTATATATTGGTCGAACTTGGACATTATAATAATAACATATTTATTTGGATGATATGTTACTGTATTGTTTTCAAGGTGTATTATTAAAATTCTTATTTTATGAGGTCTCTCATGCTCAGAATAAGATTAATTATAATTATAATGATGATCTACTTGCTTTTAGCCCTATAAAAAGAAAAAAGAAAAGGACAATCTAACAATTTCAACTTTTTTGATAGATAATTCCCTAATGTATGAATTTGCAAGAATATTTCTCTCTTTCTTTTTAAATACATAACATATTTAGGTGAATTAAATCACGAGATTTAAATATCAAGGTAGGTCTTACGACTTTAAGCATGTGAGATCTTTTTTTTTTCTTTTATTTCTAAGTGTTTCGGTTGTAAATAACACCAAATTCATGTCTTAAATTAATCATTTACAAAGAGATAGAGGAATCTTTGAATGTGATGTTGATTTCTTACTTAAATGGTTTTTCTATTAATTTTAAATTCAATATTCTTTTGTAGTGTCCTTCTAAGTGAACAATAGCTTGTATATAATGCAAGTGCTAGGATTCAACTAAAGGATTGCGTTTTTGAAACGTCGACATTGCATGATAGCGATTAAGATAAGGTGTAGAATGACATGTGGACGTGATAGAGAGACACAGCACAAGAGGATTGAGTTTTGGCGGGTTTGAAAAATGCAATAATAATATAACTTTGAAAATTGAAATTGGAATATTATTTACTCTCGCCATTACTTAATAGGGAAAATCACTATTAAATCTTAAAACATGAAAATATTTATTAAAAAATCTCAACACTACAAAATATTACACCTAAATCTTATGGTCAAAATCAATGTAAAATCTTAGAAAATAAGTATAAAATCATAAAAAATTAGTATAAAAAACTTCAATATTAAGTATAAAACCATACTCTAATATTTTATATTCATACTCCATAATTTTATGCTCAATAATAAAGTCTTTTATACTCATTTTTTGGGACATGAGATTTGGATGTAATATTTTTTAGTATTGGGACTTCATATAAATCTTTTCATATTTTGGGATTTTTTAGTAATTTTCCCTGCTTAATGCTCTTTTCCGTCTCATGTTATAAGGTAATAAAAGAGGTTTCATGCATATTAAAAAATATTTATTATATCTTTAAACTTTAAAAAACTAAATTTTCAATTTTATCTCTATTAATTCAACTTCTTTCACTAAATATAACACAAGTTACAATAATAATAATAATAATAATAATAATAATAATAATAATAATAATAATAATAATAATACAATAAATTAGGGGCAAAAATAACAAATCAATAAATATTGTCTTATATTATGGGACAAGAAAAACTCTTTATGTTGCTTTATAATATGAGACAGGAGAAGTATAAAAAACAAATAATTAAATCACTAAGACCAAGAAAAATAGTTAAAATTATTAAATTTTGCCAGAAATAAAAAATACAATAATTTTTAAAAATACTTCATGTTAATAATTTTTATCATGTACTCCCTTATAAGGGACAAATAACTAAATCACAAAAATTAAGAAAACTAGTTAAAATTATTAAATTTGTTAGAAATACAAAGTATTCCTTTTGGTCCCATTTATAAGGGAAAAAACTATTTCATGAGTATCAATGAAGGGAGTTGAAACTAGCTAAAAATAATTAATTTATATCACATTTTCAATTTCTTTCAAAATTACCCTAACTTAATTAATCTCTTCCTCTCAATTTATTCCAAAAATACATCTCGTGACTCAATAATATTAATAAAGGAGGATAATTTTGGTAAAAAAAATTAATGTAACATTTACTCTCTTTTTGTCCCTTATAAATAGGACTATCAAAAGAAAAAAAATTCCTTTATAAATAGAACCGGATAGAGTAGTTTTCAAAAATACTTTAATTTAATGTTAATAACTTCTAACACGTAATTAATGAGAATGAATTGCAATTAGGGGCATTTTTTTAAAAAAATATTAAATACAGCAAATAAGCCTTATTTATCTCTTATATTTTGAAACAAGAAATGTATCCTAAATGTCCTTTATACCTTTATATTAAGGAATGAAGATGGTAATTAATATGGAGATAGTAATTAATAAGAATGAATTGTAGCAAGAGATATTTTAGAAAAAAAATATTAAATACACCAAATAATTCTTATTTATCCTTTATATTTTGTAACCAGATAGATCACAAATGTTCCTAATACTCTCTCCAGTCCTATATATAGGATATTTTTCCCTGATCCTAAATATAAGACCATTTATAATATATGAGGTAGTATTTATTATACATTTTCAGAAAAATGCTCCTATTTAATGTATCCAAAGAGAAAGAGAAAAAAGATTAAATAAGAGTAGTTTTGAAAAAATATTGGGATTTTCAGAAAAATTAGAGTAGTTAATTAGTTTTAATTCCAATTCTTAATCCACATAATTTAATTAAAATAGTTTTATATTATGGACTAGAATGAGTATTAAGGAAGAGTGCAAGAAACTTTTAATCCATTGTGTTGTTATTGATATTTTCAAAATCAACAAACTAACATTGGCCGATCCAACGAAAATAACTAAACCATAATTTGGTTTGGAATACTGTGCAAATCAACTTTGGGCCCATTTGTTTATTATTTTGCAAACTAAACTGTGATTTATAAACATAATTTTTTTTTCTTTTACCTAAATAAGTCTGTGGCAGATTTCATTATTTTTACCCAAACTTTCTTTTTGCAAACTAGAGTTATTCTAACTTATATTTTGTAAAATTAAAAACTAAACGGGTACTTAATTGTTTAAAAACTGATCAATCAACTCTAATAGGAAAAAAAACTGGGTTGAACCACTGATGTGTGTGGAAAATCAATGTCAGGAGAAGTTGAACTAGATTAGGACAAAATAAGTAATATTATGTCTCCCATAGCCTGAACCCTTGATTGAAAATCAGCCTCCCAAGCGTCTTGCAAAAAATATATAATATATTCCCTTTAATTTAAAATATAAATCCTATTTGACTATTTATATAGAAACAAAAAAAATACTTTTACTCATTAAATCTATAAAAAAATTACATAATTTTTCAATAGCATCCTATTTAATGTATTGTATTAAAAGTTTATTATATCTCTCACATTTAATTGTAGATAAGAGTAAAATAAGAAAAATAATATTTAATACCCTAAAAATTATCAAATGAGAACTTATATTTTGATTGGAAGGGAATAATTATCATTGTTTTGATTATGATTCAACTACAAGAATTACAAACCATTACCTCTATGAATTAAATGTTTGATTCCATTTTGATGTGAACTTAATACGCCATCTACCCTAACTAGGAATTACAACAGGCTTCAGGCTTGCAACCGTAGAAATCAAGGAAAACAATCAAGTTAGAATCCAGAAGAAATAATGCCCTTAAGAACCCAACTATAAGATGTCAGTAAGATTGATCACTCCTTGTATAAATTGGATATTGTATTTTAGGAAGAACACAAGAAACACAATCTTGTACACTTGCACTAAATAAATAATATCATTCACTCACTTCAGCAATTCAAATTGCAAGAGGGAGTATTTATAGACTTGACTATATAAACCTACGAAAAGGAAATAACTTTAACTTAAAGCAAAAGACCTTCTAGACCTTAACTTGCTAGCCAAGATATAAAATACTTTAAATCACATATACATTAATATCTAGAATGACCTAGGAGGTGCCAAGAAACATAGAAAAATGTCACTCTCCTGTCATACATTTAAAAGGACTTAAAACTTTTTGAAAATTAAGAACTGCTTGTGCTCCCCTTGTCCTTATTGATCTAGGACTCTAAACACTAGAATTTGGGCTCAAGAAATACAATTGGAACCCAATAAATAAATAACTAAAAGACTCTTAACCCCATGACAAAAGTATTTAAAACATAAATAAAACAATTAAAATAACGAACTAATGATCACAAAATAGTATTCATGTCACTTAACTTTCATTGACTAGTTGAACTTACATTTGGACTTGAATAAGCATTGTTAAGACTGCATTGAAATTTAAACTCGTCCATGTATATATTAGCACATTAGACCTTCAATGTGATGGAATATGAATCAATTCATCCATCATAACACTTAATTTATGGTCATCAATTATTTGAGTACTAAGAAACGTGGTAAATCTTGAAGAGGCAAGTTTAATGGTAAGTTTGGTGGCCATGATGTCACTTAATAGCATCTTAGATGGCTTCTCTTCAATATGTGGATCACGAGGCTCTTCATTCATGGCTCTTGTCCTTGCCCTAGTCTTCAAACCTCCAGATATTTACAAGGCATTGAGTGAATGGTAGAAAATCTTTGAGAATTGCTTCCATGTTCTCCATCACATTTTAAAAACATGTGTTGCTAGACATTTGTTATTGTGCAATTAAAATTGTTAGTAAAATGGGAAAATCGTAAATTACCCAAATTTTCTCCTTAAAAAAGTGAATGAAATTTAATTTATAATATAAGTGAATAAAATTGATGTTTTATTTATTATATTTTGTAAAAAAAAATATTATGATTATGCCATTGCAATACTAATATTGGAGATCACCTTTTTTTTTTAATCAAGAGTATCTCCTATTTAGAACATAGACTAATCTTGATCCGGGTACAAGAGAAATTTGCATTGGGTGCTCATCTGATGCTCAACATCCGAATAAGATCTAGACTATTTAGTTTTAATCTAGATAGTTTAGATTTAAATTTTTTTATTTTGATTTTTTTAATTATAACATTATTTTTTTAAAAATAACAATTATAAAATTATCTTTATTTTATATTTTGTATATAATAAAATAAAAATATATTAAAAATATAATACTAAAATATAATTAAATCTAGATTATCTAATTTTAATTTGTATAGCCTAAATCACTAATGAGCATTGGATGATCATCATTCTGATGAGCACATATACAAATTCAGTAGAAGAGACTTTTTTCCCTCTCTCTTCCAAATCACACACTGTCCACTTTTTGACAGAAAATCTTAGCTCAAATGTTGCTTCTTGTTTTTTGTTTCTTTAAAGAGATGCTGTGAATATAACTATTAACTGACACTCTTCTTTTGTGTGGTATTAGGGCTTGTCAAACCACTAAAATTCAGATTCAAATTGAGTTTATATTCTTTAACTTGCATTTTTTTTGTCTCGACACACTTGCCTAGTACGAGATTGTTTTTCTACTTATTAACAAAATTCATATGGTCAATTCTCATAAAAATTCATATGGTCAATTCTCACAAAAATTCATATGGTCAAACTCATTAATTTTCTGTAAGATTATCTTTCAAGACAAATCTTGAATGTTTCTGAGGAAGAAATTTTAAAATTTTCGACCTCCCTATTCCCTGATTTTCTTTTAGTTTTTGTTCAAAAATTTGAAGATTTCAACAAATAAGTAAAGCATTAGAATGAATGTATTTAATTTAGCTCGGAAAAAAATGTATTTAACTTAATAATTAAAATCATCTTTATGTCAGTTTATAAGTTAGGTCCTAATTTGTCTACTTCACCAACATTGCACATCACGATGCTGTACGGTAGATAAGCACACAAGGTGCGGTACTGGACCCCACCTGACCACCTGACAAGGTGGTTCCCACTCCACCCTCCGTGTAATTTTTCTGCCTAAAAACATTTTGAACTTGACAAGCCATAAAAATCATGACTTCCTATACAGGACTCAATACAACTTTCGAGCCTCACTCTTCAATTTCTTCACAAGTTAAGAAATTAAGTTCATGATAATCTCTCAATTCTTACAAGATAATTAATAATTAATCTCTCTCGACCACATCCTTTAATTTTTTTTTGTTTTTGCCAAAAAATCCTTTTCTTTATCCCATACAGAAAAAAATATTAACTTATTTAAAAAATTATACTTATTTCTATACCACCTCACCAGTCACCTTGATCCAATTACTATTTTCCTTAATATCCAAATGGTCAAGAGAATCACCCTTTCACACGTCCTCGTCTTCTTGCTGCCATCGTCGGCCGTCGATGCCCAGCCAACTTCACGACCGCTGGTAGCTCCTACTAATGCTTCAATCCACAGCCTGGACCCATTATTCGGCCCCGTGGTTGTGGTCCTCGGTTGCACTATGTTGTTCATCTTCTTCTTCACCATCTACCTCCGCCATTGCTCTAACGTGGACCCCGCCGTCGGAGACCCTACTGGCACCACCGCCAATTGTTCTTCCTGTGGTGCTCAAGGTATCGACCCAAAATTACTCGACACCTTCCCCATCCTCGTGTATTCCACGGTCAAACATCTCAAACTTGGGAGCGCCGCGCTGGAGTGTGCGGTGTGCTTGAGCGAGTTCAATCACCATGACACACTCCGATTGCTTCCGAAATGTAATCACGTGTTTCACCCCTATTGCATCGACGCCTGGTTAGCCTCCCACGTGACTTGTCCATACCAGGAGTTCTGAAGCCGGAGCACCACCGTGGGGGGAACGAAGTCGCCGTGATAGTAATTCCGAATGATGTAAGTGCATACCAGGAGTTCGATGAAAGTTCGGCGAATAGAACAGAGCTTAATTCAGGAGAAAGAAGGAGTTTGGGGAGGTGTCATTCAACAGGTCGCTCTTTGGATTTGGGAGAAATCGGAGAGAAGGACATGGAGAGGTATACTCTGAGGTTGTCGGAGGATGTGAGGAAACAGATTTTGGTGAATGCTATTGGAGGAATCCGGCGTTCGGCGAGCTGCGATGTGTTGCGAGGGCGGCCAGGTGAAGGAAGTAGTGAAGAGATAGAAGGACGAGTGTGAGAGTTTCATGTCTTGTGAAGCACTTCGATGATCATCCTCTTGGAATTATAGTTGTGAGTAGGAAAGAAAGCTGGAGTACGTTTCTCTTCCAATATGTGGATGCCAATACCCAGGTAAAGACTTTAGTTATTAGTTGTGTTGTTATAATGTATAATTATTTTTTCTTGGTATTAAGGGAACAGGTTGAAGAACATATAATTTGTTTATACGATGAATGTCAGAATAATTCATTTATGTATATATTTGTGGTGAACTTGAACATTAATGTTACATTATGTTATTTGGATGATCTGTGTTATTGTACTTTTGGTAGAGTTCTTTTCCGATAACCTTTTCCACGCTTATAGTTAACACTAATATTTTGAGGTCTCTCAGCTTTAAGCATGAGATCATTAATTATAATGATAATAGACTTTTTTTTTTAAAGACACTAAAAATGATGACCTAACAATATACCAACTTTTTTGACAGATTAATTATTCCATGATACGTATGAATCTGGAAGATGTATTTTGATATTGGGAAACAAGCATGTGAGATTGCAAATAACACCACACGCATACAGCTTCAATGATCATGATCTATGGCATATGGTTTGATCTTCATCGATCGCTGTGATAATAAATGGTGGAGGGGCAAAAGTCTATAAATTAAACATTCCGATGAACAAGTTTCTTGGTCCAAGGAGTGGAAGCCACTTCCATCCATTTTGATGGATGTAGATTCCATATGTTGAACCTACTTTGGTTGCTTCAAACAAGCAATGAGAGTTTCCTACTTCTACTTCTGCTTCTAAACCTCTAATTCTAGCATTCCAAATGGGGCATAAAGTGATATTGATTTCCTGCTTAAGTTGTTTTTCTATTAATTTTAAATTCAAATTCTTTTGCAATTGAGGTTTTTTTATGTGAACCAAAAAAGTTTATAATGAGGCGCTAGGGTTCAGCGCGCGAAAGGATTGTGTTTCTGAAACATCGTTGCATCATACCGATTAAGATAAGGTGTGAAGAGACATGTGCAAATTTGGACAGCGGCGGCAAGTATAATTTTAAATTGGAATATTAGTCACCTTAATTTGTCTCTTACTTAATTACCTTTCTTTTGATTCAATGATCAATCTGACTTTAAAAATATGTGCTGCTGCAATGCATTGTTGTAATTAATGATGCAATTAAGATTGTTAGTAAAATGAGGAACTCATAAATTACTAAGCTTTCTCCTTTAAAATATGAATAAAATTTGTTACTCTCCTATTCATAAAAACGGTTGTTTTAAGATTTTTTATATAGATAAAACAAAAGACCTAAAATATTGTAAAATTGAATAGTATTTTACTAACATAATCTTAATTTAAATATCCTCTCAAATAATTCATTTGATATTAATGAAGGGTAAAATAGTAAAATAAGTAATTAATATTTTATTAGAATTCTAAACTGAAAAATATTGTTAAAAATCTAAAAAGCCCTAAAGTGACAATTTTTACAAGTATGAAGGAGTATAAGTGAAAGGGTTTGGAAACTATATTATATTTATTTAGTACAAAATTTATGTTTTATTTCTTATATTAGTCCAACAAGATATGATGGTCGCTCTATATTTTAGCAATACTAATATTAAGGGATAAAGGACATTTTTATCCTTAAAGCTTTTTCAAATTTTCATATTGGTCCCTATATTTTCATTTTGATTAAATAACTATTTATAGTTTTATATCATTAAAAAGTTTGTCCTTAATATTTCATAAATTTAGCAATTTAATTCTTCTATGCTCCAAGATGGCATTAACGCTGTTAAAATTGAAATAATGTGGCTAACAATTAGCTAATTTAGATTAACACATAGATTATTAAGGCTGATTAGACTTTATTTTTTTAAAAAATGCAAATGTCTATTGATGACTCAAATTTTTACTGTTATGTCTCTAAATTTTAAAAAAAAAAATAGTGTAGTCAACCTTAATAATCTTTGTCAATCCAAGCCAGCTAATTTTTAGCCACATTATCTCAATTTTAATAGTGCTGATGCCATTTTGAAAGACACAAGGATTAAATTTATGAATTTTTGAAATATCAAGAATTAACTCTTTAATAATATAAAACTATAATGAACTATTTAATCAAAATAAAAATACATGGACAAAATGAAAACTTGGGAAAACTTTGAGGACCAAAATGTCCTTTATCCCTAATATTAATTGTATATGTTAAATTTTTTTTCATTAACATCAAGGGTATGTAAAGCCAACATCCTAAAATTAATTTTTACGAAGTATAGAGATTATCAAAGTGTGTTTTACATTTTCCAATCAAATATTTTTTTAATATACACGGTAAGAAATTGAACACTGAACAACATTTTTAAGCGAGGTTATACCTTGATTTTAAATAACACATTATACACATTTTTTCACAGAAAATCTTGGACCCGTTCGGTATGTTGAATAAAATGAAAAAAAAAAACGATTTTATTGCACGATATTCAATATATAATGCCTATTATATTCCTATTAGTATTACTGATATTGTTTTTTAATAATAACTATATATATTTTTTATTATTTTTATTTAACAATGCAAAGGATATTTCTCATTTAAAATGTCACTTTTTTATTCTATTATAACTAGCACTCTTTTTTTTTCTCTTTTTTGGGTGAAACTAGCACCCTTTGATGGTACGAGAGCTTGTCAAAACTCAATGAATGAAACATATCTTCAAGTGGAGCCCACTAAGTTCTACAAATTGATGAGTTCAGATTTTATAACGTGTATATTTTTTAGTGAACTGAGAATTTTATTAAAATTCTAGAGTTAACGAGAGACAAACTATAGGAAACAGGAAAAAAATAAGGGTATGTTTGGTTCTGTTTCTGAAAATAGTTTTTCTGTTTTAAAAACAGAAAACTTAGAAAACTTGTTTAGTAAACCTGTTTTTTATAAACGGTTCTGGAAAATAGAAAAATAAAAGAACAGAAAACTCAGAACACCTTTAAGGTGTTTTGCAGTTTTTATTCTGGAAAATACAAGGAAAGGTAAGAAACATCCACCTCATTAATGATAAAGTTATAAATTTTGAATAACTCATCTATCACTCACTAGTTATGATTTTGAGAATAATTATTCAAACAGATTTTTTTGTTTTCTTGTTTTCAAAACTTATTCTCGAAAACAATTTTACAAAACTGTTCTTAGAACAATAAAATAGAAAATACTATTAAACAGACCCTAAGTAAACCAGGGAACGAAAGGGTAGACAAAGAAAATATTTTGACTACTTAAAATTGAAATATTTGACGAAATTTTTGTCTAGTGACAAATATTTTTCCCTCTAAGGATTTTGGTCCTTCTGAGAAATTTGGCAATTTTTAATTAAAATTTTTCTTCTTATACAATTAAAATTATTTTCACTTTAAAAATCGCCTTGGCTAAATCCACTTAATTACCTGTTAGATTGTCTTTATTTATTTTTAAACAAAAATCATATTTGGTCACGATCATTAATTATTTCTAGGATGACCTTTCAAGACAAATCTTGAATGTTCTAGAGAAAGGAACTTAACAATTTTAGTGTTTCCAAATTCCATGACTCTCTTACTTTGTTTTTATTATAAAATAATAAAGAAAATATAAGTAAGAGATGATAAAGAAAAAAAAGAGATTTAGAAGAGATAAAATGAGAAATATTTTACATTCACTTTAAAGGCATTATTTGGTTCAATTGAAGGGAGGGAAGGGGAGGGGAAAGATTTGCTCATTTTCTCTCTAAATCCTTCCACTTTTGAAGAAGAGGTTTAGGAAGAGAGGAGAGGGAAAATTCATTAACATTTTTCCTCCTCTCCCGTCCTATTTATTGAACCAATTAATTTTTCCTTGCATCACCTCCTCTTTCCTCTAAATCCTTCCAATTGAACATAGGGTAAATCAGTTAACACAAGGTACATTCCCTCTACTTATAGGCCTCCAACCATTAAAAACTCATATGCTGGCTACAAAGATATTAGTAAGAATATAATGACACAATATTACACATTTGTAAGTTATAGAATATTAACTATGAAAACCCTAAGAAGTCATTCAATGGAAAGGTTATGGAATGCAGGTCATTAACACTAGGAAGGTTATGAAGTTTAAGACATTAAAAGTGGATGATATCAATAGTTGGAGGGTTATGCACATTTACGTAATTTATACAATATTTATAATACTCCCCCTTGAATTACCATAACAAATATTGTGCCTCACTAAAACCTTAGTAGGAAAAACTCCATGGGTTAAAAATCTAGTGAAGCAAAAAGAGTACATAATATTTAAGCTGTCTCATTAAAAACCTTATCAAGGAAAACCTAGTGGGATACAAACTTGGACAGAAAAAAGAGTACAACATATCTTTTACTCCCTTGATGTGAATGTCACTTTATATCTTTGAGTCGATGCATTCCAATTCCATGCACCAACTTCTCAAATATTGTAGTGGTAGTGTCTTAGAAAACAAATCTATAAGATTATCACATAAACAAATTTGTAGAATATCTATATCACCACTCTTTAGAATATTATGAGTAAAAAAGAATTTTGGTGAAATATGAGTCCCTTTGAAGTACTGAAATAGATGCTTAATTCCATTCCAATGTCTTCTTGTTGGAGAAGAACTAAATGTTGCTAATAAATTGACAGCAAATGCAATATTAGGTCTCGATGAATTAGCAAGATATATTAGTGTATCAATAGCACTAAAGTGTGGTACTTCAAAACCAAGGAGTTCTTCTTCATTTTCTTGAGGAAAAAAATGGTCTTTGTTGACATCAAGTGATCTTACAACTATTGGAATAATTAATAAATCACTACAAGAAAATCTAGAATTTGAGATGGATTTTCTTAAAAAATCCATCCCAAAACTTGTTGCAACGGATTTTAAGACAGAAAATTGTCTGCCATGAATCAACTTGTCGCTAAATAGTTTGCGATGGAAAAACAATATCCATCGCAATGTTTTGTAATGGAATGGGTGCATCACAAAATATCCTTCTCAAAATTTCAAGAATAGCTTATTCTGGTCTTGAGACAGAATTCACAATCCATCTCAAAATCCGTTGTAAATTTTGAGATGGATTTTGTGATAGGTGTTGTTTTCCATCACAGGTTTTGTGCAAATTTTGTGCCAAAATTTGTGACGGATTTTGGCACAACAAATCTGTCTCAAAGTTCCCATTTTTCTTTTGCCCATATTAAACCATTAAGACTGAAATCCTATATGTTATAGAATATAAGAAAACAGTCATTGATTAAGATATACAAGCATGTCAAGTTTTGAACTTTTGAACTTGTTCAAAGGTATAAAAAATTGAAATTGATCCATGGCATCACGTGCCTACAACCATAATATGTCACCAAAAGAGATCAAATCCAAAGCATCATATTCATAAAATCCAACAAAATAAAATGACTTCTAAACATAACAACATAACTAAGCAGGAGGAGTATGATGCTCATCATCATTTGCATATACTCAATTGTTGACTTTGACTTAGCAGGCAAGCGGCTTTTTAATTGATTGATATCTTGTCTCTGCTGGCCAATTTGTTCTTGTGTGTCATGTAAGAGAAACATAAGTTTCTCATTTTGCATTGTCAAAGCATCTAGATGCCTCATTAATTCACTTTCAAACTCTGGATGGAATCCATAAGTTGGTGGAGAGGAAGTCAAGGCCTCAAAATGAGTACTAGAGACAATGGAGGGAGCTTGAGATCTAAGGCAAAAAATTTGATCCTTCTTGCCACTGACAACCTTCAACCATGCATATTTCTAGTTCATTAAACTCTCCTTCAACATTAGATATCTTCTCTGTGTATTGAGTCTATCGGAGAAAGTAAAATTAAATTAAGACTTAGAGAATAACTATATGGAAAACAACATTGAATATTAAATAACTTAAAATTTCATAAACCAATAGTAGAAAATAAACTGAATATAGAAAAGTAGCATAACATTGGAGGTCATTTCATTGTATATTAAAACTAGCAGCATAATGATAACTTATTTTAGGCACAACAAGTATTTTCTAATTTGACAAAATATTGATAGAAAACTAGATGAAAATATATAATAAGACTTGGAACATAATGAACAAGACTCAAAACAAAAACAATCACTATGTTGGTAAATAAATTGTTTTAAACCTAAAAATGTCAAGCAAACTTCCAGCACCTCAAACTGTCAAAATTTTTGCTGTACACAAAACTTCTAGTACCTTAAACTATCAAATTTTTTTTATCTCACATCCACTTGTATCACTTGCGTTCTATTGGAACTTGATACAATAATAAAGCACAAAAAGAAGATATCATTACATGCCATTAGTGTCAAATCATTTAATCTAAAATGGACAAATTGAAATTAATTTATTTCTTATGATATTACCCTATGAAGAAACTTTTAGACATAAATTTCTCAAGTGCATTAAAAAAAGGGAAAGAAAAGTCCTCCATCCATACAAGTATATATCATATAAATTAAGTTTGAAGATATTAAATAAACATAAAGGGATAAAGATACTAAATGTGGAGTGTATTTAGACTGCTTACAAGAAAACAATGTTTTTGTCAAGGAAATTTCTTAGGGAAAAAAATTCATGAGAAATGCTCACGGAATTTTTCAAGGAATTTCTCACCAAAAGAATTTCTCAGGGATATTTCTCATGGAAAAAGAATATGGAGAGAATATCCATGAGAAAGTTCCTGAGAAGGAGCGTGGGAGATGGCAGGAAGTTGGTGCCAAATTTTCTCAGGGAAATGTTCTTGAGAAACATAAGAATTTCTCACAGAAATATGCATGAGAAATGATAAAAAAAATTAATACAAAATTAAGAAAATAGTAGTCTTTTCTCATGACTCATGCCCTGAGAAAGCGTAATCATTTCTCACGGACTTATTCATGAGAAATTGTAACAAAGCAACTTTAAAAAAGAAAATAAATATATGGTAGTTTCTTACACACAATGCCATGAGAAATTATCTCTTTTCTCACATAATGTGAAAAATTTAAGAATAATGGTATTTCTCATGGATAGATTCCATGAGAAATATTGATGAATTCTCATGACGTTGCTCGTGAGAAATGTTTCTCATGGATTTTTTCTCGAGAAAAGTTTTGGTTTCTCATTGAATAATTCCATGCGAAATGTTGAACATATTTAAAAATATAAATTAAATTTGCTATTCTACTTAATATCTATTAATTTGAAATGTGTATTTTATTTATATGAGTTAACCAATAAATTTTATTATTTTTATAGTTAAATCTTATTTCTTATGAATTTTTTATAGATAATCTCTTGTCACTTAGATATATTTAAGTAGTTTGGATATATGAAGTGTTCATATGATTTATGATGCATTAGATTAATTTACTGAAAAATGAAATAGTCTTTAATGAAAGCATTAAATACAAATTTGAAAATGGAACTACTTAAGAGGTAATATAACTTGTAGAAATGAGTGTGCTATTAGTGATATAAGATATTATAGTACTGTATTTGTGATATATATTTCTTATAACATAACATATATATTATAAATGTATAAAAAAGAAATATATATACTATATGTGAGATATATATTGCAATAATATACATTTAATATAATAATATTAAATTAAATGTATATAGATAATATGTACATATAATTTGTTAGTTAAAAACTACAAAGAGGCCAAAGTCTTATTGGTAACATGAGTTGCAAAAATTTGACAGGTCTCCAATTCAAATCCTCCTTTCTACACTGCTGATTTAAATTTTACATTAGTTCAATTAAATCCCCCAATAAGTAAATGACGTTGTTCCCAAATTTCAGAATCCCTCCCATCTCAGGAATTTCTCACACTGCAAAACAACTCCTTTTTTTCCTTTTTGACACCATTTTGTTTCCCAAATTTCAGAATTTCTCCCACCCCAAATGAAAAAGCCCTAAAATCCTGCTCCCAATTTGTTCTACCCATTCCCAAATTTTCAAGATCACGTTGGGCTCTTGCAGATTCACTCTGATACTCGCTCGCTTGCACCTCATAGACGAACGACTTCCCGCTCCTAGTTTGCTCTCTAGTTCTTTCTCATAGAACAAACAAGGTATGCATGTTCAACTCTTTCTCTGGTTCTCTCTCATAGAACTCTCTCAAGCAGTGCTTTATATTGATGCTCTATGCCTAAGTCTAAAGAGTTCTCTCTATCCTTACACATTGAGATTTCAGACAATGGCAAAAAACCATACCTAAGGCTACATATACCTTTAGTATGGAGCAAAAATGGGCAGTGTGTGAATGGGTCAAAACTTTGAAGCTTCTGGATGCCTATGCATCCAACTTGGGACAATGTGTTGATATGAAAAGTTGGACATTAGTTAGAATGAAAAGTCATGATTGTCATGTTTTCATGGAGAGGCTGCTCCCAATAGTAGATGCTAGTTTGCCAACCCCAATATATGATGCTATTTCTGAGATAAGTCATTTTTTTCAAGATCTTTGTGCTCCTACTTTACATCTTGATAACCTCAATGTGGTGGAACAAAACATTCCTATTATTTTGTGTAATCTTGAGAAGATGTTTCCTCCAAGTGTTTTTGATGTCATGGAGCATTTACTTGTTCACTTGGCGTATGAAGCCATAGTTGATGAACCTGTACAATATAGGTGGATATATCCATTTGAGAGGTTTTTGTACACATTGAAGCGCAAGGAAAAGAATAAGGCTCATGTTGAAGGCTCTATTTGTAAAGCTTACATACTTGAAGAGACTTCAACTTTTTGCTCTTACTATTTTGATACACATGTTCAATCAAGAGCTAGAAGAGTTCCACGAAATGACTATGGTGGGGAGAGCGATGATCATCCTCCTATGTCGATTTTCAACTGTCCTAGTCAATGTCATGGAAGAAGAACTCAAAAGACATGTTCTCTTACTAAGGATAAGCAAAATGCAATAACATTATATATTTTTCACAATGCTCCTGAAGTTAAACCTATTCTCAAGTATGAATCTTTCCTATATTGATTTATTGTAATTACTAATTTAACATTCCCTAAAGTTTAATATATTTGTGTTCTAATGCAATTTGTATGAAGAGAGAATACTTTCAATGAACCATAATTTGTCAACTGAGGATATGGATAAGCGTATTGCATATGAATTTCCTTAGTGGTTCAAGACTTATGTAAATTTAATATGTTTCATAAAAAATTAATTATTCTCACTCCCTAACAAATAATCATCTTTTATTTTACTTGAATTGGTTTTGAACCCTGAAAATAGGATAATGGATAAGTTGTTGACTTCTATTGCTTGGGTTCCTATAAGGTGTGTGAGAACATTTGATCAATGGTCGGTGAATGGTTATAAGTTCCACACAACTACTTAGGCAGAAGGGAAAAAGACCAACAATAATGGCGTGAGTGTTAAGGAAACTAGTCATAGTAGAGTCAAATATGCTTACTATGGCATATTAAAGGAGATCATAGAATTAGATTTCATTGGTGACCAAAATAGGCACTTGGTGGTATTCAATTGTAAGTGGTATGATCCAACTAATCAAGGGACTTGAGTTTGTTCAAAACATAATATTGTGGAGGTTCATTCAAAAAGAACATTTAAGGGGGCTGATACTTTTATCTTTGCCCAACAAGCTGAATAAGTGTATTTTACAAAATATCTAAAATCAACCCTTAATAAAAAGGATTGGCTTATTGTGATAAGGATAAGAGCAAGGAACAGAACTGATGCCCCTAGTTATGATAAGGAGGATGAGCCATTCCAAGATGAGGTTAATCATTCTCCTCGGTTAATTGAGTACAATATGCAGGACAATGATGGGCACAATTTGCAAGATAACACAATTCAGAGTGAAGAAGTGGATGATATAATGTTCCAAGATGACATTGAAGACCATGAAAATGCACATGAAAACTTTGTTCATACCAACTCATCTGAAGCTGAAGAGGACCCCCTAATGATTTTTATTTAGCTAGTGATTAATACAATATTGGTAACATTGCATCACTGATACTACTTATTTATTTTGAATAAATTATTTTTTATGCAAATTTCTTTAATCCGTGTAGTTTTCTTTATATTTCAGATTCATGGATAGGAAGAAGGATGAAGAAAAGGTAGTGATACGTGATGATCGCCCACCACGCCCACGACCACAACCACAACAACAATTTCAACTATTACCTTCTATGGTTCCATCTTCTTAGTTGTCCTCATCCTAACAAGATATGACACCACTGGGATTGAATGTGGCATCATATTTGACACCATCCCACTACATTTCATCATCTCCCAATGATTCTTCATTCGTTTGTGCAGAACGAAATTCACCATGTATGGTGAGCACAGATAATCCTTTCTTTGAACCTATCACGTATGATGTGAGATCAATATTAGAAGATGGTCGATTGGTTATTAGATCTCATGTTGCCGACACATATGTCTCTTTTCATTAATTTTGTTGTCAATGTTTTTTCATTCATACATTTTGCTTAATATGCTATATATCACAGCTTCTATCCTACCAATAAAACAACCCGTAAACTATCTCAAATCATCCAAGGTAAGTATGAGGGTAGATGGCTGAATTTTACTAGTGTCCTTGAAGATGCAAGAATGTATGGTGGGATAAGTTTAAGGTGAGTTAATTTGATAATTATTTACAAATTAGATTTATCGACATTTATCATTGTTCAACTATAATACTTTTTGTTTCTTTTTTAGTTACACTATGTTTGGGATCTCAATCAGGAACCAATCATTCATAACATATGGAAAAAGAGATGTAGTAGCATTATTTGTTTAGGACCAAGAGACGTTTGAACAAAAAAGTCAAAAGGAGTATGGTTACCAGATTCATCTTTAAATTAATTAGAAAAGTATTGGGATTCTAATGAGTTTAAGAAAACATCAACAAGAAACAAGGCAAATCGAGCAACTAAGCCTAAAAGATGTAAGCATAGAGGTGGTAGCATTTCACTTGTAGAGTATAAAGATAGAATGGTAAGTCTTGCTTGACATCACTTCATTTTGGATATTATGATTGAGAATTAAACATTTTCCTTATACATTGTACATCTTTATTTGAAATTTGATTAATTGTTGCTGTCTTAGGCGGTGTTGCCATATTTATTTTCATTGCTTTCATTAATTTTTTATTTCATAGGAAAAAGAATCTCGTCAGCCTGTTCACTATCCGAAGGTGTTTAAGAAAGTCAACCATGATGAAAGAAAATGTGGTTGGGTTGCAAAAGAAGCTGAAGATCAATACGTAAGTTATTTAAGGCTTCTTTGGTCTATTATATTCTTTCAAAATATGTAAACTTTCATGCACATTTAATATTGCTTGCTCCTTGATAATGCAGAAGTAATATGAGGAGCTGTGTGATCGGCAAGAGCCAGGAATAGATATAGATCATGATACAATATGGATACAGTTTGCAAGTGGAAAGAATAAGAAAGGTCAAGTTTATGGGCTGGGTTCATAATCAGGTGTCTTAAAGTCTTGTGGACTTGCATATAATAATGGTGTGATATCACAACTCAAACAACACTTGTATGAATAAGCATAATATTATGAGCGAACCATAGTCGAGGTTGTTAAGAAGTTTGAAGATCATGAACAACATTTTCAAGCCCAACTAAATGAGAATAATCTAGTGATGAAACGAGTTTTAGCTCAACTAATTTCTCAAAATGCTCAAGGTAGCACTTCAGCTTAAACCCCTGGTGCCATTGTTAGTAGTGATAGTGAGGAGGATGATGAGGAGGAAGGGGGGTGCAAATAATCAGTATGGGAATGAAGATGATTATGATGATGATGATGAGTAGTTCATAATGGTAGTGAACTGTTAGATAATGTTATGAATTTGGAATGTTGAATATTAGTTTTTGGTTATAAATGTTATGTGAAAATTGGATGTTAATTACAATGTTAGTAATGATATCAATGTTATGACATTAGGCTATTTATTGGTGTTGGCTTGTTTTTGAGTTGCAGGTTTATATTTGAAAATGCAAATGATATAACACAGGAATAAATACGGTGCCCAGTTGTAGTTTTCTCAAAAACTTCTCAAGGTCATTTTCATGAGAAAATTGGGAATTCAATTATTTTCTCACTGGAATATTCCACGAGGAAATTTCTTATGGAATGTCCTAAAGAAACATTTCCATTTGGCCTCAAAAGTTTTCTCATGGATATTTACCTGAGAAATTTTCTCACGAAATTTCCAAGAGAAACATTTCTTTGAGAATCTGGCATCAGAAATTTTCTCATAGAATATTCCTAGAGAAATGTTTCTCTAGGAAATTTCCCTGAGAATGGTTTCTCAAAGATTGTTCCATGAGAAATTCCCTGATAAATATTTTCTTAGGGAAATTTTTCAAGGAAATCTTATTTTCTTGCGAGTGATTTTCTCACAGTGACTTCTCCCTGAGAAATGTTCCTGAGAAACGATTTTCTCAGGAATTTCATCCGTGAGAAAAGTCTTATTTTCTTGTAGTGTGAAGCAATAACACTGTTAAACTACTTTATGATTTTGGAAACTCATCTCTATAATATTAAAATATGTTTGACATAGTGTCCAATATAAAACTAAGCATTGTATTTCTTAAGCATTCTTCCATAAGCATACATATAGCATCCTAAGTTATTGGAAAATATATTAGAGCAAGTTCAAATTAAGTCATCTCTTTTTACCAAAAAAAATGTCACCTCTAAGTTATCATCTTCAAAAGTTTCACCAAAAATAGTTTTTTAATCTAACTTGAAGTATGTCTAGGAATATCAAAACTTTAAAACATAGATATGGCAGTAGGAAAATAGATAAATCAATCCATTCGGCTTATTATGCCTAAATTCCAGTAACTATTATATTGCCAACTTAAATCATTGAACAAATCTAGTTAGTAATTATAAGTGGGGCCTCACGATTATTTTAGTCCTATTTTTCTTATATTCCTCACTTTTAATTCCTACTTCCTGTCAAACCTACTACCCTTTTATATTTGTAAATTTGTAAAACTGATATAAAACCTTTAAATGTTTTGGTCCTCACAATAGGTCCAAAAAAAAAGTTCTAGTCATATATAAAAATCGAGAAAGAAAGCATCAAGTTCATGGGTTCACTAGGCTCGGCCATGTGATGATGGTTTTTGTCATTTTAAAGGTGCTACCCCACTTAGATTTTTCTAATTTTTGTCATAAAAGCTTTGAAGTAGACCCACTACGCTTTCCCATTTGTCCACTTTCAGATAAATGAAACATGACCTCAAAATGCCAACTCAGAAAACAAATTCATCGTCAAAGAAGGAGACATAAATGAAAAGCTTCAAAAAAATTGCTTCTTAAACTTATTCCTACCTCTATTTAACCATGATAAATGCACAAGAAGCAAAGGAGGATGAAGTAAGTAGAGGAGGATGAACCAAAAAGGAGCAACCTTCGTTCTTTCTCTCTTCAAGTTGCAATGCGAGATTAAGCCAGGGAGGAACAATGAAACAAGCTCTATGTGAGGGTCAAAGGGAGAGAGTTAGAACAAGCTGTGTTAGGGCTTTTTATTTAGAAGGTAATTTGGTAAAAGGGATTGAAAGGGAAGAAAGAAAAAAAGAGAGGGAAAAAAATTGAGACTAAGTGGCACCATTTTGTAATTTTCCAAATTTTCCGAAGGGGAATTTGAAAGTAAAAAAAAAATGGAAAAATGAGATTAACTATAGATTCAAACTCTAGATCTATTTATTGCCAAGAAGTTGGTTGCCAATGTAACTGTCACTTATCACCATGGGGAGTTTTTAACTTTCATTATACATATTAAATACCCGTAAATAAAAGTATACTTTTTATAAAAGTGGAAGAAAAAAAAAAGACAGAAAGTGGAAGTATAATAGAAATTACATAAATAGAAATAAGCTTTAAAAATGCAATTGATATGTTAATTGATGTATTTATATTTATATACACAAAAATAACCTTAAAACAAGAAATAACTACTCATATAAATGTTAAATAATTAAAAATCAATACAAAAAATTTAAAAATCAACAAATAAATATATGTATATGAATTTCACTCATATAAATGTTCAGCCATTTATAAATAAATTTGTAAATTAAATATATATATAATGCATATATAACTATATATATATATATATTATATTTCCTTTGGATCGAGCCCGTAAAACACATCAGGTCAAGCCACCATCTAGACTAAATCTTGATAATTCATGATACTTAACACATGCTTTAAATAAAAGAAGACTCAACACTATGGTGAATATTTTATAATTCTTGAACTTTGAAGAAGATGAAGGTAGTGCGAAAAGACTAGCTATCTATGATATCACCCGTGTTTATGCCTTCAAACATAGGCCAATAATTTATTAAGGATCGTTTTTAGATCTAAGCTTCATAAAACTTCTCTACTTCCTTCAACTTCAATCAACTAGAAGTTAGAGATTGCAGACCTTAATTTGAGGCAGCTGGGAACCCATGTACTTCACATGTCTTATTTTAATGAAACTATCATAAGGTCTTAAGCTAATACAACAAACATTCAAATAGCTGCTAATGACACAATCACAATTATACATATACACATATACTCTTATCAGACAACCTTACAACCTATTCAAACCTTAAGGTACATTATGAAATTATTAGCAATATGACATTTATATAACACCAAAATTGATAGCATAAAAATATTTTTAAAAAATTAGTATAAGAAACAAATTTAATGACAAAAAATTAAATTACAAATTTGTTTCCTCATTTTGGGATAGAGTTTGTGATGGAAATTGAGATGAAATATTTTGAGATGGATAATGCCATCTCAACGTCCATCCTAAAAGCGAAATACACTATTCCTAAAATTTTCAGGCTGAATTTTGTGATGGAAAAACTAGTCTCAAAATATCTGTCCCCACTTCCATCACAAATTCCATCCCAAAACATGGATATGTTATTCCAAAAAAGTTGTGATGGCAATTTGAAACTGAATATTTCGTCATAAAATTTTCATCGAAAGTTGAGATAGAAATAGTGACGGCTATTATTGTGATGCAAATACCCGTCCCAAAAATTGGTGATAGAGTTTGGGACAACATTGTGACAGATTTGGGATGGATTGTAATCCGTTGCAAAATTTCATCCCAAATTCCATGTTTTCTTATAGTGAATGTTTTATCCATATAAAATCCCTCTAAAATTTTTTCAATATAAGATGATTGATGAAGAAAATTTTCATCTTTCAAATGTTCAATTTATAAACTGAGACAAAATTTTGTTTTCTCAAGACCTTTCATTTCAAATTCCTTCTTCAAATAATCAATTACTTTTTGAAACTCTTCAGAAGTTTCAATGATATTTAAATCATCAACATATGCAACAGCAATTATAACAAATTCTGATCCATTTCCTTTGATGAAGACACAAAGACAAATTGCATTATTTTTGTAACCTTTCTTTAGCAAATGTTCATTGAGACCATTATACCACATTCATCCATATTGTTCCAACCCATATAAGAATTTGTGCAAACAAATTGCATAATTTTCTCAAAAATCCATACATACTTTTGGTATATTAAATCCTTCAAGAATTTTCACATAAATTTTAGTATCTAAATAATCATATAGAGAGGCAGTAACAACATCTATTAAACACATATCAAGCTTTTTATGTATCGCCAAACTAATTGGATACCATAAGGTGATTGCATTCACCATAGGAGAATAAGTTTATTCATAATCAAAGCCAAGTCTCTGTGAAAATCATTGTGCTATATGTCGTGTTTTATATCTAATAACTTCATTTTTTCTCATTTCATTTTCACACAATAATACCTATATATATCCAACTTGCTCTACACCTCGGGGTGTTCAAACTATAGATTCGAAAACTTCATGCTTTAAAAGTGAATTTAATTCAACTTGAATTGCATCTTTTCATTTTGGCCAGTCATTTCTATGTCTACATTCTTCAACAGATTTTAGTTCAAGATCCTCATTTTGATATATCATCTCAATAGTCACATTATATGAAGATATGTTGTCGACAACTATCTCTTTTCGGTTTCATCTTTTTCTCATAGAGACATAACTTATTGAGATCTCTTCATTATTTTCAAGTATCTGGATCACTTTTGGAGTTATTTGATTAGTTATGGTTTCGACCTTTACAAGAATATCAACCTCCTCAACTAGATGACCATAATTATTTGCTCCTTTCCTCTTTCAAAGATTTTTATCTTTTAAACCAATTAGACTACCATACTTCAATCACGGCTTGAATTCAGTTGCACTACCTAATTATTCTACTGGAACTTCGATTTGAATTGGAGCATTTTTTGCTAGAATGTAAAATTTAGTAATTCTCTTTAGGTCAATAAATGCATCTGGTAATCGATTTGCAATATTTTGCAAATGGATTATTTTTTGCACTTCTAATTCATAGTGTTTCATTCAAGGATCTAGATGCGATAATGATGATGCACGCCAAGTAATTTCTTTTTTAACTATTGGTTATCTCCCCTTTAACATTGGAAAAATTGTTTCATCAAAATGACAATCGACAAATCATGCCAAAATAATTCTCCAATTAATGGTTCAAAAATACTTTATTATGGAAGGAGACTCATAACCAACATATATTTCCAACTTTCTTTGAGAGCCCATCTTTGTACGTTGTGATGGATCAATATAAACATATATTGTAATATCCTACTCTAACATACCTTCATACTTCACTAAAATTTCTAAAAACTAGTCAAACCAAGTTAAAACAACCCAAATTTGACTTCCAAAACATCGCACCTCACAAAAGGCACCAGAATAGGCTAGGGTCGCGGCTTGCTACAGTACCACCATGGCCTCAACTGGGTAGTAGCGCTCAGTGTTGCAACCAAGCTTCTAGCGCCCTGGCACCCCATGCTGATACCATATTAGCAATTTCCAAGTTTCTTGGGTGAACTTCCAATGCACAAAACTTTATACTCCAACCTCCGATTGACCTGATTCCAACTCCTACAAGTCAATCTTGTCCCAATTTATCCATAGACACCAATTTCACTCAAATTCATCTCCGTTTGGAGATTTTAGATACCCAACACCATTTTGGTCACTTTTTGGCCAAAACTCACAACTTACCACCTCCAATCACCACCAAAGGCAATTTGGCACCTAGGGACCATTCACACATGTCCTAATTGACTCAACCAACTTGTTCAAAAATGTTTCACCTCAAAGAAACCACTCATCTAAGAATTGACCCTAATTTCACTTAATAGGCTATATGCCAAAAACTCATATACAAAGCCCAAAATCCCCTTTTGGGCTTACATACATGGCCAATATAGCCCGTAGACAATACTCCATCCATACTGACCACAATGAGGTCTAAACGATCATTACATGCATATAACCAATCAATCATGTATACAACCACACTACATCATCATCATTACCATCATAGATCACTCATCATCATCACAACATCATTGTTATCATACAGATTACAAACATGCTATCCTACTTAGCACAACATAAAACATAGACAACACACACACCACTGATGACTTGAAGATTCCTAATGTTGGAGTGACTATAATTCCCTCATCTTCTCCAAACTAGTACCAGAGCCTTCACCTACAAAGTTAGTCATAGGATAGGGTGTGAGACAAATTCTTAGTAACCGAGAACAACCACAGGCAACATATATACTAACCCACACAATCGTGCACATGGTGAAATGAAATGCAAATAAATGGTATGCATGTTCTCCCTCATACACAGCTAGAACCATAAGTTGTTGTCATAACAAGATATTTCAATAGATGATTCCCTTCCAACATTCGATAAAGACTGATTCTGAGATATCACCAAGCTTACCTTACACTAATGCAACCTGGCCAAAGGTTACACTAGTGCTTGGACCGTGGCTCTCCTTCCCCTGGACTGCCACGAATTGATAGTAATTTAAGGAAGGTCCATCCCCAAATTCACCACCACCTAGCTCTCCTAACCATATGAGAGGATTTTGGTGACAGAGATGTTTCGTTGTATCATCTTATCCACTGCCACTTGGCTCTCCCAAAGAGAGGATTTAGTGGTAGGGATCTTTATCACATCACTATCATGCATCATATCATCATCACCTTAACATCAATCTCTCACTATGCAATCACATAGTGATAATGTTAATGTCATGCCAACATGCCTTGAAATACATGTATATATATGATCACAATAATCATATGAATATACTAGCATGCGATAGTATGAGGATGCTACAACATCATAAATACATATCATATACAAACATCCTATCTCAACTAGCCGTATGCATACCACGATATATAGAAAAACCATACACATACACAATCAATATCATGGTATAAAAAGAAACATGCATGTATATGTAAATCAACATATATTCACATAAATCATAAACACCCAGTTACCTTAGGTTGCCAATACCACACACGCGATTCCATAAGCTCCTCGAATTGCCAACCCACAATTCGAACCCCTTCAATTAACCAAACAACCTCAACAATGTCATAGTACCTCAATTAACATAATATACAACTTGACCAAAATCCATAACTCAACCAATTACGCTTAACCTATGGTTCTAATACCATTTTCATACATCAATAAGCTCTTAATGATCATTCAAACTCTAACTAACCACACATATTTTGGATTCTCAATTTCCTCAACCAAAACTAACCTAGGATTAGACTTAAATCACAATTCTCTCTAAAACTCATATCCAAGCATCATTAACACTAAACCACACTTCATTAATCACATTTCATCCATTTTAATCAATGAGATTTGGCCAAAACCAAAAAACCCAACCATATATCCAAAAAATTCAACTCAAAATTGAAGAAAAATGGAGAGGGAGGAGCAAAGATTACTTACCAACAATTTATCAAGCTTCTAGAGTCCAGAAATCACTCCCAAGGGTTGGAAATCTCGAACCCTAATACAGCTCCCTCGTTCTCCCTCCGTTTCTCTTTCTTTCATTCATCTGAAATATTTCTAGTTTATAGGAATCCGAGGCGTGGCACCGCCATGGCGGGTAAGTTCGTCATTGAGTGAGATCTTCTGTTTGACAAATTTTTTGAAGTTACAGCTAGCTTACTGTGGTGGCCATGTGTCTCACCATGGCATAGAGCTTTTCTACCTCTACTTTGCTCTTCCTCAGTCTTAGTTCCTCCAGTTCTGCACATGTCATCAATTGTACTTCATTAGCTAAAGACTAAATTTTAGATAATATAATGAGGGTTGTTACATATACCACACATCCAAAAATTCTAAGATGGGAAATATTCGGTTTCTAACCAAAAACCAATTGCAATGAAGAGAATTTATGATAACCCATTGGCCTTATGCGAATGAGTATTGCTGCATGTAAAATTGCATATACTCATGCTGAAATGGAAAGTTTTGTTCTTATAAGCATTGATCTAGTAACTAATTGGAGATGTTTAATAGATAATTTTGCCAAACCATTTTGAATATGCATATAAGCAACATATTTTTCTATTGTTATTCTAGTTGATAGGCAATAGTCATTGAAAGCTTGTAATGCAAACTCCCTAGCACTATCAAGATGAATCATCTTGATTACATAATCTGGAAACTTTGCTCTTAATCGAATTATTTGTGTAAGTAATCTAGCAAACACCAAATTATGAGTTGATATAACATACATATGACCACCTTGTAAATGCATATATTAAAACCATAAAATATCTAAATGGTCCACATGATGGATGGATAGGGCCACATATTTCACTTTGAACATTCTAGAAATGTGGGGGATTCAGCCCCAACCTTAGCTAATGACAGCCTTGGTCTTATAATTAATTTTCCTTCAAAACATGTGGCACATGAAAAATCTTTAAATTGAAGAATTTTCTAGTTTCTCAATAGATGTCCATATGAATTTTAATAATTTTACACATCATAGTTGATCCGGGATGGTCTAATTAGTTATACCAAACGATAAAAATATTTCTATCAGTAAAGTTCTACTTTACTGTGGTATTTGTTTTGGTTGTACTAATATATGTATGATACAAACCAGATGATAAAGCAAATAATTTTTTCAAAACATGCTTTTTTTCAGATACAATAACTATAATATATAGATATTCAATATTTTTTTTCATTTATGATCTCAATATGATATCTATTTCGAAAGATATCTTTAAAACTTAATAAATTTCTTCAAGACTTTATAGAAAATAATGTATTATGTACGGCTAATTTTGTCCCTTTGACTGATATTATAATTTCTCTTCCAAAGCATTCAATTAATTTTGAATTACCTGCTCTAATATTGACACCTGTATCACTTATTGTTAAATGAGAAAAATATTTTTTATCTTTGATTATTATATATGTTGTAGCACTATCTATGAGGCATATATTTTCATTATTGTGTCTAACTAAATGATGAGAAATATCAATTTTCTTTATTAAAAGGAAAAATACATCATAAGACATTATTAAAAGAAATAAAATACATGACAAAATAAGAAAAGTACATGATGAAGAATATAGCTCTTATTATAAGGAAAATATGAAAAGAAACATAAAAGACATAAAGGTAAACATTTTTATTATTTTTCATCGCTAACTTATCTAATCATGATTTTCAAAGAAGTCGGCTACTTTCAAAGGAGTGATATCAATGCCATTAATTTCATCAGATCCATTAAGGCAATTAAGATTATTATCCTTGTGTGCAAAATTTACCTCAACATTATCATTTTGATAAACCAAATTTGTTTCCACAATTTTTTCATTTCTTTTTTATGAAGGCCTAATAAAGCTTTACTAGATGATCAGGCGTACGATAAGTAAATGACCAATACCCTTTCATACCACATCTAAAATATTAATTTTTGGTGACTTTTGGAGGGCTACTTCTACAACTTTTATCAATTTTTGCCCTTCATTATTTTTGTTCTTTTGGTGGTCATTGTGATTATAATAGTTGTCACCACTACCATGATAATGATAATTATTACACCCCTTACCATAACCATGTCCATGGCCACGATCACGACCATGACCATGGTAATTCTTACACATTATCGTATTCGTTTAAGGGAATGGTGTAGATCCCATGGGATGAATCTCATAATTTTTTATTAATAACTCATTATTTTGTTCAACCACAAGAAAAAATGAGATTAATTCATAATACTTTTTAAAACTTTTTTATAATATTGCTGTTGAAGGAGCACATTTCAATTATGAAAAGTTGAATTTTTTTCTAATAAATCCTTATTTTTTTCACCACATAATTTCAATTGAGAATTTATTTTAAAAATTACTGAATTATAATCACTAAAAGTTTTAAAATCTTGCAAATACAAATGCATCTATTCATAATGAGCTTTAGGTAAAATCATTGTTTTCATATGATCAAACCTTTCTTTCAAATTATTCTATAATTCAAGCGGATCTTTTACTATTAAATATTCTGCTTTCAACCCTTCGTGCAAATGATGATGAAGGAAAATCATTATCTTGATCTTATCTTGTTTAGTTACCTCATTTTTTGGTAAAATTGCCTCTCTTAAACCCTAGACATCTAGGTAAATTTCAACATCCAACACCCAAGATAAATAGTTTTTCCCCATTATATCACGGGCATGAACTCAAATTTGGTGAGATTCACCATAATTCATACTAAAAAACAACAATAACAATTAAATTTGATTATAAATATAAAGTGCAAACAAAGATTAGCTATTTCAGTTCAACCATAGCTCAACAATATATATAAATTAACAAAATAATTGTCCTCAATTCTAAAAATTATAAAGTAAATATATATATCAAATTAAAGATCTAAACAAGTTATATTTTATAAGTTCTAGCAAATAATATCAATAATAAAATAACTACTATATAGCAACTCATAGTATTGTGAATTTGGACAATAAAGTGTCAAAATTTTATGAAATTGAAATAACAATTTAATATATGCAGGGACAAATTTAAAAGTTAAATTGTATGCTAAATAAATAGCAACACAATTGAATCTACATGCTAAATTATACCTTAAAAAAACAATTAAATAATATTCATGCACATATTGATATGATCTAGAAATAATTAATTAATGTTCATGATGCATTTTATTATGCTAAAGTGATATTTACTAAAGAAATTTAACAATACACATCTCTTATCAAATGAGAAGAATATATATATATATATTGATAAATATAAATTCATAATCATAGAATAAAAAACAAACCAATTAAGATGATGATGATGATGATGGTAATAATAATACATAACATAATTAAAAGACTAGTAAACATGAGTGTTATATTGATACATTCTTGGCATAAAAAACAATAAAATGATAAAGGATTATATAAAACATACATCAAATCTTCAAACAAATTGTATTGAAAACATGTTATAAAATAATAAGGAAAATATAAGCAAGAAATGAACAAAAGAAGAGAGATGTGGAGAAGACAAAGTGAGGAGTATTTTACATTCATTTCAAGTGTGCCAACACAAAGTACATACCTTCTATTTATAGGCCTATAACCATTAGAGACTCATATAATTAAGGGTTATAAAGACATCAATAAAAATATAATAGCACAATATTACACATTTGTAAGTTATAGAATATTAACTATGAAAATCCCTAAAAAGCTATTCAATAGAAAAGTAATGAAATGTAAGACTTTAACATTAGAGGGGTTATGAAGTTTAAGACATTAAAGGTGGAAGATATCAATAATTGGAGGTTATGGGTATCTACATAATTCATACAATATCTAGTTTAGATAAATTTGAAGACTTAAAAAGGAATTTTTTTTACCTAAGATTTTTTTTTTTGGGACCAATTGAACTTAAGAACGGGCCACTTTGACCAAAGACATTAAAATAACTATTTAACAATGAAAATAAATTTCTTCGTTTGTTGAGAAATCCAAGAAATGATTTATAATATTCTCTCTTAAATTATGTCATGTTGGCTAATGCCTCTTAAAGCCCTATATGTAACACAAAAATATAAAAATTAGGCAACGTAATTCTTTTAGTAAAAACAATTACACTTGGCAAATTTAGGTCACCATGGGTTAACTATGGGAGCTCCGTTTACCCACATATACGATATAATCCAATTTGTTTTGTAGATTTGGGCTACCCAATTTTAATTTGGATGGTTAGGATTTTGTAGTTCAAATTTTATTCTAAATAATTATTTTTGTTTTTTATATTGATCTTTTCAAAATAAAAATGAAGAATTATAAAACCTTTTGGTGAGAAATTTTCTATAAAATATTTGAATTGTCTAAATTTAATATTTGCTTCGGTTCATAATATAAGTTATGTTTCCAAAAATTATTTTAGTTTAAAATATAAGTCATATTTATATATTGTATGGTGTATTAATAATTTTTTCTTGTTTTGTCCTTGGCCTCAATTAAAAAGTGAGAGAAAAATAATTAAAATTTAATGTATTCAATAAAAGCAATGGTGGAAAGAGCTATAATTTCTTCACAAATTTAATAAATTAATCAACTTTTAACTCCGTTCATTAGCATGTGTAAAATTTTTGAAACATAATTTATATTAGGGACCGAAAAGAGTACTTGAAATAGCAGTATTGATATGGCTCTCTTGGTGGATGATCAAGCAAACCAGAAAATACAGCAGAAATGAACACTCACAAACAAAGACAAGAAGATGATCACATGGTAAAATCAAGGAAATTCATCCCTAAGCTTTAACGATGATGCCAACTCAGTTAGATTACTCCAGTTGGTAGGTCACAAGTTCTCAATAAAACATAGATTCAGATAATTCTCATACGAGAGAATTGAGGAAAAATAATTATCATTCACACTACAAGAAAACAGTTATTTTGTTGCGGAATTTTCTCACAAAATAAAAATTAGTGAGAACTTCTCACAGCATTTCTTGTAGATTATGAGCTTTTGGTAGTTTCTCACAGCCACTTCTCACGGCCAACAAAGGGCGAGAACATTATGAGAGAAAGTGGTGAGAAAAGTGGAGAGAACACTACCACAGTATGGCGGGAAGTTGGCGCCACAATTTCTCATGGACTTAGTCCGTGAGAAAATAGTAAGAAATTGAAAGAATTGGATTTTGTGGTAGAGGGAGAGAGTGATGCTAAAATGCTTCTCGCAGATATAGTTTGTGAGAAATAAATTTTTTCTCATGGGTATGGAATTTGTGAGAAGTATTTCTCATGGATACGTAAATCTGTGAGAAGATTTCTCATAGATTTTGGACACCGTGAGAAAGTTTCTCATAGTTTTCTAAAGCCCGTGAGAAAATATATATATCATGTTTTTTCTCACAGATGTATATAGTTGTGAGAAACTTATATGAAAAATATATTAGTTGGCTACATGAGATATAAAGTTTTTCTCACAGTTATAAAATCCGTGAGAAGGATTTCTTGCGGATTTATAAATCTGTGAGAAATCTTTTCACAGATTTTGGATACTGTGAGAATGTTTCTCACGGGTTTGTGCACCCCATGAGAAAATATGGTTTTTCTCACAAATCTTTGTCCGTGAGAAGTATAAAAAATATATATATTAAATTGGCTACTTGGTGGTTTGAACCTAAGACTCAACATACTCAAAAATCACTTCCTTTACCGATGAATCAAGTAGTCTATCAAATATAATTTGGACACAATATAGTATATAAGAAATTTTTATGTTTTTTTTCTTAAAAAGTTAACGACATGGCTAACTGAGGATTTGAACCCGAACAAGGCAAAGTTAAAGGTGCTACTTTGACTGGCGAACTAACTAAATTGTTGGTACACTATTGGACACAACATATTATCTATATTATGTAAGTTTATTTGCATAAAATCTGGAATTGGTAGTTAATTCCATTTTGGCTCCAAAAATTTTGTTCAGACCCAACTCTGCTCCCAAAACCCCTAATTCGAAAATCACTTGCCTTCCAAACATTTGCTTCAAAACCCCAACTTCAAAAATCCTCTCATTTCGCCATGCTTGTTTCATCAGGTCTATGGTGGTAAAGCGAGACGAAGAGGAAAAGTAATATTGCGACTATGAGAGAGACCCTATTTTCTTCAGGTACTGTTAATTTATTTGTTATCAATGGCTGAATGTTAGGAGTCTCAGCTGTTTGCTTGCATTTACGTGCAAATCTTTCTTTGATGCTCTCCGAAATGTCAATTTGGGTATCCATGGCTGCTATTTTGTATTTTACTTTTTCAGAAGGGCTTAGATGAGATAATCAATCTTCCCACAACATCTAATAAACTGTAATCGTTCCTTGTCTTGGCTACTCATTCATTTCAGTTGTCACTTTCTCTTTCCCCTGTGTTATCAGTAGTTGTCAATTTTCTTTTAATTCCTTTTCCACTGAAATCCCCACAGGGACAAGTTAAAGACGATTTTGTGAAAAAGGAAGAATTTTCTACATCTGTCGCACTAGGAAAAATACGACGGAAGGAAAAAAGAGAACAAATCGGGTTTTCGAGTGAAAACCGACTTGTGAGGAGTCGCCACCAAAATTTTGAGGAAAATCTTGGGAAACCGTATTAAAGGGGAAAGGATGGTCTGCGTAATCAGAGTTAGATTCGGGAGTCGATTGTACGTGGGGAAGGTGTTAGGCACCCCACGACACCCGTTCCTAGGAACGGTTACCTTACATTGTTTGTGTAAATTAATATGGCTTAAAAATATATTTTGGTTTTTCTTTTATAAATCACATGCGGGAAAATGGGTAGAAAAAAAGAAATTAAAAAAGTTTGAAAAATAGAATAAGGAAAATAAATTAATTTAGAAATTAAGGAGATTTAAAATGTAGAAAAAGGGATTTAAGAAAATAAATTGGAAAATATTTATTAAATTAAGGGAAAAAACACCAAATAAATCAGAAACTATTTATTTATTTACAAAGGCGGACTTGACCCAGGATCAGAGCCTGGGGCCTACGTACCCTGCGATGGGGATCAAAGTCCACGTAGTTCGGGACTAAAAATACGTGTCTGTTTGTGGATATTTTTTATTATAATTTTTGTAATCAGAAAAAACTAATTGAGAATAATTTATCTTTTTGTAAACAAAACAATTTTCTGAAATTGAGTTGGTGTGTTTTAATTTGCCAAAGATAATTTAATTCCGCTTACTTACCCTTATTTTATTTTGTTTTGAAAACATTTTTTTTTTGTTTTGAAAATGTTTTTATTTGATTTTTTATTTTTGAAATAACATATTTTTGTACTTTTGAGAATTTTTCTTTAAAAAAAAAAAAGAGAGAGATCAATCCATCTATTGCAGATTCGCAGCCATGCTCGGTAGATTGATTCCTTAATTACCTATAGAAGTTCTAAACCTCGCGGTATAAATGTTTTATTGTACTTTTAAAGCAAAACTTTAAAAAATACTACTATATATTTTTTTTAATTTTCAAATGACGATTTTATTATATATTATTTAGATAAAATTGGGAAAAACTTGTTAAGATATCATAATTTATTTTTTTTTATGAGACGTAATTATTCTCTTAAAAAAATTATTTAACTGATATGTCTACGTGGATTCGCAATCTCACGTGATAACTCAGTAAACTCAAATACCTGCGTGGGTCCTGAAAACTCACGTGGTATAGTTATATGAGTGGATTAAAAATGTTTTACTTGATGATATCCGTATTTTCTCAAATAGAGTAATTAAGATATTTGTATGCAGGGCCATCATTTTTATTTCTTGATTCCCAACCAATTTATCATGCCTATCATTTATGAACCAAGCATAAACCAACTCAACAATCCCCCTGACCCTTAGGAACATTGGAGCATTGGAGAATGTTCCCGCCTCCAACTTTGAACCCGTTTCTCAAGGCTAAGGCTAGTCTTTAGCTAATCAAAGCATCCATATGTTATACAAAATGAAATGATAAAGCATTATTCATTTACCTTTTATATGTTTTTTTTTTCATCATATCACCAAATAATAATGTTACCTTGTTTTCTTGCATCAAACTTACGGCTGTCAAATTAATCTTGGCAAACAAACTATTAAATGATACATAAAATTAGCCAATTAGTTTCTAAGCAAATGTGCATATAGAAAACTGGAAAATTTACCTCAAACTTGATTAAAATGAGGGAATCAACACTGTATATTTTTTTAAACCCGATTAAAATAATATTAGTGATCCATTATGGAACTTAAATAATATGTTTTTCAATTTATAATAGTCAATTGGCAATTATTAGCTGAAACACATTGAAGAATTTTAGGGACTCCTAAGGAGTTTTGGTGCAAAGTTTGGAACAGAATTTGCTTTTCTAATCCTTTCCTTTTGGGATGCCACGTAAAGAGAATAATGTTCATGGATTTGAGCTAGCATTCTTGAAAGGAATTACTTGAGTTCCAGCATATCAAACAATAAACACACAAAAACAAAAACAAAAAAAAAAGAAATGAGAAACAGAGTTGCATCGAGTTGCAGTGGAAAAGATTATAATCAACAAGTTTCATAAAAAAAAAAACAGAGTCCACTGAAGCAACGGTTGTAGCAAAAAAACCACCTGAGTCACGAGCTAGTGAGAAACGGAGAAGATGAAACCTCACGATGATGGTGTGAGAGCCATGAAGAAGTCAGTAATCACTCCTCTTAGCAGTAAGCAAGCCCGGCAATAACAAGGAATGAGGAGGATGAAGCTCTGCCTGGACTGCCATGGCCGATGGAGAGAGCGACGCGAACAAGGGATCGTGAGCGATGATGAAGCCTACACGAGTCCGAATGACAGTGCCCTATTTTTCTCGGTGATTCCTGGCTCGCTGAAGATCCCCTGTTTTTCTCGGTCCCGGTCACTCGTAGCTCTCGGCTTGTTCTTGGCGTGAGCTCTCGGCCTCGGTGACCCGGTCCTTCTCTTCCCGAAGCTCTCTCGCTCCTCGGATGGTGGCTTCCACTCAGTTTTTCAACTTCAGTCTCCTCCCGCCGGTTCAGATTGGAGTTTTCTGCCTCTCCTCTCAACCTCGGTCCCTCGGTTCTCACACAGCTCTGCCTTCTCTTTTCTCTCTATCGTGCCCTGTCCTCTTTTCTTTTCTTTTTTGGCCCTTTACCTCGTGCTCCTGTCTTTGCTTTTCAACTCGTCTTCGTGCCGTGTACGCCTCCGGTTCTGGTCTCCCTGCAGCTTTCCTTTTCTTTTCAGTCTTCAGTCTCCCATTGCTCGGTGTCTGCTGCAGCTTTTGCCTTCGGTCCTGCTGCCTTGCGTGTCTCTCCCTCTGGCTTCTCAGCTTTTTCTGGTTGCCTCTGCTTTTCTTCAGTTCTCGCGTGGGTCACTCCTCTGCCTCCCTTTGCCAGCTGCTCCCCTCGGTCTCCTCTGCCCTAGCTGCTTTGGGCATGGCCCTTTGGGGTCCAAGTCCACGAGCCCTCAATTGGGCTCGTGGCATCTTGGGCCCACAGGCCCCTCTCCCTTTTATTTTTTTGGTTTTAGATTTTCTTTTTTGTGTTTTTTGTTTTTTTATTTTTTTTTAGTTCATTTTTTCATTTTTCCTTTTTTATTTTATTAATTAGTACTTTTTCCAAAATTTTTTAATTTTTTTATTGTATATATATATATTTTAGAAAACTTGCATCAATTTTAAATTAAACATGTTTTCTTTTTCTTGTATAAAGGCCGGACAAAATTGGGTGTTCACAACATCAATGTAATAGGATCGTACACTATGAAGAGCTTGCATGAGAAGCCGTGAATGGATGGGTGAGTTTTTAGTCTTGTTTCCACTTTGATTCTCTAAACACGTGATTCCCAAAAGTCATTTATTGTGGGTCTTGCAATGACAAAAAAAGTTAAGGTTTTGGCTTTGTCTTCTTCTGATAGGAGGATGAGTTTAGTTCCTTTTTATTTTATTATGCATATTACAAAAGTAAATTCTTTGGAGTTATATTAGCAAGGATATATGGTGATTTATTACATTACATGGAATGGTTTAGTTCAAAGTGTGAAGAATCTCTCCAACCTAACAATATATGAATATAATTCCAAACTCTATTTATTTATTTTTGTCTTTTACATGTAAATTGAAAGAATTCAAATTAACTAAGTATATTTTTCTTCTAAAAAGACACGGTATTTGTCACCATGACAAATAGTGTTTTTCATTTTCATTTCAATAGTATTTTACAAAATATCTTTGCATTATTGAACATCAACTTGAATTTGTGATTCTCCTGGACAGTCAAAATGGGTTTTATTCTTGTTCTAAGAATGACATTGTATTATACTAATTTCTATTCCCTTATAGTCAAACGCTTTAAATGTCAACATCTATGTAAATAATTATTTACTTATTTTATTGTAATGTTGTGGAATACTATCTTTTCTCGTGAATTAAAAATCTTGCAACCACATATATCTCCTTGAAATTTAACTTAGTTGTCAGATTATGCTTAATCATTTACTTATATATAGTTCTCTTGGGTCCTCTAATTCGTTCTCATCCTCAAAACAATTTTGAAAATATTTTTAATTTTTTTTATTCTTCTCTCTTACTATCTTTCAAAGAAGTAAGGAATAAAAAATGCCCAACTCAAACATTTCCATTTCAGTAAAAAATAGCTCATTCCTACCATTAGTGCTTGAGTGAAGCATCTTGAAGCAAATTTTTTAACTCTCTATTTAGTTTTCTTGACAAAGCATGTAGTGTCAAGTGTGTTAAGACAACTGAAAATAGAACATGGCACTACTTTTTAAATAGAAGACATGTTTAATAAATCATAATTTGAAACACAACCCAAGTTTAAAAATCGCAGATTACATGAAAAACTCAAGTTATTACTCTTTTTAAGTAAGTTCATCATCCTTTGCTTTCTCCTTTATTAAAATTATCAATGTCAACTATATTTTGGGTAAATTATACTGCTCAAATAAGCTTATAAAGAACTAGAAGCCCATACAAGACTATCTCTACTCGTTCACATCACAAGTATGTCAGATGTGATTTCCTATTAGTTTACATTTGTTTTTTGTTGAAGATATGTGTGTTGTTTTAGCACCTTAACTTGTTTCCTTCTTTAATGTCTTAGAAGCCTCTTTTGTTACAACTATCTTATTTGGTTTGTATCTTATCAGTTAGTTATGTTTGACTATGGCATGTGAATGTCTCTTACTAGTACGAAAAAGCATTTCTAGGACTACATTTAATGACACACCTGGCGTGGCGAAGTTTGCAATTGTATTGTAAAAAGGTAGTTACTACTATATTATACATCCTTTTTCGATGAGTGTAGTTAGTACTTATTAACCCCTAACATTGATATTACTTTCTTGTCTTCTCCTATTGTAGCCGCTTTCTTGTTTTGATTACAACTGTGCACAAGTGTGTGTTTTAGGCTAAAAAAACTCACTTTTCTCCTACTCCTATCAAAAGTAAGTATCTTATACTATTCCTATTCCATTACAGTAAATTTAATAATTTGAGTTTTCAAGTTAGGAAAGTGAAAACTTCAAGCCTTTAGGTTCTACAATCAACAAGACTTTAGGTTCTAAATTTTCAAGTTTGTTTGGTCACATTAATGACAAAGGTAGAAATTATATGCTTTCTTTTGACAATTGGGTTGTTAATTTGTTGGGATATTTGCTGAACTTTATTCTTGTTTGCATCTTTTTGCAAATCTTATTCTTGTTTTGAGCAATTTGTGGAATGATTTTGGATTTGAAATCTAAACATTGATTTTGGGTTTGCTTGTTAGTAAAAAATTATAAGTTGATGCTCTTGCTTGGATTATAATCAGCAGAATTTCTAGCGTTGTTTAAAGAACGATGATATTTTGTTAACTTGTGATAATTAGTTGCAAAATATTTTAGTTTAACATATGACTCCTCCTGAGCATCGTCGATGGATGGACAATAGAGTAGTTAGGAAGCATCTAAAGATCACTAATGAGTTCTTTGCGGGGTAGACGAGTTTGTTGAGTTTGTGAAGAAATTAGATGTATTTAAAAGGGATGGGATGTTTAGATGTCCATGTTTGATATGTAAATGTAAGAAGCATAAAACACCAGAAGAAGTCAAGATGCATCTGTATAAGAAATGGTTTATGCCTGATTATTACTATTGGCATAACCATGGAGAGGAACGTCCCCAAGTGGTGCCAATTGATGTCGACATTCACACTACTGAAAAGGATCCTAATCCATATGAGCAAATGGTTATGGATGCTGCTGGACCATCATTTGAGAGAAATGACATGACCGAAGAGGATCCTAATCCAAATTCTGCAAAGTTTTATGAAATGCTTCGTGCCTCACAATCTTCATTGTGGGATGGGTGTGAGAATCACACAGTTTTGTCAACCGTGGTGAGGTTATTGAGTATTAAGACAGATTATAACATTTCGGAGGCTTGTATGGATGAAATTATCACTTTAATGAATGAGATCCTACGAGCTAATCATCTTATGCCTGCAAACTTGTACCAATCTAAGAAATTGATTTCTCAACTTGGTTGTGGCTATCAGAAGATTGATTGTTGTAGTAAGGGATGCATGTATTATAGTGATGCAATCAATGACAGGGAATGTCAATTTTGCAAGGAGGCAAGAGTTGGAAAAGGAAAAATAGAGGAATCTTTTGATGTTGAATTATTTCCAACTGAATTAATTGTCTTCTCCTATCAATTATGAATTTAATATATCTGTTTGCTATGCCTTTTCAAGTGAACAAAAGTATATCAGGAAGAACTTACAGGAAGGATTGTGCTTTTGAATAAGGGTGGTTGGGGCATTACATTTCATTTAACAAATGAGGCTTATTAATTAATTTGTCTATTTCTCTCCAATTACACAAACTATATATATATATATATTGTATTACATAAACTATATATATCGTTAGGGAGAGTCTCTTCCATTAGTCACGATCGGAAGTGGAGGATCTAAATTTAATTTGTTAGAGTTGTTTCTCAATCCATTGTAACTTTGTCAATGAAAACACTGTAATGCTATTCTCCTTTTAAAGAGAGGTTATTTTGAAGTGATAGAGCCACTTGGATTTTGGGAAATGAATTTATTGATATTGGGAAAATTTGTTTAAGGGACCAAGGAAGACATATATTTGGACCGATGGATCCTCAAATTTTAAAATTTGAGACAAGGACCAAGGTCCCTAACTTTTTTTTTTTTAAATAAAAAGGTCCCTAGCTTTAAAGAAAGAAGAGTGTGAAATGACCAAAAAGCCGCAGGTCCCACACAACTTGTTACTTCTTCCTCCTTTCCTTCTCACACGCTTTAAAGAAAGAAAGATAATCTCTCTCACATAATTGGAGAAAACACTGAAATATATTCTTGAACTCGAATCTCAAGTCTTAATTCTCAAATTCTGAAAAATAAGATTCATTACATGTATATGTATATTGAAGAATACCTGATAGTCCTAAGAACATTAATAACAGGAAACTAGTCGGAGAAATGATAAATAGGAAACTAAGCAGTACAAGTAGAAAATAGGAAACAAATGAAAATTATGAAATTACGAAAATATTATAAAATATTTCCTAATTTATGACTGATATTTGTGTAACTTCGGGAGGATATTTGGGTTCTCCAAGACTCCTTTGGACCTTCTAAGACTCTTTTGGGCTATCCAAAATAGCAATCTAAATTACTATACTCACGTCACCCAACTTCCATGGTCCAGCATGCATTTGGGTATGGAATAAGCAACCCAACCTCGGTAGCAACAGTAGCTAACGGCGTTTTTTTTCTTTTCTTGTGCAAAAAAATTACCACCAATCCAATTAGCTTTATTTAATTTTTTTTGGGCCACAATTAGCTTTATTTAATTGACCCTTCAAGTAATGTGTAATTATATGTTCTTGATATAAAAAAATTAAAAGCATGCTCATATAGTTTTTTATTTAAAAACAATTCATCATCCACATTGTAATATAGGATCGACTGGATGTTGCACTAATTCCCTCATTGATAAATTATCATTTTTATTTAATTTTAATCTTTTTTCCGACATCAATATGTATTTGAAAGATTTTATATCTTTTACTAAAGTGGGTCCTTTACGGTTGCATAAAAAATACAAAACGGATCATCTTCATTCATATATTCTTGAATTTCGAAGGAAATTGATAGAAAAAAATTATAGATTTGTATAAGGTTTACATATCATAATTATATCCATCCTTTTTTTTATCTCTCTCTTAATGCATCATTTATTTTCTTTTTTATAAATGTAAATTAAAAGATCATACTACTACCAAGTCATTGGTTCAATTGATAAGAAGGTTGTACCAACTTAACTAGGAATATAACCACTTTAAATACTTACTGATAAAGTCTACCGCCCAAAAAAAATTCTACCTGATTTGAACTGAATTAGTCTGAATTCAGATAAATCCTCTAATAAAAATAAGGTAGATCTATGATATCGGATACATATCGAAAAAAAAAAAGATTGGACTGATGAAAATGTTTGCCAGTTTCTTTTTATTTTAAAAAAGGTAATTCCCCAATAACACTGTACACATATGTGTGTATATAATTTTAGCATTAATTTCTGTTCATGGATATTGTTATTTTTTTGTGAGACACAATCTCTATCTTCTAAGCCTATTCTCGTTCTCCTATATATATATATATATATAACTCAAAATTCTATTTTACAAGTTGACACTATTATGCAAATGATGAGAATCACAATATCCCACATACTCATCTTCTCGCTCATTTCGTCGGTCATCGATGCTCAGGTAGCTTTGCAAGTAGTTCCTCCTCTTCTTGCTTCCCTTCATAACAATAACCTATCATTCACTCCCGTGGTCATGGTCCTCAGTTGCGCCTTCTTGTTCATATGCTTCTTCACCATCTACCTCTGCCATTACTTTGACACCAACCTCGCCGTCATAGACCTGGCAGTAGCCACCTGTTGGTAAAAGAGGAAGAAAAAAACTATTTTTGGTAAGCAAAATTAGAGGCAAAAGAAAACAAATGCTAGAACTTTCTTTTTATTTTTCTGGTACCTTGATACGCAGTACAATGCTGCTCTTAAATAGATTTGACACTAACAAAGAAAAGCTATAAACAAGGACCACTAATCTGGCTACTAAGTTACTGACTTAATAAACTAGTTAAAGACTTACTTATTGAAAACATAAAAGACACGTGTACTAAAAACAAAAAACACTAATGTTTTGAATCAGTCAAACCAACACTCCCCCTTGATTCAAAATCACACACACCTAATAATGGTGTAGAAAACTAATGCTTAGCTTGTGGAAGAGATTTTGTAAATATATTAGCTAACTGCTCATTTGTGCCATAGAATTTCAACTCAATTGTTCCATTAGCTACCAACTATCGAATGAAATGATGTTACACATCAATATGCTTAGTTCTCCCATAGAAAGTAGGATTCTTTGCTATTGCAATTGTAGATCTATTATCACAAAATATCTTTGTAGCTTCCTTTTGCTCAAGATGCATATCAGCAAGAAGCTTCCTTAGCCACAATGCTTGTTGAGCTGCTAAGATTGCTGCTGTATATTCTGCTTCAGATGATGATAAACCCACCGTCTCTTGTTTCTTTGAACTCCATGTCACTGCTCCTAAACCAAGACTGAAAGCATTGCCTGAAGTGCTCTTTCTATCATCTAAACTTCCTACCCAATCACTGCTTGTAAGCCAATTAATGTGAAATTTGATACTTTAGAGTACCAAATGCCAAAATTAACAATTCCAGCTATAGAACGAAGAATCCTTTTTGCTACACCTAAGTGTTGCTTTGTAGGATCATGCATAAACCTGGAAACAATACTATGAGTTAAATAATTTAACCCACGAACTAAACTTCTATACAATTTTGGATTAGCTTTTTTTGTCCCATCTTCACGTTATAATTTCTCATTGATATTCATCGGTGTGGCTGCAACTTCACAATTTGTCATATTAAATCTTTACAAAAGATCTACGATATATTTCTTTTGACTCAAAGATACCATCTTCACTTTGCATCACTTCAAGTCCCAAAAAATATAACAGTAAGCCCTAATCTGTCATCTCAAAATTTCTCATCATGCAAGTCTAAAAATCATCAATTAAAGATTTTGAAGAACCCATATAAATCATATCATCTACATAGAGACAAACCACCAAAAATTCTCCATTACCTTGCTGCTTCAAGTAGAGAGTTGACTCATTTTCACTCCTTTTAAATCCACTTTCATGGAAGAATGAATCAATTTTACTATACCATGCACGAGGAGCTTGGTTTAGCCCATAAAGAGATTTTCTCAACCTGCAGACTTTGCTTTCATTGCCATTGATAACAAACCTTGAGGTTGTGAAACATAAACCTCCTCTGCTAACTCACCATTTAAAAAGGTAGACTTCACATCAAATTCATACACAAGTAATTGCAATTGAGCAGCCAAGGATAAAACAACTCTCACAGTTTCAAATCGAGCAACAGGAGAAAAGGTTTCCTCAAAATTCATACCTTGTTGTGAGTATCCCTTAGCAACAAGTCGAGTTTTATGCTTTTGGATACTTCCATCAACATTACATTTTGTTTAGAATACCTACTTGAGCCCTATAACATTTTTGCCTTCAAGAGCATCAACTAACTCCCATGTTGAGTTTTTCTCAATGGCTTGCATCTCCTTTGCCATAGCACTTTGCCACTCAAATTTTCCCACTGCTTCTTCAAACCAAGTTGGGTCAAAAACATACAAAGCAAAACTACAAGAAGTATAAATTTCTCTTAAAGATTTGAATCTTCTTGGTGGTGTTTCACTAGGTGATCTTATAGATCTTGTGATGCTTCAGTCACTTGGTGAGGAAGAATCTGGACTTGTAGGTGATGCTACAGTTGCATATACATCAAACTCTACAAGAACTTGAATAGTAGCACCTTCTTTATTACCATTCCACTTCCAGCTTGCTTCTTCATTGAAAACAACATTTTTGCTAACTATCACTTTTCCAGTTACAAGATTATATAGACAATATGCTTTGGATTGAGGACAATAGCCAATAAAAATGCATTTTTCATATTTTTCATCAAGTTTGGAATGAAAATTAACCAAAGCATATGCTATCAGCTAAAAATTTTTAAGTGGCTTACCTGAGGCTTCTTACCCGTCTATGCTTCAGAAGGTGTCTTATTCAAAACAACCTTTGTTGGAGAGATATTCAAGATATACACTACTGTTACAACTGCTTCTCCACAAAATTGATTTGGAAGATTGTTTGGCTTCAATAAGTTTTGAGCCATTTCTACCACTGTTCTATTTTTCTGCTCTACAACACCATTTTTTTCTGGTGTGTTTGGTGCTGTAAGTTCCCTGTGGATACCATTCTCATCACAAAAAGCAATGAAATCATTAGATAAAAATTCACCTCCTCTATCAGTCCAAAGTGTTTTTATGCATGTGCTCCTTTACTTCTCCATCAATGCCTTAAATTTCTTGAAGTTCTCAAAGGCTTCTGATTTGAGGTTCAAGAAATAAATCCAACTCATATGACTATAATCATTAGTAAATAACAAAAAATAGCAACTTCCACCTAACGACTCAATATTCATTGGTCCACATAAATCAGCATGCACAAGTTCAAGACAATTAGAGGCCCTACATGATTTACCAACAGGAAATGATTTCCTACTTTGCTTTCCATAAATACAACCCTCACAAAAATCAAGTTCACCAATTTCTGGCAAGCCAACAACCATTTCTTTCTCATTCAAGAGCCTCAAACCATTTACATTCAAATGCCCATATTTTAAATGCCATAATTTAGCCTTATTATGCCCTTTAACAACTAAGGCAAAATTTGACACATTTGAAACATCAAGAGGAAACATCTTATTTTTTGTCATTTGGACAATCACTACAGTTTTACCCGATTTTTTTTTCAAAAATAGTACATAAATCATCATCAAATAGTACAAAACATCCACTATGCATTAATTGTCCAACACTCAACAAATTATGAGCTATACTAGGCATAAATTGCACTTCATAAAGGAGTTTAACATCACCTTGCACGGTTTTAATGGCAATTGTACCTTTCCCTTCAACCTTGACTTGCTTATCATCCCTAAGCCGAACTTCACTTTTCTGTGTTTCATCAAGATCTCTAAACAAAGACCTTGAACTAGACATATGATTTGAGCATCCACTATCAATGAACCAAATATTGTTTGAGGCATGTGTAATAAGGGAATAAGCCATGAACAACTTACTTTCCTCTTCTACTTTTTCTATGAAATTGACAACCTTTTGCTCATCTCTTTGATTGCTCCACCATTCAACTTCTTTATGACCATAATTTTTACAATAACGGCATTGAATTACACTCTTGTATTGCTGCTATAATTCACCAGACCTACCTCTTCCTCTTCCACCACCAGGTCCTCTACCACAAAATCCTCTACCTCTACCAGCACCATTTTCAGTTTTCTCTTTGTTGGAGGAAGAATCTTCATTCACTTGAAATGCCTTTTCTACTTTTTTATCTTGAGATCTGTTCAACCTATCTTCATGTGCTAACAAAGAACTTCATAATTCATCAAAAGAGAATTTAGACAAATCTCTAGACTCTTCAATAGCAGCTACCACATGCCCAAATCTTATAGTTAAAGTCCTCAATGCTTTAGTCACAACAATTTCATTACAAATTTTTTCACCATAAGACTTCATAAGATTTACGATGCCAGAAACTCTAGACATATAATCTTGCACTGATTCAGTATTTTTCATGAACAAGGTTTCAAAATCATGACATAGCGTTTGTAATTTAACCATGATCACCTTTTTGTCTCAAAAGTACTCTTGCTATAAAATCTCCCAAGCCTCATTAGAAGTTGTTGCTATAGCAATTCTGGGAAAGATATCATCATCAAGTGCTTGCTGAATCATAAACAAAGCCTTTGAGTCCTTGCGAGTTTTTCATAGCCTTTGATCAGGCTCTACTGGTTGAGTGTTAATGAACCCATTCTCCACCAAGTCCCATAGTTCTTGAGACTTGAAGAGAGTTTTCATCTTCAGACTCCAAAAATGATGATTTACCCCTTTAAAAATTAGAAGAAGGGGCTGAGAGGAAGCAGACATGCCATTTGTTGCCATCTCAAAGAGAGATTTCGCACACTTTATTTTACACACTTACTCTATGGTGTTTTGGCTCACTCTCTCTCTCTCACTCAGCCTTTTCTTGTGCAGTAGAAAAAAAGCAAGGACCAAAACCTGGGAGCTCTGATGCCAAAAATGTTGGTAAAAGAGGAAGAAAAATATTTTTTTGGTAAACAAAATCAGAGGCAAAAGAAACAAATGTTGGAACTTTCTTTTTATTTTTCTGCTACCTTGATATGTAATATAGTGCTGCTCTTAAATAGATCTGACACTAACATCAAAAAGCTATAAACAAGGACCATTAATCCATGACTCAAATATAAGTGTCAAAATATCTAACCACTAGGCTACTGACTTAACAAACTACTTAAAGACTTACTTATTGAAAACATAAAAGACACGTGTACTAAAAACAAAAAACACTAATGTTTTGAATTAGTCAAACCAACACCATCATCCCTTATCCTCCCTATGAACCTCCTCAAGGTATCAACCCCAAATTACTTGACACCTTCCCCATCCTCATGTACTCCACCCTCAATCACCTCAAGCTAGGGAGTGTCCCACTAGAGTGTGCAGTGTGCTTGAACGAGTTCAAACACCAGGACACTCTTCGATTGCTTCCGAAATGTGGTCACGTGTTTCACCCCCATTGCATCAACACCTAGTTAGCTTCTCACGTGACTTGTCTTGTTTGTCACAAGGTGTTGAAGCCAAATCACCACCATGGTGATGGCAAAGTAGTGCTAGTGGTTCAAGATATTGAGGCGGCAACTATGCAAGAGGAGGTAGATGGAAGGCCAACGAGTAAGACGGAGGTTGGTTATGGAGAAAGGGGTTTGAGGAGGTGTGATTCAACAGGACACTCGTTCGAGTTTGATGAATTGAGAGGGAAGGCAGTGGAAAGGTTCTCTCTGATGCTGTTGGAGGATGTGAGGAGATAGTTTATGGTGAATCATGGAGAGATTCAACGTTCGAGTTTGATGAGCTACAATGTGTTTTAGGGACATCAAGGTGAAGGAAGTAGTCGAAGAGGAATGTTTCTTTCAGTATGACACCTCCATTTGTTACATGTGGTAATATTATATTAATTAATTTGTTTGGTAGAGTATTTTATCTTAAATAGAATGATGATATTATATATATATAATATATAATCTACATATATATGATCTCTTTTAATTTCATATTGGCAAACAAGGAGCAACTATTTCAGTTGTATGAGTAAATAACAAAGCATGCATGCATGTCTTGCTTATCCATTACGAGAAGGCATATAGTAGAAGAATCTTGAAACCTGAGATGTTGATTTCATACTTAAATCCTATAATTTCCATTAAATTTATATTTTATCTCCTCTCGCAATGTAGAACTTCACATATGTGTGCTTTAATCAATTTTCATTCTATATTACTTGGTACGTCAAAAATAGATTGAACTCATTATTCTATAGCAATATTACCGTAATCATCCAAGTGTTAGGAATATGGTCTCACGACCTCCCTCTAGCTACTCAGCGAGTATTAGTGCCACTAACCCATTAATCTTTTAACACCCAAGATTTGTTTAAAACATGCCAGTCCTTTTAACTTGTAACACTTTGCGGGTTGCGAGCTATGTTGGGTTGACAGACCACTCCATAAAATAAGCATATATTCCTAAACCAATTGCAAAGGAAATTAAACTATAAAAATGTGTCTTATCTCAAACTATCGGTAATATATACACTATTTAATTTTATATTATATATTGATTGTCTTTTGCATTTCAAAGTTAATATTATCTTCCAATGCCATTTGAAGTTGATAAAAGTATACAATGATGCTCTTGGTTTAGACGAAGGGTTTGTATTTTTTTTTTTTTAACAAGGGTTGTATTTCGGAAACGTTGGGGCACAATAATGACTTAAGGATGTGATAGAGAGACAAAAAAGGAATGAAACCTAGCGAGTTCGAACAGCTGCAATAGTTTTGATTTGCCTTTCTTTATAATTTCAAAAATCCAAATGAGAACATTAATACTTTTTTAATCTTTTGCATTGCTATACATTGCTGAAATGATGTTAGTAAGTAAAATTGTTAATGAATGATGAACACAAAAATTGCCCGAGTTCACTCGTTAAAACGATATAGATAGAATTTAATTTATATTTTAAGTAAATAAATTTACATAACATATTAAATGTGTTTAGTTAAAGGAATTAAATAAAGATGTCATGTTTTATTTTCTATATATATGTGGTCAACAAAATATTATAGTTATATTCTTGTAATAAATACTAAAATTGCAGATCTCTTATTTTCAAAAAACTCATCGTCCATGTTTCCAATCTCTGACTATGGTACGCTTATATGCTGGTAAGAGAACTCTCTCTCTCTCTCTCTCTCTCTCTCTCTCTCTCTCTCGCACGGGGAGCTCCTAATAGGGTATGGTTGAAGCATGATACACACCTGATGGAGACCATAAAGGAAGTAAAGCCCAACTTTATATTTGGAGAAGTAATGTTCCAAAATACCCTTTGAAACATATTGGTGGACCAATTACAAAAGCAAGGACCAAAACTATGAAGGAAGCATTGAATAAGCTTATCCAAGACTTGCAAGATAAAGAAGGTTTCTACCTCGATGAGATAAATGCGTCTTCCAAGCCCAATAATCCCTCAATAATGGCGTCTTCACATGGAGTAAGAAGCATGGCAATTTGTTTATAAGTTCAAGTCCAAGAGAACCAAGCTTCTAATGACCTCACAATTGAAGAACTCATTTGAAGATCCATAACGCTCCTCTTAAGCCCAAATCTTTAATGTTTAATTTTTAACGGGCTTCAAGTTATTTTGTCCTAATTATTTATTTGAGTCTTTGTTGGGTTCCTAATTGTATTTCTAAGGGCCCAAATTAGTATTTTAAGTATCTTAGATCCATTATGACTACTTGGCTCTCAAGTAGATCATAAATTAGGTATGTTTTTGAGTCAAAAACGTCACTTTCTTTGTGACTCTCAAAAAGTGACGTTTTTAAAGTAATTTCCATATTTATTTAGTGTTATCTAGTGTCTTCTAGAATGTTTTTTACTTGGTTAGCAAGTTGGAATATTCTAGAGTGATTTAGTTTCCAAATAAGTGAGATTCTTACAATCTCACAAAATTTAGTCTTAGAATTTAAGTAATTTCCTATTATTTAGAGTTTCTTAGCTTTAGGAATAATTAGTTGCCTATTTTACGAGATCCTCTAATCATTCTTGAGGATTCTAGAGGTCATTATAATTATATGTAGTTAGAGCTACGTTTTTTTTAACAAGTTGAATAAGAATTATTTTCCTTCAATTCTCTTGTGTGAGGATTATCTGAATTTATGTTCTCTTGAAAACTCATGACCTACCAACCGGAGTGATCGACCGAGTGGGCATCATCGTTAGAGCTTAGGAATGAGTTTCCTTGGTTCTAGCACGTGATCATCAACTTGTTCTTATTCGTGAGATCGTTTCCGCTGTATTTTCTGGTTTGCTTGGTCATCTACCAAGAGGGCTATATTAGTTGGCATCAGAGCTCAGGTTCGAGTCAAGGGTATTGTGTTCTTCATGTCTCCTTTCCCTTCTTTCACATCTTCTTCTTGTGTCCTTATATTCTTCCTTTTTCCTTGTGTCTTCTTAGGTTTAGATTTGTTTTTCGTTCTTCTCCTTTGTGGCGTCTTGTTTGTGAGTGTTTGTGTTGCAAGTTTTCATTCTCATCATCTTCTCCTTTCCCTCCACCTGTGACTTTCTTAGTGTTATTGTTATTTGTGTTTTGTATTGCTTGAGTCATACCATTCAGTAAAAAAAACAAATCATCCAAAAAAAAGTGAAAAAAAAAGTGGACTGCACGTTAAAAAAAAAAGTGCTGAAAAAAAAAAGAAAGAGAAAAATAAACAAAAAAAAAATCAGATTTGCACTTTTAGTTTCCTATTTTGTAGCATTACTTGACAATCAAGTTTAAGGCTACTACAAGCCATTGGAGGTTACTCTATTGGTGAGATCTTTCTTACTTGCAACTCAAGTCATTTACTTTCCTAAGTTCTATTTCTTAAACGCCACTCTTTTCCTCTTTTATAACCTTCCTATTTTGTGTTGTTTCCTATTTTGTTCTTTCCATCCATTGTTATTCTAATTGTGTCTTTTTTTTTATAGGGGAATCAAGTCATTTACTTGAGTGCCAAGTCATCTACTTGGACCCCTAGAGTAACATCCTCCGTCCCTTTCTTTCCTAATCCATTTTGTTTCTTATTCTTGTGTTCCAAGTCTTCATGTTGTCCTCCTAGTCTCTCTTGAATTTAATTTTTTTTTCTTGTTGTCTATATTTGAATTGAAATCTTTTTCTTGATTTATCTCTTGATTGATCACATTACACACACATCCGATTTGGAAACTTTTTTTTTCTAAGTTTTTAATTGGTGATTGTTTGCTCTTATTTCCTAAACTTTGTTTGGTTTGGTTGCTTGAGTTTGATTGAGAACATTTGCAATTCAGAATTTGAGTGGAAAAAGGCAAGAGTGATTACATTTTTATAAAAACCAAATTGTGTTATACACGAGTGATTCTTAACATTGATTTGAGAGAAACACGTGAGGTGTGTGCTTTGTGAGGTTCTTTCTTGTTTTCTTTCGTGTTTCTAAATTTCAGGATGTCTGGAGGTAGCAGAGGTAGTGGTAGTGGTAGTGGAGAGGAGTTTCCGCTAGATCATAACCTCAGGATGGATGTTATGGCACTACAAATAGACTTGATCTTTCAGAAATTGGAAGACATGGGTTCAGCTATGAAAGGAAAGAGAAGTCAACCATGAATTATGGAGGTAGAAGATACACTTTCTGATGCTGAAGATTCTAATACTAGAATTAGACCAAATACAAAGAAAGATAATGACTTGAGGGGTATTAAATTGAAAATCCCTTCTTTCCAAGGAGCATATGACCCAGATGCATACTTAGAATGGGAGAGAAAGATAGAGCATGTATTTGCTTGTCATAACTACTCAGAGGAAAAGAAACTGAAGTTAGCTGCTGTGGAGTTTACTCATTATGCAAGCATATGGTGGGATGAACTTCAGTCTTCCCGAAGGAGGTATGATGAATGGCCAATAAGTACTTGGGCTGAGATGAAAAGTGTTATGCGAAGAAGGTATGTCCCTAGTTACTATTATCGTGACTTGCACACTAAGTTGCAGCGATTGGATCAAAGAAACCGATGTGTAGATGAATACTTCAAAGATATGGAGATGGCTTTGATTAAGGCCAACATTAAGGAAGACCCCAAACAAACCATGGCTAGATTTGTGAGTGGATTAAGGACTGAGATCAAAGATAAGGTAGAGTTGGAGCATTACATTAGTGTGGAGGATGTTGTCCATAGAGCTATCCAAGTGGAAAGGCAACTAAATTCCAAGAAGTCCAACTCATCATCCACATGGAAGAATTCTAAAAAGTGGAGCAACACAAGGCCTAAGGAATATTCAAAGGGTTACACACCTAACATAAGGCCAAAAGAAGATTTCAAGCCTAAGGATGCCAAGGATAGAGGTAAATTTGAATCTAAGAAATTTAATTCTTATACTTCTAATCCTTCTTCTAATTCCTCTTCTAGAGCTCGAGATGTGACTTGTTTCAAGTGCCAAGGCAAAGGACATATCCAATCTCAATGTCCCAATGCTAGAAAAGTCTTGTGGAATGATAACACTCATGATTTGGAGAGTGAATCTGAAACTGAATGTGAGGCTGTGGAAAATGATGATGAGGCTGAAAGGAGTGATGAATATGAAGTTGAGTGTGTTAGTCCTACTATGAGGGGAATAATGGTGACTAGAAGAGCCCTCAACATTTAGCTAAAATTGGAGGAAAATTCAGATCAAAGGCAGTAATTGTTTCATACCAGGTGCATCATTAATGAGAAGGTATGTAGTTTGGTAATTGATGGAGGTAGTTGTACTAATGTAGCAAGTATTTTGCTCGTTGATAAATTGAGTCTACCAACTACTAAGCACCCTACTCCCTATAGGCTGAAATGGTTTAATGAAAGTGGTGAGTCCTGAGTTACTAAGCAAGTCTTGATTTCTTTTTCAATTGGAAACTACAATGATCAAGTACTTTGTGATATTGCTCAAATGAATGTGGGCATATTTTATTAGGACGTCTGTGGCAGTATGATCGAAGAGTGATGCATGATGGGTAAGAATCATTATTTTGTACAACATCAAGGAAAGAAATTTGAGCTTAAGCCGTTGAAGCCTATTCAAGCATATGAGGATCAACTAAAAATTCAAAGAGAGTGTAGAGAGAAAGAAAAAGAAGAGAAAGAACGAGAGGTAGAGAGAAAGAAAATGAGTGGAGTGAAAAAGAAAGAAAAGAATGAGAAAAATGAGAGAAAAGAAAAGGAAGTGATTGAGAGTGGAAAAATGAAAGAAAGTTTGCTTATTGAGAGAGGAGAGTTAGAAAGAGCCTTTGAGGCCAAATCTGAAATTTATGTACTTCTCTTGAAAGATTATTGTTTAACTAACTCACTTGACCCTAGTTTGCCTTTTAGTGTTATGTCTTTGTTGCAGGAGTTTGGAGAGTTGTTTCCAGAAGAGATCCCTGATGGTTTACCACCAATTAGGAGAATTGAGCATCGGATTGATTTCATTCCAGGAGCTGCCCTTCCCAATAGGCCTGCTTATAAGACAAGTCCTAAGGAAGCAAAGGAGATACAACATCAAGTGGAGGAACTAATGAAGAAAGGTTTTGTGCGTGAGAGCCTTAGCCCATGCACGGTGCCTGTGATTCTTGTCCCTAAAAAGGATGGCAAATGAAGAATGTGCGTGGATTACTGAGCCATCAATAAGATTGTAGTAAAATATCGTTACCCAATTCCTAGACTTGATGACATGTTAGATGAATTGAATGGAGCTTGTTTGTTTTCTAAAATTGATTTGAGGAATGGGTACCATCAGATTAGGATGAAAGAAGGGGATGAGTGGAAAACTGCTTTCAAAACAAAATTTGGTTTGTATGAATGGCTTGTGATGCCCTTTGGATTGACAAATGCCCCTAGCACTTTTATGAACTTAATGAACCATGTTTTTCGTGCTTTTATAGGAAAGTTTGTTGTTGTGTACTTTGATGATATTTTAGTTTATAACAGGAGCCTTGATGAACATGTTGAGCATTTAGGATTGTCTTTGTGACTTTGAAAGAACATAGGCTTCATGCGAATTTAGAAAAGTGCATATTTTGTATGGATTCTGTGGTGTTTTTGGGTTTTGTTGTAGGTGCCAATGGGGTTAGCGTGGACGAAGAAAAGATCAAAGCTATCAAGGAATGGCCGACACCCAAGAATACTAATGAGGTGAGATCTTGTCATGGACTTGCTAGTTTCTATAGGAGGTTTGTGAAAGATTTTTCTACCTTAGCCGCGCCCTTGAATGAATTGGTGAAAAAGAATGTTGTGTTTATATGGGGTGATTCACAAAAGCATGCATTTAATGTGTTAAAGGATAAATTGACTCATGCTCCTGTCTTAGCATTGCCTAACTTTAGTAAAGTCTTTGAAATTGAATGTGATGCTAGTGGAATAGGAATAGGTGTTGTTCTTATGCAGGAAAACCGGCCAATTGCTTACTTTAGTGAGAAATTGAGTGGAGCCGAGTTGAATTATTCCACCTATGATAAAGAGCTATATGCATTGAAGAGAGCTCTTGAAACATGGCAGCACTATCTTCTTCCAAAGGAGTTCATCATCCATAGTGACCATGAGAGCTTGAAGTGGCTTAAATCCCAACATAAGCTCAACAAAAGACATGCAAGGTGGCTGGAATTTATTAAGCAATTTCCATATGTGATCAAGCATAAGAAAGGTAAAGAGAATGTGGTTGCTGATGCACTTTCTAGAAGGTATACTCTCTTGACTTCTTTACATGCTAGATTGCTAGGATTTGAGATGTTGAAATCTTTGTATGAAACTGATGATGATTTTGGAAAGATTTAGACTTTGTGTGCTTTGCATGGATATAAAGATTTCTATCGTCTTGATGGTTTCCTTTTTAAAGGAAATAGATTGTGTGTTCCTAGGTGTTCTATTAGGGAGTTGCTTGTGAAGGAAGCACATGGTGGTGGTTTGATGGGTCATTTTGGAGTTGATAAAAGTCTTGACATGTTAAATGAACACTTTTATTGGCCTAATATGAGAAAGGATGTCATAGCTTGTTGTGATAGATGTGTCACATGTAGACATGCTAAGTCTAAGGTGCAACCCCATGGTTTATATTCTCCCTTACCCGTCCCTGAACATCCTTGGACTGATATTTCTATGGATTTTGTGCTTGGCTTACCTAGGTCTTCTAGTAGAAACGATAGCATTTTTGTTGCGGTTGACAGGTTTTCTAAGATGGCACATTTCATTGCATGTAGTAAGACTTATGATGCCATGCATATTGCGAACTATTTTTTAAAGAAATTGTGAGATTACATGGCTTGCCTAAAACAATTGTAAGTGATCGAGATGCACAATTCTTGTCTCATTTTTGACATATTTTGTGGAGTAAATTAGGTACTAAATTGTTGTTTTCTACCACTGCACACCCACAAACTGATGGCCAAACTGAAGTAGTTAATAGGACACTTACAACTTTGTTAAGGGCTATAATTCAAAAGAACTTGAAGAATTGGGAGAGTTGCTTACCTCATGTTGAGTTTGCTTACAATAGAGTTGTATATTCTACTACTTCTTATTCTCCTTTTGAAATTGTGTATAGTTTTAATCCATTGTCTCCCATTGATATATTGCCATTACCTTGTTCTGAGAAAGCTAATCTAGATGGCAAAAAGAAAGCCGAGATGGTGCAGGAATTACATGCCAAGGTTTGTGCTAACATTGAAAGAAAGAATGCCCGATATGCTAAGGAAGCCAACAAAGGACGGAGATGTGTGATCTTTGAACCCGGTGATTGGGTTTGGGTGTATATACATAAAGAAAGATTTCCTAATCAAAGAAAATCAAAGTTAGCACCACATGGAGATGGTCCCTTCCAAGTCCTTGAGAGGATTAATGACAATGCATATAAGATTGATCTTCCTGGTGAGTATAATGTAAGCGCTACATTTAATGTTAGTGACTTGAGTCTTTATGATGTAGGTGGAGATTCGAGGGGAATGATGGAGACCATAAAGGAAGTAAAGCCCAACTTTATACTTGGAGAAGTAATGTTCCAAAAGACCCTTTGAAACACATTGGTGGACCAATTACAAAAGCAAGGACCAAAACTATGAAGGAAGCATTGAATAAGCTTATCCAAGACTTGCAAGATAAAGAAGGTTTCTACCTCGATGAGATAAATGCGTCTTCCAAGCCCAATAATCCCTCAATAATGGCGTCTTCATATGGAGTAAGAAGCATGGCAATTTGTTTACAAGTTCAAGTCCAAGAGAACTAAGCTTCTAATGACCTCACAATTGAAGAACTCATTTGAAGATCCATAACGCTACTCTTACGCCCAAATCTTTAATGTTTAATTCTTAATGGGCTTAAAGTTATTTTGTCCTAATTATTTATTTGAGTCTTTGTTGGGTTCCTAATTGTATTTCTAAGGGCCCAAATTAGTATTTTAAGTGTCTTAGGTCCATTATGACTACTTGGCTCTCAAGTAGATCATAAATTAGGTATGTTTTTTAGTCAAAAACGTCACTTTCTTTGTGGCTCTCAAAAAGTGACGTTTTTAAAGTAATTTTCATATTTATTTAGTGTTATCTAGTGTCTTCTAGAATGTTTTTTACTTGGTTAGTAAGTTGGAATATTCTAGAGTGATTTAGTTTCCAAATAAGTGGGATTCTTACAATTTCACAATATTTAGTCTTAGAATTTAAGTAATTTCCTATTATTTAGAGTCCCTTAGCTTTAGGAATAATTAGTTGCCTATTTTATGAGATCCTCTAATCATTCTAGAGGATTCTAGAGGTCATTATAATTATATGTAATTAGAGCTACGTTTTTTTTCAACAAGTTGAATAAGAATTATTTTCCTTCAATTCTCTTGTGTAAGGATTATCTGAATTTTTGTTCTCTTGAGAACTCGTGACCTACCAACCAGAGTGATCGACCGAGTGGGCGTCATCGTTAGAGCTTAGGAACGAGTTTCCTTGGTTCTAGCACGTGATCATCAACTTGTTCTTGTTCGTGAGATCGTTTCCACTGTATTTTTTGGTTTGCTTGGTCATCTACCAAGAGGGCCATATCAACATCGAGAGTCCTTGGACAAATTTAAGAGCATGACAAGGAGCTTGGAAAGACTATGGAACCCAACTATTTGAATCAAGTTATAGTCCAAGAAGAGCTAAAAAGTGTGAAAATACTTCCAATCATACAAGTTACTAATACAAGTCCAAAAGAAGTCCATTTGAAAGAAATAACTTGAAGATAATATGTGCTCCTCATGTAACTATTAAGGTATTTATTGATTCAACGAAGGGGAGAGAAAAGATTTTAGTGGAGGGAACGGCAGGGATGGGAAGGGAGAGAAGGGCAAGGATTTTAATTTTCTCTTATTTGGGTATGTTGGAGGGGAAGGGAAGAATTTACTCATTTTCCCTCTAAATTCCCTTACTTTTGGAGGGAGGATTAGGAGGGAAGAGAAGGGAAAATTCTTTAAAATTTTTCCTCATCTCCCCTCCTATTTATTAAACCAAATAAGAAAAAATTTCAATTTTTCCTCTCTTCTCCTTCTATTTATTAAACCAAATAAAGAAAAATTTTAATTTTTCCCTCCCCGCTCCTTCAAATCCCTTCAACAAAACAAAGAGTAAAAGTGAGGTTTTTATGCTAAATATTTAGGATTAATTTTAGTTATTTTATTTTTAAAAATATGGTCTTTAGTCAAAAGTTTTCTATTTAATATTAGGCCTCCTTTTTGTTGATTTCTTTTGATATGAGTTTCCTAATCTAAAAGAAAAAAGTGGAAGGTGCCAAGATTGTGATTAGAATTTAATGTAATAATGGCAACACTTTTAGAGCATTTAGGGTCTGATTATTTTAATATTATTTTGGAAGGGTTTTAGTTGCTTTTAATTTGTGCCTATATATAGGTGCTTCGCGTACTCATTTGGGAGAGACATGAATGAAATGAATTTTCTCTAGAAGAGAGTTTTTTCTTCCATCTTTGAGTGCTAGAAAGAATACCATAATTGATCAAGGAATCGGTCATTTCCTGTGGGGTTATTGGATCGAGGATTCAAAAGACCAGTTCTCTTGGGTTCTATTCCATCTTAACTACCATATCCTTTATGTTTTTTGTGTATCCCTTTTTTGTGTGTGTTTTCTCCTTGTGTTTTCTGATTTTTCCAGATTTGTTGTTTGTGATTGCATGATCCAATAATTATACATATCAAGTGGATTCTTTGATTGATTTCATAAGAGTTCACCTATCAAATCCATATATATCTAACACAATCATATAAATGTGAATATAATAGAATGAATAAGAATAGAATATAATAATTAAATTACTTGAAGAAAACATAATAGTTGAATTAACAATTTAATAAAAATGAAAGAAAAATGATTAGAGCTTTACTTGGGATTTTTAATGTCAAATTCAATATATATTGATGTAAAAGAATTTATTTTTTTGGTAAAACTTATGTAAGAAATTTAACCTAAATACTTGTAGTGGAATGACTGCTAACAATATTCAATTAATATTTAACATAATAAAATATAAATAATCTATTATATATCATAAAATAGAAGTCGAAAGTATAACGGTCATGATTTCAACCCTCAACATCATCATGTTAACTATGAAAAATTTGGTCCCATATTTGATTGTCTAAATCACAATTTGATTATCAAAAATAACATTTATCTCCTAATTATATGTTTTTATTTTTTTTAATTTTGATATGATGATCAATGTGAAATGAAAATCAAATTTGATTCTAATTATATGTGTTTTCATTTTTTTAAAAAATTTGATATGATGATAAATATTGATATAAAAAGTAGATATATATTTATAAAAAAAATTATGATTTGATTATTTATGTCATCAGTTATTATTTTGTGAGATATATATAAATCTATATTATACTAGTCTTCTTATATTATTGTGAAATCATTTTGAGTTCTAGAGATACATTTGAAAATAAAATTTCATTGCATTATTTTTTTACAATTTTCTTGTAACAAATTTTATAATTTTCTCATATATTTTATCTTCTTCAAATAAAATATGAAAATAACCACTTCTCTCGTCCTACTATCATCTTCTTCTTTCACTTCTTTTTACGTTCTTTTCATTCTTTGGTTATGTTTGATTATTTTTTTATATTATGATTCTACTTATTTTCTCTATTTTTGTTAATGGAAATATAAATTTGATCAAATCTTTCAAAACACTAAACATCTCCTTCTGGATTTGAAGGTTTGTAAAGGTAAGTTATTCTTACAATTTGTTTCTACTGTATATCATATGTATATGTTATACATATTAGCAATTTATTATTCTTTTATATCATGTTGGGGGAATTAGCTCTAAAATAATGATAATTTTTTTTTTGTTATAATGATCATATAATTACAAAATATCAAAAACATATCATATTCACTTATATAATTTAATTATATTTATATGTAGCTCTCCATGCATCGCACGGTTTTTGAATTCTAGTTATAAAATAAATCAATATGAATACAAAGTCATATGCAAAAACAATTTAAACTGATATTACAATAAATATAAAAAAATAAATATTATTAAACAATGAGTATCAATCAATCATTGAGGAGACCTTTTAAATCAGAGCATAAGTATTATAGGATTAGGAATATACTGAACAACATCAAATAAGACCAAAGTCAATTTAAATATGCAAACATATCATAATCTTTTTTTTTTCTTTTTGCCAAAATAAAAACATATTATAATTAATTAGAAAAACAAAAAAATTGTCTGATGTTAAATAGATACCAAGTCATTTCCTTCATGATATTCTATTTCTATATTTAGTCCTCTTTTCTTAATTATATCTACGTGCGTACCTTACATTTCAATCCTTTTTCTTCACTCTATTCAACAAGTCTCACCTCATTTTCGCTTATGACTAATATCATTGAATCATGAATAATACTTCACTAGAATTATTTATGACTTATCACTTTTTCTCGATTTAAATAAATATATAATACTAAAACTTTTAATATTTAGTTATATGAAGCTAAATTGTAAACGTTTGTACTTTCATGTATTTATTTGGAATTTGATGATAGAGGCTTAACGTATATAGTACTTAGTTTTTGTTATTGGATATTACCCTTGTGATTCAATTTTACTATCACTTTTATTATCTTTTTTAGTTTGTAGTTTATATACTGAGTTTTGTTATTTAATATGACCCTATATATTGATTGTGTCAAATATAAGAATGACAAAAATTTTCCAAATTCATTTTATCAAAAAAAAAATTTCCAAATTCAAGGATTCTCATAAGGAATGTCTTATTTGGAGACTCGTATTTGAAGACTTTTCTATGAGAATGAAAATTTAAAAAACAAAATCGGAAGAATAATTTAGAGACGGAAACAAAAATCATGTTAATATTCTGGCCAAATTCCATTCCTAACCTTGAAATGTTAATATTTTGAATTGATTCATTACTTAAACTTCCCGTTGGACTTTGAAGTTAAGAATAGTTTATGAATGGATCAAAATCAAACTCTTTAAAAAAATTTAAATTAATCCCAGGGCAGCACCTTTTAGGAGTTCCTTAAGAAGTCATAAATTAATTTATTTAATTAAAAACAATGAATACTCATGAAAGTTAAAAAAAAAATAGCGATAGTATTATGGGTGTCTTGGCCTGTCAAATCAAACCATATGAATTTTTCCAATAAATTGTATTTGATTTGTATATATACAAATATTCTAGAAATTAGTAATTATAGATTTTGTGCAATGACTAATTCAGTATAATAATTTGTGTTTGGAAAATTGGTTATGTTACGGGAAAGCAAAATTTGTTATGTGATAGTACTAATCTAGAAGAATGAAATTGTTTTAACCTCCAAAACTGAATAAGTTTTTTTCTGGCTAAATCTGTGCATATATTGAGATTAAGACAAGTAAGAATGTGTCAACAAATAAATATCCAAGTACGTTATTTAATACAAGGAAAACTTATTAAGTTTAAAAAAAGAATAATTAAAATGATTTTATTGGCCTTTTCAATCCATAGTCTATCTATTTGACCTTGTATATAGCTTTTATTTAAACTTTCAATAATGTTGTTGCATGTTGGCCAAGAAAAAGTAATGTTGTTGCATCTAATGACCATAGTTTTTTCTTTTGGCCAAACATCTAATGACCATAGTTAACACTTAAGATATTAATTTGGTAATTATTAATTAAATTAAATAATAATTTATTCTATTATACTCCATTCGGTTCAAAATATAAGTTCTCTTTTAGAAGATTTTTTTTTATCAAAATATAATTCCTTTTTAGCTAAAATGAAAAGTATTAATGATTTTTTTCCTAATTTACCATTATCATTAATTAACTCAGGAGAGAAAAAGTTATTTTGGAAATTGTATTTATTAAAGGTAATATTGTAAAATAATATAAGTTTTTAACAAATTTAAGTAGTTTAACTCCCTTCCTTAATTTATGTGCATTTTATCAAAGAATACTTATATTTTGAATCAAAATGAGTATATACTAAAGTAAGGGACATTGGAACAATATGTCCAAATTCTAAGTTGCCACATCATTATGGTGATTTGGCTAAGTAATGTGGGCCGCCAAAAAATGTCAACAATTTTGAATTTCAAATGTGCATTGAATGCTTTAATTATAATATATTTTTAAATTTGAATTTCAATTTTGAATTACAATATGAATACTCATGTGATTCCCCATCATGTATTTTTAATGTTTTGTCATTTAATGTGACATGATTATACTTTTAAATTGATTTGCATTATTTGACGTCAATCCTCAATTAATTCATATTAATGTAATTACTTTTTCTAGTCAAAATATTAATGTAATTACTCAAATAAGCAATTCTTATTGTGTCTATCTTCCACTATATATGACCATCATAGATGTGGTGCAATGATCATGAATAGTTACGAACTATATCAAAATTTGAATCTCCAACAAAATTCATTGTATAAACAAGTCAATTCATATTTGATACATTCTTGGCATGATAATATTCTCATATTCATGTCTTATCTTATTATGTCTTTTCCTATTCACTGCATTCGTTGTCTATTTTAAAATGTATATATTGAATTTATCCTATCCTAATTTTTTTTTTCATTTTCTATGTTGATTGTAAATTTTTTAATGTATTTTCCTTTGAATATACAAATCCTTTTCTGTTTTATATTTTTGGCTTGGGGTTTTAGGCTGAATCTTCTTTACAAACAGTAGAGAACATGTTTTTAGAAGTGGAGCACGGGCTTTATCATGTAAGACAGGGTAGAGGAGGGGTGGAAGGTAGATGAGAAAAGGAGAAAATTAAGGAGAAAAAAGAAATTATTGGACAACTCTCAATATTCAATAAAAAATATGAATACAATGAGTAGTTCTATGACTTATTTATAGAACCTAAATCTCAATCTAATTAGAATCATAAGATAGTTCATAAAATAAGATAAACCTAAATAATCAATACCCTAAAAGATAAAAATAAAAGATAAAATAAATTCAAAATAAATTAAATATAAATAACCTAATATCCTAATTATTTTATGATAATCTAATTATTTTTTCTATCTCACTTTATCTTAGGGAAAGAAAGAAAGCCAAGGTAATTCATCATTCTCTTTTGGTTTTTTGCATCAAAATCATGTTTTGTGCAATTTTTTTGGTAGTAATTTCCATATTTCAAAAGGAATATAGTTCTTTGTTTTGCATCACTATAATTACTTGCATTATATACTTGTGTTCATGCATGTTTTTTCCACACTATTGAGTAATAGTAGCAAATGATAAGCTTATGTAGGTGTAGGTGAATTTTACTTTTCATTTGCAGATTAATGACTTCAAATGCTATAAATCCTCTCAACTTGGTTGTTGGTTCAATTCTAATAAAACGAGTTTCTGGTAGGAAATTCTCAATCCTCACCCTGATCTATCCATGGGTAGACAAAAAGAAAGTAACAATTTTAGATAAGCAAATCAGCAACGAGTGGATGCGTGGCAAAAATGGAGCATTCTTTAGATTCTAACATCTTTTCTTCGTCAGCATGTAAAAATTAAAGTGACATTTTTCAAGGGTTTATAATAAGATATAATTAAAAAAAAAAGTTGCCAGTATATAAAACCCCGTCTATCTCTGTATGATTCCTTCAGTCAAATAATTTGTAGGCCCCTCTGTAAAATTGCCATATTTATTTTTTAAAAAAAAAAGCTGCCATATATTTATTTTAAGAGCATATATACTTTGTTTTTATAGCTTAATTTGGAATTCAATCATACATATATATATAAATTTGCATTTAAGTTTTTGTATAATTAATAAAAAATTTGGTATTACGATAAATTATTTCAAAATCAATAAAAATCATAAGAGATACTTGATTTTGGTCAACGCAAATAAAAATAATTATGTGTTCTTCATTAGTGCTTCAAGTGTACGACTTCTTTTTATACATTTATTATCTACTATTTTCCAATTACATATAAAAAGAAAGTTGACTAAAAGTCAATGAGACTAAACCGTTGCAATTTAAAATATATATATCTTGTGATGATGAAAAAATTGTGATTTTGTTTCATGTATTTATTTCGAAATTTATACATAATTGAAAGGCTTATTAAATATTAAATATTCTTTTGAAAAATATCCATCTTTTATTTTTGTCACCGAAAAATATCCATCTGTTTTCACTCTATCTTCTATTTCTCTACCATCTCTATAAAAGTACAAGTCACTAGTACTGACATAATGTACCGGAATATTGTGCTTCTACATAATTTTGAGTGACTTGGCAATGTGAGTCATCACGACAATGTTAATAATTTTAATTAAATTTCAATTTTTAGTTTCAAATTTAAATTAAATGTTTAATTATATTTTAATTCACTATCAATCATTTTTAATGTTTTTTAGCACTGTAGCATAAAACCCTCAAGACATGTGATGTGAAGAAGGAGAAAGTTGTAAAAATTTAAAGCTTTTCTAGCAGGGCGCAAGGCTTACTTTGAGGTAACTCCCGCAAGAATAACAGTGCCGATGTCGACAGGTTGTTTTGAGAAGAATATAAGTATAGTCTCCGAGAATAACTTCCAAGATTTAATGAGATGGGTTAAAAAGTATACCGTGCATCTTTGTTTGGCATTGCTAAAGTAACTTGACTGTAGTTCCTTGAATTCTAAAAGCTATAGTTTTAAGATTTTTTATACAGGTCAAAAAAAAGTTGTTAAATAACCTAAAATATTATATAAAATTTAATACTATTTTATTAAAATTAATTTTAGTTTAAATGTCATATTAAATGATTTATTTAATATTAATAAAGGATAAAATAATAAAAGAAATAATTAATACTTAATTAGAATTTTAAAATAATAAATATTATGAAAAAACGCAAACACTCTAAAGTGATAATTTTTACAAATTGAAGGGAGTATCATCCTAAATTCCTAATTACCAGAAAATAAAAGTCATAATTGTATCTATGGGACAATTTTGCCTCTAAGTATGTTAGCTAGAGGGAGCCATTAATTGAAGAAGCCCACATTTTCATGGGACGCTACCATTTATTATGGTTTTAACTCTTAACAATCCCAAAAAAAAAAAAACTACCTAATAAGTTTACAATTTTGTACCCTTTTTTTTTCAATTTCTGGCAGTTCAACAAAAGTTATTATGCTTTTTTCTTCTGTTTACCAACATTATTATGTTTTTTCAATTCTCTTAATTTGGGTGTGAATTATCTTATCTTAACGAAATTATCTCATTCAAAATTTGAAACCTTATTAGAATTAATGCGATTAATATTGATAAACTTTATTGTATAGTCATTCACATTTATTAGGATTAACTTTTGAATTTAATTAATTCAAATTTATAATCAATTAATGGTGATTAGCTTAAATAGAAACTAATTCAATGCTTCTTAAGTAAAATTTTGATTTTGAGTCTTGTAGATAAAAAAGCTTAAGTTTGGAAAGCTATCTTCATTTGAGTTTAATAATATTTGAATATAACTCGATAGTACTTGATACTAGATAATTATACCAAAAATACATAATTTAAATGATGACAAATTTATTTAATAAATTATTTGGTCAAATTACTAAGTTAATATATTAGAACTGATTGCTTAAAACTATTTTCATTTGCCACAATTGCTTAATAGTTAATACACCATAATTATTAAATTGGAATTAATTAATCTTTACTATATACTATATATTCCTACAAAATTTTTTAATTGATATTGTAATCATTTTATCAAATTGTATTTTTAATAATAAATAGTCCAAAAAATTATCTTTTTATTTATCGAGTCTCAAAAACTATTTGATAATAAAATAATAGAATAAGAATATGAAAATTGTGAATTGAATTAACAATATTTTATCATAAAAAATTCTTTTTTTTTTGGAAATATGAATAAAAATATGAAAATGGTAAATTAAATTAATAATCTTTTTGAATAAAGAATTAAATGCATAGTGACTTGCAATATCTAAACTCAAAATTGATTCCTTTCAATTTGGTTAAGTTGATATCATATTTTGGTAGGTCAACGATTTACTTAATTAATATTAAATATTTATTCAATAAACTCAATCAACTTTCACTCTTCTCTTGGATGATAAGAGAAAATGGGAGGATGGGGAATGGAAGGAGAGAAAATGAAGAGGAAAAAAAAAAGTGAGGGGAGAGGGGGAGATTTTCTTTCTTTATAATTGGTAGAATAGAAGAAAATAAAGAGAAGAGGAAATTGACTAATTTTACAATGGTAATAAAACCCCTATTATTATTAGCAAAATATTTGCATATAATAAAACTTATTATTCTATCATATTATTTATATAATTTTCTTAATATATCACATAATTGAATTAAAATATAATTTTAATCTTAATCTTAATTTATAATTATTTTTTTCTAATTTTAATTTTTTATTTTAGGAAAAAGAGAATTTTCAAACCAACTAAGCTTTGAAAAAATGAAACAGTAACAAAATAATACTGAGAAAATAGAAGAAGCAAGAAAGAGAAAGCAATAATGAGAAAGAAAAAAAATGAAGAATTGAGAGTAAAAAATTTTGGGTAATTTTAGAAAATGAATTTTCTTTCTAAAATTTTCTCATTTTTTAAAAGAAAAGTCAGAAGAAAAACATATAGAATTTACATAGTATTTTCCCCTCCTATTTTTTTTCCCTCTCACTGTTCTCTTAGTATCCAAACAAGAGAAATTGTATTTTTCCTTATATTTTCTGCTTTATTTTTCTCCCCTCCACTTTACTTCTCATCCAAGTAGAGTGTTGAAAAATTATGGTAATTGATACAAAGTTATTAGCTCAATTAACAATAATCTTCAATTCTCCCAATTTGTATATGTGTGATTAATTAAAAAATTTATGTTTTGCCTCACCTACTCATACCGTTTGGTCTAATTAATTGATAATAAATCTAAGTTGACTTTAAAAATTTCAAATAAGCATTGCAAGCAAAATTCAAAACTTGGTTTAAACTAATTTCTTTTTGGTTATATATTTCATGAGGGGTTAAATTTTGGATGACTATGTATAAGGGATGTGCATGGGTCAACTCGGGTCAGGTGTTGTCCCCAATCCAATGCTCAACCCCATGAAACCTAGCAAAGGGATGGGTAGCCTGATGACCAAGCCGGTTTTGACCCGTTCCTAAAAAAATTAATAAGAGCATTAAAAAAATAAAAATATATATATAAGTTCATTTATTAATAAAAACGTAATTGCCTTCATCCAACATACATGTTATTGAAAAATAATTTTAGAATTAAAAGTAACATTTTTATAATTATTTTTAAATAGTAGCAAAAGATTAAAATCTTAAAAATTCTTCACAATAATCATAAAGTCAATTTATTATATTGGATATCTTAAGAAAAGCAATAATATATTATAAATTAATATTCAAAAGAAAGTACAAAAAAGTTTACCAACATTTATATTTTGGAATTAAATTTAAGTTTACCAATATTTAAATTGTTTATATAGTATTAAGCAAAATTTGGCTCAATTTTAATGATATTGGAAAAACAAAAGGGATTCATCTCCAATAGGAAAAGCAGCTATTTGGGCTTCAGGCTACTACCTTCGAAAACTCTTTGCAAGTGTGTTATTGTCAAATTGCTTAAGCAAGCCAAAATTTGTTTGGAGTGAAACATCTGAATTGCTATCTAAAGATCTTCTCTATGTTCCACATGCAAATGAACACTATGCAGGTAGATATCTTTTGCTGCATAATACATATATTTATTTGTTTTTCTAAACAACATTGTCTATTATATGTTCAGTATCTATCTTTTTATTTTTTACTCCAACAGTACTTAAATTTCAATTAATGTGCAAACATTTAAAATATTTACAAACTTAAATTAAACTTTTTGCATTATTATGCTCACAGGATTAATAAATTCACTAATTATACTCAAAATATATTATTACTTTCCCAACTGCAAGTATTAACATTTTCATTTTATCTAATCCACTAATACTAAACATATATTATTACTCTTTCAAATGCTACTACTTACTCTTTCATTTTATCTATTGCTCAGATATCACTTTCACAACTGAGCAAAGGAAAGCTGCAGCCCTAATGGGTATCCACAAAACATTGCAAAAAAATGGCAGAACTTTGGAGCAATTTTTGCAGCTTGATAGCAGCATGGATATTAGAGCAACAGATTCTTCAAACTACCTCATATTGGATGAACTTAATGTTGACAAGAATGCCCTGCAAGTTGAATCAGACAAGCTAGTCTCTTTCCTCACACCTGAGCAAAAGTTCATCTTTGACACAGTCATACATCACACAAATTCTCCAGCAAACAAATTTTTCTTTGTCTATGGTTATGGAGGAACTGGGAAAACATTCTTGTGGAATGCTTTATCATCTTCACTTCGAGCAACGAGTAATATCGTGATAAATGTTGCATCTAGTGGCGTTGCTACAACACTTCTTCTAGGAGGTAGAATAGCACATTCTCGATTTGCCATACCAATTGAATTACATGAGGAGTCAATATGTAACATCAAGCAAAACTCTCACTTGGCAAACCTGCTCAGAATGACAAAACTCATTATATGGGATGAAGCACCAACGGTCAAGAAACATGCAATTAAGGCATTTGATAGGACAATGCGTGGCATTATGAGATTAGAGATTCCTAATAGTCATGACCTATCTTTTAGTGGCAAGTGCTTAGTCATGGGAGACGACTTTTGACAAATACTTCCTGTTATCCCTAAAGCCTCTAGAGCAGACATAGTCAACAACATAATCAATAGCTCTTATTTGTGGAACCATTGTGAACTTTTTCAGCTAACCATCAACATGAGATTGCAATCAGCTTCAACAACTACTGATCAAAGAAAGCTGAAAGAGTTCTCTCAGTGGTTACTTGATATAGGCAGTGGAAAATTTGGAACTTCTGATGATGGCATCAACATTATTCAACTTCCACATGACCTCCTCATCACTCAATACACAAATCCTCTTGAAGCTATTGTATCTGCTATATATCCTGACCTTTGCCACAATTTGTCAAATCCGGTGTATTTTACTGATAGGGCAATACTTGCACCAAATATTGAGACTGTCACACGTATTAATGACTTTATTTGCAAGTTCTTAGCTGGGGAGAGCATTGATTTCTTTAGTTCAGATTCCATTTGCAAAACAAGTACTGAATCAGATTCATTTGAGGACTTGTACCCTACAAAGTTCTTGAACACCATTGACTTCCCTGACATGCCTACTGATAAATTAACACTTAAAGTTGGTGCTCCAATCATGCTTTTATGAAACATTGACCAATCATCTGGGCTATGCAATGGTACTCGCCTAAGAATAACTGAACTTGGCAATCATGTTATTGAAGTAATAACATTGAATGAATCACACCCAAACCAAAAAGTACTCATCCATAGAATGGACATGAACCCTTCTGAATCTAGATGGCCATTCAAGATGCAAAGACGTCAATTCCCTATTACTCTTTCATTTGCAATGACTATTAATAAGAGCCTAGTGCAGTTGGTAGTTTAATGTATGTCATGATGTATACGAGACCAGACATATGTTATGCAGTTGGTTTGGTCAGTAAGTACTAGTCAAATCCTGGATTGAAACATTGGAAAGCTGTGAAGAGAATCCTGAGATATTTGTAAGGCACAGCAGATTATGCCCTATGTTATCAAGGAAGCGACTTACGCTTGGTAGGATACTCCGATGCAGATTGGGGAGGAGATCTAGATGAGCGCAAATCGACTTCTAGATATGTTTTTCTGCTAAACAATGGAGCTATATCTTGGTGTAGCAAGAAACAGACTTGTATTGCTTTGTCTACCATGGAAGCAGAGTTTGTTGCATGTTCTGCAACAGTACAAGAAGCAGTATGGTTGAAAAGATTCATAAAACACTTAGGGATCATTGGTGATAAATTGGATCCAATTTTGATAAACTGTGATAGCGAGGATGCCATTACCTACACTAAAGATCCCAAGTATTATAGTAAGACAAAGCACATAGACGCCAAGTATAATTTTGTAAGAGATGCCATACCACAGAAAAGTGTTACAATTCGCCATATTCCTACACGTCAAATGATTGCTGATCCCTTCACCAAGCCAATACCGAGAGATATATATGTTGATCATGTAAAATCACTTGGTATTCGTAGAATATGATGTAACACAAATCTATGTAATGATCAATTATATGAATAAGATTAAGTGCATTTTTTCTATGATTGAATCATTCGAGTACATATACTTATGAAAAAATATACAATGTCTAGTATGTCGTACATGTTGATAAGGTTAGCTTTTTCACACGAGCAACTGCCTTTGACACTCATGGAGAATGGGCAAAGATGAGACATATTTTGTATTTACTAGCAAATCTGTAAGAGGGCAGATATGACAGTAAAACAATACAAAATAAGTCACCCCGATAAAAGAAGATAATAGGTCGAGATGAGATCCAATAAATATAAATTTTGGATTGAATTATGGATACCCACAATCCATAATACATGTAACCAGATGAGAATTCTCCAACAAAAATGTTATGATAAGTGGAAGGATTGGTAGAATTTGGGTTAGACATTGTGTGTGTCTGAACTTAAATCTGTACGGTGTTAACAACAAAAACAAAATCGACATACGCTCTTATGTGATAAGAGTAACATCGTAGCATGCAATTCATACTGCATGTGTTTTTAAAACCACAATTGGGAAGTAAGTGAATAGATCCTTGTTTCATTACTGTGTGAGTCCTAGAGAGAAATAAATCCTCTCATTAATGTCCTTATGACTTTGACATTTTTCATGGAAAATGATTCAATGTTAGCTACTTTAGCATATATCCAATGGTAATGATAAATTCGATCAAAAGGTCTTATGCTAGGAAAGCAATTGTTTCATATTGAAATGAAATATGGGCGAAAGGAAGATTATCCGAATATATACACACTTATACTGGTGTCTAAGACATGTCTGTTAAGAAGTTATGATGTTAACATCTTAAGCTTAGACACTAAGTATACAAGAGTAAGGCAATCTAAGTTTATATAAAAACTTATGAGGGATTAGATTTACCATGGATGAAGTGTATATGGGTAAATCTAGGACATTCAAGGCATAATACATGAACAAAATAAATGCGAAATACATAAGGTAATTCTATACTGGTCCTTGAAACTAGTATAAGAATACCTAATTATAGACGTTATGCACATGCGGTCACGGTAGAACACCTAGTATGAAATGGAAAGGAAGAATTGTAAGAGGTTAACCCATCAAGTATGAGTGGGAGATGTTGGGCTACACCCTTGATGGGTATAGAGCCCAAAACATAAGAGCACAGGCCCAAAACAAAATAAATAATTATATTTATTTTTTATTTTAATTAGAGAGGGAGGGAACGGTTAAATGTCAACCGTTCCCACACAATGCACACCCCGAGGAAAATAAGTGAACGTGTGTGCGTATGTGTAGTGGTGTGCGCTTTCAGTTTTCAATTTGAAACTCTCTGAACCCGAGGAGGCACCTTTAGAAAAATTCTCTCTGGAAAAACTCCCTCTCTCTTCCTCTCGGAGAAAAAGGCTCTCACTCTCTTCCTCTAAATTCTCCTTCCCGGAGTGTATCTACGGTGAAGCTATAAACAAAGTCTGAGTGATTTTGTTTCAACCGGTTGTGATTCATTTTATTCTCTCTAAGTGGAAGTATACTTCGTGATCGGTATGTATGTCTTCCCTTCTTTTTATTTTCTTTCAAGAAAAATGACCATTGATAAATATAAAGTATAACCTTCCATTTAGTTAGTTGTCTTCAAAATAGTTGAGCAGAAAAAATCTTCAGAATAAGAAATGAATTTGATTTTATGTGATTTAATGGTATCAAAGTAAATCTAAATTAATGTATTAGTGGATATTGGATAAATAATAAATAGATTAATATTTATCTTAAAGCTAATAATTGATCTAGAAATTTACTTATGTTTACATTTATATATTCTTCTGAAAAATCGTGCAATTATATTTTTGATAAAATTGAACAGAGGCACCAATAATTAAATAAGAACTTAATATAATCACAACGATTTTATGATGGCAAGCAACGGATGAAGAAGAAGGAACGAGTAAGAGAAGAAAGATTTAAGAGGAGAGTTTAACTTGCTTCTGAAGATCACGGCAACATTTGAATATGCAATTCAGTCTTATTTTAAAATTTAATTGGTCTTTCTAATCGTATAATTATAATTATAATTGGATTTACATTAAATACATGTAACGAAAATTAATTGTACATATAACAAGGAATATTCACCATACTTCCTTCCAGGTATGTCATAGCGAATTGATTTTTTACGTTCTTGGGATTTCATTTAGTTTCTAAATAAAGTTTTTATTTATTTGTGCGATAACTTCTCAATCTTTCTTAACTTTTTTACTTTCATGTGTTATAACTTTTGAATCTTTAAATATATTATTTTATATTTTGACGAAGAAAAATAGAATATTTCATAACTTGGTTTCTTAAAAATGAATTTCTCTTTTGCCTTAAATATATATATTACTAAATTTAATTAGTTCTACTTCTTGTCTTGCCTCGCAGATCTACCTCCTCTTCCCCTTCTCACCTGACATTGGAAACTCCGCCAGGGAGAGCATGGCCTCTATTTTTTTTTTGGTTTAATTTTGAAATGAATAATTTTGCACTTGTCAATTTCTAGTTTAGGGGTGATTTACAAATCTACCTACTCAATTTTTTTTATTTATTTCATAAAGTGAAGTTCCGGTATCAGGCTTTTTATATTTACTTCGTAAGGAGAGTATTTTTTTAATGATTATATAATATTTGTCTAATTAAATTTGAGAATTCTCGAGATCAAATAAAATAATTCTCCTAAGTAACATGATTTTTTAGTCATCAAACTCAAATTTAATACTCCTTTTAATACATATTATAAGGTATTTTATATCAATTATACTCATATTAACTTAATCATTTTTTTAATTAAAATCAATATAAAAAATATCTACATTTCATATTTTACCCTTCTTAAATATCTAATTCTAGTATCATTAAATGAGGAGAGAGAAAGTATTAAAAGACATGAATAAAATTGAAAGAAAAATATTCAATATTTTATATTTTAAATAAAAAATTTATCATATAAAATGTCTTATAATATAAATTGAAGGGTAATTTATTTAAAAGATATTAAGTCTCTCGCTACTCTAGAAAGTAAAAAATTGGAATTTAAAATTGAAGGGTATGTTTGGTAGGAGGGATGAAAAGGGAGGGGAGGGGAGGGAAGAAGAGATGAGATATGGAGGTAGGGGGAGGGAAATGAAGGGGAGGGGAAAAATTTTATTGATTTATTTTTTGGTTTAGGAGGGGAAGGGAGGAGAGTTAATAATAAATTGACCATTTTACCCTTAGCAAAAAAATTGTTTTCCATATTTTTTAATAATTAATTTCTTCTATTATTTTTCTAAAAAGATGTTTCACGTGCTTTCATTTTTTTTTTTCTGAAATCAACTTTCTTTAAACTTGTTTATTCACATCCATGCTCCATTTCATACTGTAATCAATCCACATTTCTCCAATTTGTAGCTTTTGGTTTAGACTGCAAAAAACAAATGCACAAAACATCTAAAGTTAGGCAAACATCTGAAGTTAAAAAAGTTATGAATAACTACATATACAATACAAAAGAAAAAAAAAATCACCCAACCTCTATTAAAGCATCCCGAACTTGGGGCTCTGCATCTCACATTTCTGTTGATGGGTTCCAACGAAATCCACTCAAACCATTATTAAAAATGTCATAAGCTTCTGAAAAATTTTTCTTCGAGGTTTTCCACCTATTCTTCACCTTCTCCTTCTCAATTTTTTTGCCAAATTGCTCACTCAATTCTTTCACTATGTTGTCATAAGCTTGAGTTGTGAATTGACCATTAACTTTCCTTCCTGCGTTATACTCATTCATGAATGCATCCACAAGAGTATTATCCATAATTCTTATCCAATTCATCAACTCTTTACCCGTGTCCTTTTTTGGTGCCATTGTATAGGATGTGTTGATTAGCCAACTTTATGAAGCAAAAATACATCAAAATATATATTAAACCAAGTCACACATGAAATCAATACTAAATGTAACTCATTCAAACAAGTTATACTACAAGGTTCAATCTCAAAGTAACTAATTAGATCAACGTAAACTAAAATCAAATTACAAACTCCAAACTAAATGAAATAAGTCTAAGTAAAAATAACTACAAATGCCGGAGTTCAAACTCAAAGAAATATATCAAAGTACTTATATGTACATCACAATGAAAAGTGCAAGCTGAAGTAAATAAATTGAAGAACAAATGGGAACATCAACAAATAGTACATCAAAGATCAGTGGATTGATTATTTTGATAATCAATCCACATTTGATTAGCTATATTATCCCTAATAAGCTCTCCCCGAGAAGTCTTAGCATTATCAATACTTGGAGCACGATTATAATCATTTGTTTCAATTTGACTTGCAAGTTCAGCATCTACTTCAGCTATAAGATCTTCATCGGGGTCTATGCTCATCGAGTAATTATAAAGAATGCAACATGCAACAATTATCAATTTTTGAGCTTTGACTCCATAAGTAGGCTCTACTGAACTAGACAAAATTTCAAATATCTTTTTCAATACACTAAAGGCTAGTTCAATTGCATTACGCAATGATGCATGTCGAAGATTGAATAATTCTCTATGATTTTCAAGTGGATTTCTAGTTGAATATTCTTTCAAATGATACCGAACTCCTATATAAGGTGTAAGAAGCCCATTTGTTAACATGAAGCAAGCATCCACAAGATAATATTTCCCTGTATAATCAATTAAAGCAATTACTACTAGAGGTTTAAAATACAATTTTTATTTTGAATAATCTTTTAATCATTATTAAAAGAGTTACCTGGGGGAATTTTAAGCCTATCCTCTTGTGTTAATGCATTTTTCAAAATTCTGGAGTCAGATGCAGTGCCTTCCCACCCAGGAAGTACATAACTGAACCTTAAATCAAATGTGCATGCTGTTAACATATTTTGTGTTGGGTATTCCTTCCTACCACGATAGCGGGGAGCATCCACGGGAGATACTTTGGCACGTATGTGTGTTCCGTCTATGGCACCAACACAATCCTCAAAAAAAGGATAGAATCGACTACTACAATGGATTTCAGGAGGGATTGTCGAGCCATCAGGTTGTACAAGAAATTTTTCTTCTAATTCAAGTATAGCTCTCAAAACCGTATGGAGATGACGACTAGTTGTCTCTCCAGAACGCTGAAATCAAAAGCTTATCTCACGATTTTTGACTTTATGTGTTAATATGTAAAGAGTCTTGGCAACTTGTTTTTCGACACTAGAATGTTTAGTTGGTTTTAAGCCACCATCTCTTTCTAACATAGCACATAATGTTAGGAAAGCTTGAGGACTCATTCTAATAATATCTCGACCAGTTTTATTACAAGTTATTCGATTCATTACTCGGGCACGTTCCCTTTCTCTCTTGGAACTCATAGTATATCTTATTTTTCTTTTTCAAGACATCTCATCCAAGTAGTAATACACAAGAACACATATCAGTTGAGCTATAACTCTTCGATGCATATCCAAGTATCCGCGAAGGATTAAAGTGTATTGCCTACAAAGTGAAAACAGTGCCCTCATTCTTTGGTCCACCATATCCAACGCCTAATCATAAAGACCCATCACATTCAGAAGAACAAGTTGGTACTGAAAGGAATTATAAAATTTGATAATGACAATTGGTAGTATGTAATTCATGTATTAATAAATAGCAAATCAGCCAAAAGAAAATTTATATATAAGTTATATATTTGATAGTAAAAAAGTAGTTACTTGAAACTCAAACAGGCATATGCATGGAGTATTTACAAGAACCACAAAACAAGAAAGAAAATTTTTGGGCAATGGTCATCATGACTATGGGTAAGACGATAAGAACTAGAATAAATAAATAATTGTCATATTTTCCAGCAAATCAGGCAACTAAAATTTGCATAATTAAGGCCACACAAATGCACATCGGTTTGTGAAGCTTTTTACTAACCAAAGAGCTAAATACTTTGAATAATTCTTGACAAACAAACCTCATTACGTGAAGCTCTATACCACTTTTCTATTGAAAACAAAAGTTCAGTTTTGCAAATTAAGGCCACACAATAAAACATCGGATAATATTGGATATTATATATGCATGCACACTATATATGTATACAACCCAAGAACAATAATAAATGATTATGCAGGCTAGGTACGGTGTTAAATTACTATGATTGAAAGACAAAGGTGAGGTCTGTGTCAAGGTCCAACAGTAGTCAATATGCTACCTAAATCCAAAGATGCATTCGACCATAACAATACCAAACCCATACCAAAACTAGATACAACAAGTACTCAACGGAGGTAAAATGTGACACAATTTTTAGTGGTGGGGTTAAGCTATTTCTCAGAATTTGGCCATCAGTGTTATGTATGATTCAACCCGTATGGCCTTAATCTCAATCCCAAATGTCTCATTTGAATCATTCAACAATGGATTCATGACATACGTGAACCCCTTCCCCCAAACAAAGAAACTGCATTTCTTAGAAGACAGCAAATTCGGCCATATCTAGCAAATCGCAGAGATCTGACCAATTTCATAATATATGATAGAGAATAGAGTAGATCATAGGCAATCGATTTTCAGATCTTGAAAAAAAACAGTAACAATGAAGGAGGAACCTATCAAACGGCCGCGATGGAGATTGCTAGCTTACCGGTGACGGAGGTTAGGCGCTCACAAGAAGGCTTGCTCGGCTGGAGATGATGAGGGTGCGTGATGACTCTTTCCTCGACCGGAGATGATGATGCTCGGCTTCAATCTATGAGGTGGAGTTCAGAGACGCGATGCCGTACGTGATGACTCTTTCCTCGACCGGTGATGGCTTGCTCGGCTTCGATCTGTGAGAGGGCCAAAGAAAACACGTTCTGGGAAAAAAATGACAATGAGAACAATAGAAGACAAAACAAAAAAGTAAATAATGCTTTCCTGCAAAATCCCCCACTTTCGAAGGGTCATGATCGAGGGGGAGAGAAGGGGAGTTACTCCCCTCCCCTCCATGAAAATGTTACCAATCAAACAGGGGGACCAACTTCCCTCCCCTCCATCTAAAATTCTGCAGCCAAACAGGGACCAACTCCCCTCCCCTCCTAATCCCCCCTACCAAGCATGGGCTTAGATATTTCCAATCCAACGACCACGATCTCCACCGTATTCACTACACGGATAGCTTACTAATCCAACGAGGGGGAAATGGAGAGAGGGCAGCGAGATTGAGAAACAAGAGGGACGGAGAGTAGCGAGAGATCGAATGAAAGAGTAAGGGGGAGAGATCCAGTAGAGCAAGACAGGTTGAACGAAATCGATAGTGTTTAAGAGATTGAGGCAGCGACAGATTCGAGAGAGAGAGAGAGTGGATGCGAAGGACGAAATCGAAACTGAAGGAAGCAGAAAACAATCTTTGGTAGTGTGAGAACCTCCTTTCTCACCATCCAACATTGCAGCAACAACCTTGGTTTCGAGTACCAAACTTAAGGGAATCGAAACTGAAGGAAGGGCATTGAATGCTGGATGCTATTTGCGGTAATCAGCTGACAAGTTCTACAACGAAGGAGGCGAAGAAGAGGGTGGAAAGAGTAAAGTGTCTTGTTGCTGCAAAGTTCTTTTTGTTTCTAAAGCTTTTTCTGTTTAAAATACTTTAATTTTCCTTTCGGTCTGGGAGAATGCTAACATGAACCATCCACTGATTTTTTTTTTCAAATACATTATATACGCTGTTGTGACATTGTTTTTTTATGCTTCGACAGTTTTGATTTGGCTGTTCATTCTTGGCCCAGATGGAAAGATGTTTTAGACTTGGAAGTATTTCTTCCCCATGTAAAATTTTAGTCATACGTCAGTTTGCAGTCAATACTGTCTCATCTTTCAGGCTCTGGCTTTGGATTATATTTATTAATCTAAAATGAAATTGTTTTTATCCTCACTGCCAGAGTGAAATATGTTGTCTGATGCGTTTCTTATTTATATTGAAGTCTGTTAATTTGACAGCTTTAGATAGATGATAATACAAATAATTGGAGGAAAATAAATTTAAGACAAACACCTACTGATTTTGCAATTTTGGCCTGTGAAATGTGGTAAATCATGGAGAAACTGCATTTTATGCGTATCTTGTGTTTTATGCATATCCTTTGTCAAATGCGATCTTCTATGGTTGGGAGCAAATGAATGTAATATAGTAAGAGATTTTTGGGACTGTTTTGAAATTCTGCATATTTTGAATTAACTTTTTTTTTTCAATGGAGTTCTAGAAAAATTGTTATGAGGAAGAAGTAGTTTGTACTTGAACAAAAAAATTAAACATGGGTTTTGTATATTACACAGATTTTGAGAAATGAATTGCATTATACATTACATGGGTAATTTCTTAGCTTTTCTGTTTCTGTTCTTCCTCGTCAGTCTATAGTTGTATATTAGATTTGGAACTTGGGTAGATCTCCTTCTTGTTAGCAACCAGGGAGATGTCATAGCATGAACCTCTTGGCTTGATCTCACTTAAATCTGGTGGTTGACTGCTAGACGAATAAGAAGCCAATGTGGTGGCTCAATGATTCATTTACTGCGAGCACTGTGAATGTATATCCTCTAGGATATTGCTTTTGGAGTTATAAACCAAGAAATGGTTGAATGTTAAAAAGCTGTACATATGCTCTGTTTTGGTATTATCTAGGTTTTGGCTAGGGAATTTGGTTTTCATTCTCTCCCATATCTTCACGGATCTAAGTCTTTCTTCTAAACTACGAGATCTGAAATTTGTCTTTTCCTTTTTTTTTTTTCAATTTTTTTCCTGGGTTCTTTGTCAAGCACAATAAGATGTTATCAACATGGCTCAAGTCAAGCCTGACCTGTGTACATGCTTGGTTGAACTTTGACTCAGCTCTTTTTCACTTATCTACAGTGATGTAGTACGGACGATACTGCATCACTCAGTCCCATGCCTTATGTTCTGTCTTTCTGCTTGCAATGGTTTATGCATGCTATCTTCTTAAATGGAATTTCAGCTTGTGTGCAATTTGTAGCTTCTGGGCTCTTATCCTTCTTACTATTGATGGGACTCCCCTGCCCCTCCATTTTAATCTGTGATCATCTTGATTCATTAATCTGAACGTGCTTTTACGTTGTAAATTTGAATTGTATTCTGAGTTGATTTTTGTTCTGTAACAAGCTATTCAGCCGATGAATTTCGTTTTCTTTTCCATATATTTGTCATCCATAAGGGAATGAAATTCTTGGCTGAGAAGGCGCATTATATGGGGAAGTATTAACATTCGTGCTTTATACTTTTAATTCTGTTAGCAACTTGTAGGAAAGGGAAGCATGCTAAATGTTCTCCTTTTGTTTTCTCTTTTCAATGTGTGCATTACTTTGCATTGCATGGGAAGTGTGTGAAGTCTTTTTTCTTTCTTTCTTTGTTTTTTTCCCCCTTCTTTTTTACCTTACTGGTGATGAACAGCTTGGTCGTGACCATTGAAAGGAAAAATCGTTGAAATCATTTGATCTTCACAAGTTTCCTCAATCTGTGTGGGAATCATGAACAGCTATACCATGGGATTTTGGGATATTTATCTATGTTCATGATAAATACAACTGAGCCAATCAATCTTTTGTTAGTAGTTTTATTTGCAAGTATCTATCTAACTTTGTTCATGTGTAACTGTTAGAAACCAAAATTAGGTCAGAGGCTGCCGATTTATAAATTATAGTTTTGTGAAATTGGTAAATCAAGCTAACTGATCTCAAATGAAAATGGCAGGTTTGAAATATGCATCCAGAGGAAGCACGAACTGCACGAGAATCACTAGAACTGGCGTTCCATATGTCAAATATACTTGACACAGGTCTGGACCGTCACACACTCTCTGTTCTAATTGCCCTTTGTGACCTGGGTGTCAATCCTGAGGCACTTGCTGCTGTTGTCAAGGAACTGAGAACAGAGAAGACTTGTCAATCATCGTCCTCTCTTCCTGCACAATCATCATCATCATCATCTTTGTCTTAAATGGGATTTGTTCAGATTCCATTTCTGTCATTACATATTGAAGTTTGTATGGTTTAGGAACCTTGTGTGAATATAATGATTGGTTTGTCTGTTGAACAGAAAGATCTCTTAAGTTAATCTTCATTGGTGAGTAGTCTTCCCTTCATGACAAGCCAAAATAATTTTCTTATTCTTTGGGGACTATTCAAGTGGCCTGGAGCCCGATCAAAAGGTGTAAAGAAAGACCAAAAAGGACATTAAGAAAAGTTATAAGGAATGACCTTTTGAGAAATGATCTATCTGAAAAGATAGTGTTTGATAGAGCTCATTGGTGTCGTTTGATCCATGTAGCCGACCCCATATAGTGGGATAAGACTATTGTTGTATTCTTTGGGGACCATTCCATTTACAGGCTAGTTCCCAAGTAGATGTATCATCATACCAGTCCAAATCTTCAACCATCTCATAAACTAACTGAGTAGTATTCCTGTCATGACAACCTTCAATCTATCAGTCCCAGTTATTTGTAGAACAATTGAAGGTGTTCGAAGAGACTCCAATTCCAATCTCCATTAGAACTCGCAAAGATCTTGTCATGCTTGCTACACTCAGGTGTGATGTCACGAATCGCTAAGTGCTTGTGTGGACCAAGCTCTCCAACCCAGTGGTCATCCCAAAATTTGATGGTAGTGCCATCTTCGGTTTCCCATGACTCCTAGCTGCACTTCGCTCCAAAGGCAAGACTCACCATAAGTGGGAACAAACCCTGGTCTTCAAAGTTTCTGGTATACTGTCTTGGTGTCCATAGTAATAACACATTTCTATGGCTTTGGAACAATGAGTGCAAACTTTGATGTTGACCTAAATTTACTATTAGGATCAAAATTCTATTTTCATCCAAAAGTTGTTTGACATTTTTATTTCAAATTGTAGATTTTTAAATCATTCTTGATAAATCTCATAATCTGGTGTTGCATGTTAACCTCTATTAAATACTCCCTCTCTCCCTCCCTCTCTCTCGTTTCTCTATACCTTTTGTTTGTTGGGTAGCCCTCCATTGCTACCTTGATTGTGAAGCTTGGTTTTGTTGGGAAAGATGCAAATCTATTCCTTTTAAGAGTATCCATTGAAAAGTGGATATTTGATACTTGTGACTGGCAAATGAAATCAGATTATGGATGCATTGTTGAGAAGAAATCTAATTCTTCTCCCCTTAATTAAACACATGTTTTGAGCGCCAACTTTGTATGGGTGTTTTGAAGTGATGTTTCAGATTGTTATGCATTTCAGGGATTTTGAGCAGCAAAAACAAGAAGACAAAGAATTTTGAGCGCCAACTTGGTACGAGGGCTCATATACAATAATGTTTTTGAGAATAGCGAATGATTTACCTTAAATTCGATATTCTGCGTCCTAACTTAAGGCAACACGAATTATCTAAACGACGTAGATATTCTTTTGATTATTATCTTAATCAAGAACAGAGGCAGCAGGAGGTTCATTAAATTACTAAAGCAGTTGGACGTAAATTGGTTCGTTAGTTTGTTAATCACATTAATTAATAAGGCAATTACCCATTATTATTTCACTGTATATATGTAATCACATTAATTTTTTTTTTTGGTAAAAAGAAGTGAGTACCCAGAAATAAAAATATTTCCCAACTAAGATCTCATTTGAAAATTTCCAAGTATCATGAACTGAATTTTTAAATCAGATAAATTAAATTTTCAATTAGAAATCCTGATTTAAGAATATTTTTTATTTGAGATCCTCAATTATCTTTTTCCCTTCTTTTAAGAAAAATTCGTTGTCATTTGTGTGCATGAAAAAAGCTCTACTTATATAAAAAAATAAAAAGATCATTTTTATTATCTTTTATTAATTTTCAATAAACACATTTTTTGTTATATGAGGACAGTTTTAATCTTGAATTTTCATACACATCTCATTCCATTCTTATTACCTAGCTAACTTTAGCATGCTCAAAATACACAATTTAGAATGCGCAGAACTAATTTACCAGTCAAACTTATTAATTTGGCCATATTTTTATAATATTAATCTCTATATTCAAGTTTTCTTTCAATTGAAGTGCATTGTAAGGATAACTCATTATATGGCGAGAAATTTTTAACCTTTAGATAATTCATTCGATGAGAAAGATGACTAGATGAGCATGAGCATGATAGAGGCAAATTGCTCACAAAATTCACAACATAAACAGGTAAATCTTCCAGTTGGTTATGAAAGTAAAAGACGTCTATTTTTCAAATTCCTCAGAAGCATTAATAAATTAGCACAACATAATGTTTGGTTATCCTGATGGGCTTGAGTGAACTACTAGGGTTTTGATTTTTTTTCTTTTTGGAATCACACTTCGAGATTGAAACAGCAAGTTTATTATAAAATAGAACCATGTTACAAATTATTTTCTCAGTTTCAATGCTCAATCTTTTAATTTTTAATATAATTAAAATTGTTTCTTTATTTAAATTATCTGAACTGATCCTTAATTATGATTCCCCTTTTGTTTTTGTTTCTTTATATGCTGTACTCCTAGGTTTAATTGCTTTCAGTTTTGTTTGATTTGTTTGCTTAGTTTGCATTACTAGGTTTGTTTGCTTTTTTGCTTTCTTTTGCTTCGTGGATTAGTTTGTTTTAATTTTTTTGTTTTTCTTATCGGATTAGTTTGTATTTCTAGGTTTGTTTAATTTTGCTTACTTTGTTTGCTTTCTGTATTGTTTTCTTTCTTTTTTCTTTTTTGGTGATTTAAAAACAGACTTTGTTTTGGCGCCCAGAAATAAAATCAACGTCTAAAAGGATCAGTTTTGCCCAATGATTTCTCAAAAATGATTCAAGAAATTCAAGGACTTCTAAAATTGTGACTTTTTTTTTTTTCCAGAAGACTTCTAAAATTTTGACTAGTAAGCTAATGTTGCTCATGTCTTGTTTTATTACCCAAAAAAAAAAGGATGATCATCAAGTTGTTGAAAAGTCAACTTTATGACATTTGTTATAGAATGTGCTTGGCACATATCACCTTTGTAAACAATTTAAATTTTTTAAATAATTATATTTAAATATTTTTTTAAGTTTTTTTTTATTATTTTCAAAATCAAACTGGATTCCAATTTAATCAATAAATCATCAAATTGAACTCTACTTCAATTCGAAACACTTAAAAAAATCAGATCTTTTAAAAGATTAATTTTTGTTATAAAAAATGGATAAATTTTTTATTTTTATATAATGTTTTAAATAGCAATTAAAAAAATACTAACTTAATTACAAACCATCCAAATCCAATCATGATCGAATCAATAATTAATTCAATTTTTAAGAACATTTGCAAATGCAATTTTCCTCGCTGTAGTCTCGGAACTCTATCACTATATATACCCTAGACTTCTAACCAGCCACAGAAAACCCAGTGCTTCTTCTTCTTCATCTCTCATTTCTTTATCTTTTCCTCCATTATGCCAATCATGAGCCTTCCAAAATCTGCATTTCTCCTTCTGCTTCTCATTGTTCTGCTCTCATCAGTAATGCGAAATTCGATTTCAGCCTCTCGCATTGTTGGTGGCCACGACGACGAAGAAAGATCAGAAAGGAAGCTTTCTTCATCAATGTTCATACAGAGTTATTCTGCTGTCATTTGGTCCTTGAACTCCAGGAAGGACAGGTCGAAGATGAAGCAGATTTACGCAGTTGCTCGCCAGCTTGTCCCTTCTGGACCAAACCCTATTCATAATTGATAAGATATATATATATATATATATGGGAAAGAGCACAAATAAGAGGAGTCAGTGATCTAGAATTTAAATTTCTGTCTATTTGGAGTACTGAAGTTTATATTAAACCCAGTTTAATTAAGTTCAGTGGTTGCTAAAGCATGGATTTAAAACTTAAAAAAGATATGTTTTCCATGATATGATGATCATATTCTGTTTTTTAAGTTTTTTTCTTTTCTGGGTTTGCTTATTCCAAGAGTTTAATAATAGATATTCTTGTACTTGAATTCAACAATATTATTCTAGTATCGATTCTGATGGATGGTTCTCTTATGCTTCCACTCTGGGATTTTCTCTCTTCAAATCTGTCAGTCTTCAAAAACACTTGTATCATTTTATTTTTATTTTTTTTAATCAACGAGAGAGATATGAAATATATGATATCTACTCGATTGCTAAACTTCACATACACACTTTCTCAATCACTATATAAAATTCCCTGAAAAGAAAAAGATTTCAAACTAAATCCCAAGACATATATAGTTCGGTTTCCATCTTTTAAATATTGCTAATTAAATTGAAATTCGATTTTTCTCTTTTTTTTAATTCATTAAATAATCATTAACTAATTCTTACTAAATATTCGTTAATTTTTTGTAATTTTGAATCAAGTTTTGAGAAGTCAAATTGATTTTGAATTAAAGTTCATTAAATAGATTTAATTTAATTTAATATTCAAAATTGACAAGTGAATTCTAATAAATTAAAGAATTACATGATTCCAAAATTAAGGTTTACATCATTGTCGACATTAAACTTTTCCATAAGCCAATCTCCTAATTAATTCAAATAAATAAGGGTTTAGACCAATTTCACTAAATAATTTTGAATTAAAAGTTGGATCTTAAAACAGACTCCTTCCAATTTCAAATATAAATCACTAAGAGAAGAGTTTTTATGATTCAAAATATAAGTCATGTTTGTATCATTAAATAAATTCTTCCCTAAATAACTCTTATCAAGTATGTTTGAACAAAAATAAATATAATTAATGATTGGAAAGATATAATATCTAATTAAGGGTAAATCTGGAAAATAAATGAAATTTAAGACAAATTTAATGAGTTTAATAGCTTTTCTTAATATATATATATATGAAATAATTCAAAATGACTGATATTTTAAATCGGAGAGAGTAACATATTCGTTAATAATTAAGATTAATAAATGATTTGTAATAAATTCAAAAGTTATATAATTCGGAAAAAATGGTTTAGGTCTTTATTTATATGATTCAAAAATTAAATTAAATGGTTTTAAATCCCCACTTTCAATGATTCTTACTAAAGATGCTGGATGCATGGGATGGAGCTTTAATGGGGTTATGTGACATCCGGACCCTGATGAGGGCGGGGAGTGATCGTCGGTGCAAAAAAGGGGGTGTGAGATAAAAAGTGATGAAACTCGGATAAGGAGTGGCTCCTGGCAAGCTTCTAAGTAAGAGAGGCATATGAATGAATCGAATATATGCCGGAATGAGAGGAATTCAGAGACTGTATAGATATGGGACTATACGGTTAAGGATAGATTGAAGGAATTGATAAGTACTACCTATACCAACAAGTTGCACCTACCTTTTTGGTAGCCTATCTCTTAAGAACTCCTCAGTTAAGCGTGCTTGACTTGGAGCAATTCTTTGATGGATGACCTCCTGGGAATGAGGTGTGTGTAAGTGAGGACAAAGTACACTGAAAGGACTTGTGTTGGTTTATGGGGATAGTCGTCAATCCCAAAAAAATGTCCGGATGTTACAGTTGGTATCAGAGCTCAGTCTCTCTCAATACGGTATGGTTCAAGGACAAACCACACTGAAACTGGTGGGCACATGACATCTGGGCACTAATGAGGGCTGAGAGTGATCGTCAGTGCAAGAAAGGAGGTGTGAGATAAAAAGTGATGAGACATGGGTAAGGAGCGGTTCCTAGTAGGCTTTTAAGAGGGAGGGGCATATGAATGAATCGAATGCATACCGGAACGAGAGGGAACCAGAGGCTGTATAAGTATGAAACGATACGGTTAAAGATAGCTTAAAAGAATTGATAAGTATTACCTATTCCAACAGGGTCCACCTACCTTTTCGATAGCCTATCCCTTAAGAACTCCTCAGTTAAGCGTGCTTGACTTGGAGTAATTCTGGGATGTGTGACCTTCTGGGAAAGAGGTGTATGTGAGTGGGGATAAAGCACACCAAAAGAGTTTGTGTTGGTTTGTGGGGACAATCGTCAATCCCTAAGAAGCTGCCGAATGTTACATGTTACTCTTTTTAGCATGCTTTGTTACTTCTTCCTGTTTTGTCTTTTCACACTTTTGCCTTTTGATTTTTCTTTTTTTGTGTCAAGCCTTTTGCTTTATTTGATTTACTGTTTTGGTTTTATACTATTGTTGCTTTTGGACCATCTTAGTTAATTATATTCAGGTAAAAGAATTTATAATAAATTATATACTCTACTCTAGTCTCTAATCCACATTAGAATTTTTAAAACAAAAAAAACAGCCGATTGGTATATGGTTGTTACTATGAGCTCTAATTAATTCAAATTGAACTGCGCTAAGTGGTGGGAAAACTCTCCTAAAGGTGCCTTCTACATTAATCTCATAGTTGCGATCCAAATTGGGCATTGATTGAGTTTTTATTATTGGAAGTCGAATTCTGTTTTGAGATTCTCAATCACTAACATCTTCCTTTGTTGTTACTCTGAAGCTATGAGGGGTTAGCTTCCTTAGGCTCTGTTTGGGAACCAGTTTGAAACCTTGGTTTGGGGTCAAAATCAAGGTTTGATAAAATTTGGGTGTGTTTGGGTGATTTTCTCATTTCCGTTGGAGAATGAGTTTATACGCAGAACGAAGGTTTCGCAGAAGGAGGATGAAGGCTGCTTTTCCATTTGCTTCTCTATTCTTGTATGTATTTATTTTAAAGTCAGATAAAAATAGACTAATAAAAATGAGAAAAAAATAAAAAATTTAGGAAAATAAAATTTTCATAAAATATTTCCTATTTATTGACTAAAATTTTCCTTTAAAATTTTAATTTTTATATATTATGACCTGTAAGAAAATGTTATATCAGATATATTATGTTCTCAATTAAATAAATGCAGATTAAATTTTAGTCCAAAGAAATTGAATTAATCATGAGATAGAGTTTAAGCTCAATTTAGAAGAAAATTATGAGTTTTGTCAAAACCAATTTTTAAATAAATTATCCAAACATAAACACGTTAGTCAAAAACTAATTTTTACCATAACTATGTTATGAAACCAATTCTATCAAAACTCATTCTTCACTAACTGAAAATCAAACGGGCCCTTAATGGGCATTCAACTCAAAATTGATTTTCTAAGGCGCTTGAGCATGAGGATGGAAACAAGTTAGGTCAGGTCAAGTCTTACCTTGCCTAAATAGGCTAAGCCTGTGTGGTAGGCCTTAGGCCTGAGTCTAGCCTGTTGGCCTATATCATGCCTCTATTATTTACAAACAAACATATATCATAGAGACTTTAACAAGGATTAAAGGAAACATGAGATTCCAAGAAATTAAAGTTTGATCATGTACAAGATAGGACAATATATGTATACTCAATTAAGTTCTTTCCCTCAATTCATTTTTGCATATCAGTCTACATGAATAATTTTGACATTTCCTTCTTTGATTGTTCTTCTATTTTGGGGAGAAGACTAATGATAAAGATAAAACTTACATGGTGGAGATTAGATTTGAGCCTAAACCAATCTAGTGCTATATTGTTTTCTCTTTTGTCACTAGTAAATCCAACATGCAATGGCTGAAAGAACAAAGGAATCCCATGAGAATAGAAGTTCAGTCATTGGTAAGAAGCTATGGAACAAAAAAATTGAATAGAAAGAAGAAGGGAAATTAATTAAGATATGAGAAACCTGATGAATATCTCCCACGAAGTGAGATAAAAACAAGTCCTTAGCCTCAATCATATTACCTATAAGAATTAAGAAGCCCTTAGCTACATATATAAGCCCTTAGCTACAGAATTAAGAAGCAGGGGAACTAAAGCAATCCATTAACAAGAAGTGTAACAACTTTTTATAGAAACAAAGAAGACAAAGGGAAAAGGGAAGAGACATATATATGTACCTTAATTCTTTTTTGTATTCCCAACAATTAGTAACAGCTTGTTCACCATCACAATGGCTATTTGGCTAACAACAAAAATATATATAGTGCTTTTCTAATAGACTTTTACATTTGACCAAAATTTGGAGATCTAATAATTGATATTTCCTACAAAAACAACTCATCCCTATTAATCAATAAAATATGTCATTTGTGTCTAGTAGAACCAAAGGTTCATTTTTCGAATATGACATTCACCAACGCATCCAATTAATATATAATGCTTCACATTAATATATATATATATATATCCATGTGTGTGTGTAAATTGGCATGAAAGCAGAGCACTTCTAGGTGTTACCTAGGGGTGTGCATGGGCCGGGTTGGGTCGGGTTTTACCCCCGCCCGATACTCGGCCCGTGCACACCCGGGTTAGGTACCGGGCCGGCCTGGTACCATATGCTTTTTTAAAATATAAAAAAAAATAAAAGCTAACTTTATGTATTAATGAAAAAATTTTAATTATTAATGTAAAAGTAGATTTTTTTAAACTATAATGTTAGGATATAAATTAATTTTCTTAAAAATTATAAATTTTTACAGCTATACATTATTTTCATATAATATTAAATTAAGAAATCAATTTAAAATTTTAAATAAAATTAAAATATCAAAACCTTACAAAGTTTTTCATAGTAATCAAATAATAAATGTATTATATAATATATATAGAAAAAATCTTATAAAATCAATTAATATATATAAAATAATATGTTTTAAAGAAATATATATATATATCTATATATAGTTCGGGTTGGGCCGGACCAAATGACCGAACCCGAAGCCCTGCCCAACCCGAAAATAAAACCCGACCCGATTGGCCCAATAGGACCGGGTTGGACCGGACCAACCGGGTCGCTGGGTTTTTGCACACCCCTAGTGTTACCCATGCAAACAAAGAGCTCTTCTTCACTGGCCTCTCCGAGAAGGGGATTAAACAAACCACCAAATTAATGAGAACAATGATCGGTACGTATACAATTGGCATAATCCATCAAACATGAAGCTTGATAAGTTGTCCAGAAGTTAGTTCGCAATTCACATTATGAGATACCCACAGTCATTCATAAAACATTTAACTATTCAAGAATAGTATGCAACCAGTCCTTAATTTAATTCAATAAAATCAATACTCAATTTCTTTTTTAAAAAAATCCCTCTCAAATTCAAATAGGCACAACTTTAGATCTAGTTTCATTATAATAGGGAATTATAGACAAATCTAAAATAAAAGATATGAGATCTCAGAGAGCAACACTACAAACAAATCTAAAAATAAAACACAAAAATACAAACAAAAATAAAGCATAAACAAATAAAGTATGAGAGATGAGGGAGGGGTTGAGAACACATACAACATGCTCAGAGATGTAGCTACGGTGGAGGGATATGATGGAGGCAGCTCACCGTCGCAACTATAGGAGATGTTGACAAAGAGAGGGAGGCAATAGATGGAGGCAGCTAGGAGAGTTACAGACTCGCAGTTGAGAGACGAAGGCAAAGGCAAAGCGGAGATGGAGGCAAAGGCGATGCGGAGAGGAGGTGAAGGCAAACACAAAGACGGAAGCGAATGCAATAGATGGAGGCTAGGGTTCACTCTCTGGGCTTGTTCAAATTAGATGAGTAGCGAACTGGCAATGCACACAGACACTAGGAATTAGGAATAATTTAGTTTTGGTATAATATGAATATAATATTATGTTTTATTAATAACATTAAATTAAATTAAATTATATGTTATTATATTATAAAATATATATTATTATATTAAATATATTAATATATGCGTGTGTGCGTGTGTGTGTGTGTGTGAACAGGCCTGGCCTGATTACTTCAGGCCAGACTTGTTTACATAAATAGGTCATTAAAAAAAACCTATGTCTCTAGGCTAGGTTCTAAGTCGCTTGAAAGGGGTCTGTCCTGTTCTCACCCCTACTTGAACATCATCAATATATAATAAAAAGGGCGAAGGCTCCACTCTTTGGGTTGCATGCCCTTCTTTTTCTCTTTTTTATTTTTTCTTTTCTTTTCTATTTAAATGAGTTTCATTTTTTTCTCATTCATTCATTTTTTTCTTTTGTAGGTGAGATTTATTTTTTTTTTTCATTTTTTTAGGTGGGCCCACATTCCTTTTTTTTGGGGCCAAATTCAATCTTTTTTAATTCTAAATTTTTTATCATTTTTCACTAATTAATTAGTTTTAATTTTATTTTTTCAATTTATATTAATTTTAATTAATATCATTTGATATCAATTTTATTAGGGATAGAGAAAGTTAATGATAACAACATATTTTAAAACTAAACAAAACATTTTTGTGTTTCCCTGTTCACACGGAGGGATTAAAATCTTGTTTATAGCTAGAATAGAATAATGTAATTGATATAGTGTGAAGATTGTGAGTATATTATCTCCAAAGCTTCAAAAACTGATCATAAATGAAGCTCATTATGAACTCTGGTAAGAGTCAGGAATAATGTTCAAGTACAGCATTTGGTTATAGATTGATGTTTAAAGGCATTCCTCATATTGGCCAAACAAAACAAAAAAGAAGCATTCCTCACCTGAAACGCCTTGTGTTCTTTGGTCAAACTTTGTCAGATATGTGAATTAGTCACTTTTTTAAAACCGAATATTCAAATTTCACCTGCATATATGAATTCAAATTACATATCTGGCCTCTAGTACATCACTTTATAACAGCAAATCTACGAATTAAACAAAATTTTATGTATCTTTTTAAACTTTTAGCGAAGTTCTGTATTTTGGGTTTAATGAATTTACATGAGTAGTTTTTTTTTTCCTTTAGTTTTTAAAGCAGATCACGAAACAAAGCGTTTTCTCTCATGTAGAAGAATCACTTATTTTCATGTTCGTCCAAACTGTGGGCTCTGGTCCATGACCTTATGTGCTGTTAATCTAAACTTTTGGTGCAATTGCCATTAATGAAGTGAAGAAACTACGAATTGTAAGAACCTGATTATATTATAAGAATTAATGAAACGGGAAACTTTAGTAAACAAAAGCATTTTGGCTCTTGTACCTGTTTGCTGACAAACTGGAACTACTGGTCTCTCTGGTGGACGGCTTTCTTCAGGAGCTGGACAGTAAATTATCATGTCTTCGATCTAAATGTAGGCTTTTAGAAGATGCTTCAGAACATTTATTTCCGTTAATCCATTGTCTTGGGCTCTTTAGGATGCTTCAAAACACTGATTGTTGTATCAAAATTATTGTGAGGAATGCGCACCTTGGGTCTCTTATGTTTCTGTAATAGGTTTTCTTCCTTTCATCCATCTATTCTTCTTTTTTTTTTAAACTATTTGTTCACATTTTGTTTTATAACCCTTATATATGCCAAATATTCAAATTCACTGATATATATATATATATATATTTTTAAAAACTGTTTAGTATCCGATAATCATTTTGAACTATGGATAATTTAGATTGAGTCACTTTACTCATTTTACTTCTTATGATATTTAAATTACTTGACATATATGTGTCAGATACTTATCTGATATCAATACACGTATACCAATATTTTTTAGATACATATTTGAGAATTGTCCAAGTTTTTTATTAGAAAAATAAAAATTATTTTTTGATACATAGGCGTTGATGATGATGATATTATTATTATTATTATTATTATAACATCAATAATAGAGGTTTCATATATAATTAAAAACTTCCAACAAAACCTTCTCGACGATTACTTCTACTTTCGCAGGTGGACAAACATATTTGATTTTTTTTATATTCTTTCTCTAAATATGAACAATGACTCAATTGTAGAAAACTGACATGATCACTGGATTTTACCATGTTTGTCTATACTCAACCAATTCAACCTTCCATATATCTCACATAAATGATATCAATATTATGACCCTAAAAATATCCTCAAGTCAACAAATCTCCATACCCGTTTGATAATTCTTTTATTTTGATAAACCAAGATCTCCATATGAATATTGCAATGAGTCCAACATTCTAAGAGAAGGCTACGTCAAAAAAAAAAAGTTTGTATTGTCCTTGATAATGTGGACACCTCAAAACAGCTAAAAGATGTAGCTCGAGAACCTTTCTTGGGACCAGGTATCAGAGTCATTAACAGACAGAGACAAGCATGTTCTTGTCAGCGGCGGATTTGATGCCATACATGAAGTCAAGGAATTGAACTTCACAGAATCACTTAAACTTTTTAGCTTAAATGGCTTAACCAAAGTCATCCCAAGATGGGATACGAAGAACTATCAAAGGTGACAGTTACTCATGCTAAAGGTATTCCTTTAGCTTTAAAAGTTTTGGGTTCACATTTTCATTCTAGAAGCAAAACATACTGGGAAAGTGAGCTTAGAGCTCCAAAATACTGGGAAAGTGAGCTTAGAGCTCCAAAATACTGGGAAAGTGAGCTTAGCAAGCTCCAAAAGTGTCCCAGTGAGGAAATTCTAAATATACTGAATGTGAGTTATGATGGACTAAAAGTAGTAGAAAGGAGCATATTTCTAGACATTGCATTCTTTTTTAGAGGAGAACAAAAAAATCATATTATAAGGTTGTTAGATGCTTCTGGAATAGATAGGCTTCTAGATAAAACTCTCATAACTGTTTCAAATGACAACAGAATAGGCATGCATGATTTGCTGAAAGAAATGGCTGAACAAATAGTTCATGAAGAATCTGTGAAAAATCTCGAAAGACGTAGTCGATTAAAGGATGTAAATGAAGTAATTAATGTACAACAAAATAACAGGGTAAGTGAAAAGTACACAATTTTCCCTATGTTTATTCATTATTTTTTGAAGAATTTTGAAATATCATTATTTAATATTATTAGGATTTTGTTATCTTAGGAACAAATGCAATTGAAGGCATTATATCAGAGTTGCATCAAATGAAAGAAGACTTAAACATAACTGCTATTGACCCTTTCCAAAAGATGACTAATTTAAGATTTCTCAAGATTTATTGGGAAGGATATCCTTTGAATTCTCTGCTACTGGGATTTAGCCCTGAGAAACTTGTGGAAATCCATATGAGATATAGCCAAGTTAAAAAACTATGGGATGGTGTACGGGTGATCATATACTAATTTATGTGTTTGCTTGCATTCATTCAATCTAATTAAATTATGATGGCTTTTAATTGTCGCAGGATCTTGTGAATTCGAAGCTAATAGATCTGTCTCACTCTAAACAGCTAATGAAATTGCCGGATTTCTCTATGGCACATAATCTTGAAATGGTGAAACTCTTGAGTTGTTATAGTTTTTAAATTCATCCATCTATCTTGTCTCTCCGCACACTTGTCCATTTAGATGTAAGCTGGTGCTCAGAACAAAGGAGTCTTCACAGTAAGAATCCTTCTCTCAAGCATCTTGATCTCAATGGCTGCTATAATCTCAAGGAATTTTCATTCTTATCAGCCCAAACAAGTCTATTTCCCGGTCATTCTAAGCTAAAGAGACTTCCAACAAATGATTTATGTTGCTTGCCAGCTCTTCAGAAGCTTTCTCTTACCTGTTATAGTATTAACAAAACAATGAAACTACACATCCTATTTGATGCCTTACGTTCCTTGAAAGAATTATATTTGGAAGAATGTAATTTGAATCAAATCCCTGACAATATCGGTGCCTTGTCATTGTTGAAGATTTTATCACGAGATGGAAGCAATATGGAGAGTTTGCCTACCAGCATCAAGTATCTTTTAGAGCTGAAAGAAATTCGTTTGAGAAGATGTTCGTGTGGCTTAGGGCCTTTCCAGAACTTCCACCTTTCATCACTCAATTTGAGGTCGTGAACTGCACATCTTTGGAGACTACTGATGAAACGGAGCCATGAAGTATTCTTGCCGTTACAAGCCTAAACTCCTACTGATACGAAACTTAATGGCCAAATAATAAGCAATTTGTAACTCTCCCTTAATGGCCATGATTAGCAGCTAGTAACAACCGTAACCCCTTTCTTTTTTACTAAATGCTTTGTCTAAAATGATCCGCATAAATGGGCTTCAAGTTGTTCAATGAGAGGGAAGCAATGACAGAGAGTTTTCTTAAATTTTAGAGTATTTTCACTCTTGTTCTTGAGTTTTGTACCAACTGAATTCGGATCAACAACTTCTACTCTAGAACTCGATAAAGAAGAGACTCTGTTCCTTACATTTCAAAATTGTGTGAAATTGAATGTTCATGATATAACTGAACTTACTCATTTCTCACTGACGAGAGCAATATATAACAATTGTCGTGATGCTAGAGTTTGTTTCCCAGGAAACACAATTCCAAAGTGGTTCAGATATAGATACTCAGAAATCAAAGACTTCTTTTTTTTTTTTTTGATAGAAAAATCAAAGACTTCTTTTACCATTGAACTTGCACTAGCTTCTGACAAATTTTTGGGTTTTGTTTCTTGCTGCACCCTTCGTCCGTCTGCCATAAGGGAAGGAGAATCCTTTTCAATTTGCTGGAAATTCCACTTTGAAGATGAAGAGATCAATTACAGTAATGAATATGTGTTCCCTGCCTTTGGGAAGTTGAAAACGGATCACGTTTTTCTATGGGATGAGCCATTTGAATACCTAAAGAAATCTGATGAGGGTAAACCTTCCAAGTCTGTGTGTGAATTCTTCGTCGGACACATCGCGGATTCAAAGACAGCCACAGATGGCTTGATAGAAGCATCTGGAATTTGCCCAATATATGCCACAGAACTTGAAAATATAGTTCAACAGATGCAATCAGGGTTGCAGAAGGGTGCAAAAACTAAGAGATCTCATAATTTTGATGGTTCATCGTGGAAAGGATCTTTTACTATGGAATAGCAGTACCCGAGTATTTCCTCCAATCAGAATCATATTTGGACTGCTCGAATTTAACATTCCGATATTTTATTTTAAATCTTCAAAAATTATTTCTTTTTAGAGTTATATATAGCACTATTGTTAATCTTCTTGATCCTTCTTTTGGAAATAATCTTGCGTAAAAGTTTAAAAAATACATAAAATATGAGCCGTTCAAATCAAATTTACATGATTCAGTTCTATTGAAAAGAAAGGCACTATTGAGGTGCGGATGTTTTCCAACAGGAGGCAATCATATCTCAACTTGCTTACTTCTCAACACTGTTGGAATTGGAGTTGGATGCTCTGCTCATGAGATCCAAGAGCAGCTAAGATCTCAACATAGGATTGAAGGAAACCTTAGAGAAGTGCGGTTTATCTATATATATATATATATATCTTTTATGTGGCTGATATAGTGCACACGATGAATAATTTTTGTGAAAATTAATATTTTAGTCTCTATAATTTATATGAATTTTCAAATCAGTCCATATATTTCATTTTGCAGTAAAGTTTACTAAAGGGCAATTTTTTCATTTTGAGAGATTGGAAATCCTATCTTTCTTGTGTCATAAAACTCATTTTAATCATGTTCAAAACCCCAAGACCATATTAACTGAACTCCCCTTTTCTTTGAAATTTTTGAATTTGTAATTTTGATTTTCAAAGTATATTGGTCTTGATTGACTTAAGGTTCTTACTTATTTGAGTGGCTAGTTTGTGTTTCAAAAGTTCAAGTGAATTGTGGTTTCCTAGTTTTTGCGGATCAAAACACAAACTTTTCAAATTTTGGATCTTTCGGCTTGTAGGGTTTTGACCTTTATTCGATTAAGCTAGGATTCTTACTCATAGGATAATTAAGGGCATTTTTGGTTTATATTTTTTAAGGTTAAACCATTATTTCTAATTATCATTTTTCCCTTTTGTATCCAAATAGATTTATAGTAAAATTATCTATTTTTATACAAATTTCATTTTTATAAATTGTGATTAATCTAACAGATCTTTTAAAAAAAGGTAATCCAAATAGGCACTAAAATGTTTTGGCCAAGCATCAACAACGGTCGATTTTGCATGGGGAAGAAGATGCCCTCATGCCAAGCCACACCTACTCACGCTCCACCGTGCATGGTGGGGCACTAACTTCAAGCTTTTAGGATCCCATGATTTTTGAATAATTATAATATTTCAGGATCCCATAATTTTTATAGAAGTTAAACAATTAGTTTACCAATTTTTACAATCACACACGTGAACATGCTTCCTCCTTTCATCTTCCCCTGTTTCACATTTACGCAACAGAGGGCACCATGTGAACTTGAACTGATGCACTAACTTCAAGTGACTGACACCAGTAACATTGTTCAATTAATTTCTAAAACCGTATGTATAAATGAGAAAGTAGAAATTTCATAATTATCTATTCATTCAGAAAAGCAACGGAGATAGTCACATAATGTATCTATTGCCTCTCTATCCTCCAAAGGAGGTTCTTTATAATTATAAATAACGATGGTGCAAAAAACAAATTCACTCAAACACCCACTCATTTATCAGAACCAAAAAAAAATTCTTGGCCCATTTAAAAGAGGCTCCTCATTTTTTTTTTATGAGCACCAAAAGTATTCTTTAACAAATAATTAAAAACTAATTCTTTTTTAGACATAAAGGTCATTGAAATAGGTTTTAACTTTTCTAATAAAGTATTTTTCACATACACAATTAAAAATTAAATTTCGAATAAAATAGTCAAGAGAACCAAGAGAGCCTTCTCATTTGTTAGCACAGAGATTCCTCTGGTCTATTCTTGTTTCAGGGAAGCAAAGAAAAAGGCCCATGTTCACTTAAATTAATCTCAATACCAGCCCAGTTCTGTATGCCCAAAACAACCTCTGAGTTCATTATTGGGTATGGTCGGGCTTGGGGCTAGAAAATGAAGCCTGATGTCTTTATGGGCCAGGCATCGGGTTCATGGACAACTCACCCCCAACCTGGCTTATGCGTAACCTTAGATGGAATCCTAAGTGTGTTTAAATCAGATTTTACATAGTTGATTATGATTAGATTTTATCAATTGATTATAAGTAGAATTGATTTTATAGAATTAATTTTTGTTAGAATTAATTTTTTTAAAAGTGATTTATATTTGAATATTTTTATCTTAAAAGTTATTTTGATAAAATAAAATATGCTTGGATGATTTTAATTAAAAATACTTTTGAATGGATAATAACTGAAAATGTCTAAAATATCCTTATTTCTTTAATAATAATATTTATTTTTAAAAATTTTATTAATAATTTTTAATTAGAAGTTTAAAAGAATTTAAATCCTCATTAAATGCTTTTAATGGACAAAAATTAAAAAATTATAATTGATAATTAATAATCATAAGTGATAATTTTTCACTTCTCCATATTATTGATTTTAGGGGGAGAATTGATTATCTAAAATCAATTTTTGTTTGACAATCTCAACAAACAAGCACTTATTGGCTAATATAAGTACTTATAGCATTCTCATAATTGAATACAAAGACACCTTTAGTGAACATGTTTGGCTTGCAAATTACTCTGGTGCAATTCTAAAATAAAAATGGTGTCTATTTTATGTCTTTAATATTAAAAAGTATTTTGTTATTTAGAAAATTTAAACTTTTCAAAAAAACAAAAAGAAAAGAACCAAGTGACCCGCAACATAAAATAAAACTAGAGATGGGCTCCATATTTTTCATGATACCCAAAATAAAATGTTTGTATAGGAGTTGCATTATTAATAACTTGTAAATAGTAAAGCTTCTTAAAGTTCTTAATATATAGATAGATGATATGGAAATAAATGGAAATTTTAAAAAACTACATATTGCCTAAATTTTGGCATTCCAGATATAGGTTATTTTGTTTAACTTTTTTCCTGTCATGTTAATGTTGGGATTTTGGCACATAAATGCAACAAAAATTTAAAAATTTTAATTCAAAATTTCTCGAGTATTTGCCGATTTTACTTAAACCAAATAGAAAAATAAGAAATGTACTTTTGATGAATTCAAAACTTAGCTTTTATATTTTATCCATCGAATGATTGACTGAATTAAGATGAACAACTCTAACGAGCACTCACCCTCTATAGTATCCACACTAATGAGAACTCAAGGAATAGGGTGCTAGCATCTCAACTCTTGAATGTATTTATATTCTTGTTCTCCATGAAACATATAACCTCCGTATGAAAAAAAGATTGTCTTTTTAATTTAATATAAAATGTGTTATGTTTCTTTCTCACACGCTTTCTCTATAAGTGATATGTAGAATAGAAGACAAAAGGAGTTGTAAGTAGAATAACGTATAAAATGTGAAATGCATTGGAAAATTTTAGTCTTCTCTATTTATAAAGGGTGATAACTTGTTTTTTAAGTCAATCATATTTAATTTAAATACATTATTTAAATTAAATGTTGCTTTATCTCAAAGTTAGTTTAAATTAAATTAATTTAAATAATTTATTTGAATTAATTCTTATTTTCTTTCTTATTAAGTAAATTTGAATTAATATTAATTTAATTATCAATTTAAATATTATATTTAAATTGATTTATCTACTAACTTATCCATTAATTTAAACATATATAATTAAAATTAGATTATATATTATTAAATTAATCTATATATTTGTTTAATTTAACATTTAAATTAAATAATACATTATCTTCATTTAATTTAAATATATATTTTGAATTGAATCATATTTAATTCAAATATATTATTTAAATTAATTCCAAATTTTTTTAATTTAATTCTACCATTTAAATTTAATTAAGAATTATCTCTATTTAATTTAAATAGCACTTATTTAAACTAAATAACGTGTGTGTATATATATATCATATATATATATATAAATTTCTTCTACCGCCTTCCAAAATAGAGATAAACTATTATTTTATTATTCAATAAAATAATATTCTCTTAATTAAATTACAAAGCATTCTAGAATATTTCTATTAATAATAGAATATTATTCTCTTATTTCAAATGAAAAATATTTCTAGAATTTTCTATTCTAAAATATGAAAACCTTTAGAATAGATAGATACATTAAAGGAGGATATTTTTCTTGATTCAATGAATCTAGATATTTAGTTCGTATCATGTACGTTCTTGCGTGTGACCTTATATGTTTATATAATGTGGATAGTTAGTCTGAAATTTCTTTTGACCCACAAGTCATAAAATGTTTCTAGCAAAATATTACAACTACCCAAATTATATGAAAATTGATAATTAGATACAATCTGTCTTATAGTACATATCATGTCATTTTCATCATGCGATATTTTGGTTAAGCAGAAGACATGGAATTGTTACTCTCATATAGCTTAATTATGCTTTCACAATTTTGAGCTCGAACAATGTACCTCTAATCTTTATTTGTATTCCCATATAAGATTATCAATCAAGATCATACTGGTTTTAATTCATTATTACCACAATGATAATTGACTAGGAATGTTTAAAATAATTATATAATTATTTATGGATCCTATTATAATGAAAATATACAAACAATAGAATAGATATAATAAAAAAAATCTTTTAACAAAGATAATGATTAAATTCAAACGATTGGTCTAAGCCACAATATCCAACATATAACAAATAACACTAGCAAATTTCCCCATGATTGATTTGATATGGTAGGTTTTCAGACCCCTTTAAGTCACACTATGCACACAGAACACACAAAATAAATAGGAAAAAATATCTCATAATTTCACACCAAATCTCGATGATAAAATGAGCAAAAACGGTGAAATATCTTTTTTCGTGTGTATAAACTTGAAAGTTCAAGATTCATTCACAAGAATCTTCAATGAATTATTATTATTATTATTTTTTTGGCACCCTTCCCTTTTTCTTCAAACCAGGAATATGATAAGTAGTCAGGCAATACGGATCCAAATCCTCTGCATCATTTTATTTTTTGGATAAGCAAATCCTCAACATCTTTTTAGGGAAATCCACAACATGTTGATAGCAAAAGCACAAAAAAAAAATCCAGATAGGTAAATTTTAACATATCTTTAATATTATTTCTTAACTGTAACTATTGTCTATTATTGTTATTATTATTATAGTCATGGTTACATGGGCCACTTTTTTATTAGAGAAAAGTTTAGGTGGGTTGGTCTGGTAGGTACATAGGACATTTTAAAACTAAAATTACCTTTTCAATTCCATTTTTTATTTTATTTCATTTTGGATGCCAAGGAACAATTTGCTCTTTAAATTTCGAAGAAATGGGCCAGACTCAGACTCAATGGGAAGGTCCATTATCAGCTCTATGACCGAGGCAATGCTAGTAGAATGAAAAGGAATGTCATGTATGGCCCATAATTTCATTGCGGTGCATCAGAGCAAACGACACCGTTTCAAATTTCGAAGGAGGAACGATTGGAACCCTGAAATTTCAATTAGGCGGGAAAGGTTATCCATTTTGCCGCCACCAATCTAAACAACATAGTTGATCTTTCTATTTGCTCGCTATGATCTGAATCTCCGATTTCAGACACAGAAAGAGAATCAAAGGAAATATGCAGATTCGTGTGAAATGCAACTGTGGGGAAGGAGACTGCTCAGAGTGGGCCATTGTTGAACTTCAAGGCGCTGTTCAAGCTCAGCCTTTATTCCAAGATCGCCTCCAGAACCTTGAGATAGGTGTTCTCTGCCGTCCTTCTTCTCAGGTATCGTCGTTCTCTAGTTCTTGATCCAAAACTGTAATTGATATCTTGGGTTGATTTCTAACTCGGATCTAATTTGTGTTCAGGAGGTGTATACTTTTACTGTTGGGTATCATGAATTGACAGGATCGAAAATTCCCTTGAAGAAGCCAATTCTGGTGCTGAAGAAAATTAAAAAATCGGATGTAGACAATGGCTGCAAGACTAATTGTAACGTTGAGCTTCAAGTTATCGGAATCATTAGGCATAAGATTTTGTTCAAAACCAGACCGAAAGCCCTCATTTCAAGTAAGTGTTCTGTGGTTTTGTTAGTCTTTTTGAATTTTTGATGCACCATTCAAGTCTTGGAGACATTTTGAAGCAATGCATCTGATTGGTTTCTGGCTTATAAGCTTACCTTCCTTTCATCCCCCCACTCGATGGGATGTTATGCCCATCAACACTCAAAGGTATAATTAATTCCGATGATGATATAATTAGCAATGTTAACTTACCAATCTTAAATCAGGAAGGTGTCCTGTCCTGTCCTGTATAGGGACGTCAACAGGAAGAAACTTCTATTTTAGTTTAAAGAATTTGTAGTTGGTAATGCATTTACTAGATTCAAAGCAAAATAGAATTTATAATTTAGGTTCTCTTGCACTATTTGATTTTATTTTTGTCTCACTTTTGAAACCTTTTCCACTGTGACCAATTGATATTTCTTTCGTATCTATTACCTTACCTTCCACTGCCTCATTTTATCCCTCCACACCTTCCAAATCAAAACTAATCTCTCCTTTGGGTAAAAAAAAATTTGTTTCCCTGCATCATTGCATGTACGGACTTTTACCCCTCTTTACTTAGATAGCGCTATTCTAATTTTTGTCAAGATTTCTTCTATATCTGTTAGCACACGTCCTTCCCATTCTGACCAACTTTTGCAAGTTGCAATGCGTCTTTTATTTGTTTATTAATACACTTTTTGGAATCCTATCTAGAAGTAGCCCACTATTTTACATGATGCTGTAGTGCGTGGGCCATGATGCAAAATTTTTAAGCTTATCATTTAGCATCATAAATCTTTGTTAACTAAAGTCCAAACCTAATCAAATTCATGTCATCTTTTAATCCTGCTGGATATGTCTTATAGGATACTGTTCTCTTCAATCTTAATTTCATTTTGAAAAATTGCACCTTAATTCATCGTCATTACACTTGCTAAATTAATTCTTATTCAGCTGAACTTTAATTCTACCCTACATAAAAAGCTTATGGACCCTATAGATTGTCCCATGTGGAATAACTTACAATTCACTCATGAAGGTGGAGAAAGGAGAAATAATCTGATTCTTTGAGTAAAGTGACACAATGTTTCCCATTTCTTTCAAGCTTCTCTGGTAACAACAACTCAGCAAATTCATGTTATAGTAATGATTTCCATACTCTCATGGGGAATCTTAATTTCTTCTCAGAACCCATTAAATACATTATATATCAACATATATTAATGCTATCTATTATATATTATACAGTTAGACTTTGTTTTCAACAGTTTGTTTCTGATTGAGAATATTGTGGTTTACAAAATATGCAAACTTCATTTCTCCGTCATGAAGGTAGACACTGGAAGCAGTCATTATATCTAATAAAGTATGAAAACCTGGTCTATTTTGAAATTTAGAAGGCTTGCAATTCTGTTACAATTGGGATGTTGGTGTCTACATTGCCCAAACTGGAGGCTACTAGACATGAACAGTTTATAAGAAAAACTTATAATCTATATCCTTAGGCACTTACCATCAAGTTTTCTAATAAAACTTACCAAGAAAATATGTCACAACTTAAAATATCAATAGTTGACTTTTTTTTAAAAGGTTGTCAACTGGATCATAATTTTGTTATACAATTTAATAAAAAAAAAGAAAAAAAAAACATTCGGTATCTAGGTTTCTAAATCTCCCTAAGGTTCTTTAATGTATTATTATTATTAGATCATTCCTAGAAGCCATTTGGGAAAAATGGCTTATAAATAGTTTGATGATGTGATTTATCTAGCTTATATGAAGCTGCAAATTCTGTTGTTTTAGTGGTATAATGTTCTTTTCTTTTTTTAAATTTTGAAATTAAGGGGTCTCACTAAATGATTTTACCACAGATATATCCTTCTATGCAATGCACAAGTCAGATTTCTAATTTTTTATAATTGAATAATCTACACTAAATTTTGTAATTAGCGTAGAGATTGGCAGCTGCATTGGTTGTTTTGAATACAAATAATAATAGTAGGTCGGCATTTATCAATTTGCATTTAGATTTTTTCTTTCCCATTGGCCCATGCCTTGTGTTGTGACATTTAAGGCCGACAACTGATGTTATCCCTTCATCTTCCAGAGCCAAAAGCAGAAGCGAGGGAGAGACAAAAGCCCATCATGTTAGCCTCTGTTCCTTCTCAACAATCAGCATAACACTGTTAAAGAAAGCTCATCATTCTCAATGGTCGGCCCCCATATGAAATATCTCGTTCCATGTCATATTGCAGCTGGACCAGAAAGCTCAAGAAGCTCAATCACAAGTCAGAACGTTGACGATAAACTTCATATCATTCTCATCCCAGTAACCATGATTCATGTATCCATATTATTTCCTACCACATTATATCTTTGGATCATCTATTATTACGACAGGGACCGCCACTTAGCTCTTAGAGGCCTTTGCTTTATCAGATTTTTATGGAATCCTATGGTCGTCTGAAAGATCAAATAGCCCCAAAAACATAAAATTATTTGTAACTTATAAATTTGAAAATATTATTATAATTAGTATTATGAAAATACTGCCCCTGCCTTATCTTCTATACGCACCAAGCCCAAGAGAGATAGATTATCAGTAAAGAACAAAAGAAGTAAACCGAGTGGACTCTGTTGAAAATTGTTGTGATCTCGCCCTCATTGAGATCAGAGTTTAATCGAACAAATCCTAATAAAGCATCATCGGCTTGTTTCTTTCTTCCTTCCTTCCAGAGACACTCAAGCTAGCTGAGAAATTAACGGCGGACTCTGAACGAGGTCCTCTTTATCCTTCTTCAAAACTTGGCTCTCATTCCGACACAACCCCTTCCTCGGACTACCTCCCATCGGCATTATCACGTTGTAACTCGCCGACCGCCGCATCGACCCGTGGTTCAGCAGAATATACTTCCGAACATCCTCCGGCAACCTCAGCGTATACCTCTCCACCTCACAATGACCCGTGGAATTCGACCTCGTCAACTCCGTCAACCTTCCCGACTTCAACCGATCTTCCCCGACAGTCACCCCCCCGCCGTCATCGCCGGCGTTCGCACCGCTCTGATCTCGACCCCTTTCGTCCTTCTCTGTATCGCCATGTTCGTCTCTGGGGTTATCACTCTCGATAACGTTCAATTGAGGTGGAACCGTTATGGCCACCTGACCGTAATCTGGGGTTAGCATCTCTCGACAAACAGGACAAGTCACGTGGGATGATAACCAAGCTTCGATACATGGAGGGTGGAACACGTGATTGCATTTGGGAAGCAATCGGAGGGTCTCGTAGTCTTTGAATTCGCTCAAGCACACTGCACATTCAAGCGCTCCTTTCCCCATTTTGAGGTCTTTAATGGTGGAATAGACGAGGATGGGGAAGGTGTCCAGGACTTGCGGATCAATGCCCTCGGAGCACGAGCACGGCCACTCTCTAGCTGGGGCGGCGGTGGCAGTGGCGTTCTCCTCGGAGCAATGGCGGAGGTAGACGGAGAAGAAACCCATGAAGAGGAAGGCGCAGAAGAGGGCCCCCACCATGGCAGCAATTGAAGGGTCCCAGTTCTGGTGGGACGCGAAGGATGGCTCCGGCTGCACGGCGGATTGCGCGGCGGCGCGAAGCACGAATGACAGGAAAAGCAGTTGAGCCCATGTGAGAAGGCTGAAATGGAATCTTGTGGTTTGGATCATCTGGGTTCAGAGGAAAGAGTGGAATTAATCGATTATTGAATTAATTGTTGTGAAAGGAAATGCATGAGAGGGAATTTCCATTGGGTGTGTTGTGGGAAGGTAGAGGAGAAACAGAGGTTTGGTTTTCGTTGGAGAAGACGAAGTCTATGGGTCTGACAGAGATTTTTCTTCTGAGGTCTAATGACTGATTGGGAGGGCTACTTATTAGCATGTTAGTATTATTTTATTTATTTAGGGAAAATTATGAATTACCCTTTTACTTATCTTGAAATCAGTTACCCTCTGGCCAAAAAAATGAACATCAGTTGCCCTGAAAGCAGTTTAGTAGTTTGCTTTGTATGGTTAAAACCGTATTCTTTATATACCAAAAAAACAAAACGTATCCTTTTAAATTCTTATGTTTTGGGGCAAAAGAAAAAAAAAATTCTTATGTGTCTATGGGCCAAAAACTAATTCTTATGATATCACCTTGTTATTGCTTTTTTTTTTTCCCGTTAATCAATCCTCCTGATTTCTTGTTATCACTTCACTAAAAAAAATTATGATTATTACACTTTTATATTATTTAGAGAATATTATAATCAAAGAAACTAATTAACCAAAAATATACTAATTTGCGACACGTTTTCTGTTTTTAAATCTCAACTTAGTAATTTGTTGGCCAAAAAAAATCTTCACTTTAACGTCAGAATAGTTTGTCCACAAAGATAAAACTTAAATTTTTGACGGTCATATAACTTTTCATTAAAAATGATATAGAAAATAAGACTGATATAAAGTTTACTTTTCTGCTCTTCTAGTTATATTTTTTCCTTCTCATTTATATAAAACTATATAGCATCAATATGTAGGAAAATTAGAATCCAAATCACTGTTCATAAAACATTGTGCTAAAAATCTGGAACATTTTCTCTTTTATCAACATAATTAACTACCATTGCAACTAAGTCATGCATTGATGAAGAATCACGTGGAGGGAGATCTCCTGCTCACTATGGGCAATGTCAATGAGTTATATGGCTGATTTTAAATCGATCAAGCGTGATCGGCTGACCCTAGTAGGGTTAATCATGTAAGTAAAATTAAACAAATCATAGATTTTTTCTTTTTATATAACTGTATGATATTTAATAATAGTATTGGTCCAGTTTTATACTCAATAAAATAACTCTTTCAATATGACTTTCTTAAGGGATAATTGGATTTTGAGGCGAAAAGATAAAAATATTGAATTTTTGGTATCAAAATTGGTTTAAAAAAATCTACTCTTGGTTCAAAAAATTTAATTCTCAATCCAAAAAAATCAATTTTAACACCAAAAATTAAATATCTTTATTTTCTGGTTCTAGAACCCAATTATCCTTTTTTTTTTTACTACAAAATTCAAAGCTAAGGCCTTTTTTTAGGAGATATCAAATCTCTGTATTCATCTCAACCACTGTGGATATAGCAAATCATTTATCTAATCACAAAAAAGCTGTTTATGAATTATGGACTTTGGAAGAGAAAAAAGAAAAATAGACGGCATCCGAAAGCGGAAATAACACACCTACGCCTGCGCCAAAATACTTAGGAAAAATCACTATTAAATCTCAAAATATAAATATATTTATTAAAAAGTTTTAATATTATAAAATATTCCACTCAAATTCCATGATTAAAATTGGTATAGAATCCTAAAAAATAAGTATAAAATCATAAAAAATGAGTATAAAAAATTTCAATATTGAGTATAAAATTATGCTATAATATTTTATACTCATATTCCATTATTTTATACTCCATAATAAAGTGTTTTATACTCATTTTTTGGAACATGAGATTTGGGTGTAATATTTTTTAGTGTTGGAATCTTCAAATAAATATTTTCACATATTGGGATTTTTTAGTGATTTTCCCAAATATTTATTTGCGCAGTTTTTGATGAATAAATCATTATTAAAAATTATTAAACATCAATTTAATGAACTACAAATTTAAAGCGTGGATATACGAAAGAACTCCATTAAAAGTACATAGAAAAAGAAAGCTGGGAGTTTTTTTCCATAATTTCTTTCAAATAAGCATATGTCAAAATTAGACAAGAATATAAAAGAGTTTGTCCGTTTTCTTCTCGTCCTTGAATAATATATCACCATCAGAATGTTACCTGACCTTAATTTTGAAATATTAAAAAATTACTCACAAATAAATCCAAAAAATTGGAGAATTATTATATGCCGAAGAGTCTAGAAATGCCACCTGGCCGTGAGAAACAAGTATTTATTCCCCATCTAAGAAACAATTTTGTGGTGATAAAATGAATACTGATCTAGAATTATGATAAAATAAGATATTAAATTCGTGCAAGCCAAAAAAAATATATATTTATCTATAAAGGAACTAAAATTTAAAAACAAAAAGACAAAAAAAGATGAGACCAGAATTGGCACACATGTTTCGTACAAGCTTGAATATAGTTAAAGCATCATGTCCCAAGTCTTCACGTTTGCTTAGGACAATAAATATTATTTATATCTAAATTCTTTAACGTTAAGCATAACTTTTAATTATGTCATATAGATCCTCCGAATTAAATTTAACTAAAATGAGTATTGAAAATAAAAGTGGGTTTTATCTCTCTTTTTTCTCTCTATTCAATTTAATTGAAATATTTTAATGATCAATCAATCGTGCCCTTGCTTGCTGCAGGAAATTTTGGAATATTATAAGATACGATACTAATAAGCTGAATTGCACTTTTTTGTAATACTACTGCTAAGATTATTTTTTTGGCTAAAATATGTGTTCCTGCCAAAAATACTCGGGGCCACAGCCACACTTTTTTCATCATTTGGGAATTGGGAGTAAGAGTTTATGCTCAGTGAGTTAAGATTCTTATTATTTCCATGTTTATTCTTACTTCTTGCTACTAATACATTACTATCTTACTTTCAGTTTATAATGTGTTTTTAATTACCGCATGCGGATCAAAAGTAGTAGTTAATAACTAAAAAAATTATTATTTCTTAAGTTAACCTCATTTAATATAATTGATCTATAAATTAAACTCCTTATTATTAATTAAATTACTTCCTTTCTTAAGGTATTTTGGGCAAAACAAAATTAAAAATACTATGTAATCTTTAAAATATCTTGTATTATGAAACATAAATTTTTAAAAAATATGCGGGAATATTTTGTTGATCATGATGTTTGAGTTGTCACTAAATTCAATCAAAATTGTAATAGAAAGAAAAGGTCTTATTATAGAACCAATAAATTATACAAATGGCTTAACATGAAGGAAGAAGAGATTTAACGGATTGCCATGGGTGCGAAAGATAAATGACTCATGAGTATTTTAAGTCTGAATAAAATCATTAAAATGTCTTTCACCAAAAAATATTTAAAATTCCATGTTGAATTCCAGATATTCTTAGTTTGTATGATGTAGGGTAAATTCCATGCACTGTGGTTAAACTCAAGGGTGAATCTAATAGTAGGGTAATTAATGGTCAAAATCTAAAATGTTAAGGTTTTAATTTTAAACACTTATAGATTAGGAAGGCTATACGCAACACGTTCAAGTGGGGTTATGTATATTTTAACTTTTTTTATTTTGTCAGAATAATACTTCTAAGATATTAAATCACCTCTATCTGGTAAGTGATTTTACTCGGATTCTTTGGTTTGAAGGAATTTAAGCATGAATGCTCTTATATTTCGTTTGGTTATTCCCTTAAAAGAAAAAGAATCGAAGTCAGAAAAGTGCATGCAATGTCTAATAATGCATCTATATGCAATCATTATTCAACAGTTTGTGATATTTTCTTAAAGTAAGGGCACAAATATTCTTAACAAAAAAAAAAGTAAGGGTATAAGTTATGCTTTTTATGGAGAGACCCTACAAAAAAATTTTAGAGGCTAATAGTGCAAGCATCACTGTTAAATAATTTTATTAGCGGTGATGTTTTGTTATTCTTATGGTGCAGTTAGACTTTCTTGGCAATTAAAGTTTATTTGTCACAACGAAACAAATGCTGCTAAATGATATAAAAGTGATGATAAAAATTGTAGTTAAATCAATACAGCCACGTAAATATATATATATATATATGTCGCCCCTAAAGTCCCAATAATTTGATATTAATTTTTAAGATTAGGAAATTCCTTTTTTTCCTTATAGTATCAGTATATAATCTAGCTAGGTTAACTTCTTTAGTACTTCTAATAAAAACTTTGAATATCATATAATTATTCTTCGATACGTCCGTCTATTTTCATTGTGTTGAAATGACATTGGATTGTTGAGGTGAGGTATCGTCCTCTTGGCAAATTCAAAAAGGTTGATTTCATTCTAGGTCTTGTAAATAAGATAAGTGAAGATAGGGTGGCATTTGATAAGATTCTTGACTCTATCATATATTATACTTAAACTTCCAGCTACACACACACACACACACACACAAACACACATATATTATGAGACATACTTCCGAATGGAGCCCTTTTTTTAAGTGGCCAAAAAAATTGAATAACATCATCATTTCACCGAGATGGGAGATGGCAATTACTTTAGAAGACTTGAAATGGCAAAACAAGTAAAAGCAAAGAATTTAATGAAATACTAAAATTGGAATGACGAAAGACCCATTTGAGCATGAACAATTACTTCAAAAGAAAGACTTGAGATGACTAAAAGTTTCATGGTAAGGTTTATTTGGTCACACACTGATCTCAAAATCAAAAAATGAGAAAACAAGAAAAAATGCAAAACTTAACAAAATACTAAAACTGAAATGATGAAGACCTATTTCAGAAAGGCCCACCAAAGTGATTATCATAAAAAAAAAAATAGAAAAAAAAGGTCCCATTGAGGCATGCGATTTTTATAAAAAAAAAATGAAAAATGGAACCGTTACCAAAATTTTAAGGAAGAATTCTAAAAAACCTAAAGACATAGGAAAGGATGGTCTATAAATAAAAGAGTTAGATTTGAGAGTCGATTGTAGGTGGGAAAAGTGTTAGGCACTCTACGTTACCCATTCAAAAGAATGATTACCCTAAATTTATTGTGCTCTATTAAATAAACCTTAAAAATAAATTATCCTTGTGATTTTATATTTTATTACTACATCCAAAGAAGAATTAGATGAAAAAGAAAATATAATATTTTTATAAAGCGGACTTGACCTAGGATAAAAGTCTAAAATCGACGTATCCTTAAAAGAGATCAAAGTATATGTAATTCGGGTTTTAAATTTGTGTCACTTAATTTGTTAGTGCCTTTTCATTTTGTAAAAAAACGAGTTATCCTTTGTTATTTAGTTTTATTTTTAGAAAAAGGGATCTAATAATAAAGATTTTACTTACTTTTTTTTATATTGACTTTAGATTTCAGATAGGGAAAGTATTTCTTTTATAAAAAAAACATTGGACCTGCAGTGAAATTGTCACTTACAGAGGAAAAATACTTAGATCTGCGGTGAAACTGTCAGTCATGAGTCTATTAAATGAGGAAAATTATTTATATATGTGGTGAAAATGTCATTCACGGGCCTTTTAAAAATAGGAAAAAAACTATTTGAATCAACAGTGAAATTATCACTCATGGTCCAACATTCAATATTCTAGGTTTTAGCATCAATCCAGGTAAACTCTAATAAAGAATAGGGATGAAGGTAGAAAAGACATGAATTATTTGCATTTTTTTTAAGATGCAAAATACCAATATAAAGACGCCACCACTAATACAAACATAATGTCATAGTTTGTAACGCATCATTTCCTGTCTTAATGCGTTACCTTCTTGGCTACATGTATATGTGCGTGAGGATCCCATATAATAATCTCACTAACGTATATGTGCGTGAGCTCGTAGATGTAGCCATATATAAGAGGCTTCAAGTTCAAGTGTCGACCACATGCAAGAAAGAAAGAACAATAGCACCGAATTAATAAGTGAAGTCATTAGCTCACCTTCATAGCAGAACACAAGTTGTAGAGTTGTCAATTCGGACCGGCCCGACCCATTTGGGCCCGGCTCGAGGTGGGCCGGCCCAAATGCCCGAATTGAAAAATGGGCTTAATTTTTCAAGCCCGAGCCCGTGAGATTAGGCTTATGGGTCGACCCGCGGGCTTTTTTTAATTTTTTAATATTTTTTTTATGTTTTTTAATAAAAATTTTTATATAATTATGTAAATTAATACAATTAATTATTATCATAATTTAAATTAATACAACTAATTATTATCATAATTCATCAAAAACTAACATAATATTTAAATTTTACAATTTACATATCACTAATTAATAAAATAATATGTATTTTTTAATATTTTAAACCAAAAATAAAAGAAAAAGAAAAATGTTTCAGGCTTTCGGGCCGGCCCACCACGAGCCGGGCCTAAACGGGCCAGGCTCAAAAAGCCCGAATTATGTATTTACTCCCAAAATTGAGGCCCGAGCCCGCTCATTTTTTCGGGCTTTTCGGGCCGACCCGTCGAGCTTGACCTATTTTGACAGCTCTAACAAGTTGTCTCTTAACCTTTTGCCCATTTTCTCTTTCTTGCATTTCCAACATTCAACTCTCCTATTCCCTATGTCGCAATCTCTATTATTCGTGCCTAAAGCTTTCTAGAACACTTGCTGCCTCCACCGATTGATGGCCCTACTAGCTCTCAAGCCCTCTATAGCTAGCCATATATTTCTTAATTCAAAATATTTTTAAATTTAAAAGATATGTCTCTTAATCTTTTGAAAAATCATTAAATCACCCTATATTAAAAGGTCTTAAGAGATATTATTTTTTATTTATTATTATTAGTTTTTCTACGTAACTGCTCTCTTAAATAATTTAAACCCTCTATCTTCTTATTTCAAATCCCAAGGATATGAAGGTTATCAAGATTTTAAAAGATATTATTTTGTCATTATTATTATTATTATTATTAGTTTTTTACTTTACATATTTTAATTAAAAGATAATTTTCAAATTTTACTCTAAAATCTTTAAGGATAAATCAGAAATATTTTATATTTTAATCTCTTTTATATTTTGGATTTCCTATGAGATAATCTCCTAGGATATAGATTTTATCTTCATTTATTATTTTTATTTGATTTCATTATCCTTTCATACAAATACCCTAAATGAGACATTTTCTTTTATTTTTATGTATTTATAATTTTTATTCTAAATGGTACGGAAAAAATACGATATTCACAATTGCTTCTTTTTACCTTTTCTTAGGTGAAGGAGAAAAATTTAATTTTGAGATTTTGCCTAAGGAACAAGTAAAGATAAGAACATACATTTTGTGAGGCTAATCATGCAATGCAAAAGGGGTGACTTGATCTCTCCTAACAACACTAGACTATGCATAGGACCTAGCCTTGGGAGGATTAAGACTCTTCTAAATGTAAGAAAAAGACTAGATTGCCCTCACCTCATAAGGTTAGTATGATTGACTTTGTATGGAATCATTTAAGGCTAAACACCAGGCTATTCATCATATGTATTTTTCAAGGAAAATGAAAGTTTTGATATCAAAATGTACTTCCACTAGCCATGTATGAACTATACTTTAGTTATTATTCTTGAGATTTTTAGGAGTTGTTTTATTTTCTATTTAAGATTAATCTTTTAATTGGACCTGAATTCAGAGTTTCCCATAACTTTACCCATGCCTGTGGGTCCTTAACATTATTGAGCAGTTTCTATAGTATCTCTAGTATGCATAAATAAATCAGGAATTCGGTATCTTATTTTTATGTCTTAGATGATTTTAAAGTTAGGTAATAATAATAGGATAATGCATACCCATCTAGAGTGAACTATAATTTTATACTTGTTTGGACCCATACTTTGGTGCAATGGAATAATTAGGGATTCTCTCAATTTCCTAGAACATTTTGTGCTTAGCTTTTATGAGGGACATTTTTACTTTCTCGAGCCCTTATGTGCTCTTTTGACACGAAGATTAAATATTGGTGATACAAACCCCTAGTTACTTAAACTTATATAACTCGTTGCACCAAAATGCTTTTAACACACTCATAGCTCATAATACACCGTTTGAGAAGGACAACAGTTTTTGGTGAAACCCTCCCTAGTTACTGAGCATAGCTCGAGCCAATGGAGCATATTATATCTATATTTTGTATTTTCCACTTACTTCCCTTTAGGATTGTTTCAACCTGACTTATTTTCCTCAAGATACATTTTTATGGGCCCAAACAAGAATTTTATTATAACTCTAACATGAGTATATAAAATTACATTCTCCTTTCCTAACTCCTATAGATTTTCAGAGGTGAAAAGATCACTGTTACCTCTTATAATAAGGTCTTTTCCATTCATATGGCCAGAAATCAAGCCTTGAATAGCTTGCTTAAAGGACCCAGTTATCTGCCAACTGTGTCGAACCTTGTTGATTATCTTCTATAGATCTGATTGTACTTAAATATATTTAGGAGTTACTAACTTATTTTAGTACACGAAAATCAACTAGAATCTTCTAGGTCCTTTCTAGGATATGTATTTTCTTAATATTCAATTTCAACTCCTCCCGAACCATATCTCTTCATGTCCATATGATAACCAATGGAGTTTTCTCTTGGGCATACTATTTCACTTGGTTTAAATGTTCCTATCTCCCACAAATTGAGTCATGAAGTTTAAAAATTATTTTTTACACATGACTAATGAATTAGCTACCATATTCTTTGAATCTAGGGGTGAAAGGCATACATCCAAGTTGATGCCACTATGGTGAAAATATTTCAATTGAACAATAACTTAGGACTAAACAAAACAAGGACCGAGATGACCATTTATTCATGGTGAAATGACTTGGCTTTCTTTTTTTTTTTTAATCCTAAACACTTAACTTAAACAATATGGACCATTATTGACTTGACTTAATTAAATGACCAAACAAAATATCATGTTAATGAGTTACCCTTCTTTACTTGGTTGCTAAGTGAGAAGATAGTATTGTGCAATATTCAAAACTTAGGAACAAGTGAAGACAAGAACATGTATTTTGTTTGGACATCAAAGAAAAGAAATAAAAGAGGAATGGATAAACAATGCTAGCCAAAGCTGGACTTGAGTGGTAGTAAAGTGCTTGAATTTACAGGACTTTGGTGGATACTTGCCGTTATAAGGTTTTAGGAGCCAACCAAAGTTGGGCTTTGGTGGTAGTGATATGCCTTTCTTCATAGGGTTTTGGTGGATGCATGGTGTTACAGGACTTTAGGTGCCAACCAAAGCTGGGCCTTGGTAGTAGTGATGTGCCTATCTTTATAGGGCTTATGCGGATGCCTGTCATTACCAAACTTTGATAGAGAGTGCCAGTTGTTACTAGGCTTTGATGGTGGTGATGTTCCTATCTTTGTAGGACTTTGGTGGATGCCTGCAACAAAGCTTTAGGTGCTAGTCATTACTGGGCTTTGATAGTAGTAATGTGCATATATTCATTAAAGCTTTGGTGGATGCTTACTATTATAAAGCTTTGATGGAGAGTGACAGCTATTACTATGCTTTGATGGTAGTCATGCATCTATCTTTGTAGGACTTTTGGTAGATGTCTGTCGTTACAGGTGTCGCACCCAAAAAAATGCGACGGAAGGAGAAAAGAGAACAAATCTAGTTTTCGAGTGAAAATCGACTTGTGAGGAGTCACCACCAAAATTTTGAGGGAAAACTTTGGAAAACCGAATTGAATAGGAAAAGGATGGTCTACGTAAGCAGAATTGGATTCGAGAGTCGATTGTATGTGGGGAAGGTGTTAGGCACCCAATAACACCCGTTCTTAGGAACAGTTACCTTACGTTGATTGCGTAAATTAATATGACTTTAAAAAATATTTTCGTTTTCCTTTTATTAATCACATGCAAGAACAAGGGTAAAGAAGAATTTGAGGAGATTTGCAAAACTTGGACAATAGAATAAGAAAAATAATTTAACTTAGAAATTAAGGGGGTTTAGAGAAAAAAATGAGGAAAAGAAATTCAAGAAAATAAATTAAAAAATAAAATAAAGAAAGTAAATTAAATTATGATTGAGGATATTTAAGCAAAATGGGGGAAAGGAATTAAGAAAATAAATTGAGAAACATTTATCAAATTAAGGAAAAAACACCAAATAAATCAGAAAATATTTATTTATCTACAAAGGCGGACTTGACCCAGGATCAGAGCCTGGGACTTACGTACCCTGCGATGGGGATCAAAGTCCACGTAGTTCGGGGCTAAAAATGCGTGTCTGTTGGTTGATATTTTTAATTTTTGTAATAAGAGAAAGCTAATGAAAAATAATTTAACTTTTTTGTAAACTAAACAATTTTCTGAAATTGAGTTGGTGTGTTTTAATTTACAAAATACAACTTAATTCCATTTACTTATGCTTATTTTATTTTGCTTGAAAACGTTTCTTGTTTTTGATTTTGAAAATGCTTTCATTTGATTGTTCCCCCTTTTTTTAAAAAAAAAATCATCACATTTTTTTTTTTGGAAATTTTTCCTAAAAAATGAAAATTAATTTATCTGATGCAGACTCGCAGTCATGCCCGATAAACTGGTTTTTGAATTACCTGCGGAAGTTCCTAATCTCGCGGTATAAAGGTTTTGTTATACCTTCAAAGCGAAAATTTCAAAAATACTATTTTTCAATATTTGATGAATAATTACACATTTGAATACAAATGGAGAGGACTCACTAGATTATCAAAATTTATCCATTTAGTTATTTTCTTCCTTTTTTTTTTTTTGAAACAGGATTATTATTATTTTTCCTCTCTCTTTCCTTTTTTTTTTTTGAAAGGTCATTTAACTGGTGTATCTACGTGGATTCACAATCTCATGCGATAACTCAGAATACCTACGTGGGTTCCCAAAACCTCACGTGGTATGACTATTAAATCACTTGTTTATATTATTATTATTTTTTTTAATAAACACCAATACATATTATTTATTTAAAGCATTTCAAAATTATATATAACAAAGAATTACTCATTCAGAAATTTTTTTTTTAATAAAATAAAAATTGGAGTAACCAAAAGCCATTGAGGCCCATTATGTGGATAGCTTTATGGAGCACTCGTACACCCTATAGACTTACAAAGTCAGGCCCATACAAATTAAGTATATACCTAAGCAACTTCTCAGCGTCAGGCCCCACTAGAAAAGCTAATAAATCATAACAATCTTCCTAATGCCGGGCCCATTGCAAAACCCATTGGAATATGTATAGCAAACTTCTCAAAGTCAGGCCCACGAGTAAACAGTTCAGTGTTTGCAACCCAGAAAGCAGGGGATCTTTTGAAGCTAAATTCTCATGCCAAAATCCACTTCCTATGCCATAAAATTCCGCATACCATATTCAAAGAAAAAGGAACACGACTCTGCAGTTTGAGGGGCTTCGAAATTTCACGCCATAAGCATGATATGAAGCCCCACTTTCCACCATAACTCACAACTGGGATAGCACTCTCTATGGCTCAATTCCAGACTCAGGGTTCTCTTTGTGATCATTATTACCTGGACAAAACAGGTTCAGGACTAAAACTACTCCGCCTTTCCAACACATACCCACTGTACATGTAAACACTGACCCTCACATAAACATCATATCACATTCACATTACTAACCAGCGCAACCGCAAACTTTCAGAGATAGACAGATCAAGCAAAATGCATAGAAAATCATTTACCGCAGAATACAAATGACGCCAAACAAATTTGGACAATGGTGCCTATATGTCTTAAGTAGAAGTCGAACTTGTTTTGTTCATATTTATCAGTCACATGTATTTATTCCTTCTCTCACTCTTTCCTGTTTTGCCAACTAACCCCAAAACTGAACATAAGCAAAAATGAACCAGACCCGTGCCACCGTGAAGCAGAGTATTGAAGAAGAATGAATCATCGTCCGAACAGGAAAACAAAATTTTGAAACCGAATGGAAGGAAAAAAACAAAGTACCGATCAATAATTTCTATAGCTCACTTTGTGATTCCTCACGCGTTCTGGATCATCGCAGTAACAGAGGACAAGACCGGTGACTCGGACTCAGCTCTCCCCTGTTTTTCCGAGCTCCAGCCCCCCCGCTTTTTCGTTCACGCGTGCTGCCCTCTCTGTTGTTCGGTTAGCCTAGCTCCCTCTTGCTCTCGATTTTTTCTCCTTCCCCGTAGAAAATCCGCCCCTCCTTGCTCTCCCCTTCGTGGTCTGCTTATCTCGGCTTTTATAGAGCTCCCGAGTGCGTGGTCCCCTGTTCTGCACATTTCATGCATATCTCCCTTGTCTTCTCATGCTTGCGTGCTGCTCTCTCCCTGACCCCTTCTGTTTTCGCAGCTCATCCTGTCCTCTTCGTGCTCTCGTAGGTCTCCCTTCTGCAGCTTTTCCTTCGCGGCCATATCTCTTACAGCTTTCTCTTTTCTTGGTGCTCTGGCCTCCTTCAGCTTTTCATCCCCGCGGCCGTGTTTGCTACCCCCTCGGTTTCGTTGCCTCTCTTCAGTCTCTGCTCGTGCTTCTTTCTTTTTCGTGCTGCTGCTTCTGTCTTTTCTCCCTGCGGTGCCTGCTCCTTTCTCCTTTCTTTTCTTTCGGTTTACTGCTCCCTCGGCTTCGTTCCTTTTTCCAGTGGTCTACGCCCTAATTGCTTAGGGCGTGGACCTTTAGGGGCCCAAGTCCACGAGCCCTCAATTGGGCTTGTGGCATCTTGGGCCCAAATGCCCCCTCCCACTCTTGTTTCCCTTTTTTTTTTAGTTTTTTGTTTGTCATATTTTTTCTGTCTCTCTCCTTTTTTTATTATTAGTTTTTTTGTTGTTTTTTTTTCTATCTCTCTGTTCTTTTATTATTATTAGTTTTTTTTTGTTTGTTGTTTTTTCTTTGCTAGTTTTTATTTTATTTCATTTTATCATTTTTGTAAAATGTCCGGACAAAATGGGATGTTTACAGTTGCCCCTCTTTACTAGTTTCTTATGTGAGAATGAGGAAAATGTAGTTTTGAAGTTCTCGCATAAGGAACGAGTAAAGACTAGAACACGAATTTTGTCCATGTAAAACACATGAAGACGTATTTGCCCCTATCACGAAGAGACGCAATATAATGTGAACTTAAAGCAGACGAGACTCTGTTTCTGGTATGAATGCTTTAATTTGGAAAGAAAAGGGGGAATGAAGGCATGCAACAACAAAGGGTGGACCAAGGCATGACTAGCTAAGGAACACAGCTCTAACAGCTGCACAAACGAATGGCCCCTCTTTGGTTGAGATAGGACTGACGCAAAATGCAATAATGTGACACCTAAGTCGACCAGACTAGGACGAATGCGGTGATGTGGTATGCCGTGATGTGACTGTTATTAATGCCAATGCGAAAGTAGAACCCAAACAAAATATGAAATGATATTCACATTTTAGAAACGAATGAAGAAGGGAACATGTGTTTTGTTTGGGAGCAAGATGCATGAACGACAACAACAAAATGAAAAACCTAAAACATTATAATTAAGGCTATGTGGGAGTGAGGTGCCAATATTATAGGGCTTTGATGAGTGCCTGCCATTACAGGGCTTTGAATAATGCCAGCCAGAACTGGGCTTTAATGGTATGTGAAGTGCATATATCATAGGGCTTTGGTGAGCGCCTGCCGTTACAGGGCTTTGAATAATGCCAGTCGGGACTGGGCTTTGATGGGTGCCTACCATTACAGGGCTTTGGGTGCTCGTCACGATGCGAGACTTGAAAAATACCTACTCTGACGCAGGATTTGGAGAATCCCTACTCTAACGCAAGATTTGAAGAGTACCTACTCTGACGTAGAATTTGAAAAGTACCTACACTGACACAGGATTTGCGAAATACCTGCATTGACGCAGGATTTGAAGGGTACCTACTTCTGACGTAGGATTTGAAAAGTACCTGCACTGACGTAGGATTTGAAGGATACCTACACTGACGTAGGATTTGAAAAGTACCTGCACTGACACAGGATTTGAAGGGTAACTACTTCTGACGTAGGATTTGAAAAGTACCTGCACTGACGCAGGATTTGAAGGATATCTACACTGACGTAGGATTTAAAAATACCTGCTCTGACACAGGGTTTGAAGGGTACCTACACTGATGTAGGATTTGAAAAGTACCTGCACTGACGCAGGATTTGAAGGTTCTTAATGAGAATTTGTTTTGTCATGCTTGCAAAAAATGCATGTGGAATAAGGTTTTCTTCCTGTTTTGTCCCAACTGGAGTGGGACTCTTTCATGGTGTGGTGCATGAAGGGTGAAAAATTATTCATGTGTGCCCTAACCTGAGTGGGAATGATATAACTCATACTGAGATAATACATGTGAAATGCAAAATTTTCTATTTATACCCCTATTTGAATGGGAATTCATTTATGTAGTGTATGTAAGGAAAATGCATGTGAGATTAGGAATTTTTTCTTTTTTCGTATGTTTTATGTTTTTCCTTTTTGTTATCCTATTTGAGTGGGCCAATTTGTATGCAGAGAAAATGCATGTTAAATGCATGATTTGTCATGTATGCCCCAATCTGACTAGAAGCTTATTTTGATGCGATGAAAGATGCATTTTTCCATGTTTGCTCCAATCTGACTAAAAGCTTATTTTGATGCAATGCAAAATGCATTTTTCCATGTTTGCTCCAATCTGAGTGGGAGTAAATTTTCATGCAAGGTATGCAAAGAGGATGCATGTGAAAGGTGAATTTTTTTTTTTTGCAATTTGAATGGGAATTTATTAAGGAAAATATGTGGGAAATGTGATTTGTTTGGATTTTTCATTTTATTTCATTTTTTTTATTATTATTATGCATGCAAGGAAGATGAATACGAAGTGTGATAATTTTTCAATTTAAATGGGAACTCAATTATATGATGTACGCAAGGGAAATGCATATGTGATTTTTGTTGTTGTTGTTTTTTTTTTAATTGTTTCTGTGATAATTTTCGGTATCTGTTATTCATTTATCATTTCAAAATCTAGTGACTAGATCTCATTACTCATGACGGCATTGCTTTTAGAGGCTGTAGCCCATCCTCTGTTGGGGGCACACTAACCACTCATGTTTTCATTTTACCAGTAAGCTTATCATCACCTCCTCAAGCGAGAGTAGGAGTGAATGCATGCTTAGAGAGGCTGTTTTGGTAATTTCCTCTTTTAAAATTTTGGTTATGTCAGTGTCGTGAGTTCGATAACCACTATAAGTAAGAAGTGTTGACAAGAGTGTGAAGAATAATGGGGCACTTAGATTAATTGACTGTAAAGACGAACAACAGTGACTACGAATGTCGAGAGGGAAGCATTAAGGAATTATGGAAAGCGAACACAATGGGTGATTTCTAGTATGCTGATAGTTTCTAGCCATGCGTGGCCCTCGTGTATCCTCCAAGTTGCCAGAGGTATGCATACTCTGAGCGCGACCACGTTCTCGCAGACACGGGCTTTCACCTTTTGTGTTATATGGGGTCATCCCTTGATTGAATGCTACTAAGACCACCTCCTTTTAGGATGCTTTGCCGTTGTGTCTTCGCCTAGGATGCCTTTTGGTTTACACCTCGGCAGGCCTTTCTCCTCTCTCTTTTTCAAGTATAATATTTTTTGACAGCATCCGCATTAACAGGTTTTGGCAATTCCTGACCTTCCATATCTGCCAGTATTAACGCACCACCAACAAAGGCTTGTTTGACTATGTATGGGCCTTCATAGGCTGGAGCCCATTTGCCCCTACTATCTTCTTGATTCGACAGGATTTTCTTAAGCACCAACTCCCCAGCTTTAAATTCCCTTGGGCGAAGCTTTTTATCAAATGCTCTTGCCACCCTTTTCTGGTATAATTGACCATGACATATTGCTTTGAGTCTTCTTCCTTCAATCATATTCAACTGTTCGAATCGATTTTGCGCCCATTCACTTTCTTCTATCTCAGCCTCGGCCATTACTCTTAGGGATGGGATCTCTACTTCAATAGGCATGACTGCTTCCATCCCGTAAACCAAGGAATAAGGGGTTGCCCCTGTAGAGGTTTGTACTGTAGTACGGTATCCATGTAACGCATAAGGAAGCATTTCATGCTAATCCCTATAGTTCACCGTCATTTTCCCCAGAATCTTTTTGATGTTCTTGTTGGCTACCTCCACTGCCCCATTCATTTGTGGTCAATATGGTGTAGAATTGTGATGTTTGATCTTAAAGTGCTCACACAATTTCTTGACCTCAGTCTCATTCAAGTTTGGACCATTGTAGGTGATGATTCTCTTCGGTAAACCATAGCGACAAACTATATTTGTCTTTAAGAAACGAACAAACTTCCTCTGCGTGATAGCGGGGAAAGAACTTGCCTCTACCCATTTGGTGAAATAGTCGATGGCAATAAGGATGAAGCGATGCCCATTTGAAGCTTTTGGATTGATAGGGCCGATTATATCGATCCCCCACATGGAAAAGGGCCAAGGTGATACCAGAGTATGTAGCGGTACTAGAGGCGCATTAATTATATTTGCGTAAACTTGGCATTTATGGCATTTCCGTACATACTCGATGCAATATGTTTCCATCATCATCCAGAAATAACCACATCTTTGGATCTGCTTAGTCATAGTGTGCCCATTCGCATGTGTGCCGCATATTCCTTCATGAACTTCTGTCATGATCTTCTATACTTCACTCGCATCAACACAACGAAGGAGGACGCCATCGTACCCTCTCTTGTATAAAACATTAGCACTGATGAAAAAATTCATGGCCAAATGCTGCAGTGTTTTCTTATCATTTTCTGTTGCCCCTGCCGGATATGTTCTATCAGCCACATAGGCCTTAATATCGTGAAACCATGGGAGCTTGTCTTATTCTTTTTTAACAGAGAAGCAGTGAGCGGGCAGGTCTCTGGCTTTCACCTGAATAGGATTGATGTGGATTCCGCAGTCCAGTTGAATCATTGCTGCCAAAGTAGCAAGTGCGTCAGCAAATCTATTCTTGTCTCAGGTCAGATGATGAAAATTAACGGCTTCAAACTGCTTGATCATTTTCGCCAATAACTCTTGATACGGGATTAGTTTTGAGTCCTTGGTTCGCCATTCACCAGTTACTTGGTGAATAATAAGGGCCGAGTCACCATATACCTCCAGACATTTCACCTCGAGATCCATAGCGGCCTTAAGGCCACTGACACAAGCTTCATACTCTGCCACATTATTAGTGCACTCAAATTTGAGCTTAATGGCCACAGGAAATTGTTTTCCCTCCGGGGAGACCGGCACGGCTCCTACGCCATTCCCATGCGTGTTTGCTGCCCCGTCAAAATACATTTCCCACCACTTTTCTTCTCCATTATGTTCTTCTTTGTCTTCCTCAACCAAATTTATATCTTCGTTAGGAAAATGGAAATCTAACGGCTGATAGCCCTCCAAGGGATTCTCTGCTAAATGGTCAGCTATGATGCTTCCTTTGACGGCTTTTTGAGTCATATGTTTTATATCATACTCAGATAATACCACTTGCCATTTTGAGACCCTTCCCGCTACATGTGGGCTCTCAAAAATATATTTCAACGGGTCCATCCTAGAAATCAGCCATGTAGTGTAAAGGAGCATGTACTGTCTCAATCTCCTGGTTACCCATACAAGCGCACAACAGGTTCTTTCAATCATGGGGTAACGTGCCTCACACTCATTGAACTTCTTGCTCAGGTAATAAATTGCCTGTTCTTTTCTTCTTGATTCATCATGCTGGCCTAGAACAGCCCCCATTGATTCGGAGAGGATCGTCAGGTATAAGATTAATGGGCGGCCTGGTGACGGCGAAACTAAAACAGATAGTTTCAGCAAATAGTCTTTGATTTTATCAAAGGCTTGCTGGCAATTGTTATCCCACTTCTCAGGGTGGTTTTTCCTCAATAGTTTAAAGATTAGTTCACATGTAGCTGTCATATTGGCGATGAATCAGACAATGTAGTTCAGTCGCCCCAGAAAACTTCTAACTTCATTTTCTGTTTTTGGGGGAGTCATTTCACGGATAGCCTTGACCTTATCGGGATCGACCTCTATTCCTTTTTGGCTGACAATGAAGCCCAATAACTTTCCCGATAACGCTCCGAAGACATACTTCTTCGGGTTCAGCCTCAACTGGTACTTGCGTAGCCTTTCAAACAATTTTTTGAGGATAGCGATGTGACTTTCATCTCGTGTAAATTTGGCCACCATATCATCCACGTATACCTCGATTTCTTTGTGCATCATGTCATGGAACAAGGCAACCATGGCCCTTTGATAAGTGGCTCTGGCGTTCTTCAAACCAAACGGCATTACACGATAGCAATAGGTTCCCCACTGCGTGATGAAAGTGGTTTTCTCTTTATCTTCCCCGTACATGGGGATCTGGTTGTACCCGGAATATCCATCAATAAAGGAGTACCTATAGCTCCGAGCAGTATTGTCTACCAAAATATCGATGTAGGGTAAAGGAAAATCATCTTTCGGGCTAGCGTCGTTTAATTTTCGATAATCCACACACATCCGAATCTTGCCATCCTTCTTGGGCACTGGGACAATGTTTGCCACCCATTGAGGATATTTGGTGACCTCTAAGAATCCTGCCTCCAGTTGTTTCATGACTTCATCTTTAACCTGTAGTGATGTTTCTGTATCTATCCTCCTCAATTTCTGCTTTTTCGGCTCCACGTTCGGGAATAGTGGAATTTTGTGAGACGCGATGCAGGGATCCAATCCTGGCATATCTTTGTAAGACCAGGCGAATACATCTAAATATTCTTTGAAGAGCTCCATCATTAGTTCGCATTCTGGATTGTCTACCATTTTGAGTTCTTTCTTATCCTCTTCAGTTCCCATATTGATGGTCTCTATTATCTCCTCATGTGGGGAGATTCCATCCTTTTCCGCTTTGAGTAATTTGGCAAATGCCTAGATATCCTCTTCATCGTTGAGCTCAGAGTTATGCATATCGGTGGCAACAAGTGAATCATCTGTCGAGGGCCTTGCATTTTCCATGTCGGTCACGGATTCAGCAGAGGCCAAATCCTCTAAAGCCACGACAATGTTTGCATCCTCATACTCCCAATTCGATAGTGGTACGTCTAAAGTATCAGCTATGACCCAAGCATTGATGTTAGGGCCTTCGTCCTTACAAGGCGCAACCATCGAGATTACTGGTTGATTGATGACTTCCGCTGGCTTGGGGAATGTTTCATGAAGGTGGGGAATTTCTCGCTTTTCAACCCTTTTCTTGTCGAGTGAAGGTTCCTCTTCACCACTTTCTTTAATATGACCATATCCCAGCCCTTGACGTTTGGGGTTACTTGGTAAACATAAGGGCTGACGGATACCCTGCAGGTGTGTGCCCAATCCTTTACCCTGTTCAAACCTGCTCCTTTCCATGATTCTGGTAATAACGGAGTTGATATCTGCCTTACTACTCTGAGCGGTCTCAATCTCCAGGCCTTGGAAAGTTGGGCCGTCCTCCTGTTCCGCCACTTCAATGTATGGGAGGGAGCTAGGCTTGCTTACCAATATCTACTCCTCTCCTTTGATCACAACTACCTTTCCTTCCCAAACGAATTTGACTTTCTGATGGAGAGTAGATGGTACCGCACCTGCTGAATGGATCCATGGTCTCCCAAGCAGCATGGTGTAAGTGGAATTTATGTCCATGAGCAGGAAATCTACCATAAACACGCAAGGCCCAATTTCCAGGGGTAACTGTAAAGAGCCCAGTACTTTGGTTCGAGACCTGTCAAAACCCCTAGCGACCATATCGCTGCTTTGAACCTCCATCATATCTATGTCCAATGACTTTAGCGTCGCTAAAGGGAGAGCATTGAGTGCGGAACCACCATCAATTAGCACCCTGGCAACAACCTATCCGCTGCACTTCAAAGTGATATGCAAAGCTTTTGCATTATGGGTAGCAGTTCTTATCATTTCTTCTTCTGAAAAGGAAATTGTGGATACCATCCTCGAGATATTCATGACACTAGCTACTTTTTTTTGGGTGATGCTTGGTTGTACGTACGCTTCATCGAGCACTTTTTGTAGGGCTCGCCGGTGTGCCTCGGAGCTTAGAATTAGTGCCAGTATGGAAATTCGAGCCGGGGTTTTCTTAAGTTGATCCACGATGTTATAATCGCTCTGCTTCATTATCTTCAAGAATTCCTCATCCCCCGTGACCGTTTTTTCTTGAGTAGTCTCTTCGGGATTATCATCCTTAGCCTTCATTTTCTTCTCCTTCTTTTTCCCCTCAGATGGAAGATATACTCTCCCACTTCGAGTAATTCCCCCAGGGCCGGTTATATTTGACACTGCTTGAGGGTTTTTCTCTGTCCCCCTTGAACCACTTTGTGTACATTCAATGATACCATTATACCTCCAAGGAACCGCCTTGTTATCGTTGTAAGGAAAAGGTGCCGGTATATTTATGGTCAGCGTGGGCTGCTTTGGACTTGTAGCTGTAAGGGCTGCTGAGCTTGTCGGGACTGGAGAACTCGGAGGCAGCTCGTTGATGGTGAAAGATACTAGCCCCGGGTCTCTTTGAGGGGTTAGCTCCTTGACAACTAACTCGATAGACCTCATTTCCACCATGTTAATCTCTTCATTATTTCTGCTTGATGTGATGGCCCCCAAGGCTATCATTTTCCTTACTTCTTCCTTAAACTGAGAGCATCGTTCAATGTCATGGCTAGCTTTGCGCCGGTGATACTTACAATATGTTCTCACACATTCCTCCTCTATTGAGTGATTTCCTTCGACGACCTTCAACTCATACCCGGCTTTTTTCAAGTAGGTATATAAAATATTGCATGGAACCTTGACATCCTCAAAGCTCTTGAAAGTGTCAGCTTCCGTATAGATGACATTTACTTATCCTTGATGAGCAGCCAACGGATTAGAAGTGATGGTAGAGCTCTCTCCCGTCTTAAGCTGGATGTGATTAGAGTTAATTAAGCTCCACACGTTCCATTTGAAAGTGACACAATCTTCTATTGAATGCCCGGGCACTCCCATATGATATTCACATGTTATGTTAGGATTATACCAGGCTGGGTACGGGGGATGCATCGGCCTAGAGGATCTTGGTCCGAGCAATTTGGCCTCATAGAGTTTATGATACAATTCCACGTTCGTCATACCAAAGTTGGGCCATGGCCAATTGTCTTGGCGGGGGACATTTTGCTGCCCTCCTCCTTGGGTTCTTTGGCTATACCCTAGACTTGTTTGGAATGGCCTTGGATGTTCTCCTCCTAGTTGGTATGTGACGGGTTGTTTTGAGGGGGACGGCTTCATGTTTTGAACGTAGTTCACGCTCCCCTCCTTTCTCTTAGTATCCTGGGCTTTCCGAACATTGGCACTTGCTTGAGGTGCTGGGATTTTCCCCTCCCGCATGTTTGTGTCGATCCTTTCCCCGACTTTCAGTAAATTGGCAAAATCATCAGTATACGTGCCTACCATGTACTGGTAGAAAGGTTCTGGTAGGGTGCAGATAAAGTATGAGCAAACTTCATCAGGTTCCATGATAGGTCTGACTTGCGAAGCCAACACCCTCCATCTTTGAGCATATTCTTTGAAGGTCTCCGTTGACTTCTTACTCATGGCTTTTAACTGTTCTCTAGTAGGGGTGATGTTGAGATTGAATTTGTACTGTTTCATAAAAGCCTCTGTAAGATCGCTCCATCTTCGGATCCTCGTTCTATCCAACTGCATGTACCATTGCAGCGCAGCGCCTGTTAAACTCTCCGGGAATATATGGATGTAAAACTTTTCATCCTGAGACCAGACCGACATCTTGATGCAATACGATTTCAAGTGGTATACTGGATTACCACTGCCATCATATTATTCAAAGTCCGGTACTTAGAACTTCTTGGGTATGACCACCTCAGGGGTCAGGCATAATTCGTTTAATTCCAAGGACCCAAAGGTGTTCAACCTCTGCAGAGACTTTAGCTGCTCTTTCAGCTCTCCAATTCATCCTTCAGTTCTTTATCTCTGTTCGTCAGCGTTGGGATCTGAAAAGTACACACCGGGTCTTCACCTGGGCATTCTAATTCTTTTGCCGTCCCCTTTCCAGAACCTTGCTTCTCAAAGACTGACATTTGCGGGTTTCTTGTCTAATGGGCATCCGTCAGTTGTCCTTCTTTCTCCACTGCCCTTGGTGAATCAGAGGCCACTTCAATATTAGGCGGCGCGGGATTCGACGCGCTTGGTGTTTCATGGGTATTTTTACCCTTCATCAACTCAGTCAACAATTTCAACGTGGCATTCATCTCGGCAATTTGCATTTCCATTGTGGTTATTCGATCGTTGATCATGGTTGATCCCACTTCAGCTTCCTGATTCCCTTCCATGCTTTCGTTTTTAGATGCCCGGCTACGTGACAGCGTGTTATAGACCCTTGCTAGTGGGATCTGGTCAGAAGGTTTTTTCTTTGGGGGCGCAATGTTGTTTTACCTGCTTTAACGGAATAAATTATTAATTTTAACAAGTTCAGTTAGTTGAATTACCTTTTCTTTGTCTGATTATGTGAAATATCTTGCATTGCACGGGCATAAGGGTTTAGATGTGTTAAAGGCCCTCTAATTCCTCCGGAGGACTTATCGTCTCAGGGGAGTTTAAAGTTGACTATTGTATAAGAAGGATCTCAAATCCCATCCTTACTATAGTCACAGGTGACAAATCGGGAGATGGTTGCACAAGCGGAGATCAATAATTGCATTAATTTTGAAAAAGTCTTACAGACTTAATGTTCATAGAGTATTACATCATCAAAACTTAGTTACATGTTGAAGCTTACTTATGATGTGTGTGCATAACGCGAAAAATTCTGTTATTTCAGGCGGGATATTCATTGGGTTAGCCATGCCTTCAGCGCACCTAAACTCCCAAGCGAAGCTCGGAATTGCCTCATTGGTGAGTGTGATCATCCTTTTACACCTTTCCATCCATTCTTTAGTTTCTTCAGTTCTGTCAAGGTAGAGAGATCTCCACTTATCAGCATCCTCTATTTGCTTGTTAAGCTTGTTCACTAAATCCTGAATTGCTTCTGCAGTGCTTCCCCGTACCATGGATAATTCCTCCGTCCGCTTTTCCAATAACTTGGTGAGTGATCGGACCTCTTGTCGCAAGTCATCAATAAAGCCGTCTTCCATCGCCCGCTTCTCAAGTGCATTTTTAGCTTTTGCCAACTTCATCAGTTGGGCCTTACTGTTTGTTGATTTTGTCTCCTTGTCTCTTAGACTATTCCTTAACTTCTTATTTTCTTCTTTCAGCCTTTTAACTTCAGTAATTCTTTCAAGGTCTCTAGCCCGTTTCTCCCCTGCTAATTCATTCTTTAAGGCGGTGCATTCTTCTTAGAGGCTGTTTAACTCCTCTTTGTCCTTGGAACTTTCTTCTTGCAGTTCCTGTAATTCCCCTTCCCTTTCAGCAAGATGTTTTCTCATCTCTTCGTTGATTATGGATGTATTATTCCCGAGCAAAGGATCTTGGGCAGCATATGCGGGGTTAATTCCGGCTATCCTTTCTTTCAGCCATGCCTCATATTCTGAAGTGGGATTGACTTGCCTTTTACCCAACTCGGCCCTTCCCTTGTAGGTTATTTTATTCCAGGCCTCTTTAGCATTTATGCATAGTGCCTTCATTTCCTCCTCCGTGTGATTAACATATATGGCTTGTACTTCATCGGCTGAAGGGGTCGTCTAGAGATATGCAAGTTGTCTTAGCGCAATAGCTGGGTTATAGTTAATAGCGCCTCCAGGTCCGATCAATGGTACATTTGGGAAGTTATCGCAGCAATAAATAATTTCTTCCTCCCACCACCAGTCCACTTTCCATAAGAAAGTATCTCTGTTATGGCCCTCAATAAATTTCTGTATCCATTCTTTTGGGCTCAAGTGATCAAGGCCCGAGGAGGGGTAAATGCCGTGAGAGGATTGTTGTCAAGATCTTGCTGTTTACGTGATGGTCAAGACATATATCTAGGATGACAAGACAACATCTTATTTTGCCTCTCTGCTTCAAATGGCAATGGGTCAAGGTCCTGTATGTTTCTGCTAAAATTGCGGGCACTGGGTTAACTTGGTGGTCTTCTACCTTCTGAAACACACTGATAGCTTCCATGTCAATTACTCCGGCTGTGTATGGGAAAATGATGGTCCCATAAATGGCCATTGCAAGGACTCTACAAAAAGTGCTTCATTCCTGATTTTCTGCGAGTTTCTCTAAGTGGTTTTCAACATCATGCCTAGAAATACCCTCACCTGGACCTGGGTGCACTATTCGTACCGCTTCTGGGGCAACTCCCAATAGCCTAGCTACGGTCTTTCGAGCCGGCAATCCTTCCAGCCCGGTGTACATAGATGAATTTCCCTTAATGGGCGTCCTCAGGATCTCGCCATACTCCTCCAATGTTGGGGTGATTTGGAAGTTAGGGAACGTGAAGCATCTGAGTGAGGCATCCCAATACTAACATAGCTCAATTAGCGCTTCGACGTGTATGGGTACCTTTAAAAGATCTAGTATATTACCGTATTTTCTTCTAAATTCCCATTCCATGCGTCCTCGAATGTGTTTACTTAACTGGACTAACTTATCTAGCGGTTGAATTTCCAGGGTGAGTTTGATGCCCTTACTGCTGTACGCTTTTCCAGTGGGTGTCTGATCTTGACTACCTCTTAACGCCATTACCCTTATGCCAATTTTTAATGCTGGATATATCACCTGCCCATTATGAGAAAGAAAAAGACAACTCATTAGACTTCTTTTTTTTATTGGGTGTCAATTTTCCTCCAGTGACTCGCAGTCTCTGTAGAAACTTAACAAATATTGGCCTGCATACAACCCATAATTCTATGTGACCAATGTTGATAAAGCTATGTGTTTTTTTTGTTTTTTTTTTTTGACAAGCTTATTAATTCCTATTATTAGATTATTTATTAACTCATGGCTTAGGGTAAAATTCATGCTATAATGCAGCAATGATGCATGGACTCAATACTAAGCTGGGGCCGGAGACCCCACAGCTTGAGGTTAGATGCAATCACCTTCATCGCCTTGTATCAACTTATAATGACATGTGATACTTGCTCTAGTGAAGGTAACAATTTGTCACCATTCTTAAGATAGGTTATAATGTTGACATGTCATGATGCATGAGGAGAAAGGAATGTGCTCACATGTGTCTTATTCAGGGTGAATCCTGGGCTGGGTCTTTTTACCCTAAGTGGTCAGGCATTAACTAATAGGTTAGCCACTAAATTTGCTTGCCAGCGTGCATGGTTTCAAGGTGGTTCTATTACTCTCTAAAGGTCCCCAAGTTGCCCTCACCATATGGTGAAGATTTTATTTAACAAGTTCAATTCTCCAAAGGCTCAAAAGCTCCTAGGGAACTACACTTGTTGCATAAGATACAACCTGAGTGAATTCTTCATAGTAACCGTCATGAGTTCCAAAAACCCATCAGGAAACCATTACAAACTTCCGCTAGCCTAGGGTGCTCACAGACCCGGGTATAGGGCCCAAAATGTGTGTAAGGGTAGATGTGTCTGTGAACAGTGTGTGAGGAGAGCATACAAACCTGTGGACTTGTACTTATGCATTTCCCAACCCCCACCTGTCCGACAAATGATAATCGCAGGAAAGAAACACAGCAGATAAAGTCTTCTACCCTAAGATTTAATCTGCATGTTATCTACCCTAAGACATGTTATTCAAACAACAAATAACAAGAGAGGCATGTGAGAACAATGTAAATCCCTTTACCTACCCTATGTCATGTTATTCAAACAAGAGAAAAATAAAAGAAGCATGTGAATAAGCTCAGCAAAACCAATTAAAAGAGAAACCAAAATAAATATAAAGCCATATTATAAACACAATCAACGTATGTAGGCTTGACTCAAATGTCCCCAGTGGAGTCACCAAGCTGTCGCACCCAGAAAAATGCAACGGAAGGAGAAAAGAGAACTAATCTAGTTTTCGAGTGAAAACCGACTTGTGAGGAGTCGCCACCAAAATTTTGAGGGAAAACCTTGGAAAATCAAATTGAAGAGGAAAAGGATGGTCTATATAAGCAGAATTGGATTCGGGAGTCGATTGTGTGTGGGGAAGGTGTTAGACACCCCACAACACCCGTTCTTAGGAACAGTTACCTTACATTGATTACGTAAATTAATATGGCTTTAAAAAATATTTTCGTTTTCCTTTTATTAATCATATGCAAGAACAAGGGTAAAGAAGAATTTGAGGAGATTTGCAAAACTTGGACAATAGAATAAGAAAAATAATTTAACTTAGAAATTAAGGGGGTTTAGAGAAAAAATGAGGAAAAGAAATTCAAGAAAATAAATTGAAAAATAAAATAAAGAAAGTAAATTAAATTATGATTGAGGATATTTAAGCAAAATAGGGGAAAGGAATTAAGAAAATAAATTGAGAAACATTTATCAAATTAAGGAAAAAACACCAAATAAATCAGAAAATATTTATTTATTTACAAAGGCGGACTTGACCCAGGAGCAGAGCCTGCGGCCTACGTACCCTGCGATGTGATCAAAGTCCATGTAGTTCGGGGCTAGAAATGCATGTCTGTTGGTTGATATTTTTAATTTTTGTAATAAGAGAAAGCTAATGAAAAATAATTTAACTTTTTGTAAACCAAACAATTTTTCTGAGATTGAGTTGGTGTGTTTTAATTTGCAAAATACAACTTAATTCCATTTACTTATGCTTATTTTATTTTGCTTGAAAACGTTTCTTGTTTTTGATTTTGAAAATGCTTTCATTTGATTGTTCCCCCCTTTTTTAAAAAAAAAATTCATCACATTTTTTTTTTTGGAAATTTTTCCTAAAAAATGAAAACTAATTTATCTGATGCAGACTCGCGGTCATGCCCGATAAACTGGTTTTTGAATTACCTGCGGAAGTTCCTAACCTTGCGATATAAAGGTTTTATTATACCTTCAAAGCGAAAATTTCAAAAATACTATTTTTCAATATGTGATGAATAATTACACATTTGAATACAAATGGAGAGGACTCGCTAGATTATCAAAATTTATCCATTTAGTTATTTTCTTCCTTTTTTTTTTGAAACAGGATTATTATTATTTTTCCTCTGTCTTTCTTTTTCTTTTTGAAAGGTCATTTAACTGGTGTATCTACGTGGATTCACAATCTCACGCGATAACTTAGAATACCTACGTGGGTTCCCAAAACCTCACGTGGTATAACTATTAAATCACTTGTTTATATTATTATTATTTTTTATAAACACCAATACATATTATTTATTTAAAGCATTTCAAAATTATATATAACAAAGAATTACTCATTCAGAAAAAAAATTTTTTTAACAAAATAAAAATTGGAGTAACCAAAAGCCATTGAGGCCCATTATGTGGATAGCTTTATAGGGCACTCGTACACCCTATAGACTCACAAAGTCAGGCCCATACAAATTAAGTATATACCTAAGCAACTTCTCAGTGTCAGGCCCCACTAGAAAAACTAATAAATCATAACGATCTTCGTAATGCCGGGCCCATTGCAAAACCCATTGGAATATGTATAGCAAACTTCTCAAAGTCAGACCCATGAGTAAATAGTTTAGTGTTTGCAACCCAGAAAGCAGGGGATCTTTTGAAGCTAAATTCTCATGCCAAAATCCACTTCCTATGCCATAAAATTCCGCATACCATATTCAAAGAAAAAGGAACACGACTTTGCAGTTTGAGGGGCTTCGAAATTTCACGCCATAAGCATGATATGAAGCCCCACTTTCCACCATAACTCACAACTGGGATAGCACTCTCTATGGCTCAATTCCAGACTCAGGTTTCTCTTTGTGATCATTATTACCGGGACAAAACAGGTTCAGGACTAAAACTACTCCGCCTTCCCAACACATACCCACTGTACATGTAAACACTGACCCTCACATAAACATCATATCACATTCACATTACTAACCAGCGCAACCGCAAACTTTCAGAGATAGATAGATCAAGCAAAATGCATAGAAAATCATTTACCGCAAAATACAAATGACGCCAAACAAATTCGGACAATGGTGCCTATATGTCTTAAGCAGAAGCCGAACTCGTTTTGTTCATATTTATCAGTCACATGTATTTATTCCTTCTCTCACTCTTTCCTGTTTTGCCAACTAACCCCAAAACTGAACACAAGCAAAAATGAACCAGATCCGTGCCACCGTGAAGCAGAGTATTGAAGAAGAATGAATCATCGTTCGGACAGGAAAACAAAATTTTGAAACCGAATGGAAGGAAAAAAAACAAAGTACCGATCAATAATTTCTATAGCTCACTTTGTGATTCCTCACGCGTTCTGGAACATCGCAGCAACAGAGGACAAGACCGGTGACTCGGACTCAGCTCTCCCCTATTTTTCCGAGCTCCAGCCCCCCCGGTTTTTCGTTCACACGTGTTGTCCCCTCTGTTGTTCGGTTAGCCTAGCTCCCTCTTGCTCTCGATTTTTTCTCCTTCCCCATAGAAAATCCGCCCCTCCTTGCTCTCCCCTTCGTGGTCTGCTTATCTCGGCTTTTATAGAGCTCCCGAGTGCGTGGTCTCCTGTTCTGCATGTTTCGTGCACGTCTCCCTTGTCTTCTCATGCTTACGTGCTGCTCTCTCCCTGACCCCTTCTGTTTTCGTGGCTCATCCTGTCTTCTTCGTGCTCTCGTAGGTCTCCCTTCTGCAGCTTTTCCTTCGCGGCCATATCTCCTGCAGCTTTCTCTTTTCTTGGTGCTCTGGCCTCCTTCAGCTTTTCATCCCCGCGGCCGTGTTTGCTACCCCCTTGGTTTCGTTGCCTCTCTTCAATCTTTGCTCGTGCTTCTTTCTTTTTCATGCTGCTGCTTCTGTCTTTTCTCCCTGCGGTGCCTGCTCCTTTCTCCTTTCTTTTCTTTCGGTTTACTGCTCTCTTTGCTTCGTTCCTTTTTCCAGTGGTCTACGGCCTAATTGCTTAGGGCGTGGACCTTTAGGGGCCTAAGTCCACGAGCCCTCAAATTGGGCTCGTGGCATCTTGGGCCCAAATGCCCCCTCCCCCTCTTGTTTCCCTTTTTTTTTTAGTTTTTTGTTTGTCATTTTTTTCTGTCTCTCTCCTTTTTTTTTATTATTAGTTTTTTTGTTGTTTTTTTTCTGTCTCTTTTTTTTTTATTATTAGTTTTTTTGTTGTTTTTTTTCTGTCTCTCTTTTTTTTTTATTATTAGTTTTTTTTTGGTATGTTGTTTTTTCTTTGCTAGTTTTTATTTTATTTCATTTTATCATTTTTGTAAAATGTCCGGACAAAATGAGGTGTTTACAACAGGGCTTTATGTACCAGCCATTACTGGGCTTTGATGGTAGTAATATGCCTATCTTTGTAAGACTTTGGTAGATACTTGCAGTTACAGGGCTTTATAGAGGGTGCTAGCCCTTATATGGCTTTGTTAGAGAGTGTCAGTCGATACCAAGCTTTCGAGGGTGCCCACTATTATAGGACTTTGAGATGGTACCAGTTGTTATTGGGCTTTGAGGGTGTCTGTTACTACAGGGCTTTTGTAAAGGGTGCTAGCCTTTATTGGGTTTTGAGGAAGCCTGTCATTACAAGGCTTTAATAGAGAGTGTCAATTGTTACTGGGCTTTTAAGGGTGCTTGCCATTACAAGGCATTAAGGATAATGCTTTGCATTATGAAAGTTAATATACAATGCATGTAAAATGTATGTTCATTGATCATTTGAAGCTATTTCATGCTTGCCCCCTGATAAAAAAAGATGATTGAAGAGGCTAAATCTCTTTTTGATTTGAGTGCATGGTGTTGTGCCTACTATGAGTTATAATTCTCTATTTGCCCCAATTCAAATGAAAGTATAAGACTTTCTTATTTCTTTGGTTTTTGATTCTATCCATTCTAAGTGAGCATCATTAAATGCTCTAATTTTCTCATTTATATTTGATCTTCTTTTAAGAAGCACAAAAAGTTTGGTTGTATTTTTGCCCCAGTTCATGTATTGTGTCAAATTTGTCATTTTTATTTCTAGACTCATTCTTCATCTTTTTCTTTTGTTTTGCATGACGTTGTGCCTTGCAAGGATGGTGCCTAACCAGAGACTCCATTGCTTTCTATACAGTGTTACTTAACGTTGTTGATGATGTTCTATATTCCTTATGTAACATTCCTAAACTTTGGGTAATTGGTAGAGAGTAGAAAGGAAGGTTCTATTTCTTTATGCAAATGAAATATAATAGTGAGAAAAGACAAAACAATTTAAAGAACTGAGAATTTACTTTGAGAAAGTCAATATAATAAGGAAGGATTGGAGAGGGAGAGAGAGAGAGAGAGAGAAACAAGATTTTATTCATATGATGCTTTTATGAAAGTGAATATGAAATTGGAACAAGGAAAAGGATTATTTTAAAGTAACAACTTCAAAGCAAGAAGAAAACATAAGAGGAAGCAATCAAAACATCATGATCTAAGTAGCTTATTTTGAAGTGATAATATTAGTGTCGCGCCCATATTCCTAGTTTTCCAACACCTTTCCTGAAGTATCAATTGAGACTTATGCATGAGATATCTCATCACTAAGAGAAGCCACTGTGATTGTTGGCTGATTTATGACTCTAACCGACGTAGGGAAAGATTCTTCTTCGACAACATTTATTTGTCCTTGAGGATTAGAGATGAGGTTATTGGTGATCGTTGAATTCTCATTAGCTTTGAGATGGATGTGATTAGTATCGACCAAGTCCAATACATTTCTCTTAAATGTCACATAATCTTCTATGGAATGTCCTGAAGCATCCATATGATATTCACATGTCACATTGGGATTATACCATGCATTAGTGGTTGAATTGGCTTGTAAGGTCGAGGACCCAATAGTTGAGCTTCCTAAAGCTTGTGATACAACTCCATATCAATCACACCAAAATCAGGCCATAAGCGACTATCCCTAACCTATGTACCTTTCTGTCCTCCAACTTGTCCTTATCTGTTAGGTATCGATCCTGTCTATATTTGTCTAGAACTCTTTCCATTCAACTGATAAAAGATAGCTTGCCTTTTGGGAGATAAACTCATAGGTTGCACATAATTCATATTTCCTTCCTTCTTCTTAGTATCATGACCTCTTTGCATGTTGCTTTTGGCTTGAGAGACAAGGATTTTACCCTTTCGAATATTTGTATCATTCCTTTCTTTGATTGTCATTAAGTTAGAAAAGTCCTTGACATTAGTCCCCACCATATATAGATAGTAAAGATTTGGCAATGTATAGATAAAGTATGAATAGAGTTCATTTGATGACATAGTGGGCTAGACTTAAGAGGCCAACACTCTCCATCTTTGAGCATATTCCTTGAATGTCTCACTTGTTTTCTTACTTATAGCCTTCAATTGTTCCCTTGTCAGAGCGATATCAAGATTGAACTTATATTGCTTCACGAATATATCAACAACATCCTTCCACCTACAAATCTTAGATTGATCAAATTGTAAGTACTAAGTTAACACATGTCCAGTCAAACTTACATAAAAGAAATTCATTAGAAACTTTTCCTCTTTAGACCATACTAACATCTTTGTGCTGTAAGACTTCAAATGGTGCATTAGATTATCAATCCCGTCATATTTGTCAAAGTCAGACAACCTAAAATTTTTGGGGATAATTATTGTTAGAGTCCAACATAATTCCTACAAATCCACATACCCCTACATATTCCATCCTTGGAGAGCCATTAGCTAATCCTTTACTTCACCTAGCTCCTCTTTTAATTCTTAGTCTTTTGCAAGCGTTGGTGAGATTTGGAAGGTATATGTGTGGTCCTCTCCTAGTTGTTCATGAGCTTTTGAGGTCTCGGCATTTGAGTCCTCTATTTGAGGAGACTGTTCCTCCTTCTTGATATTCTTCGAGGGTTCCTTTTCTGTTTGATTGGTGGAGGACAAAGAGTTAGGCACCTTGCTATTATTCAAAACAGCATTCAGAAGCTTCATTATTTCACCTAGTTGAGTTTCCACACAGGATGCCCACTTACTCATGATGGTAGACTCAGCCTTATCACTCTGATTTCCGTTTGTGCTATTGTTGGCCATCTGTCGACTTCGAAAGCGAGTATTATAAGAGTTTGCAGGTGCTACCTAGTTAGTTTCCTTTCTGTGGGTGCAATGTTGCTATGATTATAAAGCAATTTAAATTATCTTTTCTTTAAAAGATAGTGGTCAAATTTGTATATAAGTATTGTACACAAGAACCTTTGATCTTTTCTAAGAAACTTATTGCTTCTCTAGGTGATTAAAGTTGACTATCAGGTGATAGAAATATTGGACCCTTACCACTTTGATGTCTTTTTTTTTTCTTTTATTATATATTTTTTTAAAAAAACACTCTTTTTTTTGTGTGTTTAAATTGTCCCATTTGTTTTTGTGTTGCATTTTCAGATTTAATTGATTCATTTCATCTTTGGACTATAGTGAGTTGCAAAAGGGTGGAGTTAGCATATGAATCTTAAGGCATAAAAGCCCCAATCTTTCAGAAAACTTATTGTTCCTCTAATTGACTAGAGTTGACTATCAAGGAATAGAGACATTAGACCCCTTATCACTTAATGTCCTTTGAAAGAGTCTCGTATGATGTTCTTCAACCAACTTTGATTAAATAAAAGGTAGGTAATTCATCGAAGGAATACTTCGTAGAAAGAAAAAAATGAATATACATCTATTCTAAAAAAATCAGACTACATTCCTTAATCCTATTGCAAGCTCTTTACACAATGAAAGAAAATTCATAATTCCATCAGAGGTATTGAAGGGGGGTGGATCATGCTTTCTATTTGAATGTAAGCCTCTGAAAATCTTGGAATCATTTTGTTTGCTAACAAGATCAAATTTTTTATGCATCCCTTCCACTAATAAGCTCTCAATACTTCTTCCTGTATTGTCTTGCCTTATTGATTTAGTTGTTCTAACAAACTCTAAATCATAGCCAATGAGCTTTCTCTAAGGGATATTAACTCATTAGCTCTCCTCTAATTTCTTGGTTATTACCTCTATTCCATGTTGTAGGCCTTCCAATGGTCAGAGTTTGTAATTCATTTTCTAATTCATCCCTTTCCTTCGTGACCCTCATTAGTCTGGCCAATTATTCTGCATTCTCGTCTCATTTTCTTCCAATTGGTCATAAACCTCTTTGATTTTACATTTGAGATTTGAGTTCTCCTCCTTCAATTTCTTTACTTCTTGACTTCTTTCATAATTATTGTGTCTCCTTGCTTCTTCCAATTGATTCATCAAGTCTACACATTTTGCTTGTAAGGAGCTCACAATTTCTTTGTTCATGCAGTTATATTCTTTTAGTTTCCTTATTTCCTCCTCTTTTTCTTCCAATCATCTAGCTAGTTCTGTCTACCTTTGTTGTATTACTACCCAATAAAAGATCAAGGTGTGCAAAGGCAAGATTAGTTCCCTTTATCTTTTCAGTTAACCAGGTTCGACATTTGTCCGTGGCACTTGTTGATCACCTTCCAAGCTCAAGTCCTCCTTTACAAGTGATCATATCCCATGCATTTCCAACTTCCTTGTCTAAGTTCTTTGTTGATTTGCTATGTAGGAAGTGGATTTTCTTAACTATTTCTTCCGAAGGGACTACTTTCATAAAAGCAAATTGTCTTAATAACAACATTGGATTACAATTAATAACCCTTCGTGGCCCCACAAGTGGTATATTAGAAAACTACCACATCAAAATATTATTTCCTCACCCTACCACCATACAAGCCTCTAGAAGATATCATTTGCTTGAAGATGATTAAAAACCTTGATCCATCCATCTCATTCTATCTTAACTTTCCCTTCCCTACAATTAAAATTAAAAAAGAGGACTGGAAGAATTATGCTCTATATCCTTTTGAAAATTTTTACCATATAGATAGTTCATAATCTAGATATATAGCAGTTGAAGACAAAACCTCATCCTTCCTCCTCTCATAGTATGGCATTAGCTTAAGGTCATGTAGGTTTCTGCTAAGATTGTTAGAATTGGGCTAACCTGATGATAATGGACCATTTGAAATATACTGCTCACATGGAAGTCAATGATCCCTTTAGCAAAAGGGAATAAAATAGGGCCATAAATTGCCAATGCAAAAACTCAGCCAAAAATTACCCAATTTCTTTGCTCAATTAATGCCTTTAAGTGGTTTTCAACAAATGCTCTAGAAATCCCATCACACTTTCCATATCTTCCTATTGTACTGCATTCACACCAATTTCAACGAGCATTGCTATAGCCTTTTTTTATGGTAAATGCCCCAGATATCTATATACATATGCCCCTTCTTTTAAAGGAAGTCTTAAGAATTCCCATATTCTTCTATGGTTGGTGTAATCTAGAAATCTTGGAACATGAAACACCTCAAAGTGTCATCCCAATATTGTCCCAGCATCATTAATATAGATCCTTGAATTTGTAATCTTAGTGGATCCAATATGTCCCCGTATCTTTTCCTAAAGTCTAAGCATGTCTCCTTTGATATATCGAGAAAGTTCTTTTAGTGTGTCAAAAGATTCCACATTAGCCTCTAACCTGATTGTCTTTTTGGTATAAAGTATGCCTATTGAATTCATGTCTCTTCTCGTGTCTTATAATTTTATGCTAACTCTATTGACAAATTCTAGTTTTCTGTTAGAAAAAGTTGGGGAGAAATTATTAGTAAATGATAATAGAGGACAGAGTGTTTTTTTAAAAAAAATTCTAGGCAATTTTTTTTGTATTTTTTTGGGTAGTTTAATATTTAATATTCCCATTATTGGCTATATTATCATTAGATAAAAAAGAAAAGAAAAAGAAAAACTTGTTCCTAGATGTTTCCTATGTCCTAGGTTAGAAAAAGGCTTCGATTTATTTATAAGGATTAGCCCAAGACTTTTCTAAGAGTGCATAGTTTCAAAGTAGTTCGAATATTCTACTAGGCCCTTAGATCGCTTTCATCACGAGGATGAAAAACCCTATATATCAAATCTAATCGTATGAGAAGACTGCTCTTCGTTAGATTAAATTTAATAAGTGGATAATAATCTAAGTGAAGTTTTCATAGTGATCCTTTGGGTACATTAGCCTCCTCAAGAGTACTATTACAAACTTCCACTCACTTAAGTGGCCCATAGACCCAAGTAGAAGGCCCAATAATTATGTGAAATTATGAGTAAATGTATAGTATGTGATGGGAGCATTCAATAAACTAACCCAATTTTGCACATTAAAACAAAGCAAAATAAGCAAATAAATAAAGAATGAATGAATGAATGAATAAATAAATAAATACATGAGCAAATAAATCAAAGGCAAAGCACAAGGACATGTTGACTGGGAAAAAAAGAATGAAGGCCTAATTATTAACTAAGTACAACAAATTTAAATGAGCTTGACTCTTTAAATATCCCTAGTGGAGTTGTCAAATTGTCACACCCAATTTTTATCCAAAAATAAAAAATAAAAATGGAGCCACCACTAAAATTTTAAGGGAAAAATTTTGAAAAACCTAAATAATAGAAAAAGGTGGTCTATGAACAAAAGAGTTGGGTTCGGAGTCAATTGTATGTAGGAAAAGTATTATGTATCCTATGCCACTCATTCGAAAGAGCGGTTACCCTAAATTTATTGTGCTCTATTGAATAGGCCTAAACAATTATTTTAAACTATACTTGTTAATTACATGTGAATATTTAATCTAAGGAGGAAAAATATTGTATTTTTATAAAGGTGTACTTAACCTAGAACCGGAATCTAGGGCTTACGTACCCTTAAAAGGAATCAAAGTTTATGTAATTCAGGATATAAATTCTTGTTACTTGGTTAGTGTATTTTATCTTAGATTTCTATGAATTGGTTGGTGTCTTTTAACTTTTTGTAAAAGAATTGAGTTAATTTTGTTGAATCAAATGTTTTTGATGATTCCAAACAATTGGCGCTTGGAAGGAAGATATCAAAGGAGTACAAGAGATCTCAAGTGAAGAAATCTAGGAAGAAATGAGTACAAGATTAGTTTGTAGGATTTCTCACAGTGTTTATAGAGTAAAAAGCTTTGATCTTGCATTCAATGATTTTAAATGTGTTTCTCAACATTTCTTTGTTAATTTATGATATATTTGAAAAATACTCACTGACAGACAAATTTTAAATTATTAAACTTTATATCTTATTTTGAAAATTCAAACTTTGATGACTGAAACAGAGATATTTTTATTGACAAATGAATTTCAGCTTTTTGAAATTTGAATTTCAAGTAAAGTATAATTTGTGAAAAATGAAAAATTTGTCTGAAGTTATGTCAAATTTCATCTGAAATAAGAGTTAAAAAAGAGTTCTAAATCAATCCATCTGACAGACGAACTTTGATTTTGAAATTCAAACTTTGAAGTGAAAATATATAAGTCTGATTAGATGTCCCTCTGACAGACGAACTTTGGTTTTAAAAATTCAAACTTTGAAATGAAAATGTATAAGTCTGATTAGAGGTCTCTCTAATAGACAAATTTTGAAAGCTCAAAATTCAAATTTCGAAAAGAAAAACTTTTATCCCATATTAAGTTGCTCACTGACAGACGAATTTTGGTTCCCCAAAATTCGAATTTCGAGTGCACTGTGGCAATATGGAACAACTGTTCATACTTATCAGAAGCACTTTAAACTTGAAAATTCGTATGTTCTTACATAGGATATATTTGTCAAGATGAAAATTCAAATTTCACCTTTGAACAGACGAACTTTGAAGTTCAACGTTCAAGTCTTTAACTTATGGTCTCTACGAAATTCATCTGTTGACACCCCAAAATTCAAACTTTGGATGTTATACACATTAAATGCAGTTGGTGAACAGCTAGTTTTACAGAGTAATCATTGGGTAACGTCTCTAACAGGTAGATATTATCTTTAACATATAGTTAAGACAAAAATCTATAAATAGAACTTCATTTAAAGTTGTGGGTAACAATTTTATGTTGTACATACTGAAACTCTGTCAAAATCTTTAGGAAAAACCTTCTACTCTCTCACACTTCATTCATTGCACTTTAACTGTCAAACACACTCTATATTAGAGAGTTTCTCTTGTTGTAAACAATCCTATCTTCATCTGAAACAAAGATTTTCTTGTGAGAGGATTTCATAAGGGATTTGGGAAGCACTTAGTTAGAGTGCAGAGTGAGAATCTGTAAGCTCTTGGAACATAGCATAAGATTGTACTGTGACATTCCAAGGAGCTTACTGAATTCTTGCAAGATAGTGAAAAATCTCAAGTAGTAGCTTGAGGACTGGACATAGGTCAAGAGGAAGAGATCGAACTAGGATAAATCTTTGTATCTTTCTTTTCTTTACCTTGCTTACTGCCTTGTTACATTTTACATTCTATTTTTCTACAACTTTTGCTTTTACTGTTCTTTTATATTTTTGCAGAAAATTTCAAGTATTTCAATTCAACTCCCTCTTGAGAAGTCAGCAGGCTTAATAAATTTTTTATTATCTTACTTTATTTTAACTTTTTGAATAGGAGATTTGTTTTTATTTTGTTTTGAAAATTATATATATATTTAAAAAAGGGATCAAAGAAAGATTTTATTTTTGAAATTGATTTTTCATTTAAGATAGGGAAAATATTTTTTTTGGAAAATATATTTGAAAAAATGTTGGATCATCACGATCATTTTAAAATGAAAAAAGTTATTTGGGTTCCCAATGAAACTGTCCCTCTCTCTGACTCTCGGCCTCTCTTTTTTTTTTTTTTAACTTAAATTTCTCTAAACTTTTGATGCATGAAACCTCCAGGTTTCTTCTGGGTTCTACCTCTCTAATTTTATGGATCTTTTCTTCCAAGTTTTTCTTAATTAATCTCTCTTGCTTCTCAAACTCTCAATTTATATAAGAGCTAACCATTCATTTTTAAATTTAAAATATTTTAAGATCTGGAAGATAACAATCATTTATGATAATATCATAATCTCCTAATCCTTTTAAAAATTATTAAATCCCACGTTAGAGATATTTATTTTTTGTTGTTATTATTTTTCTATTCTCCCATTCTCTAAAAAAATTAATTCCTCTAACTTTTCACTTTATTTCTCTTCTTAAATTTTGGAGATAAATAAGTTAACAAAATTTTAAAAGATAATCCCTACATTCCTTTTTTCTTTTATTTTATATATTTTAATTAAGGAATAATCTTCAAATTCTACTATAAAATCTTTTGAGGTAACCCAAGAAAAATTCTTTCATCTCTTAAGGGATAATCTTTTATTTATTTATTTTATTATTTTTCCTCTAAACCTATAAAAAATATTTTCTTTTATTTTTATATATTTATTATTTTCCCTAAATAGGTTGGATAAAATACGGTGTTCATAGTCATTATCGTTTTGGTGAGAAGGAACTCAAATACTCTTCATTTTTATCCATGTATAAAAGAGGCAAAAATGCTTCCAAAAATACCACTCTGATTGGGGATTTGGGGTAAAAAAAATTGGAAATTAAATTAAAATACTTTATTTTTGAAGGACCGAATTAAAAATGGTTTGATTTTTTAAGGGTGAAAATGAAAAATTTTATTTTTAAGAGATTAACTTAATCTGAATTTATTTTTCCTCTAATTTTGTCATAACTTATGTGTTGAGGACACTACTGGTCTTAACTTTTGCACCATTTTTTTGTGACCAGACTGCCTTTAGTCGGTTAAAAAAAAGTCATTTTCTTGTTTTGCTTTATGTCTAAATTAATGTATAATAATGCACATTAATGTATAATATTGTTGCCAAAAAATGGATGCATAATATAAATAGTAATAAATGCATTTAAATTATAAAATTATATAATAATGTTCCTACAATAATTTAACACGATTTGTCTATTAATAAGAAAATTTTGAGAATACTCTTTTAATCCTATTTATAAGAAATAAAATCTATTTCATATATTTATTGAATTATTCTTTTTATACCTTTTATTTATAAAGAAAATTGTTTTTATAATAATAATGTTTAATTGATTTCAACTATTTTTCTTAAATCTAATCAAATAATTATCTTTTTTTTAACAAAAATGAAACAAAACAGACGTCAACGATATCTTTATCATCCTAGATAGTCTAGCACCCAAACTATCTCCAAGGAGCAGATCATAGCAAGCTCTAGCAGGTCGTTCTAGCACCATAAGGCCTTCAGCATCATTAATAGCAAGAGAAGCAAGTCTATCTGCCACCCTATTTGCCTCTTGGTACACATGTGTCAGCCTTGTTGTCCAAGCTCTATTCAGAAGCGTCTGAATTTTGCTCACCAGATTATACATAGGGTGTGAGACATGACATCCACGTTGAATCAAAGAGAGAGCAACTTGGGAATCTGCCTCAAAACAAACACATTTGTAGCCAGCATTCCATACCAATTCCATTCCTGTAAGAATACCTCATGGCTTGGCTCCAAGGATACCACTGAATCCCACCTTCCGCGTAAAACCCAACAGCCACATCTTCCAACCTTCTCTAACTCATTATAAGACCCATCAGTGTTACATTTAACGCAAGATGGATTGGGAGCACTCCAACCAATCAAAAGTTCATTCTTGTTCTTACCATTCACCATCATATTAGCTTTAATTCTTCGCATCTCCTTAGTGGCATGCATAATCTTAACGTGAAGAATTCCAGCATCAACTTCACCATTATTAAAAACCACTCCATTCCTCATATTCCAAATGTACCATAGAGCATTAGCAAAGAAACTACACCAATCTAAGGTTTTATCCTTCCCCACATGTGTATGGATATTGCGGTGCAACCACTCAAGAAGGTCAAGCTTAAAGAAAGTATCAGCATACCTTGGTTCAACAGATGCATCGTATTTTTAGTAGAAGCTTTATGGCAGGGGCATGAATCAGACTCAGTAAATCCACAACGCATCCGATAAGCAATAGTCATAATTCTGTCATGGGCAACTAACCAACAAAAGGTCCGAACCCGCTGAATACAATTAAGTTCCCAAATACATTTCCATCTGGTCATAGTATTTGGACAATGATCATTCTTTAAAAAAGCATACGTAGACTTCACAGAGGAAACCTTACATGACGCGGGGCTACCAGAAAAATTTGTTAGAGCAATTTTGCTTTGCATATCCACTTGTACAATGAGAGTCATTTGGAATGGCACAAGAACTGAGGAATTTACGCCCTCACTGGGTATTCGGCAAGGGGATCCAATCTCACCCTATATTTTTGTCCTCTGTATAGAACACGTATCACAAATGATCAATAACTGCGTGATGGAGAAAAAATGGGTTTCGATCAGGTTGGGAAGGGGAGGGCTTCCCTTATCTCATTTGTTCTTTGCTGATGATCTGGTGCTATTTAGCTCGACGGAGGTATGTCAGGTTCAGTTAATTAAGAATATTTTGAATGAGTTTTGTTTGAGTTCAGGGCCAAGGTTAGTAATAGTAAAACCCAAATATTCTTTTCCTGAGGTGTCTGCGAAATGGGTGAGTAATGAATTATGTTTTTCTAAAACGGATGACCTCGGTAAATATTTGGGTGTCCCATTGCTACATAAAAAGGTTAAACAGGACACTTATAACTACCTTGAAGAACGAGTGAAGCAGAAATTATCAGGTTGGGCGGCCAAATCCCTCTCACTAGCTGGGCGTATCACACTTGCAAAGTCGGTTTTGTCTACAATCCCTACTTATGCCATGCAAACGACGAAGTTGCCGACTAGTTTATGTAACAGGATTGAGAGACTAATAAGAAGTTTTGTACGGGGTAGCACTGAGGAAGCTAGAAAGGTTAATTTGGAGAAATGGGATGATATTTGTCAACCTTATGAGGCGGGTGGATGTGGAATTAAAAAAGTGGAAGCCCATAATCAGGCTTTTCTTATGAAAATTGGTTTTAACTTGGTGACCAGACCTGACCTATTGTGGGTGCAAGTTTTGCGAAGCAAATATAAGTAGGATGTTAGAAATGGGCCATGTAGACTAAGCCAAAATTGCTCCCTTTTGTGGCGTAATGTGATGAAGATATGGACTGATCTGGAGCTTGGGCTACGATGGGACATTGGCAATGGCCAATATGTTAGATTTTGGACGGACAATTGGTTAGCTAATGTAGGTCCTCTCTGCTATCTTGCTGCAAGATATCTAAATGAGGAAGAACTTGCTCTTCCAGTTTGTAACTTTCTTGGATTTGATGGCAATTGGAACTGGGATCTTTTAAAACAAGACCTCCCAGACCATGTACTTCTGTTGATTGCAGGTGTTAAACCTTCGTCTGTAAATGATGGTGAAGCGAGGTGTTTTTGGGATAGGACCGGTGATGGCTCTTTTTCTGTCAAGACTGCGTATGAACTACTGCTTGGAGATCATTGGAACCAGCCAGAGCTAGAATGGAGACAGGTTTGGAGGTGGGAAGGTGCACAATGCGTTCGTGTTTTTCTTTGGCTAGCAATCCGAGGCGCCCTTCTTACTAATGGTGAGAGATGTAGAAGGCACATGGTGACAAACGCTGCCTGTTCTAGATGTGGGCACCATATTGAGGATATAGACCATGTGTTCCGAAAGTGTGAGCTGGCAAGGGAGGTATGTAAACTTCTTGTCCCTCAGGGTAGTTTTATTTCATTCATGCAGGGAAGGTTTGAAGACTGGATGGTAGAAAACATCTCGAGGAATGTATACCATACTGAAGGACGGGGTGACTGGATCACCATGTTTGGCCTTGCAAGTTGGAAGTTGTGGGAAGCTCGAAATCGATCTGTCTTCCAGAATCAGAACGTGCAAGTAGTACAACTTGTGCAAGAAGTTCGGGTTCTAGCGGAATTCTCTATGGAAGCAAGAAGGCCTCTACAGATAGCTAAGGGTGGTGGTGCTATTAGGGAGGAATGAATGATTGCTTGGAAGAAGCCCCCAAATAGCTGGGTTTCCCTAAACTGTGACGGCGCTGTTAAAGGGAACTCAGGATATGCAGGTGCAGGAAGTCTACTTCGTAATTCTAAGGGGCAGTGGATTTCTAGATGTTGTTGTAATATGGGAGCCTACACGACTCCTCAAGCTGAGCTTTGGGCGATGGCGGATGGACTTGCGATGGCTTGGAGCGTTGGATACCACCAAGTGAAATTGGATGTTGATTACTTACTGGCTGTGCATTTGTTAAGCCAAGACAACCAAAATTAATGCAAATGCGGGACTCACTGGATGGATTTATCAGCTTCTTGGACAGGATTGGAAGGTTGAACTATCGCATGTCTATGGTGAAGGAAATAAAGTTGCTGACCTTTTAGCGACATACACTTTGACAAAACCTATAGGATTCCACGCAGTCGACGAGCCACCTGATGTATTACAAGCTATTTTGCGAGATGATGTCTTGGCCATTGGTCAAGCTCGAAGATGTTGTATTAGACTTTAAGTTGCTGTGCTAGCTTATCTCCTCATTTCAACCGGAAAAAAAAAAAAAAAAAACATGATCTCTTGAAGGGAGCCAAATAGGAATATCCCTACCATTTCCCTCAAGAAAAGTTGGCATAACTTCCAATGCCAACAAAACTTGAGAGGAGACAAAAGATGCTGAACTTCTCCTAATAATACCCAAGAATCATTATATATGAAATAATTATTTGTTTTTTATCAAAATGATTGAAAGAGTATTTAAATCAAATTTTATTATTTTTGAATTTTAATATAAATATTTTGCCAACTGAATTTTAATATATCTATTTTAAAAATAAAAAAAAAATGTATGAATCCAAAATGATAATTACATTCCTAATCCTATCCATCCCGGATCAGCAGCCAATACGGGTCCATCGAATGGGCCAGAGCTTCGCCTTACGAGAATTGATGAGGGCTCAGAAGCTGTGAATGGCGATCATATAAAGCTCCTTTCTCTTCCTTTTGTCTCCTCCTTCACACCAAAACGATTTTGCCTCTCCTATTCTCTGCTTGGCTCTCCATCACAGTGTGAGCAGCCATGGCTCTTCAACTATGGGACACCCTCAAGGAATCCATCGTAGCCTATACCGGTCTCTCTCCCGTCACCTTCTTCACCGTCCTCGCCTTGCTTTTGGCGGTCTATTATCTCGTTTCTGGTCTTTTTGGGTCCTCCGATCATCGTCCCCGGCCCGCCACCAGGGAGCTTGAAGAGCAGATGCAGCCTCTGCCTCGGCCGGTTCAGCTCGGCGAGATCTCCGAGGAGGAGCTCAAAGCCTACGATGGCTCCGATCTGAATAAGCCTCTGCTCATGGCAATCAAGGGTCAGATCTATGATGTGTCTCAGAGCAGGTATCGATGATTCTTTTTTGTTAGTTTATTTTTTGGTTCTTGATATGAAGACTATGGTTCATTTCTAGGTTTTTTTCGGGTTCTATTATTCCTTTCTGGCGGTCAACGTTCGATTCTGGCCATTTTCAATTTTCGCTGGTTATGGATAGCATCTTAGAAATTTTTGGGCTTCTTTTTCTGAACTTTATACTTTTCTGTCTTTCATCTCTCTCTCTCTCTCTCTCACTCTAATTTTGCGATGCATCCGCCTTTTTCAGTCCCCTTTATTGGTTGATAAGGTTTTATGTCATTTCGAAACTTCGCTTTTGGTTCTTTTGCTGCTTCTGTTATCAATGCCTGACTTTCCTAATATTAGTAAAACGATACGGTTCTCAAATTATGAATTTTCGTTTTATTGAGAAACTTCCATGCTATGTTTGATCGGATTAGAATTCGAAGGTTGGAAAAATGGTGGAATGTATGTGATAGATGTATTTGGACTTAACCTGTGTCCAAGTGCATTTTCTATTTTCACTCATCCAATTCCATCCTTCCAATTTCACTTATCGCTTTGCCAAGGATTCCCTTAAGTAGGGAAAAAAGTTGTTTTTCTTATTGTGCATCATTATGCAATTCGAAGGGTTCTGCATAAAAATTGATGGTGTAGCCAGCATGAATGGGCCACATTTAGATCAAATTGGATTCTATATTGCTGGTGATTTAAGTAATTTTATGTGAGTTTATTTTCTTCCTTTTTAACTATAATTATCTCTACAAAGTCTACAAATATTGTTTTTGTGTGGTTGTTCAGTTTTACCTGGAAATTTTGTTTTGGGGTAATTTTCTCAATTGGTCCTGTTTGGAAGACTGAATGATGAAGTTGCTGAGTTGGGGATATAATCCCCGGCTAGTTGTCCTACGAATGACAAATGTGTAAATTTAAAGGTTGAATTATTGAAGTATCATTACTAATTTGGTATAGGTATCCGATATAAGAACGAATGGATGATCAGAGCCTCTCAGACTGATGTTGTGTAGTCATGCGTTCCTGATCATTGTTTGTAACCCGTAATATTATTGATGCCTACTTTGTGGTATCCTTTCCAATCTGATTTCACTTCTGTTCCTCTAAAATAAATATATTGTATTGACCCTTTGCAGTTCACTGAGCATGCGTGTCATACTACTAGTGTAATTTGTCCTTTAGAAGAATAATTTAGTGTTGTTGCTATTGTGTCTACGTGGCCTGCTTAGTTAACTTGTTCGGATATTATGTAAAGTCTTTGGCGAAACTCACCTCAATATGAAGGTTGATTCTCCTTCAAGGAAAGGGACAGCTTCTTCTGTGACCTGAAACGGTTTTCCTTAAACTTATTATTCACCGTGAGTGGAGGCAGGTAACCCCTCCCAATGTTTTACTTGCCAGCCAACATGTGGTCTATTACTTCCAAGTTTCGACATACATATTCTTCGGTATCTGATGGCAGTGAATTTTGTGTGTGTGTGAGAGAGAGAGAGAGAGAGAGAGTGTGCGCAACATTCATCTATCAGAAAAAACAAATACATGTGAGCAAAAGCCCTATAAAACTATTGGTGTAGAAGAGCTATCCAATCTCTATACATATCAGAGATACTGTTTCCCTTACTAAACTCATGTACTGAGCACCAAGGAGAGGCTGTGTATAACAGCAATGATGGATGTTGGAGATTTGTTTTTCATGTAAAACAGAAGTATTTTGCCCTGATCGAAGCTAAATTTATTAGTACCATTACATTAATAATTCTTCTGATTTTTTTACTTATAAATTCCATATCCAAGAAATGGAAAAAATGTTATATGGTTAAGCCTGACAAATAACAACCCACTCACTGTGTCTTGCAAAAGATGAGTGACATGTAATGATGGTTGATTTGTAAAGCTTATAAATTGTTTGTACCGTAATTTGATTATTGGTATATTTTCATATCTGACTTGGCCAACCCTCCAAAATGTATCATTGCAGGTCGTTTTATGGACCAGGTGGACATTATGCCCTATTTGCTGGCAAGGATGCTAGCAGAGCTTTAGCAAAGATGTCTTTTGAAGAGAAAGATCTGACTGGGGACATCTCTGGTCTTGGCCCATTTGAGCTTGATGCCTTGCAGGACTGGGAATACAAGTTTATGAGCAAGTATGTAAAGGTTGGCACTATAAAAAAGCCAGTTCCAGTAACTGAAGCAGAATCCAGTGGTGAACCATCAGAATCAGTTCCTCATGAGGCTGCCACTACCACTGCCGCCACTAAGCAAGCTGAGGATGGCCCATCCGGAGCTGAAGCTGTTAAAAGTGAGGAAACTCCAACTGTTGAGGCAGATAAAGAGTAATGGTTGGATTGTCTCACAACATCCTCACTGCATATGGATACTGTTTCAGCAGGAGCCGATGAGAATGATTAATCCTTTACGAATATATGGAGAAAATGTCAGAGATAATGTCATTTTCAATCTAGGCCACCCATTTCCAAAGGAACTTCGCATGAATGCCTTGGTTTGATCAATAATTAGTGGTTTGTCAATAATTGTCAGTGTTTCATTTGAGTTATTTTGTTTTTTCAATCCTCCTTTATAAACTGTAAGGGCTTATATCACTTAGAGGGAGCTGATTTTTGGCATATGGCTTTATATATCTAGCCTTGTGATGCATTTCTCTATATTTTCTCATATTCTTACGAGAAGGTTCCAAATCAAAATATATAACTAATTTTCTCAAATATGATATATGGGCTTTTTAAAAAAAAAGATATCCGACGAAATTATATACTTTTTTTGGGCCAACGAAATTATATATTTGTGATTTTTAATTGAAAATTTTGCAAATGTATATAAAAGGAAGTCTAATATTTTCTCAGTCGTGGCATGAAATGACAGTTCTATGGAGAAACAAACGTTTCTATATTTCTTTTGGGCCAATAAACACCGCAACTTACGTAACCATAATTTCACAAACGTTCAGTCAGTCTAAACTGGTATCCAAATCTTGTCAAGGAAAAAACGCCAAACAATCCAACTGGCGTAAATTCTTGTGTTAGCGATATACTATCATGTACTTGCTAAGTAATATGACAAACGTTTCATATTTGTGATTTGTCGAACAATTTCTCTCACAAGACTTGTGAAACTCCATTTATACCCAAAAAAAAAAAACGAAGTACGAAAATTAGCGGAAATTCGCAATGATCCCAAACTAGCAATTTTGAGTCTGTGAAATATCTATAAGTTAAAAATGCCTACAAATATTTTGTAATATAAACTTACCAATAGATCCTAGTGATGAAGCCGGGGTCACACAGATTCACGACAATCCCATTGTTTTCTTTAGTTCAATTTTGTCATTGCGTTTCTCACAATTAGCATATGGAAAAAGGAAGAGAATGGAAGATGGAATATTTCAGTCAAAAAGGCTACATAGGCTCCTGAAAAATACAACTTTAAAGAAGTCTCAAGTCAAAAACAGACTATATAGGTATGTCCACTCATTTGGCAATACAGGTTCCTGAAGAATGCAACTATAAAAAAGTCTCAAGTCAAAATCAGACTATACACGTATATCCACTCATTTAAGTGCCCTATAGGCCATTTTCTGCAAAGAAGGAGGGAAAGAATTTATATCTTCCTCTGATCTGTGATCAGGATTGGGCAGTGCAGCCTTTTGAATTGGCGGTGTGAGACAATATGACTGAAATTGGGAACCAGGACTCTCCGTGATTGAACTACCAGAGAAGACAAAGCTTGGATCTGAAAAGTTGCATGAAAAATGCATTTTGCTAGAATTACTAAAATCAGAGGGGCTTAAGTTGTAGCTTGGAGGAGTGAAGTTTAGATCCCTCTTCAGATCACGATGCCGTGAATTGATAGAGGATGAAAACAGATTCATGCCACTGCTGTTGTGAAACGAAGTTGGATGTTCTGGAAGCATAAAATGAAATGGGTCAGACCAATCTGTCTGGCTTCTAACATTTTGGGATATACCTCCCGGCCCTAAACGTTGTGGAAAAAGGTTGAGGCCTGGAGATTCAGTATCTGACAGAAGCCCAGCTATCCTTACCTTCAAAACTCTTCCATCAACTTTTAAACCGTTCAAATGAGTCACAGGTACATATGCATCCTTGACATTCTTAAATTTGACAAAGCCATAACCTCTACAAATTCCAGTTGATCGATCCCTGATGGCTTTTACTTCAATGATATTACCAAATGGAGAAAACATCTCAGACAATCTATCATCATCAAACGCTTCAGGCAGATTGCCAACATAAAGATTATTCATCAGTGATTTCTTTTCAGGCATCTGACATCTACTGTGTGTCGAACTGAAACTTAAATCAGACCCAGAACCCTGCACACGGTCATTTTGTGGAGATAGTGCAGCCAAGGGACAAGCAGGTTTTGAAAAATGACTGGCACTAAAACGTCTCTCGTATGAGTTCATTTTGAAATTGGACTGTTGGTCAGGGCAGGCATATGATCGATGTCCCTCATCACCACAAACATTGCATACATTTTCATCTCTAACTGTTCCATTCAGCGTGGCCAGCTCCCTTAATTGAGCCAGCTTGTGCTCATTTCTTCCTTCAATTGGGATTAGCAGTTTTTCAACCTTCGCAACTGCTGCATCCAGTGATTTTTGGTTGTCTGCTTCTATATAGACATGCAAGTCCTCTTTAGAAGAGGCAGATTTGTTGGGTGTTTTTGAGGATCCTCTCCCCCTTAAATGAATCTTGGCCCCAGTTTCATTTTCCATTCTCTTCTGTGTGTTTCCACGAGGGCCAATTATAAGGCCAACAAAATTATATTCTGGGTATTCTTTCACTGGTATGTACAGTTTTTTGAAGAGTTGTGGAGGCTTGTAATCAGGAGGAGTGTCAAAAGTTGGGTTTGATTTGATCAACCTTGATATAATATTTTGACGTTTCTGGATAAGTTTCTGACGAAGTGTATCGTCATTTTTTTTTATGCCAAGGTCATCATATATTGGTTCTGCTGAAGGAGATCTTTCTTCCTCAAGACTATCATCATGAAGAGGTCTTAGTAGTCTTCTATTGATCTCAAAAAGCTCAGCTTTCAGCCCCTGAATTTCTGGATTGTTCTCAGACCCAACAAGAAAATCTTTTGTGAAGTCAGGCAGCTGAAGTGGTCCCAGGATTTTTAGTCGAGTGTCATCACTGGACCACCTGGTTTTCCTCCTCTTGCAAGTCTGGTAGTCTTTTATGCCATCAGCATCAGACTGTTGTTCCCATCTGCTGAGCCTTCGTTTTCCAGAACTTCCACTACTTTCTTTGGAAGTAGAATTATCAACAGATGCCATTGCAGTTACAGAGTCATTATTGAGCTCCAGACCTGAAGGTCCAGATTCTAATGTTGGATCTGAAGATCCCACTTGCTTGCACTTCTTTTGTGACTGATAGCATAGCAATGTGGTTGGTTCACTAGATGCAACATTCAGACACCTCTTCTTATCATTTGATTTAACAAATCCAGATTTGTGATAACTCCCATTAAGAGGTGTTTCTTCTAGCAGCTTTTGCTCAACTTCTTCAATGGGATCCTCATCAGGATCTTCTTCTAGTTGTTCACTTGATCCCTCTTCTTCCTCTTCTGCTTCATTTTTAAGTATTCCTCGGTAGTCTTTAATTTGATCTCTAGCTTCACCAATCATGTCTGAAGGATTCTTAAGAATGCATTACTCCATCAGTCATTCCTTTGTTGATCCTTCAGTTAATTTCTATATATTACTTAAAGCGCCGAATGCTTGAAACTTGCACTTCGTACTTTGATCATTTCATTACATGTTATGGATGAAAGTAAACCTCAAAATGACCTCCTGCAATGTGTAAGTTCCCAAAGCAAACAAAGAAAGAAAAAGAAAATTATTTATACAACTGACTAATAAATTCGGTAATATAAACTGGGCAGAATATTATAACATGATTGGGGGACACCCAATCTATAGAAACATATTTTATAATGATTTGACCATAATTGAATTTAGCAGGAAGCTAAGACATATGATACCACTTAAACAAACAAGGAATTGAAATAGGAGAAAGTCAGAAAGAGAGACACAGGGAGGTGAAACAGGAAGTAATGCCATTCACGTTTGAAACATAACACAGACACAGACATAGACAAGGAACAGCCATGAAACCCAAAAATGGGGGGAAGGCCGTAGGACATCAAAAATAGAAATGCACATCAACAAATTTGTGAAACTAGGAAGATAGAAACCAATGAGGAACATACAAACCAACAAACCCCACCCCTTCCACCCAACAAACTCCTCCTCCTCCTCCTCTTTGAAAAAAAAAAAGGCTTTAAAATTCCCACTTCATAGGCAGGGAAAAAAATCTTGCGACAAATAACAGGAATCAATTAAAGTTCCAATTTCAAATAAAAAATTTAATTTAATTCAAAAGATTTCTATTAAAAGATTAAGGGCCTCCACTGAATTTTCTTTATCAAACAATAGAAGCAGGAAATTCTTGTGAATCCTAAATGAACATTATCCTTGCTATGATCATCCATGGCATACATCTTCCCAATATCAGGAGCTGCACAAGCAAAGAACCTCTCCACTCTCCAGCAATATCAGTTTTCTATGGTTTTGGTTAAACGGGAATAATGAAAGCCATAAATTTATGCCCGGAATCAATCAATGGGACTGCCACCCATTTCACCACATGAAAATATTGCCTTTCTTGTGGACAAAATCCATGAGAGAAGATTGAAAAATCCATGAGAAATGAGTTTCTTGTGGAAATCGCATGGCAAGAACATCTTCCGTCTTTAAAAACTCTGTTCTCAGAAAATATCCAAGAGAAGCTGTTTCTCGTGGATTTGTAACACTCATGAAAGGAAAATCTGTGAGAAAAATTATTCTCTCAGATTTTTTTCCCGAGAAAAGTTTCTCCCATAATACATTCAAGAGAAATAGTTTCTTGCATTGGGATATAATTCAAGAGAAAAATGAAAAGAAAGCTTCACATTTCCTACTTTCTCGTGGAAAAAAATGTGTTATCCAGTTCATGCTGATTTTTTTTTTTTTGGTAAATTACAGGACACTGCTGATTATTTGAGAGATGGAGATAGATCCTAACAGATTTTAAGAAATTTTCTTTGCATTCTTCTAAGGAGCCAAAAATACACATACTTCAAATATTGTCAATTTGTATTGCCACACCCGATACATCATCAAAGTAACAAACTATTTTACTGCATTCTTAATATTCCTCCCACCAAAATCTTGGAACCACCTTATTTGGGCCTTGGATAATCATATGCAACAGATACCAATATTCAATTCATAGTTTTCTTCATAGATATTAATTATATTTTCTCAAAAGGGCACAACAAAGTTTCATTTGAGAATGCATTTGTCATTTCATAAACAGTGGTACTGCACGACTTTTCAGTTTTTTTTTTTTTTTAAAAACAACTCATACTTACCCGCAAGTCTCCCTTCGATCTCTATATCCAAAAAAACGCTTTGTGGGTGACTCCCTCCAAATCCTCTTCCACTGGGTTTTCCTGCAGAAGATTTGCGCGCGAAGCGAACATGAGAAAGGGATTGGGTACAAAGGACGACGTCGACGACGATTTCGGGCGAGGCTGAATGCTCTGCAAGAGGCCGAAAGAGGAGGAAGAAAGATGAAGAAGTAGGTTTCTAACGGAGGCCGAAGACGGAGCCAGAGTTTGTATGAGTTCGACGTAGCGGAGGAGGAATCGGTGGGGACTGGGGAGGGCTTGTGTGGGGGTTCAGGGCACCCGACGAGTGACGTTTCGGTAAATGGGTAAAATTGTCAAATTTCTCACGGCAGTAAATCCGTGAGGAAGAGTCGATTTTGTCCCTTAAATCCGATAAAATTAAAAGTAGAGATTACTACTTATCAAAAAAATAAAAGTAGAGATTACTTATTCGTAATCAGTAAAGTAATAACTATAAGTTTCGTTGCATTATTAAAAAAAAACACCTCTATATATATAATATGTAAAGTATATTAATTAAACTAAAACTAAAAACCTTTAAAACCTTTGGCCAAGAAAAAAAAACTAGAGCTAAAAATTAAAGGAATCTTCTCATGAATAAAAAATATAGGAGAAGATCATAACTTGTATGTTTTTCAGGGGTAATTTCATTCCCAACCTCCCCATATCAAATTCTTGGTAATTAATGATTGATATATAATTCTCAAAAATTATTTCAGGGGTAATTTCACATATTACATGTATAACATAGATTAATTATTGGATATTATTAAAAAGTATAATATACTAATTAGTCTATAATAAGTAATTAATACTAATCTACACATTAATTAATGTTTAAACAATTTCAACCAAAAAAAAAAATTCCAAATGGCTTATAATGTGCGTCTCTATCTTCATTCTTTGAATATCACACCCACTAATTAATATCATATACTACTCCTTTAACATGATTTGAACCTTCTTAAATATGTAAAAGCAAAAAAAAAATACTTTTTTCATTACGCTATACAGTGCACTATTATGAGAAATTCATGTTTCAAAATATAGTACATTACACAGATTACATTGTGTTTTTTTATTATCTTCTCAGTATTACCCCTAATAAGTAACATTATATATTTTACGGTTATCAATGCATTTAATAAAAATTCTTTAATGGTTTGGTCAAATCATAAAGGAATGAAAAAGAATTTCCTCCAAAAGCTTCATTCTTCACAATTACCAATGACTTATGGGAACTCAAAAAAAAAGAATGAATGAGGGAATGGATGCAATTTATTAATGTAGGAAGTATTATTAAATAAGGGTAATTTGAAAAATAATGACAAAAAATTTCGGTTACTAATCATTGTCTTAATACGTATATGGTAGTTAAAAGTACACTATAAACTGAGACAGTAAGTATATATCATCTTAATTACAGTATATTTTTTCTTTCCTATCAACTTTCAGAGTCTTACAAGATAGAAGAAAGGTGAAAAACTATAAATGTCCCTCCGGTCCAAAATATAAGGGATCTTCTATAACTTTTCTTTGATCCATAATATAAGGTGTTATGTAATAATTAGTTGTAGTTTACCTTTTTTACCTCTATTCATTAATGGCCAGTCTCGTAATTTGTAATGAAAAATAGTGGAAATAATTTTAATTATTAGTAATTAATAAGGGTAAAAATAGGATGTTGAATTTTTTTTTAGAAGTTTAAAAATGTAACTAACTTTACTTAATATATGTGAAGTAGTTAAAAATTTTTTATATTTTAGACCAGGGAGTATATTCGAATATCTGCGACGTAATTAAATTCAATGTCCAACCAACGACAATAACGGCAACTCCGTGCATGTCGTTTTTTGGAGCACATGTTTCTTTTGAATCCTCATTTTTCAAGTCTTTTCTGTGAGAGTCATTAATGAAATGTGGTATTCGATCCATTTGGATTTCAATATGCACCCAAATTTTTTTTGCAATCTCTTATAGCTATTTGATTTTTAGTTTTGTAAAATTAAGTTAAAATAAATGAAATTTATAAAAATAAGTTTGTTTGGATATTTTTTTTATAAAACTATAGTTTGACAAAAAATATGTTTAGATAATAAGAGTTAAAAGTACTTTTAGATGTATAATATAAAATCAGTATCAATCTCATTTTCTAAAACATGGTTGTGGAAAAAAAAAAAGCAACTATCTCCTTCCTTTTTCAAAATCATAATTTAACTTGCTTTTTATTTTTCAAAAAAATATTTGATCAAACATATCTTCTTAAAAAATCATGATACTACCTCCGGTCCTATATATAGGATCTTTTACCCTGATCCTAAATATAAGATCATTTACAATATATGAGGTAGTATTTATTATACATTTCTAGAAAAATACCCCTATTTAATGTATCCAAAGAGAAAGAGAGAGAGATTAAATAAGGGTAGTTTTAGAAAAATATTGGGATTTTTGGAGAAATCGAGATAGTTAATTAGTTTTAATTCTAATTCTTAATCCGCGTGATTCAGTTAAAAGGGTCTTATATTAAAGACAAGATGGAGTATCTTTTAAGAAAAAATCAACCAAACAGGATCTTTCCAGTTTGTGTCCTTAATTTCATAAATGCATGCATGCATCAATTGTAAAATTTAAAATTATAGTAGCAAGTTGTTTAATGGATTAGCCTCGGTACTAAGTTTTTAAACTTATCCGGTTATTGTTGGCAAAAAAAAATTACCCAGTTATTAAATTGATAGAAGTATTGAATTAAGGTTTATTAATCTGACTTTAGTTCTTCATCAAATTGTTCATAATTAAATTATCGTGTTTTAATTATATATATGTTGGTGGTAAAAATTATATATGTTATATAAATATTAAAAATTAACTTTTATTTATTATTGACTATTTTTATTAGTTTGATCTATTCTCAATTGATTTTATAAATTGTTGGCCCAAAAAAATTGATTTTTTATTAACTTTTATCAATTAGTTTTAAATCAGAATAATATCTGATTGACTAATCCATTAATCACACTGATTGATAAATTGATTCAATTCAATTTTTTGTTTTAATTTAAACCTATCAAATACTCTCGTGTTTATGTCAAATATCACTTGTCCATAAACCAATAGGCACCACTGATTCTTTTTTTAATCCATACTAGTCGCCCCTAAATTTGCCCCAAAAAAATGACATTTATATTTTCAGTCAGTCTCCTCATTATTTTCACGTGAAGTTAATTTATTATCAGGCGAAAAAAAAGTTAAACTATCATTAAATAAAAAGCTAATTTATTGCCGATAACGATATATTATAGCTATCCAATAAAATAAAACGCTCAATATATTGTATCCCCTACAGGAAAGTAATTAATTGAAGTGTTATACTGCATTTTTTTTTTCAGTGGCGGTCCCACAACAAGGGGCCCCCATGGGGGCTTTCAAAATGATATGATAAATCTTTAAATTTTATTAAAAAATCAATATATACAAGACATAAATTCTAAATTTGTTTGATGTATCTAAACTTTTGTTTATTAATATTATATGCACACTGTTTTGTTAAAAAAATTATATGGACATTAAATAATGAATAAATTTATTCGTATATTTGCTCAATTGTTATAATAATGATTGATATATATTCTTCTAAATAATTTAAAAAAAAAATAAAAAAAACTATTCTAATTCTTAATGTAAGATATTTTTAACTTCAATTTTTTTATTTAAAATTAAAGTTAAAGTTAACCTCAATTAAAAATAAAAATTAAAATTAGTTAATTATATTAATTTTTTTAAAAATTATAATATTTTTTTAAATTATTTTTATTTAATTTTTTAAAAATATATTAAATAAAAATATTTTTTTAAAAATATATAATAAATATTATCTCAGATAACTTCATATTTAATATAAAATAAAAAAACATATATTTAGGATAAAAAGTAATATATATGATATAAATATTAAATATTACTTTATTTTTGTTAATCAAAGTCAATATTAATGATTGAAAGGGTAGCGTGTGATCGTTGTGTTGTCCAGTCCTGAAGCAGTTGTTGGAAAAAAAGAGTGGCAGTTAGTGTTAGCCATTGTTTCAAGAATCAAAATCCGGTCCACAGTTGGCTGCTTTATACAAACATATATATATATATATATATATATTATCAATTATTAATTGCCATTACGAGGACTAAGAAATATTAGAATAGAACCACGCATAGTATAGTATAGTATATCCTTTGTCTCGCAAGTGGATCTGTACGTTCATTATTTGATGTGATGTCCCAAATTATACCTCATACAAGTATCTTGCGCATAAAAAGTAATTTATTCTATCTACCATGCTACCTAGTTTTCTCTCCTGTCTATATATTCTAAGAAATTAAAATTGACAATTTATATATACAATTGATGTCAACTAATTGAGTGATAAAATCTTATCATGGTAAGGATAAGTGATAATGAAAACCGAGATTGAGTATGAAGGAAATTTAATATAATATCCGTACTTCATACTCCTTAGTCTTTATACATGAATGTATAAGTGATTGATGGGAGGGGATGCAGTCATTGCTTTTTATTTAAAATTAAACTCTTTTTTTTGTAAAATTTTTTATCTTTTTAACAACTAAACTTGTGAACAAAAAATCATATATATATGTATGTATATGTAAAGAAGCAAAATCTAGGTAAAGAACTATGTTAACTATTTCTCTAAAATTTAATAATATATTATTTGAAGTTCATAACATATCCTTTGAAATTTAAAAGAACAACTGTAGTCCTAAAAAGTAGTTAAGATTTCAACATTTTGAACATAAATTTTACAATGTTTTAATCTTTTTTTTTCAACATTTTTCCAAATAAAAAATTGACATTTAGTCGCATATTTTGTGAGACTACATCCTAAGCAGTGGATCACTTACTGCAGGGAATCCATATTCCTTAATACATGCTTTAGAAGGATCTAAGGCCATTATGTTCAATTTCCTTCTATGTGACTAACTCCATTTGATTCTAGTAGTTCAGCACTTACTTTCCTTAAATAAGATCTTAGACTTTGAGTTGAGATAAATAGTTCAATTCAATTTTCCAATCATATATAAAATTTACTATAAATTATGTCAATTATAAATTATATATTCTACGACTCATTTATTAGACTCTACATAATTTACAAAGAAAAAGTTTGAGAAAAGTTGAGAGATATTCCTTCCGATCATAAATATAAAGTTTTTTACTTTAATTCTAGAGATTAAATTCTTTACATAATACAAGCTACTATTTACTATATATTTCTAAACAAATATCTCTTTAATATATTTAAAAAAAAAATTAAATAAGAGTAATTTTAAAAAAATATTAAAATTTTTAGAAAAGCTAAGATAATTATTTAACTTTAATTTCTATTCTTAATCTATATAAAATAATTAAAAAAATCTTATATTAAAAATAAAATAAAGTATAACAAAAGGTATCCCTTGGACCACGTCAGGCCAATCACCCAAGAGCCCGTAGCCATACCCACCCTCCCAAAAATGAGGCACGTAATCATCCACCACTGCCCTTTTTCCCCTTCACCCCTTTTTTATTTAATGCCTCATTTAATTCATCTCTCACGCCCTTTCACCTCATCCCATTATTCATCCATTTTAAAATATCTCTTTATTTAAAATTTTAATAATTAATATGTTAGATATTTATATTTTTCCTTAATAAATCTTACTATATTGAACTTTTAAAAGAATATCTAAAATTATATAGTAAATAAAAGTATAATAGGAGAAACATCAATAAATGATGTATTAAACTTTTAAAAAATGTAAAATAAAAGAAAATTTTCTTCTCAAATAGACAATATTTTGAAACAAATAAAGTACTATTTTCTTGATTACAAAATTTCATCTTCATTTGGCCATATACATATTATCTATTTATTTATTTCATTATTTGACCCTATTTATTCACTTTGTATTGATTTGACATTGAACTTTGAATAAAACTTGTATTTTATAACGTAAAAAATTTGAAAAATATTTACAAATGAGTAAATTATAGATCCATTTGTTTATAAATCTATCTATGAATGTGGACACTTGGAATATTGTTTGTTTTTGTTATCAATCATAATATCGACCCATCCTTTGTAAGATAGATATTCAAGTTGTTTTACTGGTTTCTTTGTAATCATCACTTTTGAAAAAAAATTATTTATATTTATTTATTACTTATAAATTTTAAAATAACATTAATTACAATTTTTCAATTATATCATTATCTATTCTTTTAAAGTAAAACATAATATTAACCGCTCTTTTCAATCTATCAATTTGTTAAATCACATATTAGGAAATATAAAAAAAAATTCTAGAAATAAATTAATTATATTTCTTAATTTATTTGTTAAAATATAAGAGAAAATAAAAAAATGAAGGCAGTAATAAAAAATAGTAAATTAATTATTTTTTTGTAATATAATATGTTGATATATGGATTATTTTTCATTTAGTTAATATATATATATATATATTTAATTCTTGAAATCCCAATATACCCTTGTCAATAAGAATCTTTCTGTTCATAGGTGCTTATGTGGATGGATAAGCATGGGACACCTACGCCAGTAATTAAATTGATTATTTAAATATCTCCTTTATAATTTTTTAACTAAAAACTGAAAATAAAGTGCACAATAATATTAATTTTTTTTTAAAAAAAGTACTTATCCAAAATTGGAAGGAACCCGTTAAAAAAATTCCACAGATCTAAATGAATAATAAATAAATAAATAATAACTAAATAGCGATAACTGATTTTGTTTATATAAGTTATATTAATTAGAAATTAATAGATATAAATTATAAGAAAATAACTATCAATTTTTAAAATTTTTAATGATAATTATTTTAAACTAAAAACTAACAACGTCCCTGTTAGTTTAAAACGAAAGGATAAACTCCTTATCCTTCTTTATTTTTTTTAATAGAATTGTAGTATCTAGTAATAAAGCTTGATCGATTTGCCTATTTATGGTACTACTCTTCCTTTGGATTTACATTCTTGGCCCACACCTGACCTCCTTCCTTTATTAAGTTGGCTTTTTCCTCATATGTATCTTCATGTTATTTTTCTAGAGGTTTCTTTTTTTTTTTTGGAATGAAATGTGTGTGTGTATTTTTTTTTGGTGAGTGTGTGTGTATGAAAGCCAAATACAACAGGAGCCTAGAATTTTTCTAGTGGTTTTAAATAAAATTTGATTTGGGTTTTAGTCCCGTTTCTAACCCTCCAAATAAAAAAAAAAAGGGAAGGAGGAACTAGGAAGTGAAATTATCATTTATAAGTTCTATAAAACTTGTTAACTATAATATGAATATGAATTTTTGAGGCTGACGCTACTAAACTATTAGTAATCCCGTGGGGTAGGTGGGATGTAACAATAATTAAATAAACGCCATAAAAAAAAAAAGGGCACCTAATAGATAGTAATACAACACAGATATTTTTAGTGTCAAATTCTGTCATTGACAAAATGATAGGGTAGTGTGTGATCATTGTGTTGTCCTGAAGCTGTAGTTGGAAAAAAGGGGCTGGCAGTTAGTGGTCGCATTATTTCAAGAATCAAAATCCGGTACACAGTTGGCTGCTTAATATAAATATATATTATCAATTATTAATTACTATTAATTACCATTACGAGGACCGAGAACTCCATATTAGAATAGAACCACGAATAGCCATTGTCTCGCAAGTGGATGTGTACGATTATTGTTCGATGTGACATCCAATTGTTATTCATATAAATATCTTACACATAAAAAGTAATCTCTCCCCGTAAATATATGATTTTTTATCATAATTTTAAATATATTCTTATTTAATCTATCATGAAGAGAGCTAAAAAAGTTTAAATAAAAATAATTTTAAAAAAAGATTATAATTTAAAAAAAATTGAGATAATTAACTAACTTTAACTTTCATCGTTACTTCTTATTATTTAGTTAAAAAAATCTTATAAAATTGAAGAGAGAAATTTATTCTATTTAGCATGCCAACTAGTTTTCTCTTGTGTTTATGTATTCTAAGAAAAATTAATATTGACAATTTATATATACAATTGAACTCAATTAATTAAGGATAAGTGATAAAATCTTATGTCATGGTAAGGGCAAGTGATAAAAAATAATGAAAAGTAAGGATAAAAAGTAATAAAAAGGAAATTTATAATATATATTGACTCTAGCTAGAATGAGACTAAATAGACATTTGATGGATAATGCTTCTTATAGTATATGTGACAACAATATGGAGGATATCGATGATGTGCTTACAGGTTGCATCCTTACTGGATCAACTTGGCAGCTCCTGATCCCGACCAGCTTATTGTCTAGTTTCCTCGCTCAACCTCATGAAGATTGGGTATTATCCAATATCAATCAACGGCAAGAACAAACATGGTGGATCCTGTTTGGAGGCTTTGGGATGTGAGGAATATAACTCATTTTGATATAATTGGTAAATAATTAGGTTTTATATAACTCATTTTTCATTTTTCAGACAGTGTATAATTAATTTACAAAGAAACTCACATTTAGTTGGATGCAATGCACCAAACTCAGAGGGTTAAAAGTACAAACTAGCTGAAATTCACCTGTCGTGCAGATGAGTGGAATCCATGGGTGGGAGATTTGTGCAAAATTTAAATGCGTGACGTATGAAGATGAGGCAGACAGACAAGTTTGGGAAAAGTAGAGAGGATAACAAAAGGCCTCTCTCAAACCACGTCAGGCCAATCACCCAAGAGCCTGTAGCCACACCCACCCTCCCATCAAAATGAGGCACATAATCATCCAACACTCCCCTTTTCCTCCTTCACCCCTTTTTTATTTAATTCTTCTCTCACTTCCGTTCCGCCTCATTCCATTCTTCCATCCATTTTAAAATATCTCTTCATTCAAAATTTTGACATATCTAAATTAGAAAAAATAATTCATATGTTACATGTTTATATTTTCCCTAATAAATGTTATATTGAATTTTTTTAAAAAAAATACAAAATTATAGAACAAATAAGACTATAATGGAAAAACAGCATCAATAAATGTTACATTAAACTTTTAAAAGGATATGTAAAACGAAATAAAAACTTTCTTCTCAAATGGACAATATTTTGAAACTGAAGTGGTACTACTTTTTTATAATGAAATTTCATTTTTATTTGGGTATCTACATATATTATTTATTTATTTATTTCAATTATTTGACCCGGTTAATAAAATTAGTATTTTACAATCTGAAAAATTTTGAAAACATATTTATAGATGAGTAAATCATAGATCCATTTGTTTATAAATCTATCTACGAATGTGGACACAAGGAATATTGTTTGTCTTTGTAATTGGTAATTAAAAAAAAAATGTTAAGGACTGGAAAGCTGAGCTGCTGTTCGCCGACAAACAGAGAAAAAATATAAAGAAAATTGGACCAGCAAATTGAACTAGATAAGGTACCGGTTTAAATTTTCAATGGTTTAAATTTTCAATGGTATGTTCGGGATCAAATTAGTTATAACTAAATTAATATATTTTAATTTTATATTGATTATTATTTCATATAAAAATAAAATAAATTTCAAATAAACAATAATATTGGCCAAAAAAACTAGTAATAATATAATAAATAATAAATTTTGAGAATCGAAAGATTAAAATTAAAAAATATAATTGCATATACTAGTTGCTTTTATATTTATACTAATTAAAAATAATAAATAATAGTGGAAAGAAAAAATAATAATAAATAATAACAAAAAGGAATGGCACGTGGTTTGAGAAAAGTGAGGGAGATTGGTAAGAATGAGAGTTAAAACTACTTAATTATCTTGATTTTTTTTAAAATTTTAATATTTTTTTAAAATTATTTTCATTTAATTTTTTTCTTTCTTTTTGAATACTCTCTCTTGTGTTTAATATAATATTATTTTAATTGAATCATGTGAATTAAGAATTGAAATTAAAACTAATTAACTATCTCGATTTCTATTAAAATTTTAATATTTTTTTAAAACTACTTTTATTTAATATATATATATTTTTAGATATATTAAATAGAAGTATTTTTTTAAAAAATATATAATAAATATTACCCCATATATTATAAAAAATTTTATATTTAAGATTATAATAAAAGATGTTATACATAGACCGTAAATGACACCAACGTTAATATTTTTGTTTTTGGCCAAGACCCCAGCATTAATATTAAATAGAGAGAAGGCTGACAGTTTTTTTTTTCCTTTTAAATATAAGGATAACCTTAGATGTTGACAAGTCAAGGGAGAATACAAAGTTGAAGCCAACATGAGATTGTAGGTTGCTCTTGGCCTGTAAATTACTCTGATCGATATACTTTTCAAATTTCAGAAGACAAGTACATGATTTTTTCTTACATTTCATCCCTTATTTCTCTTTCTTCCATCCCCTACGTCTTTCGTCCTCTCTCTTCCTTCTCCTTCTTCTCCGATCATCTGCGTCTTTTCTTTCTTTATTTTCCTTCGTCCTTCTTTCTTTTTTTCTTCTTCATCTTCATCCTCTACTTTCGTCTTTCTTCTTCTTCTTCTTCAAGCTCATCATAATCTAAGAAAAACCTTCGACTCAAGCTTTAATGGGAGCCCTCCATTGGTCGGAAAGCATAAAACCTTCGAGTTCTGCTTCGGGGCTCGACCATTTCCAATGGGAAATGAAAAACTTCTCGTCTGAATTTCAACTTCCCAGCCTTGACAATCCCCAGTCAGAACCAGAAGGAGGAGGCGGAGGAAGAAGAAAAGAAAGCAAACGACGGAACTTAGAAGAAGCACAAGGAGAAGAAGAAGAGAGAGCTAGGTGCGAATGGAATTTCAGACTCTCCACCGTAGTCTCTTCCAGCTCCGACGGAATCGTTTCTGACATAATAGGATCCATAGAAATCGACCCCACCGATAGGTTGGTCGCCACCGGAGGGATCGCCAGAAAAATAAGAATTTACAGTCTCACCACTCTTCTCCCAAACACAGCCTCCCACGACGTGCGTATTCTCGACCACAGTAACGCGTGTGATTACTACATATGCACCCCAGCGAAATTAAGCAGCCTACGATGGAGACCCGGGTTGGGTGGACGTGTCATAGGATCCGGAGACTACGATGGGGTGGTCACGGAGTACGACCTGGAGAGGAAAATACCAGTCTTCGAACGAGACGAGCACGGCGGCCGGCGTGTCTGGAGCGTGGACTACTCGCATTCAGACCCGGTTCTGGGAGCATCTGGGTCGGACGACGGGACCATGCAAATGTGGGACTCACGTTGTGAAGACAACGGCGTTGCGGTTGTGACGCCACCCGGTAGGCGGTCAGTTTGCAGCGTGGAGTTCAGTCGGTTCGACAGCTCCATGGTGGCAGTGGGATGCGCCGACCGCAAGGCATACGGTTACGACGTCCGGAAAATGTCGGATCCGGTGATGGTACTGGAAGGGCATAGGAGGACGGTGAGCTACGTGAGGTTCCTGGATTCACAAACGCTGGTATCAGCGGGAACCGACGGGTGTCTGAAGATGTGGGACGTGAAGGAGTCACGTGTGATTCGGACGTACAAAGGGCACGTGAATAGCCGGAGCTTCGTGGGGCTATCAGTGTGGACTAGCGGCGGCGGCAAAGTGGGGTTGCTGGGATGTGGGTCTGAGAAGAACGAAGTGGTGGTGTATGACACGAGGTGGGGCCAGCCGATATGGGTGCAAGAGTTCAGGACGAGGGAGAGGGATATGGCCGGAGCGTTTGTGAGCAGTGTGCATTGGAGGGAAGCTGCGGGCAGAGAAGATGAGTGCACGCTTGTGGGTGGAGGATCCGATGGGGTCCTACAGATTTTTGTGGGAACCAGAAGCACCACCACCACCACTCGTGCATCTTCTTGTTAATTTGTTCGGTAGTCAGTTAGTTACTAATCAACTCCAATTTCATCTTAAAAGTATAATATTCTCTTCTTTTATTTGCTCGTCTCATTTTCCATTCTTATATATATGTGTGTGTACACATTGTCTCAACTGCTTCATTTCATCACTCAAAAGTGAAGTGGTGATGTTTATGATTAGCGTCCTGATACGCATTGATACAGACACAAACAAACACAATCTTCTTGGTGAATAAGAACTTACCGTGAGATGGCCAGGGCAATTTTTTCTGTCTGGCAATACTACCCGATTTCTATAAATCATATTTTCCTGTGATTAAGCTGGATCAATCGAGTTGGACTATATGGGTGTAAAATATGCACAATTTTCTTGATAAATAAGAAGTTATCGTAAGTTGGCCGACTGGACAATTTTTTTTCTGGAAATGCCAACTTATTTCAAGAAATCATATTGGACTCTGATTAAGTTATATAAACAATTGAGTTGGATTTGCCAATATAGCTGTATAGCTATCCTAGTAACAATTTTTTTTCAATGCAAAACTCGAACTTCAACCCTTATTTAAGAAGAAGCACGAAAACCACATCTTAGGCCAGTTTTACTTTGGTTTCTTTTGTTTCTCTAATTCGTAAAGATTTGTTCTCTCTCCCTGACATACACATTACAAATTTAGACAGAATTTTATTTTCTTTATTATTGATAGATATTTCTTTAAAATGATTCATAGAATTGTCTTTTGAATTTATTTTCCTATAAATCAAATATTTTCCATTTGTCACAGCGCATGTATATAGATAGTTGTTTGAAATGGATTATAAAATTATTTTTTAATTTGATTTTTTGTAGATAGTTGTTTTCTACTTTCTTATCTCAAAAATTATTGTGAGATCGCTACTGTATAAGATAGTGTGTGTGTGTGTGTGTGCGCGCATTTGTAACATGAACTTAATTAACTAGGCTGGACAAGTTTCATTTTTGTCTCTCGCGATTTATATATATTTGTTAGCTTGGAAATTCTCCTTTTGTATTTAATTTTATTGTTGAGCTGCTTTGAAAATGCATGACAACCAATTAAGAATAAATTTACCGAATGAGGTGGAACAAGCTACATGATGAATTCAAAGACGACTAGTATTTGGTGGTGATGACAAATATATATATATATATATATAGTGGCGGAGGCAGGAATAGTTGACTGGGAGGGCAGAATATGTATGTGTGTGTATATATATATATGTGTGTGTGTGTAGCATCAAAAACATTTTTAAAAACAAATTCTAAATGTGTTTTTGAAAACAAATTCTAAATCAGGATTATCAGGAAGCTTTTCCAAATTAATTTTTTTTATAGATGGATCCAATGCACATTTATCATATAGCAGAGGAGTTAATTCCAACATATATTGAGAAATTTTTTTATGGCTAGAACCTAGAACTAAAATTAATTTAATCACAATTAATTGCATAACTCAGGGACAAAAATATTATTAAAATATATCCCTTTCTTTCTTTTTTTGGAAAAATGAATATACTAGTTTAATGGCACTAAGAAGCATTATAATCTCGAACAATTAGTATATACCTAAATAATATATTTTATACCTAATAGCCAAATATAAATTGGTTAACCAAAGCATTTAACATCAATGTATTAAGGTTAAAAGAAAAATTAGTGGAGGCAGCTGCCCCCACAATTCTATATTTAGCCCCTGTGTATGTACTTCTTCAGTTATATATTATAAGGTAACAAGTAAAATTTTAAGCATATTAAAAAATATGTGTAACATTTTTAAATTTCTCTAAAACAAAAATAGAATTTCACGCATACTAAAAACAGTGTATCACGCATGTAGAGTTGATTAATTCATATTTTATTTCTATTAAATATTATTAATCAACTCAATTTACAATATTTAATATTACATTAATGAGGGGTAAAATTAGCAAATAAAATCATGTTACCTTATAATATAGGACAAAAAAACTCATTTATTATTTTATAATATAGAAAGGAGGAAGTGTATATATATGTGTGTGTAAAATCAGAAGTTATTTGGCCTACTTGATTGAATATTTTTATCAGCACCAATCATAAGTTTTTTTTTCTTATCAAGGATATCCTTAACGGATAATGAAAGAATAATTTCTTTCTAGGCTTAATATTTTATTATTTGAATCTTCTCTAATATTGTTGCTCTTCCAATTAAAGAGAGATACACATAATGGTTGGTCTCATTAACCAAATAAGATTTATTATTATATCTGTCTCTTTCTAATTATTATAGAGAGTGCGGCTAGAGAAAGTTCATCACAAACATTTTCAATTCTTTACACTCTTCTATTTTCTTCCACTTTCATATTTTGTTGTTTCCTAATTTCTTTCCATCCATTGGTTTCCTAATTTGTGTGTTCTTATGTAAGGAAAGATCAAATCATCTACTTGATCACCAAGTCATCAACTTGGTCTCCAAGTAACCCTTCCTTTCCTTTCTTCTCACTTTCCTATTTTCTTCTTATCTCTTTCTTCTTATTTTCTTCAGATTTCATCCCCTCCTCTTACTTTCCCAGTCATATTTGTTTCCTATTTGTGTGGTTTCCTTTGTTTGCCTATTTCTTCTTCTCTTCTTTAGTGTTACTATTCGATGTCGTCCAAGTTCTTTCCTTTCTTCTTTCTTGTGATTTAAGTTGAGCTCTTAAAATTTTTGGAAACTCACGCTGAACTTAAAACCTGTTTTCTAAGTTTCCAATTTGGTGTTTCCTTACTTTTCTAAAATCACTACTTATGGTATGGTTAATTAGTTTACTTGAGAACACTTGTGAATTCAGATTTAACCGAAGAAAGGCAAGAGTATTATATCAAGTTGATAGCCAAATTTGAGTGAAACATGGGTGACTAACATCTCGAGTGTAAACACGTAAGTGAGTGAATGGTGTGAGGTCGTTCCTTCTTTTATTACTAACCATGGCAGGCATCCAAGGGGGCTATATCAATGGTCTGAAGCAGCAATAGGAAGGATCGAAATGCACAGGAAAATCCTTCACCCTATTAATCTAATGCACAATAATAGTATGAAAAATTCAAGAGAAATTGACTTCATCGATTATTACCATACCCTTGGTCCCAAAAGAATATTACCATGCCCACTGTCTTATTTTTTTTAACTAGATTTTTTAAACCCTACTACAATGCACGAGAAATGACAAACAGATAAAATATGAAACAAAAAAATAAGCCATATAAGTAACATTATAACATTATTCATGAGCCATTTTTTAAAATTAGCTTTCTATAGGATTTAAATTATAATAGGTCATAGATTTCAGTGTTAATCAATAAATAATACAAATATAAATTGTTAATAAATTCAATTTATACACAAACATTGAAAAAATAAAAAAAATTGTTATTTGAATTGTAAAAATGTTTAGTATATTGAGCTAAAACACAATTAAAGTGATTATGTAAATATCTCCTTTATAATTTTTATATCTAAAAACTAAAAATAAAGTGCACAATAATATTTTTTTTTAAAAAAGTACTTATCCAAAAATAAAAGAAACCCGTTGAAAAAAGGACACAGGTCTAAATGAATAATAAATAAATCAATAAATAATAACTAAATAGCGATAACTGATTTTGTTTATATAAGTTATATTGATTAGAAATTAATAGATATAAATTATAAGAAATAACTCTCAATTTTTAAAATTTTTAATGATAATTATTTTAAACTAAAAACTAAAAACTAAAAACTAAAAACGTTCCTGTTAGTTTAAAACGAAAGGATAAACTCCTTATGCTTCTTTATTTTTTTTAACTAGAATTATAGTATCTAGTCATAAAGCTTGATCGATTCGGCTCTTTATGGTACTACTGTTCCTTTGGATTTACATTCTTGGCCCACACCTGACCTCCTTCCTTTATTAAGTTGGCTTTTTCCTCATATGTATCTTCATGTTATTTTTCTAGAGGTTTCTTTTTTTTTTTTCTGGAATGAAATGTGTGTGTGTGTGTGAGAAAACCGAATACAACAGGAGCCCAGAATTTTTTAGTGGTTTTAAATAAATCTTGATTTGGGTTTTGGTCCCGTTTCTAACCCTCCAAATAAAAAAAAAGGGAAGGAGGAACTAGTAAGTGAAATTATCATTTATAAGTTCTATCAAACTTGTTAACTATAATATGAATATGAATTTTTGAGGCTGACACTACTAAACTATTAATGGTGTGGGGATCACATTTTACGATTAACATTTCAAATTAATTATAAAATATATAATTTATTATTTTTTTTTTCAATTTTATAATTCAGTTTTCTAATTTTTATTACTATTCTTTAATTAATTTTTTTTATAATTAATTTTACATATTGTTCTTAAAATATGATTTCCCATAATACAGTGGAGTAGGTGGGATGTAACAGTAATTAAATAAAAGCCATAAAATAAAAAAGGGCACCGAATACATAGTAATACAACACAGATATTTGTAGTGTCAGATTCTGTCATTGGCAAAATGATAGGGTAGCGTGTCATCATTGTGTTGTCCTGAAGCTGTAGTTGGAAAAAAAGAGAAAAGAGTGGCAGTTAGGGGTCGCCATTATTTCAGAATCAAAATCCGGTACACACTACCCAGTTGGCTGCTTTATATAAATATATATTATCAATTATTAATTACTATTAATTACCATTACGAGGACCGAGAACTCCATGTTAGAATAGAACCACGTATGGTATAGTATAGTATATCCTTTGTCTCGCAAGTGGATGTGTACGTTCATTATTTGATGTGATGTCCCAATTATACTTCATATAAATATGTTACACATAAAAAGTAATTTATTCTATTTATCTTGCTACCTAGTTTTCTCTCCTGTCTGTATATTCTAAGAAAAATTAATCTTGACAATTTATATATACAATTGAAGTCAATTAATTAAGGATAAGTGATAAAATCTTATAATGGTAAGGATACGTGATAAAAAGTAATGAAAAGCAAGGCGTAGTATGACGGAGATTTATAATATATAGTGACCGTAGCTAGATGATTTGGTAGCATTGTAAAAAGAGTACGGAGTATTATTTTGTGTCACTCCAAACTCCACATAGTACATGTTTGGATTGTGAAAAAATACTCATGGCATGTTATAATCACTTATGAAGTATTTAAACATAAAGACAATTACAATAATCACTTATGCTATATTTAAGTGATTATTTTGATAAGCAAGTAAGAGCTGCTTATGATAATCATTTAGGGCCTGTTTAGTTCTGTTTCTAAAAATAGTTTTTCTGTTTTCAGAAACAAAAAACTCAAAAAACTTATTTGGTAAATCTGTTTTTTACATACTGTTCTGAAAAACAGAAAAATAAAAAAATAGAAAACTCAGAATATCTTTAAGATGTTTTGTAGTTTTTGTTTTGGAAAACATAAGGAAATGTGAGAAATATCCACCTCATTAATTGTAAAGTTATAAATTTTTAATAACTCATCTATCACTCACTATTTATGATTTTGAGAACAATTATTCAAACATATTTTTTTGTTTTCTTGTTTTTAAAACGTATTCTCAAAAATAGTTTTATAAAATTGTTTTCAGAACAATAAAATAGAAAAGACTGTCAAACAGGCCCTTATACTCCTATAATCACTTATTTCACTTTTTTTTTCTCATTATTCACCTGATAATTACTTAAACTACCAAAATTCAAACATATTTCTTTTCTTAAAATTACTTATGAGATAAAAAAATCTAAATATAAATCATTTTTGATATAATTATTTATTCTCATAATTTATTATGAATAAATACTTATTCTCATAATCACTTATACATAAATCAATTCAAACACAGCCATGATATAAGAGTAAACTAGTCTCTAGACCTATTTCAATGGGTTACATCAATAGATTAATTTACCTTCCATTCATATCTCTGATATTACGTGGAATTTGTAGTTGCACCAAGTAATATCAATCCGTATTTCATCCTCTTTATAGTTTATACATGAAAATAGGTGATTGATGGGAGGGGATGAGGTCATTGCTTTTATATTTAAAATTAAACTTTTTTTAAAGAATTTTTATCTTTTTAACAATTAAACTTGTGAACAAAATATCATATATATTGTAAAGACCCAAAATCTAGGAAAAGAATTGTTAGTTATCTTTCTAAAATTTAATAATATATTATTTGATCTAAATAATGTACTCTCTCTTACCCTTACTATAGGATGCTTTTCATAAATTTTTTTGATTTTTTTTATAAGGCATCTTGTAATATTTAATAATGTTGTTCATGTTTTGCCTCTTGATTATTTATTTTTTGACATCATAATTGTCATTAGAATTTTTGAATAATTAGTCAATGATAATATTTTTTACATTATTTTAATTGGTTTCATATTTTTCCACTTAATAATAATGAAAAACCTTGTATAATGAAGATTGTATTATTATTATAATAAATAGGGATAAAAATGAATATTTATTTTTTTTTAAGAAATTTAAATATATACTTAATTTTTTTTATCAACATAAAGTAGTTAAAAGTATCTTATAAAAAAATTTAAAAAAATATAATTTATTAATAAAATTATGATATAATTGATAAATAATTAGATTTTATATCACTCAATTTTTCATTTTTCAGACTGAGTATAATTAATTTACAAAGAAACTCACATTCAGTTGGATGCGAAGCACCAAACCCAGAGGTTTAAAAGTACAAACTAACAAAAATTCACCTGTCATCTTGCAGAGGGAGATTTGTGCAGAATTTAAATGCGTGACGTATGAAGCTGAGGCAGATAGACAAGTTTGGGAAAAGCTGAGAGGATAACAAAAGGCCTCTCTCAAACCACGTCAGGCGAATCACCTAACAGCTTGTAGCCACACCCACCCTCCCATCAAAATGAGGCACATAATCTTCCACCACTGCCCTTTTTCTCCTTTACCCCTTTTTTATTTAATACCTCATTTAATTCTTCTCTCACTCCCCTTCCCCCTCATTCCATTCTTCCATCCATTTTAAAATATCTCTTCATTCAAAATTTTGACATATCTAAATTTAGAAAAATAATTCATATGTTACATGTTCATATTTGCCCTTAATGAATGTTATATTGATTTTTTTTAAATATACAAAATTATAGGGAAAACAAGACTATAATGGAAAAACAACATCAATAAATATTACATTAAACTTTTAAAAGGATATGTGAAACAAAATAAAAATTTTCTTTTGAAACTGAAGGGGTACTACTTTTTTATAATGAAATTTCATTTTTATTTGGCTATCTACATATATTATTTATTTATTTATTTCATTATTTGACCCTTTCAATTTACTTTGTATTGATTTGACGTTAAACTTTGAGTAAAACTAGTATTTTATAATCTGAAAAAATTTGAAAAATATTTATGTTTATAGATGAGTAAATCATAGATCCATTTGTTTATAAATCTATCTATGAAGGTGGACAGAAGGAATATTGTTTGCTTTTGTAATTACTAATCAGAATAGCTTCCCATGCTTTGTAAGATATATTGATTATTTTTAATTTAGTTAATATATATATATATATAATTAATTCTCAAAATCCCCAATATACCCTTGTCCATAAGAATCTAGCTGTTCGCTTGTGCTTATGTGGATGGATAAGCCTGGGAAACCTGCGCCGGTGATTGACTGTTCAGAAGGCAACGTGAAAGAAAGGGTATTTTATATATATATATATATATATATAAAATAAATTATATATCTTACAATTCCTAAATTTGATGGTAAATCTTTTGAATTATCTTCATTTATTGTTATTGAAAATTTAATTTATAAAACTTAGATGAAGATTTTTTCACTTCTAATGATTTTTTCTATTTTCTATTCAACCTTTAGAAAATTTATGATTCACCTATCTTAGATGATGTTTTAAGATAAATGAAAAAAATATATTTAATTAATTAAAAATAATTTAAAACATCGTAAATTTAAGATTACTAAAAGTAATATAAAAAATAAATAATATAAAAAAGTGTTACTATATCAGCCTATCCTTTGGCTTCACAAATAAATCTGCAAGTGGACTCCTAATCTGAGCCTCTTCTCTCTCCCACCTTTAGATATCTACATCGGCTTCTCTGAATTCTCTCCTCTCGCTCACCATGCTTCTTCAGTCTCTGTAAACTGTGAAGTATAAAATCAAGTAACGCCTTCTTATTCTTCTCTATCTGTTTCTCTCTTCGGTGCTAAACGAAGTCTCAAGCTCCCTCTCGACTGATTAATCGAAGCTCTCTCTGAAATCTCAAATGCAAAGATCAAATACAGGGGTGCAGGATTAAAAGAAAGGAGGTGACATGATTTGAAGCTTTCTGAGGTGTTGCATCTGCCCACCCTCATAACAACGTAGCTCCGCCACTGGTATTATTGAAATATTAAACCGGATCACGAATCACCCTGTGTGTATATCATAAAGATTCTCGTGAAATTTAGAGCTCGAAACTTTTGCCGTTTAAGCTCATTGTAATCTGAGAAAAACCTTCGACTCAAGCTTTAATGGGAGCCCTCCATTGGTCGGAAAGTATAAAACCTCCGAGTTCTGCCTCGGGGCCCGACCATTTTCAATGGGAAATGAAAAACTTCTCGTCGGAATTTCAACTTCCCAGCCTTGATAATCCCCATTCAGAACCAGAAGGAGGAGGCGGGGGAAGAAGAAAAGAAAGCAAACGACGGAACTTAGAAGAAGCCCAAGGACAAGAAGAAGAGAGAGCTAGGCGCGAATGGAATTTCAGACTCTCCACCGTAGTCTCTTCCAGCTCCGACGGAATCGTTTCTGACATAATAGGATCCATAGAAATCGACCCCACCGATAGTTTCGTCGCCACCGGAGGGATCGCCAGAAAAATAAGAATTTACAGTCTCACCACTCTTCTCCCGAATACAGCCTCCCACGACGTGCGTTTTCTCGACCACAATAACGCGTGTGATTACTACATAAGCACCCCAGCGAAATTAAGCAGCCTACGATGGAGACCCGGGTCGGGTGGACGCGTCATAGGATCCGGAGACTACGATGGGGTGGTCACGGAGTACGACCTGGAGAGGAAAATACCAGTCTTCGAGCGAGACGAGCACGGCGGCCGGCGTGTCTGGAGCGTGGACTACTCTCATTCCGACCCGGTTCTGGGAGCATCTGGGTCGGACGACGGGACCATGCAAATGTGGGACTCACGTTGTGAAGACAACGGCGTCGCGGTTGTGACGCCGTCTAGTAGGCGGTCAGTTTGCAGCGTGGAGTTCAGTCGGTTCGACAGCTCCATGGTGGCAGTGGGATGCGCCGACCGCAAGGCATACGGTTACGACGTCCGGAAAATGTCGGATCCGGTGATGGTACTGGAAGGGCATAGGAGGACGGTGAGCTACGTGAGATTCCTGGATTCACAAACGCTGGTATCAGCGGGAACCGACGGATGTCTGAAGATGTGGGACGTGAAGGAGTCACGCGTGATTCGGACGTACAGAGGGCACGTGAATAGCCGGAGCTTCGTGGGTCTATCAGTGTGGAGGAGCGGCGGCGGCGGCGACGTGGGTTTGCTGGGATGCGGGTCAGAGAAGAACGAGGTGGTGGTGTATGACACGAGGTGGGGCCAACCGATATGGGTGCAAGAGTTCAGGACGAGGGAGAGGGATATGGCCGGAGCGTTTGTGAGCAGTGTGCATTGGAGGGAGGCCACCGCCGGAGAAGATGAGTGCACGCTCATGGGTGGAGGATCCGATGGGGTCCTACAGATTTTTGTGGGAACCAGAAGCACCACCACCACCACTCGTGTATCTTCTTGTTAATTTGTTCGGCAGTTAGTTAGTTACTAATCAACTCCAATTTCATCTTAAAAGTATAATATTCTCTTCTTTTATTTGCCCGTCTCATCTTCCATTCTTACACACACACACACATTGTCTCAACTGCTCCATTTCATCACTCAAAACTCAAGTGATGATGTTTATAATTAGCGTCCTGATACGCATTGATAGAGACACAAACACACACAATCTTCTTGGTGAATAAGAACTTATCATGAGATGGCCAGGGCAATTTTTTCGGTCTAGCAATCCCAACCGATTTCTATAAATCATATTTTCCTCCGATTAAGCTTAGATCAATTGAGTTGGATTATATAGGTGTAAAATATACACAATTTCCATGATAAATAAGAAGTTATTGGCCGCTAGGACAATTTTTTTTGGTCTGGAAATGCCAACTGATTTCAAGAAATCATAATGGACTCTAATTAAGTCATATAAACAATTGAGTTGGATTTGTCAATGTGGCTATATAGTTCTCATACTAATATTTTTTTTTTCATATATGAAACTCGAACTCCAAACCTTATTTAAGAATATGAACTAAAACCACTTATTAGGCCAATTTTATTTTGGTCTCTTTGATTTTCCTAATTCATAAAGGTTTGTTCTCTCTCCCTCACTTACACATTGTACATTTAGACAGAATTTTATTTTTTTTATTACTGATAAATATTTATTTAAAATCATAGGTTTTTTTTTCCTTATTAAGGATATCCTTAACGGAAAATTAAAAAATAATTTCTTTCTAAGCTTACTATTTTATAATTTGAATCTTCTCTAATATTGTTGTTCATACAATTAAAAACAAACATGCATAGTGGTTGGTCTCATTAATCAAATAGGATTTATTATTATATCTGCCTCTTTCTATTTGTACAAAGAGTGCAGTTAGAGAGAACGAACATTTCCAATTTGATTTAAGTAATTATGAATTCACATTATTATACACTACCACGGAAAAACATTTTTTTCATTGGTTAACTCATTTATGTGCACAAATAACGTAGATTTAGCCGACATTAAAAATAAGTAATTCTAATTCGATTGACATAGAAAATAATTTTGTTCGGGGGTTACCATTTTCAACTGACATGACGGCTGCCTTTTCTATCCACATAAAAATTGCTTTTTGAAAAAAAAACTGAAACTTCTGCAAAGCTTTTGAAAACGCTTTTATTAACAAACGTTTTCAAAACTCCTTCTATTTAAAAAATATAATATTTCATTTTTTTTCCTTCTTCCATCAATTCCATAATATAAAGCCAATTCCAACAATTCCAGAGTCCAACCTTTATACATGTATTCATTTTGGCTAAAAAAAATCCAATTAATCAATTGATTATATTAACATACAAATCGGTAATAAATATTGATACTATAAATTATCTCTAAATAATGTCTTAAAACATTACATGTACACACTCTAAAGCATGACCTGCCAAGTAGAAACTACAGAACTGAAGACAACCTATAAATTGAGAAATAGAGTTTACCCAGTCACAAGTGGCATACATAACTTCATAATACATAATATAAAGCAAAAGTCTCTATTTTGTCTAGATATTTTAATTAAATAATAATAATAATAATAATAATAAAAAAGTATAATAAAACGGAAAAATAAAATAAAATTCTCTTTTAAGCAGGAAAATTAATAACTGTAATTTAATTTCAAAACCCAAATTTATCTTTCTAGAATTTGACATCTAAAATTTAAATAAAGAAAAAAAGAAAAAGAAAAGAAAACGAGACAAAGAAATAAAAATTTTTTTTTAATTAAAACTGAAATATAAAAAAAAAGAAAAAAATAAAAAAATCATTATAAAATATATTTTGGCTGAAATGTTTCAGCCCCAAACACATCACGAGCCCAAGTGAGGGCTCGTGGAGGGGTTAAGGGCATAGCCCTAACAGGAATAGAGGCAGAGGGAGTGTGTTGGATGGATGGCCACGGGAGCAGAGAAACGAGGGCTGGCCGCAGAGGGAGCAGAGAACTGAGGGAGCAGGATAGTGGGAGTAGGCAACCAAGGGAACAAGACACAGAGGGAGCTATGGAGGCTAGGAGGAAAGGAACAGAGGGACGGCCGCGGGAGACAAAGCAGAGAAAAAAGAAGGGGTACGCCAGAGAAAAAGAAAAAGGGGAGCCACGAGATTTGAGAAAAGGCTGACCGAAGATCAGGAGCAATCTGAGTACAAGCACAGCAGGGGAAGCAGAGGCGTTGACTGATGAAAAAGCCAGAGGAGGCCGTGCACGCGAAGAGCATGAAGCAGATAAAGGCAGAAAGCTGGGGCAAAAAGCTTAAAAACATGAAGGAAACGGAGAGAGCCGCCCCTGTTTTGTCAGAGAAGTAGTGCCACCGGCGCACGGAAGCAGGGAAGTGGGCAATCATGCGCTTGAGAGCCTCCCTCCTTCATTCGCGAAGCTACTATAAAAGGGAGCAAAGGAAACTTCAGAAAGGGGGGAGCTCGGATAGCGTGGAGACGAGGGGAGGTCTGAAAAAAACGTGGGAGGCTCGGGCAGAGGAAGGAAAAGAGGGCGATGGAGAGTTGGAGGAAAACACCGAGAGGCCACGAGACAGAGGAAGAAGCCGAGCATTAATGGAAGGCGAATAAAGAGGGCCATGGAAGGGAACCAAGCAGTAAATACAGCTGGTACTCTTGTTTCTGAAATTTGGTTTTTCTTTATGAATAATTTGATGCTTTATGTCTTCATTGGGATCGGCCTCCATCTTTTTCTTGTCTTAGGCGAATAAGAGTATTGGGTTGATGATTTCCTTCTAATCCATATTGATTATGGGGGTCTGAAGTGTTGATATATCTTGAATCTATGAGATTGTGGTTGTTGATCCTGTTGATGGCAATCTGAATGATGTTCTGATTATGGTGTTTGGTTTTTTATCCTTTGATTTCTTTTCCGTATGAATGAAGTGTTCTGTTCCCAGTCGTAAAAAAAAAAAAAATTTGGTTTCTCTACAAATGATTTGATTATTGAGACTGGCCGCTTCTTTCTCATCATCTTGGACAAAAGAGAATACTGGGTTGGTGATTTCCTTTAAGCCAAAAGGACCTTTGATTACTTTACATCTATCTCTAAGGTCTTTGTTATTCCGATTGATGATGATTTGTTGTGGTTATTAAGGTTGTTGCGTTTGTTTACTTGTTTAGAGTACCCAGTTCCCATTCCATTTTATTTATCTACTTAAAAGCATTGTTGGTGTTGGGTTGAGAAAGTGGTTGTTTTTAGATACTTTTTATCCACTGTCGAGTAGGTCCATATTTTGCTCTAATCACCATGGATATTATGGTTTGATTAGGTTGGCTCTTGAGGACCTTGGGAACTTTTCTGGAAAGGTTTTTTTTCTTATTCTTCTTGTCTGCACGAATAGGACATTCTAGTAGTTTGGATTGAATTTTGAGATGGTACTGAAATTTCAAGGTTGATTGGGCGGGGTGTGCATTTTCAATTTGTTACAGGGTGTGTTTGCCTAAGTAATAATGATCTAGAATCAAGTAAATGTGGGCATAGCAAGGCCACCTCCAGTATACGTTGTTACTGAGGTATATAATTATGTCTTGGATTTAGACATTAAGGATGATTTGATTGTTCTGAGTTTATATATTAGGTTGCCTTCAATAGTAGAACTTTCATACGTAATCGTTTCTCTTCCCGACGTGTTGACGGCTTAATTTACACTAATTTGAAATCGAATAAATGTGGGCACAAATAAGCAATTTATGTGTGGGTATTTTAGATTTCATAATGACAAAAATAAGTAATTACAAAATATAAATAAATATAGTAATATATCTTTAATAAAGGACTTTTATTTGTTAGAGATTTTGGGAATCTTTATAAGTACTTAGAGAACTGGTGCACCATATGTGTAATTGATCTTTGTGGATATATCAAGAATATATTGATTTTTTTTTCACATATAAAGTCTTTTAAGAAAACTCTAAAAAAAAAATTAAAAGTTAAAATAGATGTTTCTTTAGTTTATTTATTTTTCCCAATTTTATCCCTTAAAGTTTTTTTAGCCTTTTATCTCGAGTGGCATCACCGTGGGTATTTCGGTATAAATCAGTAACTTGTAAGTGATAAAGTCACCACATATGCTGATTATTATTTTTTTCAAAATATACGTAATGATCATATTTCTTTAATTTTTTTTAAATAAATATGTGTTAAAAAGGATCTTATTTATTTATATTTTTATGATAAAAAGAAAATAAAAGATAATTTGTACAAAGAATTATTTGTTTTGTTATGCCTTTTGTCTCGAGTGACACCACCGTGGACATTTAGGTATCAATGGGTATATTGTGAGTGATAAAGTTGTCACATAAGCCAATTGGTTTTATTTTGTAAAAATAAATTTGTTTTCGAATATTTCTTTTTCAAACCAAAATAAATGTTCAAATCACATATAAATTTTAATCATATTTTTCAATTTGAGGAAAAACACATTCTTTTTTAGAAATTAATTAAACAAAAAATATATTCTTAAATGAAAAGAGCAAGTAATGAGGATTAATCTGTCTTTTACAAATTAAACACACCAACCAATTCTAAAAATTGTTTTTTTTTTGTGGAAAGACAAATTATTTTCCATAAATCTCTCTTTTCAAATAATATATAATAAAAAATATCAACCTAGCGATGTACATTTTTATTCCGAACTACGTGATCCCTATCGCAAGATATATAGATCTCAGACTCTAATTCTGGGTCAAGTCCACATTTGTAAATAAATAAATATTTTTCATTTATTTGGTATTTTTTCTCTTTATTTAATAAATATTTATCAATTTATTTTTCAAATCCACTTTTGTAAATAAATAATATTTTTACTCTTATTTTATTTTTCCCAACTTCTCATATTTTCATTTTTACATTTTTATTGTTTTTATATTTATTTTTGTATGTGAATAGTTAAAGAGCAACCAAAATAATTTTTAAAAGCCATAAAAATTGCATGATCAACCTAAGATAACCGTTCTTATGAACGGGTGTTGTGGGGGTGCCTAACACCTTCCCCACTCACAATCGTACTCTCGAACCCAACTCTGATTCGCAAACTATCCTTATCCTTTTATTTTTATTTCGGTTTTCCAAAATTTACCTTAAAATTTTTATGGCGACTCCCTCCGAAATCGGCATCCGTCGTGCAGGCCGATTTCCCTCTTTTTCTTTCATTCCCCGCGCCATCCGCATCGCATTCTCGTGTGTGACAATTAACATACAAATCGGTAATAAATATTGATACTATAAATTATCTCTAAATAATGTCTTAAAACATTACATGTACACACTCTAAAGCATGACCTGCCACGTAGAAACTACAGAACTGAAGACAACCTTTAAATTGAGAAATAGAGTTTACCCAAGTGGCATACATAACTTCATAATACATAATATAAAGCAAAAGTCTCTAGTGGGAAATCAGAAGTTTGATCCATGTTGCTCCAATTCTCCTAATTAAAGATTCTCAGAACTTGATGATTTCATAAATCAGTAGAATACAAATTTAATAGAGCATCAATGGTTCCATACTTTGACAATCCATCATCCAATAATAATAACTCGTGAGACAAGATAAGGATGCAAACTCTTTTCTCCTTTCTCTTCTTCCATTGCATCAAGAATGATGGTCTCAATTCTTCAAGCTTGTTCCAAGCTCCCATGGTGCTCCAAAGAAATTAAAAAGGGATTAGTATTCACCTTAAAAGCATTTGAGCAAGAAATCAAGAATAATACTATTTTATGGGAGAACCAAAATCCCCATCATGTAAGACTTCCAAGCTAAGTTTTTCCCACAAAGATATGACCACACGCTACACTTTCAAGCTTAAAACAGTAAACAAATATGCAGCAAGTGAAACTAGGTTTTCAATGAGGAATCATGAACATGTTAAGCTTTTTTCTCATAGCCAAAACAACACCCAAACCAAGCCCTCAAATCAGATTTGTAAAGCCTAAAAACTCAATACAAGATGTACACACATATGCTATAATCCATTCACACTTTAAGTGTTGCAGCCACACCATTGAGCTTCAGACATGAACCTTCTAGGAGTTTAGAAACAAAACCAAAATGTGGACAGCACCTAAGACAAATACTCATGAAATGTAAATGCTATAGGTAAGACTTGAACGAAGTGCAACAGTTCGTGACGTCATCAAGCATTATTAATCTAGCCCAAATGGTTTCCATCTATATTCGGTCAGACACAAATTAACAGAGAAAGGCTGGGACTCGTGTATGAATCGTATCTAGGCATTGTATCAAACACTTGATAGGCAAACCTAACAGCACATGACAACTCCTATTCTTCCACTTTGAAACCCCACCATCAATAGCATTCTAACATGGAAGTTTAATTTTTTTTGGGGATTATGTTGACAATTTTATTTGTTACTTGTTATATGCAGTTTTAGTTCCTTAGCAAATTGAATGGTCAAACGAATCCCCATTTTACTCATTTTTATTTCTATGTTTAGAGGACAAATAGGCCTTTGAAATGAGTATTTATTCATGTTATTTGGGAAAGGGAAACATGACACATGAGATTTCAAAGTTAGACTATAATTCTCGAAAATCTGGAAATTGTAAGTTCCTGTGTCAGTACTGTTTTCACTAATTTTGAGAACCTGAAGTATTTTATACCTCTATAACTATATTTTTCTGGTATAGAGGACATTTGTAGCTTTAAAACAGGCCATAGTTTGCCCCGTTTCAAATTTTATACATTTAGTTATAATTTTTTAAAGTTGGCTATAGAATGAAGCATAGTATAAAACGTAAACAAAAGGAAAAGTTTGAGTTTTTCCACAATAAATGACTGGATTAAGTTCCTACTTGTTTTAAAAGTAAAATTATAAAAAATAAATACAAGATGAAGCTAGGCGTTACACAAACCCTCCATTACATTGCCCTGACATTTAATTTAATAGTTTAAGTTGACATTGATCGAGTTCTAGATCATCAGGAAAAAGAGCCTTTAACATTATATCCAAATACTTAGGGAACCATTGAACTACAAGATGCCAAAAAGTAGACCATGGATTACCATCCAATGGAATAAGTAAATTAGTGGTTAATGTCACGTTCATATCCAGCCAAAAGGCAGAGGTTGAATGAACCTGAATTCTAATTACCCACATTTCCTGACTAGACTTTGTAAGACCTCATAAAGGTCTCTCACCTGTGTTTAATGTGGTTTCATATAGTTTGTCAGACTGCTAACTTTTAGGGATTGATTACAAAGTGTCAACTTTGATATTTTAGGAATTTTACTGTTACCGATTTAGAGATTAAGGAGGGCAGAATATTTTGTGATTAGTAGAGAGTGATTTTAGTAGCTGATTTTTATCATCTTCTGTATATGTGTCTCGCATACCTTGTATTATTCATACGTGAATCAATAGCAATATTCAGATGAGTATTCCTTCATAGTTTACCCTCTTAAGGTTTTGTCCAAAATTAGTTTGCCTCCTTTGCATTTAAAGTGCAGCATTAAACAACCCGGTTTTATTTAAGCAAAAGATGCAACTTTCAAATATAGGATAACTGTACCCAAATCTAAAGAGAACATCTAATGTAATCTTAATCAAAATAACACACTTGAGGTAATCCTAAAATACATAGAAGCATAATCCAAAAACAGTTAAAAAACAAATAAGCATTAATCAAACAAAACAAATAAAATAAAAACAACTTAATTAAAATAAATGGAATCTCAACAAAAACAATTTGCTTTCATTAGGTTAGAGGCTTGGTTGAACCAAGGAGTAAAAGGCTTATTGGCAGATGGTCCCATGCTTCTCTGCAGTGTATTTGGCTTAAGCAAACTAGTTAGCCCTTAGACTTGATGCGAGGCAGAATTGTTCTCCTGGCTTCTCATGGGTATTCAGCCCATTGTCTATTTAAGGGGGTTTTCCCTGACTGACATACAATGGAATTGAAGGGCATTATCATATTTTAATATTTTCTAACTAATCTTTCATTCCTTTCCCTAATAACTTTATTTTTTCACACCAAATAAATTTCTTTCAGATTGCCACTGAATAATGTTCATTTTCAATTTTCAAATTAAATACCAATGCCAGAACATATCATTTTTAAAAGAATGGGAAACATACCAAATATGTAAAAGAGACCAACTGCAAAGGAGGTAGGAAACAAGAAGCTCACAAAGTCCCAGATAAATGTAGAAGCCCAATATGAAAAGATAGAAACCTGAATTAAAATATATCAACATCAGATAAGACTGATAAGTATTGAAAAAGAGATAGGTAACAGTATCTTAAAATGCTGCTTCTTTTGGAACTAAGATACCCCACTGTTTAGTTGTTGGTGTTTAGCTTTAACTCCCCATTCCTGCACGAGGCAAAGGCAAAATTTGCAAATATTTAGCCCATAAAAAATCTCACTTGTGGCAGAAAACTTGCTTTGGGATGCCATTATAACAAGGATAACCATAATAATAATAAAATTCGAGTCCTCTTGCATTGTAAGGACAGTAACTTGGGCAGATATTTTATTCGAACAACTGGCAGAAACGTCTGACTTGAGGTATACAAATTACAAACACAATACAAGAGGGAAGAAAATCAAGTTTTAAAGGCAATCACAAAATGGAGACTTTCAAATCATGTAGAACTGAAAAATTTTATAAGAACAAATTTAAAAAAGAAAAAAAGATGAAAAAATTGGTACTGTTAAATGTAGGCTCAAGATGAGAATGCTGGTACAAGGGCTTGATAGGAACAGGGAAGCCAAAACTTCGTGACAATCTGCAATCTTTGCAGTGTTTTGGAGATATGTTTGTAGAGGAATGCTCACATTTTAGTAATCTCATTTTGTCTCTTCAAAACTCCTCTTAGTAAAATGGGACAAAATATACTAAGCCAAGTTGCACTTCCAAAATGAAAATATGAAGTTTCTTATTTTATTCCAAAACAGAAGCTGCAATATATAGGGTAAGTAGGCCACAGAAAATCAGCCAATCAATCCTCGACATAAAAAGAAATGAACATACAACATAAAGTCTTATAATACAAGAATAAAATGGGAAGGAAAAAAAATTTGACTTTATCCATCAATAAACTACCATGATTCCGCCTGAGAATCACGTCCCATTAACAACATATATCCCATGTCTAGGAATCACATGGGATATAGCAAATATTTGACTTCAAATAGTCTTCCTCTACACCCTTTAATATAGCAAATATTTCGAGATACTCTCTCACCTGCATAAAGTTAATCAAATGAATGAAAGAAATCATCACATTGCACAATGCAAAATGTACAAGATTTAATTTATAAAGAAAAACTATCAAAAACTAAAGGACTAGAAAGCTAAGGCATAAGAATAAGACATCATAAATGTTAACAATACTTTCATCAGAATATTTATATACAAAAGAACCAAATAATCGATCACTGTAATTGTCTAGTTTTATGATGAAAGGAAATAATTTCAAAATGGAGAAGCACAAAAAGGGAAGACAATGCCAATACATGCTCCTAAGCAAAACAGAAAGCAAAAATTAGCTAAAAATCTGTCCAATCCCTCTGCAAGCAGATCAAAGAACCCATCTCTGTACTAAGGAAACCATTAGTTGATTCATACAAGGAAGCCCATAAAGAAGATAGAATAAGCTCTGTTGCCTAAGAGATGCAAGCATGAAATTCTCCATCCAAAAAATTTAAATATTCCGCTCTTTCCATATAAACCAGATAAAAGCAACCAAATCTCACTTCCATCAAGGCTTATTATCCTCTATTTTCCAATTCTACAAAAATGGCACAAAGAAATTGCTCCAATATTCAAAGGCATAACCTTTGCTCATCAGAATTGCATCCTAATCAATAAAACCTCCTATGGCATCTGATTTTAGATAATTATCAGCATCATTTTTTTAGGTGGTAGCCTGCATTTCGTCTTACCCACCCCTTTGCCTGGGGATTTTGACTTTGCCTTCTTTAATGAAAGAAATTAAAAAAAAAAAAAAGTAAGTGGAGAGGTAGGTAATAAGACCAGTGTTGTCAACGGCAGGCAGTTTAGAAGCTGCCCACTATAATCTTGAAGGTCAAAACTATACCAGAACACGTTGACAGAAGCTAATGACATATAGGGAATACAATGGTTAAAAGATTAACCGGGTCTGAGACACAGCATTCTTTTTTTTTCTGTCGTCAAGAAGACACAGGTTGTCAGAAGCAGCTTAAAACTCTTTCCAGGCACTGAGTAGTTAGTGATAAGTCCCTACAAAGAAAAAGTTTATAGAGCACTCCAACACAATGGTCATAAATTAGACTCAGCTGGTCCTGAGACAGTATGTTAGAAGCAGCCTCTCTCCAGGCCCTGAGATTGCTACAGACTAGTTCCTACATAAAGAGCAAATAGACGCACCCCCATATATTATAAATTAGACATCTAGGCTTCTAACAAAAAAAAAAAAAAAAAGACATCTAGGCTCTATTTTCTCCACTCTCAACCCCAATCTCACTTTACCCTCAGAGAATGCAACCAACACAAATAAGAAAAGAAAATCTAATATTTCCAGGTTTTAAATTAGGTGTAAGTATCACAAGGAAAGCATATACCAATAGGCAAAAACATAATTAGATAAAAACATCCAACCAAATCTATCAACTACTTCAGAATCAGAACTAAAACACAAATCAAACAAAAGAACAGTTAAATCTTGAAGCTTGTGTTACCTCTAATGCGACATTCCATTTTCTTTTCTTTTGCTCCTTAGATCTGTGCAAAGCTCTTGGCCTCTCTCCCTCCTCAATGCTTTCAATCTCCCGCTCTCTCACTTGCATCTCCCTCTCGACCTTCTCTCCATCGTTCTCAATCTCCGACCTCCCACTCTTCGATTTCTGTCTCCTTCCCAACTCAGACGCCTCACCTTCTCTTTCCCTCTAATTTCGTCTCCATTGCTCCCTCTCTTTTTAAACTCGCTCCTCCTCTTGGCACTCTGTCTTTTTTCCTTCTCTCCTCTCACCAGCCCCTTCTATTTATAGTTGAAAATTTCATACCTTGGTGGAATGGTCAGTTGGCAAGTCAAAACGGATCTCTTTCCAGGGTCAGATTTCAAGGTAGAAGGTCGTTCCTGGTTCAGTATTCTTTTGAGTTTGCGAAAGAGAGAGGCTAGGGTTTTCGTGTTTCCTTGCGAAGACGAGGGGAGACGTACGCGTGCTAGATGGAAAGGAGATTGAGATGAAAAGACGGATGTGGCGAGTGACGGAGCAACGGAGGAGAGCGACGACGGCGAGCAAGGATCCCAAGACCGAAGAGAGGAAAGGAAAGAAGGACGGTGGTCGAAAATGAAATGGGGATTTAGGTTCCTTCTTTTTGAGATACACAGGGCGATCTAGGCTCGAAATTAAGAGAAAAAAAAGTTAAAGACAAGCCAACATGGCCAAAGCTAAAGAAAAAAATGGGCGCAATTCTGAGGACATTCCTCCAGCAGTACATATAGGTTCGCTTCTTCATGTGCATTCTTTGCAAGAAAATCGGCACAAGGAATTGTCTCTCTCGGGGCATAATGCACGTTCACTGTACAGTCTTCACAGATGAGTGATCGAATTTTTGTGATCTCTGCGTTCAGGGGGTGTGATGTGTTACTATTCCGCCAAATCAAATTCAAACTTTCAAGAGAGTCTGTATGCAAAGAGATGTTCCGCCATCTTTTCTGTTTACAGATTTGTAAACCAGTAAGGATGGCGAGAATTTCAGCCGCAGTGTTAGGAAGGAAACCAAGTTTACGCTTAAACCCCAGTAGCCAATTCCCCTGGGCATCCCTGAAAGTACCTCCACAGGTTGCATGACCTTTTGTGTGTTGACAGAGCCATCTACATCTACACGAACAGTTCCCGCATCACGGGCTCACCAAAGTTCTTCCATATTTTCTTCAATAATGTGTAACTTTTGCGTGAAATTACAAAGAGCTGCGTCCTCCATCAGGCGAAGTAAACTAGTATACTTGATTTGTCTTGGCTCGTGGGCTGCTCCTTTACGTTTTTGGTTCGAACTGATTGGGAAGTGGGGAAAGCTTGTTGGAGAGATTTTTAATCAAGAGATTAAAAAGAAAGGGGCAGGAGAAATTTTAAAATTTTTTTATTTAATGAAATAAAAAATGAGGAAATTTGTAAGATTTTAATTAATTTTATTTGGTTCAAGAGAAGATTTGAGGAGATTAAGTGAGAGGGAATTAATTATTTAATTCTCTTAAAAAAATCTTAATTTAGAGTGTTTTAAAATGGGGATGGAAGAGTCATTTAATTCTTTTTTATTTTATGAAGCAAACAAGAGAAGGGGATTTGATCCCCTCTAATCTCCTTTCCTCCATTCCTCTTCTCTTAAATACTCTCTAAAAAATTATAACCAAACATACATAGCACCTTTGCACCTGGAAGTCAAAATTGACCAAGAGATATAACCAAACACTTTTTTTTCCAAGGACACCTATTTAAATATCTAGATCCTACGTTATATTGGTAATTCAGCTTCAGCCAATCCTGCAAATAACAAGACAAAAAACTAGATATATTGTTAGTATCTAAAAAATTCATCTAGACATTTTTTGCTGTTTGACAATCTCTCATGATATGGATAGTATCTTCTTCACAAGCACATTCAAAGGGCACTCAACACTTAAGGTGAGACTTTTCTCGGCTTTAACGTAGTTTGAGGGAAGTCTTTCAAAAGAAGCTTGCCATAAGAGAAATTTGATTTTTTTAGGCACTGGCCATTTCCATATTAATTTCCACAATATACTTGTGCTCCTCTAGTCATGTTCATTTAGAAAGGCATATGCAGGGCTAACAAAAAAAGATCCATCTAAGGAGTGTCGCCAACAATAGTAGTTAGGTTCGATTTCCTAGGGTGGCTAAATGATTAGGACTTTATTGATCACCCCTAGAGGGAAAAATAATCTTAGTTTGTGCGTGTCCTAAGTATTGTTAACACTTGTGAACTCCCAAATGTGTTAAATTTGCTGGCTTCCCAAGATGGGATAAATTAAAAAGTTCAAAATTTTCCTGTAAAAACGTAATAGAATAGTAATAGTAGAGATTTTGCATAAAACAGAGTACAGAGCAATATAGCAAATGCAAGATAAAAGGGGAAATGACACAAATTTATCTTGGTTCGGTCTAACCACTTGACCTACGTCCAGTTCTCAAGCCACCACTTGAGATTTTCCATTATCTTGTAAAAATTCAATGGGCTCCTTGTAATGTCACAGTACAAGCTGATACTCTATTCTAAGAGCCTTCAAATTTACACTTTACATTCTTACAAAGTGTTTCCCAAATCCCTTGTGATAACCCCTCACAAGAATATACTTCTTCTAGATAAAGAAAAGATTTTGTACAGAATGAAAACTCTTTAATATAGAATAAATGAGACAGTTGAAGTGCATTAAATGAAATGTGAGAGAGTAAAAGGCTTTGACTAAAGATTTTAGCAGAATTTCAGTATTTACAGCATGGATTTGTTACCCACAACTTCAAACGAAGTTCTATTTATAGATTTGTGTCTTAACTAGATGTTAGATACAAGATCTAGTCATCAGAGGCGTTACTCAACAGTTACTCTACAAAATTATTTGTTCATCAATCGCATTTAATGGGTCTGACACACTAAAATTCAAATTTTGGATGCCAATAGATGAATTTTACAGAAAGCATAAGTTAAAGACTTAACGTTGAATTTCCAAAATTCATTTGTTCAATAGTGAAATTCAAATTTTTATTTTGTTAAACATATCATATGTTAAAAGATACGAATTTTTATATCCAAAGTGTATCTATTGGATGTGAATAGTTGTCTTATGTTTCTCAATGTTCTCGAAATTTGAATTTTGGAGACCTAAAATTCGTCTGTCAAAGTTTGGCTCAACATGGCACAAGAGTTCTATTTTTCGAAATTTGAATTTTGCATTTTCAAAATTCGTCTATCAGTGACACCTTCGAGCAGACTTACAAGTCTTTACTTTAAAATTCAAATTTTGAGATTCAAAATTTATCTGTCAAAGGGACTATCTTTCAAGTCTTTTTGTATTTTAACATTTGACGAATGTTGACATGACTTTAGACGATTTTTTCACTTTTCACTAAATATACTTGACTCGAAATTCAAATTTCAATACCCATAATTTGTCTGTCAAAGGTGATATATTTGAAACTTTGAATTTCGGTCAGTAAAGTTCAAATTTTAAACAAAATATATAAGGTTTATCAATTCAAAATTCATTTGTTAGTCAGTGTGTTTTAAATTTAACATATGTCAACATAGGATAACGTGAAAAACACATATTTGAACATACTGGGAGTTTGAGTAAGTAAAATCAAAGGCTTTTACCCTTGTGTACATTGTGAGAAATCCTAATATATAATTTTTCACATATTTCTTCTTGGATTTCTTCACTTGTCTATTCTTATACTCATTTAATATTATCCTTCCACGCTCTAGTTGTTTAGAACTATCAAAACACTTGCTTCAATATTCTCCCCTCTTTTGATGATGATAAAACAGCTCGCAAACTAAATTAGTACTTGGATTTGCTTCTGAGAGCTCCCCCTCAATGTATGCATTAAATTTTAAAGATAAGTACAACACATATAGAAGAGCGGAAGGAAAATATGGAATCACATTGTATTCATTCAAAGTGCAATACAATGATTCAACGAGTACAGAAGAAAAATATTTCAAAAGCAAGATTAATATTTCAATACAAATAGAAACAAACAGCCCTAAGGATCTACCAATCACTTCTTCTTGGGCTTGGACTTTTTGTTGTAGGTCTTGCCAGATTGCCCGGCTTCAGACTTTCCAATTTGCCCATACTTCTTCTCCCCCTTTTTGGCATCATCAGGAGCTGGAACATGCATAATAGGAGGAGGAATCTGTGGCACCGAAATAACATGAAGAGGGACAGGGATGAATGGCATTAAGGAGGGGATCTAAGGAAGAGGTACTGATGGTGGTGTTTTAGGGAGATCTTCCTCAGCATATGAGACCATCTCCTGAACTTCTCTCTGAAGATTTGCTAATCTGACCCTCTGTGCTATAAAGAGACCAAGCTTTAGAGATGAAGATTGAGGGGTAGGAAGAGAAAACATTTCATCAAGCCTTTTCTTTTGAGCTTGCACAATTGCATCTTGTGCAATGACAGCAGCATCCACATAGGGAACTAGGCTTCTTTCCTCATTTAGTGCAGCTTGAATGATTGGTGCAGAGATGATGACTACCACAAATTTCTTCATATGCTTAGATTCGTGAGATGACAGGATTGATTCCTGAGTAACATTTTCCATTATAGGTTCGTGAGGGCCTTTTACCTAAGATTCCTCTTCCTCCATGAAATAGTCCAAGGGTGGACCAGGACTTGTCTTATTGCTGGAGGCCTGTGGGGTGGCCATAGTGCTAGCAGCCTCAGCAACAATAGTTTTAGCAGTAGGCTCAGCAGATTCTAGCACCAAGGGACTTGGAGGTTTAGGAGTTTTAGATTTGGTAGGATCAGAGGGTCCAGACTGAGGTGGAGCTAATGTGGAGGGAATATCACTTCTAATTTCTTCATACGAATCAACAATCACTTTCATGTTCTTGGCCAATTGTGTGATCTAATCTTGCAGGTGAGCAAACTTGGCATTTTACTCTTCTCTGATGCTCAGCATGAGGGCAGATAGACTATCATACAGCTCACTAGTTGTTGTTGGCTTGGCCCACATGGAAGGAGTGGAGGGTTGAGGTGGTTGAGTGGTCTGTGGTAGAGAAGAAACAGGTTAGGAAGGTTATGGTGTAGACTGTGTGGGTGAAGCAGCCTTAGAAGTCCCTTTTGGCTATTGTGATTGACCTTCCTTAAAGAACAGGTCTTCTGATTTCCTTGCTTCCTTTCCAATCCATCCTCCTTCTTGTCTTTTAATACCCATTCGTTGTAGCTTTTCCTCCTTGAATACTTCAGTAGGTTTTGCTTTTCCCTTTTCTAAGTGTTGGATCTTGCATACTGAAGCATCTTGGTAATGATAGAGGCATAAGGCAGGGTGGAACCCTTCCTTTGATCCCTTGCCTTGAGCATATGTTGGAAGATAATATAGTCCATATTCAGTAGCTTTCCATGCATCAGGGTAGTTATCATATGTGCTATAACCCTTGTGATCAAGTTGAAACTTCCCCCTTTGTTGAATATGATCCTAGACATAATGTAGTGCAGGACCCTTGTTTGGAAGCTTAAGTCAGAAGGCTTTATCACTCTCATGATGGCCTATTTTCTTTCCTCTTGAATAAGGTGTTTATGACTGTGCTCTCCTTGTAGTTCAAGAATGAACCACCTTCCTCATTTGCTTCTTCATTCTCATCCATGTATCAAAAGGTGGTGATATCAATCTTAAGGTCATCTTGCCCAGGAATTTCTAGAACTTCATTGATTGTTTCATCTGAGAGCTAGAGAGTCTGGACCTGAGATTAACCTGCCATCTCCCCTTTTTGTTGTTGTATGATAGAGAAACATACCATGTTTTGACAACTTCATCATCATAGCTTTCTTTAATCTCCAATAGATTCTTATATTTTACCAGCCATAACCCAACATCAAAATTGTTGGAAATAAAAAAATATCCAAGTTGGTACAATGAAGGTTGATTACCTTCTTACTAACAAACTTTATGGTGTACTCCTCCAAGATATGGGCCATGCTACACAGAGGCTTAGTGGTTAACTAGAGTTCCTCAGACTCAATGCTGGATGAGGAAGAGGCAGTAGCAGCTGGGACAGGCTTCTTTGATTTAGCCTTGGATGTTGTTTTCTACCTTTTGGACGGTGTTCCCTTACTAGATTCTCCTTTCCTTTTCTTTGTTTCACTCTCTTTAGACACATATTGTGACTTGACAGGCCTTTTTGGTCTGGAAGCCTCTCCACCAATGTTGGGATTTTTAACCCTTGCCATTTTTGAGATAGATTATTGATGAATGAAGCTTGGAAGAGGTTTATAAAGTTTGAGCAGAAGTTTAACTGTTGGAAAATGAAGATTCACGGACAGAATTAATGAGAAATTAAAAAGGGAAATGAACATATTTGAGAGAGAGACGTATAGGGTTGCATCTGTTCAGAGCGAGACCCTTCGGTTCAGCTTTTGTAACCGTTCAATAGACAAATTTTGAGGGTCAAAATTAAAATTTGAGAGGGTACATAGCTTGTCAAGCAGAGGATAGTGTCTAACACACAAATTTTCATCTTTAAAGTTTGTCTGTCAGTAACATGGTTTAGAGAATATTTCTCAACAGATGAACTTTATGCCATCAAAGTTTGAATTTCAAGAGTTCAATCAAGATGCCAACAAGGAAGAGAATTTAATTTTCATCCTTGAAATTCGTCTTAACATTTAAACATGCTTCAACAGATTAATGTTGTATTTCCAAAGTTTGAATTTTAAGAAATCATTGTGAGACACACAAGCAAAAGATGTTTGATAGACAAACTTTGAGATTCAAGCATTCAAATTTTAAGACTTTGTAAAGAAATTTTGAAATCTGCATTTTAAGTAGTTAAAATTTGTATGTTGAAGATTTGAATACAGCCAACTTTCATGTCAACATTTCAAAATTCGAATTTTCTAATAGCAACAAATGAATTTCGAGCAACTTATGAGTATTGTAGTAGCATATTATGTACTGAAATGCGTTTTAGTATATAAGTTCAAATTTTAAGCATGCCAGTTCATTCAAAATCATAATCAAGCATGAAAATTCATCTAATAACATTCAAAGTGTGAATTTTGAATTACTGAGCTTATGGATAGGGCCTGAAAATTTGAATTTCCAGCTCTATTTTAGCATTTATTGACTACGTAGGTCTGATTAACTCCATTAACTTGAATTTTCTTATCTTTAATCTCATGAGGAGTTCCTGCAAAATATCTTAAACATACTCCGAAGCTTAAGTCAACAAAGATTTTGAAAGCTTGACTTTAGAAACTTAAATAAAGATGGTTAGGAACTTGCTTACAGTTCATTGAGATTTACCATTACCAATTCTCTCCTGATCTTATAGTATTTATCTTCAGCAAGAGGTTTTGTCAAGATGTATGTAAGTTGATCTTTAGTGGGGACAAATTCTAACTTGATGTCTTCTTTCAAAACATGGTCCCGGATGAAGTGATGTCTAATTTCAATGTGTTTAGTTCTTGAATACATGACTGGATTCTTTATGATATTGATGGCACTCTAATTGTTACATCTGATTGGTATTTCCTTCATCTTAATCTTAAGATCTTCAAGTTGCTGCTTCATCTAAAGGACTTGAGTATAACAACTGCCTGCAGCTATATATTCAGCTTTTGCTGTGAAGAGAGCTATACTATTCTGTTTCTTGCTTAACTATGAAACCAAGGATCCTTCCAGAAATTGGCACGTTCCACTTGTGTTTTTTCTATCAGTTTTGGATCCGGCAAAGTCAGCATCAATATATCCTATGAGTTCTTCTCTATTTCCTTTTGGATACCATAGTCCCATTTGTGATGTTTCAATTAGATATATGAATATTCTCTTCACAGCTGTTACCTGGGACTCTTTGGGACGTGATTGGAACCTAGCACATATGCAGACACCAAACATAATGTCAGGTCTACTTGCTGTTAGATATAGCAGAGAACCAATTATTCTTCTATATTCACTTATATCAAAAGACTTTCCTCCGTCATCCATATCAAGCTTTGTTGCAGTGGCCATAGGAGTTCCCATTGATTTGGCATTTTCCATTTCAAACTTTTTCAGCAACTCCTTCAGATATTTTGATTGATTGAGGAAGATATCATTACCACATTGTTTGATTTGCAATCCAAGGAAGAAGTTGAGCTCACCCATCATAGACATCTTAAATTCACTCTGCATCAACTTAGAGAAATTCTTGCAAAGAGATCTATTAGTAGCACCAAATACAATATCATCAATATAAATCTGCACAATAAATAAGTCTTTATTTTTCCTTTTTAGTAAACAATGTTGTATCAACTTTTCCTTTGTTAAATCCTTTTTTAGCTAGGAAATTATCTAGGTGTCTGTTTTAAGCTATAGAGTGCTTTCTTCAGTTTATAAATATGATTTGGCTTTGTTGAGTCCTCAAAGCCTGAAGGTTGATTAACATAAACCTCTTCCATGATATAACTATTCAGAAAAACACTCTTTTCTTCCATTTGATACAACATTATGTCTTTTATACATGTATAGGCTGAGAGGATTCTTATTGCTTCCACTCTTGTAACTAGAGCAAAGGTTTCCACATAATCTATGCCTTTCTCCTAATTATATCCTTTGGCTACTAATCTAGTTTTGTTTCTAATAATTATTCCTGATTCATTGAGTTTATTTCTGAATATCCATTTAGTTCCAATAATTGGGTGATTCTTGAGCCTAAAAATTAAATCCCAAACTTGATTTCTTGTAAATTGATTAAGCTCATCTTGCATAGCTAATACCCAATATTTATCAGTTAAACCTTCTTCAGTACACTTAGATTCAATTTGAGAGATAAATGTATAGTTATTTATTTGATCCTTAAGTTGTCTTATGGTTCTAATATTCTCTTAAGCATCCCCAATTACTTGATCAATTGGATGATTCCTTTGATATCTCCAAACTCTAGGGAGTTCTAGAGAAGTTTCTTTATTATTTTCAAATTCAACATCTTTCTCCTGAATATCTTCCTCAGCATTGGCAGATTCTGATATTTTTGGAGGTTCAATTTTATTTTCTTCAGAAATATTCAAGTTCTTAAAGTTGGGGATTATTTCTTCCTTGTCTAAAGCATGTTTGGAAACAGTTTCATTTTCAATGAAAACTACATGCTTAAATTCTTCTGTTCCAGACTTTTTATTAAACACCATATGTGCTTTACTTCTACTAGAATAGCCAAGGAATATAACTGCGTTCGATTTTGCATCAAACTTACCTAGATTCTCTTTTCTATTATTGTGAACGAAGCACTTGCATTCAAACACATGTAGATGTGAGAGATTTGACTTTCTTCATTTGTAGAACTCATAAAGTGTCTTCCTTAAAATTAGTCTGATGTAGGCTCTATTAATGATATAGCTTGTTGTGTATACTGTATTAGCCATAAGTATTAATAAAGTTCTGTTTCGTTCATCATTACTCTTGCCATTTCTTCCAATATTTTGTTCTTCCTCTCCACCATTCCATTTTGTTAAGGAGTTCTTGGAGCTGAGAAGTTGTGATAAATTCCTTGCTCTTCACAGTATTCTAGGAAGTTCGAATTTTCGAATTCTCCTTCATGATCAAACCTTATCGATATAATGGAAATACCTTTCTCATTTTGTACTTTCTTGACTAAGGTTATAAATGCATTAAAAGTCTCATCTTTGGAGAAAAGAAACAAAGCCAAGTACATATGGAATAATCATTTACAACTACATGCACATATAAATTTCTAATAATGCTTTTTCTCTAGATGGACCTATCAAGTCCATGTGCAATAACTGTAGTGGTCTAGATATAGTGATTACATTGTTAGTTTTGAAGTATGATTTAGTTTGTTTCCCCTTGAGGCATACATGACATTCTCTACCTTTTTCAAAAGAGATTTTTAGTAATCCAGTGACTAATTCATTTTTAATCAATTTGGTTAGTTGGTTCATATTAATATGGGCTAGTCTTCTATGCCACAGCTAGCTTTCATTATCTTTGCTAATTAAACATACGAAATCTAAAGTGGGAAGTTCATCTAGATCAATGATATAGCAGTTACCATCCCTTTGAGGTTTGAGGATTAGTTTGCAATCCCTTTTTTCGAATGACCAGGTAGAACTTTGAGTCAAACAGTACCTAATTCCCTTTGTCATATGTCTGACTCACACTCAGCGGGCTGTGGTTGATGCCAATCACAAACAACACCTCTTCTATAGATGTTTTAGGATTCCCTTCCACGATGCCAATGCCAACTATTCTGCCATATTAATCACCTCCAAAGATCACTTTTTCTCCTTTCTTGTTTCTAAGGGTGATGAAATTCTCCTTATCATCAGTCATATGTCTTGACCATGCATTGTCCATATATCATTTACTGCTTTTGCTAGCTCTAAGATAGACCTCATCTTCATGATCACTGTCAGATGAATTTAGAATTTCTTCAGCAGCACGTGCCATCATACATATGTTGACAATTTTTCCTCATCTTTATCTTCTTCGTCTGAGCTGTTGCCCCAAATTGATGAAATGTAGGCCTTTTTCTTTTTGCCTTTGTCAGCTGCTTTCTTTTCTTTCTCTTGCTTTTTCAGGAATCGTGGGTATTCCCATTGGATGTGCCCTTGTTTCTTGTATTTATAGCAGGTGATAGGCTCTTTGCTTTCCTTCTTATTGTTTGCTGCTGCTCCTTTCTTGAAGAACTTTTTGTTTCATTTTTTGTTGTAGAATCTTCCAAATTTTTTGACCAACGTAGCCAATGTTTCTTCTTCTAGTTCTTGATCATCATCAGAATCCTCTTCTTTTTCTTCTGTAGCTTTTAATGCAAGACTTTTTTTCTTCTTGTCTTGTCCAGCATCCTTGAGAGCCTTCATCTTGCTCTCATATTCTTCTAAGCTGCCGAAGAAGTCTATGACAGAAGCCACTAATTCTCCTCTGGCTTTTTCTATGGCTGTTGCTTTTGGTTACCATTCAAGAGGGAGAGATCTAAGGATTTTTTTTGACTTTCTTTGGTTATGTGTATTCCTTGCCTAGACTCTTCAGCTGATTCACAATAAGGGTAAATCTCTTCTGTAGATCTTTGGTATTGTCACCATCCTTTATTTTGAAACTTTCATATTTGCCTATGCAGGAATTCAGTTTATTTTCTCTGACTTTAGTTGTTCCTTCATGAACAATTTCCAGAGTGTCTCACATACCTTTAGCTGTTGTATATTGAGATACCCTGTAAAATTTGTCCTGGTTAAGTGCACTGACTAAGCAGTGTTTAGCTTTATAGTTGAGTAGGACTCTTCTTTTATCTTCATCATTCCATTCCTCCTCTAGCTTTTTTTTGCACTTGCCATCATCCTGCAGCTTCATTGGGACAAAGTCTCCTTTCTAGATGACTGACCAGATGTCTAAGTCAATGGACTAGAGATAGATCTACATCCTTATCTTTCAGTACTCATAATGTTCTCCACTGAAGCCAGGAGGTCTGTTGGTGTTGTTTCATTTAGGAAGAATGTTTTCTCCAAAGCCAGTCATATATTCTCCCGAATTTTTAGATCCTTCAGTTGGGAGCCTGGGCTCTAATACCGCTTATTAGGTTTGCTGGTTTCCCAAGAGAGGGGGTGAATTGAGAAGTTCAAAATTTTTCTGCAAAAATGTGATAGAATAGTAATAGTAGAGATTTTATAGAAAACAGAGTATAGAGCAATATAGCAAATGCAAGGTAAGATAGGAAAGGACATAGAAACTTATCTTGATTTGGTCTAACTACTTAACCTACATCAGTCCTCAAGCCACCACTCAAGATTTTCCATTATCTTATAAGAATTCAATGGGTTCTTTGTAATACTACAGTACAAGCTGATGCTCTGTTCTAAGAGCCTTCAAATTTATACTCTGCACTTTTACAAAGTGTTTTCTAAATCCCTTATGATAACCCCTCATAAGAATATCTTTCTTCCAAATGAAGAAAAGATTTTGTACATAATGAAAACTCTCTAATATAGAGTAAATGGGATAGTTGAAGTGTAGTAAATGAAGTGTGAGAGAGTAAAAGGCTTAAACTAAAGATTTCAGTAGAATTTCGGTATTTACAGCATGGATTTGTTACCCATAACTTCAAATGAAGTTCTATTTATAGATTTGTGTCTTAACTAGATGTTAGATACAAGATCTAACTATTAGAGATGTTACTCAAGGGTTACTCTATAAAACTATCCGTTTACCAACCGCATTTAATGAAATTTAAATTTTGTGTGCTTACAAACGAATTTTGCAAAGATCATAAGTTAAAGACTTAACATTGAACTTTCAAAATTCATCTGTTCAATAGCAAAATTCGAATTTTGATTTTGTCAAACATATTCTATGTTAAAACATACGAATTTTCATATCCAAAGTACATCTATTAGATGTGAACAGTTGTCTCATGTTTCTGCAATGCTCTCGAAATTTGAATTTTGGAGGCCCAAAATTCGTCTGTTAGAACTCAGCTCAACATGGCACAAGAGTTCTATCTTTCAAAATTCAAATTTTTCACTTTCAAAATTCGTCTATCAGAGACACCTTCAAGCAGACTTACAAGTCTTTACTTTAAAATTTGAATTTTGAAATTCAAAATTCGTCTGTCAAAGGGATTGTCTTTCAAATCTTTTTGTATTTTAACATCAGACAAATATTGACATGACTTTAAATGAATTTTTCACTTTCCACTAACTATGTTTGACTTAAAATTCGAATTTCAATACCTAAAATTCATCTGTAAGAGGTGATATCTCTAGAACTTCAAATTTCAGTCAACAAATTTCAAATTTTAAACAAAATATATGAGGTTTATTAATTCAAAATTCATTTATTAGTCTGTATTTTTCAAATTTAACATATGTCAACATAGAATAACATGAAAAACACATATTTGAACATAGTAGGAGTTTGAGTAAGTAAAATCAAAGCCTTTTACCGTTGTGTACATTGTGAGAAATCTTAATGTCTAATAATTCACATATTTCTTCTTGGATTTCTTCACTTGTCTATTCTTATACTCCTTTGATATCATCCTTCCAAGTTCTAGTTGTTTAAAATCATCAAAACATTTAATTCAATAAAACAGAGGCATATGGGTTGACCAGATGTTCATTTCTCTTAACATGGGTAATGAGTGGTTGGTTTAATAGGGACCAAAGATCCCACCAAAAGTTGGTGTTCCGACCATTTCACAGTTTTTTTCCTACACCTTTGGAGAATTTCTCCTAGGTCTTGGTGATACTATTCCATACATGTGATACTGATTTCTTCTTCCTTACATTTGGAAAACTTCAGTTCCGCATCTATATTTTGATCTGAGACATTGAACCCGCAAAGCATCTTGCTTATTGATGAGACCCCAGTAAAGTTTCATAATGAAAGCAACATTTTGTTTCCTAAGATATTTAAGGCCAAGCTCGCCTACATTCTTAGGTTTTTTCATGCTATCCCAAGCTATCTAGTGAATCTTCTTCCCCTCACCAGTGTGTTTCCATAAGAAATTTTTGCTGTGCTTCTCAACTTCTTCCAAATGCCCATATGGGAGTAGCATTGATTGCATAGAGTAACCATGTAAAGCCGAAATTATTGCTTTCATAAGCATAGTGCGTCCGGCTAGATTTAAAAATTTGCCTTTCTAACTTGATGATTTTTTCTGCACCTTCTGAAGGATAGGGTTGAAAATGGCCTTGGAAATCCTTTTGTGGAGAAAAGGAATCCCTAGGTATTTGCCCATATCCACAAAATGGCAATTCCAAGAGATTGGCTATAGTGTAAAGCTCGATTGAAATTAACATTTTTGGAACAGAAAGCTTTGGTCTTGGATAGATTAACTTTATGTCCTGTTGCCATAGCGAATTGGTGTATAACCTTCTTTATAACTTCAACTTGCTTATTAGAGGCTTCCCTAAATAGGATAAGGTCATATGCAAAAAATAGATGAGATAGCATGGGACCTCTAAAGGAGAGTTTTAGGGGTTTCCATTGATTTGTCTCACATTCATAGTTTATCATGTGGCCTGATCTCTCCATACATAGTACAAACACATAAGGGCTGAAAGGGTCCCCTTGTCTAACACCCCTGCTAGGTTTGAATTCTTAAGATTCTTCATCATTCCATAGCACTTTCATGGTGGCCGATGGAATGCATGTCATTATGACTTGAGTTGGATCTCATTGAAGCCCTATGTGATTAAGAGTGTTCTCAATAAAACCCCAATCTAAACAATCATAGGCTTTTTCAAGATCCACCTTAATGGCTATGTATCCTTTATTTCCCTTCAGACCTTGTATTGTGTGGATAACTTCTTGGGCCAATATGATGTTATCTGTATTGTGCCTCCCCATAATGAAACTGTATTGATTCTACATAATTCGCTTGCTTAAAACATTCCTGAGGTGATGAGCAATAAGTTTGGTAATAATTTTAAAACCAATATTGCACAAGGAGATCGATCTTATTTCTTTGATTGAGGTAGGATGTTCAACTTTTGGCAATAGGACAATGTTTGTCTGGTTGATGCTTTCTATTATTTCTAGGTTGGTAAATGCCTCTTTGACCACTTTGCAAATTTTATCACCTATGGTTTCCCACTAAGTGTGAAAGAAGTGCGCTTGAATACCGTCTAGACCTGGGGCTTTAAAAGCTCCCATAGAGACAGCAGTATTTTTAATCTCCACATCAGTAATAGGCCTTTGAATTTCCAGGATCTCAACCTCTGATAGGATGGGAAAGTCAGCACGAATAAATGATGGTTACTGCAAGTTCAGATCTTTAGTGTACAATTTCTGGAAGAAGGTACGAGCCATTTCTCGAAGATCAATAATATTAGAAACCCACTTACCCCATTCATCCAACAAAGCTTCAATTCTATTTCTTTTCCTTTTGAACATTATAGATGCATGGAAAAATTTAGTGTTTCTATCTCCCCACATCAACCAATTGCATCAAGACTTTTGGAACCTAATCATTTCTTCTTATGCTGAGAGCTTGTTGTATTCTTCCCAAAGAGATTTTTCAAGTCTAAAGAGGCCATTATTTTCATTTGTAGGCCTAGCTCTGTCTATCCCTTGTAGTCTCTTTAGGATTCGGTTTTTTTCCTTGGGTATACTTCCAAGGTGATTCTCATTCCAGCTAGTTTCTAGATCTGCAAAAGTATTAACACCCTCATTCCAGACTTTGTTCTCCCAGGCTTCAAGAGCCACATTCATGAAACTCCCTTCCAGTGCCCATGTTGCATTGTAGGTAAATTTCTTCAAGCTTACACATCCCTTCTTTCATTGCAGGACAAGATAACAACCCGATGATCTGATTTGTATTTCAAAAGATGGTGAGCTCTTGTTTGATTGTGGCATTCTTCCTAGGCATAGTTATAGAAAACCCAATTAAGACGCTCTTTGACATGATTATTTTCCCAAGTAAATCTATCACCAATTTTGGGAACTTGTAGCAAATTGGCAGCCTGGACATCCCTCTCTTTATCTTCAATGGACAAGAAAGTATTGAAATCACCTAAAATGACCCATCCCTCCTCAATTGTTGTAGCGATGGATTTAATGGTTTGCCATGAACTTTTCCTCTTTGCAGCACTAGTTTCTCCATAAATAAAAGTAGCAAAATAAGACTTAGCAGAAAGGATGTCAGTAATCTTACAGTGCAGAACTTGAACATTTGAAAAGATGTATTCAACAGTGACTTCGTTATCATTCCAGAGAACCCAAATGCCGCCCACATAACTAGTGGCCTAAACTCTTAACCAGTTATTGAAACCCAGTTTTCTGGCTACACAATCAACTCTAGCACTGCTTATTCTAGTTTCAATAAGGCGAAACACCTCAGGGTGATGTTTATTAATAATATCTTTAAAAACTAGAGGAAAAGCCTTCCCCCAGCACTGCGACAATTCCAAAAGCCAACTATCATTGAAACACTAAAAGAGAATAAATCAGAGGAGATAAGAATTGTAAGGTTTAGTATAATATAAGTTTTGATGATGACAAATATAGAGTAATAAGGAACAAATGCATTATATGTATTTGACATATGTAATGTTCCTTAAAGAAGTAAAATACATATTAGCATGTACTTAATTATGGTTATAATACATATATCATGCTATGTGTAAATATATCCATTATACTTTTACAATGAATAACATAAGTTGGATATATAAACTGGACTAATTACTTAGTTTGTAAGTGTAATATATTAAATGTAGGTTGGTCTAAGTAAGAAGAGTGAGCATTGGAATACAGAAATAGAAATGGATATCATGCCTCACTTAAGAAAGAAGAAAAGAAAGGATGCTCCAAAAATGGAAGATTAGAGAGAGCATGTCAAGAAGGAAATGATCAAGTGGAAGTGGAACTCAACATTTGAAGACTAGGTATATTTTGTTTTCACTTCAGTCTTGAGGTGGGATTAATCTTTGAAATTATTTAATCTTGTTACCATATGTTTTAAATGAGTTAGATCAAATAAGTCTGATGTTAGCATAAGTTAAATTTGAAAAACTCTTATGACAAACGAATTTTGAGAAGGTAAACTTCATATACGTTGTGAAAATATAAACTTTACTGACTGAAATTTGAAGTTTCAGAGATATTACCTCTGACAGACAAATTTCAAGTGTTGAAATTTGAATTTCGAGTCAAGCATAGTTAGTGAAATCTGGTTTTCAAGAATCTGGAGTTTGACCTTTGATTAGTATTTTTAGTATATCTCTCAAAATACATATGGCTTTAATGTAAAAATTATTTCATATGAAACTAGACTTAATAAGCTTTTCAAAGAAGGTTAATTTTACTCAAAATAAAGATCATATGAAAAAGCTATGGTAATTTAAAGTTGAGTAGTGAGATATGAATTTTTAGATTTGACCCCTTATCATTATTTTGATCATATCTCACAAAATACATTTTTTTTTAAGTGAAACTTAATTCATTTGAAAGTATACATTTAGAGCTTTCCAACCATAGGTTATATGCTTAATTTGGAGTTAAAATGAGAGAGTTATAGCTTCTGTAAAATTATCTACGGTGCAAAATTTGAAGTTACGGAGGTTCCGCAGCGATAGACGAATTTCGGACCTTTGAAATTCGAATTTCACAAAGAACCTTTGTGCTAAGTTGAGCTTGCCACTGACAGACAAATTTTGGCTTCCTAAATTTGAACTTCAGGTCTAACAGACGAATTTTGAAACACCAGAATGTGAAAATACTTCCAGAAAAACTAACAGAAGAACTTTGGTTTCCAAAATTCAAACGTCAAGCATAACAGATGAATTTTAACTTTGAAAATTCAAATTTTGAATATCCAGAAACATAGAAATACTTCTAGAACAACCAACAGATGAATTTCCATATCCAAAATTCAAATTTCGAAAGGAAGAACTTGTGTCATATTGAGTTGCTCACTGACAGACGAATTTTGGGAACCAAAATTTGAATTCGAAGGCACTGTAGCAATATGGAATAACTGTTCACACTTACCAGAAGTATTTTAAACTTGAAAATTCATATGTTCTAACATAGAAACATTTTCTAAAGATGAAAATTCAAATTTTGCTTTATAACAGACGAACTTTGAAGTTCAACGTTAAAATCTTCAACTTTCGGTATCTTCGAAATTCGTCTATTGACATCCAAAATTCAAATTTCAGAATGTTAGAAACATTAAATGTGGTTAGTAAACGGCTAGTTTTGCAGAGTAACCGTTGGGTAACGTCTCTAACGGCTAGATCTTGTGTCTAACTTCTAATTACACTACAAAACTATAAATATAACATCATTTGAACTCATGGGTAACAATCTTAAAAAAGTTTATGCGAAAATGCTGCAACAATTTGTAAAATCTTTCTATCTCAGCATTGTTTAAAAAACCCACCTTAATAGAGTGAACTTTCAATGTATTATATACTCTTCAAGAGAGTTTCTATTCTGTAAATATTTCTTTGTACATATTATGGGTAGAATCTTAGTGTGGAGAAACACTAAGGGATTTACACATCTTGTAAGGGTGTGGGGAGAGTGGCTTCACAAGTGCCTACTGAAACTTGTGGGAATGTACTGAGGCTTCACAGGTGCCCGAATCAAATCTGTGAGATATAGTGGAAAATCCCAAGTGGTGGCTTGGGGACTGGATGTAGGTCAAGTGGTTAGGTTGAACCAGTATAAATTGTTGTGTATTGTTCTTTATCTTCTCTATTCAGTTGCTACACACAACTCTCTCTATTTATCCCTGTTTTGCTGCACTCTTAGTGAAACTGGGTTATAATCCAAAAATAGCGAAAATCTTGCATCACCCAATTCAACCCCCCTCTTGGGTGACCAGCCAACCTAACAAGAATTACCATCCATTGGGGTACTCAATGAGCCCGGCTTCTTGTTCTCATGGCAATCTCACCAATCCTTGTGCATCAATTGCTGCAAAATCATCCATCACATTAAAATTTGAAGGCCCCTTAAATGGATCGTCAAGAGGTTTTGGAGGATGACTAACAGTGGAAGTCTCCATTAGAGTAATGTCTATTTGGGAGTGGTCTCGGTTATCATTTGAGCTTGGATGGTCGACACTAGTAGTGTGGATGATAAGAGGGGAATTAGGCATCGTTGGATGATGGGCTTTTGAAATCTGGCCTACTTGGTTAAGGCTACCACTAATGAGGACATGGACCCTATTTTGTGATTTCCCCAACCTTGTTTGATGGACAAGCTAAGTTGTTTTGTTAATTGGTCTGCTTGAGGACTCCGTTGTCTGGTGGGCCTTGTGTTGTGAACTAGAGCACAATGGTTTAACATTTTCCTTCCCTTTAGTTTTAGGGTATAACTTCGTACATGATGCTTCGTTCATCTTCCCCACACTGCTCGAGAAAGGTTTCCCCTCAGACTTCATACTCTGCTGTACTCTATAATCAGGTTCCTAGAGCCTTTTTCCTTTGTGTTAGGACAAGGTTTTTCCCGTTCAGTATTACAATTTGAAAAAAGTTTGGAATTCTTTCTCCTCTTCCTCCTCTAGCAGCACAGCATATCGGGACTGAAAATTTTGACATTCCCTTCTTTGGGAGTTCTTGCCATGCGCAGCCTATCCATTTTGCCCCTTTTTAGTCATTTCCCATCTCAATCCACGAGATTTCCTTGTCTTTTGAACAAACATCCACGGACCAAATTTGTCTCCTATTACTGGTAATGATTTCTCTAGCGATTTTAGCTCTTCTTACTTCGCATGGGTATGCCCCTGTTCAATGTGAAGAGTATTTCCCTGTTTGCATTTCCATAGGTACTGTTCTTTCTTATGTTCATATCTCCCACAAGCAAAACACACCAAGTTTAAACCCTCATATTCTATGTTGAAAATAGAATTTGTAAAGATGATTCGTGGGACAAACCTATTTTGGAGATCGACCTTAACAAAAATATGGGCATAATGCCCTATTTTCATTTTGGCTTCATTTGAAGTGAGATCCGATAAAGTATCCATATCTACTTTCAGAGTTTGGCATATCCTGTCACCAAGCCTTCATATGAAATGACTATTATAGCAGTGCATTGGAATATAAGGTATCCTAACCCATAGCACCATCTGTCCTAGATTGTTGTTGAAAGGGTCAAAATATGGAGTCCAGCATTGCACAAAGACACAGTGTTGCATTACATTCCAAGGGCCACCATAAAAGACTTTCTTGTACTGTTCTTTCCAAGAAATTTTATCAGTGAAATGCACAACAAAATAGTTGTTTGGAATGCCAATGAGTTCGAAATCTAGGATTCCCTAAATACAGGATAACTAGGTCTTCAAAGTTTCAAGATTTAGTTTCTTTCGTAGAACAGAGATGATAAGAGCTCGATTCCAAGGCTAACATCAGGTTTGAAATTCCTCTTTAGAGATAGGTACAACAGGGTAGGCTTCCATAAGTTTTTTTAATTCTTCAGACTGTTTTGGGAGATCCCATTCAATGCCTTCATCATCATTGATGATCTCATCATCTTCCATGCTAGAGCTGTCATTCACTACACCATTGAAACCCAAAAAGGAGTCACAGTAGGAGAGGTTTTAGATGGGTTGTTGGGTATTCTGTTTCAATAAACCCAGGACCTCTTGATCCATATGAGTCTACAAAGAAGTTTACTCCATCTGCTCCATAGAATCATCCATAGTAGCATCATCTAAGCCCTTAGCTTTCTTCTTTTTATTTTTGCCATCATGGTTCAAATCTTGCGACGATCAATCTGGTGGGTTTTTTCAGGAGCTTGAGTGGTCAAGGTTCATCGGAAAGGTGAGGCATGCTAACCAAGAGAGAGAAAAGTCAAACTACCTAATTGGCTTGCAATGTCATCACTTGCCAACACTTTTCTTTTTGGTTGGAGAAAATGACCGGGATTTAGGTTCCTTTGATGATCAAAACAAGAAACTGAGAACGAAGAGGAGGTTTGTTGGACTATATTTGGTTGGGAGTTTTTTCGGTCTCTAAAGCTTTGTTTGTTTGGGGGGTTTTTGGGGGATTTTAAAGGGAGGGAAGGGGATTGGAGGGAATTAAATATCCTCATCTTGTTTGGTTCAAAAAATTGGAGGCTAATCCTCTCCAATGTCCTCCCCCACCCTTTCTTTCTCCCTCCAAATTGGAGTATTTTTTGGACGAAATTAAGTAATTATTACTCATTCCCCTTTAATCACTTCCTGAACCGAACAAGATTTTATTAAAATCCCTCCAATCACCTCCCATTCAATCCCACCAAACAAGGGAATTTTAAAACCCCTCTAATCTCCTTTATTAAAAATCCATCTAATCTCCTCCCTCCAATCTCTTAGTTGAACCAAATAGACCCTAAAGCTTAGGAGGGGGATTACAGGGATTAAATTTCCTCCACTGATTGATTCAAAAAATTCTAAGGATTCTCACCCCTTTACTTATCTCTCCTGCTTGGGGTTCTTTTTGGAGAAATATTACTCAATTCTCTTCAATTTCTTCCTGAATCAAATAAAATTTCATTAAAATTCTTTCAATTCCCTTCATTTTAATTTCATCAAATAAGAAAATTTTAAAACCCCCTTCAATTTTTTCTCCTTTAATCCTCTTCATTAAAAATCATTCTAATCCCCTCCTCTCAAATGCTCTCTATTGAACAAAAAAGCCCTTAGGGTTCAAAATTGGGAAAAGAAGGGACTCACGGTTAAAAAGGGGGTTTCAACCAAAATACTTTAAGTAAAAAAATTAATTCCCAATATACAAACCGTGATTTATCGATGTCTTTTTGCTCCTTATAAAGATCTTGGTCTAAATAAAACCAAGATTTAAGAATCTTTGAATGTCAGACCAAATTATACATCACTTTTTTTTTTAAATAAAGATATCAGTTTGCCACAAACTGAGATGTTAAAATATGAACCCTGAAGCAAGAACGTTGCTTCTCTATGGCCGATGGGATGCAATATTACGTATAACACTATATAAACAAATATTTTATTATACTATATATAATAAAATTTATCTTATCATAATTCTTTTCATATTTTAGTTTATAAAAAAATAAATTTAAAAAAATTCAAATTAGCATAACAAAAATTTTTAAGTGACATTTAAAAATATATAAATATATGTTGTATTTTTTATTAACAAACATTTTGTATTATTTTATTTATATATTGTATGTTGCATAGGTTTCAGTTAATACATATGCATTTTATATTTTAATTAATTTAAATGATATAAAAATATATTAGAAATTTGGTATATTGTATATGATATAATATAAAATATACATGTACACACATAAATATTATTTGGGAAGCAGGAGTTTTGATTTTGGAAAAGGGAATGGGGTATTAGTTTAAAAAGATAAAAATAAAAACAAGATCTTGCATCCCATCGGGCATGGAGAAGCAACATACTTGCCTCAAAGTTTGGATTTTGACATCTTGGTTTGGGGCAAACCAAAATCTTTATTTTTTTAAAAAAAATTGTAATATATAATATGAGTTTGATAGATACAGGAATACAGAGATTCTTAAATTGCAGTTTTACATAGACCAAAATCTTCATAAGAAATAGAAAAATTGATAAATCACGATTTGACAGAAACTGATTTCTCAAAACTTATAGTCTCTAGGTAAATATTTTAAAACTTTATAGCATATTGGAAATTAATTTTTTTTAAGTATCTATCTATTATATATATAAGTAGAACTAAAAGCTGGAACCTCAAGTTTCCACGTCAGTATTTTGGAAAAAATTAGTAAAATCTAAGTTATTATTTTTGAGATTTTATATTAGTTATTTACTATTATATCTTAAGAGCAGATAAGATATCGAGATTTACATTGTTAGATATTATTATAAATTAATAGTTTATATTCATTTCTAAATCAATTTGTGAGATTATATTGTTAGTTATTTATTATTATATCTTAAAAGTAATTAAGATATGTGATTTAGAAATTGTTATGGCAATCTTTTCTTCTTTTAGTTGACATATATTTATTTATAAACATATTATATTTATTTTTCATGCTTTATCCTATTGTTTGTTTTAATTATAATGTATAATGGTTAAACTATTTGTTTTTAAGTTATTTTTGTTTGTTGAGTGATATTTGAGAAATGTTGTTATGATATGAATGAAATCAAAATTGATTCTTTTTTTTATTATTGTGATGTGGTATTTTTTTCTATAAAATCAGCATTCTTATTTGATTCCATACCACAATTTTCATCGTATCTCAAGTTGTTGTTGCCATAATTTTTTTCTTTGTTTTTTCATGTTGAGGAATGTTCGTGAGGTGTCTTATGATACTGTGAGGCTATCAATCTTCTGAAACATGATTAGCGAATTAAAGTTAGGTATATACGGTTATGAAAGATAACCTCACATCATTCACCAAATAATTATAACTTAACTGAATTAATTTTGTAAGATACTGATGTAAGTTTTTAATGTATAATATATATTGTCCTATAGTGTTTATATTATTGTCTCTACCTTTTTTATTTTTTATATTAAATTAGGATGATCATATTCATGGAATGATAAAAAAGGTGTTTTTCTTCAAGTTTAAGAATATGTTAAAAGAGGGCAAGTATACATTATAAGGACATTTGATGTTGGAAATAATACCAGTTCATAACCATGAATTCAAATTATATTTCTAATATTCAACCTATGTAGTATTACATGTTGATAATGGAAATATATATCCGTATGATTTTTTGTTTACTTCTTTTAATGAAATCCTATTAAGGAATTCAAATGATCACTTTTTAGTTGGTATAAATAATTTTAATTATATTCAATTTTACGTTTTAGTTTGTGATATGTATAAATTCATTTATCACTAACCAATTTATTATAGATGTCATTGGCAAGTAGGATTAGAGGGATTGAGTAGCCCATGAGGATAGTGAGCAACAAAAGAAGGTGGAGATAATGAGTATGTGTGTTTAAAATTGTTATTGAAATTTATCTTTTTATTTTATTATTAATAATTAACTATATATATCTTCTTTTTATATATTCATTTATTTTTTATTGAACGTATCATTTGAATATTTAATTATATTATAATCATTTAAATGATAAAATAAAAAAATATTATTTTCAAATAGTTGAGATTCTTCAAGAATCTAAAAAATTTGTTGTAAAAATATTCCTAAATTTAATATATAAAAGTAGTTTTTCATTATTTAATATTATATATGATATTATAATTTCTTGGTAGTATATATCTATTATATAAAAATAGCTAAGTATTTTTATATGATGAATATTTAAATGATAGAATTTGCAAGATATAAAATACACGGATCTTTTGAGTTTCTTTATTAATTTTTTATTTAGATACGTTCAATCATTAAAATAATAAAATTAATTAGATACGGCTTAATCAATATGACTTTTGGTTTTATTTTTCATTTAATCATTAATTTTTTTGTTACTATAGAATTTTAAATAGAAAGAATTATTGAGATATGGTAGAAATTTAGTAAACATAAATATCACTTAATCAGTCAATAATAATATTATTCTTTTAACAGATAATATTAGCAGATTTTGTGGCAATATATTAGTAGAAATAAATTAATGGGTTATGATTATTATTATTTTTCATTTTCGTATCAACATGCTATTAATATAAATATGAATTAAGATGGTTAACTATCAATTTTCGAGTTAAGCAACTCAAAATTTTCAATTAATAAATTATATAATTAATACAATATAATAGATTATTATCAATGATATGTTCAATTCATTGATTTTGTATATATAATAGATTGGATAATTTATTTAGTCAAAAAGTTATATACGAAAACTATAATAAATTACTCTAATCTTAATCAACATTAAATCATATAATTCAATAAATTTTCTAATTAATATAAATTTACAAATCAATATTGAATTATTCAATTGTCAAACTAATCAAATTAATAAAAATTTTAGTTAAGATTGACTTAATAATTTAAATGGAATTTTTTATAGCAATTTAAATGGAATTTTAAATCAATAATTATTTGATAAATTTGAATAAAAAACACAACCAATGACCATTAATTTTGTTCGGTAATTAGGTGATTTAATTTTTTTCAATTATATTTAAAAGAATATATTAAAATGAAACTATCTTTAATAAATTAATTTGCATTTAATACAATTTTAAATTTCAACTTAATTCAATTTTATGATTATGATGTTTCTAATGAATGTTTTTTTATATCAAATATTTGATACATAAGTAAATTGATACAAATCAATCTTAAATCATAAAAATCAATTCTATGAATAGATTTTTTTTTGTATAGTATTCTAAGTATTAAGGTTAAAGATTGATTACTTAATTTGTGACAATTTGAATTCAAATTTTAAAATTTAAAAATCCATATAATTAAATTATCATTTCAAATTAAATAAAAATCAAGGAAAATAAAATCTATAACTTCAATAAAATCTATAATTTTTAAAAAAAGTGATTTGATATAGATTGATGGTTATTCATAATTGTATAATATATTTTTTATTTATTTAAATTTGATTTTATTCATACATCTTAAAAAATATATAATTATCAAGGAAACTCTTTATAATTTTTTAAACAATTTTTTTATGAATAACACAATTTAGCTCCTACAAATATTTTATGAGATTTTTTTCATTTAAATATTACTTATGCAACATATTATAAATATAAAAAATATAACTAAAAGCTAGAAGGCCATGCTACCATGTCAGTTTTTCAAAAAAAAAACTGAATTTTAAGGCTTATTGTTAATTTTTTTTTAACCACTTTCAATATTAATTGAGATTTTCAATTAATTTATTAGGTTTGTATAAATTGATAATTACCTATCTTAAATTTGATATTGTTATATTATTTATTTGTTATTTACTATTATCTCCAAATAAAAATTAACATATGCGGATTTACAGTTTGAAAAAGTAATTTTATTAAATATCATCTTTATTACAGATAATAAAATCAAGCTAGCAAAAAAATAATAATAATAAAATCAAAATATCTGTAATTGAACGGTGAGAAAATAAATTATGGCTATATTTTTCTTAATTTTTAAATATTTTACATGATTATATATTAAATTTATAATTTTTAAATTAGTTGTGAGTGATTTATTTTTATCCAAAAATGCTCTTTTATTAGATGCTATTATGATAGTACATGATTGCAATCAAAATTAAATTATTTTTATTAATTGAATCATGAATTTTTGTCTATAAATACATTTACAAATGTATCATAAAAATTTATTTCAATTAAAATAGGAAATCAATTAATTTTAAACTAAGTAAAATATAAAATATAGAAAATATAAAAAGATAATAGATTTAAAATCATAAATAAAAAATGTATAAAATCTTAAAAGATAATATATTATTATATTTGACTTATTCATGATATTTATGCTATTATTTAAATTTAAATTTAAATTTAAATTATACTATTATCCAGATAATTTATATACATATATATATATTAAGTCATTTGGTAAATTTAATTAATATTTATATTTCAATTAAAAAAAATTCATTATTATTTGTAAATGATTTAATTTAATAATTTTAAAGGAAAATATTTGTAAAATAATATTTTATCTATTTACAATATTCTATTTGATATTTGCCTATTTATCATTGAATTAATATTAAAATTGATATGTTATCTTTCTACTCTATAAATAATTATATCAATTTAAAATGAAATAGCGTGGTTGTCTTCCATCATATTTAATTGACCTTTTTACATTTATTGTAATTCTTTCTACATTGTGTTGGGAGAGTCATCTTTTACTGTATTTAATTTACTCTGTTATTAATATTTCTTCTATATGCATTTAGTTAATGACTACAATTAGATTATTTATGGATATGAGTATCTGCAATTTTAAGGTTTATCATCTAATTTCTTATAGATGGATTATCATTACATTATTTAAATTTGTTTAACAATAATTGTCTAACTTTTAATGTAACCCAACTCTAATGATTTTTAATATCCATTTTCTATTTCTTTTTTATGATTTTTATCTACATACACACATATATCTGGATGTGTGTATTTGATTGGATATTTGTATTTGATTTATCATCACATAATATTTAAATATTTGAGATTATATTGTTTAATCTTCTGACAAGTCAATTCTTCTGCTATCAGAGTTTCTTTTTTATACATATATATTTAAATTGTGAATAGGTTTCTTGAAAATAAACTCTACGTAAATGCTTTGCAAAACATTACTAAAAAATCAATATGATCTTCAATAAAATTGCAAAAAAGAGGATTTGAAAAAAATGTAGTTTACATCCTAATGTGGAGGATATTTCCAACTAATTCTATAACATATTTTATACATAATCGATAGCTATTGTTACTCAAATTGAAATATTTCATCCAAATTCATATATATTGAATGTGTTAAGGACATTTGTTTAATAGAATATTGCTCTCAAATATTCATTAGAGATTTTTTTTATATTTTTTCATATAGTTCATGTATTTGGTTTATCCCATTATTATATAATGTTATATTGTGTATAGTTATTTGACATATACTTTAAGGAATGTATAAAAGTTTTTATACTTTCCTATTATATATATATATATATATCTGGGAAAGGTGGAGTACTTTTTGTTTATAGATATGGAGGCACTGGTAGAACATATGTATGAAATACTCTTTTAACTTCTTTTAGATCCAAAGATAAAATTGTCCTTAATGTAGTATCAAATAACATTGCTTCTTTATTATTGCCAAGTGGAAGAACTGTGCATGCAAAATTCTACATATCTCTTGATGTTTATGAAGATATTATATGCAATATAAAGCAGTATAGTCATCTTGCTGAGCTGTTAATTCATACTTCATTAATTATATGGTATCAAACACCTATTGCCAACAAATTTTACTTTAAGACTCACGATTAGAGCCTTAGATGTATCTTAAAACTATCCAATTCTTCAATTATGAACCTTCCTTTTGAAGGTAAAATAGTTATATTTTGTGAGAATTTTAAACAATTTCTGCTTGTAATACCAAGAAGGATTTAGAAAAATATAGTTTTTGCTACTATTAATTTATCATATGCCTGAAATCAATGTAAATTTCTCATTCTTATAAAAAATATAAGATTCCTTCCAATAAATTCATCTTATGTCAATAAAGAAATATAAGAGTTTGCTCACGGGATTCTTTCTATAGGTAATAGAATAATTACTAATTCTAATAATAGGATCACTGATATTAAGATTCCTTATAATTTTTTATTGAACATCTCAAATGATTATATCATATCAATTATAGGGACTACATTCAAATCTCTATGAGAAATTAAATATTTCATGTTATTTATAAAATAGAGTCATATTAGTCTACACTTTATCTGTTTGATAATGCTAATAAATACATGTTATCTTTATTACCAGATGAAGATATGGTGTACTATGGTTTTGATAGTATATTAAACGAAAATGACAATATGGATTTTGTTAATAATCTTTATTTCACTAAATTGTTGAATTCAATTTTCATGTCGGACCAAATCATGAAATTAGGTTAAATGTTGGAGCACTTATTATTTTCATGAGGAATATTGACAAGTCATTGGGTTTTTATAATAACACTCATCTCATTATTACTCAAACTAGCAAGTATATATTTCAAGTTAAAGTCATGTCTGGATCAAATGCATAAACGGTTGAAAATTTGTATACTCAGAATATCTATGATTCCATCAGATCAAGACTACTATTTAGTATGAAAAAATGGTAATTTCTTATAATGTTAGCTTTTATTATAACAATAAACAAAAGTCAGGGACAAAGTCTATGCAGCATGGGTTTGTACTTACCAAAACCTGTATTTATATACAGACAACTTTATGTTGTTGTATTATGTGTATGATCTAAAAGTGGATTGCAGATAATAATTTTAGATAAAGATGACAATTTAAGTGACACAATTTCAAATATTGTATGTAAAATAGTGTTTAATAATCTTAATTGATAGTTTTGCATTATTATTTCCTTTATAGTCACTTATTATTAATACATTAAATACTTTATAATGTTATTTTATTCTCCAATTATATATATAATTTTATAATTAAATATATCTAAAAATGTAGATAGTTTTATTGACCCGTGCATTGCACGGGGTACATATTAGTTATATATATATAAGTAGTTCCAAAAGCAGGAAACCTAGGTCACCACATTAGCATTTTAAGGAAAATAGGAAATTCTAAATTTGATTATATTTGTGACAAATATTAATTAATTTTATCATTTTTATACTTGTGACAAATATAAAGTTGTTAACACATTTATTATTCATGAATTATGTGACTCAGTGAATCCAAATTCACCATGTCTAGTTGATTGATAGTGCTCCAAGCATTATCTAAAGTCATTCAATGGTAGCACAATAATTGGTGAAGATGGATACCCCAAGTACATAGGTCAAATAATGGTACAATCATGGTAAAAAATTGTGTTGAACTAAATAATAGATTTGTTATACCATATCATCTATATTTGTTGATGAAGTACAATGCTTATATAAATGTGGAGCATCGCAATCATGCTTAATCAATTAAGTGTTATTTAAGTATGTGAACAAAGGATATGATATGGTCACAATGACTTTTTACAGAGATTTACATGGTAATACTCATGAAAGAGTCAACAATGAAATTAAATTATACTATAATTGTATATATCTATCTATCCATGGGACTGTTTAGAGAATATTTTCATTTAATATCAATTACAAGAATCCTTATGTAGAATTGTTATCTTTCTACTTGCCAAATTAACAAGTAGTTGTATTTGATGATGATGAGCTATTTAATTTGGCTCTAGAACGAAGCTCTAACAAGAATACCATGTTTATGGCATGACTCGAAGCTAATATTAAGTATAAAGATGAGGCAAAGAAGTTGTGCTACAATGAATCCCCAACTAAATTTGTATATGAGAAGAAAACACACGAATGGTCTCTTAGAAAGAAAAAATTATCAATTGAAAGACTAGGATTTTCAATTAGATGAGTTTAATCTACTCCACTTAGCAGTGGTAAATTATACTACTTGTGAACTTTATTAATTATAGTCAAAGGTTGTATATCTTATAAAAGTATCAGAATTGTTTATTTTACGTTTATAGATGCATATTATATACTTGAGTTTTTATATGATGATATCTATAGAAGCAAGCTATTGGGCTGTTGGAAAATTTCTTCGAAAGTTATACTGTATTTCTCTCTTGTCTTAACTAATTTTATGTCAAAATCAGAGTTTGTATGAGAGAAAACATGAAAGTTTCTTTTTGATTATATATATTGTATAAATAAAAATTTATAACAAACCATCAATGTGTGTTTAATTTATATAAATTCTAATATATATATACACTCAATTATTTTTATCAAAATAATATATTTGATCATTCAATTACTTTTATGTCATAATATTAACAAATCCGTTTTAAATTTATTATAAACAGTACTTTATATTAATATGTATTTTCTTCCATAATATTACAGCTCACAGATGAAGAAATATAAAACTTTACTCTTATAAAGGTTAAAAATATTTTGCAATCAAAAGGTAAGGGCCTTAATGATTTCCAATGAACATATGCTTGCTCCCAACATGACAAGTATACATATTAGTATGAACAAGCTGATTTGAACTGAATTAAGTTATGATAGACTTGCTCTTACTAATTAATTGTCTGGCTTGATTACATCATTAACTTCTGAATAATTGAGAATTTATAATGACATTATGCTAGCTAATGAATTGGGGGAAATAGGAGGTTTTTTTTTTATGGATATGAAGGTACTGGTAAAATATATATATATATATATATATGGAATACTCTTTCAACTTCTTTTAGATCGGGACGCAAAATTGTTCTATAGTGTACTCAAGGAAAATGGTAATGAAGATTTTGTTGATAACTTTCATTGCACTGAATTTCTAGATTATATTTTCATGATAGGTCTTCCTAATCATAAGATAAGGATAAAAAGTTGGAGCACCCATAATTCTCATTAGAAATATTGATAAATCATTGTATCTATGTAATGGCATATGTCTTATCATTATACAAACTAGCAACCATGTAATTCAAGCTAATATAATGTTTAGCTCAAATGGAGAGTTAAAAGTTTGTATTCCTAAAATATCTATGACTCTATCAGATTTTAGACTATAATTCAGTATGACAAAATGACAATTTTCTATTATGTTAACTTTTGTTATAATCATAAATAAGAGTCAGGGACAAAGTATTTACTACGTGGGATTATACTTTTTAAGACATATATTCACATATAGCTAACTTTATGTAGCTTTATCTCATATATGATCTATAAGTGGATTGAAAATATTAATTCTAAATCAGAATGAGAATTTAAGTGAGACAATTTCAAATATTGTATATAAATGAGTGTTTAGTAATCTCAACTAAGACTTTTTGTATTATCATGTTCTTTTTTGTCACATATTGTTTACATATTATCAATGTTGTTAGAATCAGATCAGGCATTGAACTGGATAAGACATTGGTTCAAGATTCAATGGTTCAATTGTGATTTAATCAGGGTTGGACTGATAGTGATTAAAATAATATATTTAAAATAAATAATGCAAATTTTATGACTTAATTAAAGTCACAAACTAAATAATACTGAATTATTAATATATTATTTACCACAAATAAATTATTAATAAGTTTCATAATTCAATATTTAAATACAAATAAGTTAATGTTTATCCATAATCACATTTTGAGTTCAAAATAATAAATTAATAATCCATTATTATATTATTTTTTAAATAAATATACAATTTTTAATAATTATATATCATAATAATACTTATATAATATTATAATATATAAAGAAAAAATATATTGTACTAAAAATGATGTCATTTTATCTTAAAAACTAAAAAAACATGTTTAAAAAATTTAAAAAAATAATATGGGATTGGTTCAAACCGGTTCAGGATCAGTTCATGACCGGTTCCATCTGTTGTTAACCGGTTCTAAATCCTCCCGATCCTCTTCCTTATTCAAACTAAACTAGGCACCAATTCCTCATTTGATCAGTCTGGTTCAGTTCTGACAACACTACATATTATACACTAAGTAATGTTACTTTTATTTTCCATTTATTTATATAATTTTTTTCAGCAAACATATTTAGATAAATACATTTATTCTTATTGATCCCGTGTGTTATAGGGGTGCATATCTAGTTTTGGTTAAAAAGCCATTAAAAAGGCAGTCGACTCATTTTGTTTTTATTCTTACGTCAAGTCCAATTTTAACTGTAGAGGAAAAATGTGTAATTCTTTTTTCAAAAAATTAAATTAATTTTAATTTTTTACTTTCTACGTCGGATATAAAAATAATCAAGGAAAAAATTAAATAAATATTAATTTATTTATAAAATTGCCATTAATCATTTTTTTACGTCGGTTCTTCATATAGCCAATATGACTGTATAACTCTTCTACTAACAATTTATTTCTCTGTACAAAACTCAAACTTCAAACTAAAACCACCATTTTAGGCTAATTTTATTTTGGTTTCTCTAATTCGTAAAGATTTGTTCTCCCTCCCTCACTTCCACATTACACATTTAGACAAAATTTAATTTTCGTTATTACTGGCAGATATTTATTTAAAATCATAGGTTTTTTTCTCTTATCAAGAATATTCTTAACAGTTAATTAAAGAATAATCTCTTTTCATACTTAATATTTTATAATTTGAATCTTCTCTAATATTGTTGATCATACAATTAAAGAGAGATACAGATACTGGTTCTCATCAACCAAATATGATTTATTATTACATCTTTCTCTTTCTAATTATTACAAAGAATGGGTTAGAGGAAGTTCATCACAAACATTTTCAAATATTATGAACTCATATTATTATATGTGTAAATTATCCACCTAACCAACTTAACCTGTACTAATTATATGAGATAACTTGCTTAAATTATGCATTACTCTGTTAATTTATTCAGTATTTTTGTTCTAAAGTCGTACTAAGCATCAACATTTATCCTTCTATAAAGTAGTGTAATAGTTTGGTGTAGAATTTACAAATAACATATGATGGAGATATCTTTAGAAGCATTGCATAATAAATATGATAATATTATAATTTTATTCACCTAAATTAAATTGATTACATAGATCACATGATCATTGAGCTCTATCGAAAAATTATCTCTTTTAATATATTATTTATTAAGAGATTATGTCTTAGAAGCATTGTATAGTTGGGGAAAAAATGTAAGCTCCTAAGGATGCCTCTTGCCATCAATAAGGGAAGTAATTTTCAGAATACAAATGAGTTTCTTGGATGTGAGGCAGTACTTCATATCCTTTTCTTTTTCTTACGAGGAAGAGTGTATATAAAAGAAATAATACATACAGTCACACATATTAAATTACACAAAACTTCCATAATTTTGTGTTATGTGTAATTAACTCCTATTACTTTAAAAACTTGAAAATAAATCTTTTGAAATTAAATTTGTGCACATAACCCTGTCATTATTTAGTTTGTTATTTCATTAATGAAATGTGTCATATCAAGAAAGTTATTTACTCTGAAAATAAAATTTAAGAAAGTTATATATACATAATTTTGAATTTAACGGTTTATTTTTGTAAAAAATAACGTTTAAAAAACATATCTTGTTACTAACATGCCATGGTCAATTGGTAAATAACAAATCTAGTAAAAAAATGGTAAATAACGAATTAATTAATAATACATGGATTTGAAAGTTTAGAAAATTCATTATTAAATTTTAAAAGTTAAAGAGTCACATGCACATATATATGACCCAATTTTTGGGAAAAAATTTATCATATTATGTAATCCTTTACATGACTAATTAGTAATTTCTTTAAAGCATTGCATGTGAGAATTATTTTCAGTATAACTATATGGTATTTGATATTGTTGTGTTATATTTAAGTAATACCACATCTAAATTGAAGCAACTCTTCCAACATAATTTTTTATAATAACAAAACTTGAACATCTAATTTAAAAAATATTAAATCACTTATATTAGTATACATTTCTTCTTATTTTTTTTTACCAGAATACATTTCCTCTACTTTAGAAGACCCTGATAATAATATAGGCATTTTGATAGACTAATTTTATATAAATTATAAACAAAAAATGTTGAAAGGACACGTAGAGATATGAGCCAAGAAATTTTCTGCCCTTTTTGCCCACGAAGTGCTGAGGACTCGGACTAATTGTGCCTGACAGCTCTATAGTAATTTTCTTGTCTGACTGACCCTTTGATGATTGGATCTTCTGCCATGCTCCCTGCATCAAATTTTATTTATTATTTTAAAAAATTTTAAATATGTTAATTTATTATCATTTTATATTATTAATAAAATATTAATTATCATTTTTATTTTTTACCCTTTATTAAAAATAATAGTAAGTGGAATATGAGTCTTTTTTTAATATTTAATTCAAAATATTTTGATAAAAATACTATTAAATGTTTAGATATATTGCTAACTTTAAAATCTCATTATTAGCTTGGGCTTTTTTTAGGTCTTGATTGCAATCCCACAGCCCATGTCCAATTCAACTTTCGTGTATGAAAATATATTTTCATAACAAAATAAGCATATGCAATTTTTTGTTTTGAGCACCTAGGTATCCCTACATATTTTCATTGCCAAAAGAAGAAATAATAATAAATAAAAAAACAATATACTTTCAAAGCCACTAGTGCACCGAAAAAAAAAGCCAGTGTTATTATAAGAGATTTCCTAACATACACATGCTAAAAGATCAATTTTACAAATTTTGATGTCAAGCAATATAGTTTTATATGCATAATCACCAAATATATCTAATAATACATGAATTTTGGATTATGTTTATCCGATAATACATTGACTTTGGTTAAGTCTCTTTGTTTCATTATTGTAATTGTAATTATGACTTCTAGTAGTTTGCAACATGTAGACTTTATCCAACAACATTAATTAAAAAAAAATCATTAATGTAAATCATGTCTCGGTCATATGGTCATAAAAGCTATTATGTCTTGAATATAGAATATATCTTTTCATATGGTCATGAAGACCATATCAAACCTATCATGAATCCAATATTGTTGCCAAACTATTATTCATATATATATAGAAGAGTGAACTAAGTTTTGAGATGTCTTGACCCTTGTGAACTATTAAGATCCAATTCACATGAAATTTTGTTTATAAAAATTTAAAAACATAGAGTGAACTAAAGATGCAATGATGAAGCACAATTGTAGGGCATTTGGCTCACCAGTAAAATGACACATGACATGGTTTTATATAATAAATTAAAATTTGCACCTATGCAATGGATAGGAAATTCGAAGTATTACTTATAAAATTAAAACATATAAATGTGAAAATATATAAGAAATCTGAATATCGAATACATTTTTTGAATCTAGTATATATTTTATATTATTAAATGTAATGATGTAGAGACTAATGATCTAAGTAGTTTCACTTATTTATTAATTTTTCTTACATCCAATTATGTAAGAAGAGCTATGGCCATAAGTAAGGAACACATAAAAGCAATTGTTAACTAATGTGATAGAACATGAATTTGTAAATCTAAATTAAGTAAATTGTTTATTCTTGATAGCATTACATATGCCAGACTTTCCAAAATTCCTCAATAACTTTCTAGAACAGCTTGCCTTATATCCTAATATAATGGTACATCTTAACATACACATATGTAAGGATTTTCTAGAATTCTTAATTATAGAGTTCTTTAAGATTTTGGAGAAAAAGTGATATAAAAATAAAAAATAAAAAGTGATCAAAGGAACCCTATTCAAGATGGGAAAAATGAGATAGAAAGTAATTATCTCTATGTTTAAACCATCATTAAAATTTTGTTATGAAAAAAACAATTTCAACGATTATATTATATGGAAAAGATAAAATACATTAGAAAGATATGAAAATTGCCACTAGAAAATTACAAATAACAATGCGATGAAATCTTACCTTCGAAAGTGTCTCTAAAATGAAAAACGATCTCATAGTGGTGTAAAGAGACTTACATAATATGGATTTATATAGATTCCACTATAGACTCAGGCAATTAATAAATCATGATTTTTTTTCATATATATATATGATTTTCATTTTTATATTTATGTTATATAGATTTCACTATAAATCTAAGGGCATGTTTGACAGTTTTTTCTGTTTTATTGTTCTGAGAACAATTTTGTAAAACTGTTTTCGAGAATAAATTTTGAAAACAAGAAAACAAAAAAATTTGTTTGAATGATTGTTCTCAAAATCATAACTAGTGAGTGATAGATGAGTTATTCAAAATTTATAACTTTATCATTAATGAAGTGGATGTTTCTCACATTTCCTTGTGTTTTCCACAACAAAAACTACAAAACACCTTAAAAGTGTTCTGAGTTTTCTGTTCTTTTATTTTTTCTATTTTCTAGAACAGTTTATAAAAAACAGGTTTACTAAACAAGTTTTCTGAGTTTTCTGTTTCCAAAAATAGAAAAAACTATTTTCAGAAATAGAACCAAATAGGCCCTAGATAATCAAATTGTTATTTTTTTCACAAATATATATCTAGATATAATTTTCAATTCCATATTTATTTTTACTATAGGTCTAAACAATTAAATCATGATTTTTCACAAATATATATATATATATACTTATATTTGATTTTTAAATTAAATTATGATTTTTTTCACAAATATATATCTAATTTTTATTTTCATATTTATTATCCTGTCAATTTTTTTTATTAAAAATAAAAATATATATAAAGAAATAAATATTATCTAGAATATGCAGGAAATTTTTTATAGTTGACATAATGATGTAAAGAATTAAAATTAGGATTAACATATGATTTATAATATATAATAGATTTTACCCTCTTAGGATGGGTTTTAGTGATTAGAATGCCGAACCTTGAAATCAACATCACTGCTCCAAAAGCACCAAATATCGCCCTTAGACCTATCAGCCTCTACCACTGCCACATTTTCTAGTCTCAATCACCGAGCAAAACTAGTAGCCTTCTGACCCTTCTGCCGTGTTTCCAACAACACAAGGAAGCTGAAATTATAACTTCGCTTCATGTCTTCAAGGAGTCGGGGGAAAACTCGCCCACCCCATACCCACCCACCCCTATTGCATTCCAAACGAGGTAATCCATTAAAAAAAAACTAGGATTCAAATGGATAGATCCAACAAAAACGTCCAGACTAACACTACATATCTTCCAAAGAAGACACCATAGTCCCCTACGCAATGTCACCATGGTCCAGATAAGGGGTTGTCTCTAACAGAAAACAACTACTTCCCTCTCGCACCTGGGTCATAAGGATGGTCCGACGAGCTCTCCTCTACGCTCACCTCCATATCCTCGCGAAAATCTTCGCACACGTTAGACCATCATCTACGCATCGTAAACCACCTCCCCACCACCAGTCGGATTTCCCTCTAATGGTGCCATCCCTTCTTTCGCCATCACTCCGCTTCTTTGGCTTATGGCCACGATACTCTTTCCTATATCGCCCTCTGTGCCCTTCCCTTCTATCCCCCATCAGCTTTGCCCGACTCCGTCACACATTTGTGTGAGCAGTGATCGATGTCATGGCCATAGCGGCCACAAGAGAAACACATAAGATGTATACCCTCATACTCAACACAACACTCTTTACTATTAATCTGGATAAATGGCACTAATGGTTCCTTGAGATCCAGCTCAACACATATTCTTGCAAATCTCCCTTTGCTTCGCTTCAAGGTCGTCATATCCAATTTCAACACTTTACCCATCTGACTCCTTAGCACATAAAGTATACCCCTGTCATAGTAATCCATCGGAAGCCTCGATATCCTGATCCATGCAGCAATACTATTGATGGACTCATGTTTAGGGTCGAAATCCTCCCTCCAATGTTGCACCGCCAGATAATGAGCCATAATCAACCATGGACCTTCGATAAAAGCAAAAGTGTAATCTGACCTCTTACTAAACTTGAGTACGACGAAGCCTGACCCAACCTTAATCATTTCAAACTGGTCACCTCGAATCCCCCATATTTGTTATAGCTTGGTCACTAGATGATCCTCCCTAATCATTCATCCTAGCTACCAATTTAATTATCAACGTCTTCCTCCACTTCTTCGCAAGCCTCTTCTTCTCCTACGACAGAATGAGGACATTCGGTCCTCTTGGGGAAGTATTATCAACAAATAAGGCGTATGCCTTGATGATTTTGTGAAGTCTCAGGAGAGAAGGTTAGTGTTGTAAAATCCCAAATTTTCTTTTCGGGAAATGTGAATCATATGCGCAAGCAGGAGATTAGTGAGTTTTTGGTCTACGACTAGAGATTTGGGGAAGTATTTGGGGGTCCCAGTCCATCATAAACGGGTTGCTAAGCATACATACAAGTACGTTTTGGATAAAATGGAAAATCGGCTATCAACTTGGCAAGCTAATTCCTTATCGCTTGCGGCGCGACATACTCTAGTAGCATCTATCATATCTACTATTCCGTCATATGCAATGCAAACAGCTCCTTTGCCGAATCTGGTTTGTTGGGAGACTGATAAAAAATGCTGTTTGTTTTTATGGGGGAGCTCGTCCCAGAAGAAACATGTGCATTTAGTGGCGTGGGAGGACGTTTGTTTGGGTAAAATGGAGGGAGGACTAGGGTTACGGTTAGCCAAACAAAACAATGAGGTTTACATGATGAAGCTAGGATGGAGCCTGATACAAAAGCGAGAGGCATTATAGGTATGCTTCATGAGGGAGAAGTACAATTGTGAGAGTGATGTGATTCCCAAGATCAACAGTCGAAGGGATTCGTCTGAGGCTTGGAAGGGTATAAGGGATACGTGGTCGAAGACGTTGGAGGGTTTAGCATGGAACCTTAGAGATAGGGGAGACGTTCGTTTCTGGAAAGATAGGTGGGTACCTGATCATGAGAGCCTTGAACGCTATATCTTGATTGAGATTCCTGGGGACATGTATGATTTGAGTGTACGGGATACGTTGTCAGATTCTGGGTACTAGAGATGGGATTTGTTTGGACACCTTCTGCCTAAATCCGTCCTTTATGAGATAGCAAAGGTGCAGGTGAATGGTGATGGGGATGCGAAGGATGTGCTAAGGTGGAGATGGACAAATCATGGTGAGTTCTTGCTCAAATTAGCCTATGAAAGTATTGTTGCCCATGGGGACCGAACTCTGACTGGAGTTTGGAAAAGGATATGGAGAATGAAAGTTCCCCAACGGTGTAAAACGTTTCATTGGCTGGGGAGTCGGGGCAGAGTTTTAACTAACGCAGTCTGTTATGCAAGTGGTTTTGCCCTAGACGATACGTGTGATCTTTACGGGGAGATGTCGGAAAATATCATGCACTCCCTATGCTGTTGTGTGCATACTAGGGAGCATTGGCAATGCCTGGTTCTGGAATGGTTGAGAGCACAATTCTTCTTGTTTGAGAATGTGGTAGATTGGATCCGATGGAATGTCTCTCAAACTACAGAGGTGGATGGTTTTCGTTGGGGGTGCGTTTTTGCCATTGCCTGCAGGTACATATGGCTTTCACAAAACGATTTTGTATTTGATGGCAGGATGGAGAGTCCGACGGGGGTAAGAGCCAAAACTCTAGCTTGTTTGTCGTGGACAGGGGTGGGGATGAGGAAGCTACAAGGGATCATTAATGACCCAAGGGCGTGGATGGCACCAGAAGTAGATTGCTTGAAAGTGAACGTCGGTGGGGTGGCGAATACTGTTTCTGGGGTCTCAGCTTATGGTGGGGTAGTACGCGATCATGAGGGACAATTTGTCATAGGGTTCAAGGCGAATCTGGGTATTGGTACCAGCTCCTATGCTGAATTATGGGCGATACTGTGGGGCTTGATGTGGCATGGGACTTAAGCTTTAGACGTATTCAAGTGGAAAGTGATTGTGAAGAGGTGGTTCGGTGGATCTGGAATGAAGTGCACTTGAATTGTGGGGATAGGGAGCTGATCACGGAGATTCAAGACTTGCTTAGATGTGAGTGGCACGCTTCCATTTCTGTGTGCTCTTGGGAGGTGAACAATGTTGCAAAGAGGCTTGCGAAGACAGCCTTGAAGAATTTTCCAGGTTTCGTCAAATTTGAGTCTCCACCTTCGGTGATTCAGCAAGCTTTAGATAGGGACATGTGTCGGATGATCGGCCCTCCTGCTTAGTCTTCTTTTTTTTTTGCTTTGGTTTTGTTGTTTGAAGGTTTTATTATATGAAAAAAAAGCATGTCGACCCTTTTCTCTTTTTTTGCTTTTATAGAATACAGAACTTAATACGTAGATACGATTGTGTCAGTTTTGCTTTTCTTTTGTTTTTAACTCTTTAGACCAAAATTATTGGGCTTATTAGGCCCATTTACACGCTACAACTCCGACAAATGAGAGCACGACAAGAAGGGACATGAACAAGTGGAGAACGGGTCTATAATATAATTATGCTTTAAGAATTAGTTTTCATTATATCGAGATAATTGGAGTTCAAATTATTAATACCCTTATCCACCTCTTTCTTATCATCCAGATTATTTTTAGGTGATCGTAAAGAGTTATTTATTAATTATTATTAATAGAAGTAAATTCTTAAGAATATTTATTACCAGCATTCCTTATTTGATAAATTTATATATCTTCATTATTTAACTTGACAACATTGATCATAACGTACAAAAAAAACCTCAACTCCTAATGATTAAAGATTATTGATAGGCTAAGACACAAAAAAAAAAAAAGAAGCCACTAATCGTAGGTGAAAATATTGTCCTCTCCACTCACTCAAGATTAGTGTGACGAGATCGGACGGCTTCAGCGCTCTCACCCAAGGCTTCGCCCAACTTGTATACCACCATCTCAAACAACACAAACAAAGCTCCTTCGTACACACTCCCCATCGGAAGCAACGGTCGAGATCGCACTTCCGCCTCATCCTTATCATCAGCCATCGTCTGCGCCGCCACGTAAGCCACCACGCTCGCGTGCTTGACGCACGACCCCGTCTCCGCCTGGGCCGTCAGCAGCAGCACCCTCCCGCCGTAGGATCGGGCGACGGAGCAGATGGCGTCGACGGTGGAGAAGCCGCCGGGGCCGGCGGAGGCGACGAGGAGGTCGCGGGCGGTGATGGGAGGCGTGGTCATGTCGAAGACGAAGTGAGTGGAGAGGCCCAGATGGGCCAGGCGCATGCAGAGGGCCTTGAGCATGAGGCCCTCGCGGCCCACGCCGTAGAGGAAAACGGTGCCATTTCGAGAAGCGGTGTTGGCGAGCTCGGTGACCAAGAGTTCCAAGGGGGGTGGGTAAGGGTGGGTGGGCTTTGAGAAGATGGAGGCGATATGGCTGCAAATTTGTGAGGCTAAGGAGGAGGCCTCTTCATTTTGGGAATGGTAAGCCATTTCGTCTTGCTCTCTGATCTGTGAGGCTAAGATCGTTCTTTGGTTTTATTAGCCTTTTAAGCACCGCACCAGAGTCATCCGCGAGTCTGTAATATCTATAGGACTCTCCGCGGGTCCAGGTACGTATGTGTAGAAAAATGTTGCTAGGTAATAAATACTTCATATAAAAAAGAAATTAGCAGTGTGTTTTGATTTATGTTTTTTTCCCCCAATAATATCAATGTGTTCGGATGAACTCTTTTATTTAGACTTCAATTTAATACCTTTGTATTTACTCCAATCACTCCAAAATATAAATTATATTTTAAAAAATTACCATGATTTAAAATATAAATTATATTTAGATGATGCATGATATATTAATAATTATTTTTTATTTTACCTTCCACCTCAATTAAGAAGTATGAGATATATTTAATGCACTTAATATAGGTAATAATAGAAAAGATTGTAATTTTTTTTTTGTTAAAATCTACTTTTGATCCCTTAATTTTAAGACATATTTTAGTTATTTAATTTTATTTAGTTTTATTATAATCATTTAACTTATAAAATATAGTCAGATACACCCTAATTATTAACACCGTTAAATAATTTAATCATAAATGATGATTTGATATATTTGAAAGACAAATAATTAATGATATTATATATTTATTAATATTATAATTATTATAATTATAACAATTGGGTAAAAAATCTTGTAATTATAATTAAAATAATTTTAAATTCTTATAATAAATAATTATTACCTTTAAAATAAAATCTAAATTGCATAATCAAAATAAATATAAAATATCAAAATAAAAACTAACTTTAAAATAAATTATTATTTTAATGCCTCAAAATTAAAAACTATAACTTAAAAATTAATGAATAAATAAAATAAAAATTGTATCATCAAACTGTTTTAAGTCTCTCACATTAATAATTAGGAAAAATAACTATAACGAAAGATACAATTTAACTTATATTTATTTATTTTTAAAATTTTTACCAACTATTTATTTTTAATTTATTGTTATTAGTTTTAAAACTGTGAAATAATTATTTATTTTAAAGTTAGGTTTTATTTTAAGATTTTATAATTATTTAGGTAATTTAATCTAGATTTTAATTTTAAGGTTATAATTATTTATTATAATATTTTAAAATTATTTTAATTATAATTATAAATTTTTTGACTAATGATTATAATTATAAAATCAATAAATATAAAATAACATTAATTAGTTGTCTTATAGATATGTCAATTCATCATTTATAGTTAAATTATTAATAGTGTTAATATTAGGAAGCTTTTGACAACATTTCAAAAGTTATATAATTATAATAAAACTAAATAAAATTAAAGGATTAAAGTGAAATATGTTTCAAATTTAAGAGATAAAAAATATATTTTAGCTTTTTTTTTTATAAATTTAATAAGTTAATTAACTTCTAATTCCTTATCTTATTATTATGAAGTTTCTAAAATATGACTTATATTTTGGATTGAAAGAAGTATAAATCACTTTTAACTACTTCACACATATTAAAGAAATTAGTTGAAGTTAGTTGAAGCTCTTGAAATTTTAAAAATTACCAAATTTTTTAATATTATGCTCATTAAATTATATATCAATCATAATTCTATCTCTTTTAATTTCTCTCTCTATCATAAATATTTTTAATAAAATTGAAAAAAATTTAATACACTCAAAATATTGTAAAGTGAATTATATTTTGAATACATAAAAAAAATCTAGAATATGCATTATGAAATAGGAATAGCGGGAGTAAGTGGTCATTTTAACTCCCTCACATCTATTAACAAAAATTAGTCACATAACTAGATTTATCTAAAATTTCAGTAGTTTCTAATATTGCTTCTAACATCAAATGAATTACCCTTAACATTCTTCAAACTCATATAGGACGATTTGGATGGCAGCTCTTAATTTCACACAAAACAAACTAAGGGCCTTATTAAAAAAATAATTAATGATTATTTAGGACTAAAAAATTCCTCTAAAAATTGTTAGGAGGGAATATCTAAAAAGATATGAAGAGAGAAACCAAAAGAAAATTTGGAAAATTGGAAATATGTGATGCAATGTAGTGACCAGATTAGTTGAGTTGAGAATTTCAACGGTGCGATGTCCTTCTTCATCCTCCACGAACCACCCATCTTCCTTCTTCTTAGATCTGTGAGTCTATGTCTGGAACAACATGATTGCGGGGCATTGGAAATTGCTAAATGATGATGATTATGTGGTGAATAGTCATGTAATACTCAATCCATTGCTTAATTTCCTTTGTTTGATCATGAATAATGCTCAATATCCACTCCAACTCCTGATATTGAACCAAACCAAACCAAACAGCGTGAAAGAATAAACTAGCACTCATTTTTCTTGGTGATGGTCAATGCTATTTTTGAATTGATAGTAAAAAATTAATCTTTTTGAAATATAGAGATTATTGAAATAAATTTTGCTTCTTTCAATATAATATTTTCCATACGCATGACTAGGAATTGGATACAAAATAATATGCTTAAAAATTCTAGTTAAATAAACTAACACTTTTCACCAATACACAAGTGATGTGTTCTCAATGCTGATACTATAACAAATTATCATTCAAGAGCTTCCAAACAAACATCAGAATAATCCAATAGAGGGCTCATTCTCAATCATATTAAATTTTTTTTATATAACAATCATATTAAATATTAATATTAATACTAATATCCTTATCAATATATTAATATCATCAATATAAAATGTAAATTTTATAATAAATAGATAAATCAATAAATAAATTATACTATTTACACATGCAAATGTTTAACCGTATACCTTATTCGCTCTGCAATGCTTCATGAGCCACCCAATTTTCTTTGCTCAAATCAAAATTAGCTGAGGTGCTTTGTCAATTTAAATATTTTTATCAAGACTTTGTATTTCATTTTACAATCTCGGTTTCTTACCATAAGCCACATTTTAAAAGCTTTCTACGCTCCTAAATATTGGAGTATTTATTTTTTTTATAAATATCCTTTATTTGTTTGCAAGCTTTGCAATTCCAATTAATAGGTCAAGCAAGATGTTAACTGTAATTAAAAGGGGCTAGAAATAATTAATAAATTTAATTATGAATAATTTAGGAAAATAGTAATTATTTTGACAAATAGGGTTTGGTAGAACATTTATAAGCTTTTTTTCCAATAATAAGTGTTGACTTCTTTATCACTCAATTCAATCACCGTTGGTAAAAATATGTTTTTTTTATTATATAAGGGCATGCTAAGCACTTATGCTATGCTTGGTACAAAATAACAACAAGAATGTAAATAAGAATATGAATGGGAATGAAAATAGGCCTTTCTAAAAAATAACTTTAAATCCAAATATATATTTGGTACATTAATAGGAAAATAAAAGCGTTTAAAAATAAAAAAAAAATAAAAAAAATAACTAAATGATACAAATACCTTTTTAAAAAAGTGTTTTAAAAAAATAAATTCTCTAAAATTTTGGTTCCACAAAAATAATCACTTTCCTCTTTTTTTTTTAGGAAAATTAGTTCTCACAAAATAGGGAAAGGAGTTTTTCCAGGAATCTTTCTTTCTGCATACCAAACTCGTTTAAGTAATAACTTTTTTTCTCATTCCTTTTCCAGAAAGTGGCTTCCGATGTACCAAACATAACCTTAGGACTCACTTGGTATATTTTTTGGAAAGTAACATCTCAACTAGGAAGATAATTTCCTGGGAAATTCAACTGTATTTTACTTGGTTTAATTTTTTACTTCTTGGGAAGTTCAAAATATTTTTAAAATAAAAATACAATAATAATTTAATGTTAAATACATAAATACCTTTTTTATTAACAAAATTGATTTTAAAAATTAAGATTTATTTTGGAAAAAAATTATAAAACACTCGGGAAGTGGAATTTTTCTGAGTTTTACTCGGAAAGTTCTACTTCGTAAGTTAAGCCTATCTTCTCAGAAAGTTGTACGTTTTTTATGAATCACATAAGTGTAATTACTCTACTTCTTGGGAAGTTCAACTTCCCCACATACCAAGCTACCTCTTAAAGTAGTTGGCTTCATTTTACAACTAACCCATCTCTCTATTTAGAAATAAAATAGTCAATGAAATTAATTAAAGGCATTTTTATAAAAATTGTAATTTTTTATGACAAAAATAATACTTTTAACTAATTTTAACCTCCGTTTCTTATCATAAGCCACATTTTACAATTTTAATATTAATCCTAGTTATGGAGTACATGACTAGAATCTCTAAGGTATGTGCAAAACTTCTTGATTTTAAATACCATCCATTTTGCAAGAAATTTGGTCTGGTCCATTTATGTTTTGTTGATGATTTAATGATGTTTTGTAAAGCTTTTCCTAAATTTGTTAAAGTTGTGGTCAATGGGCTTAGGAAGTTCCCTTACTCTACTAGCCTTAATGCAAATCCTAACAGGTCTAGTATTTTTAGAAATAGTGTCAAGGAAGATGTTAGGGAGCAAATAGTAAATCTAGCTCGATTCTCGGTAGGGAATTTCCCAATTAAATACTTGGCTATGCTACTCTCACCTATTAAATGGAACAAAGGGCAATGTCAGATTCTTATTGATAAAATAACTTCGAGAATTCGTAAATGGGTTACAAGACTCCTCTCTTTTGCAATTAGAAGTAAGTTAATCAACTTAGTTTTGTTCTCCATGCAAGTTTATTGGGCTAACATATTTATCTCGCCTAAAAGCATTATTAAAAGAGTAGAAGCTATATGTAGAGCTTTTCCCTAGGACCAAAAAGAAAATGCAAGCACATGTTAATTGGGAAAAAGTTTGCCTTCCTAAAAAAATGGAAGCATTGGAATAAAAAAATGTAATGTTTGGAATGAAGCAGCCATTGCAAAATAGATTTGGGACATTGCATTCAAAGTAGATAATCTTTGGGTGAAGTGGAAATATGGGGTGTAATTTTTTTTTGGTCAGCAATATATAAGGTGTATTTAAAGGGAGATGATTTCTAGAACTACACATATTCATTAGATGTTGGTTGGTATTGGAAAACGCTTAATAAGGTCAAATTAACATTTGCTCCTAGTTATAAAAATGGGAAATGGACTACCTCTTCCATAGGGACCTATACAATTAGCAGTGGATATCAATGGCTTTGAGGTAACCATGGTAGATCCAAGTATGATAAATTTATTTGGTCTAGATATACAATTCCTAAACATGCTTTTATATGTAGACTTAAATTGTGTTCTATGCGGTGATGTTGTTGAGTTTGTTAAAGATTTGTATTTTTTATGTCCATAAGAAAGATCTCTTAGTGGAAGTGTGTGATTGGATAGGAATAGAATGTGTTCCCAAGCAATTCAGTAGTTGGAGAGGATAGTTAACTATGTGATTCAAAAAACACGTGCTTCAAGAATATGTTATACTACATCTGATCCTTAATATAAGACCATTTTAACCGAATCACGTGGATTAAGAATTAGAATTAAAACTAATTCACTATCTTGATTTTTCTAAAAATTCCTATATTTTTTTAAAACTACCCTTATTAAATCTCTCTTTTTCTTTTTGGATACATATATTTAGGATTAGGGTAAAATGTTCTATATATAGGATCAAATGGAGTATGCTGGATTTGTAGATATGGTCTACCAAGTGTGGAGGGAAAGAAATGCTGGCATTCATGGCAACAAAATCTCCACATCCAGACTTTGTTGAAAGCAATTAAAATGGAATTAGTAGCTACATGTAGAAGTTGTGTAGGACAAAAATATTGATATGCTGAGAATGATTTTTTCGGTGAAAATTGGTATTGTTTTATAATAGTTTTTTATAGACCTTTTCTTTTGTATTATTGAAAGATATTTAGATACCCTTCTTAAAAGATGGCTCTTAATCATCCTACTTTTGATGTATAGTTGTTTGCTGTAAAGTTTATTAGGAGTAATGAAAATTATTTTAATCATCTTCCTTAATATATGTGATTTTTTGAGAAAATTTTATAAATTGGAATAGAGGTAATATAATAAATTATTTTTTTTTATATATATAGAGGTGTTAAAAATGATTTATAATAATAAAAGGTAGGTTGTATTTTTATGTATGTAATACCGATATGAATATATATCGGATATGATATAGTATAATATGAAAGATATATTAATTTCTAAAATTTTATGATATGGGGTATGTAATTTTTTATATGTATAATTAATAAATCTACTTATTAAAAAAATAAATATTAAATATTTTAAAAATTATAATATAAATGATGAAATAAATTATAAAATATTTATAATAATTTTAAATAGTCATATTTTATTATAAAAATTTAAAATAATATATATTAATACAAAATAATACATATAAATACATATATATATATATAAATATAATACACATATCTCCTTTTATATATATATATATATATATATATATAGCTGTATCGAACACGGTTTAGTCTATTTTTAAAGGTATCTTTATTTCATAGATTTTCATTTTCATCACCTAAAAGCCGTGAGCTCACTGCTAAGGAAGTCCGCCGAGCCACTGACAAATTTCCGATTTTGAGCCGAATAAGAAGGAGCAATAGGGCAAGAGTGTATCAGATAGAAATCATCTCTTCGATCTGCATCAACCCAAAGATCATTTTCATGACAAAATATTGAGATCCCACACAGGCCTGCGATCTGTCCGCACAACCATGCTTCAATTGCTGCTGTTCTATAAGAATCCTATACTCCACTTGTCACTTGCCTCCACTCTAGTTTTCTTCCTGACTTTTTTAAAAATCCCTCTTCTTTTCCTTTATGGCATACACTCCTACATTCATCCAGATGGCCTCCCTCAGAACAATGGCTTCAGAGCCGCTATTCGACGACCCAGTGACGAAGGTACGGCTTCTGGACTCGAGGGTTATCAATCTTTATCCTCCAAAACTAGCGCTGAGCTCAGAAAGAGGAACAAGTCTAAGGAAAAGATGGATTTCGATGAAAACAAAGCGCAGATCTTCCGGCTGAAATTGGACCAAGGTCATCTTCAATCTCGTCTCTTCGCTGATCAGTATGGCATTGCTTTTACCATCTCCATTACTGCTATTTCTTGTCTGTTGCTTCACAATTTCTTGAGTGTATCGGAGAATTCTGGGTTTTTAGAAAATGGGGTTTTTGTTCCTATTCTGTCAGCAACTTTAGGTCTTGGTATGTGGTTTTTGTTGCTTACGAAGGTTACGTTGGAAAAGTCGGCATCTAGGAGGTCAGAAAAACAATTGAGTGTAGTTTTTGGGGTTTGCGGATTTTTCATTGGGCTTTTAATTATTTCTATGAATGCTTCACCGGGTTTGGACTTCGATTTTGCTCCAATTGATGGATATGGAAGGCCTTTTATTGCTGCTTTAATGGGATTTCTCGCAGCTTTTCTGTTTATTCCGGCTGCAAGAAGTGCACGTTCTTTCTGGCTTGGGACTGATCAGCTTCGTGGCAATTTATCAATGATAACTTGTGGATGGTTTAATCGCACAATTCTACATGCAAGTCGCATCTTAATTATATTTGTGGCATTGCTGTGGATTAACCCATTAGCTGAAATTTTTGTAAACACTAACTACAGGAAGGGTAAGAGGGCAACTGCAATGAGTGAACTTGGCAATGCTGAAAAATTGGTAGGATACATGGGGCTCTTGCGTTCTGATTTTGATAACTTCAGACGCTGGTGTTTGCTGGTGTCAAGTTTATCGCAGATCCTGGCAATGCGCCCGAATTTGCAAATGTATCTCAATGAAGCTTTATTATCTTGGTATCAAAGGCTCCATGCTAGCAAGGTTCCTGACTTGGACTACAGTAGGGCGAAGGTTTTTCTGCATAACCACTATTTGTGTCTTGTAGCTTTACAATTTCTTGCACCTCCAGTGCTGGTACTCCTCTTTCTTGGCTTATCCCAGATTGATGACCATGCCTTTGAGAGTTTCCCTTTGTTACTTAGTATGTTGCCTTCCTCTGCTTTTGTCAAGGAATTTACTTTGTTTATGGCTTGGTGGGTAACTTGTCTGTGGGCTATATACTCATCAGTGATCCTTGTACTACATCGCCACTGTATTCTGTATGTTTCTTGAGGTTTTGATTTCTTGAGGGTATTTTTCTTGGACCTTTTACTGTAACTTGAATACTTATATAAAATTTTGATAAAAGGGTGTTTGTGTTTTTATGGATTTTAACATCCCTTCAACATATCAAGTTACTGTGACTTAGCTGGATTATATTCATATTATCTTATGCATTTTTGCCAAAACATCCATGACTCATCATGGTGTCTAACAGGGAACTCATGCATGCTACTGATATTAATTTGTGCATCGTTCCTTTAAGTAAATCTCAACAGGCTTTCCATTAGTCATTGTTTTTTCTACCCTTGATGAAAATGCAACCCTTCACACATCCCTTTAGTTGTTCATTTTCCCTTCCTATTATACAATTATTTCATCTGTTGACCATGTCAGGCATATCAGAAGCAAAAGAAGAGAGGTTTGCCAGTCGTGTGAGTATCATTTTCTGCAATAATACTAAAACTTCACCTTGATACTTGTTTCATGATCTTTAATTGTAACTAATTGTTATTCTGTTTTTGCACAATAAGTTCATAGATTTATTATTCATGTGCTTTGAGATGTAATTACGAACGCAAAGCAAAACTGTAAGTGACATATTACTATTGTTTCATAAAAGTATTTCTAAAATTGTGGAGGAAAATTGTTTTTATGGTCTATTTATTGCCTTGTCACTCTTTGTGCCCTTCAATGAGAAATTCTTCCACACAATGGAGGCTAGTTTATTCACTCATCCTATCTAGTTTTAACTTTGCAATATGCGTTTTATTCTTCACTTTCTTGTATTCTGACTGAAAATGAAACTTGGTTGCGCATCCCTACAGTTTTCATTTCCAATGATAGCTTTATTACATCTACAAACTATGTCGGACATATTACCAAGCTAGAATGAGCTGTCAACACCATCTGGTGCTTTCTTTTTCCTTTCCATTTGTGGCTTCTGTGTATGACAATGGAACAATGTATTAACTTCATACTTTGATTTTTTTTAATATTAAAGCTCCTATTGTGTTAAGTTTCTCAATATTATAGTGTGTGCAAGTGTGTGGTTTAGTATGTAAATAAAAGAATAACTGAACATTTTATAAAGCTGTAGATGATGTACTGCTATATTCTGATGTATTAAGCAGCAAAAGGAAGTTGATAGTATTATTTTAGAATTATGTTTGAGCCTGTCTTGATTGTGTTGTTGCTAAATTTGTGTTTACACATGAATTCAAGGCATCACAAAATTATTTTCATATATCTCTAATTACGTTTTTTGATGGCTTAAGGGCATTGTTTAGGGTAGAACCAACACTACTCATACTTGAATACTGGTAAATTCTCTAGTGCATTGAATCCCACTTAAGTGGGGCAGATGGATATCTTTGAGGAATACATAAACCTTCCAAACCTCATCTACTTTGTACAAGTAATTTGAGTAGCCTAAGCAATTTGGATCTGTGGTTTGCCCCTATCAAGTTTGTTGAATTGTGTTATTTGTTATTTATGTTTAGTGTCATTGAGCTGTTTTGTCACTTTTGTTTTTCTTGTTTTCTGTGTTTTTGGTTGGGACAAGAGGTAGAATCGTAATTTACTTTTCTGTTCTGGCTCATCAGTGCTTGTGTGTGTTTTGTGTGTTCTTTTTTGTACTAGTGTGTGCATGACAGAGCAACCAACTGTGCACAGACCTTGTTATGTATTGCTTGGCACACAATTTTGGAATTCAGAATGAAAGGTTAGTAGCATTTTCTTGGCCTTCATATCATCTTTGGTATGATAGTTTCCCGAATTTGACACCCATGCACCAGCTACTACTCCTTGAGGACAAGGGGTTTCTCTTAGGGGGGAATCAATTGTTATGTGTTATTTATGTTTAGTGTCATTAAGCTGTGTTGTCGCATATGTTTTTCTTCCTTTTTTGGTTTTTGGTTGGGATAAGGGGTAGAATTGTAATTTTCTTTTCTGTTCTGCTTCGTTAGTGCTTGTGTGCATCTTGTGTGTTCTTTTTCATACCAATGTATGACAGAGCAGCAAAGTCTGCGCAGACCTTGTTATATATTACTTGGCACACAATTTTGGAATTCAAAATGAAAGTTTAGTAGCATTTTCTTGGCCTTCGTATCAGATTGTTACACATCCACTTACGTTCAAGCTTATGAAACAAAACAGTTATTTAATGCCATACTTAGATTTGGACCATGATTTTCTCATTCTTTCCTTCTTCCCTAATTTATGACATCATTTTCATTGCTTTCTTAAGTTAAACATGCGTAGGTATTTACCTTTTTAGTACGTAGCCTCATTAAATGCTGGTGTTTAAGGATATAAGATTAGAGGCTTCTCTCTCTGTTTTTTTTGGGTAAAAACGTTGGAGGTATTTTTTATTATGAAAAGAAATGTCAAAAGCTTGAAATGATCTTTTAAGTGATGTCTTTTTGTACTTAGTAGTTTTTACATGTAGGTTTCATACATAATTTTATAGGGCATTTAATTCATTAGATTAATTTGTACTTTGCTGCAGTGCATAAACTAGTGTCTTTGAATTAGTCTGGTAATGTCCTCGCAAAAAATGATATGCAAATATATTTGACATATTCAAGTTATAGATTGATTTCAAACATCTGCCTATTAGTATGTTGATAGTAGTTCAAGTATGTTCTCACGTGGTACCTGCTATCATCAGACTATGAACATGTTATCATGTTCATCTAGGAAGAAATATTTCCCAAAGTTCTAATCTAAGACCAGTTTAAAGGCATGACATGTGTGTGTGCTATTAACATGATTCTGTGGCCACTATTTAGGATGGATGGCTGACATAACTATAGGACACATTATTAGATACAAAGCGCACTGCCTATCTCAGAATCTGATTGGAGGAAATGGATATAATGGAAATAGGAGATAGAATAAGAGAGATAATAGGAATTCTGAAATTCATTGACTGTCAAAACCGACTTCCTCTTCCTGTTACATGGCTATCTAAGGAGTTAATTAGTTAGAACTCTAACTAACCAATTCTATTCTGTTACCAACAGCTATTGACAGCTAAATTACTTCCTAATACTTGCCTCATACACCTAAAATACTTCTCTCACTAAAGAGATCCATTTCCTCAGGGGCTATCACACGGGAAAAATAAAAACTCTGTGTACACTCATTGGAGATCAAAGAGTTGAACCCAAGTGGCATCTTTATCTGGTAAGTGATAACTCCTTCCGTTGAACTAGGACTTCTGTTGTTGGTATACTCTTCTGCTGCACAACTGTTCTTTGTATATCCTCTCAAGAAGCAACTTGCTTTGGACAGCAAAGCCGCTTAGCTGGTGGGTGCTTGTAGGCTGTAGTGGGACAAAGGCAAGGTCTTAAGAGTGATGCATGTATAGTGTGATGTAATTTTGAATCCCTTGGCAGATCCATCTTGTAAGTGACTGGACCCATTCTTTGCAAGATTTTATTAGTCTTTAAGTATCTAGGAACTTGCTTCTGGAACTTCTATAGGCTACTGACACTTGCCTACAGGCTTGTAATCAAAGGAAAACCCATTCTCCTTGCTGAAACTCTATCCAACTTCTTATCTGCTTGTTGCTTCATTCTGTTTGTCCTCCTCCTTTGCAGATGATGCCTTCTAACAGCAATCATTTCCTCTCTTTCTGAAAAAGAGTGATCAGCGGAGTCAACTAGTGCATCTTGGAACAGATATGGTATATGGAACGGTGGTTTCTGACCATAAACCACCTTATAATTGGTTGCATTAATGATTGTATTATAGGTAGTGTTATGCCATCATTCGACTTGGGATAACCATTTATGTCACTCCTTAGGCTTTTCCCATGCCATACATCCAAGAAATGTCTCCAAACATTTATTTAATACTTCTTCTTGGCCAGTGGATTGAGGATCGTATTTGGAAGTCAAGTTCTGTTGAGGGCCCAACTGTCTCAAAAACCTCCTTCCAGAAATTACTGATGAAAATAGGATCCCTATAATCTATTATTTCTGCTGGGACCCCATGTAACTTGTAAATGCTATCTAAAACTTGTTGAGCTATTATAGCAGCTGTGAAGGGATGTGTGAGGGCTATAAAATTGCACATATTTGATCATTTGATCAATAATGACCATGATGGTGTCCTTCCCACCAGATCTGAGCAGCCCTTATATAAAATTCATGGAGATGCTTGCCCATGTCCTTTTTGGGATAGGAAGTGGCTGATGGAACGTGGTCTAGTAATGATTTCATTCTTGCATCTTGCACTAGTGTTACAGTGCTTTATGACAAATGGATTTCCATGCGATTCGACCATAATAACGTCTTCAACCTTTGATAAGTAGTCCTTATTCCCTAGTGTCTTGCCTGTCATCTCCTACATGACCTTCCCCTTCCTTCTTAGTACTTGACCATCCTCTGTAAGCTTGTGCTTGTTGCTGGATTTTGAGCTAAGTGGTTAATGATAGCTCTGAAATTATCATCCAGCTGCCATGACTCCTTTATTTTCCATCACAAATCTGTTGAAACAGAGGAGACACTCATTTGCAGTAATTGTGCGGCCAAGCACTCTATCATGACTGCCTTTCTTGTATTGAATTTTGCAATCATTACCCTCTGGTTTAGCAAGCCAAAATAATTGGAAATAGTTCTTCTACTTCTGATCCAACAAAAAAATTTTGGACTTCGCTGATCTGTTCTGAAAATGAAGTGTTTTCCATATAGATATTGGCCTCATTGATCATTGGCATATTATGTCCTCTTTATTGTTTGAGGAGATATTTAGTTTTATCATTTATTATGTCTCCCTAATGTATTTGAGCTGCATAATGTGTGTTTCAATGAGATTTTTCTTGGGTAGGTTTTGCGTTTTGCCTACCACATCATTAAGTGAAAGTAAAGACTAAATATACAGCTTTAATATGGTAGAAATTTCATGAATCTTATGTGAAATGTGATGGAAACTGCTTATCCAAGAATATCTTATTTTTGTGTTATAGTTCATTGATACTAATGCTTATTTTTGTGCCTGTATTGATAGAGCCGAAAGCAGTTAATGTTAAATACAAATAGCAATGGTTCAACAATGAACCATTTGTTTTATCCGTATTGGATCCTCATGAATTAAATGCTTTTCCTCCCTATTTCCAAGCACTAAAGGTGTTCTTAGCCAATGCCTGCTTAGAAACTTTTCATTTATTTATCTTCTTGATGATGATAGCGTTATGAATGATGTGAGGGCAAAAAAGAAGCCAAACAAACTGTGTAAGTAAAAGATGTTACAGGGAGAGTTATCCCCATTTGGGGTCTGAACTTACTCTACTAAGATTAGTTGGAGTTTAATATGGTTTCGAATACTAGATGATTTACTTAAAAGAAAAAAAAAGTTAGACAAACCACATAATAGTCTTTTTTTTTTTTCCTTCACCTTAATTGCAATTCCAAATTTTGAAAGCAAAGGAAAAAACTTTTTATCTTGTCAATTTTGAGGTCTACACAGTTTAGAGTAAATTTCACTTTTGGTGCGTAAGTAATCTCTCAAAAGGGTAATGATGCTCCCCTTTGTTAGATAATGACTTGTTGATGGGTTGTGTGATCTGCGAGACATGGAGAATAGAATAACAAGATTTAAAATATGAATCAAGTCATGAATAATATAGTTTATTTTTAGATCTTATAAAACACAATAAAATAGATAAAATTTGTGGGTTTCATCATTTAGGCTTAACGGGTAATGATACAAGTGAGTATCTACGTATTTTATTAAAATTTGACGAAAAATTTACAGTGAGAAATAAGGGTGTTTATGGTTGTAGTTTGGTTTGATTTGAGGTAAGATTCAAGCTGAATTAAACAAATCAGTTTGAGAGGTAATTAGTTTGGTTCGATTCAGCAATTGGTTTGGTTCATGTTTTTTGAATTATTTTTTAAAAATAACATATTTCTTCAAAATTAAATTAAATAGGTTACATATAGATATTTTGTAAATATAAATATTATATCTAAATAATTCTCTAACCAATATACTTTATGAATATTACAAAAGTGAAACAAAATACGTGTGATTATAGGCAATTGAATATATTTATATATTATAACTTATTATAATATAGCTAATAGGTATGGTTCAATTTGTTTCAGATCTCACTCAATTGAAATTGAATTTGAAAAAACCAAATTGGTTTCAATAAGGCAAAAAAGGAAATAGATCTCATTTTAATTCTGTTTGGATTAATTTTGACTGATTTGGTTCAGTTTGTTCGGTTTGATTCGGTTTTGAATACCCTTAGCAAGAAATATATGACAAAAAAGTTATTAAAAAAATTGTCAAAAAAATTTATGGCAAGAAATATAAAATACAAACACAATTTATCATGGTGACTAGTCTTTTTAGATTTTATGCAATACATGGAACCAACTATTTAGAGGTCAAATTGGTAGTGATGCAACAGAATTGATTAATTGTAGGGGTAGGGGACCAAGAAGCGGCAGTTCGAAAATAAGGCATCGCATCCTTCCAGATCTTCGAAAGTTAGAAGATGAAAGACCACTCAGCTGCCTCTAATCCAGTAACAAATGTTTTATATGCTAAATTGTTTGATCTGAAAATGGAAAAGAAATTAAGAGTAAAATAGAATACATATAAATAATTCTCATATGCTTACTTACACCTAGAAAAAGGTCCGCCTTTTTTTAAAAAAAAAGAAGAAGATAAGAATAGTTCAATAATAATAACAAAAGAGATATTGCAATATATGTGCGTGTGTGTGTGTGTGTATATATTTCCTTTCACTTTACATTCATGCAACGAACATAGCATTCTTTGGAAATCTTTGTATATGTCAAAATCTTTGGAAGTATTAGTCTAATTTTATTGAATATCGGTATTCTTTTGTCATTATTTAAATATTTGTATTATTTTTTTGGATCATCTGAATATCTGCACTATATACTATAGCTGAAAATATCAACACCATATCTGGTACTGAGTGGTATGTAAGTTTCAGCAGATTGCTTAAAAAGTTAGATTGTTATGGCGTTTTCTTAATGAAAATAACAGAAGTAAGGGCCGTTTGGTTCTCCGTTTTGTAAAAGCAAGTTAAGATAAATGAAGTTTGTAAAAATGGAGTTTAGATAAAGTAAATTTATTGGAAGTTATTATGTTTGGATATTCTTTTTGTAAAAGTAAGTTTTGACAAAAAATCTGTTTGAATGATAGGGGTTAAAAATACTTTTAGATGTATAATATAGAGTAAATTTGTTTTTCCTTTTCCAAAACTCATGTTTTGTTAACGGAAAAGTAACTTTTCTCCTCCTTTTCCAAAATCACAGTTTAACCCACTTTTCATTTTTCAAAAAGTCAGTTTGTGTTTCACATGTGTTTGGCCAAACACATCTTTTACAAAATCATGGTTGAAAATCATGGTTACGTTTTGCAAAAGGTGAACCAAACATGCTCTAAATATTGTAATAAACGTGAATGAAGATTTATAAAATTATTATTCATTCTCCATTGAATTATAAAATAATTTTATAGTAGTATTTTCATCTAGAACTAATAACAAATTTAAAACATTTTTATAATATTAGGAATATTAAGTTACAACTTTGGGAACATGGATAGTGATTTTAAAAATACTAATGATAATTTATTTTTTATATTCATTAAGAATAATTGAATTTTGAAGTATTATTAATATAAATTATGAGACTCTATCTCTATACCCGTCATCATTTTTCTAGCTAGTAGCCCCATTTGGAAATCATATACTATTTAAATATAAAAATAATCTTGAACGATATATTATTCATATAAGGGTTATGAACATTCACATAAGTACATTATTTGCAACAGTTTGGTTTGAATGTCCACTGACAACTGGAAGACTGAGCTTGTGCTTTCGTTACAATATATATCCTAATCACACAGGAAAAAATAAGCTTAGCTTCCATTTACGTACCAATACCACAACTATATTAGGCTTAATAACGATTCCTTCAAACAGCATCAGAGCCTGGGTGTAGCTGTAGTTTCAATAAATCGTAGCCAAGACTATGATTTACTTCTGATTAATTTCCAAAAAAAAATTATCTTCTGATTCATGAGGGCAACTAAGTCTAGATTTATTTGGTGTTATTTACTTTTGTACTTGTGATTATGCAAAATTACAGCTAAATTAATAGCTATAAGTGGTTTAAGCTTGATTCTAAGCATTGTTACACGTCTGAGAGTTGCAACTCTGAGAGACGCGTCAAGTAAAAGGGGCTCAATTTCCCTTAAACAAAATTTTTTATTTGAGTATTTATATGAAAAAATAGCACTGTGAGAACCATTTTTATTTGAGGTCCGACCATGCTCGTATCCAAAATTTAATTATTTTTCTTTTTACTCTCAAACATAGTTTTGGGTTTAACAATTGCATTCCACATATATGCCACTTTCGTTTCTCTTTGAAATTACTATTTCTTATTGCATTGAGGATAGCTAGCTTAATTGGTATTATAGTGTTTTGATGCTATCATTACGGAAAGCTTATATGCTTGTTAATAATGCCAGTAATTAACACGTCATTTGTGGGCAGTCCTTTTGAAAATGCTTTTTCAGTATGAATTAACTAATGAACCGAGCCAAACAGATAATTCTGCTATTTTAATATTTTCATTTGCAGGAAGATCGATTCACTTTTCTATTTGTTATTATCAGCTAGACATGATGAATAGGAGCCAAAAATAAAGTGTTTGTGAAAAAAGATATTTATGATTTGTGAATAGTGCCATTTCCAACAATTTTTATAACATATATATTGATATTAATAAATATATATTTTGATAATCCTTTATCTTTATTATATTGTAAATGATTTTTTTTGGTTAAATTCACATATATCTATACGTAGAATAATCATAATAATGATCATGATAATATGATATTATATACTAAAATTCATTATTTGAAGAACCGGATCGGACTGGCCGGTTCAACTGGTGGTGACCTGGGAGGGGTACACATTTTTTTATTATATGTTAAAAGTAAATTAAAAAAGAGGAAAAAGGAGAATTAACTACGTGGGAATATCCTGCACCAAGAGAAGAGGGAGTACATTTTATCAGTACTAAAAGAGGAAAAAGGAGAATTAACTACGTGGGAATATCCTACACCAAGAGAAGAGGGAGTACATTTTATCAGTACTAAATATCGATCACATACAATAATATATGTTGAGAGGTGCCGAAAATATATAATGATAGGAATAATTAATCAAGCTTAAAAATTGTTGCAAATATTTTGTTTGGTAACCAAATTCTTGTAAATAATTTATTAGAAAGAAACACTAATGCCAAATGAATTAATTAAAGCGATCACGCACAGCCAACCCTATTTTTTCCTAGATAATAATTACAAGAGTTTAATAAAGGAGTAAAAGTTTTTAATATTACCAGATGAAACTAATGTCAACAAGCATGTTGCCTTCTATAATTAAGTTTTTGACTAGATAATCAAAATTGAAAGTTTGAACTCTCAGGTTTCAAATTTATTCCGGCATATTACACATTAGGATTAGGACTATTTACAAAATTAAACTCTCATGGATCGGTGTCGACCTAGCCAACCCGATCCAACCTAGCAAAATAAAGCCGGGTTCAACCCGGAAAAACACATACACATGCGTGTGCACTCTCTCATAATTTGTTGACAATCACAAATAACTTATTCATTTATCTTGAATGCACCATTTTCCTTTATATGCGGACAAATAAAACATATGGGGAAATATGTCATTATATCTCCATCAGTAATACAGTAAAAAATTGAGACAGTTTTATACATTTTTCTCAGAAAAAAAATTTAAATTTAACCTCTGTTGGGCTTTAAACATATTAATAGAAATTATAAGATTGCAATAAATTATTAATTGAGACAATTTATACCTTTTTATTTTTATTTTCTACTATATATTTTCAATAAATCTTCTTATTTTACATTTTTAAATGAAAATTTTAGTTATGATGCTGAGTAATAATTTTTTATTTAGGTGCTACTACAATCAAGTGGCTGCCTATTAATAAAGCCTAAAAGGTTGGTTCATGTTTTGGTTGTTTTCTATAATGGAGAGAAATGAAGGGGAGAGAAATGAATTAGGTTCAAAGGAGGGGATAGGAGGGAATGGGTTTTAATGGAGGGAAAATAAGGGGAGGGAAATAAAAGAATTTTATTTTTATCTTATTTGGAGGAAAAATGAGAAATTTTAAAGGATGAGTTTTAATATTGCCTTGTTTGAATTAGGGGGAAGGGAGGGAAAATAATTATAAATTGATTATTATATCATTAATTTATTTAAGTTAATATTTTCTTTCTATATTAAAATTTTTTTTTAATATTAAAAAAATTTCTTAATCAGAAGGAAATATTCTTTTTTTCTTTTCATTTTCTCAACCTCAACTATGCTCATACGTGTTTTCTTTTTTTTTTTGTCTCAACTTTAACCATGATTGTATATGTTAATATATGAATGTATCTGTATATTTGTGACTTCATGCATGCTATTAAGATATTTTATATTTTAAGAGTGAGACCAACGAGAGACATTACAAGACTAACTAATATATTACGTGGTTAAATTATGAAAAAATGAATAACATTTTAGTTAGATTAAACACAATATCATATTTCCTCCCTAAATTATTCTAACTTAGAGGGAAAATATACAAGGAGAGGGGAGGGAAAATTATAATAATATTTTCCTTCTCCTCCTCCAACTATTTAATTGCCCAATAAGAAAAGCGGATCTCTCTCTTTTGTTTTCCTTTCCTCATTTTCTCCCAACCAAACATGACATAAGTTACTATATCATATATTTGTTATTTATCATCATTCAATCCAAAAATAAATATTGACAAAAAAAATCCCAAAAATAAATCCCGCTTTCCATTTTCTTATTTGTTTTTCGAGAAGTTGCATCGGATAAGTTGTCAAGCGGTGGTAAAGAAAAAAAAAAAAAGAAAAAGAAAGTTACCGAACAGTAAATCATTGGACGGAGACACATGACGGCAAGTCACATGCATGCAAACGATTTACGGTAAGCAAATCACATACGGAAGTTTCTGGAGAAAAGACGTAACACTAAAGATTCTCGCGCTTTCTTTTCTCTTTCATCTACAATTTTATTTTCTTCGCTACCCGTTCTCCGGTCTTTCTCTCCTCTTCATCCATAAATAAATTCTTATGCGAACCTTCTAGAACTACCATATCATTCTCCCGAATTATCTTCCTCCTCCTTCCTCTGTTTCTCTCTCTCTTGGTCTCTGTTTGTACTTACTATTCCGATGAACAAAATTGCAGTGATCTGATTTGTGAATCTCGATCGTAATCTTGATCCGTGATTTAGTTTGAGTTATTTTAGCCATGGCTCCGCCGCCGGTGGATCACAAAGGCGAGTCCACGGCCGGTGAATCTCAGAGATCTATTCCGACGCCTTTTCTAACGAAAACTTATCAACTCGTTGACGATCATACTGTCGACGGTGTCATATCTTGGAACGAAGATGGTTCCACTTTCATTGTCTGGAATCCTACGGTTTTCGCCCGAGATTTGCTTCCAAAATATTTTAAGCACAACAATTTCTCTAGCTTCGTCCGTCAACTCAACACCTATGTAATTGTCATTCTAATGTTCTCTGGTTTTCATCTTTCGCGTTTCCGTTTCTGGATCTTTTTCTTCTTAATTCACTTTCTTATTTTCATTCTCAGGGATTCAGAAAAGTAGTACCTGATCGGTGGGAGTTCACGAACGAGTGTTTTCGCAGGGGCCAGAAGCAACTTTTGTGTGAAATTCAGCGTCGTAAAATCTCATCGCCTTCTACAGCAGCGGCGGGAGCGACTGCTCCCTCGTCAGTTCCGGCGCCTGCGCCGGCGCCATTGACGGCAATACCAATGGCGAAGCCTATAATATCGCCGTCAAACTCAGGGGAAGAACAAGTCATTTCGTCAAATTCATCGCCGACGGGAGCTCCGGCTGAGCTCTTGAACGAGAACGAGAGGCTGAGAAAAGAAAACGTTCAGCTCAGCAAGCAATTAGCCGAGATGAGATCTCTGTGTAATAATATATTCAATCTGATGTCAAATTACGCAACTAAGCCAGACAAAGGTTCTCAAGGTAGAAAGATCGACTTCACCGCCGTTAAACCTCTTGACTTGTTGCCGAAGACGCGAAACTCTCGAGACGACGGTGCGGTGGCTACGGAGGTAGAGGGAATGAATCCGAAACTGTTTGGGGTGGTCATAGGAGGGAAGCGAGCGAGGGAAGGCGGAGGCGATACAGTGTTGGGCCTACACATAGCGGGTCCCACAGAGATGAAATCAGAACCGTTGGGTTGCCAGAGGCGTCGCGATAATCAGGAAGCGCCGTGGCTTAGTCAACGCCGTAACGCGAATCAGAGAGTCTGTAATTAACACGTGGCATTCCACTCAAAAAATATGTTTTGCCAATGTTGCACGGGACTTGCACGCGCCGAATGGATCACGTGCGTGTAATTGGGAAGGAATCCTGAAGTTTCTCAGAGATGTTGCATGCTAGTTTATCTCTCTGTCTGTTGAAGAAGAAAATCAAACTTCTTACCTTTCTTTTTTTTTCCTTTTCCTTGACTTTTCGGCATTGAAATGTACGGCGACAGCTGGACTTAGGTTTGTTCTAGTGTGGAAAATTTCCTTACTTTTCTTAAAGTATTAATTAATTATTAATTAAAGTAGAATGTCAGTGGAATTTTGTAATTATTAATCAGGGTTGATCTTTGATGTATCAAGAGAAACATCTCTGAAATATCTGAATTTTATGCTTCAAAGAAGATATATATCTATCGGTCCTGCATATCGGCTCTCAATGACCGAACAAATGAAAAGTAGAAAATTTGATTACGCATCAATTTGTTTGGCAAGTCAGAAGGTGATAATTTAATTTTAAAGCATGGGTAATAATTTTTAAAGTATAACTAATAATTTTGATCTTTTAACAAAAATATTAATTTCGAAAATTTTAATTATCTTTAAGATTTTTTTTGCTTCAAACCTTAATAAGGAACCAGCTTTATTTTTTGAATGACAGACTGTTCAGGCTGAAAAAAATATGATAGAAGAGTTTTATCCTCTCCATTAATTAACTGATAACATTAGAGATTATATGTGGTACCTGTGCCATATTATAAGCTAAAAAAGAAATTTTACATATATTAATAAATATTTTATTACATTATTAAACTTTTAAGAAAACTAAAATTTTTAATTTTACTTCTATGAATTTAAGTTCTTTCATTAAATATAGTACAAGTTACAATATTAATAATATAATAAATTAAGAATAAAATGATAAATTACTATATATTACCTTACGTTATAGAATAATAAAAATTTCTTATATTGTCTTATATATACTCCTTCTATCCTTAATTATAAGAGAATTTTAGAACTTACTTATCCCAAAATAAGAGAAATAGAAAAAATTTGTGAAATAATTAATATAATTTTTTAGACCTTAAGTAATTAAAATTGTGTTAATAATTACCAATAATTAATTAGTCTATTTCAATTTTATAATATGAGTAATTTTAAAAAAATTATGACATAATTAATGAATTTAATTATTAAAATTGTTATTTTTATACTAATAAAATAATTATTTATTTCAAGCAATATTCCAAATAAAAATCCTCCTCGGCGTCTGATTGTTGATATTTGAATGAGAAAAGTGGGGCAACATCTTCGGAATTTCTGGCCTAAAGTGGCATGAAGGTGCTTGGGAGAGAGAAGTGACATTAAAGAGGTCGGTTGCAAATGTTGAACCGCACACGCAGGCGTAAGAGTTGCAATTATTAAAGGATACTTCTCGATTAGTGTAAGCAAACATTTGCTGAGCTAAAGTACATGTCACTTCTAATTTTATTCAAAAGTATCCGTCCTATATCTATTGTAATTAAGTTTGTGGTATGTTATGTGAATTTTAAAATAATTGTCATTTTCAACTTTTTATTTTAGAATATATTTAAATAAATTTACCCTTCGATAATAATAATAATTAAGAAAAAAAAATATTAAAGAATTATCTTAAATTATTTTTTATTTAAAAAAAAAAATAAGGTAACTTTTTAAAATTATCTTATTTTTTTAAATTTAAAATATTAGTCTAATTTTTTTTTTATTTTTTTATTTTTCTATTTTATTTTTCCTATTTACATCATTAATGAAATTAGAAATTTGACTAAAATGTAAGTTTTAGAAATAAAAAAGATTTATATGACTTTAGCAATATTGGAGGAAGGATAATATTTTCTAGTGTTATAGTTATTTAGAATATTAATATAAATTTTAATTAATAAAAAATATATTTTCTATGTTAAAAGTTTGGCTAAAATTTATATTTTAAAAATATAAAAAAACCTATATGATTTTAAAAATATTAAAGAATATACTTTACTGAATAATTAATTTATATGATTTAGTATATATTATTTATATGATTTATATATATTTATTTATTTTGGTATGATTTGAAAAATAAAAAAATATTAATAAAAATTTAAAAAATAAAAATTAAGAAAAAAACAAAAAAAATGGGGCAGTAAGGGGAGGGGTTACGCATACTTGACCCCTTGACCCTTGCAGAATTTTTTTTTTGGGGATCTTCCACTAAATTAAAAAAAATTTAAAAAGGTCCATCTAGACATTGAAATATTATTTTTATAATATCTTGATAATTATTTTTTAACTTGTAATATATTGAAAATTTTTATTTTTTTTAAAGCATCCAGGTGAAAAGGCTGATATTATAGTAAAATGTTATTAAATTTTATTAATTTTTAGACTATTTATTAGTTTTTTTTGACCTGCATATATAATTCCAAAATAACAATTATTTTAAAATAGAATGAACATGGATTAAAAATTTTTTAATTAATGTAAAATAATATTAAACAATAACTAAAACACCCTCATTGAAAATTCTTGGAAATGATGTAAACTTAAAAAGAATAACAAGTACATAAAAGAAAGAAGAAAGATGGAATTAATAAACAAGGGAATAGTTAAAAAATAAAAATTAATTATACATAAATTTTGTAAAATAACAATAGTTTTAAAATAAAATAAAATATCTAAAATAATAATAGATATAAGACAGAGGAGGAAGTATTCCCCTTGCTCTCCCTGTTTTCTTTATATCAACTATGGATTATACATGCCTTTGAAAATTATTTTTAAATTAAATTCAGATGAGGCAATTCGAGATTTGAAAAAAAAAATGGAATGAGTTCTCTTGGAAAAGTATTTTTATTGTAATAGGGTCTAAATATTTAGCAACTTTTGTTTTATTATTATTATGACCCGTAGTATTTTTAATTTTTTTAATTTTAATTTAAGACTATTAATTTAACAATTTCTTCCTGGTAAAATTTTTTTTTCTTCAATGCAACATGGAGATTATTTTGCTCAATTTTGTTTTGCTCAATTTTATTTGGTTTAATTTAAGATTTTTTTTTGGTTGTAAGTCACTATCAAGAACATTTTTAAATAACACCATTCCTCACGTCTCACACATTAAGTTATTATTTGAGAGAAATATAAAAAATTAAAAAAGAGGTAATTTTAGAAAGAAAATATAGAAATATTCATCATTCACTTAAGGTGTGTCATACATAACAGCACATAATTGATAAGTGCATTTTATAAACTCAAGTTATTATTATTATATTTTTTTTGGACTTTTAATTGATGTAACTTCAATTCTTCATCTTGGAGATGGCAGACAGTTAGACATTCCATGACCTTTGACAGTTATATTGAGGAGAAAACAAAAGTTTAGAGGCCATCAAGTAGAAGATTAATTCAAGAGGAAATGAAAAGATGATCACCGTCATGAACATAGAATCTCTACCTTCTTCTTTTGTAATCCTATGATTAGGGAATTTACTCTTGTTTTTCTAAATTCTCAAATTAATATAATTTGGGTTAACTAACTATAATTCTCATTGATTTTTTTTGGGGTTCTAATTTGAATTAACAAATAAGAATATTAACTGTTTGAAAAATGGGGGAAGCTCCACAAAATTAGTAAAGCGCATTATATAGTCCTCTACATAAGTAATACCAATTAAGTAAAACATAATACACACATGTGTGTATGTGTGTGTGTGTATATATATTTGTGTGTGGAATGTGGATGTTGAGGAACTCTCCTTGCTTGGTTACTTCATTTGTGTCATTTATCTATTTTTTTTCATTTCAATCTTATGTTTTTGGGTGATTCTCATTATTTTTTCTTACATACTAAACATGAATTGACTAAAAAATTTCATGTCCTAAACTTCTAACAGCTCTTTTTTTTTTTTAAATGAAAGGAAATGAAAACCCATATGATGCAATAGTAAGGGAGTTAATGGTCAAAATATGATATATTAGAGTCCTAGTTTTAAAATTTTAAAATTTAAGGAAGTAATATGCAATTGATTCAAAGTTTAGGGAATTTTACATATTTTAACTTAGTTGTTTTAAAAGAATGTGAAAATCAAAATACTATGAAAGATAAAATTTACTTTTGATATTTTATGAGGTTACTATTACTTTTTTTTTTTTAAATTACAATTTGGTCTTCTCAATATAAGAACGTTTTAGGTTTAGGTGATAATTTCAAAAATCAATGATAAATATGCAAGTATGAATAATAATTTTTAATCCATTTAAATAAATTTTAATTGGCATACTATTTTAGAATAATATTAATTACGTCGTACAATTCATAAATTTTTTAATATTTTTTGGTTTTTTTGGCCACTACAATATTTTTTAGTTGGGATATGCACAAGCCAGGTTACATATGGAGCAGGGACAAAAAAAAAAAAAAACAGTGCGGTACCCTCTTTTTGTTTTTCGTCGTTTGTTTGTCATTTTTTTTTTAGGCTAGACCTATTAAGTGCCATCTCACATCAATAAGGAATAAAATCAAGAAGTACCCATTTGATAGAGATAATAAAATAAAATATTTTTTTATAAAAATAATAAAACTTTTTTTATAAAAATATTTTCTAGGTTTTTAAAATAAAAAAAGTAAGAAAATATTATTGAGTAACAATAATACAAATTAATAACTACAATACATCTCAATCTTTTTTCTTTTGTTATCAAATTATCTAATGTTTGAAAGTCATACTGAGCTCCAATAAATCTAAATCGATCAAGTTGGGAAGGATTACAAGGGTAGCAAAGCTCATAATGTGTCCATTTTATATACATAAAATACCCACTTTTAATCTTCATTTTCATTAAAATATGTTGTCTTTTGATCTCTTTTTAGTTTGATTCTATATATTGGATATACTACGCCAAAATTGGAAATTGTTGGCATTTATTTTTTTTACCTTTATTGGCGTTTTCAAAACGCCATCTAATAACATGCTAATGAAAAGCATACAAAAATATTTGGCATTTAAGAAGTGCCAACTAAAGTCAGACTTTAGTTGGCATTTAATGGGTAAATGCCAACTAAAGTACAGACTTTAGTTGGCATTTCTCTGTTAAATGCCAACTAAAGTTAGATTTTACTAAAGTCAGACTTTAGTTGGTGTTTAATAAAGAAATGTCAACTTTTTCCATTTTTAAATAATTTGGTTGCCATTTCTAGTAAAACACCAACGAAATATTTTTTTTAAATATTACTATTTCTCTTTAAACCTATACTTACAATCTGTAGCAAGCATACAACATGTATTTTCTTTCTAATTAGTATGTCCCAGCAACATCATCAACAACTAAGACAATTTCTAATATATGTCCAGCAAGTATCATTAACAACTAAGACAGTTTCTTATATTATTTTCAACAACACTAAGATAAACTTTTTTGAACAACTAAGATGTAAACTATACTTACCAAACTATACTCAAGTTTTAAACAGCTGTAACAATAAAAGCAATATGTCCAAAATTAACAAGAATAACATGTCCAAAAACTACCAACAATATACTACAAAGAATATGTCCAAAACTACAAAATCTACCTTAGTTTTCCCACAAGATAGCATATAAGCATGTCCACCAAAATTATTACCTTCTTTTGCTGTTCCCTCACTACTACCTTATCTTTTGATGCTTCACCTTTCCCTCACAAAAATCCACACCTGTACCATATAAGCAAATGTTATGTTGGCATTATCTAGATCAGTTTTTTCACAAAGTTATTCATAATAAAAACAAGTTAAATTTACCTCTCTATTTATAGGCACTTTTTTAAGGATGAAGTTACACCACTCTTCGATGACTTCCTCTATTTGCGTATCGAAGTATTCGGAATAAGAGGTGTCAGGGAAGTACCGTAGATTAAAAAAATTTTACATAAGTGAAATTGGCAAAATTTTATAAGCATTAATGCAAACATAAAATTACATACCGTGTCTGGGATTATGCTATGACCATGTGTGATGATATCTTTCATGAATAACATCACATAGTATCCACAGTCATTATCATTTGGTTGTTTTGGACACTAAAGGGAAAAATTATATTAATTACACAATACAGAAATGTTAATCTCAACAATTATTGATTGAATATAAATTTATACATACCCGTATCTTCTTCCATTTATATAACAAGGAAGCTAAAGGTTTTACCATTTTGCCCTTATGATTATCTCTACACCCCTGGACCGCTCGAAATATTGACACAGCACTGTTTAGCTATAAAATATAAAAAAAGTTAGATTGAGCAAAACCTAATTTGAATTATTACATATAAGTGTGAAACATTAAATACGTCAAAAATAAATATATTATTCTTACTTATTAATGATCCCCATTATTTGTTCGCGAAGTTCCGGATCACAATTCAAAGGATCCAAAAAATAGATAGTCAGCTCCAATGGATTGATTGTAATTAACATCTAGTGTCCGCTATAAAAAAAATCACCAGTATTATTAGCAAATTATAATTAAGCAGATGATGTCAAATATATGAAAATTTGAAAGTTTACTTATACATTATGATACGGAACTAAGAATAAGACATCTTTGTCAGCCCTTGCAGTGAATGCATCCACAATTAACTGCTACTATTAAGTAATCTTACTATCCGGTAATTTTGGAACATAAGCAACTACCTCTTCAGGATGGATGAGTATCAATTTGTTTGTACGATTGCAAGGCACCAATAATGTCTCATAGAGGTATCTTGAATAGAAACAAAATAAAAAACAATATACGTTAATATGAAGGCCTAAAGTGAAAAAAATTAAAACAAATAGATTAATATCAAGTACCTTATGTATAAGTTAACATTTGTAACCCCGATCCATTTTCGATGGATGATGTAATCAATAATTTCAGCATTAATACTTTCAAATACTACCTTATTATAAATGTTCTTATCAAATTTCACACGTTTTTCGACTTTGCCCTTAAGCGAATGTGGTAGAAACTTGACAATCATCCTTCAAAGAGTGTCTGGAACTGTATGCTTGGGCGGTTGCATGAGTGGTAGAGCTACTGATTCCTTTGATTGTCCTAACCCTTGGACATTACTCTTCCCCTTCAACTAAGCAACAAAGTGGAAAATTTTGAGATTAACCACCTTAATATGACTTCAAAAGTTAGGGTGAAGAAAGAGAAGAGAGTATATCTCACACTATCATTTTTCAAAATCTGGTTTATCACACATTCCAATGGTAATCATGTTATGAAATTTCACATAAAGATCATACACAAAACAATAGTATATCTCTATAGGTCCTCTAAACACAACCTCAGTATCTAGTGGCTCATTTAATACATCTAGTATCAATTTAGTATCATATCAGAACTAAAGATACATGTTAACAAACAAATATCATACATCTAGTTTGTCTTTGAAAGTGTACACCAGAGCTAAAAGCATAAAACAACCATTGCATGAAACATCTATGACTTTTCTTTTGGTTATATTATTAACAAACTCTTAAGTCTTATAATTTCCATATAGATACAATTAACAGAAAATCCACCCAAATCAGCCCTTATTCATTAACATAACTACAAGAATTTGTAAATACTTGGGAGGCAAACATTAGAAAGAGTACATCACAGAATGTGATATTTTAATCCTTTTAGTTACCATAAACATCAAAACGTAAAGCCATAGCTGGTCTAAAAGGGTCTGAGTCACGTAGCAGCGTGATACAAAAAGTCTTACACACTGTCAACTAACATACCTTTACTAATGGAGCAACAGTGATGAGGTGTGCGGGCCATGCTATGAAGCTGCCCAATGCCATTTGTATTGTTTCCATGTCCCTAGCAGGAATAGGCAACCTAGCACCCTCCTTCCTAACTACCTCAATCGGTACTTTTAAATGGTTCGTAGGTACAGGTGCATTGTGAAGCATCTCTTCAGGGCTATTATTCACATGCCCCTCTACAACCACGCTCTGATTAGGTGTATCTAACCATAACTGGCAATATGATCGACCCTGTTCCAATCAATGTATTAGAAATCAACCACTTATTAGGGGTAAAAAAATTATCTCTCAACTTGTTAATGAAAGCAATTACCTGAGGGATTTCCTGAAGGGTAACAGTGCAACTATCTTTGGCACTAGCCACGGCTAGTGGTGTCTCTTGTGTTGCCTGCATTTGAAGAACGATGTTCGTTAATTCAGCTAATTGGAGTTGCATCTGATGTTGTTCCTGAACAATAGCCTTCAATCAGGCAACCTTTGCAACATCTGATAATGATCGAGGCCAAAAAAGGCTTTATATGTCACACCAAACTCTGCATCCCTAACACGACTAGGATACTCAGGGACCCTCAATGCCTTACCAAGTATATCTTGCCTAACGCTTTCCTCCTCACTAGCTTGAGGCATGGAATTGGAGAGTTCATTTTGTGGAAGGAAGAGAAACAAAATATAAATATTTACAACTAAATAATAAGTATTTGAAAATATATATGTAAATAAAATATATAATACAATAATACTAACTATTAACTTGGCAACTTTCCAAACGTTTTCATTGTCAATTATCCCAACCTTGTTCTTGCGAGATTCTATCCATAGCTCATGGCGTTCGATTTCCCTCCCTTCTCCTTTGATTGCTATGTATGATCACAAATAAGTAAATATGTAAGTATTTAAATAGAAGTGTCATTCATAAAAAAATAAGCTATAAAAGCACGTACCATCTTATCCTCTATACCATGGTATCCTTGACGACACCCTCTATAGTGGTATTGCTGCTTCTTAGCTCTGTCACTATTGGCTTGGCTTAATTTCTGTAAAGTAATGCACCAGATTAGCTTTAGTCTAACAAAAACTAAGATGAGGTACATATGATTAGGTTTAGTCTAACAAAAACCTTGCAATGAGATTATAATGAAATGACGTACTATGTTATTAATGCACACACCAAACTAGAATTTTATTCAACGACTAAATATATGTATTAAAATTAAATGAAGAACAACAATGAGAGAAATGGTTTACCTAAAAAGATTCTTCACAATGCCTCGCAACAAAAACATCCCAGTGCTCCTGTGTAATGTACAACTCGAACAACCGAGGTGGATGACTAAGGAAGTTACCTGTTTCATCTCTTAGGAAGAATCTAGTGAGAATGGACCAGAAATTTCATAGTGCCACTCCAGCATTCATATATATGTGACGCATGTGACTATTATTTATGTCAAAAGTAGACTACAACATGCATTACCGAAAAGAATTATTATCTGTATACATATACATACATTATAATCAAATGACATACTATATTATTACCTCTATATCTTCAAAAATGCTATTCTTCACAGGATCAGGGACTTTCCTCCAATCCTTGTGAAGATGGGAGATTGAAATGTTGAACTTCGTAGCAACCCCAATATAGCTGCTCAATTTTTGTCTACCCTTTCGTTTTGGATTACCTTTGCGATTCCATTCTACATGAATCTTCTAGTGAGTATCTCGGGTGCATATCACCTCTTTCAACACAGTCAAGCCATGCTGGTGCTTTTTGATATATTTCTCTAGCACTTCTTGACCATTATCACCACCATGATCGTCATCATGATGAGAAGGGAATGCCATTTACCTACAATAAAATTCCAACAAACATGTAAGATATCAAAGATGGAAAAATAATTTAAAGCAAATATAAAGCATAAAAACAATAATAAAACATCACAAAATTATACATGTCGAAGGAAATAAAATTCAAACTAAGGCAAACAATAAAATATATTTGGTAATTCAAACCTTTTCCTCTTTCTTTTCAAATGTTGACTGATCCATCCCCTTTTCCAAATCCAAGTACCTTCCTGATTGTCATCTCTCACATAAAGGGTATCATCTCCACTAGGATCAGTATCAAGTGATGTCCCATGGAAAGGATCATCCTCAATATCTACACCTTGATAGTCCTGACAATCATCTAAGTTGTCAATTATTTTTTTCATTAGCATAACAATGGACCACTTTTTATTAGTAGGATCAGTGACAAAAAACACTTGTTGAGCTTAAGATGCTAAAATAGAAGATTCATCTTTATACCCTACCCTATTAAGATCCACTTGAATTAACCCTGAATCATCAACTCGAAGGCTGTTGTTGTTGTCAACCCATTTATAGCTGAAGACAGGTACCCGGAATAAGATGTAGTCCAATTCCCATATGTGCTCAATTACCCCAAAATATGACATGGGTGCAAAAATAGGGTTTTTTTCTTTGACACTAGAAATATACATTGATTGAGCTATAAGAGTTATCCCACTATTTTGCATTGTACTCTTATTATCTTGCTCTTTTGTATAAAACGTGTACCCATTGATAAGATAACTAGTGTAAGAGAGTACATACATGCTTGGACCCATAGCTAACTGTTTCAACTCATCCCAAACTAAACTAGAATTCCTCTCCAACTCCAAGATAATGTGATCTCACAACCAATGTATAAAAAGTCAATTATGGTCTTTCAAAATCCAACTCTCATTCTTATTGGGGTTCAAGGTTCTAATTCTCTCATTGTGCATTTCCACATATTCATCAAACTCATTCGAGTTGTGCAAGACATACAGGTGAGCTTGCTCCCACTATGTCTTAGAGATACTAACCATTTCACTTCCCCGAATCCCTTTACCACTTGTTCTCCCCATGTGATGAGACCTCGGAAGCCCAATGTTATCAACATTTATTCAGTACAAAATTCAACAGTTTCTTCGGCTATGTACCTTTCAACAATACATCACTCTGGTCTACTTCGATTTTTCACATACCCTTTCAATATCTTCATGTAACGCTCAATCGAGTACTTCTATCTCATATAAGCTGGGCCGCACATTTGTATTTCCCTAACGAGGTGTACTATTAGGTGAACCATCATGTCAAAGAATGAAGGCAGGAAATATATTTCAAGCTCACACAAAGTGACAACAATTTGTCTTTGCAATGTGGGCAACTTCCTAGGGTCAATGACTTTGCTACAAATAGACTTGAAAAAGAAACATAGTTTCGTAATTGTCCCTCGCACCTGTTTCGGAAAAATGGATCGCATACGCACCCGTATCATATACCCCATCAAAACATGACAATCATGAGACTTCAGGCCCTTTAACTTCAAGTCTTTAATAGATACAAGGTTCCTGATATTTGAGGAGTACCCCTCTGGAACTTTAACTCCATCGAGGAATTCACGAAGAGTGATTTTTTCTTTTCTAGATAAAGTGTAAGCAGCTGGAGGTAGATAAGTACGTTGTTTCTCTTTGATCGGTGCTAATTCTCCTCTAATTCCCAAAGCAACCAAATCCAATCTCGCCTTCTTACAATCTTTGGTCTTTCCCTTCATATTGAGTAATGTACCAGTAATGCTATCACATACATTTTTTTCTATGTGCATCACATCAAGGAAGTGCCTCACATACAAGGATTCCAATATGGCAATTCAAAGAAAATTGACCTTTTCTTCCACCCACTTGTCCCAAGGTGTCTTACAAAAGGTTTCCCGAAGTTGTTATTCAAATGTTGTACCTTTTGAAATAGGTCCTCACCGCTTAACGGCATAGGTTCTCCTCCTTCTTTGATATTCCCATCAAATGCTTTTCTCCACCCTTTATAACGACGTCCCTAATGGAAAAATCTCTGATGCCCGAGAAAGACAAGTTTCCCACTGTGTTCCAACCGAATGGATTGTGTGCCTTCTTCACATATAAGGCAACCAAATTCTCCTTTGATACTGTATCCAGACAAATTCCCATACACTGAAAAATTATTGATTGTACCAAACAACATAGCTCTTAAATTGAATGGTTCCTCCCTATACCCATCATACACCTTCACACCACTCTCCTATAATAGCTTCAAGTCTTCAATTAGTGTTGCCAAGTATACATCTATATCATTTCCGGGTTGTTTAGGTCCAGAAATTAACAAAGACAACATCATGAAATTTCGCTTCATGCATAGCCACGGAGGCAAGTTATAAATCACCAAAATCACGGGCCACGTATTGTGGGTACTACTCTGCATACCATGAGGGTTCATTCCATTTGTTGATAATACCAAGCGTAGGTTTCTATCTTCTGCCCGAAGTCCTCATAGTCACGATCAATTAATTTCTATTGCGGAGAATCTACAGGATGTCTAAGCTTCCTGTCTTTAATTCTTTCATCTGCATGCCATGTCAAGAGCTTCGCATTCTCCACACTGTTGTACATGAGTCTAAATCTAGGTATACTGGGAAAATACCATACTACCTGCACTGGACTCAATTCTTTTGATCTTATATCGTGGGGCATTGCATTTAGAACACTTGTCTAATTATGCAAATTCCTTCCAAAATAAAAAGCAATCATTAGGACAAGCATGTATCCTCTCATAGCTCATCCCAATAGAGCTTAGCATTCGTTTAGCCTCATATGTTTGGTTAGGAAGCTCATTATCCTCTGGCAGCATATCCTTTAAAAGTGCAAGCAATTTTGTTAAGCTCTTATCACTCCATCCATTGCCTGCTTTCAAGTTGTATAGCTTCAACACGACTGACAATATCGTGAACTTAGTGCATCCAAAGTATAATGGTTTTTCTGCATCCCTCTTCAACCTATCAAACATCTTTGGACAATCCTTAAGTTCATTCTCAATCACATTGGTCATCTCTTCAAGACGATCGGCCTCGAATGTACTTGTGTCGAAATCATTTGATCTAGAGCTCCCACTATACCTATTACTGCTATAATCATTATTCATCTCACCATGTCTTGTCCATCGTGTGTAACTTCAATCAATTCCATTACAAACTAAATGTAATTCCAAGTCAGTTGCACTAACTAGCCTCCCATAGCAACACTTCAAGCAAGGGCATATAATTTTTTCGGGGTTATCAGCATGTTCAACTGCAAACTTAACAAACTCTTTCACTCCATCCCAATATTCCTAAGTCAAATGATTCGTAGACATCCATTTCTGATCCATACTTTTATTAAGTTATGTAACCTTTTATAACTTGTATACAAATTTCGATAGAGCCTCCTTGAAAAGTTGAGCCTCCTAATAATTCTACAACACCAACTTACAAGTCATGTTTTTTCATATGGATTAAATACCATAATCCCATGATTAATGCATTAATATTCATGCTACTTAAAAAAAACTACATTCATTAATTGTACTACCATTCTTTGTTTTTTCCTAACTTTACTTTATGATTTATTAAAGCATATGTTACTTTTCAAGTCCTTAATTAGTAAAAATATTCAACAACACAGACAAAAAAGGAGTTCCAATTATATGTTGCCAACCATCCAAATTAACTATCCATAGCTTTTCATTTACTAAATTATAACTTTTAAAGACAAACCGGCAGCATAACAACTTAAGAACAAGAGTTGCCCAGGCTTTAAGCCATCTATTCACACAAAACACAACACATTTCAACCAAATTTCATGATTTTCACTTTGAATTTAGCTAAATAATATAACCATAGCATTAACCACTTAGCAATTCACCTAACTTAGCTAACTAATACAAAAATTTTACATAAACATAATGAGGAAGCAAACCTCAGACAAAGTAGATAATCTGAATGGCTAGCACTGTAAATTATGTCAATATGAAACAAGCGCACCAATGACACTTTCGTAGAAGTGAAACAACAAGTTAAATGAAAATCACCCACAAAGTAGTTTGGTGGTGCGTGCACATATGCACGTATGAGTAAGGAAAGATATATATATATATAGTGTAATTAATTATTGATTGAGGAATTAAGCTAGCTTGAACAACAGCATTTTACAAAGCACGTAACGTAACCTAATGGACCACATCATTTGAATGTTGAGGAGCCAGAGATATAGATGTAGATGCAAGAAAATCGAAGAGAAGATGGGATTATGTAAGTTGAGAATTAATTAATGGGTATGAATATATATAGAAGTATGTGCATATTCTTCTTATTATATATAAAATTCACAGCATCAGGGTTTTGAGGTTTTGAGTTCACATCATGTTTGTCATATACACTATATTGCCTAGCTACTTTGAAGTTTGAAACTTAAAGTTTGTTGCTTTGTTCTTTTGTAAGCTCTTCAAAAGTTTAAATGTCCTTGTAATACTTTTTTTTTGTTGGTTGACTCTGTAGAATTAGCTTTTCTTTGTTTGAAAACTCCATTAATTAGCACTAGCAGTCAAACTCGAAGCAGCAACTCCTTGGTTTCAAGTATACATAGTCATGTATATGCGTGGTTATGCTTTTTGGTCATATTACAAAAAATCATTAACATTGAAAGCTAAGCAATACCTGTATCGCTAGCACTATCTATGGAATATTATTATGTCACCTATATATTTGAAGTATGGGAAATCAATGAATTGAACTGTTTAATTCACAACATGATTGGGCAATAGAATAAGATGTGACAAGTTTAATTTGTAGAAAAGAAAGGCTTCAACAACTAGTAAGATTAAAAAAAAAAAACTTTTTCATCGATATGAGAATTAATGAAGAGGTTGTCTATGAAATAAAAAATAAATTAACAATATTCACACCAAAATTCCATGATCAATAGTATGGCATCTTAATGGTATTAACTAATAATTCTTTAACTCTAGGGTTTTGTAAGGTATGGAATCTGCAATCTTAAATTTTTTAGTGAAACGAGGTTTTATCCTCAGATTCTAATAAAAGAGAGAGAGGGAGGGGTGGAAGGAGGGAGAAAGAAAAGATTATGAGGGGGGGGGGGGGAAAGCACAAGGAAGCATAATAAAATGCTTACATGCAAACGAACACTAACATTTCATCCTATATTTGAGACAGTTTCAGCAGGCTTGATACTCAGGTAGATAATATGCCCTTTAGTTCCAAACAAACAAACAAAGAAGAATAAGAACGAAGGGGCAGGGCATAAATAAATAAATTATTAATATGAGGAAAGCTATGTCTACTTTTTCAACTAAAGTGGTTTGATCTCTTGCAAATTAAGTCAAACACCAAAAGTTATTAGTATATTTTATTGTACTGTGTTTAAGTCCGCATCTACATGCATCATTAAAAGCATAGCTTTTGTTGTCGTTCATTTCTAATTGATATTATTATATATATATATGTGTGTGTGTGTGTGGTTTTCTTGGCCAAGTTAATTATTCTTATCTTTGTTATTCCTTGTTGATACACGGAGGCTTGGTAGCTTTTGTCAATAAATCTTTGGTATAATTTATGCTTTAAAAAATGAACTTCTTTATGATATTATATCTTACACAAAATTTTAATACATATGATATAATGCCACTCTGAGTATTCATTTGATCAAATAATGTTATTCATCTCCCATGACCAAATAATGGAGTTCTGTAGATTTTTTTATTGATAAAGTTTCAATAAAACCAAAAACCTACAATAAATTCTGAAAATATGCATAACCAACATTCTAAAAAAATACTAAAGTAAGCACCTACATTATATTTTACAAAAGTGCTAACTCATAGTCTAGTCCACATTGGCAGACGTCTCTATATATTCATTTCTTCTGCATCATTGGAATTGGACAGTGAAATAGTTGATGTATCTCAAAGGGAAAAAATGAAGAAATATATCATAAAAATCTATCAGAATAATAAAGTTGCTTTTACAGATTGATTATACCTCATGTTAAACATGCACTAGATGGATAGAATTCTTACTCACCTAATGTTTAAGTCACTTAGTCATCATACCTTTTATAGGTCTGATCAAACATTGTCCTAAAGATCTTTCTATATATAATCCTCCACAACAGATTCTGTATATTTTTTATGAGATGTAGGTTATTAAAAATGGCCTTTCAAAAAGAGAAAAAGAATCCTCTACAAATCCTACTTTGAAAGCCAAGGTTTCTAATAGTCATATGCATGAGTTTTTTCTTCCTGGGGAGTGGATTTTATACATAACCAATTACAATAACAAGGGAAAAATTACTGATTACATGATGAAATGCATGTGAAAAAGAGAATAAAAGTTGGATATATAGATGACTTTTCCGGAAAGTGGGAGGAAAGAAAAAAAATGGCATTAGAAACATTCTTCACTTCAAAGAAGTCAAAATCAGTATGATAATTATTCAAATTATCACATATCACTATCAGCATCAGTTCTAAGTAAGTAATAAGCTTGTAGAAGGAAAATTTTCAAAAAAAGAATGTCAAACTATTAATTGAGAATGAAATCTAAGATGAACTCATTGCAACAAGAGAATATCAAAATGCTAAGGAAAAATAAAGTAAATGACATAAACCACAAACTAGTTTGCCTAACAATGCCAGCTACCAAATGAACACAAGCTGACACGCAATTGACTCATACAGAAAGAACAAGCCACAACCAATAATAATTAAAACAAGAGTTTAAATTATGGTGCAAGAGTTCAAATTTCGTTGCATAGAAAAACTCACCAACCTCGAGGTTTGACAATATCTAAATTCTGAATCCAACAAATTACTTTGAGTGACCAACTTGTATCTGGACTGAATAGGAAGAAAAACAAAGTAAGAGAATCATATAAATTGCCTAAAGAGAAGCAACGTGCCAATGGGAAAGACTTGCAAGCAAAGACAATATGCAAGACCAATATAATTTATAAAAACGAGTCTATAAGAGTTCATGTAGCATGGAGATTAACCTACTAGGAAATAAAAGCAAGATTATAGACAAATTGAGTATGTGAAATTTAGTAAGCACTTCTTGAAAAAAAATTAATACACCACTTGACTACCATCACTCCAATCATTTTATGCAGTTCAATAATTAAACTAGTAGCAGTAACTTAGGGCAAACAATTAGTATATATATATAATATACCTCCAAGAATCTGTTCTCTTATCATTGCCTTAAACACTTGATTCCCTTAATCAAAGCTGTTAATTAGGCTGGCTTTCCAAGAGGGGGGTGAATTGGGAAGCTGGAAAATTTTCTGCAAAATGTCAAGAAAGTGAAGAAAGCAAAGTATAGAAGGCAAAACAGAGTATGAGTAAATAAATTGTAAAAGTTGTAGTAAGGAGAAGAAAACTCAGATATTTATCCTGGTTTGGTCTCTCCACTTGACCTACGTCCAGTCCTCAAGTCACCACTTGAGATTTTCCACTATTCTGCAAGAATTCAGTGGGCTTCTTGCAAATGCCTCAGTACAAAGATGATGCTCTGTTTCTATAGCTCACTCTATGCACTCTTACAAAGTGCTTCCCAATCCCTTGTGATATCTCCTCACAAGAAAATCTATCTTCCAGATGAAGATAATATTGTTTACAAAGATTAAACTCTCTTAAACAGAGTAAATATGAAAGTTGGAGTACAAAATATTGAAGTGAAAGAGTAAGAGACTTTGGATAGATGATTTGCCAGAGTTTCAATATATACAAAATTAAAATAGTTACCCACAACTTCAAATGATGTTATATTTATAGATTTAGGTCTCAAATATCCGTTAGAGAAAAAATCTATCCGTTAGAGAAGTTATCCAATGATTACTCTGAAAAACTATCCGTTAACCAACCGCATTTAATGCTTCTAACATACTGAAATTCGAATTTTGGTTGGTCAACAGACGAATTTCACAGAAACTGAAGGTTAACAGCTTCAACATTGAATGCCCGAAGTTCATCTATCATGAAGTGAAATTCAAATTTTGATATTTGGAAATTGTTTCTATATTGTGACATATGAATTTTCAAGTAGAAAGTTTTTCTGTTAAGTGTGAACAGTATTTTCAATTTGCTACAGTGCCTTCAAAATTTGAATTTTGGAACCTCAAAATTCATTTGTCCGTAGTTGGTCTATAAAGCACAGTAGTTCATTTACTTCAAAATTCGAATTTTCACAGGGCAAAGTTCGTTTGTCAGAGAATCTCTTTTCAAACTAACTTCAAAATTCGAATTTATAAATACTATCATTCGTATGTCAACATATCATTCTAACAGACTCACAAGCTTAGTTTCTGAAATTCAAATTTTCATGTTCAAAGTTCGTCTGTCAGTGAGCAACTTTGAAATCCATTCTAAACTTGGTTTTAGATGAACTTTGACATAATTTCAGATAATTTCTTTAGTTTTCATAAGTTTCATTCTGTCTGAAATTCAAATTTTCAAAACCCAAAGTTCGTTTGTTGCTTAAAGCTCATTTCAGGCACTTATCAAAATTCAAATTTTTCCAAGTCAAAATTTGTCTGTCAGAGAAGCATCTCCTGAGACTTATTCAGTTTTAATACGAAATTCAAATTTCCAAAGTCAAAGTTCGAATTTCCAAGATGACAGTTCAATATAAATCTTTCAAACTTCGTCTGTTGGTGAGTGTTTTTCAAATATTCCATGATTTAACATAGAATCAAGGTTTTCAAACATCTTTTCATCAAATCAAAGTCTTTTACTCAAATTAAAAACACAACTAAACATCCTACATCTATTCTTGCACAAATTTCTCCAGAATTTCTTCACTTAAAACCTTTTAGGTACCTTTGATATCTTTATTCTAAGCTCTTGAGGGTTGGTTTGGAATCATCAAAACTCTGGATTCAACAAAAGCCTCATTCAGCACCAATGTAGGAGACAATGTACATAGAATCATTTTTGATATATCAATTTTGAAAAAACCAAAAGAAAAAAAATCATCTGTCAGAATCAATATATTGTGAGACGTAAGTGTTATGCAATGTAGGTTCAGTGGGAAGATATATCTGAAACAGAGCTCAACCAAACTCTGCTTTCTTACCTGAAAAATAATGAAAAAAAATTATAGTTCATAATCCCCAGCATGCTAGAAAAATAATAGAACCAAAAACCAATATTATACAAAGCTCCATCCTTAGTGTTTGTTAGTCTAGTAAGTATAATTGAAAACACTAAAGAGGTATAAAAAATTGATGTAAATAAGCAGCCTAATAGTCCTGTAATGCAGTAGAGAACTCAATGCAATACTGAGGACATCCTCATCTCCAGATACAAGGAAAATTGAATTTGGGTTCCCAATTTTTAGAGTTTCACGCTCATAAACTTGCAATCTCAAGAAATATCAGCTAATATAAATATCAACTACAAGTTCACAATGAACTCATTAATAAAACTTACACTATAATTATCCAACTAGGCCATAGTGTTCCTTAAATTAAATGCATGCTCAAGGGCACCAAGAATCACCATTTTCTTCTTTTTTGAATTTTATAAGATTATAACAATATATATATACACAAACAGAGTTGATTGTTATAGACGCATTATGAAAGAATGGCCATCAAAAGGCACATAGGTTGATATACTAATCTTAGAAACTTTAGTGTTATGACTTTCAAGACAACATTTATAAGGATGTACATCACTTGTGCATAAATATTTGAAATTATACTAAAGCTAACTTAGTATTGTAAGTTAATATACAACCATTTTAATTATAGACAAATTGCTATATACCTTTTTTGCACAGGAGCTGATTGTTGTAGCATATGCCAATGGAGCTAATCTCGCACAAAGCTTGGTATGAAAACCTAATCTAAACTTGTTACCTTAATGGATAGACGAAATGACAAATGAAAATAGGGTTCAAAAATAGAGAATAGGCAGAGAGAGCAAGGAGGAAGACAACGTCAGTGAGACAATGGGGTTGCCTCAAAGCTGGCTATCGTTGGGAGTGGGAGAGATTTTGAGTTCGTTAGAGAGAATGGAACTGGGCTCTTTCACTCGATTCACCTTGATCGTTAACTGGGAGAGGTTTCGAGTTCAAGCGAGTTCGTGGTCCTCTGACAGTAGGGGTCTTAGCTTCGACTTTCAGGTTGAATGGGATTTCTAAGGAGCACAGCCATGGCGGAGGAGGGAAAGCGTGTAAACTTTGATCGTGTGGTGGCCGAAGAGCTGTGCCAGAAGAGCTATGGTAGAGGAAGGGATTCAGAGCACACGGTGGGAATGAACACGGTAAAATTCAGAGCACACGCGATGTTAGGGTTCAAAAGATTTTTTAAATAACTTAGTTAGCATTTATATTTTAAACGCTAACTAAAAGTAACATAGATGACGTTTATATTTTAAACGCCATCTAATATTTATAACTTAATTGGCATTTAAATTTTAAACGCAACTAAAAATTAAAAAAAAAATTAAAAAAATTTCTGCAACTTTGCTTTGCGTTTAAAATCTAAACGGCATCTAAAAAATTTAAAAAAAAATGCTGCAACTTTGCTTGGCATTTAAAATATAAACGCTACTTAAAATATTATAGATGACGTTTATATATTAAACGTTAACCAAAAATTTATGAAAAAATTTTTTAAAAAAATTCTAGAACTTTGCTTGACGTTTAATATGTAAATGCCATCTAAAATATGACACTTAGTTAGTGTTTAAAATATAAATGGCAACTAGAAATTAAAAAAAAATTTGGCAACTTTGCTTGACGTTTAAAATATAAACGCCACCTAAAATAATATAGATGACATTTATATATTAAACGCCAACTAAAAATTTAAGAAAAAAATTAAAAAAAAAATTCTAGAGCTTTGTTTAGTGTTTAAATGTACAAACGTCACCTAAAAGTTTTATTCAGCATTTAATCATATAAACGCCATAGAAATCTTTGTATAAGTTAGCGTTTATCTATATAAATGCCAACTTTTTTCCAGCGTCCAGATTTAGTTGGTGTTTATTTGACAAACGCCAACTATTGAGCACCATAAAAGCCACAAATTGGAATTTGAGGAAGATATAGCCTAAAACATAAAGAAAAATAGTGAATCACATGCTCACCTGGCTCTAACTTTATTTCTCACACAACCACAAGTAAAAAGCCGTTGCAGAACACCAGTTTCATATTGACTCGGTGTCGAGTCCATAAGAACTACCAAGTTGGCATTGAGTGAAGAGGCGAGAAGCTAAGGGCCTATTTGATAGTGTTTTCTATTTTATTGTTCTGAGAACAATTTTGTAAAACTGTTTTCAAGAATAAGTTTTGAAAACAAGAAAACAAAAAAATCTATTTGAATAATTGTTCTCAAAATCATAACTAGTGAGTGATAGATGAGTTATTCAAAATTTATAACTTTACCATTAATGAGGTGGATGTTTCTTAAAGGTGTTCTGAGTTTTCTGTTCTTTTGTTTTTCTATTTTTCAGAACAGTTTATAAAAAACAGGTTTACCAAACAAGTTTTCTGAATTTTCTATTTCCAAAAACAGAAAAACTATTTTCAGAAACAAAACCAAACAGGCCCTAAGATACAGCATATATGGCCGGTACCAAGTGGATGAAGAGACAAAAAAGCCGGCATCGAGTGGCATTGTTTATGATGTAAAATTGACGTGTTCAGCATGTCTTTCATGAATTCTATAAATAAGAGGCCCTTAGACATCACTGAACACACAATCACTCATTTAGAAGCCCTAGAACACTTGTTTTGGAGTCTCTGAAACCTTGAGGGAGCATTTTGATGGTAGATCATGAACTTCTAAAGGAGTAGTGAAGCAAAGTCATTATATTCATCTATGAACTTGGTTCTTTTGTATTTGTTATGGTGTTTTGGGATTTTAATATGAGATTGATATTGAGAAACATGTTTATGTGTGGCTGATTTTTCTAGTCAGAGGTAGGAATATAATTTTGCTGGAATTGACTTAAGTTTGCTATGAGATTATGACTTGTGTTTATAATTTAATTCTTTCAATACTTTGTTTAATTATATCTATCTTTCTTGTGCTCTTATCTAAATTTTATGATTGGTCACCATGAAATTTAATTTGTAGGTAAGCTTAATAGATTAAGAGGTGAAGGACAAACTAAGATCTAGAGAGATAGACATAAAACAACTGTTCTAGGAATAGAGTTAGGCATTAGTGGTGACATAGGTTATAGTTTTAGGGTTTCATTAGAATTTTGGGTTTCGTAAGAGCAAATTCAATTCTAATTAGGTAAAGACTAATTGACCGAGCGTAGTTAGGATAAATTAGAAACAATTGCCACTGGAATTGATAAAAGTCAATTAAAAAAGTAACTTTAGTTATTCCAAGAAGGTGAAACCTAATTCCCTAGTGCTCCTAGTGATTGCATTACTCTTAATCCTTATTTGCTACTTGATATTCTTCTTCTTCTAATTTTCTTTTCTTCTCAAACATTATTTTTCTCACTTTATTGAAATTAATTGATTGAGTAAAACCATGACTTCCATTGGATACAACTCCTAGATTACTCTGGGATATTTTTTCTATACACAAATGGCCCAATATACTTGCAAGATTGGACTAGCTCTACCATTGGTAATTCTAACACAACCCTACCAATTGAGTTACATGCTCGTTGGTCAGTACATCTCAATTTTTATGTTTCTAAATAGGAGATACTACATATGTATGTATATATATGTATATATATCTCAAATTAAAGGGGCCTAAAAGTTAAGCATGCTTGGGTTGGGATCCCATAAAAAGGTTGTCTATTAGTTAGCCATGCTTTTCTTTCATATATATTTTGCATGTTAGTGGAGACAAATGGAGGGAAAGGACCCGTAGGGGCCATAGTCCCCCATGTTTTGGGTTATCTTTATAATACTCCATTCGGTCCACATTATAAGATATTTTGTATCAATTACATGCATATTAAAGAAATCATTTTTTCAACTGAAATCAATGCGCAAAAAGTATCTACATTTCATATTTTACCCTTATTAAATACTCAATTCTATTATCATTATAAAGTTATAAATAAGGAGAGAGGAAGCATTAAAGACATGGGTAAAATAGGAAAAAAATATCCAATGTTCTATATTTTGTACCCAAAACTTGTTATATAAAATGTCTTAAAATATAAATCGGAGGGAGTATGTATGAATAATGGCTAAAAAAGTCACATTTTAACAAATTGGCCTCCCTAAGATTTGAACACAGGACAATATGATAGCAAGGCAACATATAAAGCTTCCTTATCAAATTGCTAACAAGTATCATGCATACAAATTGTAATATATAGAACTCATTACAACCAACCATAATTCATTATGCCATAAATGGCTTTCTTTGACAGTTTTCTTTAGTGTTTCTTTATGGTTCTTAACTATAAAGGAATTGAGTGTCAATGAAATTTCGTTTGCAGTTAGTTTGGGGTTGATAATGGCAAATGAAAGTATACTTTTCCTTTATAGTTGTTTGCACTAACACAAAGGAAAGTCATTTTTTTAAAAAAATAAAAAGAAAATAATAAATTGACTTTTGTATTAACAACCGCCAACTTTTTTCTTTTAATTTTTAAATAAGAAGAAATAGAGATGATTCATCCCACAGCCGAACCAAGATATACACATTGACTTAGCATAAAATATACTAAAGAAACAAACTTCCTATAGTATTTACTTCTCAGTGAAGCAAAATTAGAGATAACTAATATATAATACAACAATAAAGAAAAAAATGAGTAAAAAAAGGCGAAGCTGATAATAATGAAGCAAAAGGAAAGGAAAAAAGCTAGTCTCCTTGAAATAGATACAATTACTCCGCCGTGTAACTCCCTCGTTAATGCTCCGCTGTGTAACTCCATCGTTAATGCCGTGTAACTCCCTCTTTGTAACTCCCTCGTTAATTTCTTTCTCTGTAACTCCCTTGTTAATTTATTTTAATGTTCTGTACCCCCTACTCCCCTGGAAACTAGTATAAAAGGGGGATTCTGTCTGTGTTCAGGGCATTCAGAAATCAATCCAGTTTTCTATCAATTGAGTTTGTGTGTTTCCAGTAGTTTCTGTACCATTTTTGGTATCAAAGAAGGTGAGAGAGTGTCCAGAAGCTTCAAGGAGTGAGAGAGCCGTCGAAGAGTCGCCTGAAAGTGAGCAACCGCCGTCGAACTCGGAAGGCCAGAAAACCTCTGTCTGGAGAGTTTCACCGCCGTTAGACCCTTCACGCACCTCCATGCGCTACGCTTTATATCCACGCGCCGTCGCCGTTAACCACGCGCCGAACACGTGCCTGCTGGAGGTTGAAGACGATGACGTCATCTACCACGTCATCCTGACCTGTGCAGTTAGCGACAGCTCAGCCACCCCGTGTCTGCCACGTGTCAATTCTGCCACGTCATCCTGGCCAGTAAGCCAAACTTCTCATATTTACAGTTTGATCCTTAAACTTTTTCATATATATATTTTTGCTCCTATATTTTCCATATTTGCATTTTTACCCCTAATCTTTTCAGAATTACATTTTGACTCCTTTACTTCCTTAAATTTCAATTTTGCCCCTGAACTTTTTGAATTTGCAATTTGTTCCCCCATATTTTGCCAGAATAACAGTTCCACCTCAAACTTTTCTAAAATTCCTTTTCCACCCCTATACTTCATAAAATTACCTTTTCACCTTTATTCCTTTATAATTGTTTGTTTGCCTAAGTTCTAACCTTACAAAAGGACAAAAAAAAATACCTCCAAGACGCAGGAATGTATAGGACATTGCGATGGACGGGATGAGACAACAAATACAAGAATTGGAAGCTACCGTAGAATTGCAGCGAGCTTTGCTAGAAACTCGTAGAGAAAACCCAGAGGGTGATTCGGATAGCAGCAGTTCGTCATCCACTAACAACCACTGTCAACATCAACAACAACCATTCCGCTCTAGTGACATCAAAGTAGACATCCCAGAATTTGAGGAAAGACTCCAGCCAGATGAGTTTGTAGATTGGCTTCAAACTGTTGAGCGAATATTTGAATACAAGGAGATTCCCGATAGACAAAAAGTCAAGATAGTCGCTCTTAAACTCAAGAAGCATGCTTCCATATGGTGGGAGAATCTCAAATGGAAGCGAGTATGAGAGGGAAAGCGCAAGATTGAGACTTAGGAGAAAATGAGACGGCAGCTCACTCGGAAGTTCCTACCGGAGCATAACCACCAGGATAATTTTATCCAATTGCAGAATCTTCGACAGAGATCCTTATCTGTAGAAGAATACACCAGAGAATTTGAAAAACTTATGATGAAGTGTGACATACAGGAGAAGGAGGAGCAAACGATAGCTCGTTATCTTGCAGGGTTAAACGCTGATATCAGTCATCCAGTCCAGCTTCAGCAATATTGGACTTTGGATGATGTGATTCGCCTAGCCATCCGCGTGGAAAAGCAAACGCCCAAGAGGTCTTCTTATCAACCTTCTTCCTCTAGGGGTTATTTTGATGGTCGAAAGGCAGAATTTCAGCAGCCCGCTTCATCAGGCAAGCCGCAACCTAGCACTACGCGCAATTCTCCGCCAAATATTGCCAAGGAATCTGCTCTAAAGCACCCCGATGCTTTAAATGCCAAGGTTTTGGTCACATCGCCTCAGACTGTCCTACTCGAAGGGTTATCACCATTAGGGAAGGGCAAGCTTATGAAGCACCTGACAAAGATGAAGAGGAGACTACATATTATGAGGTTGAACCAGTATATGATAAGGAGATTACGCCTGCAGATCAGGGAGAGGCTTTGGTTATCAGACGAAGTCTGCATGCAGCTGTAGTTAAGGAAGAACCATGGCTACGACGCAATATTTTTCACACCCATTGCACTGCCCAGGGCAAAGTTTGTAATGTCATTATTGACAGTGGGAGCTGTGAAAATGTAGTGTCTGACTACATGGTGCAGAGTTGAAGCTACCAACGCATAAGTACCCGCATCGTTGCGAGCTTCACTGGCTTAATACTGGAAGAGAGGTAAAAGTCTCTAAGCAATGCCTTCTTACTTTTTCTATTGGGAACAGATATTGTGACGATGTTTTGTGTGATGTTGTTCCCATGGATGCATGCCACCTTCTTTTGGGGAGGCCATGGCAATATGATCTATATGCTCTGCATGATGGACGTACAAACACCTACTCTTTCACTAAAGACGGTGTCAAGATCAAGCTAGCACCTCTACCACCTAGTGAGTTTAGTAAAGTCTTGACAGAAGCTAAGCCATTGGTGACTTTGATGACCAAGGAAGAGTTCAAGGTGATGAAAGCTGAGACCCAGATGATGAGTTTCATACTGGTACTCGAGGCGAACAGTGAGTCCACCATATCACCAGGAGTTATGTCCTTATTATCCGAATTTCCTGACGTGATAGCTGATGAGATACCACCCGGATTGCCACCAATGCGAGACATACAACACGCCATTGATTTTGTTCCAGGAGCAATCATTCCTAACAAGCCTGCTTATAGGATGAGTCCTCAGGAACATACCGAAGTCCAGTGACAAGTTGAAGAACTGCTGAAGAAAGGTCTGGTTCGAGAAAGTGTTAGCCCATGTGCTGTACCTGTTCTGCTGGTACCCAAGAAAGATGGGAGTTAGAGAATGTGCATCGATTGTCGAGCTGTTAACAAAATTACTATCAAGTATCAGTTTTCGATACCCTGGCTTGATGACATGTTTGACCAGCTGCATGGTGCCACTATTTTTTCCAAGATTAACCTTCGTAGTGGGTATCACCAAATTCAGATTCGACCAGGAGATGAATGGAAGACTGCTTTCAAGACAAGAGATGGGTTATATGAGTGGAATGTGATGCCTTTTGGACTAACCAATGCCCCCTGCACATTCATGCGCCTGATGAATCAGGTATTATGACCCTTCACTAGCAAATTTGTTGTTGTTTACTTTGACGACATTCTTATTTACAGCAAGAGTCAGGAAGAACACTTTGATCACTTACGGCAAGTTTTGCAAGCGCTGCGTGACCAAAAGCTTTTTGCCAATCTAAAGAAGTGTATCTTTCTTGCCAATGAAGTTGTTTTCTTGGGGTACATCATCACCGCAGAAGGTGTTCGAGTTGATCCCAGTAAAATTGAAGCCATTAATATTTGGCCAGTTCCAAGATCTCTTCAGGAAGTCCGAAGCTTCCACGGATTAGCTTCTTTCTACAGGAGGTTCATCCGCAATTTTAGCTCTATTGCTACACCCATCACAGATTGCACTAGGAGAGACAAATTCCGGTGGATAGAGCAAGCTTAAAGGAGTTTTGAGGAGCTAAAGAAACGATTGACTGAAGCTCCAGTCCTAGCTCTTCCAAACTTTGACCAGGTGTTCGAGGTTAGCTGTGATGCCTCCAACACTGGGATTGGGGCTGTCTTGAGCCAGGAAGGCCATCCCATTGCCTTTTTCAGTGAGGAATTCAATGATGCCAAGCTCAGGTATTCTACTTATGATAAAGAATTCTATGCCGTTGTCCGAGCTCTGCAACACTGGAGTCACTATTTCTTGAGCAAAGAGTTCATACTCTTTTCGGATCATGAAGCTCTAAAGTATTTGAATTCTCAACAAAAGATCAGCCGAAAACATGCCCGTTGGAGTGAAATCTTGCAGTCTTATCCTTTTCTCATTAAGCATAAGGCTGGGATTTTAAATTCTGTAGCTGATGCCCTTAGCCATCGACATGTGTTACTAACAACAATGCAGGCCAAAGTTATTGGTTTTGATCTTGTCAAGGAGCTGTACCAGGATGATCCTGATTTCCGTGGAGTGTGGGAAGCTACTGCCGATCAATCGTTTCACTAGTATTACCGACATGATGGGTTTCTATTTCAAGGGAAAACCCTATGCATTCCTCAGGGTTCTTTGAGGGAGGCAATAATTTGGGAAGCTCACGATGGAGGATTAGCTAGTCACTTTGGCAGAGACAAGACAGTTGATCTGGTCAAAGACAATTTCTATTGGCCAAGACTTGAACGAGATGTCAATCGGCATATACAGTGATGCCGAATATGTCATTTGGCTAAGATGAAAGGGCAAAATACAGGATTATATATGCCACTACTGGTTCCAGAAGCACCGTGGGAAGATGTGAGCATGAATTTTGTTCTTGGTTTACCCCGAACACAGAGGCAAAAAGATTCCATCATGGTTGTTGTGGATCGATTTTTGAAGATGGCTCATTTCATTCCATGCCAAAGGGCCAATGATGCGGTGTAAGTTGCAGATTTGCACTTTAAAGAGATTGTTCGTCTCCATGGAATTCCAGAAACTATTACTTCTGATCGTGATGTTAAATTCCTGAGCTATTTTTGGAGGACATTATGGAAGAAGATGGGAACTAAGCTCCAACTTAGCAGCGCTGGCCATCCACAGACAGATGGTCAAACTGAAGCTATTAACAGAGTTCTGGGAAATCTTCTTCGAAGTTTCGTGGGGAAGAATTTGAAGCAGTGGGATGTTGTTCTTGCTCAAGTTGAATTTGCCTACAATAATTCTGTTAATCAAGCAACTGGGAAATGTCTGTTTGAAGTTGTTTACGGCACTCGTCCCCTTAGTCCACTAGACTTGACCCCTTCACTTGATAAGCAGCAGTATAGTTCTGATGCAGATCAGAGGGCTAAAGAAATCAAGAAGTTGCATGAACAAGTTCATGAAAGAATCCAAAAGCAGAATTTCAAACTCAAGACACAGCGAGACAAGCATCGGAAACAACAGATCTTTAATGTGGAAGACTTGGTTTGGATACATCTCAGAAAAGAACGTTTTCCAAAACAACCCAATGCCAAGCTGTCACCCAGAGTTGATGGTCCTTTCAAGATTGTACAAAAGATCAACAACAATGCTTATAAAGTTGAATTGCCTGGTGCTTATGGAGTTTCGGCCACTTTCAATGTTGCTGACTTGTCACCCTATTTGGATGATGATGCTGACTTGGACTCAAGGGCGAGTTTCGTCCAACCCGAGGAGAATGAAACAGATCCAATTACTCCACCGTGTAACTCCCTCGTTAATGCTCCGCCGTGTAACTCCATCGTTAATGCCGTGTAACTCCCTCGTTAATTTCTTTCTCTGTAACTCCCTCGTTAATTTCTTTTAATGTTCTGTACCCCCTACTCCCCTAGAAACTAGTATAAAAGGGGGATTCCATCTGTGTTCAGGGTATTCAGAAATCAATCCAGTTTTCTATCAATTGAGTTTGTGCATTTCCAGTAGTTTCTGTACCACTCCTTCACTCCCAGTCTCCTCTTCTTGGTCATAAACAAAAATGCGAAGCTAATCGCTAGCGTAGATGGCGAGGTCTTTGGAGATCAGTGGGCTTATGAGTGGAACATTTAGGCTTCAAGGCAGTGACCGAACTTGTCGACGGCATTGAAGGAAACAAGGGTGGAGAGGACATAGACAACACCGGTGATCACGTCGGAGTAGAGGGCGGCTTATATACGCCTTTTCCGAGGAAAGTGTCGACTCAGTTCAAAGCACAGGTTGCAATCCTTATGAGGACCTCATCATCCTTGATTAATGGGTCCAAAACATCCTACACCTGTAGCACTTCTGGGTTACCTAGAGTAGTAATCACCATTGCCTTCATTGCTTGAGTGGCACCAGAACAGAGTGTAGATTTAAAAGAGTAAGGGAGTTGGAGAGAGTGTGAGGAGAATCTGTTGAAGAGAGGCAAAGATGAACGACGGAGGTGAGGGAGTCCTTGGAAAGAGAAAAATCACAGATCATGTGGGAGAGAGAGAAAGAGGGAACAAGTGGTCAAAAGATGGAGAAAGAAAAGTTAGAGAACTCATATGAGGCCGTTGGATATTTTTTTTATCAATGGTCATAAATGGTGATTCACATGGCTAGTGTTTTATTTTAAAAATAAAATTGTTAAAATTTTTGTACAATATAAAAAATAACTGCAAAAGTAGTTCTTTTCTTCACGATCCTTTATTTATGATTGTTTAAAGAACCACAACAAATAAAACTTTACCCACTTTTTCATTTCACTTTTTTTAGCATTTGCTTATATAACCACTATCTTTTATGCACTAAAAAAAGTCATTTCTAGTGTCCCATAACTGTATAGCTAAATTAAAAAACAAAGTATTATGTTTGTATATATATTAACATTTTTCTTTCTGATTCTTTAAATAAAACCTATCTTCTTTTCCGCTTCACTTTTTTAAATATTTATTTGTATAATCGCCAACTGTTATGTATTAAGAAAAGTTATTTCTGAGATAGTGATTAATCATAATATCATATAACTATATAACTAAATTAAAAAATATAGTATTATGTTTGTATATATATAATTTATTATTTTTATTTTTAATATGTATTACTATTATTAATTATTTCAATACATTTGCAAATATAATTATTAATAAAATAAATATGTAAGATAAAAATAAAAAATATATAAAAGTATATTAATTCTTAAAAAAAAATTTGTTGCTTCTGGCTCTGCCCTTGCATGTCAGAGGCCCCTATTTATGATTTGTGAAAATCTGATTTGTCATAAATTTTATAGCATAATAATTGAGATTTAAGAGCTGTTCATTCCTTGTACGCAGAAGAAATATACTAAACATATGATGGACAATATGGGCTTATATTATTATCCCCATTTTGCTTTGTTTTAAGAATCGTAGTGTGTTTACGTTGAAGTGGGGAAGAGAATAATATCAGACAACGGATATGTGGAAGCGGTGTGATTTCGTGTTTATGGCATGGGCTTCCTTTCTTTTACTCTCTAGGGAAAAAAAAACTTCGTCATCATATATATTATTCCTTACTCGTTTGTCGTAACTCGTAAGTATATGGATGCTCTAAATTTGGAAAATCATGGGCACAGAATTCTGTTACTATTCCAGTGTTGGTATCAACTTCTCTTTTAACATGAACCACCCACCTCTCATCCATGACGCAGGAAATTAACAGAAAAAAATGATACTCTTTTTTTCATCTTTACCTAAAAAACAAAAAGATCCTCAAGCAACAAAATATTCGTTACCCCATATAACCTGTCTATTCGCCTTCGATGAATTTTAATTATGAAAATTCTAATCTATCAAAAAATGGGGCTAATCCAACCTAAATCATTTTCTGCTTAGTCTATGATGAGCTAGCCCATATGAATTAAGCTGATCCATATTCCTAGCTTTTACGAAGAGCATTGCCCACGCCTCCCAGATTTTTTTTAAAGATTTTTCTTCATAAAATCCTAGCCAAAACAGAAAAATGTAACAATTTAGCCCCTCCTTGAATCCAATTGAACTTAAGACCAATATGATGTCGTTATAACATTGAAACCACTTGAACTTAATGGCATATATGCTTCAGTATAGAATATTTTAATATATATCCAAAACTTCAAAAGAAATTTGGCCCCCCTCACATCTTTCTTCAGCTTCCACCCCTGCTCTTTTGGAAAAAAAAAAACTAGAAAATAATTCATTGTTTTTGGAAAAGTGTTTTATATTAAGAAATTAATATAAAAAACTTCTTGAAGAGATCTTATAAAAAGGAATGGAGGGAGCATATTGATATATTGATTCGAGAAAGACGCATAAATTACTTTCAATGCTAATGGGTGGAAACCAGCAGGAAAGTTTCATTATTAGAAAGAAGCTCAATTAAAACACTCCAGAAATAAAAGCTGGGGTATTTGATCAAGTTGTGCTATTCCACCCTGTGGAGTACATATGCAAATTAAAGACACCTTATTTTCTGTATCATGGGAATAATTAGGTACCTACTACCAATTAATTTTAGAGTAAAATACTTTAACTACTCTTCATTTTTTTCCTAATTACAGAGACCTCCCTTCTATTTTGAAAACTCACACTTTAGTGTAATTCATTAACATCATTAGAAGTATTCTTATAAGACTCTAAAATAATATTTACTAATTAAAATCTATATTAAATTAAATATTATTTTCTAATTTACCAATCAATCATAAATTTTATATCCCTAAAATAATATTTAATGCTTTATATTCTAAAATTTTATTTAGCTTAAGTAATTTTTACTTAAAGGAAAACATAAACAAATGATTCAAATTTTTGAGTATTTTTTTCACAAATATATATATACGTGTGTGTGTGTGTGTGTGTGTGTTTTTAAAATAGAAGGATGGTATATGTAATTAAAGTAAAATAGTAGGGAAATGATTGTTCTTTACTTTTATGTTTATCGATGTTTAAAAGGGTATGTTGGTCCACGTACTATTCTTCATGTTTGTTTTCTTTTTTTTTTTAGCCATATTAACACAAGCGAAGGAGCAATTTTTGGTTGTCTTCCTCCACTGAATCAAATGTCAAGTATTGGAACTCGACATGATACAAATTTTTTTCCATTGATAGAGCGCATGAGCGTGGACTTTAACCTCTTATAGAAAAGTTGAATTCCCCTTCGCCAATGATAAATTTAGTGGGGAAAAGTAGGATTCTTCATTCTCGTTCTGCCCAATGAGGCAGAGACAAAGTTTGATTCCACCAATGATATATCCACCAATTATATACTGACACGGAAGTCCAAGCATGTCTTTCAAGCTAGCTACTTTTTAATGGGATCTCTGAGGATAACCAAAAGCACAAATCACCAACTGTTTAGCAAATGTCCATTCTCGAATATTTTTTTCTCCCTTTTTAAGAACCGATCTGGATCCTGAAAATTAAGTCCTCGAGGTCGTGGCCATATAAATACCTTCCAAAGCTCACCCTACTTGTATTCACATTAATTAAGTCTCTCTTTAGTCGTCTTTACTGTCCCTTGTGATTGTGAGGATGTCACTTGCTGTGGAAAGAGTGATAGGAGAAGTCATAGACAATTTCAGTCCAAGTGTGAGCCTGAATGTGATATACAATTCCAACTGTCCAGTTCGCTGTGGGCTAGAGCTAATGCCTTCTGTTGCTATTTCCAAACCGAGGGTCGAGATTGGAGGCAATGACATGAGGACTTCTTATACCTTAGTAAGTTAATTCCTCCCTCTTTAACCATCATGTACGTCGTTACTTAAATATTTACAACTACTTTTAACACTAGTTTTCCTCTTGATTTCAATTGAAGATTATGACGGATCCAGATGCTCCAAGTCCGAGCGATCCATATCTAAGGGAACATCTACACTGGTTTGTTTAATACACACGATACACACATCTTTAAATTTGTAGTATACATATCACACTCAAGTCTGAACAAAGTTGGTATTGAATTCCAGGATGGTCACAGATATTCCTGGTACCACTGATGCTACCTTTGGTTAGTTATTTTTCTCTTATCTCATGAGTCAGCATCAATTAACTAGATTTGAATCTTTTCGTACACACACGAAAACATCAAAGATGCCTGTGTAGTGTGAAGAATCTCTAAGAGAGCACTGAATTTTGATACGTACAGGAAGGGAGGTTGTGGGGTATGAAAGCCCAAAGCCAGTGGTGGGAATCCACAGGTACGTGTTCGTCTTGTTCAAGCAGAGAGGGAGACAGACGGTGAGGCCTCCAGCTTCAAGAGACTATTTTAACACAAGGACATTCTCCCGCGAGAATGGTCTGGGCCTTCCTGTTGCTGCTGTTTACATCAATGCCCAGAGAGAGACTGCTCCAAGAAGAAGATGATTTATCCCCAAGGATTAGTGAAAATATGAACCCATGTCCCGTTTAATTACCTTATATATATAAATGGTACAACTACCTTATATATAAATATGTTTGGTTTTTCTGTTTGGTCGTTTGTTTTTGTGTTTAGGGTTGTTAATGCTTCTCAGGTTTGGTGCTGAAGTGTATGCATAAAATAATGACAGACTATATATCTTGTAATTTAAGATGGTTGTCATGGGAATATAAATATAAGTTTGGATTAGTACACATGAAAGAGAGGTTTTATGAAAAGGAGATTGAGAGGAAAATTTTTGTAAAATTTATTTTGGTACACACTATTCAAACTTTTTATAAATAAAATATACCCTTTTCATAGAATCATTCTCTCACTTTTTTCCTTCCTTCCTATTTCACTCAAAATGGATCCTTTCTACCAAACATAATAATAGAGATTATCATACTTCAAATTTCAACGGAAATCCAAGTTTTAAAAATGGTTGCATCCCTTGCAGTGCCGTACCTGGATACGCAAGATCCATCCTTAGAGATGCGAACATTGAATATCTCCAAGATTGAGATATTCAAAGGTCAAAATTTATAAAAAAAAAAAATGCAAAGCTTCATTCTTAACACGCATGCATGGTAACGCTATAGTGGCCTCACTGATTGGAGACATTCATTAATTGTTGATCAAAACCAAGTGGATGCTTGAACATATATACCAAACAAGAGATGTAGAGACATACAAATATTAACACCTTATCTAATAATTTTATGTCTAATTTTATGCTTGAACATATAAAAATTTGGAAGGACTTGATTAATGCAAAAATTAATGTGTCATTTGCAAAGCATTAGAGCGCAATAAATCAACAAATACCATATGCTATTAGAGGATCTTCAGGCTGAGAACATCATTCTTCATGATAAGTTTATTCGTGGAATGAATTTGGTGCAAGAAATTAAAAGCGTCACAGAAAGAGGTATGATAATAAGAACTGTAAAAAGAGAATGAAGTTGTTTTGTTTGTGGAATTAATGCCATGTCAACATGTTGCTCAATGTTGGAAGAGATAAAGAAATCACAATCCTCTTTGGCCCATTAATGTGGTCCGAAGAGATGACGTAATTGATGCAATTATTCAATTCTCAGGCTCTCCCTTGGGGTTGTTTGGGAAAGAATTGATAGAGCACTATGCAACCACTTCTGCCTTAACACCTTTCCTGATTCAAATTTGATTTGTCTACCTTTAGCTGCTTCAGATCATGCACCTCTCTTCTTTGATTTTGAAAGGCAGACTTGGAAGAGGTATAAAATCTTTAAAGTTGAAAATTTCTGGTTTAAATTTGACAACTGCAGAGTTTTACATGAAAATACCTACAGGGAATTAGTGGGCTGAGTTGTGGTTAATTAGATGCTTTATAAATTAAATTTATTGACGCAACGCTTATCTCATTGGAACAAATTTGTGATTGGGAAGATTCAACACAATATTGAGAAGCTGGAAAGAAGACTGAATATTGCTCAACAAAATTTCAGTAATAGCAATTTGTCAGGTGATGAGAAGTTTATTCGTTCAGAATTAGAATTTTGGCCTGTTTCGTGAAGAATCTCTGTTGGCTTAAAAGGCTAGACAATCTTGGCTAATCAATGGGGATAGAAATACTAGCTATTTCCATAAGGTTGTGAATAAAAGAAGAGTTAATTATAGAATTATAACGTTGAAGGCTCATGGTGGTGATTGGACTAATTTGCCTCAAGGTGTTGAAAGCATCATTGTAAAACACTTTTTGACCCTTTACTCTTGAATCTAATCTAGATACTAATTTTATGGAGAAAGTTTGACGCTTTAGACATACCCTGCTTGTTGCAACAAATGATTAATAAACCTTTCGCTGTCCTTGAAATTAAGAGAGTAGTTTTTTTATCTCAAACCTGATAGTATTCCAGGCCCTAATAGGTTTCATGTAAGGTTCTATCACTACAAAAAAAAGCAAAAATTGGTGACTTTTTTTTACTGGCTTTTTCTAGGAACGCCACTAAAACAAAATTTGGGGGTGTTTTTTTGTTGCTACCTACAATGCTGGTAATTTAAAATTTAAACGCCGGCACTGTTGGCCTTATATAGTTGCCAGCATTGCTAGCATCTTTTATGGTGGCACCTTTCAAAAAGATGCCACCAATGGTAGTGGCATTATTAACATCTTTTATGTCTTATGAAAAATGTCACTATTGGTGGCGTTTATTGAGACGCCGCATTTTTTGAGAGAATTAGAAAGCTCGTTATGACCCATGTAGCAGGAACGAGAGTTGAAGGAAAATGAAATAAAAAAGGTTATAGGTGAAATAGTTTTAAATATAGAAAATTATTATATTTATATTTATTTTAAATTAATTAAAAAATTAATTTTAATTTCTTTACCCATAGGCTTATTAGAGATGTTTACATTTTTAATATATTTTACAAATATTTGGTTCCTCTATTGCTTTCAATACACTAATTTTTTAGTGGAGTCGGTCTTAAAATGTTTCTATTAAATAGTTGACAAATATCATGAATTACTTTTATTAATATCAAAACACAAAAGTCATTAATGAGTCCAATAATTTTATTAATATATTGCACTAATTAATGACAATGATATTTTTTACTGTATATCTTTCTATCAAAGATATTTATATATTGAATTTTAATTAAATTTTAAGTAATTTAATAAATTTTTATTTTTGGTAATTTGATTTTTTATTTTAGTATATATATATATATTAAAATTGGATTTTAATTTTTTGATTAAAATGTTTTCAAAAACATGTGTAGTGACTAATATGTAAATTTTGATTAAAAATGAAACAGAAATGTTGCTCAATTTTTTATTTTAAGAATTATATTTTTAAAGATAGATTAAAGTTTAAAATTCTAAAATTGACAAAAAAAATTCAAGAATATTTATCTATGAAAATTTTAATAATTGAAGGCTTTTTAATTGTGTTTCTCTGTGGATTGGATTTTTTTTTAAATTTAAATAATCTAATTTTTTTAAGGGTTGCAGATTTTAAAAATTTTAATTAATCAAGATTTAATTTAAAATAATTAGGATAATGCGGGAATTCTAGAAGAAGTGAAAATATGCGACATTATCTATGGAATGTAAGTTAGATTAATTAATTGGGCTGACCTAAAATTAATAAGTCAAAAGGCTGATTAATTCTTTCTATAAGCACTTACACTTGAGCATTTTTTTCACATGCATATTAAAAAGAAAAAAGAAAATTGAATAAGACTAAACACTGGAACTACGAACACACATGCATATAACACATGACCGTTTATTCAATTATTTATTAGTGGATCATTAAGAGAGTTTTGGACAAAGTACCATAAATATGAAGGGACAATGTGAAGAGAAAAATGAAATTGCTGTACTAATGCATATGAGTATAAGTTCTACCTCCTCTTTTTTTTCCTCTCATTGCCGAAGTAAACTAAGTATCGGTACAGCTTGTTGCAAGGTGAATAAGGCAATAAAGTTGGTGGTGATGGTGGTTGTGTTAGCTGTGACTCCAGATTTAGGCCAAGAGATTTATTTTTCCTTTTGGATGAGATAAGGTGAACAATATTGATAAGCTTGAATATGTGAATTTTTTTTTTTTGAGGGGGAAGAAGTAGGTTTTATTATTAGTAAGGTCGTTAAGATACGCGGATTTTACAATAAGGCCATGAATTATAATTTTCTTGCCTTATTTCGAGATCAATTGTTCGCGGACTTACATTGACGATTTGCACTGTCATTTTTTTTGTTTTACTGTAACGTCAAGGACATCAATGAAAATCAATGGAAATTAAATAGATGGGAAACAGCGAATTCTAAGTGTGCCAGTTTTATTGCAGAGCGTGTCCCTTTTGATTGATCCGTTTTTTCATTTTTGGTCACTAGCTGGATTTTTTCTCATTTCCAGTGCATGGGGGTCAAGTTTTAGATTTAGAATAGTAGAACCTGAACATGTATAAGCTATATCTGATGATAGTAGAACCTGCCTTGTTGAATTTAGAATATACGACGTCAGAAGTTTTGTCTATATGTGGAAAATGGTTGCCTTACAATTGAATTCAATGCTATTTGTATTTTTTTCCTCATTCCCTTCATAGCCATGGCCATGCATGAAACGGAAGTTTATGATGCTCTCTATGTTAATTTCTAGACCCAAATAACTAGGAAATGATATAGATGTATACTTGACTCTACTAATTAAAGATATGAAACTACTCTGGAAGAGGGGTGTGGAGGTGTATGACGGATATAGGGAAAAGACATTTAAGTTGAAAGCAATGCTTTTTGGTACAATTAATACTTTTCAAGCATATGGTAATTTGTCAGGTTACAGTATTAAAGGAGAGTTTTGATGCTCTATATGTGAAGAAAATACACATTCCATGTGGTTGGAACATGGTGGGAAATTTGTTTTCCTTGACCATCATAAATTTTTGCCTCAAGGACATCGTTACAAGTCATGGAAGGAAGCCTTCAATGGGAATACAAAACAAGGTAGAGAACCTTTACCATTAACTGGTGAGGAGCAGTTTCACAAGGTAAAAGATTTGAATAATAACTTCAAAAATCCTTTCGTGAGACACCTTTGGACGAGTGGCTAGAAGAAAATGTCAATTTTCTTTGAATTGTCATATTGGAAATATTTGAATGTTAGGCACTTCCTTGATGTGATGCATATAGAAAAAAAAAATATGTGATAGTATCATTGGTACATTACTCAATGTGCTGAGAAAGACCAAAGATGGCGTCAAGGCAAGGTTAGACATCGTTGCTAAGGGAATAAGAGGAGAATTAGCACCATTGAAGGAGAAATGTCGTACTTACCTACCTCCGGCAGCTTACACCTCATCTAGAAAGGAGAAAATCGTTTTTTGTGAGTTTCTTAGTGGAGTTAAAGTTCCAAAGGGATACTACTCAAACATCAGGAAACTTGTATCCATGAAAGACTTGAAGTTAAAAGGTCAAATGTCTCATGATTGTCATGTACTAATGGAGCATATGATACCGGTGGCTATGCAATCCATTTTGCCCAAAAAGGTGTAAGGGATAATCATGAAACTATGTTTCTTTTTCAAGTCTATTTATAGCAAAATGACTGACCCTAGAAAGTTGCCAGCATTGCAAAAACAAATTGTTCTTACTCTATGTGAGCTTGAGATGTATTTTCCACTTTCATTCTTTGACATGATGGTTTACCTAACGATTCACTTAGTTAGAGAGACACAAATGTGCAGCCCAGCTTATCTTAGATGGATGTGTTCAATTGAGTATTATATGAAGGTGTTAAAAGGGTATGTGAAAAACCGAAATAGACCAGAGGGCTGTATGGTTGAACGGTACATAGCTAAAGAAGCTATTGAGTTCTGCACCCAATACTTATCTAATGTTGATAACATTGGTCTTCCAAAGTCTCGTCACATGGGAAGAATAGCTGGGGTAGGGATTCATGGAAATGAAATAGTTAGCATCTCTAGGACACAGTGGGAGTAAGCTCACTTGTATATTTTACACAACTCTGAGGATGTTGTGCCATATGTGGAAATGCATAAGGAGGAACTTATAAGCTTAAATCCTAATAAGAATGAGAGTTGGATATCAAAAGAACACAATTGAACTTTCATAGATTGGTTGAGACATCACACTATTTTGGAGTTTGAGAGGAATCCTTGTTCAATTTCAGAAAAATTGAAATGGCTAGGTAATGGTCTAAGCATGCGTGTCCTATCTTACACCAGTTATCTCATCAATGGCTACACATTTTATACGAAAGAGCAGGATAATCGGAGCACAATGCAAAATAGTGGGGTAACTCTAATAACTCAATCAATATATATTCCTAGTGCCAAAGATAAAAACCCTATTTTTGCTAATATATCATACTTTAGGGTGATTGAGCGCCTATAGGAGTTGGATTACATCTTATTCTGAGTGCTAGTCTTTACTGTAAGTGGGTTGACAACAAGAATGGCCTTCGAGTTGATGAATCGAGGTTCATTCAGGTAAATCTTAATAAAGTGGGGTATAAATATGAGCCTTTTATTTTAGCATCTTAAGCTCAACAGTGTTTTTTGTCACTTATCCTACTAATAAGAAGTGGTCCATTGTTATGTTAACGAACAAAATAACTGATAATGATGAAGACCATCAAGAAGCAGATATTAAGGATAATCCTTTCTTAGGGACATCAATTGATACTGATTCTATTGTAGATGATGCCCTATATATATGAGATGATTATCAAGAGGGTATTTGGATCATAAAGAAGGGACAAAGTAGAAAGAGGAAAAGGTTTAACTTTTTTTAGCAAATATAATTTCTCTTATATTTTAGTTTTCTTAACTTCATTTATTATTTTGTTAACATATATAATTTTTGAGTTTTCTTGAATTGTTTTGTATTACTTTTTCTTAACATATATAATTTCTCTTATGTTTGAGTTTGCTTAACTTGATTTATACTATTTTTTCTAACAAATATAATTTCTGTTATGTTTGAGTTCTCTTAACTTGATTTATATTACTTAGATCATATATAACTTGTTTGTTTGATTTATATTATAGGTAAATGGCTTTCCCTTCTAGACATGATATAGATCCAAGTCATGGTGACGCACATGATAACCCTGCTAAAAAGAAGTTGAGGAAAGAATTAGAGAAGCACAGTCATGGATTGACCGTACTAAAAGAGGTCACACAAGCAAGAGATTGTGACCATAAAATCCATGTGGATTGGAATTATAAAAACCATCCCATAAGAAAAGGTCGAAAAAAAAAATAAGTAGCTATATCGGGATAGCTCTTAAGTTGAAGGTGCCCATAGCAAGTAATGATTGAAATTGGAAGGATCAGAAGAAAGTCCCCTGGGGTGTAAAGGACTTGGTTTTCTAGGATATAGCTTTAAATTGCTTTCCCTTATGATGTTTTCCTTCTTTTTTTTTTTTCATATATTCATACTTATTATAATTGTTTTGCAGTTAGCATTTGACATCGATGAAACCTGTCAAGATTACATATACAAGAAGGCCAGAGTGGTAATGCAAGCTTTTCGTTATATCCTGACAAAACATTATATGAAGGATGAAGATGGTAATATCCTTGAGCATCCTCCAAAGTTATTTGAAATATATCTACAACAAGAAGCTTGGGATATTTTTACCAATAGATGTCGTGAGAAGTCTTTCAAGGTAAACCATTTTAATTATTTTATTTTATTAATCTATGTTTCAAGTTGTTTCATTTGAGTATTGTGTTTCATACAGATACTAAGTTAGCAAAATAGTAAGATGCCTATGCTTCAACAATACCCTTACAGAGGCAATCGTCTAGGATACTCCGGAATCCAAGATAGAATGGTACGTGATTTTAGTTTTATTTGTGTAAATATATTTTCCATAAAAATGCTTATACATTCATTATTTGGATTAATATATAGGTTACTTAGGAGAGATTAGAGGGCAGCACAGTTACCCATCATGAGCTTTGGGCAGAAGCAAGGAAAAACAAGGAAGGGATGATTGATAATGAAGAGGTTAAGAAAGTTTGTGATCAATTTGTAAGTTTCTATTACTTTATTATCTATATTTAAAAAAAATTACTATTTTTTTGGATTGTAAGTATGCATTATTGTCTTTATAAAATAATTTAATAATCATTTGTTTTTCTAAATTGACAGGATGAATTTTCACAGTCCATGCCCAACGATATTGATGAAGCCACAAGGTTAGATGTGTTAGGTAAGGCATTGGGGCAACTTGAGCACTCTGGTCATGTTAGGGGTGTTGGGTTTAGTGTTAGTAAGAAAGTTGTTCTTGGAACCAAACGTCGTTCATCCTTAGACGCTGCAGCTATGGCACTTAAGGAAATGGAGGAATGGATGAACAAAGAAATATCTACATTGAAAGAGTTAGTGTATAAACAAGTGAAGGTAATTGATAAAATACAATCATCGTATAAGGTTTAAGTAGAGGAAGCTGGCCCTAGTGTCAAAGATAGCTGTACTCTTCATTCTGCGCATCTCCCTGAGGCAATGCCTCTCCTTATTAATGAAGTCCATGTTTTTTTTTTGAATATATAAATTTATGATGTTATGATTAGTTTATGGTGTATCATATTGCCAACTATGGTTGGATACCCTGACTCATCATGTGGTTGCAGAAGGGCATGTGGATAATAGTCAAGGAGGAATGCTGCATAACACACCCTTACCTGCAAGCCATTTGAGAGTATCCATTGAAGTTTCGAAGGAGGAGAATGCCTTGTTGCCTATTCCTATTGAAGAGATGGATATAGCAATAAAGGCAGTGGCAGAGGTAGAGCTATGTTGTGCTCAGTGTGTGTATATACCCCCACTCAAATAGGGAAAATTATAAGGGAGGGTATGGAAGTTTGAGAATTTTGCACTCCTTTCCCTAGAGAATTTGAACCCATATATTTTTTTTACCTAAATCCAAAAATTTATATGAGTTAAAAAATTTTTATATCTGTATGTAAGCCCAATAATTTTGATCCAGAATTTTACACTCATTAAATCCAAATACTAATATATCATTATTTACTTTATATTTTTAAAATGAAATTTTTTAATAATAAATTAAACCTAACCTAATCAAAACAAATGCTGAAGCTCTAAGGACGGAAGGAGTTTACAAAATAGTTGTGGCCCGTGCATGAGGAACTCGGAAAATTGACTACTAAGCAAACAAAACTCCAAAGCTTGAGGGAAAACGTTGAAGAAATTGAAGAAGGAGGCAGGAATATGAGTTTGATTTAGGACTTTTGCCTTTATCTTCATTGTCATCCATTTAAAATCGAAAAACCCCTTCCCATTAGTAGATTGTAGCTATAGCATGTGGTCCCTTCCATGGCTTTATTAATATTCTTAGAAATTAGAAAGTTGCCAATTCAGCCTTTTTCCATAACTGTGGGATGGAGCTTAAACCAGGCTTCTCTCTTTGTCATATATATTGTCATGTATCACAAATTGTGGCACACTGGACTTCTCTTGCTTTCTTTTTTTCAAATAAAAAAAATTCTCAAAATGTTTAAAGTGTATTCCTTATTTGTGTGGTTTTTTTATCTTTGATTTTTTTTCCCTTATCAGTGATATTTTTAGATATTTTTAATTAAATAATTGCACACTCTCTAATTTTGTTAAGAGGATGGAAAGATTTTTGAAGAGGAGATTATCATCAAATGAGCAACAATCTGCATCAAAATTTTGTAAGTCAAATCTCCAACAACAAACTAAAATTGATTTAGAAGATTTGCCATCAGATCCAGGAAGAAGAATTAAAATTTCATCATATCATCCTACTGATCGAGACAAGATACGAAGAACATATTTACAAAAAGGACCTTGTCAACCTATTCAGCATAATTTTCCTCCAAGAAAAATTAGGAATTCCTTAAGAAGATTTTGTCCTTCTTGGTTTAAAGAATTTGGTAATTGGCTGGTGTATAGTATAGAAAAGGATGCATCATTTTGTTTATGTTGTTACCTCTTTAAGCCAGATTTTGGAAAGCAGTTAGGAGGTGATGCATTTGTGACAGAGGGATTTACAAATTGGAACAAAAAATAAAGGCTTGCATCTCATGTTGGAGGTCCTAATAGTGCTCACAATATTGCTTCGAAGAAGTGTCAAGATTTGTTGAATCAAAATCAACATATTGAAGTTGCAATTTCTAAGTAATTTGAACAAGTTCGTGACTTATACCGAAGATGTTTGATTGTGTCAATTGATTGTATTCGCTTTTTGTTAAAGCAATGATTAGCTTTTCGTACTCATGATGAATAAGCCAATTCTACTAATTAGGGTAATTTTCTTGAACTTATTAAGTTTCTTGCTGGTCATAATGAATCAATAAATTAGATTTTTTTGGAAAATGCTCTTGAAAATCATCGAATAACTGCTCCTGAAATCCAAAAAGATATTGTTCATGCTGCTGCGTTGGAAACTACTAATGCTATTATTAGTGATCTTGGAGATGAACTATTTGCCATTATTGTTGATGAGTCACATGACATATCAAATAAGGAACACATGACTATTGCTTTGTGTTATGTTAATAGAAGAGGATACATTGTTGAGCGCTTTCTTGGTATTGTGCATGTTAAAGAGACTAATGCTTTATCATTGAAAATGGCAATAGATGAGTTATTTTGTAAGCATGGGTTAAGTCTATCAACAATTCGTGGGCAAGGTTATGATAGTGCTAGCAATATGCGATATGAATTTTATGGTCTCAAAAGTTTAATCTTAAAAGAGAATCCATCTGCATTCTATGTACATTACTTTGCTCATAAGCTACAACTTATTTTAGCTGTCATTGCCAAAAATCATATTCAAGTTGCCTCTATTTTCAATCTTGTGTCTACATTGTTAAATGTTGTTGGGGGATCTTGTAAACAACATGACATGCTTCATGAAAAACAAATTGCCAATATTAAAGAAGCATTGGAAAAGGGAGAAATTTCGAGTGGGCGAGGCTTGAATTAAGAAACTAGTCTTAAACGAAGTGCTGATACTCGTTGGGGTTCATATTATGGAACTTTGGTCAATTTAATATTGATGTATTCTGCTGTAATTGATGTTCTTGAAATTAAAAAAGAAGATGGATTAAATGCAAATCAGAGAGCTGAAGCCCATAGTCTTTTATGTCTAGTAGAGAATTTTTATTTTGCATTTACATTACATTTGATGAAGAATGTTTTAGCCATCTTAAATGAATTGTCACAAGTATTGCAATGGAAAGATCAAGATACCATTGATGTCATGAACTTAGCTGACATCTCAAAGCAGCTATTACAAGTTATGAGAGATAGTGGATGAGAGTCTTTATTAGATGAAGTAACTTTATTTTACAATAAACATGATATTGACATTCCTAATATGGAAGATATTTTTTCGTCTAAAAGGAGATCGCGTCGTGGAAGTAGAGCCCAAGAAGTCACAGTTGATCATCATTATCATGTTGAATTATTTTATACTGTTGTGGACATGCAGCTTCAAGAACTTAATGATTGTTTCACTGAGACAAATACTCAGTTGCTCCTTTGTATGGCTTGCTTGAATCCCGCCAATTCATTCTCTGCTTTTGATAAGACAATGTTGATTGAATTTGCCAAGTTTTATCCATGTGAGTTTTCTTTAATAGATCTAGTGATGCTTGATAATCAACTTGAGACTTACATCATTGATATGTGAAGCAATGCTGGATTTGAATCTTTGAAAGGAATTGGAAGTCTTGTGGAAAAACAAGTTGAAACTGGAAGGCATATTGTTTATTCACTTATTTATCTTCTTTTGAAGTTAGCAATGATTTTTCTTGTTGCTATAGCAACTGTAGAAAGAGGCTTTTCTGCCATGAAAACTGTGAAAACTCAGTTGCGTAATCGAATGGGAGATGCATGAATGAATGATTGTCTAGTGGTGTATATTGAAAGAGATATTTTCAATAGCATTGATAATGAGCTGATTGTCCAGTGATTTCAACATACGAATTCACACGGAGGACAATTGTAAGGTATGTAACTATTTTTTAAATTATTACAATATTACTTTTTTAATTATTAACTTTTGAATCAATCTGCCCCCACTAGTCTAAGGTCCTAACTCCGCCTCTGGGTAGTGGGTAGCTACGTAATGTGGCCAGCAAACCTCACTACCTTGGTATGTCAGTTGACACTTCATTATAATATGCTATTATGTATTCTCCAATTCATCCCATATTGACCAACCTTGTTGCACAGGCGAAAGAGAAGCAAGCCAAACAATCGGGTCCATTTATATAGGTATGGCAATTGACACTTTATTATAATTTTCTATTGTGTAACCTCTTGTTCATCTTACACTTTATTATAAGTTGCTATTGTTGTCCAACTTTGTTACAAAGGGAAAAGAGAAGCAAGTCATAAGGATGGGGCAATCAAAGGAGTCAAATGTTTACCAAGCAAAGGGATTATCTCGACCTAATTTTTCTAACAAAAACTGCAAACTCTTGAGAAGATTAGCAGAAGGAGGTCAATGGGGGATATTGAGAGGTAAGTATGACATAAGGGTGTATAATAAGGAAGTCTTTGAAGCGATAACTATAGATATCATCAGCATTATAGTGGACCATCAAAAGCTTGAGACTGTGAATATTAACATATATATTAGGTACATGAACTGCAATCCGATTGACCTTTCATTTTAGTATGGATTATTAATACATTTGTATTTCCATGTTAGGTTGTTGCATGAGAAGTCCTTGGTCTCTAACAATCTAATAGATAGATTTGTGTTCCTTCACCCTCGAGATATTAGCTTTTCAAGCTGTGATGCCCCAAAAGAGAATCATAGAACAATCCCAAGAGGTTGCGAATTTGTCCATGGCAAGGGCCAATGAGGATGTGTTATTCTTAGAGCCTTTCTATCATGGGGCGAATAACTTAACACTAAAATTTTGAATGGTGACTTATTTCATGTTAACTATTTAATCATAATTTGCTAACAATGGTTTTTTTTTTTATTAGACAGCACTGGATGTTAATTCTGATCAACCCATTAGAGCTAGCAATATATTATTTTGACTTTACACATGCACCAGGGCTAGAATCCCATGAGCAGATGATGGAGATGTTCAATTAGTAAGAATAAGCTTTTTTCTCAATGTACAATGTTACATTACCCTATTTGAATTCAATGTTTTTCTATGTTAATTTTCTTTTCTCATGTTTAATAGAGCCGTAAAAATGTTTCTCTCAAACCGTGAGTTGAACGACAAAAGTAATAAACCTAGCAAGAAGCAAACAATAAAATATTCACAATTATATAAATGGACATTGATATAGGTATTTATAACTTAATATTCAAGTAAAAAATTAAGATTGACATTCCTTGTTATGTTTTTATTTGATGGTGTAAATATCAGTATTCTGGAAGTTTTTATGAAGGCCTGTGCCATAGTTAATAGCTTCCTTGAAGCGAAGCAGGTCCTGAAGAATGTGAATCTAAGAGGAACGAGGAAGGAGGAGGAACGACCGTCCTTATTACGGGAAGGATGGGTATCGGGTGCATGTGGATGGGGCTTTTGCTCTTTATAATGGTGGGGCGAGTTGTGCAGGTGTTGTTAGAGATGACCGAGGTGGGGTATTGGAGGCTTTTATGCTATGTATTGAAGGAGGAGATTCTTTAGTTATGGAGTTATGGGCTTGTCTTCTTGGACTCAAGAGAGCGTGGGAGAGAGGACACTGCAATATATTTCTCAGAAGCGACTGCTCTGAGGCTATTAGCCTGATACAAGGAGGGGACATGGAGTTGCATGAGCATTGGCTTTTGATTCAGGAGTGCCGCAGCACGATGCAGCGAGATTGGGTGGTAGACTTTGGCTATATTTGAAGGGAGGAGAATCAAGATGCTGATAGACTGGCCAAGCATGCCCTTGATAAACCTTTTGGTTTGCATTTTATTCAACCTACAGATTACAGTAGTTTACTATCTAGTTTGGCAGGGTAGTTGTTTTCTTTTTCCCTTTTCATTTGTATAAAAAAAAAATAATGCCACCATTGGTAGCGTTTCCTGAGATGCCACCAAGGCTGGCATTTTTTGAGAAAATAGAAAGCTAGTCATGACCAATGTAGCAGGAATGAGAGTTGAAGGAAAATAAAATAAAAAAGGTTATAGGTGAAATTGTTTTAAATATAGAAAATTATTATATTTATATTTATTTTAAATTAATTTAAAAATTAATTTTAATTTCTTTACCCATAGGTTCATTAGAGATATTTATATTTTTTAATATATTTTACAAATATTTGGTTCCTCTATTGTTTTCAATACACTAATTTTTTAGTGGAGTCGGTCTTAAAATATGTATCAACTATATCTGACCATAGCCGAACCTGCTTGGTTGAATTTAGAATATACGATGTCAAAAGTTTTGTCTATATGTGGAAAATGGTTGCCCTGTGATTGAATTCAATGTTGTCTGCATTTTTTATCTTCATTCTCTTCATAGCCATGGAAGCATTAAATGAGGTTTGCCTTTTGAAAGGAAGTGGTTTTGCAATATTGCTTTTTTTTTTTTGTTAACAAAGGGAGAAAAAATAAATCGACTCATTGCACTTGTAAATTGAAGGAAATTTTGAAAGCATATTTGTTAGCAGGAATAATTTTGAAAATTTTGCGTTAAATAATTATCTGAAAGATTAATACTACAAGTTTTGAAATTTTGGAAGTTTTAAGGAAGGGACAGAGGGAGAGAGGTTACATTTTAGTTTAAAAAGAGAAATATGAGAAGGAAGGGAGATTTAATTAAAAATTAATAAGTGAAACAAGAAGAACAAAAAATAAAATACAAAAACGTTTTTTTTTTGGGGGGGGGGGGGGAGAGGAGAGAGTTTTAAGACTTAAGCTAAAATTATAAAGAGAAAGAAAATATGTGAGTGAGAGAGAGAGAGAGGAGTTGTGTGTGGTTCCGTTTTTATTTTAAGTCGTTTGTTGCATGTGGTGGCAATTTGGGATAATAGTAAATAATATATATGTATATTTATGTTTGTCCGATTACATTATAAAAATTAAATATTCAAAAGCTAAAGTTTTATTAATGTATTTAAAGATGGATTTTTATTTGGATTTTTTAATGTTATGTTTTCAATCCGTATAAGCGGATCTAGACAAAAATATTAACGTCAAATATAAACATTTTTTTAATAAGTGAAGTTGTTATGTATTTAAAATTTTTATATGGGTTTTTTTATGTTATTTTTTCGATCTGAATAAGGGGATCTGGAAAAAAAATGTCAACGTCAAATATAACATGTAACAAATTGCATTATTAATTAATGTATAATTTGATGTTTTCACCAAAAAAGAATAAATATGCATTGCTGGAGAATGAATATGTGTGACATATTTTAGTTGTACAAGAACTAATTTGCAGTTACACTTATTTCATCACGACCAGAAATTATATGACTATCAATATCAATTTTGTTTGGTGTTTTTTGTATACTATTTGTGATTGAAATTTTATTTCAATTTAATTTTAATTGTAAAGATTGAAGTAAAAGCACATTATTATTCTCTAATTGAGTGACCCCCATAATGTTTTCTTCTTACCAGGACAGGCCATTCCCCTCGTACACTATATTTCAAATACTCAATAACAGCACAGACTTTCATAGGTTATCGAACTTGGAATGAAACTTCTCTAAGAAACAATTCCACATATAATATACCTTGTATTTTTTAAATTTCATGCATTTATGTTGTGGGGAAAGATTATTTGTTAATTAAGGGAAGGTAGCAACTGACCATTTGCGAAGTTAACCCATAAGCCCTGAAAGTAATTTGTAGAGAAACACCATCATAATAAGATCCAATAGGAAAGAATCCCCATCATAAGCGCTCAAAGTAATTTGCCTTGAAAAAACAAATATCATCTCCCACAATTATACACAAAAGGGAAAAGAGAGAGAGAGAGAGAGAGAGGGAGGGAGGGAGGGAAAGGGTATTGAATGAGAAAGAAACTCACTAGTGGGATTGTGACCTTTAAAGATCCGTTCCTGCCATTGGTGTTGTAGATCCGTTCTTGTCACCAATGTTGCAAATCTGTTCCTTTGACAGTCACTGACACCAGACATTGGTCACCACCATTGCCGGACAACCCAGCCACCATCACCACCATATAGCTACGACAACCTCCCACCGGACATCGGTCATTAGCAATGTTTCCCTATCAGCATCAATCACTGTGTGGAGGCACATTTGAAACTCAAACAAATTTGGAGACTTCCACATATCTAAACTTTAGAATGGGTGGAAGGAAGGAGGTAGTGAGGTGGTGAGGGTAACACCCTATTAAAATAAACCTCCACCAATTACTTTCACTCCAAAATACTGGCTAAATAGAACCAAAACAAGCAAATCAGGTCACGGTGCCATAGCCTCAACAGTGCTATCGTAGCCTGAATGCTCTCAGGTTAAAAAATTTTTAAAACAGAGATTACTGGCGCCGCAGCACCCACATCAGATTTCATATCAGCAAAATACTAATTTTCCAAGTGAACTTCATACGCATACAATTTCTTGCTTTAATCTCCGATTGACCTAATTTCAACTCTTATAAGTCACTTTCATCTCAATCTAACCATAAACACTAACTTCATTCAAATCCAACTTTGTATGGAGATTCTGAACATTCCACACCGTTTTGACCACTTTTTGACCAAAACTCAAACCTAAAGTGTTCCAATTGCCACCAAGGCAATTTGGCCACCATGGACTATCCACACAAGTCTCATTTAGTTCAACTAACTTATCCAATAAGGTTTTATCCTGGAGAAACCTCTCTTTTGAGAATTGACCCCCTTAAATCTTAAAACCACACAATGAACTATATGCCTAAAACACACATATAAGGCTCAAAACCACCTTTAGACTCCCACATGTGACCATTTGGACTCACTGACACACTTCAATAATAGTAACCCATACCAAGGTTCAAATTATCATCACGCATATATAAATCATCCTTGATACATATCTACATCTCTCACATCATCCATCATCATTACTATCATCACATAATCATCTATATCATCCAAACATTATCACATCACATGATAAGCAATACCCCAGGATGCATATACAGGCAACCAGAACATCTCAACCTACTTAGCACAATATTACATAAACTAAATTACAAACTACCAATTATATTTAAGATTCCAAAATGCAGAGAGTCCTACAACTCCATGGTCTTCTCCAAACTAGTCCCAGAGTCTTCATTTGAAATGTTAGGCATGGGAGGAAGTGTTAGACAACGTCTCAATAACAAGGGACAAACACACACATATATAATACCATCAAAATCACACATATATGGAAATGATGTTGTGCAATGCCAAGTGTCATGCAATGCATGTATCCCTCAAATACGGGTAGAAACACGAATTGGCATCAATAGCCAGTGAAGACTGATTTTGGGACATCACCAAGCTCACCCCAAACTAGTGAATCTGGTCAAAGGTCACACTAGTGATTGGACCGTGACTCTCCTTCCCCTTGATCACTACAAATAGTTAGTGATTTAAAAAAGGTGCAATCCACTGTCATCTGACTCTCCTGGCCAAAGGAGAGAATTTAGTGGCAAGGATGTTCCATCCTATCACCAAATCATATTATCATCATATCATATCACAATCCACTACCACCTAACTCACTTGACCACATGAGAGGATTTAGTGGTAGGAATCTTTCATCATATTATCATATCTCATTTTATCACTATCTCCCAATCAACCATATCTCACTATACTCATGGGTTGGTGATGTACATGTCATGCTAACATGCCTCTAACAATATATATATAATCATCATCATGGTCATGTTAACGTCCAATCATGTGTGGATGCTACAATTACATATGTACATATACAAAATCACACTCATCATCATCATATATCAATACCTTATTTAGCTCTATGCATACCATGATATATAGAAAAATCATATAAATATACATAATGATATCATGGTATGAACGGAGATATGCATGTATATATCAACATATAACATATATATGAATACCCGGTTACCTCGGATTACTGACACCACATACATAGGGGCTTAGGCAAGCCTCCGGAGCACCCATCGCGAACTATACGCCTCCAATAAGCTAATCAACCACTACAACATTATAATACATTTAATTAACATAAAACACATAACAATCCATAACTCATAATTTTACCATTCAAGCTTTACCCATAGTTCCAACAACATAATTACACACTAATAGGTCCTAATTAATCATCCATATCACAATCATCCCCATACATCTCGGATTCCCAACTACCTTAACTAGGATCAACCTAGGGTTTACTCAAACTCATCACAATCCAACCAAAAAACATACCCAAGCTTCAATAACACTAAATCACACTTTGATAATCCCTTTATACACATTTCAATCGGTGGTAGTTAACCAAAAATGGACTCCCACACATACTCGCAAAAATCAACTCAAAATTGAAGAGAAAAAGGAAGAAGAAGGGTGTAGATCCACATACCAACCAAGCATCAAGCTTCTAGGGTCTCAAAACTGCTTCTCAAGGTCGAAGGTCCGTTGCCATAGTAGAGAATCCTCCGTCTCCCTCCATTTTTCTTTCTTTCATCCGATTGTTTCTCATTCGATTTAAAGAAATTTCATGACTCTTGCTACGGCACCAGTAAGTTCACCGCGACATGAGTGCTTTGGGTCCTAATATTTTTTAAGTTGCCACAAGTGTCTCACAGCAGTGGCCTGCATCTCACCACGGCACGACCCTTCTCTATTTCAAATTTCATATTTATCCCGTTTTGATTCTTTCTCTGGTCCTAGTCCCTCCAGTCCTGCACATGTCATCAAACATACTCTGTTAGCTCGAAACTAAGTCCAAGATAGTATAATGAGGATTGTTATAGTGAGTATTCTAATGATGGATCTAGATTGGATGATGCTATGTGGGTAAGAGGGTAGGAGAAAGGAGGTGGTGCAGTTTCTTACAATGAAAGAAGAAGAATAAAGGAAGGAGTAGAAGGATCAAGAAAAGGGGGAGAGATAGAGAGAGAAACGCCCTAACTATAAATCAAATTAACAAAGCTTCTGACATCACATTTACTATAATGCAGAAAACGCGTGAAAAAAAAAAGAAAAAAAGAGGTCACTACAGAGTGAACATAGAAAACGCATGAAGGCACAAGAAGTTAAAGATTTAGAGTAGAGTAAATTTGAAAATATTCATATACAAAAGTGACAAAAAAAAGCCCAGATTCAAATTTATCTCAATAACAATATCATTTAAAAAATATTTAATTTATTATAATGTTATGCTTTTGGAAAAAAAAAATAGATAAGGAAACTTTCCACTTTTTTAATATTACTAACTATTCGTTCATTTTGAAAATTAAGGAATAAATCTGGACTTTTAAAAATGGAAAAATTATTTAAAGTTCCATTTTTTAAAAAAGTGCATTTTGGCCATAAAAGTCCACAATTGAAATTTTTACAAAATTCTGAATTCACATTTTTTGTGCGTACTTGGTGTATTGTAATTACTTAATTTCAATTAGAAAATTTATTGTGATCATGACTTATTAAGACCAAGCTGAGCCCTTTAGCATTTTTTAATATATATTGACAAATTTAATAATTCTAATTGTTTTCTTTTTGCCTATGTGTTTTTATTCTTTATTCCTAATAGTAAGGAACAGACATAGTAGTTAATTTGGTCTTCCTCTGTTATTATTATTTACAAAAATCAAAAGTAACCTTGGCCTTTTGGGGTAATTTGTATCATATCTAGTCCTTTGCTATTATTTTTACAATGCTTGTGGGGAAGGGGGAAAAGAAAAAGAAACAGAAAGGAAAGTGACTCCGAGCACAGTGCTATGAATAGTGTTTGAAGGCATTAACTTTTTTTCCTATTTGTCAACTCTTTTTTTTTTTTTTAGCCAAAAGGAATATAGCCTACACAAATTGTCCAATTGTCAAAAGGACCATTTACTCCCCACGCTGATTGTCTCCTTGTCAAAAGGAGCATTTACTCCTTTCTATATATTCATCTATTATTAATTTAAATTAAGTATTAAAAAAAAGGATTTTTAAAAAATGTTACTAAAATTTTGTGACACCTATTTTAGTGGCCTTTTTTGAGAAACATTTGTAATGTTTTTAGTGGGGGTTAAAAACGCCATGAAAGCAAAAAAAATAATAACAATAAGTGCCATTGAAGACTGCTTTTTTTTATTATTATTATTTTGTAGTGTATAAGCAATATTAGGATATCTTGAAAGATGACATTGTGAATATTGTTAATGATTTTCTATCTACTGGATATTTAGCCCCATCTTTAAATTATTCTTTTGTTGTCCTTGTTAGGAAGACAGGTGTGCCGCAATCTCCTTCTAACAGCCTTTATAATTTTTTTCAAAAGATTATTTCCAGTGCTATTTGTGCTCGTCTGTCTAATATTATGAAGATGGTTATCACTCCTCTTTCCAAAATGGATTCATTGAAGGTTGACTTATTTCTAATAACATTGCTATAGCAGCACAACTTATGCATAAAATTCAACATCAAAAGAGGAATAAATTAGGATGGTGTGGTTACAAACTTGATGTGGCTAAGATTTTTTATAAGGTTTCTTGGGTATTCCTTAAAAGAAATTCTTACTTGATTGGAATGATCACAGGATGCGTCAATTCTGTCAGATGTTAGGTTGATATTAATGGTAATTCTTCTACTTTTTATCGATTGCAAAATCTCAGGCAAGTGATCCTCTATCTCTCTACTTATTCTTGCTTAAAGCAAATATTTTTATGTATGATTCTATCTGGGATGGAATTAAACTAGTAAAAGTCTCCTTGCTTGTTTCTCATATTATGTATGCTGATGACACTTTTTTTTTCAAGGCAGTTGATAAACAAATTGAGATGGTTGAATCTATTCTTGATTCTTATTATGCAATTTCTGGTCAGAAGTTTAATTTTCATAAAAGTCATCTGGTTTTAGGTCCATCTGTCACTTATGCAAAGAAAAAGGAGGTTGCTCAGTACTTTACCTATAAACATGAGACACAGAAAAAAAGAAATTCACAAAATTACGAGTAAATATGACATAAAATATGAGAAATAATTAAACAAGAATAGATATTTTTAAAAAAATTGCTTTGTCTTGTCCCATTGTCATTCCTCCTCAAAGGGAAATCCAGACCTTAGACTGATTGCCATTCATTGTAAGGCATGAAATTGAGTTAGGAGGCAAACAAAATTTATTAGGAAAAGAGTATAAAATGTGTAGTCACACTACTCTCAAGGAGTAAAAACACTTTTCACCAGTCAAACATAAACAAATCAAATTCTACTCTTTATTACTAACATCTTAAAAAAAAAAATCCAAATTCCATCCCACCCCAAGTCCCCAGCTTGCCGTACGATTTTTTCTGGAGTTTTTTGGAAAACAGTTACCCAAAACAAAATCCCAGAGAAGCAAATAAGAGCAAAAAAAATCATGTTTTTAGAGTATTTAAAGACTTTTTTCAAAGTAAATGCAACAATTTGTCTTTACACTGACTCCAAGGTGACAACAAAAAGCAAGAGTCCTGCCTCCACTCTCACTATGCATCTTTTTATCGTACACACAAAACAAAGACATGTGGACAAATTGAATCCAGATGAGGCAAGACAAAGTCGCAGGTCAATGAGTCAATACCCGAACCACCATAATCACACTAATCACACTCACAATCACTCAGGAACATCACTACGTACGTACGAGAGGGCACGAGTGCTCTTTTCGCGGTTCGTTCTTGACTCCAAACCTCCCTTTCGCGACCCTCCTCCTTCTTCACTATTCTATATTACCCTATACACCATTTCACCGAAAGAGATACAAAAAACAAAAGTTCTGTCAGGAGCCCTTCCAGTTAATTTCTTCGTGTTTCAGACAAAATGGAGATAGAAACAAAAGTTATGTAAGGAGCATTTCGAATTCGAAATCATCATCATGCGATTTGCAGGGCTCTTTTGATCTTCTGAATGGTGCAGGAGATGAGGTTGTTCACTGTCTCCACAGACTCCACTGTCAGCTTTGCTGTTGGGAGGCTGTTCACCAGAATCTGGAACCCCACTGTGAGTAGGCTTCCTCCGCGGTGGTCACCGGCTCTGCCATCACTGCTGCTGCTGCTGCTGCCGCCACTGCCCTTGAGTGGTGTTCCACTGCCACCATAGCTGGATTGGCCATCGGGAAGGATGGCGAAACCCGAAGGCAAGAGAGCAACGTAGGCGGAGTCCCCGCCACTCATTACTACATTCAGGGATTGCACATCAACCGGCGCATACACTACCACCGAGCATGATGCGTCTATCCATGTCTCTTGCAAAATTACCATGTTGCTCGCGTTTGCATTCACAGCCTAAACATATAAATATGTTTTATATCCAAATATGAATAAATGAAAGTAAGAGTATATTTTATTTTCAAATATGCACTAGACAAAACACGCAGACTTTAGTTTCAATAAAATTTAACCAAAAAAAAAAATCTTAGTCAAGAAAGATATTTCAGTCCAAAAATTTAAAATTAGATTAATGTTAACGCAACTAATTGTTTTAAAAGACATTCTTGTATAGTTTAAAAATAAAAAAATTGTATAACTTGATATAATCTTTACCATGTTCTTGGACTTCATCAAATGATCTTAAAGATCCTTCCTCTCATACTTGAGATTTTACACCCAAAATGATCGTTTAAGGAATGAGGAATCTTAACTAGGTTGATGAGAGCAAATAAATCTCTCCTCTAACAAATTGGGTTTTCTCACCGGGGTCAAACTACAAATATTTAAACTCAAGCGCCTCTGGAATTATATCAAAAGGCCAAAGTCCTGTTTGGTTTAGGCAAGGAAATGTAATTCCATTCTTAAATGTTTTACAATTTGTTTTTCATAATTATCGTTCAATAACTTTCATCCCTTTCTCTTGTTTTTTATCTTCAAAATCACTTGTTTATGTTTTATTTTTTTATTTCTCTTCATATCATTTTGTGTACCAAAAGACACCAAAGTTTAAACCTAAATATAGTCTTTAATATAGTCTCAATAATATGCCGAGACAAAGCAATAAAAGAGGGTGTGGAGAATTCTGCTTTTTCTCATGCAAAAGTCAACATGCCAAGAAAAATTAGCAGGAAAAAAACAGCACTTACACTGGCACGAAGGAGAGAAACACAATTTCCAGATCTTTGACCTTTGGCAATATGCACCATCTCCTGCATGGGTCCACCATTCGACAAGATGTCCCACTCGCTTCTCAGCCGTTCGTCACGCAGAAAATCAAACAGGGTCTCCCGGGGTACCGGCATCCATACAGAGGTTGCAGCACTCAGCACAATCCCAGGAGGCTCGCCCGGGTCATCCACATTCTTCCGAGTCAACACTTTCATGTCATCACCCAAACTACCAATATGAAGGCTGTCCCACTTGCGTGCAGACGATAAACAAACCCCAGAACAGAAGTTATTGGTCATGCGTTGGGCCAGCTTCAACATGCTTCTCCGACTGGCTTGGCTTAAGGCTGGTAAGATCCATAAACATGTCAAAGGATATGAAATTTATTGCAGAGAAGAAGAAGAAATTAAGGAAACACATACTACATATTTACCTGTGTGATCCTCACTAGGTATAGAAGAGGACATGAGGATTGCCAAGCATTCACATTGCCTTTGAAGGGTGGTGATCCACCTCTGAGCACCAAAGCCGATGCCGGAATTAATTAATGGCCGGTAGAGTTGGTGGACAACACTTTCATCATACTGTGAATGCTCCACCCATGTAACCTACAACAGTACAACTTTTCTCCTGTCATCGTGAATTGTGGTGATACGTACCGGAGCAAATGTAGTTTTCCCACATGATGAAGTTCAAGCTTCGTTGGGTATAATTATAGAAAAGGTCCAAAAAGGATTCCTTCTTTATTGCTAAAAAAAAAACACAAGAAAAAGAAAGAAAGATACACAATGCGTATTATTCAGAAATCCATGTGGCAAGCATATGATTTAGTTATCATGTCTAAAGCTAACTCAATTCAAGCTTAAACTGTTAAATGAAAGCCCATGAACATTTTCATTATAAATTGTAGAGTATTGAGTATTGACCACCAACCAGGTTTCTCTTCACTTCCTCTCCACTGCAATTTTGGACCGTCAAAATCAAATTCTAACATTCTAGGTTTATTTATTTATTATTATATTTTAATATTCCTTTTATAAAATATTAAATCTGAACTGTTCAAAATTAATCTGACCATCCAAATTTGCAGTAGAATTGAAGAGGAGGAAGAATGCAATGGAGAGAAGCAGATTTGCCATTGAGATGGTTATTATTATTGCAAATTCAACAAATAGAAAGCAACACAAGTTGAAAAATTCATGTAAAAAGATGTTCGAGTAAAAGACAAATTGCTGCAATGAAAGAGATGGTATTGGAGGTAAAGAAATGATGGAACTAAATCCACACCTAATTACATCGGAAACTGTAGCTGTGAAACCGTAAGCTCATTATAATTAATACCCCAACTCAGAAGTCAGTTGAGAAATCAAAATGCAAAGTCAAAACTAAAGCAGAGGTCAAAAAGTGATACAGCTTATTGATTCCAAACAAAGTTGACAGACTAATTATTAAAAAAGCTTAATTTGAGTATTTTAAGGAAATTGATTAACATGATTATAAGTTTTGATTATCTTAACGGGGCACAGATTGTAATATAAATATCACCTGGCAGTATTATATTACAGCACATGGTCACCGGATCCAGGTCACTGTAGCCTCGTCCACAGTGAAAAATGGTACAAGATAACAAATAAGAGGTAGGTTTAGAAGCATCAATTATATTGTTTATGAAAGAAAGATTGGAGAACCCAAGACTTTTTAATTTCTATGCACTTTTAAATGCTGAGACAGAATTGTAGTTTTAAAATATTTCTAAACCAAATAAAGCTAGAAAACTTAAGTACAGACAGTAAGCAACCCAAACTTTGAAGTTAGAAAATTATAATATAGTCTAACTAAGGATTCATCTTTTCCAATATAATACAAGTCAGACCCTTGGGTAAAGTTCTATGATAATATATCCAAACTACATGTAAAACTGAGTAGTGGAACTGCAGTCAATCACTTCACAGAAAAACTAAAACATCAATAATATCAAACTGACCCATCGTTCACAATCGTTAGTTTTTTTTTTTTTTGTTTGGCCAGTAATCACAATAGTGATTAATAACAACGTAAAAAACATTTGCACACTTAAGCAAGCAAGGATAGACAGCATACAAAGAAATGAAGTATCTAAAGAGACTTAAGAACATCAGTTACCTTAGAGTAACCATTGGGCATATCCTGCACAACACAGCCAGAGGGAAGCCTCCTACAGCTCACAGGTGGGTGGCCATTGACAGCATCGTGACCAATGTCAAGGGAAACATCAACTACAGCCCATACACCTTCCGTATGCTGCTTGCAAAACCGTAGGAATCTCAATTGACGCACGGGGACAAGTGGCGAAAGCAATTGTATCTCAGCATGCATCTAACAAGGAATGGTCCTGTCAGTTCCAGCCATATATGGCCAAGTACAGAAATAATAGTGCAGAAAACATACCACTTGCAAAGCACCATTTCTGGTTCCACCCATACCATTCGATATAACATTAACCGTAGCAGCTCTAGCTATCAAGGATGGAAACATCTCCGCCCACCGATTCTGTTGATACAAGTGATCAATTAATTAAATAATATATTGAACTAACTTCAATCTCTAGACCAAATCAAATTGTTCTACTAGAAGATAAGTATAGTATCACTATGCAATGCAGTACAGCTCAACCACAAGGTAAATAGTCTGAAAATGGGAACATGCAGTTTGAACCTTCATCAATAATTGCATAAATTCAATAGATTTGTTTAGTAAAGATATATTTTGCCATACCGCATCCATCAACGTCTCCATGAGGGCTAGACTGTTTATGATGACTATCCCAGTTTCCCTTGTAGCTTCAGTTACAAAACCAGCTGGTTTTGGGCCAATGCAAGGAGAAATCATCCTGCAATATTCCTCATGGTCCAGTACTTCTTTCTCACCATCCAAACTCTTAATCCAGAGAGGGCTATCTGCCTGAGCCATCTTCATTAGTTCCTCCATAGAAGACAGTGCAAGATTGAAGAGCATAGACTTATCAAACTGAACTTCACCTCCCATCATTGCCATTGGTGATCTAAGTTGTGGCATTGGATAAGGTGTGCCCAGAACACCTTCTCCAAAGTCTAGCCCCATTGGCAAGGAAGTACCCAGGGTGCTTGAGCCACCAATTTCACTCCTTCCAATAGCAAGTTCAAGACCAGAATCTGAGCCCAGAAGAGTGCTGGGGCTGGCCAAGGACGAGAGTGACCTACCAAGGAACTTGTTTGCCAAGGCACATATTCGATTCAATTCATCCTTAAGCCGAGCATTTTCAATTTTGAGATGGTGCTCCTGAAATGAAATTTGGCCTGGAATAGCCGGGCCACCACATCTGTTACATATGGGGTTTGCCATGGCTTCCCTTATCATACTATTCTCAGCTCGGAGTTTATCATTTTCTTGTTTGAGAATTATATTTTCATGGCGTTCCAGTTGAGTCTAATTCAAGAAACAATTCCATATCAGTACAATATCTAAAAAGCATACCAACATAAGAGACAATAACAATGCCATATCCAGCATAGTTAATTACCTTCATTTGAGTTCGTCTATTTTGAAACCAGAACTTGACCTGTTTATTCTCCAAGCCCAGTCTCTTACTGAGTTCCATCCTTTGCTTCTCGTCAGGATGAGGACACTCCTTGAAAAATCTAAAACAATGTAAACCACAACATCAGTTTATGTTAAACTTATGAAACACCAACTTCTGAATACAGATTGCAGAAATTCATGAAAACATACGCTTCAAGCTCTTGGATTTGATGAGGGGTGTGTCTATGATATTTCTTTCTTCTCTGCCGCTGATCATCACCGGCATCCTGATCATCACCCGAAGCTCCTTCGAAATTATCGCTCCCAGACCGACTTTCATACTCATCATCCCTCATCCTACTCATCAAACCATGATCAAATTCCCCTATAAGACCCATGTCACCATGGCCCTCCATTTTCTGTTGCTGCAAAATCAAATCATCAGTAACAACAAAAACAACAATAATGGATATTAAATGGAACAAATTAAACCAAATCAAATCAAATTTGTATTTAGTGGCCAAACTAATAGGGAGATCGAAATAGATGAAGCAGCATACAGTGAAAATAAGAGAAGAATGAAGAGGTGGCTCAACAATGGAACTACTGGGGATATAGCGGTTGTGTGGAGAAATATCAGCCACAACTCTTGCACTCCCACAGCTGTAGTTACTACTATTGCTCCTAGTTAAACCCTCAAAGCCCATAAAAGAAAAATCTAAATGAAAAGGGAAAAAAAAATGGAAGGATCCTTGTCTCCCAATGCGCCTCTGAATATCAAAATCTCGATGTTTTCCCTCTGACCGCTTCTACTTCTTCTTCTTCTTCTTCTTCTTAGGTTTTGTTTCGAAATTGTCACTGTCGCTATTTTGACCTTAAAACTAGTTTCAGCTAAAACTGACGAATGGGGTTCTTTTTCCTTCTTCTTAGGTATAAACAGAACCAAAAAGGCGTTTGCTTGTCAAAGCCATGCATGACTCCAAATTAACTCCACTCTCCTATCTCTAGAAAAAAAGAAGAGGACAAGAGAAGCCCCATAATTCTGATCCTGCGTTCACACCTGCCTCCCAACTTTTTGAAAGTTGAACAGTTAGAAACAATGGAGGAATTAAGAAAGAAAAGAAGCCATAATATATATATATTTTTGGTTTGTTTGAAAGTATGTGGCACAATTGACCAATACCTTGTCAGTATTGAAGATTTCGAAAGGGAAGGAATATATAAAAACTGATGAGGGAAAGGGAAGGGATTGAAATATAGTTTATCTTCCAAAATCCTCTGTTCACACTCCCCCACCTCACTTGACTTTTCAAGTGAATCATATCAAATCCAAGCCAAAAACACGACACTTCAGGACCATTTTCTTTCTCTTGCTTTTTCTCTCTCTCTCTCTCGTCAGTGGTGATATATGCGGGAAACGGAGAAAAGGTCGATGGAATAGAAACCAACCCAGGTACGGCGAAAAGGATACCTTTAATTTGACAGCGATCAAGGTAAAAGGCCAAAATCGTCTCTTTGGCTTCGAAAACAAGAAAAGTTGCACTTTCTCTCTCTCAGATCTGTGGTAGCGAAAGAGACACAGGATATATATTATATAATATAGTACATCGAAGGGTTTTGGAGACAATGGTTAAAAAATTGCGGAGCTGACTTGCAATGCGACGAGACCGAGTAACCAGAAAGTCAATGGTTTTCTACCTTCTTTTAATATTATTTTTCACAGAATCTGAATCCAATGCCTGCTTGCTGTGCAAGATATTATTACATATTTTTGCTATTTTCTTTTTTATGATAAAATATTTAAATTAGTTAATTTTATAGTAAACTGTTTACATGTATTAAAAAAATAATAACACTGTTTACAAATGGTCAAAGGAACTTATAATTTTTTTAACTTGAATTAAAAATTAGACTCTTAAATTTGTACCTATTAATATTTAAAGCTTATTGTTTTTTTTTTAAATAAATAAATATATATATATGATTTATATAAATTATGGAAGCCATATTTCATGAGACAAATAAAGTCTCAAAGCTGCATTTTGGGGCAATGCAAATTATTTATATATATATAATTATCTAACTGAATTATATTTAAGTATTATTTGGTCGGAAATAGATCTTTCAATATAATTTTTTTCTCACAAGATTTAAAATTGAGACTTATTTTAAGAGGTATTGAATTTCTTGTTACTCAACCCAACTGTTATTAGTAACATAAATTGTTTATAATTTTCAAAATATGAGCCTCTTACCAAGGATTTGAGAGGGTATAATATCATTGCTTGGAAATTTAAAAACAAAATACAAATTTTGAATTAGTTGGATAGCCCATATCCACATTTTCATCAATTATTGATTGATTTTCATTTTTTATTCCAATTTCCCCCATTTCGGATTTTTTTTACCAAGAAAACTCACTTTTATTAAAAATTCATTTCAGATTTGACCAAATCTTGGTTCACCAATATTTTAGTGGAACATATATGTTTAATCTAGTTTTCTTAACCTTTATATTTTTTAGTCTTTCAATCTTGTCTCTCGTTATTTTTTTAATTTATATTTTTCAATTAAAAAATACCAAACAATATATCAATAGAAATATATTTATATCAAATATATTAATATTAATCAATATTGATATAAAATATATATTTATAATAAATTGAATTATTCATAAATTGTGAGCCATTTGACTCATTTCTCAATTTTCAAATCCCATGTGATACACAAGTTCACATATACACAAATACATACATACATACATATATATATATTATACACAGATAACAAGAGCATGTAACAAAAATAGAGGGGAAAAAGAGTGTGACCCACTTAGAAAAAAAATACTTCTTTTAATGAAAAGTATGTTGAGAGATATGAAAATAAAAATATTTATTTAAAAACTATTTTAAATGACACAAAAAATAAACTTTTAATATGAAATCGTAAACTATAGCTTTATGTACAATTAAAGTTGTTTATTATTAATGATCTTTTACAATTTATTTTAAACTTAAAAATTTTATAAAAATATTTTTAACTCCATTTCTTGACAAATGTTTATCAAAGCCACAATAAATTGGCTTTTTATTTGCCCTTAGATATTTACCTTTTTAACATTGATATAATAGAAAATCTTTGAAAATCAAATCTACAGAAGGTTATGTTAAGAAACATAAGATACCATAGTTTAGGACAGACTCTCTATTTCAGAAATTACATAGAAATTAGGATCATTGTTGACAAACTTACAAGTTTAAGGGAACTCATAATGTAAATATAAATTGGTAATGTAAACTTGTATTGTAAACTCGTAAGAATTTAACTATATTAAAAAATAAGCTTTAAAATATAGATTTTTATAATTGAAAGGCAATATCTAAGAATAAATATATTTGAAATCATAATGATTTTGAAACAAATTTATCTATACCTCATAATTCATAGTACTCAACCTAAGAATTTATATATTTAAATAAATATTTATCATTTAATTTTAATAAAAATAATTTATCTGAATATTTTTATGTTATAATAACTTTTTGTATCTGTTCCGTCAAAAAACCGAGAGACTATTCCACCTGGCGTTTGTGTAGTGCAATCTGCCTTTCTGCTTATCCTCTTTCCTTTTTTATTGACCTTCTCTGACCGTTCAGGTTTTTGACCGTTTTTCCTATAATCCCTAATTTATCGGGATATTTCACAAATGATCATTATGGAGTATCACGCTCTTTTCGCATGATCCCTGATTTTTCGTCCTGCGGTTATGATTCCATAACAGCTATGATTCCATAACTGTTACTCCTCATCTGGTGTTTTTGGGGCAATACAGTTTCCGTGGAAAAACCCGTAGTCGGCTACACGTCCGAGATATTGTTCAGTCGGACGATCATTTGACCCTATCATTCAATAACCGAGGTATTACTCGGCTCTTCGCGCTTAAGCTCGGCCTCCGAATTATAGCTCGGTGTATATGAGCCCGGAAAGTGAGACAAAGGGGCATCCATCCACCTCGGACTTGTAATCTCGGCATGCTCATTTAGGCCCGCACACTAGCCCCCCGAGCCTCGAGTCCAATTTGGACAAGAGGGCTCCGAATCACGTGACTGACTAAAGACTTATTTTTTAGAATTTGAATCGTTCCAATCCCCTAGGGCTTCCAAAACCTTTCCAGAGGCTCTTTGTCGTTTCGGTTTCTGAAACGGTAACGTGCTTACACGTACGGCTACGTGCAGCGTTATTTAATGCTGCGTCTTTTCGTCAATCGTAGCACGTTCCCCAATGGTGACGATTGGCTCCCCAAAGTCATGATTAATCTGCTTGTTTTCGAGAAGGGGTTTTCACTATATACATGTAGGACTCGAATGTTCATCCTTTCACTTTAAACTTCATTTGCTTTTCATCCCTCTCTGAATCTTTCCGTCGTCTCTAACCTCCTTTTATCGCCCTTTTCGTCTTTTTCCAGGTACGCCCTCTTCTATACTCCCCCTTTTTCTCAGTTACTACGCTCTATTCCATATTTTTCTTTAATCATTATGAGTTCAAGCCGAGGATCTGAGTCATCAGCTGGGTCGTCCCCTCATCGAATCTTGGTTGAGAGGGAAGTTATAGGCATCGGAGAGGACCCTTCACCATCAAATTCCTCCTTTCCAAGCGGGGAGCTGAATTTTCGTCTGGCCGACCTCCCGACTGAAAGGGAAGCTTCTTCTTCGGCCACTGCTGCGCAAGTAACCGTACCAAACCCGCGAAAAATCACTTCAAGGGTGCGAAAAGATCCAGTTCCCGACATTCAACTTCCGGGATATTATTGGGTTAAGGGAGAAGTTGGATCTTATCACTCTAAATTTTGGACTGTTGAATCGATCATGGAAATGAGGAAATCCATCTCTCTGTCTAGCAGACAAACTGAGGAGGCCGTGGTCGCCGAGCCGTGTACAGAAGATGAACACGTTTTTATGTCGGCACCACGAGGGCAAACACATTTTACTTATATGTATAAAACATTATTTGAGTCACTGGGAGTTGGCCTTCCTTTCTCGGAGTTTGAGTGCGCTGTTTTAAGGGCGTTGAACGTCGCTCCGACTCAGCTTCATCCCAACAGCTGGGCGTTTTTAAAGGCTTTCGAAGTCCTGTGCAGAAAACTGAACATGACACCGACCGCTCCAAAATTTCTCTACTTCTACCAGATCCGATTTGGAAATAAGATCGGCTGGATTTCTCTCAGTGGTATGAATAAAAAGGGAATAATCGGTCCATATACCTCATCCTACAAAGACTTCAAAGGAAGTTTCTTTAAGGTGCGCCCGGCCGAGGGTTACTCGGAGATTTTTTTCAATGAGGAGGGACGACCCAGGTTTCCTCTATACTGGACTCGGACTCCGATCAAATTCCAGTCTTGGTGCTATGAGGATTTGTCGGCATCCGAAAAAGGGGATGTCGACAAGTTAAATAAATTACCTCGGCCCTTGAATGTAAAATCTTACTTAGGCTCCCCTATTCTTCAACTCCTAATAAAGATATTTCACGTGAGTGCTAAGCTTCTTTTTTCTTATGCTGCCATACTTGTCTGAGTTTTTAATACATACTTTCTACTCTGCAGTGGTGATGGGGAAGTTTAACTGGCGATCAATAAAGAACATGGCCCCATCAGCAGGACCTTCTACCAAGAACTTACAGACTTGCCCTGATAAAGAGAAGAGAGGGCATGCCGAAATAATGACGACGCCGGAAGTTGTGGAAATCACCTCCTCTCCACACAGCCCCCCAAGCAAACGCGCTCGGCTTCCGTCCACCGACGAGGAGCCTGTTTCTTCAATTCGCTCACCTCTCCTTCCGTCTCCCATTAGACGCTCACCTTCGAGGATTGATCCGAACATTGCCAGGTTTTTTGGGAGCGGCATCCAGGAAGTTGGGGACAAAGAAGCTTTGCAACAATTGGGTCCCAAGGCTGTTTTGGATTCTGTGTCAGCTATGTGCCTGCGTGCTGCGACTATGGCCTCACTCTGTGGGGAGGAGTTTGAGGAGAGTGACCGTCGCCTGAAAGCTGCTAAAGCCGAGCTTCTGGAAACAACCAATGCAAAAGACAAGGCTTCTTCAGAACTCGCCGAGGCTGCAAAGTCTCAAGCAGCTCTCCTTCTGCAAGTGGAGGAGCTGAAAAAATCTCTCGCTGATGCCGAGGTGAAAATACAAGTGGTCGAAAAAGAGCGGGATGCCCTGACGACTGAAGTTGCTTGGGCGAAGAGCGTTGAAGCCGAATCCTCGGCCCTTGCTGCTAATTTGCAGAAGGATTTGGAACAAGCTAAGAAAAAACAGGCCGAGCTTGAGGCTGACGTTCAGGAAGCCGTGCAACAAATAATGAAGGAGCACAAAGAGGGCTTCCATAAAGCACTTCGTCAGGTGCATCTTTTCCTGCCGAAAATTGAGCTCTCGGCATTTGATGTAAATAAAGACGTCAAAGATGGTATGCTTGTGGACGAGGAAGAATTGTAGGATATTCCTACAGCTTCGGACTGCCCATCTTCTTGACTGTCTATTTCATTTCTTTACTTTGATGTATTGTTCAGACTTATTTCTAAGCAATGATAACAATCTTTTGCCAGTTCCTGACGACCTAACCGCTTTCAAAAAAGTTTTAATATAATCCCGCAGTTCGTTCTTCGACTAGGATTTAATTTATCCTCAGTTCATTTTTGGCCGAGTTTACGATAGAAACCTTGGTTCAAACTTGACCAAGTTTCAATTCGCCGGTTCACACTTGACCGAGTCTTTAACAAAAATTTGGTTCAAACTTGACCAAATTTTATTAGAATGCTCGGTTCATACTTGACCGATTTTTGAACAAATTTTTGGTTCAGACTTGACCAAGTTTCAATTCGCTGGTTCACACTTGACCGAATCTTTAACAAAAATTTGGTTCAAACTTGACCAAATTTTATTAGAATGCTCGATTCATACTTGACCGAGTATTGGTTGTAGACCTCGGTTCATACTTGACCGAATTTTGATTTCCTCGATTCACACTTGACCGAGTATTAGTTGTAGACCTCGGTTCATACTTGACCGAATTTTCATTTCCTCGATTCACACTTGGCGGAGGCTAATAAACATAACCATGAAAAAGAATTTCCCTTTATTAAAACAGATAGGCGTGCCTCGTTAAAACCTTCTCGGCCAAAACCCTCTTTTGCATATTTTGGGACAAAAGACCGAGTTAGGAAAAAGAGTACATCACCTTCCTTGTATACATCAACTAACTGAAATACTTTTTGAGGTGAGAAGCATTCCATGTCCTAGGGATTGCTTCTCCTGACAGCTTTTCTAACCTATATGCTCCATTGCCCAACGCTTCAGTAACTCGGTAAGGCCCTTCCCAATTTGCCGCTAGCTTTCCCTCACCGATGTTCTTCCTTGCTTCACTCTGCTTTCTCCAGACGAGATCTCCAGTAACAAAACTCCTTGGCTTAAGCCGAGAATTATAACGCCGAGCTGCTCTTTGCTTACAAGCTTCTTCTTGAATACGTGCGTTTTCCCTGACCTCTTCGGATAGATCTAGTTCAACTTCCATGCTTTCCTGATTCATATGTTGGTCGGGAAGTATTCGTCTAAAGGACGACTCTCCTACTTCCACCGGGATCATTGCATCTGCTCCAAAAGTCAACCTAAAAGGAGTTTCTTTGGTGCTTGACTGAGGAGTGCAACGATAGGCCCAGAGGATGCTCGGTAATTCCTCGGCCCAGGCCCCCTTGGCTCTTCCCAATCTCTTCTTGAGTTCTCCGAGGATAACCTTGTTTGCCGCTTCTGCCTGCCCGTTGGTTTGGGGATGCTCGACTGAAGACACTCGATGCTTAATACCAAGTTGTTCATAGAATTGCTTCAGGTTTCTATCAACAAACTGTCTTCCATTATCCGTAATCACCGAGTGAGGAATCCCATACCGACAGATAATATTCCTCCATACAAATTTCTGTACTTGCTGTGCCGTGATCTTAGCTAACGATTCCGCCTCAATCCATTTAGTGAAGTAGTCTATGCCCACTAGTAAGAACTTGACCTGCCCTTTACCCATCGGGAAAGGTCCAAGAATATCCATTCCCCAGACCATGAATGGCCACGGAGACATCATTGTGTTCAATTCTTCCGGCGGTGCATGGCGCAGACTACCAAACCTTTGGCACTCATTACACTTCTTACTATACTCAGTACAATCAGCTCGCATAGTGGGCCAATAATAACCGGCCCGGATTACTCTTGCTGCCATAGATCTTCCACCAGTATGCATCCCACACACTCCTTCATGGATTTCACTCATAACATAGTTAGCCTGTTCAGGAGAGAGGCATTTTAAGAGGGGAGTTGAGAATCCTCGCCTGTATAAGTCTCCTCCCATTATTATGTAATGGGAAGATTTCATCTTCAACCTCCTTGCTTCATTCTGGTTGCTGGGTAAGGTCCCTTCCGCTAGATAGTTCCAAATAGGGGTCATCCAGTCCCGATCCACGTTGTCTCCGATCATAACTTCATCAAGATCGATACTGGGCTGATGTATTATTTCTCTGATGATCGTCTCATGTTGTCCGAGCTTTTTGACATTAGCCAATCTGGACAGCAGGTCAGCTCGAGAGTTCTCCTCTCTTGGAATGTGCTCAATCGCAAATTCTTCAAAACATTCTTCCAATCGTTTTACCTTGTCCAAGTACTTTGCCAGCTGTGGATCTTTAGCCTGATAGGCCCCCGAGACTTGTTCAGAAACCAACTGTGAGTCACTCCGACACCTAACTTGCTTCGCTCCCACTTCTTTAGCTAGTTTTAACCCGGCAATAAGAGCTTCGTATTCGGCCTGGTTGTTGGTGACTGAGAAGTCGATTTTAAGAGCCTGTTCCAAAATTAGTCCACCAGGACCTTCCAGAATGATTCTCGCACCGCTCCCTTTAGTGTTAGAGGAGCCATCTACATAAAGTGTCCATCGGACCCCGTCTTTGGAATCGACGGATGGGGTAAGTTCGGCGACAAAATCAGACAAACATTGCGCCTTAATTGGCCCTCTAGGCTCGTATCTTATACCAAACTCTGACAACTCGACTGACCACGATATCATTCGTCCGGCTAATTCGGGTTTCCTCAAGACTTGCTTTACAGAGTGGTCGGTTTTCACAATAACCTCATGACTTTGAAAATAAGGTCGTAACCTTCTCGCCGATGTGACCAGAGTTAGGGCTAACTTTTCAATAGTCTGATACCTCGTTTCAGCGTCGTGCAGTATTCGGCTGATGAAGTATACCGGTATCTGCTGCCTGCCCATTTCTTGTACCATCACCGAGCTAATTGCATGTTCGGTCACCGACATATACAATAGTAATTCTTTGTTGGGAGTCGGCCGATTAAGTATCGGAGGTGCCGAGAAGAAGCCTTTGAAATTCTGAAACGCCTGCTCACATTCCTCATTCCACTCGTACCGCGCGGCCTTTTTAAGCAATTTGAAGAACGACCTAGCTTTCTCCGCTAGCCTCGGTATAAAGCGTGATAGTGATGCTAGTCGCCCCGTCAGTTTCTGCACTTCTTTTATATTTTGGGGGCTTCTCATGTCAATAATAGCTCGGCATTTGTCGAGATTAGCCTCAATACCCCGATGTGTTAACATGAATCCTAAGAATTTCCCCCCGTTAACTCCGAATACGCATTTCTCAGGATTTAACCTCATGTTGTACTTCCGTATTCTTCCGAACACCTCTCCAAGGTCGGCAGCATGCTTGGAGGGATCTTCGGACTTCACTACCATGTCGTCAACATATACCTCCAGGTTTCTTCCAATCTGTTCCTGAAATATTTTATCCATCAACCGTTGGTAAGTAGCCCCAGCATTCTTCAGTCCAAACGGCATCACCTGATAACAATAATTAGCGTCCTCAGTCATGAACGCGGTTTTTTCCTCGTCAGGGGGGTACATCCTTATCTGATTGTACCCGGAGTAAGCATCCAGAAAACTGAGTAGGCCACATCCTGATGCTCCATCTACAAGCCGATCTATGCTCGGGAGGGGGTATGTATCTTTCGGGCATGACTTGTTTAGGTCGGTATAATCCGTGCACATTCTCCACCTTCCATTAGCCTTCTTAACGAGCACCACATTGGCCAACCACGTTGTATATTCAATTTCTCGGATGAACCCAGCATCAATCAACTTTGCAGTTTCTTCCTTCATTGCCCTCCGCCTTTCCTCGCCTACCCGCCTTTTCCTTTGCGCTATCGGCTTAGCTTCTGGGTACACCGCCAGTTTATGGCATAGAAAATTGGGATCAATTCCCGGCATGTCTGAAGAAGTCCATGCGAACAAATCAGCATTGTCCTTCAGCATCTTTGTTATCTGCTCCTTGACCTCACCTCCAAGTTTACTTCCAAGGCTAGTGCACCGTTCTTCACCGGCGAGCTGAAATTTCTGTAATTCTTCAATAGGTTTCGGCCTTTGGTCCTGTACATCAAGTCGAGGATCAAGCTCCACCAAGCCCACTGATGTTGTATCCTTTTTCGTATGTCCACTGCTACCAACCACCCTTCCTCTGGTAACTTTTAGGCTATCCAAATAGCATTGTCTTGCCACCTTTTGGTCAGCTTTTATTGCAATTATGTTTCCGGTCGCCGAGGGAAACTTCATTGTAAGATGCAGAGTGGAAACCACGGCGCCGAGCTCGTTTAACGCAGGTCTACCTATCAAGATATTGTAAGAAGTTACTGCATCAATTATAAGGTACCTGACCATAATGGTTTTTGATCCGAGATCTCCACGGAAGGTGGTCAACAGCTCCACGTATCCTCGGGTGTGAACCTGTTCTCCGGCAAAACCGACCAACGGATCGTGATAAGGCTTGATCGTTTCCTCAGGTATCCCGAGCTTCTGGAAGGTAGAATAATACAATATATCGGCAGAGCTCCCCTGGTCTATCAGTGTTTTCCTGACGACATAATTGGCCACCTCCACAGAAATTACCATGGGGTCATCCTGATTAGGATCAACTCCCTGGAAATCCTCATCCGAAAAGGTGATGGGTGGAGAACTCCGAGGAACTCGGTGCATTGTCGCATTTACCGCCCGAATGTTCCTCAAGTGTCTTCTCCTGGCCGAGCTGGTTGCTCCTCCTCCGGCAAACCCTCCTGCTATAGTATTAATAACCCCTCTGATCCTGTTTCCTTCCCTGTTTCGAGTGTCGTCTGGCTGCACTCCTTCTTTGTTCGATTGCCGAGTTTCCACTTGAGCCCGGACTTGACCTCCCCCTCGGCCTCGCCCATAGGAGGGTCGACTTCCGTTACCCCTTTGTACGAAGTTGCCGAGATGCCCGGCCTGGATCAGCTCCTCAATCTTATTCCGTAATGTCCAACACTCTTCCGTGGTATGACCATAATTGCGATGATACCTGCAATGTTTTGACTGATATGCCGTCTCCGGGGTGTGTCCTGGAGCTGGGAGCCGTATCAATTCGGTACTACAAGCTTCATCCAAAATTCGAGCACGGCTGGTGTTTAGCGGGGTGTAGAAATCATACTTCGGTCCCCGACTAACACCCTCTCTTTTAAACTTCCCCTTCTCTAATGTCGGCCTCAGACTTCCACGACTGCTTGAGTCCGTTCGCCTATCCAGATCAGTCCTGACCTTATTTCTAAACTTTGAGACCTCCTCCATTTGTATATATCTGGCCGCACGATTTCTAAGCTCATCCATGTCGGAAGGTGGTTTTCGACATAGGTGGTCAGCAAACGGTCCCGGCTTGAGAGCCATCAACATCGTGTGCATAGCTACCTCAGGATTTAGATCCCGGATCTTTACCGAGACTGAAGAAAAACGCTCCATGAAACTCCTTAAGGACTCATCCTTCTCCTGTCGTAAGTTTACCAACGCAGCCGATGTAAGCTGGTGGGGTCGGCTGGTCGCGTATTGCGCTTTGAATTTATTAACTAAAGTTTCAAAGCAATCGATAGATCGTGGTTGGAGCCGGGTATACCAACTCAGAGCCGCTCCTTTTAAAGACGTAGGGAAAACCCTACATAATACTGCATCTTCATTTGTGAACAAATTCACCTGCGTGACATACGCATCGACATGCTCATCAGGATCAGTAGTACCATCATATCTTTCTAAGTTTAAACCCTTCCATCCTTTTGGCAATGGCGTCTCCATGATACCATCAACGAACGGATGTCTCCGGGCAGCCTGCTTGTCCCCTCGCAAATTGTCAATGTTGGTCTCTGAATGGTGTGTTTCCTCCCGTCGGCTTCCTTCATGATGTGACCGCTGAACTTCCCTGTTGACATTCCCCCGTTCCCCTCCTCGAGGAAAAGAAGTACTTTCGTGATAGCGTTCCTGCTCCAATTGTCTGTTCCTTTCACGCATCTCCTCATTCTCCTTTCTTAAAGCCTCCATCTCCTCACGCATTGCCCGGATGACAGGATGGTCCTCCAAAGAAGGCCTGTCTTCAGAGCGTCATTCTCCTGCACCCGCGCTGCTCCTGGTTCGCACCATGATTCTTGGTGATGGTGGGATAGTTTTCCTCGGCCCCACGGTGGGCGCCAAAAATGTTCCGTCAAAAAACCGAGAGACTATTCCACCTGGCGTTTGTGTAGTGCAATCTGCCTTTCTGCTTATCCTTTTTCCTTTTTTATTGACCTTCTCTGACCGTTCAGGTTTTTGACCGTTTTTCCTATAATCCCTAATTTATCAGGATATTTCACAAATGATCATTATGGAGTATCACGCTCTTTTCGCATGATCCCTGATTTTTCGTCCTGCGGTTATGATTCCATAACAGCTATGATTCCATAACTGTTACTCCTCATCTGGTGTTTTTGGGGCAATACAGTTTCCGTGGAAAAACCCGTAGTCGGCTACACGTCCGAGATATTGTTCAGTCGGACGATCATTTGACCCTATCATTCAATAACCGAGGTATTACTCGGCTCTTCGCGCTTAAGCTCGGCCTCCGAATTATAGCTCGGTGTATATGAGCCCGGAAAGTGAGACAAAGGGGTATCCATCCACCTCGGACTTGTAATCTCGGCATGCTCATTTAGGCCCGCACAGTATCTATTTACAAAAATTTTTTACAAGATATGTTGTATTTCTTATTTCTTTTTTTTTGGGGCCACCATTGCAGTTTGGATTCGTTAACGGGGTGAAGATTATCATCGCTGTCTAATCTCATTGTGAAATAAAAGTTTATTTATAAAAATATTGCCGACATTTGAAGCCTATGCATTCGGTTTCCATGATCGAACGGGTACTTTGGTCACGTGATGTGCCGACTTCGAATCTTGACATTTATCCTTTTGCTGAATATAAGACAGGAAATATCACCGTGTTCGTACAAGTTTGAAGGGCTACGAGTATTCACACCCCGAGTTAACATTGGGTGAGTTTGATAATAATGATAAGGATGCACATATTTTCTATGACATTAAAAATTTCGAGTCTTGGATTTTTTTTTAATATTACTCTATTCTCCCTTGGTGGTGAATACTGAATAACCAAGAGGGCAAGCAATTCACGAATCACATTCTTGTTCACATAAAGGGGTTACTTAGTATGGATTAAGTGGTTCAATTCTACTATACTAATCACAAAGATAATTCTTGTATTGATTGGCTCACCAGTTATATATATTACAGCTGGAAATTTGATTACATATTAGGTTATGCTCCAAAAGGATAAGAGTTATTCATAATGAGAGATATAACGGGTGTGATTACATCACGTGGAAATAAACTTTAGATCTTAAAGTCTGTTTGATTACCAGAATAACTAAGAATGAATTAGAATGAAATGATTGAGAATGGAATATAATGGAATTATGATTGTAATAAGTTTTTTTGGTATCATATTAAAAATATTGGAATGAAATTTATTTTTCATATTTATTAAGGTAAAAATTAAATTGATAAGAACAAATTATCCTTATAATTCCCCCCTTCCCCATTTGATCTTCCCATCTTCCCTTCTCAGTATCAGATTTCATCTTCACCAACGGCAACGTGAACAATAATCCAATCAAAATCAAAATACAGTCATAATCAAGTACAATACCGAGCAACCTAGATAAAGCAATCCAATATGACGACCATGGGATTTGTGGGTTACAATGCAAAAATCTGTGAATGGAAATCTGTTTGCTACTAACTCAGGATTGTAAGCAACTGCAGTTTTTCTTCTTCCACAAGCGACAACCAAGATGCAGTTCATAGTGAAGACAGTGAGTCGGTGACCAAACCTAGGTTGAGTTGGACATTGCTAATGACCACGACGTCGTACATAGTCACCGACGCTAACGATGACAACATCGGACATTGACAAAGAAGGTGACCACGATGATGATGACAGTTGTGGAGGTTGGAGGTTGAAGCTGATTTCTATCTGATGCATGATGATGATGACAAAGACGATCGTGGGATGGGAGTGAAAGAGATGAGTGATGGAGTTGAGTGCATTTTATGTCATTTACCTCAATCTTAGTAGTAGTAGTTAGAAAAGGCAAATGGTCCTAGTGATAATCCTCATTCCCAAATTTTAGAGCATATTTATTCTTATGAAAGTTTAGATTCCCATATTAAAGTGTAACCAAATAATTCATCACTAGGAATAAAATTTAGATTTCCACTCTAGAAATATTTGGGAATCGAACCAAGGTTCTTAGTTTTATTTGTCTTATTTTATTTTCCTTTCGTTGGATTTTTAATCCCTTCTTTTACCAAAAAAAAAAAGAAAAACTCTAAGTTTTAATTTGATTTGTGGGCAAAAAAAGTATTAATTTGGTCATTCAAATTTGTTAAGTTTCTTTTCAATATTTTAACTTTAAAAATATCATTAAAGTTTATTTCTTAACACTATTAATTTACTAAATGAAAAAAAAGGACATTGATTTAGATTAATTAATTTACTTTTAATAATTTAAACCATTTATCATGCCTTGGTTAAAAAAATCCACCTATCATGCTAATATAAGTTTATAACAGATAAAAAATATTTCTTTTCTTTTTCTTTTAACTCCTAGATTTTTGTAGTTAAAAAAAATTAGACTTAGTATTGGCCATGGATCCTTTCAGTTGGACCATTTTTTTTTTTTTTGATATATTTGGACAAAAGAAAAGTGCATCATTGTTAAAAGAAAAAAGACAGAAAAAAGAAAAATTCACAAGAGGAAGGAAAACATGTAAGTTGCATGCATAATTCTAATTCCAAGAGTCTATTTTATTACTGGTGATTTTTTTTTTAAAAGCAAAAATGTCTAAACATAAGAGTGCACATACAGAATGTGCACATTAGAAATACCAACAAAGGTTGATCTGGTAAAAGTGCGACTTATATTTCATAAAAATATAAGTTTGAATCATACTGCTAAAGTGAGGGTCTCATTAATAAGTAATTTATAAGTACCAAAAGAAGTATTCTTTGAGCTCTGGTATCTCCCTTGGCCTTAATAAGATCTCCCTTGGCCTTAATAAATCCCTAGAACCAAACCAATTTAAACTCTTTGTTTTCCATTGCTTCACGGTTGATTGGTATTGTCCATTTCTAATGAGTGATGATTAAAATTTTTGGACAGCCCCATAAACATAAGAATTTTTAATGGAAATTTTTTACTGAATTTTAGAAGTTAAAAATTTAAAAAAAGAAACTTTATAAAAGTAAATAACTAATCACAACCTCGGAAGCACACCAAATTAAATGATGAAAATCATGGTTCAAAAAACCTGATCAGACTGGCCGATTCAACTGGGAACCGGCCCCTGGTCGGGTCCGGTAATAGATGGCAACTGGAGAGTTTTGAAACTGGTGGGAACCGGTCAAGAATCGGTCAAACCGGTACAAAAACCGGTTTGAACCGGTTCCCCCCCCCCTTTTTTTTAATTTTTTAAAAAATATTTTTAAAATAAAATAATATTATTTTTAGTACTAAATAACATTATTTTTAATATAAATTTTTTTCTTTCTATATTATAATATGTTATAAATATTATTATAATACATAATTTTTAATAATGATAAATTTACTTAACAAATAAGATAAAAATAGAATATCAATTGATTATTTTGAATTCAAAATATAATTATAGATGAATATTAACTTGTTTAGATTTTAATATTAGATTGTAAAACTTATTAATAATATTTTTAATTTTTTATATATTATTAAATTTACTTTTTATTCTAAAATACATGTTAATTTTATAATTATGGATAAATAACTTTTATATTTTTTTATCTATATTATTAAAAATATATTAATTTATTCACAACCGGTCTAATCCCGATCCGACCACTGAACCTTGAACCGTTGTCTTATTCGGTTTAATGGCCGGCCTGATTTTTTGAACCTTGATGAAAACTATAGATTTTCTATTCAAAATTTAAAGAATTTTGACATTTACACATTAGTTATTGCAATAAAGTAAATCTATATATCTTTAACTATGTATCTTAATAAATCTATAGTTAGCTGCATATTTTATACTATAGGCCAAGAGCTCCACGTGATACAATCTGTTTTAGTAAAGTTGGACCCAACACGTTACAAACAATTTAATTCGTGCATTTATAAGCATTTATATAAATTCACCAAGACGGAAATGGAATATTAAAGTGTAAAATTACATCATATAACCCATTTGCCCATTTGGTTAGAATAGGAAAAAAGCATTTTCTTTATATATATATATAATATACAAAATTTATTATATTATTATTTAATTAATTATAACTTTTTATTATCTTTTATATATAGGAGAATAAGAAATATTCTTCATTCATAATTTTTTTTTTCATTTCACTCTAATTTTGCTCTATTTTTATGTTGATTGCATTTTGCGTGCCAAAGGACCCTTATTAACTTTGCTGCAATGAAGCAAGGAAATGGGCTCCTTGTGTTTCAGAAGCAAAACGACGTCATTTTCTTTCCGTGGATCTCCTGAACGGCTATGATTGTCTCATTGTGCTAAAACGGCGTCATTTTTCTCGGCACATGAGGCGAACATGACTCTTTTGCACAGGAGACGATCAGAATACATCTGTACTGGACTTCTTTGGGGCCGGAACGTCTGTACTGGATTGAGTTTGTTTGGGTCTAGTGTTTGGGCCCCACGATTCGGAATTTTTGACGCATTAAGGCTGGGTTTCGTCATTGGGCTCTCTCTTAGCCGTTTTATTGGATAGATTAAAAACGAGAGGCAAAATTTTATGGACGTTGTGCCTTTCATCATTGATCATGTTTAATTGGTTTTTTCTCAGCATTTTCTTGGGCCTTTTTTTTTTGGTATTTGGCATATATTCTGTAGAAATGCATTGGACCATTAAAGGGTAGGTTCTTTAATGGACTTGATTGGCTAGGTTTTGGACAACATTTAAATTTGAGCAAGTTTTGGACTTAATACTCAGTAGGCCAGAAATTTAATTTTTTGGGCAAGCAAAATAAATTTTGTACCAAGAAAAAGAAGAAAAAGAAAATTAATAATAATGGTTATTATTATTATCAATAAAAGCATTATTATTATTATTATTATCAATAAAAGCATAATCTAACTAGGTTTGGGAGCACCATTCACCAAGACACATAATACTATTAATAACGTTGTTTGATTCCTCTTGAACTTTCTTCTCCAAATTCATTTATCTATCCCACTGCAAATGGACTATTGTTTATTGGGTGGGTTTGTGCATGGCTTGCAAGGATCGGTTTGGATGACTTACTCTTTTAAGTTTTGGATTGCATGAGTGTGCCCAAGTTACTACCGCATCTTGCTTGCACTTTAAGTTTTGCATTTGATGATTTCCCTCCTTAGATAATTTCTTGTTTTCTAGAATCCAACTAGATTTGGGAGCACTATTCACCAAGATACATAACACTATTCATAATACTGTTTGATCCCTCTTGAACTTTCTTCTCTAAATTCATTTACCTGTTCCATTGTCAATGGACTATTGTTTGTTGGGTGGGTTTATGTGTGGCTTGCAAGATAAAGATCATTTTGGATGACTTGCTCTTTAACTTTTGGAGTGCATGATTGTGCCCCAAATCACTACCGCATCCTATTTACACTTTAAGTTTCACATTTGATGATTTCCCTCCTCAGATAACTTCACGTTCCATTAGTTAATTTTATTACTCCTCGGCTTGTCCTTCCTCTTCTTCTTACCTTTGATTTACAAAGTCTTGCTTTTTCTTTTTTTGATTTATGATGGTTGGTGATGGGGTTGGCATTTTTTTTTGCGGATTTAAACAATTTTTTGCCGATTGATGATGATTTTGCGGATTGATCGTTTGGTGCCTTATGGATTAGTGACTACGTTTTTTGTTTCCTTTCAGTGCTTAGTGTAGAGAAAAGAGAAGAGTTGACTCGAAAGGAGTCAATAAATTTGGTGGTGTTTTACCTTGGCTGTAGACTCCCATAACCAAAATCCATCTTCAAGATCGTTGCAATAGAAGGAGGGTCTCTTGCAATTTTTCTGAAGCAAGATTATAAACAACAGTTAAGATAATAGGGGATTGCCATATGTCTTTGAAATTCCAGATATTTTAGCTATCGTCTTACATGAAGTTTTGAAAATTAGCATCCTGGCAAAGCACAAGGTGCTATCATCAAGCCCTAAATTGTCTTTGCTTCATAGGGTAGATGACAGCTTTAGCTATTTGCATTGACATGGAAAGCTTACTCTAATTATTGTAACTGGTGGTTTCTCACTTTCCTTGGGAAAGTTGATTGAAATGCTTATAGTTGGATTTGTGGTAGGTTCATAGAAATTTTGTTTTCCAAACACCCTTTGTAGAAAACTTAGAATGTGATGCTTTTTTTTGGATACCAATAGGTCATCCATATGGTCTTGTTAGTATATTTACACGTAGTTATGTGGATTTGCTGTATCTTTTACATTGTGAGTTTTGTATTATAGTTGGTTGTTGTCCTCTAAAATGGTCCTACATTGTATTATAATTAAATATTGTTGTCTTATACATTACAGATTTATTTTATAAATTTTCTTCATTCCTATCTTTCTAGCATCAAATAGTATATATGTGTACTTGGTAAAAAAAAAAATATATATATATATATATATGTATACTCAACACAAAAGATTTCCACATATAAATTGTAACATCCTAAGAGTTTGGGACTAAGCCTTGAACAAAAACACTTTGAAAAGGACACATTAGGATGAAAAACATGAGAAAAAAGGCTTAGGAAACTAAGAAAGACATGATTAGATGACTGAGTATTGAAACTGGGAAGTAAAAGGACCCAAAAGGTGGGAGCTCTACTGTGGTGCCGTGACATTGATACCTGTTATCTATGACAACAGTTTTTTGGTTTTCTAGTCGAATTTTAGATGTGCACAACTTCTTGTCTGGATGTTTGATTTATGTAATTCCAAAATCTATAAGTCACATTCAATCCCCTCTAACTACAGGTGTAGACTGCACCTCAAAATTCTTTCGTATGGAGATTTTGCATCCCAGGACCAAAATGGTTACTTTTAGCCTAGTTGTTGCTCTAATACCTCCAAAAACCAAACCACAACCAATTTGACCATTATACTTACACTCACAAGTCACAAATGGTACAAGGACATTGTTCAAGGCAGTTGCACCTTAACGAAAACCACTTTCTTAGGATTTGACTTGTTTGAACTCCAAACTTCACCAATGGGTGATATACCCATTATCTCAAAATTCCTCCTATGGAGATTTTGCATCCCAGGACTGAAATGGTTACTTTAGCCAAGTTTTGGCTCTAATATCTCCAAAAACCAAATCATAACCAATTTGACCACAACCAATTTGATTACTACACCTGTACTCATAAGTCACAAATGGTACAAGGACACAGTTCAAGGTAATTGTAGTTAAAGGAAACCACTTCCTTAGGATTTAATATGCTTGAACCCCAAACTCTACCAATGGGTGACAAACCCATTTTCCACCAAGCTCACCAAGACCCTAAACATCCTTATAAACTATCCAAACTTATCGAAATAAACATGGGATAGTTAGTACCCTAAACACGAATTTGCTTCAACCATGAATGGGCCAGTCACTTTGGAATACCCAACAACCACAATTACCAACAATACATTGCATCAAGGAAGTTTAAACCAATCTTGAGGATTTAGGTAACATAGGCCATGCATGAAAGTCAAGAACCTAAAGACACTCCTAAGGAACTAAAACATACAACATTACATATGATATCAATCAATGCTCTACACTTGGCATAGTACTAAACAGATGAAACATGTGTTATCAAATAAACACATACCAATCAATGGTATTCAAATATCCCGCTTGCCACCAAGGGGAGCTAACCTTCCTTAGCTTTCTCCTTGCTAGAACCAGAGTCATTTTATGAAAATGTTATCTATTAGGGTAAGATAAAAGTCCCAATAACTAATGAGCAACTCAAAAACAAGAATATCATTTCAAATTACATTTCTACATGGCAAGTATGAGAAGCAATAATGCAATGCACATGATATACAATGAGTTCCCACAACAATCACGGCTAGAACCAATAGATACTTACCATTATTAGGTAAACCCAATAAGTGGTCCCTTTCCAACAATTGATGAAGGTCGATTCTGGGACAACCATTAAGCTCACCTCTCATTAGTCATGGCTCAGCCAAAGGCCATTATACTAGTGGTTGGACCATGACTCTTATTCCCTTGGATCACTTGAATTGGTGGTGATTTAAAGAAGGTGCATCCTCAATCCACAGATACTTGGGTCTCCTAGCTAAAGGACGATGATTTAGTGACATGGATATGTCACATCTCATCACCTATACACAATGTCTCATGTACCATTTAGAGGATTGGCATACAATGAAGCATTTCAATGACATTATCACCCAATCAACATATGCCCAAGCATGCATAGTACTGAGTGATAATGCCAATATGCCATGCTAACATGTCATCTCACATCATACATCATCATCATGCTAACACAATAACAACATACAATAAATAGTCATGGGATGTACTACAAATCACATATACGTTTATTATGCTATCAAACTTTCATGTTTTATTCATCATTATTGTCATTATCATCATCATCATCATCATCATATTATCATACTAGCATAGTGTCCTTATATAAGAAAAGAATAGAGCAATGTACAATAATCATATATGAAGCTACTAGTCATATGCTTCCTTGTAATCATACATGCATTCATTATCTTTAGCGAATACATGGTGTGAATATACATATATATATATACAAGTGGAAAAAATGTTACAAAAATCTTACTAGCTATGTCAACCATATATCATGATATGAAAAGTTATAAGTATATATGTATATGTATAAAATAATAATAATTACAGCTTGGTTACCTCAAGTTGCCCACAAATACACACAACTATGGAAGACCATCAGAGCACCAATTACATGTGTACAAGAGAGATGTAACCAAGTTAACATATGATATTCTAAGCATAAATCAAAACCCAAACATTCAACAAAATCTAATTGAACCATTCAAACTATCCAAGCCATTTGGTGCCTAAAAGGGCCTAATTTCTTCATACAACTAGGTAGCTACTTACCAACGAATTTGACATTTCTTGAAGGCTTCCCAAAGTATAGAGACTTTCATCAAGCAAGCTTACATAAACCATTAATTTAACTACACATCAAGTGAGTACATAGCCTCCAATTAACCATAAATTTGAATTCAAGGCGTTTAACCCATAAAATCAAATGACCAACACCATACCTTCTCATGTTTGAACTCAAAACAACTCTCTAAACTTGCCATGACCCAAAAAAATTCATGCACCAAGAAAACCCATGTGGTAGAGACTAGGGTTTAACAAGAGCAAGCTTCAAAACTGAAGATACTTAACCCCCCATACTTAATAACCCTTTACAATAACCCATTGAAATATTTCAACTCATAAATTTTGATTAAAACATTAGAGAACTTGGAGATCCACCAAAACCCATGAATTCAAATATGAAATTTGAGAAATTAGGAGGGGGAGAATTATAAACCACATTACCTTGGAGAATCATGCCTCCCAAGGCCAAGGATTCACGCCCACAAGCCCAAACACAGAAACCCTAGTGAAGCTCACAATTTTCTCCTCATTTATTTACTATTTTAGCATTTGCTTTCCCTTCTATTTTATACAAAATTTGTGACTAGCACTATGGTGAGCTTATCTAGCACCACGATGCTAGTTATCTTTATCTTGAAAATCCAATGCTCTACTTTGTCTCTTGTTGTACCTTACTTTTTTATATTACTTCCCATATATAATAGCATATATGATGCTAAAATAAGTTAATTTAGAAGCTTGAATAATTTAAAAAATCAAATGAGAAGAATTCAAAATTTTTAAAACACTATTCATTCGGTAACCCAATTTTCTGGCTAAACTTTGAAAAATCATAACTAAATTCAAAAAAATCATATGTGGATGATTCAAGTCTTTTAAAATAGCTAAAAATATTTCCTACATGAGAAAAATATGTAATTAGAATTTAATTGAGCCAATTCATATATTAAATTCATCCAATTTCTACTGTTCATTTGGTCATAATTATTTTTCCAGGTTTTCTGAACTGTCTTAAAAAATTCATAATTTCTAGCATCCACATCCAAATCAAGTGATTTTTAACTCTTTGGAAAGATCTCCGAGTCTACTTTCCAGAAATATAAAGAAATTAAATTTTGAATGAACAATACTCGTATAAAGATCCAGTGCTCAAAATGGATAGTTTTATATACTAACCATCAAAACTAATTACATAGCATGCTTACATATCCAAATTCATCCAAAATATGTTCCTACCATTACAAATTTTCTAGAGGAACATAATGGTAGCTAGGCACAACTTCATAAAAGCATATGTAATTTTACATAAAATTACAAGAAAGCAAGTAATTAAGGCAACTATCAATCTAATCATCATTAGTCTTCTCCTTGCCTCTTGTCTTCTTGGAGGTTCTACTATCACTTGAACCTATAATGTTAATGCTTTGGGAGTGAGATTTAGGAATTTTAGTAGCTAACTCATTCAATGCATTTATATTATTCAAGTTTCACAAAAATTCACATATAATCACTAAAAAACATATTGTCAAATAAAAATTTTGGCAAAATTTCCCCTTAGAAAATGGACATCCCAAGGAAAAATTCCTTTATTTTACAACCAAAACCAATCACAAATAAACACAAGAACAATATGGCATATAATTTGCATGAAAGAAACGTTATAGAAAAACATAGAAGCAAGTAAATGAACCAAGCTATCTTTTATGAAATTCTTTACTTTCCCACTTGGAACCAAAGCTTCCACTAACTTTCTTGAAATCCCACAAGTTCTAAAACATCGTTAAACATGCACTAAATCAATTAAAGTAAGGGGCTACTTTACAAAGTACTTCTCAAACCCTAAAACTCATTCTTTATATTTGAGTTTTTTTTAGTCTAACACTTATTCTTAGCTAATTTGGACCAAAAGAATCCATTTTTAACATCAAAAATTTGAAAATCCAACTCCTTCCTATCGTACTAAGCTTACCAACAAAATCAGGGGTTTGGGGGGTAAAATGGTTTTTTCAATTTCTTGCTTCCAAACCTTCCAAAACTTGTTCCTTTCACTTAATCTCATACTTTCTCTAAACTTTATGGCATAAAACCACTCCCTTTCTCAAATCTATGTTAAGGCTGAAATTTAAACAACATGGGAGAAGAAGAGAACTTGAAAATCTCGCTAAACTACTCAAAACTTGAAGGAAAAATCTTTAAAAGTTTAGAGAAGATTTTACCTTTTTTTCTTCTCTCTTTTCTTCCTTCTCCTTCTCCATGGCTTCCTATTCCCTTCTTGGTGTTATTTTGCTGCTCTCCCTCTCTCTTTCCTTACTCTTTAGGTTGGCCAAAATATGGAAGCAAGAGGAAGTATATATAAAAATTGCAACCAATGACAACTTGACACAAAAAATTCTTGGTTTCTCTTAAGAAAATGACATAATTAATTAAATAATGGAAATTCCCATGTGCAGCTTGGTTTGCATGAAATTGAGTGTCTTTTTGTCCAAAAATATTGTACTTTTATTCATCCAGATATATCCTGGATCACATAGTAGGATAAGGTTAATGTTGTTGTTATTGTTGTATATCCTGGACCAGTCTAAACAAATAAAATCACTTTAATAGTATATTTTACTATTATTTGGATACTAGTTGTAATTGTATTAGGATATAAAATTATCATAATATGCTATCTCAATTGGTCAAAATGTGGGCTCACATACATTTTTGTTACTTTATCCACCTTTTTTGGGGCTCATAATGGCCTTTTTTTGTGTTCACATGGAATTTTTCTTCACATAAATTTTGTTAACCTTAATACATTATATCATTGGGTCTAACTTATTAAGAGCTTTGTTTTGATATAAAATTTGCATGATTTTGAAATTACCTTTAATGTGCAAAAATGTAATTTTTGAAACTTTCGGTTCTTAGCTGTAATTTTCCCAGGGACTACAATGCAATAAATTCTTTCTCTAGGGGCTAAAATATAATTTTTATATTCTATTTCCTTGACATGAAATTTGACCTTTTTGCCTTTTTTTCACATCTATTCACATATATCAGTTTTTTCTAATATTTCATTATATTTTACATTATCTAAAAATTTTAGGATATTACATTTCTCACTGTGGCATATATTGAGTCAACCACGACATGTAGTGAGGCCTTTATAGCATGGATCATTTTTGTCTCCAACCTTCACTTGTTCCACTTTTCCTTGTTTCCTCCAATCCTGTAAAATCCCAAGGTTACCCTTTCATGAGTCCACTTATATGTTTGGAAGAATTGATTCAAGGTCACTACATAAACCATAGAAATTGTATGCCTTTGCTCATCGTAAATGAGAGATATAAGTAGGTTAGAAAGCTATAGCCCTATATAACATTACAAATAAGGTTGAAAAGATCATGGAAGCATTAATTTAAAGCTAAGCTCACTAAGCAAGATAACTTGCTTGGAAGCTCTAGGTTAAAAAAACTATCATTTTCCTAATTTAATTGTTAATCACCTCCACTTATTGGTAGCATGATGTGGATATACTTTTTTATTTATCTTATAAATTGTTTCTATTGACTTGTGAAATATGTCTATTGAGGACATTAATAATAGAATATATTACTTTTTTTTTTAAATGAAAGGGCAATGTATTCAATCTGTGTAATTTTTTTATTGTTGATGGAATAAATGGAATGTAGAACTAATATGCTAATAGAGAAGTAAAGCTAATGAAAATAACAAGTGGATCACCTTAAGAATTTTAATGGGGTTTGTAATTAAGTCTATTTGCCACTTATTGGCTTTTATTTACTTAGTTTTTTCTTTCAATGACGCTTTATTTTTTGTCAACAACAACACTTTGCTTACTTAATGATTGGTAAATTGTGCTTGATGTTAGGCCTCTCAAAGCTAATTAAATAACACTACTACAGATTTGGGTTTCAGGAACGCACAATCTGAAATGTTTATTAAATAAAATGTGCTAGAAAAGGATTTTGGGAACGTGTTTTCAAAACACATGCTAGAAAATTGACCTTGGAGAACATTTTGTTTAACAAAACATTCCTGAAAGTTTACCATTCTATATACTGTTTTGGTTAAAGACCTTTGAAAACATTCATTTGAATAAACGTTCTCGAAGACTAGCCTCTGTGTTAGATGTTCATCTCATTTGAACATTCCCGGTTTCCATTTTTTTGTTTTTTAATTTTTAACCAAACATAAAGGCATCGAATCTACGTCAGAAGCTCCTACCTATCCCTTCTACTCGAAGCTCTTTTCCTTCCCTCTCACCCATCACCATTACCATCACCGATGACCTCTCTAGCAAGACATTCGGCACTTCCCTCCATCTGTCACCAGAAATACTCATTTTCAGCACCCCAACCCCCAAAAGCTCAACCCCTTTGACATTTGATGCTTCCTTAAACATCCGTCATTCTTCCTCCCCTGGCAAAACCCTTCATTTTTAACCAAAAGCAGCTTCGTTTTGGACGGCCCAACCCCCTAAAGCTTACCCCGAATGACATTTGGCGTTCCCCCTAACTTTGGCTCATGGGTTCTAGTTTGAGGTTTGAGTTCAAGCATGGGTTTTGGTTTGGGTTCATGGTTCGTGGGTTTGTTTTGGTTCTTTCATGGTTTCTAGTTCAAATTTAAGGTCTGATGTTGTAAGGATGGTGGATTATTCTACCATTTTCAGAACTTGCTTCTCTTGCCTCACCTATGTGTGTCTGGCTCTGTTTGAGGTAATGCCTTTTCTTTTTTTTTTTCTTTCGACATTATCTTGCTTAGATGCCATTTGTCTTCAAGAAATACAATGAAGAAATGCAGTAATGGATTTGCAATTTCTAAAACTCTAATGAATGCAAACGAAAATTGTATATATATTCATGACTTCTTTATATATATATACAGACACACAAATAGATATCTATATGGGGGAAGGAATGGCTTGGATTGATCAGTTTGATGATAATCATATTCTCGTGTCATTTTCTTTTCCAATATATAAAGGCAGCTAATGCACAATTTGCTAATGCGTCGGCTATCATTGTCATAAATTATGGGAAAAGTAAACTTAATCTACTGGCTAAACTTTAACGAGAAAGCATCATGTCATATGGTACAATGACTATATTGTGCCCATGTTTAAGCAGAAATGGGATCAAGATTAATTCTTATCTTTTCTAGGTTTTTTGTTCTTTGATAGTGCACTCCATTGAAGTAGCTGCTTCATAAGCATGTTGAACAGTTCATATCTAGAAAGTAGACTATTGGTTGGTTTTTTGGACATATATGAGGATCTGACTCGTTTATTTTATTAAACAAAATTTGAGATGAATAGTTTAATATAGCATTTTGAATATAAAATTCCAAGATAGATTAGAACTCTAAAATGCAAGGAATCCTTCCACTATTCATTTTTACAGCCTGTTTATTTTGTTAGCAGAACTTTTCAAGATGGTCCACAATGCTAATGAAACCCTTTTGGACATAAACATTCCTATTACATGCTAACAAAAGATGCAGGAAAAAGGTTGATGAGAATGCTGAAGAGTTCTGCATCTGGTAAGGTTTTTCTGTTCTTTACAATATTTTTAGCATCTATTGTTCATCCTTTAGTTGTTTTGCAATTGTTCCAATTTACTAACATATCACAATATCTATAATTCAATGGTAGTTTTCTTACAAGTGTTTTCCTTTCTGTAGTGTTTGTGCAACTATACTCTCCACGTCAACATGCATTTGATGCAACAAAAGTATTTATATGGTTGATGGCAGTTGGGACTATAGTGTGTGCATCTTATTGGTCACCCTATACACTTTGTTTGTTATTGATTGAATGATTAAATATTTAATAACAAGCCTTCCTGCCAACTTGAAAGCAATATGGCAACATTTTGGATTAATTAAATTTTTATGACAATTTTTTAATGAAAAAGATCATATTCTTGGTTTGTCTTCTTCGTTGATTTATGTGCTTCCACTTCTTCGTTTGAACCCATACCTATTTTATGTGAGAAGTTTGTCTTTGATGTGACAAGCACATTGGTTAATATTAATATTATTTATTATTTATTATGTTTAATTCTCAAATGTGTTTGATAGTCGTTTAAATTGAAGGACTTAATTTTCAGTGAATTATCTAGAAGTTTTATATATTTTTATTTTTTTCTTTTTAGATGCTAATTTTATTCTCTTTATTTATTGCTAGCACTCTGAGCGTGTGCTTTTTAGGTAATATCTATTATATGTTTTTTTATCATCTTCTGGATTATAATATGATAACCAAGTTAGGTAGATTTCTTACTACTTTCTTGGTTTGTGCATATTTCTTTGGACTTGAACATCATAGAAACTTGGCCTAATATGAGAAATATAGATTAGAACTAGATTTGGCTATCTCACATTTCTAAACTCAGTTACCTTTGATCCTTTTAGGTTCCAAACATTAGAACTCTTACTATATGTTTGTTTAAAATTGTCTTCCTCCTTTCCCTGTCATACATATTCTGTAGTGCATGACTTAGTTATATGATAACTTTTATTATTGCTACTGTTATGAGTTGTATATCTTGAAGTGGCCACAAGTCACTAAGGGAAGGAGGCATAAACTAAAGAAAAATATTTCTCTTTAGTCTACATACACTTTGATTAAGGGGTCATTATTGAATATTCATTCAATTAATTTCTATGTTCTTCTAGTGTGACCTTCACAGCAATTGAGATGGCAAAAGGAGAGCTTCCAACTTGGTGACCTTCACTCTTGAGAGTGCTTTTTATCATACCTTATGAGAACCCATCACAGGTTCTGTTCTTTAATATCAAAACTAATTTACATGAAGTTTGGTGGATAGGAATATTTTTCCAAGTTTAAAAATAGTTGACAATTAGTGTTCTTATGTGCAACTAGATGAATTAAATTAAGCATTTGTAGGGTGATATTGAGAAAATTTAGTTGTGGACTCCAAATATATAATATTTTCTGTTAATTTATTCTTTATTCATTATTTTTATTACCACTGAAGTATATAATTGACATAGCTTTCCTTTTGACTGTTGTTTCAGGTTACTACAGCTAATCAAAGAACTGCGTTGCCTATAGTTTGAATAGGCAAGTTTCAATATTTCATTGTTGTTTAGTGTTGGATACACCTTGGATTTGCTTAGAAAAATGTTAGATCTTAACTATTGGAGTTTGTTGCTGATTCATAATTAAGGAGGTTGAATAATAGACTATGGCAAATCAATGCAGTTTTGAGGAGGCAAGCCAAAATTGAATGTTATGCTCATAGCCTGAGTTATTCTTCCCATTAGTGGTAGGATACCTAAAATTGAAGTTATAGGGGATCCAAGAAAGTAGGAGTTGATTATATATCAAGTATAGTTGTAAAAAGTAGATGTTTTAGAGTTATTTTTTTTGTAGAGATCCTTTTTTTGTTTTGTTTTTACTTTTTATAACTTTGTATTTTTTGTGATTTATTAGACATTTGTAAGTTGATATTGATAGATTAATAGTAATGGATATAAGCTTTTTTTGTTTGGGATAGTTAGATTATTTGATTTGGTATTGTGTGATATTGTTTGAGTGGTTGAAACATGATAGCAAGAAAATGAATTATTTTTCTTTCTTTTAAAACTAGTTTCAGAAACATTTCAATCTAAGAACTTGTCCAAAGACTAATACGCAGGCATGCTTCCTATTGAGAAACATTCCCAAAAGCAGTATTGGGGGGGGGGGGTCATTTCAAACCAAGAAGCATGCCACAAAGTTGGTATCCCTGAACCTTTTTTAGTTGGAAGTATGCCCCAAGACTAGTCTTTGGGGATGATTCAAAAAAAAAAAAAGAAGCGTTCTAGAATTCTTTGGGAATGATCACATATGAAACACTTCAAAAACATTCCAGAAGTTGAAAAACAAACGTCGCAGAAGTCTATTTCTATAGTAGTGTAATATTATGGTTGATATTTATCTTGAACTTTGTTCATTGTATCATGTGGAAGGTTGGTATAATATTTTCATTTCAGAGAGTGTATATGTAATATCCTGAAAATTCTTTTAAATATTTAAGGCTCAATATTTGAAAATTTATAAGAAATTTGTAAAAATGGGTATACGCCATTTTGCATAGTATAAGGTGAAGAGGGTAATTATCTCGATCAGAAGAAAAAAATGAGAAAATGACCATTTTGTCCCTGAAGAAAGAAAAAGAAAAAGAAAAGAAAAAGGAAAAAGGAAAAGAAAAAAAAGGAGAAAAAAGTGAGAGAACGGAGGCGGTGGACGTCACACGGGAATGAAACAAATTTTATGAATTTTGGTAAAAATTACACCTAATGATCTGAAAGTTTTAAAAATTATAAATATATTCTGAGTCAAGGGCATTTTTATAAATATGAAAAATTATAGTCAAAATGAAGCTCTCAATGAGCTAAGACCATTGGAATATAGTATGTAATTTATTGAGATTAAAATAATATTATTGGGTAATTATGATTTAATATTAATATCTTACCCGATAAATGTCAGTCTGGACTGCAGGAAGAAGCAGTATTCATTCAAGAAAAATGTGTGGGTCTTATATTTGGACCAATTGGGATAATTATATTATGGTAATTTTATGATTATAATTAGTATCCCAATAATAGTAAAATATACTGCTAAAGTAACTTTAATTGTCCAGACCGGTCCAGGATATATCTGGATAAGTAAATAACTAAAATTTTTGGACCAAAATACCCTCCATTTCATGCTGACCAAGCTGCACATGGGGAATTCCAATTATTTAATACTTAAGTCATTTTCTAAGAAAATTCAAGAGCATTAGGTGGCAAACTTTCATTGGTTGATAAAATTTATATATACTCCCTTCCTTCTTATGATTTGGCCGACCATTTAGAAAGGAAATGAGGAAGAGAAGTCTTCCATTTTGAGAGGGAGAGAGCAGCATGTGAAGGTGAAGGAAAAAGAGGAGAAAAAGGAGAAGAAAATTCCAAATAAATTGGTAAGCAAGTTCCTTTCAATTTGTAAGTATCCTAACATAGTTTCTAAGTAATTTGAGTTAGGTTTCTGGGGTTTTTCTCCTTCTCCCTTTGCTGTTCTAATCTTGGCCTAAGCATGATAAGAAGAGGGAAGGAGTTTTTAAGCCATAAATTTACAAGAAAGCATGAGATTTTTCAAGAAAAGTAAACTAGGTGTGTTTTAAAGCAAGTTTTTGTGAGAAACCAATTTCTTCCTCTTAAGAACAGATTTTGGTTAGACTAATAAGGTGGGAAGGAGCTGGATTTTCATGTATTTGATGGCAAAAATGAGTTTCCCATGATGAAAAACCTTAAAGACAAGCATTGGCTCAATGATTAGGCTTTAGATAAAGAAATTGAGTCTTTAGGGTTTTAATGAGACTTTATGAAGTAGCTACTTGTTCTAGTTGATTGAACAAGTGTTTAATGATATTAAGGGGTTTGAGGAAGCCTAAGGAGGCTAGTGGAAGCATTAGATTCAAGAGGAAGAGCCAAAAGAATGCTTCAAGGTAGCTAAGTTTCATATTCTTGCTTTATATTTTTTCATTGTCTTTTTATGATTAAATTGTGTTGCCATATTGCAATTGTGATTTCTTTGATTGGTCTTGACTGTTAAATGAGGGGTTTTATTCCCTGGGACATCCATGTTCTAAGCCGTTATGCTGTCGAATTTTTTATGACTAATATGACAATTTATTGTTTAAAAGGTGATTGATGTGATTATAAGTGATCAAATGTGAGTTTATTTGACATGATTGACATAATTGCATGAAATATAACTTATTACTGAGATTGCCCCCAATCTCATCCCCTCAAGTATCCCAATGATAAGCACAGACTATGGCAAAGGAGTCCAAAGAAAAGACAAGGAGAATGAAAGAGAGAATGATGCTTGATGATAATTTCAAGCTATGATTCCATATTTTGAAATAATGTATAAAAATTATGTATATGCATATGGATCTGTATCATTGTGCTATTATGTCCTTATGAGCATTATGAAATGTTTGGCATGAATTTGAAACATGGAATGATCATGTGAGCTTGTTATGAAGTCTACTTTGCCATGTTATATTGTTAAAAGTTCATTTTGTAGCAATGAAAGTAGAGTCAACACTGTTTGACCGAGACAGGGCAAGTAAGGCAAGTGTTATATATTATCTGAAACTAGAGAGAACAACCAATGAGCTAAGGAACACTCAATTTGGATATGTGTACAATTTATAGTGAAATTTTAAAGTTCAGGATCAAAACTGGACAGTGATGTGAAGGCTGCGAATTTTATTGAATATATTACTTCTCTTTGAAAAGTGATATAAAATCGTACAGAGCTCCAAAAATTCAGTGGCTTACATTTATGAAAATATTTATCTTTTGAGGTTAACATGCCACTGGTTTGAGTTCAATTAGAGCTGTACAATGAGAGATATACAAGTTTTCCCAAGACTATTCCAGAAAAAGTGATGTTCTGATACCTAGTCATTCAAGTTGATTTGTGCCCTGTCTAGACTAAATAAATGTATAAGAAAAATATGAAGGTAGTAGACATATATATCTTTCTAATGGCATATAGAATACATGATTTGGCTCAGTATAGAGTTAGATATGAATTTTTAAAGTTACGGCCAAAATCCTGGAAAAAGAGAGAAATGACCATTTATATAGTGTAAGTTTGAGCAATAAACTATATTAATTGGTCAGATTAAAAGAAAGTTTCATATTTTTATCTTGTACATCATGTTTCTAGCTTCATTTAGAGACTTGAACCACATTGATACGATTTTTCTGGATTAAGTTATGATTTTTCAAAGTTCGTCCAGAAAACTTGAGAACCAAATAAATAGTACCATGTGTTTTTTTAATTTAAATATTTTGGTTCTATTAATGGTTCAAGTTCTTAATATGAGCTAATTGGATATTGTATATACTATAATATATGAGAAATTATAGATAAAGGTAAAGTGTTATAGTATATAAAAGGAGACAAATATTTATTTATTTATTATATAAGGATGTGTATGTGGTATATTCTCTTGCTTTGCATTTCTAGAGGAGGAATTCATTATTGACATTGAGACAAGTATTGCTTTTTCCATAACGTAATGGTTGCCCTTATCTTTGTTAACGTGATTATAATGAAAATGGATTTAAAGAGGTAGGTCCATCTATTGATATATTAGTTATAATTAGTGTCTAGAATGATTGTGTATTTATTGACTAACATGAATAGCATCTAAGTAGGAAATTATCTACCATAAATGGTGTGCATTTAGCTATAATCTAAGTAAAGTTCTTAGCTTAATTCCATACACATAAATGTGTCTTGCTAGTACAAGGCAAACTAAGGCCGAAGATATTACTAAAGATGACATTCCTAGTCGTTAGGAAGGCAATTTTTGGAAGCTGCATATGTTGATTCATGGTTTGAACAACCCTCATTATACTATCCTGGACTTAGTCTCAAACTAACAAAGAGTATACTTGATGACGTGTGCAGGATCGGAGGAACCAGGATAAGAGAAAGAGTCAAAATGGGACAAATCTGAAAATGGAAATAGAGAAGGGTCATACCACGGTGAGATGTAGGCTATCAAGGCGGGACACTAGTGGAAGCTCAAAAATTTTCTAGGTTAAGAGCACTCAGCCATGGTGAGCTTACTGGCGCTATGGCACGAATAGTGAAAATCTTTTAAATCAGAACATGAATTAGTCAGACAAACGAAAGAAAATGGAGGGATCTGAGGAAAGCTCTGCTAGAGCTTGTGAAGTCTAACCTTGGGGATCATTTCTAGACCTTGGGAAGTTAGGATTTTGGTTGGTAAGTGATCCCTAACCTTTCATCTTCTTTTCCTTAATGAATTTCGGTTGGAAATCTATAGGAGTGTCTTGGATTCAGTTGGGTTGTACTTTCCACCAATTAAAATGCTTGTTTTGGTGCTGTAGAAGTGTTATATATTGTTAGAAAGCTTTAGGTATGAGTTTTAGTGGGATTGTAATGGGTTTGAGTGAAATCCTAGGTTGGAAATTATAGAAGGAGTGTGAAATCCGAGATGTATGAGGATTATTATGATGTGAATGGTTAATTAGAGTACATTAGTGTGTAATTATGTTGTTGAAACCCTTAGTTATGCTTGAAAGGCTAGATTGTAGATTTTAGTTGTTATGGGTGTAATGTTTATTAAAGGTATTATGATGTTATAGTGGTTGATTGGCCAATTGGAAGCGTATGGTTTGTGGTTAGTGCTTCGGAGGCTTGCCCAATTCCCTTGTGTGTGTGGTGTCAGTAATTCGAGGTAACCAAGTGTTTCTTGTATATGTGTGTTATGTTGATATATATATAGGTATATATGTAAGATTCTTTTCATACCACGATAATGTTGTGTATGTCTTTCCTTTTCATAATGTAGTATGTACACAGCTAGTAGAGGTGTGTAGGCCTTTATTCTTGACATTCATATGTGATGGATAAGGATATGGTATATATGTATATATGTATGTTTATATGCCTCCCCACACAATAGTATATCAATATAATGATGAAAATGATTATGAGGATGTTGATTGCATATGGTATTAGCATACTAGTATGGCATTGATGATGATTTCATGGTTATGTAGATGCATGGTATGAGATTGAGCATAATCATCACATTAAGCATAGGGAGATATGGTGGATGGGGTGATGATGATAAGATGAGATATGATATGATGATGATATGGAGAAAGATCCCTACTATTAAATACTCTCCCATGGCCTAGAAAGTCAGGTGGTAATGGGCTTCACCTTCTCTAAATAGTCATTAATTCAAGATGGTTCAGGGGAAGGAGAGTCATGGTCTAAGCATTAGTGTGACCGTTGGCCAGGTGTACTAGTGTGAGGTGAGCTTGGTGATGTCCAGAAATTAGTCTTCTTCAGCTATTGGAAGGAAATAACCTATTTAAAATGTCTTGTGATGATGTCAACTCGTGGTTCTAGCCATATACGAGGGTGATCATGCATTTCATGACATTTGGCTTCGCACTACATCATTGCATATATGTGTGATATTGATGATATTATTATATGTTTGTGTTTGTCTAAGTTACTAAAATGTTGTCTTATACCCCCTTCATTAACTAATATTTTCGATGAAGATTTTGGTACTAGTTCGGAGAAGACCAAGAAGTCATAGGCCTCTCCGTCTTTGGGAATTTCAAGTGTAATTGCTAGTTTTTATTTAGTTTATGCAATATTATGCCAAGTAGGTTGTTGTTGTTTGGTTGCTTGTATGAGTATCCTGGGGTATTACTTAGCATGTGATGCGATGATGTTTGGATGATATCAATGACGATGCAGTATAGGTGTATTCGTGTGTTGGCATATGTGTATGATGATGATTTGGACCCGGTATAGGTCAGTATTGTGGGAGAGTGTATTAGTGAGCCAAAATGGCCATATGTGTAAGCCTAAAAGGGTTTTGGGGCTTGTATATGTATTTTGGGGCATAGAGCCCATTAAGTGAATTGACGAATCAAGAAGGTCAAATCTTAGAGAAATGGTTCTCCCTAGGTGAAACCTCCTTGGATAAGTTGGTTATGTTGATTAGAACTTGTGTGAATAGTCCCAAGATGTCAAATTGCCTTTGGTGGCAATTGGAGAGTGTAAGTTGTGAGTTTTGGCAAAAAAGTGATCAAAAAAGGTTTCAACTATCCACAATCTCCATACGGAGATTGATTTGAGTGAAATTGGTGTCTATGGTTAGACTAAGATGAGAGTAACCTGTAGGAGTTGGAATTAGGTCAATCGGAGGTTGGAGTAAGAAGTTGTATGTAGCAGAGCTTTGGTCGGAAAATCAGCAATTTACTTATATGGTTATTGATATGGGCATCACGGGACCAAAATCTTGGCCATGGTGTCTCCTTGAGGCCACGACGTTACTATAGCCGGCTATGGGCCCAGCCTTGTTGTGGTACATATTGAAGTTTTTCTGGCTATTTGAAGTTTTTAAGAGTGAATTTGAGGTATCTGGAAGTATGGTGTGACAATAGCCTTCAGGTGTTGCCAACGTTGTCTTGGTTTAATTCCTACTATGATTCTGTTGAATAATTATGACTCTAGGCTACTTTAGACTCTGGGACTTATCTTCTATTGAAACCAAAATCAACATCGATGGTTTTCATTTGGTACTTAATATATAGCACTTTAATCAATCTGCCCTTCAAACTGATGAACTATATTTGACAAGAAAATGAGAAGTTGTTAATACTTGGACAATGGATACTAGAAACTCCTATATCACAATATGATAGGATTAAAAGTGGAATATTTTCCTAGTCTTTTAGTTAACTTTTGACTAACCTGGCTAATTTTTACTTTGCCCCTTTTCCTTTTGTTGTGCGTCTTAGTGGAATGAAGAGTTCTTAAAAGTTCAATCTTATAGTTTCAAGTGGGATTGGTTGGTAAGTTTTATTATGTTCTTGATATTGTTAGGATATTTAGATAAATTGCCTATGTTAATTGTACTACTACGTTGCTACCACTTAGTGTTTTTCCAGAAAATAGATTCAAGGTTTCTAACTTAAGCTTTGTCTGGTAGAGCCCGTTTATGGTACAATTAGCTTAAATGATAAAGAGAGAAGAGAAAATTTGTCAGAAGACTTTTACTTTTATTTCATACCAACAAAAATGCAAGATGCTTAAGCTAATTTTCTATCCTAAAATTTGCTAGCCAAAAGTTTATATAAACATAGTGGAGTTTTCTATTTAGATGCTCCATCTGCATCAGTTTGTTTGCTAATCCAGTTGGAGAAATATGCTACAGAAGAAGGCGGGTTTACTCCTTCTGTTTCTTCACATAAAGAACCAGTATGTGCTCATATCTTTCTTCCTTGAATATTGATGTTATTCTAATCTTCTTGTTTAATTTAGCTAGGATTTTTGAGTTGCTCTACCCATTTTTCTTTATTTTAATGGAAAATACCAAGAACCACCCTTTGAATGGTTGTGCTATTAATGTAGTAGGGGAAAGGAACAGGGAGAATAGATGGAAAATATTCAATGACATTTATTCAAGTTCAACAATAAGGAGTAATTTTGTTAATCTAGTGACAATCATATTCATAGGCAACCCAAACAATTTCAAGTAAACTAAAATTCAAACACTTGTAATGACTAAATAGCTAAAACAATTGTAATAAATATATACTTTGGGGGTAAGATTTCTCTAGGTTCAAATTAGACACTTCAGCAAGCCCTTTATCCATTGTAAATCATAAATCAATATAAGCTATTATATTTTCTCTTCCCATGCCTCATGAGCTATGTATTTGTTAATAGTAATACTTTCATAAAGATAAATAAGAGAAAACTTGAAGTCTTGAACATGGTAAGAAAAGTGCTAATTTGAAATTGAGTAGTTTGCATTATACTTCTTTTGCAAATTTTTTACTAATAAGATGTGCTCTTTCCTAACACTTTCTTCTAACAAAGAAGGGTAGAAGGATAATGTTATGAAATTTGCATTTAAGACTTGAATAATATTGTAGATTCAAATGATATTCATTGAATGATGCTTGCTAATTAAGGATGCTTGCATTTAAAATGTGGGCTGCTTGATTTAGGTGCATAGAACATTGTATCTTTTGAAAATTTGTTTGGATACTAACATTCAATCAATATGGACAAGGTCACTTAACTGAGAGAGAAAAAAAATTACAGGTATGGTCTCAAATCATGCCTTACAATGAGTCCTTCACATGGGCCATGGTATCATTATTTGATAACACTGAAAAGGTTATCTTATCTCTTTTTTCCCTTTTCTGAAAATTGCCCATCCTTTGCGTCATCATCCATATACTCCATTGTAGCATTGTTAGGATGAATAGATGACCATGTAAACCATGATATGAAAGCATTTAGCATTTAGTAACAATGGTGGTATCTTCTTGTTTGTTTTCTATTAGAGGGGAAAAAATTCCACAATATGGATAGATGACAATGTGAAGAATGGTAGGGAAAGTATTTAGAATTTAACCCTCTTGCACTTTTGCTTTTCCCTGTCTTCTAAAAGGTGTCTTAGTAATAATTGTTTTGCTTGATCTTATTCCTTTATCATTTTGTAAGGTTTTGTATGGTCTATTTGTCATTCATGGTTCGTGCATCCTTTGTAATCTAATTGAATGGATAGATGACGATGTCAAGAATGACAAGGAGAGTGTTTGGAATTTAATGAAGTTGATTTGGTTGGTACATTTTGTTGTTTGATTATCTTATATATGTTGTAACAAAAATGCTAGTGATTGGTTGTTTTGCCCATTTAAGTCTATCTACGTTGTATTGTTGCAAAAGATTCCATTCTTTTTAGCTCCATAAATGACCATGCCATGCAATTCTCAGGTATTGAGTTGTAAAAAAAATGTTGGTAATGAATGCAAGTTATCTTTTACTGTGGCTTCCTGATTATGTCATATAGTTGTTATTCTTACAAAGATATTGACCAATTATCAAGTGTCAACGATATTGATTATTATATTTCTAATATCAGGTTTCTTATGATGAAATATTATTGTTGTTAGGCCATTTAGATCACTTAGGAATGAGCAATACTTTTTCCCTTTACCCTTCAAAAACCCTTTTTTTTCCCTTTATGCTACGTTTGGTTCGCAAGATCATTTAGTGGAAATAAGAATGTGAATGGGAATATGAATAAAATTGATGAAATAAGATAAGTATGGTTGGTAAGTTATGGAATGGAATAAACATTTGTGTTTAATTTGACAATAATACCCCTATTATTAATTATTTATGCCACATAGTAAATATTAAGAAAATATTTTTACATATATTTTATAAAATAATAAAACATGCATTTTTTAATTTTTAATGTATTTTATTTAAAAATTAAAACAAAGTTTATTTTGATAATATAGATCATTTTATAAAATTACAATAAAAGTATATTAAAAAAATATATTTTTTTTTCATTGCATATTATAACTGAAGATGGCAAGTGGTCCAAAGGAGATGCCTCACATCCTCTCATGACTTCAAATAGCAGGAAGGGCACCAAAGAGAACATTGATCTTGGGTAGGAATAAGGATGAGATGAGATCTAGTTTCTTTAGTGCAGTTAATTCAAGAAGAATAAAATTTATTGATGAAATGGGATGGATAGTCTGAAGAAAGTACATATTAGTACTTTTTAGCTATCATTATTTTTAATAAGATGCGATTAGATGGAGAGAAATTTGATAAGGAAGGCATATGGGATTTCTATCCCAGATCTATACTTTTTTTTTTATTTTGAGCATTATTATAGCATTGAAAGTAAAAATAAAACCAATTAAGAAAAAAGGCAATTCTTAATTCTTCCTTAACTAGTCTAAATGTAATTATTAATCATCAAATTTTATTTACAAATTATACTAATTGCAATTGAGTCTTTTTTGTTTTTCACTCCCCAATTTTATTTCCAGTTTTTTTCCTTTTTGTCGTTCGCTAATTTATGGATCTGATGGTGGAGGAAAGGAGCTTGTCTTCATAGTCTGCAACTGTTACTTGTGTGTTGCACAGAAGTGTAACTAAATCAGCTAAATGATTTAAAATATTTTATGAAAAAATTATTAAAAAGTTTCATATTCTGATATTAAAATCTAAATAGGTTATTATTAATTTATAATCATATTTTGGATTAAAAATGGTCAACAAAATTTTATTTTCATATTATTTGTTAAGTAAATTTATTATTATTAATAATTATGAATCATAATAATACATATATAATATTATAATTTTGAAAGAAAAAAATTATATAAAAATAATACTATTTAGTATTAAACATAATATTATTTTATTTTAAAAATAAAAAAATTGAAAAAAATGCTGACATATTAGAACTAATTTTAGACTGGTTCATAACCAGTTTTTCATCGATTCATAACCAGTTTTTAACAGGTTTTGTAATATGCCGGTTTTGCTTTTCTTTTGGACTGAATCTGGCACTTGTTTTCGATCCAACTGATCCGGTCTGGTTTTTAATACATGAATTTTTATTACCTTCTATACTCTTCTGTCTTCCAAGACTAAGATGTAGAAGGAGATCTCCTTTTATGTTACAATCTCAGCATAATATAAGATCAAAGTTATTCAAAATGCTCAAACGTTAAGGATTAAGAAATTAATAGGATATTAGGTTCTAGTTAGTATTGCTAGTAAATACTGTTAGATAAGCTGGCTTCCTAAGAGGGGGTGAATTGGGAAGATTAAAATTTTCTGCAAAATGTCAAGAAAGTGAAGAAAGCAAAGTATGATAGTAAAACAGAGTATAAATGAATAAACTATAAAAGTAGCAGTAAAGAGAAGAAAACTTAAATATTTATCCTGGTTCGGTCTCTCCACTTGACCTATGTTAGGTTGACTGGTCACCCAAGAGGGGGGGTGAATTGGGTGATGCAAGATTTTCGCTCTTTTGAATCACAACCCAATTTCACTAAGAGTGCAGTAAAACAAGGATAAACAGAGATGGTTGTGTGTAGCAGCTGAGTAGAGAAGATAAAGAACAATACACAATGATTTATACTGATTCAGCCCAACCACTTGGCCTACATCCAGTCCCCAAGCCACTACTTGAGATTTTCCACTATATCTCACAGGTTTGATCCGGGCACCTGTGAAGCCTCAGTACATTCTCACAAGTTTCAGTAGGCACTTGTGAAGCCACTCTCCTCACACCCTTACAAGATATGTAAATCCCTTAGTGTTTCCCCACACTAAGATTCTACCCAGAAAATGTAGAAAGAAATGTTTACAGAATGAAAACTCTCTTAAAGAGTAGATAATACATTAAGAGTTTACTCTATTGAGGTGGGTTTTTCAAACTATGCTGAAACAGAAAGATTTTACAAGTTGCAGCAGCATTTTCGCATAAACTCTCTTAAGATTGTTACCCATAAGTTCAAATGATGTTATATTTATAGTTTTGTAGTGTAATTAGACGTTAGATACAAGATCTAGCCGTTAGAGATGTTACCCAATGGTTTACTCTGCAAAACTAGCCGTTTACCAACCTCATTTAATGAATCTGACACACTGAAATTCGAATTTTGGATGTTTAACAAACGAATTTCGAAGAGTCCATAAGTTAAAGTTTTTAGCGTTTAAGTTTGAAGTTCGTCTGTCCAAAGCTGAAATTCGAATTTTCATCTTGATAAAAGTTTCTATGTTGGAACATTCGAATTTTGGAGTTTAAAGTTCTTCTGGTAAGTTTAAACAGTAATTCCATATTGCTATAGTGCCTTCGAAGTTTGAATTTTGGTTCCAAAATTTGTCTGACAGTGAGCAACTCAATATGGCACAAGTTCTTCCTTTCGAAATTCGAATTTTGAATGTGGAAATTCGTCTGTTAGTTGTTTCAGAAGTATTTTCACGTTTCTGAAATCTCGAAATTCGAATTTTGAAAGTGAAAATTCGTCTGTTGGACCTGAAGTTCGAATTTCCACTGTCAAAATTCGTCTGTCAGTGGTAAGCTCAATTTTGCACGAAGGTTCTCTTCGAAATTCGAATTTCGGAGGCCCGAAATTCGTCTGTCGCAACGGAACCAACGTAACTTCGAATTTTGCACTGTAGACAATTTTGCAGAAGCTATAACTCTCTCATTTTAACTCCAAATTAAGCAAATGACCTATGGTTGGAAAGCTCTGAATGTCTACTTTCAAATTAAATAAGTTTCACTTAGAAAACAAACGTATTTTGTGAGATATGATCGAAATAGTGATAAGAGATCAAAACTGAAAATTCATATCTCACTACTCAACTTTAAATAACCATAGCTTTTTCATATGACTTTCATTTTGAGTGAAATAACCTTCTTTGAAAAGCTTATTAAGTCTAGTTTCATATGAAATAAGTTTTACATCAAATCCATATTTATTTTGAGAGGTATATTAAAAATACTAAGCAAAGGTCAAACTCTAGATTCTTGAAAACCAGATTTCACTAACTATGCCTGACTCGAAATTCGAATTTCAACACCTGAAATTTGTCTGTCAGAGGTGATATCTATGGAACTTCAAATTTCAGTCAGCAAAGTCATATTTTCACAAAGTATATGAAGTTTAACTTCTCAAAATTCGTCTGTCATCAGAGTTTTTCAAAGCTAACATCAGATTTACTTAATCTAACTCATTTAGAACATATGGTAACAAGATTAAGTAATTTTTAAAGATTAATCCCACCTCAAGACCTAAGTGAAAATAAAACATACCTAGTGACTAGGTCTTCAAATGTTGAGTTCCACTTCCACTTGGTCATTTCCTTCTTGGCATGCTCCCTTTTGATCTTCCATTTTTGGAGCATCCTTTCTTTTCTTCTTTCTTGAGTGAGGCATGATATTGATTTCCATTTCTGTATTCCAATGCTCACTCTTCTTACTTGGACCAACCTATATTTAATATATTATACTTACAAACCAAGTAGTTAGTCCAGTTTATATATCCAACTTATATTATTCATTGTAAAAGTACAATGGATATATTTACACATAGCATGATATATGTATTATAACCATAATTAAATACAAGCTAATATGTATTTTACTTCCTTAAGGAACATTATATATGTCAGATACATATAATGCATTTCTTCCTTATTACTCTATATTTGTCATTATCAAAACTTATATTGTACTAAACCTTACAACCTACGTCTAGTCCCCAAGCTACCACTTGAGATTTTCCACTATTATGCAAGAATTCAGTTGGCTTCTTGCAAATGCCACAGTACAAAGATGATGCTCTGTTTCTAGAGCTCACTCTTTCACTTTATGTACTCTTACTAAGTGCTTCCCCAATCTCTTATGATATCCCCTCACAAGAAAATCTTTCTTCTAGATGAAGATAAGATTGTTTACAATGATTAAACTCTCTTAAACAGAGTGAATATGAAAGTTGAAGTACAAATATTGAAGTGAGAGAGTAAGAGACTTTGAGCAGATGATTTGGCAGAGTTTCAGTATATACAAAATTAAAATCATTACCCACAACTTCAAATGATGTTATATTTATAGATTTAGGTCTCAACTATACGTTAGAGACAAAATCTATCGGTTTGGAGAAGTTATCTAACAGTTACTCTGAGAAACTATCTGTTAACCAACCTCATTTAATGCTTCTAACATTCTAAAATTCAAATTTCAGTTGGTTAACAGACAAATTTTGCAGAACTCGAAGACTAAAGACTTCAATGTTGAATATCCAAAGTTCGTCTGTCATGAAACAAAGTTCAAATTTTGATCTTTGGAAAATGTTTCTATGTTGTGACATACGAATTTTTATGTTTGAAGATGTTTTGTTAAGTATAAAAAGTATTTTCAATTTGCTACAGTGCCTTCAAAATTCAAATTTTGGAATCCCAAAATTCGTCTGTCCGTAGTTGGCTTATAAGGCACAGTAATTCATCTAATTCAAAATTTGAATTTCAAAGGGCAAAGTTCGTCTATCAGAAAGACCTCTTTTCAGACTTACTTCAAAATTCGAATTTACAAATACTATCATTCGTATGTCACCATATCATTGTAATAGACTCACAAGCTCAGTTTCTGAAATTTGAAGTTTTATGTTCAAAGTTCGTCTGTTAGTGAGCAATTTTGAAATCCAATCTAAACTTGGTTTCAAATGAACTTTGACATAATTTCAGATGAATTTCTTTAGTTTTCATAAGTTACATTTTGTCTGAAATTCAAATTTTCAAAACCCAAAATTTGTCTGTTACTGAATGTTCCTTTCAGACACTTATCAAAATTCGAATTTTCTTAAGTCAAAATTCGTCTGTCAGAGAGATCTCTTTTCAGACTTGTTCATTTTTAATGCAAAATTCGAATTTCCAAGATGACAGATCAGTATAAACCTTTCAAACTTCGTCTGTTAATGGGTGTTTTTCAAATATTCCATGATTTAACATAGAATCAAAGTTTTAAAACATCTTTTCACCAAATCAAAGTCTTTTACTCTAATCAAAACATTACTAAACATCCTACATCTATTCTTGCACTTATTTCTCCAGAATTTCTTCACTTGAAACCTTTTGTGCACCTTTGATATCTTTATTCCAAACTCTTGAAGGTTGGTTTGGAATCATCAAAACACTTGATTTAACAAATACAACTCATCTAATAGCTTAGTATCTCATGTTTTCCTCTCTTATATATGATTAGATTCTTCAAATTAGCCTTTCTACCCTAACAACTTACATTCACCATTTATTTTAGATAATGCTTCATTTGTTTCAAGTTAACCAAATAAAGTAAAATTTACCTACACACTATTACAAATAAATTTTACTTGCATATATTTATGAAAACAAAATCACGTGTAAGTGTTTACTATACATAAAGACTTATATTTATCTAATAGCATAAATATATCATGAATAAATAAACCATCAATATATCCTACAAAATTATGTCCAAGTCTCTATTCCACACAACTACTTAATAAATTAACTTGAAAAAAGTACTAAGATTTGATTCATAATTTTAGTATTTCCTTAATTTCTTTTCATAGCTATTGTTACCCTAATCCAAGCCCAATGCTCAATAAAAAACATCAAATCAAGAAAATACAAATTCAACTCAATATGACAGCTTATTATAACACTACACCATTCCTATTTAAGATCTTCTCTAATACCGCTCCTATTACCCTCCATACTTTCTGATCTTCCAAGACTAAGATGTAGAGATAGGCCTTCTTTTATGAAGCAGTCTCGACAAAAGAAGATAAGATCAAACTTATACAAAATGTCCTAACATTTATAATGTCAGTAATTTGTTGCTTCCAAAATGTTCTTCTAACAAGATTCTCCAAAATGTCTATATATGATGGCGTTCTGCTCGTACACTCATTGTCGCACCTATTAATGATGTAAATATGTGGCATTACCCAATCAAAAAGAAAGACATTATCTTCTTGCTATTTGGTTTTGTTGAAATCTCAGCATTTTTCAGAAATGTAGGGATGATGTTCAACGCATTGCTTTTGAAACAATAATGTGTTCGACTCAAAGTTTCGAAAGGCATGATATGAATCTTTCCTCAATTATTATTGTATAGTTGTCCTTTTATTGGGCCCTTATTTTTTGTTGTAATCAACATAATCATGTTATACGATATAGTGTATATTATTATCTTTTATTACATTTAAAATTAAGGCATTCCTTACTGTTTGCATTTCCATTATAAAGATCATATATAACTGAATGGTGAAATTGTTCTTTCTGCTCTGCAAGAAAGTGTGCTAAAACATAATCGAATGAATAAAATCGTAGCTTGTAATATTTTTCAATAGCCTTATGCAAGTCAAACATAGCCCTCCCTTTTCTTACAATCTCATTTTGCTTTTAAACTTTCCCAACATCAATATATGCTAATGAGAAAGTATTTTCTATTTGGATGTTGCATCCAATATTTAGAAATTTCCCTATAATTAGGGCCTCAGCTTGCTTATTAAGATATGGTAGGCCAACATTTCAAATATCAGATCTAATTATAATATCGGGGTCCACTACACAAATAAAATGCATCCAAGCTAGCATGATTTCTCTCTTTGAGCTATAACACTTCACATTAGCACCAGTTATAGCTAAAGATGGATGAAGGGTCCTTACATTAGAAATATGTTATTGGTCTTCTCATTGTAGAGTAACCAAGTTGGCAATTTGAATAACGGGATCATGAGGAGAATGACCCTTTCAACTAACACAATGTTGAAACTTAGTATGTAAAATGAGGCTAGCTTTCAAAAATTCACCTTAATATGACAACTTATTATAGCATTACATCAATCCCTTTCAAGATAATCTTTGATACTGCTTCCATTATCCTCTATACTCTCCTATCTTCCAAGACTAAGATGGTGAAGTAAACCTCCTTATATGTTACGGTTTCGATAGAAGAATAAACTCATACAAAAATGTTCTAACATTTCTATTGTCAGCAATTCATTGCTTCCAAAATGTTCTTCTAACAAGATTCCCTAAAATGTCAATTTATGATGGTGTTTCGCTCATATACTCATTGTTGAGCCTATTAGTACTACGGTAAATACATGGCACTGCCCAATGAAAAAGGCAAACATTGTCTCTTCACTATTTGATTTTGCTGAAATCTCAGCTTTTTTAGAAACATAGGGATGAAGTTTGATGCATTGCTTCTAAAACAATATTATGTTCGAAGCAAAGTTTTTGAAGGAATGATATAAATCTTTCTTCAATTATTATTGCATAATTGTCATTTTATTTGGCACTTATTTTTTTTGGTTATAATAAGCCTAATCATGTAATAAGATATAACATATATTATTATCTTTTAATACATTTAAAATTAAGGTATTTCCAGCTATTACTATTTCAATTATAAAGATCATACATAACTGAATGTTAAAGCTGTTCTTTTTGCTCTGAAAGGAAGTGTGCTAAAACATAACTAAATGAATACTATACATGTTGCATCCAATATTTAAAAATCTCCCTATATATTCAAGGCCTTAGCTCACTTACTAAGATATGGTAGTCTAACATTCTAAATATCATATCCAATTCTAATCCACTGTATAGGTAAAATATATCCAAACTAGTAGGATTTCTCTCTCTAAGCTATAACACTTCACATTGGCACCAACTATGTTTGAACATGGATGAAGGGTCATTACATTACAATATGTTGATAGTCTTCTCCTTGCAGAAAGACCAGGTTGGCAATTTGGATAACAAAAACATGAGTGGGATCATGAGAATGACCCTTGCGACTAGCACACACTATGTCAAAATTCAATATGTGAAATGGGGTCAACTTTGAAAAATTCACCTTTATATGGTAGCTTATGATAACACTACAACAATCCCTTTCAAGATCCTCTCTAATATTGCTTCTATTATCCTCTATACTCTCTCATTTTGCAAGACTAAGATGTAGAGGTAGAGCTCCTTTTATGTTGTAGTATCAGTAGAAAAAGATAAGATCAAACTTATACAAAATGTTCTAACATTTCTAATGTTAGCAATCATTTCCAAAATGTTTTTCTAACAAAATTTCCTAAAATGTCAATATATGAATCACTTACTAATTTTCTGTTTTAATAATTCAAATAAACAATATAACTCTACTCACCCTATTGTATGACTTAAATCATGTGCAGCTCTTAACTATGATCGAGGTATAGATGGGCTGGTTCATCATTGTCTTAAGTTAATCTTCCTCATTATAGGGGCACAAATTCATAAATACTAATTTGAGCCACTTTAGGACATATCTACAATATCAACAAATTTACTCTAATATATTTATGTTATTATTTGAACAATATCATATGTGTGTGTGCTTGATTTTATTCCATTGTATTTTGTGTAGCTTCTTATGGTCTCTTTGTCTTTCATGCATGGTTTGTGCATCCTTTGAAGTCTAATTGGATGGATAGATGACAATGTCAAGTATGACAAGGAGAGTGTTTGTAATTTAATGCATTTCATTTGGTTGGTACGTTTTGTTGTCTAATTGTCTTATATATGATGTAACAAAAATGCTAGTGATTGGTTGTTTTGCCCATTTAAGTCTATCTTATTATGTTGTACTATTGCAAATGATTCTATTCTTTTAACTTCATATAGATGACCATGCCATGCAACTTTCAACTATTGAGTTGTAAAAAAAATGCTTGTAATGAATTCATTAATTCAAGTTATCTTTTAATGTGGCTTTCTGATTAAGTCATATAATTGTTATTCTTACAAAGATATTGAGCAATTATCAAATGTCAATGATATCGGTCATTATATTTCTATTATTAGTTTTTTATGACAAAATATTATTTTAGTTGGGCCATTTAGATGATAGGGGATTGAGCAATATTTTTCCCTTTTCCATCTAAAATCCGTTTTCTTTTGTTTAAAGTTTTCAGTAGATCTTAATTGTTTTTTTTTACTAGAACGGATCTTAATTGTTGTGTGAAAAATATTTCATAGGCTTTTTTTTACTAGATTAGATCTTAATTGTTGTGTGAAAATATTTCATAGGCTTTATAGTATTCCTATCATTCCTATATGATCCACTTAGCACTATATAAATATGGCTCAAATTCAACCACTAGTGATCACTTATTTGTTCATCGTCTAAAGCAAGTTAGGCGTGATTGCATGGACCAAGTTACACATTTTCGGATTAGGTTTAGAAGAATCTTCATAGGTATGCATTATGTATTCAAACTAAAATAGATTTCACCAAATTGCACCAAAGAAAATATTGACCTTGGATAGGACTTAGGATGACATGAGATCTAGCCAGCTTCTTTAGTGTGGTTGGTCCAAGAATAATAATGTTTACTGATGAAATGGTATGGATAGTCATAAGAAGGTACTTGTTAATACTTTTTAGCCATCACTAGTTTCAATGAGAGGCCATTACATAGAGTAAAATCTAACAAGTAGGGCAAATAGGATTTCTTTCTCAGATCTATACTTTTTCCTGCTTATCGAGCATTGTTATTGCACTGAAAGTAAAAAAAAAAAAAAGAAACCAATTAAGAAGATGACAATTTTTTATTCTTCCTTAATTGATCTAAATCTAAATTTCTAGAAATCAAATTTTAGTTACGAATTATACTAATTGCAATTGATATCTTTCTATTTTTCACTCCCCAATTTTTATTGTTTTTTTTTACTTTTTGCCATTTCCTAATTTATGGATTTGATGGTGGAGGAGAGGAGCTTGCCTTCATAATGTACTACTTGTGTGCTATGCAGAAGTGTAATTGAATCAGCTAAATGATTAAAAATATTTTATGAAAAAAATCATATACTTAAATATAAATTACTAAAATTATAACTAAATTTGCTATTTTCCAAATACTACTCCAACCTTAACTATTTAATCAATTTCCAAGGTTATTATTCATGTACATCATTCATGGTTTGTGAACAAATCTCCTCACCCATGACACTACAAAAAATTTGACTTTTGGCGGGGACAAAAGTCGTCACTGAAAGAAGGAATGTCGCCGCCAAAAGTTTTTAGCGGCGACATTTTTGTCGCCACCATGTCACCGCCACAAATCTCATTGCCGAAAGTTTGACGATGATAAAAACATCGCCGCCAAAAGTTGATATTTAGTGGCAAAAAGAGTTGTCGCTGAAAATATAAATTGTCGCTACCAAAGATTTCTCATTTGGCGACAACATTTAGTCGCCGCTGAAAATTTATCATTTGATGACAACATTTAGTCGCCGCTAAAATCATCATTTACCGATGACATTTAGTCACCGCTGAAAGTCATTTGGCCATGCCATCACCATGTCAGCTACTGGACACCGCCACGTCACCATTGCCATCGGACCACCGCCGCCAGCCGACCACCACGTGACCACCACCATCGTACCACCGCCACATCATATATTTGTTTCAAATGTGCGTTCACCTTGGTTTGAACCCATGACCTCTTGCTTGCAATGCCTTTGTGTTTATTCTCTTACCAGTTGAGTTAAAATGCACCTACAGTCTTTATATGAGATATTAAATATATATTGTTTATCTACACACTAACATACATATATATATATATTTATAAATCAATATTATTTTGAAAAAATATACATATATTTTATTTTCAATTATTAATATCATTAAATATTTTATTTATATACATATATATATATATATATTTATATTTATATGAATATTTATATTATATATTTTTATTTTATGTTATGTCATATCATATAATATATCATATATTATATTATTTAATAAGTTATATTATATATATGCTTAATATATATAATATAATGTAATATAAAATTGTTAAAAAATCATTAAAATAAATATTATAATTTTGATTGTCATATGATTTAAAAAAATCCAATAAATTCAATATATTATAATTCAGATAATAAAAAATAATTAAAAAGAGTTAGAAAAAAATGCAATAAATTCAATATATTATAATTCAGATAATAAAAAATAATTAAAAAGAGTGAGAGGATGAGAAAGAGAGAATTAGTCAATATTTATTTTCTAAATATTGTTGTTACTTATTTTTTAGGAAAATATATTAACAACACATAATCCTTCTTTCTCTACGTGACATTACTTTATTAGACTTTTACATTATGAGAAAATATCCATACTATCAACACCTATAGGAGTTTGGGCTGAGAGTCTCAACCATAGTATGATAGATTATTCTCTTGGACTAACTATTGATAATTGTCTTAGTACATTATTACTTCATCAAAATTATTATCAGTAATAAATAACATTAATATTAGTTTATATGTTAAAAATATTAGAAATTAAATTAACCTAATAAGAATTCCTCCAAATATAAGGTTGATCACATTAAATAATTAGGGATTTAGTTTGTCTTCCTAATTTTTTTTTGGAGTTATCAACCCCTTTATGAATTAAAAAAATTATCCTAATAAGAATAACATATTTCATTAATTAGGATAAGGAAAAGTAAAAATAAATATAGATTGAATTCAATATTTAACATTTCAAATCTTTAATCTCCGGTAGAGATAAAATACTTTCAAAATGTTCAGAATATTTTACATGAAAAAATAGTAAAATACTTTATCTTTAAATAAAGATACTAGATAATATTTATAATATAAAATATATATTGAATATCTAATTACTTATAATCAAAATATATAAATAAAACACAATTATTATTTTAATATGTTATTTATTAATTTTTAAAATGAAAATAGAAAAAATTCACAAAATTAACTTTGGTGGCAACATTAAAAAGTCGCCATCGAAAGTCTTACTTTCAGTGGCGACATCAGTAAGTCGCCACCGAAAGTAAGACTTTCGGCGGCGACTAAAAACAATTGTTGCTAAAAGTATAACTTTTGGCGGCATTAAGGAAACTTACTTTCAGCGGCGACTAAAAACAATCGTTGCTGAAAGTATAACTTTTGGCGGTGCTAAGGAAAAATCATTGCTGAAAGTCTGGCTTTTGGCGGCGACAATGAAAGTCATCGTTGAAAGCTATTTTCAGTGATGCCTTTTTATGTTGTCGCCGAAAGATGGACTTTCAGCGACGCTTCTTTTAGTCGCCGCCAAAAAGTTACTTTTAGCGACGGTTTTTTTCTGTCGCTGCTGAAAGACGAACTTTCAGCGACAACTTGTTCAATGGCCACTAAAAGACTAACTTTCAGCGGTATTTTTTTTTATCACCGCCGAAAGTCATCACTGAAGGTCTATTTTTTTGTTGTGTGAGCAATCTTCGCTCTTTAGTAAATACAACTCATCTAATAGCTTAGTATCACATATTCCCCTCTCTTAGATATGATTAGGATTTTAAAATTAACCCTTCTACCCTGACAACGTACATTCATCATTTCTTTTTGACAATGCATCATTTATTTCAAGTTAACTAAATAAAAAATCATTTACTTATACACTATCATAAATAAATTTTACTTAGAATATATTTATCAAAACAAAATCACATGCAAGTGTTTACTATACTTAAAAAACTTTTATCTATGTATCTAGTAGCACAAATATATTATGAATAAATAAATCATTAATATATCTTACAAAATTATGTCCAAGTCTTTACTCCACGCAACTATGAAATAAATTAACTTGAAAAAAAAAACTCTGAGCTTAGTATTTCCTTTATTTCTTTTCATAGTTATTATTACTCATATCCAAGCCAATGTTTAGTAAAAAAATATAAAATCAAGGAAATACAAATTCATCTTAATACAACAACTTGTTATAATGTTACTCAACCCCTTTCATGATCCTATCTAATACCGCTTCTATTATCCTCTTTACTCTCCCATCTTCTAAGACTACGAAGTAGAGATAGACCTCCTTTTATGTTGCAACATCTATAGAGGAAAGTAAGATCAAATTTATATTGATAACAATAACTATTATATCTCATATCTATTAGTAACAAACACTCAACCATAGCTACTTGCTCGTAGGCCTACCAACATTAAGGGCTATTTACACTTGACCAAAGTCTTTTTTCCAAAATTCAGTTATACTTATGTGCTCAACTATCCAAATCAAAACATATATGCAATTACTATTTTGATTTCTCATGTTTCCAATTTTGCCAATCTGTTTACAAATAAAATATTGTCGTATAGAATACAAGTAAAATCAATTTGACTCTTAGGAAGCATTGGAAGAATCAATTGGATAATTCTTTACATTCTAGAAAATCAAATAAATTTCCACCTTCCATGATTTCACCCTTGATTTGATATCTTCTTTCTTGTATTCCTATTTTGTAATATATTTTATTTTTTCTTAAGTAAATTAGCATTACAAAATAAATAAATTTTATTACAAAATTTTATTTTATTTTTTAAACAATTAGTACAAAAAAATAAACTTTCAATGATGATTTTTGAAGGTGATAAAAAAAGTTATTGCTGAAAGAATGGCTTTCAGTGATGATAGAAAAGGTCGTTGTTGAAAGTATGACTTTTGGTGATGACATAAAAAGTTATCACTTAAAATATGACTTTTAGCGACGATAAAAAAATTTGTCACCAAAAGTATGACTTTCAGCAATGATGTAAAAAGTCATCATTGAAAGTCATACTTTTAGCAATGACAAAAAAAAAGTCATCGTCATAAATATGACTTTCAGTGACAACTTTTTCTATCATCACCGAAAGTCATGCTTTCAATGACGGTTTTTTCTGTTGTCACTGAAAGACTTTCAGTGATGACTATGTTGCTGTCAAAGCTAATTTTTTAAATTTTTATTATTTTTACTTTGATAATTAATAAATAACATATTGAAATAATAATTGTATTATGCTGATACAATTTTATAATAAAAAATAAGATATTCTTCATATATTTTGTATTATAAATATCTAATATCTTTGGTTAAAGTCAAAGTATTTTACTATTTCCTTTCATTTGAATTAATTTTTTTTATGAAGTTCATTTGAATTATTTTAAATATTTTGAAAGTGCTTTATTTCTGCTTGAGATTAAAGACTTGAATGGTCGAAGCATTGAATCTATTCCACATTTATTGGAAGGCAACATTTTTTCTTTGTTACCTATTTTAAAGCTATAATACAACATAAAAAAGTGTTGCTTATTTTAGTATAAGGAACATTTTTCAGGTGTTGACTAGTTTCTGTTGCCTAAAGTACCTATCAATAGGCAACACTAAGAAAATTGTTGCCTATCTATAGATTAGTAAACATTTTTTTAACTGTTGTAAAGAAAAGTGTTGCCGTAAGTGAAAAATGTTACAGTGATAGGTAGATGGTGATGATGCTTTCAGCATTGAAAGTGCTTGGTGAAGTATTTTGGGAAATGTATGAGATGCACTAAGGAGGGATGGGGTAAGTGATCATTCATGATAAGTGGCTTCTCTTGACACAGAGATGCATTAACATTAGTGTAACCTTGGGCTTGGCATTGATCCAGATCCAGTTTCTAGATGTAATAAGGACATAGCCAAAAAGTAAACTGACTCATGTTTGTTGGTTGTTCATTGATGTTGAAATTAGTTTTGGTGAGTGCTCATTTGATATTAGCTAACCATGTGGTTTGTTGGCCTTCAAAATCTTATTCAAATAGTGCATATTATTTTTCTCAAAGGGCTTAATAGTCTGTGGTTTGTGGTTATGATTGATATTGTTTGGCATTCATGTTGGTTTGTGAGAGTATCAACTAAAGCATTCTGGGCGTTGGCATATCAGATGAATAACACTGACTTATATGTGTATTTATGTGTAATATATATGTACATAAGTGTGTGTTGGCATTATTCAATTTAGCAACATTTCTTGGTTTTTCATAATTTATATTTTATAAAGGATTTAATTCTTGCATAACACGTTTCCTTTGGGCCTTGAGCTCACTCACTCTATCATGAATGTAAGCTCCTCCTTGAGCGTAGAAGCTACCTCTATCAGTTGCTCCTCATTGACTTCAGGAGCCTCTACATTTTTTACAGGGTGAATAACATTCTTAAAGGATCTGCCTCTTTTTTAGCTCTCCATGTGCATGTATGCAAGTGTTCCAGTCCACCCAATAAAGACCCCAAGCATGATTGCCACAGGGAGGACAAGTGGTGTCATGTTTTGTAAGATTAGTTGCAGACAAATAAATAGCCTATTCTTAGCAAGTGTAGACATAAGATGAAATCATTCATAGTTAGTACTAGGCACTAAACTAATAATTCACATATGAAATCATTCACACAACCATAAGATAAAGTTTCATGTTTCTAACAGCTTCCATAAACAGTCATTTCCCCACAGTCCAAAAAACACAAATAATACAATTATAAAATAAAAATTATTATAAACATGGAAAATCTTCTGTTAAGGGGAAAAAACTTATTTCTTTGACTGTTCATTCAAATATAGTGTGTTGATATATAGTAATCATCACTTGTCTTTTGTATTTATTAACTTGGTGTTGAAGTTGAAATGGAGTTTAGCCAAACTATCTATTCAGGCAATCAACTTTTACTCTTTTGTATTTCTTAACTTTGTGTTGAAGTTGAAATGGAGTTTATCCAGACTATCTGTTCATGCAATCAACTTTTACTCTAGAGTAAAGAGCATCAAGACTAGTGATCCTATTATACTCAACAAGTGAAGTGTAGCTTATATCAGGTTAAGTATAAATAACCTAGTGTCTTTTAAATACTTGTTACAAACTTGCTTTTATAAAAAAATTTGCTTGAATTTTGTTGACTTCAGTGATCTTATGCCAATAACAAATTTTCCCTCTTTAACAGGATTAACCAATTTTTAAAAGTTAGAACACAGACCTTTTAAATGCCAATGCTCTTTTTCTAGTAAGTTGCCCTTTGTAGTTAATCTTCATTATAGTTTATGGGAATTCAAGAGCAATCGAGTGATGACAATGGGAAAATATTGTAGGCATTGCTTGTTTGCTTGTTTTATTTGATAGGCACTGGAAAACATAATGGTTCTGTAGTGTGCTCTTAAATTTTTTATCAAAAATTATGGTCCCTTTTTTTCTATTTTTTGTTTGGTAAACTATAGTATGTTGATCTCCTATGGATTCAGCATTCAGGGTGACAAGAAAATGCCTGGATTTGATATAAGGTGCTTGGGACTGACTAAATTTTTTTCCCCTAATTTTATTTTCTTAACATATTGTTGTGGACTTTTCTAGTGTGACATTGAAAAATGTTATATTCCGGAGGAATATGCTGAAAGAAAGCAAGAGAATGACTGTTTGACCAACTTTGGCTTTGATTTGATCCCTCTTTTTGGCATTGAGGTTGTCATTTCTAAACCAGATTACTAAACACTACACTTCTCTTGATAATCACCTTCTTCTAGCTCTTCCTCTCTCTCGCTTCCATTTCTCTATATATTTATCTTACTTTATGTTGATTCTTTTTTATTGTTTAATCCCCATTTCAATTGTTTAACTTTTTTGGTTTTTTTAATTTAGGTTTTCATTAACAAGATGTGCATTAATTATTGTCCTAATTCCCTAATTTTGCAACATGCTCTCCTGACATTTGGAGCCAATTTAGAGTCACCCTTGATAGTGGCAAAGGAGGTCAGATCTTTGATCACTCTGTGTTTTATACCTATTATTTGGATCTATTTCCTATGGTTATTTAACTCAGTTTCTGACTTTTGGGAATTGGTGAGGCAGTGCAAGCTGGATTTTATTACTTAGTATTAATTTTTTTAAATAAAAAATGAGTTGTTTAAAACATTGGCACCTTATTTTCATCAAACTTTTGGGAATTAGTGAGGTAGTGCAAGCTAGATTTTATTACTTAGTATTAATTTTTTTTAATAAAAAATGAGTTGTTTGAAACATTGGCACCTTATTTCCATCTATAATATTTTTCTTATAAAAAATCTTTGATATAAAAATGAATATAATATAATATTTAATTATTTAAATATTTTATATTTTAAATATAAGAAAATGTAGCTATAAAATTTACAATATTTTAGTTGATTCAAGGAACCAACATAATGTAGCTATATAAATAGGGGAAGTAGGCTTCATTTATGTGTTTTGATTGAGAGTGGTAACATGAGGAAAGAAGGAAGAAGTGATATAGTGTGTATATTTCGTAGAAATTTAAAAAATAAAAGTTTGATTTTGATTTGACTTGATGCGATGTCAATTAACTCTAATTCTCTCCCTAAAGCTACCATTTCTCCATTCTTGTGTTTTCTGCCCCTACTCTAGCTTTGCCTCTCTAGTCTCCACTTCTCCGGCCTCCACTTTAGGTATGTGCTTGTTCTTCACTCTTCTATCCACTCTACTGTGTTGTGTTTTTTGTCTCCAGTTCAGCTTCGCCTCTCCTCCACTTTAGGTATGTACTTCTTCTCTACTTCCAATATACTCACTCTACTTCTTTATCTTTCTCATTTTTTCTTTTTGTCTAATTTTTCTCCAAGTTCACCATCTCTTCTTCTCCACCAGGTATGTGTATCTTCTTCATCTTTCTTTTGCGTTTGAAAATTTTCTCACACTACTTCTTCATCTTTCTCATTCTTTCTCTTTGTTCTCCAACTTCACCCCCTCTTCTTCTCTACTTTTCTAAGTTTAAGTTAAGGTCTTGAATGAGAATAGAGGAGCAAGTTTATTTTATTATCTTGTTATTTTGGCACTAACAGCAGAAAAAGGTCTAGAGAAAAAAGATTTTAGATTTTTTCTTTCCATTTTTATTTTCAAAGATTAAATCTCCTAATGTTTCCATATATCCTCTTTTTTTTTTAACCTTCAACCCCATAACTACAGACACAAAGGATTCTACCTTTGTAAATGCATCCAACCAACCCCAATCCTTTTACTGATTAACATCATAGAAGATTTCACAAAACCCTTATCACTTAGTTTTTGACTTTTCAGAAATATGTTAGTTGATGAATTAGTAGTTGTTGTTCTTGTTTCTTTAGTACCTTTAGTGGTTTCTATACTAGTCATGTTACCTTTACTTAGTTTTATTTGTTGAATTAGTAGTTGTTGTTCTTGTTTCTTTAGTACCTTTAGTAGCTTTTTTAGAGCAACCATCTTAACCTTAGTTTTATCATTTTTCAGTAACCAAACTAGCACATGAAAATGGTTTGCTGTCACTTCACTTTACAACACTTTTTAATTTACTACATTTTGTTATAATTGTGTCTGGATTTTACTAGATACTATCTAAAAGTAGGATGAGAATGTTTGAATGGGTATTTTGGTGCAACTAGGCTTGTGAATGATATTGAGAGTGTATTTTGATTTTGAAATTGGTGTTTTCATTTAATCATTTCTATGAGATGCAAGTGCTAGAAAATCTACTATTTATAATTTAGTAGATAGATTTATTGGAAAGCTCTTTTGTCTTACTCTCTCATTCCTTAGGATATTTATGCTATGTGCTCACCTGTGTGTAGGCTCATTCTCTTATTGTAGTACTGAGCCTATGCCAAATAGAGAATAATCTTGCTAACGCCTAGTGGATTGGACATGCCAACAGTTATATTCTCAATTCTATTTTTTTATGGTGGTTGGAAAATAGTAGACACTAAGCAGTTAGTATTTTTCAACAAAGCGAAGCATTATCACTAAAAAATTCTAACATGGTTTCCTTAATAGGCAACACTAAGAAAATTTTTACGTAGGTTGGCATTGTTATTAGCTTAGAGTGTTAGTGGGCTTATCATTTCTTATTGCCTATCAAGTAAGAAGAAAATCACTTGCATAATAGGAATACATCTGTAAGAAAAAAATGTATTTTGAAATTAAGTAGAAAAATTCAAAACAAATCTACACATGCACAAAAAAAGCAGTAGTAGAAAAAAGCAAATGAACTTCACACACTCTCTTTATGTCAACTCAAGCCATCATCAATCATCAAATATTCATAAATGAAGTCTCATCAATTGTATGCATTGTAATATGAGAAACATAATAGAGATGAATAGATGCTTTGCATGGGTGTACCATAGCAATTGAGATAACATAAAACACAAGAAAACCATTTAATTGATTTATGGAGTTATAAAGGTTCATAGTCCTAGTATCATTTTAAGCCTTTTTCACTTTTTATTTTCTGTTTGCTTCACTGTAATATTCATTGTCCTTCTATCCATTCCAATTTAACATATTTGTCTAAATTGAGGAAAAGGGAAAAAACATATGAGGCTCACAACCAATCACCAAAGTCAAAAACCCACCAATTAATAGAATTGCACAAATAAGCATAACATGGTTACATTACTAAAGTGTGATATATATTACAATGATTGGCTCTTTCAACCTTACCAATTTAGTTTAACATATATAGCTAAACAAAAGCGGAAAATACCCAAATGAAAAAAAAAAGTACAAACTAATAATGAATCACTTGGGTGAGGAACCCACCAAGCATTGTGTGAAGAGAAGAGACATTACTATATTGTATCATGTATCACAAATGATGAGAGGCACTTTAAAAATCAAGCAGGACTTATAAGTTTGGTCACTCTTTCCATATTCCTCACCATTTTCATTTACATATTCAAGGGCAGCTTCAAAAACTCTCCAAAATTCATTAATATAAATATAATATAAAAATATAGAGACACATGGACCCTTAAACACATGAAGATTATAAAAAATATTTCAAAACATTAAATTTATAAAAGCTAATCCTTACCTAGCATCAATTATTTCAATCAATTTGCTCTGGTACTTGTTTCCAAAAACCTAGGTAACATCTTCAATTATGCATCAAGTATAGAGAAATCAATATTAGTAGCCTTAAATAAAACATTAGATAAAGCTTTTAAATATCCAAAAGAAGACATTTTCACAAACATGAATCTTTGTAGTTGTTAAGAGCCAAAAAAAAAAAAGGAAATCTTTGAAGTTGTTAAGGGCCTATACCCTGATTTCTTTGATAGTGTTATAGAGCTCAAACAACTCACTATCTTTTAAAAAAGCCATTAAAAAGGAACATGGAAAAAGAACTAAAGACAATTTCACATTACGGCAAAATAATCTACCCTCAACACATGAAACTACCAAAAGCAAGCTTTACAATTGCAATTCTCACAACTTCCTCTCGTGTTTCTCCTAGGAACCTAATTCACCTCATTGACAATGAGTAGCTAGCTATTTTAGAAGGCTTGAAGCTTTTGATTTACGTTAATGCAGAAAACTAACAATTTCTTCATTATAATAACATAATCTAATACTCACCAATATCAAAAGCACACAAAGAGATTAAGATTAATAAGGACAAAACTTACTAGCTGCCATTTCATGAGGCAATCTTCACCAATATCAAACACATTTCTCTCTAACTGAGGACAAATTCGGCAATGCCCAGCATGGAAATCCCATCATGTGTCTGCACTAAGTAAATAGCATATCTAGTACCCTTGTTGGATTTTATCATCACCTCATTTCTTTACATGATTTAAAAAGAAGGAAAGAAAGTGGGAGAAAGATGAAATCAATCCTTCAAATTTCAATATGGGCAAAGGAAAATGAGTTATTGGAAAAATTATGGGAAAAGATCAAAAGTACTTGTTAGAAACATCAAATAGCATTATAAAAAGATTCTTTTCTCCAAATATGCCTCTCTTAAAAGAAAGTACTTATTTGTTAGTGGGTTCAATACAAATCATGGCCTACTTCAAAATTTCTTAGGAACCATAGAAATAGATCAGAGGCAATAATTAACCAATTAACAAAAAGAAAAGATTCAAAATGCAATCTACTGGTAGAATCCACAACCCTATTTGGCCATCTCTGACAATGTCTTAAAGCATCAAAAGAATATCTAGAGAAAATGAATATGAAATCTTAACCTTTATTTGAATTCAAAGGAAAGCCATTCTAAAGATCCATAGAATTTTAGGTTCCAAAATTTCAATTTTAAAATCTACTCAGGCCACAATCTAAAGTATGACTGTAGACCCTCAAAAGTTTACTGAGGGGCTATTCAAGGTGATTTATGCTATTAATTAACTTAGTTACAAATAGGTTTCAGCACAAAAATATGATATGATATTAATGGGTCAAATAGAGAAAAGACTTTTAAATATGTTTCATTGATAAATATTATTGACAATATGAGTTGTGTACTGCATGCCATACAATGATCAGATTTTTCAGTCCAATTAGTGATGCGTAGTATATAATAGTGAAAATAATACATAACATGCCTTCCTTTCACCTTTATTCGGTGCATCCAAGGCATAGAAACATATATTAATCAGTCTAATTATGCTTTCCTTGATCCTTTTGTTGCCTTTCTATTAAGTAGTCATCTTTCAAATATATATACACACAAACAAATGTATATAATATGTACCTACATCAGGAATCAACTCCAGGATCATCTCATATCTCTCTTTAGTAGAAAGTAAATTTTGACTTATTAGTAGTCATTTCTTAAAAAAATCTTAAGAACTCCAGTGTATGCTCTCTTGCAAAAACAAAATTCACCTTAGCATAAAATGAGAATATGAAATATGTAGTCTAGAAAGGCAATTATTCATATTAAAACTTACACCAAGAAAGGATGAAGAACATGATCCATCAATGAAACCTTCTTATGAGTATTTTCATTTTCCTGGACAGAATAATTGAAAGTACTCATTCAAATAAGCATTCAAAAAACAAACACAATGTGTTTCTAAAGAATACTACCTTATAAACACAAAAATAGTTAGTAATAGCAACTCTCTGGTTGTTAGTAAACCTGTAAAGGCAAAGGCAACATAATAGTATTTGTACACTAAGTAATGTAAGGAAATAGAATGCAATTCTTAATTGTAGTGTCACACCTATTGTCGACCAATAAAATTTACAAGTTCATGAGGATCTGCAAGAGTTCTTACATAAGTCTAAATTCTCATGGTAAAAAAAAATCAATTAGTTTGCAACATAGCCAAGAACAAAGGGAAGAAAACTAAACTAAATCATAAACCTCTTAACCCCACAAAATAATAAGGTAGGGACTTAGATAATGTTGTTATATTACAACATTAAGGCCGATAGTCTGATAAACATTGATAAGTACAAGTATGAATATGAGTTACAACCGTTTCTTCAACAAGTCTCTTTCAAACCACAATCTCTTTCTTAGACTCATGCATGCAAAATTAAAACCATTTTATTATCTCTAAAGAAATCAGTATTGAGCCATAGTAGGAAAAGGAGAAATATGGGAGTTAACATACTTGTAAGGGGAGAAATCTTCATCACTATTTTCAACAGACTCATAGATTGCATGATCTTGAGCAATTTTTTTAGAGTAGCCCTTGTCCTATGCCACTTTCAACAATTATTTGTGATGTTCTCTATGGGGATGACAATGTGTTCACACAAGGGTGTGTTGTCAACTATCCCATGCATTTCGCCATCAACTATCCACCACTCAGACTTCGCTTCCACCTTCTTAAATGACAACAATGGAGACTTAGAATATATATAATACGTTACATATATATATACATTACAAATAAAGTAAGAAAAAGAAAAACAAAGATACATGAAAAGTATAATAAATATATTAATTGCAAGGAAAAAGCACCTTCCCTAAAGAACATCTTTAGATTTAAACAACATAATCAATTTTAATTACCTATAAATTAAGAAATAAGCTAGGACAACTTTGTTGGCAAATGCTTATCCACAACCTACCATTCTGTACAATTTCTTCATCTGCTTATACAAGAAGAAACCAAAGTCATATCCAAGATAACTGCCAATAAATTTGAACAGAAAGAATACTCACCAATATAAAAAACTAATGGAGAGATTAAGATTAATAAGGACAAAACCTACTAGTGACTTCGTGAGGCAATGGTAATAATAGCATTTTCTTTTACACTTTTTTGTAGAGGATAGATCACTCCCTTGGTACTGATGACACATGAATCTTCCACCCTCCTTTTTTTGTCTAAATCCTGAGAAATTGCCTTTGCTTCTCCTTCGTCAATTGGCTTCCATGAGCATCCATCATAGCCTAACACACAAAATTCTTAGAAGCTATCAACTCAATCCCTTTAAATTTCCTTTGCTTCTCCTTCTCCATTAGATATCAGGGTCCACAACTCTAAGGGATTGGCCATCCCATTATTGAATAGTAGCTCTCCACGTCTTAAGATTTGATTCCATGGGAACCCTCCTAGAATCATTCAGAGTATTGTTTGAATCATCCTAAGGGTATTGTCCATTCCCATTGAGAATCTACGAAATTACCCAGAAATCATAATTTCCATTATCATCAAACAAAAAAACATAGAAATCCACAATAAAAATCCTCCGCATCTCACCATTGCTCTTTTGCTATTGGAGTGTCATTGCCCTTCAACCTCCTCTTGAGCATTATCTTTTGAAGTGCCATTCAAGATTGCCGTCGAGTTCCACATCTCTACCTTAATATCCAGTATTTCCCTTTGAGAATGAAAGCAAAGAAAACAAAAAAGTGAGATTTGAGATAAAAGAAGAAGCAGATGAGTCCACGAGATTAGATGAGATTTTATTTTTGTAATGTTTAAAAATTAAAAATGTTACATAAAGAATGATTTTGTAACAGAGCAGGAAGGAAAGTTGTGTTCAAAATTGAATGGTGAGGGGAAAAGGATTCCCACCGACTGATTTGTGAGAGAAAAAATCCTGCCCGATTATGAAAAAAAAGATTGATTGTTTATAAAAAGATAATATAGAGGACAAGCTAAACCTTATGAAAATGTCTCTACACAGTAATTTGAACAATAAGAAAATCCACTTGTTTTAAATAGAGAAGAATAGATAAAATATAATTTATAATTTAAACTAATTTTATTACTTTATTAATAAAATATAATATTTAATTTGCAACGTTAATTAAACCTCAAATACTGAATCACTCTGTGTCCAACTATTCTCATTGTTTACGTTGCTTTCCTTTCCTCATCTGACCTAGCTCTATCGCCTCCCTCTCCTCATCTCACCATTGTGTCTCCATCGCCTCAGTCCTCACCAATGTGCAATCACCTCCATCTGCACCCCAGTAACTGCTTGCCTGCCTCCACCACCTTAACCCTTGCCTTACCTCAAGAACCCTAGCTGGTGACCTCACCTCACCTCACCATTTAGTAGTAGCGTCAACTCTAGCTCCTTTATGGCATCCACCACCATCATTTCGAGAGAGCTTGATTCTTCCTCTTTCTCGCAGGTACCAATCTTTTTGTGTCTTTATCTTTTTCTCTTTGTTCATATGTGCAAAGGACTGGCTTATAATCCAATTTTTGAATCATACACCATCTGCAGTCATCTATTGTAGTGGACCAATGTCATCGGATCTTTAATGTATTCTTATATAACTCTTTCAGCAGTATTACCACTAATTCTCAGCTCCATAAGAACAACAATATTAGGTTTGTAAATTCTATCCATCTCCTTAAAAGCTGTAGCATACTGTTTTTTTTTATTACTAGTTATATATCACATATTTTTAAATGTTGGTTATACATGGCTTGCTAGATATATATTCTGGGCTAACTATTTTTTTTTTGTATCGAGCTAATTGGTATATTTGTGGCCATGGACACCCTATTTACAATTTGATTTCAAGAATATTCCACTTGCTACTCAAATTAAGATAAATCAAATGGTAAGATTCTCTCCAAATTTTAGATTTCATTCTTATATTTCTTTCATTGCACTAATTTAGATTTCATTTTTTTATTTCTTTCACTACACTAATTTAGAACTTTTTTTCCTTTTTTAGGATAGATCAAGGGGCCATCCAACACTACTAGAAGAGTAATTGCCCAATGTTCGTGCCCTTGAAAAGCTTGCCTGGACCAGATTTGAGAAGCTTCACCAGCTTAAAAACTTCCGATCTACAATGCCCCTAATAGAGCAAGTTATAGCTGCATATCAACCTGATGAGTATTGCTTCAAATTTAATGACATCAACTTGCGTCTAGGTCTAGAAGATATTTACTATATTACTGGTTTGCCAATCAATGGCAAGGCAGTATTTGGAAGGAAAGATAATCCTGTGGAAGTCTGCATTCGTCTTTTGGGCAGAAATTTGTTGAATCTTGGCAAGAAGGGGATAGAGGGACAATATAAAGGCACAATATCATTGAAGGTGCTGAAAAAGGAATTTAGGGGACTCTCCCCTGATGCAAATGATGGTGCTCTAGCTAGATATATTAGAGCATACATCTTATACTGCATTTGGTGCATCGTTGCACCGGAAAAAACTTCATTAGAAGTTTCAGTGATATACTTGCCTTTGTTAGAGAATATTGTAGAGGTCAAATATTATGCATGAAGAGCTACAATGCATGCTACCCTAAATGCACAATTGTAATTAAAGGCAAGAAAGAATTTGAAACAACTATCAGCCTACTTGCCATTGTTTGAGGTACAATTTTTTCATTATTTTTATACTTGTATGCATTATTATAATAGCTAACTACTTCCAATCATTCATAAGTCCTAAACCTAATATTTTTTGTGCAGATATTTGTAGTAGAGTGTATTCCTATGCTCCAAGATTATTTTGTGCGAGGAAGAGACCAAGATCAATATGAGGATGAATTTCCTCTTATTGTGTCTTGGTCTAATAAGTTATTTAAATTCTCTCATGATACACACAAATGTCCAACGGACACCATTTTCGGCATATTATCAAATATTCAACAAAATGAAGTAAGTTTTCTTTAGCATTTATAATTTTTTTAAGGATATATAAAAATATTTAATTATGATTAGTAATATGGTATTATTATTATTACTTACCTAAAATTTAATTTATAGGTTACATGGATGCCACATTTGAAGATCAGACACCGTTTGCTAGCTAATTTTGTGATTTAACTGGAAATGACTAAAAAAGAAGTGGTCACGATTTGCTTCAACTTCATTAGTTGGAATGCACCTTCAACAAGTCGTGGCCAATTAGAAGATCCAATAAATACGGTGCAAAAGACTCCCCTTGAGATCAAGTCCAAATGTGGTCCAATGGGCATGGACTTCAAAACTAAAGGCCATCTCAAGAAGCATTATGATATGTGGAATTCAAAAGCAACTATATCCATAGGTTATTGCAGCAAAGAGGGTTGAAGTAGGAGGTAATTTTATCTTTGTGATTGTTCTCATTTACGTCTTCTTTTATTTAATTTGATCCTACAAATGCCATATTATTTGATTTGTTCTCATTTATCGCTTCCATGTGCCCCTTTAGATGCCTTTGATGATATGCAGATAGGAGGAGCAGAAGGTAATTTTATTCCGTTATTGATCTCATTTAGGAAAAAATAATCAATTGGTCCATGTACTTTACCCTCATTTTCAAGCAAGTTCTCATTTATGCTTTCATCTGCCTCTTTAGATGCCTATGATGATACGTAGAAAGTAAGAGCAGATGCTTATGGTAGAGGGGATGAGAATGATATTGCATCTGCTGGTGCTCCATGTTGAGCTGCTCCCTCTTCCCCTTCAGCTGCCCATTTGGACATACATATTAGTCTCATTTATGTTTTCTTTTATTTAATTTGATCTTACATTTACTAACATGGTGATGTTGCAATGGATGCTGAACCTACTGCAAGTGCTTTATCTCCAGCTACTATCTCTTCACCTTCAGTTGCCGATTTGGACACACATATGGTAGAAGCAAAAAGTTATATTCTTATTAGTCTTATTTATGTTTTCTTTTATTTAGTTTGATCTTACGTCTACTAACATGGTGATGTTCTAATGGATGTTGAACCTACTGCAGGTGCTTCATCTCCAGCTACTCCCTCTTCACCTTCAGTTGCCGATTTGGACACACATATGGTACAAGCAGAAGGTAATTATATTCCTATTAGTCTCATTTATGTTTTCCTTTATTTAGTTTGATCCTACGTCTACAAACATGGTGATGTTGTAGTGGATGCTGAACCTACTGTAGGTGCTTTATCTCCAGCTGCTCCCTCTCCTTCTTCAGTTGCCGACATGGACACACATATGGTTGAAGCAAAAGGTAATTCTATTCCTATTAGTCTCATTTATGTTTTCTTTTATTTAATTTGATCCTACATCTGCTAACATAGTGGTGTTGTAGTGGATGTTGATCCTACATCTCCAACTGCTCCAGCTCCATCTCCTCTAGTTGTCCCTCAAGCTCCCAGGAGAGAGCTTCGGTGCAATATTAAAACTCCATCACACTGCAAAAGTCCCTCTTTTACATATGGCTCAGTGAATGGTCTTGTTGATAGAATGCACAGATCAAGAAGGACTTAGGTAAGACTAAAAATTGTTGTCTTGATTAATCTTTTGACTAGTCTTGCATTAAATTCATTTGAAATTGAGTTAGGAGGGAGTGACAATCCGTCTTATTGGAGAACCTGGTGTGGAGAAGGTAGTGACAAAATGAACTTGTCGTACTACAAACAATATGTCTTATTGGAGAACCCAATGTAGGGAAGACAACTATTGCTGAAGGTCTTGCTAATGGTGACGTACTTGAAACTATAGAAGGAAAGGTTAATGGAAGTCAGTTTGTCTGTCAGAACAAATTTTAACTTTTGTGTTAGTTCAACTTATGGTACTTGTTGTTTTCTTTACCAGTAAGATCTGGCATATTAGGTGAACTGAGGTAAATTACCCCTTCCGGTAGAATGGATGTTATGCTTTGTGATTTACCTTCAAATTAATTTTATGCCGCTTGTGAACAAAGAAACAGGAGGAAGAAGTAGAAGAGTTTGGGAAAGGGAGGAAAATCACTGAACAAACCTCAACCTCAAATGTTATTAAATTCAATAGCTAAAAGTTGAATACAAATGAGTAGTTCTAGGGACTATTTATAGACGTTAAATCTTAGTTTAACTAGAATTCAAAAAATAGGACTCTCTTCAAAATATTTTAAATCTAAAAAAAATATTAAATTAAAACTAAACTATATCCTAAAGATAAATAAAGGTAAATCAAAATTCAAAATAACTAGATTAATTCTGAAGGATAATCTAAAAATCCTAACAATAATTTTATTTTAAATCCTAATTATCTTAGGATAAAGATAAATAATCCCTATCCTATTTCCCATCAATTGGTTTGGAACTTGTATTATAGGCCTTTCTTTTCTAGTGTCTTTCTTTGAAGCTTCTTTATGAATTACTGGTCATGTGTTTATAGTGCTCTGCAACTCCACAATTTACATAATGAGTCTTGTCTTTCATTGGTTGTGCTATTTTTGTACTCTGATAAGTCAATACGTGATATGTTGGTCAAAAAAAGTAAGAAAGCCAATATGAGATATATAATAGGATTGGTAGAGGTAAGATATCAATGTGATATGTAGGATTGATTCAGATTTTGTACACTGGTGGCTAAAATTTAATGTGCTATGATGTTCTCTTATTAATGCTTGTGTCTGCCAGGCTCTGAGGTGAGAACCCTTTTTGTTTTTTTAACCCATGAACCAGGTTCTAATGTGAGAACTTCTATATTCTACCTGCGATATGTGTAGGAATGATCCAGATTTTGTACACTGATGGTTGGAATTTAATATGCCATGATATTCTCTTATTAAGGCTTGTGCCTGCTATCTTGTTTTTTTTTTAATTGACATTTGTGCTAGGTTCTGACATGAGACCTACTTTTATTTATTCCTGTGAAACCAGGTTCTAACATGAGAACTTCTTTATATTTGCCGCCTTGCTAACATAGAGAAAGAAATGCCTTACTTGTTATTTGAGCAGATAACAATAACCATTTCATATGGTATATGTATTTTTTATTTTCCAATAGATTTACATCTTTCATTAATGGAGTGAAGTCTGGCATTGCTTACATATAAGAAACTAAAACTTCACATGGATCTCCAGTGTGATAGATGGATAGAGGTAGTTTGATAAATAGAAAAATAATAATAGTAAGAAATTAGAGTGTTGATGTCGGCCATATCTCTACTCTTTTTTACTCTCTTACCTATTAAATTCAATTTTCTTAATAATTGTATATTTATATATTTTAGAAGAGAGCGATAAAAAAATATGAACGTATATATATATGATATACCTTTTTTATGTTTCTATTTTATTTTGTAATTTTATATCATATTATATGTATTTATATAAAATTTTGATCGTTTTGTAAATGCTTAGTAGTTCAAATCATTAGGCATGTTCTTCTTTGATGTAATAAGTTTTTTCCCAAGCCCCTCCTTCCTTTCAGATGCTTGAAACGATGGAAAAGTGGAGGCGAGGAGGCATTTATTTGGGTTCATAGACAAACATGTATCTATTAGATATGTTTATGATCAAAATCATTGTATTTCTCTCATGTTGCATAGGAACCTAAGGATGTTTCATCTATGTATTCCTGTTGAGACGTATCTTAGTTCAACAGTTAAAAATGCAATTGATTTATTAATGTTTATTAACTACTTACTTCTAACTATGACATTGAAACAAAAATAACACAGTCCTAAAAGCATGAGGTACCTATATTAGATCCTTTCTTCAATATTCATTTCCAAAAAGGTATCACATTTGACACTATGTTCTTAATTAATACAATCATGCACAAAGGCATACCCAATTAATTTGACAATATGTTCTCAACCCTTTTCATGATCCTATCTAATACGGTAGCTTATTATAATGTTACTCAACCCCTTTCATGATTCTATCTAATACCGCTTCTATTATCCTCTTTACTCTCCCATCTTCTAAGACTATGAAGTAGAGATAGACCTCCTTTTATGTTGCAACATCTATAGAGGAAAGTAAGATCAAATTTATACAGATAACAGTAACTATTATATCTCATATCTATTAGTAACAAACACTCAACCATAGCTACTTGCACGTAGGCCTACCAACATTAAGGGGCTATTTACACTTGACCAAAGTCTTTTCTCCAAAATTCAGTTATACTCTTGTAGTCAACTATCCAAATCGAAACATATATGCAACTACTATTTTGATTTCTCATGTTTCTAGTTTTGCCAATCTATTTACAAATAAAATATATATTGTCATATAGAATACAAGTAAAATTAGTTTGATTCTCAGGAAGCATAGGAAGAATAAATTGGATAATTCTTCACATTCTAGAAAATCAAATAAATTTCCACCTTCTGTGATTTCACCCTTGATTTGATATCTGCTTTCTCGTATTCCTATTTTGTAATATATTTTATTTCTTCTTATGAAATAAATTAGCATTACAAAATAAACAAATTTTATTACAAATTTTTTTTTAACAATATGGATTGTTAATCTACTTTCCTAAATAATAAATAATGACAATATTTAAAAAAAAGTATCAACGAATTCTTTTTCTCACTATCTCAACCTTTTTAATCTTCTTTATTCTCTCAATCATAACAGATTGAATTTATTACATTTTCTTTTAAATCCTATGATAATCAAAATTACAATATTTGTAATAATGATTTTTTTTCAAATTCCTATTATATTATATATAATATATAAGGGTGGAGGAAAAAACCCGAACTCAATCAATCTAGTCCAACTCGAAGCAGCCCAACTAAAAGCAAATCCAGTCATTTTAGCAAGAAACCAAAACTTAAGCATTGAGTAGAGCCATTTGACCAGGTCAAACCAAGTTTTGAGCAACCTTCTCAGATCATTCGGTCTAACCCGACCTAAGGGTTTTTTTTAATTTTTATATTTATATGTAGTTTTATAAAGTATTAAACATATTTTATTGGAAGTACCATAATAGTAGAAGTTCGATTTTCTAATTTTCTTTTAAAAAATAAAAATATAAAAAATGGATATATAATACTCAATCAAAACTTCGAGTCACATCACAAGTTGACATAAAACCCACTTCTACCTAATCCCCTCCCACCTCTAATATATATGAAGTATATATTTAATATAATTTATTAAATAATATATTATATGATATGACTATGCGAAAAATAACATAAAATAATATAATATTAATATATATGGATCATAAATATTATATATATAATTATTTTTTTTAAAGATAAAAATCAAATCTAAAAGTCAGCTAGGAAAACAATTTTTTCATGCCAAAGAAAAATAGATATATTTATAGGAAAATTATTTAAGATTTAAAAATATAAATATATATAAATAAAATATTTTATGAAATTAATAATTGAAAATAAAATATATGTGTATTTTTTAATAATATATTAATTTATAAATATATGTGTGCATATTAGTGTATAAATAAATAATATATATTTAATATTTCATATAAAGACTGCAGATACATTTTAGTTCAACTGGTAAAAAAATGAATACAAAGGCGTTGGGAATAAGAGGTCATAGGTTCAAAATATAAGTGAAGACATTTGAAACCATTATATGATGTGGTGGTGACGTGGCGTGGGCCCGGGGTGATGTGGCGGTGACGTGGCGTGACCCGATGATAATGTGGCAATAGTGTTTAATAGACTTTTCACGGTGACTAAATGTCATCATCAAATGTCAACTTTTAACAACAACATTTGAGTCATCGTCAAAGGTCTACTTTTAACAACGACATTTGAGTCATTGTCAAAGGTCAACTTTCAGCAATGACAATTTACATTCTCAGCAACAATTATTTTCACAGCTAATTGTTTACTTTTGGCGGTGACATTTTTGTTGGCGCCAAAACATTCGGCGACAAGACTTATGCCAACGACAAAAATGTCATCGCTAAAAGTTTTCAACAACAACATTTCGACTTTCAGCGACAACTTTTATCCTTATCAAAAGTCAATTTTTTTGTAATGAATGCACCAATTACCGCTTTTGACAATCTTAGAGAACCAAAGACAAAAAAGACTGCACAATTAGTTTGGTGACAGCTCTAGTTGGTTTTAAATTATTTATTGACCATCATTTTGTTTCAAAATTATATTTGGTTTTAAGTTGTACAAAAATAAAAATAAAAAAATGTTCTCTGTTTCCTTACTTAAATTAATTTTGGTAATATCAAAGCCATTGTAAAACAAAAATTATTCTTGTTGTTGCCAATTAAGTTATGAGCCTATTTGTTTGAAATTATAAGTGATTATGGAACAAAGAAAAGTGATTATACAGCCAGTAAACAAATAAAATCCAGATCAAAATAATCACTTATGACCATTTAAGTGATTATTTTCATAAGCTACTTTTTCCAACTTATGATAATCACTTATTTTTCATAATCACTTATTTTACTTTTTCTTTTCATTATCCACCAAATAATCACTTAAACCTCAATATCCAAACACATTTCTTTTCTCAAAATTACTTATGAGTTAAAAATATCCAAACACAATTCAATTTTGACATAATCACTTATTCTCATAATATATTATGAATAATCACTTATCCTCAAAATCACTTATATATAATCTAATCCAAATACACACTACGTCTTATTTTGAATAATAAATATATAAAGGCAACTTTTGCACTACATATGAATTTAATTTGAAAAGAGAATTGTAATAAAATAATTAATTAATCACATTTTGTTTAAATGATTAATTAATTGTTTAACTTAATGTTTGGTTATGCACTTCTGTAATCAATACATTTAATATCCTATAATCACTTCAGAAATATGTTATTATATTTTATATCATTAATTGGAGTTTAGCAAAATGTTTTCTTTGAAAAAAACTGCCCACACAGAGTAACAAAGAGAAGTAATTTGTTAATTACTTCATCATATTGATAATATTGATACGTAAATTTAATTAAATAAAGCTTAGTCAGCATATAATTTTAATTGCTACTGGACTGATGATTTAAACGACCTATTTTGTGTTGGTATAAGGTGCCATATATTATTTTGGTTTCTATTTTGACTCATTAATTCCAATTTTGACTTTGTAAGACTGTATTTTATGTGTGTAAGTGATGCTAGAGCATTTTATAGTCATTTGGATGAAATAAGGCATAAAATACGAAGTTCTATAAGCTCAACTAGTCCACTACAAGGCATCTTGCCAATTCACGGTTGAAAAGACAAGGAAATTGAGGTTCACCACTGTTGAGGAGATGATCAACCGACGTGGATATAGTACACCTACAAAAAAGAGACATGTCAGGGGCTCATTTGGTGCCAAGAGTCTCAAAGTCACATCTTTTAATTAAGGAGGTTCAAGAGCATTATGAAAGTGGGAGAGCAAGGAATTGAGAGAGTATTGAAGTGAATTAAACTTGTTTCTTTTCATTATAAACCCGTTATTCTTGTGATTTTCCCTTATGATTTGAGAGTTTAGTTGTCTTGTGAAAATGATTTATATTTTGAGTAAAATATTATTACCTCTCTTATGTTTCATTTTAATTAAAAATACCTCTTCTTTATTTTGAAAACTTAAACTATAGTCTAATAGGTTAACACCAATGTTATCAGAATTGAATTCGACATTAAATTGGATAAGATGATGGTTCGAAGTTTAATGGTTCAACTATGATACAATCGGGATTAGACCGGTAATAATTAAAATAATATATTTTAAATAATACATATGAAAAATAAAAGAATTTAGACTACTCACCTTAAAGGTTTCCTAATTTTTCTACCATTGAAATTCCTAATGTGAGTATAAAATGAAATGAAACTATATATTAAAAATAATGAGTACGATATAAAATAAATTGAAAAAAGACATATCTACAACATATTAATTACAATTGTTTAAGCAAATTATTGAAGCAAAATATCATCAACACACAAAATTATGATATTATTATTTAAAAGAGAAGTATATGCTATTATTTAAAAATATATGGAAGAGACATTTTAAAAAATCATAATATATGTAAAATTGCAAATTCCAAACCTATGAACATCCTCTCCCCTCTCCCACTTTCTCGCCCTTTTTTCATGAATTTTCTATGGCAAGATCAAGAAATTAGAAGGAAAAACTTAGATCAAGATATAGCTTTAATCTCTCACATCTATATGATACGTTCTTGAAACAACACTCTAACCCTCCGTGAAAATTGAAAAAAGCTCGCCTCAGAGCACTCATTATAAACACAACAAATATTTTAAATAACAACCAACCTACAATCCTTGTACGACTGTAAAAAAAATTTTAAATAAATATATATATATATATATGTATGTATGTAACTGAAATATTTAGTTTTCTTTTGCTAATAAAAAAACTATAATATTTAGTTTAGTTATACATTGGGGAAAACTCGGTGGGGCATATGAAGGCAGAGTCTACGTAGAGACCACCCTTCGTGTGTGTGCAATCAATTTGGGCCAACGAAAACTTGATATTTATGGCCCCATCGGAGGGCCCAATAACAAAGTCTCCAACGTGGTAGTGGGCCCATTCTCCAGACCCATTAAGATGACACTCTGAGAGCGCATGCTGGCCGTCCGATGTGGATAGCTCAAATCGGACAGGCTTGATGTTCCACCCATGTACTTGATCCATATTATAAACCCACGGGCCCAATTTTTTTGAGGCTCGGCCCAATTGGAGTCTGAAAAATAGGCCGTATCTTCCCTTGGGGAATTCAAATTCCACCCCTCCCACAACTTCCACCCACCACATTTGCTGAAGATTATGCAACACTTTTAAATCTGCACAATAAAAAATTCCCATTAATGTAGCGAAAAAGAATTCCCATTTTTTCCTCATTGTTGGTAAAAGAAATAAGTATTAAAATGGTAATTTAATAATTTGATTATTGAAGTGTATTCACACATTTTACATACTAATTCATCAAAATTAATATGCTTATTTATAAATTATCTATCAATAAGGTTTTCATATTAGTAGTAAGATTTGAATTTATACTCTTATAGAGTATAAATTGTATTCTTACCAATTACACCAACTTGAGTTAGCAGGGCATTATTTTTTGTTTAAAGAAAGAATAGAAGTTTTATTGCATAAAAATAGATGTACAATATTTATTATATTTATATTATTATTAATAAACAGTAAATATCTTTATTATTATTGTTGTTGTTGACACAATATATATATATATATATATATATTAAAATTACAAAACTAATTTTTCTCTAATTTCATCTCAGTTTTTATCCTATTCTCTATTTTATATACCAAATGACTTCTGAAAGTTAGAAATGTTGGACCCCAATAAATCTTTCAATTGAAATGAGGTAGATCCTGCATACTAGGTACACATGAAAGAAAAAAAAAGCTAGCGATGTTGGAAAGAATTTTTTTTTTGTTCTGGCCAACCAGAAAAACTAGAATATGAGAAATTATTTTAGTTTTGAATATTGATTTAGGTACTCATGATGTATTATGTAGATTGCAATTAAATACGCATGATGTATTAATGATTCAAGAAGCAAATTAATAATTTTCTAATTATTATTTGAACATTGAATTATTATGTGGTTAGGATTATGTACATGTTATCACAAGAGAAATTATAATATAAATGAGTGAGTGTGTTTATCTATTACAATTTTTTGTCTAAAAAAAATCTGTCTCCAACTCACATATAAGACATAATATTGCATTTTATTGACAAATATAAATGGTAGAATGCCGATTACTGTATTAAAAAAAAAAAGAATGCCGAATACCATTCTTTCTTGGAAAAAATAAAAAAAATTAAACCATTGAGAGTCAATAAATCAATTAGCTGAAATCTTTAATTTAATAAAGAATATGAAAACGAAACATTTTGGCTTAATAGATTTGCAAATCTTTACAATGATCAATTTGGAAGGTGGTGAAAGGGCAAGGACAGAAAAAGAGACCAACTTTCGGCTTTTAATATTCGAAAAGTTCAACCTTTAAGAAACCAAATGAATAATAATAATAATAATAATAATAATAATAATAATAATAATAATAATTTCTAGCCTAAACATTTGATGATAGCAAGCGATATTACTTATTCAATCTTTCAACGTGATTATTCGAAAATGTCAAAAGTAAACGTGTGCGTTTGGCCTTTCCCTTTCAACCCCACATGCTGCAATTTGATAATTCAGTCCCTTATAATAAACTTTTCTATATAAAAAAAAAAAAAAGAAATATCACCGTTTCCATCAATCAAATGATGTTTCAATTTTTTTGGAAGATACTGAAAGATTAAGAAAACGAAAAAATTTATAAACTAAAATTTGGACCACCCAATGTGTGTCATCCCATTCACTCGACCAAATTTAAGCTTTCATTTTTTAAAGTGCTTAAAGCTTAATAGAGAGTTCCAATCATTAAGGTGTTGTTTGGCATCAGAAAAATCAAAAAGGGAAAAAGTTGAATTTTTTGGAAAATAACTCAATCGTTCAGGTTTGATTGAGAAAAGGAGAAATTACAATTTCATAACAATGGAGGAAAATATTTATGTTTTCATTATCTGAAAAATTTCAATTGAGATATGAAAATATCCAATAAAAACCTAAAAAATTTTATGTAAATCCAAAATTTTAAAGTCAAAGATGGATATTTGTTTACATGAAAATTTTTTATTCTTTATTAGATATTTTCACATTTTAGTTGAAATTTTTCAAGTCCAGGTTATAATTTTTTCATAGTCATGAAAACATAAATAGTTCCCCATCTTTCATGAAATTATATTTTTCCAAAAAAAAATCAAACAAAAACAAAGAAAGGAGAGGTATGAGGTCTCACCTGGATTCTTCAGTAGGAATATAATTCCAGTATCTTCTGTCATCGATTCCAGTAATCTTCATGGACTTTGATGACATGAACAAACAAACCTGACCAGTACATTTATCCAACCACACTTCCTACGTACGTTTAAAAATAAAAAAACAACACATCAGAATCTAATTCAACACCAATATTCCAGTAGTGAAGGAAGAAGAAAATCTGTTTCAGACATCTATCAGTTTTCTACCATCATAAAATTGTCATGAAAAAAGAAAATTGTTAATTACTTCGAAAGTTTTCGCGAAAAGGACACAAGTGCTCTTTTATAAAATTGCACAAAAGTCGAACTTGTGGCGTGTGTATTAGTTTTGTATTTATATAATATAAAAATATATCAACTACCATGAAGAAAAAAATTAAGAGTCATTTTTAAATCTTAACCAAAAAAAAAGTGATTATATGTTTAAAATAGCTAACTAATTATAAGAACATGAGTTTCAAAACTAAAAAATAAAACATTCAAAGTGATTTAACCTGTACGATTTCAATCGATTCAACTGATCCTTCATGAATTCGTGCTTTTAGTTAAATCAATCAGTCCAGCCCAATTCTCATAGTAAAATAGTATGATACTAGATGTTTGAAATATAATTCAAATCAATGTTTATATATCATTCCAATCAAATTAGTATATCATTCTTTCCAACATAAGATAACACCAGTCAAGTTAGATATATACCAATGAATTGAAGTATTGAACATTAGCATCGTGAATATCATCTAACCATTACCAAAGATAGGATTGTGTATACTAATCCAATCCAGGTTGACGCAAATGACAAGAGGACTGGTTTTGCAACTTCCGAATTGTGTGTTCAAACACCCGATTGTGGGGAGATCTCCCACCCCTAATGGGTTACAAACCCAGCTAAGCTGGAATCTATTAGTGTATAGTGGTCTGATAGTTAGTCCGATCTCAAGTCCCAAGGTGTCCGAATCCTAAATAGTGGTCGAAAGTACAAGTTTCTGCTCAACCATCTTCTATCCTTCCCATTTTTTATAATCAATATGTATACCCTAATATAAAGATCAGAAGAAAATTAAAAGGGGATCCACTTACTTTGTTACCAGAATGAAAGCGCTTGGGTCGACACAGAACGGCATAGATATGTTTCTTGGTGAAGGAGTGGAGGTCTTTTTCGCCATCAAGAACATGGTTGAGCAGAAACTTGTAGGCAGAAGGCAACTTTGATTCCCACACACAGTCAGCAGAAGAAGCTCTGTGAAAAGCCTTATTCACTAGGGCCAATTTACAGATATCTGGTTGGTCAAAGTTCATAAGCACACATGAAATACAGCTTTCTGGGATATCGCCAAGACCCGGGCTTGACGATGATGGTGGTGGTGGAAGAAGACGGCTACCTCCTCCTCCTCCGCCGCCGTCATTATCTGCAGAAATAGCAGACCCCATGAACTGCAAAGAACAGAAGAGGATATGTCGATGTTGTATGTGTGTGTGTGTATATATATATGGTGAAAGAGGGATGATTATTATTGGCTTAAAGGTAAAGAAGGAGGAGATAAAGAGGATGGGAGGTTGGAGGGGAACGTGAAGAAGAAAGTGAAGAAGAAGATGGTTCCATTTTCTTGGTGTATTTGTCGGGATTAGGGAGGAGGTTCTGACACAGAAGAGGACGTTCAGCCATCTATATATATAATATAAAATCAGTGCTGAAATATTGAGAAGGCACGGAGGATACTGCAATTTTAAGAGTTCAAGTAAATCTACATATCAGAGAGGTCTTACGACGTGTATCAGAGACTCAAGAGTACTCTTTATTGCAATTACAGCTAGATTTGTGGCGATTATGGTGGGGCCCACCATCTCTAACACGTTTATGACAGATGGGAATGCTTGCAATTCTTCAAAAAAAGTTATCACGTTTTTTTTTTAGCATTAATTTATTAGATTTAAATCATTAATTCCAGCCAAATAAAAAATATTACTTTTTGTCTATTATTTTTTTAAAATTTCAATTTCCCTTTTGTTTTAATATCATAAAAATTCTTAATCAATAATATATCATCAATATACAATCCCGCATATTCAAATACCCATTTTTCATATATTTTTATTATGATGCATACAAATTTTTTTAAATATTGATATACATGAATTTTTTAGCATCTTTTTGCCCAATTATTTTTAAAGCCAAGCTCCTTAATATTTTTATATTTAAATTTTGTGGCACAATAAATATATCCTTTTGTGTTACATGTGTTTGCCAAATAATTTATTTTTATTAATATATATTTATTAAAAGTAAGTAACTAAATAATTCAGTAATTGTCTGCTCTTTCTTCATATAAATTCTTGTGTCATATAAATTCTTGTGTCAGAATTTCATATGGCAAATCAGAATTTTCTCGAAATACAAAAAAAGAATTATTTCATTATTTTTTTCAACATAAACCTATTACGTTTAAAAAGAATTGCCTTTTGTTTTAATTTGACATTTTTCAGTTTAAGATTACAATTTTATGCCACAATTTCTGGCAACGTTACTCTGTAGAATTCATTATGGTCTAATGTGTTTTGAACTAATATCATCTCATTTTAATTTCAAATCATGTCAAAGAATAAAAAAACAATTTAATTTTAAATCAAGAGATTCTAGGCTGTGCATTTTGTGCTTATTCACAATTTAATTTTTTATTCACAAAATTCAAAGTAGTGAAACTACTTTATTTTAGAATAAAAACTTTTTTTAATTTAACTTATCTTAAATTTCGTGAGTATTTGTCAATTTTTGTTAATATAACTAATTTTATATTATATTAATATCATGAATTTACATGATTTATAATGACATCAATAAAAAATATAGATAATAAAATAAAATTAGCTTATTTATGACAAAATATTGATAAAATTATAATAACATGAATTAAATTGAAAATTATTTGAATTTTAAATATTTAATTATGAATTTTGAATATAACGATCAAATTAAAAGTTAAATAAAATTATAAGTATCAAAACATAATTTTCTCATTCTGAAAAAAAAACCATAATTTTTTCATAACAATTTCTAATTGAAGGAGACATGTATTTAATGTGCGTGGAATCAATTTTGCTCTGCATATCTTCCACGTGTGAAGATTATTCACCTATCCAGCACCCCCTTTTTTTCTTTGTTTTTAACAAACCAACTTTTTAATTTGGTATTTCAAAATATTTCAATTTAATTGTGTAATAATTTTTCAATTTTTGTAATCTCTCCATGTTTGAATGTTACAAGCCTAACTTCTGAATTTATGATTCTCGACATTATAAATAATTAAATATTTTTGTTTTCCCAAAAAAAACCCAAATTTCGCCCAAAAAGGGGGAAACTGGTTTACAAACAATTAGATAGAAACCATTACACTATGAAGAAAAATAATTCAATTTTTTAATGAGCCACGTTAATTGACATTGTTAATGGTTCATGAATATTGCATATTGTTAGAATGTTTAGATAATATATAGATAAATAGGTATAGACTTGGTAATATATGCAGAACATGCTCTTTTTTTAAGAAAAAAATTTTATTGAACACAACACGCTCTATAAGAAAATAAAATTGACAAATACATGTATTGATACATACAAAGATTTTATACTTTCAATGAAATTCTCTCATGACCTAATCTAATTTAATATAATTCAGTGTACCTTTTTTGTTTGTTTCTTTGTTCTAAAACAAATAATAAGCAACGCACATGCATGACCATCTGTCTCGATTTATAGGGTTCTTGTACTTTACCTCTGCTTATATTTTTGTAGTTAATTTGGGGGTCGGAAAGCATTTATCTATTTTAATTAATTAATTAAGTCTAACAAACTTGTGCTTGAGGTGGGTTCATTTAAAAAAGAAAAATAATACTAGTGGGTTTGGCACATCAATGGTGATTATTTTTAAATTAGATCCTTAGGTAGTAACATCAATACATTCATTAAGAAAAAGTGATATATTAGAAAGTTGATGAAACGGTGAGCAACCTTCCTGACTCTAACTTATCCTGAATTTAAATTAGTTAATATAGTATTAGATATTGGATGGTTTTTCATAAACAAAAATTTTAAAAACAATGTGAATGTATGTGGAGTCTACATTTCATCATTGCCCTCATTGTTTTTTTTTCTTCTTTATCTATTTTCGAACATATGATATATATATATTTATTTATGTTTATGAATATAAATAATTCAAATTTGATAATTTTATGTGAGGGAAGAAGAGACATTCTATTATTCTATGATTATTCGAAAAGAGAAGAGCATAAGCAATTCAGTTAATTTATATTAGGAATTAAGAATCAAACATGAATAATATATATGCTTTTCTGAACCAACAATTGACAATAGTTAAATTCACGGTTCAATTCCTATGTATGAAAAATATTTTGTTGGAAAAGGTAAAGTCTACTTTAATAGATTAGTTTTTAGCTATTAATTTAGGGAAACTTGCATGCTCACAAAAAATTACTTCATCCAGTCATTTTTATTAATTACATTCTAAAAGTTTTTTATGATAATAAATATAAGTCACATTCCATAAGTTTATAAAGTATTAATTGCTTCATTTTCAAAATACCCTTATTTATGAGTAAAAGAGAGTGAGTTGTTTGAATTTGTTGTTTTTATTAGGGGTAAAGATGAAAACAACAGCAATTTAAAGACAATTTAAATTAATTAATAACCTGTTTGATTGAATTACAGATGGAGGATGTGAATGGTGTGAAGAGATATAATGAGATGATGATTACATATGAATTTATTTGATATAATATAAAAAAGTGAGGGAATGATGTTTATTTTTTATGGAAGAAAAATATAAGTAAACGTGAAACATTGACAAGCCATGTCGAGGGCTGTACAATTTAATACTAGGTGCAAATAATTTGTGGTATAGGTGCAACCTAGGTCGTGTTCTAAGAGAGGTAACTCTTAATATGCGAGTAAGAAATTGTGAATTTCTAAGTTAAAATGATGCACCTAAATAATAATAATAAAAATAATGCAAAAATAAAAATTGAAACTAAGCAAAATTAACTAAATTAAAAAGCAACTAAAATGTAAATCTAAACTAGTCCTAAATAAAATGAAATACAAACTAAACTAACTAAATTAAAAACAAATAAAATGCAAACTAATTATTACTAAATTAAGATGCTAATGCAACTATATTATTATTTTCTTTATAAAATGCAATGCAAACTATTTAATATGAAAATGTCAATTATCAACTAAGATTTGGGGGGGTTGTTTTTAATTCAAAGTTAAACCGAATTAAAATAAACAATTAATTAAAACAAACTAAATACTAAACAAGGATTACAAGAAAACAAGTGTTCAATTTTGGAAAATGTGGATCATTCATGGGTTTGACAAGTAACTTGGTCCTATCCTAACTTAAGTTCAATTAATTTAGAAATGGGAAAGTCTTTGATTAAGCAAACTAATTAGATTCAACACTTAATTACCTTAAGCTTAATCTAAGTAATTAATTAATTCTAGATACCTCTAGTTGTTAATTAATCACCAAGAATTAGTCGAATATAATTAATTAAACTTAATCCCAATGTTAATTGAGTTTATTAATTTCTGAAAATTAAGAAATAATCACCTAATTTAACCTAATTAGGTAATTAATATCTCAATTATGCAAGACTACTCTTAACATTACTTAGATTATACCATTAACCAATGATTTAATCAAAATAACACTAATTAGGACATAAAATTCGAAATTTCCAGATCTGGATAATGTATCATTCCAAACTCAAATCAACACTAAATAACCATAATCATGTATTTAATACATTAAAAAAAACAAATCCAGTCTCTAACAATCAAGATTTATACAAATTTTGATAATCCTAACTCAGAAACCTTAAGCTGAAATCAAATTAAATTCAGATAAATCAAGATTAAGAAAGAAAAGACTTCCCCTGTACTCTAGCCAAGCTCAAGTACCAAGCTCCAAGCCTTACTCCATGAAAGATCCACTAAAAAAAAAAAACTAGCCTTGCATCTTCACGAGCTTCCAAGCATCATAAAAATGAGAGGACGATTCGGCCATTGCAAAGGAGATGGAAGGATGGTGTGAAAATGGTGGAGGAAAGAATGAAAATCAGTGAGGTAAATGGAAGTGGAAGGTGGAGAAAGAAAGGACTGCGAGGAGAAGAAAATGGACAATGGAAGAGGGATGCCGGAAAAAAAAAATATGGGAATACGAGGAAAGAGTTGAAAATGGGTGGAGAATGGTTCAGGAAAAAAAAAAAATCATAAGCCTGAGAGCTGCGAAAAATTCTGGACGAGAGGTGAAGAAAAATGAAAAATGAAGAGAACAAGGATGCGGCGGCCTCTCCCCCTCCCTGAACGAAGGGTTGCGCATAAGATAAGAAAATTGGCAAGGGCCGTGTTTGGCTAAACGGAAAATGAAGCAAGAAAGTGGTTTTAAAACTAATTAAAATGAAGACAGATAAAAATGGATAATTAAAGATAAGGAAAGATGGATTAGTTGGGAAATTAAATTTCCCATAAAATTCCTCCTCTCTAATGATCAAAACACCCCTTCAAAATTTCAATCTTTATGGACCATAACCTGCAAGAAAATATTACATCAGATAGATTATATTCCCAATTAAATAAATACAGATTAAATTTTGATCCAAGAAAATTAAATTAATCATAGGATGAAATTTAAGTTCAATTTGGAAGAAAATTATTAGTAAATAAAAAATGATAAAAATAAAAGAAATAAAATACTAAAAAGAAATTTCCAAAGTTCTTTAAAAATTTTGCTCATAAATGGATCAACTTCAAATCATTTTCCTAATCACAATTAAATCACAAATGACCCATAATAACATTGAGAATTATTAAATAAAATAAAATGGAAAAATTAAATTCTTGGAATAATTTAGAAAATAAAAAAAAATTGAAATTTAAACTTAATTTTCAAGAATTATCCCAAAATTCTCATTTATCTCAAATTAAGGCTAATTTCCTAAATATCATATAAATCACACAAAATTAGCCAAAATTCAATATTAAAAATGCTTAAATAAGGGAAATAAAAATAATAAAAATTCATGATTATCAATTTCCCTCATACTCAAACTTTTGCACTCCTGGGCAAAACAAATCAAAGAACTAAGGAAAAACAAAAGAAAAGTAAAGAAAAAAAGAAAAAAAAAAAAAAACTAAGAAGGGCATAAGATTTCACAAGTAAGAAACAACCTAAGTCTATTCATGTTTAATCTATCAAAGTAATTCAATACAAATCAAGTTTCCAATCCTCATGGCAAAATTGTTAACTTAGGCATTTTCCAAAACAAATGACCTCTTACTGTGTATAGTGTATAGCTCTCTCCACTTGGTGTCTAGGTTTGTGTTTACACTCATGACATCCCTATCTAAACTTCCTTCCATATGCTTGGCAAAGATCTAAGTTCTCCACCACTCACAAATCAAATGCATAACAATGATTAAAAGGACTTTATTAGGCTCAAAGATGGATGAAAAGGCAAGGAATGGAAGGTAAAAATGGAATGACATGAGAAAGGATAAAATGGAATAGAATATAATGGTAGAACAAGCAAATCACACCTTAAGAATTTAAGAAACATCAAACTAGCATATATGAATGATAATGCAAGGAATGCAAACATTGGGACTTATTCTTCCATTTTTTTTTTATTCTTTCTATTATTTTTTTTTACACTTTTCTTGTGGTTGAGAGCATTTTATGCTCCATCTCAACTCTTTTTATTCACTTTTTCTTTTCTTTTTTTTTTTATATTCTATTCTCTTTCTTTTTTTTTTTCTTTCTTTTTTTTTTTTTTTTTCATTTTCCTTGTCCCAAAGCAATACAATACAAAAATGGAATGCAAATAAGATGCTCTCTACTTCCTAAGGTGCAATTAGAAATGAGTTTTATTGGTCTTGGCCTTGATTATAAAAGGTTAAGCATTAAAGAACAAAAGGCTCAAGAAAGGAAAGAAAAGAAAAGGTTCAAGACAAGAAAGAAATGACTAAATGGAAATGATAATAGAAAATGAATGCCTTAATCATCTCACTATCATGCAAATGAATACAAATGTAGTTTCAAACAAGAACTAAGCCAAGTTCTAGATTAAAGAATAGATAGGGGTATACACATGAAAGAAAAATTCATTTAAGGCTCAAATCCTCACTAGGTTCATAGGCCATTCACTTGTCAAATCCTAAACTAGACAATTTGCCATTTAGTTCAAACAACTTAATTCATATTAAATTACCCATCAAGACTAAATATTTCAAGACAAAGATCATCTTTAACTTGTAAAATTTACACCAAAAAGCTAAAAACTTTCTTGTTTTTCAAAAAAAAATTTTCAATTTTTTTTTTTAAATTTTTCTTAAAGTAAAGCAAAACAAAACAAACCTACTTTCCTACTTGAATATCCCTCCCCCACACTCAAATATTGCATTGTCCTCAATGCAAAAGTCCACCAAAACAAACCAGAGATAAACCCAAAATCCAACAAACATAAAAACAATCAATCAATCATCAAATATCTAGCCAGTACCAGTCCAGTCAATCCAGTAACATAGAGGACAAATACAATAAAGAGAGTAAAGGAAGGAATACGACCTGACTCATGGTGGGTCATGGAGAGAAGTAACCTCCTGAGTGCTCTGAGGAATGCTCTCATGGAATAGCTTCAGGCGGTGACCATTAACTTTGAACCTTGACTTGCTTGCTTCATCCATTAACTCAATCGCTCCAAATGGGAATACATGTAATACAATGTAGGGACCCTCCCAGCGCGATCTCAACTTTCCGTGCATCAATTTGAGACGGGACTTGTAGAGCAAGACACGATCACCAACTTTAAATGTCTTCCTAGAAATGGTTCGATCGTGGTAGGCCTTTACACGCTCTTTATAAATCCTTGCATTCTCATAGGCCTCCAGTCTCTGCTCCTCAAGTTCTTGCAATTGATATTTTCTTTCCAAACCAGCTGCCTTCAGGTCTAAGGAACACTGCTTGATCGCCCAATAAGCCCGATGCTCTACTTCAACTGGCAAATGGCATGCTTTGCCAAAAACTAGACGGTATGGGCTCATGCCAATAGGTGTCTTGTATGCTGTCCTATAGGCCCATAGAGCATCGTCTAACCGTTTACTCCAATCTTTCCTATTGGGTTGCACAGTCTTCTCCAAGATCAACTTCACTTCACGGTTGGAAACTTCAGCCTGTCCATTTGTTTGGGGGTGATATGGGGTAGCCACCTTGTGTAAGACTCCATACTTGTTGAGGAGACTCTGCATGCTACGATTGCAAAAATGTGTGCCCTGGTCACTAATGATAGCTCGAGGTATGCCAAACCTGCTAAAAATATTAGACCTGACAAAAGAAACCACTACAGCAGAGTCATCAGTCCTAGTGGGGATTGCCTCAACCCACTTTGACACATAATCAACAGCAAGCAATATGTAATAGAATCCAAAAGAAACTGGAAAAGGACCCATGAAATCAATTCCCCATACATCAAAAATCTCACAAAACAAAATAGGTTGTTGAGGCATCTCGTGCCTCCTAGTGATCCCACCTACATGCTGACATCTAATGCAATTCCTACAATACTGAAATGCATCTCTAAATAGAGATGGCCAATACAAACCAGCATCTAAGACTTTCCTAGCAGTTCTCTGTGGCCCAAAATGTCCCCCACATGCGAGCGTATGACAAAAGTGTAAAACAGACTCAAACTCATCATCAGGAACACACCGCCTAATAATCTGATCATAACATAACCGCCATAAGTAAGGATCATCCCAGATGTAATGCTTAGACTCACTTTTAAACTTAGCTAATTGATGCTTACTAAGATTCGCAGGTAATGCAGAAGCAGCTAAGTAATTAACTATGTCAGCAAACCATGGTTCAGATAGAGACACAATGCACAACCGATCATCAGGGAAAGAATCATCGCAAAGGTAAGAGTTTACCATCGGAGCCTCAATCCGGCTCAAATGATCTGCTACAACATTCTCAGCTCCACTCTTATCCTTAATTTCAACATCGAATTCTTGGATCAGAACTACCCAACGGATCAAGCGCGGCTTTGAATCGGGCTTCCTAAAAAGATACTTGATAGCAGCATGGTCAGTAAAAACAATCACCTTAGCATGCAAAATATAAGACCTAAACATTTCTAAGCCAAAAACAATAGCATAAAGCTCCTTTTCTGTTGTTGTGTAATTGGCCTGAGTCGAGTCTAAGGTCTTAGAAGCATAGGCAATCACATAATGCTTTCTATCAACTCTCTGAGCCAACACCACACCGAGTGCATAATTTGAGGCATCACATGCAAGCTCAAATGGAAGGTCCCAAATAGGTGCCTGGATGATCGGGGGCATGGTCAATCTCCTCTTCAACTCATCCCAAGCTATCCTGCAAGATGCATCAAAAGAAAACATAGTATCCTTTTGCAAAAGACGGGACAAAGGCAATGCTATCTTACTAAAATCCTTAATGAAACGACGATAGAATCCAGCATGCCCTAAAAATGAACGGACCTCTCTAACAGATGATGGGTATGGCAAAGATGCAATGATGTCTATCTTGGCTTTATCGACCTCAATACCACATTTAGACACAACATGACCTAGTACAATTCCCTTTCTAACCATGAAATGACACTTTTCAAAATTCAAAACAAGGTTACAATCAATGCATCTTTCCAAAACATTATCAAGAGAAGACAAGCAGTCATCAAAACAATCACCATAAACTGTAAAGTCGTCCATGAAAACTTCCATGCATTTTTCAAGAAAATCAGCAAATATAGACACCATGCAACGTTGAAAAGTACCGGGGGCATTACATAACCCAAAAGGCATGCGTCTATAAGCAAAAGTACCAAATGGGCACGTAAAAGTAGTCTTATCCTGATCCTGTGGGGCTATAGAAATCTGAAAATAACCTGAAAACCCATCTAAGAAACAGTAATGAGACCTACCAGCCAATCTTTCAAGCATCTGATCTATGAAAGGAAGAGGGAAATGATCTTTCCTAGTAACTGAGTTAAGCCGCCTATAATCTATACAAACTCTCCAACTGTTTTGCACCCTAGTCGGCACTAACTCACCATCCTCATTCCTAATCACAGTCAATCCAGTTTTCTTAGGTACTACTTGTACAGGACTCACCCAATGACTATCAGATATGGGATAGATTATACCTGCTGATAGTAGCTTTGTTACTTCTTTCTTGACAACATCCAGAATCAATGGATTAAGTCGTCTTTGAGGCTGTCTAACTGTCTTGGCTCCATCCTCAAGTAGAATTCTATGCATACATACATCTGGGCTGATGCCAGGAATGTCAGCTAATGTCCAGCCAATTGCTTTCTTTCTCTTCTTAAGAACATCCAATAATCGACTTTCCTGATCTGGAGTAATATCACTTGCAACTATCACTGGTAACTTGCTCCCTTCCTCTAAGTACGAATACTTGAGGTCCTTTGGAAGCGGTTTGAGCTCAAGTATAGGGGATTGCTCAACCGAGGGAACAAGTGGTTGGAGAACAATGTCTTCCAAACCATGTACCTGCATAGGAAATCTACCAACAGCAGTATCTCGTCCAGTAACAACAGAGTCAATCAATCCAAAAGTAGTACCACCATTCGAACATCTAGATACAACAACAAAATCACTAGATTGAACACTATCACATGCATGCAAAGAAACATTATCAACATCAATGTCATCACTAACTACATTCATAACATCATCATGGAAACTAGTCCTATCAGAAACGTTAGCATGAACAACATCAGTAACCCTAGGACTATCAATATAACCAACATGCATATCAGCATCAATAACATCAATCACATGAGAACATCTGGTACCACTAGTACTTGTAACATGCTCTAGACTCATCATCAAGTCAGAATCAGATAAAGATGTCAAATCAACCTTTTTCATAACATCTACCACATCAAGCAACTTAGAAAATGAACTAGAATCTGAAGATTTCATAGATGCTACATTATTAGTGCCAACAGTAGTACTCATAACATCATCATCAATATGATCATCAGAATGCATCAATGAATCAACAAAAGCACTAAACATGTCTAGCTCAGATCTATCAACATCAACACATATGTCACAAGTACTAGTCTCAATGCAATCACAAGAAACAGAATCATCAAGTCCAGCTATATCACAAGAGACACTGATCATGCTACTCCTAAAATCTAAGGAAGCAATGTCAACTAGCATATCAAGCATATTAACATCCACAACAGCAGAATCATCAGATGGATGCTTCATAGCCTCAAACAGATCAAACTTAATGACATTACCAGCAAACTCCATAGAAAGCACACCAGAATAAACATCAATAATTGCCCTAGCCATTTTCAAAAATGGTCTACCTAAAATCAAAGGAGCATTACTACTAGATTGGAACCTATCATCCTCCATATTTAAAACATAAAAATCAGCAGGAAAGATTAGGTCCTTCACCTTGACAAGCACATCTTCTAGGACTCCAATTGGATATGCACATCTACGATCCGCTAGAAAAGCAACCAAACCAGTGGGCTTCAATTCTGCTCCTTGCAAGCGAGCATATACTGATTTAGGCATGACATTTATAGCAGCTCCTAGGTCACATAAAGCATCAGTGAAGTCCAAATTGCCAATCGTGCAGGGAATAGTAAAACTCCCTGGGTCTTTGCATTTCTCTGGCATAGGAAGCTGATAAAGTGCTGAGACACTCATTCCAAGATCAACCTTTTCACTGTTCCTTGTCTTCCGCTTGTTTGTGCAAAGCTCCTTCAAGAATTTAGCATGCTTTGGAAATTGCTTGATCAAATCCAGGAGTGGTACATTAACTTCAACCTTCTTGAACATTTCTAAGATCTCTTGCTGGACACTCATCTCCTTTTGCTTCTTTCCAAGAGTTACCCTATTAGGGTAGGGCAAAATACTTCGCTCTTCTACTTTCTCTTTTTCTTTAGGCTCTTTAGGTGCGGTTTGTGTTTTTTCTAAAACCGACTTATCCCTTGATGATGTAGAAGAAGAGGAAGGCTGGGACTTAGTAGAAGTCGAGGGAGTAGAGATAGGTATCTCCTGAGTAGGTGCTGAACTCTCAACTTGCACCTTTTTACCCTTGGCAACAGGGCTTTCGGATATCAAAGGGTCAGCAAAAGTGACTTTCTTTCCACTCCTCAAAGTTATTGCATTAACACCACAATTAGGATTGGAGGGAGCTCTTGCATTAGGATTAGGCACTGTCTGTGATGGAAGCTTCCCTGAACCCTGACTCTGAATATTATTCAAAGAAGTAGCTAACTGACCCACTTGATTCTGAAGAGTTTGCATCTCTTGTCTGTGCTGGAGATCTTTCTGTTGTAACTTCACATCTTGTTCCTGAAGTTGCTTTTGAATAAGCATGTTACTCTCCATCAATTGTTTCATCATTGTTTTCATCTCATCATCCTTCTTTGACTCATCATGAATTGGAATTTGTTGCTTAATTGGTGCTTGAGGCATATAAGAAGAAGATGAACCTGGAGTAAACCTTTGATGCTGCAACTGATTACCACTACCATATCTAAGATTTGGATGATCCCTCCATCCAGGATTATAGGTAGGAGAGTAAGGATCATACTTTGGTCCTCCCTGATTCGTAGGCTTTGTTGGGTATACAGCATGAACTTCTGCCTGATCGTTTATAAATGGACAATTATCAGTTGAATGGGTGGCCAAAGAGCAAATAGAGCAGCATGGGCCAACTAGAGCCATAGAAGTGGATTGAGGAGGCATAGAGACTGATGAGACTGAGGAATTCTGAAGTTGTAACATCGCCATCTTCTCAAGTATGGAATTCATCCTATCCAACTTGGCATCCAACTTAGATTCCATAGAAGAAATGCCAACTTCATTCACTTTGACTGATTGTCTAACTCCAAATTGTTGTGCATTATTTGCCATCTTTTCTAATAAATCCCAAGCAGTTTGAGGAACCAAATCTGTTAAAGCTCCTCCAGCAGCTGAATCAACAAAATTTCTCTCAAGTGAAAGTAGACCCTCATGAAAATACTGTATCAAAAGATTCATTGAAATATTATGATGAGGGCAAGATGAGAGCAAATGGTTGAAACGCTCCCAATACTCATACAATGTCTCCCCGTTGTGCTGACGAATACCACTAATATCTTTTCTGATTGAAGAAGTCCGGACGTCTGGGAAAAACTTTTCTAAGAATCGACGCTTCAACTGATCCCAATTAGTGACAAAACCGGGTGGAAGGTACATGAGCCAATCTTTCGCTACTCCTTCAAGAGAAAAAGGGAATGCCCTTATCTTAACTTGATCCTCTGACACACCCTGAGGTCGCATTGTTGAACATGCCATATGAAACAGCTTCAAGTGCTTGTATGGATCCTCACCTGCCAAACCATGGAATTTAGGCAATAAGTGAATAAGCCCAGTTTTAAGCTCAAATTCAGCATCTAAAGCAGGATAAGTAAGGCACCAATGCTGAAAATGTGTATCAGGTGATGAAAGTTGTCTAATAGTCCTATTATCCTGATTAGCTTGTTCATTATTGTTATTTCTATTCTGTTCCATGTTTAAACAAGCAGCAGTATCAACAGGATGACTAACAGATGCAGGGGAATCAACAGACTCAATAATCTCAACAGAATCAGAAGAAGAAGAAATTAACACAGGATTTACACTACTACTACCCGATAAAAGAGTATTATCCCTAATTTTTCTTCGTCGGTGAAATGTACGCTCAATCTCAGGATCCAAATCAAACAGTATATCAAAAGATGATCGGGTCATACATCATCAACAAAGAGAAATAAAAGCTAGCAAACATAAATAATAATAATAATAATAATAATAATAATAATAAATAAACAAGAAAACGTGAAAATGAAATATGCAAAACTTAGAAAATCACAACTCAAATAATCAAGCACAAATGTCACCTCCCCGGCAACGGCGCCAAAAATTGACAAGCCATGTCGAGGGCTGTACAATTTAATACTAGGTGCAAATAATTTGTGGTATAGGTGCAACCTAGGTCGTGTTCTAAGAGAGGTAACTCTTAATATGCGAGTAAGAAATTGTGAATTTCTAAGTTAAAATGATGCACCTAAATAATAATAATAAAAATAATGCAAAAATAAAAATTGAAACTAAGCAAAATTAACTAAATTAAAAAGCAACTAAAATGTAAATCTAAACTAGTCCTAAATAAAATGAAATACAAACTAAACTAACTAAATTAAAAACAAATAAAATGCAAACTAATTATTACTAAATTAAGATGCTAATGCAACTATATTATTATTTTCTTTATAAAATGCAATGCAAACTATTTAATATGAAAATGTCAATTATCAACTAAGATTTGGGGGGGTTGTTTTTAATTCAAAGTTAAACCGAATTAAAATAAACAATTAATTAAAACAAACTAAATACTAAACAAGGATTACAAGAAAACAAGTGTTCAATTTTGAAAAATGTGGATCATTCATGGGTTTGACAAGTAACTTGGTCCTATCCTAACTTAAGTTCAATTAATTTAGAAATGGGAAAGTCTTTGATTAAGCAAACTAATTAGATTCAACACTTAATTACCTTAAGCTTAATCTAAGTAATTAATTAATTCTAGATACCTCTAGTTGTTAATTAATCACCAAGAATTAGTCGAATATAATTAATTAAACTTAATCCCAATGTTAATTGAGTTTATTAATTTCTGAAAATTAAGAAATAATCACCTAATTTAACCTAATTAGGTAATTAATATCTCAATTATGCAAGACTACTCTTAACATTACTTAGATTATACCATTAACCAATGATTTAATCAAAATAACACTAATTAGGACATAAAATTCGAAATTTCCAGATCTGGATAATGTATCATTCCAAACTCAAATCAACACTAAATAACCATAATCATGTATTTAATACATTAAAAAAAACAAATCCAGTCTCTAACAATCAAGATTTATACAAATTTTGATAATCCTAACTCAGAAACCTTAAGCTGAAATCAAATTAAATTCAGATAAATCAAGATTAAGAAAGAAAAGACTTCCCCTGTACTCTAGCCAAGCTCAAGTACCAAGCTCCAAGCCTTACTCCATGAAAGATCCACTAAAAAAAAAAAACTAGCCTTGCATCTTCACGAGCTTCCAAGCATCATAAAAATGAGAGGACGATTCGGCCATTGCAAAGGAGATGGAAGGATGGTGTGAAAATGGTGGAGGAAAGAATGAAAATCAGTGAGGTAAATGGAAGTGGAAGGTGGAGAAAGAAAGGACTGCGAGGAGAAGAAAATGGACAATGGAAGAGGGATGCCGGAAAAAAAAAATATGGGAATACGAGGAAAGAGTTGAAAATGGGTGGAGAATGGTTCAGGAAAAAAAAAAAAATCATAAGCCTGAGAGCTGCGAAAAATTCTGGACGAGAGGTGAAGAAAAATGAAAAATGAAGAGAACAAGGATGCGGCGGCCTCTCCCCCTCCCTGAACGAAGGGTTGCGCATAAGATAAGAAAATTGGCAAGGGCCGTGTTTGGCTAAACGGAAAATGAAGCAAGAAAGTGGTTTTAAAACTAATTAAAATGAAGACAGATAAAAATGGATAATTAAAGATAAGGAAAGATGGATTAGTTGGGAAATTAAATTTCCCATAAAATTCCTCCTCTCTAATGATCAAAACACCCCTTCAAAATTTCAATCTTTATGGACCATAACCTGCAAGAAAATATTACATCAGATAGATTATATTCCCAATTAAATAAATACAGATTAAATTTTGATCCAAGAAAATTAAATTAATCATAGGATGAAATTTAAGTTCAATTTGGAATAAAATTATTAGTAAAAAAAAAATGATAAAAATAAAAGAAATAAAATACTAAAAAGAAATTTCCAAAGTTCTTTAAAAATTTTGCTCATAAATGGATCAACTTCAAATCATTTTCCTAATCACAATTAAATCACAAATGACCCATAATAACATTGAGAATTATTAAATAAAATAAAATGGAAAAATTAAATTCTTGGAATAATTTAGAAAATAAAAAAAAATTGAAATTTAAACTTAATTTTCAAGAATTATCCCAAAATTCTCATTTATCTCAAATTAAGGCTAATTTCCTAAATATCATATAAATCACACAAAATTAGCCAAAATTCAATATTAAAAATGCTTAAATAAGGAAAATAAAAATAATAAAAATTCATGATTATCAAACATCCCTTTTACCCCTGGCCTAAAAAAAAACCCTCCCCCTCCTTTCTCCTTCCCCCATCCTCGGCGGCAAACGGCTAGCATAACAGACAACATCATCAATTAATACAATAAAAAACAAACAATTCAGATCTAGGCATGATTTGCAAGTTCAAAATACTTGGCCGGTGACGATCTGGTTCACATCATCTGCCAAGTGACGAGTTTTAGTTGGTGACGAGTTCAAATCATGAACGTGATTTGGTTGACAATGAGGAACAATGATTTGAGATTCACGATGATCTATGATGATGAGGATGTGATGACTTGGCTAGTGATGATATGCAATGATGAGGATGGGATGATTTGGCCAGCATGCTAGATCTAAATGAACGGTGACAGTACGAGTTCGTAGATCGAGTTTGAAGACGGACCTCCATTGAGAAGAGCAAGTTCAAAGTTAGTAAAGGTTGATTTGGATGAACAATGATGATGCAAGGCAGTGCGGGTCTGACGAGGAAGAAGGTTTAGGATGCCAGTGATGGACGCGGATGATGGTGCTGGTGGCAACAATGTTGGTGAGTAAGGAGGGGAGGCTAATGATATCGAAGGATGATGAAGGAAGAAGATAGGTGGGGGTCCTTTTTATTGTTATAAGGGGCAATTTAGACTTTTTGCATCTTTTTTACAGTAGTGTAATGGCCTTCACTTGGAAAAATGGATGTAATTTTCTTTACAACAATTAAGGTGAAAAGGTTCATCTTAAGTAATGGTCATCATATGGTTTAGAAGCAACCAAACAGGTCATCTGATGTGATGCAAAGATGAACCCCCTCACCTAACCCCTATTGTGAACCAATCACTCAGATAATAAAAGTGACTTGTATTAAGAATTGGACTATATGTATTTGCCAAAAGTCTATCAAACTTTTGAACTAATAAGAATAATATATTATTTGGATATTAAGAGATAAGAATTAGTCGGTCCCTAGGTTTGGGTCTTTTGACTTTTTGCCGGCCACCATGAGCAAAGCTATTTGTTGTTATTATGTGTAATGTGTCCTGCCTCAATTTAAGAATTAATTAATCAAATAACGTTTCTTTTGTGAATTGGTATAATAATATTTTAGTCAATTTTACCTTTTTTTTTTACGAGCATGAATTGTCGCTTTTTTTTTTGGCCATTAAGTTATCGCATTCACTTATACTAATTCTCGGGTAAGCATGAAAATTTAGACTCAGATTCATGTGTATTCAATCTATATATGTGCAATCAATATATCTAGCTTTGTTGGCCAAAAGAACAAATCTACCTATTTTTCTTTCGTGTGTATAGGCTATGTTCGGTTCAACGGAAAGGAGGGGAGTCTATGTTTGGTTCAATGGAGTCAAAGAGAGTAATTTTAATAGAGGAGATGAGAGTGGAGAGGAGGGAAGAGGGGTGATTTTAATTTTTACTTGTTTGGGTTTGTTGGAGAGGAGGGAAAATGAGGAATTTATTTATTTTCTCTCTAAATCTCCTTAATTTTGTAGGGTCTCTTCTACTTATTGAACCAAATAATCCTCCCCTCCAAATCCCTTCAACCAAATATAAAGTTAGTATTTATCACATTTTAACTTGAAGATTTATTAAGATCTAGATAAATCAAAATTAAGTCAAGTATAACATTTTTGGGTGGCAAGCTTTACCCTTTCAAGTAGAACAAATCTATCTATTTGTTATGTTCAAGTAAACTAAATTAACTTTTCACAAGATTCTATTCCATATAAAAATGCTACAACAAGCTTTATTATTTATAGGTAGTTTATTTTCAAATGAAAATATTTTTTCATACGGGTTTTTTGGGTATATTATTTATAATATATAGATGAATAAATTAATATTTGATTAAAAAACCAAAATTTATTATTTTGTTGTATATGTTGGGACAGACGAGATAGATAAATATGAGACAAAAATACTTACGAGCATAAGATAGAAAAAGAAAAAAATTACGAAGATTATGGGGAATATGAATTAAAATATAAATAATAAATCACATAAAAATATAAATAATAAATTAAAGATAAATAATTAAAAAACCGCCCAGGCATCAATCGTACTCAATTAACTGGACCGACTAGCATAAAAAAACACAGGACCGACAAGGAAGAAAACTCCTCACAAAGCATAGCTGAATAGATGCGTAAATTAATCAGATTAAAATTAATCCTATTCAATTAATTTTTTATATTAAAAAATAGTTTCATTTTAGGAATAAATAAAATTTCCATGTTTGATAGATTTGAAACGAGTTTTATAAAAGGAAATCCATGCAAGACATATTTATTATACATTAATCAACTTTTATGGAAATTCAAACTAATTTATTCATGGAAATCTCTTTTCCCTCTCCTTTTTTCTTTTTTATTTTCGTAAAAAATGACTTCTTTTTACCAAATATGGCCTAAGTGGTTATGCTTTTTTCTTTTTCCTCATAAATTAAACCACCTTGAAGATTTTACATTATCTAAGGAGATCATTTAATTTGATGGGAAAATTTTCAAGACCACAATTTGACGGGAAAATTGATATGAGAATATCTCTACTCTATTTTTTAAAAAGAGAAAACTTATATATTTAATGTACTTTTATTAAATTAAATGATAATATTTGGATAGAAAGATAGGTTAACAATATTAATAATAAAAATTAATTGTAGAATAAATAGTACATGAAAAATTATACTTTGCCTAATTTGATTTGAGTAAAGTATGTTAAGTATTTAAATTTTTTATAATATAAAATTTATAACAAATTGTGTCATTGAAAAGTTATAAATAATATAATTTACTTAAAATTTCACCTAACGCATGAAAAAACATGCTGAGTTAAACATGAAAGTTGGACTTCAAATTCAACCTTTCCCACCCCACGACCACCCCACCCCGCCCCCAACACCCCCCCACCAAAAAAAAGTTTTGATCTACATATTTTATTTTTGTTTTTCTTATCACATTTCGAAACCGGGTATTCGATGAGTCGATATCCACCTTTCTTGTCTTGAAGTACACCATAAAAAATAACAATTTTTAATTTCTATAAAAGAAATCTTTTAAATCAATCTATTTAATTTATCTGCATGCTATAAATATTGAATTAATAAAATCATATACAAGTCAATACTTTAGTTTCGAAATAATGTTCTTTAATCTTTGAATTAAATGTTATTACCAATAATTTTGTTGTTTTTTCAGGTAAAAATAATTGTGTAGATTTATATCATCTTGGAATATATGACATTTTATTTTCTGGAAATCATCCAATATCTTACTTCGTATCCAACCTGAATTCTGAAAAATGGATTTTTTTTTTCCAAATTTGTCTCAATCCCTAGTTAAAGTTTAACTCAGACAAAATATGACATGTCAAATATTCTCCAATCAAATGTCTAACACTACTAGAAAAATGTAATTTAGCGAGGGATCACTCATCCCTCGCTAAATGATCTAAATAGCGAAAAATTAGCGACGAATTAAATTTAGCGAGAGAATTAGCGAGGAATATCCTTTCCCTCGCTAAACTAATGAGGAATTAGCGAGAAATTTTTTATTCCTCGCTAAATTATTATGAATAGCGAGGGATTTGTCCCTCGCTAAATTTTTTAAAATTAATTTTAATAGATTAAAATTATTTTATTAAAAATTTAATTTTAATGAATTAAAAATTTTTTAATAATTATGTTATAAAATTATTTTTATCAGTTGATTATTTTAAATTAATAAAAATAGTTAGATTAATTTTTATAACTTGTTGGCAAAAAAATGAAAATGAAAATTCATTTATTACAAAATTCAAAATATAAAATATTTTATGATATTAATAACTAAAATTATAATATATTTTTATTTTTTAACAATATATTAATTTATAAATATATGTGTGTATTAGTGTGTAAATAAATAATATATATTTAATATTTCATATAAAGACTGCAAATACAATACAGTTCAACTGGCAAAAGTCTGAATATAAAGGTACTAAGAGCAGGAGGTCATGGGTTCGAACCTAAGCAAATGCATATTTGAAACAATTATATTACATGGCAGTGACGTGTCGCAATCACGGTGATGTGGCGGTGGTGTGGCAATGATGTGGCATGGGTGGCGGGTGACATGGTAATGATGTGACATGGCGTGATCTTGGTGGTGATATGGCAATTTTGAATTTTTTGTAGTTTAACGAGGAAATAGCGAGGGATTTAATCCCTCGTTAAATTTAGAGAGGGATTAAATCCCTCGCTAATTCCCTCGCTAATTTAGCGAGGGAATCAACTCATTCCTCGCTAAAATTAGCGACGCGATTTTTAGCGACCAAATTAACAAGGGATAAAATCTCTCGCTATTTTCAATTTAGCAGTGTAAATTACTATACATTTGATCCCAATAAAAGAAATAAAGAAAGCATATGAACACTATTCGCCGAAATTTCAAAGGTAGGTGAGAAAATTATTGCTTTTTCTTTTTCTTTTTTTTTTTGTTCATCTTAGATCATGAATTATACTCCGCTCTTCATATCTTGTGAAAGTCTACCGTGGGGCTTCCCAAAAAATTTTTCTCTTTGTCATTATTTGATATTTTTGGATCTCATTTTTTATGTAAATTATATATAACACCTCAAGTCACAGTTTAAAAATAATTAATTGAAATAAAATGGATAATGTTGACAAAATGGTGAGTTGAAAATGATGTTCGCTTAATGAAGTCTATGATGATAGTAGCTGGCAAGTCCGGGATCACATGATTACAGGGCGGATGCAGGTTATGTTTGAGGGGCCCTAGCCCCCTCCATTTTTTTTTTGTTAAGAAAATTTGTTGTAATTAAACCAATGTTTTAAAAATTGGATCAGACATCAAACTGGAAATGTCACCGAGTCACGATTTTTATGGTTCAACCGGTTGGACCGGTGGTCGAACCGGTGATATAATAATTATTTGAAAAATCATATTATATGTAATAAAAAAGATATATAATAAATAAAATCATATCTTCAATTATATAACAACATCAATTGATTAAAATTATATAAAAATTTGATATATAAATGAATCATTATGTATAAACTTATATATTACATTAAATTTGTCAAATGTTTCATAAGTTTATAATATATTATATTAATTTATACTCTTTCAATTCCATACTATAAAATAATTAGTAGAATCTTTTTATTTCAAGGTAATACGAACTTATTTGTCTTTTTTCATTTTTCATTAATTTAATATCTAAAAGGGATTTTTTTAAGTAATGAAAATGAAGAATATTAATAATGTTTAATAGGGATAATTTTTTTTTAATATCTAAAAATGTAGATTATATTTAAATAATAAAAATAAGGAGTATTAATATATTTAATAGGAATAAAAAAGGTTTTTTTAAAAAAATATTTTTAATATTGTAAAATAATAATATTTAATTAATTTATTAAATAAAAAAATCATAATTAAAAAACCGGCCAGTTCTTATGGAACCGTTCCAGTTTCCAGCTCAAAGCCGGTTTTCGGCTCAATTGCCGGTTCGATCCGGTTCAACCACAAAAACGGTTCAAACCTTCAAACCGAGCTGATGTAGTCTCCGGGTAGCGGTCCGACCGTTCGGTCCGGTCCGGATTTCAAAACACTGGATTAAACCTACACATTGCATGAAAATTGGTAGCTTAACTTCTACACCCACACAATTTTTTCAACACATGAAATAAAATGGTTAGCTTTACGCTCAAAGAGCCTCTTGGAAGTGGACCCGTTATTCTTCAAAATCCTCTAATTTAATGGGTGTAAATAATAGGATTATGAAGTAATATATCATGTTTCTTTGTTGCAATAAAGAGAAAATGTGAAAAAATAACTCACTAATCATTATCTCATATTACTAAATTATTTTAAATTACTATTAATAATAAATATTATAAAAAAAAATAAAAAATAAACATTATATATAAATATTTATTTATAAAAATTTGGCCCCCTCCCTGGCCCCAAGCCAAAGTCTGTGTCTGCCCTACATGATTAGTTTTGTTGAGGTTCACAGCATGAATTATTTAATTCAACATTAATTTCATGTGTTCCTTTATAAAATTACCTTTCAAATGTAAAGGCGCTAAGGTCATGATTGGTATATTAAATAGAAGTTTCAAGAAAAAAGAAAAGGAGAGAGAAAGCCTCACTGAACATGTTTAATATGCAGTAATTTCCTTTCATAAGAAATTGCTATTTTCCTCATTTGATGAAAATTGACTTCCTTCAATGGACATATATAAACCATCTTTTCTTTGCAAAACCCAAATTTTATGATCTCATAATTATTTATTATTTGACAATTTCTACTTCTTCATGTAAGCTATAATATATGTTTAGCATGACGTCATTTTTATAGTCATCTATTTTTTTCATAATTTGGGGTATAATATAAGTAGAAAAATTTCTCAACTAAATAATTATTACTATGTTTTATATTGACAAGAAAGATCAATATGATAATTAGATTAATTTGTGAAATAAAATAATGAAAAATAAAAATATTATATTTAAAATCATTGATGAAAATGTTACAAAAATGAACATAAAATTTGGAAGAAAGAAAAATGCATCATTAACTAATTTATGACACTATATTTGGCCAAGTAAAAAAATTATGCATTATCTTTTTATGAGATGTGTGAAAGTATGGTTTTCTTGGGATAGAACATGAGGAATAGAAACTAAAAAATAAAGAATGAAGGAAAGTTAGACACTATATTTTATTTTATGATGGGAAAATGTGTTATTTACACATATTATTTTTTTCTTATTTTCCTATCAAATTATTCTATGTAACTAGAAGAGCCTTTCTTTTGCATTCATATCAAATATGATTTAAACTTGAAAAATAGGCTTCCATATAAGGCTTATTCCCCCTTTTTCTCCATTTCCCTTTTCTTTAAAAATTCTTCCATTCTATCAAACGACCTAATTTATATTGAAAATTTGTAATTATGTAGCTATAGATATAGATAGATTATATAATGCACTAAAAGTTAAAGCAGATTCCAATTTGAAATGATCACATGAAAAGTGCCACACAAGTAGGTAGATTTGAAAAGGCTACACAGTCTTGATTATATATTTCGTTTAAAAATGTTATCAGGCCAACTATATTTGTTTTTTTTTTAATCAGAAGCTGAAAAATGTTAAAATTACTTAAAGCCGATGGTAAAAAATAGTTTCAATGTCTTTTTTTCACAAACATATGTCAATATATATATATATATAATGTGTATGTTTTCATAAACATATAATTTTTCGATGTGGGACACTTAAAATTTCATTTCTCAACAAGGGCAAGGCTATATAACTTAAATGTTTTGAAATAGTAGTTCGACTTACGAGAATAGGAGGGAAAAAGTGAGGAAAAAAAAAATTAAGGTCGGTTGAGTCTTACAAAAGTATAGTACAACTCTCTTATTCTTTCTATCTCTCCATAATAACAATTTCTTACTAGCTTAGAAATATAGGCATTTACCAATAATGATTGAATCAAATAGAAAAAAACTTAATTTTTCTTAAATAAAATCTTATATTCAAATTTTATGAATAAAAAAAGTCATGTTAAAAAAGTTATATTTATTTAGCTAAATCTTAGTAATATTCAATTCTAGATTAATTTGATGATACCGAATATTAGATATTTGTAAGAAAAAAAATTAGAAAAAAAAAGTATACATGTGCTTTGACTCTTTAATATATACATAGTGGTGGAGATTGGTTTATCAATTCAAACTACAAAGACGCTTTAGTCCTATTCCATAGATGGAAACTTGAAGTTGAAGATACAGAATTGAATTGGAATAATTAACTCATTCAATTAAGCCACTTGTACAACTAATGTCTAGCTAGTCGTGGCTTTGACACGAACATGTTATATACATACATACATATATATATATATTTTATTTATATTTATATATATATTCAATTTCAACAACGTGAAGCATTAATGATCGATGGAGCTTATAAGTCAAAAGATTCTTTTGTTTTGTTGCGCTAGTCTTTTATTGCTCACTAACAAGAAAAGAAAGCAGTAAAAATCCTTTGTGACAAATTAATATTTCATTCAGTCTAAAATATAAATTTTTTTAAAAATATAAGTTCTATTTATATCAAGTTAAAAGTATTAATTATTTTTTCCTAATTTACCCTTATCTTTAATTAACTTATGAGAAAAAATTATCTTAAAAATTATTTTTATTACGGGTAATGTTGAAAAATAATATAAAATTTTTATAAATTTAATTAATTTAACTCCCTTTCTTGATTTGTGTGTAATTAGTCAAATAAGATTTATATTTTAAACTAGAGGAAGCACTTGTTCTGCTAGGGAAAGATATTTTGTTTCCAGCCAATGAAGGTTAATTCAATTGACAAAAGTATGGCTCATATTTCATAAGAATATAAATTTAAATTCCATTACCGATGGGAGAGTCTTGGGAGAGTCTTGTTGGTGAGTAGTCTATAAATATCTCTGTAAATAGTTTTTGAGTCTTTAGACTTATTCTGATCCTAGTGAGTTCTCAAGACTCAACTCACCTAAATTTTTTGTTATTAAAAAAAAAGATTTGGTTTTCATATATACAAGCATTTTCAATAACGTGGACGAAGCTTGTATTAGTCTGAATCGACCAATTTCCTCCTTTGATGAAGGATGGACCACCCTCTGTTCTGATGTGTTTGGCTTTTTATAAATGAAAATGAACATAAGAGGCCAAATCACACTCAACTTTGTTGTGTGAAATCCAGTGAGACTGAACTGTTGCTTTAGTTGAGAAGTATGTGACATTAATTCTCATTTTGGGAGTTCTGACATTTGTCACACAAATAACTATCAAACGTTATCGCGTGAAACAGGGCCGGATCTAGACTGACAATTGTGTTTTTTTGGATGGTTTTAAAATATTTAAAAACATCATTAGATAATAAATCAATACATCATTTAAGAATTTTAGAAAATCACACTGTTAATAAATGCAGCTTCGAACAATCACTTTTTCAGACAATATATACAGCATGAGATCTATGTAAGGGCATTTTAGTCTATTTGCAATGACTTCATTTGTGGTTTAATTGATGTACAGGCTGGCCCCAAACCATCCAGCAATGGATGGTGACAAATGGGACTAGGGGTATTTTAGTCTTTTTATAATAATTTTATTAATTTAATAATCTTTCATCCCAATTTTGGATGTAAAGAAGATTAATAGTTTTGATGTAATTGTGCTTTACAATGTACAGCTGATTATTATACAAAAATGAAAACAAACACGCCCCATATGTAATTCAAAATTTGAAGCTCAGAAGTCTTGGTGAAAATTTGTGAGGTTCCTGATAGCCTACAAGAAAATTTGAGTTTCGATTCAATACTTATCTTAAATATGAGCACAACTTGTTCGATCAGTCTTCATTTGGAACTAAAATTAAATGGTTTATATTTTAGTTTAGTTTAATTTTATAATATTAATATTTTTTAAAATGCTAACAAGAGTAGAATATAAAAATAAAAATAATTGTTATTTTTTTTTTTCAAAAATAATGTTTTAACTTTAAAAAATTAAATTGTAAAATATATAATTTAAATTAAATTTAGATAGTTTAAATTTCATAATATTAACCATAAGTACAGTGTACTTATTCTTGAATTGAGCATTGCATTCAAATTCACAAAATTTATACGATAAGAAGACAAATACAAAGAACGTAGTCTTCTTTCATGGGCCAGAATTCCTAAGACGAATGGAAAGTTTACAGGCCCAAGGGCACACGGCCCAATACTTAACCTACTACCTCTTAAATATGGAATTTTGGTGGAGGGGAGTTCACCAAAATTTTTCTGCTCTCTCTCCCCCTTTCATAACACGAAAATTTGTCATAAATTTTGATTGACGAGGTCCTGGCAGTGAAGGGAATGAGCAAATTCATAACACGAGGCAATAAAAAAAAAAATAAAGGCTTTGTGTTTAAAGCCCCTTCGTGCCCCGTTCACGGAACCATAAATTGTGCAAAATGTTGGGCTTCAAATTTAAATCACGTTTAATTTGGGTGCTTTTTTGGATGAGCCACAAGCTAGGTCATCTTTGCTTAAAGACGTTATGGATAAAATTGAAGCCAACTTCAATATCATGTCCATATCCACTTCTAGTTTTCAACATATCGTCCGACCTATTGTGGAGAACATATGGAACTTTTATTCAGGTGTGTTATGTAAAATATAAACTTGCCTAATTGTCAATAAACTTTCGAGTTTTGCACAAAAAAGTTTTCCTTTTCTAATTTTTCAACTTTTTTCTTGTGAATTAAACGGGTTAATCCATCTAACCCACGTAGTAAATTGGATTTTTGATTTTCAATCCATTAAATTTACATGGGTTAAATGAGTCAATCCATTTAATTTGTTGCTCATGGTGGACCTATCAGTAATATATAAGCAATTATGATACCTTTTTAGAGGCTTAATATTGTTTACAAGCAAGATCTTTGATAGAAATTGTGTATTTAAAATATTAATCCTAGTTCTTTTTGGCTTGTAGATTTGTGGTCATGACTCTTAGACCTTGTATAATCTTAATAGTCTTGGGGGCCATATCTGCATGTATGCTTATTGCTAAGCAGGAATGCTAGGTTTTCCCCAATGTAATACGATTTAAACCGATCCCTCAATGAGTATACAAACATTCCCAAAGCTACTTGAATTAAAACAGGTCCTAATGATTGAGAAGAAATTTATGACAAACTTATGGATCTATGTAGCAAAAGCCAAGGCCAAATCAACCATCCATTTTCATTTTGGAAAAATAAAATTCTACATCGTATTGCCCTTCAAGAAAATTGAAAAGATTATGCAACATTACCGAAACAAGGCCTCATTAAATACCCCAAATAAAGTGAGCTTAATCCTTGGGGATATAACATTACACATATAGCCCGTTTGGTTTAATTACAATAAAGATTAAATAATATGATAAAAAAGATGTGAAAAAAGATAATGGAATAATGATTATATATGTGTTTTTTTAATATAAGATTAGAGACCAAAGGATGCTGTTTTTTTATTAAATAAAAAATATAGATAAAAGTGAAAGTACCCTTTTGCTCCTAGTTAAAATACTACAACAAAAAAGGGAATAATTGACATTTATTTTTTTTACCTTTATTAGCATTTTAAAAATGCCAACTATTCTAGCATTGATAAAATGAGAGACTTTAGTTTGTGTTTGTCCAACAAAACGCCAACTTTCCCCTTTAAAAAAAAAAAGGCTTTTATTGGTGTTCATTAAACACCCACAAAAGCCATCATTTTTCCAAAAAAAAAATGTTATATATGTAATTCTATTGAACCTATAAACAAAAAATATATTACATAAAAAATATATATTATAACAATTCAATTGCAATTCAACTATGATAAAAATAAATAAACAATTCAATTTCCAGTATACCAATACCAATTTCTAACAATAATACACTTAATGAATTGAAATATTTGGATTGATTGTTAATTTTATAACAGCAATTTTATATGGGCAAGAATTAAAAATCACACCGGAACTATCTCCCAAGCAAAGTGACCAGAACTTTGTGCAAAAATTCCTCTTTCAAAGCTTTGAATAGCATATGAATCCTGAAAGGCAACAAATGTAGCATGGAACAGACATATAAACACTAGATTTCAAACAATTGCAATTTGTAAGGAGATAAAAAAAATAAAAGAAAAAAAAAAGAGTGAGAAGGGAGATGAATAACGTCATGCAAAATGGTCACACAAATTTTGATACTAAAGATATATCAGCTCGGCCATATTGATCAACAATTATAACCCTGAGGATACTTTCAATCAAAATCATCCCAGGAAATTACAAAGATCAAAGACAGTATCACTAATGAATCAGATTAACAAGAAGGATGTTGGTATTGATTGAGGGATACTGACTGGCTTAAATGAATACTAATTAAGATCATGTTTAACGGAGAATAATAGAAATTCTAAAATTTTAACTCAAAGTTGACCAAGATCCAGTACCTTCTCATCTCTTGTTATGACATGTTGATCAGCACATATTTCAACACACATTCCCATGGCAAAGTTATTATAAACATCCCAAAGGCCATCTTTGAGCCTTCCATCAAAGTCATTATAAATATCAAGAAGATGAACTGATATCTAAGTGCATGCCAAATTTTTAACCTGTTGCACAGAAATTTCCTCATCAAAATCATAGAATTAGTTGGGGCCAAAAAATTGTGCAGAGCCACAAACTACTTCATGAGATTCAGATATTAATCCCGCAGTCTTTAATGTGGATGATTAGATAGGAATATCATTGAAGGTTGAAGTTATTTCAAATCAAGCAACCTTAACTTATATGAAGTCAGTAAACTCAATTAATCACTCCCCAACTATCATTCCATCTGTAAGTTAATCCTTAAAGTATGAATCTATCAATAAATCAGTTATTGAGAAGGCCACATGTCATAACAACGTCCAGACTTTGCTGATATGACCTTTTTTCTTTTTGACGAAATGCTGATATGACTTTTAAAAAATAAAAAGTTTCACACAAATCTAACAGTAATTACTGCGTCTTACAAATATATATATATATAAACACACACTTCATCTCTTGTGGTCAAACTCTCATTTTACCAAGTTCTATTGCCTATTTAGAAAGCTTCTTACATGGCTCTGAAAATTGATAGAACAAGGTAAAATATGGAATTCATACAAAGAACCTCATGCGAGTTTTAAATTGTATTCATCATATATTTGAGTGCTGATAAGCATACATTATAGAGCTGAGCAAATAATATTGTGAAGAAAGGAGAGGGATCAATTACCTTCGTGTTAAGGTCTAGCTATGATGCAAGAATGTGTAATTTCCTGCTAAGCTTAAATACACAGTTAATTTCATTGCAATCAAAAATTAATAATCCCACAAAAAGACACTAAATTTTGCAGAGACAAATCCGAGGAGATAATCAATTTCATTTCAATGTTATATAAGGCATTGTCAAGCTTCAAATCTAACAGTAAATTTAAAAAGAAAAAGTAATTCTATCTTCCTCAGTAAGGAGATTCACCTGAAGTTTGTGTGAGCACCATCTCCATTTCAATCACCCTGGTTTTGGAATAACCCAGCACACAACGACCCAAGTCAATATCAAATTGAAGTTATAAACCAATTACTTGAATAGATCATAAGGGAAGGGGAATATTGTAGAACCTTAATTGGCTTGGGGGTCAAAGGAAATAACCACTCCAGCAATCTTAGTGATCCTCTATAGAAAACAAACAAATGTTAGTTGCTACATTTAATGTAGAAGATACTGAGCCTCCCTTCCAAAAAAAACTAGAAATTAATGATGAAGGCAGTCATGTGACAATTTTTAATATATAATAATTTGTCACCAGACCTAAGACTTTTTTTTGGGGGTCTATATATTTTCCCTAATTTTGCATATAGCACTAGGTTCATAAAATCCTCTTAATACCAATTTTCTACACAACTGCAAAGCATAGAGAAAAAGTAGACAAGTAGTATTATTCCTTTGGTGCTTGAAATGATCTTAGATTTGGAAGCCATCATGCTTTTGCTCTGTAACTAATCCAAGGTTACAGCATTGGGTTGATTTATAAAAGAAAAAAAATAGTATTACGCCACAATTACATTTAGATGACCAATCGAAGGGATCATCAAATTTCAAATAGTGTTCCTTGAGGAGCACAATGTAAAGGGAAAAGGGATTATTAACTTATGGAAAATAGCATTTGTATATAAATGCCAAAGCAACTATGTAGTGGAAAAGCATTATTAGCTCATCTTCCTCTATTAACTGTCATTTAACGTCATGATATTAAAGTGGGATCTTTTCTTGGAAACCAAATAGAGGAAGAGGTGTCTCAAACTTAATTTTCTTACCTCGTCTTCCTCAAGAGCATAAGGCGTAAAGATGAAGGGAGCGTTATGGTTGTGGGGACCGAAATACCAATCAAAAGAGAGGAGCAGAAAGAGTCGACCTCTTGATGGCTTCAACGAGAGTGGGGGTTCGATGAAGGCAGTGTGAGTCAAACCAAATTTGAAACAAGAGTTGGCCATAGTTCAAAACGAGATCAAGTTCGAGATAATAAGAGTCGGCCATATTTTGTCTGGTAGCTGACAGGAGATCCAGTTTGAAATGCATCACCGTAACCAAATCTGTGGCAGCGACGGGAAATGGAGGACACAAACCAGATCTGAAAAGGGAGGTGAGAGAGGACGTCTGGCCGTAGGGCAGAGAGTAAAGAGGGAGGCAAGAGAGGACTATCTGACTGTAAGGCAAAGAGTGAAGTGGGAAGCGAGAGAGTACAATCCGTGAGGCAAAGAATGGGAATGAAGACGCATATGTAGATCTGAAAAGAAAAGACTGAGAAAAGTAACCATTTGATCATTTTTAATCAATAGTTAAAATTCTTTATCTGTGCCTTGTATCTTATAAGATAAAATTAACAAAACATTTCCTTAGCATTTATTCAAGAAATGCATCTAAAGTATGACTTTTAGATGGCATTTATTTTCACACCAACTAAAGTTTTTTATTGACCCTTTTTTAATACATGTTAACTATTGAGCACCAATAAAACCTACTTTTGATGTAGTGAAATTAAAAAAATCCCCTCCCTCCCCATGATTCTCCTTCTTGGTACGACTACAAAAACATTCTCCTTCCTCCATCTTCCTCTTCAGCCCTCAAATCAACAATTCAATTCAATAAAAGAGGAAGAAGAAAAAAGAAACAGAAATCTGCAATGCCGGATATTTGAATGTCTGAAAGTGGTACCAAAAAAAAGTGAATTAGATCTCGCCGAAGAAGCTAATAAGGAAGAAGCAACACCGAGCATCACCAGATTTGCAACACCAAACTAGATCTCGATACTCCCTTTAGATAATGACAGTGCATGGTGAAGAGGTCGGCAAAGGATGTCACTGAAGGTAGCCAATTATGGGTTAACAGAAGTTGCCAAGCTGTCTACAATGGAGGTTGAATGCTGGGGTAATGATAGCACATGGTGGGGCTTGCAAGGTTTGGCCATATGGACATTGAGAGGGCTATGTCTTGTTGAGGAAGAAAGAGATGGGTTCATTCCGTGATGAAGAAGAAGGTAGAGGATGGATAGTTTGGACATTTTACACTTGATTACAATAAGGTAATGGGCTAAACAGTGTTTTTTTGAATGTGTTGATAATTACCTAATTTAAAGTGATGGGGTTACTCAAGTAATGGGGAAAATGTCAACCAAAAATGCACTTACTAAGGTATGTGATATAATTAGGATCACTTTCACGTACTCCCTGTGAACCAAATGTGCTGGCAAGAATTGTACTCTCCCCCAAGGTCCATGAATAGCAGCATGTCTTGTCGAAGTCAAGAAACTAACTCCAAGTAGTATTGACAAATGATGATTGAGGCAGAATATGGCATTTTCAAACCTTGAAACGCGCCCTCCACTTCTATGCTGGGTAGAGAGAGAAAAGAGATGGGTTGGATGGGACCACTTCACCCCATATTTCTCTCTCTCTGTGCAGTAGAAAACTTGAGTCCACCAGTTTTCCTTTTCGCGTAATTAGCCTGCTGATTGGGAAAGCCAGGTTTGAACGTGGAATTAAAAGGGTTAGTGATCATTAAAGTCATATTGAGCTCATTTTACAAGGTGACAAATTTCCCCACTACCAAAAATTAGTTACCAGGAAATTCTTCTTAAAGAAGAAGTGATACTAAATGTAACTTAAAGTTAATTAGATTCTGACAACTTGATATTGGTCCTATATATAAAAAAGATACAAAATGACATTTTGCTTACTTAATGCTTGATACCGAGGCATTGTCAAATCATTTTAGTCTCAAAGTTATATAGTTAAAAAAGTCTTCAGCTATGACGTAGTCTATGAGTTCATCCCTCACAGTGCTCTTATCTACATTGATGATACTCTTCTATTTTCCATCATATGGTGCTCTTATCTACATTGATGCATATGATACTCTTCTATTTCCTTCAAAGAAGATCTCCTTTTCTAGCTCTAAAATCATCCACCTCTATTTCCTTCAAATCCAATCCATCTTACAGCTCAACACCAAAAGGACTTTCCATCATGTTCCAAGAAATCTATCGTACCCATTGAATCACAGCATTTGACTTTAAAAAAAAAATCGCTCTCTCTAACTTCATCATGTTCCGGTACGTTTTTGGTCCAAAATTTTGTTGTTTGATCATCTAGCGCATCTACTTCTGATAAAACTACATGTCACGCCCAATATAAGAACTTCATGAAACAAGTCAAAATGTAGAATGTGAAAATAGAAAATTAATGTAAAAATGATTAGTTTATTGTTCTCTCCGATTTAAAATATTAGTCTTATTTTACTTTCTCTAAAATAGGATTTATATTTTAGATCGAAGGGAGTATTATTTTTGGATGATGATTTTTGTACTTTAATTTTATTTCAAAGCTTATTTTGAGTGTGATAGGAACGATTTTTGTACTTTAATTTTATTTCAAAGCTTATTTTGAGTGTGATAGGAACTTGACTTTGATTATGTTTGGGACTTGCAACTTGACTTTATTGTAATCATAGTGGATTGAATATATTCGAATTTTAGTTGTCAAAGGTTGTAAGACTACTAAACTAAACAAGTAGCGAAAACATGTAGATTCGGAGAACTGAATAATTCTGGTTCTTTAACCGTAGTTTAGCGAACTGTTTAACCATGGTTGGGATAGCCTCCAATACTGAACCTTTTTTTTTTCCTTTTTTGTCACCATTATCTATTTTAACGACGATAGTCCTTGCAGTTGCTGAAGAGTGCAGTTAAATCTTTCCAACTGGATGGGTCAATTACCAAGAAACTGTCACCAAAATATATGAATATAAATATTTAGCACATGATTATACCGTAAAGAAAGGAAAAATCATTATTAAATTTCAAAACATAAAAATATTTATTAAAAAATTTTTACACTGTAAAATATTATATACAAGTTTTATGATTAAAATTAGTATAAAATTCTAAAAAATAAATATAAAATTATGAAAAATAAGTATAAAAAATTTTAGTATTGAGTATAAAATTATGCTCTAATATTTTATATTCATACTCCATAATTTTATACTTATTAATAAAATTTTTTATATTCATTTTTCTAGATATAGGACTTGGGTGTAATATTTTTTAATTTTGAGACTTTTAAATAAATATTTTCATGTTTTGGGAATTTTTAGTTATTTTCCCTTATATATATATTTACATGGAAGCTTTAAAAACGTTAGAATCTGAATTCATTATGGTACAAGTTGAAGTTGTATGGTATATAGATGGCGGGTTCTTGAGATCCAAAATGTAATATAAGTCACAACGTGGAGGAAGTATCCAAGTTGGGAATACGATTTTCGAAGTCAGTGTGTGAAAGATTTGTTTTTCTTTTTGGGTACCAGTATCAAAGAGTTATTTTAGTTTGACGAGATTTATCGAAAAAATCAGATAACTTGAGCTGGGGGCAACTAAATTAAATTTTTTAAGATTTGCTCAGCGCAATTAGTGTTATTGATCTAATGATAGAGAATAGTCCTCAAGTAATGGACGTAAATCTTTATCATATTTGCATGCTTGATTGGAAAAGCTTATTGTTATTTATTTTTATAAAATAAAATTTATTTATCGGCCCATTACTTAGGCTGGTGAATCGACAAATTGGATTCTGATCCAATCTAAAATATGCTCAAAATTAACTCAATGGAAAATCGATGAAAAGTTGATAGTTAAAAATCAGTCATAATGAATACAAAACAAGCATTAACCATTACAAAAAAAATCAATTATTAACCAATTGCCAACAAATAATTAATAATTGATACATGTTGGCTCTTTTTTAACGAAATCTGGTTTCGTAAAGCAAAACAATAACAGAGGCATGCCAGATGTTAGTGCTTCAATGGAAAAAAACTAATTGACTGACTTCTTAAATCAAATGTGTAAGAACTCGGATTTCTTTAATACAATTTCTCTGAATATAAAGATGATTGCATTAATGAACCAAATATATTCAAACAAGTAAAAGGATCATAAGTAAATGAAAATATAATGAAAAGTGAAAAAATAACTCTTGGAGCTAGAACTTAGCATCGTGAGAGCCTTAGTTATATTTGAACACCAGAGATTCAATCAAGTAACTAAACAAAACCGAGATATAGGCATTGGTTGCAAACTGGAGCCATGGAGGCTGAGTTCGCCAAAGCGCGCAATGGATGATGAGATGTTTGGAGGAAGCAAAGTAATGTGGTTAATTAGCTGTGGGAGCTTGAATTGGATGGTACTTTGAAGCAAGTTTGGTGAGTGTGATTGTTGATTGGATGTGGTGTTGTTGTTTGATTGATATTTTGTGTTTGTGGATGCTACATGGCTTCTCCTTTTATAGGCCACGGTAAAATTTTGATTTCTGATTTTTTACTTTATTGTAATTTAATTATGATTAAACTTATAAATCTTAGGCTAAATTGTACATAATTCCCCTAAATTTTGGTCATGGGTAGATAATTTTCCTGCTCATTGAAACTTGCTATTTCCAAAAACTAATTCATTTGAGGTATAAAGATCATCCAAGTGGGTTTTATCTCTCATAACAATATATTTTCTATACATATGATCAGAGATGGAGTTCAGACCAACCTGTTTAAGAAACTTAACTATTTACTAATTGTTTTAAAGTTTAATGATTTTCTATATTTTAGGACCTTGTTGGTTTACTGATAGAGAGTTTATTTGTAAATTACTTAAAGTTTAATGGAGTTATTTACACATAACTCAAAGTTTTAGGGTTACCTCAACAAATAAAGTATAAGAAGTTATATAGTCAATGATGTATTATACTCTATTAATAAAAGAGTAAAATATACCAACCTCTCTTTTATTTTTCCTTAATTACAAAAACATCTCTATTTTAAAAACCTACATACACCTCGCCTAAAATAAAAAAAATATTTTATACAGATCCCCCCTCTATTTTTAAGATACAATTCCCATCCATCCAACCGTTAGTTGACCATTAAGTCACATTATTTTGGACAAAAATTCCCCCCACTTTCTTTAATATTATTTAAGAATTATTTAAACAGTTATGTTAGCCAAAAATTGACTTTAATCACATGTATTTTTAAAATTTTTATTATACTATAAAATTGATCAATTTCAATCATATTATAAAGTTGATTAATTTTTTAACATTTTTATTTAATTTTTGGTAATATTTTGAACATAGACGATGGTTAAAAAAATATTTGAAATTTAATCTATTTTTGGGCCAAGAAATATCTTTAGTTAAATATATATTATTTAAAAATTACTAAAAATTTTAATAAGTTTTAAATATTTTCTTTGAGTTAAAATACTTAAGCTTTGTCTCAACTTTAAACATTAAACAAAAACTATTTGTCAAAAAACTAACTCTTAATTTCATAAAAAAATTCTAGCAAAAATGTGGTACGCAAAATATACATACCAATAATTTTATTAATTAAACCTCATAGTTGTTTTGATAGTATTTCTCAATATCTTTTATAACTTGACCATTTCAATTTAAAAAGAATAAAGGGATCAAATAGATTTAAGAGAGAGTGCCTACAGAACTTATCTTGGTTGTCCCTGTTGCTTTTGCTGTCACCATGGCTCTTGTTGTCGCCATGTTTAATCTTTCCTCTATTGCAAGTTTCATCTCTTCAATTTGGTGCGATTGATATCCGGGTAAATTAGGGGTTTTATTATATTGAAGGTTAAATTAGTAAATAAATTTTTTTTAGAATCTTTTAAGAATATTCTAATAGAGTTAACAGTTTGGACTAAAGTGTATGTTTTTAAAATAAAACAGAGGCCATTATAATTTAGACAATACAAAAGGTGGCCAAAGTATTTCACTCTTAATAAAATAACAAACTAGTTAATAGGATGTTTATTCCTATAAATGTGACAGTTTAAGGAAAGTTTCTTGTCAAGTTTTAAAAATAAGGAAGATTATTTGCACATAACTCAAAATACAGGAGAATTTTGTATATAATTTAGCCTAAATTGTAATTTAATATCTTTAATGATGTAATAATTGATTCGATCAGAAAACATTTGAAACATTAATTTGTTTGAAAGAGTTTATGTATAAAAAGCTCCAGTTGTAGAGAGTAAAAACCCTCAAGCATCTGATTCGATAGCTCAAGCATCTCCAATATTCGAGAGTAAGTATAATTATTTCCTTCGGTATTGCGTATATATATAATATATATTTTTTACGATTTTTCCTATATTTTGGAATAAAAAATGAAATTAATAAAATTTTATAGATTAAACATCAATATAAAGTCTATTCATCAATATATCAATATATATAATAAAAAAGTCTTTTTGATCTCATGTGTTGCATCAATTAAATCCTATGTGAATCATATTATTCATAACTAATAAATAATGTAATTTTTTATATAAATTTTATTATATATATATTAATAATTTATTGAGAATTCTAAAGTTATATCATTTATAAATTATGAACACAACATTGCTTATTTCTACTCATCTAATGAATGGGATCCACCTACCTAATTGTATTTTCTTAATTTTTTTTGCCAACATTTAATTGCAATATATAAACAGCATATTGAGTGTTCTTTTTTATCCCCTCATCAAACTATAATCCGTACATAATTTTATAAAGTTCATACGAGAATATTCTTCTTATTCTTAGATCGTAGCCAGAAAATGAAGGGCTATGGGAATTAATTAATAAGCTGATATGCAACTATGCAGAGGATTTATAATTACCTTTGAAAGTGTATATTATACATGGAATCGGAATTTGACGTACATTTCTTGGGATTTGAATTAATTCAGTCCAATGAATTTAGTCTTGCTCGAGATTTAGCAGTCCAAGGTAATGTCTTGCTTGCTCTTCCCAAGCACGTGAAATGAATTGCTAAGATATTGTATTGCCCAAAAAAAAAAAGAATTGCTGAGATATTAAAAATGATAACTTTCTCTTTAAGAAAAAAAAAACACTGGAAATGATAAATCTAAAACCTTTAGGAATGTATAGAATTCAGAATTCATTTTTATTGTGCACTTTGTGTATATCCTATAATGCATAGTTACAGGTATATATAATGGGTATAGGTATATATATTGGGTATGATATGATAAATTTTAAAATTTTAAGATGGATATATAAAAGATATATATATATATATAAATTTATGTATACATTCAGCAAATTAATGTATCAAAGATAATATATATATATAATTTGAGTTCTAAACAAGTATTTTAGTAGTAATACAAATATATCTAAAACAAGAAATGAAAATTTGAGTTTTTCTAAAAAATCTTAAGTTAAACTTTATGAAAAAGAAAAATTGAGGATACATATATGATACGTATCATAAGATAAGATATGGTATATGTATTATATATAATACATATAAAATATGGGTATATCTTACATTTTGAGGTATCTGTATAATAAAGTGTATATCCTGTCAAAAGTGTTTAAATTTAATTTTAATGATTCAAAATCCATGATTTCTCTTTTGCTTTTTTTAAATTTAAATTATAACTTTATAGTTTAATCGTTCAAAGATTAATAGTATTTTATACTATTTTTTCCAAATTAAATGTTCAAAATATAATAAAAATAGTAATAAAAGATAAGCTGTTCAATTTAAATTTAAAAGATATAAATAATACCCATGCACATGATATGATTTGTATTAAATCACAAGATGTGATTTAATTATACTCAAATATTCATTGAGCCTACATATTGTTCATGGTAGGTGGCACCATTCACCAAGTCAGCCATGTAAAGTCCAACATAGACCAATCCTTTTTCAATTAATTTATTGAGATAATTTATCATGATCTTATATATATATATATATATATATATATTCAATACTACATATGTTATTTTATATCATCTTTTATTTGAATTGGTATTTGACTTTTTTTATTTCATACTTTTGTTCCTGGCTTTTGGGTTGCTGGGGGTTGTGACGCATTTTAACCACGTTCATGTGTAATTTATGTTTAAGCATAGGTTAATTAATTCTTGAATACACATTGTTTTATCCTATTTGTGCCTTTTTTATTTTGAATTATTTGATAATTTTAGCGGGTAAGTTGAAAGAAACGCTATTTAATTGAAAACATTCGCGTAAGTGTAGAGCTGTATGGGCATTAAATAACTACAAAAGGTAAATGTATGCGTTTGTACATACCACACTTCTTGATACACGTAACATATTCTAGCCACTTGCTTTTTTTTTTTTTGAAATATTTCAAAATGACCTAACAACTTATAGAGAATTTAATTTTTTGGTTACGAATATCTTTATATTACTTTTTAAATACATGTTCAAAACTCAAATTCTCTTTATTGTATTTGTTTTTTTATATGTGAATTTGTTAAATATATATAATTATAAATTATAAATATTAAAATTTGCCGTATCCAACGTATATCATGTTATGTTTAATACATGTATACCCATATCTACACATGATAGTATACAATCACAGATTAGGGTTTACAAGATAAATTTTAAATTACAGACAACAAATTATTCTTTTAATAATTTTTAAATAATTTACTTTATTATTCTTTTAAATAAAAGACATCATAGGATAACTAAAGGAATAAAAAATATTAAGTTTGACTTTAAACCAGAAGAAGAAAAAAAACATATTTGAGCGTATCGTATAAGGGTGAATCTAATTTATTACCGTACTTTTATAGTATAGTCAAAAGTAAGTCATTCATAGAAGAAATAAAGAATTTACCAAAAATATTACCATTGAAAATATTTATTGGTATAATTAATTTAATATGTAGGAAAATTGTGTAGTTTTATAAGTCTATTGGGTAAAAATATATATTGACAAAAAAATCAATATATCTGTAATGAAATAATAAAGAAAAGAAGAGAGAAAAATAGAATGAGAGAGTAAGAGAAGATAGGGAGCCTTTTAATTGATTGATGTGTAGAATACAATTGAAGTGCCTTCTATTTATAGGTACATGTTTACAACTGAAAATTTACAAAATAATAATGATAAAGACAATATGAGATATTTTAGGATAACTAAAGATATAGTGAGATAATGGATAACCACCATAATCTATTATTCATAACACTTCCCCTTGGATATCCATTATCAAAATATTATGTCTCGTTAAAACCTTACCAGGAAAAACCGAGTAGAACAAAACCCTAGTGAAGGAAAAAGAGTACATGATATGTTCATGACACTGCCTCATTAAAAACCTTGCCATGAAAAACCTAATGGAAACAAAACATAGTCAAGGGAAAAGAGTACATTGTATATAAACTTCCTCTCAAAACGATATTAGTTGATAGTTTTGAGTCTGTGAACTCTAATGCTATAAACAAACTTCTCAAATGTTGTAGTAGGAAGAAATTTGGTCAATAAATATGTTAAATTATCACTTGAACGAACTTGTTGAATTTTGATTTCTCCATTTTTCTAAAGATTGTGTGTGAGAAGAATTTTGGTGAGATATGCTTTGGTTTGTCTCCTTTAATGTATCCTTCCTTCAACTGTGTAACACATGCAGCATTATCTTCACAAATGGTTGTCGGGATCATTGTTCTAGAAGACAGACCACAAATGCTTTGTATGTGATGGACTACGGATCTTAACCAAATGCATTCTCGGCTTACTTCATGTATCGCTATAATTTCTGCATGATTAGATAATGTGTTTACAATAGTTTGCTTCATGGATCACCATGAAATAGCTATACCGCCATAAGTAAACAAGTAGCTTGTTTGAGATCGAGCATTGTAGGGATCAAACATGAATCCAGCATTTGCATAACCAACTAAATCCAACTTGGTTTTATTAGAATATAACAAACCCATATCCATAGTACCTCTAAGGTAGTGTAGAATGTATTTGACTCCATTCCAATACTTGTGGGTTGGTGAAGAACTATATCTTGCTAATAGATTAACAGAAAATGATATATCTAGTCGTGTATGACTGGTGAGATACATCAGTGCTCCAATTGCACTAAGATATGGTACTTCTGGATCAAGTAGTTCTTTATCCTTTTCCTAAGGTTTAAAAGGATCTTTGTCCTCATTCAAAGATCTAACAACCATTGGAATGCTCAAAGGATGTGATTTGTCCATATAAAATCATTTTAGGACCCGTTTTGTATATGCTTCTTAATACACAAAAATATCTTTATTTAAATATTTAATTTGTAATTCAAGGCAAAATTTCGTTATTCCTAAATCTTTCATCTCAAATTCTTGCTTCAAGCAATTTATAGCTTTTGTGAGCTCTGCAGGAGTTCCAATTATATTTATATCATCAATATAAACTACAATTATAGCATATTCATTTCCAATTATTTTCATAAAGATACATGAACAAATAGGATCATTCTTATATCCTTCCTTGAGTAAAAATTCACTAAGGTGATTATACCACATACGCCCAGATTGTTTTAACCCACAGATGGATTTATTCAACTTAATTGAGTATTGTTCTTGAGAATTGGAATTGTATGCATCCGGTAATTTGAACCATTCAGGGAGTTTCATATAAATGTCAGTATCAAGTAAGCCATATAGATAGGTTGTAATAACATCTATCAGACGCAAATCAAGCCCTTCACATGCTGCCAGACTAATCAAGTATCGAAGGGTAGTTGCATCCACCATAAGTGAATATGTTTGTTCATAATCAATACTAAGTCTTTACAAAAAACCTTGAGCAACGATTCGTGCTTTATATCTTACAATTTCATCTATTTTATTTTGTTTTCACACAAAGACCCATATATACCCAACAGGTTTCACATCTTTAAGTGTGCAGACTACGGGTCCAAAGACTTTACGTTTTACAAGAGAGCTTAACTCTGCTTTCATTGTGTCTTTCCATATTGGCTAATCATCTCTTTGTTTGCATTCTCTAACAAAAATTGTTTCATGATCCTCATTATCATTCATCACATTTAATGCAATATTATATGTGAAAGTATCGTCAACGCTGACTTTATTTCAATCGCATCGGATTCCATCTATGACATAATTTATTGAGATCGTTATATTCATCCATTTTAGGTGCTTGTATCTTATCTAGAGTTGAGATATTATGTAATGTCCGGCCACTTCTTTGGGATTAACGATTGTCCCCACAAACCAACACAAGGCTTTTCGGGGTGTTTTGTCCTCACTTACACACCTCCTTCCCAGGAGGTCACCCATCCCAAAATTGCTCCAAGTTAAGCATGCTTAATTGAGGAGTTCTTAAGGGATAGGCTACCGAAAAGGTAGGTAAACTTTGTTGGTATAGATAGTACCTATCAATTCCTTTAAGCTATCATTAACCGTATAGTCCCATACTATTCAATCTCTAGATCCCTCTTGTTCCGGTATGTATTTGATTAATTCATATGCCCCTCCCGTTTAGAAGCCTACCAAGAGCCGCTCCTTATCCGTACTTTATCACTTTTTATCTCATACCCCATTTCTTGCACCGGTAGTCACTCCTCGCCCTCATCAGCACCCGGATGTCACATGCCCACCAGCTTCCATGTGATTCGTCCTCGAACCATATCGTACTGAGAGAGGCCGAGCTCTGAAACCAACTGTAACTTCTGGCCGTTTCTTTGGGATTGACGACTGTCCCCACAAACCAATACAAGCTCTTTCGGGGTGCTTTGTCCTCACTCACACACCTCCTTCCCGGGAGGTCACCCATCCTAGAATTGCTCCAAGTTAAGTATGCTTAATTGAGGAGTTCTTAAGGGATAGGATACTGAAAAGGTAGGTGCACTTTGTTGGTATAGGTAGTACCTATCAATTCCTTTAAACTATCATTAACGGTATAGTCTCATATCTATACAGTCTCTGGATCCCTCTCATTCCGGTATGCATTCAATTCATTCATATGTTCTTTCCACTTAGAAGTCTGCCAGGAGCCGCTCCTTATCTGTACCACATCACTTTTTATCTCACACCCATTTTCTTGCACCGGCGATCACTCCCCGCCCTCATCAGCGCTCGAATGTCACATGAAATGTAATATCTAAATTTTTATGATTTTATTTGAATTTTGGTTTAGAGAATTACTGCATAATTAGAATTAAAAGAGCTTAAATATCTTATGTAGATCAAACTAGGGACTAACATGCAAAGGATGATCAGGGACCAAATTGCAAAGAAAGTTGGATCGCATAATTGAAAATATTAATTATTAGTAAAAAGACCAAAAAAACGGTCATAGAAGTCATTTCCTCAAACAAATTATCTGTTCAGTATTTGCTAAGACTGATTATAGGAGATGATTTAGGAAAATTAATGTAAGAAATTATACTCTAATAAGCAAAACCATAAAATAGATATATTGGGTAGAAAATTGATCCGAAGTTCCATAATCTATAAATTTATAAGAACTAGAAAATAAGTCTAGATTAGGAAACTTAAATATATTATGGCATAAAAAGAGATACTGAATTTTTCTATAAGTTTAAATAGCCATATAATCGGTTTAATGGATATTGGGTCAAACTTGGAGTCTGGACCCAGTAAGACTGCACCAGTTTTTTAGTGGGCCAAAAATACTATTCATTGAGGCCCAATAAAGGTGTAGAAAACCCTAATAGGTCAGGGATGATTTTTGGAGGCACAAAAGTATTATTAACAAGAATAGCTCAAATGATATCAAGAAATGATAAAGAGCCCGATAAACCCAATTCACCCGATTCTCAGACTGATTAAATTATAAATGACCCAGTAGACTATGAAATAATCAGGAATAAGTCCAAAATAATTTTAGAGGGTTTATAATAATTATCTATGCAGAGAGGTTACAGGAAAAACTAACCAGGACCAATTTTATCAGTGTTTTCGGCTAGAGCCCAATAAGGTAAAATATCTTCTAAAATAAATTATATGGGCTTAGAAATGATTAATTAAGGTTATAATGAGTTTGAAATTCATATTTTAAATATATTTATGCATGAAAAATTTTATCAGACAAAATTTACATAGTCAGAGCCCGAAACCCGATATATGTTGAAATTTGGCTTAGAATTAAATGGTTTAAGTCCAAATAATTAAAAGCATCATCTTGGGCTGAATTTGGGCTCAAAATGACATGCAAATAAGAAGAAAAGAAGTGGAGAAGAATTAACCACCATGCATGATACTATTTCAAAGATTAGGTGTCAAAATTAGAAATTTGGATGAATTAAACTTATGTAAGCATAATAATGTAATATTTACCTTATTTGGAGATAAAAGTGGCATCCAAATTAATGACAAGAGAGGAAAAATTAATTAGATAATAATTATGTGAAGAAATTAGGTGTATGGTGGAGAAAAGAGGTGATGTAGTGCAATTTTGACCATTGGGTCAAAATTTAATCCAATGGATGGAATTGTATCTTATTGTCTATAAATAGGCTCTTCCTCCCCTCCATTCTTCACATCAAAAACGAAAATCCATCATATATTAGTGAAAGAGTGAGTTATAGAGAGAAGGAGGAGAAGAGGAAATGAAGGTTTGCAAGTTTAAGGTAACATCTTTTCCCTTTTCTTGCATTTTATTTCTAAATGGTTGTTTAGATCTTATATTTCTATAATTGTTAGGTAGAAAACATGTTCATGTTATGAATATGATGATGATATTGGATCAAAATGGTGAAAGAATGATGAACATGCCATGAATTTTGCATGAATAAGTACGAACATGTAAATAATATGATGAACATACTAAAAGATGTCTTTTAATCCTAAATGTTACCATGCCAAAATGAAATTATGTTTCTTACAACTATTTTTAAATATTATGCTAAGAATGAGATTATGATGTTATTGGGATTTTCATAAATCTCACCCCACCAAATATCAAACCATGATTAGGTCCAAATCATGTGAAAAGCAAGGAGGAGGATTCATGAAGAAATATTTAGTAATAGGAAGGATATTTTGGATGTTTATGTAACATCAAAGTTCAATGACAATCTATGTTAGAATTACGTAAATTACATGTGACTCATAGACAATGAATAAAGTTTGTTTTGGATAATTTTACATGTGTTATATGGCTACTATTGAGAGAATGGTATTATGGAATTTTATGGAATGAAATTTGGAAAAATTAGGGTAAAATTGCAAGTAAGTTCACGAAATTTACTGTAACTATTTGTCTAATAAAATTTTAAATTAATATTTTTTTTCTCATAGAGTATTTCAAGAGATGAATTTAGCAATTTGAACCACCTTTAAATGATTTTTTTAGAATTAGTTATAATTTTTGAAAATTTAATCAAACTATTATAGTTACTAAATGAATAGTGACTTTTGGTAATTTTTGAAATTTTTTGAGTTTGGACCAAATTTGCTTCTAAGTGCGTCTAATTGGAACCCAAACCATTAAATATGAATAGTAAATGGTTCATAAGGTTAATGTTTGACATTTTTTGTATCAGAGTAAAGATCTGGAAATTTTGATTACAAAAAATCATAGGATTTAAAAAAAAATGTAATAAGCTCAATATGTTATGGTTAGGAGAATAAAAAAGATTAAAAAGAATGAGAGGGTAAGAGAAAGAATTAGCCAGTATTTATTCCATAAATATTATCATTACTTATTCTTCAAAAAAATATATTAACAACCCATAAGCTTTCTTTTTCTAAGCGACATTACTCCTTTAGACTTTTGCACTATATGAAAATATTCACACTATCAACACCCATAAGAGTTTGGGTTGAAATGTTTAGAATAATTCATATGAAAAGAAATACTAAGATATTTTGTCTTTGATCAAAGATACTAAATAATTTTTACAATACAAAATATATGTTGAATATCTAATTACTTATGATCAAATTATACAAATATAGCACAATTATTATTTCAATATATTGTTTATTAACTTTTAAAGTGACAAGAACAAATATTTCAAAACTTAACTTTGGTGGCAACATCGAAAAGTTACCGTAGAAAGTAAAACTTTTAACGGTGACAACAAAAAGTCACTACTGAAAGCTAGACTTTAGATGATTGCAAAAATAAAATGTTGTCGCTAAATATCTTCAGCAACAATAGAACATCGTCACTAAAAGATATATTTAGTGGCAACTCGAATGTCGCTAGTAAAAGTAAAACTTTTAGTAACGATAGACAAATGTCATTATTGAAAGTGTGATTTTCGGCGGTTTTTTTGGTCACCGTCAAAAGTATGCTTTTAGTGATGACTCCTTCTTATTATTGTCGAAAGTTATTGTTGAAAGTGTATTTTTTAAAGTGATCTCTCTTCTTAAACCTTCCAAATTCTTTTTCATAGCCTTAATTTGCCTCATCTACGTCATTGGCACCTATAAAATTAAAATGGTTAAAATTAAATTTAATGAAAATTTGATAAAATCAAAATTATTAAAATTAAATTTAAACGACACTATTAAATCAAAGGAGGTATACTATTAAATCGCAAGAGATTATTTAACACTTAAATATTCATTCAGCCTATATATAAACTACTGAAATTATATATGTTTAAAGCTCTTGTGATTTAATAAACTACTAGACATTCAATATTATTTGTACATATATGTGATGGATGCATGTGTTGTCATTCATGTTTTAAGTAGAGGTTATCAACAGTTTGCATAGACAAACATATTATTTTATTTTATTTAAAATTACTTAATTATATACATTTTTAATTATTTAATAACTTTATGGGTTACCATTAACGAAAAGTTTTGAGTCAACAAACTTTGGAGATTAAATAACTTATTTATAATCATATGAGGGTTTGAATGATCATTTTCAAATCACAGCATAACTAATTGTTCTTTAAGAAATTTTCAAATGATTACTTTTATATATAGGAAACAGATGACTGATCTCATTGTGTCTCTTTATTATGACGAACCAGAACCAGGTTATGTCAAGAAAGGCAATGATGGCCTCGAATACAAGAATGATAAGGTATTTTTTTTAATAAATTTGTATTTTATAATATAAGATATTTTATGGATTATATATATTTTTTTATAAATTTATATTTATTTTACAACAAAATATGTCTTATTAAACTAATTAGACTAATCTTGTTGACTGTACTAAAAACAGGATAGATTGATAAATATTATACAAATTGTTATAAATTTTATATTTGATATTCATAATATTAATATTGATGAAAAAAAATGGTGTTTGTACATATAGTATTGTCTCCCTTTTTTTTTTTTTATAAAATACTTTTTAACTATTGCATACAAACTAAGAGTGGTGGTTAATAATTGAAAATTTTTTTATCATTTCTTAAGTTATACACTTATTTAATATAGTTGACTAATGAATTAAACTTTTAAATATTAATTAATTTCATCATTTTTTAAAATATTTTAGATTAAATAAAATTAAATACACTGTATAATTCATAAATTGTGTTATATTATAAAATATAAATTTATAAAAAATATTTTTTATAATATAAACCGAAACAGAGGAGTACATAAGTACAGCCTAGCCACATCACTAGTTTCTCCTTTGAATACCATATCAATTTATTTAAATTAAAAATTTTAATAAAAATAAACTCTGCCAAAAATGTGGTGCAAATTCAACCCTCACCAGTAAGGGCGGTCTGTGATAGACCTTTTTCCCCAAATCAGATCACAACTGCCAACTCACACACTACACACAAGCAATTTGCATCACTAAAAGCACTCTTATTGGTCAATTTTCTTAGGAGAAATTTATAACAACTGACCTAAATCTAAAAGTATTTACAAAAAACCCTTAAGAATAAGAATTATTTATAGGATATAAAAAAATGACCATGAAAACGATGAAAGCATATCCCTAGTTGAATTTGCTTCGTAATGAACAAGTTAAAAAAATTGTTACCAGTATTGTTTAGAAAAGTTTGGGTATAAAAATACTACCCATATAAAGGCTTATATAATAATATTAAGATAATTTAAAAAATTTTCAAAGATTATACATAATTTTTTAATATTTAAAATCAATTGAAATATGCAGAAAATTAAAATGAAAGAATAAAAATTGCACGAAACCCAATGATAAGAAGAAAGGTTGAAATAAAAATATTGTGTGCAATTATAAAAACAATATTGTGTGAAGTTCAAAAGAAATCACGTTATTTATAACTTATAAATAACATAATTTTTAATAAATTTTATATTTTATATTGATAAAATAAATTTAAATGAGTTTTTTCATCTAATCTATATGTAATCCATTTTGGTGTATGATTGTTAGAAATAGTTTTAATTTAGAAGAGACTTCTTTGTAAATATTTTTCAGTCCAGTCCTTCATTACAATTTTCCTATTTTCTTTGTTAATAACGGATACTCACACGTTTACACTCATAAATCTCCACGCGTATTTCCTTACATGACCACAACACTTCCTTCGGCTGTCTTTGTTCCTGTCGTATATAAACTATCTCCAATCTCCTTCAGCATGTCATGTCACTCTCAGCTTCTAAGCCATGGAGCCGTACCACCCCATTTCCAAACCCTCCAAACCATCTTTCTTCTCCCGCAGAGTCAACCTTTATTCTTTCGTCGTCTTCCTCTGCCTCGTCTCCTACCTCCTCGGCTCCTATAAACAAGGCGGCCGTATCACCACCACCACCGCCACCACCACCATCACCACCCTTAGACGTCCATGTTATCGTAATCCCAACACCCTCAACTTCCATCCCCTCCATAACGATTCCCTAACCACATCGGAACCGCCCAAACTCTACCCTCGCTGTGGCGTCAGGTACAGCGAATACACGCCGTGCGAGGACCGCGATAGGTCGTTGAAGTACTCGAGAAGCAGGATGATATACAGGGAGAGGCATTGCCCGGAGAAGAAGGAGTTGCTCAAGTGTCGTATTCCGGCGCCGTTCGGGTATAAGATCCCGTTCACGTGGCCGGAGAGCCGTGACGTGGCGTGGTACGCTAACGTGCCGCACCGGGAGCTGACGGTGGAGAAGGCGGTGCAGAATTGGATCCGGTACAAGGGTGATCGGTTTGAGTTTCCTGGGGGAGGGACCATGTTTCCGAACGGTGCAGACGCGTACATTGACGATATCGGAAAGTTGATCGATCTCAGAGATGGCTCAATCAGATCCGCCCTCGACACCGGCTGTGGGGTATGCCTTCTTTGTCTTCTTCATTTTCAGAATTTTACCAAACAGGCTTTTCTTGAAACACAATCTACTGGGGACGGCTTTTTTCTCCAGATATTTTTCAGTAAATAAGAGAAAAAATATTTGTTGGTTTGGGTTAGCAATTTTTAATGCTTAGGTTATATAAATAGAGACACACATATACTTAATGTATTAAATGATTTTATCTTTTTATTTACGTTGTTCTTAATTTTGGACATACATGAACGACAAAACAATATGGATCTTACGTATTCGTCCTATTTTGGGGCATGATCCAAACCAATCTGTCACCTTGTTCGTCAAAAATAGGAGCTTCACCTTTTTTTTTTGTTGGTCCAATCCAAAATGTATATTTGCATTTAAAAAGAGAAAAAAATCATACCTATTTTTTATACGATTTTTTTTCCTCGGGGTGAAAATTTCGTTGCAGGCTTTCTGATTTTATACACTCTCACCATCCCAATTTATAAGACTTTTTATGAACATTTTTCTATTTCATAATATGATATTCTTTTTAGGGTTTATAATCATTTATGGGTTATGATGGAGCATTTATAAGTTTTTTTTTAAATATGTTTTTTAAATTCAATTTACAATTAATTTATAAAAATTAATGAAATTAAGAAAGAGTATTTTTGGAAAAATAATAATATTTTTTTTAACAAAATTAATACTTCCAATCAACTTTAATCACGTTCCATAGTCTATGTGATCTTTTTAAGAAGTCTTATTGGTATTGAGATAATAATATGACACTCCCTCCAATTCTTAATAAGTCACTTTCAACTAACTTATCGAAATAAAAAAAATTGTTAAATTATTAAAATTATCTTAAAATTAATATAACTTTTATCATTATTCTTAATAAATATACTACAAGTTCAACTAATTCAATTTCTCTCTTACTCATAAATATGTGCATTTTAGAAGTAAAATAATTAATACTCTAAAATTTATGAAAAATAACCTATATTTAGGATTATAAAAAACTTTTAAAATGTTTCTAATAAAAATAGTAATGGGAGTAATAACAAATATATTTACGTACATACTAAGATACCTCCAATAGTCGCCAGATTCCAAATTTAGAGGGGAATTGGGAGACTGAAGTTATTATCATTGCCAAGCTGTACTATTGATTACATTAATGTCCATGAATATTTTACTTCTTCTTGGAAGAGTCATTCGTCTTAGCACTATTCATGAGATAATGTTGACTTATTCAACCCAAATAACATGAGCTACTCTTTCCCTTTCAAATTGTAAGGCAATATGAATAATTTTTCATATTCTATAATATAAGATAATTTCTAATAATTTGTAACATGCTCTTCATTTATTGTTTTATTAGTGTTGTTATTTGTGTTATATTTAATGAAAAGAGTAAAATTAATAGAAGTAAAATTAAAAATTTTGGTTTTCAGTTTAAGGCTCCCATTTCCTTATAATATGAGATAGATAGAGGAATTCAGTATACTTGATTGATACAGGGTCTAAATGCATGCACAATGCTTCTGTTTCTGTACACTGCATATGCAAGATGAGATTAATTAAGTCAAAGGAAAATATATAATTAAGCAATATATTTAATTTAACAAAACTTTGGACGATGGGCGCGTGCAGGTTGCCAGTTGGGGAGCGTATCTGATGTCGCGTGACATAATAACAATGTCCGTAGCGCCCAGAGATACGCACGAAGCACAAGTTCAGTTCGCTCTGGAACGAGGCGTTCCTGCTCTCATCGGCATCTTAGCCTCCAAGCGACTCCCTTTCCCTTCTCGAGCTTTCGACATGGCTCACTGCTCTCGCTGCCTCATCCCCTGGGCCCAATACGGTACATCATAAATAACGTGGCTTGTTATAATTTCCTTTCTCTGATGAATAATTTCATTAATTAGTCTCAAATATAAAAATTTTTTTTTTACATATTTTAATATTGTTAGTTGAAGTTAGTTAACCTAATTTAGTTTGTAATAAAATATACTTTTTTTTTCAAAAATTATCCTCAATTAAATTTATTTTTTTTACACTAGATCAATTAATGATCATTGAAATATACAATTTTTTCCAAATTAATGAGACATAATACTGAAATATCTCATTTATTGGATCAAATACCTATATTTTTTCTCTTATATTTTATACTAATATAATTCTTCTAAAATTTTCTTATATTTGATAGCAAATTACACTATTCAGGAATGGCTATAAACAATACAGCTCATTCCTTGTACTCTTTAGTCCAATATACGAAGAAATTTGTGCAATTAATATTGACAAATTTTATATTGATTCAATAAGTATTATGTACGTTCATTCTACTGACTTTTTTTTTAATATATGTCATGGTGTATGTAGATGGGATATATCTGAACGAAGTTGATAGAGTTCTGCGACCGGGAGGGTATTGGATTCTGTCGGGGCCACCCATAAACTGGAGGAGATACTGGAAGGGGTGGGAGAGGACAAAGGAGGATTTGAATGAAGAACAGAAGAGTATTGAGAAGGTGGCCAGAAGCCTTTGCTGGACGAAGGTGGTGGAGAAGGGTGATATTGCCATCTGGCAGAAGCCCGTTAACCATTTCCTTTGCAAACCCCTTCACCGTTCATTTTGTCCCTTCAATAATCATACTCCTGACAACGCCTGGTAATTACTCTTTCTTTATGCTTAAATTTGGTACACTTAAAAGGTGTTTCAAAATATGTTTGATATGCAATATTTCTTTCTTTCCTTTTATTTTTTTTAAAATGACTCATTCCTAACAAATATCACATATATTTTCTGCATAAATTGCTTTCCAAGTCTTATTGAACTTAAGCTTAATTTTGAATGTTTAATTGTTCAAGTCCAGGTACACAGACGTGCAGACTTGTTTGAGTCGTCTGCCGGAAGTGCCGGAGAAGGAAGAAACAGCAGGTGGGATATTGAATAACTGGCCGGAAAGACTAAACGCCGTTCCTCCGAGGATTTATAAGGGAACCATCGAAGGGATTACCTCTGAAACATTCCAGAAGGATTCTGAACTCTGGGAAAAACGAGTGTCTTATTACAAGAAAGTGAACAATCAGTTTGGTCAATCCAAAAGATACCGCAACCTCTTGGACATGAACGCTTTTCTTGGTGGATTTGCAGCTGCTTTAAGTAAAGATCCTGTTTGGGTCATGAATGTGGTTCCTCCTCAGGCTAAGGCTAACACACTTGGTGCCATATTCGAACGAGGACTAATCGGAACATACCATGATTGGTTAGCTTCAATGATCTCTCTCCCTCTCTCCCCATGACTGTTTTCTAACTGAAATGATACCATTTTAAAGCTTGGGTCAAAATGAGCGGTGGAGATCTTCTTAAAAAATGTTGGACTAAAAACCCACACACTGCACCAAATTCAAATCTTGTTTTCTGTGAAGCTTAAGGCCTTTGAATCTTCTTTCTTTATTGCAGGTGTGAAGCAATGTCTACATATCCTAGAACTTACGATCTCATTCATGCTGATTCTGTGTTTACTCTCGACAATAACAGGTATTTCAGATTTCGATCGATATATATTGTCGCTTTTTCCTTAATTTGAAGTTAACCATGCAAGCTCGATCTGATTATTCATTAATGTACATTAATTAATTTGGGTATTAATTAATTGTAGATGTGAGATGGAGGATATTCTGTTGGAGATGGATAGGATTCTGAGACCAGAAGGAAGTGTAATCATAAGAGATGATGTTGATATTATAGTGAAAGTGCAGAAGATAGTGGAGGGAATGGAGTGGGAGAGTCACATTGTTGACCATGAAGATGGCCCTCTGGAGCGCCAGAAACTGTTGTTTGTTGTCAAGAGATATTGGACAGCTCCAGCAGCTTCTAACTAATTTTTTTTAAACTAAGGATAAAGTGTTTTTTTAGAATTTTTTTTGTCCCTGATTTAATTCAATTTCTGTTATTTATTTTTTCCTGCTAAATTGTATCTATTATTCTATGAAATGACTTTCATTTACATGGTTTCAGCATGATATCTTACTCTGTGAGAGTAACAATTAATGGGGAAGAAGAATAATACATGTGGCTTTTTCTTTTTTTATTAAATAGTAAAAATAGTGAATTATTTGGCAGTAAGTAATTATTTTTTTTGGGTTAATTTTTCCCACAATTTTAAGAATTAAGAAGTTTCTGTATTATATTATATTTTCAAAAGTTAAAGAATTGTAATAAAACTTGATAAAATTAGAAGGACTATAACAAAACGTACTTTAAAGTTAAGTGACCAAAATTTTTGTGTTAAAAAAAATATATGTATATTATATTTCAATGTTTTAATTAAAAAACTTAATAACCAAAATATAAAATATGAAATATGGGCTTATGCCGGCAAATTTTTTTATGCCACTCTGTGACTTTGACAATAAGCTGCTGGACAGTTATCATGTTTGAATCTCATATTCTTTTCAGATAGGAAAAAAAAATTCATATCCGTTAGAAATGCGCCTCATTATTAACTTTTTTCCCCTTCTATTAATGCAGAAGAAATGACAAATTATTTTTAGTGACAACCACATCCATTATGTAGATTCAAATTTATTGGTTCTTTGGTAATATATATATATATGTATATATTGTTGGGTATTAAATGGGATAGCTCTCTCACTGTAATTTTTTCCCGGTTTATAAAGTTTAAATCCGACACTTTGTCTTTTCACCCAATCCAAACCTTCACCACCGGTACAACTAATTATATTCATGGTGAGATTGAAGAAAAATTGAGCAATCACAATTTTTTTCCTAAATTATTAAAATAGAGAGAAAAAGGAATGAGTTCAATTCAATTTGTACGTGAGGATGCCAACATTAAAGTTGTTAGGCGAAAACCCTCAAGGCAGTTGAGTCACGTAAAGGTCACCCCAACTCCTTCAAATCCACACTATAAAACGCCACCTTCTCTTCAAGAAAGAAGCACACCGCGAGAGGAAAAAAAAAACGTTAGAGTATTATTACATCATAACATTCGAATTTGGAGGTGATGGCATCAGTGACGCGGGCAGCCATGGTGGTGGCGGCTGTGGTGGTGATGGTGGTGGCTGCGATAGGAGGAGCAAAGGGACGAAGCAGTAGCAGCAGCTGCGCGACGGAGGTGAGCAACCTGAATGTGTGTGCGCCGTTCGTGGTGCCAGGAAACAACACGTTGCCAAGTACTGAGTGCTGCGCCGCGCTCGGAGAGGTGGACCATGACTGCCTCTGCAACGCTCTCAACATCGCCGACCGCCTCCCTTCTCAGTGCCATCTCCCTTCCTTCACTTGCTCTTGAGGTATATATTATTTATATTATTCCCTTTCATATTCATCAAAACACACGCATATATGTATGTATGTGTTTATATGAGTCCGCATGAGCATATAGGTGGGTGTGTATATATATTTAAGTTAGAAAATAGTGGTTTTTGAACTGCTATATGTATTAGATAATTTTATCTAGCTCCATAAATCCACTTAACTAAACTGGTTGAGATGATTAGAATTGAGTTTTTTTTTTCTTTTTTTCCAAAGATCAAAATCAATTTAAACATATTTTATTCTTAAAAATTCTTAAATACTTATTTTTAATTTGTATATTTGATACATAAAATCGTTCTTTTTTAATCAAAATTATAAGATGTCTTTTAAACATTTTCGGTACATTGTGAACTACTCATTCAATGGCCCATCACACTCTCTCACTCACACACACAAAAATATACATGCTTATACATAATTAATCAGCTACATTTCTATAATTTACTTTTATTTTATATTTTGTGAAGCATGAAGCAGGTGCAGTTGAGGAAGACGATTAATGTTGACGAGCAGCTTTCCTCTTCTGTCGCCCACTTTATTTGAATGTTATATGTTTAAGACATTATGTACTGTAAGACCAAAATGAAATAAAATGATGGTTGCCATTCTCCTTGTTTGGGAAAGAAACACGTGTTGGTCTCTATTAATTTTTGTCTTTCGATAAAATCTTACTGGGTAAGCAGAATAAATATTATACATATGAAATTAACTTATACATATTAAAAAGGAATATTTTTTATATAATTATATAATATTTGGATCAAATTCAAGTATGTTGAACTTAATTAAATAATGATTTTCTCTTTATCTACAAAATTTGAATTCTCGACCACATTCGAGTAATTCGGATCATCAATAACTCAATGTATTAGTTTAGCAAAATAATAATAATAATAATAACTCAATGTATTATTTTACCAAAAAAATCAATGTATTAATATAATTTTCAATATAATCATTATAATAATAAATAGTCAATAAAATTATACAAAAATTTTACTATTTACAAATCATAAATAGTGCAACACTTTTTTTTTTAATTCTTTGCAGTATACGAGACTCCACGTGATTTGTAGTTATAAATTAATTGTTTATGATATATATATATTTAAAGGTATTAAAAAATAAGAATAAATGTAAAGGAAAAAGGTAAAAATATTAATGTAGAGGTAAAAAGGGTAAAGTTTCATACACATATTCACTTATATACATCATGTATGACAATAAAAAGGAAAAAAAATCAGTAACAAATAAAAGAATAAATAACTGACACACCAGGAGAAGAAAATAGTGTGCTTCGTCGATGTCTACTTGAATGAGAAGGAGGACCCTCCTCCCCATCCTGATGATAACCACTCAACCAAGAAAGTTAAGCTCCGTGATGACCATAGAGCTATCATGGATGCTGACATTACCCTTAATCAAAGAGAGGATAATGCTAAAATAAAATTGATATAGTGAGAATAAACATAGAAGAAAACACGAAGTAGTCATACTTGCCACCAAGAGTTATCTTGATGAAGAGGAAAGGCTCAAAACCCACTTTAGTTTTGGTTATTGACGAAACTACTCCCAGTCAATTTAAATATGATTACTGACTTCCGGAACATAGATTAGTTATTCCAGCCTATTATGGTTTATCCAACCAGACCCAACCAATTTTAATAAAGTGCTAAACAAAATACTTAATATCAACAATTGTAATCTGGTAAATAATTTTGACCATTGATTAATGCTAATCCATAATAAAATCCAAAAAATCTCCCACTTGGATAGCATTGATCAATTGTCAAATTCATCAAAAAAACCAGTACAACTGATGGAGAATGAACAAATTAGGCTATTTAAAATATCTTTTATAGATTTCATTAGGATTATTAGAATTTATATTTTATTTTTTATTTATTTCTTATTTTATAATTTCTTTTTCTTTAAGTTTAGATTAGAATGTTTTAGTTTTTAAGAAATTTCCAACTAAGTAAGATTCTTACAATATCTCTAGATTGAATTTATTTTGTAGAAAATTCCATTGAATTAATAATTATCTATCATTGTAATTTGAATTAAAGACAAGATTGAATAGAATTGAGTTGTTTCAGTTATTTCTCTTACTTCTTGAGCTTTTTCTCCCTAAGTTCTTCTAGTTTCTCTCTCCTTCTACTTCTCTTCCCTTTCTTTCTATCCCTCCCTATTCTCCTTCTTATATCAACAACTCCAAGAGTCAATAGATGACAAATATTAAGTAAGCACTTTAATTAAAATTCAATAGTGAAATAAAAAGCTGGACATTGAATTTGAAAGGGAAAATAACGATGCAATTGCCATAAAAATTCACTACTGAATTAAATGGATTGTATGACGGCACATGGTGTCAAGATGCGCCAAATATCACATATGAATATGCAATATTGTATATGATTGGTCTTTAACCAATAAATTCATATATAAAACAATCACAAAATCATTGAATAAAATCATTGAATTCGTTAGAGAAACAAATGATCTCTAGTGCATTAACAAGGTTTTAGAATCTGAATATAGTAAAGGATACAAAAATGGCCCTCAAGGACACAATTCAGACTCCCAATAGACCAAAGCATTATCAAGAGGTTTAACAAAACCGACATGAGTGACATGAATTCAAAATATTCTTATAGGTATGCCTTGGTCATCAAATCTATAAGCACATGTTAACTAATAATGTGAACAACACAAGTTTGAGTGCACAAACTTGGTTTCCAATTACAGTTCAAAAGAAATATTATAAGATCATTGAATTCGATAGGGAAACAAGTGATATAAAGCATATCAACATAAAATCATTGAACCCGACAAGGAAATAAATGATATATGCACATCAACCAAGGTTTATATATGAATTGAGCAAACCACAAAACTGGTCTAAATCAATTGAATGTCACTTAAGGACATAACTTGGACTCCCACTAAACCTAGGCTACAACAATTATTTGATAAAACCCATTTAGGGTAAGCCCCCGCATGAGTATGAAATTACACTGCCTTTTCTCCAACATAGGAAGTGAACACAAAAGTGTTTAAGTGCGATTGAAATTCCTAGGATTTTGAGAGAAGCAAACATCAAATAAGCTATCAAAGTAGATGGCTTGAGGTCATGATATATATAATTTTATATATAACCAGATATGGGAATAGAACCAGCACAGTTAGCTGCCTCAGGTCAGTAACCATAACCGAAGCGTAGTCTATGAAAGCGGCTTTTGAAGAAGATGACATGCATGGAGAAGACACTTGGTGAGATATGATAAGAGCAAGCAGAACGTGACTGAAGGGATGAGGAGTGTAGGTAGCGTACTTGTCATGAGCCAAAATCCAGGCCATGACCGGCACATAGACTAAGCTGGCATAAGCCTATTTAGCCTAGCAAACCTAATAGAAAACTTCCATAACTAGTCAATTTGAATGAAAGCTAAAATGAAATACCAAAATACTTCCAACAACCAATCACAGTTCATGACCTATCTCAATTCTCATATCCAAAAACAAATAAAAGTAAAGAATCAACAAATACATAAGGTTATCTAAGTCAACAAAACTATATCATAAACTCCACTATAGTAGTTATGTCACCACGGGATCTGTGTTATCATAAGACTAGAGATGTTCTACCTAATGTCTAAGAAGTCCAATTTTCCTAGAGTGTTTTATTCAGCTACCTTCTAATCTAAAAATATATAAAATATGAGGGGTGAGTCTACCACTGACTCAATGAGAGCATAAACAACAAAGTGCACAGAAGGGAAGCAAATGTCGTACAAGAGTTTTTTTTTTCTTTCAAAACAACCTTACAAGTATATCTAACTATATTTAAACCAATCATCTATATACAAAACACTTTTATACCAACAATAAGGGATCAACACAAAACAATATTTCACTCATCCAATAGAAAAGAAGGTTCACTTAGAATATTAAATGCTATCACACTAAGCACATCACAAAATCCATTTTTCACATCCCATAACAAATGGTGGGGAATAACCGTCCCACATAGTATAATAATATAATAATATTTTATATACCACGGGAGAAATAGCTGTCTTACCCGATAATTTATATAATGTTATATCTCATATAAATAAATGTGAGGAATAACCATCTCACTTGTTAAATGCTCATATTACAAATCAATTAAGCTCATACCCAAAATGAAGGAAATAGTAAAAAAAAACAGTAATAACAAACAAGACAATATATATATATATATGTATAACAACACCGCCGCATATCCACAATATTAATTTTAGTGCTATTGACAATGATTTCCAACATTAAAGCTCATCTCATTAAAATCATTATAAGATTACTAAGATTGAGGAACTATAGGTAAGTTATGAAAAGAGAAAAATATATATTGTAACCAGAAATTAAACTCAGCAAGCCTTAAGATCTAAAAGTGTAAAAGAAAGAAAGGAAGGAAAACATATTTTGGATTTGCTTCCCAAACAATGCAGAATATACAAGGGGAATAAGTAAAAATTATTTGAAGCTAGGGGAGATAGAGAAGGTACAAAATGAATGGTGACACATTACCATCTATATACTCACCTGTTGGGACCAATCGTATAGGTCCCTTTTCCTTCCACCTAAGATTTAAACTGTGAAAGTTTCAACAGTACCACCTAAAATTATTACCACATAAAAATTTTATTATATAGTTACTCAAATTTATCCTCTATCACTACTCAAATGCATCCCAAGATATTAAAATTCTAATTCTCTTTATTCTAAATATTATGGATCCCATCAATAAAAAACTTATAAAATTCTTAATTATTTAACAGTATAGAAATTATTTTATGGAGTCATAATTAAAATTAAATAAGTAAATTTTTCTTTTTGATCTGTTACACTTTTTTTTTAAAAAAAAAATAATAAATAAATAAATAAAGATTTACCCTTTATAACACTCCTTTGAAATAATATTCAAAATAGAGAAGCATTTAAGGATAAAACATAATTTACTATTCTGACCCAAGTTTTGAAACAAGGAATATAACAAATTGCATGTTTGAGAGCCTAGTGTAGGAAAGAGGAAATTTTTCGGTGCAAGCAAGGTTTTATTCAAAGAAACCAAAATTTAGCAATATAAGCCAAAAGACATTATGTAAAGTTAAAAGCTAGAATGTCCGCACAAAAAAAAATATATTCCAAAAAAAACAAAAGATGTCTTTTATACGGTTGAAAATTTGCATAATGACAAACCCTCAAAGTTTACACCTTAAATGAAATCCCATCACTAGGAAATAGATGAGATATACGTTGGGGAAAAAAAAACAGTCAAGAGGAAGATGAATTATTGCATTAGAGGACATCATAAGAAAAGGAGTATTTAATGACATGTTGTAATAAAGAAGATGAAACAATTAATAAAAAGGTAAAGAAGTGAGATTACCTTATCTCTTTGATGATTGATAGTGACGTGAGTGGAAACGTAGCAATAAATTAGTGGAGAGATAATGCAAGACAAGAAAAGCTTGGAAGGTAATATATGAAAAGGGTCAGAGAAGCTATTTGGCAGAAATATAGAAAGAAGAATGAACCAAGAAGGACGCACGAGAATGCATGAAAAATTGGGATGCGTAATTGAGGAATATGGAGTAGAGTTTGGCGGCTGAGAGATGAGGAATAAAATAAAGATCTTAGGATTTCTCTATCTATATCAGATTTAGGATAAGATTTTAGATCATTATCTTTGATACTTTAAAAAAAATAATAATTAAAAGATCTAGAATAAGATTTTAGATCATTATCTTAGATACTTAAAAAAAATAATAATTAAAAGATCCAATATAAGATTTTAGATCATTATCTTAGATACTTTAAATAATAATAATAATCAAAAGATTTAGGATAAGATTTTAGATCATTATCTTAGATACTTTAAAAAAAATAATAATCAAAAGATTTATTCCAAAATTTAAACTCAATTTTTTTGAAATATATATATATATATATATTAATCTACTAGATATCAAAATATCAAGATTAAAAAAAATTCCTAAGTATATATCAAAATGACTCCATAAAATAATTGCTAAATAAATATTATATATTTATTTATAATTAATCTTTTTAATAAGGGTATCACAGTACTGAGGCATTGCTACAGCGGTTGATCCAGACCAGTCAGCCTCTACCACAGTGATTTAGATCTTTTAGCCTTCCTTTATCTTTGTTTATTTCCCTTTCTTTTAAATTTTTTGTTTAGTTATTTTTTATTTTTTTTATTGCCTTTTGATTTGCTTCACCCTTTCCCGGTTTGAAAATTATGTATAAAGAGAATAGTACCCGAGATGCAGTTGCAGAACAATTGTCGAAAACTGAACCAACAGCATGATTCAGGGGAGTATTAGTTTTCTTTTCCCTTCCTCTATTTCATTTTTCAATTTAAACACTGAGGATAGTGTTTGTGCTAAGTGTTAGGGGGGAAGGAATAATTAGAAAAATTTTAGCTGAGCTAAGAAAATTTTTTGCTTTTATTTCTGATTTTGATTTGATACTTGCCTATTTCCTACTTATTATGCATACTTGTTACCTTGAAAGTCAAGGGATTGAGCTTAATTTTTTTAAAAAATAAGTGAGGTAGACAGCCAATAAGTTATAAGTAAAGAATCATGAAACCTGAATTTAAGCACGATTAGCTAGCTTATGAAAGGTGAAAATAAGTAATCAAATAAATAGGATAGTTGATTATATATTTATTTTTAAACTTGTATATTTTCAATTAGAATTCATGAGTATTATTATTTGTGAGAAATGACTTAGGAAGCTAAAAAAAATGTGCTTAGTAATTGGAGGATTTCACCAAAAAGCATTGTCCTTCATGTCAAATGGTGTAAAGTAAGTTATGAGTGTGCCAAAGTTATGTTAGCGTGAGTAATCGGGGGTATGCTTCACAAATGCGAGACCTTTGCGTCAAAAGGGTGCATGATGGCTGAAGAAAGGAAATGATTCCCAGATAAAATTAAAGCACAAAATGTATGAGGAAAGATAAAATTGAAAAGTGTACCTTGTTGTAGTTAAATGAAAATCATGAGATGCATAAGGGAATTAATAAATTCCCTTATGCATATTTTTTATATATTTATGAGAGGTGAAAATGAGTAGTCAAATAAGTAGGATAGTTTGTTGAATCAAGAAGTTTTGATGATTCCAAATTAACTCTCAAGAGCTTGGAATAAAGATATCAAAGGTGCTCAAAGAGTTCAAGTGAAGAAATCCTGGAGAAATCTGTACAAAGTTTGTTGTAGGATGTTTAGTTTTGTTTTATTTTGAGTACAAGGCTTTGATTTGGTGGAAAGAAGTTTTAAAACCTTGATCTTATGTTAAATCATGAGTTATTTGAAAAATACCCACCAACAGACGAAATTTGAAAGGTTTATATTGAACTGTCATATTGGAAATTCGAACTTTGGCTTTGGAAATTCGAATTTCGAGTTAAAACTGAATAAGTCTGAAGAGATGCTTCTCTGATAGACGAATTTTGATTTTCCAAAATTCGAATTTTCATAAGTATCTGAAAGAAGTTTTAAGCAACATACGAACTTTGGTTTTTGAAAATTCGAATTTCAGACAAAATGCAGCTTATGAAAACTAAAGAAATTCATCTGAAATAATGTCAAAGTTCATTTGAAATCAAGATTATATTGAGTTTCAAAATTGCTCACTGACAGATGAACTTTGAACATGAAAATTTGAATTTCAGAAGCTAACGCTGTGAGTCTGTTACAATGAAATGTTGACATACGAATGACAATGTTTATAAATTCGAATGTTAAAGTAAGTCTGAAAAGAGGTCTCTCTGACAGAGGAACTTCACCCTTTGAAAATTCGAATTTTGAACTATATGAACTACTGAGCCTTTTAAACTAGCTACGGACAGATGAATTTTGGGGTTCCAAAATTTGAATTTCGAAGGCACTGTAGCAAATTGAAAACACTGTTCACACTTAACAGAAAAACTTTCTATTTGAAAATTCATATGTCATAACATATAAACATTTTTTAAGTTTCAAAATTTGAATTTCACTTCATGACAGACGAACTTCGGTTTTTCAACATTGAAACTGTTAACCTTCGGTTTCTGTGAAATTCGTCTGTTGACCAACCGAAATTCGAATTTCAGTATGTCAGAAGCATTAAATGCGGTTGGTTAACGGATAGTTTTTCAGAATAACCGTTAGATAACTTCTCCAACGGATAGATTTTGTCTCTAACGAATAGTTGGGACCTAAATCTATAAATACAACATCATTTGAAGTTGTGGGTAACGAATTAAACTTTGTATATACTGAAACTCTGCTAAATCATTTACTCAAAGCTTCATACTCTCACACTTCAATTGTCTGTACTTTAACCTTCATATTTACTCTGATTAAGAGAGTTTAATCTTTGTAAACAATCTAATTTTCATCAGGAAGATAGATTTTCTTGTGAGGGAATATCACAAGGGATTAGGAAGCACTTTGTGAAAGTGCAGAAAGGGATTGAGAGAAGCTCTAGAAAATAGAGCACAAACGTTGTACTATGACATTTGCAAGAAGCCCACTGAATTCTTGCAGAATAGTGGAAAATCTCAAGTGGTGACTTGGAAACTGGACGTAGGTCAAGTGGAGAGACCGAACCAGGATAAATTTCTGAGTCTTCTTCTCTTTTCTCCTACGTTCATAGTTAATTATTTATACTCTATTTTACCATGATATATTGCATTCTTCACCTCTTTGATATTTTGTAGAAAATTTTTAATCTTCCCAATTTATCCCCCCTCTTGGGAAGCCAGCCTAACTAACAAGTGGTATCAAAGCTCGGATTCCCAATCAAAGGATCTCACAGTCCGGGAATTACAATGGCTGGCTTTGGAGAAAGTATATTACCAGAAGGCAACAACACAAATAGACCACCTGGCTTTAGTGGAGAACACTATGGGTACTGGAAGATGAGGATGCAAATCTATCTCCAATCAATCGATCTGGACATTTGGTCATTCATTCAGAAGGGAGATTTTGTCCCAATGGCTCTGGAAGATGATGGAAAATATAGAAAGAAGCCAGAAGCTGAATGGAATGAGGAAGATAGAAGAAAAGTCCTGCTGAATTTCAAGGCAAAACACTGTTTGGTCAGTGCATTGAATCAGGATGAATTCTACAGAGTCTCCCAATGCTCCACCGCCAAGGAAATGTGGGACACCCTACAAATTGCTCATGAAGGAACAAGTGGAGTCAGGGAAAACAAATTAAATACATGCATAGGAGAATATGAAAATTTCAGAATGGCAGAAGGAGAAAGCGTTAAAGAGCTACAGAAAAGATTCACCCTCATTGTGAATCAACTAAAGAGCCTGGGAAAAGAGTACACTCAAACAGAGAAAGTTAGAAAAATCCTCAGAGCTCTCCCTTTGGAATGTCAACCCAAAGTAACAGCAATAGAGGAAGCCAGAGGAGAATCAATGGCCTCTGTCACAGCTCTCTTTGGCAGCCTTGAGGAGTATGAAGGAAAACTCAAAGCTCTCAAGGAAGCTGGACAAGACAGAAAGAAGAAAGGCCTTGCTCTCAAAGGTGCTGAAGAAAAGGAGGAAGAATCTGACGATGGAGAGGAGCTAGATGAAGAAACTCTAGCTATGATGGTCAGAAAATTCAGAAGATTCTATAGCAAGAAGAGAAACAAGAAAATCTTCAAGAAAGGAGCTGCTGGAGATAGCAAGAGGGAACCAAAAGAGCCTGTGACTTGCTATGAGTGCAAAAAGTAAGGACATATCAAATGGGATTGTCCACAATTCCTCAAAAAGCAAGAGAAAGAAAAGAAAGCTGCAGACAAAGGCAAGAAGAAGAGAGCTTACATCTCATCAATATGTGGCAACAACTCAGATGAGGAAGAAGATGATGAAGATGAAATTGCCAACATCTGTCTGATGGCACTTGCCTCTGAAGAAGCTGAAATCCCATGCAGCAGTGATCAAGAAGAAGAGGTATATGAATCTGAACCTTCCTATTCTGAATTACTGGATGCATTTCATGAGTTGCATGATGAGTTTGTTAAAATTTCTAATGAATTGAAGCAGGCTAAGAAAAAGATTAACAAACTAGAATTTCAGCACATCATTTCTGAAACTGCTCCTCTACCTATTACTGAATCTGTTTGCTATAAAACATGCATTGAACTAAAGCAAACTAATGAATATCTAGTGAAAAGCATGTCTAGACTTACTAGAGGTAAAGACATGTTGTTTGCTTTAATGGGAAGCCAAAGAATATCACAAGGGAAAGTTGGACTTGGCTATGACCCATGTGCTGTTAAAGAAAAGATTAGAAAGAAAAATCAGAATGTATACATGAGACATTTTATGCATGCTGATAGTAAGAAAGATCATATGTCACATCAGATTGAATCATATAATCAACCCAGGCATGCAAAACAAAAATATTATTTGCATTGTTTTCTTCCTGCCTCTCGATCTGGCAGTCCCTTTACCACCTGTCATTTCTGTAATAAAAAGGGGCATATTTCTAGCTCTTGTGCTTTAAAGAAAAATAGACTTGACAGAACTGTTAAATGGGTTCCCAAAGATACATCTGTATCTAGGGAAAAGACTACTGACAGAAAAGGACCCAAACAGATTTGGGTACCTAAGAAGAAAACTTGAACTTTGTTTTGCAGGTCTGTCTCAAAGCTAGAAAGAACAATAAATGGTATATGGACAGTGCCTGCTCAAGCCACATGACTGGTAATAAGGAGAAGTTCATCACCCTTAGAGACAAGAAAGGAGGAAAGGTGACCTTTGTAGGTGATCAGTATGGCAGAATAGTTGGCATTGACATTATGGGCAAGAATCCTGAAACATCCATTGAAGAGGTGTTGTTTGTGATAGGCCTCAACCACAATCTGCTAAGTGTGAGCCAAACTTGTGACAATGGAAACTGGGTACTGTTTGACTTAAAATTCTGCCTAGTCATCAGAAAAAGTGATCACAAAGTAATCCTCAAAGCTCAAAGGGATGGTAACTGCTATACTATTGATCTTGATGAACTTCCTCTCTTAGATTCTGTTTGCTTGATTAGTCAGGATAATGATAGTTGGCTGTGGCATAGAAGATTAGCTCATGTTAACATGAATCAGCTTTCAAAACTTGTAAAAAATGAGTTAGTCACCGGTCTACCAAAAATTGCTTTTGAAAAGGACAAAGAATGTGATGCATGCTCAACAGGAAAACAAACCAAATCTTCTTTTAAACCCAAAAATGTAGTCACCACAACTAGACCACTAGAACTACTGCATATAGATTTAATTGGTCCATCTAGAGTAAAAAGCATTGGTGGAAATCTGTATGTGCTTGTCATTGTAGATGATTATTCTAGATTTACATGGACATTGTTTCTTTCCTCTAAGAGTGATACCTTTGATGCATTTGTAACCTTAACCAAGAAAGTGCAAAATGAGAAAGGTATTTCCATTGTGTCTATCTGGTCAAATCATGGAAGAGAATTTGAGAATTCATACTTTCTGGAGTATTGCAATGAGCATGGAATTGACCACAACTTCTCAGCTCCAAGAACTCCACAACAGAATGGAGTAGTAGAAAGGAAGAATAGAACTATTGGAGAGATGGCTAGAGCTATACTGAATGAAAAGGAACTTTCTCAAGTATTTTGGGTTGATGCAGTGAATACAGCCAGCTACATCATAAACAAAGCCTACATTAGACCAATCCTTGGGAAGACTCCTTATGAGTTGTAGAAGGGAAGAAAGCCAAATCTGTCACATTTTCATGTGTTCGGTTGCAAATGCTTCATTCACAACAATGGAAAGGAGAATCTGGGTAAGTTTGATGCCAAATCTGATGAAGGTATATTTCTGGGCTATTCTAGTAGAAGTAAGGCATATAGAGTTTTCAATAAGAAGTCTAAACTAGTAGAAGAATCTGTGCATATAGTGTTTATCGAAAATGAAACTGCTTCTAAACATGTTTCTGATGAAGATGATCTTGTTTCAAACTTTAAAAGGTTAGATATCTCTGATAAAGATATAATTGAACCTCCAAAAATATCTGAATCTATTAATATAGAGGAAGATATTCAGGAGAGAAGTTTTGAAGAAGAAAATAATGAAGAAATATCTCAAGAACTCCCTGGAGCTTGGAGATATCAAATGAATCATCATGTTGATCAAGTGATAGGGAATGTTCAAGAGAGAGTTAGAATCAGAAAACAGTTAAGGGATCAAATGATTAATTGTGCTTTCATCTCGCAAATTGAACCTAAATGTACTGAGGAAGTCTTAACTGATGAGTACTGGATTCTAGCCATGCATGATGAATTAAATCAGTTTGAAAGAAATCAAGTCTGGGATTTAGTGCCTAAACTCAAAAATTATCCTGTCATTGGTACCAAATGGGTTTTTAGAAATAAACTTGATGAATCAGGATCAATCATTAGAAACAAAGCTAGACTAGTTGCTAAAGGATATAATCAAGAAGAGGGCATTGATTTTGAGGAAACCTTTGCTCTAGTAGTTAGATTAGAAGCAATTAGAATTCTACTAGCATATGCATGCATGAAAAATATTTTGTTATATCAAATGGATGTGAAAAGTGCTTTTCTAAATGGATATATCATGGAAGAGGTTTACGTAGATCAATCTCCAGGTTTTGAGGATTCTACAAAATCAAACCATGTTTATAAACTGAAGAAAGCTCTTTACGGTTTGAAGCAAGCCCCTAGAGCTTGGTATGAAAGATTGAGTAATTTTCTAACTGAAAAGGGGTTCAACAGAGGAAAAGTAGATACAACTTTATTTACTAAGAAAGAAAATAAAGATTTACTTAATGTTCAAATCTATGTTGATGATATCATATTTGGTGCTACTAATGAATCTCTTTGCAAGAATTTTTCTAAGTTAATGCAGGGGGAGTTCGAAATGTCCATGATGGGTGAACTCAACTTCTTCCTTGGATTGCAAATCAGACAGTGTGATGATGGTATCTTCCTCAACCAATCCAAGTATTTGAAGGAATTGCTAAAGAAGTTTGGAATGGAAAATGCCAAACCAATGGGGACACCTATGGCTACTGTAACCAAGCTGGATAGGGATGAAAAACGGAAAATGTTTGACATAACTCATTACAGAAGAATGATTGGATCCCTACTGTACCTAACTGCCAGTAGACCTAACATTATGTTTAGTTTCTATATGTGTGCAAAATTCCAATCATGTCCCAAGGAGACCCATGCAACTGCTGTGAAATGTATCTTTAGATATCTAATTAGAGCTTCACAGATGGATCTTTGGTATCCTAAGGGCAATGGAGAAGATCTCAAAGGGTACACTGATGCTGACTTTGCAGGATCCAAAACTGACAGAAAAAGAATAAGTGGAACATGTCAGTTTCTTGGAGGATCCTTGGTTTCATGGTTTAGCAAGAAGCAAAACAGTGTGGCCTTATCTACAGCAGAGGCTGAGTATGTTGCAGCTGGAAGCTGTTGTGCCTAAATCATCTGGATGAAACAGCAGCTTGAAGATCTTAAGGTTGAGATGAAGGAAATACTAATCTTGTGTGACAATCAAAGTGCCATTAATATCACAAAGAATCCTGTCATGCATTCAAGGACAAAACATATTCAAGTAAGGCACCACTTCATAAGGGATCATGTTCTGAAAGGAGAGATCAGACTAGAGTACATCCCAACTGAAGATCAAGTTACAGATATCTTGACAAAGCCTCTATCAGAAGACAGACATTGTAAAATAAGAAGAGAATTGGGCATGGTAAATCCCAATGAACTGTAAGTAAATCCATGTGTAATTCTGTTTTTAGATTTTCCAACATTGAATTAGTTCTAACTTCAGCATCGGAGTGTGTTTAATTTAAGTTGTAGGTGCTCATCATGAGATTCAATGCTTTTAAATCTGAAAAATGGAGCTTACTAAAATGGAATAATCAAAAAGTGAAGAAAATGGCAAAAATTCTGAGTTTCTGGATCCATTCTGTAAGTTTTTAAAGTTGAAATTCGTATATTGATTGTGTGTTAGATGAATTTCCTTGAAAAATTAAGTTTCTAAGGAAGTCAGCATGGTCAACATTCGAATTTGGATGCCCAACAGACGAACTTCAACCTGTTATAAGTTGGAACAGTTCTCGGTGAAGCCTCGAAATTCGTCTGTTGGCCCTTCAAAATTCGAATTTTCAAGAACAAAAATTTTACAGTTTTGTTTGTCCAACATGTGATTATACTGATGTTTATCTCTTAACATACGAATGTTGGAAAACTTTTACAAAGTGTAGAAATTCAAATTTCTAATTTGAAAATTCGTCTGTTGAAACATGCTCCTCAATGTTGAATCTTTGAAAGATGAAGTTTTAATACATAATTTGTCTATTGTTTAGTGAGTTGTTTGCTGTTTGATGTTTACACTTCAAAATTCGAACTTTGTTAGAACAAAGTTCGTCTATTCATCTTGTGTTGCTTGAACCAAGCCACTGTTAGATGAACTTTCTGAAGAAAATTCGTCTGTCAGTAAGCTTTGCTGAACGGTTTAACTCTTAACTACTCGAAGTTCAAATTTTGATCCCTCAAAATTCGTCTGTCAGGCGGTTACATACGTTAAAGCCGATAGTTTTCATTTGAACAGACGCAACCCTATTCTCTTCCTCTCTGGGTCTGTTCAATTCCTGTCTTCAATACTCTTAAATTCTGACCAAAATTCTTCATCTTCCACCGTTTAAACTATTTTTCGCACCCTATAAACACAATCTCTGCTTCATTTTGAATCATTTATCCTAAAAAATGGCAAGAGTGAAGAATCCTGAAGCTGGCAAAGGAGAGGCTCATCCAAAACGTTCGGTCAAATCACAATATGCTACCAAGGAAGGAGAAAAACCGAAGAGAAAGGCCGAATCCAGCAAGGAAACTCCTTCCAAACGCTAAAAAACTACACTAAAGGGAGAATCAAAGAAAGCTGGACCCTCTTCCTCTAAGAAAGCAGAACCTTTGGTCCTTGTTCCTGCTGCTGCTGAGAATGTTGCTTCCACTTCATCCTTAAGTACTGAATCTGGAGAATATGAGCTTACTACATTGCCATTATGGAGCACTCCACAGATTCAAGAAGAATACTCGATCAAGTTTGCAAACAAAAAGGTAATCAAGCCACATTGTGTGAACTTGGAGGATTTCTTAGTCTCTAATAGTTTTGATACTGGTATATGGATGCTAAGATATAAAAATCTGTTAGAGATATTGGAGAGGTATGATGATGAAGTGATAAAAACTTGGTATGCCTCCTTAAAATACAATAGCAAGAAAAGAAAGTGGGAGGTCAACTTGAGATCAAGAACCATCTGGCTCTCAGATGAGATTGTTAATAAAGTGTTTGAGATACCAGGGCAAGATGGCCTCAAGATTGACATCACTGCCTCTGGATACATGGATGAGGCAGATACTGCTGATGAAGAAGGTGGCTCCTTTTTGAACTACAAGGAGAGCATAATTCTGAAGACATTGTTCAAAATAAAGGAAAACTGGCCAACCATAAACTTGTTGAAGCCCACAGACCTCAATGCCCAAGTGAGGATCCTACACTACATAGCGTCTAGGATCATATTCAACAAAGGAGGCAGCTTCAATCTAATAACAAGGGCAGAGGCATATGTCATGGCAGCAATCATGCGTGGAAAGCTGATTAACATCGGTCATATCATACTTTAACGCATGATCAAGGCAAGAGATTAGAGGAAGGACTCCACACTCCCCTACGCAGCTATCATTTCCAGAATTCTACAGTATGCTAGAATTCAACATCTTGAGAAGGGGAAAGGGAAACCTACTGAGATCTTTAAGGAGGAAGAACTTCAGAGAATGGAGATTGAAAGGAGTGAAGGAAGATGGATTGGGAAGGAAGCAAGAAAATCAGAAGATCTTTTCTTTGTTGAAGGTGCCTCCCAATAGCAAGAGGGTACTTCTGGGGCTCCTGCCAGACCTACTCCTCAGCCCTCTCTGCCTATCCCATCTCCATCCAAGCCTACTCACATTTCATCCACTCCCTCCTCTCGTGCCAAGCCAACCAAGATCACTGAGTTGTATGACAGTCTGTCTATACTCATTCTTAGCATCAGGGATGAGCAAAATGCCAAATTTGCTCATCTACAAGATCAGATTCATCAGTTGGCAAAGAACATGAAAGTGGTTGCTGATGCCTATGAAGAAATTCAAAGTGCAATTCCTGCCACATCAGCTCCACCTTAGCCAGGGTTCTCTGTGCCTATTCAGTCTCCAACCCCTAAACCTCTAAGCCCCTTCGAGATAGCTTCCTCTGAGCATGATGATGTAGATGGTGCTGATCCTGCTTGTGCAATGAGGACACCTAGTCCTGGTCCACCCTTAGACTATGGTTTGGAAGAAGAAGGACTTCAGGAAATAGGCCCTTATGAGCCCATACCAGAAGATGCTCAGGATTCAATTCTTTCCACTCAAGAATCTGAACAAGTTGAAAGACTAGTGGCAGCCATTTCCACTTCTTCAATGCAGGAAGGTGCCAGCAATGAAGAGAGAAGCATTGTGCCTGTTGTTGATTTTGAAGCTATTGCTCACAATGCTCTCTTACAAGCTCAGAGAAGAAGGCTTGAGGAGATGTTTCGTTCTGATGACCCTGCTCCTTCATCTCTCTCTACATATGGTCTCTTAGAAGAGCAGAGAGCTGAATTAGCTCTTCCCAGGCAGGAAATGTAAGAGCTGTTGGAGATCTCTGATGATGAGGATCCAAGTACTGAGCCTTCTGAGCCTCTTACACCAGTTGAACCAGAAATCTCTTTTGATCCTGTGCCCCTCCAAGTTATTCCAGTCTCTCAGATCCCTCCTCTGGTTGATTTTGTTAGGCTTTCTGATGATGTCAAAAAGAGGGAGAAGAGTAAGCAAACTGGAAAGCCTGCTGCTGAGCCATCTGGAAAAACTTACAGCAAGAAGACCAAGACAAAGAAGAAGTGATTAGTTTTTAAGCTTGAGTCTTCATAGTGTGTTTCTGTTGTCTGTTTTTTTATTGTTTGTATTTGATTTGTATATTTAAATGAACTTTGCTTAAATTCTGTTTCTGTAAAGCAACATTTGATTAAATGAATGAAATTCTTGGTTGCAATGATTTGTACTTATAACTCCTTGAATCTCTTCACATGATCTGCTATATATGATATCTTTTGAAATATAATGCATATGTTGAGGGGGAGCTTATTAAAGCAAACCCAAGTACTAATCCAGTTTGTAAGTTATTTTTTTGTCATCAAAAAGGGGAAGAATGTTGAATCAAGAAGTTTTGATGATTCCAAATCAACTCTCAAGAGCTTGGAATAAAGATATCAAAGGTGCTCAAAGAGTTCAAGTGAAAAAATCCTGGAGAAATCTGTGCAAAGTTTGTTGTAGGAGGTTTAGTTTTGTTTTATTTTGAGTACAAGGCTTTGATTTGGTGGAAAGAAGTTTTAAAACCTTGATCTTATGTTAAATCATGAGTTATTTGAAAAACACCCACCAACAGACGAAGTTTGAAAGGTTTATATTGAACTGTCATGTTGGAAATTCAAACTTTGACTTTGGAAATTCGAATTTCGAGTTAAAACTAAATAAGTCTGAAGAGATGCTTCTCTGACAGACAAATTTTGATTTTTCAAAATTTGAATTTTCATAAGTATCTAAAAGAAGCTTTAAGCAACATACGAACTTTGGGTTTTGAAAATTCGAATTTCAGACAAAATGCAACTTATGAAAACTAAAGAAATTCGTCTGAAACAATGTTAAAGTTCATCTGAAATTAAGATTATATTGAGTTTCAAAATTGCTCAATGACAGAAGAACTTTGAACATGAAAATTTGAATTTCAGAAGCTAACGTTGTGAGTCTGTTACAATGAAATGTTGACATACGAATGACAGTGTTTATAAATTTGAATGTTAAAGTAAGTCTAAAAAGAGGTCTCTCTGACAGACGAACTTCACCCTTTGAAAATTTGAATTTTGAACTATATGAACTACTGAGCCTTTTAAACTAGCTACGGACAGAAGAATTTTAGGGTTCCAAAATTTGAATTTCGAAGGCACTGTAGTAAATTGAAAACACTGTTCACACTTAACAGAAAAACTTTCTATTTGAAAATTCGTATGTCACAACATATAAACATTTTCTAAGTTTCAAAATTCGAATTTCACTTCATGACAGACGAACTTCAGTTTTTCAATGTTGAAGCTGTTAACCTTCGGTTTCTGTGAAATTCGTCTGTTGACTAACCGAAATTCGAATTTCAGTATGTCAGAAGCATTAAATGCGGTTGGTTAACGGATAGTTTTTCAGAGTAACCGTTGGATAACTTCTCCAACGGATAGATTTTGTCTTTAACAAATAGTTGGGACCTAAATCTATAAATACAACATCATTTGAAGTTGTGGATAACGAATTAAACTTTGTATATACTGAAACTCTGCCAAATCATTTACTCAAAGCTTCATACTCTCATACTTCAATTGTCTGTACTTCAACCTTCATATTTACTATGGTTAAGAGAGTTTAATCTTTGTAAACAATCTAATCTTCATCAGGAAGATAGATTTTCTTGTGAGGGGATATTACAAGGGATTAGGAAGCACTTTGTGAAAGTGCAGAAAGGGATTGAGAGAAGCTCTAGAAAATAGAGCACAAACATTGTGTTGTGACTTTTGCAAGAAGCCCACTGAATTCTTGCAGAATAGTGGAAAATCTCAAGTGGTGACTTGGGAACTGGATGTAGGTCAAGTGGAGAGACTGAATCAGGATAAATTTCTGAGTCTTCTTCTCTTTTCTCCTACTTTCATAGTTAATTATTTATACTCTGTTTTAACATGATATATTGCATTCTCCACCTCTTTGATATTTTGTAGAAAATTTTTAATCTTCCCAATTTATCCCCCCTCTTCGGAAGCCAGCCTAACAAATATAGTTGATTATATATTTATTTTTAAACTTGCACATTTTCAATTAGAATTCATGAGTGTTATTATTTGTGAGAAATGACTCAGGAAGCTTAAAAAAATGTGTGAAAAAAATTATTCACTCCACTGGTTCAACATATGCTTAGTAATTGGGGGGTTTCACTAAAAAAACATTATCCTTCATATCAAATTGTGCAAAGTGAATTATGAGTGTGCTAAAGGAATCTTTGTACCAAAGTTATGTTAGCATAAGTAACCAGGGGTACGCTTCACAAATGAAAGACCTTTGTGTCAAAAGGATGCATGATGGCTAAAGAAAGGAAATGATCCCTAGATAAAATTAAAGCATAAAATGTATGGGGAAAGATAAAATTGAAAAGTGTACCTTGGTGCAGTTAAATGAAAATCATGAGATGCATAAGGGAATTAATAAATTCTTGAGAATCTCATGGTTATTTAATTGATACTCATATGGTTTTGGATTAAGGTATTATAAGTTCCTAAATAAGTATTATAATTTTCAATCCCCTTGTCTAGCTGGTTGTTGACACTGATTATAGGCTAGTTAGCATACACACACTATGGTTTCATGGAGGTGACTAAATACTATTGGCTGGATACTAAGTTTAGTATTATCTATATATATATTATACTCTCTATCTTGATAGGTAGCAGGTTGTTCTGAAACTTCGAGAATAGGTGGATGTGAGCTTTTACATAGAAAAATGTCTTTGAGCTTAGGTTTAGTGATTGCTTGAGGACAAGTAAAGATTCAAGTATGGGGGAATTCATTGTGTCTATTTTATACCTATAAAACACCCACATTTATGTTGTTTTTCCTTGGAAAATGTTGAGTTTTAATATAATTTTGGCATGATTCTATATAATTTGAGATATATTTGCATCTCAGGAAAATTTTGAGGAGCTTTGAGCATTTTAGAGCAAAAAAGAGGAAGAAAAACGTTCAAGGACGAACTCACCTAGTCCTAATTAATTTCCTCACCCGGCCATGGGTGAGAAGGCAGAAGAGGCTTGATCTCTTGTATGGACCTGGTGCCAGGTCCATAGCTAAAAGAATCTAGCCAGTGCCAGATCAAGTGTTGAGGGAGGAAAATTTTGAATTCACCCGGTGCCAGGTAAATAGAAAGGACGAGCATATGGCACCGGGTGACTCCGTCTATAACATAACTTGAACCTGATCTGTTTAAGAGTGCACGATACCTATAAATAAAGGTTTTTTGGGATGCAAAGGAAGGAGAATCACTTATTTTAAAGCCTTAAAAGAACTATTCTAAAGTCTATGGAGCTTAGAGGGAACATTCTGACGACAGATCTAGAAGAATTAAAGGTGTAGCTAGACTGAATCATTCTCTTTATCTACTACTTCTTTTCCTTTAGTTTTTGTTTTGATGTTTTGGTGAATTGTTATTGTTATTGTTATGCTATTGAGAACCATGTTTGTGTGTAACTGATTCTCCCAGTTAGGAATAAGGATGTAGTTTAACTGGGATTGATTAAAGTTTTAATTTGAGATTATGACTCTTGTTCTTGATTGAATTCTTTCAATATTTTTATGTTCAATTATATCTGTCTCTTTTATGTTTCATTGCGAATTTTGTGAATGTCCACCATAAGATTCACTTTGTGGGTAAGTTTGTTAGACAAAAGGGTAAAAAGCGAACCTAAACCTAGAGAGATAGACAAACAACAATTCTAGAGATAGAATTAGATATTTATAGTGACTTTAGTTATAACTTCAAGATTTAATTAGGGATTTTTGTTGCAAAGAGTGAATTAGAATCTAATTAAATATGCACTAATTGACATAGAGGTAATTAGGAAAAATTAGAAAGAACTGTCACTATAATTATAAAAAGAGTCAATTTAAGAGTAAACTTCAGTTGTTTATGGAAAGTGATACCCAATCCCTTAGCGCTCTTAGTAATTGAATTAAACTTGACATATTTGCTTTTCTATATTATTTTTGCTCTTATTTTAATCTTTCCTTGACTTTCATAAATTGTTCTTCTTGACTAAAATTGATTAATTGAGTGAACCATAACTTCCACTGGGCTCAACTCCTGGAATACTCTAAAATATTTTCTACTACTATGATCGACATATCATTATCAAAGTAGATGGCTTGAGGTCATGATATATATATAATTATATATATAACCAATGAGGTTTATGCTAAAATATCAATTTTCCTTAACCATATAGTCTCATAAGTGACATCACAACATGTGATGTACTCTTCTATCTAAATTAAGGCAGCTATGAGTGTTTATAGTACACTCTATTACAAGATAGCTCCTCCAATACATCATTAAGATGTAACCAAAAGGGATTCATAATCATCTACATGAGATGCAAAATCTAAATATGATCAACCAACATTCAAAAGTGAATTGAATTTTTATGGGTTATTATGATATTATTAGTATCCGAGGATACCTTATGACCTTTTCAGCATCTTTTCATCAAGCATGGATATGATTGCTCAAGTATACACCAAGTGCACCAATAGCAAAAGCTATACACAACCAAGTGTACACTTGAGCACATATCAAGTTACCAATAGTGAAATTATACAAAACTTATCCAGCTCAGTCCTCTCAACATCATTACCTGAGGAAGTGGTGATTTAAGCAACTTGTTACACCTTTAAGTGTCACAGAAAGAGTGCATGTCAAAATTCAAAGCACTCAAACAATAGATGAGGCAAACCAAGAATGCCACTAGACCAATTATAATGGATCTTAATCCCAAAATAAGTAGGTCTCACATGATCTTTCAAATCAAGGTGGCATGAAAAACATTTTTTTAGTCTCATTCAAAATTCATTAAGTTAGTGGCTAGTTGGATGTCATCAATATAAAAAACAAAAAATGATAAAATTGCTCTCCTCAAGTCTTTAATAAATTTGAAGTATCCTTAAAGCAAGAGATGTGACAACCTTATTAAACTTCATATATCACTACCATGAGACTTCTTTCAACCTGTAGATAGATCGCTATAATCTTATTGGGTTCAACAAAAAACATTTAACTGAACCTCATGAAATTCTCTATACAAGCCTCTTTACAAAGAAGATAGTTGATGGCCTTAACATCCATTTGGCGAATTCAAGAACAAAATATGTTACAAAAGCCATGATGTTAGATTGGCTGATCACTTAAGAGGGGGTAAATTAAGTGTCATAGAATTTTTGACTTTATAAAGAATAACCCAATGTAACAATATACAGCACAAAAATAGGGATGAATAGAGGAGGTGTTAAAAAGATGAAGGAAGGGCAATACATAAGAGATTTATCTTGCCTCGACCTAACCACTTGACATACATCTAGTCTTTAAGTAACTTACTTGAGATTTTCCATTATCTTCCACAAGTTTGATTTAGACACTTGTGAACCCTTAGTATATCTTAGACTCCTTCATTGAGTTTGTCATTCTTACATACCTTTCTTAATATGATTACAAATCCCCTAAAAGTAATCAAACCTTGAGTTATCCCTCTAGAATACCTCACTTAGAAAATCTCTCTGACAGAGAAATGATTATCACAAATGATAAACTCTCACTTACAATGAGTATATAGAAATATTGTAGCTCAAAGAGTCATCTAAGTATAATAGAAAGAGCTTTGAATCAATGTAACAACGTTTTGGCCCTCTCTACACTTAATGTTGCTACCTACCATTTAAATGCAATTCTATATATAGATTTCAGCTCAATCTAGCTGTTAGAGATGAGAACCAGCCGTTATCAAGTGAAACATAACATTCACTTGCAACATTAAATGTGTTGTTAGAGCTTACTCAACAAAGCAAATAAGTTAGTGTACTATCTCAGCTAACCATTAGACACATATCATAAAGTTAGACCATGCGCAATTGTCTACTAAGGTACCTCCCTTAGTCGACTATTGAGCTGTTATTTTGCTTTCAGAAGCTTTACTCAACTGTGATTTCATGAAAAACTACCCAGGTTAGTAAACAAAGTTGTTGATCTAAGGAAACCCATAAGTTTAAGTTCAAGGATAGTGCATTAAGCTATCTAGGATGTTACTTTTTAGTCCAACAAGCTTAAAATAAACTAAACTTGGTTTTCAAAAAAGTACGCTTAGTCCACTAAGTATCAGGGCTTAGTCGACAAAGTTAGCTATTCCAAAAAGTAAAGTTTCTCAAGTGCCCAATAGAAGACAAGTCTACCTAAGATAGTCGACTATTTTGCCTTCACAGAGACACGTTCCTTTCTTATATAGCAGCTTAGTCTTCTAAGGTGGGTAGAATAGTCCACTAAGCTATAATACAAAGAGGAATATGAAAATAAAAAACCCACAATAGTCTAATAACCTATCACCCTTAGTCCACTAAGTTCATTACTAGAAGTAAGAACTTCTCTAAATAAAAATTTTAGTCAACAATCTACCCTTACTTAGTCTACTAAGGTGGTTTTGGCATAAAAACAACTTTGAAAAACCTTGAGCAAGCCACCAAAACTTAATCTAAAGCTCATCTAAGAGTAGTGGTAAAAAGATTAAGTTCAAAGCTAAACCACTATACATCCTAAGAGAAAGAAATAAATACAATATTTGAGCTTAATCTTCTTTTGAATTCACTTCGTCATCTCCTCCCTTTTTGATACCTTTATCTTTACATTCTTCAATTCTTGGAGTATTCTTTCTTTATCTTTATCTTTGAGTTGAGTATAATGTTGATAATTTATTTCTTTACTTTAATGCTCACTCTTCTTTTTCTTGGACAACCTATGTTGGATCTCTTTCAAGCAAAGTGGTTTGTCCAATTCACATCACATGATAAGTATGATATAAATAAACATGAAATACGCATATCATGAAAATTTTTTGCTCCATTATTTGACATTATCAAAAGTAATCATGTTGGTCATCAAAGCCAACACATGACTATCCAAAAATTGTTCTTAGATGACACTTTGGTGAAGGTTTCTCCATATATATATATATATAATACCTTCTTTTTTATTGTAGCTTTTAGCTATAAGTCTAGCTTCATACCTTACATTCTCACTAGTAGCCTCTATTAGTATTCCTATGTTTTGATTATAACAAAACTAGAGAAGAATTGTTTTGCAGAATATATTTATATTTCAAGTATAATTTAAAGACGTCGATGATAGAGTACACTTGAGGCATAGAATATTGGAGGTCCTTGGACAAATTGCAGAACATAAAAAGTAAGCTTCATCACATAGAAATCTAGCTTGGGAGGCTAAAGTTCCATTACAAGGTATATATCATCCAATAACTAAAGCAAGAGTCCTCTAAAAGCTACATGATTTTAAGCCCATTTATTTAAATCAAATTGCAGCCCAAAGAAGTCCAAATAACTTGATTATGTTCTCTCTCTTGCAAGTTTCAGATCTAAGCCTAAAGGGAGGCTAATTAGAAGGGATTACTTAAGAAAGCATGTACCAATCATGTGATACCAAAGAAAAGGCATCCTTTTTGTCTAATTTATTAGAATTTTCGTTTTTATTAATTAATTTCATAAATAAGGCGTTTTTGGTCAAAGATTGTGTCTTTGAGATTAAGTTTTCATTGTTTTCTAATTTTTAAAGATTAAGTTCTAGAGTTTTTTTTTTATTTTCAACAAAAAGGTGCCACCTTCTTGTTTCCTATTTTAGCATCTCATTTAGCTTCTTAGATCTAATTATTTTTTTATTTTTAATTTAGTTTTAGGCTTGGATTTTATCTTGCCTATTTCTTTATAAATAGACCTCTTTGTACTTTTTGCAATTTAGAGATTAAAGAGAATGAATTTTCAGAATTTTTGCTTTTTTTTTTGTGAACTTTCTTTTGTATCCTTTGTGTTCTTGAGAGGATTCTTAAACTTATCAAAGGAGTTATCTTCCTTTGTGGCATCCCAAAGCTAGAGTTATAAGAGATAGGTTCTTTTAGGATTTTATCCCATTGACCAACATATCTTCTTATTTTCTTGTTACATTCGTAAATTATTTTCTTGTTAATTTTCAGATTTTTATATTTCCTTCCTTGTGTTTTCTTTATTGTTTGTGTATTCTTGCTTGATTCTAGCATGTTCCTGGGTAATTTCTAAATTGTTAAAGGTTCATTGGACAGGTTCCAAGTGGGTCTTTCATCAATCGACTTGTCAAAGATAACTCAAGACAAATCTCTTAGTTTATTTCTGTAAGTGGCTTGAGTTATGAACAAATGAACTTTGAATAAGTCTTTTAAGTAATTTTTAAGCTATTTCTTTTAATATCCTTGAAGATTTTAAGTTCAAAAATTAATTTGAGCCTTGATTCCCTCATTCAAAATAGTTTTCAAAGTGTCAGCATAAATATTCAATTGTCCCTTTGATCATAACCTGTTATACCAACAAATCATGTTAGTCTCACTTTTTCTAACTAGTATAATCAATTACTCTCTGTAAAGTCATTGATTATCACATTTTTGCCAAAGTCAGTGTCTTTGTCTCACGTGCAAATCGATTATCTTTGTACATAATCGATTATATCAGCAATTTGTTTCAACTCATCTTCTATCCTTTAATATAACTGATTGCTCTTCTCAAAACTACCAATTATCGAGCTTTTTTCCTTTCTAATATGCTTCAGTCTCACACCTTAATCGATTACTTGTACTCTATAATTGATTATATTCCCTCATATAATATGTTATATCTTTAGTAATAATCATTTACTTTCTCCTTCTATTTTAATCTAATTGATTATCCTGACACACATAACATGTTACTTTTCTCTACGAGTATGTTAGCTCTTTGTTTCAATTCTGACCTATTATATTTGAACCTTTAATCAATTACATTGTCTCTTCACTTGAAAATTCCCCCAACCTAATATGTTGCTTTGAGATATAACCTATTATCTTAGTTTCTCTTCTTCACCTCACCCATGATAATTGATTATTCCTACTTAGGCAATCAATTATTCTCCTATGTCTCATATACGCTTTTCTCGTTGTTTCTCCATATTTGGGCAAGCTAAAAAATTGACTTAATCTCTTCTTTTATATTAAAAAAATGTCTTCTTCTAGTTGAAATAATCATTTTTTTATGGTGAAGCATGTTACAATGAGAACGCATATTTAGTATAACTGATTATTTGTCATAAGTAATCATTTAATGTAGATAGGTAAGCATTAAATGCATCTTTAACAGTTACTAAATCTCCGAGTAATGGAAAATTAATTGTGTCTAATGGCTAATTAATGAGTCTCACTGATAAATAGTAGTTCATTTGTGCAAAAAAGAATAAGAAAAGAATTATGAAATTATTGGCATTCGCATTTATTGTTCTTTTCCTCATAAATCCGCTCAACTGCCTTAAAGTTTCATTGTAGTATATCAACCTTTTTGAGTGATGATTTATTACTATAAAACTTTAAGCTTTAATCACAAATCTTTCTGAGTAGACTCAAGATAGCAGGTATCTTGAGTGGGTTATCAAATCACTCATTGTATGGATAAAGTATTGTTTGTGGAAGAATAGAGCAGTATACTAAGGCTCATAAGTGCCTGTTCAAAACTTGTGGAAACAATGAAAATCTCAAATGCTGACTTGAGAACTGGATGTAGGCCAAATGGTGCAGGTCAAACCAGGATAAATTTCTTGTGCCCCTCTCTATTTCATTGTTCTCTTCATCATATTGAATATATTTTGTTTGTCCTTGTTTTTCTATTATCTTTGCTATTTTATTAACAATTGGATTAAGCGAAAATTTTGAATCACCTAATTCACCCCCTTCTTGGGTGCTCAGCCACAGCAACAGCCTCTTACTTGGTTCCAAAGAGCTACCTTCAATCAACAGGACTGTGCCCATCTGGTAATACAACAAGCTGTTACAAAGGATTATATTGTATAAAAGCAAATTCAACTAATCATAGCCCTTAATCATTTAAAATAATTAGAATATGACATCATTTGTTGTAAGCAAGTCATGCAACCACTCAATATTGTAGGCATGCAAACTCATGGAGACCATCTCAATTTAACAATTAACTTTTCAGCATCTATTGTAGGTGATTCCACACCAACCTTAACTGGATTTACACAAACATCTTCTCTATCAACTATAGGAGGTGATAAAATAGGAAAAGGTAAAATGGTGCTCCTATCAAACATTGCAATGTCTTAATGCACATAACTCCCACTATCCAAGTCAACCTCAAAATGAAATGCTTGACCAAATTTAATTACTCTAATAGTGTGAGTATGACCAAGGAATTCGCACCTTCCCAATCTTATACAATACTCAGTGAGGAATCCATTAACAGTTCTAGAACCAAGTTTATATGGTTAAAGACTATACCACCTTTTTTTTTTTTACAACCCTATACATGAAAAAGTCTCACACTTGATTTCTTTTAAAGATGAGGTTCATATCATATCTTTTACCATTGACTTGCAGGCACCTGATTCAAATTTAAACCGTAGTCTTAAAAAAAGTTTATTCAATGGGAATTTCGATAGGGATAAATGACCAATCATGCTCCAAATCATATTCATGAGGGCATGACCATTGTTATGAGCAATTCCATTTTTATTTGGAGTCACAACCAACATATATGGATTCTCAATGCCATAATCTATTTATGACAAGCTTTATTGGTAGCCAATAGTTTTAAAAACTATTTTCTTGAATACTCTAGAGTCAACTATTCCTACAAAGTGGTTGAAAACATTCTGGGGACTCTTTTCACCTAACATAATTTGTCCTACAAAAAGTTTTCACTAAAGTAGTTGCTAAAACATTGAAATATAGCAAGCCAAGATAGGAAATATTATTATGCAATGCACATAATTATCAAACTAAAATTTCCTATGAAAGCTCAATTTATGCAACTATTAAAGTCGCTATGTCATTGAAACTGAGTAGATAAGATTGAGAAATATTAATTATAGATGTATGATATAACCAATAAATAGAATTTCCTATTAAAACTCAATTATGCAACTATATCACAAGATTGTTTATCATAATCCTGCCTAAGGGTTTCAAACTATAATAAGCAAAGAAAACTCATTGCATGTCACAAAGATTTGGCCTTTTGGAAACTGTCAACACAAAATGTACTCAATGCCACCATACCGATGTGGTACATGTAACATTGAAACATTCAAATAAGAGGTCTGTTGCCAACATGTCCAAAAATGTCCCATCACAAAATTATATTGACAATGTCACATAGATAGGGTATGTCTATTCCCAATATAATATACTCACAAATAATTTTAGCCGAACACACCATCATGATTGTCTCATGATAGATGAGTACGCAACCATTAGGTGCCAAATATCCTCACAATGATCACAAGGGATTTACAAGTTCAAATGGATAATAGAGGCACATGTGTGAGTAACTTTATTTTCTATTATATTTGGAAATATCTATTTGACTCGTCAAATCCTATTTTTGAGGATATCACATCATACACTTAGTACACACCTATGTAAAACTTTATGTTAAAATTTCAAGAATGGTATATAAATATGCATTGCATAAGCTTATACAAGAACAACATTTTCAAGGCCAAAAGTTTCAAAATATTCATTTAACAAAATAAGGTGGAAATTATAGGGCCAAACACAAGGATGAGAGAATCATTTTAAACTTCTCACCATCCCCATATATATATAAGTTCAAGAATTTCTACTTAAATGGCCCTTCAAGATTGTGCACTTCAAGAATCTCCACTTAAATGGCCCTTCAAGATAGTGCACTAAGTTTATAGGCATATAGTTTAAAGAATTGTCTAAAGATTGTTTATTTATAATCTTAAAAGAAATTAGACAATATCAAATCACTTTGCGAGGCCTTATATATGCCATAATTGTCTAAAAAAACAATGTCTCAATAATTTAAGAAAATCAATAGTGCACAATAAATAATTTTCCATAATTTATTTGTTCCAAAATTGTATATGTGAGTCAGAACAAAATTTATGAACACTTATAGACCAAAGCAAAAACTCCAGAAGTTTTTTAGATCCAAATCAATTCATTATTACCGAGGGATTAAAATAAAATTTTAAAAAATAGGGACCAAAACATCATTTCTAAAAATTTAGGGGATCATGCTGAAATTGCAAAATTATAAGGTTTAAAAAGTAGTTTATGGAAATCCTATAGGCCCAAATACAATACCATAAACATACAAATGCCAAATGGAATTTAATGGTCTTTACCAATTCATACTAAAATTCAATGTATTTCAAGAGTCAAAACTAAAATGACATAATATTGTGGGTTACAAACAAAATTTATCTTGACCCATGGATCAAAATAAAATTTAAGAAAATTTAAAAATTAGGCTCATAGAATTTAATTTAAAATGAGTTAAAGGAGTACAAGATTTATAGTCTTCAAAAGATCTGCTAAACAATTTCTTACAAATGGGCTTTCTAGAAACACAAAATTGTGGTCCAATCTTAATTCTCAAAGATCCAAATGCATAGCTCAATTCCAAGAAATTTAAAAGTTAAAAAAAATGAAAGATTCAAGTTTAAAATAGCCAATTTATTTTGCCAATAGCACCCATGAAGCGCAATTGCACTTTTCGCTTACAATTATGTAATATATAAATATCAAAAGTGTTTCAATATTCATTAACATGACTATAAGCATAAATAGGGAGAGTGACTTATCACCAAAGCCAATAATATTGTGCAGATTATGAACAAAAATTTTCAGCCCAAAATTCTAAGAATGCAATATAATTTTACACTATACAAACTTTGAAAATTCAATAATAAATAGTTAGAGGGCTTAAAAATTCTCAAAAAAAAAACTTTAAACCCAAAACAAAAAAAATTATGGAGGACAGCATCAAGAATTGGGCCAAAAAGCCCAAAAAGTACTGTCCACACACACCCATGCATTAGGGATGCTAGTAGGCTTGGTGGAGCAAGTTTACTCCATCAAGCTTCCTTAATGGCAGAAATTAACAACCACATGGAGCTTCCAGAAACACTGTTATGCAGCATTTACCCATCAAGAAAATATTCCTAAGCTGCACTTAAATAATGATTCTATAGGAGATTTATGGCCGAAAACATTACAACCAACAGCATGAAATTTTTGAAAAAAGGAAGCTTTGATCTATTGCTTCCTTGTTATTGAAATACAGTTGAGGTACATAAAAATGTTCTACACATTCAAAGAAACAAAACCCATATTCTAATCAAAAGAAGCAACCTCTAGATCTCAAAATCATGTATTCAAATTATTTCTAGGAAATGCATTTCAGTCTAGAAAAAAAAATGTAGGTCATGAGTTCCATTAATCTACAATAAAACATATTAGAGATATCTAGTAAAATAAATCAACACATAATAGAAGCTATAAACATGAATAAGTAAGAAATAAAAAGTCCCAATTGCTAGGGTTCTAAACAATCTAAAACTTTTAGATTTGATTTCTCCCACTATAAATCGTTTTAGCTAGCATGCAATATACCAAAATGAAACTTGAATCATAGGGAACAAAATCCCTAACTAAAATCATAGAAATCAAGCTCCACTTGGTTAGCAAATATTACAAGCTATAGGGAGGCTCTAATACCGTTTCCTAAAATAACATTAACATGGTGAGAATAAACATACCAGAAAATATAAAGTAGTCATGCTTGCCTCCAAGAGTTATCTTGATAAATTTTGAAACAGAAGTTTTAATGATTCCAAATAACTAGAGCTTGGAAAAAAGAATATTAAAGAAATGTGAAAGGATCAAGTGAAGAAATCCAATGAAGAACATGAGAGGACCTAGTTGTTAGGATTTCTCCATTTGCAATCTAAGTAAAAAGCTTTGATTCTCACTTATTTTTGTTGCCATAGATTTTAAACAAGTGATTTCATAGTTATCCTACATTAGCATATGTTAATTTTAAAAAATACTAAGTAACAGATGAATGTTGCTTATTGACTCATGAGTATCTTGTGCAAAATTCAAACTTTGCTTAGTGAAATTCGAATATACAGAGATTTTATCTCTGACAGATGAATTTCAGTTATGAAATTTGATTTAGACTCAGCATTGTTAATAAATATATGCAAAATTCGTAAGAAACTTGTCAAAATTTGAATGTTGGTGAAGTTCAAAGAGAGTTCAAAGTCATCATCTCTAACAGATGAACTTTGGACTTCAGAATTCGAATTTCAAAATAAGAACTGGTAAGTCTTGTTAGAATTGTTTAGTAGATAAGTCTAAGAGCCAAAATACTGGGTTATACATGCCACTTCCGGTACCAAAAGTGCCTTGGGAACATGTAAGCATAGACTTTGTCTTTAGATTACCTCGGACATAGAGGAATAAAGACTCAATCATGGTTGTTGTCGACTATTTCTAAAAAATGGCACATTTTATTTCATGCCAAAAGTCTAATGATACTGTTCAAATTGTAGATTTGTACATTAAAGAGATTGTTCATCTTCATGGCATTCCCAAAACTGTCACCTCTGATTGTGATGTTAAGTTCCTCAGTCACTTTTGGAGATTGTTGTGGAAGAAAATGGGAACCAAACTGCAATTCAGCAGTGCTAGCCATCCTCAAATGGACGAACAGACTAAAGCAATTAACAGGATTCTTGGAAATCTTCTTAAAAGTTTTGTTGGGCAGAACTTAAAGCAGTGAGATCTTATACTTGCTCAAGTTGAATTTGCTTATAATAATTCAATCAACCAAGCAACTGAAAGTGCCCATTTGAAGTTGTTTATGGAACTCGTCCTCTTAGTCCATTAGACTTGACTCCTTCAACTGATAAGCAACAATATAGTTATGATGCAGATTAAAGAGCCAAGGAAATCAAGAAGTTACATGAACAAGTTCAAGAGAAGATTCAGAAGCAAAATATGTGAGATAAGGATCGATGCACCAAGCATTGAAAACCACAGACATTCAAAGTCTAAGACTTAGTTTGGATATACTTGAGGAAAGAACCATTTCCCAAGCAACCAAATGCTAAGCTATCAACACGAGCTGATGGTCCATTCAAGGTTGTACAAAAAATTAGTAACAATGCCTACAAGGTGGAACTACCAGGTGCTTATAGAGTCTTTGCTACTTTCAATGTCACCGAACTATCCCTCTGCTACTTTTAATGTCGCTGACCTATCTTTGTACTTTGACAATGATGCTGAGCTTGACTCGAGGGCGAGTTCTACCCAACTAGGGGAGGATGAAACGGAAATACAAATTTTGTAACCCCATTGGCTTTCATTTTATAACCTTGGTTTGATGTCCATTAAATTGTATGACTCCATAAACCCTATAATAAATCATTATAACCCCTTTTTTTATTCAGTTCTCTGTTTTAAGGCCTTGTTATTATCTGTAATGAACTTAGTTCCATGAGCACTATAAATAGGGTCTCCATTGTAAGCAAAGGCAATTCATAATCAAGTTTCATTCCAAAAGCTGAGCGTTTTTCTCTTTCTTTTAGTTTTGTGCCATAGAACATGCCTCTGATAGACGAATTTTATAGTTTAATATCTAAATTTCACAAAGGAAAACTCTTATGCCATGTTGAACAAGCCTTTGATAGAAGAATTTCAGGTTTGAAATTTGAATTTCGAGTGCACTGTGAAAATGTGAGACAACTGTTCAAACTCAACAGATGCACTTTTAATATGAAAATTCATATGTTCTAATATGGGATAATTTTGACAAACTCAAAATTCAAATTTTACTCTTGAATAAATGAATGTTGAAGTTCAACGGTGAAATTCATCTATTGTGCTCTAAAATTTGAATTTTGGCATGTCAAATACATTAATTGCGGTTGGTGAATGACTATTTCTATAGAGTAACTATTGGTTAAAGTTTCTAACGGCAAGATCTTGTGTCCAATGACTAGTTAAACCACAAATCTATAAATAGAACCACATTTGAAGTTGTGAGAAATGAATTTTAAGCCTGTATTACCGAAAATCTACTGAATTTATTAGGCAAAGTTTTTTCATTCATATACTGCATTTATTATACATCAACTTTCATATCCACTTTAATCTAGACAGTACTTCTTCTGTGTAAAAATCTTTTCTTCATTTGGAAGAAAAATTCTTTATGAGGGGAGTCACAAAGGGAATTAGGAAACACTTTATAAGAGTGTTATATGTAGATTTTGAGAGTTCTAAGAATAGAGCATGAGTCTGTACTAAGGCATTGCAAGGAGCCTGTTAAATTCTTGCAGATAGTGAAAATCTCAAGTAGTAGCTTAGAGACTAGACGTAGGTCAAGTGGATCAGACCGAACCAAGATAAATTTTTAACTCATTTCTTCCCTTACATTGAAATTACTTTCAATTTCACTATATTCTATTTTTCTGCAAACTTTTGCTTTCACTGTAACTTTACCTTTTTGTAGAAAAATTTTAAACTTTCCAATTTACCCCCATCTTGGGAAGCTAGCTACTCTAATAATAAGGAGGAAAGACTCACAGCCCATATTGACCATATAAGAGAAATAACATGGTAAAGAGTATGAGAGAAAGGAAGAGGCAAGGTTAAAGGGTGCCTCATACACATACACACATATACACATAAAATTTTAGTTTTGGTTATTGACGTAACTACTCTCAATCAGTTTGAATACGATCATTGACTTCAAATGGACTGTGAGTTGGGGTCTTCCAAATACATAGATTAGATATTTTAGCCTATTATAGTTTATCCAATCAGACCCAACCCATTTTAATAAAGTGTTAAGCAAATTACTTAAACTCCATCTATGTAGTATCATAGCTAGTCTTAAACCTAGGTAAAGGAGGAAGGTTGTATTAGACTCTCGACAACCAACATAAAAATTTGTTGAATCTTTATGACATGGATCAGAAACATATTTGTTCTAAAGCTAGGTCGTTACCTAGAAGTAACACTTTGTATGGCTCGAATGCATGTCAAATAAGCTAGAGCTGCTACATTGGTGCGTTGGTATAGTGTTAAATGAGAAGGGTTCCCATATCATTCTAGACAGATATGTGTAAAGAAGTTAGCCCAGGAAAGCAAGATTTAGTTCAGTTCTTGGAATATTGGTACTTTAATAGGTAAATCTATAGAGATTGTGGGTGCTATGATTTGAATGAGAATTAACATCTCGTGTCTTCAAGAAACTAAATGGTGGGAGAAAAGGCTAAAGAGCTAGATACTACCGATTTTAAACTTTGATATGTAGGGAAGGTCAGCATAAGGAATGGAGTTGGTATTATTGTGGACAAAGATTGGAACAAGAATGTAATACGAGTCAGAAGGATTGGAGATAAGATCTTACCCTTAAAGTTGACTATTGGGCATGATACTTTTAATGTTATTAGTGCTTACACACATTAAGTAGGGTCAGAAGCATATATTAAGGAAAAATTTTGGGAAGATTTGGAGGTCTTGGTTTGAGATATCCTACAAGAGGAAAAGATGTTCATTGGGAGGGGACCTTAATAGTCATGTGGGAAAAGAAACAAGGTAATATATGAGAGCTCATGATGATTATGGTTTCGGAGAAATAAATGAGGAGGGGTATTCCATTCCTGATTTTTTAATAGCTTATAACCTCACAATTGTAAACACCTATTTCAAAAAATAAGAGGAGCATTTAATCACATTTAAGAGTGGAGCCTAAAGCTCATAATTTGACTTCTTTTTATTAAGAAACTCAGATAGAAGAACTTGTAAAAACTGCAAAGTAATCATTGATGAGAATTTAACTTCACAACATAGGGTATTGGTCCTTAAAGTGCTACTTAAGATCTGTAAACTGAAAAGTCAAAAAGTCTCAAATCCTAAGATCAAGTAGTGGCAGCTAAGATGTGAGAAACAATTGACCTTTACAAGAAAAGTTCTGGAGGAAGGTAATTGGGACTCGCAAGGAAGTGCTAACATCTTGTGAGATGAAATGGTTGAAAGGATTAGGGATATTGTTAAAGCAGTCGTGGGTGAATCCAACGGTTTTGAACCTAAAGATAAAGAATCTTGGTGGTGTAATGAGAGTATGCAGAAAAAGGTCAAACATAAGAATGAGTGTTTCAAAATTTGTATTTGTGCAATAATGATGAAAATTGAACATGTTATTTGTTGGCTAGAAAGGAGACTAAGAAAACAGTGAGCGAGACTCAATCTAAAGTTTTTGAGGAATTTTATCAAGATTTAGGAATGAAGAATGGTGACCGTATGATTTACAAAATTGCCAAGAAAAGGGAAAGAAAGCCAAGAGATTTAGACCAAGTAAGATGCATTAAATATGAGGAAGGAATAGTTTTGGTTATAGATGATGATATCAAAGAAAGATAGGGGAGCTACTTTAATAAGCTTTTCAATGATGCATTGGGTATGACTATTGATATAGAAGGATTAATAACTCATGAAAATGATATGAATTTAAACTTTTATCATAGGATTTGAGTTGGAGAGGTGAAAGAAGCTCTTAAGAGAATGAATAATGGTAAAGTTATTGGTCCCGATGGTATTCCTATCGAAGTTTAGAAGTACTTAGGAGATAAAGGAATTTTTGTGGCTCATAAGTTATTTGATGAGATTTTAAGGTCCAAGAAAATGCTAGAGGAATAGAGAAAAAGCACTCTAGCGCCTATACACAAGAACAAGGGGAATATTCAGAATTATGCAAATTATCGAGGAATAAAACTCATGAGTCACACCATGAAACTTTGGGAAAGAGTGATTGATCATAGACTATGAAAAAAATCTCATATTTCAGAAAATCAATTTCGATTTATGCCAAAACAGTCTACAATAGAGACTATTTATTTATTAAGGAGTTTGATTGAAAAATACCAGAGTAAAAAGAGAGACTTATATATGATTTTCATTGATTTGGAAAAACTCTATGATTGAGTACCAAGAGATGTGTTGTGGAAAGTAATGGAAAAGAAAAGTATTTATGTGACTTATATTTAAACCATAAAGGATATATATAAGGGGCAATAACAAGTGTGATAACTCCTACAGGTGAGACAAAAGACTTTCCTATAAGGATATGTTTACATCAAGGATCTTCCTTAAGTCCATATTTGTTTGATTTGATTTTGGATGTTCTAACAGAACATATATATAAGGAAATTTCAAAGTGTATGCTTTTCATGAATGATATAATCTTGATTGAGGACTATAGAGAAGAGGTCAACTCTAAACTTAAGTTATGGAGACACATTTTGGAATCAAAAGGATTCTACTTAAGTAAAAGTAAGACAAAATATATGCATTGCAAATTTAACAAGAGGCCAGTTAGAAATGATTTGAAGGTAAAAATTGGAGAGCAAACCATTTCAGAAATGTCAAAGTCTAGATATTTATGGTCAATTTTACAAAGTGATGGTGAATTTAATAGAGATATTATGAATATAATACAAGCTAGGTGGTTAACGTAGAGAAAAGCATAATGAGTCATTTGTAACCACAAGATACCTATTAAGTTTAAAGGGAAATTTTATTGAATAGCTATAAGGCTAGCGATACTATATGGTAATGAATGTTGAGCTTTGAAAGGACAACTAGAATATAAGATGGGAGTAGTAGAGATGAGAATGGTGAGATGGATGTATAGTTATATAAAATTGGAAAAGATACAAAATAATTGTATATAAGGGAAAATCAGAGTAGCATCTATCAAGAAGAAAATAGTGAAAAATCATTTAAGGTGGTTTGGGCATGTAGAAAAAAGAAGGCAAGAGGAGCTAGTGAGAAGAGTTGATTGAATGGCTTGGAGCTCTATCAAAAGATATAGAGAAAGACCAAAAGGGACACTAAGGGAAGTTATAAGGAATGACCTCTTAATAAATGATTCATCTGAGGAGATAGTGTTTGATAGAGTCCATTGGCGTCATATAATCCATGGAGCCAACCTCACATTAGTGGGATAAGACTAATGTTATTATTGTTAAACAAAATACTTAATATCAACAGTTGTGATCTAGTTATTAATTTTGACCATTGATTAATATTAATCCATAATAAAATTCCAACAAATCGCTCTCTTGTTGCAAAAATGCAAATGGCTTAACTTGAGGAGATTGTTCCTGAAATGCCAGGACATGCTCGTACTCCAATGATGGTGGATGCATTTGCAAACAAGGGAGTTCCTTCTTTCAAGGATATCCTCTTGAACAAGAATCATAGAGATGAAGTTGAGGCTAGGAAGACTAAGGACAATAAGGATGTTGTGTTACAAGCTGGTGATGTGCTTATCAGGAAAAAGGGAATTATTTTGACAATCACTTTCTCTATGAGGGTTACTAAGGACCTTAGTAAGAATATCAGGTTTCTCATGGTTATCAAGCTCTTGGGTAGATCGATCAGCTATAAAACTCTTTGGGAGAAGCTCACTAACATTTAGAAACCAAATGGGCCTTTCCAGTTAATTGATCTTGAAGGAGGCTTTTTCGTCATGAAATTTAAGACGATATCTGGATTTCCAAGATGTGTTTATTCATGTCCCTTGGGTAATTTTTTGTTAATGTCTCACAGTTCAGCCTTAGACTCCAACGCTTAATCAATTAACACACTTTATTAATCAAATCTTGGGTTAGGTTCGAATTCCAGGTTTACTAGCAAAGTAATATCACTTTCTCTATTAGGTAGGTTCTTGGAGATTTTATTAGAGTAGATTACAATATGAATTTTAGTGATAGAGGTTGCTTTACTAGGTTAATAGTGTTAATTGATCTCTCCAAATCTCTAATTTCAAGGTTGACGAAGTTACTTTACTAGTTGAATATGAAGGTATTCCCATCATTTGCTTTCATTGTGGATGCTATGGACACTTAGAGGAATCATGCCCTAAAAAAAATAGAGGATTTGGGTCATGCCCTACCATCACAAAACTAAATGCTGGTGTCTCCATTGTATGCTCGTGAGTATGAAGTATACGAATCTTAGATGATCATACAAAGACATAGTAAAATAATGGATATGGTTGTTAAAAAGGTATTTGACTATAGTAACTTCAAGGGGATGGTGAAAGACTCATGTTTTCATTTGTTTTCATTGTCAGATGAAATGTCTGGACAGAGGAAGAAGGAGGAATTTGTGTCAACAATACTTGTCAATATGGGGTCCAATAAGTGCAAAGAGATAAAAAAGCACAAAGGTGCCTATAATGAAAGATAAGAAAGGGATGAAGGGTGTATCACAAAAGAAAAAATAATGCATCTATTAATGGAGACCCAATCTTCAAAATACAAACATATCAAGCCATGCTGGTGGACACAACAGTGGATGGTGCAAGTCATCAAGTTATCATCAAGGATAATAGAGTTGGGCCTAAAGGGCATAATAAGCTTATTATTAGTGCAGATAATTTTGATCAAGAGGTGGCCTCGCTTATTTACCAAAAGCGGGTAGATATTGGTTCAACTCATCTCATACCGAAGCCCCTATACCCTCATAGTGTGAAGTTAGGAAATGGGCTCAAAATTGAAAATATTAGAACCAAGCCCAAAGAAGTTGCTATAAGCCCTTCTAAGATGATGCATGAGGAGATCTCAAAAAGGCCTAATGCTAGATATACAAATTAGGATATGACTTTGAATGAGGAGGACATTGCAAATGTGATCGAGTTTGAACTCTGAATTCTTTTCCTTTATTCTATTTATGTCTATCTTAGTGTGGGATTGCCAAGGAGCGGCATTTAATAAATTTCATGCTATTATGAAGTCCTTTGTTCAAGGATATAGGATTGATATAGTTGTCTTATTAGAGCCTTGAATTTCAGACATTTAAGCGGATTAAGTTATTCAGAAATTTGGATAGTAGGGTACTTGGAAGAAGCAATTTAAATTTAAAAGCTACAAGAGCTTGGATAGGATTGAACTTGAAGGTTGATTGTAGATTGGATTAGATGTTGATGTGTTGTTCTTTTTTTTTTATTTTGTTGCTTGCCTCTCCTTTATATAGATGTTGGTTTGCCACTTTTCTAAGCTTATACTTTCTCTAATTTCCACAAAATTAGGAGCCACTTGCCCTATTTCCATGTTTTAGCTGCAAGTCATGCACCAATATACCACTTTCCACATTTTAGCTACGTAATAACTAAGTGATGGCTCACTCTTTGATTTGTTGCTCAAGACTTCCATTTTTTTGTTTTGAAAGCTTAATGGATGGCAAGAATTTTCTAAAAGCGCAATGAAATATTTTTAACATTATGTAGGTCAAAAATTAATAAATAGCTTTATAATTTCTTTGGACTTGCCTCACTAAAAATATGATGCAAACAAAAATCTATTTGATTTCAATTTTTAAAATGTATGCTACTTTTTTATATAAATATTCATTTTAGCATGATTGAAGCTAATCCAAACTGATCTTTAGACCAGACAAAACCAATTAACTTCAAAACTGCAAGGGTCTTTAAATGTACCAAACCAATTAGTTTGGTTCTTTTACCTAAAAGCAAATCAAATCGAGTCTATAAACACATTAATTAGGATCAATATAAAAGATGGTTCACATTGTTTTAAGATCAACTAGTAATTATGTCGTTCAAAGAAACAAACAAGACTATAAAAAAGGTAACATTGTCGGCAATATTTTTTGTTTTACTTTTATGTGATCCTTTTCTATTTTTAAGAATTCACTTATGGGAAAAAAAAAGTTACTCAAGATCAAGTATGTAAACATAAGAGATCTTCTATTATTTTTTGTGGAGCATTGGATGTTTTTCAATATAGCACGTAGGTGATATGTTTCTGCAATATAGCATTTAGGAGGTGATATATGTGATCATCATTCTGAAAAATCATTCAAGTAGCATTTGATTGATAACTCTTATATTTTCACTATTTTTACCCCCTATGCTTAGGGATTTTAATAGTTAATTTTGGCTAATTTTAGATTTTTAGACGACTTTCATGATTTTAGCCGAATTTTGGATTTGATGGATTTTAGAGCTAATCCTTTGTAAATATGTGTATTTTCTATTTATTAGATACTCCTAAATTTTCAGGGCTTGATTCTTCTTATTTTGTTTGATACATGTATTTTACCGTGATTTTGTATCTAATCGGGTCTTACCAAATGCTTAATTAGGTGATTTTAATATATGTTCATCCTAGTGAATTTCTTCCAAAGAGTATTCATTCTTTCATCTATTTAACCATTCCTACCACCCCATATTATTAGTTTTTAATTCATGTTGAACCCAATTTTTAGTTCTAATTCTACCATTTTTTTCACTTTCCCAAAATACCCTGCATAGAGACTTGATTTTTTCACTAATGATTTTGGATTAGATTACCTCATATGATTATTAGGCATTTAATCTAATGTAATTAATGCTTTGAAGTTGGGTCAAATTAGTTAAGGATGTAATTAAAATTAGAATTAAAGTTAATCCACATAAGGACAAAATTGTCAATCGCATAGAAAAATAATTTTCTTAGGATTTTCTTAGGATCTTTAGTTTCTTTGTTTTTCATTAATTTAGCCCAATTATTCCCTCCATTTGTGCTTAATTTTCATACCCTCATTAGTCTTAATTAGAGCTTAATTTATTGATTTCCATTAATTAAAATAAGTGCAATCTAATTACATAATTAATTATATTTGCTATATAATTTATTTTTATTTCATATTTTTGTAGGTTTGGAGACTATTGGAAGGCATTTTGGTCATTGCAAGAGGAGGCAAATTTGAATAATCTCTCTCTTCTTCTATTGGTCTACATTGTGCTACATCAATATCCACTTGCCATATCACCCATCTCTCTCTTCCAAACCCTAAGTCCCCATTTTATTTTTGGTCATCACACTCCCTTGTCTAAAACAACATAGGCATACTCACTACAAAAAAAGAGGTGTTTAGAGATGGATAAAATTTGTCACTAAATAACTTAAAATCCGTCTCTAATCTTTTAAAGACTGATTTAGAGACAAAATTTTAGTTATCTCTAAAAGTAGCATTGTTAAATAATTAGAGACAGATTAACTTATCCGTCTCTATTTAGAGACAGATTTATTCTGTCTCTAAATTAAACAAATTCGTCTATAATTTCAATCAAAATTCATTACAAAAAATGTTAAAAATAATCAAATAAAATAGTAGAGATAGAACATATTCATCTCTAAATATGTATCTAAAATTAGAGACATACAATAATCCGTCTCTAAATTTAGAGACGGAACTGAATCCATCTCTAAAAGTTGTTGATAATTTCATCTCTAATTATGGCTCAATTTTTTTTGGCAATCTAATTCTCTCTCTATATATATATGTGTGTATAAATATATATTTCCTATGGTTAAAACATGCCATATTTTTTATTAAATAAATGAGAGGAAAAAAATACATTCATTCATTGTTAAAATATTACATTCATATCCAATGTAATGACATTTTATTGAGTTGAACCACATGACAAAGTTCTTGGGGTATCTAATGTCATTGTAATCAATAAAATATAGACTAAATCTAGAAGAGGAACCAACTGACTACTCCCAACTATCCAGTAGTGAACAAACCAAATACTCTTTTACATTGCATCCATCTTCCGACATCAATCATATGAAAAAGCTCTATTAGCTTTATAACATATATACTTCAACTTGATAATTTACATGTAATTTACATACTTGATGGAAGCTAGCAAGTTTGATAAACAATCATTGTGATAATATTTTCCCTTATCATCCTTCAAAGCTTCCTTTATGGGAATAGTTGAATCATTTGGATCATCCATCCCTATGAAAAACATGACAAAAGAAAGAAATTTTAATGTAAAATTTTATTTCACGTGGATTCAATCTGAAAGTGATTGGCTAAATGAACAATACAGGAATGATATGTTTTATTACAAACTCTTAAGACATGAAAAAGATACAAAAATGCAAAAGAATGGATTGTAGACTTTAAAATGTAAATCAAGAATATAAACTTTACCTTTGCACCATTTTTTGCCAAAGTAAGTGGGTTTTCCCCAATAAATATATTACTTCAGTTCATGAACGATTTTCACAGCCTCCTATGTATATTCTTTCTTCCCCATGAGTTTGAACCTATTAAGAGCATGCATATTGTAATTAACATATATCACAACAAGATTAATGCTTGTTTTTATGGGTAGAACTGTAGGATTTTGTTTGTCTGAAACTCACCAAATGGATAGAAGAGCCAGAATTGTATGCTCTTCCAATATGTCCTATTCGATAGACATATTGTGTAACAATTTGAGGCATTTCAAAGTTTATAACCTGTCAATACACCATAGCAGGCATTAACTAAATGAGAAAAATGAATATAACGTTTCCCTTAAAAAGCAAATATAATGAGCCTTATATCTATAGCTCTTTATAAACTGAAGCATGGCACAATTGTTGTCTAATTTTTGTAGAGTTTTAACAAAATCAGAGAAGGTTCACACTTTTTTTTTCCTGTTTGATGAAAAAGAAGATTCACTTCTTAATTTAAGACCTTAATTTTTGGAATATTAGACAAATCGATACTCTGTTGATGGTCTCTTTATGTTATATGCATTTAGTTAGAGGTTGCACATGTTCACATCATATTTTGGTTTCTATATCTTTTGCTAAGATCTCCATTTAATGCTTTTCACTACACCAAAAATAAAAATAGTTGGCGTTTATTTTTTTATCTTTATTAGCGTTTAAAAAATGTCAACTATTACAGCGCTAATAAAAAAAAAACTTTAGTTAGCATTTCATAAACGCCAACTAAAGTGGATTTTAGTTGGCATTTATTTCTGTAAACGCCAACTAAAGGTCCCTTTTAGTTGGCATTTGTACAAGAAACGCCAACTAAAAGGGACCTTTAGTTGGCCTTTGTTCTACAAATGCCAACTAAAGTCTTTTTTTAAAAAAAAAATTCATTTTCTTTACAATTCATCTATTATACCCTTTTTTGGCCAACAAAAATCAATTTTATTAATAACAAATAAACTTTACAGACAGCAATTCAAGAAAAAAAATCTATGATACATACTATTAGTAAATAAACAAATAAGAAAAATAAACAATCTAAGGTACAATCTATAAAGCCAAAAACAATAAACTAATGTCTTCCTTATCACTAAATAGACAAACCAGGAATATATGTATCCTCCAAATCTTGCTTAGTCACCTACAATAAAATTACAAGAGAAACTGAGAGTTTTAAATCAAATAGTGATATCTCATAGGTGAACGATACTAATAACGTGTTTTATGATTTTATATCAATGTAAGAGTATATATATAACTATATAAATGCTCAAAAAATAGCTTATGATAAGAAAAAGAACTAACAGTGCTATTATTTTACCTTAGCATTGAAGTGAAATGATCGATGCCTTTCCACTTATGAAGGTCATAACAGGTACCAAGTATTGTCCAGTGCTATATATTGAACATGAATCTGAATTATCCACAGCTACTTAGGCCTTAGAAACCATGAATCTTGATGTGCTCCTTCACAATGCTTGTAGCCTATCTATGATAGCATAGAGAAAAATTAATTTGATGAAGCCAGTTATTTGCAAGAGGTATCACTAGCGCAAAATGCAATAAAAATCATAAGGTAATAGCTAGAGAAATTTGCAAGTCGATGAATCCAAAAATAGAAGCACTTATTATTGGTAAGGGGTCAACTAGACAAACATTTAAGCCACTTTACATACTACAATTCTTGAAGCTAGTTATTTGCATAAGGTATCTCTGGTGAGAAATGCAATAATTTAGTGATATATATATATATATTCTAGAACTATTTGTTGACCCAACAAGAAATTATTGAGAGATTATTCTCACCCATGTATCCAAATTCCAAAGTTTCTAATTATACCAGCATATCATTTTCCAGAGGGATCATTATAATTACAAATCTTGAATTGAGACTGGAGACTTCATATAGTAAACGATTTGGTTTGGTTTACATTACCCTAGCAATTACATTCTTTAGGCATTACCTTACAATGCATAAGCCCACCTAGGTATCTGTTAATAGTGTGAAAAGGATATCTTCATTTCTCTAACAAGTAATCTAAAAGCATTAAAAAGCTCCTTAAAACATTCATTTAAATTTCAAGGGTGACCTGGAGAACCAATACAATGTAGCTAATCAACATTGGCAACACAGACATACCTTTAAAAGATACAGGGTGACCTTCTTCATTGAACACCATTCTATTTGATACTATCTTTACATTTGTAAAAGTTCTATAAAGTTTTTGCCTTAGAACCCGTTGTGACCAAAACAAGAATTCACCGCATTTAAGCCACAAATGACAATAGAGAGTATATACAAAGAGTTAAGAGTATATATTTAGCAACATAGTAGCATAAGACAAAATTGGACATGCAGACCTCTTATATTATATCACCAAGTCCTGTGGAGAATATTAGAATTGGAATGACTTTTCCCTACAAAGTACGAAAGGAAAATGGGAATCAACATCTTTGGACAAAATTCAGAAATTATGTTTAAATGATTCACTTGATATTGAATACATGCACTATATATAGGGATGGCATACAAAACGTTTACCGAAACATAGGAAATATACCTCCAAAAACTCAAATTGTTCAAAAACACCTCCCTGAAGGCAATGTTGCCATTAGCTATATGGGACTTTCCTTTAGATGCAACTTCAGAGAGCATAAAGGGTATAAAAATTCTGACTGAGCCACCAACCACAGCAAATTAGCCTTTAATATCCTAAAATAAGCTTTAGTAAAAAAAAATTCTATCATACAAGTACAATGACTGTATCTACATACGCCTTCATATCATTTTCTGAAAAAATAGTAAGAAAAAGTCTATATAAAGAAAAGGGGGAAAAGAAGAAAAGGACAGAGAAATTCATAATTTAATTGCTTTTTACTTTGCTTCACAATTCCCATTTCATAGTGAGTGTTAAGGCATTTAGCAAATAACAAGTGTTATATATGTGTTTGCTAGACTATGATGATGCAATTCTTTTTAGGCTTTACAAATTGAAAATGTTTTATCAAAGGTAGGGTAAATGGGCCTAACAGTACCTATTTGTCATTTTCTGTTTGCTAGACTATGTTTATAACTTTCATAAGCACTTTTAGTCTATGATATAAATTTCGACCTTATGGGACAATATGTGACAATTCACTCTTCAACTACTACTGCGAGGCTGATGTAAGATATTTTTTGTTATTGAATATGTGGTTGATGTAAGATTTGATCCCCAATGTTATTTTTTTTTGTTTCACTTTTATCATTCACTTAGTCCCACTGATTTTTCACCTTACAAAAGAGGTGAAAATGAGAGGGTTGAGAGTTGCATTGTGAGAGTAAGGCAGACTACATACAACAAAATGAACAAAAGAGTGGTAAGAAAGAAGTAAGAGAGGAATAAGGTGAGAACCTACCAACTAGATAAGAAGAGGAAAGCTATTCCTGGTCTACCAAAGCAATTTTAGGAGAAATTGAGTGAAAGAGGGTAGGTGGCTATGGGCAAAACTTTTGCTAGGACAATAGAACTATTTTGGAAAGTACTAGCATAGAAAAACTCATGGGGTTACAATAGTCAAAACCAAAGAGAAATCAAAACATCAGTGAATGATGTAACCACTACCATACAGAGTTTTAGATCAAGCACAAAATTGTCTTTGCTGAGAATACTAATAAAAATTGAACAAAAACACAGGGCTAAGCCTTCAAAGATACAAAAAGAGCTTAAATACAAACAAGTAAAGAGAACAATCTAAAACTTATAGACATATCATCCTTTTTGACTATTACCAAGTGTAATAAAACAGTCTTTATAAGTAACAAGTAACTAATCTAACTTCATGCCATTTGTTAATAACTTGAAAGGCAATAATAATAGCAACATAGTTGGGAAGCTTTGGGTGGTTACTCATATGACAGGGCAAAGTAACTGAAATTCTTAGGCAGCATATGAAGCATAAAAATCTCTATTGATTTCTCAAAGAAGAAATATTAGACACACAAAAAAGAGAACACTTTACCAATTCAAAACATCAAGCAATGCCTGTGAATAATGATGTATGTTATATATAGAAATCATGATGTCTTGACTAGCATCAACTTTGTAATCACCAGGAAGCACATTCGAAACTTGAGCTCTTCTTATCAAGACCTTAAGAAAGCATAAAAGATTATAACCGATAGAAATTAAAATATTAGCAAATATACTTGATGAAGAAGAAAAAAAATCCTAAGTTATTAGGTTAGACTTATTTTAGATATTGTTGGACCTATGAATAATGGGCCAAGCCTGTAAAACTCCATCTACCCCTTCTTGTGCCTTTGCCAATGATATATAAAGCATATTTTTTAGGGGAAAAAACAACACAATAGAGATCTTTTCTCTTCTCAAAAGTAATTATACAAGCTATAAATACAAACATATACTACATTCAAAATAAGAATGACAAATTTCACAAAGTCCTTGAACCATGTTGGAAGATAAAATTTATTACAAGTCTATAAGGCCATTAAACCATCTTCGGATGATATTTGTTTTAACCCAATTAAGTTGGTTCTACAATTTCTACATTGATTCCCAATCCAGTTATGAAGAATCTAAAAATCATGCCTATGCAAAACCAAAACCTATAAATCATCCAAATATGTTCCACTTATTATCTTAAAACTTCACAGTCTCTATAGCTAAGAGATTAGTACATGAAACATATAAGAACCATACAGAAACATAATAAAACAATTCACTAGAACTAGTCTTGGGCATGAAAGACATATCATACTACCAAGGCTTCTCTACATATCTCAAGCAATCAAAGCTCTTCAGGGTATTTACCCTTTTCCTCAAGCGACTCACCATATGATATTACACAAACCATAACTTCGTCTTTACTTCCTCTCTTGATTTCACTCATCAGTTGCTAAGGCAAAAGCGTTAATTGAATCCATGCTAGTCATGGCCGTAAGATAAGAGGTACAAACCAAAAATGGAAAAAAAGCAAACCATATTTCAAAATTAGCAAAAACTCACCTTCACCAAAAGGGGGAAAATAGCAAACCAGATTTGGAAAGAGGTGCGAATGGTAGAGAATTTAAGAGGAAGAAAAGGTGAGAAGAAAGGACAAAGTTAAGGAGGATCTAGTGAAACGGTGAGCAAAGTGGAGGCCGACGACCCTCCCGGGAAGCAAATTGAGCAATGACAAGATGCTCAGCAAATGTTCGAGCGAACAGAGGAGGAATGAGCCAGGGCACAGTGGCAGCAACATCATGGGACTTGGTGAGCTAGGGCACAAAGGACGAACGAAGTGATGGAGGTTAAGGGAGACTGTCTTGAGAAAGGGGAAGGAACGAGGAGGCAGATGATGGAAGGAGGACAAGGAGTAGAGCTCGATACTTCATCAAGAGAGGAATGAGAGAAGGAGCTAGTCATTCAAAAATAAAGAGAAGTGAGGGCTTTAGAAGATCGATGCTTGCTAAAAAGCAAAAAAATGGTTTTAGTTGGCGTTTACTAGAGGAAATGCCAACTTCGCCCTGATAAAAAGATGGCGTTTTTCAAGCAAACGCCACTTTGCCTTAATATAAACATAGCATTTATTATATAAACAATAACTTTCACAATTTATAATTAGCGTTTTTTTAGTAAATGCCAACTTTAACATGATATAATTAGCGTTTATAATATAAACGCCGACTTTACTTTGATTTTATCACTTTAATTGATGTTTTTAAAATAAATGCCAACTATTCAGTGCCAATAAAAACTAAAATTGGTATAGTGTTTCCAATTTTTGCAGAACATCAACAAAACAAAGAAGGTGAAGTGCCTATGCTAGTAATACATATGAGTATAAGATGCACTCTAATCATGTTACTTTACTTCATTGCATTGATTTCAAAATTTTTTCTGACATTTAAAACTAAGTGCATGTCTTTTTGTTTGATTTGCATCAATACCTTTGTCCATGATATCAATTTTTGTCAAAACTATATATTCCATAGGCCACTCACCTATCGGGGTTGAAAATTAGATTCTTGTAAGCAAACCCCTGCAAAAAGAGACAGAGATGATGAGTTAATAGATAAAATAGCAATATCTATTGCCCAAGAAACCAAAAAAGAAAAAGCAAAATAGATTGATTATGAAGTTGGTCTCAAGGTTCTAATATTCTTCACTTAAAAATGAATAACTTTAACTAAAAAATAAGAACTCATTAGTTTAGATATTAGTTGAAATAGAAATTTTAATGTGGATTACTGTCAATTGCATCCATAATCAACAACATTCTTACTTTCCAACAAAAAGATAACAACAATCTAGTCAAATGGCCAAAATACAAATATTTCACACTGACATTATAACAGATTTTGATACCTAAAAGAGGATGGTTCACTAACAAAGAAATGCGCAAGTGGTTGAACATAGATTCACTTATTTAAGGGTAGAGAAATGCAAGCAAGGAAAAATGTATAACCTGACTATCTCACTTAAAATTTAGAGGATCAATGCACTTTGGAGATAACACCTTAAGCTGTGGCATCTTGTGCTATTGCTTCAATATGTTTTTGACATAAAAAAAAATCATACTACTAAAAAGAATTCCAAAAAATAACATTCTCTCAAGGATACAATTTCAATGTAAAACTAGACTCTAAGTTGAAAGTACACTTGATAGGAGACAAAATGGACAAAACACCACCAAAAGTGAGCTAAACCATTTATTTGGATAAATAAAGAAGGTTAAACATGTACTAACCATCATAAAATTCATTCCATAGAACAATAATTAAAGTTCTATTTCATCCCAATCTTAGCACCAAATTACATGGGGACAAGCAAGCATAATTATCATGTTTAATTATACACAAAAGAGAATAAAACTCACAGCACAACCTTTATTTCTAATTCTTCCTTGTACAGATTTCAATAAAACTCACAAGAACCATATTGAATCAAGCACAGGCCGAAGACAATAGCAACAGGTGACAACTGATAAAAAGAATCTGAGCAGGCACCATCCTAGCCAAGTTCTCCATTGCTATACACTTTATCCAAATCAAGAAAGCTAACACTCATTTGATAAGAAACATCATTCATTCAAAGCACAAACCAAATCCCATTTCCCAACCCCACAAGCACTCCCTTTTCCTTTCCAACAAAAACCCACTAACCAACTATATACTATATATACGTCTACCAAATGAACTTGATGTACATCATGCAAAGAGGAGGTAGCACATAATATAGATTCTAGTTATAGGAATTTTTTAATTTTTTTGATGTCTAAGGAGCTAGCATGTAATGTAAAGAGGAGAATTAGTTTCATTGATACACATCTCAAATAGTGCAGCTAATAAAAAGGAAACTTGGAGTTCAAAATAGAAACTTTGACTGGAAATATCAACAAAAAAATTTGTAACAAATATGATGACCTAACTGAAAAATGTTTGAATAGGTACCGAGAATGACGAAAGCTAAGCAAGAACACCGATAGAGCCAAAGGCATTGATCAGGGAGCGACAACGAGAAGGGAGCCACGATTGGGAAGGATGATGCTGGTGGAGACAAAGACGAGGAGGGAGCGACGGTTGAGAATGACGATGTTGGTGCAGCCAAGGGTGAGAACAGAGTAGTGGAGGCCAGTTAAAGCGCAAAGAGGCGGCAAGAATGAGTTAAAATTAGGGCTTAGTAGGAGCTTCTTTTCATTTTTAAAGTTTTTTGACTTTTAACTATTATTTGTTTATTTTATTCACTTTAGTTTATTTTTTAACAAAACACAAATTGGATCAAAACAAATAAATTTTGAAATTCGAAAGGAGCATATCTTTTTTATTATTTACACCTCCTAATTTTAATTATACATTCCTAATGAAAAATGATTGAAATTTTATTCAATTTTGATTTGATTTATTTTTTAGTATCATTATTATTTTTAATTTTAATTTTAAAATGTAGATGTAGATTCCTAAAAGAAGATTGATTTAGAAAGTATTAATAATTAATAAGTTTATAATAAATTTATTGTTGTCACAATTTTTTGAAATTATTATCATGAAATAGAATTAGAAATTAGCTTATTAATTCAAAGTAAAATAAATGAAATTAATGTATATCAATTTAGGAAGATAATCTAATTAGATATTTCAAACCAAATTATAGTATTAAAGATAAATCTTTTTTTGAAATCAATTCTATCAACATATCCAACATAAATAATTTATCAATATATGGATTACTAATTAAATAAAAAAATATTGTTTAATATTAATTGATTCTAGATATTTGTTAATTATTAAGATAATTAAATATCATCTATGATACAATTGATTGGGGTTCTCTTTTAGTCTAAAGCTTCTACACTTCCTTAAATTTCATTTTACTACTTTTAACCCCAAAGTTCTATATATCTTCTCCCTCCTTCCTTCATTTCTTATTTCTCATTCTCATCCTATATTCTCAATTTAGCCAAACATGCTCCTTAAAAATCAAAGAAACATCATGTTTTAGAGTTTTGGTTGCTTAGCTTGAGGTTACATTTGAAAATGTCTTTTAGTAGAATTAGCACCCGATTCATTTAACTTGTAACTTAAATGAGCTAACTCACAAGTTTGGCCCATTTAGCCCACTATAATATTTAAAAAATACTGAAAATTTGAAAAGATCTCTCAAAATTCAAATTAACATATTACAATATTAATTAATAATCCTAAATAAAATTGAAGTAACTTAAAAAAATATTCCGTATCTAAATCCATCTCTAAATATGAATTAGAGATTGATTTATAGACAAACAAGGTACTCGTTGCTGCGTTCATTATAAATGTGTCTCTAAATTCATCTCTAAATAGATATTAGAGACTGATTTAGAGATGGATAAGAAATCTGTTGATGCATTAATTAAAAATTCGTATCTAAATCCAACTCAAATAAAAAAATTAGAGATGGGTTTAGTGACAAATTTTCATCTATCACAATAAGTTAAAAAATTCTGTCACAAAATTCGTTTCTAAATGTTAAAGAATTTTTAAGAAATAATAGGATATCTTTAGATATAGATATAGAGAAAAACTTTTTTTTTTGTAGCGATGAAAAATGAGTTATTGCTAAGCCCGTCTCTACTATATTGTTAGATACGGATTTAGAGATGGATTTATTAGAGACGACTTATACCTGTCTCTAACTCTGTCTGTAATATTTGTCCACTATTTTTTAAAATAAAAGAAAGTTATTTTGCAAAAAAAATTTGTTATCTGTCTCTATTTCCATCTCTAATAGCAACAAATTTTAATTCATCTCCAAAATTCATAGCTAAATGAGCTTTTTTTTGTAGTGACTCCTTCCTCTAACTCTCTCCTTTATCTTTCTTTTATTCTTGCACTACCCATTAATTTTTTTTATCAAAAATCCTCCATTTCACCACCTAATTCCTTCTCTCTTACATTATTCCCCACATTATTACCACCATTTTCATTACCCATCTTTACCTTCCATTTCTACCCATCTTGACCGACACCTTCATTGGAGTAAGAAGTTCTTTAAGTCTCACCAAGAAGGTTAAGGTCGTGATATCCTCTCTATCACTCCCCATCATCAATTTGGAACTTCATTTTCCATCTTCTTTCTCCATTAAGGTCGTGGCACTCATGGGTTCAATTGGTGGAGAGCTTTTTGCTTCAATGGAGGAGTGAGTTGCAATGGTGACCTAGAGCAACTTGGATGGAATCAAGCAATGGGCTATGGACAACAAGCTTGAGCTATGGATAACTATTCCCTTCCTATTTATTTTTCCATCTCAATTTTTAAGTTAAATTAGGATAGGATTCTTGAACAATTTAGCTTTGAATTGATGTTGAAATGGTTTATTGTTGATGAAATTTGATGGATTGTATCATGACCATTTGGAGTTGTGGATTGGAAGCTTGTATGGATTGTTTATATTGGATAAAGCAAGATTAGCAATTTTTGGCCAAATTCTTCTTGGTATCCTTTGCTTTAATTTTGGATTTAGTTACTTTAATTAGCATTGTAGGTGTTAATTAAATGGCTTGACTTTTTATTATTGCATTGGGCTGTAATTTTTGGCTATACATGGACTCGTTGTGCATTCCATACATTATTGGTCATTTGCCATATTGTTCATGCATATTAGGTGTTTGATAAATTTCCTAAGTGTGTGATCATTCTAGGGACGTTATTAAGCATCTTACATTTAGACAATTCATGGCCTTAATAGCATTTGCCATTGTGATCAAAATAGTTATCCAAATCATAGTTAAACTTTTGAACCCAAACTCTCCTTTCTCCAAGTTGTTACTAGGTTATTACTCCTATTACATTGCATTTTTATCACCTCATTCTTCTCATTTTGCATTAATCAACTCTCTTTAATTGTTTGTTTTATAGTTAATCAAATTTTATTTTAGTTAGGTTTAATTTCCATTTACTTTTTAAAGTCATAAACCCCCCAACTAGTAATTAGTTTAGTTGCATATAGTTTAGGGTCATTTGCATTGCATTTTAATCCATTTAGTTGTTAGTTCTTTCATTTAATCCATTAGCATCTTAGGTTGCATTTTGATTGCATTAGCATCATTTTAGTATAGTTTTTGCATGCATATATATATATATAATTTCACATACATGATCCATACATCCTCCATACTTACACACATTTATTCATCCCTCCATACATTTGTATACATATTTGCATACTTTAATTGCATTTTAGTTTTTAATTTAGTTCACATCTTACATTCTTAGTTACATAAGTTACTCGCCCAAGTAGGATTTAAATGAGTTGCTCCAATGTAAAATGACCTAGGTTTATGCCTTATACTACATTATTTCTTTGAATCTAGTTTTTGATTGAAATTCTCTACAGCAAGGTCTTTCATTGATCAATAGCTACCCAATCATTAAACACAATCTTATCCTTTGCTTCATCATATTGAGGCATATCTGGACAAGGCATGGTTTCCAACATGAATCTACTTAACCTATAACCTTAAATTATTAGAAACACCATATAGTGTCACATGAGGTAGTTGGTTTTGTCCAATTTGATAGAATTCACTTGATTCATAGAGTTTCGCAATGAAATAGTTTTAGTGATATCAATGATTGATAGTCTCTATGAATTGAAAATTGGTATGCTAGAAAAGGAAATGGAGCGAGTGGTTGCACTGGCACCAATACGTGCAACTACGATGGCTCTAATACTGAGAAATAAATACAAGAAATGATTTACTGTAACTTGAAGGCTGCCTTTCACATACTCAAGCCGATACATTTATACACTAACTATTTATTAAATTAGCCAGCTATAGAGAATGACATGTGTCCTTTACGTTGGAAAGAACATCTAACAAACAACTTCTAGATTTTACATAATAATACATTATAAAGAATGATTAACACTCATGTGAATCTTATATACCACTAATCAAAGATTATAAGCTAAACCACGAGACTAACAAATAATTAACCTTAACATTCCTATTCAACAATGAGAAAGAATGACCTTGGAGAGATAATGTGTGTTTTCTGCATATGTTGTTATTTATATTTATCCCCTATTTGGTTTAAGAGATATGGAGAGAATGGGAGGGGAGGGAAAATTTTCCATCCTATTTTTCTTTCTACTTTTTTTTCTAAACCAAACAAGTGGAGGGAGTATTTTCTCTCTTGTCCCCTTTTCTCCCTTTTGTCAAAGGATGAGGAAAAAGTGCCCCTCCTCTATTTGGTTTGAGAAAAAATAGGATGAAAAATTTTTCCTCCCCCTTCCTCCAAATCCCTCTAACCAAACAGACCCTTAAATCTATGTAATTTCCCACATAGAATTTCATGAAGCAATTTTTTTCATTTGAAAGATGAAGCAATTTTTTTATATGTCAACTTTGATTAGTGTGGAAAAGTAAGGCAAATCACTGTTGTATTGCAATAGAGGATAAAGCTAATACATATAGAAAGGTGGGTTTAATCATAATCTGATTAATCCCCACTAATTTGGGAGAAAATAACGTAAACAAATCTCAGCAAATCTGATTCAACTAAAATAGAAATGATAATAATAAACAGAGGAGGTCCTGAACAATGAATTAGGATAAATAGCATAATTGGGCTCAGGTTAAACTTAGGCCCACTTTCAATACTCCCCCTTAAGCTAGAGAATAGATATTTATCATTTCTAGCTTGCTACAAAGTTTATCAAATTTAACTCTTGCAAGTGCCTTGGCCATAAGGTTTGCCACCTATGAGTTAGATGATATAAAGGATAGATCTACTATTTGTTATTCAATCTTTTCCTTGATGAAATGTCAATCAACTTCCACATGCTTAGTACAATCATGATGAATAAGATCCTTACCAATTCCTATAGCTGCCATATTATCGCATCACACCTTAATTGGAGCAAAAATATCTATTCTTAGCTCTCTTAGAAGCCTCAAAAATTCATATTCCTTCATAGATTCCCAGAGTCAATACCCTATTTTCTGCCATTGCTGAACTTCTTACAACCACAGATTGTTTCTTACTCCTTCAAGTAGTTATATTACCCCAAACATAGGTACAATACCTTGTTGTTGATCTTCTATTAGTGACCAAACCTGCCCAGTTAGCATCTGTAAAAACCTCAACACCCCTTTGTTTTCTTTTTGCAAATAGTAACCCCTTTTCTAGGAGTCATCTTCAAATATCTCAAGATCCTAAAGACAACTTCTATATGTTCTTCCTTTAGATCTACATAAATTGACTAACAACATTGACTAGGAAACTGATATCCGGTCTTATGTGAGACAGGTATATAAGTTTTCCAACCAGTTGTTGATACCTCCCCAATCTACTGGAGTTCCTTCCTTTTTAAGACCCTATTTAAAATTTGATTCCATGGGAGTATTAGCTAGTCTTGCGCCAAGCATACTAGTCTCCTTCAACAAGTCAAGAGTACACTTCCTTTGTGAAACACTAATACCCTTATGAGACCTAGCAACCTCCATACTAAGAAAATACCTGAGTTTTCCAAGATCTTTAACTTCACACTCAATTGCTAGATTCCTTTTTAATTTCCCAATTTCTACAACATCACCACTTGTAACAACTATATCTTCAATATATATAATAAGGATAGCCATCTTGCCATTGTTGTGCCTGATAAACAAGGTATGATCTGCCTAGCTTTGCACATATACCAATTTAATAACAACATTTGTAAATCTCTTAAACCAAGCTCTAAGTGATTGCTTGAAACCATAGAGTGATTTAAGAAGTTTACACACCTTTATACTGTTGACAGAAATCTTCAATCCTTGAGATAGATTCATACACCCCTCTTCTCCAAGTCTCTATTCAAGAAAGCATTCTTGGCATCTAATTGATGAAGCTGACAGTCTAGGTTAACTATGAGATACAAGAGTAGCTTAACAGTATTTAGTTTAGCCACCGAAGTAAAGGTTTCTTATTAGTTAATACCATAAGTTTGCGTAAATCCCTTTGCAACCAGCCTAGCCTTATATCTACTAATACTCTTATTTGCATTATATTTAATGGTGAAACCCACTTACAGCCCACAATAGTTTTACCTTTAGGAAGATATGTCAACTCCCAAGTTTCATTTCTTATAAGAGTAGCCAATTCTTCCAATATAGCTTGTTTCCATTTGGGATCCTTTACTGCCTCTTTAAAAGTAATAGGAATTTGGGATCCTTTACTGCCTCTTCAAAAATAGTGGGAACTTTTGTTAGATATGCTGGCTTCCCAAGAGGGGTGAATTTGGAAGATTAAAAATTTTCTACAAAAGTGTAAGAGAGCAGTGAAAGCAAGAGTGACAGAAAAATAGAGTATAAAATATAATAAAGCAAAAAGCAAGGTAAGGGAAGAGAAGACACAAATATTTACCTTAGTTTGGTCTCTTTCTCTTGACCTACGTCCAGTCCTCAGGTTACCACTTGAGATTTTCCACTATCTTGTAAGAATTCGGTGGGCTCCTTGCAATACCACAGTAAAACTCTATGCTCTATTCCAAGAGCTTACAGTTTCTCTCTTTGCACTCTAGCTAAGTACTTCCCAAATCTCTTATAAAATTTCCTCACAAGAATATATTTCTTCCAGAAGAAGATAAGATAGTTTACAGCAGAATAGACTCTCTGATTTAGAGTATATATGACAGTTGAAGTACAAAATAAGAAATGTGTGAGAGCAGAAGGCTTTGACTAAAGAATTTGGCAGAGTTTCAGTATATACAACATATGATTGTTACCCACACCTTCAAATGAAGTTCTATTTATAGATTTATGTCTTAACTATACATTAGAGATAAGATCTAGCCATTAGAGATGTTACCTAACGGTTACTCTATAAACTATCCGTTCACCAACTGCACTTAATGCGTCTGACATCCAAAGTTTAAATTTTGGGGTGTCAACAGATGAATTTCACAGAAATCATAAATTAAAGACTTTAACGTTGAACTCCGAAGTTCGTCTATTTAAAAGCAAAATTTGAATTTTCATCTTTGACAAATATTTTCATATTGGAATATATGAATTTTCAAGGTGAAAGTTCTTCTAAGAAGTGTGAATAGTTGTTCCATATTATTACAGTGTATTCAAAATTCAAATTTTGATGCCTAAAATTTGTCTGTCAGTAAGTAACTCAATATGGCACAAAAACTTTTCTTTTCAAAATTCAAATTTTTAAAAACCAAAGTTTGTCTGTCAGAGAGACCTCTTATCAGACTTATTTCAAAGTTCGAATTTCAGAAGACCAAAATTCGTCCGTGAGAGAGCTGACTTGGATCTCTTTTTAAACTTCACTTTCAGATGAACTTTGACATAACATCAAACAAATTTTTCATTTATCACAACTTGTGTTTTATCTGAAATTCGAATTTTCTAAGTCAAAGTTCGTTTGTCAAAGAACTGACTTGGAACTTTTTACAAACTTTACTTTCAGATGAACTTTGACATAGTTTCAGCCGAATTTTTCATTTTTCACAAGTTGTTCTTTGCCTGAAGTTTGAATTTTAATAGTCTGAAATTCGTCTGTCAAAAGCAACATCTTTATAAGTTTGAATTTCAACCTTCAAAGTTTGAATTTTTAAGGTAACATATGAAGTTTAACAGTTCAAAATTCATCTGCTAGTGAGTATTTTTCAAATATATCGTAAATTAAGATATGATTGTTTGAAAAACACATTTTGAAAACATTTGGGTGAAAGATCAAAGCCTTTTACTCATGTGAATATAGTAAGAAATCCTATAACTAATCGTGTACTCATTTTTTTTGGATTTCTTCACTTGAAATCTTTTGTACACCTTTGATATCTTCCTTCCAAGCTCCAGTTTCTTTGAAATCATCAAAAACACTTAATTCAACAACTTTTTCTTTAGATATACTAGCAATGAAAACTCCCAAATTAGGAGACAAATTCTCATAACATAAATACTTACTCATAAGGTGTTGAGTGCATGTTTTCTTTCCCCTCCTTAGAGCAATACGCTAATATAGATCCTCATGATTTGATTCAGGTGTACATTCTTGGTTTTGCTTAAGAATAGGATCATCTCTTTCCTACCAACCATTGTTTTTGTCTCGCCTTTAATGCACCTATATTTCCTGCACCTTTGAGGTTTCCACCCTAGTTTCGGCCATATTAGGTTCTTCAAAGACCATAGATTCAACAGGTTTAGGATCTGTCACTTTATTTTGATGTTCAGTTATAGATAATGGTTCAGATTCATAACTAAAATTAGGTTCAAGAATTGGCTCAGGTTCAACTGCAAAGTTTCTAGGTACAAGGTCAGAATTTCTAGGTACAAGTTCAACAGGCGCAGATTCAATATGTTCATGTGAATTTTGAGATCCAAAATTAGGCATAATAGATGGAGCGTTAGCTTAGATAGATTCAGAATCACTGTCACAAATTTGCCATTCACTTTCACTATCATATTTCTCCCCCTGAATGCATAATTTGGGGTAGTTAACTTCATGTTCCAGAAATTTAACATCCATAGAAACATAATTTTTGAGTAATAGAAGAGTAACATCTATGGCCCTTTTGAGTAGAAGAATACACAAGAAATATACATTTGATGGTTCTATGATCAAGTTTCCCAATATTGGCATATACATAGGCTGTCCCAAAAACATATTGAGATAAAGATGAAATGAGATGATTATTTGGATAAAACTCCCCGAATTTTTGCACAGGTGTATGAAAAGCTAAAACTTTAGAAGGAAGTTGATTTATAAGATATGAAGCAATAAGAATAGCATCTTCCCTGAAGTAATTACGAATATTATTAGTAAGCATTAAGGCTCCAGCAACTTCTAAAAGGTGTTTATTTTTTCGTTCAGCAACTCAATTTTGTTGAGGGGTATTAACACAAGATGTTTGATAGTGTATCCCATACTTTTCAAAATAAGTTTGGAAATTTAAATATAGATATTCGCTCCCATTATCACTTCTAAGAATTTTTATGGATGTTTAGAACTGATTTTGAATAAAAATATGGAATTTCTAAAAATTTTGAAACACTTCACCCTTTTCTTTCATAAGGAAAACCCAAGTAAGACGGGTGTGATTATCAATGAAAGTGACAGACCACCTAGCCTTAGATAAATTATCAACTTTTGATGGACCTCATACATCACTATGAACAAGTGCAAAAGGATAAGTGGGTAAGGTAAAGGAGAGTAAAAAGTTCATGTGCTCTAGGCAAGATTGCAAATATCACAAGAAAATTGAACATTTTTATTGAAAGATTTAGGAAAAACGTACTTCATATAGCAATAACTAGGGTAACCTAACCTATAGTGCCACATCAACAAATCTTTATTTGTAGCAACATAAAAAAATAAACATTGATTCTCCTTCATGTACTTGTGATCCTCCAAGATAGTAGAGACTATTCCATTCTTTAGCAATTCCAATCTTCCTCCCCAAGATCAAATCCTAAAAGGCATTGCAAGTAACATAAAAATTAACAATACATCTCAGCTGCATGATAATCTTCTTAACAAAAACAAGATTGCATTTGATCTTAGGCACATTTAAGACATTAGTCAAGGTAATTTCAACTATGATTCTAATAGTTCCAACTACACAAACCTTTGTATAAGTTCCATTAGCCACTTTAACACTAATGTGCTCACAAATAATGCTAAATTCAACAAATAATTCCCTAAAACCATAAATATATTTTGTAACTCCCAAGTCAACAACCCAAATATTTTCTATATTCACACTAGTTCTAAGTGCAACTGTTAATGGCATACCTACTTGAACAAAAGTGATTATAAGAACAGATTTATTTAAGGAACAACTTAATTGTCTTGCTTACCAAGAAGCTTTTTCAGTGCAATCATATCATCTCTGCTTAGGATTCCCATGTCTATATTTGAATTTGCTTTGTATCCTCTTGGTCATTGCTTGATATTAGTGGGCTTCCTATGCAATTTCCAGCATGTCGCTCTTGTGTGATCACTTCTAAAACAATTATCACACTATTTAATAGGCCTTTTTCCCTTTTGTTTTGCTCCCCTTGCCACCATGGCTAAAATTTTGGAGCTTGGTACAATAGGAGTAGCTGTACAACTTATAATAATTCCTTTCTACTTTCTTCGTATTTTACCATGTTAACAGCATCTTTAAGTGAAGAAATTGGCCACATGCCTATAATCTTATCTCTGATATTTTCAAACCTGTTATTGAGGCTAATGAGAAATTTGAATGTCCTTTTCCTATCAACCCATTCTTTGAAACATGCTTCATCTTCATGACACTTCCAATGGAGCACTTGCACCCATATAGGTCCACCTATTGCCATAGTTTCTAGAGGGAGTTGTAATAAATAATAGTTGTCTTCTCCCCCTGTTTCAAGTCTTTCGGAAGTTGTTCAACTTGAAACAACCCTGTAAAATTCTCCCTTCTAGAATATGGTCTCCTTGTTGACTCTCATATTTAACGAGCAGAAATAGCAAGATAATTCTAAGAAATTTTAGGCACCATGGAGTGTATAATTCAAGTCATCATGATATTGTTCTCACTTACCAAGAGATTATAACCGGGTTCATCAATTTCTGGAATTTTCATTTTAGTCATGATGTATTTCTCTTTCCTTTGCCTCTAATGTACATTAGCACATTATGTGACCATTGTAAGTAGTTGTTGCATGTTAGTTTATGAATGATCAGAACTGGTGTAGAATTCTCGGTCCTATCAATCTGTCCTAGAGTGGATCAAGGTTGCAAACTCATATTATTGGTTTTTTCTAGTCCAAAAATTGTCAAGCCAGAAGAACCAATTGGTTGTTGTGGAGCCCTACCATCCTATATTTAATTGTTATCCTCAAGATTGATAGTGTAGGCCCCTATTTGAAAAGGGATCTGTCGATTCTGCATAGCCAAATTGGTTGCTCTGATACCATGTGAAAAAGTAGGGCAAATCACCATTGTATTGCAACAGAGGCTAGAGCCCATACATATAGAAAAATGGGTTTAATCACAATCAAATTAATCCCCACTAATTTGGGTGAAAACAAAGTAAACAAATCTCAGCAAATCTAATTCAAATAAAATAAAAAAGATAATAATAAAGAGAGAAGGCGCTAAACAGTAAATTAGGGTAAATAGCATAATTGGGCTTAAGTTAAACTTAGGCCCACTTTTAATAATTAGAAATTGAATTGGATTACCTACTAAGATTACCTACATATTATTAAAAAACCATGTATTCACTAGTACAAAAAGCAATTCTAAGATGACATCAGAGGATGGTTGTGTGAGGAACACTCCCTAAAATAATTTTTCCAGCATGGTTACTTGACTCTCCGTGCTATAAAGTTCAAACATAAATTTAAAAAATTATTTTCTTATTAGGACAGTTGCAAATCTAACCGTACTGTGGGAATTTACAAAAGCCCTAACCCTTTTCCCTCCTTCATGTTCACCTTTTTCAAGGTCTCTCTCCCCTTGCCAACTTTCTACCACTATCTTAACCATTTTTGCCACTCTCTCTCCCCTTACTACTCACCATCATTTGCTCAATAGTCCCCATCATTGGTCTCAACTCCTTCGACCATCACTCATTTATCATTGTGTTCAACCCCAACCTTTTTCATAGCACCTATTTATCTTGTTTATCAATGTTCTTTGACACTCATAGTTGTTCCCTGCTCAATGCCAACAAATTAATCCCTCGCCTCAATTTGCTCATGGGTCTTCGAGAAACTTATTTCAAAGGAAAGAAAAGGCTAATTTGCACTTGAGGTATTCTTGTCTTCAACATCATATTATGAATATCTAATTGCAAATCCCTTGTCTACCCTTAAAGTTTGTTAGCATGTTAGGAAGAAGGATGTGAAAAACTCAAACAAAATTAGAAAGTTAGACATATTGGCTTCAACTATAGTGAGGTCTTCACATTAACCTTATAGATTTTCCCCCTTCCATTGGCCTTGGCAAAGTCAGCTTTAAATATCTGACATAGTGGTACAGTATAATAGAATATATCTAGATAGATAATTTAATGGACCCTTAGCTGTATTTTTCAAAATAAAAATGATAGTTGGGACTAGATGAATATATTCAATTTAGAAGTTCTTTAATTTAAGGAAGATGTTTGACTGGTTATATCTTCACACTTTCAAGCTATGCTATCAATTAAAAAGATAATTATTTGAATCTAGCTACCATTGCATTTTCAACTTCTAAAATAGAGTATATGAAAATTCTGGTAATCTGTTGTCAAGTTAGCTGGAAGTTGCCCACCTAACTTAGTAACTTGATATGAGGCTAATCAATGTGGCATGAACTATTTAGCCCCTATCAGCTAGTATTTTGGTTATTTAGTCACTAATGCTCTCATACCTTATTAGTACTCCCCTATTGTTAAAGCTCCTCATGCCTTGAGTAGCATTCTAACTAGTTGCATAACAAAATTGTTTCTGCTCCTCAAGGGAAGAACACAATCATGTAAAGATAACAAAGAATCATTGCTATATGCAAGCATAACCAAATTTTACATAAAATGGAAAATAATAGTCGACAAGAGTAAAGTTAGAGATGAAAAAAACATGAATGCAAATCAAGTTCCACTTGCAATTAAGTAGCATGCTAGTTACAATTTTTTGCACAATAAAATAAACCCAAAAGTTTCATACCATTCCCGGGACACCACATAAGGCAAGACAACTAAAGATGTGTAATTCCGAATATTTTAAAATTATAAGAATATATATTCTTATAATTAATACACTGTAACATATGTTTCTATGAATAATAATAATTTGATTTCTATAGAATTCAATATCCTTGCAGCACTGTTTATTAAGAAAAAAAAAAGATTTTGAGTGAGACATTTTGTTAAATATATACTATAAATCTGAAAAGAAAATACTTGTCAAGGAAAAGTGAAGAAAAAGAAAAGGGACAGCCCATATAAGCTGGGTTATATATATATATATATATTTGTGAGCACACACACACATACATATATGTTTGAAAGGAATATCAATTTCATGATATTTGTTTACATGAAAATTTTTGGGTCTTTATTAGATATTTCCACATCTTAGTTGGAATTTTTTACGTCTAGGTTGGAATTTTCATTACTTAGGTTAAGGATGAGAATTTAAACTTGTTTGTAGAGTGTATACTCTAAAATTTTTATGGTTGAACTGTTTTATTTTGGTTAGCTATTGCAAGTTCAAATTCTAGCTTGTCTAGTGAATTTTGATTGAAAACTTTGTCATTCCTTGAATTGGCTGAGGTTTTTTATTTAAATTGTGCATAAGGGGTGCTGTCAAGGCAATTCTCTTGCAAATTTGTGCAAAAAAGACTAGAAGTTGGCTTACTTTGCTTTGTTTCAGAGTTTTGAACTAGTTTCACTAAGTTTATCCTTGAAAGTGCACGTCTAATTATATAATTTTGTGATCTTGATGAACTTCATTGTGATTAAGCCAGGCTAGCATGGTTTTAATGTTTGTAACCTCATTTTGATATGCCCAAAAGGTAAATTTTAGCTTTGATGTTGGTGTCTGCTTGATAATAATATATACTCTATTTTTCATAGTTCTCGTATGGTTGTTTTGAGTGAATTTATGTGCTATTTCCTACTTATCTAAGTTGCTTAGCTTGTTCATTAAAATTATTTGTTTAATTGGGTTAAATTTCTAATTGTAAAGAACCAATAAAAACAAATTTGGAAATCAAGGTAGCATTAGTGACTTGGGAGTGGATTCCTGTGGCTATTTGTGAGTTAATCTTTGACTATTGACTAAGCTCTTTCTTCTTAGTGAAAAATAACAGTATCATATGTAAGAATGTGAAGCTTTCATAAAAGAAATTAACAAGAAAAAATGAACAAAAATATACTAAAATAAGAAATTTTGTAAGAATGTGGAGCTTTTCATAAGAAAGTGGTAGGTGTGATTGTAACATGTCACAAGTGCCTTTAAGTAGGGATGGTAGGAATTGAGTGGAGAGGTAGCTTGTGAAAGTAACCCTTCTTGTGAAGAGATTGAATCAAAGCCATTAATTAAAAGCCTTCTTCATTATTGGTTTTTGGTGTTAATGGTAATTTTCATATATATATATATATATAATATTGGTACTTGGAATAGGAGGCTATTTAATTAAGCATGCCTTGTGATTGAGAGATAGTTCTCATTAAGCAAATAGGTAATGACCAATGATTAGGTTATTAGCTTCTTGCTCATGTTTCTTAAGAAAGATGCAGAAAGAAAGAAGACAGGCAAGTTAACATTAAAAGTACAACAATGTGAGGAAACCTCCCTTGTCACCATCCTTGAGCTATGGCATTAGGGAAATAAGGAGTGTGAGTACCATGTCATGAAACATGTGTTTGATATCATCACTTTCGACATTATTGATTCATTCGAAGACGTAATTAATGACATTTGATAGGCCTTGAATTTGGTTTTTTTCCTTTGTGAATTATTCTTGGTTTGATTTGTCTTGAAGTTGCAGAGATTCATTTGTACAAAACCTTTTTCTAAGAAGGAAGTTAACGACATTTGTAGCCATTTGGCAAAACTATTTTCTAGAGAAAACTTCACTTTAAAAGTCAAAAGCATTGGATGTACATATTTCATAAGAATTTATATGTGGGTCAGTTTCTTCTAACTCTTGAGACTTTCCAATAATTGAACTATAGTTTAGTGAATTTTGAAGCTGAATTTTCTTCCTTGTGTTCCAAATGTACATGAAGAACTTCTACTGGATGATGGATTCACAATTATGTAATTGTTTTGTGTTGGTTGCTGATCATGCAATTGTTTTGGTCAGTTTAAGGTAGTTTAGGTGCTATATGGATATAAACTAATTGTCTATATATTCTAGTAGTTTAGGTACTAGCTGGATGAATGTGTTTATAGGGTAGATGGAATCTAAATGTGTGTTTAAAAAAATGTAACTGTCCTTGAAAATATGACTTTCAAGGACAATTAATGCAAAAACTATCCTTGAAAGTATGCTTAATAGTTCCCAAAATTCCAATTTTTGAATTTTCGTTCTCTTTTTAAGGAAATATGCATTGGTAACTATCCTTGAAATCAACTTTCTAGGACAGTTAGTGTAACACCTCTTATACTGAGCTCATTTCCCATGTATTTAAGCATTCTAAAGTTCATTTGTATCGTAATATGATCTTGAATCACAATAAATTCCATAATAAATTTTTTCCAACTTTGGTTACTATTTATTTAATCGAATTTATTTATTTCGATTAAACTTAAAAAAATCATAACTAAATCAATAAAAATTATATGTATGTGATTCAAGTCTCTAGGAATAACTTATAACTTTGTCTACATGGGAAAAATAGAAGTCAGAGCAATGATTGTACTGATCTGTATAGCAAACTCTGTGAAATCTCACAATCTATACGAAAACTGCAAAATAATTATTTTAATTGGAATTAAATATAAAAATCCACCAAATATTGCACACACATCCAATTTGAGTGTTCTTTAGACCATTAGAAAGCTCTTCCTATCTACTTTCAAACCATATATATGTCATTCATACTTCACATTACAACTGTCTCAACAATAGTAAGTTTCCTCCATAGAGGTCAAAATAGCCATTCATATCCTAATGCTTAGCAAAACAAAAGTGATAAATATTTACATAATCATAATTCCTCTTCCCATCATGCCATATCTTCATTTAGACTTAAGGAACAAGAAAACTTGAAGAAACATTTCTAACATTATCCTTACAAATTTACATAAAAGTTTCAGGTTCATAGCCCACGCAAACATTATCAAGCCAATTATCAAATGCTTTCTCCTTTCCTTTCTCTTCCTTGATGGTCTTGTCATTGTTACTACCTACTCATGGTTAATATATGGGAGGGTGACATTCAAATAATCTGAATAGTTAAAACCCAAACATGACATCATATTTGTAAGGTTTAGTACAATATAAGTTTTGATGATGACAAATATAAAGTAATAAGGAAGAAATGCATTATATGTATCTGACATATATAATGTTCCTTAAGGAAGTAAAATACATATTAGCTTGTATTTAATTATGGTTATAATACATATATCATGCTATGTGTAAATATATCCACTGTACTTTTATAATGAATAATATAAGTTGGATATATAAACTGGACTAACTACTTGGTTTGTAAGTATAATATATTAAATATAGGTTGGTCCAAGTAAGAAGAGTGAGCATTGGAATACAGAAATGGAAATCAATATCATGCCTCACTCAAGAAAGAAGAAAAGAAAGGATGCTCCAAAAATGGAAGATCAAAAGGGAGCATGCCAAGAAGGAAATGACCAAGTGGAAGTGGAACTCAACATTTGAAGACCTAGTCACTAGGTATGTTTTATTTTCACTTAGGTCTTGAGGTGGGATTAATCTTTAAAAATTACTTAATCTTGTTACCATATGTTCTAAATGAGTTAGATTAAGTAAATCTGATGTTAGCTTTGAAAAACTCTGATGACAGATGAATTTTGAGAAGTTAAACTTCATATACTTTGTGAAAATATGACTTTGCTGACTGAAATTTGAAGTTCCAGAGATATCACCTCTGACAGACGAATTTCAGGTGTTGAAATTCGAATTTCGAGTCAGTCATAGTTAGTGAAATCTAGTTTTCAAGAATCTAGAGTTTGACCTTTGCTTAGTATTTTTAATATATCTCTCAAAATACATATGGCATTGATGTAAAACTTATTTCATATGAAACTAGACTTAATAAGCTTTTCAAAGAAGGTTATTTCACTCAAAATGAAAGTCATATGAAAAAGCAATGGTTATTTAAAGTTGAGTAGTGAGATATGAATTTTCAGTTTTGACCTCTTATCACTATTTCGATCATATCTCACAAAATAAGTTTGTTTTTGAAGTGAAACTTATTTCATTTGAAAGTAGACATCAGAGCTTTCCAACCATAGGTCATTTGCTTAATTTGGAGTTAAAATGAGAGAGTTATAGCTTCTGCAAAATTGTCTATAGTGCAAAATTCGAAGTTACGTTGGTTCCGTTGCGACAGACGAATTTCGGGCCTCCGAAATTCGAATTTCGAAGAGAACCTTCGTGCAGAATTGAGCTTGCCACTGACAGACAAATTTTGACAGTGGAAATTCGAACTTCAGGTCCAACAGACCAATTTCCACTTTTAAAATTCAAATTTCGCGATTTCAGAAACGTGAAAATACTTCTGAAACAACTAACAGACGAATTTCCACATTCAAAATTCGAATTTCGAAAGGAAGAACTTGTGTCATATTGAGTTGCTCACTGTCAGACGAATTTTGGAACCAAAATTTGAACTTCGAAGGCACTATAGCAATATGGAATTACTGTTTAAACTTACCGGAAGAACTTTAAACTGCAAAATTCGAATGTTCCAACATAGAAACATTTATTAAGATGAAAATTCGAATTTCAGCTTTGGACAGACAAACTTCAAACTTAAACGCTAAAAACTTTAAGTTATGGACTCTTTGAAATTCGTCTGTTAAACATCCAAAATTCGAATTTCAGTGTGTCAGATTCATTAAATGAGGTTGGTAAACGGCTAGTTTTGTAGAGTAAACCGTTAGGTAACATCTCTAACGGCTAGATCTTGTATCTAACGTCTAATTACACTACAAAACTATAAATATAACATCATTTGAACTTATGGGTAACAATCTTAAGAGATTTTATGCGAAAATGCTGCTGAAACTTGTAAAATCTTTCTGTTTCAGCATAGTTTGAAAAACCCACCTCAATAGAGTGAACTCTTAATGTATTATCTACTCTTCAAGAGAGTTTTCATTCTGTAAATATTTCTTTCTACATTTTCTGGGTAGAATCTTAATGTGGGGAAACACTAAGGGATTTACATATCTTGTAAGGGTGTGAGGAGAGTGGCTTCACAAGTGCCTACTGAAACTTGTGAGAATGTACTGAGGCTTCACAGGTGCTCGGATCAAACCTGTGAGATATAGTGGAAAATCTCAAGTGGTGGCTTGGGGACTGGATGTAGGCCAAGTGGTTGGGCTGAACCAGTATAAATCATTGTGTATTGTTCTTTATCTTCTCTACTCAGCTGCTACACACAACCATCTCTGTTTATCCCTGTTTTACTGCACTCTTAGTGAAATTGGGTTGTGATTCAAAAGAACGAAAATCTTGCATCACCCAATTCACCCCCCCCCTCTTGGGTGACCAGTCAACCTAACAATATTATCACATTAAGCATATAGCATCAAGATAACACATTTGAAATACATTATCATATTTGTATCACATAATTTTATAAAAATTTCGGCAAAGTTTCGTTTGGAAATTGGACATCCCGAGGTCACAATATCCCTCAATCAACTCAGCCAATACACATAATTCATCACAAAACATCATTTTAAACACATAGCAAAACAAGAAACTCATTGAAAATATGTATGATAACATATTACAAGTATGGGGATTTAACTACCTTATGATGATCCCTTGCTTTCCAAACTTGGTCCACCACTTTTAAAGCTTTTCACAACCTTCTTGAACCTATCCACATCATCATTGAACCAATTCAGCCATTGGATTCATTAGTTACATAATATATTACTCATTAAACCTCAATATTTTCACTTAACTCTCCTTTGACCTTTCTTTGTACAACACACCTGTTCTTAACATTTTGGACCATGGGGAATCCATTTTTGAGGTCAAAATCATGAAATTCCACCTCTAAATACTCCCCTATTCTGACCGAAATTATCTCAAAGTGATTGGAAAAGATTTCCTTTAAATCACTTCAAACCATCTATGGATTCATGCTTCTAGTATCTAGTCTAAGCTTTTCTCTAAGTTTATTGGTTCAAAAACTCTTCCCCTTGCTAAATCACATTTTGGCTGAAACCCTAAGGTGAAGAGGAAGCAAATTAATCCATAAAACATGCTTTGAAAGCCATTGATAGTAAGCTTAAGGTGGTAGTATAGAATCTTATCAACTTGTACTTCAATTTTCCCTTAATTTTTCTTCTTTTTTTTCCCTTCCTTCTTCCTCCCTGTCCTTGCTTTTTTTCTGGTCTGGCCTATTTCAGCTGCTGGTTCACGCGTGAAATGAAGAAGAAAGAGAAGGGTTTAAGTGGTTAATTACACCCTTAACCATGGTTAATTAAATAAATCCACTAAAGTTACTTTTTTTTTGTCTCCTTACATAGCAAGTTTTCCCAACTTTTTGAAATGATTGCTTGGCTTCATGGGCTACAACAATTCATGCATGGGAGAGAGGGAAATGTATCCAAAAATTACCCAAATTTTTCTTATCCGGATATATCTCAATCCGAATACTTTTTAACCGTACTAATAAAACCACCTTTATAATAATTTAACATTTTTGGGTTACAGGATTGTTCTAATTTTATTTTTATGTTTCCCTAATTATCCTATCCCAAATGGTATCTGTGTATAGCCTATATGCTGTCCCAGTTATCTTTTAACCATTGATAGGATCCACAATTTACTTTATCGGTTTACTATTATTTTTGGACATTCGACATTAATTATTTTCTTATTCTTGAACATTAACCCTCAGTGGCATATACCATTAGACTTCTCTCGTCGAAGGCTTCGTTTTGACAGTAATTTTACATATTTATAAAATTACCCTTGACCCAGGGTTAAATTATAATTTTTGAAACTTTCATGTCATTAGGTATAATTTTTCCCAAGGATTTTTTTATTTTCAATCCCCAATTTTTATATATTTTGGGACGTTGATGGCATTTTTATATTTCTTTAGAGGAAAAAATATAATTTTCATATTTTTCCACTCAACTGGAAAAAATGACCTCTTTACCCTATTTCACGCAAAACGGTATCTATCTATTTTCATGAGTTCTTTGTACATTTCATACTATCATTCATTTCTTACTTTTTCATTACTCAGTATCCAGTAAAATTTTGAAATATTACAGTTAGAGAACTATCCTAAAAAATTATATATTATATCACTGTCACTTCTATAGTTGTGTAAGAATTGTCAATGAAAGTCCTTTTTAACTATCATTGAAAATGTTTAATGTAGTAGTGATTGCATGGAGTCTTATATAGCAAGTTGTAGTGTGGCTTTCTATATAAGTATATTAAATATATAGATATAAATACTGAGGGGTCGACTACTATCACTTTTTCAAATGAAAGAAATATTTGTATATGATTTAATGTTCAAGAATTTTATTATTTCAATAATTTCTTTGATTGGTTGTGTCATAATCAATCTAATCAACAACGGTTGGATCAAATGGAATACTCAATACCTTTAAGCAAGGTTGAAGTTTGAACCTTATAAATTAAAAAAAATGGCATTGGAAAAGCCATTTTCTACTTATGCCTAACAATACTTAAATTTGGATTAATTATTAGTATAAATACCAAATGCTATTTCTGATTTTGAATATATAGGATAAATAACTACCTTATCAATATTAAAAAAAATGGTTAAAAATAGTTAATTATCTTAAATTTGTCATATCTTGAAGATATTTTCCACAAATACTCTTTATTTAATATTTAAACTTCTAGTCTAAATTTAATAATACTTAATTACTATCCCTATTTTAACTAATTTTTACTCACAAAGGTCAAATATACAGGCTATTTAATGAAAGGTATAAGCAAAATAAATTATTTAATACACTTGACATAGGTTATTTGTGCCTTATAATTTAAACTAAAACAATCCTCTCAAAATTCTTTTATATTCAAGACAAGATGGAGTAGTTATACTAATGGTGATTGGGTTGAATAATAAATGATTCAACATTTCTTAAACGAGGTATACCAAATAGTTACAAAAAAATCAATTTATTTGTACCTATTGCAGTAATTTAAAAAAATTAAGAATAAAAAGATAAAATAAAATCAAAATATGTACATTAAAAACTTCAAATTATGAAATTATTCTAAAGCATTTGAAAATAACAAACTTCAAAATTACATATAATAATTACTGTTAATTGCTTGAGATAAAGTTGAAAAAATTTTCCTTCAAAAGTTTTAAAGTAATAAAATTAAAATTAAAATCCAATGACATAAATAAATTTAAACTGAAATGAAAATTAAAAGTGCTTTGCAAATTGGATTGCTTTTGATATTGCAAAGGAATAACGTTAATACGATGAAAATATTCTCGACCTTGCCGAGAATCGAAAAATGGTTGCAATTGGCCAATTGAAACTCCAAATTTCAGAGCCACGCTACAACTGGGAGCCAATTACTTTTCTCCAATATTTCTGACTTCCAGGTCGAGAGGAAGCCTTACCGTAATTCTCACACTCAGCGTTTCTTTCCTCAGATATTTATATCACTTCACCTTCCATGGATATCTAGCTATTGCTCTCACCTCAAACCCTAACTTCGGATATCAGAGTCTCAGTTCTCAGGTATTCTGTCTCTCTGTGCTCTGAATGTATCTTTACTGATTATTTATTTATTTGGTTCAATTTGGACAACCTGCTTTCGGTGTTGAAATATGTATTTAGAAAGTGTGTTTGTTTCTGGTTTGATGCATTATTATGTAATAGATTGTTAGTTTCTATCAAGGGGAGAGAGTGATTGGTGATCATATGCATAATAGTTTTTTGGTTCCTGTTGTAAATCATTTCTTCAAATTTAGTGTAGGTTTTTAATGGATAGGGATGATAACAACCTGGGTAGTGCACATGAAGAGAATGTTGAAGTCAGACCTGAGACATCAAATAACTTAGACTTGAATGTGGAGCAGAACTGTGGCAGCCCCAAAGTTATACATGTTAATGGTACTCAATCTGGTCTTCCTTCCACAGACAAAACCATTTCTAATTATGTATTAGGAATTGGTTCAGAATTTGAGTCTGATGAACATGCATACAGATTCTATAACAAATATGCCAGATTGGTGGGTTTCAGTGTTAGAAAAGATTGGGTGAATAGGAGTAAAGTACATGGGCAGGTGGTGTCTAGAAAGTTTACTTGCTCCAAAGAAGGATACCGCAGGAAAGACAAAAGAGATGTTAGTGTGAAGAAACATAGGATGGAAACAAGAACTGGTTGCTTGGCCCATATGATCATCACTCGTCAACCAGATGGTAAGTACCGAGTTACCCATTTTGAAGCACAACACAATCATGATAATGTAAATCCCAGTAACACTCACATGTTGATGTTGCAAAATGAACTAAGTGCTACCCAAGAGGTAGAAGCTGACCCAAAATATGTGGGACTGAAGTCAAAGTCAGCATTAGAAACGATGAGCCAAAAATTTTCAGCTCGTGTGTCTTTTGATCAAGTTTCCATGGATTATGACAATCACCTTCAGACAGAGAGGGATAGAGATATGAATGAAGGAGAAGCAGGGCGTTTGTTGGGTTACTTTCAATCACAGCACTTTGAAAATCCCACCCTTTTTTATTCCATACAGTTAGATGTTGATGACAAGGTAAGCAATATATTTTGGGCTGATGAAAATATGGTAGTGGATTATGATTATTTTGGTGATGTCATTTGTTTGGACACAACTTGTAGAACAAACAGAGAACTTCGACCGTTTGTACAATTTATAGGTGTTAATCATCACAAGCAATTGGTGATCTTTGCCGCTGCATTTCTGTATGACGATACCATTGAATCATTTAATTGGTTATTTCATACTTTTATTAATGCTATGTCTGGGAAAAAGCCGAAGGCCATTCTCACAGAACAAGAAGCTGTAATTATTGAAGCAGTCAGTACAGTTTTGCCGGAAACAAACCACCGTATTTGTGTATGGCAGATGTATGAAAACACTTTAAGACACCTCAGTCATGTAATTAAGGATGCTAATTCTTTTGCCAATGATCTCCGGTGCACTATTTATGACCACAAATATGAGGAGGACTTTACTCATGCTTGGGAGGCTATGTTAGAGAAGTATGATCTCCAGCAAAATGAATGGTTGAGATGGATGTACAGAGAAAGAGAAAAATGGGCCGTTGTCTTTGGTCGAAATACATTTTTCTTAGATGTAAAAGGCTTTCATTCAGGTGAGATTTTGTCTCATAAATTTAAAAGTTATTTAAATTCTGACCTTGATGTAATTCAATTTCTGAAGCATTTTGAAAGGGTAGTGGATGAGCTACGTTATGAAGAAACTGAAGCTAGTGATGAGATGAGAAGATATTTGCCAAGACTAATGGGTAATGTGGTTTTGTTAAAGCATGGAAGTGGTGTTTATACTCCTAGGGCATTTGAAGTATTTCAGCGAGGATATGAGAGGTCTTTAAATGTTGTTGTTAATCAGTTCAGTAGAAATGGATCACTTTTTGAGTATAAAGCAAATACATTTGGACATATTAAACAATATAATGTCACATACAATTCTTTAGATGATACAGTTGTGTGCAGTTGTATGAAGTTTGAACATGCTGGATTTTTGTGTGGCCATGCGCTAAAAGTTCTTGACCACAGGAACATAAAAGTCGTTCCATCTCAGTACATCTTAAAGAGATGGACAAAAGAGGCAAGGTTTGGAAATGTCAAGGAGATTGGGCAATGTAACATGCAAGATAATCCCAAGATGATTGTTGCAAACCGTTATAAAGATTTGTGCCACCGACTGCTCAAGCTTTCAGCAAGGGCCACTGAATCTGATGAAGCTTACCAATTTGCTAGGAGGAAACTTGATGAGATAATGGAAGGAGTTGAGAAAATCTTGACATTGAAAGATGTAGAAACTCAAATTATCTCCTGCAGTGGTACTGATGTAAATGCTTCAGAGAACGAGCCCACAGACATATTTCTCAATGGAAAAGCAATGGAAGATCAAAATGAAAGTAACGGAATAAATGAAGAAAAAGGGAGATCTACACATGATACGGGCCATCAAACAACTATGCATTGTAATGGATCAGATTCAGAAATGGTTCTGAATGTGAAAGTATCTCTGCCAGATACTGTTGTCTGCATTTCAAGTCCCTCTTCTGCATATGTTTCATCTCAATCTATAACACCAAATCCCATTATTGAGGTCATCCTTTATGATTTATCAGAAATACAGTTTATTACTTTGTGAATCTTGTGATCATTTAACTACTTTCTAGGATTCATTTACGACAATGCACTATATGTCTGAAAGAACAAGACATTTATTGATTCCTTCATTTATGGTACAGGGATTGTATAATTTTGAAGCCAACCAAGTGGTTCAGTGCATGTATGAACAGCCCAATCTGTCGCTGGACCACCAATCTAATGATAACATGTACCCTCCACCTAACTTCTTTTCTAACCAACAGGATTCTCCTGGCCAATCTCAACTATTGCAGGTGTTTATTTGCCTCATTGCCTGGTCCAAACCTATTCTGATTATATGCTGAATTTGCTGTTGTGTATGACTGGTAATAAATTCTTATTCAGGAGCCTATAATCCAAAGCACGTACCAACAGTCCATCCATAGCACTAATCAAATGAGACAGGTAAACACATAATGGTCACATGTAGCATTATTTGATTTAGTCCTTATAACATGCACCCACACACGGAGACCTCCTGGACAAATTTAGGTGGCTTACTTATTGACCTGTTATATTGATTGTAGGCAATGGAACCACATTCATCTTCATTCTTGCTGTATGATCATAGATGCAGAACTTCTGACTCTGCATAAAGGAGAGGGAAGGAAAATGATTGAATCAGTTCCCTCTGCTGTATAGTCTGAATTGATCAATCAGGAAGTTTGTGAACAGAGTCATCTTTTTTTGGGTAAGATTACAGAACGTTTATGATGACACTGTAGCTTTTATGCACATTTATTTAGTTAAATGAAAAATGGAAAATTCTAGCAATGAAATATAACATATATCCATCATTCCATTCCTTTTTCTCCTGTCTTTCTCGTCCTAAACCTTACCTGCTCAAATTCTATTATACTCTTTTGTTATTGCCTTTTATTTTTTTGCCTGAGTTTTGTTATTGCAGTTAAACCTACTAAAATTGGTTCTTTACCCACCTGAACGAATTTTTAGACACCTCTTCCTAGCTACCTCATAATTTGCAGATATTTTGGTGAGAATTATAATAGGCTTGTTCTTGCAATTGTTAAGATTTGCTGCTTCGTAAGTTGCCTCTGGTTACATCACTATGAAAAATCTGAATTCATTTCCTTGCTTTGAGCATGATGGCTGATAGTGTAAGAGAATATGTTAAGTTTATGAACCGGTTCATATTTGAATTCTCTGTATTCATGCATTCATAAATTCGTGGAAAGGGTAATACAAGAGAAATTAATCTTATATTGGACCTTCATCTTAATTTTATATCTATTGTCTCTTTTCTCTCTCTCTCTTTTCAAATGCATGTGCATTCATTTTTGTAAATGTAAAGGATCCAAGCCTGAATGTGGTCGTTGTGTTCCAATGAAGCAATATGTGGGGTGTAACTTTATGGTCAGGCAAATAATAATCTTTCTCTTGTCAGGTTGAAAATTTATATATTATTTTGAAGTCGAAAGATACTATCTTGCAACAAAATATAAGCAATAATATTATTTATTTTGGGTAAATAATCTTTGCCCCTTGCATTGTATGCAGCTCGATGGAGCAAGTTGCGCTTCTCATAACTTATGAAAAGTACAACTTAGTGCAAGTTTGATGAGTAAGTTGCAATGTTCACAACTTATAAAAATATAATAACTATTTGTGTTTGTGTTCAATGGAGCTAGTTGCTATGTTAGTGTTTGATGGAGCAAGTTGCATGATTCATGACTTGTGTGTATGAGAGAGAGAGATGATTCATGAAAAATGCGACTTGTTGAGATGAAAATTTTGTAAATAAAGTTGACCTTTTTTTCTCAAGTTGATAACCACTTGTTTGTCATTGAATGATTGATATATTATATTTTAATTAATATTAATTAACCCTTTGGTAGCTGATGATATAATACATTAGTATTGTACATAAATCAAATCAAAGGATCTAGGACCACTAGTCTCATTGCTTGTTTTTGTAATATAATAAATGTTATATTGATTGAGAAGAACTACATTTTGAAGGTATGTGACAGTTATAAAAATTTTGTGACATTTTCCTCTTATGCTAGTAGTTCTTTTTTTTTCTTTTTGAAAAAAAATCTTTGTGAAAAATTCAATTTAGACAAAACTATGCAAAATAATTTCTAATGACACATGTAGAGTTATTTAATTTATTTATTGTTTGATAAAAAAATCCAATGACAAACATTTTAAATACTTACTAATTATTAACTATTTTGAAATAAGAATTTATTCATACCCTTCTATCTGTTTAGAATGTAATGTGGGCTAATGGTGTGGGGTGAGATTTTTGTGCCCATTCTAAGACCTTCCAATATTTCCAGCCTGTCCCGCCCTTCTCTGCTTGACCGACAAGCTTAAGCTCATTTTCCTAGCTCTAAGTCTAAGCTATGACGAACTCTAGTCTTCAAACAATCATAAGAAGAAATGATATGCTTCAATCTCAAATCAGGATTAAGGTTAAGCTTTTAGAGGGAGGTTAAGTTTTCAAAAAGGGTTACCATGAGGAATGGAGGACCAAAGTTGCTGGTGCTGGTACAAATCAGGGCTTAAGTTTACGAGAACAATGAAGTTTGCGTTTAGGCCTTGTTTGCCAAGACAAATTAAATAGGCGAGGAAAGAAAAAATAGTTGAAAAATAATCATGTGTTCATATTAAAAGAAATAATAAAAAATAAGTATTATAAAATTAAATAATGGCAAAAAAATTACAATAATTAATACTCCCCATGTTTCTTAATATAAGGGATAATTGGGGGAGTTTCTGTGTTTCAAAATATAAGAGACACATGAGGTTTATCTGGTGTATTTAATAACTTTTTTTCAAAATATTCCTAATTAAGATAGTATGTTTTCAATATAATTTATTTGTATTAATTGTATGATGAAAGAGTTATTAACATTGAGGGTATTTTTAAAAACTATTTTATATTCCTGACAAATTTATTATTTTTCTTGATCTATGTGATTTTGTCTCTTGTCCCTTATATTAAGTAACGGAGGAAGTATTATATTAACAAATGTTTTTTTTTTTTATCTTTGTCTCCTCTCAGCCGTCAATTATATCAAACATGCTCCTATTCACCCCAAAAAAAATGCATGAGGAATGATTGTCTGTTTAAGAATTCCAGTCGTCAATTTAAACTACAGAATCTAACGTGAGTGTGTATATATATATATATATATATATATATTGCTTTGTGTTTTAGCTAAAATATTCATTTAAGTGGATGGATTGATTATGTAAACAATTACACACATTTTGCATAACAATGAGTTGTATTTTTCGTAATTTGTTAATAGCATAACTTATTATAGAGATACTACATGGTAGGTCTTATGCAGCACACAAAAATTCCATATAATTAGTGATACTATTTGCTAAATGTGCAATAGTAAATGTCTTAATAATATATAGAAGATTATAAATCATTGTGTGGGTAAAAATACTCATCTTTCATGGTAGAAGAGGTGAATGTAGCACATTTTTTCAATTACATAAAAAGAGAGTATAAATTTTCTCCAGACATGAGTTTTATTATTTTTGGTTCTTGTTCGTTATAAAATCTAAATTAAAAAAGAACCGTCTAGTATTTGGTTGATACTTTAAGCTCAGAATAATTTAGATTTAGCCACAGTCAGCCCCATTTGGTGGGGGGCTATAGAAAAAGCGTTTTCTGCAGTAATACGATATCGAGATATCGTACTTAGCGATTAAAATCTCTTCCATTATAACTAATATCTATTTGCTTTAGTTCTTATTCTTTAAGTATATTTAGAATAAATTTTATTTAAAATTCAAATTAATATTTTTGAAAATTTAATTTAATAATATTAAATATTATGAATTTGATATCATTTTGTAGACATATTTTTTTGGTATAATTATTTAATATTCATTACTATCATGTTAGATTCAAACATTGTCGAGTTTAAATGGCATAACTTTCTTAATATGATTTTTTCATCTATAAAACTTGAACTCATGGTCTTATTTAAGAGGTGTTGAGTCCAATTCACTTAACCTAATCACCTCTACTTAGACATATTTTATAGATTAGAAAAAGGCTTGTTTAGTATATAGAATAAAATGGAATGGACAAAAGGAATAAAATAAAAAATAATTTTATGAATGAGAACTTTTTTTGCACCTCTAAATAAAAAATAATAAGAAAAGAGATACTGCAGGTATTATCAAATAATAATATATTGCATATATTAATTTTAGTTTCATGGACAGGGAATTATTTTCCTTCAAATATACCAAACATGACCTTAAGAACTCACTATATGAGATTTGCAGCACCCATGCATAATGGAAAGAAAAGGGAGAAGAAAATCATATAATGGATTAAAAATGGGAAAATTGAAAAACAAAACCAAAAAATAAAAATATTTAGAAAATGAGATCAAAGTTTATCCTATTTTCAGATCTAGAATAGAATTTTTTCAAGTGAAAATAAAAATTTTTTAAATTACAATAGAATTTTTTAGTTCCAAGTAAAAATAGAAAAAAATTTTATACTAACTTGAAAGTTTTCTATTCTCACTTGTAAAAATTCCATCTTAACTTAGAAACAAAATCAATTTTGATCTTATTTTCCAAACATTTTTTTTAGCAAAACCCAATTCTCCCACTAAAATCACATTATTTACTGGCTTTTTGACCTGGATGCTATAAAAAAATAAAAATTTCTCAATATACTATAAGTTCAAAAATAATTACCAAAATATTATAAAAATAATATCTCAATATGTTAGACACCAAGATGTACCTTTTTAATTTTTTTTTATTTAGTGGAAAGGATCTCAGTGATCCTTCCCCCCAATTCTATAGGGGTCAGGCATACCTGACCCCTCCCCCTAGCCCATTTTTTTATTTTTTTTTCTTTTCTTAATTTTTATTTTCAAATTTTTATTAATATTTTTTATTTTTTAAATTATACCAAAATAAATAAATATATATAAATTATATAGACTAAATAATATAAATTAATTATTTAACAAAGTATGTTCTTTAATATTTCTTAAATCATATAGATTTTTTTATATTTTTAAAACATAAATTTTAGTCAAACTTTTAATATAGAAAATATATTTTTTATTAATTAAAATTTATATTAATATACTAAATAACTATAACAGTAGAATATATTATCCTTCATTTAATATTACTAAAATCATATAAATCTTCTTTTATTTTTAATACTTACATTTTAGTCAAATTTTTAATTTCACTAATGACATAAATAGAAAGAATAAGAGAGAAAAATAAAAAAATAAGAAGGAGAAAATGAGACTAATATTTTAAATTTAAGAAAATAAGATAATTTAAAAAGAGTTATCTCAAATTACCTTTTTATTTTCTTAAATTTGAGATTAAATTATCTCAAATTTTTGTTTTAAAAATATAAAAAATATATATATAATTTTAGAAATATTAAAAAATATACTTTGCTAAATAATTACTTTATATTATTTAATATATATTATTTATATGATTTATATATATTTACTTATTTTGGTATGATTTGAAAAATAAGAAAAATATTAATAAAATTTTGAGAATAAAAATTAAGAAAAGAAATCGAAAAAAAAAAAAGGAGCAGAGGACGGGATTAAGTGTACCTTATCCCTATAGAATTTGTGGAGAAAGATCTGGTGCTCAAGCCACAAATATCCTTTTCACTAAATTTAAAAAATATATTTTAGTGCCTAACTAAGATACCATTTTTATAATATCTTAGTATTTATTTTTTAATTGGTAATATATTAAAAAAAAATTTTAACATGCAGGTCAAAAAGCCTTATTTACTAGCTGTACCTAGTTATATTCATTTCGGATTCCGATAAATGCGAATATATAAGCCCCCTGGCTTTGAAGATTATATGATCTCCTTCGTGTTGCCGTGACGGGACTGCAATGTAACTAAAATGTGATAAAGACAGCATCAGTATGTTCGGTGACTTTGGCCAACTTTATGCCATCCCTGGGGTTGTTCATTAGCTTAATTAAAGCCCGAAGAAGTTTGGTCTCACTAAATTGAATAGGGTCGGGACAGGTTAGGTCAGAGAAAAAAATTAAATTAAAAATATTAGAATCTGAGTCAAGCTAAATTTTTCGTCAATCTTAAAAGTCATGTCACTTGACCCATCTTAATCCTTTTCTTTATTGTGAATTTTTTTTAAGTGTTTGTAATGACTTATATGATTTTCTTTTAGATTATTGTATAATTTTTATAGCCAGCGCAAAAAAACCAATCTAATACTACTTAATAATTAGATTTGACAGATTCTGTATAGTTTTGTAACATATTTTGTAACAAGTTTTATTATTTATAAGTTATAAACTCCGTAGTTCATTTCTTAGACTTAATGTAATATATGAAAAAATATATTTAATTTAATCAAAATAAAATGAATTCAAATGATACTTATTTCAATTCAACTTGTCTATAATTCCACCCTTTATAAGGTAGACACCAAAAGAATTGTTGGTTTTCCCTTCATAACCATCTGAATGGAATATGAAATAGGAGTATTTATGAGCTTACTTAGGTATCATTTTAGCTTGGCGCCTAGTTCGATTTCAACTGGTGGCTTGGCCTAAAGTGACTTGTTGCCCAACTAGATCAGGCTAGGTTGGGCCTAAATTTGGCCAATACAAAAAAAAATTAATAAAGTATTATCAAATTGGAAAATTAGTTTTATATATTAATAAAAACTATAATTTACTCCATAAAAAATATATACTCTTGAAAAGTAATGTCACAATTTCATTATAGACCGCAACATTATTTAGAATTATAAGCATTCAACAATTTATTTTTTATAAAATTTTAGATTAATGAATGATAAAAATAGTAAATTTTTTTCAAAACAATCATAAAATCATTTTATTACACAAAATATATCTGAAAATCAATTTTATAAAATAAATTAACATATATATATATAATTGTAACAAAATTAAGAAAACTTGTTAAATAAAATCTATTGAGGGCTACGATGAGCTCGTACCCAATCAGAGCCACCCAACCCAACCTAGCGTGGTCTAGTTTGGCCATATTTTTATAAAATTATAAATATTTCATATTATTTTAATATAATTTATTACCAGATGAAATTGATTCCCCAGCTAGTATCCACAAGGAAATTGATACACTAAAAGAAAAATATTTATCTTTTTCATGATTATATAATTCACAAATTCAGGAATGATGTAAATATTGAGTTTCTAAAAAGTTATGAAATTTTGAATAATCTGTAAGAAAAAGAAAATTGAAACTAAAATAGTTTTTTATAATATTTTAAATTAAAATGAAAATTAAATGAATGTTTATATCTGTTTTTAATATGTAAAACTCGTATGAGGTTATATATATATATATATCTATTTTTTATTGAATCTTTCAAAAGCTTTTAATAAATAATCCAATAAGTATTTCTTTTTATATTGAAAGACAAAATCACGTGAGAAGTACTGGTTTTTTAAATTCAAGTCAACACCAAAATTCTTTGAGTCAAAAAAGTCGACACCAAAATTCTCGAGGAGCGACTGAGCAAGTGAGCATTAACGAGCGTGGGTCCTATCCGTCGACGAACTACCGCCTCTTCACGCCATGACAACACTGGGGTGTTCAACATCTCATTAGCCCGACATGCTCGGTCAGTTCGGGGCGGGCCAGATGAGTTCAGGCAAAAAATTAAAATTAAAAGCATAAAATCGAAGAAAATCGGGCTGAAAGAACATCGGACCGGGTCAGGCCACAAGTAAGATAGCTGTCCAACCTGTCCCAACCCAAATGTGTTTGTGTTTCATGTTTTTTTAATCTTTGTTGCAATGGTTAAAATCAGTAACATCTCTCGCGCGGATATAGAAGCTTCTTGACCATAGTTCCTGACACAAGCGTTCTCATTCCACACACACACACACACATATATATGAAAATTTTTTAATACGAATGGGTAAAAAAATTGATAATTAATATATACACATGCATTCTCATCCCCTACTTACCAGGTGATAAATACCTGCTCATCACCCAAAACGACATCGCTTTTACATATTTTTGGAGTAATGGCTATCCACTGTGAAAAGGACTTACGTTTCTTTCCTCATCAATCATGTCAGACTTTGCAAATGGGTAATCTAAGCTTTGAGAGATGACAACAGGGAAGGCTTTGCATAACAACAAGCAATAACTATTACTTAAGTCCCATTTAGTAAAGCATGCTTTTAACTTTTTATTATATTAAGAGAAAACTACAGCTTTTAGATAATAGATAAGCCACAAATCTCTTTCAGGTTTAGCATTGTTCTAATCTTGCTTATTCAAAAGAAGCTAAATTGCCCCATTCCTTAAATGAACAATGACAGAATTTAGTATAATAGAAAAGAAATGAACAAATTCTACACCATCCTTCATATTGAGAATTCTTCAACTATTTTTATAGATAGTTGCTGAATTATCTTTAGATTTTACACAATTGTAGCAATTTATGATTTAATTTATGATAATTTTTTCTTAAAAACATTTGAGTTGTCCCTATGTGAGAGCACAAATTTAGTAATTTACTGGTCATTTGGTTCAATTATCAAAAGGTTATAGAATGTAATGGGAAGGGATGTAAGGGGAAGAGATGTAAATAAAATACATGGGACTTTGTTTAGTATGATATTGAAGGAGATGTGAAATAAATTTATTTTTTATATTCTTCATAAAGGATATTGTAGTATTTTTATTTCATTTATAGATATGTAATCTGGATTACATAAATTTTTTTATAATCAGCTTCACGCATGTAATTCATACTACATGTGTTTTGGCAAACTAAACGCAGTGACTTCTATAATGTAAATATATTTACATCTCTTCACATAACATGTAAATAAATCAAATGGGGTGTTAGTGTAATCAGTGGTTTCTGTATTATTTGCTGACTTAGCTCCTAAATTATATTTATAGTAAATGAATTTCAGTAACTACACATACCATAAAAGAAATACACACCATTATGTCCATAACCCCATGTTCAATGGGCCTACAAATCTGATTCCGACCCACTCTATGTTCCTGTGTTTCTCCACAATACAATTATAGATAAAATGCCTTTGTAGTTTATCAATTTAACTAGCGACCATGTCTAGGATCTTACTGTGGTGCATGTGACTGCCATTTTTGGTTTGGCCTAATGTGAGTCTACCAACTAGAGATAGATATTGACATATTGTTTCTTCCACCCAGTCCTATAGCATGTTTGGTTTTCAGTTTTTCCATCCAAACTTAAGTTTTCAAACCCATGTTTTAGTTAAATTATTGTTTGGCTCACTTAAACTTCATTTAGCTTTTGATTCACCTTCTTGATAAGCGAGTGAAAATTACTAGTTTTCTTTCTCCCAAAAGGTAAATTTATACTTTCTCCAATTTTAAATATAGAATATTTTTTAGAAGTAATATTTAATCCATAATGTAAGATATCTTATGGGATTATTTAGTGTATTAATTATTTTTTTTATTTATACACTTAATCTATAATATAATTAATAGGTAGAGGATAAATATTATAGGAAAGTATAAAAGATAATATAATTAATAAAGATAAATTATAAAAAATATTAAAATTTATTAATAAATTTAAGAATTAAACCTATTTTCCTAATATAATTAAATAATTAAAAATATCTTATAAGTACCGCTGCATTATAGATTAGTTACTTTATAACTTTTAGGAAAAAGTAAGATTCTAGTCCTCATAGTTTCACCTAATTATGAAATAGGTCCTTATAGTTTAAATTTTTTCAAACAGCTCCCTAATATTTGCACCATTTCACCCATTAAACCTTGTACTTTTAGAAATACATGTTGCATCCCTAAGAGTGTTAAAAACAAATAGATGTGGCTAATGGTTTCTTTTTCATGACAAGTGATTATTTGACACATAGGATTAGTGAGTCATGGTGGATGATGTTGATTCCTTTAATTAGTTGAACTTGCATGGTTTTGAACTCACTATTACATATCCTCGTCGGTGAAGAGAAGTAGAATCACAATCAAATATAAGGGTTCATCCAACTTGGAGAAGGGTCTAGTTAGATGAGCACAATCAATTAGATAATTAACAAGAAGGTAAGAAAATGATTCTTGGAGTAGATCTGAATCATTATTTCAAATTTGAAGCTAGAGTTTGATCATTTAGTCATAAGTTGAAGAACTTAAATTAAAAAATTTTGAGAATAACTAAAATTCACATAATATTTTAAACAAAGTTCCACTATGTATCTTGATTAATTCTATCTAGTCAGGTTCTTGTGTGTTTACGTTAACTTGTAGAAGCTACCTGTCACATCCAAGACCAAGGTCATCAAGATTGGAAATAAAGCACAATATCAAGATAACTTTGAGCCCCAAAAGTCAATTAAACAAAATGCTGGACCACTACAAGCGTACTTTACCATCCCACGTCACTACAAATTAAATAGATTGTAGTAGCTCAAGTTTTGGAAGCGATTGAAATATTTGGTGGAGCCTTAGGTTTTTTGAAGTTCGACATTTATGGCATATGCCATGAGCATCCAAGTAAGCAAGTGAGTCAGCTATCATATCTCACTAATTCTTATGTGTCAAACAATTATTTGCCATGAAAGAAACCATTAGCCACATTTGCTTGTTTTTAACGCTGTCAATGATGCAACTTGCATGTTTTTCTTAAACTATAAGGATTAATGAACTAAATAGGGCAAACATTAGGGAGTTGTTTAAAAAAATTTAAATTATAGGAACCTATTTCATGTTCAGGTGAAACTATAGGGTTCAAAAGCTTAATTTTCTCTAATTTTTATCAAAACTTTTGAAAGAAGCAGTTGAGTTGTACTCGAGGTCCAAGCTCAATTAATATATAGTGTAGATGTAGATAGGTTCATGACACACCTAGTGGGTTGAAATGAGGGAGAGAAGGGGATCAAGATATTTACATCAAATAAATAATAAACTTATAATATGTTACTAGATTAAGTGATGTTACTTTACTTAATATACTAGGCCCCCTTATCTGTTTTGGATTGCCAACATAGCATTATTCAATTGAGTGATATAAAAAATTTTAAGGCCATTTGCACAGAATTTAAAATAAGATATACTTCCTCCCCTGCTCCTAAATATGAGAAAAAAATTAATTCATATAATTAATATTGTCAATTGAAATTTAGTTTAGTTAATGAACTTCATTTAATTTATAGTAAAACATATTTTTCTTTTTAAAATTACCCTTAATTAATTAAACACTATCACTCTTGCATAATAAAATGAGATACCTTGTGAATAGTACTCTCTTCCGTATGTAAAAATTATAATTTTGAAATTTTTGAGATTTTTCATAATATGCTACTTTAGAATTCTAATAAAACATGAATGACTTGTTTTACTAATTTATCATTCACTAATATTAAATAAAACATTTAAGAAGATATTTAAATTAAAATTATTTTGGTAAAATATTAATAATTTTATAATAATCTAGATTATTATTTTCTTAACTTTTGTGAAAAATTATAAAATAACTATTTTTACAAGTTCAAAGAAATACATAGTACCCGTTTAAATTATTTTTATGCAAAAAGTACGTTAAATAACTACCATTTATAAAAATGAAGTTGGAATAAAAATAGAAAAATTTATCATAAATTTATTTAAATAAAAAAAATTATTTAATTTAATAGGTCCATAATTTGCTCAATAAAAGATATCATTGAAATATCTCGTTTACACGAAACATCCACATGTTGCAACGTGTGACCTTCTACACAATGGAAAGGGTTTTCGGAGCAAGAGAGGTGCCGCAGCCCAAGATGCCAGAGGCATGAAATCAGATGACTTAAAATGTACACTGAGAAAAGAAAAAAAAAACAGAAGGCTGGAAGAAAAGGGCAAAGAGCGCGTGATGGCAACTCTTTGAAAGCGCGTACAACAGATTCCTTAACATTCTGAGCTCTCACATCCAAATCCGCAACTGCAACTACATAATCCGAGTGTTCCCCACCTCTTTGAACGACTCCCATTCCTTCTCTCTCGCTCTCTCTCTCCCTCCGCCCAAAATCCCAAGCCATGCTCTGCTTCACTCTCTTCTCCACCCTCCTCCTTCTCCAGTGAGACATGGGCTTTCTCCGGCGACTCTTCGGCGCCAAAAAATCCGACCATTCCTCCTCATCCTCTGGCAAGGACAAGAAGAGATGGAGCTTCGGCAAATCCAGCAAGGACAAGTCTCACGCTTCTAGAGCTAGAGGATCTGATCTCACCCACTTTGAATCCTCCACTACATTCTCCGACTCTTTGGATGCCAATAAGCATGCCATAGCTGTAGCAGCGGCCACGGCCGCTGTGGCTGAGGCTGCACTGGCCGCTGCCCATGCAGCCGCAGAGGTAGTCCGACTAACCAGTGGCGGCACCGCCACTCGACCGGTGGCTACGACACAGGCTAGCACCAGCCAACGCCGGCGGTTGGAGGAAGTGGCATCCGTTAAAATACAGTCTGCTTTCCGGGCTTATCTGGTCAGTACGGTATTTCCCCTTTTACAGTAATGACCCTAGAATTATACTATTTCATCATACTCCATTCTCATTCTCAAGAATCAGTATTTCTTATTCCCGAGGTCAGGCTTTCTTGGTTAATTCACTTGTTGCTCGGTTTTCCGAATTCAATTTTGAATTCTCAACGATAATTTCAAAATTCATTGACTCTCCGTCTGGTATGGGTTAGCTTTTGGCCGATTTTTCAACGTTAAAGTGATTTTTTCCCAGTAATTTTCTCAGTTACCAAACGCTAGTAATATATTCATATTTTAAATGTTTTTCAATATCGTGTAATTATTTTATTCATTAAATCGATATATTTCGTCGACATTGGTCATGGTCCCCTCCTACGACATTACACCTTCCTTCCTTCCAAAAAAAAATTATTTATAAAACAAAAATTTTCTTCAGTGGACAGAATTCTGGAAACTGCGCTCTGCGGTGTGGATGGAGTCTGGACCAAGATAAATAAGTTGCCGCCGACAATTCGGCTCGTGTGTGATTTCGTCATAAAACATATTCTTCTAAATTTACCATTACAATTTTTCACTTTAATGTGTACCTTGTGAAATATATAGTGACATTGCTACACGACGACAAGTTATTGATCGTCATCAAGTGCTTTAGAAATCTTTTATTGATGTGTTGGGTCACTTCTAAATCTAGTGGTTGTGGTGTTGTTCTTTCTATCAAAACTTTGGTGCGACGAAACTTGGCAATGGTTTCTTTTTAAAGTTTTAATGTGCGATAAATTAGAATACAATGGTCAAGAAAAGTGAATATCAGAGCCCCACATATTCGGTGAGACTTATGCCTGCCTTTCCTGAAGGGAAAGCAAAGTGACCTATTTACCAAATATAATATTTTTTTTTTTGTGATCATTGAAGTCGGCTAGGATCGAACCAAAACAACAGGCTTAAGGAGCCATTTACCAATTGTACCAAGGACCTTTGTTGGTTACCAAAATAACTTTCAATGGCTATTGTGTTGTCTCGAAGAAACTAGAGGATCCTTAACCCTGAGTGGCCCTTTGCCAATCAACTATGTCCTACTGGGAAATGTAGGAGGACATAGAGAGACAATTAGACGAGTAAAAAAATTTTTGGGGATTGCGGTCTCTTAATTTCTGAGAGAAATGGATACATTTGTGGGGTGGACTTTGTTTGAATGGTAGGCCTTACCAAATGAAAAGCACAAGACTACTTTTGGAAGAAAGAGCAGTGCTTTTCACCATATTTTAGAATTTAAAACATATTCTAGTCTTCACGAGAAAGTTTCTCCGGGTAAGAACACAAAGTATACTTTGGGGAGCAATTAAAGTAAACAGTGAGGCTGCTAGGTTCATTGGACTTATGCTAGCCCTGCGAAGATTGGTGGTATGACAAAGGAAGCTTCAGTAAATAAAAAGAAGCATCAATAAAGAATTTTTTTTAAAATAAAAAAGAATTAAAGTGGCTGCATGTGACTATGGTGTTTATTAATGATTTCATTCACGAGTGTTTCCTCCTTTTACATGCCATGCTAGTCTGGTCTAGCTTTCTTTAATCCTTTTTAGTTCGTGCTATATTATCCTTAAAGGTTCTTTTGTAATTTCATTCTGAGGCTTCAAAGACGCTTGCTTCAACTATTTGATCCATTTCAAAGTACATGATTCAGTCTCTACTTGTTAGTCACTAATTCTAGTCAATCAAAAACCGGGCAAAAATTATCCATACGTTCACGATTTAGGAATTAATGAATAGAGTCAGCAACTTTTAGGGACTAAACTCTACACTTTTAAGATTCAAACTAAAAATTACATTTCCTTATTATTCAAACTAAAAATTGTTGGGATGGATTTGACAGGCCAGGAGGGCACTACGAGCACTCAAAGCATTGGTGAAGTTGCAAGCACTGGCGAGGGGCCACATAGTAAGAAAGCAAACTGCAGACATGCTCAGGCGCATGCAAACATTGGTTCGACTGCAGGCTCGGGCACGTGCAAGTCGTGTGAACATGTCAGATCATTTGCATTCTAGCAAGTCTTCACTATTTTATCATCCTGTAAGAAAACTTATTTTGCTTTGTGAATGATCTTCCAGAGTCATTTCTTAATAAGCATAGGCAAACGTGCTAGAAAGGCTAATAATTCAAAGTGCTTTTCTTACAAATAAAATTGTGTAGTGTAACCTTTCTACATTGGAGCTGATTGCATTTGACTTTGTAGACTTTTCAATTACCACACACTAATGTTAGGTTGCACATTCAAAAATGCTTACAACTAATTTACCCATCTGATTTTTAATTATATTTAATAATTGAAGATCCCTGAAGATCATGGGCACCCACTTCGTGGCTATAGCACAAAATTTGATGGATCTTCCATCCTGAAGGTACCCATGATTCTTCCCATGTACTGGAGTTTGAGATCTTTTGATGGAAATACATTGTCGCCCAAGAATGAATAATTGTTTGAATTGACTCCAAAACAGTTAGGAGATACAGCGTATAATTCTCTAAATTATAGCTCAATTAAATACGTGAACTTAAAAAGATTATACTTAACATCCTAAAATATTAGAAAAAGTGATAACATTACTTATCAGTCAAAATTAATGTATAAAATCACATGATTATCAAAAAATAAGATGTCTCCATCATCTTCTTCAACTTTCCCTATGCTTAAGATATCATCCAACAATTACATGGTTTTTAGAGGTCAATTGTACATGATATGTATGTATAATTTGACTCTGATAGGTTAGGACATAAACTGTTATGTTTTTTTAAGTTTGTGTATTAGTTGTGTAATTTGATTATAGTTCAGGTTCAGGGAAGTTATATCTAGTTTCTTCAAGAAGTTACTGAAAATGTTTAAATATTAAAAACAGGTTATTCTGCTTTGTTTCTTGTAGACGCAACAGTTCTCTTCTTTGGAATTGATTTACTCCAATGTTAAGTTTCATTCTTGAGTATAAACTTGCAGAGATGTAGTTCCAATGCAAATTTTAGGGAGGTTGGCCCAGAAAGAGCACAGTTTGGATCACATTGGTTAGATCGTTGGATGGAAGAAAGTGTTTGGAGCCACCCCAGAGATGCTTCACTGAGAAATGTGCGCATTGATGATGAGAAGAGCGACAAGATTCTCGAAGTGGACACATGGAAGCCACACTTGAGGTCTCACCGTAGTAGCAACTCCTTCCACGCATCACAATACTATTTAACATCTGATTACATCAACAATGAGATGGCATATGACTCCCCATCAAAAAGGTCAGCAAAAGCTCTTAACCAAAGCCTCTCATCACTAAGCTCCTTGAAGATTCAGAAAGGGAAAGAAGTAGTATCAGCTTCAAGAACTTCTGAGAATAGCCCACAAACACTTTCAGCTTCAGCTATACCTGGAAGTGGAGGTAGGAGAGGCTCTTTCACACCCACAAGGAGTGAGTGTTCTTGGGGCTTCTTTGGTTATCCAAATTACATGGCCAACACTGAATCTTCAAGGGCTAAGGTTAGGTCACAGAGTGCTCCTAAACAAAGGTTGGAGTTTGAGAGATATGGTTCAAATGGGAGGTATGTTCAGGGGCTCTGGGATTCAGATAGGGATGGAGATTTCAGGAGCAGGGCCTATCCAGCTTCATCCCGCTTGAACAGAGTTGGGAGTACCAATTTAAGGTGATGCTACAATTGTTATAACTAAGCAACCTCCAAGAACATAGAAAGAAAAAGAAAGCAAGTTTCCTTTTCTGGCTGGTTTTTGTGTGTTTGGCTGCAGTTGGATTTTGCTATGGAGATTTGGATTTGTTGAGTGGTCCAACTCTTAAATTGAATTTTTTGAATGAACTTTAGTTAAAGTAAGGTGAAAGAAAGAGAGGAAGATGTGGAGAACACCTTTGTGTGACTCACCTGGAAAGAGATGGTTTATTTCTTTCTTTCTTCTCACTTTAACTGAATTATACTTCAGAGGTTCTACACTAGAACACTCTCTGTTGTTGGAAGACCTTGAAATTTGTGTGCAATAACACAGTATTTTACACAGATCTCACAGAAAGATCCTATCTCCATAGCATTACCCTGCAATAGTTTTAGAATGTAAATTATTTTGACTGCAATCTATATTATTTGGCCATACATTGCTGACGTGAGGGATGTTTGTTTTTAAATTATAAGTGGCTTTTAGTGTGTTTGGTTATTTTGAAATATTTTATTTTTCTATAGGAAGCATTCACTGATAAAGTGGATTTATTGTATCATTTACTTTTGGATTAAGTGATATTTTGGTTCAGATTATTATTATTATTATTATTGAATCCATTTCTTAAATGGAAACGTATTTCATAGTCAAGTAGTCAATTAATTCTATCAAAGGATGAAAACAATGTCAATGTTTTATTGTAGTCTATTAAAATAACTTTTGCAATCAACATGGATTTTACATTAATCGAGTTAATAAATTGATGAAGATAATGATGCAATTATTTTTATTTATCCCGTAGTTTGGCTTAGTTTATGTCATTTAAATTATGAAATTTTTTTAATACCAGTTGGTTTTTGAAAGAAACATTAGATTTTACTAATTCATAGGAAGTTGAGTTGGATATAGGTGTAAAGTTTTTTAATAATTATTTTTATTTTCATACACAAGATTCCAATCCAAAACCTTGTTTAAAGGAAATAAGTGTTGATTTACTTATACCATCTGATGTTGTTGAAACTCTTTTGTTTTTCTCGAGATTCAAAATTCTTAATTTATTTCCCTTTATGTTAAAAAAAATTGTATAATAAATGTACCTTTGCCAATTATACGAATTATTATCATTCATATTGATTTGCTGTTAATATGAGGATTGTGCTGGTATAAAAATCATCAAAGACTACGCTCAAATTTTTTAAAAACTAAATTACCAAATTGAAAAGTGAATTTAACACTTATTTAATCTAATTAAATCCATGCATAAACTTTTTTCAAATTTTGAATACATAGAACTAATTTGAGCTAGCTTCTTGACATGGATGGACTAATTATGATGGACCCATGAATTTCCAGCTATCAAAGTAATCACTGCTTGAAGGGGACCTATGCTTTGTGATGAGATATGATTGTTACATTACATAATAATATCTCATGAACTATCAACAGTTTTCAATCAAAATCTTAATCATTTTGCTAATTTTTTTATTAGATTAAGTACCTCTAAAACATGCTTGAGAAATAGTGAGAATCTTGTAAAGCTAAACAACTTTTTTAATTAAAAAAATTTTAATTAAATTAGGTTTTGGGGGCTCATTATAGTCCTAATATATTCATGGCTTAAAAAGTACTTATAGAGGTATTCACAAATTACTTACTAACAAGGTCCTCATATTGATAATAAAATTCGCACTCAAATTTTTGTAAGATATATGTTACATATTTATCAATCAAGTCAATTTTTATTGGCTAAAATTAAATACCTTTTCAAATCAACTATGCAAGAGGATGTCTATTCATTTCATAGTAATTAATGCTTCAAAACTTAAAACTTAGATTGAAAAATCTTCTCTCCTACCAAAACTAGCTAGCTGTATATAACTCTTACAAAATATTTCACTCTTGGTACTTTGAAACTGATAGCCTTATCTCTTAACTTCAGTCACTGTACGTCTAACTTGTAAATTTATCTTATAATAGAAAAGAGACAAATTTTGTGCCATTCTTTTGGCTGCCAAATCCGATCAATTTATCAAATACTTGTTCTTGTTTTGATTGCATCTTTTAGTTAATTAATATAGCCAGTAATTTTATGAACTGCTATTCAGGTCATTTCTTGGCATTAGTGCAGCCAATTTCTTAAATTTGATTCATCACCATCGTCAATTCTCACAAGATTATCTTTCTTAATGGAATTTTTTTTTAATTTTTTAGATAAATTGATGCCCATCGATTCAGCCAATTCAACCCATGAACGTTGGTTTAAAAAATAAATAAATAAATAAATAAAACCATAAACAAATAAATCATACTTTAATTCAATCAACAGTAATTAAAACATCTCTCTTAAAATATCAGATGTGAATCAATGAAGTTGACCAAAAACCAACCAAAATTGCTCAAGAATCAATAAAAATTGATTTTTTATTTTTTATTTTTTGCATAATACTAAAATTAACAATATGTTAGTTCAATTGCAACCAATTCAACTACAATTAAATCACGGCTAAACTTAGTAACCTCAAATCAGTATTCCTGCTAACTCAATGACTACTCTCATCTTAGAAACATTGATTTATATATAATAATAATAACTAGTATAGATCTCACACTTTGCACTAAATCTAAAGAATGAGAGGAACTGCCTATGACTTATTATTAGTGTTGCTTATTAAAGTCTTTTTTATATAAAATATATATATCTACCACCAAATGCTTGGTTTAACTAGTAAGAAATTATATTAGTTTAATTAGAGATATCGAGTTTGAGTCCAAGAATTTAATTACGTTAAATGCTTGGTGATAAGATTTATTATCCGAAGGAGTCCAACCTAACTCAATGCGAATTAATCAAAATCCTAATAAATCTTCTCATAAAATAGGATAATAAAAGGATAATGGGTGTATGTGTAAAAATATGTGTGTGTGTGTGTGTACCCACTGTAGATTCAGAGAAGAAACCGTATCCAACCAATCTGCTTTTTGGGCAGTCCTAATAGTCAGAAACGGATGTGAAAAGAAAAAGACACATGAAGCAACATAGGACTCCATACTTGTTTTATTTTTCCTTGAAGATAGGTAGGTACATGGAGGAAACTGCAGCCTAGGATGCCCACTCAGGCTATCCATCCGCAACAGTTGAACAACAACACTGGTTACTGTTACATATATAGGAAGCTGCTTGTGATTGTGATGTTATAGAATCTGTTGTCTGTGGTAATGTCTCTCTCCCTCTCTCTCTCGCTCTTTTTGCTGTTCCTTTTCCTCTTTCACCTTTGTTTTGTTTAATTACAATACAATTTCACTACAGATCAGCTTTTCAATTCATTATGCCTCAATCATTTCTTTTTTCTGTGTCTTATTATATCTCATCTACTCTATATTCAACAACTTCCATACACCATGACCTTTTTCTTTTTCTGGCAAACTGTAAAGCTGGTACTTCATTAACCCAAAATAGCTACCATATCTGAAACTTTATTTTATCTTACCGCTGCACTGTGTGTTTATATTTATATGTGTATATATATATACATATATATATATATATATTTGGTGTGAAGCATGAGCATTCTTGACCAATAACAAATATTAATCTTTTTTTCTCAGGTACCTGATGACAACGAGTTGACCTTCTCTCAATTAAGTTTGCTTAAAAAATAAGAGCTCTTACTACTCCACCAACCTAAATTGGGGGATTTATATAGATATATATATTTATATATAAACACACAATTTTTATTATTTATTAATATTCTTAATGTCTTATTTGTTTACCAAATAGTTTTTATTTTATCTATTATATATTCTACTTATATATAAAAGAAAAATAAATGACATGGTTTATTATTGTAAATGAATGTTTATAAGTTCACACCAAAAATAGTATTGAATTTAAAGGAAGAAGATATCAACAGTGTGCTGCATATGCTCTGAAAAATAAAACACACTATTAATGAGTTGTAGATGTATAGTTTGTTGTAGATTTTATATTATATATTAATTATTTCTTACATACTTTAAATACAGAATATTTAGTATACCATCATCTTAATTATTAGTTTTATATTGAATTGAATCTTGGACGGCTGTGAAGAAGTTTGTATTTTATAAACAAGGAACCAAATAATGGGTATAATCCATAATACATAATTTGGCAAATGTCCAAAAAATTGTACACTTTAATGTTTACTCATACATGAAAATTGGATCCCAATTCATTAGACTATTCTCCTCGTGACTTTTAGTTGAAAAAGTCTACTGTAGCTAACTACAAACTAGGATTATTTTTTTTTTATTCCCTCAAAAGTTAGAGAAAATCCATTTAATTACACTCCAAAAAGAATTCCTATAATACATGCTTAAAAAAATTTAAACAAATCTCTAATTAAAATGTACCTTAACCATAGGGAGAAAAAGCTAGAGTTTCACGTCCGGGATGAGGGTACGCTGTTCGTGCATCACAGTGAGCTAGGGATATGTCTTGGATCACCGTTGCTACGCTTTGGGCCAGATGGGTTGTGGGCTGAGTCCGCTTTTGATGGGCTTCCTAATATTACTATTAAATTTCAATAATCAAGCATTTGCAATAGTATATAAAAAAAAAAAAGTCAATCAGCAATTTAAGATAACGTGAGCGTAAAGAGTTCTCTTAAATAAGAAGTTGAATGTGTAACTCCCAATCTTTGTATGTAGATATCAAGATATCAAGAGATGAGTAGGTCTCTTAAGCATGCTAGCACAGTTAGTAGATGACTGACACAGTCAACTAATATGATCCTGAGAAAATTGGTAGATAACTGAATTATTAAACATGTCCTGAATTCTATCCCTAATTATGTGTATAAAAATATTTTATTGAAAGAAGTAAAACCCACTTCGATTATCTCTACTCCTAAAAAGAATTAATTTTTAGTTGTTGGTCAAATAATACCTTTAGTGCTCATAAGAATATAAGAGAGAGAGAGAGAAACAAGTCATGAACATTGCATTTCATTTTTCAAACTCCATGCAATTCATAGAAAATTTGAATAATGAAGCTCAATACCTTTTGATATAAATAAAAGTACTCTTTTATATTTTTATAAATTTTCTAATTAATTGAGCTTTTTTAAACATGAAATGAACACTTATATATATATATATTATAGATATAGATATAAACATTTTGTGTTTGTGGTCCTTGAGGGGGACTTGTAATTAAGAAACAATGGAGAGGACCATAAAAGAAGTGGACGGAATTTAAATATAAAAATGTGGTTATAAGAATATCCATGATGGACACGACTACAACCATTTGAAAACTACATGTATTAATAAAAATCTGTGTGTTTTTACCCAAAAATTAAATAAATAACATATAAAAATACATTTTACCTGATTTGATTGGAACAAAGTAGGTAAAGTATTAAGTATCTAAGTTTTTTCTAAATAAATAATATAGTTCATCTCAAATTTTATGTAAATATATCACTCTAATTAGCTTGAAAGGACTTGCATGTAATTAATTAATGCTGCCGCACTTGGAGGAATTGCACTTGAGGATCAAAACATGAAGTTAATTATAATTTAAGACCAAAAGTTTAAAAAATTACAACAAAAGACCAGTGGCTGTAAAGTTAAAAATGGTTTAGATTACAAAAAGACCCTTCCAAAGTTGCTAAATACCCGTTTAGAAGAGGTATTTTGTAATCTAACCATTTTTTTAACTTTAAAATCATCAGTCAGTTATAATAATTTTTAAACTTTTTATCTTAAATTATAATTATAATTAACTTCATATTTTGGTCCCAATTAACTGTGATTCTCCCGAGTTATTTAAGAGGAGGGTGGCATATATCAACATGTGTATATATATATATATATATCAATATTTCAATTTCAAGGATGTGGGGTGTGTATTTATGTATGTGGCAATGCCATGAAAAAGAGGGTGTTGAATTAATTTAAGGATTAGTTGGTTGCAACGGCTTTGCTGTTTGATTCGGGTGAGCATACCCCTTTATTTAATGTTTTTATTTTTTAAAAATTAAACCCCTTTATTTTTTCTGGCTAAAAAAAGCCCCTTTATTTAATGTTCCCTCATAGCAAAGTATCACTCACGTCGTTCTTGATTTGACAATTTATGGAATCAACTCAACAACACGTTTTTACAATAGCAAACGAAGTTCAAATCTCCATAATTGTAGGATATACAAGAACTTATCATTGTTGATATATTATAAATTTTATTATATATCATAATATATTGATGATATATTCAACCACGGATTCTCTAACTTCGTTTTTTTTTTAACCAACATTCTCTAGCTTGTTTTTTACTCTTCCATAATCAATGGATTTTTATTTTTTGGTGTTCGAATGCTTTGTTTGCATTTGACAACCTCTTTGTGAAATTTGACAACTAATTTACAGCCGAAGTCTAGAACTTCACGTAATATTAATAATATAATTAAGAGAAGTTATTATAATTATATAAGACTCCTTTAATCGAATCACGCGAATTAAGAATTGAAATTAAAACTAATTAATTACTTTGATTTTTTCAAAAATTCCTATATTTTTTTATAATTACACTTATTTAATTTCTCTTTCTTTTTCTTCGATACATTAAATAGGGGCTTTTTTTGGAAACATATAATAAATGTTACCTCGTATATTGTAAAGGATCTTATATTTAGGATCAGGACAAAATGTGCTATATATAAAACAGAGGAAGTATTTATTATTTCCATGACTTGAACTTAGATTTTCCCTCCCTCCCTCTTTTGCTGCGGATAGGCTTCTTAGTCTCTCCTATACATCATCTTTACTGAAGCAAGATTCCTAGCTAAACAATGCTGCATATGAAAAAAAAAAAAAACGGTTGATGTAATTTGAATTTGGACAAAATGTCAGAGAACATTAATATTAATAGTGTTATGAAATCATGGAAGACCCGCCTAAATTAGATTTTAATCTACCGCAAAATGGATAAGAACTAATAAAATTGGTCAAAAATTAAGAAAAATTGATGTGGAACTAGCTAGTATAGAAGAAATTCACCAAAAAATTAATTGGAAAAAAACACGACAATGTTATTAAAAAAATGAGTTGAAGTGGCTAAACTGGTAAATCAACAAACACAACCTTAATTTGGGCTAATTGCTGAAACAACCCAAAACTAAAGTTTTAAGAGATGATAACAGTGGGTAAAATCAATGAAAATCGTTCTTTAATTTTAAATAAAGAATATAAATACACAAAAAGTAAAAAATGTATTAATTTAATTACAATATGACCAATTCAATCAAGTTTTAAATCAGTATCTATATCAACTTAATGACCAACTCAATCATTATAAAATATAAAATCAATAACAAGATATATTATTCAAAAATTAGGAACAAAATAACTCATCAAATTCCGTACAATACACAGAAAAATGTTTAGTCATTAATTAGAATGATTTATAACAAGAAACAATTTCACTTATTGAAAACTCAACGTGATGCATAGAGAAACAATGTATAATTTTAAATTTTAAAAATATAATAAAGAATGAAAACATAAAAGCAAAAAAACCCGTACGAATCACAGTCAATTTCGGGCTGAATAGTGAAGCCCAAAGAGACCCCACAGAGGCCCGGCAAGGCAGCGATAGAAGAGAAGGCGGGACTGTTCGAAGCAATGAGCCCCATTAAGCATATGCAGGCAACTCGTTTCTCATAGCTTGAAGAGCTAGCAATGACATTCAACCCCGACACCGCATTACAACAAGGTGACCCCGGAGCGGGCCCCGCCCACCTGCCGCAGATGAAGGCGGAGCACGCCGAGAAAGCCTGTGTCACTGCGGAGCATTCTCCTGTGGCCGACGCAAATGGGCCCCACCACACTAACAACATTATTATCAATGCCTCCTTTGTCCTTGCCATGTCCACCAAATCGTCAAATTCTATCTTCACACTCTCTTCTTGTTGTTATCATCGGATTGTGTTCTGAAAAGCTAAAGCTTTCCAGGTTGGATCAGTTGGTGAGTCATGAAATTTGGATGAAGTTTCTGGCTTGCGTGACGCAACTGATTCAGAAAAATGCATTGTTGTCCTTACAATACGATGTGTTCCTTTGAAGTCATTAGCAAATATAAAATACTGGTCAAGTTTCAGTGTGAATGATCTGACTTATTTTGGTCACGTAATTTAAAAAAAAAAATTAACATGAGGACATTTGACTGAAATATCGTAAACTCAATTATCGTTTGAGTACGCAAAATACAAGTTGGAGGTACATGTAGTTTTCATTTTCAAAGGGCAAATTTTTAATGGGCCGAAATGTACTTTTAATATTTTAATATTGTTTTTTAAGTTTTTTATTTTGTCATTTATTTTGAATTTCATTTTAGACCTTTTAATTTCATTTAATCTTAATTTAATTAGTCCTCTAACTTCATTAAGATTCACTTTTGTCTTTCACAAATTTACCTCAGGTTTAACTAATACACGTAATTTCATTTTAATTTAATATTTTTAGGAGGAAAAAAAATACTTGAGTAGTTTTCATGAGAACGAAATAAAATAAAAAAGTGAGATAAACTTAAAGAATTAATGAAATAAACTAAAACTAATAAAAGTAAGGAACAAAATTTAAATTTGGAACAGATTAAATTATAATAAACTAACATCAATTGTCTGACCAGAAATTCTATATAAAGTTTTAGAATTAAATTTGAATTAAATAAAACTAGAACATGAAAGTAGAATAAATAAAATTAGAGGACCATGTGAAATTTGCCTTGTATGCATGACAGTGTCCTGAGAAAGAGGGTATCCAATGTTAGAAGTATTGATTGGCTGCAGCAGCTTTGCCCTTTCATTTGGATATGCATCCTCCTTTATTTAATATTGCCATGGAGAATATTAGTATGATCCATGCTTAAGAATGACACGCATAAATTGAGAAATATTGCCTCATATTAACTTGTCGTATTGTTCTTAATTTGCCAATTTATGTAATCAACTAAACACGTCTCATTTATCACATGAAATTAGAAAAATGAATAACATTAATTATAATTTATAGATAATATAATTTGTTATAAATTTTATTACATGTATTAGTACTTCCTTTGATCTCAAATATAAGAAAAAAAAACTTATTTATTCATACTAATGAAATTAGTTAAGGTCATTTAATTTGTAATAAAATATTTTTTTTCAAAATTGCCTTCAATTTTTTTACACTATATTAATTAATGCTCATTTATTTGATGAGAGGTATATTGGGAATACTATATTTATTACTATAGAAATCTACAATTTTTCTCTTATATTTTATACCAACCCTCTCCTCTATACTTATATTTAAGACTAAAGAGAGTATTAGTTTAATTTTTTTAAGTAGCAACCCATGCAATATATCATGAATTGATCATACTTCAACTAAAGGATTTATCGGAGTTCAAACTAATCCAAATCAAGGCAGCAAGGACAAAGAAAGATAGAGCTCTCATATCAACTATTTAACATAACTACATTTTCATGATTCAAACTTAAGACTTCCGAGGTACAATTTCATGTGAGTTGAACTTAATGCTTGGTCACAGGAAATATTAATTTATTGGTATGTTCAACCAAGACTCTTCGGGGATTCTCCAGCTTATATATAATGAATGGCATTCATTGTGGTGTTCAAGAAGGCTCTGTTTCCATCTGACTACCTCGTGCAATTTGACAACTAAGTTGCAACCAGGTCTAAAACTACACGTAACGTTTTAATAAATAGAATTTCCCTCTCCTGCTGCTCATAGGCTTCTTTCTTGAAGTCTCTCGCGGGCAAGCTTCCAAAACAATGCTACATATTACATCGTCACAACTAAATTAGAATAAAATAACATTAAAGAGCCGTTTGATTTCTTGCAACATGATGTAATTATAAGGTAAAACAACTTTACATTACCATATTGAACCCATTTCGATATACAACGTTACGTTACATTGTGAGAGCTTCATCATATCAAATCTATAATCATCCTTAAAGACCTGATAAATATTGATCCTAATGTAAAGGCCGATAAAAATTTAAAATACCCTTCCTTCCATTCATCCTTATATTACGTAGATTCAAACCCCCTTAAATCTTAATGCTAGAAATACATGTTTGTGGTTATTTCTCCTAAAAGATTTCCCACATTTAATCATCATACAATGATTGATACACTGACCATATAATAAAAAAATGTTTATTATATCATTTAAAAAATTGTTGAGTAATAATAATAAAGAGATAATAAACAATATAAAATAATACAGTTTACACATTTCGTAGAAGAATCATGATTGTGTGAGCACAAATACAGATAAACTAGCTGACATCAGAGAGACAGAAATGAGACGCAAAATGGATTTCATGTACAAATAAATTCTTTGGATAAGAAAAGTATCGATAAATCCAGAAAGACAGACAAACCAATAATTGATAATAAAGAAAGAAGATCAACAAACCCACTTTCTAAAAGCTAAAGCTTTACATATAGACAAAGGAAAAATCCCTCAAGATGCCCTCTCTTTGTTTATCTGTCATCGCATTTCCATTTAGAAGTAGGAACACAGCTTAAGTAATGACACCAATGGCAGTGATCATACCCATTCTCCTTCCGGAATAGCATCACCAATGCGATAATTAACCTTCCATTACAAAACAAGTCAACTCAGTACTAATTCACAACAATAATCACAGACATTAACATTAGTTACTGTAACAACTTGGATCAAGAACCCAGTTAAAAGTGATCCTGTGTTCAAATGATAATAATGTTAGTGTTTGAGAAAATGAACTCACCCAGATGTTAGCAGAAAAAGAGAGACAATCCAAAAAACATATTGGTACGCCTTGTATTTTGACTTGATTCGAACATTGGAAGGAAGGTGCTGCCGCTCTAGCCACCCGAATTGAGGACGAGGCAGCAAAATAAAGCCAAGGAGGAACCCCGTCAGGAATCCGCCGATATGAGCAAAGTTATCAACATGTGGCAAAATGCCTATGGCAAGGTTGATGACAACAATAACCAGAAGAGTGAGTAAAGCTGCTGCCTACAAAAGCAGAAAAAAGGTTTCACTCATTAATCTCATCAAATTTCTTGTATTGACTTGTTTATTAAGGTTCACAGCTTCAAGTTATGATGAAAGTAACTAATCGCAAAGAGAAAATATATGATCATATTTCAATTTTCAAAATTAAAAGAAAGGAACAATGGGATACACTGACCTTATTGGTATAAATAGTCCAGTTTGTAAGAAGTTCAGAAAGCATCGCGCCAAGAAGTCCAAAAAGAGCACCAGAAGCACCAACAGAAATGTTGTTTCTTATAAATAAACAAGACAGCACACTTCCACCAAATCCAGACAACAAGTAAATGACTCCTATCCTCACTGCCAAATTTTTCACAACAGAAAAAATATAAGAAACATCCATGCATAAAAATTAAACCTAAGAAGAGAGTAACAGCTATGAAGTTGGTAAAGAGTTTATGTTGATGTTTGTCCTGATTTTCTGTAGACTCCATTAAAATACTTGAATTCAATTAAAGAAAGATAAAACAAACTGGAAAAGGGATAACGTACAAAATCCAAATTGTTGTTCCAGGCGAATGCCAATGAAGACAAGGCTTAACATGTTTGCAACCAAATGAATAACTCCAGCATGTAACCAAATGCAAGTGACAAGTCTCCATCCCTGATGATGATTCACAACTTTATCCCATTGAAGGGCTCCCATGTTTGTTAACCTTCAAAAATCAGAAAAAATGCTTCAACTCAATAATTTAGCTAAACAGAAACTCTCCAAGCTAAAGAAAGTGTATATCCAAATAACTGCAACTTAGACAATCGGAAAACAAACCCCACACATGCTCATATTTCCTTTTTAGAAACATTCAAATAAACCATATCAGACAAAATTGTAGCGTAAATATTGAGTTAAGTACCAAAACAAGACACACTTTCATACCAACACACCAATTTAAAAAAATCTCTGATTCTTTTTTTGTTTTTCCTTTCCATGTTTATGTCCAGACTTTGTAAAAGTTGATATAGAAACATATAGAGAGAAATATTCAAGCATGCAGAACCTGTAATCATGCTGTATTAAAACTGCAATTTAAAGATAATAAGCTGCACTTTGTGTTGTATGTTTGTGTATAGCCTATCTTCTGAATTGAAAGCTGTTAAACCCACTCAAAGAAATACCATAACCCAGCAAAGTCACCTAATGCAAGCAGCTAATGTTTCAGTAGGACGACATTTAACCATTGAAAGAGCTTCCTTCTTCCTTTATTTGTTTATTTTGTTTCCTAATAACTACCACAGAGATAATTAAGATTAAAACAATCTTATTTGATAGATTTCCTTTCTGCGCAAGGAGTGGAGGAGTATGGAGGATTTCAAGACTAACGCCACTATTTAAAATTAAACAATTTTTACTAACCTACAAACTTCGACTCTAAAGCTCTTTAGCAGTAAAATACCAGAAACTAATTTCCGTGGGCAAATTATCTACCATTCTCAAGTATATAAGTGAAAATAAAACTCATGAGAATTTTCCGGGAAATTTCCATCTAATGACTAACAAAATCAGGAATGAGATAAGAAAACGAGACAGGGCTATCAGTCGCCATTATAACACAAAGCTCTGATTGGACCAGTTTACCTAATAATTAATTACCTAGGTATAGAACATCAAACAGGCCAGCAAGAGGAGAGAATCGTCTAGTTTCATCTGGTAGAATTAACAATTTCAAGTATTGTCATCAAATTACGAAGATACCCAATTCACAGAGTAAAAAAAATCCAAGACTGCAGCCAAGAAGCAAAGAATCGCGCTGGAAAATAAAATTAACTAAATTAGCGGAAATAAACAATGGGAAATTAAATCTTACGTATAAGAAGAAGGGCCAAACAAGGGATTCTCCCGCAAAGGCTGGAAGGATAACCTGCCAAGAAACCTAGCCACGCACTTGTCCTGATAAAAGCCCTGATTGTGCTTCGGGCAATTGTTGATATACATGGTGACAATGAAAACAGCAATATTGGCGACAACAAACATGGGAACCAGCCATGATGTCCAATGGGTTTCTAGATCAACAACGTAGGAGGAAGCAGAGTAGGTGTTGTTGTCTGCTCTGTTCTTGGTTCCGCCTCCTCGCTCTAGATCTCGATCAGCCATAACCGTATTGTCGCGTTGCGTCTCCAACAAGGTATCGAGAGAGAAGGAGACAGATTTGGGGAAGAGGTGTAGTTGGTGAAGGGCTTGAACGGAGAGAAGTAGCAGTAGTGGGGGTGGGGTGGTGATGGAATGGGGTTGTGGGAGAGGGATTTGGGGATTTATAACTGCGCAGTAATCAAAGATGAATGATATAATGATGCCGACTTGGACACTGATTCTCTGCTCTGTCATATGTGGACAATATGTAAGGCAGTGGCAATCATCTAAATATTTTTTTTTCAGGCGAAAAAAACATTTAATTTTTTTCAATTATATAAATATTAAATGAAAATTTTAATTTTTTATTTTAAAAATAAAATGATAAATAAAAATAATTTGTTTAAAAAACACGTAATTCAAAAAAATTATCGTATATCTTTCAAAACAAATATATCATTTCCATAAATAATGTGATCTAATTTCAATGTCACATCAAAGATCAAAGAATAATAAATAATACTGATAATGATACTAACGCGGGTTGGTACACAAATGTTTAAAATTTAAGAAAAAAAATTTATTCATGGGCTTGGGTGGAGTCAATTTTGTGCAAATACCCTCAACAAGATGCCAATGGCACTCAGATTACATGATAGAGTTAGATTCTTTTCATATTTTTAATTTTTTAATATTTTTTTCATATACAATCTTTTTCATAATTTTCTCTCTGTTACAATTAAATAATTGAAAAAGTTATATATTAATGGATAATATATTTGATTTACTCTCTCCTTGGCTAAGGAGAGAAAATGAGGGGGAAAGAAAATAGAGAGAGAAAAAAGTGGAGGGAGTAATTTTTTCTTCATATATCTATTTGAATAAAAAAATTAAGGAGAAGAAATAAATAACTAATTTTAAATTGATAATAATATTTTTACTATTTTTAAAAAAATATTTATATATAATAAAAATTATTATTCTATCATATTATTTATATAATTTTCATATTATATTAATAAATAAAATTAAAATATAATTTTAATTTTATTCTTAATCAAAAATTATTTTATCTAATCTTAATTTTTCTAATTTTTAAAATTATTTTTTTATACCTTCATTTAAAAAATTTAAAATAATGCTAAAATTGAAAAAGAAAGTGTGAAAGTGCAAAAATTAGTAGAATAATGTTAGAAGGAAAATGTTCTCTCCAAAATCTTTCTATTTTGAGAGAGAAAAATCGAGGAGAAAAATATGTGAAACCCATGCATTATCTTTTTTAAAGTTTTCTCTTCCCCTCACTTTTCTCTCCATAGCCAAGCAAAGGAAGAGACAATTTTCTCCCCTATTTTCTTCCCTACCTTTCTCTTTCCCTTTCTTGTCTTCCCAGCTAAACAAAAGGTTAATGATATGCATTTATTATTGTAAGTGAATGCTCATAAAAATAAAATCACAATGCTTATTTATAATAATTAATAATAATAATATATTTAGTTTAATATTAAAATTAGTAATTTTTCACCATTCAAATCAAATAAATACAAAAAATTATATATGAAGAGAAAATATGAAAATGATCCAAAATCTTAGTAGGATTTCTCCTAGTATTTTCAGCACACACCATTAATTCTTTTAAATAATATAAATGCATTAACATGATTCTGATTTTCTTGTACAATATAGTATTTCGGTAAAGAAAGTGGTAATTCAAAATAAAAAATAAAATATAAATTATTCAGATTAAATTCAAATAATCTATCCCAATTTAATTAAAAATAAACTATGTTTCACTTTTTTTTGTCCTAATGGTATCCCTAATTGACAATTAATCATTTTAAAATATAAAGATCACTAATTTCATCTTTTTAACAATGATTATGTTGAATAGAAGAGGTTTGATATCTCTTAAATGAGATTATAGGTTTAAAATTTGTGAATAAAAAATAGTTTTATTTAGAAAAGATACTTTCATTTAAGTTAGACAAAGTTAAAATTTACTAGACATTATTCCAATACATTACAGTATTAGGATCAAACAATCTTACAAAAATAATTTGAATACATGAACATGATTTTGATTTTATATAATATATTATTTTTGTAAAAATTTTAGTAATTAAAATAAAAAAATAAAATATAAATTATTCAGAGTAAATTCAAATAATCTATCCCAGTCTAAATAAAAATAAAGAATGTCCCACCTTTTTGAAATGCGTGCCAAGATGTTGAGACAGCGTGGCGGATGGTGATTGGGCAGGCAGAAGAGAGAGAATTTGTGGAAGAAACAGGGGATTGTGGCCAGCGTACGCGGTTTTTCGCTTTCAAGACTGTTTGCGTACCGGAAGGTTCCGTTGAGGCGTTGAGCAATAAGGAGCACACACTCGGAACTTTCGAAAAAAGCCACGTGTTGGTTACTTCCCCGCGGTTGTACTTTAAATCGACGGGTTTAGGTTAGGTTTATCCCTCCCTCTTTGTCGGTCCATTACATCAATCACGTCTCCCTTTAATGGCAAATATTCTTTACATTACCCTCCATTATCCGAAGATTTAATTTTTTTTAATTATAATCATTACAACCTTTGCAATTACAATGAAGTTTAAAAAAAAATTCAATTCAATTATTCATAATTACTCTCTCCGATTCAAAATATAAGAAGTTTTTAACTACTTCACGTATATTAAAAAAATATTACATTCTTAAATTTCTTAAAAAAAACTCAACATCCCATTTTTATCCTTATTAATTACTAATAATTAAATTTATTTTCACTCTTTTTTATTACAAATTACGAGACTGATCTTCAATGAACATGGATAAAAAAAGTAAACTCTACTAAATATTACATAATATATTATATTTTAGATCAAAAAAAGATTTTAGAAAATTCCTTATATTTTGGATCGAAGAGAGTATGTATTACTCCCCCCACTCCCAATTATAAAAAAGTTTTGGAACTTTTTATTTTGTTTGAAAATATAAAGATATGGATAAAATTTATGGAATAATTAATATTATTTTCTTTTATATTCTTAAATAATTAAAAATGTATTGACAATTATTAATAATTAATTAGCATCACTCTAGAATTTTAATGTGGGCAATTCTAAAAAAAAGTTAACATTGTAACACAATTAATAAGTTTAATTATTAAAATAGTTTTTTTTAGTACTCATAAAATAATTATTTATTTCTTATAATTAGAAAAATAAGAAGTATATAATAAAGATAATTAAAATAAAAGAATTCTGCTGTTTTTCTAGTAGGCTTTCTTTCTATTTGCTTTCACTACAAATCAAACATTTTTTCTAACATCATAAATATTTTTTAACTGATAATTACAAATTAATTTTTTTAAAATATAAATATTATTAAATTAGATTTTTTCACTTTTAATAAGATATTGCCTGTACAGACAATAAAAAATCAAATTTCAAGATGAATTTTTAACAGCTCAGATTGATTTATTCTTTTACAAACGTTCATCACTGGAATAAATTATCTACCGAGTGAATAGAAACTTGGATCCAAGACGATGAAGACGACAGAAGGAGGGTCAACATGAAAAAAGTTGGCAACAAAATAACGTTGTTTGGAATATTAAGTACCTATCCAGATTTATATACACACATATATATAGGACGCTGACAGCTCATAAGTGACTTGAACGCGGATGAAGGCATTTGTCATTGTGGTGTGTCAATTCACCATTTATTTTATTCTTTTTCTAATTCTAATTATAGATAGATATGCATATGTTAATGACAAGTTTACGTGAAATTTATATACAATAACTTTATAATTAAGAGCAAATGAGAATTTTAATAAGACAAAAAAAAGAAGAAGCATTTCTCATTTCTTTAAGGTATTACCAAATATTTAGTATACTATCCATGTTTATAAACATTTAAGTATAAAAACTTACCTAAGAATTTATTATTATAGCATACTAAATATTTGGTAGTCCCTTGAAGAAATGAGAAATTAATCTGCATACTGTCAATAACATAATTTTCTTTTCAGATGGAATAGAATGAAATACCTATTTTAGTATGGGTACCTTTAATATATATATATATATAATTTATAAGATGTTTTATATAATAAATTTTTTATCCACAATATGGGATGTTATATATTATCCCTCCAATTTTATCCCTCTCATTAATTTTCTAGTACTCCTTGTGACAAGCAAAAGCCAATTAAAAGCTCTCAAGTCCCTACAATAATAATAATAATAATAATAATAATAATAATAATAATAATAATAATAATAAAACATTTAATAAGAGTAAAATGAAAATTTTAGGTAATTTTTTATGAATTTAAGATAAAAAATAATTTTCTTAATATACGTATATTTTATACAAAATATCTTATAATATAAAATAAATTGAGTATATCTCAATCTCCCTACATTGGAAAGGTATTTCTTCACCCTTGTGCCTGCCAAATGGAAAAAAAGTTATGGGGTATTAGTCTTTTTCAAAGAGATAGTAAACATTCATATTGTTATAATATTTACAAAACTTTCTTTGTAATATTTACAAGACTGTCTTTATAATACTATATATTTTTATATATATATATTTAGTGTGTAACTTCTTTATTTAATATGCTTAATATAGTAAAGCCCGGTGTTATAATTAGATAACTTGAGATTGCAATTCATTCCACAACTAGGAGGATACCCATAGGAGGCAATGTGATGGAGTGTAGCAATGAAAACTCCCTCAAAAGTAGTAATTAAGAGCTACGTTTTTTTTTTCTTTCTTTCTTTCTTTAAAAAAAAAAAAGAAGTAGCCAAGTTCAAGCACTTAATAGTTACCCTGTAGTTCTCCAAATTTAATGAAGCTTATAGGTAATTCCAATGTGTATTGTGTAATTCCTTATTAGCTATTATATACTCTCCGTCTCTGTTAGATTTGCTGGTTTCCCAAGAGGAGGGTGAATTGGGAAGATTAAAATTTTATGCAAAAGTGTAAAAGAGCAGTGAAAGCAAGACTGACAGAAAAATAGAGTATAAAATATAACAAAGTGAAAATCAAGATAAGGGAATAGAAAACACAATTATTTATCCTAGTTCGGTCTCTTTCTCTTGACCTACGTCCAGTCCTCAAGCAATCACTTGAGATTTTCCACTATCTTGCAAGAATTCGTTGGGCTTCTTGTAATGTCACAGTACAACTCTATCCTCTGTTCTAAGAGCTTGCAGTTTCACTCTTTGCACTCTATCTTAGTGCTTCCCAAATCCCTTGTGAAATCCCCTCACAGGAATATATATCTTCTAGATGAAGATGAGATTGTTTACAACAAATAAACTCTCTGATTTAGAGTAAATATGACAGTTGAAGTACTAGATAGGAAGTGTGTGAGAGTAGAAGGCTTTAATTAAAGAATTTTTCAAAGTTTCAGTATATACAATGTAAAATCGTTACCCATACTTTCAAATAAAGTTCTATTTATAGATTTATGTCTTAACTATTTGTTAGAAACAATATCTAGCCGTTAGTGACATTACCCAATAGTTACACTGTAAAACTATCTGTATACCAATCGCATTTAATGCAGCTGACATCCAAAGTTCAAATTTTGGGGAGTAACAGACGAATTTCGCAGAGATCATAAACTAAAGATTTTGACGTTGAACTTCGAAATTCGTCTGTTCTAAAACAAAATTCAAATTTTCATCTTTGACAAATGTTTCTATGTTTGAAAAAATGAATTTTCAAGTTTAAAGTTCTTCTGGTAAGTGTGAACAGTTGTTCTATATTGCTACAGTGCCTTCAAAGTTCAAATTTTGGTGCCCAAAATTCATCTGTTAGTGAGCAACACAATATGGCATAAAAGTTTTTCTTTTCAAAATTCGAATGTTCAAATACCAAAGTTCGTCTGTCAGAGAGATATCTTATCAGACTTAATTCAAAGTTTGAATTTTTGAATACTGAAGTTCGTCTGTCAAAAGATCATTTGAACGGACTTATAAACTATCTTTCCAAAGTGCAAATTTTTCAAAATCAAAGTTTGTCTGTCAGAGGACTGACTTGAAACTGTTTTCAAACTTTACTTTTAGATGACCTTTGACATATCTTCAGACGAATTTTTCATTTTTCACCGATTGTGTTTTACCCAAATTCGAATTTTCAAAAACTAAAGTTCGTTTTGTTAATTCAGATGTTTTAATGATTCTAAAACAAATGAGTTTGGAGATCCAATATCAAAGGAACACAAGAGAAATAAAGAATAAAATTGGAGTTTCCTGGAAAATGAAAAGTTGTTTCACATGTTTCAGGAAACTATTTGTAAAAGAAGGTAATTAAACTTTGAATTTCAATTCACCTAACATTAAATGAGATAACTAGCTGAATGATTAATGATTAGCTCATGATTTCAAAATAGTTTTCAAGAAAAGAGCTATCTTATGAGGATAAATTTTCAATTTCAGACTGATTCTAAGCATTCAATTGGTTTTCATGAAAATGTTTTAACTTATGGGGTTAAGATCTCAATTTCAAAGATGTTTCTAAGGTTTACCTTGTTTTCAAGATAATGTCTTACCTTATACGTAGGACCATTTAAGACTATGAGGATAAAGACTCAATTTCAAAGCTTTTTCAAAGTCCATTCTTTAATTTCATGAAAAGGGATTGAGATTATCCACATAACACGGCTTGGGGATCAAGTTCTCAAGTTTGTCTAGGCAGTTATCCTGATAAGGTTGGCATGTCTGCATAAGGAAGTGAACAGTGAAGGTAAGTGATATTGTACAGCCCGTTATTCGTATAATCTAGTGAGGTTGTCCATATAACGTGTGTTACAGAGCACTTGAACTCTTCTCTGTTAAAAGGTTATCCACATAACCTAGAGATGTTAACCGCATAACCTATATTTCAGAATATTTGAACTTTCCTTGGGTAAACAGGTTATCCGCATAACTAAGGGAGGTTATCCGCATAACCTATATTTTAGAATACTTGAACTTTCCTCGTGTAAATAGGTTATCCGCGTAACCTGTATTTCAGAATACTTGAACTTTCCTCTGGTAAATAGGTTATCCGCATAATCTTGGAAGGTTATCTTGATAACCTAAGTTTCACAAAAACTCAATTTGAGAAAAACTTAACGTTATCCTAATAACTAAGTGGGTTTTCAGGAAAACAATTTTGAGCTAAAACTTAATCATTCTAGGTAGTATGTTATCCGCATAATCTAACTAGGTTATCCGCATAATGAAAAGCTCTACGTTAAAAATAAAGGCAAACAATTACCCGTTATTCGCATAACCTGAGGAGGTTATCCGCATGATCTCTGTCAAATGCATTTAATGCAGTAGGTAAACAGCTATTTTACTAAGAGTAATGGCTATCTTTGTTTCCTACGGATAGTTCTGCCCTAAGACTATAAATAAGACCTCATTTAAATTGTTGATAAATGAGAAAAATAATATATACACTAAAACTTTGCTGATTCATTTATTGATTTATTCAAAGCTTACATACCCTCTGTTTTACTCATTCATTGTATCTCAACTTTCATATCTACTCTTTTGAGAGAGTTCTCATTTTGTAAAACATCTACACACTTATAGAGCGTATTTAGTGTGAGATTGCACTAAGGGAGATAGTCTTACTCTTGAGTGAGAAGAGTGAGAGAACTTGTTTCAATCCAAAGTTTAGGCTGGTGTTGTACTGTGGTCATTGCAAGAACCAATTCAAATCTTTCAAGAGATAGTAGAAAAATTTCAAGTGGTGGCTTGGGGACTGGACGTAGGTTAAGTAGAATAGACCGAACTAGCATAAACTACTGAGTTCTCTTGCCTTTGCTCTTTATTTCTTATACTTTTTTTTCAGTTACCTTTTTAGTATCATTATTGTATTTTGTCTTTGCAGAAAAATTGCAATCTTCCTAATTCACCCCCTCTTGGGAAGTCAACTGAGCTAACAAATAGTATCAGAATTCGGACTCCCAATTAAAGGATCTAACAATCCAAGAGAAGACATAGCTGGGTTTGGTGAAGGCATCCTTCCGGAAGGAAATAACACCAACAGAACTCCTGGTTTCAATAGAGAACATTATGAGTATTGGAAGATAAGGATGTAGATTTACCTTCAATCCATTGATTTGGATATTTGGTCGGTCATCTTGAACGGAGATTTTGTTCCGATGAAACTATAAGACGATGGGAAATACAGAGAGAAACCTGAAGAGGAATGGAATAAGGAGGATAGGAGAAAGGTCTTTCTCAACTTTAAAGTTAAGCATTGTCTGGTCAGTGCTCTCAATCGAGATAAGTTCTACAGAGTATCTCAATTTACAATAGCCAAAGACATGTGGGATACTCTGGAGATCGCTTATGAAGGGACAACCGGTATGAGAGAAAATAAGCTGAATACGTGCATTGGAGAATATGAAAGCTTCAAGATGAAAGAGGGTGAGAATATCAAGGATCTACATAAAAGATTTACTCTCATTGTGAATCAGCTGAAGAGCCTTGGAAAAGAATACACCAGTCTAAGAAAGTCAGAAAGATTCTCAGAGCTTTGCCCATTGAGTGGCAACCGAAGATGACTGTAATAGAGGAAGCTATGGGGAATCTTTGACATCTGTGATAGCCCTCTTTGGAAGTCTTCAAGAATATGAAGAGAAGCTAAAGGCTCTCAAGGAATCTACTTCATCTGATAAGAAGAACAAGAGTTTGGCTCTCAAAGTAGAATCAGATGATGATGATGATGATTCAGAGGAGGATGCTGAGCTAGATGAAGAAACGATGGTCATGCTGGTGAGGAAATTTGGCAAAATGTATGGAAAGAAGAAATTCAAAAGATTTGCAAAGAAAGATGGAGCCACCAGCAGCAAGAAAGAAAACAAAGACTCCATCATATTCTATGAATGCAACAAACCTGGGCATATCAAATGAGAATGTCCTTTGCTGAGCAAGAAACAAGGGAGGAACAAAAAGGCTAACAAAGGGAAAAAGAAAAAGAAAAAGGTTTTCACATCTTCCATTTGGAGAGATAGCTCAGATGAAGAGAAAGCAGTAAGAGTTGATGAAATTGCTAACTTATGTTTGATGGCTCAAGAGGTTACAGAGAAGGAGAAGAATCACAACCAAGACAATGATTGTGATTCTGAGGTGTGTCTCAAGGCCAAGAAAAGTAACAAATTGTACATGGGCAATGCTTGTTCGAGACACATGATTGGAGACAAAGAAAAATTCATTATGCTGAGAGATAAGAAAGGAGGAAAGGTTACTTTCGGTGGTGACCAGTCCGGCAAGATAGTTGGAATTGGAATTATTGGAAGAAATCCAGAAACATCAATTGAAGAAGTCCTGCTCGTGATAGGACTCAATCACAACCTATTGAGTGTGAACCAAACCTGTGATAGAGACAATTGGGTTCTGTTCGATTCCAACTACTACCTAGTCATCAGAAAAAGTGACCGTAAAGTGATTCTCAAGGCAGAAAGAGATGGTAGCTGTTATACTATTGTTTTAGATAAATTACCCTGTCTAGACTCTATATGCTTAATAAGTGAAAATGATGATAGTTGACTATGGCATAGAAGACTAGCACATGTTAGCATGTATCAATTAAACAAACTCATTAAAAATAAACTTGTTCTTTGTCTACCCAACATTAAGTTTGAAAAGGATAGAGAATGTGATGCTTGCCTTAAAGGGAAACAAACAAAGTCCTCATTCAATACCAAAAATATTGATTCTACAACAAGACCACTGCAATTACTTCACATGGATTTGATAGGTCCTAATTGCGCTAAGAGTATTGGTGGAAACTTGTATGTATTTGTTGTGGTAGATGATTGTTTTAGGTTTACTTAGACTCTATTTCTTCCCTCTAAAGATGAAACATATGATGTTTTTTCTAATCTTAGCCAAGAAAATCCAAAATGAGAAATGTTGCTCCATTGTATGTATTAAAACAGATCATGGAAAAGAATTTGAAAATGAAAAATTTGCTGACTACTGTAATGAAAATGGAGTGGAGCACAACTTCTCAGCCCTAGGAACACCTCAACAGAATGGAGTTGTAGAAAGAAAGAATAAAGTGTTGGAGGAGATAGCACGTGTAATGTTGAATGAAAAAAGACTGTTTAAGCAATTCTGGGCTGATGTAATAAGCACAACATACTACTTGATGAATAGAGCATACATTAGACTCATGCTAGGGAAGACTCCATATGAGTTGTACAAAGGAAGGAAGCCCAACCTCTCTCATCTTCATGTCTTTGGATGCACTTGCTATGTACACAACAACAATAAAGACAATCTGGGTAAGTTAGATACCAAAACAGATGAAGGTATATTCTTGACTACTCAAATAGAAGTAAAGTATATAGGGTGTTCAACAAGAAGTTTGGAACTATTGAAGAGTCTATGCATGTTGTCTTTCTTGAAAATGAAACCATGTCTAAGCATGCTAGAGATGAGGATGATCTAATTTCCAATTTCAAGAATTTGAATGTATCAATAGAAAATAAAATTGAACCTCCTAAAATATCTGAATCTACTGACGTAGAGGAAGATATCCAGGAGAAAGATAATGAATGTGAAATAAATGAGAAAGTATCTCAAGAACTCCCTAAAGCTTGGAGATATAAAATGAATCATCCAGTTAATCAAGTTATTGGAGATGCTCAAAAGAAAGTTAAAACCAGAAGACAATTTAGGGATCAAATGAATAATTGTGCATTTATTTCTTAAACTGAACCTAAGTGTACTGAAGAGGCTTTAACTGATGAATACTAGGTTTTAGCTGTGCAAGAAGAACTTAATCAGTTTGAAAGAAGTCAAGTCTGGGATCTAGTGCCTAAGCCTAAAAACCATCCTATTATTAGAACCAAATGGGTGTTTAAGAACAAACTTGATGAATCGGGAATAATAATAAAGAATAAAGCTAGATTAGTGGCTAAAGGATATAATCAGGAAGAAGGTATTGATTATGGGGAAACTTTTACTCCAATTGCAAGATTGGAAGCAATAAAGATTCTCTTAACCTATGCTTGCATGAAATATATTGTGTTGTATCAAATGGATGTGAAAAGTGCTTTTCTGAATGAGTATATCATGGAAGAGGTCTATGTTGATCCACCTCCAAGTTTTGAGGACTTAACTAAACCAAATCATGTGTATAAACTAAAGAAAGCTTTATATGGGTTAAAACAAACTCCTAGAGCATGGTATGAGAAACTGAGTAATTTTATGATTGAAAAAAGTTTTAAAAGAAGAAAAGTTAATATAACATTGTTCACTAAAAGAGAAAATAAAAATTTACTTATTGTACAAATTTATATTGATGACATTATATTTGGTACTACTAATGAATCTTTGTGCAAGAACTTTTCTGAGTTAATGCAGAGTGAGTTTGAGATGTCGACGATGGGTGAGTTGAACTTTTTTCTTGGGTTGCAAATCAAACAATGTGATGATAACATCTTTCTCAATCAATCAAAATACCTTAAGGAGCTACTAAAGAAGTTTGGAATGGAACATGCTAAACCTATGGGAACTCCTATGGCCTCTGTAACTAAGTTTGACATGGATGAGAAAGAAAAACTCTTTGATATAACTCAATATAGGAGAATGATTGGTTCTTTGCTATATTTAACTACTAGTAGGCCTAACATTATGTTTAGTATCTGTATGTGTGCTAGGTTCCAATTATGTCCCAAAGAGTCCTATGCAATAGTTGTAAAGAGGATTTTCATATACTCACTGGATACATCTCAAATGGTACTCTGGTATCCAAAAGGCATTGGAGAAAAGCTCGTAAGTTATACAAATGTAGATTTTGCTGGATCCAAGACTGATAGAAAGAGCATAAGTGAAACATGCCAATTTTTGGGAGACTCTCTAGTGTCATGGTTCAGTAAAAAGCAAAATAGTATAGCACTCTCCACAGCTGAAGCTGAGTATGTAGTAGCAGAGAGTTGCTGTGTACAAGTCCTTTGGATGAAGCAACAACTTGAAGATCTTGAGATTGAGATGAAGGAAATCCCACTAAGGTGTGATAATCAAAGTGCCATTAACATCTCAAAGAATTCTGTGATGCATTCAAGGACAAAACACATTGAAGTAAGACATCACTTTATAAGAGATCATGTTTTGAAAGGTGATGTCAAGCTGGAATTTGTTCCTACTGAAGATCAGCTTGCTGACATCCTGACAAAGTCACTTGCAGAAGATAGATATGGAAAAATCAAAAGAGAATTGGGAATGGTAAATCCCAATGAATCGTAAGTATTTTCTAAAATCCTTCTTTAGATTATATTTCAGTCAATAATAATACTAACTTAAGCATCAGAGTATCTAGAAGTTTGTTTTGCAAGTACTTTTTGATTTGAAACATTTAAAATCTAATGAAATGAAGTAACATGCACGATAGAATGAAGATATGGTGAAAAGAAGAGGCTTATAGGGATAACAAGACTGTCAGTAAGTGTTTATGAGCTTTTCAAATATGGTTATCTGCATAATCCCACAACCTTATGCTGATAATGTGTTGATTTTCTGATGTGGATAGTTTTTGTGTTTGAGGTTATTAGTATAAGGTATGAAGATTTTCATGAAAATGAGACCTTTTGTGAAACTCAAAGCCTCTGAGGAACTCGATATTCGGATAAGGTCTCTACCTTATGCGCATAAGCTACCTTGTTTGCATTCGTGCTTGTAAGTTGTGTAATTCAATTTTAGAATAACCTGTCAACCTTATCCGCATAATGTTTCATCCAGAGAAGAAGTTCCCAAAGTATGAACGTTATCCACATAAGATAGCAAGGATATTCGAATAACCTGCTCTGTGCAATACTTTGTGTGTGCCTTTTGTGAAACCCCTTTTCATGATAACGTAGTATGCTTGTCCGGATAACTTCTCTCATCTCCCCTCTATCTCAAGTTGGTTATGCAAACAACCTAAGGACCTTATCCGCATAACCTAGCAATCCGTGGCTTCTCTTACATTTCCTAAAGCTCGTTATCCGCATAACCTCTATAGGTTATACACATAATCTCAAGACTATATATAGGATTCTCTGATTTTTAGCAGAACCTTATGCGAAAAACCTAACCCTATCCTGAAAACCTCCAATCATACTCCTCAAGCTTTCCAAAATCTCCAAAAACCCATTCAATTTCCTGCTCTCAAAACTCCTTTCGGTCAATTCTAAACCTCTTTTACCTTCCCAAATTATTTGGAATCACTAATATGGCAAAGACTAAGGGTGGCAATCAAGGGGAATGCCCACAGCATAGCGTGAAATCAAAATATACTTCGAAATCACCCAGTGAAGGGAAGAGAAAAGCTGAAGTTGAGCTGAGTATTCCAACGAAGAAGCCCAGGACAACAAAGTCAAAGGAAATTCCTGAATCAGAACCTCAGGCTGGCACACACATAAGTTCTTCAGCCACTGAATCTGAGGAAGCGTTAATTACAGATGAGCTTATTAGTATAAGGATTTTAAAAGAATCATATGAGACTGATTTCAAAAAGTGTAAGGTAGTCAAGCCTCATTTTGTGAGAATAGAAAAATTTCTTGTAAGAAACAAATTTGATTCTGCTAGGCTATTAGAGAACTATAGGGGACTGATAGAGTTAAAGGAGGATTATGATGAAGAGGTTGTATGTGCTTGGTATAATTCTCTGAGAATTAACCATGACACAAAGGTGTGTGAAGTAAGGTTGAGAAAGAGGTGGATTACCCTGCACCTTGACTTGTGTGAAATTCTAAGTCTGCCCATTGGAGGAATAAGGGTGAACATTGAGACCTCAAAATATCCCCCTGAAAATGATACTATAAATGAAGACACTAGGGATAAAGCTAATTACAAATGGTGCACTATAGCCTTAAAGCTGCTTAGGCAAAAACAAAATGTACCCTCTAAAGGGAAAATAGCTCCAACTCTTTTAACTGTTGATAACAGGATTCTCCACTACATTGTCTCTTGCATGTTCTTTAACAATAGTGGAGGCTTCAACTATCTGTCTAGAGGAGAATTCCAAGTCATGCTGCTGCTGATAAAGGGTAAACTAGTGAATGTGGTGGATATCATTCTACAGAGGATGTGGAAGGCAAGGACCTACATACAGGACTCATAGTTACCATTTGGACATATTATCACCAAAATCTTGAAGTTTCATAACATCTTGCATATTGAGAGAGGGCATGCACTACTCCTAGAAGAGTTCAGTGAGAAAGTTCTATAGAATATGGGAATGAGTCTGGAGAATTGGAGATGAGTTGACAAGAAAAGGGATACTGAAGAAGGTTCTAAGCCAACATCTGCCACAAAGAGTTCTTTAGTTGGAGATTCCATCTTCTCTCCATCCATACCCACTGAACCACCTCAATCCATGCAACCTGAACCTCATACACCTACTCCTACTCTAAGCAAACTAGATGAAATCCCAGCCACTAACCTTCCTACACCTACAGACATTCATTCACTATACTAAAACCTATTCTAGATTGCCATGGCCACCAAGAAAGAGCATAGAGAAGACATGATTAATCTTAGGTATCTCATTACTGAGATGCAAGAGAGATTTAAGACTAAATTTGAAAATCTCACCCAAGAAGTGAAACTCCTGTGTGAGCAACTTGCTTCTGGTGTTCCTCAACCTTTCTCTTCCCCAATCCAACCACCACCTCCCACATACTCTGAACCAACTGCTTCTGCACAATCACCCACTCTGTTAGAGGACCTAGGTCCTAACCTAGACTATGGTCTTGAGGAAGAAGATGTTCCTGATCTAAGAAGAGCTTTAGTTCTTTTGCTTGAAGGTGATTTCATTCACCAAATCTATCTTCATCACTGAAGACAAGAGATTAATGCTCTCTTTCCTCCTCTCCTTAATCCTATCTCCTTTAAAGCCATCGGTTACTTGCTGAGACGGCTATGCAGGAAATCATCACCATTGCCTATGATTATGATCCCTCTCTTGCACCCCTTTCCACTATCTCACCTCCATCTATGATGCCTGATATTTCGTACATTCTTGTGTTTCATTCTGTTCCTCCTGCTACTACAAGTATGCCATTTCGGCCAGTATCAGTATCCACTGTTCCAGCCTAACCCTCCACCCTTTCTCTTTCTTTAGATGAAAGACTTCAAAGAATTATAAAATAGAAGGCCAAGCAAGCTTGATCAGGACATTGCCAGGATAGATGTTGGTGTTGCACAAATCCCCTCTGTTGCTGATAACAAAAAGGGGAAGAAAGAAGAGATAGAAAAGGATAAGGAAAAAGAAGAGAAAGAAAAGGATAAGGAAAAAGAAGAAAAAGAGGAAAAGACAAAGAAGAAGAAATCTAAGAAAAAGAAAGAAACTTAACTGAATTTGTTGATCTATGCTTGCTTGTTCTATTTTGCTGCTTTTTAGTAGTTACGGTTCTGTATCTTTTGTTTCTGTACTTGTAATGGATATTTATAATACAATGAATTTCTTTCTGTGAACGTGTTCATTTCTGTGTTCCTTGTTCTAAGATATGTTCTTTACATTATTTGACCTTATTTAAACCAAGCGAATATTGAGGGGGAGCTTCATGCAAACCCAAGTACTAACAATAAGTTTAAGTTGTTTTGTCATCATCAAAAAGGAGGAGAATATTAATTCAGATGTTTTGATGATTCTAAAATAAATAAGCTTGGAGATCCAATATCAAAGGAACACAAGAGAAATAAAGAACAAAGTTAGAGTTTCCTGGATATTGAAAAGTTGTTTCACGTGTTTTAGAAAACTATTTGTAAAAGAAGGTAGTTAAACTTTGAATTTCAATTCACCTAACATTAAATGAGATAACTAACTGAATCATTAATGATTAGCTCATGACTTCAAAATGGTTTTCAATAAAAAAGCTATCTTATGAGGATAAAGCTTCAATTTCAAATTGATTCTAAGTATTCAATTGGTTTTCATGAAAATGTTTTAGCTTATAGGGTTAAGATCTCAATTTCAAAGATGTTTCTAAGGTTTACCTTGTTTTCAAGATAATGTCTTACCTTATACGTAGAACCATTTAAGATTATAGGGATAAAGACTCAATCTCAAAGCTTTTCCACAGTCCGTTCTTCAATTTCATGAAAATGGATTGAGGTTATCCGCATAACACAATTTGAGGATCAAGTTCTCAAGTCTATCCAGGTGGTTATCCTGATAAGGTTGGCACCTTGTCTGCACAAGGAAGTGAACAGTGAAGGTAAGTGGTACTGTACAACCCGTTATTCACATAACCTACGAAGGTTATTTGCATAATGTGTGTTACAGAGCACTTAGACTCTTCTCTGTTAAAAGGTTATCCGCATAACCTAGAGAGGTTATCCGCATAACTTATATTTCAGAATACTTGAACTTTCCTAAGGTAAACAAGCTATCCACATAACCAAGGGAGGTTATCTATATAACCTATATTTTAGAATACTTGAACTTTCCTCGGGTGAACAGGTTATCTGCATAACCAAGGGAAGTTATCCGCATAACCTATATTTTAGAATACTTGAACTTTTCTCGGGTAAATAGGTTACCCGTATAACCTTGGGAGGTCATCTTGATAACCTAAGTTTCACAAAAACTCAGTTTGAGAAAAACTTAACGTTATCCTAAAAACTGAGTGGGTTTTCAAGAAAATGATTTTGAGCTAAAACTTAATCATTCTAGATAGTATGTTATCCGCATAACCTAACTAGGTTATCCACATAACAAAAAGCTCTACGTTAAAAATAAAGGCAAACAGTTACCCGTTATTCGTATAACCTGAGGAGGTTATCCGCATAATCTCTGTCCAATGCATTTAATGCAGTAGGTGAATGACTATTTTACTAAGTGTAATGGCTAATCTTTGTTCCAATGGACAGTTCTGCCTTAAGATTATAAATAGGACCTCATTTAAATTGTTGATAAATGAGAAAAATAATATATACACTAAAACTCTTCTGATTCATTCATTGATTCATTCAAAACTTACCTACCCTCAGTTTTGTTCATTCATTGTATCTCAACTTTCATATCTACTTTTTTGGGAGAGTTCTCATTTTGTAAAATATCTACATACTTGTAGAGAGTACTTAGTATGAGATTATACTAAGGGAGATAGTCTTACTCTTGAGTAAGAAGAGTAAGATAACTTGTTTCGGTTCAAAGTTCGAGCTAGTGTTGTATTGCGGTCATTGCAAGAACCCATTCAAATCTTGCAAGAGATAGTGAAAAAATCCCAAGTGGTAGCTTAGGGACTAAACGTAGGTCAAGCGGAATAAACCGAACCAGGATAAACTACTGAGTTTTCTTCCCTTTGCTCTTTATTTCTTATACTCTGTTTTCATTTACCTTTTTAATATCACTATTGTATTTTGTTTTTGCAGAAAAATTTCAATCTTCCCAATTCACCTCCCTCTTAGGAAGCCAGCTGAGCTAACACGTCTGTTAGAGGAGCCTTTTTTCAGACGAACATAATTTAAATCTGAAGTTCGAATTTCAGTTATCAAAATTCGAATTTTTAAAGTAACATACCAAGTTTAACACTTCAAAATTTATCTGTTAGTGAGTATTTTTCAAATGCTTCATGAGTTAATGTGAAAACACATTTTTAAAATATTTGTGTGCATGATCGAAACCTTTTACTTATGTGAATAAAATGAAAAATCCTACATCTAATCTTATACTTATTTTTCCTTAGATTTCTTCACTTGAGATCTTTTGTACACATTTGATATCTTCCTTCCAAGCTTCAGTTAGTTTGGAATCATCAAAACACTTGATTCAACATTATCCCCTTTTTTAATGATGACAAAATAACTTACAAACTGGATTAGTACTTAGGTTTGCTTCTAAGAGCTCCCTCTCAACATATGCATTAAAATTCAAAGATAAGTGTAGTTTGTATAACAGATCAAAATAGATAATCTCAATGATTCATTCAAAGTTTCAGTACAGAGATATGACATTGCAAACACAAAATTCAAAGGCAAGATTGTCATTCATTATAAAAATTATAAACAGTCAATACAAGAAAGACCAAGCAATCAATCTAATCATTTCTTCTTGGGCTTGGACTTCTTACTGTAGGACTTGCCAGATGGTTCTGCAGCAGTTTTCACAGTTTGCTTAGATGACTTCCCCCTCTTTTTGGCATCATCAGGAATTTGAACATGTATAGTAGAAGGAGGTATTTAGAATACCGGAATTGCTCGAAGAGGCACAGGGACAAAAGGTAGATCAAGATTAATCTTATGAAAAGGCAAAGGAGGAGAGGCTACAGGCAGATCATCTTCAGGTTGATCATCATCAGCATCTTCAATTATTTCCTGAACTTCCTTCGGAAGATTGACAAATCTGACCCTTTGTGCTAAGGCCATGCCATATTGAAGAGATGAGAGTTGAGGAGCAGAAGGAGGGAACATCTCATTAAGCCTTTGTTTTTGAACTTGCATAATAGCATCATGTGCAATAGCTGCAAGATCCATGTAAGGTACAATGTTTTTATCCTCATTTAGGGCAGCTTGTATGAATGGTGTGGTAGAGATGGCTGCCACCAATTTCTCTACTTGCTTAGATTCTTGAATAAAAAGAATTGAATCCTGAGTGTCTTCAGCAATAGGCTCAGGGGAACCTGCTTCTTGAGGAGCCTCTTCCTCCATGCCATAGTCCAAGGGTAGACCAGGGCTTGCATCATTGCTGGAGGCTTGTGGTGTGGCCAAAGTGCCAGCAGCCTTAGTAGCATATACATCACCATCTGGTTCAGAGGAGGCTAGCTCAAATGGACTCAAAGGTTTAGCAGTTGGGGACCTGATAGGCTCAGAGAATCCTAGTTGAGGTGGAGCTGATGTGGAGGGAATGGCACTCCTAACGTTCTCATAAGCATCAACAACCACTTTCATATTCTTTACCAACTGATGAATCTGATCTTGCAGATGAGCAAATTTGGCATTTTGCTCATCCCTAATGCTCAGCATGAGTACAGACAAGTTGTCATACAACTTAGTGATCTTAGTTGACTTAGCCTAGGTGGAGGGAGTAGATGGCACATATGTCTGAGTGGGCTGAGATGGAGATGAAATAGGCTGAGAAGGCTGAGGTATGGACTGTGGAGCAGCCTCAGAGGTTCCTGCTTGTTGTTAAGAGTCATCTTCCTTAAAGAATAAGTCTTCTGTCTTCCCAGCTTCCTTTCCAATCCATCTTCCATCTTTCCTTTCTATCCACATCCTTTGCAATTCTTCCTCTTTAAAGACTTCAGTAGGCTTGCCCTTTCCTTTCTCCAGGTGTTGGATCCTGGCATACTAAAGTATCTTAGAGATGATTGAGGCATATAGTTGGGTGGAATCTTTCCTTTGATCTCTTGCCTTGATCATGTGTTGGAGGATGATATGTCCCATATTGATCAGCTTACCACACATAAGTGTTGTCATCACATGTGCTTCAGCCCTTGTGATCAAATTGAAACTACCTTTTTTATTGAATATAATCCTAAACACAATGTAGTGTAGGATTCTGACTTGGGCACTGAGGTCAGTGGGCTTCAGCAAACTCAGAGGTGGCCTATTCTCTTTTCATCTAAACAATGTGTTCAGTACAGTGCTTTCTTTGTAATTCAGGAAAAGAGCTCCTTCCTCTTCTGTAGCCTCATCTTCATTCATGTATTTTGAGATAGAAATGTCAATTTTCAATCCATCCTACCTAGGGATCTCCAGTATCTCATTGAAGGTCTCATCTGTTAGTTAGATGGCCCTAGACCTTAGATTTACTTCCCATTTTTCCTTATTGCCATTGTACTTCAGGGAGGCATACCAGGTCTTAACAACCTCATCATCATATCTTTCCAAAATTTCTAACAAATTCTTGTATTTAATCATTCATATCCCGGCATCAAAGTTGTTAGAAATGAGAAATTCTTTCATATTTACACAGTGAGGCTTAATTACCTTTTTGCTGACAAACTTGGTAGTATATTCTCCCAGAAATAGGCATTGCTTCACAATGGTAGCGTGGTCAACTGGTATTCTCTAGACTCAGTGCTGGAGGAAGAAGAAGAAGTAGGAGGAATAGGAGCAGCAGGTACAGCAGGCTCAAGTTTCTTTGAGGGAGTAGGAGCAGATTTCTTCGAGTCTGCCTTGAGAGTTGATTTCTACTTCTTGGAAGGAGTTCCCTTGCTAGATTCGCCCTTCCTTTTCTAAGTTTCACCTTCCTTGGAGGTGTATTGGGATTTGATAGCTCTCTTTGGCTTTGACTCCCTTTTCCCCACTTCCGGATTTTTAACTCTTGCCATTTTCATAAGTGAATGAAGCAGAAAGATGCAAGGAATAGGTTTATAAGGTATGAAAAGAAGTTTAATCTGTGGGAAAGGAGGATTCGTGAATGGAGTTAATGGGAATTTAAGAGAGAATTTGAACAGACTTGAGAGAGAGACGAATAAAGTTGCATCTGTTCAGATGGAGACCTTTGGTTTTAACATCTGTAATCGTTCAACAGATGAATTTTGAGAGGTCAAAATTTGAGTTTTGAGCAGTTACAAGTTAACTCACAAGGAGAGGCTTACTGACAGATGAATTTTCATTTGGAAGTTCATCTGACAGAGGCTTAGTTTAGAGAACAAGAAACAATCAGACGAACTTTGTTTCAACAAAGTTTGAACTTCACAAGATTCAAACAAAAAGCAAACATGAACAATATAAGAAATAGACGAATTTCACTTATGAAAGTTCGTCTTACATGTTGAAACAAGAGTTTTGATGATTCCAAACTAACATTCAAGAGCTTGGATTGAAGATATCAAAGGAGAGCAAAGTTGTTTCAAGTGAAGATTTTCTGAGTACTTGCTGGTAGATCTTTTGTAGGATCTTTAGTTTTTGTTATGACTGGGTAAAAGATTTTGATTTGAAGAAAAGAAGTTTTCAAACTTTGATTTTATGTTAAATCTTCAAATATTTGAAAAACACCCACAAACAGACGATGGTTGAAAGTTTAAGCTAAACTGTCAAGTTGGAAATTCGAACTTTGCCTTTGGAAATTCGAATTTCGAGCTAAAACTGAATAAGTCTGAAGAGATGGCACTCTGTCAGACGAATTTTGGTTGTTCAAAATTCGAATTTTCATCTAGTCTGAAAAGAGGCCTTTTGCTAACAGACGAACTTCACAGTTTCAAAATTCGAATTTCAAGTAAAATGAAGTTTGTAAAAACCAAAGAAATTCGTCTGAAACTATGATAAAATGCATCTGAAATCAAAATGAAATTGAGTTTGATAAATGTTCTCTGACAGACGAATTTTGAACTTCCAACATTCGAATTTTCATATAAGTCTGAAAGATGCTTCTTTGCAACAGACGAACTTTGAGTCTTCAAAATTCGAATTTCAAACAAAACAAAACTTAAGAAAATGGAAGAAATTTGTCTGAAACTATGTTAAAGTTCACCTGAGATCAAGAGTGATTTAAGTTTCAAAACTGCTCTCTGACAGACGAACTTTGAACATTGAAATTCGAATTTCAGAAGCTAAGTTCTTGAGTCTATTGAAATGAAACATTGACATACGAATGATAAGAACTTGCAACATTCAAATGATGAAATTAGTCTGAAAAGAGTTTCTCTAACAGACGAATTTCGCCCCTTTAAAATTCGAATTTTGAAGAAAGTAGTCTACTGTGTCCCTTTAAACGTTCAATGGACAGACGAATTTTGGGGATCCAAAATTCGAATTTCGAAGGCACTGTAGAAAATTGAAAAACACTGTTCACACTTAACCGAAAAACTTTCTTCTTGAAAATTCGTATGTCACATTGTGAAAATGTTTTGTAAGTTTCAAAATTCGAATTTCACTTCATGAACAGACGAACTTCGTGCTGTAACGTTGGAAGCTTTAATCTTCGGTTCCTTTGAAATTCGTCTGTTGGCCAACCAAAATTCGAATTTCAGTATGTCAGAAACATTAAATGCGGTTGGTAAACGGATAGTTTTTCAGAGTAACCGTTGAATAACTTCCCCAACGGATAGATTTAGTCTCTAACGGATATTTGAGACCTAAATCTATAAATACAACATCATTTGAAGTTGTGGGTAACGAATCAAACTTGTATATACCGAATTTCTGTTGAATCTTCTTCTCAAAAGCTTTTACTCTCTTAACTTCTAAACTTGTACTTAAACTTTCATATCCACTCTTTACAAGAGAGTTATTTCATTGTAATCAATATATTCTTCATCTGGGAGATAGATTTACTTGTGAGGGGTATTCACAAGGGGATTGGGAAGCACATTGTGAAAGTGCTTAGAGTGTTTGAGAGAGCTCCAAAAACAGAGCATACTCATGTACTGCGACTTTAGCAAGAAGCCCACTGAAATTCTTGCTGTATAGTGGATAAATCTCAAGAGGTGTCTTGGGGACTGGATGTAGGTCAAGTGAATAGACCGAACCAGGATAAATCACTGACTTCTCTTCTCCTTATCTTTACTTTTTACCTTGCTCTGTTTTACGTATTGTTTTCATTATACTGTGATATCTTCACTTACTTCACTTTATGCAGAAAAATTTCAAACTTCCCAATTCACCCCCCCCCCTCTTGGGAAGTCAGCCCTGCTAACATTACAGAGACCCAATTTGAGAGCATGTTTCAACAAACGAATTTTGCTTCAAAAATTCGAATTTCAAAATTTTGTAAAGAGTTTCTAAAAAGCGTATTTTGATATATGGAAATTCGTATAATAAGCATTTTGAACAGAGACAATATTAGCATTTTATTTCTGAAATTCGAATGTCCACTATTCAACAGACGAATTTCGAGGGTTATGAGAGTACTGTTACAGTGTGTAGACAACTGAAATTCATCTGATAAGCATCTAAGTTCGAATGTTGTACTTTTTCTGTCAGTTTTGGATCCAGCGAAGTCAGCATCAGTATATCCCATGAGTTCCTCTCCATTACCTTTTGGATACCAAAGTCCCATCTGTGATGTTTCAATTAGATATCTGAAAATTCCTTTCACAGCTATTGCATGGGATTCTTTGGGACATGATTGGAACATTGCACACATACAAACACTAAACATAATGTCAGGTCTACTAGCTATTAGATATAGCAAGAAGCCAATCATTCTCCTATATTGAGTTATGTCAAACGTCTTTCCTCTTTCATCCATATCAAGCTTTGTTGCAGTAGCCATAAGAGTCCCCATTAACTTGGCATTTTCCATGCCAAACTTTTTCAGTAACTCTTTCAGATATTTTGATTGATTGAGGAAGATGTCATCATCACATTGCTTAATTTGCAATCCAAGGAAGAAGTTGAGCTCACCCATCATTGACATTTCGAATTCACCATGCATTAACTTAAAGAAATTCTTGCAAAAAGATTCATTAATAGCATCAAATATAATATTATCAACATAAATTTGAACAATAAATAAGTCTTTATTTTCTTTCTTGGTGAACAGAGTTGTATCTATTTTTCCTTTATTGAGTCCATTTTCAGTTAAAAAGTTATTTAACCTTTCATATCATGCTCTAGGAGCTTGTTTTAAGCCATAAAGAGCTTTTTTCAGTTTATAGACATTGTTTGGTTTTGTTGAATCCTCAAAGCCTGGAGGTTAATCAATATAAACCTCTTCCATGATATATCCTTTTAGAAAATCACTTTTTACATCCATTTGATATAACATTATGTTTTTTATGCATGTATAAGCCAAGAGGATTCTTATTGCTTCCAATTTTGCAACTGGAGCAAAAGTTTCCTCATAGTCAATACCTCCTTCGTGATTATATCCTTTAGCAACTAATCTTACTCTATTTCTGATGATTGTTCCTAATTCATCAAGTTTATTTTTGAAAACCCATTTAGTGTCAATAATAGGATGATCTTTAGGTCTAGGTACTAAATCTCAAACTTGATTTCTTTCAAACTGATTTAATTTATCTTGCATAGCTAATATCCAATATTTATCAGTTAATGCTTCTTCAACACACTTAGGTTCTATTTGAGAAATAAATGCACAATTGTTTATTTGATCCCTAAGTTATCTTCTGGTTTTAACATTCTCTTAAACATCCCCAATCACTTGATCAACTGGATGATTCCTTTGATATCTCCAAGCTCTAGAGAGTTCTTGAGACATTTCTTCATTGCTTTCAAATTCAAAATCTTTCTTCTGAATATCTTCCTCTACATTAGTAGATTCAGATATTTTTTGAGGTTCAATTTTGTCTTCTCCAGAAAGATTCAAGTTCTTAAAGTTGGAAATAAAATCATCTTCATTAATGATATGCTTGGAAACAGTTTCATTCTCAATAAGTATAACATGCACAGATTCTTCTATAGTTTTAGTTTTTTCATTGAAACTCTATATATTTTACTTCTACTTGAATAGCCAAGAAATATACCTTCATCTGATTTGGCATCAAACTTACCTAGATTCTCTTTTCCATTGTTATGAATGAAACATTTGCAATCGAATACATGTAAGTATGAGAGATTTGGTTTCCTTTTTTTGTACAGCTCATAAGGTGTCTTCCCCAGGATTGGTCTGATGTAGGCTCGATTGATGATATAGCTTGTTGTGTTTACTGCATAAGCTTAAAAAACTTAAGGTAGCTCATTTTCGTTTAACATTGCTCTTACCATTTCTCCAATTGTTCTGTTCTTCTTCTCCACCACTCCATTTTGTTTAGGAGTCTTAGTGCTGAAAAGTTGTGATCAATTCCATGCTCCTCACAGTACTCCAAAAAAGCTTGAATTTTCAAATTCTCCACCATGATCAGACTTGATAGACATAATAGTTTTACCTTTCTCATTTTGCACTTTCTTAGCCAAGGTTACAAATGCATTAAACATTTCACTTTTGGAAGAAAGAAATAAAGTCCAGGTAAATCTAGAGTAATCATCTACAATCACAAGTACATACAGGTTTCCACCAATGCTTTTTACTCTAGATGGATCTATCAAGTCCATATGCAATAGTTGCAATGGTCTAGATGTGGTGATTACATTTTTAGATTTGAAAGATGATTTGGTTTGTTTTCCTTTAAGGCATGTATCACATTCTTTATCTTTTTCAAAAGAGATTTTCAGTAAACCAGTGATTAAATCATTCTTAATCAGTTTTGATAGCTGGTTCATGTTAATATGTGCCAGTCTTCTTTGCCACAATCAACTATCATTATCTTTACAAATTAAACAGACAGAATCTAAGGAAAGAAGTTCATCAAGATTAATGGTATAGCAATTACCATCCCTTTGAGCCTTGAGGATTACTTTACGATCACTTTTTCGGATGACCAGACAGAACTTTGAGTCAAACAGTACCCAGTTCCCTTTGTCACATATCTGACTCCCACTCAGCAGGTTGTGGTTGAGTCCAACTACAAACAGCACCCCTTCTATAGATGTTTCAGAATTTTTGCCCACAATAACAATGCCAACTATTCTGCCATATTGATCACCTCCAAATATCACCTTTCCACCTTTCTTGTCTTTAAGGGTGATGAACTTCTCCTTATCACCAGTCATATGGCTTGAGCAAGCACTGTCTATATACCATTTGTTGTTTTTTCTTACTTTCAGACAAACCTGTAAAACAGGGTTCATATTTTCTTTTTAGGTACCCAAATCTGCTTAGGTCCTTTTCTATCAGTGACATTTTCTCTAGATACAAATGTACCTTTAGGAACCTATTCTACCTTCCTACCAAGTTCATTTTTCTTCAATAAACATGAACTGGAAATATGTCCCTTCTTGTTACAGAAGTAGCAGGTGGTAAAGGGACTGCTAGATTGTGATGCAGAAAGAAAACAATGCAGATAATAGTTTTGTTTCACATATTTTAGTTGGACATAAGCTTTAATGCGTTTTGAGGTGTGGCTTTTCTTTTGATGTCCATCAACATGCACAAAATGTCTCATATACAGATTTTGATTTTTCTTTTTATTCCTTTTCTTAACTACACAAGGATCATAACCAAGTCCAGCTTTTCCTTTTGCAATTCTTTGATTTCCTAACAGAGCAAACAACATATCTTTACCCTTAGTAAGTTTAGACATGGTTTTCAAAAGATATTCGTTGTTCTTTTTCAGTTCAGTGCATATTGCGCAGCAAGCAGATTCAATTTCATGCAAAGATGCAGTGTCAGATATTTTTCAATCAGATTCTAACTTGCTAATTTTCTTCTTAGCTAGTTTTAGTTCTTTTGCAGTTTTAACAAACTCATCATGTAGGTCATGAAATGCATCAAGCAATTCAGAATAGGAAGGTTCAGATTCATATATCTCGTCTTCATGATCACTGTTGGATGATCTTGGAGTCTCTTCAGAAGCAAGTGCCATCAAGCAGATATTGGCAATTTCTTCCTCATCTTTATCTTCTTCATCTGAATTATTACCCCAGATTGATGAGATGTATGTCTTTTTCTTTCTGCCTTTATCAGTAGCTTTCTTTTCTTTTTCCTGCTTTTTCAACAATTGAGGACACTCCCATTTGATGTGCCCTTACTTTTTGCATTCATAGCAGATGATAGGCTCTTTGTCGTCTTTCTTGTTTTCTGCAGCTGCTCCTTTCTTGAAGAATTTTTTATTTCTTCTCTTATTATAGAATTTTCTGAATTTTTTGACCAACATAGCCAGAGTCTCTTCATCCAGGTCTTCTTCATCATCAGAATCTTTTTCTTTTTCTTCAACGGCTTTCAATGCAAGACCCTTTTTCTTTTTGTCTTGACCAGCTTCCTTGAGGGCTTTTATTTTACCCCCATACTCCTCAAGACTACCAAAAAGTACTGTAACAGAAGTCATTGACTCTCCTCTGGCTTCTTCAATAGCTGTTACTTTTGGTTGCCATTCTAGAGGAAGAGCTCTAAGGATTTTTCTGACTTTTTCTGACTGTGTGTATTCCTTGCTAAGACTCTTCAGTTGATTCACAATGAGAGTGAATCTCTTTTGTACTTCTTTTATACTTTTTCCTTCCACCATTCTGAAGCTCCCATACTCACTGATGCAGGAGTTCAATTTGTTCTCCCTTACTCCAGTAGTTCCTTCGTGAGCAATTTCTAGAATGTCCCATATACCCTTGGCTGTGGCACATTATGACACTCTATAGAATTTGTCCTGGTTGAGTGCACTAACCAAACAGTGTTTTACCTTAAAGTTCAACAAGACTCTTCTCTTCTCTTCCTCATTCCACTTGTCTTCTGGCCTCTCTTTGTATTTGTCTTCATCCTGCAACTTCATTAGGACAAAATCTCTTTTTTGGATGACATACCAGATGTCCAAATTAATTGATTGGAGATAGATTTTTATTCTCATCTTCCAGTATCCATAGTCCTTTCCACTGAAACCAGGAGGTCTATTTGTGTTGTTTCCCTCTGGTAGAATACTCTCTCCAAAGCCAGCCATTGATTTTATCGAATTGTTAGATCCTTTATTTGGGAGTCCAAACTCTGATACCACTTGTTAGATTTGCTAGCTTCTCGAGAGGGGGTTGAATTGGGAAGATTAAAATTTTCTGCAAAAGTGTAAAAGAAAAATGAAAGCAAGAGTGACAGAAAAACAGAGTATAAAATATAACAAAGTGAAAATCAAGATAAGGGAAGAGAAGACACAATTATTTATCCTGGTTCGGTCTCTTTCTCTTGACCTACTATGTCTAGTCCTCAAGCAACCACTTGAGATTTTTCACTATCTTGCAAGAATTTTTTGGGTTCTTGCAATGCCACAGTATAACTCTATGCTTTGTTCTAAGAGCTTGCAGTTTCACTCTATCTTAGTGCTTCCTAAATCCCTTATGAAATCCCCTTACAAGAATATCTATATTCCAAATGAAGATGAGATTGTTTATAGCAAATAAACTCTCTGATTTAGAGTAAATATGACAGGTGAAGTACAAGATAGGAAGTGTGTGAGAGTAAAAAGTTTTCACTAAAGAATTTTGCAGAGTTTCAGTATATACAATGTAATATTGTTACCCACACTTTCAAATGAAGTTCTATTTATAAATTTATATCTTAACTATTCATTAGAGATAAAATCTAGCCATTAGAGACATTACCCAATGGTTACTCTGTAAAATTATCCATTCGCTAACCGCATTTAATGCGTCTGACATCCAAAGTTCAAATTTTGAAGAGTTAACTGATAAATTTCGCAAAGACCATAAACTAAAGACTTTAATGTTGAACTTCGAAGTTCATCTGTTCTAAAGTGAAATTCAAATTTTCATCTTTGACAAATGTTTCTATGTTAGAACATATGAATTTTCAAGTTTAAAGTTATTCTGGTAAGTGTGAACAGCTATTTTATATTGCTACAGTGCCTTCAATATTTGAATTTTGGTACCTAAAATTAGTCTGTTAGTGAGCAACTCAATATAGTATAAAAGTTATTTTTGAAATTTGAATGTTCAAATACCAGAGTTCATCTGTCAGAGAGATCTCTTATCAGACTTAATTCAAAGTTCAAATTTCTAAAGACTAAAGTTTAGTTATCAAAAGAACATTTGAACATACTTATAAACTATCTTTCCAAAGTTTGAATTTTTCAAAATCATAGTTCGTTTGTCAAAGGACTTAGAACTCTTTTCAAACTTTACTTTCACATGACTTTTGATATATTTTTAGACGAATTTTCATTTTTCACATATTATGCTTTACTCGAAATTCGAATTTTCAAAGACTGAAGTTCGTCTGTCAGAGGAACCTCGTTTTAGACCAATATATTTTAAATCCGAAGTTCAAATTTCAGTTATCAAAATTCGAATTTTCAAAGTAACATATCAAGGTTAACACTTCAAAATTTATCTATTAGTTGATATTTTTCAAATACTTTATGAGTTAATGTGAAAACACATTTTTAAAATATTTGTATGCAAGATCAAAGCTTTTTACTCATGTAAATAAAATGAGAAATCTTATATCTAATATTATATTCATTTTTTCTTGGATTTCTTCATTTGAGATCTTTTGTACACCTTTGATATCTTTATTCCAAACTTCAGTTTGTTTGTAATTATCAAAACACTTGATTCAACAATCCCATAATATAGAATAACAAGTGAAATTTGTACGCATATTAAGAAAAGTATATAATATTCTTAAATTCCTCAAAAAAACCCAAAAATTCCTATTTGTCCCTATTAAATTCATTTTTTACCACCTATTAAATATAATTAATCAATACAATTTACAATACTAGCTATTATATTAATGAGAGGCAAAATTGGTAAATAAAATCATATTATCTTATAATATAAGATAAAAAAATCATAATTATTACTTTATATTATAGGATGGAGGAAGTATATAATCCCTAGATTGTAGACTAGTGTTTTGTATAAAATTTGATAGGAATTGCATTATGCAATTTCGATTTATTGCTATAAAAATAGTCTTTGGCCCAGCGCACCAACATACATATTATTTAGTGATTGGAATCTGAACACGTTATGAAATAGCAAAAGTGAAAATCACGAAATTTTTAGTAAGATTAAATTTTCACAAATATTGGTTCAACCACGGTGAAGGTTGAAAAATATAATTTTTTTACTCCTCTCCATGCTGAGTTTTACACTTAATGGAGAAATGCATGTATTGTTATTTGAATTGTTTGGGCCTTTTCGTAAGAAATTGTTGTGAATAGATTTTTTTTCAGGGCCTCATGATAAGTTAGATGGGCCTCATGCCCAGAAGACGATTGACAGAAATATTCGTCATATGGATTGTCTCAAGAGAAGTGGGAGGGCTACGTGCTAGAAGACCAGTCTGGAAAAGAGTTTTTGCTCAAGCATGCTGCATGTTTTGGAAGGCATTGCAGAGTGGGTTTTGAAGATGAGGACAATCACGAAGATACTCCCCATCCAGTTTATACGAAGCAGTATCAGTTTAGTGTTTTTACATAGATTAAAGAAGTCATTAAATGATTTAGATTGTTGTTAAATTTTATAATATTTCACTAAAATACTTTTAATTTAAATTTGTTTCATATATAACAAAAGAGAATTAAAAATATTGATGAGAGGTAAAATATTAAAAAATATAATTAATACTCCATCGAAGTGACAAATATTATGAAAAATCTTGACAAAATAGTTTTCACAAACTGGAATGAGTATGTCTTTCACATAAAGAGTGTTCAAAGACCTCAAACTTGAAATTTTAAAACCCTTAAATCATTGGCTGGAATAGGATCAATCGAAAATCTCAAGAGGTTTCGACTCGATATGGATGGCTCAATGGATCAGAGAGGTGAAAGCAACTAATGGAGGATTAATTTGTGACAGTGAAGGAAATCGCATAAGAGACTTTCACGGAGAAGCTTGGCTTTCTTCCCAACATAGCTGCAGAAGTCCATGGCATCCTTAGAGGCATCACACTTTGTTGGGAAATACATCTTAAAATAAGTGGCTATCATTGTTCTTCAGTCACTCTATAGAAACTCGAAACTTAAGTCATGTTTGGTATAATCGAAAGGTAACTTTGGACAAGGAAAGGGCAAGGATGAGCCGCTTTTCTTTTGTTTGGTATATGGAAAACATTTTTATCAGAGACTAATTTTATCCCGTTTAAGGAAGAGGTGCTTTCCATTAGGCTAGCTAAGGAAATGTCCACCTTTTCATGGAAAACCATGCTTTTCGGACAAAAATATTCCCACTAAACTTTCCATATTCCACAATTGCCCTTAGCCCTAATAATTTTTTGTTAATAATTTCTTTTGTTATTTTTGTTTGATTGCAAAGGAATCACATGAAATTGAAAATGTCCTTCATATCATTTGCTTTGGAATATATATATATATATATATATTTTTTTTTTTTTTTAATGCTTCGGGTATGCGATTTGTATATAAGAATAATTATATCAGGTTGCAGGTTCATGACACTCATATATTCTGTTATCGAACTACCTTGAGCTGATTCTCACATCTGCCCATTAACAATTTAAAACCCATCCATTAGTGTTGAAACGTTGATACAAAATCCCCTTTCCTTCAGCAAATTACACCAACCCCATGACAAAGTACAGGTTATTAATTAAAAATCGCGTGTTTCCACCTCCCAAATGGAAGAAGCGATTTTGTTGAGTTTATAAATTTCGTTATTTAAAATAAGGGCATTATGGTCTTTTCTCTTTTGTATTTTTTTTCTTCTTACCTTTCCTTTGACTATTGAAAGAAAATAATTATTTCAGTGGGTTCTGTGTATGTATTTTACAATGTGGTTTAAGTGTCCAAAATTATTTCATAACATATAGTTTACTGGTTAAAAAACACATTTAAATTTTTATTCTTTTTTTTTTGTTTGAAAACTTTCATGCATTATAGACTTATGGAATTTTTTCCAATATTATCAAAATTGGACTGATTAATGAACCAATTCACAGTTGTATGAGCGTGCTCAAATCATTTATAATCAAATTAATATATTTTTAATAATACATATATATTTTTTCCACTAATAATACATATATATTAAAATATTATATAAGAAATGAAAATTTCAATAATAATAATAAATTATATAAATTTAACATTTAAATCTAAATAAATCCATATCTATTTATAATAATAATAATTACTTATATTTTTAATGATTTGAAGAATTAAAAATTAGTCTTTTAAATGTGTACCTATTATTTAATATTTAAAACGTACTTTTTTTAACTACAAGTCTACAAGTACTAGTTCAAGTTCACACTTATTCTGTCTTTTTCAACCAGTACACTTATTCTTTGTCAAAAAATACACATTAGGTTGTGTGAACTATATATATAACTTATTGTGCTTAAATCGAGTGAATGGGACTTGTTCTCTCTTAAGCAAGATTGAAAGTTCAAATCTTGTAGATGAAAAAAAAATTAGGGTTACCTCTGTTAAGATCAATAATGCTTGAATAGTACTGAGTACCAAATTATTGGGTGTATATATAAAAGAGTGTGTATGTGGGTGTTATATATATGGGAAGCATATTCCACGATGAAAAAAGAATATCTCTTGGATCATGCAAGATGTTTTTGTCTCTCAACATATGAGCCTCACGTTAAGGATTGTGATAGCACATCACTTGACTAGTTTGACATTTTTTTTAATCCGTTTCCTTATGTCCTAATTCAATCTCTTCTTATTTTGGATCGGCGTAGATACCAATCCAGTGGTTTTCCAATTGAATCAACCAGTTTGATCTGATTTCATAACACACACCCAACAACACCCCACAGCCACAAAATCCCAAAAAAAGAAAGTGCGGCCTCTTTCTTTTTTTTTTTCTGGGAAGATTTTTTGTCATGTTCCATGGACGCGGCAGAAAATCCCTCCAGTACGTTTGTTGCTGCTACATAACTCCATTTTTTTCTTTCTCTACTCTGCAATAGGTTTAACTTTCGGTTGACTTGATTATTTTTGAGGGTATATACTTGACATTCTTGTTTTGACTTCCAAAGCTACTAATGAACGTGCGAAGAATGGAGTTTAATATTAAAAGCCAGACCATCATCCACTTTTACTCCTATGCAGTATCCACGTTGGCTTTTTTTTTTTACTCTTTTTATTATCGGCTTTGCAAAATTCAAACTCATGACAATATTGTTGAGTTAAACTACATGGATTGAACTTAGTTGCAGAAAAGATTGGCTAAAAGGAAACAAGGAAATGCAACATGTAAGTAGTGTATTCATACTAAGCTGACAACTGTTCTTTCAAATGTCCAATAGATTACACTTGCAGGCGAGACAAAAACCCTCAAATAAGATCTCTAAATACCTATCCAAAGTGCGTCATGTCACAGCAAATTACACCACTGAGAAAACGAGCAGGTAAATCAGAGACATGGGCCGGAGCAGCTATTCAGATTATCCTGTACAAAGATATTATGCTAAACACTTGGCAAGAAAAGCCAATAACAGGAAAAAAAGTTGTTAGTCATGCCTTCCAGCCATAACCCATGTTCTCATCTAGATCACTGTTAAAGAAGCCATTATCTGTGAACTCATGCGCGATATCCTGAACCACATCCTCCTGTAAATGGAGATTCTGTGGCACATCAGGTCTCTGGTTGAATCCATTGTTGCCAGCAGCTGCAGAAGAATCACTGTTTGAAGCAGCTTTGAAACTGTTGCTCCTGCTAGGGGCTGGTCCGTTGCTTCCTGAAACATTGGCACTACCTTCAGTTACTGGAGGGGTGTTGCCTCCGAAATTCAACCCATTCTTCACCATACTCCCCATTCTCCCATTTGCATTGGTTCCAGCACGGGGCTGGGGGTGCATTCCTCCCCCATTACTATTAGACACCTCTTGCAGCAGTCGCTGGAACATCTGCTGTTGTAGAGCTTGACTTCCATCAGAGCCCTGTGAATGGCTTTGTTGAAGCAAGGTATTTGCACTTAATGAGCGCTGTTGAAGTTGTTGCAGTTGGTTTTGCGGCTGCTGTTGGGGTAGATGGGGACTTGAGAGACTGCTAACAGGTAAATTCTGCATCGAGCCTGGTACTAAAGCAGCAGCAGAACCTTGCAAGGTTGAAGACGGACTCCGAGCCGAATTACTGAAGGAAGATGATGCTTCTCGCTGGAATGAGTTGGAATTTGAACCAATAGAATTTTGCCTCATGAGAAGATTCTGGTAGTTAGTCAGTGCCAGAGCAGCTTGTGCTGGCCCACTTAAAGCACCACGATTAACCATATTATGATTGTTGTTAATTTGGTTGTTCAACCCGGGATGCATTGCCATAAGCTTATTGAGTGTGTTCCGGTCAGTTGGCAGACCCTGAACACTTGCTAGTTGTTCCATCTCCTGCATCTTTTGCATCTGAAGCTTGGCTGCAGTCGCTTGCCGAGGATAAGTTTTCAAGCCCTCTGGAAACAAGTGTGAAATCAAGACGGTGATGATTTGAAACAATTTCTAAGACAATATTTAAGATCAAAACAACTTTGGACTACTTAGAAATGAAAGTTCAAACAGCTTTATAGGACTACAAATGTTCATGATCAGGAATTGCTCCTGAGGTTAATATAACTCAGCTCCACTACACAAATCACATCTTAGGAATATTACCGATAGACTTATAATACATAAGAATAATTTTGAATGGTCTAATTCTCTTGCATTCAATATATGAAGAAGGTAACACCAAAACAACACAATAAATAGTAATCAATTAAAAAAGGGCAAGAACAAAATTACCAATTGCCCCAATTTCGTGCTCCCGGCAAAAATCCATCAGATCTTTCATGCTGTTTACAACCTCAGATATCTGTCAGCCATTGAAGTAAGATATAATCAGACTTGATCAAAAAAGAAAGAGTTTTCATTTTTCTTACTTAACAGTTAAGCATTGACTGTACATTTTGTAGTACCTGCAAACATCTCACATATCGTTTAGAGAAACCCAGATCATTTAGCGACTGTAACTCCAAACTCTTAGCAAGCTGACGCCCAGCAGTGAACACCCTGATGGAAAGAACAACAGCTTAAGCATTTGCTCTTTCTTTTTGGTGTTTTTTTTTTTTGGGGGGGGGGGGTGTGTGGTGTTGGGAGGGAGAGATTTTAGTTAAGATAATCAGTTGAGGTCAAGCATATTTATCCTATTGATAAACTATTTTCAGTCACCAATCTAGTAACAGGACATCAAAGCTACATGTAGTCAATAGAATGCTCAAACATGACGATGTAAAGTTCTCAACAAAGAAGCATCTTATATTCCATATTCTCTTATTTCCTATTCTGGTCAGGGATTTATGATAAGCATGTCTAAGTTTCTTTACCCCAGGCTCCACCTCTCCATAAATTAGCCAAAAATGGACCAGCATAATTCCTAAGACGAGCTTATCACATAATCAAATATCAAATATAGAATCAGGCTATCTGAACAGAAGGATTTACTAAATATGTCAAATCAGGGAAGCTTAGCAATGCCTTAACTCACATATTGCTATTTGTCTGCAAGTCCTGCTGAGAAATCCCATCAGATCCACTTTCAGCAATTGTACTCTGACACTTCTGTGCGACCTGAACTAACTGATTGACCTGTAAAAGTATGAACTATAAGACCTAATGTACAAAATAATACCTCTTCATCTTCAAACGATAATATAATAATGGGAATTTCAAAATGACCCTGGTCCTGAATCGCATACATGGAGTAACACGTGCACCCTATAACAATATCTGCCCTTACTTCTAGAAAATACAACAGCCTCATTATAAGGAACTTAAACAATAATAGATGATAGATTCCATCACCTATACTATCCTAGTTTAATGATAAACCTCACGTTTAAAAATGCAATATTGTAATTTGAAAGCTGTAAGACAAAATAGAAGTTTCCCTGCTGGTCCTCGTTAGTGACCTTACTGAATTCAGCAGTTAATTGTATACGCTAGATAAGAAATATTAAAGCAAAGTAGTATTACCTAATTCATGATATGTGATGGTGCGAGTATGTAACATAACAACATTGAACATTATTTTGTATAGTTTGCAATATGATGTGCATATAAATACTCCCTCCGGTCTCAAATATAAAAGAATTACAGAGGAAAGGTTTAGTCCAAAATATAAGAGAAAAAATATAGATTTCTGTAGCAATAAATGAGGTATTCCAAAAATACCCCTCATCCAATGTGGTTTTCAATTAACATTAATTAATCTAATGTAAAGGAAAAGACTATTAATTGAGGCTATTTTTTTGAAAAAAAAAAAAAAAGTATGTTTAACTACAAATTAAATGAGCTTAACTAACTTTATTGATACGTGTAAAGCAGTATTTTTCCTCTTATATTTGAGACCGGAGGGAGTCATATGGATAAAAAATATAGTCTATCCAACAGCCACTCTTAACTATTTCTGACTTATCACATCCTATCCATATTCATGTACATTCATTCTTCCCTTAGAATACAAATACAGACATAAACTTAGGACAACTCAATCTAACAAATTAACAACAAGAAGACCAAACCATGTTTCATGAGAAAGGCCCAAAAGCTAAGGGTGTGTAAAGTAGCCAAATGGAAAGGGAAATGAAAATGGAATCATAGAACATGACGCGGCAATAATTTGTCCCTTTTTTGTTACTATGTTTTGGGTAAGGGTAAAAGGATCATTGTCCATTTACATTCTCATTCTCTTTCCCTTTGCCTATCCTCTCATTTTGCATACCAAATACAGCCTACGTATGACAAGACAAGAACATGATCTCCATCCTTATCTTGAATCTTCCTCATGTCCTATTTCCCAATCCATCACAACTTGCCTCACACCCAGCCTCCTTTTTTGTGCTAAGCCTGCTGCTTGAATAGCAAAATGCAACTAGGGACAGGTAGAAAAAGTACATAGCAGATGTTAATCAAATGTTGCAGGATAGAGAACAAGTTTGGTATCTTCACTTTAGCACACAAATGTATCACATTTGGCAATGGACTTTTTTATTTATTTATTTTTTTGGTTTTTTTTTGTTTGGGGGGGGGGGGGGGGTGTGTTGGTGTGGTTAGGAATAACTAATAAGGCAACACTGAAGCAGAGGTATTAGAATAAAAAGACATAAATCGGGGATGAATATCCTAGTTTCTAAAAAAAAGAGACGAGTTATGCTAAATAATGTCAAGAATGCAAACTAGAACATATTTACAAAAGGTTTGCAAAAATATTCTCAGCACAAATCAGACCACTTTCAACCTTCAATTAATACTGTGCCATAAACAAAAGAAGCAAGGATACTTATTAAGGGATCATTTGAACACATTGAACCACATGACCATTGGATGTACACACCCGTATACAAACAACCAAACTAAAGAGTGGTTACTCTAACAAGTCCAACCACCAGAAGTTTGAATGGCTGCAAAGGTGAAGCAAGGACATGCTTAAGGATGCAGAACCATACCTGCGGTGCAACCAACCTTCTAGGAAGAAGTTCTTCATGGCGCCTTGCACAAAATTCCCAAGATAAGATCTGCACAAGAACTAGAATATCAGTAAGTCATCATACATAAAAGATATCAACATAGCATATGCCTTATAGTTAAGATGTTATGACCTTTAAGTCTTGCGTGAATATGATACGAAGTTGACCCTCACGAACAACTCGAAGCTGCTCATACACACTCTCTTGAACAGCTTTTCCATATTCTAACATCATTACACCAGAAGGAAATCTACACTCGTGAGGCAAGTCTAAGAACAGAAGTTCGTCGATCACTCCACTGCCAAATTTGATTTCATTAAGTCTAGGTAGTACTTCGAAAGTTGCCTCTGTTGACCAGAACCAGAATGTAAATATCATTATATTGATATAATAAAAAATTTTAGAGACACAGGATGAATCCTATAGCCAAATGAGCTTCTTTTCAACAATTGTGAATTACTAGTTACTAGTTGATAATAAACTTGCTTTCAATGTCATTAACTTTGTTTTCTCTTACTTTCAACCAATGGCTATTTTACACACCTTTGTATTGATGTATATAATCAGTTATAACAATGAGGATTTGTAAGCAATTACTAGTTAGAGATTGATGTCAGGCAGGGAGAGACGAAACTGTTTCCAGATCAAAATTCCCAACCTTTAGGTAGATACTAGGGTTTGTTAGAAGCCTATAACACATCTAAGTTGTTATTGGTCAATCCCACAGAAATCAATTCAACAAGTAGCGGCAATTTGCTTTCAAAAGTTATGAAAAGCAACCATAACCAGATAAAAGGCAAAGGGTTTGATGTCTAAGACTTTCGTTAAGACTCTGCAACTATTGACCAACCCTTGACAAACTTTTTTCGAGTTTGTCATGACCTTGATAGTAAACCAGCTAGTGTGCCACATATTGAGTAAAATAGTGTATCCCAATCCATCATCCGAGACCTTTAAAAATGGATTTATGTTTCATGCTAGAGATGATTAGTTATTTAGATTTTGGTTGAGTTCTAAAAAAATCCACAACTGCATTTTGGTTATAAAAGCCTCTTCTCACATGCCTATATTCAAGGCCAAACGGACTTCCAATGTGGGATCAGCAAAGTTTTAACAGTAGGTCAAAATTTACAGGCTTACAGCATAATCCTGACACAGTTATCAGCAAAAGAAGCACTGATGTTGATCTTATTATTCTACTTGTCTTTAATAATCACATAACATCTGAATATTTTCTTCCCTGATTAATGAAAAATAACAATCCTTAAATTTGGAATTTCAGCCCAAAAAGCATAAAAATAAATACAGCATTATAGGATAGCAAAATAATATTCTCATCTTACCAAATCCCCTTCCAGATTTAGAACGACATATGTCACACTGCCAGGCATCCTAAACAAAAGGGAAACCCATGTAAGATTATGCACATGTCAGAATCACATGGTAACACATTATAAAGTTAGACATTGCAGATAGTAAGTATAGAATGATATTATAAGCAAACAAAACACATCTTAGGGCCTCTAGCAACATTTTCATACCCAAGAAAGACACAGCACACCAAGTGTAAATTTTATGCCTAAAGATGTATTATTATAACCAGCCATTAATAAAATAATAGGCTCATGAAACCTATTAATAGTTTGTATACGCACATTTGAATATCAACATGCATTAGTGCATTATACTACTTCGATACAAGAAATGAAGGTTGAATTAACAGTGTAAAAACTAACCATAGCTGCTTGGGGGAAAACACCAAGAGCATGCCCAACATTATCATACAATGATAAGCACCACCGTTTCTTTGCACGCGGGGAGTAATATTCAGCCACAAATTTCCTCCAATAGGCAATACTATTATCCTGGGACAAAGAAAAATTAAATAACAGTTACAATCTTTGTTATTCATGGCATATAACCCACTGTTGCAGAACTGCTCCTGGAGCCATATCATGGGGCGCACTGCATTGTGCATTGCACCATTGAAGTGCAGTACACACAAATTTAATATAATTCACAACAATAGGCTTATAAACAGCAGGACACTTATATAGAAACAATGAGTGGGATGGAAATAGTGAATTTCAAATAGATTTAACACATATTTCTGAGATGAAAATTGAAAGCAGAAAGGCATGTTGTCATGTGTAGCAAACAAGCAATAACTCACATTTGGACGCTGCCTTTGGTGATACAGGTATTGCATCAATCGACGGGCACATACACCACTGTCATATGGACGTTTTACGGAAGACATGGGTTGCATTACTTGTTGCTGTAACTGCTGCCTCAATTGCAGCTGTTGTTGCTGCTGCTGCTGCTGCTGTTGTTGTAAGTGGGCTCGCTGTAGCTGTGGAATTGATTGAAGGATTTGCTGCTGCTGCTGTTGTTGCCTCAGTCTCTGCTGCTGAAGTAAAGCTTGAATTTGTGGACTACGACCCTGGAACTGCATGGGGTCCTGTCTCTGAAGAATCTGTTGCATTACCTGCTGTTGCAATATATCTTCCTGCTTTATATCTAGCCGAGGTTTCTTTTGCAGATGGGATATATTATTTGGATCCTGAACAAAAGAACCAGGTACTCGTGCACCCACTGGGAGTGAAACCGGGCCAGTTTGAGATGCTGGCAAAGATGCAGAAGTTGAAGCACCCAGTGGAGGCTGCTGGTTCTGCTGCAATTGTTGAATACCCTGCTCTTGATGGGAGCTCTGCTGTACTACAGAAGAACCATCCATGACTGATGAACCTGATATACTAACATTATTTGATGAGAATGACATGGGCGATGCAGGTAAACGTAAGTAAGAGTCTGTGTTAATACTTGCACTTCTCTGCAAATGAGGGCCTCCTGAAAATGCAGAGTTTGCATCTGTGACTAAAGAACTCGCTCCAACACTTGGTCCAGAATTTGCCACACTGTTTAAAACTGCATTGTTTACGTCTCCAGAAACCGGACCCAGATTCGAATGCCCGGTTCCAGGAATAGAATTAGATGAGTTACCAAAAGAGGAGCTTAAGTGAGAGTTAACTACATTCTGTGAATGCCCATCCCCTTGAAAGAATATTCCAGAATTTGATGATGATTGGGTTAACCCTCCAGCCACCCGAGAATGTGCCATGGGGGGCACCGCCCCTTGGTGACTGGAGTCCAAGTAGCTCTCCAGAGCCAGGCCTGACTGTTATTTAGAATGACGTGAATTTTTTGTCAATACTCTTAACACACAGACATGGAAACTATAAAATATTCTTGAAACAGTTCACAAGTACTATGCAACAGATTGATTGGGTATAAACACTCCCCCAATTTGTTTTTGTTTAATTTCCAACTTCACTCGATTCATACAAAGTTTGGATAAATCTACAAATTCTTGTGCAACCAAATGCGCCCAATATGTTTTTTGTTCCTCTGAACTCTGAACAGTTTGTGAGATGGATCTAAGATAAACAAACAAAAACAATAAATATACATTAGCATTGGGAAAATGCCAGCTAAAACGAATACAGCTAAATAAATACCCAGACACTGAGAAGCATACAGTGGAAACAGACCCACAAATTGAAACATGCTTTATTATCCTTTTCTATGGCAGCAATACCATTATCTACAAACAAAACCCTAATTTTTTTCATCTTGGACAACTATCTGGGGTAGCCTTAGCACAAAGCCCGAAATCCAAAGTTCTACACATTCAAAATGCCAAGTGGCCATCAAGCTGCACGACTGTATTTGTAAACTACAAATTCACTCATTACCAAACTAAATCCCAATTCTTAGAACACAACTTAAAAAGATTAAAAGACCGCGATTGAAACAGAAACATCTTCAATCGAATAAGGAAAGTGCAAATTTTCCATCTTATATACCCCAAAAAATGCAAACTTAAAATTAGCTTAGCACCACAAAGCTGTTAAAACTAAAAGATTAAGAGCAAGCTACAAGAAATCTCGGCACTTCATATACGAGAACTCAAAAAAACTAATATTAAATAAAATACTCACAGCTCAAAGATCGATCACTATAATTAAAATTGAACCCAATGAAGCATGTATGGTAGTTCCTGTGAAAATAATATGAACACCAAGAACCAGAGGGAGTTAACTCACATCAAAACCGCGAACTAAAAAATAACAAAACGCTGTTTTTCCAAAGCTTAATTAGGAATACTCTAAAAGTCGCGAGAAGAGAGAGGGAGAGGGAGCCGGGTTTCTAGAAGGCTGCTTGTATAAACACATCTGGCAGAAATGGCAGCGTTGGAGTGACCGGCTGTGACGGTATCTTGCGATATGTCACCGGCTGTGTCCCGTGACTGGAGAGACACGTGTCTTGAAAATTATTGAAGATCGAAGTCGGTGACGGATCGAGAGGACACCCGGCGAGTGAATGATGACATGGCAATGTTGGATTGGTTGGTTTAGCCGGTTGCCTGGGCAGGGGTTACCTGCGGGCGTACTTTTACTCTCCGAGCGACTATTGGGTACAGTCGCCCCTAGATATGCTAATCAGATAACTAGGAATGATTTTTCTGGACCGAGTGATATAATAAAAAAGGATGATAATAAACGGGGTCGGTTTTGACAAGTCTTTTAGGGCATTTAATTTTTAGTTTTGTAAAATTAAATTAAATTAAGATAAAATAAGTTTACTGTTAATTGTTGTATTTGGGTATTTTTTTTATAAAATAAGTTTAATAAAAAATTTGTTTATATAAAAAAATTAAAAATATTTTTAAATATATAATATAAAATAAATTTACTTTTTTTTTTCAAAACTCACATTTTATTAAAGAAAAAAAAAATTTTAAATTTTTTAAAATTATAATTTAACTCGCTTTTTATTTTTCAAAAAAATAATTTATATTTAGGTAAATATACGTTCTTAAAAAATTAAAAACCATAGTCCCGTTAAAGATGGAGAATCAAAGATGCAGTAACTCCTTCCTATCCACGTTATATCTACGTTGCAAGTTATTTTATCTAATTCAAAATAAAATATATATAAAAATTAAAAAATATATTTTTACTTATCAAATTTATAAAAATATATTATTTTTAATAGTATTCCTTTATAATATATTACATTTAAAATTTACTATTTCTTTTACATTTAATTATAAATAAAAATAAAATAAAAAGAATATTTAATACTTTAGAAATTATCAAATGAAATTTATATTTTAGATAAAAAAATTTTTGAAAAAATAACTTATATTTTGGATTAGAGAAAATATTTTGTCTCAATTATACACATATTAAAAAAATTATTTTTCACATGAAATTAATTCAAAAAATATCAACATTTCTTATTTTACCCTTATAAATACTCTATTCTATTATTATTACATGGTTATAAATGAAAACTAATAAATAATTAATTTTATAGGTAAAATGGGAAGAAAATATCTAATATTTTATATTTTAAATCAAAACACTAGTGATTTTAGATTGGATTTTGGTTTTAGTATATTTTTATGTTTTGTTTCATTTATTTTACTACTACAATTTTATAATTTACTCCATGGTTTCGCTGTTACTTCTATAAGTGATATATTTGCCCGCTTTTTATATATTTAAAAAATTAGTTAAAAATTTTAATTTTTTAAAAATTACCATAACCTTTTAAAATTATATTTATTAAATTATAATTCATTTTAATTGTATCTCTATTAATCATTCTCCACTATACTCCCTTCAATCATTTTTATAAGGTATTTTTAATTAACTTATGTAAATTAAAGAAGTTAATTACATTTTTTAAATTCTAAAACAAACAAATATTTCTTTTTTGTCTTTATTGATTAAAATAATATAATTTTCATTAAATTAGGCTATTAATCATTATTACTTGGAAAAGGGTGTAAAACTAATTAAGAAATAAGTTGAAAATATTACTTGAACTAAAATTGATCATTCAAACTTGAGTTCACCAATGACTCCAATCCTTTAAATAACAATTTACGAGATTAAAAAGTAAATGATTAAGAGTAAAAATGAAATAATATTGTTTAATATTATAATGTGTTTTATATAAAGAAGTGAATAAATTTTCTAGAGAGAGTAATTCTTTTGAATATTCCTAATAATAGTAAAATAAAAAATAAATATTGAATGACGCATAAATTTCATGAGAAGGCTTATATTTTAAAATTTTAATTCTAAAAAATATATTTTATAATAGGAAATAGAGAGTATAATATAATCTTTTAAATTTTTATTCTCTCATATCATGTGGTAAGTTTATAAGTATTTTATCATCTCAAATTTATCTTGTCTTATCATGAGATATACTATTAAAAATAATAATTTTAATAAAATATCTTTCAAAAATTAATTAATTTATTTATATATTAGAAAAGATCTTGTTGAATGATAAAATTCATTTTATATTCTCTACATTTTGAAAAAATTAATTTTTTACTATTAATTAGAGATATCCTTAATACTAAGAAAAAAATTATATCTAACTTTTGACGAACATTTTAATATTGATTTTTGTTTTACACTTTTATATCACGTTTTAGTTTATTTTATAATTTATAATTATAATTTTATGGATTTTTATTTTATTCTCTTATATTTAAATTTGAGTATTTTATTGTCTCATATTTATATTGTCTTATGTCTTATTTTGAAATATATTAAAAATAACAATTTTTCAACGAAACATCTTCGAAAAATTTATCAAATTACCTATATATTGGAAGGATTGGATTAAAAATTATATATATATAATATGTATATATATAAATTAATTCTTTATTAAAAATTATATATATAATATGTATATATATATATATAAACTAATGCTTTAATTTGGCAAAAGGCCTCCTTAATCTTAAATTTGTACCGTGCCATGAATAATTTTATAAATTTATAATTATAATATTGTAAAAGAATATAGAATAAGTTTGAAATGATTACTAGACCTCACCTTGAACCCAAATTTTAAAAATCGATTTTTTTTAAATTTGTCTCAGTTTTATTGGAAGTTGACTTATTTTACTTATATGTGGTGGAATAAGTGAGATACTTATAAATTGAATTCCGCTTCTCTCCTCTTTCATTTTCCCTTCTTCCACTTCTCTCCTCTTTCATTTTCCCTTCTTCCACTCATGCTTTGTTTATAAACCGTTCAAACTAATGCCAATTCCACTTCTCTCCTCTTTCATTTTCCCTTTTTCCTCTCACGCTTTGTTTATAAACATTTCAAATTATTGCCTTTGATCTTGAAGTAAGATATACTCCTTTTATCTTTAATATAAAATATTTTTAATTAAATTATATAAATTAAGAATGAGTGTTAAGGCTAGTAAATTATCTCAATTTTTTTAAAAAATCATAATATTTTTTAAAATTATCCTTATTTAATTTTTTTTCTCTCTTTGAGATACATTAAATAGAAATTTTCTTAGAAATCTATAATAACTATCATCTTGTTTACTGTAAATAGTTATATATTTAGTATTAGATTAAAATGCCATATATTTAGGATCAAAAGAAGTAAATAATTACCACACCAATATTGAGAAAAATAATTAAAAGTAGTTAATTATTTATTTTTAAATTTGTCTTTCCCCCAATATAATGTTTATACTTCTACCCTTAATTTAATTTAATGATAATACTTAATTATTACTCTTATTTTAACTAACATGAAAAAAAAAAAAGAGAAATAGGTTACCTAATTAAGGATATAGCTGTAATACATTATTTACTTAAATGTACCAAATATAGGCTATTTGTGCCTTGTTATTTGAACCAAAATAACTCTCTTAAAATTTTCCTATACTCAAGATCATAGAGAGTAAATTTTATTGATTTATATTTAAATGCTGTCTAATTTTAATATTTTAAACCCTTGAAGTTTAATGTAAATGATAAAAAATTAAAAAAAAAATAATCAAATGAAAAGAAAAGTGAGTGTAGCATAGAAAACAATGTGGCCTATTGTGAACACCGTATTTTGTCCGGGCTTTCTAAAAAATTGAAAAAATTGGAAAATAAGAAAATGACACAAATTTCCTTTTAATTCCAATTTGAATGCATATTTTCTAAAATAAAAGAAAAATACAAAAAAAATATTCTCCAAATCTAATCCCTTTTCTTTATGATCCCAAATAAAATAAAATAAAATAAAATAAATATATAATAAAACAATAATATAACAAAAAGTATATAAAAAAAATGAATAAATAATTGAATAAGTTTGGGCTGGAATGCTGATTAGCATTGCAGCCCAAACCTCCATGAGCCCAATTTAGAAGGGCTCATGGACAGGGCTCGTTAGGGAGCCTTTAGGGCTCCATAAGATAAAGACGGAGAGCCGGGAGTAAAGAAGAAGAGGGAGGGTACGAGAGACGGGGAAAAAGGGGGGGGCCGAGAGCCGCGAGAGCGGCGAGACTGAGAGAGGAAAGGGAAGAAGGAGCTAGGGCACCGAGGGAGAGTGGCCGTGAGCGTGAGAGCCGAGAGAGGGCAGGGGAAGGCGGCCGCGAGTGTGAGTGAGGGAGGAGGCAGAGCCCTAAGGAAAGCGGCCGAAGAAAGAGGAGAGAGGGGGAGCACGGGTGAGAGAGGCCGAGAACCGAGGGAGATCTGAACAGAGGGAGCCACCGTGGGCCGCGTGAGACACAGAAGGAGCGTGCGAAATTGGAAAGAGAGTGAGCACCGAGGAGAGAGAGCTCGAGCAGGGCCGAAGGGGACCGAGGAGAGAGAGCTAGAGCATGGGAGGAGGGAAAAGAGGAGACCGAGGAAACAGGAAGGAAGCCGCAGGTGAGAGAGGCCGAGAACCGAGGGAGATCTGAAGAGAGGGAGCCACCGTGGGCCGCGTGAGACCAGAGGGGAAGAGAGAAGAGAGGGAGCACGGAGGGGAGGACGCTGAGGCCGAGAGAGAGGAGAGCCGCGAGGAAGAAAAGGAGAGGAGCCACTGAGAGAAAGAGGGCACAGGGGAGCTGACAATTGGGCTGAGCACGAGACCAGAAACCGTGGGCGAAGGCGGTGAGAGTGAGAGCTGGCCGCGAGCTCGGGCAGAGCAACTATGGAGCCGCAGAAGCTGAGTGAAAACAGAGCAAAAAAAAAACAGAGAGAAGCACAGAGGAACCGCGAGGAAGAGGGAAGGAGACCTCGGTCTTCAACTGGTAATTTCTCTTCTAAAAGCTTATTTTTCAGGCGATGGGTTGAGGAAATTTTCATCGAAAATACACTTAGCATTCTGGTTCTAACAGTGGTTGCCGTGGACACTTGGTTAAGTGTTCTGTTTGTTTGGTTGATTAGAATCGTGTATCAGACAGTGCTGTGTTGTGATTTTTGTCTTTCCAGCCTATTGTATGCGTTTTGGACATTGGCTTAGGCTGTTCATAATGTTTAAGGATATTTGTATCCCTGCGTTGAGGGCCTGGTTTGAAAGAGGAAAATCTGCCCATGGTTTTTTTCTTTTTACGGATTTAACTTATTTAAAAGGTGTAAAACAGTAATATAAATGCTTGAGTGACAATAGTTACTGATTTGGTGTTGGAATATATGCTTAAGTGACTTTGGTCTTGTCTGAATCCTATGGTGAATACTCTGTCATTAGTTTAGCATTGATGAAAGGTTGCATTAGGTGTCATATTGGGCTTGAAATTCCTTAAACTTCCTTTTTTTTTTTTACATTGTCGTGGTTCCCTCACCCCTTTGTCTGGATTTGTCACAGAATGCAATGCTGATTGATTCAATCTACACATTTTGATGCATTAAGGGTTGCAAGTTTCATTCCCTGTTTGGTTCCATATGATGTCAGCCTCTAAGCATATTAGAGAAGTTTATTAAGAATCTTGTGGTCATGAAAATGGAGTTTGAATTATATGGCGTGCGTGTCTTACGGCTCACATATATCCAACGGTAGCTTCAAGTTTAGACAGGTTTTCTTATTGACTGCCACAATTTGCTTGTGTGATTGTCATCGGATGTTTTGGTTTAGTCTGATTGTTCTTCAACTAGGAGAGAGATTTCCGTTTGTCATATGTGGGTCTCGAATGGAATCAAGTAGTAGGGAGTATAGCTTGCTCCAGTGTCCTCCAATGCACATTTTAGTCCATAGCTTCGAATTATGAACCATTTGAAAATGGACCTTTGCATTGTCAAGGTATGCTTGGTAAAGATTAGGAGTATAGCTCGCGACTTTCTTTCCTCTAAGCCCATTCACCAGATTTTGGTTTTGTATTGAGTTTAGGCTTGACTCGATTTGGGGTTATTTGCTGCTAAGAAAATCTTGCATATTAAGGATTTCACTTGAAAGCTTGATCTCATATAACACTTGACTTGCTCACTGTTTTGAGATTAAAAGCATATCGTGTGTTCATATATTTGCATAGTGATTTTAGAATCTTAAATTGCTTTTTTGGGTGTGTGTCAATAAAGGGGTTCCTGATTCCAATTCAAAAGCTTGCCTTACATGGGTGAAGGCTAGCTAGAAAATGCTTGGTTGAATGTGTTAAATGTTTTGATATTATTTAGCCCCGTGTGAGCAACGGCATTGCTTCTTATTAGCATGTGGTATTTGTTCTTTAAAGGCAATTACTTTGTTTCCTTCTGCCCTAAAATTTAAGATGAATAATCCTATTCTATTTTATCTTATTTTTTTCGAGCAATATGGGAGCATATACCAAGTTTGGGAGAAATCAAGGCCATTGCCACCAACCTAAGCACCAAGCCAAGCAGGGGAAATGGAAGCTATCAACTTTGAGACAAAGGAAAAGAAAATGAAGAAACTAGAGTTTACATCTTTTCATCTCATGGTTGGGTGTAAACTATTTGAATTTGTGCTAGCACACACCCTGATAAATTGTATTTGATTTTATGTTTTGTTTTTTTTTTATTTCTGATTTTGGTTTTTATTTGATCATGCATTTTTCTTTTTCTCGCCTTTAGAGTTTACCACGAGGGACCAATTCTCCGTGTGCCTATAGAGTGTCAGTCAATTATATCATGAGTGAGGAGTTGCCATGGTATAAACGTTGGCTAAATCTTTTTATTTTATTTAGTATTTATGAGAACCAATTGTTTTGTTTATTTTATTTTTTAAAAAAAAATAAAAATAAATGATTCAATGAGAGCCTTTATTTCAAATTTTAATTTTTTGCCTTTATGTTCCGAGTGGTAACACCGTGGGCATTCAGGTGTCACTTAGTGAGCTGTGAGTGATAAAGTCACCACAGATCCTAATTGACTCTTTTTCTAAAAAAAATAAAAAAATGAAATAAAATAAAACAAATAAAAATAAATAATATATGAGTATATACATAAAAGTCATAGTTGTAAATTCTTTTTACCGCTTTTCTTTTTACAAAACATTCATTTTTATAACTTAATATAAAAATGACTTATTTTTTACCTTTTGTCACGAGTGGCATCACCGTGAGCATACAAGCGTAAATCAGCAAATTATGAGTGATCAAGTCACTATATATGCTGTTTGATTTTCATTTAAATTTTTCTGGCATTTTTTTGCTCCGAGTAGTAACACCGTGAGCATACAAACATTAATCAGTAACTTATGAGTGATTAAGTCACCACATATGCTGATTATTATTTTTCAAAACATACGTAATAATCACATTCTTTGATTTCCTTTTTTTATAAATAAATAGGCGCTAAAATGATTGTTATAATAAAAAAAAAACAAAACAAAAATGATTTGTACAGACAATTATTTGTTTTCCTTTGAACTTTTTGTGCCTTTTTGTCTCGAGTAACACTACCGTGGACATTTAGGTATCAATGGGTAAATGTGAGTGATAAAGTCACCACATGAACCAATTGGTTTTATTTTGTGAAAATAAAATTGTTTTCAAATATTTTTTTAAATCAAAATAAAATATTCAAATTTTTTTTAGTAAGAGAATTTTATCAATTTCCCTTTTTATGAAATAATTCTTACCAAAATTATTTATTTTCCTTCCATGTTTTATTTATTCATTTTTATTACCTTTTTCATAATAAAAGAATAATAATAAAATGGTTGAAACCAAAGTTATTCGTTTCTTTCCAGGTTCTTATCCGTTTTGCTTATTTACTCTGAGTGGTAACACCGTGGGTATTTGGGTATTAATCAGTAACTTGTGAGTGATAAAGTCATCACATATGCTGATTATTATTTTTCGAAATATACGTAATGATCACATTTCTTAATCTTTTTTTTAATAAATAAATAGGTGTTAAAAGGATTTTTATAATAAAAAAATAAAATAAAAATAAAAATAAAAAATTATTTGTACAACAAAATTATCTATTTTCTTTCGAACTTTTTGTGCCTTTTTGTCTCGAGTAACACTACCGTGGACACTTAGGTATCAATGGGTAAATGTGAATGATAAAGTCACCACGTGAGCCAATTGATTTTATTACGTAAAAACTAAATTTGTTTTCAAATATTTCCTTTTCAAATCAAACAAAATGTTCAAAATCACAAATAATTTTAATCCTATTTTTTTAAATTTGAGGAAAAATATATTTTCTCTTTTAGAAATTGATTAAACAAAAAATATGTAATAAAAATGAAAAGAGCAAATAATGGGAAGTAATCTGTCTTTTACAAATTAAAACATACCAGCCAATTCTAAAAATTGTTTTCTTTGTGGAAATATAAAATTATTTTCTATTAACCTCTCTTTTCAAAGAAAATATATAAAAAATACCAACCCAATGACATGTATTTTTAGTCCGAACTACATCAACTTTGATCCCTATCGCAGGGTGCGTAGGCCCCAGACTCTCATTCTGGGTCAAGTCCACTTTTGTAAATAAATAATATTTTTCTCTTATTTTGTTTTTTCCAACCTCTCATATTTTTATTTTTATTCTTTATTTACATTTTTACATTTTTCTTATTTTTATATTTATTTTCGCATGTGAGTGGTAAAAGAGCAACCAAAATAATTTTTCAAACTCATAAAAATTGCATGATCAACCTAAGGTAACCGTTCTTCGGAATGGGTGTTGTGGGGGTGCCTAACACCTTCCCCACTCACAATCGTACTCCCGAACCCAACTCTGATTTGCAGATCATCCTTATCCCTTTTTGTTTTTATTTTGGTTTTCCAAAATTTCCCTTAAAATTTTGGTGGCGACTCCCTTCAAAATCGGCCTTCCGCCAGGGGGCCGGTTTCTCCTATTTTTCTTTTTTATTTTCGTTCTCCCACGCCATCCGCGTCGCATCTCCGGGTGTGACACCTATCTCAAGTCTGAATTGAATTTCCATCACTTTAGACAGGCTTCGTATTCTAGTCTTTTGGAAGGGAATGGTTGTTGGTAATGTAAGGTACAAGTTTATGGGTTTGTAAACTATTGGCCCAACTAGGAGGACCATCTTTGTTGCGCAACATGCACCTGCATTATGCGTTTCGGTTTCAGGATTTTGCCATTTCTGTGGTGAAGGGATAGCGACACAAAATCACAACACATCACATTTGAATAACACCAATTAACCATGGAAGCAAACTAATAAAAATGTTGTATTAGTTCAACTTGAGGTTTTAAGTTCGAGTTATGGGAATATAGTTGCAAGAATTTGTAATATAACTTACTGCTTACCCGTTTGGTTTTTAGTTTGTTAAAATGAATTTTTAGTGGAATAGATTTTGCAATATGGTTGTGATGAAAATTGATTTTGGATTGACGTGATTTTTGTTTAGATATTTCACTTGAAAATTGATTTTGTTACAAGTGATTAATTTTAACCAAAAACACTTTTACATTTATATGTGTAATTCCCTCCCGGTTCCTATTTATAAAATACAAATAGCCGAATTACATGGATTAAAGAATACCGTTGAGAGCATTCAATTTGTTAGATTTTTAAATTAGTTTCCAAAAATAAACTTATAAATGCCCATCAAATCAAGCTTATATATAAAATTTGCTAAACTATCTTGGAAATTTGTCAACAATGACAATGGCCTCTGGATTGAAGTCCTGTGGAACAAATATGTTGAACCAAGGAGTGATTTAGGGACGTTTATTAGTAGAACAAGATGCCTTGATTGAATCAGGGTCTTGGAGAGTGAGAAGTGGCTCTGAGATTGCTTTTGTTTTTTTTTTTTTAATGATGTTTGGCTAAATAAAGATGTTAGACTTTAGGCTGTGACAATTCAGAACATTCCTCCTAACATTATTAACTCTAAAGCGAACCATTGGGTTGATGCTAATGGCACTTGGGAAAAGAATTGGTGAATATGTCCCAGAAGCTCTTCTTCCTCGTTTTATTACCCCCAAAGGCTAATTGGGGGAAAGATGTTAGATGTTGGAGCTTTACAAGATCCGGGTAGTTCTCAATTAAATCATGTTGTCATACGATTGTTGCTACTGATAGTTCTAGATATTTGGAAAAGAAGTTTGGAGGGGAGAGTGTTGAGAGAATTAGAACCTTCTTATGGTTGCTTACTTCAAATAAACTTGTTACTAACAAGAGAAGAAGTAAATGGCTTGGTTGTGGCCCCTATTGTAACTCTTGTCTCAATCAAGAAGAGGATTCCCTTCCTGTAGTTCATGATTGTAAACATGCTAGAGATCTGGATTTTTCTTGTCTAGCCCTCAAATCATAGCCAATTCTTTACCTGCTCTTTAGAGGATTGGACTTCTCTAAATCTAAACAATGATTTAGGTTGTGAAAGCGATGGCAAATGGCACCTTGTTTGGGGATTTGTTGTTTGTTACTTATGGTCATGGAGGAATAGAAGTATCTTTGATGAAGGGTTTATTAGATTTAGACCTGCAAATGCCGCTACTTTTATGATAGTGCAGTTCTCAAATTGCTGCAATGCTAATAAATAGGTTCGTTCTGTGCAACTTTAATTTCTTTGCTAGCTAGTTGTTTTTACACATCTTAATTTATTAATGGGTAATTTTTTTTGAGGTTCAATTTTGGTTACAAATTACAGCTGTAATTAAATTTTAGAAAACAAAAAATGATATGACTTCAACAAATCTACGGAAAGATTGTAATTTTCTGCAATCCAATCAAATGACGCATCATTTGGGTTGGTTACCGGAGGGATATTTGATGTAATCTTCATTACATTATATAGCCGAGCATATTTGATTACATAAAACTTAAATAATAAGGATTATATCATTACCTAAAATTAGGTAATCTCTTTATTTAAAAAAATTATGTAATGGGATTATATGATTATAATCTATTATAAAAAGGTGAAATTATCATTTATAAAACTAGAACTACCCATCTCTCAGAGCTCATCGCTGTTGCTAGTTGTTTGCCGAGCATAACCACCATTGAGAGCACCACAACCATTGAGCACCACTATTTTGGGACAATATAAACTTTTTTTTCATGATCCATGTTTAATTAAATATAAAAAAAAATTTATTTCCCCACGATAATATCAAACAAAACAAATTCATATGTAGTCATCATTATATTACATCAGAACATTATTTACCCTTATAATTGAACCAAACATGTGGTTATCAACTGGCAGATTAGTTTTGGTCATTAAACTGTGAATAAAATAGTATTATTCTTAAAATAGTATATGAAAATAGTATTACTCTTTAAGATAATTTTAAAGCAATGAATTGCTCTTAAAATTTTTAAATTTGTTTGGCCAAAAAATTTGTTTTAGATGATTCCTTCAATATTTTGAAGTTCTAAATACTACTACAGTTGATGGCATTAATTACGCCTTAATCATAAAAAATAAAATTTATATTTATAAATAAAATTAATAATATACTATTCACTTCTTCCATTTACCCCTTATAATAAAATATTTTCTATACATATCGTTTGATTTTCAACTCGGGACAATATATTTTAGAAACATAGATATTTGACCTTTTTATTTTTTTATTATATATAATTATCTTATATATGATGTATTATTGGGTCAAATTTGAGCATTATCAATTCAAATAAAATATCTCTTCTAGCCTTTTCTTTCTCTCACAATATGAAAACCAAGATAAAAGTTATTTATGAAATAATACCTAAATTTAGTTTAATTCCAAAAGTCAACCATGATATCTAATTAGGAATAATATTTTTCTTTTTGCTGAAAAAAACCGAAATACTTCTTGTAAATAAGATATGATTAATTACAAATTAACAAGTTTTATTTACAAATCTACGAAAGTTAGCTGTAAATCAATGGAGATCAATTGAAAATAAATAAATAATAAAAAGTTAGAATCTATTGTCAATAAGATATAATCAATTACAAATCAACAAGTGTTAATTATAAATATGTAAGAGTTAGTTGTAAATCAACATCCAACAGTTGCAAATAAATACAAGGCATTTCAATTTTTTAAGTAGAAAAACTGATTCCCAATTTCATACTATAATGGTCTTATGAAATTAGATTAAATTTCGATACCATTTTATAAACAACTGTTTTTTTTTTGTATTTATATGTAACCTTCTCTATTCTTTTTGGTTATATAAGAAAAATTTAAACTTTTATAACAGTCCAGACTATCTACCTAGCCCCACCTCGACACTTTACCGGAAACGGATTCCTGAGGTTTCCTGAATTAAATAATTATCAGCCGTTGGATCTAAATTGGGCAGGATGATAACACGTGGCAAGGACGTCTTCTTGAAAATGACATTTAAAGAATCCATGACCAGAACCGGTAATTCGACCCATTGGGCTGCGTCAAAAAGCCTAGGTTGTTGTACGGATTCGAATTTTTAAAAACCCGGGCTAGTATATAGCGGGTCTATGAGTTTGTATTTTTTTTTTATTTTTTTACATAATTTTTAAATAAATATAACTAATTATTATTATTTTTATTAAAAATCAATATAAAATTTAAATTTTATAATTTATATATAACTAATTAATAAAATGATATATATTTTTTATTAATAAATAAAAAAACAAAAGAGCATAGGGTAAATAGGTCGGCTTGCCAGATATCAAGCTTAAACGGGTAATGTCCAAAAAGCTCGATTTATATATATATATTTTTTTTCAAAATTGAAACTGAACCCGTTCAATTTTTCTCTTGAAATTTTTCAAGTCAACCCATTACACCCAAAATCAGCATGATGAGCATCAAATGCTCATAAGGGAAATTGAATTTGGACTGTCTAGATAAAAATTGGATGGTTCAGATTTAATATTTTTATTTAAATTTTTTTAATGATAATAATATTTTTTAAAAAATTATAGTTATAAAATTATTTTTATTTTATATTAAACATCTAATAAAATAAAAATATATCAAAAATAATATTAAAATTATATTAAATTTAAATTATCTAATTTTAATTTAGATGATCCAAATTTTAGGATTTGTGCTCATCACACCCAACCTATCTACCACGACAAGTCAAACTGGTGCTAGGTGCAATTAGCAAGCAATAGCTAAGAAGAACAAAAACATAAAATGATGTCAGATGGCAGTGTTAAATAGAGTGTACTTGTAAATGGTTAATAAGATAATATGTTTTTCTTTTTAGTTACCGACTTGAAAGTTAGTCTACTTTTTCTTTTTATTTGATTTACCATTTTATCCGTAATTAATTTGATTTTATTTATTCTATTCTATTTTATTATTATTTTGATTCTAAATTTTTAGTTTTTATTTAATATTTAATAGATATTATTTATTTATTCATAGTATAATTATAAATTATAGATGAAATGAAAACAAAAATAAATACCAATAGGTGTGGATTTTAGTAAAAGGGATTATGATTGTTTAAACATGATATTTTAGTCTCAAGACTTTTGAATGTAAAAAATGCCTTTAAGAGAGTTGTTCCCTATTTGAAACCTGATATGACTTGATTTAGATTAGTTAGAGTTTAAAGTGATGACAGGATACTGAATAATTTAAAAACAATAAATTGAGAATTCATTTCAAAATATATCAATAATAATACTAAATTTTAATAACATGAACTCACCAAGATAAAAAATACAATTATCTAAAAGAAAAAAAACATGCATAAATTTTTTATCAATTGTTGTGGTAGAAAATTATATTTAATTAATATTAATGTTAAATTACATAAAGATTAAGTATTTTGTTAATTTTTCCAAAAAAAATTGTTAATTTAACAGTTTTTATACTTAACGATGTAACATTTTTAAGCAAAAAAAAAAACCATTTTACCATTATTTAACCAAAACATAGCTAAACCAACCACACTAAATTAAACTAAACCAACTTAACATGAATTCACACTAAATTAAACTAAACCAACCTAACATGAATTGGCCAATATTAGATTGTGGTCTAATTTTTAAAATAGCAAAAATTGATTGGTTTAATTTGTTTAAATTCTATTTTGACTCTTCAAAACTTTTTTTTGCTTAAACTAAGAGCAATAATAATAATATTAACCTTATCCCACTAAGTGAAATTGTCTATATAGATCATATGATGTTATTTGACTCTATAAAAAAAACTTTTTAGATAAATCTTTTATGAAAAAATCTCATTTTATAATCTCTTTTAGTATCATTTTTAGTTTCTCTTTACATTTTTTTATAGGATTAAAGACCATTTAATAAACTTTTTCAGTGGCTTTACTAGTGCTTTTTTTGGTACATGTTCGAACCATTTTAAATGGTTATTTATCATTTTCTCTTCCATAGGTACTACTTTAACTTTGTCTCATATACAATCATTTCATATATTATTCATTATTATATGACCACACACCTATCTTAATATTATTATCTTTACTACTTCCTTCTTGTGCTTTTATTATTCTGTCAAAACCTAACATTCATTATCATATAGTATTATAGGTCTTATAGCAGTTTGATATAATTTCCATATAAAAATAAAAAAAAACTATCATAAAAGATCTAGATTTAATTATATTTACAAAAATAATTATTAGCATGAGAATTCCATTCTTATTTTTTAAAATTGAAATTAGAATTTAGAAATATTTGTTAACTTCTCAAACAAATTATTGAAAATTAAAACAACATATATCAATAAAGATTTAAAAAAATTAATAATACAAAAGTAATTTAAATTAGATCTAAAACAACAAAAAATAAATCAATCCAACCTCTTAATGATATCGAATAGGTCCAGTTTTTGGAAATATTTTTTTCTCAAAATCAAAATTCTTATTTTAATTTAATAAACAAGTTTTATAATTAAAAACCTGTCACATCACCAATCAAGTACGAATATAAGTGAAAGGGAGAAACTCCGAACTTAATGCATATAAACTCCGGCCGAACTAGTCCAAAGTACATATATAAGCTCCGAAGTCCGATTCCAAATCCAAAGTACGTATAAAAACTCCGAAGTCCAACTGGTCCAAAGTCCTATTTTTTGGCAATAAAAAAAAATGGAACTCCAAAGTACTATTGGATCCAAACTAGATAGACTAGACTGCCTTGAAAAACAAATCTAAACCAAACTCATCAGCATTATAAAAAAGTTGATGAACCCTATCTATCTGTCTGTTTTGAAATTGAAGGGGAAGCGTATCAAGAGTTGCCACAGTCGGTGCTCTAGGTTCTGCTCCGATCGACCACGAGAGGGTTGTTGTTGATCATTGCAACAGCCTTTGAATGTTGGATCCTTTGACAGGGCTTGGTTTTGGTAACCGCTTGGTGGGATGCCAAGAAACACCTAATTAAAGATGATGAAAAGACCGGAAAGATGGTCTGTGGTCGCTCCAAAATCTTTGGCTATGGTCCGGTGATGGCTTCTTTGCCTGTTGGTATTTACTATTTAGTCCTGTAAATCCCCTCTTTTCCCTTTGCTTTCATTTTTCTTTGGTCCTTGAGATGGTGACAAATTGGGGTGACTTTGTGCTTTGGTGGTTTCACTAGGAAGTTTGCATTTGTTTCTCTATTTGTGAGTAGGCGCGGTGGAGTTTGAACAAATTATTTTTCTAGTAAGTATTTATCTTGGAATTTCACAATTCCTTTTTAACTTAATGGGAGGCAGTTTTATCGATGTGCAAGTTTTGATTTTTCAACATAGAAGATGAGCTAACATGAGTTCGATCAAAGAACTAAGGCTACTTTTGTTTCATTTCGTTTGATATGGTTTTTTTTTTTTCTAATGATGAATGCTGTAGTTGACCGAATTAGAGAGGACTATGAAATCAATAATATCGATAATACCATATTAAACGGGATAGGTGCTTTTGATCATCAATGATAAAAATTTTGTTTGTAGTGACGTTTACATGATATATTTTAAATGAAAATCTTAGCTTTGAAAAACTTAATGACTAGAATAAGAATTAGGGTTATAAAGGAAGCTCTACAAAATTTAATTAGAGATTTATAAGATAAAGAAGATGCATCTACATACATAGTCCAAAAAGGGATTATAATTCTAATCTAAGTTTATGATCTAGGAGAGGTCCAATTGGTAAAAATGGCCCAAGTCACCTAAAATTAGTATTAGAATAATATTATATTTTATTTTAGATTTTCATATTCAATTTGAATTATTTTATTTTATTTTTTTTTTTTTAATTTATTTGATTATGATAAATAATTTGTGATTTTTTATTTGTATTTCTATAGGACCAATAGTAGAATTAGATTTGAATTAATTTTTTTTAAATTTAAATAAATAAAATTTATTTTTATCTATTTGAGTTAGGAGTCGTAATAAGAATTAATATTTTTCTTTTTCTATTTGAAGACATTCATTGTAGTGTGCTTAGTCATCAATTAATTCAGCATAATTTCTACTTGTGAAGTATTACTAGTGTTTATGTTCTTTCTAAAATACATCTAACTTATTAAGATTATGATCAACTCTTATGCCTTTTATAACTAGAGTTCTCATTTTGTATCTTTTAGTTCGATCAACCCTTTTGAAATCAAGTTTTTACATTGCTGTTTTTTATATTTTTTAGGTTCTTGATATAGGATTTTAGGGGATATCAAAACAAAAATTGGATTCTGACACCTTGTTTATGTCATCAACCACATCATCGCCGGCCAAACACACCCGGATCCCTTCTTTAATTCCAGTTAGACAAACACGCCGTTAACTCCACTCCACATCGATACACGGTCCTATTCTTTTTACAAACCAGTACTCGCTCGCATTCTCGGCCTTCATCGTGACTTCAGAAACTCGTCCTTCCTCTCTCTCAGCAAACATCGCATCTTCAACTCTGTTTTCATCATCATCATCAAACTCATATTCGTCTCGTGTTCTTCCTTCCCAAGTTTCCAGAGTCAAGTTCTGTCTTCATCTTCCTCCACGCAGCTCTCAATTGCTCCCTCCGTGTTCGAATTCATGCGTCCTCCTCCCAATCAGCCCACAAATCAACTCGTTTTCAGTCTTGGCCAATCGCGTCCTCAATCCTCAAATTCCCAGATTCGGTTCTAGCTTCGAGTCTTCTTCTATTGGGTACATTTGCTCCTTCTTTCTCTTCCATAATCGTGATTCTTTACCTGTCATCTCTTCAAATTTTTCTATCCAATTCGTCTGTTGCTACAGTCCAGAATGTTAGCAATTCGTAAGTTTAATTGCTGTCTAGAAAATTGCGCATCCATCTCTACTGAACCTTGTTGAAATTTATTTATCGGGCATTGAATTCCTAGCTAGAAACTGATTTCTTGATTGCATACTGCTTGCTTTTTTTTCGCTGAAACTTAGTTGATTCTGGGAATTATCTTGCTGAAATTTTTTATAACTGGACATTCCTTCTTGCTGAACATTATTGATTGCTGGAATTTTGCTCAAACTTCTTGGGACAATTTTGGTTTGCTGAATAATCTTGGCTGATTTAAAAAAAGAAGAAGAAGAAAAGAAAAGAAAAGAAAAAGCCAAGAATATAAGCTTACTTATCATTGTTTTGAGCATTGACTCTTGAACTCTAGCATTATATTTTGCCATTTCTCTTAACAAGTTATTGTGATTCTATTCCGAACACAATAAGATATTATTGTAAGTGGCAAAAGGCAAGAGAGACGCATTATTGAAAAAGCCAATTTAAGTGAGAAACACGACTGATATCAACATCTTTCGAGTGATATACATGAGTAAAGTGCGTAATATCCTTTATGTTTTCTCCTATTTACTAACTTTTTAGGTTTCCTAAAAGATGTCTGGTAGAGAAGATCCTAGTGATAATTCATCCATGAAGGACTTTCTTTTGAGCATATACAAGCGTCAATGTCTTGTTGAAGGATCTAATGGAAAAATTTGTATTACACTAGTGGAGAAATTAGGATTGCCTTGTATTGAGCATCATAGGCCCTACAAGATGTCATTGTTTGATGAACCACATGAGATCATGGTAGATAAGCAAACCTTAGTAACATTCAATATTGGGAGGTATATTAACGAGGTGCTATGTGATGCAATTTCTCTGATTGACCACTTGCATTTAGGAAAGTCTTGGCAGCATAAAAGGAAAGCCATTCATGATAAAAACAAAAATGGGTACCCCTTTGTAATGAACGGTAAAAGGTGCATACTTACTCCATTAATGCCACAAGAGGTTTATGAAAATCAACTCATGTTGCTGAAGAAAGCAAGAGATAGAAAGAAAGAATCCCAAGGTAAAGAGCCATCCTCAATTGAGTCGAAAGGTATTTCTATTGCTCAGAACTCTTGTGATAATACCTCTTGTGATAAATCAATTGTTATGGGACGTGTTGCACTTGAAAGTCCCAAAGGAGAGAATGTTTATGCTTATGGTGAAAAATCTAATCAAGAAAGTTTGCATTCTCTTAAATGCATTAATAGCAGTAATGATGTGGATGCTAATGAAAACATCAAAATTGAATGTGAATCTCATCATATTAGCATACCATTATTAGAGAATGCAAATAATTTGGAAGAGAATCATGCTGAAAGTAAAGAACTTATTTCTTGCTATGATGGTAGCTTGCATGTGAAAGAAGATAATGTGGCTTCATTAGAAAGTAACTCTCATGCTTACTGTCAATTGAGTGATGAAGTTCGTGAAGAGATAAAAAATAATAATAGTTGCATTGAAATTGATAGCTACATAAATGTAGAAGAATTGAACTTGCCTATGATTAAATGTTCCAATCCTTATAAACTTCAATGGTTGGGTACATGTGAAGAGGTTCTTATTAATAGGTGCCAACTATGGTCTTTCTCTATTTGGAGATACTATGATGAAGTTCTTCATGCTGCTATGCCTATGCTTGGTGATATGATTATTGGAAATCCATGGAGATTTGAATAAGATGTTATCATTAATGGGTATATCAAATAAAAATCATTGAAGGTGAAAGATGTGATTATCACCTTCATGCCATCAAGATCTCATCATTTATGTGAGAATCGAGAGAAAACAAAAAGTAAGATTAAGTGGAAAAATAAAAGTAGTAAAATTAAGAATGAAAGAAGAAACAAGAATAAGTTAAAAGAAAGAGTACAGAAAAATAGAACAAGAGAAAAGCAAATGAGTGAGAAAAAAATTGAAAGAAGATAAAAAAGAGAAAGAAAAAAAGAGAAAACAGAAAAGTGAAAACTAATGATCTTATTTATTCTTTTTCTAGTGTTATTTCTTGTTTGTAGGAATACAAAGATCTTCTTCGTAATTCAATCTTGCATACTTACCTTCTACCACCACCTAAATGGTTGAAAAAGAAGATTTTTAATCCAAGTGATTCTCCTTGGTTGCAAAATATCTTGAAGAGTTGAGGACGACTCTTTTTCAAGAAGGGGAAAATGATGTGAATCTCGAAGGCTCATTTAATACATTACATGATTTATCTCAAAATGAAGTCCTTAACTTTGGAAAGCCCAATGATTAGAGCTTCCTTCATGGCCCTATTTCTTGCTGTAGTTTAGATGACACAACTTCTATTGGTGGAGATCATTTTTGCATTTGTCCCCTTTTCAAGCTTCTGTCTTCTTCAACAACCATAACATGAAAGTCCTCTTTGAATTTTGAGAAATTGTCTATGGATGATGTTGCTTCAATTTGCTTTGTAACTTTAACCTCCTGATATACTTGCTCTTTTTCTATCTGACATTTGCACTCTTCCTGTAAAGCCTCAAGAGTTATCTCTATATTCTTATTTAGCAACCTAAGGGCATATAAGATGTCTTTAGACATTTTCTCCAATTTGTCAAATATATGGTCTGGTTCTTCAAATTTATGGTTTGCTTCTTCTTGATCTTGTTTCATGTCAATTGCAGAGATTCAAACACTTGATCCTCTCAAGGCTTTGTTGGGTAATTTGGGAGTTTTTGGGTATGGTGGAAATTGGTCTCTAATATCAAATGATATGAACAAGGGAGAAGGGTATGGTAGAGAGATAAAGACAAAAGGGAGAGAGAAAGAACTTAAGGGAGAAAATAGGAGGGAGAATAGTAAAAGAGTATAAGGGGGAGAGGGGAGTCACTGGAAATATCTTCAAATTAATATTCAAATCTTGAATACAATTGAGTATAGAATGTCTTATTTATAAAGCTAAAATTCTAGTTCTACTAGAGTTTTAAAATAATAGAATTATTTAAACAAAATTTTAAATATATGATAAATTAAATCCTTGGAATAAATAAAAGATAAAATATAAATTCTAATAAATTTAAAATAAATTAAATTAAATTTAAATATTCTAGTAAAATAATAAAATAACTTTATTTAAAATTCTAATGATAAAACAAAAAAATCTTAATTATCTTGAGATTATTAATTCTCTATCAATTACTTAGACATAGTTTTTTATTTATGCAAGGAGATAGAGTTTATGTAGAAAAACATACATGCTTGATATTGGGATTATCCATTCTCTATTAATTATCTTGGTAAACAAGTTGTGAATGATACTAATTTTTCATTCATCTTGCAAATTTGGCACTAGGATTGTGAAATTTGCCTTTTATGTTGTGACATAGTATCCTAATGTCCATAATTATACCTAAATTGATACTGAGCTAAATAAGTTTTGTCTCTACCATGAATATATTGTTTATGATATATAAGTTATCATAGCTATTATGTGTTATCATGTCTGGGGTACGCATATACTGTTTATGAGGTATAATATTTCCAAATTAGCACTACCACAAAGATGACCTTTAGTACTGCACATTCTAGACCAAATTTTAGAAAAGCGGTCCAAAAAAGACTTTCAGGATTGTTTGTTTTATAATGCGGTCCCTAACTTGACTTTCAGGATTGCTTGTAAGAAGAAATGGTCCGGAAAGATTGACCTAAAGGGCTGATTATAAGATGTAAATAGTCCTGAAGGTCTCCTAGATTGTTTAATTTTACCATCGGTTCCCAAGGTAGTTTATTTATTTATTTTTAACTTGAACAAGATCCTCTCTCCTCTCCTCACCTTTCATTTTTGATGTTGTCAAAGCCTCCCCTTTCTTCTTTACCTTCCCTCATTGCCAAAACCCTAAACCAAAAGCCACACCTTTGTTGCGATCGATTGACGCCATGCCCATGACCCACACCACCACCACGGTCGTTCCCGTCAGCCACCAAAACAAATTGAGACTAGAAATGATGATTATGTAGCTTTTGCTTTTGGTTTGATGTCTTCCTTCAAGATTTGTTTAAAACGATGGCCAGCTCAAAACATTGGTTCTGGTTCAGTAGCTTGTTTGAGATCTATTTCATTTTGAGATGTGTATATTGGAGATCTATGGCTTCTTGAGTCTCGCCCTTTCCTAGCTTTGGTCATCCCTTTCCTTCATCATTCCCTAGATCTATTCATCCCTTGCCTTCACTATTTCACACCTCTACTTGTTGCCGACGTAACACCTGTCCTACCATCTAGACATTTAGTAAAATAATTCAGCATTCAATCAGGGAACAACCATTGGGCTAGGGACTCTGTCGCCTAAACATATACCCAAGTACCTATACAATTATAAACCTAAGAGGTTCCACCTCATTAAATACTAATTAATACACACATAAAGTGCTCAATCCTATTCTTAAAGAAAACACCTGCTCAATAGAATGCATAACAAAAAGGGCTCCGCTCATTTTATTCAATTCAAAACAAAAAAATTCAGGGTACGTAGCTCAAGCATATATTAGAATATTCTAACAAATTAAACTCAGATCCATAAGCATCAAACCGTTAAATAAACAATGTATTGAGGTTCAAGAACAATAAAACCAATTAAACAATGTCCTATGGTCATGGCAAAAGGTAAATATTAACCCAGTATGTGCTCAGGGAGCATAAGAGCCAATGGCTCACTCCTCTGATGCCTTCCATTGCCTCTTGATCCAACCCTCACTTGAAAATGTTAAGAGAATGGGGTGAGCACTAACGTCTCAGTAACCCAGCATTTTACCATGTACATACAAACTAACAAGCACACACAAATGACATATAATTATACAATTCCATTAGTATCATTTGCAATTACTAGTATAAAAGATCACATGATATGATTCATAACAACTATATGCAAAACATAATATTATGCAACATGTACAACCTCCCTTATTGTGCCGTCCAGCCTTATACTGCTGATTGGAGTCGCAGGCTTATCCACAGTCTAGCCCACACACTGGACTGACCAAAGCTACTCTAGTGCTTGAGATATACCAGGCCAAAAGTACAGAGCCCAAGCCTAGACTATGGCTTCCCTCCTTAAAGAACCAAACCAGGAGGTGTCATTGTCCCACGTTCCCCATTTACAAACCCGGCCAAGTAAGTATTAAGGAACGGGGCCCTACAAGAAGCCAACCACTATGTGCGGAGTGGAGGCAAACCACGTGGTCACTGAATCATATATATATCAACATCATCTCCTCAACCCCAACAGTGCATCTCATGTTTATCCAGAAAACACGCAAGCGTGCTTTGAAAAAAAATAAAGAACTATATCAACTAAAAGCAACAAGCATGCTTGAAAGAAATGAACTACTCTAGAATTTCACATTATTAATTTGAACTTACAAGCATGTTTGAAAATGAAAACACTACATCATAATGATATTACAACTACAAGCATGTTTGACAGGATTCTAGTAAATCAATAAATTCAACAATAATATTCTTTTTACCGTTTTGCAAGTCTTATACGGTTTATTATATCCTACCCAGTCTATATATCTAGATCATGCTTAGCAAAAATAAACTTTATTAATTTAGTTAAATCACAACAACCATAGTTTGCACACACATGGAAAAATCCTAAGTCAACTATTCTCCTTAACTCTTTAGATGGTCAAATAGCAATCCAAGTAGCTGTATAAGACATAAAAATATTAATCTATAACTCAAAACTACTAAAAAGTTTATCCTAAGGCCACTTTAAGATTACTCTAAAGCTACCTCAAAGAACCCAAAACCTCTTTTTAATTTAATTAATAAATAAAATAGTAAATTACATGTTAATTTCTATTTTTATAAAAATTTCTAAATTTCCCAATCTTAATTTATAATCTAAATTCATATTGTATATATATATATTTTCTGGTGAAAATACCCAATGTATATATTTAAAGAAGCAGTATCCATATATATATATTGGATTTAAAAGTCTACAGCCTACTATACATGGAACAATGGGGGAAGAAGCAATATAATTAATGAGAGCTAATGGTACATGAGTCTATACAATTGATTTGGAAAAGAAAAGGACAAAACTAAAGACATATATATGTATATATATATTAATTGATGATTTAAGATCATGTGACTTGCGGATTCACAAAAGTAAGAAAAGACAGAGAAAATAAAGAGAGAAAGAGAAAGGGAGAGAGAGAAGGAAAAGGATAAAACAATGTATCATATATGTCTACTAAAGGGAAGGGAAAAGATGAGAGAGAGAGAGGGGGGGAGAGAGGGAGGGAGAGAGAGAGGGGGGGAGAGAGGGAGGGAGAGAGAGAGAGAGGGAGAGAGAGAGAAAAAGGATGGTGGGTATTTAGAGATGCACTTGCAGGGCAAATTGCGATGGTAGAGAAAAGAATAGAACAAAGGGCAGGTTTTTGGCAGCTAAAGTATTAATTTCCGTGGATAGAAGTCATAAAAATTTAAATTACATTTTATGTTTTTATCATCATCATCATCATTTTTATTATTATTATTTTCTATAAAAAAATCGTATTGGAAATAAAAACTAAGTTCCATATAATTTTCAGATAATTTGAAATATTCAAAATTTAACCAGAACTTTCTAGTTTTTATTTTATATTTAATTCATTTTTTTCTTCTTGATTTCTTTAATTTTTCATTTTATAAGATAATTTTAAATATTTGATAATTTAATGTAATAATTTTTTTCATTATTTTATCTTATATTTTACTTTTTTGGACCTAATACTTAACCCTATACCCTCTTTTAAGGTCACTACTAGCCCTATAAGTCCCAAACAAAAATTGGATGTTACAGCCGAGCCCAAATCCCTTCATTGTTGCCGTTTGCTATCTCCACTTGAAGGTTGCCGTTCATTCTCTAGCAGCAACACACCGTGGTTCGGCCGCTTGAAGGTCAGTGCTCTTTCAAAGCTTAATTTTCACTGAATTTGTGTATTTGATTTATAGATTCTGTTTTATTTTAGACTGAATTTGTGTATTTGATTTATAGATTCTGTTTTATTTTAGTTGAATGAGGTTGAGATTTTGCATTTATTTGGATTTCATGAGTAACGAGGAAGAAGAGAAGAAGAAAGGGGAAGAGGAAATAAGAGAACTGGCTGAGCAGCTTACTGGTCATGTTCTTATCGTAAGTCTTCAAATGTATGGCGGCCGGGTTATCCAGAAGGTATGCTCCTCACTTTATCCACCTATATTATCATTTCCTTTAATTGCATCTGTCACTTACTTTGCATTTTACACCATGTTGTGGACTTGGCATGTTCTATTTGTTGGAAAGACAAGTGCTTTTAATTTTTTTGTTTATGGGGAAAGTTAAGAACAAGTCACCCCAATATTTCCCCAACTTCTACGTCAAGTGTGTCTGTAATGTTGATATATCATCATTAAATGTTTACAAAGGGAGGAATGGAATATATTGGGCTGGCATTTTAGAAGAATGCATTGCATTGCAGTGGCATTTTAACCTTGCACTAAGGTGACCAAGAGTTCCTATATTTAAAATTTGATTTAGTAGCTCTAGCGTTTTGACCATATCATTCTTTGGAAGGATGAATTTCTTTATTTGTATAATCTTTTGTTGTGCCATCTTGACCATATCTTTTCTCTAACTAGTGCTGAGTTTTTAACCTTGCACTAGGTTTTTAAGCTTTTGTTGTACTTTGTTCTGACTTTTGAGAACTATAGGTGTTTGATGATATATATGGTGATAAATGTATGTGGCTGCCTTTAGTCTTCCATGTGTTTGTCTGGTTTGAAAGATGTTTAACAACTGAAGTGAGCTAACCAGTGTTTGGTCTCTAGACTACTACTCTTGCAGGAATTATTATCTGAAAACATAGAAGTTAAAATACTGACATGTTAATAACTTTTTGGGATAATATCATAGTATTTCCTCTGTTTTTTTTTCTCAGGTTCTGTATTGATCCTCTACTGGGTAAAAAGATATCTTGTATGGCATAAAACACTAGTTCAAAAATTGTTTTTGATGAAGTCCTGGCTACTGCTGAAAGGGATATATAGTGACAAAGGATACACCTTGGCTTCGAGGTGGCTGGCCCATGCAAGATGCATTCTTTGCATTCTATGCAGATGAAAGAAATCATAATTTAGTTACTACTTATCAATGTTTTGGCTCTACGGTAAATCTGGTAGTAATTTGTTGAATTCTTGTAATCATTGCTTCAGTTCTTTGGTTATAGAAACTAGAAAACAATTAAACTTAGGTTACTTGATCATGACTCAGAATCTTCTTTTAGAGAATTAATAATTTTCTATAAAGGTTGTTGAGGATTGTGAAACTCACATGTACAAAGAATGGCAGAATTCACAGGATTATTACTTCTTCAACACTAATATTCTTGAATCTTCTTTTTTTTTTTTTATCTATTATTATTTGCTGAATAAAAATGAACATTGTGCTGGTGATGCACACTTCTATTGATCACAGGGTTACGTAGTTCTCAACAGACTATGGGCATTTGTACAATGGCTAAAAGAAGCAGATATTAAAGAAGTGTTCTGACTCCTAAGTTGAAGGTCTTATTCTTCTTAATTTATGTTTTTTACTTGTCTGGACTTTTTTAGCAGCAATTTTTATTCTTATCAAGTTCTGTTATTATCTGATATATATATATATATATGTGATATTTGCCATTTTATGTCTAGGTTCTAGAGCCTGCATCTTTTGCCTAAACTTACCCTTAACATTCTATACCTCCACTTCATAAGATAAAGTGTCAAAGAAGTGGTAAGTCCTTCAACACTTAATCATTATTGGGTCTGTTTTTATATAGTTTATGCATGTTAGGCAATAAGTTTTACTTGTAGTGTGCTCTTGGTGGTTTGTTTACAGGTGGGGCATATGGTAATGCTTAGCAGCCAAGCAGTAGCAAGTTCAATGTTTTTTTATTTTTTCTTGCTGCTTTGATTAGTTTGTAGTTGTTAATAGATAGCTTATATTGTAGTGAATTGTAAGAAGATATATTGATAATAATATTGGAATTTTTTTTGAACTTTTTGTCCCAAAAAACAATAGTGTATTGTATGGGGTGGCATGAGATGTGGGGAAGAAAATTGCTTTGGGACCGCTTCTGGTAAAAAGGAGCGATCCCCACGTCCAGTATTCGGGCCCGCTTATATCCATAAACAAAGCGATTTCAACGAATTTGGGAGGGGTCAAATTGGGACCGCTTCAAACGCGGTCCTATAGCCTGAAAAGGGTCTTAATACATATTTCTATAGTAGTGTCGTTAGCTAGTACAGGGAAAGGGAGCAATCTGGCATGTACAAGAATGGAAATTTATAGACATTCAAACTTATAGACCTCCAAACTTATATGTCTTCCATCTTAATTCTCAATGTAAATTTATAAATCTCCAAACTCTTGACTTGCTGATTCGATTATTTATCTCAATGTAACTGTTCGCAAAGAGAGCTTCAGAGAGCGCTACTTGATCCTTATGATTGTGATGCTCTTCAACTTAATGTGATGTGTTCTCTACTGAAGACATCGATAAGCATATTTGATTCAATGACAGTTTAGGTTAATTTCCTTTTTTCCCGCTTTCCTTGTATCAAGTGATGTACTTAGACTGTTGATTGTGTTTTAGTTTTTGGAGAATTTGTACATGGGACCGGTGATTCGGGAATTCTTGATAAGGATTTAATGTCCCTATACCTTCATTTCTGCTTTATTTCTCATGATAATGAAATTAAATAGATAAACTTATTTTGTCCTTTGATTCTTCTACATTTAGAACTGTAAAGAAGTAGTGCTGGACGGGCAAGTGCTTTAGTGGCTAGGCTTCGGGATATATAAGCTACTTTAGCAGAAAAGGAAACGCAACTACCTATAAATGTACACCTTCCAAGGGAATAGGTATTGTTCTCTTCACTATTGGCATGCACTTCCTAAGCGTTGTTATGTCTCCGTTCCTTTCTTTTAGGCAATGTAATTTGATTTCTGTTGCTCCAAGATTAAACTGAAGTGAAGAAAATAGTTTCTGTATGTAAAAGAGAGACGAGGGGGGGCTGTTAGTAATGAGGACAAGAGTTTATGTTTCTTGATTGAATGGTCATGCATTGCTGCCTCACGGGTTCTGAAAGTTAGTTTATCGTTCTTCTTGATTGAGCATAGCTACCTCATTTTTGGCAAAGAGAAGGGACACATAATGAAATAGTAATCATATTAGTTTAGGCATTTAACAACATCTTAACGTCACAGGATGAGACACTAGAAGCTTGAATATGAAAGTCTAATAGCTCAAAGTCATAATTTTACTATAAAACATGAAACGATGTCACATATAAAAGTTCAGGATGCATGAGGAAAAATAGTTAAAATGATACCAATAAGTAGATTCATTAAACAATGAAGAAACATAGCTGAAAATTTAACAATAATAATAATAATAATTATAATCCATAATAATAATAATAATCCACTAAGTTATGATTAGTGTTTTGAAATTAGATTGGATTGGACCGGTTAATTCAATCGATCGAGCTGCTAATTGGTCACTACTTCAGTTTGCTAATTGGCCACTAGTTTAATCTGAAGTTCAACTAGAACCAGACTAATTAGGAACCCATTAAAGACTAATTAAACTAGTTAACTGGCTATAAATTGGCTGAGTCTTAATTAGTCGGATTCTAAAAAATTAATAAAATTTTTAACTTAAAATTCATAAGTTCACTTGTTGGGCTTTGATTTTTAAAAAACTAAAGCCCCAATCCAAAAAGGTTAGGTAGCTTTCATCCTTCCTTTCCGGTGATCCCCTCTACTTTTCTTTTGCTCCCCTTCACTGTGGGTATTCCAAAATAAGAGAGCCCTTTTTATTTCATTTTCTTCAATTTTTTCTCTTTTTTAAATTTTGTTTCTTTTAATCTTCGTAATACATATTATTTATTTATATTTTGATTTTGAACTTAATACTTTTGATTTGACTTTAGTATGGCTTTTTAAAATTTCTTGATAATAGATGTTCATGTTCTTCTCCTCCTTTCTTTTTTTCCTTTAATTTTTGCTCATTTCTTTAATATTTTTTCTTTAATATCTCTTTAAAAAATAAGACAATGAAAGATTATTTTTAAGAAGATATAACTATAAAATAATTGAGTTTTTATTCAAACCATAATGATATAAAGTTTATAAAGTTACTCTACAATTTTCATCTAAATCCATAATGCTACTTCAATCAATTGATAGAGATGAGCAATTTTATGGGTCCCTAAAAGTATAATAAGTACTAAATAAAATGATAACGGTTTTGATAAGTATTCCCTCCTGTCCTAAATAAATTATATTTTTTAGAAGTATTATTTAATCCAAAATAAGAGATATCTTATAGGGTTGTCAAGTGTATTAATTATTTTTTTTATTTATATCCCTGGTCTATGATTAATAGGTGAGGGATAGATGATATGTGAAGTATGAGAGATAATATAATTAATAAGGTTAAATAGTGAAAAATATTGAAATTTCATGACAAATTTAATAATTTAATCCTAAATAAAATATATCTTCTAGAATTATTGATTGATAAAAAATATGAGACATCTTTTATGGTTGACTAGTGCATTAATTATTTCTTTCCATTTATGCTTCTGATCTATAATTAATAGGTAAGATACTTCTCTTATGGGAAGTATAAGGAATAATATAATTAATAAGAGTAAATAGAGGAAAATATTAAAATTTTTTAACAAATTTAATTATTTAACTTATTTTCTTAAAATGGGTGGGCTAGTTAAAAATGTTTTATATTTAGAATTAGATGGAGTAATATGCTGGCACTTACTTTTTAACTAGTAATTAATTGTTCAATAAAAGTAAATAAATTGAAATTAAAATTCAAAAAATAAATTAATAATTTAAATTAATTAAAAAGTTAAAAATTAATTATACAAATGGTTTTTTTAAAAAAATTATGTTGGATTATTTTAATTTTATTACATTTTGAATTTTAAATCTTTAAATTTCATACTCCTTAATCCTCATCCGCCCTTTAAAACATTGGTAATCATTAAATAATGGTAAAAAATTGAAATCAAAATTCAAAAATAAATTAAAATAAATTAAGGGGGAATTTGAAATTACAAATAAAAAAGATATAAATAAATAAGAATTCTGTATCTATAAAAATATATCTATATAGTTATATATTTATATTAATTATAAATATTTGAAAATATTTTAATATTGATTTAATTTTTATTTCTATTAGAATAAATAAAAATAATTAATTAATAATAAATGATAAATTAATATTAGTAGGAATTCTATGTCTATAAAAAATATATCTATACAATTATATATATTTATATTAAATTAATTATTAATATTTCTTAATTATTAATATTATTTTTTATATTTTTTAAATTCATAATAATTAATAAATTGATATTAATATTTTTTATATTATACAGAATTATTAAATATATAGACTTATTAAAAATAAAAAAAGAGTAAAAAAGTGAAGGTCAAACCTAAAATTTATTATATAAATGAAAATTGTGACTGGACTATTTTAATTTTATTACATTGTGAATTTTAAATCTTCAAATTCCATACTCCTTAACCCCACCACCTCCAAAGAAGCCCTACTTTTAATATACGCGCAGTTCCATGCACACTTGATCACCATTAGGGTTTTAAGCAAGAGTACAAAGGTTATAGCTGCAGCTCGAGCTGGTCTTCGCAAGCTAATTATATATTTTTTTCATTTATTGTTTTATTATTCATTGGATAAATCTCATTTGGTTCAATCTACAACATTGAACAAATAACTTAAATTCTAAATAATCAGCTCCTTAATCCTAGTATGGATGTAATAGCTTTGACTAATCCACCTCCATGGAAACCCTAGCAAACTTTCTTCTAATTGAGTATAAGTCAATCTTTGAGATTGGTAATAGCATTTCCCACATTACATAGCATCTTTTAGATTGTCTTTATCATCAAATCAAAGTCAAACTTCCAATTTTTTGTCTTCAAGTTTTATTATCTTCCGGTTTCAATTGCGTTTTCCTTAGGTTTCCTTTCTCCTCAATTTCCTCCATTACATCTTCATTATGGATGGACAAAGGGGCAAACCTTTCCCAGAAATGTCCAGTCTTTGAATAGGAAATTCATTACTTCTTGAGTGGGTTTTAAAATTTCTAGTGAGTTTGGCAAGTATCTTAGGAAAGCTATGCAAATTAGGCGAAGAAGATGCTTGGAGTTCAATTTTATAGTTTAGAAAGTTTAGACAAAATTGGCTCAATGGCAAACTACTTATCTCTCTTTGGTGGTTAGACTAACTTTTACCAATTCTATTCTTCTTGCCATTCTTGTTTATTCAATGCAAATGCACACTTGTGAAATCCCTGTGGAAGTAAAATATGTTAGATAAGTTGGTTTCTCAAGAGAAGGGTGAATTAGGAAGATTAAAAATTTTTCTGCAAAATATCAAGAAAGTGAAGAAAGCAAAGGGTGATAGTAGAACAAAGTATAAATGAATAAACAGTAAAAGTAGTAGTAAGGAAGAGAAGACTCAGATATTTATCTTGGTTTGCTCTCTTAACTTAACCTATGTCCAGTTCCAAGTTGCCACTTGAGATTTTCCACTATTCTGCAAGAATTCAGTGGGTTTCTTACAAATACCACAGTACAGCGTTGATGCTCTATTTCTAGAGCTCACACTTTCTCTCTTTGCACTCTCACTAAGTGCTTCCCCAATCCCTTGTGATATTCCCTTACAAGAAAATCTTTCTTCCAGATGAAGATAAGATTGTTTACAATGAATAAACTCTCTTAATCAGAGTGTATTTGAAAGTTAAAGTACAAAGAATGAAGTATGTGAGAGTAAGAGACTTTAAGTTGATGATTTTGTAGAGTTTCAGTATATACAAAGTAATTTTCGTTACCCACATTTTCAAATGAAGTTCTATTTATAGATTTCTGCCCCAACTATACGTTAGAGATAATATCTAGCCGTTGGAGATGTTACCCAATTGTTACTCTGAGAAATTACCCGTTCACCAACCGCATTTAATGCTTCTGACACTCAAAGTTCGAATTTCAGTTGGTCAACAAACGAATTTCGCAGAAACCGAAAGCTACAGCCTTTAACGTTGAACTCTCGAAGTTCGTCTGTCATGAAGCAAAATTCGAATTTTCATCTTTAGAAAATGATTCTATGTTGGAACATACGAATTTTCATATAGAAAGTTTTTCTATTAAGTGTGAACAGTAATTTCATTTTGCTATAATGCCTTCGAAATTCGAATTTTGGAGCCCAAAATTCGTCTGTCAATAGTTGGTTTAATAAGACATAGTAGTTCATCTTATTCAAAATTTGAATTTTCAAAGGGCAAAGTTTGTCTGTCAGAGAGACCTCTTTTCAGACTTACTTCAAAGTTTGAATTTATGAATATTGTTATTCGCATGTCAACATATCATTATAACAGACTCTCAAACTTTGTTTCTAAAATTTGAATTTTCATGTTCAAAGTTTGTCTGTCAGTGAGCAATTTTGAAGCCCTATCTAAACTTGGTTTTAGATGAACTTTGACATATTCTCAGATGAATTTTTCAATTTTCATAAGTTACATTTTATCTAAAATTTGAATTTTCAAAAGTCAAAATTCGTCTGTCAGAGAAAGCTTTTTTCAGACACCTATCAAAATTCGAATTTCCCAAGTCAAAATTCATCTGTCAGAGAAGCTTCTTTTCAGACTTGTTTATTTTCAATACGAAACTAGAATTTCCAAAGTCAAAGTTCGAATTTTCAAAACAGCAGATCAGTATAAACCTTTCAAACTTCGTCTGTTGGTGGGTGTTTTTCAAATATTCTATGAATTAATATTGAATCAAGGTTTTAAAACATCTTTTTACCAAATCAAAGTCTTTTACTTAAATTAAAGGATTACCAAACATTCTACATCTATTCTTGCACTGATTTTTTTAGAATTCCTTCACTTGAAACCTTTTGTGCACCTTTGATATCTTTATTCCAAATTCTTGAAGGTTGGTTTGGAATCATCAAAACACTTGATTCAACATTCTCCCCCTTTTTGATGATGACAAAATAACTTACAAACTGGATTAGTACTTGGATTTGCTTTAACAAGCTCCCCCTCAACATATGCATTATAATCCAAAAGATATCATGTATAGTAGATCAAGTAAAGAGATTTATTAACTCATTCAAAGTTCAACAAGAACAGTTCATTGCAGCCAAGGAATTCTTTCATTTCATAAAATGTCACTTTACAAGAAACAACAATGCAAAACATTACAGAACACAATACACAAACAACAGAAACATAATACAGTACTACAAGAGGACCAAAGCATAAGTTCTAATTTCTTTTTCTTTGACTTGGACTTCTTGCTGTAGGATTTTCCAAAACACTCTGCAGCAGACTTTCCAGTTTGCTCACTCTTCTCCCCTTTTTTGGCATCATCGGGAAGGTGGACAAAATCAGTAGGAGAAGGGATTTGAGACACTGGAATAGCTTGAAAGGGCACAACGACAAATGGTAGGTCTGGATTGAGCTTTAGCAAGGACCTAGAAACTTCAGAAGTTGTGTCCTCATCTTTATCATCAGAAATCTCAAGAAGTTCAGAAATTTCTTGCCTTGTAACTGCCAATTGTGCCCTTTTTTCTTCTGAGAAACCATAATATGTAACAGATGAGGGAGCAGGAGGAGGAAACATTTCTTCAAGCCTTCTCCTCTGAGCATGCAAGAGAGCATTGTGTGCAATGGCTTCCAAATAAACAAAAGGCACAATGCTCCTTTCTTCATTTAGGGCATCTTGCATGAATGGTGAAGTGGAGATGGTTGCCACTAATCTTTCTACTTGCTCAGATTCTTGCTGGGACAGGATTGACTCATGAACATCTACTGGAATGGGGTCATGAGAGCTTGAATCCTGAGGGCCTTCTTCTTCCATACCATAATCCAAGGGAGGACCAGGACTTGTCTCAATGCTGGAGGCCTGTGGTGTGCTCAGTGTGCCAGCAACCTCAGTATCATGTACATCATCATCAGGCTTAGGAGAGGCTAGCACAAAGGGGCTTGGAGGCTCAGGAGTTGGAGACTTAGCAGGCTTAGAGAATCCTGGCTGAGATGGAGCTGAAGTGAAGGGAATGACACTCCGGATATCTTCATATGCATCAGCTACTACCTTCATGTTCTTTGCTAACTGGTGTATCTGATCTTGCAGATGAGCAAACTTAGCATTTTGCTCATCCCTGATGCTTAGTATGTGCAGACAAACTGTCATACAACTCAGTGATCTTAGTTTGCTTGGCACGAGAGGAGGGAGTAGATAGAATGTGAGCAGACAGAGATGGAGATGGGACACACTGAGAAGGTTGAGGTGTAGGTCTTAGAGGGGCCTCAGAGGTACCTTCTTGCTGTAGGGAGACATCTTCATCGAAGAAGAGATCTTTAGATTTTCCAGCTCCCTTTCCAACCCATCTTCCATCTTTCTTCTCTATCCCCATCCTTTGCAGCTCTTCTTCCTTGAAGATCTCAGTAGGATTTCCTTTCCCTTTCTTAAGATGCTGAATTCTAGCATATTGAAGGATCCTAGAGATGATTGCTGTATAAGGAAGTGTAGAGTCTTTCCTTTGATCCCTAGCCTTGATCATGCATTGGAGAATGATATGTCCTATGTTGATAAGCTTCCCACGCATGATTGCTGCCATTACATGTGTCTCTGCCCTTGTGATCAGATTGAAGCTACCTCCTTTGTTAAAGATAATCCTAGACATTATGTAGTGTAGGATTCTCACTTGAGCACTAAGGTCAGTGGGTTTCAGTAAGCTTATTGGTGACCTATTCTCCTTTCTTCTGAACAAAGTGTTCAGGATTGTGCTCTCCTAGTAGTTCAAAAAGGGGCCACTTTCTTCTTTAGTCGTCTCTGCCTCATCCATATACCCAGAGGTAGTGATGTCAATCTTAAGGCCATCTTGCGCTAGAATTTCTAATACCTCGTTAAGAGTTTCATCTGTGAGCCAGATGGTCCTTGATCTCAGATTGACCTCCCACTTCTTCTTCTTGCTGTTGTACTTCAGGGAGGCATACCATGTCTTAACCACTTCATCATCATACCTCTCCAGTATCTCTAACAGATTCTTATATCTTAGCATCCATAGTCCAGCATCAAAATTGTTAGAGAATAAGAAATCTTCCATGTTCACACAATGAGGCTTGATTACATTTTTACTCATAAACTTGGTCGTGTATTCCTCCTAAATCTGAGGAGTGCTTCATAATGGCATTGTTGTGAGTTGGTATTCTCCAGATTCAGTATTGGAGGTAGAAGTGGAAGCAACAGCAGCAGCAGTAGGAACAAGAACCGAAGGCTCTGTTTCCTTCGGTGAAAAAGGTCCAGCTTTATTTGATTCAACCTTTAGAGTTGTTTTTTGCCATCTGAAGGAAGTTGCCTTGCTTGATTCGGCTTTTCTCTTCAGTTTTTCACCCTCTTTTGAGGCATATTGGGATTTAACCATTCTCTTTGGTCGTGCCTCTCCCTCTCCAACTTCTGGATTCTTTACTCTTACCATTTTCGTGGATGAATGTTTCAGAATGAAGTTGAGAATGGGTTTATAGGGTGCGAAAAGGAGTTTAAACGGTGGGAAAAGAAGATTTATGGTTAGAATTGAAGAGCATCAAAGAGAGAATTTGAACAGACTCAGAGAAGAGATGAATAGGGTTGCGTCTGTTCAGAGGAAAACTGTTGGTTTTAACGTGTGTAACCGCGGGACAGACGAATTTTGAGGGGTCAAAATTCAAACTTCAAGCAGTTAAAAGTTAAACCATTCAACAAAGCTTATTGTCAGACAAATTTTCTTCTGAAAGTTCGTTTGACAGAGGCTTGGTCCAAGCAGCACAAGATGAACAGACAAACTTTGTTTCAACAAAGTTCGAATTTCGAAGAACAGGCGTCAAGCAATAATCAATGCAACAAATAACAGACGAAGTATGCTTATGGAAATTTGTCTTTCAGAGATTCAATATTGTGAGCATGTTTCAACAGACAAATTTTGAATCAGAAATTCAAATTTCTACGCTTTATAAAGGTTTTCCAACATGCGTATGTTAAGAAATAGACATTTGTATAATCATCATATTGGACAAAGATAACATTGAAACTTTTACTTTTGAAAATTTGAACTTTCAAAGACCAACAAACGAATTTCGAGGGACCACTGAGAACTGTTACAATGTAAACCAAGCTGAAGTTCGTCTGATGGGCTTTTAAATTCGAATGTTAAGCATGCTGACTTGTTCAAAAACACAATTTATTAAGAAAATTCGTCTAACACACAACTAAAATGTGAATTTCAACTTTAAAAACTTACAGAATGGATCCAGAACTCAAATTTCTTGCTGTCTCTTTCACCTTTTAACTGTTCCATTCTGATTTGCTCCATTTTTCAGATTTATTGTCGTTTAAACTCATGAGGAGCACCTGCAACTTACATTAAACTTACTCTGATGCTAAAGTTAGAATTAAATCAATGTCAGAAATTCTAAAACAGATTGATACAGAAATTTACTTACAGTTCATTGGGATGTACCATACCCAATTCTCTCTTGATTTTACAATGCCTATCTTCTGACAGAGGCTTTATCAAGATGTCAGTAACTTGATCTTCTGTTGGAATGTTTTCTAATCTGATTTCTCCTTTCAGAACATGATCCCTTATGAAGTGGTGCCTAGCTTCAATATGCTTTGTCCTTGAATGCATGACTGGATTCTTTGTGATGTTAATGACACTTTGGCTGTCACATATTATAGGTATTTCTTTCATCTCAATCTCAAGATCTTCAAGCTGCTATTTTATCCAGATGACTTAGGTATAACAACTTCCAGTTGCAACATATTCATCTTCTGCCGTGGATAAGGCCACACTATTTTGCTTCTTGCTAAACCATGAAACCAAGGATCCTTCAAGAAACTGACACGTTCCACTTGTGCTTTTTTTATCAGTTTTGGATCCCGCAAAGTTAGCATCAGTGTATCCTTTCAGATCTTCTCCATTGCCCTTTGGATACCAAAGACCCATATATTATGTTCCAATAAAATAACTGAAGATACGTTTCACAGCAGTTGCATGGGTTTCTTTGGGACATGATTGGAACCTTACACATATACAGACACTAAACATGATGTCAGGTCTGCTGGCAGTTAGGTATAGCAGAGATCCAATCATTCTTCTATACTGGGTTATGTCAAACATTTTCCCCCTTTATCCATATCTAGTTTAGTTGCAGTAGTCATAGGTGTTCCCATTGGCTTGGCATTCTCTATCCCAAACTTTTTCAGCAATTCTTTCAGGTACCTTGATTGATTGAGAAAGATACCATCATCACATTGCTTAATTTGCAATCCAAGGCAGAAGTTGAGCTCACCTATCATGGACATTTTGAATTCTCTCTGCATTAGCTTAGAGAAATTCTTACAAAGAGAGTCATTAGTAGCACCAAATATAATATCATCAACATAGATTTGAACAATAAGTAAATCTTTATTTTCTTTCTTAGTGAATAAAGTTGTATCTACTTTTCCTTTGTTAAACCCCTTTTCAATTAGAAAATTACTTAATCTTTCATACCATACTCTAGGGGCTTACTTTAAACCGTAAAGGGCTTTCTTCAGTTTATAAACATGGTTTGGTTTTGTAGAGTCCTCAAAGCCTGGAGGTTGGTCTACATAGACTTCTTCCATGATATATCCATTAAGAAAAGCACTTTTCACATCCATTTGATATAACATAATATTTTTCATGCATGCATATGCTAACAGAATTCTAATTGCTTCTAATCTAGCCACTGGAGCAAAGGATTCTTCAAAATCAATTCTTTCTTCTTGATTATATTATTTAGCAACCAGTCTAGCTTTATTTCTGATTATTAATCCAGATTCATCAAGCTTATTTCTAAAAACCCATTTTGTGTCAATGACAAGATGATTTTTGGGTTTGGGCACTAAATCCCAAACTTGATTTCTTTCAAACTGATTCAACTCATCTTGCATAGCTAAAATCCAGTATTCATCAGTTAAGGCTTCTTCAGTACATTTAGGTTCAATTTGAGAAATAAAAGCACGGTTTATCATTTGATCCCTTAACTGTTTTCTGGTTTTAACTTTCTCTTGAACCTTCCCTATCACTTGATCAACAGGATGATTCCTTTGATATCTCTAAGCTCTAGGGAATTCTTGAGACATTTCTTCATTATATTCATCCTCAAAGTCTTTCTCCTGAATATCTTCCTCTATGTTAATAGATTCAGATATTTTTGGAGGTTCAATTTTACCTTCATCAGAAAGATCTAAATTTTTAAAGTTTGAAATAAGATCATCCTCATCAGTGACATGTTTGGAAACAGTTTCATTTTCAATAAATATTACATGCACATATTCTTCTACTAATTTAGACTTATTGAAAACTCTATATGCCTTACTTTTACTAGAATAGCCCATAAATATACCTTCATCAGATTTAGCATCAAACTTTCCCAAATTCTCTTTTCCATTGTTGTGGATGAAGCACTTACAGCCAAATACATGTAGATGTGAGAGGTGTGGCTTCCTTCCTTTGTATAGCTCATAAAGAGTCTTCCCAAGAATTGGTCTGATGTATGCTCTATTTATGATGTAGCTTGCTGTGTTTACTGCATCGGCCTAGAAAATTTGAGAGAGTTTATTTTCATTCAGCATTGCTCTAGCTATCTCTCTAATTATTCTATTCTTCCTCTCCACCACTCCATTTTGTTGAGGAGTTCTTGGAGATGAGAAGTTGTGATCAATTCCATGATCATCACAATACTCTAGGAAGTATGAATTCTCAAACTCTCCTCCATGATCTGACCTGATAGACACAATAGAAATACCCTTCTTATTTTGCACTTTCTTGGCTAAGGTTACAAATGCATCAAACGTATCACTCTTAGAAGAAATAAACAATGTCTAGGTAAATCTAGAGTAATCATCCACAATTACAAGCACATACAGATTTCCACTAATGCTTTTTACCCTAGATGGACCAATCAGAGTTATATGCAATAGTTCTGGTGGTCTAGTTGTGGTGATTGCGTTTTTAGATTTAAAAGAAGATTTAGCTTGTTTTCCTCTTAGGCATGCATCACATTCTTTGTCTTTTTTAAAAGTGATTTTTGGTAGGCCAGTGACTAACTCATTTTTAACCAGTTTTGATAGTTGATTCATGTTAACATGAGCTAATCTTCTATGCCACAACCAACTATCATTATCCTGGCTAATCAAACAGACAGAATCTAAGGGAGGAAGTTCATTAAGATCAATAATAGCAGTTACCATCCCTTTGAGCTTTGATGATTACTTTGTGATCACTTTTTCTGATGACCAGGTATAACTTTGAGTCAAATAGTACCCAGTTTCCTTTGTCACATGTCTGACTCATACTTAGCAGATTGTGGTTGAGGCCAATTACAAACAGCACCTCCTTAATGGATGTTTCAGTATTCTTTCCCACAATGCCAATGCCAACTATTTTGCCATATTGATCCCCTCCAAAGGTCACCTTTCGTCCTTTCTTGTTTCTAAGAATGATGAACTTCTCCTTATCACCGATCATGTGACTTGAGCAGGCATTGTCCATATACCATGTATTGCTCTTTCTAGCTTTAAAACAAACCTGCAAAACAAAGTTCATATTTTCTTTTTAGGTACCCAAATTTACTTGGGTCCTTTTCTGTCAATAGTTTTTTTCCTAGATACAGATGTACCTTTGGGAACCCATTTAACCTTTCTGTCAAGTCCATTTTTCTTTAAAGCACATGAACTAGAAATATGTCCCTTCTTGTTACAGAAGTGACAGGTGGTGAAGGGACTGCTGGATTGAGATGCAGGAAGAAAACAATGCAGATAATATTTTGTTTTGCATGCCTTGGTTGATCATAAGATTCAATGTGACATGAAGTATGATCTTTCTTTCTATTGGTACTAGCATGCACAAAATGTCTCTTATATACATTCTGATTCTTTTTCCTAATCTTTTCTTTGACTGCACAAGGATCATAGCCAAGTCCAGCTTTTCCCTGTGATATTCTTTAGCTTCCCATGAAAGCAAACAACATATCTTTACCTTTAGTAAGCCTAGACATGCTTTTCACTAGATAATCATTGGTTTGCTTTAATTTAATGCATGATTTACAGCAAGCAGATTCAGTAGTATGTAGAGAAGTAATTTTAGAGATGTTGCATTGAGATTCCAGTTTGTTAATCTTTTTCTTAGCTTGCTTCAATTTTTTGGCAGTCTTAACAAACTCATCATGCAACTCATGAAATGCATCTAGTAATTCAGAATAGGAAGGTTTAGATTCATATACCTCATCTTCTTGATCACTGTTGCATTAGATTTCAGCTTTTTCAGAGGCAAGTGCTATCAGACAGATGTTAGCAATTTCATCTTCATCATCTTCTTCCTCATTTGAGCTGTTGCCCCATATTAATGAGATGTACGCTATTTTCTTCTTGCCTTTGTTTGCGGCTTTCTTTTCTTTCTCTTGCTTCTTGAGGAATTGTGGATAATCCCATTTGATATGTCCCTTCTTTTTGCACTCGTAGCAAGTGACATGTTCTTTTACTTCTCTCTTGCTATCTCCAGCTGCTTCTTTCTTGAATATTTTCTTGTTTCTCTTCTTGCTATAGAATTTTCCAAATTTTTTGACCATCATAGCCAGAGTTTTTTCATCTAGCTCATCTCTATTGTCAGATTCTTTTTCTTTCTCCTTAGCAGCTTTCAGAGCAAGATCTTTCTTCTTTCTGTCTTGTCCTGCCTCCCTGAGAGCTTTCATTTTTCCTTCATACTCCTCGAGGCTACCAAAAAGAGCTGTGACAGAGGTCATTGATTCTCCTCTAGCTTCCTCTGTTGCTGTTACTTTGGGTTGCCATTCTAGAGGGAGAGCTCTGAGGATCTTTCTGACCTTTTCTGTCTGAGTGTACTCCTTTCCCAGACTCTTCAGTTGATTCACAATGAGGGTGAATCTTTTCTGTAGCTCTTTTACACTTTCTCCTTCCGCCATTCTGAAGCTTTCGTATTCACCTATGCATGTATTTAGTTTGTTTTCCCTGACTTCAGTTGTTCCTTCATGAGCAATTTGCAAGGTATCCCACATTTCTTTGACAGTAGAGCATTGTGAGACTCTGTAGAATTCGTCTTGATTCAAAGCACTGACCAAGCAGTGTTTTGCCTTGAAGTTCAGTAAGACTCTTCTTCTATCTTCCTCATTCCATTCAGCTTTTGGCTTCTCTCTGTACTTCCCATCATCTTCCAAAGCCATTGGGACAAAATCTCCCTTCTGAATGACTGACCAGATGTTTAGATTAATTGACTGGAGATAGATTTGCATCCTCATCTTCCAGTAACCATAGTGTTCTCCACTGAAGCCAGGTGGTCTATTTGTGTTGTTTCCCTCTGGTAGTATGCTTTCTCCAAAGCCAGCCATTTTAATTCCTGGACTGTGAAATCCTTTGATTGGGAAACCGGACTCTGATACCACTTGTTAGATAAGTTGGCTTCCCAAGAGGGGGTAAATTGGGAAGATTAAAATTTTTTCTGCAAAACATCAAGAAAGTGAAGAAAACAAAGGGTGATAGTAAAACAAAGTATAAATGAATAAACAGTAAAAGTAGCAGTAGGGAAGAGAAGACTCAGATATTTATCCTAGTTCGGTCTCTCAACTTGACCTACATCCAGTCCCCAAGTCACCACTTGAAAATTTTCACTATCCTGCAAGAATTCAGTGGGTTTCTTGCAAATGTCACAGTACATCGTTGATGCTCTGTTTCTGGAGCTCACACTCTTTCTCTTTGCACTCTCACTAAGTGCTTCCCCAATCCCTTGTGATATCCCCTCACAAGAAAATCTTTCTTCTAGATAAAGATAAGATTGTTTACAATGAATAAACTCTCTTAATCAGAGTGTATATGAAAGTTACAGTACAAAGAATGAAGTATGTGAGAGTAAGAGACTTTGAGTTGATGATTTGCAGAGTTTCAGCATATATAAAGTAATTTTCATTACCCACATCTTCAAATGAAGTTCTATTTATAGATTTCTGCCCCAACTATACGTTAGAGACAAGATCTAGCTGTTAGATATGTTACCCAACGGTTACTTTGAGACACCACCTGTTCACCAACCACATTTAATGCTTCTGACACTCAAAGTTTGAATTTCAGTTGGTCAACAGATGAATTTTGTGGAAATCGAAAGCTACAACCTTTAACATTAAACTCCTGAAGTTCGTCTGTCATGAAGCAAAATTAAAATTTTCATCTTTAGAAAATGATTCTTCGTTGGAACATACGAATTTTCATGTTTGAAGTTGTTTTGTTAAGTGTGAACAGTAATTTCAATTTGCTACAGTGCCTTCAAAATTCAAATTTTGGAACCCCAAAATTCGTCTGTCAGAAGCTGGTTCAATGAGGCACAATAGTTCATTAATTCGAAATTCAAATTTTCAAAGGGCAAAGTTTGTCTGTCAGAGAGACCTCTTTCCAGATTTACTTTAAAGTTCGAATTTTTGAATACTGTCATTCGTATGTCAACATATCATTATAACAGACTCACAAGCTTTATTTCTGAAATTCGAATTTTCATGTTCAAAGTTTGTCTGTCAGTGAGCAATTTTGAAGCCCTGTTTAAACTTGGTTTCAGATGAACTTTGACATATTCTTAGACAAATTTTTCAATTTTCATAAGTTGCATTTTATCTGAAGTTCAATTTTTCAAAAGTCAAAGTTCATCTGTCAGAAAAAGCTCTTTTCAGACACGTATCAAAATTCGAATTTCTCAAGTCAAAATTCGTCTATCAGAGAAGCTTCTTTTTAGACTTGTTCTATTTTCAACTCGAAATTTGAATTTCCAGAGGCAAATTTTGAATTTTCAAAACAGCAGATCAGTATAAACCTTTGAAACTTCGTCTGTTGGTGGGTATTTTTCAAATATTCCATGAATTAACATAGAATCAAGATTTTAAAACATCTTTTCACCAAATCAAAGTATTTTACTCAAATTAAAACATTACTAAACATTCTACATCTATTCTTGCATTGATTTTTCTAGAATTCTTTCACTTGAAGCCTTTTGTGCACCTTTGATATCTTTATTCCAAGCTCTTGAAGGTTGGTTTGAAATCATCAAAACACTTGATTCAACAAAATAGATGACACCATGTAACTCATGAAACTTCCTTCCATCTAAATACCCATTAAGCTTCTTGTAACCTACCCATAATGTTTGTTGTAACCTCCCTTCCTCAATAAGTCCTCCATGAATACTCATAACCTACCAATAATGTATTTGTAACCCCTATAACTCCCCATTTGTGACTGTTGCTTTGCCCGCCTTTTAGAGTAGTATAAATAGACTTTAAACCTTGTGTTGAGGAATCAATCGATTTGAAGTTCAATTTCTTACGAAGAGAGTTTTTCCTTTCATTTTTTCTCTAGTTTCTGAGCTAGTTTTGGTATTAGAGCAAGGTGTGAGAAGTCCTGTTCTTGAGAATTCTATGGAAGAAAATGGGTACTATTCTTCAATTTAGCAGTGCTAGTCATCCTCAAATAGACGATCAAACTCAAGCTGTCAATAAAATACTCGGAAATCTTCTCTAAAGTTTTGTTGGGAAGAACTTGAAGCAGTGGGACCTTGTTCTTGCTCAAATTGAATTTGCCTATAACAATTTAATTAATCAAGCGACAAGGAAATGTCTATTGAATCAAGAGTTTTGATTATTCCAAACCAACATCCAAGAGCTTGGACTGAAGATATCAAAGGAGATCAAAGTGTTTCAAGTGAAGAATTTGAGTAATAGCTGCTAGATCTTCTGTAGGATCTTTTGTTATGTTTAAATGAGGGTAAAAGATTTTGATTTTAAGAAAAGATGTTTTTAAACCTTGATTTTATGATAAATCTTGACTTATTTGAAAAATACCTACAAACAGACGAAGTTTGAATGTTTAAACTGAACTGTCATATTGGAAATTCGAACTTTGCCTTTGGAAATTCAAATTTCGAGCTAAAATTGAATAAATTTGAACAGATGTCTCTCTGTCAGATGAATTTTGATTTTCTAAGATTTGAATTTTTATCCAAGTTTGAAAGAAGCCTTTTTGCGACAGACGAACTTCACATCTTCAAAATTTGAATTTAAGATAAAATGCAGTTTGTGAAAACCAAAGAAATTCGTCTGAAATAATGTTGAAGTTTATCTGAAATCAAGAAGAAATTGAGTTTGAAAAACTCTCTCTGACAGACGAACTTTGGCCTTCTAACATTCGAATTTTCATATAAGTCTGAAAGAAGCTTCTTTGTAACAGACGAACTTTAAGTCTTCAAAATTCAAATTTCAGACAAAATGCAATTTGTGAAAACTAAAAAAAAAAATTCATCTGAAATAATGTTAAAGTTCATCTAAAAGCAATATTATATTAAATTTCAAAATTGCTCTCTGACAGACGAACTTTGAACATTAAAATTTGAATTTTCAGAAGCTATGTTTTTGAGACTGTTGAAATGAAACATTGACATACGAATGACAAAGTCCTGTAACATTCGAATATTGAAGTTAGTTTGAAAAGAGTCACTCTGACAGACGAACTTCACTCTTTCAAAATTCAAATTTAGAAGAAAGTGAACTATTGTGCCTTTTGAACGTACTAGGAACAGACAAATTTTGGGTTTCCAAAATTTGAATTTCGAAGGCATTGTAGAAAATTGAAAACACTGTTTACACTTAACAGAAAAACTTTCTTCTTGAAAATTTGTATGTCACATTGTGAAAATATTTTGTAAGTTTCAAAATTCGAATTTCACTTCATGATCAGACGAACTTCGTGCTGCAATGTTGGAAGTTTTAACCTTCGGTTCCTTTGAAATTCGTCTGTTGACCAACCAAAATTCGAATTTCAATATGTCAGAAGCATTAAATGCGGTTGGTTAATAGATAGTTTTTCAGAGTAACTGTTGGATAACTTCCCCAACGGATAGATTTTGTTTCTAACGGACATTTGAGACCTAAATCTATAAATATAACATCATTTGAAGTTATGGGTAACAAATCAAACTTGTATATACCGAATTTCTGCCAAATCTTCTTCTCAAAAGCTTTTATCCTCTCAACTTCAATATCTGTACTTTAACCTTCATATCTACTCTATTCAAGAGAGTTATATCTTTGTAAACAATCTACTATTCATTTGGAAGATAGATTTACTTGTGAGGGGAAATCACAAGGGGATTGGGAAGCACATTGTAAAAGTGCTTAGAGAGATTGAGAAAGCTCTAGAAACAGAGCATACTCTTTGTACTGAGGCATTAGCAAGAAGCCCGTTGAATTCTTGCTGTATAGTTGAAAAATCTCAAGAGTTGTCTTGGGGACTGGACGTAGGTCAAGTGGATAGACCGAACCAGGATAAATTACTGAGTCTTCTTCTCCTCATCTTTACTTTTTCAGCTTGCTCTGTTTTGCACATTGCTTCCCTTATACTGTGCTATCTTCACCCATTTCACTTTGTGCAGAAAAATTTCAATCTTCCCAATTCACCCCCCTCTTGGGAAGTCGGCCTTGTTAACAAATAATACCTCATGATTAAAAAATTTGCGTTTATTTTTAGAAGTTATTCGTGTCATGTAAAGACAATGTTTATTCCTATGATAGACTATTTTCAAAATAGAATTGATAATGAAATGTTCGATAATAACTTTTTGCCTTCATTGTATAAAACAGTAACTTTTGGTATATGCAAGAATATTTTTATTTCAGCACTAAAACAATAAATAGATTTGTCAATAAACGTTAGTCCAATTGGGAAAAGTTAATCCATATTCTACAAGGACGTGGATTCAAATCATATAATCAATATAAGACTTTATTAATGAGTAATCTATACTGTAAGTACATTTGTAAGTGTTTTTAAGCCATAAGATCTATCTTGATCTTGTAAGCCTAACAGACTCAACTTACCTAAAGTTTCTATGACAAAAAAATATAAACAAATTTACATTGATTTATTAAGTAAAGATTTAATTTGGATATATTTCAAAATTAAAGATTAATGAGGTTAGCAATTAACTAAATTAATGTGATGTTGAATCAATTTATGTGTTACACTTGTTAATTTATATGGTTTTGATGATTCTAAATAACAATGAGCTTGGAAATTAAATATCAAAGGAGCATAAGTGATATGAAGATTAAAGTTAGAGATTCCTGAAGTTTGAAGAGTTTTTATATGTATTTTTAGAAATCTCTTTGTAAAAGAAGGCAGTTAAGCTTTAAATATTACTTATTCTACTTATCTTGATATTAAATGAGACATTTATTTTAATGATTAATGTTTAGCTCATGTTTTCAAAATAGTTTTCATGAAAAGTTTTATTTTATGTGCATAACACTTAAAAGTTATGGGGACAAAATCTTAATCTCAATGTTATTTCTAAGTGTTCTCTCTTCATTTTCATGAAAATATTTGAGATTATCCACATAAATAAGGCTTGCACCATGTCCATGTCTATGTCTGGCTCGTTTTCCTGATAAGGTGCTTACCTTATTCACATAAGGGACTTAACAGTAAAGGTTACTTGTTTTGTGTTGCCCGTTATTCGCATAACCTAGGGAGGTTATCAGTATGACGTATGTTACAGAACTCTTCAACCTCCTTCTGTTAAATTCATTATCTGCATAACCTTTGGAGGTTATCTTGATAACCTGTGTTTTTAAAAACTTAGTTTATGCTAATTAAATGTTATTCGAAGAAGAAATAACATCCTAAGAGGTTATTCTAATAATCCTCAAAGGTCTCCAAGCTTGTGCGACGTTATTCGAACAACCAAATAGGTTTTCATGAAAATGTTCTTGAGCTGAAACTTAGTCATTTTGGAATGATCGTTATTCATATAACCTAGTTAGGTTATCCACATAATGAAAGTCTAACGTTGAAACTAAGAGCCAATGGTCACCTGTTATTTGCAGATTCTGAAGAGGTTATCTGCATAATCTCTGTCAAACGCATTTAATGCGGTAGGTGAACAATTATTTTCTTATAGTAACGACTAATTCTTGCTTTCAATGGATAGTTTTGCTCTAAAACTATAAATAGGACTTCATTTAAATTGTTGGAAGAAGAGGAAAAACATATAAATGCTAAGACTCTGCAGAATTTATTTATGATTCATTAAAAGCCTACCTACCTTCTCCTTAGCTCATTCATTGCTCTTAAACTTTCATATTCGCTTTTTTGAGAGAGAATTTCACACCTTGATTTGTTTATTTTTACATGCTTGTAGATAGTACTTAGGTGACAAAACACTAAGAGAGTTATTATTACTCTTGTGTGAGAAGAGTGAGAGTTTTTTTTTAAGCTCAAAGTTTGAGCTGGAGTTGTACTGCGGCTTTTGCGAGAACCTATTTAAATCTTATAAGATATAGTGAAGAAATTTTAAGTAGTGATTTGGGGATTGGATATAGATCAAGTGGAGGACAAACCAGGATAAATTGACTGAGCAATTTCTTTCCTTTTCTCTCTCTTTCTGTTGTCTTTGACATACTCTATTTTTTGAACTCACTTCATAGTTGTTAAAATTTCCTTTTTGCAAAAAACCTTGAACCACCCAATTCACCCCCCTCTTGGGTGTTAACCTCACTTATAATTGGTATCAAAGCAGAGTCTCCCAGTTGAAGGATTTAACCATCCAGGAGAACTTATGGATGGCTTTGGAGAGCACTATGGATACTGGAAGATGAGGATGCAAATATATCTTGAGCCCATAGATCTTGACATCTAGTTAGTTATCCAAAAGGGTAACTTTGTTCCAATGGAGCTATAGGATGATGGGAAGTATGCAGAAAAACCTAAGAAGAAGTGGAATCATGAAGACAAAAGAGGAGTTTTGCTTAACTACAAAGCAAAACACTGTCTAGTTAGTGCTCTCAATCAGGAAGAATTTTACAGAGTCTCCCAATGTTCCACAACCAAAGAAATATGAGATACTCTAGAAATTGCACATGAAAGAATTGTTGGAGTAAGAGAGAACAAATTAAATACCTGCATTGGTGAATATGAAAGCTTTAAAATAAGGGAAGAAGAGAGTATCAAAGACTTGCAGAAGAGGTTCACTCTTATTGTGAACCAACTGAAGAGTCTTAGGAAGAAATACACTCAATCTGAGAAAGTCAAAAAAATTGTTAGAGCTTTACCCATTGAATGACAACCAAGTGTGACAGCAATAGAGGAAGCCAGAGAAGAATTAGTGACATCTGTCATAGCCCTCTTTGGAAGTCTTAAAGAATATGAAACGAAGTTGAAAGCCCTTAAAGAATCCTCATCTTCTGACAAGAAGAAAAAAACTTAGCTCTCAATGTAGAATTAGAAGATGATGATGATTCTAAAGAAGATGCTGAGTTAGATGAAGAAACGATGGCTATGCTGGTGAAAATATTTGGTAAAATGTATGGAAAGAAGAAATTTAGAAGGTTTGTAAAGAAAGAAGGAGCCACCAGTAGCAAGAAAGAGAATAAAGACTACATTATATCCTACGAATGCAAGAAACCTGGACATATCAAATGAGAATGTCCTCTACTAGGCAAGAAACATGGAAAAGACAAGAAGGATGACAAAGGGAAAAAGAAGAAAGCTTTCATATCTTCCATCTGGGGAGATAGTTCAGATAAAGAGGAAGTAGCAGAAGATGATGAAATTGCCAATATATACTTAATGGCTCAAGAGGATGCAGAAGAGGAGAATAATCATAACCAAGACAATGATAGCAATTTTGAGGTAAATGATTCTAAAGCTTCCTACAATGAACTGCATGATGCATTCAATGATCTAATGGCTTAATTTGTCAAAGTGTCTAAACAGTTGAATCAAACTAAAAAGAAAATATACAAGCTTCAAAATGAACCTCATGCATCCTGCACTACTTCACATCATTTTTCTTCCATTACTTCTGTCTGTGTCTCATGCATTGAGTTAAGAGCTAAGAACAATTATTTCCATAAGACTCTAACTAAACTCACTAAAGGTGAAGATATGCTAAATGTAACGTCTGTCCCCACAAACCAACACAAGCCCTTTCGATGTGCTTTGCCCTCGCTCACACACACCTCTTTCCCAGGAGGTCACCCATCCCAGAATTGCTCTTAGTTAAGCACGCTTAATTGATTGCTCCTAGTTAAGCACGCTTAACTGATTGCTCCTAGTTAAGCACGCTTAACTGAGGCGTTCTTAAGGGATAGGCTACCGAAAAGGTAGGTGCACCTTGTTGGTATAGGTAGTATCTATCAATTCCTTTAAGCTATCTTTAACTATATAGTCTCATACCTATACAATCTTTGGATCCCTCTCGTTCCGGTATGCATGCGATTCATTCATATGCGCCTCTCGCTTAGAAGCCTGCCAGGAGCCGCTCCTTGTCTGTGCCTCATCACTTTTTATCTCACACCCATTTTTTTGCACCAGCAATCACTCCCCGGCCTCATCAGCGCTCAGATGTCACATGCCCACCAGCTTCCATGTGGTTCGTTCTCGAACCATACCGTACTGAGAGAGGCCGGGCTCTAATACCAAACTGTAACATTTGGCCATTTCTTTGGGATTGACGATTGTCCCTACAAACCAATACAAACCCTTGCGGTGTGCTTTGTCCTCACTCACACACACCTCCTTCCCAGGAGCTCACCTATCCCAGAATTGCTCCAAGTCAAGCACACTTAATAGGGGAGTTCTTAAGGGATAGGCTACCAAAAAGGTAGGTGCAACTTGTTGGTATAGGTAGTACCTATCAATTCCTTTAAGCAATCCTTAACCGTATAGTCTTATACCTATATCTGGATTCCTCTCGTTCTGGTATGTATTTGATTCATTCATTTGTCCGTGCCTCATCACTTTTTATCTCACACCCCTTTTCTTGCACCGGCGATCACTCCTCACCCCTTATCAACACTTAGATGTAACAATAAAAGTGTTACTAGGAAAACAAGTCGTAAGTCAAAGCAAAACCGGTTTAGGATATGACTCGTGCTGTCAAAGAGAAATTGAAAAGCAAGAAACAAAATCTTTATCTAAGAAATTTTGCTCATGCTAATAGCTTTAAACAAGCTTAAAACACAGAGTCATTTCCAGCTCCTAGAAATCAAAAGGACCGATACTATCTCCATTATTTTAGACCTATAGCTCTTTCCTCTAACATTTTTTCCATTTGTCACTTTTGTAACAAGAGGGGTCATGTATCCTCCATCTACATATATAGGAAGGAAGGAAATGATAATGGAATGAAATGGGTTCCCAAAGGTACTTCTATTAACAAGAAAGGACCCAAACAAATATGGGTACCAAAAAGAAAGAGCTAAAATATGTTTTGTAGATGTGTCTCAAGGTCAAGAAAAGCAACAAGTAGTACATAGATAGTGCCAGTTTGAGACACATGATTGGAGACAAAGAAAAGTTTATTGTGCTAAGAGATAAGAAGAGGGGAAATGTTACTTTTGGTGATGACCAGTTCGGCAAGATAGTTGGCATTAGAATTGTTTGAAGAAACTCAGAAACATCAATTGAAGAAGTCCTGTTTGTGATAGAACTTAATCACAACTTGCTGAATATGAGCTAGACCTGTGATAAGGGCAACTAGGTTCTGTTTGATTCTAACCACTGCCTAGTCATCAGAAAGAGTAACCACAAAGTTATTCTCAAGGTAGAAAGAGACGGTAACTATTATATTGTTGATTTAGATGAATTACTTGTCCTAGACTCAATATGCTCAATCAGTGAAAATGATGATAGTTAGCTATGGTATAGGAGACTAGCACATGTTAGCATGCATCAATTAAACAAATTCATTAAAAAGGAACTTGTTCTTGGATTACCCTTCATTAAGTTTGAAAAAGATAGAGAATGTAATGCTTGCCTTAAAGGAAAATAAACAAAGTCCTCGTTCAAAACAAGAAATATTATCTCTACAACTAGACCACTGCAATTGCTTCACATGGATTTAATAGGTCCTAGTCGTATTAAGAGTATTGGTAGCAACTTGTATGTACGTATTACAATAGATGATTATTCCAGATTTACCTGGACATTATTTCTTCCTTCTAAAGATGAAGCATACGATGCATTCCTGATCTTAGCTGAGAAAACCCAAAATGAGAAAGGTTACTCTATTGTGTGTATTAGAACAGATCATGGTGGTGAGTTTGAAAATGCCCAATTTGCTGACTACTATAATGAGAATGGAGTAGAGTATAACTTCTGAGCCCTAAGAACACCTCAACAAAATGGAGTTATGGAGAGAAAGAATAGAGTACTGGAAGAAATGGCTCATGTAATGTTAAATGAAAAAGGATTACCTATGTACTTCTGGGTTGATGCAATAAGCACAACATGCTACTTGATGTATAGAGCATACATTAGACTCATTCTAGACAAAACTCCATACGAGCTGTACAAAGAAAAAAAGCCCAACCTTTCTCTTCTTCATGTCTTTGAATGTACTTGTTATATCCATAACAACAACAAAGACAATTTGGGTAAGTTTGATGTCAAATCAGATGAAGGTATATTTTTTGACTACTCAAATAGGAGTAAAGCATATAGAGTGTTTAATAAGAAGTCTAAAACCACAGAAGAATCTATGCATGTAGTATTCATTAAAAATGAAACTATTCCTAAACCTGACTTGGATAAGGATGAACTCATTTCCAGTTTTAAAAAGATAAACCTCATTAAGGAAGATAAAACTGAACCTTCAAAAATATCAGAATCTACTATTGTAGAAATATTCAGGAGAAAGATCTTGAGCTTAAAGATGATGAAGTAACTTCTTAAGAACTCCTTAGAGCTTGGAGATATCAAAGGAATCATCTCATTCAATAGGTGATTAGGGATGTTCAAGAGATTGTTAAAACAAGAAGACAACTTAGGGATTAAATAAACAATTGTGCATTCATTTCTCAACTTGAACCTAAGTGCATTGATGAAACATTAAAAGATGAATACTGGATAATGGCTATGCAAGAAGAATTAAATCAGTTTGAGAGGAATCAAGTTTAGGATTTGGTGCCTAGACTCGATGATCATCCGATTATAGGAACCAAATGGGTATTTAAAAACAAACTTGATGAATCTGGAATAATAATCAGAAATAATGCCAGGAAGTAGCTAAAGGATATAATCAAGAAGAATGTATAGATTATAAGAAACTCATATTGCAAGATTGGAAGCAATAAAAATTTTCTTAGCCTATACTTGTATAAAAAACATTAAGCTATATCAAATGGATGTAAAAAGTACCTTTTTGAATGACTATATAAAATGGAAGAAGTTTATGTTGAACAACCTCTAGGTTTTGAAGATTCAATTAAACCAAATCATGTATATAAACTAAAGAAAGCTCTTTATGGATTAAAACAAGCACCTAGAGCATGGTATGAGAGATTAAGCACCTTGCTAACTGAAAAAAGGTTCATACATGGAAAAGAGGACAATACTCTTTTAACTAAGAAAGCTAATTCAGATATACTTGTTATTCAAATTTATGTTGATGATATTATATTTAGTGCTATTGATGAATCTTTGTGCAAGAATTTTTATAAGTTAATGCAGAGTAAATTCGAGATGTCAATGATGGGAGAACTCAATTTCTTCCTTGGATTGCAAATCAAACAATGTGATGATGGAATCTTCCTAAGCCAATCAAAATACTTAAAAGAATTGCTAAAGAAATTTGGGATAGAGAATACTAAATCAATGGGAACTCCAATGGCCACTATTACAAAAGTTTGATATGGATGAAAGAGGAAAATCCTTTGACATAACTCAATGCAGAAGAATGATTGATTCCTTACTGTACCTAACAGCTAGTAGACCTGAAATTATGTTTAGTGTCTGCATGTGTGCTATGTTCCAATCATGTCCTAAGGAGTCCTATGCAACAACTATAAAGAGAATATTAGGATATCTACTTAGAACATCACATATGGGACTCTAGTATCCAAAGAGCAATGGAAAAGAACTTGTTGGTTATATTGATGCTGACTTTGCTGGATCCAAGATTGACAGAAAAAGAACAAGTGGTGCATGCCAATTTCTTGGAGGATCACTAGTCTCATGGTTCAGCAAGAAGTATCATAGTGTGGCTCTCTCCATAACAGAAACTTAATACATAGCTGCTAGAAGCTGCTGTGCTCAAATCCTTTGAATGAAGCAACAACTGGAAGATCTTGAAATTGAGATGAAAAAAATTCCTATCAAATGTGATAATCTCAGTGCCATCAATGTCACAAAGAATCCAGTGATGCATTCAAGGATGAAACATATTGAAGTCAGACACCATTAAGGGATCATGTTCTGAAAAAAGACATAATATTGGAATTTGTCCTTACAGAAGATAAGCTTACAGACATCTTAACTAAACTACTTTCCGAAGATAGATAAAGTAAAATCAGAAAAGAATTGGGAATGGTAAATCCCAATGTGTTGTAAATATTTTCTAAAATCTCCTTTAAACTTATGATTTAGTTGATATAAATGCTTACTTGAGCATCGAAGTATCTATAAATTTGTTTTGCAGGTACTTCTAAATCTAAAATAATGAAAATCTGATAAAATGAAGTACACTACACTTTGAAATGGAGTTATGATGAAAAGAAAAAGCTTATGGGGATAACACGGCTAGTCTGTAAGTGTTTATGAGCTTTTCTAATATGCTTATGTGCATAACCCATAGCCCTTTGCTAAAAATGAATTAATTTTCTGGTGCTTGTAGTCTTTGTTTTGAAGGATATTCGAATAAGGTATGAAATTTGTCATGAAAATGAGATCTCGTGTGAAATTTTGGTCTTTGTGAAGTTTGTTTTTCAGACAAAGTCATCAACTTATGCACATAACCTGTCTTGTTTGCTTCATTACATATGTTTTGTGATAGTCCATTTTCGCAAAACTTACCTACCTTATCCACGTAACGTTACATCAAGAGAAGTGGTCCCCAAAGTGAGAATGTTATTTGCATAAGATGGCAAGGTTATCCGGATAACATCTTGCTTGCCTGTTTTATTTTTTTGTGCTCTATGTGAAACTCATTTTCGGGATAACATGGAATGCTTATCCGAATAATGAGTCTCATATCTTGTCTGCTTCAACTACCTATTAGCTTGGTTATCCAAACAACCTAAAAACCTTATCCGCACAACATTGCAAACAGTACACCTATGTATATTTTTTGAAGCTCGATATTCGCATAACCTCCTTATGTTATGCACTTAACATTGGGATTATATATATAAGCCTTTGATTCTTAGCAGTCACTTATGCGGAAAACCTAACCCTATTTTGAAAACCTTCATTCGTATCCCTTAAGTCTACAAAAATCTCTCGAATCTCCCTCAAAACCTTGAGTTGAAAACATATTACGACCTAATTTAAACACCTTTCTTCCTCTCAAATCATTTGGAATCACTGCTGTGGCAAAAACAAAAGGAGGAAGCCAAGGCGAACAACCTAAACGTAACGTGAAGTCTAAGTATATGACAAAATCACCAAGCAAAGGAAAAAGAAAAGCTGAATCTAGTTCAAATATCCTAATGAAGAAGCCTCAAACACAAAAACCAAGAAGAATTCCAGAATCTGAGTCTCAACCTAGAAATCAAGTAAGTTCGTCTACTACTGAATCTAAACAAGATCTAATTACAGACAAATTGATTAACACAAAGGTGTTGAAGGAAACATATGAGACTGATTTTAAGAAGCGAAAAGTGGTCTAACCTCATTTTGTTAGATTGGAAGACTTCCTGGTTAAGAATAAGCTTGAAACTGCTAGTCAACTTTAGAATTATAAAGGTTTGATTGAATTAAAGGAAGAATATGACAAAGAGGTTGTACGAGTATGGTATAATTCTCTCCGGATAAACAATGAAACAAAAGTGTATGAAGTCAGACTACGAAAGAGGTGGATATCTCTTCATCCTAATCTCTTTCAGAGATATTGAACCTGCCCACTGGAGGAATCAAAGTGAACATTGATATCACTAAATACCCCTCTGAAGATCAGAATGTTGATGAAGATAATGGACAAGAAGCAAATTACAAATGGAACACAATTGTGTACAAGCTACTTAGACAAAGGCAAAATACGCCTCCTGAAGGGAAAATTGCTCCAAGTCATCTAAGTGTTAAGAACAGAGTCCTCCATTACATTGTGTCACAAATGTTTTTCAACAAAAATGGAGGATACAACTATCTATCTAGAGGAGAATTCTAAATTATGGTGCTTCTTGTAAAAGAAAAACCAGTAAACCTGATTGACATCATCTTACAAAGAATGTGGAAAGCAAAGACTTACAGGTAGGATTCACAATTGCCATATGGGCACCAAATCTCCAGAATTCTAAAGCACCATAACATACTACATCTTCAGAGAGGACTTTCATTACTTCCAGAGGAATTCTATGAGAATGCACTATAAAAGATGGGAATGACTCTAACACATGGATGATGGGTTGACAAGAAAAGAGAAACTAGAGAAGGAGAAGCGTGTTCTAAATCAGTAGATGAAGCATAAAGTCATGAAGGTAGTGATTCTAGCTCCTCTTCCTCTTCACCTATTGAACCATCACACCCTGAACCTCATTCCTCTATTCCTACCTTAAATGAACCTGGAGCCTTTCCAGCCTCTGATCTACTTACACCCACTGATATCCCTGCCTTATACCAGAACCTATACCAAATAATGATGGCCACTAGGAGAGAACATAGAGAAGATTCTATAAATCTTGGCCACCTTATTGTTGAATTTCAAGAAAAGCTAGAGATCAAAATAGAAAATCTCACTCAAGAAATCAAACTCCTGCGTCAACAAATAGCTTCTGGTATATCATTACCATCTTTATCACCTCTCTAAACCTCACCACCTATATTTGCTGGCACTACTGCTTTTCCTAAGACTTCTGTAAAGTCTCCAATTTCTAAGTCCCCTATTCTATTAGAGATTCTGGGTCCTAACTTAGACTATGAACTTGATGATAAGGAATCTGCTCAAGCTACAACACATCAAATGATGAAAATTGATCATAATCAGGAAAGAGCTTTATTACCTGAGGTTGGATGAGACTTCCTTCACCACGTTTTTCTCAAACAATGCAAACAGGAACTTAATACTCTCTTTGCTCCTCAACCTAATCCAGCTTCATTTGAGAGCATTAACCATATAGCTGAGAAAGCTGTACAAGATGTGGTACACATTTCCTTGGATGATGATTCTTCACCTACTCTCACTACTTCTGTACTACCTCTAGTTATGCCGGATATCCTGTTTATACCAGTGTTCCCTTCTGCACTTCCTACTTATACTGATATGCCTCTCAACTAGCCTATCCTTTCTTCTCCTATTCCAGTGTCCCTAGTTGCATTTTCTTCTCCCACATTCCCTGTTTCTCTAGATGAAATACTTCGAATGATCAGGGGATAGAAAGCCAAAATTGATCAGGACATTACTCTGATAGATGCTGAAGTTGCTCAATACTCTACCGTTGCTGATGATAAAAAGGGGGAGAAAGATGAAAAAGAAGAGAAAGAAAAAGAAAAGGAAAAGAAGACTAAGGGAAAGGGAAAGAAGACTATGGGAAAGAAAATGTCTTTAGAAAGAAAGACTACTCCAAAGAAGAAATAGACTTAATTAAACTAATTCAATTGTTGTTGTTTTCTTTGTGACCTTATGTTTTAATTAGTTGTTGTTTTTGTCCTTATGTTGTCATTGTTATGTAAAAATCTTTGTACTGTAATGATTAATCATAATGTATAATCTTATGAATATCTTTCTGCGATCATTGTCCATCCTTGATTTATTTTCCTTTCCTTTGAAAATATATGCACTGCTAATATCTGACATTATTTACTCTACGAGGTGGAGCTTTATGCGAACCCAACCACTAATGAATCTTTTAAGTTGTTTTGTCATCATAAAAAAGGAGGAGAATGTTGATTCAGATGGTTTTGATGATTTTAAACAACAATGAGCTTGGAAATTAAATATCAAAGGAGCACAAGTGATATGGAGACTAAAGTTAGAGATTCCTAAAGTTTGAAGAGTTTTTAAATACATTTTTAGGAATCTCTTGGTAAAAAAAGGTAGTTAAACTTTAAATGTTACTTATTCTACTTATCTTGATATTAAATGAGACATTTATTTAAATGATTAATGTTTAGCACATATTTTCAAAATGGTTTTCATGAAAATTTTTATCTTATGCGCATAATGCTTAGAAGTTATGGGGACAAAATCTCAATCTCAATGTTATTTCTAAGTGTTCTTTCTTCATTTTTATGAAAAGGTTTGAGATTATCCACATAACTAAGGCCTGCACCATGTCCTTGCCTCTGTCTAGCTCATTTTCTTGATAAGGTGCTTACCTTGTTTGCATAAGGGGCTTAATAGCAAAGGTCACTTGTTCTGTGCTGCCCGTTATTCACATAACTTAGGGAGGTTATCTGCATAACGTATGTTACAGAACTCTTGGACCTCCTTCTGTTAAATTTGTTATCCACATAACTTTGGGAGGTTATCCTGATAACTTGTGTTTTTAAAAACTTAGTTTGTGCTAATTAAATATTTTTTGAAGAAGGAATAACATCCTAAGAGCTTATTCTATTAATCCTCAAAGGTATCCAAGCTTGTGTGATGTTATTCAAATAACTAAGTAGTTTTTTATGAAAATGTTCTTAAATTGAAACTTAGTCATTCTGGAATGATCATTATTCGTATAACCTAGTTAGGTTATCCGCATAACAAAAGTCTAATATTGAAACTAAGAGCCAAAGGTCACCCGTTATTTGCAGAACCTGAGGAGGTTATCCGCATAATCTTTGTCAAACACATTTAATGTGGTAGGTGAACCGTTATTTTCTTAGAGTAATGGCTAATTCTTACTTTGAATAAATAGTTTTGCTCTCAAACTATAAATAAGACCTCATTTAAATTGTTGGGAGAAGAGGAAAAACATATAAATGCCAAACTTTGTAGAATTTATTTCTGATTCATTAAAAGCCTACCTACCTTCTCTTTAACTCATTCATTGCTCTTAAACTTTCATATTTGCACTTTCGAGAGATAATTTCACACCTTGATTTGTTTATTTCTACATGCTTGTAGATAATATTTAGTGTGAGAAAATGTAATATCCCTATTTTTATGGGATATTATAAAATGAATAAAAGATGAGAAATGAAGCGAGATAAAAATGCTATATATAATCGAGCTTTAGAATGAATTAATTTATCATCTAATTTTCAGAAGATGCTATGTTTAGTTCTTAATTGAAATTAATTTTTCATAAGGCTCTTAGCAGAAATTAATTTCAGAACTTACCCTGAAAAATATGCAATATAACAATCGTATGAAAGGCTGCTCCAAGCTGTTCGCAACGGTATAAGTATTGCATTACCAGGAGGTCTAGATTGAGAAATAGACCAATTTAAAAGTTGATGTGAATACTGAAAAAGAAATAATAAAAAAATTGATCTTTGGGTAAAATTACAAGAAAATGCCCAAAAGAATAGGTAATTACATTTTCGACTCGACTTAGGGGTAAAATGGTAATTTCTGAAATTTAAAGTAAAATGTAATATCCTGAAATTTTTACTAAATGTTCAAGGCTCAATATTTTAAAATCCATAAGGAATTTGTAAGAATAGGTATACACCATTTTGTATAGAGTAAAATAAAGAGGTTAATTATTTTAATTAGAAGGAAAAAGGAGAAATGACAATTTTAACCCTAGAAAAGGAGAAAAAAAGAAAATAAAAAGAAAAAAAAGGGCCGTGGACTAGGCTTTCATTGATGAAAATTTTATGAATTTTGGGGAAAATTACACTTAAGACTTAAAAGTTCTAGAAATTATAAATTTATCCCGGGTTAAGGACATTTTTATAAATATGAAAAATTATAGTCAACATGAAATTCTCATTGAGCTAAGATCAATGGAATATAGTATGAAATTTATTAAGATCAAAATAATATTTATTGGGTAATTATGATTTAATTTTAATATTTTACATGATAAAAGTCAATCTAGACTGCAGGAAGAGGCAGTGGCCTCACATCTGGACCAATTGGGATAATGATATTATGGTAATTTTATATACTAACACAATTATAACCAGTATCCCAATAATAGTAAAATATACTATTAAAGTAGTTTTATTTGTCCAGACTAGTTCAGGACATATCTAGATAAGAAAATATCCAAAATTTTTGGACTAAGATGCCCTTAATTTGGTGGCCAACAAGCTGTACATGGGGAAAATACATTAATATTTTCTCAATTTTTCAAGAATGTTCAAGAAGGCAAAATGGCAAATTGTGATTGGCTGGCTTCCTTTACATATACTTGCTCCTTTTGGACGTCCTTAGCACATGAGAAAGGGAAGGAGCAGCTGCTGAACAATCATAAGAAAGAGGAAGAAACGTGAGAAGAAGAGGAAGCCAAGAGAGGAAGGAAAATCATGCAAAAAATCAAGGTAAATTCTCTTTTGATCTCTTAAGGGAGGTTCTAAGTAGTTTGGCTTGGTTGGAATGAGTTTCTCCTCTCCTCTTAGGCTATGTTTTTTATCTAAGGCATAGGGTTTGGGAAAGGAAGTGCTTTCTTGCATGGAAAAGAAAAGAAAGTGTGAGAAAATGCAAGAAAGACAAGTTTTAGTATGTTTGGAACAAGTTTTTGAAAAATCTTTTCTTTCCTCTTTGAACCCCTGTTTTTGTGAGTTTATTAGGGTAGGAAGGATATGGATTTTCAAGGTTTTGATGTTAGAAATAGATTCCTCATGGTTAAAAACCTTAAGAACATGTGTTGGAATCTTGATAAAGGCAAAAATGAGAAATATGAATTTTTAGGGTTTAAGAATGAACTCTATGAGAGCCATGAAGAATTAGATGATTTAGCATGGTTGTGTTGATGTTTCTAGGCTGGGGATGATGCAAGGAAGTGATTGGGAAAGGAACAAGGCAAGAGAATTCAAGTTTAATAGAAAATGATAATGTTTTAAGGTAGTATTCTTGCCTTACTTTTATATTTTGCACAATTATGTTTTATCCATGTTTTATAAAATGATTGTGTTACCATATTGTTGCTTTGATTGTTTATTGGATTGGCTGGCTATTTATGTAATGAGGGCTTTACCCGGGATGTCCTGTTTTTAAGTCGTTATGCTACTGAAATTTTTATAACAAATATGGTATTTTCATGATTTAATAAATTATGCAATGCTATAAATGTTTTTATGAAATGTAATGATGTTTAAGCATGTGCAAGTTTACTATTGAGATGCCTAATCTCATTCCCCCAAGTTACTAACCATGCTAGGTAATGGAAAGGCTATGAAGGAAAGCAAAAAGAAGGAGAAAAATATGAAGCAGCAAGTTAAAGTTTAAAGTTATTAATAATATTTGACTATGAAGCATGCTTATGTATTATATTATGATTATGTATAAGTGATATATTATGATCCTATGTCATGTATGAGTAAGCATACTAGATGTTATTGAAATATGGGATGATATTAAGATTTACGAAAGTATATATGATTTCTTTATATACCGTTCTGCCATGTTAAGTTATGGTAAGGGAATTAAGCCAAATTATATTTCCTCTTGTTAGAGGATATGATGTGCTTTATGAGGAAGCAGGTTTTATATCATTTAGCCATCTATGAATCAAGTTATGGTTTTAAAGAAGTATAAAGATTAAAACTGGACAGTTTTTGGAAACTGTAAATTTACTATGAATACTGTTCGAGTTTAAAGGTTGTATAAAATTTGTATAGTACTCCAAAAATTCAGTAGTTATACGTATAGAAAGAACTATGTCTTGGCTTTAATATGCCACTAGTTTGAATGCTTTTGGAGTTATATAAATGAAGTTATGTATATTTCTCCAAAACTGTTCCACTAGAGAATCATCTTGACCCTAGAGGATTTAAAAAGATACTCTTCTTTGTACATGTTAAATAAATGTACAAAATAAATATGTATAGAAAGTAGACATTCATAGCTTTCAAATGACATAAAGATAGCATGAAATAACTCTATGTGTGTTGAGAAATGAATTTTTAAACTTAAGGGACAGAAGCTGGAAAAGGGGGAATGAACAGTAAATTTAAGGAATAAATTGTACAAAATGGCTTGATGAATTTCTAGTTTCATAATTTTCCCATGAAACTCAGAATGTTCTCTAATTTTAGAGACTTGAACCATAGTGAAATGATTTTTATGCATTTAGTTATGAATTTCTGAAATTTGCTATGCAATAGTGTGAATAGTGATGGAAATGAAATTTTCAATTTTGAGGTTTTTTAGTTGGTTCAAGTTTTCAAGAGCCTTTTTAATAATTTTAAATGAGGAAATATTCATGGAAAAAGTGTCCAAAAATGAGGTGTGACAGAAAACACTAAGAGTTATTCTTACTCTTGTGTGAGAAGAGAGAGTTTTTTTTAAGCTCAAAGTCCGAGCTGGAGTTGTACTACGGTTGCTGTAAGAACCCATTTAAATCTTACAAGGTATAATGGAGAAATCTCAAGTGGTAACTTGGGAGCTAGACTTAGGTCAAGTAGAGAACTAAACCAAGATAAATCGACTGAGCAACTTCTCTCCTTTTCTTTCTCTTTCTTTTGTCTCTGGCATACTCTATTTTCTGAACTCACTTCATAGTTGTTAAAATTTCCTTTTTACAAAAAGCCTTGAACCACCAAATTCACCCCTTTCTTGGGTGCTAGCCTCACTTACAACACTCACGATATTCAATTGGAAATACACTGATATGATTACTATTATTAATCAAATTGAAGCTTACAATCACCCATAAAGGTAAGCCAAGTTATAGATGATCAGATAATGATAATAGCAACAAGGAGATAACATAAGGATAAGCATAACCAAGAGGAAGAAGAAGAATATATCAAAGAAAAGGGAACATCTAGAGGGATGGAGAGAGTCTACAATATCTTCCACACCTTGCATGCAGCCTCATTTGCAACTTTATATATCCTCTCATTCCACTTACCTTCTGTGACTTTCCCCTACTTCTCATAAGCCTGGCCCATTTCCCATAACCTGTCTTAATATTCAAGTCCACATGAGGCCCATTCATTACATTACCCTCCCTATCCAAATGGACCTTGTCCTCAAGGTCCAAAGTAAGGTGATCAGATGTAAAAGCCTTCAAGTGTACCCATAAATAGTGATTCATGCTATGCCAACAAGCTAAGATGTGAGAGAACGAATAAATTGGTGCTTGAAAGCATGGGTAAACTGTGGTGCTGACAATGTTAGAAAGCCTATTAGCAATCATAACTAAAACTTGTCCATGTAACAATGTGTGAGTGTTCAAAGCTTCAGTAAAATGAACTTTTATAGTCATGGATCTTGCTAAATTGGATGGAGCAAAAAAATTGTTATAGTTAGCTTAGGTCCTTTCCCAGATGCAAATTGGTGTAAGACATGTGGCTAATGATTTTGCAAAATGTCTCAAAGTTAAATACATATTGTTCATAAGTATGAGAAATGAATTGAGAAGTAATGCATCATCTATAATCTATCCTTGGATATCAAAATAATGTGTTCAACTGGCTCACAAAATCATGCATGCTTTGATAGTTGTCTGGAGATGAAAATAAAGGACAAACATCATTTGTTGTGCTTGTCTCACCACCTTGACCACAGAAGCCAAAAGTAACTCCATCGTTGACTAGTCGTAAAGTTAGAAGAAGAAGCATAAGTAAAATGTGTGAGAACCCATTTTGAAGTTTGACTTCAATAGCATCAACACTAGTTTTATCTATATAATCTTAAGCTTCAAAAGTATTAAACTTCGATATAGAAGTGCTAATATAGATAAGGAAGACCTTATCCTTGTAAGGACATAGTTGCCGCACCAAGTATGGTCTCAACACTAAAAAGGAATAGTACAAGACTACAAATGGCATAGCTTTTATAGCATTTAGCAACCTCTCAATTATCTCCAAGATGCTGGTAATAGATTTATCCAAACAAGTGGGAATTAATTGTGTGTGCTTGTATAACCACTGCTTAAGTTCTAAGGAGGAGACATGCTCTCAATGAATGTGTTTGGAGGGATTAGTGCATAAAAGATGTAGCACTTTAATCTAAATGAGCACATAGGCAGCAAACGTGATGAACCACTTCAAACAAATAGATTCAAAAATGGGATATGCATAACCCTTCTAAAATTCCCAATGGTCAAGAGTTTCAAGATGAGACATACTCAAGATAGAAGCATAAATTACTACAAAAATGTTCCATAGAAAGGACATTGCAAGCAAAAATGATGCTAGCTTGTTATTGCATTAGCACAAAAATGACACTTCCAATCAATTAGTAAGTGATGCTATTATGAATTGACATTGAGAGGCAGAGGATTTGGAAATAATTGCCACAAAAACAATTCAAGTATATAAGACACTATAATATGCCAAATTTTAAGCCATAATCCCTACAAATAAGCAGTAAGAGTATGCTCTGCAATAACTTCTTTATGTAATAAAGTATAGCCATGAACAAAAACATATGCAGCAAAACTATGGCCAGACCATTTGAGTTGCTCAGACCCAATAAAAGATAATATTGTTGATGGCACAAATATGCTAGAGTGTATAACAGATATATAGCAATGATGAACACAAACAAAGGTAACTAAAGCAATCTCAATATTGGCATCTTGCTTGAACAAGGCCAAAGTCTCCTTATTATGACTAGATGTGAATAATTAAGAACTATAACTATAGGTGCCTCCATGTCTTTAAGTGGGAAGCCATCTTTATAGTGCCACTTGCAACATATGCAATCATCAACTAGGCAAAGAATTTACATCCATGACAATCACTAAAACAAACACATTGCACCCATAAATGAACAAAAATATTAAGCATGGTGTGGGAGACATACAAAGCAAACACAACTCCACTTGGTAAAATCATTAGAGTAAGAAGATGTAGCAGAGTATTATGGAAGCAAATTACAGAGCATAAGGACATAAAGATGGAATCACTAAGGTCAAATATCATTTGAATATGAAAATTAAAATATAGCAAATGGTAGTGTCCCTCATTATCATAACACTAAGGATAGTGCTATGTTCCCCTAAAATTTGTTTCAAATATTTAGCAATTATGAGTTCAAGCATGAGTTGCACATAGACATGAGGAAAATTTGTCTCATTAAGAAAACTTCGTTTGCCATCCATTAACACAAAAAGCCCTTTAGATACTGAGTTAGAAATTACCAGCATATTATTTATCTTGTCGATGGCATTGTGTGCAGAACTATTGGTGTTGAATTGAACAAATCCATAGCCCATGAATAGGGTATTCACGCCTAATACTTTCAACACACAATAAGATGCGACAATGGAGTCTTGAGATGTGAAAAAAGAGAAAGAATAAGGAGCCTCACTAGTCGAGGTCACCAAAGAGGATATATTCAATGGAAAAGAGCTCGAACGAGATTGTAGAAGAGAAGCAAATAGAACTTCTGTGTGATTGGTGGCGGCAAGCCATAGATGAAGCCGGTAGCTACAACACCTTTTTCGAGTTGGTTGGTGTGGAAGAATTGAGTTGCATAGTAGAGGAATTGGACTATGGGTAGTAGGCCAATTGGATCAATAAGGTCTTTGGCTAATGTGGCCCATTGATGAATGTGATCTACTTCTTGTAAACATGGAACCTAAGGCACTGTTGACTTGTAAAATAGTGGGATGGTGATTTTGAATTCCTTAGAAATAGGGATTACTCCTTCACAAAGAAGATCATGCTTGAGTGAGCGCATAGCATCACCATGATCAACGAGTGGTAGCAAAGTAATGAAGGCTTTGACATCATCAATGTTGTTAAAGGGACATGGTGGAGATGATGGTGGTGGAATGATAGTGTCAGGCTGCAAATCAATCTTAAACTCATGAATTAAGCAATTGATATCTTCAATGTTGGCAGAGTTATCATCAAGTTCTTCAGATACGGATTGGATCTTGGTGGCCAATGACAACTTGAATTGAGTGTTTGAAAAAAATATTAAAAATGGAAGGAGAAGGTGGTGGATCATACAATTGGATATGATGTTGATGATCAAGCCGCACCTCAGCCAAGTCAGAAGCTGAGTCTGGATCTTCTACAACTGACTGCTAATAAAGCGGTTCAAAACTTGCTGCCCAAGAATTAATAGATCAAAGAGCTCGAAGAACAGATGACTCCAAACAATCCCATACTGCAAATGGTAGCGGAGGTCAACGAGAGCACCAAATGTTATAGTCACAATATTCAACTAGAAATACACTGATATTATTACTGTTATTAATCAAACTAAAGCTTACAGTCACCCATAGAGGTAAGCCAAGTTATAGACGGTCAAATAATGAAAATAGCATCAAGGAGATAACAGAAGGATAAGCATAACTAGGAGCAAGAAGAAGAACATTTCAGAGAGAAGGGAATGCCTAGAGGGAGGGATAGAGTCCACAATATCTTCCACACCCTGCACATACTCTCATTCCTCTTACCTTCTGTGACTTTCTCCTACTTCTCATAAGCTCGGCCTATTTCCTATTACCTGTTTTAATGTTCAAGTCCACATAAGGCCCATTCATTACAATATGTAACTTTAAAATACATCATCTTTCAATTGATGATATATATAGGAAAATATATTATGGTAAAGGGTCTAACTAATTATGTGAACATGGTGGAGATTAGCATATATTCAAAAATTCATTATAGCTAAGGGCTATTGGTTGTTAAGCTGATTAAATATTCACTTTGATTTAATGGTCATTAATTGGCTTTTAGACAAGATCTGCTAAGAACTTTCATTTTGCACGTAATTTATGAATAAAGATACAAAGAAATAAAGTGAGAAAAACTCACTTTAATTGGTTTAAGAACTAGGTCTAAACATATAGAAGTACATTTATCAACTCTTGCAAGAGGTTAAGAATATCATTCTTCCTGAGCTCTTGTAATTAAGATCCCTATCGTTCTTCCTGAAATCTTATAAGAATATATAGAAGTAGATTTTTAGCTATGCTATATGGCTATAAGGTAAAACTATGTAGGGTTATAGATATATGAATGAACTATTGAATATGATAAATAGTAGTTGAGTTGTATGATAAAAAACGTAATACGTTTTAATTAAATAATGTCTTTAGTTCAGCTCCTATTGATAGAAAAAGTTAAGTTGTTAACCTGGCTCTAATTTCAATTAATTGATAGTACGGGATGTTGGATTTCCCATTGGTTATGGATTCAAACATCAAAGTGTTTGAAATTTACTTAAAAATTACATCAATGAAATTGTTTATGTTTATTCACAATTTATTAATCTAGTTTGAACTATGATTGGATTGGTAATAAATGATAATTAAGTTTATAAATCATTTTTAATTTTGGTTGTGAAAGATCTCATACAATATTAACAATATATTGACTAATACAAAGAGGAAATTTAAAAGTCATTTTGTAATTTTAGTGAAAAAAGAGTAATTTAAGATAATTAATGATTGATTGTAAGTATATGAGTATTTACACTTTAAAAAAATAATAGGAAAAACCAATTCAAACTAATTTTGACCGGTTCTACTAGCTTTTGACCAACTTTTTGTTTGATTAATTTTTTTAGTTAATTGAATCACACTAAAAATTAATTTTATTGATTTTTCAATTGAACAGTCGATGCCAGTCTTGATATTTCTCGTCTCTGTTTGAGTAAACTTAGATCAAAAGGAAATTGTCGGTAGAAAAGGGCAAATAATTAACTAGCTTTCCTAAAAGAAAAAGAAAAAGAAAATAAAGAAAAGTTTTGTTTTCAGTGGGACGATTCCTTTCTTTGTGTAGGGAGATTCATGAGTTTCAAAATATCCAAAACGTTCAACACGAAATATCTTCTAGTGGATTCCTGTTATCAGATGAAGAAAATCACAAATTTTCTTCAATAATGCTTAAACTTGCAGAAATTACATTTGCATAAGAATTAATTGCTATATACTTATATATCAAATTATAAATTATAAATAAACAAAGCAACACAGCTAATTTGAAAAGGAAAGAGGAGGAAAGATATATGAGTGGATGCGAATATGCGAAAGCAGATAGGTTCACAGAAAGAATTGAAAGGCCAATACGTATGTATTTTTGTTTGTATTGCCATCGTTGGCACGCAATATATATTGGCAATAATGATGAATCTCTCACAACTCAAACACCCACCAATTTGATATTCCCTTCCAATTTGCTAAATTGGCATTTATATTTCTCCCATGATTTCGATATCCTCTCTCCCCTACCCTAACTCAATCCCTTTTTTTTTTTTCTGAAAATATATAAATACATTAATATCTAAACAAAGGTACACATTAATCAGAGTCAACAACAAAATTACAAGAAATAAACTAATATAAATACCTAATATATAATAAAATAATACTATAAGGATTACAAATTCTCAGAGAACCAGGTAGTTCTCTAACATGGCCCCTTTTATTGCATAAGACATGGATATGGTAAGAAACCAATGACATTACCAACTCAAATTGGCATGAGTGATAGATGCTAACTCTCACCTCTTAAGCAAGTAGCTAGGAGTTTGATTTCCACTCTTTGTATATAGAGCAAATTTAATTGGGAGGGATTTACCTTTTACTCTCAATACCTTAAGAAAAAATTTAGTCCTAATTATCACTGAAGGATACAACTATTCTACGATAAAATAAAAAAACAAAGAAAGAAAGCAACCAATGGCATCAATTGTAGCATTAATTATGAGGAAGGATCCAGCTTATCACTTCTCTTCCTCCAATTCTAAATATAAAACATTACCAACTACCTCATACATCTTAAAAGAAAAAGTTGAATTATTAAATTTATCAAGAAATTTCAATATTTTCTATCATTTATCTTCATTATTAATTACATTTTTTTCATATTTTCCATAACATTTATCTCTTACATATTACTTATAGAGCAGAGGCATAAATAAAAAAAAATTAGTGCACCAAATAACTCTATAAGATGTTCTATATTTTAGATCAAACATTATTTCTAAAAGATGACCATAAAGAAATATGTATCACGTTGTTTCTATGGGATAATATCTGATAAAGCAAAACAAACAATACTGACCCATCAACTTCATAACCCAATCAATTGAAATCCTCTTCCATCAATATCTAATCATCTTTGTTGTATATATCTTATCATCTTCACAATCTCTACTTCTTTTTCTCCACTCTTTAACCCTCTTATAGCTGGGAGTTTACACACACTCACTCACACTATTATATTTAACATTAGTTGGTCAAGAAAATGTCAAATTAGGTGATTTAACGTTTCATTAATAGACGAGGATGGAAATATAATTTTGAAAATAAAATAGATGTTTGTGTAACACAATTTTTTTATTTTAATGGAAGATAAAAAAGTTTCTACAACAGAAGACAATTATATATAATTAATGAAAAAAATTTAAAATTTATATGTAGATATAATTTTAAAATTTTATGATTAAGATAGACAAGTGTATGCGCTGGTATGTGTATGAAAAATTAATAGAAAAAAATGGTTTGAACGCATCAAACAAAAAAATAACAATTTAAATATTAAAATACTAGACATGTATTATATATTTGTTAGCCATCTAGACATGTACTATATTAAATTATATATTTTTGTTATGTTAAATTATATATTTTTGTTATGTGTGATTCACTAGATAAATGATAACTTAAATGTTTTTTAATGATTTTTATTTTTTTTCCCAATATTTAAATCATGACGTGTAAGAAAAAAGATCAAAGGAATAAAAAAATTAAATAAAAGGTGTAGAGAAAGATTTTGAAAGAATAAAAATTAAAAAGTGGTATAGAGCCCAAGAAAAATCACACCATTTACAACTTATGAATAATATATATTTTTTTTAATTTTATATTTATACATATATGAGTACATCTTTTTTCTGTTGCATCCATACTTTCTAAACTTTCCTATTACTCAAAAAATTCAAGCTTAAGATGGTTTCAATTGGGGGTACTTTACCATCAAAATTGAAAATCAAAGAATTTTTTCTCTAATTAACAACTTGCAAACATAGATTAAAATTTAAAATCCTTCCTTTATAGTCTAAAATTATGTTTGGTATATGAAAAATGAATTAAAAAAAAAAAGAAACATATTAGGGAAAGTATAAAAATTGTCTAGTAAATGGCAAAGTAACTTTATGGGAAAGATTGGGATAGAACTTTTATATTTTTATTCCCTTTTCCATTCTCATTTTTGTACGGAACGGGCCTTAATTTCATTTCTCTTTACCTTTTTACCCCTCATTTTTTAGGATTTTGTTTAGGATTTTTCTGCCTCCTCTCTTTCCTTTCACTTTATTTTTTGTTGGGGGGCAGAACTATAGTATGCATGACATTTGAATGTATATTTGAGAACTCACATGCATGTCGGATTTGTTTATTGGCCATTGGGTCACACACAATCCTACCAAAGAAGACTATTCCAATAATGAATGGCCCACATAACAGCAAACACCTTATCATCCTCACACGCAAAAACACTACATGGTCACAAAAATTAAAGGCTTATCTTGTTTGAGGCTGAAGCAGCCATGGCAGCCTTAAGCTGCCAGTTTTATCGGACCAACTTGTTAATTTCTGGAAGCGTCAAAACCAGAAGCAAGCTTTGCATCTCCTGCTCAGCACAACCCACACAAAGAAACATAAAGGTACGAACTCCAGAAATTCATTTCCACACTACTACTTCAATTGAATTGACCCTAAAACTTAACGAAATGCACTCATGGGTGGGTTCTGCACTGTAAGGTTGTGATAAATGGAGCTGCAAAGGAAATAGGAAGAGCAGCAGTAGTGGCAGTCACAAACGCCAGAGGAATGGAAGTGGCTGGAGCAGTGGACACTTACCATGTTGGAGAAGACATTGGAAAGGTTTGTGTCTTTCATCTTCTAACAGGCAGTTTGGTGCCAGAATAAAACGTAAAGAAAAATGAAATCAAAAACTGATTTTGTGGATGTAAAATGCTCTTAGATAAAAAAATTATAATAAAAAATACAATTACTGTCAAATAATGATAACAATGACCGACATTTTCCGCGAAGTAACAAAATGCCATGATTTTTTAATTAAATGGATTCATTGTGGTTTGGTAGGTAAGTGACATGGAGGAGCCTCTAGAGATTCCTATACTAAATGACCTGACTATGGTTTTAGGCTCAATATCTCAGGTAATGTGAATAAGTAATCATTAAGAAACTTCTTCATTGACAAACTTTCTTTGTGTGTATTGAATGGCATTTTTTGCAGTCCAGAGATACTGCAGTTGTTGTTGATTTCACTGACCCCTCCTCAGTTTATGACAACGTAAAGCAGGTTTGGTTTCGCAGTTAGCAACCTTCATTCTGCAACGTAATTTACTTGTATCAATTAATCATCCTGTAACTATCCAAACAAAATTTGATTGGGATTATATCTTCATTTTGCCTTTTAAAACTAGTATTATGCTAGATCCTTTTCAGATTTAGAATGGGAAAGGGAATAAAGCTCAACTTTATTCAAAAACTTGCACAAAATTTATATACAGCTCCTATAATAACTAAACTATTCTTTATTGACTCACCTATATAAATTTCTCACGTTATAATTCCATTAAAAATAATAACACTCAAATAATTATCCTAAGTCTTGATGCTAGCATTGCCTACAGATAAGGTGATAAGGGTTGGTTCACTCTTCTATATAGGCAACAGCATTTGGAATGAGAAGTGTTGTGTACGTGCCTAGAATTAAACTAGATACAGTGGCTGCATTATCTGCGTTCTGCGAGAAGGCCAGTATGGTGAGCACAGGGTGAGACATAATAATATTACTAATACAATGTCTACTTCAACTTCTGTTTTCACTCTGTTTTGTGGTCAATATTTTGTGTTTGTTATTCTCCATAATGATTTTGCAAGAGTTCCATATTTGGACTAAACATAGATCCCAAGTTATGGATTTGTTTTATGGGAATTGGTTGTGTATAATGCTAGGGTGTCTTGGTTGCACCAACCCTATCCATAGGATCAATATTGCTTCAACAAGCTGCCATTTCAGCTTCCTTCCATTACAGCAATGTCGAGATTGTGGAATCAAAGGCTACAGCAAATGTAAGATTTCATTCTTTATCTATCGTTCTATCAACATCTTCCTATTTTCCTTTCTTGGTGGGAAAATGAAGCATATAGTAGGCAAGTACATTGATGAATAAAGAATGTATACAAGAATGCCAACATAAACCTGGGTTATTAGAGAACAAACGCCCTTTACAAGGCATATCAGTATCACAAACAGAAATCCCAAGAAAGAGAATATTGGACATAAGGGGGCCCACCTCAAGATAACATATAGATGCGAGTGCTATATGAATATGTCCTTGTGAACAGGATCTTCCATCAGCAGATGCAATCCAGATTGCCAATAATCTCTCTAACCTTGGTCAAATCTACAACAGAGAAGATCTTTCAACAGACGTCTTGGTAAGCCTAAAATGACAATAATATAGTCCGAATCGATATGAAAGGCAAACATGTCATAAAATATTTGTCCCACTAGGCAAGGGGTCAAGTTCTTGGAGAAGATGGGGTTCGCGTGCACAGCTTGGTCCTCCCAGGGCTTCCATCCAGTACAACAGTTCACTTCTCTGGTCCAGGAGAGGTACAAGTGTATGAATTAATCTGATTCTACTTCTGAGAAATGCATCTTCTGATCATCAGATCTGTTGCCTGCAGATCTACACTCTTAAACATGATATCACAAATGTGCAATGTCTCATGCCAGGCCTGCTATTAGGAATTAGAAAGGTTGTTCGCCTCAAGGTAATTTAATGTGAAGTTGTAGCTTTTAGTTTGATCCATCATTCTGTTTCAAGCATTTCATTCTTGTCATCCTTGCAGAATTTGGTATATGGCTTGGAGAAGTTTCTGTAAAAGGACTCGATATCTTTCTACTCCTTGTCCGAAACTTTGCATTTGTTTCAAATTAGTGGACGTCCACATCATCAACCTGGAAACAAACATCACGGACAAGGTCAAAAGAAGGAAATAGAAGAAGAACAGCACCACCCAACATACTTTGCAGAGGCCAAAATGCTCAACCATATCATAAATAAAATGAACTACAATTTTTCAGAGATTATTTCATGTATCCAACAAGGATTCAGACATGATGGAAACATTCTCTAAGAGATTTGGTGAATATCAATCACAATTGTAACGGGACAAGGGTATAAAAAAGGTTGGGGACAAACAGACAGGAAGTACAAGGAGAACCTAAACTGAGATTCTCCTTTTCTTCTAAATGAGTTTTTGTTCTGCTAAGACCGAAGCTTGACATTAAAGTGTTGTTTACCAATACCCTTTCATAGAGGTTAGGTTTCATATAATAAAAAGTCATGTATGTGGAGCCACATTTGAGAAAATACAAGCAGACTCAAATATAAAATTTGCTTTCTAACATAGCTTATGATTTACTAGCAAGATCATGATTGTTTTTGGCACACCATCATCTCAAAAACAACAAGTGTCTTGAGTCTTACGTTTTTGTATGGCCAAAAAAAAGTCTTATGCTTTTACTGAAAGTTTAGAATCAGCCAAATCTTAGGACAAAATACAAAGAATACAACCGCTATAAATGCAAGAGCAGAATACTACCACAAGGAAGCCCTTTGCCATGGTTCATTGAGCTACAGCCTCAATTACATATATATATATGTGTATGTATATAAATACTTGTCATTTTACATATATTAATTGAGGACATAGAGGAGTGTTATCTGACATAACAAATTACTAAATTTAATTTATTTTTTAAATGGATGGATTCACTAATTGGGAACTAAATTTGGAGTTTGATGACATACATGGAAATAAAGCTGATCTGCAAAAAAATTTCAAAAACTTTTAAGTTACTAATTCTTTATTCACTCTTGTTGACTTCTATGATGATCAACTGTTTCCATATTTCTTGAAAAATATTGCTCTCCCTTTGAAGAAGAGCTGAAATTGGGAATTTTGTTCATGAAACGTAGCACATTGTAATATTACGAGCATGAAGTTCAATAAAGCTTCATGGTGAAACAATGCCTTCATGGTTCTATCGGAAGGGTTTTTGTTTCTTTTTTTTTATGAAGAAAGGGTGAAATTTAGCTTTCCAAAGCAGAAAGTGTCTTATTTGGAGCCAGTTCATGGGCTTCAATCACAGATGAATATTAACGTCTATGCAAACATAGTTTGTCAATAGCAGATATCTCCATTACACCATATTAGTCAGTAAATACTTTTTTGTTACTTAGTTTTGTAGGTATTCCAATATCTAGATAGCCTATGTTGCCTGTTATGAACATAAGTCCCATGGGAGAGCTCAACCTAAAATACTAGTCCATTAGATGGGAAAACCCCCTAGATTTATAAACCTCACTTCTTAGGTGAAAGCTGATATCCCCGGTGGCTCTAAACCATGACACTTTACTCGGTGACATCTCACTCAACTTCCTTGTTAGTTAGAAACCTCCACCAGCAAGAACCTTCCATGTGTAGCCCTCTCCATCATACTAGCCTCTCAATGAAAACACTAATATTATGAACACAACTCTAAAAAGAGAGAGCTCATCCTAAAAGACTAGTCCATTAGGTAGGAGAATCTCTTGAATTTATAAACTTCACTTCTTATGTGAGACTCATTAATGTGGGGCTCATAACATTGCCTTAATGAGGAACCAGATGATTAGACCCATCACGGCATCATAAAATTTTATCATTGAAATTCTATATTATGTGCAACTCTAATTTCTAAATCAACCAAAACTCGACCATATATGACCATCACCACAATACTCTGCAAGACAAATCAAATCAAAGGTATCAAAACCTTCCAACAGGAAAGTTTGATGATTTTCTGCAATTCATTTTTGTAGTCATCATTAAATCAAGTTGTTGTTAGTTCTCTAATAATCTTGGATAACCAACCACTATGCAAATCAGTGACTTCATATAATATTCAACAGCAACTAAAGAGACACATGGGATAAGCGGCGTTCTAATTCTAAAAACAAGTTCTGGAACTTCATCCCAAATTATATCAATTAAGAAGAATATGAGTAGTAAACAAATTTAAAAACAAAAAAAAAAAGAAAATCTTTTGTTTCTATTTAACAACAAATGAATAGTATCATACAAAAAAAAATCTCTTAAAAAAATTTAAATGCTCAGCATTTCTCTCATTGGAACTAGCAAAATTTTCTAGTTACGTGTTACTTCTGTCAGCTTTAAACATTGAAACATCAAAAATGAGAAAACCAATATCCATTTCAACACTGAACCATGATGACATGCAAGATGTAAATGCATTCACGTATTGGCAAATTTACTCACACCTCTAAGTTTATTGGCCACAGCAGCAATCCAGGCTCTGTCTTTCACGCTAAATGCATATGTCATCGTTGAAGCCAGAAGAATGAAACCTTCAAGATTTTGCATAGTCTGGCCTGGAACCTGTAACAATGGTTGCACTAGGAGAGAGCGAGTCCCTTTAGGTAGAAGTTCCCGAAATTCAGAATCTGATATATTTGTCAGACTTTCAGTTTACATGAAAAAAACCTTATAATGTGAAATGAACCGCAATTCATACCAGTGGAGTAGATTTAATAGAATAAGATAGCAATGGCTAACATAAATTTTAGCCTTATACAATTGACAACTTCTTCTAGACTCAGCTGAAGGCCCTTGCAAGTTGTAAAACCACAGTAATAATGTACATGAATGCTGATAACGATACTAAGAAATCTACAATTTCCAGCACAAAATCCTAAATCATCAACCAAATAAGGGAACTCAATATTTTCTTGGGACATTTGGTTATCACACTTAATTACAAAAATTAATGCAATATATAGATGCTTTTATACCTCACTGCACAGTGCAGACTACATGAGCAGATGAAATGACTTTCATAGTTCAACTTCAACTAAGTAATTAACTAAAAGTTTAAAAAAAAATCTACCAAAAAAATTAAGGAAAAAAAAAAAAAGACCATACCTGCTTCTTGGGGAAAATAAAGGGTATCCTTCAAATCATAAAGACCAACTTTTTCTATTTTTTCCTGAAACCATCCAAGTAGACTTGCTTTTGATGAATTGTCTGGTAAGTTCCAGTAGCCCCGTGCACATATATCTCCTCCAATTGAAATTAACTGAGCACATTAAAATCACAAGCATACTAAACATGCATCAATTGAAAAATTTTCATTTTGAAAATGAAATTTAAAATTAAATGACAATCTACAGTGCATCTGAACTGTCCGTATAATTTTTCTTCCATTTTGTTGCTTTTTGTGTCAACCTTTTAAGTTTTTATTGAAACTCAAAATGATTAAGTATGTGACATACTGCAGCTACGGCATTTGTATTACGCAACAAAATGTATGATGCCCAAGCCAGGTCCTCCTTCTGAATGCCCGCTAGATTTAAAGACATAACAAATATTTGCTCTGCACTATCAGGTTGAACTTTTTGATCAGCTGGCTGAGCACCCTGGATAGAATTGGAGACAAGATTGGAGATCAATAATATTCATGATAAATTTATATTTAAGCTCCAGATATAATTTACAGGAAAAAAAGTGATATAATTCATTTCAAAAAAGAAAAAAGAAAAGAAAAATTTTTCACTAAACCATTTCTACATGCACTATGCTATTATTGGAAAGGACATCTTATATTCATGTTTCTTATATAATGTTAAATAAACTAGTTTTAAGACTTAAAAAGCATGACATTTTGTAAATATCACGTTGGAAAGGTAAGCATACATAATTAATCATTATTCAACTTTATGATTTGTAGGTTGATACTATAAAGAATACTATGCACTGGCAATGTATACAATAAAAACCTTCTTAAAAAGTTGAAGGAGAAGTCAGTTAATGCATCTGTTCATAATGTGCTGTTGAGTGCATCTCTTTAGTTTTGATTTGACATCCACTTTCTTATAAAAAACAGTGGATTCTGCTTGTATGCTAATAAGCTTTTTGGATCAGGGTATATGTGGTAAGTTTTACCATTAATCTTGATGAAAAGAGGTTACAATAGTGTCTAATTTCAGTACACAAATTTGTGGTCTTTCCATGTGCACTCTTATCCATGAAGAAAATTATTCACTTGGAAGCAAAACCTTCTTAAAAATTCTTACTTGGAAAGATGAGATTTTACTTCAAACCTTAACCAAAAAGCTTCCACTTTTCTCCTTATTTAATTTTACTTTTGTCGCCTGCTGTCCAAAATCCACTTAATGGCCTGAGATTCTATACAGCATTTCTCCCCAAAGAAACATTAGTGATTTGGCAAATCATAATTACAAGCACTTTATATTTCCATGATCTTGCAGTTTACGGAAATGGCCAAAATGGAAAGTTTCCTGTCAAGCATAAACCAAAAAACTCTTACTTTTCCCATGATTTAAGAAGACCAGCCAAAATTATCGTTGGTCAAAGAAAATTATAAAATACAAAATTTCTTGTTAAACATCGTCAAAAGCGAATAGAAATAAAGTCAGAGCATATTGGTCACGAAAGTACTCAAACAAATGAACGAGTTTGAAGGAAATGATGGTCCACGGGCGCAGAAAGAACAAGTTTTAGATAGAAAAATTACCTTGAGAAATTTTCCAAAGTAAGGTAGCGCAATAGAAACGGAAGCCAGGGAAAGCCCCAAAATTTCTGTAGTCTACAAATCAAACAATAAACGACCAATTGAAACCCATCACAGAAATAGAATCAAAAGAATCAAGATGTAGAGGTTTGCTTACAAGCTGCGCTGGAGTGACAGCGGTTGAACCTGAATCAACAAAGTGATTTACGAGCAGAAGCGAACCCAACCCATATCCAACCCATCTTGGCAAGTACGATTCATCCAATCCAGGTATCCCTTAAACCATAACAATCGAAATGGAATTCAAATCGACCTCAAACGCGCGGAAACAGAGTTTCAGAAGCTTCCTTACCCAACGTGAAGCGAAGAACAGAGAGGTTTAGTTGTTGCTGCTGAGAATCCTCAAGGCGAGAGCGGATGATTGCTGGGAATTTTCTGCACCTAGTTTTGGCGCGAAACAGAGAAGAGGTTTTCACCGGAATCGACAGAGAGGAAGAGAGGATACAGTTCATCGTTTAACAAATGTTTGGGCACGGATTAGCAGAAACCGAAATTCCCTCTCAGTAGTTATTAGCTTTTGTATATTTGGATTTGGATTGTAAGTCCATTAACTTACTATTGGGCTCTAATATGGGCTAACTAATCAACCCAATCATGGTTTGAGTCCAAATTGTAGTAGCTTATACTTCAAATTGCTTGATATATGGATATTACATCCTTCTCTGATATTAATATGTGTTGCAAATTATCTAATTTATTTTTTTAAAAAAAATTGATATTAATACTTATTTGATATATAGTGGATCCGAGCCCAGACGGTTCAAGATTTTTTAAATATTTTATTACATTATTTTTTAAATTAAAATAAATATTATCTTTATTTATCAATTAAAAATTAGGAATATATTTTTTATCATAAAAACTACTCCAAGGAATATTATATTATATTTTTTTTTTATCATAGAAGCTCTTCTATCAACGGATGATCGCCGGGGAGGAAATGAGATATGTAGTAGGTAAAATGACAATGATTTTATGTGTTTTGATTTACATTCAATGTTATTGAAGAACTATATGTTTGTTCCTAGTTTGAATTTTTTTATTGCAATATACTTCTTATGTTTTATGGATTATTTTATGTTTTGTATATATATATATATATCTTAGAAGTATTATATCATATATTTCTAGATTTAAGCATATTGATGTAACAAATACGTATCATATCTAATACTCGTATTGCATCTATACATCATAGTGGTCCATACAAGAATTTTCTAATTGTATATATAGAAAGCATTTTTCTGAGAGAAACAAAGACTATTTTGATGATTTCTACATCTAAAAAAAAAATTAATCTTCAAGTATCAGTTGAAGATATTTTTAATGACAAAAAGGAAACGATCAGAAAAGTACAAGTCTAAAAAAAAAAAAGAATTTATGTACGAAAAAATGGTAAACACAAAATTTTACACTCACTCTTTCAAAATAATTGTTATTTTCAATGTACAAAAAACTGGATTGGACCAACATGTTCGACCGGGAACTGGCCCCTAGTCTGGTCCGATAATAGATGGAAACTGGGGGTTTTCAAAACCAGTGGGAACAGGTCAAGAACCGGTCAAACCGGTCAAAAACCGGTACAAAACCGGTTTGAACCGGTTCCCCCCCTTTTTTTAATTTTTTAAAATATTTTTTTAAAATAAAATAATGTTATTTTTAGTACTAAGTAGCATTATTTTTAATATAATTTTTTTTCTTTCTATATTATAATATGTTATAAGTATTATTATAATACATAATTATTAATAATGATATATTTACTTAACAAATAAGATAAAAATAGAATATCAATTGATTATTTTGAATTTAAAATATAATTATAGATGAATATTAACTTGTTTAGATTTTAATATTAGATTGTAAAACTTATTAATAATATTTTTAATTTTTCATATATTATTAAATTTACTTTTTATTATACAATAAATGTTAATTTTATGATTATGGATAAATATCTTTTATATCTTTTATCTATATTATTAAAAATATATTAATTTATTCACAACCGATCCGACCCCGGTCTGTCCCCGGTCCGAGTACTGAACCTTGAACCGTTGTCTTATCTGGTTCAATGGTCAGTCCGGTTTTTAGAACCTTGGTTATTTTAGAGTTTTCGTTCAACGAACAACATACTTTCTTAGTTTTGATTTTTTTTCAAAATATTTATCATACTTTAATAAGCATTAATTAATTTTCTACATATTTTGCTCTTCATTAAAAACAATACTCTCTTAAGTCAAACAATTTCCAATACTCTCTCTTTCTTAATTAATTAAGAGTATTTTAGTTAAATAATACCAAATTTTATTATAACATACACATAATTTTCTTACACATAATGCATAACCATTAAATTACAAGTTTACAACTCTTTTCAGTCTTAATATAAAACTAGAGCTGGTAAAATGGGCCGGAGCCCACGGGTCGGCCTGCTTAGCCCGTCAAAAATGGTGGGGTGGGCTAAAAAAATTAAGATACATTATAATGGGGGTCAAAAACTTGGCCTGCCCCGCCAGCCCGCCTAGCCCGCGGGCTGGCCCGCTTTTTTTTTTAAAATATTTTTATATTTTTTTTACTCTATATAATTATATCTAAAAAAAATAAAAACTAAAAAAAAAGGGCTTAAGCATCATTTTCTTTCTCAATCTTTCTTATATTTTAATTTTAGTTGTATTTTATTTTGTTGAACTAAATGTTACTTGTGGTATTACCATATTAATGTATTAATATATTATGCTTTAAGACTTTATGCATCAAACCGATAAAAGATTTCATGAATATAGTTATTTTATTCATGATAGTGAATAAAAAATTAATAATTTAACTAAGTAGGGGAAAAAAAGGGTTAGTCAAACAAAAAGAGTAAAAAAAAAGGAAAAATTTTATGATTTAACAAAAAAATATAAAAAAATAGAAAAAAAAAACGGGCTGGCCCGTTTGGCCAGCCAGCCCGTGTATGGCGGGGCGGGCTGGGGATTTCCAGGCCCGCCCTTATGGGGGTCTCAGCCTGTCCCGCCCCGCCCAAAAGGCGGGCCTATGGCGGGCCGACCTGTTTACCACCTCTATATAAAACCATGTTAATCAAATTACGTAGATTAAGAATGAGAGTTAAAGCTAGTTAACTACTTTGGATTTTCCAAAAATCAAGATATTTTTTTAAAGTTATCCTTATTTATTCTCTTTCTTTCTCTTTTTAAGATGAATTAAATAGAGATTTTTTGGAAATATGCAATAAATATTACCTCGTATTCTAAAAAGAATCTTATATTTAGGATTAAGGTAAAATACCTTATATTTAAAATCGGAGAGAGTATTTTGAAATGGGCAATAATTTTTCTTTTGCCAAGGACAATAATTTCTCTTTAAAAATAAATGACACATGGAGTCCAAAATATTAATTGTTTGCTTAGATATAAGCACATAATATGATTCACTGTAACATCCCTAAAAAGTTAGATAACTAAAAATACATTGGAAATTTACAAAATGAACATACACCGTTTTGCATGAAATAGGGTAAAAAAAATTATTTTTCTCGATCTGACAGAAAAATGAGAAAATAATTTTTTGTCCCCAAGAATTATAGAAATTACATTTATGTCCTTAAACATTAAAAAAAAAAGAAGCCAATAAGTCAAATATTTTAGAAAAAATTACACCTAATGACAAAAATTTTTTAAAAATTATAAATTTTCCCCGAGTCAAGGGTAATTTTGTAAATATGTAAAATTAATGTCAAATCGAAACTCTCAATGAGATGAGTCTAATGGTATATGACACTAAGAATTAATGTTAAAAAATAAAGAAATAATAAGTGTCAAAAGTTAAAAAGTAACTTTATATCGATAAAGCTGCTTTTTGATTTGTAAAAGTTAAAAAGTCAAAAAGAAAAACTATTGGACATCACAAAAGGAGATTTTTAAAGATAGTATAATAAAGTAATACCAGATACAAATTCACTTTAATCTTGTATCAATAAAGTGAATTTACACCGTAAAAAGTAACTTTATTGGTCTAAGCATAAAGTAACCAACACAGGATAATACTGGACTAGGAAAATTATGCAGTATCTTGGACAAGTATACCCCTCATTTAGGATGCCACATGGCACTTCATGGGCTGAAGTTGGAATGCTTAATCATTAAGTAAACTTAAGGGCTAAGTTAAATTAATTAAGGTGTTTAGTAAAAGTAATATTAATTAGTGGCTTATATATACTCCCTCACATTTACACGTTTAGACACTTTAGGAGAGGGAGAAAAACTGCAGCCAAGAGCAAAGGAAAGGAAAAGCTACGTGAGGTAGAGAAAAGAGAAGAAAAGAAAGAAAGAAAATCCAAGGAAAATGGTAAGTTTGCTAGTTTGCAATCTTCAAGTTTTCTACCATAATCTCTTGGTAGTTAGAGTTAGTTTCTTTGAAATTTCTCCTTCTACACTTACTATCCAATCTTGGCCTAGGCATGATGGGAAGGAATTTTTAAGCCATAAATTTACAAGAAAGCCTGAGATTTTTCAAGAAAAGCAAACTAGGTGTATTTTAAAGTAAGTTTTTATGAAAAACCAATTTCTTCTTCTTAAAAGCAGATTTTGATTAGACCAATAAGGTGGGAAGGAGCTGGATTTTCATGGATTTGATGGCAAGAATGAGTTCCCCATGATGAAAAACCCTAAAGACAATCATTGGCTTAAAGATTAGGCTTTAAATAAAGAAATTGAGTCTTTAGGGTTTTAAATGAGATTTTATGAAGTAACTACTTGTTCTAGTTGATTGAGCAAGTGTTTAATGATGTTAAGGGACTTGAGGAAGCCTAAGGAGGTGAGTGGAAGCATTTCTTCACGAGGAAGAGCCAAAGGAATGCTTCAAGGTAATTAAGTTTTATTTTTATGCTTTATGTTCTATCATTGTGTTTATATGATGAAATTATGTTGTCATATTGTAATTATTTTTTCTTTGATTAGTTTTGGCTATAAAATGAGGGGTTTTATTCCCCAGGATGTCCTTTTTCTAAGCCATTATGCTGCTAAAATTTTTATGACTAATGTGGCAATTTATTGTTTAAATGTGATTAAATATGATCATATGTGAATTATTTGACATAATTGACATAATTGCATGAAATGTAACTTGCTACTGAGATTGTCTCAATCTCATCCCCTCAAGTATCCCAAATGTCAGGTTCAAGCTACGGCAAGGCCATGGAGAAGTCCAAGATATAAGCAAGAGAAATGAGGAAATATTGAAGCATGCTTGTTAGAGAGTTATGGCACTCTAATATTTGAACAATTGTATAAAGTAATATATGCCTTTGTAAGGCTATACTTTGTTGCCATTATGTTCATGTAAGTCTATGGTAGTGTATGGTTATGGCATGAACAAGTTTGAGCAAAGTATGTGATGTATATGAATGTTTTTGTCATGATATGATGAAAGCTCGCTATTCTGGACATGTCTTGATTATGCAGTTACTATTAATTTGAATTGCATAAAGGCATAAGAGTGTTTTATAAGTTCAAAAACTAGACGAATAGGACTTTCCAACAAGTCAAAGAACACCTGAATTGGGTATATGTACAATTTATAGTATATTTTTGAAGTTAAGGGTCAAAATTGGACAATAAAGTAAAAGCTGCGAATTTCACTAAAAGTATGACATATCTTGAAAGGTAATATAAAATTGTACTAAGGTCCAAAAATTTGGTGATTTACATGTGTGAAAAGATCTGCATTTTAAGTTCAATATGCCACCGGTTTGAATTCAATTGTAGCTGTACAATAAGAGATATATATGTTTCCCTAAAACTGTTCTAGTAAGAGTGAGGTTCTGACTCTTAGTAATTTAAGTTAAAATCATGCCTAGTACAAGTTAAATAAATATATAAGAAAAATAAGGCTGAAAGTAGACATATCTAGGTTTCCAATGGCATATAGAATACATGATTTGGCTTAGTATAGAGTTAGATATGGATTTTTAAAATTATGGCCAAAATCCTAGAAAAGAAAAAAATGACTATTTGAAAAATCAAAATTTTGAGCAATATACTGTATAAATTGATCCAGACAAATGCAAGTTTTATATTTTTTTCCTTGTAGATCATATTTCAAGCTTCATTTAGAGACTTGAATTACATCAATAGGATTTTTCTGAAATTAGTTATGATTTTTCAAAGTTTGTCCAAAAAATTTTATGAAGTATGAATCATATCTTTACCAATTAAATCAAATTTTATTAGTATATATGACTTTATTTATCTATTCATTTTTTCAAATATGTTAAATAGACAATATAAAAACTAAAAATAGTTATGCTATCACATAAACGATGATTGTTATGGCATGGTTCAACCGTTTTATCAATGCTAATAAACTAGAATATAATATTTCCTAAATAATTACAAGAATCAACTTAAGCATGTTCATTAATTTAAGTTGTAATATATCTGAAAAAAAAAAGTTTACCCAACCATGATACTTGAACTCCAAAGAAGCATCTACACGAGAACAAAAAGTTTGCTGTGATATCGATTTTATAAGTTCCATCTCATTATGAGGACGAATAAACGCAATATCATTGATCCTGATCACATCCTTATACCACGAAAAACAAAATTATTTCATTTAATCAAATTTTAAAGTAAATAGAAAATAATGAAAGTAGATAATATACACCTTCAGATCTCTAGGTGTACTCTCTTTCTCCAAAGCAACTTTTGCTTTCTCTCTATTAGTAGATATTCTTCTTCAGTTGAAAGTCTAGATTTAGCTACATATTTTGATAGTAACTCAATCATGAAGGCAACACATCTTATTAATTGTTCAGCCCTTATAAGTGCACTAGTTGTAACACCTCATACTTACACTCATTTCCCATGTATTAAACTATATTTAAGTCCATTATTACTTGATTATATAAAATAACTTAAACCAATTTATTCCATTTCGGGTACCATTCCCTTGGTTAACTTTTTTTTTACCCGGTAAACTTTGAAAATTCATAACTAAATCAAGAAAAATCATATTGATATGGTTCAAATCTCTAAATATAGCTTAAAAGATTCTATACATGGGAAAAATGTTGAACAGGGAAATTACTTGGCCAAATTATACAGTAAATTCGTATTATATGTACTGTAGCAATGGTCATTTTTGAAAATTTCTGATTTTGACCATAACTTTGAAAAATCACCATAAATCATACACAACTCCAAATTGAGTGATATTTGTGTATATGGAAAGCTACACATGTATAGTTTCCATAAATATAAAACACTCATACATTAAACATATTGAGGTATGTACAATACTTTGAATTCCCAATAGTGTTCAGAAAGGTTTCTTGCATTCTTCCAACTTTCCAAAATACACACTAATATATACATAAATAGCTATAACTTGCCTTTATCTTACATGATACTTCATAAGAACCTATAGGAACATATTAACATGGAAACATAGTATGATCATGTCCCATAAGATTTTACATAATCTCTCATATAATAGTATCAACCTAAGCATCATTATCTTGAACATTAACTTGCTTTTCCTTGCCTTTCCTTTCTTGGGTAATCTTGCCATAACTTGAACCTAAAATTGGTTAGACATTTGGAGAGGGGTGAGATTCAAAGAATCTCAGTAGCAACTACCATCATGCACACATATCATCATATATATTGCAAGTATTCATCTAAAAGCACATTAAATATGCAATCAAATCATTTTGACATAACCATTTTATAAAAATTTGGGCAGTTCTTCCCCATGTATTTGGACATATCCAGGGTCACATTACCCTTCAAACAATCCAACCAACAATACCAAATCATCACAAGATAACATTCCAAACATTAAACACATCATTCAAACCAAGCAACATCAATGACAATACATAAGTATAGATAGGTGAGTTAACTACCTTTGAGCTTTCCAATAGTCTCCAAACTTTGTAAACTCTTTCCTTGATCTTTTCACACTCCTTTGGATCCTATAGCATCATAAAATAATACCATTAACCACTAATTATCCAATTTCATTTACAAAGTGCTCACTTGAACTAAAATTTGTAATTTGTTATCCATCATGCATTCCTTGTACAACATACTTATTCTAACCTATTTTGGACCCAAGGAATCCATTTTTGAGGTCAAAAACTTGAAATTCCCTTCCTATAATGAATCCTAATTGGGCATAAAATTATCATAAATCATAGAAAAATAACTAACCGATTAATTTGTAATCAATGACATATTCTTGCACCTTATGGCCTATATAACCCTTTTCATGGCTTAGTTTTTCCATACCTTCATTTTATCTCTCTACTCTCTCTCTAGATAGAAACTTTCAGCAAGGAAATAGAGGGAAAATAACCATTAAAATACCTCAAAATTGCTAGGAGACACAAGAAAAGGGTTATAAGATAATACCTTGAAGTTTTGGGACAAATCTTGTGATTTTCTCTTCTCCCTTTTGTTCTCCCTCTCTCACGCCTTCCTAGCTTTCTTTTCCACTGAACCAGCTTCTTTTTTTCGTGAGGAAGATGAAATGGTGTGTTTTATAATGATAATTATGTCATATAATAACTTAATTAACTTTTATATATATTTTCATTTACTTTTCTTTTAAAAAACTTTTCTAACAATTTCCTTCATGTCCCATTCAGAAATCATACATTTTTCATGCCCTTTCTGGCCAAAAATTGTCTAAATAATATTTATGGACTAAAATACCCTTTAGCGATTAAATTTACCAATACCGATTGTGTATTTTTGCCAAAATTATCATTAAATTGGTACAGGATTATCCAACCATTAATTTTGATCCAAAATCATTATCTAGACCTAAAATATATTTTACCAAGATCCAATCATTGTACTTGGATTAATACTGTCTTTTCCTATAGTCTAAACTGACTTTTATCAGGTAAAATATTAATATTAAATCCTAATCACCTAATAAATATGATTTTGACCTTAATAAATTACATACTATATTTCATTGGGTCTAACTCATTGAGAGCTTCATTTGACTATAATTTTTCATATTTACAAAAATGCTCTTGACCTAGTACTAATTTATAATTTTTAAAACTTTCGGGTCATCAGGTGTAATTTGTCCCAAAATTCAAAAACTTTTCTTCCACCTTCCCCTACCGACTTAAAATTTTTATTATTATATATATTTTTTATTTTTTTCTTTTTCTCTTTTTCTTTTCTTTTTTTTTCCAAGGGTAAAATAGTCATTTTTTCATTTTTTCTTTCAACTGAGATAATTGACCTCTTCGTCCTATTTCATGCCAAATGATGTACACCTATTTTTGCAAATTCTTTATAGATTTCAAAATACTAAGCTTTGAATATCCATAAATATTTCAGGATGTTACATTTCTATCCCCTTTAAAGAAATTTCGTCCTCGAAATGTAAAACGTACCTTAAGTAAATATTTCTGAATACTTCTGTCTCATGTTTGACTCCATTTCCCAAGTTGCTTCTTCTGGGCTTAAGCCCTTCCAGACCACCTTCACTAGAGGAATGTCTTTGTTCCTCAGTTACTTGACTCGATAATCTATAATCTTTTCAGGTATAATATTAAAGCAAAGATTATCTTGTAAGTCAATGCATTCATATTCTATAATATGTAAAGGATCGGGCTGATATTTCTTTAGCTGGGAGATATGAAAAACATCGTGTATTTGGCTCAAATTTGGTGGTAAGACTAATTTATAAGCTACATGTCCAGCTTTTGAGAGAATTTCAAAAGGTCCTATATACTTAGAACTAAGCTTTTTGGTCTTAAGCGACCGACCAACTCCAGTTATAGGAGATACTTTTGAGGAAAACATGATCTCTTATTTTGAATTCTAATGGCTTCCTTCTTTTATCTGCATATCTCTTTTGTCTGCTTTGAGCCGTTAGTAATTTCTTTCTTATTAATTCAATTTGTCTGGAGGTCTGGTCAACAATTTCTGGACCAATCATTTGTCTCTCACCTAACTCTATCCAACATAATGGGGACCTGCACTTTCTGTCATACAGCGCTTCATATGGAGCCATCTGAATACTGGAATGATAACTGTTATTATATGCAAATTCTGCTAGTGGTAAGTATACATCCCAGTTTCCCTTCATTTCAAGCACACAAGCCCTTAGCATATCTTCTAATGTTTGAATTATCCTCTCAGTTTGTCCATCAGTTTGTGGATGATATGCTGTACTAAATCTCAATTGAGTACCTAGGGCCTGTTGCAATGACTTCCAAAAGTTCGACGTAAACCTTGGATCACGATCTGAAATAATACTACTGGGTACTCCATGAAGTCTCACTACCTCTTTAACATATAACTGTGCCAATTTATCCAGTGTCTATGTTGATTTCATGGCTAGGAAATGGGTTGACTTTGTGAGCCTATCTACTATAACCCATATAGCATCATATCCTGATGATGTTCTAGGTAATCCCATAATGAAGTCATTTGATATACTATCCCACTTCCATTCAGGGATATCTAAAGGCTGTAACATTCCTGCAGGTTTCTGATGTTCTATTTTAATTCTTTGGCATACTAAGCACTTAGACACATACTGGGTAATATCACTTTTCATCCCAGGCCACCAAAACAATTTTCTTAAATCATGATACATTTTTGTAATACCTGGGTGAATAGTATATTTACTTTGATGTGCCTCTACCAGTATCTTTTCCTTTAACTCTACTACTGGAGGAACATATACTCTATTCTGAAACCTGATCAGACCATCATTTGTCTCATTGAATTCCTGCATTTCTCCGTGACTCATCTTTTCTTTAACTACTTGTACAAACTTATCATTCTGCTGGGCTTTCATTAAATCTTGTAAAAATTCATTACCAATTTTGGTCTCATGTAATTGGACAAATAAGGACATATCCCGAAAATCTTCCAGCATTTTCATTTCATGGATCATCATGTAGGCTATGTGAACAGTTTTTCTACTAAGTGCATCAGCCACTACATTAGCTTTCCTTGGATGGTACTTTATAGAATGATCATAATCTTTTAACAATTCCATCCAACGCCTCTGCCTTGCATTCAATTCTTTTTGATCTTCTAAATATTTGAGGCTTTTGTGGTCACAAAACACTTCTACAGTCGCACCATAGAGAAAATGCCTCCATATCTTTAGAGCATGAACAATAGCCGCAAGTTCTAAATCATGTGTAGGATAGTTTTCTTCATGTGGTTTTAATTATCGAGAAGCGTATGCTACTACTCTACCATTCTGCATTAAAACACAACCCAATCCGTGCTTACTTGCATATGTGTAAAGCACAAAAGGTTCCTTAGGATTAGGTATAGTTAATACAGGTGAGGTAGTTAACTTGCGCTTCAGTTCATTAAAACTATTTTCGCAATTCATATCCTACACAAAAGGTGTATTCTTTCTTGTAAGTTTTGTAAGCGGCAATGCAATTTGAGAAAAGTCTTGTATAAATCGTCTATAATACCCTGCTAAACCAAGGAAACTTCTTATCTCAGTGACGGTCTTGGGTTGCTCCCACTTTAGGACTGCATCAACTTTACTTGGGTCTACTGCGACCCCGTCCTTGGAAACAACGTGCCCTAAGAACCGCACTTCTGTGAGCCAAAACTCACACTTGCTCAGTTTAGCATACAATTTCTTTTCCTTTAAAACAAACAAGACTATTCTCAAATGCATCTCGTGATCCTCTAAAGATTTGGAGTACACTAAAATATCATCAATGAAAACTACCACAAACTGATCTAAGTAGGGCCGGAAAATCTTGTTCATGTAGTCCATGAATATTGCTGCGGCATTCGTTAGACCAAATGGCATCACTAAAAATTCATAATGCCCATAACGAGTTTGAAAAGCAGTTTTGGGAACATCATCTGCATTAACCCGTAATTGATGATATCCAGATCTTAAATCGATTTTTGAAAACACAATGGCTCCTGCCAACTGATCTAGTAAATCATCAATTCTAGGTAAAGGATATTTGTTTTTAATAGTAACTTTGTTTAGTTCCTAATAGTCAATACATAATCAGAGACTCCCATCTTTCTTTTTAACAAATAACATTGGAGCACCCCAAGGAGAAACACTTGGTCTGATGAAACCTTTTTCCAATAGCTCTTCTATCTGTTTTTTAATTCTGCTAATTCAGGTTGTGCCATTCTGTATGGTGCCTTTGATATTGGACTTATTCCTGGCACAAGATCTATAGAAAACTCTACCTCTCTTTCAGGTGGTAAATCTTTAAAATTCTTAGGAAACACTTTAGGAAAATCTCTTACTACTGGTATTTCTTCAATCCCTTCATCAACCTCAACATTTACTAAAAAGAAAACCAAATAGGCTTGACATCCTTTCCCCAAACATCTCTCAGCTTGAGCGGTCGATATGAAATTGAGCTTAACCTCAGTATTTAGGACACTTTCTGGAGTAGGTAAGATCAAGGCTTTGTTCTTACAATCAAGGAGAATGTTATTTGTGGAAAGCCAGTTCATGCCTATTATGACATCTATATCTGGAAATGGCATGCATATGAGATCTAGTGTGGTACAACAATGTTCATATTGGACAATGCAATTTAGGCAGACATGAGATGTAATAGCATGGTTACCCGTGGGTGTGGACACATGAAGATCATAAGGTAGCTCGATAACATGTAGACCCAATCCTTTGGCACATTTATAAGAAATGAATGAATGACTAGCACCTGAATCAAATAAGGCATATACAAGATAATCATTAACTTTAATCATACCTTATATAAGATCAGGTGACTGTCGAGCCTCATGCTACGTAAGAGCAAAGACCCTTCCTTGTGCCTGGGGTCTGATACGAGCCAAATCCACTCTGCAATCTCTAGCATAGTGTCCAGCCTTGCCACATCGATAACATACATTTTGCCCGACTAGGCATGGTCAACCGCCATGAGCTTTACCACACTGATCACATACTGGAGCTTCCCTAGCTTCTCTTTGTATGTCTCTTTGCATTGTTCGTCCTCCTCCTCTTCTACCACCTCTTTTACCCCTTCTATTGAAATTGTTCCAAGGCTTCTTTCTCTTTTTACTTGGTTCACCTTCTTCAATTGTAGTCTTTCTTGTACTAGCTGGAGCAGTGGACATAAAACCCTTATGATTCACACTTCCTTCTGCGATCCTACTGACCTCAACCAATGTATTAAACTCTCGAATTCTCATAGGAGCAACTTTTTCTCTTATGGCTGATTGCAAGCCTCTTTCCAGCTTTTCGGTCTTCCACCGTTCATTATCATGTTACTACAAATATGTGGAATATCTAGATAATTGAATGAAAGTAGCCACATATTCATCTATTGATTGATCCTTAACTTGTTTGAGCGTAATGAATTTAGCTTCTTTTTCATCTCTAATTGACCTTCGGAAATACTTATCGTAGAAATATTCAAGAAATATCTCTCATGTCAATGGTATATTTCGAGCCTGTAGAATCAATTCAGTGGTACGCCACCATCTGTCCATTTCTTTTTCCAGCATATACGTGGCTAATAATGCTTTCATCTCAGTAGCACAACCCATCAACCTAAATATTTTTTTCAAGCTCAGTATCCAGTCCTCTGCAGCTTGTACATCAAATTTTCCTTCAAATGATGGAGGACAATGTTTTCTGAATTGTGCTATTATATTTTGTTGGTGAGCAAAATCAGCCGCTGCACCTGCTATTGGATTCACTGGCATTGCTTGAGGCTCAGGTTGTGGCTGTGGCCTTGGAGGCGGTTCCTGTACTCTTGCCTCCTGTGGCTATCTCTAATTTGCTATGGTTCTTTGCAAATCCTCAATTAATCGTTGTTGTTGATCCAAACGATCCATTATAACCTGTAAGGGATCAACCTGTTGTACACTCTCTTGTTGAGGAGTGATATCTCAACTTCGTCTTCTAGTGCGAGCCATTCTTATCTATAAAATAATTGAAATTATGAACATATAGCAATATTACTCAGAGAACATATTTACATAAACATAGCATTTATTCACATATCAAAACTTTGTACATGCTGTATTCAGAGTCATTCATACATCAGTCATATTCTTTTCACTATGCTATCTGTTCCGTCATATACATCCCACTATCTATGACTGCCTATACATATATATACATGTCCATAGTTAAATACTCTACATCAAGTCAAAGAAGAACTAGGACTATCATAAACATGAGCTGACACTGAATCCTCTTGTGGGTCCTCTTCTGGATCCTCCTTAGACTCATCTTCCAAATCCTCAGCTAGTACTTGTTCCTACACTAGTTGTTGAACCTAATCCATGGAATGTGGTTGTGATTCTGCCAGATCTGTCTCAGTCCTCTTCGTGTCAGTTAGCTCTAGTCTTAACCTTTCATGATGAATCAACTCTCTGACACAAGCATGTAGATTTTCAGGGCAATACAGTCTAAGTTCTTCTTTTATTGTCAACCAGTAATCCTTATCCTCTGGTAATATAGTAAGTACTGCTTCTATCCATGCAGTATCAAGGAACTGTCGATCCTGTGTCTCCTTATGATCATATGAATCTCTTACTGAATCCAAGAAAGTCAGAATTTGGGATTTCCAGAAAACTTGATGACTCTCAAGATATATCCTAGTAACTATATCTACTACCTCGAATAACTCACTACTTGAGTTGGTAGGTCTATGGGAGGAATCTGATATATCATAACATTCTGAGACTGGCCTTTTCCCTTTACCCTTATCTTTCTTGTTCTGACTTTCCTCTTTCTCTTTCTTTTTCTTCTTCAAATTGGCCTCAACATAATACATTCTGATGTAATGTGTCAGGCTTTCAAACTCTCTGCCTTCTAGCTTAACCTTAATTTCCGCCCAAAACTCATCATCAGGTATCTCTCTAAGCATAGTATCAATCCATAGTTGTTCAGGATACCTGTTCCCATGTCTGTCTAAATCATATTGGACTTGGGACAATCTAGTCATAAAGGATAGAACTCTATCAGGACCCTATGAGTAAATCCCGTATGCTCTGGAGAACTTCCTCACGATCTTATAGCCTATCGTCTCTATATCCGGTGGTCTATTATCTGGGGTATTATCTGGATCCTCCAAAAAAGCTAACTCCCAGTCTACATGCTCATAAACCTCTACTCCCAATACGTGAGGAGGCTCCTCCATAGGTACCTCATAATCTTCATTATGCATGGGGTCTACAACTATTGGTTGTTCTAAAGGTATTTCGTTAGAGCTAGTACTTTCTTCTCCAAGAGGTCCTGATGGTCCGAGGAGTGGCTCAGACTGATAGTCAATCCCTGAGTTGTTTGTGGATTCAGACATATGCCAAACCACAATAACAACTAGTTAATAGACTAACTTAAAGGAAATAATAAATAAATATTACATTTATTTATTATAATTTTCTTTCCAACTATACTAATCTAGGGCCAGAACCTTATGCTCTGATGCGAAAAACACCTCATACTTACACTCATTTTGTTGAATCAAGAGGTTTTGATGATTCCAAATAAACTCTCAAGAGCTTGGAGTAAAAGATGTCAAAGGTGCAAAAAGAGTTCAAATGAAGAAATCCTGGAGAAATCTGTGCAAAACTTGTTGTAGGATGTTTAATTATGTTTACATATGGGTAAAAGACTTTGATTTGAGGAAAAGATGTTTTAAAAACTTGATTTTGTGAAATATTTGAAATATACCCACCAACAGATGAAGTTTGAAAAGTTTACATTGAACTGTCATATGGGAAATTTGAACTTTGACTTTGGAAATTTGAATTTCGAGCTAAAACTGAGAAAGTCTGAAGAGATGCCTCTCTAGCAGACGAATTATGATTGTTCAAAATTAGAATTTTCATAAGTATTTGAAAGAAGCTGTTGAGTAACAGACGAACTTTAGGTTTTGAACATTCGAATTTCAGACAAAATGAAATTTATGAAAACTGAAGAAATTCGTCTGAAACAATATTAAAGTTCATCTGAAATCAAGATCATATTGAGTTTCAAAATTGCTCACTGACAGACGAACTTTGAACATGGAAATTTGAATTTCAGAAGCTAAAGTTGTGAGTCTGTTAAAATGACATGATGACATACGAAGGACAGTGTTTGCAAATTCGAATGTTGAAGTAAGTCTGAAAAGATGTCTCTCTGACAAACGAACTTCACTCTTTGAAAATTTGAATTTCGAAGGAAATGAACTACTGTGCCTTTTGAGCCTGCTGCGGACAGACGAATTTTGGGGTTCCAAAATTTGAATTTTGAGGATACTGTAGCAAATTGAAAACACTGTTCACACTTAACAGAAAAACTTTTCACTTGGAAATTTGTATGTCACAACATGGAAATATTTTCTAAGTTTCAAAATTCAAATTTCACTTCATGAACAGACGAACTTCAGTATTTCAACGTTGGAAGCTTTAACCTTCGGTTCCTTTGAAATTCGTCTGTTGACCAACCAAAATTTGAATTTCAGTATGTCAGAAGCATTAAATGTGGTTGGTTAACGGATAGTTTTTTAGAGTAACCGTTGGATAACTTCTCCAACGGATAGATTTTGTCTTTAATGGATATTTGAGACCTAAATCTATAAATATAACATCATTTGAAGTTGTGGGTAACGAATCAAAATTTGTATATACTGAAACTCTGTCAAATCCTCTTCTCAAAGACTTTTACCCTCTTACTTCAATACTTGTACTTCAACTTTTATATTCACTCTATTCAAGAGAGTTTCATCTTTGTAAATAATCTAATTTTCATCTGGAAGATAGATTTTCTTGTGAGGAGTTATCACAAGGGATTGTAAAGCACTTTGTGAAAGTGCAGAAAGAGATTGAGTGAGCTCTAGAAAATAGAGCACTGACGTTGTACTGTGGCACTTGCAAGAAGCTCATTGAATTCTTGCTGAATAGTGGAAAATCTCAATTGGTGACTTGGTGACTGGACGTAGGTCAAGTGGAGAGACCGAACCAAGATAAATTTCTGAGTCTTCTTCTCTTTTCTGCTACTTTTACTGTTATTTATTTACACTCTGTTTTGCCTCCATATATTGCTTTCTTCACCTCTTTGACATTTTGCAGAAAAGTTCAAACTTCCTAATTCACCCCCTCTTGGGAAGCCAACCTAACTAACAAATAGTATCAGAGCCCGAATTCCTAATCAAAGGATCTCACAGTCCGAGAATTACAATGGCTGGCTTTGGAGAGAGTATCTTACTAGAAAGAAACAACACAAATAGACCACCTGGTTTCAGTGGAGAACACTATGGGTACTGGAAGATGAGGATGCAAATTTATCTCCAGTCAATTGATCTGGACATCTGGTTAGTCATTCAGAAGGGAGACTTTGTCCCAATGACATTAGAAGAAGATGGAAAGCACACAGAAAAGCCAGAAGCTGAATGGAATATGGAGGACAGAAGAAGAGTCTTGCTGAATTTCAAAGCAAAATATTGTCTGGTCAGTGCCTTGAATCAGGATGAATTTTACAGAGTCTCCCAATGCTTCACTGCCAAGGAAATGTGGGACACCCTGCTTATTGCTCATGAAAGAATAACTGGAGTCAGGGAAAACAATTTGAATACCTGCATTGGAGAATATGAGAGCTTCAGAATGGCAGAAGGAGAAACAGTAAAAGAGGTACAAAAGAGATTCACTCTCATTATGAATCAAATAAAGAACCTGGGAAAGGAGTACACTTAAACAGAGAAAGTAAGGAAAATTCTCAGAGCTCTCCCATTGGAATGGCAACCCAAAGTAACAGCAATAGAGGAAGCCAGAGGAGAATCAATGGCCTCTATCACTGCTCTATTCGGCAGCCTTGAGGAATATGAGAGAAAAATGAAAGTTCTCAAGGAAGCTGGACAAGACAGAAAGAAAAAAGGCCTTGCTCTCAAAGGTGCTGAAGAAAAGGAGGAAGAATCTGATGACGGAGAGGAGCTAAATGAAGAAATTCTGGCTATGATGGTCAAAAAATTTGGAAGATTCTACAGCAAGAAGAGGAACAAGAAAATCTTCAAGAAAGGAGCTGCTGGAGATAGCAAGAAGGAACAAAAAGAGCTTGTGACTTGCTATGAGTGTAAAAAGCAGGGACACATCAAATGAGATTGTCCATAGTTCCTCAAGAAGCAAGAGGAAGAAAAGAAAGCTGCTGACAAAGGCAAGAAGAAGAAAGCCTACATCTCATCAATATGGGGCAACAACTCAGATGAGGAAGAGATGAAGAAGATGAAATTGCCAACATATGTCTGATGGTACTTGCCTCTGAAGAAGCTGAAATTCCATGTAGCAGTGATCAAGAAGAAGAGGTATATGAATTTGAACCTTCCTATTCTGAATTACTGGATGCATTTCATGAGCTGCATGATGAGTTTGTTAAGGTTGCTAAAGAAATGAAGGTAGCTAAGAAAAAGATTAACAAACTAGAATCCCAACAAAATATTTTTGAAACTGTTTCTCTACCTGTTTCTGAATCTGTCTGCTGTAAATCATACACTGATCTAAAGCCAACCAATGAATATTTAATGAAAAGCATGTCTAGGCTAACTAGAGGAAAATATATGTTGTTTGCTTTAATGGGGAGTCAAAGAATATCACAAGAAAAAGCTGGACTTAGCTATGATCCTTGTGCTATTAAAGAAAAGATTAAGAAAAAGAATCATAATGTATATATGAGACATTTTGTGCATGCTAATGGAAATAAAAGTAGAGATCATATGTCACCTCACATTGAATCATATAGTCAACTAAGGCATGCAAAACAAAAATATTATCTGCATTGTTTTCTTCCTGCCTCTCAATCTAGCAGTCCCTTTATCACCTGTAACTTCTGTAACAAAAAGGGGCATACTTCTAGCTCTTGTGCTTTGAAGAAAAATGGACTAAACAAAACTGTTAAATGAGTTCCCAAAGGTACATCTGTATCTAGGGAAAAGACTACTGACAGAAAAGGACCCAAACAGATTTAGGTACCTAAAAAGAAAACTTGAACCCTGTTTTGCAGGTCTGTCTCAAACCTAAAATGAGCAACAAATGGTATATGGACAGTGCTTGCTCAAGCCACATGACTGGTGACAAGGAGAAGTTCATCACCCTCAGAGACAAGAAAGGAGGAAAGGTGACCTTTGGAGGTGATCAGTATGGCAGAATAGTTGGCATTAGCATTGTGGGCAAGAATCCTGAAACATCCATTGAAGAGGTGCTGTTTGTGATAGGCCTCAACCTCAATCTGCTGAGTGTGGGCCAAAAATGTGACAAAGGAAATTGGGTACTGTTTAACTCAAAGTTTTTCCTGATCATCAGAAAAAGTGATCACAAAGTAATCCTCAAAACTCAAAGGGATGGTAACTGCTATACTATTGATCTTGATGAACTTCCTCCCTTAGATTCTGTTTGTTTAATTAGTCAGGACAATGATAGTTGGCTATGACATAGAAGATTAGCTTATGTTAACATGAATCAGCTTTCAAAATTGGTTAAAAACGAGCTATTCACTGGCCTGCCAAAAATTGCTTTTGAAAAGAATAAAGAATGTGATGCATGCTTAAAAGGAAAACAAACAAAATCTTCTTTCAAATCCAAAAACGTAGTCACCACAACTAGACCACTTGAACTACTGCATATGGACTTAATTGGACCTTCTAGGGTAAAAAGCATAGGTGGCAATCTGTATGTGCTTGTAATTGTGGATGATTACTCTAGATTTACACGGACATTATTTCTTTCTTCTAAAGGTGATACCTTTGATGCATTTGTAACCTTAGCTAAGAAAGTACAAAATGAGAAAGGTATTTCTATTATGTCTATCAGGTCAGATCATGGAGGAGAGTTTGAAAACTCATACTTCCTGGAGTACTGCAATGAGCATGGAATTGATCACAACTTCTCAGCTCCAAGAACTCCTCAACAGAATGGAGTAGTAGAAAGGAAGAACAGAACCATTGGAGAGATGGCTAGAGCTATACTGAATGAAAATGAGTTATCTCAAGTGTTTTGGGCTGATGCAGTAAATACAGCAAGCTACATCATAAATAGAGCCTACATCAGACCAATCCTTGGAAAGACTCCATACGAGCTGTACAAGGGAAGAAAGCCAAATCTGTCACATCTCCATGTGTTCGGGTGCAAATACTTCATTCACAATAATGGGAAAGAAAATCTGGGTAAGTTTGATCCCAAATCTGATGAAGGTATATTTCTGGGCTATTCTAGTAGAAGTAAGGCATATAGAGTTTTTAATAAAAGGTCTAATTCAGTAGAGGAATCTGTGCATGTAGTATTTATTGAAAATGAAACTACTGCTAAGTATGTTTCTGATGAAGATGATTTTGTTTCAAACGTTAAAAAGCTAGATATTTCTGATGAAGGTAAAAATGAATCTCCAAAAATATCTGAATCTGTTAACATGGAAGAAGATATTCAGGAGAGGAATTTTGAAGATGAAAATATTGAAGAAATACCTCAAGAACTCCCTAGAGCTTGGAGATATCAAATGAATTATCCTGTTGATCAAGTAATAGGGAATGTTTAAGAGAGAGTTAGAACCAGAAAACAGTTAAGGGATCAAATGATTAATTGTGCTTTCATCTCGCAAATTGAACCCAAATGTACTGAGGAAGCCTTAACTGATGAGTACTGGATTCTAGCCATGCAGGATGAACTAAATCAGTTTGAAAGAAATCAAGTTTGAGATTTAGTACCTAGACCCAAAAATCATCCTGTCATTAGTACAAAATGGGTTTTTAGAAATAAACTTGATGAATCAGGATCAATCATTAGAAACAAAGCTAGATTGGTAGCTAAATGATATAATCAAGAAGAGGGTATCGATTTTGAGGAAACCTTTGCTCTAGTAGCTAGATTAGAAGCAATTAGAATTCTGTTAGCATATGCATGCATGAAAAATATCTTGCTATATCAAATAGATGTAAAGAGTGCTTTTCTGAATGGATATATCATGGAAGAGGTTTATGTAGATCAACCTTCAGGTTTTGAAGATTCTACAAAACCAAACTATGTGTATAAACTAAAGAAAGCTCTTTACGGTTTAAAACAAGCCCCTAAAGCATGGTATAAAAGATTGAGTAATTTTCTAACTGAAAAGGGGTTCAATAGAGGAAAAGTAGATACAACTTTATTTACTAAGAAAGAAAATAAAGATTTACTTATTGTTCAAATCTATGTTGATGATATCATATTTGGTGCCACTAATGAATCTCTTTGCAAGAATTTTTCTAAGATAATACAGGGGGAATTTGAAATGTCCGTGATAGGTGAACTCAACTTCTTCCTTGGATTGCAAATCAGACAGTGCCATGATGGTATCTTCCTCAATCAATCCAAGTATCTGAAGGAAATGCTGAAAAAGTTTGGAATGGAAAATGCCAAGCCAATGGGGACACCTATGGCTACTGCAACTAAACTGGATATGGATAAAAAAGGAAAACTATTTGACATAACTCAGTACAGAAGAATGATTGGATCCCTGCTATACTTAACAGCCAGCAGACCTAACATTATGTTTAGTGTCTGTATGTGTGCAAGGTTCCAATCATGTCCCAAAGAAACCCACACAACTGCTGTGAAAAGAATCTTCAGATATCTTATTGGAACATCACAGATGGGTCTTTGGTATCCAAAGGTCAATGGAGAATATCTCAAAGGAACACTGATGCTGACTTTACAGGATCCAAAACTGACAGAAAAAGCACAAGTGGAACTTGTCAGTTTCTTGGAGGATCCTTGGTTTCATGGTTTAGCAAAAAGTAAAACAGTGTAGCGTTATCCACAACAGAGGCTGAGTATGTTGCAGCTGGAAGCTATTGTGCCCAAATCATCTGGATGAAACAGCAACTGGAAGATCTTGAGGTTGAGTTGAAAGAAATACCAATAATGTGTGATAATCAAAGTGCCATCAATATCACAAAGAATCCTGTCATGCATTCAAGGACAAAACTATTGAAGTTAAGCACCACTTCATAAGGGATCACATTCTGAAAGGAGAAATTAGATTGGAATACATCCCCACAAAAGATCAAGTTACTGACATCCTCACAAAGCCTCTATCAGAAGACAGATATTGCAAAATTAGAAGAGAATTGGGTATGGTAAATCCCAATAAACTGTAAGTAAATCTTTGTGCAACTCTGTTTTTAAATATTTCAACATTGAATTAATTCTAACTTCAGCATCGGAGTATGTTTAATTTAAGTTGCAGGTGCTCCTCATGAGATTCATAGACAATAAATCAGAAAAATGGAGCATACTTGAATGGAACAATCAAAAAGTGAAGAAAAGGATAAAACTTTTGAGTTTCTGGATCTAATCTGTAAGTCTTTAAAGTTAAAATTCGTATATTGATTATGTGTTAGACGAATTTCCGTGAAAAACTAAGTTTCTGAGGAAGTCAGCATGGTCAACATTCGAATTTCAGATGTCCAACAGATGAACTTTGGCCTGTTATTAGAAGGAACAGTTCTCGATGATGCCTCGAAATTCGTCTGTTGATCCTCCAAAAATTCGAATTTTAAAGAACAAAATTTCAAAGTTATGACTGTTCAACATGATAATTGTACTAATGTTTGTCTCTTAACATACGAATGTTGGATAACTTTCACAAAGTATAGAAATTTGAATTTCTAACTTAAAATTCGTCTGTTGAAGCATGCTCCTCAATGTTGAATTTTGAAAGATAAAGTTTTGTATGGTTAATTCGTCTGATTGTTTGGTGGTTTGTTTGCTGCTTGATGTTCATTCTTCAAAATTCGAACTTTATTGAGACAAAGTTTGTCTGTTCATCTTGTATTGTTTGAACCAAGCCACTGTCAGATGAACTTTCTGAAGAAAATTCATCTATCAGTAAGCTTTACTGAACAGTTTAACTTGTAACTGCCCGAAGTTCGAATTTTGATCCTTCAAAATTCTTCTGTCAGACGGTTTCATACGTTAAAATCGACAGTTTTCATTTGAACAGACGCAACCATATTCCCATTCTCTCTGAGTCTGTTCTAATCCTTCATTAAATACTCTTCAATTCTAACCAAAAACTGTCATTTCCCACTGATTAAACTTCCTTTCGCATCCTTTAAATCTATTCTTTGCTCCATTCTTCAACATTCATCCGCGAAAATGGCAAGAGTCAAGAATCTAGGAGCTGGCAAAGGAGAAGCTCACCCAAAATGTTCAGTAAAATCCCAATATGCCATGAAGGAAGGAGAAAAACTGAAGAGAAAGGCAGAATCTAGTAAAGAAACTAATTCCAAACACCAGAAAACCACACCCAAGGGAGAATCAAAGAAGGTTGGACCCTCTTCCTCGAAGACAGCAGAACCTTCGGTCCCTGTTCCTGTTGCTGTTGAACCTGTTGCTCCCACTTCATCCTCAAGCACTGAATCTGGAGAATACGAGCTTACCACACTGCCATTATGGAGCACTCCACAGATTCAAGAGGAATACTCCACCAAGTTTGCCAACAAAAAGGTAATCAAGCCACATTGTGTAAACTTGGAGGATTTCTTAGTCTCTAATAGTTTTGATGCTGGTATATGGATGATGAGATACAAGAATCTGTTGGAAGTATTGGAGAGATATGATGATGAGGTAGTGAAGTCTTGGTATGCGTCCTTAAAATACAACAGCAAGAAGAAGAAGTGGGCAGTCAATCTGAGATCAAGGAGCATTTGGCTCACTGATGAGACATTAAATGAGGTATTGGAGATCCCAAGGCAAGATGGCCTCAAGATTGACATCACTGCCTCTAGATACATGGATGAGGCAGAAACTGCTGATGAAGAAGGTGGCCTCTTTCTGAACTACAAGGAGAGCAGAATTTTGAGGACATTGTTCAGAAGAAAGGAAAACCGGCCACCCATAAATGTATTGAAGCCCACATACCTCAGTGTTCAAGTAAGGATCCTACGCTACATAGTGTTCAGGATCATATTCAACAAAAGAGGTAGCTTCAATCTGATAACAAGTGCAGAGGCACATGTCATGGCAGCAATCATGCGTGGAAAGCTAATCAACATGGGACATATCATACTCCAATGCATGATCAAGGCAAAGGATTAGAGGAAGGACTCCACACTCCCCTATGCAGCTATCATCTCCAGAATTCTACAATATGCCAGAATTCAGCATCTTGAAAAGAGGAAGGGAAAGCCCACTGAGATCTTTAAGGAGGAAGAACTGCAAAGAATGAGAATTGAGAAGGATGAAGGAAGATGGGTTGGAAAGGGAGCAGGAAGAACTGAGGATCTATTCTTCATCACAGATTCCTCCCTACAGCAAGAAGGCACTTATGAGGCCCCTGCAAGATCTGTACCTCAGCCTTCTCAGCCAGTTCCATCCCCATCCAAGCCTACTCATATTCCAGCCACTCCCTCCTCTCGTGCCAAGCCAACCAAGGTCACTGAGTGTTGAATCAAGAGTTTTGATGATTCCAAACCAACATTCAAGAGCTTGGATTGAAGATATCAAAGGAGATCAAAGTTGTTTCAAGTGAAGATTTTCTGAGTATTTGCTGTTAGATCTTGTGTAGGATCTTTAGTTTTAGTTGTGATTGGGTAAAAGATTTTGATTTGAGAAAAAGATGTTTTCAAACCTTGATTTTGTGTTAAATCTTGACTTATTTGAAAAATACCCACAAACAGACGAAGTTTGAAAGTTTAAACTGAACTGTCATGTTGGAAATTCAAACTTCGCCTTTGGAAATTCGAATTTTGAACTAAAACTGAATGAGTCTGAAAAGATGGCTCTCTGTCAGACGAATTTTGGTTGTTCAAAATTTGAATTTTCATCCAAGTCTGAAAGAAGCCTCTTAGTGACAGATGAACTTCACATCTTCAAAATTCGAATTTCAGACAAAACACAACTTGAGAAAATAGAAGAAATTCGTCTGAAATAATGTTAAAGTTCATTTGAGATTAAGAACAATTTAAGTTTCAAAACTGCTCTCTGACAGACGAACTTTGATTTCCAACATTCGAATTTTCACATAAGTTTGAAAGGAGCTTCTTTAAAACAGACGAACTTTGAGTCTTCAAAATTTGAATTTCAGACAAAACAAAACTTGAGAAAATAAAAGAAATTCGTCTGAAATCATGTCAAAGTTCATCTGAGATCAAGAATGATTTAAGTTTCAAAACTGCTCTCTGATAGACGAACTTTGAACATTGAAGTTCGAATTTCAGTAGCTATGTTTTTAAGTCTGTTGAAATGAAACACTGACATACGAATGACAAGTCTTGTAACATTCGAATGTTGAAGCTAGTCTGAAAAGAGTCTCTCTGACAGACTAATTTCACCCTTTCAAAATTTGAATTTCGAAGAAAGTGATCTACTATGCCTCTTTGAACGTTCAATGGACAGACGAATTTTGGGCTTCCAAAATTTGAATTTTGAAGGCACTGTAGAAAATTGAAAACAATGTTCACACTTAACCGAAAAACTTTCTTCTTGAAAATTCGTATGTCACATTGTGAAAATGTTTTGTAAGTTTCAAAATTCAAATTTCACTTCATGAACAGACGAACTTCGTGCTAACGTTAAAAGCTTTAAACCTTCGGTTCCTTCGAAATTCGTCTGTTGGCCAACCAAAATTCAAATTTCAGTATGTCAGAAACATTAAATGCGGTTGGTAAACGGATAGTTTTTCAGAGTAACCGTTGGATAACTTTCCCAACGGATAGATTTTGTCTCTAACGGACATTTGAGACCTAAATCTATAAATATAACATCATTTGAAGTTGTGGGTAATGAATCAAACTTGTATATACCGAATTTCTGCTGAATCTTCTTCTCAAAAGCTTTTACCCTCTTAACTTCAATATCTGTACTTTAACCTTCATATCTACTTTATTCAAGAGAGTTATATCTTTGTAAACAATCTACTCTTTATCTGGAAGATAGATTTACTGGTGAGGGGAAATCACAAGGGGATTAGGAAGCACATTGTAGAAGTGCTTAGAGAGTTGAGAAAGCCTCAGAAACAGAGCATACTCTTTGTACTGAGGCATTAGCAAGAAGCCCATTGAATTCTTGCTGTATAGTTAAAAAATCTCAAGAGTTGTCTTGGGGACTGGACGTAGGTCAAGTGGAGAGACCGAACCAGGATAAATCACTGAGTTTTCTTCTCCTTATCTTTACTTTTTAGCTTGCTCTGTTTTACACATTGTTTCCATTACACTGTGCTATCTTCACCCATTTCACTTTGTGTAGAAAAATTTCAATCTTCCCAATTCACCCCCTCTCTTGGGAAGTCAGTCTTGCTAACACTAAGTTGTATGACAGCCTGTCAACACTCATTCTTAGCATCAGAGATGAGCAAAATGCTAAATTTGCTCATCTGTAAGATCAGATACATTAGTTGGCAAAGAACATGAAAGTGGTGGCTGATGCTTATGAAGATATCAGAAATGCAATACCTGCCACATCAGCTCCACCTCAGCCAGGGTTTTCTGTGCCTATCCAATCTCCAACCCCTGAGCCTCCAAGCCCCTTGGAGCTAGTCTCTTCTGAGCATGATGATGTAGATGGTGCTGAGCCTGCTGGTACAATGAGGACACCAAGTCCTGGTCCACCCTTTGACTATGGTTTGGAAGAAGAAGGACTTCAAGAAACAAGCCCTCATGAGGCTATGCAAGAAGATGCTCAGGATTTAATTCTTTCCACTCAAGAATTTGAGCAAGTTGAAAGACTGGTGGCAGCCATTTCCACCTTTTCTATGTAGGACGGTGCAAGCAATGAAGAGAGAAACATTGTACCTATTGTTGATTATGAAGCTATTGCTCACAATGCTCTCCTGTAAGCTCAAAGAAGAAGGCTTGAGGAAATGTTTCGTTCTGATAATCCAGCTCCTTCTTCTCTCGCTGCTTATGGGCTTTTGGAGGAACAGAGAGCTCAACTGACTCTTTCCAGGCAGGTAATGCAAGAGCTGCTGGAAATCCTTGATGAGGAACTAATCACTGAGTCCCCAGTTGAACCCGAAATCCTTTTTGCTCCTGTGCCACTTCAAGCCATTCCAGTTTCTCAGATCCCTCCTCCAGTTGATTTTGTTGGCTTTCTGATGATGCCAAAAAAGGGGAGAAGAAGAAGCAAACTGGAAAATCTGCTACTGAGCCATCTGGGAAGACATACAGCAAGAAGACCAAGCCAAAGAAGAAGTGATTGAAGAATTGTTTAGATTTTAGGCTTGAGTCCTCTTGTAGTGCTGTTTAATGCTCTAACTGTTTGTGTTTCTGTTGTCTGTTTTGATTGTTTGCATCTTGTACTTATTATATGTATTTGGAAGAACTTTGATTAATTCTGTCTCTATAAAAGCAACATTTGTTTAAATTGAAAAATTTCTTAAGTTGCAATGATTTGCTCTTTGAATCTCTTCACATGGTTTATTATGATATCTTTTGACATATATATAGTGAATATGTTGAGGGGGAGTTTGTTAAAGTAAACCCAAGTACTAATCCAGTTTGAAAGTTGTTTTGTCATCATCAAAAATGGGGAGAATGTTGAATCAAGAAGTTTTGATGATTCCAAATAAACTCTCAAGAGCTTGGAGTAAAAAATGTCAAAGGTGCAAAAAGAGTTCAAATGAAGAAATCCTGGAGAAATCTGTGCAAAACTTGTTGTAGGATGTTTAATTATGTTTACATATGGGTAAAAGACTTTGATTTGAGGAAAAGATGTTTTAAAAACTTGATTTTATGAAATATTTGAAAAATACCCACCAACAGATGAAGTTTGAAAAGTTTACATTGAATTGTCATATGGGAAATTCAAACTTTGGCTTTGGAAATTCAAATTTCGAGCTAAAACTGAGTAAGTCTGAAAAGATGCTTCTCTAACAGACGAATTTTGATTGTTCTAAATTCAAATTTTCATAAGTATCTGAAAGAAGCTATTGAGTAACAGACGAACTTTAGGTTTTGAACATCGAATTTCAGACAAAATGAAATTTATGAAAATTGAAGAAATTCGTCTGAAACAATGTTAAAGTTCATCTGAAATCAAGATCATATTGAGTTTCAAAATTGCTCACTGACAGACGAACTTTGAACATTAAAATTCAAATTTCAGAAGATAAAGTTGTGAGTCTGTTAAAATGACATGATGACATACGAAGGACAGTGTTTGCAAATTCGAATGTTGAAGTAAGTCTGAAAAGATGTCTCTCTGACAAACGAACTTCACTCTTTGAAAATTTGAATTTCGAAGGAAATGAACTACTGTGCCTTTTGAGATTGCTGCGGATAGACGAATTTTGGGATTCAAAAATTTGAATTTCAAGGATACTGTAGCAAATTGAAAACACTGTTCACACTTAACAGAAAAACTTTTTCTTGGAAATTCGTATGTCACAACATGGAAACATTTTCTAAGTTTCAAAATTCAAATTTCACTTCATGAACAGACAAAATTCAGTATTTCAGCGTTGGAAGCTTTAACCTTCGGTTCCTTTGAAACTCGTCTGTTGACCAACCAAAATTCGAATTTCAGTATGTCAGAAGCATTAAATGCGGTTGGTTAATGGATATTTTTTCAGAGTAACCGTTGGATAACTTCTCCAACGGATAGATTTTGTCTCTAACAGACATTTGAGACCTAAATCTATAAATATAACATCATTTGAAGTTATGGGTAACGAATCAAAATTTGTATATACTGAAACTCTGCCAAATCCTCTTCTCAAAGACTTTTACCCTCTTACTTCAATACTTGTACTTCAACTTTTATATTCACTCTATTCAAGAGAGTTTCATCTTTGTAAATAATCTAATCTTCATCTGGAAGATAGATTTTCTTGTGAGGAGTTATCACAAGGGATTGTAAAGCACTTTGTGAAAGTGCAGAAAGAGATTGAGTGAGCTCTAGAAAACAGAGCACTGACATTGTACTATGGCACTTGCAAGAAGCCCGTTGAATTCTTGCTGAATAGTGAAAAATCTCAAGTGGTGACTTGGGGACTGGACGTAGGTCAAGTGGAGAGACCGAACCAGGATAGATTTCTGAGTCTTCTTCTCTTTTCTGCTACTTTTACTGTTATTTATTTACACTCTGTTTTGCCTCCATATATTGCTTTCTTCACCTCTTTGACATTTTGCAGAAAAGTTCAAACTTCCCAATTCACCCTCGGCTTGGGAAGTCAGCCCAACTAACACATTTCCCATGTATTAAACTATATTTAAGTCCATTATTACTTGATTAGAGACTTCATTTTATAAAACAACTTAAACCAATTTATTCTATTTCAGGTACCATTCCCTTGGTTAACTTCTTTTTACCTAGTAAATTTTGAAAACTCATAAATAAATCAAGACAAATCATATTGATATGGTTCAAGTCTCTAAATATATCTTAAAATATTCTATACATGGGAAAAATGTTGAACAGGGAAATTACTTGGCCAACTTATACAGTAAATTCGTATTATATGCATTGTAGCCATGGTTATTTTTGAAAATTTCTAATTTTGACCATAACTTTGAAAAATCACCATAAATCATACACAACTCCAAATTGAGTGATCTTTGTGTCTATGGAAAGCTACACATGTATAGTTTCCATAAATATAAAACACTCATACATTAAACATATTGACGTATGTACAGTACTTCGAATTCCCAATAGTGTTCAGAAAGGTCTCTTGCATTCTTCCAACTTTCCAAAATACACACTAATATATACATAAATAGCCATAACTTGTGTTTATCTTACATGATACTCCATAAGAACCTAGAGGAACATATTAACATGGAAACATAGCATGATCATGTCCCATAAGATCCTACATAATCTCTCATATAATAGTATCAACCTAAGCATCATTATCTTGAACATTAACTTGCTTCTCCCTGCCTTTCCTTTCTTGGGTAATCTTGCCATAACTTGAACCTAAAATTGGTTAGACATTTGGAGAGGGGTGAGATTCAAAGAATCTCAGTAGCAACTACTATCATGCACACATATCATCATATATATTGCAACTATTCATCTAAAAGCACATTAAACATGCAATCAAATCATTTTGACATAACCATTTTATAAAAATTTGGGCAGCACTTCCCCTTGTATTTGGACATATTCAGGGTCACATTACCCTTCAAACAATCCAACCAACAATGCCAAATCATCACAAGATAACATTCAAAACATTAAACACATCATTCAAACCAAGCAACATCAATGACAATACATAACCATAGATAGGTGAGTTAACTACCTTTGAGCTTTCCAATAGTCTCCAAACTTTGTAAACTCTTTTCTTGATCTTTTCACACTCCTTTGGATCCTATAGCATCATAAAATAATGCCATTAACTACTAATTATCCAATTTCATTTACAAAGTGCTCACTTGAACTAAAATTTGCACTTTGTTATCCATCATGCATTCCTTGTACAACATACTTATTCTAACCTATTTTTGACCCAAGGAATCCATTTTTGAGATCAAAAACTTGAAATTCCCTTCCTATAATGAACCCTAATTGGGCGTAAAATTATCATAAATCATAGAAAAATAACTAACTGATTAATTTGTAATCCAATGACATATTCTTGCACCTTATGGCCTATATAACCCTTTTCATGGCTTAGTTTTTCCATACCTTCATTTTCTCTCTCTACTCTCTCTCTAGGTAGAACTTTCAGCAAGGAAATAGAGGAAAAATAACCGTTAAAATACCTCAAAATTGCTAGGAGACACAAGAAAAGGGTTATAAGATAATACCTTGAAGTTTTGGGACAAATCTTGTGATTTTCTCTTCTCCCTTTTGATCTCCCTCTCTCACGCCTTCCTAGCTTCCTTCTCCACTGAACCAGCGTCTTTTTTTCGTGAGGAAGATGAAATGGTGTTTTTTATAATGATAATTATGTCATATAATAACTTAATTAACTTTTATATCTATTTTCATTTACTTTTTTTTTTAAAAAGTTTTTCCAACAATTCTCTTCATGTCCCATTCAGAAATCATACATTTTTCATCCCCTTTCTGGCCAAAAAGTGCCTAAATAATATTTATGGATCAAAATACCCTTTACCGATTAAATTTACCCAAACCGATTGGGTATTTTTGCCAAAATTGTCATTAAATTGGTATAGGATTATCCAACCATTACTTTTAGTCCAAAATCATTATCTAGACCTAAAATATATTTTAGCAAGGTCCAATTATTGTCTTTGGATCAATACTACCTTTTCCTGTAGTCTAAACTGACTTTTATCGGGTAAAATATTAATATTAAATCCTAATCACCAAATAAATATGATTTTGACCTTAATAAATTTCATACTATATTTCATTGGGTCTAACTCATTGAGAGCTTCATTTGACTATAATTTTTTTATATTTACAAAAATACCCTTAATTCGGGACTAATTTATAATTTTTAAAATTTTTGGGTATCAGGTGTAATTTGCCCCAAAATTCACAAACTTTTCTTCCACCTCTCCCTGCGTCCACTGACTTAAATTTTTTATTATTATATTTTTTTTTATTTTTCCTTTTTTTTCTTTTTCTTTTCTTTTTTTTTTCTTCTAGGGGCAAAATCATCATTTTTTCATTTTTCCTTTCAACTGAGATAATTGACCTCTTCGTCTATTTCATGCCAAATGATGTACACCCATTTTTGCAAATTCTTTATAGATTTCAAAATACTGAGCTTTGAATATCCATAAAAATTTCAGGATGTTACACTAGTTATGTAACATCATTTTATATTTGGAAGCAGAAAGATGTGTAACAAGAACTTCCGGTGCCAAAGTTACAAGTTTCCCTATTCTTGTAAAAATCAAGCCTTCAACTATAGTGACTGCAGTAAAGACAAAAGATGCACCTATGACAACAAAATAATTTTCATCATCATAATGGATTATCACAATCATGAAACACTAAGGAAAAATCTTTACCAAAACATAAATAAATTAGACTAATTTTAGACAAGCATTTAAACATGCACTTTTAGATTTAATTATATCTTTTTCATGTTGAGAATATCTCTACTTACAATGAAAACCATGAAAGTCATAATCCTAGAGCTTCTCTCTAACAACCCCTCGTTCCCTCCAATATATGGGTATAGATGTGTTCTAATCTATCACAAATCACATTTATCATTGGTAACAAAGCAAAGTTCAAATGGTAATTTTACTCCAATCGCATTCAGTGTCATTGTATATCAATTACTTTTTATTAGTAAAAGAGTATTGTAAACATCATATTTTGTATAGACTTTATACATAAAAACTAAAAATGGATAAAATAAAATAGTAATAATAATGAAAATAAAATAAAATAAGGGATAAAAAATAAAAAAAAATAAAAAAAGAAGATTAAAAAAAAAGTAGTGTTGGGATGGAATTTGGGCTGAATATATGTGGCCCAATCTTCCAACCCCAAAACCCAAACACTAAAAAAACAATAAAATAAAATAACAATATAATAATAAATAAATAATTTATAATAATACTAATAAAATATAATAAATAAAATAAAAATGATAATAATAAAATAACAAATAAATAAATAAAAAGGAAAATAAAATAAAATAATAAATATTTGGACTGAAATGTTGGATTAGCATTTCAGCCCAAATGTCTACAAGCCCAATTGAGAAGGGCTTGTGGACAAAGAATGATGAGCCTTAACAAGAGGCTCGGATAGAGAAAAAAACAGAGGGAGCCCTTAAGGCTCGGGCAAAGAAATCGAGGGAGCTCAAGTTCAAGGACACAGAGAGAGCCCTGGGCTTGTGTGTCCCTTGGGCATGAAGAGCATAGTGACTCAAGTACGAGCCAGAACGCACTACTACAAAAATAGGCTTTCTAGGTGGTTATTTTTAGCGTTTTTTTGCGGTTATAAACTGCCTACTATTGGAGTGCTAAGAAAATGGGTGGCTTTTGTAGGTGGTTATTAACTGCCTACAAAAGTAGGATTTAGTAGGATTTTTGTAGGCGGTTATACAAAAATATATATTTTTTAAAAAAATATTTTGATACTAAATTAATCCAGTGCCAAAATATATGCAACTTACTAAATCTATTGACAAAAAATTTATTACATTAAAAATATTTACATTATAATACTTACAAATCAAAATCAACTTTATTAATTAATAAAAGAAATTATGCACATTAATCCATAAAAGCTATAAATAAATAAATAAAGCCCATGATACAACCTAAACAATCAAGAAAAATACCTTACATACAATCAAACGAAAACCAGAACAAAAACAAAGAAGTAGCAGACAACAAGGATTAACCCATACTACTCTTATTAGTAATAGCCACATCTTCATCCGCCAATCCCTTAAATATTAACTAATCTTCCTTCACAGCAATCTACCAATTCAATAGAAAGGACAAAATTCAATTTAATCACTATACCCAATGGAAAAAATATTTTGGGGCCAAGATATCATGTGGATTAATAGTAAAATATTCATAATTCAAAAATCTGACAAAATGGGCAAGAAAAAGAAATGCCACAGGTGATCAAGCTAATAGATGAGTAAATTAATTAATACTCCAGCAACCCAATATCCCAAACAAAATTAGATGATTGTTTTTAATTAGAAAAAAAAGTACCAATTAGAAATACAAATGGACAAACTTTTTAACAGTAGCCACAAAGTTATCACCAGCAAACCCAAAGTACCAATTTCTACAAGGAAAACCAAACAAGGTTATCAAGCTTCACACACACAATTTCAGACCATTCAAAATTTACATCATGCAGATTTATCTGTGTCATATTAAAATTTAGTGACACAATAAAGTATAAATCAAGTGTGCTATCTGCAATTAGAGATCATAATAGAAAAAGTAGCAGTCATGCAAAGCCTCAAACTATTTCTTTTAAATATTCCCAAACTTACTTTTTTGAAGAACGTGAACTCCCCTTAAAGGTAGAATTAGTTTCGGAAGCTAAATGCCATGAAAGAGTTTTTGCTGAAGGGATACCTACGTATAATTTTAGGCATTTGAATGAAACAATTCTATATATAATTAGTGGCAAATGGCCCAACCGAAAAAATAAGAGTCTACAGAAAAACCAAAGCCAAAAACTTCAGAAGGGATAAAATTTCCCTAACCACACACTTGAAGATCGAATGCAAGCTCAAGCTTGAAATAGATTTTTCTTTGCATCAACTTGTATGTGTGGACCGAAATGCACCTTTTTATTGACAAAGTCTAGCTTGCAGGTTAATTAAGAAACAAACACATTAATGATTAAAATCAAAGATACAAATCTATAGCACCAATAATTACTTCCAGATGAACATAAAAGCCTACTTGGGAAGATGTAGTGCTTATGATGTCTAGGAATGAAAGCTAACAATTACTGCTACTAAAGACCTTCTTTATCAGTGTAAATTTGGCATGTAAGAAGTTGCTACTGGTAAAGAAATAAATTAACTTCAACTTCAATTGAAAATTGCCTATGTGAACACAACATCTCTAACAAGCTAGTAATTACCTGATTTAGGGTAAAGACCTTCAAGTCAGTGGTTGAAACGTCTAAAGTTTGCTATTCAACAAGATCAGTTAATTTGTATACAACAATTCCAAGATGATCAACAGCATTTACAAGGGCTCATACAGCATAATCTTTCAGGTTGTCAAGTACCCTACTCAATAAATAAAATTCATTTAAGAAAAACAATTGTGCAGTTCAAACACAAAAAGAACACATGCATTGAAAATATTGTTGATGTACACTTGTATAAGCCAAGGAGATAGAGAAGGCATGTCATAGGATAAATTTCATAGGGCTGCCTAATTGTACTTTAACATATTAAAATGAATTCAATTAGCATCCTTATCTCTGAGGTTATCATTAGCTAAAATCACATAAGCTAAAATTCAGTTCAATCGGCCAAGAATCTTCAGTTGGCAAGGTTATCATTAGCTAAAATTTATCCAATCAAAGTAATTGCAGAACCATGCCTCCTATATTGTAAAAAACAGTTAGTCATTGTTCGTAATACATCTCCAGAACTTTCTTAGTCATTATTTCCAAAAGATTAGGATGACAAAATTTTATTTCAATCTATTAAAAAAAATTATCTCTCAGTATCATCAACACATAACCGTAAAAGAAAAATTATGAGAAAAAAAAGAATATAAAGCCAAAATCTCCAATGAAGAAACAAGATAATATTACTGAACCTCCAAATGCACAAACATTACATAGTCAAACCCCATCCTCACTTCAATTACCTAATCGAGTCCTAGCCTCTATTGCATGCCTTATTCACCAGATTGATGCCTTCCCTCTATTGCGCACCTCCTTTGCTGGCTAGAAGTGGTAACTTGAGTGACTAAAGATCATGTTGATCTGAATCAATTGAACTAGAGCTTCCTTTGTTGAAATGAATCAGCTTCATCTAAAATACTAGAGTCACGCATTAATTTGTGAAGCTTTAATTCTATGATTTCCTAACCCAAGCTCGTGTTGTAGAGTTAAGCCCTAACCCTACAATTTCCTTCACCACATTAGGCTAATAAAACCCTAGAGAGATGGAACAAAACCTATGGAGAACACGAACATAACCCATGGAGAACACAAACTTGAACGTGATCCACAGCAATGAACACCATAGAACAAGCAAAGTTTGAAATGAGAAGATGAACATGCCAGAGGGAGAGAGCTTACAGTGAAACATGGTAAGGGAGAGATAGAGAGATTGCTGAGAGCAACCACGGTTGCTTGGGGAACGCTAGCAATCAGTTTTATTAACAAGAGCGAGAGAGATTGTGAGGAGCTTGAGAATGTCGCGAGAGGGAGAGAGATTGTGAGGCGAGAGGGAAGTGTGTTTCGAAATTAGATGAGAGAGGTACCAGCTTCATAAACATAAAAATTGAGCCCCAAAATATTACTAGGTGGTTTTAAAAGGAATAGCCTTCAAAAGTTAAAATAAACAACTTTAGTAGGTGGTTCTACATAGAACTGCCTACTAAAGTATTGTAAAATTTAATTTAATTTATTATTAAAGTTGGGGTTTATTTATTACCACCGCTAACATTTTTTTAAAAAAATTACATAACACTTATATAGGTGGTTATTAAAATAACCGCGAACAAAAATAGATCTTTGTAGGCAGTTGTTTTTAATAACCGCCTAAAAATCCCTTTCACCTTTTCCTGCCTCACTTTTGTAGGCATTTTTTCAAACGACCACCTACTATTGAGAGCTAAAAAAGCCCAATTATGGCGTAGTGATGTGAGCCTTTAAGCAGAGGCTCACGCACAAGATGCAGAGGGAGCCCTTGCCCAGGGCTTAAGCGAGAGACAGTGAGAGAGAGCCATATGTGAGCAGGAGCTAAGGCCTGAGTTTGTGAGTACGAGAAGCTGAGCGAGGGAGCCAGAAAGTGACAAAAGAATTCCTTCACAACTCCGTACCAAGGACAGTAACGTAATGGTAGGAGCGAGAGCAATGGAGGGGCAATCGGGACGAGTATGTTTGAAGATTGTGGGAGCAATCACACATTTGGGAAAATTGGTTCATCCACTCGCTGAATCGCCTATAAAAGCAAAGGAGGGGACTGAAGGAAAGGGAAAAAACCCTAGAGGAACAAAAAAGCACTGGACGCCGAAAAACCCTAGGAGAAGCTAAGAGAAGCAATATTGGAGACGACGAAATGAAGAGGCTGAAGGGTCAGAGAAAGAGAGAAAGAAGTGAATCTGAGGAAGGAGAAAGAGATCAAATTAATCCAAAGAAAGGAAGGAGTGGCCAGTGCAAAGTGTCAAGGTTCATAAGCTAGTAATTTAATGTTGAAAACCTAAATCAAAATTGTAGCTTGTGCACATTTAATTTTTTGTTTCTTCTTTCTTTTGTTCCAATGGTTGACCTCCCCTCCCTTTGTTTTTGTTAACTTGGTCATATAATAAAGGTTCCTTTGTTTGTTTGGGTGCTCCATCCGGGTATGAGACTGACATCAAACTTCATTTGATATGCTGTGTAATTGATCTCTATTTAAGGAGTGTTCACAAGGATCTTGTGAGTTTCGAATTACTTTAACGATAGTAATCCATGGCTGCTACACTTGTGTAAAGTTCGTTCTAAATGTGAACACCGTAATTTGTTGGGGTCCATTTTAAAAAAATATAATTTACATAAAATAAAATAGTAAAAAATAATATCTCCCAAAAATTGCCATATTTTAAGGAGTTATGATTTTTTCCTTTTTGAGATTTTCATAAAACTAAAAAAAAGTAATAAATCATTGATTGAGATTTGATATCAAATTAATATGGAAAAAATAAAGCAAATCAGTCAATCTCAATGTGAATATCAAAGAAAAATAATAAAAGAGATTTTTGTAATTTTAGAGTATTAATTGAATGATTTGCTTTTTGGCACTATAAATAGAAACAAGGTGAGAAGAGATGCAAGAAGGAGAAAGAGGAAAGAAAAAGAAGAAATTAAGTGAAATAGAGAGAGTATGGGATGGAGGTTTGAGAGTGAAAAAAAAGTGGAGAGTGTGTGTTGGTTTTTTTTTTTTCGATAAAGATTAAGGTTGGAAGTTTCTTCTCTTCTTTATTCCATCTCATTGCATTGTTGGGGTTTTCTTATGGGTACAACCTTTTTAGAATATGATCTTATATCTTCTTCTTTTCTTGAATATTTCCATGGATCCTAAATTTGAAATTTTGAGAGGTCCATGGAACAACTCATTCACACCGATAAACACCTCACAATAGGTGGAAGTATGCTTGTGATGAGTATGTTTTATTTTCTTTTCTTTTCTTTAATTTGTTTTTAAGGATCCCAAAGTATGATATTTTGGTGAGGTCCTATAAATAAATTACCCATATCCATAAATATTCTTAATAAAGATGGAAGCATATTCTCCTTAGTGATAGATAGATTTGTCCTATTTTTACAATATCATGATTTGTGTTCCATAAATCGAGGTGTATAACTACATAATATGGTGTATAACTACATAATATGGCTATGCTTGTCAAACACATTGGCTAAATTAATGGAATGACACTTCATGATATTCTTTCGGACTTAAATATTATAATGAGTTCTTTGTTTTTTTTTCTTTCTTCTTATTTTTCCTTCTTTTCTTTCGTTTCTTTCTTTTCTTTCTTCCTTCTCTTTTTTTTCTCTCTCTTTTTCTTTCTTCTTTCCTTTTTTTTTTCTTTCTTTTCTCCAACAAGTTTTTTTTTCTTTTCTTTTATTTTATTTTTATTTTTTTTTTGTTTTGTTTTTTTTTCTCTCTAAAGGTTATGATATTAAATAATTATATCTTCTCTTTCAAGACCATGTAATTCAGTTGAAATACCTATCATTCAAAGTGGTGGTAGAAGGCATATATAACTTTAAAGGAGGTAACTTTTATGTACTTTATAATAATGATAGTTTGGTGATTGATTATATTATTCTTATTCTGTCATACAATTATGATAATATGATATTTTCTCATGAAATATATATATAATTTTAAATTTTTGCCTGGTGGGGTTTTTTGAACCTCCATGGATGTTTAGATTAATAAATTTACCGCGTGTTGTAATGTGCCTCCACTGGTATACTAATCAAATTATGCATTTTATGGAAAATATTTGTTAAAGATTTTCTTAAATTTGATAAAATTTTGAATAAAAATATTTCTTTAAATATAATATTATAATATATTTTCAAGTTATTTTATATGAGGTTTTTCAAAGCTTCCGTAGGTATATAAACCAATTAGTGAACACGTGGAATTTTGGGAATCTCCGTGAATTTATTCACAAGTAATAAATAAATAACTAAATTATTTATATATATAATATGTATAATTTAATTTTCAAAAAATAACAAATATATATCATTTCTCTTAAAAAAAACACAAACCCATTGAGATGAGTTTTTACATTCGAACTACGTGGACTTTGATTCCTATATTAGGGTACGTAGGCCCTCGACTTTTGTTTTAGGTCAAGTCTGTCTTTGTCAATAAATTTATTTTATTTATTTATTTATTTATTTACTTATTTATTTATTTTTTCCTTTCTTTATACGAGTTTTATAAAGGTAATTAAAAGAATTTTAAGACCATATTGATTTTGTATAATTAACTTAAGGTAACTGTTTCTATGAATAGGTGTTATAGGGTGCCTAACACCTTCCTCATGACGCAATAGACTCCCGAACCATTTATGTTTCATAGATCATTTTTTTTATTTTTTAAAAGGTTTTCCAAAATCCCTCTTTAAAAAATTTTGGTAGCGACTCTACTTTATTTTAATTTTTCATTTTTGGAAGATCAAAAATCGGGTGCTACAGTTTGGTGACTCCACTGGGGACTGTTTGAGAGTCAAGCCTATATAAATTGGTTCTACAAAATTTTGTGGCCTTAACTTTATCTTAATTACCTTTCCTTTTATTTATTTTCAATATTGTTTCTCTCATATGATTAGGATATATAATTATATTTTATTAATTTTTTTTGTTATTATAATGTGTTTATTGTATATTGTTTTATATATTCCTTTTATTGTTATCTGCTTAGCAGATAAGTGTTGGGTAATTTGTAGGTCTCAGGTATGTATGCTCTCCTCACACACTAAGCACTTACACATTCTCCTCACACACATTTTGGGCCCTATACCCGGGTCCGTGAGTACCTTAGGTTAGTGAAGTTTGTAATGGTTCCCCGGTAGGGTTTTTGGAACCCTGGGAGGTTACTATGAAGACTTCATCTAATCAATTACCCATTTTGTAAAATTGGACCCTGTAAAACTTTTGAGTTTTTAGTGGATCAAGTTTACTAATGGGGTCTTTGCCTTTATGGTGGGGATAGCTTGGAGCCCTTATTAAGACAATAAACCAACCTTGAAAACTGACACATTGATAGATAAACCTTAGTAACTGACCAGTTAGCTAATACTCAATTTTCATAGGCCTAGACATCCCTGTACGCTAGGGTCTAACCCATGATAGGACAAAAAGGAGGGTATATTCTCTCTTTCATAACGTATCATCATAAAAAAAAAACATAGGAAAGGGCGACGCACTGTTGCCTTGCCACCAAAGTGTGTATTAGTATCTTTGCATGACTTGGTACAATACAATGATGGTGTATGCATTAGTAGCCTAACCTTTGTCTATGGGTCCCCAACCCTAATGGACCATGATTACATTACATTCATCATTTTAGAAATATCTCACAAAGAGATAACCTCATAAAAATCATGGATTTTTTTTAATAAATTATAAGCCAAATGGACTCATTTTGATATGGGAGAGATTTTTTTTAAGAAAAAAAAAACTTTAGCTGTGTATTCACTTTAGACTTTTCACGAGTTAATGATTTCCCTTATGCTTTGGGTTAATTGGCCCTAGAAGAATTGGGAATTAGTTTTCTTCCTCAAGTCTCTCATATCAAAATTAGTTGCATTAAATAGAAATCAATCATTTAAAAAAAAAATAAAAAAAATTTCTTCATGCATTTGAAGGAAAAAGAAATTTTAACCTAAAAATTATCTAATGTTTAACTTGTTGAATTGTCCAGCATTTTTGGAAAAAAACTTGGCATAAGGGTAATGGCACATAACGGAAACATGAATTAAGGCCACACCAGTAAAGTTTACAAAGGAAAGCGAATAAAGCTGATTGCAGAACTGCAGGCAATTGAAAGCTTGATTCAGTTAAGTCATCTACTTAAAGGATGGGTTAAGGATGGCTTTAAAAACAAGTATAGTAACATATTGGAATTACTGTATGTGGAGATACACAGCCATGCTTTGGTAGAATTAGGTTAATATTGGGATGCTTCGCTAAAATGCTTTACATTCCCAAATTTTCAAATTATGCCAACCTTAGAGGAATATGGTGTGATCCTCAGAATGCCCGTGAATGAAAATACAACAGTATATTACTATCATAGGCAATTAGCAGCTGGAGAAGCTATAGCAAAAATTCTAGGCGTATGCCTAAAGAGGTACGGATGTCTTGCCCAGGACAAACTGAAGGACATTGGAGTTGGACTTGAGCATATAGCACCTTGTAAATTTTCTTTTTGAAATATGTTATGTCACGAATTGGGTACGCTAGGTTGTGTGAAGTAAATGCTGAAATTTTTTGTGATATGTAAAAATACAAAATGTCCTGTTAATTTCATGTAAATAGTGTTGACCAGCTGCTTTACCTCAAACTTTTTGTACTGAACTTAGTGCTGATATTAAAGAAGAGAAAGATAGGAAAAAGAAAGAGAAAAAGAGGGACTTAAAAATGAATAGCTTTCATTAACAACCATAATTGTTGTTCCCTCTCAAGCTACAGTTGTTTTATTCATAAATTCCTCAATGAATAACTACTAGCAGCCAACTAATGTTTAGTTCTTTGAGTTAGTGATGGTTATCTCCTGATTTTATTGTCTGAGTAGTTCTTTTTAGTGTGTGTGTGTGTGTGTATGCGTGTATATTAGTAAGTTTTACCAATTTGGTATGTCATGCAATTGTCTGCATTGAAGATGCTTCCACATGTTGTTCTAAGTTTTCAATGAGCCATATTACATGGGCACCATAAATTCAATGGTTTCTTTTGTTCTTGGACTTGATAAAGTCAAGTTCAAGTGTGTAAACTGTTAGATTAGTTGGCTTCCCAAGAGGGGGTGAATTGGGAAGTTTAAATTTTTCTGCAAAATTGAAATATAGTGGTGATAATAAAAGTTGTTGAAAAACAGAGTATATAATAAAAGGAATAGTTGCAAAGTAAATGACAAGAAGACACAGAGATTTATCCTAGTTTGGTCTACTCCAATTGACTACGTTTAGTACCCAAGCCACCACTTGAGATTTCTCCACTATAACTTGCAAGATTTGAATAGGATTTTGCAAAAACTGCAGTACAACCCCAGCTCAAACTTTGAGCTGAACAAAACACTCTCACTCTTCTTACTTAAGAGTAAGGGCAAATCTCTTAGTGTCTTCTCACACTAAGTGCTAACTACAAGCATATAGAAATATACAAATCAAGATATGAAACTCTCTCTCAAAAGAGTGGATATGAAAATTTAAGAACAATAAATGAGCTAAATAGAGGGTAGGTAAGCTTTAATGAATCAGTAATCAATTCTACATAGTTTTGGTATTTTTATGTTTGCCCTCATTACCCAACAAATAAAATGAGGTCCTATATATAGTTTTAGAGCAAAACTATCCATTGAAAGCAAGAATTAGTTGTTACTCTCAGAAAAATAGCTATTCAGATACCGCATTAAATGCGTCTGACAGGTTATGTGTATAACCTCTTTAGGTTATGCAAATAATAGGTGACCGTTGGCTCTTGGTTTTAACATTACGCATTCGTTATGCGAATAACCTAGCTAGGTTATATGGATAATATTCATTTCAGAATGACTAAGTTTTAGCTTAAGAACATTTTCATAAAAACCTACTCAATTGTTTGGATAACGTTAAATCTTCTCAAACTAAGTTTTTGGAAAACATAGGTTATCAAGATAACCTCCTCAGGTTATGTGGATAACGTATTTAACTTAGGAAGGTCCAAGAGTATTATAACATAGGTTATACGGATAACTTTCCTAGGTTATGCGGATAACTTACTTAACAAAAGAACATCCAAGTGCTCTGTAACACATGTTATGCAGATAATCTCTCTAGCTTATGCGAATCATAGGCTGTACAGTACAAGTGGCCTTTACTATTCACTTCCTTATGCGAATAAGGTAACCACCTTATCAGGATAACCATCTAGATAGAGATGAGGACATAGTGGACACCTATGTTATGTGGATAACCTTAACTTGTTTCATGAAATCGAAGAGAGAATACTTAGAAAATCTTTGAAATTGAGACTTTATCCTCATAACCTTCATAAAGTATGTGCATAAGGTAACCCTTATCATGAAAACTATTTTGAAACATGAGCTAATAATTAATCATTCAATTAGATGCCTTATTTAATATTGGGACAAGCAGAATTTAAAGCTTAACTACCTTCTTTTACAAATGGATTCCTAAAATACGTGTAAAAACTCTTCAACCTTAAGGAATCTATAGCTTTATTCTTCATATGACTTGTACTCCTTTGATATTGGATTTCCAAGCCCAATATTATTTAGAATCATCAAAACCATCTGAATAAACATTCTTCCCCTTTTTGATGATGACAAAACAACTTAAAATATTTATTAGTGTTTGGGTTTGTATAAAGCTCCCCCTCAATATATGCATAGAGTAAATAAAGTCAAATATGCAGTGCATATATTTTCAGAGTAAAGAAAAAGCAAAGTAAACCAAGAATAGACAATGACCACAAAAAGATATTCATAGTATTATAAACAGTCATTACAATACAGAGAGTTGTCATAACACCAACAAAAGAGCAAAGGCAATAACTAATGAAAACACATATAAAAATAACAAATTCAATTAAGTCTTTTTCTTCTTTGGGGTGGACCTTTTCTTTTTCTTAGTCTTATTTTTCTTAGGCTTCTCTTCTCTTTCTTTCTCTTTTTTATCTTCTTTCTCCCTCTTTTTGTCATTAGCAATTAAAGGGAATTGAGTTGCTTCAGCATCTATCTAAGCAATGTCCTGGTCAATTTTGGCCATCAATTCTCTAATCTTTTGAAGTCTTTCATTTAGAGAAAAAGGGAATGTGGGAGAATGAGATGGAGTTGAGGACACTAGGATAGACTGGAGTGGCATATCAATATAGATAGGAGAAACAGAGAGAAACACCGAAATGAAAGGGATATCTGGCATCACTGGAGGAGGTAAAATAGTAGGATGGAGTGCAGAAGAGGGATCAGCATATGAGGGAATGGTTACCACTTCTTGCACAGCTACTTCAGCTAGATAGCTAATGCCCTCAAATGAAATTGGATCAGGTGAAGGAGGGAAGAGAGCATTAAGTTCTTGTCTATATGGTGTTGGAGAAAAATGTGATGAAGGAAGTCTCCTTCAATTACAGGGGCTAAAGCTCTATCCTGATTCTAATCAGTTTTCACCATTTAAGTAGGTTCCTTATCCTCAAGTCCATAGTCTAAATTAGGACCTAAATCCTTTGATAGAGTAGGGGACTCAGAGGTAGAGGAAACAATTGCATCAGTAGTGGAGACTTTACAGAAGTCTTAGGAAAAGCAGCACTGCTATCATATATGGAAAGAGAGGGTTGTAGAGGTGATAAAAAAGGCTGAGATACACCAGAGGCTATTTGTTCATGTAGGAGTTTGACTTCTTGGGTAAGATTTTCTATTTTAGCTTCAAATTTCTCTTGCATTTCAGCAATGAGGTACCCAAGATTGATGGTATCTTCTCTATGCTCTCACCTGGTAGCCATGGCTACTTGAAAAAGGTTCTGGAATAAGGTTGGTATGTTAGAGGGTGTAGGCAGGTTAGTGGCTAGGAGTTCATCAGGTTTGTTTGGTGTAAGAATAGAGGCATGAGGTTCAAGGTGCAAAGGTTGTTATGGTTCAGTAGGTGAGGAGGAAGAGGAGCTGGAATCACTGCCTTCATGACTCTCTACTGCATCTGTTAATTCAGATCTTGCTTCACCTTCTTCAGTTTCCCTCTTCTTGTCTACCCATCTGCCATTTGTTAAGGTCATTCCCATCTTCTGTAGTGCCTTCCCATAGAATTCCTCTAGAAGTAATGCAGGTCCTCTCTCAATATGTACAATGTTGTGATGCTTTAGGATTCTAGTGATGAGATATCCATAAGGAAATTGTGAATCTTGCCTGTAAGTTCTTGCCTTCCACATTCTCTGCAAGATGATGTCAATCAAGTTCACTGGTTTTCCTTTCACTAACAACACCATAACTTGGAATTCTCCTTTAGAAAGATAATTGTATCCTCCACTTTTTTTGAAGAACATCTGTGATACAGTGTAGTGGAGGACCTTGTTCTTAATAATTAGATGACTTGGAGCAATTTTCCCTTCAGGAGGCATATTTTGCCTTTGCCTGAGCTACTTAAACATAATTGTGCTCCATTTGTAGTTTGCTTCTTCTCCATTGTCTTCATCAACATCTTGATCTTCAAAAGGATACTTTGTGATATCAATTTTCACTTTCATTCCCCTAGTGGGCAAGTTCAGAATCTCAGAAAAAAATTAGGATGTAGTGTTATCAACCTTTTCCTCAGTCTAACTTCATGCACTTTTGTCTCATTGTTTAATCTTAGAGAATTATACCATGCACGTACCACCTCTTCATCATATTCTTCTTTTAATTCAATCAAGCCTCTATAGTTCTCAAGTTGCCCAGCAATTTCAAACGTATTTCTAATGAGAAACTCTTCTAGTTTAACAAAATGAGGTTTGACAACTTTACGCTTCTTAAAATCAGCCTCATATGATTCCCCCAAAATCCTTATACTAATCAAGTCATCTATATTTAGAGCTTGCTCAGAATCAAGAGCAGACGAATTTACTTGAGAGTTAGCTTGAGGCTCAAATTCTAAAATTTCTTTTGATTTTTGTGTTCAAGGCTTCTTTGTTGGAACATTCAGACCAGATTCAGCTTTCCTTTTCCCCTGGCTTGGTGATTTCATTGTATATTTGGACTTCATGTTACGTTGGGGTCGTTCGCCTTGGTTTCCTCTCTTAGTTTTAGCCATAGTAATGGTTCCAGATGATATGATAGGGTGAATGGTGTTTAGAGTAGGCCGGAATGTGATTTGAACTTAAGGAATTGAAAGGGACTTGGAAGATTTTGGAAGACTAGAGGAGTACAAATGGAGGTTTTCCGGATAGGGTTAGGTTTTCTGCACAAGAGACTGTTGAAAATCAAAGGTTTCTATATATAGTCTCACCGTTATACACATAACATATGGAGGTTATGCGAATAACAAGCTTCAAAGAGTATATAGAAGGGCACTGTTTGCTAGGTTATGCGGATAAGGTCCTTAGGTTGTCTGCATAACCGAGTTAATACATGTTGAGACAAAAAGGAAAAGAGAAGAGTTATCCAGACAAGCACCCCAAGTTATCATGAAAATGAGTTTCACAGACAGCACTCAAAAACAAGGCAATCAATATGTTATCCAGATAACCTTGCCATCTTATGTGAATAACGTTCTTTCTTTAGGATCTACTTCTTTGGATGTAATGTTATGTGGATAAGGTAGGCAAGTTATGCTTAAATCGATTTTCACAATGCACATATAATGAAACAAACAAGGCAAGTTATGCATATAAGGTGATGACCTTATCCAAAAATTGAGCTTCACAGAGACCAAAATTTCACACAAGCTCTTATTTTCATGAAAGGTCTCATACCTTATTCAAATAACCTTAAACACAAAGACTATATGCACCAGAAAATTAATTCATTTTCAACATAAGGCTATGGGTTATGTGTATAAGCATATTAGAAGACTGATAGACACTTACAAACCAACTATGTTATCCCCATAAGCCTTTGCTCTTCATCATATCTCTATTTTATCGTGCAGTATACTTAATTTTGTTAGATTTTCACCACTTTAGATTAAGATGTACCTGCAAAACAAATTTCTAGATGCTCCGATGCTTAAATCAGTATTTTTATCAGTTGAATCATAAGTTTAAAAGAGATTTCAAAAAATACTCACAACTCATTGGGATTTACCATTCCCAATTCTCTTTTGATTTTATCATGTCTGTCTTTGCAAGTGGTTTTGTCAAAATGTTTGCAAGCTGATCTTCAGTAGGGATAAACTCCAACTTGACATCCGCTTTCAAAACATGGTCTCTTATGAAGTGATGTCTTACTTCAATGTGATTTGTCCTTGAATGCATGACAGGGTTCTTTGTGATATTGATGGCACTTTGATTATCACATCTAATTGGAATTTCCTTCATCTCAATCTCAAGATCTTCCAATTGCTGCTTCATCCAAATGACTTGTACATAACAACTACCTACAGCTACATATTCAACTTCTACTGTGGAGAGAGCTACACTATTCTGCTTTTTGCTAAACCATGACACTAGAAAACCTCCCAAAAACTAACAAGTTCCACTTATACTCTTTCTATCAGTTTTGAATCCAGTAAAATCAGTATCTATGTAACTTATAAGCTCTTCTCCATTGCCTTTTAGATACCAAAGTCCAACTTGTGATGTTCCCAGCAAGAATCTAAAAATCCCCTTCACAGATGTTGCATAGGACTCTTTGGGACATAATTAGAACCTAGCATATATCCAGATACTAAACATGATGTCAGGTCTACTTACAGTTAGGTATAGTAAGGAGCCAATCATTCTCCTATATTGAATTATATCAAAGAGTTTTCCCTATTCATCCATATCAAGCTTAGTTACGGAGGCCATAGAAGTTTCCATAGGTTTAGCATTTTCCATTCCAAACTTCTTCAGTAGCTCCTTGAGATATTTTGATTGGTTGGGAAGGATGCCATCATCATATTGTTTGATTTATAGTTCAAGGAAAAAGTTCAGCTCCCCCATCATTAACATTTCAAATTCACTCTGCATTAACTTAGAAAAGTTCTTGCACAAAGACTCATTAGTAGCACCAAATATAATGTCATCAACATAAATTTGTACAATAAGCAAATTCTTATTTTCTCTTTTTGTGAACAAGGTTGTATCAACTTTCCTTCTATTAATCCCTTTTCAATCAGAAAATTACTTAGTCTCTCATACTAAACTCTAGGTGCATATTTTAAGCTATATAAAACTTTCTTCAGTTTATATACATGATTTGGTTTAGTTGAGTCTTTAAAACCTAGAGGTTGATCAACATAAACCTCTTCCATGATATAACCATTCAGAAAAGCATTTTTTACATCCATTTGATTTAACATTATATTTCTTATGCAAGCATAGGCCAAGAGAATCATTATTGCTTCCAATCTTGCAATTGGAGCAAAAGTTTCCTCATAATCTATGTTTTCTTCCTGATTATATCCTTTAACTACTAGTCTAGCTTTATTTCTTATTATTGTTCCTAATTCATCAAGTTTATTCTTGAATACCCATTTGGTTCCAATAATAGGATGGTCCTTGGGCCTAGACACCAAATCTCAAACCTGACTTCTTTCAAATTGATTAAGTTCTTCTTCCATAGCTAGAATCCAATATTCATCGGTTAAGGCCTCTTCAGTATATTTAGGTTCAACTTGAGAAATAAATGCACAGTTATTCACTTGATGCCTAAGTTGTCTTCTGGTTTTAACATTCTCTTGAACATCCATAATAACTTGATTAACAGGATGATTCCTTTAATATCTCCAAGCTCAATATAGTTCTTGAAAAATTTCTTTATTGATTTCACATTCAACATCTTTCTCTTGAATATCTTCCTCCATATCAGCAGATTCAGATATTTTAGGAGGTTCAATTTTATTTTCTTCAGAAACATTCGAGTTCTTAAGGTTGGAAATTAGATCATCCTCATCTTTAGCATGCTTAGACACAATTTCATTTTCAAGGAAAGCCACACACATAGATTCATCTATAGTTCTATACTTTTTATTGAACACCCTATATACTCTACTCCTATTTGAGTAGCAAAGAAATATACCTTCATCTGATTTGGCATCAAACTTACCCAGATTCTCTTCGCTGTTATTGTAGACAAATCAAGTGCATCAAAAGACATGAAGATGAGAAAGGTTGGGCTTCTTTCCCTTGTACAGCTCGTATGGAGTCTTGCCTAGAATGAGTCTGATGTATGCTCTATTCATCAAGTAGCATGTTGTGCTCACAGCATCAACATAGAATTGCTTAGACAATCCTTTTTCATTCAGCATTACACGAGCCATTTCTTCCAGTATTCTATTCTTTCTCTCCAAAACTCTACTTTGTTAAGGTGTTCTTGATGCTAAGAAGTTGTGCTCTACTCCATTCTCATTGCAGTAGTCAGCAAATTTGACATTTTCAAATTCTCCATGATGATTTGTTCTAATACATACAATAGAGCAACCTTTCTTATTTTGGATTTTCTTAGTTAAGATCAGAAAAGTATCGTATGTTTCATCTTTAGAGGGAAGAAATAATGTCAAGGTAAATCTAGAATAATTATCTACTACAACAAATACAAACAAGTTGCCACTAATACTCTTAATACGACTAAGGCCTATTAAATCCATGTGAAGCAATTGCAATGGTCTAGTTATAGAGACAATATTTTTTATTTTGAATAAGGACTTTATTTGTTTCCCTTTAAGGCAAGCATTACATTCTCTAATTTAGAGTATATATGATAGTTGAAGTACAATAAATGAAGTGTGAGAGAGTAGAAGGATTTGACTAATGATTTTGACAGAGTTTCAATATATACAACGTAAAAGTATTTTTCACAACTTTAAATGAACTTCTATTTATAGATTTATGTCTTAACTATACGTTAGAGACAAGATCTAGCCATTAGAGACGTTACCTAATAGTCACTTTGTAAAACTAGCTGTTCACTGACCGCATTTAATGTGTCTGACATCCAAAGTTCGAATTTTAGGGTGTCAACAGACGAATTTCGCAGAGACCATAAGTTAAAGACTTTAATATTAAACTTCAAAGTTCGTCTGTTCAAAGATGAAGTTCAAATTTTGATCTTGACAAATATTTCTCATATTTGAAATACGAATTTTTAAGTTTAAAGTACTTCTGTTAAGTGTGAACAGTTATCCCATATTGTTATAGTGCACTCGAAATTTGAATTTTGGAAAACTAAAATTCTTCTGTTAGTGAGCAACTTAATATGGCATAAAATTTTTTCTTTTCAAAATTTGAATTTTGAGCCTTCAAAGTTTGTCTATCAGAGAGACTTTTTTATCAAACTTATATATTTTCATTCCAAAGTTCAAATTTTCAAAACCATAGTTTGTCTATCAGAGGGACATCTAATCAGACTTATACATTTTCAATTCCAAAGTTCGAATTTTCAAAACCAAAGTTCGCCTCTTAGAGAGACTGATTTAAAAATCTTTTTGTACTCTAATTTCATATGAACTTTGACATAGCTTCAAATAAATTTTTCATTTTTCACAAATTATACTTGACTCAAAATTTAAATTTTAACAAGCTAAAATTTGTCTGTCAGAGATAAGATCTCTTTAACTTCAAATTTTTTTCATCAAAGTTTGAATTTTCAAAGAAACATATGAAGTTTAACAGTTCAAAATTTGTCTATCAGTGAGTATTTTTCAAATTTATCATAAGTTAGCATATGATAGTTGAAAAACACTTATCTAAAACTAGTTGGTGCAAGAACAAAGCCTTTTACTCTGTGAACACTGTAAAAAATCCTACAAACTAATCTTGTACTCATTTCTTACTGGATTTCTTCACTTGAGATCTCTTGTACTCCTTTGATATCTTCCTTTCAAGCTCCGGTTGTTTGTAATCATCAAAACACTTGATTCGACATTCTCCCCTTTTTTTGATGATGAGAAAACAACTTGCAAACAAGATTAGTACTTAAGTTTGCTTCTAATAGCTCCCCCAACATATGCATTAAAGTTCAAAGATAAGTGCAGCATATAAAGCAGATCAAAAGGAAAATAGGGAATCCCATTGCATTAATTCATTGAAGGTTTAGTATAGTGTTATGACATTGCAAACACAATATTTCAAAGCAGGAATGTCATTTCATTACAAGAGATACAGCAAACATAAACAAGCAGTACAAGTAAATCCAAGCAATCCTAAGATCTAATCATTTCTTCTTGGGCTTGGATTTCTTGCTGTAGATCTTGCCAGAATGTCCTGCAGCAGTCTTTCTAGTTTGCTCAGATTTCTTCTCCCCCTTTTTGGCATCTTCAGGGACTTGAGCGTGAATAGCAGGAGGAGGTATCTGTGACACTGGAATTGCATGAAGAGGAACAGGGACAAAAGGCAAATCAAAAGGAATCTAAGGAAGAGGTATAGAGGCTTCAGAGCTTCCTTCTTCATCTTTAGACACATCAAGGAGCTCTTGCATTTCCCTCCTAGAAAGAGCCAATTGAGCTCTTCACTCCTTTGTGAGACCATATGCAGAGAAGGATGAAGGTTGAGGAACAGAAGGAGGAAACATTTCATCAAGCCTTAGTTTTTGAGCTTGCACAATGGCATCATGTGCAACAGCTAAGATATCCCTATAAGGTACAAGGTTTCTTTCCGTATTCAGAGCAGCTTGAATTATTGGTGCAGAAGTGATGGCTGATACAAACTTCTTCATTTGCTTAGATTCTTGAAATGACAAAATTGACTCCTGAACATCTTCTACAATAGGCTCATGGGAACTTGCTTCCTAAGGAGCCTCTTCCTCCATGCCATAGTCCAAGACATGACCAGGACTTGTCTCTTTGCTGGAGGCCTGTAGGGTGGCCATAGTTCTAGCAGTCTTAGCAGCAATATTTTCAACATCAGGCTCAAAAGAGGCTAGCTCGAATGGGTTAGAAGGTTTAGGAGTAGGAAACTTGGTAAGCTCAGAGGGTCCTAGCTGAAGTGGAGCTGATGTAGAAAGAATAACACTTCTAATGTCCTTCTACATATCAGCAATCACTTTCATGTTCTTGGCCAACTAAAATATCCTATCTTGTAGGTGAGCAAACTTGGCGTTTTGCTCATCTATGATACTTAGCATAAGTACAAATAGGCTGTCATATAACTTAGTGATCTTAGTTGGCTTTGCCCATGTGAAGGGAGTGGATGACAAGGATGTCTGAGTGGTCTGTAATGGAGGAAAAACAAGCTAAGAAGGCTGAGGTGAGGGCTGTGAGGGTGGAGCAGCCTCAGAAGTTTCCGCTTGCTATTGTGAGCCACCTTCCTCAAAGAATAAGTCTTCTGAATTCCTAGTTCCTTTTCCAATCCACTTGCCATCTTTTCTCTCAATTGTCATCCTTTGCGATTCTTCCTCTTTGAAGACTTCAGTAGGCTTGCCTTTCCCTTTCTCCAGGTGTTGAATTCTGGCATACCGAAGTATTTTGGAGATAATGAAGGCAAAGGGTAAAGTAGAGTCTCTCCTCTGATCTCTTGCTTTATTCATGCGTTGAAGAATGATATGGCCCATATTTAACAGCTTGCCACGCATGAGTGCAGTCATCACATGTGCTTCAGCCCTTGTGATTAGATTAAAACTTCCTCCTTTGTTGAATATGATCTTAGACACAATATAGTGTAGGATCCTGACTTGAGAACTAAAATCAGAGGGCTTCAGCATACTCAGAGAATGCCTATTCTCACGTCTCCTGAACAAGGTATATAGTACTGTATTTTCTTTATAATTCAAGAAAGGACCACCCTCCTTATCTGCAGTTTCATCCTCATCCATGTACCTTGAGATGGTGATATCAATCTTCAGACCATCTTGCCCAGGGATTTTCGATACTTCATTAAGGGTCTCATTGGACAGCTAGATAATTCTAGACCTCAAATTTATCTCCCATTTCTCTTTTTTGCTATTGTACTTCAGAGCAGCATACCATGTTTTGACAACCTCATCATCATATCTCTCCTTAATTTCCAACAAGTTCTTATATTTTATCATCCATAGCTTAATATCAAAATTGTTGGAAATAAGAAATTCTTCTATATTTGTACAGTAAGGTTCGATTACCTTCTTGCTGATAAACTTGGTAGTATACTCTTCTAGGATATGAGCATTGCTCCATAATGGCTTTGTGGTTAACTGGAGTTCCTCTAACTCAGTATTAGAAGAAGAAGAAGAAGAAGAAGCAGGAGCAGCAGGGGTAGTAGAGGTAGAGACAGGTTTCTTCAAATCAACTTTGGGAGTGGTTTTCTACTTTTTAGATGGAGTTCCCTTGCTAGATTTGCCTTTCCTTTTCTGAGTATCACCTTCCTTAGAGATATATTGAGACTAAACCGCTCTCTTAGGTCTGGGCTTTCCTTTACCTACTTCTGGATTTTTAACCCTTGTCATTCTCGTGAATGAATGTTATAGAAAGATGTAAGGGATGGGTTTATAAGGTGCGAAATGAAGTTTAAATGGTAGAAAATGAAGATTCGTAAACTGAATTGATGAGAATTTAAGAAAGGAGATGAATAGATTTGGGGGAGAGACAAATAGGTTTGTGTCTGTTTAGAGTGAGACCCTTCATTTTAACTTCTGTAATTGTTCAACAGACGAATTTGGAGGGATCAAAATTCAAATTTCGAGTAGTTATGAGTTAACCAACTAAGAAAGGCTTTCTGACAGGCGAATTTTCTTCATGAAGTTCGTCTGATAGAAGCTAATTTCAAACAAGTATCAATAGATGAACTTTGAATTATCAAAGTTTGAATTTTGAGGAATCAAGCATTTAGCAAACACGAATGAGAAAAGCAATAGACGAATTTTATTTTTGGAAGTTCGTCTCACAGAGACTTGACATGAAAGCATGCTTCAACAAACAAATTTAGTGATTCAAAAATTCAAATTTCACAGTTTTTTAAAGAGTCTCTAAAAAGTGTATTTTGAGGTAATGAAATTCGCATAGAGAGCATTTTGAGCAAAGTCAACATTCACAATGTAATTTAGAAATTCAAATTTCCAGTTGTCAACAAACAAATTTCAATGGATATGAAAGTACTATAACGGCGCGGAAGCTACTAAAATTCATCTGATAAGCACCTAAGTTCGAATATTAAGCATACCAATTCATTCAAAAACATAATTCAACATGGAAATTCGTCTAATAACATCTAAGATGTGAATTTCAGATTTCTAAACTTACAGATAGGGCATGAAAGTTTGAATTTTTAGCTTTCCTTCATCATCTTTTGATTATGTAGGTATGATTAACTTTAGTAAACTGATTTGCTATTATCTAGACTCATGTGGAGTACCTGCAAAACATTTTAAATACACTCTAATGCTAAAATTAGTATTAATTTAATGTCAGAAACTTAAATAGGTTTAGTTAGAGGCATGCTTACAATTCATTGGGATTTACCATTCTCAATTCTCTTCTAATTTTGTAGTGTCTATCTTCTGCAAGTGGCTTAGTCAGAATGTCTGCAATTTGATCTTTGGTAGGGATGTATTCCAATTTGATGTCTCCTTTCAAAACATGATCCCTTATGAAGTGACGTCTTACTTCAATGTGCTTTGTCCTTGAATGCATGACTAGATTCTTTGTAATGTTGACAGCACTTTGATTATCACATTTTATTGGTATCTCCTTCATCTCAATCACAAGATCTTCAAGTTGTTGCTTTATCCAAAGAACTTGAGCACAACAGCTGCTTGCTGCAATATATTCAGCTTCTGCTATGGAGAGAGCCATATTGTTCTACTTCTTACTAAACCATGAAACCAAGGGTCCTCCAAGAAACTGATATGCTCCACTTGTGTTTTTCTTGTCAGTTTTGGACCTAGCAAAGTCAGTATCAGTATATCCTGTGAGCTCTTCTCCATTGCCTTTTAGATACCAAAGTCCCATATGTGATATTCCAGTTAGGTATCTAAAATTCTCTTTACAGCTATTGCATGAGACTCTTTGGGACATAATTGGAACCTTGCACACATACAGACACTGAACAGAATGTCAAGTCTACTAGCTGTTAGGTATAGCAGGGAGTCAATCATTCTCCTATACTGAGTTATGTCAAAAGGCTTTCCTCCCTCATCCATATTAAGTTTTGTTGCAGTAGCCATAAGAGTCCCCATTGATTCTTCATTTCCATTCCACACCTTTTCAGCAACTCCTTCAGATACTTTGATTGATTGAGAAAGATGTCATCATCACATTATTTAATTTGCAGTCCAAGAAAGAAGTTGAGCTCACCCATCCTTGATATTTCAAATTCACTCTGCATTAGCTTAAAGAAATTCTTGCAAAGAGATTTATTAGTAGTACCAAATATAATATCATCAACATAGATTTAAACAATAAGTAACTTATTATCTTCTTTCTTAGTAAACAATGTTGTATCTACTTTTGCTCTATTAAATCATTTTTCAGTTAGCAAATTACTTAGCCTTTCATACCATGCTCTAGGAGCTTGTTTTAAGTCATAAAGAGCTTTCTTCAGTTTACAAACATGGTTTGGTTCTGTTGAGTCCCCAAAATTGGGAGGTTATTCAACATAAACTTCTTCCATGATATAACCATTCAGAAAAGTACTTTTTACATCCATTTGATACAGCATTATGTCCTTCATGCATGCATAGGCTAAGAGGATTCTTATTGCTTCCAATCTTGCAACTGGAGTAAAAGTTTCCTTATAATCTATGCCTTCTTCCTAATTATAGCCTTTGGCCACTAATCTAGCTTTGTTTCCAATAATTGTTCTTGATTCATCAAGTTTATTTCTAAATACTCATTTAGTTCCAAGAATTGGGTGATCTTTGGGTCTAAGCACTAAATCCCAAACTTGATTTCTTTCAAACTGATTAAGTTCATCTTTCATAGCTAGTATCCAATATTCATCAATTAAGGCTTCTTTAGCAGACTTAGGTTTAATTTGAGAAATAAATGCACAATTGTTTATTGATCCCTATGTTGTCTTCTGGTTTTAACATTCTCTTTAACACCCCAAATTACTTGATCAACTAGATGACTTCTTTGATATCTCCAAGCTCTAAGGATCTCTTAACAAATTTCTTTATTATTTTCATATTCAATATCGTTCTCCTAAATATCTTCCTCTACACTAGTAGATTCAAATATTTTGGGAGGTTCAATTTTATCTTCTCAGAAAAATTCAAGTTCTTAAAGCTAGAAATGAGACTATCTTCATCAATGACATGCTTGAAAACAGTTTCATTTTCAATAAAGATAACATACATAGATTCTTCTATAGCTCTAGTCTTTTTTATTGAAAACCCTATATGCTTTACTTCTATTAAAGTAGCCAAGGAATATACCTTCATCTGATTTGGCATTAAACTCACCCAGATTCTCTTTTCCGTTGTTTTGGATGAAGCATTTGCATCCAAACACATGCAAATATTAGAAATTTGACTTCCTTCCTTTGTATAGCTCATAAGATGTGTTCCCTAGAATTTGTCTGATGTAGGCTCTATTAATGATGTAGCTTACTGTGTTTACTGCATCAGCCCAGAAAACATGAGGAAGCTCCTTTTTGTTCAACATTACTATAGTCATTTCTCCAATTGTTCTATTCTTTCTCTCCACCGCTCCATTTTGCTGAGGAGTCCTTGGTGCTGAGAAGTTATGATCAATTCCATGCTCCTTACAGTACTTCAAAAAGCTTGAGTTCTCAAATTCTATTCCATGATCAAACCTGATAGACACAATGGAAATACCTTTCTTATTTTGTACTTTCTTAACTATAGTTACAAATGCATCAAATGTTTCATTTTTGGAAGAAAGGAACAAAGTCCAAGTAAATCTAGAGTAATCATCTACAATCACAAGTGCATACAAGTTTCCACCAATGCTTTTCACTCTAGATGGACCTATCAAATCCATATGCAATAATTGCAGTGGTCTAGATGTGGTGATTACATTTTTAGGTTTGAATGATGATTTAGTTTGTTTCCTTTTGAGGCATGCATCACATTCTTTATCTTTTTTAAAAGAGATTTGTGGTAAACCAGTGACTAAATAATTCTTAATCAATTTTGTTAGTTGGTTCATGTTTACATGTACTAGTTTTTTATGTCACAATCAACAATCATTATCTTTACTAATTAAACATACGAAGTCTAAAGTAGAAAGTTCATCAAGATCAATACTATAGTAGTTACCATCCTTTGAGCTTTGAGAATTACTATGCAATTACTTTTTTGGATGACCAGGTAGAATTTTAAGTCAAACAATACCAATTCCCTTTGTCACATGTCTGACTTATACTAAGCAGGTTATGGTTGAGGCCAACTACGAATAGCACCTCTTCTATAGATGTTTCAAGATTCTTGCCCACAATATCAATGCCAACTATTCTGCCATATTGGTCACCTCCAAAAGTCACATTTCCTTATTTCTTGTCTCTAAAGGTGATGCACTTCTCCTTATAACCAGTCATATGTCTTAAGTAAGCACTGTCCATATATCATTTGTTATTTTTGCTAGCTTTAAGACAAACCTACAAAACAAAGTTTAGTTTTTCTTTTTAGGTACCTAAATCTACTTAGGTCATTTTCTATTAGTGGCATTTTCCCTAGATACAGATGTACCTTTGGGAACCCATTCTACCTTTCTGCCAAGTCCATTTTTCTTTAACAAACATGAATTGAAAATATGTCCTTTCTTATTACAGAAGTGGCAGGTGATAAAGGGATTGCTAGATTATGATGCAGGGAGAAAGAAATGCAAATAATATTTTTGTTTTACATATTTTAGTTGGACACAAGATTCAATGGATTTTGAGTTGTAACTTTTCTTCTTATGTCTATTAGCATGCACAAAATGTCTCATATATAAATTTTGATTCTTCTTTTCATTCTTTTCTTTGACTACACAAGGCTCAGAGCCAAGTCCAACTTTTTCTTGTACAATTCTCTGACTTTCTAATAAAGCAAACAACATATCTTTACTTTTCGTAAGTTTAACCATGCTTTTCAAAAGATATTCATTGTTTTTTTTCAGTTCAGTGCATGATGTACAACAAACAGATTCAGTTCTATGTAGAGATGCAGTGTTAGATATTTTGCAATCAGATTCTCACTTGCTAATCTTCTTCTTAGCTAGTTTTAATTCTTTTGTCATTTTGATAAACTCATCATGCAGATCATGAAATGCATCAAGCAATTCAGAATAGGAAGGTTCAGAATTATTTACCTCATCTTCACGATCACAGTTAGATGAGTTTGGAGTTTCTTTAGATGCAAGTGTCATCAAGCAGTTATTGGCAATTTCTTTCTCATCTTCATTTTCTTCATCTGATCTATTGCCCCAAATGATGAGATGTATGTATTTTTTTCTTTTTGCCTTTGTCAACAGCTTTCTTTTCTTTTTCTTGCTTCTTCAGGAATTGTGAACAATCTCATTTGATGTGCCCTTACTTCTTGCATTCATAATAGGTAACAGGCTCTCTGCCTTCTTTCTTGTTGTCTGCAGCTACTCCTTTCTTGAAGAATCTTTTATTTCTCTTCTTATTATAGAACCTTCCAAATTTTCTGACTAACATAGCCAGAGTCTCTTCATCCAATTCTTCTTCATCATCAGATTCTTTTCTCTTTCTTCTGTAGCTTTCAATGCAAGCCCCTTTTTCTTCTTATCTTAACCAGCTTCCTTGAGAGTTTTCACCTTACCCTCATACTCTTCAAGACTACCAAAGAAATTTGTGACAGAAGTCATTGGCTCTCATTTTGGTTTCTTCTATAGCTGTTACTTTTGGTTGCCATTCTAGAGAAAGAGCTCTAAGAATTTTTCTGACTTTCTCTGGCTGTGTATATTCCTTGCCAAGACTCTTCAGTCGATTCACAATGAGGGTGAATCTCTTTTGCAGTTCTTTTATACTTTCACCTTCCATCATTCTGAAGCTTTCATATTCACCAATACAGGAGTTTAGTTTGTTCTTCCTTACTCCAATAGTTTCTTCGTGGGCAATTTCTAGAGTATCTCACATTTCTTTCATTGTGGTACATTGAGACACCCTATAGAATTTGTCCTCATTGAGTGTACTGATCAGGAAGTGTTTGGTTTTATAATTGAGCAGGACTCTTCTCTTATCTTCTTCATTCCATTCCTCTTCTGGTTTTTCTTTGTATTTGCCATCATCCTACAGCTTTATTGGACCAAAATCTCCCTTATGGATGACTGACCAAATGTCTAAGTCAATGGACTGGAGATAGATTTGCATTCTCATCTTCCAGTATCCATAATGTTCTCCACTGAAGCTAAGAGGTGTATTTGTGTCATTTCCTTCAGGAAAAATACTTTCTTTAATGCCAGTTATTGATTCTCCTGGATTGTTAGATCCTTCACTTGGGAGTTTGGGCTTTAATACCACTTGTTAGGTCTGCTAGCTTCCCAAGATGGGGGTAAATTGGGAAGTTTGAATTTTTCTGTAAAATTATAAAACAGTAGTGAAAGAAAAAGTTACAAAAAAACATATTGTAGAATATAATAGAGCAGTAAGTAAGGTAGAGGAAATAAAGACACAGAGATTTATCATGGTTCGGTCTCTTCCTCTTGACTAACGTCCAGTCCTCAAATTACCACTTGAGATTTTCCACTATCTTGCAAGAATTTAATGGGCTCCTTACAATGCCACAATGCAACCTTGTGCTTTGTTTTAAGAGCTTACAAATTCTCACTCTGTACTCTAGCAAAGTGCTTCCCAAATCTCTTATGAAATCCCTTCACAAGAAAATCATTCTTCCAGATGAAGATAAGATTATTTACAATAAGAGAAACTCTCTAATTTAGAGTATGTATGACAATTGAAGTGCAATAAATGAAGTGTGAGAGAGTATAAGGCTTTGACTAATGATTTTGACAGAGTTTTCTGTATATATAATGTAAAATTGTTTTTCACAATATCAAATAAAATTCTATTTATAGATTTATGTCTTAACTATACGTTAGAGACAAGATCTAACCATTAGAGATGTTAGCTAATGGTTATTCTGTAAAACTAGCTATTCACTAACCACATTTAATGCGTCTGACATCCAAAGTTCAAATTTTGGGGTGTCAACAGATGAATTTCCCAGAGACCATAAGTTAAAGACTTTAACGTTGAACTTCAAAGTTCATCTGTTTAAAGATGAAATTCAAATTTTGATCTTGACAAATATTTCCCATGTTAGAACATACAAATTTTCAAGTTTGAAGTGCTTCTGTTAAGTGTGAATAGTTGTCCCATATTGCTACAGTGCACTTGAAATTCAAATTTCAAGGAACCAAAATTCATCTATCAGTGAACAACTTAATATGGCACAAAAGTTCTTCTTTTCGAAATTTAAATTTTGAGCCTTCAAAGTTTGTCTATCTGAGAGACCTTTATCAGACTAATACATTTTCATTCCAAAGTTCAAATTTTCAAAACCAAAGTTTATTCATCAGAGAGACATCTAATTAGACTTATACTTTCAATTCCAAAGTTCAAATTTTCAAAACCAAAGTTCGTCTCTTAGAGGGACTGACTTAGAACTCTTTTTGCACTCTAATTTCAGATAAACTTTGATATAGCTTCAGACAAATTTTTCATTTTTCACAAATTATGCTTAAGTCGAAATTTGAATTTTAACAAGATGAAATTCATCTGTCAGAGATAATATTTCTGTAACTTCGAATTTCAGTCATCAAAGTTTGAATTTTCAAAGAAACATATGAAGTTTAACAGTTCAAAATTCGTCTGTCAGTGAATATTTTTCAAATTTATTATAAGTTAGCATAGGATAGTTGAAAAACACTTATTTAAAACCAATGGGTGCAAGATCAAAACCTTTTACTCTGTGAACACTATAAGAAATCCTATAAACTAATCTTGTACTCATTTCTTCTTAGATTTCTTCACTTAAGATCTCTTGTACTCCTTTGATATCTTCCTTCCAAGCTCTGGTTGTTTGGAATCATCAAAACATTTGATTCAATAGGAAAGAGATACATGTCTGAAATAATGGAGATAATATTTCTCCTTCTGATTTCTAGGGGCTGGAAATAACTCTATATTTTGAGCTGATTTAACGCCATTAGCATGCACAAAATTTCTAGGGGGTACAAATAAGGTTATACGGATGACATTTATTCTAGAATGACTAAGTTTTAGCTCAAGAACATTTTCATGAAAACCTATTCAATTGTTCAGATAATGTGAAATCTTCTCAAATTGAGCTTTTGGAAAACATAGGTTTTTAGGATAACCTACTCAGATTATGCGGATAACATATTTAACTAAGGAAGGTCCAAGAGTACTGTAATATAGGTTATGTGAATAACCTCTTTAGGTTATGCGGATAACCTACTTAACAAAAGAACATCCAAGTGCTCTATAACACATGTTATGTAGATAACTTCCCAAGCTTATGCGAATAACGGACTGTAGCCTTTACTGTTCACTTTTTTATGCGAATAAGGTAACCACCCTATCAGGATAACCATCTAGACAGAGATGAGGACTTGGTGGACACCTATGTCATGTGGATAACCTCAACTCTTTTCATGAAATCGAAGAAAGAACACTTAGAAAAGCTTTGAGATTGAGATTTTTTCCTCATAACCTTCATAAGTTGTGCGTATAAGGTAACCCTTTTCATGAAAACCATTTTGAAAACATCAACTAATAATTAATCATTCAATTAGATGCCTCATTTAATATTGGGACAAGCAGAATTTAAAGTTTAACTACCTTCTTTTACAAATGCATTCCTAAAATATGTGTAAAAACTCTTCAACCTTCAATAATCTCAAGCTTTATTCTTTATATGACTTGTGTTCCTTTGATATTGGATTTCCAAGCTCAATGTTATTTAGAATCATCAAAACCATCTAAATTAACATAAACTTTACAAGTTTATCTTCTGGTGTATGATTGTCATTGGGGTTTGGCTGTGTGTTAGTTTCTTTATTTCTTGATTATTTCAAAAGTATAAAGGAAGCAATCATTGAAAAGTAATTCATTTATCTTTGTTCTTAATTAGAATAATATAGTTGATAAATATGAGAGACAGAAGGCTTGAAGGTCATCACGTGACTACACATACGCAATTTTTCCATAATCGGCTAGTCAATTTAGCCCTTGTCTTATGTTCTTGGGACTTGTTTTAGTCATCCATGTGGTCCCGTATATGTTTGCTCACTAGTGTCATTTTGGGATCAATATTTGAATTCTAGCAACGTATTTTATTTAGGAATCCAAAAGGTTGAATTTTCTATAATTTTTTTAGTGAAAAGAAATGGTTTTTAGATTTGCTCTTAGAGTTTGTCACGAGCGACAAAGTCTCTGTGTACACATAAGGTGTCACTCAATTATACCATAAGTAAGGAGTTACCATGGTACTTATATTGAACAATTCTTAATTTTCAAATATTTATGGGTTCCAATTGTTATGTAATTTTTTTAAAAAAAGAAAATAAATACAAATATTAATTTTCCTTTTATTAACAATAAACTAAACTATGAGAATAATAAGAGCCTTCGACTTTGCTTTTGTCCTCCGAGTAGTAACACCGTGAGCTTTAAGGTACCAATCAGCGAATTGTGAGTGATAACATCACCACATAAACTAGTTGATTTTGTAAAAATAAAGTTATTTTCATATTTCATTTTATTAAAAAAATAATAAATAATACATATATATAATAATTATATTTTAAATTCTTCTTAATGTTTTCTAAAATAAAAAGATGTTACTATGGTCGTATTTATTTTCATAAAACAAGGAAATAAAAATTATTTGTGCAATAAAAATTAAAAAAAAATTATTTTCTCCAATTTTATCCCTTAAGCCTTTTTATGCCTGTGCATTGAAGGGCATCACTGAAAGCATTTAGGTATTAATGAGCGAATTGTGAGTGATAAAGTCACCACATAACTAGTTGATTTTATTTTGTAAAAATAAAGTTGTTTTCAAATTTTTCCTTTTCGAATTAAAAATAAAATACTCAAAATCACATAATTTTAATCATATCTTCTAAATTAAGGAAAATCATATATTTTCTTTTTAGGAATTTATTTTTTAAAAAATGATGAAAAATGAAAGAAATGAATGATAAGAGAAAATAATTGAAATTAATCTATCTTTTACAAATTAAAACACACCAACCAATTTTGGAAACTGTTTTCTTTGTGTAAAGATAAATTATTTTTTTATAAACTGCACTTGTCAAAAAATATATATGATAAAAAATATCAACCCAATGATACGCATTTTTATCACGAACTACATCAACTTTGATCCATATTTGCAAGGTATATAAGCCTCAAACTCTGACTCTGGGTCAAGTCCACTCTTGTAAATAAATAATATTTTTCTCTTATTTTATTTTTCCCAACTTCTCATATTTTCATTTTTATTTATTTATTTTATTTATATTTATATTTATTTTTGTATGTGAATAATTAAAAGGTATTCAAAATAATTTTTAAAAGTCATAAAAATTGCATAATCAAATTAAGGTAACCGTCCTTACGAATGGGTATTATGGAGGTGTCTAATACCTTCCTCACTCACAATTGTACTCCCAAACTCAACTCCAATTAGTAAACCATCCTTTCCTTTTTATTTTGATTTTCCAAAATTTACCATAAAATTTTAGTTGCAACTCCTCCTTCTTCTTCATTTTTGCGTCATCCGAGTCGCATTTCCGGGTGTAACAAATATTCTCAACAAGTACATATTTCTTCTCCATTTGTAATTCATCATTGGTATTAGAGTCTGGTTCCTTTTTTTTTTTTTTAAATGTTGTGTATGTAAATGATGTGTTCTTTTTTAAGAATAAGCTGATTATATAAAAGGATTTCATGAAATACAACATTTTATATCAGTAGTTAAAATGTTGTAACTTGATACAAAAAGTCAACTCAAACTTTTTTATAACAAAAAAAAAAGAAAATTTATAGAGATATTTAGACATTACCCATTAATAAGATTTTTCTATTAATTGTGGGATTCAAATTCACACACTTTTTTTTATGAAGGATAAATCATATCTTTATCAATTAAATCAAATTTTATTAATATATATGATTTTTTTTATCTATTCATTTTTCAAATATGTTAAATAGACCGTATAAAAACTAAAAATAGTTATGTCATCACATAAACAACGATTGTTACTGCATGCTTCAACCATTTTATCAATGCAGATGAACTATAATGTAATATTCCCTAAATAATTACAAGAATCAACTTAACCTTGTTTTTTAATTTAAGCTATAATATGTTTAAAAAAATGTTTACCCAGCAATTATACTTGAACTCCATAAAAGCATCTACAAGAGCACAAAAAGTCTGATGTGATGCTGCTTTTATAAGTTCCACCTCATTAGGAGGAGGAATAAACGCAATACCATTAGTCCTTATCACATCCTTATACCTTGTAAAAACAAAATTATTTCATTTAATCAAATCTTAAATTAAAAAAATAATGGAAGTAGATAATATATACCTTCAGATCTCTAGGTGTGCTATCTTTCTCCAAAGCAACTTTTGCTTTCTCTCTATCTGAAGATGCTCTTCTTCAGTTGGAACTCCAGATTTAGCTACATATTCTAGTAGTAACTCAATCATGAAGGCACCACATCTTATTAATTGTTCACCCCCTACAAGTACACTAGTCATGTAACATCATTTTATCTTCGGAAGCAGAAAGATGTGCAATAAGAAATTCTGGTGCCAATTAAGGTTATAAGTTTCCCTGTTCTTGTAAAAATCGAGGCTTCAACTATAGTGACTGCAGTAAAGGCAAAAGATGCACCTACAACAACAACAAAATTTTTATCATCATAATTGACTATCACAATCATGAAAACACTAAGGAAAAATCCTTACCAGAACATAAATAAATTAGACTAAGTTTAGACATGCATTTAAACATGCACTTTTTTATTCAATTATATCTTTTTTGTATTGAGAATATCTCTGCTTACCATCAAAATTATGAAAACCACATTCCTAGATCTTCTCTCTAATAGCCCCTCGTTCCCTCCAATATATGTGTATAGGTGTGATCCAATCTATCACAAATCACATTCATCATTGGTATCAAAGCAAAGTTCAAACAGTAAGTTTACTCCAATCACATTCAGTGTCACTATATGTCAATTGTTTTTTATTAGTGAAAAAATATTCTTGACGAGTACGTATTTCTTCTCTATTTTTAATTCATCATGGTATCAGAGTCTGGTTCCTTTTTTTTTTTAAATGCTATGTATGTAAATGATGTGTTCTTTTTTAAGAATAAGCTGATTATATAAAAAAATTTCATGAAATATAACCTTTTATATCAATAGTTAAAATGTCAACTCACACTTTTTTATAACAAAAAAAGGAAAGTTTATAGAGATATTTAGACATTACCCATTAACAAGATTTTTATATTAATGGTAGGATTCAAGTTCACACACTTTTTTTTTATGAAGCATGAATCACATCTTTACCAATTAAATCAAATTTTATTAGTATTGATCTATTCATTTTTCAAATATGTTAAATAGACCGTATAAAAATTAAAAATAGTTATGTTATCACATAAACAACGATTGTTACGGCATGGTTCAACCGTTTTATCAATGCAGATGAACTATAATGTAATATTCCCTAAATAATTACAAGAATAAACTTAACCTTGTTTTTTAATTTAAACTGTAATATGTTTAAAAAAAAAAGTTTACTCGGCGATGATACTTGAACTCCATAGAAGCATCTACAAGAGCACAAAAAGTATGCTGTGATACCGCTTTTATATGTTCCACCTCATTATGAGGAGGAATAAACGCAATAATATTGGTTCTTATCACATCCTTATACCCCTGTAAAAACAAAATTATTTCATTTAATCAAATTTTATATTAAATAAAAAGTAATTGAAGTAGATAATATATACCGTTAGATTTCTAGGTTTGTTCTTTTTCTCCAAAGCAACTTTTGCTTTCTCTCTATCCGAAGATACTCTTCTTCAGTTGGAACTCCAGATTTAGCTACATATTCTAATAGTAACTCAGTCATGAAGGCACCACATCTTATTAATTGTTCACCCCTTACAAGTGCACTAGTCATGTAACATCATTTTATCTTCGGAAGCAAAAAGATGTGCAACAACAAACTCCGGTGCCAAGATTATAAGTTTCTCTATTCTTGTAAAAATCGAGACTTCAACTATAGTGACTGCAGCAAAGGCAAAAGATACACCTACAAGAACAAAATAATTTTTATCATCATAATAGATTATCACAATCATGAAACACTAAGTAAAAATTCTTGCCAAAACATAAATAAATTAGACTAATTTTGAACAGACATTTAAACATGCACTTTTAGATTTAATTATATTTTCTTCGTGTTGAGAATATCTCTACTTACCATTAAAACCATGAAAACCACAATCATAGATCTTCTCTCTAACAGCCCCTCATTCCCTCCAATATATGGGTATAGGTGTGATCCAATCTATCACAAATCACATTCATCATTGATATTAGAGTAAAGTTCAAACGGTAATTTTACTCCATTCACGTTCAGTGTCATTGTATGTCAGTTACTTTTTATTAGTGAAAGAATATTCTCAACGAGTATATATTTCTTCTCTATTTTTAATTTATCATTGATATCTGAGCCTGTTTTTTTTTTTTTTTGAAATGCTATGTATTTAGATGATGTGTCCTTTCTTAAGAATAAGCTTATTATATTAAAAGATTTCATGAAATTCAATATTTTATATCAATAGTTGAAATGTTGTTACCTGATATAAAAAATCAACTCAAAATTTTTTATGACAAAAAAAATTTATAGATATATTTATACATTACCCACTAAAAAGATTTTTATATTAATTGTAGGATTCAAATTCACACACTTGTTTTCTATGAAGCATGAATCACATCTTTATCATTTAAATCAATTTTTATCAGTATATATAACTTTATTGATCTGTTCATTTTTCAAATATGTTAAATAGACTGTGTAAAAACTAAAAATAGTTATATCATCTCGTAACCGACAATTGTTATGGCATGGTTCAACCGTTTTATTGATGCAGATGAACTAGAATGTAATATCTATTATATATATAAAAAAGTAGAACCAAAAGCTGGAATCTCAGACTGTCACGTCAACATTTTGAAAAAACATAAAATTATGGATTAAAATATAACAATTAAAATAAGTTAAATCTAAAAGTGTGTGATTTGTTGGTTGTTACTTGTGATCAATTATCTATTATCTATACTAAATCAATGGTCCGAAGTATAAGTTGATGGAAATGTATGCCTTCACGTGGCCTGTCAAAAGCACAAAATCTTGACACAAGACCCATCAAAGGCACATTTTGTCATTTTCTATGCAAAATTTGAGGTCATTTTTCTTTCGACCTGTATTCGTGTTGAACTTGGGATGGCATTTATGGAATATTGTTTTTTTCAGTATGCATTTATTCTAATTCACTCTTGTTAATTGACAATGTATGCTACATTGAATATTACTTTATCTAATTCTCTTTAATTTTATGTGGTTTCAAGTTATTGTTTATGATTTGTGTTTGATTGTGATATTTACATATTGTTGTAGTGTGTATGGTCCGAGTTGAAGGATGCAAATATGAAGGTATAATTTATTTTCTTAGAAAATGTTAGATGATTTACATATATTTTTGTTTATTGTGTTGTGTTTAACCATGGTAATTTTAAATTGTCGCAATGTGTAGCTTCCAATTTGAAGGTTGCAGATTCAATGAATGAAAGAATTCAATGAAGGGATTTTATAAACGCATGACAAGGGAGTGCTTCATCTTATTTGGTGTTTCCAAATCCTGGAAGGAATATTAGAGTGGAGAAATAAGATGATTATCCGTCATTAGATGCTGAATGCATGGAATGTATTTGTGGATTTCTTTAAAGTTCAAAGTTTTCTTTCTTTCTTTTTTTTTTTTAACTTTTGTTGTTGATTTTACGTTTTACTATTTATGTTTTTGTATTTCTCAATGTAATTTGTTTTATAATTATTGTACAGAATTTGTGGCAATAAAATAAATCTTATTTTTCATGATGTCTATGGATTGATCAACCTTTAGATGATAATACTAATATTACGATCCTATTGTTTAATCATTTAATTTTTATAATAACCAATTCGCCAATTAATCCCTTAAATTCATTAAAGTCTTTTAATTAATTCCTTAATTGATTCCTTAAAATAAGTTTGCATTTTGTTTCGTTCCAATTAAATGTCCAAAATAAATGTAACATCAAATTTGATTATATTATAATTTGAATGTTTAACATATGATTATATTTCTTTTAAGGGTGTAATGTATCATTTGGATGTTTAATTATATTATAATTATTTAAGTGATAAAATAAAAAATTGTTAATTTTAAGTTGTTGAGATTCTTCAAGAATTTTAAAAGATTATTATAAAAATAATTCCTAAATTTAATATATATATATATAAAAGAAGTTTTATGATTATTTAATATTATATATGATATTGTAAATTTCTTGGCAATATCTATCTATTATATGAAAATAGTTAAGTTTTTTTTTATGTAATGTTTATTTTAATGATAGAATTTGTTAGATATGAAATACACAGACATTTTAAGTTTTTTTATTTATTTTTTTAATCAGATACCTTCAATCATTAAAATAATAAAATTAATTAGATATAACAAAATCAAGATCACTTTTGGTTTTCTTTTTTCATATAATCATTATTTTTTGTTACTTTAAAATTTTAAATAAAAAGAATTATTGAGATATGGTAGAAATTTAGGAAATCAACTTGCATTTAATGTAATTTTAAATTTCAACTTAATTCAATTTTATAGATTATGATGTTTCTAACAAATGTTTTTTCATAGATCCCCCATTCCTTTTCTTTCTTTATTGCATTTTGATTTAAAGTTAATTTCTTAGACTTAGTTTGTAATTGGTTGGGATACTTTCTATGATTATGTCATGAAATTTCTGTTTATTGGTTTAAAAAAAGTGAAATGGAATGAAATGAATACAATTATAAAAATGAAAAATTAAAGGGAAAAGAGGGAGTCAACATAGATAATGATTACAGAGATAATTTAAGTGATAAGAAAAACTTTCAGATAGTGGATTGATTTTAATCAACAATCAACGATGTAATCTATTGGTCAAAAAATGTGGATAGATATTGAATCTATATATATATCTCAATATATAAAATTAAGATACAATGTCACACATGCTGAAAAAATTGAGCAGCCATGTAGGTTACTCACATTCTGCGATACAAGATACATGTCTGTATGCTTTTTGTTATATCTAGATTTATTGGTTAATTATAATTATCAGTTATAATTATATAACTGATCTACAGGTGAAGTAAAATGGTTGGATTAACCAATTATCAATTGAAACATTGTCATAATAGAAGAACCTTTATTTGTAAATATTAATTGGATATGAAATTTGAATAAATTCAAAAATTACTAACATGAATCAATGTTTTTGTTAAATATAATAATTAAATTATTTGAAAATAACATTTTACTTTTTACATGAAATAATGTTTTTATTACATACATGTAGTACACAAAATCTCCAAAGGACCAAAGCTCAATTTTAGTGTAAAATTTTTCATATAAATACAAATGGTAGTAGAAATTTTTATTAATGATTCTAAATTTAATTCAAAAACATTTTATTAGAGTTTGAGCTCTACCTCATCAATTAATTAAACAATTTATATTACAAATATCAACTTGATTAGTTGACATTTATTAAATTTCAAAACTTGTTATAATAATTAAATGATACAACTAGAACAAACCTTAGTAAGACAATTTTTAAAATTTAGTTTGATATTTTACTAAAATATGATTAAAATATAATTTTAACTTAAAGTTTGACTAGAAATTCATTTTGTTGAGTTAAATATGTAATTTTTTAGTTATAGTGATATAATTTATTTTTGAACCTAACATCTAATCTAACTGATGAACAACTCAACACAAAATGAGACCAAGTTAGTCATGCTGGGTTGGACTGAGTTCAAATAAGCCTAGATCTAAAAAAAACCATAAAAAAAAGAATGTTCCATTGGAATACAAATGACAAAAGTTAAATAAATGATCTAAGCAAATGGATGAATATTCTTCAAATGCATATCAAATTCAAAAAATTGTATTGGGCAAAACATAAAAAATTTCATAACAAATCTCAAAATAAACCTGATATACAAAAATAAATGATGAGAAATAGGAATCAATGTACACAGCTTAAAATATACCTTCAAAGTTGAAGCAATGACGAGTGAAGCATGACAATAGTATTTAGATTTTTTTTACTTTTGGCATTTAAATTGTTCAAATTAATCATGAGATGTTGAATAGGGTTGGAAGATGAACAACAAGTAAATTTGGGAAGGAAGCTTTGAGGTAGAGCCAACAATGGATGAACCATGGCAAGCCATGATAAAGTGACAAACTACAATGAAAAATGAATGAAGGGGAGGAATGGAAGCTTGGAACCAATAATAGAATAATGGAGTAGATAAAAGGAAGCTAATCGTCAAATGAGATTAGTTTTCACCATTCTTTGTTCTCTGCAAAATCATAGGTCAATTTGTGTTTATACATATAATACATATTTGCAAGAAGAAGAAAAAAGTAAACACCTTAGCCGATTTGGGACATATAGTCATGAAGGTCCACCCAAGACCCCATGTGACCCTAGGGTGATTAGCACCGATTGGAATTTGGCTTTTAATTATGAGTTTCTTTCTTGGTTCAAACTGAGTTAAGTCCTTCCAGATTATATCAAATTTGATAGGTTTCATATTTGAGTGTACAACCCTAATTAACACAATTTTTTCAATCAATAATTTTCATAATTATTTTAAATTAATCTTATAATTTTACTATTAATTGAGAATTAAAAATTCAATCATTTGTTAATTAATAAATTTCAATATTAATAAGTGTATTTTAAAATTATAATAAGTCATGACCAATTACAATTAATTTTTTATAATTAATTGATCTAATTATTTTGAATTAATAAGGATTTCACTTAAATTTTAGTTTCAAATTGGATATGTTATTAATTAATTAGTTAGTTAATTAATATTTTCAAAGAGCATAGTGACTAATTATTTTGGACTAATTAAAACCAATAATGGATGAATGGAGGTGAAGCCAACAACAGTTGAACCTACACAACCATGAGAAAGTGACATACTACAATGACTAATGAACAGAGGAGTAAGAGAGAAACCTTAAAGCCAATGGCTGATGAATGGAGGAGGGGAGAGTAAGCTCATTGCTAAATAATATAAGGCTTTTAGCTTCTCTATTTTTTTTACAAAATCACGAGTCTCTTTATGTTTACATATATGATACATATTTAAAAAAAAAAATTAAACACTTAAGCCAAGCTAGGCCATATGGTCATGAAGGTCCACTAGGACCAAATTTGATCGGTAATCAACCTGGCTTGAGATTGGTTTTTAGTTTCAAGATTTTTCTAGATCAAGCCAAGTCATTCCAGATTAGACCAAGTTTGCCGTGTTTCATATTTGAATGTGCAGTTTCAATGAACTTTAATTTTTTCAATCAACAGCATTCCTAATTATTTTAAATTAATCTTAGATGAAATTTTACTATTAATTAAAAAATAAATATAATGTTAATTAATATATTTCAATGTTGATAAGTGTATTTTGAATCTATAATAAGTTAAAGTCAATTGTCCTCAAAATTTAGCTTTAATTTCACTAAATAAATTTCGGTTTCAAATTGAATATATAATTAATTAATATTTTCAAAGAGCATAATTACTAATTATTTTAGACTAATTAAGTCAATGACAAATGAATGGAGGTGAAGCCAACAAAAGATGAACAATGACAAACCATGAGGAACTGACATACCAAAATGGCAGACTAACAAGAATAGAGGAAGCTTGGACCCAATGACGAATGAAAGTATGAGAGGAGAGGATGCTAATCGTTAAGTAAGATTAGGTTTTGATGCTTCTTATTCTTTGTAGAATCACATGTCAATTTGTATTTATATATATGATACATATTTTTTTTATACAAAAAAGTAAACACTTAAGATAAGCCGAGCCTGATGGTCACAAAGGTCCAATTGGGACCTAATCCAAGTGACCAGCTAGGCCAAGGATTTAGGTTTTACTTTTTTCTTCTTTTTATTTGTTTGGACAAGGCTAAGTCCTTCCAGGTTAGATCAAGTTTATCATGTTTCATATTTGAGTGCTCAACCCTAAGTATTCAACAACTTATTTGATTTAGTTTTGTTATGTACTCTATATATTTTATTTTATTTAATAGTCATCTTTATCTGTTTAATTTTGATTTAAGTAATTTATTTTAAAAGTTACAACTTCTTAAAATTTTCATGTAACATATTACAATATAATGATTAGTCTTATTAGCTTTTATATATACCTATTTTCAATTTAAAAGATTCATATAATCTGATAATTTTTTTGCCAACATATAATATAATGACTAAACATGATAATTGATATTATTATCTATTATATATGAACACTTCAATTTTCTAGAATACATGTGCATCGCATGAGCCACATACCAAAAATATAAGGCTCTGCCCACCTATTCATTTGGTTTTAATAGAGAACTTCAATAGTTTGCTAATAGAATACTTTCTATAGATGATAACAATTACTAAGACTAATAATATTGGGAACACTGATATTAAGATTCTTTATGATTTGTTATTTGATGTTTACAATGATCCATTATGGTCAGTTGTAAAGTCTACATATCATAATTTTCAAGAGAAATTAAACATCTCACCTTATTTCAAAGATAGAGTTATATTGTCCTTACTTTGTTTATTGTTGATATTATTAATGTTTACATGTTATCTTTATTACTAGTTGAAAAAGTGATATACTATATTTATGGTAATATACTGAAGGAAAATGATAATGTAGATTCTATTAATGGTCTTCATTTACTCAATTTTTGAACTTTATTTTCATGTCAAATCTTCCTTATAATGAAATAAGGTTAAAAGTTTGAGCACCTATGATTCTTATAAAGAACATTGATAAATCATTAGGTCTATATAATTGCACACGTCTAATTATTATGCAAACTAACAAGCATATTCTTCAAGTTAAAGTAGTATCTAGATCAAATAAAGGGTTAAAAGTTTGTATTTCTAAAATATCTATAACTCCATCAAACTCTATACTACTGTTTAATATAAAGAGGTGTCAATTTTCTGTCATGTTAACTTTTGTTATGACCATAAATAAGAATCACAAGCAAAGTCTATGCAATGTGAGATTATACTTACCAAGACATATTTACTCACAGCCAACTATATATTGTGTTATCCTATATACGATCTAAAAGTGGATTGAAGATTCTAAATCAGAATTGTAATTCAAGTAACACTATTTCAAATTTGTGTATAAAGAAGTGTCTTATAATCTCAATTGATACTTTTTGTATTGTCCTTCTCTTTGGTCACTGATTATTTTTGTATTATACACTTAATAATGTTACTTTGTTCTCCATGTATTTATATAATTTTATAAATAATTATGTTTAAGAAAATCCATTCATCCTTGTTGACCCCGTGTATTGCACGGGTGCATATCTATACATCAAATATCAATAGATGGCATTGTACTTTTAAAGAAGCATGTTATGCACTAAGATTGTTAAATGATGATAAAGAATATATTGTATAAACAAAGATATATTATTTACTTATATGAAATTCAATATATATACTCATTTATTTTTATTTAAACAATCGATTTGATCATTCAATTACAATTTTGTCACAATATTAATAACGTAGTCTTAAATTTCTTATAACTAGTGTTTTATATTAACATGTATTTTTTTACAGGATCACAGCTAACAGATAAAGAAATACAAAATTTTGCTCTTATAGAGATTGAGAATGTTTTGAAAGCAAATGATAAGATCCTTAGTGATTTCCAATCTATGTCTATTCCCAACATGACAAACGTACATGTTAGTATGAATAAGTTGATTCATGCTAAATTAAATCATGATGGAACTGCTATTACTAATCAATTTTGTGCATTGATTATATCATTAACTTCTGAACAATTGAAAATTTATTATGACATTATGTTCTGGGAAAAGAGGAGTACCTTTTATTTATAGATATGGAAGCACTGGTAAAACATATGTATGAAATACTCTTTCGACCTCTTTTAAGTCTCAGGGCAAAATTGTTCTTAATGTAGTATCAAGTGGTATTGCCTCTTTATTATTGTTGAGTGGAAGAACTCCACACTCATAATTCTGCATAACTCTTGATGTTCATGAAGATGCCATAGGCAATATAAAGTAGGGTAGTTATCTTGCTGAGCTGTTGATTCATACTTCATTAATTATATGGCATGAAGCACCTATGACCAACAAATTTTGCTTTGAAAATCACAATCGTAGTCTCAAAAATATCTTAAAACTATCCAATCCTTTAGTTATGAACCTTTCTTTCAAAGGTAAAGTAGTTGTATTTGGTGTGGATTTTAGACAAATTCTTCTTGTAATTATATAGTTTTTACTGCTATTAATTTATCTTACATCTGGAATCAATGTAAACTCCTCACTCTTACAAGAAATATGAGACTCCTTCCAATAAATTCATTTTACGTCAATAGAGAAATACGAAAGTTTGCTCACGAGATTCTTTCTGTAAGTGATAAAATAATTACTGATCATAATGATAGGATCACGGAAATTAAGATTCCTTATGATTTTTTTATTGGATATCTCAAACGAATGTTTTATATTAGTTGTAGAGACCACATTCAAATCCCCATGAGAAATTAAATATTTCATCTTATTTCTAAGATAGAGTTATATCAGCTTATAGTTTGTCTGTTAGATAATGTTAATGAATACATGTTATCTTTATTACCAGATGAAGATGTGATGTGCTATATGGTTTTGATAATATATTGAAGGAAAATGACAATGTGGATTTTGTTAATAATCTTTATTCCACTGAATTATTGAATTCAATTTCCATATCAGGTCTTTCAAATTATGAATTTAGGTTAAATGTTGGAGCATTTATTATTTTCATAAAAAATATTGATAAGTCATTGGGTCTTTACAATAACACTCATCTTATTGTTACACAAACTAGCAAGTCTGTACTTCAAGTTAAAGTCATGTATGGATCAAACGTATGAATAATTGAACATTTGTATACTCAAAATATCTATGATTTCATCAGATTCAAAACTACTATTTATTATGAAAAGACAGTAATTTCTTATGTTGTTAGCTTTTGCTATGACCATAAATAAGAGTCAAAGACAAAGTCTATGCAACATGAGTTTATACTTGCCAAAACTGTATTTATATATAGACAACTCTATGTTGCTGTATTCCGCGTATGATCTAAAAGTAGGTTGTGTTGAATCAAGTGTTTTGATGATTCCAAACTAACCTTCTAGAGCTTGGAAAGAAGATATCAAAGGTGCATGGAAGATCCCAAATGGAAAAATCCAAGTAAAATCAGCACAAGATTAGATATAGGATTTCTTACTAAGTTTAAGTTGAGTAAAAGACTTTGATTTGGCAAAAGAATATTTTTAGAAATCTGATTCCATATTAATTCATGGAATACTTGAAAAACACCCACTAACAGACGAACTTTAAAGTGTTAAAGCTGATCTATTGCTTTGAAAATTCAAACTTTGGCTTTTAAAATTTGAATTTTGAATTGAAAATAAGTTAGTTAGAAAAGAGATTCCTCTCACAGATAAACTTTGAGTGTAGAAATTCGAACTATGGCATGAGTCTGATAAGATACTTCTCTGATAGACAAACTTTGTGTTTTGAAAATTCAAATTTTTGATAAAAAACAATTCATAAAAATGAAAATTCGTTTGAGGATATGACAAAGCTCATCTGAAAGTGAAGTTTAAAAAGAGTCCAAAATTAGCTCACTGACAGACGAACTTTGACTTTGAAAATTCAAATTTTAGAAACACAACTTACAAGTCTGTTATGATAATCTGTTGACATACGAATGTTGGTTTTCAGAAATTCAAACTTTGAAATATGACTGATAAAAGCTCCATCTGACAGACAAACTTTAAATCTTGAAAATTCGAATTTCAAGAAGATAAACTATTATGCCTTATTGAGCTGCCCACTGACAGGTAAATTTTGGACACCAAAATTTGAACTTCGAAGGCACTGTAGCAATATGGAACAACTGTTCACACTTATCAAAAGAACTTTAACTTAAAAATTCGTATGTTCCAACAAAGAAACATTCTTTAAAGATGAAAATTTGAACTTTGCTTCATAACTGATGAACTTTGAAGTTCAACATTAAAGTCTTTAACTTTTGATATCTGTGAAATTCATTTATTGACCAACCAAAATTTGAACTTTGAGTGTTAGAAGCATTAAATACGGTTGGTGAATGGATAGTTTTTTAGAGTAACTGTTAGGTAACGTCTTTAAGGCTAGATCTTGTCTCTAACGAATAGTTAAGACATAAATCTATAAATAGAACTTTATTTAAAGTTGTAGGTAACGAATTTACATTGTATATACTAAAACTCCGTCAAATTCTCAACTCAAGGTCTCTTACTCCCATACTTCATTCTTCTGCACTTCAACTTTTATATACATTCTAAATTAGAGAGTTCATTTATCATAATCAATCTTATCTTCATCTAGAAGAAAGATTTTCTTGTGAAGGGATATCACAAGGAATTTGGGAAGCACTTAGCTAGAGTGCAAAGAGAGAGGTTGTAAGCTCTAAGAACAGAGCATCAAAGTTGTACTGAGGCAATTACAAGAAGCCCACTGAATTCTTGCAAGATAGTAGATAATCTCACATAGTTGCTTGGGGACTGGACATAGGTCAAGATAAAGAAACCGAACCAGGATAAATATCTGTGTCTTCCCTTCTCCTTTATACTCTGTTTTACTATCTCTTTTGTCTTCACCACACTCTTGACTTTTGCAGAAAATTTTAAACTTCCCAATTCACCCCCTCTTGGGAAGCCAGCATATCTAACAAGTGGTATCAGAGACCAGTTTCGCAAACAAAGGATCTAATAGTCCGGGAAAATTCAATGGCTGGTTTTGGAGAAAGTATACTACCTGAAGGAAACAACATAAACAGACCACCTAGCTTCAATGGAGAACACTATGGATACTGGAAGATGAGAATGCAAATCTATCTCTAGTCCATTGATCTGGATATCTGGTCTGTCATCCAGAAGGGAGACTTTATCCCAATGAAACTGCAGGATGATGGAAAATACAAGGAGAAGTTAGAGGACGAGTAGAATGAGGAAGCTAGGCGAAGAGTCTTGTTGAACTTTAAGGCAAAACACTGCCTGGTCAGTCTATTAAACCAAGACAAATTCTACAGAGTGTCACAATGTTCCACAGCCAAGGGTATGTAGGACACATTAGAAATCGCTCATGAAGTAACCACTGGAGTAAGAGAAAACAAATTGAACTCCTGCATTGGTGAATACGAAAGCTTTAGAATGGTGGAAGGTAAGAGCATCAAAGAGCTACAAAAGAGATTCACCCTTATTGTGAATCAATTGAAGAGTCTTGGCAAGGAGTACACTCAGCCGGAAAATGTGAGAAAAATCATTAGAGCTCTTCCTCTGGAATGACAACTTAAAGTAACAGTAATAGAGGAAGCCAGAGAAGAATCAATGGCCTCAGTCACAGCCCTCTTCAGTAGCCTTGAAGAATATGAGGGAAAGATAAAGGCCTCAAGTAAGCAGGACAAGACAGGAAAAAGAAAGGTCTTGCTCTGAAAGCTACTAAAGAGAAAGAAGAAGAATTTGATGATGGAGATGAATTAGATGAAGAAACTCTGGCTATGATGGTCAAAAAATTTGGAAGGTTTTACAACAAGAAAAGAAACAAAAGATTCTTCAAGAAAGGAGTAGCTGGAGATAATAAGAAAGAAGGAAAAGAACCTATCACTTGTTACGAATGTAAAAAGCAAGGGCACATCAAATGAGATTGTCCACAATTCCTAAAAAAGCAAGAGAAAGAAAAGAAAGCTGCTAACAAGAGCAAGAAAAGAGAGCATACATCTTATCAATCTGGGACAACAGCTCAGATAAAGAAGAAGAAGATGAAGATGAAATTGCCAATATTTGCTTGATGGCACTTGCATCTGAAGAAACTCAAAATCCATCCAACAGTGATCATGAGGATGAGGTATATGAATATGAATCTTCCTATTCTGAATTACTTTATGCATTTCATGAATTGCATGATGAATTTATTAAGACAGCCAAAGAACTGAGACAGGCTAAGAAAAAGATTAACAAGTTAAAATCTCAGTGCAATGTTTATGACATTACATCTCTACATAAATCTAAATCTGCTTGCTGTACATCATGCATTAAATTAAAACAAACTAATGACTATCTACTGAAAGGCATGGCTAGACTTACTAAGGTAAAGATATGTTGTTTGCATTAATGGAAAGTAAGAGAATCACACAAGGAAAAGCTGAACTTGGTTATAATCCTTATGCAGTAAAAGAAAGGATTAAAAAGAAAAATCAAAATCTTTATATGAGATATTTTGTGCATGCTAATGGGCATAAAAAGAAAGATCATATTTCAAATCACATTGAATCCTATGATCAACCAAAATATGTGAAACAAAAATATTATCTGCATTGCTTTCTTCTTGCATCACAATCAAGCAACCCCTTCACCACCTGTCACTTTTGTAACAAGAAGGGAAACATTTCCAGTTCATGTGCATTAAAGAAAAATGGACTTGATAGGAAGGTAAATTGGGTTCCCAAAGGTACACTTGTATCTAGGGAAAATGCCACTGACAGAAAAGGACCCAAGCAAATTTGGGTACCTAAAATGAAACTCTGAACTTTGTTTTGCAGATTTGTCTTAAAGCAAGAAAGAGCAACAAATGGTATATGGACAGTGCTTGCTCAAGTCATATGACTGGTGATAAGGAGAAGTTCATCACCTTTAGAGATAAAAAGGGAGGAAATGTGACATTTGGAGGTAATCAATATGGCAAAATAGTTGGAATTGGCATTGTGGGCAAGAATCTTGAGGCATCTATTGAAGAGGTGCTGTTTGTAATTGGTCTCAAACATAATCTGCTAAGTGTGAGTCAGACATGTGACAAGGGTAACTGGGTACTGTTTGACTCAAAATTTTGCCTGGTCATCAGAAAAAGTGATCACAAAGTAATCCTCAAGGCTCAAAGGGATAATAACTGTTATACTATTGATCTTGATGAACTTCCTTCCTTAGATTCTATCTGTTTGATTAGCCAGGATAATGATAGTTGGCTGTGGCATAGAAGATTAACACATGTTAACATGAACCAACTGTCAAAACTAGTTAAGAATGAGTTAGTCACTGGTTTACTAAAAATCTCTTTTGAAAAAGACAAACAATGTGATGCATGCCTTAAAGGAAAACAAACTAAATCATCTTTTAAATCTAAAAATATAGTGACCACATCTAGATCACTGCAACTATTGTATATGGATCTGATTGGTCCATCTAGAGTAAAAAGCATTGGTGGAAATTTGTATGTTCTTGTGATTGTGGATGATTACTCTAGATTTACCTGGACCTTGTTTCTTTCTTCAAAAAGTGAAACATTTGATGCATTTGTAACCTTAGCTAAGAAAGTGCAAAATGATAAAGGTATTTCTATTGTATCTATCAGGTCTGACCAAGGAGGGGAGTTTGAAAATTCATGCTTTCTAGAATACTATGATGAACATGGAATTGATCACAACTTCTCTGCTCCAAGAACTCCTCAGCAAAGTGGAGTGGTGGAAAGAAAGAACAGAACAATTGGAGAAATGGCAAGAGCAATGCTGAATGAAAAGGAACTCTCTCAAGTATTCTAGGCTGATGTAGTAAACACAGCAAGCTACATCATTAACAAAGCCTACATCAGACCAATCCTAAGGAAAACTCCTTATGAATTGTATAAAGGAAGGAAGCCAAACCTTTCACATCTACATGTGTTTAGTTGTAAATGTTTCATCCACAGCAATGAAAAGGAGAATCTGGGTAAGTTTGATGCCAAATCTGATGAAGATATATTTCTGGGTTATTTTAGTATCAGTAAAGCATATAGAGTTTTCAATAAGAAAACTAAATCTGTAGAGGAATCTGTGCATGCTGTGTTTATTGAAAATGAAACAGTTTCCAAGCATGTAATTGATGAAGATGATCTTATTTCGAACTTTAAGAACTTAGATATTTCTGAAGAAGGTAAAACTGAACTTCCAAAAAGATCTGAATCTATTAACATAGAGGAAGATATTCAGGAAAAAGACTTTGAGAATGAGAATAATGAAGATATATCTCAAGAACTCCTTAAAACTTGGAGATATCAAAGGAATCATCCGGTTGATCAAGTGATTGGAGATGTTCAAGAAAGAGTTAAAACCAGAAAATAGCTAAGGGATCAAATGATTAACTGTGCTTTTATCTCTCAAATTGAACCTAAGTGTGCTGAAGAAATCTTAACTGATGAATAATGGATTCTGGCTATGCAAGATGAATTAAATCAGTTTGAAAGAAATCAAGTTTGGGATTTAGTGTCTAGACCTAGAAATCACCCTATCATTGGCACTAAATGGGTCTTTAGGAATAAACTCAATGAATCAGGAACAATAATAAGAAATAAAGCAACATTGGTTACCAAAGGATATAATCAAGAAGAAGGTATTAATTTTGAGGAAACCTTTGCTCCAGTTGCAAGATTGGAAGCAATTAGAATCCTATTGGCCTATGCATGTATGAAACACATAATGTTATATCAAATGGATGTGAAAAGTGCTTTTCTAAATGGATATATTATGGAAGAAGTTTATGTAGACCAACCTCCAGACTTTGAGGACTCTACAAAACCAAACCATATTTATAAACTAAAGAAAGCTCTTTACGGTTTAAAACAAGCTCCTAGAGCATGGTATGAAAGGCTAAGCAACTTTCTAACTGCAAAGGGATTAAATAGAGGAAAATTAGATACTACTTTGTTCACTAAGAAAGAAAACAAAGATTTACTTATTGTTCAAATTTATGTTGATAATATTATATTTGGTGCTACTGATGAATCTCTTTGTAAGAATTTTTCTAAGTTAATGCAGGGTGAATTCGAAATGTCAATGATGGGTGAGCTTAACTTCTTTCTTGGACAGCAAATTAAGCAATGTGGTGATGGTATCTTCCTCAACCAATCAAAATATCTGAAAGAGTTGCTGAAAAAGTTTGGATAGAAAAAGCCAAGCCAATGGGAACTCCTATGGCTAGTGCAACTAAGCTTGATATGGATGAATGAGGAAAAACTTTTGACATAACTCAATACAGAAGAATGATTGGATCTCTGCTATACCTAACAGCTAGCAGACTTCACATCATGTTTAGTGTCTGTATGTGTGCAAGATTCCAATCATGTCCCAAAGAAACCTATTCAACTGCTGTGAAATACATCTTCAGATATTTAATTGGAACATCACAAATGGGATTTCGGTACCCAAAGGGCAATGGAGAAGATCTCATTAGATACACTGATACTGACTTTGCTGGATTCAAAACTAACAGAAAAGTACAAGTAGAACATGTTAGTTCATTGGAGGATCCTTGGTGTCATGGTTCAGCAAGAAGCAAACCAATATGGCTCTATCCACTGCAAAAGCTGAATATATTACAGCCGGTAGCTATTGTGCCCAAGTTATTTGGATGAAGCAACAGCTTGAAGATCTTGAGATTGAGATGAAGGAAATACCAATAATGTGTGACAACCGAAGTGCTATTAACATCACAAAGAATCCTTTCATGCATTCAAGGGCCAAGCATATTAAAGTTAGGCATCACTTTATAAGGGACCATGTTCTGAAAGGAGAAATCATATTAGAATACATCCCTACCAAGGATCAAGTTGCTGACATTCTAACAAAGCCCCTTCTAGAAGATAGACATTGTAAAATCAGAAGAGAATTAGGTATGGTAAATCCCAATGAACTGTAAGTATATCCTTATATCTATCTAAATTAAAGTTTCTGATATTGAATCAATTCTAACTTTAGCATCGGAGTATGTTTGATATAAGTTGTAGGTGCTCCTTACAAGTTCAAATGATAATAAAATCATATAATGGAGCTAATCAGGATGGCACAATCAAAAGATGAAGAATAAAGCTAGAAATTTGAGCATATGGATCTGTTCTGTAAGTTCAGAAAGTTGAAATTCGCATTTTAGATGTTTATTAGATGAATTTCCGTGGTTAAACTGTGTTTTTGTGAAGTTAGCATGTTCAAAGTTTGAATATGGATGCCCATCAGAAGAATTTTAGTTGGCCACACTCTGTAACAGTACTCTTCCGTCCTTCAAAATCGGTCTGTTGAACAACAGAAATTCAAATTTTAAAAAATGAAATGCAAATTTTGTCTCTATTCAACATGACTAATATACGAATCTCCATCTCTTAAAATATGCATGTTGAAAAATTCTTTACAAAATGTTAAAATTCAAATTTTGGAATTAAAATTCATTTGTTGTAACATGCTCACATTATTGGTTCTCTGAGAGATGAATTTTCATAAGTAAAGTTCGTCTGTTTCTTGTTTTGTTCATAATTCCTTATTACCTGATTCTTTCAAATTTCAAACTTTGTTGAAGCAAAGTTTATTTGTTCATCCATTGTTTCCAAATCAAGTCTCTGTCAGATGAACTTCCAAGTGAAAATTCATCTGTCAATAAGTCTTGCTGAATGTATTAACTTGTAACTGCTCGAAGTTGGAATTTTGACCTTTCAAAATTCATCTGTTTTACATACGTTAAAACTGAAAGTCGTCCTCTGAACAGACGTAACCCTATTCGTCTCTCTCACAAGTCTGTTCAAATTCTCTCTTTAGTTCCCATTAACTCCATTTGTGAACATTCATTTCTCACCGATTAAACTTCTTTTCGCACCTTGTAAACCCTTTCTTTGTATCTTTCTTAATCATTCCTCAACGAGAATGGCAAGAGTCAAGAACCCAGAGGTTGGGAAGGGAGAGTCACGGCCAAAGAGATCTGTAAAATCCCAATATGCCTCCAAGGAGAGTGAAGCTTAGAAAAGAAAAGGAAAATCCAGCAAGACAACACCCTCCAAAAGGCAGAAAACTACTTCACGGGCAGACTCAAAGAAATCTGCACCCTCTCCTTCGAAGAAAGCAGAGCCTACTGCTCCTGCAATTCCTATTATTGCTGTATTTTCTTCCTTCTCTAGTACTGAATCTGGAGAATATCAACTAACCTCACTCCCATTGTGGAGCAATGCTCATATTTTTGGAGAATACACTACCAAATTTGTCAGCAAAAAGGTAATCAAGCCTCACTGCATGAATTTGGAAGAATTCATAGTTTCTAACAACTTTGATGCTAGGCTTTGGATGGCAAGATATAAAAATTTGTTAAAAATACTTGAAAGATATGATGATGAGGTAGTCAAGACCTGGTATGCCTATTTGTAATTCAACAGCAAGAAGAAGAAATGGGAAGTGAATCAAAGGTCAAGGACCATCTGGCTAACAGATGAAACTTTTAATGAGGTTTTAGAAATTCTAGGGCAAAACGGTCTAAAGATTGACATTACAGCCTCAAGGTATATGGATGAGGCTGAAACCACTGATGAAAAAGCGGGTCTTTTTCTGAACTACAAGGAAAGCATAATTCTGAACACTCTGTTCAGAAGAAAAGACAATAGGCCACCTCTAAGCTTGCTGAAGCTAGCTGACCTTAGTGCTCAAGTCAGAATCCTGCATTATATCGTGTCTAGGATTATCTTCAACAAAGGAGGCAGTTTCAATCTGATTACAAGGGCTGAAGCACATATGATGGCAGCTATTATGCGTAGGAAGCTTATCAACATGGGACACATCATCCTCCAATGTATGATTAAGGCAAGAGATCAGAGGAAAGATTCCTCCCTTCCCTATGCAGCAATTATCTCCAAGATACTTCAGTATGCCCAAATCCAACATCTAGAGAAAGGAAAAGGGAAGCCTACTGAAGTCTTCACAGAAAAAGAGCTGCAAAGGATGTGAATAGAGAAGAAAGATGGGACATGGATTGGAAAGGGAGCTGGAAAGACTGAAGACCTGTTCTTTGATGAAGAAGCCTCCCAACAGTAAGAAGGAACCTTTGAAGCTACTCCAAAATCCATACCTCATCCTTCTCAGCTTGTTCCATCTCCATCTCAGCCTCTTCAAGCTCAAGTACCATCAACTCCTTATACTCGAGCAAAGCCAATAAAGATCACTGAGTTGTATGACGGTCTGTCTGCACTCATGCTTAGCATCAAAGATGAGCAAAATGCCAAGTTTGCTCATCTACAAGACCAGGTACATCAGTTAGCAAGGAATATGAAAGTGTGGCTGATGCATATGAAGACATCTGGAGTGTCATTCCCTCCACATCAACTCCACCTCAGCCAGGATTCTTTGAGCCTGTCATGTCTCCTACACCTGAGCCTCCAAGTCCTTTCGTGCTAGCCTCCCTTGAACCAGATAATATAGTGCATGATACTGAGGCTGCTGGCACATTAACCATACCACAGGCCTCCAGTAATGAGGCAAGTCCTGGTCCTTCCTTGGACTATGGAATGGAGGAAGAGGCCCCTCTAGAACCAAGCTCCAATGAGTTCATTCCTGCAGTTGCTCAGGATTTGATTCTCTTATCTAAAAAATCTGAGCAAGTTGAGAAACTAGTGGCAGCCATTACCACCTCACCATTCATGCAAGCTACCCTGAATGAAAAGAGAAACATTGTACCTTATGTTGATCTAGAGACTATTGCTTATAATGCTCTCTTACAAGCTCAAAGATTAAGACTTGAAGAAATGTTTCGTCCTCCTGCTTTCTCATCTGTTTTCACTTTTGGTCTCTCAAAGGCATGAAGAGCTCAATTGGTTGTCATTAAGCAAGAAGTGCAAGAACTTCTTGAACTCTCTGATGATGAGAATTCTAATTCTGAAGCTTCTGGGTCTTTGCCAAGACTTAATCCAGATCTGTCATTTATTTCTGTGATTCTTCAGGCCATTCCAGTATCTCAAATCCCTCTTCTTGCTAACTTTATCCACCTTCCTGATGATGCCAAAAAGGGGGAGAAGTCCGAGCAAACTGGAACTGGAAAGGCTGCAATAAAGCCTTCTAGCAAGACCTACAGCAAGAAGTCCAAGTCTAAGAAGAAGTTATTAGATCTTAGGATTGCTTGGTCCTTCTTGTAATATAGTTTTTGTCTTAAGAATGATAAATCTTTGTTCTGAACTTTGTTCTACATTTTATGATTACCATGTTCTGACTTTGTAATGAAAACTTAAATGGCTTAATGAATCTCTCTGTTTGATTTGCTGTACATGATATCTTATCTTTTGAATTATAATGTATATGTTGAGGGGGAGCTTGCTAAAGTAAACCCAAGTACTAATTCAGTTTGCAAGTGTTTTGTCATCATCAAAGAGGGGAAGAATGTTGAATCAAGTGTTTTAATGATTCAAAACCAACCTTCTAGAGCTTGGAAAGAAGATATCAAAGATGCATGGAAGATCCCAAATGGAGAAATCTAAGTAAAATCAGTAAATGATTAGATATAGGATTTTTTACTATGTTTAAGTTAAGTAAAAGACTTTGATTTGGCAAAAAATTGTTTTTAGAAATCTGATTCCATGTTAATTCATGGAATACCTGAAAAACACCAACTAACAGATGAACTTTAAAGTGTTAAAGCTGATATATTACTTTGAAAATTAGAACTTTGACTTTTGAAATTCAAATTTCGAATTGAAAATAAGTTAGTCAGAAAAGAGAATCCTTTGACAGACAAACTTTGAGTGCAGAAATTCGAACTATGGCATGAGTCTGATAAGATACTTCTCTGACAGATAAACTTTGTGTTTTGAAAATTCAAATTTATGATAAAACATAATTCATAAAAATGAAAATTTGTCTGAGGATATGACAAAGCTCATCTGAAAGTGAAGTTTAAAAAGAGTCCAAAATTAGCTCACTGACAGACGAACTTTGACTTTGAAAATTTGAATTTTAGAAACACAGCTTACAAGTCTATTATGATAATCTGTTAATATACGAATGTTGGTTTTTAGAAATTCAAACTTTGAAATAAGTCTGATAAAAGCTCCCTCTGACAGACAAATTTTGAATCTTGAAAATTTGAATTTCAAAAAGATAAACTATTGTGCCTTATTGAGCTGCCTACTGACAGACGAATTTTGGGCACCAAAATTCGAACTTCGAAGGTACTGTAGCAATATGGGACAACTGTTCACACTTATCAGAAGAACTTTAACTTGAAAATTCGTATGTTCCAACAAAGAAACATTCTTTAAAGATAAAAATTCAAACTTTGCTTCATAATAGATGAACTTTGAAGTTCAATGTTAAAGTCTTTAACTTTTGGTATCTGCGAAATTCGTCTGTTGACTAACCAAAATTTGAACTTTGAGTGTCAGAAGCATTAAATGCGGTTGGTGAACGGATAGTTTTTCAGAGTAATCGTTGGGTAACGTCTCTAACTGTTAGATCTTATCTCTAACGAATAGTTAAGACATAAATCTATAAATAGAACTTTATTTGAAATTGTGGGAAATAAATTTACATTATATATACTAAAACTCTGTCAAATTCTCAACTCAAAGTCTCTTACTCTCATACTTCATTCTTCTACACTTCAACTTTTATATACACTCTAAATGAGAGAGTTCATTTATTGTAATCAATCTTATCTTCATGTGGAAGAAAAATTTTCTTGTGAAGAGATATCACAAGGAATTTGGGAAGCACTTTGTTAGAGCGCAAAAAGAGAGGTTGTAAGCTCTAAGAACAAAGCATCAAAGTTGTACTGAAGCAATTGCAAGAAGCCAATTGAATTCTTACAAGATAGTGGATAATCTCAAATAGTTGTTTAGGGACTGGACGTAGGTCAAGATAAAGAGACCGAACTAGGATAAACATCTATGTCTTCTCTTCTCCTTTACTGCTTTTACATTGCTATTCATTTATACTCTGTTTTATTGTCTCTCTTGTCTTCACCACATTCTTGACTTTTGCAGAAAATTTTAATCTTCCTAATTCACCCCCTCTCTTAGGAAACCAGCATATCTAACAGGTTGAAGATATTGATTTTAGATAAGACTAACAATTTAAGTGATACAACTTCAAATATTGTATACAAAATAGTGTTTAATAATCTTAACTGATAGTTTTGCATTATCATTTCCTTTATGGTTACTTATTATTAATGCATTAATTACTTTGTAATGCTATTTCGTTCTCCAATTATATGTATAATTTTATCATTAAAAAATGCAGATAGTTTTATTGACCCTGTGCATCGCATAGGTTACATACTAGTTCCCTAAATAATTACAAGAATCAACCTAAGCTTGTTTTTTAATTTAAAATGTAATTATTTTAAAAAAAGTTTATCCGGCAATGATACTTGAACTCCATAAAAACATCCACAACAATGCAAAAAGTTTGCTATGATGCCGCTTTCATAAGTTCCACCTTATTATGATAGGAAAAAATGCAATACCATTGGTCCTTAGAACAAGGAACAACATCGATTAACAAGTAGTGGCAAATGTGCTCTCTAATTTGTTATGCATTTCACTAGTAGAAAATTTGTCTTTCTAACCTTTCAAGCAAAGGTCAATCCTAATCATCATAATGAGAGGATTGCATAGAGTGTGCTTTAGTCATGTTTTAGTTTAATAAATATGAATTTAAGTTAGTGGGAAACAAGCTTGGACAAGACTATATGAGATAATGTAGAACTTTCTCATTTTGGTACTCTGATATCAATTTAAGCCTAGGTGCGATTTAGAGGAAAATGAGTAATTCTTGTAGAAATCTTGTTAAATATGGATTCTAGGAATCATGTTGTTCATGGAATTGCAGTCATGTGAGAGTTGGAATCATGATTAAAGGATGTTATTCATATGTTCTACGAGTATGACAATACTTTTGCTTCGTATTTAGAACCATTATTTACAAACTACCAAAATTAGGATTGATATACATTATGTGAAAGTGAGTTAAGTGGTTAGGTGAATTCAATTGATCAACTTGAGGGTTTAAATGAATATTATATAAAAAATTGGGTGAGTACCTTGGTACACAAGTAGATTTGGGTAAGGAAAAGTTGTTATATAACGATTTGACCGAGAAATTAGATAGGAAGCTTGAGAATTGGAAAGCAATTTTATTACCACAAGCTGGAAGAGCTACTTTAATTAAATCAGAGGCAATCTCCACCTTAATTTATCCTCTATCCTGTTTTGAATTGCCTAAGAAATATTGCCATGAAATATATATGAAACCAGCAAATTTTTTCCTAGGGTTATAACGGTAATTAAAGGAAAATGCTTTTGATTAAATGGGATAAACTTTGCAAAAACAAAGTTCAAGGAGGGTTGAGGTTGAGCTTTAAAAAAAACTGAAATTTTGAATAGGGCTTTATCAGCAAAAGGTGTATGGAGACTGTTTACAGCTAGAAAAGACTAATTACTTATTTAAGTGTTAGTACCTAAATATTGTAGCAAACTATATCAAGGTACACTGCAAGTTAGATGAGTGGAATCTTGGAATTGAAAGGATATAAGAACAACTGGGCACATTATTATAAACAATGGTGACCTATATAGGCAAAGCCATAAACTTTACTTACTACATTTGATGACCTCATTCTCCTCTACATGATAAGGGAATATGAAATTTGGAGTTGTTGTAAAGATATCATGATTTGAAAGTAGTTAAAAATAAATAAAAGAGCTTACATTTTCCACAACAAATGAAGACAAATTGAGTTGGAAAAAAATCCTTCTATTCAATGTTCAATAAAACAGGGATATTTTACCATTTTTTAGCAACAGTATGGTGGTATTAGAAATTCTACTTTCGCAACCTTGGATAGAATCTGGAAAATGAATAAGGCTTAGAGTTAAACTTTCCATTTGGAAGCTAATGAGCCCAATATTAAAATAGGCTGAACTCGTAGAACAAATACCAAGGGACTTGATGAGATAAGAGGAGAAACAAGTGGTGAGGGAAAAAAGATGAAATAGACCCATACCAGGCTACCTAAACTATTAGTATGTGTATGGGTGTAAGGAATGATGGATCATAAAGTGGGTTTTTGGGTCCTAAGCAGCTTGTGGAAGGGGATCATTGGAGTGTTTGTGTTTGTCTTGAGGAGAGTGGCCTGACCCTTTTTATGGATATAAGCTTGTGAAGGTTTCGGGGGAGTGTAGTGTGTGTTTGTGATCTTTTGGTTTTATATTTCAATGTCCTACATTAGTTACTATCTAACAGGGATTTCCACTGCAGTTTGGATTGTGTTCAAATTGTAAAATGCATTACTGAAGTGTGAATCCTTTTCTGTACATAATATAATCCAAGTTTCCAACAAAAGCTTGTTCATTATGGTTTCAATCAATGAGACTTTGAAGGAACATCACAAAGGGAATAAATAGGAACCCAAGAGGGAGCTGATTGGTACCCAAGAGGGATGAGTACCCAAGAAAGATGAGGAACCCTCTCCCAAAAGCTAGCTATTTAGGTAGGAGAAACAATCTACTTATATACCTCATTAAGCATTCCATACTACTCAATGTGGGACTTTGGTATCTCATATTACACCTAAGTCCCCATTAGTGCCCCCCTTAAGAGCCGACATCCCAACGGCTGCATATTATGACACTTCACTCGATGAGACTTCACTCGACTCCCCTATCTGTCACAACCCTCCGTAGGTAGACTTTTCTGGAACTGTCGACATCTCAGCACTAATACTATTTATAGGTACCCAAGTGAGATGGAGAATCCTCCCCAAAAGTTAGCTATTGAGGTGGGAGAATCAATCCAATTATATACCCCATTGAGCATCTCATGCTCCTCAATGTGTGACTTAGGTATCTCATACTACCCAAGTCACCATTAGGAGCATCTTCTAATTTACTATAACATAGACAAATTGATTGGTTTGGGACTCAGCTTGGATTGATCAACTTGATCCTGGTCTTTCCAAGAACATATAGCAAGTGGCCAAAGGGACTAAAAGAAGTAGTGAAAGAGAAACCTACTAGTCACAAGGAATGAATTAAGGGAGTAGTTGGAGTTTTCCTTTTATTATAACTCTCAATTCAATAGTATTTTGTGGAGAGAGCTATCCTCTCGAATGCCAAAGGGTTCTATATCTGTGCTATTGTGTGATTGTAGATAGTAGATATTCTCAAATTAATGAAGATAGGACTAAGAATTAATTGGCCACACTAGGGTTTATCTGGTCGCATACTTTATTTAATAAGAAACACTGCATTTATAGAGGCAACACTCTTATTTGAATTACCTTGCAATATTCTTCTTAGAACTTATCCAAACACAACTTAATGCTAGTATCTTGATCAAAGTTTTTGGGTGCACTGCATTTGTTCATCGAAATAATAAGCTTGAGCCCATAGCTATAAAATGCATATTCATTCAATACAAAAAGTGTTGGATGTCACATTCCATGAAGAAAAACCTTCTCATATAGAAAAAAAATTCATTTAGGGGTAGTATAAGGAAAAAGAATAGAGAGCTTGAAAAAGAAGCCTATATACCTATGCCTCCGGGGTTTGAAGTTGAGGTGGCTTGTGTAATTGAATGAATTAGAGAATTTTCTTTCCGCTCTCTTTTCTCATCTCTCTCATTTCTATCTATTATTCTCTCTTCCTTCTCTCTTCTCTCTCTATTATCTACCTATTCCTTATTATCTCCAGAACAAAACTCATAAAAACTTATTGATAATCATTTCAGTTACGTTTCACTAGGAAAAACAAGAAAAAAAAAACCTTTAGTCCATCAATCCAATCACATTCCCAATTTCCCATAATACAACTCATGTTAGATCATCTTGAAAGTAATACAAGACACACATCAAGACAACGCAACAATTACAAACATAAAACAAAACAAAGAAACAAGTTAAAAGAACGCATTAACACATGGAACCCTAAAGACACTAAGCAGTAATTTAAAGAGAAAATTCTAGATAAATATAAAGGAATGAATATTATTCCAAAAAGGTACCACAATTTACCATAATTCCAAAAATCTACCCAGGTTTGACATTGTTAACAAGGCCGACTTCCCCAGAGGGGGGTGAATTGGGAAGATTGAAATTTTTCTGCACAAAGTGAAATGGGTGAAGATAGCACAGCATAAGGGAAGTAATGTGCAAAACAGAGCAAGCTGAAAAAGTAAAGATGAGGAGAAGAAGACTCAGTAATTTATCCTGGTTCGGTCTATCCACTAGACCTACGTCCAGTCCCCAAGACAACTCTTGAGATTTTTTAACTATACAGCAAGAATTCAACGGGCTTCTTGCTAATGCCTCAATACAAAGAGTATGCTCTGTTTCTGGGGCTTTCTCAATCTCTCTAAGCACTTCTACAATATGCTTCCCAATCTCCTTGTGATTTCCCCTCACAAGTAAATCTATCTTCCAGATGAAGAGTAGATTGTTTACAAAGATATAACTCTCTTGAATAGAGTAAATATGAAGGTTAAAGTACAGATATTGAAGTTGAGAGGATAAAAGCTTTTGAGAAGAAGATTTGGCAAAAATTCGGTATATACAAATTTGATTTGTTACCCATAACTTCAAATGATGTTATATTTATAGATTTAGGTCTCAAATGTCCGTTAGAGACAAAATCTATCCGTTGGGGAAGTTATCCAATGGTTATTCTGAAAAACTATCCGTTAACCAACCACATTTAATGCTTCTGACATACTAAAATTTGAATTTTGGTTGGTCAACAGATGAATTTCGAAGGAACCGAAGGTTAAAGCTTCCAACATTGCAGCACGAAGTTCGTCTGTTCATGAAGTGAAATTTGAATTTTGAAACTTACAAAATATTTTCACAATGTGACATATGAATTTTCAAGAAGAAAGTTTTTCTGTTAAGTGTGAACAGTATTTTCAATTTTCTACAATGCCTTCGAAATTCGAATTTTGGAAACCCAAAATTCGTCTGTTACTAGTACGTTCAAAAGGCACAGTAGTTCACTTTCTTCGAAATTCGAACTTTGAAAGAGTGAAGTTCATCTGTCAGAGTGACTCTTTTCAAACTAACTTCAATATTCGAATGTTACAGGACTTTGTCATTCATATTTCAATGTTTTATTTCAACAGTCTCAAAAACATAGCTTCTGAAAATTCAAATTTTAATGTTCAAATTTCATCTGTCAGAGAGCAATTTTGAAACTTAATATAATCTTGCTTTCAAATGAACTTTAACATTATTTCAGATGATTTTTTTTTTTAGTTTTCACAAATTGCATTTTGTCTGAAATTCAAATTTTGAAGACTTAAAGTTCGTCTATTACAAAGAAGCTTCTTTCAGACTTATATGAAAATTCGAATGTTAAAAGGCCAAAGTTTGTCTGTCAGAGAGCGTTTTTCAAACTCAATTTCTTCTTGATTTCAGATGAACTTCAACATTATTTCAGATGAATTTCTTTGGTTTTCACAAACTGCATTTTATCTGAAATTCGAATTTTGAAGATGTGAAGTTCGTCTGTCGCAAAAAGGCTTCTTTCAAACTTGGATAAAAATTCAAATTTTAGAAAACCAAAATTCGTCTGACAGAGAGACATCTATTCAGATTTATTCAGTTTTAGCTCGAAATTCGAATTTCCAAAGGCAAAGTTCGAATTTCCAATATAACAGTTCAGTTTAAACATTCAAACTTCGTCTGTTTCTGGGTATTTTTCACATAAGTCAAGATTTATCATAAAATCAAGGTTTAAAAACATCTTTTCTTAAAATCAAAATCTTTTACCCTCATTTAAACATAACAAAAGATCCTGCAGAAGATCTAGCAGCTATTACTCAAATTCTTCACTTGAAACACTTTGATCTCCTTTGATATCTTCAGTCCAAGCTCTTGGATGTTGGTTAGGAATCATCAAAACTCTTGATTCAACATTATTATACAGTTAAATTTGATGACACATTGATAATATAAGATAATGCATTGTGTAATACTAAATAGAATAAACATTTAATTCTTTGGAAAAAAATGTACTTTGCCAAAAATATACTTTGTTTAGTTAAATTTATTATGCTATGTTTCATAAAAGTGAAAATTTCTCTTACTTAAAAAAAGGAGAGAGGTTAAAAAATTATTGAGACGATTGGAAATTAAAATCAGATACATTAATAGATAAGCTAATTGTCTTGCTGATGCTCTAGTTAGATTTGCAAGGTTAAATCATGTTAGCAATGATTTTTTGAGAGAACCACCAGATTTCATGGGTGGTATTGTATTGTAGAATCATTTGCGACTTATCTCTCCTTTGACATAATTGTTTTTCTTTGGGTTTAGCCCACTATTATTTTTTACCAAAACAAGAAAAAATCATATTTTTAAAAAGGTTTGATCAGTTGACAATATGAGGAATATAAATAATCAAATATATCACTATAAAATTTACAATTGAAATCAATGCTTTATAAAACCATTAATTAAACCTACATAATAAATATATCTGTCTCTATATATAAAATTTATAGTTGTAGAAACTACAACTATTTATATATCAGGTACAATATGTTTTGTCATAAATTCCATACAATCCGCAACCTTCATTGCTCATATGCAAAGGATCATAACTTTATATGACTTTGAGTTGCACATTTTGTGTTTTTTGACTCTTGAGTTTTTTTTTTTTAAATGGGAAGGAGTACTTCATTAATGAATTAGGAATACTGCAAGCCCTCCAAGAACAAAACAAGGAGGAAGGTACAAGGCAAAAAACCATGGACAAGTGAAGGACAATTTGTGGGAAAGCTAATTACAATTCAAAAAATCAAGCTCATCAGCAAGACGCTAGTTGTTGAGCATATGGTGGACGAGAGCTTGGACAGATAAGAGGAGAGATTCAAGAGTCATATCTTCTCTCATGAAATTTCTCATGTTTCTATCATCCTATAATTTCCAAATTATAAAGGTAAATGCTAGTTTCCATTCTATGCTCACAACATGTAAATTGCTTCAAAGCCAATGTTCAAGGGAAACATTAAGAAACTCCTGCCAATATGCCCCTTCAATAACCATCACCAAACCTCTTTTGCTAGTTTGCATTCCTTGAAGACATGGTTAATATCTCTTGTGCATGAGTTATAGACTTAGCAAGAATCATCATGAGTGAGATGTCTTCAAACTCTCTCACTGTTGGTTAGTAATCTATTACTCAATAATAGCCAAAGGAAGGATTTGACTCTTTGTATCCTAGGCCACTTCCAAGCCAACTTTCACTTGCCATTTTCAGCATCCCAATTCTCCCTACATATTGCATTATAGTTTGAGGAAACAGTGAACCTTCTATTGCTAAAAAGACTCTGGGTGCATTGTGGCAACCTATCCTTATCCTTTGGAGGGCTAAGTTTTGCTACATGTAAATTGATATTAAGAGGAAGCACGTGCTCAAAATTTTCCTAGTCCCATTTATGATTAGCGGTTACATAATGAGAGATTGATCTGTTTAAGCTCTCATCATCCTAGGAAGTTAGAAAGAGGAATTTCACTGGGCCAAGTTCTCCCACCCAATTGTCACTCCAAAATTTAAGCTTTGATCCATTACCTAGCTCCCATTTGATGCCAATGTTCGCATCTTCGCAAACAACTAGAATACTTTGCCAAAGATATGAACATGATTTCTTTTTTATATTGCTAAGGTGATTATCATGACATCCATATTTTGATCACAAGACTTGTACCCAAAGTACCTTTGGCTTAGACACCACTGTGAAAGCAACCTTCATTAAAAAAGCTTGGTTTTGACTTCTCAATTTCTTTAAACCACATCCTCCATTAGACAAAGATTCACAAAGCTTGTCCCAATTAATAAACTAAATATCATCCTTGTCCTCTATTGATCCCTATATGAAGTTTCGGATCATCCTCTTGATTTTATCAGAGTAAAAGATTAGTAGTTTAGAAATTTGCATTGAGTAATATGGTATAGTAGTGAAGACTGATTTTGTTAGAGTGATGTGCCCCGCTAATGAGAGGGTTTGTACTTTCAGCTAGTTAATTTTCACTGTAAACGATCATCCACATATGCATAAGTGGCTTTTGGAACTCTCGAGTGTTAGATGGGGACATTGAGGTACTTCCCCAATGTTGAAATCTTAATAAATCACATATCTAACTAGCCACATGGTGTTTGACATTCTTGGAGAAGTAAATTCTTGTCTTTGAGCTGCTAACCTTATGCCTTGAGGATAAACATAATTCCTTTATGACCTTCTCAATTAAGGACACTTGAGGGCGGAGTTGAATCAAGAGTTTTGATAATTCCAAAATAACTTTTAAGAGCTTGGAATAAAGATATCAAAGGTGCCCAAAAGGTTTCAAGTGAAGAAATTCTGGATAAATCTATGCAAAGATAGATGTAGGATGATTAGTAGTATTTTATTTGAGTAAAAGACTTTGATTTGGTGAAAAGATGTTTTAAAACCTTGATTCTATGTTAAATCATGGAATATTTGAAAAACACCCACTAACAGACGAAGTTTGAAAGGTTAATACTAATCTGTCATAGTGAAAATTTGAACTTTGGCTTTGGAAATTCAATTTTTGTATTGAAACTGAATAAGTCTGAAAAGAAGCTTCTCTGACAGATGAATTTTGACTTGAGAAAATTTGAATTTTGATAAGTGTCTAAAAGAAGCTTTCAGTAACAGATGAATTTTGGGTTTTGAAAATTCAAATTTCAGAAAAAATGTAACTTATGAAAACTAAAGAAATTCATCTGAAATTATGTCAAAGTTCATCTGAAACCAAGTTTGAATTGGATTTCAAAATTGCTCACTGACAGACGAACTTTGAATATGAAAATTTGAATTTCAGAAACTAAGCTTGCGAGTCTGTTGCAATGATATGTTGACATACGAATAACAGTATTTATAAATTTGAATTTTGAAGTTAGTCTGAAAAGAGGTCTCTCTGACAGACGAACTTTGCCCTTTGAAAATTCGAATTTTGAATAATATGAACTATTATACCTTATAAACTAGCTACGAACAGACAAATTTTAGGGTTCCAAAATTTGAATTTCGAAGGCACCATAGCAAATTGAAAATACTGTTCACACTTAATAGAAAAACTTTCTACTTGAAAATTTGTATGTCACAAAATAGAAACACTTTCCAAATATCAAAATTCGAATTTCACTTCATGACAGACGAACTTCAGGCATTCAACGTTGAAGATGTTAACCTTCGATTTCTGTGAAATTCGTCTGTTGACCAACTGAAATTCGAATTTCAGAGTGTCAGAAGCATTAAATGCGGTTGGTTAACGGATAGTTTTTCAGAGTAACCGTTGGATAACTTCTCCAACGGATAGATTTTGTCTCTAACGAATATTTGAGACCTAAATCTATAAATATAACATCATTTGAAGTTATAGGTAACGATTTTAACATTGTATATACTGAAACTCTGCCAAATCATCTACTCAAAGTCTCTTACTCTCTCACTTCAATATTTTGTACTCCAACTTTCATATTTACTCTGTTTAAGAGAGTTTAATCTTTCTAAACAATCTTATCTTCATCTGGAAGATAGATTTTCTTGTGAGGGAATATCACAAGGGATTGAGAAGCACTTTGTAAGAGTGCATAGAGTGAATGAGTGAGCTCTAGAAACAGAGCATCATCTTTGTACTGAGGCATTTGCAAGAAGCGCACTGAATTCTTACGAAATAGTGGAAAATCTCAAGTGGTGACTTGAGGACTAGACATAGGTCAAGTGGAGAGACCAAACCAGGATAAATATCTGTGTTTTCTTCTCTTTACTGCAACTTTTATAGTTTATTCTTTTATACTCTATTTTACTATCTATATTTTGCTTTCTTCACCTTCTTGACATTTTGTAGAAAATTTTCAAGCTTCCCAATTCACCCCCCTTTTGGGAAGCCAGCCTATCTAACAAGCGGGAGGTGTCACCAAAGAGTATCAAGTCATTCGCAAAAACTAGATAGGATAAAGGCTTCCATATACCATGCTCAACAAGGTTTTTAATCACCCATGATAGTCTCTCCATACATAGGACAAAGATGTATGGTGAGAGCAGTCACCTTGGCAGATGTCCCTTGAAGGTTTGAATTCATCTATTGGTTAGCCATTCCATAAAGTTTGCATCACTAGATAGAAAATGGAAGACATGATTCATTGAACCACATGGCTGAGGAGACCAACATCCTTCAACATGTCCTTGATAAAATCCCATCTCAATCTGTGAAAGGCCTTCTCTAAGTCTACTTCGATGGCTATCCATCCTTGGCTTTTAGATTTCTATTTTATTGAGTGAAGAGTTTCTTGGGCAATGATTATGTTGTCTGTAATATTATGGCCCTTGATAAAGCTTGATTGGTTCTAAAGTGTAATAGAAGGCATGATACTCTTGAGTCGATTTGCCATAATTTGAGTGATGACTTTGTAGATGACATAACACAAGCTAATCGATTTGCATTCTATGAGAGTTTGCGGGTAATCAATTTTGGGCACTAATGCCAAGAGACACTAGGTAATGTCCAAGCATATATTTCCCCCTATAAAAACATTATGTACAAATTGGAAAAGAGAAGGGCTAATGATGTGCCCTTGGCTTTGGAAGAAAAGAGGATGTAATCTGTCTACACCTGGAGCCTTTAGTGGTATCATCTCAAACAAAGCAAATTTGGTTTCTTCCAAAGTTATATCCTTATGCAATAGATCACAATCATTAGCATCAAGAGTAGGAAACATACCTCTAAAGTAGGGTATAGGTGACATTTGTTCCTCGAGAGTGCATAGGTTGAGCAAGAAATTCCCTCCCATGTTGGCTAGGGTCTCCTCATTAGTTTGCCTTTTGCCACTTTTATCTTTTAACATGGTATATTACCGCAATGACATCCGCATGCTGTAGTATGAGAGTATGATGCATTCTTATTATCAAGTGAGATCCAATCATTTCGGGATTTCTGCATCTATATGATTTCCTTTTAGAGAAAAGCTTTCTCATGTAGCTGTTTAAGTTCAAGGCTCACTTAATCTCAAAGAATATGATCTCTCCAGAGATTTCTCAACACCAGTAATACAAGCTTTCATGTATCTCTTTCTTTTACCAATATTGCCAAAAACATTACCATTCTATTCAAGGTTTCTCAAATATTTTGATGTTTCCTAAGATATTTAGGCTGCTAGCCCAACAATCCTTCACCAATTTCTAAAACCCTCCGTGAGTCAACCATGCAGCATCGAATTTGAAAAGGGAAGGTGCGCTTTTGGGCTTTGATGTAGGTTCCATGTCAATAAAAAGAGGCTTGTGATCTAACAATAGCTAGGAAAGATAGGTTACCATTGAATTAGGAAAGATGTTAGACCAAGCAATATTTGCTAAGGCCTGATCCAAACGTATCAAAACAATTCCCCTCCTCTAGGTTAATTTAGGGCCTATTAAACCCAAGTCTGCAATAACCGTAGTGAGTGAATGGCTAGGGTTTTGAAAATTCGAATTTCAGACAAAATGAAACTTATGAAAACTAAAGAAATTCCTCTGAAATTATTCAAAGTTCATCTGAAACCAAGTTTAGATTGGGTTTCAAAATTGCTCACTGACAAACGAACTTTGAACATGAAAATTCGAATTTTAGAAACAAAACTTGTGACTTTGATATATTGATATGCTGACATACGAATGACAGTATTTGTAAATTCGAATTTTAAAGTAAGTCTGAAAAGAGGTTTCTCTAACAGATGAACTTTGCCCTTTGAAAATTTGAATTTCGAATTAGATAAACTATTGTGCCTTATAAGCCAGCTACGGACAGACAAATTTTAGGATTCCAAAATTCGAATTTCGAAGGAATTATAGCAAATTGAGAATACTGTTCACACTTAACAGAAAAACTTTCTACTTGAAAATTCGTATGTCACAACATAGAAACACTTTCCAAATATCAAAATTCAAATTTCACTTCATGACAGACGAACTTCGGGCATTCAACGTAGAAGTCTTTAGTCTTCGGTTCTGTGAAATTCGTCTGTTAACTAACTGAAATTCAAATTTTAGAATGTCAGAAGCATTAAATGCGGTTGGTTAACGGATAGTTTTTCAAAGTAATCGTTAGATAACTTCTCCAACGGATAGATTGTGTCTCTAACGTATAGTTGAGACCTAAATCTATAAATATAACATCATTTGAAGTTGTAGGTAACGATTTTAACTTTGTATATACTGAAACTCTGCCAAATCATCTACTTAAAGTCTCTTACTCTCTCACTTCAATATTTGTACTTCAACTTTCATATTCACTCTGTCTAAGAGAGTTTAATCGTTGTAAACAATCTTATCTTCATCTGGAAGAAAGATTTTCTTGTGAGGGGATATCACAAGGGATTGGGGAAGTACTTAGTAAGAGTGCATGGAGTGGAAGAGTGAGCTCTAGAAACAGAGCATCATCTTTGTACTGTGGCATTTGCAAGAAACCCATTGAATTCTTGCATAATAGTGGAAAATCTCAAGTGGTGATTTGGGAACTGGACGTAGGGTAAATGGAGAGACTAAACCAGGATAAATATCCAAGTTTTCTTCTCTTTACTGCTACTTTTACAATTTATTCATTTACACTTTGTTTTACTATCATACTTTGCTTTCTTCACTTTCTTGACTTTTTGAGAAAATTTTTAATCTTCCCAATTCACTCCCCCTCTTGGGAAGCCAGCTTATCTAACAAGTGGTATCAGAGCCCGGATTCCAGGTCAAAGGATTTCACAGTTTGAGAATTAAAATGGCTGGCTTTAGAGAAAGCATACTACCAGAAGGAAACAACACAAATAGACCACCTGACTTCAGTGAAGAACACTATGGTTACTGGAAGATGAGGATGTAAATCTATCTCCAGTCAATTGATCTTGACACCTGGTCAGTCATTCAGAAGGGAAATTTTGTCCCAATGGCTTTGAAAGATGATGGAAAGTATAGAGAAAAGCCAAAAGCTGAATGGAATGAGGAAGATAGAAGAAGAGTCTTGTTGAACTTCAAGGCAAAACACTGCTTGGTCAGTGCTTTGAATCAAGACGAATTTTACAAAGTCTCTCAATGTTCCACTGCTAAAGAAATGTGGGATACCTTGCAAATTGCTCATGAAGAAACAACTGGAGTCAGGGAAAATAAACTAAATACATGCATAGGTGAATACGAAAGCTTCCGAATGGCTGAAGGAGAAAGTGTAAAAGAGCTATAGAAAAGATTCACCCTCATTGTGAATCAACTGAAGAGTCTAGGAAAGGAGTATACTCAAACAGAAAAGGTCAGAAAGATCCTCAGGGCTCTCCCCCTAGATGGTAACCCAAAGTAAAAATAATAGAGGAAGCCATAGGAGAATCAATGGCCTATATCACTGATCTTTTGGTAGCCTTGAGGAGTACGAAGGAAAAATGAAGGCTCTCAAGGAAGCTGGACTAGACAGAAAAAAGAAAGGTCTTGCTCTGAAAGCTGCTGAGGAGAATGAAGAGGAATCTGACGATGGAGATGAGCTAGATGAAGAAACTCTGGCTATGATGGTCAGAAAATTTGGAAGATTCTACAGCAAGAAGAGAAACAAGAAAATCTCCAAGAAAGGAGCAGCTGGAGAGAGCAAGAGAGAAGCAAAAGAACTTGTCACTTGCTATGAGTGTAAAAAGTATGGACATATTAAATGGGAATGTCCACAATTCCTCAAGAAGCAAGAGAAGGAAAAGAAATCTACAGACAAAGGAAAGAAAAAAAGAGCTTACATCTCGTCAATATGGGGCAACAGCTCAAATGAAGAAGATGATGATGAAGATGAAATTGCCAACATCTATCTGATGGCTCTTGCCTCTGAAGAAGCTAAAATCCCATGCTGCAGTGATCAAGAAGATGAGGTATATGAATCTGAACCTTCCTATTCTGAATTATTGGATGCATTTCATGAGCTGCATGACTAATTTGTTAAAGTTGCAAAAGAATTGAAGCAAGCTAAGAAAAAGATTAACAAACTAGATCTCAATACAACACCTCTGAAATTGCTTCTCTACCTGTTGCTGAATCTGCTTGCTGTAAATCATACATTGAACTAAAGCAAACCAATGAATATCTAGTGAAAAGCATGTCTAGGCTTACTAAAGGTAAAGATATGTTGTTTGCTTTAATAGAAAGCCAAAGAATATCACAAGGAAAGGCTGGACTTGGCTATGATCCTTGTGCTGTAAAAGAAAAGATTTAGAAGAAAAATCAAAATGTATACATGACACATTTTGTGCATGCTAATGGCAATAGAAAGAAAGATCATATGTCACATCACATTGAATCACATAATCAACCAAGGCATGTAAAACAAAAATATTATCTACATTGTTTTCTTCCTGCTTCTCAATCCAGCAGTTCCTTTACCACTTGTCACTTCTGTAACGAAAAGGGACATATTTCCAGTTCATGTGCTTTAAAGAAAAATGGACTTGATAGGAAGGTTAAATGGATTCCCAAAGGTACATCTATATCTAGGGAAAAGACTACTAACAGAAAAGGACCCAAGCAAATTTGGGTACCTAAAAAGAAAATATGAACACGTTTTGTAGGTCTATCTTAAAGCTAGAAAGAGTAATAAATGGTATATGGACAGTGCCAGCTCAAGCCACATGACCGGTGACAAGGAGAAGTTCATTACCCTTAGAGACAAGAAAGGAGGAAAAGTGACCTTTGGAGATGGCAAAATAGTTGGCATTGGCATTATGGGCAAGAATCCTGAAACATCCATTGAAGAGGTGCTGTTTGTGATTGGCCTCAACCACAATCTGCTAAGTGTGAGCCAAACATGTGACAAAGGAAACTGGGTACTGTTTGACTCAAAGTTCTGTCTGGTCATCAGAAAAAGTGATCACAAAGTAATTCTCAAAGCTCAAAGGGATGGTAATTGCTACACTATTGATCTTGATGAACTTCCTCCCTTAGATTCTGTCTGCTTGATTAGCCAGGATAATGACAGTTGGTTGTGGCATAGAAGATTAGCTCATGTTAACATGAATCAACTATCAAAACTGGTTAAAAATGAGTTAGTCATAAGCCTACCAAAAATTACTTTTGAGAAAGACAAAGAATGTGATGCATGCCTAAGAGGAAAACAAACCAAATCTTCTTTTAAACCTAAAAATGTAGTCACTACTACTAGACTACTAGAACTATTACATATGGATCTAATTAGTCCATCTAGGGTAAAAAGCATTAGTGGAAATCTGTATGTGCTTGTAATTGTGGATGATTACTCTAGATTTACATGGACTTTATTTCTTTCCTTTAAAAGTGATACCTTTGATGCATTCGTAACCTTAGCCAACAAAGTGCAAAATGAGAAACGTATTTCCATTGTGTCTATCAGGTCAGATCATGGAGGATAATTTGAGAACTTATATTTCTTGGAGTATTGCAATGAGCATTAAATTGATCATAATTTCTCAGCTCTAAGAACTTCCCAACAAAATGGAGTAGTAGAGAGGAAGAACAGAACAATTGGAGAGATGGCTAGAGCTATGCTGAATGAAAAGGAACTCTCTTAAGTATTCTAGGCTGATGCAGTAAACACAGCAAGGTACATCATAAATAGAGCCTACATCAGACCAATTCTCAGGAAGACTACTTATGAGCTGTACAAAGGAAGAAAGCCAAATCTCTTACATCTCCATGTGATCGGCTGCAAATGCTTCATTCACAATAATGGAAAGGAGAATCTGGGTAAGTTTGATGCCAAATCTTATGAAGGTATATTTCTGGACTATTCTAGTAGGAGTAAGGCATATAGAGTTTTTAATAAAAAGTCTAAATTGTTAGAAGAATCTGTGTATGTAGTATTTATTGAAAATGAAACTGCTTCCAAACATGTTACTGATGAGGATGATCTTGTCTCAAACTTCAAAAAGTTAGATATTTCTGATGAAGGCAAAATTGATCCTCCAAAAATGTCTGAATCTATTAACATAGAGGAAGATATTCAGGAAAGAGATTTTGAGGATGAAAATAATGATGAAATATCTCAAGGACTCCCTAGAGCTTGGAGATATCAAAGGAATCATCCTGTTGATCAAGTGATAAGGAATGTTCAAGAGAGAGTTAAAATCAGAAGACAGTTGAGGGATCAAATGATTAATTGTGCTTTCATCTCACAAATTGAACCTAAATGCACTGAGGAAGCCTTAACTGATGAATACTGGATTTTGGCAAAGCAAGAAGAGTTAAACCAGTTTGAAAGAAATCAAGTTTGGGACTTAGTGCCTAGACCCAAAAATTATCCTGTCATTGGCACTAAATGGGTTTTTAGAAATAAACTTGATGAATCAGGGTCAATAATCAGAAATAAAGCTAGATTGGTTGCAAAACGATATAATTAAGAAGAAGGTATTGATTTTGAAAAAACCTTTGCTCTAATGGCTAGACTAGAAGCAATTAGAATTCTGTTAGTATATGCATGCATGAAAAATATTTTGTTGTATCAAATGGATGTGAAGAGTGCCTTTCTAAATGGATATATAATGGAAGAGGTTTATGTAGATTAATCTCCAGGTTTTGAGGATTCTACAAAACCAAACCATGTTTATAAACTGAAGAAAGCCCTTTACGGTTTAAAGCAAGCCCCTAGAGCATGGTATGAAAGATTAAGTAATTTTCTTACTGAAAAGGGGTTCAACAGAGGAAAAGTAGATACAACCTTATTCACCAAGAAAGAAAATAAAGATTTACTTATTGTTCAAATCTATGTTGATGATATTATATTTGGTGCTACTAATGAATCTCTTTGCAAGAATTTTTCTAAGCTAATGCAGGGAGAATTCGAAATGTCCATGATGGGTGAACTCAACTTCTTCCTTGGATTGCAAATCAGGTAGTGTGATGATGGTATCTTTCTCAACCAATCCAAGTATCTGAAGGAATTACTAAAGAAGTTTGGGATGGAGAATGCCAAGCCAATGGGAACACCTATACTTACAACAACCAAACTGGATATGGATGAAAAAGGGAAAATGTTTGACATAACCCAGTATAGAAGAATGATTGGATCCCTACTGTACCTAACTGCAAGCAGACTTGACATCATGTTTAGTATCTGTATGTGTGCAAGATTCCAGTCACATCCCAAGGAAACCCATGCAACTACTGTGAAGCATATCTTCAGATATCTTATTGGAACATCACATATGGGTCTTTGGTATCCAAAGGGCAATGGAGAAGATCTCAGAGGATACACTGATGCTGACTTTACAGGATCCAAAACTAACAGAAAAAGTACAAGTGGAACTTGTCAGTTTCTTGGAGGATCCTTGGTTTCATGGTTTAGCAAAAAGCAAAACAGTGTGGCCTTATCCACGGCAGAAGCTGAATATGTTGCAGCTGGAAGTTGTTGTGCCCAAATCATCCGGATGAGACAACAGCTTAAGGATCTTGAGGTTAAGATGAAGGAAATACCAATCATGTGTGATAATCAAAGTGCCATTATAATCACAAAGAATCCTGTCATGCATTCAAGGACAAAACATATTGAAGTTAGACACCACTTCATAAGGGATCATGTTCTGAAGGGAGAAATTAGATTGGAATACATCCCAACAGAGGATCAAGTTGCTGACATCTTGACAAAGCCTCTATCAAAAGATAGACATTGCAAAATTAGGAGAGAATTGGGTATGGTAAATCCCAATGAATTATAAGTAAATCTCTGTGTAATTCTATTTTTAAATTTTCTAAAATTAAATTAATTCTAACTTAAGCATCGGAGAATGTTTAATGTAAGTTGCAGGTGCTCCTCATGAGTTTGAATGACACTAGATCTGAAAAATGGAGCAAATCAGAATGGAACAGTCAAAAGGAGAAAGAGACAACAAGAAATCTGAGTTCTGGATCCATTCTGTAAGTTTTTAAAGTTGAAATTCATATCTTAGTTGTGTGTTAGATGAATTTCCTTGATAAACTGTGTTTCTGAACAAGTCAGCATGGTCAACATTCAAATTTAGATGCCCAACAGATGAACTTCAGCTTGATATACATTGGAACAGTTCTCGTGGTCCCTCAAAATTCGTCTATTGGTCATTAAAAGTTCAAATTTTCAAAAATAAAAATTTCAAAGTTATGTTTGTCCAACATGATGATCATACAAATGATTATTTCTTAAGATATGAATGTTAGAGAATCTTTACAAAATAAAGAAATTCGAATTTCGGATTCAAAATTCATCTGTTGAAACTTACTCATAATGTTGAATCTCTAAAAGATGAATGTTCATATGCATAATTAATCTGTTGATTGTTGCTTGATGTTTGCTCTTCAAAATTCAAACTTTGTTGAATCAAAGTTCGTCTATTCATCCTGTACTAATTGAACCAAGCCTCTGTCAGGTGAACTTTCATAAGAAAATTCGTCTGTCAGTAAGCTTTTTTGAACCGTTTAACTTTTAACTGCTCGAAGTTCGAACTTTGACCCCTCAAAATTCATCTGTGAGGCGGTTACTTACATTAAAACTGACTGTTTTCCTCTTAACAGATGCAACCCTATTCATTCCTTCTCTAAGTCTATTCAAATTCTCTCTTCAATGCTCTTAAATTCTAATCGAAAATCTTCATTTCCCACCATTTAAACTCCCTTTCGCATCCTATAAACTCATTCCAAGCTTCATTCTGAAACATTCATCCACGAAAATGGCAAGGGTAAAGAATCCTGAAGCTGGAAAAGGATAGGCACGTCCAAAGAGATCGGTCAAATCCTAATATGCCTCAAAGGAGGGTGACAAATCAAAGAGAAAAGCCGAATCAAACTCCTAAGCCTCCAAGCCCCTTTGAGCTAGCCTCTTTAGAGCATACTGCTGATGTAGATGATACTGAGGCTGCTAGTACACTGAGCATACCAAGTCCTGGTCCTCCCTTAGACTACGGTATGGAAGAAAAAGGCCCTCGGGATTCAAGCTCTCATGATCCCATTCTAGCAAATGCTCAAGAGTCAATCCTGTCCCAGCAAGAATCTGAGCAAGTAGAGAGATTAGTGGCAGCCATCTCCACTTCACCATTCATGCCAGCTGCCATAAATGAAGAAAGAAGCATTGTGCCTTTTGTTAATCCGGAAGCCATTACACACAATACTATCTTACAAGCTCAGAAAAGAAGGCTTGAAGAAATGTTTCCTCCTTCTGCTCCCTCACCTGTTACATATTATGGTTTCTCAGAGGAAAGAAGGGCACAACCAGCAGTCACAAGGCGAGAAATTTCTGAACTTCTTGAGATTTCTGATGATGAAGAAGAAGACACAAGTTTTGAAGTTTCTGGGTCTTTTCCATTTGTTCCTGTGCCTCTTCAAGCTATTCCAGTGTCTCAAATCCCTCCTCCTATAGATTTTGTTCACCCTTCTAATGATGTCAAAAAGGGGGAGAAAAGTGAGGAAACTGGAACTGGAATTGGAAAGTCTGCTGCTGAGCCTTCTGGAAAGACTTGCAGTAAGAAGACCAAGTCAAAGAAGAAATGATTAGAACTTAGGCTTGAATCCTCTTGTAGTGTTATGTTTCTATTGTTTGTATTTTGTGTTTATGTTTTTTCTCTTTTCTCGAACTATTTTGCATCTGTAAAAACAATGATTGTTGAAATGAAAGAATTCCTTGCCTGCAATGATCTATTCCTGTTAATCTTTGAATCTCTTTACTTAATCCACTATATATGATATCTTTTGAAATATAATGCATATGTTGAGGGGGAGCTTGTTACAGCAAACCTGAGTACTAATCCAGTTTGTAAGTTGTTTTGTCACCATCAAAAAGGGGGAGAATGTTGAATCAAGTGTTTTGATGATTCCAAACTAACATTCAAAGAGCTTGGAATAAAGATATCAAAGATGCACAAAAGGTTCAAGTGAAGAAATCATAGAGAAATCAGTGCAAAGATTTATGTAGGATGTTTAGTAATATTTTGATTTAAGTAAAAGACTTTGATTTGATAAAAAGATGTTTTAAAACTTTGATTCTATATTGAATCATGGAATATTTGAAAAACACCCACCAACATACGAAGTTTGAAAGGTTTATACTGATCTGTCATCTTGAAAATTCGAACTTCGGCTTTGGAAATTTGAATTTCGTAGTGAAACTGAACAAGTCTGAAGAGAAGACTCTCTGACAAACAAATTTTGACTTGAGAAAATTCGAATTTTGATAAGTGTCTGAAAGGAGCATGTAGTAACAGACGAACTTTGGGTTTTGAAAATTTGAATTTCAGACAAAATGAAACTTATGAAAACTAAAGAAATTCATCTGAAATTATGTCAAAGTTCATCTAAAACCAAGTTTAGATTGGGTTTCAAAATTGCTCACTGACAGACGAACTTTGAACATGAAAATTCGAATTTCAGAAACAAAGCTTGTGAGTCTGATATATTGATATGTTGACATACGAATGACAGTATTTGTAAATTCAAATTTTGAAGTAAGTCTGAAAAGAGGTCTCTTTGACAGACGAACTTTGCCATTTGAAAATTCGAATTTCGAATTAGATAAACTACTGTGCCTTATAAGCCAGTTATGAACATACGAATTTTGGGGTTCCAAAATTCGAATTTCGAAGGTACTGTAGCAAATTGAGAATACTGTTCACACTTAACAGAAAAACTTTCTACTTGAAAATTCGTATGTCACAACATAGAAACACTTTCCAAATATCAAAATTTGAATTTCACTTCATGACAGACGAACTTCGAGCATTCAATGTAGAAGTCTTTAGTCTTCGGTTCTGTGAAATTCGTCTGTTAACCAACTGAAATTCGAATTTTAAAATGTCAAAAGCATTAAATGCTATTGGTCAACGGATAGTTTTTCAGAGTAACCGTTAGATAACTTCTCCAACGGATAGATTGTGTCTCTAACGTATAGTTGAGACCTAAATCTATAAATATAACATCATTTGAAGTTGTGGGTAACGATTTTAACTTTGTATATACTGAAACTCTGTCAAATCATCTAATCAAAGTCTCTTACTCTCTCACTTCAATATTTGTACTTTAACTTTCATATTCACTCTGTCTAAGAGAGTTTAATCATTGTAAACAATCTTATCTTCATCTGGAAGAAAGATTTTCTTGTAAGGGGATATCACAAGGGATTGGGGAAGCACTTAGTAAGAGTGCATAGAGTGGAAGAGTGAGCTCTAGAAACAGAGCATCATCTTTGTACTGTGGCATTTGCAAGAAGTCCATTGAATTCTTGCATAATAGTGAAAAATCTCAAGTAGTGACTTGGGGACTGGACGTAGGTCAAGTGGAGAGACCGAACCAGGATAAATATCTGAGTTTTCTTCTCTTTACTGCTACCTTTACAATTTATTCATTTACACTCTGTTTTACTATCATACTTTGCTTTCTTCACTTTCTTGACTTTTTGAGAAAATTTTTAATCTTCCCAATTCACCCCCCTCTTGGGAAGCTAACTTATCTAACACATGTAACATATACATTGCTAGTTGGTTAGCTAGAGCTAGAAAATTCAACCTTAATAGCTTTTCATACCTTGATTGCTTTTTGGTTACCCAAATTTTCCCCCTCATGTGACCCCTTGGCATCTAAGGCATGGGTGCGCACATAAGTATTGGGGACCTGTACTTGTTGTGAAAAAGTAGACTCTCCTCTACCGTAATAAGTATTCCAAACCTAGAGCCTTTTTTTCACTTGAGGGGAAACTGACACTTGTTTGATTCTTTCCTCCTTGTTAGAGTGCCAATTTTGTCTTTGGACCTGCATCCAAGGACCATGCAAGCTTTCTTCACGTGTCAATTCCTTTTTCAGTTGCTGCACTGGTAGTGGCTTTGGTGTTTCTGGTGGAGCCTGAGGAAGCGTTAAGGGGTAAATATTCTCAACATGTTTGTATTTACCACAGCTATAGCAAATGGATGGGTGGCCCTCATATTCAACATAAAATGTCATAATCGTCATTCTCGCAAACTTGCCCCTATTTGCAGCCTCTGTATTATAATCAATGGGTAAGACCTCTCCTAAGAGCTTACTTATGGCTCTAATAAAGCTTTTGTGATAGTATTTAGGGATAAAAGACCTTTTGGTCCTCAAAGTTTTCTCTAATTTTCATATGGGTCCCTATATTTTCATTTTGATTAAATAGCTCCTTATAGTTTTATATAATTAAAGAGTTAGTTTTTAATATTTCAAAAACTCATTAATTTAATCCTTTTATCCTCCAATATAGTTTTAATGTTATTAAAATTGAGATGATATAGCTAATAATTAATTAGCTGACTAGAACTGACACATAAATAATCAAGGCTTATTGGACTTTTTTTTTTTAAATGTAAAGACATAACAATAAAAATCTAAATCATCAGTGAATATTTGATTTTAAAAAAATATATAGTTCATTTAACTTACCCATGTGTTACTCCAAGTTAGCTGACAGTTAGTCGCATCAACTCAATTTTAACAGTGTTAGTGTTATCCTGGAGGACAAAGGAATTAAATTATTAAATTCTTTAAGGGAAAAGTAAGCTTTGCGTCCTTAAACTTTGCATCAGTTTTGAAATAGGTCCCTGAACTTTTTTTTCCTGACATCCTTAATATATTTAACTATTTAAGAAAATAGATCCCTGAGGGTGCCACGTGGCTAGACAGAGCTTGATGGTGCTGTCGTGGCTGACAGTGGTGATGACTTAGGCGCCACATGGAATAATATCTGATGATGTGAAAGAAATGGCTTACGTGGCAGAAAAAATTTACAAAAGGCAAAAGAAAAAGCATTATAAAATGATGTAAAAAGAAAAAAAAAAAGGTTTCAGCAAGTCGTCCCTGTCACTATGCAGATATGCCATAGAGTTTATCGCAGAGAGAAGAGGAAGTTGCAGATGCTGTAGAGGACGAAGCCTGCGATGCGTGGAAGAGGTCGAAGCAATTTCATCTTAAGTTTCACTTCATTGTTCAATTCCTTTTCTCCATCACATATTCCCTTCTTCATGCTTATTTTCCTTTCTCAATATTGTTAGTCTTTCCATAGATTTAGCATCGGAGGTTCTCACTAGGCTTATTTGACATAATTTCTGCAGATTCACCACAGATTCGCCATCAGAGTTTCTCTTGTTTCTAAAGCTTCGATCAAAGGTTGTTCCCTTTCATCATCTTTAATCTTAGCTGCTAGTTCTATTTGATGTAATTTTTGTGATGCAATTAACTTAAAATGGGATATCCCTTATGCTCCTTGGTGAATTATGAAAACCCATTCAACAAGTGAAATATAGCTGTGTTCATAGTAGTAGTGAATAAAATTTGAAGATAGAAGCAGAGATCATTGTATCCGTCACTCCAACTATCTGTTTTGGCATTCTTGTATTTATTATTTGGGTTTTATGTCATTTTCATTTCTTATAGTATTCAGACACCTACAGGTTGTACATAGACAAACACAAACGAAGGGGAGAACATGAAACTGATCCACCTCGATGTAAAGAAATGTTTATTTTCCCTATTCAAAATTGGACTTGCTTGCTCAATGGAGTCACCAAATGAAAGAATGAATGCAGTGAGTGCCACTAGAGAACTAAATTTGATAAGAAATTCCTTTCTTTCTAGCAGGTGCAAGAGACTTCAATAGATCATAACATAGAACAGGGTCACCTTCGTTCAACCACAACTGGGTATACGTGTATATGTGTGGATCAGTTTCATGTGTAAGCGTGTATTGCAATTGGACCTAATGAATGAGCAAGATAGATACCCGTTGAGTTTTCTTTGAGGTACTTCTGTGCTTAATAATCTAATGTAAGCGTGTCTAAGCACAAATTATTGATTTTTGAAGTTTAAGTAGATCAAATGTAGTCTTTACTTCCATGAAGTGTTAAAATTCATAAAATGGTAAACTTTTCTTCCCTAAAGTTGCGTGAGATTTAGTAATCTATGACCACATTTTCTCCTCCCAACATGAACTAACTATTTAATGATATAAAATTATAAGGAGTTATTTAATTAAAATGAAAACATATAAATCAATATAAAAATTTGGAAAAACTTTGAGGACCAAAATGTCCTTTATCCCTAGTATTTCATATGGAAAATTGGGTAGACGAACCCAAGCCACAATCCTCTAATTTGAACTTTAGAAAGTGGGATCCCATGGCTGTATTGAGAGGTAATGCCCGGAGATGACCCAATGCCCTCCTGCAAGTATAGCTTGGTAATGCTGCTCAAATTTGAACTTTACAATGAAATAGTCACCCTCTAGATTAGTAAGTTGGAACGGGATAGAAGTGTACCATAAGATGGACAGCTTGTTGTGCAGAGCTATGTAGCCAATGGATCTACCAAGCAATTGGACTACAATCGCTAATTTCATGTTCTTAAACGTCAGCGCGTGTATGTGCTCTGAGATATTAATGAAGGGAATGGGACTAGACTGTACTATGGTGACCTCGTTCTCCGTTTTCACCATATCCTCAATCTCCTTTCCTATGTTGCGTTCTGTCATGGAACTTATACCAAGCAGCTTCTATTTGAAGGAGACAACTGGTGGTATAGCTTCTTCCATGGCGGTGTCAACTACCTCTTGCTCCCCCTTTAGCTTGACTTTCTTGACGTATCTGTTATCCTCCGGCAAAGGTGGAGGTTCTCCTATCTCACTTAAGGTGGGCTTAAGGCTCTCCTCATAATCCATCTTCTGCATCGTATCAGATAGGTCTGTCTGCTGATCTTCTTGGCCGGGAGATATCTGGGTCAAAGTTGCTCTACTCCTACCTCTTTCATTACGAGAACAGTTCTGTTCTCTAGCTTCATATCGCTTCGGAGAACATGAGCATTCTCATTCTCGTTCTCATGCTTGGAATTTGCACTCCTCAGAGAGTTCTTCGGGCGGCATCGCGAGAGCAAGACGACATAAGCTTTAGCTATGACTCTGAGCTTTTGTTGGCCGAAAAAAAAAAGAAAGAAAGACTCTATGAGCTTTTGAAATTAGTAATATACACATTTCGCGTTTGATGACTCTTTGTTTCATTTATTTGTATTACTCCTTTCGTCTCATTCTATATCTAAAATTTCAAATGTTTCAAATTATTTATTATTTTATATTTTTAATAAAATATTAATTATTTTTTATTATTTTATTCTTTATTAAAAATAGTAATAAATAGAATATAAGTTTCCCTTAACATTTACATTTGAGATATTTTGATAAAATACTATTAAATTTTAATATAATTTAGAATATGTAATATTTTTATTGATATGTGTGAAAAACTTTAAAGCGACACATAAAATGAGATGGAGGGAGTATAAACAAATAAATGCAAAACTTAGGGGATGGGGGCCAAGCATTTGAATATATATATATATGTATGTACAGACACATATATACATATATTTCAGATTTAATGTTTTTTATTTTTATTTTTTAAGTTAAAATTTTATTTTAAAAAAAATTAAAAATTTTTTACAGACAAAAATTCTGTATTTTAAGTTATGTTGAAATAAAAATACTAAAATAAGAAGGAATTTTGATAATTCAATTTTAATTTAGATGGTCTAAAAGATGAGCATTAATGCTTATTTTTAACATGATTGTGTAATCCAAATTAATCTGTATATTCAATGACAATCCATGTATGTGTTTTGTTGTTTTTGTGTTTAACTTTTTTTTTTTCATAAGAAACTTTATTGACAAACTTCCTTAATTGTTTTCGTAAATCAGATGAATGCAGTTGTTTTTGTGTTTAACTTTTTTTTTTTTCATAAGAAACTTTATTGACAAACTTCCTTAATTGTTTTCGTAAATCAGATGAAGGCAAAAGACATTGCTGGTTTCAGCTGGATGTAACCCATGAAGCTTTTGCTGCATTCATAACTTCGTTGGAGTGTGAGCTTTCGAATCAGAACTATATAGTAGATTTTGACATCTACGATTTGAAGTACATTTTTGATGGAATACGAGCTAGGCTTAATCAAGAGGAGGAGTTTGGAGGAAATATTCCAGAGCTTGGGAGGACTTGAAATTCATGAACAAGTGGCTGGACAAGAAACCCAAGTATGGAACAAGAAAGATACCTTGCAAGGAATGGGTGGGCCTATGACAAGAGCAAGGACTAAGGCAACGAAGCAAGCTCTCAATGGATTGATTCAAGAAGTAATTGCACAAGAGCCCATCTACTTAGCTCAATTTTCAGCCCAAAAGGCTTCAAGAGGCATGTTCTTCATGGCTAGTATGCTAGAAACTGATCCAAGCCCAACAAACAAGGCCCAAATAGAAGAACTCACTTAAAGGAGCATGTGCCAAGCTTGTGACCTTTTAAGTAGTGTTCTTTAATTAAATAAATTAGCAATTTTCATTTTTTTATTACTTAATTCAGAAATAAGGTTTTGACAATTAGTTTCCTATTTTGAATTTATTTGTGAGGATCTCTTCAGATTTGATTTTGTTTCCTATTTTTTGGGCACCACTTATTCAGCATGTATCTAGTCTTATTTTTGTGTAAGGTGGTGCCATTCTAAGAGATTTAGGATCCAAACTATTTTTAGCAAATTAGGGCTAGGTTTTTGCTTTCTTTTCCTTTAAAAACGTCACTTTTGTACTGAAAAATGACAGATGAATGAATAGTGCGTTTTTGACAAAACTTTGTGAGTTTTCTTGTTCTCTTGGTGAGCTTGAGAGACTCTTTGGCATATCAAAGAGAGTGGTCTTCTCTTTGTGGTGTCTATAGCTAAGGTTTCAAGAAACAAGTTTTCTTGGGGCCTTGCTTCTTGACCAATAACTTCTATCCTTCCTATTCGTGCATTCTTCTGTTTATCTTTTCTATTTGTTTAACGTGTTCTTGGTATTTTATTTGCTTCTCTATGATCCTAGCACAATCCTTACGTTTCCCATTCGATTGAAGGTTCGTGAGACAAGTTCTACACGGGTTTTCTATCATTTGGCATCAGAGCTCCAGTTTGCTAGTTTCAAGGTTGCTTCTTTCTTCTGTCCAGATTTGTTCTTGTGCTTCTTTTTTATTTTTTTTGTGGCGTGATTCTTCTCACTTTGTGTCTCTTGTGTGTGGCATCTTCATAAGTTGTTTGTTCTTGTTGTCTTTTTGTTGGATCATCTCTTCCTTGTGACTTGTTTTTATTTCTTGTTGTCTTCTGTCCAGATTTGAAGTTTTCTTAAAAAAAATTTTTGAATTATTTTTGTTGTTGCAATTTTCAGTATTTTCCAGAAAGTTTGAATTTGTGTGTGTCCAGTTAAAAAAAAATAGCTGTTGTTAAAAAAAAGGATAAAAAAAAACCAAAAGAAGAAGAAAAGAAGAGAAACAGCAAAAAAAAATGAAAAAAAAAACAAGGAGAAAGAAATTTATTGCTAGACCTTTCAGATTTATTATATCAATCAACTACTTGATGGTCAAGATAGAATCTTTCTTGATTGATTGATTGCTTTCCTAATTCATATAGTTTCCTATTTTATTGAGTGGATTGCAAGTTGAAAAAAAAAAAAGTTGGTTCTTTTGTTCTTCTTGCTCTTCAAGTCACATTGGAAATTACTAAATTCAACAAACTTGATTGGCAAGTTTCAAACTCTTGTGTAAATTGCTACTTTCCTAATCTTATTTTCTTATCTTGTTTCCTAATTTATCATTGTACTGCAACTTGTTTCCTTTTTTCCTCTATTTTCTACCTTCCTTTTCTCTTCTTTCTTAGTTTCCTAAATTGTTCATTTTGATTTTCCTTGCTTTATTTGTTGGCTATCTAGATTTTTTTCCTTTTCTTTCTTTCTTGTTTTTCACACCACTTCTCCAGAATCATTCATTCATATTTGTTTAATTTCTTTGTTAATTTGTGCTACAGTTATTCCATCTCATTTGGCCTCATTTTATGCACGAATTTTAGTTGAGTTTTTGGTCCCCAATTTGAGTCTTTGAAACTTGAATTTTGGACTTTAGCTTTGTGTCACCACTAATTTTTACATCCTCTCCCTTTTGATTTGCTAGAGTTGAATTAAGAACACTAAAGAGAGCTAGTTGAGTGATAAAAGGCAAGAGTGTTTGACATCATTGAAAAAGACAATCTTTTTGTGTAAAACACGAGTGCTTATAAAATTTTTGAGTGGAAACACGTGAGAAAAGTGTGTGAGGTCCTTCTTTCTTTTCTCTTTACTTTACACTACTAACCTTTCAGATTATAAATATGGCTGTTAGAGAATTTGATCTTAAGGCCTTATTAAAGACTTTTAATGGTCAAATTGAGAAGGTGAATGCAAAATTGGATCGCGTTGAATCTCCTTCTAAAACTAAAACAAGGCATGATCCAAAGGTTTCTGTTCACATGGATGTTCTTAGCAACATCAAATCAAAGATCCCATTGTTCCATGGTGAGAAAGATCTTAATGTTTAATTGGAGTGGGAAAGAAGAGCTGAACAAGCATTTGGATGTTATAACTATTCTGACCTAGAGAAGGTGCAATGTGCTTACCTTCGATTTAGTAAAAAGGTTGTTGCTTGGTGGAAACGAATTGAATGCCGATGTACTGTTAAAGGAAAGCCTTCTATTGCAACATGGAGTGAAATGAAAATGGTCATGAGGAAAAAGTTTGCATCATCTCATGAACAACACCCTCCCAAAGTTAAGAATGTTAATAAACCCTGTGAAGAGGTGCAAGTTTTGGTAGTTCAAGATTCATGTGATTCCCACTTGGAGAGAGTTGATCAAACGGTTGAAGAAGTTGCTGCGTTGACAGAGGTTGTTGCGACTAGAGAGTTATTTATGCCTAAAGGTATGCCTAATTCTCAAACCTCTTGTGATGATATCTCTTGTGCTGAAGTAGATGATTTAGGATATGTTGAGCTTGAGAATCCCAATATGTTTAATGGTATTGATTGTGTTAATGGGATTGATAATAATATTTTGCTAAATCTTGAGGAGAAAATTGTGTTAGACATTGATGAGTTAGATAACTTTGATGATTCTAGTTGTGCTTCTAGTGTGCAAATTGAAAATAATGTTGTATTACAATTGCAAAATGAACTTCATGATGTTACTTGTGCTTATGAGCAAAATTATCATTGTTTGCATCCTTTAATGGAGAATCATGATTCACATGTTGTTGATAATTTGATGAAAAATTCTTTGGATAGTAGCATGCTAACTTCTAGTGATGCTAATAGTGTGATTCCTTTGGAAATTACTCTTATGATTGCATTGATAAGATTGAGCATATTGACATGATGATTAGAGATTTTGATTGTGATATTAATTTGATTGGGCATCATAGCAATAGTTCTTTTGTATTAAAGACAGCCCATGAATCATTGCCATGTAATCATTCGTGTGAAAGTCATAAGAACCTGAAGAGTGGGCAAGAGTGGAAAAATGAGAGTAATAAGAGAGGAAATGTGCAGAAAATTGCTGTAAGTAGAAAAAGAGTGCATGAAAAGAAGATTGAGAGAAGAGTGAAAAAGAGAAACAAAAATAAGAGTGAGCAAAAAGTTAGGAGTAATGAGGTGAAAAGCATTCTAAGTTGCTCTTTAGGTAAGAATGAGATAAAGGTGAGTTTCTCTAATCTTCTTCATCTCCCATATGTTCCGTCATTTCATCTTCTTTGCCCATCATACATCATTTCAATTTTTCATAATTTATTTAATCCATCTTCATTGCATGACTCTTTCATTCATCGAGAGTCCATTGTGAAATTGAACCAAATTCATAATTTGGTGTCTTTCTTTAGTCCATGCATTCATGTGTTTTCCTCTCATTCTCATATTGTGTTCTTATCTCATGCTTCTTGTGTGTTCCATCTTCTATCTAGTAAGTTATTTTCATATGTTTGGATTTGTGATACCTTGTTCATTGTGGTAATATGTGTTCATCTAGTTCATTATTCTCCCTCTTTGTTCTACCATCTACATGTGTTTTGTTCATCTCCTTTTGTTGCCATCAATTCACTTCCTTCATGTTTGTTTTTATCTATTATGTTTAGCCATGTGCATCAAGACATTTCTTCTCCATCATTATTCCTTCAATATGCATCATCAGGAAGTGTCAAATCTGCCCAAATTTTAAATTTAATGAACATTGTTCAAATCTGTCCAGATTTTGTTTTCCTTGGTTTTTCTAATGCTTTGGTTTTAATTGAGTCTTATTGTGTGTCATTTTGTTCCCATTTCTTTTTCTCTATGTTAACTAACATCTTGGTTCCATTTGAGTTTTGTTGGGTCAAGTTTGTTCATAGTTATTTGCAGCAGGAAATTGGAGAGATTGATTTAAAGGGGAGTTCAAAATTTTCTTCACCAATGCTTGAAAATAAAATTTTTGACCCTGGAGCAATGTTATGGCTACAAAGGCTTAGACGAATGTTTAAAACAAATTTACAGCCAAAGGAGAATGATTTCCTTCAAGTTTATGGACGGATTAAAGCAAAGATACATCAATCAAACTTGAAAGGTAAGTATACTCCTCATGATCTATTTGATTCTTGTAATCGTTCCTTTTCTTTTCATATAGATTATGGAGATTCGAGAACGAATCCTTTCGAGGAGGGAGGGAATGATGGAATACGAGCTAGGCTAAATCAAGAGGAGGAGTTTGGAGGAAATATTCCAGAGCTTGGGAGGACTTGAAATTCATGAACAAGTGGCTGGACAAGGAACCCAAGTATGGAACAAGAAAGATACCTTGCAAGGAATGGGTGGGCCTATGACAAGAGCAAGGACTAAGGCAACGAAGCAAGCTCTCAATGGATTGATTCAAGAAGTAATTGCACAAGAGCCCATCTACTTAGCTCAATTTTCAGCCCAAAAGGCTTCAAGAGGCATGTTCTTCATGGCTAGTATGCTAGAAACTGATCCAAGCCCAACAAACAAGGCCCAAATAGAAGAACTCACTTAAAGGAGCATGTGCCAAGCTTGTGACCTTTTAAGTAGTGTTCTTTAATTAAATAAATTAGCAATTTTCATTTTTTTTATTACTTAATTCAGAAATAAGGTTTTGACAATTAGTTTCCTATTTTGAATTTATTTGTGAGGATATCTTCAGATTTGATTTTGTTTCCTATTTTTTGGGCACCACTTATTCAGCATGTATCTAGTCTTATTTTTGTGTAAGGTGGTGCCATTCTAAGAGATTTAGGATCCAAACTATTTTTAGCAAATTAGGGCTAGGTTTTTGCTTTCTTTTCCTTTAAAAACGTCACTTTTGTACTGAAAAATGACAGATGAATGAATAGTGCGTTTTTGACAAAAACTTTGTGAGTTTTCTTGTTCTCTTGGTGAGCTTGAGAGACTCTTTGGCATATCAAAGAGAGTGGTCTTCTCTTTGTGGTGTCTATAGCTAAGGTTTCAAGAAACAAGTTTTCTTGGGGTCTTGCTTCTTGACCAATAACTTCTATCCTTCCTATTCGTGCATTCTTCTGTTTATCTTTTCTATTTGTTTAACGTGTTCTTGGTATTTTATTTGCTTCTCTATGATCCTAGCACGATCCTTACGTTTCTCATTCAATTGAAGGTTCGTGAAACAAGTTCTACACGAGTTTTCTATCAATTTTTTATTATTTCTATTTTTAATAATCATTTTTAAAGTTTATAATTAAAAATTATTTTCATTTTATATTTTGCTTCTTTGAAAAAAAAATAGTATATATACATTCTAGACCATATTTGGACGATTCCAGTCTCCTACTGCAACAATAATGTAGTAGTAATTATGTTACTGTACTGTTGTTGCATCAACGATAAAGAAAAAAACTGTAACATCTTACTTTTAAGTTCAATTTCTTATTTATTAGACTATAATAATATCCAAAAATACTTAGAGAGAAACTAGAATCAATTTAAAACAAAAATATAATTTTCTTTAAATTTGGGTACCGATTATGTGGCTTAATCCATTTTACCCGACGAGATTTGAAAATTTATAATTAATTTTAGAAAAATTATTTTAAAATAATTCAAATATCTAAAACTAGTTAAAAAGATCCAATACATGGAAAAAAGAGAAACTATAGATTTATTTGGCTAATTCATATATTTAATTTTTTAAATATTACTGTAACAATAGTCATTCTCCAAAATCTCTGAAATTGACCATAATTTTAAAAATCATAATAAATCATACACAACTCCAAATTGGATGATCTTTATTTCTGTAGAAAGCTCTTCATGTCTAGTTTTCAACCATATAAGGAACTCATATATTTGGTCACAAGTTGTACAAACAGTATATGAATTCTCAATAGTGGTCAAAGAGGTCATTTACATTCACATTCTTCCCAAAATAAAATTAATACATTATTCATATAGTCATAATTAGGTCTCAAACTTATTTACACATTACATAACTGTTAAAGGAAATATATTGGCATGAAAATACAGAACCATCATGTCTCATATGATTTTACATAATATTGCATAAAGCATAATCATTATAAATATCAAAATTCTATACATCAACTTCTCATTCCTTGCCCTTGACTTTTTTGGCAACTTTTCCATAGCTTGAACCTAAAATACTTGAACATTTGGAGAGGAATGAGATTCAAAGAATCTCAGTAGTTATATCCCATCATACATTCACATTATCATATTATTTTATAAAATCAACAATGGAAATAATAAAATCACATTATACCATACAATTTCATAAAGATTTTGGCATGGTAATATTTTAGAAAATTGACATTCTATGGTTATAAAACCCTTCATACAACCAACCAATACATTCTCATCATAATTTATTCAAATAAAAGCATGGCATAGTCATAATATCATAAAAACAAAGTATGACAATATTAGGTATAATAGGAAAAATAATTACCTTATGTCTCTCCAAACTTCTTCAAACTCTAAGAACACTTCCATTAGCCTTCAAATACTTTTTGAAGTCCTATAACATCATAAAACATGATCATTAACCACTAATTACACAAACTTCCTCACAAAGTAGCTAACTTGAACCTAAAATTCCATTTGGTTATCCTCTGGAAATCTCTTATACAATACACTTGTCTTAACCTAATTTGGACTCAATGAATCCATTTTTTGGGGTTAAAAATGTGAAATTCTCTTTCTATATTGAACCCTAATCTGACTGAAATTTTCAAGAAATTGTAGGAAAATAATTACTCCATCAACTTTCAATCTAATCACATATTCTTGCTTTCTAGGTCTTTTCTAAACTTTTCTATAGATTGGTTTCTTCATGGCTAAACTTTCTCTTTACAGAGTTTGCCATGGCTGAAACTTAAAAGTGAGATAAAAGAGAAAATACTTCATGACAACCTCACTAAATACTCATAAACACAATAAAACTCACCTTGCAACTTATTTTTTGAACTTCTGCCTTCAAACTCTCCCTTTCCTTCTTCGTGCTTGGCTCTCTCTCTTACTCTTCTTCTGTTTCAGACATGAAAATGTAGAAGAAAATGAAGACCAAATGTCTTAACCAAGGTTTTTAAGGCAAGATATGAAATAGCAATTTAATCATGATTATTTTTATTTAATCTAAGTTACTTTTATTCAAAAGCTTTTCACATAATTCTTTCCTTATCCCCTTTGCATTTTCAGATATGATCTACCTTTTTTTTTTGGCCAAAAATTTCTTCAATAATTTTTATGGACCAAAATACCCTTTACCGATTAATTTTACCTGTACCGATTAAATGCTTTTACCATAATTGTTGTTAATTTTGATTTTTGAATTATAATAATTTGTTGTCTCAAAATATATTTGAGTAAGGTCCATTCAGTATCCTTCACTCAATACTATTTTTTCTGCAGTCTAAAATCTCTTTTATTGGGTAAAATATTAACTATAAAAATTTAATACCCAATATAAATTATATTGATCTAAATAACTTTTAAACATTATTCCATTGGCCTTGGCTCATCAAAATTTTCCTTTTGACTATAATTTTTCATATTTATAAAAATGTCCTTAATCTAGAATAAATTTATAATTTTTAAAATTTTTGAATCATTAATTGTAATTTTTCTCAAAACTTCTTTGCACTTTGCTCCCATGTAATTTTCTTCTTGTAGTAACTTTTTGCAAAGTTTTTTTTTGTAAAATTATAATTTTCTCCTTTTTAATTTTATTCTAAAAAATTGTCTTTTTTACCTTTTTCTACCTATTTTGGTATCTCTCCATTTTCTATAATTTTATACACATTTTAAAATATTCTCTATTTTATCTTACTACCTCATTTAATATTTCATAAAATACTGGATATTATAAAAATTGTTTCCAAAGATATTAGGTATAAGCTTTGATTATATATCTAGTTTGGTAGAAAAATATAATGAGAAAGGGAAAGGGAAAGGGAAAGGTAAGCGAACTGAATTTTTGATGCCAAACATGTATGGCATAATTGAGAAAAAGAAATGAATTCATGTTGCATTAAATTTCATGCCTTAATGAGAGATTTCTTCTCTCCCTTATATAAGGGATATTCCTTAAAAAAAACTTGTTGCCACACGTCCAAAAAAAAATCGTTTTCCCTTCATCTATTCCCTTTCCTCGCCTATCTTTTCCTTCCTATCAAACGTGTCCTAATGAAAAAGAAAAGAAATATATATAGACACATATAATGTAAAATGGACTCTATTTTATTTACTTATGAAGAAAGTGTCTGATTGACTTTCTTTTTTGTGATAACACATTGTGCTGTGGCTTTTGCATTTGAAAGGGAAGGTGCAATTGTGCCTCTACTCTTTATTTTTTTTTCCCCTGCTCTGTTTATTGTGCAACAATTCAGTAGAAGGGAAAAAGCTTTTTTATTTTTTTTTACCATGAAGGGAAAAAGCTGTTGATATTCATGTTTTAGGACGTTTGGTATGAAGGAATTATATTCTTTCTCCTACTCTTTAAGGGAAATCAATTCCAAAAGATCGTTCCATCCGCATTTCATGTAATTAATTGCCAAATTTGAAAATTGTCCCAAGCCCCCTCTTTTCTAGTATGTTGGTCAAGGGTATTTGTTTCTGTTTCATTTAATCATTTTCATTCCCTTCCTTTTTTTAATTTCTATCATACCAAATATCATTTTGTTATATATATCCCCACTCAATTCCATTTTTATTTTTATAGTGAGCATTAATGGTATCCTCCCAACCAATTAAAAACTAAAATTTTTGAAATATAAATATCACTAAAATAATTTTTTTCTCTCCCAATAGTTCCTTTATAAATCATTACTTAAAGAAGCTTTCCTTTTCATATATATTGCAATCTATTTCCTTTTATGATGTGATTTTGAGTTTAACTTCTCCATGTGTATTAATTGCAGCTCTCTCTAGGTGCATGATGAAGAGTGTATAAAGTGTTCAGATTCCCTGCCCATCTTCAACTATAAACCATTAGATTTAATCCAACAGTGTATATTACACCACATTTTACACTAATTTTTCTTTTGTTTTAAAATAAGGATACACTATTCATTCAGGATAAAAAATTATAAATTTGTAATTACATTATTGAATCAGACAAGCACCGGAAGAAAAGTCAGACACAGTGATTTTTTAAATTGTCTTGGCAAACAATTTTAGCATGATTTTAACATTTAATTAGTCTTGGATAATATACTAGGAGATCTCTAAACAAATTGTTATAGTGATGTGATGGAAAGAGAATCCAATGCAGAATGTGACATCAATTTGGCCAGAGTCTCTCCTGCCAAATCTGGTGCTGCCTCTCTCCTGTGGCAGCCAATTTCTTTTTTTTTTTAGACCAAAATTTACATAGAAAAAAATAGATCAATTGAAGATATGTAGTTATATATTTGTGTAATTTTTCATTTTTTGAAAAATAAAATATTATAAAATAGAAACTGGAGTAGAAATTGGATCGCTACGAGCATACAGATAATTGATTAGGAGAAAAAAAGATAAAAAAATAAAAAGCCTGTAAGTACGTGTCTACATGACTCCCATTAATTTATTTTCTCATTTATAAATTTTGGTCTAAAAAAAAAAGCTGTTGCAGGAGCAAGGCGGCGTGAAGTTTGGCTCGGGTCACCCCAATTCCGACATAAACAACTTTACTTTGGAAGTGATAATTTTACTCAAAAAAATTATTTTTACATTTTATTTTTAGTTCATATTACCCTTTCCGTTCAATTTTGTTTGGTGTTGCAGAAAATTTTAAATATTTTAATTTATCTATTATTTTACACTATTAATAAAGTATTAATTATTTTTTATTATTTTATTTTTTATTAAAAATAATAATAGATAGAGAACAAGTCATTTTTTACTCGATCTAGTCCTAAATATAAAATTTTTGCCTTGATTCTAAATATAGAACTTTTCATAGTAGATCAGATATTATTTATTATATATTTTCAAAAAAATACTCTTAGTTAATTCATTCAAAGAGAGAGAAAGATATTAAATAAAAATAATTTTAAAAAAAATATTATAATTTTTAGAAAAATTAAAATAGTTAACTAACTTTTATTTCTATCATTAATTTGTATGAGTCGATTCAAATAATTTTATATTAAGAATAGAAGAGAGTAACATTTAATTCAAAAATATTTTGACAAAATATTAATAAATTTTACTATAATCTAGATTATTTAATGATTTTATTGGCATGAGTGAAAAAGTATCAAAACGATATACTCTTTCTGATCCTAAATATAAAATATGATCAGCTATCTCACATATATTAAGAAAAGGAGTTGAATAATTAAATATGTAAAAAAAAATGTCAAATATTTTCTGCTATTTGCTCTTATTAATTACATTATCTTTAATACTACTCATAATATTTATCTTTCATCTATTAATTACTTCTTTCGATTTTTTTTATGAGAGACTTTTTCCTTAATATAAGATTCTTTTTGACATTAATGAAAGGAAAAAATAGTAAAATAAGTTATTAATATTTCATTGGAATTCTAAAGTAACAAATATTGTAAGAAATTTTAAAAACTTCAAAGTGACAACTTTTATGAACCAGAGGGGGTAGTTAGCAATTGATGTTAATATGAATAATTTCATAAATAGTTAGTGATATATTAAATGTCATTTTCTTAAAGAGAGGAAAAATTGCTATTAATGAACTTCATTAAATGGAGTAATTTTGAAAAATAAATGAAATTCTATACAAATTTAATGAGCTTAACTAATTTTAATTAAATTTCTTAATATATGTGAAGTTGGTTAAAAAACTCTTATAAAGAGAACCTAAAGAAGTGTAAATAAAGAGCATACTCCATCGGATCCTATATATTGAGTACATTCTCTATGCATTGTTGCATTCTACTCATTCAAAATATAAGTAATTTCACATTTTTCAAAAAGTATTAAATTTTGTTTTCCAATTTTGCTCAAAACATTTATAGTGCGAAGAGATTGATTAAAAGAGATATAATTATGATAAGTTATATTTAATAAGGATAATATTGTAAAGTTTTAGTAATTTTTTAAAATTTTGAGAATACTATCTAACTTTAATTAATTTTCTTGATATATATAAATAGTTAAAAATAAATTATAAATAATAATAATAATTAATTAATTAATTAATATACAGAACAATCTTTTAAGTATCCTATATTTTTTAAATCAAATATTACTTCAAAAGAATTCCTTACATTTACGAACGTGTAAATTGGGCCGGGGGCGGTACTTCTCAAATGTCATCTTCCCTTTGGAACAATTTGCTTTGCTAACAAATCACAATCAGAGAGAACATTGATGAGACTTGAGCATTGACTTTTAATGACAAAACTGGCCCACATATTAATGCGGCAAAGGATAAAGAGGCGAATAATTTTCTATTAAATCAACAGTAATTATGAAAAATATACTCTCCACTTTTAAGCAATTAATACAATTATCCTTAACATAAATTATTTTAACTATCAAGTATTAATAGGAATTAAGGAAAGCTAATTATATTAATAATTATCTAAAGCTTGCCTTGATTTCTACTTTTTATTTCTAATAAATGTTATAGATTTAATAAAATATTATACTTTTTAAGGTAATTAATATACTATATAGTGATTTCTAAAAAAAATATTTTTAGAATAAAACAATTAATACTCCACAAACTCTTATAAAATAACTTATATTTGAGATCATAAAATTCTTTTAAAATGTGACTTATATAAATAATTAGATTGAGCGTATGTATAAATTAAGAAAGCTAATAAATAGTCTAAAAATTAACAAAAAATAATTATATTTTACTATAATATCCTTATTAATTGTTAATTATGCTTGTAAGTATTTTACTCTTTAAAGTTTCTCATTTCCCTTATAATTATTAAATGGTAAAATTATTGACAAAGTATTTAATGCTATCTTAAAATTTTAAAGTGAAAATTGTTTGGGAACAAAATAAAATATGCAAAGTGATAATTATTTGAAAATAAAGAAAGTAACTAATTTATAAGGAAAGGAGCTTTGATGGTCTGCTTGGTACAAGCAAACACAACTTAAGCAAAAAATTTTTACAATAAGTGAAAGAAACTATGGGTGTTTGGTGACTTCTAAAATGAAATTGCATCAAAATGGAAAGAGACCACAGTGTCTGAGTACTATTTGACTTCTTTAATTGTTCTAATTCACTTACTTCATTCCAACTTGTTCTAGGAAAAAAAATTCATGTATTTCTTTTCTCAAACCCTATAAAAATGGTAAGAAGCTGAATTACGTCAATATTTGAAAAAAAATCTGTTAATTCTAACAAAATGTTGCACCTTTCCCTATTAATGTCAAGTTTCTATCCACAAATTTAAAAATGAAAAAGAAGAGTACTAATTTAGTACTTGTATAATATTGTAATTAATTAAAAAATATATAGTATCTGGAATTGAATTAATAAATTTTTAGAAATTTAGATTAAACCTATTGAAAAAGTATATATTTTTATTCTTGAATCATATTAATTTTTAAATTAACAAAAATAAAATTTCGGTAATAATGTATAATTAATGTAATGAAAATGGGATCAATTAATGATGATTGATTTGAGGAAGGAAAATATATATTTGATATGCCTTAAACAAAGTCTCAAATTCAAGTTTTATAAATAAAAAGAATATGTTATGACAACTTCTCCCCATTTGTAAAAAATCTTAAATTTGGATCAATTGAAGTATTTTATACTAAATAGTTCTAAAAATTGTTGGTAAAAAAATATTTCTGAAAAATAAAAGTAGACTAATTGTATCAGTAACTCATCAAATCCGAATTGAATTTGAAATATCTCAAAAAATGAAACTAATAAAAATCCATTAAAAACTAATACAAATCAATCGAGAATAATATTTTTTATTTTTATATAAAATAATATCTATGTAATTAAAAGTACATTAACTTAATTACAATTTTATTATCACCGAACTAATAAATATAGGTATCCATTACTAAAAACAAATATAAAATATATATTAAATGATATTATTTAAAAACTTTAACCATTACACTTCATTCTTAATATTCTATATAATATATGAGACCCTGTATTACATTCATACTTTGAAAAGAAATACGTGCTCATATTTAATACATATTAGATACAATACATATATCATAATATCATTACATATAATTAGTTTTTCTTTTTTAAAAGTTTTGAAATGACTTAAGATTTTATTAAAAAAATTCAATTTTTTATTTCTTGTTTTAATATCCTTATATCACTTTTAAAATATTTGTTTAAAACTCAATTATATATATTTATTTATTTTTGATGCATGAATTTGTTGAATATATTATCTTGGTCCAAAATATAAGTCAATTTTAAATAATATATGGTGTATTAATGATTTCCCCTTAGCTTCAATTAAGAAGTGAAAGATATAATTTATTGCACTTAATATGAGTAACAATGGAAATTAATATAATTTTTTAAGAAATTTAATGAGTTAATCAATTTTTAATCCTTTCCTTCATATATGTGGAATTTTTAAAAGATGAATTATATTATAGATTAGAGGGAGTACATAATTATATATATATTTCTTATATTTGTGTTCTAAAATCTTACATAATTTGTTTCATATATTTGTATCCTAAAATCTTAAAATTTATCTTATTTGAAGTATCTTATTGTGCCCATGGACGAGACCCACCTAATTTTGTTGGAGTTAAAACAGAGATACAAGACATATAGTAAGCAATTGTATCTAAAGGTTCCACGTCACATTGGGCTCTCAAGATTAATTTAATTTAATTTAATTTAATTTTAAAAGCATTGTGTGAATTAGGTCTTTTGAAAAGTTTCCCCGTGGTAATTATGGAAGGGCAGTTAACCCGAGTGCAGCTTCACCACGAGGGAGAGGGCACACGTGTGACCAATAAGGTGGAGCTAAACAGAAGGAGCTTTCGTCGCACAAAACTCCATTGTTCCACTACATGCCTAATCAGCATTAAATTCTACAGTCAATCACCCTTAGCCTACAGTGACTCGCCACGTAACCCTTATCATATCCAACACAATCCACTAATCTTTCGCTTACTTCCCACACTACCCTCGTGGGACACGTGTCAGTCTCTAAACGCCACACTGATTACTCTAACCTAAGCCGCAGCTCACCTAATAGCTCCCTCGCTTCGTTGTTCAGTAAAGCACCCCAAGTTCCACCTCAGTTTTCCACTTTTCCTGCCTCTTCTCAACAATTCCTTGGCGGCTTTCACGCTTTTTCTTACTTTCTTTGGTTTCTCTTTTTAGATATGAGATCATATATAAATTAAAAAAATATGCTTGTTTTTCAATATTTAAAATCTACATAGATACTCCCTCCATTCCATGTAGAAGATTTAAATGGGGTGTTTTTTTCCCTAAATATAAGATATAGAAATAGGTTATTTGATACATTTTTTTTTCTGATTTTACTTTTTATTAAATAAATTAATACAATTAATTTTTATTAATTACAATATAAAAACATTAAACATTAGATCAAAGTATTTTAGGAAATTATTTTAAATTTCTAACAAATTTAATGCTTTTAACTAGAGGTAGTAAATTTCTGACCAAAAAAAAACCTGGAGGTAGTAAATTTAACTTTAAATAAGATAAAAATAAATAGAGGTAGTAAATTTTATATTTTATATTGATTGTAATTGTTAATTAATGTTAATATTAATAATTGATAATTTAATAGAGTATATATCAAGGTCGCAGCCAGCCAAGTGCCAACAGGCTTAGCTGGCCACCTGTTTATTTTTTAATTCATTCTCATTTTCTTCTCCTCGCTGTTCTTCACCGAGTCCTCCAGAAGAGAAGAGAGAGACACCCAGAATAATTCCGCATCATTGGAATTATTTCTTTCTCTCTCTCTTTCTCAGTCTCTCGATTTTGATTTCACATTAATTCATCCGCACTCTCCTCAGAATAATCGGGGGTTCAGATTCTCCCCTCGGTGTTCATTTTCCCCCCAAAGATTCAAGCGAGAAAATTGTAACTCAAGCATTCGGCCTCATTTTGAGGAAAGATCTGTGCTTTCGACTTTGGCAGGTTCAACTTTTTCATTCCCCTGTTTGTCATTTCCCCCGGGAAAAAATAAAAAATTACTCGACCGGAGCTGATTCTTCTGGTCACCGACCGGCAATCTCATGCGGTTGCCTTCAACTCTAAGATTAGTATATTAATGGGTTCCAGTTTTTCTTCTCCAAGACGTCACCGATTAAAGTCTCTCTCATAAAACCCAAAGGAAGCTCTGTAATGCTGGGGTCACCTGTTTCTAAAACACGGTGCGTCAGCCATTGGGTCAATCGGGTGGCTTCCAATTCACACACAGATCGCTGAGACTAGCAGTTGCAGCAGCTCCGAGAGATCTAAACTCTGTTTGGCTTCGGGATTCAATTCACATACACAGACACAGACTTTGTTTCTCGTGAAAGAGACTGACGAAGAAGAAGATGATGAAGATGAACGGAATCTCAACCGAGCTGCCGCCGCCGGCGGAATGGGAGATGAGGCCAGGAGGAATGTTGGTTCAGAAGCGAAGCGCCGAGTCGGATCGGAACTCGGTGCCGGCACCGACAATCAGAGTTAGGGTTAAATACGGGTCAACCTATCACCAAGTCAACATTAGTTCCCAAGCCACATTTGGTAACTCTTGCCTTGTTCACTTTATATTCTTATTTATTATTATTATTATTATTATTATTATTATTATCTCATTCATTCTCCTTTATCATCAATATCAATTATTAATATAAAATACAAACACTATAACAAACTATATGTGTAATTAAATACTTATTAATGGGATTACAGGGGAATTGAAGAAAATGCTGTCTGGGCCTACTGGGTTGCACCACCAGGACCAGAAGCTGTTCTACAAGAACAAAGAGAGAGATTCGAAGACATTTCTGGACATAGTAGGAGTGAAGGACAAGTCCAAGATGGTACTTGAGGAAGACCCAATAAGTCAAGAGAAGAGATACTTAGAGATGAGGAAGAATGCCAACATGGAGAAAGCTGCAAAATGCATCTCACAGATCAGCTTGGAAGTAGATAGACTTGCAGGCCAGGTACTCCATTTTCAATCTTTAGCTCTAAGATGATGGGATTGTGTAGAAATGTTATCAACGGTTAGGTTAAGTGGGAGGGACTCGATTTCCTTTAAACAGGTTTTGAGAATTTGAACCTTGTAAATGAAAAAGATCACCTTGGAAGAATTACCTAATTAGACTTGCTAATACTCGAATCTGGTTTGAAAATGCTAAATATTAGATAGATATATAAAAAAAATGTTATTTGAGTAGGCTGATACTAGATGGGTCTTTGAACAGTTTAATCAGTACGAGGATGTAAGTGGTTAGATCTGATTACTGGTTGGAATTGGGTAGGTTGCTGCTCTTGAAGCAATGATCAGTAAAGGGAAGAAAGTTGCAGAATCGGATGTGATTAGTCTGATTGAGCAGCTGATGAACCAATTGCTTAAGTTGGACGGGATAATGGCTGATGGTGATGTTAAATTGCAGAGGAAAATGCAGGTAAATTTTGATTCTAGTTTCTAAATCGTACGCAAGTTTATATTGCAGAGTGAGCTCTAGTTGTCGTTTTTTGAATCGAACCGAATTAGTCAGCTCAATTGGTGAATGGGCAAATTGAATGTTAGTTTGGCTTACAACATTTCAAAATCAATTTAATTGAAGACCATTCAAAATCAGTTAACACCCGGTAAATTTTTTCCCCAATTTTTTTAATGTAATGCTTTTATATAAAAAATTAAAAATATATTAATTTAATTATAATTAGGAGCATGTTTGGTTGAGCTTATAAGTGATTATGAAATAGGGAAAAGTGATTATGTAGCCAGTAAATAAATATAATCTAGATCAAAATAATCACTTATAGCCATTTAAGTGATTATTTCCATAAACTATTTTTTTCAACTTATGATAATCATTTATATCCCATAATCACTTATTTCACTTGTTCTTCTCATTATCCACCCAATAATCACTTAAACCCCAATATCTAAACACATTTCTTTTCTCAAAATCACTTATAGGTTAAAAATATCCAAACACAATTCACTTTTGACATAATCACTTATTCTCATAATCTATTATGAATATCTCATAATCACTTATATATAATCTAACCCAAACATACACTAGATCTATTTGGTTGTGATTATGGTCATACTAGTTATCCATGAAGGAATAGTGTATAGATTTAGTACAATCTATGGAAAAATCTCTACTATCTATTTTGATTTGTCATCCATCGTCACACCACATCATGTTTTAAATTCAACAGAATGACATCATTATGAAGCACGGGTTGGATGATGTAACGCAAAGATAGATTGAGGATGCATCTCATTAAAATTGAACTGAAAACTTATAGATCTATACTATACTGAATTCAAATAACTATGTTTAAGTAATCAATCCTTTTTTTTGGCAACAATAATCAATCTGATTTTACAAACATTTAGTCTAATGGTAGTTAAAAATATGGTGAAGGTAAGAAGAGTTCAGAAGTATGTTGAAACTCTGGATATGCTGAAAATCAAGAACTCCATGCCATCTAGCAATGGAGGTCACAAGCATACCCAGCAAAAGCAGAGACTTGCCCCAATTGAAGAGCAGCCACAGAGGCATTCAAACTCTGGAGTAGTAGTTACGACAAAGTGGGAGACATTTGACTCTACCCCTTCACCATTAATCCCTGCCACGTCAGCATCCACGTCCACATCAGCCACCAATCATAATCGTTATAGCAATAATAATAATAATAATAATAGTAATTCGGTTCATCCCAGGTTCAATTGGGAATTCTTCGATTGAAAATTCAGAGAGTACCACGTATTTATTGTAATTGTGTGGACTTTTTTCTCTTGTTCCACTTGAAGTGTCATTTTGTTCTTCATTCTTTTCTGTATTTATTTATAGTGCCAGCCCCTCTTTCCTTTGTCACTTAGTTCATAAAAAAAAGAAATAAATGGGGTTGATACTTGATAGTGATATTATCATAAATGTTGTACCACTTTTTTTCCCAGTGATTTTGGTTACTATTTGAATGGTCCTGATTTTTCTATGGATATGTAACATATGTGTATTTGTAGTTTTTATTATTGAAAAATTGCTCTAGCCATCTCTGCAGCCATATCTCTAGGTAAAAATAGGTCAATCATAGCTTGGTTCAGGTGAAACAGAAGTGGCCGAGGAAATAATGTAAAGGGAAAATAAAGTATAAAGAAAGACCTTGCAAAGGGAATTAAATTTATATTAAAGGATCTTAATTGTAAAAATGGAACCACGGCATTTAGTATCTTGGAAGAGTTTTTTTAAGGGAAATGAAATAGAAAAAAATGAAAATAGAATAGAAAATGGAATGGAAATTAATTTTAAAAATATATTTATGTCTATAGAAACTTGGAATAAGTTTTAATTAATATATGTATTTATAATATGGAAAGGATAAGATTACCCTTATAAATTTGACCAAAAATACCCTTAAAAGAAAGGCCCCATCTATAGAAACAAATAAAGAACAAAACCACCGTCGATGACAACCATAGATTGGAATCACGAAAAAACTATAACCATAAAGAATTTATTACTGAGTTTAAAAGTGGGATTTCAAATAATTTATTATTGAATTTATGTGATTTATAGTTACATGGCTTATTTTTTCTAACTTTGCTTATGTAATTTACAAAATTGAGTAGGGACATTTTAGTCCATATATTTATCTTTTATCTCTGATTTCGCAATTCAAGATCCTTCAATCTATTTAATTCCTTTGCAAGGAGTGGAAAAAATTGCTTTGCCAGGTACTTTTATGTCATTTGCCCTGATGTGAATTGACTAAATTCTGATCCCTTGCTTCACGTGGGGGCTAAAGACTGATAAAGAAAAGAAAAAAAAAACAGAATGTCTTCTGAACTTAAAATTTTTAAAATCAACAGTTAAAATATTAAAATTTAGAATTTTTAAGAGTTATAAAATTTGAAAAAAAAAATTTTAGTAAAAAAATACATTCTAATACCTTTTTAAAAGTATTACTCATTAGGGATGTTTAAGAAACACAATTGACCCAACAAATTCAATCCGTCTCGATTAATTACAGACAAAGCTGGCTTGGATTTTTTTTTTCACAGGGTCAAAAGAGTAAAAGCAATCGAATCAGGTCGGGTCACTGGTAGGACTATATAAATGGTTGAGTTCGTTTTTTCTCAGCAGTATTTATTACAGCAATAGTTAAGCTTATTATATTTATAACCTGATATTCTCAATGTTATATTAGTGTTATGGATTTATTATTACGCTTAAAAATTAACATCCAGAAGATTACATTGTACATTTAGAAAGTGTGCGCTGTGATTTGAAAGAAAAAAAAAAACAATGATAACTTGTTCTTATAACGATCAAGAGATATACTGACTTTTAATGTTTCTTTTTTGCCACATCAGGAAAAATTTTAATGTCTTTGGTGTTGTACCCCAAAAAAAAAAAGTGATAAGAGTATTTCTCCCTTTGATCAATTAACTAATCTAATCAATGATACGAAAGTAAATCTGGAAATTATAAGTGATCAACAGCAGAGATGACCATATGATATTAATGGGTTAGTTGAACCAATTACTATATATTACCATTGGTGTGGTTTGGTATCTCTACTATTTTTGCTCAATCTATCCAAATAAGAAACTTACCCTTTAACCAACACATGTTGGTTTAATTGGCAAATATATAATGTGAGTTTGAATTCTACTGTTAATAAAAAGGTTTTATTAGTAAATAATTTATAAATACATTTGTAAATATTATTTGAATTTTGAGACCTATATTGACTTTGATGATCCCTTAAAACTCAATTTGTCTAAATTTTCAATTAAAAAAAAAAAACACACCCTTTCTACGCCTTAAGTGAAGACTAAGGCCTCGCGGGTTTGCACAAAGAAAAAGAAATCCATTTTTTATCGCATGCTAGTCAAACAATAAAATATCTTTCATATTCCTGTAATAATTATTCATCAAAAACTATTTCTTTTTATTACTATTTTTTTAATCTCGGGCGCATATGATATTTCACATCTAAGATTAAGAAGTTACTCATTTTTCCCCCATTTTCTTCCATTTTTTATTCCATTTTATTCAGAGTATCAAATGAGTAATAAAGGTCATCATAACTTACACAAAAAAGTAAAGCCGTGGGAAAGATGGAGCGAAGCTTGCCTCTAACTAATGCAAACAAGTTCTAGAGTAGTCAAACATGTTATGATTAGGTGGTTACAGAATAAAACTTGTTCTATAAAGCACATCAATTGATAAACTTTGTTTCCACGTGGTTAAGAATCTTAATTAGTAATTTTGATGTTGAAGCTTTCAATATTTTTTTCTCATTTGACATAATAGAAAATGATGATGTTTGTGTGGTTTAATCTACCTAACCATTTTGATAAATAGAAGATACGTAACTATTTAATTAAGACGAATATGTTGAGAAGAGAATCTGTCACAAGTCCATCTTGTACACAAGCTGTAAGACAACTGAAATTATTAAGGAGAATGTCTTATTATAATTATAATTATACATATATACACACACACACACATATTCTACAGCATAACAAACAGATGATTAGTATGAATTATTAAGGCCGTCTACTTATGATTAGTACATTATATGATGCACATCTCACATGCTTAGTATACGAATACATCAAACCACTATATTATTTGATCAAGCCAAAGATGATAAGATTAGATCTGGTTAGGTTTTAATGTATGATACATCAAACCACTATATTTGATGCATTTGACTAGGTTTGTGTTACACTAATTACATTTAAAATAAGGATAGAAATAACTGAGTGCAATTTAATTTATTGCAACTATCATTTTTGCCTTTTTTCCTTGACTCTGATGTTTCTTTTACTAGTCTGCATATTTTGAAACAATTATGCTAAAATCCTAAAATTGGAAAACTTTGCAATTCGGTCTCCGTACATTTTCATTTAGTGTATGGCATATTTCTTCAGATTTTTATGATCCTAAATTTCTTCTAAATTCTTTTTTTGGGTGAACTAAGTAATTCGATCTTTCTAGTATGTAATACCGTGTTGGATGGAATTTCGGAGCCCACAATTGATTCTTGATCTAGTTTTCAGGCCCATGTGGATGTGACCCAAGCCCATATTACATTGACTCATAGTTCGGAGACTTGGGCTTGGCCTGATGTTATTGATGATCTCACCGTGGATTTGAGTCATAATTGCCAGATAATATGTTTTTCGAGGCAGCATACTGTTTGGGCTATAGAACCTATAGGCCCAAATTAATTTATTTATTCTGAGTCCAATCCCAACTTGGTTAGGATTCATGTACACTCGCTTCTCAGCCCATGTGGAGTTAATTTCATTACCAAACGAATTCACTGGGTTAACAATGTCATCTTACCACAACTTCATTCCCCCCTAATCCAATGTCTGAAATAGAAACGATCTAAAAATTTTTAGAATATAATGTATGAAACACATAAACGTAGTGGATTTATATATGAGTAATTAATTGTGTCATTATTTTTTCTATTAAATCATTCAATATTTAGAAGTCATATTGAACTCTGAATAATTTGGATCAAGTAAGATAGATATATAACAATAACATAATCCTTTTAAAAAGTATTTAGTGCAGTTATATACGCAGGCTCAAATGATACCATTTATTATGCAATTACTTTTAATTAATTTAGTGTTTTGTTTAAAGCAAAGTACATTCAACTCAGAGAGAGACTTATTTTAATTATCATTTATTAGTTGTGATGAGTCTATTATAGTATGGTCCCAGTTGTGTAAATAAAATAGATATTATATATATATATATCTTGATTTTCATGTCACGACATGTTGTCTGAGATAAAACTTTGAGATATTAAGGTAATTTAATCTAAATATATTGTCTCTTTGATTTTAAATAAAAGGTACTTTCAACTATTTTATGCATTTTAAGAAAATGAGTTGAATTATTAAATTTATTAAGAAATTCTAATATTTTTCATTATTTGGTCTTATTAATTATATTATCTCTTATACTTCCCATATTATTTACCTCTTACCAATTAATTATATACTAAAGGTATCAAAGAAAAAAATAATTAATATACTAGGCAATATTATAAAGTGTCTTATATTTAGGATCAAATAATATTTTTAAAAAATACCTTATATTTAAAATAAGAGGAATTATATTTTTTAAATATCTATTGAAGGAAAATCAACTGAAGTTTGGACGAATCAGACGTTTCAATGATTCTTGAACTGTTAGGAAGTCATAATGTCACCAAACAAGTGGAAGTAAAAAAACAATATTTTGAATTTGGAACAATGTGACAAACCAATAAACTTTGCCGACACATTGTATGTATATATTATTTTTGGGAGCTGCTTTTCCAATTTAAGCTAAAAAAAAAAGCATGCGCATATATATTCTCTAAGGAGCATCAGAGTTAAATTCAGATTTTGATTCCTTTGTTGATAGTGGAAAATTATGAAACATTAGTCTTAAATTGTGTGTGTGTGTGTGTCTATATATATATATATATAAAACGAACAAAAGGCACATTGTCTAGAAAATTGGCATTTGATTCCCAAATTCCCATTCATGCAACTTAAGCATGTCGGCATATTCTGTGGCGCCCGTGTTTCTGACATTAATTTATGATATAAATTGAACACGTTTCTTAATTTGTTCATACACGGAGTTCAAAAATAAGCAGCATGCATTATTTATAACTAAATGGAAATGCTTTTAGGGATTAAGATATGTGTGGCAGATGTTTTAAAAATAGTTTTTTCATTTTTGAATTTTCAAAAATAAAAAAACTTGTTTGGTGAACTTGTTTTTTATAAATTGTTCTGAAAAATAGAAAAATAAAAGAACAGAAAACTCAGAACATGTGTTTTGTAGTTTTTGTTCTGGAAAATATAAGAAAAAGTGAAAAACACCCACGTCATTAATGGTAAAATTATAAATTCTGAATAACTCATCTCTTACTCATTAGTTATGATTTTGAGAACAATTATTCAAACTGATTTTTTTATTTTCTTATTTTCAAAACTTATTCTCGAAAACAGTTTTACAAAATTATTTTGAAAATAATAAAATAGAAAACACTATTAAACAGACCCTCAAAATGAATAAGAATAAATACAAAGTGGATAATGTTGGATAAAATATTTACTCTATTTCTATATAACTATTAAGGGTCAGTTAATTTAAACTAAAAAAAAAGTGATTTTCAGACTATTTAAAAAAATAATTTATTTAAATAAGGTACAACTTTTTTAACTTAATTACACTCATTTAAACACTACAATATTTTTTTGGCATACAGCAATCGTAAAAAACTGTAGCCATGGAACAAAAAATTGTTGCCTTTAATTATATGCAACAGTTTTTAAACATAATATTAGCCGGTATTGCCTATTGTCTAGGACAACGTTTTTTAGATGGCTTTGGCTGCATATTATCTACACTAATTAGGAATCATTCCCCCCGTTCTTCAAAAAACATATGCCTTACGCTGAACATTTTCTTTTTTAAAGAATCAAACCCATGAGTATATATGTTAAACCATTACAACATTTTTTTAATATGGCAATAGTAAAAAATTGTACCATATATAGAACAAAAAACTATTACCAATAATTATAGGTAACAGTTTTTTAGCATAGTATTAGTCAACGTTACCTATTATTTAAGACAATGGTTTTTTAGATGGGTAAAGCTGGATATTATCCACATTAATTAATTAGGAATCATTCCCCCTTCACAAAACATATGCCTTACGCAAAGTTTTGTTTTTTTTTGTTTTTTTCTTTCAAAGAATCAAACCCCTGAGTATGAATGTTAGATTGAACATATATATGTCAAGTTTCAATCTGGGTCTGATATTTTATTCAACGTAGCTCATCATCGAAGGCAAAAATATTGGTCTTCATCCGTATAACCAACCCACACGATATAGAGGAATTTGAGCAACGTGTAAAGATGCATGAATCTTGAAAATGTTTGGTTATTAGGTTACTTACCCACATAGTAATTAAGAAGGACGATTCAGCTGGCACTGACGCACTGTTCATAGTAATCTAGCCTTTCAATATGCATTGCCTTTAGCCTGCAAATTGCACAGTGCTCACGAGTCCTCCTATTCTATTCTAGGCTCCTGTGTGGACGTGGCCACAACTAAGTAGTTACGTACTTATCCCATTAAAGCAACACACACACACACACTTTGATTCAAACTCTAAGGATTCACATTCACATACTGCTCATTAATTCGTCACCATCAACTTTGTTTGGTTTTTCAGATTCCTGCGTCACTCATCACTCTCGTGAATAAGCATCCCTTTTTACCTTTTTTATGTATATTTGTTCGTCATCACATATAATTTAATCTTCTACTTGATTGTTGATCTCCTACGTGCATACTCTTCTTTCATTAATCATTATGATTATTTTGAAGTAGTAGATGTCTAGCTAACACGTGAAAACTGAACTGAATTAGGTTCCTTAATTTGGTCTTTAGCGTTTTTATTTTACTAAGTAAAATAGGTATTTAATTCCTCCCTTCATATATAACAACTTCATATCACAATTAGTTACAACTTGAGTTGCGAAACTCGAGACCATTGTTTAAACTATCATAATCCCCTACTAGACTACAAGTTAAGATATGCGTTCGTTGGATACAAGAGGTTTGTTTTTTGATCTCATAAAAACAAGAATGAGAATAAAATTAAAATAAATTGTATATACTTCTTCTAAATTTTCTTGAAATTACATAGAATGAGATATGAGATCTCATTTCATATTAAAACCAATACAAACTTCTCTTAAATTTTACTAAAATTATACATATTTATACCTTCTATTTATTTTCAAAACCAACATAGACCTCAAATAGGACAAAGAGAAAATGATACAAGTTATATATATATTTGGTGTAATTTATATATATTTTTTAAAAGAAACTCCGAGTTGATTTTAAAAATAAAAGGGATGTCCATATAATTTTAGAAAATTCAGAAATGATATATCTAACTTAATTTTTTTTAATTTTAGAAGAGATGTGTGTAAATTTTTAAAAGATAAAGAAGTTTGTATAATTTTGAGACTACTTAATTGAAGTTCGAATCATCGTCAATATCAATATATATATAATAAAATTTATAAGAACTTACACTATCCATAATGCCACTCGTTTCCATTTTTATACAATATATGTCTGGTTTACTTGAGTGGTTTCTGAAACACCAGTTGCCAAGTGATGAGTACAAAGGTACTTTAATTGAGTTAAATTGCTTGCTTACTTTGCAAATATATTATATATTAATTAAATTAATAATTAATTAAAGTGGTTACTTAAAGTAGTTCAAAGTTGTCGAACATGGGTTGGACTGTAATTAGTGGCGGTTTCAAGCTAAATCATGATTTTGCATTCCTATAAATGGAATACAACTCAACCGTAACTAAGTTCTTATCACACCTTAATCTTTTGACTATGTATGGTTTCATGTGTTATTAATTACTCCATTTGTTTCTTTTTAATTATCACATTTAAAGAAATATTTTATTTTTATTTATCTGTCACTTTCAAATTTCAATACTTCATTAATTATTATTTTTTTATTTATACCCCTATCTATTCTTTCAAAAGTTAAAGATAATATTAATGATTCTTTTTTATCTATCAATTTATTGAGACATATTAAAAAATTTAAGAGAAATTCTATCATATTAATTAAATTTCTTAATCTATATGAAAAAACCTTAACATGTCACTTATAAAGAAACAGATGGAGTAATTAAAGGGATCAAAGCAATGGCAGATTAGTAGGATTTTGTCTTTAACGGATTAAAGTTAAATCGTCACAACGCAAACTACTTTTATTATATCAGTGGGATATTGCGTGGTTTAAGCGTCAATGTTTGGGAAAAGTATATATATATCGAACCATTTTAACCAAAATATCAATATTTGATCCAATTAATTGCAAAATCTAAGCGAAATACTTCTGAGATTAAATCAAAATCTGATGGAACTTTAGGTGGACCTTTAACAATGACTTCAAATGAATTATAGTGACATTATATGTCTGATTACTCCACGATGGATATCAACTTAAGCTCTGGATGAACAATTAGTGGGTTCAAATTTGTCACCCATTACAACATATTAATGAATACACATATCAGCAAAGGTAAACTCAATGTCATATAATTAATTAACTAATTAGTTGCTTCATTCGATTCGTATTATAATATGTTTTGTCTCAGTTCATAATATAAGGTGCTATATACTGATTTACCTTTTCTACTCCTAATTCATTTAATGACTAATCTTATAACTTGTGCTGAGGTAATGAAAATAAGTAGAATAAATGGGAATAAAAGTGAAATTTTTGCCTCTTTTTTAAAATTTAATAATATAATAAAATTTTTTTAAAATACCTGAAATTATTGGATTAGAAAAGAAATTATATAGGAAGTACTATACAAAAACGTGTGATCACTAGCCACTAAACAAGTCGAAAGCCCTTTTTCAAGATCAAGGTGCAAGTGGAGTGCACGAGCCAAACAGTAGAGTTGCTAAAGAGTAGTGTTGAAAAGGTGAGCCACGAAGTCTCTGATGTGTGGGTTTGTTCGTTTCTTCTTTTGTGTGTGTGTGTGTGTGTGTGTGTCACTTTCAGAGACACTCCAAGTTGACACGCAATGTGGGTTGTGGCTGGCCACCCATGAAAACACTTGAAGCATCTGTCTCAGATTCTGAGACGATGCTTTCTATCTATAAATCTATAAAGTTGGTCAATGTTCAACAATCGGTGGCTCCAATGGAGGCTCAATGATATTGGGTCTGGCGTTTGAATCTTTTTAATTGACCAAGTCTCTGTTTTCTTTTTCAAAACTTGATAGATATGGGAGCTACACCTGATGATCTTATTGGACAATGTGTCAGTGGCAAACTGAGGCTGGCAATTGAGGCCGGCCCGGCCCAAAATGATTATTGTGTACAAACCAAAAGTGCATGAGAAGTTTGAACGTGTACACGACTACTCAAATGGTCGGAAAAAGAGAGCAATTCTTATGTAATATATTTAGTGCATATTATTTAAGTTTTTTAGAAACAAAAATATCTTTGTGATAGAAATATATTCTCACTCTCTTCTTTTTTTTTTTTTATGTTTTCATTTTTCTTAAAAATACTCATAGAAAGAGTGTCCGCTAAGTCAGGCTTCGGATGCCTTCAAGGAGATTGTTGTTTTTTGACCTTGCTTCAAGGAGATTTAAACCCATGCCCATAGATGAGGGGGCATCGATCCTCTAGATCCTTGACCGAAGGATGAAAAGTAGGTAACGAAAGGTTGAGTTATACTATGCTTTCCTCTTCTTTAAACAACCTTCTTTTTTTACGAAGTTCTTTAAAATTAAAAAGTTTAAAAATATGTAAGAAGATGAATTTAAAGAATTTTCAAAGGGAAAAAGACATTTAAACTATTTACTATTTTTCATTACTTTATTTTTCTTCTATTATTCCCCTCCAAACACACTTTTAAGACTGTGTTTGGTTAGCCAAACATCAACATCAATAGTAAAATATAAAATTTATATAAGTGATGAGCAGTATAACCTATTACTTAAATATCATGCAATGCACAAAACTCACCATCTAGATAGGTAATAAAATAATTTTTTTGGTACATCAAATTCTTATTATAATTAGTTAATAGTATTTATTTCATACTTGCTATTTTATTAATACAATTCACGAATATGATTTTTTTTATCATAGTTTTACTCTTGTTTGTTTTCTTTTCATAAAAATTACTATGTGCTGAGCACATCCAAAAGTTGGATTCCCAAGCCTGATGGGCTTAGTTCCGGAGGCAACATTGTTTCAAAAGAGAGGGAGACGCTGCCGTTGTTGCTGCCACTGTCCCCGTGCACTGTCCCCGTGTTGTTTCTCTCAAGTCTTTATTTTACTTTTAATACAGGCCGTTTGATTTTTAGTTTATAAAAGTATAATAAAATAAAATTAGTCCAGATAAAACTAAGTTTGTTACAATATTATTTATATTTGAATTTTTTTTATCATAAAAAGTAAGTTTAATAAAATAATTATGAGATAAAAATATGTTTGTAAAATAAAATGTAACTTTTTCAGTTTGTTGACTAAAAGGTGCTTTTATAGGAAAATCTTTTAAAATGAGACAAATACAAAATTAGGTAAAAATATATTTGTAAACATATTTTTATTGGTTTAAAAGATAAATCAAATAGGCACACTTTATTTTTAATTTTTATGTATAAAACAAACTTAATTATGAAAAATTTACTATTTACTTTTAGTACTCTGAGAGATAGTAGTCTTTACTGTCAGTGAATAATACTTCTAATCTAAGACAACAAAAACTTGTTTTTCCTTTATCAATGTACTTTATTTATTTATTTTTTGTAACCGAGAAATGTACTTTATTATATTCACATTTTGTAAATAATGTGATTATAATAAATTTTATATTTTATTATATTGATAGGTCTCATACATTGTATGGAGTTTGAGAACCAAGATACACTAATTTCGATTTGTGAACATTATGATTTGTTATATAGATTTTATAGATATATAGAGGTTGATATTAATATTGATATTATCTTAAGTAAAATAAACATTTTATTAGTTGCTTTTGACGTATTGGTTTTAGTTGTCAAACCATATTACTGGTTCGAGGGAATATGCTTTCGGCATTAAAAAAATAGATGGATGTTTGAGATAACTTAGATTATGTTAATAATTAATCTGCATTTGTTCTCTCGTACATAGGCTTAGTGCTTCGATGCCTAGGCATCATAGCATGTGTCTTTATTGCATGAAAGAAAATTGCTTAGTTTATTCATGGAATAAAAACCCGGACCGGACGGGCCGTTTTGACTGGTCCGACCGGCTACTGGTTCGGTCTGATAATAGAGGAAAATCGGAGGGTTTAAGAACCGGTCAAATAGGTCAAAAACCGGTACAAAATCGGTCTGTTTTTTTTTTTTTTAATTTTTAAATTTTTTTTAAATATTTTATTAAAAATAAAATAACATTATTTTTAGTAATAAGTAGTATTATTTTTAGTATAATTTTTTTCTTTCTATATTATAATATGTTATAAGTATTATTATAATACATAATTATTAATAATGATAAATTTACTTAATAAATAAGATAAAAATAGAATATCAATTGACTATTTTGAATTCAAAATATAATTATAGATGGATATTAACTTGTTTAGATTTTAATATTAGGTTGTAAAACTTATTAATAATATTTTTTATTTTCTATATATTATTAAATTTAATTTTTATTCTAGAATAAATATTAATTTTATGATTATGGATAAATATCTTTTATATTTTTATCTATATTATTAAAAATATATTAATTTATTCATAACAATTCTGACTCCGATCCAACCCCAATCTAACCACTAAATCTTAAACTATTATCTCATCTAATTTAATAGCTAATTCAAATTTTTAATACATAAGAGTTTAGTTGACTCGTTTTGTTTGCAAAAGGTTTAGTTATGAAATGAATTATCTTAATTTGCGTGCAATGTTTTCACTTGCGGTACAAGTCTTTGAAATATAATATAGGCTATAGTACTATTAGCTGCCAATAGATTCCATTTGTTCATCAACTCAAAACTATTGTTATAATTTATTTAAAATATAAGTATTATTTTGGTAAAGTAAAAAATATTAATTATTTTTTAATTAATTTTTATTTTTAATTAATTTATAAAAGAGAAAATTGTCTTGGAAATTGTCGTTATTAAGAGTAATATTAAAAAATAATGTAAATTTTTAATAAATTTCATTAGTTTAACTTTATTTTTTTGTATGTGTGTAGTTAGTCAAATAAGACTTATATTTTGATCCGAATGGAGTAATATTCAATAGTATATAGACTAAGATTTGTACACAAATGAGTTGCATGCATGATTCACAACTTGTGAATAGTATAGCCGCTTATAATTTTATATTTTATATTGTATTAATGAATATTCTAATAAGTTGTTCTTTGTTTTTTGTTTTACAATGAAGAAAAATATTTTTTCGGTGATAAAAATATAGGAATGCAAATCAATATAGTAATTTGGTTTACAACCGTAAATCAACATTAGCGTCGACAATAAGAATCACCTCTGTTTATGCTTAAATACAAAATCTGATCTCTCTGATTGGTTAGTTGGTTAATGTTACGAAAATGTATGTTGAAGATAAAATTTATGTCTGATGACTATGTTTTATGCAGTCTTTTCGATGATTTATGTTTGTGACTAATTATAACATTTGTTTGCGATTCTTCGGTTTTGATTTATGTTTATGAATCAAAGTCTTCTTTGTATTTATCTTCCTTACACCTCACATTCTTTGTTAGCTATATAAGTAGCCACCATACAGTTTGATCTTCGGATGTGTTTGATCTACTCAATGAATGAAGCATAAATATAGAACTTGGAAGATAAATATAACCATGCAACCAATTCTAGACATGGATCTAGGTGGTTGTAATGAGTTAGGGCCGCAGGCCAACAACAACAACAACAACAATAGCCTTATCCCACTATGTGGGGTTGGCTATATGGATCAAATGACATCAATAAGCTCTATCAAACATCATTTTCTCAGATAGATCATTTCTCAAAAGGTCATTTCTTATAACTTCTCTTAATGTCCTTTTTGGTTTTCCTCTACGCCTTTTGATCGGGCTCCAGGCCATTTGATCAACTCTTTTCACTGGCTCCTTTTGCCCTCTTCTTTGTACATGCTCAAACCATCTTAAACGATTTTCCACCATTTTCTCCTCAATAGATGCTACCCCAACTTTTCTTTGTATACAGTCATTTCGTATCTTATCCAATTTTGTATGACCACACATCCATATCAACATTCTCATCTCTGCTACTCTCATTTTATGTTCTTGTTGTCCTTTCAAAGCCCAACATTCACTACTATATAGCATTGCTGGCCTTATAGCTGTTCTGTAAAATTTTCCTTTAAGCTTAGTAGGCACCTTGCGGTCACAAATAACTCCTGTTGCTTTCCTCCACTTTAACCACCCAACTTGTATCCTATGCATAACATCCCCATCAATTTCACCATTATTCTGTAAAATCGACCCCAAATATTTAAACTTTGATACCTTAGGGATGATTTGCTCACCAATTTTTACCTTTGAATCATTTCTAACTGGCCTCTTATTAAATTTGCAATGCATATATTCTGTCTTACTTCTACTCAGACGGAAACCTTTTGATTCCAAAGTATGTCTCCATAATTCAAGTTTAAAGTTGACCTCTTCTCTTGAATCCTCAATTAAAACTATATCATCCGCGAAGAGCATACACTTTGTAATTTCTTCTTGTATATGTTCTGTAAGAACATCCAAAACCAGATCAAACAGGTATGGACTCAAAGAAGATCCTTGATGTAAGCCTATTGTTATAGGGAAGTCTTTTGTCACACCTCTAGGGGTTCTCACACTTGTTGTTACCCCCTCATACATATCCTTTATGGCTCGAATATAAGTCACACGGACACCTTTCTTCTCCATTGCTTTCTACAATACATCTCTTGGTACTCTATTATAGGCTTTTTCCAAATCAATGAAAACCATATGCAAGTCTCTCTCTTTATTCCGGTATATTTCAATCAAACCCTTTAATAAATAAATAGCCTCTGTTGTAGACCGTCCTGACATAAATCTAAATTGGTTTTCTGAAATATGAGACTCTTTTCTGAGTCTATTTTCGATCACTCTTTCCCAAAGTTTCATGGTGTGACTCATAAGTTTTATCCCCTAATAATTAGTACAATTTTGAATATCCCCTTATTCTTGTATATGGGCACTAGAGTGTTCTTTCTTCATTCCTCTAACATTTTCTTTGACCTTAAAATCTCGTTAAATATCTTAGTGAGCCACCAAACCCCCTTCTCTCCTAAGCACTTCCAAACTTCGATAGGAATACCATCGGAACTAATGACTTTACCATTATCTATTCTCTTAAGAATTTCTTTCACCTCTCCAACCCGAATCCTACGATAAAAATTCAAATTGAGATCATCTTCATGGGTTGTTAGTCCTTCAGTATTAATAGTCATATCCAATCCATTATTGAAAAGCTTATAAAAGTAGCTCCTCTATCTTTCTTTGATATCATCATCTGCAACTAAAATTTTTCCTTCTTCGTCCTTAATGCATCTTACTTGGTCCAAATCTCTTGACTTTCTTTCTCTTCTCTTGGTAATTTTGTAAATCTTATCTTCACCATTCTTTGTTTCTAAATCCTGGTAGAATTCCTCAAAAGCTTTAGATCTAGCCTCGCTCACTGCTTTCTTAGTCTCCTTTTTAGCCAACCGATAACATTTCCAATTTTCATCGTTATTGCATAGATGCAAGGCTTTAAAACACTCTTTCTTATATTTGACCTTCTCTTGCACACTCTCATTCCACCACCAAGATTCTCTATCCTTAGGTCCAAAACCTTTAGATTCACCCAATACTGCTTTAGCGGTATCCCTAATCCTTGGAGTCATCTCATCCCATAAGATGTTAGTACTTCCTTGCAAGTCCCAATTACCTCCCTCCATAACTTTTCTCGTAAAGATCCATGGTTTCTCACCTTTTAGTTGCCACCACTTAATCCTAGGATTAAAAACTTTTTCGACTTTTCAGATTATGGTTTTTAACTATCACATCAAGGACCAAGACCCTATGTTGTGAAGTTAAACTCTCACCAGGGATTACTTTGCAGTCTTTACAAGTTGATCTATCTGAGTTCCTTAGCAAAAAGAAGTCAATTTGCGACCTTTGGACTCTACTCTTATATGTAATTAAATGCTCCTCCCGCTTCTTGAAACAGGTATTAACAATCGTAAGGTTGTAAACCATTGAAAAATCAAAAATGGAATGTCATTCCTCATTTACTTCTCCAATACCATAACCGCCGTGAACTCCCATATATTGCCTTGTCTCTTTTCCAACATGACCATTAAGGTCGCCCCCAATGAGGATCTTTTCCTCTTGTGGGATATCTTGAACCAAGCTCTCCAGATCTTCCCAAAACTTTTCCTTAATATGTGGGTACGACCTTACTTGAGATACATAAGTACTAATAATATTGAGCGTATTATGTCCAATAGTCACTTTTAAGGATAAGATCCTATCTCCAATCCTTCTGACTCCAACTACATTCTTGTTCCAGTTTTTATCCACAATAATACCAACTCCATTCCTTCCTCTAACCTTCCCTACATACCAAAGTTTATATCTAGTAGTATCTAACTGCTTAGCCTTTTCTTCCACCCATTTAGTTTCTTGAAGACATAAGATGTTAATTCTCCTTCGAATCATAGCATCCACCACCTCCATAGATTTACCTGTTAACGTACCAATATTCCAAGAACCAAATCTAATCTTGCTTTTCTGGGCTAGCTTCTTTACCCACATCTGTCCAGCATGATGTGGGAACCCTTGCTCATTTAACACTACACCCGGGCGCCGATGTAGCGTCTCTAGCTCATTTGACACTGCATTTGAGCCATACAGCTCGTTACTTCCTGGCAACGACCGAGCCTTAGTACAGCCAATTGATCTAATTAGTATTTTTAGTTAATTCACAAATACAATTAATTAGATACTAAATATTAGATTGACGAATCACTAGGACATACAACGGTAATGACCACCATTATAATTGAAAGAGTCAAACTTATGGATTGATAATCAGTACCCCAATTTCCTAATGTTGTCCTCATTGGTTGGACAAGCCCTTCATTTGTATTATTGTTTTTATTAATTCATTTCACAATTATCTTATTGATTACTTAGTTATGATTAGTTATAATAGTAGTTATAATCTACTAGTTGGTTTGACCTTGAAGTACTACCTAGATTGGCAGATCGCAACTTATTAACACAAATAGATATGCTTCTCAGTAAATTATATAGAGTATGAAGAATAAGTTACATTGTTTACAACTTGTGAATAGTGCTTTTTGCTAAAAATTTTATACTTTATATTGATGACAAATTCATATAATTATATTTTTTCTCATATGTTGCCCAAAATTTGAAGAATAATCACAGCATTATTTGACTCATTACTAGCGCGGTTTGTATTAAATTTTATATTTATATTTATGCTAATATTATCTTAACTGATATAAACATTTTAATTAGTTGCTATTGACATATTGGTTTTAGTTGTCAAACCATACAACTGGCTTGAGGGAATATGCTTTTTGGCATAAAATAGGATGGATCGATGTATAAGATAACTTAAATTATGTGTATATATTAATTAATTAATTAATCTGTATTTGTTCTCTCGTACATATGCTTAGTGCTTAGATATATGCCTACGCATCATAGCATGTGTCTAGGTTTGAAGCAAACCAAAATGATAATTATTGTTGTTAATGCACGAAAGAAAATTGCTTAATTTATTTGAAATATTTGAATTGTTTTGTTTGCACAAGGTATGATTATGAAATGAATTATATTTAATTAATTATTTACGTGAATGTTTTGACTTTGTTGTACAAGGCTATGAACTATATAGGTTCCGATAATAGCCAACAATAGAAAATTCGCCCAGCAATCATATTCAATTTATTGATCAAATCGAAACTACATATAACTATAATATTATAATAGAATTAATTGACGTTCATTGTTCAAAGCAAAGTTCTCTTTTGTTTTTGGTTTTACAACAATGAAAGGAATTTTTTTTCATTGATAAAAATATAGGAATATATATAAACCAATATAGCAATTTGGTTTGCAACCTAAAATCAAGATTAGCAAGAATAAAAATCAAGTATGATTAGTTTATAGGTTAATGTTACAGAAAAATACGTAGAAGATGAAATTTTAGAAGATAATCAGTATGTTTTGTCTACTCCTTCGGATGTCATTTTGGGCGTTAGCAGCTATAGATAATGCATAAGGGGTGCTAATTAAGTGGATAGATTTCACATATCACCTTATTTCTAAATTCCTACGTTAAGGGTAGGGATGTTATCTAACTTAGACTGATTTTAAGATATGTTCGTGTGATTCTTTGATTTTGATTTATGTTTATGTATTGAAATCACTTTTATATATTTATCTTCCTTGAATCCTTTGTTAGCTATATGACTGGCCAACTTAAATTCTAGAACATTTGTGCCAATGCTGGTGCAATGTTTAAAATCTTTACTAAAGGACTAATTGTTTGGTGTTTCATAATAAGAATTTTAGTAGAAGTGACATATTGATTTTTCTGATTTTTTATATATATACTACTATTTGTATAGATTGATAGAGCCTTTTCTTGAAGAGTTATGTTTTTCTTAAAGTTATAGTGATTTGAAATTTCAACCGAATAATTATCCTATTGAAGATTACATTGGTTGAAAACGAAACTAAAATTTAAATTTAAAATTCCAAATTAAATGTCTAAATCTATTTTAGTTCCGCACACACATAAAATTGAAAGGCATTTGGAGATTATTGGGAGGGGTATATATATGTGGAGGTCTGAGAGTTTAAACCCTCTTAATATTAGAAAAGAAAATTCAAAAGCACTTGAAATATGATATTATTATTATTTAATTATTTAACATTTATCAAACCACACTAAGCAATTCAGACTTTGCTTTCCCTTCAAATTGTCAACTAAACGTCTAGTTAATATATGAATTGTCATCAGCATAAACTAGATACAAAAATGTTTGTAAATTATACATAGACTATTCTAAGAAAATTTATACTATATAAACTGAATGAAAAAAACGAAATAAATTATAGGAAGCAAATAAATTTTTTTTCCTATTTTTGAAAGTGATGGCTGAAATATGAGAAATTCAATTCACATGGCGATGCTTTTTGCGTTGGACTGCTTCTTAAAAATAAAATAAAAATGTTTTTTTTAATCCTACTTGTTTCAATAATTTCGAATAGTCAATTAGTTTTATGTGACCGTCTTCCAGAAGATCGACGTCGTCATCTCTGCGATCACAACTCGCCGCGTGCGTTTTTAGTCAGCTTTAACTTCTGCATGCTTTGCGCACGTGTTCTATGATGCAACTAATGCTATATTATATATATATATATATATATATGAAGCAACTAATGCTCTCTCTCTCTCTCTCTCTCTATATATATATATATATATGTATTACTCACGTTAATATGGCCTAAATCACAACTATAAGATACTTCTCACGTTAATGATGCCATCTGAGTTTGATTAATTTAATATTAAAAATGGCATTAATTGACGAAGCAAGCAGAAATCAACTAATGATCTGTGTGGGCTTTTCCATAAGTTAAAGAGACACAATTCCATTAAATTAATTAATTCAGAGATGGCATTATTACTCACTAATATTTAATTACAAGAAGGAAATAATATTAGAAAATGAGATGTCATCTCATCATTCACTTACAAATCACAAGATGCTACCTAGTTATAACGCAAGTTTGTTCATATGTGTGTGCGCGTGTGAATACAAAAGATGTGTGTTTGTGAATACAAAAGACAATACTAACGAGAGGCACGTCCAATCTCAATGGAGCAAGCATGTTGCAAACTAGATGTGGGCTTTCTGCTTTGCACAAAATACTTTGATGTTTCAGAAAAGAAATTAAAAGTTAATTAATTAATTAAATTTATCAAAAAATTACAGTCCTTTTTACTATTAACCCTATTTAATATATTAAATTTTAATTTTTTTCTCTCATTTCTTAATTAAAACTAGGGGTAAAACAAGAAAAAACTCATTATACGAATACCTAACCGTGACTTATATTTTTAATAAAAATGTTTTCTTTAACATGACATATAATATGGATTGGATGAAGAATTGCTTTTGACTTGTGAATAGTGTGAATTTCTAGAGTTTTTAATATACACACACATATATATATACACATATTGATATATTAATACCAATAAAGGCTCAACCTAGAGAATTATTATGGCCTAAATCACAAGCACTTTCACTCAATCGTGAATACTCAATTAATTTTTGAACGTCAAGAATGCACACCCTTTATACAAGATTTTGGATTGCTTTAGGATTTTAGGATATAATAGAAGAACACGGTTATTAATAAAGTGAGGTGGAATGGAATGAAATAGAGTATTAAAGCAGAACAAAACAAAGTGAATCATTATTTAAGAGTTTTTATGATGAAAATGAACAATTTCATTTAACTACTATTTGAAAGCTATTATAAAATATATGAAATGGAATGGATAATAACATGTTTTTCTTAATATTACCCTTATGATTTAATCTAAATAAATGAATTAGTGGCTATCATTATTTTGAGAAATTCATCTTTAAGCTACAATTATATTTTTATCTTAATAAAAGAAAATTCAATTATAACCTGAATTGGTTAATAGATGTTAATTAAGAGAGAACACGGGTTGGAGAGAGAATTGAAGCAATATTGTGCATAAAATATATATGAAAAAGAAAATCATTTACTACAAAAAATTTGACTTTCGGTGGGGACAAAAGTCGTCGCTGAAAGAATGAATGTTGCTGCTAAATGTTTTCAGCGGCGACATTTTTGTCGCTACCATGTCGCCGCCACAAATCTCGTTACCGAAAGTTTGGTGATGATAAAAACGTCACTGCCAAAAGTAGACATTTAGTGGCGAAAAAAGTTATCGCTGAAAATATAAATTGTCGCCGCCAAAGATTTTTCATTTGGCGGCAACATTTAATCGCTGCTGAAAGTCGTTTGGCCACGCCATCACCATATCAGCAATTCGACCCTGCCACATCACCATCGCCATCAGACCACCACCGCCGGCTGACCACCACGTCACCACCCATATCACCACCGCCACGTCATATTTCAAATGTGCCTTCACTTATATTCGAACCTATGACCTCTTGCTTGCAATGTCTTTGTATTTTCTCTCTTATCAGTTGAGTTGAAATGTACTTGCAGATATTAAATATATATTATTTATCTACACATTAATACACACACATATATTTATAAATCAATATTATTATTAAAAAATACACATATATTTTATTTTCAATTATTAATATCATTAAATATTTTATTTATATACATATATGAATATTTATATTATATTTTTTTATTTTATGTTATGTCATATCACATAATATATAATATAATATATATATCATATATTATATTATTTAATAAGTTATATTATATATATATATATGCTTAATATATATAATATAATGTAATAGAAAATTGTTAAAAAATCATTAAAATAAATATTATAATTTTGATTGTCATATGATTTAAAAAAATGCAATAAATTCAATATATTATAATTCAGATAATAAAAAATAATTAAAAAGAGTGAGAGGATGAGAAAAAGAGAATTAACCAATATTTATTTTCTAAATATTGTTGTTACTTATTTTTTAGGAAAATATAGTAACAATACGTAATCTTTCTTTCTCTACATGACATTACTTTATTAGACTTTTACATTATGAGAAAATATCCACACTACCAACACCTATAGAAGTTTGGGCTGAGAGTCTCAATCATAGTATGACAGATTATTTTTTTGGACTAACTATTGATAATTGCTTTAGTACATGATTACTTTATCAAAATTATTATTGATAATAAATAACATTAATATTAATCTATATGTTAAAAATATTAGAAATTAAATTAACCTAATAAGAATTCCTCCAAATATAGGGTTGATCACATTAGATAATTAGGGATTAGTTTGTCTTCCTAATTTTTTTTTTGAGTTATCAATCTCTTTATGAATTAAAAAAAATTATCCTAATAAGAATAACATATTTCATTAATTAGGATAAGGAAAAGTAAAAATAAATATTGATTGAATTCAATATTTAACATTTCAAATCTTTAATCTCCGGCAGAGATAAAACACTTTCAAAATGTTCAGAATATTTTACATGAAAAAATAGTAAAATACTTTATCTTTAAATAAAGATACTAGATAATATTTATAATATAAAATATATATTAAATATATAATTAATTATAATAAAAATGTATAAATAAAACACAATTATTATTTTAATGTTATTTATTAATTCTTAAAATGAAAATAGCAAAAATTCACAAAATTAACTTTACAGTGACATTAAAAAGTCACCGCCGAAAGTAAGACTTTCGGCGGCAACTAAAAATAATTGTTGCTAAAAGTATAACTTTTGGCGGCGCTAAGGAAAAATCGTAGCTGAAAGTCTGTCTTTTGGCGGCGACAATGAAAGTCGTTGCTGAAGGCTATTTTTAGCGATGTCTTTTTTTAATGTCGCCGAAAAATGGATTTTCAACGACACCTCTTTCACTTGCCGCCAAAAAGTTACTTTTAGTGACGGTTTTTTTCTGTCGCCGTTGAAAGATAAACTTTCAGCGACGACTTTTTCAATCGCCGTCGAAAGACTGACTTTCAGCAACAACTTTTTTTAGTCACCGCTGAAAGTGTGTTTTCAGTAGCAACTTTTTTTGGTCCCTGTCGAAAGTCATTACTGAAAGTCTATTTTTTTGCAGTGATTTCTTGATGTGGTTGAGAGATTGAGAAGTAGCTCAATGCGGTGGAAAGAGAGAGAGGATGGTGGAAAGAGAGAGGATGACGTAGTAGAAAGAATGAGGGAGAGCTGGAGGAGGCAAGAAAGATGGTTTCATATGGTTTATGGGTAGTTTTGTAATTGTGATCTTAGCTTCAAACCATTCTATCCTACACCCCTCAATTTGGAAGATAAAAAAATTGAGTTTATGATAATTAAAAATGATTTGGGAGGCCATTTCTTACCCTTTCACTCACTTTTAAAAAAATCTTCCACACAATGACCTAAAACTATTAGCCATCACACTCAATTTCATTACATTAAAAAAAAAATTCCCTAACATACACTTCGGGCTTGTTTGGTTGGTAGAATATTTTTATGAGAATAGAAATAAAAATGTGTTTGGGAATGGGAATGAGAATATGAACGAAGAATATTGATGGAACTAATAAAATAAATATGATTGGTATGTTAAAGAAAAAATATATATTTTCACCTTGGACAATAATATACTTTATATATATATATCTAATGACAATATTAAAATAATTACTTTTTATTTTTTTATATGTAAAACTATGTTTTAAATTATTAATAACAAAATATTAAGTTGGTTAACTATTTAATACTTAAAAGTAGACATTTTATTTTTAGTTTTTTGAAGGATCCGTAATAAAATAATAATTTAAATCTTTTTGTTATGTAATATTAATAATAACTTTTACTTTTATGGAAGAATCTAAATAAAATAAAATGTTTTCAAATTTTTCGATATGTTTTTATATTAATTTTTTGGTTCTTAAAAAAGAAATACAAAATAATGGAATAATATAAAAAACTAATTCAGGGTATACATGTAAATTTACCTGCAATTCTAAAAATGCTTCTCCATTCCATCAAAAAATTTGATAGACTCGAGTTGGGGGTGTCTCTGCGCACCCCCCTCTTCCTTCCTTACTTTTTTTTTAGATCAAAGCTTATATATCATAAAAAACAAACTCTGCAGTCATATATCTAAGCAATTTTTATTTGTACAGATTTTATCATTTTAATGTTTTTTTTTCCTATGCTGCTATATAACTATATAATTGTAGACATCTAGTTTTTTTTTTGGAAAGGTAGACATCTAGTTTTTATTTTGTAGCATTTTTTTAAAAAGAATGTTTTAAAACTACACAAATGCCTAACTCAAAAAAGTATATTTTTTATCTATAAAATTTAATTTAAAAAATAAAACTGCTACAATAGTACAGTGGTAGGAGGGGTCTCAGCTGCAAAGACCCCAAATTCGATAGAATCTGCATTACCACGTTTGAGGGAATAAATCACTATTTGGAATGGGATCAAAATTGCATTACGTCCTACCAAACATGACACTCAAGGAATTAATAACTTCTCCCATTCTCATTCCTTGTTACCAATTATCAAGAACCAAACGAGGCACTAGTACATTCGAAAACCTATACCCATAATTAAAGAAGAAAAGAGTTTCTTCTCCGAATTCTTAACTATTTGTGCAGATTAATTGTGTATGTGTATGTATATAATATTTATTTATTTATTTATATCATATCCCCATGCCCATAACCTAGCCTGGCTAATCATTGCTGGTTGTGCTATCAACAAAATTGACAATGCGTACATTAATCATTAAGATGTGTGCCATATTCTTAATTTGAAATGGGTAGTATATATTCTTAAGTATTTATATATATATATATATTTACTCTTCAAAGATCGTATCATATGATCCATCCATTCCTTGACTTTCTATACGCTGTGTCCTATTTAAAATTTGCATGAAAAGTACCCCTTTGCCTCAAGAAGCAAATAAACAAAAAGAAGGATCCATGATTGGTCTATGACTTGCCATGTGTTGTGAGATTCTGAGAAGATAAGGGGGGGAGAGAGAGAGAGAGGGAGATTATAACGTAGCGTATCAAGATAGGGCTTTGTCCTTTGGTTATTACCAAGAGCTCAAGTTGACACGTCACACTAATTAGGCTATTCACGTTCCCGAAAAGCAATACAAACTATTAATATATTACGTCCTGCTTGAAACATCGAATATTGAACGTAAAGGATGACCAGTCAAGGAACGAACAGAACATATTGCCATATCCGCATTCCTCTCTCTCTCTCTCTCTCTCTCTCTCTCTCTCTCTCTCTCTCGGTGGTAAACAGGCTGGCCCATTATAGATCCGTCTTTTGGACGGGGCGGGGTGGGTTGAGGCACCCATAAGGGCGGGCCTGGAAATTTTCAACCCATCCCGCTATACACGGGCTAGCGGGTCAAACGGGCTAGCCCGTTTTTTCTTTAATTTTTTTTATTAAATCATAAAATTTCTCCTATTTTTTTTTTACTTTTTTTGTTTGGCTAGTCCCTTTATTCCCATACTTGATTAAATTATTAATTTTTTATTAACTATATTCATGAAATCTTTTATCGATTTGGTGCATAAAGTCTTAAAGTATAATATATTAATACATTAATATAGTAATACCACAAGTAACATTTAATTCAGCAAAATAAAATACAACTGAAATTAAAATATATAAAAGATTGAGAAAGAAAATGATGCTTAAACTCTTTTTTTTTTAGTTTTTATTTTTTTAGATATAATTATATAGAATAAAAAAATATAAAAATATTTAAAAAAAAAAAAGGTGGGCTAGGCAGGCTGACTCGCTTAAAGTGGCGGGCTGAGGGGGCAGGCCAAGTTTTTTACCCCCATTATAAAGTATCTCAATTTTTTCAGCCCGCCTTGCTATTTTTGACGGACTAAGCAGGCTGGCCTACGGGCTCCGACCCATTTTACCGGTTCTACTCTCACACACACAAACACAAACCCAAACACAACCTTGTGGTACATGTTAGCTATTGTTATGGATTGGGATCGAGCTCTCTAAATCCTGATTCAAATGAATTTTTCAGATAGTAAAAATTACTATTTATTACAAATTTTTAAAACTTTATAACTGCTGTAAAACTAATAAAATTTATAAATAGCCAATATTAGCTTGATAATCATATTGTAAATATGAATATATAAGCCTTTAATTTATGAGTATGAACAATATGAAGTATAGAACATAGGACCTGTTTGGTTCCATGCCTGGGTGGAATGGGAATATGGGAATCTGGACTCCCATTCTAGACATGAACCATTTGGTTGGCTTATGAGGGTAGGAATGGGGATGTCATGGGAATCTTGAAACCCGAGAAGAAGGCCGGAATGGACATTCCTACCTGTACCCCTGCATTTGGGGATTTCATGTAGTAGGAATAATGCTTAAATGACTTAAATGACCCTCGTACTCCCTAACTTCATCCTCCAGTACACTCGCTCTTTCGTCCTCCACCACGTACCCCGCACCAACTAGTGACCTACCCCTTCATGTTCGGCGGAACACATCTTCCACCTTCATCTCTGACGAGCATCTCACATGTTCCTTCATCCTCCACGCCCCCCAACTCGTGACCTCCACCTTCATCTTCGATGAGGAGCGTCACATTGGTGAGGGGTGTCTGTATCTCCACCACTTTCTACTCGATCACTCTGGTCCCTTGTCTTCCCAGACTTGGAAGAGTGGTCCCTTGTCTTCACAAATCTATCACATGGAAGCTTGAAGATCTCATCGTTGAGACTCCCTTTTCATGAACTGAGCACCGAATCGTTCCTTCCCAGAACCCTTCGCCAGATCTGATTGATTGTGGCTGTGTTGTATTGATTGATTCTGGTTTCTAGCTAGATTTGGAATGCAAGCTCGCACGTTTCTTTTTGGAATTTCTTGCTGTCATTGTCTTCTTTTTACAAATTGTGGCTGGGTTTGATGTATGGATTGATTCTTTTTGGATTTTGGATTTTGTTTTAGGTCTGGTTTTAGTGTGATCAAAATTCATGTGGAATATGGAGAAGATTGAATCTGATGTATCGACTGTTATTTTTTTTTATTATTAATAGAATCTAATAGGAGGGAGAAGGAAACAATGAAGGGGATGGGGTGGAAAAATTATTTGTTTGAGGGTGTTTTGGTCATAGTATTTTTAATTTTATTTAATTAAATATGGAAAATAAATTTCTATTCCAACATTCTTAATGCCTGACCAAACATATATATATATATACAGTGATAATCATTTCATTCCATTTTATTCTTCTCAATCATTTCATTCCATTTTTAGTCATTTCTAAAAACCAAATGGCCTTTTAACAATAGAGTAAACTAAGAGTTACAATAGAATTTAGCTTTTGTTGCATGTAAGGGGCACTTCTATTTTTTTTAACTGTTAATACATTTTCCCCCTTTCTCAAAAAAAAAAAAATTACACTAGAATAAATAATATAATTAATATGCTTAATTGTACAATAAAAAAACTTTAAAAAGTTATAGGGTAGTGTCAAACATAAAATAAATTCTAAAAATTATTCATTTGGAGAGTTATGGGAAATGTTTATGCCATTAACAATAAGATAAAATCCTACGTTGTTATGTTTCGGAGGATAATTATATTATTTACAATTACAATACTCTAATTTTTTGAATGAATAATTTTTTACTCTTTAAGTCACCATACAGTTAACGTAGAAGTCATAGTTGAGTGATTATGCAGTATCAATGGCACGTGATCCAGCTAATATGGATTCTCAATTAATTTCCACTGTTTAATATCTTCATCGTTGCTCTATTGGCCATATAGTTCGGATGATATACCCTTGATTTGCTGAAGTAGATGCGTTATTGTCAATGCCATAATATGAATAACGTGATTCCAATAATTAATTATGCCTTCTTTCAATCGTCATTAATCTCACTTAATGACTTTAAGAGGAGGCATTTGATTACAAAATATCTCCATTTTCATAATTATATATATATGTGTGTGTGTGTGTCATCGAATGGCCAATTGAGACATTGATCATTGGTTTTAGTTTGTTGGCACTTTGCATCAAAAGCTAATCTTGCTGATGATTTAGAATAATTATAACATCTTAATGCATGATTAGTTCATAACGACCAGGTAGGATTTTGTTTAGCTGGACCAGCCTAGCTAACTAGCAAAACTTGTTTGCAATTTTAAAACCATATATTGTCTCATGAGCACATGAAGTAGCTTCGGCCCTAATATGCCCTTGACTACTGACTATTATTATTATTGTTGTTATTATTATTACAACGTGGGAAGTTCTTGCCATGCATTTTGAAGCGAGATTGTCTTCCCTTTTTTTTTTTTGTGAAAAGAGGGAAAGCGAGATAATATATATGAAGACTGCTATAGGAAGCCTTGCTGCAATCATATTAACTGTTTAGTTATTTAATAAATTTATAAGAGTTTTCCAAATTATGAGTTAAAGACGTACACAAGTCGTGTTAATTAATTGTAGCGTAACAGTTGCATGCCAATATTTTAACATTCTCTGTCTTCCCCTCCAAAGATTGCATAAAATAGAGATATCCTAGTTTACCAAAAATATTTATTTATTTATTATTTTGGTTTAGAGGATTGGACTAGTTCTATAAACGCCTTTGGTTTATATGTTCATGTCACTCATTTAAAATTGAACAGTATTGGTCGGCCAAAAAAAAATTGAATAGCTAGTATCAATTATTGACAAATAGGGTCAAAATCATCTTTTAAAAAAACAAGCTAGACGGATCCTGAATTGTTTCGATTACTAGTTTAACGTTTATTGGCTTGACATGGTAGAATGGTGATTTAACATGCTAGTAGTGGTTAAATAAATATATTTTTAATTTTATGTATCAAATCATTATGCACAAGATAAAAAATATACTAATAAATTTTATAGCTTATAAAATTTGTTCAACCTATTAAATTTGTATGGTACGTAAGATTCCAGCATTAAAAAAGAGGTTTGTCCTCAAACTAAAATATACAGTTCTTTATTATGAAACTGATCCAATATTAATAATTTACACTAGTAGAAAAAGAGTGATTTAGGATTGTCTTTTAGGACAGTCAAAAAATAACAGTCCTAAAAAATTTACATGGTGGCAGTTTTGTAAATATATGATGTTTTCAAGGATAGTCGAAAAAGGGAAGGTGGTTATTGTTTTTTCCCGGACGGTGATGTATTCCACAGTGTTGGAAATTTTGACTTTTAGGATAGTGGGATTAATGACCGTCCTATAATGCCTTTTTATCATTTTTTTCTTGGCCAAAATAGAGTATCACGCGGCAAATTATCTCCATCGGAAAAATTTTTGTCATTTCCCTCTCAGCAAACCCTCTCTCCTCTCAATGTCCTTCCTCGCCCCTACCGACACTCACCATTGCCGTCGATGCAAAACCCCATTAGCCCCAAAGACACACTGTTGAACCTAACGGCAGTCTCTTCTCTCCTGGCCATTGAACCCGTAGCCACCGTTGCACACTTCATCCCTTTTCATTGTTCGGTGCCGACAAAACCCAATGAGGTTGCTCATGGGTCTTCAATGAAACCTAATCAGGTTGCTCGTGGGTCTTCAATGAAACTCGTTGCCTCTTGGTCTCAGCATTGCTCGCCTTGACTATATCTCTGCCTCCGCCTTCGCTCACTGTAAACGAACCAGTTTGGAAGTTGGGTCAAAAATTCCAGCTTTAGCTCCACCTCTTGCTCAAGTGATGCCACCCCCAGGTATGGACTCTGTTCAGTGCCTACCTTTCTACCTTTTTCAGTTAACCATTTGTTTCTTAGAGTAGCTAGTTAAGTTAATTTGTACGCTAGTTGTTTTTGGTCTTTTGGCCAACAAAAGAGAAAAAGCAGAGGGTGTGGGGAAAACCATACACTATATATCCATATGAAGATTTATATATATAAATGTTTAATTCATATACCTTCATTATTCTGCTGTTGTTGTTTCATGTTCGTTGCTTTTAATTTATTCTTATATATAATAGCTCCTTTTATATCTATAATAGATATATATATATATAATAGCTTGTTTGGTCATAAAACTGAAATTTTCCTATTGAAGGTGTTAATGATATATAATAATGGTTGAATATGCTTTTGTCATAGGCAATTGGTATATTGCTATTAATTCGAATAGGCTTAAAATGCAATATTGGTAGGTTTCTTTCTTAGCCTTGTATGGAAGAGATAATTTGATCTCCACTGGTGGTTGTTGAGGAAAACAATTGTGGCCCGAGAATTGGCTATGCATAAATTATGATAGTAGTGGCTATAAAGAAAAGAGTTGGTAGCTAGGGTAACATGGCTTAAATATAGAAACTGATTATCTTTTCTAAATTATTCCAATTTTATGGATGTCCCTAAGGACATATTTGGACTGATTATGGTTATATAGGAGACTGATTTCTTGTGTGAACATGGCTTAATTCCATATAATTATATTTTATTAAAATATATTGTGATAATGGTAATATTACTCTAACTGCATTGTTGTATTTGATTTCTTTTTGGGTCTAAAATGCTTAAAAGGTATCTTTTCTTTTTCTCATTTTAATAACCTCTGGTATTAATTCCATAGGTTTGGTTTAGTATATAAGTAATGAAAAATGAACATGTAATTTTTCTCTTTCACCCAACATTTGGCACTTCCATATTTAAGTGATCAAAGATGATCCATTAATTTGCATTGCATAAATGGAGACATATGTTTTCTTTAGCTCACAAGTTATAATGATCTAACATCTCTTGAAAATCAACTACAAGTAAACAACTAAGTTTATCTATTGTATAATTTTGTGGTCATCAATTTATTTCCCAAAGGCTCAAAAATCAATTATAAACTTGTTCCCCTTAACTGGAAATAGCTACATCTGGACTTGGTCATTTTAGACATGGTTATTGCACAATGATACATTACACTTGCCTCTTATTATATTTTTTGCTCTGTATTGATTGCATACTGTATTTATAAATCTAGGCTAAAGAACTATTCTACCAGGCTTTTTATATTTTTTAGGGGCCATTAGAGGCACCAAAAAGGATACAGTAAAATGTCTAGAAGGAGTGTAAGGTCTTAAAATTTTTGGCTTATGCAATTGCACTAATTTATATGCTTAGTAGTACTTATATTCAGTTAAAAATCTATATGCTCAGTATTGTTTTGGCTTATGCAACTGCATTCCTTGTTCATCCAAATTAGCTAGTCAACTTATGGACCAATTATCCATAAAAACGTGGCATAAGGTTTATCACGCAAGTGCTAGCAGTGTGGAGTCCAAGATGATGGCCTAGAATTTGTTTCATTCCCCAACCAAATAGTAGCTTCAGCCAACAACGCAGCAAGCAGTACTGGTCATTCAAGTTTATTCAAGTCAAGGTTAGGACTTTTCTCTGAAAAGCTATGTCTTTTGCACTTTGAGAAGATTGCCTGTTGGTAACCGTAGTATAAGTTAGAGCTAAAGGTTTCTACTTCTGTGTTGTGTTTTTGCTCCTTGTGATGAATTTCCATAGCATAAATTGGCAAAATCAATTTTTTTTTAGGTCTCCCTCTCACATTATCATTGGTATTATGCTATTTTTTTTATTTGATGTCTTCTCAGACTTGTCCATATCACATGAAAGGCTAAGCAAGGGATCTTATTGTAGGTGACATTTATTAAATTAATATAATAATAAATTTTACTAGAAATAAAAATTAGAGAAATGAATAAAAGAATATACTAATATTCAAATAGATATTATTTTAATAATATAAAAATATATATTATATTGATAAATATGTAATTGCATTTTTCTTTTAATTGAATGAAAATTATTTATAATATATTCTATATTAAATTTTTTAAAATGTAGCTACAATATGTGTCAGAAATTTATCTTTCATATTACTCTTGTGGATCTTTGTTTTTCCATTGAGTAGAGGGTAAGCTTAAGAAAATTTTAAAAACAAATGTTCTGAAAGTGAAGTAAGAATAGGTAGAATATTATTAATTATTTGAAACAAAATTTATAACAATTTTTTTGAAAATTTAAATTTACTTGATTTGTTTGATAAAATATAGTTTCATTACCAATATAAGAAATAAATATATTTTTAAAAAACATGTACTTTTTTAATTGAATATCACAATAACAAAAGTAATATAAAGCCCAAACAAATAAATGAAAACACAGACATAATCAAGTATGAAATGTAGACTAGAACCTAGAAATCTACATTAACCTATTGTTCCTTTCCTATGTAGGAGTTGTCAAGTTTGCCTAGGGGGTGAAAGGCAGTCGCCCCTAATTCTTTTAACTTAGTTCTGCCCCCTAGTTACGAAGATCTCAAATCCTAATACTTAGTTTATAAATTTTTTGAGGGGGTTTTAAAATATATATAAAAAATTTTTATTTGGTTAATTTAGACATTATATATGCCTTTATTCTGAAAATATAGTATTATCTAATTTCTTTGATGTTTGATATATACTGCCATGATATATGTCTTTACTATTGTTTCCAACTTGTGAATTTTCCAAATTGTCTTTAAGTTACAAATATAGTATGAAGAGTTGGGTACAAATTGTCTTTAGGTAGTTATGGATTGTAGTTGGATAAACGCAAGACGGACAAGTGATGAATATGAGAATGGAGTGGAGGAGTTTCTAAAATTCGCTGAAAGAAATGTTCGTGATAGTAATGGAAGGTTTTATTGTCCTTGTGTAAAATATTTGAATGAGAGACGACTAAGTATTGCAGAAATTAGAGAGCATGTACTTTGTGATAGGTTCTACAGGCGGTATACAAGATGGATATGGCATGGTGAAAAATTAGAAATGCCTAGTGTGCCCCAACAGGGAGAAGTTGATGTAGATATGATTGATCGAGTAGAGGACATGATCCGTGATGCTGGAGTAGAAGCCTTTGAGCAAGCACATATATATGATAATTTGTGCAGTGATGCAGAGAAGCCTTTGTATCCAGGGTGCACTCAATTTACACGGTTGTCTGTAGTGTTGAGATTAGTCAACTTGAAAGCAAGAAACGGATGGAGCGATAAGTGTTTTATAGAATTACTCGAGTTGTTGAAGGATATGCTTCCAGAAGGTAATGAACTACTGGATCGTAACTATGAAGCGAAGAAAATCTTGTGTCCAATGGGTATGGAGTATAAAATGATACATGCTTTTCCCAATGATTGCATATTGTATAGAAATGAGTATGAAGGGCTGCATGAATGTCCAAAATGCGGGTTGTCAAGGTACAAAGTGAAACAGGATAGTGATGCCAATGGTGATGTGGCCACAAAAGGGCCTCCTGCAAAGGTATTATGGTATCTTTCAATAATACCAAGGTTCAAGCGTTTGTTTGCTAAAGCAAATGATGCAAAGAACTTGAGATGGCATGTGGATGAAAGGATATGTGATGGAAAGCTCCGACATCTAGCTGATTCTCCTCAATGGAAGACAATAGATCAATTGTTTCTTGAGTTTGGCAATGAGCCAAGAAACCTTAGACTTGGACTTTGTACAGATGGAATGAACCCTTATGGTAACCTTAGTAGTCAACATAGTTCATGGCCTGTTCTATTGGTGATTTACAACCTACCTCCTTGGTTATGCATGAAACGCAAGTACATTATGCTGTCTATGATGATTTCAGGCCCAAAACAGCCAGGAAATGATATAGATGTTTACTTGAAATCTTTGATTGAAGACTTGAAAATGTTGTGGGAGAAAGGTGTAGATGTGTTTGATGCCTATCACAAGGAGTCTTTTAAAATGCGTGCCATGATCTTCTGCACAATAAATGACTTTCCAGCATATGGAAACTTGTCCGGATATAGTGTTAAGGGGCACAAAACATGCCCTATTTGTGAATAAGGTACATGCTTCAAACAGCTTTCGTTTGGAAGGAAGACAGTTTACCTTGGTCACAGGAGATTTCTTAGACAGAATCATCGGTATCGCAGATTGAAAAAAGCTTTCAATGGCTTACAAGAAGATCAAAATGCTCAAAAGCCATTAACTGCAGAGCAAGTTTATCAACAGGTGAAAGACATCAATGTTATCTTCGGTAAGACTCATAAGCTTGCAACTGAAAAAAAAATTATGGAAAAAGAAGTCTGTCTTCTTTGATCTTCCATATTGGCGAAGTCTTGAGATCAAGCACAGTATTGATGTGATGCATGTGGAGAAAAATGTGTGTGATAGCCTTGTTGGAACACTTCTCAATATACAGGGCAAGACTAAGGATAGTACAAATGCGAGACGGGATATGGTTGAAATGGGAATACGAGTAGAGTTAGCTCCAGAAGAAGGAAATAGGAGGAATTATTTGCCCCCCGCTTGTCATACATTGTCCAAAAATGAGAGAAGAAGCTTTTGTCAGTGTTTACATGGCGTCAAAGTGCCCCAAGGGTATTCTTCAAATGTCAAAAGGCTTGTGTCAATGAAAGATCTGAAATTAATATGCTTAAAGTCTCACGATTGCCATGTGTTGATGTAACACCTACTACCTATAGCTATTCGAGACATATTGCCAAAAAAATTAAGAGACACTATAACCAGATTATGCTTCTTTTTCAATGCTATATGTAACAAAGTCATTGACCCCCAAATTTTGGATAAGTTAGAAAATGATGCTGTCATTATCTTGTGTCAACTTGAAATATACTTTCCACCTTCTTTTTTTGACATCATGGTGCATTTAATTGTCCATATAGTGAGGGAGATAAGGTTGTGTGGCCCAGTTTATTTGCGGTGGATGTACCTATTTGAGCGATATATGAAAATCCTAAAAGGGTATGTCAAGAACCCACGCCAGCTTGAAGCATCTATTGTTCAAAGATATGTTGCTGAAGAAGCTGTTGAGTTCTGTACTAAATACATGTTGGAAATAGAAGCTATTGGGCTTCCTAAGAATCGCCACAAGGGGAGAGGAGTAGGCAAGGGTACACGGGGGTTAAATGTGAAAGGCAAGGGCCGTGAAGAAGTGTTACAAGCACATTTATACATATTGAATAACACTGATGTAGTTCAGCCTTATTTAGCCACACATAAAAACATTATAAGAGAAAAAACCCTCGGAAGATTGATAAGTGGTTGATGAATGAGCACAATAGGACTTTTATATCATGGTTTAATGAAGAGCTCATGCAGGATGATAAAGTTTCTGAGACAATAAGATGGTTAGCAAATGGGTCTCAATTTGAGGTCGTATGTTGGAGTGGATATGACATTAATGGATATTCCTTCTATACAAAGACTCAAGATGACAAGAGCACTATGCAAAATAGTGGGGTTATGGTAGTGGCCAAATCAATGCATTTTTCTATTTCGAAAGATAAAATCCCTATATTAGCATCCATATCATATTTTGGGGTTATTGAAGAGATTTGGGAGGTTGACTATATTAAATTTAAAGTGCCTATTTTCAAATGTAAGTGGCTTGATAGTAATAACGGTGTTCGAATAGATGAGTTAGGATTTACATTGGTGGATCTTAATCGGGTAGATTATAAGGAGGAGCCCTTTATAATGGCAATCCAAGCGAAATAAGTGTTTTATGTCACTGATCCAGCTGATAAAAGGTGGTCTGTGGTTCTCCAAGGAAAAAGACAAATTGATGGTGATGAGAATGATGGGTCAAGTTTCGATATTTGTGAAACTCCTCTTTTCTCTTCAAGGCTACTTAAACTAAATGAAGAAGATGAAGTAGATGATGATCATGCCATAAGAGATGATCATAATGAAGGGATATGGGAGAATATCCCTACATGAAAATTGAAATACAAGAGGTAATTTGATAGTTCAAATACTATAGTTTTTGTTTAAATTGATTGATGCTTTAACTATCATAGTTTAAATTATGTGTTACTTATTTGATATTTGAACAATCATAGTTTTTTTTAAAATTATTTGATACTTTAACTATCATAGTTTTTGTTTAAATTATTTGATACTAACTATTAGGGGTGTGCATGGGCCGGGTTGGGCCAGGTTTCACACCCGCCCGATACCTGGCCCGTGCACACCCGGGTTGGTCCGGGTTATGTAGCGGGTCAGGCCAGGCCGGCCCGGTTCCATGTATTTTTTAAAAATATTAAAAAAAAAAAGCTAACTTTATATATTAATGAAAAAATTTTAATTATTAATGTAAAAGTAGATTTTTTAAAAAATATAATGTTATGATAGAAATTAATTTTCTTAAAAATTATATATTTTGTATAATTATACATTATTTTTATATAATATTAAATTAAGAAATCAATTTAAAATTTTAAATAAAATTAAAATATCAAAACCTTACAAAGTTTTTTATAATAATCAAATAATAAATGTATTATATAAGATATATTGAAAAAATCTTATAAAATCAATTAATATATATAAAATAATATGTTTTAAAAAATATATATATATTTATATATAGTTCGGGTTGGGCCGGACCAAATGGCCGAACCCGAAGCCCGGCCCAACCCAAAGACAAACCCGGCCCGATTGGCCCAATAGGACCGGGTTGGACCGGGCCAACCGGGCCACCGGGTTTGTGCACACCCCTACTAACTATCATAGTTTAAACAGGTACATGGAGAATCATTGTAGCAATACTAAAAGTAGCCAAGCCAGCCAACCTACCCGTAAAAGGGGTAGGCGTGACACAAGGTTGAAGGACTTGACCCTTGGCCATGGTAGTGAGCAAAGAATACATATCGACATTGGTCAAAAAGGTAAACCTATTGGACCTAATAGGATCTGGTTTAATAGTTTTGTTGCCCTACTTAGACGTAGTAAGGCAAGCATCTTGGTGGATAAAAGGCCTTATGTACCTAAGCAAGTCAAGGATAATATTTGGGACAGTATCATGGTATACCTCAATATATACTTATCTATTTTTTAAACTATGATATTTATTTGTATCACTAACTTTCTTGTTTTTCTGTATATTGCAGCTAACTTATGATGTCAATCCCAATGATCATGTGATGAGGAAAAGGACGATAAAATATGCAGGTGAGCGTTGGAAGGCCTACAAGAGTGATCTTACTAGTAGATATATTTTTGGTGACTTGAAGGGCTGTAATCCTTGTGATGATTATCAATTTCTTGATGAAGGGACTTGGCAAGCTTTTGTCAAAAGTCGAGAAGATCCTACATTTATGGTATGTAAACAAAGAATGAGGAAATGAATTGATTTCATTCTTTTTTTAATTTCTAGATGTAAACTTTCCATTTAATGTCAACAGAATAAAAGAGAAAAAGGTCAATAGATGAGAGCGCAAAATGTGTACCCCCACACATTGTCTCGTGGGGGTTATGACAAGCTTGAAGAACAAATAATGAAGGAGAAGCTACATGATCTACAAGAAGCTGCTCAATCTGACCCATCAATTGTTATTAATCCGCCATCACCACCCACTCGCCATGAGAAATGGAAGAGAGCACATAGGAACAAGAAAGACGAATATATTACTGAGGAGTCTCGTGTAGTTGCAGAGAAGATTGTAAGTAATTTAGGATCAATCAATTGTATTTAGTAATAAATGCATGTACTAATTATGTTTATTATTTGTATGTTACAGGATGAGCTTGAAGAAAAGTATTCCCAAGGGAGCTTGACTCCCATTGGAAGGAAGGACATCTTGGCCACTGCTTTAGGGAAAGAGGAGCATGGAGGTCATGTTAGGGGAGTTGGAGGAGGAGTTGGCATTAGGGAGTATTTTGGAGCCCCTTCACGCCATCAATTAGGACTAGTGACAAGGGAGGAGATGGAGATAAAGCTTGTAGCTATGAAAGAGCATACGGAAGCGCAAGGCTAGAAGCTCGGATGGAAGCAAAAATGGAAGCTTGGAAGGAGGAAGTGATGTCCATGTTTGGCACAATGGGGATGCATTCATGAATTAACACACCTGTTGAGACAACCAACTCTCCCGTACTTCATAGTACAAAAGGGAGTTGTACACCAGAGCCAGCATTGGAGGATTCTCACACAAAGGATATTGGAGAAGCATGTGAGTTATATCTGGAGGATCCTTATAGGCGATTAGTAGCATATGGGAAAATCTACTGCTTGGGGCACTTGATCCACAACCAACCAGTGAAAGAAGATCAACTAAGGGTGGTAGTTGAACGGGTTGTAGTTGCAGATGCACCCCTCCCATTCCCTGTTGATGAGGCTATAACAGTTGGGCAAGCCCCTAATAATTTTATTTTGTGGCCAACAAAACTGGTTCAGGTGGTTTCTAAGGTACAGAAAATCTTATTATTATCTTGCAATTTCCTCATACATCATGTTTGATATAGTATGTAATTTTTTTTCAATCATTACTTAATTATTTAGGTTATTGCCCCATCAATGCCCCAATCCCAACCCCAACTAGATCCACTGAAACGTCTATGTCTAGGGGTAATGGACATCGGGTGGCCTGTAGAAGTTCATATGGATCGAGGAATTGTGTCTGATTTGAAGGACTATAACTTTTACATCTTCCAAAGGGATATGATGGAGCTCCTTATGAATGAAAAGCTAAACATATCAATTTTGCAACTTTTTATGATGTAAGTATATTTTAATTTTTTTCATGATATCCAAGCATTCAATACTTAAAAACTCACATTTGCAATACACAGGTACTTGTATCGCCTTTGCAACTTATCAGGAAAAAGTGAAAAGTTTGGATTTATTTGCCCTCACCACATTCAATCTGTGGGGAACAAGAAAAGTGAAAGAAAATCCTACATCACATCTAGGCTCCAGGAAGGCAATAAGCAATGTTTCCTGGCACCATATCGTCATGAGTAAGAAAAAGTTTTTAATTGTAATGCTATTGTCACTTTGTGTAATCCATTCCCTATTTTGTAGGGACCATTGGCAGTTGGCAATTATTTGCCCTTCGCAAAATGTCGTTGCTTGGTTCTGCTCTATATGGAAAGAGCGAGAAGAGGAAATTAAGGAGATGATTGAGACGTAAGTGTGATTGAGTAAAATTTCAATTTGTGATATTGATTAATCTATAATATAATTTGTTGCATGTTTTTTATCCTTAGTGGTGTGGAAACTTACCATGTCATGAAAGGTAAGCACTGACATCAATTAAGAAAGGTCACATGGATGTCTCTAAAGGTAAGCAGTTTGAACTTAACCTCTTTATAGAACAATCATTCCCCTTTTTTGACTTTGGCAATTATTTGTTCATTATAGTGTCGTAAACAAAAGGGGAACACTGAGTGTGGATACTATGTCATGAAACATATGCTTGATATCATCACTTCAGGGGTTGTTGATTCATTCAAAGAGGTTATTATAAAGACTCATTATTTAGTTTTGTTCCTTTGTAACTTGTTCATGTTTTGATGGGTATTGAACTTGTAGAGATTTGACGATATGGAACCTTTTTCTGAAGAGCAAATTAAAGATGTTCGGAGTTGCTGGGCAAATTATTTTCTAGAGGTCACTTTGCATTAAAGGTGAGGTTATATATATATGTGCATAATAACACATTATTAGTTGCTTTGTGTATTATCTTGTATTATCATGTGCTATTGATACTGGCTGTTTGTAATCTATTCTGTCCCCCTCAAGTATATTGTCATGGTGATCTCCCCTCCCTACTTCTTATTTCTTGTTAAGCTGTATTGTTTTTTCAAAAATGCTTTTCTTTCGTTTAATATTATTTTGTTTTTTACTTGATAAGAGTCTATCACTGGTTCTACATCAACTTTCTATTTGCTAAGCTCACAACTTTGTCAAACCTCGATGACTCTGTTCGATGCGCCTTTAGATATTGTTGTTTCCCTTCATTCTCATATTTAAAACACGTTTAAGCTTTAAATTTGTCATCAGATTTTTATATTGATTCTGATACTTGTCTGTAAGTCCTTCTGCCTTTGCCCCAGATAAATGCATGACTAAGCAATGAGCACTTCCTTGGCCAGAATTTTCCTACATAGTTTTCTTATAACCAAAATTGTGTTGCATCCTTTGAACAATGAGCTCTGCTTTGGCTCACATTACTAGAATTTAGGGGGAAATTTTACTTATCTTTACTTTACTTTAACGTAAAGAAAGCCTATGTCAAGTATAGCTAAATGGCCTTGAACAATATCAATCATAGTACATCGCCCTAAACTTTGACTATAGCTAGATCACAGTATGGATGGCCTCTTATTCCTCTGTCTGTCCTTGTACTTCTAGTTTCTTTCCTACTCTTTTAATATTACTCTTTGTCTCACTTTCCTGTATTATCCAAAACATTAAGATCGAAGTCCAATAGATGTTCTAGCCAAGCACTAGACTTAGGTGAGAAATTTCTGTGGTATGCACCCCACAATAGGTTCAGTAATCAGTTTTTGATCTTCCAGAATGCTATTTTGATGGTGGGAATATTAAATCAAACCTTCATTATTCCTCCAATTCTGGATCACCATGCTATTGCACTTGGTAGCTACCCCAAGTTTAAGGCTTGCTTGATTTTATGTAGTTAAATCGATTGTTTTTATAATTTCAACATTTTCTGACACTATTAGCATTTGATAGATTTTGTTTTATTAGATACCATTGAACTATGTTACTAAATTTGACTAAAATCATTTTCTACAGGATGATGCATTGATGACATAAGTTGTGAAGTTGGTCTCTTCAATATGCTCAAACAATGTTTTTGTTTCATCCTCCTAAAGGTTAATCGTTAGATGTATATATATATATATATGACAAGTTGGATGATGAATAAATGACTAGTATGTTTCCCTTTCTAGTTTAATCCTTGATGTCTAGACCAATTATTTTTGTCTGGTGGTCCCTTCAAAGTGGGTGATGCCCCTTAATTTGTAACTTTTTTGTTCATAGGAAAGTTGACTATAAAATTTGGTGCAACCATAAAATCTAATTCCAGGACGTTTTGGTTTCCTCAGCAATTGAATACAAAAAAAAAATGAAAGTATTCTAGGACGGTGCTAATTACAACAGTCCTAGAAAATGAGATTTCTAGGACAGCAAATAAATATGACAGTCTTGGAAATTACACTTTCTAGGACTCTTGTAATCAATATCAATCCTAAAAAACTTACGCTGTATAGGACGGCTTTCTAACCCACCGTCCTAAAATATAATATTTTAGGACTGTTCGACATCAGTCCTAGAAAACATCACTTTCTATGACTTCCACTTTTACCACTTTATAAAAACAGTCCTAGAAAGTCTTTTTTAACAGTCCTAAAAAGCCTTTTTTGTACTAGTGTTATCGGCAAATAGATTGATTGAAAAATATTTTATTAAAAGATAAAAGTTGTTATCTTTTCCATATGTTTCAAGATGGGATGGGATATATAGGTACAAGCTTATAAAATACATGGGAGTTACAATAGTGGTTTGGTTAAGTGGCAAGATACTCATGTTGAATTTAATAATACTTGAATTTGATCAGGAATACGGTTGGATATCAAATAATTATAGAAAAAAATTACATGGGAGTTTAGGTATGAAACAAAAAAAAGAAAGAAAGAAAACTGCAAGATTAAGTACAAGACAATTTTTTTTTAAAAAAAGAAAACTCTTTAGAAATTTGAAGCTACAAAAGCTCACCACATTTGATCATAGAAGAGTAGAGGTTCAAATAAAAAAATATGAAAATTTCCGCCAACAATGAGAGGAAGGAGATGAACTGTAAACAGAGTTGGTGATAATTAAATTAAATGGCTGAGATTCACTCCAGAGCAAGAAACAAAATGACTCGTTTTAATAAGTGAGTGTGCCATCATGAATCGGGGATGCAATTATTAATGGATGGTCACCCAAACAAAAAAGTAATCGTGTTTACCCACACTAAAAAAACGAAGCCTAAAATTTAGGCCAACTTGTTAATTAAGGCAACAAAACAAGAAAATTACTCCAACATGCAATTAAAGTCTTATGATTCTTTAAATCATTACCTAGTTATCAAGTAACAGGTTTCAACTGATGAGCATTATGTTTGAAGAAATACAAATTATTTGGATACAATTAATCGATTAACAGCTCAGAGTTTGTGTTTCTTGATCCACAAGCAAGGCACATATTGGCGGGTGAATTGTTCAAGTGATAGGACAAAATGACATCTATAAATTAATGCATAGTAACACAGTTATATATATATATAGTGTTGTTAGATATACTGGCTTTCCAAGAGGGGGGTAAATTGAGAAAATTAAAATTTTCTACAAAAGTGTAAGAGAGAGTGAAAGCAAGAGTGATAGTAAAAGTAGAGTATAAAATGTAATCAAGTGAAAAATAAGATAAGTGAAGAGAAAACACAAATATTTATCCTGGTTCGATTTCTTTCTCTTAACCTATGTTTAGTCCTCAAGCTACTCCTTGAGATTTTTCACTATCTTGCAAGAATTCAGTGGGTTTCTTACAATACCTCAGTACAACTTGATACTCTATTCCAAGAGCTTATAATCTTACTCTCTGCACTCTATCAAAGTGCTTCCCAAATTCCTTGTGAAATTCTCTCACAAGAAAATCTTTATTTCAGATGAAAATAAGATTGATTATAGTAAATGAACTATCTAATTTATAGTGTATATGAAAATTGAAGTTCAAGATATGAAATATGTGAGAGCAGAAGACTTTGTCTCAAGAATTTTGCAGAGTTTCTATATATACAATGTAAAATCGTTACCCACATCTTCAAATAAAGTTTTATTTATAGATTTATATATTAATTATATGTTAGAGACAAGATCTAGCCGTTAGAGACGTTATCCAATGATTACTTTGAAAAACTATCCATTCACCAACTGCATTTAATGCGTCTGATATTCAAAGTTCGAATTTTGGTGTGTCAACAGGCGAATTTCGCAAAGACCATAAGTTAAAGTCTTTAATGTTGAACCTCAAAGTTCATCTGTTCTAAAACAAAGTTCGAATTTTCATCTTTGGCAAATGTTTTTATATTGGAACATACGAATTTTCAAGTTTAAAGTTCTTTTAGTAAATATGAATAGTTATTCCATATTGCTACAGTGCCTTCGAAATTCGAATTTTGGTACCCAAAATTCGTCTGTTAGTGGACAGCTCAATATGGTACAATAGTTCTTCTTTTCGAAATTCAAATTTTCAAATACCAAAGTTCATCTGTCAGAAAGATCTCTTTATTATACCTAATTTCAAAGTTCGAATTTCTAAATACTGAAATTCGTATGTCAAAAGACTATCATAACAGTCTCGCAAACTATCTTTCCAAAGTTCAAATTTTCAAAGTCAAAATTTGTCTGTCAGAGGACTAACTTAGAACTTTTTCTAAACTTTATTTTTAGATGAACTTTGACATATATTCAGACAAATTTTTCATTTTTTATAGTTTGTGTTTTACCCGAAATTCGAATTTTTAAAGATGAAATTCGTCTGTCAGAGGTATCTTTTTTCTACCTAACATATTTTCACTTCGAAATTTGAATTTCAGATATCAAAATTCGAATTTTTAAACTAACCAATCAAGTTTAACATTTAAAAATTTGTCTGATAGTAGGTATATTTCAAATATTTCATGAGTTATCGTAAAAACACATTTTTAACACATTCTCTTGCAAGATCAAGGTCTTTTACTTATTTGAATTCAATAAGAAATCCTATATCTGATCTTACACTTGTTTTTATTGGATTTCTTCACTTGATATCTTTTGTACACATTTGATATCTTCCTTTCAAGTTCTAGTTGGTTTGAAATTATTAAAACACTTGATTCAACAAGTGTGTGTATATATACATATCTAAAATTGATATCCTTTGACTTTTGTTATGAAAAAAATACTCCTTCCACCTCATTTTATCTAACATTTTAAAAAATTTTAAATATCTCAATTTAGGTGTAATTTTACATTACCAATGAGTCAATAATTATTCCATCTGTTTCATATTATAAGATATATTTTAGAAAAATTGAAGTATGTAAAATATAAGTCACTTTGTAAACATTAAATATCCATTTCCATATCTGTCCCTCATTAAATAATTATAATGGAGAGAGATTAAGAAAGATATAATTAATATGTGCTATAATTTAATAAGAGTAATATTGGAAAGATATGATAAATTTTATAAAGTTCAAGAATTTTAATTACTTTTAAATATTTTTTTGTACATGTAAATTGATTAAAAGTGATTTATAATAAGGAATAAAGGGAGTATTTTTTTTACTATTTTATTCTATATTAACAATAATAGTAGGTGAAATACAAGTCATTTTTTAATACTTAAGTCAAGGATATTTTAGTAAAATATTATTAATTATATCATAATGTAGGTTGTTTAATGAATTTATTAGTATATGTGAAAAATCTCAAAATGACAAATGAAATAGGTAGAATGTAATACATTTCTATAATTAGCTTTTCTTCTACACACCCTGTAAAGCTATTTCCCTTTCTTTCTTTCTGTTTTTTTTTTTTTCGCTTAAATTTGATGCTACCTTCTATTACAAATAATCTAGCACTATGATGCAAAACACAGCTGGAGAAGACTCAAACGCAGGATAACGCTGCAGAATGACTTCCTAGCACTGCGACGTGAGGAGTTTTTGGACCTAAGGGAAAGGGAGACAAAATGACACAACATCGCGGATGTGAATTTGGGTGCCGCGGTGCCACTGATAATAGAAGCATCAACCTTTTGCTAATGTTTTTAACCAATTTTTGACACGTGTAACTTCTCACTCTGACCTTCGATTGACCTGATTTCAAAAGCCCACTAGTCACTCTACTCCTAAGCTAACTAGAGGTATAAATCACAACTCAAAATACTTCCATATGGAGATTTTGGACCTTAGAGATCGAAATGTTCACTTTTAGACCCAAATAAGGCACCAACCACTCCAAATCACAAACAATCAACCCTTTGGCTACCACAACCATTCTAACAAGTCACAAAGGACCCAAGAACTTTGTCCCTGGAGGTTTCACCCAAAGAATCTATTCCTCTAGGTTTTGACTCCTTGAACCCTACTTCACATTAACGATTTACATGAGCAACTTTCACATGAGTGACCTATGGACCTAACCAAGCTTATAACAAAACTAAGAACATCAAAATGCATATAGGACCACAAATCCCTAACCCCAAAATATCAAGGTCACATGTTGATTCACAAGAGTTTAGTTTCAAGCACTAATATCATACTTGAACACATATGCTCATAAGCATACATATCCAACACATCAATCAATTCATAGTATTTAGAGGAACCTAATTGAGTTATAAACCATGCAAGCCTAGCAGAAACTATAAGAGCATAACTAAGTTACACAAGATATCACATGTTTAGTATACTTGGTACTTCACTAAAACATCCACAGATTATGCAACACCTTATACTCAAAAACCCCCCAAAAACATATCCAACATAACTTGAAACAAGGGAGAGAAGACAAAATAGCAGAGTGGCGCTGTGGCCACATCCTGTGGTGCCATGGCCTGTGGCCACAGCAGGGAACATTTCTGGATAAAAACTAAGACAAGATAGTGGCAGATGGCACCGTGGCTCAGATGATAGAACTCATATCAACAATTTGTTGATTTGTCTGACCAACTTCCGAAGCGCATTACTTTGTGCTCTGACCTCTAATTGACTCGATGCCATAGCCTGCAAATCACTCTACCCCCATTCTAGCCATAAACATCAATCATGCCTCAAAACACCTCTATATGAGAATATTGGACACCTGAAATGAAATTAGTTACTTTTGACTAAAACCAAAAACCAAACACCTCTAATTGCTACCAATGGGCAACTGGCAACTGAAGACCATCCCAACAGGTCACACAAGACACAAGGAACATGTTTAAGAAGGTTTCCACTTGAAGAAACCACTCCTATAAGTTATAACCCCCTTGAACCCCAATTCAAGTTAATGGGCTATATGCCCATTTCATACACCAATGACCCAATAACAACACTGGGCTCACAACCTAAATGTACATACCCGAAATGACTTAAGGTTACCAATCTCAAGTCCAACATAACTAAACATTTGAAATTGAAATGTCACATACCACATATAGGACATAATTGGCATTCATCATACCACTAGTATAACTATAGGATTATCAACACACAAATGGCCATACACAAAGCATAGAGAGTATAAGAGGGGACATACATTAGTTAGACCTGAAAATAATAGAGATGTCAGATATACATAGTATTACACAATATTGTGGGTGGCACTTTACTAAACATAACTAAAACAACAACATACAAACAAGGATAGGGTAAGCCCAACACCTACAAGTACTTTCAATCCTTTATTTCCAAGCCCTCCTTGGTCTTTTCTTTGCTAGTGTTGAATCCTTCACTTAGGAATTGTTAGCCATGGGGTAAGAAACATATCCCAGTAACTAGGGGATTTACATACCAATAGTATAAACATATAAACATGCCTCTACAACAGAATTTAGATGCATACTCAACATGAATGCATTATGCATAATAAGCAGTTACCAAGCTTATCAATACACAACTAGAACCATGAGCTAGTCACCATAACAATGTAACATTAACCAATGGCCCTTTTCTAATAACATATGGCAGCCGATTTTGGGGTCATCATGCAGTTTTACTCCCAATGGACATGACCCGGCCAAAGGCCATTGTACCAAAGGTTAGACCATGACTTTTCTTTCCTTGAACCATTTGAATTAGTAGCTATTTAGAGAAAGTGCACCCAATTCACAACCATGTGAGTCTCTTGACCATAAGATGACTATTTAGTAATTGGAATAGCATAAACTGCACTACTGGAACACAAGGCTTCAAGTGCTATTTAGTGGATTGACATATCACATGGTATATAGAGCATCATCACCCAAACCATGTATCCTAATAATACGAATCATGTGACAATGCCCAATACATGCTAACATATTAACACATGTATCATTTCTATCATACTACCATGCCACAAGAATGTATATAGTAAGGCATAGGGTGTATCATAATCATTAACATGTCAATATCATCATATTCATATTATTACATATTCATGAATGTCAACAGCCATTTTTATCATAAAACAGGATAAGGATAGGAAACTCATTAGTTGTGTAGCTACACATATCATGATAAGAAAAGGAACCACCATATCCAAGGTATGAGGCATATCATAATATAAAAGAGCAAAATATATACATAAAGCATGCATATCATGATACAAAAAACACTAAACATATATAATTAATTAGAAGATATAAAAAGAACACCCCACTTACCTCAGCCGTTCAAACCACTCGACATCTTAATAGGCCAAAGAGAACAACCACAACTAATTCAACACTTTCCAAATACAACTTGAAGACAAGAGATCCTAATTGAGTAATATTACAACCTATGCATCATCAAATTCTCATTACCATCACAAATTCTCAATTCTTAGCATGCACAATTACCAACCCAAACACAAACCGAATGGAAATAGAGCTTTCTCGAGATAATGCAAACATCAAAACACCCAAAACAACTCATAGAACTATAATCATATCACCACATATTCGTATTCCCAATAATATCAACATTTGAGGGTTAGGGTTTAGCAAATACACTACTTAAACTCTTAAAATCCTTAACCCAGAGCTTGTACACGCCCAACAACATGTCAATGAAACATTTAAACTCATTTTAATATAGATGAGGTGAGACATATGTCCTATCAACTAGGGATATAACGTTATATCAACATGGTTCCAAAACAATATTAAATGTAAATGCTCATGATGACTGCAATATATATGATATGCGAACACAGTTCCCATCAATGCATGGCTAGAACCATGGGCTAGTTACCATGACAAGGTAACCTCGACCAATGGTCCCCTTCCAACGACCGATTCCAGGGTTACCACCAAGCTCTCCTCCCAATAATCATGACCCGGCCATAGGCAATTGCAGCAAAGGTTGGACTATGACTCTTCTTTCCTTAAACCACCTGAAGTGGTGGCTATTTAGAGAAAGTGCATCATCAATCCACAATCACTTAAGTCTCTTGGCCAAAGGATGACTATTTAGTGATTGGGATAACACAAGTTGTACTGCCTAAGTACAAGGCCTCGTGTGCTATTTAATGGATTGACATATCACATAGTACTGAAAGCATCATCACCCAATAACATCATGCCTTAACAGTATACGACTAGTGACAATTCCCAAGGCATGTTAACATGCTAACTCATGTCTTCCTCTATCATGTTAGCATACCATATGATCATACTTAATAAATTAGAGGGATGCACACTATTTATCAACATAACAATGTTCATCATGCTTGCAAAGCCTTCATAATTATCATAGCCAATATGAATTTCATCATAATTTGAAGTAGAGTTAAGAAACTTACTAACCATGTAACCATATATATCATGATCTAAAAAGGGTCAAACATGATTCATATCAGGTGCATATCATGATATGAAAAGAACTAAACATATATGATAATCTGTAACAAGTGCATATCATAACATGAAAAGAACTAAACATATATGATAATTTGTAACAAGTGCATATCATAACATGAAAAGAATTAAACATATATGATAATCTGTAACAAGTGCTATCATAACATGAAAAGAACTAAACATATATGACCAATTAAAGAACAAAAGGAATGTATTGTGGTTATCTCAAACAGTCCAAACCCACACGATATCTTGATAAGCTTGATGGAGACAACAATCACTCTAATGCTTTGCAAAGACTCCATAGAGTTAGGAAATCTCAAAAGAACGAGTTTTCAACCTACAGAATACTGAATACTCATTACCAACATGGATCATCAACCCTTGGAGTACATAACTTGATAGCCCAACATAAAACTGGAAGAATCAAGGCACCTATAAACAAACTCCTACACCAGAATGCTCAACACAACTCATGGAACCAAATTTGAGCCTATACAATTTTGGATATCAAACAATACACAGAGTTGAAGGCTAGGGTTTGATGAAAATACTACTTAATCACTGAAAAACCAACACCCAATACTTAAAAACACCTAACAACACATCATTTAAGTATTTGAACACAATTTAATTAATGAAAATTCAACCAAATTCAAACCTTCGAACCCCAAGCAAACTCGACATAAAACAATGCCCAAAATGTAAGAATGAGAAGAGGATAGGTTGAATAATACCATACCTTCAAGATTTGAGCTTCCCAATGCCTGAGATCACATTCCCTAACTTCAAATTGGTCAAACCCTAGCAGAGCACCGAAACTTTCTCCCTCAAAACCAATGTTCCAATGAACCCTATCATTTTCCTTATAATCTAAAATTTACGACTGGTACTGTGGCATAAAGTAAGTTCACCACGGCGCGAGCCTATTCTAGCTTGGCCCAAGTCCAAACATACCATTCTCACCATAATGCCATTGGACCTCATCATGGTGTAAGAGGATTTTGTCTCTTTTTCCAACTTGCTCATTTTTTGACTTTTGCTCTGATCTTGACCCCTCCAATCTTATGCAATTCCAGTGATATCTTTCTCGTCAGCTTGGTAACACATCCCAAATGACATAACTAGGGTCGTTACAATATATGTATACATATATAGTTATTTATATAATCATTTATAAATATAATCAATAAATCATCTCATTAAATGAAAAAAAGCAAGTAGTAAATATACTAAAAACTATAAATAAAATCTTTGTTCTTTACAGAAACATCATTTTACCATAAAAAAGGGGGGAAATCACAATTCTACCAATATATATATATATCCATGAAAAATCACACTTGAAAATTTAGTTTACATGGTACTTGGGAATTTTCAAGTGAGGTCCTAGTTGGGAAATATTTTTCCTCGCAGGTCTTGACTTGTCTTTTTCTATAAAGATTATCTAGTTAATCATCTTCTAATTGGTGACAAAATTAGTGAGTAGTCGAGGTTAAATATTTTTTTAAAAAATAATTATTGTTATTTAAATTATTACTTTATACATTTTAATAAATAAAAACTTTTGATTAAAATTTTAAATGAAATCAATAAATGGCTAAAAGGATATAAAGAAAATTAGCTATTAGCTATCTGATATGTTCTGTTGGCGCTTCTACAAAAAAACGCCATTAAGGGCAAGGGCTTTGTTAGCATTTTGATAAAGCAATGGTAACAAATGTTTTATTTTTATTAGTACTTCTTCATAAAACTACTATCTAGCACTATAACAAACATTAAGTCTTTGTTGGCACTTCTATTAAACAAAAAGTTTATAGAAGTGCCAACATATTAAATCTTCGCTAGCTCCATGATTAATAGCATTTCTTTAAGAAGCACTAACTTATGTATGTTATCAAAGTTTATTTCTAGTATACTGGTCTTGACAAAAAGGATGAAGCATGGAGAGGGACAAACACGGCTGAAACTTTGAAGGATTATTTTAGCATTAGAATCTTATTTCCAAGTTTGAATCCTCACTTCTCCCATTTTTGGATGGATTGAACGTCTTTAATTTATATAATAAGGTTTACATATGAGATATATATTTAGCATCTAAAAACTTTTAAACTCATATCTATTACTCTTTCAAGCCCTGAATCCATATTCCATTCCCTCATATTTAGCCTTATTTCAACCAAAGTAAGAAATGCATATGTGGGCTCTATACATTGCACAGAATCTTACTTTAATAAATAATATGGCCACCTCTAAATTTTATTATATATATATATATATTAATAATCACAATTGAATCTCACTTTGACAAACCATTCCAGAAAAAATTATTCTAGTGTTTATAAGGGCATTTAACTTATTTTTGTGTACTTAAGCATCCCCAGTTGATAGGCCAAGATTAATCTCTTTTAACCATATTATGTCCTTACCATTTTGATGATGATGATAGACTTAATTGTCTAGGAGAGTAAAAGTTAGGGACTTTTTAGCACGATTATAACAATTAAGGTTTTCAAAATTTAAAAATATCAATTTAGGATCCAAAGTCCTTTACTGATTAAAATTTTTTAATGAACCAAAATGCCTTTATTGATTTAATTAACAACTATGTGAATGGTTGAATAGTAAAAAGTTGGAGGTTGAATTGGAAACATTTTGTAAACAAGTTAGAAATCATGGAAGCTCTATTAAAAAAGCTTTCAATTAAACACTTTTGCTAAGTAGTTTTATGTAACAACCCTAAATAAGTTGTTTTGGACATATGCTTGGTCTAACGAAAGATTTCTTTTGGAATTGTACAGGATCGAAAAGGCCAGGATTGAGGGAAAGAATGGAGAAAAAAAAACAAAATGGAGATAGGCAAAAGCTCTCCATGCCACGGCAAGCCCTTTAGTGTTGTGGCAAGAGCTCAGAAATAGTGCTGGACCAAGGGCATTAGCATCGCGGTGCCATGATATTTTCACATCCTTCACGTTATCTCTATTATCAAGGTTTTGGGCTAGGAATCGAAGTGTTTTGGCTGTAGGAAGCTTGGATCATTAAGGTATGGTGTCTTCCCAATCTCCTCCTCTCTTCTTTTAGACTTTGAAGCAAGATATCCGTGGGTTTTCTTTGAGTTTCGATTTTAACTAAGTTTCTACCAATTGAAATGTGTTATAATATCCTAATGAAGTATTACTTGGTGTTTTTAGGCTTGGAATGATAGTTTTTAGGTGTTTAAGTCATGTTTTTGTCAACCCTAGCCTCTAATATTGGGAATCTTTTTGAAATTCAAATTGTATGGGCTTATGGTTGTTTTTGGGAGTTGAGTTATGTTTATTAGTGAGTGAGAGTGATGTCGATAGCTTGAAATTATTGCATTTAAGCTTCGCATGTTGAGTTGAGTTCTATCAGAGTCTACATCACTACTTGATAAGTGTGTTTAATGGTTATGTAAGGTGTGTAATAGTTTTATTTATGTAGCAACACTCCAAGAAGTGATCGAGAAGCAACAGATTCATTAGTAAGTGGTACTTTGGTGTGTGAAAAGGTTTTAATGTGGCATTGTATGTGTAAAGGTTTTAATGCTTGAAAATGGTTGTTTTAGGGTCTTTGAAAGTGGTATTGAGCTAGTTTTATAATTAGAACAATGTGAATTGTCATGGAATGCCTTTCCCTTGTGTGTTGCAGTTGGTAACCTAGCAGCATACCATGGTGTCGTGTGAGTTTGAACAACTCGAGGTAACCAGGGTGTAATTCTTATTATTTTATATATACATACATATATGCTTTGAACTTTTCATATCATGATATGTATTGGCATGGCTAATGAGATTTTCAGTAACATTTTTTCCTCCTGTATATATATATTCGCACCATGTAATTGTTAATGATGAAGAATGCATGTATAGTTGCTAGGAAACCTACTGCTAGTAGCTGGATATATGATTGATATACATTGCTTTATTTTGTTCTTGTATAAGTATATCATACTAGTATGATAATAATGATGTTAATGGTTGAAAATGGTTAATGTAAAGATGTATACACACATATATGTCTATAAACATGGTGAATGTTTATGTATAGTGTTATTGTGCATCCACATGAGATATCCTATTTAATGATATTATGCTAGCATGATGATAGTGATAATGAGGATGATGATGATATTGGCCTATATGTATTGCATGATGGCATATTAACATAAGATACGAGCATTATCACTACATTATCTATGTTTGAGCATATGTTGGTTAGGTGATGATGTCATTGAACTACCACGTGGTATGCCGATCCACTAAATGGCATGTGAGGCCTCATGTCCAGGTGGTGAGGTGTGATATATCCATGTCACTAAATCATTATTCTTTGGTTAGGAGACCCAGGTAGTAGTGAATTGGGAATGTACCTTCTTTAAATCATCACCAATTAAAGTGGTTCAGAGGAAGGGGAATCATGGTCTACTCATTAGTGGAATGGCCTTTGGCTTGGTTATGACTAATGGTAGTGAGCTGAGTAGTTACCCTGGAATCAGCTTTCACCGGTTATGGGAAGGAGGTTACTTGTTTATATTACCTTGTGATGGTAACTAGTTCATGGTTCCTACCATGATTCATATGGGTTTTTGCATATCATATGCATAGCATTTCACAAAGTACATAGTGCATGAGTAGTATATATATATATAATTCTCGTATCTAACTTTATATTGAATTGTGGTGGTTGTAATCTTTTTATAAATGTAACCCTTTGTTTTCTATGTTTCCCCTGGCTACTTGGACATATGTCTCACCCCCCGTTGATATCTTTTTCAAGAAAGGATTTTAGCTCTAGGAAGGAAAAGGCCTAGGAGAATTAGTTCTCCTCGGGTGATGTGTAGAATATTTGAGTGCTCTTAGTTGATATGAGTTCTTGACAACACATGTTATCTACTTGTATAGTATTATGCCAAGTGTATGATCAAGATTTGATGTCATATGTAAACGTCTTGTGTATTCCTTAAGGCTATATGCATGTCCTTGGCTATCATGTATGAAGTCTATGTTGGTTGGGCTATGAAGCGCATAGCTATGTATGACATATCCAATAATGAGGTATGTGTGTTGGTGGCCATATTTTAGGCTACCTTTGTTAGTTTTAATATAATATAAGTTTTGATGATAATAAATATAGAGTAATAAGGAACAAATGCATCACATTTATCTAGCATGTACATTATTTCTAAAAAAAGTAAAATGTGCATTAGTATGTGATTAACTGTATTTATAATACATATATCACGCTATGCACTAATATATCCATTGTTCTTTTACAATGTTTAATGCAGGTTGGATTAGTTACTTAGTTTGTAAGTGTAAAATATTAAATATGGGATAATCCAAGTAGGTATAGTGAGCATTAGACTAAAGAAAGAGAAATTAGCATTAATGCCTCACTAGAAGAAGAAGAAGAAATGATGCTTCAAGAATTGAAGATTAGAAAGGAGCATGCCAAGAAGGAAATAACTAAATGAAAATAGAACTCAAGCATTGAATACCTAGTTACTAGGTATATTTTGTTTTCACTTAGGTCTTGAGGTGCTTTTAATCTTTGAAAATTACTTAATCTCATTACTATATGTTTAAAACGTGTTAGATTAAGTAAATCATATGTTAGCATATGTTAGATTTTGAAAACACTGGCTAACAGACGAATTTGGCTGTTAATCCTTATATATTTTATGTAAAATTTGAATTTTACTTACTGAAATTCAAAGTTCCAAAGTTATTAACTCTGACAAATGAATTTCTAGTTTTGAAATTTGAATTTCAAGTTAAGCATAGTTAACAATATGTGCAAAATTTGTTTGAGGTCTTATCAAAATTCGAATGATATTAAAGCACATAAAGAGTTCAAAGTCAGTCCCTTTGACAGACAAATTTTGGATTTCAAAATTTGAATTTTGAAATAAGAACTTGTGAATCTTGTTACAGCATGACTCTGACAGACGAACTTTGAACTGCAAAATTTGAATGTTGCAGAGCAAAACTTTTGTGCCATGTTGAGCAAACTACTGACAAATGATTTTTAGCTTCTAAAATTCAAATTTTGAGTGTATTATAAAAACATGAGACAACTATTCATACTCAACAGATGCACTTTGAATATGAAAATTCGTATGTTCTAACATGGGATATATTTGACAAATTCAAAATTCGAATTTCACCCTTGAACAGACAAATTTTGGAAGTTCAACTTTAAAGTCCTTAGCTTATATTCTTTGTGAAATTCATCTGTTAACACCCAAAATTTGAATTTTAGTGTGTCAGATACATTAAATGTAGTTGGTGAATGACTAGTTTTGTAGAGTAACTATTGGTTAACATCTCTAACAGATAGATTTTGTGTCTAACGTCTAGTTGAGCCACAAATCTACAAATAGAACCTCATTTAAACTTATGGGTTACAATTTTAAGAGAGTTTATATCAAAATGCTGTTACAATACATAAAATCTTTTTATGTCAGCATTCTTTGAAAAATTCACCTCAATAGAGTGAGATTTCAATGTTTCATCCACTCTATAAGAGGGTTTCAATTTTGTATTCATTCATCTCTACTATTTTCTGGGTAGAATCTTAGTGTGGGGAAATACTAAGGGAATTACACATTATTGTATGGATGTGGGGAGAGTAGTTTCATAAGTACCTACTGAAACTTGTGGGATATACTGAGGCTTCATAAGTGGCCAGATCAAACCTATGGGATATAGTGAAAAATCTCAAGTAGTGACTTAGGAACTGGATATAGACTAAATGGTTTGGGCCAAACCAGTATGAATTCCTGTGTCTTGCTCTTCATCTTCTCTATTCAATTGCCGCATTTAACTCTCTCTGTTTAGCCCTGTTTTACTGCACATCTGGTGAATTTGGGTTGTCATCCAAAAAGTGCAAAAATCTTGTATCACTCAATTCACTCCCCCCCTCTTAGGTGACCAGCCAACCCAACAACCTTGTAGTTCTAGTGGTGCTTGATGTCAGGGAGTGTTTGGGCTTGGGCAATGGATGCCTATGTGTATTTTGACAAGTTAGAGTGGTTTATGAGATTGGTTTTAATATTTATTTTGTTTTGAGGAAAAAGGGTACGTAACTCATTAGTTAAGTTTGTGGTTCAAAAGGGTCAAAACTTGAGGGAATGGTTTCTTTGAGATGTACCCCTTTTGGAAAGTGTCTTTACGACATTTGTGACTCATGGGAATAAGTTTGATAGTTAAAGGATTGGTGGTTAGAAAATAGGAAAGGCAAAAATATCAATATTTGGCCTTGAAATAACTATTTTGGTCTTAGGGGTCCAAAATTTTCATACGGAAGAATTTTTGGGTGCGGTCTATGATCGTAGTTAGAGGAGGTATAGAATGACCTGCAGGCTTTGGAATCATGTTAATTAGAAGTCCAGGTAGGAAGAAGTGCGCATCCGAAATTCACTAAAACTGACAGCAATTTGCTGTCAGCACAATAGCTGGTGGTGCCACGACGCCACATCCTTGAGCCGCGGCGCCATATGGGAGATTTGTCTCACTCATTTTGTGTATTGTCCGGCCTTAGTTTGTAATCCTCCGGTCACGTCTAAACCTATTTTCTAAGTTTCTCCTCATGTTTCCTACCTCGGTATCTCTTTTTGTTTGCTTTTCGTTTATGTCTTAGTTCTTAAAGAATCCGGTTGCTTCCTTGGGATTGATTTGTGGTCATAATATCTTAGGGTGTTACATTTCAAAACTATGAAAAACATAATATCAATTGGACAAAACTTTATATACATGATAGAAATCATGTGGAAGCCTAATTAAAAGAGTTTTTTAATCAAGCATTTTTTGTTAGCAGAACATTTTAGTCCATAGAATTTTTTCTTAATTACCAAAGGACCTTCCTTAATTAGCATTTTTTAAATTTGGAGCATTAACTATCATCATCTTGCTAAAGAGGTTCCTAACTATCATTAATTTTTCTCTAAGTTTCCCATATTTTTAGGGTTGGGCCATGTGTAGACTTAGGATATTATATTTTCTTGTTAAATGTGCAACAATATAATTATCTGCATGATTGAGAGTTGTTACTCCCTCCATTACACTATATAAAGTATCTTTTGGAGAAATTAATATTTCAGAATATAATACATTTTACGGAGAACTAGTGTATTTGATTTTCTTTTATTCAAAATATCTCTAAAAAATGATGAAATTTAATTAATGTTGAGAAATTTAATTCATGTATCAATTAAATTAAATGAGAATAATTTAGAAAATGTTGAAAAAAATTTTAATTATTAATTATAACATTTGATCAGTACTTAAAAGGGCTATATAAATCGAAACGGAATTTAAATCATTGTAATGTTCTAGTGTGCTTTCTTCCTTCCACATGTTGAGCTCTGACCTAATGAGTACTATTATATATGCAAAATGATTATTTTATAGGTGGCCTATCTCTATTATTTCATGTTGCCTTTTGTTCTCTTCACTTACGTAACTGTCACCAAACTCAATTAATTGACGAATTCATATCTTCTAACTGACTTGCCCCCGAAGAAATTTAAATATGGGGCTAGTTAGTTATTAGATTTCTATGATATTACTAACATAAATGGAAGGGCATTTATTTTTATTAACCCTTAAAAAAAAAAAAGAAACTTGCCTCTTTAGTTAATTTCTAAGTACTAATATTTCCGGAAAGCTTAGATCTTCTGAAAAAGGTTACCAGCGTAGAATTTTATTGTTCAACATGCATTATTCTATTCATATCACCGTATGCAATGCATGATTTATTAAACGAGATAATCTTAATTAATTTCACAGTAAAGCCCAGTTAATTATAATTTATTGAATATAAGTTAAATATATATATTCACATATGTGTACTTTTTTTTTACCAAAAAGGCAATTAAATTTATATGTATTAAAGAAAGTAATACTAAGATCGTTATTACATGCAAAAAAAAGAAAACAACAAATACATATTACAATTAATTGATGTTAATTTTGAATTTAAGTCCCAATTTAAGCACTTTTTTCAATACTAAATAAATAATTTTGTCCTTAAAATTATAAACTCACTTAGTTTTAGTCCCAAATTTTTAGGACTATACACAAGTTAGACTAAAAATTATCTAACTCATTGTATTTATATATATATATGTAATGTATAGCATTTTAAAAAATTCTTAACGAATATATGATTGATCTAGATGTTATTTACTTACCACCTACATTAATTATACTGTATTTATCATAAAGGTTGATCTTGTTGGTAAGAAATTAACTCATATTTTCTCTATTCTATATTATAAGATAATAAGAGAAGTTTCACATATATTAAGAAATATTTATTACATTCTCAAATTAAAAAAAAAATCAATTTGTTCAATTTTACCCTTATTAATTCCACTTTTTTCATTAATATAATATAAGCTATATTACTAATAATATAATAAATGAAAAAAAGTGATAAATTACTACATGTTGTCTTATATTATGTGATAAGAAAAATTCTTCATATTACCTTATAATATAGGATAGAGGGAGTATTTCACAAAAATGGAGCATAAACTTCACTGTTGAAGTGATGATTTTAATAAAAAATAATTTATAAGTATTTCTGTAGCACTTTTGAGCAATAGTACATATCTTGGTAAGTTTAAAGAACCTATTCACCTTCTTTTTTGTTTTAAAAAATAAAAAAAGTTATAATCCGTTTAAATGTCAAAACAAACATTTATTCATATAAAGTTAGTGGATGTTTTAAATTATTCATAATATTCCCCCAGAAGTCCAAGCACTGAATCAGCTGGACGAGGACTTGTGCAATGAAGTCTTGATGATTGTGCAATAAAGAAAGAAACTTTTTTTTTTTTTGCCAGAATAAAGAACGAAACATTATTAATGGATACTCCCCCGATCTAAAATATAAGGGGTTTCCAACTACTTTATGCATATTAAGAAAAGTTAGTTACACTCTTAAACTTCTAAAAAAAAACTCAACATTTCATTTTTACCCTCATTAATTACTAATAATTAAAGTTATTTTCACTATTTTTCATTACAAATTATGAGACTGGTCATTAATGAATAGGGGTAAAAAAGGTAAACTGCAACTAATTATTATATAACACTTTATATTATGGACAAAAAAAAAATTCTAAAAGATTTCTTATATTTTGGACCAGGGAGTATAGATTACAATAATTAGAAGTCAACTGTGAGTTAAAAACAATGATCCGCGGATCCTTTATAGAATCTGGTAGTGTGCCACAAAGTCGATTGCCAGGATCGATGAACACTACACTCTCTCTAAAAAAATTTTAAAGATAAATGAACACTCTTAATTACTCTTCGCTTTACTTAAAAAATATAGGAGATACTTTTAAATATATTTTATTTTAAAATGTAAGAGATAAAAAAAATTTTATTTAATAAATTAAATTTTTTTATTTTATTCTTAATTAAAGTGTACTTATTATTACGAGATATAAGTATATATAATAAGAATATTTGTGAAAAAAAAAATTTATAACATATTTAAGATGTTTAATTATTTTCTTAATTATAATGATTTAGTTATTTGTTTATTATATTTTGAAATGAAGGTAATATTTACTAATTTACTAAATAATTGAAAATGTGTATAGATCTAATTTGCTAATGAGGAACAGTTGATTTTAGAGTATGGAACTGGAAATCAAAATATATATATATATGTGTATATATTTTAATACGAAATATATGTATATATAATATATAGCAACTCACATTATTCATTAATAATAAATAAAACACCAATAATATCATTCAATGATAATCTTGTAACAGGTATGAATGATGGCCTGTTCTGACTGATTCTAATATTAAATAAGTGTTTCGTAAGGTACACAATATATATAGACATGGCTTGTGCCTTTTGTTTTTTTTTTCTATAATATATATTACAATCAATTGTAATTTGTAACTTGAACTTCAAAATTTAAAGGTTACTAGCCAACTCACGCCTTGAATATATATATTAGATCTAAATATACTATACACATATAAATATATTAAATGTATTCTTTAAGGTTAGACAATCACTCCCTCCGGTCCCAAATATAAGAAAATTTTAAAAGAGTTGTGTTGGTTTAAAATATAAAAAAAAAAAAAAAGATGTTCAGTGTAATAAATATTTTTTTCAATTTACCTCTTATTAAGTAAATCATGTATTATATTTAATGAGGCACCCCTTTGAGCATTAATTAATCTAATGTAAAAAAATTCACTAATTAAGAGTAATTTTAAAAAAATATTTTTTTACTACAAATTAAATGAGGGTAACAAATTTCAACTAATAATATTGACCTTGTGATTTTTTTTTTTTACTTATATTTGAGAGCCTAGTGATAAGGGGGGTAACTTTGTAGACTTAAATCATTCTTGTGCAAGATGCTAAAACATCAGATTAAATATGATAAATTTTTTATTTTAATTTATCATTTTATTATTCGTAGAAATTTTCAATTTAGGTTTGGATTTTTTTGTGTGTGTACAGGTTTGGATATTATATCATTGTACGTTTGTGCACATTATATCTAAATACTTGATTTTAATCAACGTACAATCTATAATAAAATCAATCATATTTCAACCAAATAAGATTTTGAATAAGTACTAAATCATCAATAGGTTTTTAAATTCAAATCTACACATACAATTATTTTTTAAAAAATAACAATATCCTAAAAGCATGACCTCAGTAGACATTTAGTAATTAATTCAAATAAAGTACTAAAGTCAAAATGCAATTTCGACGGAATATTCATTAATTTCGTAAATCCAGTTTTTTCATCCGACAATAACAAAGTTCCAAAAGTTCGATGGTCTTATCATATTATGATATCACCAAAAATAAATGTTCTTCCCTGACTGACATATGTAGTTAGTGTCTTTAATCTTACATTTTTCCCTCTGACTTCGGCACTAAATAGACATATATTAGCTATATACTTGATAAGGTTCTTACAAACCTAAATAGCATATATATATTGTATCACTAAATTATTTTAATCCATGCATACCTAAAAATTGCGCATGATGTACGTATAAATCTTATAAAATGAAAGTCAACATTTATTTGGCTTTTTTCTTTTTTTGGATAAAGCTGGAAACCTGAAACAAAAAGAAAGAATATTAATAATGGAAGTCTAATCGGAAACACACCTTCTTGATGGATTACTTTTACGAACTTCAAATGTCTTAGGAATAATTCATGCTATTTCATGATTTGACTTGTCTCTTTCCTACGATATAACTGTACGGTACACTATTAATTACACCATTTGGAAACCCTAATACATCGTTAAAATCAATCAACACATAGCTCAATTGAGAAAATGCATGATAACTTTATAAATGGTTTTATGTTCAAATCTTGGATATGTGGTTGCATTGGAAACTCGTTAGAGGAGTTTTACTGATATGTTGTCCTACTCAAGTAAATTTGAATTAGTCAGAATCCAATTAAGCTTTTGGATACCCATTGATTTGATTTCTAAAAAAAAAACTTCAGTAAGGTCCATGAATTCCTACTCAATAAAAAGTGTATGTATATAAAATTTAACATTCATTTAATATACATAATAGAATAAAATAAAAAACAATAAAAAATATTTTTAATGCTTTAAAAATTAAAAACAATAAATATTATATATTTTAATTTTCATTATAAAAGAAGGACAATTCTGCATGCATGATAGATATCGAACGGGGAGTTGAGTCTCTCATCTTTTGGCCGAAAATGATTAATTTCAAATCAGTTCTGGCCATCTAATTGATATAAATGATTTGAGTTTATTTTATTAAAAATAAAAAAAAAATCTTTTCATCAGTTATAAAAAAATAAAAATTAAAAAATATTTTGAACACACACACACACACATATATAAACTATTCAAATTGATTGAACGATTAGATTTTATTGAAGGTGACAATTACTTTTCTCTTGCCACACTAAAGAATTTATCTGATGCAGGCCATCAATTAGTAACGTATTTCTATTTCATTAATTTGATGTGTTAAGGTACGTAGAGAGATAAATAAAACCTTTCATGTAAAAAATAAATAAATAAATAAAACACAAAAATTCAGTCGTTATCGTTTCATTCAATTTCTATAAATAACTTCATTCATATCGGTGTGGTTTGATTCTTATATTAATTCAGATTTACTTGTAAATAATTTAACCTTAATTAAATGATGTAGGAGTCACATGACTTCCAATAGTCACTATGCGCCGGTTATTGACTTGATTACTTCTTTCGATCTTTTTTTATAAAGGTCTTCCAACTATTTTATATAAATTAAGAAAATTAGTTACTCCCTTCGGACTTATATGTAGGGTATTTTACCCTGATTCTGAATATAAGACCCTTTATAAAATACAAGAAAGTATTTATTATATATTTCTAAAAAATACTCATATTTAATGTATCCAAAGAGAAAGAGAGAGAGATTAAATAAGGATAGTTATGGAAAAATATTAAGATTTTCTGAGAAATCGAGGTAGTTAATTAGTTTTAACTCTTATTCTTAATCCGTGTGATTCAGTTAAAAGGGTCTTATATTAAGGTTAGAAGGAGTATTTTCTTAAAATCCTAAAAGAAACTGAATATTCTTTTTTTACCCCTATTTAATATATTAATACAATTCATATTAAATATCATTTGATCAATTGAGAGTACCTTTCTCATCCAAAAAGTCTAATAATAATTTACGAGAAGAAATAAAAGATGAGAGTAAAATAGGAAAAATCTCATTAAATATTACAAGGTTTCTTATAAAAAGAATAAGAAAAAGCTTCTAGAAAAACCCTTATAAAAAAGGATCGGAAGGAGTATAATTTAAGCCCATAAATTTAACTAAGTTCAACGGTATATAAATTTTGTTTGTGAATTGGAACCTGCTGGAGATTGTGCCCTAAGTCAATCATTGTATTATGAACATTATACTTTATTATGAAAAGAAGGTGTTTTTCTTATATTATTATATTATTTGCATGTTTTTCTTTATAATAATATCCTTTGATGAATTATTTTATCCCAAATGTCCCTAGTCAATTCTTTTTGTGGGAACAATGATAAACTAAGACTAGTATAATTTTGATTGATAATTATGTATTAAGATACAAATCATAATCATAAGCTCCTGTTAGGAAATAGGCACTGGATCTACCCGTCATGAGATAGCTGCATGGATCAAGTCATAAGCATATCTCATATATAACCATGTCACTAAGCCCTTAGACCTGAGATCATCATGGCTTCCTACATAGGGAACACTATAATTTAACATAGTCAAAAGTCACCTTTAATCGGGAGATCATAAAGGCTATGATCAGGTATAGTGGAACTCGTGTGGAGGAAAATAAATTGTCAAGATGGAATTTGTCTCTCTAATTAACTGAGAGATATATCTGGGCTCTTTGATGAGTGAGACTGAGAAATGCATGGCCGTACTCGAATGGAAGAATTTCCATTTGTTTTGTCAGTCTGCTTGAAGATCAAGAAAATGAAGGTCGAGTAAAATGAGGATGACGTTTCCATGCCTCATACTTGACCTATATATCATGAGACAAAATGGATGTGATCGAGTTATATGATAGGTTACATTGAATATCTGATCTCGTATGATTTGGGAAGTCACAATGTCTTGCTAGAGACCACTTGTGACTTGTGTGCTCAATAGTGTTATTAGTCCACTGCTAACATCATATGTGCCAACAGGGTCGCACACAAGAACGCGCCAACACGAGCTATAATATCCAGATTCATTGAATCTAAAATTTGTCTAGATTCAATGAATTTAATGTTCAATTTAGTATGATAGAATTTTAATTATATATATATATATTAAAATTCAAAATATATATATGTTTGATATATTATATATTTGATATATATTTTTAAATATATATATTGTTCAAATTAATTTAAATGAATAGTTTTAAATTTAATTCTATATGATAGATTTAAATTTAAACTAATGTCATAATTTAAATATGATTTAGATTGGATTCTAAATTTGAATTTAAACTAATAATCTAAATTTGATTTATATGATAAATTAAATATAAATTTGATTCTAAATATAGATTAAATAGTTAGTTTAAATTTAATCTATTAGATAGATTTAAATTCAAACTAATTTATTTAATTAATATTTGATTTTGCTTAAATTATTGATTTAAATTAAACAAATATCAAATTCTATTTATATATTGATATAGACTAGGGTAAAGAATCGACACACAATTCGAATCACCCTAAAGAGAGAGCAACTATATACTCAGAGAGTGAGACACAAGACTATACAGACTACTACGGACTGCATGAACGAACAGCGGGACTGCATGGACAGACATTGGGCTGTACGGATGAAAAACGGGACTATATGGACAGGCAACAGGTTGTACGAATGAAACAACGGGGCTGTACGGACAGACCACGGGGCTGTACGGACAAACAGCAAAAACTGAACAGACATGCAAACATTCACAAATAGAGGTGCTAACACACCGTTTGAGTTGGATTCACCGTTCGTGTGGATACCGATAGAGGGAGCTGACCAGTCGCATTAGTTTCTTGGGCCTGACAAAACAAAAAAGAATACCAAGGAACGTACTGGAGGTAAATTTTTTTTCTACATCTCAATCTAAACAACATTGATGGATCCATGAAAGAGAATTTCTTATAGTTTTTTCGCTGTGTGTGTAGTGAAATTCCCAACAGAACCTCCATATTAAAAATATCACTGTCAAATCTCTATTTTGTTATATTTTTGTACAATATTATGCGGAAGTGACTAACTGAAACTCTTGGTTTGATGGCAGACTGAACAAGATTATATAAAATATGAAAAGAATTTATTAGCACAAACCAATTTATAATAACAATACTTATCCAAGACTTCCTTTCAGTTGTCCATTAATTAACCAAACTAATTAACATGTATAAGATAGTCTTTGTTGAGTATTAAAAATCAAATCGGACCAAGAATCGATATCTACAATCTCGTCCGAAATCAAGGAAAAACCAATGGTTTAGCGAACCCTCCAAAACTGGTTAAACCAATTTAGCAGAGAACTGATTTGAACCAATCAATTTTTTTCTATTTTTTTAATTTAAATCATGTTTCTAAACAATTATATATGCCTACTTATACCTGATAAATATTAAAAATTAAGAGTAATAGTTTAATAGGTGAACTAGGGCCCTCAAACGGTTTAATAGTTGATATGATTTTTAGCACTTTGAGTCTTTATGAACGTATTTCCATAAGTAACCTAACAAAATATGTCATAGCCTTTAACAATAGGCAAAGAACAAACCTAATTAGCCTTTGGTAAAAAAAAAAAACCTAATTAGCCAACGCAAACCTAAACACAAATCAGTATGTAATGGTGTCTTATTGAAAATTATATAACAAATGTGTTTATTTATTTTTATTATTAATATATATATATTGTTATAGAAGACATTTCTTTGGAACAAAGTTTATATGGTTTGGGTCCTACGTACTAAGTCACCAAAGTGAGGGCAGACCTCACGACTAGTCTAGGTTTTGCAATTGGTTACCCACCAATATTGAGATCCTTACATTGGCAAGAAAAATTTGAACTTACCAATAAAGTAAGAGTTGTATTCTTATTAACTTAATCAATATTCGCTAGTAGACGTTTGAGTCATAAACAGTAATAAGCTCATCTTAAACCCCATGGACAATAAAACTAGTAACCGGTAAGAATAGGATGAGTTATAGGTAGTATAAGACTAAAATTCAAACCCTTCTAATATGGAAAAAAAAAAATTGGATGGTAAAACGTTGTTGACACCACACCTTTAAGATGAGCTCTAATTTTTTAAATAAAAAAAAATTGTTGGTGTCACTTAGCAACATGTCAGAAAATTGGATAACAATCGCATGTCCACCATTAGATATCAACTTCGCTCTTTTTATGGAGATAGAGAGAGAATGAATTGGCATAATAGAAGAAATTACGTGGAAGTCCAACCAAAATATCTCTTGTCATCTTATTTATCAAGCAAAATTTTGAAGTAAATTTTGGTATTTTATATAAGATATTTTAAAAGTTCAATGAAGTAACAAATGAATTTTTTCCTATTTTACTTTTAACATAAATACTCTCTATTGATTTTCAAAAGTTCAATAAAGTATTAACACAAAGATAAATTTAGAGAGTTAAATCAATTTTTAAAAAATTTAGTTATCAAATAATTTTAACTAGCTTCCTTAATTAGTTAAAAATATCGTATAAATAAAATCGAACAGAGTAGTAAGTGACAACCATCCATGAAAAGAAAAGTGAAAGCAACAATCAAGACCCTATAAGAAAGAAAGGGGGTCCGTTTGAAGGCTAAGTCTCAGAGCTCAGCTGACCCCTATCCCTATGACATGAGAATCTGTTCATCGCAATTAACAAGTTGAATTGCAAGTTGCCACACTTTATATAGTGAAAATCTGAATCTGCATCAATTCCTTTCTTCATTTTCTCTTCCAAAAGCTCCTTAATTTGATGCATAAATAAAATGGAATTAAATAAACAAAAAAAAACTTCAGGTATAAAAATATTTTTATATCATTAAATGAAAATAATAAAAAATTACTGACGAAAAATAATGATATGAATATAATAAATAATATTTTTTTATTTAAAAAAACAGAAATTTGATCTTCCTCTCTTTGTCAACAAAAGGGACGTTAATGGTTCTGTTGCATCCTATTCTTTTAATAATAAAGGACCATAGTCTTACCCACCAAAAGTTTGCACAGTTTCATATCAACTCATTTCCCATTCAGAGTCAAAATCCACAGGACCGTCCATGGAAGCTCAACATCACACAAAAATAATCCAAAAAAAAATCTGACTTTCTTTCAATGATCGTTATATGGAAGTCTGTTTCTGAATTTCCCACTTTTAGCACTTTTTTTTTTCCAGTCCAGTTCAATTTAGTGGATCGGATCCAGTCGAATTTGTTAATTAAACCAATGGAACCTGTGTAAACTCCTAGCTTGGAATTGTATGAGTGTATTATGATCTCCATCAAGTTGTTGAAAACAAGATTTAATTATGAAGATTTTTAGGGGAATACAATACCAAAGAAGATTTTTTAAAAAAAATAATTTGGGAGATATTTTTCATGGTCATGAATTATTAGAATAATTAAATCATGAAAATAATAATAAATGTGTAACAAACAGTCACATTCAATTGCATTCGCCCACTGTGGTTTCCTTTCTATCCACTTTGAAATGGGAATGAAAATTGATAGCCACTCACAATGTGCTAAAAGCCATTTCTCTCAATTATTGCCAAATCAAATGCAGGATAAACCAACGCATATTTTATTTATAACATATTATTTGGTATTTAGTATTCTTGCTTAATCCAAAATAAAGTCAAATCAAGTCTCAACTAAAAGGAATTTTCATTTATTTTCACAAAGCTCAAACATAAAACCTTAACAATTTTTGAGTCCCTACCCAATCTAATGACCATTGGTCAAACAATTGGTATTTGATGTACCACAATATACACTAAACTTCTTAGGGTGTGTTTGCGGTAGCGATGGTTTCACCCTGCAAAACATACAAGCAAAAATCAAGTTTAGGGTGAGCTATGACTAACCAAACACGCACTTAATGTATCATTATCAATGCTCTTTAACAAAAAAAAAATGGTAAGATTATTGTCTCTCCCACTACATTACATTCTATCAATGTATTACCTCTCACAGCCACCAAAATGATGGCCCACCTTTTCAAAATTTATGTGATCTCATCGCCACCAAGTAACAGGGATAAGCAACATTTTGGCATAAGAAAATTTCGCAAGAAAGACCCCAAATTCCAAAAATATCATTTGAGACATAATGTGTACGGATATGAAATTAAGTTAAATTCCCATGACATGTATTGTTGCAACAATGTGTAATCCATGACCCAATAAAAAGAATGAAAGATGGAGTCTTCTAGGTAACTTTTAGATGGGTTATACTAAGTTTGATCTTGAATCTTGACTCATTAGGTTTTCTTCTTAGTTTGTTGAGTGTGGCTTGAAACAGAGTATGTTTGCAAATTTAGTGAAGCTTACTTATGATCTACATCTCATCGTAGCCTTGCGGCGACTTCTTTTTAAAGAACAGAACAAAAGGGAAAGAAGACCAAATCAACCAATAAGAATTAAAATAAGTGTTTCACTACTTTCTAAATGTGGCCTTTGAAAAAAAAAACAGAGTACTACAAGTTACCGAAACAATTGTTACTGTGTTACTCCTCCTAGAGAATACATTTTGCTACTTCCTTTGAGATTCAATGCTTGATAAAATATAATTGAATTTCACAGGAAATAGTATTTGTTCATGGAGGTGGGAAATTCCCAATCAACCCTTCACTTCTCTTCTACCAAAAAAATATAAAAAGTCTGCGCTTTCCCCACTCTATCTACCTATACAGCTAAGGACAAATTTTTGACGGATTTTTTTTTTTTAAGTAAAGGAAATTAGTTATCCCCACGATTGCTTTGCTTCTGCATCTGAATCATCGCTCATGATGAAGACTGAAGAATCTTGCTGGCTTTCTTCATCTTTGGGCATCTTCTTCTCTGTCTCTCCCAGACCTCCTGCTTCCCCTGTTTCTGTGAGTTTCTTTGCTCTTTGAGCCTCCAATTCCCAATCCGTCTGACTCAGAACCACCAGCATCGTCACCGCACACGAGCCCTGCGCCGCCAGAAGCCCCAACCATAAACCTTCAAAATCAAAGCCAGCGAAGAAAGCTAGACCTATGGCCACCGGCATTCCCACGAGGTAAAAGCATCCCAAGTTTATGTTAGCTCCAACCTTCGGCCTCGCCGTGCCTCTCAGAACTCCACACCCTGTGGTTTGTGGGCAATTCCCCAGCTCGCAGAGACCTATTAGTGGTAAAACCATGGAGGTTAGGCTTATAATCTCTCTGTCCCTAGTGAACATGCTGGCCCATACGTTCCTAACCATGACAGAAAAAGCCAGAGCCGAGAGGCCTAAGACGAAGCTGCAAGAGAGACCCACAATCGCAGAGAGCTTCGCTTTCGAGGACTCTTGGGCGCCAAGCTTGTTCCCAACTCTGGTCGAGACGCTGAAGCTTATAGATGATGGGAAAATGTAGAGCAGAGAGGTGGTTTGGATCAGAATGCCCATGGAAGCCACGGTTGCTTTGGGATTCAAAAGCAACCCACACAGCAAAATCATGATCTCGTACCACCACCATTCGAGGCAGACAGAAATGCAGCTCGGAATCGCCAGATTCAGTAGCGACCTCCATTGCGTGAAACATTCGACGGAGAACCCTCCCCACGTTTTCCTATGCGTGCCGGAGAAAATGATGTACAGGATTAGAGAAGCGACGAGGTTGAAGTTAGTCCAGACCCCACCAAGGGCCACACCTTTGATTCCCAGATTGAGGTGTGAAACGAGGAAGTAATTGATGGGCACGTGAACCAGAACGGAAAAAATGGCACAGAGCGTGAGAGGCAGAGTAATGGATTGACTCCGAAGGTAAATCCGTAATGGGTGTAAAAGCGATTGAGCCAAGAGGTCAGGAATGGAGTAGAGAAGATAGGATTGGGCATGTGTGGCTATGGCTTCATCTTGACCACAAAAGAGAAGAATCGTCTTCATATATAGCCAAAGCAGAGATATGGGAATACAGGTGAAAAGTAGAAGGAGAATCGTTCTCTGCAAACAGAGACCAAGCAACGTGAATCTCTTAGCCCCAAAAGCTTGCCCGCAAATGGGCTCCATTCCGGCAGCAAGACCGGAAAGAATGGAGTAACCGGTAATGTTAGCGAACCCGACGGCAAGGGAACCACCGGCCAAGGCAAGCTCGCCGAGGCGGCCGAGGAAGAGCATGGAGATCATAGAACGGCAGTACAGAAGAAGGCCACTGAGTATCATGGGAAGAGCTATCTTCCCTATAGAAACGACCTCTTTGAAGGCATCGGAGAGAGGGTTTGGGTTCCCCGGTTTGAGGATCAATGGATGTGACAGAAGTTCTGGGTCTTTAAGGTCATCGGGATTGGAATTGCATTTGCAGGGAAGAAGATCAGGGGAAGTTAGCTGCTGACACATGATGATGATTTTTCTGAGTTGTTGTGTCCCTGTTACGTTTCGAAGGAAGAAAAAGCAGAGGAAGAGAGAGATGAAGAAGAAGGAGTGGGGGGTTGTATGTAGGTAATATGACGGACTTATATAGTGGATTTCATTTTGTTTCTTGGTAGGAAAAAAAGTGAAGTTTGAATTTGGCCTAATCTGCTGTTGCTGACTAAAACGCACCGAAGCGACCGGCCTAATATTATATAGATTATTAGATATTGAATATATATATATATGTATAGTGTATGTATAATCCACCTTGGACAAGCAGCAGCAAGGAAGAGATAAGAGACAAAAGAGTGAGATTTTGATTTGGTGCGGTGATTGAGAGCAACAATGAGCAGGGAGAAAAAGTAAAGAAATATTTGAACTAGTCAATATAAGATATAAAATTTATAATAAGATCTTAAATATAGAGGTTTTTAATTACCTCACATGTTTTAAGAAAATGAATTGAATCATTAAATTTATTAAAAAAATTTAATATTTTTTTTATTTACTCTCATTGATTACATTATCTCTTATATTTTAGAGGTTTTTAATTACCTCACATGTCTTAAGAGAGTTAATTGAATCATTAAATTTGTTAAAAAAATTTAATATTTTTCACTATTTATTCTCATTAATTACATTATCTCTTATTATTCCTATATTATTTATCTCTTATCTATTAATTATAGAATAGGAGTATAAAAAAAATTAATTAATATACTAAACAACATTATATATTTAGAACCAAATAATACTTGTATATTATATTATTTACAATACTACAAGGTGTCTTAAATTTGTTTCAATCCTAATTTTTAGTCATTAGATTGACATCTAATGATTAAGATTGATCATGTATTCATTGAATGAAATTGTGGGTTTTGAATTGAATTTTTTAGCGATCGATTTGATCCATTAAATGCTGATCTAACAACTAAAATCGGAATTGAGACCAAAAAAATGGTGAGAAATACGAATGGAGAGGATCCAAATTGAAGAAGAAAGATGCATGTCTCAAGGCAAGATAATCTCGAGTTTTACTCGATAAATGCCTCTTTGTTTTTGTGTCCCTCTTAATTGTGTCCTCCAATTAACCGAGGAGATCCAAGTTTGAGGTTATGGAGAAGGAAGGGCCAAACCAAAACAAAAAAGGAAAGACAAATTGAGTCGTGGTTAGACAGACCCATGGTTGGAAGTAAACCAAAGAGCCAATTAGAGCCCATTAGAAGCCATCAATGTTCACCCTTGATATATAAGGAATAGAGCATCCGTATTAGAGACTTGTTTAATTATATTGTTAAGGACAACGCAGGATTAATCGTCCTCTATCGGCTTCATTGGATGGGCCTCCTTTGGAAATTTCACTTGATGAAATTTGTTTAAACGAAGCTCTTTGTTTTGAGGCATCAAGATATACCCTAGGCCTTGTCTTTGAGTGTTGTGTGTGGTGTACTTCTTGTCGTCCACACTCCCCTTTAATTCTTTTGTCTCCACAAAATTACAAAATGCCTTAAGGCTGCGCGTGCCAGTCTACAGTCAATATCTATGTACACTATGTACATATAAAATGACGTAGAGGAGAAACTATGAGAGAAAAGAGATTTTTCCTAGTATACATAGTAAAAGAGAATATGAAGAAAAGAAAATTATGACAGAAAAAACACATCGGCCCACATATTTTCTTTGCAAGAAAGCAGAGAGATTTTGAAAAGAAAACACTTTTTCCAAAATTATCTTAAGAATTGCTTTATATAAAACTATGAATTGATGCCAATTTACCACCCTCTACCACATGCAACCGCCCTTGGTTGCTAGTCACCAACACCCTCCACTGCTGACCTTCGCCCTTTGCCACTGCTTTGTAAAACCTATTATTATTATTGTAAAAAATGAAAATGATTAGTAATATGGGTATTATTATCATTATCAAATAAGTGAATTTTCTCTCATCTGTGTTTTCATTTATTTATGCAAATATATGGAAAGAAAATATTTTTCTCTCCTCTCAATTTTTTCTTCTCATCCAGACAAAGTATAAACCTAATTTACATATCAAATCTAAAGAGTGATTAATTTTAGAGGTGTACTCCAAAAAAAATATTTACAGTCTTAAATAATATTATAAAAATTTAGTGGAAGATTGGTACTGGCCGATGGGTCATTGCAAATAAATAAATCTTGAATAAACAATTTAGTCATTGAAAATTTCTTTATTTATCCTTTTAAGGAACTCTCTCAATTTAATATTTTTAAGTAAGTTTCTCCATTCAAAATGATTCCTTTATTAGGCAAACATGGCATCTTAACAGATTAATTAATTCATGTACCCTAAATAGAAATCTTATACAGCCACTAACTCAGCCAGTTTGGCCTTCAAAATGGAAGGTAATAGAATGGAATAGCATGGACTGAAATGAAATAGAATGTTAATCACCACAAATTTATTTGGTATGATATTGAGAATAATGCTGGAAAGAATTTTATTTTTTACAATTAATTAAATAAAAATCAAAGTGAATTGGCCATAAATTACCGTTAAGCAAAAAAAATCCACCTCCCTCCGTCTCTTCTACTCTTACTTCTCATTGCTATCGCTGACAATCCAGAATAAAAAAACAAATCCCATCCCAGATCCTAGAAAGAAAAAGCGTAGGAAATTTTCAACGATCATATTAGTAAAATTGAAGAACCAAATACACAGTCATAACATCGTATATCACAACAAGTGAAGATCGAAATCGAACCAATAAAGGTTGAAATTGAGCCACGATTGTGAAATTGAACTAACACCATCAAACTAATGAAGGTCAAAATTAAAAACGAAAGTCATTATACAATCAGACACCATTGAAATGGAACCATATGCCATTGAACCAAATGCTAGCAGGACAAAGATTTTTCAAAACCTTAGGCTTTATTTGGAATGAAGGAAAATTATAAAATAGGGGAAGAAGAATAATGGGAGGGAAAATAAGGAGGAATTAACCTAGACAAAGAGGTGTTTAGCTAGGTTCCCCTTTGTTTTCTCTTCTAATTTTTTTAAACCCTCTATTTTTCCCTCATCCAAATAGAAAGTTAATCTTTCTAGAATTGAAGTTGACTAGATTTGGAACTTCGCAATAACGTACGGTTGTGGAGAGTGGAACAAAAGAGCTTTACAATATTTGGGATTGGATGGAGAGAACTCATCAAGAGCCCAGAATGAAGGAAGATGACATCAGTGGAAAATCAGAATGAAGGAAGATGACAAATCCCTTGGAGGAGGAGAAGGACGCTGAGGGCATTCCAAGTCATTAGCCGCTCAAGACTCCTGATTCATCCAACTAGCGTGAGGCGTCCTCATTCCATTGAATGGCACCATTGTTGTCTCTCTGTTGGGAATTAAGATTCCGGGCAAATGGACAAACCAAACGCACCTAATACTGGAATGGAGATCTTATTCCCATTCCAAACAGGGCCTAGGGAATTGAACCAATCGGACTATCAATTCTTAGATTTGCCCATATGTCATTTCTCTCTAAGATGGCATAATTTGCTTGGCAAATAAAATTCCTTTTGTGTCACTTCACCTGGCTTTGCAAAATATTTACCTAAAGATTACTATTTTAAAGAAAAATTAACACTCGAGCACTTTCAACTATTTGTTTAAGGGATGAGGACCCCTAACAATTACGTCAACCTAAGTTTGGTACTCTGACCATTAAGTTAATTGCTTGAATATTCATATTAATATGGAGTATGGATTAGGATTATTTGTGTGTGTGTGTGTATATATATCACAATTGACAAATCTGTTAATCAAATATAATTTTTCTTAACAATAGGATATTTTGAGATCAAAATAAAAGCATTTCATCTTTAAAAGATCAAAACGAAAGGAGAATAAATTAAGGACTAAATCATTAAGTTACTCTTAAATTCTTAATTCGTGCAGTGAGTGAGTCAAATGTTGCTACCTAGCTATCAATGTAATAAAGAGAATTTTTCATAACTAGGTTCAAATTTTAGTATATGTTTGTTACTCTTGAGGTTTATTAATTTATTGTTTGGCGTAGAATTGACCTATTCTAAAAACCGTGTGTGTGTAGATTTAGTATTAAAAAGAAATTAGTAAACTATTTCCAAGATAATTAATTAAATTTCAGAAAAATTCATGTAGATTTTTTAAGTTCAATATTTGTATTTCAACTCCAAAATTTCAAACCTAAGCACCTTATTTATAAATGTAATCAAGGCAAGAAATGACAACGTCAAATTTTTAGGTTGGGGAAGAGACAGTTTGAATCGTTAACTTATGATCCTACCCACGATGGTTAACACTTGCTAATGTTTCTCAAAATGGAAAGAAAAACATGTTTTGCTAGAGAAGATCATTCTCTCTCCATATACATATATACACGCACACACATGATGTATGGTTTGGATTAGGAGATGAACACGTACGTTACTCATCCTGCTTCGATGGTTTAATTTAAATTTGATTTGAATGATATATCTTAATTTTAAATTTATATTTTGAACGTTTTCCAATTAAGATCATTACTATTATTTTTATTTAAAATTTGAAAAGTTATTTTTAATTTGTATTATCATTCTTTTACAATGAAAAATACTTCTCCCAACTTATCTTATTTGTCATTTTAGAAAACTCTAAATGATCCAATTTATCTATTGTTTTACATTACCAATGAAATAATTTTTTTACTGTTTCATCTTTCATTAGAAATAATAATAGATAGAATATAAGTCATTTTTTAATATTTAATTTAAAAATATTTTAGTAAAATATCATTAAATTTGATTATAAATTATGTTTTTTTGATGATTTTTATTAGTTTATGTAAAAAACCTTTAAATGCTATAAAAAAAACTTTAAATGATAGATAAATTGGGATAGAAGGAGTATCAATCTTCTTAGAAAATAAAACATGATTTAATCATCTAAATTTAATGAAAATGATTTAGACGAAAGATAAAAAAGCAGTACTCATCTTCTACTGCACAAATAGCACCCTGAGCCACAGCACCTTACTATCTTTTAAATTGAATCTCTCACCATTTCCAACACCTCTAATTACCCCCATCAATGCTGGTATATTCAAAAAAATAAATCTATAGAAAGCTACACTGTTTTTTAATTATGAACAATCCCACTCATCTCAAACTTTGTAGTCCATATAATACTCGTGATGTACTTCTAATTTAAAAATAAGAGCTTCTAGAGCCCACAGAGAGAAAAGAAACCCTACACCCTTTGATTGTTGACTGCACATATATATTTTCAAACAAAAACTATATAACCGTAATAAATTTAGAACAAACTTTAATAATAATAATAATCGACGGCGGATTAGTTCTAGTGTGTGACCATGCATGCATAATTGTGGTCGTTAGTTTGAGGTCCTTTTTGTGTTGCTTTCGCCTTCATTTTCTGTCGCCTTTAGTGCAAAATTTGTCAATATCTATCCCGTCTGATTCAGAAAAGCAAGCTTTCGGTTGTAACCTTCTTTTGCAGATTCGGCAAATATCCTAATTGACAAGGAAGCCAATGTCACTTCATCTGGCTTCTTTCCGATTCAAATTTGCATATTAGTGTAATTGAAAATATTCAATATCAATAAATAAATAAATAGTTACTTTTTTTATCATATTGTTTTCTCTCTTCACCACATATATAAAAAATATTTACTTGTATATGATCTGTAAAAATTAATTTGCTGAGAAGCAAGCAAAGTCACTATGGCCTCCAAATTATGTGCTCTTCATTAATTATACTTTCAAGAAATACCCTAATTGGTCATGCATGATATATATTATTATCATCATTAATCATCATTTTGTACTGCTTAGGGTTTAGGGTTTTATTTTTGGCCACCATTACTTAGGGTTATAAGGGATATTTTCATTTATAAAATTATTTTTAATGTATTTTAAATTCATTTCATTTCATTTTATATATCAAAAGAGGTTCAAGTGTAATGCACTAATTGGCACATAGTCTAAATGAGAGTTCTAATAAATAAGCATATTGGTCAAAAAAATGGTATCTACTATCTACATTGTTCAAAAAGAAGAAAAAGGAAAGTTTAGAACACATTTTTAATCATTCAAAGTTCATTCATTTCTTAATTTGATCATTTAAAGATGAATTTCTTTTAATCTTCTAAAAAAATTTTTCTTTAAGAGATTTATTCATAAAAAAATATCTTGATTTTTATACTTAGAGAAATTGTTTGGCAAAGAAAAAAAAAATGTTTAGGGTAACTAAATTGAGGGATTCAATTTGGCCAAGAAAAGAAATGTTTAGAACACTTTTGTTTTAAAGCACCAATAGTATCTCCTAACTAACAGTTGAATATTAATTACTTCGAGGTATAAAGATTACTTAAATTAGTTTTGTCTTGCCCAATAAGAGTTTTTCCATACACGGTGAAGAATCGAACTAAAAACAATATATTTAAAAAACTCAACTATTTATTAATAGTCTAAGAACCTTGTTAGTCACTTTTTTTTTTTAATTCTTCACAGTCCATTCTTATCTTATTTGATCGTCTAAATGAATTTCTTTTTTTAATCTCCTAAACACTTTTCTTTGTTGAAAACAATTAAGAAAACTTTATCTTTTTAGGCTTAGAGAAATCGTTTGGCTGAGAAAAAGATGAATTTCTAAGAAAAATATTGAGAGATTTTACTTTGAAGTACTAAATTAAAAACAAAAATGATACTCCATCCGGTCATGAATATAAGACCTTTTACCTTAATTTATACATTTTTAAAAAATACCCATGTTTAATGTATCCAGAAAGAGAAAAAGATTAAATAAGGGTAATTTTAAAAAAATATTGTGATTTTCGGAGAAATCGAGATAGTTAATTAACTTTAACTCTTATTATTAATCTATATAATTTGATTAAAATGGTCTTATATTAAGGATTAAAATGAATAATTTAAGAACTAAATTTAAAAAATTAAATTGAAAAAAATACATTATCAATTATTAATTTTACAGAATTAAATGTTTCACAAAATTTTAATGCATCAATCAATTGTCTTTATTAAAGTATGATGCTTCAGTAAAAAGCGATCCCTTCTCTATATATCTTTCGTTGGTTTCTCCTAGTTTTGTCTATTGGAATGGATTAGATTAGATTCACACTAACTTATTCGGTGAAAGAAAACAAATATGTCCCATTTAGCAGGAATCAATGTCTGATTGACCTGATTCGATTGTGATCGAAGACATCGAACTTGACACGACAATGAGATCTTCGTCTTAAACAATCCATTTGCTTCCTGTGATTTTACTGATTGCTCTAGACTCTTGATTTTATGTGGAGGCCACTAAACTCCTTTAAACCTAGTCATACTGAATATATAGACCCTTTTTATATAAGTTATGTAAAACTTTTATGATTAAAGGGATTCAATTGTCAACAATATCAATCTTAATTAATAGTAAGGGATTATTCATATAAGTCCTTTTGTGTTAGGTGAGGCTAAAGCTTTTTCTTCACCAAACTTTTTAACCGTCAGCTTCGGGTAATCAACTTTGCTAAGTTCAACAATATGGATGATTGAACAGCAAATAAAATGCCATGCCCATGTATGGTTAAAAAAAAAAAAGAATTGAAGCATTATCTGCAACATTATCATATTATTCACTATTTGTGAATAATATAATTTACCATAAATTTTATATATTATATTGATATTGATGTGCATGTATATCCAAAACACTGGATTAATTGGATGAGTTGAGTTCTAACCCTCTCTGTTTGATTTGAAAGATTTGAAAGGAAGGGGAAGGGAAGGGTGGGTAAATTTTCTATGTTTTTTTTTTCCCAAACCAAATAAAGGGAAGAGAGTATTTTCCCTCCCATCTCTTTTTTCTCTCTCATATATAAAGATAAGAGAAAAAGTACTCACTTTCCTTGTTTGATTAAAGAAAAAAATATGATTGAAAATTTTCTCTCATTTCCTTTCTTCTCTAAATCCCTCAAACTAAACAAAAGGTAAAAGACCATCAAGGTCAATGCAGGAATCAAGATTTAAACTCACATCTTTGTAGGATATAGAACAATTCTTTATCAACTCAATCAACTTTTATTAGTGTAATATCCATGAATTTCTATCTATGATTAATATGGTTTCAATAAGTTACATTGAATTGTGATGATTATACACTGAATAAAGGTATACAATGAATTGTGATTTTAATAAATTACATTTAATGAAGGTATACAATAAATTGTGGTTTAAATAAGTTACATTGAATGAAGTATATAATGAATTGTGGTTTAAATAAGTTACATTGAATGAAGTATATAATGAATTGTGGTTTAAATAAGTTACATTGAATTATGATGAACATACACTGAATGAAGGTATACAATAAATTACATTAATGAGCATATACTGAATGAAGTTATCCATTGGATTGATGTCACTTGATGGCCAAGACATCAACACTATAAATACCCCTCTCATTTCTTCATTTTAGCACCCCACCAGTTGTGAGTGAAAGAAAGAGAGAGCCAAGGGAGAGAAAGAGAGTGTGAGTGAAAGAGAAGGAAAAGAAAGGAAGGCTAGATTCAAGAAAGGTATGGAGATATTTTTCTAGAGTTTATTTTTAGAGTAAAAATTTTATTCCTATATAGATTGTTGATTAAGTTAGGAATATATAATGAGAATTTGAGATTAGAAATGAGAATAATAAGATACCAGTGGTTAGAAATTAAGTTTAAATGTTTTTAAATTTATGGTCATGAGATAATTCCATTAGTACTTATGTGAATATTAGGTACTTAAAAAAAAATTCAAGAAGGAAGGCAGGCTGTTTAGCTCAGAATATTTTTCGGTGAAGGTATTATTTATTTCATGTATTTTCTGTGAATTAATTATAGATATTATGTGATATTGTTGGATGAGTTGTTTCAACATAAATGTTTTGAAATACTATGGATGTCTAGTATTGAGAGGAAATTCTGCTGAAAATTTTATAGATGTATAAAATATAAGTTATTTGGTTGTTTGTATAATTACCTGATTATAAGCATGATTTGTATGAATAAATATATATACTACTAAGATTTCCCTAAATCTCACACCCAATGACTAACAATGTTAGGGTCAAGCAAAGACAAAGGCAAGGAGGTGATTAACTGAGAGGAAGCAGACTGGAAGTTATTATTTAATATTAGAATAAATGTAATTAAATTATGGTGATGTGCTTTAGTTATGATTTTTACTCGCTGGCTTTACTTTAGATGTTTGGGAACAATTGTTAGATGATTACAGTATGGTTGGTTTAATTATTATTAATTAAAGTAAACTTTCAAATAAGTTATTATCTTTTGAGCAACTTAATTTTAAAAAGTTTAAAAGTTTTATTATTCTAGACTTTTATTTCTTTCTGCTATATATATAATATATAATTAAAAGCCTAGTAAAATAAGATGTTATAATTGGCAATCCAGTAGTTTTAATTTGATTGAAAAATAGTAGATTAAGTATATAAATTTAGTTTTATAAAAAAAAAAAAAGTGTATAACTTTGAGTATCTAAGTTTTTTCAATTGAACAATTGACGTGGATAGTCTATATTTATTAAAAATAATTTTTTATTTTTAATAAAAATTTTAGACCATCGAAATTAACTAAAAACAAACATTTATTCAAAATAAGCTTTTTCTTTTTGTAAAAAAAGAGAATCAATATTGCTTCAATATGAATTTAGTTTATACTTTAATTTTTTGAATTAATGAAAATTAAGAATTAACAACTATCCTATTTAATTTTTTTTTTAGTCTAAAACTATCTGATACCTAGTTGCCACATTGAAGTTCGGCTAATAAAGATCAACTTGGGCAGACAAAGCTGTCCGTATGAGTATTTAATAATTATTTTCAATTTTCTACTAAAAAGGTCCTATTTGAAGGGAGTATTTAAATTGTTGGCGGGGGAGAATTTATTTATTTATTTTCAAAACAATGCACATTCCAAGAAATGAATAGTAAAATAATAAAAAATACATAGTGTGAGTTTATTTACTTCCTCCATCCAATTTATGTATCATTTTAAAAAATTTTAAATATCTTATTTTATCTGTTGTTTTAGAAAACCAATAAAAAATTAATTATTTTTTTCCAACTATACCTTTAAACATTTCATAGTACATTATTTTAGGAAACTAATACTCTCTCCAATCTTATTTATAAGAGAAAATTTCTTCCTATTAGTGGTCCTAAATATAAGGAAAAAAAAGTATGTAGTTAATGACACATTAAAATTTTCTTTTCCAAAAATTACTCTTCATTAATTATGTGAAAGAAAAATTAAATACATTAGTGATTCAAATTAGTATTAAATTAAGTAAGAACAATCTTGGAAGAAATTTAAAATATGAAACAAATTAATTAACTTTAACCAACTAAAACTACTTTTTTTAATACTTTTAAAATAATTTTTTTCCTTATAACTAAGGTCAGAGGGAGTAGTATAAATAGTAAATAGTATAATAATTAAGAACAATTTAATAAAATTACATCATTTATTAGGTCATTTATTGTCATTCTTAATCCTTGTATTAAAACCTTAAAAGACAAATAAAATGGGATGGAGGGAGTAATTTTTACTATATTAAATATCTATTGATTTAATTTGTTGATTAAACTAGAGGGACAACATTAGCCTTGCTGAAACAAGAGGGACACACATTCCTAGCTAAAATGACTCGATTGTTCAAATAATTAAACTAGAAGGACAACAATAACCTTACTGAAACAAGAAAGACTAATTTAATCACTTAATAGCTAGTAAACAAGATATACTAAAAGCATAATTATTTTTTGGGCCATCACTAAAAACATAATAGAACCAACTAATCATATATGGGAAATTACAAGGAAGAATATTACACAATCCTAATTACTGTTCACATCTTTTCATTATGTATTCCACAAAGTTCCCTTTAATTAGGAAACAAATTTAACTAAATCCAACCCACAATTTCAATCTTGGCTTTACGTACTTAGTCGCACCAGTGGTAAAAAAAACAGCTAGGTTGGTGAAAACCCTAAAATCTTCGCACATATCCCTCGTGTTAAACGTTGAAAAATGGGTTCAAATGAAAAGGCATCCCAAGGGCTTCCTAGGAGGGCGATAAGCTTAATGAAAGAAGATTTGGTTATGATATGAACATATATATATTCACATTCGCAATCTTCCAAAAGAGAAAGGATCCAAAAGGTATTCAATATGATTAGGGTTTGTGTCGCAAGTTCATAGGTTGAAGAGAGAGGGGATGTTATCTAAGATTTTGCTTCTTAAAATTTCAGTCTGATTCAGATTTGATGAGTTTATTAAGTTAACTTTGTGTGCATAAAGATCGAGGAACCAAGATCTGTTAATTCCTTTTGTGGACTTTGTCGTCTTCACTAAAGCCATTTCTGGTGCTATTTTGTTGTTTTTTGTCTGTGTGGAAAACGCCATTATTCCCGTTTGGTTTCTAGTGGCAGAAAAAGTTTGTAGGACTTCAGATTATACGAATTGGTATTTACTCTGGAAAATGAAAAGAAATCTTTCAGAAAAATAAAATCTTTTCACCAATGATTAGCTTTAATTGGAATTGTTCCAAGAAACTAATGATACACGTTAAGGAATTTTTAATATTTGATTTTTTTTAAATATATCTCCTAATAAAAAATATATCCGTTGAGATTTCTTTTGTACCTAATTCAATTTAGAAAAATTAATTAGAGATTAGTATCTCGAGAACAAAATGTAAACATTTTTCAACTAAATTTGTTTTATATATAAAATTGAGAATTAAACTTTCAACTATTTACTTGAGAAGCAAGTAAACATGAGTTGGTATAATTATATCTATGTGAAACATGAATTAATGGTAAAATATGAGAATTTAAAATAACTAACAAATAATTAGAATTAATCAAATTTAGGGCACATGCTTTGTCAAATTACAAGATCATAGTATGAGTTTTGTAATACATAAAAAAAAAAGGAATAATAATGAAAAAGGAAGGAACAAAAAGGATGTGACGATTTCAGTGGTTCATTGGATTGGTATAGTTATAATGGGGCCACACATCTTTACGGGCTAAGTCAAGTACCTTCTCATTTCAAAAATTAAATGTTTTCATCGTGATTAATTTGTTGGTCCAAAAAAAAATAGTGATTAATTAATTTCTATTATTGAAACCATAACTAGATTAATATATTTTAGATCTAGATCTAATCAAATATGTTTGGTACTCTTGCCATTTCTTTTTAACTTTCGAGGAAGGTTTTTGCATATAAATTAAGAAATATAATTAAAATATTAAAGTTTTTTAAGATTTCCTAATATGCCTTACAATAAGTGAAAAGATAAAAAGGAGTTACTAATTATCTTTGAGTTTTAAAAAGATAAATGAAAGTATAATTAGGAAAACAATAATTAATATTATCTTAAAATTTAAAAGTAAAAAAAATAAAAATTTTCTTAAAAAATAATATTTAAAAAAAATAGAGGGAGTATAACAATAAAATATGAAAAAAATATATCTTTCTTTAATTTTTCGTGGTACCAGTGGGATATTAATGCTCCCTTAATTCTAAACAAAGTTTTACAGTCAAGCACATATAATTATAATTAAATACTCCATTTCATTCTAAATATATGACATTTGGTCTTAATTATAAATATAGGACCTTTACAAAATAGTATTTATTTTATATTTTTAAAATGTACCACTATCTAATATATCTGGGAGAAAAAAGAGATTAAATAAAAATAATTTTAAAAAAATATTGTGATTTTCAGAGAAATCAAAATAATTAATTAATTTTAACTATCATTTTTAATCCACATGATTTAGTTAAAAGAGTCTTCCGTTATAAATTTGAGTAAATCGTAATTTGAGAAATATTATCGATGAAATCTCTTAGATCCTGAAATGTAAGACAGTTTAGTTTTGGTCGCAAAAGGTTAAAATAAATGAAGGACAGTCTCATTATTGCGAAGCATGGAAGTAGCTTGTGTTTTCAGGATTTGACACAGCGGATCTGTTTCTTGTTTCGTTGGATTTATAAAAGAACAAAGATTTATATATAATGTACTATGTAATTAATTATATAAAAAAATACTAAAATTCCATAAAATGATGGGATCATTCAAAATATATTTATTAATATATTAATATTAATTCTTAATCATGTACAAGATCATGTAATTCTTTATAATTATTTAAATATTTTTTTTAATTTCGTGGAAAAACATTTCTTTTAATTTATATTATGACAGCCCAAAAGTTGACTTCAATCAATGAGAGTTTAGAATTTGTTCAAAATTAACTTTTTGAACAGTTTTTTAGAATGGTTTCATTAATTCCATAGATTTATATGAACTCCGAAAAAAATCTCACATATATGAGAAAATTAGAAATTATTCAAATTAAAAGAAATTAGTTAGACATTTTTAAATTATAAAAATTAAATTAAAATTAAGTAAACCTACAAAATTCAAAAGTATAATTTTTTTCTTAACTAACATATTTTAATTGGTGCCTAAAGTGAGATTAAAATAATTCATATTGAATAAAATTCATTTGTTTATCCACCATTCGACCTCATGATCTTCTTCAACTTTTCTAGTTGCTTTCTCTCTATATATTCCAGTGATTAATTTTCAACTTCTAAATGGAGTTAGGTTCATAATTCTTACATAATCATATGTTAAAAGTTCAAACTCAATAAACAATTGTGTAGAAATACTATTTGAATTTTCGAATTTTTATGTTGTTTTTTCTTCTTCTTTATTCATATTCTTTAAATTAAATTTAGATAGCATGAATTTAATATTTAAAAATTATAATTAAGGTGTTAAAATTTAAAATATAAATAAATAAATTTGAATAACTAAAATCTAAGTTAAATGACTAAATTTAGAAAATAAAAAAATCATAGTTAATTTAAGTAATTCATCTTTTATTTCTCTTAAATAAGGTTTTGAGTTCAACTTTTGTATGTGAAAAAAAATTGTTGCAAAAGTAATTTTACATTTATGTGATTTAATCTTATGAATTGCAGATTAATTGAAACTCAATATGATTTTTAAAAATTGGTTGGTATATTTTAAAAAATGAAAGAAAAACATAAAAGAAAACTGCCAAATAATAAATTGAGCAAATAGTTAAGATGGGAAGACAAGTGTTGGGGGAGGGTTAGGGAAGGGGAGGTACATGTGGAGCGTACTGGTAGTTAGGGGACAGGGAATAGAGCAACAGAATGATGACGCGTGGCCCTGAAGTGCACCGTTTCGTTTGTCGTATTAAGCGGTGTCGCACTAGACATCAACTTCTGCAATACTGCCCTTTTACCTGACACCCTTGATGTTGATATGCCCCCTCCTCCACCGTATGCTCCAAACTCATCTTCATAATTCCACTTAGTGTGGGCAGAACCAGATTAAACCCATGGGTTTGATAGAGAATTCGGTGTGAAGTCCGATTTGGTTATGAAGTATAATTAGTAGGTTTTGAAATTGGTGTAAATCGGTCAAAAATAAATGAAATCGGCCTTGAATTAAATGAATCAATTATGAACTGGTTATAATTTTATTTTTTCAAAAGAAATTTTAAATCTTTTTTAACTTTTAAAATAAAATAATATTATTTTTAGTATAAAATATTTTTTATATTATAATATTATATAAGTATTATTATGAAATATAATTATTAAAAATTATTAATTAACTTAATAAATAATATAATAATAAATTATTAGTTGATTATTTTGAACTCAAAATATGATTATGGATGAATATTAACTTATTTAAATTTAAATATTGAGTAATGAAACATATTAATAATATTTTTGTGGTGGACAATAAATTAATAATTTAGTATTATTTAGTTTGAGATTTTAATTAAATCATAAAATTTGTTTAAACTTGTATTATTTATTTAAAATATATTATTTTAATTACTATCAGTCTAACTCTGGTTAAATAATGGTTGAATAATTGAATCTTGAACTAGTGTCATGCTCAATTCAATATTCGGTTTGATTATGATAATATTGATTACAGCTACTGATTCGCACCATTTTTCCATTGACATCAAATTTCATATGATACTATCTCCTTGCCGGTCTATAAGAATATTTGTAGAAAGTTTTTATACTCCTTTTATTTCAAAATATATAGTAAATTTAATTAATATTAAAGTTTTAAAATATAAGTTATTTTGTGAAAGTTAGTAACCATTTAATATTTTCTTTTTAATTTTACTTCTATTTATGATAATATTCAATTATGAGAGAAGAGTAAAAAAAAAAAGTTATGGGAAGATAAAAAATTCATTTATACCCACTATTTAATGAGGATAATTTTGGAAAACTATGAAAATTTTTAAAAAAATTAATATATTCTTGATAGGTGTGAAGTAGATAGATATAATTTATATTTTAAAATGGATGAAGTAATTCTTATTACAAAACCCTTTATAAATTATCAGAACTCTAGAAGTATTAATTATTTTTTTCTTAAATACTCCTTATTTAATACATATTTAATTAATTATATTCAATGTAATGAATAATATATGAAATGAAAGTTTTGACACATTTAAAAATTTTAACTAATTTTAACTAGATTTAAAGTTGTTAAAACTATTTATAATAAAAACTAGAGGGAATATACTGAAATAAATTTGTCTGCATGCAAAAAAATCTATAGCAAAATGTATTTTATCAGTTAAATTTTATAATTTTATCAATTTATTTATTTCTTTATAAATTTAAATTCTGTCTCCGAAACTATATATTGATATAATTCACAAGTTGCATAGTTAATCAATGTATATATAAAAGAATTTATAATCAATTGCAGTATTCTTAATAAGCTATGAAGTGTTATATATCTTACATTTTAGAGCTCATATAATACATGAAAAATATATGTATGTATGATAAAATGTATAAAAGGAAACATATTATTTATAAGTTATAAATAGTGCAGCTTATTTTAAATTTCAAGAAATAAAGGAAAAATCATATATAGTTTTAGTGTAAACATAAATTTCATTTTCTTTATTTTTTATTTTATTCATATATTAATTTTATTTTATTCAAGTTTGATAGTTTATTTTTTTAAAAAAATTCAAATATTTTTTAATTTTTAATTTTTATTTGTGCATTGATATGAATAAGGCCCTTAAAATGTAGTACTTTATGTTATGAAAGTCCAATATGAAATTTTGAGTAAAATTAAGTGACTAAAATTAGATTTTAACCAAATTTATTGGGGATTTTTATAAATCAATTAACCTATTTGAAGCTAAACATTTGGTCTCCTAGTGTAAGAAATTTCTTCCCTTGAATCTCTCTGTTTTTCTTTTTTTTTTTTATTGCTCTCTCCTACCAGTACGTAGTTTCCTCAAACTAAAAAATTTGAAACCAGAATCTAATTACTCTAAAAAAGAACAAATATCAAATCACTTAAATCAATTTTGGTCCCAAAGAAAACTATTTAGCTTGGCTTTCATAGCCTTTTCTTATATGTTCTACAACTTCACTCATGATATTGTTGGCATATCTCCAAAATCTTCCCCTAAATCTTTCTGCAAGATCCTTTTTACTTTATATCTTATCAAAGATTTGTTGCATGCACCAGTTATCTTTGGCTACTTCTTAAACCCAACTCTCTCTACTATTCTTTTTTTTTTGTTTGGTGATAACTGTCTCTATTATTTGTTAGAATATGAAGAACCTCACTTCACCTTCCTCTTACAGTTATGTACTTGTGTGGCACTTCACTAGTTTGTATGTGACATTCTTGGAAAATATACTTCTTTTCCATTCCACATGTCTAACATCCCCTCGTGATAATGGCTCTTATAATTTGTAGGAAATAGTGAACTTGTGACATGCACCATGAGAATAATTATATGGTATCCCTGTGAACTTGAATGAGAGAGCTCACTAGTACAATATTCACTTTTTAAATTGGTTAAAGGTAGATATAACAAGTATATATACTTTTATTAGACAAACACCAACTATGCTTCAGGAAAATGTTAACTTTTCCTATATTAGTTGAGATTTTCAAAACAAACACCAACTTTTGTCTTCTCAAAAACCCTATATCCATATTCAAGATCCACTTTAGTTGTTTTTTTAAGAAATTACCAATTATTAAACTTCAATAACAATGGTAGACACTCATTACTATTAGGGGGGGGTCGTAGCCTCCTCAGTTTTTTTCTCTTAAGCTAGAAATAATAAGCTAAACATAAGCATATATTAATAATAACTTGGCCGCTCCCAAAAATTGACCTTAGAACCAAAGAAAAAATTTAATAACGTTGAAATAACTCATGTTAAACATTTAACTTGCTTTATGATTATTATTATTGTTGGGCTACACCCTTGATGGGTATAGAGCCCAAACATATGGTACCTGGCCCAAAACAAAATAAATAAAATATTTTATTTAATTGTTTTAAGTTTGAGAGGGAGGGAACGGTTAAATAAAAAAACCGTTCCCATACACCAAGCACACCCCGAGAGGTTTAAGGAATCGTGTGTGTGCGTAAAAAAAAAAGGCGATTATTTTGAAAAGACTCTCTCTGCTAGAAAGAGTAACGGTGAATTGGTTCTGGAAAATTCTCTCTCTCATCTCTCTCTCTGAATGAAAAAAACGTTTTTCACGCTCTTCATCTAAATTCTTCCCGGTGTGCATCTACGGTGAATCAGTAAACAAAGTCCGAGTGATTTTGTTTCTACCGCCTGGAACTCTTCATCCTCTCCAAGTGGAAGAACACTCCGTGATCGGTATGTATATCTTCCCTACCTCATTTATTCTAACATTGGTATCAGAGACAGGTTTGGATTCAAGAAAAATTGATTTCCGCTGCAAATTTTTTTTCTGAGTTTCATAATTTGCATACTGTGTATATTTTTCTTATGAGTTTTTTTTGTATAATTAATATACTGTTTATACTCATGAGATAAGCAAATATGATTCAGAATAGGGGATCTAAAAAATTTAAAATTTTTTTTACACGGTACAGTTTTGGGTACTGTAAGATCATCCCTTCCAAGAAAATAAATACACCATAGTGTAGAGAATAAAGAAATGAGAACAAGCCTATTAAAACCGCATTAAAATGTACACTGGATTAGAGAGAAAATACCAGAAAAAGTCACAGTATGCGTAGGAAACGAAAAAATTGGGTTTAAAGAAATCACAATTTTTTGGATAAACGGAGACCAACATCATGTAGAGGACGTCGAGACGAGAAAAACGACACCAAGAACGCCTCAAACGGACGCCGGACGGAGGAGAAAACGGCGAAAAATGGTGGCGGGTTCGCGGGTCCGCCACCGGGTCCGTACCGGGTCGGGTTGACCCGGCGGAGGTCAGGGATGACCTCAGCGACGCGTCGTTTTGGCGAAACGCCAAAACGACTCGTCGTTTTGACTAATAAAAAAAAAAAAAAACATAATAAGTGGCTGAATTTAAAAAAAAAAAAATTTTGGGCCTGCAGAGGCCGGCCCTGTAAAAAAAAAAAAAAACAAAAATTTGGGCCTGCAGAAGCCGGCCCCGTTAAAAAAAAAAGGAGGGGAATGCTGATGTGGCGCGTGGGGCCCATCGGTACGCGATTGGGCCACGTGGAGGACATGGCCAGAACGCCGGCGACGCGTGGAAGACGTCTGGCCGGCGCGTGTCTCCTAGATTTCAGTGCACGGTGGCGCGTGTACTTCACGCGCCTCCTTAGCGCGTGGGACAACATTTTTTTAAGTTTTTTTTGTAATCTGATCTTCCCTAGGCGCGTGGGGGCGCGTGCATAGGTATGTTTAGCCCCGGTTAGCTTCTAAAAATTCCTAAATTCGAGATCTTCAATTTGATATACTATTTGGCTATTTTTGAGATAAATTTGGATCTGTCTAGAGCTATTTCATTAATTTTTTTTAATAAAATTTTTTTTCATTTTAATAATTCCTATTATTTTATTGAAGGTAAAAAATATATATATACATATATATATATAATGAAGCAAGAGAATTCTGAAAGCACTGAAATAGTTGGATATGGTTCTCCAAGTTATGAGTATTTGGAAGAACTTATTCCAGAAGATGAATTTTTGGATGAAGATCCTGATGAGGAGTTTCTAGAAGGAGAAGAAAATCCTGGGGAATTTCAAGAAGTGTATACAGATCCAAATGGGCCAAAAGAAGATGAAATTTTTTTTAAAGAGCCTAAAATTGAAGATCAAGAAGTAGATCAACCCCTTACCCACTCTGTAGCACAAGACATAGCAAATAGGGATGCGAAAAAAATAAAACATTTAAAAGACTTGTATCCAATTCTTGCAAAGTATTCACACTTTGTGATGAATATGGAAGATGCTGAGTTCTTCGCGAACGTCATTATTAAGTTAAGAGAAAATCTGAATACACAAAACAAAAATTATTCAGATTACACCTGGGTCGATGCTATTAAGAGAGCGATGAAAATATCAAATAGAATTCTTAAGAAAAAAATTGTTCATTTCTGTTTTTCTATTTGATTTATGTATTTTTTATTTTTGTACAGAGACTATGTTCTTGTGTGTATTCAATATTTTAATATATGTTTTATTTGAGTGGGAGCTCTTAAAATAAGTTTTTTTGAGTTAATTATTCTAGTACTTGTATTAAAATCTTAATAGAAAATAATAGTAACATTAGCATCCGTGTGATGGGAGATACACTTTTGGTCTCCTGATCATGGAACTAATGAAATTATTATTGTTCTACTAAGAAATAATACAAGTATATGACATTGTATATTATACTGTGCTACATGTATATTTAATTAATACATTCTTTAGTTCAGCTCATAATAGAAGTCCTTTATGTGGGATAGTTTCATAACTGATTTGAGGATGGCAACCAAGAGTATAATAGCTGAGCTAAACAAAGAAGATAAACTAAATGGGGATAATTGGGACATCTGGCACCGAAAGGTTTCCTATATATTGGAAGAACAAGATGCTGTAGAGCCATTGACTATAGTCATGGCTCAACCAGAAGCCGGCAATACAGCCCAACATAGGAGAGACCAAGAGGTCTACATGGCCTGGAAAAGGAAGAACAGCATAGCACGTATAACTATGCTGGGTACTATGGCAAATGACCTCATGTGTGAGTATGAAAAATATTCAACTGCACAAGCCATGTGGACGGCATTAAAGGATAAGTTTGGAGGTACCTCTACCACCAAACTTAGAAGGCTGACAATTAAGTTTGATACTTATAAGTTAAGGCCTAATACTCCTATGAAACAGCATCTACGAGAAATGGCCAGCATGATCAGAGAACTGAAGGAAGCTGGGCATGAATTGTCTGATGAACAGCAGATCCAGGCTGTCATAAGATCACTCCCTTCAAGTTGGGAACACATGAAAGTCAACTTGACCCATAATGAGAATATAAACACTTTTAGTGATGTGGCGAAACACCTGGAGCTTGAAGATGAACGTCTAGAGGCTTACAAAGCATCTGGACAAGCCTATCTGACTGAAGAAGCAGGAACTTCAAACCCTAAGCCCAATTTCAAAAAGGGCAAGAAATATCAAAGAAAGGGTAAGAAGAATGACCCGAAATTTAAAAAAGGGAATAAACCTTTCAAGAAAAGAGGAAAGAAAGGCGGAAAGAAGAAGAAGACTGACCTGAGTAAGGTTAAGTGCTATTCCTGCCAGAAAATGGGTCATTTTGCAAGGGATTGCCCTGAGCAAAATGAACGTGAAAAGGTATTAGTGAATTATGTTAATTCACATATGTCTTATGTTTCAAGTACTGTTTTTTTGACAGAAACTATTTCTTCTTCTTGGATAATTGACTCAGGCTCCACAGACCACGTGAGCAGGGATCGAGGATCCTTTACAGAGTACCGTCGGTTGCCGAATCAAAGCAAGTGGCTTTATGTTGGTAACAACGCGAGAATTGAGGTGAAAGGCATAGGAACCTGCAAATTAACTTTGCGAGGTGGAAAAACCTTAATCCTCTATGATGTACTTCATGCACCTGACATCCGACGGAACTTAGTTTCTATTTCCTGCTTATTAATTTATGGGTTTAATGTAAATTTTTATGATAAAGTAGCAGACATTTCATTAAGGAGAACCTTTTATGGTTCAGCTTTTCTTTCGAAGAAGTTCTTTGTTATGGACATTGTTGATGTATTTTATATGCATGATTGCTTTGCAACTTCTTCCAATTTAAATGTTGATATGAATGCTTGGCATGCTAGACTAGGACATATTAATCAAAATAGAATGATTAAACTAGCTAAAGAAGGACTGCTAGGTGAAATTGATAAAATGGAAATGTCCTTGTGTGAGCATTGCCTGGCTGGGAAAGCAACTAGAAAACCATTTGGAACTGGAACTAGGGCAGAAACTCCATTGCAATTAATCCATTCAGATGTTTGTGGTCCTATGAGTGTGAGGACAAAACATGGAGCTGTTTATTTCATCACTTTCATTGATGATTACTCGCGATTTGGTTATGTCTATTTGATGTCACATAAATCTGAAGCACTAGAATGTTTTAAACGATATATGAATTTAGTTGAAAATCAAATGGACAAGAAAATCAAAGCGTTAAGAACCGATCGCGGACGTGAATATTTATCGGAACAATTCAAAAAGCTCTGTGAAGAAAAGGGAATAGTAAGGCAACTTACAATTCCTGGCACCCCACAACAAAATGGTGTAGCCGAAAGAAGAAATAGAACATTACTAGACATGGTTAGATCCATGATGGCACAAGCCAATCTACCCATTTCGTATTGGGGAGATGCAATTTTAACTGCAGCCTTCATACTTAACCGTGTACCTTCAAAATCGGTCACATCAACACCCTATGAGCTATGGACAAATCGGAAGCCGGATTTAAATATTTTAAAACCCTGGGGGTCGGCAGCTTATGTCCATGATACTTCCCACAAATATGGAAAAATAGGTCCAAGAGGGAAGAAATGTATCTTTATTGGATACTCTGAACAATCTAAGGGTTACGTTTTCATTGGAGAAAACCAGGATGGGAGTGTCACTGAAATAGAATCTAGAGATGCAACATTTCTAGAAAACGAATTTCCTAGCAAGGGTGAGGTAGATCGTACTGTATTTCTTTATGAGATACATGAAGAAACTGAGGAACAAATTAATATTCCTCAACCCCTTAATCCGAGTGGGAGCACACAAGGACAAGTACAAGATTCTGTTCAAGAACAGAATAACTTACAAGAGATCCCACTACGGAGAAGTAACAGAGAAAGTGTACCAAAGAGACGTTTCCCAATAGAAGGGACTGCACTTATAGTTACCCCACAAGATTATGATGAGCCAAATTCAATACATGAGGCTTTATCATGTCCTGCTAGTAATGAATGGAAGAAAGCAATGGAAGAGGAAATGAACTCAATGAGGATGAACCAAGTCTGGGATTTGGTCAATCTTCCATCTGGACGTAAAGCAATTGGGAATAAATGGATTCTCAAAATTAAGAGAAATGCAGATGGATCGATTGAACGATACAAGGCTCGATTAGTAGCAAAAGGGTATACTCAACAGGAAGGTATAGATTATGAAGATACTTTTTCACCTGTTGTGCGTTTTAACTCCATAAGACTAATTCTGGCAATAGTAGCAAGTTTAAATTTAGAATTACATCAGATGGATGTAAAAACCGCATTTTTAAATGGTGTACTGGATGAAGAAATCTATATGCAACAGCCATTAGGTTTCATTGAGAAAGGGAAAGAAAATAAAGTCTGCAAGTTAAAAAGGTCCATTTATGGACTTAAACAATCATCCAGATAGTGGTATTTGAAGTTTCACCAAGCAATAACCTCATACGATTTCCAGATGATCGATGAGGACCACTGTGTATACATCAAGAATTTTGAAAAGAATCTTGTGATATTATCCCTTTATGTGGATGATATACTATTAGCCGGAAATAGTCTAAAATCGATTATAGCTATCAAAGAATGGCTATCTTCGAATTTTGAAATGAAAGACATGGGTGAAGCTGATTATATACTAGGAGTTAAGATCCATAGGGATCGCCCAAGAAAATTAATATCCCTTTCTCAGAAAAATTATATTGAGAAAATTCTTGAGCGATTCAACATGAAAAACTGTAAACCTATGGATACCCCTATTTCAAGAGGAGAAAATCTGAGCCGACATATGTGTCCTCAGACTGAGTCTGATAAGAAAATGATGGAAAGAGTCCCTTATTCCAGTGCAGTTGGTAGTTTAATGTATGCCATGATGTGTACGAGACCAGACATTTGTTATGCAGTTGGTTTGGTCAGTAGGTACCAGTCAAACCCTGGACTGAAACATTGGAAAGCTGTGAAGAGAATCCTGAGATATTTACAAGGCACAGCAGATTATACCCTATGTTATCAAGGAAGCGATTTACGCTTGGTAGGATACTCCGATGCAGATTGGGGAGGAGATCTAGATGAGCGCAAATCAACTTCTGGATATGTTTTTCTACTAAACAATGGAGCTATATCTTGGTGTAGCAAGAAACAGACTTGTATTGCTTTGTCTACCATGGAAGCAGAGTTTGTTGCATGTTCTGCAGCAGTACAAGAAGCAGTATGGTTGAAAAGATTCATAAAACACTTAGGGATCATTGGTGATAAATTGGATCCAATTTTGATAAACTGTGATAGCGAGGCTGCCATTGCCTACACTAAAGATCCCAAGTATCATAGTAAGACAAAGCACATAGACACCAAGTATAACTTTGTAAGAGATGCCATAGCACAGAAAAGTGTTACAATTCGTCATATTCCTACACGTCAAATGATTGCTGATCCCTTCACCAAGCCAATACCGAGAGATATATATGTTGATCATGTAAAATCACTTGGTATTCGTAGGATATGATGTAACACAAATTTATGTAATGATCAATTATATGAATAAGATTAAGTGCATTTTTTTATAATTGAGTCATTCGAGTACATATGCTTATGAAAAATATACAATGTCTAGTATGTCGTACATGTTGATAAGGTTGGCTTCCTCACACGAGCAACTGCCTTTGACACTCATGAAGAGTGGGCAAAGATGAGACATCTTTTGTATTTACTAACAAATCTGTAAGAGAGCAGATATGACAGTAAAACAATACAAAATAAGTCGCCCCGACAAAAGAAGAGAATAGGTCGGGATGAGATCCAATAAATATAAATTTTGGATTGAATTATGGATACCCACAATCCATAATACATGTAACCAGATGAGAATTCTCCAACAAAGACGTTATGATAAGTGAAAAGGATTGGTAGAATTCGGGTTAGACACTGTGTGTGTCTGAACTTAAATCTGTACGGTGTTAACAACAAAAACAAAATCGACATACGCTCTTATATGATAAGAGTAACATCGTAGCATGCAATTCATACTGCATGTGTTTTTTTTTAATAAAACCGCAATTGGGAAGTAAGTGAATAGATCCCTGCTTCATTACTGTGTGAGTCCCAGAGAGAAATTAAACCTCTCATTAATGTCCTTATGACTTTGACATTTTTCATGGAAAATGATTCAATGTTAGCTACTTTAGCATATATCCAATGGTCATGATAAATTCGATCTAAAGGTCTTATGCTAGGAAAGCAATTGTTTCATATTGAAATGAAATATGGGCGAAAGGAAGATTATCTGAATATATACACACTTATACTGGTGTCTAAGACATGTCCGTTAAGAAGTTATGATATTAACATCTTAAGCGTAGATACTAAGTATATAAGAGTAAGGCGATCTAAGTTTATATATAAAAACTTATGAGGGATTAGATTTGCCATGGATGAAGTGTATATGGATAAATCTAGGACATTCAAGGCATAATACATGAACTAAATAAATGCGAAATATATAAGGTAATTCTATACTGGTCCTTGAAAAGGATTTCTAGTATAAGAATACCTAATTATAGACGTCATGCCCATGCGGTCACGGTAGAACACTTAGTATGAAATGAAAAGGAAGAATTATAAGAGGTTAACCCATCAAGTGTGAGTGGGAGATGTTGGGCTACACCCTTGATGGGTATAGAGCCCAAACATATGGTACCTGGCCCAAAACAAAATAAATAAAATATTTTATTTAATTGTTTTAAGTTTGAGAGGGAGGGAACGGTTAAATAAAAAAACCGTTCCCATACACCAAGCACACCCCGAGAGGTTTAAGGAATCGTGTGTGTGCGTAAAAAAAAAAGGCGATTATTTTGAAAAGACTCTCTCTGCTAGAAAGAGTAACGGTGAATTGGTTCTGGAAAATTCTCTCTCTCATCTCTCTCTCTCTGAATGAAAAAAACGTTTTTCACGCTCTTCATCTAAATTCTTCCCGGTGTGCATCTACGGTGAATCAGTAAACAAAGTCCGAGTGATTTTGTTTCTACCGCCTGGAACTCTTCATCCTCTCCAAGTGGAAGAACACTCCGTGATCGGTATGTATATCTTCCCTACCTCATTTATTCTAACAATTATTATTATATATTATATAAAAGTTGTTACAATGATTCCATTTAAAATGGAATCACAATAATACTTTAAAAATTAGATGACGTATCTATTGATTAATTATATGATACATTATTAGTATTGGTTATTTACATACAAGTATCACATAAAATTTTTATACTAATATTTATTATTGATATGAATAATTTTTTAGTACATATAAAGTTATAATTATTAATAAAATTTTAAAAATAAAAATCATATATAAAATAATAAAAATATATTATTATATTTTTAAATTGGCGCCCCCAGCTCATTCGTTCTGTGTCCGCCCCTGGCCAATAAAGCCCAAAATTGGCATGTATAGTGATAATTTTCTAGATTGATTATAGATTACATTCAATAATCATTTGATAGGATTGCCATGAGCTCTTATATACTCCTCATTATTTGTCATTGCTCTTTTGACGGACTTTTAGACCAACCCTCTGTAACAATGTTTACAAAACTTCTAAGACTTATGAGAGAAACAAGTAAGTACAACAAGTAGTCATTATGAACTACTTCTTCGACTCTAACATGATCACTATGGACATAACTCAAGCTCTCAAGCTTAAGACCACATCACTTTAGAACGCGTTAGGTTTTAAGTTTTAATAACTTGCCCTATAAATTTTCAAGCTAGATTTTAGCTAGAAAGTTTAGGCTTTTGCTTTGATATTAATTTCTTGATTAATTAGGTCTATTTTGCAATCATAGATTAAAGTTTTATATATTAATAAAATTTGGTTGTATCTTCCTCTTTACATATGAAGGATCGATATTTTCTTTGGATGCTATATGTCTAATAGGGCTCAACAATAATACCTGAGACTCAATTGGCCCGATCCAACCTGACCACATTGGGTCAACCGGACCGGGCCAATTTTCAGGTTGGGCCGGGGTTAGGGCCAAGTGTTATTGGCCCTACCCGGCCCAACCTATATGTATTTTTTTTATTTTTTATTTCTTCTCAATTATTTTATATATGTTGATTGATTTTGTAAGATTTTTGTTTTTTATATATCTAATATAACACATTTATTGTGTAAATGTTATGAAAACTTTTTAAAATTTTAATGTTTCAATTTTTTTAAAATTTTAATTGATTTGCTAACTTAAAATTATGTAAAAATAATGTATAGTGATTAAATATTCATAAATTTTTACAAATGTTATTTTTTTCTAACACTATTTTTTAAGAAAATATATTTTTAGATATAAATAAATATTTTTTTATTATTAAATAAAATTATGTTTTATTCTTTTAATTTTTTGAAAAAATACTTAGTGTCAGGTCGGCCTAGTTCTTGGTCTGATACTAGCCCGATACTGGCTCAAGTATTCATCAAGCCAGGCAATGGGTAAAGATCAAACCCAGCTTGACCCTACCGATAAACACCCCTAATAGTCTCTCATTCTTACTACATCCTTGATAAATCATATCTCTCTTATTCTCCCTAAGATTTATCTCATGGCAGTTTGATCCCACTGAAAATAGATGCAAATCAAATTTATGTAAATAAATTTTTTTTTATATCTCTATATGAAGAAAGTGTTACTTGAGTCTATATTTATATTACAACTGATTTTTGTATTTTGGTGATCGATAATCATCTGGTATTCGGTTATCACTTTCAATTCCAATTAATTTGGATCAAACTTTGGTCAAATCCTATTTGGAGAAGCTCTCTAAAAAACATTTTATAACAATTGATGTTTAACATATCTATATATTTGTCAAAAATAATACCAATGTAAAATATTAAATCTATAATGAATCACGTTATTTATAAGTTATAAACAATATGACTTGGATTTTGTATAATATATAAAAAAAATATGTCTCATTTAATCTAATTTGTGATAAGACGAAATTATTCAAGTATTATAATAATATAGAAAATTTGTATATTATAATAATATACAACATTTGTGACGAAATTCGGATAATTTGTGATGGAAAATGGTTTTGCAATGGACAATTGTTTTTATAAATGATACATTATCATGCTTTAGAAGGATCTACACACAAGTTTAACAAAGGCATTTTTTCTTTTTTCTTTTTTTTATAAGGTTTTACGTGTCGACATATAGTTGATATCAAATGCTACTTTACTTCTTACAGATAAGTTTCACTGCCAAGTCGTCGACAAAAGCATCCAAAAGGATGTGAACGTAGTTAGCATCAATCTCAAGTTACAGTTTGTTCTTCAACCGACGTTCTTTTTTAAGCTTATGACTCTTTCGACCTAATCAGTTAGTTGCATCAATCTTCCATTGTTGGAATCACTTTTCATGATTATACATTCATATTATCCATAAGAAGCATCTTAATAAATCATAGAATATATATGGATCAAAAGTGGGAGGAAAATCTGTCATGAACACCACATGCATCACAATTAATTAAGCAATAGCAAACTTTAAAGTGGGTCACTAATTATCTGATTTTCTTTGTTATAATAATTGGATTTGGCTAAAGCGCGTATGAAATGGATATGTGGGAATTCATTTCTTTTAGATAATAATATATAATTTTCCTTTTTGCATCAGAAAGCTAATTAATGCAGTAAGTAAGTGGGACCGAATTAGCTTCTCAAGGGCTCCTTTTTGAACGGTCTAAAGAATTTATGCCATTGCACGTAAGCGAAAGAAAAGATAGCCTGGCATTTGATGTCTTTGTTTGAACACTGCATTACATTTTGGAGTTTTTTGACTTCTAAATTAGTTGGCTTCGATTTTCTTCTTTTAGTTACACATATATATTATCATTATACTCCTTCTATTTTTTATTGTAAGGTATATTTTTTTAGGATTAAAATTTTAAAATATAAGCCATTTTATAAGATGTATATTTTATTTAATATTTATTTTCATTTTTTTCTTTTTTAAGAATATCTAAAAAATTATAGTGGAGAAAGATTAAATGAAATATATTTAAGATAAGCTATAATTTAATGAGAGTAATTTTAAAAGTTAAAGTAATTTTTGAAAATATCAAAACTTTTAACTAATTTCCTAAATATGTGAAGGTAAGTTAATATGACTTATAATAGAAAATAGTAAAAATAATATTATTTGTGTTGTATGAATAGCGCGATTCATCTCTGGAGTCAATGTACCATTTAATATTTATTTTTTATTATAAGGTATATTTCTATTATAAGACATACTTTTAGAAAATTAAGATTTTAAAATATAAGTTATTTTATAAAATATATGTATTATTTAATAATAAAAATAAATTAAAATAAATATATTTAAAATAAATTATAATTTAATAAGAATAATTTTAAAAATTTAAAATATAATTTACAATAAAAAAAAGAAAGTAATATAATTTGTGTGGTATGGATGGTGGGGTTGATGTCAGACTTCATGTACGGCATGGACCCACCATTTTATTACAACCATATTAGAATAACCACGCGGTGCTGATAAGATATGATTAGAGATAAAAGGAAGTCTTGCTCAAAAAAAGTGATACAAGGAAATCTTACTAGTTGAACGTTTGTCTCAAAATCAATAGCCATTTTCTATCTGAGAATTCCCCCCTAATATAAGACATATCGGCGTTTAACTTTTTGTTTCTATTGGGCAAGATTTTGTTTTTTCAATTTTCTTAAATTTTTAGTTTTAATCAAAAGCCCTAAAACAATTTTAGTGGAAAGATTTATATATTATAAAAATTAAAATTGTTCTTCATGCAATTAGCGAGGTACGTTATCAAAACAAATTGAGCGAATAGAGATGGCATTATAAGAAAAAAAAAGTCTTGTAAATTTTGAATTGGGTCGATAAATCCAGGCCCAACAACTTGTATATAATTTAAACTAGATGTAGTCATTATACAGGGACAAAATAACAAATTGAGAGAATTTCTTAGAAAAATTGGTGTTGTTATTGATTATTATAGTTGTAACGCTTTCTATTGTAGCTATAAATATTAATTTGGGAACCCTTTCTAGAAGGTAGCTTCAAATTCTTCTTTCAGTGTTATATATATAACTTTGTATAGCCTTCTCTTTTAGTGGTAATGAAAGTTTTACCTTATTACCAAAAAAAAAAAAAACTTGCATATAATTTGAGGCATAAGGAAATCATCTTTAATAATTTTGGTTGGATAGAATGGCAAAAAACTTAATATCTTTTAAGTAAAATTACAAGTTCAAACTTATGAATGAAACAAAATAAACTTCATTGAAATTTGACTTAATAGTATTAGATATGAAATAATTATGTAAAATAAGAAATCCTATTTTATGAAAGTGTGTCTCACAAATAAGTGCCATTTTATATTTTAATTTTTCTTAAGAAAACAAATTGCAATTGAGCCAACAAAATCTACAAGTTTCACATAGTTAATGGGACACAATGATATTGAGCCACGTTTTAGAAAAAGAAGTAATATTTTACAAGTGCCCAATTTGTTCTATAAACAAAAGCAAGTGAAAATGGGTTTTATGGCAAATAAAAGAAAAGTATGATCCAAACCCATAAAGAATTTTTTTTCTTAATACCATGCAGTTGTGTTCCAAGTCGGACACGGACTTTTTTATGGGCCCAAACGAACTTTAAAAATGACAAAACAGATTCGCCCAAGAAAAACAAAAGTGATGCATGATGCTCGGGCCATCCAGTACCCCAGATTGGTTGGGTATAAATATTTTTCACTTCAATTAAAGGAATGTACCCGATTATATTGGGCATTGGCCTCAAGGTCAACTTACTGCCAGCCTTGGCGTGGCCAAGCCCATTAATTGTGGCTAGGCCATGAACATCCCTGGTGTCATTGTTTTTTTTCTTTTTGAACTCATTTGATACGTAAAATAGCATAGAAAAAAAATGAAATGGAATAAAATTGATAAAATTTTACCAACTTATATTGACATAAGTAGTAAAAGCTCTTATTTTTTAAGTAAGTAGTTGTGATTTAATTCTCAACTTTTATATATAGAGTAAATTTAGCTGAGAGTAATCTATATTTTACTTATAATACTCCTAATCTAAACTAAAAAAAATAGATAAGATTTTTTAATTATAAAATAGTATATAACCATAAATAAAAATTAATAATAAAAATATCTATTTTTGAATAATAATTATAGAAATATAATAGATGTTACACATCTCTATTTTTATGTAATGGATTATGATTAAGAGAATTTGCATATTGTTCTCTATTCATGTCTATTCTTGCAAATCTGAAATAGAAAAAAAAATATTGCTCTCCTAATTAGAGAATGGTGCTTCCACTAATGTATAATATGTTGCATATATTAATATAAGAGTCTTTTTAAAATTTAATGAATTATTAATGTGTGATTTCTTTAAATGTTCTTGATAGTTTAAATTTTCTCACTCCAAACATTAATATGGGATAGTGTTACAATTAATTTTAATTACTCACCTTAATTTATGTGATTTTATTTAAAAAAATTCTTATAAAAAAATAACCGAGGGAGTATATAATATCCAAATGTCATTACAACTTTCGCGTTCTTGCCCAAATGAAAGCAAACTTAAGAAATATTTATAAACAGTTTAACTCATTTCAGCCATCAGTAATGAACAATAAAGCAATTAAAGGCAGTGGCGGAGGGACATTATAGTGCTACACACACATATTTTATTGATATATTTAAGCTGAACTAAAATATGCTGGAGAAAAAGTAGAAATAAAATATAAAACTTTATTTTATTAAAATATTCTTATTATTGTTTTATATTTGATATTCATTAATAAAAAAATGATACTTAATATTTATATTACATATTTTAATCCATTTTTAAATTAAATTGTTGGGAATCATTTATCATAGAAATTGAGCATTTGCATGAGTATAGATTATTTTGTTATTTAATTTACATATGATTTTAATTAAAAGTAATTTAAGTCATCAAACATATAATTTTCAAAGTATATTAAATACTTTGACATACTTAAGTTATTTTTAATTAACATCATATGTAGGTGGTGGAGACTCTTAAATCTCACATAGGTGAGAAGTGAGTGCGTCATTGTGTGTGTGAGTATATATAGATTGTGAGGTAGGGTTTTGGAATACCATTAATGTTAAGTAATTTTGTTCAATCCCGTAAGTCTAATTAGTCAAAAGAATATTATATTTTTTTTTAATAAAATTTGAATATCAAAAGAATATTATATTATTTGTTTTAATAAAATTTGAATATCTATCCTTCATTTTTGTTCCAAATATCAATATACAATTAATGAATTAATGAAATAATATAATGTATTGAAAATTTACAATTTTTTATATATTATTTATTACTTTTTCTTAAAACTAATATATTAAATATACGGTTTCATATATTTTTTATTTGTTTAAATAGTACATAACTATACATAATTGATTATCTAATTATTTTTTTAAGTTAGAAAATTATTTTCAGAAAGTTAATTATGATAAATATTAAAAAATTAAATTAACAATATATATAAATTAATTTTTTAAAAACTCAGCCCCCACCTTTATGATGTTGTTCCACCTCTAATTAAAGGAATTCACCTTTTATAGCCATCAAGGTATTTTTTTTTTGTAGTATCAAAATTTCTTTAGTCAATCGCGGAAAATTAATTCTTTTGAGATATAGAGGTTATCAAAGTGAGCTTTACCTCTCCTAATTACTAAGTTTTTTTCATATATATGATAAAAAAATCCAATTCTAGATAACATATTTAAGGGATATAACTATGTGTCAACTATGTTAGTCTGCAAGATGTTGTAACTATTTAGATATTGATAGATTTTTTTCTTTTAGGAAGGGAGTCTATTCATTATTTAACACAAAAGTGTTCTGAATATCGTCAATGATTAAACTAATACAGCCCATAGAAGGGAAATCAAACATATTAACTATCCGCTGGTTGTCAGTTGTGTCCTTCGCAGGATATTATGCGCATATATTTGGTTCTTTGTTGATATGGTGAATCGGTGCTTTCCAGTCTCTTACTCTTAAACAGCATCTGCCTGACTTCATAAATGAGATCTCCATATGGGTGATAATGCCCATAGTCCTTCGCAATGAGATCTAAAGCTTCGATGGAGTCACTCTGTAATTGAATCTTCTTGAAACCTTTGCTCCAGCAGATTGGTAAGCCGATCAGAATGGCCCATAATTCAGAGATTGTGTTTGGGTAAGCACCCAAATTAGCAGTTAAAGCCTGCTATCCAACTGCCTGTCATCTCTGAGGGGACCCCCACAAGCCGATTGTAGGTTATTTTCTGTAGCGCCATCTACATTTAGGCAAACATAGCCATCATCTGGTGGGCGCCATCTATTTGAACTTGAAGCTAGGTTTCTGTATTCCCATTTGCCAAGCTCCATAGATCTTTATATGTAATATTCCCTTGATAATTAACAAAATGGAATAGATGATCGTTAACATGATGAGTGGAATGAAACGGAATGAAATAAAATGTTTTATTATTTAGGAGTTTTATATAGAAAAAGAATGATTTAATTTAACAAATATTTAAAAATTTTTATAAAACAGATCGAACATAATGGATTATAACTTCTTTTGTCCAATATTACCTTTTAGTTTCATATATAAATTACTTTTAATTAATTCATATATCAAGACAATTTGTTAAAATTAGTTAATAACCTTATTTTTTTTAAAAATTGTAATTTTCCAAAACTATCATTATTTTTAAATTTTTTTTTACCTAACTATTTTGATTATTTCCTCTCATAATTATGAAGGGCACATTTGAAAATAAACTTTTAGTGCTTCATTGATTATTCCCTCTCATAATTAAGGACTAATAATTACTTTTAAAACGTGACATATATATATATATATGGGACCAGAGGTAGTAATTTAGATAAAGGATTAGTAGTTATTAGTTTGGGAAAAAGCAAATTTGTTTTTAAGTTATAATTAGATTTTATCCCAACAAAAGACAATTCAATTATCAAGTGAATTGATGAACAAATGTTAATTAAGAGGTGAAACAACATGTGTTGATGAGAGAAATAAGATTATACATAAAAAGGATTTGAAAAAGAAAATCATATCTTGACGTAGTAGAAAAAATGAAAAGCAAGCTTGATGCAATGGAGATAGTTAGAGGAATGAGGTTGATGTAGTGGAGAGAATGAAAAGAGAGCTAGAATCACAATACATATTTTCATAGGGTTGAGTGTAATATTATAATTATAATATTAACTTTAGACCATTCCATTCTTGACCTCTTTGGGAAATAGAAAAAAATTGCACTTATGGGGGCTGAAAATGGTTGAGAAGCCATTCCTTATCCTTCCAAAAAATTCATCCAAACAATGGTTAGAGTTTATTAATCATCTCACTTCATTTCATTACATCTAAAACAACTCCTAAACATACACTTAATCATCTATTATTTTTTGACCTCTTGTTATTAATTTTTTTTATTATTAAATAGTTAATTTATGACCATCAAGCAATTGGTTCAACTGGCAATAATGATATACTTTCCAAAATTATTATTCATATTTATAAAATTACACTTTACCAGTTAAACCAATTGCATGTTAGCCATAAATTAACAAATACAATTCTAAAAATAGAAACAAGGAAACATACTTTCCAAAATTTAATTGTAATTTTGCAAAGTATATCACTTAATTATTTTTTATTGATTTTTTTAATAATTTGAACTTATAATAATTTGAAATAGACAATATTTTTAAATTTCTTTTTCCAGAAAGTCTCATATCAATAAATTTGATATAGGAAAAATAATCTAAAATCATTAATATTTTATGCATGCCTTTTTACTAAATTACATCCATCCTATCAAATATATAATATTCAAATTATTATATATGAATACCCATTGTTAGTTGAGAGTGAACATAATTGGGAGGGATCGACCATAAATTTGCCCTTCACACCCCGAGAATGATTAGTTTCTGCTGTCAGTTGGGGATACTCTTGTCATGACCCTATTTCCTAATTCTAAGAAGGACATGTTAAATGGTGCATCGCCAGGGGGACCAAGACTGGAGGAAGGATCAGAATTGAGCAAAAAGGAATAAAGAGGCAGAAAGCATTGATGCCATGGCGAGGTGTAGGTGTGTCGCGATGTGGGACGTTTGAGTGGGCTTCTAGGTTGAGTCAATAGCAACTCGCATCGTGGAGAGCTTGAGTGATACCGTGGTGCTAGTTGTGAATTTAGTTTAAATTAGAAGGTGAAATAGTCGATGGAGGAAATTTCGATGCTTTGCTAGGGTTTGGCTAGTCTAAAGCCAGGGAACATAATTTTGGCCTTGGAGAAGTTTAAATCTTGTGGGTAAGTGGTCTACTTCTTTCGTCTCTCTGTTTTCTTTGAATTTTTCGATGGTTTTTTATGGTAGAAGCTAGGGTTCTGACTTGGGTTGTATTTCCATTGATTAAAATGAGTTTAAATGCTTTATTGATATGTTGTTGGATGTGTATAAACTTTGGGTTAAGGATTTTAAGTGTTTAAGTGGTGTATTCACCAAACCCTAACCATCAACTCTTGACATTATTGGGAATCTGAAGTTGTTTAGGATACTTTGATGTATGGGTTTACTTGAGGAAGCTTTATTTCAACCAGGTTGTGCTTTGGTTGACATTTGAGTATACTAAGGATTGATTGGTAATGGGAATTCGGTATTGTGTAGGTTGTCTACTTGCTCAAATAAGATCTCTTGATTGACAGAAGTATTTGGAAAGCATTTTATCGGTTAGTAAGTGGTTATGTTCATGCTCGATTTATGAACTCTTGGGTATTTTGGTTAAATTGGTTGGATTGTTATGGATTTCATTGTGTGTATTTGTTTGGAACAGCGTGGTGATATGATATTGCATCCCTTTTGTTGTATTGTAGTAGTGGTTGTCTCGTTGGCTTACCAAGGTGTCGTGTGGGTCCGAATGGTTGAGGTAACCGTGATGTCTTTTCCTATGTTTTTTGATTAACTATATATATGAGTCTAATTCTTTGCATATCATGATATGCACATGTTATATTTTTATGTATATGTTTTTACTCTTTCATATCATGATGTGCCTCTTAGTATAGATATGATCATTTCTTTTCATATCATGATATGTGCGGTTACACAGCTAGTAAGTTCTTTGTCCCTATCTCAATTTATGATGAAAATGACATTATGATGGTAGTAAACATGACATACATATATATATATATCAACATGATGAATATTGATATAAAATGATTGACACGCATCCCATGATTTATTGTATATGATTGTGTGGCAAGCTAGCACCATAGAGAATAACATGTGATGATATGTTAGCATGCATTAGGCATTATCATTGATTGTAAATTGTGTTGAGATATATGGTTTGGGTAATGATGCTTTAAAAGTCACGTGGTATGCCAATTTGCTAAATAGTACACGATACCTTGTGTTCAGATGGTGCAGCTAGTATATTCTAATCACTAAATAGTCGTCCTATAGCCAGGAGACTTAGGTGGTTGTGAATTATGTTGGATCTGCTAGCTTCCCAAAATGGGGGTGAATTGGGAAGTTTGAAATTTTCTGCAAAAATATAAAAGAGCAGTGAAAGCAAAATTGTAGAAAAACAGAGTGCAAAATGTAATAAGGTAGTAAGCAAGGTAGAGGAAAGAAAGATATAAAGATTTATCTTGGTTCGGTCTCTTCCTCTTAACCTATGTCCAATTCTTAAGCTACCACTTGAGATTTTCTACTATCTTACAAGAATTTAGTAGGCTCCTTACAATGCCACAGTACAATCTTGTACTTTGTTCCAAGAGGTTACAAATTCTTACTCTGCATTCTAGCTAAGTGCTTCCCAAATCCCTTGTGAAATCCTCTCATAAGAAAATCTTTCTTCCAAATGAAGATAAGATTATTTAGAATAAGAGAAACTCTTTAATATAGAGTGTGTTTGATAGTTGAAGTGCAATGAATGTAGTGTGAGAGAGTAAGAGGCTTTTTCTAAATATTTTGATAGAGTTTTAGTATATATAATGTAAAATTGTTACCCACAACTTTAAATGAAGTTCTATTTATAGATTTTTATCTTAACCATATGTTAGAGATAATATTTAGCCATTAGAGACGTTACTCAATGGTTACTCTGCAAAACTAGCCGTTCACCAATCGTATTTTATGCGTCTGACATTCAAAGTTCAAATTTTGGGGTGTCAATAGACGAATTTCGCAAAGATCATAAGTTAAAGACTTTAAGATTGAACTTCAAAGTTTATCTATTCAAAGGTGAAATTCAAATTTTCATCTTGACAAATATTTCCTATATAAGAATATACGAATTTTCAAGTTTAAAGTGCTTCTGATAAGTGTGAACAGTTTTTTCATATTGCTACAGTGTACTCAAAATTCAAATTTTGAGGAACCAAAATTCGTCTGTCAGTGAGCAATTTAATATGGGACAAAAGTTCTTCTTTTCAAAATTCAAATTTTGAGCCTTCAAAATTTGTCTGTCAGAGAGATCTCTAATCAGACTTATATATTTTTATTTCAAAGTTCGAATTTTTAAAACCAAAGTTCGTCTGTTAGAGGGACATCTAATTAGACTTATACATTTTCACTTCAAAGTTCAAATTTTCAAAACCAAAGTTCTTCTGTTAGAGGGATTGACTTAGAACTCTTTTTGCACTTTTATTTCAGATGAACTTTGACATAACTTCAAACGAATTTTTCATTTTTCACAAATTATGTTTAACTTGAAATTTGAATTTCAATAGGCTGAAATTCGTCTATCAGAGGCAACATCTTTGTAACTTCGAATTTCAGTCATCAAAGTTCAAATTTTCAAAGTAAGATATGAAGTTTAACAGTTTAAAATTCATTTGTCAGTGGGTATTTTTCAAATATATCATAAGTTAACACAAGAATGTGGAAAAACACTTATTTAAAATCATTGGGTGCAAGATCAAAGCCTTTTACTCTGTGAACACTGTGAGAAATCCTACAAACTAATCTTGTACTCATTTCTTCCTGGATTTCTTCACTTGAGATCTCTTGTACTCCTTTGATATCTTCCTTCCAAGCTCCAGTTATTTGAAATAATCAAAAATACTTATTTAACAAATTGGGGGTGTACCTTCTCTAAATAGCCAACAATTCGGATGGTTCAGGAAAAGAAAAGCCATAATCTAACTTTTACTGTAGTGGCCTTTGGTTGGGTCATGACTATTGGGATGAGAACTGGGTGGTGACCCTAGAATCAGTGTCACGGGTCGTTGGTTTAAGGTTAGCTTGTCATGGTAGCTAGTTCATGGTTCCAGCCATGTATTGATGGGATTTGCATCTGCAGATCATGTGCCTTGCATTCATGTGAGCATTGTATTTAAATTGTGATATGAAAGCATGATTATATTTATATGTATATGTAAACCCTTGGTGAATAATCCCATGTGAAGGATCCAGTACTGGTAAGGAAATGACTAAGGATGGAACATCTAAGAAGAAGTGAGAAAACTTGTAGGTGTTTGGGGTTATCCCCCTATTGTTGTTGTTGTTACTTGTTATTCTGTTAGTAAAGTGCAATTTGTAGAGTTTGTGTATTGGTAAGTGTATCATGTTGTGTATTCACGTATCCTATGGGTTAGATGGATGTATAACCTTTTTTCACTTCTTGATTGGTCATTGGATGGTTTTTAGGGTTGTGATAGTGTATGTGATATGATGTGTGCATGGTATGTTCTATATGTAGTTTGTGATGCCTTAAATCTCATTGTCCTATTGTTTTTGGCTTGGAACTTATAGTTCACATTTCCTCTGATGAGTTTGGTTTGGTTGTAAGTTTGGTAGGGATCATGGGTCTTAGATATGTGATTTGGATACATAGCCCATTGGTACAAAAATGGGGTTCAAGGTATTCAAAATCAAGTGGGGTGGTTCTACTAGGATGGTGACTCCTTGAACATGACTTTTAGGTCAATTGTGGCTTGTTAGGATTGCTCCAATAGTGAAATGGTTGATGGTTCGCATTAAGAGTGGTAGTGTGGCTTGTTTTGGTCTAAAATTGACTATTTTGGTTCCGAGTGCCCAAAATCTCCATACAAAGGTGTTTTGCGGCAATTTTGGTGTTTATGGGTAGATTGAGAGTAGAATGACTTATAGACTTTGGAATCGGGTGAATTGGAGGTCAGATTTTATGAGGAGCTATGTACATCGGAAGTTGGGTCAGTCATATAAGAAAATATCTGATGCAGTTACTGTCATTGGTGTTGTAGCGTTGTACTGTTCTGTCTCTTCTTCCATTTGATCTAGAACATCCTCACGTTGCAACTCCAGATCCTTTCACCATGGCGCTATCCTATCAACTTGTCCTTTTTTGCTATCTTCCTTACCTGGTGGTGTGTGGTTTAGGTCCTAGAGGTTTAGGATGTTACGACTCTAGTCATAAAAATTATTATACGTGATAAAATTTATTATACCTATATTTCCAATAACGATGTAGAAAGTCAAATATATATTATTCAAAATATCCCCTAGTTTTATGCCCTTTTTATTTGGTTATCAAATGTTTGATATTATTAAATTAGATTTGAGTATTGTTGAGTTCAAATGCAATAATTATTCTAGTATAATAGTTCTCATGCACTATGTTGGAACAATATTAAATAATCATTATGCTTTTTTTTTTCCCAATTGTTATTTTGGGTTTAAAACACCATTAAAATACAAACAATAAAAAAATTAAAGAAATAATTAAACTTAAATTATTTTAAATTAAATCTAAATTATGAATTAAAAAAAATGCATGAGATATCCATTTCCATCTATAATTGATACTGAGTAACAAGAAGCTGGTTGAATATAGTCCCTTACATGATTAATCTTTCCACTTGTCTCTTCTTCCATAGCCAACATGGCATCATTTGCTACAATTTTTTTAACCAATTATAAACCTACAAAGTTACAAGCTTATATACATATATATATATATCTATGTATATGGCGAAGCATTCCCATTTACCATTAAACATGTTCAGCTTTTCACATTTTAGTCTTCCTAACTCTCTTCTTTTCAAGTTCTCTCTCGTTTTCTTTTTATATTTCTAATTTGTCTCTCAATTTGACCTTTTTCTTCTCTAATCCAACTAATCACATAAGCTTAATAATAACTTTCTTCTTTTAGGCAAAATAATTCATTTATTTGTTCATTTTGTCAAAATTAAAAAGAATGAAAAATACTAAATCCATTTTAATTAATTATTAATCTACTAGATCAGCCACCTTAAGTATTTTTCAGTTAAAGCCACATTTTTCAAAGTTCTATCCCCAAAAGTATTTTTCAATAAATTAAAAAATGATAAGTCAAGATGACATTCTATTTTAATTTTAGATGGATATGAGTTGATTATAGATTGGAATGATATATTTGATTGGCTTGAGACCATTGTTGATGTAATTAAGCTTGGATTAGTGGTTTGAGTACAATTCTATAATTGATGTTGAATTCATCTCACTTGATGTATGTAACACCCCTCATGACTTTGTTTTGGTATCATGTGCAGAACCAGAGGAAAATAGGATGGAAGAATGCTCAAGTGGAGGAAAATAGAGCTCCACAACATGGCTTGAAGCAGGGCGGCTATGGCGAGAGAGAGTCCAGTGGCATTTTCTGGCTAAAACACTGTGGCGTTGCGGTGAGCTATCTTGAGGCCCCAGCGAGGATTGAGAATCTTGTTTAAATAAAAATCATTTCAGACGAACGGAAAAGAAAGAAACAGTGGAGAAACTGAGGGAGCTCTACTAGGATTCGAGATTTTCAGCATCTACGAGCTATTTTTGGACCTTGGAAGCTTTGATTCAAGTTGGTAAGTGATTTCTACTCCTCCCTCTCCATTTTCTTCGGTTGAAACTTGGGGTTTTTCGGTTATAAGTTTGGATCTTCAGCTTGAGCTGAAATCCACCAATTGAAATGGATGAAATGGGGTTAATGTAGTGTGTTTTAGTGTTCTTGTTGCTTGGATGTGAGTTTTGAAAGGTGTATGCATGATTTGAGTTTAACCCTAGGTTGTTTTCGGTTAAGGCTCTAGGGAATCTGAAGTGTATGGGATTGTTTGGTGTTTGAATGATTTCTAAGAGCTTAATGATGCATGAAATGGGTGTTGGAACCTGGGGTTAGGCCTAAAGTGGTTAAATTGTGATGTTTGGTGTATGTGATTAATTGAAGAATTGTGGTATTGTGAAGGTTGTTTGGTTAACTAAGAGGGGTTCAAGCGTGTTGGACAACTTGAGAAGTTTGTGGAATCCACATGTGTGGTATTAACACTTGAGGTAACCGGGTGTTTATTTGTATTGTATTGTTTGTATGGTATGATAGTACATATATTTATGCATATATGCATGTTTCTTTCATACCACGATATAGATGTGTTTGTGTGTATTGTTTTCTATATATCATGGTATGCATACAGCTAGATGATGATTATGATGATGATTAGAGATGATGATATTGACATGATATGACATGATGTATGCATGGCATTATGATATGATGATGATGATTATATGATGATACATGAGTATCACCACATGACATGGTGAGATTGTGATATATAGTGGATTGGGTAGTGATGATGATATGATATCTGATGATATATGTTAGAGAGGATAAGGATGTAATATATATATATGTTAGAGAGGATAAGGATGGGATCTCTGTGGCTAAATCGCCTCCTATGGCCAGGAGGGGAAAGGTGCGCAGTGGATTACACCTTCCCTAAATAGCTGCCAATTCGTGGTGGGAAAGGAAAATGAGAGCCATGGTCCGAACATTAGTGTTATCTTTGGCCGGGTGCACTAATGGGAGGTGAGCTTGGTGATGTCTCGGAATCAGTCTTCACCGACTGTTGGAAGGGAATTACCTATACGAAATATCCTGTTATGACGATAGCCCGTGATTCTAGTTGTGTGCGAGGGAGACATGCATTCAATTCATTTCACATTGCATTCATGAGTTGTATAAGGTATATGTATATATATATGTGTGTGGTTGTTCCCGGTTACTAAGACTTTGTTTCACACCCCTCTCCCATGGACTAACCTTTCAGGTGACGGTTCTAGCACTAGTTCGGAGAAGACGCGTGAGTAGCATCAGATGTGGGGATACTAGGTCTATGTAGTTTGTGTGTGTAATTTGGATATGTAACTTGTGCTAAGTAGGATAGAATGTTTTGTATTGAATGTATGACGTTGTAAGGATTGTTATAGATGGACGTATGTATGGTTATATATATAAATGTGTTATGTATGATTAAAGGTGTTTTTGGGCCTAATTGGTGTGTTTTTGGGCCTGTAACCCATTTCGTCAAGTTGGGGTTCAAAGGGGTCAAATCCCAGAGGAGTGGTTTCTTTGAGGTGAAACCTCTTTGGACAAGTTAGTTTGGGGGTTTTGGACCTGTATGAATGGTTTTTGAGTGATCATTTGTCTTTGGTGGTAATTGGAGGTTGTTAGTAATGAGTTTTGGTTAAAAAGTGGCCAAAATAGTGTCAAGAGTCCAGAATCTCCATATGGAGTTGGTTTGAGGTGAAGTTGGTGTCTATGGATAGCTTGGGACTAGATTGACTTGTAGGAGTTGGAATCAGGCCAATCGGAGATCGGAGCATAAAGTTATGCCCGTCGGAAGTTCACCCCGGTGTTGAATTTTTGCTGGTGTGGAAACCAGCAGGGGGCGCCGCGGTGCTAAGGAACAGGCCGCGGTGCCATATAGTCCAGTAATGATGGAGAAATAGGGGAAGGCCAGAACCGCGGCGGTACCATAGTGGCCGTGGCCCCAACCCAAATTTTGATGTTGTTGGGTTCATTTCCGCTGTTCTAAAGGTTTGAGAGGTTATTTTGAGTTGTTTGGTTTGAGATTGGTTGAATTTTGAAGTTTGTCGTCGAGTCTAAAGGTGATTGGAGGTAGGGTGTTACAATGTAATTTTATTAATTCAATGGTAGTTTATATTATCTTGATGGTATCTTGTATTTATTTGCTTGATTGACTTATGATAGTTTAATTCGGTAAATTTGGATGAATTAACACTAATTTCCAGAATTTAAAAAGCTTGATTACTCTCTTAATTAAGTCTAATTAAGTGGAATTAACATAGTCTAAGTGGTTGATTAATGGTTTAGTGTAACTAGCCTAAATTTCTCACTTAGATGATGCTTAGTGTCACACCTTGTCTTTGGACACTCTTCCCATTAATGTTTCCTCATTTGGATTCATTAAAGAGACTTCCGAATACTTGAACTAATTAAAACTCTCAAAATTGAAAAATTCATTTTAGTGCACAATTTATTACTTTGCATAGCAACCCTTGAAAGTTCATAACCAAATATACAAAAATCATTCATTATGATTCAAGTCTCTAAAAATCCCTCATATCTTGAATTTTATGGAAAAAAATATGAAACTGGAATTTGGAAGCATAGATTAGTACAATTTATTCATCAAATTTACTAATCATTTTTAACTTCCAGTTTCTGTTCAAATTCTAACCCATAAATTTAAAAATTTATATCTCCTTATTCACTAAGCTATTTTGTGCATTCTTTTTATCATATAAAAGCTCTATATATCCTCTTTCTATGAATATTTATTTTATTTATTCAACTTGAATAGGGCATAGCATTATCTTGAATTATTAAGGGTCAGAACATATCTATAACTAGAATAATTTTAGGAAAACTCATATATCTCATATTATATAACTCTAATTACTTCTAAAGCAGTGACATTTTAAACTCAAGACATAGATCTTTCTATTTATATAAACCATTAAATTTTTAGAGCTTTATACGATTTTATACTAACTTTTAAAATAACTAATACTTACAATGAGAATTTCAGTTTTTCTAGTATTGTCCAATTTTAATCTGTAACTTTAAAAATTCACTATAAATTATACACATAGCCAAATAAATTTTCTATGACTCTTTGGAAAGCTTGCTTTGTTTATGGAGTACCTTGTTTCAAACAGATGCTCCTATTTCAAACATTACTAGTCAACTTGGACAAATTGTGCTATAACTCTCATAATGAACTTTATAGTCATAATACATCATCAAATCTTATTCACAAACCATTCTATACATGATATGTGATACATAAGAACATATTCAAGGCATTAAATATAACTCAGCCTTCACATACAAACTTATGCATATTTTCAAAGCATAATATCAAAACTTGCACAATTACATTGTTCATCACTTTCTTGCTCCTTTCCTTTAGCAATCCTTGAATCTTTTGCATTGCTTGACCCTATCATGGTTAGTATTTGAGATGGAGAGATTATAATAATTTTAATAGCAAGTCACATTCCACACATAATATGATCAAGCACATCATAAAAATCATGATAAAAGATTTAACACTATATTGTTTTTAAAAATTTTGGCAGTATAATGGCTTAGAAAATAGATATCTCGGGCATAAATCTCTCATATTTAAGTAGCCAAAACAATAATCATTAATCAAATATACAATATGGCACATCATAAAGTATCTTAAAACATAACAAGATAATAAAGTGCAAAATGAGAACTTTGCTACCTATATGCTTTCCTTTTTGCTTTGCAACTTGATTCCAATGCTTTCACTTGCTTTCTTGGACTTTTTCAAGTCTCAATACATCACTAAACACTAACTTAGGCCACTGATTTCATGACTCTCTTCATAAAGCATCAATGGAACCCTAAATTTCTACTTTCTTTATGTTAGGCTTTTTCTTGAATTCAAGACTTATTCTTTACTAATTTGAACCCAAGAATTCCATTTCTAACATCAAAATCATGAAAATCTAACTCCTACACACTCTTACATATTGACCAAAACTTGGCATAAAGAGGAAAGAGTTGTTTTTTTTTTTTTCAAAAACTTGTAGCAATCATTGCTATACTTTTTTTTTCTTGCATCTTCTCATACTTTCTCTTTATTTTCATGCAAGATTCCTCCCTTTACCCATGCTTGGCCAAAAATGGAGCATCAAGAGGAGAGGAGAAAATTTGTTCCAACCTTGCTAAACTACTAAGAAACCATAGAAAACATGAGTTGGAACTTACTTTGGGTTGCTTTGCCTTTTTTCTTCTTTTCTTCTTCAGATTTCTCCTTCCTTCTCTCACGTTTTTCCTCTACTTCTTGACTGTCCAGCAACATCTTTTTCCCCTTTCCTAAGTGTAAGTATCAATCAAGAGGGAGAGAGAGACTAAATAAGCCACTTATGGTTAATCTTCCAACTTTGGTTAAGTTAATTCAATACTTAACCATTAAGTCTTGTTGAAAAATGTTATAAAATTCAATTTCCCAACATGCAAATAGGTGGCACCATCTTGGAGGGATAATACTCTCCAAAATACTGCATATATTTCCTAATCCAGTTATATCCGGTACCGGTTACTTTATACCTGGACCGATAAAATCACTTTTGCAGTATTTTATTACTTTATAGATACATGATTAAAATAATTTTATATCTATATTTACTTTAATATCATGTATCCTAAAACATTTGTATGGGTTCCACATAATTTTCCTTTTACTTTTTCAAATTTTGTGGGACCTATAGTACTTTTTACTTTTATATTATAATTTCTACTGCATTTTGAAATCATAAGTTTTAGTCTGACATAAGTTGTTTAAAATTATGAAATTACCTTTAACCTAGGCAAAATGCAAATTTCCATTCTTTTGGGTTCTTTTTCTTAATTTTCCCTTAGGACTAACATGCAAATAATTTTTTCTGGAACTAAAATGTAATTTTTGAATTTTACTCTTCTGACCTAGAAAATAACATTTTTACCCTTTCTCATGTCTATTATTGCATATTAGATTTTACCATATACTTATACATTTCATGATATTCAGAAATTTTAGGGATGTTATACTTAGGAAATTAAGTACCTAATTGGCATAATCAATTGGCATCTTTGGCTTTGATTAATTAAATTAATTAAGTGATGAAAAGCCTTATCATTTACTAAACCCATGATGAATTTACCATTCTATTCATTCCTTATTCCATTCTCTTTTTCTTTTTCATTTTATTGTTTGTTTCGTAGTATAATTGTAGTTTGGTTTCTAGTTTTCTAAGTTCCTTTGTTTGGTTATTACTTTTTTATTCCTTTCTTGCATATTAAAATCCCCCAAATTAGTCCTTATTTAGGTCATTCAGGTAATTTTCATTCAAGCATTTCCCATTCATTCATTTACTTAGGTTGCATGTTAGTTTGCATTTATATTCACTTACACCTACTTGCTCAATTCGGCCAAATTTGCCAGTAGAATTAAATTAGTGTTCATTTGCATAAACATTTGTGCATTCATATAGTAGTACCTAGCTTGCATTTGCATTAGTTTTAACATCCGTATTTGCTTAATCATTATCTTAAGTAAGACTAAAAAATTTGCTCTTTAATAAAACAATCTTGGTTGCACCATTCTACTACAAAATCTTTTGCAATCAGGTTTATTAAATTGCAACCCCCAACATGGTTGTCAATTTTTTGTGCTATTGCCAAAATTGTTAACATGAAAGTTTAAATGAAAGTATTAAGTTGGTGAATACAAAATTGAGATAGAGTTAATGTATGTATTAAGTTGGCATTAGCAAAAACATATGTTGAACCGGTGGAGCCTATGGTAGAAGAAGAGCTGAGAAAGATGATTATAACCTTGCTTAGAGGGGTGGCAACAAGAGAGGTAGAGATAAAGTGGATGATTTGTGAGCTACACCGGACAATCAGAGCACTTATGCATTAATAGAGGAAGGCCAAGCATATTAAGGAGCTAGCCTTGTTTTGCAAGGAGATGTACTTAAGCGAGAGGCAGTTGCAAGGACGAGCTAAGATAGGAAGGCTTCAACTTGAAAGAGTAGGAAGGATGATGGAAGACATTGATGCTATATTAAGGAGTGTGCAAGTAAAGGTAAAACTTCTTTTCTTTCCCCTATATACTCCTATCCTTGATGTTGCTGAGGTAACTAGGATGACTGAAGACATTCATGTAGATGAGTTGAGATGTACATTCATTACACTCTTATCTCTTAAGTTACCATGTGCTATTGATGATCCTTTTGCTTTGTATGCTTGCATGATTGAGGCCACATGTACTGATGCATGTATTGATCATATTGGCTTTGCTATTAATTCATTCATGGATGACTAGCTCTAGACTTGCTTGTACTGTTGATGATATCCATCATGAACATGCGTTTGTTACTTCAAATGTTAAGTCTATTGATTTTGTGGATTATGTTGAGTCCTCTGACTTTAAGGATACTGAAGGCACTGATGAGTCATTATTTGATGATATTGTTAATGCATGTAATGATGTATGCAATAGTTGTACTAGTACTACAAATGGTACCATTGATGAGGATATGTATGTTAATAGTGCTAGAGAGATAGATGTTACTTGCACTTTTCATGATAGGTTGAATATGCTAGATATTGATGATGATTGTACTTGCATTGATGATGATGCACATGCTAGGTTAGATGTGTACTTGCATGAGCTTGAGGCATGTTTGTACCCATATGCCTTTGATTTATCTACTACTATTAACTGTGTTGAGTTACATGATGACATTATGAAGCACAATTCTTTTGATAGTGTAGTAGATAACTGTAAGGGAGACCCTAATTTTAGTATGCATGTAGTAGATAAGAGCATGATGCATGTGGAAGTGCAGCATATAGATGTTGTTTTAGGACATGCTATGAGTGAGCATAGTTCTAGGTAGCTAGTTGTGAGTGATTACATGTCTACTGTACCTATAGATTGGATGACTCTTGTTGATGAGAGTTAGGTTGATCATTTTTTAGAGATTTCATTTTCTTTGTTGCAAAAGATTGTTTTGAAATTCTCTTTGCTCTTCTTTTAGTCCTATGAGTTTATTGATCATATATTTCTTAGGGAAGATTTTGCTCAATTTTGTGATTCCCTACAGCTACAAGGAATGTTACCTTTAATCCAATGACCCTCCATACTTGAGCTAAAGCATTTTCTAAAGGTCTTAAAGAGGGAGATGAATTTTGAGTGTGGAAAACATATTTCATTGGTTTTCTCATGCAACCTCAAGCTAGATAAAGGGATAGGACTGGATTGCATATTTTTGCTAGATAGTTGTACTGCTATTTGGTCGTATTCTTTCCTTTCACTTTTACCTTGTCATTATTATTTGTTCACTAGGTTGAGTGCTGAACTTGCATTGGGGACAACGCAAGGCATAAGTATGGGGGAGAGATATGTTTCTTTTATTTTGGTATTCACATGCTTGCATGTGATTTTTTTTAATGCTTTGGTTTTTGTTCTGTGTTTAAATGTAGGAGATGTGTTTATCTTGTTTTAGCTTTCTAACATGTTTGTGAAAAGTCCAAAAAAAATGAATTTTTTTTAAATTAGAAAAATTAGGTGTTTTTTATGTTAGAATTGAATGTTTTAGGTTGATTTTTGCATGATTACCTGGATTACATGAGTTGATTTGATATATATTGCATTTTCAAGTGGAATGACAATATGTTTAGTCTTAATAGGTTTTAAGTAAAGGTCATTTTACCTTGTGAGATGTTTGAACCTATTATTTTCCATTTAGTGTGTATCTTCCACTAGGTATCTAATCTAGAACTTGGCTTTTATCTTGTTTGAGATTGCATTAGATGTCATTTGCATGGCATGGATATGATTAAGGCATTTATTTCATTTCATTAACAAAGGATAGATAGCTATCCTGTGTTACATGTTTTATCCCTTGTTTAGCCTATTTGAGCCTTTAGATTATTTTCTTTTCATATTCCTTCACCTTTTCATTCATATATAGTATCATTTCTACCTTATTAGTTGAGCTCTATAGTGATTAGGGGCATGTATTGTGTTTAGATTGGGTGGTTGCATACTATTTCATTTGTCTTAGCTATTAGCTATTGCATTGTATAGTTCTTTGTAGGTTTGTTGTTGAGAAGAAAAGAGTTGAAAAAATGATGAATATGAGTTATGATGAAGCATAAAATGCATCCAACTAAAAAATGAATGACAAAATGATAAAAAAGAGAAGAACAAAAGAAAGAAGGATGTTCAATTCAGTTTATTGTCTGTTTGCATTGGTAGTAGAATAAGGCTTAGTAGTTTGCATGATTCACTCTATTACATATTGACGTTCTTGAGTAGCTAGAGTGTGAAACTATTTGTTTTGCTTTGTATTGTCTATTCTTTCCTTTATTTACATTATCCCTTTCATTTCTTACCTTAACCACCCAAATAAAAGTCCTTTTGATCTTTGTTTAGCATTTGACCCATTAGTGAGTGAGAACCTAGATAACTGCCAAGCTTATAGAAAACAATCTAGTGGAAAGGAATTGAGAGTAAACATAAACTATACACTTGAGCGAGAGAGATATACTTTTATTCTTGTAAGGACCCTAGCTTAGAACTATTTAGGTTAACCTCTTTGCCATGACAACTTGAATTTGCTGTGCATGTTTGATTTACCTGGACTTGATGGATATTATTACATTAATTGATCTATTACATGTGATTTGAGCATAACTTGTTTTCTTCATTTTCTGTTTGTTTTCTTTGGTTTTCTTGGGGTTTCATTTTATTTTTTATCTTTTTGCCTTGGAGTGCAAAAGTTTAAGTATGGGGGAATTGATAAGTCATATTTTTCCATTACTTTTGTCCTCCATATTTAGGGCTTTTGCAGTGATTAATTTTGGGCACTTAGGTGTAATTTTCACATTTTGGCTAGATTTGATGTCTAGTGGAATTTAGGGTTAAAATTGTAGGATTAGGCTTCTTTTGTGCTAAGTATTCACATTCTATCATTTCATAGCTTAATTCTTCCTATTAGAGTTATTTCCATTGAATTAGGATATATTTTGTGCCTAATTAAGCCTAACTAATAGATTAATTATGTAATTTTATAGTTAAACCTTGTGTATTCTCTCTAGGGAACTACCATTCTTTTATCCCTTTGATGATTCCCATCATTACATGTTATTAGTTTTTCATTCAAGTTGAACCCAAAAATTTATTGTCTCTCCAATTTTCGTTTTCCTATTTTTATCTCTAGTTAGAGGCATATTTGAATTTAATTTTAATTTTGCCTAATGATTTTAGATTTAATAACCTAAGCATTGTCTAAAGTACTTAATTAAACATAATCTTACTTAATTTGGTTGGCCTAAGTTATTGAATCAAGAGTTTTGATGACTCCAAACTAACCTTCAAGAGCTTAGAATAAAGATATCAAAGGTGCCCAAAAAGTTTCAAGTGAAGAAATTCTGGATAAATCTGTGCAAAGATAGATGTAGGATATTTAGTAGTATTTTATTTGAGTAAAAGACTTTGATTTGGTGAAAAGATATTTTAAAACCTTGATTCTATGTTAAATCATGGAATAATTGAAAAACACCTACCAACAGACGAAGTTTGAAAGGTTAATATCAATCTGTCATAGTGGAAATTCGAACTTTGACTTTGGAAATTCGAATTTTGCATTAAAACTGAATAAGTCTGAAGGGGGGTTTCTCTGACAGACGAATTTTGACTTGAGAAAATTCGAATTTTGATAAGTGTCTGAAAGAAGCTTTCAGTAACAGACGAACTTTGAGTTTTGAAAATTTGAATTTCAGACAAAATGAAACTTATGAAAACTAAAGAAATTCGTCTGAAATTATATCAAAGTTCATCTAAAACCAAGTTTGGATTGGATTTCAAAATTGCTCACTGACAGACGAACTTTGAACATGAAAATTCGAATTTCAGAAACTAGGCTTATGAGTCTGTTGGAATGATATGTTGACATACGAATGATAGTATTTATAAATTCGAATTTTGAAGTTAGTCTGAAAGAGGTCTCTCTGACAGACGAACTTTGCCATTTGAAAATTCAAATTTTGAATAATATGAAATATTATGCCTTATAGACCAACTACGGACACACAAATTTTGAGGTTCCAAAATTCAAATTTCGAAGGCACTGTAGCAAGTTAAAAATACTGTTCACACTTAACAGAAAATCTTTCTACTTGAAAATTCGTATGTCACAACACAAAAATATTTTCCAAATATCAAAATTCGAATTTCACTTCATGACCGACGAACTTCGGGCATTCAACGTTGGAGTCCTTAACCTTCGGTTTTTGCGAAATTCGTCTGTTGACCAACCGAAATTCGAATTTTAGTATGTCAGAAGCATTAAATGCGGTTGGTTAACGGATAGTTTTTCAGAGTAACCATTGGATAACTTCTCAAACGGATAGATTTTGTCTCTAATGATATTTGAGACCTAAATTTATAAATATAACATCATTTGAAGTTGTGGGTAATGATTTTAACTTTGTATATACTGAAACTCTGCCAAATCATCTACTCAAAATCTCTTACTCTCTCACTTCAATATTTTGTACTCCAACTTTCATATTTACTCTATTTAAGAGAGTTTAATCTTTGTAAATAATTTTATTTTCATCTGGAAAATAGATTTTCTTGTGTGGGGATATTACAAGGGATTGGAAAGCACTTTGTAAGAGTGCATAGAGTGAATAAGTGAGCTCTAGAAACAGAGCATCAACTTGTATTGAGGCATTTGCAAGAAGCCTACGGAATTCTTGTAGAATAGTGGAAAATCTGAAGTGGTGACTTGGAGACTGGACGTAGGTCAAGTGGAGAGACCGAACCAGGATAAATATCTGAGTTTTCTTCTCTTTACTGCAACTTTTCTAGTTTATTTACTCATACTCTGTTTTACCTTCTATACTTTGCTTTCTTCACTTTCTTGACATTTTGCAGAAAATTTTCAAGCTTCCCAATTCACCCCCTCTTGGGAAGCCAGCCTAACTAATATAAGTCATTTGGGATTTTGATTTAGAGAAAATCAAAGTTTGATCAACCAATAACAATTTACAACAATTATCCCTGGCAATGGTGCTAAAATTCGTAAGCATGTCATGAAGCCCCAATTAGACTAGGCTTAAAGATTAGAATGTAGTATAGTGATAACCACCTAGGTGGTTCACACTGGAGGGAGTAATGATGCAAGGACTTGAATGACTATAAAACTAATTGCAAATGACTCTAAGTTAAAATGCTCTGCAATTATGAGATCTAGGAAACTTAGTCAATCTTAACTTAATAGCTAAGTAAATAATCAAGTCAAGTTGATTTAGTCAATCTTAACTTAATAGCCGAGTAAATAATCAAGTCAAGTGGATGGAATTTGTGTGAATTAATGAATGATTGAGTACGCAAGTGAATGATAAGCAACAAGTGGAATGGATACAATACATGACAAATAGATGAATTTGGCCTAAGCAAAGATTGGAACTAGTTGAACCTAAATGTATGTGAAAGCACAATTATTATCTAAGCTAACCTAAATGGCCGAATTTAATAGGACATTGGATGCCAATATGTATGAATGAAAATGGACAATGTATGAGTGTAAGATAATGATTGGAAAATGGGATTGAAAGAGTTAACAGACTTTCCTATTAAGGCCAACATGAATCCTAGAATACTAACTAATAAGGCAAACTAAAATACAACCTAAATAGAACTAAATGCAATGCAATGATGTATGGTTATGTATGCAAATTACCTAAAACTAATATGATGCAATGCAAGTCTAGAAATCTTAAGGCAATGCCGTGGACTATGAGCGAATTTTTTTTGGAGGGGTGGTTTGAAATCAAAATGAAATGACAATAATCAAGTAGAACAATGAACAAAGTACTGTAACTAACTCTAAGACTTAGACAAAGAATTGATGAACACTTGGCCTAGGGAAAATGAATAGAAAGACTAGGGGTCTATTTGGTTTGATTGAGGAGAAAGGAGAGGAGGGATTTTAATCAAGGGGTTTGAAGGGGTTTTGAAATTTTCTTATTTGGAGTTATTGGAGGGGATTTAAGGATCCCTTACTTGGTTTAGGAAGGGAGGGGAGGGAGCTAATAATAAATTTATTATTATACCCTTATATGTTAGATTGTTTTTTTTTAAATCTTTTCCTGTATAAATGAATTTACACCTTAACCCAAATTTAAACACCTAAATATTATTAATGTAATATAATCATATTATGATAAATAAAAATACATTAATTCATTTTACCAAAAAAAAAGAGAGAAGAAATACAATTTTTTTCTTAATTTTATGGTTAAGTATTATAACCCAAACATGTAAGCCACTTCTCCTTATGGTTAGATTGCCACTCTTAGATTCATTTTCTTTTTTTCTTTTATAAGCTCACCACTCCTAGATTCAAAGCCACTCATGTTACAAAAAAAAAGGCACTCCTTCTTGTCTCTGTTTCTCTATATCCATTTCTTTTTCTAGATTTGAAATAGGCCGTTATTCACATTGGAGTTTCTTGTTGCAAATATGGAGCTCCTAGCTCCTAATAAAATCGAGTCTCCACTATCTTCAAATCCTAACAACCCACCATTCCTAAAACTGTGACAAGATCTGGACCTAGAGACACCTCCATGATCCCCCATCCACGTAAGAAGGGAAGATATTGACAACAAGGGATAGCATGTCAGGCGACAGCAACAATGATGGTAGCCGAGTTAGGCAGCGGTGTGAGATGGGTGAGGGAGGGAGTACATGATCTTTGAGCCTAATGTGTTTTTCATTTTTGATCAAAGGCATTATTGGAATAACAAAAATCAATAAGGACAAATTGATTAGGAAATTTCACAAATACTCTTTCCTCTCAGAAAGAAAACCCCAATTTAGGGGGAGTCAAAACTAGCACCAGGGAGGGGTAGGGGAAGGCAAAAATTCCCTCCCTTCCCCTCCAAATTTCTGATCCAAACAAGGGGAGGGGAGGATTTCCCCTCCAATCCCCACCCCTCTCTTTACAATACTCTAATCCAAATAGACCCTAAGAAAATAAAATGGATTAATGCATGAAAAGTGTGGCTCCTAGCATGATCATGGAAGTTGGCAATTGTAATATCCCTATTTTTATGGGATATTATAAAATGAATAAAAGATGAGAAACAAGGAGAGATGAAAATGTTATATGCAATCGGGCTTTAGAAGGAATTAATTTCTCATTTAATTTTCAGAAGAAGTTATGTTTGATCCTTAATTGGAAGTAATTTTCCATAAGGTCCTTAGCAGAAATTAATTCCAGAACTTACCCCGGAAAATATGCAATATACCACTTGAATGAAAGTCCGCTCCAAACTGAGCGTAATGGTATAAGTATTGCATGCCCGGGAGGTCTAGGTTGAGAGATAGCCCAATTTGAAGTTAATGTGAATAGTGAAAAATGAAATAATTAAAAATTGGTCTTTGGGTGAAATTACAAGAAAGTGCCCGAAAGAATGGATAATTATATTTTTGACCCGGATTAAGGGCAAAACGGTCATTCCCACATTAGAAGTAAAATGTGAATAATGAATTGAAGGCCCAAAAATGAAAAAGTTGATATTATAAAATGCATGAGGAATTGGAAAAAACGGAGAGACACCGTTAAGTATGAAGAAGGGCAAAGAGGTCATTTTTCCCGGTTGGATGGAAAAATGAGAAATTATATTTTTGCCCTCAAAGAATTATTAAAAGGACATCCATGTCCTTAAAGTCATAAAAAATGACGTGAAAATAGTATCAGAAATGTCTTGGGGAAAATTACACCTAATGACCCGAAAGTCCTAAAAATTATAAATTAGCCCCGGGTCAAGGGCATTTTCGTAAATATAAAAAATTATGGTCAAAATGAATCTCTCAATGAGTTAGACCCAATGAAATATATTATGGAATTTATTAAGGTCAAAATAACATTTATTGGGTAATTAGGGTTTAATATTAATATTTTACCCGATAAAAGTCAGTTTAGACTGCAGGAAAATGCAGTATTGATCCAAGGACAATGATTGGACCTTAATAAAATATATTTTGGGTCTAGATAATGATGTTGGACCAAAAATAATTATTGGATAATGCTGTACCAATTTAATGACGATTTTGGTAAAAATACTTAATCGGTACGGGTAAATTTAATCGGTAAAGGGTATTTTGGTCCATTAAAGTTATGATGCAATTTTTGGCCAAAAAAGGAAGTGAGCCATGTATGATTTGTGAATGGGACATGAAGGGAATTGTTGGAAAAGCTTTTTAAAATAAAAGTAAATGAAAATAGAAATAAAAGTAAATTAAGTTATTATATTATATAATTATCATCTTAAACCATCATTTCATCTTCCTCACGAAAACAAGACGGTGGTTCAGTGGAGAAGAAAGCCAGGAACGCGTGAGAGAGAGAGAGAGCAAAGGGGAAAAGAGAATATTGCAAGATTTATCCCAAAACTTCAAGGTATTATCTTACAACCCTTTCCTTGTGTCTCCTAGCAATTTTTAGGTATTTTAATGGTTATTTTCCCTCTATTTTCCCTCTGAAATTTTCTGCCTAGAGAGAGAGTAGAGAGAGAAAATGAAGGTATGGGAAAATTAAGCCATGAAAAGGGTTGTATAGGCCATAAGATGTAAGAATATATCATTAGATTACAAATTAATCGGTTAGTTATTTTTCTATAATTTCTGATAATTTTCTGCCCAATTAGGGTTTATTATAGGAAGGGAATTTCAAGTTTTTGACCTCAAAAATGGATTCCTTGGGTCCAAAATAGGTTAGAATAAGTATGTTGTACAAGGAATGCATGATGGATAACAAAGTGCAAATTTTAGTTCAAGTGAGCACTTTGTGAATGAAATTGGATAATTAGTGGTTAATGGCATTATTTTATGATGCTATAGGATACAAGGGAGTGTTAGAAGATCAAAGAAAGGGTTTGCAAAGTTTGGAGATTAGTGGAAAGCTCAAAGGTAGTTAACTCACCTATCTATGCTTATGTATTGTCATTGATGTTGCTTGGTTTGAATGATGTGTTTAATGTTTGGAATGTTGTCTTGTGATGATTTGGCATTGTTGGTTGGATTGTTTGAAGGGTAATGTGACCCTGGATATGTCCAAATACAAGGGGAAGTGCTGCCCAAATTTTTATAAAATGGTTATGCTAAAATGATTTGATTGCATGCTTAATGTGTTTTGAGATGAATACTTGCAATATATATGATGATATGTGTGCATGATGGTAGTTACTACTGAGATTCTTTGAATCTCACCCCTCTCCAAATTTCTAACCAATTTTAGGTTCAAGTTATGGGAAGATTACCCAAGAAAGGAAAGGCAAGGAGAAGCAAAGTAATGTTCAGGATAATGATACTTAGGTTGATACTATTATATGAGAGGTTATGTAAAACCTTATGGGAGATAATTATGCTATGCTTCCATGTTAATATGTTCCTCTAAGTTCTTATGGAGTATCATGTAAGATAAAGACAAGTTATGACTATTTATGTATATATGAGTGTGTATTTTGGAAAGTTGGGAGAATGCAAGAGACTTTTCTGAATATAGTTGGGAATTCGAAGTACTGTACATACCTCAATATGTTCAATGTATGAATGTTTTACATGTATGAAAACTAGACATGTGTAGCTTTCCACAGACACAAAGATCCCTCAATTTGGAGTTGTGTGTGATTTATTGTGATTTTTCAAAGTTATGGTCAGAATTAGGAATTTTTAAAAATGACCATTGCTACAGTACATATAATACGAACTCACTGTATAATTTGGCCAAGTAACTTCCCTGTTCAACATTTTTCCCATGTATAGTATCTTTTAAGCTATATTTAGAGACTTGAACCACATCAATATGATTTTTCTTGATTTAGTTATGAATTTTCAAAATTTACTGGGTAAAAAGAAGTTAACCAAGGGAATGGTACCCGAATGAAATAAATTGGTTTAAGTTGTTTTATGTAATCAAGTCTCTAATCAAGTAATAGTGGACTTAAATATAGTTTAATACATGGGAAATGAGTGTAAGTATGAGGTGTTACAGCAATCCTAAGACTTTAAGATGATACCTAGGGAGACATTTTAAGAAACTAGCATGCTTAATTACCAAGCTCAAGTTCATAATTCAGCCTATGATGAAATGATTAACTAACATGAACCAAATATCATTGACTCATGCAATTTCACAAACACATTATAGGCATAGTTATTATGCAAACTAATTTGAACAATTGGATACAAGAATAGAGTCCATTGAATTCGACCAACCACTAACATGTTAATCATCATCATTTCTTAGTTCAACAACCTTCCAATTATCAAAGTGAAGCTAACTAAATACATTAACCATGTAATTAACTAACCAAACCATGAATAAAAGGAAGGTACAACAGCTGGAAATTCAATTAAACACTGCAACTCATTGAAAAACAATCCAATTTCAACATAATCTCATCCTCCTATGTAGTTGCTATTAATCCAATACACTAAGAAAATACAGGTTGTTCTACTTCATAGCCAAAATCACTATTAGAATAGAAAGTACAGAGAGAAGACATCTAGCCATAATCAAGTGGTGTGAAGCAAAAGTAATGATCACTTGTGATACACTAACAAGAATTACTTCCACCGGTCTTGAAAATTCTGCACTTTTCCTTCTTGCATAACCATAGTTTTGCTTGGATGGAGTAGACTATTGGAAAAAATAGTGAAATTGATGGAAGGAAAGTGTGTGATGAAAAGGAGTGAAGGATTTATATGTTGAATAGAAGGAATGGCATTGAATCCATGGAGGAATTGGTGTTAAATGAACAAAATTATGAAAACAATAATAAGAGAGGAGAGACTTGTGAGAATTCAGCCAAGCTGTTTCTAGTCTCTATTTAGTAGAAAAAGAGAGTGTAATTAAGGTATTAGGTGCTTCAAGGGGTAAAAAGGGAATTTAAGAAAATGGGGTGAGGTGACAAGGAGATTAGGCAAAGATGATGACATGTAGGATTAGGAGGAATAAGGGACCAATAGGAAAAAGAAATTCTGTCCACATAAGCTTCTCATTTGCTATTCAACAGTCCACATGTCCATGACCCAAGTCCTATTAAAAAAGTTACCGAAAAAAAACTATGTAACAATATAACCATGTAACAGAATTAAATAAAACTTTATGACAAAGACAATTGAAAAGTAATCATGATTAGGAACTTAATTAGGATAAAAATTAAGAGAAAAATATGTTGAAATAAATGAAAAAGAAAAGAATTAAAAATTCTAAGAAAATAAAGAGAAAATGTGGATTCAAGAAAAAATAACCAAAATGTCCTTGGTTGATCAAATTTTGATCGGATCTAATTCAAAACCCTAAATGATTTTGGCCAACCTAATTAAGTAGGATTAGGTTTAATTAAGTGCTTAATAAAATGGATAAGTGATTAAATCTAAAATCATTAAGGAAATTAAAATTAAAATCAAGTGCACCTGAAGTTAAAATGGGAAAATGGAAAATGAAAGAACAATGAATTTTTGGGTTCAACATGAATGAAAAACCAATTATATGAAATGGTGGGAATTGTCAAATGAATAATGGAATAGTAGCTCCTCGGAGAAAACTCACAAGACTTAATTCTAAAATTCCCTAATTAATCACCCAGTTAGACTTAATTAACCTAAATCAATGAAACTAATTGCAATAGAAAGAATTAGTTATGGAATCATGTAATATGAATAATCAACACAAAATAAACCTAATCCCATGATTTTAACCCTAAATTTCACTAAACACCAAATTTAGCCAAAATGTGAAAATTACACAAAACTGCCTGGAATTACCCAAAAATTGCATTGTAATGGAGGGATGGAGGAATGTGTATGGAGGGAGAATACAAGGAGATCCAAATATACCTAAATCTTGTTTGCGATTGTAGTTTCGCTACGGATTTCCAACTCACCATGAAGGGCGTCTAACATTGCCACACTTTCTTTAATTGTGGTTTGCATTAATGGATTTCCTTGATTTTTTAAAAAAAAAATCTAAAATAAATCTTTTTTATTTTATTTACACTAACTATGGAAGACAAAAATAATGCAAAAAATCTAACTTATCAATTCTCTCACACTTAAACTTTTGCACTCCTAGGCAAAATAGTCAAAAATTAAAGGAAATCCCAAGAAAAAAGAAAAACATGAAGGAAAACAAAGGTGACAACTCAAAACAAATGCTCAAATTACATACAATAGGTCAATTAGTGCAATGTTATCCATCAAGTCCAACTAAATTAAACATGCATGTCAAATCCGAGTGTTATGACAAAAAGGTTGATGTAGGTAGTTCTAAGTTAGGATCCTCACAAGGAAAGAAGTGTATCACCTTCTCTCAAGTGTATCTAGCTTGTGTTTACCCTCAGATCCATCCCACTAGGTTCTTTTCCATAAGTTTGGTAGTTATCTACACTACACCAAAACATTCATTTTCTCATGGAATATTCTCACTCCCTAAAAACTGGTGAGAATTTCTCACGGAAAATCAGTTTGGGGGATATTTCTCATGCACTTTCTCACCGAAAAGACATAGTGAGAAGAATCCATGAGAAAAGTGTGAGAAAAATCATGAGAATTATTGCGCGACTTGGCGGGAAAGTGGCACCAAATTTTCTCATGGAATTGTTTCATGAGAAGATCTATGAGAAAGTTTCAAAAATAAAAATATAAATGATAAGTAATTGTAAAAAGCCTTCTCACAGATAGACATCTGTGAGAACTTCTCATAGCATTCAAGTCCATGAGAAGTTCTCATGCATATGATTTCGTGAGAATATGGCGCCTTGAGAAGAGGAAAAAAATGAAAGAATGAAAAAGGTTTCTCACAACAAAGTAGTCATGAGAATTTCTCAAGGAAAGGACGTCCATGAGAAATTCTCACAGTTTGGAGCAATGGGAATGCCTTTTTATCATAAAATAGTTATTATTAAAACAGATTCTCACGGCAGTGTTTTGGTGAGAAAGTCTCATGATTTTGAGGCATGAGAAGGGCATATCATAAAATAGTGAAGTTGTTATGAAGCTTGGATTGAACCCACTAACCACTAATCTATTTAGTTTCAGATGTTATAATTGTTTATAACATTATATTTAATTCAAATTTACAATTGCCTTAATTATAGATTTCCCTCCCCATTTTCACTTTTTCCTCTCTTGCATTACATCCGTGTTCTCCACTTCGCGCCCTAATTTTTCTTTCTCAATACAATAGCAATGCCTCTCACGCTCCTTCTCCCTCTACAATCATGGTGGTTCTTCTTTCTCCCCACTAAAAGAAAACCTTCAACTCCCTCATCCCTCACTCCCTTCGCGGCCTCGTCTTGTGGGTGTCTTGGAATCTCCGATCACCTTGCTTCATCCATTCTCACATCAGAGTTTCATTCATGGCTTGCTTCTCTCACCAAAGTTTATAGTTGATCCATTCATCGGACCTTGTTGCTCACTTCGTCACCAGAAATCTTGGGTATTCCAAAACCACAAAGGTAAAATGTAAAAATCATCTCTTTTCTGCTATTTCCTGATGTATTATGTATCGATGGATTGCTGTAATTTTTTCTCCCAAATGAAACTCAAACTGATTCTTTCCCTTCTGTGATTTTTTCTGAGGGTAATCAGTGCCTCTGCCTATTTTGTTTGATTTTCGTAAATAGCATGCTTTAACTAATTTATAGTTGAGGTGGACTCTTAGTTCATTTGTGGTGGGTCCTTTTTGACAGACGAGATTTGTCGTTTGCAACTCACATGGTCCCTACTATTTTATTGAGTGAAGTGAAAGCATACACTATTAATTAATTGATTAGTGTTATCTATATATATTTCTATATACCGAGTGAGGTCTAAACAATTTTTAATCCAAAAATTTAAAATTCAAAAATTTAAAAATAATTAAGAAATTTGCCTTGCTCCTCCAGTAAAATTGCATAGACTCTAGCATGGGGTAGACTTCCAACAGTGTTAGGTGTTAGCCTCTGTAGAAATATCTCGACTCTACCATCTATGAGATTATCTTCCTGGATGTTTTGTGACTGTGAGAAGGGTTTCATCAGAGGTATTCTTTAAATTACAAGTTTTGGTTTAAGATTTTCCAGCATATGCCATCTTAAGTGGCAGGCAGACAAAAGGAAAACTGGCATGTCCAATTTGCATGGATCATTCAAAGGCATTCTACTTAACACATTGGGGTAAAATGTGCTGGTTTGATTGTCACCGTCAATTCTTGCCTTTAAATCATCAATTCAGATGGAATAAACAAAATTTCAAGAAGAATATTGTAGAGGATTCACCTCAACCATTAAGATATTTAGGAGAGGAGTTGTATGAGCAAATTAGGGGATTTCCTAGAATAATAGAATCACCAAACCTATTGGCATGACTTGCTAAATCCATATAACATAGATGTAATGCATACAGAGGGAAATGTGTTTCATAATGTGTTCAATACATTGATGAATGTGAAAGGAAAGACAAAAGATGATGACAATGAAAGGTTAGATATAGCCAAGTATTGTAAACAACCATCTTTACACGTGGAGAAGTCAGGCAATGGTAAACCAACCAAACCCAAAGCTACATATACATTTAGTATGGAGCAAAAGCGGGCAGTGTGTGAATGCGTCAAAACTTTGTAACTTCCAGATGGGTATGCATCCAACATGGGTCGGTGTGTTGATATGAAAAGTTGCACATTAATTGGAATGAAAAGTCATGATTGTCATGTTTTTCTGGAGAGGCTACTACCAATAATATGCACTGGTCTACCAACCTCGATATCTAATGCTTTAACAGAGTTAAGCCAGTTTTTTCGAGATCTTTGTGCTCCAACGTTACAAGTTAGTGGTCTTGAAGTAATGGAGCAGAACATTCCTATTATTTTGTGTCAACTTGAGAGGATATTTCCTCCGAGTTTTTTTGACATCATGGAGCATTTACCTATTTATTTGGTGTACGAAGCTGTAGTTGGTGGACCTGTACAATACAGGTGGATGTATCCATTTGAAAGGTTTTTGTACACGTTAAAGAGAAAGGTGAAAAATAAAGCCCATGTTGAAGGTTCTACTTGCGAAGCATACATACTTGAAGAAACTTCAACTTTCTACTCCTATTATTTTGAGACACATGTTCAATCAAGAACTCGGAGAGTTCCTCAAAATGATGATGGTGGGGAGCGTGATGCTTATCCTCTTATCTCTATCTTCAACTATCCTGGCCAATCTCATGGAAGAATATCTCAAAAAACTTCTTATCTTACAGAGAGTGAGCATAGTGCAATAACATTGTATGTTCTTCTCAATTGCCCTGAAGTTAAGCCTTTCCTTAAGCATTTTGAGGAACTATTTCTGAATTTGTCAAAGGAGGAGCTGCAAAAGTGTATTTCTTCCGAATTTCCTATATTGTTTAAAACTTACGTAAGTTTATCTTACTTCCTACACTTAAATATATATATATTGTATCAATGCTAATGTTTTTACTTTAAATAGGTTCTAAATCCTCAAAATGGGATAATAGATGAGTTAATAATTTTTTTGGCTTGGGGTCTTATGAGAGATGTGCAAAGCTTTAATCAATGGACTGTGAATGGCTATAAATTTCATACAGATACCTGGGCAAAAGGGAGGAAGACTAACAATAGTGGAGTAAGTGTCAAGGGCATTGCCCATGGTCAAGTTGAATTATCTTATTATGGTGTGTTGAAGGACATAATACAATTAAAATTCACTGGTAGTCCATTTAAGCATTTGACAGTCTTCAATTGCAAATGGTATGATCATACTAATCGGGGGACTAGAGTTTGTCCTAGATATGGAATTATTGAAGTCAATGAGAAAATGACATACAAGGAGAATGATCCATTTATCTTTGCCCAACAAGCTGAACAAGTTTATTTTACACCATATCCAAAATCAATCCCTAGTAAAAAAGATTGGCTTGTTGTTATTAGGACAAAAACAAGGAATAGGATTGATGTTCCTGATAATGATGATGATAATAAGTTGAAGATACACCTTTCCAAGACAAAGCTATTTCTCAGCCTTACTTAATTGATGTTCTTGATGATAACCTTGGTGAACAGGTTCTACGAGATAGTATGGCTCCGAGTGAAGAAGTAGATGGTGCACATATTATGTTAGTTGTAGATGTCATTGTCAATGAACAGAATCAAATGATGAAAATTTAGATGAGGAGCTACTGCATACTGATTCGTTGGAAACTGAGGAGGATCCTTCTAGTGATTACTATTTAGCAAGTGATTGATATCATGTGAGTAACTTAGTGTCATTTTTACTTCTTTTCATTTGAACTATATGCATATGCGTGTTTATAATGAAATTAATTACTATTATTTATTGAATATGCATATTCATAACACTTTTATTTTTTTATTTTAGATATCACCTTCTCAGCCAAACATGGATGGTAGATCCAATGATAATAAAAAGAAAAAGAAGGGCAAAAGCAAGGCTATGAGATCATCACTTCCTTTGCCAATAACAGCTATACCATCATTGCCCCAATCACCACCCATTCAGCCATCATTGACCCAACCATCACCGGTAACACAAGGGTTGGAATCTGCATCACCTTTCCTTCCTTCCCCACCCATTCAGTCGAGCCCAGGAATATCTGCTACTGTTGGCTCAGAGAGATCTTCCCTACATGAGATGGGTATGAATGCATCTTCCTCTTCAAGTAAAATTCTATATGATGCTAGATCTAGGTTGAGTGATGATCACTTAGTGATTCGACTTAATGGTACTGAAGAGTAAGTATATTCTATGTTCATTTCAATTATTAATTCCAAATCATAATGTCACTTTTTATTTTTCTAAATACTTTACATTTCGCAGGTTTTTTTCCTTCTGAAGAGACTGGATCAATATTAACAAACATTATGCATGGCCTCTACAATGAGGCATAGCCTGATTTTAGTTGTATGCCTAAAGGAGTTCAAGATTTATGGTTAAGGAATTTAAGGTGAGCTAATATTGTAATTATTTTTTAAAGTATAAAGAACATAGTTATTTTTTCATTTACCTAGTGTTTGGTGTTTTTGGTTTAGGCACATTGTGCATGGGATCCTATTTTGGAAAAGCAGATATGAAAGCTTTGGCATAAAAAATGCAGTGATAAAATACGTTCCACCTTGAGGGATATTCACCGTAAAAAAACAAAAGCCACCTGGATGCCTCCAACAATTCGAGATAACTTAGAAAAACATTGGGAGACTCCTGCTTTTAAGAAGAAATCAGAACGTAATAAAGCCAACCAAGTAGCTAATGATGATGCATGCGTACATAGGGGTGGAAGAAAGTCATATTCATCATACAAGAGAAACATGGTAAGCCTTGTTTGAAATTGTTATATTACCATAGTTTTAATATTTTAAGTTACATGAAATTTGTCCAAATGATGTAGGAAGTTGATTTGGGATAGGAAGTCTCCATGCCTAAAGTTTATAAAAAGGTCCAATATAATGAGCAGAAAGAAGGTTGGGTTCGACCACAAGCCGCTGATATTTATGTAAGTAACGGTTTTATTATTTCTAATTCACAAATTGTTTTTCAGATATTATAAATATATGATTCACAATTTGGCTTTTTTATTAATGCAGAACAAATTTAAGCAGCTAAAACAAAGTCAAGATCTAGACTCAAATGTCTCCGACAATCATGTGTGGCTAGATGTTGTTGGAGGGAAAAATAAGAAAGGGCGTGTGTGTGGATTTAGAACACAAGCTGGTCTTCTTGGTTTTCATGGGACACTTAGCCATAGCAACGGTGAGGTTGCACAGATTAAAGAGTCTTTTCAAAAGAAATTACAGGACAAACTCATTGAGCAAGCAAAAGTTTATGAGGAAAGCTTGGCCGTTGTAGTGGCCAAACTCAATGAGGAACATAAAGCGCGGGAACAAATGTGGGAAGAAAAATTCAAAATGAATGAGGAATTCATGAGGAAAATAATGGCGCGGATAGAGTTAGGAGGTCTTTCTCAACCTTCACATGATGTGGATGATGATGCTTCTGATGAAAATGATGAGGGAGATGATGATGATGAGGGAAGTGAATGATAGTGGTGGTGATGACAACGATATGAAGAGTAGAGTAACTGTTTCTTTTGACAAAAAATAGAGTAGTTGTTAAATAATCATGATACTTATAATGAATTGTCTTACATATTATTAGTTCCTAAAGTAATATAATATGATAATTTTGGTTGTTTACATTGATTGTGATGATAATTGAAAATTGCTATTGGATACTGAAATATCTACTATTCATTATGTTGTAAAATTTGGTCACAGGTTGGTATGAAAAAGAAACAATTTGGGCATTGCAAAAATTTAAAGGGTTCTCATGAAATATTCCATAAGAAAGTCTATGAGAAAGTAGCACCCAAGATAGTTTCTCACAGACATAATCCATGAGAACTTCTCACTACAACAAAATAGAAAGTTTCTCACGGACAAAATCCCTGAGAAAAGGCAAAAAAAATCCGTGAGAAAATAGTTTCTCAGGGAATGTCTCAAGAAAAAATAAGTGAGAGAATAATGCTAGTGAGAAAAAAAATTTCTCATGGAATATATCCCTGAGAAATAATTTCTCATGGAATATTCTGTGAGAAATAATTTCTCATGGAGTTTTCCATGAGAAATTTTCTCATGGATTTATCCCTGAGAAAATTTCTCAGGGATTTATCCCTGAGAATATTTCTCATGGAAAGGTCTGTGAGAAAAATTTCTGATGGATCCTTCTGAGAGAAAAGTTCTCATGGATTTTTCCGCGAGAAAAATTTTTTTCGGAATCTTCCATGAGAAAAATGCACAAAAACAGAATATAATCACTTTTCTCACGATGCATCCGTGAGAAAACATGATTACTGGACCAGATAGTTCTCTCATGACTATTCCGTGAGAAAAGCCTTTTTTTTTTGGCCTACCGTTTGTATCCATATTAATTCCTAATTTCACATTTAAACTTGTCAAGGAAAAAAAAGCCAACACCAACATGTAGCTTCTTATCATAACATTGAAATCAATACTAACATTTTAATTAACATCCAACATTCACAAAACATTCACAACATTACAAACTAACATTCAACATTTCAAATTCTCATTGTCAAATAATCCACTTGCATTATAAGCATCATCTAATTATCTACTAACTTCATAAGCTGCTACACCTCCTCCTTCTCCTCCTCCTCATCATCAGAATCATTATCATTGTCATACTGATTATTCACACCCTCCCCCTCCTCCTCACCATCACTATTAGCAACATCACCGGGGGCTTGAGTCGAAGTGCTACCTTGAGCATTCTGACAGTTCAATTGAGCCAAGATTTGTTTCATCATCTGACTGGTCTCTGCAAATTGTGCTTGAAGAAGTTGTTCCCGATCTTCAAACTTCTTCTCAACCTCAGCTAACCTTTTCTCATAATATTGTTTTTGTTCATGCAAGTGTTGTTTTAGCTGTGATATCTCGCCATAATTAGTCACAAGTCCACAAGACTTTAAGAGACTGGCTTGTGAATCTACCCCATAAACTCGGCCCTTCTTATTCTTTCCGCCTACAGATTGTAACCATAATGTAGAGTCATCCAATTCTGTACCTGGCTCTTGGTTATGACGAAGCTCCTCATATTGCTTCTGCATTAACAAAAAGTAAGCAATATAAATGTTCTTTAATAGTTTATATTTTCAAACAATATAGTTAAATACAAAATAGACCTTAAATAACATACGTATTGATCTTCAGCTTCTTTTGCAATCCAACCCCCTTTTTTCTCATTATGGTTGACTTTCTTGAACACCTCTGGAAAGTGAACTACCTGACCAGACTCTTTTTCCTACGAAGTTAGAAATTTATGAAAGCAATAAAGACAAACATAGCAACACCATGTAAGGCATCAACCATTTATGAAAATGTAGAAAAACTTCTAATTCTAAACCATAACATACAATATGAAATAATCTAAAACAAGACTTACCATTCTATCTTTATACTCTACAAGTGAAATGCTACCACCCCTATGCTTGCATCTTTCAGGATTAACTGCTCGGTTGGACTTGTTCCTATTTGATATTTTTTTAAACTCATCAGAACCCCAATGCTTCTTTAAATTATTAAAAGCTGGCTCTGGCAACCACACTACTTTTGTCTTTCCTATTCGAACATCTCTTAATCCTAAACATATGAGGTTGCTACATTTCTTCTTCCATATGTCATGAATGACTAGATCCAGATTGGGATCCCAAGCACATTGTACCTTAATAAAAAGCAAAAAGCATTAGTTAAACAATGATAAATATGGATAAATATAATTTGTCAATGGTTACTGGATTAACTCACCTTAAACTCATCCCACCATACTTTTCTGACATCCTTAGGCACACTAGAAAAATTTGGCCATCCACCCTCATACTTACTATGGATGATTTGAGTCAATTTACGAGTTGCTTTCTTAGTAGGGTAGAAGCTGTGAAATATAGCCTGTTTAGTAAAATATATAAAATGAAGAAATAGTGACAGCAAAATTAATTAGAAGACATACTTGTCGTACCAATATTTCTAATAACTAATCGGCCATCTACTAATATTGATCCCGGATCAAATGTGAGAGCTTCAGAAGATCCTAGATCAGAGCTCACCACGCAAGGTGAATGTCCTTCTACACCAGCAAATGAAGAATCACAGGGAGATGATGGGATGTGGCTGGATGGTGTCATAGCTAATGCCACATGTGATCCTGGCGGTGTAGCATTGTGTTGGAATGAGGATGGTCGAGAGGATGGAACCATAGACACAATTGGTTGTGATTGTTTTTGTGGTCACGGTGGTCGATTATCCAGCATAACTTTCTTACCTTTCTCCTTCTTCTTGTCCATAAGTCTGAAATACAAAGAAAACCACACAAGATTAAAAAATTTGTACAAATAAACAAATCATTAAAAATAAATTTATACAAAAAACCATTCATTCTAAATAAGTAGTATTAGTGACATAAAGTTACCGATCAACATCATATAAATCACTAGCTAAATAGAAATCACTAGGAGGGTCTTCTTCAGTTTCAGATGAGTCGGTATGCACTAAGTCTTCATTTGAATTTTCATGCTCTTCAATTTCATCTTGGAATAGCACATCATCCACCTCTTTACTATGGATTGAGTTATCTCGTAAATTGTGCTCATCAATGTCTTGTAGATCATACTCAATCAACTGAGGAGAATGATTTCCCTCATCTTGGAATGGCTTATCTTCCTTATCATAACCTAGGGCATCAATTCAGTTTCTTGCTCTTGTCCTTATCACAACAAGCCAATCCTTTTTATTAGGGGTTGCTTTTGGATATTCAGTGAAATACACTTGTTCAGCTTGTTGGGCAAAGATAAAAGTATCATTCCCCTTATATGTTCTTTTTGAATGAACCACCACAATATTATGTTTTGGACAAAGTCGAGTCCCTCGATTTTTTGGATCATACCACTTACAATTGAAGACCACCAAGTGCCTATTTGGGTCACCGATAAAATCTAATTCTATGATCTCCTTTAATAGACCATAATAAGCATATTCGACTCCACTATGACCAGTTCCTTTAACACTCACACCACTATTGTTGGTTTTCCTCCGTTCTGCCCAAGTAGAAGTGTGAAACTTATAACCATTCACTGACCATTGATGAAATGGTCGTGCACGCCTCAAAGGACCCCAAGCAAAAGAAATCAATAGCTTATCTGTTATCCTATTTTTAGGGTTTAAAACCTATTCAAGTAAGAGAAAAGATTGTTATTCATTTGATAGTGAGAATGAAAAACCTATTCAACTTATCAATAACTTACATAACTTACGTAAGTGTTGAACCATTGAGGGAATTCTGCTGCAATATACTTATCCATATCCTCACTTGATAGACTAGAATTCATTGAAACTAATCTCTCTTCATACAAGCTACATTAAAAAAACAAATGAATGTTAGGAAAAGTTGAACCAACAGTTGCATTAAATCAATATAGGAGAGATTCATACTTAAGGAAAGGCTTGACTTCAGGAGCATTGAGAAGAATATACAATGTGATTGCATTTCGCTCATCCTCAGTAAGAAAACGTGTGTTTCGAGTTATTCTTCCATGAGGTTGACCAGGATAGTTGAAAATAGACACAGGAGGATGAACATCACTCACCCCACCATCGTCATTTCGAGGAACTCTCCTAGCTCTTGATTGAACATATGTATCAAAATAATAAGAGCAAAATGTTGAAGTCTCTTCAAGTATGTAAGCTTCACAGATAGAGCCTTCAACACGAGCCTTATTTTTTACCTTTCGCTTCAATGTGTATAAAAACCTCTCAAATGGATACATCCACCTATATTGTACAGGTCCACCAACTATGGCTTCATACACTAAGTGAATAGGTAGATGTTCCATGACATTAAAAAAACTTGGAGGAAATATCTTTTCAAGAGTACACAAAATAACAGAAATGTTTTGCTCCATCACGTTGAGGCTATCAAGATGTAAAGTAGGAGGACAGAGATCTCGAAAAAAATGACTTATCTCAGTAATAGCATCATATATTGGGGTAGGTAAACTAGCACATACTATTGGCAATAGCCTCTCCATGAAAACATGACAATCATGACTTTTCATTCCCACCAGTGTGTAGTTTTTCATATCAACACATCGTCCCAAGTTGGATGCATAGCCATCCGAAAGCTTCAGAGTTTTGACCCATTCACATACTGCTCGTTTTTGCTCCATACTAAAGGTGTATGCAGCCTTCAGTATGGTTTTTCTACCACTGTCTGAAATCTCAATGTGTAAGGAAGGTCGTTTACAATGCATGGTCAGATCATACCTTGCTCTTTCATCATCCTTTGGCTTATCTTTCACATTCATCACTGTATTGAATAAATTATGAAAGAAATTTCCCTCAGTATGCATTACATCTATATTATATGGATTTAACAACTGATGCCAATAAGGAAGATCCCAAAAAATACTACATTTCATCCAATTATGGCACTGTTTATACCCCTCCAAACGTAGATTTGATGTTTCGGTAATTTTAGGAAATCCCCTAATTTGATCATATACTTCCTCTCCTGGATACCTTAATGGTGGTGGAGAATTTTCTACTCTATTCTTTCTAAAATTTTGTTTATTTCGTCTAAAGGGATGATTCAAAGGCAAGAATTGACGATGATAATCAAAGTAGCATATTTTTTTCCAATGCTTTAAGTGTAGTGTATTTATACGACCCATGCAAATGGGACACCCATGCTTTCCTGATGTCTGCCAACCACTCAACATGCCATATGCTGGAAAATCATTTACAGTCCACAAAAGGGCAGCCCTTAAACTGAAATTTTGTTTTAACGATATGTCATAGGTTACAACACCCTCTTCCCAAAGCAACTTTAATTCATCAATTAGAGGTTGTAAGAAAACATCAATCCTACTTTTTGGATTATTTGGGCCAGGAATAATGATTGTCAAGAACATATATTCCCGTTGCATACACATACCAGGTGGAAGATTGTACGGAGTGATAATCACGGGCCAACAAGAGTACGTCCTTGAACTCAGACCAAATGGAGTAAACCCATCAGCACAAAGCCCCAACCTAACATTCCTAGGCTCTAATACGAAATCAGGATGAGTTTGATCAAAATGCTTCCACACAGCCCCATCTAATGGATGCGACAACACACTTTCATCACGACAATTTTCATGGTACCAACGCATATGCTTTGCTGAGGCATTAGATGCAAACAACCTTTGGAGTCTTGGAACAAGTGGTAAATACCACATTTGTTTTGTTGGGATCTCCTTAGACCTCCCTTTTCTAGGTTGCACCTCTTTGAATCTTGCTTCCCCACAAAATCTACATCCTTTATCATTGACTGCATTGCCATAATACAACATGCATCCTTTGGTACAACAATCAATTTTTTGATAACCACAGCCAAGTTGCTTTACTAGTTTTTTGATTTGGTAAAAATTTGCTGGCATATGATGATTAGCCAGTAAGATCTCTTTTATAAGTGTAATAAGTTCATTCATACATGCACTAGGAATGTTATAATCAGACTTGATGCTCAACAACCTCATAGCTATTGACAACAATGTGTGATTCTCACACCCATCCCATAATGGTGATTGTGAAGCATGAAGCATATCATAAAATTTTGCAGAATCTGGATTAGGATCCTCAGGAATGTCATATGGCTCAAAAGATGGCTCAGCAGCATCCATAACCATTTGCTTATATGGATTAGAAGTTATACAAATGTTGGCCTCAATTGAAGCCACTTGAGGCCGTTCCTCTACATGATTATGACAATAGTAATAGTCAGGCATAAATCCTTTATAGTACAAATCCTTCCTAACATTATCAAGAGTTTTATGCTTCAAACACTGATATTTTAAGCAAGGATACCTCAACTTCCCCGATTCCTTAAAATTGTCCAAATGACTTGCAAACTAAAGAAAGACCTTCACCCCTTCAATGAACTCAACGCTAACAGTTTCACGCTCCTTATCAAATCTATTGTCCATCCAACGATGATGCTCAGGAGGAGTCATCTAATACAACAGACAACTTCAAAGGAATGGTCTATTTTAATTGAAAAATTAAATAATAAATATACTTTATTTATGAATGCTAATATCAATAGAAAGAACTCCACAAAGTCATATCCATTTACATGCAATGCCAAAAAATAATCAAATCATCAACAAATTACTTTTGATTTTTTCCCATTCAAATCTTAAAACAATGAATGCATAGCCCCTTCAGAAAAAATATGGCTAATTAAAGAGAAAATTATTAGCAAAATCCAACACACATATCACAACTTTTGGTTTTTTTCCATTCAAATTTTAAAACAATGAATGCACAGCCCCTTCAAAAAAAATATGGCCAATTAAAGAGAAAATCATTAGCAAAATCCTACACACATATCACAACATCGCTCCTTAATTAATAGATCATTGCAGCAACTTAAAGAAAATTCTTATTAGAGTAAAGGACCAAAATATAATTCATTGACTAATAAATCATTGCAACAATGACCATCATGATCATGTGTCACTCAATCAATTAGCAAATTGAGAAAAAAAGTAATTTCACCAAAAAAAAACTGATTGGGCCTATTGACATTGTCTAAACAAGGCCTAGAACATGTTTTCCCTTCATCAAGAAAAATTTGTCTAACTAATTATGAATAAGTCAAAATTATATTTAAAATTACACTATCAAAATAATAGAAGAGTTTCAAAGATGCTTTTAGAACTTGATTAAGATCCACTAAAACATGCTGAACCGAGCAAAAGCAAACGTAGGACCACTTATTATAATTAATCTCCCCTTCTATTTTCTTCTACTAGACTCATCAAAATGGTTTGATTAACTACTATATTGCAAATGTTCTTGTGGGTATCTCTTGGAAAGAATAAACACTAAAGACCTATCAATCACATTCAAACTGACAGAGGGAGATTTGTTGGAGGTATACAATAGCTTCAAGTTTATTAATTCTGAAACTAACTCCAAGTATACTTTCAGGATATGTTCTACACTAAACACTCCAGCTTGAGAGAGGCGAACTAATTTATTACTCCATGTTCATTTTTAACCTCCTTCAATAGAAATATTAGCACAAACAAGTCCTTTAACATAATTTTCCATCTTTAACAGTCAAGAAAAATTACTAATTTGAATTCCATGAAAAGAAAGAAAATAGAGGATCTTCGAGATGAGAATATAACGACGTTAAGAAGGAAGAAATCACATATACTTACCTCGAGTTGAGTTTCAGAGAGATGAACCAAGTTTGAGGCAAACCACCAAACTTGTCTAGAACAGATGGGACCTTGTGCGGGAGCCGAAGAAGTTTTGAGAAGCTACCGTTGAGGCACTGATGCTAGAATGCCGAAGGAGAAGAACAAATAGAGGAAGCTAACCACCGAACTTGTTTGGAATAGAGGAGCAATGAAACCAATGGGGGAGGTTCAAACTGGGGGCAGAGGGTGAAGATGGGACATTATGCGGGCGCCGAAGAATTTTTCCGAAGCTAGTGTCCGAAGGAGAAGAGCAAATGGAGGAAGCAAACCACTGAACTTTTTTGGAACAGAGCAGCAATGAAACCAGTGGGGGAGGTTCAAACTGGGGACAGAGGGTAAAGATGGGACATTGTACGGGAGCCGAAGAAGTTTTCTGAAGCTAGCATCCGAAGGAGAAGAGCAAATGGAGGAAGCAGACCACTGAACTTTTCTGGAACAGAAGAGCAATGAAACAAGTGGGAGAGGTTCAAACTGGGGGCAGAGGGTGAAGATGGGACATTGTGCCGGAGCCGAAGAAGTTTTCCGAAGCTAGCGTCCGAAGGAGAAGAGCAAATGGAGGAAGCAGACCACTGAACTTTTCCGGAATAGAAGAGCAATGAAACAAGTGGGAGAGGTTCAAACTGGGGGCAAAGGGTGAAGATGGGACGTGCGGGAGCTGAAGAAATTTTGTGAAGCTAGCATAGTGACACTGATGCTAGAATGCCGAAGGAGAAGAACAAATGGAGGAAGAGGAAGCTGCCGCAGAGAGTAAGCTACAGGACATGAAAGGAAAGTTACAAAATTTTGGTGATTAGGGCTTCATTTGATGGGAGGCAGGACGTGTGCTTCTACAAAAACATTCAAAGAAAAAAATTAATCCTGGACAGTAGTTAGGTTCAACCTGGCAACCTCAGAGACAAATAATATGCTAACTTTGGCAACCAAACTATCGTTACATTGTCAGCATTGGGTACAAATAAAAATATAAATATATATAGTAATTTTCTTTTTACTATATTAATAATATGCACGTTATATACACATTTTAACTTAATATTTTTTTAAATAAAATATATATTATAGCTATATTTATCTATATATAATTATTTTTGTTATATTAATAGTATATGTTATGTAAAAAGATACAGTAAAATAAAATTATCCAATATTTCATTTATTGCTTTAACTATATCTAAATTACTTAATTATATATAAGTGATAGAAGATTATCTATTAAGAAAATGATGAAAAATATGATTTGAAAATTTAAAACAATATATATTTCTAAAACATTATATATTGAGTGGATTTGAAAATTTAATTTCAATTTTTTAAATATGTGCAATTTTTCTCATAGAAGAAGGCTATGAAAAAAAATATTTGTACTGAATTATCTCTAAAAAACTCTTGTTATGCATTTGTCCCTAAGATCATGCCAGTATTTCTTCACAGCTAATACCAAGAGAATGATATTATGCTGATAAGAAATTACTAACTTCTCACGGAACTATCCCTGAGAAAATTTTCTCATGGCCAAATCCCTGAGAAACTGCCTACATTCCTCATGGATAGCACCGAGAGAAATTTTTTTACAATACTTCTCATGGAATTTTATATGAGAGACTATTCTCATGGATATATTCCTAAGAAATTGTGAGCATTTCTCACAGTAAATTTCATGAGAAATGATAATATATTTTCTTAATCATAGATTATTATTTTTTCCATGATCTCTCATGACCATTTCCCTGAGAAATGATAGTATTTCTCACGGATATGTTTATGAGAAAGGTTTGTACCTTTTCTCACGGAATAGTTCAAGGGAAATGGTAAAATTTCTCATGAAAATGGCTATGAGAAATATTGGCGCCATTGCCCTCCTTTTGGCTGGAATTTTTCTCACGGATTTTCTCATGAATTTTCTCTTGAATTATATTTTCATGAGAAATGTCCCTGAGAAATTACAAATTCCATGAGAAATTCCCTGAGAAAGTTTTGTCCCTGAGAAAAATTCTATTTTCTTGTAGTGTCTCATGGAATATGTTTTCGTGAGAAATTCTCATGGCACATATTTCTGTGAGACATCCTCACAGAAGAAAAGGCTGAGGGAAATTCTCATAAGGAGATATCCGTGCGAACATTTTCTCACAGCTATTTTGCATAAGAAATTCGTGAGAAAATATTCTCACAGCTTCAATCTATGAGAAAAGTGTGTTTTCCCACGGGCATTTTTCCCACGCAAGTTTTTTCATGAGAAAATCCGTGAGAAAGTGATTTCTCACGGATTATTGTCAATTTTCTCACAGATGTTGGCTGTGAAAAAACAGTTGTTTTGGTGTAGTGCTAGGCTCTCCCCCACTAATGGTCAAATGCAAAACATAGATCAAAAATACTTTTATTCAGGTGGCTAGGGTAAGAAATGGAAGGGATCACATAAATGGAAAGAAATGGATAAAACAAAGCAAAACAAATAACTTCACTCTCTAGTTAATGAAACTACCTTGTTGTGAGGGAATTTCAATTAAAACTATGTTCCTAAAGAATGTAGTATAGTGGACAAACCTTGGTTATTTCACACTGGAGATTAACAAGAGACAATGATTGAATGAGTTTAAACTATGAAGATGAAAATACAACTAATTTAGATGCAAAACTAAATGCTAGAATTCAACTAATCTAAATTATCTAAATGCAAGTCTAATAAACTAAACAATGAATGGATGATTGATGGAAAGAGTAATTTATATGTGGATTTGGAAGTGTTTTAGATGATAGAATGCTCTCTAAAATGTATGAAATGTAATGTTCTAAATCTAAGACTATGAAAGGGGTTTTAGGTTCAAAAGCTTTAAGAAAATTAAATGCAAAGGACCAAAGAACTAAGACTAAGAAAATGACAATGCAAAACTTTGAAATGCGTTTCAAAAGCATGGATGGAAATAGTTTTGATCAATGAAAATGAGTGTGGCAATCTTCAATTTCACTAGGGAAGACACTAATCACAAGACTTTGATTAATTCTACAAGGGAACAATGCAAGTGATAGCTTTATAATGTGTAAACTATCAAACCACTTTTAATCCTTTATTTTAGTGTAAGATTTAGTCCATTTAATGTGTCAATTTCACCAAAGTAAATTGTCCAACACTTAGAAGGCATCACACATTATCAAGCCATAGATTGAGCAATTGAAGTTCAAGTGAATCCTTTGCCATGACTTAATCAATTTAGCCTAAATTCATCAACAACCAACCATACAATCTATCCATACTCAAAATTTAACTACTCCAATCTGTTTACCATGCATTAAAAGTAGCTAAACCAAAGCTAAAGACAATAGTGCAACTGGCTGAAAATATGCTCATGACATACTCCTTTCAGTCTCATTTATAAGGTGCTATCCAGAAGATTGGTTTGGTCCTATTTATAAGATATTGTGTCTTTTTTCAAACCAAGTTTCCTATATTGTCTCATAAATCGTTCCTATATTTACTCCACACGCATACGCAATACCCAAAGCCCATGAATACCATGTGAAACCCTTCTTTTTCTTCTTTGGAGGAGTATCAACATTGGAAAACAAAAATGCCCATTGTCTTTTCTTTCTTTATATGGCAAAGGAGATCATAGGGCTTCGAGGGTGTGATGGGAGGTTCTGTGCTATCGAAGGATGAGTTCACAGTGGTTCAAGATTCACTCAATGGTGAGGTCATCAAGGATTCTGTTGACGGTGAGGAGGTTGAAGATTCCCTTGATGGTAAGGTTGCAGTCCTAGTTGGGAAGGCTTATGAAGGAAAATGGAAGAGGTTGATCTCCGACAATGTTGCAAAATCATAGGAGAGGCAAATTCTGAAAGTGAATAAGTTTGACCTCAACAAAGTACCAAACGATGATGAGGTAAACTCCTACAACATTGTACACTTATACAAAGGGCAAACACCGACACCCCATTTGGTTCAATTATAGGGTGGTTGAGGAATATAATGGAATGGTAGGTAAAGGAATGTAATGTAATGATGGTTACATGTGAGTTTGTTTGGTATGATAGTGGAGATGTGAGAAACGAATTTATTTTTTATATTTAATTAAATATAGATAGATAGAAAATGACTTAAATGCTCTTAGATTTAAAAAAAAAACTCTACCACCTTCCTCCTTTCTTCCTCACTGGCTGGTTGCCACTCTGGCCACCCCTCCTTCCTGCATCCACATCTCTCAACAACAGACAAGCCAATAAAAAAATCCACTTGTTCATGAATAGAAAAACAGATTGAATAGAAAAGTTTTTTGAAGATGCAAAGAAGAGATTTGGAAGAAGTAGATAATAAAGTCGCAGATCCATCAATGGGTCATGGATTCTGAAGATTTCAATCATGAAGACACGATCTCGAAATGATAGGTTTAAGACAAAGAGACGATATGAAGGATGACGCTGAGGTTCGAAGACGCGATGTCGATGGAGGTGGGCTTCGAAGTAGATCAAGATCTAGAAGGAGGGAACTATGAAGACGAAAGGGAGAGAGGGAGGGAACTGCGATATTGCTAGCAGTAGAGGAAGAGATACTAGTGGTGGTGGTATGATCTTACCGAAGAAGAAGGTGGAAAAGGTCAAAGGGAATTGTGAATGAAAAGTGAAATGGATTTATGATATGGTTGTAATTTTGTGAATTCATAAAGGGTAATTTGGTCTTTTATCTCCATTACATGCATGTAATGCCCAATGCTCAGCTTTTGGGAAGTATTGCTAATTACATGAATTTAGGTAATCAACATTACACATATAATCTTCAAGCGTCCAACGAAACACAATTAGTCATATAATGTAAAGCCCATTACATTTTCATGCCTCCAAAGTAATCGAACCAAACAGGGTGTGAAAGTGAACAGGTTTGATCTAAACAAGCTCCCTGGGGATCACTTGGGCAATGATAGTATGGAAGAAAAAGAAAGATAGAAATTCATATAGAGTATGTTAAGAATTTATTTTCCTATTTTTTATTAATTTGAAAGTTGTGAGGTGGAAGCTTTTATGTAAAAGGAGTTGCAAATTGTAGTGGTTGATGCTTTGTTTTGTTGTTCATGGAGGATGCCATGTGATTGTAGTGGGTGACAGTGGCTGATGGAGGTATAGCATTTGGGGGAGGGGGGTGGCTGTGGCCCCCCCCAACTCCTCACCCGTCCTATATAATTCCTAATATATTTGGTGTATATAAAACATCTCAAATGATTTAGCCCCCTTCCTAAACACTACCCCTTATATTTTTTCCCAATAATCCCCTCCCTCTTATATATATTTATATACACATTATATATATGTACACAAAGTGTGAATACACACACTGTATATATATATATCTATATCTAACACACTATATATAAATAAAAATAAAACAAATATTTTACACATTATAGAGATAAATTTATATATATCTTGTTCCTCCCTAAATGCTACCCCTTATATTATTTTTCCCAGTAAACCAACTCCCCCTTATATCTATATATATACACACACACATATACACACGAATATATATATATATATATATATGTATATAACTAGAGCATATACCTGTGCTTACACACGGACAGATATGTTTATTCAGTGTTTTTTTGTTTGGTAAATAAAAAATACTGGTTATATTTTCTTAAAAAAAAAAAAAGGAAATAAAATATATTGATTGTAATAAAGTTCTTATTGCAAATGTACGTAGAGGGAAGATATATTTTGTAAAGCCGAATAAAATGTAACTTCTGTCCGACATTTTAATTACATGGGGAATATTTAATACATATTTGTTTTACCAGAATTAACATATTTATTGAGAAAATATTTAAAGCATTAAATATTTGAAAAGCACGTCAATGATTTTAAAATTTCTATTAAATTAATTTATATTTTTTTAAATAGAAGTAAAATGTAATTTTGTTATATAGTTTCAAACCACTATTTCAATTTATAATTAAACTGTAACAAATTAATTTTAAACATTTTCAGCTAAGATAAGTAGTTTTTTTATTTTAGTTGAAGACTATGTTATGCATATTAATTTTTTATTTTGTATGTAATAAATCATGATATTAATATTTAATAAATTTATTAGGATTTTTTGAAATTTATTTTCCATTTTTTTTCTAAATATAAAAATAAAATTATTAGAAAAATATTTTTGTGAATAATATTCTAAATTAAAACTTGTTACGTTTGAAAAGAAACTTTTTAATTATTTTTTTTTCTATTTGATGTTATTCGAAATTTTTAAAATTAACGTTGTATAACATTATATTTCATTTAGCTTAGTTTTGTAAGATTAATTAAAACTTTATCCGATTTACCTTTTTACCGTGAAGTGAAAAATATCTATGACTAATATAATTTCATGAGTACCTGATGTCTATTTAAAATTAATGTGTGGAATGAGATGGAAAGCAACTTCGTCATTTGAAGTGATGGAACTGCAAAACTTCATCTCATTTTGTGTGCTTCTGAATCACCGTGTTAATTTGTCATGGAGGGGCTACGAGATCGATATTTTTTTTGTTAACCTTGTCTTTAAAAACGCAACGTTTGTTTTGGATTGGGCCATAGTGTTAACTGGATAGATGTTTCAGTGTAGATTTCATTTTGGATTTATATTAGAGAGAAAAGTCTAGTAACAATAATGGGGAAAGCATGAATTATATTATTTTTGAATACCAAAGTAGGAAATCGTTGCAGAATGAAATGCACAAAAATTATGATTTAAATGTACGAGTTCGCTGGGGAAGGTGTAGGTTTTGTGGGCTTGGTCAATAAAGTGATTGTTGGTTTTTTTTCTTTTGATAGATCTTTTTAACGGTTCTTTTAATTTGGGCTGGATTTATGAAGAAGTTTTTTTGTTTTATTGTGGCGATTTTAGAATGAATACTGTAGTTGGTTCAGTTTAAGAGAAAATGAAAAGTTGTTAATTGAATAAATGGATGCTTCGTTTTTGACACTATTATTATTGATGTGCATTGGGAAAACACTTGAGTTATTATGAGAGAAAGGAACTTCTTTTCACTACAGAAGTGGTCAGTGCGTGTATGGAGTAGTGAAACTAAACTGGTGAGAAGTGGTTGAGTCAAGTTTTCTCTTTATGCAACTGGAAGACACTATGTTGCATTATGGCAGAAAGATTTTACAATACCCTCTCAGAACTCGATAGAGATGTTAGTGGAAGTGTGATCTGTGTACGAGTAATGCATTCTTATAAATACATAGTGCCTGAAGTGGAGATGCATGATAGGGTTCCCCTCCATTTTGTTTTTGTTGATGAAGATGTAACAATGAGCAAAAGTGATGTGCATGTAGGTGCTTTATTTTTTTGTTGTCTAACAGTTAGTATTTATATTCAGGGTTTGAACATGAGGCTGAAGCTTCTGATCTTGAAGTTTCAAATGAAATGAGTGCAAAGTTGATTAAGGATTCTTCTTTTCACATCACTAATTTTTCTGTCGGAAATAATTATACTCTTATTAGTGGCATGTAGTTGGCTCGAAGAATTCATCTTGGGAAGTTAACAACTGTGATCGCTATTGAGGATACTGAGTTGTTACCTCTCTATTCTTTTGAGTTGAGATTTGTTCGTGATATCATTAATTCAGATGACTACATAGGAAGGGCTGTGGGTGAGATCTTCTGGCTATGACCTCTATGCTCTTGTTAGCAGTTTTCTATGTGTCTAATGAACGTGTGTTGTGCGGTTTTTATTTTGCATATGTATACGGATTTGTGCAATTTAAATCATATTTGATGGCATACAAGGAGTCGTAGGCATCGTTTTTACATTAAGTTTCAGGTGATCAATGAATGGTAAGTAGAAGTTTTTTTTTTTTTGAAAAATCTTTGACATTAGGGATCGCTGGATGAAAAAAAAATCTCTGCTTGATCGTGTTTTTTCTCTTTAAGTGAAAACAAAAATATGTTTTTTTGGTGGATGCTATCTTTTTTTATATATATTTTATTTTTTTACTTTTTTCATTTGCTGATTAATTTAGGAGTAGTAAAATATCATGATTTTTTTTAAAGGGTTCTTGAGGGAATTTGAACCGGTGAGTATGCTTTTAACTTTCATATTTGTCTTGTGGTTCTTTTAATTTTTTTGGAGAAAAAATTGTTACAATGGTGAGTAAGTGTCGTTTTGTAAATGTTACTATAGTGGCCAGTGGGTTAGTTTTTATTTTATGATTATGTTTGATACAAGAATGCACCTGTAGTTAGAGGAAGCTAAATCAGCGAGTGGCCACACAGTTGTTGTGATTTACTGTGCTAATGCGGAAGTAGTGACAGGTTTGGTTCATTTAACAAATGCTCTTCTACATTTTTTAAATGATACTGTAGGATGAATTGTTTATGCTATTAATGTATATAATTATAGGCTTGGAGGAGACAAGGAAAAGATTGTTTAATTATTCAGGGAATACAAGGATGTTCGTTAATCCTGATGTCCCTGGAGTACACCAACGTTGTGCCAAAATCTCTAGTTGACCAATATAATGTTAATGTTAATTATGGGAAGGACTACTCCTATTTCTTTCTTTTTTTGGCTTGTTATTTTTGAACTGCAGAACAAATTTCTTGGTTTTTGTGTTAGTATTAAACTTTTTTGATAAAATATTTTATCTAATGCATAAATTGTATGATGTGGTTTAATATCAATTTGGGTGATGAATTATATAAGGTGGATGTGGACAGAATAATATGTTTTACGTAACATACTCTATGAATATGATTTGTGATGTGCACATTATTCTTACGTGCATTTAGACGTGTGATCGAGAACATGTTCCATACCCTATGTTATAAACTTATAATCTGTCATGTCTGCGTCAGTTCATTTTGCAAACTGTTTGAGTGGGTCATATCATGTTACCTCTTCGTACATGATATACACTATAAATGCAGTCTGAAGATAGATACTATCAGAGAATGTTTATTTACTATCATATATGTCATAAAATATGTTTTTTAAGCTAAACAAATAAGAATAAAATATTAAATGAAATACTAATTAGATATTTTAAAAGTTAAACAAAATATATTATATGGTGAGAAGGAAATAAAGAAAATAAATTACTGTATTTTATAATAAAGTTTGATTTGACTAAATATTAGTAATTGATAAAAATAAATGAATATATATATATACTTAATAAAAATGGCACATGATCATATTGATGAAGGGTTAGAAAAAAATCACAGAAATATAAAACTGGTAGATGAAAATGGAATCCTAGATTTAGGAGTGAACAATCACATGTTCTTTGCATTCATGAGCTAAACACCTTAATGATACTCCTAATTATGTGGCATGATGTTAATTGATTGAAATGGATCCGATGTTTACAATTTTTTATATACATATATATACTTTTGGTGGTGGTAGTTTTATCATTTATTTTGCTAAATTTATTTTAAGAGATTTAATTTCTTTTTGTTTTTGAAATCTAGACTTTACTCTTTAAATAAAAGGATAAACCATACTTAATAAGTGACATATAAAGGTGATAGTACCATAGTGCATGACCATATATAAAAATCAATTCAACAAAATTAAACAACTATTAGCAGGTTACATAGAATAGTTGAAGTCAACCTCTCCCAAAAAGAAAGGCTTGCAGCAGCATATGCAAACGTAAAGTTAGGCGAGACATCACCAAAAAGGGAGTCACAAAATTTAAGGTGACGTAGAAGAGTTGAAGGCAACCATGGCCAAAAAGAAAGGCTCGCAACAACATATGTAAAAGTCAAATCCACCCAGCCATGACCAAAAAGGGAGTGACAAAATAGACGTAGAGGATAATTATACATGATTGTTTAAAGTTAATGCAGATGTTATGAATAGCGGGTGAAAATGACCTTTGTAACATTAGTAGGGCTTGTGATTATGGTCCCATTTGCAAGAATATGGAATTGAAAGAAGAAATCAACAAAGTAATTATAAATATATTATTCATTGATAGGAAGTAATAAATATGTAACATGTGGGAAGTGGACATTTATGATAATAAGTTAAGTTGGTGATAAAGTTTGGTATGTAAGAGAGAAGAGTTTACTAGTGAGATGAATAACTTTTGCATAAAGTACAGTGGTACAAAAAATGTACAGCCCATTAATCATGTGTGGATAGCTTTGAAGTGCATCCGCAACTGCATTTCCCGTTAAAAGACAAGTAATCTTGTTCTTCCTGAAAAGGAGAAGTGAGTAATAGTTATAGTTGCCTACATAATGAGATCTATAATTACGGTAGAAAAGTTCTGAAAATTTGGTAGGTTTTTAATTGTTCATCAGAGTAAAAATGAAGATGGGGTTTTGATGTTCAATGTGGGAATAGAGTCGTAGGTGTTTAAGCGGATCAATCATTCCAGTGACATCTGCAAATTAGCAAATATTTAAACATTAGAATTTGTGCTATATTATTAAAAATAACAAATTATAGTTTGAATTGAATTAACCCATAAGTCTGGCAAGAAGATAAGAAGAGTGCACTAGCTGATGAATGGTGGACAGGTCTACAATCTCGTAAGGTATGTTTGTATGGACCGGGTACATAAAGATGGATATATGAATGGTGATTATGTATGGAAACTGTGTTAGGTTGTTAAGGTGCTTGTTATGATGCACTGTGAAATTCCTGAAGATATAGCAGGATCCTTGTTGAATGGATTCATCATATAGGTTGAGGATTGCCGGGTCCTTAATTTGTGTGTGAACTCTAGTGCCCTACATACAAATACATGTCAGATAACAATTGCAGTTACTTGGGAATAGATTCATGTATGTAGATATTATTCGAATTATATGTATGAACATATAAATATACATATGACAGTGTTTACCAATAAAAAAAAAGTATATAATACAAAAGTAAAATGAAGTTGTAAGTTGATTTGTTTAATTTTATTTCTGATTTCGATAGTGAATGACTCCAAGGAAATGTATTTATTTGCTTGATGGTTTTGAAAGTTATAATGATAACACTAATAATAGAGACCAAGAAATCGTGATAAAGTAAAAAAAAAACATGTGGAATTATGAGCTATTACATACTTATATGGTTGATATGAGAATTAAATAAAATATATGAGTCATATATCCATTAAGCACGTGTTTGAAAGATCATGAATGATGAAGCAGAATAAGTGTTCGAAAAGATAGTATTATAAAAGAGTTGACAAAAGGGAACAAACATATGCAGATACACACATAGACATATATATATAATAGTATGGAAAGGTGTGATAAATAATTGGAGAAGTCCTGCCTGAGTTTTATTATCCTTTTTGACATTACATCTACCCATTACTTTTTTTGGGCATTATATATTGTTTGAAAGTGAGTTTGAGAGGTCATTATATCCTGTGTTGGTCCAATTAAGTTAACATAAAAAGTGAACCTTATTACCTTTTGTGACAGAATTTTAAATTCATGTTCCAATTTGGACTGTTTAATGAGGAGATGGTAATCCATTTATGGAATGTATGTATAATTTTAAACTCAGTCCCAAACATTATTATACAATATTAAGTTCCATAGAATACTATACCAGAAAAAAATTGCAACATGAGATGAAAGGGGACTGGGAGGAAGGGGAACACTGTACTTTTAAAAGCACTATATACTATTGTGAAATGGACCATGGTAAGTCCAATATCAAAAGGCAAACTAGAATTTATAAATAGAAAAAAATATAGAAAAGAAAAAACAGCATGTGGATGCTATGTCCAAAACTGTACAGGGGATTTTAACATATAAGAAGAGAACTCTATGCGATGATCCTACATTTTGAACAGGCATTACATCTGTCTTTATCTTTCAAGTTTGGGGTTTCATATTTATTTTTACTTATTCATACAAGCTTTTTCATTAGTCACCATGCCTACGTAGCGGAAGTTTTATTTTTGTTTTAATCAGCTGCAAACAAAGATTAGAGGATAAGGAAGGGCTACTAATGGAAAGATTAGAAAGGAAAAGAACGATGAAAAAAATATGTCTAGTGATTCAAACTCACATAGAGATCAAGTAACAATAAATCTAGTGATTCATTAGCATCAGGTGGAGGGTGTCGTCGGTTCTAAAATTTTCTTGTAACTCTGATACATAATGTCTTTATTTTTCGTGTGGGGTGAATGGAATGAAGGGGAGTAAGGTTGAAGTTCATGGGGAAGGTCTAAAATGGATGGAGCTGATAATGGAGGATGAAGAGAAATAGAGTGACACGAGTGTGTTGAAATAAGATTTTAGCGTTTATGAAGGTTCTAAGATTAGAATGATGTGATCTGGGTTCTTTGCTTCATTGGCAAAGCAATATTTTGTTTTTATTTTCCATAATTTCCTTCTTTTCTCCGAGTATGGAGATGATTTTCTATTTGTTTTCATACCAAGACATTAATTAAGATTGTCATATGTAATAGAAGACCTTTGAGAAGTAGGTTTTATATTTTAATTTTATTTTATTGAGAAAGCGGTGTGAAGCCTTGATAGGAGTAAAGACTATTTGTGTGTGCAATTATTTTACTCATGTTTTTGTCCAGTGGATAATAGCCTGGGTTGTGCATTTAAATAGATGGATCAGAAGTTATCATTGTTATTAATTCTAGAGGTCTTGATAATATTGTTGATGTCTCTCTCCATACATATTGCAGTCTTGATAAGGACCATGATAGGAGGATCTTAACAAATAATTTTCTTAAAAAAAATTCAATTCTCCAATGAGGTGCTTCTTTAATTGCATCAGTATACTCCTAGTCATCATTTAAAAGGCCTAATGCATAACACGTTGATATGAAAGTTGGGTACCTAACACTATCCACCATTCTAATATCTTCAAAAGAAGTTGGCCTTTTTATTTTCGGTAGAAGCATAAAAAGATAGCACAGTTCATTGGATGTTGGTGGAACATGGTAAAGATGTCCAATGGAAAAACTTATTTCCTTTCATGCTATCCCTTAATAGAACAATCAAATATAAAATATTGGGGAAATTCAACATATGTCAATGTCTTTACAAAGTCTAAGTAACATTATAATTCATCCAAGACAACATCATAGATTGGTTTATTGTGGCTTCTTGCAAAACATCACCAACCATATCAGAATCAGTGTAAAGGACAAATTGTTCGCCAAGCAAATGAAAGCTTAATTGTACAACTGGAGGATGTTTGTGGCGAATATCAAATCCAAAAGTCCTCCAAGTAGCTTCAGTGGGTGATATAGACGAACAATCATAATATTGTTGAATTTCATCATGAACATATATTGAGAGGAAGTACACCTAAAATGAGAGTGTAGATTGGCAACAACTCTATCATTTCCTTTTGTCATATACTAAAAGAGATACTTAACTGATCTTCACTGGTTTGTCTTCTCTAAATTGAGATCAGCTTGAAATTTTTTCAAGAGCAAGGGATTATATGGAACAACATACCTATTGTGTAACATCCTACCTCCTGACACCTCCGAACTTAACCAAAAACTTCAAAATCTGACCCTGCACACCCTGACATCTCAAAACAACTCTTCATATTCATAAACACAGCGAAAACGACACAAAAAAACCAAAAATTGAGCTGGGGCCGTGGCCTCCCCTGTCTCTTCTGTCTCCTCTGGCGCCGCGGCCTGCCTTCCCTAGCCGCGGCGCCCCCTTGCTGATATACCATATCAGCAATTTCAACACTCCGGGGCGAACTTCTGACGCGCATAACTTTATGCTCCGACCTCCGATTGACTCGATTCGAACTCCTACAAGTCAATCTAGTCCCCATCTATCCAAGGACACCACTTTTACCTCAATCCAACTCCGTATGGAGATTCTGGACCCTTGACTCCGTTTTGACCACTTATTGACCAAAACTTATCACTAGCCACCCCCAATTGCCACCAAGGGCAACTGGTCGCTCAGAGACCATTCATACAGGTCCAAAACCCCCAAACCAACCTGTCCAAAGAGGTTTTACCTCAAAGGAACCACTCCTCTGAGATTTGACCCCTTGGAACCCAACCTAAACAAATGGGCTACCGGCCCTAACGCAAACCAACAAGGCTCAACAAAACTCAACCATACATACCACATACATAAACATCCATACATAGCCAATCTCAATCATAACATTATCCATTACAAACCATGCTATCCTACTTGGCATAAGATACTAATACAACATACACACGCTACATAGACTATTCCCACGTACACAGCTACTCCCGCGACTTCTCCGGACTAGTGCCAGAACCGTCACCTGAAAGGTTAGTTTATGGGAGAGGGGGTGAGACAATGTCTCAGTAACCGGGAACAACAACCACACACATATATATATATATATACTGATCCATACAGTCGTGCAATGCAATGCTAATGAATGGTATACATGTTCTCCCTCATACACGGCTAGAACCACGAGCTATCGTCATCATAAGACATTCAATAGATGATTCCCTTCCAACAGTCGGTGAAGACCGATTCCAGGACATCACCAAGCTCACCTTACCTTAATGCAACCGGGCCAATGGTTACACTAGAGTTCGGACCGTGGCTCTCCTTCCCCTGGACCATCACGAATTGATGGTGATTTAGAGAAGGTGCATCCCCAAATCCACAGTCACCTAGCTCTCCCTAGGAGAGGATTTAGTGACAGGGATATCATAACATATCATATCATGTCCTCTACCGCCTGGCTCTCCCATGGAGAGGATTTAGCGATAGGGATCTTTATCACATCATATCTCATCATCATCACCTCGTCATCCATTTCTCACTATGCAATCATGTGGTGATGATATCAATGTCATGCCAACATGCCTCTACATACATATATACGTATACTATCATATCATATATCATATGGACATGCTAGCATGCAATAGTATGGGGATGCTACACATCATAACATATACAATCATCAAGCCGTGCATACCACGATATGTAGAAAACCGTACACACATACACAATCAATATCGTGGTATGAAAAGGAACATGCATATACGTACATATACATATCAACATATAATCACATAAAACAAACATCCGGTTACCTTAATTGTCGTTACCACACACACACGATTTCCACAAGCTTCCTTGAACTGTCCAGTATGCGTGAACCCCTCTCGATTAGCCAACAACCTTTATCATGTCACAAATCTCCCATTAGCACAATATACCAACAAATCAAACCTCACAATTCACCACATTAACCTAACCCAAGGTTCCAACACCCTTTACACGCATCAATAAGCTCTTAGGGATTACTCAAACACTACACAACCTCAAATACCTCGGATTCCTAAGAGCTATTACCGAAGACAACCTAGGGTTAAGCTCTAAACACACATAAACCCTTCAAAACTCACATCAAAGCAACAAGAACACAAAACACACTTCAACAACCCCAAGACAACCATTTCAATCGGTGGATTTCACCTCAACCCAGAAATCCAACCATACAACCGAAAATCCCAAATTTCAACCGAAGAAACTGGAGAGAGAGGAGTAGGGAACGCTTACCAACTTGAATCCAAGCTCCTGATGGACGAGAATCACTCCGGGACACCGAAAATGCCAAACCCTAGCATTGCTCCTCGTCTCTCTGCGTCGCTCCCTTCGTTTCCTTTCTTTCTTTCACGTCCGACTGATCCGGATTTAAACAATTTTTCCGACTCTCGCCGCGGCTCCAACACTCCTCGCCGCGGCTCCACCAAAATTTCCAAAACAACGCCACTGGAAAGCTTCTCGCCGCGGCGGCCCTGCTCTTCGCCGCGGCGTGGAGCTCTACCAGACTCCACTTGAGCCTTCCTCTGTCCTGATTCCTCCAGTCCTGAACACAATGCCAAGAAAAAAATATCATGAGGGGCATTACACTCTCCCCTCCTTATAAAAATTTCGTCCTCGAAATTTCAACTCTTACCTTAAGCAAAAATCTCTGGATACTTCCTCCGCATAGAATCTTCAGTCTCCCACGTGACATCATTGGACATCGAACCGCTCCAAAGGACCTTTACCAATTTTATAGTCTTATTCCTCAACTGTTTCTCTTTCACATCTAGAATTTGCAACGATGTGACCTCAAAAGTCAGATTCTCTCGTACTTGAACTGCTTCATCATCAATTATATGAGACGGATCTGGATGATACTTCTTGAGTTGAGACACGTGGAAAACATCATGCAATCCAGCAAGACTAGGCGGTAGCGCCACTCGATACGCTACTGGCCCAATTCGTTCCAGAATTTGGTATGGACCCATATACCGCGGAGTGAGCTTCTTGGCTCGAATCGATCTTCCAACACCAGTAGTAGGAGTGACCTTTAAAAGTACATGATCCCCAACATCAAACTCCAATGGTCTCCTTCTCCTATCCGCATAACTCTTTTGCCGACTCTGAGCTGTAAGAAGCTTCTGACGAATACTCTCTATCTTCTGAGAGGTTTGATCCACAATATCTGGGCCCAAAAGACTCCTTTCACCAAGTTCAGTCCAACACAACGGTGACCTGCACTTCCTGCCATACAACGCTTCATACGGAGCCATTTGCAAACTCGAGTGGAAACTGTTGTTGTAGGCAAATTCAACTAACGGCAAAAACTAATCCCAATTGCCTTTATTCTCTAGAACACATGCCCGCAGCATATCCTCCAGAGTCTGAATAGTCCTTTCAGTCTGCCCATCAGATTGAGGGTGATAAGCAGTACTGAAACTCAACTTCGTACCCATGGCTTTCTGGAGAGATTTCCAAAACCTGGATGTAAACCTTGGATCTCTGTCCGACACGATATTCATCGGGACTCCGTGTAGCCTTACTATCTCATTCACATACAACTGGGCCAACTTCTCCATTGGAATAATTTCCCGAATTGGAAGAAAATGGGCCGACTTCGTCAACCTGTCCACAATGACCCATATCGCATTGTGTCATGAAGAGGTCCTCGGTAATCCCATCACAAAATCCATGGAAACACTATCTCATTTCCACTCCGAGATCTCCAAAGATTGCAACATACCAGCAGGCAATTGGTGCTCAATTTTTTTACCTTCTGACAAATCAGACATCTTGCCACAAACTCTGCGATGTCCTTTTTCATGCCTGGCCACCAATAATCTCTCTTCAAATCCTGATACATCTTAGTGGTACCTGGATGAATAGTGTACCTGCTTTTATGAGCTTCCTCCAGAATCATTTCTCGCAAGCGCGCAACATTTGGCACACAAATTCTACCCCGGTACCGAATGATACCATCTTCCAGAATATCAAAGTCCTGGGTCTCTGCCATTTCAACACCGCTTCCACTTTACTAGGGTCTACAGCCACACCTTCTACAGAAATCACATGACCCAGAAATTTCACCTCCCGTAGCCAAAACTCACACTTACTGAGCTTAGCATACAATTGGTGATCCTGCAATACTTGCAACACAATCCGAAGATGATGCGCATGCTCTTCCTCACTCTTAGAGTAAACCAGAATGTCATCAATGAAAACCACCACAAACTTATCCAAATACGGCCGAAACACCCTGTTCATGTAATCCATGAAGATTGCCGGGGCATTTGTCAACCCAAATGGCATTACAAGAAACTCATAATGACCATATCGAGTCCGAAATGCCGTTTTAGGCACATCCTCAGCACGTACTCGCAATTGATGGTATCCCGACCTCAAATCGATTTTAGAGAATACAGAGGCACCTGCCAACTGATCAATCAAGTCTTCAATCCTAGGCAAAGGATATTTATTCTTGATCGTCACTCGGTTCAGCTGCCTGTAATCAATGCACAATCTGAGGCTACCATCCTTCTTTTTGACAAACAACACTGGAGCTCCCCAAGGCGAAACACTAGGTCTGATAAAACCTCTCTTCAATAATTCCTCAATCTGCTTCTTCAATTCTTTCAATTCAGACGGTGCCATTCGATATAGAGCTTTCGAAATAGGACTAGTCCCGGGCACCAAATCAATGGAAAACTCCAGTTCTCGTGGTGGGGGTAAACCAGTAATCTCCTCTGGAAACACATCAGGAAATTCATTCACAACCGGATATCTTTCGACACCATCTTGTATATCCACATTCACAGAGAAGAAAACCAGAAACCCTTGACATCCTTTCTTCAAATACCTGTCAGCTTGGGCGAAGGACAAACACATATTCTCATCCCCTTTAACACTAGGGATGTTCATTGGCAAGGACACAATCTTCCGAGCACAGTCGAGAATGGCATTATTCGCTTCTAACCAGTCCATCCCAATTATCACATCAATCTCTTGCAAAGGCAAACAAATTAGATCCAAAGTAGTGCTTCGGTGCTCAAAACGAACCACACAATTCAAACAAGCTTGAGCAGTTCTCAATGAAACTCCCGTGGGTGTGGACACCGACAATTCAAAAGGCAACTCCATTGCCACAATACCCAATCTCCGAGCACAATCAAAAGAAATGAAGGAATGCGATGCACCTGAGTCAAACAAAGCATGAATAAAGTAACCATTGAGTTTAAGTTTACCTCTAATCAAGTTAGGCGCTGCATCCGCTTCTTGTCGAGTGATGGCGAAAACTCGTCCGGACATCGTGGGCCTCCTTGTCGCATCATCACGCCTTGGCTCATGACAACCTCGAGCAATATGTCCTGGTTTCCCACAATTAAAACAAAACACGCACGGACGATCACCATGACTCAACCCACATTTTGTGCACGGATTTGATGCACTACCAGAACTGTATTGAGATGGAGCGGAGTCCCTTTCTGCATGCACACTCTGACTGGAACTCCCTTGTTCAAAGCCACCTCGATAAAAGGGTCCTCTGCCAAACCGACCTCTATTGGACTGATCTCGTCCAAACCTGCCCCTTCCTCTACCATGACGACCTCGATTATGACGACCTCTTCCTCCACTAGAACCTGTACTACCACCACTACTACCGCTGCCTGAACCACTTCCCTTACTGATTCCTCCTGTAGGTCCTAGGTGAGAAAAGGCTCGAATCATGGAATTCCTTCTGTGCTCCTCAGCCTCCTTCATTCGTCTATACAAAGCACGAATCTTCGTACATAAGTCCTCAAAGGACACAAACTCCACCACAGATAAACGCTCCTTAATTTCTGGATGGGCACCCTCAAATAACCTCTGAGCCATCCACCTATCATCGGGATAATTGTTCAGATAAGTGGAGTATCTGGCCAAGTCCAAAAACTGATCAATGTAATCGTCCGCAGACAGATTCCCTTGCTGGAAAGCTAGGAACTCAGCCTCCTTTTGCATCATTAAGGCTGGAGGGACATAATGTGCAAAGAATCGTTCCTTGAATTGTTCCCAAGTCATAGGAGGATCCATCATTTCAACATTCGGGACAACACTCCTCCACCAGCGCTTGCCCTTCTTCTCAAGCTTAAATGCTGCTAATTGCACCCTTTGCTCTGAGGTGCAATCCATCACACTGAAAATATTTTCCAATTGCTCTATCCAATTCTCCGCCTGTGACACATCCATGGTACCTTCGAAAGCCGGAGGATTAAACTTCCGAAAGTCCTTCAGCTGTGAGGAGATACCCCTTCTTCCAACCCTTGGGGCTCTCTCAGGTTCCACCACTGTTTCATCCTCACCAGCATTCAAATCCACAAACATTCCAGCTTCTTCATTCACTTCCTCCTGTTCTTGCCTGTCCATCCTTTCTTGCAACCTGTTCAACGTTTCTCCCTGAGTATTCACCTGATTACTGAGGCCAGCCAGCATCTCATGCATCTGCCTCATCAGGTCACTGTTACTCTGTCTTCCTCTGCGAGACATTCTTCCTACACACAAGCAACAACACATTCAATTATATGGTTCTGGACTAGCATTGCAGTGGGAATATAGTCTATGTATTCAAACTTGTGCCAAGTAGTACTTCAAGCAGGAACAATGGCCCAAAACCATTGCTCTGATACCAAAATGTAACATCCTACCTCCTGACACCTCCGAACTTAACCAAAAACTTCAAAATCTGACCCTGCACACCCTGACATCTCAAAACAACTCTTCATATTCATAAACACAGCGAAAACAACACAAAAGAACCAAAAATTGGGCTGGGGCCGTGGCCTCCCCTGTCTCTTCTGTCTCCTCTGGCGCCGCGGCCTGCCTTCCCTAGCCGCGGCGTCCCCTTGCTGATATACCATATCAGCAATTTCAACACTCCGGGGCGAACTTCTGACGCGCATAACTTTATGCTCCGACCTCCGATTGACTCGATTCCAACTCCTACAAGTCAATCTAGTCCCCATCTATCCAAGGACACCACTTTTACCTCAATCCAACTCCATATGGAGATTCTGGACCCTTGACTCCGTTTTGACCACTTATTGACCAAAACTTATCACTAGCCACCCCCAATTGCCACCAAGGGCAACTGGTCGCTCAGAGACCATTCATACAGGTCCAAAACCCCCAAACCAACCTGTCCAAAGAGGTTTTACCTCAAAGGAACCACTCCTCTGAGATTTGACCCCTTGGAACCCAACCTAAACAAATGGGCTACCGGCCCTAACGCAAACCAACAAGGCTCAACAACACTCAACCATACATACCACATACATAAACATCCATACATAGCCAATCTCAATCATAACATTATCCATTACAAACCATGCTATCCTACTTGGCATAAGATACTAATACAACATACACACGCTACATAGACTATTCCCACGTACACAGCTACTCCCGCGACTTCTCCGGACTAGTGCCAGAACCGTCACCTGAAAGGTTAGTTTATGGGAGAGGGGGTGAGATAATGTCTCAGTAACCGGGAACAACAACCACACACATATATATATATACTGATCCATACAGTCGTGCAATGCAATGCTAATGAATGGTATACATGTTCTCCCTCATACACGGCTAGAACCACGAGCTATCGTCATCATAAGACATTCAATAGATGATTCCCTTCCAACAGTCGGTGAAGACTGATTCCAGGACATCACCAAGCTCACCCTACTCTAATACAACCGGGCCAATGGTTACACTAGAGTTCGGACCGTGGCTCTCCTTCCCCTGGACCATCACGAATTGATGGTGATTTAGAGAAGGTGCATCCCCAAATCCACAGTCACCTGGCTCTCCCTATGAGAGGATTTAGTGACAGGGATATCATAACATATCATATCATGTCCTCTACCGCCTGGCTCTCCCATGGAGAGGATTTAGCGATAGGGATCTTTATCACATCATATCTCATCATCATCACCTCGTCATCCATTTCTCACTATGCAATCATGTGGTGATGATATCAATGTCATGCCAACATGCCTCTACATACATATATACGTATACTATCATATCATATATCATATGGACATGCTAGCATGCAATAGTATGGGGATGCTACACATCATAACATATACAATCATCAAGCCGTGCATACCACGATATGTAGAAAACCGTACACACATACACAATCAATATCGTGGTATGAAAAGGAACATGCATATACGTACATATACATATCAACATATAATCACATAAAACAAACATCCGGTTACCTTAATTGTCGTTACCACACACACACGATTTCCACAAGCTTCCTTGAACTGTCCAGTATGCGTGAACCCCTCTCGATTAGCCAACAACCTTTATCATGTCACAAATCTCCCATTAGCACAATATACCAACAAATCAAACCTCACAATTCCACCACATTAACCTAACCCAAGGTTCCAACACCCTTTACACGCATCAATAAGCTCTTAGGGATTACTCAAACACTACACAACCTCAAATACCTCGGATTCCTAAGAGCTATTACCGAAGACAACCTAAGGTTAAGCTCTAAACACACATAAACCCTTCAAAACTCACATCAAAGCAACAAGAACACAAAACACACTTCAACAACCCCAAGACAACCATTTCAATCGGTGGATTTCACCTCAACCCAGAAATCCAACCATACAACCGAAAATCCCAAATTTCAACCGAAGAAACTGGAGAGAGAGGAGTAGGGAACGCTTACCAACTTGAATCCAAGCTCCTGATGGACGAGAATCACTCTGGGACACCGAAAATGCCAAACCCTAGCACTGCTCCTCGTCTCTCTGCGTCGCTCCCTTCATTTCCTTTCTTTCTTTCACGTCCGACTGATCCGGATTTAAACAATTTTTCCGACTCTCGCCGCGGCTCCAACACTCCTCGCCGCGGCTCCACCAAAATTTCCAAAACAACGCCACTGGAAAGCTTCTCGCCGCGGCGTGGAGCTCTACCAGACTCCACTTGAGCCTTCCTCCGTCCTGATTCCTCCGGTCCTGAACACAATGCCAAGAAAAAAATATCATGAGGGGCATTACATATTGTCTATCAAAATGCCTTTTTTTTTCAATTGTCCTTCCATCATGTTGCCATTTATAAGTTGTAAAAACCTCATAATCTATTATTGTGTGATCAACAAATTTTTTTAGAAAATTTTTAGTGCATATATGCTTTTTCATGCAATGAGAAGTTGGGTTTGTTGATTCACAAGGACCATGCATCATGAAAGTCTCAACCAGATGATATAACAATGGGTCTTCATTTTTGTTAGGTGTTTTTGCACAAATAAGTCTGTCTAATTGCTCTCAGCTTCAAATCTTACTTTCATCACTTAAAATTAACAAAATATATGCATAGGGAAGCCCTCTTATAATATCTTGAAATTTTTAAATAGCATAAAATGTAATGAAATATGAAAAAACATGAATAGATATGAAAAAGAAAAAAAAGGCCAAATTTTGCGTCAAGAAAATAAAATATAAAAATTATATTAGAAAGAATTTATTGCATTTTAATCCTTGGGAAAATTATAGCTAAGTACCCAAAAGTTTCAAAAATTATAATTTACCCCAATTAAGGGTAATTTTGGAATTGTGCAAATTTTATGTCAAAATAAAACTTATGATGAGATGAACCTAATGATATAATGTATTAAGGTTAACAAAATTTATGTAAAAAAAATTCTGTATCAGGTGTCAAAAAGTGCATAATGCACAAAAAAAGGACACTGTGGACCCACAAAAGGGAGATAAAGTAAGAAAATGGTATATGAGCCCCATATTTAGACCAATTGGGATATGATTTTATAGTAATTTTATATCCCAATAAAGTTAAAACCGGTGTTCTAATAATAGTAAAATATACTGCTAAAGTAGCTTTATTTATTTACTAGTCCAGGATATATCTAGATAAATAAAGATGCAATATTTTTGGACAACAATGCCCTCAGTTTCATGGCTTATGCTGTGTGTGAGAGAAATAGCATTAAATTAATATTTTTCATGAATTTTCAAGAAACTTATGGAACATTGGGTGGCACATTTTCATTGGTTAGAAAATTCTATATATACCACCTCTTAACCCTTGCTTAGTGCAACATATTTGGGCAAGAAAATGATAGGAAAAGCTATGCAAAAAAACAAGAAAAGAAGGACGAAGCAAGGAAGAAAAAAAGAGAAAAATTCAAGGAAAAATCGGTAAGAATTTCCTTACTTGATCTTAAGTGATTTCCTTTGAGTTTTCAAGTAGTTTGAGTTAGTTCTTTTAGTTTTATCCCTTCCTCCTTATTGTGTAATTTTGGTCAAGACATAGGGGTGAGAGACAAAATATTTTCTTGCATAAGACTTGAGAAAAAAGTGTGAGAAAATGCAAGAAAAGTGAGTTTTGGAAGGTTTTGAAGCAAGTAAATGAAAAATCAATTTCTTCCTCTTTGTGCCTTGTTTTGGTCAGTTTAATAGGGAAGGAAGAAGTTGGATTTTCAAAACTTTCTATGTTAAAAATGGATTCTTTAGGTTTAAATTAGTTAAGATTAAGTGTTGAATTCAAGAAAAACCTAAAGATAAAGAATTTGGATTTTTAGGGTTTTAGTGAGACTTTGTGAATCCACCCTTGTTTCTAGTTGATTTAGTGGATGCTTAATGATGTTTTAGGATTTGAGAAAGTTCAAGAAAGCTTGTGGAAACTTTGGTTTCAAAGGCAAAGTTCAAAGTTCTCCAAGAGTTAGCTATGTTCATTTTATTGCTTTATGTTTTCTAAATTGTTTCTATGATTATATCTTGATGCCATATTGTTCTTGTATTGCTTTGTGATTGATTTTGGTTATTTGTTCCCTGGGATATCCATTTTCTAAGGGAAAATTCTACTAAAATTTTTATTTGACAATATGGTTCTTTGATGACTTTATGTGATTACATGTAAATTTTGTGAAACTTGTATGACATAATTGCATTGAATGAGCTAACTACTAAGATTTTCTCAAATCTCACTCCTCAAGCACTAAGATGATAGGTCCAAGTGATGGCAAAGTCTCTAAGAAGACAAGAAGTAAAGAGAAAGCTAGTGAAGACTAAAGTTTTAGCTGAATTTGTGATATATTACCTTGCATTTTGTATAAAATATTATGTTAACCCATGAGGCTATGTGTTACTACCTTTATGATCTCTTGAGTGTCTTATAATGTTATGAATCTAGTTTGGACAAGTTTGGAATATGCATGAATGTTATGATATTATTTTGAAATTTTGGAATGCAAAACTGTCCAATATGAGCATTGGATGGTTATACAATTACTGTTCATTAAAGATTTAGTTTTCTATATAAGTGATATATATGCTTGAAAACTAGATACATAGAAATTTCCAACAAGCTAAAGATCACCTGATTTCAATGTGTACATGATTTATTATGAATTTTTTAATATAGGTCAAAAAACCTACAAAAATAACTTTGGCCAAATGAACAGTAGGAATTGGATAAATTTATTATACAAATTGGCTCGGTGAAGTTCAAGTTTCATATTTTTCCATGTAGAAAATATTTTTAACTATTTTTAAAGACTTGAATTATATTCATACAATTTTTTTAATTTAGTTATGATTTTTCAAAATTCAGTAAAAAAAATTGAATTACCAAATGAATAATAATTTAAAAATTTAAATTTTTCTCATTTGATTTTTAAATAATTCAAGCTTCTAAACTAGCTTATTTTGACATCATATATGCTATTATATATGGGAAATAATATTAGAAAGTAAGGTATGACATCTCTCTTCTGGAATTCTATTGTATAAACCTCTGAAACAGACAAATATAATAATGATATTAATAACATAGTTGGAAATTAAATCATGATCAAATTTAAAGAGTTATTATTCAAAAAACTAAAGAAAGTTCAAGTGAATATAAAATTGAAAATATAGTTGCCAGCAATGACTTGTCTAAAAACTTTGTCTTGTTTGATGGTATTAATTCTCTCAACTTTAAATGAAACACCCTTGAAATTGAATCAAGATGATCAGATGGTGACTGAACTATCTGATAGCACTTTCTTGTGATCTCAGGCCAAGTAGGATTAGAGGTGAAAATTATAAATATATTGGATAACCAACCTATCTACAAATAGCAATGACATCTTGATAATTCTAAATCAAATAATGTGCACCTCCTGTAAAAGAAGATGGAAGTATAATCCTCCTTCCAGTGCTTGCGGCTCTCACCTCACCTTTAAGGAGGGCATCAGATAAACCACTATATACATTTCAGATCTAAGTTGTGTTTGATTATTCCTAATAAATTGTAATCGTTGTGTTTCTATCATTGTGTACAAATCAATTATGAATTGTTTAAATAATCTACCAAAATGAAATGGTATTGTATTCTCTCTATTCCTTCTCATTAATCAAAACACAAGGTTGGGCCTTATTTTTAAAGTAAAAATACAATTTGGGCTTTTTTAGCCTGGCCTGAACGAGCCACGGGCTGGTCCAAAAGCCCGCTTTCTTTTTTTTATTTTTTATTTTTATTGAAAATATTAAAAATACATATTATTTTATTAATTAATGATATATAAATTGTAAAATTTAAATATTATATTAGCTTTTAATCAATTTTTATGATAATTAGTTATACTAATTTAAATAATTATATAAATTTTTAAAAAACAAAGAATGAAAAATATTTAAGAAAATAAAAAAAGCCCATGGATCAGACTGTAAGCCCAATCACATGGACTTGGGCTTGCATTTTCAAGGCCGTATGTCAAATTAGGCTTTTAGAGCGGACCGACCCGATTTGCCATCTCTATGCAAGGGATTACAAAACTACCAGTAAAAAAAACAAGAAGAAAAGGAAAAAGCAAGGAGTGAAAAATTAAAATAAAAACTCATAATTTGATTGCATACTTCATACACAACAAATTAAAGCATGAACTTCTATATGACCAACAAAACAAAGCACCATCCACTACAATTCTATGGCTTCCTCCATGAACAATAAAATAAAGTATGACCCACTATAATCATATTGCTCCCTCCATGAACAACAAAACAGAGCATCACCCACCCGGGGCAGACGCAGCTTTTCATCCTGGGGATGGGGATTGGGGGGGGGCGGCGGGGGGGAATTATATATATAGGAAAAAATATAAATATTTTCTATCAATATTCATATAATATTTAATAATAGTGCGTGTGTTAATGATATAAGAGATACTTTTATAATTTTCCTCTATTACTATGCAGCCAAGTAAAATAGATTTATATAACATCTAAATATTCTTAAAAGTAGGACTGAAAAAACACTATACACATAATGTGTTTTCCTATTCATTGCATTGTTCCGAACACTATTTTTTTTGGTCAACAAAGCGGGGCGAAGGCCCCAAGGAGAAAACAATTACAACAAGGAACCCAAAGGAAAATGTTCTATGCATTCTTTTGTGTTGCCGTTTGTGGGGGCCTTCTTGTGGCCTAATTAAGGTGTCCTTCATAAGTCTAGCAAAAGGTTCTTCCATTCCTTTTTTTGGCTTCTTTCATATGCAATTGGATTTGTCTATGGTATGCACTTTGCTTCCTTTTTTTTTGTCTATACTTGATTTGATAATTTACATTATTTTTCCTCATTCATCCTTCTTCAAAGTTCATTCAATCCCTTTCAGGTTCAATGCACGCTTTTGCATATCGCAGCACCTGGCTTTCCATTACCTTCATATTCTTTCAAAGTTCAGTGAATTCCTCTTACAATCAGTTTGTAATGGAGGTGTGATTTTTCTGTGCTTATTATTATTTTTTTCCTTGATGCTGTTCTTTTGCAAAAGACATAGATTTGTTGATTTGATTCTAAAATTAAAAAAAGGTAAGCTTCTAAAATTAAATGATAGAGGATGAGTGATTTGTGGGCTTTGCTGTGTTTTCTATTCATACTCATTTTCACACTTCACTTCCTTGTATCATGATTATCAACATTATTTTTCCCCGTTCATCCTCCTTCAAAGTTCATTTGATCCATCTCAAGTTCATCCCATGCTTTTGCAGATTACGGTGGTTGGCTTTCGATCGCCCTCATATTCTTTCAAAGTTTGGTCAATCTTCTTATGCTCAGTTTGTGATGGAGGTGTGAGTTTTCTGTAGTTATTATTTTTCCTTGATGTTCTCCTTCTGTAGAAGACATAGATCTATTGGTTTGCTTCAGTTATCAAAAGATTAGCTTTTAAAAAAATGATAAATATTGACTATAACAAAGGAACATACATATATATATACTTCTTCGGGCTTTTCAAGCCGGCCCATCAAACTTGACTCATTTTGACAACTCTACCCTTACATCTCTTTCAAATTGAAAAGTAATTTGAGATTAATTCAATTTACTAATGATTTGGTTAAGAAATATTAGCATATCCATGTATATCTAATATGCATAATGCAAATTTCATGAGTTCATGATGCAAAGTCTATCCATCAACTTGGCGTACTTTGATTTGAATTAGAGAATCATTTAGTACTATACAAATGCCTTTGCAAAATGAACTTAACCTTCCAATCACTAGAAAATGCGAATCCAGTTTTTTAAATCCCATAAAGCCACTTCACCATACACAAACAAAAATGCTTATAGAGGTGCACCATACAATAACCATAAAATGCCCATCCATGCTTAATTAGTCATAAAAAAATGCCTTTCAACTCTTGAGTAATTAAAAAAGCAAAACTCAACAAAATCCCATTATCATCAAGCACCAACTTCCCTTAAGTAATCAAGTGCTGCTTCCACCACTAACATATCACACTTCATCTATTTTGGGAGTGAACCTTCCCTCTCCATGATTTGTTGTTCATGTATGGAAGCTTACACTTGTTGGAACATTTCTCCTTCATGATTTGTTCCATGCAACTTTGTAGTATGAGAAAGATCCCGTTGGGCTCAAATATTGAAAAATCTTCAAATGCCTTGACCATAGCATTAACAAGGTCATCAATTTTTTTTGGTGCTTCCTTGTGTTGTAATGATTGTGTGTCATTGAAGAAGCCTAAGTCCAAAACATTCAAATTTGGAGGCTAATAGCACAAAATATATCAAAGCCACATTCATAAGCAACTCGACAAAACTCATAATCATTTTCATCGATGTGACACAAAACGTTATCTTGCTATACAATACAATTTGGGACAGATATTAAGTTAAATGCAAATCCCAAATTAATTTATTTTGTGTTCTTAAATAAATAAGCAATATTATAAAATGCTGTAAAAGTGCCTTGAACTATCCAAATAAAAAGTACTCAGTACAAGATATATCTTAATCAAAAAAATATATTGTATAAAAGACACTTCCTCTCCTCTTATTGGCCAATATTTATGCATGTGCTTGGAGGGAATATTTTATTATTTAGGTAGCTAACATGAAGAAGTTTTCATTATGGACCATTGGATCAAGATTGGAATGAGTGGTTGAGATCTTTTCTTGAGGTTTATAAATAGCGAATTCCCCTTCCAATTCCCTTCTCATTTTCGGCCAAACATAGAGTAAGAGAGAGAAAGAAAACAAGTGAGAGAAAGAGGAGAGGAAGAAGGAAAAGCTTGAGGATCAATATCTAAGCTTAAGGTAAGTGTTCTCCTTCAATTCTAAGTTAGTTTTTGCATATGCTAAGGTTGCATGGATGATTTTTCTTCCTCTCCTCCTAGGGTTTTTAGTTTCGGCCAAGTGAGGGAAATCATGTGGGGGGTATGGTTTCATGAAATCAAGTTAAAAGAAAGCGTGTAGTAAGTGCCAGAAAGAGGTTTCCATAGGTTTTTATGATGGAAGCATGAAATTCCTTCTCTTGCTTACTAAAGGAAGGGTTTCAGCCAAGCTAAAAAAGGTATAAGGAGTTTGAATTTCATAAATTCAATGGTAGAAATGGATTCCTCATGTCCAAATTAGCAAAGAACAAGTCTGATTTTCAAGAGAAAGCCAATTATATGAAATATAAGTTTTTAGGTTTCAAGAATGAACTTTATGAAAGCCATGAAGAATTAGATGACTTAGCATGGTTTTCTTGATATTTTTAGACTTGGGAAGTGGTAAGGAAGTGATTGGAAAAAGCTTCAAGTAAAACGAAGTCAGTTTAAAGAGGAAAGGTTAAATCTCCAAGGTAGTATTACTTGCTATATTTTTATGTTATTACACAATTATGTTTTATGCATATTCTATGATATGAATATATTGACAACTTGCCGTGTTATTGCTATGATTGTTTTCTTGACTAGCTGGCTGTTTATTTAATGAAAGCTTAACTTTTGATGTTTTGTTGTTAAATCATTATATTGCTGAAATTTTTCTAGCCGACATGGTATTTTTATGCATTTTTAATGAATTGTGTAATACTATGAATGTTTTTAATGTAATGTGATTATGTAATTGCATGTGCAAATGTACTACTGAGATCTTCAATATCATCCTCCCAAGTTCTAACCATGTTAGGTAAAGCAAGGCAAGGGATGAAAGTTGAGAAAGAAGAAAATTGATGGAGAGGCAAAGTTAACGTTTAAAATAGTTGACGATGTTTTGCTCAATAAACATGCTTGGTATTTTATGTCATGGTTATGTATAAATAATGTAATGTAATGCTATATGATGTATTGAAAAGCATGTTATATTTTATTGAGCTATGGTATGGGATTATGAATGAAGATAATATGTATGTCCCTTTTATTGAAAGGATATGACATGTAAATGATTAAGAAAATTTAAGTATGTTATGTAAAAAGGAATGAGTCAAAGTATAATTCCTCTAGATAGAAGATATGAACTTATGAAGTGCTTTATGATAAGATAGATTATGAACTATTTTGTTCAATATGATATTAATAATGGCTTAGTAAAAGTTAAAAGTTAAAATTGAACAGTTCTTGAAAAACTGTAATTTTATAGTAAATACTATTAAGTTTGGAAGACTATAAGAAATCATACAGTACTTCAAAAATTTAGTGGTTGATATGTATGAATAGAGTTATGTTTCAAGAATGATATGCTACCAATTTGAATGTATTTGGAGCTATACAATGAAATATATGCATATTTCCGTAAAACTATTTTAGTAAACCCTAATGGTTTAAAATAATGCTCTATTATATTCAAGTAAAATAAATATATAAAATAAATATTTTAGAAAGTAGACATATAAAGCTTTTAAATGGTGTAAAGAATACATGAAACAACTTTGTATAGTATGAGTTATGAATTTTTTATTATGGGTCAAAATCTAAATAGAAACTGGAAGCAAAAATGAACAATAACGTTGAACAAATAAACTATATTAATTGATGAGTCCAAATTTTTTGCCATGAAGTTTGAGATGTGCATGATTTTTAAATACTTGAATCATAGTGAAATTATTTTTATGTATTTAATTATGATTTTTCAAAATTCATTATGCAACATGATGAATAGTGCATAAAAGCATAATTTTACGGTTTTAAGATTTCACTTGGTTTAAGTTCTCAGGAGCCTCTTTACTGCATTCAATTGATGTAGCATTCATGGGAAAAGTGCTCAAAAATGAAGATGTGACACTTTCTTTTCATCATTTTCAACATGTTTTCCCTTGATTTTTGATGATTAAATTCATCCAAATCATGCCTTGAATTGTGGTTAATTTCGATTATATCATTTTCCTGAAGTTTTATTTACTAATGTTGCATGGTTTTATATTGTTACGTCTTTACTATTTCTTGTAACATTTTTTAATAGGTCATATGGCATGGTTGGAAGTATTTAATGAAAGGTAAATTGGTCTTTGAATGGAAGGGAATTTTGTGGCATTTTTCATTTTTTACCTCATTTTTAATGTCATTTCCCATTGGTCACCTAGTGCCAACTCATTTCCACATCATCTTTTCTTTTTCTTTTCTTTTCCATTCATTTTGGATTTATTTTCCCTCATTCCTCCTTGATTAGGGTTTTGATTAATTAATTTGCATAGACTATAGTTTTGGCTGCATTTTGTGCACATATTATTTTATATGACCTAAGTACTTTAATGTGTCACATTTTTATATATAGGTCAAGATGCCATGGAAGGACATTTAAGGCCTTGTTGGTATTTTAAAAAGGCAAGGATGGAAGATTGAGAGGAAATAAATTTATTATTTTCACTTTTTTCTATTTATCTTAAATCCTAGCCTTCTTATCTTTAGATCAATGGCTAAGATTTTCCCAAGACACTTTGCCTTTGCTTCCTTCTCTCTCTTCACCCCCCTTAACTTTCACATTCAGATCTGAATCTCATTCGTACTCATCTCCCACGTTCTCCCTCTCTCATTTTCTCTCACTTTAAATTTTTTCATCATCTCTTCTTTTATTTTCTGACTTTTCTAGGAAAACTCATCACTTTCCTAGAAAACTCAAAGATTTTCTTACATTTTTCCACCAAATTTCAGACTCTCTCACCTACCAAAAGCTCCCCTTTTCCACATGCAAGAGCACTTTCACCTGTAATTTTCTCTCCTCTTTCCATTTCCATGAACCAATTGATCATTAAAAGGCTTGAAGTGGCAAAATTCATGGGAGCTTGCAGAGGAAGATGGATCATTCATGGTGGAGGCAAATGAAGGCTTGAAGCTTGAAGATGGCTACCATAGAAGCTAAGGGATGTCTCCTCTTCCCATTTTCTCTCTAGGGTTTCAAAATTTACACTTGATTTAGCCTACGTCGTTCGTGTTAATTAGATGGAAATTTGTATCCTGATGGATTTGAGTTGATTATGGAGCAAGGACGATTGTATCATCAAGACACCATCGATTCATTTCTTCCTTTCTCCTTGGAGTATGGCTGCAACGTGGACTTCTTCTCCTCTGTTTCTTGAGCTCATTTCAGCCATGAAGTAGGCTATCAAGTAGTTCCTAGCAATCTATTTAATCTCATTTTCATCCATATACATCCACACCTATTCATTTTCATTCACTCACATATCCATTCACCTCCATTAACCACTCTAATTTCGGCCCTAATAAACTAAGTTAGATTAGTCGTGCATTCTCATTCATTTGATTCATTCTCCTAGTTCATTTGCATGTATATTAGTTTAGGTGAATCATTCTATCTTAAGTTCACACACTTATACATCATACATATTATTTATACCTCTTGAAGAGACACAACTTAGGTTACACTTATTACTGTACATCTATCTTTTGTACCTAGTTTACTTTTAAATTGTACGATCATGACATGGCTGGTCAATTTTTAGCTTTGATCAAACAGTACATATCAATAATTTGAACCATTATGATTTTTTTATTTTGCATAATGGATTTTACATTAATCTTAAAAAATATATCTAAGCTGAAATATAATTTAGTAAACAAACAAGAAACATATGTTAGTTGAAAGCAGAAAATTGAATAATTAAAGCATATCTTTATAATATCGTAAGAGTCATGTCAAAAGCTTTACGTACCAAACACTCCCTCATAATCCGAACTATGCGGCACTCTTGAAGGCTTTTATGATATTGAAACAAGATTGTTGATGTTGTCTACTTTTTATAAAATCTCTAAATAATTAATTATTTTTTTTAATTAATTATTTTTTTAAAATAAGATAACTTTTTTTAAGCTGAACAAACAGCCCTAAATATATATACTTAAGTACATAAGTTTTTCCTTGGTGCAAAATCTTTATCCAAATATCTTGAAAAGAATATTATTAAGTGGATGCAAATTTTAATATAATAAAAAATATATGAGATAAATTTATGTAATGTTTTTATTAAAATAATTTATTATTTATGTATATATAATAAAATTGTAATGTTTAGTATCAACAATTATAAAACATATAGAGCCTCAATCCACATCTAATGATTCAAAACAATCTTCAATGAAGAGAAATGGAGAGGATTCAAATTCACGAAATGTACATATTTTAACAAGTAAATTAAATATTTAAAAATTATATAGATCAAGTAATCATACTCATTACACTACACTAGAATTGACTTTTATTGGATAAAAACACCAATAAAAGTGAAACAAAAGACTTTAGTTAGTGCTTATTTAAAAAAAATTAATAAATTAAAATTGAATTTAGTTGGTGTTTATTTACATTTATTGAAATAAATACTAACTAAAATACCAACTAATTAAAGTACATATCTTAGTTGGTGTTTATTTAAAGAAATACTAACTAAGGTCTTTACTAATTTTATCTTAAAAAACACAAGTCATATATCAACAATTTTAACCGTTAAATGAAAATAATCTAATGGCTCATATCTTTTCCTTTTTCTTTCCCTTAGCTCTCTCTCTCTCTCTCTTTTCAACTCATCCTCATGCGTACTACCCTTTGTGCTAGCCTCTCTCTCTCCCTCTCACTCGATCTGTGTCTCCTACGTCTTCTTTCTTCTTTCGTGCCCTTCCCCCTATGCCACCCTTTAGCCAATCCCAACCCTTCTCACGCCCTAACTACCTTCACCCACATTAGATCCTTCATTCCCATCAAGAATGTAACATCTAAATTTTTCTGATTTTGTTTAAATTCTGGTTTAGAGAATTACTGCATAGTTAGAATTAAAAGAACTTAAATATCTTATGTAGATCAAACTAGGGACTAAATTGCAAAGGATGATTAGGGACCAAATCGCAAAGAAAGTTGGATGGCATAATTGAAAATATTAATTATTAGCAAAAAGACAAAAAATGGGACATAGATGTCATTCGCTCAAAGAAATTATGTATCCAGTATTTGCCAAGACTGATTATAGAAGATGATTCAGGAAAATTATTGTAATAAATTATACTCTAATAAGCAAAATTAGAAAATCGATCCAAAGTTCCATAATCTGTAAATTAATAAGAATTAGAAAATAAGTCTAGATCAGGAAACTCAAATATATTAGGGCATAAAAAGAGATACTAGATTTTTCTATAAGGTTTAAATATCCATAGAATTGGCCTAATGGATATTGGGCCAAAATTAGAGTTCAGGCCCAGTAAGACTGCACCGATTTCTTAATGGGCCAAGAGTACTATTCATGGAGGCCCAATAAAAGTGTAGAAAACCCTAATAGACTAGGGATGATTTTTGGGAAGTTCAGAAATATTATTAACAAGAATGCTCAAATGATGTCAAGAAATGATAAAGAGCTCAATAAGTCAAATTCACCTGATTCCCAAGCTGATTAAATTATAAATGACCTAGTAGACTATGTAATAATCAAGAATAAGTCCAAAATAATTTTATAAGGTTTATAATAATTATCTATACACAGAGATTACAGGAAAAATGAATCAGGACTAATTTTATCGGTGTTTTCGGTTAGAGCCCAATAAGGTAAAATATCTTCTAAAATAAATTCTATGGGTTTATAAATTATTAACTAAGGTTATAATGAGTTTGAAATTCATATTTTAAATATATTTATGCATAAAAAATTTACCAAACAAAATTTACATAATCAGAGGTCGGAAACCCGGTATATGTTGAAATTGAGCCAAGAATTAAATGGTTTAAGCCCAAATAATTAAAGGCACCATCTTGGGCTGAATTATTACTCAAAATGGCGTGCAAATAAGAAGAAAAAGGAGTGGAGAAAAGTTAACCACCATGCATGATACTATTTCAAAGATTAGATGTCAAAATTGGAAGTTTGGATGAAGTAAGCTTATGTAAGCATAATGATGCATTATTTACCTTATTTGGAGATAAAAGTGGCATCCAAATTAATGATAAAAGAGAAAAAATTAATTAGATAACAATTATGCGAAGAAATTAGGTGTATGGTGGAGAAAAGAGGTGATGTAGTGCAATTTTGGTCCTTGGAGCAAAATTTTATCCAATGGATGGAGTTGCTTCTTGTTGTCTATAAATGGCTTTTCCTCCCCTCCATTCTTTACACCAAAAATGAAAATCCATCATATATTAGTGAGAGAGTGAGTTATAGAGAGATTGAGGAGAAGAAGAAAGGAAGATTTGCAAGTTTAAGGTAACATCTTTTCCCTTTCTTGCATTTTATTTCTAAATGATTGTTTAGATCTTATATTTCTATGATTAATAGGTAGAAAACATGTTTGTGTTATGAATATGATGATGATGTTGGATCAAAATGGTGAAAGAATGATAAACATGCTATAAATTTTGCATGAATAAGCATGAACATGTGATAAACATAATGAACATGCTAAAAGATTCCTTTTGATCCTAAATGTTACCATGCCAAAATGAAATTATATTTCTTGCAACTATTTCTAAATATTATGCTAAGAATGGGATTATGATGTTATTGGGATTTTCATAAATCTCACCCATCCAATATCTAACCATGATTAGGTCCAAATCATGTGAAAGGCAAGGAGGAGGATTGATGAAGAAATATTTAATAATAGGAAGGATATTTTGGATGTTTATGTAACATTAAAATTCAATGACAATCTGTGTTATAATTATGTAAATTACATGTGACTCCTAGACAATGAATAAAGTTTGTTTTAGATCAATTTTACATGTGCTATATAACTACTATTGAGAGAATGGTATTTTGGAATTTTATGGAATGAAATTTGAAAAAATTAGGGTAAAATTACAAGTAACTTCATAAAATTTACTGTAGCTATTTGCCTAATAAAATTTCAAATTAATATTTTTCTTCATAGAGTATTTTAAAAGATGAATTTAGTAATTTGAATCACCCTTAAACGATTTTTTAGAATTAGTTATGATTTCTCGAAGTTCAACCAAATTATTATAGTTACCAAATAAATATTAATTTTTGGTAATTTTTTGAATTTGGCCAAATTTGCTTTCAAATGTACCTAATTGGAACTCAAATCACTAAAAACGAATAGTAAATAGTTCCTAAAATTAAGGTTTTAACGGAGAAGGAGCTCGAATTCAGTGACAAATAATTCTTCACCCACATCAGATCCTTCATCATCGTGAAGGAGCTTCGGTTGATGACGATAAGGTTTAGGCCATGGCGAGCAAGACCATGGTGAAGGCTTTTTCGTCTAATGTCGTCAATGCTCCAGTGATGAGAGCGTAGGTGCTATACATTGCTTCCAATGAGGTCCTTTTCAAATTTGAGGATGGAGGATTTCCATTCGATGCCGGTTTGATGCCATCAATGATCCGGTGATGAGAGCCCAGGTGCCGTACGTAGCTTCCAATGAGGTCCTTTCTTTTTTTTGGCTGAACATAGCTTCAAATGCTCAACTGCTGCTTATTGTTTTTGTGTAGAAATTTTCTTTCTTGGTTTTTTTGGGCCAAAATGAGGATGGATGGTTGGAGATTACCGTAACTTTGGTGAATTTTTTTGTTGTTTCTATTTGTTGATTTTTGTTCAGTTGATCATATTAAACATTTTATAAATTTTGATGATTTGATCTATTTGATGTTTCTTGTGTGTCTTCTTCTATACGGTCATGAATTTAATTTCTATTCTTTTCTTCTACTGGTACTGATATGCTTTTACAAAAAAAAAAAAAAGGTTGTTCTGACTTCTTTTAAATAAAAATAGAGTAAAATTGGTGTTTGTATATATAAATGATAACTGAAACGCCAACTAAAGTGGTTTTTAAAACTAAAGTGGATAATATAAAACCCATTTTAGTAGCTGTCGTATAAATGCTAACTAAAATCTCTCCTTTTTTATTAGTATTGGAGTGGTTGGTATTTTTAACACCAAAAAAAGTAAAAATAAATACTAATTATTCTCTTTTTTTGGTTTAGTGTTAAAAATGTTAAATTAGTTAAAATCATTTAATATAATCTCAAATACTTTGAAATCAGCATAATCTAATTGTTTATGATTTGTATTGATTCATTTTTGTTCCCCTATGAAATTTACCCATTCATTGATTATTTCAGAAAAATATGACTAATATGGTTAATCCTAAAAGTTGATTAGGAGCTATATTGTAAAGATATTTCAAGAAAATAAATGTATCCATATCAAATATGTATTCCTTAAAATGCACGTATCATACTTCACAATATGATAATATATTCCAACATTTTTATCATTTTTTCCGTCCCAAAAGTTTCAAAATTACTCAATATTTAAAAAAAAACTCAATTTTCAATTGTTTTTTATGAGTAAATGCCTATATACAGATCTTTTCAAATACTTGTTTGAATAAATTTGAATTTTAATATTATTTATGTTTTTCATTTATCCTAAAATTTTGTTGTATATATACCCATGCATAGATTAGTAGTAAATTAAATTACATGCAATATTCAAATACAAAAGTCAAGGTGAATTCTAAAACTAGATTTCTTATTTTGAATACAAAGTTATGTTGTGATAATAATTTTGAACACAAAAAAAAGTTACTTCCTCCTGTCCATATTATAGGGTGTGTGACCAATTTTCATATCTATTAAAAAAATTGAATAACATTCTTAAATACACCTAAAGTTTTAAATTTGTCCCTATTTATTGAGGAAATGTTACAATAATTAAAGCAAACAATTTTATTTGAGAAGTCAAATTTTCATGAGTGATTATACTTGTAGGAAAAGGAGAAACAACCAATTAAATATGACAAGGTTAAAATTATCTATTTGAGTCCCTACACTTTATATTGTGAATCAAGAAAAAATGGGTCTCATACCCTATATTGTGGTCTTGAGGGATCATGTTGCAATATTCAAATACAAAGTTATTACGTCAATTGAAGACAACGTAATGTTGTCAAGTGCATAGGTAGGTAGATGCATGTTTCTCTTCTATGGTCCATAGATAACTAACTCAGCCGCCAACTCCAAACCTAATTACGAAATCTACAATTAAGCCCCGCAAAGTGCGGAAGGGAATCATATCTATTAATTATATGTCTTAATTAACACAAGCATAGTCGGTTCAATCTTGGCTTTCCCAAGTCTGCCATGATAATTAACCTCCACACAAGAATGTTGAAATTTATTTTTCAAACTTCCAGTAATGCATGGACAAGCGTGCCATTATCAATATATTAGTAATATTCAATTCATTCAACATAAAAAGTACTTCCTCCATTTTAGTTTACTCTTTTTAGTCCATATTATAAGATATTTTATATTAATCAAACATATTAAAGAAATTATTTTTTCACCTAAAATCAATACAAAAAATATCAATATTTCATATTTTACCCTTATTAAATAGCATATTTTATTATCATTATAGGGTTATAAATGAGAAGAGATGAAGAATTAAATATATGGGTAAAATGGAAAAAAAATATTCAGTATCCTATATTTTGATCCAAAAACTTATTATATAAAATACTATATAATATGGACTATAGGGAGTATAAAACACTTTTAATTATCATACACAAATCAAAGGTGATAATTAATAAATAAAATTTTTCAGTATTTCCTAAACTACTTTCATTTAAAATAGTTGACCAATAAATTAAACTTCCTAACATTAATTAAATTTCATCCTTTTTCAGAAGTATTTTGGATAAAAAAAATTAAATACAATACGTAATTTATAAAATATTATTATGAAACATAAATTTCTTTAAAATGTGTTTTATATAACTTACCAGAGGGAGTAAAATTTATAGAGATTCATCTACAAAATGTAAAATTAGTGACTCCTATCCTGCTCTGTGTAATTTTTTTTAATTATATTTTTTAACTTTTGTTTCATATTTCATTGGGTTTTGTGTTATTTTATTTTATTTTTACTATTTTTCTACGTATTTCAATAAAATTTAACTGTTAAAAAATAGTATAATTTTCAAGAAACTTTTGAATCATCATCATCATCATCATATCTCTCTAGCGTATCGCACGGAAAAAAATCTAACTAGAAAGATATTTATCAAAAACTCCAACAACGTTATTCCCTTTGTTTAAAGTTATTTTATAGTCACCAAGAATTACAGGGACGGACCCAGGAACAATTTAGCCCCAAAAAAAAATTGGGAAACACCTATGGTAACTAAAGAAAACTTTTCCTTTCGCCCCCTGAGAAAATTTTCATTCGCCCCCTGGAAAGATTTCATTTGGCGCCCGCAAGAAAATTTCTATTCACTTTTCTCATTTTTTGCACCATTTTTGTACGACCAACCTCATGACTTGCATTTTTAAATCTTCTATCCATCATTCATAGAGACTAACGTAGGTAATTAGCTTCTTATTGGGTCCTTCATTTTTTTCAAAAAGAAATCTCAAACATTTCCCTTATCTCAATTATAATAATTTTACTAGTATAATTTTTGTGGTGTTTCATGAGTATTTAATTTATTTAAATTTTTAAATACAAAAATTAATGCTAATAACATATATTTTTTATTTATTAAATATTTAAATTATATTTTAAAAATTAATATTTATGTTAGACACATATTTCGCCCCTTCAAGTAAAATTCCTGGTTCTATCCCTGTGGTAAGAAACCATTAATTATATTAAATTTTACCAATGATTTGACTAAAATACCCATCACTAATGATTTTCATTGAATCAACAAGGTCATGGCATAATTGATAGATAAATGAGTTCTCTAAACATGCTATTATATGTTTGATCTCTGGATGGAAAATACTGAGAAGTAAAATTCATTGATCTCTATACTTTGAATATATTAATAAAACCCATTTTAACAACTTTAAATGAATTAGTTTTCGGCTGGGTATTGGTGAGAAAATGTAAATGAGGGAGCACACGAAGTTGAAAGAATGTGGAAAACGATGATGAAGGCGGACAAAAATCGTTGTGCCTAATGTCGAACTCATTTTGAAAAACAAGGAAAACTTGTCATTAATAATTCGCAAAGTTGAAAAGTCCACCGCCCTTTTGTACTATTTTCTTTCACAAAATATACTTCAAATTCCTTAAATACCCTTCAAGGAGCCGCACTATAAATACAGACTTCCTAGCAAAGCCACCCCTACATCCTCTTCGAACCATAGAGTCAGTTGCCACCAACTTTCCAAAATCCCCAGCTAACTAATTTAGGCCATTAATTCCACCATCTTCTTTTCATCCAGCCATGGCCTTTAACATTAGCTTGAGGGTTTTTGTGACGCTTGTTCTTCCATTATTATCTCTCGCTCTCCAAGGCAGTACTCTTGGTAAGCCTTAAATCTATCAACTTCTTCACAAAAGTTGTCTTTTGCAAGTGTGTGTCTCTCTCTCTATCTGTCTGCATATGTTTTTCTGTCTGTCTATTTGATATATATATTCATAGAGCTTTAAGATTAGAATATAAAACGGCGATGGTGGATTTCAGGAGGGATAGAATGTGAGAATCTAGGCCAAGACAGATGCTCATTTGCAGTGTCATCCGCTGGAAAGCGCTGCGTTCTGGAGAAGAGCGTGAAGAGGAGCGGCGAGGAAGCATATGTCTGCAAAACATCAGAGATTGAAGCAGACAAACTCAAGGATCACGTCGAGACTGACCGATGCATCAACGCTTGCGGGTTGGACCGGATGTCCCTCGGAATCTCATCCGACTCTCTTCTTGACTCTCACTTCACCCAGAAACTCTGCTCCACTAGCTGCTACCATACTTGCCCTAATGTGGTTGATTTGTACTTCAAGCTCGCCGCCGGTGAAGGTACATACTTTTACATATACGCACAGCTTTTTAGTTTCCTTGGTTTCGCTTTTGGATGATACTGTTTGAATCAGTTTGGGCACACATCGGTTTATCTGTCTCCTGATTTGGTCAAACCTAAGCGATACCCGGATCCTCTTAAGTACTTTAAAGAAATAGTTAGAGAGAAAAAGCAATAAAGTGGTGGGTCCCACCTCTATGTATAACATCTTCCTATCTCTCTATAACTTCACCATGAAGTGCTTTAAAGGACCCTCTTCAAATATAAGATTCTTATTAGATTGGAAAATCTTGAGGTTTTGGTATTTAATTTGATGGATATATGTGCATGTATGTAGGTGTGTTTCTTCCCAAGTTATGTGAAGCAAAAGGTGCTAATGCACAAGCAGCAATGGCTGATGTGAAGAGCTCTGGTACTGTGGCAGCATATTGAGCTGTGCCCTCTGAATTTCATAGCCAAAATGAACCAAGCCTCCACCTTATTGATTTTTCAACAGAAGAAAGAACGAATATTCACACACACCCACACATATATATACAGTTTGCTTGTTGGTAATATTAATTATTGAGGTTGCACCAAATGATGCAGGTGGTTTAATTTGAATGTGTCATTATATATATATATATTCTGTTCATTTGTTGTATTAATTGGTTTATTTGCTGGATGTACTTGTCTTTACAGCAATAAGGTGTAGCTTCCACTCTTCTGTAATTCTATTATATATATACTTTAAAATTAAATTAACTAATGATTGTGAATGAAAAGCAAGGTGTTTTTTTCTTTCTCATTATACTTAGAGAGGGAATATTCCGAAATTATATGGCTCAGAATTCATCAACGAAACTACACTACCCCAGGCAAAAATAAATAAATATATGTGGTCAAAGTGACAAATAATTAACCAATTCAATTCACATATAATTTACAAGCTATGACTTTGTATTGTCTCAATTTGATCAAAGTTTAATCCTTTTCTACTTTTTTTTTTCCAGCATCACATAATGCTTCTGAAATGATCGCATCACCTTGAAAGAGGTGCATAGGCAATTACAAGAATTTTAAAACTATTGAAAATTACTTTAATACAGATTGTCAGACACGAACTGCAGAGTAGTAAAAGAGAGATAAAGATCGAACGTGGAAGGGTATAATAAAAAATTTATATCTTGATTCAACTGAACTCGCTGCTTACGTTCAGTACTTCCCTCGAGAAATATTCAAGAAAATCATTTTCACTATAACAAACACAAAAACAATATGCGAGACGCAGTTTCTTAAGAAAAGTTAAAAGGTCAAAGCATCAAAGGTTGGCTGCGATAAATCCTCTCTTTCATTTACTTCTTTTCAAAACAAAAAACAAAAAAAAAAACAAAAGTTAGGTAGGTACGTGGATCGAAGCAGTAATTTTGTGTTTTAAAAATTGTAACTGCTTCGGAAGTTAAAATTTCGTTCCATTAACTAGTTTTTGAAATCAATTCGTTGAGTTATTTATTTAGATAAATTGAACCCAACTGTTTGGAACAATATTTTTTTACTTTCTATGACGATGTGCATTTGGTGAACAAAATGAACTCATTTATTGCTAATTGTTACTAATTTAGAGAGTTACGCATTACAAATTTAGAAAATATTGTAACAATTACAAAATTATTGTTACAAATTTAAAACTTATGTATTACCACCTGTAATTAATTTAGAACTTTATTTGTCACAAACTTAGAATATTACTCGTAAGCATGTTATAAGATTATCCCATACTATAAATAAAATGGAAAATGGTTTATATATAAAAATTTAGTAATTACAAATTTATTAATTTAGAATTTTAATATATTTGTTAAAAAGTTGTTATAAATATTTTTATATTAAATATATCAATTCATTCTGCAAAAGTGATGTAGTCGACATGATTTACTCGGATATTTCTGGAGAATGAACCGAAAGTAAGGTCAAAAGAAACCAGTAAAATAATTATAACTTTTGAGGAAGAAATAGTCAGCATGGGCGTATATTGTAACCCAATAAGAACATATTTGTTTATAATTGAAAGCCAGACAACTCGCCTGTTTTGGCCTTAATTTTCCAACAACGGATTTGATAAATTATAAATGCCTCCAAACATAATAGATAATGAAGATCGAATTCTTCCACTACATTGGTCAGTGAAACTTTGAAGTTATAAGAGTAAAAACCGATAAATTAAAAACAATGATGTGTTTGCAAAGTATAACAATGGGATTGTGAAAGGAACAGTTTAAAGTAAACAAACTAAGAGCACCAATATTAACATGATCCAGTGAACAAGAATTAATTTTTTTTGCTAGAAATATAGGAATTAATATTTGATACAAGTATGTATTCATTTTAATCTTTTTTATCAGATGTAATTTATCTGCTAATTGATTAATTGAGAAAGTATTGATAAATGAGGAGCAAATTGTAAAAATTAATTGATTAAAAGAAATTACAATTATAATTATAGAAATTTGGATTCTCCCATTTGTATTTCTCTCAATTTAGTTTAATTTTCAGTTGTTAAATTGATATTTATCTGATCAATCGCAATTTTATTAAATGAAGTTAAAAGTTTTGAATAACATATTTTCAGTAATTGATCTGGCCCATTAAATATTAATCTAATAGCCAAATACTAGAATTAAGACAAATTAAGAAAAATCCAAATTGGGAGAATCAGATCTTTGATTAAAGATAAATGTCGAAGTAATACTATATTTCTTCTTTTAATACAATGTCAAGGTCAATTAAATATTGATCTAATACGATGACTTGTGCATAATTTTTACATTTTTTATATTTTATATTGATGATATATTAGTATGTTAGAGATAATGCTATTTTAATGACCAAGACAAGTTGTGAGAAAGTAAATAAATTAGAGGTTAATATTGCAAAAATGAATTTTTATCAAGACAGTGCAAACATGAAATTAATATATCAATATAAAATATAAAATCATCAGCAAGCTGCATTATTCACAAATTATGAATTATGCAACTCATTTTCTAAAATCCATGCAATACTCTGATCCCAATATTTAGTTAAAGGATATGTGTGTATTATGTGAATAGGAAAGTTTGAACCTCTTCACTGTGCATAACTTGGTACACCCTTGCCACATGTGAGCTAGGCTCATGCAGCTAATGGATACATTTTAACATTCCTTACGTTTCCTACAGGTTTCCTTAAGTATGGGAACGTTTAAATGTGATTAAAAAATATTGTTGTCAATTATGTACACTAATCATTAGTCAAAAGAAAGTCTAGTCTCTTTGTCTACGGATAACTAACTTAGCCGCCAACTCTAAACCTAATTACGACCTCTCCAATTAATTATTACTATTAATTATTTTTTAAAATGTCACTATTGGATAGAACTAAAGTCATTACCTAATTATCATGATGCTTCTTTTGCATATTTAGAAGGCAACTACACCAAACATTTTTCTTATTTTCTAACTTTCTAGCTATAGTGTATCAAATCTCTCATGGGAAAGTTTACATTTTTCTAAATTGTTTTCTTATTAAAAGAAGTATATTCATATTTTAAATGATAGCAATCAAGAAACTTCGTTTTTGGCCCATTAACAAACCAAGCAACTTCAAGCCGATAGAGCGAAGAATAAAATTCAAATGAGACTTTTATGCCAAGTTTAATAGAAAAAACCAGTTTTGTCTGTTTCTCTTAGAAGTATTGGTCATGAAGAGCTGAGTCCGTCATTGATAGCGGGAATATTTCAAGATACTCTGATCCAAAATATAAGTCATATTTGATTTATTGCATAAGAATTAAGAAAGTTACTTTTACTTATTAAATCTATCAAATAAATATATTATTTTCTCATAATATCTTTATTTAATATATTGCATTTAGAGTTTACTATCTCTTTTATATTTAATTGTAAGTAAGAAAAAAATAGAAAAAAAAATATTTAATACTCTAGAAATTACCAAATAGAACTTATATTTTGAACCAAAAAAAACTTCCGAAAAAGAATTTATATTTTGAATCAGAGAGAATAATTAATTTGGTCGGGTCTTTAGCATTCGTAAGTGTGATATGCTGTGATGTTGAATCAATTTTCTGGCTTTAATGGTTGTTATTGCTTAGATGAATGAATAGAAGCTTATATATTTCGCAATTTTTTATTAATTGAAATGTTCTCTACGTATAGCTTACTGATCAAAGCACGTTTTCAATTGTACTTTGAGTACTCAATTAGCATACCACTACTACTAGATAGAATTAAAAAGTTTGAATGGTGCCAATTGACAATCTCCGTAATTTGAGGAGAGTTGTTTACAATGTCAATTTGGAATAGAATTTAAAATTTTGAACGATGCCAATTGACAATATAATAGTTATTTGAGGAGAGTCGCTTGCAATGTCATAGTCATTAATTTTTTCGAATAAAAGCTTTTTATAAGATGGATCTTAAATACTCACTAAGTTCAAGAAATGTTTTATGATTTAAATAACACTTACAAAAGTATTTATAAATTATTCACCAGTAAAAACTTCACATTGGCAACAAAAGTCAATCCCATGCCATTGTAGGGTTTAGAAAAGATTCTTATTAACTAAGCTAATCTTTGTTAGCAATATCATAGTTTATTCAGAACAACTAAGTACCTATTTAGTTTTTTGTTTGGTTTCCCAAACTCACAATTTCAAACCTATATTAATTCCATTGTTGTTTAGCTCATTTGTAAAGCTTATTTTGTAAACTTACTTTTACCTTTAAATCATGATTTGATTAGCAGACTGAAGAAAATACTTTTGAATTCACAAATTTATTTTTGTCTCACAATCAATTTATTAAACTTATTTAAAATATATATATATCAAAACATAAATCACATTATGACGAACTTACTTTTATTTTACTTTCATTTTGACAAACTTCATTTTGCACTTAATTTTCAAGCTTCAAACTGAATGGGCTCTATGTGGCCTTGTACTTGCACTAAGTCTAAGAATGACCTAGATTTTCAAACTTATAAATAGTATAACTTCTTTTAAGTTTTTATTTTATATTGATTTAGTTGATCTTTTGTGTTAAAATATCCAAATATAAAAAGCTGTAGAAAATCACCAACAAAATCCTAGAGTAGTTAATAGATAACTAGATCTCTTAAGTATATTATTTTAGGTTCAATCATTTGCCATATGGATAGAAAATGTCATGTTGGCAGAGTCAAAACACATTTTGATAATTTCTATACCTTAAAAAAGGAAGAAATTAATCTTTACTATTACCTGGAAGATACCTTGATCCTCACTCAAAAAAAGGTGTAGAAAATCATATTATTGATAAGTTCTAAATTACACGGAAGCCTCCTCTAACTCTTCATATAAAGCTTGTCGGATGATAATTGTTTAAGCTTTTTAGTTTAAAGTCGATTTAAAAACATAAAGAAAACATAAAGGAAAAAGGTTTTAGTAGTAGAAAGCTGGATTGAGTTGGGCCAGATTGTATAGTTATTTGGCTCTCACACTTTTTCTTTTAATAAAAAAACTACAGAAACAAAAAATGCATAAAACTCGTAAGTCCTTTTTCAAAAAGAAAGGGCCCCGATTTAACCACTGCCCTTACAGCTAATAGGTTCCTCTTAATAGAAGAATCAAATTGTGCGAAAAACAGCGTATTTTCATTTCAAAAGATTGCATCATCAATAGAAATGAGCATATCATATACAGTGTACAGATGCAAATAAATTCTAATTAAGTCAATCTCTTACCTTTCTTTGATTAGAGGGATTTAGGGGGAAGGAAAGATGAGGGGAAAGAAAATTAAATTTTTTCTTTATTTGGTCCAATAAAAGGGAAGGTGAAAAAAATTTGAGATTTTTCCTCATTTAGTTCAATAAATATAATGGGAGGAGAAAAAAAATTTTAATAAATTTTCCTTCCTTCTTCTCCTACTTCTCCCCTCCTTGGAATTTAAAAAAAAATAAACAAATTTCTTACCTTCCTTTCCCTCTAACATATTCAAATAAGAAAAAATTAAAATTCCCCCCTTTCTTCCCCCTCCCCTTCCCTCTCACCATTAAAATCCCTCACCTTCTCTCCTCTCTCGTCCATTAAAATCCCCACTCCCCTCCATTGAACCAATTTTAGCCTTAAGAGTTAGTTGCCTAAAAAAAAATCTAAAGACTGCAATGCAATAGATTCCTTAACATTCTTATCATGAAAGTGAACATTCAATCAGCCGGAGAACAAGCGAAGAAAAAAAAAAACAATATCCAGTAACAAATCTATACAAGTCACGCAAAAAGGTTCTGATCAATGCAGCTCATTTTAAACTTTATACAATGAACAGAAAAATGTCTGATTTTCATGAAAAGTCATATTAGTCCTACATTTCATCCAGCCATATTAGTTCAATCCCATTTCTGTTACTCCTTGAGAGGATATGGGGCTGGTAGTGGTTGTCAAGAAGGAAAGAGCTTTCTAAAAAAGAAAACTAGGCAAAGCATATTTGAATTCCAATGAAGAAAGGAAAAAGGATCCCTCACAAGGGAGGGGAAACAATATGACATTTACCAAACAGAATCAAGAAGAGAACCATCGTGGAAAGCATTGCAATCAAATGCATACACGAGGAAAAATAGAGTTCTAATTCACAAACATAAGTACGCATGTCATGTCTGAACACCCTCTGAAGCACTATGTCCACTAAGTCAATACTCTTTCACCTTCTTGAGAAGAGTTGTGGTAAACTCAGCATCATCCCTGATAAAACTCCACCATAGATATGAAAGAGGAATTGTGGTTGCATGCCAAAGAGCATGAGCATCCACATATCCCATATAAGGTGGGAAGTCATATATTTCCAAGAGCATAGCCAGCCCTCCTCCCACCACCACCACCCATAACTTTAACCGTGCTGGATGGCGGCTCATACCGGCCCAAATTGCCCAAATTAAAAGCTGTGAAACAGCCATTATGAGGCACACTTTCATGTTCCAACCTGCAAAACAATATAAATGCTCAGCACATCCCCCCAAGAACACTAAACAGCATGAACACTATTAATGATCAGGTCATGTTCAAATAATTCATATTGACCACAAGCTAAAGAAGTTAATCTTATGAAAAAAAGTCATCATTTATCATGTCGTCATACGCTCACAAATATGTCCATAAAAGATACCAGGAATTTGAAAATACAACCTAAACTAGGACTACTAAGATTTAAGGGACAAAAGCAGTGCTCCAAAAAAAGGAGTTAACAAGATGGAGACAATGATTGTAGCACCAAGGATAAAATAAATGTCCAAAATTAAAGACAAAAACCAACATATGACTGTTGTAGTAAAGCGTATCTTCAGTCATTTGCAGCATCTTTAATAGCAGAATTATCAGATGGACCATTTAACAGGTATCTCATTTGAAAATAGAATATTACCATAATCAAGTTGGTAGACATTTAGAAACAAGATATGAGTTGTCAGAAAAGCAATCAGGGGAGCAGCAACCATGACTCTTGAAGCCTCATCTCTCAAATTAAAAGCTCTGAGTATTGCCAGAATGAGGGTAAATCCCAGCAAGGCCACCGCAGAAGAACAATCCAGCTTTTCTGTTAATTCCACATCTCTACAAATAATAGATTAAAATCCCCCATTAAATAACAAAATTTACAGTATTATAACCCTAGAGCCTCTTCTTCCAAAATAATGAGTGTCTTGACAAGAATATAGGTGTGTCCATGCATGTCTATCCACTTTATATTTTATTATTTTTGTTTAAAAAATAGATAGATCAAGTATTTGTTTTGAAACCTCATAAATAACTACTTTTTAGGCAAAGACTTTTGCATATCAAAGAGACCAAAATACCAAATTCCTCCAGAGACTAGAGTGCCATTAATTCAAAAAACAAAAGCAATATATCGGCAGTTTTTAATGTCCAAATAACTACCCATTATTCACTAACAACAATTACCTATTGCTTAAATTAAGATTTTTCTATGTCTAACAACAATTACTCGAGATGCTAGAGTGCCAATTTTGTATGCTTTCTAAATAACCTTCAGCGCCATGTATATTAAGTAATAGAAGAATAAAAAATAATAAGTCAACAACTACCACAGCACAGCTGAACTTCAAAAGATCAATTATAATATGTATCATCTAAGTTGATAAAGAAACTGCCTTTTTTATTAATGGAATGAATGCTGCCAGCTAGTGAGCACAAGCTGTAGAATAAGTGATCCATACTTAAGATATATTTTATCTTCTTCATATGGAAGAATAAAAAGAAAAGAAAAGAAAAAAGATCATACAATGCAGAAAATCTCTCCCTTGTCGATAAGCCTTAAGATTACTAATGACTAAAATTTCAATGTTAAGGAACCAGGAAGAAAATAACAACAGTGCTTCAAGGGGTAGTTCTTCAACACTAAATCATAACAGTGTACAGCCCAGATCACTTAAGGTAAACAAGAAGAGAATAGCTTACCTACTATGAAATACAGCACTCCAAAACCATGAATTCATTGATAGTATCCCATAAATGTGCCACAAGCCGGTGAACTCATAGTAAATCTTCTTACTTGATCTCAAACACAACTTATAGTACACAAGAATGAAAAAGGAGACCCAACCATGGAATTGCACAGCAAGATTAAGGGCAGATAATGCAACAGCCACAGGTTCCTAAAACCATAGATAACATAACCACATGTTAGAATAAGAGATCAAAGCCAACCAAGCCATATCAAACTAAATTATTTCTCACCCCAAAGACAAAACTAGGTTATTTCTTTTTGAGATTTATGTAAGAACCTGAATCCCATAAACACGCTGAAATGGCCATTTTCCATGATACTTAACAGGCTTGTCACCAAGTTTCATTCTTTCTTCCTCTCTAGCTAGCATGCAGTGGTAGCGACAATCAGTTCGGCAATCCCACTGTTTCCACCTCAAGTAAAGGGGTTCATGCATATACCATGGACCATCAATCGGCTTTCCATCTGATGAAAATTTACAATGTTGAAAGCATGTACGCCCTACACATCCAGTTTTCTCACACTGTTCGACACAACTCCTAATGATTGACAGAAGTGATAATAATAACAATAATAATAGTTAGAAAAAAAATGGTCACATGATAGACTATTAGGTGAAACAATAACCATAATGTTATTTGTAATGACAACTACAGTATTCAAGTTATATAATTTCAGCATACTATTCATTTCAGGATCAGTCAGACAAAAAAATTTATGGCATCTTCCCCAAAAGAATCAGTAAGCCAGTAATTCAACTAAGTATGCCTTTAAAGTCAACTTCATATTGGCATGATATTCTATTTAATCTAATTATTGCATTTATCCCCCAAATTTAAAAAATAAAAAAATTAAAATAAAAAAAAAACTTTTTGTTAAAGAATTCAATGCAGTGGATACATTCAATCATAGAAGAGATATTGACATACATAGAGAGTCATTAACTTAAATACTGAACGAACTCTAACCTCCTAAAAAACAAATCAGACTTAAACACACTTAACCATACTAACGTACAGATTTAGCTTTCATATGATATAGCCTCGTATATTTGGAATAGGCATCAATAAAGAGAACATGATATCTAAAACCTCCCACTGAAGGTGATGGGGAAGAGCCCCAACCATCAGAATACATAAGTTCAAGTGATTTAGTATGTGTTGTTTGTTAAGAACTAAAAGCAAGTTTATGAGACTTTGCAATACAACAAGAGGAACAAACAAAGGAGTCAATTTTACTGATTGAATGAAGATTACATGAAGCAAGGACTTTGTTTACAACAGAATGAGGCCGATGTCCTAGTCTTTAATGCCAAAGGAAAAGGGTGGTTTGTTGTTTTGTAGATGCAATGTTGGATTGTTGTTTTTGAATAGTAGGCTCAGCTTGTGAACGTTTAGAAGGGTCTGTCAACTGCAGGTGTTCGAATGTGGAGAGACCTTCTTTAGTAAGTCCCTAAAAAAGAGTGTTGAGCGAGACTATCTTTGACAAGGCATTTATCTGAATGAAATTGAAAGTAAACATCATTGTCTCAGGCAAATGTAGAAACAAAGAGAAGGTTCTTTCAGATGTTTGGTATACATGACACGTCATTAAGAGAAAGGGATTTAGAAGTATAGGGAGAAATTATCTTTGAATAGCCCACACTACTGATGTTAAGGCCTTTACCATCTGTAACATAAAGCTGCTCAGAACCTGAGTAATCACACTTAACCCATCGTTTGCTGCATCAGTTGTCAAATGATTTATGGATCCTGAACCAGGATACCTAGTGCTTGATTGCTGCAATTCAGAAACTGATGCATACATTGCACTCATTTGCTTAGGTTGCTGAGGTAGATTCCAACCGTCTGGACTTATGAAGGACTATCAAACCTGTGGAAGCATTCCCAGGCCATACGTCCACATTTCCCACATGCTTTACACTATGAGCGTCCCTTAAAAGATAAGCCCATAGCTAGTATTATTGTTATTATTCCACTACTTTCTACCTCTTCCTCGAGATCCTACAAATGCAACTCTCTCTGGTTTTGCTTCCTTTCTCTTTTCTGACTTCCTTGTTGCACAAGACTGGCATGCAGGTTGCTCACCACCATCGCTTGCTCAACCAATTTCTTGTGATTCTCAATTCTCTCTTCTTGCACATCAAGAGAGCTTCCATTTCCACTAATGAATATGGGTCAGTTTTGGAAGACATCGATTAACAAATCATACTCAGCAGGTAGTCCTTCAAAGGAAGCTTCCATATGTGCTATTGTAGAGACAGTCTTGCAAACTATAGCAAGTGTCATGAGTTTCTTGACTTTTAGAAGGTAGTCGATGATGATCATCCTTTCTTTCTTAAGGTTCTTGAGCAGGTTCCTCAGCTGCTTAGTTTTTGCTCGGTTTCAAAAAGTGAAGAAGTTTTCAACATTCTCCCAGATTCTGTACCTGTGTTCATAATCACCATTCTTCCTTGCATCCCCTAAGTCATGGATGCAAGAAGCCATGACATGATCAACTGCTCCTAGTGCTCCCAGTTAAGGAACTCCTCTGCAAAGCTTTCAACGACACTGTCCTCTTCTGAAGCAAACTTCTGTGGCAACACATGTTTGCCCACAGTGTATTTCTACAGCTTATAGTGCCATATAGTCACCAGAGCTTGCTGCTTCCAAAACAAGTAATATCCTTCATCAAGTCTGATTCAAACAAGGTTTGAGAACCCTTAAGGATTGAACTTGACTTGCTTAGTGATCGTCTAAGATGATTTGCCTGTCATTTCAGAAGAGTTCTACATGGATCGGTGATGGTCTGATACCATAAAGAATTCAATGCAGTGGATACTTTCATTCAATCATAGCTGAGATACTTTATATTTATATACATAGAGACATTAACTTAACTAGTGAACTCACTCTAACCTCTGAACTAACATAACAGACTCTTAACACACACTCTAACCATACTAACGTCTAACACCCCCCCCCCCCAACCCACAAAACAAAAAAACCTACAGTTTGCAAGCCGGTAGAATACCTAAATCTTCAGTCACCTGATCAAGTGTCTCAATATATGCATAATCTCTCACCCTTTGTCAATGCTGTTTTTATTGATTAATTCCAAGGAAACAATGGCCCAAATAGGGGATTTCTCCTCAACCTTACTTCTATTCCTAGCTTTAAAATCTTACCTAGAATGGCCAAATCAAGTGATCAAGGACTTAGGTTCTGTAAAGTCAAAATTTGTTCCACTCTACTCTACATATTATTGTTTCACATTTCAGGAGATAGTAGTCCAGTCCACTAAATACAAGAAGGGCAATGTGAATATGTACAGGTACCTTTGAAGGCTTGCATTCACTTTACCAAAGAAAACTATTAAGACATTGGAACAAAAGCTTAGAGCTTTTCTTTAATGAAGAAAAAAATGAAGCCAAGATAAATATACTAGTTCACTGGAAGAACAGTTGTAAACCAGGATATATCAAGAATAAGGAGAGAATAGAGCCCTTATTATTGTATTTACAATTGATTCAAGCAGGCTCTTTATGGATGTCTCAGTGGAAAGAAGCCATTAACTGCACCTATGACACTCATGATTTATAAATCCAATATATCTAAAAAAATAAAGGAACAAGTGTGCTTATTGGGACTAGATATTGGAGCAAAAAAAAATTGTCAATACATATTGATGAGTGATACTTTAAGCAATCTGAAAAACAAAGGCCCGTTGCTATCAAGAATCCAAAATATATTATTTACAAGGTCTACCAAACCATGACAGATATACCAGTGTTTAACTTAAATTTGTAAAAGCTAAGATCAATCCAACAACATAGATAGAAGCATTGATTGTTACTTCGTAGGGATCCTGCAAACAAGAACTCGTTTCAGGTTATAACTGCTTACTATTCTAACAAAAGTAAGATATCTCCTTAGGCACACAATTCTCAAATCTCAATTGTTACTCTTCGGTGTCTGAATCAATGTAGCTATCTTTAAATTTTTCTAAGTATCACGATAACTCGCACTCCACGCTTGAAATATAAAAGAGAGTGCAGCACCAGCACCTATGCAGGCAGTACAACTTACAGATATATCAGAAGTAATTACATAACAAATTGGAAATTAAAGAAATAACTAAAACTAACCACACAATATACATTGCAGATAGGGTTATCTGAAATATTCTAAGCATACTGTGAAATTCTATTTAGTGAATCCAGCTGGTAACGTAGCAGGCCATACAAGTATGCAGTGGCAAAATTCAAAATTAAAATAAAATTCCAGTTCTAGCAAAACTTAGCCAACAAACAATAGAAGTCAGAAAGCGAAGCTCACTTGTAAAGCGGATCAGCATCACCATCGCTGGCGTCCAGGACGCAAAGGAGGCACCAGAGCGTGGCAAGGAAGAAGACCCGATGAAACGGAGCCATCCGATTCATGGAAATGCGAAGTTAAAACGGTGAAGAACCTTCGAAATTCCGACGGCGACCGGGGATTTGCATGGACGGAGAAAGTGAACGGGATGACGGTGACTCACGGAGAAGAAAAAGGGAGAGAGAAGATTGCAAGTGAGAGAGATTGATCTTGGAACGAGTGGAGTGACTCGGAGGAAGAGGAAGTGAGTCAGCGAGAGAGCGAGTTGGATATGGAATTTGAGGGTAGTGTTCGATGTTGAGTGCGGATGAAGCGGGCAAAAGGCTAAGACCAGAATCTCGCGAGGAGCTTCGATCCCCGAGGATACACGCGCAGATGCTTATGCTGTCAATTCATTATTATATGAATGATAATCTCTTAATTCACATTTTATTTGCTCCTCAATTCTGTCATTTTACTTCTTTAATTTTATTTATTTATAGTTCTCATTAAATTGTTTTCAAGAAATGAATCTTCTGTTCAATTAAACTCAAAATAAATTAATGCCCGATGCACAATTATTGAGCGGAACTATTAGTAGTTATATGACATGTGTTTCTTTGCCCATAATAGTGTTTAATTATTAGAAGTCATATAATGTTGAAAGATTTAAATAATTCGAAGGTATCTTTAAATTAAAAAATCATATTATGTTAACTTTAAAATGTGATAATAATTTTAATGTAATAAGGAAATAAATTGTTGTGACCAAAAAAAGTAAAAAATAAATTGTAATTATAGATAATTTAAACAGTATATATTTATATTTATTGTTATTTCTTTTGGAAATGGAAATTGAAAGGGAAAGAACGAAAAAACTGCCTAAAGCAAAGCAAAACAAAAGACTAGGTAAAAGCCATTAAATAGAATTCATTAACGAATGGCTCATTTAACTGGTTGAGAGATATAATAAAAAGAAATATAAATAAAATATATATGAGTTTGTTTAGTATGGCATTGAGGATATGAAGAATAAATTTATTTTTTATATTTAAATAAATATATGTAAATTGGAAAGTACTAAAATGCCCTTGAATTAAAAAAAAAAACTTCTTCCTCCTTCCTCACCGTTGGCACCACCTTCTCCTTCCTTGGGTGGACTGCTCATTATTAGCCAACATCATAGACCATTACAGATCAACATTGTCGGGCAACATCCATGGTGACAGCATAAGGACAAAGCTTCTCCTTCTCTTTCCTCTTTCAATAGATCTAAAATGTTGATATGATAGAGGGAGGATGAAGCTTGAGATCTTCCACAGTGACAGCAGAGGCAAGGCGAAGCTCTAGAATGCAATCTTGAAAGACACTGTGATAGATCTGAAACAATAGAGGGAGGAAGAAGCTTGGATGACACTATGACAAATTTGAAATGGCAGAGGGAGGATGAAGCTCGAACGAAGATAGAGGGCCAAGCTCAAAGACACGACATCAAATGATGAAGGTGGATGAAGCTGCAATCTAAAATAAATGGTTGTTGTCAATGGTAGAAAAGGGGAAGATGATGGTTGTCATCAAGGGTCCCCGTAGATGGTCGCTGGAGAGAGGGTAGAAGGTGAGGAGGCAGATGACGATGAGGAAGGAAGATATGATATGATTGTCATTCCTTTTTTTACAAGGGCAATATCATCTTTTTATCACATTTACAACCATGTGATGTCTAATGCATAGCCTTTAGACATATTTGCCATTTACATTCAGAGGAGCATTTGGCTTCATGGGCATAATCTTATGTCTATGTAATACAACCAACCAAACGCAGTCACCAATGTAATGTAATCTCATTTACATTACCTTATCTCCCTCAAATTTGAACCAAACAAGCTGTAAGTAATAAGATTGTGGCAGAACTCCGGGCCTTCATGAAGGATTTCGAAGTCACTTGAGATATCATGAGCATTTTTTGTGAGCCCGTCAACACATTGGAGTGCTTCACAGTGATTATGAGATACATAGTGCTCTCTGATGGACATCAAAAAGTTGCAAACTTTCTGAATTTCCACACTAAGAAGATAAGTACTCACCTCCTCTCTCCAAATAATATTTAGAGCTTCTATTGAATCTATGAAGAATTCCACCCTTTCAATACCATTTCTCCAACACACTTGAAGACCAAGTCTAATGACCTAAAGTTCAGGTGTTGAATTTGGTAGGTACCTTAGCTTTGCTTGGAACCCCAACATCTAGGAACCTAATGAATCCTTGATTAAGCCTCTGCATGTACCTATGTTTTGTTGGTTCACAGAAGCATCAACATCCATTCTCAGTATTCCTTGTTCCAAGGTCACCAATGTGCATTGCCATGATCAGTAGCTTGCATAATTCTTGCATTATAGTTCTTTAGAGCCAAGTCATTCACTGAGTTCTTGAAGTGTATCTGATATAGTTGGTTTGCTTAAATAATAATGCTAAACATAGCTCTATTACATCTAGCACACCAAATTTGCTAGCATCGATATCTGAAGATTGTTTGCCAAGGTTACCTGCCATGTCCTTCCTTACCTATAATATGGTTACCTGCCATATCCTTCCTTACCTATAATATGATTGAGATTCCACTCGATCCATCCCTGCAAATCAAATGACAAGAAATAGTTCAAAAATAAGGGCTTAACAAGTTTTTCCAAATACCTCTTGCTATGTTGCAATCTCTTAGAACATGTAAAGTTGTTTCTTATATATTGCACTCATAGGAATAGCACCCTTTCTCTCTCTCAAAGAATTAGTTGGCATTTTGTCATGGATCACCTTCCATAGAAAGATTTTCATTTTTTTCGGAGTTTATAACTTCCGAATCCTCCTCTGTTGATTTTGGCTTTTAGGAATAAAATGGTAAGCAAATTAAATAGAGAAATGCCCATCCAAACTGGTCTCCACTAAAAGATGTTAATACCTTGATTAGGTTAAGGGATTCTCATTTTCATAAGATTCTCAATAACCTATTGCGGTATTAATAAAGTCCCTAACTTTGGCATGAGGATTGATTCTAAAAACATTTTCATTTTAAAGGAAATCAATGGTTGATCAAGATAGGACCACTTGTCCCCCTAGACAAGGGTCTCCTCTCTGTTGTGGACTCTTGGACCAAGTCCTTCAATGAATTTTTCCCATTGTTTAGTTATATATGTTCCTCCTGGTGTGGGAAGCTAACAACCGATCTAAGATGTTAGGCACAACGTTAGTACCACAATTATATTTAGCATGAGAAAACTTTCACCCGAAGTGCATTAGGTTTAGTAATGAGACCTCAACACAACTTCATGATAAAAAGCTTCATTTTAGCTCTCTAGGTTTATAATTCCCAACCCACCACAATCTCTGTTGAGGGTGATGGTATCCCAAGCAATGAGATGTAGCTTTCTTCCTTCCCTATGCTCATCCCAAACAAAGGTAGCTGCATCTTTCAAGTTCTTCAATTATGTTCTTTGCTATGAGCATTCATTGCATGATATAACTCGGCATTGCTGAAGGAATTGAATTGATGAGGATCCTTCAGCCAGCCATATTAAGATACTTACCTTTTCACTAAGAAAGCCTCTTCTGTGATTTCTCAATCAGAGTAGCCAAAGTCACTTTGGTAATCCGCTTATGTAAGAAGGGGACATCCTAATACTTCCCAAGTTCAACCATCAAGTTAATGCCTAGAATTTGTCCCAACTCTATTGCCTTGTTGAAGTTAACATTCTTTGAGTAGAACAACTTGGTCTTTGTCAAATTCATTATATGACCTGAGGAATCACAAAAGATCTTCAAACACCTTTTAATGACCTCTATTTGTTGATGCTTCCTCGGATCATAAACCCATCGTCCTCATTATCCTTCTTCCTTCGATATTCCACACTAGAACTTCACCGTGCTCCATTGTCTCCTTGAAGTCAAAGATCTTTCCATTGCAAATCTTGCCATCACAACTCTCACCACCACAGATCTTGTCATCATCAACACTGTAGATCTCTATTGACATCTCCTAGACCTTTGCAAGTTTTCATCTTCATTGACATCATAAATCTCGTTAGAGCTCATAGATCATCTGCATCACATTGCTGCTTGCATCACCCTCGCATTTTTGTTTTTCAAACCTGCATTTTCTATCCGATGGGTTTGTTTTGAATTGTATGTTGTTGTGTATTGATTTGTATGTTGACTGGGATGGTGATGCTGTTGGGAAAAGGAATGGTAAGGGAGGAAGGGTTTTTTACAGACCAAAACAAAGACTTACGATAATATATTGCTTAAAATTTTTTTTCTTACATCTACACCCAGTATCTTGAGTTCTACCATAAAGTATTTAGCATTATTATATTCTTAGGATTTAAACTCGATACCTCTAATTAAGAAGATATATATAACCTTTTACCAGTTGAATGAAGTGCTCAATAAACATATTGCTTTAAGTATTTGTTGTGTGAAATTGTTATTTTGCATAGGAAAATAAATTTACTTAGAATTAACATATTGCTTTATGCTCTTTTAGTATTTAAATTAGTTTTGAAGGAAGTAAAATATATACAAAGAAATGAAAGTGGAATTAAAAAAAAAAAATGAAAGTGAGTTATAATTAAAAGAATTAGTTTTTAACTGGATATGCTTGGTATTCATTAAAAAAAGGAATTTTAAAAAATGTTAATAAAATTTAATATAGTTTTATTTTAAAAAACCTATAATACCCCTTTTCAAGAAAAAAAATCTCTCCCTCTCCTCTGATTTCTCTCTATCACCTTTTTTATTCTTTTTCTTCATCTTCACCAAGCTTAAAGCTTTGCCTTGGCCTTCAATTAACATGAACACAAAGAACATAGAAAACCAACAAGATTCGTAAACTAAACCTTCCATAGGCCAAACTAGATCCAAAAGTTAAACTGAAAATCAACAAATTAAAAAGCATCAAAGGGGAGTACGATGCCGTCCACGATGCTGTCAAACCATTAATTGCTGAATGCGATAAAGGGGAAGTGACGGTGACAAGACGAGAGCATGATCTATCAAACAATATGCAAACCCACCGTCACTTGCTTGCGGAATTATTGCTGGAAACTGTCGCTCACTCGCTCATGGAATTGTCAGATAAAAGCATCAAATATCAAGCTCCAAAACCTATCGCCTTTGAAGGCCTGTCGATCTCACCACTAGTGACAATTATGGAGGCTAGAGATGATGAGGCTGTCAGTGATGGTGTCGTCACTCCTCAACCAACTCTCACCATCGCTATCAGATGACAAAAAAAAAGGCAAGAAAGCCACAATTCCAGGACAATTCTATCGTTATATGGATGAAACTCTATTGTCATTTTTTAATAGAAGGCCCTTCCGTAGAAAATGCATGCCAAACAAAGGAAAACTTCAATTTCAAATTCCTCTCCACTTCTCTAATATTGATTCAATGTACCAAACATGGCATATAAGGCGTTCTTATTTGCCATGTACTTGAATGATATTGGAACTCAAATATGCCCCACATCTTTTCCCTTCTTTGCAAAATTCTTGCACATGCATCGTAAGTACACTTTAACAGTCAGGATTTGCTCCATTCATGTTCAGATAGTACCAAGTAACATATGCTTAATTCATAAATTTCAGCATAAAATAAATAACGCTGAATTTAAAATTTTAAGTTTTCAAAGAATTGTTGTTAATGAAAATTATTCTTTTAAAACATGTCCAAACATATTTTAATTGGGAAAATTACAAATTCATGTGAGCCATGAAAAACTTTTACATATTCATGAGGGAAAATAATGATAGTGAAGAACAATTTTATTTTTCATGATTTATAATTTAAACATAAAAATTTCCAATAGATATATACAATTTTTTAAAAGGCTCATGAAAATTTTTTAGTTGAAAAATTTTTAATTGATACTTGAAAATTTATAAAAGGAAGATAAAAATTTATTGTTATATAATTTATAATGTATACAGGAAAATTTTTAAGAGGTATCTAAAAATTTTTAATAGAAACCTAAAGAGTTTATTGGTATCAAGAAATTTTCATGTAACCGTAGGAAATTTTCATACCTATCATTGTAAATTATATAATAACAAATTTTTATCTCACTCTTGAAAATTTTTAAGCCTTGATTGGAGATTTTTCAACTCATAAATTTTTATATGCCATTTGGAATTTTTTATGTCTCTTTTAAAAACTTTTAAATTTAGGTTGTAAATTATAAAAAACAAATTTTTATGTCCGTCTTAAAAATTTTCAAGTATTGATTAGAAATTTATTTTATTTGGGTTGAAAATTTTTTAACTAAAAAATTTTTCATATTTCTTTCAAAAATTTGTACGTCGGAATTATAAATCACGAAACATAAAATTTTCATGTTTCCAATGAAAATTTTTAAATTTAGATTAAAAATTTTTAAGTTAAAAAATTTTCATATCCTTCTTAACAAATTTCATGTGTCTCTTAAAAATTTTCGTGTCTGAATTGTGAATCATGGAAAATTGGAATGATTATTCACTATCATTATGTCCTGACGCATGAAAATTTTTCATGGCTTGAATCTATAATTTTTTAAGAAGATTTTTATACATTCTACAATAAAAAAGGAGTGGATAATACCATCAGGTGTTTGATTTGTGGAAGGGTTATAGCAGTTTTGAAAAAGTAGCATATCTCAAATAATAATAATAAATTAAAAATAATTTCACCAAAAAATATAATTGAATGAACCAGATATTTTTCGAAACAGAAAGAAAGTTGTGCTTTCCATCGGTGTTTTCTCGTCGCTCCACATCCCCCGGAGAAACAATTTAGCATTATGGGCTCTTCGATTGTCCACTCTTCTTCTGCCACTCGCTTCTGTCCTCTCACACCAACACGTTCTCTCTCCTCTCTTTCTCCACTTCTTCTTCACCTGCCTCAAGTTCCCACTTCTCCTCTCTCCCTGCGTAGTAGAACTCTGTCCAAGACTGTTACAACCCCACTTGCCTATGTGACTGGACCCGCATCCGACCCCGTTTTCAGTGAGTGCGACCCAAAGATAGATGGGTCGGATTGCCGGCCGGAGGAAGTCCAGCCGCCCTCCCTCATTAGCTGGGAGCTTCTCTGGATGCTCTTGATGAAGAAGCACAAACTGCGGCTTGTGGTTTCAGCTGTAACTCTAATTTGTTGCACCAGTTGTACTCTTTCTATGCCTTTATTTTCTGGTGAGGAAGGCGAACTTCATTTCATGTACTCCAATTTGTCAATTGGCACAATTCAAACTACCGGATGTTCTTTATGTTAATTTCTCTCGCTTTTCTCGTTTCTTGATTGAGGTGCTGCGGTGAATTTGTTCTTTATTGAGCAGAATAAACTTCCTCTCCCTCCTTCCCAGATGCTGTTAGAATCAAACATGCTTAGGCCAAGCTCTTTATAGTCTTTAATTCAGGATTAGGCGAATGTCTTTGAGACAGAAGATGTGCTGCTTTGAGAAACATTACGGATAATAAACTTGTAGAATGTTGAAATCTTTTAGGGTCGTCAATAATGAATATTAGACATAGGCTCCGGCATAGCTGTCAATCAGCTCGTTTTCTTTTTTGGGTTACACTGTTTTATTAACTCTTAGTCGGAAAAGTTGCTGTAAGTCTGGGTAAGTTCATTCGTCTACATAATATAAAATCTAACCAGCATTTATTTCGGTTGTGTGACAACTTTCATTGATTTCCTTAAACAATAAAGAAGTTGGTACCGTTATCCCAGTTTATAGGAATCACTGCACTGATGGGGCTTAATTTTATTAATTAATTCCATTTTGCCCCATTGTTCATCATGTATTTGTTATTTCTTCTTGATAATGTAAAGTTGGATGTTAAACAGTTTTGAATATACACAATATTCTTATGTATTGTGGCTTTTTAGGTCAATTTTTCGAAGTTCTAATTGGTGCTAGACCAGAACCATTATGGAGGCTGCTCAGTAAGGTTGGAATTCTGTATGGCCTGGAGCCACTTTTAACTGTTATTTTTGTTATAAACATGAACGTCATGTGGGAGAAGGTTATGTCAACACTAAGAGCGCAGATCTTTGGAAGAATATTGATTCAAAAGGTAAGCCAATGTCTATAATTTTCCATCTCTTTTTCATTGGTGCTATTTTTCTAAGTACTCTTGAATTTGGCTCTTCCATATTCTTTAATATTGTTAGACCATGAGTGGTAGTAAAATTTCATGCATATGATGTTCTGAATAAGTTATTCATTATTCAATAGATCTTTAATGGACTAAATGCCCTTACATGATTGATATTTGCAATTGCATTGAAAGAGGAGTATGAAAGCTTAATCCCAGATGCAAATTTACAATTATTATTCGTTAAAACTTCCTCAGATAAAAGTTTTGCTGATGTTTATATGATAAACATGCCATGAAATTTTCTTGTAGGTACTTCTATATCATTAAAGTTCAAGTTGATAAGGGTATGCAATGGGATTGATGCGTTCTGTGATGATATGCTTTTTAAAACATATGCCAGTATTGCAGATAACATAAAAAAACCATAAATGCCTTGCCTAATATATTAGCAATAATATTGAAAGTTCAATATTTATGAGTTCTACATAGGCTGATGTCCAAAATAAGTTTATGGTTTTTTTAATAACATATTTGTTCCTTTTATTCATGCAGGTGGAATTTTTTGACAGATATAAGGTATGTGTGTTAAATTACTTATGGAAACCAGATCCAGAACTGATTTTTATGGAACATAATAGAAATATTCTTCTCACAGACAGAGTAAGATTATATTTTAAGTCACAAATCACAATCTAGAGGTTTACTGGGATTGAAACACAGAAATAAAAGACAGAAATACTAGAGACACCTCTGGCATTCGAGAGGCCAGAGAACTCTCCTCACACACTAAGCCAAATACTTCCTTAAACACTCACAAAGCCTCACTCCCTTTTATATACCTGACCCCTAGTCCTCTCTCTCTCTCTCTCACTCACTCACTCACTCACACGCACACACACACCTTGTGTCCCATGTGAGGTAATTACAATGTTATTTCCCTTTTCTACCCTTTTGGACACTTCATAAGATATTACAACAGCCATGGACCTATCAATTACTTAATCTGGTTTTTACTTTTTTTATGGTTGTGAGTCTGAGACATTTGAGTTGAGAGATGGGAATATGTACGGGGTTACATTTCTCTTGCTCTTTTATCTGATTTTTGTGTGCAGTACTTTTTTGTGATTTTACCTTTTCTTCTCTCCTTTCTTTTGTCTTTCTTTCTGTTGACCTGTCTTTTTTCTGATCTCTTTCGTACTTCATCAATTCTTCTATCTCATTTTCACTAATATAATTATATATATTCAGATATTTTTAAACATTTACAACTTATGTTGCTTTATGTGTTGGGTAGAGTAAACTGAGTAGCTGTGCAAACTTTTTCACTTTCTTGGGTTTGCTCCAATATAGGTTGGTGAACTCACTGGTTTGATAACATCTGATTTGGGTTCTCTTAAAGATATTGTGAGTGAAAATGTTTCAAGGGATCGCGGATTCAGGGCATTATCTGAGGCAAGCATTTCTACACCAATCAGAAGTGAGCTTTATATTACCTATATTTAAGCATGTCACGTGCATGATTTCTTTTGACTTTGCTGTGGTTGACTTCCCTTTATTTTGAAGAGCATGTAAATGTTTAATTTGAACATGGAAGAACTCCTATCCTAGATAACCTCAATTTTTGTCATTATTACTTTATTTTTATGTTTTTTTTTCTTTTCTTTTGTTTTCTTTTTGTTGAAGGCTTGTGTGTATTTTTGTTTTCACGTTGCTGCTCACTTTCTTTTGGTGTAATTGCTTTTACTGTTTTGTTTGTTGTTACAGGTCATTGGGACGATATGCATACTTTTTGCCTTATCTCCTCAACTTGCTCCAATTTTGGGCATTCTAATGCTCACAATTTCTGTTTTAGTTGGTAATCTCCCCTCTCCTCTCCTTCTTTTTAGTGATATTAGCTAAAGACCAGCCTATTCTTGGCTTACATTTTATGTTGTTTAATTTTTAAGTATTGAAGTAGTGAACTGTAATGACTCATCTTTTCCATCTTTCTTATATCTTATGAGAGCATTGCAAGTAGCTTAGTTTTACAGCCCTGACAAATCTAATGTAGATCAAATTAAGAATGCCATATAATATGAAATGCATTTGGTTGGTTCATGCCGTTGGTTATTTTTCTTGCCTTCTTCTCTACTTGCTGAGTCCTTTTAGTGTTGTCAAGCTGTCTACAAGAGATCAACTGTGCCGGTTTTTAAAGCACATGGATTGGTTCAAGCATCCATATCTGACTGTGTAGCAGAAACGTTTTCTGCTATTCGTACAGTAAGTTTCCCACAGTTCGGATTTATGATAAAAATTTTTGTCTTGTGGATGGTGATTTGTTGAAGACCATGGTTTGTAATTGATGGTTGAAACAGTGTCATACATGATTACAGGTAAGATCCTTTGGTGGTGAGAAACGCCAGATGTTTACATTTGCTAACCAGGTAAGATTATTCGTTGACTAATCACTGTTGCCAAGAAGGTATGACTACTCTAGAATTCCTTGTTTCTTGAGGAAAAAAAAAACTATGAGATGTCTGCAGGTTCTTTCTTACCAATCAAGTGGGATAAGGCTTGCAACTTTTAAATCTCTAAATGAATCCATGACTAGAGTGGCTGTTTATGTTTCTTTGCTGGCATTATATATCCTTGGAGGAAGCAAAGTTAAAGCGGTAAGTAATTCTAGCTTTCTCTTTCTCTATATATGATGATTTTAGTATACTTTCTACCGCAGATAATTTTGCTGGTAATGATCACTTTTGTGATATAAAAGAAAAATCTATTGATACATTAGCCTTTTGATAATGATATGGCATTTTTCTCATTTATCTTCTTTGTTCTTAATTTTTAAAGGAATTTTCATGTTAAAATTATTGAAGAACTTTTCTGTATTGCTCAAAATATTGCTTACAGGGTGAACTCTCTGTTGGAACTGTGGCATCTTTTATTGGATACACTTTCACATTAACTTTTGCTGTAAGCACAATGAGCTGTTGACTTGCTTCATTTCTTTATCTTTCAATCCTCTCTGTGCTGTCTGATAGTATTTCTTTCAGGTTCAAGGACTAGTTAATACTTTCGGAGATCTACGTGGAGCTATGGCTGCTGTTGAGAGGATCAACAATGTTTTCTCTGAGGTTCAAATTGATGAAGCCCTTGCTTATGGCTTAGAAAGAGAGCTGAAACAGAGAGAATTGGAAGATGATAACTATAAACTCTTCTTCTCAGATAATTCTGCAGAGAAGAAACAAAACAAATACTTGCATTACATGTCAGCACTGAAATCATCGAGCAATTTGTATAGCTTAGCTTGGTCTGGAGATGTTTGTCTTGAAGGTACTTTTGTTGCAATAATATGTTTATCTTTCAAGTTAATTTGCTTTTAATATATGACTTTCCTATATAAACATGGTGTATTATTCATTATATGACCTGGTTTACCCGATGTCCATGTGATGGGAGCTCTGTCCAACCTTTTGTCCTTTTCTTACCTTTATTTTCATCTAGTTTCCAGGTGAACTTCCAAATTCTTTGTTACAACTTATATGGAGTTTCTGTTGCTGTTCAAAGAGGATTCAAAATCCATAATCACTTTTCATTTGTTTTCTATAATCTGCTTGGTGATGCTTGAGTTTCTCCTGCAATTTCTCTCTGTCTCTCTTTTTTTTTTTTTGAATACTCACACTTCTTACTTTAAGTATGAGAATAAGTTTTAAGTAAATCATGTGCAAGTTAATTATCACAATAATATCATCAAACTGATTTACTTTTTTATATGTAATTTGTTTCTGTAATGTGAATTAATATGCTGATATTGTTTTGCAGATGTGTATTTCTCTTATCCTTTAAGGCCAGATGTGGAAATCTTAAGTGGCTTAAATTTAACGCTAAGATGTGGAACTATAACTGCATTGGTGGGTTCTAGTGGTGCAGGAAAAAGTACAATAGTACAGCTATTGGCTCGTTTTTATGAGGTTTAATTCCTGTTTCTTTAGTTTGTGAATTGAGGTTTCATTTACTTCTTTGTCCTAAAAACAATACACGCATCAACTAATGTTTTGTTTCTGTAGCCAACAAGAGGTCATATAACAGTTGCTGGAGAGGATGTTCGAACATTTGACAAGAGTGAATGGGCTCGGGCTGTCTCTATTGTAAATCAAGTATGATTTCTTGAGAAGGAAGAAGAAAGGATTATCATGTCTGATATGAACAAGATTGCTTCTTATCCACTAATAATGGTAACATGATATAGGAGCCTGTTCTATTTTCGGTGTCTGTTGGAGAAAATATTGCATATGGGCTTCCAGATGATGATGTTTCTAAAGAAGATGTGATTAAGGCAGCAAAAGCTGCAAATGCTCATGACTTCATACTTTCACTTCCACAGGTTTGTTTTCTTTTCTAGATTTGCAGATGCTTACTATAGGTACAACTGCTGAGTAATATTTATTACAAATTTCCTTTTCTTTCATATTTTCTGAAAGGGCTATGACACACTTGTTGGCGAGCGTGGAGGCCTACTGAGTGGGGGGCAGAGGCAGGTGTAGTAGAGTCTACATATAAACATTCCTTCACGAATAAGCATTCTCTCTCACATGCACGCATTATAGTCTTAACTGTGTTTATAATCTGCAGAGAATTGCAATTGCACGTGCTCTCTTAAAGAATGCCCCAATCCTTATACTAGATGAGGTATTTTTTTTTTTGTATGTTTCTTTGCTTCCTTATGCAGTTTCCATGATTCAGTTCACCCGAACAAACGAAACTGGAAACTCCAGGAGGCAGGGTCCAATTTATTTGTGGAAAAGCCTCAGCTACTGTTCTATTGGTATCTATCTGATCCTAAAGATGCTCTTCTTGATCTAATGTTCTTTTCTGCTTCAGGCCACCAGCGCCTTAGATGCAGTTAGTGAGAGGTTGGTCCAGGATGCTCTCAATCATTTGATGAAGGGGAGGACAACATTAGTGATAGCTCACCGATTGAGCACAGTTCAAAACGCCCATCAAATTGCACTCTGCTCTGAAGGGAAGATTGCAGAACTTGGAACCCACTATGAGTTACTGGCGAAGAAGGGCCAATATGCTTCACTGGTGGGCACTCAAAGGCTTGCATTTGAGTGAATTATGAAGTTCTTGATATTTCCAGTTATTCAAAATTACCAAGCCTGAGCGTATGGATGAGCTGGATATTGTGTTGGCGCGCTGGTTCTTTAAACAAAAGAAATTCTCTTCCTCACATGCAGAGAGAATTATTTTATAGGAAAGAAAATGTTAGCTGGTGACAACAGAAAGATAATGATTTGTCTGAGAAGTGCAGCACTACAAATTCAGTTTGTTTACTTTAATGGATGATTGGTAGTTACAACCCCAATGTAATTTTTAACTGGTGCACAATACAAGGCCTCATTTTAATACATCAGATGACTATTATGTTCAGAAATTGTTGTTGCTCTATCATTTCACCGTTACTTTCATGCCGAAAAGCTTTCTTTTAAAATATTAACGTAGTTTTTTTTTTTTGATAAACAAAATATTAACATAGTTATTTACTGTACAATGTAGGGTAATAGCTAATAAGCAAACTGATGGTTATTGTAGTTCGTTAGCCTAATTGTAGCAGTTGGAAGAATCTTATTTTCTTTTTTTTTTTTTCTTTTAGATGGACGTGCTCTATTGCGGAGCAAAACAATCCCTACCTCAAGATAACAGCTTAAGGGATAGAAAAAGGTTATAACAATGGTCAAAATTTGTAATGATGAAATATTCAAGATTCAAGATTAGGCAGAAATGATGATGAGAGAATTGAGCTCAGCAAGGCATTCAGTTGGAAGGCCAAGGAAGAAATTCATTAAGACATCATCAATAGGATCCACTGTTGCCACACCAACCAGTTTGCACTTCCCTTCTTCATCCAGCCTTTTGCCTCTTCCACTTTTCATAGTCCCCTTGGATTCCTCAGATGTCAGCACTGTCTTCACTAGAAGAGGAGGAGCCTCATAGACAGTCCCAGCAGAAAACAGGAACTTGGCTTTGAATTCAAGGTCAACCTTCAAATAAACAATAGCAAAAACATTACCAATTGGGTTATGAAAACAACTTGAGAATATGCTTGGCACAAGAACAAGAAAAATGGACATTTTTATGCAGCTCAGATTACGTAAGTTCACCAGCCAATGCTTATCAAGCATGATTTGTAGGAGTTTTATCATATTGAAGTTGCAATTTAAGAGTGTTTTGTGAAACATGAGAGAGAATATGGAACGAGTGGAAGCATGGATATGAGGTATTTTTTGTTTTTCAGATGATATGTCATAGTTTTGATACTATTATTTGCCACTATATATCATTTTCATTAATTTTTTATATAGGGGTACAAAGGTCATTCTTTATCACTCATCTCTCTATTTTCATCCTAAAAACTTTTCCTACTAAATATCACCATGAATGACTTGGTAGGCCTAATTTACTCAGTAAAATCCTAGTAAAAATATGCCTTGTGGTTTATATTGGAATTCAAAGGTGAAATCACCAGAGTTAACGTGGAATACCTTGCCAGATTCCTTGTTGATGCTTCCTTGGAAGACTAAAGGGACTATATCAATCTTCAGAAATGGTGGCAATGGCAAACCCAAGAACTTGGTAGTAGAACTTGTCAATGGTGGAATATATAGAGTCTCAAGGTCAAATGAAACAAAGAGTTCGTTGTCAGCTAGGTTGTCTGTTGCTTTAGCCCCAGATCCAGTTCCTCTTCCTCCTTCTGCATTATATTCAAAATCAGGATACCTTGAAATACCAAGCCTGCAATCCCTCTCTGTCCTGAAACTAACAGTGTAACTGTTAGCCTCAGTAATTGGGACTTCAAGGTTTGTGCTGGTGTATCTAATTTTTCGTTGTTTGTCACTGAAAGAGGATGAAGAAGAAGAGAAGAAGATAGGTTTTGTTCTAAGCTCTGGTTTGCTAGGGTGAAATTTGCACAGAACTGGTGGGGTTGTTGGGTTTAGTTTACAACCCATCTGGTTTCTGTGATTATTCCTTCCCGAAGGAAAAGAAGAGAGGTTGAGTTCTGAAAATGTGATGTGATGAAAAGGTTCATGTGGGAATACCAAAAGCAGAACTTGGTCCCGAAAATATGAAGTTGGGTTATGTTTTGGGGTATATTCTTATCTGAGAGATCTCATCTTGTGGAATTTGCAAGCAACACTTGTCCTTGAGCAAACAAAACAACCTCTGGGTCCCATCCCAGTTAAAGGGAAAGATACTTGCAAGAGACATTGCCAATTATCTGAGTTCAAATGGATACAGTGCAGTTTATGAATTTTAAGTCCAATACAATTAAAAATATTTTATCCATTTGTTTTAATTTGATGTTTTCATTTCATTCCACAATGCTTTCTCTTCATCACTGAAGCTCCATTGCAGTTCTAAACCATTTAGATCAAATTTTAACGGTTTAAATGAATTTGTACTTTTATAAACCGTTAAAACTTATAAACACTCGGATTAAATCTAACGGTTTTCCATTGTAATGGACCATTCACAAAGTGAAGAGAAATTTGTAGATATAATAAAAAAATAAATAAAATTTGTAACTTTTTTCCTTTTAAAATCAATTTGAATTATTAGTTTCATTGGTTTAGACTTTTTTTAATATTTTTTTTGGGGTCTGTGCTTCAAAATAGACTCAGGATTTTTTTTGTTCTTATATTTTGTTGTTTTTTATGTATTGTCCTTGTAGATAATTATTGTAGATTATAGATTTATTCAATAAATATTATAAAATTAATTAGTAATTGCTTATAGATATAGTTCAATTTGTGATTTTTTTTGGGCCTAAATTTGTGATTATTGATTGATATTAACTTATTCAAATGTGAATATCAAGTTATGAAATTTATTGGTGGTATTTTTATTTTTATACAATATTTTAATATATGAAATTAAAATATTTTTCTTTTGTTACATGAGATGAGGCAAATTTAAAATTTTAACCATTACCCACATCTCATTCTACTTTTATTATTTGAGTTAGTCTTAGGTGATTAGAAATTTTGTTTTCTGTCAGCACTAACTGTTTTTCCAATTTTTTCTCTGTTAGCATCAAGGTTAATTCTTTCAAAATATAGAGATTACCAAAATAATTCAGTTATCTTTCAATTATGTTAAGACCTTATTGGTGAATATATATTTAATTATAATTGAAGCTCAATATTAGTCAAAATTTAAAAACATTGATGAGAATATATGATGAAAATAGTAAAAATTTTATGACTCCTAATATATAGCAATGACAACTAAAAGCTCATGATGGCACTAGCTGCATCAGACTTCAGAAATTATTTTCACGAATATATTGCATGTTCGGGGGGTTTGGTTAGTGTACTTTTCAATAAGTATAATTCTCGGGAAATTTATAAATTTATGCATAACATGTTTTGTTAACTTTTTATTTATTATGAAGTTTAAATTATTTTTTAAATAAATATATTATGTTTTAAGGTTGATAACATAAATGTCTTTTTTTATTTTATAATAATTTTTTTAAGAAATTAAGGATTTTTTTCCTGAAAAATTATTATAAAGGTTTAACTCAAAAAATATAATTTTTGAATTAAATCCAACTTTTTGAAAAGTTTTATAATTTTAACTAATCTAACTAGAGTTATTTATCTATTTTTGAAAAATTTAATGTCCTACCCTTACCCTATACCCCTTGAACATAAATATAGTGAGAGAAAGAGGTGAAAGAGAGATGCATCATAATCATAATGGAAGAATAGATCCATAATCACATAGTCAGGTAAATCCTTACCAAAAAAATAAATAAGTCAAGAATCAAGTATAATAAAGTGTTAGCACCTATTCACTTTTTCTTTGAGGATCATCTTCGCAATTTTTGTAAGAAAAATTATTTCCTTGCCTTAGCTGTTTTCTCATAATGTAGTTTACCTTTTATAAATCTCTCTGATAAATCGTCTAAAACAACGAGACTTTCTTATAGTCATTCCACTCATCGTATATTCTTCAATTTATTGTTCATCCTTTATTTCCATATTGTGGGAAGCATCCATTCTTTTTTATATTGTAGGATGCTTTCACTAGTGTAATGCTGAAAAATATATGGTTGTAGGTACATGAAGCAGAAGACATACACGAGTAATCTCGCTATACTGTTTTTCTCTTAAGAATTAGTTTTTCTCCCTTAACTCTAACTCTCAACTTTAGGTCACACTATTTGATGGAGAATGTGCTCTTAATGGATAGGGAGGATACCAATTTATAATAAATTAGATTTAATCTGATACATTCATCAAATATCATATGAATGGATTAGATTTAATTATACTATTAAGATAAATCTTTAAATTTAAATGTAGATAATTTGTAGATGCTCCACAATTAACTTAATTAAGGAAAATCTATCTATTATCTTATCCTTAATATTATCAAGCCACATAACTCAAAATATTTTAAAATATTTCTAACATTCTCCCACTTGACCTGATAAATAGATAGTCTTACTTCTTAACATTATCATCGTACGTGCACACACGTATGTTAGAATAGCTGGCTTCCAAAGAAGGGGGTAAATTGGGAAATTCAAAATTTTTCTACAAAAATGTAAGTTTACAGTGAAAGTAAAAGTTTGTAGAAAAACAAAGTGTAATAAAAACAAAAGCAATTGCAAGGTAAGGGAAGAAAGATATAAAAAATTTATCCTGGTTCGGTCTGATCCACTTAATCTACATCCAGTCCCCAAGCTAATACTTGAGATTTTCACATTTGCAAAAGTTCAACAGGCTCATTGTAACGCCTCAGTACAAACTCATGCTCCATTCTTAGAACACTCAAATTCTACACTTAACACTCTCATAGAGTGTTTCCCAAATCCCTTTATGATCCCCTCACAAAGAATCTTTCTTCAAGATGAAATTTTTTTTTTTACACAGAATAAATACTCTCTTAAAAAGAGTGAATATGAAAGTTAGAGTACAATAAATACAGTATAAGGGTGAAAAAGTTGTCTAATAAATTTATTAGAGTTTCAATAAAAGCAGACTCAATTTTGTTACCCACAACTTCAAATGAAATTCTATTTATAAATTTGTGATTTAACTAGTTGTTAGACACAAAATCTAACAATTAGAAACTTTAACCAACGGTTATTCTGCAGAAATAGCCATTTTTCAGCTACATTTAATGCATCTGACATACCAAAATTTGAATTTTGGGGTACAATAGACGAATTTCGCAAAGACAGAAGACTAAAGATTTCAACGTTAAATTTCAATAGTCGTCTGTTCAGGAGTGAAATTTGAATTTTGATTTTGTTAAAGATATTTCATATTAGAACATATAAATTTTCATATTAAAAGTGCATTTGTTGAGTCTGAACAGTTGTCTCATGTTTTCACAATACACTTGAAATTCGAATTTTAGAAGCTGAAATTCGCCTGTTAAAGACTTGTTCAACATGGCATAAAAATTCTCCTATGTGAAATTTGAATGTTAAACTATAAAATTCGTCTGTCAGATATATGCTCTAACATGACTCACAAGTTCTTATTTCGACAGACAAATTGTGAAGTCCAAAGTTTGTCTGTTAGAGAGGGTGACTCTAAACTCTCTTTGAGCTTCATCAATATTCGAATTTTGACTAAGTTTTATACGCATTTTGCACATATTCACCAACAATACTTAGCATGAAATTCAAATTTCATAATTGAAATTCTTCTGTTAGAGATGAAACCTCTGCATATTTGAATTTCAAGAAATAAAGTTTGAATTTTGCACAAAATACACATGAGCCAATAGCAAAATTCGTCTGTTAGTCAATGTTTTTCAAAACTAATGTATGCTAACATAGGATAACTTTCAAATGACATATTTAAATGTTGTGGTAACTTAAAAGAAGTAAAAATCAAAGCTTTTTACCCATATTACCTAAGGAGAAATCCTAGCAACTATGTTTTCTCATGTTCTTCTTCTTTGGATTTCTGTACTTGATCTTTTCATATTTATTTGATATTCTCCTTTCCAAGTTCTAGTTTTTTGGAATTGTCAAAACTTCTGATTCAACATTCTCCCTCTTTTCGACAATGACAAAACAACTTGCAAACTAGATTAGTACTTAGGTTTGCTTCCAAAAGCTTCCCCTCAACATATACATTACAATTCGAATAAAAATATGACAATGTATCAGAGTTGAGAATGTAGGAGAATAGAAAAACACATTGCATTGATTTATAAGTTCAATACTGACTTTCAATTAGAATCAACCAAGTTCAACACAAGTGCTAACATCAAAGTTCAATAGGGATGAAATTTCAAACACAAAATCAACATAGGTAGGGTGCAACAGCTACAAAATCACACAATCCTAAGATCTAATTCCTAAGGTTTTTTATCTTGTTACTCCTTCTTGGCCTTGAGCTTGATCTTCTTTTTGCCATATTTCTTTCGTGATTGCCCAACTTCAAATTGTCCAGTTGTAGCTTCTCCAGTTTGCCCATCCTTTTTCTCCCCCTTTTTGGCATAATCAGTCGTGGGACCTTGTATAGAAGGAGGAAGTATTTGAGATATTGGAATGACTTGAAGAGGAACTGGAATAAATGGCATAGAGGGAGGGATCTTAGAGAGATCATCATTTGCATCTGAGATCAATTCTTGAACCTCCCTTTGAATGTTGGCTAGTCTAGCCCTTTGTTCCACTAATAGGCCATACCCAAAGGATGGAGGTTGAGGAGTAGGTGGAGGAAACATTTCATCGAGCATTTATTTCTGTGCTTCACTATAGCATTATATGCAATAGTAGCAAAGTCAATGTATGGCATGACCCTCTTTTCCTCATTAGGAGCAGCTTAAATGATTGGAGTAGTAGTAAGATCAGCAACAAACTTCTCCATTTGCTTAGTTTCTTGTGATGATAGAATTGACTCTTGAGCAATGTCCTCCATCACTGGCTCATGAGAGCCTCCTCATGAGTGGCTTCTTCCTCCATGGCATAGTCCAAAGATGGACCAGGACTGGTTTCATTGCTTGAAGCCTGTGAAGTAGCAGTAGTACTAGCAGCAGTGACACCAGCTTTAGGGGAATCTATCTCGAAAGGACTAAGAACTTCAGGAGAGGCAGAATTGGTGGGTTCTGAGGGACCAGGCTAAGGATGTGCCGATGTGGTTGGGATGGAATTGCAGATATCTTCATAAGCATTAGCAATTATCTTGACATTTCTAACCAGATCTATGATTTATGTTTGCTAGTATGCAAACTTGGCATTTTAGTCCTCACTGATGCTATTGCTGATACTAGCATTATCTTTTGATAAGCAGTCAAAAAATTCAGGTATGGTGCTAAGGGTGGCCATTGCAGTTGGAAAGGAAGGTTTGAGTTGCTAGGTAAAATGAGGCTGGGGTTCAGGTTGTGTGGTTTGGGCAACCTCAGATGTACCCTCTTGTTGTTGCGACTCTCCCCCTTTATAGAACAAGTCCTCTAATTTTCTAGCTTCATTCCTAATCCATCTTCCTTCTTTCCTTTCAATCCCCATTCTTATCAACTCTTCCTCTTTGAATTCCTCAGTTGGCTTCCCTTTGCCTTTTTCTAGATGTTGTATTTTGGCAAATTTGAGCAGCTTGGTGATGATAGAGGCATAGCGCATAGGACAAGGTTGAGTCTTTCTTTGATCTCTAGCCTTGATTATCCTCTGGAAGATGATATTACTTAGATTTAGCAATTTCCCTCATATCAAGGCAGTCATCACATAAGCCTCAACTCTGGTGATCAGATTGAAGCTTCCTTCTTTGTTGAAGATAATCTTCAACACTATGTAGTGCAAGACTCTGGCTTGCACACTGAGGTCAAAGGGCTTTACCAGTCTCAGAGGAGGCCTGTTCACATGCCTTCTAAAGAGAGCATTCAAGATTGTGCTTTCCTTGTAATTCAAAAAACCCCCTACCTTCCTCATTTGCATCATCATCCTTATCCATGTATTTGGAGGTGGAGATATCAATCCTGAATCCCTCTTGTCCAGGAATCTTTAAAACCTCATTAATATTCTCACATGATAACCATAGATTTCTAGACCTAAGTGTTACTTGGTACTTCCTCTTCTTATCATTGTATTTCAATATAGCATACCAAGTCCTAATTACCTCATCATCATATCTTTCCTTTATTTCCAATAGATTCTTATACCTCCCCATCCAAATTCTAGCATCAAAGCTATTTGAAGTTAGAAATTCTTCCAAATTAGTGTAATGAGGAGTTATTATCTTCTTTGCAGCAAACTTCGTGGTGAACTCCTTCAATGTTTGCTTAGAGCTGCAAAGGGGTTTTGTAGTCAATTGCAATTCTTTTGACTCATTGTTAGACGCAGTGGCAGCATGGGTTGACTTCTTTGATTTAACCTTTGGAGTTGTTCTCTGCTTCTTAGATGGAGTTCTTTTGCTGGATTTGGTCTTCCTTTTCTGGATTTTTCCTTCCTTTGAAGCATACTGAGATTTGGTTGCACGTTCGGGTCTGGCTTACTCTTTCTCGACATTTGCATTTTTTAACTTTAACCATTTTTGTGAGAGATTTGAGTTGAAAGATGCTCTGAATAGGTTTATAAGGTTTGGGTTGAAGTTTAATTGGTGGAAAATGAAGTTTAACTAAAGGAATTTAAGAATAATTAAGAGAGGAGATGGATAGTTTTAGTTGAAAGACAAATAGGATTGCGTCTGTTCAGAGCGTAATCTTTTGAATCAGCTTATGTAACCTCTCGATAGATAAATTTTTACAGTCAAAATTCAAATTTTAGTCAGTTATGTTGCCTGTGTATTCTGAGAAATTGTTTTGAAAGACGAATTTTTAACCTTAAAGTTTGTCTGTTAGAGACTTCATATGCGAGGAATGTCTTTAACAGTCGAATTTTAGTTTTGAAATTTGACTGTCAGAGACTCAACATCAATAGATGTTTTAACCGATGAATTTTGTGCTCTCCAAGTTTGAATGTTGAAGTTTTTTACTGAAGGCAAACACTTAAAATAGTTTCAATAGATGAATGTTGGGACTCAAAGTTTGTATTTTGAGACTTTATGAAGAATTGTCCAAAATGCCAATACTAAGCCATCAAAATTCGAATGTTGTCCTCATGGACAAAGAAAACACATATACAATCACTCAAAATTCGAATTTCAGTTTATCAACAGATGAATTTCGAGAGGATTACAATAATGATATAGCATATGAATCACTAAAATACTTATGTTTAAGCTCAAAGTTTGAATTTTAACTATGCAAAGTCACTTAACAAATTCGATAAAGTATGAAAATTCGTCTATTAACATTCAGAATGCAAATTTTACATGATTGAACTTATAGATAGATATTAAACATTTGAATTTCCATATTTTTTCAGCAATTGTTGACTGAGTAAGTCTAACATACTCCATTTTATTGATTTTTCTATTATTTAACCTCATGAGAAGTACATAAAAACAATTTAAAGCTTCTCTAAAGCTTAAGTTAGTGTAAGTCTTAACAAATTAACTTCAGAAAGTAAACAGATTTGATTAAAGGCTTGCTTACTATAACATCCTAAGAAAGCTAAAATATCTAGAAATATAAAAAGATTTTACAAAAACTGACAGATACCATTTTACTTGAAAAAGAGCAAGAAAGTTATTTTTTTCGGTTGAATGAAAAAATGAAAAAAAATATATTTTTATCCTCAAAAAATTATGAAAAGGACATCCACGTCCTAAAAACTTTAAAATTGACGGGGAGAAAGAAATAGAAAAGTTTTGGGAAAAATTACATATAATAACCTGAAAGTTTCAAAAATTATAATTTAATCCCGAGTCAGGGATAATTTTGTAAATATGCAAAATTAATGTCAAAATGAAGCCCTCGATGAGAGAAGTCCAATGGTATATGGCACTGAGGGTTAATGGTCAAGAATAAAGAAATAATCAATGCCGAGTGTCCAAAAGTAATAGTAAATCAGGTTTGGATATGAGCTATACACAGATATCATTTGAGACAGGATAATTATGGAAATATAAAAATAAAATTAGAATAGTCCTGCATCCCAAAAATGCTAAAATCGTATAAAGATGTTTTTATCGGTACAGTTAAAAAGTACCCGGACTAAGGTATATCTGGATCAGGAAAATTAAGCAAATTTTGGACACTTCTCTCTCACCCATGCGTGACTTTTGCTGCAGCCCATGAAGCCCACCAATCATCTCAAAAAGGTTGAGAAAACTTCTTAAAGAAGGAGTTGGATTTTTTTGTCAAAAAGTAACTTAAGGTGGTTAAGTGTTAACTATGATTAAGCTATATGATTAAGTCACTTAACCACCCATTTCCACCCATTCTGCACGTCTATTTCCAGAACCAAACCAGAAAAGAAAAACTCAAGGAAGAAGAGAGAAAAGAGAGAAGGAAAAGAGGAAACTCAAGAGGAAGTTCAAGAGCTCAAGTTGGTAAGTGTCTTCTACTACTCCAAACTTGTAGTTCATGGTGTTTAAAGCATGGTTCATGGAGTAGATTTTCTTCCTCTTCCTCTTAGGGTTTCATTCAAATATGATTTAGCAAGGAAATGAATTTACCAACCATAAATCATAGGGGAAATGCTAGACTACACATTTAAAGCTTGAATATGCAAGTGGTTTGTTGTATAACAAAGTGTAGCAATTTTTCTTGAATTTCCCTAATTTTGGATGAGTTACTATTCACACTTAGAGTTGGAATTTCATGTTTTTTATGCCAAAAATGAGTTCCTCATGGTGGAAAACCTTAGGAACAAGTGATGATTTCATGAAAAAGCTAAGATTAAGGAAGTGAGATTTTTAGGTTTTTGAAGTTAATTCGGAATGAATAGTAACCGATTTAGAAATGGAATTTGGTCATTCTGAGGCCATATTTGGATTCCTCATGAAAAATTACATGAAATAGAGGTATAATTCATCATTTTTGAGTTAGAAATGAATTTTTGAAGAATTAGGGTTTCATGAATTGAAGAAAGTCATGGAACTATTAGTTTGAAGTTCTTATGAACTAACCCTTGGTTCAAGTTGATTTATTGATATTTGGTGATGCATTAGGGTGTGAGAAAGCTTAAGGAAGTCCTTGAAATGGTTGAATCGAAGAGGAAAGACAAAGTTTCATGAAGTAGTATAGTTACTTTTTCTCGCATTATATTATCTTGCTATATTTTATTGTGAATGATGACTTGCCATATTGTTTTTATGATGTTTGAGACTGGTTTTGGCTGTTTTTATGAAAGGGATAGTACCCGGGATGTCCATTTTCTATGCCGTTATAATGCCGAAATTTTTATAAACGATATGGTGATTTATGCCTTGAAATGATTGCTATGATATTTTGAAAGTTTTATAGCATGCATGATAATGTAAATGTTTGAGATGTGACTAGCTACTGAGATTTCCAAAATCTCATCACCCAAATAATAACATGATAGGTCCAAGTTATGGAAGAAATCCAAGGGAGGTAAAGAGCTAAAGGAAAAGAGGAAGAGAATGATGAATGATATTATTATGCAAGTCTTGATGTTATGTTTTGGGAATTTGTATAAATTCGTATGAAAGGGGATAAATCCTGTTTGATGCCTTGAATATATTCTTTTAAGTCCTCTATGATATTATGCATGAAATTGGAGCACTAAATGCCAATGTAAGTGTGTTATCAAGTTATCATGTAAGTTATGACATAAGTTTGTTGGAGATGACCAATACTAATTTGAGCAGGAGAACTCTATTTGAAATAGAGTATTCTATAAAAGTGTTATACATACTCTTAAAGTAGACAGAACAAGCTTTTCATAGAGATAAATAGCACCTAAATTGGATAAATGTATGAATTATAATGAATTTTTGAAGTCAGGCTTTAGAACAGGGCAAGGAGGGGAAAACTGAAATCTGGAAAGTAAGTACTGGAAAATTTAAAGGATAATATAAAATCGTACAAAACTCAAAAAATTTAGTGGTTTATATTTATAAAAAGGTCTATGTTTTAAGTTTCGTATGCCACTAATTTGGAATTAATTGGATCTATATAATAGGAGATATGGAGCTTTTCCCAAAACTGCTCTAGTAAGAGTCGAATTCTGACCCTTCGTGACTTAAGTTAAAGTTATACCCTGTATAAGTAAAATAAATATATAATAAAAATATTTCATTAAGTATACATGTAGATCTTTCAAATAACATAAATTATGTATAATTTGGAACAGAATAGAATGGGATGTAATTTTTCAAAATTGAGGTCAGAAAACTGGAACATAGCAAATTGACCAAATGAATAGTAAATATCCATGAAATTACTGGACAAATTGGCCCAATGAAGTTACTGTTTTATATTTTTCCCATGTAGGTCTCATTTTAATAAAATTTTAGAGACTTGAATCAGCTCAAGATGAATTTTATAGATTAAGTTATGAATTTTCAAAATTCATCGGGTAAAAGAGAAAATGTCAAATGAACAGTACCCTAAATTTTGTAAAATTCTGATTTTATTATATTATGATTTTAGTCTCTAATCTATGATGAAAGGCATCTAAAATGATCTAGTATATGGGAAATGGGCCCTAAGTTAAGGTGTTACACTTACAGTTCATTGGGATTTAAAATTCTCAATTCTCTTATGATTTTACAATATCTATCCTTTGGAAGTGGCTTTGTCAGGATGTTTGCAAGCTGATCCTCTGTAGGGACAAATTCCAATACAATATCTTGTTTCAGGATATGGTCCCTTATAAAATGATGTCTGACCTTAATGTGCTTTGTCCTTGAATGCATCACTGGGTTCTTCGTGATATTGATGACACTTTGATTGTCACATCTCACAGGTACTTCCTTTATCTCAATTTCAAGATTTTCAAGTTGCTGCTTCATCCAAAGAATTTAAGTACAGTAGCTTCTAGCAGCTATATATTCAGCTTCTGTTGTGGAGAGAAGCACATTGTTTTGCTTCTTGCTGAACCATGAGACTAGAGATTCTCCAAGAAATTGGCATGTGCCACTTGTGCTTTTTTATCAGTCTTGAATCTAGAAAAGTCAATATCAGTATACCTAAAGGTGTCAAATCGGGCCGGACCTAAAAGCCCAATTTGACATACGGGCTTGAAAATGCAAGACCGAGCCCCTGGGATCGGGCCTACGGGCCAGCCACGGGCTTTTTATATTTTTTTTATATTTTTCATTTTTAAAATTTTTTTTTATATAATTATTTAAATTAAGAAAAATACTTATATATTTTTTCTTATATGTTTTTTGTGTTGTTTTACAATTAAAAGTTAATATGTGGATTATTTTTTAATACATTATAGATTTAGTCATTAATTATATATTAAAAGTGTTAACTTCTTAAATATAAAAAAAAATAAAAAGTCTATATGTTAAATTTTAATTGGAGAATAGTATGAAAAATATAGAAGGAAAAATATATTAGTTTAGTTCTTAAATTAATACAACTAATTATCATTATAATTGATTAAAAGTTAATATAATATTTAAATTTTACAATTTATATATCACTAATTAATAAACTAATATGTATTTTTTTAATATTAAAAAAAACGGGCTTTTCGGTGGCCTAAACGGGCCGGGTTCAAAAAGCCCATATTTTATTTTGACACTAAAATTGAGGCGCAACCTGCTCATTTTTTCAGGCTTTTCGAGCTAACCTATCGGACTTAACCCATTTTGACAGCTATAAGTACATCCAATAAGCTCTTCTCCATTACCCTTTGGATATCAAAGTCCTATTTATGATGTTCCAATTAGATATCTGAATATTCTTTTCACAGCTGTTGCATGGTATTCTTTGGAACATTATTGAAACCTAGCACATGTGCAGATACTAAACATAATGTCAGGTCTACTAGTTGTTTAGTACAATAAGGAACCAATCATTCTCCTTTATTAAGTTATATCAAATAGTCTTCTTCCATTATCCTTGTCAAGTTTCGTGGTAGTGGCCATTGGAGTTCCCATTGATTTTGCATTTTTCATTTCAAATTTCTTCAACAACTCTTTTAGGCACTTTGATTGATTGAGGAAGATGTCATCATCACATTGTTTTATTTACAGTTCATGGAAAAAGTTGAGTTCTCCCATCATTGATATCTCAAATTCACTTTCCATTAGCTTAAAGAAGTTCTTGCACAAAGAATCATTAGTGGCACCAAATATGATATCATCAACATATATTTGAAACAATAAGTAAATCTTTGTTTTCCTTTTTAGTAGATAGAGTTATGTCAACCTTGCCTCTATTGAATCCCTTTTCAATTAGAAAGTTACTTAGTCTTTCGTACCGTGCTCTAGGTGTCTATTTTAAGCCATAGAGAGCTTTCTTCAGTTTATATAGATGATTAGGTTTAGTTGAGTCCTCAAAGTATGGAAGTTGGTTATCATAAACTCCTTCCATGATATAACCATTCAGAAAGGCACTTTTTATGTCCATTTGACACAGAATTATATCTTTTATGCAAGTATAGACTAGGAGAATTCTTATTGCTTCTAATCTTGCAACTGAAGTAAAAGTTTCCTCATAATCTATACCTTTTTCTTGATTATATCTTTTGACTACCAACCTGGGTTTGTTTCTAATTATTGTTCTAGATTCATCAAATTTGTTTCTAAACACCCATTTGATTCCAATAATAGGGTGATCATTAGGCCTAGGCACTAAGTCACAAACTTGATTCCTCTCAAATTGATTTAGTTCTTCTTGCATAGCTAATATCCAATTCTCATCAATTAATGTCTCTTCAGTACACTTAGATTCAATTTGAGAAATAAATGCACAGTTATTTATTTGATCCCTAAGTTATCTTCTGGTTTTAACAGTCTCTTGAACATCCTTAATCACTTGATCAATAGGATAACTCCTTTGATATCTTCAAGTTCTAGGTAGTTCTTGAGAAATTACTTCATTATTTTCAAATTCCAAATCTTTCTCTTAAATATTTTCCTCTATACTAGTAGATTCTGATATTTTTGAAGGTTCAGATTTATTTTCCTTAGAGAGGCTCATGTTTTTGAAACCAGAAATTAGTTCATCCTTATCTAAGTCAGATTTATAAATAATTTCATTTTCAATGAATACTACATGCACAGACTCTTCTATAGCCCTAGACTTTTTATTAAATACTCTGTATGCTTTACTCATACTAAAATAGTTAAGGAATATACTTTTATCCGATTTGGTGTCAAACTTACCCAGATTTTCTTTACCATTATTGTGAATAAAGAACTTGCATTCAAATACATGTAGGTGTGAGAGATTTGACTTCCTTTCTTTGTAGAGCTCATAAGGTGTCTTCCCCAAAATTGGTCTGATGTATGCTTTATTGATGATGTAGCTTACTGTGTTTATTACATTTGCCCAGAAGTATTGAGGAAGCTTTTTCTTATTTATCATGACTCTTGCCATTTTTCCCAAGGTTCTGTTTTTCCTTTCCACCACACCATTTTGCTGAGGTGTTCTTCAAGTTCAAAAATTGTGATCAATTCCATGTTCTTCACAATACTCCAAGAAGCTTGAGTTTTCAAATTCTTCTCCATAATCAGACTTAATAGACATAATAGAAATACCCTTCTTATTTTGCACTTTCTTAACTGAAGTTACAAAATGCATCAAATGTCTCATCATTGGAGGAAATAAATAAAGTCCAAGTAAATCTAGAATAGTCATCCACAATCACTAACACATACAGATTTCCACTAATACTTTTTACTCTAGATGAACTTATCAAATCCATATGTAGCAGCTGTAGTGGTCTAGATGTAGAAATTATATTTTTTAGATTTGAGAGAGGATTTAGTTTGTTTCCCTTTAAGACAGGCATCACATTCTTTTTCCTTTTCAAAAAAAATTTTAGGCAAACCAGTAACTTTTAATTAACTTGTTTAGTTAGTTCATGTTAATATGTGCTAGTCTTTTATGTCATAACTTTCATTATCTTTACTAATTAAGCATATAGAATTTAGGTTATGAAGTTTATCTAAATCAATAGTATAGCAGTTACCTTCTCCTTAAGCTTTGAGGGTAACCTTGTGATCACTTTTTCTGATGACCAAGCAGAATTCTAAACCAAAAAGTACCCAATTTTCTTTGTCATAGGTCTGGCTCATACTTAGCAAGTTGTAGTTGAAGCCAATTACAAATAGCACCTCTTCTATAGATGTTTCTGGATTTCTGCCCATAATGCCAATGCTAACCACCTTGCCATATTGGTCACCTCCAAATGTCACTTTTCCTCCTTTCTTGTCTCTGAGAGTAATGAACTTCTTCTCCTTATCAATGTCTTGAGCATGCACTATCTATGTACCATTTGTTGCTCTTGTTAGCTCTAAGACATACCTGCAAAACAAAATTTAGTTTTTCTTCTTAAGTACCCAAATCTATCTGGGTCCTTTTCTATTAGTAGCACTCTCCCTAGGTACAGATGTACTTTTGAGAACCTATTCTACCTTCCTGCAATGTCCATTTTTCCTGAAAGAGCATGAATTGGAAATATGTCCCTTCTTGTTACAAAAGTGATAAGTGATAAAAGGACTGCTCGATTGTGATACAAGAAAAAAGCAATATAAATAATATTTTTGTTTTACATGTTTGGATTGGGTATAAGTCTCAATAGTTTTTAAAAAAATCACATTTCTTCTTATACCCATATGCATGCACAAAATGCCTCATATATAGATTTTGATTTTTTTTCTTAATCTTTTCTTTGATTACGCAATGGTCATAACTAAGACCAACTTTGCCTTGTGCAATCCTCTGACCACCTAATAATGCATGTATCATGTCTTTACCTTTTGCAAGATTAGCTAGACTTTTGAGAAGATATTTATTGTTCTTCTTAAGCTCAATGCATAATGTACAGAAGGCAGACTCAACTTTATGCTGAGATGCAATGTCAGGCATTTTACATTCTGATTCTAGCTTGCTAATCTTCTTCTTAGCTAGTTTCAGTTCTTTTGCAGTCTTGATGAATTCATCATGCAGATCATGAAATGGATCAAGTAATTCAGAATAAGAAAGGTTAGAATCATTAACCTCATCTTCACTGTCAGATAGATTTTGTGCTCCCTCTTCAGCAAGTGCCATCAAGCATATGTTGGCAATCTCATCCTCATCCTCATCTTCTTCATCTAAGTTGTTATCCCAAATTGAAGAGACATATGCCTTTTTCTTTTTGCCTTTATTAGCAGCTTTCTTTTCATTTTCTTGTCTTTTTAGGAACTGTGAACATTCTCATTTGACGTGTCCTTGCTTTTTACACTTAAAGCAAGTTATGGTTTCTTTATTTTTCCTTTTGCTACTTGTTCCTGCTATTTTCTTGAAGAACTTCTTACTTCTCTTTTTGCCATAGAATTTTCTGAATTTTTTAACTAACATTACAAGAGTTTCTTCATCCAGCTCTTCTTCATTATCAGAGCTTTCTTCTTCTTTTTTTGGCTTGCATCTTTGGGAGCCTTCATTTTGGCCTCATATTCTTCAAGACTGCAAAAGAGACCTGTGACAAAAGCCATTGATTCTTCTCTAACTTCTTCTATAACTGTTACTTTAGGTTGTCATTCTATGGGTAAGGCTTTGAGAATTTTCTTGACTTTTTTAGGTTGAATATATTCCTTCCTAAGGCTTTTCAGCTGGTTCACAATGAGGGTGAACCTTTTCTGCAGATCCTTGATACTTTCTCCTTCCTTTATTTTGAAGTTTTTATACTTTCTAACGCAAGAGTTTAATTTATTTTCTCTTACTCCAGTGGTTCCTTCATGAGAAATCTCCAGAGTGTCTCACATTTCTTTAGCTGTTGAACATTGGGAAACCCTATAGAATTCGTCCTGGTTAAGAGCACTAAGCAAGCAATGTTTTGCTTTGAAGTTAAGTAAAACTCTTCCCTTGTCTTCATCATTCTACTCCTCTTCAAGCTTCTCTTTATAGGTGCCATAATCTTGTAGCTTCATTGGCACAAAGTCATCTTTCTGGATGATTGACCAGATCTCCAAATCTATGGACTGAAGGTATATTTGTATCCTTATCTTTTAGTATCTATGATGTTCTCTACTAAAACTTGGAGGCCTATTAGTGTTATTGCCTTCCAATAATATACTCTCTCTAAAACCAGCCATTTGTTCTCCTGGATGGTTAAATCCTTTAGTTGGGAGTCATAGCTCTAATACCACTTGTTAGAATAGTTGGCTTTCCAAGAAGAGGTGAATTAGGAAGTTCAAAATTTTTCTGCAAAAATGTAAATTTACAGTGAAAGTAAAAGTTTGTGGAAAAATAGAGTGTAGTCAAAATAAAAGTAATTACAAGGTAAGAGAAGAAAGGTCTTAGAAATTTATCTTGGTTCAGTCTGATCAACTTGACCTACGTCCTCTCCCTAAGCCACCATTTGAGATTTTCATTATCTGCAAGAATTCAATGGGTTCTTAGCAATGTCTCAGTACAAACTTGTGCTCTGTTCTTAAAATACTCAAATTCTACACTTAACACTTTTACAAAGTGTTTCTCAAATCCCTTTGTGATCCCCTTCACAAAGAATCTTTTATCCAAATGAAGAAAAGATTTTTTACATAGAATAAATACTCTCTTAAAAAGAGTGGTTATGAAAGTTGGAGTACAATAAATACAGTATAAGGGTGAAAAAGCTTTGTCTAATAAATTTAGCAGAGTTTTAGTAAAAGCAAACTCAATTTTGTTACCCATAACTTCAAATGAAGTTCTATTTATTGATTTATGGTTTAACTAGTCATTAGACATAAGATCTAGCCCTTAGAAACTTTAACCAATGGTTACTCTATAGAAATAGCCATTCATCAGCCCTATTTAATGCATCTGACATACCAAAATTTGAATTTTGGGGTACAACAGACAAATTTCACGGAGACAGAAGGTTAAGGATTTCAACATTAAACTTCCACAATCGTCTATACAAGAGTGAAATTCAAATTTTGATTTTGTTAAAGATATCCCATGTTAGAACATACAAATTTTCATATTAAAAATGCATTTGTTGAGTATGAACATTTATCTTATGTTTTCATAGTGCATTCGAAATTCGAATTTCAAAAGCTGAAATTCATCTATTAAAGGCTTGTTTAACATGGCACAAAAGTTTCTTGTGTGAAATTCAAGTGTTAAATTATAAAATTCATTTGTCAGAGGCATGCTATAAAAAGACTCACAAGTTCTTATTTCAAAATTTGAATTTTGAAGCCCAAGGTTCATCTGTCAGAGAGAGTGACTGTGAACTCTCTTTGAACTTCATTAACATTCAAATTTTGACTAAGTTTTATACGCATTTTACACATTCACTAACAATGATTAGCCCGAAATTCAAATTTTATAACTAAAATTAGTCTGTCAAAGATGAGATCTCTACATATTTGAATTTCAAGAAGCAAAGTTCAAATTTTACACAGAATACATGAGTCAATAGCAAAATTCGTTTGTTAGTCAGAGTTTCTCAAAACTAATATATGCTAACATAAGATAACTTTCAAATAACATATTCAAATGTTGTGGTAACTTAAAAGAGGTAAAGATCAAAGCTTTTTACCTAGATTACATAAGGAGGAATCCTAATAACTAAGTCTTCTCATATTCTTCTTTTTCGAATTTCTTCATTTGATCCTTTCACATTCATTTGATATTTTCCTTTCTAAACTCTAATTATTTGGAATAATCAAAACTTCTGATTTAACAACATAAACTAATCCATTCACGTATCATAGATACCTAACTTTAATATTTTGCAAATACGAGTTATGGCAGTCATACACTATTTATTTTCATCTTACTTTCTTCCATATACTACAACACATGCAATATATTAAAATAGGTCAATTAAAGATATAAATTTCATCATGGTCCACATAATCTTTTCCAATAAGCATAATGTGTACACAATCATAATAAATAGGAAAATTGATTATAAATCAAAAACATATAATATGAGCTTAGAGTGTCCAACATAAACATCATGATCATAAATCATCATAAAACATCATTCATTATTGTCAAGACCCATCACGTGCACATGTTCTTTGAATGTCTTTAGCAATAACCCTTTGTTAAGGGATTAGTTATTATTAGATCAGTCTTGATATGCTAAATAGATACTTGTTGTTTCCAAACCTCCTCCTTGAAAGATAAATACTTAATATCTATGTGTTTGGCAACTTCAAAGTATTTATTGTTCTTAGAGAAGAAAACTGCTGTAAAGTTGCCACAATAAATTTTCAGCGACTTGGTAACGGTGTCAACTACCCTAAGTCTTGAAATAAAAATTTGTAGCCATAATGCATGATTTTTAGTTTCAAAACATGCTACAAACTTTGCTTATATCATAGATGAAGCAATGACAGATTGTTTGGCACTTTTCCATGAAATTGCTCCTTCAGATAGAAGAAACAAGTAGCTGAAATCCTTTTGCCTGATGAATATCCAATCACTTCAAGATGATTGGATCTCCTATACATGAGCATATAATCCTTTTGCCTTATAGATACCTTAGTACTTTTTTTACAGCCTTCCAATGATCCATGCTCAGGTTGCTTTGGTATCTTCCTAGCATCTCGACAACAAAACTTATGATTAGCCTTATACATGTTTGAACATACATTATACTGCCCACAACAGAAGCATACAAAATAGATTCCATTTCCCTTCATTCTACATCATTCTTTGGACATTGATCGAGACTAAATTTGTCCCCGTTTTGGATTGGCACAATCCCAGATAAGCATCTTTCCATGCGAAACCTCTCAAAAAATTTTTTCAGTATAGGCTCTTTGAGACAAACCTAACAATCCTTGTGATCTATCACAGAATATTTCTATTCCTATCAAATAGGATACCTCTCTCATATCTTTCATTTCAAAATTCTTATACTGATAATTTTTAGTCTATCATAATATGCCAAAATCATTGGGAGCAATTAAGATATCATCAATATATAGGACTAAGAATATGAATTTGTTCCCACTGATCTTTTGGTACATACATCTGTCAATGATGTTTTCTTCAAAACCAAAAGATGTTATGGTATTATTGAACTTAATATACCATTGCTAGGAAGCTTGTTTAAGTCCATATATTGACTTCTTAAGTTTACACACCATATGACCCTTTCCTTCAGCTGAGAAAACTTCAGGTTAGTCCATGTACACTCTCTCCTCAAGATCACCATCAAGAAATGTTGTTTTCACATCCATCTGGTATAACTCTAAATCATAATGAGCTCTTAAAACCATAATTATTCTTAATGAGTCTTTCCTTGGGATTGGGGAAAAGGTCTCTTTATAACCAATGCCATCCTTTTGAGTATAACCCTTCATAACAAGTCTAGCTTTATATTATTCGATGCTGCTATTTGAGTCACACCTGGCCTTGAAGACCCTCTTATAGCCAACTTGTTTACATTTGGCAACTCGATAACATCCCAGACTCCACTCTGTTCCATGGATTTTAACTAATCTTTCATGGCATTAATCCACTTATCTAACTTAACACTTGCTATGGCTTGTGTGAATGTGACCAGATCTTTATTGATTCCTATATCAAAACTCTTGTAAATAAACCACACAATCATCCAAAATAGTCAATTTCCTTTCTCTTTTGAGATCTTCTTAATGGCATCCCTTATGGCTCATTTGCATGAGATAATTCTGAACTGACTATGTCATTAGGTATATCATTATCCAAGTTTTGTTTTATATTGTCAAACTGTTATTCAACAGTTGGAACTTCACTTGGATCACATGTGGATGAAGGAAGACGTATGGGTATTTAGATATCTACCTTTATTTTATTAATATCCATATTTTGGCTTTCAGTACTTCCACTGACTTCACCATCTTCAATGAATCTAACATTGCCAGTTTCAACTATTCTTGGATGGTTAAGGCAATAAAACATATATCCCTTGGACTTCTTAGGGTAACCAATGAAGTAACCACTAATTGTTTGAGAATCCAATATCTTTTTATGTGGATTATAGATGCGTGCTTCTACTGGACAACCCCAAACATGCAGATGTCTTAAGCTAGGCTTCTTACTAGTCCATAACTCAAAAAGAGTTTTGGAAACTACCTTACTAGAAACCCTATTCAACAGATACACAGTAGTTCTTAATGCATAATTCCATAATGATTTTGGTAATGATGAATTACTCATCTTACCACACCATTTTGTTGTGGTGTGCCTGGCATAATATACTATGCACATGTGCCATGTGTCTCGAGGAATTTTTCAAATAGACCGAACATTGTCCTGTTTCATCATGTTTCCCATAGCATTCACTACCTCTATCAGACCTAATGATTTTCACTTTTCTATATAATTGTCTTTCAACTTCATTAACATACATTTCAAGAGCATTGATTGCTTAAGATTTTTCATGAAGCAAATAGACATATTCCTAACATGAATAATCATCGATAAAAGTGATTAAATACTTTTCTCCATCAAAAGATAGATTATCAAAAGATCCACATATATTAGTGTGTATTATTTTAAGAAGCTATGTACTTCTTGTGGCTTCTTTCTTGCTATGTTAGGTTTGCTTACCCTTAATGCAATCCACACATATACCAAGGTCTATAAAATCCAAATTTGGAAGGATTTCATTCTTTATTAATCTTTCCAATCTTTCTTTGGATATATGGCCCAAATGTTTATGCCACAAGAAAGCAAAACTTTCATTATGAGTGCTATGTTTACTTTCAACAACATGATAGACGGTAAGTAAGGATTCAACAAAAACATAATCAAGTTTCATTTTTATATAAACCATAAGACAGAATACTAAAACCAATTAAACTAGTACTGTTAAACATACTGAAACATCAATTCCTAAAATTAAAAGAAAATCTAGCAACATCAAGTTTTGAAAGAGAAACCAAGTTCCTAGATATTATAGGTATATAAAGAGTTTGAAATAGGTCCGAATGATGACTAGTATCCATAATTAAACAATAAGTTCCTATGCCTTCAATAGGTCCATTTGATTTCCCATGAGCAAGAAGTTCTCATTTAGGTTTATGGTTTGGATCATGAGAAATCATTACGTTACATTAGATACATGAATTGTAGCACTACAATCAAGCCACTAAGTATTATTAGGAACTTTAGCTAAATTTGATTCGAAACTTACATAAGCAATAATATTACCTTTCTTTTTGAACCAAGCTTTACACTTTGAGCAATCTATCTAAAGGTGTCCTTCCTTGCCACAAAAGTAACATTTATTTTTCTTCTATTCCTTTTTAGCAACCTGTGGAGCATTAGCAGGTGCCATTTGTACATGCTTTTTCTTCTTCTTCTTCTTAAACTTGTTGGCTTTTAGTCTAAGTGCTTTACCAGCTTCTTAACTTACAAGGTGAATAGAATCGCTTCCTAGTTTCTTAAGTCTCATTTCCTCTTGAGTAAGCATTATGGACAATTCATTAACATTCCATTTTTCTTTAATAGTGTTATAATTTATTTGGAATTATCCATACTTAGGTGATAGTGAATTGAGAATGAATTGTACTAAGAAGGATTCTTCCATTGGCATTTCTAAGGTCTTTAACCTTGATGCAATAATAGTCATCTTGACGATATGTTCATGCATACTCCATGACCCATTAAACTTCATGGTCATGAGTTCAGCCATTAATGTACTAGTGAGTAACTTATCTACAAAACAAAACTTTTCTTCCATAGACTTAAGATATTCCCCAGCATTTTTTGTTTGTGGAAGAGTAGACTTAATGTTGAGTGCAATAGTCATCCGTAAAAACATTAAGCTAAGTCTGTTAGACTGTATCCATGCCTTATGATGTAACTTTTTCCTCCTCACTACTTGAATTCATAATAGCAGGAGGTTTATCCTACAATAGTACCATGTCAAGATCCTACACACTTAAGTGGTAATTAACTTATTCACACGATTGAGAAAAGTTCAGCCTATTGAACACAGTCATAGATGAAGCTTCCCAATGAAGTGATATAGCTACAATAAACACATAAATGCTCATTAAAATAGATTTAGATAAACATAACTTCAATACATATTATAGCCCTCTTTTGGGTAGAAACTAAAATATACCATCAATAATTAAATGCCATAAATTATCTTCATGAGGTAATTAAATATTTTCGACAAAATGTACGTGGTATTTTTGGATATACACATACATCTAACTAAAATAATAATTCATATCCATTATGTTCACTAGTTATAGAATAATAATTTACCTTTAGGCAAATCCAAAAGTTCTAGTAATTAGCAAATGTCAATCTATCTACTTATTTCATAATTGGGAATTTATTAATACAATGAATAGATGACTATCTATATATGATATATTAACTTTATTCTAATTTAACCACTTTGGTAATAACAAACTACATATAAGTAATATAATCCATGCATAATAACTAATTCATAATATTGAACACAAAACAATTATCATAAATTTCCAAACTTTCATAAGCCAAAACAGAAATTTTGGAATATTTAGGGATAAAATGTAATTTCTAAAAAATTGGGTAAAAATGTAATTTTTCTTAAAACAGGGGTCAAAATAAAATTTTCCAAAAAATTGGGGTCAAATGATATTTTAAAAAATTTCTAGGTCAGAATGTAATTTCAAAAACCTGATAAGCAAAAACATAATTTCATATATATTTGGGTTATAATAATAAAAATATAAAGTTCAAAGGGTGAAAATAGAAACAACGAAACTACATCTTATCAAAACATTCACCATCCCAATTCATAACACCACATTTGGTTCAATTACATGGGGGTTAATGGATGTAATAAAAAGAAATGTAATGGGAAGTTATATAAATAAAATACATGTAAGTTTATTTGGTATAATATAAAAGGATGAGGGAATGATATTTATTTTTTATAAAAGAAAAATAAAATTAAATGAGAAATATCCTTTTTACCGTTATCCACAAAATCAATCCTCCTCTATCCTTTTCACCATTCTCCTTCCTTAGCAATAACACCAACACCATGTTCCTCCACCACTGTGTTCTTCCCCCACTGGCCAACACTACCCTCTCAAGATTAGTGAGGACAACACCAGTCAAAGGAAAAAAAAACATAGATGTGTTGATGGAGATCTTGCAACAACTATGGTTGATCATCGGTGATCTAGGAATGACGCGAGGAGAACAATGCACCAGATCTCTCGATGAAGAAGAAGCTATGTTGAATTAGAAGTTTTGATTATTTCAAACAATTAGAGCTTGGAAAGAGAATATAAAAGGAGTATGAAAGTATAAAATGAAGAAATCTAGCGAAGAATTAGTTTTTAGGATTTCTCACTATATACACTAAGTAAAAAGCTTTAAATCTTACTTATTTATATTATCACAGTGTTTAAACAAGTTATTTTAAAGTTATCTAATGTTAGCATGTATTAGAATTAAAATATATTGGCTAACAGATAAATTCTGTCATTTGACTTATATTTATTTTGTGCAAAATTCTTATTTTACTTAGTAAAGTTTGAGCTTACAAAGTTTTCATCTCCAATAAATGAATTTTAGTTCTTAAATTCGAATTTCAGGCCAAGCATAGCTAATAAAAGTGTGCAAAATTAGAAAAAAACTTATTTAAAATTCGATAATTAGTGAAGTTCAAAGTGAGTTTAAAGGTACAAACTTTGACAGATGAACTTTGAGCTTCGAAGTACGAACTTTGAAGTGAGAACTTGTATCTTTTGTTGGAGTATGCCTCTAACAAACAAACTTTACAGTTCAAAATTTGAACTTTGCAGTGAAAAACCTTTGTGTCATGTTGGATATGCCTTTAATAGACAAATTTTAGTTTCTAAAATTTGAATTTTGAGTGTATTATAAAAATTTGAAACAACTATTCAAATCCAATAAATTAAGTTGTGGGTAGCACAATTAAGTCTAATATTGTAAAAACTTTGTTGAAATTCTGTGTTAAAACTTTTCACCTATATACCTCAATTATTACTCTTCAACTGTCATATCTACTTTGTTTAAGAGTATTCATTTCTATAATAAATATTTTTTTTATTTAGAAGAAAGATTTTTTGTGAGGGATTCACAAAGAGATAAAGAAAATCACTAGTAAGAGTACTTGAGAGATTTTATGTGTTCTTAGAACAGAGTATGAGTGTTGTACTGTGGCATTACAAGGAGTCTACTAAATTTTTGCTAATAATAGAAAATCTCAAGTAATGACTTAAGGACTGGATATAAGTTATGTGGATTGGACCAAATCAGAATAAATTACTAAGTCTTCTCTTGCGTTATCTCTTATATTCAATTTCATTATATTATGTTTTTTTGCAAATTTTTACTTTCATTGTCTGTTGTATTTTTGTAGAAAAATTTCATGCTTCCCAATTCATCCCTTTCTTAGGAAGGCAGCATTCGTAATAGTTGGAATCGAACTGAGATGGAGGATGAAGCTCAGAGATGGAGGACGCATCAGATCCATGACGGTGGGGTGACAAAAATTGAGAAAGAGGATAGACGACTCGATGGGATTGTTGACGAGGAAGATGATGTTGACGGACAACTTTGATGGTGGGGTGATGCACCAGATGGAGGGCCAAAGTTATGTTAGTGGAGGACAGATGACTCGAGATCTCAATGATAGTAGAGTTGTTGATGGGGAAGACGATAGTTTCCGTTGGAGGATGGATGGTGGAGGATGCCAAAGGTGGAAGTCACCGAAGGTGTGATGGAAATGGAAGGGATGAAGGTGAATGGGAGAGAAAATGGAGGAGGGTAGAGAAGGAGATGGGTTGTAATTTTAATCTGTGACAAGGGTAATAATGTCTTTTTATCTCATTTACATCTCTATAATCTGGACTACATGGATTTTTAGATATAAAGCTATTTACATGAAAGATTGTAAATAGCTTCATGCATGTAATTCCAATCATATGATAATTGATAAAATAAACGCACATAGCCTTGTGATGTAAACTTATACATTCTATGTAAATAAACCAAATGGGGTGTAAATAAACAAACGATAACATTGCTATCATTATTGGAATGGTGAATCAATTGGTGTGGTGGCATCATCATTAAGTGCATGTCATGGGTTTGAGACTTAACTTTACTTCTTTTATTGAATTAACAATGCACCCATGCGATACACGAGTTGTTTATATAATTACTACAAAATATTTAAAATTATAAGTGAATGTCAAGAAAAAAAATTAGTATGATGGTTCAAACTTTTTAAGTCTTCTTTCCCTTATTATGAGGTTGATTTTTTCAATTGAAAGAATCTTTGGAAGCTCAAGTTCCCTCAAAGGATTATTCATTTTGCTTGGAAACTTCTGCAAAATGCTCTTCTACTCAAAAGCACCCTTGTAGCTCACCATTAAATTGTAAAATACAAAAGTTTAGTTGAAAATAATGAAAGTTGTAAATTGCTAAAGTTAGGTTCTAAGTAATTCAAAAGCCCATTTTCGAACTTAGATTCCAGTGACTTGTAAAATCCAAAAGCTTAGTTAGAAATAATGAACAGTAGAGTTATAAATTGCTAAAACCCAATTATAAATGTTCTTATATTCAAATTTAATTAAGTTGTAGAATCGAAAAGTTTAGTTGGAAATAACAAATATGGAGTTGTAAAATGTTATAATCCAGCTATAAATAATATAAAACCCCATTTTCAAATTCATAACCCATTGAGTTGTAAAATTCAAAAGCTTAGTTCTAAATAATGAATGATGTCTTTGAAAATTGCCAAATAGGATGACGTTCAATTTTGATTAAAAAGTTTAAAAGTTTATCAAATTTTAACCAATAACATGATGTTTTTAAGTTTTGAAATTATACTAAATAAATTTAATTAATAGTCATACTAATAGTTTTGCATAAAGTATTTTGTTCTAATGAGTTTTTTCCTTATTCTAAGCAAATGCTTAATTTTTTTGCCAACTTATATGTTAAGAATTTTTTCCAATAATAATATTTGAATTTGATTGTTGTAATTAAATATAGAACATAATCAAAATTTGATTCAATACTTATGATAATTTTTGTTACAAAATGTTAGCATTTAACTCCAGTCTTAATCCATAACTTTGAATTGTATTTCAAATAATTAGGTGAATTAACAAATTTAAGCTGTCAAATTAAAAAAATATTTGATTAATTCAACTGAATTAGATTTTAGGAGGAATTCAGCTAAATATTCTGATAATCAAATTTTAAACATGTGATTAATTGTGAACAATCAAATATAAGTTTTAAAAAATTTCTTAAGTGATTTAAAAATTAAGGTATAAGTCTCACATATTTTTGGAAAGTTCGTTCAGTTAGTAATACATACATACATAACATTCATAATTGGATCCCATTTCAATTTAATCTATTCATTTAGATATTAATTAATTGTTTGGCCAAAAAGTATGATTTAACTTTTAATCAATAATTTGATACTTTAAAATCATAATAAATTTAATTGATTACTGTTTCAATCATATATATTCAATAATAATAAATTTAAATCAATCAACTTTAATAATTTGAGAACAATCAACTTTTAATAATTAGAGCTTTAGAACAATTAACTTTAAATTCATACGAAATGTGATGATTTTAAATGCCCTATTGAGAAATCCATATAAAGTTTCTAGTAGAGTTGGAGAATTAATGACCATGAATTGAGAATTAGAAGTTGTAATTTTTAATTTATAATAAATATTTTAAATAATTTATTACATATTCTAAATTTAATTTTAAAAGTATCTCTAAAATTTGTCTTAATCATTTTTTAATAAATTTCATAAGGTATAAGATATTAAAACTCTAATTATTAAAATTTGAGCAAAGTCATAAATTTTAATTAATTAATTAATTCCATTTTTAATAAGAAATATTTAAAGTTAATTGAATTGCAATTTGATGCAAATTTAAAATTTGAGGTGCAAGAAACATAAGGAAGAACAAAAACACTGAATGCCTTGCATAAACAATTTATAAGAGGTAATGTTATAAACAATTTAACTTCTTCAACATAACATAAATGAAAAAATGGAAGGAAATAAAAATTTAACAAGTAAAGGAAAAAAAAAATGCAACCTAGCAGTATACCATACTATAGAACCAAATATTAGAGGGAAAATTTTTGGCAAAAAAAAATTTCAGGATTGATATTAAAATGATAGGATGACATCCAATGAGAAAGAAAACAAATATAGGGTATGGAACATAAATATCATAATTTTCCAAACAATTGGTGCTTGCACCCAAAATACACTGTCAAGGTCAAAAGAAATATTGGATCTGTTAAAGAGGGATTAAATATTAAAAAATAAACAGTAAAAAGAGATAAGACACTTCCCCAGCCCAAAAATTTGAATTAAAAGTGAGGATGAAGCACAAATTAAAGCTGAAACGTGAAGAAGCAATGCATCTTAAAAGATTTGTTGACATTATCAAAGATTAAATTCTGGTCAAATCCTGTGTCCATCAATTTTGCAACTTAGATGAAGGAGAAAAAGAAAAAGAAAAAAGAGCAGTTCAAATTTTAATTTTTCACTACATCATTAATTGTCGAGTGCTATATGTACATAAAACAAATATATAGGTGTGTAAATGAATTCTTTATAATTAAAAGAGAAAGGAAAAAAAAAAAACTAATCAAAACTGGATGATTGGCTACATCATCCATCTTTAAAGGGTTCTTCCATAAAAGAAATTATTGTTGTTGGTTTTTCTGAATCTGAATTATTTGCACTTGGTGACTGACTGTGTGAGTGCAAATGATCAAAATAGCACACAATATAGATATTTATAGTAGGAAATATGACTGAGTAAGAATTTATTAATGATAAATATAAATTATTATGAATTATTTATGTATTAATTATAGGATAAAATTGAATGAATCGATTTTGAATTCAATTTAAATTTGTGTAACACATTCATAACAATAATTATAATATCATAAGACATTAAAATTAGTTATTATAAGGACTAAATTCCAAATTAAAGACTTTAATGCAGATTGAATTGGGAGTTAAAAAATTAGCGTAATGACATGTCATGGTGACTAATAATGATAAGCCACATCAGCTAGGACGGATACCAACGAGTCAATGACTTCTGATAGATAGATGGATATATATATATATATATATATATATATATTTTTTTTTTATAAAAGTTGAACAACTAACAACCATAAAATATAAAAAAAGTATTTGAAAATGTTGAAGGATGATATATGTTGATTACGAACTTTAAAGCTGTTAAAATAAAGGGCAATATGAATTTTTCAAACGTTTTCAAAAGATAACGTCAAAACATTTAACGTTCATTTAACTTCCATAATTAAATGATTTAATTATATATAATATATAATTATTTAATGCTGAAATAATAAGAAGATAACATCAAAATATTTTCGAAAGATCTAAACACTGACCAACTAAAAGGAATTTCATTTAACGTCCATAATTACATTTAAAAAAATTATTCATACATCTAAAATGAAATAAAGTATAAATGTTGATCAAAATATAATATTATTATATCTCTAATTTTTCAAACTATATGAGCCAATTATCAATACAAAAAAAAAGAATAAATTTTTTTGGTAATAAAATGAATACAATTTTTCAAGATGCAAATTTACTCTTAATGTTAACCACTATAATTGCATTTAATAATTATTCCCACTAAATCTAGACCATTAAAAGACCAATTAAATTATAAATCTCAAACAAAATACAATTATTCTTTTTTGCTTGGGACAAAATACAATTATTCTAATAACTAATTATGGCTGTCAAATTATAATGACTAGCCATGTATCACAACTTTTGAACTCATAATTAATGATAATGATGCGCAAATCAGCTGTCACAGGTGATCTTACCATTTTATTTCCTTTTTAAGCGTACCTACTGGCTTGACACTCTAAAATTCTTCCAATTCCACTATTATATGTGTGTGTGTATATATATATATATATAATAGATTAAAACAAAACAGCATTGCTTAAGAGCTCTTCATCATGCACAGAAGATGATGATCCATTTTCAAACCTTATTCGCCCAATTCGGACCCGCCAATTTTAATTGCCCATATCTTGCAATTTAGAACACCATTTTATGTGATTCAAAAGCAAAAAAAACTCATAATTTTATGGGCTTTCTTTCTATCCATTTAAATCAAATAAATCATAAACCCAAAATCTTGACGCATATAAAGCCAAAATCTTGCTTTTAGATTTTAATGATTATTATGCTAGATCAAAACTTTAAAAACAGTTCAATTTCTTAAGTACATTCATTCCAACGCCATCTACCTTGGCGTCATGAATGAAGTCAAAGCTTATGCATTCATCAACAACATAATATATATATATATATTTAAACAGATATTATATGAACAAGATTATGGAAAAGAAAATCCTAAAATCAGCAAATAAAACTTAAAGCTTTCACCTAATCATATTCATTAGATTAGGGTTTTTAACAATTATAGAGGGGCAGAGGCTATATAGGCTATGCTGCTGCATGAAAAAAACATAGTTGCACGTATTTGAAACGAAAGACATAGACAAGTAACCTTTAGCTATATTGTTATTTTTTTAAGGATTAGTTTCTCTCTTTTAATCCTAACTCTCAACTTTAGATCACACTGTAATCTCAACTTTAGTTCAGACTATTTGATGGAGAATGTGTTCACAGATATGGAGATGAATAATTTATAATAAATTAGCTTTAATCCGGTACATTTATCAAATACAAAATGAATGGATTAGATTTAATTATACTATAAAAAAATCTTTAAATTTAAATATAGATAATTTGTAGATATTTCACAATCAACTTAATTAGAGAAAATCTATCTATTATATTATCCTTAATCTATAATATTATCAAACCACATAATTTAAAATATTTGTAACAAATGAAACCAAAATTCTATAAGGCTTTGTCTTCCTCACTCCATATCGCACGATCTCGGTGATAGCAAGCCATAAATGAGAGGAAAGGACAAAGGAGGCTCACTGATGGTGACCTCTAATTCACGGCTAAAGAAAAACATGATTCACAATGACGCTTGGTTTAGACGATGATGGGGCTAGGTTCGCGATGCCATAGAGAAACCAAGGGACTCAAGATGAAGACGGAGATAGGTTGGGTTCCAAAGTCGAAAGATGAACAGGATCCGGGGTTCGTTGGTGCTTTTCCCTCCCTTTTCTTCTTTCTCTTCTGCTATCTCCATCAGCCCACACACTATCTTCATCTTCTTCGGCGAGATCTTCTTCTTCTTGTTTTTTTTGCTATTGATTTTTTTCTAGTTTATTGGTTTGCAATATTATAGATATGGTGGTTTGCAACATTCACATAATGGAAATATATATAAATCGGTTATAAATATAGATGGATCAATTATAAATACATGGAATAATTGCAAATGTATTTAGGTTCACTTTGTTGATATACTTGAAAATGTATATAGATCAATTGCAAATATAAGTGGATTAGGTGCAAATTCATATGTATCAGTTGTAAATGTATTTGGGTTTATTTTATTAACTTGATTTAGAAAATATACATGAATTAATTGCAAATATATGTGGATCAGTAACAAATTTATTCATATCAGTTGTAAATGTATTTGAGTTTACCTTGTTATTAAGATTAAACTATTATACATCATTTTTTTTTACCTAGGTACATATATATGAATCTAGCTTTGCCATAGATTTAAAAAAAAAAATAAAAGAAAACTTAAACTTGGTTAAGAGTCCTACAAGAATTATAATGAATAAATTAAATTTGCAATAAATTTTTGTATATTTACAATTGAATATCGTATATTTACAACTGATATTCATATATTTGTAACTCGCTGTAGAGTACGTAGGTCAACTATAAAAGGAAACAATCTTTAATGGTTAACTAATACAAGAAGAAAGAAAGGAAAAGAGGATAAAATTAATTTTTCGTGTGATAACAATATATATAAATAGATACCTTAGTACCTCGTTATAATTATGAAAATTTATGGTATGAATTATAATTTTTTACTCTATATAGTATTTATCAGTAATTTTTGCTTTTAGAAAATTGAAAAAGACTTATCTAATTCACCACATGAACCGATGAATCCATCAACTTTTATATTGGTCTGTATAATCTGTATGATATATATTTATTTTAATATAATTATAATATATTTTTATATGATTATTATATGTAAATTATAACATGTAGTATATAACCACATAAGTCAATAACTTTAAAAATTAAATTAAATTAAAATATTAAAAATTTTGAAGGATGAATGACATGCTATTAGCTTGGCCACAAAAAAAAATGCTTTTAGCCTTTTACTTTTTCAAAATTTTTTTACTTTAATTTTATTTTCATTAATATTAAATTAAATTAAATCGGTCAGCTCAGTTAATCCCTGTTACATTGAATTAGATTAGAAGGGTCAAATCGGGTTAGCTGATTTAATTTGTATTGACTGGTTTAAACCTCATGACACTTTAAATCATTGGCCTGGGAAAAAACCCCTGGAAATCATTGAAGGGTAATTTTGTCATTGGGTGTTCTCGTAAATCTCACTCTTTCTAATTATTAGTAGCATATCACATAAGAACAGCTCGGCCTTTCTTTGATAATCTTCTTCCACAATCACAGTGTTACTGTTCTCGCAGCAAATTAGGGTTTGGGCTTCCAATTCTTTTATCCCTGATTCGAAGAGCGAGAAATATAATTAGGTTGTCGACATTTTTCGCAATTGATGATCGCACTTTACATTCCCAGATTATATTTTCACCCAATCTCGACCTCTCTCGCATGGTTGATTTGGGATTCGACCTTGCGGAGTCCACGGTCTATTCTCCCTTCTCTCGTTCTCGTTGTTTGAACTATAACATAATTTAGAGTCTTTCCGATTTCTTCATCAGGTTCAGAAGAAGAGCAATCGATAGTGGCTTGTACCTTTTAAGCTATGGATGTAGATGGGGCTAATAAACGCGTGTATCAGCGTCTCCGTGGGCCTCCGGCTGATACCAAGCACCAGAAAGTCTGTTTTCATTGGTTGGCAGGGAGATGCACTAGGCATCCGTGCCCGTTTCTACACAGTGAATCACCCCCTCCAAACGCCAATGGGATGTCTTCGAAAAGGTCCCATGGGTCTGCTGATGATTTAGGGTTCTCAGGTCCACGGAGGAATCCGAATTTTAGTGGAGCTTCAACGTGGGGCGGGGTTCGTCGTGATGGGGTAGCCGTAGCTGGTAATAAAATATTTAGGAAGACTGAAAAGCTTTGTACTTACTGGATTCAGGGAAATTGTAGTTACGGGGACAGGTGTAAGTACCTTCACTCTTGGAGTGTAGGGGATGGTTTTTCCTTACTGACACAACTTGAAGGGCATCAGAAGGTAAAGAGTCCCTTAATCTTTTGGTTGGTGTACTTTCGGGAGTGGAGACTGGAAAAGTTAATGGGCTGGTTGTGAAACATATGAACAGGTTGTGACTGGAATAGCTCTGCCATCCGGTTCTGATAAGCTTTATACTGGAAGTAAAGATGAGACAGTAAGGCTTTGGGACTGCCAGTCTGGTCAGGTTGGTATCGTATTTTCTCTCTTGTCTTTCTTTGAAGGAGTACTTAAATGCAAATACCTGGACATTTCTCCATATTCCTTATCCGTGGAGTTGTGAAATTTGAATTTTGTCAAGATTTGTTGAATAACATTTTCTTCCGCCACCAAACTATGTGTGAAAGGGAGCTCAAGTTTTATAATTATCTACGAAAATTTTATTTAACCCAGCGCCTGATCAAAGTTTTGAAAGACTTGGATTTCAGGACATATTTAATTGCATAACTGGTTGTTTTATGTCAAATCATCCGGAAGGTGCATTGTTCTTATCAAATTGTTTACATTGAATCCTGCAAATTGCTTTCAGACGTCTTGGGTGCTTTTTCTGGTATTTCCACTAATTGGCAAAGCCAATAATCATCCTCCTTTTCTCAAATAAATTTGCTATTGTTTTTTTTTTTTTAAAGATCAAGCTCTTCACATTGATAAAATTTAATTGATCTCTTATTACAAACTAATAACTTCAACTTCTAGGTGTTTGCTTGATGATCTCCATACACTTCCTTGATGTTTTCTGTGCAACAATGGTTTATGAGTGTAAAATGGGAAACTTTTTTTTTTTATTATTTAATATTTTGTTCCTCTCCGTTTCTCTTTCAAATTTCATTGTCAGAATAAAAGTTATGAGTTAGACATTTTATCATTTTGTTTCTCTGTTTGCTAGTTTTCTTTCTTATTATAAAGGAGAGCTAAGATTAATCTTGGCATTGTTTGTCGATATTATGCTGCAGTGTTTGGCTGTGATTACTCTTGGTTGTGAAGTGGGTTGTATGCTCAGTGAAGGTCCTTGGATTTTTGTTGGTATACCTAATTTTGTTAAGGTAAGAATAAGATAAAGCTCATCACAGTTTTGTTTTTCTGTTTCCCCATTTATACTCTAGACTTTTAAGTACACTGTGCCTAATTTAGAAATAATTCTCTATAGGTTAAATCCATAATATTTGTGCCATATATAGAAGCATGACTGATATTGAGTTTTGTTGATGGTGTTGGTTTTGTAGGCCTGGAACACTCAAACATCAACAGAGCTAACTCTGAGTGGCCCCGCTGGACAAGTTTATGCTTTGGCTGTGGGTAACAATATGCTTTTGGCTGGAACACAGGTAAAATTTGATATCTATCATCAACTAAGATATTTGTTAACAGTTGTATTTTCTTTCCTGATGGAGTTTATGATAAGATTTTAAGTATTGGTGCTTCGGGCGTGTTGGATGAATGGAAGTGGTTCATCTTGGAATTTTTCTGCATCTGAGTGAAGGTTAAATTTTATAGAACGTTCTTATAAGATTTTAGGGGTTCTAAATGACTATAAATATCACGTTATGTTTGGAAGTTTTGAAGATGAGAGAAAAGTGGGAATGAGCTGCCTTTCTCTTGTTTAAATGACAATTGAAATTATGAAATGGTATGACATGCAGGAAAGCAAACTGTAAAATTCTATTTTATTGCATATACAGTTTATTAATTCAGTTTGTGGGTAAAATTGTGAATCAGAATTACCAATATGGATAAAATAAAATCTATAGGAAGCCTCATTGTGCATCAGTCATGAATAGTGTGGTTTACTCTGTGCAACACACAGGACTCATTTCTTTTTCTGGGTAAAATGAAATATATTTCTCCTGTTTACAGCCAATTCAAAGGGGAACAAATTGTAGGGGAAGGAGGGGATTATATATATATATATATATTTTGGTACTCCTAACCTTCCTTTAGTATTGAATATATCAAACAAACAATTCCCTTTACAGCCTCTTCTCTCTTCGATTTCCAAACACATTGTTTGTGTTTTTTTTTCTTTTGGCCAACATGCCATTGTTTGTGTTGAAAAATGCTGAGGTGGATGTTAGGGGAAATAAGGAATACTTGGCTGGCTTAGAAAATGTAAATGATCGATTGAAATGAGAACTATAAGAGTAGCTTTACTTGAAAATAAGGGAGAACCATTTTGTTAATGGCATGTGTCCAAGTACAGGAGAAAGTGCTCCTTAAGCTGAGGCGCATGAAGTGTTGTGTTCTGCATAGCAACATTAAAGTGCACATATAATTGCGTATTAAAAAATAATAATGTAAAATAAAATAAGTAATATTTATTAAAAAAAATAAACTTATTGGATGAGTTTTTTAAGCAATAAGGTACCCAAAAAACATAAATAAGGGAATGATGAAGAGGCAGAAGAGAGAAGGCACACAAAGGGAGAAATAACATGGATATTGGATACGTAGACCCTTTTTTGTGAGAGCCAGTAGCAAGTGATATTAGCTGTACTTTTACTATAACAATTACAATCAGAAGAATGCTATTTTTGTAAAAGTTAGACCGGCATTGGTGTTGGTTCTTAATATATAAGTAATTATTAATATTAATTATCAAAATTTAACTCTTTGGTGATTGAATTTTCTGAGAAGTGTGTGGCATATACCCTGCTTATTAATTGTTGGCCCTAGTGAGTTGAGATGAAAACTTCCCTGTGTTATTTAATTTTCCCCTTCTCTATCTCGGTGTGATAAGTGAATTACTTTTCCTACAGGATGGCTCTATATTAGCGTGGACGTTTAATGCGGCTACTAAAACCTTTGAGCCTGTTACATCACTTAATGGCCATTCCCTTGCTGTTGTTTCATTTGTTGTTGGAGCGAATCGGCTATACTCAGGTTCAATGGACAAAACAATAAGGGTAAGTTTACATAGGCATAAGCATTCAGTCATAAGCATCTAATCCTATTGCTATTTGCTTTGTACTAGTTTAAAGCACTGTGATATTGTGATTTGTTCTGTTAAGATAATTCCATTTGTTTCTTCTTATTGATTTCTGTCTGTCAGGTCTGGAACCTTGAGACGTTGCAGTGTTTACAGACTTTAACTGAGCATACATCAGTTGTGATGTCTGTTCTTTGCTGGGACCAGTTCCTTTTATCTGCTTCATTAGACAAAACAGTAAAGGTTGGCTTAACTTTCACATTACCTGCTGATTTTTTGTGCATGTTTAAACTGCATGGATTTAATAATTTTTGTTGGCTTCATGTCTTTTATTTTGTGCAGGTGTGGGTAGCTACAGAAAGTGGAAACTTGGAAGTGACTTATACTCACGATGAGGAACATGTATGTATGAGTTTCTCTTGTATATTTAGACCCTACCTGTCTAATTGGAAATGCCTATGTCATGGTCTTGAGGAAATAAATCTCTATTCTGTATCCCATTTGCATAAAAAAACTACTTTTATGATTTGACTCTTGTCACCACATGTTGTTGATCATATGATTTAAGAAATGAAAGAATTTAAGTTTCTGATAATGAAAACAACAAATTTTGGCATTTATCGCATGAGGAAATCAATTACAAAGGTTTATACATATTATGGCATCTTATTTTTCTTGGCTATTTCTTGATAATACATAAAACTTTTTTATTTTTTGGTAGCCTTTTTTTTTTTAATTTTGTCGCTGAAATTGCATTGTCTGGATTACTCACATTGTTTGGTTTATTATCTCGCTAAAAATTAGTGTCCCTTGTTTTATTAACAAGTTTTTTCCACTTTTTTGTTTCCATACATGGTAAGTGAATATAAAGTCCAAGTACCTAAAGCATATACCTTTTCTCATCTTGGGTATCTTGTTTTGATATTTTATGTGTTGGTGGAATCAGTGGTTACTTATGCATGATTTGTAGCTTGAGGGATTTATTATAGAAAATAGGTGGATGTCATGTTTATTTTATTTTGTTATGATGAGGATGTTGTTATTATCTGCTTCAGGGTGTACTTAACCTCCGTGGGATGCATGATTCACAAGGCAAGCCCATTTTGTTGTGCTCTTGCAATGATAATTCATTGCGCCTCTATGATCTGCCGTCGTAAGTACTTGTCTTCCAATATTTATTGTCTCACTTGTCCCTATAATTCTGTTTCAAATCTCTTCCCTTGAACATGCATAGCATGATAGCCATATCTATCTTTTGCCAACCACCCAGGACACGAGAGTACTGTTGCATAGCTGAAAATGAACTGAGTCAGACCTGATCATATGATCTCAGGCTTTTGGCTTGGCAGTCCCCTTATTCCAATAATTGTGTAGGCAGCCAAATTTCAAACTTGGCTGATACACATTACTGGTTTGGCTAGCTGGTGCATTGGGCTGCGTTTTTCTGTTTTTTTAATCCATTTACTATTTGCTTATTTTGCCTAATGCTTTTAACATTATGTCATTCTTTCCTTTTCAAATAAATGGCTTTAACATTATATTATATTTGTCATGCATTGGACAGGTAAGGTTTTCTAGTTTATTGGTTATTAAAGTTTGACACTGGGCTAGGTACTGATCAACTAACTGTCGCACCCATGCGCCTAATTCTGTCAAATGGTTGGCCTATTTCAACTTAACTTTGTAACATCTGAAATGGGTTGTTTGAGTAATCTCACTTATTTGAATTTATTCAGATTTAAATTATCACTCAACATTATGAAGATTAAAGTTTGAATAAAATCTACTTAGAACCAGGGTCATGACTTGATTTGTGATTTGAAACATGGAATAAGAACTTCATATTGATAACTTAGAGGTTCAAGAATTTTATAATCAGAATTGAAGTGTTCTGTTTTAGCATATTTGACCTTTAAATCAATAAACTGATGATCATGTCAACTTTATGATGCTTTTCCATGGTGTAGACTGAACTAATTCTGGATTCATCATTTTGTATGACCCGTTTCTTAGGTTCGCAGAGAGAGGTAAGATTTTCACAAAGCAAGAAGTTCGATCTGTTGAGGTTGGTCCTGGTGGCTTATTCTTCACTGGTGATGGATCAGGTCAAGTGAGAGTCTGGAATTGGTTACCGGAGCCATCTACTTCCGTCCAATAAATGGCTCTTCTAATTCATGTATTCCATTCATTTGTTCTCATGACGACTCCTATTTTATTTCTTACATTTGTTTCGTCGGCACAATGAGCAAATTTAGAGTGAAGAAAGAGGGTAGGGGTTGATACTGTGTAATTTAAGTTTTGCATTGAAGGCGTAGGCATACCTCGGCAACACGTGAGTTTTCGAATAGTGGTAGCGGGTGTCCGTGTCCGAATCTAAATCTTCTGAGGTTAGGATCCAGATGAAATATTGAAGAAAGAGAGAAGAGAGTGGGTCTTACTTCTAGTCATGTGAGTTCCACAATAATAAGGTTGACCTCAGTCTCAGTCTCTCTTATCACACTTACTGAGAAGTTATTCAGAGGATCTGTTTCGGTCTAGTCCTTGGCAGAGTGTTCACTCGGCGTGACCCTAAGCTATGAAGGGACGCCATACAAAGTTTGTAACATTACATGAATCATATTAGTAAATGAGTTTATTACTCTACAACCCAAGTCTTTTTTGGCGTTCAGAGTCCCATGGGTTTTTACGAAGAGCTTTTATTTTTTGCGTAGTTTATTATTTTCATAAAAAAGTGATTAGTTCTTGGTCAATGAAGGTTTATTCAATTGTTAAGGATTCCATCAATACCTTAAAGGGTGTAAGTTTGGATTCTATTGCCAATGTGTGAGGATTTATTTGATGAATAATTTGTAACTACTTTTGTAATAATTTTTTAATCTGGCTCTGGTGAGCCTTCAAAAATTTAACTAAATTTAAATTTTTTTAATATAAAAAAGTTTAGGTGAGTTGTGTGAAAATTTGTTGGATTAGGATAGGCCTCAAGAAGTACCCATTGTTACTTACCAAGTTCTGAAATTGGATCAAACAATTTGTGGGGTATATTTTGCTTTTTAAGCACTTGGATCAATTTTTGCTGGCAGTTCACATGCTATTTTTTTTTGTAGTAGAATTTTGTCAATCTAGCATTAAGCTCATTTCTCACCATTTTTCTCTACGAAAAATTACGGAAATCTTAATTTTATGTCTTTCATGGATTTAGGGGTGAAAATAATTAGAAACAATGGGACACGTTTAAGATTATAAGATATGTTTTCATAATCTCGACTTATAATTTATAAAGATTTTCATAATCTTCACAACTCTCAAACATTTAATCAATGTACAATCACCAAAATAATCCTCGGATTTGTTTTCATAATCTCAAGACTTAAAATTTGAAAAAATTTGCATAGTCTTCATAACTCTCAAACAGTGAATCAATATACAATCACCAAAACCTTAGAACCTCAGAATCTCAGAAATCCTAATGGTTGATAATATTCCAAAATAATTATTCAAAAATCCCAAAAATTTTCATAATCCTCCCGAATCCCATCTTTTGATAAATCATCATGCTTGGTTCTCCTTCGCACAAACGCCAGATTCTTATTTTAATAATGATGTAAAATGTATAATATAAATATTATATCAAATAAGTCATCAATAGTATCATATTTTAATTAAAAAAATTAATCATAGGGACAGAGAGTCTGCCTATAAGCTTTTTTTTTTCTTCCCTCCTTCATACGGTAGACATAATTGCATTGGTCTTTTGTCACTTGTTCTGCGAGAATTATTTAGAAGGACCACGCAAGCAACTTGTTTAGGTGAAAGTACTTATCGTAGGAAATGACGCAGGATCAGTAGGGGACAACACAAAATGAGTTAAAAAATGGTCCCTCCACCAAAATAATTACTTGCATGGTCCTATGATTAACTCTCTCTCTCTCTAATTATAAGTTTTCTGTCATTTTACATCACCATAAACACGTATACATCTTGGGCTGCCTATATACAATCTAGTTTAGTATCTACAAACCGAACATAACCTTAATAGCATTCCCACCACGGGCACTGGTTTCAAAGGCTTCTTCCACCTCCTTCTGAGAGAACCCAAACCTGTGAGTTATAAGAGCTTTTACGTCTATCTTCCCACTCCTCAGAAACTCAATGCACTGAGGCCATGTGTTCTTGTAACGGAAAATTCCAATTACATCAACCTCTCTGTATTTGGAACGAAACAATCAATCATTTAAACATTAGGTATGTATGTAGAAAATATTGCAATATTGGTTATAATGTGAAGTCTTCAAGCATCAGGGGATAGTACAAAAGAAGCATGAAAATGGCGACGCAAAATACTCTTTTCTTTTTTTGTTACTCTATAATACATATGTTAGTGTTTAGTAACTATCAATATGATAAAAATTTATGTCACAGCGGAAGCTTTTCAGGCAGAAAAGTTGATCTTGCACTCATACATACCTTGCAGCAGCAGGTGTGAGTGGAACAGTCATTTCACCCTGAGCCATTCCCACAAGGCACACTTTGCCACCTGCCCGAGTAGCACTCAATGCAGTAGCCATAGTTTTGTTGAAACCTGCACAATCAAAGCTAACATCCACCCTAGCTCCCATACCCTTATGTATCTGTACTACTTCTTCACTCACATCCTGCAACAGTAGTGGTGCATTTAAAGCTTTGCTTAGGTCGTGTTCAGTGAGATAGAAAATGGCAAGCTGCAACTGAATTGTGGAGGGGCAAACAAAAATTGACTTTTCCCTTGTATCTATTGAGAAAAAGGACCATTTTCACAATGTAAATAAGAGTTACTTTCACATGAATACCTGGTATCCTAAACCTACTCTTCTTTCAACTAGAGGATTTATGAGGGTCCAGATTAATTCAAATTGAGCATTGTCGGGTTCTAAACGGGGGGTAGCTTTCAGGCATTTTTTGCTAAGAGTGACTTTAATATGCAGAAAAGTAGTAAATTCTTTGCTACTTGCAGAACTGGTATAAAATTAGTATTAGTTTTAAGGCATAGATTTCTGGGAGTTGTAGGCAAAAACATAACAAAGTAACAAGTTTACTAGACTTCAGCTTTCTTCCTCCATTCTAATTTAAATTTTGGTCGCCAGCCAGCACAGCATCAGAAGCAATTAAATGTCTTGCAGATCAGTAACGACAATTGTACCTCAATTTTAGTGGAAACCTTAACAATCTCTTCTACACCAAGAGTTTTAGCAACAGATAAACGATGCTCGTCCACATCCGCTATGACCATCCTGGGTGCCCCAAAAGCACGAGCTGAAAGCATTGTGACAAGTCCAATGGGTCCTGCTCCCATGATCAACACATTTGTTTCTGGTCCAATATTAGCTCGGCGACAAGCATGAACACCAACACTCAAGGGTTCACACATTGCCCCCTCCTCCATGCTGACATTATCCGGCAATTTGAAACATAGGTTTGCAGGATGCACTATCTGTCAAGAAAAGGTGCAACTCAAACATGGGTTTTTGATTTGAGTAAATTTATCAACACATATGAAACACACACACACATTTATATATAAGGTAACAAGGAGGGTATGGACTTATGGCATGATCTTCACTTTTTCTTAAACCGTATTTGAGACTTTGATTATAACAATATTTCACCAGTCAAGATATTATGTACTTTTGAACTATAGGACAACCTGTAAGTGAAGAAGCAGAAAGAAAAATGAACATCACCCAAAATTGAAAAGAAGGAATAGCTCTTCTCAGGTGTATTCCATTTAAAATTAGTTAGTTATACATAAATACAAATCACTAAATCTTCTTCATTCCTATAGAGTACTTTAAAAGATGCCAAGTATCAAACAAGAAAAGTTCTCCCATACATCTCATACAAACATAAACTTTTATAGTAAAATTTTATTTTTTTTCCTAAAATTATGGAATAAAGCTGCACTATGTTGTTATACACTCCTAAGAGTTCTCTGAGTTTTTTCAAACCTCATCTTGGGCATTGTTTGGTAAAGAAAATAGCAACTTGGTCCTCAGAACAACAATGCTGCATAATCACCTGTCCTCCTTCTCTGCTTTTTCTATGGAAGTGATACTTGATTTTGATGTAATTTGTTCTACCATAAAACCCTAGATTTTTCCCTATGTTCATTTCTGAATTATTGTCAAATAGTGTAAGTGTTGTTCCATTTGGTACAAACTTCAATCAACTAGTAGTTTCATTAACTCTATTTCTTAATTCAAAGCATGTTCAGTTGCTATGCACTAATCTTTTGCTGTGGATTGAGCCACTGTATCCTGCTTTCTAGTGCTCCAACATACCATTCTTGAACCATTGGTCTAGGAATAGCCTAATGTCCTTTCATACCATCATCACAAGAATCTACATTGTCACTGTCAATGAGATGAAGTCAATCAGTTTGTTTCCATCAGTATCACATACCAAAATCTCTGGTTCCTTCACATATTTGAGGATCCTATTGGTAGTCTTGAGATGTGTCTTGTTAAAACTAGCACAGAAAGAGTAAAATAGCTACAACCATAATGTTGGGCCTTATGGCTCTGAAATACAGTAAGCATCCCATAACACTAATGTAGAAGTTAGCATCAGTTTTAGCAGCTGCTTCTTCTTTACATTTTGGCTAGATGGAGTACTTTCCTCCATTCTCCATTTGAAACTTCCTCAAAATTTCACTAGTATACTTCCTGTGGCTTATGAAGATTTCTTTTTTCCAATTGAAGAACTTCCATGTCAAGAAAGCACCTCATTTTACCTACGTCATTCATTTAAAAAACTTTGTCCATCACCTTGAAGATTGCATTTTTCCAATTGAAGAACTTCCATGTTAAGAAAGTAACATGGAAAAGTTTCCAATGCCTCAAAGGTCTTTGATTGATTTCAAGACAAACCTCCATTCACTTATTTGCACTCACAAAGAACTGCAGGAGAATCAAGTTAAACACAGCTACATTAATAAGGACATGTGATCAGATCAATAATGATTCAAGGTTCCACCACCATACACAAATCTCATAAATAACTATACATATTAGTCGTTTTGCTCTACTAGATACATCAAAGCATGTCTTCCTATAATCGGAAATGATGAGGAACATTGAAATTGTTGAAAGAACTATACTTTAAGAAGCTGAGAATTCTTTCAAACCTGATTAGCAAGGGAACCGTGAACTGGTGGACTAGCAAAGAACTTCATGTTCGGGCATAAATTGTATCGTCCTTGCTTGCAGAGTTCACAACGCCAGCAACTAATCCCAGGTTCAACTGCCACACGATCACCAGGTACCACATTCTTAACCTCACTGCCAACTTCTTCTATGATCCCTGCACACTCATGGCCCATTACCATGGGTTCTTTCATTATATAATGTGCATTTCTCATTGTCTGCGAAATCGATAAAAATTGGAACTCATCACCGGAGAGAATATAGATAAATGCAGGGGATATTTTCTGAACCAAGCAAGGATAATTCTTACTTATTGAAGTTAGATGCAATGGAGAAATGGGCTTACCTTAAAGTAGTGAATATCACTGCCACAGATACCAACAGCTTTGATTCTAATTCTGGCATCATGGGGACCTTCCAATATACAGTGAGAAGTAAACGAATAAAATTGAGTAGGAATTCACTGGTAAGTGAAGGTTGCTCTACAGAAAAGAAATTTTTTTTTTTTCCGGAAAGAAATCAAAGAGTTACTTAACTGAGGGAAAATAGATACCCAGAATGGGAAGCTTGAAAGGTTGAATCTTGAGGGTTTTGATACCAACCAGCCAAGCAGCCATATTCTCTTCTTCCTCTTGACGTTCAGATGACATCCTACCTTCACCTATTTGCTCTCTGCAACTCTATCTCCCTCTCTCAAAGTTGTATGAAATCGCAGAACAGCGCGGCCTACGGGGCTTCTAGATGATCGCTGCGGATTGTCTGATATTTTATTTGGAAGCAATCTGATCAATTATATGCTCCCCGAAGATGATCTACAAAAAATACATATATTAAAAAAAATAGTTAAAAGGAAGTTGGAAGTGTTGAATTTTGCGAAAAAAAAGAGCTTTTCAAAAATATTTCTTTATTAATTCTATTAATTTTTCTTCTTGAAAAGCGAAAAATAAATTTATAAAAATTATTGTTAAAAAATATATAAATATTCCAATAAATAAAATCTTACATTATAAAATAAGAAAAAATTTACCAAATTTCTCATATTTACGAAGTGTTATTCAACCACTAAGTGCCTAATTGGTTTATTTTTTATAAAAAAAACCATAATTTTTAAATATAATTTTTTAAAAAGATATATTTAATCAAATATAAATTATTATTTTAAAAAAGAAAAAGTGGATTAAATTTTGATTTAAAAAATGGAGGAAAAAATTACTTTTTCTTTAATAAAACATGAGTTTTAAAAAAGAAAAAATAAATTAATTCTATATTATATATCTAAAAATATTTTTAATTTTTATTATTTAAATAAATTTTTTATCAAACTTACTTTTATAAAAAAATATTTAAATATAATAATTTATAACAAATATACTTTATCTAAATTTTATTTTTATAAATTTTATTTATTCAAATTAATTATCTCAAAACTGAAACTAAGGGAAACTTATAAAAATCCAATTTAACTTCAAAGTCTTTTTTTTTGTTTTGGTCAGAAGAAGTCCCTTTCTTCAGTATATTATGTATGTATGTGATAATTGCAAAGTGGTCCGTAGATGAATCAGCCGTTCTTATCCATCAAATAACGTAAAGTGAATCCTACTCATCACTTTCGACATCAACCAATCGGGTATTAAAAATTTGATCATTTTCTTATCAACTAAATATTGCTATAGTGTGTAGTACGAGACTTCATAAATCAACTGTATTATTGAATAATGTGACTTTTTTAAAATTTTAAATTTTATATGAATTACGTATAATTTAAATCATTATATCAAATTTAAATTACTTGATTATTTTAAACAAAAAGTATTGAAACTTACTCATATAATTATGTTTGTAACGATCTCTCCCGGATTAAAAAAATTTTATTACATCATTAAATTTTTTAAAAATAAGTTAAAAATTTTATTTTTATTTTTATTAATTAAAGTAAAATAAACATAATTAATTTTATAAAAAAACATAATTAAATTAGTAATCATTATTATAAGGAAGAGAGAGAACATGAACCAACCAATTATGAGGTAAAACTTCTATTTTCTTTTTTTAAAAATTAATTTGAGGTTGGTAATTACATAAAAAAGGAGAACTATCCCCTAATATTACATATCTTATAAAAGGAAAAATAATTCCAAAACCGACACCTTATAAATAAAACTGTACGGAGTAAATAATTTATATCTGATTGCCTGGGTCAATTAGTCGTTAGTAATGTCATATATTTGAGAAAAATATTGTTGTTACTTGAGACATACCATGTATTGAATTATAGCAATATTTAAATTGTTTATTTTTCAAAATTTTTAAATGGAATAATTTTTTTTATATATAATGGAGAATAAAAAGATAATTTAATTTAAATTAGAAAAATTTAAAATCTGAACCTACTAAATCAAATATAGAGCATCTAAATATTTCATTTGACAAATTAAAATTATTTTTTAGCAGTAGTTAATGAACATTTAGTCCAATAAATTTAATTCGTTTTCCTAAAAAAAAAATTCGTATACAAACAAACTGGTGAGCTTCTCAGCATTTTTCATGTTTTATGACATTGGCAATAAATCATTTCAAATTAGTAAGCAGTACAATTACATGAATCATATCATAATTAGCGATGTATTTTATTACTCAACAACCTCTCTAATCCATTCATACCACAAAGCTGAGCTTAGGATGCCTTTATTTTGATCATAAACATGTATTTATTTTGGGTACAACAAAATGCAATATTTAGTATCTACAGGTTGAACATAACCTTAATAGCATTGCCACCACGAGCACTGGTTTCAAAGGCTTCTTCCACCTCCTCCTGAGAGAACCTAAACCTGTGAGTTATCAGAGGCTTTACATCTATCTTCCCACTCCTCAGAAATTCCAGGCAAAGTGGCCATGTGTTCTTGTAACGGAAAATTCCAATCACATCGACCTCCCTGTATTTAGAATCAAACAATCAATCATTTAAACAACATATATATATATATATACACACACACCTCTAACATAATAACTCATACAACATGCCTGGTTGATTAGTTATATCGATGTATCTGCAAATGACAAGTACTCTCAATTTAGAGATATCCATGCCTACCGAAAGCTTATAATTACAAAATTATTACAGAGTATTACTAGTTTCATTTTCTTCATGCCTATAAAATCTCTTGCTCTTCAAATGTTGAGAATTATTGTCCTTGTGTCCTCGATCTTAAATCAGAAAAACTTGGGTATCACTGACGCATATGGTAATGTTGACAATGGCAAGTTTACAACTACAACCTTCAGGGGTTAGTACTAAGAAGCAAGAACAAGGTGATGCAACACAACCTTAATGTTCACGTGCTTTTTGAACTACAGCAACATGTTTAATAAATTTTGGTAAAAAATACAACCTTTTTAATTTTCCTTACTGGGTCTATGCTAGTACTAAGGATCAATATAATAGAAATTTTCCAACATACATTTTATATGGGGGAAAGTTGACCTCCATTCATGCATACTCAGACCAAGAATCATACCTTACAGCAGCAGGCGTGAGTGGAACAGTCATTTCATTATGACCCATTCCCACTAGGCACACTTTGCCACCTGCACGAGTAGCAGTCAATGCAGTAGTCATAGTTTTATTGAAACCTGCACAATCAAAGCTAACATCCACCCTAGCTCCCATAGCCTTATGTATCTGTGCAACTTCTTCACTCGCCTCCTGCAAGCAAAGTAGCGCAATAAACCTTGGCCTAATTGGTGTTCAAATAAATAAAATGGCCAGTTGCATTGAACTGTAGAGAAGCAAACTAAAATTGACTTCGCCAATGTTGTTTGAGAAGAACAACCATTTTCACAATATTAACAGCTAAGAATTACTTGAATATATAGGAAATGGGGAAAGGAGAAGACACCTAGTAAAGACAAAAAATACTTGCACAGCTGATGCAAAATTGGTAATTGTATAAGGCATAGACTTCTAGGTGTTAAAGGTAAAAACATAACAGAGTAATAGAACCCACATGTTAGACAGTCGGATTTCTTCTTTTATTTTTCAAAATTTTTGTTTGCCAACCAGCACAGCATCAGACATTAAGTGTCTTGCAGATCAGTAATGACAATTGTACCTCAATTTTTGTGGAAACCTTAACAGTCCCATCTGCACCAAGATTTTTTGCAACAGATAAACGATAGTCATCCACATCTGCAATGACAATCCTAGGTGCCCCAAAAGCACGAGCTGAAAGCAAGGTGACAAGTCCAATGGGACCTGCTCCCATGATCAACACATTTGTTTCTGGTCCTATACTAGCTCGACGACAAGCATGAACGCCAACACTCAGGGGTTCACACATTGCCCCCTCCTCCAAGCTCACATTGTCTGGTAATTTAAAACATAAGTCTGCAGGATGCACTATCTGTCAAAAACAAAAGTGCAGCTCAAACATGAGTTTTGATTTGAGTAAATTTATTTCACCACAAATAACACACACACAAACACAACACTCAAGGGTTCACAAACTGGCCCCTCTTCCAAGTTCACGTTTCCTGGTAGTTTAAAACATACGTCTTTAGGATGCACACATCACTAAGGGTTTACAAATTGCCCTATCCTCCAAGCTCACATCGTCTGGTAGTTTAAATCATAGATCTTACAGGATGCACTGTCTATGAAATGAAAAGTGCAGAACAAACATGGATTTTGATCACACACACATAGTGACAACTGGGTCAAAAAAGGACTTACAGCATGATATTCACACACACACACACACACACACACACACACACAGAGACAGAGTATGGATTTATAGCATAGTCTCCAGCTTCTTGTTTGGAAAATAGTTGAGAATGTAATTATGATCTTATTTAACCAGTCAAGATCATATGTACTTCTGAACTGTAGGATAGTTTAACCCTCTCAGCATATTGTTTTGACTCCTGTTCACATAAGCCCAGAGATGTAGTTTGCAATGCATGCCCTCAGTACCAGAAAGGCCCCAAATGAACACAATTGACCTAACCACAGGATGAGTAATTAAATTGCTTTCAAGATCAGTGATCCGTAAAGACACAACTGCCTTTTCTTTTCTTTCTTTCTTCCTTTCTTTTTTCTTTTTGGTCCCTAAGATTTAACAGCATCATTATTCCTCTTCAAGAACTCTTAAAAAACTTGCAAATCAGACGTTGGAAATTAATTAAATTTTAAGCCCATCCTAGACCATGTTGTAGAGTTTTCACATATAAGTGATTTGATGGGAGAAGCATTGTTAGGGTACAAAACCATGAAATCAAATGACACTAGAGTGAATATCATAGCTAGTAAATCATTAAAATGAATCATTGTCAAGTCTATTTCAAATAGACTCATCCTTTGATTTTTCATTTGTCAAAATATTCTATTCATTAGAGATTTGAAGCAGACAGCAAGACACTAACATTTCATCATAGTATATGGTTAAGAAATGTCAGTGTTGGATAACATGGAAAAGTTTCCTATAGTTTAAAGGTCCTTGATTGAATTCCAAGCTGCCTCCCTTCATCTATTTGCACTTACAAACAACTATTAAAGAATCAAGTGACTCACTGCTTTATTAACAGTGACATGGATGGGACCAGAACATAACAGATTGAAGGGTCTGGCATCATATAAAACATAATCGGATACATAATTAGATATACTTTGTGCTCTACTAGGCATATAATCATGAAAGTTCTTTCCATCATCGGAAATGATGAGGCACATTAACATTATTGAGAACTACAGTTTGAGAAGCAGTAATTCATTCAAACCTGATTAGCAAGGGAACCATGAACTGGTGGAGTAGCAAAGAACTTCATATCAGGGCATAAATTATATCGACCTTCTTTACAGAGGTCACAACGCCAGCAACTAATCCCAGGTTCAATTGCCACATGGTCACCAGGAACCAAATTCCTTACCTCACTGCCAACTTGTTCTATGATCCCTGCACACTCATGGCCAATTACCATTGGTTCTTTCACAATGAAATCTGCACATCTCAGTGTCTGCAAATCAATAAAATCAGAACTTATTACTGGAAAAGGGGATAATTCATGACACAAGGAAGGATAATTCTCTCATATACTTTCAATCGACATAATTCAGACGCAAAGCAAATATGCTTGCTTACCTTGAGGTAGTGAACATCACTGCCACAGATACCAACAGCTTTCATTCTAATTCTAACATCATGGGGTCCTTTCAACGTACAAAGAGAAGTGAGTCAGTAAAAAAGAGTAGGAATTCATGCTGACAAGTGAAGATTGGTATATAACAAAGAAAATTATTCTCAAAAGAAATCAAAGAGTTACTCAAGTAATGGAGCAGAGATACCCAGAGTAGGAAGCTCGAAAGGTTGAATTTTGAGGGTATTTATGCCAACAAGCCAAGCAGCCATATTTTTTTCTTCTCCGTCATGACCTTCACGTGACATCCCACCTTTACCCATTTGGTTTTAGGCAACACACTCCTTTTCTCAAAGCGAAGGACCTGAAAGGAAAAGAAATAAAATAGAAAGAATTTAAGTTAGATAAATGTTTGATACACAATAATGTATTTTGATAGGTAAATTAATATTTGATTGGAATAACATAAAAGATGGAAAGAAAATGAGAAGGGTGAATTGTCCAAAATGCCCTCAATAAAAACTGAACAGATGTGGATGAGAAATATAAGGTGGATGTTTGCACAACTAATAGAAACAATCGTTAAGATCGGCTGTAACATTAACTATTTGGTGGATAAGATTAAAAACCCAGAAAACGGAGGAGAAAATCATCAGAAACGGCAATGTAAAGCTTCGCTATGAAACAAGTCCTCAATTTTTGTATAGCTATTATGGAGTCAGATCCTGAGTTCCACATATACTCCCCTGACCTTGTAAAAATTGAAACGGTGTGAAGAACAAACAACCAAGAAATTGGATATCTTACCAAAATAAGCAAAACAATCACCGATGTTCATAACAAGCATGAAAATCAATGAACATCTAGATAAATACTACACAATTACCCAAAAACACGAGAGAGAGAGAGAACGTAAAATTCGAAATATTTATGATTATTCAGCACATCACAGTGAGTCGAAGAGCCCCAAAATACTCTACATACACACTAAAAGAAAAAAAACCAAAAAGAAAATCATACGAATGATGAAATAAGCCTGTGAGGAAAAGACGAAAAACAGAGTGAAATAGAGGAGCACAGAAAAGGATCGAGAGGACGAACCAGGAAAGCAAATTGCAGATAGTTAAAGCCAACCAGACTATACTGCCGAGAAAAAGGAAACGGCCTCCCTTTCCTTAAAGCCTATTTTCTCAAAGCAAACGGGTCCTAAATGAGACAGAAACGGTGAGGCGTGCAGGGCTTCATATTCATATCCGTTCTCATCCATTGCTCTGTGTGATGTATATCCTCAAATTCATATGCGTCACCAGTTCAAGCTGGCTCAGGATGTGTGTGATACTTAATTCAGACCAGTAGATTCCTTTGTTTTTAGCCGAAAGATCATGTATTTGTCTTAAGCTTTTGTTTTCAAGTGTATTGGTTCTCATATGTTTGATTGATATGATGGACGCGGAGAGAAGAGTGACACCTTAAAGTTACGTACATTTTCATGTATTAAACTCTAATTATTATGTCAATTACTACATCATTAGAGAATTTGTTGCATTAAAATATTAAAATAATTTTTTTTATTTTAGATATGGTGTATTTTTTATTTTATTTGATAAATTTTAAAAATTTATAATTAATTTTAGAAAAATTATTTTAGAGTGATTTAAATCTTTTAAAATAGAAAAAAATTTCTACATGAAAAAAAAGGCAAAACAAGTATTTTCTAGACTAATTTATACAGTTTATTTCTCAAAATTTTATTGTATATTTGGACATTTTGAAACTTCTCAGGTTTTAGTCTTATCTTTAAAAATTCATATCTCCTAATATTTTGAGCCAAATCTTGCATTCTCAATGTCGTTAGAAAGCCTTGTGTGTCTAATTTCTAGAAATATTTCTCTTGTATATTTATTCTACTAGAATAGGATAGGGAATAAACTTAAATTGATAGAGGTTAGAGCTCAACTTTAACTGAAACAATTTTAATAAAATTTATATATCTTTCACTATATAACCCCAATTACTACCAAATTAGTGACATCTCAAACCTAAGATATAGAGCTTTCCATAAATATAAACTACTGAATTTTTGAAGCTCTACACAATTTTATGTTGCCTTTTGAAATTTCTAGTATTCATAATGGAAGTTTTAGTTTCTCAAACATTGTCCAGTTATGATCCTCAATTTTAGAAATTCCTTATAAATCACTTACATATCCAATTTAAGTGTTCTTTGACTTTATAGGAAGCTTACTCCATCTATTTTTAAAGCATATAAGTCACTTAAACTAATTACTCTGTTTCATATGGACAGTACCTACGTCTGGTCATAGTGTTCACAATGAGCCTTTCCATTCATAACAAGATAAGGTTCATAACCTTTTCACATCATCATTCATTGATCTAACCTCATACATAACACCATTTAGGACTCATAGAAGTATACCGTGCTAAAATACACGTTCATAACATACCACATGATTTTATGCAAATTGTCAAATTAATACATCATAATTGCTACATCTTGTTCAATAAATATACTCTTCCTCAATCCCCTTAGCCTTGCTTGGATCTTTGGCATGTCTTGGACTTATCAGGTTAGTTATTTAGAAGAGTGAGATTCAAAGAATCTCAGTAGTTACATCCATTTATACATACATATATATTATCATGACATTTCATAAAATTATCTTTGGAAATCACATCATCAAAATGTGCCATACCATTTCATAAAAATTTTGGAATAGTAACACTTTGAAAATTGGATATCCAGGGGTCATAAAGCCCTTCATATTACTAGACAACAATACATTTACATCATAAAACATTCAAACAAATGCATGGCATCAACAAAGAATTATGAAAATCAGGTTTGACAATATTGAGCATCAATGGAAAAATAACTACTTTAGTGATCTTCCTTGCTTTTCTCCTCTGGTTTGCCTCTTCCAAACAATTCGTCAAGCTTTCTTGAACCCTAACACATCATAAATAATAGTTATAAGCCACTAGTTCATGAAGCTTATTCACAAAGTGTATTCTTAACCATAAAATTTCACTTTACTTTCCTTTTATATTTTCTTGTACAACACACTTGTTCTTACCTATTTTGTATCTAAAGAATCCATTTTTGGGGTAAAAATCATGAAATTCTATTCCTAGAACAAACCCTAATTCGATTGAAAATTATGAAAAATTGGAGAAAAATATTTACTCCATGAAACTTGCTTCAACTTGTGATTTAATGCTTATTTCATCTATTCTAACATTTTCCTTGGTTTATTTCACATGAGCATCACTTTCTCTCTCTACAAACTCCATGGCCAAAAACTTAAGGAAGGAAATGAGAGGAAAAACTGTTAATTCAGATGGTTTTGATGATTCTAAACAACAATGAGCTTGGAAATTCAATATTAAAGGAGCACAAGTCATATGAAGATTAAAGTTAGAGATTCCTGAAGAATGAAGAGTTTATTCACACACATTTTAGTAATCCAGTTCTAAAAGAAGGTAGTTAAGCTTTAAATGCTACTCATTCTGCTTATTCTAACATTAAATGAGACATTTATGTTAATGATTAATGTTTAGCTTATGTTTTCTAAATGGTTTTCATGAAAATGTTTATTTTATGTGCATAACACTTGGAGGTTATGGGGACAAAATCTCAACTTCAATGTTTTTCTAAGTGTTCACTCTTCATTTTCATGAAAATGGTTGAGGTTATCCACATAACTAAGGTGTGCACTATATCTTCAGCTTTATCCAGTTCGTTGTCCTAATAAGGTGCTTGCTTTATTTGCATAAGGGAGTGAATAGTAAAGGTCATTTGTACTGTACAACCTATTATTCGCATAACCTACGGAGATTATCTGCATAACATGTGTTATAGAAATCTTGGACCTCTTATGTTACATTGGTTATCCATATAACCTAGGAAGGTTATCTGCATAACATATGTCACAGAATTCTTGAACCTTCCTCTGTCAAGTAGGTTATCTGTATAACCTTGGAAGGTTATCCTGATAACCTATGTTTTTCAAAAACTCAGTTTGTGGAAATTTAATGTTGTTCGAACAAGGAATAATATCCTAAGAGGTTATTCTAATAATCCTCAAAGGTATCCAAGTTTGTGAGATGTTATTCAAACAACTAAGTAAGTTTTCATGAAAATGTTCTTCAGCTAAAACTTAGTCATTCTGGAATGAACATTATCCGTATAACCTAGCTAGGTTATCCCTATAATGAAAGTTTAACATTGAAGCCAAAAGCCAATGGTCACCCGTTATTAGCATAACCTGAGGAGGTTATCCGCATAACCTCTGTTAGACGCATTTAATGCGGTAGGTGAATAGCTATTTTTCTGAGAGTAACGGCTAATTCTTAATTTCAATGGATAGTTTTGCTCTAAAACTATAAATAAGACCTCATTTGATTTGTTGGGTAATGAGAAAAAACATAAAAAGGCCAAAACTCTACAGAATTGATTACTGATTCATTCAAAGCTTATCTATCATCTGTTTAGCTCATTCATTGTTCTTAAATCTTCATATCCACTCTTTTGAGAGAGAGTTTTATATCTTAATTTGTATATTTCTACACGCTTGTAGATAGCACTTAGTGTGAGAAGACACTAAGAGATTTGTTCTTACTTATGAGCGAGAAGAGTAAGAGTTTTCTATAAGGCTCAAAGTTTGAGCTAGAGTTGTACTGCGACTTTTGTAAGAACCCATTTGAATCTTGCAAGATATAGTGGAGAAATCTCAAGTGGTGGCTTGAGGACTGGAAGCACGTCAAGTGGAGTAGATCAAACTAGGATAAATCTTTGCGTCCTCTTTGTTAGTTAGGCTGACTTCCCAAGAGGGGGGGTAAATTGAGAAGATTAGAAATTTTCTGCACAAAGTGAAAATGATGAAGAAAGCAAGGTATAATGAAAAACATAGTATAAAGCAATAAGCTAAAAGAGAAGAGATAAGGAGAAGAAAAACTCAGATATTTATCCTGGATCGGTCTCTACACTTGACCTACGTCCAGTCCCCAAGTCACCACTTGAGATTTTCCACCATACTGCGAGAATTCAAGGGCTTCTTATAAATGCCACAGTACAATGTGTATGCTTTGTTTTCTAGAGCTCACTCAATCACTCTTAGCACTTTCACTATGTGCTTTACAATCCCTTGTGATATCTCCTCACAAGTAAATCTATCTTCCAGATGAAGATTAGATTGTTTACAAAGTGAAACTCTCTTGAATAGAGTGAATATGAAAGTTGAAGTGCAAGTATTGAAGTAAGAGGGTAAAAGTCTTTGAGTAGAAGATTTGACAGAATTTCAGTATATACAAAGTTTGATTCGTTACCCACAACTTCAAATGATGTTATATTTATAGATTTAGGTCTCAAATGTCCGTTAGAGATAAAATCTATCCGTTGGAGAAGTTATCCAACGGTAACTCTGAAAAACCATCCGTTAACCAACCGCATTTAATGCTTCTGACATACTGAAATTCGAATTTTGGTTGGTCAACAGACGAATTTTGATGGAACAGAAGGTTAAAGCTTCCAACGTTGAAATACTGAAGTTCGTCTGTTCATGAAGTGAAATTCGAATTTTGAAACTTAGAAAATGTTTCCATGTTGTGACATACAAATTTCCAAGTGAAAAGTTTTTCTGTTAAGTGTGAACAGTGTTTTCAATTTGCTACAGTGTCCTCAAAATTCAAATTTTGGAACCCCAAAATTCGTCTGTCTGTAGCAGGCTCAAAAGGCACAGGAGTTTATTTCCTTCGAAATTCGAATTTTCAAAGAGTGAAGTTCATCTATCAGAGAGACCTCTTTTCAGACTTACTTCAACATTCGAATTTGTAAATATTGTCCTTCGTATGTCATTCATGTCATTTCAACAGACTCACAACTTTAGCTTCTGAAATTCGAATTTCCATGTTCAAAGTTCGTCTGTTAGTGAGCAATTTTGAAACTCAATATGATCTTGATTTCAGATGAACTTTAACATTGTTTCAGATGAATTTCTTCAGTTTTCATAAATTTCATTTTGTCTGAAATTCGAATGTTCAAAACCTGAAGTTCGTCTGTTACTCAACAGCTTCTTTCAGATGCTTATGAAAATTTGAATTTTGAATAATCAAAATTCGTGTGTCAGAGAGGCTTCTCTTCAGACTTACTCAGTTTTAGCTCGAAATTCAAATTTTCAAATCCAAAGTTCGAATTTCCAACATGACGTTCAATGTAATATTTTCAAACTTCATCTGTTGGTGGGTATTTTTCAAATATTTCATAATTTAACATAAAATCAAGGTTTTAAAACGTTTTCCCACCAAATTAAAGTCTTTTACCCATAACAAAAGATTCTGCAATAATCCTAGCAATGATTACTCAGATTTTCTTCACTTGAGACACTTTGAGCTCCTTTGATATCTTTAATCCAAGCTCTTCAATGTTGGTTTGGATTCATCAAAACTTCTTGATTCAACACTCTTTTCATTTACTTTGCAATTGTTGTTTATATTCTATACTCTGTCTTCATCAACTTTTATTATCACTATTGTATTTCAATTTTGTAGAAAACTTTAAACTTCCCAATTCACCCCCTCTTAGGAAGATAGCTAACCTAACAAATGGTATCAGAGCCCGGACTCCCAATTGAAGGATCTAACAATCTAGGAGAATACATGTCTGGTTTTGGTGAAAGTATTCTTCCTGAAGAAAATAACACCAACAGACCTCCTGGCTTCAGTGGAGAGCATTATGGATATTGGAAGATAAGGATGCAAATCTATCTCTAGTCTATTGACTTGGATATTTCATCGGTCGTCCAGAAGGGAGACTTCATCCTAATGAAATTACAGAATGACAAGATGTACAGAGAGAAACCAGAAAAGGAAAAGAATAAGGAGGATAAAAGAAGAGTCCTACTCAACAATAAAGCTAAGCATTGCTTAGTCAGTGCCTTCAACTAAGATAAATTCTACAGGGTGTCTCAATGTACAATAGCCAAAGGTATATAGGACACTCTGGAAATTGCTCATGAAGGAACAACCGGGGTGAGAGAAAATAAATTGAATTCATGCATAGGTGAATATGAAAGTTTCAAAATGAAGGAGAACGAAAACATCAAAGACCTGCAGAAGAGATTCACTCTCATTGTGAATCAGCTGAAGAGCCTTGGGAAGGGATACACTAAATCTGAGAAAGTCAGAAAAATTCTTAGAGTTTTGCCCATTGAATGGCAACCACAGGTAACAGTAATAGAAGAAACTAAAGGGGAATCAATGACATCTATCACAGCCTTCTTTGGAAGCCTTGAAGAATATGAAGGGAAGCTGAAAGCCCTTAAAGAATCCTCATCCTCTGACAAGCAAAAGAAAAGCCTGGCTCTTAAAATAAAATTAGAAGATGATGATGATTCTGAAGAAGATGCTGAGCTAGATGAAGAAACTATGGCTATGCTAGTAACAAGATTCGGTAAAATGTATAGAAAGAAAAAATTCAGGAGGTTTGCAAAGAAAGATAGAGCCACCAGCAGCAAGAAAGAAAATAAAGACTCCATCATATGCTATGAATACAAGAAACCTGGATATATCAAATGGGAATGCCCTCTGTTGAGTAAGAAACAAGGAAAAGACAAAAAGGCTAAAAAAGGGAAAAAGAAGAAAGCTTTCGTATCTTCCATTTGGGGAGATAGTTCAAATGAAGAAGAAGCAACAGAAGATGATGAAATTGCCAATCTATGCTTAATGGCTTAAGAGGTTGCAGAGGAGGAGAAAAATCATAACCAAGATAGTAACAATGATTCTGAGGTAAATGATTCTAAACATTCCTATAATGAATTGCATGATGTATTCAATGATCTAATGACTAAATTTATCAAAGTGTCTAAATAGTTGAATCAAGCTAAAAGAAAAATACATAAGCTTGAAAATGAATCTCATACATCTTGCACTGCTCCATAATCTTCTTCTTCTTCTTCCACCACATCTGTCTGTATCTCATGCATCGAGTTGAGAGATAAGAACAATTATCTCCATAAGACTCTAACTAAACTCACTAGAGGTAAGGATATGCTGAAAGTCTTACTGGGAAAACAAGTCGTAAGTCATAATAAAACTGGTCTAGGATATGACCCATGTGCTGTCAAAGAGAAACTAAAAAGCAAGAAACAAAATCTTTATCTAAGAAATTTTATGCATGCCCATAGCATTAAATCAGCTCAAAACATAGAGTCATTTCTAGCTCCTAGAAATCAAAAGAATAGATATTATCTTCATTATTTCAGACATGTATCTCTTTCCTCTAGCCCTTTTTTCACTTGTCTCTTCTGTAACAAGAAGGGTCATGTATCCTCCACCAGTATATACAGGAAAGAAGTAAATGGTAATGGAATGAAATAGGTTCCCAAAGATACTTCTAATAAAGGACCCAAGCAAATATAAGTACCTAAAAGAAAGAACTAAAATCTATTTTATAGGTGTCTCTCAAAGTCAAGAAAAGCACAAAGTAGTACATGGATAGTGCTTGTTCGAGACACATGACTGGAGACAAAGAAAAATTCATTGTGCTAAGAGATAAGAAAGGAGGAAAGGTCACATTTGGTGATGACCAATCTAGCAAGATAGTTGGCATTGAAATTGTTGGAAGAAACCAAGAAACATTAATAGAAGAAGTTTTGTTTGTGATAGGATTAAACCACAACTTGCTGAGTGTGAGCCAAACATGTGATAAAGATAGCTGGTTTTTGTTTGATTCCAATCACTGCCTAGTCATTAAAAAGAGTGACTGTAGAGTCATTCTCAAGGCAAAAAGAGATGGTAACTGTTATATTATTGATTTAGATGAATTACATGCTCTAGACTCAATATGTTTAATTAGTGAAAATAATGATAGTTGACTATGGCATAGGAGACTAGCACATGTTAGCACGCATCATTTAAACAAACTCATAAAAAAATGAATTTGTTCTTGGATTACCCATCATTAAGTTTGAAAAGGATAGAGAATGTGATACTTGTCTTAAAGGGAAACAAACAAAGTCCTTAGTCAAAACAAAAAATATTGTCTCTATAATTAGACCATTACAATTGCTTCATATGGATTTGATAGGTCCTAGTCATATTAAGAGTATTGGTGGCAACTTTTATGTACTTGTTGTAGTAGATAATTATTCTAGATTTACTTGGACATTATTTCTTTCCTCTAAAGATGAAACATACGTTGCATTTCTGATCTTAGCGAAGAAAATCCAAAATGAGAAAGACTGCTCTATTATATGTAGTAGAACAAATCATAGTGGAGAGTTTGAAAATGCAAAATTTGCTGACTACTGCAATGAGATTGGAGTAGAGCACAACTTCTAAACCCAAAAAACACCTCAACAAAATGAAGTTATGGAGAGAAAGAATATAGTACTGAATGAAATGACTCGTACAATGCTGAATGAAAAAGGATTACTTAAGCACTTCTGGGCTGATGTAGTGAGCATAACATACTACTTGATGAATAAAGCATACATCAGACTCATTATAGGTAAGACTTCATACAAGCTGTACAAGAGAAAGAAACACAACCTGTCTCATCTTCATGCCTTTGGATGCACTTGCTATATCCACCACAACAACAAAGATAATTTGGGTAAGTTTGATGCCAAATCAGATGAAAATATATTTCTTGGCCACTCAAATAGGAGTAAAGCATATAAGGTCAATAAAAAGACTAGAATTATAGAAGAATCTGTGCATGTGGTTTTTCTTGAAAATAAACTGTTTCTAAGCATGCTATAGATGAAGATTATTTAATTTTCAGCCTTAAGAACTTGAATGTTTATGGAGAAAATAAAATTGAACCTCCTAAAAATATCTAATTCTGCTGATATAGAGGAAGATATTTAGGAGAAAGATGTTGTATGTGAAACCAATGAAGAAATTTCTCAAGAACTCTCTAGAGCTTGGAGATATCAAATGAATCATTCAGTTGATCAAGTCATTGGGGATCTTCAAGAGAATGTTAAAACCAGAAGACAACTTATGGAATAAGTGAATAACTATGCATTTATTGCTCAAATTAAACCTAAGAGTACTGAAGAGGCCTTAACTGATGAATATTAGATTTTAGCAATGCAAGAAGAACTTAATCAATTTGAAAGAAATCAAGTTTGAGATTTAGTGCCTAGGCCTAAGGACCATTCACTTATTGGAACCAAATGGGTTTTTAAGAATAAACTTGATGAATTAGGAATAATAATAAGAAATAAAGCTAAACTAGTAGCTAAAGGATATAATCAAGAGGAAGGCATTGATTATGAGGAAACTTTTGCTCTAGTTGAAAGATTGTAAGCAATAAGAATTCTTTTAACCTATGCCTGCATAAAAGATATTGTGCTATATCAAATGGATGTGAAAAGTGCTTTTCTAAATGGTTATATCATGGAAGAAGTTTATGTTGATCAACCTCCAGGTTTTGAGGACTTAACTAAACCAAATCATGTAGATAAACTGAAGAAAGCTCTATATGGCTTAAAACAGGCACCTAGAGCATAGCATGAGAGACTAAGTAATGTTCTGATTGAGAAAGAGTTTAATAGAGGGAAAGTTGATACAACCTTGTTTATTAAAAGGGAAAATAAAGATTTGGTTATTGTACAAATTTATGTTGATGACATTATATTTGGTGCTACTAATGAGTCTTTGTGCAAGAATTTTTCTAAGCTAATGCAGAATGAATTTGAAATGTCAATGATGGAGGAGCTAAACTTCTTCCTTGGACTGTAAATCAAACAATGTGATGATAATATCTTTCTCAACCAATCAAAATATCTCAAGGAGCTGCTCAAGAAGTTTGGAATGGAAAATGCCAAACCTATGGAAACTCCTATGGCCTCTGCAACTAAGTTTGATATGAATGAAGAAGGAAAGCTCTTTGATATACCTTAACATAGGAGGAGGATGATTGGTTTCTTGCTATACCTAACTACAAGTAGACCTGACATCATGTTTAGTGTCTGCATGTGTGTTAGGTTCCAATCATGTCCCAAAAAGTTCCATGCAACAGCTGTGAAAAGGATCTTCAAATATGTGATGGGAATATCACATATGGGATTTTGGTATCCAAAAGGAAATGGAGAAAAGCTCATAGGTTACATAGATGATGATTTTGCTTGATCTAAAATTGATAGAAAGAGAACAAATGGAACTTGTCAGTTTCTAGGAGGTTCTTTAGTGTCATGGTTCAGCAAAAAGCAGAATAGTGTAGCTCTCTCCACAGCAAAAGCTGAATATATAGCTGCATGTAGCTGTTGTGCATAAGTCCTTTGGATGAAGTAGCAATTTGAGATCTTGAGATTGAGATAAAGGAAATTCCAATAAGTTGTGATAATCAAAGTACCATCAACATCACAAAGAACACTGTAATACATTCAAGGACAAAGCACATTGAAATAAGACATCACTTCATAAGGGATCATGTTTTGAAAGGGGATGTCAAGTTAGAGTTTATCGTTACTGAAGATCAGCTTGCAGACATTTTGACAAAGCCACTTGCAGAAGACAGATATGGTAAAATCAGAAGAGAATTGAGAATGGTAAATCCAAATGAGTTATAAATATTTTCTGAAATCTCCTTTAAATTTATAATTCAATTGATATAAATACTGACTGAAGAATCAGAGTATTTAGAAATTTGTTTTGCAGGTACTTCATATTCTAAAATAGTGAAAATATGATAAAATGAAGTACACTACACGTTGAAATGAACTTATGATGAAAAGAAAATGCTTATGGGGATAACACAACTGTCTATAAGTGTTTATGAGTTTTTCTAATATCCTTATGAACATAACCCATAGCCTTATACTGAAAATGAATTGATATTCTGGTGCTTATAATTTCTACTTTAGAGGTTATTCAAATAAGGCATGAGACTTTTCATAAAAATGAGATCTTATGTGAAATTCTGGTCTCTGTGAAGCTCGATTTTTGGACAAGGTCATTACCTTATGCATATAACCTGTCATGTTTGCCTCATTATAGATGTTTTATGAAAGTCGATTTTAGCATAACCTGCCTACCTTATCCGCATAATGTTACATCTAGAGAAGTGGTTCCTAAAATGAGAACGTTATTTGCATAAGATGGCAAATTTATCCAAATAACATATTGATTGCCTATTTTTTTGTGTGCTTTTTGTGAAACTCATTTTCATGATAACTTGGGGTGCTTGTCCGGATAACGCTTCTCTTTTCCTATTTGCTTCAACTTGTGTTAACTTGGTTATGCGGACAATGTAAAGACCTTATCCACATAACATAACAAACAATACCCTTGCTTATATTCTTTGAAGTTCGTTATTCGCATAACCTCCTTACATTATGCACATAACGTCGAGACTATAAATAGGAACCTTTGATTTCCAGTAGTCTCTTATGCAGAAAACCTAACCATATCTTGAAAACCTCCATTCTTACTCCTCAAGTTCTCTAAAATATTCCAAGTCCTTTTCAATTCCTTGAGTTCAAATCACATTCTGTCCTACTCTAAACATCATTCATCCTTTCAAATCATCTGGAATCACTGCTATGGCTAAAACTAAGGGAGGAAACCAAGGTGAATGACCTAAACATAACATGAAGTCAAAATATGCAATGAAATCACCAAGCCAAGGGAAAAGGAAAGCTGAATCTAGTCTGAATGTTCCACCAAAGAAGCCCCAAGCACAAAAATAAAAAGAAATTCCAGAATCAAAGCCTTAAGCTAATACTCAAGTAAGTTCGTCTGCTACTAAATCTGAGGAAGCTCTAATTACAGATGAATTGATTAGCATAAGGATACTAAAGGAATCATATAAGGCTGATTTTAAGAAGGGTAAAGTAGTCAAATCTCATTTTGTTAAATTGGAAGAGTTCCTTGTTCGAAATAAATTTGAAACTGCTGGCCAACTTGAGAACTATAAAGGCTTGATAGAATTGAAGGAAGAATATCATGAAGAGGCTATTCGTGCATGGTATAACTCTTTAAGGATAAATAATGAAACAAAAGTGCTTGAAGTTAGACTAAGGACGAGATAGATAGCACTACATCCTGATATGTTTTCAGAGATTTTGAACTTGTCCACTGGAGGAATCAGAGTGAACATAGACATAACCAAATATCCCTCTAAAAATTAAAATGTTGATGAAGACAATGGAGAAGAAACAAACTACAAATGGAGCATGATTGTATCTAAGTTGCTCAGACAAAGGCAAAATATGGCTCCTGAAGGGAAAATTGCTCCAAGCCATCTAAGTATTGAGAACAAGGTCTTCCTCCATTATATTGTATCATGAATGTTCTTCAACAAAAGTGGAGGATACAACTATCTATCTAGAGGAGAATTCCAAGTTATGGTGCTGCTAGTGAAGGGAAAACCAGTAAACTTGATTAACAGTATCTTGCAGAGAATGCGGAAGGAAAGGACTTAAGGCAAGATTACAATTGCCATATGGGCATCTCATTACCAGAATTATGAAGCATCACAACATTCTACATGTTGAGAGAGGACCTACATTGCTTCCAAAGGAATTCTATGAGAAGGCACTGCAAAAGATGGGAATGACTTTAACAAATGGCAGACAGGTTAACAAGAAAAGGGAAACTGAAGAAGGTAAAGCAGGTTCTGAATAAGCAGATGCAATAGAGAATCATGAAGGTAGTGAGTCCAGCACCTCTTCCTCCTCACCTGCTGAACCACAATAACCTTTGCACCCTGAACGTCATGCCTTTATTCCTACATCAAATAAACCGGATGAATTTCCAGCCACTAATCTGCCTACATCCTTTGACATCTCTACCTTATACCAGAACTTATTTCAAATAGCAATGGCTACCAAAAGAGAGCATATAGAAGATAATATCAATCTTGGGTACCTCATTACTGAAATGCAAGAAAAGCTTGAAACTAAAATAGAAAATCTTACTGAAGAAGTAAAAATCTTGCATGAACAAGTAGCCTCTGGTATATCTTGGCCTTTCTTATCACCTCTCCAGCCCTCTCCTCCTATATATGCTAGCATTGCTACTTTTCTTGAGACTTCTGTAAAGTCTCCACTTGCTAATGTAGTTGTTTCCTTTACCCCTAACTCTCCTGCTCTATCAGAGGATCTAGGTCTTGACTTGGACTATAGACTTGAGGATAAGGAATATGCTCAAATGGTAGAAACTGATCAGAATCAAGAAAGAGCTCTAGTACCTATAGTTGGAGGAGACTTCCTTTACCAAATCTTTTTGAAACATCGTAAACAAGAACTTGCTTCTCTTTTTCCTCCTCCACTTGATCCTATTTCATTTGAGGGTATTAGCCATCTGGCTGAGGTAGCTGTACAAGAAGCAATCAACATTCCCTCAGATAATTTTCTTTCACCTCTAGTCATGCCAGGTATCCCATTTATCCTTGTGTTTCCTTCTATACCTCCTGCTCATACTATTGTGCCATTCTAGCCTATCCCAGTATCCTTTGTCCCAACTTTTTCTCCCACATTCCCTCTTTCTTTAGATGAAAGACTTCAAAGGATTAGGGAATGGAAGGCTAAAATTGACTAGGACATTGCTCAAATAGATGCTGAAGCAGCTTAATTCTCTGCAATTGCTGATGACAAAAAGGGGAGAAAGAAGATAAAGAGGAGAAGGCTAAGAAAAATAAAAATAAGAAAAAGAAGAAATCTGCAGAAAGAAAGTCCACCCTAAGGAAGAAAAAGGATTAACTGAATTGAACTGAACTATTGTTATTGTTTTTGTTGTTATTTTTCCGTGTTCTTATTAGTTGTTGGCTTCTCTATATGTTGTTGTTATGTAAACTTTTTGTACTGTAATGTTTGTTCATAATGAAAAATCTTTGTACTCTTATGTCTACTTTACTTTTCCTTTCCTCTGAAAATATACACACTACTGATAGTTAATTGTATTTACTCTATGCATATATTGAGGGGGAGCTTTATGTGAACCCAAGTACTAATGAATCTTTTAAGTTGTTCTGTCATCATCAAAAAGGGGGAGAATGTTAATTCAGATAGTTTTTATGATTCTAAATAGCAATGAGCTTGGAAATTCAATATCAAAGGAATACAAGTCATATGAAGATTAAAGTTAGAGATTCCTGAAGAATGAAGAGTTTATTCACACACATTAGGAATCCAATTGTAAAAGAAGGTAGTTAAGCTTTAAATGCTACTCATTCTGCTTATTCTAACATTAAATGAGGCATTTATGTTAATGATTAATGTTTAGCTCATGTTTTCTAAATGGTTTTTATGAAAAGGTTTACCTTATGCACATAACACTTGAAGGTTATAAGGACAAAATCTCAACTTCAATGTTTTTCTAAGTGTTCACTCTTCCTTTTCATGAAAAAAGGTTGAGGTTATCCACATAACCAATGTGTACACTATATCTTTAGCTTTATCTAGTTCATTATCCTAATAAGGTACTTGCCTTATTAGCATAAGGGAGTGAACAATAAAGGTCATTTGTATTGTGAAGCCAGTTATTCGCATAACCTAAGGAGATTATCCGTATAACGTGTTACAGAACTCTTGGACCTTTTCTGTTACATTGGTTATCCAAATAACTTAGAGAGTTATCCGTATAATGTATGTCATAGAATTCTTGAACCTTCCTCTGTCAAGTAGGTTATCCGCATAACCTTGAGAGGTTATCCTGATAACCTATGTTTTTTAAAAACTCAATTTGTGGAAATTTAATGTTGTTCGAACAAGGAATAACATCCTAAGAGGTTATTCTAATAATCCTCAAAGGTATCCAAGTTTGTGAGATGTTATTCGAACAATTGAGCAGGTTTTCATGAAAATGTTCTTGAGTTAAAAATTAGTCATTTTGAAATGAACGTTATCTGTATAACCTAGCTAGGTTATCCGCATAACGAAAATTTAACATTGAACCAAGAGTCAATGGTCACCCGTTGTTCACATAACTTGAAGAGGTTATTCGTATAACCTTTGTCAGACGCATTTAATGTGGTAGGTGAATGGTTATTTTTTTTAGAGTAACAGCTAATTATTGCTTTCAACAGATAGTTTTGCTCTAAAACTATAAATAAGACCTCATTTAATTTGTTGGGTAATGAGAAAAAACATAAAAAGGCCAAAACTTTACAGAATTGATTACTGATTCATTCAAAGCTTACCTACCATCTGTTTAGCTCATTCATTATTCTTAAACCTGTATATCCACCCTTTTGAGAGAGAGTTTCATATCTTGATTTATACATTTCTACACACTTGTAGATAGTACTTAGTGTGAGAAGACACTAAGAGATTTGTTCTCACTCGTGAGTAAGAAGAGTAAGAGTTTTTTATAAGCTCAAAGTTTGAGTTGGAGTTGTACTGCAGTTTTTGGAAGAACCCATTTGAATCTCAAGTGGTGGCTTGAGGACTGAAAGTAGGTTAAGTGGAGTGGATCGAATTAGGATAAATCTATGTATCATCTTCTCATTTACTTTGCAATTGTTCTTTATATTTGATACTATGTTTTCATCAACTTGTATTATCACTACTATATTTCAATTTTGCAGAAAACTTCAAACTTTCCAATTCACCCCCCTCTTGGGAAGCCAGCTAACCTAACAAAAACTACATGAAAACCTTGCTAACTACTTGAATATACAAGGTAGGAGACCTAGAATCATACTTAGGTGTCTTGGTCTTTAACTTCTCCTTCTTACTTTCTCTTTTCTCTTCCATTTTTCCTCTCTTCTTGCGGATTTTTTTCCTTTTCTTTTCTAGGTCAAAAGTTGTCTCTCTCTCTCCCCACCTTATTTAGTTCGTGAAATGCCCAAAGAAAGAGATGGGAATAAGTCATCAACTTACCATATCACCTTAGCTATTTTTTTTTTCAAATACTTGTTAAAGAAGTAGTCTTGGAAATTAATAAAATAATTATTTTCCTTTACATGGCCAGCTGCATCACGTCACTTTTGAAAGGAGAGAGGGGAATTACTTCACTTAATGACTTAGCTAAATATGGTTAGCTCAAATTAATCTAAATTAGCTTAACTATAGTCATTTTTACACTTACTTTATTAAAGCATTTTAACAAATTCCCTTTGAGTCCCAAGCTGGTCTTCAGATGTGTTCCATCCTTATTTGTTGGCCAAAAATTGTTTGAATAATTTTTGTAGACCAATATATGCTTTACCGATTAAATTTACCCGTACCAATTAAATATTTTTGCCAAAATTATCATTAAATTGGTACAAGATTATCCAAAAATTAATTTTGATCTAAAATCATTATCTTGACCTAAAATATATTTTATCAAGATTTAATCGTTGTCCTTAGATTGATATTACCTTTTTATATTGTCTAAAATAACCTTTATTGGGTAAAATATTAATATTAAAATCTAATTGCCCAACAAATATGATTTTGATCTTAATAAATTTCTTACTATATTCCATTGGGATAGGCTCATTAAAAGTTTCATTTTAATTATAATTTTTCATATTTCCAAAAATATCTTTGACCTAGGGTAATTTTATAATTTTTAAAACTTTTAAGTCATTAGCTGTAATTTTTCCCAATGCTCATTTGACTTCACCCCTTATGACTTTTCTTGCTTAAGGACCAAGTTAAAAAATATTTTATTTCTTGAGATAAAAATATAATTTTCTCATTTTTCCATTTAATCGTGTAAAATAACCTTTTTGTTCTTTTTCACATTTAACAGTATCTTTCTGTTTTTCTCAATTCCTTATGCATTCTACTATATCAACATTTTTTTCTTAATGCTTAAATGCAATATCTATTTTTTACTTTTAATATGAAAAATGACCATTTTGCCCCTAGGCTGGGTCAAAATGCAATTATTCATTTTTCCAAACACTTTTTTGTAATTTTATCCAAAGACTAATTTTTTATTATTTCTTTTTGCATTATTCACATTAACTTTCAAATTGATTATTCACTCAATCTAGACCTCTCAGCTACCAATAGTTATACCATTATGCTTAGTTCGGGATGAACTTCCATTTAAGTGGTATATTATATATCTTTCGGGATAAGTTCTGAAATTAATTTCTACCAAGAATCTTATAGAAAATTAATTCCAATCAAGGACCAAATATAACTTCCTCTGAAAATTAGATAAAAAATTAATTCCTTCTAAAGGCTGATTATATAACTTTTTTATCTCGCTTCATTTATCATCTTTTATTCATTTTATAATATCCCATAAAAATAGAGATATTACAAGAAGCGTTGGATAACGACAAAGATATTATCTGGGGTTTTATAACAAAGTTTGGGCATAGGAAGAGAGGTTGGATTTTGTATGCATCACGACTTCCATTATTCCATGTAGTGTTATGAAAATCGGATCGGACCATACAGTTCAACTAGGAACAGGTACCTAGTTTGTTCCAGATTAAGGGAGTAGCCAGGGGTTGAAGGAATTGGCTAAGAATCAGTCAACCAGATCTTGAACTAGTAAAACCAACGGGTTGATCGGTTCGGACAAGTTGGAAAATTTTCCCCCTTTCATTAGCTGTAAAGGTATTGATAGAGTCAGAGAATGAAGAAGATGAAGGAGAAAGCACATATGAAGGAAGAAAAAAGCTTAGAGAAGAAGATGATTGAAGAATAGCCACAGAAAGAGAATATTGTAAAAGAACATAAGAGAGAGAAGTTTGAAAAATAGAAGAAGATGAAGATGAAGAATCGAAGATGAAAAGAGAAAAGAGAAATGAACAAGACATATAAACAAGAAGATCTAGAAAGAAAACAATTCAAGAAAAAGAAGAAGATTGAAACTTCTCTTGACCTCACCTTTGCTTTCTCTTCAAATCCATGCATTCTCTCTCCAAGCTACTGCAGAATGACAAAGGCTAGCTCAATTGTTGAAATTTGTCCATTGAACTACTTTGCCCTTCATTAATTTCAATTTCTCCTTTCCACCTATCACATATCCTTTATTTTACTTTTCGTAAACCTTAACAGCTACTTCATCTTGTCTATATTATAAGAGTTTTAGAAGAACTTTTTTTTGGTTCAAAATATAAGGGGTTATATAATTTTTAATAGGAGTTTACCTTTTTTACCTCTATTGATTATCATTTTGTAAGTTGGCAAAAAGAGAGAGAGGGGGAAGATAAATTTTCAAAATAACTTTTATTAATAATTAATAAGGATAAAATTGGAATGTTGAGTTTTTTTTCTTAATTTTAAGGTGTACAATTAACTTTTCTTAATAAGTGTGAAACAATTAGAAAAATCCTATAATATAGATAGGAGGAAATAGTTCCTATTAACTGGAGCCTAAACCATCGTAATTATTGCCCTTTCCACTTAAATGCTTATTTTAATATTAAATATAAAAGAAAAAGTTGTTATATTGTTTATTAAATAATAAAATCGTTATTATAATCCTTTCATTCCTTTTAAAGTGTAGTTTTATTTTTTATCTATTAACTCTTTTTCTATTACAAAAATTATTGAAAACTAGAGCTGCTTGTATAACTTTATGGTTTATGTATGGATATAAGAAAGAAAATCAAAATGGATTCCACTTTTTTTATTTTAATTGTATTATATTATTATTCTTTCTTTTTTTATTAATTTAAATGAAAATTTAATTACTTTATAGTTATACTTTTTATGCATAATCTTTCTTGGGAAAATTCTAATTAAATACCAAGAAAACAAGATAATTTAAAAAAAAATCCAATTTACCTAATTTAAAAAAAAAAACTACTAAGGTGTCTTATTGGAATTAACATTGGAAGGCGAATGATGAAAATGTCCTTCTTGTAAAAATGACCAATTTGTGATTGATAATAGTATATTTATAAATGATAAAAGTATATTTTCAAGTGAAATAAGCTCATTTACAACTGATACTATTATGATTTACAAATAAGGCTTTGTAACTTGTAAATATACTATTACCATTTACAAATATACTATTACTACTAGTAAATTAGTTATTTACATAAGAAGGAAATTTTCATTTTTTATCCTTCAATTTTAATTCTAATTACAAATCTTGATAGTTTTTATGAAATTAAAATAAATTGGGGTAGTTTTTTAAAATTATCTTATTTCTTGGTATTTAACTGGAATTTTCCCATCTTTATATATATATATATTTTTTCTAAGAGATATTACTTTTTTAATTAAATCTTTCCTTTTTTTATTTTGGATGGTTAATTTTTTATCTTCAAAGTATACATTATTTAAAATATATTAATTTAATTTTGATCGGCTTAACCTCGGTCCAACTATTAAAACTTGAATTAGTGTCTTGGTCGATCCCATGACCGGTCTGATTTTCTTAATATTGATTCCAAGTACTATTACCTTATGCTCGTCAATAGCATGGCCAATAAAGCCCTCTTTTACCTTCATGGTTTTAGCTGGTTGAGCTAGATTTTATAGTGGTTATTCCCTCCCTCCTTAATTTCAAAGTAGCCATTTCACTATGGGTATAATATTATTTTCTTTTGAAATATCCATTGATTTTTAGAATTCATATTGAGTTTGAATAATATAAATCAAACCGGTCTTAATTATTATATGATTGAAAAGCTCTTTTAGTGGCAAATTTTTCATACATAGGACTTAAATTTAAGACTATACTTTGGGGAGATAAATGTTGAACCACTTAAACAAACTACCTTTGGTGGGGTGCAATGATTTAATTAATTGAAAAGGATTTTACTTAAAATATCCATGGTAAGCACTTGGTTGAACTAGTGCAACAAAAAATAGGTGAACTGGTCACTGGTTTGATTTGGATAATGAGTGAACTAACCAATAAGAAAATTGGTGCACTTGTTTAAAAAACCGATAAAAACCAATAACACCAATGCTTCAATCAGTTTAACAGGTTGATTTTTTTCTAATTTTTAATTTGTTTAATTTAAACCATGTTTTTATGCTGTGATTTATAGATACTTATACCTCATAAGGATTGGGAAAGGAAGACTAATAAGCAAATGAGACAAAAAAAGTCTATGTATGTGTTTATACCATAATTTGAGTAGGCCAAGTCTAAGAAAAATATAAAAGCTATTTATGAATTTTGGCCAATAGATTATTAAAAATATTATTTTAGTCCTTATCCACTAAGTATTTAAATAAAAAAAAAAGAAAGTGGATAAGGTGACACAAGGTGAAAAAGTGGTGTATGCGTGTAGCTAAATTCAAGGGAGTGCGACACTTCTTAGAGAACATGTAGCTATGATTTTATAGAGTGGACTAATGGAGAAAATAGCAAGGTAGAGCCATAAATTTGTGGAAATTGCAAATGGTGGGAAGTTATTATTTTTTTTCCTATAAAAGGAGATACATACAACCTGGAAAGCTCGATGACATCTCCAACACACACATCTCCAAGACTACATACCTCAACAATGACAATCAATCTTCGGGTTCCATTAATCCAAGCTCCTTGTAACTTTATTTAGCCTTCACGATACCCTATCTTCCAAGAAATTTGTTAGTTTATCCTTATTTGACTCTTAGACATTTGAGTATATCTAGGCTTACATGACATTGGGTCTTGTTTTGTGTTTTATTTAAGACAACTCTTAGAGTATGCTTTATGATTTTCATCATTTATGTTGTCAACTTTCTGAGCTCTTAGGCTTGTTTTCTATGTTTCAATACCTATGAATTTATGTTCTCATTGTTGTCATGACTCAAACCTATCTCTATTCACCCTAAATTTACTTTGTTTCATATTTCCGTACTTGTATTGGGAAAATTATGGTAAAAGATCCTATGTTCTCACATTGTTTGATTGAAATTAGGTTATCAATTTAATTGAGGAATACTGTTGAATCAAGAGTTTTGATGATTCCAAACCAACATCCAACAGCTTGGATTGAAGATATCAAAGGAGATCAAAGTGCTTCAAGTGAAGATTTTCTGAGTATTTGCTGTTAGATCTTTTGTAGGAACTTTAGTTTTAGTTGTGATTGGGTAAAAGATTTTGATTTGAGAAAAAGATGTTTTCAAACCTTGATTTTGTGTTAAATCTTGTTTTATTTGAAAAACACCCACAAACAGACGAAGTTTGAAAGTTTAAACTTAACTGTCAAGTTGGAAATTTGAACTTTGCTTCAGGAAATTCGAATTTCAAGCTAAATCTGAATAAGTCTGAAGAAATGGCTCTCTGTCAGACGAATTTTGGTTGTTCAAAATTTGAATTTTCATATAAGTCTGAAAGGAGCTTCTTTGAAATAGACGAACTTTGAGTCTTCAAAATTTGAATTTCAAACAAATCACAACTTATGAAAATGGAAGAAATTCGTCTGAAACAATGTTAAAGTTCATCTGAGAACAAGAATGATTTAAGTTTCAAAACTTCTCTCTGACAGACGAACTTTGAACATTGAAATTCGAATTTTAGAAGCTAAGTTCTTGAGTCTGTTAAAGTGAAACATTGACATACGAATGATAAGAACTTACGATATTCGAATGATGAAGTTAGTCTGAAAAGAGTCTCTCTGACAGACGAATTTCACCCTTTCAAACTTCAAATTTTGAAGAAAGTAATCTACTGTGCCTCTTTGAACGTTTAATGGACATACGAATTTTAGGCTTCCAAAATTCGAATTTCGAGGGCACTGTAGCAAATTGAAAACACTGTTCACACTTAACCGAAAAACTTTCTTCTTGAAAATTCGTATGTCACATTGTGAAAATGTTTTGTAAGTTTCAAAATTCGAATTTCACTTCATGAACAGATGAACTTCGTGCTGTAACATTGAAAGCTTTAACCTTCGGTTCCTTCAAAATTCGCCTGTTGACCAACCAAAATTTGAATTTCAGTATGTCAGAAGCATTAAATACGGTTGGTTAACGGATAGTTTTTCAGAGTAACCGTTAAATAACTTTCCCAACCGATAGATTTTGTCTCTAACGGACATTTAAGACCTTAAACTATAAATAGAACTTCATTTGAAGTTGTGGGTAACGAATCTAACTTGTATATACCGAATTTCTGTCAAAACTTCTTCTCAAGAGCTTTTACCCTCTAGCTTCAATATCTGTACTTTAACCTTTATATCTACTCTATTCAAGAGAGTTATATCTTTGTAAACAATCTACTATTCATTTGGAAGATAGATTTACTTGTGAGGGAAAATCACAAGGGGATTGGGAAGCACACTGTGAAAGTGCTTAGAGTGTTTGAGAGAGCTCAAGAAACAGAGCATACTCGTGTACTGTGGCATTAGCAAGAAGCCCGTTGAATTCTTGCTGTATAGTGGATAAATCTCAAGAGTTGTCTTGGGGACTGGACGTAGGTCAAGTGGATAGACCGAACCAGGATAAATCACTGATTCTTTTTCTCCTTACCTTCACTTTTTAGCTTGCTCTGTTTTATACATTGTTTACATTATACTGTGCTATCTTCACCCATTTCACTTTGTGCAGAAAAATTTCAATCTTCCCAATTCACCCCCCTCTTGGGAAGTCAGCCTTGCTAACAAGTGGTATTAGAGCCCGGATTCCCATTCAAAGGATTTTATAGTCCGGGAACAAAGATGGCTGGCTTTGGAGAGAGTATACTTCCTGAAGGGAATAACACTAACAGACCACCAGGCTTCAGTGGAGAGAATTATGGGTACTGGAAGATGAGGATGCAGATCTACCTATAATCAATTGATCTTAACATCTGGTCAGTCATTGAAAAAGGAGATTTCATCCCAATGGCTCTAACTGAAGATGGAAGACACAAAGAGAAGCTGGAAGCAGAGTGGAATGATGAAGACAGAAGGAGAGTCCTACTGAATTTCAAAGCAAAGCATTGTTTAGTCAGTGCCCTGAACCAGGACGAATTCTATAGAGTCTCACAATGCTCCACTGCAAAAGGAATGTTGGATACTCTGCAGATTGCACATGAAGGAACAACTGGGGTCAGGGAAAACAGATTGAACACATGCATTGGAGAGTATGAAAGCTTCAGAATGGCTGAAGGAGAAACTGTAAAGGAGCTCCAAAAGAGGTTTACTCTCATTGTGAATCAGCTAAAGAGCCTGGGAAAGGAACACAATCAATCTGAGAAAGTAAGAAAGATACTCAGAGCTCTCCCTCTAGAATGGCAGCCCAAGGTGACAGCAATAGAGGAAGCCAGAGGAGAATCAATGGCCTCTGTCACAGCTCTCTTTGGCAGCCTTGAGGAGTATGAAGGAAAAATCAAAGCTCTCAAGGAAGCTGGGCTGGACGGAAAGAAGAAAGGCCTTGCCCTCAAAGCTGCTGATGAAAAGGAAGAAGAATCTGATGAAGGAGATGAGCTGGATGAAGAAACTCTGGCTATAATGGTCAGAAAATTCAGAAGATTTTACAATAAGAAGAAGAACAAGAAATTCTTCAAGAAGGGAGCTGGTGGAGAAAGCAAGAAAGAAACAAAAGAACCTGTGACTTGCTATGAGTGCAAGAAGCAGGGACATATAAAGTAGGACTGCCCCCAATTCCTCAAGAAGCAAGAAAAAGAAAAGAAAGTTGCTGACAAAGGGAAGAAGAAGAAAGCCTACATTTCATCTATATGGGGCAACAGCTCAGATGAGGAAGAAGAAGATGAGGATGAGATTGCCAACATTTGTCTGATGGCACTTGCTTCTGAAGAAGCCACACCCTCATGCAGCAGTGATCAGGAAGAAGAGGTATATGAATCTGAACCTTCCTATTCTGAGTTACTTGATGCATTTCATGAGCTTCATGATGAATTCATTAAAGTTGCTAAAGAACTAAAATTAGCAAGGAAAAAGATAAATAAGCTGGAATCTCAAAGCATAGTTTCTGAAATTGCCTCTTTACCTACTACTGAATCTGTTTGCTGCACTTCATGCACTAAACTTAAGCAAACTAATGATTATTTAGTTAAAAGCATGTCTAGGCTCACTAGAGGTAAAGATATGTTGTTTGCCTTGATGGGGAGCCAAAGAATATCACAAGGAAAAGCTGGTCTTGGCTATGATCCATGCGCTGTCAAGGAAAAGATTAGGATGAAAAACCAGAATGCATACATGAGACACTTTGTGCATGCTAAGAGTAACAGAAAGAAAGATCATATGTCATCTTGCGTTGAAATATATAATCAACCAAAGCATGCAAGATAAAAGTATTATCTGCATTGTTTTCTTCCTACCACTCAATCTAGCAGTCCCTTCATTACCTGTCATTTCTATAACAAAAAGGGACATATTTCCAGTTCTTGTGCATTGAAGAATAATGGGCTTGGCAGGAAAGTTAAATGGGTTCCCAAAGTTGCATCTGCATCTAGGGAAAAATCAACTGACCAAAAAGGACCCAAGCAAATTTGGGTACCTAAAAAGAAAACATAAACATTGTTTTGCAGGTCTGTTTCAAAGCTAAAAAGAACAACAAATGGTATATGGACAGTGCCTGCTCAAGCCACATGACTGGAGATAAGGAGAAGTTCATCACCCTTAGAGACAAGAAAGGAGGAAAGGTGACCTTTGGAGGTGATCAATATGGCAAAATCGTTAGCATTGGCATTGTGGGGAAAAATCCAGAAACATCCATTGAAGAGGTGCTGTTTGTAATTGGCCTCAACCACAATTTGCTAAGCGTAAGTCAGACATGTGACAGAGGAAACTGGGTGCTGTTTGACTCAAATTTTTGTTTGGTCATCAGAAAAAGTGATCACAAAGTAATCCTCAAAGCTCAAAGGGATGGTAATTGTTATACTATTGACCTTGATGAACTTCCTCCCTTGGATTCTGTATGTTTAATTAGTCAGGATAATGATAGTTGGTTGTGGCATAGGAGATTAGCTCATGTTAACATGAATCAATTGTCTAAACTGGTTAAAAATGAGCTAGTAACTGGCCTGCCAAAAATATCTTTTGAGAAAGACAAAGAATGTGACACATGCTTAAGAGGGAAACAAACTAAATCATCTTTTAAATCTAAAGATATTGTTACCACAACTAGACCACTTGAATTGCTGCATATGGATTTAATTGGACCATCTAGGGTGAAAAGTCTTGGTGGTAATCTATATGTGCTTGTAATTGTAGATGACTATTCTAGATTCACTTGGACATTATTTCTTTCCTCTAAAAGTGATACCTTTGATGCATTTGTAACCTTAGCTAAGAAAGTGCAAAATGAGAAAGGTATTTCTATTGTGTCAATCAGGTTAGACCATGGAGGAGAGTTTGAAAATGCATACTTCCTGGAGTACTGCAATGAGCATGGGATTGACCACAATTTCTCACCCCCAAGGACTCCTCAACAGAATGGGGTAGTAGGAAGGAAGAATAGAACCATTGGAGAGATGGACAGAGCTATGCTGAATGAGAAGGAACTCTCTCAAGTGTTTTTTTGGGCTGATGCAGTAAATACAGCAAGCTACATCATAAACAGAGCCTACATCAGACCAATCCTTGGGAAGACTCCATACGAGTTGTACAAGGGAAGAAAGCCAAATCTGTCCCATCTCCATGTGTTCGGATGCAAATGCTTCATTCACAACAATGGGAAAGAAAATCTGGGTAAGTTTGATGCCAAATCCGATGAAGGTATATTTCTGGGCTATTCTAGTAGGAGTAAGGCATATAGAGTTTATAATAAAAGATCAAATGTGTAGAAGAATCTGTGCATGTGATTTTCATTGAAAATGAAACTGTTTCAAAACATGTTACCAATGAGGATGATCTTGCTTTTAACTTTGAAAAACTGGGCATTTCTGATAAAAGTAAAACTGAACCTCCAAAGATATCTGAATCTGTAAACACAGAGGAAGATATCCAGGAGCAAGAGTTTGATGAAGAAATTAATGAAGAAACATCTCAAGAACTCCCTAGAGCTTGGAGATATCAAAGGAATCATCCTGTTGATCAAGTAATAGGGAATGTTCAAGAGAGAGTCAAAACTAGAAAATAGTTAAGGGATCAAATGCTCAATTGCGCTTTCATTTCTCAAATTGAACCTAAATGTGCTGAAGAAGCCTTAACTGATGAATACTGGATTTTAGCTACGCAAGACGAATTAAATCAGTTTGAAAGAAATCAAGTTTGGGATTTAGTGCCTAGGCCCAAAAATCATCCTGTTATTGGTACGAAATGGGTTTTCAGAAATAAACTTGATGAATCTGGAACGATAATAAGAAACAAAGCTAGATTGGTTGCTAAAGGATATAATCAAGAAGAAGGTATTGATTTTGAAGAAATCTTTGCACCAGTAGCTAGATTATAAGCTATAAGAATACTGCTAGCATATTCATGCATGAAAAACATTTTGTTGTATCAAATGGATGTGAAGAGTGCCTCTCTAAATGGTTATATCATGGAAGAGGTTTATGTAGATCAACCTCCAGGTTTTGAGGATTCTAAAAAACCAAACCATGTTTATAAACTGAAGAAAGCTCTCTATGGTTTAAAACAAGACCCTAGAGCATGGTATGAGAGACTGAGCAATTTTCTAATTGAAAAGGAGTTCAATAGAGGCAAAGTTGACACAACTTTATTCACTAAGAAAGAAAATAAAGATTTACTAATTGTTCAAATCTATGTTGATGATATTATTTTCGGTGCTACTAATGAAACTCTTTGCAAGAAATTTTCTGAGTTAATGCAGGGAGAATTCGAGATGTCCATGATGGGTGAACTTAACTTCTTCCTTGGACTGCAAATCAGACAGCTTGATGATGGTATCTTTCTCAGTCAATCCAAGTATCTAAAGGAGCTGCTAAAGAAGTTTGGAATGGAGAATGTCAAGCCAATGGGAACACCTATGGCTACTGCAACCAAACTGGACATGGATAAGAATGGGAAGATGTTTGACATTACTCAGTACAGGAGAATGATTGGATCCCTGCTGTACTTAACTGCCAGCAGACCTGACATTATGTTCAGTGTCTGTATGTGTGCCAGGTTCCAATCATGTCCCAAGGAAACCCATACAACAGCTGTGAAGAGAATTTTCAGATATCTTATTGGAACATCACAGATGGGTCTTTGGTATCCAAAGGGCAATGGAGAAGATCTCAAAGGATACACTGATGCTGATTTTGCAGGATCCAAAACTGACAGAAAAAGCACAAGTGGAACTTGTCAGTTTCTTGGAGGATCCCTGGTTTCATGGTTCAGCAAAAAGCAAAACAGTGTGGCCCTATCCACTGCAGAACCTGAGTATGTTGCAGCTGGAAGCTGTTGTGCCCAGGTCATCTGGATGAAGCAGCTTGAAGATCTTGAGGTTAAAATGAAAGAGATACCAATCATGTGTGACAACCAAAGTGCCATAAATATCACCAAGAATCCTGTCATGCATTCAAGGACGAAACATATTGAAGTTAGGCACCACTTCATAAGGGATCACGCTCTGAAAGGAGAAGTTAGATTGGAATATATCCCAATAGAAAAACAAGTTGCTGACATACTCACAAAGCCTCTATCAGAAGATAGGCATTGCAAAATAAGAAGAGAACTGGGTATGGTAAATCCCAGTGAACTGTAAGTTATTTATGTGCAATCTTGTTTTCAGAGATTTCAACTTTAAGATTAATTCTAACTTTAGCATCGGAGTATGTTTAATTTAAGCTGCAGGTGCTCCTCACAAGATTCAATGGCAATAAACTTGAAGATTGGAGCACATCAGAATGGAACAACCAGAAAATGAAGTAAATGATGAAAATTCTGAGTTCTGGATCCATTCTGTAAGTTCTTATAAGATAAAATTCGTACTTTAATGAGTGTTAGACTTATTTTGCCTCATAAACCGTGTTTTTGAACTAGTCAACATGGTTAACATTCGAATTTTTGTTGACCAACAGACGAACTTCGGCCTATTAGCCTTGAAACAGTTTTCAGTGATGCCTCAAAATTCGTCTGTTGGATCTTTGAAATTCGAATTTTCAAAAACAAAAATCTCAAAGTTATGTTTGTCCATCACTATTGTACGAATTATCACTTCTTGAAATACGAATGTTGGACAACCTTTACAAAAGTTGAAAAATGCGAATTTTCAGATCAAAATTCGTCTGTTGAATCATGTTCTTCATGTTGAATGCTTGAAAGATGAAGTTCTGCATGCTTAATTCGTCTGTTGATTGTTGCTTTGTTTGTTGCCTACTGTTTGCTCATCAACATTCGAACTTTGTTGGAACAAAATTCGTCTGTTGTATTTGTATCACTTGTTCCAAGCCACTGTCAGATGAACTTTCAGGATGAAAATTCGTCTGTCAGTAAGCTTTGCTGAACAGTTTAACTTGTAACTACCCGAAGTTCGAATTTTGACCCCTCAAAATTCGTCTGTCAGACGGTTACATACGTTAAATTCGACGGTTTTCCAATGAACAGACGCAACCCTATTTGTAACTCCTCTGAGTCTGTTCTGATCCTCTCTTTAATCCTCTTAACTTCTGTCCAAAAACCGTCATTCTTCACCGTTTAAACTTCCATTCGCATCCTATAAACCAAATCTAAGCCACATTCAGCATCATTCAACACGGAAATGGCGAGAGTGAAGAATCCTGGTGCAAGACAAGCTGAAATTCGGCCAAAGAGAACGGTCAAATCTCAATATGCTACAAAGGAAGGAGAGAAATCCAAGAGAAAGGCTGAACCCAGTAAAGCTACCCTTTCCAAATGCCAGAAACCTTCATCTAAAGTAGAATCTCAGAAAGCAGGACCCTCCTCACTAAAAACTGCAGAACCTTCGGTTCTAGTTCCTTCCGTCCCTGCTGTTGCTTCTTCTGCTTCTTCCAGTACTGAATCTGGAGAGTATGAAATGACTACACTGCCACTGTGGAGCACTCCTGAGATTCAAGAAGAGTACTCTACCAAGTTTTCCAACAAAAAGGTAATCAAGCCTCACTGTGTAAATATGGAACAATTTCTGATATCCAACAACTTTGATGCTGCAATATGGTTGATAAGATATAGAAATCTGTTGGAAATTGCTGAAAAATATGATGATGAGGTAGTGAAAACTTGGTATGCCTCTCTCCAATACAACAGCAAGAAAATGAAATGGGAGGTCAACTTGAGATCAAGGATCATTTGGCTTACTGATGAAACCTTCAATGAGGTGCTGGAAATCCCAGGGCAAGATGGGCTGAAAGTTGACATCACAACCTCTGGGTATATGGATGAGGCAAGCACAGCTGATGAAGAAGGTGGATCCTTTCTGAACTACAAGGAGAGCACCATCTTAGACACCCTATTCCGGAGAAGGGAGAACAGGCCAACGATAAATCTGTTGAAGCCCACAGACCTAAGTGTACAAGTGAGGATCCTGTACTACATAGTATCCAGGATCATATTCAACAAGGGTGGCAGCTTCAATTTGATAACAAGGGCAGAGGCTCATGTGATGACTGCTATCATACGTGGGAAGTTGATTAATTTGGGTCATATCATCCTCCAGCGAATGATAAAGGCAAGAGATCAGAGGAAGGATTCCACACTCCCCTATGCAGCAATTATTTCAAGGATCCTGCAGTATGCTAGGATTCAACACATTGAAAAGGGGAAAGGGAAACTCACAGAGGCATTCAAAGAAGAGGAACTGCAAAGGATGGGTATTGAAAGAGATGAAGGCAGATGGGTTGGAAAGGGAGTAGGGAAATTTGAAGATTTGTTCTTTGCTGCTGATGCTACCTTCCAACAAGAAGGCACTTCTGAGGCCCCTGGCAGATCTGTACCTCAGCCTTCTCAACCAATTCCATCTTCCGCCAGGCCTACTCACCCTCCTTCCACTCCCTCTTCACAGGCCAAGCCAACCAAGATCACTGAGTTGTTTGACAGTTTGTCAACACTCATTCTCAGCATTAGGGATGAGCAAAATGCCAAATTTGCTCATCTACAAGATCAGATCCATCAGTTGGCTGTGAACATGAAGGTGGTGGCTGATGCTTATGAAGAAATAAGAAATGCAATTCCTACCACTTCAGCTCCACCTCAGCCTGGTATCCTTGAGCCTACTCTGTCTCCAACTCCTGAGCCTCCAAGCCCCTTTGAGATTGCCTTCTCTAACCATGATGATGATACAGATGGTGCTGGTGCAATGAGGACACCAAGTCCTGATCCACCCCTTGACTATGGATTGGAAGAAGAAGGACTTCAGCAGACAAGCCCTCTTGAGCCTATGCAAGAAGATGCTCTGGATTCAATTCTGTCAATTCAAGAATCAGAGCAAGTTGAAAGACTGGTTGCAGCCATTTCAACCTCTTCTATGCCAGGAGAAGCAAGCAATGAGGAAAGGAGCATTGTATCTGTTGTTGATTATCTTGCCATTGCTCACAATGCTCTGCTGCAAGCTCAAAGGAGAAGGCTGGAAGAAATGTTTGCTTCTGCTGAACCAGCCTCTCATCCTCTTGCTGCTTATGGTCTATTAGAGGAACAGAGAGCTCGACTAGCTCTGTCCAGGCAGGAAATGCAAGAGCTGTTTGAGGTCTCTGATGATGATGATGATGAAGAACGTAGCCCTGAGCCTGCTGAGCCCCCTGCACCAGTTCTGCCAGAGATTCCTTTTGCTCCTGTCCCTCTTCGTGCTGTTCCTATCTCTCAGGTTCCTCCTCCAATGGACTTTGTTGGGCTTCCTGATGATGCCAAAAAGGGGGAGAAGATAAAGCAAACTGGGACTAAGCAAGCTGGAAAATCTGCTGAGCTATCTGGAAAAGGAAAGACGTACAGCAAGAAGTCTAAGCCAAAGAAGAAGTGATTGATTTTAGATCTTAGGCTGAATCTTCTTGTTGTATATTGTTTTAGTTGTTTGATTGTTTGATGATTTGAGAACTGATCTTTGATTGAAATATGTATTGCAACAAGTTGATTAAATGTATTATGTTCTTGGTTGCAATGTTTTGGGCTTTGAATCTCTTCACTTAATCTGTTGAAAATGATATCTTAGGAACTGTAATGCATATGTTGAGGGGGAGCTTGTGAAAGCAAACCCAAGTACTAATCCAGTTTGTGAGTTGTTTTGTCATCATCAAAAAGGGGGAGAATGTTGAATCAAGAGTTTTGATGATTCCAAACCAACATCCAACAGCTTGGATTGAAGATATCAAACAAGATCAAAGTGCTTCAAGTGAAGATTTTATGAGTATTTATTGTTAGATCTTTTGTAGGAACTTTAGTTTTAGTTGTGATTGGGTAAAAGATTTTGATTTGAGAAAAAGATGTTTTCAAACCTTGATTTTGTGTTAAATCTTGTTTTATTTGAAAAACACCCATAAACAGACGAAGTTTGAAAGTTTAAACTTAACTGTCAAGTTGGAAATTCAAACTTTGCTTCAGGAAATTCGAATTTCAAGCTAAATCTGAATAAGTCTGAAGAAATGGCTCTCTGTCAGACGAATTTTGGTTGTTCAAAATTTGAATTTTCATATAAGTTTGAAAGAAGCTTCTTTGAAACAGATGAACTTTGAGTCTTCAAAATTCGAATTTCAGACAAATCACAACTTATGAAAATGGAAGAAATTCATCTGAAACAATGTTAAAGTTCATCTGAGAACAAGAATGATTTAAGTTTCAAAACTGCTCTCTGACAGACGAACTTTGAACATTGAAATTCGAATTTTAGAAGCTAAGTTCTTGAGTCTGTTAAAGTGAAACATTGACATACGAATGATAAGAACTTACGATATTTGAATGATGAAGTTAGTCTGAAAAGAGTCTCTCTGACAGACGAATTTCACCCTTTCAAAATTCAAATTTCGAAGAAAGTGATCTACTGTGCCTCTTTGAACGTTCAATGGACAGACGAATTTTGGGCTTCCAAAATTTGAATTTCGAGGGCACTGTAGCAAATTGAAAACACTGTTCACACTTAACCGAAAAACTTTCTTCTTGAAAATTCGTATGTCACATTGTGAAAATGTTTTGTAAGTTTCAAAATTCGAATTTCACTTCATGAACAGAAGAACTTCGTGCTGTAACATTGAAAGCTTTAACCTTCGGTTCCTTGGAAATTCGTCTGTTGACCAACCAAAATTCGAATTTCAGTATGTCAGAAGCATTAAATGCGGTTGGTTAACGGATAGTTTTTTAGAGTAATCGTTGAATAACTTTCCCAACGGATAGATTTTGTCTCTAACGGACATTTAAGACGTTAAACTATAAATAGAACATCATTTGAAGTTGTGGGTAAAGAATCTAACTTGTATATACCGAATTTCTGTCAAAACTTCTTCTTAAGAGCTTTTACCCTCTAGCTTCAATATCTGTATTTTAACCTTCATATCTACTCTATTCAAGAGAGTTATATCTTTGTAAACAATCTACTCTTCATCTGGAAGATAGATTTACTTGTGAGGGGAAATCACAAGGGGATTGGGAAGCACACTGTGAAAGTGCTTAGAGTGTTTGAGAGAGCTCAAGAAACAGAGCATACTCGTGTACTGTGGCATTAGCAAGAAGCCCATTGAATTCTTGCTGTATAGTGGATAAATCTCAAGAGTTGTCTTGGGGACTGGACGTAGGTCAAGTGGATAGACCGAACCAGGATAGATCACTGAGTCTTTTTCTCCTTACCTTCACTTTTTAGCTTGCTCTGTTTTATACGTTGTTTACATTATACTGTGCTATCTTCACCCATTTCACTTTGTGCAGAAAAATTTCAATCTTCCCAATTCACCCCCCCTCTTGGAAAGTCAGCCTTGCTAACAAATACAACTTTGATGAAGATAAGCTAGGACTCTGAAGAAGAAAAGCTAGAGCTCCCCAACAATCCTGAGCCAGAATTCTCTAATGAACATGAGCCAAAGGTTGAATCTTGTTCTGTGACTAAAGAGTTCAAGGGGCATCCCTTTAGTAGCTCTCCAAGAATGAACTTAGCTACCTTGGCCAAATTTCAGACTGAGAAAAAGTATCAACCTCTACAAAGGTGTAATGAAGAAATAATTAACGTCACAGAGCTCTAGCTGAAAATGTTGCAAGTTCTCCATTTCTAAGCTCTCAGTGCTCTAGCCAGAGCTCCCTAACAAAAACCAATTAGCTCTCTAACCAGAGTACTCTGACAAAGATAAGCTAGATCCTAAATAAGAGAACTTCTAACAAAGAAGAGTCATCTCCGGAAGCAAAACTTTGGGAAAAAATTCAAATAATTCTTCGACTTAAGCTCCTAGTGTTGAATTAAGTATTTTGATGATTCAAAACAACTAGAGTTTGGAAGAAGAATATCAAAGGAGTGTAAGAGCAAAGAAGTGAAGAAATCAAATGAAAAACATGTGAAGATTTAGTTGTTAGGATTTCTCAAAATGTACATGGGGTAAAAGAATTTGATTTTTACTTATTTATGTTCCCACAACATTTAAACAAGTGTTTTCATAGTTATCCTATATTAGCATATATTAGATTTTGAAAACACTGACTAATAGATGAATTTTGGTGCTAATCCTTATATACTCTATTGAAAATTCGAACTTTGCTTTATTGAAATTTGAAGTTCAAGAGTTATCATCTCTAACAGATGAATTTCAAGTATTGAAATTCTAATTTCAAGTTAAGCATAGTTAGTAAAATATGCAAAATTCATTTGAAGTCTGATCAAAATTTGAATGATATTCAAGTGCATAAAAAGTTCAGAATTAATCTCTCTAATAGATGAATTTTGGATTTTAAAATTCAAATTTTTAAATAAGAACTAGTGAGTTTTGTTAGAACTTGTCTCTGATAAACAAACTTTGAAGTGCTAAATTTGAATTTCACAAAGTAGAACTTTTGTGCCATATTGAGCAAGCCACTGACAGATGGATTTTGACTTATTAAATTTGAATTTTGAGTGTACTACAAAAATATGAGATAACTATTCATACTCAACAGATGCACTTTTAATATGAAAATTCATATGTTTTAATATGAAATATATTTGACAAATTCAAAATTTGAATTTCACTCTTGAACAAATGAATTTTGGAAGTTCAATGTTGAAGTCCTCAACTTATGGTCTCTATGAAATTTGTCTATTGACACCCAAAATTTCAATTTCAGTATGTCAAACGTATTAAATGCGGTTGATAAGTGACTGGTTTTGCAGAGTAATCATTAGTTAACATCTCTAACTGCTAAATTTTTTGTCTAATGACTAGTTGAATCACAAATCTATAAATAGAACTTTATTTTAAGGTGTGGGTAATAATTTTATACTGTATATACTGAATCTTTATTGAATTCATTAGTCAAAGCCTTTTCACTATCACACTTCATTTATTGTACTACAACTGTCATATTTACTCTGTTTTAGAGAGTGTTCTTTTTCTGTAAAATTTTTTCTTCATCTGCAAGAAGGATTTTTTATGAGCGGATTCACAAAGGAATTTGGGAAACACTTTGTAAGAGTACAGAGTGTAGAATCTGAGTGTTCTTAGGACAGAGTACAAGTTTGTATTGAGGAATTACAAGGAGTCCATTGAATTCTTACAAGATAGTGAAAATCTCAAGTAGTGGCTTGAGGGATGGACGTAGGTCAAGTGGATCACACCGAACCAGGATAAATTTCTGATTCCTCTCCTTCTTTACCTTGCATTTGTTTTATTCTTTCTGTACTCTGTTTTATGCAAACTTCTACCATCAATGTTATGTTACGCTTTTGCAGAAAAATTTGAAACTTCCCAATTCACCCTCATCTTGGGAAGCTAGCAATCCTAACAAGTGGTATTAGAGCCCAGACTCCCAACTGAAGGATCTAACCATCTAGGAGAACATATGGCTGGCTTTGGAGAGAACATCCCACCTGAAGGAAACAACACCAACAGACCTCTAGGTTTTAGTGGAGAGTACTATGGATATTGGAAGATGAAGACACATATATCTTTAGTCCATAGATCTTGATATCTGGTCAGTCATCCAAAAAGATGACTTTGTTTCAATGGAGATACAAGATGATAGCAAGTATAAAGAAAAGCCTGAGGAGAAATGGAATGATAAAGATAGGAGAAGAGTTTTGCTTAACTACGAAGCAAAACACTGCCCGGTCAGTGCTCTCAATCAGAACGAATTTTACGAAGTCTCCCAATGTTCTATAGCCAAAGGAATGTGGGATACTTTGAAAATTGCCTATGAAGGAACAACTGAAGTAAGAGAAAACAAATTAAACTCCTATATCAGCGAATATGAAAGCTTCAGGATGAAAGAAAGAGAAAGAATCAAAGATTTGCAAAAGAGATTTACCCTCATTGTGAATTAACTCAAGAGTCTTGATAAGGAATATATCCAACCAGAAAAAGTCAAAAAAAATCCTCGAAGCCCTACTTATCGAATGGCAACCGAAAGTAACAACTATAGAAGAAGCTAGAGGAGAACTAATGGCTTCTGTTACAGCTTTCTTCAGTAACCTTGAAGAATATAAAGGCAAGATGAAAGCTCTCAAAGATGCTAGATAAGAAAAGAAGAAAAAAAGTCTGGCATTAAAAGCTGCAAAAGAAAGAGAAGAAGATTCTAATGATGAAGAAGAACTGGATGAAGAAACTTCAGCTATATTGATAAAAAAATTTGGAAGATTCTACAGCAAGAAGTGAAACAAGAAGTTATCCAAGAAAGGAGCAGCAATGGACAACAAAAGGGAAACAACAACATCCTATTACTTACCATGAATGCAAGAAGCAAGGGCACATCAAATATGAATGTCCCCAATTCTTAAAAAAGTAGGAGAAATAAAAGAAAGTTACTGACAAAGGCAAAAAGAAAAAGGCCTATATCTCTTCAATCTGGGGCAACAGCTCAGACGAAGAGGATGAAGATAAGGAAGAAATTGTCAACATATGTCTGATGGCATATGCAGCAGAAGATGCTTAGAATCCATCTGATAGTGAGCATGAAGATGAGATAAATGATTCTGACCATTCTTATTTTGAACCACTTAATGCATTTCATGATCTTCATGATGAATTCATTAAAACTGCAAAAGAATTGAAACTAGCTCAAAAGAAGATTAGTAAGCTAGAATTAGATTGCAAAATGTCTGACATTGCATCTTAACATGAAATTAAATCTTCCTGCTGTGCATCATGCGTTGAGCTAAAGAAAAATAATGAATATCTTCTCAAAAGCTTGGCTAATTTGATAAAAGGTAAAGACATGTTGTATGCATTGTTAAGTAGTCAAAGGATTGCACAAGGCAAAGCTAGTCTTGGCTATGACCCTTGTGCAGTCAAGGATAAGAACAAGAAGAAAAATCAAAATTTATATTAGACGTTTTGTACATACAGAAGGCTATAAGAAGATATGTAACTCTTCAAAAACTATTGAAACTTGTATCCAATCTGAACCTGTGAAACAAAAATATTATCTGCATTATTTTCTGCCTGCATCTCAATGCAGCAATCCCTTTATCACCTACCACTTCTGTAATAAGAAGGGACACATTTCCAGTTCATGTTCTTTAAGGAAAAATGGACTTGGCAGGAAGGTAGAATGGGTTCTCAAAGGTACATATGTTGTTAGCAAGACTGACTTTCCAAGAGGGGGGGTGAATTGGGAAGTTTGAAATTTTTCTGCACAAAGTGAAGTAAGTGAAGATATCACAGTATAATAAAACAATGCGTGAAACAGAGCAAGCTGAAAAGTAAAGATAGGGAGAAGAGAACTCAGTAATTTATCCTGGTTCGGTCCCTCCACTTGACCTACATCCAGTCCCCAAGGCACCTCTTGGGATTTATCCACTATACAGCAAGAATTTCAATGGGCTTCTTGCAAAGGCCACAGTACATGAGTTTGCTCTGTTTTTGAGCTCTCTCAAACTCTCCAAGCACTTTCACTATGTGCTTCCAAATCTCCTTGTGAATATCCCTCACAAGTAAATCTATCTTTCAGATGAAGAGTAGATTGATTACAATGAAGTAACTCTCTTGAAAGGAGTAGATATGAAAGTTTAGGTACAAGTTTGGAAGTTAAGAGGGTAAAAGCTTTTGAGAAAAAGATTCAGCAGAAATTCGGTATATACAAGTTTGATTTGTTACCCACAACTTCAAATGATGTTGTATTTATAGATTTAGGTCTCAAATATCCGTTAGAGACTAAATCTATCCGTTGGAGAAGTTATTCAACGGTTACTCTGAAAAAACTATCCGTTTACCAACCGCATTTAATGTTTCTGACATACTGAAATTCGAATTTTGGTTGGCCAACAGACGAATTTCGAGGGAACCAAAGATTAAAGCTTCCAACGTTACAGCACGAAGTTCGTCTGTCCATGAAGTGAAATTCGAATTTTGAAACTTACAAAACATTTTCACAATGTGACATACGAATTTTCAAGAAGAAAGTTTTTCGGTTAAGTATGAACAGTGTTTTCAATTTTCTACAGTGCCTTCGAAATTCGAATTTTGGATATGCGAAATTCGTCTGTCAGAGAACCTCTTTTCAGACTCATTTCATTATTCGAATGTTGCAAGTTCTCATCATTCGTATGTCAATGTTTCATTTCAATAGACTTAAGAACTTAGCTTCTGAAATTCGAATTTCAATGTTCAAAGTTCGTCTGTCAGAGAGCAGTTTTGAAACTTACATCACTCTTGATCTCAGGTGAACTTTAACATAGTTTCAGACGAATTTCTTCCAATTTCTTAAGTTTTGTTTTGTTTGAAATTCGAATTTTGAAGATTCAAAGTTCGTCTGTTGTAAAGAAGTATCTTTCAGACTTATATGAAAATTCGAATGTTGGAACTTGAAAATTCGTCTGTCTGAGAGCATTTTTCAAACTTAATTTCATTTTGATTTTAGATGCACTTTATCATAGTTTCAGACGAATTTCTTTGGTTTTTACAAACTTCATTTTACTTGAAATTCGAATTTTGAAAGTGTGAAGTTCGTCTGTTACAAAAGGCCTCTTTTCAGACTAGATGAAAATTCGAATTTTGAACAACCAAAATTCGTCTGACAGAGAGCAATCTCTTCAGACTTATTCAGTTTTAGCTTGAAATTCGAATTTCCAAAAGCAAAGTTCGAATTTCTAACTTGACAGTTCAGTTTAAACTTTCAACCTTCGTCTGTTTGAAGGTGTTTTTCAAATGTTCAAAGATTTAACATAAAATTAAAGTTTGAAAACATCTTTTCTTCAAATCAAAATCTTTTACCCAATCATACTGAAAACTAAAGATCCTACAAAAGATCTAACATCAATACTCAGAAAATCTTCACTTGAAACAGCTTTGTTCTTCTTTGATATCTTCCATCCAAGCTCTTGAGTGTTGGTTTAAAGTCATCAAAACTCTTGATTCAACATTCTCCCCCTTTTTGATGATGACAAAACAACTCACAAACTGGATTAGTACTTGGGTTTGCTTTCACAAGCTCCCCCTCAACATATGCATCAGATATCAAAACGACAGATTAAGTGAAGAGATTCAAAGCCCAACAAATTGCAACCAAGAACATAACATATATAACCAAACTGTTGCAATACATATTCCAATTAAGGAGCAGTTCACAGAAAATTAACCAATCAATTACAATCAATTCAAAGCAAGATACAACAAGAAGATTCAGCCTAAGATCTAAAAACATCACTTCTTCTTTGGCTTAGACTTCTTGCTGTAAGTCTTTCCTTTTCCAGAAGGCTCAGCAGATTTTCCAGCTTGCTTAGTCCCAGTTTGCTTTATCTTCTCCCCCTTTTTGGCATCAGCAGGAAGTCCAGCAAAGTCCATTGGAGGAGGTATCTGAGTGAGAGGAACAGCACGAAGAGGGACAGGAGCAAAAGGAATCTCTGGCTGAACTGGTACAGGGGGCTCATCAGGCTCAGGGTTATCTGCTTCAACATCATCATCAGAGATCTCAAGTAGCTCTTGCATTTCCTGCCTGGACAGAGCTAGCCGAGCTCTCTGTTCCTCTGATAGCCCATAAGCAGCAAGAGAAGAGGAAGCTGGTTTAGTAGGAGGAAACATTTCTTCCAGTCTTTTCCTCTGAGCTTCCAGTAAAGCAGTGTGAGCAATGGCAATATAGTCAGCAACAGGTACAATGCTTCTTTCTTCAGTGCTCACATCTTCTTGCATAGAGGAGCTTGAAATGGCTGCCACCAGTTTTTCCACTTGCTCAGATTCTTGAGTGGACAGAATTGATTCCTGAGCAACTTCTTGCATGGGCTCATGAGGACTTGTCTGCTGAAGTTCTTCTTCTTCTTCCAATCCATAGTCCAAGGGTGGACCAGGACTTGGTGTTCTCATTGCACCAGCACCATCTACATTATCATCATGGTCAGAGGAGGTAATCTCGAAGGGGCTTGGAGGCACAGGAGTTGGAGATAGAGTAGGCTCAGGGACACCAGGCTGAGGTGGAGCTGAAGTGGTAGGAATAGCATTCCTTATTTCTTCATAAGCATCAGCCACCACTTTCATGTTCACGGCCAACTGATGGATCTGATCTTGTAGATGAGCAAATTTGGCATTTTGCTCATCTCTTATGCTGAGAATGAGTGTTGACAGACTGTCAAACAACTCAGTGATCTTTGTTGGCTTGGCCCGTGAGGAGGGAGTGGAAGGAGGGTGAGTGGGCCTGGAGGGAGATGGGATTGGCTGAGAAGGCTGAGGTACAGATTTGCCAGGGGCCTCAGAGGTGCCTTCTTGTTGGAGGGAGGCATCAGCAGCAAAGAACAGATCTTCTGATTTCCCTGCTCCCTTTCTAACCCATCTGCCTTCATCTCGTTCAATACCCATCCTTTGCAGTTCCTCTTCTCTGAATGCCTCAGTGAGTTTCCCTTTCCCCTTTTCAATGTGTTGAATTCTAGCATGCTGCAGGATTCTTGAAATAATTACAGCATAGGGGAGTGTGGAATCCTTCCTCTGATCCCTTGCCTTTATCATTCTCTGGAGGATGATATGACCCATGTTAATCAGCTTCCCACGAATGATAGCAGTCATCACATGAGCCTCTGCCCTTGTTATCAAATTGAAGCTGCCACCCTTGTTGAATATGATCCTGGACACTATGTAGTGCAGGATTCTGACTTGTACACTTAGGTCTGTGGGCTTCAACAGATTTATTGTTGGCCTATTTTCCCTTCTCCTGAACAAGGTGTCCAAGATGGTGCTCTCTTTGTAGTTCAGAAAGGATCCTCCTTCTTCATCCTCTGTGCTTGCCTCATCCATGTATCCAGAGGCTGTAATGTCAATTTTCAGCCCATCTTGTCCTGGGATTTCCAGCACTTCATTGATTGTCTCATCAGCAAGCCAGATGGTCCTTGATCTCAAAGTGACCTCCCATTTTCTTTTCTTGCTGTTATATTGAAGAGAGGCATACCAAGTCTTCACTACTTCATCATCATATTTTTCAGCAATTTCCAACAGGTTTTTGTATCTTATCAACCATAATGCAGCATCAAAGTTGTTGGATATCAAAAATTGCTCCAAATTTACACAGTGAGGCTTGATTACCAATTTTGCTGGAAAACTTGGCAGAAAACTCTTCTTGAATCTCAGGAGTGCTCCAAAGTGGTAATGTGGTAAGCTCAAATTCTCCAGATTGTGTAGAAGAGGAGGAAGTCACAGCAGCAGTATCACCCGAAGGAACTGCAGTTTTTGAAGAGGAAGGCCCAGTTTTCAAAGAATCTGCCTTGGATGATGATTTCTGGCGTTTAGAAGGGATAGCTTTACTGGGTTCGGCCTTTCTCTTGGATTTTTCTCCTTCTTTTGTGGCATATTGGGATTTAACCGTTCTCTTTGGCCGAGTCCCAGCATGTCCTGCTCCAGGGATCTTAACTCTCGCCATTTTTCAGTGGAATGAAGCAGAATGACGTTAAGAAAGGGTTTATAGGATGCGAATGGAAGTTTAAACGGTGAAGAATGACGGTTTTTGGACGGGAGTTAAGAGGATTAAAGAAAGAATCAGAACGGATTCAGAGAGGTTACAGATAGGGCTGCGTCTGTTCTGAGGAAAACCGTAGCATTTAACGTGTGTAACCGTCTGACAGACCAATTTTGAGGGGTCAAAATTCGAACTTCGGGCAGTTACAAGTTAAACCGTACAGCACAGCTTACTGATAGACGAATTTTCATCTTGAAAGTTCGTCTGACAGTGGCTTGAAACAAGCAATACAAGGACAACAGACGAATTAAACAGGCAGAGCTGCATCTTTTAACAATTCAGCATGTAGGACATGATTCAACAGACGAATTTTGAACTGAAAATTCGAATTTTCTTACTATGTAAAGATTGTCCAACATTCGCATGTTAGAAGGTAATAATTTGTGTAGCAAGGATGGACAAACATAATATTGAAATTTCTGATTTTGAAAATTCGAACTTTCAAGTGTCAACAGACGAATTTCGAGGCATTACAGAGAACTGTTCCAGGGCATAACAGTCCGAAGTTCGTCTGTTAGTGAACTGAAATTCAAATGTTGACCATATTGACCATGTCAGAAGCACATTTTATGAAGCAAAATACGTCTAACATACATTAAAATGCGAATTTCATCTTTAACAAACTTACAGAATGGATCCAAAACTTAGGATTTACATCATTTACTCCATTTTCTGGTTGTTCCATTCTGACGTGCTCCAATCTTCAAGTTTATTGCCATTGATTTTCACAAGGAGCACCTGCACCTCAGATTAACCATACTCCGAAGCTCAAGTTAGTATTGATTATGATATTGAAAATTTTAAAGACAGAATTGCATGAAAATATCTTACAGTTCATTGGGGTTTACCATTCCCAATTCTCTCCTTATTTTACAGAGTCTGTCTTCTGGCAGAGGTTTTGTGAGTATATCAGCAACTTGATCCTCTGTTGGGATGTACTCCAATCTGACTTCTCCTTTCAGAACATGATCTCTTATGAAGTGATGCCTGACTTCAATATGCTTTGTTCTTGAGTGCATGATAGGATTCTTGGTGATATTTATAGCACTTTGGTTGTCACACATGATTGGTATCTCTTTTATTTTTATCTCAAGATCTTCAAGCTGCTGTTTCATCCAGATGACTTGGGCACAACAGCTTCCAGCTGCAACATACTCAGCTTCTGCAGTAGATAAGGCTACACTATTTTGCTTTTTGCTAAACCATGAAACTAGGGATCCTCCAAGGAACTGACAGGTTCCACTTGTGCTTTTTCTGTCGGTTTTAGATCCTGCAAAATCAGCATCAGTGTATCCTTTGAGGTCTTCTTCATTGCCTTTTGGATACCAAAGACCCATCTGTGATGTTCCAATAAGATATCTAAAAATTCTTTTCACAGTTGTTGCATGGGATTCTTTGGGGCATGATTGGAACCTTGCATACATGCAGACACTGAACATAATGTCGGGTCTGCTGGCAGTTAAGTACAGCAGGGATCCAATCATTCTCCTGTACTGAGTAATGTCAAACATCTTCCCATTCTCATCCATGTCTAGTTTGGTTGCAGTAGCCATAGGTGTTCCCATTGGCTTGGCATTCTCCATCCCAAACTTATTTAGTAGCTCCTTTAGATACTTGGATTGACTGAGAAAGATACCATCATCAAGCTGTCTGATTTGCAGTCCAAGGAAGAAGTTAAGTTCACCCATCATGGACATCTCGAATTCTCCCTGCATTAACTCAGAAAATTTCTTGCAAAGAGTTTCATTAGTAGCACCGAAAATAATATCATCAACATAGATTTGAACAATCAGTAAATCTTTATTTTCTTTCTTAGTGAATAAAGTTGTGTCAACTTTGCCTCTATTAAACCCTTTTTCAGTTAGAAAGTTGCTCAATCTCTCATACCATGCTCTAGGGGCTTGTTTTAAACCATAAAGAGCCTTCTTCAGTTTATAAACATGGTTTGGTTTAGTAGAATCTTCAAAACCAGGAGGTTAATCTACATAAACTTCTTCCATGATATATCCATTTAAAAAGGCACTCTTTACATCCATTTGATATAGTAAAATATTTTTCATGCATGCATATGCTAGCAGTATTCTTATAGCCTCTAGTCTAGCTACTGGTGCAAAGGTTTCTTCAAAATCAATACCTTCTTCCTGATTATACCCTTTAGCAACCAGTCTAGCCTTATTTCTGATTATTATTCCAGATTCATCCAGTTTATTTCTGAAAACCCATTTGGTACCAATAACAGGATGATTTTTGGGCCTGGGCACTAAGTCCCAAACATGATTTCTTTCAAACTGATTTAATTCATCTTGCATAGCTAAAATCCAGTAATCATCAGTTAAGGCTTCCTCAGCACATTTAGGTTCAATTTGAGAAATGAAAGCGCAGTTGAGCATTTGATCCCTTAACTGTTTTCTGGTTTTGACTTTCTCTTGAACATTCCCTATTACTTGATCAACAGGATGATTCCTTTGATATCTCCAAGCTCTAGGGAGTTCTTGAGTTGTTTCTTCATTATTTTCTTCATTAAACTCTTGCTCCTGGACATCTTCCTCTATATCAATAGATTCGGATATCTTTGGAGGTTCAGTTTTACTTTTGTCAGAAATTCCCAGTTTTTCAAAATTGATAGTCGGATCATCCTCATGTTTTGACACAGCTTCATTTTCAATGAAAACCACATGTACTGATTCTTCTACTATATTTGATCTTTTATTATAAACTCTATAAGCCTTACTCCTACTTGAATAGCCCAAAAATATACCTTCATCGGATTTGGCATCAAACTTACCCAGATTTTCTTTCCCATTGTTGTGAATGAAGCATTTGCACCCGAACACGTGGAGGTGTGACAAATTTGGCTTTCTTCCTTTGTACAGCTCATAGGGAGTCTTCCCAAGGATTGGTCTGATGTAGGCTCTGTTTATGATGTAACTTGCTGTATTCACTGCATCAGCCCAGAACACTTGAGGAAGTTCCTTCTCATTCAGCATAGCTCTTGCCATCTCTCCAATGGTTCTGTTCTTCCTTTCCACCACTCCATTTTGTTGAGGAGTTCTTGGTGCTGAGAAGTTGTGGTCAATCCCATGCTCATTGCAGTACTCCAGGAAGTATGCATTTTCAAATTCTCCTCCATGGTCTGACCTGATAGACACAATAGAAATACCTTTCTCATTTTGCACTTTCTTGGCTAAGGTTACAAATGCATCAAAGGTATCACTTTTAGAGGAAAGAAACAATGTCCAGGTGAATCTAGAGTAATCATCTACAATTACAAGTACATACAGATTACCACCAAGACTTTTCACTCTAGATGGTCCAATTAAGTCCATATGCAACAATTCAAGTGGTCTTGTTGTTGTAATTACATTTTTAGATTTGAAGGAAGCTTTGGTTTGTTTTCCTCTTAGGCATGCATCACATTCTTTATCCTTTTCAAAAGATATTTTAGGAAGACCAGTTACCAGCTCATTTTTAATTAGTTTAGATAATTGATTCATGTTGACATGAGCTAATCTCCTATGCCATAACCAACTATCATTATTCTGACTAATTAAACATACAGAGTCCACAGGAAGAAGTTCATCAAGGTCAATAGTATAACAGTTACCTTCCCTTTGAGCTTTAAGGATTACTTTGTGATCACTTTTTTCTGATGACCAGGCAAAACTTTGAGTCAAACAGCACCCAGTTTCCTTTGTCACAGGTCTGACTCACACTCAGCAAGTTGTGGTTGAGGCCAATCACAAACAGCACCTCTTCAATGGATGTTTCTGGATTTTTGCCCAAAATTCCAATACCAATGATTTTGCCATATTGGTCACCTCCAAAGGTCACCTTTCCTCCTTTCTTGTCTCTAAGGGTGATGAACTTCTCCTTATCACCAGTCATGTGACTTGAGCAGGCACTGTCTATATACCATTTGTTGCTTTTCTTAGCTTTGAGACAGACCTGCAAAACAAAGTTTATGTTTTCCTTTTAGGTACCCAAATTTGCTTGGGTCCTTTTCGGTCAGTGAGTAATTCCTTAGGTGCAGAGGCAACTTTGGGAACCCATTCAGTTTTCCTGCCTGACCCATTTTTCTTTAATGCACAAGAACTGGAAATATGTCCCTTTTTGTTACAGAAATGACAGGTAATGAATGGACTGCTAGATTGAGTGGTAGGAAGAAAACAATGCAAATAATACTTCTATTTAGCATGCCTGGATTGATCATATGTTTCAATGTGAGGTGATGCATTATTTTTCTTTTTATTATTGTTAGCATGCACAAAATGTCTCATATACATATTCTGATTTTTCTTCCTGATCTTTTCCTTGACAGCACATGGATCATAGCCAAGACCAGCTTTTTCTTGTGATATTCTTTGGCTCCCCATCAAGGCAAACAACATATCTTTACCTCTAGTGAGCCTAGACATGCTTTTAACTAGATAATCATTAGTTTGTTTAAGTTCAGTGCATGAGGTGCAGCAACCGGACTTAGTAGGAGGTAAAGAGGCAATTTCAGAGACTATGGTTTGAGACTCCAGCTTATTTATCTTTTTCTTTGCTAATTTCAGTTCTTTAGCAATTTTAATGAATTCATCATGAAGCTCATGAAATGCATCTAGTAATTCAGAATAGGAAGGTTCAGATTCATATACCTCTTCTTCCTGATCACTGCTGTGTGAGAGTGTGGCTTCTTCAGAAGCAAGTGCCATCAGACAAATGTTGGCAATCTCATCCTCATCTTCTTCTTCCTCATCTGAGCTGTTGCCCCATATAGATGAGATGTAGGCCTTCTTCTTCTTTCCCTTATCAGCAGCTTTCTTTTCCTTTTCTTGTTTCTTGAGGAATTGAGGGCAGTCCCACTTTATGTGTCCCTGCTTCTTGCATTCATAGCAAGTCACAGGTTCTTTTATCTCTTTCTTACTTTCTCCAGCTGCTCCTTTCTTGAAGAATCTCTTGTTCTTCTTTTTGCTGTAGAATCTACCGAATTTTCTGACCATCATTGCCAGAGTTTCTTCATCCAGATCATCTCCCTCATCAGATTCTTCTTCCTTTTCATCAGCAGCTTTGAGGGCAAGGCCTTTTTTCTTTCTGTCCATCCCAGCTTCCTTGAGTGCTTTGATTTTTCCTTCATATTCCTCAAGGCTGCCGAAGAGAGCTGTGACAGAAGCCATTGATTCTCCTCTGGCTTCTTCTATAGCTGTTACTTTGGGCTGCCATTCCAGAGGGAGAGCTCTGAGTATTTTTCTTACTTTCTCAGACTGAGTGTATTCCTTTCCCAGGCTTTTGAGCTGATTCACAATGAGGGTGAATCTCTTTTGTAGCTCCTTTACAGTTTCTCCTTCAGCCATTCTGAAGCTTTCATACTCCCCAATGCACGTGTTCAGTCTGTTCTCCCTGACTCCAGATGTTCCTTCATGAGCAATCTGCAAAGTATCCCACATTCCTTTTGCAGTGGTGCATTGCAAGACTCTGTAGAATTCATCTTGATTCAGGGCACTGACTAAACAGTGTTTTGCTTTGAAATTTAGTAGGACTCTTCTTCTGTCCTCATCATTCCATTCTGCTTCCAGCTTCTCTTTGTGTCCTCCACCTTCAGTTAGAGCCATTGGAACGAAATCCCCTTTTTCAATGACTGACCAGATGTCAAGATCAATTGATTGGAGGTAGATTTGCATTCTCATCTTCCAGTACCCATAATGCTCTCCACTGAAGCCTGGTGGTCTGTTAGTATTGTTTCCTTCAGGGAGTATACTCTCTCCAAAGCCAGCCATCTTAATTCCCGGACTGTGAGTTCCTTTGGATGGGAATCCGGGCTCTGATACCACTTGTTAGCAAGAACGACTTTCCAAGAGGGGGGGTGAATTGGGAAGTTTGAATTTTTTCTGCACAAAGTGAAGTAAGTGAAGATATCACAGTATAATAAAACAATGCGTGAAACAGAGCAAGCTGAAAAGTAAAGATAGGGAGAAGAGAACTCAGTAATTTATCCTGGTTCGGTCCCTCCACTTGACCTACATCCAGTCCCCAAGGCACCTCTTGGGATTTATCCACTATACAGCAAGAATTTCAATGGGCTTCTTGCAAAGGCCACAGTACACGAGTTTGCTCTGTTTTTGAGCTCTCTCAAACTCTCCAAGCACTTTCACTATGTGCTTCCAAATCTCCTTGTGAATATCCCTCACAAGTAAATCTATCTTTCAGATGAAGAGTAGATTGATTACAATGAAGTAACTCTCTTGAAAGGAGTAGATATGAAAGTTTAGGTACAAGTTTGGAAGTTAAGAGGGTAAAAGCTTTTGAGAAAAAGATTCAGCAGAAATTCGGTATATACAAGTTTGATTTGTTACCCACAACTTCAAATGATGTTGTATTTATAGATTTAGGTCTCAAATATCCGTTAGAGACTAAATCTATCCATTGGAGAAGTTATTCAACGGTTACTCTGAAAAAACTATCCGTTTACCAACCGCATTTAATATTTCTGACATACTGAAATTCGAATTTTGGTTGGCCAACAGACGAATTTCGAGGGAACCAAAGATTAAAGCTTCCAACGTTACAGCACGAAGTTCGTCTGTCCATGAAGTGAAATTCGAATTTTGAAACTTACAAAACATTTTCACAATGTGACATACGAATTTTCAAGAAGAAAGTTTTTCGGTTAAGTATGAACAGTGTTTTCAATTTTCTAGAGTGCCTTCAAAATTCGAATTTTGGATATGCGAAATTCGTCTGTCAGAGAACCTCTTTTCATACTCATTTCATTATTCGAATGTTGCAAGTTCTCATCATTCGTATGTCAATGTTTCATTTCAATAGACTTAAGAACTTAGCTTCTGAAATTCGAATTTCAATGTTCAAAGTTCGTCTGTCAGAGAGCAGTTTTGAAACTTACATCACTCTTGATCTCAGGTGAACTTTAACATAGTTTCAGACGAATTTCTTCCAATTTCTTAAGTTTTGTTTTGTTTGAAATTCGAATTTTGAAGATTCAAAGTTCGTCTGTTGTAAAGAAGCATCTTTCAGACTTATATGAAAATTCGAATGTTGGAACTTGAAAATTCGTCTGTCAGAGAGCATTTTTCAAACTTAATTTCATTTTGATTTTAGATGCACTTTATCATAGTTTCAGATGAATTTCTTTGGTTTTTACAAACTTCATTTTACTTGAAATTCGAATTTTGAAAGTGTGAAGTTCGTCTGTTACAAAAGGCCTCTTTTCAGACTAGATGAAAATTCGAATTTTGAACAACCAAAATTCGTCTGACAGAGAGCAATCTCTTCAGACTTATTCAGTTTTAGCTTGAAATTCGAATTTCCAAAGGCAAAGTTCGAATTTCTAACTTGACAGTTCAGTTTAAACTTTCAACATTCGTCTGTTTGAAGGTGTTTTTCAAATGTTCAAAGATTTAGCATAAAATTAAAGTTTGAAAACATCTTTTCTTCATATCAAAATCTTTTACCCAATCATACTGAAAACTAAAGATCCTACAAAAGATCTAACATCAATACTCAGAAAATCTTCACTTGAAACAGCTTTGTTCTTCTTTGATATCTTCCATCCAAGCTCTTGAGTGTTGGTTTAAAGTCATCAAAACTCTTGATTCAACATATGTATCTAGGGAGAATGCCACTAACAGAAAAGGACCCAAATAGATTTGGGTACCTAAAAAGAAAGATTGAATTTTGTCTTATAGGTATGTCTTAGAGCTAGCAAGAGTAACAAATGGTACATGGATAGTGTATGCTCAAGATATATGACTAGTGATAAGGAGAAGTTCATCACCCTCAAAGACAAGAAAGGTGGAAAAGTGACATTTGGAGGTGACCAATATGGCAAAGTGGTTGGCATTGGCATTGTGGGTAAAAATCTTGAAAAATCCATAGAAGAGGCACTGTTTGTAGTCGGTCTCAACAACAACTTACTGAGTATGAGTCAAACTTGTGATAAAGGAAATTGGGTATTATTTGACTTAGAATTCTACTTGGTTATCAGAAAAAGTTATCACAAGGTTATCCTCAAAGTTCAAAGGGATGGTAACTGTTATACCATTAATTTAAATAAACTTCCCACTTTAGATTTTGTATGTTTAATTAGTAAAGATAATGAAAGTCGATTATGGCATAGAGGGCCAGCACATGTTAACATGAATCAACTTAACAAACTAATTAAAAATGAGCTAGTTACTAGATGACCCAAAATTTCTTTTGAAAAGGATAGAGAATGTGATGCATGTCTTAAGGGAAAGCAAACCAAGTCATTCTTCAAATCTAAAATGTCATCTTTACATTTAGACCACTGCAGCTACTGCATATGGATTTAATTGATCCATCTAGAGTGAAAAACATTGGTGAAAACTTGTATGTGTTAGTAATTGTAAATGACTATTCTAGATGTACTTGGACTTTATTTCTATCCTCTAAAGATGAAACATTTGATGCATTTGTAACCTTAGCTAAGAAAGTATAAAGTGAGAAAGGTATTTCTATTGTGTCCATCAGGTCTGACTATGGAGGAGAATTTGAAAATTCAAGCTTCTTGGAGTACTGTGAAGAACATGGAATTGATCAAAATTTCTCAGCTCCAAGAACCCCCCAACAAAATGGAGTGGTGGAAAGGAAGAACAGAACCTTAGGAGAAATGGCAAGAGCAATACTAAATGAGAAAGAGCTTCCTCAATACTTTTGGGCTGATGCAGTAAACATAGCAAGTTATTTCATCAGTAGAGCTTACATCAGACCAATCTTGGGAAAGACATCTTATGAACTTTACAAAGGAAGGAAGTCAAATCTATCACACTTGCACGTGTTTAAATGCAAATGCTTCATCCACAAAAATGGAAAAGAGAATTTGAGTAAGTTTGATACCAAATCTAATGAAGGTATATTCCTTAGTTATTCTAGTAGAAGTAAAGCATATAAGGTATTTAACAAAAAGTCTAGGACCATTGAAGAATCTGTGTATGTAGTCTTCCTAGAAAATGAAACAGTTTCTAAACCTGCCTTAGATGAGCAAGAATTGATTTCTAGCTTAAAAAACATGAACCTCTCTAAGGAAGATAAAACTGAACCTCCAAAAGTATTAGAATCTACTGATATGGAGAAAGATACTCAGGAGAAAGATATGGAATTTGAATATAATGAAGATAATTCTCAAGAACTCCCTAGAGCTTAGAGATATCAAAGGAGTCATCTTGTTGATCAAGTAATTAGGGATGTTTAAAAGAATGTTAAAACCATAAGGCAACTTAGAGATCAAATAAATAACTATGCATTCATATCTCAGATTGAACCTAAATGTACTAAACAAGTTTTAACAAAAAAATACTGGATATTAATTATGCAAGAAGAATTAAATTAGTTTGAAAGAAATCAAGTTTGAGACTTAGTGCCTAGGCTAAATAATCATCCTATTATTGGAACCAAATGGGTGTTTAGAAACAAGCTTGATCAATCTGGAGTGATAATTAGAAACAAAGCTAGATTAGTGATTAAAGGATATAATCAGGTGGAAGGCATAGATTATGAGAAAACTTTTGCTCCAGTTGCAAGATTGGAAGCAATAAGAATTCTTCTAACCTATGTTTGTGTAAAAGATATAAAGTTATATCAAATGGATGTAAAATGTGCCTTTTTGAATGTGTATATCATGGAAGAAGTTTATGTTGACCAACCTCCAAGATTTGAGAACTCAACAAAACCAAACCATGTATATAAACTAAAGAAAGCTCTTTATGGTTTAAAACAGGAACCTAAAGCATGGTACGAATGACTAAGTAACTTCTTAATTGAAAAAGGGATTTAATAGGGGCAAATTTAATACAACTCTGTTCACTAAAAAGAAAAACAAGGATTTGCTTATTGTTCAAATTTATGTTGATGATATTATATTCGGTGCTACTAATGATCTTTATGCAAGAATTTTTCTAAGTTAATGTAGAGTGAATTAGAGATGTCAATGATGGGAGAGCTCAACTTTTTTCTTGGATTGCAAATCAAACAATATGATGATGGCATCTTCCTCAGTCAATCAAAATATCTAAAAGAGCTGTTAAAGAAATTTGGAATGAAAAATGCCAAATCAATGGAAACTCCTATGGCTATTGCAACAAAACTTGATATGGATGAATGAGGAAAACTATTTGATGTAACTCAATATAGGAGAATAATTGCTTCCCTTCCGTACCTAACAGCTAGTAGACTTGATATCATGTTCAGTGTCTCCATGTGTGCTAGGTTCCAATCATGTCTCAAAGAGTCCTATGCAACAGTTGTGAAATGAATATTCAAATATCTAATTGGTGCATCATAGATAGGACTCTGGTATCTAAAAGGCAATGGAGAAGAGCTCGTAGGATATACTGATGCTGACTTTGCTAGATCCAAAACTAATAGAAAAAGTACAAGTGGGACGTGCCAATTTCTAGGAGGATCTCTAGTTTCACAGTTTAGCAAGAAACACAACAGTGTAGCTCTCTCCATAGTAGAAGCTGAATATATAGCTACTAGAAGTTGCTATGCACAAATTCTTTGTATGAAGCAGCAATTTGAAGATCTTGAGATTGAGATGAAGGAAATACCAATAAGATGTGATAATCAAAGTGCCATCAACATTACAAAGAATCCAGTCATGCATTTAAGGACAAAACACATTTAAGTTAGACATCACTTCATATGGGATCATGTTTTGAAAAGAGATATTGTCGCACCCGGAAAAATGCGACGGAAGGAAAAAAGAGAACAAATCTGGTTTTCGAGTGAAAACCGACTTGTGAGGAGTCGCCACCAAAAATTTGAGGAAAAATCTTGGGAAACCGAATTAAAGAGGAAAGGATGGTCTGCGTAACCAGAGTTGGATTCGGGAGTCGATTGTGTGTGGGGAAGGTGTTAAGCACCCCACAACACCCGTTCCTAGGAACGGTTACCTTACATTGATTGTGTAAATTAATATGGCTTAAAAATATATTTTGGTTTTCCTTTTATAAATCACATCGAGAAAATGGGTAGAGAAAAAAAGAAATTAAGAAAGTTTGGAAAACAAAATAAAGAAAATAAATTAAATTAAAATTAAGGATATTTAACCAAAATGAGGAAAATGAATTGAGAAAATAAATTGGGAAAACATTTATTAAATTAAGAGAAAAAAACACCAAATAAATCAGGAAATATTTATTTATTTACAAAGGCGGACTTGACCCAAGATCAGAGCCTGGGGCCTACGTACCCTACGATAGGGATCAAAGTCCACGTAGTTCGGTACTAGAAATGCATGTATGTTGGTTGATATATTTTTTTTGAATTTTTGTAATAAGAGAAAGTTAATGGAAAATAATTTAACCTTTTGCAAACAAAACAATTTTTTGATATTGAGTTGGTGTGTTTTAATTGGCAAAAAGATAATTTAATTCCTATTACTTACTCTTATTTTATTTTGTTCGAAAATATTTTATTTTATTTTTTCATTATTATTATTTTTTTGAAAATGCATTTATTTGATTTTTTTTATTTAAAACCCTCATTTTTTGTACTTTTGAAAATTTTTCTTTTAAATAGAGAAAACCGATCCACCTGTTACAGACTTGCAGTTATGCCCGATAGATCGATACCTTAGTTACCTGCAGAAGTTCTAAACTCCGCGGCATAAAGGCTTTATTATAATTTTAAGACTTATTATTATCATTGTTCATTCTTTATAAAATATAATTATTTTCTTAAAAGAAAGTTCAACTGGTACATCTGCGTAGGTTTGCAATCTTATGTGATGACACAGTTAACTCGAATATCTACGTGGGTTCTGAAAACCTCACGTGGTATGATTACCCAATCGGTTATTTTTATTATTCATTTTATTATTATTATTTATTTATTTTTTATTCATTTCCTTATGAGAAAAATAAAATTTTGGAGGGAAAGGTCATTGGGACCTATTATATATATACATTTATAATACACTCGTGCAGCCCCACGGGCTCATACGGTGTGATTATTTTAGGGGTCTGCGAAAGTTCTAAAAACCTTCGTGACCAACTTTTTTTTAGCAAATAAAATACACATTATACCAAATATTTACAAGCATGTATGATTCTGTGATGGTGTGCGTTACTGTGCAAACACAAACAACATTAGACACAAACATAAGATAATTAGATGCAAACTCTCATGGCTTCCCTTTTGTCTCGAAGTTGATAGCTTCCATTTTCCATGCTTGGCTTGATGCTCCCGTGCTTGCCTTGATGTTCCTCATTTGCCTTGATGAAGATGACTCACTCTTTTCAAGCTTGATTGGATGCTCCCATGATACTCACAAGAAGATAAAAGATGAGTTAGTTAATATTCACCTTAAAATTAAGCCAAGACTTCAAGAATAATACTCATTGATAGAAGACCAAAACTATTATCACTGAGGAAATCCAAATCATTATTCCTTCCTAAGACATTGTCACGGATTATTCTTTCAAATTAATGAAAGAATCAACAAGCTCACAACAACAAAAATACAAGGAATTTGAGCCAAAAAAAGTGGATGAATACATTCCTTTCATGCAAGAGCAAAGAGGGCAATAGAATACATAACTTGTGTATAAACATGGCCTAAAAGAAAACATTTCAGATTCATACCAAGAACTGTACATACAATTAGATGACTAGTAACATAGTCGGATGGACATGTCAAAGGTTTAAAGTGTACTATATCCACATAGTAATAAATCCAAGGTTTATGACAAAAATTATGATGTATGACCACTTATCGTTGTCAACAAAAGTATCCAAAAATGCAGCAGCCAAATCAAAACTTTCTGGGTGAGAAAAACACAGTCTTATGGTCAATTTCCAGCCCTCTAACAATGTATAAACATGCTGTAATCAGATTACTATTTAGGTACAGAGAATTATGACCCTAAGACCACTCTAAAAGCCTAAACCTACAACTGATTGGAGATGTACAGCACTAAAGTCAAACTAAAAGCCTAAACCTACAACTGATTGGAGATGTACAGCACTAAAGTCAAAGTTTCCCTAGAAAAACTTGGTCACACGACCACCTTAGGTGTTTAAAAGCAAGTAGACATTTGCAGCAACCAAACACATCATATACAAGGCGTGTTGACCTGTGATAGCCTTTCTAGGTATAGTACTGGACCAACAAGTTTGTGAAAGCAAAATCAAGCTTGTAATGTCAAAGTGAGGTGCAATGAGCATGACTTGGAGCTGGAAACAAGAACATTAATGCAACACCTAAAACAAACATTTTCATGCAAAAACCAAAGTTGAATGAGTATTTCATTAAGCTGGAGCAAGACAAGAGAAGTAGTGCCACAACACCCTAAGCTTTGCCCAAATGACCCAATGCGTGCGTATGATATGTAAGCCCATTAAAATATACCAAGAGGCATAACACAATCCCACAAGCACGTTTCAAGAGGCATAACAGACATCATGGTATTTTCTATCCCTCCCCAAATCGAAACAGTATTAGGAAGCCTCTGACACTCTACAACATCATAAACAGTCTAACATTATGACCAAAATGATATTCCATCACCCACCAAGACCTTGAACTTTTCCCATCAACACACCAAATGGTCAGGAGAATGTACCCAAGTAGATTTAGCATACGGGTGTGATTATGAGACTCAGTGTGATTATGAAACTCATCCAGACAGACTAAACTGAATAGTTTAGCCAGAGACACAGTATCTTACGTGTAGCAACCATAAACAGAACATCAATTCATAACAGATCGGAACTAAATTTTCCAGAAGCTGAGCACTATCAGACTAGAGAAAATTAGTTTCTTAACAACATAAGGACCCACAGACCTCGTCCCACGGGTTCACGACCCCCATTTTCATGAAAACCAGCACAGAAAATCAAACCGAAATAACTAAAAAATAAAAAAATTCAAACTGACCCCAGTGTCACCGGTGTAGGGAAAATCGCGACCGTTGTCCCCCACTACCTTCACCACTCGGCAATTCCGGCCCGGCCTTCTTCCGGCAATCCCTCACCGCATCTTCCTCCTTGGAAATTTCTCTTCCTCTGTTTCAATTTCACTACCCTCCTTTTCTCACGGCTCTCGGACGAATCCCCCTCAGCTTTTCGGCCCCCCCTGTTCGGCTTCGGTCTGGTCTCCCTCTGGGTTTTTCTCATCTCTGCCCACGGCCCCCTCAGTTTTTCGATTCCTCAGTTCTTCGCCTCCATCGTGCTCGGCCTTTGCTTTCAGTCTCTTGGTCTCTCTCCTCTGCTCTCTGGTTTTCTCTGCCTATTTCCATCGTGCCCTGTTTTTTCACCCGCGGCTGCTTCCCTCTCCTCTGTCGTGGATCATCCTCGGCTTCCTCTTGCATGCTCCCACTCTTCCCTTTCGTGCACGCCTCCACCTCGTCTCAACTCTGCGGCCCCTCTGTCTCTTTCTTTCAGTCTGTCCTTCTGATTTTTTCTTTTCATGTGGCTCTCTCCTTGCTTTCCTGGTTCCCACTGTTTCTCCTTTCTTGCACGGCCTCCCCTGCTTTTCGGCCGCATCCTCTCTTTCCCGTGTTTTCTGTCTGCTTTTGGCCGCTCTATTCTGGTCTGCGGCTGTCTCTGCCTAGCTGCCCAGTTCACGCACGCACCTGAGCCCTCACTAGGGCTCAGGGTGGAATATGGGCTAAAATGCTGGGCCCTCAGCATTTCGGGCCTAGTGTTTTAAGCCCCACCAATTAGTCTTCTTTTTTTTTTTACTAATACCCCTTTTAAAAATTTTTTTATCATTTTTGTTACAGAAAATTTTTTCTTTTTTTTTTCAAATCTTAAATGGGAGAGATTGGATAAGAATAAAGGGATGAGATTTTTCTTTTCTTTTATTTTGTTTTGTTTTTTTTTTTTGCTATGTGTTTGTATATTAATTTTATTTATTTAATTCTTGCAAATTTCTTCTTGTTTTTATTTTGTTTTGAAAATGTTTCTTTTATTATTTTTATTTTATTTTACTATTATTTTTTGTCATTTTTTGTAAAATGCCCAGACAAAATGGGCTGTTCACAGTTATCATGTTAGTGTTTGTCCCTACTAAAGATCAGATTATAGATATCTTGACCAAACCACTTCCAAAGGACAGATATTGCAATATCAGAAGAAAATTGAGAATGGTAAATTAAATAAACTATAAGCAAGTCTCTAACCGAATCTATTTACTTTCTAAAGTTAAGTTATTAAGATTTATACTAACTTAAGCTTCAAAGTATGTTTAAAGTGTTTTATAGGTACTCCTCATGAGTTTATATGAAAGAAAAATTAATATAATGGAGTATCTCACACTTACTCAATCAACATTTGCCAAAGGAAGATGAAAATTTGAATTTTCAGCTATTATCTATAAGTTCAATTATGTAAAATTCACATTTTGGATGCTATTAGTGAAGTTCCATGCTATATTATGGTTTTAAATGAGTTGGCATGCTTAAAATTTGAACTTAAGTGCTTAATAAACATAGTTCAGTGCTTCACATATTATTCTAATAAATTTAGTTCATTTGAAGTTCGTCTATTGCTTGGTGGAAATTTGAATTTTGAGTTTTGGTATGAGTATTGGCTACATTCAAGTGTTCAACATACAAATTTTAACTACTCAAAATTCGCATTTCAAAAATTTCTTCACAAAGTATTAAAATTCAAATTTTGAATCCTAAAATTTTTCTGTTAAATGTCTTGTTCTTGTTTGCCTCATGTTGAATTCACAAAATTTGAACTTTAATGGCTCAAAGTTCATCTGTTGATGAGTATGTCCATAACTAAGGCTCTAATAGATGAACTTTAAGGATGAAAATTCATCCATCTGACAACTTCTCTGTGTTTGGTAGGCAACATAACCACGCAAAATTCAAATTTTGGCCTACAAAATTCGTCTCTTGAATGGTTACATAAGCTAAACCAAAGGGTCATGCTCTGAACAGATGCAACCCTATTTGTCTTTCTCTCTAAGTTGTTCATCTCCTCTCTTAATTTCTCATCAATTCCTTGTGTTAAACTTTATTTCTCACCAATTAAACTCCTACCTAAACCTTATAAAGCCCTTCTGAGTATCTCTTATCTCTAATCTATCGGGGAAATGGCAAGGGTTAAGAATACTAACGTTGAGAAAGAACTGTTGAATCAAGAGTTTTGATGATTCCAAACCAACACTCAAGAGCTCGGATTGAAGATATCAAAGGAAATCAAAGTTGTTTCAAGTGAAGATTTTCTGAGTATTTGCTGTTAGATCTTTTGTAGGATCTTTAGTTTTAGTTGTGATTGGGTAAAAGATTTTGATTTGAGAAAAAGATGTTTTCAAACCTTGCTTTTTTGTTAAATCTTGACTTATTTGAAAAACACCCACAAACAGACGAAGTTTGAAAGTTTAAACTTAACTGTCAAGTTGGAAATTCGAACTTTGCTTTAGGAAATTCGAATTTCGAGCTAAAACTGAATAAGTCTGAAGAGATGGCTCTCTGTCAGATGAATTTTGGTTGTTCAAAATTCAAATTTTCATACAAGTCTGAAAGAAGTTTCCTTGAAACAGACGAACTTTGGATCTTCAAAATTCGAATTTCAGACAAAACAAAACTTGAGAAAATAGAAGAAATTCGTCTGAAACCATGTTAAAGTTCATCTGAGATCAAGAATGATTTAAGTTTCAAAACTGCTCTCTGACAGACGAACTTTGAACATTGAAGTTCAAATTTTAGAAGCTAAGTTCTTGAGTCTGTTAAAGTGAAACATTGACATACGAATGATAAGAACTTACAATATTCAAATGATGAAGTTAGTCTGAAAAGAGTCTCTCTGACAGACGAACTTCACTCCTCAACATTCAAATTTCGAAGAAAGTGAACTACTGTGCCTCTTTGAACGTTCTACAGACAGACGAATTTTGGGCTTCCAAAATTCGAATTTCGAAGGCACTGTAGAAAATTGAAAACACTGTTCACACTTAACCGAAAAACTTTCCTCTTGAAAATTCGTATGTCACATTGTGAAAATGTTTTGTAAGTTTCAAAATTCAAATTTCACTTCATGAACAGACGAACTTCGTGTTGTAACGTTGAAAGCTTTAACCTTCGGTTCCTTCGAAATTCGTCTGTTGGCCAACCAAAATTCAAATTTCAGTATGTCAGAAACATTAAATGCGGTTGGTAAACGGATAGTTTTTCAGAGTAACCGTTGGATAACTTTTCCAACGGATAGATTTTGTCTCTAACGGACATTTGAGACCTAAATCTATAAATATAACATCATTTGAAGTTGTGGGTAACGAATTTAACTTGTATATACCGAAATTTCTGTCAAAACTTCTTCTCAAGAGCTTTTACCCTCTAGCTTCAATATCTGTACTTTAACCTTCATATCTACTCTATTCAAGAGAGTTATATCATTGTAAACAATCTACTCTTCATCTAGAAGATAGATTTACTTGTGAGGAGAAATCACAAGGGGATTGTGAAGCACATTGTATAAGTGCTTAGAGAGAGTGAGAAAGCTCCAGAAAACATAGCATACTCATTGTACTGTGGCATTAGCGAGAAGCCCGTTGAATTCTTGCTGTATAGTGAAAAATCTCAAGAGTGGTCTTGGGGACTGGAAGTAGGTCAAGTGGTCAGACCGAACTAGGATAAATTACTGAGTCTTCTATTCCCTATCTTTACTTTTCAACTTACTCTGTTTTATGCATTGCTTCCTTTAAACTGTGCTACCTTCACTTATCTCACTTTGTGCAGAAAAATTACAATTTTCCCAATTCACCCCTTCTTGGGAAGTCAGCCTTACTAACAAGAACAAGCCAAGTCAATACGCTACCAAAGAAGGAGAATCCAAGAAAAGAAAGGCTGAATCCAGCAAAGGAACTCCATTTAAGAAGCAAAGATCAACTCCGAAAGTAGAATCCAAAAAAGTCAATCCTTGCTGCTATCCCTTCATCTTCCACTGAGTCAGAGGAACTGCAACTGACAACCGAACCTCTATGCGGCATTGCTCAAATCTTGGAGGAATACACCATGAAATTTGTGGCAAAGAAGGTAATAACCCCTCATTGTACTAATTTAAAAGATTTTCTTGTTTCCAACAACTTTGATGTTGGGTTCTGGATGAGTAGATATAAAAATTTGTTAGAAATTAAGGAAATGTATGATGATAAGGTGATTAAGATGTGGTATGCTGCTTTAACATACAACAACAAAAAGAGGAAGTACTAAGTGACACTTAGATCTAGGACTCTATGGTTATCTGATGAGACCATTAATGAAGTTATGGAGATCCTTGACTAAGAGGGATACAAAATTGATATCACCACCTCCAGATACATGAATGAGGATGAAGAAGCATATGAGGAATATGGAGAGTTCCTGAACTATAAAGAAAGCACAATCTTGATGTGAGAATAGGCCTCCTCTAAAGCTTGTGAAGCCCTCTGATTTAAGTGTACAAGCTAGAATCCTTCACTACATATTGTCAAGGATCATCTTTCGTTGAAGCTTCAACTTGATCACCAGGACTGTATAAGCTAAGAAAAAAAAGGCTTGATGAAATGTTTGCTTCACCAGCTCCTCAATCATCATCCTCTAGCTATGGTCTGTTAGTGGAGCAAAGAGCTAGACTAACCAAACTTCAACAAGAAGTTCAAGACAAAAAATAATCTTAGATACTCAAGATGATCACCCTAAGATACCCCCATCTGTGTCATTCATTCTAGTCCCTCTTTAAGCTATTCCCATATCTCAGATACCTCCTCCTTTTGTGCAAGCCCCTTTGTCTGATAATGCCAAAAAGGGGGAGAAGAAAGACAAGAAAGATAAGTAAACTGGTGAAGTTGTAGCTGGACATTCTGAAGCTCAAGCTGGGCAATTAGGCAAGACATATGGCAAGAAGAACATCAAGCTTAAGGCCAGGAAGGAATAACGAGATAGAGAACCTTAGGGGTTAGATCTTAGGGCTGTGTGATTTTGTATCTTTTGTACCTACATGTTAATCTTTAATTCTGTGTACTTGTTTTGTGCTTTGATTGACTTTCTATACTAAATATTTGAATCAATGCAATATGTTTTTCATGTTTCCCTTTTTAATCTCCTATATTCTTAGCTCTGAAACATGTGCTATATTTATCTTTGAGTTTTAATGCATATGTTGAGGGGGAGCTCTTGAAGCAAACCCAAGTACTAATCCAATTTGCAAGTTATTTTATCATCATTAAAAAAGGGGAGAATATTGAACCAAGTGTTTTGATGATTAAAACAACTAGAGCTTTGAAGAAGAATATCAAAGGAGTGTAAAAGCATAGAAGTGAAGAAATCCAATAAAATATTTCAAGATTTAGTTGTTAGGATTTCTCAAAATGTACATGGGATAAAAGGCTTTGATTTTTATTTATTTATGTTTCTACAGCATTTAAATAAGTGTTTCAATAGTTAACCTATGTTAGCATATATTAGATTCTGAAAACACTGGCTAACAGACGAATTTTGGTATTAATCCTTATATACTTTGTTGAAAATTCAAAATTTGCTTTGCTGAATTCGAAGTTCCAAAGTTATCATCTTTGACATACAAATTTCAAGTATTGAAATTCAAATTTCAAGTTAAGCTTAGTTAGTAAAATGTGCAAAATTCGTTTGAAGTCTAATCAAAACTTGAATGATATTCAAGTGCATAAAAAGTTTAGAGTTAATCTCTCTAACAGATGAATTTTGGATTTCAAAATTCAAATTTTGAAATAAGAACTAGTAAGTCTCGTTAGAGCTTGTATCTAACAAATGAACTTTGAAGTGTAAAATTTGAATTTCACATAGCAGAACTTTTGTGTCACATTGAGCAAGCCACTGACAGACGAATTTTGACTCATTAAATTTGAATTTTGAGTGCACTGCAAAAATATGAGATAACTGTTCATACTTAACAGATGCACTTATAATATGAAAATTTGTATGTTTCAACATGGGATATATTTGACAAATTCAAATTTCAAAATTTACTCTTGAACATATGAATTTTGGAAGTTCAACGTTGAAGTCCTTAGCTTCTGGTCTCTGCAAAATTCTTTTATTGACACCCAAAATTCGAATTTCAGTGTATCAGACGCATTAAATGTGATTGGTGAATGGCTAATTTTGCAGAGTAACAATTGGTTAACGTCTCTAATGGCTAGATCTTGTGTCTAACAACTAGTTAAGTTACATATCTATAAATAAAACTTCATTTGAAGGTGTGGGTAATAATTTTATGCTTATATATTGAATCTTTGCTGAATTCATTAATCAAAGTCTTTTCACTCTTACACTTCATTTATTGCACTTCAACTATCATATTTACTCTGATTTAGAGAGTATTCTTTCTGTGTAAAATCTTTTCTTCATCTGGAAGAAGGATTTCTTGTGAGGGGATTCACAAGGAAATTTGAGAAACACTTTGTAAGAGTGTAGAGTATAGAATCTAAGTATTTTTAGGACAGACCACAAGTTTGTACTGAGGCATTACAAGGAATCCACTGAATTCTTGCAAGATAGTGAAATCTCAAGTGATGACTTGAGAACTGGATGTAGGTCAAGTAGATTAGATTGAACTAGGATAAATTTCTGAGTTCTCTCCTTCTTTACCTTGCATTTGCTTTATTCTTTCTGTACTCTATTTTTTGCAAACTTTTACCATCATTGTTATATCACACTTTTACAGAAAAATTTTGAATTTCCCAATTCACCCCCCTCTTGGGAAGCCAGCAATCCTAACACTTCGCGATCTAGTTAGAGCTCCTTGACGAAAACCAACAAGCCAAAGTGCTTTGATGAAGATAAGCCAAATACTAAATTAGAGTGCTCTAATGAAGAAGAGCTAGCTCTTAAAGGAGAACTTTAGGACAAAATTCAGATAATTCCCCCAGCTTGAACTCTTGATGCTCTAGCAGGAGCTCCCTGACAAAAACCAATAAGCTCTCCAGCTAGAGTGTTCTAATGAAGAGGAGCCAGAATGCCACTAGAGCTCTTTTACATAGATGAGCTAGAGCTCTTTGACAAAGGTGATAATGAGCTCTTTAACTTAAGTGGACCAGACTCCTCACATGAAGAAGAACCAGAGTTCTCAAACAAAGAAGAGGCAGAGTTCTTAAATGAAGAAGAGCCAGAACTCCTTGACAAAGATCCCTAGCAAGAGTTCCCTAATGAAGAAGATGAATTAGAGCTTCTTGACAGCAATGAACCAACGCTCCTTGATGAAGCTCCCTAATAAAAAGGAACTTGATCCCCAGCCAGAGTTCTTAGATGAAGATGAGCCAAAGTTTTTTGACAAAGATCAACAAACGCCTGGATCAAAGTCCCAAGCAAAAATCAACAAGCTCTCAAGCTAGAGCCCATGGTGCTCCAGCCAGAGTTCCCTAATAGAAATGAATGAGCTCACCAACCAGAGCTTCTACCAATAGCTACCATCAACCCATTGATTGAGGATTTAAGCTCCATAATTAATGCTAAGGAAAAATACAAAGAGAGAGAGAAGGGGGTGAGAGAGGGAGCATAAGTGTGAAAGAGAGAACAATTTAGAATGGAAAGAGGAAGGCCAATGCCCAATGTCCCTGCTACTGGGAAGGTCACAAATTCAATCCCACTTGCTACATCAAATCGTTAACTTGCCCATTTGTAATTAGAGAGAGAGAGAGAGAGTGGAAAGAGGAAGAGAGCAAAGGATAGAGACAGGGAATGAGGAAAAGGGAAAGCATCAAGAAAAACAAAAGAAGCTGTAGAAATAGCGGGCATTCTTATACTTGCTTTCTTTTCTACTAGATTAATAGTGATGTCAAATGATTGATTCATGAAGGATTTGTGATTTTTATTTTTAAAGAATCAAAGCTCATGTAATTTGTGATTCGGCCAAACTATGCTTAGGTTAGCATGACACAAAGCTATAAATAGAGGCGTCATATGCCATATAAAGTTTGTAGAATTACGTTAATCACATAATAATTAGCAATGCGTTTATTTATTAACAACCTCTCAAGACCATAGCATTCATGAGGTATTGAACATCACTCCCCTAGATATCCCTAGCACAAAGTTGTGCTTAGGTTGCCTAGTATTTTACATGATCACAAAGTTTTATTTATTTAGGTTACAACAACTCTATTTATATATACAATCTCTAGATTGAACATAACCTTGGTTTGCAGATCATAACCTGTACGTACTATATAGTACCTACAAATTGAACATAACCTTGATAGCAGTGCCACCACGAGCACTGATTTCAAAGGCCTCTTCCATCTCCTTCTGAGAAAAACCAAACCTGTGAGTTATGATGGGTTTTACATCTATCTTCCCACTACTGAGAAACTCAAGACATGTAGGCCATGTATTCGCGTAACGGAAACTTCCAATCACATCAACTTCCCTGTAATTGGTATATGAAATTAACAATCAATCATTTAGACATTATATATATGAACAAAAGGTAACGCAAAGCTAAGACAGCAAAGGTGCTCATGGATTTAAGGATATCTATATATGTATGTAAAAAGTTTACAAAAATTATCACATGGTATTACTGATTAATTAATTTCTTCACGCCTATAAAGTATCTTACTTTTCATCCTCACAACTCTTTGTCCTCATACCAAATGTTGCGAATTATTGTCCTTTTGTCCTCAAACTCATTAAACCAGAAAAGTTTTGGGTATTATTATTGCGTATATCAATGGTTACAATGGTATTCTACAAAAACAAGCTTCAAGGGTAGCAATAAGGAATCATGAACAAGGTGAAAAAACAAATGGTATTAATGAGTTTTCCTTAAAAAAATGCAACCTTCTTCTGTAATTCATATGGCATTAGTACCGACATATGTTTTTATTTAGTGCCGACATATTAAAAACCGATGTCCCAGTGAAAATTTTTCATGCAGAAAAGTTGATCTCCCATTCAAGCATACTAATACTAAGAATCATACCTTATTGCAGTAGCAGCCATGAGTGGAATGGTCATTACACTATGACCCATTCCCACTAGGCACACTTTGCCACCTGCTTGAGTAGCACTCAATGCAGTAGTCATAGTTTTGTTAAAACCTGCACAATCGAAAGTAACATCTACCCCAACTCCCATAGCCTTATGTATTTGTGCAACTTCTTCATTCACATCCTTCAAAGTAGCGCAATAAATCTTGGCTTAGACAGTGTTTAATGATAAAGTATGACAAGTTGCAATTGGACTGTAAAGGGGAATAATAAAATTGGCATCTTCGATAATGTTTGAGAAGAAGAACCATTTACATAATTTAAACAACTGAAAGCTATTTGAATGTATAGGAAATGGGGAAAGGAACAGAAAACTAGTGAAAACAACACTACTTGCACACCTAAAGCAAAATTAGTAATTGTTTTGAGGCATAGGTTTCTAGGAGTTAAACGCAAAAACATAACAAAGTAACAGAGTTCACATGTTAGACAGTCATCTTTCTTCATTCTTTTTCAAAATTTTCATGCACAACTGACATAGCATCATAACTCACTAAATGTCTTGCAGATTAGTAATAACAATTGTACCTCAATTTCTGTTGAAACTTTAATAATCTCATTTGCACCAAGAGTTTTTGCCACAGATAAACGATGTTCATCCAGATCTGTAATGACAATCTTAGAGGCCCCAAAAGCACGAGCACAAACCAATGTGACAAGTCCAATGGGACCTGCTCCCAGGATCAACACATTTGTTTTGGGTCCAATATTAGCTCGGCGACAAGCATGAACGCCAACACTCAGGGGTTCACACATTGCCCCCTCCTCCAAGCTCACATTTTCTGGTAGTTTAAAACATAAGTTTGCAGGATGCACTTTCTGTCAAAAGAAAAGTGACACTCAAACATGGGTTTTGATTTCAGCAAATTTACACAAATAAACCCACACGCACACAAAGTAACAACTGACAAGCAGGTCAGAGCAAGGACTTATAGCATTATTTCAAATTTTTATTCAAAAATATTGTAGACTGTGATTATGACCCTATAAAACTAGTCAACATCTTTATCAGCATATTGTTCAAACTCCCTTAGATATATGCTTTTTGTGTCCCTAAGTTGGGTCAGTAATGAATATCATTAAAGGCTTTCTTTCCTCGAGTTGGCAGATCACCTTCTCTTATGTCAATAGAGAAGCAAATAAACCAGCAGACTTTCTTGCTCACACGGGTGCTTCTTCAAGGACTGATCTATGTATTCTCGAGTCTGCTCCCGTTGTTGTAGGACAGCTTACGCTTAAAGACTGTCTGGGAACTTAGTTCCCTAATGTATTTGTTTTATTTGTATTTCCTCTTGTTTCTTAAAAAAGGGTCCAACTCAGGCTTGGGCAATAATTTTTTAAGCCCATCCTTCACCATGTTGTTGCTATTGAATGGTTAAAATGTATCATTGTCAAATCTATTTTGAGTAGAGCTATCCTCTGATTCCCATCTGTCAAAATATTATACTCATAGGAGATTTTGCAGAAGAGAGCAAGACATTAACATTTTATCTCAAGTTATGCAAAAGAAATATTAATATTGGGTACCATGGAAAAGTTTCTTATTGTTTAAAGGTCCTAGAACCTCTTGAGGTTAATTTAAGTTGTAAGAATAACGAATATAAAGGTAAAGGTTGAGAGTTCAAACCCTCCAAAAGTAATAAAAAAGAAGGTCCTTGATCTTCATTGAGTGCAAGACAACCTCCTTTCACTGATTTGCACTTATAAGTTATAAATAATTGTTAAAGAATCAAGTGACAAACTGCTTTAATTAAGAGGGTAACGGGATCAGAACATGACAGATTTAATGGTCCACTACCATATAAAATATCATGGAATATATAACTAGTCATTTTGTACTTTGTGTTCTGCTAGGCATATAATAATCTAAATATGTCTTTCTATTGGAAATGATGAGGCACATTAACATTATTGAATGAAATATACTTTGAGAAGCTGAAATGCTTTCAAACCTGGTTAGCCAAGGCACCGTGAACTATTGAAGTTGTAAAGAGCTTCATTAACTGAGGGCATAAATTATATCGACCTTGTTTGCAAATGCTACAACACATGCAACTAAGCCCAGGCTCAAGGGCGACACGGTCACCAGGTACAACATTCTTAACCTCACTGCCAACTTCTTCAATGATCCCTGCACTCTCATGGCCAATCACCAAAGGTTCCTTTATTATAAAATCTCCAAGACTCATTGTCTGCAAATCAATAAAGTCAAAACTTAATACTGGAAAGCATACAGATAAATGAAGGGGATAATTTATAAAGCCAACAAGCATATAGAATTATTTCTTATATATTTTTAAAGTGACATAATTCATATGCAAGAAAGAATTGTTTACATGGAGCAAGTGAACATCAGTGCCACATATACCGACCGCTTTCATTTGAATTCTGACATCATGGGGACCTTCCAATATAAAAATAGAAGTGAGTCAATAAAATAGAGTTGGAGTTCATGTTGATAAGTTAAGATTAGTATATAAAAAGTTTAATCTCAAAAGAAATAAAGGAGTTACTCAAGTGAGGGAGCATAGATACCCAAAGTAGGAAGCTTGAGAGGTTGAATTTTGAGGGTATTTATACCAAGAAGCCAAGCAGCCATAATTTCTTCCTCTCCATCATGACCTTCACGTGACATTCTACCTTTATCCATTTGCTCTAGGCAACTCTCTCCCTCTTAAAGCTAAGGAGATGTTTGATTGAATGAATGTGCCTGCAAAGAAAAGCATGGAAAGGAAAGAAAAAGAAAAGAAAGGAATGGAATGGAAAGAATTTAGGTCAGATATATGTTTGACACACGAGGAAAGGAATATCTTTTTGATACGTAAATTTATGTTTGGTTGGAATGAAATAAAAGATGGAAAGGAAATGAGAATGGTGAATATCCAAAATGCCCTTACTAAAAATTAAAAACAATGAAAGCCGATGTCCCCATCACTTACCTAACCTTTCTTCATAATCAGTGCACAGAATGAAAATGTCAAAAGTTGAATATCTTCCCCAAACAAAAAAAAGCATCAAGAAACCAGAAAATGGAGAAGTATAAGGTGATTGTTTGCACAACAAATAATAGAAACAATCGTTAAGATTGGCTGCAAAAAATGATAATATATCCTCCCCGAGAATATAATCAAATATCTGGTGGACAAGATTAAAAAACCAGAAAATGGGGGAGAAAATCATCAGAAACGGCAATGTAAAGTTCACTATAAAACAAGTTCACTATGAAACAAGTCCTCAATTTTTGTATAGCCATTATAAGGTCAGATCTTGCATTTCATTTATACTCCCCTGACCTTGTAAAAAAATTGAAACGGTGCGAAGAACAAATAACCAAGAAATTGAATATCTTATCCAAATGAGCAAAACAGTCACCGATGTTCATAACAAGCATGGAAATCAATGAACACCCAGATGAAATTGTACACTATTAAAAAAATGTAACATTCGAAATATTTATGATTATCCAGCACATGGCAATCAGTCGAAGAGCCCCAAAACACCCAGCATACACTCTTAAAAAGATAAACCATACGAGGGATGAAACAAGTCTATAAGGAAAAGACGAAAAAACAGAGTAAAATAGAGGAGTACAATGAAGGATCCAGAGGACGAACCAGCACAGAAATTCGCAGATCGTTGAAGGACACTAGAGAGAGACTAGTGCACAGTACACTGGAGAAGCCATGCAGCCTTCTAGCTGAGCGATAGTGAGATATTTATCTAAAAGTCAATATAATATTATTGATAACAATTGTGTACAGTGGGTTTGTGGATGAATCGACAGTGTTGATCCATTTCTCTATGTATGTATATGCTGGAATTCATATCCGTCACGGCAATATTTCAGACCATTAGATTCCCTTTTTTGGGCCGAACGACCATTAGATTCATCCGGTGACACAGAGAGGAAACAAAACTTTTCCAAGTGCATTGGCTTTGATCCATTTGATTGATTTGATGATGACATAGAGAGAGACGTTGGATAACTATAATCATCACGACTTCCACTATTCGGAGTGCGCTCAAACTTTTGCTCTTTTGTCTTCATTGTTTGGAATACTCCGACGCAAGTGATCCTATCCCTCACGACCTCCATTGGTTGAACCTTCCTCTCTGTCTTCACTCCAAGGTGATATGGCGAACCTGTTTCGGCCATGGGTTCTCAAGATTGGGCATGGTTAAGTTTGTTTAGTTACATTTTAATGGTGGTTTATTATTTCCCTCCGTAATTCCAAAGTAGCCATTTCACTATGGCTGTAAGTTTTTTTTCCTTGAATATCAATGGTTTTTGGAAGCAACATTAGTTCCGGACTAATTGAAATTAAGTCAAGTGAGACTATACGAGCATAAAGGTCTCCTAGCAACAATGCAATTGTTTCAATGCATTAACCAATATGCTTCATCTGGTTGAACCAGTTAATTTTTTTTAATTTTAATTTTTTTTATTTTAACTATGTTTTCATACTATGATTTATACATATATATACCTATATACTTAATAAGTATGGGTAAAAAAATACTAATGAGCAAGAAATAAGTATGTATATTATAAAATTATAAATTATAAAATAAGAATATAAATTATAGATATCTCACATCTCTTAATTATTTCTTTTTTATTTTTTTAATTATACTTTTACTTTTGATTTTTATTTTTTTTTAATTTTATTGGCTTTTTAGATCAATTTCTATATACTTTTGTTATTACTTTTTATTTTTCTTATTTAAAATAGTCAGTACATAACTAAAAAATATATTAATTTAACCACAATTTGATTATTAATCCATGAATCAATATTTAGACCAGTTCAACGGCATGTTCCATTTTAATAATTAAGTTAAATTAACAAAAGAAAGAAAATCAAATCTAGAAAGTATTAGGTCAAGAAAAGGAACTTTACTGAAATCTCTTCAATTCATTGAAATGATTGCATCCATAGCAAAACGCTAGATTAAAATTGCTGAGAGACAAAAATCACCATACAACCTCATTAAAATCAACCCAAATTGTTAAAGCAGGAAATGCGACGTGGATGTGGTAAAAGTAATAATAAATTGATTTTCAATAAGAACACCTCTTCATAGATTCAGCACCAAAATTTTAAAAGAAAATTCTGGAAAAGATTTTAAAATAGGAAAGGATGGTTTGTAAAAACATAGTTGGATTCAGAAATCAGTTATATATTAAAAGATATTAGGCAACCTACTGCACCACCTTAGGCTAATTGTATAAAATTAATATAGCCTTAAAATTAGTTTAAATATTATCCTTTTATTATCTATATGTTGAGTAAAAAATACATATTTATTTATAAGGATGGATTTAATCTAAATTCAAAGTCTAAGATTTACATACCCTGTAATAGGGATTCAAATCCACATAGATCATGGAGAAATGTGTACTATTTGGTTGATTGTTTTCTTATTGTTTTTTCTTCTAAATTACTTTATTCTTTTTTTTCTTCACTTTTATGAAGAGTGTCTTTTTAAATTTCTATTAGGAGATGTGTTAAATTTATGCTGTTATGATTATATTATTTTTATTTTATTCATTTTTTACATAACTTATTGGCATACATTTACCTTATACTTAAGTTTATTTTTCATGTATTAGACTCCAATTATATCTATTATTGTATGATTAGAGACTTGATTATATAAAAATATCAAAACAGATTTTTCTTTATTTCGGATACTGTTTATTGTACATTTTCCATTTTATCCGATGAACTTTGAAAATTCATAACTAATTCTTGAAAAATCATCTCATAGTGATTCAAGTCTCTAAAAATAGCTTAAATGATTTTCTTCATGGGAAAAATATGAAATATATCATTCTCTAGACCAATTAGTATAGTTTATTTCTCAAACTCTTATTGTATATTTGGTTATTTTCTCTTTCTCAGGATTTTGCCCTTATATTTAAAAATTCATATCTCACACTATCCTGAGCTCATTCATACATTCCTTATGTTATTGGAAAGCCTTGTGAGTCTACTTTCTAGAAATATTTTTTTGTATATTTATTCAACTTGTACAGGGCATTACATTAACTTAAACTAATAGAGGTCAGAGCTCAACTTTAACTGGGACAGTCTTAGGGAAGTATGTATAACTCTTGTTCTATAACTCTAATTACACTTGAACTAGTGGCATATTAAAGCTAAGACATAGACCTTTCCATACATATAAGCAAATGAATTTTTGGAGCTATGTACGATTTTATAACATCTTTTGAAATTTCCAGTATCTAGGTTTAAGGTTTTAGTTTTTCAATTTTGCCCTGTTTTTGAATCCTAACTTTGAAAATTCACCATGAATTATACACTTATCTAATTTAGGTGCTATTTGACTCTATGGAAAGCTTATTCCATCTATTTTTAGAGTATATATAACACTTATGCATCATACCCTGTTCATATGAATAGTACCTTCAAATTTCTCAAAGTATTCTAAATAAATATTTCCAATCTTAACTCAATAAAGTAAGATTCACAGACATAATATATCATCATTCACTATACTAAATTCATACATAACATCAAAACATATCTCAAGGAACATGGTTGTATCAGTGTATATATATATGTGTGTGAATTATCCTTTGCATACAAATTTATACATATTATCAAAATTAACATCAATACTTGCAAGAACATAATTTCTACCAATTTTTTCCTCATCTCTTTAAGCTCCTATTGAACTCCTTGCATTACCTTGACCTAAACATGGTTAGCATTTGGAAGAGATGAGATTCATGGAATCTCAGTAGTTACCACCACTCATGCAAACATATCATCACATATTACAAACACATATAATCAAATTATCATTCAAACATTTAAAATCATTCATGTTCAAACATTTTATAGAAAATTAGACAGAATTTTCCCTTGGGTTTTGGACATTCCAAGGTCTCAAAACCCCTCAAACAACTAAGCTAATAACATCAAATCATCACAAATCAACATTGCAAACAATAGGCAACTTATCAAAATCATTGCAAACTATATGACAATATAATGCAAGATTAGGTTGGTTAACTACCTTATAGCTTTTTAATGCTTTCCAAACTTTATAAACTCTTCTTTTGGCCTTCCAACACTTCTTATAATCCTATAGCATCACAAAATGAGGCCATTAGCCAGTGATTACATAACTCCTTTCACAAAGTCTCACATTGAAACCTTAAATTTCCAACTTGATTACTATTTGACTTTTCTTGTACAACATACTTATTGTTACAGAATTTAGACCCAAGAAATCCATTTTTTGGGTCAAAATCATGCAATTCCCTTTCTATCACAAACCTTAAATAGGCAAAAAACTTGGGAAAATCATAGAAAAATAATAACTCATCAAACTTGCAAACCAATGCTATATTCTTGTATTTTGTGGCCTATACTTAACTTTTCATGGTTTAATTTCTCCATGGCTTCATTTTCTCTCTCCTATTTCTCTCTCTAGGTGAAATTTCAGTGGTAAAAATGACAGAAAATAGCCCAAAAAACTTACCCTAAGTGTTTGGAAACACAAGATAGGAAGAATAAAAGCTTACCTTGAATACCTAGTCTTTCTATTGTGCCTTCTAAGCTCTTCCTTTGTGCTCCAAGGTTCTCATGCTCTCTCTCTCTCTCACTCTTGTTTCTGTTTCAATCATGTAAATGGAGCAGATGAAGTGTTGGTGAAGGCTTAACTCAAGGCTTAGATGAAAGATATCAAATAAGAGGTAAATCATGGTTAATTATATTAACCTTAAGTTACTTTATTTAAAAGCTTTTATAATATTTCCCTTGGAGTCCTCTCTGCTGTCCAGCACATCATTTTTCCTTGGTTTTAGCCAAAAATTTGTTTCAATAATTTTTATGGGTCAAAATACCTTTTATTGATTAAATTTACCCATATTGATTAAGTATTTTTACCAAAATTGACATTAAATTGGTACAGGATTATCCAAAAATAAATTTTGGACTAAAATCATTATCTTGATCTAAAACATATTTTATCAAGGTCTATTCAGTGTCTTTGAATTGGTACTGCCTTTTTTTGCAGTCTAAACTGACTTTTATCAGGTAAAATATTAATATTAAATCATAATTACTCAATAAATATTATTTTGACCTTAATAAATTCTATACTATATTCCATTGGGTTTATCTCATTGAGAACTTTATTTTGATTATAATTTTTTATATTTACAAAAAGTCCTTGACCCGAGACAAATTTATAAATTATAAAACTTTCAAAGGCATTAGCTGTAATTTTTTCCAAACTTCTTTTGATTTTCGGAGTTTTTTTTTAGAGACTAAATTGCAAAGATTCTTGATTCTTAGTGCCAAAATATAATTTTCTCATTTCTCCATTTAATTAAGAAAAATGACCTATTTACCTTTCTTCACGCTTAACGGTGTCTCTCCGTTTTTTCCAATTCCTTTTACATTTTATGATATTAACTTTTTTTATTTTTGGGCCTTAAATACATTATTCACATTTTACTTCTAATTTGGGAAATGACTATTTTGGCCTTAAGCCAGGTTAAAAACGTAATTAATTATTCTTTCAGTCACTTTCTTGTAATTTCATCAAAAGACCAATTTTTCATTATTTCTTTTTCACTATTCATATTGACTTTCAAATTAATCTATCTCTCAACCTAGACCTCCCGGTTACGAAATACTTATACTGTTATGCTCAGCTCAGAGTGAATTTCCATTCAAGTGGTATTTGCATATTTTTCGGGATAAATTCTAAAATTAATTTTTGCTAAGAGTCTTATGAAAAATTAATTCTAATTAAAAATCAAATATAACTTCTCTTGAAAATTAGATGAAAAATTAATTCTTTTTAAAGCTCGAGTATATATATAGCATTTTCGTACTTACAGGAATTCATAATCTCACATGACACGAAAGTTTGAAAAATGCAATTATTAATTATTTGAAAATTATCTTTTATTACTCCTTTTAATCCTTAATATAAAACTCTTCTAATCGAATAATATAAATTAAAAATTAGAATAAAAGTTAGTTAACTATTTTAATTTTTTTTAAAATTAAGATATTTTTTCAAAACTATTCTTATTTAATTTTTTTCTCTCTCTTTAAGATGAATTAAATGAGGACATTTTTTTGAAAATATGTAATAAATATTACTTTGTATTTTGACAAAGATTTTATATTTATGACTAAGTCAAAAAGCCATATATTAAAGAGTGGAGATATTACTACTACTACTACTACTACTACTACTTTATCTTTATGATTTTTATTTTAAAATCTATTTAGCTTTCCCAAAATTAGGCATAACTTTTTGGAGACTTATTGATTCACATAGTAATTGATTAACTTATATATCTGCGGAAGCTTATTGCTTTGTACAGTAATCAATTAATCTATATACAAGTGAAAGCTTATTACTTGGGGAAATGACAATTGTGGATCAAAAGTTTGAATTAAATATAGTAAAGGATTTTGTAATTTTTTTTACTACTGAACATCACGAATTTACTACTATTTTATTCTGTATTTACTATTGAAAAAACTGTAAGATACTTTACTATATTTAATTCAAATTTTTGGTTTCTAACTATCATTTTCCTTTATTACTTTACACAGCATAACTCTAAGTATAGACACCGCTAATCCTATCATGATGACATAAAACTGCAAATACAAGAAATAAGGAAATACACGTATATGTGGTTAAAATAAACAAAAGAAAATGCATGTTTCTATGCACACGCACATGCACACAGATTAACAAGTTTCAATCATAATTAATGTATTAAAAATTGGACCAGCTATCCAACTAGATGAAGTAACAGTTCAAGGTTCAATAATCAGATTGGGGTCAAACTGGTTATAAACAAATTGATATATTTTAAATAATGTAAATAAAAAATATAAAAGATATTTATGTATGATCATAAAATTAACATTTAATATAGGATAAAAATAAATTTAATAATTTAATTTTATATATCACATAGAAAATTAAAAATATTATTAATAAGTTTTACAATCTAACATTAAAATCTAAATAAGTTAGTATTCATCTATAATTATATTTTGAATTCAAAATAGTCAATTAATATTCTATTTTCATATTATTTATTAAGTAAATTTATCATTATTAATAATTATGTATTATAATAATACTTATATAATATTATAATATAGAAAGAAAAAAATTTATACAAAAAATAATACTACTTATTATTAAAAATAATATTATTTTATATTAAAACAAAAAAAAAGACGGTTCAAACCGGTTTTGTATCTGTTTTTGACCAGTTTTATATTGATTTTGAAACTAGCCAATTTTCAACCATGACCAGACCGGCCTGGTCTAGTTTTTTCCACACTAATCATAATAGATAAAAAGGTGTCCGTGCTTTCAATCACATATGTAAAAAAGGAGAGCACTTACATTTATTATGCGTATCAACTGTCTAATTAAATATGAACGATTTAAATTTAATTATATTTTAAATATATTTTTTATTTTATTAGATAGAGAATCTAAAATAGATATAACTATATAATTATCATTTTTTAAAAAAACTGTTATTAAGAAAAAAATTGAAAAACTGTCAATCTTAACCATTAAATTAAAATTAAGTAATACAGATTCTCCCAAAGAGATTTTCCCCAAGTGATAAACATTAGGTGATCCTCACACCAGTGCGGATTCGTCAAAAAAGCATACAATGAGTTTCAATTGCAAACACTAAAGGGTCCCACGCCTCATTATGCAATGAATTCCACCAATTTCCTTGCTTTTTGATCATTTGCAGACGAGGAACCAACAATCAATCAATTATTTGTATATAAAGTTAGGTCGGCACAATGCATTTACCTCTCTCCTCTTTTTGTCCACTTATTTTTCTTTTTCAATAAGTCCCCACGTTATTTCATTAGACTCATATTTCTCTTAGGTGGGATCCACTAACCCCACTTTTTTCTTTATTTTTTTTCCCGATTTCCTCATGGAGATTATTTCCCCAATTTTTTGTGTGTGTCAGTCCATGAATCTTACACTTTTCCTTTATCTTTCCTCGTAGTATTTTTTTCATAATTTGTTCCAAGATTTTTTGTGCACTCTTTACTATTGAAATTATATACATGACATATTTCAAATCAAATCAATCGTAAACTTAGGACCCGATGACATTTTTTTAAATAGATGATAGTAACTATTATTATTATATATATATATATATATGAAGATAAGTTAAAATTATATAATTTTTTTTCATATAAAATTACATTTGTTCTTGGCATGATTTCATATTTTAAAATTTTAAATAATAAATTCATTGCTAGTTATCTTTTTTAATATAAGTCACCAGACAATAATTTATTAATCCATCTTCAATTCGGTTATGCAATCAAGTTTTCACCATATTTATAGTAGAAAATGTTCTTTCTAGCATTGTTGTGACGATAAGCAAAATCACTATTAACTTCGAAAAAAGATAAAGTACTGGATAAACAACATATTTTATTTTCTCAACTAACTAATGTATATTTAACATTGCTATACATATCAATAATATAAGTCTCAAGCTTAGAAAAATAGAATAACATTTTTTATAAAAATTATTTGGACTCTCTTGATAGTATGATAGTCTCACTAATTTAAACTTTTCTCTTGCAAATCAATTCAATTTTGTATTTATTGTGTTTAATAAAATTTTCACAAAAATTTTTTTAGCATGTACCTAAAAGAAATTTGAACTCAAATATATTTAAAATTTGAGATAATATGGTCAAAATATTAATTTCAGTGGTGTTAAAATGCTAAAATTCAAGAGTATAACATGTAAATTTTCCAAATTAAAGGGGGTCAATTGACCCCTCAAACAAAAGTAGGTCTATCACTATTTCAAATTATTTTAAACTAAAATTTAAAACCCATGCGATGCACCGGGTGTTCCATGTATATTTAATCAATCCATATAAATGAATGTAATAGAATGAATATGAGTATGATATGTTTTTAGCATTTTATACTTATATGATTATCATAATAAAAAAACTATTATTATTCTAAAACTAATTCCCCCAACATGATATAAATGGATAGCAAATTGCTAAATGTGTGTAATATTTATATATATATATAATGTACAGTAAAAACATTATTATACTAACTTATTGAAAATTTCTATTTACAAAGTTGTGTCAAATTTAAAATTCAACAAATAAATAAAAATGACAATATTATTTCTTTTATCTAAATAAAATTAAATTAATTTTGAATTCAAACCAAAATTAAAATTTGAATTATAGTCATAAATTAAACATCAATCCTTTACTATAGTAATTATATTGCAATAGCTTTAAATTATAAAATCTTGCATAAGAAAAAAGAAAATAATAAAAAAATGCTTTATCAATAACCAATTGTAAGGGACAAAATTAAGTATTTTTAGTCAAACTAACAAATTACTTGAGTTATAGCAAAAATAACTCACCTTTATGGGTCTTGAAATCTAAAATGAGAGAATGATCTTAGAAAAAGAAAAAAGATCAATTAAACACGTGTATATCTTGAAAATATAAAAGAAAACAAATAGCAATTGAAATAAAAACATAAATTACTTTGCATCATGACTGCACATTTAAATGTAGTAAAATAATTTGAAAAAATCAAATTTCAAGTAAATGTAGTAAAATAATTAAAACAGCATCAAATTTCAAGATATTTATATGATTCTAATATATAGTTCACTTTTTTTTATACATCCACATAATCCTTTGAAATAATAAAAAACTTCATGAAGATTAAGGTTTTTAGTATTTTAAAAGATTTAGTCAAATTTATTTTTTTTTGTTAACATAAACAGGGAAAATTTAGAATCATAGTACAAAAAACAAAAATCAAGCATAATCAAAAAATAAAAACAATGTACGAATAAGTAGAAGAAGAAGATGATGGTATAATAAGAAAAGAAGTGACTACCTCAATATTTTACTTGGAGAAGATAAAATATATGAGAAAAGTATGAAATTCGTCACAAGAAAACAATCTTACAATGGTGTAAAAAGACTGACATAATATAGATTTATATAGATATCATTGAATAATAACTAACGTAGATTTAAACAATCAGATTGTGATTTTTTCATAAATATATAGTTAATTTTCATTTCCAAATTTATCATCATATTAAATTTCCAAAAAGAAAACATACATAATTAAGAAATAAATATTATTTTAGGCAATCAAATTGTGATTTAGAGAATCAAATTTATTTTTTTTAATAACTAATGTAGATTTAGACAATCAGGTCATGATTTTTTTATAAATATATATTTAATTTTCATTTCCATATTTATCATCATATTAAATTTACAAAAAGATAACATATATAATTTAAGAAATAAATATTATTTTAAGCAATCAAATTGTGATTTAGAGAATCAAATTTTATTTTTTTACAAATATATATTTGATTTTCATTTCCATATTTATTATCATATCAAATTTTAAAAAATGAAAACATATATAATTAGGAAATAAATATTATTTAAAATAAGTGGGGTCAGATTTTCTTATAGTCAACATGATAATGTGGAAATCTGAAATCACAATACGTCTGTTTTCATTATTTAAAGAATCAAATCTTATTTTTTTACAAATATATATTTGATTTTCATTTTTATATTTATCATCGTATTAAATTTAAAAAAATGAAAACATATATAACTAGGAAAAAATATTATTTAAAATATGTGGGGTCAGATTTTTTTATAGTCAACATGATAATATGGAAGCCTAAAAATATATATATTTGATTTTTATTTCTATTTTTATTATCGTATCAAATTTTTAAAAAATGAAACATATATAATTAGGAAATAAATATAATTTAAAATATGTGGGGTAAAATTTTTTTATAGTCAACATGATAATGTAAAATCCTAAAATCATGACACATCATGCTTTCATGATTTAAAGAATCAAATCCTATTTTTTTTACAAATATATATTTGATATTCATTTTCATATTTATCATAGTATTAAATATAAAAAAAATGTAAACATATATAATTAGGAAATAAATATTATTTAAAATATGCGGGGTTAGATTTTTTTATAAACATGATAATGTTGAAGCATGAAATCATGACACGTCATGCTTTCGAACTCTGCTTTATAATATATAATATTTCGTGATTTAGAGAATCAAATCTTAATTTTTTACAAATATATATTTGATTTTCATTTTCATATTTATCATCATATTAAATTTAAAAAATGAAAACATATATAATTAGGAAATAAATATTATTTAAAACATGTGGGATTAGATTTTTTTATAGTTAACATGATAATGTGAAAGTCTGAAATCACGACATGTTGTGCTTTCGACCTCTGTTTTATAATATATAATATTTCATGATTTAGAGAATCAAATTTTATTTTTTTATAAATATATATATTTAATTTTTATTTCCATATTTATCTTTGTATTAAATTAAAAAATGAAAACATATATAATTAGAAAATAAATATTATTTAAAATATCTGAGATTAGATTTTTTTACAGTCAACATGATAATGTGAAAGTATGAAATCACGGCAAGTCATGCTTTCTACCTTTGCTTTATAATATATATAATAGATAGATTATAAACTAGACTAGGTTAAATTTAATATCTCACTTTAGTAATTAAATATAACATTTTTGCACAATGTGCAAGGGAGAAAAAATCTATATACAATTCAAACAAGAAACATTTGAGAATTAGATTATGACTTAACTTCCTTGGCCAGACACCCCCCCCCCAAAAAAACCTAGATTTTCTACATTTTTTCCCCATTTTCCATTGCTCAGACTCTATTTTTCTTGGTGCTCTCGTAATCTCATTTATTCTATTTATTAGAAAACTTATTACATATTTTTTAATGAGAAAATCTTTAATTAAATATCAAAGATAAGGATATTAGCTAATAGAGTTATCTATTGATGTTATTTTAATCTCTCCAAATTTTTTTTGGCAATTATTAGTTCCCCTTTCCCTTTCTTTGTTGAAGATCTCAAGGATAGCTAAAATTATGAAATATATTATTATTATCATTATCATCATCATCATCATCATCAAACTATCTCTTATACTCTTGATTCTTTTCTCTCATTTTTTATTTATTAAAAATAATCTTATTGATAGGATTATTAGCAAGATTTTTGGACGATAACTCTTGGATATATATATATATATATTCTTATTCTTTGTTTTTATTTTATTATATATTTTTATTAGAAGATAATCATCAAATATAGAGATAACCCATAACTTGTTTTTTTAGAGAATGGACCTCTAAAATATTGGCTTTAATTTTCCTATATATATATTTATATTCTTTTTGTTATTATTTTCTTTGTTTATTATTTTTAGGTAAACCCCTAAAAGGGTTATTTAGCTTTTTATTGTATTTTTACTCTAAAAGGGTTGGACAAAATATGCATGATACACAAACCATGCCAAATCTCAAGCACCCATGACCATGTAACGTCCAATTGAAGATAAGGAGAGGTTCAAATAGTGGAGGTCATGGGAGATAGGTTGTGAGTGTCAACTGTCCAAGTATTCCTAACAATGTAATGAATGAGTAACTGCAAAACCAAGTTTATTAGGACTTGGATTAATGGCATGTTCATATAGCTTAACCTTGAGAAGAACTTGAGTTTGTAAGATCTCTATGTCTTTGACATAGATCTTGAGATTTTCTCACTCTTTAAAATAGTTGAATGTCATTAATGGGTTGTTGTTTGGATTCTTTTTTACTGAGTAAATGATGCATCAGAACATATCAATATGATTATAGTTTGTATGCATGGTATGCATAATATATATTCATTTTTTTAGGCTTGAACTTTGACTCATGTAAGCTTACTTACTTTGACTTAGACAAAGATTTAAATGCCAATATCAATTTCGAGTGTATAGGTGTATTTTATCCTTTTTAATATATTCAGTTTGCCTTAAACAAACAACACTTTCCTAGTTAATAAATGACAAAAATATTAACAAAATGTTAAGATAATGACACTTATTCTTGTCTTTGATGCATAAAACTTAAAATATTATAAGTGCACATGAATAAAGTATCGTTTCCATGAACATTTGGTATTAGTTTCCATGAACATTTTGTATTAACAACTAATTTGAGTATTAACATTACATGTTCACTTTATTTGAGTAAGACACAAAACAAAACAAAAATAAACTATTCCCTCCGTTCTAGTTTATGAGACACATTTCTAAAAAAATTATATTTTATAATATAAAACATTTTATGGATTAAGTAGTGTATTTAATTTTTTTTTCCTAAAATGCCCCATAGAAAGGATAAAATTTAATTAATGTTAGGAAGTTTAATTCATAGATCAACTATATTAAATAATATTAAATAATGGTAACTTAGGAAATGATTGAATTTTTATCGGTTATTAACTACCACCTTTGGTTAGTATACGATAGTTAAAAGTATTTTATAAATTGAAATAGATTTAGTACTAATAAAATCTAAGCTGCAATTAGCATTAGCGGTAATCCTAAAACTTAAGTGCTAACTTGGATTGTTATAACTTTAATTATTTCTTAATGTCAAACCCTTCTCTTTGATTGCAACCCTTCTCTTTTTTATTGCAATTAAAGTTCTATTTGCTAGTCAAGGTTTTTTTTTAGTAAGCACCAGGACTATCTTACATTTCAAAATCAAAGACTAATCTTTTTAAGATGCAGAGATTATTAGAGTAGGTTTGCCTCTCCAAATAAGGATTTTTTTCTATACGTACAACCATGAATCGAATCTAGGATAGCATGCTAGTCATAGTTTTTTAATTACCCATCAGTGTCTTTCAATCACTAAGAGTATTCCAATTATATTAACCCTAATTCTTTAGGTGATTACATTATCTGACTAATTAATTACAAGCCAAATGTCACTACGTAGGATCTATTGATATATTCCTATGCTGTAAGCAAATCAAGCAATCTGACAACCAAATACTTGAGATGTAGTCTAAATTCCCTATTCTTAGGCTCCTTTGGAATACCAAAATAAGTTCCAATCAAATTCATAATGTTTTAGGACAATTATGCACACAATTAAATTAACAAACATAATATTAATGCAATCAAAGGGTAAAATTATCACCTACTAATCTATAATTAAGCTATACTAATATAAAGCAATGATTTAGCGCTACATAATATGAACATTTCTGTGAACAAAAATACAAAGCAAAGCAGCCGCAAAACAAAATATATCAAAAAGAAGAGAAATGAAAGAGGAAATTAGTAATCGAAGCTGAAATCCTTTTCATGTGATTGATCTTTTGCATCCTAAAGCCTTAATCCTATTTCTTTTGAGCCTCCAAACCACTTCTCAAGTCTAGAAGACCACAAAAATAATGAAACCCTCATGTTAGATGTAAAAATCCCTTCAAAAGTCGCATTGAAGTGAAGATATGCGTTTCTGCCTGCGATGTTCATTGCCCAAAAAATAACAAACCACTTTGCTATAGCAAACCTGTGTTTTGTTGCAGTAACTGGCTTTCCTAAATTTTGTATGGGCCTCTGTTGCGTTGTTTTGCTAATGCCGCAACAAATTAACCCTATTAGTATTCAATGCCCAAAAAATATATTTATGCCCCAAATTAATCAATTCCATCTTCATTTTGCAATTTATTATTTTTCTATGATTCAATCTTCCAAATTTACCTGAAACACGCAATTGGCTTACAAATTACTATGACAATTACCACAAATACTTCGAAAAAGATGGATTCATTAGACTTTAATTTATTAAAATCAAATATTGTAGTGTGAAAATTGAAAATAATACATGATCATAAGGGGATTTATAGAATAATAATGTATGATAATTTTATTGACATTTTTTATAGTTATCTCAACCATGTAAAAAATTTGACCTCAAACTTCGCAAACCTTATAATCTAAAAATCAATTTACAATTTTTTGGAGTGAAAAATTAAATTTACATCTATACACCTAACTATTAGGCACAACCCGAGACCCATAAACTAAGCCTGACGATCAAGTTTGACCTTGAATATTAACCACATTTTGTCCAGGGCTACATTATATGATTGATCAAATTTAACAACATAAGAAGTGCTGAACTTACAACTAGAAAATGGGATACTATCCAACTTTCTTTTTGTGTTGTTTTTCTTTTTGGTAGAAATGGGATACATAATACTCTCACCATTATGTCAATTTTAGATTTTAATGGCGTTTAATAGTTGATGTTTCAATAAGAGATTAACATTGATAAGATTAATATATATATATATAATATTCTTTTGTTGGTTACAATGACGCTTGAGACTAATATTGATAAGATTAATGTATATATTTTTTTTGTTGGTTATGATGATACGTGAGACTAATGATTTGGCGTGCTAAGATTTGGAGGAGTTGATGCTTTTAGGTGCTAGACATTTTTATTTTTACCTTGATGGTATTGTAATTGTGTCATGTGATTGACCTAATATATGAAATACACACACTGTGCCCCTAATTCAAGGTCTTTGAAGTTGCAGTCATATTGCACCTTGTGAAAGTAAGGCTTAATTTCTTATCTGCAATGCTATTCTCTTAACTTTAAGTACATATAGTATCCCATTTTTGTTGTGAGGTTTTGATTTCTGGATTTGGGACTTTCAGGTGGTGTTGATGGATTCTATGTTCTTTGTGTTCTTCATGACCACATTGACTAGATTTATAGTTAGTATGAATGGTGATAAAAGCGTGATTTTAAGGACTTAGTAGCCTCTCTGTGTGTTTTTGTGCATCCGCAATGAATTGGCAGAAATTTCAACTTTTATTTTCAACTAAGAACTGGCGAGCAATTTTAAAAATTGTTTTATGAAGGTTGAAGCAAAGAAACAAACATTTTCTTCTTTTGATGATTTGCTTGCTAATTTAGAGAAACTTGTCTTGGTTGACTTTTATGCAATATGGAAACTTCATCCCCTCTTTATGTTTTACTGCTTCACTATTTCTGCTTATAGGCTAGTTTGCTAGTTATGTCAACAAATTTTAATTGATGTAGGACTCTAATAACTGGTTATGCAGATGTGGTCCTTGTCAATTTATGGTTCTCATACTGAACGAAGTAAGCACCCAGCTTATAGATAAGATACATATAGTGAAAATTGATACTAAAAAGTATCCTAGCATTGCCAATAAATACAGAATTGAGGCATTGCCTACTTTCATCATCTTTAAGGATAGAAAAGCCCTTGATCTCTTTGTGTTAAATTCTATCTTTTCATCATAACTTTGTCCTCCTTACTTGGTTAACTTGTACATCTTCAACTAGTCAATATATAAAGCATTTGCATGTGGTTGAATCACCTAATTCTTACATTTTGATTAAAAACTTGATGTTTTGTTCCTTTTTCTAAGATAGATAGTTGTGTTCTTGAAAATATAAGGCATGCTTGACAGCTGTTTCCAAAATAGTTTTTTTTTTAAAATAGAAAAACAAAAAAACTTGTTTAATAAACCTGCTTTTTATAAAATATTTTAGAAAATATAAAAACAAAAGAATAAAAGATTTAGAACATCTTTAAGGTGTTTTGTAGTTTTTGTTCTAGAAAACATAAGAAAAGATGAAAAATACCTACCTCATTAATGGTAAAGTTATAAATTTTGAATAACTCATTTAACACTTACTAGTTATAGTTTTGGTAACAATTATTCAAACAAGTTCTTTTTTTATTTTCTTATTTTCAAAACTTGTTCTCGAAAACAGTTTTACGAAACTGTTTTAAAAATAATAAAATAGAAAACATTGTTAAATAGGTCCATAGTTCAATTACAATTCTAAGAACCAAGTTAGTGTATCAAACGTTGGCATGCTTCTGGTGTCTACACCCTTTCCATGTTCCATAGTTTAGTTCATTTAAATCAATGTGAATGTTAAGTCTTCTAAGTTTTAGTCATTAGATTTAGTTTGAACTTACTATGAAATTTCATCTTTGTTATCTTAACAACTGTCCGTGCTTTTTCCTTGTACTGAATGTTATATAGTTTTAAAATGTCCATTGTGATGCTAATTATATGCTCTTATCATATGACTTGAGTTGAAAATGTCACATATAATGAATGAAATTGACATTACAATAAAAGGACATAATATGCTTGTCAATTAGTTTGTCTTTTATATATGATCTCCAAAATAATAATAACTAACAGAATTCCACTTAGTCATTTTTAAAAGTGACAATTATTGGTCACACTTTAACAGGGAGAAGCTAAAACAATTTATATTGTTTTCTAGAGTTCCAACTTTGAAATTTTGATTTCTTCGACCAACATCACTACAAAAAAATTGACTTTTAGTGGTGACAAAATTAGCCACCTAAAGTAGAAAAGTTGCCGTGACTTTTTGTCATCACCATATTGCCATCGGAAACAGTGTCACTGAAAGTTTTTGGCAGCAACAAAGTGGTCGCCACCAAATATAGACATTTGGCTGCGACAATAGTGGTCACCGAAGACAAAAAAAATCATCATTGAAAGATTTGTTGCTGCCAATACTAGATATTTAGCCGCTGATTGTTGTTATCAATGGCGACAAAAGATATCGCCACCAAAAGTTGTTCTTCCATGGCAAGTTGTTGTTGCTGCTGAAAATTCGATTTGGTGGCGGCTTCTTCTATCGCCGCTGAAAGTTGATCTTCAGCAGCAAGTTGTTGTCACTGCTGAAAATTTGATTTGGCGGTGACCCCTATTGCCGCTGAAAGTTGATCTTCAGCGATGTCATATAGGTCGCTGCAAAAAAAAATCTTTTTGGCGGTGAGATAAGGGTTGTTAAAAAAGCCATATTTTTAGCGGCGACATTGTCGCCGCCAAAAAGTTGGATTTTTTTTAAAGCTTCTATTAGTGATATTAGTTGCCACTGAAAGCTGTTACTTATCAAAATATCTTTTGTTAACATTGAAGTTGTAATTAACATAGTAATAATAATACAATTAAACTGGAATATAAACAAATTAAAATCTATAATTGAAATTGGAATATAATTAATACCAACAATTGAAACAAAGACAAACTAAAACCTATAATTATAACATATTCCAATATATCAAAACCTGTAACATAATCCATAGACAAATTATCCAAACAATCCAATTCATTACTTAAAAGTCAAATGTATATCAACAAAATATAGATAACATGCAATGCATAAACTATATAAATCCCCTGCATAGCTAAACTATCAAAAATTGCATGTCCCTACATCAATACTCGGAGCAGGCGTTGATGTGGTGGCAATAGTCTAAGATTGTCCCTGTAAAAACAATAAATTTAAGCATAAATTAGCCTATTATATATTTAAGAACCTATGTCAAAAGTGCACTAATATACAATATTATTACCTCTACATTAAAAAAACCCTTACACAATTTCCGTGAAATATATTTGACAACTAAGATTACAGAAAAAAAAAGAAAGAAAGAAAAGAATTTGACAACAAAGGAAATACATATAATAGTTTTTTTTTATATTCCATATATAAATATTATCTTATATTTCCTTATATATATATATATATATAACAATAACAAAACAGAAAGAGTGGCACATTAAGGGACTCTCAACAAATACTAATAAATTTGCTATAAGAGGCATAACACTATGACAATAAGCCATCAAAGCAACCATGTAACTTGTGTTCTTACTTGATATTCATTTTAAATTCTCAATTTTACTGATACTAATAGATTTTAGTCACCTCTATGTAGATATATAAGAAACATGCACAAACGAAAGAGTTAATTCATGAAACAATTCAAAATAAAATATGTGCAAACTTAATAAATACCTGCTGGAAGGTTACCATGAAGGCTTCCATCTTGTTTTGTGTTTGTTCCATCTATTGCATCTTTTGCTGAAATTGTGCACATTCTGTTTCCATCCTTGTACGTTCTACTTCAATCCTTTGGAGCTTTGTTTCCATCCGTGCATGCTCAGCTTCCATCCATTCAAGCTCTGCTGCACGCTCAGCTTCCATCCATGCTCACTCCTCGGCAAATCTTTTCTCAACATCTTCTATTTGCTGGCTCAAGGATATCACCAAGGTAGGGTCATTAACCTCGGAATAAGCTCTCTTCCTTGTAGGTTGTGCCCCACGACCCTTCCCTCTTATGTGCCCTGATCTCTCACTAAGAACAGTCGTTAAGATCTCATCATGACTCATTTGAGAATCACTCTTAATGCTTTCTTGTTGTCGTATCACCTCTTGTATGCGACCCTACAATTAAAGAATAGTAATGTAATTGAAAGCATGCTATACATTAACTTAGGAAAAAATATAAGAACAAAACACATACATGAATCTCTTGTGACAAAGGATCTGCCCACACCCACTGCCCATCAGCATTCTTCCTTGTATGTTGTAGTTCCCATAGTCGGTCAGGCGGTGGTAGCATTCCAGTGGTGGGGTCTCTCTACAAATAATGTACAAAAGATAAATACTAACTTGAAGTTGGAAAGATAAAGAAAAAGAAATAAAATTAAAGAGAATGATATTTAACTCACAAAATATTCTTCAATCTCTGCAAATGATTTAGGGCTGCAAGTATGCTTTGTTATCTGTTTTTGTTGATTTGACTTAGTTTTTGCACTTTTATTCTACAAGAAAATTAATTATTGCTCAAGATTGTAGGATTGAAGTAAAAAAAGTTGTGAATTTTAATTAATAATAAGGTACCTTAAAAGAAGGCCACCCAAAGTATCTCACAAGCCACTCCTAATCCTCAGTACTAATACTAGGAGGTCGATTAGCCAACCTTTCCTCATCAGTGGCATATGCCACATAATAAAGCTTGTGAAATCTAGCCTTCCAATTTCTAAAGGTAGTTTGCATTGAAGCAAAGACAACTTTCTTAAACCTCTCCTCATTTTCTTAAATATCAAGTTCAAATTTTTCCTAAAGCACATATAAGTAGATATAGACATTTTGAATCATAAAAAAGAAAATATCATTCATGAATATATTTGGCAAAAAAATACTACCTTTACTTTTAACCACATCTCCTCACCATACTTTTGAAAAACACAGTTCCAGTCGCCATCTTGGAAGGATATTATGGTCCTAAGAACTAAACCACAATGGCTAGCAAGAGCCCTAACTCCAAGTCCCACAACTCTTAACATATCATTATGAAGTCTTACTTTAATTTTTCCTCCAAATCTTGTTCTCAAATCTAGTTGTTTTCCCGTGTAAATGCCTCTACCCCTCCTAGAATTGCAAGATCCTATCATTCATGCAAAAAGGAGACAACAATTAGATGTGATAAATTATGTGAACTACTTATTTGTACTATATAGAGTTAAAGGAAATTTACCTGCACTGCTAATTGGAGTAGGGGAAGAGTCACGATGTGCCTTATGAAGCTGCAGTAGTGGCTGCTGAGAAGAAATGTTACCTTCTATCTGAGGTAGTGGAGATTGCGGATGAACGTGACATGCCATATGTGACGAAGTCACCTCATCTGTGCTACTAGGCCTTCCCCGTCCAGGATTATGACCTTTCCAAATTCGACCTCTCCGTAGTGATGACATCCTACAAGATTATGTAACCAAGGTATTAAAAGCAATAGATAACAATGGTAATTGTATATAATATTAATGGTATTAAAAGAAAAAAAAAGCAATATATTAATGGTATTAATATACATATATAATATTAACAGTATTAAAAAAAAAGAAAAGCGAGTTCAATGGTGATTGTATACTAGCGTATGAATAGTTTTAAAAGTATATTGCAATTTACCATGAGACTATAATATTTTCATCTAATTGAACATTCCGTGTCACTTTCACTAGTATTAATCTCTTCTAATTCATTCTCATGTACTTGGTCCTCTTCTGTATCACTATCACTCTCATCTAGCATATCCTCTTCAACCACCAATTGTTGATAAGCTTCTTCATCACCTATAACATTATCTGCACCTACATCATTACCACCATCCTCAAGTGGCATTTTGAAGAGGTCACATGGATTTGTTTTGACAATGATAAGCCAACCGCGCTCAATAATGTCATCCACATAAAAAACTTGCTCTGCTTGAGATGCTAAGATGAATGGTTCATTGGTTTCTAATGAATATTGAGTGTTTATACTTGTAAACCCGTACTTGTCAACCTTATATCCCCTACCAATATGACCCACATCACACCAATGGCACTTAAACAAGTATACTTTTCTATTCCCTATGTAAGACAATTCATAAATATGCTCCAACACACCATAATATTCCTTTTCCTCATTGGTGTCATCACCCTTAACCATAACTCCACTATTTTGAGTTTTTTTTTTCCTACTGCACGATCTTTTGTATGAAAGCGAAATCCATTTACTATAAACATAGAGTACCGATTAACCATCCCCAATGGACTGACTGACAAACTTATTAGCGCATCATTTGCATTGCCCTGTGAACACACCTAAAGGTTAACTTACTCTATGTATGGCCAAACTTCTTCACAGTTGTGTAGCGCATACATTCTTGCTTGATGAAACTCTTCATGAGAAAGAGTGATTGATTCAGAATGTCCTTTTTCTTGACCACTTGTGAATATTGAAAAGTCATAGTTATCATTAGAGATAACATCATTCCTATGTGGCATATTTAATTTGTTTGGTCAATTTTCCAAGTATCATGAGCAAAATGTGAGACTTTCCTCTACCAAATAACCTTTTGCAATTGAGCCTTCAGGCCGAGCCTTGTTGTGGACATATGATTTGAGTGTCCGCAAATACCTACAACAAGAAATTGCCACCCTTTAAGTATGTTCCAATGATAAATGAAAAATGTAAATATAAATTACAGGATTTACACAACCTACCTTTCGATTGGGTACATCCACCGATACTGAAATGGTCCACCAGCTTTTGCCTCTCCTGCTAAGTGTACCAGCAAGTGAACCATGATATCAAAGAAAGCAAGTGGGAACACAGTTTCCAACTTGCACAATGTTAATTCTATCTCACATTGAATTTTGTCAAGCTCTTCAGAGGTCAAACATTTTGAACAAAGATTCTTGAAAAATTTTCCCAACTCTATCATTGGTTCACATACTTTCTTAGGCAACAATCCAGGTTTAGAAATAGGAAATATTTCTTGCAATAGCACATGGTGATCATGACACCTTAAACCAAATAGTTTTCGCTCACGGATGTTACCACACCTTGAAATATTTGATGCAAAAGCATCAGGAAACTTTAAGTTAGCCAACATGTTGCAAAGGGTTTGTTTCTCATTAGGGGATAATGTATAAGAAGCAGGAGGCATAAACCATGTATCTCTATCATCTTGGAATGCATGTAACTCACTTCTGGTCCCCTGGTCTTTCAAATCATGCCTACTATCCAATGTATCCTTTGTCTTCCCAACCACACCCATCACTATGGACACAATATTATTGGAAACATTTCTTTCTATATGCATCACATCAAGCTTATGTGATATCAATAAGTTTTTCCAATAAGGCAATTGGAAAAAGATGCTTTTTTTCCTCCAGTTGTATGCATTAGTGTGAGAGTCACGCTTTCGCTTTAGCTTTTGATTTTGACCTTTTCCCAATGTCACATTACCTAATCCTTGTAATTGCCTAAGTGTGCTATCTCCAGTTAAAGGTATAGGCGTAACCCTATGCTTTTCTTTCCCATCGAATGCTCTCTTATTTTGGCGCCATGAGTGATTGGGTGGAAGAAAGTGCCTATGACCCATGTAACACAACTTGCTCCTTAATGAAATGCAATGTGTGTCTTTATGGCAGCATGGGCATGCAAATTTGCCTTTGGTTGACCACCCTGAAAGGTTTCCATATGCAGGAAAGTCATTTATCGTCCACAAAATAGCTGCATGCATAATGAAATTTGATTGAGAGTGTGCATCATATGTCTGTACCCTTACTTACCACAATTCGTTCAACTCCTTAATCATTGGTTGCATGTAAACATCTATTTCATTACCTGGACATTTAGGGCCATGAATAAGAAGTGTCATCATAAAGTATGGGTTCTTCATGCAAAGCCATGGTGGCAAATTATATGGTACCAATACCACAGGCCAAATGCTATGATTGGTACTCATATTCCCGAAGGGTTGGAATCCATCACTTGCTAAACCTAACCGAACACCCGTAGGATCAGCTGAGAAGTTGGAGTATTATTGGTCAAAGGATTTCCAAGTAAGAGAGTCAGCTGGATGTCTCATCACACCATCATCTATGTGTTTCTCCTTGTGCCACCTCATTTCTAAATCAGTGTCTCTTGCCATGTAAAGTCTTTGTAGCCTAGGTGTTATTGGAAAATGTCGTAAGACTTTTTGTTGAACTTTCTTCCCCTTCTGTTTATTCAATTTCCATCTAGGCATCTTGTACTTAGGGCATGATTGTGCATCTGCATATTCTCGCCAATACAATATGCAATTGTTGCCACAAGCATCAATTTTTTTATAATCCAAATCCAAATCACGAATTACCTTCTTAGCTTCATAGAATGAGTTTGGCACTAGAGTTCCTTGTGGGAGAATGTCTCTAAATAAGGCCAACAATGCATCCATAGAAGCATTGCTCCAATGGTTAAGGCACTTCAACTGAAGCAACTTCACAATGAAAGACAACTTTGACATCTTGCCACAACCTGGATAAAGTTTTGTCTCCGCATCTTCCAATAAGTTATGGAGTTTTTTGGCATCAAAATTGGGCTCTTCATTCTCTTCTAATCCAACGTCCATATGACCCACATTTGGAACTCCATATCATCATGTATCATTCTTACAAGGTTCTCCTCCTCAATAGTGTCAACTTGTCCCACAATATTAGAAGTCCCAAAGTCCCTCTTAGATCTTCTAATAACTTCCCCATGCAAGTCCCACACCTTGTAACTATCCCAAAAACCCTTTTTCAACAAGTCAAGCCTTATGTCATTTCGCACTTTGAATATAGTGTTCATGCACCCCCAACAAGAACAACGTATTACATCCCTAACCCCATGCTGACTATTGGCCCATTCTAGAAATCTATCTATTCCTCTAATATATGTTGCATTGGCTCTATCTTTAATAACTAACCAACTTTTGTTCATTTCAATTCCCTACATAACAATAGGAGCCAAGATTAGATAGAGATAGCCAAATTGATATTTGAAGCATTACTAGTTTGGTTTCTCATATTACTAAAACATCACATTCATCTTAACTAGGCATCATACTATTATTTAGCAAACAAGGCAACTGTATAGAACTTCTTCTACTTTGCAGAGTTTATATAAAGGTCGGGTTTTATAATATATAATATGGCAAAAAAAATTAATGAGGTATATATAAAATATAATATTATATATATATATATCTCAAAACACATCCCAACAAACCATAAGTAACAAAGTTGATGATTCAAATGAGGAAAAGAATTTTACCTCAGGTAAGTTGTTATTATTTGAAAATGATAGAGGCTGGGCAAGTGATGCAACAACTTGTCTTCTCAAGCTTACTTGCAAATGATAGCTATAATGAGGTGTATAGGGAAAGAAAATGAAAAAAATTAATGCCTCTTGCAATATAGTATCAAACACCTCAAAAGGATTTTTAGTCTCATGATTCAAAAGGCTATTTTGTAACTTGTAACTTGTTAACTTAAAACAAAGTAACAAAAATATTTGATTCAAGACATGATTGCAAATTCATCATCTTTTCTAGGGATAGGGGTTGACAGATAAAAGTACCTACTTGATACAAATAAAATCATAATATGGAACACGGGTAATAAGATCTACTTCATGCGTCTACAATAAAAGTGATACTACTTGAACATAGGCTTGAAAGACAAAAAATAGAGCTCACTAGTCACTACAATTAGGCAAAAAAGTTTACTAGTGACAATAGCAAGTTTTTTTGTTGCCCCATTGCATTGGATTTATTTCAGAGGCAAATAGTTATGTGCTTTTCTTATTTTCTAGCCAATAAGCTATAATGTGTGTGTGTGTGTCTCTTTATATATATATATATATATGAGACTTCAAATATGATGGTGGAACTTGGAACGTGACTTTCCAATTATATAGAGAACAAAAAATAGTGACAAATGTATTGCATAGACATTTCCACCTCTATATGTTTTTGGGGCAAAAGTTAGTATCCATGGTATGTTTTTCATGAAATAAGAGGGTTAAAGTTAAGTTCAAGATTTTGTGACTTCTAGATTCTACTAATTTCATCATGCATCATCATTATACTGTGAAGAGAGCAAAGGAAACAAGTAAAACATATTACAAAGTAAGTCCAACGAAGCTTAACTACAAAGCTTTAGACCTCAGCTAATGATGCAATGACTAGTCTTTTCAAGCTTTGCAAATGATGGCTGCAAGGAGGTGTACAAGGAGGGTAAGGAGTTTTTCTAAAAAAACAAAATTAATGGCTCTTGCTATAGTATTAAGCTAATTGCATGCATTCCAATATATTCAGAAAAATGAAAGCTCTTATTTGTTTCAGTCAAAAATTTTAGCAATAATATATAATTATCGAAAGGGACCACTTAGCTCATTGCTCAAGCCCCACTACAAGAAAAACAAGTCAATAAATCAATAAACAAGTCAAACAACACAATCAAGAATATATGAATCTACACATAAAACCTTTTGAGGATTAGAGGATTATCTTTGTATTCAGAACTATGCAATTATAATAAGTAGAAAGTAAATCAACATAGTGGTTATGTGTGCAAGCCTTACTAAAAGGTGTTGATGAAACATATTAGAAGCACGTATACTTGCAATGGCAGCAGCTTCCTAATGATTTTCCCTTACTTCTTGCTCTGCTTTTGGGAAAGAACTTACCCATACAACATGTTAGAAAAAACAAAGGCAAGACATATATAATCTACTTTCATATAAAATTTCAACCCAACACAAAAAAAGTTTAAAGAAAAAAATAAAAAAATGAAGAGCGCACAAATCACAGAAAAGTTCACAATTCTAAAGAGTACTTAGGCATACTTTATAGCTAGAGTAAGTGAGATGATTAGCATCTTGTAACATGTTGATAGAGCAGTTCTACCTTGTAAATATTCTATCTATTCCCCAAACACTTTCCTAAATTTGGGAGCATCATGGGGGGAGTGATTCCTTGGAAAAGATCTATCTTCAACAGAGAAACAAAAAAAAAAACCAGGCTAAACTTTCAAGAAACGAGCCTGTTATTGTGAAAAGTAACTCAAAATATAATATCTATACAATTCTAAAACAAGGCCATTGAATTTAGTATTTGTTATGTATGAAACCTACATTTAAAAGAGAAAATATTCTAACAAAATCAGATTTATGTAGCAAAGCTGCCATGAATAGAGTTTTCATTAAAGTTTCCAAAAACCTAGGAAACACACACACACATACACACTAAAAGTGAGCTGAAGCACATCCTTAATTGATAATTATGATTTTTATTAGGAAGACCATATAAGATAGAAATGGACAAATTATCTTGATCTTCTAATATGTATACCTTACCTTGACTATGTTTCTCTCTAAAGTCGTACAACAAATAAAATATATCTAAAGTCATTGTGCTTGGAAACTACATATCATCACATCTGGCTTTCTAGATCCTTGGTATAGATAATGAACCACATCAGACTTATTCTATGGTCACATAGCATTAAATCATATTAATAGATAAACTAAGATTATAAATGCTGTGCTATAAGACTTAAATTGCCTACTTACAGTTTGGAGACTTGGGTCTAGAATTCTATATTAAAGATTTTTAATTCTTGAAAAATGAAAGAGATTTCTGACAAACTTTTAAATTCCCATCTTGAGACCTGCAGAAAAAGATCCAACAGTAATCTTCTCAATCTGAAACTCCTGCACAGTCAACTAGAAAAATTGTCATTGCACACACACAGAGACATATTACTCCGATATAAGCCCTTAAGGCATTCCCTTCATCCATCTAACCACATCTCATGCAAAATGGTAATCATCTCCTTTTGCTTTGCTAGTGGTTGCATAGATCCATGATCAAAATCAATTCTTATAAATGAAACAAATCCTTACAAAGCTAAGAATCAACACATTAATATTCATATATCATGTTACATGTTAGCATAGGAACAAGGGAATTTTTTTAACATCAAACATATGTAAGCTTTCAGTCCTATAAGGGAGCTCATAGATTAGGCTATATTCTAATTAATAATGTTCCTTCGCTATTATCCTTTCTTTTTGGGTATGAAAATCTTCCTACTAGACTACAAAGTGTGACCAATATGTCCACAAAAGTGAAAAGAAAAATAAAAGTATTAGAAATCACAAAATAAGTTCAAAGGGATATAATTCTTAGCAAACTAGCAATACCACCCTTGGCGACACACATTTTGAAGACAAAACCAAAGATTGCATTAGAAATCACAAAACGAGCAATGCACGGATTTAAAAATCTAGTTTATAATGAAAAGTAAGAAAATTTATTATAAGACTAAAATTAAGAAAAACAATGGCGAAGAGCGGCCTGCGGGAACCTCGGTTGAAAAATAATATATATATATATTTGAAAGTTGCAATGCAGGCACTCCATCAGGTTCAGGATGTTCTTTTCCGTCTTATGAAAAAAAATCAGGTTCAGGATGTATTAAAAATTTTTTATTATAAAACTGTCATAAAATCTAGAAAACTATAAAATTAATTTTATATACGAATCCATTCTTTACATACATATATATACATATATCTCTTTCCGAGACTAAAAATTTTACATTACTTCCATTATTTGGAGGTTCATGAGATACGATAGCTTGATTGTGATCCACCAATGAAGTATATTAATAGAATAATATATAAAACTATGATTATGAGACAACACCATGGAGGATGATGGTGCACCATAGAGCATGATAAAGCAACAAGAACACAAAAAACCTAAGGATTTGTGACACAAGTAGAACGAAGCTAGTGATTTGGGAACAAAGGAGAGAAGCAAGAGGCATCAAAGAGATGGAAGGACTAGAAATTACCTTAGTCAATCAGTTGAAAATGAAGCTTTCTTCGCTGAGATATCAGAAATTACCTTAAAGTTGCCGTGATGAGAAGCCGAGAATAGAAGCATTGTTGTAATTTGGGTCAAGAACCACCAAGATTAGAGGAAACTAGTACCTAGCTAGTGAGCTACTACCAGATCAATAGAGTATGGACTGTGATGGGAGGAAAATAGGGGTCGTGGTCATAAGAGACAAAGACGACAAAAAGACTGAAAATAAAAAACAAAGGCATACATAGAAATTTTATTCCCAAACCTAAAATCGGAACTGTAAGTCGCGATTCATAGGCCCTCTTCTGCAAGTCTGAGTTCAAGGCTGAAGGTTGCAGAGCTTAGATTGAACTTGGACTTTGCGAAGACCAGATGAGAAGCAAAGGTGTAGAGGGAACGAATGAATGGAGAAGGCTGAAGGATGAGGTGCAATTGAAGGTTTGATGAGGATGAGAGAAAATTTGGGACTTAGGGATTTCAATTTCACGCATCTGAGACTAGAGGCTTTTTACGCAGAGAGTAAAAAAATTTTGAGCAGTGATGGTAATAATTGAGAAGGCGTGGGCCTTTAACAAATTTGCATAGTATAGTATATTTTTATATTGTCATATAAAATATATTAATAATAGACATATAGTATTAATATATTAATAAAAAAGTAATATATGTAGAAGTAAACATATATATAAATATATTCTTAATGTAATATATAGTATATATTAATATATTATATATGAGTTTATTATATATTAATATTAATAATATCAAAATATTAATTTAACATTGAAACTTAATATTATAATATTAATTTATTATTAATAATATTTTTAATAATATATAAGATATATTTATATGTTATACTATAATCTCATAAGATTATCATATTAATATAACATAATATATTAATATATTATGCAATATGGTCTTTTGATATCATTAATACTCCACCACTACAACTAGTTAATTAAGATCATTCAATGGCTAATATCCCTCATTTGACAGGTTTAAAATGTCTGATTAATTCACAACTAATTGGCCCAATTGTCCAACTAGGGCCAAAATGAGATCTCTAACTAGGTCTAATACATAAATTGAAGTGATGGATGTAGATTGAAGACAATGAAGAACGTGTGGTGAGAATGGATGAAACTCACTGGTAGATATTGAAGTTTGGAAATTAGTGATTCGTGATTGGAGAAGGCAAATATTGCCAAAACAAAGAATCCTGGAATCAATACAAAATAATAAAACATTAACATTATAACATTAACATAGTGTTTGGTTCAAATGAAGAGGAAGGGAAGGGAGATATCTCAATGAAGAGGAGCGGAGAAAAAGGGTTTTAATAATTTTTTTTGGATTGGGTTGGAGGGAGTGGATAAGAAGTATTTTAATTTTTTTTTGTTTGGTTTAAGAGAGAGGGACCTAATTATGAATTAATTATTATACCCTTACATATAATTTCAATTCTTTTTATATCTTTTTTCCCTTACAAAAAATGTAATTATATCATGATTCATTATTTTTGTAATTTTTTAGTCTCAAAATCTTTTTTCTTACTTATCTATGATAATTTTTTAAGAGTAAAATACTATTATCTCCTTTTTATTTTGTTTTAATTACATAAATCTCTTATCTATTAGCTAACAAAGTCAATATGTTACCACCATTAAAAATATTCCTGAAATATTCTTAAAATATTAGTATTTTATAATGTGATAAAAATTTGTTAGCCAACATATGCATTTAAAATGTTACTAAACTAAATATATTTAAAAATTTTAAAATAATAAAAGTAATCAACTTTGTAATACAATAGAAAAGTCTAAAAATATATTTAGTAAAAATATATTTTGACTAACATAAATATTTAAATGATTCTTAAATATTAGTTATGTTAAAAAGGGAATATTTTGGTCCAATAGAAAGTTTAATAATATGGTTTAATGATCAATTAATGGTTTGGGTATATGGAATAGGAATCTTATAAATAGAGGAAAGTTTATAGAACAGAACATTTAATTTTAAGGAATGTCTATATAAGTTTTTAAAATAAAAGAGATATTTCTGTAATTAAGGCAAAATAAAAGAAATGTCATGATATTTTACTCATTTTTTAGTGTTTTGAAAAGATTTTTTTACTAATTTTCAGATTTTATCTCACTATAAAACTTAACATCAACTTAAAATTTTTATTACAAAATTCAATTTTTATAATAGTACATTAATAATGTTCAATTCAAATTATTTGATAGGAAGGTGGATGTTGAATAGAGTTGAGCGTGAGAGACAAATGCTAAGAGTTTCATAATGGTCAAAACAGTTTATTAATATTATAAATATGTTAGGGTAATTTAGAATGTATGTGTCAAAATTATATCATCTTCTCTCCAAAAATCCAATTTTGGCGGAGAGTAGAGAGAAAAAAGAAGAAAAAATTTTCACTTCTCCCCTCCTAATTTTCCAACCAAACAAGGGGAGTGGCTTCCCTTCATCATCTAAAAGAACATAAATAAATAATCTCTAAGTTCAGCAAAATAAGAAAGGAGGATAAAGAATAAGGAGGGAAAACTTAGGAAATCAAGCTTATATATCTTCATTCTTCAAATCTTCCTATAACCTTTCAAATCTTTAATCTCTAACTGAGCTCAACCCTCTAAAACACTTCCCAATGTTCAAACTACTTCATAGTACTGGAAAATTTTTGCAATTCATATTATAAGTTGACTTAATGTATTTTCTTATAATAAAATTTATCTAATAAAACAAATTTGTTACTTCAACTTATTAAACATTAGTTTTATAGGGAAAAAAACAAAAAATATAAAAATTACTTTTAGCGGTGACACAAACTTCACCGCTAAAAGTCTTACTTTCTACGACAATAAACTAGAGTCACTGCTAATTATATTCAGTGACGACAAATGTTGCCACTAAAAGCTCCATTTTTTGGTGGCGACCAAAAAATCGTCGCAGAATGTATATCTTTTGGCGACAACACTAAATGTTGCCACTAATTGTCAACATATTCAATGGTGCCATTTATAATTATTGATTTTTGGTGGCGACACATACTTGTCATCGCAGAAAGTTTGTTTTTTGGCAGCGACTCTTGTTGGTCGCCGTTGAAAGATAGACTTTCAGTGTCAATATCTCTAGTCGCCGTTGAAAAGCTTACTTTTAGCAGCAACGAGTTGCATCACCACTGAAAGGCCCACTTTCAGCGACGACCTTTTTTGGTCGCCACCAAAAGTCGTCGTTGAATATCCTTTTTTTTGTAGTGCATGGGAACTTATAGCACCTCACATTCATTTTCTATCAAGATTTTTTGTTTAGTTGAATTTTCAATCAAGACATACTGGTATTTTTTTTAACCAAATGAAACTTTATGACACCAATGTAATGACCCTCAAATTATTGTCTTGAACTTAGCTTTGAGCTAATGAAGAGTATCATTGTTGTTTGGTGTAGTGTCGAAGGGATTAGGACCAGAGGAAGAATCAAAATGGACCAAATTGGAGAAAGAAAATAGAGCGCCTTTATGCTGCGGCAAGTAATAGTTGCACTGCGGAGAGATCTGTCAATTTTTTTAATATGAATGAGACAGAGATGACTCAAATCACAGCAAACTTATCATACGTTATGGCGTTAGTCAAAAAATTATGATAAATCTAGATGCGAACCAATCTATGTGGAAGGAAGAAATTAGAGAAGAAATGTGAGAGCTTTGTTATGGCTTGGGATACTCAACCTTAAGGAGCAATTTTTGGACTTTGGGAGCTTGGATTTTGGTTGGTAAATGGATTTTACTCCCTCTCCTTTCTTTTTTGATCATTTTTGGTGTGCAATTCATGGGAGTATGATGAGTTTCAGTTTAGGTGAAGTTTCTACTGATTAAAATAGTTGTAAATTTGTTATAGATGTGTTATTTAGTAGTCCTTTGGCTTGGGTGTGAGTTTTGGAAGGATTATGAATGGTTAAGTTAAACCATAACCTTGAAAGTGTTGAGGAAACTTGAAATTTGAGATTTGAGTGGTTGTTTTATGGTTTGAATGTGTGTGATTCATTGATGTATGCTTGTGCTATTGTAATCATGGATTTATCATCATTTAGCTTGTTTGGTTGAATTATGAATTATTGGGATCAGTGGCGGACCTAGGACTTAAGGTCAGTGTGGGCGACATAATCTGAAGGAGATTTAATTTAATGGTCTCTCAACTCTATCCCTTACTAATTTGGGTTTTAGAAAAATAAAATGACATTTGTTATAAAAATTATTTGAGGGTTTAAGTTAGTTGGACTCACCTCTAGTAGATCACCTTAACATTCATACACATGAATATTAGTATATGGTTGGTTTTGGGCGATAAAGACATATGATATCACGTGGTATACTGATCCACTTGTGGAACATGTGAGGCCTCATGTCCAAGTTGGGAGATTGATAGATGTATATTCCTGCCACTATATCCTCTTCCTATGGCTAGGAGAGGAAGTGCCAGTGGATTTAGAGATGTACCTTCCCTATATCACAACTAGTTTAAGTGGTCCAGGAGAAGGAGAACCACGTGGTATTTCTCCCAGACCATGGTTATTCCTCCCCTAGACCATCCAAGTTAGTGGTGATTTAGAGAAGATGCATTTCCAAACCCATTGCCACTTAGCTCTCCTGGACATAGGAGAGGATTTAGTATCAAGAATATAAAACCATCAACCTTACCACTTGGCCACTAGTGGTTCAGTATACAATGTGGTATTTCTCATTATCATGATCATCCAAAACCGTCAATGTACTCATGGTCATGTGTGATGATGTTATCATGCTATCAAGTTCAATACTCACATATGCGTATATATATCATTAACATCATCATATAACAAGCTATATCCATAGTGTGGATGCTACAATGTCTCATACCATCAACCAATACATACTCATACAAAGATAAGGAAAACGGATATCATTTCCTCACGAGCCGCACTTGGGGCATATTGTAATATGAAAAGAACAAACATATATATATAAATAGGAAACATACAACGTGCACAATATATACCCTGGTTACCTCAGATTACCTATAGACAACACACACATAGAGGAGATCGGTACATCAGAGCACCAACAGTGAGTTAAACTCATCCAATCAACCAATTAAGCTCTACAATATCATAGTATCTCCAATTAATATAATACCCGCATAAATCAAAACTCATAATTTAACTATCCAAACTTAACCCATGGATCCAATAGCATAAACATGCATCAAGAAGCTCCAACACACATCAAAACCATAAATGTCTACATACCTTTCGAATTTCTTGCTTCCATAACCACCCCAAGCTTAAGGTTCCTCATCAATCACAAATCATCCAAAACTCATACCCAATCCAAAGAAACACCAAACAATATATCAATAACTCATTTTCAATCATTTTAATTGGTGAAAACCTCTACTAAATCGAACTCAATCCCAACTCCATGGATTTCATCTCAAAAATAGAAGGAAAACGGAAGAGGAGAAGTCAGAGATCACATACTAACCAAGATTGAGGCTTCTTAAGGTAAAAAATCTCTCTCAAGATTGTGAATTACAAACCCTAATAGAGAAAATCTCCTTCCTCTCCAATTTCTTCTACTCTCTCGACTAGTTTGTGATTTGATTCAAGCAAATTTTAACAATCATGCCACATCTCCAACAATCACATTGCGGCATGAGACTTCTCGACTTAAAAATAAAATTTGAAAATCATAACTCGACCATTACGGAGGCCTGGCTGCTTACCACGGCATGATCCCTTTATGTTTCTATTTTCAAACTTTGTCTCACATTGATCTTTCCTTTGGTACTAGTTTCTCTGATGCTACACCATATACAAGGCAACTTCTCATTAGCTCAAGGCTAAGTCCAAGGTAGTATATAGAGATGTTACATTTGATAGAAGAATTTCAGCTGATTGAAATTCAAATTTTGAGTCAAGTATAATTTGTGAAAATAGAAAACTCGTCTGAAGCAATGACAAAGTTCATATGATATTAGAGTGCAAAAGGAGTTCAAAGTCAGTCCCTTTGATAGGTAAACTTATGTTTTGAAAATTCAAACTTTGAAATGAGAATGTGTAAGTCTGATTAAAGGTTCCTCTGATAGATGAATTTTGAAAGTTCAAAATTCAAATTTCAAAAAATAAAATTCTTGTGCCATATTGAGTCACTCACTGACAGACGAACTTTGGTTCCTCAAAATTTCTTTTTCGAGTGCACTATAGCAATATGAGACAATTGTTCACACTTAACAGATGCACTTTAAACTTAAAATTTTGTATGTTCTAACATGAGAAATATTTATCAAAATCAAAACTCGAATTTCACTTTTAAATAGATAAAATTTGGAACTTCAACATTAAAGTCTTTAACTTATGGTCTATATGAAATTTATCTATTGACATCCCAAAATTTAAATTTCAAAGTGTTGGACACATTAAATACGGTTAGTGAATAACTAGTTTTGCAAAATAACCATTGGGTAATGTCTCTAACGGCTAGATCTTGTGTCTAAAGTATAATTAAGATATAAATCTATAAATAGAACTTCATTTGAAGTTGTGGAAAACAATTTAAATATTTTATATATTGAAATTTTGTTAAAATCATTAGAAAAAGCCTTCGACTCACTACACTTAATTTATTGCACTTCAACTGTCACATTTACTCTATATTAGAAAGTTTCTCTTGTTGTAATCAATCTTTTCTTCATATGGAAGAAATATTTTCTTGTGAGGGGTTTTCATAAGGGATTTAGAAAACACTTTGCTAGAGTACAGAGTGAAAATTTGTAAGCTCTTAGAACAGAGCACAAGGCTATATTGTAGCATTGCAATGAGCCAATTGAATTCTTGCAAGATAGTGAAAAATCTCAAGTAGTGACTTGAGGACTAGATGTAGGTCAAAAGGAGTAGACCGAACCAAAATAAATCTTTGTATCTTCTCTTTCTCTACCTTGCAAACTGCCCTTTTATATTCTGCACTTTGTTTTCTGCAACTTTTACTTTCACTGCTCTTTTCTAATTTTGCAAAAAATTTTAAACTTCCCAATTCACTTCCCCTCTTGGGAAGCCAGCAAACCTAACACAACCCAACACAAAGGCGATCGATACTTCTGACCATACAAAGCCTCGTAAGGTGCCATTTGTATACTTGAATGGTAGCTATTATTGTAGGCGAATTCGACCAACGGAAGATACTTGTCCCAATTGCCCCTATCCTCTAGATCACAAGCTCGAAATATATCCTCTAGAGTTTGAATTGTTCTGTCAGTCTACCCATGAAATTAAGGATGATACATAGTACTAAAATTCAACCTTGTCCTCATGGCCTCTTGAAGGGACCTCCAAAATCTCGATGTGAACCGGCGATCATGATCCGATACAATACTTTTCAGGACACTGTATAGTTCTACCATCTCATTCATATATACCTGAGCTAATTTCTCCATGGAAATGGTTTCTAGAGGTTGTAACATTCCTGTTGGAAGTTGATGCTCTATTTTAACTTGTTGGAAAACCAAACATTGAGCCACATACTCTGCTATATCCTTCTTCATTCCTGGCCACTGGTATCCCTTCTTTAAATCCTGATACATTGTGGTTGTACCAGGATGAATGGTATATCTACTCTTATGAGCTTCCTTTAAAATGATTTCTTGCAATCCAACAACATTTGGCACAGAAATTCGATCTGTTCTCAAATGCCATCTTCAAAAGTATCAAAATCTTGAGTTTCTACTATTTCAATTTGTTCTCAAATGCCCTGGAGATATTCATCCTCCAACTGTGCAAAACAAATTTCTCTTAATAGATCACTTGACACCTTTATGGATCCCACAACTAAAACTCCTAGGTGCACTGAGATGAATATGCTTAGATCCCTTAGACTTTTATCAACTGCCACTCCCTCATCATTATCGTAGCTACGTGAATTGACTTTATACTCAAAGCATCCACCACTACATTAGCTTTACCAAGATGATATTTAAGGGTGAAATCGTAATCCTTCAAGAATTCTATCCAACGTCATTCCCTCATGTTCAACTACATTAGCTTTATAGTCATTGAACACCTCAAACTGAGCCCTATAAAGATGGTGTCTCCATATCTTTAAAGCAAACACTACAGCCGCTAGCTCAAGGTCAAGAGTAGGATAATTCTCTTCATGAGACTTCAATTGTCACAACGCATAGGCCACTACTCTACCTTGTTGCATTAACATACACCCTAAACTCTTCTTAGAGGCATCTATGTAAACTGTGAATAACTCAAATAGGTCAGGGATGATCAACACAGGGGTGGAAGTTAGATGAATCTTTAACTTTTAAAATGCTCTCTCACACTTATCATCCTAAATGAAAGGTTGATCATTGTGAGTTAATCTTGTTAATGGTATGACACGTTGTAAGAATCCCTTAATGAATCTCCTATAGTAACCAGTTAAACCTAAAAAGCGATAAATCTCCATCATTGATTGTGGCCTTTCCCAATTCAACACTGCTTCCACCTTACTAGGGTCTACTGCTACACCAGTTGCCAAAACCACATGACCCATAAATTTCACCTTATTCAACTAGAATTCACATTTACTCAGTTTGGCATATAACTAGTATTTGCACAACACTTGTAACACAATGTGAAGATGATGCTCATGTTCTTCCTCATCCCTGGAGTATATCAAGATGTCATTAATGAATACCATCATAAACTTGTCCAAGTATAGTTAGAAAACCCTGTTCATATAATTCATAAAAATCGTAGGAGCATTTGTTAAACCAAATAGCATCACCAAGAACTCATAGTGTTTATACCGAGTTTGAAAAGCCATTTTAGGTACGTCTCTTGGACACACTCTGAGTTGGTGATAACTAAACCTCAAGTCAATTTTTGAAAATATTGATGCACCAACCAACTGATCAATCAAATCATCAATTCGTGGCAGAGGATACTTGTTCTTAACTGTCACCCGATTCAATTGCCTATAATCGATACATAACTGGAGGCTATCATCCTTTTTCTTAACCAGTAACACCTGAGTTCCTCATAGAAAGACACTTGGTCGAATGAAACCCTTCTTTAACAATTCCTCAATTTGCCTTTTGAGTTCTTTCAATTCTGAAGGCGACATTTGATATGGAGCCTTAGAGATAGGACTTGTTCTAGGAACTAAGTCAATGGAGAATTGTAGCTCCTGCTATGGTAGCAAGCTAGTGACCTCCTTCAGAGATACATTAGGGTACTTTTAAAAAATGAGAAAATTTTCTAGTCTTTCTTCCCCTTCCGAATGAAAAGAAAAGAAAACCAAAAATCCTTGACACCCTTTCCTCAAATATCTTTCTACTTGAGCAAAAGACAAACAAACATCTTCTATATGTCCTTGAACACTAGGAATGTTCACAAGTAAGGATACTATTTTTCGAGCACAATCCAGAATAACATTGTTTACCTCTAACCAATCTATTCCAATGATAACATCAATACTCCTCATTAGCAAACAGATTAAATCTAGAGTAGTGCTTCGATTTTCAAAGCAGACCACGCAGTTCAAATAAGCTTGAGTAATCCTTACCAAAATCCCCTATGGGCATAGAGACAAACAATTCAAAAGGCAACTCTACTGCCACCATTCCCAGTTTCCAAGCATAATCAAAAGACATGAAAGAATGTGATGCACTAGTATCAAATAAAACATGAATGGTAAAACCATTGAGTTTAAGAATAATTGAATCATGTTTAGTGCCGCATTTTCTTCATGTCTGGATATTGCAAAGACTTGACTAGGCATCGTCGGCTTTCTAATAGAATCATCACGCCTGGGCTCATGACAACCACGTGAAATATGACCTAGCTTCTTGCAATTGTAACAAATCAAACATGGTCGATTGCTATAATTCAACACATACTTTGCACAAGGAGTTGAAACATTAGTCAAACTTGGTTGAGATGACACCATGCCTCTTCTCATAAAGTTGCTCTGTCTAGAGCTGCCTTGATCAAAGCCACCTTTGTAAAACTGTCCTCTACCAAACTAACCTTGACCAAATCTACCTCTTCCCCTACCAAACTTGCCTCTTTCCCATCTAGAACTACTACTACCGCTGCTATTCCTAGATCCACTTCCTTTACTGATTCCTCCGGTTGGTCCTAGATGAGAAAAGGCTTGAATCATTGAACTTTTCTTCTCTTTCTCAGTCTTTTTCATTCGCTTGGACAACACCTAGAGCTTGGCACACAAGTCCTCAAAAGAGGTAAAATCAACAACAAATAAGCGCTCCTTGAGTTCTAGTTGGGCACCTTCAAGCAAATGTTATGCCTTCCATACATCATCAGCATAATTCTTTAGGTAAGTAGAATATTTTGCCAAATCCAAGAACTGATCAATATAGTCATCTGCTAACAAGTTCCCCTATTGAAAAATCAAAAACTTTGTTGTTTTTTACATCATTAAGGCAGGAGTAAAATAGGGCGCAAAGAACTGTTCCTTAAACTAATCCAAGTTTAAAGGAACATCTATTGCTTTAACACTTGGCATAACACTCCTCCCCCACTGTTTAGCCTTCTTTTGCAGCTTAAATACTGCTAACTGTACTCTCTGCTTTAAGGTATAATACATAACGACAAAGATAGTCTTTGATGTGTCTATTTTATACATGTAAAATATCCATATTTAAGCTCCAAATTACATCTAAATGTGTTTACATTGGTATATTTTAGTATGATTTTACATATTTTTGTGTTTCATGGTGTTATATGCTCATTTGGAAGCATTCGGAGCAAAAATGTTACAAGCCGTTCATGCTAAAAAGCTTCGATACCTTTCAGTATTTTGATCATAACTCTCACGTATGAACTTTGATTGAGGAGATTTAAGATTCGTTGGAAATATAAGACATAGACCTACAACTTTCATATTTTTAGTTTTACAAAATTTCAACTTTATCATGGTGAAAATCAAACTCAAATTGTTAAAATGAGCTGGTGACTTTCTAAAGCTGAACGAAGTACTGTCCGCACCACTGAAGCACCTGGCGCCGGGTCAAACCCATCTAGTGCCAGGTCAATGTTTTTTTAATGATTTTACAGTATTTAGAAGCACCCGATGCCATATTGAATGATTATATGGCCACCCAGCACCAGGTCAAACAACTAAAGTCCATGAAAACATGTTTTTGATGCGTTTTGGTGATATTTTTGGGCTTTTATAAGCTTCTATACTTTTTCTATATAGGGAGACACGGTAGAAATACACCCGAAGCCAAGAGAACACGGTTCAAGATGCATCTGGGAGCAACTAGGAGCATCATATAGAGAGAGAGCAAGGAAATCTAGGGAGTATTAGAGATAGATTCATTCTCTTCTACTAAAACTCTGTTTTCTTATTATTCTTATTATGATTTGGAATTTTAGTTCTGATTTAATTTCTATTTCCATGAGTAGCTAAATTTCTCAGTCAGGGATAGAAATATAGCCTGACTGTGATAGATTAGATTTGTTTCTCTAGTTAAGACTCTCTTGATTTATTCTTAAAAGTTATATTTAATTTATCTTTTTATTATATTTATCTCTTTTGTTCATTCATGTGGATTTTATGCCTGATCACCATATAATCTAATTAATGGATAAACTTAATGGATTGAGAAGTGAAGAGTGAATCGAGATATAGAGAGATAAACATGAATAACTAATCTAGAGATAAAATTAGTAATTCATGGTAATATAAGTTGTAATTTTCAAGATTTAATTACAAACTTTAGTTGCATGAGAGTGAATTGAATCCTAATTAAATAAGGACTAATTGACCGAGAGGTAATTATAACACTTTAGGAATAACGATCACTATAATTATACAGAGTCTAGCTAAGGAATAGAATCTAGTTATCTCGTAAGGTGAATCCTGACCCCTTGACACTTTTAGAACTGAATCGAAACTCAGACATTGTTTTGTTTTCTATTTCTTTTCTTTTTAACTTGAATTCTCAATTTGATTATCACTTGCTTTTGGGATTAAAAGTTTGGACTATAAATTTACTACCACCCTTAGGTTTGACCTCTAGAATACTCCAAAGATTTTTATTACTGTCATCGATCCTGTATACTTGCAAGATATAGATCAAGTTTTTAGCGCCGTTGCTGGGGAGGTTAACGGATTTATTAGTTCATTATTTTTAGTCCTTATATATATATTTATATTCTCTTCTTCAAATTCTTTTCTATCCCTTGCTACATATTTTTAAGATCTAAAAAGTCTTGATAGTAATTCTGAATTGATTGCTATTAATCCTAAAATTGAATATGCTTGCAGGGAGAATCGAGTTAGAAGGAGGCGTGAGATGGCTAATGAAATTGTGTCTGCTGGGGCTCAAGCTAATTTACTTTGGAGGGATGCAGATAAGCCTACAATTTTTGGTAGCCCATCATGTATCAGGCTGAGTCAGAATGCCAGAAAGTATAAGTTTAAAACAATTCATTTGAACTCTCTTCCCCAATTCCATGGGTTAGGAAGTGAGGACACACTCAGATTCCTCAAAGATTTTTATAATGCTGTGGATCAAATTCCTCTTTACAATATAACTGAAGAGGAACTCAAAATGAGATGCTTCAATTTATGCATGAAGGATACGGCAAAGCAGTGACTTCTCAACCTTCCAGAAAGTTCTTTAACTACGTGAAGGGAAATCTATGATGCTTTTATTGCAAAGTTCTATTCTCGACAAAGGACTCTAGAGTTGCGAGATAAAATTTACAACTTTGTTGAGCTAGATGGTGTACCTTATTATGAGAGTTTGGATCACTACAAACTACTTCTGAATCAATGTCCACATCACGGGTTTAGCGATATGATGATTGCCCAAATTTTTTATAATGCGCTATCCTAACCTACTCAATTTGTGGTGGATATAGCTATTGGAGAAGGTGCTGTTACTGCAGCATATATGATGAATATATATGAGAGAGTGGCAGTTTAACCTAGATAGAAGGGTGTGAGAGGTAGAAAGTTTCAAGTGCATGAAATCATTGATCGCCCTGATGCGACTGCTCAACTTGAGAAAATAAATCAACACATTGACCTCTTTTTCCAACAACAGAGCAGAAATTTTAATCTCCCTAAAGAATCATGCTCTGTATGCAGTGATTCAAGTCATATTGCAGATACATATGTGCACATGATTGAAGGGAATGTGGAAGTTAATTATATGGGATTAAATGCTAAACGTCCACAATGTTTGTAAAGGAAGAATGATCCTTTTTCAGGCACATATAATCTTGGGTGGAGAAATCATCCAAATTTTTCTTTGGAAAAATCCACCAGGATTTCAGCAACAGAAGACTCAGGTACTCTCTCAGTTACCTACACCATCAGCAGGAAAGACTCCTTAACTCAAGGAGATGTTCTCTCAATTTATGGCAGGCCAGGCAACAATTAATAAGAATCTGGATCAATTCATGGTTAGCTAGGCAGCAATTAATAAGAATTTTGATCAATTTGTGGCTAGTTAGATCACTACAAATAATGCTACTCAAGCTGCGATCCGAAACATAGAAATCCAGGTGAATCATCTCACTAATCTAGTGGCAAATGGAAGTCCAGGAAAGTTCCCTAGCAACACAGAAGTAAATCCCAAGGAGAATGTGATGGCTATAAGTGTGAGGGAGAAGGTAAAAGAGAGTGATGGGGGAGATAAAGAAAAAATTGAATTAAAGCAAAAGAGTGGGGTGAGGGAGCATGATGAAGAAGAAGGGAGCTCTAAGTCAAAGGTTGAAGGAGATAGTCAAGCCCCTGAAACAATACCTTATCAACCTCCCATACCCTTTCCACAAAGGTTGAAAAAGGCAAAGCATGATGAAAGCTTCCAAAAATTCCCTGAGATATTCAAGAAGCTGCAAGTCAACATTCCATTCATTGAAATTTTGGCCAAGATGCCTAATTATGTTCAACATATCAAGACTCTCCTCTCTAATAAAAAGAAGCTCAAAGAGTGTGCTACAATAACTTTAACTGAGGAGTGCAATGCCATATTGCAAGGAAAGCTACCTCCAAAGTTAAAAGATCCGGGAGGTTTCTCTATTCCTTACACTACTAGTTTTACTGTCATTCATAATTGTTTATGTGATTTAGGTGCAGGTGTTAACTTCATGCCTTACTCACTTTGCAAGAAACTAAGAATCACAGACTTGATGCCCACAAATATCACACTCAAATTGGTAGACAAATCTCTTTAGTACCCTGTAGGAGTGGTCGAGGATGTTTTGGTAAATGTTGGTAAACTTTATATTCTTGTTGATTTTATGGTTTTAGAGTTAGAAGAAGAAATAGATGCCTCTCTAATCTTAGGAAGACCATTCCTATTTACTGCGGGTGCCTTAATTGATGTGCCAAAGGGAAAATTGACATTTAGAGTAGGGAATGAAATAGAGGAATTTAATTTCACTAATACTTTTGATATTCCCTCTCTTAAAAAGAATTGTTGCAGCATAGATGTGATATAGGTTCCTCAAAAGCAAGAATTGAAATTTTCTTCTAGATCTTTAGATAATAATAAAGGTCTTTTCTATAAGGCTATTAAAGAGGAAGTTAAGATTAAGAAGAAATTAGCACCATCTAGTCCTGGCAAGAAAAGAAGCAATTTTGTGATCCAAACGAATTGTCTGATACCAACTTTTATCATAAAAAGTCTCTCTAAGGGAAGGATAAAATTAAAGTTGAGGAAAAAGCTAATTCCTGAATCTAAAGGGCTTAGACCAAAGGCTTTGAAGGATGTCATCTCGTGATCTCATAATCTATCTGGCTATCAACGTTAAATTTAGCGCTTATTGGGAGATAACCCAACATTAGTTTTCTTCTTTTATTTTCTATTTTTGTTTTCTTACTCTTGTTACCCCAAACTCTATCCCTCAAGACTTTTTGCAAGATTAAATTGATTATGGTGAAAACAAGCTTGGAACAAATACAAAAGACTCCAAAGAATATATCCAGTATCATTTATAAATCAGGGGAGTCTTAGTTCCTTTATCTTTTATTTTATTCCTGCAACATTGAGGTCAATGTTGGATCTAAGTGTGGGGGGAGTTTATTACATGCTCTTAGTTGATCAGTCCTAAGAATTATGCTGATGTGCTGAAACTAAGAAAAATTTTTTGTGCTTAATTGATTTTATTTAGATTTATTTTGCTTATTTTTCTAAGCTAGTGGTTATGTCTGTCACCATAGGGTACTTAATTATTGTGCTTAATAGGGTAAGATAGTTAATTTACAAGTCAAGAACATGAGTCTTGAGACTATGAAATTTAGCACTATAACTTAGTATGTGGTAGGTGTGGAAAAGTAACTGAGTTTGTAGGAAGATCGATTATATATTTATTTCTGAACTCGGGTATTTACAATCATTATGTATGAATTTATTATTTAGTTAGAGAGATGATTCAAGGTTAAAACGAAAAAAAAGTAATATATATATCCACTTCACTGACTTAAACTGTGCTTAGTAACAGATGGGCTTCACCAAAAAGCATTGTCTTTTACGTAAAATAGTGCAGTATGAGTTATGAGTGTGCTAAAGGCATCTTGGTGCAGTGGGCTATATAGCTTGAGTAACCAAGGGTACGTATCACAAATACGAGATCTTCACGTCAAAAGAGCACATAACGGCCCAAGAAAAAACAAATAAATCCCTAGATAAAATTGAAGCACAAAATGTGCAGGGAAATTAAATAAATTCTTGTTGATTTCCATTGCACATGAGTTGAGTTGAGGTTTATGCATAACTGATTGAGCTATTTTAAGTTCTTAAATAAGTGTTATAATTTTCTTCTTCTTGTTTAGTTGGTTGTCTACATTTGTCACATACTAAGTATACACTCCCACTAAAGTCTCATGGACTAATAGGAATGATAAGTGAGATGCTATTAATCTAATGTTTAATTTATTGAGTATTTCTTTTATTTATATTGGTGATGAACTATTACTGGTAAAGATTAGTGAGTTTAATGAATCTAGGAATTAACTTTGAGAGTAGTACAATTTTAGTCTTGCTTGAGGACAAGCAAATGTTCAAGTGTGGGGGGATTTGATGTGTCTATTTTATATATGTAAAATACCTACATTTAAGCTCCAAATTGCATCTAAATATGTTTATATTGGTATACTTTAGCATGATTTTACATATTTTTGTTTTTTCATGGTGTTATAGGCTTATTTAGAAGCATTTGGAGCAAAAACGTTACAAATCGTTCATGTTGAAAAGTTTCAACACCATTTGGTATTTTGATCATAACTTTCACATATGAACTCCGACTGAGATGATTTAAGATTTGTTGGAAATATAAGACATAGACCTACAACTTTCATGTTTTTAGTTTTCCAAAATTCCAACTTTATCATGGTGAAAATCGAACTCAATTTGTCAATATGAGCTGGTGACTTTTTGAAGCTAAACAAAGCACTGTCCGTACCACTAAAGCACCCAGCGCTAGGTCAAACCCATCTGGCACCGGGTCAATGATTTTACAGCATTTAGAAGCACTTAGCACCATATTGAATGATTATATGGCCACCAGACGCTGGGTCAAGTAACAAAAGTCCATAAAAACATGTTTTTAACATGTTTTGGTGATATTTTTGGACTTTTATGGGCTTCTATACTTTTTCTATATAAGAAAACATGGTAGAAACACACCCGGAGACAAGAGAACATGATTCAAAATGCATATGGGAGCAACTAGGAGTATCATATAGAGAGAAAGAGCAAGGAGATCTAGGGAGTGTTAGAGATAGATTCAGTCTCTTCTACTATAACTCTGTTTTCTTATTATTCTTATTATGATTTGAGATTTTAGTTCTGATTTGATTTCTATTTCCATGAGTAGCAAAATTGCCTAGTCAGGGGTAGGGATGTAGTTTGACTGGAATGGATTGGATTTGTTTCTCTAGTTAAGACTCTCTTGTTACGTTTTTAAAGTTATATTTAATTTATCTTTTTATTATATTTATCTCTTTTGTTCATTCATGTGGATTTTATGCTTGATTACCATAGAATCTAATTAATGGGTAAACTTAATGGACTGAGAAGTGAAGAGTGAACTTAGATACAGAGAGATAAATATGAATAACTAATATAGAGATAGAATTAGTAATTCATGGTGATATAAGTTGTAGTTTTTAAGTTTTAATTAGGAACTTTAGTTGCACAAGAGCGAATTGAATCCTAATTAAATAAGGACTACTTGACCGAGAGGTAATTATGACACTTTAGGAACAACGATCACTATAATTATATAGAGTCTAACTAAGGAATAAAATCTAGTTATCTCATAAAGTGAATCCTGATCCTTTGACACTTCTAGAACTGAATCGAAACTAAGACATTGTTTTGTTTTCTATTTCTTCTCTTTTTAACTGAATTCTCAATTTGATTATCACTTGCTTTTGGTATTAAAAGTTTTGAACTATAAATTTACTACCTCTCTTGGGTTTGACCTCTGGAATACTGTAGAGATTTTTATTACTTTGATCGATCTTATATACTTGCAGGATACCAATCAGTCTCCAATTGATCAGTTTATTGTTCAGCCGTTGTAGGTTCCATATTACCTTTGAAGGCTGTGGATTGAACTTTTGAAAGTTTTTCAATTGAGCAGAGATACCCCTCCTTTCAACTCTCGGGGCCCTATCTTTTTCCATCATATTTTCAACTTCCTTTGCATTAAAGTCCACATACATACTAGCCTCTTCATTCACACCACCCTGTCCTTACTGATTCAGTTGTTCTTGCACTCTATTCAAAGTTTTCTCCTGATTTCAGACTCGATTATTCATCCATAACAACATCTCATTCATCTGTCTCATATGGTAACTATTGCTTTGCTTTCCCCTATGAGCCATGTTCCCCTATACACAAGTAGTAACATAATTACCACAAGGGAATACATGAGTTTATGTCAGACAATATTGTGCCAAGTATCACTACACACAGAAGCAATGGCCTGAACCACTACTCTGATACCAAAATGTAACACCCTATAAAATTCACCACCAAAATGCTCAAAACCACAAAAATAAGACAAAATTGGGCTAAGGCTGCGACTTGCTACAGTGCCAAGGTGGCTTTAGAGAAACAGAATAGAATGGCACCGCGGCCTACCTTCTAGCACCGCAATGCCAATGATAGCACCTATATTAGCAAATTGCTGATTTTTTGAGTGAATTTCCTACATGGGGAGCTTCACGGTCCAATATCCAATTGACTTGATTCAAACTTCTACAAGTCACTCTAATCTCAATCAAACTATAGACACCAACACACTCTAGAATACCTTCGTATGGAGATTTTAGATACCCGAGACTGAAAAGGATCTATTTTAGACCAAAACTTGGCATTTGGACCTCCAAATGCCAAATAAAACTACCAATAACCAAACTAACTCCTGACCCGATTCCCAAATGCCCTTAAGACTGGGTTGAGGGCGATCCCATTTTAAAGAAACCATTCCTATAGGATTTGACCCCCTTGACAACTAGTGGGTTACATACCGATTGGATTTTCCTGCAAGTATACAGGGTTGATCGCAGTAATAAAAATATCTCCGGAGTATTGCAGAGGTCGAACCCAAGGGAGGTTGTGATTTACTCAATTAGATAATTTTAGTCAAAACAAACAATTTATGAAAGTTAATCAGATATTAAACTAAGAGAAATTAACAATGAAAGCAACTAATTTGGTTTGATTCAATCACTGAGAGTGTTAGGGAATTGGGTTTCATCTTCCTGGGACAACTAAAGTTACTCTTAACTTTACTCCTTATAATTATAGTGACAGTTATTTCTAAATTATCCTAATTACCTTTCAGTCAATTAGTCTGTATTTAATTAGGTTTAATCCACTCTCGTGCAACTAAAATTCCTAATTAAATCTTGAAGCTATAACTAAAATCACCATAAACACCTAATTCTATCCCTAGAATTATTGTTTATGTCTATCTCTCTAGGTTTAGGTTTGCTCTTCACCTTTCAGTCATCAAGCTTACCCACAGAATGAATTTCATGGTGGCCAATCACAAAACCCACAATAAGGCACAAAAGAGATAGATATAATCAAACATACATATATTGGAAAAATTCAATCATAAATAAGAGTCATCATCCAGAGTAAACTCTAATTAATTCCAGTTAGACTACATCTCTATTCCTAACTAGGAAGATTAGCTACGCATAAACATAGTTCTTAGATTCAAAATAAGAGTAATCTCCCAAATCATCTGAACAAAATCTAAAGAAAGAAAAGTAGAAGAAGAATGGATTGATTCAGCTTCACTACGCCTTAAGTACTTTCAGATTTGTCTTCAGAATACTCTCCTTAGCTCCAGAGAATTTCAGATAAATCTTCGGGCTCGTGATCGTACCTCTCTCTTTTTGTTCTTTTTTTTCTTTTAAAACTTCTCCCCCCCATCAATCTCGTACGACCCTCGTATATTATTTAGATTTTTCCTTAAAGATCCTTCACCCAGCGCCGGGTTATGTATTTTTTTATCCAGCCGGCGCCGGGTGAACAACGTAAAATTGTTTCTTCGTGATCCACCCGGCGCCGGGTGGATTGATGCTGTGGTTGACCCGACGCCGGGTCAACTCGTACTCTGAGCAGATCTCGTCTCCTCACCCGCGGCCGGGTGAGAGTAATAATTGGGAACCGGGTGGATTTTTTTCCTATGTCTTCTTGTCTTTTTCTTTCACTCTAAAATCTCTATTTGTTCTTCAAATTTTCCTGAAATGTAAATATATCTCAATTTAATTAGAATCATGCAAATTTGATATCAAAACTTAATATTTTTCAAGCAAAATAATATCAATTATGGGTATTTTATAGGTATAAAATAGACATATCAAATCCCCCCACACTTGAACTTTTGCTTGTCCTCAAGCAAACACTAAGCATAAGATCAAAGAATTTTTCTACATAAAATTCACATCCACCTATTTCCAAAATTTAAGAACAACATACTACCTATCCAGTCAAAGAGTACAATATATAAATGAAATGTTAAGCTCAATATCCAGCCAATCAGTTCTTTTTCATATTCACTAACCCAATGGTGTGTGTGTGCTGACCAAGCTATAATTAGTGTCAATAACCAGTCAGACAAGTGGATTGAAAATTACAATACTTATTTAAGAACTTACAACATCTCAATTAGAAATCATACGAGTATCAATTTAAGAACAGGAGATCCTCAGGTTTAATTTCATGCTCCAAGGCATTTTCTAATATTATTTTTCCCCGCACATTTTGTGCTTCAATTTTATCTGGGGATCATTGCTTTTCTTCGGCCGTCATGCGCCCTTTTTACGCGAAGGTCTCGTATTTGTGATGCGTACCCCCGGTTACTCAAGCTAACATCACTTTGGCACAAAGATGCCTTTGGCTTACTCATAGCTCACTTTGCACTTTTTGACGTGAAGGTCTCACATTTGTGATGCGTACCCCCGGTTACTCAGCACAGGTCAAACTAGTGGAGTGGATAATTTTTCATTTTTTTTTTTAGCTTCCTGAGTCATGTCTCACAAATGATAATACTCATAAGTTCTAATTGAAACTAAGCAAGTTCAAAAATAAATATATAATTCACTATCTTACTTATTCGACTACTTATTTTCACCTCTCATAATCTAGCTATTATGCTCAATTTTGGGTTTCATGATTCCTTTCTTATTATAATTGGCTGTCTATCTCACTTAGTTAACAATGAAGCTTAAACTCACGACTTTCAAGATAGTAATTATACTTAAATAGCAGAAAATAGATGATTGTCAATTTAAAAATAGAAATAAATGCAAAGAATAAATTAGAAAATTTTCTAATTTATGCCCCCCCCACACTTAGCACGAACACTGTCCTCAGTGGTAAAAATGATAAACAAGACAAGTAAAAGGAAAACTAATACTTACCTGACGTATGTTGGTGGTTCAGTTTTCTCTAATCATTTTGCAACTGCATCTCAGGTACTATTCAGGTTATACAAAATCTCAGAGGAAAGGGGTGAAGTAGATCAAAAGACAATCAAAAGAAAAAAAATCTACTTAATTAGAAAAAAAAATGAAAAAGAAAGGGATAGACACTAGGACAAATGAAAACTAAATGATCGAAATCATAATGGTGGAGACTGTCTGGCCTGGATCAGCTGATGTAACAGTGCTTCAGTACGCTGCCGATGCTCTTCATCTCGCCTATCACGTTCAGCTTGTTCTCGTCTCATTTCCTCAATGGTCTTCTCCATGCGGGTGATCTTCTTGTAAAGGCGCTTCAGCAGGCTGCGCTTAGGTCGTGGTTGCTGAACCTGAACAGCTGGTTGTGATGGTTCAGGTTCCTCAGCTGGTTGTTCTGGGGCAGCTTCAGCCTCAGCAGTATCTTGTGCTTCGGCATTGGCGGTGGTGGTCCTTCACCTCTTCTTCTCCAAACCCCATCCACTTTTATATATCCCAGGGAACCAAATGTCTTCTCAGATAGTACGTCATTATCCGTTGGCGTTCTAGCGACCTCCCCACTTACATCAACTCCCACAGCCTCCATCAAAACATTAATCAGAACAGGAAATAAGAAGGCCGTCTTTTTCCGTTTGGCCTGGACGACTTCCCTGATAGAGCGGATGATGATATGGGCCAGTGGTATCCCTGGAATATTACCCATACCGTGTGTCATCTTATGGAGGAAGTACAAGTTGGTGAATCATACTTCATTCAGACTGCTTGCACGCGGTATGATATTGAAGCTCATGAGATATACAAGTAACTTGTGAGGAATGACCAAAGACTTTGCAAGAAAGGCTTGCCTTTGAGTACCTCTGGTGGATGCCCACTGGATCTGAAGATCGTTCATGGCGTGGAGAATATTCCAAGTGGGATCCGAAGAAATCCAATCTCCAGTAGAGTAATAGGACCCTGTTGAGGAAGTCCTAAGAACTGAGATAACCTCTCAGGTGTGATGATTACCGGAGTTCCCTTGACTGATGAAATTATGCTCTGTTCAGTTTTCAAGTCCTTTTGTTCAATGTTGGCATAGAATTGTTTAACTAAGTCGGGGTAGTGAGGGCCATATAATATGAGAATACCGCCCTATCCAAGTCATTGATAGAATTGGCTCAGATGAAATTGATCTTCAATTATTGGATGTATAGTCTTCTCATAAATGAATGTGTTGTCCTTTCTTGCATTGTACCAGGCTTCATTATCAGTGCTTGTAAATCTGGTTGAGTGAGGTGGATGTGGAGCAGATGGGTGAGATGAACTGGCGCTTGCCATATATGTGCCCAAAAAGCAAAGAGAAGGCTCTCTTACGTGCAAATCTCATCAAGAAAGTAATCAAGAATTAGGCTCATGCATTATCTAGCGGTAGTGTAACTGCATAACTAATGGTAGAATGAAATTTATAATCAACAATTACCCAGTATATCCAATAATATAATAGACATAACAAAATAAAAGGGGTGATCCCCACAGCATGCATGAAAATATGCAAATCAGTCCCATCTACGGGGTCCACACTAGAGTTGAAAGCAGTCAAATTAGTAACATGCAAATGTCATTTATCTGTACTCAAGTTTAAGAGGACCCTGAGGACACGCAAATCAAAAGACACATGATAGAACTGTTCACCAAGCAATAGGAACTAGGAGTGTAAACATGCACAAATAGAATGCAGCAACCATACGAAAGGTACATCAGAAACAACATATCCATTAATGCAGTACAGCATGTAAATAAGGAAAAACCACAGCGGCATATCATTGCGATTCTCAGAATGTCCGGGGACACTATTTCAGCCATTTGCTATTTCTAATCAATCAGCCCATAAAATTATTCAATATAAAGCACAAATCAAATGGGTTTGAAGTTGCTTAAATAATGTCCCGTGTCAGCAATGGTGGCAGCAATGAAAGAAACAAAGGGTAATAAACATACCTTGAGGCAAGAATCAAACTCTGAGTAAATAAACCACTAAACCCCAGACCACAGAATGATGAAACACTGAGAACCCACGCGTTGAAGCTAAGGATTTGTTATATCCACGGTTCAGAAAGCGTAAAGACGAAAATCAATCGGTGGATCTTGAAGAGGATGGGATTTAAACGGTGGAAATAAGGAGGGATGGGTGAGAAATGATGAAAAAGTGGCCAAAAGCTTGACTTTGGGTGTTGGAGAGGAACTGCCGGCGAGAAGGGAAGAGAAACGGCCGAAAAAAAATACGAGGAAGAAGACGCCTCCTCTGTTTAACTGTGACCACCCGGCGCCGGGTGGGTCCAATTTGATGGACCCGGTGCCGGGTGTACAACTATTTTTTTTTTTTCAAAAACTTTCTAAAACTTTCTTAAAGAGCTGACACTTCCCCCCACACTTAGAACGAAGCATTAACATAAAAATGAAAGAATTAATGGGTTAGAAACTTCCCTGATTTATCGCTGAACCTTGTATTGGCTTGGAGACGAGTTCCACGCTTATGATTTCGAACCTAAAAGTCATTAGAAAACAAATTTAAAGAAAAGAGAAAAATAAAGACAGGAAGAAAGATTGGGTTGCCTCCCAATAAGCGCTAAATTTAATGTCTATAGCTAGACTAAGCCGTGGCAAGGATGTCAAACTTCATTTAGAGGCACTGATTGTGGTGCATCAACTGATTCCCCTTCATAATAGATTTTAAGCCTCTGACCATTAACCACAAAACGATTTCCATCAGGTCCTTGAACTTCCACAGCCCCATAAGAATGCACATCAGTAATTTCAAATGGTCCCGACCATCTGGATTTCAATTTTCCTGGAAAAAATTTAAGGCGTGAGTTGAATAATAATACTTTCTGTCCAACCTTAAATTCTTTCTTTAGAATCCTTTTGTCATGCCAAGCCTTGGTTCGCTCCTTATAAATGCGAGCATTCTCAAAAGAATCCCGTCTAATTTCATCCAACTCAGTCAATTGGAGTAACCTTCGCTCACTTGCAGCTTTTAAGTCATAATTAAGAGTACGTATAGCCCAATATGTACGGTGCTCTAGCTCTACAGGGAGGTGACAAGACTTTCCATGGACCAATCTATAGGGAGACATTCCTAGAGGTGTTTTAAATGCAGTCCTGTATGCCCATAATGCATCATTTAATTTTTGTGACCAATCCTTCCGAGATGCATTAACAGTCTTATCTAAAATGCCTTTGAGTTCCCTATTAGAAACTTCAACCTGTCCACTAGTTTGAGGATGGTAAGTGGTGCTAGTTTTAAGATGACACCCATATTTCTTTAAGAGGGATTTAAATTGATAATTCTGAAAATGCACCCCATTATCACAAATAAAAGCTCGAGGGACACCAAATCTAGCAAACAACTGTTTCACAAATTTAACCACACTTGCGGCAGTGTTATTAGACAATGCAACTGCTTCTACCCACTTAGTGACATAATCAACACCAACTAAAATGTACAAGTTACCGTTAGAAGGAGGAAAGGGACCCATAAAGTCAAGTCCCCAAACATCAAAGGGCTCAACTTCCAGAATTCCAGTCTGTGGCATCTCATGACACTTACTAATGGAACCTGTCCTCTGGCACCTGTCACATTTTGTCACAAAAGTTCGTGCATCCTTAAAAAGGGTAGGCCAATAAAATCCACTTTGCAACACCTTTGCAGCTGTCTTGTCAGGACCATGATACCCACCATATGGAGAGGAATGACAATGTTCTAAGATAGGAGTCATCTCCATCTCTGGTACACATCTTCTTATAATACCATCAGCGCATCGCCTGAAAAGTAATGGATCATCCCAAAGATAGTGTTTGACCTCTGCTAAAAATCTCTTCCTCTGATGAAAATTGAGATCCTCTTGAATAATGTCTGCAACTAGAAAATTAGCAATGTCAGCAAACCAAGGCAAAAATAACTAATCTAGTGCCCACAATTTTTCATCAGGAAATTCCTCCTTAATAGGAATATCAGATTTAGGCACATGCTTTAATCTAGACAAGTGGTCAGCAACCAAGTTTTCAGAGCCCTTTTTATCTTTAATTTCCCAGTCAAATTCTTGCAAAAAGTAAAATCCATCTAATCAGACGAGACTTGGCTTCCTTTTTCTGCATCAAGTATCTAATAGCTGCATGATCAGTGTAAATAATGACCTTTGAAAGAGCAAGATATGATCTGAACTTATCTAGAGCACACACCACAGCCAAAAATTCTTTTTCAGTGGTAGCATAATTGAGCTGTGTATTATCTAAGACCCTACTTGCATAATAAATTACATGCAACTTCTTGTCTTTTCTTTGTCCTAATACTGCTCCAATAGCATAATCACTAGCATCACACATCAACTCAAAAGGAATGCTATAGTCAGGGGACACAACGATAGGAGCAGAAATTAAGGCCTTTTTCAAATAATTGAAAGCATTCAAACAACTGTCATCAAAGAAAAAACGAACATCTTGGACAAGTAGGTTAGTTAAAGGCTTAGCAATTTTAGCAAAATCTTTAATAAATCGCCTATAAAAACCTGCATGTCCAAGGAAACTCCTAATAGCTTTTACCATTGTAGGCGGAGGTAAGTTTTCTATAACCTCTACTTTAGCACGATCTATCTCAATCCCTTTTGCAGAAATTTTGTGCCCCAAAACTATACCTTCAGTCACCATGAAGTGGCATTTTTCCCAATTGAGCACTAGATTTTTCTCCTTGCACCTCTGTAAAACTCTTGCTAGATTAGACAAACAGATATCATAAGAGTGGCCAAACACAGAAAAATCATCCATGAAAACTTCAATTATATCCTCAACCATGTCAGAAAAGATAGCCATCATGCACCGTTGAAAAGTAGCAGGTGCATTACAAAGACCAAAAGGCATCCTCCTATAGGCAAAGGTGCCATAGGGACAAGTAAATGTGGTCTTTTCTTGATCTTCAGGGGCAATGAGGATCTGAAAGTATCCTGAATAACCGTCAAGGAAACAGTAATAGTCATGCCCAGCTAGTCTCTCGAGCATATTATCAACAAATGGCAAAGAAAAGTGGTCTTTGCGTGTCGCCTCATTTAATTTCCTATAGTCAATACAAACACGCCAGCCAGTAACCGTTCTTGTAGGAATGAGTTCATTCTTCTCATTTGGGACCACTGTTATTTCACCCTTCTTTGGAACAACCTGCACAGGACTCACCCAAGAACTGTCAGAAATTGTATAAATTATACCTGCATCAATGAGCTTGAGAACCTCAGCGTGTACAACTTCTTTCATATTAGGATTCAATCTCCTTTGATGCTGAACTTTTGGTGTAAAATTTTCCTCCATTAAAATCCTGTGCACACAAAGTGAAGGGCTAATACAATACCCTTTATGTCAGATATGCTCCAGCCAATAGCAGTTCTATGCTCCCTTAGAATTCTCAATAATTTTTCTTCCTGTTCAGAATTTAAATGAGCAGAGATAATGACAGGAAAGCTACTAGAGCTGCCCAAAAATGCATATTTCAAATGAGATGGAAGTTGTTTTAACTCAACTTGCGGAGGTGATTGTTCAGAAGGCGATGAGAGTGACTTCCCTTGTCCTAATGCCTCAAATTTTCTAAATTGTGATGTATATATAGGACCTAAACCTTCTAATTTCTTCACAGAATCAATAAATTTAACCTCTTCCACATGTTCATTAAGGTTCAATGCAATGCATGCTTCTAAAGGATCTTTATATAATTGTTTGACAGCATGTTCTTCAACTACTTTATCAATTATATCAACTCTAAAGCAAGATGCTCCAGTTTCATGAAATTTCATAGCCCTTGAAAATTGAAATTCTTCTCGCTCATCACCTACTCTCAAAATTAATTTTCCAGCGGGCACATCAATCCAGGCCCCAGCAGTTAACAAGAATAGCCTTCCAAGAATTAAAGACACATCTAAATCATCATCAGTATCCAATACTACAAAATCAGCAGGAATAATAAGATTACCGACTTTTACAAGCACATCCTCCATAATTCCCATTGGGTATCGTACTGATCTATCGGCCAGTTGTAGAGTCATACCTGTGGGCTTCAGCTCTGTAACCTCGAGCTTCTTACACAAAGAGTAGGGTAACAAATTTATACCTGCTCCAAGGTCACATAAACAATGTTTAACAAGTTGAGAGCCTATAACACAAGGAATAGAAAAACTCCCTGGATCCTTTAGCTTTTGGGGCAACTTCTTTTGCAGGATGGCACTGCATTCTTCATTCAAAGGGACTAGAGCACAATATTCCAAACTTTGATTGTTAGATACTAGCTCCTTGAGGAATTTGACATAAGATGGCATATTCGCTAGTACTTCAGCAAAAGTGATGTTGATGCGAAGCTTTTTGAACATGTCGAGGAACTTCTTGAACTTGACATCATGCATCTTCTTTTGAAGGCGTTGTGGAAAAGGAATAGAAGGAACATATGGTTTAACTTCAGTAGGTGTAAGATGATCCTGAGCAACATCTTTGGAATTAAGTTCCTTATTGTCCTTCTCATGTGCGCCCTTTTTCAAACTCTCATCTTTTTCCTTTGAATTTTGTTATTCTCTCACAGCTTCTTTTAACTCCTTTCCACTTCTCAATGTAATTGCCATAGCTTCTTCTTTCGGGTTCACCTCTGTGTTACTGGGAAACTGCCCTGGATTCCTTTCAGCCACTAATTTAGCCAAGTTATTCATCTGAACTTCCATATTTCGAATTGCAGCTTGAGTGGCATTGTTTGTAGTGACTTGGCTAGCCATGAATTGATCAAAATTCTTGTTTACCGCTGCTTGACTAACCATGAACTGATCCAGATTTTTGTTAATGGATGCTTGACCAGCTAAGATCTGAGAGAACATATCCTTTAACTGCGGAGTCTTCCCTATAGATGATGTAGGAAACTGAGGGGGTGCCTGAGTCTTCTGCTGCTGAAATCCTGGTGGTGCTGATGGAGTTTTCCAAGAGAAGTTTGGATGATTTTGCCACCCAGGATTATATGTGTTTGAGTATGGATTATTTTTCCTTTGCATTAGTTGTGGATGTTCTGCATTAGAACCCATATAATTGACTTTTGCATTCCCTTCAATCATATGCACACATGTGTCCTCAGTATGGCCTGAACCCCCGCATGCAGAACATAACTCTTTAGGAAGATTTTGATTATTGCTCTATTGGTGGAAAAGAAACTCTATGCGTTGATTTAGCTTCTCCAGCTGTGCAGACACATCAGAGCGAGAGTTAACTTCATTGACAGGTACTCTCCTGCCTCGTACTCCTTTTTGTCTAGTCTGAGTTGCCACTTGATCATAGATACTCATCATCTCTTCAGCAGTTAAATTACCATCCCTTGCAGCAATATCCACTAGAGACTGGGAGGTAGGGTTCAAAGCATTATAGAACAGTTTAGCAAGTATCATATCTTGAAATCCATGATGGGGACACTCATATAAGTAATCCTTGAATCGATCCCAAGCTTCATAGAAAGGCTCACCATCCAGTTGTGCAAAGAGATATATCTTATCCCTCAGATCTACAGTCCTCTGAGGGGAGTAAAACTTGGCAATGAATGCATCGTAGATCTCCCTCCATGATGTCAAAGAGTTTTCTGGCAGATTAAGAATCCATCTTTGAGCACTATCCTTCATGCAGAAGTTGAAGCATCTCATTTTAAGTTCCTCCGAAGTCAGACCATTAGGAGGAAGTTGATCAATCCGATTATAAAAGTCCTTCAGGAAACCCAATGCGTCTTCACCCAATCGACCATGAAAGTTTGGCAAAGAGTTTAAGTGAGTGGTTTTAAACTCATATTTCTTTGCGTTGTCAGATAGCCTAATACAAGATGGACTATCATACACTGCAGGCTTATCTGCATCCCTCCAAAATAGACGATTTGGATTTTGAACAATTGGATTTCTATGCGGGATTATTTGATCATCTTCAAGCAGGTTATTGATGTTATCAAGATTATCATGATTCGCACGATCGTTTTGAGCCATCTCTCTTATTCTAGCTCGATTTGCCCTGCAAGCACGTTCAATTTCAAAATTAATAGGAGTTAAATCAGAAGTACTATTGAGACTTTTGGATCTCAATAACATGGAAGAGAAAAATAAATTCAAGAAAATCAATGAGAGAAAAAGAAAGACTAAAATTAATAATTTAGCAAATCGTTAGCCTCCCCGGCAACTGCGCCAAAAACTTGATCGGATTTTCCTGCAAGTATATAGGGTCGATCGCAGTAATAAAAATATCTCCGGAGTATTGCAGAGGTCGAACCCAAGGGAGGTTGTGATTTACTCAATTAGATAATTTTAGTCAAAACAAACAATTTATGAAAGTTAATCAGATATTAAACTAAGAGAAATTAACAATGAAAGCAACTAATTTGGTTTGATTCAATCACTGAGAGTGTTAGGGAATTGGGTTTCATCTTCCTGGGACAACTAAAGTTACTCTTAACTTTACTCCTTATAATTATAGTGACAGTTATTTCTAAATTATCCTAATTACCTTTCAGTCAATTAGTCTGTATTTAATTAGGTTTTAATCCACTCTCGTGCAACTAAAATTCCTAATTAAATCTTGAAGCTATAACTAAAATCACCATAAACACCTAATTCTATCCCTAGAATTATTGTTTATGTCTATCTCTCTAGGTTTAGGTTTGCTCTTCACCTTTCAGTCTATCAAGCTTACCCACAAAATGAATTTCATGGTGGCCAATCACAAAACCCACAATAAAGCACAAAAGAGATAGATATAATCAAACATACATATACTGGAAAAATTCAATCATAAATAAGAGTCATCATCCAGAGTAAACTCTAATTAATTCCAGTTAGACTACATCCCTATCCCTAACTAGGAAGATTAGCTACGCATAAACATAGTTCTTAGATTCAAAATAAGAGTAATCTCCCAAATCATCTGAACAAAATCTAAAGAAAGAAAAGTAGAAGAAGAATGGATTGATTCAGCTTCACTACGCCTTAAGTACTCTCAGATTTGTCTTCAGAATACTCTCCTTAGCTCCAGAGAATTTCAGATAAATCTTCGGGCTCATGATCGTACCTCTCTCTTTTTCTTCTTTTTTTTCTTTTAAAACTTCTCCCCCCCATCAATCTCGTACGACCCTCGTATATTATTTAGATTTTTCCTGAAAGATCCTTCACCCGGCGCCGGGTTATGTATTTTTTTATCCAGCCGGCGCCGGGTGAACAACGTAAAATTGTTTCTTCGTGATCCACCCGGCGCCGGGTGGATTGATGCTGTGGTTGACCCGGCGCCGGGTCAACTCGCACTCTGAGCAGATCTCGCCTCCTCATCCGCGGCCGGGTGAGAGTAATAATTGGGAACCGGGTGGATTTTTTTCCTATGTCTTCTTGTCTTTTTCTTTCACTCTAAAATCTCCATTTGTTCTTCAAATTTTCCTGAAATGTAAATATATCTCAATTTAATTAGAATCATGCAAATTTGATATCAAAACTTAATATTTTTCAAGCAAAATAATATCAATTATGGGTATTTTATAGGTATAAAATAGACATATCACATACCCATTTAACCTAACAACTACCCACACTAACTACAACCACACATAACAAGCTTACAAGGCCAGATACATATCTTACACATTACTGACCTATACAGGGGTCCAAAAGTAAATCACATACATCACTAGCCAACCTAGCTAAATACTGTTAGGTTGGCTAGTCACCGAAGAGGGAGGGTAAATTGGGTGATGCAAGATTTTTGCCCCTTTTGAAGAATATCCCAATTGTACTAAGAGATATAGCAAAACAGAGATGAGCAGAGTGTATTAAGTGAGGAAAATGAAGTGAAAAGATAGAGAGTAATACATAGATATTTATTCTATTTCAACTTAAATAACTTGGTTTATGTCCAGTCCTCAAGCCACCACTTGAGAATTTCTACTATATTCCATAGGTTTGATCCAGGCACCTGTAAAGTCTCAGTATATCCCACAAGTTTCACTAGGCACTTGTAAAGCTACTCTCCCCATACCCTTACAAGATGTGTAAGTCCTTTAGTGTTTTCCCATACTAAGATTCTACCCATAAATTATAGAAGAAAAGATTACATAATGAAAACTCTTTTTAAGAGTAGATAATACATTGAAGCTCACTCTAATGAAGTGTGTTTAGTTTTGAATGCTTATACAAAATGATTTTATCTATTGTAGTAGTATTTTGGCACTTGACTCACTTAAATTTATTTCTCATACGTTCAAATAAGGTTCTATTTATAGATTTGTGGCTTAACTAGTCGTTAGACATAAGATCTATCCGTTTGATATATGTTTTAGCTGTTACTTTGCAAAAGAGCCATTCAACAATTGTATTAAACGCATCTAACATAACAAAATTTGAATTTTGAGGCTCAGATGAATTTTGCAAAGTCAACATAGTTATGTGTTTAACATTGAATTTCAAAATTCATCTATTACAAAGTGATATTTGAATTTTGAGTTTACAAAAGATACCCTATGTTAGTTTGTGCAAATTTTCATATTATAAGTACATTTGTTGGGTTTAAACAATTGCTTCAAGTATTCACAATATACTTCAAAATTTGAATTTCAAAAATTGAAATTTGAATTTCAGAGACCAAAATTCCAATTTCATAGACTGAAATTCATCTATTAGAGGCATATTCAACATGACACAAAATTTCTTCTCTATGAAATTTGAATTTTGAACTGCAAAGTTCATCTATCAGAGAATTGCTTTTACGAGACTCACAAGTTTTCACTTCGAAATTCACACTTTGAGACCCAAAGTTCGTTTGATATAAGAGGTGACTTTGAACTTGCTTTGAACTTCACTAACATTTAAATTTTAACTAAGTTTCATGTGAATTTTGCATACTTTCACTAACAATACTTAACCCGAAATTTGAATTTTAGAACCGAAATTCATCTATCAGAGATAAAACCTCAGTAGCTTCGAATTTCAATAAGCAAAATGCAAATTTGTACAAAATAAACATGAGCCTAATAGCAAAATTCATCTGTTAGCCAACATATCTTAATTTTAATACATGCCAACATCAGATTTACTTAATCTAGCTCGTTTAAAACATATGGTAATAAGATTAAGTAAATTTCAAAGATTAGACCACCTCAAGAACTAAGTGAAAACAAAATATATCTAATAGCTAGATCTTCAAAAGTTATTCTCTGCATTCACTTGACCTTGACATGCTCCATTCTGATCTTCAATTCTTGGACCATGCTTTCTCTTTTTCTTATTTGAGTGAGACATGATGTTGATTTTCCTTTCTTTATTTCAATGCTCATTCTTCCTTTTTAGACAATCCTACATTTAATGTATTACACTTACAAACCAAGTAGTTATTCCAATGCTCTCCGCATACTAGTATGACCTGGCCAAAGGCCATACTAATACTTTGACCATGGTTTTTCTTCCCTTGGACCACCTGAATTAATAGTGATTTAGGGAAGATGCATCCCCAAATCCATTGCCACTTGGCTCTTTTGGCCATAGATGAGAATTTAGTGGCAGGGATATAAAATCATCAGCCTCACTACTTGGGCACTAGTGGTTTAGTATAACACGTGGTATTTCTCATTATCATTATCCAAAACCATCAATATGATGATGTTATCATGCTATCAAGTTCAATACTCATATATGCTTATATATATCATTAATATTATCATATAACAAGTTACATTTATAGTGGGATGCTACAATGTCTAATGCCATCAACTAATACATGCTTATACAAAGATAAGGAAAGAGGTTACCATTTCCTCATGAGCCATGCTTAGGGCATATCGCGACATAAAAAGAACAAACATATATATATATAAGAAACATACAACGTGCATAGCAGACACCCTTGTTACCTTAGATTGCCTGCATATAACACACACATGGAGGGGATCAGTAGGCCGTCGAAGTTTTAACAATGTGCCAAACACATATAATCAACCAATTAAGCTCTACAATATCATAGTATCTCTAATTAATATGATACCCGTATTAATCAAAACTCATAATTAAATTATCCAAACTTAGCTCATGAATCAAATAGCATAAACATGCATCAAGAAGCTCTAACACACATCCAAACCATAAATGTCTACATATATTTCGGATTTCATGCTTTCATAACCACTTCAAACTTAGGGTTGCTCATCAAACAATCACAAACCATCCAAAACCCATACCCAATCCAAAGAAACATCAAACAATACATCAATAACTCATTTCTAGTCATTTTAATTAGGGAAAACCTCTGCTAAACTAAACTCATCCTTAACTCCACATATTTCATCTTTAAAATGGAGGGAAAAGAGAAGATGAGGGTTAAAGATCACTTACCAACTAAGATTGAGGCTTCCCATGTTCAGAAATCACCACCCAAGACTGGAAATCATGAACCCTAACTGAGAAAATCTCCTTCCTCTCTAATTTCTTTTGTTCCATAGACTAGTTTGTGAATTGATTTAAATAAATTTCATGACTCGTGTCATGGCTCCAGCAATTATGCTACGGCATGAGACTTCTTGGCTTGAAAAAAATTGAAATTGATAGCTTGACCACTGTGGTGGCCCTACAACTTGCCGCGGTGTGATCCCTTTCTGTTGCTATTTTTAAACTTTGTCTCACTTTGATCCTTCCTCCGGTCCTCATTTATCCGATGTTGTACCATATATAAGGTAACTTCTCATTAGCTCAAGGGTAAGTCCATGGTAATATATAGAGGGCCGTTACATCTTTCATCTTCTTTTAAGAGAAACCAAACCTATGAGTTATAATGGGTTTTACATCAATCTTCACACTACTCAGAAACTCATGGCATACTAGCCATGTGTTCACGTAACTGAAACTTCCAATCACATCAGCTTCCCTGTAATTGGTATCAAATTAACAAACAATCATTTAGACATTATATATATGTACAAAAGGTAAAGCAAAGCTTAGATAGTAAAGGCACTCTTGAAATCAACGAGATCTATGTTTATAAATAAGTTTACAAAAATTATTACATAGTATTACCGATTAATTAATTTTCTTCATGCCTATAAATCTATTACTTTTTTTCATCCTCATAGCTCTTTGTCCTTATACCAAATGTTGAGAATTATGGTCCATGTGTCCTCAAACTCATTGAATCAAAGAAATTTCAATATTATTGCATATATCAATGTTAGTTACAATGGTAAGTCTACAATCAAGCTTTAGGGGTAGTATTGAGGATGCATGAACAAGGCAGCAAAACAAAATACAACCTTCACTACTACAGAATTGAGTTTTCTAGGCGGTTACTTTTTTTTTCTTAGCAGTTATGAACCTTCTTCTATTGGATCGCTATAAAAAAAGGGTGACTTTTGTAGGCGGTTATTAACCGCCTACAAAAGCTCCCTTTTCTAGGCAGTTATATAGATAACCGCCTATAAAAATCCTCCTTTTGTCTTAAGAAGATGACTTTGTAAGCGGTTATCTGTATAACAGCCTACAAAAGTCCACTTTTGTAGGCGGTTATACAATTAACCGCCTACAAAGGTTATCTATATTTTTGAAAAAAAATATTTTGATACTGGATTAATCCAGTATCAAAATATATACAACCTACTAAATCCATTAACCTAAAAATTATTATATTAATAAATATTTACAAATTAATGTCAATTTTATTAATAAACCAAAGAAATTACATACACTAATCCACAAAAGCAAAAAAAAAGGGAAAAAAAAGCCTAGGATACAACCTAAACAATCAAGGAAAAACACCTAATATACAGTCTAACAAAAACTGTAATAAGTAGCTTTATCTTTTATACATACCGGCATGCTTATAGCAGAAAGAATAAAATAAAATACAAAAATTGAGAAAGAAAGATACTTGTTTCAAAAGTAGTACTCATATCCATATCCACAAATCATCCAATATTAAGATCATATTCTTCTCTTGCTCCAACCTCTTTGATAGACAAGAAGCTCTTGTACATTCATTTTTCTCATTGAGTGTCATTCCAAACATCTCAGCAATCAGACCTTGAATGTTCTCAATGTTTGGGTGATCAAGAAAAAGGAAGATTCCAATATCAATGAAGATACAAAAGTTAATGAACAATCAACAAACTTGAACAATGCCCGTATTTACACAATTGAATGAAAAATCCCATTTCAAAGCCAGTGCGAAGCCAATGATATATCTCTTCTTCCATTCAACAAATAGTCAGCCACCTCAGCATTTTTTATAGTGTTTGATCCACCTTAATGCCCTCCAACAGGTTCCCAAAACTCCAAGGACTAACACCTCAAACATGGCAAACTATAGGGACAGCTTTCAAAACAAAAAAAAAATGAAGTGTTGTAGACTTATATTCATTTAGGACAGCCTTGTTGTAGGCCCATGAAAATGGTTTAGAAAACAAATGTCCAAAGTGTTGAACTGGACCCAAAAAGTTGGGGTTGAAGACATCCCATGTTAGTTGTTATCCATTGGAAAACAAATATTTAAGTTTTTTAATTAAAAAATTAACCATCTTTATATATATATATACACTAACAAGATTTAAATAGTTTAGGAACTAGGACGTATACATTTATATTTTTAAAATTAAAAATCTAAATTTATATTTCAATTTATAAAGTATCAATATTAGGTGCACATCATTGACAATGGTATGCCTCAACGTTTTCTATCAAAAGATGAATACAAACTATAGAGGAAAGTGAGATATCAAAGATAAAAACTTACTATGAGAAAAAAGAACCGGATAATTCTGGAGCACAATACCACTGAGTTGCAGCATAGTCCTTTGCAAGAGTTGGTACATTAAGTCATCACAAGGTTTATACTAAAGATTTAAGGTATAGAGGTGAGATAGATTTTATTGCAATTTTCCTACTAAAATCCTAAAGGAAAAAATGCAATTAACAAAAACAACTGAATATCATGGTATGCCTAGTAGACTACTTACTGTCCAAAATATAGCAGAAGGATCATTAAAGGAAACTCGTGCAAACCCAAAATAAAAAATTATCAGTTTGCAGTCAGCATTAGCAAGAATATTTTTGGGCTTCAAGTCAAGATGAAACACATTTACCGCAAAGAAAATATATAGTATATTATTTCAGTATTTTGACTGATGTTATGTAGTTTTACCCTCAGTTTTGGTTCACATGATGTGAATTTATACATTTGATGGATGGAATATTGGACGCCATGATCTGCATTGATCTTTTTAAATGATAAGGACCCACCAGATTTGTATTATGGAGACACCTTCATGGTATTCAAACTTATTTGATAATATACAACCATTCTAATTTTTGTCTTATAGAAAAAGACAAAAAATGACAGCTCTAAACTATGCAATTACATTATGATTTCAGTGACAAAAAGAATGAGTTAAATTTACTAAAGACTGAGAAGTATTCATGTACCTACCAATTTCCCATAACTTGTGTAGACCTTCATTCCATGCAGGCCAGTTTCTTTTAACATTTTGATAACAAGAACAAGATTTTTTTAGAGCCCATAGATGAGCTAGTATAGCTACATCGCTTGCATGACATATCAGCTTTATCGCTTCCTCTACTAAAGGCTCACTTCCCCTGAAACAGAAGCACCAAATCTTTTATTCTTTTCTTAAAGCACTCAAAACAATACCATATTAAGATCAAGTTCTGTGACATTATGTAGAGTAAGTAGGTCTACCATATAAAAAGATATCAAGCAAAGGCCTATCTAAGGTTTTCTACGTAACCTACTTCAAGCATAGCCCAAGCCACATGAAGCCTCACTTGAGTAATCCCATTGTCTACAATCTTGCCAACATGCTCCCACATAAGAGGCAACTTGAGCTTGTTCATTTTTAAGACCATGTTCTCTGCTTTAGAGTCTCCTCTGCCAATAAATAGCTATATTTCAGAAAATTACCTTGGAGAAAATATTTTTGTAATTTCAACACCAGGAATTATTTTAATGGCATATTTACGAGCTGCTTCTAAAGCCTCAGGGATACTAGACATTGTGTCTTGGTCTGTTAGAGCAAGAACTTTTACCTATTACAAACAAGTAATATTGATTAAAAATGGAGCTTGTATTTAAAAAAAAAAAGATACTATGTGAAGACCAAAAGTTTAATCAAATCATATTTTATTATTATAAGTAACAAGGCCTTTGTAACATCTTATTTTACTAGGTTTTTAATCATATATTATATATCTAGCGGAAAGAAATAAAAATCTAGAATAATAAAACTTTTAAACTTTTCAAAATTAGGTTGCTCAAAAGACAACAACTTAACTGAAAGTTTACTTTAATTAATAATAATAAAGTCAACCATACTGTAATCATCTAATAATTGTTCCAAAACATCTAAAGTAAAGCCAACGAGTAGAAATCATAACTAAAACATATCTCCATAATTTAATTACATTTATTCTAAAGCAAAATAATATTCTCCGGTCTGCTTCCTCTTAGTTAACCATCCCCTTGTCTTTGCTTTTGCTTGTGCTTGTTCCTAACATTGTTAGTCATTGGGTGTGAGATTTGGGAAAATCTTAGTAGTATATATATTTATTCATACAAATCATGCTCATAATTAAGTAGTTATGCAAACTACCAAATAACTCATATTTCATGCATAAAAATTCAACAGAGTTTCCTCTTAATACTAGACATCTATAGCATTTCAAAACATTTATATTGAAATAACTCATCCAATAGTATCACATAACATTCATAATTAATTCACAGAAAATGCATGAAATAAATATTATACTACCTCCACCGAAAAGTATTTTGAGCTAAACAGCCTGCCTTCCTTCTTTTTCCTTCTCTTTCACTCACACTCTCTTTCTCTCCCTTGGCTCTTTCTTTCTTTCACTCACAACTGGTGGGGTGCTAAAATGAAGAAATGGGAGGGGTATTTATAGTGTTGATGTCTTGGCCAGTAAGTGACATCAATCCAATGGATAACTTTATTCAGTGTATGCTCATTAATATAATTTATTGTATATCTTCATTTAGTGTATGTTCATCATAATTCAATGTAACTTATTTAAACCACAATTTATTATATACTTCATTCAATGTAACTTATTTAAATCACAATTCATTGTATACCTTCATTCAATGTAACTTATTTAAACCACAATTCAATGTATACTTCATTCAATGTAACTTATTTAATTTACAATTCATTGTATATCTTCATTCAATGTAACTTATTGAAATCACAATTCATTGTATACCTTCATTCAATGTAACTTATTTAAACCACAATTCAATGTATACTTCATTCAATGTAACTTATTTAATTCACAATTCATTGTATATCTTCATTCAATGTAACTTATTGAAATCACAATTCAATGTAACCATATTAATCATAGATTCATGGATGTTACAGCCTTTCAAGTTAATCATGGATGGAATACATGATTCCATGCCAATGACCACTTTAAGAGCAAGATTTTTTTTAAAAGAAGTCAATTCAGATTTTAAGGAGGAAATTAAGTGTTCCAAGCTTAAGGAGAAAATAGGTCTTAAAACAATGTCCAAAAGATATAAACAATAGCCATGCATCCTCCCTAGCCCATATTAGTTGCATGGCAAGGACAGAATCACCAAGCAAGGTCACATGACCCTTGTTTTTCTACAAAATTTATTGATTATATAATCTCAAATAATTGTTGTGCTAAGTTTGCATCTTTAACTCAAAACAAATTATGCCATGAGAAACTTCTTCCACTATAATTCTCCCATTTTCCACATTTAATCCTCGAGTAGTGTCTCACATTTTTTAGCTACTAATAGTACCACAGTTAATTAGTAGAGAACACAAATAATCATTTTTCTCTTATGTCAAATATGTTAATCAAAAACTCAAGATTTAAATTCATATAGTGTGTCTATGAATGAATCATGCAGTAATTTTGTTTGATTCTTGGACAACTAAAAGAAAAAAAGGTCTGATATGAACTACCAAATTTGCTAGGCACAATCCAAATAAAGCTACTCAATAACTAACATAATGCATGAAAAAGTCCACTCATCCTTCGTGTTTGCTCTAGATTCTTGAAAGTGTTTATCATACTTTTATGGTGCAAAATCCAACCCCCTAAGTGTAGTCATATAATACATGCATATTTGCCACAAAAATTAAATGTCAGTAAATTGTAAGAATTAATGGACCAATCAAAAGTCATGGAATGAACTAGAACTGACAAAATAAATTATTAATATCTAATTCTTCACACCATATGCAAGAAGATTGCTAACAATCCAATGGAAAACATAAATATGTATATTGAAGGAGATAGCTAAAATAATCTAGCAGAATAAAACAAAACAAATTGCACTATATGAACTAAGACTATAATTGCATTCAAATCTACTTACATAACATAGGTAAACACTAGCAAGAAGTTATTTACCAACAACAAGCTCTTATCAAACTAAACATACAACGCCATTGGGCAAGATGCTATTCGTTTAAAAAAAATGCTTCCACTCTCTACCAGAAGTCGACTGATATATCAAATAAGATTCTTTAAATGAATTCAATTGTATTAAATCTACATTGACCCACATTTCTCTTTTTCTTTTGCTTCATTTCAGAGAAACTTTACTTCAGAATCTCACTTGTGCATGTTTTTACCACAAAGCTTCAAGAAGATGAAAAAAAAAAAAGGAAAAACAAAAACTCATGAGCTTACCTTTGTGAAATAAACTAGAGATCTGAAACTCATGAGCTTACCTAAATGAATGACTACAAATCTCTAATCTAAAGTTCCATAGGCTTTCTCAATCTTCTAAGCTATCTCTTCCAGTGGAACCCTCTTTTCTTCAACCCTCATGACCGAAGCTTGATCTTGAAGTGGAATGGAACCTGGGGCAAAGATTTGAGACAAAAGACAACAAATCATTAAAAAGAGTGGAAAAAAGGAGATACAAAATGAAAATCATACGAAAAAGGAAAAAGGAGATGCAGAATACGATGGAAGAAAAGAGGAACGCCAGCAAGCCAGAGAACTCGAACACAAACACAGTGATAGGAGGAAAGAGACCTTGAACGAGAGCGAGAGAGCTTGCATTAAAACAATGGGGCAAACTTGGTGGAAGAGAGAATCAATAAGAGGCAGTGGGGGAGAGACCTATGAAGATGAACACGCCAACAACAAACGGTGGAGAGGTATTCAACATACGGGAGGGAAGGAGATTGAGAGGAGCTCAGACAAATAGGGCTTAACATATTTGAGATGAGAAAACTAATGGTCAAAATATCTTATATTGGAGCACTAAGCCCTGAAAGGAAGACGTAGGCGGTTCCAGTAAGAACCACCTATTAAAGTCCCTTATGTTAATTTTAGTAGGCGGTTCTATTTATGACCGCCTACTAAAGACCTCAACAAATTAATTTATTTTTTTTAATTCATGTAATACTTTTGCAGGTGGTTATTAAAATAACCACCTACAAATCTAACCTATCTTATTTTTATTGGCGTTTCTTCCAATAACCACCTACTTTTGAGCGTCTACAAAGCCTAAATTTGGCATAGTGCTTATTCTATTTGTAGTATAGTGTTTAATGAGTTTTCCTAAAAAAATGCATTCTTCTTTTGTAATTCATAAGTTATTATTTAGTACCAACATATTAAAAATTAATGTCCTATTGAAAATTTTCATGCAGAAAAGTTGATCCCCCATTCAAACATACTCATACCACGAATCATACCTTATTGTAGTAGCAGCCATGAGTGGAGTGGTTAGTACATATGACCCTTTCCCACCAGGCACAATTTGCCAGCCACCTGAGTAGCACTCAATGTAGTAGTCATAGTTTTGTTGAAACCTGCACAATCAAAGGTAACATCTACCTCAACTCCCATAGCCTTATGCATTTGTCCAACTTCTTCATTCAATCCTTCAAAGTAGCACTATAAAACTTGGCTTAGTTGGTGTTTAACGATATAGTATGACAAGTTGCAATTGAATTGTTCAAGGGGAAAATAAAAATGACATCTTTGATACTATTTGAGAAGAAGAACCATTTACATAATTTATACAACTAAAAGGTACTTGAATGTGTAGGAAATGGGGAAAGGAACAAAAAGATAATAAAAATAGCACTACTTGCCCAGCTTAGCCAGTCATCTTTGTGCATTTCTTTTCAAACCACAAAATATCAAAAGCCACTAAATGTCTTGTGGAATAGTAATAACAATTGTACCTCCATTTTTGTTGAAACTTTAACAATCTCATCTGCACCAAGTATTTTGGCCATAGATAAATGATGTTCATCCGCATCTATCATGACAATCTTAAGGCCCTCAAAAGCATGAGCAAAAAGCAATGTGACAAGTCTAATGGGACCTACTCCTAGGATCAACACATTTGTTTTGGGTCCAATACTAGTTTGATGACAAGCTTGAATGCCAACACTTAGGGGTTCACACATTGTTCCCACCTCGAAGCTCATATTGTCTGGTAGTTTAAAACATAGGTTTGTAGGATCCACTTTTTTGATGAAAGGAAAGTGAAACTCAAACATGGGTTTTATTGAAAAATAGGTTAGAGTAAAGACTTATAGCATAATTTCAATTTTTTATTGAGAAATATTTTAGATTGTGATTTTGATCCTATAAAAGTAGCTTAGACATCATCATATGCTCTTTTGGGTTGTTGAACAGTTCAACCTTATTAGCATGTTGTTCAAACTCCCATAGATATACCTTTGCATACCTTAATTAGATAAAAACCAACAATAGTGTCACAATAAAAAGGCCCCAAATGAACACAATTGACATTCTAATCACTAGATGAATATCAATAGATTGCTCAAACTGTCATAGATATGTTTTTTGTGTCCCTATGTTGTGTTAGTAATGAATATCATTATTACTCCTCAAGAAATAAAAAGGAAAAAAAAAGGTATAACTCAGGCTTAGGCAACTAAATAATTTTTTTAAGCATATCGTTCACCATGTTATAGCAATCATTAAAATGTGTCATTGTGAAATCTATTTTGATGAGTAGGGTCATTCTCTGATTTCCATCTGTCAAAATATTATACTCATTGGAGATCTTGTAGCCAAGAGTAAGACAATAACATTTCATCTCAAGATATGCATAAGAAATATTAATATTCCATTTGTACAGAAAAGTTTCTATTTGTTTAAAGGTCATTAAGCCTCCTAAGACAAGTTGGTTACAAGAGCAAGGAATGGTGCAGGGTAGTTCAAGACAACCTCCTTTCACCAATTTGCTGTTATAAATAGTTGTTAAAGAATCAAGTGATAGACTGCTTTCATTCATAGAGTCCTGAATAGATAACTAGTCAACTAAACACTTTGTACTTTGTGATATGTAAGGCATATAATCATCTAAATATGTCCTTCTATTATCAAAAATGATAAAGCACATCAACATTATTGAAAGAAATATATTTTGAGAGACTACAAATTCTTTCAAACTTGCATAGCTAGTGATACGAATAGTAATGGAGTAACAAACATGTAGCGGAAATAAATCTCTCATACTTGCAAGAATTTATGAGGATCAATCAAATAAATATATGGCACAAATTAAATACCACAAATACATCAAAAGATACCAAGATTTTTAATGTGGAAAACCCATCAAGGTAATACTACGCCAAAAATAGCCTTTCTTAGCGCTTAATAGTTGACAGTTATAGGGAAAAACGCCAATAAAAATGATGCGGAGGCTTTTCTTGGCCGTTCTAGAAATAAACGCCAAGAAAAGTTAGACTTTTCTTGGCGGTTATTTGGCGAACCGCAAAGAAAAGCCTCGTATTATTTTTGTTGGCGGTTCTATAAATAACCGCAAATAAAAGTCTGACTTTTTCTTTGCGGTTATTTGGAGAACCGCCAACAAAAATAACGTGGGGGTTTTTCTTTGTGGTTCTCTAAATAACCACCAAGAAAAGTTTGACTTTTATTGGCGGTTATTTATAGAACTGTCAAGAAAAGTTTTTACAGTTTTTTTTTCAAAAAAAACACACAAGGCACGGATCAGTAAGCGAGCCATGGATCAATATTTATAACCATTGATAAAAAAGATCTGACGGCCTTCCTTTCTTTCCATCTCTTTCCTTAACACATCTCTTTCTACACCCACTCATACATTTTCATGTCACGCATCAAACTCCATCACTTTCATATATTTGAATTTTTTCTCTCTTCACACCTAATCACTTTCCTTCCCTCTCTTTCTCTCTCCACACCCAATCTCTTTCTTCTTTGATCTGCAAGCTCTCTCTCCCTTACATGTCTTCTTCCTCTTTCATCAGATTCATATCGTCGTTCTTACTCTTTCAATCAAATTTTATCATTCTCTTCTTTTTTGTTTTCTTCTATTCTCTTCTCCCTTAGTCAAGATTTTCAAAGCTTGATCAAGATCTTATACAACTTTCGAAGCATGGTCCACATCTCATACTGGCACCAACAAATTACAAGCTTCTTCTTCCTCGGTGACTTTGTCCACTGCCTTCATCGCCGACTACAGTCTCTGTGTCTACCTTCACCGACGGCTTCATTCTCTCTCATCTCATCTTGGCTCTGAAGTAAGAAAATGAATCTTGAAGATTGAAGAAATTTTTAAAGCTTGTAATTTTTTATGACTTAAGGTATAAATTCTGTGGCAAAATTTTTTCTTCTTATTTTTTATTTTGATTTTTTTGTTACGGTGTGATTATGTAAAATTTCAATTAGATCTATCTATAATTTTGTTGTATATTTTTTTTACCTTTCGATGATTCTGAATTACTTATTAAGGATGATTGTTCTGTGATTACTTTTTTAAAAAATAAAATAAATTACCCTTTGTTGGCGGTTATTTCAAATAACCGCCAAGAAAGGTTATTTTTTAATAAAAAATTTACCCTTTGTTGGCGGTTATTTGAAACAACCGCCAACAAAAGGTAAATATTTTATTAAAAAATATACACTTTGTTGGCGGTTATTTCCGCCAACAAAAGTTATTCCTTATATCGGCGCTCAAATAGTTGATGATTTTAAACCGCCAATAAAAAACAAAATAACCGCAAAAAAATCCCATTTTTGGTGTAGTGTAAGAGTAAAAACCACGGGTCATCCATATCAATGAAAATAGCTCCACTATGGTCAAAATAAAAATACAACAGTCTTAATTAAGTGCACAAATCAGTGCCAACAGCCATTCCAACAACTAGAGCAAAAAACTTACAATAAAGAATCAAGAAGATGAAAACCCAAAAATTTAGATTTAGTACAAATTGAATAACTCTAACACAAAACCACGAAACGATGATCTAACAGTTGAAAATGTACCCCAATCCAACATTGAATGAATTCATAAATGAATTTTGCCCGTGATTGCTCTGTTGATGTGGAAAAGTTGACATTTTTCTCTTCTACTCTCTCAAAGGCGGCTATTATAACTTGAATCTGACATACTCTCATACCCTAATATGACCCTTCTCCACTTAAATAAGTGAGACATATAATGGGCTTTTAGGTTTGTCTCTTTCTCCACATAGGAAGGGAGCCCACACCTAACATATTTTCCCCTCATGACTATATAGAGATGACCGCTAATTTGACAATCTCATAACAAACTTCAAACTTCCATCTTAATAGTGTCTTAGTCCTCATATCAGCAACATTATCATCAGTATGAATTTTTGCTAGCTCCAACATCTTGGCATAAAAAACGTCACGTATCCAATGATACCTCACATCAATATGTTTGGACTTTGAATGAAAAGTTGGATTCTTGCTAAGATAAATAGCAATTTGACTATCACAAAATAACAAATATTTGTCTTGAGTAAAATCTATCTCCTGCAAGAATTTCTTCAATTATAGCAACTTCTAGCATACTTCGATAATAGCAATGAACTCTACCTCTATTACAGACAAAGCTACACATTTCTACAACTTTAATTAAATATCCCGAAGTTGACTTTCTTAAATCAATATCGCCAGCAATATCAGAGTCTGTGTACCTCTCAAGGGTAGGCTTATCACCTCCAAAACAAAGGCCCATACCAACAGTATGTCAGAAATTGTGCCCTAAGTCAATCATTATGAACATTGTACTTCATTATGAAAAAAGAAGATGTTTTTTCTTTTATTATATTATTATATTGTTTGCATGTTTTTTTTTATAATAATATCCTTGGATAAATCATTTTATCCTAAACATAACTAGTTAATCATCTTTGTGGGAACAATGATAAACTAAGGCTAGAATGATTTTGATTGATAATTATGGGTTAATTATGTATAAAGATACAAATCAAAATCATAAACATCTATTAGGGAACATTTCATAAGCATCTGTTAGGGAACAGGTCGACCTATCATGAGATAGCTGCATTGATCAAATCATAAGTATATCTTATATATATATATAACTGTGTCACTGAGCCCTTAAACCTGAGATCACCATGGTTTCCTACATGTGAAATACTGTACTTTGGCATAGTCAAAAGTCAACTTTAATCGGGAGATCGTAAAGGCTATGATTGGGCATAGTGGAATTCATGTAGAGGAAGATGAATGGTCAAGATGGAATTTGCCCCTCTAATTAATTGAGAGATATATCTGGGCCCCTCAATAAGTGAGACTGAGAAATGCATGGCCGTGCTCAAATGGAAGGGTTTCCATTTGTTCTGTCAGTTTACTCAGTGATTGAGAAAATGATGGTCGAGTAAGATGAGGATAACGTTTCCATACCTCATACTTGACCTATATCTCATGAGACAAAAAGAGATGTGATAAGGTTATATCATAGGTTGCATCGGATCACTGATCTTATATGATTTGGGTAGTTACAATGTCTTTCTAGAGGCTACTTATGACTTGTGGATTCAATAGTGTCATTAGCCCACTGCCAACATCATATGGGTTTGCAGAATTACACACAAGAATGGGTCACCCCAAGCTAGAATGTCTAGATTCATTGAACCTAAGATATGTCTAGATTCAATTAATTTAACGTTTACTTTAGGGTAGAGGAATTTTATAAATATATTTGATATATCTTATAAAAATTTGAAATATATATATGTTTAATATATATTATATATATTTGATATATTAAATATATATTTTGAAATATATATCATTTAATTAATTAGTTTTAAATTTAATTATATATGATAGATTTAAATTTAAACTAATCTATTTAATTAATATTTGATTTAATTTAAATAATTGATTTAAATTAATCAAATATTAAACCCTATCTATACAATGATAGATACTAGGGTTATTATATATAGAATTAAGAGAGAAGTCTTCACCCTAAAGATAGAGAGAGTGACTGTACACCTTGAGAGAGAAAGTGTACGATGCCCATAGAGAGAGAAGAAAGTCTTTACTCCTAAACGTACGGACGTTCATGACCAGTGGTACTAGCAAGCCATTCGAGTTGGATTGTCCGCTCATGTGGATACTAGTAGAAGCTACTGATCAGAAGTGTCAGTTCCTAAGGTCTGACGGTAGAGGAAGAACTTGAAAAGACATGCGTCAAAGGTAAAAATTCTTCTCTTCATCTCAATTTAAGCAACATTGATGGATTCATGGGAGGGATTACGATGATGTTATCCGCTACGCGTGTACCGAAATTCCTAACACAGTACCACAAAGATACCTCAGAATCCATTTCATAGCATTCCAATGCTCACCACTTGGGTTTGATAGCAATCTACTAATTGTACCAACAACATGGGCTATATCTAGCTTTGTGCACACTATTGCATACATTAAAATACCCACTACAGATACATGGAGAATCCTTTCCATATCTAACTTCTCAGCTTCACTTGGAGGACTTTATTTGTGTAACACCTTACTTTTAGACTCATTTCCCATGAATTAGACTCCTTTTAAGTCTAATTATACTTGATTCTAAGCTTGAATCACATAAGAATGAAAATCAGAATTTCCAAAATTTTCAATTACTGTTCATATGGTAGTTTCCACTTTGCTGACTGAATTTTGAAAATTCATAACTAACTCTAGAAAAATCATTTCATAGTAATTCAAGTCTCTAAACATATATAAAAACCTTTTATACATGGGAAAAATATTAAACAGATCATTCTCTTGACCAATTTATACAGTTTATTTCTCAAATATTTACTGTACATTTGGTCATTTTCTTTTCCCCAGGATTGTGGTGTTATATTTAAAAATTCATATCTCACTCTACCCTGAGCCAATTCATACATTCTTTATGTCATTAAAAATCCATGTGAATCTACTTTCCAGAAATATTTTTCTTGTACATTTATTCAACTTGTACAGGGTATAACATTAACTTTAACGATTATGGGTCAGAACACTACCTCTACTGGAACAGTTTTAGGAGAAATTACATAACTCCTTCTTTATAGCTCCAAATGGTTTCAAACTAGTGGCATTCATTTCCTAAGACTTAGAGATTTCCATAAATTCAAATTACTGATTTTTTGGAGATATACACAATTTTATGGTGCCTTTTGAAAAATCCAGTGTTCATAATGTAAGTTCCAGTTTTTCTAACACTGTCCAGTTCTGAACCCTACTTTCAAAAATTCATTATAAATCATACACTTATCCAATTTAGGTGTTCTTTATCTCTATAAAAAGCTTGTTCTGTCTACTTTAAGAGCATACATAACACTTATATAGGATGCTCTGTTTCGAATAGAGTTTCCTTACTCAACTCAACACTGGTCACCTCAAATAAACTTTATGTCATAACTTACATAATAAACTTCATGAACCCCATACATCAACATTTATTGTTCCAAATCCACACATAACATCATAATAGGACTTTAAGGAACATAATCATGTATAATTACAGAATTTGATCTCATACATACATGATACATATTTTCTCAACTTAACATTATAACTTGCAAAATCAAGTAATTCTCCATCACCTTCTTCATTTCCCTTGCATGTGTTTAAATACACCCATGTCCTTGCCCTAGCATGGTTAATATTTGGAAAGGAATGAGATTCAAAGAATCTCAGTAGTTACACCCAATTATGCATTCACATCATCATATCATTTCATAAAATCATCAATGAAAATCATAACTTCATATTATGCCATACAATTCCATAAAAATTTCGGCATGGTAACACTTTGTAAAATGGATATCCTAGGGTCATAAAACCCTTCAAACATTCAGCCAACAATGAAAATACATCATAAAGCATTCAAACAATTATATGGCATAGTCATATTATCATGGAAACAAAGTATGACAACATTAAGCATAATAGGGAAAATAACTACCTTCTTGCTTTCTAATGATCTCCAAACTTTATGGACACTTCCATTGATCTTAAAACACTTCTTGAAACCCTATAGCATCATGAAATAATACCATGAGCCACTGATTCATTAAGCTCATTCACAAAGTGGCATATTGAACTAAAAATTCCATTTTGTTCTCCTTTGAGCTTTTCTTGTACAACATACTTGTATCTACCTATTTTGGGCACAAGGAATCCATTTTTGGGATCAAAATCATAAAATTCTCTTTCCTTTTCAAACCCTAAATAGGCAGAAAATTTGAGAAATTTGTAGAAAAATATCCAGCCGATTAATTTGTAATCTAATGGCATAATCTTAATCCTTGAAGCCTATACATCACTTTTTATGGATCACTTTCTTCATGTCTTCATTTTCTCTCTCTACTCTCTCTCTAGGAAGAAAATTTCAGAGGTAAAATGGAGAGAAATAATCCATAAAACTTCTCCAAACTCAAGTATAAGCAAGATAGCAATCATGGAAACCTACCTTGGAAGTTTGAGAGTCAAACTTTGCTTCTTTCTTGGTCTATTTTTCTCCTTGTTTCCATGACTCCTTCTCCCTTTCAGTTGCTGGTTCAGACGCGTACGAGGCAAGAAGATGATGTATTAAGGGCTTAACCAAGGTAATTATATGTTAATAAGTCATAAAGTAACTTTATGTTTGACTTGAGCTACTTTTGACAAATAAAGCTTCTGTCAAAATTTTCTTGGTATCCCTTCTTCACTTCATACGTGTCTTGAGCTCATTTTTGGCCAAAAATTACTTCAATAATTTTTATGGACCAAAATACCCTTTACCGATTAAATTTACCCGTACCGATTTAATATTTTTGCCAAAATTGTCATTAAACTGGTACAGGATTATCTAACAATTACTTTTGGTCCAAAATCATTATCTAGACCCAAAATATATTTTATTAAGGTCCAATCATTATCCTTGAATCAGTACTACCTTTTCCTATAGCCTAAATGACTTTTATCGGGTAAAACATTAATATTAAACCATAATTACCCAATAAATATTATTTTGATCTTAATAAATTCCATACTATATTTCATTAGGTCTAACTCATTGAGAGATTCATTTTGACCATAATTTTTTATATTTACAAAAATGCCCTTGACCCGGGGCTAATTTATAATTTTTAGAACTTTCGGGTCATTAGGTGTAATTTTTGCCAAGACATTTCTAATACTCTCCCCACGTAATTTTTATGACTTTAAGGACATGGATGTCCTTTTCATAATTCTTTAGGGCAAAAATATAATTTCTCATTTTTCAGTCCAACCAGGAAAAATAACCTCTTTACCCTTTTTTACGTTTAACGGTGTCTCTCCATTTTTCCCAATTTCTCATGCATTTTATGAAATCAACATTTATTCCTTGAGGTTTAAATGCAATATTCATATTTTTCTTCAAATATCGGAAATGACCATTTTGCCCTTGAATCGGGTCAAAAATATAATTATCCATTCTTTCGGGCATTTTCTTGTAATTTCACCCAAAGACCAATTTTTTTATTATTTCCTTTTCACTATTCACATTAACTTTCAAATTGGTCTATCTCTCAACCTAGACCTCCCGGGCATGCAATACTTATACCATTACGCTTAACTTGGAGCGGCCTTTCATTCAAGTGGTATATTGCATATTTTCTGTGGTAAGTTTTGGAATTAATTTCTACTAGAGACCCTATGAAAAATTAATTCTGATTAAGGATCGAACATAGCTTCTTCAAAAAATTAGATGAGAAATTAATTCCTTCTCAAGCCCGATTATATAAAACCTTTTCGTCTCACTTCGTTTCTCATCTTTTTATTCATTTTCTAACATCCCATAAAAATAGGGATATTACAATTTGACACTCAATTTAAAATGAGTAGCAAGAGGAGTGTTTATCACCTTAGTATTTTTTATTTGAAATCTCTAAAGCACTTTTTCAATGTAGTGTCCTGAGATAGGTAAAGCTTCTTTTCCTTTCTGTCATGCAAGATTCTTATGGCAAGACTCTAATTAGCAAGTCACATATCTTTTATAGCAAATGACTCAATTGCTTCTTCAACACTAGAACATTTTTTCCAACAATAAGCATGTTATCAACATACAACAATAGAATAATAAAGTTATCACTAGAAACTTTTTTAACAAAGACATAGTGATTAGAATTAGTCTTCTTGTAGCCTTGCTCACACATAACAGACTCAAACTTCTTATACTTCTGCCTTGGAACCCGCTTCAAACCATATAGGTTGTTTCTCAACCTACACATAATCTTCTTTGCCTACAACATGAAAGCCATTAGATTGCTTCATATAAATCTTTTCCTCTAAATCACCATGAAAAAAAGTAGTCTTCACATCCATCTACTCTACCTCTAAATTAAGAGTAGCAATTAAACTCAACACAATTCTAATAGATGACATTTTCACCATAAGAGAGAAAATTTCATTAAAATTAACTCTCTTTTTCTAACTAAAGCCTTTTACCACTAATCTAGTTTTATACCTCGGAGATGTAGAATTGCTCTCATGCTTTACCCAATAAATCCACTAATTGTCCAAGGCTCTTTTGCCCTTAGGTAAGTTCACCAAATCAAATGTGTGATTGTCATGCGATGATTTCATTTCATCTTGCATTACATCCATCCACTTTTGTTTTTCTTCACGCTCCATGACTTCTTTAAAATACTCAAGTTCTCCCTTATCAGTCAAGGTCACATATTCATCAAAAGGATACCTTTTAGATGGTTGTCTTTGCCTATTAGACCTCCTGAGTTGGACTTGAGGTGGTTCAAGTGTATCATGTAGATTCTCATCTTGTGACTCATGTTGCTCTTCAATATCATTTGCTGGAACATCCAACCCATCTCCAAGCTACCCATCATCAAGATAGTTATATTACACTTCCTGTTGAATATTACCATTATTAGCATATAGATTGTGAATAGGAGACCGTATTGGATCAATATCATACAGATTATAATCTTTCACAGGAACTATCTTCTCCAGATTATCAATGTCATCAATGGTTTCATCTTTCATGAACTTCACATCATGGTTTCTAACAAGCTTTTTATCAACATGTTCATACAAACTGTACCCAAATTCATCCTGACTATAACTAATGAAGATACATTGTGTTGTCTTTGCATCCAACTTGAATCTTTCATCCTTTGGAATATGCAAAAAGGCCTTACAACCAAAGACTCACAAGTGATCATAATTAACATTCTTGCCAAACAAAACTTTATTTGGCACCTTACCATTCAAAGCAACTGCAGGACTAAGATTGATAATTTGCACTGCTATGTATAGTGCCTTACCCCAAAAATGTTTAGGCAATTTTGCTTCAGAAAGCATACATGTAACTCACTCAATCAGTGTTTGATTCATCCTCTTTACTAAGCGATTAAGCTAAGGAGTCTTAGGAGGAGTATGTTCATGTTTGATACCCTGTTGCTTACAAAAAAAATCAAAGAGTCCACAATATTTACCACCATTGTCAGTATGAATGCATTTTAGCTTTTTACTTGACTGCCTCTCAACCAAAGCTTGAAATTGTTTGAACTTCTCCAACACTTGGTCTTTTGTCTTCAAAGCATAGACCAATAACTTTCTAGAATAGTTATCAATAAAGGTAACAAAGTAAAGATCTACCACTACAAGATTTTACTTTCAATGAACCACAAATGTCAGAGTGCACCAATTCAAGTAACTTTGATTTCCTTGAGGGAGGATACTTCTTGAAAGATAATCTAGTCTATGTACCAGCTATGTAGTAAGAACACTTCTTGAATTAAACACTCTTCAATCTTGGAAGCACAACCTTTTTCACTAAGCAATTCAGCCCTTTTTCATTGATGTGACTAAGCCTTTAGTGCCGTAAATTTGAAACTTCCATATCTATAGCATTCATACTGTCATTAGCAACTAAAGCTTTTGTCTAATACAATTTAGATAATTTTTTCCCTCTGGCTACAACCAGCAGCTTTCATTCTAACATCACGGGGGCCTTCCAACATACAAAGAGAAGTGAGTCAATAAAATAAAGTGGGCATTCATGCTGAGAAGTGAAGACTAGTACATACAAAAAATTAATCTCCAAAGAAATCAAAGAGTTACTCAAGTGAGGGAGCATAGATACGACCCAAAGTAGGAAGCTTGAGAGGTTGAATGTTGAGGGTATTTATACCAACAAGCCAAGCAGCCATATTTTCTTCTCCATCTTCACGTGACATCCCACCTTTACCCATTTGCTCTAGGCAACTCTCTCCCTCCCTTAAAGCTAAGGAAATGTTTGATTGAATGAATGTTCCTGCAAAGGAAAGAAAAAGAAAAGCAAGGAATGGAATATTAAGTTAGATATATGTTTGATACACTATGAAAGGAATATCTTTTGACAGGTAAATTTATGTCTGGTTGGAATAAAATAAAAGATGGAATGGATCGAAATGAGAAGGGTGAACTATCCAAAATGCCCTTCTTAAAAATTAAAACAACGAAAGTCCCCTCCCCATTGCTTACATAAACTTCCTTGATAATCACTGCATAGAATGGAAATGTTAAAAGTCGAACATGTTCAGAACTCAAAAAAAAAAATAGAAAGAAAGAAAAATGCAATTAAGAAACCACAAAATGGAGGGGAAATATAAGGTGAATGTTTGCGCAAAGAACTACTAGAAACAATTGTTAAGCTATGGAAGCACTAAATAATAATAGTATATCCTCCCTCGAGTTTATAGTCAAATATCTTGTGGACAAGATTAAAAAACCAGAAAATGAAGGAGAAAATAATTAGAAACAGCAATGTGAAAGTCGACTATAAAACAAGTCCTCAATATTTGTATAGCTGTTATGGAGTCAGATCTTGGATTCGACATATACTACCCCGACCTTGTGAAGAATTGAATCGGTGCGAGCAACAAGTAACTAGGAAATCGAATATCTTATCCAAAAGAGCAAAACAATCATCGATGGTCATAGCAAGCGTGAAAATCAATGAACATGAATATAAAATAGTACACAATTACAAAAAGAATGTAAAATTCGAAATATTATATTATTATCCAGCACATCGCAATCAGTCAAAGAGCCCCAGAACACCCAGCATACACTCTTAAACGAAGGATGAAACAAGCCTGCAAGGTAAAGACGAAAAACAGAGTAAAATAGAGGAGCACAGAGAAGGATCCAGAGGACGAACCAGGAAAACAATTTGGGGATAGTTGAAGGAGAGAGGCCTTGAATGAGATGCAGAAACCGTGAGAAAAACAAAAAAAAGAAACAATAAGACAAAGAAACAGTGAGGCTCTTTTCAATACATTATTGTCAATAATGATTGTACAGTAGGTTTGTGCCTTTGTGGTAAGTCAACAGTTCTTATCCATTTTTCATCCGTTTGATTCATCTGATGGACATGGAGAGAAGTGTTGGTTTCTCCTGAACACATTCACTGAATTGTTAGTGTCGTCTATTTTGTTCTCTCTGACCTCACGACTCGACTCTGTAAACACTCATTAAATCCTCACATCATCAGTGATCAGTCGCAAGCAATTATAATGGATGTTGTTTAAAGAACGTCTTAAATGCCATTACGTCAATTATAAGCTTGCTTTACTTACGTCAGCAAGTCCTCATATCATCAATTAAACTTCAAATTATAATAATTAATTAATGAATCACAAAATGAAATTATTAAACGCTCTTTTTATTTATTTATATATTTATTTATTTTAGGGAAACTCTCTTATTATTTACTATGTATATAGCGTGACTTTCCCTCCTACAATTATTAGCTTTCGTTCTAATCCATACTAGCCACCAGGTCAACCTGTTTTAGGCCATGGGTTCTCAAGATTGGGCATTGTTTAGTTCGATTTTTAGTGGTAATTCTCTCTCTTCGTAATTTCAAATTAACCATTTCACTACTGGTATGATATGTTTTTTAATACCAGTTCTTTTGAGGTCACATTGAGCCCAAATAATCGAAATTAAATAAATTTGACCACAAATAGGTATAAAACTCTTTCAACAATAATTTTTGTTCTATACACCAGACTTAAATTTAGGACATTAAGGAAAACTACTGGGATACAATGATTTAATTAATTGACAAGATTTTTAGTTAACAAATCTATTGTATGAAGTACTAGGTTGAATTAGTCATCGGATTGAAAAGTCGGTGAAACCTAAAAATGAACCGATAAAGAAATGATACCTAGAATCCTTTATGGATCCGGCATTTTTGAATTTTAATTTGTTTAATTTAAACCATGTATACTTATATCTAATAAGCATTGGGAAGGAAGACTAATGAGAAAATGAAAAAAAATATGTACATATATCGCAAAATTATAAATTATAAGACAAATATATACATTATAGATATCTTAATGCATCTCTTAATTACAATTTTGTTTTTAAATTATAAAATATTTATTAACGTTTTTTAAAATTATATTTGTACTTCTTATCTTTACTTTAATTTTTTAAAAAAATCTTATTATTGTCTTTTTATTTGAAATCAATTTTTTTAATATCTGCTTTGGGTTCGGTGACCAGTTTAAATTTTAATACCTTGATTAGATAAAAGAAGAAAGAAAATAAGATCTAGAAAGTATTAGATCAAGAAAATTGAAGTTATGATTCAATTAAATATCTTTTCAATTGATTGAAATGATTGCACCCGTAACAAAATGGCTAGACTTAAATTGCTGGGGAGAGAAATCACCATATAATCGATAAAATAAAACTAAATTATACAAAATCTCAAGCACCGGTGGCCAAAATTAGGGACACACCATGTAACCTTCGATTGAAGATGAGAAGAGAGAGGTTCAAATAGAGAAGGCCATGATATTGCAAACAATGTCACTAACGGTTAACTATAAGACCAAGTCTATTATTTGGGCTTGGATTATCTTGTTCTTATAGTGGAATCTAGAGAAATTTTATGCTATGTTTGGTAGAAAGAAATCACTTTGAGGGAAATAGAAAGGGAGAAGGAAATAGAAAGAAGGGTTTCATGAAAAAGCTATATTTTATTTTTAGAAAAATTGAATAATATGAACAAAACAAATTTCATAAAGATTTATCTCTCATTCTCCATTTTAAGAAATCACTTTCATGCATACCAAACCAAACCTTAAAATTTATTGCAGTTATATATGATGGTTTTGATGCTTTCTGGCACATATTTTGTGGTTTTTCCATTTCTTGAAATTAGTTAAATGTGACTAACAGGATGTCATTTTGGAATCCTTTTTCATGAATAAATGATACAATGAAGCATTTCAAACTGATTTTAGGATGTATTATGGTGTATTCATTTTTTTAGGCTGTATGTATGGTGTAATGAAGCATTTCAAACTGATTTTAGGATGTATTATGGTGTATTCATTTTTTTAGGCTGTATGTATGGTGTATTCATTTTTTAGGCGTTGAAATTTCACTCATATAAGCTTAGTTTGACTTAGACTAAGTTTTCAATGCAAAAATAAATTGAGTTATAGGTATGTTATCTCTTAATATATATATATATACATTTTTCCTTAAACAAACAACATTTTCCTAATTAATAAATGACAAAAATGTTAAGAAAATGTCAAGATAATAACACTTATTTAGGCCTCTAGTTTAAGTTATTGAAAATTAACTATTGTAACGTGAAAATTAAAAATAATACTGATAAGGGGATACATTGAACAACAACATATGATAATTTTATTGCAGATTTTTTTTCATAGTTGCCTTTTGATCATGTAAAAAATTTGACCTCAAACTTTAGAAACCTAATAATCTAAAATTCAATTTACATTTTCTTGGTGAGAATTTGAATTTACTTTTAAATACCCAATATTAGGCACAGCCCAAGGCTCACAAACTAAGCCTAAAGATCAAGGTTCGACCTTAAATATTGACCCCATTTGGTCCAGGCTGACATTACACGATTGATGAAATTTACCACCTTAAGAAGTGCTGATCACTTACAACTAGAAAATGGGATCCTATCCAACTTTCTTTTTGCCTTTTTTTGTTTTGGTAGAAATGAGATACCAGAATACACACTCACATAATCTCTCTCTCTCTCTCTCTCTCTCTCTCTGCTTATTCGAACTTACAACTTTGAAGTTAAGTGTGTGGTACTATAATACTAACCCTGTTTGACAAAATCACAAAAGACCATACATTAAGTTTGTAAAATTACAATAATGAGCAATGCATTTGTTTATCAACAACCTCTCTGGTTCATTAGCATTCATGAGGTAGTGAAACATCACTGCCACGAATATCCTTGGCACAAAGCTGTGCTTAGGATGCCTTTTATTTTACATGATTATAAAGATGTATTTATTTTGGGAACAACATAAAACAATATATACAGTCTCCAGAATGACAATAACCTTGGCTTGTAAATCATAACCTGTAAATACTATACAGTATCTACAGATTGAACATAACCTTGATAGCATTGCCTCCACGAGCACTGATTTCAAAGGCCTCTTCCATCTCCTTCTGAGAGAAACCAAACCTGTGAGTTATAATGGGTTTTACGTTTATCTTCCCACTCCTCAGAAACTCAATGCACTGAGGCCATGTGTTCTTGTAACGGAAACATCCAATCACATCAATTTCCCTGTATTTGGAATGAAATTAACAATCAATCATTTAGGCATTATATATATATATATATATAGAAAATGTGATGGAAAACTTAGACAGCAAAAGACGCTCTTGAATTTAAAGATATCCATGTTTATCAAAAGTTTACAAAAAAAATTATCACATAGTATCATTGATTAATTAATTTTCTTCATAGAAAATATTGAGAATTATTCTCCTTGTGTCTTCAAACTCATTGAATCATATATTACTCCCTTTGGTCTTAAATATAAATAAATTTTGGAGAAGAAATATGGTTCAAAATATAAGAGAAAAACTATAGGCTTCTATAGTAATAATCTAGTATTCCAAAATATAAGGGAAATTTTTTTTGGATCTTATATTTGAAATCAAATGAGTATTATTTAGTAGCAATATCTTAAAAATTGATGTGTGAGTGAAAATTTTTCGTGCAGAAAAGTTTATCTCCCATTTCAAACATACTCTTCCAAAGAATCATACCTTATCGCAGCAGCAACCATGAGTGGAATGGTCATTATACTATGACCCATTCCCACTAGACACACTCTGCCACCCGCTTGAGTAGCATTCAAAGCAGTAGTCATAGTCTTGTTAAAACCTGCACAGTCAAAGGTAACATCTACCCCAACTCCCATAGCCTTAAGTATTTGTGCAACTTCTTCATTCACATCCTTCAAAGTAGCACAATAAAACTTGGCCTCAGGGGGTGTTTAATGATATAGTATAACAAGTTGCATTGAACTGTCAAGGGGAAAAATAAAAATTGACATCTTCGATATTGTTTGAGATGGAGAACCATTTACAAAATATAAACAACTAAAAGTTCCTTGAATGTATTGGAAATGGGGAAAGGAACAGAAAACTAGTAAAAACATAACACAGTAATAGAGTTCACATGTTAGACAGTCATCTTTCTTCATTCTTGTTCAAAATTTTCTTGCCTATCGACACAACATCATAAGCTGCTAAACGTCTTGCATATTAGAAATAACAAATGTACCTCAGCTTTTGTTGAAACTTTAACAATCTCATCTGCACCAAGAGTTTTTGCCACAGATAAACGATGTTCATCCACATCTGTAATGACAATCTTAGGGGCCCCAAAAGCACGAGCACAAACCAATGTGACAAGTCCAATGGGACCTGCTCCTAAGATCAACACATTCGTTTCGGGTCCAATAGTAGCTCGGCGACAAGCATGAACACCGACGCTCAGGGGTTCACACATTGCCCCCTCCTCCAAGCTCACATTGTCTGGTAATTTAAAGCATAGGTCTGCAGGATGCATTTTCTGTCAAAAGAAAAAGTGCAGCTCATATATGGGTTCTGATTTCAGTAAATTTACACAGACAACCACACACACACAGTAACAACTGACAAGCAGGTTAGAGAAAAGACTTATAGCATAACTTCAAATTTTTATTCAAAAATATTTTAGACCATGTTTATGATATATGTATATATTCTGTGTCCCTTAGTTGTGTTATGAATACCATTATTATACTTCAAGAAATCAAAATGAAGAAAAAAGGCACAACTCAGACTTGGGCAATTAATTAATTTTTTAAGCCCATCTTTCACCATGGTGTAGCTATTGAATGAATCATCAAAATATATCATTGTCAAATCTATTTTGAGTAGAGTTACCCTTTGATTTCCATTTGTCAAAATATTATAGGTTTTGGAGATTTTGCAGGACAGAGCATGGCATTAACATGTCATCTCAAGATATCCATAAAAATATTAATATTGGGTAGCATGGAAAAGTTTCCTATTGTTTAAATGTCTTTGATCTTCTGGCAATTAAAAAAAAAGGTCTTTGATCTTCCTAAGGGTGGCTTAGGTTGTCATGGTAGGGATGGTGAAGACAGAGGTTAAAAGTTTAAAACCTCAAAAAAGTAGCAAAGTTCTTTCATTAATCAGGAAACGGGACCAGAACATTCAAGGGACCACCATCATGTAAAATATTATTGGATAGATAACTAGACATTATGTACATTGTGCTTTGCTAGACGTATAATCATCTAAATATATGTCTTTCTATTGAAGGAAATATACTTTGAGAAGCCGTGAATTCTTTCAAACCTGGTTAGTAAGGGCACCATGAACTAGTGAAGTAGTAAAGAGCTCCATTAATTGAGGGCATAAATTATATCGACCTTGTTTGCATATGCTACAACACATGCAACTAAGCCCAGGCTCAAGTGCGACACGGTCACCAGGTACAACATTCTTAACCTCACTGCCAACTTCTTCAATGATCCCTGCACTCTCATGGCCAATCACCAAAGGTTCTTTTATTATAAAATCTCCAAGACTCATTGTCTGCAAATCAATAAAGTCAAAATTTAATACTGGAAAGCATGCAGATAAATGAAGGGGATAATTTATAATGCAAACAAGCATATAGAATTATTTCTTATATACTTTTAAAGTGACATAATTCATATGCAAGAAAGAAATGTTTACATGGAGCAAGTGAACATCAGTGCCACATATACCAACAGCTTTCATTCGAATTTTGACATCATGGGGACCTTCCAATGGATAAAGAGAGTAGAAATTCAGTAAGAATATATTAATCTCAAAAGAAATTTAAGAGTTACTCTGACGAAGGACAATGGATACCTAGGGCAGGAAGCTTGTATGGTTGAATCTTGAGAGTATGTTTGGCAATAAGCCAAGCGGCCATATTTTCTTCTTCTCCATTAACTTCATGTGACATCCCACCTTTACCCATTTGCCTTGTCCAGCTCTCTCTCTTTAAGGTAAATGAAACACAGAAACAGTGAGGCCTACGGGGCTTCTACCTGATGAATACAGAATTAGAATTGCATGATATTTATATACAAGTCTCTTTCTATATACGCATCTCTTTCTTCAGTGCATTGGATATTATCAACAATTGAATGAATCAGCCATTCTCATCCATATGTCTTTCGTCTACCTTCAGATTCATATCTTCATGTTCAGATAAAATTCATATTTATCTATACGCACGGTTCTTGTGCTCAAAAAGTGCACTATTTTATGGAAAGATTAATTGTTGATAAGAATGGAAATGCATCTAATCCCACATCCTATATCGCGTATAGATAATTTCAACAATTTAATATAGTTAGCTTGGTTTTGTTGATATTTTGCATTATTGAAAATGATTTATTATCATTGTCTTTTCATAGACGTTGCATGATGAGAAAGTACTAATTTTGAAAATATATATATATAAAAAAATTTTGATGCATATTTTCATATCTTCTAATGGCTTCATATTTATTAATCTATAAAATATTTATTTTTTATTTATGATAATACTACTAATTAATATTTTTATATTGAATATATAATTAAAAAAAAACTACCAAAACATTGTTGTAAATCGCACGGATGCAATGTCTAGTCACCAATAATATATAATTTCACCAGGGAGATGTAGATGAATTAGTTATTCTCATCTATATGTCTATGTGATGTGTATCCTGGTATTCAGATCAGATTAATATCGTACATGTGGCGCAAGGACTCAGAAAGTATGCTATTCTAGACAATTAGATTCATTTGACCATTTGGAAAGATTAATCAATGACAAGCTAATGGGAAAGCAATGGATACAATGTCCCGTATCATATGCAATGAAGCATTCAACAATTTAATATAGGTTCTTTGTTTTATATGTATGTTTTTTCCATTATTAATAATGCTCTATTATCATTGTCTTTTCTCTAAATGCTGCATTATGAGGAAGTAACAATTTTTTATAATATATATGGATTATTACATCAATTTATTTCAATGGCTACCTTTTGATATTTAACAAACGAAATATCAATTTCAACATGTGCTGTGTTCATGTCTTGTAATGGCCTAATATTTATTAATCCATAAGTACTTATTTATTATTTGTGATTATTATATTAATTAATACCTTTTATATCAAATATATTTTTAAAAAATATCTAGTAGAATAATTTTGTACATTGCAGAATGTAATTTCTTGTTATCCATAATAATTGCACAGGGGTTTTCTGGATGAATCAGCCATTCTGAACCATATGTCAACGTGATGTGTATCCTCATATTCATATCTGATTCATGACCCTCTCATTAGATTCATCAAACCACCATGAAAGGATTAATTGTTGATGAGGATGGAAATGCAATTGATATGACTTCCAATAGTGTGCAAAGAAGCATTCAATAATTTAAAATATGTAACTTGGTTTTGTTGATATTTTGCATTATTGATAATCCTCTATTACCATTGTCTATTTAATTAATTACATGCTACATATTATGCGAAAGTACTAACTTTTAAAAAAACTGAATTTTATACCTATTTATTTCAATGGTCAACTTTTGATATCTAACGAATGAAACAATAACTTTGATATGTATATTTCCATGTCTTATAATAGTCTTGTATTTATTAATCTATATAAGTACTTATTTATTATCTATGATAATAAAGTGAATATTTATTTTTTTTCATCTCAAATATATTTAAGAAAAAGATCCAATAGCACATTGTCATGCATCCAATGACTGAAATGTCGAGGTGGATGAATCAAGGTGTGGAGCCATGAGACCTCCTCACTTGAAAAAATTATAAAGTAAGTAGTGTAAGTTTTAGCATGATGCATCCCCATCCTGACATTTTGAACCCCTTTGAGTCTTGACCTTTCCTGACATAGGGTATTAACTCCGCCGCTTATCAACTATTATCATCAATTTGTATATGTTATATGTAACGCTAGAATTAAATTAGACTCCTAATAAATCCTCTATCCAATTCCTCTTTCCATGTCCGTTAGATTTATGCCTCTTTACAGTTGTTTGACGAATCTAACGATCTGAAATAGCAAGCTTCTAGAGCACTTGAGCCGGGTCGCATGAGTCCACATATTGATCTATTCCATTAAATTTGCATCAACTAATGAAAGAATCACATTATCCATGTTGGGCTACATACACACACCCACCCTTGATGGGTGAAAGTAATAAGGCCCAAAGCCCACGCCCATTAGGGCTATCAGTTGTGATTTTCCCTAAAAGTCATGAGAAGAGGGAAACAGTTTTTGAACGTAAAAAAACTGTACCGAAATTAGGGAGTGGTAACACACTCTCTGGGTTTGGATGGATTACTTGTTCTTACCAAAAAAGATTACAGAAATACAGAAAATATTCATTTACTCTCTCCATTTTTTCTTTGAAAAATACAACTTCTCCATTTTCCTCTATGCTTCTATTGTGAACATTTGTTCTAAATTCCAAAATTTGGTCATCTAGACTACTCAATGAGTTTTCTCTTCAGAAACTGGATAGATATAACTACCTAGTACATTTCTTCTAATTTTTTTTTACTTTGTATATTCATTTGTTTTATTACTCCAACATTGGCATTAGAGTCTTCAATTCCTAGGCAATTTATGTTTATAAAGTGTTATATATATATATATATTTGTTCACATAATATAATTTACGCTTGAACAGAAAATGTTTTGTGATTTGCTCTTCCATATAAAGTTTAGCAAATCCTCATAATATCTTATAGATTATATATTTTATTTTATTTTTTTGCAGTGCAAATCTCCATGTGCTTTTTTGTACTACTGTTTCTTTGTGGGTTTTGTGCATCACTATTTTGCATTTCTTTTCTTTCGACATATAAACCTAGAACAACATACCAGTACATGTAGAATTAAATTATTAATTTCAAAACATTAGAGACATTATTTCATTGTCATTGCACATAAAACGTATAGAAAATGCTACCCAATATCCTCATAACACTCATATCAGTGACTGTTCTTCAACTCAAAATTAGGTCATATGAAATCCCTAGTTTAAGGACAAATGCCTACCATCATCGTGTAAAGAATGAGCAGATGAAGCCAATGCCATCAAAATTGCATCAAATGGACGTCGAAGGAGGAAGAAAATGCTAAAAAACAATGACAGGTTTGTGGGTCTACCATCCGATCGAATCCAGGTCAAGTCAACCCGGCAAGAGATCAGGGATGACCTCAGTGACATGTCATTTTGGCCATAGACCAAGATGACACGTCGTTTCGCCTATACAGTAGCTATGTTTCAATTAAGTGTAGTGTCATTTATAAAACAAAAAAAAATGGAGGGGGTTCAATGATTACAAACCCTTGGGACATTGGACCGACTTAAACTCAGGACCAATGTCCAACCCACTACCCCAAAAAAAAGAAAAAAGAGAAGGAGGATGTGGATTGGGCTCAAGAGGAGTTGGGTTGGACAATAGTCTCGACCCAATGCAATTTAAAATAAAAAAAAATCATAATAAATATATAAATTATATAATAATCTCTACTTAATTATTTTTATTTAATTAATTAAATATTAAAATATTATTATTTTCGATGATGTGGCACGTGGACTGGAATAGTCTTTGGCCATGTGGACCACTGCCTACCACAAAAGACAAAGCGTAGAACACAATGGTCCGATGCGTGTGGTTGGATTCCTTCTCCATGATAACACATGAAGCTCAACATCACCTTTGCACATGGGGTTATTTTGTTTTTCATTTTCAAGAATTTTTCCACTTTTATTGAGGTGCGTGCAAGTGCTGTCTTAGGTATTTTTTGCCACTATTTCTTTCTAAAAATCCCTAAATTCGTGAACTTTATTTTGATATATGATTGGCTTGTTTTTGAGCAAGTTTAGATATATTTTATGATCATAAATGTCTGAAAAACGCCTAAAATATACCTATTTTTGTTTTTTTTTTGGTACTATGAGTTCCTTCGAGCTTATACCCTCCCCTGAACTTGAATTGTAAGGGTCTAACACACTCACAACTTCTATTACTTTATTTGACTCCAATGAAGAGCTATTCGTATATTCTTCATTGTCTCAGTCTAATCCTCTAGAACATAATGATATGATTGATGCACCACTATTAGTTGAAACCCTTGAGTACTTAGAAAATAATCCTCCTAACAATTTAAATGATGATGAACTCGACCTTTATCTACTGGATCCTTATGGTAGTTATGAAAATGATGGATACTATAGTACACCTCCTGATAGTAACCCAGAGGAGGATCCAAAGGAAGAATCGAAGGAGGATCTAGACAAAGACCTTGAGGAGGAACCAAACGTGAATCTAGAGTGTGACCCAGAAGAGGAGCAAGAAGAAAACTCAAAGGAAGAGGAATCTCTAACAAAACCGCCATGATCATGATAAAGATCCATTAGAGGAGTACACTGAAGCTCTAGAAGCAGCATCTATGGTGCAACTAGATGCTCCTACAGAGGATCCCTATCTACCCAATGATTTTCCACCTAATGTCACTCTTTTTGTCAGTAGATTACATCATGATTTCACTCATGATGCCCTTCTTGTACATTCATTCTTTTGTGCACTAGAGTACTTCCTAGTGAAAATGATATTTGATGGTCATCTTTCCTATGAACAGGCTTGGGTTATTGCCATTTTGGATAATCTTCCGCTTGATGACTTTTTGATGCCTATTACATCCACTATATGAGCTAATCTTGAACCACAAGTCTTTGAAGTCATAACTCTTTTGAAAAAACACAATGAATAACAATTCTGGTCTCACCTTAGTGCAAAATATCGTTAACTAACATCCGCACATCCTCTGCCTAAGAGACAGAAGAAGAATCTGTAAATATTATAAACGAACAGAAAAGAGGGGGGAATAGAATACTAGTTTTTTTATTTTCTTTTATAACGCTGTTGTACATATTTCTTTGATTAAGTGTGTCTATGGTGTTACTTTGACTAGTTATGGAACATTATGGAATTTTATTTTTGGAATGAAAATACTTTTTTATGAATTTTCTGTCTAAATGAGACTACTCCATCTAAGTGGGAGTACCTATTTTGAGTAGGAGCTCCTAGATATAGAATATCTAAGAGCAATGTGTAAAATAGAAATTATTTGTATAAATCTTTATTTAAGAATAATGATGAAATTAGGATACATGTAATGGGGGTAGACAAACGTAGATTCCTGATCATGGACTTAATGAAATTGTTCTGGACTTACTAAAAGATAAGTGCAAATAAAAATGAAATTGCATATTTAATTAAGTTGTGTTATGTGTATATGTAGAATGGCTAGCAAAAGTATAATCGCTGGGTTGATTAAGGGCGATAAACTAAATGGGGATAACTAAGATATATGGCATCATAAAATATCTTACATATTGAAGGAACAAGATGCCATCAACTCATTGACCACTGTAATGGTAGAACTAGAGCAAGGTAGCAAGGCCCAGTACATAAAGGATAGAGAGGCTTATGAAGCCTAGAAAAGAAAGAACAACATTACATGTATCACTATGTTAAGTGCAATGGCTGACGAGCTTATTTGTGAGTTTGAGAGGCTTATTACTACTAAATCTATGTAGATCACACTTAAAGACAAGTTTTGTAGCACTTCAGCAATAAAGCTTCAAAGACTCACAATCAAGTTGGACACATATAAGCTGTGGCCAAATACTTTTATGAGGCAGCACTTAGGAGAAATGTCAAACATGATTAAGGAGCTAAAGCTAGTAGAGTACGTGCTTTCAAATAAGCAGCAAGTACATGTCGTGATTCAGTCACTCCCATCTAGTTCAGAATACATGAAGGTAAACTTGACCCATAATGAAAGCACCATCAATTTTGACGATATGGCCCAACACTTGGATCTCGAAGATGAAAGGCTGAAGGCTTACAAAGCTTCTAGCCAAGCATTCTTGCCAGAGGATGCAAGTCCCTTAAATTCAAAGCCCAAGCCCAAGAAGGTAAAAAAGTTCTAGAACAAGGGAAAGAAAGGTGGCCCAAAGATTCAAAAGGATAGGAAGAATTTTAAGAGGAAAGGAAATAAGGGAGCCAGAAAGTCTAACCTTTCAAAGGTCACGTGCTACGCTTACCAGAAGATAGGGCATTTTGCTCGGAATTATATTGAGCAAAATAAGATATTACTGGAATCTCGTACTGTTTCTTGTTCATATGTTTCTAGTATTGTTTTTCTAACAGAAATTATTCCTTTCTCTTGGATAATAAACTCAGGGGCCACAAACCACATAAGCCAAGATTGGGATCATTTGTAGATCTTAGTCGGGTACCAAAATACAGCAAATGGCTTTTTGTAGGAAACAATACAAGGATCAAGGTCAAGGGCATTACAAGTTGCAAGCTAACTTAGCACAATGACAATATCTTGATCTTGCATGACATGTTTTATGTGCTAGATATCTGATGAAATCTTATGTTGATCTATGGTCTTTTCATCATGAATTTGCTATTGACGTTCATGATTTAGTTGTTGACATTTGTAAACAAACTATGTTTCATGGATGTGGCATTTTATCTCCTGGTCTCTTTGTACTAGATACTGTTGATGATGATTTTAATTACGATTATAGTTGTTCTATTGCTTTTGCCTCAAATTTAAATGTTGATATAGATGTATGGCATGCTAGACTATAACAGATTGGTCAAGATAGAATGACCAAACTAACAAGGGAAGGTATGTTAGGTGTTACATCTTATATTTTAAAGTTTTTTCTATGAAAACTACTTGGTTTTAATGTATGAAAATAGTCTTAGAAAACTTGAACCAATTAAAACTTTAAAACTTATTAAAACTGTCTTTCGCACCTTTTCAGCTCATTGTGTAGTATTTCAAAAATCATAATTAAATGTATAAAAATCATTTCTTAGTATTCAAGTGTCTAAAAATCCGTTTGTCTTAAAATATAGAGTCATTTGGTGCATACTTAGTATTTTTGGAAAGCTTAACATGTCTAATTTCTAAGCATATTTACTTTGTATATTTATTTTACTTCTACTGACCATTATACTAATGTAAAGCTCAAGGGTTAGAGATAACTTTCATTGGAGCAGTTTTGGCAATAAATGAATAACTACCATTATATAACTCTAACTGTAGTCAAACTAGTGGCATATTATTCCTGAGACATAGATCATCTATACATATAGACCACTAAATTTTTGGAGACATGTACAAATTTATACAGTAGCAAGAAATAGACAGTACATAACAGAAACAAAGCAATTTTCCAGTAAGGTTCCATCATCATTCTTTTTCATGCTCCACACACTTCCCCTTACCTTGACTAAGTCCTATAATTGGGGAAATATAGGGTGAGATTTGGGAATCCCAATAGTTAACTTCCACAAGCTATCACTGTTAGGTTGGTTAGTTACTCAAGAGGAGGGTGAATTGGGTTATGCAAATTTTCGCTTCTTTTGAAGTGCAGCCCAACTTCACAAAATATTACAGTAGAATAGGGATAAACAAAGTATGATAAAAGATATAGATGAAATAAGAATATGAAGAATAAAACACAATAATTTATATTGGTTCGACCCAAACCACTTGACTTATATTCAATCCTCGAGCCACCACTTGAGATTTTCACTATATCCCACAAGTTTAATGGAGGTACTTTTGAAATATCAGTACATCCCAGAAGTTTAACTAGGTATTTGTGAAGCCACTCTCCCTACATCTTACAAGATGTGTAATTCTCTTAATATTTCCCCACACTAAGATTCTACGTAGAAATTATAGAAAGAAAGATTAAAGAATTGAAACTCCTTTTAAGAGTTGACAATACATTGAAACTCACTCTAATTATGTGGGTTTAACTTTAAATACTAAAACAGAAATATTTTATCTATTGTAGCAACATTTTGGCATATAACTCACTTAAATTTATTACCCATAAGTTCAAATGAAGTTCTATTTATAGATTTATGGCTTAACTAGTCATTAGATATAAGATCTATCCATTAAACACAAATTCTAGCCGTTACTCTGTAAAAGAGCCGTTCAACAACTACATTAAATGCGTTTGACATGCCAAAGTTTGAATTTTGAAGTTCAATAGACAAATTTCACAGAGTCAGCATAGTTATGTGTTTAATGTTGAATCTTAAAGTTCAAATTTCAGTAGCTAAAGTTAGAACTTCGAGCTATGATAAGAACTCCAAATTTAGCTCAAGGCTTGAACATTTGAACTTTAATGTTGAAAGTACATATGTTGGGTTTGAACAATTGGTTCAAGTTCTCATAATACACTCGAAATTCAAATTTTAGAAACTGAAATTTATCTATCAGAGGCTTGCTCCAACAAGATACAAAAGTTATCACTCTGAAGTTTGTACTTTGAAATTCAAAGTTCATCTGTTAGAAGCTATGACCTTGAACTCACTTTGAACTTCATCAACAATCAAATTTCAACTAAGTTTCATGCGAATTTTGCACACTCTCACTAACTATGTTTAGCCTAGAATTTGAATTTTAGATTCAAAATTCGTCTATCAGATATTAAACTTCTGTAACTTCGAACTTTAACAAGTAAAGTGTAAATTTGCATAAAATAAACATGAATCATAAGTAAAATTTGTCTGTTAGCCTAAGCTTAAACTCATGCTAACATTTAGATTTACTTAATTTAACTTATTTAAAACATATGGTAACATGATTAAATAAATTTCAAATATTAAACCACCTCAAGACCTAAGTGAAAACAAAATATACCTAAGAGTTAGGTTTTCAAAAATTAAGCTCCACTTTCACTTGGTCATTTTATTCTTTGGTCATTTTATTCTTGGCATGCTTTCTTCTGATCTTCAATTCCTTGAGCATCGTCTCTCTTCTTCTTCTTTAAGTGAAACATGATGTTAGTTTTCCTTTCTTTATTGCAATGCTCACTCTTCCTTCATGGATAATCCTATATTTAATGTATTACATTTACAAGCTAAGTAGTTAAACCAATTTATATATCCAACTTGTATTATAAAATATAAAAGCACAGTAGATATATTAGTACATAGCATGATATATGTATTATAAACACAATTAAACATATGCTAATGAATATTTTACTTCTTTTAGGAACAAAATATATGTTAGACAAATATGATGCATTTGTTCGTTATTACTCTACATTTGTCATCATCAAAACTTATATTATATTAAACCTAACAATCATGTTATCACAAAACATTTGAAAGTATATAAAGCATAGCATACTTTCATTAAAACATCAAAATTGCCATGTTGTCTGATAAAAATTTGGCAGCATAATGACTTAGTAAATGGGTATCTTAGGGATTAGCCCTTAACATAAGGCAGCTACTAATCATGGAAAAACATTCATAACAATAACATGGCATCATTTACAAATCATAATAATATATAATATATTCATAAGCAATAACATTAAGTAAGGGCAAGAAACTACCGTGGAGTTTTACTAACTTTACTTTGAACCTTGCTTTGTACTAGCTTAGACTTGCCTCTTGAACTTGTTTGAAGCCTAAGAACATCATTAAACTTTACTAAATAACTTGTTTACTTAATGAGAACTTAGTATGCATTAGTGAACCTTAATCTTTGACATTATGCAGACTATGTCCTATCATGTCTTCCTTGGTTTCTCTTAGCTACTTGGCATGCTTGAAACATATTGGAAGTATCACTTTCATCAAAAACTCCCTCCCTCTATCACTTCTCATCTTGATTGAGAATAGCCTTCCAAAACTCAACTTAGAAAAACTAACTTTTTAAACCATTCCTTCAAGCAATTTAAGCATTATGCATTATCATAAACTCACTCCAACCCTTAACTATCATGAAACCCTAGGCACCTTTCTTGTTTTGGCCGTGGGTTTGCTAACCTTGGAGGGAAGGAATTAAAGCTTTAAACCTTAACATAAATCATGCTTAATAAAAGAAGAAAAATGCTAGAAGAGTTTAAGAGAAAGTGTTTACCTCTTGAAAACCTCTTCAAGCCTTCCTTTCCTTTCTCTATTCCTTTTCCTTCTTTCTCTCTTTCTCTCCTTCCTTCTCTCCCTCTCTCTCGGCCACTCACTCTTTCTCTTACTAAACTCATGACTTTCCCTCTCTCTCTAACTCTCTTGGAGTGTTGTAAATGAGCAAGGAGAAGTGGGAAGGTTGGCCCCTATTTATAAATAAGTTGGAAGGATTTGGACCATTAGATTTAGTTTTGATCGAAAGGCCACCATTTATTCTTGATTAATTTATTTTACTTTACATTCTATCCCATGAATATTTTCCCACTTGTGAAAGAAGGTTGAAGGGTATTTTGGCTAAGAAAGTCAAAAAGTGCACACATACTCTCATTACTTTATCAGATCCATTTGAATCCGATTTATGTACTTTTCTCTTAGTGTTCCTTTGTATCCTGTAACTTTATCTATTTACTTTATCTGTGTGACCCAATAACTTTTCTTTCTTACTTTTCCATGTGGGAATCACCAATCTTACTTACTTTTTACTATTCATCTCCCTTGCATTACTATTCATGTGAGACCCGTTTTTACCAGACTTGTACTTTCACTACAAGAAAACAGTTATTTTGTCACAGAATTTTCTCATAAAATGAAAATTACTAAGAACTTCTCACAGGCTTTCTCATGAATAAATAACTCTGGGCAATTTCTCATGGACATTTCTCATGGCATATAAATAGTGAGAACATTCTAAAAGAAAGTTGTGAGAAAAGTAGTGAGAACGCACTCGCAAGGTGGTGCAAATTTGGCGCATCTATTTCTCATGGAATTGTTCCATGAGAAAGTGGTGCCAAGATGATTCTCACAGAGGTAGTCTATGAGAAAATTCTCATAGGTTGAAAATCTGTGAGAAATATTTCTTGCGGATATAGAAATATGTGAGAAGCATATAATGAGATATTGTGATCATTGCAGTTGAAATTCTTCTCACGGATGTAGTCTATGAGAAACTTCTCACTAGTGTAAAGTCTATGAGAAATAGTTCTCACGGATACAGAAATTTGTGATAAGCGTATAATGAGAAGTTGAGAGCATTGTTAGGTGAAATGCTTCTTGCGGATGCAATTTGTGAGAAATTTCTCATGGGTACTAAATTTGTGAGAAAATTTCTCGCAAATACATAAATTTGTGAGAAGTGTATAATGAGAAATTGGGATTATTGCACTAAGTGTTGAGTGAAATGCTTCTCATGGATTTAGTCTATGAGAAAATTCTCACATTTAAGAAATTGGTGAGAAATGTTTCTTGTGGATAAATAAATCTGTGAGAAGCATATAATGATAAATTAAGAGCAATGTACTATGTGTGGATGTATTCTATGAAAGATAAATTTTTCTCATGGAAAATGTATCTATGAGAAGTATTTCTTGTAGATGTGAAAATCTGTGAGAAACATTAAATAAGAAGGAAATATGGCTTTTCTGGTATGAAAAATATATTAACTTAGCCATATAGGTATTCGAATTCGAGACTTGGTGCTCTTATAAAGACTTGCCTAGCCACTAAATCAACTTGTCAATTATAAGTTAATAGGACAACAATTTAATATATAAATAATGTTTATATTTTAAAAAATATTGTAGTAGCTTGCCGAGTAAGGATTTGAATAGGAGACATATTACAATTAAGGATATTTCTTTGACTGGTGAACCAATTAATTTTTTGTTACAATATTTGACATAATATAGTATATAAATAATACTTAAGTTTTTGGCATAAAATCTAGAATTGATGCACAATTTCATTTTCGTTGGCTCCAAAATATTTTTCAACCCCAAACTCTACTCCGAAAGTCCCTAATTCAAAAATCACTCAGCTTCCTAAACATTTGCTCCAAAACCCCTATCTTTCCTCTTCTCTTCATAGTTAGCGTCGGTACTCCCTTCATTAGTGCTCCATTACTTCAAGCTTGGCAACTCCCCAACTTTCTGGTACAAATGTCTTCATCAGCAGCTCTTTTCTTTCAAGTCAGCAAGTCTAGCTCATTCTTCCCTCTTTTCTTCACAGTCAATGCTCCAATTTCTATTCAGCAACCTAAAGCTTTCTTTCCCAATCAGTGACCTCCACAATCCCGTTTGGATTGACTGCCCATTTTTCTTGGCCTCACATGTTATCTATTCTTCCAATGGTCTAGTCATCAAATCACGGCATCCCTCCTCCAGTATCAAAGCTTCCACTTTATCGGTCTAGTGTTACTCTAGCTCTAGCATCTCCATTGCTCATGGACATCATTACCACCGGTGCTTGCAGTCGACCTCATCCCATGAATCTCTAGCAACCTCCAAGTCTCACCGCCATCTCCAGGTTTTCCCTTTTATTATGTTCTTTTCTTTTTTAAAAAAGATTTTCAGCATCAAATACGTTTCATATCATTTTCCTATATATGGTTTAATTGGCCTTTTTTGCTTCAAACATGCATTGTTCTTTATTTAAAGCCTTTTTTCCATATTTCGTTCAATTGTCTTTCATGTCTGCTTTGAGTATATATATATACATATATAAAGTTATATGTTTGTGAATGCACCAGATTTTTTTTTCTATTCTCATTTTATAGAATTAACTTCCACTTGTTGGAAATAAAGCACCAAATTTTGGAGCAAAGGCTATTTCTAACCAGAATTTTATCAAGGTAGATGACACAAGATTCATCTTATGTTCTATATTTTGGGGTCGAATTTGATAATCAGATTGTATCTTTTATGTATAAGTTGCTTATTAGAAAAACATAAGAGTTGATATATGGTATAGTTTCCAGGATTATATTCATCCACGTATTTAGAAACTTATTGCAATATATGCTTCCATTATATTCATCCACGTTGATATATGGCTATTTGGATTCACAGAGGCATGAGAGTCCAGGTGTTGGGTGAAATTTGTAAGGGCAAAGAAGAGTTGTGTGTATAAGTATTTGGTTTTGATTTTGAGGATTTATATGGCTGTCACTTGAATTCTTTTTGTTCAGAATTTTTTGAAGGCAAATTTTTCATTATTGATGGTGATAAGTGATTTATGCATCTGACTTTTTTTTTTACATGTACGGATTTTTCAACTGATTGCTTCTCTGCAATTTTATGGAGCATAGTACTAATATGACTTCACTGCTAATTGAGAACTCTTTGGAGATACAGGACAAGTGAGTGGGTGGGTCCTTATGTCATGGTCTCTTTCACTCTATCTCTCTCACGTTAAACACTACATTTGCAGAAAAGGTTTCAATCCAAGTATGAGACCTATAGCACTAGTTTCTTTCATGGTAGATTTGCATAAGTAATTGCTTACCATGTTTTCTTAATTATAATTTACACTCAAGTTTTCATTCTTTTCATTATATCATTTTTGTCCTCAGCCTACTTTTTCCCATTGGTTGTAGCATGCTTTGAAAATGGAATCCTAAGCAGTTTTTTTTTTAACTTGGTTAATTTGTTTAGCTCTAAGTAGAATTTGAACTTAAATCCACACACCTCTATGATTTTGTCATTCTTACAAGCATCATGTTTGTCCGTTAGATGGATGCCATTATTGAGGTGATAGTAGTGTAAAGGTTGGTATATGTACCTATCTTATAATCACCTATATTTGGGTCTAGGCTTGGTCAAGCGGGAGCTGATGAGTTAGGGTTTTTTTTTTTTGTCTTTTCCCATAACATCCCAAGTTGGAAGAATCAATAGTAGCTTTAGAAAAGAAATAGGTCTAAGCAAATCATAATGTTATGAATATGAAGCAATGTGTCATCAGTTTCTATGAAAGTGGCTAGAGTTCAACTTTCTTTCTTTCCATTTAATGGAAAGGTAATTTTCTTTAATGCCTTAGAAGCCTCTTTTGTTATAGCTACTTTATTTAGTTTTTGTCTTATTAGTTAGTTATGTTTTGTTAGGACATGTCTTTTAATTTTTAAACATTGCTTTTAAATAGTACATTTGGGTATTAGGACACTACCATGTGAATGTCTTTCACTAGTACAAAAATCATTTCTAGGACTGCATTTAAGGACACACTTAACTTGGGAATAGCAATTGTACAACTGTAAAAAGGTAGTTACTGCTATATTATGCATCCTATTTCAATGAGTGTAATTAGTACATATTAACCCCAAACATTGATATTACTTTCTTGTCTTCTCCTATTACAGCCACTTTCTTGTTTGGATTATCATTGTGCACAAGTATGTGTTTTAGGCTAAAAAATACTCACTTTTCTCCCGCTCTTATCAAGAGTAAGTATCATATACTATTCCTATTCCATTGTAGTAAATTTAATGTTATGAGTTTTCAAGTTAGGAAAGTGACAACAACATCAAGAATTTAGGTTCTACAGTTAACAAGATTTTAGGTTCTGAATTTTCAAGTTTACAGGATTACATTATCACAATGACAAAGGCACACATTATATGCTTTCTTTTAACAATTGTTTTGTTAATTTGTTCAGATATTTGCTGAAATTTATTATTCTTTGCATATTTTTGCACATATTATTCTTGTTTTGACCAATTTGTGGACAGATTTTGGATTTGAAATCTAAATACTAATTTTGGGTTTGTTTCTTTGTAAAAAATTATAAGTTAATGCTTTAGCTTAAATTATAATCAGCAGAATTTCTAGCTTTGTTTAAAGAATGATGACATTTTAGTTTAACATATGGCTCCTCCTAAGCATCATTATTAGCTGGACAATAGAGCAGTTGGGAAGCATCTAAAAATCACTAATGAGTTCTTTACGGGAGTAGATGAGTTTGATGAGTTTGCAAAGAAATTAGATGCATTTAAAAGGGATGGGATGTTCAGATGTCCATGCTTGATATGTAAATGTAAGAAGCATAAAACACCATAAGAAGTTAAGATGCATTTATACAAGAAAGGATTTATGCATGATTATTACTATTGGCATAACCATGGATAGGAACATCCCCAAATGGCACCAATTGATGTCGACATTCACACGACTGAAAATGATCCTAACCCATATGAGCAAATGGTCAGGATGCTGTTGGGCCATCATTTGATGGAAATGGCATAATTGAAGAGGATCCTAATCCAAATTTTGCAAAGTTTTATGAGATGTTTCGTGCCTCACAATCTCCATTATGGGATGGATGTGAGAATCACACAGTTTTGTCAACAGCAATGAGGTTATTGAGTGTTAAGATAGATTATAACATTCTTAAGGCTTATATGATGAAATTATCACCTTAATGAATGAGATCTTACCAGCTAATCATCTTATGCTTGCAAACTTGTGCCAAACCAAGAAATTAGTTTCTCAACTTGGTTTCGGCTATAAAAATATTGATTGTTGTAGTAAGGGATGCATGTTGTACTATGGTGATGCAATCAATGATAGGGAATGTTGATTTTGCATGGAGATAAGATTTAAGGAGGCAAGAGTTGGAAAATGAAGGTTTAAAGAGGTCTCCAAGAAACAAATATGGTATTTACCAGTAATCCTAAGACTCCAAAGATTTTTTGCTTCTAATGCCTCGGCCAAGTATATGCACTGGCATTATGAAAATCATCAAAATGAAAGTGTTGTTGCATCCATCGAATGGAAATGTATGGAAACATTTTGATCAAACTCATCCAAAATTTGCATTGGAGCCACGGAATGTTAGGTTAGAGCTTTGTGCATATGGCTTTACTCCATTTAGTATGAGTTCTAGGCCGTACTCTTGTTGGCTGATAATTGTTACTCCATACAATCTTCCATATGGCATGTGTATGCGCCGAGAATACATGATCTTAATAACCATTATACTTAGGCCAAATAATCCAAAAAAGTAAGATTGATGTTTTCTTACAACCTCTAATTGATGAATTGAAGTTGCTTTGGAAAGAGGGTGTGGTGACATATGATATTTCTTTGAAATAGAATTTCAATTTAAGGGCTACCCTTTTGTGGACTATTAATGATTTTCCAATATATGGCATGTTGAGTGGCTAGCAAACATTAGGAAAACTAGGGTGTCCAATTTGCATTGATCATTCAAAGGCAATCTACTTGCAACATGGGAGAAAAGTTTCGTATTTTGATTGTTATCAACAATTCTTGCCTTTAGATCATGAATTTAGGCAAAATAAATAGAATTTCATAAAGAATAAAGTAGAGACTTCACCACCACCGTTAAGGCACTCAGGAGGGGAGTTGTATAAGCAAATTAGGAGATTTCTTAAAATAACAAAATCAAGGGGCACTCAATTGGAGGGGTATGGCAAAAAACATAATTGGACTAAACACAATATATTTTGGGATCTTCTTTATTGGTATGACTTGCTAAATCCCTGCAATATAGATGTAATGCATACAGAGGGGGATATCTTTCATAATGTGTTTAATGTAGTGATGGATCATAAGGAAAAGACAAAAGACAATGACAAAGCAAGGAAAGATTTGGCAATGCTTTGTAAACGACCCTCCTTAAATCTTGTGGTTGGAAGTAATGGTAGGAAAAGAAAACCTAAGGCTATATATACCTTTAATATGGAGCAAAAGCAGGTAGTGTATGAATGGATCAAAACTCTAAAGCCTCATAATGGTTGTGCATCCAACTTAGGGCATTGTGTTGATGCGAAAAGTTGCACGTTAGTTAGAATGAAAAGTCATGATTGTCATATTTTTATGGAGAGGTTATTACCAATTGTGTGCAGTGGGTTGCCAACCTTGATATTTGAAACCTTAATGGAGTTAAGTAATTTTTTTCGTGATCTTTGTGCTCCTATTTTGCACTTGAAAAACCTCTAAGTGATGGAAAAGAACATTCCTATTATTTTTTGTGAACTTGAGAAGATATTTCCTCTAGGCGTTTTTGATGTTATGGAACATTTACATGCTCACTTGGTATATGAAGATATAGTTGGTAGACCTGTACAATATAGATGGATGTATTCATTTGAAAGCTTCTTGTACATATTGAAAACAAAGGTAAAGAATAAAGCCCATGTTGAAGGCTCCATTTGCTCAGCATATATACTTGAAGAAACTTCAACATTTTGCTCCTACTATTTTGAGTCACATGTTCAATCAAGAATTAGGAGAGTTCTTTGCAATGATGATAGTAGGGAGCATGTTGATCATCCTCCCATCTCTACCTTCAACTATCCTAGCCAACCACATGGAAGAGCAACACAAAACACTCATTTTCTTACTAAGTTTAAGTAAAATGCAATAATTTTATATGTTCTTCTCAATTGTCCTGAAGTTAAACCTTCTCTCAAGTAAGAATCTCATTCTTGGTTTATTACTTTTACTTAATATAAAGTTGTGTTCATATTAATCTCAATCTTAGTCAAATGCAATTCCTATGTTAATGAATTGCTATCTATTAACCCTACTCTATCAAATAAGGAGGGTGGATCAGTGTATTTCATCCGAATTTTCTGCATGGTTTAAAGTTTATGTAAGTACATCTTAACTACTTCTTATGGAATGAGGAGGAATATTTTTTTATAAAATTGTCAATGCTAATACTTCTATTTAAAATAGGTTCTGAACCCACAAAATGGGATAAAAGATAAATTGTTAATTTCTTTGGCTTGGGGTCCTTTGAGACTTGTGAATACATTCGATCAATGGTTAGTGAATGGCTATAAGTTTCACATAGAGACCTGGGCAAGAGAAAGGAAGACCAATAACAGTGGTGTAAGTGTTACGGGAATCAATTACAATCAACTTGAAGTTTCTTACCATGATGTTTTGAAAGATATAATTCAATTACAATTCACTGGCAAACCATCTAAGCAATTACTAGTTTTCAATAAATGGTATGATTCTAAGCATAAAGGGACTCAAGTTTGTCCTAAATATGGAATTGTGGAGGTTAACACAAAAAGGACATATAAGGGGAATGATTCTTTTATCTTTACCCAACAAGCGGAATAAGTGTATTTTACACCATATCGAAAATCATTCTCTTCTAAAAACGATTGGCTTATTGTCATTAAAATAAAAGCAAGGAATAGGATTGATGCCTCAGAAGATGACAAAGAAGATGTGCCTTTTCAAGATAATGTTGATTGACAACCCCACTTAGTTGAATATGACAATGGTGAGGTTGATCTATGAGATAATACTGGTGAAATTGAAGAATTAAATGATGTAGATATTACATCGATTGAAGATAACATTGGTGATTCAAGAGAATCAAGTAAGGGAAATGCAGATGAAATTTTTTGCATATTGAATCATTAGAGACTAAAGATGATCCTCCTAATGTTTTTTTTAGCTAGTAATTGATATAATATTGGTAAATAAATTTTCATGAATTCGTTATATTAATTATTATGTGTGTTAATTTTTTGCTCATTCTTTTAATTCTCTTAATGTTATTATCATTAACTTTTGTCCCCTTTCTTGTTTTATTTTAAATGTCATCTTCTCAATAACATGTGGTAGAAGGAAATAAAAATAAGAAGGACAAAAAAGGAAAAAAGGTGGTGCAAGCATCACCATCTCAACCACTAGTTGTAGTGTGACCCTCATCATCTTAGTTACTGGGCATTATACAATCCTCTCTACCTCAACCTCATCCATCCACTACACAACTAGGATCTGAGGTAGCATCTTTTTCTGTTCCATCCCCCCACCTTCAATCCTCTCCTAGGGAGACTGTATTTGCTGGTTCATAGAGATCACCAAATCAGACAAGCACAGATACAAGATGTTCATCTAATAATATATATGATACTAGCTCTAGATTGGATGACGATCGATTGGTCATTAAACCAAATGGTAAACAGGAGTAAGTATCTTTTATATAATTTAAATTTTTATACTTTAATTGTTGCTTTATATGTGCTAAATATTATTCATTTTATAGATTTTTTCCATCAGTTGAATCACAAAAAATATTGCCTGATATCATCCATCACAAGTTTGAGGGTGCATGGTCTAAATTTTCTAAGGTCCCTCGTAAATTGCAAGGGTTATGGTTTGACGAGTTTAAGGTGAATTGATCTAATAAACATTTAGAAATTATAATATGCATTGTTTTTAATTCTATAATTATTGATATTTGGTTGTTTCTTATATAGCTTAAATGTGCATGAGACCCTAAATTAGATGTTATAATTCATAAGATATGGAAAAAGAAATGTAGTGGAGTGGTATGATCATCTTTGAGGGACATTCGCAAAAAGAAAACAAAGGGTGAATGGTTACCCAAAGGAGTTTGAAATGCTTTGGAAGAATATTGGAAAGTCCTGAATTTTTGGCCGAGCCTACTAGTAATAAGGCAAATCGTGCAGTTGATAATGGCGAATGTGTCCATAGAGGTGGTAAAATTACTTTTAATGAACATAAGAGAAGAATGGTAAGTGTTATTTGAATGTGTCATGCTTATTAATTTACTTAATTTCATTATATTTTATTATCAATTAACATAATTTTAACATTTTTCCTACATGATATAGGAAGTTGAATTGGGAAGACCATGTGAATATCCTGAAGTTTTTAAGAAAATTCAATATGATGAGAAGAAAGATGGTTGGGTTAGGCAAAAAGCTGAATCCACTTATGTAAGTTACTCATAGTTATATTCTTCCTTTTTAAAACACATAAATTCAAGAAGTAAACTTGAACTTTTTTTTAATACAAAATGAGTTCGAGCAATTGAAAGAGAGTCAAGAGCCTAACTCAAATGTAGGTGACTCAAACTTATGGATGAAAGTTGTGGGTGGTAAAAATAAAAAAAGCCATGTTTATGGATTCGGATTTCAAGCAGGTCTCATTACTTTTGACAACTCAAGCACTAGAAACAACTTTGGGGAGATTGCACAATTGAAAAAGGAGATGGGAGAGTAGAAGAAGTTCTATGAAGAAAGCCTTCAAAAAGTTAGGGCTGAAATGAAGGCTATAGATGAAGAATATGAAGCTCGAGAGTCTAGGATAGAGTAGCAATTTCAAATGATTATGGCTCATCTAGCTAACACTAAGGTTGGTACTTCCAAACGTCCGTGAAATAATAATAGTGATGGTGTTGATAGTGATGGTACTGATGAGAGCGATGGTGCTAATAGTGATGGTACTAATGATGATGAAAGGAATGAAGATTAATTATATGGCTATGTATTTGATACTTTTGTTTCATTAAGACTTGATACTTTTGATTTTTGTATTGAAATTAAAAGTTTTTTGTGATTTTTAATTTTAAATACAAGTTGAATTTCAAATTTCCTGCCTCGTGTTCGTTTGGCTGCATATGTTGTTTTACAGGTTCATTTGAATAGGGATTAAAACAAAACTAATTATGGATTGGCTTGTTTTGCAAACTTCTCACTGCATGTATCCATGAGAAATTTCTTAATTTTCCCTCAAAGACATTTCTCATAAACCATATCTAAGAGAAATTTTCTCACAGATTTAAATAAAGTTTCCTACGGGCCTAACCTATGGCAAAATTTTCTCACGGATTGAATCTTGTGAGAAGATTAAATACATTTCTTGTAGATTATACCTATGAGAAACTTTCTCACAGACATAAATCGTAAGAAATTTTTGAAGTTTCTCATGCATCTAGGCTATGAGAAATTTCTCGCAGACCAGTTCTATGAGAAAATTTTTGTTCACAATTTCTACCACCCTCAATCTTTCTAACAGATTTTGATTTTGTGAGAATGTTTCTCACAAAACTGCGTGAGAAATGGTTTCTCACACCTCAAGGCTGTGAGAATTTTTTCCTTCGAGTTATTTTCTGACCAATGACTTTGCATGGGAAAATCTATGAGAAACAGTTTTCTCGCAAACTATAGGGGAGTTTCTCATAAGTTTTATTTGTGAGAAAATCCTTATTTCGGTGGTGTTTTTCCTATCTTAGCCCACATATCTTATATCACTTATACTTTTAGCCTGTACCAAAGTATTATAATATTATTTTATCTCTCTTTAATTGTAAAGTAACCATTTTACTCTTACCTGTTGGCAAAATGACTGTTTTTCCCTTTTAAGCCCCTTTTTGATATTTTTATAATATTTTAGTCCTTAAACCTATTTAATTAAATATCCAGACTTTCCTAATCATCATAAATTAATCTAAAACAATTTAGTGCTATTCATAACATCATCTGGTCATAATATATATACATGAAAAATGGGGATGTTATAATATGTACAATTTCTAAAATGGAAATGTTTTTGTGCAAACATTGTTTAGCTAATAAAACAACTAGGAAACAATTTGGTAAAGGGACTATGGTAGAAACTCCATTGTAACTAATTCATTCTAATATTTGTGGTCTGATGAGTGTAAGGGCAATAAATGGAGCCTGATACTTCATCACTTTTATTGATGATTTTTCACAATTTGGTTACGTCTACCTTATTTCACATAAGTTAGAGGCATTGTAATGCTTTAGACATTATATGAATGAGGTACAAAATGATTTAGATAAGAAAATTAAAGTACTAAAAACCAACCATGACACAAATATTTGTCAGACCAATTTAAAAAGCTTTGTGAAGAGGAGGGAATCATAAGACAATTAACTATCCCGGGTACTCCACAACAAAATGGAGTAGCTAAGAGGAGAAATAAAACATTACTTGACATAGTTAAGTTAATATGGCCCAAGCTAATCTCCCAATTTCACATTGGGGAAATGCTTTATTGACTGCAGCTTTCATACTTAACTATGTGCCCTCAAAGTCTATTACATTGACACCCTATGAGCTATGGACAATGTGCAAGCCGAATTTAAGTATTCTTAGACCCTGGGGGTCAGTTGCTTATGTCCATGATAGTTCCCACAAATATGGAAAATTAGGTACTAAAGGGAAGATGCGTATTTTTATAACATACTCTGAGCAATCAAAAGGTTATGTTTTCATTGGTGAAAATGAAGAAAGGATTGTAACTGAAATTGAATTAAGGGATACCACATTTATAAAAAATGAATTTCCTACTAGAGGTGAGGTGGATCGTTTTGTATCTCTTTATGAGACACAAGAACATGGGAGCGAAGGTTAAACAATTCCACCTCAACCAATTAATCCGAGTGAGAGTTTTGACATATCAGAGAGTTCAATAAGACCGGTAGAAAATCCTATGCAAGAAGAAAACATTGTGCAAGATACTCCACTATGGAGGAGTAACAGAGAAGTAATACCTAAGAGATGCTTCCTTATAGAAGGGGCAGTATTTGTTATTACTCCACAAGATGACAAATTACTTTTGTCCATTGTTCCTTAGCAGGGCATAACAAGGCCTCTTGAACTAAATTCAATGAGGAAGAAATGGATTCAATGAGGACTAACCATGTATGGAACGTGGTTGATCGTCCAACTAGCTGAAAGGCAATTAAAACAAATGGGTTCTAAAAATTAAGAGAAAAGCACATAGATCAAGCGAGAGATACAAGGTTTATCTGGTTACAAAAGGGTATATACAAGAGGAAGGTATAAATTATGAGGATACCTCTTCACCTGTTGCACACTTTAACTTGATTAGGTTAATTCTGGCTATAGTAGGAAGTTTAAACCTTGAACTACATCAAACGGATGTAAAAGCCACATTCTTGAATGGAGAACTAGATGAAGATATCTATATGGAACGACCATTAGCTTTCATAGGGAAAAGCAAAGAGAAAAATATTTGCAATCTGTGAAGGTCCAATTAGGGACTAAAGCAATATCCAGACAATGGTATTTGAGATTCTATCAAGCTGTAACCTCATAATTTTCAAATGATTAACAAAGATCACTATGTCTACACTTTATGTAGATGATATATTTGATAAGTATACCCTTGTGGAATCAATCCAAAGAACCCACTTGAAGTGAATAGTTGTAATTACAAGGAATAAGAAAATAGGAAAATAGATAACAATTAGAAGAAAATGCACAAAGAGAGAATAAATAAGAAAACACAAAAGATATGTTGGTCTAAGTAAATTAGAACCCAAGAGAACCGGTCTCTTAAACCCTAGTTACGGTGACGCCACAAGGATTGACCAATTTCTTGATAAGTCATGATATTCTCTCTAACACTCAAAGAAACGCAAGAGGAAAATTCACAAAATTAAAATTTTCATTCGTCAAAATTTAAAAAACGTACATAAAAAGAGAGCCTTAAATAGGCAAGGGAAAATTTAACCTAAAGAGCATAGAAAAACCTAATTAATTTGGGCTCAAGTAATCCTAATGAGATTAGGAGACTTTAGACTCAACTAACACTCATATTTGACCTAAAAAATTAATAAAATAAAGCCCTAAAATAAAATAATGAAAATTAAAAAAATAATAATAAAATAACACCTAAACCCTTATAAACATGCCAAGACATTAATGAAATCACATGTTTAGTATATGACATATTTAATTAAAAGGTAGACTATCAAAAAGACTACTATTTGACTAATTGGGCTTTATTACTTAACATAGTTCAGCCCATAATAAATAAAATTAAAATTAAAATAAATTAAGCCCACTAATACCTAAGTCACATGCTCTTTTAGTGAAGCACATAATCTTTTAATTAATATACTCTAATAGGCTCCTCTTGGGCTTTAATCTGAAACTTGTAATCTCTCCACGCTTTTAGCTTCAGTTGGACTACAAACTAGGTCAAATAATTGGGCTCGAACTTGTATAACAACATTCACAAGCCTTTTCTCATGCTCTTGAATTTGTCCAAACCTTCTATTTGAATCGTGCTCAAGTTGTCCTTTATCATTCCCTCTCTCTTTGAAAATATTTGTCCTCGAATCTCCATAATCTACATGGAAAGAAAGGAAATGATTAAACACATCAAATAAATCATATAGAAGGAACATACCTTTCAACCTTGATTAATGCATCTTTGCTTTATTCCCTGCATGAATGTGAAGGACAACATTCTTCCTTGGCTTTTAGAACCAAAACATTGTTCCAATATCAAAAACCTTCACACGTTTAATTTGAATTGCATAAGACTTATCTTCAAATATTGGTGGATAAGAAATTGAGCTTTTCTTCATAGCAAATACACCAATGATCTGCAACAAATAGCTAGACACAAACTTGATACAAGAATACTTAAATGGGACCAAGATGTTAAGGGACACACAAGGAAACAAATAGGGACAAAATGGCACACAACAAGCCTCAATTAAAATGAAAGTATTAGAAAAACTAAGGAAGACAAAATCTGGACAGATTTAAACATAATGCAATAAATGCAAAACCTAAAAAGATTTCGATAACATTAATGATGCACAATGATAGAACAAAGATGGAGATGTAATGACTAAAGGGACACACACTAACATAGAACAAGAAGAAAAGAATGAGTTGAATAGAAAATGGAACACAAAAGACTCATGAAGGTGAAATAGGACAAACCAACAAACAACCAAAAGCATTAATGGGCTTAATCTATTTTAATTTCATTTTTATTAATTATGGACTGAACTATGTTGAGTAATAAAGCCCAATTGATCAAATAGTAGTCTTTTTTATAGCTCACCTTTTAAATAAACATGTCATATATCAAACATGTGATTTCATTAATATGTTGGCATGTTTATAAGGGCTTAGGTATTATTTTATTATTTTTTTATGAATTTTCATTATTTTATTTTAGGGCTTTATTTTATTAGTTTTCTAGTCCAATAGGAGTGTTAGTTGAGCCCAAAGTCTCCTAATCCTATTAGGATTACTTGAACCTAAATTAATTAGATTTTTCTATGCTCATTAGGTTAAATTTTCCCTTGCCTATCTAAGGCTTTCTTATTATGTACGTTTTTTAGATTTTGACAAATGAAAATTTCAATTTTGTGAGTTTTCCTCTTGCGTTTCTTTGAGTGCTAGAGAGAACACCATGACTTATTAAGAAATTGATCAATCCTTGTGGCGCCACCAGAATTAGGGTTCAAGAGACTGGTTCTCTTGGATTCTAATTCACCTAGACCAACATATTTTTTGCGTTTTCTTGTTTATTCTCTTGGTGCGTTTTCTTCTAATTGTTCTCTATTTTCTAGTTTTCTTGTTCCTTTTAATTGCAACGATTCGAGTGTCATTTGCTTCAAGTGGGTTCTTTGGATTGATTCCATAAAGGTTCACTTATCATTTGGTATCAAAGCTTAGGCTTACAAATCAAGCTGTGTCTTTTGTTTTGCTTCTTCCTCTTTGTTTCATTCCATTTTCGTTGCTTCTGAAAAATTTGTGCACTATTCATCTGTAGGGTCATCACTGCTCACCATCACTGTTTTGTTTACTGTTCACCGATACTATTTTGTTCACTATTTACTATACTGTTCCTGCCACTGTTTCATTCCACTGTTCATCATCCAAATTAAAAAAAAAAAAGATTGATTGCTACCCTAAAAAAAATACACCAGCAAAAAGAAAATAGTAAAAAAAGTGAAGAAAAAAAAAAGAGATTTGGTTGGGCTAAATTCAGAATCTTTGTGATTTGATTGAGTTCCTAATCTGATCTAGGATTATACTTTCCCAAAGTATTTTAGCTTGAATGCCAAGTAGCTTTTCCTTGTTTAAGCTCGATCTTGTTGGAAAAAAATCATATATTTGATCATTTGGTATTGTTTCCTAATTTGTTGATCCTAAATCTCTATAATTTGTCTTTCCTTGAGATTTCTTTTCTTCCTAATTTTCATCCTTTTTTGTTCTATTTGCTACTATTTTTCTTCGATTTCCAACACCTAAATTTCTTTCCACTTGTTGGAAATTCAATCCCTTTGTGCTCATTTTGTGCTAGTCATTGCTTAATTAAATTAGGATCTTTGAGAACTTTAATTTTGGACTTTTTGTTTTCTGTGATTGCCACTTCTTTAAAAACTTATTTTCTTTTGATTGAAGTTGTAGTTTTAATTTAACACTCTCATAAGAAAGTAACCTTTGAGTGAAAAAAGGTGCATCATATTTGAAAAGCCTTGATTTAGTGTGAAACACGAGTGTTATTGCATTATTTGAGTAAAACACGTAAGAGAGTGGTGAGGTCCATTCTTCTTTATACTTTTTGTTGCAACTAACCATGTTAGGATTGGGAAAATTTACATCTCGCAAGAAGTCTTTGAAGAAAGTTTCCAATTGTGACCGAAACTTTAGAAAGCCGAGGTTGAAGATTCCTTCTTTCCAAGGTAAATGATCATAATCTCTATTGGGAATGGAAAAGAGGAATTGAGCAAGTGTTTGATCATTACCATATCACTGAGGACAAAGTTGATCGTGCTATCATCAGTTTTATTGACCATGTGGAAGTTTGGTGAGAAAGGTTATACAGAACATGGATTGAATATGGATTTGAACTTATCGCTTCATGGGAGGATATGAAAAATCGTTTGAGAAGAAAGTTTGATACTTTTCATAACCAACCTATGCCTAAGAGTGAAGATGAATATCCCAAAGAGATACATGTGTCTATGGAAGAGAATCTAACTCCTAATGTATGTGATTCCCATATGGAAAAAGATAATCAAGTAGATGATGATGTTGCTACCACTTCAACAACCAATGATGGAACGATAAAATCTACTACAGGTATGCCTAATTCTTAAAACTTTGATATTAATATCTCTGTTGATTTAAGATGTGATAATTCTAGTGAGATAAATGATGTTGCTTGCATCGATGATATCCCTTGTAATGGAACAACTGAATTGGAATCTAAATTGGGAGTGCTGAACTTGAGAATCCTAATGAGTTTAATGTTATTAATTGTGATAATGAAATTTAACATAATATCTTGCTAAATCTTGAGGAGAGAATTGGTCTAGATGTTGATAGCATTGTGATAGAAAGCTTAGATGATTTAAGTTGTGGTTCTAGTATGCAAATTGAAAATAATATTGTAGCACAATTGGAAAATGAATTTCATGATGTTGCTTGTGCTTCTGAGTATAATTATGATTTTTTGCATACTTTAGAGGAAAATTGTGCTTTACATGTTACTAATCAATTGATGGAAAATTGTGTGGATAATAGCATGTTAGTTTCTAGTAGTGCTCATGGTATGATTCCTTTGGAAATTGGCTCTTATGATTGCATTGATGTTGAGCATATTGACATGGTAATTGGAGATTACGCTTTTTATTCTAACTTGAATGGGCATGTTAATATTTGTTCTTTTGTATTGGAAAAGGCCCATGAATCATTGCTACGTAATTGAGGTGAAACTTACGAGAAAATAAAGAGTGAGCTTAAGTGGAAAAATATGAGTGGGAAAAATAAGAGAGAAAGAGTCCATAAAAATGCAAAGGATGCAAAAAGAGTAAGTGAGAAAAAGATTGTGAGAAGATTGAAAAAGAGAAAGAAAAAGAGAGAAAAGAAAAGGAGAGTTTGAGGAAGAATAAAAGTGAAAGTAAGTTTAAAGTAGCTTGTACAAAACTTCTTTCTTCTTGACCTCATCTTTCTTACGTGTCTTCATTGTATTTTCTTTGTTCTTCTCATTATATTTCTAATTTCTTTAAATTATGTCATCTATCATTGTTGCATGAGTCCCCAATTTCTTGAGTCCAAATTGCATGAGTCTATAATGAATCCATTAGTTACTTTAGTGCTTTCTTTCTCTAGCTTATCCTTCTATGTCATTCCATCTCATCATCATAGTGTTTTGTATTTCCTATGCATTTGTGAAGTAGTCCCTATTCGTGTCATGTTTTATGTTTCTTGTGTGTCTCATAAGTCATGTGTCTTTTTGGTTATTTGTTGGTTTATCTCATTTCACCTTCATGAGTCTTTTGTGTTCCATTTTCTATTCAACCCATTATCTTCTTCTTATTCTATGTTAGTGTGTGTCCATTTAGTCATTACATCTCCATCTTTATTCTATCATTGTGCATCATTAATGTTAATGAAATCTTTTCAGGTTTTGCATTTATTGCATTATGTTCAAATCTATCTAGATTTTGTCTTCCTTAGTTTTTCTAATACTTTGGTTTTAATTGAGTCTTATTGTGTGCCATTTTGTCCCTATTTGTTTCCCTATGTCCCTTAACATCTTAGTCTCATTTAAGTATTCTTGTGTCGAGTTTATGTCTAGCTATTTGATGCAAGTCATTAGTGTATTTGCTGTGAAGAAAAGTTTAATTTCTTATCCAGCAATACTTGAAGATAGGTCTTATGCAATTCAAATTAAAGGTGTGAAGGTTTTTGATATTGGAACAATGTTTGGTTCCAAAGGACAAAATCTTTTGAGAAGAAAGTTTGGTTCTTTTAACAATCAACCTTTGCTTAAGAGTGAAGATGAATATCCCAAAGAGATACACGTGTCTGTAGAAAAGAATCCAACTCCTAATGCTTATGATTCTCATATGGAGAAAGATGATCGAGTGGATGATGATGTTGCTACCACTTCAACAACCGATGATGGAACGAGAGAATCCACTACAAGTATGTCTAATCCTCAAAATTATGATATTAATGTCTCATGATTTAAGATGTGATAATTCTAGTGGTTGACTTAATTTATCAACTTTGGTGGTCCTTAATTCACTTAACCTACTTCCTTTTCTTTTCAATTTTTCATTGTTCCTTTTTGTACTTTCCAGCTTTTTTTCATTTGCTTCCTTGCTGGAATTTTCAATTCCTTTGTGTTCATTTTGTGTTGGTCATTGCTTAATTAGATTAGGAACTTTGAGAACTATAATTTTGGATTCTTGTTTTCTATGATTCCTCATTTAATGATAAAGGATGACTTGAGCACGATTCAAACAACAAGCTTAGACAAATTCAAGAGCATGGCAAAAGGCTTGTGAATATTGTTATACAAGTTGGAGCCCAATTATTTGACCTAATTTGTAACCCAACTGAAGCTAGAAGCATGAAGAGATTACAAGTTTCAGATCCAAGCCCAAGAAGAGCCCATTAGAGGATATTACTTAAAAGACCATGTGCTTCACTAAAAGAGCATGCGACTTAGGCATTAGTGGGCTTAATTTATTTTAATTTCATTTTTATTAATTATAGGCTAAACTATATTAAATAATAAAGCCCAATTGGTCAAATAGTAGTATTTTTATAGCTCACCTTTTAATTAAACATGTCATATACTAAACATGTGATTTCATTAATGTGTTGGCATATTTAGAAGGGTTTAGGTTTTTTTTTTTGTTATTTTATTTTAGGGCTTTATTTTATTAGTTTTTAAGGTCAAATATGAGTGTTGGTTGAGCCCAAAGTCTCCTAATCCCATTAATATTACTTAAACCCAAATTAATTAGGTTTTTCTATGCTCATTAGGTTAAATTTTTCCTTGTCTATTTAAGGCTCTCTTTTTATGTACTTTTTTTAGATTTTGACGAATGAAAATTTCAATTTTGTGAGTTTTCCTCTTAAGTTTTTTTGAGTGCTAAACAGAACACCATGACTTATCAAGGAATTAGTTAATCGTTGTGGCGTCACCGGAACTAGGGTTCAAGAGACATGTTCTCTTGGGTTCTAATTCATCTAGACCAACATATCTTGTGTTTTCTTGTTTATTCTCTCTTTGTGCATTTTCTTCTAATTGTTCTCTATTTTCTAGTTTTCTTGTTCCTTATAATTGTAACGATTCGAGTGTCATTCACTTTATGTGGGTTCTTTGGATTGATTCCATAAGAATTCACTTATCATTTGATATCAGAGGTAATTACTAGTCAGGAATAATCGATATTCAATCAAAACCATTAAAGAATGATTGTCCACAAACTTCTAGATGAAGGACATGGGTGAAGCAGACTATATTATTGAAGTTAAAATCTAGAGGAAATACTCAGAAAACCTAATATATCTTTCACAAGAGACTTACATAAGAAAGATTCATGAGTGGTTTAATATGAAAGACTGCAAACCCATGAATACCCCTATAATAAAAGGTGAAAACCTGAGCAAGGTAATCAGTCCTCAAAATGAATTTGAAAAGAAAGCAATGGAAAATGTCCCTTACTCAATTGTAATGGGTAGTTTAATGTATGCAATGATATGTACAAGACCAAATATTTGTTATGCAGTTAGATTTGTAAGCATATATCAGTCCAACCATGCAGAAAAATACTGGAAGGCTGTCAAGAGGATTTTAAGATATTTGAAAGGCATTGCAAACTATACGTTATGTTATTAAGGAAACGATCTACGTTTGGTAAGATTCTCCAATGCATATTGGGTCGAAGATCTAGATAGCACAAGCCAACATCAAGATACACTTTTCTACCGAACAACGGAGTTATTTCCTAGTGTAGTAAGAAACAAACGTGCATAGCCTTATTCACCATCGAAGTCGAATTTGTCACTTGCTCAACTACAGCACAAGAAGCCATATAGCTAAAGAGATTCTTAGACCACTTGGAGGTTATTGGTGAGATAACAGATCCAGTGTTGATCAATTGTGACAACTAAGTAGCCATCACCTACACCAAAGGCTCCAAGTATCATAGTAAAACCAAGTATATAGATATCAAGTATAATTTTGTTAGAGATGTTATAGCACAGAAAAGTATAGTCCTATGTGTCAAATGATAGCGGATCCCCTAACTAAACTAATACTTAGAGATATGTTTGTTGATCATGTGAAATCTCTTGGTATGCGTAAGATATAATGTAACACATGTCATGTAATGGATAATCTCATGAATGAATGAAATACATTTTCATCAATTATTGAATTATATATGAGTAAATATACAATGTCTAGTATCTCTTACAGATTGATAAGGTTGGCTTTCTCACACAAGTAATCGCCTTTTATGCACGTAAGGAGCATGCAAAGATGAGACATTTGTGTTCACCAGTAAATCAATGAGAGTGTTGATATGGTAGAGAAGAAACACAAAACATATGTCACCTCCACGAAGGTAAAGATTGAGTTGAGATGAGATCCAATATACAAATCTTTTGCATCAAATTAAGGATGCCCACCATCCATAATACATGTAGCCAAATAACAAATTTTCCAAAAGTGATGTCCTAAGGAGTAAGTGCATTAGAAGAATTCAAGTTGGACATTGTGTGTGTCTAAACTGAAGTCTGTATAGTGTCAACAATAAATAGAAATCATCATACGTTCTTATGAAATAAGAGAGACACTGTATCATACAATTCATACTACATGTACTTAGAAACCACAATTTGGAAGCAAGTAAATAGATCCCTGCTTCATTGTTGTATGAGTCCTAAAAAGGAACAAATCCTTTAACTAATGCCCTTATGACTTTCACATTATCATGAAGAGGTGATTCAGTGTTTACTACTTTAGAATATATCCTATGGTTATGATAAATTTGAACTAAAGGAGCTATGCTAGGAAAGCAACTGGTTCATGTTGAAGTAATATATGGGTAAAAGCAAGATTCACTACTACAGAAATGAGCTTTTAGGATGTTTGTTTTTTAGCTTCTGGAACGTTTTTGAAACGTTCCATATGTGACCATTCCCCTAGCATTCTGTAATGTTTACTTTTTTGTTGGACGCGTTCCCAAAAACTAGTCTTGGGGCACTCTTCCTATTATGAAACGTTCTGGAAAACCAGTTTTGTGGCACACTTCCTACTACAAAATGTTACATGAAAATATACACACCTATGCTAGTATCTGAGACATATCCATTATGAAATTATTTTGTTAATATCATAAGTGTGAATGCTATGCATAAGAGAAAGGCAATTTGAGTTTCTACTGAAAACTCAAGAGGAATTAGATTGGCTAAGAGTAAAAGTGTATATGAGTAAATCTAAGACATTTGAGGTATAATACATTAACAAGATGAGTACGAGATCATGAGGGTAATTTTATGCTAGTCCTAATAAAGAATTTCTAGTACAAGAATACCAAAAATGGAGACATCATGCCATGTAGTCATGGTAAAGAACTTTGTATGAAGTGGAGAGGAGAAGTTATAAGCAAATGACCTATCAAGTGGGAGTAGGAGACATTGGCCTATATATATACGCCCTTGATGAGTGATAATAACAAGGCCCAAAGCCCATGTGTATTAGGGCTATTAGTTGTGACTTTCCCTTTAAGTCATGAAAAGGAGGGAATAGTTTTTTAACGTGAAAATATTGTGCAAGCCGTGTACCAAAACTAAGGAGTGGGTACACATTCTGTGGGGTGGATACATTACTGGTGCTTACAAGAAAATATTACATAAATATAGAAAACATTTATTCACTCACTCTATTTGTTCTCCAAAAAATACAACTTCTCTAATTTCTTCTGTGCTTCTTTTTGTGAACATTAGTTCTGAGCTCCAAAATTTGGTGACTTGGACTACTGCATAAGTTTTCTCTTCAAAGACTAGACAAATACAATCACTGAGTATGCTTCTTCTAATTTTTTTACTATGTATCTTCATCTATTTTATTACTCCAACAATCCAATTTGCTTCCAGTGGCTCTTAGGACCTATTTAGTTCAATTCTATAGGGCCAATAGAATAGGAATATAGATTCTAAACCCAGTGATGTGTTGTTTGGGTTTCTCTTCTTAGAATCTGGTTTAATTTCCATAGGGAGAGCCCACCCTTAAAATCTGGGATTGTCTACTCCTAAGCTAGACCTTGTCTTTCTTCATTCCTAGATGTTGAAATCAATTTGTGGACTAAAATTCCCCTATCCTCTTAATCTTCCAAGCTAGATCGACTTTGGCTTCTTCGTCAACCACTAGTCTCGCCATTGCACCCCACCACGCCCTCCACCTAGCACCATGCCTCTAGAAAGCATCTCAATGACAAAGAGCAGGGACAAAATATGTTCTAGATATTTGGGATATTCGAAGACAACATTGAAATGTACTTTGCTAGCTCCTTTGCACCCTCACCACCGTGTTTCATTGTCCATTCTATTGCTTAGATCCAACAACATGTAGAAGCATAATCAATGTAAAAATTTTAATAAGTTAGTGTCAAACTCGGAAAAAATCAGTGTTGAATCTCTGAAAATGAAACATTTTAGTTTATTTTTATTGTTCCGTGTAAAATTTCAGTAGATAAGTTAAAATTTTCAAATTGAACTTTTTCATGATCTTATATGGAATGATGAAAATGAACTAAAAAATTTCACTTCTCATTTCCAAGGATTTTATATTGATCTTTCCAAATTTGACACTAATTTGTTTAAATTCTTCACATTGAATTTCCAAGATTTTACTTATACCAACAAAAGATTTTACATTGATATTATCGAATTTGACACTAAATTGTGAAAATTTTTACATTGTCCATTCAAGATTTTAGTGGATTCAATTTCATTTTTGTTCACTTAATTAATGATTTTAAGGCCAAATTTTGAAATGTTTTGGTCTAAAATGATAATTAACTTATCATTTTGGTTTCTAACTATCATTCCCAAAAGAGGAAGAAGGAAATAAAAAAAACTTGTGCTTTTAAGTTGTAGTGTTGAACTTTAACTTTCCATATTTAAAGACATCTTTAATTTTCAATATTTAATGATATCTTTTACTTTCTATAAGTCATTTTTCATTAATTCACATAAATCAATAAAATTTGTTGAAATTAGTTTATGATATTGAATTTTTAAAAAACTATCATAACTTTCCAAAATTATCTTTATTTGAATTAATTAAATTATAATCATATCTTAATTATTTCTTTTAATGCCTCTCCCCACCATAACTGTTTTGATTATTCCATCTCTCATAATTGTGAAGGGCAAATTTAAAAGAAGTCTTTAATGATTCATTAATTTCCCAAAAATAAACAATATTAAAGACCTCAAGTGCCATATGTAAATTTTGTTTTGGTATCATGGTTTTATTTTTGAAAAACTAAAATAAATATGTTTCCTACTACATTATAAAAATCTAAGAAATGAATTATATTATTCATTATTAGTTAATAGCATACTTTATTATAAATTTGATTTTATATATTGACAAATTGATTAGGGGGATAATAATTTTTTAAAAATAAATTAACAAAATTTCATTTATGGAAATATTTAATAAAAAATCTTTTTATTTTATAACATACAATTATTTAATTGTAACTAAATTAATAATAAAGTTGGCTGCTTTGTCGCAAGCCAATAGCAACACCTAGATCTTGGGGTAAAGATCAAATTTAAACAATTTAGATTTCTTATATAATTTTTATTAAAAATTAATACTTTTTATTTTAGAAGAAATATTATGAAAAGTGATAATATTCTTTTTACTATAAACTTTGAAAAAAAATTGGTTACATATTAAAAAAATTAAGAAAGAAATATAAAATCTGAATTGTCCAAATTTTGATCTAGATTAAAAACTAGTAGACACCCCTCCACAACCTCTAATAAAAAATATATACCCTGGATTTATTTTATTCCTTCAACAAGTTTGGTATTGAACATAGCCCCGCGGTTCCGACAAATAGAAGTACCTATGATTAGCTTTCTAGGAAATTTCCTAACGAACAAATTCAACAAAATCTCACACCAAGCGATATCCCCAGTCCTATGTGAATCGGACACACTCAAAGTTATTGTTCTTCCACAACGACAGAGTACAAACACAATCAATTAGCAACATCAACAAACATTTATAATCAATAATATTATTTACAAATTAAAACATATCTTGTTAAATCAAAAGTAGTTGCCAAATTCCTAATCATATGTTGAAAGACCAATTGATCTCATTTCCTGTCATTTTGATCGGTGCCGAAACATGCAATATTGAAATTAGATTAAAAAAAAAAAAGCAACTCATGATTCAACAATCTATTCATGATTGAACTATGATTAACTTATTTTAATATAAGACTAATGTTGTTATTGTATATATTGTAAAATTAATTTTTAAAGTGAAAATAATTTTAAAAAATATAAAAAAATTAGTAATGTATTTTAGATATAATAAAATCTACGAAATGAGTTAAATAAATTTTGATAAAGTCTACTAGATGGAGTCAAATTTTTTACTTAAAAAAGGAAATTAATTTCAACTTATGAATATATCAATGTTAAACTACTTGATTTTTATATTTACGAGTTTTATGGCTCTGCCTACTTTTTTCTTAAGTATCGTTTCAATCCTAAGTTTCACTAGTTTTAAAAATTACATTTTTTTGGGCTGGATAATATTTATCAGGCCGGATTCGGCCTGGATTATATAACTGACCTATTTAGTCCAATTTTTCTAAATCATGCTTTCTTTTTCTGGTGAAAAGGAGGAAAAAGCCTATTTAATTACTCATCATTGGATCACAAAACATTGGGGTCCAAAGACCCAGTACTTTCAGCGAGGAACAAGTCACACAAGTAGGGATCGTTTAAAAAATTTATGACTTACGTTTAAAAAAAATTGTGATTTTAGAATTTTACTTTTATTTCAAAGTGATCATGCTTTAGGATTGTAACGAAATGAAACATTAATTATTTTGTATACTTTAATTCTTTTCCAACTTCTAATTTTATGAAGAGAGAGAATATGTAAAAATGGTTAGATAAATATAAAATATGTTACAAAAAACAATTAGAGAATCAATGCTAAAATATTTTAGTTAAATACATTTAAAATTTTCACCAATATAAACTAATTAAAAGTTTCGATATTGAAAGTCATACTTACAAAATGTTACATCAGTCCAAAATTATTTAACACTTTTATTAATATAATAATCAATTTTAATTCAAAGATAACTATATCAATTATTACCCTCATTTCAATTTGCTCCTCATATATGTACACACACACATCGATCTTACACCTACTCCCGCCCCTTTAACCCCACACGACTAATAATTGTTGGCAATTTCTCTTTTTCTTAATTAAGTTTGTTCTTTCTTTTTTTTAATTATTATTATTATTATTATTATTATAAGGATGACTTCGATTGAATATGAATGTAATATTATTATAGGCATTTCCTTGGTTTGGGTTGCCAATTGCGATTCTGGAATTTTGTAGGATGGCTTAAACGTATTCACCTCTATATGAATTAGTCAAACTGCTTGAAAATTAATTTGTCTTTTCTAAGCCTCAATTATATTTATTGGGAGGGCTTATATATATCAGCAACGTCTTTGGCTAAATTTCTTTCCTGACCCATGACGTCGGGCAAATATCAATATCAGCTTGTGCTACATGTTGCCGCGTTGGACTTTGACGTTCCAAATTCAATTAAATACCTCTTTCAAATTGTTAAACCATTGTCGTGAATTTTTTTTTCAAAAAAAATATTTAACGTAACGCTTATTCACTCTAACCGCTTGTACTTCTTGCATTCGATGGATATGTGTACAGTTCACCGACCAAACCATCACAAGGTGCCACATATTATTGAGTGCTAGTGCCACGAGTAAAACGCCCACCTTAAGTTGGAGAAGACCGTTAAATAAGTAGAGACATTTGTCTAGAGTTCATTGATTTTTATGGTTACAAGATTTTATTGACTTGATTATAGCTAAAATTAAAGTTGGTGTGTGTGGTTCTTAACTCTTGGTGAGAAGTGAGTGTCCATGTGTGTAAATATATAGGCTAGAAAGAGTTTTAAACTGTTGTGACCTATATTTGATGGTTTTATCCAATTTTCTAAGTCTATTTGATACAAAAAAACAAAGTTAATTAATATTAGTAATGGAAAGTTGAGGTTTTAAACTGTAACTTATATTTGGTGGTTTTATCCGATCTCATAAGTTTATTTAACACAAAAAAAATAAAGTTAGTGTTAATAATAGAAACTCTTATCTTTTACATTTAGGGTTTGATTTTTAGTTTTTATATTGACCAAATCCAATCAGGAGGATTTACCTTTTGCTTATTTAGTCCTTTAGATGGGAAATATTCTTAGTCACAACCAAAACAAAAGCGATTAAATTGATTGTCATTAATTAATTTTTTAATTTCATATATAAAATTTGATATAAAGAGGAAATTAATTCTTATGATTTTTAATTAATTTCAATAGTGTTTATTACTTTTTTTAATCCATGTTAATTTTTAAACTGTTTCAGATTAAATTAGGATATGTAATTTATCGAATTACCGATTGATATCAAAACAATTTCGATAGCCTTAGTTATACTCAACGTATATTTAACGTTCAGTTTCTCACACTTTACTTTTCTAAAACCGAAAATTCAACAAGTTCCGGAAAATTCTATCTTCTCATCACTGTCTTTCCCACAAGCATGACTAAAACCCCCCAATATTCAGAATCAAAGTCTTAGAAGCCCCAAATGTGAGTCCACGTCATTCAACCCCGGCCCACCGCAAACGCCAATTTGAGCATATCTTCCTCTCCCTCTATATGGGTCGTTGAACCCACCCTTCCCCAACAGAAACTTCCTCTCTGCCTTTATATCTTGGCTTAAACAACAATATATATATTTGCACACACACACACACCTCAGAGAACCAGTTTCTTCATATCATTTCTCAGGTATACGTGTTTCCACAAGTGCAACAAGGAGAGCTATGAAGACGAGCAGGAGGACGAAAGCTGATTCAAGTTCGAGGTACTGTGGTATAGTGTTACTGGGTTTGATACTATTGGGGTGTATCAGAGAGAGTTGTGGTGGTGATGGCGGCGGCGATGTTAAAGGGAAGCAACTGCTTGAACGGCCATGCGATGAGATATACGTGGTCGGAGAAGGCGAGACTCTTCACTCCATCAGCAACAAGTGCGGCGACCCCTTCATCGTAGAGCGAAACCCTCATATTCATGATCCTGACGATGTTTTTCCAGGACTCGTCATCAAAATCACGCCCTCCAACCCCTAGCTTCCACTTTTCCTTTACTTTCTTCTTCTTCCTCTTCTTCTTGTTTTCTCCGTTTGTGTATGTATATAGTGTATACCCATATATACAGCAAAGTGTTATGCAGTTCCAAAGACGACAAAGAGATGTACAGGCTGTTTGAGTTTTGGGGATAAGGCTTCATTTGTCTTCCACCATGTAATTCTGTTCTTCTTTGCCTTTTGTGTTGTACTGTTCGAGAATAAAATGTTTGGCCGGGGCAAAAATGAAACTTTCTCTTCCTTTAGTAAAAAAGAATATGCTTTTCTGGGTGTATATACGTGTGCCGCTTCATTTCTTTCTTTTGTTTTTCCTCTCGGGATCGAGAGGAATCCATATTCCGTGCTCATTCGTTGTGCTCATCATCCTCGAAGGATCAAAATTGCATTACTCAAATTTTTCTTATTTTAATTTTATACTTTTAATATAATAGAATATAAAATAAAAATTTTTTCTAACTATTAAATTTTTAAGAAAATATTCTAACTCGAAAAAAATTGAAATTCAATATTTTAAAATTAAATCTAAACAATCTGAATTTTATCTTTAAGAAAAAAACACAGTAAATTTCTATCTCCTATTACATGAAGGACAACCAACTTATGCTTAATATTCATGTAGAACAATATTTAGAGCATTTCTCTCTCTCTCGCTCTCTCTCTCTCTCTCTCTCTATATATATATATATATATAATTCCCTAGCTACAGTTGCATAGTAGGGCCAATGCAAGAGTTCGAAAAAACAAAGATGTCTTTTTCTTTTGGCCAATGAAAAACAAAGATGTCAATAGAGAAGATTCTTTCTTTGGGTCACAACGATCTAGCTAGCGATTGGTTAATCATGAGTTCGTAAAAACACAATATGCTCATTTTTTAAGAAGAGCATTGTAAAAGAGGTTATTTGTTTAATCATGAATAGTAGAATGGATTTTTTTTTATTTTACAAAATTGACTGCATGTGTGGTGCATCCTGAGAGAGATAAAAATAAAAAACAGTAAATAAATGTAATTATAAGATGTGAACCAAATATACAACCATATTTTCTTATGTTATATTATCTCTCCAATACAGGATTTATTGGCATTGATTATTATCATCACTTGCGGATTTATCCACGCTGATGCTCATGCAAGAGTTCGGAAATGTTTAGGACATTGTTTCAAAAATTTTTATATTGGTATAAAATATTAAAAAAATTGTATATTTATGTATGTGTTCTTATGTATTATTGATGTTAGAAATAATAGAGTATAATGATAATTTAAAATAATGTTAGCAAGCGACAAAGACAGAAGTGACATAACAACTAAGTTCCGCCCTCATTGCTTTCAGATATTTACGTTTTAGTCAGCTCTCAACGTTCATTGGTTATTTCGATTTTGCATCATATTCATTTAACTTGCACAAACAATAATAGAACCAATTTATAATTGTGCCATAAAGTTAAATAAAATCTTAAAAAAATAATTAAATCAAAAAGGGAGACCTCTTATCTTTTTATAAAATCATTTGGTATCCAATACTGTCATGTCAGCTTCGAGTATTTATCAGGTCAATTAAGAGTAGTTATCTTAACATAATTTTTTTTTCCTTTTTTCCTTCTACAAGGTTCCTACTATCCAGTATCCCAACATTGAAGGCAGCAAAGAAACGCATATCATTTTGGATGCAATTTTAGCATTCTTTCAGAAATTTGAAAAATAAGTTTGTCAAACTTTCATAACCAAATTGCTCAAAATCATAGGATTTCATATAATTAATTAAATATTTCATCCTTAAATTTTCACACAAGTGTGTTGATCCGTCTTTATCTGCTCATGTGCGAATGTATAATTAAACGAAGTGTGAACGAAAACGAAAATGATTCTCTCTCTGACTTTTTGAATATACATGTGATATGATTTGAGATCCCTTCCGGGCCGTTTGGTTCATTTTCTAGGTGTCCATGGAGTGAGAATCCAGATTCTATTTCTATACTTGGACTGTTTGGTTGGACATGGGAGTAGAAATCTGGACTCCTATGGAAATGAAGATGATCAGGAATTTGGGAGTTAACTTTCCTATCTTGGACATTAACTTTGTTTATTCCTACTACTGGAAATAAAGATCAAATGACAAAAATGACCTTAATTATGAAATATTATTCTTAAAATACCCTTCAAAAATTATGTACCCCATTTTCTCTTCAAAATTCTTCATTAATTCATACAAGTTATTTAGTGTAATTTTTCTATATAATTTTTTCTCTAAAAATATTTAATTTTAAAATTTTAAAATAAAAAATAATAAGAATTGAAATATATGTAAGTTTCTCTTTTATTTTTTATATTGCAATTTATACTTAGATATTTTTTATTTAATAAAAATAAAAATATGTAAAAAATTAAAATATGAGGTTATTGTCTGAATAAAAAAACAAGATGTCACTCGTTTGTAACTAAAAAACAAATAAATAAAAAGTTCCGTTACGAACACAATATTGGAGCAATTGATGTTGGGCTAAATTTTTACTTAGGTGCAATTCTAACTTTTTGCACATTATTTACATCTTATTCCATTATTTTCTTATATCCAACTAAACAAATTCAAGTTATTACCTATATTTTCCTTATGGTGAACCAAATAAAATTTTAGCTTATAAGATTCTATTACTAACCATTCCATTCCAATCCATTCTCAATAATTTTACGAACCAAACGGGCCCTTCGTTGTCATAGAATTTGGTAAATGTTCATTTCTTTTTCAATTCAGCGAATTTTAGTTATGCCCATGTCTATCAAGTCTCTTTGATATGGATTTCCTCAATTAATTACTAATTATTAAATTATTAATTACGCTGTCATGTCTATTCTTATATGCTTCCCGCGAATCATACTCAAGCTTCTTTGTCTAAATTATGTTAAGAGAGAAGTCTCTGGCGTGACAAGGTCAGTTTTGTGATAAACGCAATTCAATTAGTGGATAATAAATTATTGCAAAAAGATAAGATGGGTTTTTCGCAGGTGATTATTTTATTTATTTCCGGTGATAACCTGGACGTTGATGTACCGGCACGTGTTCCTCAATGAAATATCAAATCATTTAAAAGATGTGGTGTTGGGCATAAATCATTAGAGCTAAGAAAATATCGAATTTTTACTGTGTTAATCTATTTAATTAATAAATTTGGAAAGTTTGGTTGACTCATTCTTTCAAAAGGTTTTATAGTAATAGTGTAGGGTGATTTTAACCTAGTAACTACTCTCTCTCCGTTTCAAAATTATTAATTATTGTGACTTTTTTTTTATATTTTAAAACAATTTTCACTTTACAATTTTTAAGATAATATTAATAATTTTGATAAATTTACTCTTCAATAATAATAAAAAGGGAGAAAAACATAGAGTACTATATAATTAATAAGTATATTATAATAAAATACAATCGAACTTTGTTAATATTTAGGCTATTTACTAACTTTTTGTTTAAATTTGTTTGTATAACTTCAAAGTGATAATTATTTTAAAATGAAGGAAGTAATTAACAAAAATATGAATGTCATGGTAATAACTACATACACAAATTGCTGAATAACTAGAAGAAAATAATCATATTGAAACAAAAGAAAGAGATGCCATTTTGTTCACAAGAACAAAATAACGGAAAGGGAAGTCATTTTAATATGAGAAAATTGGGTTTTGATACTAACAAAATCAAAATATTTGGTTTTTTGTACTAAATTTGGAAAAAAAATTTACCTTAACTTGAAAATTTTCTATCCTTACGTGAAAATATTTTATTTTCATTTGGTACAAAAAAATTTTATTCTGACTTTAAAATTTTCTATTTTAACTTGAAAAAATTCTATTCTGACCTCAAAACAAGGTAAACTTTGGTCTTATTTTTTAAATATTTTAATTTTTTGGTTTTTTCCCAATTTTTCCTTTTAATTTTTGCATCAATTTTTTTTAAGAGTTGGATTTGATGTCTTAACATGTTTAAACAAATAAGTAGGTCAATACGTTCCACACAATATGATATGAGTCATACTATTTATAGCTAATAAATAGTATAACCTTTTTATACATACTTATTGATATATTAATGATATTGATATGCTTTCTCAATTCTAAAATATAAGTTTTATTTGACTAACTACACAAGAATCAAGAAATATAGTTTTACTTATTAAATCTGTCAAAAAATACATCATTTTTAATAATATCCTTGTTTAATGTATTATATTTAAAGTATGTTATCTTTTTTATATTTAATTGTAGAGAAAGCAAAATAGGAAAAATAGCATTTAATGTTTTGGAAATTATTAAATGAGACTTATATTTTAGGTCAAAACAAACTTTTAAAATATGACTTATATTTTCAACTGGAGAAAACATTGATTTTTCTTCTTAAATAAAATGAGAAAGTTGATTTTTATTTAGATTAACACATAAAGTTAAGTGTGCTTCAATATTTATTCTAAAAAATTGCATGAGAAATATTGTCATAAAAAGGACAGAAATATTTGGGCGCATAGTCATTTAATTAATTGATTTTTTTTGATAAAATTACTGTGAGTGGAATTATATCGAAAATTACTGAAATCACTTGAATTTAATTATTCAAGTGAGCCTAGATAATAAAAATTGAGACGTAAATAGGGTCAAAGATTCAAATTGTTTTGATGTAATAGAAAAATATCACTCAAGGCATTAGTGGTGGATAGGTATGGTAATGGATCTGTGAGGAATAGATGCGTTTATCAGTATTTTGTTTTTCATCCTTTTCGTTATTTTATTTTGTTTCACAAATGTTCTATAATTTTGCAAGTTTTTTTTTTCTTTCTATCCTATTATGCAAGTACTCTATTATTTTGTACCCTCTCTATCGCTCGAAATACCAAAAATAAACTTTTACCTTTTAATAAAATTTCTTTCATATTAAGTAATTTGTCCATATATCATAAATATTGAAACAAATAAATATACAACTTAATGTTTTAATTTGAAAAAAAATATTTAATTTTAACTTGAAATCTTATCTATGATAAATTTATAAATTTATGATATATAAAATTATGAAGCATGCTCAACCAAGTGTTTCCTTACCTGAACCCCACACCAAATTCGACAAATTAAGGCTTCCTGATCTCAACGCTACCCTAAATTTAAATTATAAAGCTTAAATTTTTAACTATAATTCTAATTTAAATTTCAACTAAGCCTCATTTCGTAGAAGGAAAAGATAGCCTCATTTTGCTTTCCTATCAAGCATATGATTTCATTTTCCCAATCACACCAAATGTGTTTTGGGTCATCTATCTTTTCTTTTTCATTTTGTAATTCGAATGAATTTGGATATTCTCTATACTTTTTTTTTAATACCTCTTTCTATATGTAATCTCTACCATTAATTGTGATCGAATGATTGAAAAAATAATCTATAAATAGATAATATATTTAATTTAATAATTTGTATTTATTATTATGAGTAGAATTTTCATAACAATAATTCATAATGCTTATTTATAGTCATTAATAAAATAAATAATCTATTTAATTTAAAGTAATAATAAGTTATCTTATACCATTCAAATCAAATTAATAAATAAAATTATATATGGAGAGAGGTATTGAAAAATAGTATAGAAATGATCTAAATATGTAGTAACCAAACTAAATGTTGACTAATTAATTCAATCCAAAAAGGGTAAATAAAATTGAGAAATTACAAATTGAACCAAAATTATATATGATCCATAATGTTGGAATAATGTACAAGTTGGTATCTTTGTGATTTGTGAGAATTGCCTTAATTAATTAGAATATTCCTCTCGTTAATGGTCATAATCATCAAGTAGGTTCACTGTGAGAGAGAGCCACGTCATCCTCCACCACCTGCAATTCATTCCACTCCATATCAGAGATGCTGGCCGGTGCAACTCCTAACACTACATATGTACCACAACTGAACTCAAAAAGCATATAGTAAAAACAATGCACATAAGAAAATGTTTGACATATAACGCGCACGTCGTTTGTCTTATTGCTGATTCAATTTCACCACCAGAATTCAGAAGGTCAATTTTATTTTTTTAATTCATTTCTAATTATATTTTAATACATTAATTTTAAAATTAAACTCAGATTTAATCACAATTTAATTTTAATGCATCACTATTAAATTATATAATCATGCAGTCAATTCTCCGTATTCTTTTTACTTCATTTTATGTGTACTTCGTAGTCAAAAAGAATTTCTATTATAGAAAATTTCAAAGCATAAATTACCATTTTTGTTGTACGTATAAGGCAAGAAAGTGGAATGTATGTGAAACTTGATTTAACACTAATGTAAAGTCTATTCAGTAAGTTGATTTTACAAACACATTAATGCATACCTTTCTTTTTTCTTTTTTCTTTTTTTTGGGGGGGGGGGGGGGCGTGGTTGGGGGAGCTGAAATTAGCATTACTGAAAATGAAAATCTTAATAATTTCGAGCATCACTGCTCGTCAAGAATCAAAGCTCGATGTGTGCGCGTGCGCGTGTGAAATTGAGATAAAATCAGTGATTGCTGGATATATTGTTTCTCATAAAATGCTTAATAAATAATCTGACGTTCGCTAGCACTTAGAAGCTTATGATTGTGGTCAATGCTCATCCCACTTCATTAATTCCACGTAAAGGATGCTTAAGAGTTTCTGATTGTAAAATTTTTGTAGAATTCAGAAAGTGACGCAGATCGTAGAAGTAAATATGAGGATTAGAGTTGAGACCCACTTCCTATGTTTTCTCCCACTCAATTTTCTTCTCTCGTTTTTCCAAAATGCAAAGTTTCATAATAAAAGAATTCGATAGAATTCAAAATCATTGATTTCAAAATCATTGATTAATCAATTTCTTTTAAACTCCAAGAAAATGGAAACGAAAATAAAAGATAAGCTCGAGAGAGAAAGAGGAGAAACCTAGCTTACAAGAAAGAGAATTCAACACAATGCCTCAAAACGTGTGTGTGTGTGTGTGTGTGTGAGTGTGTGTTGAAAGTGGCAATCTTTTTTCGAATAGATTCATGGATATTCTAAATAGTCTTAAAGTTAATCCACGCACATTAATCAAAACTAATCTAACACATTAAGTTCCTGGAAGCTAGGCTTCATCTCACACACACACACACACACATTTAAAAGCTGTAAGAAATCAAGAAATAAGACAAATAATTCAGTTGTAGAAGTAGATGCTTTTCTGTTATGCATAACTTACAATTGATCACCATATTTCAATTGCATTACCTTGCACAAATATATCAAGACATGCTATGAAATGTATATATGGAAGCTTCATGCACTCTTCCTCATCTCATGCCAACAAAGAGAAGCCCTATGGCTACTTTGTTTATTCACTTCGATCTAGATCCCCTCGTTGCTTCTGCACTTTCACATGACGTTCCATTTCAATTTTCAACTAAATTAAGCATGAGGGATGTAATAAACCAAATAACAACGCACATGCTTTAGGGTTGTGCCCTAGCTACTCATTCCTCGTTGTACTGTTCAGTCATCACTCTTCTAGATTTTTGGGGTGGTAATGAGTGGTCACTATTAGAGAATAGAAAGTTTCACATTGAATAGTAATGATGAGACAAATGAAGAATATATAAGCAAGTGGCAATCCTAGCCAACTAACTTAAGCTAATTTGATATAATGAACAAGGTCAAGTATATATTATATAGCTCGCACTAAAAATCTAATAGTCACTTCCATGGTCTGGCTTGCTAGCTCATCCATGACTTGAAAAGTGGTCTTTAATTTCTTAGAAAGTAAACAGATTATTCTTTATGTCCTGTCCATTCATGCTTTCGGGATTCAGAAGGGCAAAAGTTAGAAGCATCTCCAATATTTTCTTATGCTCTTGTTTTACTCTATTCCTTTACCATTGCTTTATAGGTTGGCTTTTCAGTTTACCCTAGTTCAACTTGGAAAACATATTTTAGGCTCTTTAGCCTTACTTTTTTAGCCTTTTGAGTAACATTAATGCAATTAGCCGTGTTTATGAGCTGGATTATTAATGTGTTGGAACGACTTTAATTTCATGGTGAATATGAATGTGCTATAGTTTTATAATAGTAACTTCTTGTCACTTTTGATTGTACAATTAGTAACGATCGACATTTCAGGGCACTCGTAATTGAATTGCTGGTAACTACGCTAAGTAATGGTTTATATATACTCCTTTCATCGCATAATATAAGGCAATATTTGGGATTTTTCTTATCCTATAATATGAGGTAACATTTGAGTATTTAACAATTTTGTCTTTCATTAATGTAATACATAGTATTATAAATTGTGTTGAAATAATGAAAATAGAAGTATTTAATTATGTTTAATAGGGGTAACATAAGGGTGTTTGGGCTTTTTGTTTGGGAAAGAATTTAAGGATTTTTTTAATTCTTAGTCTGCGTGAAAGATGGAAGGATTACCTTTCAATCATCATATAACAATAGGACTATGACTTTCTGGAGTATGACGACTCCTCTCGGAGTTGGGTTGGCGAAATGTAAATGGAGTTCGTCAGACTCATTAATTACCAGACCAGAATCCAAATGGAAATAAATTGTTTCAATATTTTCTCTCCAACCTCACTCCATCCATAATATCTTTCATCCATTTGATTTGAAAAATAAAAAAAATAGGAAGACATATAATTTATTATAACATTAAACTAAATATATTGTATATTTAGTCACGGCTATAAATAAGAGTTGTGTCATGATTTTAATAGCATTCTGCTGGTAATAACAAATGTAGACTATTATGTTACATATATTGTCTATTTATAAATTTTGTCCATTTATTTGATCGCAGTCAATAAAAAAGATTACGAATAGAGAAAGTTTGGAGAGAGTATTGGGAAGTTTCATTTCCATACCAAATATATTCATTTTTTTCAGGTGTTGAACTTTCACTCATGTAAGCTTACTCTGACAAAGACCAAGTTATAGAGGCAAAAATTAATTTTGAGTTCACAGGCATATTTTGACTTTTTTAATAAATATTTTTTTCTCAAACAAACAAAAAAATTAAGCATAGTTTACTTGGAATTAAATGTGTTTGGTTTAATGAAGGGATGAGTGTAACAACCCTCATGACATTTGTTTTAGCATTATGTGCAGAATCGGAGGAAACAGAACAAAGGAAGGTTCAAGTGGAGCATAAATGAACTCCACGCCGCGGCGAGAGCGAGTTCCAGTGGCTTCTTTTTTGTTTTAACATGGTGGCGTTGCGGCGAGCTACCCTAGAGCAGTGACGGAAGTTGAGAAATTAGTTTAAATCAGAATCATTTCGGACAAAAGAAAACAAAGAAACAAAGGAGAAACCGAGGGAGCTTGTGAGTGATTTTTGGCATTTGTGAGTGATTTTTGGACCTTGGTGGCTTGGATTCACATTGATAAGTGATCTCCACTCCTTCCTCTCCATTTTCTTCGGTTTAAACTTGGGATTTTTCAATTATATGTTGGGATTTCTGGTTTAAGCTGAAACCCACCAATTGAAATGGATGAAATGGGGTTAATGGAGTGTAATTTGGTGTTTTTGTTGCTTGGGTGTGAGTTTTGAAGGGTTTATGCATGATTTGAGCTTAACCCTAGGTTATTTTTTGTTAGGGCTCTTAGGAATCCGAAGTGTATGGGATTGAGTGACATTTGAATGGTCCCTAGGAGCTTAATGATGTATGATAGTGGTGTTGGAACCTTGGGTTAGGCTTAAATTGTTGAATTATGGAAATTGGATATTTTGATTGTATGTTAATTAAGGATTTTATGGTATTGTTAAGGTTGTTTGGCTGCTTAGAGAAGCTAAGTTGTGGGATTGGCGTTCAAGAAAGCTTGTGAAACTTGTGGGTGTGTGATAACAACAATTGAGATAACTAGGTGTTTGCTTTATATGATTATATGTTGATATATATGTATATATATATCGTGGTATGCACGGCTAGTTGATGTATGATAATTGTACATGTTGTGTATGTATGATGTGTAGCATCCCCATACTATTGCTTGCTAATATATCCATATGATGCTTGTGATGATGATATATATGTATGTGTAGAGGCATGTTAGCATGATATTGACATCATCACCATGTGAATGCATAGTGAGAGATGGATGATGAGGTGATGATGATATGATAAAGATCCATGTCTCTAAATCCTCTCTATAGGAGAGCCAGGCGGCAGAGGACAATATGATATGATGAAATATCCCTGTCACTAAATCTTCTCTTTGAGAGAGGCAGGTGGCAATGGATTTAGGGATGCACCTTCCCTAAATCACCATTAATTTCTGATGGTCCAGGGGAATGAGAGCCATGGTATGAGCACTATTGTAACCATTGGCCGGGTTGTATTAGGGTAAGATAAGTTTGGTGATATCCCGAAATTAGTCTTCACCGACTGTTGGAAGGGAATCATCTATTGAAATGTCTTGTGATAACGACAACTTATGGTTCTAACTATGTATGAGGAAGAACATGCATATCATTCATTAGCATTTTATTGCACGATTGTATGGGTAAGTATATATATATATTGTGTGTGGTTATTTCCGATTACTGAGATATTATCTCACACCTCTCTCCCATGAATTAATATTTTAGGTGACGGTTCTGGCATTAGTCCTGAGAAAATGAGAGAGTAGCATCGGACGTGGGAATACTAGGTCTACATAGTTTATGTTTATTTGGATATATATCTTATGCCAAGTAGGATAGAAAATTTTGTAATGGATGTAAGACATGAATAAGGATTGTTATGGATGGATGTTGTATGTATGGTCATGTATGTAGAAATGTGTTGTATATGATGTGTATGTTGGATGGTGGTGCATGTGTGGTTTGGGATGTTGAGTAGCCAGTGTGTTGGTATTTGTGAGCCCAAAGGTGTATTGGACCTTATTGGTGTGTTTTAGGGCCTGTAGCCCGTTTTGTCAAATGGGGTTCAAAGAGGTCAGATCTCAGAGAAATGGTTCCTTTAAGGTGAAACTTCTTTGGACAAGTTGGTCTAGTGGTTTTGGTCCTGTGTGAAGGGTTAGGGATGGTCAAATTGCCTTTGGTGGCAAATGAGAGTTGTAAGTTGTGAGTTTTAGTCAAAAAGTAGCTAAAATGGTGTTAGATGTCCAGAATCCCCACACGTAGTTGAATTGAGGTGAAAGTGGTGTCTATGGTTAGATTGAGACTAGATTGACTAGTAGGGGTTGGAATTAGGTCAATCGGAAGTCAGAACATAAAGTTATACTCGTTGAAAGTTAGCCTTGGAGTATGAAAATTACTGGTATAGAAAACCAGCAGGGGGTGCCACAGCGGTAGGAAGGTAGGCCGCGGTGCCAATGGAGATAGCAACGTGTGAGGTTCTGGAATGAGCTAAAGCTATGGGGCTACTATAGCGGCCATGGCCCCAGCCTATTTTCTAGTGTCTTTTGGTTTGTTTCCGCTGCTATAAGGTTTTGGAAAGTATTTGTGAGATCTTTATGTTGTGTTTGGTTTGGATTTTGAAGTTTTTGGTCAAATCTAAAGGTATTCGGGAGTAAGGTGTTACAATGGGGGAGACAGAATGAGAGGATCTCTTGTGTTTGATTGGAGAAAAGATAAAGGGACGGATTTGAAATGCAGGTTGAAAATTTCAAATTTTTATAGCATTAGTATTTTTGTTTATCCTAATAAATCTTATTTACATGCCTCCCCTCCTGAACTCCCTACTTTAGGAGGGGAGCAACTCCCCTTTTTAAATTTTTTCTAAACAATACAAAGGATAGGGCCCCTAAAAATTTTTTTGGGGAATCAAATGAGGAGGGGAGAAATCGTAAATTTTTTTCAATCCAGACAAGTCAAGGTCCCTTCCAAAACCCTCAAATTAAACCGAGCATAAGTCTAACTTCATAAACCTAATAATAAAAATTTCAATCTACATTATATGCTTAAATACTAGGCAGCTCAATGGTCAAGGTTTGGCCCTAACACTTCAAAAAATTTGACTTTCGGCGGCTACAAAAGTCACCGCTGAAAGATGAAATGTCGCCACCAAAAGTTTTCAGCGGCGACATTTTTATCGCCACCATGTCGCGGTCACAAATCCCGTTGCTAAAAGTTTGACAACGATAAAAACGTCGCCGCCGAAAGTCGACATTTGGCAGCGACGATTTTGTCGCCGCAAAAAGTCAACATTGGGTGGTGACATTTAGTCGCCGCCGAAAGTCGATTTTCAGCGGCGACAAAAATGTCACTGCCGCCACGTCGCCACTCCGGCCGCCATGTCATATATTTGTTTCAAATGTGCCTTCAGCTTGATTGGAACCCATGACCTATTACTTGTAATGCCTTTGTGTTTACTCTCTTGCCAGTTAAGCTGAAATACATCTGCAGTCCTTATATGATATATTAAATATATATTATTTATCTACACACTAATACATATATATATTTATAAATCAATATTATTATTAAAAAATACACATATATTTTATTTTCAATTATTAATATCATTAAATATTTTATTTATATATATATTTATATGAATATTTATATTATATTTTTTTTATTTTTAAATCTGAAACGATTTTTTGATAAATATATTTGTTTTCATTTACCAAGAAAAAAATTTGTTTTCTCAACAAAATTTTAAATTTATTTTTACTTTTAAACAATAATAATTTTATTTATAAGGTTTATTATCCATATGTATTAATATTATATTATGTAATAAGTTATATTATATATATATTTATGCTTAATATATATATAATATAATATAATAAAAAATTGTTAAAAAATCATTAAAATAAATATTGTAATTTTGATTGTCATATGATTTAAAAGAAAATGCAATAAATTCAATATGTTATGATTCAGATAATAAAAAATGGTTAAAAAGAATAAGAGGATGAGAAAGAGAAAGAGAGAATTAAGCAATATTTATTTTTTAAATATTGTTATTATATATTTTTCAAGAAAATATATTAATAACTCATAATCCTTCTTTCTCTATGTGACATTACTTTATTTGACTTTTACATTATGTGAAAATATTTACACTACCAACACCCATAGGAGTTTGGCCTTAGTACATTGTTACTTCATCAAAATTATTATTGGTGATAAATAACATTAATATTAATTTATATGTTAAATATATTAGAAATTAAATTAACCTAATAAGAATTCCTCCAAATATAGGGTTAATTACATTAGATAATTAGGGATTAGTTTATCTTACTTATTTTCTTTTATTGGAGTTATCAATCTCTTTATGAATTAAAAAAAATTATCCTAATAAGAATAATATATTTCATTAATTAGGATAAGGAAAAGTAAATATAAATATGGATTGAATTCAATCTTCAACATTTCAAATCTTTAATCTCTAGTATAGATAAAACACTTTCAAAATGTTTAAAATATTTTACATGAAAAAATAGTAAAATCCTTTATCTTTAAACAAAGACACTAGATAATATTTATAATACAAAATATATATTAAATATCTAATTACTTGTGATAAAAGTATATAAATAAAATACAATTATTATTTTAATATGTTATTTATTAATTTTTAAAATAAAAGGAGCAAAAAATTCAAAAATTAACTTTGGCAGCGACATTAAAAAGTCGCCATTGAAAGTCTTACTTTCAGCGGTGACATAAGGAAAGTTGTCGCTAAAAGTAAGACTTTCGGCAGCGACTAAAAGCAATCGTCGCTGAAAATATGACTTTTGGCAGCGCCATGGAAAAACCGTTGCTGAAAGTCGGTCTTTCTGCGACGACTTTTTTTGCCGCCGCCGAAAAATAGACTTTCAGCGACGACTTCTTTAGTTGCCGCCAAGAAGTATACTTTCAACAACGATTTCTTTTAGTCGCTGCCGAAAGTCTTATTTTCAGCGGCGATTTTTTCCAATCGCCGCTGAAAAGTATACTTTCAGTAACGATCATTTTAGTCACCGCCAAAAGTCTTACTTTCAGCGGCGATTGCTTTTAGTCACCGCCGAAAGTCTAACTTTCAGCGGTGATCGCTTTTAGTCGCCGCCAAAGTCTTACTTTCAGTGGCAACTATTTTAGTTGCCGCTGTGACTTTTTTTTTTCGCCACCGAAAATCGTCACTGAAAATCTATTTTTTTGTAGTGTAAGTATTGCCTCCATTTCGGCCAGGTTGACATTACATGACCAAAATTTATCGTCTTACTTGCAACCAAAAATGGGATACTAGATAAATATCCAACTTTTAAGGGCTTCACGCCAACGAATGGCCCAAGTTCAACAATCTGATTTGACAATGTGCTTCAGTGTAGCTGCCGAACTTTGCCCACTTTTTGGATAAGAGAGACTTCAACACGTTCAACACAACTAGAAAAAGAGTGCCGGAATTGAGAATACACTACTAGAAAAATGTAATTTAGTGAGGAAATTTAGTGACAGATCACTCATCCCTCGTTAAATGATGTAAATAGCGAGAAATTAGTGTCAAATTAAATTTAGCGAGGGAATTAGTGAGGAATATCCTTTCCTTCGCTAAATTAGCGAGGAATATTTTATTCCTCGCTAAATTATTATGAATAGCGAAAAATCTAGTGAGGGATTTGTCCCTCACTAAATTTTGTAAAATTAATTTTAATAGATTAAAATTATTTCATTAAAAATTTAATTTTAATGAATTAAATTTTTTTTAATAATTATGTTATAAAATTATTTTTATCAGTTGATTATTTTAAATTAATAAAAATAGTTAGATTAATTTTTATAACTTGTTGGCAAAAAATGAAAATGAAAATTCATTTATTACAAAATTCAAAATATAAAATATTTTATGATATTAATAACTAAAATTATAATATATTTTTATTTTTTAACAATATATTAATTTATAAATATATGTGTGTATTAGTGTGTAAATAAATAATATATATTTAATATTTCATATAAAGACTGCAAATACATTGCAGTTCAACTGGCAAAAGTCTGAATATAAAGGCACTAAGAGCAGGAGATCATGGGTTCGAACATAAGTAAATGCATATTTGAAATCATTATATGACATGGCAGTGACGTGTCATAATCACGGTGATGCGATATGGGTGGTGGGATGATGTGGTGGTAGTGTGGCAGTGATGTGACATGGGTGGCGGGTAACATGGCAATGATGTGACATGGTGTGGTCTTGGTGGTGACATGACAATTTTGAATTTTTTGTAGTTTAGCGAGGAAATAATGATAAATGAATTTTTCGCTAAATTTAGAGAAGAATTAAATCTCTCGCTAATTCCTTCACTAATTTAGCGTGGTAATCAACTCATTCATCGCTAAAATTAGTGACATCATTTTTAGCGACCAAATTAGCCAGGGATAAAATCCCTCGCTATTTTCAATTTAACGAGGAAAAAATGACATTTAGCGAGGAATTTGTTCCTGCTAAATGCCATTTTTCTAGTAATGATAGAATAGAGAAAGCCTACAGATATAGAGTACTGTGTGTGTGTGGTGGAATATATATATATATAGGCTCCATATATATATATACGCCAAATTAAGTTTGTAAAATTACATGAATCACATAATAATTGGCAATGCATTTATTTGTCAACAACCTATATGGTCCACATAGCATTCATGAGGAAGTGAACATCACTGCCACAGATATCCTAGCCACAAAGCTGTGCTTGGGTTGTTGCTTGGCATTTTACATGACCATAACATGTATTTATTTTGGCTTTATTTTGGGTCCAACATAACACAATACATACAACCTCCAGATTGAACATCACCTTATTTTGTAAATTATAACCTGTACATACTACACAGTATCTACAGATTGAACATAACCTTAATAGCATTGCCACCACGAGCACTGGTTTCAAAGGCTTCTTCCACCTCCTTCTGAGAGAACCCAAACCTGTGAGTTATCAGAGGCTTTACATCTATCTTTCCACTGCTCAGAAACTCAATGCACTGAGGCCATGTGTTCATGTAACGGAAGCATCCAATCACATCAACTTCCCTATGTTTGGAAGCAAACAATCAATCATTTAAAACATTATATATAACTATATATATGTAAGTAGAAAAGTTTATGCAAAGCTTAGACCATAAAGTGATGTCCCACTCATCATGCAAACTCTGACCAAGGATCATACCTTACTGTAACAGTAGCAAGGATTGGAATGGTCATTTCACTGTGACCCATTCCCACAAGGCACACTTTGCCACCGGAACGAGCAGCAGTCAATGCAGTATTCATAGTCTTGTCGAAACCTGCACAATCAACGCTAACATCTACCCCAGCTCCCATAGCCTTTTGGATTTGTGCAACTTCCTCACTCACATCCTGCAAAGTAGCGCAATAAAACATTGGCTTAGGTGGTGTTTAATGATAATGATATGACAAGTTGCAATTCAACTGTAGAGGGGCATAAAGTAAATGACATATCTGATATTGTTTGAGAAGAAGAACCATTCACACAATGTAAGCATAGTTGACAGTAATTGTTTTCAGGCATAGATAGATTTCTGGGAGATAAAGGCAAAAGCATAACAAAGGAACAGAATGCACTAAATGTCTTGCGAAATAGTAATAACAATAGTACCTCAATTTTTGTTGAGACTTTAACAACCTCATCTGCACCAAGAGTTTTTGCAACAGATAAACGGAGGTCATCCACATCCACAATGACAATCCTGGGTGCCCCAAAAGCACGAGCTGAGAGCAATGTGACAAGTCCAATGGGACCTGCTCCCACGATTAAAACATTTGTTTCTGCTCCAATACTAGCTCGGCGACAAGCATAAACACCAACGCTCAGGGGTTCACACATTGCCCCCTCCTCCAAGCTCACATTGTCTGGTAGTTTAAAGCATAGGTCTGCAGGATGCACTATCTGTCAAAAGAAAAGTGCAGCTCAAACATGGGTTTTAGGTAAATTCAGACAGAGAGAGAGAGAGAGAGAGAGAAACAGCTTCTAAACTATAGCACAGTAAGACCTTTTAGCATATCGTTCTGAATCCTGCATGCAAAATCTCACAGATATATATATATATATATATGTTTGCATTCCATGCATCTTAGGCACAAATAACAATATTATAACAAACAAAAAGGCCCCAAATGACCTCATTTGACACACTAACCACCAGATGAGTTAATGCCTTCCCGGATCAGTGATCAGAAAAGATATAGGAGTTTCTTTTTTGTGTCTCTAAGTTGTGTCAAAAAAGAATATCATTATTATTCATCATCAAATCGGAAAAAAGCAAAGAAAGAAAGAGACAGAAAGTAATATAAGGAAATTAATTTTTAAGCTCATTCTTCACCATGTTGTAGCTATTACATCGTTAAAATGTATCATTATCAATTCTATTCTGAATAGAGTTACCCTTTGATCTCCATCTATCAAAATATTGTAGCCATTGGAGATTTTGAAGCAAAGAGCAAGACACTGACATTTCAATATATGTATAACAAATGTTAATATTGGGAAGCATGGGAAAGTTTCCCATGGTATAAAGGTTCTTGATTGAGTTCAAGACATTCTCCTTTCACCTATTTGCACTTACAAAGAACTGTTACAGAATCAAGTAACAAATTGCTTTCATTAATAGGGAAATGCATGGGACCAGAATATGAAACAGATTCAAGGGTCCACCGTTGTATGAAATGTGGACATATTGTACTCTGCTGGGCACAAAATCATAAAATTATCGGAAATGATGAGAAAGAACTATACTTTGAGAAGCTGCAAATTCTTTCAAACCTGGTTAGCAAGGGAACCATGAACTGGTGGAGTAGCAAAGAACTTCATATCAGGGCATAAATTATATCGACCATCTTTGCAGAGGCCACAACGCGTGCAACTAATCCCAGGCTCAATTGCCACACGATCACCAGGAACGACATTCTTAACCTTACTACCAACTTCTTCTATGATCCCTGCACACTCATGGCCTATCACCATTGGTTCTTTCACAATAAAATCTGCAATTCTCATTGTCTGCAAATTCATAAAATCGAAACTTAATTACTGGAAAGAATATAGATAAATGAAGGGGATAATTTATGTTTTTTAGCAAGGATAATGATTTCTTGTATACTTTTAGTGTGACATAGTTCGGATGCGACAAAAAAATGTTTACCTTGAGGTAGTGAACATCACTGCCACAGATACCAACAGCTTTCATTCGGATTCTGACATCATGGGGACCTTCCAATATGCAAAAAGAATTAAGTCAATGAAATCGAGTAGGAATTCACCGATAAGTGATTGGCATAGAAAAAAGATTATTAATCTCAAAAGAATTTGAAGTGTTACTCTAAAGAGGGGGAATCGATACCCAGAGTAGGAAGATTGAAAGGTTGAATCTTGAGGTTATTTATGCCTACAAGCCAAGCGGCCATGTTTTCTTCTCCATGAGCTTCACCCATTTGCTTTGTGCAACTCTCTCTCTCTCTCTCTCTCTCTCTCAAAGATAAATGAAACACAAAAGCAGTGAGGCCTTTGAGGCTTCTAGCTGGTCACTGTGGAATAAAAACTGTATGATATTTATATACAAGTCTCTTTCTATATATATACAAATCTCTAATTATTCAATACATTGGATATTATCAATAATGATAGCATGGTGGGTTTGTGGATGAATCAGCCGTTCTCATCCATATGTCTATTGTTTATCTTTAGATTCATATCTTCAGGTTTAGATCAAATTCAGATTCCTTCATGCGTGTGGCTTAAGTGCTCATAGAGTGCACTATTTTAAGGAAAGATTATTGTTGATCAGAATGGAGCAATTGATACCACGTCCAATATTGTGTACAGACAAGTATTCAACAATTCAATGTTGGTGGATTGGTTTTGTAGATATTTTGCATCATTGAAAATTCCTTATTAATATCATTGTCTTTTTTAGATTCAGATAAAGACTAATTTTGAATAGATATATTAGCATATTAAATTATTTCATTAATATCTAACAAACAAAATAATAATTTTGACATATATTTTATGTCTTTTAATATTTTTGTATTCGTTAATCTATAAAAATATTTATTTATTATGTGATAAAGGTATGAACAAATATTTTTATATCGAGTATATAAAAAAAATATCTTTATATCAAAGATATTTTTTAAAAAGGCTACTAGAAGTCTCGCTATGTCAATAATAATTGCACAGAAAGGCTGTGGATGAATTTGTTCTCATCCATATGTCTATATCATTTCCATCCTCGTATTCAAATCAGATTCAGATTCCTATCGTGAATGTGGTACAAGTGCTCAGAAGGAGGTGAGCTTAATGGTTACCCCAGAATCGACCTTCACTAGTTGTTAGAAGGAGGCTACCTATTGAGGTTACCTTATAATAGTCACTAGCTCTTAGTTCTAACTGTAATTGTTGGGGGGTTCTATTGCATATCATGTACATTGCATCTTGCATTGCATACCTCATACATATAAACTTGTAATTGAAGTCTTTTGCTTATCAAAGTTGTCTCTTGGTTACTGGTACTTTTGTCTCACCCTCCGTTGATACCCCTTTTTAGGAGAGGACTCTAGTTCTAGCAAGAGGAATCTAAGGAGGATTAGTCCCCTAGTGATGCCTGGGATATTTAAGTACTGGTGATCCGATATGTTTCTATTCAAACACACAAGTTATATTTGCAGAGTATTGTGCCAAGTGTGAAACATTAACCGATGCCATATGTAATATTGTTTTATGAGTTCCTTGGGAGTCCCTTTGTGTTCTTGTCTCTCATGCATGGCATATGTTACCTATGACCACAAGGTTGGCTAAGGTTATGTTGTGGTTAAACGTGTATCCAGTGTCAATTTGGGGATATATACCTTTTCTAGTAATGGTTTAGGCTTTCTTGATGCCTTTGTACTAGTCGTAGTTATGGTTGTTGGGTATTCTAAGGTGGTTGGCCCATTTGTGGTCAAAGCGAGTCTAGGTTCTGGGCATTATTTACTCGACATGTATTTTGATGAGTTTGAGTAGTTTTATAAGGTTGTTTGGGGGTTTTTGGTGAGTTAAGTGGAAAATGGGCATGTCACCCATAAATAAAGTTTGGGGTTCAATGAGGTAAATCTTAGGGGAAGTAGTTTTCTTGAGGTGTAACCACCTTGGACAATGTCTTTGTAGCATTTATGACTTGTTGGCACAGGTTTGGTGGTCAAATTGGTTATGGTTTGGTTTTAGGAGGTGTTAGTGTCAAAATTTGGCTAAAAGTGATCATTTTGGTCCCGAGAGTCCAAAATCTTCATGCAGAGAAATTTTAAGGTGTGTTTTATACCCGTAGTTAGAGGGGATCATATTTGACTTGTAAATTTTGGATTCACGTCAATTAGAGGTTTGGGTAAAAAGTTGTGTGCATCCAAAGTTCATCCAGAAAACCAGAATTTTGTTGTCATAGATAGTTGGCACTGGCACCGCAGCATTGTAGTAGGGTTTCTATCTCATGGATTCTTTTGCTTCCCGATCATGGTATTCGGTCATCTAGTCATGTCTTTCTCAATTTTCTAAGCCTTTTCCTTATGTTTCTCACCCTAATGTGTATGTTGGAGTTTTTTTTTCAAGTCATGGTCTTAAACTCTTAGAATGTTACATCCAGCTTCAAGAATAGCTCTGACAAGCAACTTTGGAGTAACTGAATAACTTGGCTATTCCGAGTCAAGATAAGAGAGAAGAAGAAACTCGTAATTTCTTGGTGCTTTTTCTCAAATGAATTGAGAAATGTGATAGCTATCAGTGAAGGTGGTGGACGAAGCCACCATCAGTACCTCTGCCCTTATTCTCCCCACTGAGCTTATCGACAATGTTAAGAAACTAGACTAGTCACTGAACTAACCACGATACTAGTTTAAGATTTGATAGTCAAACTAAGGTTGGACCGTGATTGGACTATTCATAATTAATATGTATCATAAAGATTAAAATGATGTGATCACATAAAGAAAAAAATATTAAGAAATAAACAAAAAATGAGCAAACATTAGAGAAAAGAAAAAGTTAGAAAAGGGAAAGGGTATAAACATTTGTTATCAAATATTTTTAAAAATTTATATTAAAACTAAATTAAAAGGATTAAGTTTGAAATTAAAATATAGATAAGTAATATGTATTACAAAGTTTAAAATGATATTATTATATAAAGCAAAAAATTCAAGAAATGAATAAAAAAATAGCAAAGATCAAATAGAGGGAAAACACAATTTGATGTTATTATTGGAGATGATGTTATCAAGTATTTTTAGAAGACAAATTAAAATTAAATTTAAAATATTTTGTTTGGAAAAAAATATAGATGAATAATTTGAAGTACAAAAATAAAAAAATCTATCCATATATAGAAAAATAAGTTAAAGAGAGTAACAAAAAAATAGCCAAAAATCAAAACAAAAATAAAAAAAATAAAGTAAGCATCGAACAAGTGTGGGAACAAAGTCCTACATAAACAAAATAAATGTGTGGCAATGAGCGATTCGCCTATACAAAAGGAGGGAGCTTTTCTCATTTCTGTCATGTCTTGGGCGCATAAATTACATGTGGAGCCCATGGCCCAAAAGTGCAATTTTCCAATTTGTGTAGTAGTAAGGGATTTTTTCCTAAATTAGAACCGTCCAATTTTTAACTAGTTGATCAATTTTTTATAGATTTTTCCTGTATTTGACTGGTTATTTGGAGTCTCAATTTTGAGTGATTTTCAGTTCAATTAGTTGAACTAGATAGTCTGATTTGGTTTTTTGAACATTGCTCATCAGAAAGCAATAGCATGGCCAAGTTGTGATAGATCTTGACTTGGTGGAAGGTGAGGACAAGAAGGACCATGCTTCAAGATCAAAGAGAGAACAATCACCATAAGAGAGGAAGAAGAGAGTTTCAAATATTAAAGGTAAACATATGAAGGAGAGAGAGAGAGCTTGAGTCTTAAAGAGAGAAAGAGTAGTTGTACCTGAATATGTGAAAGGGAAAAAGTTGGTGAAGTGTGGGATGAATATTTAGAAAATCATCCTAGCCATTCAATTTTTTAATTGGTGGTTATTATAGTGATTTGTGGCTTATGCTTTTTGAAGGATCAAATTTTTTTTTGGCATTTCCAGAAATAAACATTAACATAGATCAAACTTTTGTTGTTAGTTCTTAAAATAATCGCTTATAAAAGTGAGGTGAAGGCTTTTGTTGGTGATTACAAAAATAACTACCAGAAAAATCTAATCTTAGTTAGTGGTTATTTCTAGAACACCAACAAAAGCCTCACCTTATTTTTGTTGATATTTTTCTTTATAACCACCAACTATTAGGTGTCAATAAAAGTAATTTTTGGCACAATGCCTGATGTTGTCGATACTCTATAGGAAGGATTGGGTTTTTGTTTGAAATTGTGTAAAATTGAAGAACTTTTTGGTCAAAAATTTTGCTTTTCCAAGAAAAAAAGGACTTTTTATTATGGGGTGGTAGGAGGCTAAATTCCATCATTTTGTTGAAATTTGGCTTCTTGGAAATATGTGTTGCTACATAGCATACTAGGGAATATGTTGGTTGCCTTTCTAGTACTTAGGTTACTTCGGCCACTATATTTTGAATACCTTAATCCTTTAAAAAATGGCTTATATTTTAAAATGGAGGAAGTATATGTATGTTTGTTTCATTTTTAATACAATTAACTCATAGCATGAATGATTGAAACATATCTCACTAAAATTCATAGGAATGTTTGAGTGCTTATTGTTCTTATCAGACTTCACGAACAACTTAATGCTTTTGGTTGATGCTCTGATTAATAATGAGAACACCCAATTTTATTGGCATTTTAGAATAAAAATTAAAAATCTAAAATTATATATGTTTTTCTTAGGTTGAACAAAATATGCTTTTTAAATCTTTTTTATACAAAAAAAATTACATCATATACAAAAGCAAATATTTATTTGAAGGACTAGAAAAATTATAATTAGACTAAAAGACCTAATTTAGGACTAAAAAGGACATGTGAATGAATTGATTATCATAGTCTTGCTACTCAACACATTAAAAGCAAACCATTAAATGATCCCCCTTCTCTGTCAATGATAATGAATAAATGAATTAAAGAAAAGATTATACATAAAGACAATGTTAAGAAAAACCAAACCGCACTACAACAAAAATGATCTTTGGGTATGCTTATTTTTTGCTTTCAAGTGCTTTTTTGAAGCATACCCTATGTGACCACTCCAAAAACCTTTGAATATTCTTTTGAAAAGCATACCCAAAGTATGTTATTTGGGTACACTTTATAAGAAGCATACCCAAAGGCCTATATATATTTTTTAAAATATCATTTTCATTTTTTTCTGCTCCCCCACTATAGGATTTTTGGTAAAAAAAATTTTTATTAATTAAAAAAAAAGATTACACACATTTGATCAGGAAAACAAAAAATCCTTATCATACAACTTACAAAAGAATTAAAAAAAATAGACAAATTAATAAGCATACAACCTACAACAAAAAACACACACACAAAAAAAAACACAGTAGAACCAATCAACCAACACCATTTCTAGCATGAACATCTTCATCCTTGTGATGCTCAGCCTCACAATTAACAACTATTTCTCCACTATTGTTACAAGATCAATCCTGCACTTTATCCAAAATTCACACAATTAATCCAATTTAAAAGTGTCATATATTCATCTTAGAACTAGTAGGCAGGCCCCAACAAATATGGCACAATTATTGAAATAATTCAGAAATGAAAACAAGTTATGATAACAGCTAATAATTTAAACCATACCCCTAAGCCTTTGGATTTGAATCGTGGAGTTCATTGATAATCAAAACAGAAGCTTTAGTCCACTTGAGTTATTACGTTAAGTTATTCACAATGTTTTGATTCCTAAAATCTTTTGCATACCCCTAAGTATCATAAGCCTAAAATATACTTGTTATCTTTAGGCCAATGACAGTCCAATAAGACAGAAGGATCATCTCGATCAGTAATTATACTTTCCAAATTCAAGTAACACACTTACAACCCACCAGTTTGCATTATAACTTTGATGTCTAATACTATGACATGAAGAACATAACATATGGCTCAGTTTGAGAGTTTCAAATTAGGATCCATATAAGCACAATCACAATCATAATTTTCAACCTTAACAAGCAACAGAAGTCCCTAATTTTATCATAATTATCCCATTAATTTCAGTAAGATAAGATCATGTAGCTAACTAAAACCAACTTAGATACAAAAATCTAAACTTGCAATGGATTCTAGTGACCCAAACCTCAATCTTTTGCAAACTAGGATGTTAAAAAACTATTTCATCATATTTTTTCCAGCTTAACACTTAGGCGACCACCACTAAAAGAAATAAATTAAAATAAACAGAACTCAAAACATGATAACTCCTAGATGGCCCAAAAGACTAAATCAAACTTTAGTATAAATGAGAATAAGTTTCTAACTCAAAAAGTCATAAACAAAGTAAAGCACTATGTACGCAACTGCACACCCCAAATCCCTTCTCATATCCTTTAAACATCCATGAACCTTAAAATGATATTCACTAAGATTTCAGTCAAGTTTTACGCACAGAGCAGAAAACTCAAAAGAAGTTATGCTGAAGTTATGATAAAGTGATGTCATATGCATAATTCTAGCACCAAAGAATATGACTGCATTTATTTTTTTAGCCCAAAATAGAACCCCCACATGTTTAACAATTTTAGTGAAGAATTTTGAACAAAAACATAGTAGCATGCAACAGTTTCAAGCCCAAAATAGAACCCTGACATGCACATTAATTTTATTGTAGAATTTTGTGATGAAATCTGAGGAAATCACAATGATACGTAAATCATGCATAGTGCGTTAACTAGGTCATGCAACCAACAGATACGTAATATGCTTGTGGACACCACATCATTGTTATAATATTATTTTCTTGTTATTTGTTGAGATAGGGATATATCGTAATCTTGTATATAGGATTTTATGGGAACATGATAAAGACATCAGTTGTATATATACACTTCTCGAAAGAATGATAAGACACGACTCAGTTTTCATGACTTCACTTTTCTTTATGGTATCAGAGAGGGTTAATTTCTAAAACTCATAAACACACACCTTTGTAACCATGACAGGTTCAAAGGAAGAAAAGGGTGGGAGCATATCAGTAGATGCGCAATCAGGCGGACTAGATACCATGTCTCCATTTTATATTCATGCCTCAGATAACCCAAGGCAAATATATGTCAGTGAACTACTCCACGAAAACAATTATGTGGAGTGGGTGAATGACATGAGTAATGCTTTGTTTGCTAAAAATAAGATTGGATTTGTGGATGGGATGATTCCGATGCCGGCAATAGGATCAATCAACCTTGGGCATTGGATGCGATGCAACGCAATGGTCAAGGGTTGGTTAAAGAGTGCAATGGATAGGGAAGTCAGAACTAGTGTATGATACGCGAAGACGGTACGAGAAATTTGGATAGATCTTGAAGAGAGATTTGGGAAGGGTAGTGCACCCCGAGCTTATGAACTAAGAAAGGCCATCACATTACTCAGGAAAGAGAACCAATCAGTGCCTTCATACTACACCAAACTCAAAGGGTTGTGGGACAAGATGCAGACAATTATGCCATGGCCAAAATGCACATGCAACAAATGCACTTGCGAGATCCAAAAGCAATTGGTGGAGATGAAGGAACAAGAACAACTCTATGATTTTCTCATGGGGTTGGATGATGGATTCAACACAATGAAGACACAGATACTTAGTACTAAGCCATTGTCAAGACTTGGGAATGCATACAGTTTAGTAGCTGAGGATGAACAACAACGGCAAATATCAACTATGCACAAGCCAATAGGGGAAGTGGCAGTGTTTCAGGTACATGGCAATAGAAGGGAAGGAAGGAAAGAGAAGCCACGGTGCAGACACTGCCAAAAGCTTGGACACACCGAAGACAAGTGTTACGAGCTGATAGGTTATCCATCTGATTGGAAAAAAGGAGGTCGTGACAAGAGAGAGCGGTGGAGTGATAAAAAGGCAAGGGCCAAGAGCAGCGCAAGTCACGTCAGAATTAAGTCCTATTCCAGGTTTGACAACGGAGCAATATGGTAAGCTGATGCAGTATCTTAATCATGGTGAAGAAGCCCACAAAGTAGTGCAACATGATCAGCCCACAATTAACATGATAGGTAAGACATATAGTGAGGTTTGGATCTTGGACTCTGGAGAAAATGAACATGTAACGCATACGAAAGAATGTCTAAAAAGGAGAAGAGACATTTCAATGACACCAGTCAAAATACCAAATAGGGAGAATGTATTTGTCAAAGGAATTGGTGACATTGATTTACCAAGTGGAATGACTATATATAATGTGTTATATGTGCCAGATTTTGAAAGTAATTTAATTTCCATTAGAAGACTAACAAAAGATCTTGATTGTGCTATGATTTTTGTGGCAAATTTTTGTGTGATACAGGACCTACGAACGAGGAACCTGATTGGAATGGGTAGAGAAAGTGGCGGGCTGTACCTTCTTGAAGTAGTAAGATAAGAGGGTGTGGCTATGGCAATTCAGAAGGCAGAAAGTATGGATCTTTGGCATTAGAGATTAGGTCATGCACCGGTAGAGAAAATAAAGGAGGTAGTTCTACATTCCAGAATTTTGACGAATAAAAGTATGGATTTTTGTGACTCTTGCATTAAGTCTAAGCAAACAAGACTCTCTTTTCCTGAAAGTTCAATAAAGTCTGTTGCATGTTTTGACTTAATTCATTATGACATTTGGGGAGGATACAAGGCTGCATCACTCTCTAGAGCTCATTATTTTCTTACTATTGTAGACGATTTTAGTAGAGCAGTTTGGGTTTATTTAATGAAAAATAAATCAGAAGTTGTTCATTATTTACCTAGCTTTCTTAACATGGTTGACATGCAATTTGGTAAGCGAGTTATGAAAATAAGAGTAGATAATGGCATGGAATTCCAAAGTAACATGTTGCTCAATTTATATCATGAAAAAGGCATTTTAGTACAAACGACTTGTCCCTATACGTCCCAACAAAATGGGGTTGTTGAACAAAAACATAGATACATTCTTGAGATGGCAAGGGCACTTAGATTTCATGCTATGCTTCCCTTAGAGTTTTGGGGGGAGTGTGTGCTTACAACTGTATACCTCATAAATAGGTTACCTTCAAGGGCAATTAAGAATCAAACTCCATATGAAACTTTGTTTAAAAAGAAGCCAAAATATGATCATTTGTGAACTTTTGGATGTTTAGCATATGGATATAACTTAAAAAGAAGTGACAAGTTCGATGAGAGGGGGAGAGCATATGTATTCATTGGGTATCCACATGGACAGAAGGGTTATAGATTATATGATGTTGAGAATGGTAGTTGCCACACTTCAAGGGATGTCATTTTTGTTGAAGATATTTTTCCTTATAAGCAAAAACCATGTTTGTTGAAGGAACCCAAAGTTACGCAACAATCCATGATAATATTAGAAGATGATACGGGAAAGAGAGTACCATCTAGTATAGAATTGGGTCAGGCCCACAATGATGAAAATGAAGTAAATGATGAACTTAGACTTAATAATTTTGAACAAGTTTTCAATATTGATGAATCATATGATAACTTGATGATCAATGATAACATGGAAGAGTTGGGTCCTAGATGGAGTCAACGATGCAAACAAGCACCCAAACATCTAGAGGACTATGAAGTGGAGTTGCCACCCTCTGTACAGTCACGACCACAATCTACACCATCCTCAGGTGACTCAGTAAGGTATCCTCTATCACATTTTGTTGCTTATGATAGATTTGCTGACTTACACAAAGCATACCTCATGGCCATTGCATCACGCGATAAGCCAAAAACTTATGCACAAGCCCAGAAACATGAACATTGGCATGAGGCGATGAGAAAAGAGATTAATGCTCTTAAGGAAAATGGAACATGGACGTTGGAACACTTACCACTTGGAAAGCATGCGGTTGACTCAAAATGGGTTTATAAGATAAAATACAAGCCAAACGGTGATGTAGAAAGGTACAAGGTAAGACTTGTGGTGAAAGGTTTTACACAGGTAGAAGGCATTGATTTTCACGAGACGTTTGCACTCGTTGCAAAGCTAGTGACAGTTAGGTGCTTGCTAACAGTTGCTGTCAACAAAAATTGGATTGTTCACCAACTTGATGTTAATAATGCATTTTTGCATGGTGACTTACAAGAGGAAGTCTAAATGCGTATACCAGAAGGATTTGCTAAAAAGGGGGAGACAAGCGTTTGTAGGTTGGGAAAGTCATTGTATGGTTTACGACAAGCATCTAGAAACTGGTACCACAAGTTTACAAGTGCATTAATATCCATAGGCTTTCAGCAATCAAAGGCTGATCATTCATTATTTTATTATAGAAAAGGGGATATATTTGTTGTGAGTTTAATATATGTTGATGATGTAATATTAGCTGGAAATGATGCTAAGAAAATACAGGAGGTCAAAGTGTATCTTAATAACAAGTTTAGTATAAAGGATCTTGGTCCTTTGAAATATTTTTTGGGTATAGAAGTTGCTCGATCCCCTAAAGGTTTTGCACTTAGTCAACACAAATATACACTTGACATATTGAAGTAGACAGGAATGGAAGCTTGCAAACCTAGAAAATTTCCCATGGAGCAAAACTACAAGGCAATATCTGATGAAAATGAACAATTGGCAGATGCGACGAATTACAGAAGACTCATAGGATGGTTGCTATATCTTACTGTCACAAGACTGGACATCATTTATGCTGTGAATATCTTAAGCCAGTTTGTGGCATCACCACGTCAATCGTAAATGGTGGCTGTGGAGCATGTATTGAGATACTTAAAATGAGCACCTGGACAAGGTATCCTTCTTTCGAAGTCAGAGTCATTTATTTGACGGCATACTGTGATGCTGATTGGGGGGGTTGCCCTATGACCAGATGCTCTTGCACTGGTTATTTTATTATTCTTGGTAACTCACCAGTTTCCTGTAGGATAAAGAAGCAAACCGTGGTGGCAAGATCTTCGGCCGAAGCAGAATATAGAGCCATGGCAACAATAGTTAGTGAAGTTGTATGGCTTCAATGGCTTTTGTTAGAGTTGGGAGTGGTGTAAAAGGAAGCAACTTCATTATACTGTGACAACCAAGCAGCGTTACACATTGCAGCGAATCCGGTCTTTCATGAACGCACTAAGCATGTTGAGATAGATTGCTACTTTGTAAGGGAAAGGGTTCAATCAAAGGAAATTTCACCATGTAAGGTTTGGACAAGAGACCAATTAGTAGATATGTTCACAAAGGCTCTTGGAGCAGAATGGTTAGTACTTCTTTTAAGCAAGATGGGCATTACGAATCTTCATGCGCCGTCTTGAGGGGGAGTGATGAAATCTGAAGAAATCACGATGATACGTAAATCATGCATAGTGCGTTAACCAGGTCATGCAACCAACAGATATGTAATATGCTTATAGACACCACATCATTGTTATAATATTATTTTCTTGTTATTTGTTGAGATAGGGATAAATCGTAATCTTGTATATATGATTTTATGGGATCACGATAAAGGCATCAGTTGTATATATACACTTCTCGAAAGACTGATAAGACACGACTCAGTTTTCATGACTTCACTTTTCTTTATTTTGCACAATAACACAGCTATATGCTGTAGTTTCAATTAAAAAACAAAATCCTAACCTGAGCAGCAATATTATTGTAGAATTATGGATAGAAGCATAGCTGTTATGCAGCAATTTTTAGTCCCAAAACAAATCTAAGAGTGAACAGTAATCTTAATCCCAAATTTTGCACAAAAAACTTGATAACATAGCTGCAAGTAGTAGTTTCAAACACAAAATAGAATCCTAACATGCACAATAATTTTAATGCATAATTTTGCACAGAAATAGAGGTGTATGCAGCAACTTTAACCTCTAAAGAAGTGAGACATGCACAAGAAAATTCATTATCGAATATGATCATTGAACTTAATATAATAGCAATCGAAAGGAAAAAATGCTCGAGAACATAGCCACATATTTGATAATCAAAACAAGCTCATTGGGTGAATTATTCCAAATGTTCAGAAACTGAACAAGAAAGATAGATGTGAGAATTCAGAACTGAATAATCTAGACTATCATGCCACCTGGAGGACATGACATGATTTTTGAAGTCTGAATAGCTTGATAGAATATACAGGTATGAGAAAATATATTGATTCATGAACTATCTTGAAACTAAATATAACAAAAGAAAAATCAATAAATATAAAAAGAAAACAATGCTAGTCAATTATAAAGCAAATTACAAGGCAAAATGTTTCAACATTAGAAACATTCTCTCTGCTACAAAGATAGAAAAGGCCTCAACAACTGACGCAACTATCACAACAAATCCCATACGATCACAAGATCTTTAGCTACTTCAATGTCATAAAGGTTATTAGGTATAAGCATTCTGCAAGCTAAGAAGGTTGTCTCTCCAAAGCTACGAGTATCCAGAAAGGAAAAGAATCGATAAATGCATAAAATAAAATAGGAAATGAACAAATTTAGATAATGAACTGTCTCTTAGAACTAACTAATATTGTGAAAAGCGTGTTTCCTCATCTTCATCCCTGTTGGATCCCGAAAATTTGTAGAAGCGAGAAATTACAAATTTAGTTAGCCATATATGTATGTGTCATATGAGGGGAACAAGATTTGGGAATGATTCTTACCTCTAGGTTCTATTAGACCATTACACGAATTGGGAGTTTCTTCAATCTTTGCACCTTCTCTTTGACCTCAATCAGAAGTTTCTTTCAATGCTAACCAAAGTTTCAGGGAACGCCCAAATGAAATTTAAGAATAGCACATACATAGCAATTGCAAACAGTCAAAGTCTTAAGCAGATTATTAAGGTCTCAGATGCAACAGTAGGCATACCTAAGCACAAGAATAGGGATACACACCCACGTACAACTCTGATTTTTAGCCAATCTAGTCCTGTCTCCTTTTCACATTGCTCCTTAAGTAATGGCCTAGTTTCGCCAAACAGCCACCACGACCCACGAAATGAAGACTGATGTAGCAAATAATGCGAGAACAAAGATACACACCCACACACGACCTACGAAGAAGAAGAGTAAGGGAGTGCTAAAATATGGAGTAAAAGAAAGTGAGTGGTGTGATACGCATAGTTTTATTAGTCAGCATTTATGTTTTTGTTAGTATGGGATAGCTTGGTAATTTCATTATAACGGTTATTAGTTTATCGTTGGGATTCCGAGGGTATAGTTACTACATGGGTACTTGGATCTTTTTCATGTCATTTTGTTATAACAGAATTCTCCCTCTCAATCTCGTCTCTTCTTCTTCTCCTTCTTCTTCTTCTTCTTTTCCCCTTTATTTTCTCTCTCTCAGATTTACAGACCCATTAATATGGTATCAGAGCTAGCTTGACTATGGTCGATAATACTAGATCTCAGACTTTGATTCGTGAAATGGAGGACCGCTTGCGTGGTGAAGTTTGTTAACATATTTTAGAAGTGCAACAGCAATTACAATCTCAATTTGAGGGATTACAAGAAACCCTTCATGGATTGTCTCTTCAATTTATTGCTATGAGAGATGTGGATCATAATCACAGTATAGTTGATAGTAGAGCAACTTCCAGTGATTCCCGATCTCATAATTGTGAATACCAGGTACCCATTCATTTTACAAAAGTGGATTTTCCTCTTTTTACTGAGGACAATATGTTTGGGTGGATATCAAAGTGTGAACAATTTTTCCTTTTGGATGGAACTCCGGATTAGATGAAGGTAACTATTGCTAGTTTGTCCCTTTCTGAGAATGCATATAAATGGTTTTAGCATTTTGAGAAAAGTAGAAATGGTAGAATTAGCTAGGAAGCATTTGTACAAGCAATAAAAATTAGATTTGGGCCTATATATGATGATCCAATGGAAGAATTGATGCAGTTAAAATAGTCTAGATCACTTAGTGTGTTAGCAAGGCTGACTTCCCAAGAGGGGGGTGAATTGGGAAGATTGTAATTTTTCTGCACAAAGTGAGATAAGTGAAGGTAGCACAGTTTAAAGGAAGCAACGTATAAAACAGAGCAAGCTAAAAAGTAAAGATAAGGAGAAGAAGACTCAGTGATTTATCCTGGTTCGGTCTATCCACTTGACCTACGTCCAGTCCCCAAGACAACTCTTGAGATTTATCCACTATACAGCAAAAATTCAACGGGCTTCTTGCTAATGCCACAGTACACGAGTATGCTCTGTTTCTGGAGCTCTCTCAAACACTCTAAGCACTTTCACAATGTGCTTCCCAATCCCCATGTGATTTCCCCTCACAAGTAAATCTATCTTCTAGATGAAGAGTAGACAGTTTACAATGATATAACTCTCTTGAATAGAGTAGATATGAAGGTTAAAGTACAGATATTGAAGTTGAGAGGGTAAAAGCTTTTGAGAAAAAGATTCAGCAGAAATTCGGTATATACAAGTTTGATTCGTTACCCACAACTTCAAATAATGTTATATTTATAGATTTAGGTCTCAAATGTCCGTTAGAGACAAAATCTATCCGTTGGGAAAGTTATCCAACGGTTACCCTGAAAAACTATACGTTAACCAACCGCATTTAATGCTTCTGACATACTGAAATTCGAATTTTAGTTGGTCAACAGACGAATTTCGAAGGAACCGAAGGTTAAAGCTTTCAACATTACAGCACGAAGTTCGTCTGTTCATGAAGTGAAATTCAAATTTTGAAACTTATAAAACATTTTCACAATGTGACATACTAATTTTCAAGAGGAAAGTTTTTCGGTTAAGTGTGAACAGTGTTTTCAATTTACTACAGTGCCTTCGAAATTCGAATTTTGGAAGCCCAAAATTCGTCTGTTCCCAGTACGTGAAAAGGAGGCACAGTAGTTCACTTTCTTCGAAATTCGAATGTTGAAGAGTGAAGTTCGTCTGTCAGAGAGACTCTTTTCAGACTAACTTCATCATTCGAATATCGTAAGTTCTTATCATTCGTATGTCAATGTTTCTCTTCAACAGACTCAAGAACTTAGCTTCTAAAATTCGAACTTCAATGTTCAAAGTTTGTCTGTCAGAGAGCAGTTTTGAAACTTAAATCATTCTTGATCTCAGATGAACTTTAACATGGTTTCAGATGAATTTCTTCTATTTTCTCAAGTTTTGTTTTGTCTGAAATTCGAATTTTGAAGATCCAAAGTTTGTCTGTTTCAAAGAGACTCCTTTCAGACTTATATGAAAATTCGAATTTTGGAAAGCCAAAGTTCGTCTGTCAGAGAGCATTTTTCAAACTCAATTTCTTTTGATTTCAGATGCACTTTATCATAGTTTCAGACGAATTTCTTTGGTTTTCACAAACTTCATTTTACTTGAAATTCGACTTTTGAAAGTGTGAAGTTCGTATGTTACCAAAAAGACTTCTTTCAGATTTGTATGAAAATTCGAATTTTGAACAACCAAAATTCGTCTGACAGAGAGTCATCTTTTCAGACTTATTCAGTTTTAGCTTGAAATTCGAATTTCCTAAAGTAAAGTTCGAATTTCCAACTTGACAGTTAAGTTTAAACTTTCAAACTTCATCTGTTTGTTGGTGTTTTTCAAATAAGTCAAGATTTAACACAAAATCAAGGTTTAAAAATATCTTTTTCTCAAATCAAAATCTTTTACCCAATCACAACTAAAACTAAAGATCCTACAAAAGATCTAACAGCAAAAACTCAGAAAATCTTCACTTGAAACAACTTTGATCTCCTTTGATATCTTCAATCCGAGCTCTTGAGTGTTGGTTTGGAATCATCAAAACTTTTGATTCAACATAGTGAACTTCAATCGAAGTTTGATAACTTGATTTGTATATTGGATCTAAATGAGGGGCAGAGACTTAGCTGTTTTTTAAAGGCATTGAAACCTAACATTGCTGCAGGAGTTAAGCTTCTCAAGCCTCAAACATTGTTGGAGGCAACTCGTTTGGCAAGGTTGGTAGAGATGAATTTTCAATTAATGAAGGAAGAATTGAAGCCCAATTGGTCCAGTAAACCTGTTACTAGTTGGAATAAGGGTGAGCTCAGTAACATAAATAAGGGTAAAGGAATTATAAATGATGGTAAGAAAAACATGATGATGTCTACACAAAAGGGCATACTAGGAAAGCCCTATGTTCAATTTAAGCAGAAGCTATCTCCAGATGAGATAGAGGAATTAAGATCAAAAAATCTATGTTATTATTGTCAAGGGAAGTTCACTCCTGGTCATGAGTGTCCTCAGAGGAAGAAAACGCAGATTTATCTTATGGAAGTATTAGATGAGGAAGAAGGTGATTATGGGATGGAAGCAACAATTGTTAATGATGATGAAGGAAGGGAATCTGAAATTGTTTATGTCCAGGGATCTGACTTGATGAATAATGGTCCAACATTATCTCTTAATGCTATGTTAAGAGATGCTGAAGGTGATACTCTCAGGGTACTTGGGAGGTGTAGAAAGAAGGTCTTATATATATTAGTGGATATAGGTAGCTCTCATAATTTTATGGATGAAGCTTTGTTAGAACAAGGGTTGTGTGAAGTACAGCCTATCAGGCCAGTCACAGTCATTGTAGCAGATGGGAGTCAATTAATTGGAACTAAAGCTTGTAAGGGGTTTAGATGGAATACACAAGGCCTTGAGCTGAAAGCTAATGTCATTTTTATTCCACTTAAAGGCTATGATATGGTTCTAGATATGTAGTGGTTACATGAATTGGGCATTATTCACCTTGATGCCAAAAACCTGATGATAGAGTTTACATGGAGGGGAAGACGAGTACGAATATCTGCTGCTAAAACTAGTAGAAATAACATGATATGTGAAGATCGATTTCAAGAGGTGTTAATATCACAATCAACCTCTTATGCTCTGCAAGTAGTACCTTGCCAAGATAACATGCTCTTTGCTAGTTTACTTGTAGCCCAAGCACAAGAGTTTCCTTCTACAATATCTGAATTGTTGACAGAATTTACAGATATTTTTGAGGAACCTAAAGGATTACCTCCTAGTAGGGGTAATTTTGATCATCAAATCACGTTCAAGGAAGGAACCAATCCCATCAACATTAGACCTTATCATTATCCAGCTGTGCAGAAGGATGCAATTGACAAAATTGTCAAAGAGTTACTAAATGATGGGGTTATTCAGCATAGTTCCTCTCCGTTCGCTTCCCCAGTTGTGTTAGTTAAGAAGAAAGACTGATCTTGGAGGATGTGTGTGGATTGTAAAGTACTCAACAAAGCAACCATTCATGATAGCTTTCCCATTCCTCTAATAGAGAATTTGTTGGATGAACTGGGCAAGGCCAAAGTGTTTTCTAAGCTAGACCTTAGATCAGGCTACCACTAGATTTGTATGAAGGATGGGGACATTTACAAACCTGCTTTTCAAACACATTCTAGGCATTATGAGTATTTGGTGATGCCTTTTATCCTTACTAATGCTCCATCTACTTTTCAAGGTATGATGAATCACATCTTTAAAAAGTTTCTATGGAAATTTGTGTTGGTATTTTTTTATGACATTCTGGTATATAGTGTTGACATTGATAATCATATTCTGCACCTGAGAGAAGTTTTGTTAACTCTGAGAAGACATCAGTTTTTTTGTTAAGAAAAGTAAATGTGCATCTGCTACTGATCAAATAGAGTATCTTAGTCATGTGATTTCTACTAAGGGTGTTACAGCTGATCCCAAGCTAAAAGCAGTGGCTGAATGACCTCAACTAAAATCTGTTAAGGAACCAAGAGGTTTCTTAGGATTATCTAGATATTATCGTAGATTTATCAAAGGGTTTGGAGTGTTAGCTCAACCTTTGAATGAGTTGCTCAAGAAGGACAATTTTCAGTGGAATTCACAAGCTGACAATGTTTTTCGAGCATTGAAAGAGGCTTTAGTAAGTGCTCCAGTGCTAGCTGTTCTAGATTTGCAACAACCTTTCGTTATAGAAACAGATGCTTCTAATATTGGGATAGTAGCTGTACTTATGCAGAACGATCGTCCTATAGCATACGTTAGTAAGGTATTATCACCCAGGAACATGCTTTTATCTGTGTATGACAGAGAATTATTGGCGATTGTGCATGTTGTGTCTAAATGGTATGCTTATCTTAGTCCTAAGCCTTTCACCATACTAACCAATCAAAAAAGTCTTAAATATCTTACTGAGCAAAGATTATCTACTTCAGCTCAATTTAGTTGGTTAGCCAAATTAATGGGACTACAATATGTGATTTCTTATAAAAAGGGCAAAGAGAACTCTACAGCTGACTCTTTATCAAGGGCTACTCATGGCGAATTGTTACAGATGAGTGTATCTATGATTTCCACTTAACTATGGGATATGATCAAGTCACAATGGAGCACTGATCCATTCTTATAGCACTTAATTCAGGAATTAATTCAGAATTCCAATTCCCATCCTAAGTACAAGTGGCAAGAAGGGGTACTGACTAGAAAAAATAAACTAGTGATTGGTCCTCATTAAACTGATTTGAAGAGAAGCATTTTAACATGGTTACATTCATGTCCTCAAGGTGGCCACTCGAGTAATAAAGCTAAAGTTCAGAGGATTAAGGGAATTTTCTATTGGAAGGGGTTACATACTGATGTCAAGAGTTTTATTGCTTCATGCGATACATGTCTCAGATGTAAATATGAACTAGTTGCTTATCCAGGTAAATTGCAGCCTCTGCCAGTTCCTGAAGGGGTATGGCAAAGTATTGCCATGGATTTCATTGAGAAACTACCTAAGTCTAATAACAAGGATGTTATTTGGGTTATTGTAGATCGATTGGGTAAATATGCTCACTTTATAGCTTTGTCACATCCCTTTAATGCTACTAATTTAGCCCAGATATTCTTGGATAATATCTATAAACTTCATGGAGCACCAAGTAACATTGTCAGTGATAGAGATCTCATATTTACTAGTAAATTTTGGAAAGAGTTTGTGGGGAAATTAGGAGTTACATAGAGTTTATCTACTGCCCACCATCCTCAATCTGATGGGCAAAGTGAAGTACTAAATCGATGCTTGGAGCACTATTTGCATAGCTTTACATGGCAACATTCTAAAGAGTGGTTCAGGTGGCTTCCCCTTGCTGAGTGGTGGTACTTATGACACTTCCATTGGTTTCACACCATATGAAGTATTATATGGTCAACCACCCCCTACATCTCCCTTATTTACCTCAAGAATCTTCAATGGAGGTAGTAGACAGAAGTTTTGCTGCTAGAGAAGTGATGATTCGGAAATTGAAAAGGAATCTAGAGACAGCAGTGAATCGCATGAAATAGCAAGTTGATAAAAGAAGATTAGAAAGAAAGTTTCAAATTGGGGACTGGGTGTACCTCAAGTTGCAACCTTATCGACAGTCATCAGTGCATGTTAGATCCACTGAGAAGCTATCCCCATGATTCTTTGGTCCTTACCAGATCATTGATAAGGTAGGGCAGGTTGTGTACACTCTACAACTGCCTCCCAATTCAAAGATACACCCCACCTTTCATGTGTTGTTGCTGAAATAGTGCCTTGACCCCAATGTGCCTTTACATCAAGTACCTAAAGACTGGGGAATTACTGCATTGACCAAGGCACCTAAGATGATTTTAGACCGTCGTTTAGTGCAAAAAGGGAATAGAGTTGTCACTCAAATGTTAGTTAAATGGAAGGGTGAGACAACTGAGGAGGCGACATGGGAAAATTGGTTTAAACTATAACAGAAGTACCCTGAGTTTGCTCGATCCTTGTGTCCTTGAAATTTTGTATCCTTAAGGTCAAGGATGTTTTTAAGGGTAAAGTAGTTGATACGCACAGTTTTATTAGTCAGCATTTATGTTTTTGTTAATATGGGATAGCTTGGTAATTTCATTATAACGGGCATTAGTTTGTTGTTGGGATTCCAAGGGTATAGTAGCTGCGTGGGTACTCGGATCTTTTTCATGTCATTTTGTTATAACAGAATTCTCCCTCTCGATCTCGTCTCTTCTTCTTCTTATTCTCCTTCTCCTTCTTCTTCCTTTCCCCTTTATTTTCTCTCTCTCAGATTTATAGACCCATTATGGTGCGGCTAAATGAAGGGGGCAATGGGGCTTTAGAGACAACGGCGGAGTTTTGCATGAAAAGATCAAAATTTGAGAGCGGGAGAGGTTTTTCATTTGATGAAAGTAAAGTGGTAAAGGAGCCATGGTTAAGTTCGAAGGACATAAAGATTATAGATTTTTAATCAAGATTTAGGTATGCTTATGTATATAGTGTGTCCAAAGACCTCGCTATTTGGCTATGCTTTTAAATAAAGTGCACCTAAATATATTTGGGTTCCCATATGTTGGTGTGCTTTTTTTAAGAAGTGTACCAAATGATAGGCATTTGGGTATGCTTTTTGTTATAAGCATACCCAAAGGTATTTTTTGATACGCTTTTTTAAAAAACATACCCATATGTGCATACCTAAATATTAAATCTATAGCAGTGCCGGTCACTAAATTATCTAAGTTATCAATTCAAAATTCAATGGTCTAACTAGGATTGAATTGGGGTCTTTGCTTTTATATTGACAAAAAATTGCCTTTATCATGCCTTTTTGTTTTTCATCTTCATCTTCTATGCAGTTCGCATAGCTTCTTTTCTTTTATTTATCTGTGTTTTGTGTCATTTTGATTTTACTGGTTAGATTTTCTTTTATATGCTCCAGTAAGATCTTTTTCCTTAATCTTCTTTGCCTTCCATTTTTATCTACATTTAGTTAGCTTTGCTACCTATTCTCTAGATCTTCTTCTTCTTCTTTTCTTTCATTTTCTTCAACCCTCTATATTATTCTCCCTGTCTTTTTTTTAGCATTCTCCCTTCATTTTCTGGTCTTCTAATTTTTCTACCATTAACTAGCTAAATTGGTTACCCCGCTAGTTTTACCCGTTCAAAGCTGGGTCAACCAATTCTTGACCGGTTTTTAGATCCTCTTGTCACCTCTTTGTTTCAGACTGGATTAGGCACTTCGGTTCAACCAACTGATCTGGTTTGGTTTTCAAAACCTTGCATAAAGATATACTCCCCCTTATATTTAATATAAGATCATTTTAACTGAATTCATATTAAAATATGAGTTAAAATTAGCTAACTACCATAATTTTTTAAAAATTATTATCTTTCCAAAATTAGTTAACTATCTTTATTAAATTTCTTTTTCCCTCTCTCATGAACTAAGTATAAATTTTAAGTACAAATTTTACACTAACCAAAAACAAAATCGCCATCAGGATGGCGCCAGGAATGACGACAAAATACAAGGATTAGGATGGGGTTTATAACAAAAAAAAAATACCAATGTATATATGCTTACCAAAAGTTCACAGGTTTTTTTATTGCCCCGGCTTGAATGAGGAAGCCTTGTTCAGTCCAGGTTCTTTATTGCTCAAGAGATACTAATCTTATTGCAAATGCTTTAGCGAAGACCGGTAGATTGAGAGAACTTACTTACAGATTTTATGATGTAACCCTAGATAGTCTTAATGGGCTTTTGCATTCGGAAATATAAGATTTGTTTGAATGCGTTTTTTGTTTTAACATTCTCAAAATAATTTTGTAGAATTATTTTTTAAAATAAGTTTTGGAAATAAGAAATATATTTGTTTGAATAATTATTACTAAAATCATAACTAATAAGTGTTAAATGAGTTATTCAAAATTTATAACTTTACAATTAATGAAGTGAATATTTTTTATATTTTCTTGTATTTTTAAGAATAAAAAATGCAAAACATCTTAAAGATATTTTGAGTTTTCTATTGTTTTATTTTTCTATTTTCTATAACACTTTATAAAATACAGGTTTATCAAATAAGTGTTTTTATTTTTCTGTTTTAAAAAAAATCATTTTGAAAACATATATCAAACAACCCATGTGTGTGGAACTTTTGTTCCTCCTTGATTCTTATTGTTTTATTTGAGGCTATATGCTATCTTTGTTAATAAAAAAATTATATATATAAAATAAAAAATTTAGCTACTCAAAATTATACACTTAACGTACTGGAAATTAAAATTGGAAAATTAAAATGCAATATGTTAAATTAAACCAACATATACACAAAACTTATATCATTCATTAAAATGTTAAATATTAAAAAAATTACTTTTTAAATCAAAATCCAAAAATGTTTAATTTAATTCTAAATTTTATGTTCAAAACCTCTAGCACATTTAACCATTTATTGCAGTAACAAACCTATGACCTTAGGTCAGTGGGGGTAACTTAATCTAAAGAGATTTTAGTCCGATAGCTTTTCAACTCTTCCTTACTATTTGGATTTTACAAAAATAAAATAATATTTTTTTATGAAAAATTATTTGAGATTTTGAATTAATTAGGCTCTCCTCTTATAAATTATCTCAAATATGTGTTTATTTGACTTAATAAAATTCTCACAAAATTTTTGAAGTATGTACCAACAAAAAATTTGAACCAAACTATATTTAAAATTTGAGCAAGTGGAGCCAAAATATTAGAGTTACTGGGTAAAAATGTTGAAATTTAGAGATCTAACATGAAATTTTTACAAATTTAGTGGTAGCAATTGGCCCCTAAGGTCCACGTAGGTCTGCCGCTAATTCATTGTTTTGTCTTTGGAGCACTAGAGAGCCAATAATATTTTTTGCCGTTATATATTTAAATTATAAATATTATAATTATAAAATTATAAATATTTAAATTTATTATTTATCGAAATATGTACATAATTATTATTTATAATCATATAAATTTATAATATTATATATTATTAATAATTAATTAATTAAAATTTTTAATTAATTGAATGGGGAAGGGGAAGATGCATGTGGCGGATGGGTGGGAGGAAAATGAATTGGCGGAAGGGGTACCTGCCCCCTAAAATAATCTGCATAGGGAAGCTAGTTGACGTCCCTCTAAAATGTTTGAAAAAATTAAGAAAAATGTTGAGAGTGATTCTGTATAAATCGATTTGTTTTATTAAGTAGAATCGCATTTTATTCATTCAATTTTGAATGTTATAAATTGGTAAATATTTTTCAACATATTATACTTTAATAATTTTTTTATTTTTTTATTATATTCTACTCAAAACACCCTAGTATGACAATAACGTCAGCAACAAAGAAGGCGATAAGGACTTCAAGACCAAGAGTGTATGATGGTGACATTAATGGAACACAACACAATTACGATGCTTATCATTGACGGTGAAAATATGAATATGATCCTTTACCCATCTCAAAGATGAGTAGAGTATTAATATTATATGAACTATCCAAATTTGATTTTTACCTTAACTATCCAAATTTGATTTTGATGATTTAAATTTAAAATGTCTTACTTTTTATTTTTTTAACATTAAAATATTATTATTTAAAATTTTGATAGCGAACAAATTATTTTTATTCTACATTATACTTTTATTGAAATAAATAAATTTTAAAAGTTATAAAAATAAAAATTAAATTAAATCTCAACTATTCAATTTTAGTTTAATGGCTTAGATTTAATTAAGATTAGCACTCTTAATGAAAGGTGAGTCACACAGTGCACATTTTATGTTATAACGTACATTTTTCTAAGGGCATAGTATAATGATTAATTAATTGTGCTTTAGTCATTTAATCTAATTATATAATTTTTTCAGTCATTTACATTAAATAGTGACCTTTATATAGAATTTTTAGCATAATTAGATTTTTGACTTGCGTGATATATAAATTATTTTTCCATAACGTGGAATACACATTTTCATTACAAATCCTAATATATATTCAATTTAAATTTAAATTCAACCCAATCAAAACTTATTAATGATTCAATAAATATAAAACATGAAATAAAACTCCAGATGAGGCAAATACATCATATCAATCATCAAGACATTGACTTCCCATAACTTTTTTATTGTGATATATTTTTCTTTTATCCAAGTTACATAAAATTTTTAATTAAAAATATTTTAAAAAAGAATACTCCTTTGTCCATATGAAAAGGTAAAGGAAAATTTATTTGATGCTGCAACTAAATGCTCATAACTAATTCGGCTGGTCTTTCCGGTCAAAAAAATTTTTTGAATAGTCTAAATTAAAACTAAATGACTTTATTATTTAATTTTTAATACTTTTTTATTTTACTAGAGCTGGAAGGTAAAATAAATATAATTTTATAGATGTTACTTTGTTTTAATAAATGATATTATCATTTAAAAATTTGAAATAAAACGTTTAAATCTCGATGGCTCCAACAACTCGTCGCAGCGATCCCACCGATGAGCACGTATGAAGGAAGAAAATAACGAAGGGGCAGAGAGTGGCGACAGAGTAAGATTGAGGGAGACTGATCAAGAGATCACTAAAGAGGGAGAGAACGATCGACAGAGAGATTTAAAAGGGTGACAGGGAGAATGATTGAGAACAGGAAGAGGAAGAGAGGGAAGGAGAGAAACAGAAATGAGGAAGAGTGAGAGCAACGGGATGAACAGATCAAGAAGCTGAAGAAATAGTGGGCATCGCAAATGTTCTTAGGGCAATCTTCTTCATCAAAGTTTCATGAGCCACTGAGGAGCAGGTTTGCATTCTCAGACTTGCTTTCTTTTCTGATAGATTAATGATGATTTCAAATGCTTGATTCTCAGAGGATTTGTGAATTTTTTTCTTTCTTTTCAAATCACAGTTCCTGTGATTTATTGATTTTGAACAAAACTGTGCTTAGGTTAGCATGACACTAAGCTATACAGAGACGCCGTACTCCATATTAAATTTGTAAATTAGATCAATTACATACTAATTAGGAATGCATTTATTACTCAACAACTTCTCAAGTCCATAGCATTCATGAGGTTGTTAACATCACTGGCGCGGATATCCATGGCACAAAGCTGTGCTCAGGTTATCAAGCATTTTACATGAGCAAAGTCATGTATTTATTTTGGATACAACATAATATAGTATATAAAATCTCCAGAATGATTATAATCTTAGTTTGTAAATCATAACCAGTACATATTATACAGTACCTACAGATTGAACATAACCTTAACAGCATTGCCACCACGAGCACTGGTTTCAAAGGCTTCTTCCACCTCCTTCTGAGAGAACCCAAACCTATGAGTTATAAGGGGCTTTACATCTATCTTCCCACTCCTCAGAAACTCAAGGCACAGAGGCCATGTATTAGTATAACGGAAAATTCCAATTACATCAACATCCCTGTAATTGGAATCAAACAATCAATCATTTAAGCATTATATATTAGTAGAAAAGTTAACAAAAAGCTTACAGAACAAAGGACACTCTTTAATTTAAGGACATATATATATATATATGCTTACCAAAAGTTTACAAAAATTATTGCATAGTGTTACTGATTTCATTTTCTTCATGCTTATAAAATCTTTTACTTTTTATCTTACAGCTCTTTGTCCTCATCCCAAATGTTGAGAATTATTCCTCGTGTCCTGGAACTGATTGAATTAGAAAAAGTTGGGTATCACTATTGCATGTAGCAATGTTCGTTGTAGTGGTTAGTCTACAAGCTTCAGGGGTAGGATTAAAGAAGCATCAACAAGGCAGCAGAACGAAATCTTAATGTTCAAGTGCTTGATTCCTAAAAAACTTTTGAAAGTATAGTATGATGCATTTTTGAAGTATAGTATAGTGTTTAATGACTTCTCCTAAAAAATGCAACCTTTTTTTCTGTGATTCATATAATAGTATTTATTACCAATAATAAAAATTCTAGTCCCACTGAAAATTTTTCATTCTGACAGGTTGATCTCCCTCCCACACATACTTAGACCATGAACATACCTTGTTGCAACAACAGGCATGAGTGGAATAGTCATTACACTATGACCCATTCCCGTTAGGCAAACTTTGCCGCCTATACGAGTGGTACTCATTGCAGTAATCATAGTTTTGTCGAAGCCTACACAATCAAAGCTAACATCCACCTTAGATCCCATAACCTTATGTATCTGTTCAACTTCTTCACTCACATCCTACAAAGTAATAAAAATTAGCTTCATCAGTAACAATATAGGATGACAAGCTGCGGTTGAACTGTAGAGGGGCTTACCAAAATTGACTTCTCTAATATCTTTTTAGAAGAGGAACCAGTCTCACAATGTAACCAACTAAGAGTTACCTTGACATCTAGGAAGTCGGGAAAGGAACAGAAAACTAGTGAAACAACACTACTTGCACAACTGATGCAAAAATATTGATTGTTTTGAGGCATAGATTTGTGGCAGTTAAAGGCAAAAGCATATCAAAGTAATACAGTTGACATGTTAGACAATCTGCTTTCTTCATTCTTTTTAAAAATTTGTTTGCTAACTGACACAACATCGAAAGCCATTAAATGTCTTGCAGAATAATAATAACAGTTGTACCTCAATTTTTGTTGAAACTTTAACAATCTCATCTGCACCAAGAGTTTTTGCAACAGATAAATAATGGTCATCTACATCCACAACAACAATCCTAGGTGCCCCAAAAGCACGAGCTGAAAGCATTGTGACAAGTCCAATAAGACCTGTTCCCAAGACCAACACATTTGTTTCTGGTCCAATATTAGCTCGGCGACAGGCATGAACACCATAACTTAAGGGTTCACACATTGCGCCCTCCTCCAAGCTCACATTGTCTGGTAGTTTAAAACATAGTTTTGCAGGATGCACTATCTGTCAAAAGAAAAGTGATGCTCAAATACGGGTTTTGATTTGAGTATGTTTTCACACACAAAATATGGATAAGAAATGTTCATAGTAGCATGGAAAAGTTTCCTATGGTTAGGTTATTGATTGAATTCAAGACATCCTCCTTTCACCTTTTTACAGTTACAAAGAACTGTTATAGAATCAAGTGACAAACTGCTTCCATTAATAGGGAAATGGGACCAGAACATAAAACAGATTCAAAGGTCCACCATAGTATAAACCCATGAACATTATTGAAAGAACCGTACTTTGAGAAGCTGCGAATTCTTCCAAACCTGGTTAGCAAGGGCACCGTGAACTGATGGTGTAGCAAAGAACTTCATATCAGGGCATAAATTATATCGACCTTCTCTGCAGAGGTCACAACGGGAGCAACTAATCCCAGGCTCAACTGCCACACGGTCACCAGGTACGACATTCTTAACCTCACTACCAACTTCTTCAATGATCCCTGCACACTCATGGCCAATCACCATTGGTTCTTTCACTATAAAATCTGCAATTCTCAGTGTCTGCATATCGATGAAATTGAAACTTATTGGAAGAGGATAATTTTTGTTTTTAGCAAGGATAATGATTCTTATACACTTTTAATGTGACATAATTTTGATGCAATGGAAAAATTTTTACCTTGATGCAGTGAACATCACTGCCACAGATACCAACAGCTTTTATTCGTATTCTGGCATCATGGGGACCTTCCAATATACAAAGAGAAGTAAGTCCATGAAATTGAGTAGGAATTCACTGATAAGTGAAGACTGGCATTCAAAAAAGAATATTAATCCCAAAAGAAATTAATACTGAAATGGTTACTCAGGTGAGGGAGAATAGATACCCAGAATAGGAAGCTTGAAAGGTTGAATCTTGAGGGCATCTATGCCAACAAGCCAAGCGGCCATATTTTCTTCTTCTCCATGATCTTCACGTGACATCTCGCCTTTAGCCATGTGCTATGTGCAACTCTACCCTCTTCTCTCTCTCAAAGCTAAATGAAATACGTATATAGTGAGGCCTGTAGGGCTTCTAGCTTATCACTACAGAATATGAATTGTATGATATTTATATACAAGTCTCTTTCTATATGCATCTCTTTAATACATTGGATTTTATCAATAATGATTGCACGATAGGTTTGTTCATGAATAAGCCGTTCTCATCCATATGTCTATTGTGTACCTCCAGATTCATATCTTTCAAATTTAGATAAAGTCCAGATCCCTCCGTGCATGTGGCTCAAGTGCTCAGTAAGTGCGCCATTTAGAGCTTTACTATGGAAAGATTATTTGTTGATAAGGATGGAAACACAACTAATACGACGTCCAATATTGTGCACAGGTAAGTATTCAACAATTTAGTATAGTTTGGTCTTGTAAATATTTTGCATTACCGAAAATGCTCTATTATTATTGTCTTTTTTCTAGATGTTGTACCATGAGAAAGTATAAACAATGAAAAAAATAATAATATTATATAATTTTTTTCAAGGGTCATCTTTTGATATCTAACAAACAAAATATCAATTTTGACTTATGCTTTCATGTGTGTTTTCTGGTAGTTTCGTATTTATTAATCTACACAAATATTTACTTTTTATTTATGATAATAGTCTTAATATTTTCATATCAAATATATTTTCAAAAAAGACTACTAAAACATTTTTCGTGAATCAGACGGGTGCAATATTTAGTTATTAGTAATTTATAATCGCATGATAGATTTGGGGATGAATCAATCATTCTCATCCATATGTGATGTGTGTCCTCATGTTCAAATCAGATTCACATTCCTATCGTGCATGTGACACAAGTGCTTAGAAAGTATGCTATTTAAGACCATTCGATTCATCCGACCACTGTGAAAAGATTAATTAAACATGAGGATGGAAATGCAATTGATATAACATCTAATATTGTATACATAGCAGTATTCAACAATTCAATATAGGTAGCTTTTGTTTTATAGGCATTTTGCATTATTGATAATGATATATGATCAATGCCTTTTTGCATATGCTGCATTTTGAGGAAGTACTGATTTTTTAAGAAATGGGATATTATAGCAATTTTTTTCAATGGTCATCTTTTGATATATAATGAATGAAATAACAAATTTGATATTTGTGTTAATGTCATCTTATGCGTCATATAATCTATGTAGTCAACCACACTTAGTAGGATAAGACTAATATTATTGTTGTATCATTTAGAAAGTTTTGGATGCGGGATGGCTCTCGCGATAATCGTTTGATGAATCTAGTGGTTTCAAATAGCAAAGTGATCCAAATCCGCATATCCTCTCATTAAATTCATAGTAGACGAAGAGTTGATCAAATAGCTTAGAGCCCTATCAAAAAGACGTAGAGGAAGACCAAGAATGATACTAAGAGAAAATATAAAGTGTGGTATCTTGATTAATGATTTATCTAAAAAAATAATATTTGATAGAGGAAGACTGAGAATGAGAGTATCCAATGGAATGGAAAAATCACATTAACCATTGGATTTTCGGAGCCCCATAATTAATTGGTCCGTACTCATACAAGGAATTATTATTAGATTGAAAAACTATCATGATTTGAATATCAAGATTTTTAAAAGTGAACCCAATCAAATTAATTTTTTTATTAATTTGTAGTTTCTTAATTTTAATTATATTTAAATTAATAATTAAATATATGTTTACTATATAATTAAGAAAATTCTATGAAAAATAAATAGTATTATGCAATTAATTCACACACTTACATAAGTCGGCTTTGGGGCATAAGTAAAGGTCAGCCGACTTCCAGAAGGGGTCAACAGCGAAATTTTACAATAGAATTTTCAAAGTGATATATTCATTTCTTCATCCAGGGGATGTGGACCGATTCAACTTATAATCTGCAAGCTAATTTACATGTAAATCTTGTTGGCTGTTTATCACTTTAGTGCCTATTTACATTATGTTTTTGTAAAAAAATTTTTAAAATAATCACAATTTATAAAAATAAAATTTGGATAAAAATAGAAAAAATTATTATAAATATATTTAAATAAAAAAAAATAATAGTTAGAAATCGTAATTTTGTTTATATTTTTACAAACCAATCAGGCACTTAATCTTGTTTTGACAACAGAATGAAATACACATGGGTTTCGACAAAAAAGGAATACAATATGGGACATAGGACACACTGCGAATTGAATACTATTGATACTATAGTAAACACTATACATTGTAATTGGAAATTAAAGACTTACGTTAGAAGGGGGAAAAAAGTAATATTTAATTATTTTAATCTTATTTCGTTTATCTTCTAGGATTTGATTTAAATTAGGATTTTATCTTTATCATCTAGCACTGCCATTGTGTCGCCGGTCCTGAACTTGGCACAATTTGTGCATTTTGATTGGAATTTTATAATCTCCAATTTTTAATTCATATTATTTGCATCAACAATATATGCATTATAAATTTAATAAGAGGTCAGTTAGAAATAATTTAAAAGTAAAAATTAGAGAGCAAATCATTTCAAAGAAGTCAAAATTCAGATATTTATGGTTGATTTTATAAAGTGATGGCAAAATTGATGGAGATGTTATGTATAAAATATAAGTTGAGTGGTTCGAGTGGAGAAAAATATCAAGAGTTATTTCAAAGTACTTACAAAACTTAAAAGGAAATTTTATCAAACAGTTATAAGGCCAGTGATATTATATGGTAGTAAATGTTGGGTTTTGAAATGACAAGAGCATAAAATGGGAGTAGCAGAGATAAGAATGTTGAAATGGATGTGTAGTCATACAAAATTAGATAAGATACGAAATGATTGTATATGAAAAAAAATTGAAGTAGCACCTATCGAGGAGAAAAAGGTAGAAAATAGTTTAAAGTGATTTGGGTATGTACAAAGAAGATGACAAGAGAAGCCAGTGAGGAGAGTTGATCAAATGACTTGGAGCTCTATTAAAAGGCGTAAAAAAGACAAAAAATGACACTAAGGAAAGTTATAATGAATGACCTATTGAGAAATGATTTATCTGAGGAGATGACGTCTAATAGAATTTAATAGTATCGTATGATTCATGTAGCCGACCTCATATTAGTGTTAGTGGGATAAGACTAATGTTGCTGCTATTATATTGTTTGCATCAACATGGTAATCTTTGATATTGAATATCTATATATCAATCAACGGGGCATATAAAAAAGTGACTTATATTGAATATCATTAATTTCTCATTACTTAGATGTGACACACACACCCACATTAAACTTGACGCAAAGTAAAAACATAACAAATTAAACAGGGACTTAAAAAACCTCTTTGCTATCCATGGAGAAACCTTTCCCTTAAAATCTTTTGTCCCATATACCTGCATCAAAACAATTAAGAAAAAAATCAATATGTCATGTTTTTATTCGATATATATAGTATATAGCTAATTTTTCTCCAAATTTATACTTGTCTATGAATACATGACAAAGCAATTACCTTCCAAGCATCATAACAGTAGCTTGAGGATTGGTCCCAGGTGAGCTAAAGAAGGTTGAAGCATCAATAACTCTCAAAGAATCCACACCCACAACCTTATAATCACGATCAATAACCTTACCAACGTGGCAACCTCCATGGTAATGCCATATTGTGAGGACAGTGTCTATACAATATTGTTCCAAAGAGAAGGCAGCGCTTGCATGTTTTGGCCTCAAGTTCACCGGTAATTGCAAGACCAAGTCAATTAAGGTTTGGATCGGCATGTTCTTATAACATAACCTTGAGAATGCCTTGGAGTTTATGATATCTATGATGGTTTTCATGCCTTTGACACAAATCCGAAGGTCTTCAGGTTCCTTGAAATAGTTGAAGGTGACTGATGGATTATCATTTGGATCAGTAGTTAGGAGCTCTAGATGACCTGTTGAGAGAGGTCCCATGACTTTTTCTACTATGATTCCTCCTTCAAGAGTTATATTAGTGAAAGATCCACTAGTGTTCCATTGACCTGTCTTCAAATATAAAGAACCAAGTTAAGTTCTCTTTTTCAAAGATAAATTTGATGGAATTTTAACAATAATTGGATGTAAATTTATTTCTTAACATGACCAGATTCATATAAACTATTATTATGGTTAAGGAAATCTAGATCTTTATTAGCAAGTAAAATACACATATATAATTGGAGAGAAATATGTGTATATATTTTATTTACGGTTTTTTTTAAATAATATTGTATTATTACCAAAGATATCAATCCAGTCAAGGAATGCATACATATATGGCACATTCATTTGTTAGGTGTTAGGCCTGTATTCATGGAATCTTTTACTTAGACTTACATTAAAGACCAGTCCAGTTTATGGGTATGTTTTTATTAAATAATTTTTATCAAATCACTTACTAATAAAATGACAAAATTATTAAGTAATTGGCAAGATGTATAGTAACATTTATCTAGATTTCTTGTTTGATTTATTAAAATAATCAAATTTGCAAGGTGGAAACAAAATAATACATGATCATGCATAAAAAAGAATATATAGAATAAATGATAAATTTATTATCATAGATTTTTTATTGTTGCATGGACCATGTCTAAGCTCATTGGATTTACATTCATAAGCCCAAAAGTTAAGTGCAGCCCTAAGAAATGAACTAGGACAATAAGCAATGTTTGAACTTACATTAGATCCCTACATTACAAAAAGTCTTAGAAACAAGCTGTGTTAACGACATGTAAATAATGCGTCTCGGACTCCATTTGGACAAGGCTCACATTTGATGTGACCCATGCATGCGATTTAATGTCAAGTGCTAAACTAGCCAGAAAGTAGAATATTATAATGGAGACTAACCTGATTGGCCACAATCTCAAAAGTCCTTTGAAGCCTTTGAGTCCAAGAATGGCCCAAGCTCAATCCACTGCCACTTTCAATGTAGCTACCGAACTTTGTGATACCCACAGTTTGGATGAGAGAGACTTCAACAGGTAAAGGAGATGGTACAACCAAACCATTCATTGGGTTGTCAGCCATACCTTGCCCCACCATGGGCTGATCCAACACCACTTTGATTCCATGGGCTTGAAGATGCTGGGCTGGCCCAATTCCACTCAACATTAGCATCTGTGGGCTTCCAATTGCACCAGCTGACAATATTATCTCACCCTTCCCTTTCAAATATGCTTTATGTATGTTTCCAGCCTCGTCTTTAAATATTACTCCGTAGGCTTGTGGCCTTTTACTTTCTATGCCAAAAACAGTAACACTTTAGGCCATATTTAATGTGAAATCTATCCTTAGGTTAGTTTTCAAATTGTTTTATTACAAGTATCAAGCATTAGAAGTGGAAATGAAATGCTTTTACCTGGACAAAATCGGAACAAAATCTTCTGCACAGTGGCATGAATGTAAACAAAAATGGAGGAAGGATTAGCGTATGTTAACAAATCAGCAGCGGTATGCCTATGACCCATATCATCAAAAATGGTGCCTCCAACTTTAGTCCCAATCAAATGATCATAACTAAAACCATTATAAGGCAGCACCCCTACTTCTCTCAGCCCATCCCTCACCGCTGATTGCCACTGCCGCACCGTCGGCTCAAACACCACCACCTTCTCCACCCACTCATATGACTCATTCACCAACCTTTCGTCCCAGCCTGCTTTCCTTATGTACATGGGCTCAGCCCGGGAGTAAAACCCGGCATTAATAACTGAGCCCCCACCTAGGGCCCGGGCCCGAACATTCAGGACGCCATCTTTGGATGTGAATTGTTGGGCGAAGGAAGATGGGCTGGTATCAATTAGGGAATTAACGAAGTTGTTAAGGTTAATTTTGTCTGGTTCTCTGTAAGGGGAACCTCCTCTTTCAAGAACAAGGACCGTGGCACCATGGGACAGAGTTGCTGCTAAGGGACACCCACATGCTCCTCCTCCTATTACTATGAAGTCATATAGTGAGACTGCTGGAGCAAACTTTGCTTCTTTGATGAATGTGAAATACGGGGCTGCATAAAAATGAAGGAAGATATCATGGAAATTATATGGCTAGTATAAAATGCAGAATACAGTACCGATAGAATTAACTTGGACATATAAAGTGATGTTGTAGAATATGAAAGACATCGTTCTTCACTTATAATATACTCAACAAATCGAGCACTTAGCTCGAAGAAAGTGCAAGAGATAAATATAATGAGACAGAAAAATCAACACAATGATATATTCTTATAGCCCTACAACTCAAGGATTTTGATCCAAAACACTCACATTAGAAGGCTTTTTTTCAAGTTAAACTTACATGTGATCGTGTTTTGAAGCTTAGGCTAAATACTTTTACACCCCAGAGAGATTTTACAGTAGTTTATCCCTAATGGTATATATAGCTCACACAAAACCAGTTACAGAAAGCAAGGGACAATAGAAATTAAATGGCTGGTTAAAAAAGAATGACTGAATACAATTCACTTGTTTGAAATAGACGTACCCTTTTTGGAATAAGAGAAGCCATTAAAGAATAGCAGGCTTCCAGCAAGAAGGGGCCAAACAAATTGCAGTAACCTCCAACCCATTCTGTCTTTTCTTCTCAATTCTGACAAGCGGATATACAGAATATGTTTTTTCTTTCACAGAAAAGAAGCCCTGCCTAGTGTCCTTTTATATACCAAATAGTCAGGACTTCAAAGTTGGTGTCTACCACCAGCTTTAGCACCTGCAAATTCATAAAACATGTTTGTTTCAGCTAGATCCACCCGTACTGCTCTCCATGTAAGGATTTCAGAGTTCTTAAGGTTTATCAAAACGCATCAAGGACCCACAATAACATCATACACCAACTAGCTAGTCCTCCTAAATTAAATTCCGACACATCCATCTACGTTGCTTTGTCGCATTTATTGAAATTTTCTTATTTAACAAGTTATGTGTGCATAATCCCTAAATTTTAAGTTATATGGAGATAAATCTTTAAATTTTATTAGTAAAATAATTAATGAATTAAATAAATTTGAGAGATTAGAAAGATCTGTTCTCTCTCTTTTTGTTTTACCAAACAAGATGAAAAAATATTAAAACTCTCCCCAATGTCAAATATAGGAAAAAAACATTACTTCACATATATCAATATTGTTAGTTGAAGTTAGTTAAACTCATTTAATTTGTAATAAATTATACTTTTTTCTCAATATTGCGTCTTTTTTTCACATCAAATCAATTAATAATTACTCCCTCTAGTCTTTAATGTAAATCCCTTTCAATTACCTCACAAGAACCAAGAAATGTTAGTTACATTAATAAAATTGTCTAACATGTATTTTGATTTCCATTCTTACTCCTAATTAATACTATATATTTGAACTTTCTAAAACAATAAATATTTTATAAAACAATTTTTAAGAAGGGAATTTTTTAAATAAAATAATTAATACTTCATAATTTTTTATAAAATTACTTATATTTAGAACCATAGAACCTTTCTAGAAGATAATTTATATAAAGGGCTGGAGGGAGTATTAAAAAACACAACCTCTGCAAATTAACAAAGGGTAATATATATTGAACTGCAAATTAATGAAGGGTAATATCAAAATATCTCACTTATTACATCAAACAAATTAATAAGGATTACTTTTTTTTCTTATATTTTGGATAAACACAATTCTCTTAAGTTTTTTCTGATTTTTAGAGTGAGATGGAGTAATAAATAATAGTATATAAACAAGATCAACAAATGATAAGCCCAAAACATAAAATCAAAAATAAAAAACTCTAACCCAACAACAACTAAAACCCTAAAAATGAGGATATGGTGTGGAGCTGTAAAAGTTAAGAGGGATAGGTACACATATATAACTCAAAGTTCACAAAATGTACAATCTAAATGGGGAAATAAAAAAACCTCTTAAAAGCACAACAACCCTGATGTTTAGTTGTCTCTATTTAAAAGAAAGATTCCGTCTTCCGTAATTAGTATACTTTCCAAGTGGTTCAACTGCTAAAGTGAATATTTATTAATAATAATTTTGTATACTTAAAGTCCTTACTGCTGGGTGAGTGTGTTACTTTATATTCTGAACTGAACTTTACCTTCACTTTAATGAATTATATATGGGTATTTATTTCAGAGTCAAGGAAATTGGTTGCCTCTATTAATTGTGATATATAGTTTTACTCGTGCCATCCTTTTCCCACTATAACGTTTATAATACCCTCCATTTCATAATTTTTGTTTTTCAAAATTAGGACATACTATAGATTAAAAAATCATTAACTAATAAAGTTGAGATAATTTTGTAATTACAATATTAATCTCTGGTTATTTTATCCTTGACTCCAAATTTTGGAAATAGAAAAATTGAGTTTATGATTGTTAAAAATGATTTGACTATGTCCATTAGTCATCTCACTTCATTCCATTTCATATATTTGATATGTCTAAGAATGAAAACAAAATATTTGTTTCGCCAAAAACTAATGAAATAAAATATTTTCTTAGTAATTTGTAGTTGAATAGGGAGAGAAAAAATAAAACAATGATTGCAAATAACTTGAACTGAGAAGACTAATTAATTGCTCATCATCGTAAAATTTAAAAAAAAAAAGTAACCTAATAATCTAATATCCAGCTCTTGTAAAGCAAACAATTTATTGGGAGGAATTTATTTTTTACTTTCACTACTCCGAAAGAGATTAATGGTTACTGCTAACAAGAGAAACTCATAGTCCACCCCAAAAAGCAATTTGGGAAGGACATTTTCAACTTGTTCACCTTAATTCCGCATCTCTTAAACTAAAGAAACCATTTGTGCATTGGAAACCCTGCCGAAACCCACCTTTTCTCTCCAATTCCTTATCTTTCCACATAGTGCCCAACAACTTTAACATATATACCAAACAGGCCAAATTCTTAACCTTGAATAGTTACATTTTGAAATTCCCTTACACTGTCATACTTGTCACACATAGATAAAGGTTCGCCAAGTACGCCATATCATTCACTTGTGTAATCTAATCATTTATCCTTTAGTTCAATGCATTTTCATGTACATACATATATAGTGATTAAATTAATGTGACCAGTCGAATCCCGTCTGATAATAAAAGCCCATACCAAACTTTTTTCTTTTAATCGAAATATTTGATTTGATTGCCGGAGTTTGTGCTCATCGTCATTTCCTTCCAACAAAGAGAAGCCCAATGAGCACTTTTTTTTTTGGCACTAAGCCCAATCACCACTGTGCTTATTCACCTCTACATGCCCACGTTGCTTCTGCACGTCACGCACATAACCTTCAATTCCAATCTTCAACTAATAGGCATGGCCAAAAATATACTTTAATCCCTTAATTTTATCCCAAATTTTATTATAGACCTTTAATTTTATTTTATATCATTTTAATTCTTTAATTTTCAAAATATAATCAAAAGTTTTCTTATTATTAATATTATTAGTTATTTTGACCCAAATACTGAGAATACTTTCTCCCATACTCATAAAATATTATATAATGTTAACACATGTCAATTGTAATATCCTCCATTCAAACACCTCCAAATCTGACCAAAACCTTTATAAAACAAACAAACATAGCCCCAAATATCACAAGGGAACTTTCCAATTCTTTAGAATAATAGAAACACACCAGAAAGGCACCTGAACAGGACGAGGCCCGGCCTGCCACAGTGACGCCGCGGCTCCAACCCTTCATAGACTCACTGGCACTCACTGTCTTGCTGGCGCCGCGGCCCCAGCATCAGAACTCATATCAGCAAAATGCTGATTTGCCGGGCCAACTTCAGACTGGCATAACTTCTTGCTCCGAACTCTGATTGACGTGATTCCAACTCCTACAGATCTCTCTCGTCACAATCTAACCATGGATACCAATTTCAACCAAAACTAACTCCATTTGCAGATTCATACACCCAATACCGTTTTGGCCACTTCTTGACCAAAACTCATAACCTACTACCTCCAATTGCCACCAAAGGCAACTGGACACCCCAAGACCCTTCACACAGGTCATATTTGGCTAGACTAACATGTTCAAGGAGGTTTTACCCCGAAGAAACCTTTCCTTCGAGAATTGACCCCCTTGAAACCCCAAAACCGCATAATGGGCTATATGCCCACACTCACATTCATGCCCCAAAACCACACTTAAGCTCGCATTCAATCATTCTAGCATACAAATACCTGCTCATACAATTAACCCATCCTTATCCTCCCTAACACACATATACAAATGTCACATACTCCAACCTTATTCTCCCTAACAAATACATCTATCATCATACGTTATATATATATATACATATCATCATATCATCACCACTCCGTCCACCGTATAACATAGTCTCACAATATCATGTGGTGATGCTAATGTATCATCATATAATCATCATCATGTATGCACCATTTCATATCATATCAATGTCAACATCATATATATCATCATCACAATCATCACAATGTCATGTATACATCATATCATAGCATATCAATGTCACCCTCATGTATCTCATCATCGTAACTATACTCATCATCTACTCTACTCATACCACGATATATAAAAGCGGTACACACAAACACATCAATATCGTGGTATGAAAGAGACATGCATATATATACACAACTAGACGTACCATTATACAATATCGACAAAACAAGCACCCGGTTACCTCAGGTTATCAACACCTCGCACGTAGGGTTTAAGCAAGCCTCCAGAGCACCCCAATCACGAACTATGTGCCTCCAATAGCCAATCTACCATTATAACAACATAATATCTTTAATTAACATAACTCCCATAACATTGCAATCCACATTCTAGTCGTCCAAGCTTAACCCGGAGTTCTAACAATATCCACACATACCAATAAACCTTAAACAACCATTCAAACACACACCAACACATATCATTTCGGATTTCCACTTCTTTTCTCAAATTCCAACCTAGGGTTTAACTCAAACTCATCATAACCTAACCAAAACTCATACCCAAGCTTCAATAACACTAAATCACACTTCAATAATCCCTTTAGGCACCATTTAATCGGTGAGAAATCAACCAAACATGGACTCCCACACAAACCCCCGAAAATCAACTCCAAATCGAAGCGAAAAACAAAGAGGAAGAGAGTAGATCCACTTACTAACTAAGAAACAAGCTTTTATGGCCCAGAAAACATCCCCCCAGGTCGGATTTCGCGTGCCCTAGTAGAGCTTCTCACTGCTTCTCCGTTGCTCCCTCCGTTTCTCTCTTTTTTTTTTCATCCGAAATGATTCTGATTTAAACCAGATTCGCGACTCTCGCCGCGGCTCCAGATAAGTCCGCCGCGGCGTCACCAGTTTCAGCCAGGAAATGTCACTGGAATTGGCTCTCGCCGCGGCTACCCTGCTTCTCACTGTGGCGTGGAACTCATTTCTTCTCCACTTGAACCTTCTTTCATCTTGTTTCCTTCAATCCTGCATACAATGCCAAAGACAAGTATCATGAGGGTGTTACATCAATCTTTAGTGTTAAGTCATTGATATTATTATGTATTCATTAATCTTAGGTTTACAATATTTTTGTATTAAATTGAAAAATTAAAAATAAATAATTACAAATAACCAACTTCTAGATAAAACCCTAATTTTATAATTTTTTTTGTCATAGAAAAATGAGATGGATAAATGTATAAGCATTTAAAAATATTTTGTCAGCATTTTTTGTTAATATAATTAACAATGTTAGTGATAGAAAAACTTTTAATTATATTTTGAAAGTTAACGGATTAAAAAGAAACAAAATAAAGTTAATGGATTAAAATGGAACCTAATATAAAATTAAGAGATTAAAAGTATATTCTTACCTTAAGCATGAGGAATGCAATATATTTGTGCTTTAGGGGTTGGTTTACAAAGTAATGGTATTTCAAAAAAGAAAAAAATAAATATGCTCGTACTAAATACGCACATTTGATACTTATAAATACATATCTATCTATACATAAAGCTTTGTAGCCATTTATATTGCTTCAAATTTTAGCTATAAAATGGGACCATTTTAAATTTTTATAATAAGATAGATCAAGTCTTATGAATATATATATATTCAAGTACTAAAAGTATATCCTCCTAACTGATAACTAAAAAATAATCTCTTCAATGCGTTAGGTGTTATGAATATTTGTAGAAATATAATACTTCCATATTTTTTTGTTTAATAATTCATAATTTGTGTAATGAGGATTTTATTTGTAAATTGTCATAGATATTTTATTGATGCATGTGGTTTACTTTAGCATTATATACTGTAATTTTAAGAATATTTGATACGGTAAAAGAACCCGTGGCTCAAGGGTTGAAGTTATCTGTAGAGTCAAGAATGATTGTACACCAGTTTTGACAATTGGAATTACAATTAAATTCTGGAAATTGTTCAATTTTCATATTGAATAGAGAAAGGCCACAAGGGGTACTTCTTCAACACCATATGAATCAAATATATCTTTGATTTTTTATTCCTTACATAACACACACACACATTGAACATACTTCAAAGTGAAAGCAGAACAAAACAAGGACTCAGGTAACCTCTTCGCTAGCTATTTTCCAATAAGAAATCTTTCCCTTAAAATCTTCTGTCCCATATACCTGCATCAAAGTAATTGAATAAAAAAGTCATTTAAACTTCAATCACTAGCATTCTCAAATGAACAAAAATTAGATGAAATTCGTTACCCATTTTGTTCACATGTTCTATATGTAAAACATTTTTGAAAAACCTAATCATCAGATGATGCTCAGCCTTCAAGGGGAAAAAAGTTTATTGGATAGGAAACGCCTAAAAGTATAATGACACTTCTGCAAACTAAATTGACAAATCTATAAATATGTACATGTCAATATACACTTACCTTCCGAGCATCATAACAGTGGCTTGAGGATTGGTCCCGGGTGAGCTAGGAAAGGTTGAACCATCAATTACTCTTAAAGAATCCACACCCATAACCTTATAATTATGATCAACAACCTTACCAACTTGGCAGCCTCCATGGTAATGATAGATTGTCAAGACAGTGTCGATACAATATTGTTCCAAAGAAAAGGTTGCACTTACATGTTTTGGCCTCAAGTTCACTGGTAATTGCAAGACCAAGTCAATTAAGGCTTGGACCAGCATGTTCTTATAGCGGAACCTTGAGAATGCCTTGGAGTTTATGACATTTATGATAGTTTTCATGCCTTCCACACAGGTCTTGAGGTCTTCTAGTTCCTTGAAATAATTGAATGTGACTGATGGATTATCATTTGGATCAGTGGTATGGAGCTTTAGATGGCCTGTTGAGAGAGGACTCATGATTTTTTCAACTATAATTCCTCCTTTAAGCGTTAGATTGGCAAAAAATTCAATAGTGTTCGTCCACATCTTCACATTTGCTTTTGAGGAAAACATGGAAGGTTGGCTTGTCTTCAAATAAGAACCAAGTTAAGCTCTGCTTTCAAATATAAACTTAATAGAATCTTAACACTAACTGTATGTAAATTTGCTTTTTGATTAATCCTGTGAAGGGAGGCATACATGGTGCATGTATTCGTTAATTAGGGGTTGAACCTATATTGACACCTTGACTTAAACTCATTATTGGAGGCCAATCCAGTTTGTAGGTATTTTTTTAATAAATAAACTTTCTCTAAAATAAATAACACGTTTCTAATTAATAAATCACAAAAATACTAAGAAATTGGAAAGAACGTAACACTTGTTTAGATCTCTTGTTTAACTTTTTAAAACAATTAAGCTTTGTAAAAGTTAAAAAAATAATACATGATAAAAGAGGAAACATATAATAAGATTAAATGATAAATTTATTGTCAATTTTTTTCAATTGTTGCATGGACCATGTCCATGATAATTCAATTTACACTATTAGGCCCAAATGTTAGGCTCGGCCCTCTGAAATAAACTAAGCCTAATATGCAAGGTTTTAACTTAATACAAAGAGCCCAAAAAGCACGCCACAATATTCATAATTTATAAATAATGTGACTTGATATAAATTATATATATATTGATTGATTGATTGATTGATTGACTCGATTTGGAAAAGAATTAAGTTTAAAAGAATATATGGCATATGCAATTCAAAATCTTAAGAAGTGATCAAATTAAGGCCATAACATGTATTTTATATATTATATAAAACTATGGCACGTCACATTTTCACAAACTATGAATAATGTGACTTGCTATATGAGATTCCATTTGGTGCAGGGATTCCAATAAAGTAATATATTCTGGTAAAAAAAATAAAGATACCAAAAACCTAACCTGGTTGGACACAATTTCAAAAATCCTTTGTAGCCTTTGAGCCCAAGAATGGCCCAAGTTCAGTCCACTGATAGCTTCAATGTAGCTCCCGAACTTGGTGATGCCCACTATTTGGACGAGAGAGGATTCAACAGGTAGAGGAGATGGCACAACCAAAGCATTCATTGGGTTATCAGCCATTCCTTGGCCCACCAAAGGCTGATCCAACACCATTTTGATTCCATGGGCCTGTAGATGCTGGGCTGGCCCAATTCCACTCAACATCAAAATCTGTGGGCTTCCAATTGCACCAGCTGATAGTATCATCTCGCCCTTCCCCTTTAGGTATGCTTCATGTATGATTCCAACCTCGTCTTTGAATATTACTCCATAGGCTCGTGGCCTCTTACTTTCTGATCCAAAAATATTATATTTTGTGGTTATATTTTTTGTAAGTAAATTTGTGATTATATTTAACAATAAATCTATCCTCGATATCAACATCCCATTTGAGACCAACCGTCAAACATCTATAATCATATCAATTAAGAACAAAGCATATAGAACTGCCAAAAAAATTGTTTACTTTTGGTTCTGTAAATCTCGTCTTTTATATTTGAATTATTTAAATTATATTTCACTTTTAAAGTTAATATTTTGAAAAGTAAGATGCAGAATAAAAATATTTTTTAATTATCAATTTAAAAATAAAGATGATGTTAATTAAAAATAAAAAATAATTTAAAGCCCAAATCGACTAAATCAAATTTTAACGATCCAAAATAGAATATGACACTTTCCCTTCTTTCATGAACAAGCATAAAATGTGCCAGAATATGATGACATAAAATTAACAATTCTGATTTAGTGTAACTCTTGGAGAGGATTAATCACACTCATACACACACAAAATTATTATTGTTATTATTAGTAATTTATTTTTACTTTCTAACAAGAGCACGCAAGTAATTTCACAGTTAGTATAAAATTAACTATCTTTTCATGAAAGATTTTAGAATCACTTTCCATATCATTATTAATATCAATTATAGAATGTATCACAAGCTCAACTATTCATAAGTTGTAAAAAAAAAATGTAAACTCATCTCTTACTTGAACCAGTTCTTTCTATATGTACACATATTAATATATTCATATATTATATACATACAATCAACAGTAGAAGTGGAAGTGAAATCCATATTACCCGGATTGGGCTGAAACAAAATCTTCTGCACAGTAGCATGAACGTAAACTGAAATAGAGTGAGGATTAGCATACGTTAATAAATCAGCAGCAGTATGCCTGTGACCCATATTATCAAAAATAGTGCCTCCAACTTTAGTCCCAATCAAATGATCAAAACTAAAACCATTGTAAGGCAACACCCCCACTTCTCTTAGCCCATCTCTCACCGCCGATTGCCACTGCTGCACCGTCGGCTCAAACACCACCACCTTCTCCACCCACTCATACGACTCCTTCACCAACCGCTCGTCCCAGCCTGCTTCCTTTACGAACTTTAGCTCGGCCCGCGAGTAGAACCCGGCATTGAGAACCGAGCCACCACCTAGGGCCCGTGCCCGAGCATTGAGGACCCCATCGTTGGATATGAACTGTTGGGCAAAAGAAGATGGAGTGGCGTCGGTGAGGGAATTAAAGAAGTTGTTAAGGTTAATTCTGTCAGGATCTGTGTAGGGTGAGCCTCCTCGTTCAAGAACAAGGACTGTGGCTCCTTGGGAGAGTGTGGCGGCTATGGGACACCCACATGTTCCTCCTCCTATTACTATATAGTCATATTGTGAGACTGCTTGTGCAGATGTTGCCTCTTTGATGAATGTGAAATATGGGGCTGCATAATTTCACGTAAAGAAAGAGATGATAGAAATTGAATGGCTAGCACAAAATGTAGAATAATACACTCAAGGGGTGAACATTGAATAGTTGTTCAGTATTTTTTAACAACCTTCTTAATTTTTTTTTGGGATAATTGTCAGTTGCAGTTAGTTCCAACAGAGCAAAGACAAATTAAAAAGGAAAGGCCATTAACATGTTTCCAAAAAGAACTGCCCAAATAAATTCCAGAATACACTTACCCTCCCTTTGTTTGGTTTGTTGGAGGGAGGGTTGAGAAAATTTTCAATACTATTTTTTTTTCGAATTCAAACCAAGAAAGAGGAGCATCTTTCCTCTTCTCCCTCCCATCTTAGGTAAGGAGGGGAGAAAAACATTCTCTCTTTTTGTTTGATTTAAAAAAAAAAAAAGGATGGAAATTTTTTTTTATTCCTCTCCTTCCCTTCAAATGCATGCGTCGAATCAAACGGACAAAGATAAATATTGAATAGATGTTCAGAAAATTTTGACAACCTTCTTAATTTTTGTGGGTAATTGTTTACCATAAGTTCGAACATAGCAGAGACAAATTAAAAGGGTAACACAACATGGTTTGGTGTTAGACTTATTATACGTCCAGTTTCTATAAAATTATAAAAGAACCTTTTTGGAATAATCAGAGAGAGAAAGGAAGAGATGATAGAAATAGACGTACCCTTTTGGGAATAGGAAAAGCCATTAAAGAATGACAAGCTTCCAGCAAGAGCAAGAAATGGCCAAATAAATTGCGCCATCCTCCAACCCATTCAGGCTTATGCGTTCTAAAAATTAAGACGAAACAATATTTTTCTCCAGGATGGAACCAGTGGCTTCTATATATAAGTAAGATTTCAGGGATGTTCAAGCTTCTCCAAATGCATCAGGGACCCACGCACACCGACGTCACACATCAACTAGTCACATCCACCAGTTGGTCCTCTTCGTTACGTCACGCATCAACTAGTTGGCCTGTCTGTTTTTAGCTTAAAACCAAATTTTTCATTTTTATTGTTGTTTGGATGTCCAAAAACAATCACATTGCCATCATGAATTTGGCTGAAAAACAGAGTTAGGGAGAAGCATATGGGTGGACGCTTTTTCGTTTTTTTTTTTTTTATTTTTATTTATATTTATTTTAAAATAAGATAAAAATAGATCAATAAAAATAAAAAAAAATTAAAAATTAAAATTTTCATAAAATTTTTTCTATCTATTGATCAAAATGTCCCTTCAAAATTTTAATTTTTATAGATTATGACCTGTAAGAAAATGTTATATCAGATATATTATGTTTTTAATTAAATAAATGCAGATTAAATTTTAGTCCAAGTAAATTAAATTAATCATGAGATAAAGTTTACGCTTAATTTAGAGAAAAATTATGAGTTTTTTAAAACCAATTTTCAAATAAATCATCCAAACATAAACACGTTAGTCCAAAACCAATTTTTATTATAACTACATTACAAAATCAATTCCACCAAAACTCATTTTTAACCAACTGAGAATCAAACAGGCCCTTAGTGTCTGTTTGATTTCATTTTCAAGAAGTAGTTTGGCCACAAAATCAAGTTTTTATTTCTTTTGTGGATGTTTGGGTATATAATCGGATCACGTTAGAATTGTGGTTTAGAAGCTAAATGGACTTGAGGTAAAAGTAACTCCAATGTTATATTTAAGTTGGCTCCAATAACGTTTGAAAAGAAGTTAAATAAAAATGTATCAATAAAAATAAGAAAAAATAGTGAATTTAAAAATAAAATTTTCATAAAATTTCTTCTATCTAATAACCAAAATACCCCTCAAAATTTTAATCTGTATAGACCATAACCTGTAAGAAAATATTATATTAGATAAATTATGTTTCTAATTAAATAAATGTAGGTTAAATTTTAATCCAAGAAAATTAAGTTAATCATAAGATAGAGTTTATGTTTAATTTAAAGGAAAATTATAAATTTTGTCAAAATCAATTTTTAAATAAATTATCAAAATATAAACACATTAGTGCAAAACCAATTTTTATCATAAGTATATTGTAAAATCAATTCTATCCAAACTTATTTTTAACTAACTAAAAAACAAATGGACACTTAGACCTCTTAATTAATTAAGGACTCGGGCTCTGGAGAGACATTGCCAGACGTCGCCGTGGCAGTCTTAATTTTTTTATTTGTTTAAATAAATATTATAAATGAAAAAAATATATTTTTCAGAATTTTGTAGCCATATATTTATATAATTTTTATCCTTAAATACTAAAAAGTAGAAGCTGGATCTCTGCGAGCCATACTGTTATCATATAATTATAATTATATAGTGGTAGAAAAAAACAATTAAAAGAATAAAAATTACACAAAACATAATTGCATAATTCCCATATTTATTTTTTTAAAAAAAGTAAAAACAGAAAAGCTGCACGGCCATGCCCGTGCCGTGGCAGAATGGGGTCTAGAAGGAGACACCCCCACTTCCTTAATTAAGGGACTCCAGTGCATGCTACGATTTCTTATTTAAATCTGAATTTCAGAATCATTATCTCTCTACAGACCTACATATATATATATATATATATTAAAATTTTAGAAAATAACATCATTAATAAGTCATAAATATTATAGCTCCTGATATAAACATTTTGCTTTCATTCTCCTGCAAATTAAGTAGGGAGTCCACGTTTAGTTTTAATCATAATCAAAATAAATTAGACATTATATTTAATTTCTAAAGTAAGATTTTATAATTAATTATTATATTTAATATTTTTTAAAAATACATGTAATAATTATAAAATAAATATTTATTATTTTTAATTTCATAAAATTTTTGCCCCAATTTAACTGTTTGAACTGGTGCAACATTGTGGTGATTCGACCGGGCAAGTAGAGATACTGCGGCTCTGTTTGGGAACCAGGTGCAAATCTTGGTTTAGGGTTAAAACCAAGGTTTGATAAAATTTGGGTTTGTTTGGAGGGTTTTTTCCATTCCTATTGGAGAATTATTTTTTGCGCAAAACAAAACGGAGCTTGCGAAGAAGCACAATCAAGTTGATTTTCTGTTCTCCTTCTTCCTTTCTATATGTATTTATTTTAAAATTAGATAAAAATTTACCAATAAAAATGAGAAAAAATAAAAAAAATTGAAAAAAAAAATTTCTATAAAATTTTTTCTATCTATTAACTAAAATTTTCCTTCAAAATTTTAATTTTTATAGATCATGACCTACAAGAAAATGTTATATCAGATATATTATGTTCTCAATTAAATAAATGAAAATTAAATTTTAGTCCAAATAAATTAAATTAACCATGAAATAAAGTTTAAACTCAATTTAGAGGAAAATTATGAATTTCGTCAAAACCAATTTTCAAATAAATCATCCAAACATAAACACTTTAATCCAAAACCAATTTTTATCATAACTACATTACAAAATCAATTCTACCAAAACTCATTTTTAACCAATTGAAAACTAAACGGGCCCTGCAAAAGCCGTTGCTCTTTTATGTTGAAATAACCATGCAGGGAACTCGTAAAAGTCAATAATATATTATATTTTTATTTAAATTTTTAATTTGATAGTTGCAAATTATTTTTTAATTTCTGTAAATGAAAAAATAGAGTGCACTTCATCTGCTAGTCTGTTTGGATAGCGAATTTAAGCACTTATGAACCTCATAAGTGCTTATGTGGTGGAGTTGCTAAACAGAAACAGTTTTTCAATAAGTACTTATGCCTCAAATAAGTGCTTATGGAAGAAACTGATTTTTTCAATTTATAATAATCATTTATCCTCCCATAATCACTTATTTTATTTTTTCTTCTCATTATTCACCCAATAATTACTTAAACCCCAATATCTAAACACATTTCTTTTCTCAAAATCACTTATGAGGTAAAAATATCTAAACACAAATCACTTTTAATATAATCACTTATTCTCATATTCACTTATGAATAATCACTTATCATCATAATCACTTATACATAATCTAATCCAAACACAGCCCTTCAAAGCACACGGACCGGCATTGATTAGTTACCTGTCAATTCAAGAAATATTCAGTAATTATGGACCCTTCTCAATTTCGAAGAAAAATAAAAAAAAACGGACAAAGCAAATCAATGAGACTCCAAAATTAAATTATTCCACGTGATTCAACGACCAAAAATGAATAATGGATTGGCTACCAGAGGGACACTGTATAGAAGAAGATGTACGTCTGATGCTATATGCGATTTATGTTTTAATCAGGCAGAGACCCTAGAACACTGCATTTTATTATGTGACTTTGGTAAAAAAAGAATCCGGTTTCTGGTATGGCTCTTCTCTGGCTTTGAAGATTTCTGAGGAAAATATTTCGAGGTTCGATAAGTGGTTACGGGAAATAATCAGAGATGGTAGTGGATTTGATGATCATGGTAAAGCTACAGTTGAGTGAAATACTCTTACTTAGTTGAAAATTTATTTAAGTTGAAAATAGCGGAGATTTAGTGAGAAATAACAAAAGTTTTATTGGAAATAACTAAAAATGAAATTTAACATTGTAATTATTTTTAATTAAAATAAATATTAAAAGAAATTTGATTGTACAATTATTTTTAATTAAAATCAGTATTCATTACAAAAAAAATTATTATCAAGTTATGAGGAAATTATTAGTAAATTTTAGAAATATTATAATTTTGAATGCTTTGGTAGTAATTTTTTATAGCTTGATATACAATTTATTAAATTTATTAATAACTTTTCGTAAAACTATAAATTTATAGATGATTTTGAATATAATAATTATACAAAATTATATAAAAATTATAATTTGGAAATCATGGTTGGAAATGATTTTGGACATATAATATTACGGTATCAAATAATGATTTCCAACTCATCGTGCTGGATTTCCAGCCATATCTTAAGGAATTTCCAACTCATCTTTCCAAATTTCTGAATTCCTTCCATAATGTTGAACATAAGGTAGGTTAAGGAAAATATGTATGATCATGTCGACTCTAGGTCATCTTTCATGATTTTCATCCGATATTAAAAGAATTTCCAAGTTCTCCTCTACATTTCCAACTCGAGGTATCAAATCATTTCCAAGTTGTGTCCCACAATTTTTAACTCTTCGTGCATGATTTCAAACTAAGCTTCCAAATTTCTTTTGATATCAAAAATTTGAAAATATTGTTGAAATTGTGGAAAGTGGGAAATCATGTAGGATCACTTGGAAATAAAAAATCTCAAATTTGGAAATCACAAATTTGAGGTTTTTGGTCACGACTAAGTTTTCTGTCTTGGTTTTCAAAAGCAATTCTTCCCGCTTTAAGAAAGATGATTTATTACTTAAATGCTCCAATACTATAATAATGTAAAAAAATTTGAACGATCTTTTTCCAATCATTACATTATAATAATATCAATATTTCATATCTTAATATAAAATATGAAATTTATAACCAGTTACATTTTTCATAAATCATGAATACTGCAACTCCTTTTAAAAATTGCATAAGCATGAAAAATTTACTTTAATCATCAAGATAAGGTGGTAAACAATTAGATTAAACATAATGATCAATAGTGACAAAAAATGAAAAGCACTTAGTAAAGGATATAGTAAACAAATAATGCAGATCAAATGAATGATAACACAATGGAAATAGCTTTCCCTAGACAATGCTCCTCTTGAGTGGGCTGTTTTGTAACCTTTATAACTTAATTTTGGAAGAGCTATCATCTTAATTAGATTTCGACCTGATTTAAATTCAAATTAGTCAGCAGAACTAAAATTGAATAAAAAATATTAATTATTGTTGGATGAAAGTGTTACTTTGTATTATGAACTTGAACATTGAGGCCTCTAAACTACTACAGTTTAATTTTCGGATAATATGGCAATTTATTTTAGAGTCAACAAAATCGGCGGTCTCCATTAATTAGGATTGAAAGTATTCCTCCAGCGATCTCTTTCCAATCATAGCATTATAATTCTCCTTTTGGGTCCTCTATATAAGACCTTTAACTCAGATTCTAAATATAATACCCTTTACAATATATGAGGTAGTATTTATTATATATTTTTAAAAAATACTTCTATTTAATGTATCTAAAGAGAAAGAGAAAGAGATTAAATAAGTGTAGTTTTGAAAAAATATTGGGATTTTCAGAGAAATCGAGGTAATTAATTAGTTTAAACTTTCATTATTAATTGACATAATTCAGTTAAAAGGGTCTTATATTAAGGATCAGATGGAGTAATATCAACATTTAATACCTTAATACTCTCTCTAATCCTTAATATAAGACCCTTTTAATCGAATCACGCGAATTAAGAATAGGAGTTAAAACTAATTAACTACCTCGATTTCCTCAAAAATCTCAAAATTTTTTTATAACTATCCTTATTTAATCTAAATATTTAGAACTAGGGCAAAAGACCCTATAAATATTACCTCATGCATTATAAATGGTCATATGCAAATTTGTAGGGGATTAGTGTAATTGTTATAAAATTAAATTGGTGTGTGCATGATTATACTCTCTTTGCTTCATATAAATTGTCAATAGGAAAGAGTAATATTGAGCACCAAATTTCCACCAAAAAAAAGGCAGAAACCATATGTAGCATGTGAACTAAATCACTTGGCTAAAACAAAAAAAGAATTAGTTATTAATATCTGTATCCACAAAGGCAAATTCACATGACAAGAACTAATTAATTATTGACATATATATATATGACTAATATAAAAATGACTTTCTCAATATATATTATAAGTCATATTCAAGAGTTATTGAAGCTAAATTCACTGTTCACCTACTTTATGGGTTGAACAGGCCTCCCTTTTTTCCCTTTTGATAATGTTGTGCATTGAAAACTAAAAACTCACTTGGAATGAAAGAAGTTGGGGGGCGAGTTAAATTTTCTGACAAGTAGAGTGATTGATATTGTTTGATTTAAAAAAAAAATTTACAAGTTCCCGGAAAGTTGAGGATAACTGTAGAAGTAGAACTTCCAGAGCAAAACTCAAGGAAGTTCTACTTCCTGAACATTTTATGATATTTTTCTAAAATGACTTTTAATTTCTAAATTAATTTTTTGAATAGATAGGATATTTATGTCTTTAAAATTAAAATATCATATATTTATTTAAAAAATTATTTAAATTTCTCAAGAAATAGAAAATAAAATAAGTAGATTATATATAAATTTTTGAGCAAGTTAACTTCCTGGGTACTACACTTTCTGCCAAGCTATTGCGGAGAAATTATACCATGCGAGCTCTAAATCTCGTGCATTGTGTCGATAATATATTAATATATATCAAAATTAAAAATTAATATATATTGTTATACTACTTTTAGATATTATCATATTTTGATTTACTTGCCTTTTACCAAAAAAAAAGTTTTACACTAGCACAATTGCTCGTGCCTAGTTTTGTTGTTATTTTAAAATTGCTTGTAATTTTATCATTAATATTATACATGACCTGCAAATTTGAAGGGGATTAGTGTAATTGATATAAAATTAAATTGGTGTGTGTATGATTATACTCTCTTTGCTTCATATAATTTTTCAATTGAGGAGAGTAATATTGAGCACCAAATTCCCCCTCCCCCCTAAGAAAAAAAGGCAGAAACCATATGTAGCATGTGAATTACATCACTCGGCTAAAACATAAAAAGAATTAGCTATAAATATCTACATTCACAAAGGCAAATTCACATGATGAGAATTAATTAATTATTTGCACATATATATATATTTGGCTAATATAAAAATGACTTTCCCAATATATATCATAAGTCATATTCAGGAGTTATTGTAGCTAAATTCACTATTCACCGACTTTATGGGTTGCACAGGCTTCCCTTTTTCCCCTTTGTGCATTGAAAACTATGAACTCGCTTGGAATGAGAGAAGTTGGGGGGCGAGTTAAATTTTCTAACAAGTGGAGTGATTGATGTTACTTAGTTTAAAAAGAAAAATTTAGAAGTTCCTAGAACGTTGAGGTTACTCCAGAAGTTGAACTTTCTGAGCAAAACACAAGGAAGTTCTACTTCATGAGTATTTTATGATATTTTTCTAAAATGACCCCTAATTCTAAATTAATTTTTTGAATAAATAGGATATTTATGTCTTTAAAATTAAAATATCACATATTTATTTAAAAATTATTTAAATTTCTCAAGAAATAGAAAATATAATAAGTAGATTATATATAAATTTTCGAGGAAGTTAACTTCCTAGGTAATACACTCCCTGTGAAGCTACTTTTAAGAAATTATACCATACAAGCTCTAATTCTCGTTCATTGTGTGGATAATATATTAATATATATATATATAAAATAAAAATTGATATATATTGTCATATTACTTTTAGAAATCATCATATTTTGATTTACTTGCCTTTTACTAAAAAAAAAAAGGTTTTACACCAGCAAAATTGCTCGTGGCTAGTTTTACTATTATTTTAAAATTGCTTGTAATTTTATCATTAATGTTATACATGACCTGCAAATTTGTAAGGAATTAGTGTAATTGTTATAAAATTATATTGGTGTGTGTATGATTATACTCTCTTTGCTTCATATAAATTATCAATCGGAGAGAGTAATATTGAGGACCAAATTCTCCCCAAAAAAAAAAGATAGAAACCATATGTAGCATGTGAATTACATTACTTGGCTAAAATAAAAAAAGAATTAGTTATAAATATATGCACTCACAAAGGCAAATTCACATGACGAGAATTAATTAATTATTTACATATATATATGGCTAATAAAAAAATGACTTTCTCAATATATATTATAAGTCACATTCAAAAGTTATTGTAGCTAAATTCACTATTCACCAATTTTATGGGTCGCACAGGCCTCCCCTTTTCCCCTTTTCATAATGTTGTGCATTGAAAACTAAGAACTCGCTTGGAATGCGAGAAGTTTGGGGGCGAGTTAAATTATCTGACAAGTGGAGTGATTGATGCTGCTTGGCTTGAAAATAAAATTTAGAAGTTCTCGGAAAGTTCAGGTTAACTCCAGAAGTAGAACTTCCAGAGCAAAACTCAAGAAAGTTCCACTTCCTGAGCATTTTATAATATTTTTCTAAAATGACCCATAATTTATTAATTAATTTTTTAAATAGATAGGGTATTTATGTCTTTAAAACTAAAATATCATATATTAACTTAAAAAATTATTTAAATTTCTCAAGAAATAGAAAATAAAATAAGTAGATTATATATAAATTTTCGAGAAAGTTAACTTCCTGGGAAGCTACTTCTGAGAAATTATACCATGCGAGCTCTAAATCTCGTACATTGTGTGGATAATATATTAATATATATAAAAACATAAAATTAATATATATTGTCATAATACTTTTAGATATTATCATATTTTGATTTACTTGCCTTTTTCCAAAAAAAAATACGTTTTACTCCAGCACAATTACTCGTGGCTAGTTTTTCTATTATTTTGAAATTGCTTGTAATTTTATCATTAATGTTATACATGACCTACAAATTTGTAAGGGATTAGTGTAATTGTTATAAAATTAAATTGGTGTGTGCATGATTATACTCCCTTTGATTCATGTAAATTGTCAATCGAAGAGAGTAATATTGAGCACCAAATTCCCCCCCCCCAAAAAAAAGGCAAAAACCTTATGTAGCATGTCAATTATATCACCTGGCTAAAACAAAAAAAGAATTAGTTATAAATATTTGCATTCACAAAGGCGAATTCACAATATGAGAATTAATTAATTATTTATATCTATATATGGGGAATATAAAAATGACTTTCTTAATATATATTATAAGTCATATTCAAGACTTATTGTGGCTAAATTCAATGTTCACTAACTTTATGGGTGGCACAGGCCTCCCTTTTTCCCCTTTTCATAATATTGTGCGTTGAAAACTAAGAACTTGCTTTGAGTGAGAGAAGTTGGAGAGCGAGTTAAATTTTCTGTCAAGTGGAGTGATTGATGTTACTTGGTTTAAAAAAAAATTTAGAAGTTCCCGGAACGTTGAGGTTACTCCTTCCAAAGCAAAACTCAAGTAAGTTCTACTTCCTGAGCATTTTATGATATTTTTCTAAAATGACCCATAATTTCTAAATTAATTTTTTGAATAGATAAGATATTTATGTCATTAAAATAATAATATCATATATTTATTTAAAAATTATTTAAATTTCTCAAGAAATAGAAAATATATTAAGTAGATTATATATAAATTTTTGGCAAGTTAACTTCCTGGGTAGTACACTTCCTGCGAAGCTACTTCCTAGAAATTATACCATGTGAGCTCTAATTCTAGTTCATTGTGTGGATAATATATTAATATAAATATATATATAAAATAAAAATTGATATATATTGTCATACTACTTTTAGAAATCATCATATTTTGATTTACTTGCCTTTTACTAAAAAAAAAAAAGGTTTTACACCAGCAAAATTGCTCATGACTAGTTTTACTGTTATTTTAAAATTGCTTGTAATTTTATCATTAATATTATATATGACCTGCAAATTTGTAAGGGATTAGTGTAATTGTTATAAAATTATATTGGTGTGTGTATGATTATACTCTCTTTGCTTCATATAAATTATCAATCGGAGAGAGTAATATTGAGGACCAAATTCTCCACAAAAAAAAAAAAAGACAGAAACCATATGTAGCATGTGAATTACATTACTTGGCCAAAATAAAAAAAGAATTAGTTATAAATATATGCACTCACAAAGGCAAATTCACATGACGAGAATTAATTAATTATTTACATATATATATGGCTAATAAAAAAATGACTTTCTCAATATATATTATAAGTCACATTCAAAAGTTATTGTAGCTAAATTCACTATTCACCAATTTTATGGGTCGCACAGGCCTCCCCTTTTCCCCTTTTCATAATGTTGTGCATTGAAAACTAAGAACTCGCTTGGAATGCGAGAAGTTGGGGGGCGAGTTAAATTATCTGATAAGTGGAGTGATTGGTGTTAGTTGATTAAAAAAAAATAATTTAAAAGTTCCCGGAAAGTTGAGGTTAACTCCAGAAGTAGAGCTTCCCGAGCAAAACTCAATGAAGTTCTGCTTCCTAAACATTTTATGATATTTTTCTAAAATGACTCTTAATTTCTAAATTAATTTTTGGAATAAATAGGGTATTTATGTTTTTAAAATTAAAATATCATATATTAATTCAAAATATTATTTAAATTTCTCAAGAAATAGAAAATAAAATAAGTAGATAATATATAAATTTTCGTGGAAGTTAACTTCTTGGGAAGCTACTTCCAAGAAATTATACCATGCGAGCTCTAAATCTCGTGCATTGTATGGATAATATATTAATTATAAATAAAAACATAAAATTAATATATATTGTCATAATACTTTTAGATATTATCATATTTTGATTTACTTGCCTTTTACCCAAAAAAAAAGTTTTACTCCAGCACAATTGCACGTGGCTTGTTTTACTATTACTTTAAAATTGCCTTGTATTTTATCATTAATATTATACATGATTTGCAAATTTATAGGGGATTAGTGTAATTGTTATAAAATTAAATTGGTGTGTGTATGATTATACTCCCTTTGATTCATATAAATTGTCAATAGAAAAGAGTTATATTGAGCACCAAATTTCCCCCCCCCTCCCCAAAAAAAAAGGTAGAAACCATATGTAGCATGTGAACTAAATCACTTGGCTAAAATAAAAAAAGAATTAGTTATAAATATCTGCATTCACAAATGCAAATTCACATGACAAGAACTAATTAATTTTTGACATATATATATATGGCTAATGTAAAAATGACTTTCTCAATATATATTATATGTCATATTCTAGAGTTATTATAGCTAAATTTACTATTCACCAACTTTATGGGTCGCTCAGGCCTCCCTTTTTCCCTTTTTTCATAAAGTTGTGCATTGAAAACTAAGAACTCGCTTGGAATGCAAGAAGTTGGGGACAAGTTAAATTTTCTGACAAGTGGAGTGATTGATATTGCTTGGTTTAAAAATAAAATTTAGAAGCTCCCGGAAAGTTGAGTTTAACACCAGAAGTAGAACTTTCAGAGCAAAACTCAAGGAAGTTCTACATCCTGAACATTTTATGATGTTTTTCTAAAATGATCCTTAATTTCTTAATTAATTTTTTGAATAGATAGGGTATATATGTTTTTAAAACTAAAATATCATATATTAACTTAAAAAATTATTTAAATTTCTCAAGAAATAGAAAATAAAATATTTATATTATATATAAATTTTTGAGAAAGTTAACTTCCTGGACAGTGCACCTTTTTATGAAGTTACTTCCTTGAAATTATACCATGCGTGCTCTAAATCTCGTGCATTGTGTGGATAATATATTAATATATATAAAAAATATAATTAATATATATTGTCATGGTACTTTTAGATATTATCATATTTTGATTTAATTGCCTTTTACAAAAAAAAAAGTTTTACACCAGCACAATTGCTCGTGGCCAGTTTTACTGTTATTTTAAAATTGCTTGTAATTTTATCATTAATGTTATACATGACCTGCAAATTTGTAGGAGAGTAGTGCAATTGATATAAAATTAAATTGGTGTGTGTATGATTATACTCTCTTTGCTTCATATAAATTATTAATTGGAGAGAGTAATATTGAGCACAAAATTCCCTACAAAAAAAAAGCCAAAAACCTTATGTAGCATGTGAATTACATCACTTGACTAAAACAAAAAAAGAATTAGTTATAAATATCTGCATTCAGAAAGGCAAATTCACATGACGAGAATTAATTAATTATTTACATCTATGTATGGCGAATATAAAAATGACTTTCTCAATATATATTATAAGTCATATTCAAGACCTATTGTGGCTAAATTCACTGTTCACCGACTTTATGGGTGGCACAGGCCTCCCTTTTCCCCCTTTTCATAATGTTGTGCATTGAAAACTAAGAACTCGCTTGGAATGAGAGAAGTTAGGGGGCGGGTTAAATTTTATGATAAGTGGAGTGATTGATGTTACTTGGTTTAAAAAAAAATTTAAAAATTCTCGGAAAGTTCAGATTAATTCCAGAAGTTGAACTTCCAAAGCAAAACTCAAGGAAGTTCTACTTCTTGAGCATTTTATGATATTTTTCTAAAATGACCCTTAATTTCTAAATTAATTTTTTGTATAGATAGGATATTTATGTCTTTAAAATTAAAATATCATATATTTATTTAAAAAATTATTTTAATTTCTCAAGAAATAGAAAATAAAATAAGTAGATTATTTATAAATTTTTGAGGAAGTTAACTTTCTGGGTAGTACTCTTCCTGGGAAGCTACTTCCGAAAAATTATATCATGCATGCTCTAAATCTTGTGCACTGTGTGGGTAATATATTAATATATATGAAAAAATAAAATTAATATATAATGTCATAATACTTTTAGATATCATCATGTTTTGATTTATTGGCTTTTACCAAAAAAACCAAAGTTTTACATGAGCACAATTGCTCGTGGCTAGTTTTACTGTTATTTCAAAATTGCTTGTAATTTTATCATTAATGTTATACATGACCTGCAAATTTGTAGGGGATTAGTGTAGTTGATATAAGAGTATATTGGTGTTAATGATTATACTCTCTTTGCTTCATATAAATTGTCAATCGGAGAGAGTAATATTGAGCACCAAATTCCCCAAAAAGGAAAAAAAAGGCAGAAACCATATGTAGCATGTGAATTACATCGCTTGGCTAAAACAAAAAAAGAATTAGTTATAAATATCTACATTCACAAAGGCAAATTCACATGACGAGAACAAATTAATTATTTACATGTATATATGGCAAATAAAAAAATGACTTTCTCAATATATATTATAGGTTATATTCAAGAGTTATTGTAGCTAAATTTAGTATTCACCAACTTTATTGTAACACCTTAGCTTACTATGCTTTTAATCTTATTTTATATATCTAGCGGAAAGAATTAAAAACCTAGAACAATTAAACTTTTAAACTTTTCAAAATTAGGTTGCTCAAAAGACAATAATTTAACTAAAAGTTTACTTTAATTAATAAAAATCAAGACAATCATACTGTAATTATTTGACTATTGTTCCAGAACATATCAGTATAATTCAATACATTTATTCTAATATAAAATATATCTTCCAGTCTGCTTCCTCTTACTTAACCACCTTCTTGCCTTTGTCTTTACTTGTGCTTGGCCCTAATATTGTTAGTCATTTGGTGTGAGATTTGGAGAAATCTCAGTAGTATATATATTCATTCATACAAATCATGCTGATAATCCGGTAATTATGCAAATAACCAAATAACTCATATTTCATGCATTTATAAAATTTTCAGCAGAGTTTCCTCTCAATACTAGACATCCATAACATTTCAAAATATTTATATTGAAACAACTCATCGAACAATATCACATAACATCCATAATTAATTCACAGAAAATGTATGAAATAATAATATACTACCTCCACCAAAAAGTATTCTGAGCTAAACAGCCTGCCTTCCTTCTTGAATTTTTTTTAAGTACCTAATATTTACATAAGTACTAATGGAATTATCTCATGAGCATAAATTTAAAAACATTTAAACTTAATTTCTAACCATTGGTATCTTATTATTCTCATTTCTAATCTCAAATTCTCATTATATATTCCTAACTTAATCAATAATCTATATAGGAATAAAAATTTTACTTTAAAAATAAACTCTAGAAAAATATTTCCATACCTTTCTTGAAGCTAGCCTTCCTTCCTTTTCCTTCTCTTTCACTCACACTCTTTTTCTCTTCCTTGGCTCTCTCTTTCTTTCACTCACAACCGGTGGGGTGCTAAAATGAAGAAATGAGGGGGGTATTTATAGTGTTGATATCTTGGCCAGTAAGTGACATCAATCCATTGGATAACTTCATTTAGTGTATACTCATCAATGTAATTCATTGTATACCTTCATTCAGTGTATGTTCATCATAATCCAATGTAATTTATTTAAACTACAATTCATTGTATACTTCATTCAATGTAAGTTATTTGAACCACAATTCATTGTATACCTTCATTCAGTGTATGCTCATCACAATTGAATGTAACTTAATGAAACCATATTAATCATAGATGAAAATTTATGGATGTTACATTTATGGGTCACACAGGCCTCCCTTTTTCCCCTTTTCATAATATTGTGCATTGAAAACTAAGAAATCACTTCGAATGAGAGAAGTTGGGGGGCGAGTTAAATTTTCTAACAAGTAGAGTGATTGATGTTAGTTGATTAAAAAAAAAATTTAAAAGTTCCCAGAAAGTTGAGGTTAACTCCAAAAGTAGAACTTCCCAAGCAAAACTCAAGGAAGTTTTGCTTCCTGAACATTTTATGATATTTTTCTAAAATGACTCTTAATTTCTAAATTAATTTTTGGAATAAATAGGGTATTTATGTCTTTAAAATTAAAACATCATATATTAATTTAAAAAATTATTTAAATTTCTCAAGAAATAGAAAATAAAATAAGGAGATTATATATAAATTTTCATGGAAGTTAACTTCCTGAGAAGCTACTTCCGAGAAATTATACCATGCGAGCTCTAAATCTCGTGCATTGTGTGGATAATATATTAATATATATAAAAACGTAAAACTAATATATATTGTCATAATACTTTTAGATATTATCATATTTTGATTTACTTGCCTTTTACCCAAAAAAAAAAGTTTTACTCCAGCACAATTGCACGTGGCTTGTTTTACTATTACTTTAAAATTGCCTTGTATTTTATCATTAATATTATACATGATTTGCAAATTTATAGGGGATTAGTGTAATTGTTGTAAAATTAAATTGGTGTGTGTATGATTATACTCCCTTTGATTCATATAAATTGTCAATTGGAGGGAGTAATATTGAGCACCAAATTCCCCAAAAAAAAAAATAGAAACCATATGTAGCATGTGAATTATATCACTTGGCTAAAAGAAAAGAAGAATTAGTTATAAACACCTGCATTCACAAAGGCAGGTTCACATGACGAGAATTAATTAATTATTTACGTATATATATGACTAATATAAAAATGACTTTCTCAATATATATTATATGTCATATTCTAGAGTTATTGTAGCTAAATTCACTGTTCACCAATTTTATGGGTCGCTCAGGCCTCCCTTTTTCCCCATTTCATAATGTTGTGCATTGAAAATTAAGAACTGGCTTGGAATGCAAGAAGTTGGGGGACGAGTTAAATTTTTTGACAAGCGGAGTGATTGCTGTTGCTTGGTTTAAAAAAAAATTTAAAAGTTCTCGGAAAGTTGAGTTTAACACCAATAGTAGAACTTTCAGAGCAAAACTCAAGGAAGTTCAACATCCTGAGCATTTTATGATATTTTTATGAAATGACCCTTAATTTCTAAATTAATTTTTTGAATAGATAGGGTATTTATATATTTAAAACTAAAATATTATATATTAACTTAAAAAATATTTAAATTTCTCAAGAAATAGAAAATAAAATAAGTAGATTATACATAAATTTTCGAGGAAGTTAACTTCCTGGGTAGTACACTTCTTGTGAAACTACTTCCGAGAAATTATACCATGCGTGCACTAAATCTTATGCATTGTGTGGATAATATATAATATATATAAAAAATATAATTAATATATATTGTCATAATACTTTTAGATATTATCATATTTTGATTTACTTGCCTTTTACCAAAAAAAAAAAGTTTTACACCAGCACAATTGCTCGTGGCCAGTTTTACTGTTATTTTAAAATTGCTTCTAATTTTATCATTAATGTTATACATGACTTGCAAATTTGTGGGAGATTAGTGCAATTGATATAAAATTAAATTGGTTTGTGTATGATTATACTCTCTTTGCTTCATATAAGTTGTTAATCGGAGAGAGTAATATTGAACACCAAATTCCACCCCCCAAAAAAAAGGCATAAACCATATGTAGCATGTGAATTACATCACTTGGCTAAAACAAAAAAAGAATTAGTTATAAATATCTACATTCACAAAGGCAAATTCACATGACGAGAATTAATTAATTATTGACATCTATATATGGGGAATATAAAAATTGCTTTCTCAATATATAGTATAAGTCATATTCAAGACTTATTGTGGCTAAATTCACTGTTCACCGACTTTATGAGTCGCACAGGCCTCCCTTTTTCCCCTTTTCATAATGTTGTGCATTGAAAACTAAGAACTTGCTTGGAATGAGAGAAGTTGGGGGGCGAGTTAAATTTTCTGACAAGTGGAGTGATCGATTTTGCTTGGTTTAAAAAAAAAAAATTTAGAAGTTCCCGGAAAGTTCAGGTTAATTCCAGAAGTTGAACTTTCAGAGCAAAATTCAAGGAAGTTCTACTTCTTGAGCATTTTATGATATTTTTCTAAAATGACCCTTAATTTCTAAATTAATTTTTTATATAGATAGGATATTTATGTCTTTAAAATTAAAATATCATATATTTATTTAAAAAATTATTTTAATTTCTCAAGAAATAGAAAATAAAATAAGTAGATTATTTATAAATTTTCAAGGAAGTTAACTTCCTGGGTAGTACTCTTCCTGGGAAGCTACTTCCGAAAAATTATATCATGCATGCTCTAAATCTCATGCATTGTGTGGATAATATATATAAAAAAATAAAATTAGTATATATTATCATAATACTTTTAGATATTATGATATTTTGATTTACATGCCTTTTACCAAAAAAAAAAAGTTTTACACCAACACAATTGCTCGTGGCTAGTTTCACTGTTTTTTTGAAATTGCTTGTAATTTTATCATTAATATTATATATGACCTGCCAATTTGTAGGGGATTAGTGTAATTGATATAAAATTAAATTGGTGTGTATATGATTATACTCTCTTTGCTTCATATAAATTGTCAATCGGAGAGAGTAACATTGAGCACCAAATTCCCCCCCCCCCAAAAAAAAAAAGGCAAAAACCATATGTAGCATGTGAATTACATCACTTGGCTAAAACAAGAAAAGAATTAGTTATAAATATCTGCATTCACAAAGGTAAACTCACATGACGAGAATTAATTAATTATTTACATATATATATATATATACATGGCTAATATGAAAGTGACTTTCTCAATATATATTATAAGTCATATTCCAGAGTTATTGTAGCTAAATTAAGTGTTCACCGACTTTATGAGTCGCATAGGCCTCCCTTTTTCCCCTTTTCATAATGTTGTGCATTGAAAACTAAGAACTTGCTTGGAATGAGAGAAGTTGGGGGGCGAGTTAAATTTTCTGGCAAGTGGAGTGATCAATTTTGCTTGGTTTAAAAAAAATTAGAAGTTCTCATAAAGTTGAGTTTAACTCTAGAAGTACAACTTCCAGGGCAAAACTTAAGAAAGTTCTACTTTCTCAGTATTTTATAATATTTTTCTAAAATGACCCTTCATTTCTTTATTAATTTTTTGAATAGATGTGATATTTATGTTTTCAAAATTAAAATATAATATATTTATTTAAACAATATGTAAATTTCTAAAGAAATAGAAAATGAAGTAAGTGGAGTATATATAAATTTTCGGAGAAGTTAACTTCTTGGGAAGTGCACTTCCTGGGATGCTACTACCTAGGAATTATACCCTGTGAGCTCTAAATCACGTGCATTGTGTGGATAATATATTAATATCTATAAAAAAATAAAATTAGTATATATATATTTTTTGATAATATTCACCCGATATTCTGGGGTATCCTGGGTTTATTTCCCACTCTAGACTAATCCGAACCCCATTTTATATGACTTGTGGTGGCAGATGGGTACCGATAGGAAGACCTCTTTCAGGCCTTAAATTTTTTAATGCTGCTTCATCCCTCAGGAATCGAAAACTCGACCCCTTGGAATGCTAGTTTTTTTATTAATAAAATTAATATATATTGTCATGATACTTTTTCGATAATATCATATTTTGATTTACTTGCCTTTTACCCAAAAAAAAAAAGTTTTACACCAGCACAATTGCTCGTGGTTAGTTTTACTGTTATTTTAAAATTGCTTGTAATTTTAGCATTAGTGTTATACATGACCTGCAAATTTGTAGGGGATTAGTGTAATTGTTATAAAATTAAATTGGTGTGTGTATGATTATACTCCCTTTGATTTATATAAATTGTCAATCGGAGAGTGTAATATTAAGCACCAAATTCCCCCAAAAAAATAAAAAAAGGCAGAAACCAAATGTAGCATGTGAATTATATTACTTGGCTAAAAGAGAAGAAGAATTAGTTATAAATATCTGCATTCACAAAGGCAAATTCACATGACTAGAATTAATTAATTATTTACATATATAAATATGGCAAATATAAAAATGGCTTTCTCAATATATATTATAAGTCATATTCAAGAGTTATTGTAGCTAAATTCACTGTTCACCGACTTTATGGGTGGTACAGACTTCCCTTTTTCCCCTTTTCATAATGTTGTGTGTTGAAAACTAAGAACTCGCTTGGAATGAGAAAAGTTAGGGGGCAGGTTAAATTTTATGATAAGTGGAGTGATTGATGTTTCTCGGTTTAAAAAAAAATTTAGAAATTACCGGAAAGTTAGGTTAACTTCAAAAGTTGAACTTCTAGAGCAAAACTCAAGGAAGTTCTACTTTCGGAGTATTTTATGATATTTTTCTAAAAAGACCCTTAATGTCTAAATTAATTTTTTTTTGAATAGATAGGATATTTATGTCTTTAAAATTAAAATATCATATATTTACTTAAAAATTTATTTAAATTTCTCAAGAAATAGAAAATAAAATAAGTAGATTATCTATAAATTTTTTAGGAAGTTAACTTCCCGGACAGTGCACCTTTTTATGAAGCTACTTCCTTGAAATTATACCATGCGTGCTCTAAATCTCATGCATTATGTGGATAATATATTAACATATATAAAAAAATAAAATTAATATATATTGTCACAATACTTTTAGATATTATCATATTTTGATTTACTTGCCTTTTACCGAAAAGAAAAAGTTTTACACCAGCACAATTGCTTGTGACTAGTTTTACTGTTATTTTAAAATTGCTTCTAATTTTATCATTAATATTATACATGACCTGTAAATTTGTAGGGGATTAGTGTAATTGATATAAGAGTATATTGGTGTGTGTATGATTATACTCCCTTTGATTTATATAAATTGTCAATCGGAGAGTGTAATATTAAGCACGAAATTCCCTAAAAAAAAAAAGGCAGAAACCATATGTAGCATGTGAATTACATCACTTGGCTAAAACAGAAAAAGAATTAGTTATAAATATCTACATTCACAAAGGCAAATTCACATGACGAGAATTAATTAATTATTGACATCTATATATGGGGAATATAAAAATTGCTTTCTCAATATATAGTATAAGTCATATTCAAGACTTATTGTGGCTAAATTCACTGTTCACCGACTTTATGAGTCGCACAGGCCTCCCTTTTTCCCCTTTTCATAATGTTGTGCCTTGAAAACTAAGAACTCGCTTGGAATGAGACAAGTTAGGGGGCAGGTTAAATTTTCTGACAAGTGGAGTGATTGATGTTTCTCGGTTTAAAAAAAAATTTAGAAATTACCGGAAAGTTAGGTTAACTTCAAAAGTTGAACTTCTAGAGCAAAACTCAAGGAAGTTCTACTTTCGGAGTATTTTATGATATTTTTCTAAAAAGACCCTTAATGTCTAAATTAATTTTTTTTGAATAGATAGGATATTTATGTCTTTAAAATTAAAATATCATATATTTACTTAAAAATTTATTTAAATTTCTCAAGAAATAGAAAATAAAATAAGTAGATTATCTATAAATTTTTTAGGAAGTTAACTTCCTGGACAGTGCACCTTTTTATGAAGCTACTTCCTTGAAATTATACCATGCGTGCTCTAAATCTCATGCATTATGTGGATAATATATTAACATATATAAAAAAATAAAATTAATATATATTGTCACAATACTTTTAGATATTATCATATTTTGATTTACTTGCCTTTTACCGAAAAGAAAAAGTTTTACACCAGCACAATTGCTCGTGACTAGTTTTACTGTTATTTTAAAATTGCTTCTAATTTTATCATTAATATTATACATGACCTGTAAATTTGTAGGGGATTAGTGTAATTGTTATAAAATTAAATTGGTGTGTGTATGATTATACTCCCTTTGATTTATATAAATTGTCAATCGGAGAGTGTAATATTAAGCACCAAATTCCCCCAAAAAAATAAAAAAAGGCAGAAACCAAATGTAGCATGTGAATTATATTACTTGGCTAAAAGAGAAGAAGAATTAGTTATAAATATCTGCATTCACAAAGGCAAATTCACATGACTAGAATTAATTAATTATTTACATATATAAATATGGCAAATATAAAAATGGCTTTCTCAATATATATTATAAGTCATATTCAAGAGTTATTGTAGCTAAATTCACTGTTCACCGACTTTATGGGTGGTACAGACTTCCCTTTTTCCCCTTTTCATAATGTTGTGTGTTGAAAACTAAGAACTCGCTTGGAATGAGAAAAGTTAGGGGGCAGGTTAAATTTTATGATAAGTGGAGTGATTGATGTTTCTCGGTTTAAAAAAAAATTTAGAAATTACCGGAAAGTTAGGTTAACTTCAAAAGTTGAACTTCTAGAGCAAAACTCAAGGAAGTTCTACTTTCGGAGTATTTTATGATATTTTTCTAAAAAGACCCTTAATGTCTAAATTAATTTTTTTTGAATAGATAGGATATTTATGTCTTTAAAATTAAAATATCATATATTTACTTAAAAATTTATTTAAATTTCTCAAGAAATAGAAAATAAAATAAGTAGATTATCTATAAATTTTTTAGGAAGTTAACTTCCTGGACAGTGCACCTTTTTATGAAGCTACTTCCTTGAAATTATACCATGCGTGCTCTAAATCTCATGCATTATGTGGATAATATATTAACATATATAAAAAAATAAAATTAATATATATTGTCACAATACTTTTAGATATTATCATATTTTGATTTACTTGCCTTTTACCGAAAAGAAAAAGTTTTACACCAGCACAATTGCTCGTGACTAGTTTTACTGTTATTTTAAAATTGCTTCTAATTTTATCATTAATATTATACATGACCTGTAAATTTGTAGGGGATTAGTGTAATTGATATAAGAGTATATTGGTGTGTGTATGATTATACTCTCTTTGCTTCATATAAATTGTTAACCGGAGAGAGTAATATTGAGCACGAAATTCCCTAAAAAAAAAAAGGCAGAAACCATATGTAGCATGTGAATTACATCACTTGGCTAAAACAAAAAAGAATTAGTTATAAATATCTACATTCACAAAGGCAAATTCACATGACGAGAATTAATTAATTATTGACATCTATATATGGGGAATATAAAAATTGCTTTCTCAATATATAGTATAAGTCATATTCAAGACTTATTGTGGCTAAATTCACTGTTCACCGACTTTATGAGTCGCACAGGCCTCCTTTTTTCCCCTTTTCATAATGTTGTGCATTGAAAACTAAAAACTTGCTTGGAATGAGAGAAGTTGGGGGGCGAGTTAAATTTTTTGACAAGTGGAGTGATCGATTTTGCTTGGTTTAAAAAAAAAAATTTAGAAGTTCCCGGAAAGTTCAGGTTAACTCTAGAAGTAGAACTTTCAGAGTAAAACTCAAGGAAATTCTACTTCCTGAGCATTTTATGATATTTTTCTAAAATGACCCTTAATTTCTTATTAATTTTTTGAATAGATATGATATTTATGTTTTTAAAATTAAAATATCATATATTTACTTAAAAAGTTATTCAAATTTCTCAACAAAAAGAAAATGAAATAAGTAGATTATATATAAATTTTTCGAGAAAGTTAACTTTCTGGGCAATACACTTCCTGTGATGCTACTTCTGAGAAATTATACCATGGGTCTCTAAATCTCGTGCATTGTGTGGATAATATATTAATATATATATATAAATAAAATTAATATATATTGTCATAATACTTTTACATATTATCATCTTTTGATTTACTTGCCTTTTACCAAAAAAAAAAGTTTTACACGAGCACAATTGCCCGTGGCTAGTTTTACTGATATTTCAAAATTGCTTGTAATTTTATCATTAATGTTATACAAGACCTGCAAATTTGTAGGGGATTAGTGTAGTTGATATAAGAGTATATTGGTGTGTGTATGATTCTACTCTCTTTCCTTCATATAAATTGTTAATCGGAGTGAGTAATATTGAGCACCAAATTCCCCCCCCCTCGAAAAAAGGCAGAAACCATATGTAGCATGTGAATTACATCACTTGGCTAAAACAAAAAAAGAATTAGTTATAAATATCTGCATTCACAAAGGCAAATTTACATGACGAGAATTAATAAATTATTTACATATATATATGGCTAATATGAAAATGACTTTCTCAATATATATTATAAGCCATATTCATCGACTTTATGGGTGGCACAGGCCTCCCTTTTCCCCCTCATAATGTTGTGCATTGAAAACTAAACTCGCTTGGAATGAGAGAAGTTAGCAGGCGGGTTAAATTTGTTGACAAGTGGAGTGATTGATGTTCCTTGGTTTAAAACAAAATTTAGAAATTCCCGGAAAGTTGAGGTTACCTCCAGAAGTTGAAGTTCCAGAGCAAAACTCAAGGAAGTTCCACTTCCTGAGCATTTTATGATATTTTTCTAAAATGACCCTTAATTTCTAAATTAATTTTTTGAATAGATAGGATATTTATGTGTTTAAAATTAGGATATCATATATTTACTTAAAAAATTATTTAAATTTCTCAAGAAATAGAAAATAAAATAAGTAGATTATATATAAATTTTCGAGAAAGTTAACTTCCTGGGCAGTGCACCTTTTTATGAAGCTACTTCCTTGAAATTAGACCATGCGTGCTCTAAATCTTGTGCATTGTGTGGATAATATATTAATATATATAAAAAAATAAAATTAATATATATTGTCGTAATACTTTTAGATATTATCATATTTTGATTTACTTGCCTTTTACCGAAAAGAAAAAGTTTTACACCAGCACAATTGCTCGTGACTAGTTCTACTGTTATTTTAAAATTGCTTCTAATTTTATCATTAATATTATACATGACCTGTAAATTTGTAGGGGATTAGTGTAATTGATATAAGAGTATATTGGTGTGTGTATGATTATACTCTCTTTGCTTCATATAAATTGTTAACCGGAGAGAGTAACATTGAGCACGAAATTCCCTAAAAAAAAAAAGGCAGAAACCAAATGTAGCATGTGAATTACATCACTTGGCTAAAACAAAAAAAGAATTAGTTATAAATATCTACATTCACAAAGGCAAATTCACATGACGAGAATTAATTAATTATTGACATCTATATATGGGGAATATAAAAATTGCTTTCTCAATATATAGTACAAGTCATATTCAAGACTTATTGTGGCTAAATTCACTATTCACCGACTTTATGAGTCGTACAGGCCTCCCTTTTTCCCCTTTTCATAATGTTGTGCATTGAAAACTAAGAACTTGCTTGGAATGAGAGAAGTTGGGGGACGAGTTAAATTTTCTGACAAGTGGATGATCGATTTTGCTTGGTTTAAAAAAAAAAATTTAGAAGTTCCCGGAAAGTTCAGGTTAACTCTAGAAGTAGAACTTTCAGAGTAAAACTCAAGGAAGTTCTACTTCCTGAGCATTTTATGATATTTTTCTAAAATGGCTCTTAATTTCTTAATTAATTTTTTGAATAGATATGATATTTATGTTTTTAAAATTAAAATATCATATATTTACTTCAAAAATTATTTGAACTTCTCAATAAATAGAAAATGAAATAAGTAGATTATATATAAATTTTTCGAGAAAGATAACTTTCTGGGCAATACACTTCCTGTGATGCTACTTCTGAGAAATTATACCATGGGTCTCTAAATCTCGTGCATTGTGTGGATAATATATTAATATATATAAAAAAAATAAAATTAATATATATTGTCATAATACTTTTAGATATTATCATGTTTTGATTTACATGCCTTTTACCAAAAAAAAAAGTTTTACACGAGCACAATTGCTCGTGGCTAGTTTTACTGTTTTTTCTAAATTGCTTGTAATTTTATTATTAATGTTATACAAGACCTGCAAATTTGTAGGGGATTAGTGTAGTTGATATAAGAGTATATTGGTGTGTGTATGATTCTACTGTCTTTGCTTCATATAAATTGTCAATCGGAGTGAGTAATATTGAGCACCAAATTCCCCGCCCCCCCAAAAAAAAAGGCAGAAATCATATGTAGCATGTGAATTACATCACTTGGCTAAAACAAAAAAAGAATTAGTTATAAATATCTGCATTCACAAAGGCAAATTCACATGACGGGAATTAACTAATTATTTACATATATATATGGCTAATATGAAAATGACTTTCTCAATATATATTATAAGCCATATTCACCGACTTTATGGGTGGCACAGGCCTTCCTTTTCCCCCTTTTCTTAATGTTGTGCATTGAAAACTAAGAACTCACTTGGAATGAGAGAAGTTAGCGGGCGGGTTAAATGTGTTGACAAGTAGAGTGATTGATGTTACTTGGTTTAAAACAAATTTTAGAAATTCCCGGAAAGTTCAGGTTAACTCCAGAAGTTGAACTTCCAGAGCAAAACTCAAGGAAGTTCCACTTCCTGAGCATTTTATGATATTTTTCTAAAATGACCCTTAATTTCTAAATTAATTTTTTGAATAGATAGGATATTTATGTCTTTAAAATTAAAATATCATATATTTACTTAAAAAATTATTTAAATTTCTCAAGAAATAAAAAATAAAATAAGTAGATTTATATAAATTTTCGAGAAAGTTAACTTCCTGGGCAGTGCACCTTTTTATGAAGCTACTTCCTTGAAATTATACCATGCGTGCTCTAAATCTTGTGCATTGTGTGGATAATATATTAATATATATAAAAAAATAAAATTAATATATATTGTCGTAATACTTTTAGATATTATCATATTTTGATTTTCTTGCCTTTTACCAAAAAAAAATGTTTTACACCAGCACAATTGCCGGTGGCTAGTTTTACTGTTATTTTAAAATTGCTTGTAATTTTAACATTAATGTTATACATGACCAGCAAATTTGTAGGGGATTAGTGTAGTTGATATAAGAGTATATTGGTGTGTGTATGATTATACTCTCTTTGCTTCATATAAATTGTCAATCGGAGTGAGTGATATCGAGCACCAAATTCCCCCCCCCCCCACAAAAAAAAGGCAGAACCCATATGTGGCATGTGAATTACATCACTTGGCCAAAACAAAAAAAAGAATTAGTTATAAATATCTGCATTCACAAAGGCAAATTCACATGACAAGAATTAATAAATTATTTACATATATATATATGGCTAATATGAAAATGACTTTCTCAATATATATTATAAGTCATATTCAAGAGTTATTGCAGCTAAATTCACTGTTCACCGACTTTATGGGTGGCACAGGCCTCCCTTTCCCCCTTTTCATAATGTTGTGCATTGAAAACTAAGAACTCGCTTGGAATGAGAGAAGTTAGCAGGCGGGTTAAATTTGTTGACAAGTGGAGTGATTGATGTTACTTGGTTTAAAGCAAAATTTAGAAATTCTCGGAAAGTTCAGGTTACCTCCAGAAGTTGAACTTCCAGAGCAAAACTCAAGAAAGTTCCACTTCCTGAGCATTTTATGATATTTTTCTAAAATGACCCGTAATGTCTAAATTAATTTTTTGAATAGATAGGATATTTATGTCTTTAAAATTAAAATATCATATATTTACTTAAAAAATTATTTAAATTTCTCAAGAAATAGAAAATAAAATAAGTAGATTATATATAAATTTTCGAGAAAGTTAACTTCCTGGGTAGTGCACCTTTTTATGAAGCTACTTCCTTGAAATTATACCATACGTGCTCTAAATCTCGTGCATTGTGTGGATAATATATTAATATATATAAAAAAATAAAATTAATATATATTGTCGTAATACTTTTAGATATTATCATATTTTGATTTTCTTGCCTTTTACAAAAAAAAATGTTTTACACCAGCACAATTGCCCGTGGCTAGTTTTACTGTTATTTCAAAATTGCTTGTAATTTTATCATTAATCTTATACATGACTTGCAAATTTGTAGGCGATTAGTGTAGTTGATATAAGAGTATATTGGTGTGCATATGATTATACTCTCTTTGCTTCATATAAATTGTCAATCGGAGTGAGTAATATTGAGCACCAAATTCCCCCCCCCCCCCAAAAAAAAGGCAAAACCCATATGTGGCATGTGAATTACATCACTTGGCTAAAACAAGAAAAGAATTAGTTATAAATATCTGCATTCACAAAGGCAAATTCACATGAAGAGAATTAATTAATTATTTACTGATATATATGGCTAATATGAAAATGACTTTTTCAATATATATTATAAGTCATATTCAAGAGTTATTGTAGCTAAATTCATTATTCACCGACTTTATGAGTCGCATAGGCCTCCCTTTTTCCCCTTTTCATAATGTTTTGCATTGAAAATTAAGAACTTGCTTGGAATGAGAGAAGTTGGGGGGCGAGTTAAATTTTTTGAGAAGTGGAGTGATCAATTTTGCTTGGTTAAAAAAAAAAATTTAGAAGTTCCTAGAAAGTTCAGGTTAACTCCAGAAGTAGAACTTTCAGAGCAAAACTCAGGGAAGTTTTGCTTCCTGAGCATTTTATGATATTTTTCTAAAATGACCCTTAATTTCTTAATTAATTTTTTGAATAGATATGATATTTATGTTTTTAAAATTAAAATATCATATATTTATTCAAAAAATATGTAAATTTCTCAAGAAATAGAAAATAAATTAAGTAGACTATATATAAATTTTCGGAGAATTTAACTTCTTGGGGAGTACACTTACTGGGAAGCTACTTCCGAGGAATTATACCATGTGAGCTCTAAATCACGTGCATTGTGTGGATAATATATTAATATCTATAAAAAAATAAAATTAATATATATATTTTTTGATAATATTCAGCCGGTATCCTGGGTTCATTGTCAGCCCTAGATTAATCCGAACCCTATTTTGTAGAACCTTACGGTGGTAGATGGGTACCGATGGGAAGACCTCTTTGAGGTCTTAATTTTTTTAACGCTGCTTCACCCATCAGGAATTGAAACCTCGACCCTTTGAAATGCTGGTTTTTTATTAATAAAATTAATATATATTGTCATAATACTTTTAGATAATATTATATTTTGATTTACTTGCCTTTGCCAAAAAAAAAAGTTTTACACCAGCACAATTGATCATGGTTAGTTTTTCTGTTATTTTAAAATTGCTTGTAATTTTAGCATTAATGTTATACATGACCTCCAATTTTGTAGGGATTAGTGTAATTGTTACAAAATTAAATTGATGTGTGTATCATTATACTCCCTTTGCTTCATATAAATTGTCAATCGGAAAGAGTAATATTGAGCGCCAAATTCCTGAAAAAAAAAAAAAAGGTAGAAACCATATGTAGGATGTGAATTACATCACTTGGCTAAAACAAAAAAAGAATTAGTTATAAATATCTACATTCACAAAGGCAAATTCACATGACGAGACTTGTGATCTCATCCTTGCAATCACATCAATCGTGCTGAAGTTAGAAGCTTAATGAATTTGCTTTTTCCAAAATTCCCAATTAGCATTCATTGAAAAAAAAATCCCAAATAGCGTGGAGTGTCAAGAAATTTGGTCATTCCGACATTGATCATCATTTGATGAATCCCCATCATCATTATTATCCAACCACATGTGAAGCCAACATCGATCTTCACCAAATCATATGGCTTTTCCAAAAAGGCCATATGAGCTTTACATATTCATCAACGGGCCATTTTGCGTGCGAAGTGTTAGAAGTATGAGAAATTAATTATAAATCATATTGAATTAAATCATTAGAGTATGTACTTACTTGATGTAGAGTTTAAGGATGCCATTGATTTGTTCTTTAATTGGGACCTATAGATTGGGGTAGAGTACTACAACTGACTTTACCCCTTAGGTTTGAAAAAAATGGAGAAAAGGAGATAAGAGCTCTAGGGTTTTAGAAAAGCAATGATCAATCTATTTTTAATGGATTAAACTTTTATATTAGATAAAATTTAATCTTATCTTCTTCATCAAGTCAAATTTGTGATAGGGCATACTGACTACTAAAGGCCTGCCAGTTGGGCCTATCTACTCAAATGGGTTTATGCTTTATTCCCAGATTCTTATTGGATATCTCTCTCTGTAATACCCTACTCCAACACACCTTCAAACTTGACCAATTATTTTGAAAACTAACCAAACGAGACCAAAACACCTCAACTTTAACTCTCAATACATCAGAGTAGTGGAAAAACACCAAAAGGCACCAAAACAAGTTGGGGCCACGGCATGCTACAATACCACTGTGGCCAAGCTTCTGGTATTGTAGTGCCAGTATCAGTTCCCGTATCAGCAATTTGTTAATTTTTCACTAAACTTCCGATACGCATAATTTTATGCTCCGACCTCCGATTGATCTGATTTTAACTCTTACAAATCAATCTTATCTCAATCTATCCATAAACACCAATTTCACTTGAATCCAACTCCATATGGAGATTTTAAATGCCCGACACCGTTTTTGCCACTTTTTGATAAAAACTCACAACTTACAATTTCCACTTGCCATCAAAGGCAATTTAACACTAGAGGACCATTCACACAAGTCTTAAATGACTCTACAAACTTGTCCAAGAAGGTTTTACCACAAAGAAACCACTCCTCTGAGATTTGAGTCCCTTAAACCCCAAATTCACAAAGTAGACTATATACCAAAAACTTATATACAAGGTCCAAAATCCCCTTTGGGCTCACATATATGGCCAATATGGCCTGTAGACACATACTCCAATCATACTGACCACAATGCGGTCCAAACCATCATTACATGCATATAACCAACCATTCATGCAGACAACCATACTACATCATCATCATTAACATCATAGGTCATTCATCATCAACATTCTACATCCATGATCATCCCAACATCATTGTTGCCACATATATTAAAAATATGCTATCCTACTTGGTACAACATATAACATAGACAACACACACACCACTGAAGACTTGAAGATTCCCAATGCCAGAGTGACTACAATTCCCTCTTCTTCTCCAGACTAGTGCTAGAACCTTCACCTGCAATTTTAGTCATGGGAGGTGGTGTGAGACAAAGTCAGTAACCGAGAACAACCATAGGCAACATATATAATAATCCACACAATCGTGCATATGGTGCAATGAAATGTAAATGAATGGTATGCATATTCTCTCTCATATACGGCTAGAACCACGAGCTATTATCATCACAAAATATTTCAATAGATGATTTTCTTCCAATAGTCGGTGAACATTGATTCCAGAACATCAGCAAGCTCACCTTACGCTAATGCAACCCAGCCAAAGATTACACTAGTACTCAGACCGTGGCTCTTCTTCCCCTGGACCAACACAAATTGGTGGTGATTTACAGAAGATGCAATCCACTGCCACCTGGCTCTCTTGACCATATAAGAGGATTTAGTGGCAAGGATATTCCATCATATCACCAAATCATATCATATCATAGTCCACTGCCACCTAGCTCTTTCGATCAAGAGAGGATTTAGTGGCAGAGATCTTTGATCATATTATCATATCATATATCATCATATCTCATCGTATTACCATTTTCCAATCCACCATATCTCACTATGCTCATGGGGTGGTGATGTACATGTCATGCTAACATGCCTCTAACAATATATAATCATTGTCACAGTCAACATCATGGTTATGTTAGCATGTAATCATATGTGGATGTCACAATCATGTATGCACATATATAATATCATACTCATCATCATCATATACCAATACCTTATCTAGCCGTGTGCATACCACGATATATTGAAAAATCATACACATACACATAATGATATCGTGGTATAAACGGAGACATCCATATATATATATCAACATATAACACATATCTAAACACTCAGTTACCTCATGTTACAGACACCATGTTTACAGGGGCTTAGGTAAGCCTTCAAAGCACCTATGACGAACTATATGCCTCTCATTAGCCAATCAATCATTACAATATCATAATACTTTTAGTTAACCTTATGCCCATAGCAACTAAAATTCACAATCTAACCTCTCAAGCTTAACATGTAGTTCCCATGGCATAATTATATGCTAGTGAGCTCTAGTTAGCCATTTTCATCATAATCATCCTCATACATCTCGGATTTCACACTCCCTCTACAATTTCCAACCTTGGGTTTCACTTAAACTCATCACAATCCAACCAAAACTCATACCCAAAGTTTCCTAACACTATATAGCACTTTTACAACACCAAATCAAGCATTTTATTCTGTGTATTCATCCTCAAACTCAAAACCTAACGTACTCCCACTGATTTCCAAACCAAAAACAAAAAGAAAAGGGAGGAGAGGAAGTAAGATTCACTTACCAACCAAGATTTAAACTCCTCAAGGCCAGAAATCATCTCCAAAGGCCGAAGAAACAGAACCCTAACTGAGCTCCTCCGTTTCTCCCTCAATTCTTCTTGTCTCGGCTTACTGAATAACTTCTGATTTATAAGAATTTAGGGTCTCACACCGTGGCAGGGGATAAGTTCACCGCGGCATAGAGCACTTCTGTCCAAGAATATTATGCAATCTCTGTCTCGCTTGTCACAATGACCCTGTTTCAAGCCGCAGCATGGGAGCTTCTGCCTCCTTTACTTCCAATCTACTCTCTGTCTTTTCTCCAGTCCTAATCCCTTTAATTCTACATACATCATCAAGTATACTTCTCGTTAGTTCAAGACTAAATCTAGAATAGTATAATGAGAGTTGTTACACACACACACATACTCTCTCTCTCTCTCTCATGTCTCAAATTCTCATAATCTCTCTTGCATCTTAGATTTGTCTCTTTAATGATAAAGGAAGAATATGATACTTCCAGATCTGCTTCATTTGCAAACCATTCCTTCCTCTTCCTTGAAGATTCTAGACTTGTGCATCTTACGATGATAAAGGATGAAAAAGAAGATGAAGGTTCCTATTTTGTCTCTGTCAATGATGAATGATGTATAAGAGGATAAAGAGGTTCCAATTTTCATTTAGGTTTTGCTTGATTTTTTTTTATTCAAACTTTTGCCGATAATAAACGATGAAGAAGATGAAGGTTTCTGTGTGATTTATTTCTCGTTTCTACAAAACCTGGCTTACCTAGTATACCCTGGTAAATCTAACCTAGACCAATGTCATGGGAGTTGGGCCGAGCTACAGTTTTGGCCAAACCTAGACCCAGTCTGACCCATGCATGCCCTGCTGACAAGGATAAGATATATTTTATGTTTAAAAAAATGATTTTTCCAAGACAAAAGTTTTAAACAAGCATGTTTAAAAAAACTAGATTACATAATTTTTTTCTTCAATGAATATAATGTTGGAGAAAACCAAGTTATTTGCCTTTAAATACTTATTGTCCTATTCTCCAATCATATCTTGATAAGTGTAATTTTTTTACAACTCATTAATCTAGTCACTAACCACAAACTTAACATGCATCACCCTTAACAAAATTTTTAAATTTAAAATTTTAAAAAAATGAACTTAAAATAGGAAAAAAACCCTTATTTTATTTTTATCATGAATTTGCCGCAAACTAACTTCTTCCCGCAATCAAGTCAACCAAAAAAGTTACGACCTTTTATATTTATATGCTCTTTTACTATATGCGATATCAAGAACAACTGGTGCATCCTCTCTTACAAGTTGATTGAAACAAAAATTAATTCTAATAATAAAATTATTCATGTTTCAATTTTAAACTAATAGCATGATCAGTTAAGCTGAGGACTCTACTCATCAATCTTGGAGCCAAGATTGTATCTTTCGAGAAGATCTTCTTGTTCCTGATGTGCCAAAGCTTCCAGCATAATGCCTTAAACAGAATCTGCCATCTCTGATTTTGATGCTTGCTGTGGATATTAGAAATCATCTACTTTTCAAAGGGCGTAGCAAGAAAATCAGGAAGGAGATTGTGTGGGATAATAAATTGCCAGCAGGAGTGAGCAACACTGCATCTTCCAAGGACATGATCAAGGTCTTCATTAAGAGCTCCACATATGCTACAAGTTGCTTCAGTCATACGTCTTTTAAGCCTTATACTATTAGTCAAGAGCTCACAGCATGTTCGATTTAAAACTCCCTATGAGGCGTAAGGGAGAGAATTTTGTCCTTTATTATTTGAAAAACAAAGATAACATTGATTATTGTGACAATAATTAAAGCATGGCATAATTATTTATTCATTTCATCTAAAATAAACTTGTCCTTTAATAACATTGAGTACTTGAGTCATGTCCATCTTCATCTTCCCTCTTCTAAAATTTATTAAATTAACAAAACTAAACACCTTCATCTGTATATTAATCTGCTAGCTAGGTTCTTGATTGTTAGGTGATTTATGTCAGAGAGTGCATTATTGCAATGCGTTGATAAGTTATTATATTATGCAACACGGAAGACCTCTGGAAATGCAAGTTTTAGAATGTCTGAAGATCAAACAAGTGAAGAACTTCACAATGGTATGTTGCTTGAATCAAATGAAGATTGTTTTCTGAAAGATTATATCGCTAGTATTTATTTGATAATGGTAAATGCTTAGAAAATTGTCAGTTAACATAAACGTAAACTAAAAAAAATACTAGAAACAGAGTCACATGTGTAAATATTGAAGGAAATACTTGGCCATATTACTGCTATAGAAGGCTGGCCACCTTTACATCTTGTATTGACAACCTTGAAACTTGTTGAATTGAGTCACTCTGCTTCAACAGTTGAAAATGTTATGGTGCACACACAAGTGACGAAACGTCAAATTATTATCTTTTGATAAACATTGAAAGGATTGGCCAAGAAAAGGCAAAAAAAAAAAAGTATAAACATTGAAAGGGATACTAATATGTTTGGCCAAAAAAAGGGATACTTATATTTTTCCTAAACAAAATAAAACATTTTTTCTTACATATTCTAGATATAACCATAAAACTATACATTGTAGTCATGCCTACTACGCTAATTTTGATATATGTTGGCGCTCAATAGTTGGCGTTTCTTGAGAAACACCATCTAAATCCATAATTTAGTTAGTATTTATTACAAAAATGCCAAGAAATACAAGAAATTTAGTTGGCATTTTGGATTAAACACTAACTAAGATGATCGATTTAATAAAAAAATGATAAAATATATTAGTTGGCGTTTCACTTATAAACGCTAATGAAATTCTAATGAAAAATTAAATAAAAAATTGAAAATTAATTTTTGGTTGGCATTTTAGTTAGCGTTCAATGTGAAAATGCTAACTAATATTGTATATATAGTTGGTGTTTATTTTTTAACACCATGTAAGTTGACAGATAAAAAAAAAAATTACAATATGTTAGTTGGCATTTATAAATGAAATACCAACTAAAGTCTAGCAAAAAATTTAATTTTTTTCATAAATTAAAATTTTTAAGTTGGCGCTTAACGTATAAACACCAATTTATGTTAAAGATTTAGTTGGCGTTTAAATTCAAACACCATCTAATATGATCATTAAAAAATATTTAAATATATAAAAAATGAAAATTAATATTTATAGTTAGCGTTTTGTTGAAAAATGCTGAGAAATACTGAACATTAGATGGCTTTTGTTGTTTAAACACCATCTAAATATATTTAAAAATAAAAAAAATAACTGTGTGAAAACATAACCCTTTGGAGTTGCAGATTAAGCATCATTCGCAACTGAAGCTTTTTACTCTCCTCCCCTACCTCATTTCCTCCATAGCGTTTCTTCGTTCCAAAGGCCATCGAAGCTCACCGCCGGTGTCTATCCGACAAAGATTTGCGCTTCCCATCGAAGATTCATCATCTTCGTCAAAACCCACCATTGTAGCTCATAGCCACGAAGCTGTGAACTGTCCTCTACTACCTTAGTCTCCTCCACAACCTTGTTTTGGGCCAACCCTAAAGGATTTGTGGTTTACCATTCTTTTCTTTCACTGTCATGGTGGCCCTGCCTCTGCTCTTTCTCGCTCTTCCAATGCCATCGTCGCCTTATGGAGCCCTAACGATTTTTTAAGCTTTTGCAAACCTTCTTTATTGATTTCTTTTTACTTCATCGCAGGCCTGGTGTTTCTGATCTGGTTGATGCCACACTAAATTACTCCTAGGCTTAGATCAGATTCCCTTGGTCATTTGTCGCCTCTCAATCTTTGCCACCCCCTGCCATCCTAAATTTGAAGTGCACAGGTTTGTTTTCTGTTTCTCTATACTTTTCTTTTTCATCATTACTAGACTTTTGATGTGTCTGCGATTGAAATTTACTGGGAGGGTACTTCACATTTTGTTATGTTAGGCTATGTAAAGAGGTTTGATTTGGAGCATTATGATGAATATGTAACACCTGCCTCCAATCACCTGCAGTCTTGACCAAAAACTTCAAAATCCCACAAAACACAACCCAGATATCTCAAAACAATTCCCAAAAACTTCAAAACAGTGGAAACCGAACCCAAAATTGCCAGAAAATGGGTTGGGGCCATGGTCACTATACTACCGCTGTGGCTCCGACCTTCCCCTGCTTCGAGATGGCTACTGCCTTCACTGTCACCGTGGCTTGCTTCCTGGAGCCGTGGGACCCCATCTGGTTTTCATAGCAGTAAAACTCAACATCTCGAGGTGAACTTCTGACGTGTATAACTTTATGCTCCGACCTCCGATTGACTTGCTTTCAACTCCTACAAGTCAATCTAGTCTCAACCTATTTATAGACACCAACTTCACCTCAATCCAACTCCAAATGGAGATTATGGACCCCTAATACCATTTTGACCACTTATTGACCAACACTTACCACTAACAACCTCTAATTGCCACCAAAGGCAAGTGGTCACTAAAAGACCATTCATATATGTCCAAAATCCCCAAACCAACTTAACCAAAGGGGTTTCACCTCAAAGGGACCATTCCTCTGAGATTTGACCCTCTTGAACCTCAACTTGATAAAACGGGCTGTAGGCCCTAAAACACACCAATCAGGCCCAATTCCAACTTTGAGCATACAAACACCACAATACAACATTCATATCCCATACAACACAATTCCACATACAAAACCTTTACATACAACATCCATAACAATCCTTACAATGTCATACATCTATTACAAAAACCTTCTATCCTACTTGGCACAAAATACAAATCCAAAATACATACACTACATAGATCTAGTATTGTCACGTCCATTGCTACTCCCGTGGCTTCTCAAGATTAGTGCCAGAACCGTCACATGAAAGGTTAGTTCATGGGAGAGGGGTGTGAGATAAAGTCTCAGTAACCAGGAACACACACACACACATATAACTCATACAATCCATGAATGCAATGTGAAATGAATGGAATGCATGTTCTCCCTCATACACAGCTAGAACCACAAGCTGTCGTCATCACAAGACATTTCATTAGATGATTCCCTTCCAATAGTCGGTAAAGACTGATTTCGGGACATCACCAAGCTCACCTTACCCTAATGCAACCCGGCCAATGGTTACGCTAGAGCTCGGACTGTGGCTCTCCTTCCCCTCGACCTTTACAAATTAATGGTGATTTAGGGAAGGTGTATCTCTAAATCCACTGCCACCTGGCTCTCTCAAGGAGAGAATTTAGTTACATGGATATTTTATTATATCATATTGTCCTCTGCTACCTGACTCTCCCATGGAGAGAATTTAGCGACAGGAATTTTTTTCATATCATCATCTCATATAATATTATATCACCATCACATTATCATCAATCTCTCACTATGTAATCATATGGTGATGATGCCAATGTCATGCAAACATGCCTCTACACACATATATACATCATTATCATCATAAGCATCATATGGACATACTAGCATGCAATGGTATGGGGATGCTACAAATCATACATACACAACATATACAATCATCACATATCAACTAGTCATGCATATCACGATATATAGGAAAACTATACACATACACAATCAATACTGTGGTATGAAAAGAAACATGCATATATACATATATATCGAAATGTAATCACATAAACAAATAACTAGTTACCTTAGGTTGTCAATATCATGCTCACACGAGTTTCACAAACTTTCTTGAATGCCAATCCCATGACTAGCCTTCTCTGAGTAGCCAAACAACCTTCACAATATCACAATTCTTCAATTAACACAGTATACCATTCAACCAAAACCATAATTCAACCACTTTAGGCCTAACCCAAGATTCCAAGACCCCTTTTATGCGTCAATAAGCTCTTAGGAACCATTCAAACATCATACAATTCCATACATTTCGGATTCATAAGAGCCTTAACCAAGAACAACCTAGGGTTAAGCTCAAATCATACGTACACCCTTCAAAACTCACACCCAAGCAACTAGAACACCAAAACACACTTCTTTAATCCCATTTCATCCATTTCAATCGGTGGATTTCATCCCAAACTAGAAATCCCAACATATAACCGAAAAATCTCAAATTTCCACCGAAGAAAATGGAGAAAAAAGAGTAGGGATCACTTACCAAAGTGAATCCAAGCTCTTGAGGTCTGAAAATCACTCCCAAATGGCGGAAACTATGAACCCTAGTAGAGCTCCCTTGGCTCTCCTCCGTTTCTTTCTTTTCCGATCATCCGAAATGAAACGAATTTAAATGAAAATCCCGAATCTCACTGTGTCTCTAAGACATCTCGCCGCGGTGCCACCATGTTCAACTGAAATAACGCCATTGGAATGGCTCTAAACGCGGCGGCCCTGCTCTTTGCCGCTGCATGGAGCACTTTTTCTGCACCACTTGAACCTTCCTCCGTCCTGTTTTCTCCGATTTTGCACACAATGCAAGGAAAGATATCATGAGGGGTGTTACAGAATACAATTACTTGTTATGGCTAGAACTATAAAATCATGATAAATAAATTATTATTCATATTAGTTTATTATTTGAAGTATATTTAAGATGTTCATTAAGAATGAGGAGTCACATTTTTCTACACCTCAATGAAAATGCAGTTTTTGATTGCTTTTTTAATGGATACAGGTGAAGAAAATGCTTATTCATGCAATGAGCAGTGCAATGGGGAAATTTGATAGGGCAAGGTTAGTGATGCAAACTACTTGGAAGTTCTAAATTCTTCTGGTTTCACCATAGAATTGAATAGCACTTCTATTGAGTTTGTGTTAACTCATAATCCTATTTATATATGTAAATATTTGAAAGGGTATTCACTTAGATTAAGTACAAATAAGTACAATTCCAGCGATCACACAATTCTATTAACCTGGGAAGCATAACATGAATACTTGTAACATAATAGAAATATATATTTCATGCAGACATTATTAACCATTGATTAACTTTCTTCTGTGGATGCATGTAGCATAATTTGTTTGTGTTTGGCTTTCTAAGGGATTAAAATTAAAATTATACAATCCATTCTTGTAGTATATATTTTGTTACATCTTACATTTAGAAACATTTCCCATGAAAATTGCTTATTTGATGTATGAAAATATTTTTAGACAAACTCAAACTAATTAAAACTTTAAAATTGTACAAAACTATTTTCACTGCTTTATTGCTCATTGTGCAGTGATTTTTCAAAAAACATAACTAAATGTACAAAAATCATTCTATAGTGATTCAAGTGTCTAAAAATCATGCACATTTTTAATTTTCATGGAAAAATCAGAAACCTGGAAATTAAAGTACCAATGCATACATTTTATTATAAACATATTACTGTTTATTTCGCGTATCTGTTTCTGTCCGAAAACTGAACCTTAATTTTGAAAATTCATTTCTCTTAATATAAAGAGCCATTTGGTGCATACTTAGCATCATTGAAAATTTTTACTGATCTAATTTCTAACCATTATTGTTTCGTACATTTATTCTACTCCTACTAGCCAGGGAAGCAAAATATGTCATCAGAGGTCAGAAATAATGTCTCCTATAGCAGTTTTGGTAAAACAATAATAACTACCATTATATAGCTCTAAATACAGTCAAACTAATGTCATCTTATTTCTAAGACATAGATCTATCCAAACATATAGACCACTGAATTTTTCGAAAGATGTACGAATTTATATAGCAATCAAAAGTAGACAGTATATAAACAGAACATTAACAGTTTTCAGCAAAGTTCCATTACTTTTATTCCTCATGCTCCACATGCTTTCCTTTGTCATGACTCAACCTTAACATTGGTTACCTATGGGGTGAGATTGGGGAATCTCATTAGTCAACTTGCACATGTCATCATGTCATCACAAAATTATTTGAAAACATAATATATTTTCATTAAATCATCAAAACTTCCATGTTGTCTAACAAAATTTCGGCAGCATAACGACTTAATAAATAGGCATCTCGGGGCTTAGCCCTTAACATAAAATAGCCACCAATCATAGAAAAACATTCATAACAATAACATGGCATCATTTACAAATCATTATAACATATACAATATTTATAAGGAATAACATTAAACAAGGGCAAGAGACTACCTTGGAGCTTTACTAACTTTTCTTTAAACCTTACTTTCACTTAGCTTTAGGTCACTTTCTTAACTTAATTGAAGCCTAAAGCATCATTAAACCTTACTTAATAATTTAATATCATCATATAAATTTAACCCAACCATAAACTATAAACTCTTCCCTCAAAATCATATATTGATCCAAATTGAGGAGCAAGAGGGAGGAAGAAAATAACTTAAATTCTAACTAATCTTAAACTAAATAAATAAAGAGAAAATTTAGAAGAGATTTGGAGAAAGAACTTACCTTGAAAGACCCCTACTTGTCTTCCCCTTCTTTCTCCTTCCTTCCTTCTTCTTTTTCTTCCTCTTTCTTTTTCCTTCTTTTTCTTCCTCTTTCCTCTTCCTTTTCTCTCTCTCACACTACCATTCTCTTCTTTTTCTTTGGCTTGCGTGAGTGAGTTGTGAAAAATGAGGGAAGGGGTGGGGGTATTTATAAGGAAGGCTGGTGGTTATGGGCCATTAAATCGAGATTTAATCCGATAGCTCATAATTATTCTCACATTTAATATACCAATTACCCATTATACCCCTTGATATTTTTGGGCATGTGAGAGAGTAAGGAAGGGCAAAAATGTCTAACTTTTCCCTCCTTACTTTATGTCAAATCAGAAAAAGTAGATAGTATACTTTTTACTTTTGTAGATAAATTTGACTCTGCTTTGATTACTTTTTGAACTGGATTTTCTATTATACTCAGTATCCTTCCCGTTTACTTTATCTAGGGGACCTATTATCTTTTTCTTTTATTGTTTTCATGTAAAGTCCACCTATCTTACTTACTTTTTACTATTTATCTCCTCCGATATTTACTATTTATATGGGACCCCGTCTTTTACTAGATTTATACTTTTTTGCCTCTCCGGACCCACATTACCAGTATTACTTGTACTTTTAACTTGCACCGGAGTATTTAAAATATTATTTTCTTTGTCTTATTGAAAATAATAATTTTTCCCTTTTTAAGTCCCTTTTTATATTTTAGGATATTTTAAGTCTTAAACTAATTTAATTAAATATCCAGGCTTTCTCAATCATCATAAATTAATCGAGAACATATTAATATCATTTATAATATTATCTGGTCATAATATTTAGACATGAAAAATGGAAATGTTACATATTTTCTGCTGCTAATATTTCTGTGAAGCAATTAACTGTTTATTTATTTCTAGTTTGTGATTCTGTTTCTTTATTTTTCTGGTAGGGAGAAACCTAAGGCTCAATTCAGGATCTTTTACTTGAAGACTGTGGATCTCAGCTTTTTCGGTAATATATAGATAACAATATAATATTTTGTTTTGTGGTAGCTAATATCATTGTGAAAGGCCCTCTTGATGTTGTTAGATATGCTGGCTTCCTAAAAGGGGGTGAATTGGGAAAATTAAAATTTTCTGCAAAGGTTAAGAGAGTGGTGAAACTAAGAGTGATAGTAAAAACAGAGTATAAAATATAACAAAGTGAAAACAGGATAAGGAAAGAGAAGACATAGATATTTATCTTGGTTCGGTCTCTTTCTCTTGACCTACATCCAGTCCTCAAGCTACCATTTAAGATTTTCTACTAGTTTGCAAGAATTCGGTGGGCTTCTTACAATGTTTTAGTACAACTTGATGCTCTATTCTAAGAGCTTACAATCTCACTCTTTGCACTTTAGCTAAATGCTTCCTAAATCCCTTGTGAAATCTCCTCACAAGAAAATCTTTCTTTCAAATGAAGATAAGATTAATTACAAAGAATAAACTCTCTAATTTAGAGTGTATATGAAAGTTGAAGTACATGATATGAAGTATGTGAGAGCAGAAGACTTTGACTCGAGAATTCAGCAAAGTTTTTGTATATATAATGTAAAATCATTACCCACATCTTCAAATAAAGTTCTATTTATAGATTTATGTCTTAACTATACGTTAGAAACAAGATCTAGTCATTAAAGATGTTATCCAATAGTTACTCTGAAAAACTATCCGTTCACCAACCGTATTTAATGCATGTGACATTCAAAGTTCGAATTTTGGTATGTCAACAGATGAATTTCGCAGAGACTGAAAGCTAAAAACTTTAACGTTGAACCTCAAAGTTCATCTGTTATAAAGCAAAGTTCGAATTTTCATTTTTGGAAAATGTTTCTATATTGGAACATACGAATTTTTAAGTTTAAAGTTCTTCTAGTAAGTGTGAATAGTTGTTCTATATTGCTACAGTGTCCTCAAAGTTCGAATTTTGGTGCCCAAAATTCGTCTGTCAGTGGGCAGCTCAATATGGTACAATAGTTCTTCTTTTCAAAATTTGAATTTTCAAATACCAAAGTTTGTCTGTCAAAGAGATCTCTTATCAGAATTGTATAAAAAACCGGACCAAACTGGCTGGTTCGACCGGTTCGACTAGGAACAGGCCCCTGGTCCAGTCCGGTAGCAGCTGGAAACCGGGGGGGATCAGAACCGGTGGGAACCGGTTAAGAACCGATCAAACCGGTCAAAAACCGGTACAAAACTGGGTTAAACCGGTACCGATTTTCTTTCTTTTTTTAAATTTTTAAATTTTTTTAAAATATTTTTTAAAATAAAATAACATTATTTTTAGTACTAAGTAGTATTATTTTTAGTATAAATTTTTTTTCTATATTATAATATGTTATAAGTATTATTATGATACATAATGATTAATAATGATAAATTTATGTAACAAATAATATGAAAATAGAATATCAATTGACTATATTATCAAAAATATATTAATTTATTCACAACCGGTCCGACCCCAATCCGACCATTGAAACTTGAACCGTTGCCTCTTCTGGTTCAATGACCGATCCAGTTTTTAATACCTTGCTTATCAGACTTAATTCAAAGTTCAAATTTCTGAATACTAAAATTCGTATGTTAAAAGATTATCATAACAGACTTGCAGGCTATCTTTTCAAAGTTCAAATTTTCAAAATCAAAGTTCGTCTATCAGAGGATTAACTTAGAACTCTTTTTAAACTTCACTTTCAGATGAACTTTGACATATTTTCAGATGAATTTTTCATTTTTCATAATTTGTGTTTTATCCAAAATTCAAATTTTCAAAGATGAAATTCATCTGTCAAAGGGTCCTCTTTTCTGACTAACATATTTTCACTCCAAAATTCAAATTTCAGATACCAAAATTCGAATTTTCAAAGTAACAAATCAAGTTTAACACTTCAAAGTTTATCTGTTAATGGGTATTTTTAAAATGTTTCATGAATTATCGTAAAAACACATTTTTAAAACATTCTCTTGCAGGATCAAAGTGTTTTACTCATTTTGAATACAATAAGAAATCCTATATCTAATCTTATGCTTGTTTTTCTTTGATTTCTTCACTTGAGATCTTTTGTACACCTTTGATAACTTCCTTCCAAACTCTAGTTGGTTTAGAATTATCAAAACACTTGATTTAACATTCTTCCCCTTTTTGATGTTAACAAAATAACTTGAAAACTGGATTAGTACTTGGGTTTGCTTTAAAGAGCTCCCCCTCAACATATGCATTAAAATTCGAAAATAAGTGCATCATGTACAGCAAATCAAATAGGGAATCTCATTAATTCATTCGTAGTTTCAGTACAGAGATATGACATTGCAAACACAAAATTCAAATAGTGAATCTTATTAATTCATTCATAGTTTCAGTACAGAGATATGACATTGCAAACACAGAATTCAAAAGCAAGATTATCATTCATAAAACAACACTACAAGAAAGATCAAGCAATCATAAGATCTAATCACTTCTTATTGGGCTTGGGCTTCTTACTATAGGTCTTGCCAGAAGGTTCTACAGCAGATTTTCTAGTTTGCTCGAATGACTTCTCCCTCTTTTTGGCATCATCAGGAAGTTTAACATGTATAGCAGAAGAAGGGATTTGAGATACTGGAATTACTTTAAGAGGCATATGAACAAAAGGTAGGTCAAGATTAAGCTTTAGAAGAGGTGCAGAAGCTTCAGGGCTTATGTCCTCATCATCAAAGACCTCAAGAAGCTCCTACATTTCTTGCCTAGAAAGAGTCAATTTAGCCCTTAATTCCTCTGAGAGACCATAGGCAGAAAGAGGTGAGGGAGCAGGAGCAGGAGAACGAAACATTTCTTCAAGCCTTAGTCTTTGGGCTTGCAAAATAGCATAATGGGAAGTGGCTGCTAGATCTACATATGGTACAATGCTTTTCTCCTCATTCATGGCAGCTTATGTGAATGGTGCGGTAGAGATGGCTACCACCAGTTTCTCCACTTGCTTAGATTCTTGAATAGAAAGAATTGACTCCTGAGCATCTTCAACAATAGGCTCATGGGAGCTTGATTCTCAAGGAGCCTCTTCCTCCATGCCATGGTCCAAGGGAGGACCAGGGCTTACCTCATTCCTGGAGGCCTGTGGAATGGTCATGGTGCCAGCAGCCTCAGTAGCAGGTATATCATCATCTGGTTCAAGGGAGGCTAGCACGAAAGGACTTGGAGGCTCAAGAGTAGGAGACCTGACAAGCTCAAAGAATCCTAGCTGAGGTAGAGCTGATGGGGAGGAAATGTCACTCCTAATGTCTTCATATGTATCAGCAACCACTTTTATATTCTTTGCCAACTGATGAATCTGATCTTGCAGATGAGTAAATTTGGCATTTTGCTCATCCCTAATAATCAACATAAGTGTAGAGAGATTGTCATACAACTCAGTGATCTTAGTTAACTTTGTCCAAGTTAAGGGAGTGGATGACATATATGTCTGAGTGGGCTAAGATGGAGATGAGATAGGCTGAGAAGGCAGAGGCATGGACTTTGGAGCAACCTTAGAGGTTCCTACTTGTTGCTGTGAGACATCTTCTTCAAAGAATAGATCTTCTGTCTTTCCATATATATAATGCTAAAATCATTACCCATAACTTCAAATGATGTTATATTTATAGATTTAGTTCTTAACTATATGTTAGAGACAAAATCTATCCGTTGGAGAAGTTACCCAATGGTTACTCTGAAAAATTATCCATTCACCAACCGCATTTAATGCTTCTGACATTCAAAGTTTGAATTTTGGTTGGTCAACAAACGAATTTCGTAGAGACCAAAAGCTAAAGACTTCAACGTTAAATTTCAAAGTACGTCTGTTGTAAAGCAAAGTTCAAATTTTTATCATTGAGAAATTTTTCTGTTTTGGAATATACGAATTTTCAAGTTAAAAAGTTCTTCTTAAAAGTATGAACAGTAGTCCCAATTCGTCTGTCAGTGGGCAGCTCAATAAGGCATAATAGTTCATCTTTTGGAAATTCGAATTTTCAAGATTCAAAGTTCGTCTGTCAGAGAAAACTCTTATCAGACTTAGTTCAAAATTTTGAATTTCTAAATACCAATATTTGTATGACAACAGATTGTCATAACAGACTTGCAAGTTTTGTTTCTAAAATTCAAATTTTCAATATCAAAGTTCGTCTGTCAGTGGGCTATCTTGGAACTCTTTTTTAACTTTGTTTTCAAATGAACTTTAACATATCCTCAGACAATTTTTTCATTTTTCATGAATTGTGTTTTGTCAAAAATTCAAATTTGCAAAAGCTAAAGTTCGTCTGTCAGAAAAGGCTCTTATCAGACTTGTTTCAAAGTTCAAATTTTTGCAGTCAAAGTTCGTCTATCAGAGAAGGCTCATATCAGACTTGTTTCAAAGTTCAAATTTGCAGTCAAAGTTCGTCTGTCAGAGAAGACTCTTTTCAGACTTGTTCATTTCAAATTCGAAATTTGAATTTCCAAAGCCAAAGTTTGAATTTTCAAACTTCATCTGTTGATTGGTATTTTTCAAATATTCCATAAATTAACATAGAATCATAGTTTTTAAACATCTTTTTGCCAATTTAAAGTCTTTTACTCAATTTAAACACTGTTAGAGATTCTACATCTATTCTTGTGCTGGTTTTTCTTGAATTTCTTCACTTGAGATCTTTTGTGTAACTTTGATATCTTCTCTCCAAACTCTTGAAAGTTAGTTTGGAATCATCAAAACACTTGATTCAACAGCATATGGTAGGGTGGAGTCTTTCCTCTGATCTTTTACTTTGATCATGCATTGGAGGATGATGTGGCCCATATTGATTAGCTTGCCACGCATGATTGCTGCCATCACATGTGCTTTAGCCCTTGTGATCTAATTAAAACTGCCTCCTTTGTTGAAAATAATCCTAAATGCAATGTAGTGTAGGATTCTAACTTGGGTATTGAGGTCAGTGGGCTTTAACAAACTCAGAGGTGGCCTGTTTTCTTTTCTTTTGAACAAAGTGTTCAGAATTGTACTTTCTTTGTAGTTCAGGAAAGGCCCTCCTTCTTCTTCTACAGTCTCAGCTTCATCCATGTATTTTGAGGTAGTGATGTCAATTTTCAATTCATCTTGCCCTGGAATCTCTAATACTTCATTGAAGGTCTCATCTGTCAGCCAGATGGTCCTTGATCTTAGATCTACTTCCCAATTCTTCTTGCTATTGTACTTTAAGGAGGCATACCAAGTCTTAACAACCTCATCATCAAATCTTTCTAGAATTTCTAACAAATTCTTGTATCTTATCATCCAAAGCTCGAGATCAAAGTTGTTAGAAATCAGGAAGTCTTCCAAATTTACACAGTGAGGCTTAATTACTTTTTTATTGACAAATTTGGTAGTATACTCTCCCAGAATATGAGCATTACTCCATAATGGCAGCGTGGTTAACTAATATTCTCTAGATTCAGTGCTGGAGGAGGAAGAAGAGGCAGGAGAGATATAAGTAACAAGAACAGCAGGCTCAGATTTCTTTGAGGGAGTAGGAGCAGATTTGTTCGAGTCTGCTTTAGGACTTATTTTCTACTTTTTGGAAGGAGTTGTCTTGCTAGATTTGCCCTTCCTTTTCTGACTCTTACCCTTCTTGGAGGCATATTGGGATTTGACAGTTCTCTTTGGTTGTGACTCTCCTCTCCTAACTACTGGATTTTTAACTCTCGCTATTCTCGTAGGTGAATGATTCAGAAAGATGCTAAGAATGGGTTTATAAGGTGTGAAAAGAAGTTTAATCGGTGAGAAATAAAGATTCGTGAACAGAGTTTATGGGAATTAAAGAGAGAATTTAAACAGACTTGAGAGAGAGATGGATAGGGATGCGTCTATTCAGAGAAAGACCTTCAGTTTTAACGTATGTAACTATTAAACAGATAAATTTTGAAAGGTCAAAATTCAAATTTCGAGCAATTACAAGTTAATTCATATGGAGAGGCTTACTGATAGACGAATTTTCATTTGGAAGTTCGTCTGACAGAGGCTTAGTTTTGAGAACAAAAAGTGAACAGACGAACTTTGTTTCAACAAAGTTCAAACTTTGCAAGATTCAAATAATAAACAAACATGAATAATACAGAAAACAGACGAATTTTACTTATGAAAGTTCATCTTGTAGAGACCCAATTATGAGAGCATATTTCAACAGACGAATTTTGATTCACAAATTTCAATTTCAAAATTTTGTAGGGAGTTTCTAAAATGCATATTTTGCGATATGGAGATTTGTATAACAATCATTTTGAATAGAGATAACATTAGCATTTTATTTCTGAAATTCAAATTTCCACTATTCAACGGATGAATTTCGAGGGTTAAGAGAGAACTGTTATACTATGTAGCCAACTAAAATTCATCTGATGGGCATCTAAGTTCGAATGTTGAGCATGCTAATTTTTTCAAAAACACAATTCATTGTGGAAATTCGTCTAATAATCATCTAAAATGCAAATTTCAAATTTCTTAACTTACAGAACAGATCCAGAAGTTCAAGTATTTGGCTTCCTTCAGTATCTTTTGATTGTGCAGATCTAATTAGCTCCATTATACAAATCTGTTGTCACTTAAACTTATGAGGAGCACCTGTAACTTATATCAAACTCACTGCGATGCTAGTATTAATCCAATATTATAAATTTTTAAATAGATGTATATAAGGACTTACTTACAGTTCATTGAGATTTACCATACCCAATTCCCTTATGATTTTACAATGTCTATCTTCTGCAAGAGGCTTGGTCAGAATATCAGCAACTTGATCTTCAGTAAGGATGTATTCCAATCTAATATCTTCTTTTAGAACATGATCCCTTATAAAATGATGCCTAACTTCAATATACTTTGTCCTTAAATGCATAACAGGATTCTTTGTGATGTTGATAACACTTTGATTGTCACACATTATTAGTATTTCCTTTATCTCAATCTCACAATCTTCAAGCTGCTATTTCATCCAAATGACTTGATTACAACAGCTGCCAGCAGCAACATATTCAACTTCTATAGTGGAGAGAGCCACACTGTTCTGCTTCTTGCTGAACCATGAAACCAAGGATCCTCCAAGGAACTGACTTGTTCCACTTATGCTTTTTCTGTTAGTTTTGGGTCCAGCAAAGTTAGTATCAGTGTATCCTCTGAGTTCTTCTCCGTTGCCCTTTGGGTACCAAAGTCCCATTTGTGATATTCCAATTAGATATCTGAAGATTTGTTTCACAGCAGTTACATGGGATTCTTTAGGACATGATTAGAACCTTGCACACATACAAACACTGAACATAATGTCAGGTCTACTAGCTGTTAGGTATAACAAGGATCCAATCATTCTCCTATATTGAGTTATGTCAAAGGTTTTTCCTCCTTCATCCATATCAAGCTTTGTTACAGTAGCCATAGAAGTTCCCATTGACTTAGCTTTTTCTATGCCAAACTTTTTCAGCAACTCTTTCAGATATTTTGATTAATTGAGGAAGATACTATCATCACATTGCTTAATTTGCAATCCAAGGAAGAAGTTGAGCTCACCCATCATTGACATTTGGAATTCACCCTGCATTTGCTTAGAGCAATTCTTGTAAAGAGATTCATTAGTAACATCAAATATAATATTATCAACATAAATTTGAACAATAAGTCCTTGTTTTCTTTCTTGGTGAACAAAGTAGTATCTAATTTTCCTTTATTGAATCCCTTTTCAGTTAGAAAATTGCTTAGCCTTTCATACCATGCTCTAGGAGCTTATTTTAAGCCATAAAGAGCTTTCTTCAGTTTATAAACATGGTTTGGTTTTGTTGAGTCCTCAAAACCTGGAGGTCGATCAACATAAACCTCCTCCATGATATATCAATTTAAAAAAGCACTTTTTATATCCATTTGATATAACATTATGTTTTTCATACATGTATAGGCCAATAGGATTCTAATTGCTTCTAATCTTGCAACTTGAGCAAAAGTTTTCTCAAAATCAATAATTCTTCTTGATTATATCATTTGGCAACTAATCTTGCTTTATTTCTAATAATTGTTCCTGATTCATCAAGTTTATTTCTAAAAACCCATTTAGTGCCAATAATAGGGAGATTTTTAGGTCTAGGTACTAAATCCCAAACTTGATTTCGTTCAAACTTATTAAGTTCATCTTGCATAGCTAGAATCCAATACTCATAGGTTAAGGCTTCTTCAGCACACTTAGGTCAATTTGGGAAATGAAAGCACAATTGATCATTTGATCTCTAAGTTGTTTTTTGATTTTAACTTTCTCCTGAACATCCCCAATCACTTGATCAATAGGATGATTCTTTTAATATCTCCAAGCTCTAGGGAGTTCTTGAGACATTTTCTCATTGCATTCAAATTCAAGATCTTTCTCCTGAATATCTTCCTCTATGTTAGTAGATTCAGATATTTTTGGAGGTTCGATTTTATCTTCTTCAGAAAAATCTAAGTTCTTGAAGATAGAGATAAGATCATCTTCATCAATGACATGCTTGGAAACTATTTCATTTTCAATAAACACAACATGCATAGATTCTTCTACTGATCTAGTCTTTTTATTAAAAACTCTATATGCTTTACTCCTATTAGAGTAGCCAAGAAATATACATTCATTAAATTTGGAGTCAAACTTACCCAAATTCACATTTCCATTGTTATGGATGAAACATTTATAGCTGAACACATGCAGATGTGAAAGGTTTGGCTTCTTCCCCTTGTATAGCTCATAAGGAGTCTTCCCCAGAATTGGTCTGATGTAGGCTCTGTTAATGATATAACTTGATGTGTTTACTGCATCAACTCAGAATACTTGAGGGAGTTCCTTTTCATTTAGCATTGCTCTTGCCATTTCTCCAATTATTCTATTCTTCCTTTCTACCACTCCATTTTGCTGAGGAATCCTTGGTGTTGAGAAGTTGTGATCAATTCCATGTTCATCACAGTACTCCAAAAAACTTAAATTTTCAAATTTTCCTCTATGATCAGACCTGATAGACACAATAGAAATACTTTTTCCATTTTGCACTTTCTTAGCAAAGGTTACAAATACATCAAATGTTTCACTTTTGGAAGAAAGAAACAAAGTCCAGGTAAATCTAGAGTAATCATCCACAATCATAAGAACATATAGCTTTCCACCAATACTTTTTACTCTAGATAAACTATCAGATCCATATGCAATAGTTGCAGTGGTCTAGATGTGGTGACTATATTTTTAGATTTGAAAGATGACTTAGTTTGTTTTCCTTTGAGGCATGCATCACATTCCTTGTCTTTTTCAAAAGAGATTTTTGGTAAGCCAGTGACTAACTCATTCTTAATCAATTTTGATAACTGGTTCATGTTAACATGTGCCAGTCTTCTATGCCACAACCAACTATCATTATCTTGACTAATTAAACAAATAGAATCTAAGGAAAGAAGTTCATCAAGATCAATAATATAGCAGTTACCATATTTGAGCCTTGAGGATTACTTTATGATTACTTTTTCGGATGACCAAGCAGAACTTTGAGTCAAACAGTACCCAGTTCCCTTTGTCACATGTCTGACTCACACTTAGTAGGTTGTGGTTAAGGCCAATTACAAACAGCATATCTCTTATAGATGTTTCAGAATTCTTAGCCACAATGTCAATGCCAACTATTTTGCCATATTAGTCAACTCCAAAGATCACATTTCCTTCTTTCTTATCTCTAAGGGTGATGAACTTCTCCTTATCACCAGTCATATGGCTTGAGCAAGCACTGTCTATATACCATCTGTTATTGTTTCTTGCTTTAAGACAAATCTACAAAATAAGGTTCAGAATTTCTTTTTAGGTACCCAAATTTGCTTGGGTCCTTTTCTGTCAGTGGCATTTTCACTAAATACAAATGTGCCTTTGGGAACTCATTCTACCTTCATGTCAAGTCCATTTTTCTTCAATAAACATGAACTGAAAATGTGTCTCTTCTTGTTACAGAAGTGACAGGTGGTAAGGGGACTGCTAGATTATGATGCAGGAAGAAAACAATGCAAATAATACTTTTGTTTCACATATTTTGGTTGGACATCGGATTCAATGCATTTTAAGTGTGATTTTTCTTTTCATGTCTATCAGCATGCACAAAATGCCTAATATACAGGTTTTGATTTTTCTTTTTAATCTTTTCTTTGACTGCATGCGGCTCATAGTCAAGTCCAGCTTTTCCTTGTGTAATTCTCTGACTTCCTATTAAAGCAAACAACATATCTTTGCCCTTAATAAGTCTAGTCATGCTCTTCAATAGATAATCATTAGTTTGCTTTAATTCAATACATGATGTACAGCAAGCAGATTCAGCTCTATACAAAGATGCAGTGTCAAAGATATTACACTTAGATTCTAACTTGCTAATCTTTTTCTTAACCTACTTTAGTTCTTTAGCAGTCTTAATGAACCCATCATGCAGATCATGAAATGCATCAAGCAATTCAAAATATGAGGGTTCTTATTCATATACCTCATCTTTATGATCACTATTGGATGAGATTGGAGTTTCTTCATATGTAAATGTCATCAAGTAGATATTGGCAATTTCATCTTCATTATCATATTCTTCATCTGAGCTGTTGCCCCAGATTGATGAGATGTATGCCCTCTTCTTCTTACCCTTGTCAGCAGCTTTCTTTCTTTTTTCTTACTTCTTTAGGAATTATGGACAATCCCATTTGATGTTCCTTTGCTTTTTGCATTCATAGCATGTGATAGGCTCTTTTCCTTTTTTCTTGCTATCTCCAATTACTATTTTCTTGAAGAATCTTTTATTTCTTTTCTTGTTATAGAACCTTCCAAATTTTCTAACAATCATAGCTAGAGTCTCTTTATCTAATTCATCACCATCATCAGATTCTTCTTCTTTCTCTTCTGTAGCTTTTAAAGCAAGGCCGTTCTTTTTCCTGTCTTGCCCTGCTTCCTTAAGAACCTTTATTTTTCCCTCATACTCTTCAAGATTACCGAAGAGTGATGTGATAGAGGCCATTGACTCTCCTCTAACTTCCTTCATTATTGTTACTTTTGGTTGCCAATCTAGAGAAAGAGCTCTAAGGATTTTTTTCAACATTCTCTGGCTGAGTGTACTCCTTACCAAAACTCTTTAGTTGATTAACAATGAGGGTGAATCTCTTTTATAGCTCTTTGATACTCTCACCTTCCATCATTCTGAAGCTTTCATACTCGCCAATGCAGGAGTTTAATTTGTTCTCCCTTACTTCAGTGGTTCCTTCATGAGTGATTTCTAGAGTGTCCCACATACCTTTGGCTATGGAACATTGTGATACTCTGTAGAATTCATCCTGGTTTAATGCACTGACCAGGTAGTGTTTTGCCTAAAGTTCAGTAAGACTCTTATCTTCCTCATTCCACTCATCTTCTGGCTTCTCCTTGTATTTCCCATCATCCTGCAGCTTCATTGGGGTAAAATCTTCCTTCTAGATGACAGACCAAATGTCCATATCAATGGACTGAAGATAGATTTGCATTCTCATCTTTCAGTATCCATAGTGTTTTCCACTAAAACCAAGTGGTCTGTTTATGTTGTTTCCCTCAGGTAGAATGCTTTCTCCAAAGCGAGCCATTAAATTTCTTGGATTGTTAGATCCTTTGTTTGGGAGTCCGAGCTCTAATACCACTTGTTAGATATGCTGGTTTCCCAAGAGGAGGTGAATTGGGAAGATTAAAATTTTCTGTAAAAGTTAAGAAAGTGGTGAAAACAAGAGTGACAGTAAAAATAAAATATAAAATATAACCAAGTGAAAACAAGATAAGGGAAGATAAGACACAGATATTTATCTTAATTCGGTCTCTTTCTCTTGACCTATGTCCAGTCCTCAAGCTACTACTTGAGATTTTCCACTATCTTGTAAGAATTCGGTGGGCTTCTTGCAATGCCTTAGTACAACTTGATGCTCTATTGGAAGAGCTTACTATCTCACTCTTTGTACTCTAGCTAAGTGCTTCTCAAATCCCTTGTGAAATCTCCTCACAAGAAAATCTTTCTTCCAAATGAAGATAAGATTAATTACAATAATTGAACTCTCTAATTTAGAGTGTATATGAAAGTTAAAGTACAAGATATAAAGTATGTGAGAGCAGAAGACTTTGACTCAAGAATTCAGCAGAGTTTTTGTATATATAATGTAAAATCATTACCCACATCTTCAAATGAAGTTCTATTAATAAATTTATGTCTTAACTATATGTTAGAGACAAGATCTAGCTATTAGAGATGTTACCCAACGGTTACTCTGAAAAACTATTTGTTCACCAACCACATTTAATCCGTCTGACATTCAAAGTTTGAATTTTGGTGTGTCAACAGACGAATTTCGCAGAGACTGAAAGTTAAAGACTTTAATGTTAAACCTCGAAGTTCGTCTGTTATAAAGTAAAGTTCGAATTTCTATCTTTGGAAAATGCTTCTATGTTAGAACATACGAATTTTTAAGTTTAAAGTTCTTCTGGTAAGTGTGAACGGTTGTTCCATATTGCTATAATACCTTCAAAGTTCGAATTTTGGTGCTCAAAATTTGTCTTTCAGTGGGCAGCTCAAAATGGTACAATAGTTCTTCTTTTCAAAATTCAAATTTTCAAATGCCACAGTTCATCTGTCAGAGAGATCTGTTATCAGTCTTAATTCAAAGTTCGAATTTCTGAATACTAAAATTTGTATGTTGAAAGATTGTCATAACAGACTTGCAGGCTATCTTTCCAAAGTTCAAATTTTCAAAGTCAAAGTTCATCTGTCAGAGGACTAACTTAGAACTCTTTTTAAACTTCACTTTTAGATGAACTTTGATATATCTTCAGATGAATTTTGCATTTTTCATAATTTGTGTTTTACCTGAAATTCAAATTTTCAAAAATGAAATTTGTCTGTCAGAGGGTCCTTTTTTCTGACTAACATATTTTCACTCTAAAGTTCAAATTTCATATACCAAAATTCAAATTTTCAAAGTAACAAATCAAGTTTAATACTTCAAAGTTTGTCTGTTAGTGAGTATTTTTCAAATACTTCATGAATTATCATAAAAAACACATTTTTAAAACATTCTCTTGCATGATCAAAGTGTTTTACTCATTTTGAATACAGTAAAAAATTCTATATCTAATTTTATGCTTGCTTTTCTTAGATTTCTTCACCTGAGATCTTTTGTACACCTTTAATATCTTCCTTCCAAACTCTAGTTAATTTGGAATCATCAAAACACTTAATCTAACAGATGTATGGTATATGAGGGGATGGCAAAATTTGAATCCTTTTAATGTATATTCTCACAGAAGATGATAATGATGTAGAATTAAAGGCACTCTTAAAAGTAAAATGCATTTGCATTAGATTATGTATTCCTAACTTTCCTCCTTCTCCACACTAACACCTAATTCTAACCTCTTTTCTCTTCTCTTATACGCTTCGTCCTTCTCTTTCGTGGACTCTCGTTTTTGAAAATTAATTTTTTTTTCTTTGGTGCTTATGTAACACCAGTACATATACGTTTATCATATATAATTTAATAGAATATGAAAGATATGATAATTTTTAAAATTTTTAAAATTTTAAGATATGAATATAAGGATATTTATACATATATATATATAATATTATTTATATAATTATTTATATGTATAATTAATAAATCAAATTATTAAAAGAAAAAATAATTATTAAATATTCTAAAAATTATAGTATAAATGTTAGAATATATAAACCATAAAATATTTTCAGTAAAAAGCTATAAAATATTTATAATAACTTATAAATAAAATCTTTATAGTTTCTTCTCAACAAAGAAATATCTTGTGAAAAAAAAATATTACAATTTTACAAATATTTATGAGATTATTTTTTCTGCCTTCCCATAAAATTAAAAAGTTGTTCCATTTTATTATTAAAATTTGAAGTAATATAAATAAGTACAAAATGGTATAAATATATATATATATATGCATACACAAATATAATACATATATCATATCAGACGTATTTTTTTAAACCTCCAGTGCTTTATTCCTGCTTGCTGGTCTTTTTTCCTTTTTTTCTCTACCTTAACCGACCTTCTTTTTTGTTTCTTTAATTAGTTTCAATCCCATTTGACATTTCGTGTCCCATTCTCTCACTGAAGATGTGGTTTCGTTATTCGTGGGTGGTAAGTAATATTAATTTGTTATAAAACTATTAAAAATATGAATAAGAGAAATTTTAGAGAAAAGAAATGGGGGGAGTAAACTTTTTATTTACATAGATTTCATGTATATACAATACTTTATGTTAGACCTCTATTTATAGGCCTCCAACTCTAGAAAATAACTTCAAGAGTTATAATTATATAAATGGAAGAATTAATTTACATAATTGTGCAATATATAGCATTTGGGGGTTATATGTATTAATCATATAAAACTCCTAATAAGTCATTGATTTGGAGGCTTTAGAGCTTTTTAAGTGAGGAATTCCAATAGACATGGAGATTATAGAGTTTTGAAGGTTATAAACATCCACATAATTTATACAATTTTATAACACTCCCCCTTATGTCTATAACAAATATTGTGTCTCATTAAGACCTTACTAGAAAACATCTAATGGGATAAAAATCTAGTTAAGGAAAAAGAGTATACAACATTTAAATAACCATTAAAGCTACCTCATTAAAAATCTTACCAGGAAAACCCAGTGGGACAAAACCTTAGTTAATGAAAAAAGAGTACAACATAATCTTTACTCCCCCCAATGAAAACATCATTTATTATTATGATAACTCTTTTTCTAATGAGAGAAATACTACTAATATCAAATATAATCTAAAGCATATTTTTTAACCATAAATTAGCATATTCATAATAGTTCTTCAGGAACTAATTAGTTAATTTTACTATATGAAATTCATCAAAACATCAAAACTAACAAAATTTATATTTACATATATCATCAGTTTATTTTTCTATTAACAAAATACTTTAATATTGCTATTTCTAGAACACATTGAAAATATAAGATATAAAGCGTGGGATCAAATATTTCTTTTACTTTTTTTTTTTATATCTCTTTATTATATTTGGGAAAAATCATTGCTTCCTGTAGATATATTTTGTAACATTCCACAATTCATCCGATAAACTATTGAGAAAATTCATGAAATATCAGAAAAAAAAATTTGCATAGATGAAAGTACTTGAGCATCCAGCAAAAAAAAATTGATATTTTGTGACTTAATTAAAAGTAAATAAAGTTGATGGAAATAACTGAAATAATTCATTATTAAAAAAAATTAAGATCCAAAATACCCCTAAATATAAAATTAAGGGTAAATATGACATTTCAATTTTTTTCCTCTCAATTTTTTTAAAGGATACAAATTTATTCATAAAATATTCTATGCTCAATTCTTCATAATAAGATTATCTTAGTATTATCTAAATGCTTCTATTGAAAAGTATGTCTAAAAAAACTTCATCAAGATAACAATTTTCATTCCCAAGAAATTCATCATATATGAAACCAGAATAGAACTAGAAAGTTTGAATTTTACTTAAGTGCATTTTAGTTTTTTTTTAATTCAAGTGTCACATAAATATATGAATAAAATATAAATGACAAAATATATGTGTATGTGAACAAAGTACGAAGGATATCACAATATGACCAATAATCAATTTTTTTTAATTTAATTATTTTATAACCATTTTTCTCAATATTTTATGATCATTTTGTCTTCATAACCACATTCGTATTTCTCACTTTTAATAAACTATTTATCCATATCTATATGACCTCTAACTATATTATAATCATTACTCATAATTTTATTTCAATGATCATGACCAAAAACTTCAACACTTATATAATCATGGCAATATGTTTTTTCAATAGCCATGACAAATCATTGTTGCCTTTTAATGGCTAATTTACATAATGCTCATATGTGGTCATTAGTTTGCTCATCACCATATTAAATTTGAAGAATTTTCAATACTTTTAGTGACATAAAATCTACACATTATTAGCCTTTTAGCGTTTCAGCAAAGTTATCTTTAAAAGTTATCAACTTTTTTTTTGCCATAATATATATAAACCATTAATCTTCTGGATCATGGTATTCAATAATCATCAAAGTATCAAATTGCCACAAATTCTTTTATAAATTTATATAATTCATGGAGACCATAAGATATATTTTTTAATCAAAATCAAAGGTGATGTGGCTTTTGGTCAACTAATCGCAAGATCAAAAGTACTATAACTGTTAGCTATCTAATTATATGATTTTAAAATATCAAATTCATCATTGTTATATTATAGATCACATAAACTTTTAAATAAAATATATAGTATAATAATAGATAGTAAAGATCAAAATAAAATTTTTACCATAGTAAAGATAAAAAAAATAAAATTCTTCCTTCTATAGATATTGCATAATTCTAATTTCCCTTACAATTAACCGAATAAATTGGAGAAGACTTCATTTTAGAGAATTTGGATCAAACCATCTCTCCTTCAAGAAATGGAAACGCGTAGTGATTCTACCTCTTATATAAAAGTTGGTAGAGACTCATATTGGTAACGTGTTATAAAACTATTAGAAATATAAAAAAATAAGAATAAAAAAAAATTTTAGAGAAAAGAAATGGGGGAGTATACTTCTTATTTATATAGATTTCATTTGTATACAATACCTTATGTTATACCTCTATTTATAGATCTCCAACTCTAAAAAATAACCTCAAGAGTTATAATTATATAAATAGAAGAATTAATTTATATAATTGTGTAATATATAGCATTTGGGGGTTATATGTATTAATCATATAAAACTCCTAATAAGTCATTAATTTGGAGGTTTTAGAGTTTTAAGTGAGAAATTTCAATAAACATGGAGGTTATGGAGTTTTGAAGATAATGAACATCCGTATAATTTATATAATTTTATAACATAATTTAATTTTTTCTTTCTTAAAAATACCAAAAGACCAACAGGTCTAAGCTGTTATGTTCCCGTACGTGCTGGGTTTATCTCGATTGCCACATTGTCCATTAGAAGATTAGAATTTGTTTTTTTTTTTTTGTCTGGGACTGACATTAGAAGATTAAAGTTTACCTACAGTTTAATGAATTATACTTTAGTTCTTAATATAAGTTATATTCTGAAAAAAAAATTCTTATTCCCATATCCAAGACATTTTGAAAAATTTTACATTAATTATTTTCTCTAATGAAGAGATAAAAAGTTAACTTGATGTGATTAACAAAGGTAATGGTGGAAAGTATTAAAATTTTTTTAACAAATTTAATTATTTAACTAATTTTTAACTTATTTTTTTATTATGTGTGGAATAGTCAGAAATTAATTATTATTAATTAATAAGATAATTAATCATTTAATTTCATATCAATAATTAAATAAGAAATAATATGAGTATATGTATGTCAAATAATTACAAAAATTTTGAAATAAAAATATTGTAAATCGATAAAATATGAGACGATAGTATAAACTCGTATGCAGCAATAGTATTGCTTCCCTCATTCTAAAATTTTTATTATTTTAGATTTTTTAATTTGTTCTAAAACTTTTGTTGTTTTATAATTTCAAAATTTAGTTTCTAATTATACCCTTATTTATTATTATTATTATTATTTTCCTACTTCCCTATCTTAATTACAGTAAATCAATCAAAGGAGGATATTTTTATCAATGTATAAATTAATGATTTCTTAATTTATAGTAAATTAACTATAAATCAAACAATATTGTTTGTAAATTACTTATTTCATAATATAATTAACCTCATAATCAATTGCCAATACACACAAATGAAATAACAACTAACACAGTAATTGACATGATGGGGCTTCTCTCGGATTTAATGAAACTTTTTTTTTTTAATTCTCTCAACTTTAGTAACATTTTTTATATGCAACTTTACTTTTATTCTTTCAATATTTCTCTATAGATAATTTCAATAAGATTTAAATATTAAAAGGATAAGTAGAAACTTAAAAAAAAACTTTTAAATTATTTTATTTGCTACATTACATTAAAAAAATAATACTCCTTCCTTCCTTCCCATATGTATTGTTATTTTAGTTTTTCTATTTTACTTCAAAACTATAGTTGTTTTATAAATTCGATGCATAATTAAGTTTTACTTTTCAACTATATCCTTACTTATTACTCTCATTTTTTTCTTTTCTCTAATCTACTACTTAATTACTCTTTTTTAATTTACTCAATTTGAAATCGAATTTCCAGTCTATTTAAATGAAAACATTTTTGTCACTATATAGTACTATTTTATATTAATTAAATTTTTCTTAATCAATGTATCGCAAACTTAAACAAAAATAGAGATATGGGATAGATAGAGAGAATATCAAATTCAAATTTTACAAACATAGAAACTAGAAAGTTAGGGGGAATGTGAAGTTTAATAGGCTATACCATACATATTTATATCCAAGATTAGCAACATTAAATTAAACAAGGATGAGGAAAACAAACCCTCTAACTTGCTAATGAGGGATCAGAAGCAGCCTCTCAATAAGGTGTAACTGAACACTCTGCTTGTTGGTCGAGAAAAAAAAAAACACACCCTGCTTGTGATTCATCTGTAAATTTAATCAGTCATTTCTTCTAACCAATCTGAGCACTTTGCTTCCTAATCTTGTACCAGAAAAATCTTCCTCTTCTTGAAATGTCATCTGAAGTTAAATTACACTTTAAACCTTTCTTAGATATCTGCGTCTCCGTAGAAGATTTACCTTCCAGATCAGGCATTACACAGTCACAAGTCACTGGCCCGACCTTTGAGATCCCATTTGTTCCTAACGCTATTTAATTTAATTTAATGGGCCCGTCGACCTAACCCAAAGCAAGCCCATGATCTCTCTTTTCTTTTCTGTTTAGTCTATTTCCGGCATTAATGTGTACGGCTATGCCTAAACACATAAGTGGTTTTTCTTACGGCTTGGAGTCATTTATTTGTCAAGTTCTTGTGTCATTTAACTTTTTTTATATTTCTTTTTCTTTTCTTAGCCTCTCTACACAATTTTCGAATGCTAGTAACTAAGCAATTGAAATACTAGTATGTAACTTAGGTTAGTGTAAATGTTTAGTTTAGGCGTTTCATTTATTCACTTTCTTTCCCTATTTGCCAATAAAACTTTGCTTCATTTTCTAAGTCCCTTTGGGATTCGATACTTGAACTCAAACATCCAGTTTATAGTTATACTACTTGAAACAATAATACATTTACTGTACACATACACACATCAACATCTTGTGTTTCATTTAATTCAAGAGTGATATTCTAGTGTTTCTTATGCTTCAGGTGAAAAAATAACGAATAGAAAAGAAAAATAAACGAATGAAGAAATATGTAGAAACAATGATGGACTTGTAGATATAAACTAGACTACGTAGCACTGGACTGGACCATGGGCTTCATCTTCGTAGACTGTGCATCGTTTTGGGCTCAAAAAATGACGAATCCAAAAAGAGAGCAAGGAACAAAATGTGTTCTACTTTTGCAGAATTCTTCTAAATTAAAACATATATTTTTAGCTAAAGTAATGAGAGGGGGAAAAAAGTATGACTCACCTGAGATTATGAAGTTGAAAATGAGTCTCATTTTTCTGTGTCCTTCTTCAATTCATTTTAATAAAGTGCTAAGCAAATTACTTAATATTAATAGTTGTAATTTGGTAATTAATTTGACTATTGATTAATGTTAAATTGCTAATCCACACATATAAAAATAAAATTATTCCAACAGATTCTAGTCCGGTTGTAATCACTGAACCATACTACAAAAGGAAAGGAATCTAGTTAGGATGATAATGCTAGGGAAAAAGATGCCTGAGCTAAACTACAAAACTAGACATTAGTCCAGGCCAAATCAAATTTGCCAAGCAAATCTTGTTATACTGCTATACGTTAATGGAAACTTTTAGTGCAATCAAAAGGCGCATATCATATCATGTAAATCAAAGCCAAAAAACTTTATTAAAATTCATATCAGCTTCTTTTCTCCACTTCTATCGCATAAGTACGAAAGACCAATACAGCTTTCTAGACCGTGAGGATGGAATCTGCAATTTATGAACAAAGGTCAATAAAAGAAAAGCAGCTGGTAATATTGGTAATGGAATATCCACAGAATAATGCAGAAACCCTCAGGCATATGCTAGTGTCTCAGTATGGTTTATACTTTATACCGTCTTCCTGGCTATATAAAAGACTGGAAAATTGCCATACAAACCAGAGCTTGTGAGGCACGAACAAGGAATCGAGTTGAAAAATGCTTCCTTAAGCAAATTAGCAATAGGGCAGCTCTTTCTTGGCAGGTAGTTAAGTACTAACTAATAATCTCAATCACGTCTTGCCAAAGGAGAGTTGCCCTGTGGCTGCTTTAGCTTAATATTCTCAAAAATTTCTACAGTATGGTTGAAGGTAATTTCATTTTTTTGCTTCTTCCGTATCACTTTTCCACTGATCTTTTCACAAAAGCTATCATTTTACCTGTAAATGATAACTTAATGTTGTTGGCCGGTGATTTTATCAGTTTCTAATTCTTAATAACCTTTAGTTAAGTTCAAACTAGTTTCTCTTTTCAAATTGAGGCATCACGTCTCAAATCCTCAAAAGCTGAGAAAGGCAGTAAAATAGCTAGCAGGCTGCAGTATATGACTCACAGCTACATCACGTCTCAATTCTGAAGTACCTTCATCAAATTTTAATGGTTCAGCTTAATTTAAATTTTTGTGTATTATTAAATCTTAACCATTAGACTAAATCTTACGGTTCTTCACTATAATATTTGGACCGTTCACTGAGTGGAGAAAGACATGAGGCTGTATAATTAGTAATAACTTTTCATGCTACTTGGTAACTGACTGTACTTTAAGGTGGTGGTAATTACACAAAGTATTGGTCACTAATACATTATTATGTAGTATGTCAAAACATTTGAAATTGAAGAGCCATTTAAGTTCTAGCACATGAAGAAGATTTCAATATTAAGTATTGTACCAATAAATTTATCCAAAAAAATAATTACACCAATACATCAGAGAATGCACTGTCTTATAAATAAAGGAAAGAGTTGAGCTTTAAACATGCAGACATTTGATACAGAATATCTGTATATCTTCGACTCCTGATCACTGGGATTGGACGCACACACACTGAACATGCTGCAAATGACAGAACAAAACCAGGACTCAATAAATTATCTCTTCGCTACCTTCCATGGAGAAACCTTTCCCATAAAATTTTTTGTCCCATATACCTGCATCAAATTAATAAAAATTAATCTCAAATGAAAATATATGTACATATAAAGTTGGTTAGCCATATTTTGTTATCATATTCCTTAAATAAAACATAATGTATGAAAAAAAGGTTTTTATTGGAAAGTAAACACCTAAAAGTAAATGTAATTACCTTCCAAGCATCATAACAGTAGCTTGAGGATTGGTCCCGGGTGAGCCATAGAAGGTTGAACCATCAATAACTCTCAAAGAATCCACACCCATTAACTTATAATCACGATCAACAACCTTACCAACATGGCAGCCTCCATGGTAATGCCATATTGTCATGACAGTGTCTATACAATATTGTTCCAAAGAGAAGGCAGCACTTATATGTTTCGGCCTCAAGTTCACAGGTAAGTGCAAGACCATGTCAATTAGGGCTTGGACTGGAATGTTCTTATAGCGGAACCTTGAGAATGCCTTGGAGTTTATCACATCTATGATGGTTTTCATGCCATCAACACAAATCTTGAGATCTTCTGGTTCTTTGAAATAGTTGAAGATGATTGATGGATTGTCATTTGGATCGGTGGTTAGAAGTTCTAAATGGCCTGTTGAGAGAGGTCCTATGACTTTTTCGAATATGATTCCTCCTCTAAGGGTTAAATTAGCGAATGATTCAACAATATTCATCCATGTTACATCTGCTTTCGGGAAAGTCATGGAGGGTTGGCCAGTCTTAAAAAAAGAACCAATTTCAATTCTCATTAGAAGGATAAACTAGATTCCTAAAGAGCAAGCCATAGAGTTCAAAGATCATACAATTTATTACACACACACACTTCATCTAGACCAATGCAATTTGTCATCTTTAAGAAGTGCTGAACTTATAGCAAGAATCTAAGATACTACCAAGACTAACCTGGTTTGATACAATGTCAAAAATCCTTTGAATTCTTTGAGCCCAAGAATGACCCAAGTTCAACCCACTGCTTGTTTCAATGTAGCTACCAATCTTGGTGATGCCCACTGTTTGGACGAGAGAGACCTCAACAGGTAGAGGGGATGGCACAACCAAAGCATTCATTGGGTTATCAGCCATGCCTTGCCCCACCATGGGTTGATCCAATACCACTTTGATTCCATGGGCCTGAAGATGCTGGGCTGGCCCAATTCCACTCAACATTAGCATGTGTGGGCTTCCGATTGCTCCAGCTGACAATATTATCTCACCCTTCCCTTTTAAGCAAGCTCTATGTATGATTCCAACATCATCTTTGAATATTACTCCAAATGCTTGTTGCCTCCTACTTTCTGTGCCAGAAACATTACTTTGATGAAGTATATCAAATAACATTTTCAACATCAGATATGATATGAAAACAACATCCCATGATATAGTGTATTTGCTATCTAAACAATTTTGATCCAAGTATCAAACATGTTTATCAAATTAAGAACAAATCTAAAATAATTAAGATCTCAATGATTCAGTTTTTTAATTTTTTTATAAAGATCTAATGATGTGGAAGTAAAATGCCTTTTACCTGGATTGTACCGAAACAAAATCTTATACACAGTAGCATGAATGTAAACAGAAATGAAGTAAGGATTAGCATAAGTTAACAAATCAGCAGCAGTATGCCTGTGACCCATGTGATCAAAAATAGTGCCTCCAACTTTAGTCCCAATCAAGTGATCAAAACTGAAACCATTGTAAGGCAACACCCCCACTTCTCTCAGCCCATCTCTCACCGCCGATTGCCACTGCCACACCGTCGGCTGAAATGCCACCACCTTCTCCACCCACTTGTACGACTCTTTCACCAACCTCTCATCCCAGCCCGCTTCCCTTATGTAAATCCGCTCGGCCCGCGAGTAAAACCCGGCGTTTAGTACTGAGCCACCGCCCAGGGCTCGAGCCCGAGCATTGAGGACGCCGTCCTTGGATATGAAATGTTGAGCAAATGAAGATGGGCTGGTGTCAATGAGGGAGTGAACAAAGTTATTAAGGTTAATGTTGTCTGGTTTTGTGTAGGGTGAGCCTCCTCTTTCAAGGACTAGGACTGTGGCTCCTTGGGACAGTGTTGCGGCTAAGGGACACCCGCATGTGCCTCCTCCTATTACTATGTAGTCATATTGTGAGACTGCTGGAGCAAACTTTGCTTCTTTGATGAATGTGAAATATGGGGCTGCATAATTACACACAAAGGAAAAGATCACATAAATTAAATGGTTGATACAAATGTAGAATACATTTATGAAAACTCACTGAGTTATTCTCACTAACAAGATAAAACCAGATGCAAATCAAGCTCTTGTTAACATAATTACGCATAAAGGAAGAGGCCATAGAGATTAATTAAAAAACTAGTTCGTACACAAAGAAGCTCTTCTTTAAAATAGACGTACCCTTTTCGGAGTAAGAAAAGCCATCAAAGACCAAGAGGCTTCCAGCAAGAATTGTCCATATAAATTGCGGCATCCTCCAATCCATTGAGGTTTGTCTTCTCTTGTGATCAGAGAATACAATGTTTCGCCTCTGAAAGGAAGCTCTAAACTGTGTGCTTTTATATCTCATATAAATCTCAGGACTTGAAAAGTTGATGTTTCACCAACTCTTGCACCCTCATATGCAAAACTTGTTTGTTCAAATAGATCCACTTCACACTGGTCTCCATGCAAAGATTCAGCGTTCTTGAAGTTAATTTGTCAATGAAAATGCAAGCATATCAAGGATCCATGGTGATTAAATGCTTAATTTCTTCTCACGTTTATAAGGTTGATAACTTATGGAAGAAGAAAAGCAATTTGTTTATTAGTACGTACCTTTCCACCCCCATTAGCAAGAAGACTAGATCGCTAAGGCATTTATTGTAGCAAGAGGAGATGGCTAAGGCATTTGAAACACTAATGGACAATGAGGAAAAATTATTGAATTAAGTAAATTCTTTTTTAAGAGTATTTTGCTCTCAAATTTGTTGATGAATATGTAGCACATGAATTTTTTTGTAAGATCTAATCATGCAGTGAAATTGTAAAAACCAGTCCCCTATTAAATTTTTATTCAAAATTTTAATATAATTAAAATTTGCAAATTATTTTTAACTCCTGCCAAACAAAAAATAAAAAATAAAGTACCTGCCATCTTAAGTGCACCTACATTTGATGGTTACTATTGTGAACGACGGAGAGGAAAGCAAATTAATGTGACACCAAAATAAAATTATTACACGTGATTCAACTATAAAAGTGGATCTTAATTAAGGATGATTCTTTATGCTTAAAGATTACTGTTGGGTGAAAGTGTTTACCTTATACTACATGTTATATGACTGAACTTTAAACATTGAGGCCACTAAATACAGCATTAAATGTTTTTTTTTCTTCTTACAAAAATTAGAGGATTCAAGTTTACCTGCAGTTTAATTAAATGAAGTATGGTTATTTATTTAACATCACACCTTATATTTTGGATCAGCTAAAAGTTCTAAAAAACCCCTTATAATATGAATTAGAGGGAGTACTCCCTCCAGTCTTAAATGTAGGACATGTTCTATAAGCAATGATTGGTCCAAAATATAGGATATATTGTGAGATTATCTGGTGTGTTAATTATTTTTTCTCATTTATACCCATAATCTATAATTAATAAGTGAGAGATATTTCCTCTATCCTATATTATAAGACAATGGGAGGAGGAATTTCTTGTATATTAAGAAATTTTTATTACATTCTTAAACTTTTAAAAGAAAATAAAAATTTACAATTTTACCCCTATTGATTTCAATTTTTTCATTAAATATAACATAAGTTACAATACTAATAATATAATAAATGCGGGGCAAAAATGACAAATTACTACATGTTGCCTTATGTTATGGGAAATATAAAAGATGATGTAATTAATAAGAAGAAATGATGGAAAATATTAAAATTTCTTAACAAATTTAATTATTCAACTCATTTTCTTAATATGTGTGAGGTATTTAAAAATGTCTTATAGATGAAGTACTTGTATGTAACAATAGTATTTGCTCTATTTTTTTAAACAATTATTACTTTGTAGTTGTATATACAAATTTAAAAAACTAATAAATAACTTAAAATTAATAATATTTAATTGTATTTTACTATATAATACTCTTATTAATTATCCCATACTCTTTAATGCTTATCTCTTTCTTTATTAATATTGAAGGTAAACTTGTGAAAAAAATTAATATTATTTTAATAATCTAGAAATCAAACATTGTAACTCAGAGTTCATCTTCTCGAGTTGACCTTGTTTTTCTATATATTTAATATAAACGATGTGGTTAAACGTAATGAGATAAAAAAAATAAAAGCGTACAATAAAGAAATTATAATAAACAACCCATGCATGTGCTCATGCCAAAATTAAAAAAAAAAAAAGAAAAAGAAAAGAAAGGAGGAATTCGAGCAGAGAAAGAAAGGTAATAAAGGATCAAAAGTTTCATTATGTTTAGAAGAAAATGGGAATGATTTGCACAGGAAATTGTATAAACACAATAAATGATGAATACAAAATGAGCTTATTCCTGGCCAAAAAGAAAAAGAGCTTATTCAAATTCAATCATTTACAGAGTATATGAGAAAATATATTAGCAAGCAAATATCTATAAACATTCAATTGAAGAAGTAATTGCTTATGCAATTATGAATACTGAAGTCCCACGTCGGATATTACAGAACGAGCAAAGCATTCGTCACCAATAAAATCCAAACAGAGGCTCGTCATCACTCATACCTTTCTCGGCCTTTTGGCTAAGATCAAGTGTAGTATCTGTTCTTATCAGTTTAATATCTGATACGTGGGCCATCGGCCCACATGATATTAAATTAATTTTTTTAAGGGGGAGGGTCTATTTCAGTAGCTTGCTACTCGGACTCTCAAGTCAAGCGTCGCCCATGCTTTGCACTACTGCTTGGGCCCGGCGCACCCTACCCAATCCTAGTCTAAACTTATATGGCCTTATTTTGTTTTATGACTCTTTATGGGCCTTTTATTTACCCTTATTTGTTTTAGGATGTTTAATGGGCCTTACTAACACCTAAAGCAAGCCCATACTTTTGCTATGTCTAAGCTGAATGTTGTTGTTTGGCTGACCGAAAAAAAACGTTGAACCTTTTTCTGGTATAAATGTGTGTGCGGCTATGCTTACTCGCAGATGTGTGTGTGTGTGTTTTATTTTAAATGAACAGATATGATTTTTCTTGCAGTTTGGAGTGATTTATTTTTTCCCCTTTTCTTTTCTAAGTTACTTTACACAATTTTCGGATACTAGTAACCAATATATAAACCAACTAAACTTTTCTTGATTCTCTAATTGTTTTTTCGGACAAACAAATGTGGTTTTGTTGATACTTTTGCCTTTTCACTTTTATTTATATTTAATTAAATATAAAAAATAAATTTTATTCCAACATTCTTCATATCATACAAAATAAACTTATGATGGTTACCATTTAATTTCATTTCATTCCCTAGCATTTCATTTCTTCAATTCCATTTCATCTCACTATAACCAACCATTCCGTAAACCACAAATTTAGCCAATAATACACAACAACTAATTTATACTACTTTACACAATAGACTAGCTATATCAGGGTTTTTCATGTCATTGCCTAAAGAGATGATTTTTTCACGTCACAAAACTCAAATTTAAGACTTTAGTTAAGGAAAATTAAATTTCTTACTATTCAACCTAATTGTTATTGACAAATAGAAAGGGATTATTTTTTAGTAATGAATGTGTTAAAAACTATTAAAAAGAAAACTGCTTTTAAGGAACAATTTAAAAAAAAATGTTACAAAAAGTACTATTGAATAAATATTTTATATACCTTAACTTTAAATATGGGGGCAATAATGCATGCTGGATATACATTAAACTTTTTATTTTACCCCCAATAAATTGACGATGGATTACACTTCAGAGCATTAATTTAAATAAGGGGTAACAAGGAGATCGAGAAGCCTATAGAATAAATAAAGAAAAGCTGATAACCGAAAGACCATACTCAATCTATCAGGTGGCTTTACACTGCATAATATCAGCTTTAGTTTCAATCATGCGTGTGTTAAATATGGAATTAGCATTTTCAAACCCTATAATATGGTATTAGTTTCCATTATATGCCTTTACTATATATCTATCTAGCTGGACTGCAAAAGGAGACATATATAAGTCCAGGACAAATCAACTTTGCCAAGCAAAATTGTAATATCAAAAGGCGCATATCATGGAAATCAAAAGCCAAAACCAGCAAGAAAAAAATTGCTGAACATATATAGACCAAACCAAACACACAACTAAAGGAAGAAAGAAAGAAAGAAGAAGGATTCGATATCGATAAGAGGGCCCATCATGCAACTCATAAAACTTTGATAGAGATTCATGTCAGCTTCTTTTCTCCACTTCTCTTGCATAAAGCATGAAATATCAATACAACTTTTTAGGCCACAAGGAGGGGAATATGCAATATGTTAAGAAAGGTAAACAAAAAGAAGCAGCTGGTAATATATATTGCTATAGTGGGAATCCACAGAATAATGCAGAAACCCTCAAGCATACGCTAGTGTTTCAGTATGGTTTATACCGTCTTCCTGGCTATATAAAACACAGAAAAACTTCCATGCAAACCAGAGCTTGCGAGGCACGAGCAACGAGTCGAGTAGAAAAATGCTTCCATAAGCAAATCGGCAATAGGGCAGCTCTCTCCTGGCAGGTAGGTAAGGACTAAGTACTTTTAGAGTTTTGAGGTATCACAAGTCTGTAATCTCAATCATGTCTTGCCAAAGGAGAGTTGCCCTGTGGCTGCTTTAGCTTAATAGTATCGGAATTTTTCTACAGCTTGGTTGAAGGTATTGAAGGTAATTTTTTTTCTTTTTTATTTTTCAGTATCACTTTTCTTTTCACAAAAGATATAATGGACATAGCTAATCAATATCACTTTTCCACACGCACACACATGCGTCTCGGAGATTTTTATTTACCTCTAAAAGATGAATTAATGTTGTATAATATGGTGTGCTTTTTAGCGAGCGCGAAAGTTTTGGCCAAGGATTTTGTCATTTGCTTCTTAATAATGGAAAATTAAGTTCAGGTCAATTTCTTTTTTTTAAAACTGATGCATCATGGCTCACATCCTGAACAGCTAAAAAAGAAAGTACATGATTGAGCTTCAGAAGGTTGAATTTTTTTGAATAATGAAAATCATTGGATCGCAAGTGGATTCATTGCATATTATATATATATATATATATATATATATAGGAAAAAGTAGTAACTAAGCTGAGTAAGGTGATCAAAACCTACTGTTTTTCTGTTTAATTTCAGCCGTTCGATCAATTGTATGGAAGGAAGTGCACCACGTCTCTTGGAGGCGTGGAAACGAACCATTTTTTGGGTTTAATAAAATGGTGTGCTTTGACGTTAAATTATTCAACCTCCACCAGGATCACTACCATATTGAGACCATTAGACAAGGTTTCCTTCTTGGATGGAGACAGTTAACTAATGTGAATGAAATTGAAGCCTCATTGAAACAGTAAGCAACTTGATGTTTTGACCCTGAAAACTAGTGATTATCATCAGTCAGGAATGGTATATTGGCTCCTCAAAAGGGTTTTTTTTTTTTTTTTATACCGCCCAAAAGGGGGTTTTACCTTATTTACGTTCACCCAAAATTTTAACTAGTCATTAGATTTATGAGCCATTAATTTCACTATATATCTCTTTTCTTATTCAAATTTATTTAATGTAGGACTTCTTACACAATCTCCCTTTTCAAGAGTTTTCATCTTCAAAAGCTCGCCTCCACTTAGGCTCATATCTACTTGGACTCATCTCAACATCACTTGGCTCCAAATGTGCACAAACACAAGTTTTAATCAAACTTGGGATTTTGTCTTTCTTGGATTTACTGGAATAGTCCGCACTTGATGAGCCAACTAAAGCCTAAAGTCCATTAATAGTTACCTTAAATATTAGTAATTAAGTGATTTATTGATTGAGTCGGATAATTAAGGGAAACTCAGCAAAACTGTATTATTTAAATTAAATATTTTACAATATTCAGGAAGAAAATTTGCCAACTGCTAAGCCACATTAAACCAAGTATTTCAATGCATGTGATCTTCCACTCGATAAGAGTTAGGTTTTATTTGGAATGGGAAGAGGAATACTAGGAGAAAAAATAAGGAGGAATCTAGATATAAAGGTATCTAGATTGTTTTTTATTTTCTCCTCAAATTTTCTTCTTTCCCTATTTTCCTCTCATCCAATCAGAATGTTATTTTTCATAAATTCTCTCTAAGCGTCTTCTCTCTCTTTCTAAGCATTTTCTCAACTAGGTGTTTCCGGGATGGAAATCTAGTCAAATCCACTCGTGATTTGGCTACAACCGCATGTGTGTTAATCATCCCTAATCTTTTGAACGTCAAAAGTACTTCTTCTATCCTAAATTGAATAGTCTTTATAATTGTTCTCCCTTAAATCATGAGTTTTAGGCTTCATTTGGTTCGAGGGAATTTGGAGGGGGAGGGGAGGACAAATTTTCCATCCTATTTTTTTTTCAAATTAAACAAGAAAAAATGAGTATTTTCACTTATGTCCCTTCTTCTTTTTCCTGTCAAAGGATGAGAGGAAAAAATGTTCCCTCCTCTTATTTGGTTTGAGAAAAAAAAATAAGATAAAAAATGTTCCCTCCCCTCCCCTCCAAAATCCCTCAGATCAAACGAAGCAGGAGCATGAGAGAGCATTAGAAAGATTTGTTGTTAACTTTAAGCAGAAATATATGAGTAAGTCTAACATCAAATCTTGACTCAAAATCTTTAAACATTATATTTAATTTGTGAATCATTTTTTACTTACATGCCTTTTATTTGATTCAATTACATCTAATGTAGAATTTTTTTTATATTGATAAATAACAATTGAAGATATATATATATATATATATATGAGCATAGCCCTACTCAAAATCTGTGTTTGCGATTCTAAATACTCATTGGACCACTTTCGTAGGGTCAAGTACCTTACACGAGAGCCAAAGTAAAGGGTGGGGAAACTGAAAAAGAAAAATTAATATGATAATGACTTCTAATGAACTCTGGACCGAAATCTTGTAAAATTGGAAGATGATTAATTGATGGATTGGTTAAAGAATGTCATGGTTAGTAAATGAATATTAAGAACAAAAAGATATATATATATTTTAATAAATTATACAAATAAAACTTTAAATATAGATCATGATGGACTTTATATATTAATATGGAATCAATAGATCTTAGAAGTCTATTACAATTTTTTATAACTTACATATGATTTTATTATAATTAATTAAAGGTCAAAATCAATGAGTTAGTATTCCCTTGACACATGTATACAGTGATGCAACTACATACAGAAATAATAATTCTTTAATTACCGCGTCTTAAACTTCATCGATCAAAAAGTGAATCATGTACCTTATGTATCCATCCTTGACAATTTTTTTTCCCAGCAAGATGTCTCACATGCATGTGTTTCTCCCAAATTTTTAATTTCGTTTGATCTTAATTTTTCATTAATAAGTAACATTTGACTGTTATGTTTTACCAATTATGAATCAAAACAATAATTAAATGTTATACACAATTACTCCTAAAAATAGTAAATCATTGGGAAAAAAATTAAACAACAAAAGATGGTCCCCCCCCCGGTCCTTTTTAAATATTTGCTTGATCATTATTGTTCATAAATTTATCAACTCCAAGCTTCACCTGATCATTTGGGCAGATGATTAAAATAAAATAATTAAAATTAACCTTTGGATTTAGCAATAGTCAACCAGGCATCTTTTATTCAATGTGCCTCGACCTTCACTTTCTGATGACATAAAATAATGTTAGCATAAATTATCAGGGCAAAAGGACACGTTATATATAGATAGGATTGCTTTTTGTTATATATATATTTTAGTTGGTCGCTATTTGAAAATAAAGTGGCAGAATAAACTATAATATCAATTTAAGTGACCAAAAAAGTATAATATCAATTTAGCTATTAGCTGACAAAATTGCTGACTTTAAGGATAGTTCCAGAGTTTAAATGTTCAAGTCTTTCATGGAACTAGCCTCTTAACGGTTAAAAATATATAGTATTTAGAACTCTAGTTTTATTGTTAGCAATTTAGCATATCTCTTTAAAATATATTTTCTAATTTGGACTACTGTGTTTTGAAATAGTCTAACTCATAAAACATCACTGCTTATACCATTTTAATCACTAACAATATTAGTTTTCCACAGCTCTGCATTATATATCTCCTACTTATTCTATAAATTTTAAATCCTTAAATGTCAATTTTTTTTTCTTAACGTATTGTGTTGGTGCTTTGCCTAATATACTTATATGTCAAGTGAAGAAACTAAAGTAACACATGGGGTATAGTGAGACCCATTTTTTTGGACTTCACAGACACACACACACACACACACATATCACTCCCACGCACATAACTAATTCAACAACATGAAAGAATCTAAATTTCATATCGTCAATTTATCAATGAGGGAGAATTCAAACTAATGATCTTCTCTCAAAATCACAATTATCATTAAATTATTGGAAATTCATAATCAATCTAACTTAAAACAAGTTTTTTCAAATATTTAACACTAATTTTTTTTATATAAACATATAGTACATTAAAAAAAAACTTAAACACTCAATTCTACACAATAAAAGTAAAAAATTAGAATTATACCAAAGCTTTTTCTATTTATAATATTTTTAACAATTTTTTATACGAAAGTTTTAGTGAGTTGAGTTTTGCAAATTCACTGAAACTGGAGCAGCTTTTATTGTCCAAATAAGGCTTAGGAACTCACCATGGCTCAAAATTCACACTTTCATGTATTAAACTTGTTCTCACCAATTGGACTTAACTCTTCATCAATGTTACCGTAATTCTAATTAGCTTATGAACTAATCATTACAGTGTTAAAACGTGTAATCTAAAAAAGCTAATGCTTTGCAACTTTCTCCTAGAAATTTGCCACAAGAAAGTAAAGACCAATCCATGATTACGCAGCAAATGGTGCATGCTCTGTTTCCTCTGTTCCCCACACTCTCCCTTCTTTGGCCACTTAGCATCCTACTTTGCCTTTTCTTTTTCTCTAATTGCGCCAGTTTTTCCATTTTTTTATGTCCGAATTGCATTCACTTTAAGGACAGTCAAATCCACTTTGTTCTTTTTGAATCCCATAAGGCTTTTCCTACTCCCTCATAAGCATGGATTCATGAGCCCACTTTCCACCTAACCTAACCCCATCTCATCCCCACACACATGATATTCATTAATCATTCAAGCCACCCAGAAACTGAATAATTTGAGAGACTTAAGATTTAAGCAAGCATTGTACGATTGAGAAGCAATCTAAAGAGGTTTCTTTTTTACCTCATCGATACTGCTACCTGAAAGAGTGCCACTTTCTTTGTCGTTCTTTAGTTATGATTGCTTCCTCCATTTCCTTTTCTCTCCTGCATTTTCTTACAGAACTATACCATCATAACTAAGATACCGCTTTCACTGGACAACTCAAAATATTCATTTACTTCGCATGGTTTCTGTCATTAGGGATAATAACTTGCACAGATAATACATTGAAAAAATATGGCACACTAGTTAAAAAGAACAAACAGAAAGAAGCAGATTTGCATTCAAATGTAACATCACACCCTGCTGGATTGACCAGTGGGGACATGATATTAAATGGTCAACTTAGCAAATGCTTCGAGAAAAAGTCATAATTGAGCTACCCGACCCTTTCAATGTGTTTATACGCAGCCACTACCAACCAGACACATTTATACACCATAACCAACTTCTGTAACTTTCTGGGGTGCGTGTGTTTCTAACCACAAAGAGGCTCAAGACATGAGAAATCCAACAGATAGATTACATCCATATATATAATCCAGATCTGTTGCTGATTGTGCTGAGAAGAAAGAAAAATGCAGACACTTGGCCAAAAAAACGAGGTTTCCCGGGTATATTCTCCAGGTTGCTGCCCGACAACATTTTTCAGCATACCATTATCTCAGACCCAGATCACAATCAGCAAACCCAGAAGCAGCACTTCAGAGTGCCGACACAATTTTGCGGAAACGACAGCTTCCTCGATTTTCCCCAATATCCAGTTCAGTAACCATGAATCTCTGCCATCTCTACAGGATTCATTCGCTGAGTTTATCAGAGTTTATCCTAAATACTCTGAGACTGAAGAAGTGGATCGCATCAGAGCTAAAGAATATTACCATCTTTCTGTCTCCAACCATACGTGCCTTGATTATATTGGAATTGGCCTCTTCTCTTATTACCAATTACAACGCCATGACCCTTCCAAAACCCAGCTTGCCTCTAGCTCAATCCCTCAAGCACCTCAATATTCAGATGTTCCCTTCTTTAGTATATCGTATCAGACCGGGAATCTGAAGACTCTGTTGCTTCACGGGGGGAAAGAGTCAGAATTCGAGACTACCATGAGGAAGAAAATCATGGTGTTCCTGAATATTTCAGATAATGATTACTTCATGGTGTTCACAGCAAACAGAACGTCTGCTTTTAAACTAGTGGCTGAGTCCTACCCCTTCCAGACTAATCGGAAGCTTCTGACAGTTTATGACTATGAAAGTGAAGCTGTGGAGACAATGATCAGCTGCTCGGAGAGGAGAGGAGGCAGGGCTATGTCAGCAGAGTTTTCATGGCCACGTCTCAGGATTCAGACGACAAAATTGAGGAAGATGATTGAAGGCAAGAGGAAGGGCAAGAAAAAGAGGGGACTTTTTGTGTTTCCGCTTCATTCTAGAGTAACAGGAGCGAGGTATCCTTATCTGTGGATGAGCGTAGCCCAGGAGAATGGGTGGCATATCTTGATCGATGCTTGTGCATTGAGTCCTAAAGACATGGATAGTTTCGGCCTCTCTGTGTTTCGCCCAGACTTCCTCATTTGTTCCTTCTATAAGGTATTTGGGGAAAACCCATCTGGATTTGGATGCCTTTTTGTTAAGAAATCTGCCATTCCCGTTCTGGAAGCCTCTTCTTGTGGAGGGATTGTCAATCTTATACCAGAAAGGAGGCTATTTCAGCTACCGGAGGACTCTTCTGGTACTCAAGTAGATCAAAAAGCAACCTCTATCCTACAACAAGAATTAGAGTCTCTGACCTCTTTCTCTGGTCGTATAGAATCTAATAAAGTTGAAGAAGGAGTACTATCTAACCTTCAGATCACAGAGAAAGCTGAAGATAAACCCAACCCAGTTGAGAAGCCAGAACGAAAGAAAGCCCCAGATGGTAAAAATGGAAGCTTTGATATCGAATGCAGGTGTTTGGACCAAGTGGACTCCTTAGGGTTGACAGTAATTTCTAACAGAGGAAGGCACCTTGTGAATTGGCTGGTGAACTCATTGCTGAAGCTGAAGCATCCAAACACAGAAGGAGTTCCTCTGGTAAAAATTTATGGTCCAAAGATAAGATTTGACAGGGGGCCTGCTTTGGCTTTTAATGTGTTCGATTGGAAAGGATCAAAGGTCGAACCAGTTCTTGTACAAAAACTTGCTGATAGAAACAACATTTCTCTCAGCTATGGGTTCCTACACCATTTATGCTTTGCAGATAAGTATAGAGAAGAGAAAGGAAGGGTTTTACAGACCAAAGAAGGAGGCAAAGGGGTGAAAGTGGAGAAGAAGAAAGAAGGAGAGAAGCTAGGAATAACAGTGGTGACTGCTGCAATAGGATTTCTGGCTAACTTCGAAGATATCTACAAACTCTGGGCTTTTGTTGCTCGGTTCCTTGATGCAGACTTTGTGGAGAAGGAGAGATGGAGATACACTGCTTTGAATCAGAAAACAATTGAAATTTAGTTTCTTTGAAAGTTTTAATTTATTCTCATGGAGTGTAAAATCGGCTGAAGTTTTCATAAAATTAAGATTCAACTCATAAATTTGTCTCATGTGTTCAGAAACTACGGTGTCATTCTTTTAACAAACAAGATAGGGTTGATTTCCTGGTTTCGTAGGCCTGTTTGCTGTAAGCCTTCTCTTTACAAATGACCAATTATTTTAGTAATAATGCTTTTATGATAAACATGGCTATGGAAGAAAAATCCACCCAAGGGTTTATAATTCAGACTTAAAATTATCAAAGGATATGAAATATCCGCATAATACTATATAATCATATATTTGATTGATTGGTAGATTGTCTTGAAATTGAGATTTTTTTTGGCCTGAATGAAATTGCGTTTTTTTTTTAAACCAACAAATTGAGATTGATTATCCTCAAATTAGTTTGATAATCCTCTATAGATAATTTGGGCTTTTATGGGAATTGATCATTTAGCAAACAAGAGATGTAAACACCTAGTTTAATGTATGAAACCTACTTGATCTATTTATAAATTTACACAAAGTAATTTTTATGTATCTAGTAGCACATAAAAAATACTTCTTCTATCTCATATTATAAGGTAATGGCCAATGGGAGAGTTTCACACATATTAAGAATCATTTATTATATCTTTAAATTTATAAAAAAAATTAAAATTTTTAATTTTACCTTTATTAATTTAAGTATTTTTATTAAATATAGTACAAGTTACAATACTAATAATATAATAAATGATGGGTAAAAATGACAAATCACTATATGTTGCCTTATATTGTGAAATAAGAAAAACTCTTTATATTGCCTTATAATATGGGATAGAGGGAGTAGATTTTTATTCACTTACAAAAAATCAAAATATATAATATGTATTATATTCTTATTATTATTTGATAATTAGTATTTTTACAATTTTTACTCGAAAATGTAAAATATGTTTAAAATTACTTTTTAATGTTCATATTACCAATTCAATTTTATTATAGTCTACGCTTTAAATAGTCCCTCCTTAACCAAATCCAATTTCCTAACACTATTTACCACATGGTGATCAAACAATAAGATACAAAATAATTACTTCCATCTAATTCTAAACATGTTTGAGGTTCGTTGAATGCATTATTTCTCAATGACGTGATCATTTGCGGTGTACAGGAGAAAATACCATCATTTCAGTGAAAAATGATTAAAGGTGACGCAACTAATAACCAATGTTAAACCATTAAAGGGATCAAAATTAGTTCTTTGTATTTTCATATGATGGGATTAGAATCCCTCCTTTGATTAACAATTTTATTTAGCGATAATCCCATGTTTATTTTCAGTTTGGCGAATCAAACTCCATATTACAAAGCAAAAAGTAATTATGTTTGGCTACCAACTGTTTGTTCATTGAAAAAGCTCTATGTTTGCAAACTCAAAACCAAATAAAAATTTGACGTTCAAAAGTAGTTCTTGGGTTCAACCTCTAGAAGTCTATGTCATTAAATAATCTTGCAATTACCATATAGAAAAGTTATATTGATAAAGAAAGTCTTACAAGTAGTTGGTTAATTCACCTAATCAATGATTTAAAGACGTTGATTTAAAGGTTACCCAAAAAAAAAGTTGATTTAGAAGTAGTGGTGGAAATCATTTTAGCATTCACTTGGTGCTCATATAATTCTAACATCACCTCAACATGACTTTCAAAAAAACAAAAAAAAAAATCATCTCAACCTTGAGTATAATATTAATTTAGCTAACGAAATCAGAAACTAACCAAAATTTGGGCTAAAAAAAAACATAATTTATGTGCGTGTCTATGTATATATATATACTGCCTTCGATCATTTTTATAAGAGACTTCCAACAATTTTATGTAGGTTAAAAAAATTAATTATTTTCTTAAAATCATAAAAAAATAAAAAAAAATTTATTCCTATTTAATATATTAATGCAATTCACATAAAATATTATTTGATTAATTAAAAGTATTTCTTTTATTTAAAAACTCTAATAACAATTTATGAGAAAAAATAAATGATAAAAATAAAATAAGAAAAATCTCATTAAATATTATAAGGTTTCTTATAAAAAAAATAAAAAAAAAATTTTAAAAATATCTTATAAAAAAGATGAGAGTGAGTATATATATATATAAAAAAAAAACCAAGCAAAATGATCTCAATCAAAACCCTCAAATAGAAATGGTCAAGTCTATCATATACATTTTAAAGCTAACCAAACTTTGGGCTCACGATGACCAAAAAAAAACCGTTTGGGCTCACGAATAAGGACAGTTCTTAATATCCTAACAGTTTACCAAACATGGGATAGAGACCTTTTTTTTTTCATAGACTGAGACATATTATGGTATTGGTTTCATGGGTGTTTTTTTTTTTATACCATTTTTGTTTGGTCAACTTTTTTATTGTACTCAACTTGACTAAACGAATTTTTATAATTCAAATAAGTCATCATCATCCAATTAATTATGTACAAAAAGACTGTCTATTCGTGTAAGTATAAATGCAGGGTGCCAAGAATTTTCGTCATTCAAATATTAAAATTTTATCAATAAATACAACAGGAAGACGATGGCTTCCCTATTTCATTTAAATATGCCTACTTGTTTATATTTTCATTTTTTTATATTTATTAATGATAACACATTCTTTTATTACCCCTCAACTCTTTTCATATTTCATTTAATTTGAAAAGTTGACTGTGGTACTAAAATTAATGGGCTTTAGGACCTCTTGGTTTAAGATTGGGCTCACTAAAACTTGGTATGCTTAACCAGGCCTTGCTGGATCAGGCCCAAAAAAACCAGGCCTTGCTGATAAAAAAAAATTGAGGCATTCTTTGTAATATCGCTGGTTGACTAATCTCTATCGGGAAATTGAGAGTAAATGGTATACTCCTCATAACTAAATTTACTTTATTCATAAAAGTTAAGTTGGTAAGACATTCTTTTTTAAATTAAATTCTTCTCATATTTTACACAAAATTTAAAATAAATTATATTATTCTTGATTTATAAATAATATCACATTGTTATAAGTTTTATTATATACATTGATATATTATCATCATTCAATTAAAATGATAGTGATATGAAAAAAATAGTGCGTCTAGAGCTCATTTCTTCAATTTTGTTTGTGTTTTAATTTATTTGTGTTTTTTTATTTTACAATATATATTTTGCTTGTTGGCCCAAAAAAAAAAAAGCAAAAGGACTCGTTACCTTGTTCAGCCACATGAAGTCATGAGTTCGATTTAAAGTATTTTTGAAACGTTTTTCACTATATTACTACAACTGAATATATTGGAAATATGAAAATTTAAAAGTTTTTTTTTCTTAACAAGTTTTCAGTAGTTATTTTTAGTAAAAGTTGATTGACGAAGAAAAATTTAAGATAGAACTTTGTTAGATAAAGAAAAAGATTAGTAGCATTTACCAATTGAAATCAATATACCAATAAAATAAAATAAAATTTATAAGAAATTACACTATTTATTAATCATGAATAATGCGGATCATTTTAAGTTCAGTATAACTCAACGCAAATGACTCAATTCTAGTTTGTTGGTTTTGAAAATTGAAGTTCAACCCACCAAGTTTTTAACATGAAATTTCAAAAATTACATATATGAATCATAAATTATAAATAAAATAAGATCAAAAATATATTGTAAATATAATAAAATAAATTATAAAATTAACAGCAGAGATTAATTAAAGTTTTTTTATTAAGAATTAAAATAATTTTGAATGACACTTTGGTCTCATTTCCCAAATATTTTATTTTTTGATATTTTTTCACAATTCTCTCCTATTATAACCATTCGTATCTTTTTTCCGCTTATTTTTTTTTTTCAGTGGTTAGAATTAGTGTCATTATTTCTTATCACCATGATAACGATAGTTATCGTGTCACCAAGCACTATGACTTTAATTGTGATTACAACTACGATGACATTCACTTTAAGAAATGAAGCAGAATTTTTTTACCACGAGAAATGGAGGAGATTTAGAGAGATGAATTTCATAATTTTTTCTAGTCAAGATAGAATTTTTTAGTACCAACTGAAAATAGAAAAAATTTCTATCTTAACTTAAAAATTTTCTAAATTCATTTGAAAAAAATTCTAATATGCTTTAGAAACGGGTTGAATTAATTATCCCATATCGCAAATATTTATTTTATGTTAGTATTTATTCCCAATTGTCCCTTATAATAATCCTTTTAAAAAACACAAAAAAGCAATGCCGTGATTAGGGTATGAGAGGACATTGGTCACATACCTATAATATTTATAAGTATTTAGTAAAATTTTATCAACAATCCATCAAACATTATAGGAATAATGTAAAAAATAAATTTGATTTCTCAAAATAATGATATTAAATCAAATTTTGTGTACAAAATTGATATGTGTGAACATATTCATATAAAGGTGATATGTGTGACCATATTTACCCACCATGTAAACCATTTAAAAAATTGTATGGTTTTAATAATGCATCAATTAAATGATCACATATATGTTTATTACCAACTTATAACCTAACAGTTGAAAGATTAATGACTCAAATAATTCAACTACTAAGAACACGGATTCCATATTATGCAATTATGACAACTCATCTTGATAATGCGATTAATGAATTTTCATCTCCAGCTAATGACAACTTAATATAGCAATGGAAATAAATATAAAAAAAAAAGTATGTTGTTCATGTCCACTCTCAAAGTATTTTAGTAGAACTGTTTATTTAATGTTTTCAGTTAATAGGTAGATGAATGCCCATAAGAATGAAACTTCTCATCTCAACATGGGGGGGTATGTAATTTGGCATGCAACAATACTTGAATCCCAACAAGCTTTTGTAAATTCTCCTAATACAATTAACTTTTGGTTAGGAATCAAATATTTTTCTTCTTAAAATTTTTGTATGTATAGTTCTTATCCCAAATGCTTCATTACAGTACACAGATATTTCCTCAGACAAGGTTGAGAATATATATTAGTTTTGAGTCTCCTTCTATAAAGGTATCTAGAATGGTTAATTGAAAATCATTTACAATATAATTTTTCAATTATCATTTTGATGAAACAATTTTCATAATGTTAGGGGAGATAATTAGTAGTGAAAATAGATAAATTACATGAAATACATTATCATTACATTATCAAAGTAATGTGAACTAGAAATTAAAAAAAAAATTCATTTATAAAATATTCTAAATAAATTGTTAGATGCATTTATTAAACTAAAGAGAATAATTAAATCTCATATTCCATTTGAAAAATTCTCTATTTCAAATTGATATATGAATAGGACAATCAAGTAATGCAAATAAAATTAAGCCATGATTGAAAAAAAATGATAGATCATTTGGTTTAAAAGATAAAAATCCTAAAGAAAATGAAATAAATAAATAATCAGGATAGTCATATGTACTCAGGATATGAATATTTTAGAAGAGACACAAGACATAAATAATTAGAAAACCACAAAAGAAATTCATATATCTAAAAAACAATAAAAGATTTTGATATAACATATAATAAAAAATAGAATAATAAACATACAATTTTTTATAACATTTTTTGATATAATATGTTGTTACTGGAATAAAATCAAAATGAGAATTTTGAATAAGATTTGTTGAATAATGTGGACATATAAGTGATTAACCGAAATAATAAAAGACATAATTCAAGCAAAATTGAATTTATTTTCAAAATAAGAAGTTCTTCCATTTACACTACAATCACTTAAAGATGTAAAGTCAAAAAGGTATAAATGGATATTTGTACAAAAACAAAATTCAAAAAGAAAATAAAATTATTAAATATAAAGCATAACTTGTAGCGCAAGTAAGTTTTCTAAATATCTAATATTGATTATAAAGATACATTATTTCATGATAGATACAATCATTTTCAGGTATTTTGTTTTTGTCAGAAAACATAAAAAAACTTAAAGTAGATATTGCTACACTTTATTTATATGGCTCACTAGATTGCAAAATTTACTTAAAAATTCTTTTAAGGATTGAAAATGTAAGAAGCACATGACTACTCTAAAAAAATTATAAAATATGTTTATATAAATCTTTATATAGATTGAAACAATTTTGACATATTAGATGTAATAAACCTAAAAAATAAAATACATATTAAAATTTTAGGTTTACTAAGTTAAGTTAAGTGAATTGAATTGGTTACGACTTTAGACTCAGGTCATAACAAATTTGTTATAAGGGCTTAGGGTTGCTTAATTCCCCATAAGCCTTTGGGTTTAGAAGTGATAGAATCTTATATTTAATTATGTCCCTAGCCATCAATGCTTATACAGAGGAAGCTATTATTGCTGAATCCAAGTTCTAGAGTTTGGACTCAGTATCTTTGTGTAGCTAGTAGGGGTGGAAATGAGTCAGATCAAGTAAGATTTTGTCTAAATAAGTTAGACCTACAATATGGCCTAATATAGGTCTATTAGCCTATATTAGGCTTTTTTTTAGGTTCAAGTCTGAGCCTGCAAAATATTTGGCCTGATCTAAATCCTATTTAAAAGCCTACCAAATTGGTAGGCCTTCAAATAGATTTAAAAGCCTTAGCCTTAAGGGCTTTAAACAGGCTAATGATCTTTTTAAAACCTATATAACAATAAGAAATCAATAAAAGAAATATATATGTTTAAATAAAAAAATTGATAAATGACTTATCTTGTACATCATTCTACATAGTAATAACAAAAATTAATCTTATAACACTATCCATACTCAAATTGTAGTTAAAACCTTATTCAACATAAGTGTTTGCAACGAGAGATACAATAGAGATGAATGGGCGATGGCTTGAGAGAATGGAGGCACTAATGGAAGCTGAGCTTAGGTTAGGGTTTGTCGGTCTGACTGTTTAAGAGAGATAAGAAAAAATTGAAGTAAAGATGGAGTAGGGAGGCACAATAAATATTTAAGATGACTAAAAAAAGTAATATTACATTATAAAAAAAATTAATTTTTATTATATATTTTATATATAATATAAAATTAAAAATATAAATAGGCATAATCTAATAGGCTTCAAATTAGACCTATGATAAGTAGGTTAGGCCAGACTAAGCTAAGCTTTTTGTATGATTTTCTACGTAGTTCAAGATATAAAATGTTCAAAATAAGAAATAAGAGATATCAGAATTGCACAGTGGAGGCGTTGTGGACCCATAACCCTTAAGGTCTGGGCATTATTTCAAAAATGGGGACCACATTTCTTAAAAGGGTGAATAATGTAATATCCTTAAAAAATAAAATACATATTTGAAATTTCAGGCTTGCTTAAAATTGAGTTGGCTCAACCAATGTGTTGGTCACGGCTTGAACGATTTGATTGTGGCATTAGGTATAATAATCTAAATAAATATCTGATAATGAAATGTTATAATTAATAATGATGTAATTTTTTGTGTTTTTGTAAAAGGAGTTAGATCAAAGTTTGTCATAATTACATTAGATATTAATAAATTAAATATTATATGAACTCCGGAAGAACTTTTAAAAGCAAATGATTTTTGTTTTAAAATTGAAATAAGAGAACTCAGAAAAATTAGATTTTTTCTCGGATTTTAAAGCAAGCATTATAATGATTCACTTGATATAATTTTTTAGAAAATAGCTTTCCAATAGTGTAATTCTTGAAAAGTTAACTTCCTATAATCTATTTATTTTATTTCCTATTTTATTGAGAAATTTAAATAATTTTGTAAATAAATATATGATATTTTAATTTTAAAGAGATAAATATTATTTATATTGAAAAAATTAACTAAAAAATTAAAAATATTTTTTAAAAAATATCATAAAATGCTCAAAAAATAAAACTTTTCTAGATTTTGCTTAGAAAGTTTTAGGGTCTGTTTGATAGTGTTTCATATTTTCTGTTCTCAAAAACAGTTTTGTAAAACTGTTTTCAAGAATAAGTTTTGAAAACAAGAAAATAAAAAAAATCTGTTTGAATAATTGTTCTCAAAATCATAACTAGTGATAAATAGATGAGTTATTCAAAATTTATAACTTTATCATTAATGAGGTGGATGTTTCTCATCTTTCATTGTGTTTTCCAGAATAAAAACTACAAACCACCTAAAAGGTGTTCTGAGTTTTTTATTCTTTTATTTTATGTTTTTCAAAACAGTTTTTAGAAAACAGGTTTACCAAATAAGTTTTCTGAGTTTTCTATTTCTGAAAACAAAAAAATTGTTTTCCAGATCAGCATCAAACAGTGCCTTACTTTTCAAATTAAGTTGAACTTTTCCGAAATTTTTAAATTTATTTCGAATCAAATAATATTAATTAATTAACTTTTCAGAAAATTTAACTTCCTTCTCTCATTTCTCACATATCAAGTTTGCTGTTTTGTTGTTTACATTTTGTTTAATTTCACAGCTTTTCTTTCTTTCTTTTTTTGTTTTTTCTTTTTCTCGCAATCTTGCCAATGTAATCCATCTTTCTTAGTGTTTGTTGTTTAACATTTTTTTTGGAGCACCTAAAATCTATTACAAATAAATGTTTATTCTTTCCTACAGTACAGCGGAAGTTAATTTTTGTCATGAGCGCACCAAAATTCTTTCACAATAGAAAATTAAAATATAGTAACAATAATTATAGGTAAAAATATATTTTTAATCCTTTAACTTTGTTGAATCAAGTGTTTTGATGATTCCAAACCAACCTTTAAAAGTTTAGAATAAAGATATCAAAAGTGAACAAAAGGTTTTAAGTGAAGGAATTTTAGAAAAATCAGTGCAAGAATAGATGTAGAATATTTAGTAATGTTTTAATTTGAGTAAAAGACTTTGATTTGGTGAAAAGATGTTTTAAAACCTTAATTCTATGTTAATTCATGGAATATTTGAAAAACACCCACCAACAGACGAATTTTGAAAGGTTTATACTGATCTGCTGTTTTGAAAATTCGAATTTTGGCTTTGAAAATTCGAATTTCGTATTGAAAATGAATAAGTCTGAAAAGAGGCTTCTCTGACAAATGAATTCTGACTTGAGAAATTTGAATTTTGATACGTGTCTGAAAAGAGCTTTCTCTGACAGATGAACTTTGTCTTTTGAAAATTTGAATTTAAGATAAAATGCAACTTATGAAAATTGAAAAATCCGTCTGAAAATATGTCAAAGTTCATCTGAAACCAAGTTTAGATAGAGTTTCAAAATTGCTCACTGACAAACGAACTTTGAACATGAAAATTTGAATTTCAGAAACAAAGCTTGTGAGTCTATTATAATGATATGTTGACATACGAATGATAATATTCATAAATTGGAACTTTGAAGTAAGTCTGAAAAAAAATCTCTCTAACAGACAAACTTTACCCATTGAAAATTCGAATTTCAAATTAGATGAACTACTATACCTTATTAAACCAGCTACTGACAGATAAATTTTGGGTTCCAAAATTTGAATTTCAAAGGCACTGTAGCAAAATGAAATTACTGTTCATACTTAACAGAAAGACTTTCAACATGAAAATTCGTATGTTCCAACATAGAATCATTTTCTAAAGATGAAAATTCGAATTTTGCTTCATAACAGACGAACTTCGGGAGTTCAACGTTAAAGGCTATAGCTTTCGGTTTATGTGAAATTCGTCTATTGACCAACTGAAATTTGAACTTTGAGTGTCAAAAGTATTAAATGTGGTTGGTAAACGGATAGTTTCTCAGAGTAACCGTTGGGTAACATCTCTAATGGCTAGATCTTGTCTCTAACGTATAGTTGGGGCAGAAATCTATAAATAGAACTTCATTTGAAGATCTGGGTAATGAAAATTACTTAGTATATACTGAAACTCTGCAAAATCATCAACTCAAAGTCTCTTACTCTCACATACTTCATTCTTTGTATCTTAACTTTCATATACACTCTGATTAAGAGAGTTTATTCATTGTAAATAATCTTATCTTTATTTGGAAGAAAGATTTTCTTATGAGGGGATATCACAAGGGATTAGGAAAGCACTTAGGGAGAGTGTAAAGAGAGAAAGTGTGAGTTTTAGAAACAGAGCATCAACGCTGTATTGTGGCATTTGCAAGAAGCCCACTGAATTCTTACAGTAGTGAAAATTTCAAGTGGTGACTTGGGGATTGGATGTAGGTCAAGTTGAGAGACCGAACCAGGATAAATATCTGAGTCTTCTCTTCTTTACTACTACTTTTACTTTTTATTCGTTTATACTCTGTTTTATCATCACCTTTTGCTTGCTACACTTTCTTGACGTTTTGCAAAAAAAAATTTAATCTTTCCAATTCACCCTCCTCTTGGGAAACCAGCTTATCTAACAAATTTTACACTAGTTTTCTTTTAGGTCTCTCAACTTTATTTTTTTAACTTTTAAAATATAATAAAACATTTTTCTACCACTAACACTATTATTCATATTAAAAGAAAATGTTGACAAAACATTATTGATGTTTATGCATTTATAAATATTATTTTTATAATAAAAATATTAAGATTAAGATTTTGTTTGTATGTCAATTATTTGTAATAATTTATTTTTAATTTTTGAATTAAATTTAAAAATATTTTAAATAAAATATTAATAAATAAATAATGATATTAATAACTTAGTTATGAAGATTGACTTATTAATATTGAATAATATTTTATCAATATGTAAGAATATTTTACTAGTATTTATGTTAACATAGTTAAGTGTATTAGTTATAAGGAAACTTTTGAATATCTTTCAAAAATTAAGGGATTAAAAAATAAAATTAAGAAATAAAAATGTGATTTTATTATAATTATGAAAGTAATTGTATTTGTTATAACTTTTTAACATTGAATTAAAAAATAATAAGAAATTTAAAACTTCATAATAATAACCTTAAATTTTTTTTGTAATTTAAAGAAATCTTGGTGATAATTTTCTAATGATCACTAACAAGTATGATAGTAAAAAAATATGAAATTTAAGGTTTAATAAATCAAATCTTGATTTCTATCCATTATTTTTTTTATTCAAACATATTTATGATAATTTTTTTTTAAATTTTACTTTTATAAATTATGATTATTTTAACATATTAAACCGTATTCAAAAGGTGGTCCCATATCGTGGCAAACGTGCCAACTAGGTGAAGTCAATGTAGTAACTTTCTAATAATAAAAGTTAGGAAGCAGAATTGAAGGAATTCCAAAAACGTGGTATTAAAAATTTAAAAAATCAATATATGAGCATAAAAGAAATTTGCGGGAAACATGAATTATGCAACGTATTATACAAGCTTTAGCCTTCAAGTACATAGGGGCTTACCTACTTTCTTGTAATTTAAGGAAGCATATTCTGTAACTTACTATTATTGTTAGTTAACAAAAAATGGTACAAAAATTATAAATTTCACTGTAATAATTTTGAATTTTATTTTTTGATCAATATAATTATATTTTTTATTTAAAATGATAAACTCTCTCAATTATTATAAATATAATTGGGCGATCTCCTAGAAAATGAACCAAATAATAATAGGATGTGAATATTGTGATTTTATATTAATCAAAATTTATATCGAGTCATATTATTTTTTATTTAAATATTGATGTAAATAAAATAATGCAAACATTATTTTAGCACTAATAATATTAAATATTAAATAGTTGTATAAAAATAATACAATTTAATATAAATTTTATATTCAACATTAATAAAAATTTTTTTATTTTTCTATTGTGTAATAAAAAAAATTTTATTTTTCGTGTTAAATGCTTTAACACTTAGTGGTAAAACTTATACATGAAAAAGTCATATTAGACTAGATCTGAATTAGTATAGATTTTAATAAATTTTTTAATTGAAATAGGTAGGTTTAAGGCATTTGATGTAGATATTAAAAAAAAAATCTTATACATTAAAAAATTTAAAAATTTAAAAACACTTTAGTATAATTTCTGTCAAAATTTGGGCCCTAAATGTAATATCTCCACAAATCATCTCACATCAAACATCGATGTGTTAGGTGGAACGTGGAAGTTCAAAAATCTGCCACAGTGGCAACCATCGTAAATATGTCATAAATCGGTGGCGAAAAATAGGTACTGGCGACCCTACATTTTTTTTTGGCCACTGCTAGCGACCCTACATGCCCGTCGAATGTCGATCCAGTGACGAACTTTTCGAGCTATTTATTTGATGTTTGATATTTCCTTCATTATTATTTGATGATTTATTTCCACGTTCTGTTCGCTTTCCTACAAGGCCCTTCTTCCTCACCACTCTCTCGCAGTCGCACCAAGCATTCCTCTCTTCGTCTGCTTCCTCAACGACCCAAACCGACCGTCAAAATCACTATCATGGGTTCGCGTCCCAAGAACGTCGGAATCCTCGCCATCGATATCTACTTCCCTTCTACTTGCGTCCAGCAGGTCCACACTTCCGTACTCTCTGTTTCCTCGATTTATACGTTTTGCCTTGAAATCGATAGATCTATGTAGTTTTTCAGCTCAATTTCTTGTTCACTCCTGAATTTCCTGGTGAAGTTGTGCTTACAATGGATTGGTTTTTCTTTTTTTTTTTTTTTTTTCCTGCTATGATGTGCGTTTGCAGGAAGCTTTGGAGGCTCATGATGGCGTGAGCAAAGGCAAGTATACTATTGGGCTAGGACAAGATTGCATGGCGTTTTGCACAGAGGTGGAAGATGTTATCTCAATGAGGTCAGTTACAATTGGTTCAGAATACACTAGCCAAGTTTAACGTTAGAGGCCGTGTCTTCTTCTTGCTGACTTTTGTGCTCTGCTAATTTCTGTAGCTAACGCGTTTACTCTGTATTGTTTGAAATTATGTTGTGAATTAGTAGTGTATTATGTTAAGGAAGTAACTAAGTTATGAAGTATATACTTTTAAGATTATTTATTATAAGAAATAACTCGAAAGGATTCGTTATCGAAACTTTCGCTTCATAATTCTTTCTTTTTTATTTTAATTAAAAAATTTGTTTAACATCAACAGTGGAGTTCATGGAGAGAACTAGGTAACTTCGCAGAACTGGTGGCGGTTTTTTCTTTATATAACTTCCATCTTCTTGTTACTGATCTCCTTGTAATACTGCTTTTGGATACATTTTGCATGTTATACAGTGCCTATCTTTACTATGAACTTGTAGAATGCATCTGCAGAGCTGTAACGGCTTTTTCTGCATTTATTCTGATTTATTCTTTTACTTTCAATACCAGCTTGACAGTTGTTACTTCACTTCTTGAAAAATTCAAAATTGATCCAAAGCAAATTGGACGCTTGGAAGTTGGTAGTGAGACAGTAATTGACAAAAGCAAATCCATTAAGACCTTCTTGATGCAAATTTTCGAGGTATCCCTTTCTTTGTGTTGGTTCGTACAACAGAAACTACATTCCAAAGGGATAAAAGAACCTCATTCTATAGAATGACAATAGGTAGGGTTCCTTAACATTAGAGAGGATTCAAATGGGAAGGTATGTCAACTTAAGCATATAAAGAAACCCCATTATATTGGCTGTTGGTGTTTGAAAGTGGAAATGTCACTTAGTGTTTATATCCTTGACTTTATCATGGAAAACATATAATCAGCGTACTTCTTTTCAATAAGAAACGTAAAAGGATGAAGGATGTTGTAATTTTTGACAAATATGAAAGATGCTTGATTTGTAGCCCTTCTTACTGATGCCGTTTCATTTTGTGAATTGGTTTGTTTGAAATACTTGTTCTTTCTCCAAGCCAAAACCTTATATGTAAATATAAAAGAAAAGAACCTTTTCTTTCCCATCATGTTTAATTTTAAAAAATGACATAGGTAAATCCATTTTAAAAGTTTGTTTGCAAAGAGCTTTCATTTCTCTTTTCCTTAAATTTGAGGGTGAAAAGGTTTTGAATTCTGAGGAATTTTGTGGCATAGAAAATATATTGAGCTTAGGCAGGGGTCGTTCTAATGTTAAAATCTTGTGAAAATCATGGAAGAGATACTTTCTGGCATAGAATTTTGATTTTGCTCCGACATTTCCTTGTTAAATGAACTTAATGATGAATCCAAAGGACAAAAGAAAAGAAAGAAATGGTTTATCTGTGTATGTATGATGACGCCTTTTTATATTGACTCATGTAACAATCAGGAGAGAGGTAACACAGACATTGAAGGTGTTGATTCAACAAATGCATGCTATGGTGGAACAGCAGCTTTGTTCAATTGTGTGAATTGGGTGGAAAGTAATTCATGGGATGGGCGCTATGGACTAGTCGTTTGTACAGATAGTGCGGTATGAGCTCCTAGCATTTGTGAATTTCACCGGCCCTCCTTTCTTTCACTACAGATGCAGTAAATTACAATCAAATGGAAAAGGAAGATTGAATCATTATTTTTTTCTTTCATAACAAGTTTATGGAAGTAATTATCTTTATATGCAAATTAAGGTACTCTCAGTCTCAACACAATTTTGTCGAAATCTACCTACATGTAGACAGATCTCACAAAAAATCTAATTGCAATGGTAATTGGGCGAGCGTGTGGAGGTCTTTTCCAATCCTTGTCCCTGCCACTTCTATGCTTCCTCATCATTGTTGCTCCTCACAATTGGGGACACCATTTTATATTCCCATCCCTCACAAGAAATTGTACCCTGAATTTCTACAATAAATACAAAAAATAATTACTTAAAAATAAATCATTGTAAAATTTCAAATTCAAACCCAGTTCCAAACATAGGCATGTAATGAAGTCTGCTAGAATAAGATACAAATTTACTATTTTATCCGTGTATTATGCATACCACTTAAGTTGCACTTTCTAAGCCAATGATGGTACTGGGCACACTTCCCAAACTTTCTGGGTTTCAGGCAAGAAATACTGCATCAGATGTGGTATTTATATAGCAATCTGTTCATGCTGAACTTTCTTATTTCAGGTATATGCAGAAGGACCAGCCCGCCCCACTGGTGGAGCAGCTGCAGTTGCCATGCTTATAGGGCCAGATGCACCAATTGCTTTTGAAAGCAAATTCAGAGGCACTTATATGTCTCATGCCTATGATTTTTACAAGCCAGACCTTGCAAGTGAATACCCGGTAATGCTGTGTAATGGACTCTCCATTTGTTTTTTAAGTCAGAAATTAAAATTTTGATTTCTAAGGTACTACCAAGCATTCTTTAGTATATGATTGAAGCATTTTTATTTTTATAAAGTGAAGGATTTCACTTATGATGAAGATATTGTCCAATTTCAGTTTTGGTTTCATCTTTCATTGGTTTGACTTAAGCAAGAAGTGGCCCAAAGAAAAGAGGGGAAAAAAAATTAAGGAAGGATTTATCGGGAATAAAAGAAAAAAAGTTTGTTAGGCACTAGTCAAAGTCCACCTTTTCGCAAGTCATTGTCTACTCTGGGTCAGAACAATTATTTTTCTTGCCCCTCACCTTGTGTCATATTCAAACTCTGGTTTTTTTTTGGCCAATGTCATATTCAAACTCGGGTGCTTTATAACCTAACCTTAGGTGGACTTCACAATTGTAGGCTTTTTTTTTTTTTTTTTTTTATTGAATGAATGAACAATTGTAGGTTTTTTAGTTCTTCGTTGCAGTGACTACTGTGGTTCATTTTAAATATTCCTTTGCAACTAGCAAAAATTCTTATTCACATGCTTTTCCTCATTGCATAACTAAGATATTACTTGTGTGACACTATTATTTTTTTCCCCTTTTTAAAAAAAGTTGTTGCATTCTATGCCATAGGTTGTAGATGGAAAGCTCTCACAGACCTGCTATCTCATGGCACTAGATTCCTGCTACAAGCATTTCTGTGAGAAGTAAGCATACTCTGAAGTGGGAAAGCCTTTCTTTGTCTCTTATGCAGAAGGGTTGTTACTTATTATTATTATTTTCCTTTTGTGTGTTTGTATACTTTACTGAGTAGTCTATGTACAGATTTGAAAAATTGGAAGGGCGGCCATTTTCAATATCAGATTCTGATTATTTTGTGTTTCATTCTCCATATAACAAGGTAATGATAGAACTTTAGCTGTAGTCGATGCTTCGATCTTTTCTCCATTGTAAGTATTTGTTTATCCTTTCTCCACTTGATTTATTGCAGCTTGTACAAAAAAGTTTTGGTCGGCTGTACTTCAATGACTTCCTGAGAAATCCCAGGTGTGTTTACCTTTTCCTTTTTCCACATCTTATACATGTATGCATTGTAATACAAGGTGCCAATCTATTCAGATCAATCAGTTCTTTTGGGATGGACAATTGCTGCATTACATTCTGGAACCTTGTTGCAGTAATAAGCCAATAAGCTGCATGCATTTGAGATTTCCATAGTGTAGTTTTTAATTTCCACCATAGGATCCAGGCATTTTCTTAGAAGAGAAGAATTATTTTAACATAAAAATTTCTTCATGGCAACCAAGGTTTTTTTTTTTTTTTTTCATTTGTTTATTAAGCATAGACATCTCACTGAAAACTCGAGTAAATGAGTAGTTAGAAAACTTGATGACTTTTAACTCAATATATGTATGTTGTTTGTTATTTCCTGAATCTCTGTATTTGGTATTTGTACCAGTTTTGTTGATGAAGTTGCCAGAAGAACCCTAGGACCATTCACATCTCTATCTGGTGATGAGAGCTATCAGAACCGTGGTCTTGAAAAGGTAGCTACTCTGGTTGAATTTCGATCAAGTTAATTGACTAACATGATTGCTATTACGATAATCATACATTATTTATGGTCATTGTGAATTTATAGGCAAACCAGCAAGCTGCGAAGCATTTATATGATGAGAAGGTGCAACCCACCACATTAATCCCAAAACAAGTTGGGAACATGTATACTGCATCACTTTATGCAGCATTTGCATCTCTCCTTCACAATAAACATAGCTCGCTGGTAAAGCCATACACTTCTATCTAATGCATGTGTGCTCTTGGGGACTGCATCTTTTATGTGGCAAGACTGATACAGAATTGCTCATCAGGATTGTTCTTTTCATTTGCAGGCTGGTAAGCGGGTAGTTATGTTCTCGTATGGAAGTGGTTTAACAGCTACGTTGTTCTCCTTCGGTATTCAAGATGGTCAATATCCGTTTAGTCTGTCAAATATTGTAACAGTGATGAATGTCTCTGGAAAGTTGAAGCAGAGACTTGAGGTATGCCTCTTTTACCTTACGATTCTGATAGTAATTTTGGTCCTTTTTGAAAATGAGGCGTAGCTCAGATATAATTGCTGTTCTCCTGTATTTAATTCCGGGTTGACATGCTTGATACTATTTTGTTGAGGGCATGCATTTGTTAATATAGCTATTTGAATGAATCTTTCAAATAATTAACTTTGATTTTTTTTTTTAATTTACATTTAATGATCGTTGGAGAAAAAATATAGTTTTATCCATAATTTCTTTATTAGGGATATGAATTGAATGTGCGAATGGTGTGATTTTAAGGTTATTTTCCATGATAGTTTAAGTGAAATATGTTTTAATGAATTGCAGTATTAATTTTGTTTTGGACGGTGGGACAATAATTGATTGGCTGGTGAATGAAGTGTCGGAGTGCTATTTAATGAGCCTCATAATCAATTATCCTTAAGTAAAAGCAATAAATTGTTGCTTCTAGATAATTGATTATCATAAGTGAAACCAACGAGATACATATTTGAAGACTTATAATATCCATTTGATGGGAGAGTTGTTACCTGACGTAAGAGTAAATTTACTATATTTCTTTATATTTTTGTTATCAAACTTTTCAATAAAAATATGACATGTAGACAATGTTTAAGAAATCTAATCATATGATTTCAAATTGAGAAAATATACACTGATTGTATGATTATTGAATATATAGGAAATAAAAAAAGAGTGCACTTAAGTTTATAAAATATAAAATATGTGAGAGTTTCACACGGGTAATATTTTGTGAATAACAATGTGGCTTCCTAAAGTATTTTTATATACACATTGATTGATTTGTATTTGCAGTTTCCTCCGGAAAAGTTCGTTGAAAACCTGAGGCTTATGGAGCACCGATATGGGGGCAAGGATTTTGTGACAAGCAAGGACTCTAGCTACTTACCTCCTGGCACCTACTATCTTACTGAAGTCGATTCCATGTATCGTCGATTCTATGCTAAGAAATCTGACGACGCAACATCACAGTACACTCCCAATGGTCACTGACACCTCCGAATTCAGGGGCATTTTTTTCTTCCACAGAAAACAAAATAAATAGTAATGGGCGTCCTCAAAATTTGTCTGGATTAAATTTTTCTCCGGGCAAACTCCACTCCTCCCGTCCCCAATTTAAAGATTAAAGAAATCAATGTTCTGTTTGATCTTTTTCTTTCTATTTTGGGTGGGAATGTTTGATCTTTTTCTGTTAGAACTGATATTAGTTTCATAGACTAAGCCTGTGTGGCCTAAGCTTCTGTATGGATAAAAGTTGTTTTATTTTCTGACACAATATTAGAATATAAATGGTTTAGTTGAGTTTTTGTAACATGGCAATTTGTCATTGACAATTATAGAAAATTACTTTTTTAAGACAAATAGTATTTTATTTAGAATTATTATTATTTAAAAAATGGTTTATGAATATTGTTGTGATATTGTTTATATGATTTATCTTTGGTTTTGTGCTATGTCGTTTTGTGCTTTTTTTTTTTAAATCACAGGTGAAAAATCTAGTTAAATCAATTAAAATAGAGATGAAATAATTGTAAAAAAAAAAAAAAAGCTTTTGCTGTGTGCTCTATAAAATTTCATTTGAAATAAAATAGTTTCCATTATTCATCTCAAGAGACTCTAGGATTAAAATTTAGAACATTTCTTGGGCTTGGGCCCACTTGCCTAGGTTTTTTGTTTTTACCAGAGTTTGCTTAGCTTCATTAACTTGGGTCGATAAAAAACAACTTGAAGTCCACTCAAAAATAAGTGCTTCGCAACTCCTTATTTTGATCTGTATTTTTTATATAAAAAAGTGAACATATATGGCATGTTTAAAGAGAAATTAAAAATAAAAAGAGTATTCTGCCGAAAAAAATAAAGAGTAAATATTAAGATAATATATGTTTTATACATTATTATGTATTTTTTTTATCACTCTCTCCTTCCCGTGGAAATTTAATTTGCATCTTTTTGTTTTTTCTACACTCATCCATCCCTGCAAATGTCAATTTGTATAAATATGGTGTCCGTTTTCCCATCTATGTACAATTCATAGCTTTTTTTTGGTGGGGATGTATAATTCATACTTCATAGCTTAATTTTATGAATAATTGATATTGTTGGTGTTGGTAATACGTTGAAATTAAGAAAAAAAAATTGTCCCATGAGGAGATGGTGTATTACCTGTTAAGCAATGGTAAGCCTACTAGAGATATTGGTAGAGAAATTTAGGAGTGGAGTGGAGAGAGAATTAGAGGAGAGAAAATGAATTTTTTACTTGAATGATTTATTTTTATTTAATGCAACAAAATTCAACCTTAACAGTTACTATACTCCTCCGTCCATTCCTTAATATAAGAGATAATTGTAGGAGTTTTCACATTTTAAAATATAAGAGATATAGGGGGTTTGTTTGGTGTATTTAATAACTTTTTTTCAAAAATACCCCTAATTAAAATAATATTTTCCCATACAATTTATTTGTATTAATTGCATAATGTAAAAGTTGTTAACATTAAATGGTGATATTTTTTAAAACCATTTTAGATAAATTTATTACTTATTTTTGTCTATGTAATTTTATCTTGTTGTCTCTTATGTTAAGAAAGGGAGAAAACAATTTTCAACTCTCATATGCTAATTTTAGTATATCTTCCTACTTCCTACTCTCATCATTTATTATATCTTCCAACTAATATTCACTACATTCAAGACTCTTCTTGAGCTCAAGAGATAATAAGACATTGCACCGAAATCAAGTTTATTTTCTCATATTCTTTTTTCTTCTTCTTCTTCTTCTTCTTCTTCTTCTTGGTGCAAAAATTCTAACATTAATTAAGGTATTCATGAAACACTTCTCTCTCTCTCTCTCTCTCTCATTGAGCTCTTGTAGCTGCCTTTCCTCTCGTTCAAGAATGTTCCAAGGAGTATGTTGTGAAACAGAAATACCCAGAGTTGGATGTTCGGAGGAGGATGTTAATCATTGGTTTAGTTATGAAAGTGGTCTTCTCAATGTCCTCCTTTGATATGTATCCTCATTTGGTTGCGCCAGGTTTAAGAGCTTAGGCAGACCTTGTTGAGATATGTGAAATTGACACAAATTCAAATGTGGCTTCTCTATTGATCACATTTTATAGATCAACTACAAATCATTGTAATTAAAGCATCCCACATCAATAAATAATTACTTCTCTCTCATACTTTTTCTCTCTTCACACACATTAAAAGGATGATCTGCAGAGAAGTCAAGCACCATAAATTCGCCATTTTTCATTTGCATTCCTTATCATGTCTAGTCATTGTGGGTAACTCTTTTAGGCTCCTTGAAAATTCTGTGTTTTGAGAAGCTTCTTTGTGCCATGGAGCCAACTTATTCTGTTAATTTTGTTGATCAAATTAAAGAGAGGCGTAGTTAAAACTTACAAACTCAAACAAAACTTATCAGGTGCCCACTAAAAAGTCATTTGATATTTCCTAGTTTCTGTTTTACTTTCTAATTACGTGCCCTAGCAATAGCCAGAAGAATATATCCCTCCAAAAGAAGCCAAATTGTTGGTGCATAAACTTGTACTCCAACTTTACAACTCACCCAAACTAACCTGATAAGTATAAGCAAACAGAACAATAGGCACTATAATATATTACACATGAGTGACACTAGACTAAACAATGATGTAGGAACACAAACCCTAACATTCCCTTAATGTGCTCAATATCAAAATTATATAATACAAAAAATAAAAAACCTTAGATGGTCACTTTCAGATAAAGGTAGGTAGATAGACTACTTGGTCTTAAAGCGCACAACAAAAGCAGGGTCAATGTTTAGTATTTCTAGACTTTGCCATAACTTCCATCATTGAGTGACTTCAAAGCATCACGTAGATTCCCTTCTTTTTATACCCTTTAGCCTTCCATGGTTTTTGCACAATCACATCCTCCTCCTCATTCTTAAGTTCTTGTGTTTTGATCTGTATCACCTCAGACCAAATGGCTCTTCCGCCTCTGAAAAGCTTGTTCTGTGCAGCTACTTTCCTTTTCCTATCATTGGTTTCATCATCAAAAGCGGCGCTTGATGTCCACTACTATGACCACACATGTCCCCAGTTGGAAAAAGTCATTAGAGACACTGTTCTGAATGCCTCTCAGCATGACCCTAAAGTCCCAGCTCGTATATTGAGGATGTTCTTCCATGACTGTTTCGTTAGGGTATGCTCTGAGTGTGTGTGCACACATATCTTTTATCTAGTTAACTAGAAGTGGGCCCCGTGCATTGCACAGAGTCTGAGACAAGTTGCACTGTTAATGATTAATGAATACAAAGTGTGGCTTCTTGTAGATTTTAACACACACACACATATATATGGATTTGTTTTTGTTTTTGTGCAGGGTTGTGATGCGTCGGTACTGTTGGATTCAACTCCCACAAATAAGGCAGAGAAAGATGGCCCTCCAAACATCTCAGTTAGATCATTCTATGTGATTGATGAAGCTAAAGCCAAGCTTGAAAAGGCATGTCCACATACAGTTTCATGTGCTGATATACTGGCCATTGCAGCAAGAGATGTAGTAACCTTGGTAATGAACAATCAAGACTTAAACTTCTCTTGCATATTGTGGATTATCAATAAACAAAAGTAACTTCCTTTACGTATTGTTACTGATAATTTCTTTGACAGTCTGGAGGTCCTTCATGGGATATTCTCAAAGGAAGGAAAGATGGAAGAGTGTCAAAAGCATCTGATACAAGAAAGCTACCAGCTCCAACCTCAAATGTGAACCAACTCATTCAAAGCTTTGCTTCAAGAGGATTAGATGTGAAGGATTTGGTTACTCTATCAGGTGGCCACACTCTGGGATTCTCCCATTGCTCTTCTTTCGAAGCTCGGCTTCGGAATTTCAGTCTGTTGCATGATGTTGATCCTAGTTTGCACTCTGAATTTGCACAAGACCTGAAGAAGAAATGTCCAGTAACACATTTTAGGGGCCATAATGCTGGAGAGTTCTTGGACTCAACAGCTTCGGTGTTTGATAATGACTATTATAAGAGATTAATTGCTGGAAAAGGTCTGTTTATATCAGACCAAGCAATTGTTGGGGATCACAGAACCAGATGGATTGTTGAAGCATTTGCTAGAGATCAAAGCTTGTTCTTCAAAGAGTTCATTGTTTCGATGTTGAAACTTGGGAATCTGGGTGCAACTCAAAATGGAGAAGTGAGACTTAGTTGCCGGTTTGTGAATTGAGAGAGAAACCAGAGACGAGACAAAGTATTACCCAATTTTCTTTTCCTTTTTCTGTCTTTTTCTCACTGGTTCTGTGGTTCACAAGGTGATGATAATATTGTCATGAGTGACTCATGCTGAAATAAATGTCGTTAAGCGTAAAGTTTGTCGTTTGCTTTTAAATAAAAATATATAAAATGTCTTACTCCTGAAGATTCTTGCCAAGTCACTGTCTGTAATGTGTTGCTTTCATTCTTCCTTCAAGCAGAGAGGATTAGAAGTTGTTATTCAAAGGCACAACATCAAGCAAAATAAATTCATGATCTTAATGATGATGTAATAAAAGCAGAGAAACAAGATTAAGAAGTCAAAATAAGCGTGTCACTAACACAACCAATTAAAGGACCACTAAATTGTTAACATGAATATTTTATTAATGGCCTTTCGTTATAAGATGGAACAGCAAGAACAAAAAGAAAAAGTGGAAATGTACTTTGATAAGTAATCTTTTTTTTCTTTTTAATAACAAAGGAAAGCACATTGATAAGTATTCCCTTCGTGTAAAATAAGTATCACATTAAAATAATTTTTAAAAAATTTTGTGCACGTTATCCTGACCGCCAAACATTTTGAAAGGGAAGTAGATATCAAACTCAAAACTACCCTTTTTCTGTTCTAACTTAACTCTCCAATCATTGGAGGAAATTCATATTCCTAAATTGTGGAAGACAAAATATAACATTATATATATATATATTAAAATCTGTAGAAGCTATAGTGTTTATTAATTATTAAAAGGCCAATTCACTTCAAATTCCCTACCAACCTTTAATTGAAACAAAACCTTGAATAGATAATCTAACTGACATATATCAACTCTGAAGTTTTAACAAAAAAATCTTTTTAATTCATGCATGTGCTATAAACTTTCGAAAACCAACCTACTAAATTTTTATATGTAAAAAAATCTTTTGCAATTTTGGTATGACAAAAAAAAATCCTTTTATTTCTTTTTTACATATCAACGAAGTGTATAATAGATATAAGTATGATTTGGTTAAGGAGATATTTGCTGAATGCTGAAAAATATTTTGCAATTTTAGTTATACAAATTTTTTTGAGATTTGCTCCTCCAGTCTTTTTTTTTATAAGAACATTTTAACCAAATCACATGGATTAAAATAGAAAATTAAAATTAGTTAAAAAATTTAATTTTGTAAAAAATATTATAATCTTCCTAAAACACCTTAATAAAAGTTATTAATTTCTATCTCAAATTTAATTGTATAACTTTAATAAGAAAGCAAGAGTTAAAATCATCAAAAGTATTTATGAAAATTACATATTAATACTTCACTAAATTTTGTAAAGATTCTTATATTAAGGATTAGAAAGATCTTTTATAAAGGTTCTTATACTAAGAACTAATGGAGTACTACAAATATTTATTTGGTCATTTAACATATTTAATTTCTCTTTTTAAATATCAATAATGTTAATAAAGATTTAAGTAAATAGTTGCTGATAGTAAGATGATCTGGGTTTTCTTCCTTTACAAACATTTGACAGTTTGGTTTATCATATTTTTTTTGCAGTTTTAGTTTACATAGCAAACATACCCTAAAAATGTTATAAATTAAAGGAGACAATGAAAGAAGCTCAACTATCACCTATGGAATCAATTTTTTCTTACAACAAAGTAAAATTTGTCCAACCAAAATGATATATTCACACACACACAGCAATTTTCATGATTCTTAGTATCATTTCCAATTTTCCTTGAAAGAGAAATTAAAGAACATTTGAAGTAAAATTTCTTTCATTCTTTTAGTCCTTGGTCTTTTAGGAACCTTACACACTAAAACAAAAAGCAAAGCCAATAAAAATTAAAGCAAATCTTGTACTCCATTCCTCACCAACATAACATCTTACCTAAACTGAACTTGATATGTATGTGCAAACCAACAAAACTCCAGTTATAATAGTAATAATAAATATATTAATTAGTACCTAACTAAACTATAAATTGTACTTTTTCTGGTACGCGTTTATATCATATGGTTTTGTTGATTGTGGACTCAGGTACTTCGTCTCCAAACTAATTTTGTACTTCTCCACCGTGTCTCATCATTGAGTGGCTTCGAAGAATAACGGTCCTGCGTTAAGCATTTTGTTAATAGACATTGCTCACTTCTATATATATACTGATCAGACTTCCCGCAAGTTTGCATCATATCTTCATTTTCAATTTCTCGTGTGTTTAATCTGTTTAAGATTCACACAAATTAATTATGGCTATGCAAACACAACACATGCTTCCAATCACACTCCTCTCGTTGACAATATTATCACTTTCGCTTCCATTTTCCAAAGCTGAGCTTTATTCACACTTCTATGACCAAACATGTCCTGAGTTGGAGACAATCGTATCAGAAACAGTCCTTAATGCTTCAAAAGATGACCCAAAAGTCCCAGCTCGTATCTTGAGAATGTTCTTCCATGACTGTTTCATTAGGGTATGGTCTGCTCGATCTCTTATTTCTCAGCACGTATATATCACAACACCTGATAAGATATTATAGTTTATGTTTTGAAATCTGTGTAGGGTTGTGAGCATCAATACTTTTAGACTCAACTCCTACAAGTAAGGCAGAGAAAGATGGCCCTCCGAACATCTCAGTTAGATCATTCTATGTGATTGATGAAGCTAAAGCCAAGCTTGAAAAGGCATGTCCACATACAGTTTCATGCGCTGATATACTTGCCATTGCAGCAAGAGATGTGGTAGTCCTGGCATATAATCTCTCTCTCTCTCTCTCTCTCTCTCTCTCTCTCTGTGCATACATACATACATACATATATATATATATATTCATTACGTATTTTTGCTGATAATTTCTGTGACAGTCCGGAGGACCATATTGGGATGTTCTGAAAGGAAGGAAAGATGGAAGAGTGTCAAAAGCATCTGATACGAGAAACCTACCAGCTCCATCTTCAAATGTGAGCCAACTCATTCAAAGCTTCGCTTCAAGAGGATTAGGAGTGAAGGATTTGGTTGCTCTATCAGGTGGTCACAATCTGGGATTCTCACATTGTTCTTCTTTCGAAGCTCGGCTTCGGAATTTCAGTCTGTTGCATGATGTAGATCCTAGTATGAACTCTGAGTTTGCACAAGATCTGAGGAAGAAATGTCCTGCAACACCTAATAGGGACCATAATGCTGGACAGTTCTTGGACTCGACAGCTTCGGTGTTTGATAATGACTATTACAAGAGATTGGTAGCTGGGAAAGGTGTGTTTTTATCGGATCAATCACTTGTTGGGGATTACAAGACGAGGTGGATTGTTGAAGCGTTTGCCAAGGATCAAAGCTTGTTCTTCAAAGAGTTTGTTGCTTCAGTGTTGAAACTTGGAAATGTGGGTGTGTCTACATTTGGAGAAGTGAGACTTAACTGTCGGGTTGTGAACTGAGGGAGACAAACCAGAGATCATGATTTTACAATTTTTTCTTAACAATAAGAGAATTAGGTGAGTTGAATCTCGAGCACGCACCGTGGCCAAGACCTGATTTTACAATTTTTTTTTCCTATTATGTATCTATGTACCTGACTACAATTGTGACAACAATATTGTTATTATGGCTTGTTTCAATCAATGCAATTTGCTTACTTTCTCATTAATTAAATTCATTTGTTGACTCTCGAATGGTTTTTAGCTTTTGCTAATTGACTAGTGATTTATATTTCAGGGAATTCAAGTTTTCATTGAAACATGGGATTTCCATTATGTTCTTGATTCTGTTAACCATTTTGGTATGGTATGTCTGTGTCTAGATAAATTTTCACGGACAAAACGGTAGAAGAACATGCTTAATTAAACTTTGGCAACTTTCACAGTATACTCATTCCTTTCGTATGTTTGATTCGATTCAATTTTAAATTAAAATCCAAGTGAATTGAACTCATCAATTCAGACAAATTATCAGTTTTGTGTTAAATCGACCTAGTTCAATTTGAATTGATTTGTTTCTGGCAAATTGTAATTAAAAAAAAATAATTTTTGGTGGTTTGAATTTGAATCTTTGCTGAATTTTTAAAATGAAATCCCTAATCAATAGAATTCTCAAATATTTATATAAAAGTTCAAAATGTTCGTTTGAATTGACCAATTTGTGTTGTATTTCTAATTAAAATTAAAGCAAGAAAGAAACTTACATTTTTTTTTTATCAATAAAGAATACCCTGATGGGAAAAATTATATATAAAAAAAGAAACAGCTTACTTTATTTTAACAAGTATACGTAATCTTTTATAAAAAATTTTTGGTCAAATTTTTTATAAACATTTTGTTTGACTTGGTTCAGTTATAAAACAGAGACGATTTAACCCAGACCATAAATGCAATTGGTTAGATCTGATCATCGATTTTTACCCTAATTTTTGGTCATGAACAATGGAAAGAGAACTTAGGAAAAGAAAAGGGCAAGGGAAAGTAGCTTTCCATGTGTTTGATAGGCCGGAAACACTCTTTCTTAGGTAGCAAACTCTCCTTTGTTTAAAGGGGAAGGCTTTCCTCTCAAAAAGTTGAGGAAATGTGGGATCTTCTGTAGCACTAAACGTTGTTCCTTTTTCCTTTGTAGTACTTAATTTATTTCATTATTGGCTCTCAATTATTGCTCATTGACTTGTGATTTCTATTATTATAGGGAGCTCAAGGTTTTTTTTTTTAAACGTCATTCACACTATGTTTTTGATTCTGTTTACCACTTCAGTATGGCATGTCTTTCTGGATAAATTTTGAAGAACAAAACGGGCAGAAGAACAAGTTTAATTAAACTTTGGCAGCTTCTACAGTTTTCATTCTTCTTTTAGTTGATTTCTTCTCCGACAAATACATCGTACTCCATTACTTAATATATTTAATGGTTTAGAATTGCATCACCTTATTCTATTGTGATGTGATGGCAATTATTCGATGGTTGAAGTGGATGAAAGTTTTCACTTATATACAATAAATGTTACCATTACTTGACAACAACCGTCTCTTTCTATTATTTTTTTTTGTTTAGGGGTAAATGGACTTTTTTTTTCCCATCAATAGAATCACTTATTCTATTTCACTATTATCATTATCATTATTATTATTTTTATTTTGTATTCCATTTTATTTTATGTTTTTCCCCAAACGCGCATGTTCTCCTTGTCATCTTGATTTTTGCCTTGTTTATCATTCTTAGTTATGAAATCAGTGATGGAGCTAGACACATTGTGATATGTATTTAAAGAAGCAATGGCTACACTCGGAGACATGCCATGTTTTCTTTTGTTCATCGTCCATGATTGATTTTGACTTGCTTAAGAACCACATTAGGGCTGCCACTTCTATTTCTCTCAGTTCTCTGCATGTTTAAGGCTTCTATAATCATGTACTACTTTAGAATCATCAAACATAACATGTTGAATGTGTTCTTCCTTTCTTTATTTCTTTAGGCAATGTTTGGTTTAATGGAGGGAAGGGGACATAATGGGAGGAATTTTTATTTTTCCTTGCTTTGATTTGTTGGGAGGAAAGAAAAGAAATTTGTTTATTTTTCCTCTAAATCCCCATATTTTCGGAGGGGAGAGGTAGAAGGGGAGAAGTGGTATTCCTACTTATTGAATTAAATAAGAGAAAATCTCAATTTTTCCTCCCATTTTCTCCTACTAATTGAACCAAACAATTCCCCTTCTCTCTTTTTCAAATCCCTCCAATCAAACATAGAGTTAAGCTAAATCTTTTAACCAGTGAATTTTTTGTTTCTGTCATCATCGATATTCAGAGTTTCAAACGTCCATGGTGGCAAAATTTCTTTTTAAAATAATAAAGTTGCAACTATTTACAAAGTCGGAGGAGAAAATTGGAATTGATGAAGATTGAAACAGAATTTTCAGGAACTGAGGATCAGTGGAGTGATATCTGCAAATATATCTGGTCTGATTAACATGTCTAAAGAGGAGGAAATAAAGGGAAGGATAATGATGTATAAACGAGAGCTATCCTTTGACTCATTCATGCCATAATGTTGATTTCTTACAATTTAACATTTCCTAGAGGAAGAATCTATGAAATATCAATACATTAAAAATAGAATTGTCCCGTATTATATTTATATTCGACTTTTATATTTAATAAATGAGAAGAGCTTCAAATTGTATTTAAGTAATACATATATTGGGTCACTGATCTATGTTGTGTCTGTATCAATACATTTTTGGAAAAATAACAATCAAGTACCACTTGAGATAAAAAACTCTACATTCATACTTTAAACTAGTGAAATTATTATAAGGTATCAATATACCTATTTGAAATTATTTTTGACTTGTAAAATGATCATTTTACCCTCTATTTGTGTCAAAATTACTAATTAATTGAATATATTTATTTACAACTAATGTCAGATTATTTGCAGTAGACGTCAGTAAATTTGCTACTGAAACAATAGTCAACCATCAAAAGGGAATCATTCTGATAGTCACCTAGATCAGCAACTCAATAAAAGTTTTTACGGTTAGTGTATCTAATTTGATCAACCATCATAGAGGCACACATCTGATGGTCGACCATCGCCTATTTGCAATAGATAATCGACAATTTGAAACTACCAATTAAGAATTTGTAACTAATAAATCTACGTATATTTTCTAAGTCAAATTAACAAAATAAATCTAGATATATTTACAACTGATATATATAATTTGCAACTAATTCATATGTACTTTCTAAATCAAGTTAACAAAGTAAATTCAAATACATTGCAATTGATTCATCTAAATTTACAATTGATCTACATTTATTTGCAATTAATCTACGTACATTTTCAATTAAACTAAAAAATATATTTACAATTGATTTACGTGAATTTACAACTGATCTACATATATTTATCACTAATCTACATGCATTTCTATTTTGTGGAAGCTTCAGAGCATCAGATACAATATTTAGCAAACCAAAAATAAAAAAGAAAAAGCAACAGCCATAACAAAAAAAATCATAGAAAATGGGAAGCAGCAACCACAGAAAAAAAAAAAAGGAAAAGAAAAGAAAATCGCAAATAAAGATCTAAGCTTTGAAGGCAGGATGATCTTATATCTGGGTTGTCGGCAATAAGGTTAGTGAGTCGAGCACGGCACGGCATGGATTTGGGACAGGTGAGAGAGGGAGGGAGGGTGACGATGGTGCTGGAGGAGGTGTGCCAATTGAGCATGGCACGACATCGCACGAGAGGGAGAAACACTAATCTGCTTCATTCTTCACCATTGGTTTTGATTGTTGAGCCTACGGGTTGCATTGGTCTTCAAAGAGGAGGAGGAGGCGAGGAAGGAGGAAGAGAAAAGAGGGTGGAAGAAGGAGGAGGAAGAAGAAAAGAGGAAGAGCAAGGATGATGGAAGAAAGAGAAGTCGAACAGAAGGAGAGGAAGGAGGAGAGAAAGGGAGAAAATGAGAAGGAGGAAGGAGGAAAGGGTAAAAAGAATGAAGTAAAATTGTCTTTTCTTACAATCAAAATATATTACAACAAGGTACCTTAGTAGGCAAGTTTAAGGTATATTTCTAGAATGTTTTATCTTTGAAGGTATTTAACTATTATTTTCCCTACATTTTTTAGTCGGAATACAAATGGGAAAAAAGGGCAAAAAGCTTAAAAGGACTTCTCTTAACCTGTTTTAATATTTACTAAAGACAGTAACATATTTTGTGAAACTCCAATTTCACACCTTACCTACCCCATCTTGAGAGAATTAGCAAGCCAACAACTGAAAAACATGCAGCATCAACTACAGAGACAACAAATGCAAACGCATAGGCAACACTAGAGAAGTTAAAATACTTCTGAATCTTCTTCATTCTAAAGGCGTAAGTGCAGCTGCCCCAGAAACTCGAAATGGCCTTGTGATGCTGTTTCCAGCCCACATCAAAATTAACACCTGAGATTTTCAAGTAATATAGGATGGTGTTTAGCTCTAAGCATAATCACCTTTTTCCATCACAATTAAATCGTCAAATTCAGTTTTTTTCTTTTAATTTTTTTATAGACAATATGGTAATCAAGGAAGGCATTCTAAGGACCACCATGCAGGGCTCTAATGCTGTGGACTGGGGATTCGCCTATAGGCATAGGCTACCACTAAAGGCCTAGCCACCTATACCCTAGGTTAGGGCTAGTCCAAAACCACCCAAGAGACTTGGGGTGGGAGATCTCCCCATGTAGGATTGCCCACCATTGCAGGACTTTAGTGGTCTCAAGAGGATTCAAATCCATACCCAAGGGGAAGGTGTAAACTTTAATTTGGGACCTTCAATCACTTGTGTCAACCCACATTAGCAAATTTAGTTTAGTTTTGGAACTAGAAAGAAATCTTTTGACCTGCAATGGTGAGCTGGAATAAGTATTTCCTCTGAAATCAATATCATGTGGTCTACTCTCAGCATTAATTTTTATTGGATGTAACATTTTCATATTAATCCAAAGTTCAAAAAGGTTTTTGTTAAATTAAAATATCAATTTTGTAACAAGGCCTAGTTCAGAATGTGGCTCATCCTAAACTATTATTTTGATTGCAATCCTTTAGCTGATGAGACATTGTATTAAGCACATTTGAATCAATTAACCAAGTTTATACTTAACCTCAAAATGAAAACAATGCCAGCATGTCATATAAGGATTAATTTATTATCAGAGGAATAAATTGAGACATGAATAAATCTGAAAATGTGAATGACAGACCCAGAGATATTAAAATACTGATCATAAATGTGCTAGGGGATGACTATCAGATAGCAGCGATGACTAAACAACACACATATAGATATATAACTTGGGTTTTGGTTAAAAAAAACAAAAGCATTTTTCTTATTGTGAGACCGAGAGGTAAACTCAGCATCCATGCAAAGAGATAGAAGAAAACGCATCAAATGAACACAAGCAAGAAGTGCTGAAGAAGTTCTGGAAACTGGACCAATCATTGATTGACTCAATAAGATGACAGGTCATTGACTCACTGGGCTAGTGGTTTAAACAGAGTCACTAATTCAAGTTAATACATGTGACAGTTCATTTCAATCTTGTTTGGGAAAACAGAGTGATATCCAAATTATTATGAGCTAACTATGGGCTTATTAGCTGCACCAACTATAATGCTTCTGACTAAACTATGGGGCTCCTATCATATTTGGAAACTGCAACGTTGAAAGCTACGTGCAATAGATCAGGAAGACAAAAAAGCCTTTAGCTTAACAGGTATGTTCTAAAGCCAATTTCTTATGAGATAATTCAATGCTTACTATCTGAGCAAGTCTGAATCCATTGCTGACAAATCTGTATTAAATTTATTCATTTTTATTAAATTAATACAAAACCATCAACAAATCTCAATGTAGACACAAATTCTGACATTGAAGAGACTCTTGCTTGTCAATGAAGCAATCCAATCTATATGGAAAAATGCTTGACTGGTATGTTTGTTATTATATAATAACAGCAACTAGGTTAACCAGCTAGTTTAGACTTTTCTGAACAAACTGATCAAATCAACTTCTTATAGGCCTCTGCAATATTTAAAGTAACAGTTTCTACCCAGAATCATCCTTAAAGCTTTGATAAGCACCTCAGCCTTACATACTTACGGACCACAAACCAGTTTAATCATATGAAACCCATACTGTACAATAGTGAATTTAATTATAGAATATGTGAATACCATTGCATTATCTAAATATAGAGGCCTGAACTTGTTAGGCTGAGGTTTTATCAGTGGATACAAGATCATGAGATGGACTGATGATACCTCAGCTTAACAGAAAGTCCTCATAGAACTTCTCATATACTAATTCAGATCTATCAAATTCCGATGAACATTTTTATTGCCTAGTTGAAATTTGAAATGGTTAGTAGAAATTTTTATGTTGAAATTGTTTTAGGGCTTTCAATATAAGGAAACATGGTTAGAAAAGGATAGCCAAAATAGATCACAACAGGTACAATCATAATATATCTCCCTACTAAAACCCACTATAAGATTTATGAAATCTTTCATGTAACTCACAACTACACAGTGCAGTCACACGAAGGTTAAGGTGTCAGAGACTGGATGCACCACTATAGGCAATAAGCATCATCTAGAGTTTTGGAGATCATAATTTTCCAAAACAATGAGGTAAAACTAAAGCCGCAGAATGAATTGCTGGTTCTGTTTACCCAACAGTAAATGATCTAAGGCATTAAACTCCATGCAGAAAAGAATTACAGCACCGCACCAACATTTATAATCATAATCATGAAAATAATGTGTTTTGTTGAGTGACCAGCTAACAAGGAGATATCCTTAGAAGAATATACCATTGTCTGGCACAAGATATATACCACTCGTCAAGCAAATGCTACATCTGAGCGGAAGACGTATTTGACACCCTTTGTGACATTTCTGGCTTCATGCAACAAGCATTTATCTCCGTGAAGGTGCAGGAGAGCCATCCCTTCAGTAGGAGTCACCTATAAAGTCAATTTTAAAGTAAAACCCAAATCATACTGCATATTCCAGAATTTTCCGGGAGTAAAATTCTGAGATTATTATGAAGTGGAGAGTAGCTATTAATTCCCACATTTCCATTAAAAAAAAATTAAACATCTACCTCAGCCACAACACTATTTCTTGAACCATAGAAAACTGTTTCACCTCCAACTAGAGGATCAACAGACAAATTGCCTGGGTTATTGGTCATATTTTTGGGACTTGATCTAAGGCCACCACTCAAATACACTAGCAACGTGTAATAAGTGCGCTTTCCCTCTCCAAGATCAACATTTTCATCAATATGACGTCCAAACCGTTGACCAACCTTGTACCTAAAATGCAGAAGTACGTGATCATTAATAAAGGTAATGCATCTCATTACCTCAACACCAAATTCATGGAGATAAGAAATGTTTGCTTTTTGTCAAGAGGACTACACCAAATGAGAATCTTGTGTCCTGAAAAAATCTTTACGCAACCAAGTACTGCTTTCACTAATTTTTCAAAAAATATATATATATCTATCTAGGGGATCGAGAACAAGAGGGGAAAAAACCGACCTGTAGAATCTAATATTTGGATTCAGACCAACAGCAACCTTCCCTCGAGTTCTTATATCAGAAAATATTTTGGATAGTCCAGACCCCCAAATTGTATCTGCAAGGACAGGATCATGAACAGAGATTCGATCATTATCCCTGTAAGCTTCACCTTTAGCTGGACCAAGACTCCCTTGATGAGAAAAACCAATTGCTTCGGCAACTTTAATGAATGCCTTTGATTCAGCAGATGTGAAAAAACTCTGAACCTGAATTCTTGAAAAGAAGATTACCATAATAAGAAGAGTTTATAGAATGATTTTAAACAAGTGTATGCAAGGCAAATGAACAAGAGTTTTGTGAATCTAATATTTGTTTCAGAACGCAGAAAACTTGCCTCCCATCTAAAATATGCAGATCAAATTGAATAACAACGTCAAAATAACACAATAGGTCAATCAATAAGAAAACAAATTAACCTCTTGGCCCAATCTTCTACTCAACATCATCAAGGCATGTGCTAATACATGGTTTCCATACAACAAGAGATTGCACCCATATTTGCTGTTAACGTTATACTACTACATATATGATGGGATCTTACAGAGACCGGAGAATTTCCCTCAACCAATTTTAGTTTTGTAATTCATCGCTGATCCTAGCATTGAAGGGACAAAGGCAACCCTGTATAATGGGTTTCTCCGTTTCCAATTCTATAGAGCCCAAAAAAAAAAAAATTTGCATCTATATCTATAAATAATATAAATGTATAGGAAGTCACACTATTCACAATTCATGCACAGTGCGGCTTGCTATATGGGCTCCATACTCACATTCCACTCAATAACAACATAGGGAGGACATTAGCTTAAAGAGGAGCATCCTTTAACGTTTTTTCATTTTACTACTGCTACAAAATTATTCAGTAAGATCGCTTTTTAAAGACGCAGGATTGGAATGCCAATAAAACATTCACTCCTCTTATGGTCAACATTCCGATATGAACTTTAGAGAATTCAAGCACTAAAGTTAGCTATGGCGAGTATTCTTGTTCTCCATCAAATGAGGAGCGGAAGTAGGCAACTATGTGATAGTGAATTGGATGGAAAGCAGCCCGCATCTCATCATTATCTATGAAACCCAATCAAATTGTACACAGTAAAGATCAAGCTAAGATATCCAACACAAACATATTTGCAGAAGAAAATTCAAGAGATTTTGGAGAATGTAGGTTAAAATTCTTACCGTGAACAGATCGCTATCTTTAAGGCGGGTAATCTGGAGATTCTTTTTTGGTTTGATAGCCGGCCATTTCGTGGCTGCTTTGTTCCAATCCGCTTCCTTTCTGTCTCCCATTTTTCTCTTCTTTGTTAGCATATTCTCGTGTTCGTCATTGCAGCATCGATTTTCTTAAAACCTAGCGCATTTTGTTTTGCTCAGCCAAATACTTTTTTATTTTTTTTAATTTTATTAAAATTATGACACGATAAAATACAGCATGTAGGAATACTACACGTTTACAAATATTTCAGAGGCTTTTTTTGTGTCATTTACTTTAAAATTTCAAAATGGTCCGAATTGAGTGTCAAAACACGAGATATTTTTGTTCTTATATCTTATTAATTTGAAATTTTTATTGGATTGTTAATTATGACTTCAATTCAAATTATTGATTAAGTCAATTATTAATTATTAAATATGAACACATAGTATTGCTATATAAATATGCTCTTGTTTGAAATTCCAAACATATTATTGTTAAAGGTGCATGGGTTAAATTTAATTTTAAACTAAAAATTCAATGCTTTTTTTAATCATTACACCCAAATTAAAAGTAATAAATACGTATTTATAATAATTTATAACATATTTCTTCTTGTTGAGTGACAATACTAATTTATATTCCTTCCGATTCTTTTTATTAATCATATTCTAAAAATTTTTTATAATCCTAAATATAGGCTACTCTCCATAAATTTTTAGAGTATTAATTATTTTATTTTTAAAATGACTCTATTTATAAATAAAAATGAGTGAATTATTTAAATTTGTGGTATATTTATTAGGGATACAAATAGAAATCACATCAATTTTAAGATAATTTTAATAAATTTTTTTTTATTCCGGTGAATTAGTTAAAAGTAACTTACATTAAAAATCAGAGAAAGTAACATATTCAAATTCAAATTTTAATTGAAAAAATTTTAATAAGATATTATCTAAACGATTATATTTGCATTAATTGTTATTATTTTTTAATTTTAACTTAAAAATTATTTATGATTATTTAACTAAACAAAATCTATCACAACATCAAATCTTATAGGAACCTCTGTAAGTATAAAAGAGTGTATAATTGATGAGGTTTACATATATAATCAGCATATCTTGGATTGGATGCAATGGTTATAGTATAATAGGTTATATATAAATGTAAATATGTAAAATATCAATTATATTTTTAAACATCTCAAAAAATAAATATTGACAAATATTTATTATGATATTAATACTTGACTGATATCATATAATTTTTAACCAATTTAATAAATGAAAATTAGTAATCATATTAAGTATTATTTTAAATGTAAATTAAAGCAATAAATATAGATTTAAAATTATAGATGGGCATTCAAAAAATGTTGATGTTGATATTTTTATTACAAATATCTCCTTATATTCAGAATCCCACGTGGTTTTACAAAATTGAAAAGAGAGTATTTCTTTATTTGTTCAAAAAAATGTTAATATGACGTTCTCTCCATTCAAAATTGCTAAAAAGAGTTTTTTTGGCAGCTATTTATATATATATATTTATTTTAATTACCTACATATAATTAACTATTGATAAATTAATGATAATTTGTATCTTTATTTTATTATTTATCATGTATTTGTATCAATTTATTTAGGCTTTTGAATTTGATTATTTCTCTTTTCAAATTTAATTATACTATACTAAATGATTAAAAGTTGAATATATGTAGTTAAATTTTTTAAAAAAATTACCAATTTATTTAAAAGAAAAAAAAATTAAGTTGAGTTATATAAGACAAATCCACTCTTACATGATTACATTGATAAAATTTCAATCCAATAAAGTGTTGGCTTTCCTCAAGCCACTTTTTTTCCTAACCTATCTAATAAAATATCATGAAGGCATTTTTCATAACCCTATCATCATATTAATTAATCAATGAAAACACAATTATGTTTATTTATATTGATACTTGAAACATTAAGTATAATCAACAATTACTATGGTGTTCCATGATAGTACTTTGTCCATGAGTGATGTGACATGATACTACTCTTCATATTTTTATCCAAACCATTTCAGGTATGGTGAAAGTAATGTGAACAATAGTGACTCCTCCCTTTCGAACCATAACTTCTCCTTGCTCTTAAGTCTTCATTTATAGCCCAATTAATACTCCCTCTAGTTTATATTATAGGGTATGAGACCCATTTTTACGTCTACTAAAAAAGTTGAATAACATTCTTAAATATATCTAAAGTTCTAAATTTACCCCTATTTATTAAGAGAATGTTACAATGATTAAAGCAAAACAATTTCTTATTAGAGGTCAAATTTTCATGAGTGTTTACACTTGTAGGAGAGAGCGAAACAACCAATTAAATATAACAAGGGTAAAATTGCCCATTTAAATCCCTACACCTTATATTGTGAACAAAAAAAATGGGTCTAATACCCTATATTATGGGTCGGAGGGAGTATACATTTGCAAGTATTATTTACTATTCTCATATTTATAAATGTTTATATTCTAGAGGTTTTTAATATTGTCTAATTTGGGTCTCAGGCCTTTTTTTGTAAAAAAAATTATGATAAAGGATATAATAACAATCAATTAAGTATTATACTCTTTCATTTTTCATCTTTCTCCTATTTTTCAGTTCAATTTCTCTAATGCAAAATTCTCTTACAATCAATTAAGTATTATACTCTTTCATTTTTCATTTTCCTCCTATTTTCTAGTTCAATTTCTCTAATGTAAAATTCTCTCACAGTCTATCATTATCATCTTCTTATTCTAATTCTTTTCTTTTCTTTGTTTTTTTAATTGTAATTCTTCCTCTTTTTTGTCTATAAAACCCATTAATAATATAAAGTCCATATTGTTGGATGCCTTGCCATATAGCCAAGCAATGTTCGCAAGTTGTAGACATAGTCAAGCAAGATATCAAGCCCAAACTGCAACATACCCCATTGTCTCCCAATGGCACACTCAAATTCATAATTGTAAAATGAAACGTAATAGTTGGAGCTAATAGCACGGTCAAATATAAACCGGTAAAATCCAAACCTAGATGGTTAATGGAGTTTTGAACAACATAAAAATTCCTAAATTTAATTAAATACTAAGAAAGGACTTAATTAGATATTAAAAAAAGGATAATTTAGTGCTTTTAAATTTAAAATTTGATTTGGATCATTCAAAATAATTTTAATTTTAAATGTTGATTGCATAATATAAAATAAATAAAATGTATTTAGTTTTTATTTAAAAACTGATTACTCAATTTTAGAATCATTTTCTTTTTAATGTTGATGGATAAATTGATCGCTCAAATTGAAACAAAAATTAAATTGGGAGTTTCATAAAAAAGAAATTAAATTGAAAGGATCCAAATTGGACTACTAATAAATGGCATAATTTTTTTTCTCGAATACTTTACTTTTGAACATTTACATTTCTATTAATACTTTCAGTACCCAAAAATAAAGAAGAAAGACAACAAACAGACTTAAAATTAACATTTCTCACACCAACCCCTCAACATAAGATATGTGTGTATAAAGGAAAAGTGAAATTAAATTTAAAAAGATAAAAATCACAAAAATCAGAATTAAATCCTTATTTTCATATGGGTTGGGCTTTAACAGCTTTACCAAAATTAGTCTTAGCTCATGGAGCATTCTTATTATCCTACCAATGGAGCATTCTTATGACCCTACCAAATCAAGTCCATATACATGGATGGTATATATATTTCCATTAGTTGCATTTGTCAAATTTGCTCTGCGACAATACTCTTCTGCTTTAACGTAGTCAGCATTAATCAACCTGTTGCCATACCAAATCAACATATTTAGACCAAAAATATCAAAAGGTATTAGTCATAACGATTGCTATTGGAGGTATATTAAGTTCATGTATTTAAGAACACATGCATGGACAACTAATAATATACAGCTTGTACAATGAGATCACAATATATACAGGTAGAAATACAATTCAATAAATGAATTATGAGGAAAGATGGGTTATTGACAATAGCAAATTTGAAAAAAAGATTATTTATGAGTTAGATTGATCTATTTCAATGATAGTGGAAACAATGAAAAGAAAACATAGATGAACCTGAATTTAAAATATATATACTAATTGAGCATAGACTTAATAGCAACTGTAAAATTCTTATTGACAGAAGAGAAACTTACATATTCTTTACCATTTGGCGGTTGTCCATGTTTGAATCCAAAATTGTACTTTGTTCATATGTGTTCTCCTCCGTCAAAAGTTGACTTTGATAATCCTTTCTATTATTGGCCTAATTCTGATCCTAAATTTTGCATAATTAATCAATTAAAAAAATCAATTGAAAATATAATCAAGTAGAGATGAGAAGAAAACATGGTGGCAAAGAAAGCAACCAGAGGCATTATTGTGCTTTCATCATGTTTGTATGACCTATTTAACAAAAAGCAATCTTTAATAAAATGGAGGATTATGAGTAATGCTCTAGAGTGAAAGTGGGGAATTGAGTGAGTGCCTCCTACCAATTTGGTTGCGGGATTGCGAAATTGTGGGTGGGTTTTATAGATTGGTGGAATCAATTTGTGATTAGTAATGTCATCTCATCATTGAGATTATGGAATTTCTAGCCATTATCTTTTGGAGCCAAACCCTTAGAATGACTTGACTGCTTCATTTTGCATAGAACATATAAAGAGTGGATGTATCATTTTGAATTCTCTTTAATTTGACAATTATATGTCAATCATATAGTTGATGCATAACTTACTAAGTAAATAATAATCTATTCAAATATCCCATTATGATACGTTAAGATAGGAATTCAAATTCCAAAATGTTCCATGCATTCAATATTTATCAATGCATTAAAAAATATATATAATTATACGATATATATATATTAATCAATTTTAAGTTTTAACTATATGTCTACAATTAAACTAAACTAAGATGTAAAAAATATATGTTTAATATATATAGATATATATAATTTTTTCTTATATATGATCTTATTGAGATTGAATTTTTCAACTTTTAAAGGTACACACTAAGATATATATATATATATATATTTATATATATATATATGTATATATAAAGATGATCTGTTAATAATAATTTTTAAGTTCAGACTTTTAAAATGCAATAAGGTTGCCACATGTAAATAAATGGATTCTAATGACTTAAATATGCCAATCATTTCTTTATTTTATTTTTTTTGCTTGAATTAATCATTTTTTTCTTTTTAAATAGGTCATGGGAAGGAAATTTAAAACGCAATTAATGAGTAAATTGAAAATCAATAACTAATTATTTATATATGACATGGCCTCACAAAATTACAACTCTATAGTTGCTGTTTTTGGTAGTTGTTTATATATATATATTTGAATTGATTAAGATGCGTATAAACTGATAGGATGAATATGTATACACAAATATGATATACATCTTATATCATGTATCGACTAAGGGTGTATGTATTTTTTTTGAAATATAGGTGCTTCATAACTTTTAAATTTTAATTTTTTAGAACATATATAAATTTTTTTTTAAGCAGAAATTTAAATTTTCTTCTCAAACAAATAAGTTATACTAGACCAATTTACTTTTAAATATTTTGTTGAAAATATTTTTCTTATTCAATCTAATTTTTTTATCAATGATATTTTAGAAAATTAAATTTTGAATTGCAAAACTCGCTTTAAAAATAAAAATATGTTATAAAGAATATTATAATAATATGTTATCACCTCCCACAACAGCCATCTATACTGATTGAGCTTAACCGATTAATTTGGTGGGTTGGGTTGAAAGTTTCATATAGTTATTGGGCTAGAATTGTTTGGGAGTTGGGCTCAAGATGGTGCAAGTGTAGTCCGATTCCTTATTACTTGTCTTGGCAATAAATAGAGGAGAAGAGCTTTTTTTTTTTTTTTTTTATATGCATCCGGTATTTTGGATTTATTTCATTTCAATAGGAGGATTTATTGAAATTTAAACTAATATGGATCAAATTGGATAAAACCCTTTTGAGTGGCAAATTCCACCATCAAATACTTTTAACATGATTGTATTCATAAGGCTTGAGTTAAGAGAGCACAACTTCTTATTAGTTGAAGTTGAACCAAGTGTCCTCTGGTATAGAAGAGAAGAGCTAAAAGATTATAGGTTGAACTAGGAGCCAATGACAAGAGACTAGGTGGTGAAGTTCAAGCCCATTGGGCTAGCAATGAATAGGTGTGCGGATAAATTAGCAAAGTTTGGATTGGGCCTGGACTTGGGTTGCACATCAGCCCATGAGATTAACATGAATTATTTTGCACCTTGGGTCCACTTTTACCTTTAGAAGAATAAAAAACCATGCTAATAATCACGTGGATTTCATACCATTTTGGGTCTTATCTGGTTAAAGATGTTCAAAATCGAATTAAACCGATTACAATTGATCAAAATTAAACTATATTCAAGTCCACTTTGTTTTGCCCTAGTTAGAAACCGAATCAGTTTGGTTCAAGTCTGATTCTAGTGACTCAAAATCAAACCAAGCCAATTGTAGCTTTTTTTTTAACAAAATGTAAAGCAACCCGCGGCCATGATGCCATCTCTTATTATTGTTTATTAGCCTAGCCCAATAACTTCTTAGCGCAACTCCCTTTATTGAACTGAGCTTGTTATTTTTGGGGATTGAAAACTAAATTAACTAATTTTTTGAGTCTAAAACTAAATAGATTTTATTATTAGGGACCAAATTATTAGCCTATTCAAACTGAAGTTGAGCAATCATATGGTGCCTAAGCCACAATGGCTGAAACTTAATATCACACACCAAACTTATTTAGTTTGAGAGATTAAGCACACAACTTTATAATCCCATACATAGATTTAGAGTTGTTCTAATATGCAAGCTGTATCATTTTCATTTCAAAATTACAGAACGAGTCTACAACCAAAAAAAGCCAGTGTACCCATACGAAAGGAGTTAGCTCATTTGATAAGACTTAGTATCTCTCTCAACAACCTATATAGGATCCCTCCCAAAAGCTCTTTGGGATTGGGAGTGTGCCCTTAAAATGGAATAGGGAGGGAATAACTAGACAAAGTCTTGTAACCAAGAAATAATAACTTAAAAAATAAAAAAGGAGCAAGTGTAACAAAAAAATTTTTTTTTTAAAATTTTCTCAAACTTGATCCAAACCGATAAAAAATTGAATCAAACCGACCCCATACAAAAACAAAAAAAATGTTTCATTTTTTTAGAAATTAATCTTTGTTTGGTTTAGTTCAATTTTGTCCAAAACTGAGTCAGACTATACCTTTATATATTCTTATATCTGGGTCGAAAGACAAAGTTCAGTTATAAAGGAATTCATGGACACATAAAAGTGGGGGAAAAAAAACCATGCTGATCATTGCGTGGATTTCATGCCAATAAAAAAAAAATCTCAATGGGAAAGAATAAATTAGTTGGCGCAAAAAAATTATAAATGAATAGCAATATAAATACATTGTACAACCTTACCCCAGCAATTATAAAAATATGTAGCATTCCAAATCCAACCTTACCCCAGCAATTATAAAAATACGTAGCATGCCAAATCCACCCAACACATAGAAACTTTAATTATTTATTTTTTAACTTTTACCAAAACGTAGAAATTTGAATACCATAGTTTCTTGAAAAAAAAATGAGCAAACAACGATTCTGATAGTATAGGTAAGACTATCAAATAAAATCTATGATATAATTCTGTCAATAATCCTATATACCCCATAGAAATCAACATGTGCCTCTTAAATAATAAGAGTCATGCACAGTGATGTTTTTCAAAATGACTGGCCTCGCTGAACAATCCTGTTCCTCCGGACTTCAAGGTAGGCAAAATGACGAGCAAATCATGGTGGGACTACCTGCTGACTGTATAACAAAGTCGTCCGTACAACCACATTGCTAGGGGAAGAACATGGTCAGAGGAATCACAGTAGAGAATCAATTAAGAGAATTAATAATAAAATTTTTTTAATTAATAAAAAATAGTAAAAAACTAAAAAATTGAGTAGTAAAATTGAACAAATAAATAGTAATATAATCCTACCTTATTAATTTATTATTTTGATATCAAAATAGAACAAGAAATATATATCAAATCCTACGAATTGATTTGTATAACTTTGTTTTTTCAAATAGATTGAGTTAGAAAAATTGCATCCTATTTTGATGTGAACTTTTTCTAACCCGTAGATCAATGTGAGTCACCACATTGGTTGGCGGGTTGATCCACTTTTTTTAATATTTTTTAAAGTGTTAAAAATCGGATTGGTCATTGAATAGAATGAGGCAATGATTTAAGGTTCAGTGGTCAGATCGGGATCAGACTAGTTGTGAATAAATTAATATATTTTTAATAATATAGTCAATTGATATCATATTATTTGTTAGATAAATTTATCATTATTAATCATTATGTATCATAATAATACTTATAACATATTATAATATAGAAAGAAAAAAAATTTATACTAAAAATAATACTATTTAGTACTAAAAATAGTGTTATTTTATTTTAAAAAAACATTTTAAATAAAATAAAAAAAAGTCAGAACTGGTTCAACCCGATTTTGTACCGGTTTGACCTGTTCTTTACCGGTTTCCACCGGTTCTGATCCCCCCGGTTTCCAGCTACTACCAGACCGGACCAGGGGCTGGTCCCAGTCAGGCCGGTCGAACCGGCCGGTCCGATCTGGTTTTTTATACAATGATTTTTTTTATAATGTTAAAATTGAATGAATTTAGGATTCATGATAATATAATTTAAAAAATGTGAGCATGATTATTCTATAGTGTGAAATCCTGTGTTTATAAAGAAAAATATTATATAAGATACCACCTTAAATATTGTTGACATGACTACTATTGCAGACTTAACGTGATGGACTGATTTATATTCATCCTTTTCCACCTTTTCTTTTGTCTTTTTATTTTTTATTTTTTTTTCTTCGAACCAAGGATTTCTTTGTATCAATATTCGAAATCTAATTCATTTGAAACGTAGAGATCATTAAAATAGATTTTATCTCTTATAATAAGACTTTTTTTCATATATATAGTCAAAAATCAAACTCAAAATAATATGTTTAAGAGAGCTAACTAGGGCTGTTCAATGGGCCCGGAGGTCCGGTTGGCCAGGAGTGGCTCAGTCATTTCAGGTCGGGCTGGGTCAAGCCAAAAAGAAAAAATCATAAAATGGAGGAGGACTGAGCCAAAAAGACGACCGGGTCAGGCCAGGCCTCGAGCAAGTCATATGCCCGTCCTGGCCTGGCCCGGTATATATATATATTTTCAATTTTTTCATTTTTCTTTATTTGTTAAAAATATTGAATAATTTTATATAATTATTTTTTCTTCATATGCCTTATGTAATAAATTAATTTTATAATTATAATAGATACATTTTATTGTGCCAATTTTTAACTTTATTTCAAATTTTAAATTTATTTCATAACTTAATATTATATAAAATAAATAATGTATAATTGTTGAGTATTTATAATTTTGATAAATGTTACTTTTTAACTTAATATTATTTACTATAAGAATATATTTTAAATGAAACTAGTTATATTTTTATTAAAAAATTTAATTAATTAATTAATTAATTAATATTTTTTATACCGGACCAAAACCCGGCCCGGTATTAACCTGGTCCGGGCCCGATCTAGCCCGGTCCTTCACCAGGCCGGGCCGAGCCGTGAGTCCATTTTCTCGGCTCAGAGGGTGTTCCAGGCTGGACACCGGGCAGAGGTGATGCCCGACCTGACCCGAGAACACCTCTAGAGCTAACTCTTCACCAACTATAACCATACCACATCTTCACCTTTTCTTATTCATTCTCTTTCCTTTACTTTCCTTTTTATTTCGATTTCTTATTTCTTATTTGTTGAACGCAACTGCTAGCCCTTCCCCTGGTCATGACATCTTGGCAGGCATTTTCTGATCACATTTTTAAAAGAAGAAAGGTTCCTCAAATATTATATCATCGTAGGATAAATATCAATTTGGACTTCTCATTAGTATCAGATTGGAGAAAGGAATAGAGTTGAGCTAGGCTATCATATCGAGGTGAGTTGAACATTGGACCAAGTTATTGTCTGGCCTCGCATATATATTACATATTTTTATTTTCTCTTTTAATTTTTTCGTTTTTATTAATTTTTTGCATCATGCCAAAAAGCTTTCCATTTTGTTTGTACACCGACTTGCCTTTTTAATAGTAACTTCATATTTTTTTTCCTTTCTTTCTGCTCAGACTGGAGGATCAAGTTGAATCCCCAATTTTTTTTTTCACTTATATTGATAATTGATTTTATCTATTCTTTCTTTTCAGTTGGTTCTCCCTACACTCTAGATTACACCAAGCATCGATTCACTAATTTTTCAATTAAATCGATCACTCTACTAAGGTTTTCTAAACATTGAAGCAATATATAATATAAAATTTATCACATATCACACTATTCACAAGTTTTAAATTGTATAATTTATTTTTCAGATTTTGTGTAATACATAGAATGACATATATAATATTATAAGAGTATACTTAATAACCTCATATAGTCAATTTCAAGACTGTGTGTAATTGTGGCTAGTTAAATTGTTCACGAACTGTGAAATTAACACATATGAGCTTTGGAAGAAAGATAAAAAGTTCTAGCTTACCACACTGCATTAACTCACTAAGAGTAACATAATTAAGCAAACGAACACCGTAGCATAAATCTTTCAATAATATGCATCCTGAGCTTGTTTCTTCAGTTTGACATGCCTTTTTTTTATATTTATGCTTAAGTTAGAACAATATTTTTTACTGTGTATGAAAATGACTTTGTTGAACTAAGTGATACTTTTGGTACACACAAAAAAAGAACAATATGGCCATTACTTCCTCATTAAATGATATGATACACTTTAATGATCAAGAATCTTCACATTATGTAGCTAAAAAGCTTGATATACTTTATCCAGTCTTTTATATAAGTTACATTTTAGAAGAGTCTTATGATAAAAAATGTATGTCACTTTGTAAGAGTTTGTGTAATATTAATTATTTTATTTAAAAAATGTTCTTCTTGTCAATTACTTTATGAAGTATTAATTGCTTTGGAGAGTATGTGTTTTTTAAAATTAATTGTATTTATTATAAGCAAATATGAAAAACAAAACAATTTTTAGACAATTTTATTAATCAACTTCTTTTTTGTTTTGATGCGATAGTTAAAAGCAACTTATATTAAAAATAAGAAAAAAGTATCATTTTGGCTTCTTTCTTCATTCATTCCATTCAAGAGAGGAAGTAAATCCGAGATTTTTTGTCCATTTGAAATTTCGTTCATCTAGTGGATAAACTAATCAATTCAACTTGCTAAAATTTTGACAATGAAGCTCCTAATGCATGAGAAAGGCTGAAATTAATTAAGGCTAAAACTGATGACTTAGTGATGAAATTAGTAATGAATTTTTTATTTTTTGCAATAGAAATCTCCATTGCTAATTCTATTGCTAAATTTTGTAACAAATTTGTAATGAATTTGTGATGAAATTGTGAGGAAAAACTTTTTGTAGAAAATTTACAATTTTTTGAAGTGTTGCATTTAAAAGCACTTGATTTTTCTACCAAATAATCACTTTTCCAATTCATAGCTAGCTCATGAATGTTGAAAATACTCCCATTGTTTTAAAATAATTATTATTTCAAAGTTTTGGTTTTGTTTTAAAATACTTTCTTCGATTCTTTTTACAAGATCTTTTTAACTGAATCACATAGATTAAGACATGTAGTTAAAATTAGTTAGAAAATGTGATTTTGTCAAACATTACTATAATATTCATAAATACCTTTAATAGAAGCCATTAATTTCTACTACCACACATTAATGCTTGGAGAAAGAGAATTAAAACTATCAAGGCCACATTTTGTATGGCGGAATGGAAGGTAGGAAAAGGGATTAAGGTTAGTATGTTTGGTATGGATTAGATCTATCTCCCTAGAATGGAGCATTCCATCAAACATGGGAATGCCCAAACCTCTCGCAGACCATTATTCCCATGGGTTTCAACACTTATGCCCATGATGTCTGTCTTCACTCTTCATTGATACCCATGGTTCTCCCACCACCAACTCCACCGATCGCAATGGTTCTCCCATCACCTGGCTCCATTGTTGATGCATACGTTTCTCCCACTGCCAACTCCGATAATGCCTATGGTTCTCCTATCACCAACTCTACCGACCCCCATGGTTCTCTAACTGCCTGTGGCTCCAGCATCAATGCCTACGGTTCTCCCATTGCCAACTCCGTCAATGCCCATGGTTCTCCCACCATCAACCCACTTCATCAAGTACCAATCCTACTATCAACATCATCCCATGCTGCCTCCACCTTTTTAGTTTTCCAAATGAATTGTTTCAATGGTTTGCAACTTCTTTTTCAGATTTTCTAACTTGTTTATATTAAATTTGCAACTCATTTTTCAAATTTTTTTTATGAATTGTTCAAATGTTTTGCAACTTCTTCTCTAAGATTTTACTATTTGCTTAGTCTAAAGTTACAACTTGATTTCCATATTTTTACTATAGAAACAATTAAACATTTAGTAGTTAAAATTGAATTCTTTCTTAATAAAAATTTAAAAAAACAAGTTGTAAATTTAGAGTAAATAAGTTGCAAAGTATGAAAAGAAAATTTTAAAGCATTAGAACAATTCATAGTTAAAATCTAAAAAAATAAATTACAAATTTAAAGTAATCAAATTACAAAGGATTGAAATAATTTATAGTAAAAATATGAAAAAAAAGAGTCATAAATTCAGAGTAAGTAAGTTATAAAATTTGGAAAAAGAAGTTGCAAACTATTGGAATAATTCATGATAAAAATTTAAAAAACAAGTTTTAAAATTAGAGTAACCAAGTTGCAAATTTGGAAAAGAAAGTTACAAATCATTATAATAATTATATTAGTTGTAAAAATTGAGAAATTATTGCAAATTAAGGGGTCACTTGGTATGATGGAAATAAATGAGGGAAGTTAAAGATCCTAGGAAGTATATCATTCGGTCTTATTTGGTTTCAAAAAATTTTCACGTTTCTAGAAAGTTGAGCCTCACTTTGAGAAATTCTATTTCCAAACTAAAACCCAGAAAAGTTATACTTCCCAAGCTTTTTTTTTAATTTTTTTATAATTGTTTTCCAAATACTTCCCTAACTTCTTAATCATTTTTCAAATTAGAAACTGTATTTTTGTCATTAACAATATAAAATAATATATTTGAACTTCTTAGAAAGTCAAAAGTGAAATAAGCAGATTATATGTAATCTTTCCAGAAAGCATATTTATTGGGAGTATTCTTCTAAGAAACTTACTTCCCAAAAAGTATATCAAGTAAGCCCTTAGAGTAAGCATCTTGCAAAATTTGGAGCAAATGTTGCAAACACCAATCATTGGCGATCAGTGACTAGCTGTTGACTGTAGCTTGGTAGCATTGACCACCATTGATCGGTCATCGGGTGATGTTGACTAATTGCCCGGTGGTGTTGACTAATCGTTGACCTATTGCTAGCCAACTTTGACCCCGTTGATCTTAAGGGTGTTTAAGTAATTAGTGGAGAGGAGGAGATCCTAAGGGTGTTTTCATAATTTAGCCATGGAATTTTTAACATTTTAGGACCATTGGACTTTTTTTTTTCTAATTTAATCAATTTCAAGTCCTAAAACTCAATAAATTGTTGATTTTGGTTCGAAATAGTACTCCCCCCTAAATTAAAATAGATGTAGTAATTCTTAATTTGTTTTTTGTTGAAAAAACATTTCTCAATTTATGTGTAAATCATCTCATATACTTCATCTGATTCTTAATATAAGACTTTTTTAATTGAACTATGCAAATTAAAAATAAGAGTTAACTACCTTGATTTTTCAAAAAATTAATGCATTTTTCCAAAATTACCCTATTCAATCTTTTTTCCATTCTTTAAGAACATTAAATATGGATATTTTTTTTAAAATATGTAATAAATACTATATCGCATTCTGAAAAGGATCTTATTTTTATGATTAGGATAAAATATTCTATATTTAGAATGAGAGATAGTAGCATTTAATGCTTGAGATTATGTTCGATTGATTGCTTCAACGGTTTCCGACCATTTTGGACTATCATTAATGTTCATAAATTGACTTCAAACAATCCAACTAAAATTAATCAACCAAGTTTATAAAAAAAAAAAAATCGAATCAAACATTCAAATAAGGAAACAAATAACCCATTTTATGTCTCTTGATGCCAATAAGAAAATAATCAATATTAAATACAAAATCCAATCAACATCCTCATTTGAATAAAATACCTTTTATATAAAATTCTTCCTTATAATATATCTGTATTTTTACAAATCCTATTGAAATTACAACTATCTTTTTATAATGTTTCAATACTAATCTTCTTCGTATAAACTTTTCATATTATATAGGATTAGAATCCTGGAACATCTTTCCAGAAAAATCATTGACTTAAATTGATATTTTCACATCAGTTAAAAAAATTGATATTTTTGCAAATCTATCTATTACATTTATATATTATAAAGTGGAAGTTGAAAGCATGATGTATCATAATCTCACGCCTCCATAGTATCATATTGAGTATAAAAAAAATCTAATCCCGCACATTTCAAATAATATTTATTTTCTTATATATATTTTTATTTTTTTAAATTCGATATGATAATAAATATAGAAATGAAAATTAAATATATATTTGTGACAAAAATCACGATTTAATTGTTTAGGTGTATAGTGAGATCTGTAAAAGATAAATATTGAAATGAAAATTATATATATATATATTTGTGAGAAAATTACAATTTGAATACCTAGGTTTATGGTGAGATCTATATAAATTTATATTATATGAGTTTTTTTGCACTACTGTGAGCAGAGGTCAAAAGCACGATGTGTCGTGATTTCAGTTCTCCACTTCATCGTATTGGCTATGAAAAAATCTGGTTTCGTGTATTCCAAATCATATTTATTTCCTTATATATGCTTTCATTTTCTTTTAAATTTGATGTGGTGATAAATATGAAAATGAAAATTAGATATATATTTTTATTAAAAAAATAACAATTTAGATTTGAAAATCATATATCTTTATGAAAAAATCATGATTTAATTTCTAGATCTACAGTAAGATCTATATAAGATAAATATAGAAATGAAAATTATATATATTTGTGAAAAAGTAAGATTTCAATGTCTGGGTATACAGTGAGATCTATATAAATTAATATCATATGAGTTTTTTGTACCATTGTGATATTATTTTTGGTTCTAAAGGCATGCTTGAAGATAAGATTTCATCCCATTGTTATTTATAATTTTTTTGGAGGCAATTTTTACATTTTTTTATATATTTTATTTTCTCCGTATAATATAATCGTTGAAATGATTATTTCATAACAAAATTTCAAGAATGGTTTAAATATGGAGGTTACCACTTTCTATCACATTTTTTCCATCTTAAATATTGTTCCTTCGATCACCTTTTATTTTTTATCTTTATATCACTCTTTCTCTAAGTTTTAAAAGAACTTTATAATTATGAATTTTAGAAGATCCTTACACTTATATATGTTGGGATATACTATTATATTATGATGTAGGACAAGTTGTTTTGAAAGTTATTTAAGAATGCTTGAAAGTTTGGCATTTATAATGCTATGAGAAATAGACCATGTAGTTACTATAGATATGCAAACTTATATTCTATTACTATAGTTAACCATTACTTTTATATGTTCCTTATTTGCAATTATTATTCTTCTTATATAACTTGATACGAGATAAATTTATAAATAAGTGGACCACTAAGATTATCACTCTCTATATTACTACATTTATTAATATAAAATATATAGATTCGTAAAATGTATTTGATATGTATATTTTTTTTTTTATATTTTCACATCCATATGTTTTAATTTCATAAGCAATATTTAAACTTCCTGTGCATCGCACTAATAATATATATATTTTTGCCCTAAATTTTAAAAATCAGACACTTAATAATTTTTCCAAACTTGATGTTTCAAAAAAATTATAATTTTGTCCCAATTAAATATATTTTCGAAAGATGATTTATTTAAAATATTTTTTATAATTAAAATGTTAAATAACCTTTGATCCAACATATTCAGTAAAAATGTAAAGTATAAATTATCCACTTCTAACATCATATAACGTTCTTTTGTTTTTTTTTTTTAAGCAAAGACTCACCTAGGACTAGGATTGGTGCTTCGCGTTAAATATATATATATATATATATGTATGTATGTATAATTTTTTTTACCAGAATATATATACTGAACCTTAAAAATCTAATTTTTGAAGTCACTGGGGATAGTTTAAGTGGTAATGATGTGCCGATTGTGTCCAAGGTTCAAATCAACTGAATGTAGAGAAAAAAAAATTCTGATGTTTTATTATTATATATATTGACAAAACCTTGACGATAATATGTGTGTATATATATATTAATAAAAATAATATAATTGATAATATAAACCAAAGTAAAAATTCAATTTAGAATTGCAATAATATAATTGATCAACAGTATAATTAATTGAACTTATTTAAAAAAATGTTGTACTTAGCTAATTTTTTTATTTATACTTTTGCCCTACTTTAATTCCCAACACACCCTATTTTTTGTCAAACAGCAAAAAATAATATTTTGTCCCAGAGGATCTCATTCTTTTCATGTTCACGTCTACAGAATATTTTATCGGATTTGATGGTCAGATTCCTATCCAGAATATCTTTCTTTATTTCTTGGATGCTTGCTATTCAAGTTGGTTCATTCTTCTCATTTGTGTTTGTACATACACACACATTATTCTCATTTCTGTGTGCACACACACACACCCATACACACACACACACACACATATATTTCCTTTTATCTATATTATAAAAAATCTTTTAGAACTTTTATTGATTTAAAATATAAGGTGTTGTATTAATTTTTAGTAGTAGTTTATTTTTTATCTTTATTTATTTATTATCTATCTCATAACTTGAAAAAGAGGGGACTATAAAACTTGATAATCAATAAAGGTAAAAATAAGATATTGGGATTGTTTTAAAAGTTTAAGACTTGTAATTAAATTCTTTTAAAAAATATGAATTAGTTGAAAGCTCCTTATAATATGAACTAGACGGAGTATATATCTAACTCATATAATTTGACTAGCCACTTATTTTGTCTAATAAACAAGGCTTGAAGATTAGGTAAGTAAATAAACGCTATAATGAGGAAAAAAGTGCAGGAGAGATTATCAATTAATTACTGAAAATAAAATCCAAAATAAAATAGTATAAAAATAAAAAACAAAAGAAGGCATCCATTACAGAGCCAGACAGAGCAGTAGGAAGGGGAAAATGGAAAATGAAAAAATTTTTTTTTTGACAAAGCCCCATCTGGATAGCCACGTGACGATGTCGTTTTGATGGATCCCTCGTGTCATTCCTTTTGGTTTGGCCGCACTTCATTGCAGAACATGACCACCTCAAGTGTATATAGTCCCAAGTCTCAATATCTTTCATACTTCCTCTCCATACCTCTTTTCATATATAATTTTATTTATTGATTTAATCAAATGATTGAAAAAATAATTTCCAAATGGAAAATATATTAGATTTAATGGTTTGTATTTATTATTATGAGTATAATTTTTTTAAAAAAAACAAACAATACTTAATCCTAGTTATTATTAAAATAAAAAATATATTTTGTTTTAAATAAAAATAAATAATCTCTATCATTCAAATCAAAATTAATGGATGAAATTATATATATGAAGAGAGGTATGGAGAGAAAGTATAGAGAGTTATGAAGAGATTCAGATTCCATCCGTAGAGCGCTCAAGCGCATGCTTTTTCTTTCACAATACCAGTTACTCTTTCTTAATTTTGTTAGAACAAGACAAATAGCATTTATGAATAGTTTCTTTCTCTTTAACAATTTATAGTTTTATTTATCTTTTCCAATGAATTAAAAACCAGATCGGACCAATGGTTTCTAGTACTGGTGCGAACCGGTTGAATCGATAAAAAATCGATAAAAAAACTTGTACAAAACCGTGTTGAACCGGTTCTGCCTCTTTTTTTAAAATATTTTTTTAAAAATAAAATAACATTATTTTTAGTACTAAGTAGCATTATTTTTTGTATAAATTTTTTCTTTCTATATTAAAATATGTTATGAGTATTATTATGATACATAATTATTAATAATGATAAATTTACTTAACAACTTATATGAAAAAAGAATATTGATTGACTATTTTGAATTTAAAATATAATTATAGATAAATATTAACTTGTTTATATTTTAATATTAGGTTCTAAAACTTATTAATAATATCTTTAATTTTTTATATATTATTAAATTTACTTTTTATCCTAGAATAAATGTTAATCTTATAATTATGGATAAATATCTTTTATATTTTTTATCTACATTATTTAAAATATATTAATTTATTCACAATCGGTCCAACTTCGATCTGACTATTGAACCTTAAACTGTTACCTTATCTGCTTCAATCACTGATCTGACTTTTAATACGTTAGGTCTTTTCCTCTCTCTGCCTACTTATTTCACTTTTTTACTTTTTCCGACTATTTGGGTTTGGGGTCCCATCACACCGTTTTCTTTTGCAGAAGAATTTTTTGTTAGATATGCTGGCTTCCCAAGAGGGGAGTGAATTGGGAAGATTAAAATTTTCTGCAAAAGTCAAGGGTATAGTGAAGATAGAAGAGACAGTAAAACAAAGTGTAAAAGAATAGCAATGTAAAAGCAGTAAAGAAGAAGGGTAGACATAGAAGTTTATCCTGGTTCGGTCTCTCTATCTTGACCTACGTCCAGTCCCCAAGCAACTACTTGAGATTTTCAACTATCCTGTAAGAATTCAGTGGGCTTCTTGCAATTGCCTCAGTATAGCATTGATGCTCTGTTCTTAGAGCTTACAACTTTTCTCTTTGTACTCTAGCTAAGTGCTTCCCAAATCCCTTGTAATATCCCCTCACAAGAAAATCTTTCTTCCAGATGAAGATAAGATTGATTACAAAGAATGAACTCTCTAATTTAGAGTGTATATGAAAGTTGAAGTGCAGAAGTATGAAGTATGAAAGTAAAAGACTTTGAATTGAGAATCTGACAGAGTTTCAGTAAATACTTTGTTAAAATCATTACCCACAACTTCAAATGAGATTTTATTTATAGATTTAGGTCTTAACTATACGTTAGAGATAAAATCTATCCATTAGAGAAGTTACCCAACGGTTATTCTGAAAAACTATCCGTTCACCAATCGTATTTAATGCTTCTGATACTCAAAGTTCGAATTTTGGTTAGTCAATAGACGAATTTCGAAGATATCGAAAGTTAAAGACTTTAATATTGAGCTTCAAAGTTCATCTGTTATAAATCAAAGTTCGAATTTCCATTATTGAAAAACATTTCTGTGTTGAAATATACGAATTTTCAAGTTAAAGTTCTTCTTATTAGTGTGAACAGTAGTCCCATATTGTTACAGTGCCTTTGAAGTTCGAATTTTGGTGCCCAAAATTCGTCTGTCAGTGGGCAGCTCAATAAGGCACAATAGTTCATCTTTTCGAAATTCAAATTTTCAAGATTCAAAGTTCGTCTGTCAAAGAGAGCTCTTATCAGACTTAGTTCAAAGTTTGAATTTCTAAATACCAATATTCGTATGTCAATAGATTGTCATAACAAACTTGCAAGCTTTGTTTCTAAAATTCAAATTTTCATAAGCAAAGTTCGTCTGTCAATAAGCTCATTTTGGACTCTTTCTAAACTTTATTTTTCAGATGAACTTTGACATATCCTCAGACGAATTTTTCATTTTCATAAATTGTGTTATATCAGAAATTCGAATCTTCAAAACTCGAAGTTCGTCTGTCAAGAAGGGCTCTTGTCAGATTCATCTCAAAGTTCAAATTTCTGTACTCAAAGTTCGTCTGTCAGATGAGTCTCTTTTTTGACTAACTAACTTTCAATTTGAAATTCGAATTTCAGAAGTCAAAGTTCGAATTTTCAAAGCAATAGATCAACTTTAAACTTCGTCTGTTACTGAGTGTTTTTCAAGTATTTCATGAATTAACATGGAATCATATTTCTAAAAACTTTCTTTTGCCAATTCAAAGTCTTTTACTCAACTTAAACACAATAATAAATCCTATATCTAATCTTGTGCTGATTTTACTTGGATTTCTTCAATTTGAGATCTTCTATGCACCTTTGATATCTTCTTTCCAAACTCTAGAAGGTTGGTTTGGAATCATCAAAACACTTGATTCAACATTTTTATGGCCTCAAAATAAAGAGCTGGAGGACTAAATCCAAAATTGCAAAAGCTCTGAATCTTTAGGGTTTCTTGTACATACCCTTTGTTACTGCATATATAGCATCCAAGTTAAACTATTATTTTTCAAGTATCACTTCTGATCTCAACTCCTCTATCATCTTTGACACTTCCCGGCATCCTTCTACTGAAATATCGTCGATCGAATACTTCTCTGCTTGAAAACGCTTCCAAAGCTTTGTAAGTCTTATTTATAATATTCAAGAATCAGACTGTGCTTTGTCCTCCCTAACATATATCATCATATATCATATTGTCATCACCACTTGATCCACCATATATCGCAATCTCACAATGCCATGTGGTGATACTCATGTATCATCATATCATCATCATCATCATATCACAATATCATGTATGCATCATGTCATGTCATGTCAATATCATTATCATAATCATCATAAATATCATCTAGCTGTGTGCATACCACGATATATATATAGAAAATAGTACATATGAACACATCTATATCGTGGTATGAAAGAAACATGCATATATACATAAATATACGTACTGTCATATCATACAAACAATACAATATAAACAAACACCCAATTACCTCAGGTTGTCAACACCATGCTCACACGAGTTCTACAAGCTTTCTTGAACGCCAATCCCACGACTAGCCTTCTTCGTGTAGCCAAACAACCTTATAATACCATAATACCTTAATTAACATCACATACCAAATATCCAAATTCCATAATTCAACCATTTTAACCTAACCTAAGGTTCCAACACCCCTTTCATGCATCATTAAGCTCCTAGGAACCATTCAAACATCATGCAATTCCATACAACTCGGATTCCTCATACTTTCAACCAATAACAACCTAGGGTTAAGCTCTTAATACATATAATCCCTTCAAAACTCACACCTAAGCAACTAGAACACCACAACACACTTCATTAACTCCATTTCATCTATTTCAATCGGTGGATTTCATCCCAAACTGGAAATCTCGACATGTAATCGAAAAATCCCAAATTTTAACTGAAGAAAAATAGAGAGGGAGGAGTAGAGAACACTTACCAACTTGAATCCAAGCTTCCAAGGTCCGAAAATCGCTCCTAGATGCTGAAAAACTCGAACCCTAGTAGAGCTCCCTTGATTCTCCTCTGTTTCTTTCTCTCCCGATCATTCGAAATGATCCGGATTTAAACAAAAATATTGAATCTTGCCGTGGCTACAAGACATCTCACCGTGGCTCCACCAATTTCAGCTGAAACAACGCCAATGGACATGCTCTCGCCCCGGTGGCCCTGTTTCTCACCGCGACGTGGAGCTCTTTCAGACGCCACTTGAACCTTTTTCGATCCTATTTTTCTCCGGTCCTGAACACAATGCCAAGAAAGATATTATGAGGGGTGTTACACTCTCCCCTCCTTATAAAAATTTCGTCCTCAAAATTTCAACTTTTACCTCAAGTAAAGATCTCGGGGTACTTCCTTCTCATGGATTCTTCAGTCTCCCACGTGACATCATTGGATGTCAAGTTGTTCCATAGGACCTTAATCAACTTTATTGTCTTATTTCTCAACTGCTTCTCTTTTACATCAGGAATTTGTAACGGCGTGACCTTAAAAGTCAGATCCTCTCGCACTTGAACTATATCATCATTAATTATATAAGATGGATTCGAATGATATTTCTTGAGTTGAGGCACGTAAAAAACATCATGCAATCCAACCAGATTAGGTGGTAGCGCCATTCAATATGCTACTGGTCCAATTCGCTCCAGAATTTGGTATAGACCCATATACTGCGGATTGAGCTTCTTAGCTCGAATCGATCTTCCAACACCACTAGTAAGAGTAACTTTCAAAAACACATGATCTCCCGCATCAAACTCCAATGGTCTTCTCCTTCTGTCCGCATAACTCTTCTGTCGACTCTGAGAGGTAAGAAGCTTCTGACGAATACTCTCTATTTGCCGAGAAGTTTGATCCTCTCGCACTTGAACTACATCATCATTAATTATATAAGACGGATTCGGATGATACTTCTTGAGTTGAGACACGCGGAAAACATCATGCAATCCAACTAGATTAGGTGGTAGCGCCACTGGATAAGCTACTGGCCCAATTCGCTCCAGAATTTGGTACGGACCTATATACTGCCGAATGGGCTTCTTAGCTCAAATCAATCTTCCAACACCGCTAGTAAGAGTGACCTTCAAAAACACATGATCTCCTACATCAAACTCCAATGGTCTTCTCCTTCTGTCCGCATAACTCTTCTATCAACTCTGAGAGGTAAGAAGTTTCTAACGAATACTCTCTATTTACCGAGAGGTTTGATCCACAATATCCAGGCCTAAAAGACTCATTTCACTGAGTTAAACCCAACACAACGGCGACCTGTACTTTCTGCTATACAACGCTTTATAGAGCCATTTGCAAACTCTAGTGGAAACTATTGTTGTAGGCAAATTCCAACTAATGGCAGAAACTGATCCCAATTGCCTCTGTTCTCTAGAACACATGCTCGCAGCATGTCCTCCGGAGTTTGAATAGTCCTTTCAGTCTGACCATCAGATTGAGGGTGATAAGCAGTACTAAAACTTAATTTCGTATCCTTGGCCTTCTGAAAAGATTTCCAAAACCTGGATGTAAACCTAGGATCTCGGTTCTACACAATATTCATCGAGACTCCATGCAGCCTCACAATCTCATTCATATACAACTGAGCCAACTTCTCCATCGAAATAGTTTCCCGAATTGGAAGAAAATGAGCCGACTTCGTTAACTTGTCCATAATGACCCATATTCCATTGTGTCCTGAAGAAGTCCTTGGTAATCCCATCACAAAATCCATGGAAATGCCATCCTATTTCCATTCTGGGGTCTCCAACGATTATAACATACTTGCAGGCAATTGGTGCTCAATCTTCACCTTTTGACAGATTAGACATCTTGCCACAAACTCTGCGATGTCCTTTTTCATGCCTGGCCACCAATAACTAAGCTTCAAATCTTGGTACATCTTGCTGGTACCTGGGTGAATAGTGTACCTGCTCGTATGAGCTTCCTTCAAAATAATTTCTCGCAACCCCGCAACATTTTGTACACATATCTGACCACAGTACCAAATGATACCATCCTCTAGAATATCAACGTCCTAGGTCTCCGCCTTTTCAATTTGTTCCCGAATGCCCAAAAGATAGTCATCCTCCATTTGAGCATAGTAAATGTTCCTCAATAAATCACTTGATACACTGATGGAACTCATTACTAGCACTCCAGGATGGACATTAATGGATAACTTCATATCTCTTAGGCTTTCCAGCAACTATTGCTACCTTATAATCATTATGGTCATATAGATCGATTTTCTACTCAATACATTCGCCACAATGTTGGCTTTCCCAGGAAGATACTTCAAAGCATACCCATAGTCGACCAGGAACTCAACCCAATGCATTTGCCTCATGTTCAGCTCTTTCTGATCAAACAAATACTTCAAACTTTTGTGATTATTGAACAACTCAAATTGAGAGCCATAGAGATAATGCCTCCACAATTTCAAGGTAAACACTATAGTTGCTAGCTCAAGATCATGAGTATGATAATTCTCCTCATGAGGCCTTATCTGCCTTGAAGCATACGCTACTACTCTGCCTTACTGCATCAAAACACACCTTAAACCCTTCCTAGAAGCGTCCGTGTAAACAGTGAATGACCTCGATGGGTTAGGGGTAATGAGCACTGGGGTGGATGTTAGACAAACCTTCAACTCTTGGAATGTTCTCTCACACCTATCATCCCAAATGAAAGATCGATCCTTACGGGTAAGTCTAGTCAATGGCATAACAAGCTGAGAGAATCCTTTAATGAACCTTCAGTAATATCTAGCTAATCCCAGAAAACTCCGAATTTCGGTCACCGATTGTGGTTTCTCCCAATTCAACATTACTTCAACCTTACTAGGGTCTACTGCCACTCCTTCTGCAGAAATCACATGACCTAGAAATTTCACCTCCCATAGCCAAAACTCACACTTATTGAGCTTAGCATATAGTTAGTGATGCCGCAATACTTGCAATATAATCCGAAGACGGAGCACATGCTTTTCCTCATTCTTGAAGTAGACTAGGATGTCATCAATAAAAACCACAACAAATTTATCCAAATACGACCAAAACACCCTATTCATATAATTCATGAAGATTGCCGGGGCATTAGTCAACCCGAATGGCATCACGAGAAATTCATAATGACCATATCGAGTTTGAACAGCCGTTTTAGGCACATCTTCAACAAGCACTCGTAATTGATGGTATCCTGACCTCAAATCGATTTTAGAGGATACAGAGGCACCTACCAACTAATCAATCAAGTCCTTAATCCTAGGCAAAGGATATTTATTCTTGATCGTCACTCAGTTCAGCTGCTTGTAATCAATGCATAATCTGAGGCTACCATCCTTCTTCTTAACAAATAACATTGGAGCTCCCCAAAGTGAGATACTGGGTCTAATGAAACCTCTTTTCAACAAATCCTTAATCTGCTTCTTTAGTTCCTTCAATTCAGACGGTGCCATTCAATATGGAGCCTTAGAAATATGACTTGTCCCGGGCACCAAATTAATTGAAAACTCCAATTCTCGTGGTGGCAGCAAACCGATAATCTCCTATGGAAACACATCAGGGTATTCATTCACAACAGGATACCTTTCGACACCACCTTCCATATCCATGTTCACAGAGAAGAAAACCAGAAATCCTTGATATCCCTTCCTCAGATACCTATCAGCTTGAGTAAAGGACAAACAAACATTGTCATCCCTTTTAACACTAGGGATATTTATAGGCAAAGACACAGGCTTTCAAGCACAGTCAAGAATAGCATTATTTGCCTCCAACCAATCCATCCTAATTATCACATCAATCTCTTGCAACGGCAAATAGATTAGATCCAGGGTAGTGCTCCGGTGTTCAAAATGAACCACACAGTTCAGACAAGCTTAAGCAGTTCTTAATAAAACTCCTATAGGTATGGATACTGACAACTCAAAAGGCAACCCCATTGCCACAATACCCAATCTCTGAGCACAATCAAAAGAAATGAAAGATGCAATGCACCTGAGTCAAACAAAGCATGAATAGAGTAACCATTAAGTTTAAGTTTGCCTCTAATTAGATTAGGGGCTGCATCTGCTTCTTGTCAGGTGATGGCGAAAACTTGTCTGGGCATCGTGGGCCTCCTCATCGCATCATCATGCCTTGGCTCCAGACAATTCCGAGACATATGACTCGGTCTCCCACAATTATAACAAATCAAGCATGGACGGTCACTAATGCTAAACCTGCATTGTGTGCACGGATTTGATACACTACCTGAACTGTACTGAGATGAAGTAGAGTCCCTTCCTGTATGCTTACTCTAACTAGAACTCCCCTATTCAAAGCCTCCTCGATAAAAGGGTCCTTTGCCAAACCGACCTCTGTTGGATTGATCGCTGCCAAACTTGCCTCTACCTTTACCATGACGGCCTCTATTATGAAAACCTCTTCCTCCACTAGAACCTTTACTGCCACCGCTGTTACCACTACCTAAACCACTTCCTTTACTATTTCCTCCTGTAGGTCCTAGGTGAGAAAATGCTCGAATCATGTAATTCCTTCTATGTTCCTCGGCCTCCTTTATCCGTCTGTATAGGGCACGTATCTTCGCATACAAGTCCTCAAAGGACACAAACTCCACCACAGATAGCCGCTCCTTAATCTTTGAATGGGCTTCCTCAAACAGCCTTTGAGTCATCCACCTATCATCAGGGTAATTATTCAAATAAGTGGAATATTTTGTCAAGTCCAAAAACTGATCAATGTAGTCATCTGCCAACAGATTCCCTTATTGAAAAGTTAGGAACTCGGCCTCCTTTTGCATCATTAAGGCTAGAGGGACGTAGTGTACAATGAATTGTTCCTTAAACTGTTCCCAAGTCATAGGAGGACTCATTGCTTCAACACTTAGGAGAACACTCCTTCACCATCTCTTGGCCTTCTTTTCAAGCTTAAATTCCACCAATTGCACCATTTGCTCTGAAGTGCAATCCATCACACTGAAGATGTTCTCTAATTGCTCTATCTAATTTTTAGCCTGTGAAACATCCATGGTACCTTCAAAAGTTAGAGGATTGAACTTCCAAAAATCCTTCAATTGTGAAGAGATACCCCTTCTTCCAACCCTTGGGGCTCTCTTAGGCTCCACCACATTTTCATCCTCTCCTGTATTCAGATCCACAAACATACCGGCCTCTTCATTCACTTCATCCTGCTCTTGCCTATCCATTCGCTCTTGCAACCTGTTCAACATCTCCTGCTAAGTATTCGCCTGATTGCTAAGGCCAGCCAGCATCTCATGCATCTACCTCATGAGATCACTATTACTCGATCTTCCTCTTTGAGACATTCTTCCTACACACAAGCAACAACACATTCAATTATATGGTTCTGGACTAGTATTGCAATGAGAATATAGTCTATGTATTCAAAATTGTGCCAAGTAGTACTTCAAGTAGAACCAATAGCCTAAAATCATTGCTTTGATACCAAAATTGTAACACCTTACCTCATGATACCTCCAGACTTGACCACAAACTTCAAACTTCAATCAAACATAACCCAAACAACTCAAAATTACTTTCCAAAAACTTCAGAACAACGGAAACGACTCCCAAACCACCAAAGATTAGGCTGGGGCCGCGGCAGCTACAGTACCGCTGCGGCTCTGGTCTCTCCTGTTTTGCATATGCTTCTGCCCCCTCTGACGCCGTGGCCTGGATTCTAGAGCCGTGGTGCCCCCTACTGATTTTCTATATCAGCAACTTCACACACTTGAGGCAGACTTCCAACGCGCATAACTTTATGCTCCGACCTCCGATTGACTTGATTCCAACTCCTACAAGTCAATCTAGTCCCAATCTATTCATAGACACCACTTTCACCTCAATCCAACTCCATATGGATATTTTGGACTCTTGACACCGTTTTGACCAATTATTAACTAAAACTCACCACTAACCACCTCTAATTGCCACCAAAGGCAAATGGTCACTCAAAGACCATTCATACAGGTTTAAAACCCCCAAACTAACTTGTCCAAAGAGGTTTCACCCTAAATGAACCACTCCTCTGAGATTTGATCCCTTGGAACCCCTACTTGATAAACGGGCTACAGTCCCTAAAATACACCAATCAGGCCCAATTCCAATTTTCATCATACATAACACATACATACAATATACATAACTATACATATATCCATCCATAACAATCCCTATCCATAACCTTACATTCATTACAAACAATTCTATCCTACTTGGCACAAGATACATTATCCAATTTACAACTACTACATAGATTATTCCCACGCACGTAACTGCTCTCACGTCTTCTGTAACATCTGGCCGCTTCTTTGAGATTAACAACTGTTCCTACAAACTAACATAAATCCTTTCGGTGTGCTTTGTCCACACTCACACACTTCCTTCCTTGGAGGTCACCTATCTCAGAATTGCTCCAGGTCAAGCACACTTAACTGAGGAGTTCTTAAGGGATAGTCTATCGAAAACGTAGGTGCACCTTGTTGGTATAGGTAGTACCTATCAATTCCTTTAAGCTATCCTTAACCGTATAGTCCCACACCTATACAGTCTCTGGATCCCTCTCGTTCCGGTATGCATTCGATTCATTCATATGCCCCTTCTACTTAGAAGCCTGCTAGGAGCCGCTCCTTATCTGTGCCTTATCACTTTTTATATCACACCCTTTTTCTTGCACCAGCGATCTCTCCCCGCCATTATCAGTGCCCGGATGTCTAGCTTCTGTGTGGTTCAGCCTTGAACCATACTATACTGAGAGAAGTCGGGCTCTGATACCAACTGTAATGTCCAACCGCTTCTTTGGGATTGACGACCGTCCTCACAAACCAACACAAACTCTTTTGGTGTGCTTTATTCTCACTCACACACCTCCTTCCTAGAAGGTCACCCATCGAAAAATTGCTCCAGGTCAAACATGCTTAACTGAGGAGTACTTAAGGGATAGACTACTGAAAAGGTAGGTGCACCTTGTCGGTATAGGTAATACCTATCAATTTCTTTAAGTTATCCTTAACCGTATAGTCTCATACCTATATAATCTCTGGATCCCTCTTATTCCGATATGCATTCAATTTATTCATATGCCTCTCCCGCTTAGATGCCTGCCAGAAGCTGCTCCTTATCCGTGCCTTATCACTTTTTATCTCACACTCCTTTTCTTGTACCGGCGATCACTCATCGCCCTCATTAGCACCCGGATGTCACATTTAACATTTTAAGATGGCAAAAGAAAAACATAGTTGTTTTGCACAATCGTGATGGTGTTGTTACTTCCTAACAAAGCACCATGGTTCTGAAATTCTCTGTGAGAGAAAATTACATATCAATATCATAACCCTAAGAGACAAGGCCACAATTGGAGCTAGGAATATGAGCTTAACCTAGAGCATTAAATCACTTAACCCACCAAAAAAGGTGGGTTAAGATGCAAATATTGCAATCCATTTGGAAATGGGCTATTTATAACTTGAGCCACATAATCCGCGAGATGAGTAGGTTTGATTGGCTTAATGATAAGTAAACTTTTTATAATAAAAATGAAATGTTAAAGTTAGGACAAATCCACTCTTTTCCCTTAAGTGGTAATCCATGAGACATTGAGCACCTACCTCCAACATTACTAGAGAAATTTTGCACCGAATCAAACATTAGAAACACCCTTGAAAATCGAAATCACTCTCTCCACATCTACAATTTCCTACACCAAATCAAACACTAATTGACCTTCTGTAACAAAATTCCTTTATTTCCACATCTTCAGCTTTCTAGAAAAGCAGATCAAGATGTAGAAAAAAGAGAGAGATCAAAGAAGCCAAGTTGGCCATGAGAAGACAATTTCGAGGATGAAAGCCACGAGGTGACGGTAGGCTAGAGGATCTTTGGGTTTCAACAAAGTTGAAGAAGAAAGGGAGGCAACGAACCAAAGGTGAAGTGTTGAGGATGATGGGTTTTGGGAGTTGAGTAAATCAAAGAAGGAAGATGAGTTTCAGTGAAATGGGGTTACATATTGGGAATTAAGTTTTGGAAAGTTTATGAGTTTTGAAATTTGTATTAATTTATTTAGAAAAGATTCTGATGGGTTACGCAAGTCGACTCACATAACTCACCAAGAGTGGGTTGGGTTGATAAATTCCCAAACTAACAAAAATTGGGTTGCCCTAGTTTGGTCACTTTTTAGACAACTCGTGTAAGCCAACTCAAATGAGATGGGTTGGCTTACATTCCCTGTTCTCTGGCCACAGCCCCTTGGGATGATAACTCTAGTTAATTTTTCTTAGCTAATTTCAAACTCAAGATTTTTGAAGATCTAGCGCAAAGATGACCTTGACCTTTTCATTTTCTTGTATTTACACTGTACAAAACAACCAAAATATGATTAAGTCTTTTCTACAGCAAAATTAAACCAAAACTCGTTATTTGTAGTGTTAGTTTCCAACATGGAGTTATGCATTTTTGTTTAAATTTAATTATATTAATTTTAAGATTAATCAATTACTTAGCAAAAATGCGTCAAATGACTTGAAAATATAGAGTTAACGTATCTCTAAGCTTGAGCTCTTACTTATCCCAAGGAAAAGAGGGGGAAAACACTTGACTTCACCCTCTCACAATTCATGTCAACCAAATCCTTAGGTAGTGCCTCTCAAACAATGTATTTACCAAGAAGGTCAAGCAATATATGTATACTAGCAAAATATTTCAAAACATAATGTTGGCTTATACAATTTTAAAGTGTGTATTTAGTCAAACACAGATAGAACCCAGAGCAGAAATTGTATTTAAGACAAAATAATCTACTAGGTGTACGTCTAAGGAAGTATGAGCTACAAATAGCAATAAAAATAGCATAAAACAAAACACACACACTAGCATTTAGGCTAGTACTCTCCCCAAACATCAATCACTATTTACCCCACTCCCTCACTCACCCTACTACCATATACATGTACCCCACCTCTAGCTTATCTACTCTCTCTTTCTCTCTCTTACTGTAATATCCTACCTTTTTATACCTCTAGAATTAACCAAATAAATTAATATCCAACTAAATAACCCAAACATCTCAAACCAACTCTCCAATACTCCAAAACAGCGGAAACGAACCCCAATACGCCAAAAATTGGGCTGGGGCCGCGACCGCTATAGTACCGCCGCAGCTCCAGCTTGCTCTATTTTTCCCCACTTTTGTCAAAATTGGCCCCGCGGCCTGCCTTCTCGCGCTACGGCGCCCCCTGCTGATATCCCATATTAGCAAATTCAACATTTCAGGGCGAACTTCTAACGCGCATAACTTTATGCCCTGACCTCCGATTGACCTGATTCCAACTCTTACAAGTCAATCTAGTCCCCATTTATCCAAGGACACCACTTTTACCTCAATCCAACTCCGTATGGAGATTCTGGACCCTTAACACCGTTTTGACCACTTAATGACCAAAACTCACCACTAACAACCTCCAATTGCCGCCAAAGGCAAATGGATGCTTACAGATCAATCATACAGGTCCAAAACCCCCAAACCAACTTGTCCAAATGGGCTACAAGCTCTTAACAAACTAACAAAGCCCCAAAGCCACTCTGAGCTCACCAACACTAACATACAGCCTTCTCAACATTCAAACCCAAACAACCATACATACCACATACATGGCCATACCATACAACCATAATAATCCTTAACAATAACCATATGTTCATTACAAACCATTCTTTATCCTACTTGGCATAAGATACATTATCCAAAATACACACACACACACTACATAGACTATTCCCACGTACACAGCTACTCTCGCGTCTTCTCCGGACTAGTGCCAGAACCGTCACCTGAAAGATTAGTTTATGGGAGAGGGGGTGAGACAATGTCTCAGTAACCGAGAACAATCACACACAAATACACACACATATATATACATATATCTCACACAACTCATGAATACGATATAAAATAAATGGTATGCATGTTGCCTTCGCAGGGACCCCATCCTTATCCTCCCTAACACATATATCATCCATCCTTATCCTCCCTAACATATATATAATCCAACCTTATTCTCCCTAACATATATATATATAATCATACATCACATCATCACCACTCCATCTACCATACATCACAGTCTCACAATGTCATGTATGCATCATATCATATCATATCAATACCATCATCACATATCTCATCATCATAAGCATAATCATCCTCTAACTGTATACATACCAATAAATATATATATAAACAATACACACAAACACATCCATCTAGTGGTATGAAAGAGACATACATATATACACAATTATACTTACTATCATATAACGTAATCAATACAATATAATCAAACATCCGGTTACCTCAATTGTCGTTACCACACGCACACGAGTTCCACAAACTTTCTTGAACTGTCCAATACACGAGAACCCCTCTCGATTGGCCAACCAGCTTAACAATACCACAATTCTTCCATTAACACAATATACCAGCAAGCCAAACATCACAATTCAACTACATTAACCTAACTCAAGGTTTCAACACCCTTTACATGCATCAATAAGCTCTTAGGGATCACTCAAACACCACACAACCTCATACACTTCGAATTCCCAAGAGCCATAACGAAAAGCAACCTAGGGTTAAGCTCTAAACACATATAATCCCTTTAAAACTCACACCCAAGCAACAAGAACACCAAAACACACTTCCTTAACCCCATTTCATCCATTTTAATCAGTGGATTTCGCCCTAAATCCGAAATCCAACCTTAACACCGAAAATCCCAAACTTCAATAGAAGAAAATGGAGAGGGAGGAGTAGAGAATACTTACCAACTTAGATCCAAGCTCTTGAGGTTTGAAAATCACTCCTAGAAGCTAGAAATATTGAACCCTAGCTGATCTCCCTCGGTTTCCTCCATCTCTCCCCTCATTTCTTTCTTTTTCATCCGACTGAACTGATCTGGATTTAAGCAAATTTCCCGACTCTCGCCACAGCTCCAGATATACTGTCACGGCTCCACTAGATTCAGCTCAAACATTGCTACTGGAAGGTCTCTCGCCGCGGCGGCTCTACTCCTCGCCACAGCGTGGAGCCCTTTCTGGTTCCTCTTGAACCTATCTCTGTCCTGCTTCCTCCAATCCTGAACACAAAACCAATAAAGATATCGTGAGAGGTGTTACACTCTCCCCTCCTTATAAAAATTTCGTCCTCAAAATTTCAACTCTTACCTTACTAAAAAATCTCAGGGTATTTCCTTCACATGGATTCTTCTGTCTCCCACGTGACGTCATTTGACGTCAAACCGCTGCATAAGACTTTTGTCAACTTTATGATCTTATTCCTCAACTGCTTTTCTTTAACATCTAGAATTTGCAACGGTGCCACTTCAAAAGTCAGATCCTCTCGTACTTGAACTGCTTCATTATCAATTATATGAGATGGATCCGGATGGTACTTCTTGAGTTGAGACATATGGAAAACATCATGCAATCCAGTGAGATTAGGCAGTAGCACCACTCGATACGCTGCTGGCCCAATCGGTTCAAGAATTTGACATGGACTCATATACCACGGAGTGAGCTTCTTGGCTCGAATCGATCTTCCAACACCAGTAGTAGGAGTGATCTTCAAAAACACATGATCTCCAACATCAAACTCCAATGGTCTCCTCCTCTTGTCCGCATAACTCTTTTGCCGACTCTGAGCTATAAGAAGCTTCTGTCGAATACTTTCTATTTGCCGAGTGGTTTGATCCACAATATCTGGGCCCAAAAGACTCCTTTCACCATGTTCAACCCAACACAACAGTGACCTGCACTTTCTGCCATATAACGCCTCATACGGAGCCATTTGCAAACTCGAGTGGAAACTGTTGTTGTAGGTAAATTTGACCAATAGAAGAAACTGATCCCAATTGCCTTTATTCACGAGAACACATGCTCGCAGCATGCCCTCTAGAGTTTGAATACTCCTTTCAGTCTGCCCATCGGATTGAGGGTGATAAGCAGTATTGAAACTCAACTTTGTACCCATGGCCTTCTGAAGAGATTTCCAAAACCTGGATGTAAACCTAGGATCTCTGTCCAATACAATATTCATTGGGACTCCATGTAGCCTTACAATTTCATTCACATACAACTGGGCTAACTTCTTCATTGAAATAGTTTCCCAAATTGGAAGAAAATGGGCCGACTTCGTCAACCTATCCACAATGACCCATATCGCATTGTGTCCTGAAGTGGTCCTTGGTAATTCCATCACAAAATCCATGGAAACGTTATCTCATTTCCACTCCGGGATCTCTAAAGATTGCAACGTACCTGTAGGCAATTGGTGTTTAATCTTTACCTTCTAATAAATTAGACATCTAGCTACAAACTCCGCGATGTCCTTCTTCATGCCTGGCCACCAATAACCACACTTCAAATCCTGGTACATCTTAGTGGTACCTGGGTGAATAGTATACTTGCTCTTATGAGCTTCCTCCAAAATAATTTCACGCAACCCTACAACATTTAGCACACAAATCTAACCTCGGTATCGGATGATACCATCCTCTAAAATATCAAAGTCCCGGGTCTCTGCCATTTCAACCAGTTCTCGAATGCCCAAAAGATAGTTATCCTCCATCTGAGCATAGCAAATGTTCCTAAATAAATCACTTAATACACTGATGGAACTCATCACTAGTACTCCATGATGGACATTGATGGATAACTTCATATCTCTCAGGCTTTCCAGCAACTGTTGCTCTCTCATCATCATTATGGCCATATGGATTGACTTTCTACTCAATGCATCTACCATAACGTTGGCTTTTCCAAGGTGATACTTTAGATTGAACTCATAATCCACAAGGAACTCAACCCAACGCCTTTGCCTCATATTCAGCTCTTTCTGATCAAACAAATACTTCAAACTCTTGTGATCACTGAACACCTTAAACTGAGTGCCATAGAGATAATGCCTCCACAATTTCAAAGCAAACACTACAGCCGCTAGCGCAAGATCATGAGTAGGATAATTCTCTTTATGAGGCCTCAACTACCTTGAAGCATACGCCACGACTCTGCCTTACTGTATCAAAACACACCCTAGACCCTTCTTAAAGGCATCCGCATAAATAGTGAAAGGCTCTGTTGGGTTAGGGATAATAAGCACTAGGGTAGATGTCAGACAAACCTTCAGCTCTTGAAATGCTCTCTCACACTTGTCATCCCAAATGAAAGATCGATCCTTACGGGTGAGTCTAGTTAATGGCATAACAAGCTGAGAGAATCCTTTAATGAACCTTCAGTAATATCCAGCTAATCCCAGAAAACTTCAAATTTTCATCACCGTTCGCGGTCTCTCCCAACTCAACACCGCTTCGAATTTACTAGGGTCTACTGCCACACTTTCTGCAAAGATTACATGACCCAGAAATTTCACCTCTCGTAGCCAAAACTCACACTTACTAAGCTTAGCATATAGCTGGTGATCCCGCAATATTTGCAACACAATCCGAAGATAATGCGCATGCTCTTCCTCACTCTTGGAGTAAACTAGAATGTCGTCAATGAAAACCACCACAAATTTATCCAAATACGGCCGGAACACCCTGTTCATATAATCCATGAAGATTGCCGGGGCATTAGTCAACTCGAATGACATCACAAGAAATTCATAATGACCATATCGAGTCCGAAATGCCGTTTTAGGCATATCCTCAGCATGCACTCGCAATTGATGGTATCCTGACCTCAAAATGATTTTTGAGAATATAGAGGCACCTGCCAACTGATCAATCAAGTCTTTAATCCTAGGCAAAGGATATTTATTCTTGATCGTCACTCGGTTCAGCTGCCTGTAATCAATGCACAATCTGAGACTACCATCCTTTTTCTTGACAAACAACATTGGAGCTCCCCAAGGCGAGATACTATGTCTGATAAAATCTCTCTTCAACAAATCCCCAATCTGTCTCTTCAGCTCTTTTAATTCAGACGATGCCATTCGATATGGAGCCTTTGAAATAGGACTAGTCCTGGGCACCAAATCGATGGAAAACTCCAGTTCTCGTGGTAGGGGTAAACCAGTGATCTCCTCTGGAAACACATCAGAGAATTCATTCACAATCGGATATCTTTCGACAACTCCTTGCATATCCACATTCACAGAGAAGAAAACCATAAACCCTTGACATCCTTTCTTCAAATACCTATCAGCTTGGGCAAAGGACAAACAGACATTGTCATCCCCTTCAACACTAGAGATATTCATAGGCAAAGACATAATCTTTCAAGCACAATCAAGAATGGCATTATCCACCTCCAACCAATCCATCCCAATTATTACATCAATCTCTTGCAATGGCAAACAATTTAAATCCAGGGTAGTGCTGGGATGTTCAAAACAAACCACACAATTCAAACAAGCTTGAGCAGTTCTTAATGAAACTCTCATGGGCGTGGCTACTGACAACTCAAAAGGCAACTCCATTGCCACAATACCCAACCTCCGAGCACAATTAAGAGAAATAAAGGAATGCGATGCACCTGAATCAAACAAAGCATGAATAGAGTAACCATTGAGTTTAAGTTTACCTCTAATCAAGTTAGGTGCTGCATCTGCTTCTTGTCGAGTGATAGCAAAAACTTGTCATGGCATTGTGGGCCTCCATGTCGCATCATCACACCTTGGATCCCAACAATTCCGTGATATATGACCCGGTCTCACACAATTATAACAAATTAAGCACGGACGATCACCATGGCTAAACCCGCATTTTGTGCACAAATTCGACGCACTTCCTGAACCATATTAAGATGGAGTGGAGTCCCTTCCTGCCGGCTTACTCTGACTAGAACTTCCCTGTTCAAAACCACCTCGATAAAAGGGTCATTTGCTAAACTGATCTCTATTGGACTGATCTTGTCCAAACCTACCTCTTCCTCTACCATGACGACCTCGATTATGTCGACCTCTTCCTCCACTAGAACCTGTACTACCACCACTGCTACCACTTCCTGAACCACTTCCTTTACTAATTCCTCCTGTAGGTCCTAGGTGAGAAAAGGCCTGAATCATAGAATTCCTTCTGTGCTCCCTAGCTTCCTTCATTTGTCTATACAAGGCACGAATCTTCGCACATAAGTCCTCAAAGGACACAAACTCCACTACAGATAGTCGCTCCTTAATCTCTGGATGGGCACCCTTAAATAACCTCTGAGCCATCCACCTATTGTCAGGATAATTACTTAGATAGGTGGAATATTTAGCCAAGTCCAAGAACTGATCAATGTAATAATCTGCTGACAAATTCCCTTATTGAAAAGTTAGGAACTCGGCCTCCTTTTGCATCATTAAGGCTGGAGGGACATAGTGTGCAAAGAATCATTCCTTAAACTGTCTCCAATTCATAGGAGGGTTCATCGCTTCAATACTCGGGAGAATACTCCTCCACAAATGCTTAGCCTTCTTCTCAAGCTTGAATGCTGCTAATTGCACCCTTTGCTCTATGGTGCAATCCATGACACTAAAGATATTCTCTATTTGTTCTACCCAATTCTTCGCTTGTGACACATCCATGGTACCTTCGAAAGCCGGAGGATTAAACTTCCGAAAGTCCTTCAATTGTGAAGAGATGCCCCTTCTTCCAACCCTTGGGGCTCTCTCAGGTTCCACTTCAGTTTTGTTAATAAGGCTGACTTCCCAAGAGGGGGGTGAATTGGGAAGATTGAAATTTTTCTGCACAAAGTGAAATGGGTGAAGATAGCACAGTGTAATGGAAGCAACGTATAAAACAGAGTAAGCTGAAAAGTAAAGATAGGAAGTAGAAGACTCAGTAATTTATCCTGGTTCGGTCTATCCACGTGACCTACGTCCAGTCCTCAAAGCAACTCTTGAGATTTTTCCACTATACAGCAAGAATTCAATGGGCTTCTTGCTAATGCTACAGTACAACGAGTATGCTCTGTTTCTGGAGCTTTCTCAATCTCTCTAAGCACTTCTACAATGTGCTCCCGAATCCCCTTGTGATTTTCCCTCACAAGTAAATCTATCTTCCAGATGAAGAGTAGATTGTTTACAAAGATATAACTCTCTTGAATAGAGTAGATATGAAGGTTGAAGTACATATATTGAAGTTAAGAGGGTAAAAGCTTTTTTTGAGAAATTGATTTGGCAGAGATTCAGTATATACAAGTTTTATTTGTTACCTACAACTTCAAATGATGTTAAATTTATAGATTTAGGTCTCAAATGTCCATTAGAGACAAAATCTATCCGTTGGGAAAGTTATCCAACGGTTATTCTGAAAAACTATCCGTTTACCAACCGCATTTAATGTTTCTGACATACTGAAATTCGAATTTTGGTTGGCCAACAGACGAATTTCGAAGGAACCGAAGGTTAAAGCTTTCCACATTACAGCACGAAGTTCGTCTGTTCATGAAGTGAAATTTGAATTTTGAAACTTACAAAACATTTTCACAATGTGACATACGAATTTTCAAGAGGAAAGTTTTTCGGTTAAGTGTAAACAGTGTTTTCAATTTTCTACAGTGCCTTTGAAATTCGAATTTTGGAAGCCTAAAATTCGTCTGTCTGTAGAACGTTTAAAGAGGCACAGTAGTTCACTTTCTTCGAAATTCGAATTTTGAAGTAGTGAAGTTCGTCTGTTAGAGAGATTCTTTTCAGACTAACTTCAACAATCGAAGTTACAAAGCTCTGTCATTCGTATGTCAATATTTCATTCCAACAGACTCACAAACTTAGCTTCTGAAATTCGAATTTTAATGTTCAAAGTTCGTCTGACAGAAAGCAGTTTTGAAACTTAAATTATTCTTGATCTCAGATGAACTTTAACATTGTTTCAGACGAATTTCTTCCATTTTCATAAGTTGTGATTTGTCTGAAATTCGAATTTTGAAGACTCAAAGTTCGTCTGTTTCAAAGAAGCTCCTTTCAGACTTATATGAAAATTCGAATGTTGGAAAGTCAAAGTTCGTCTGTCAGAGAGCATTTTTCAAACTCAGTTTCATCTTGATTTCAGATGAGCTTCAACATTATGTCAGACGAATTTCTTTGGTTTTCACAAACTGCATTTTATCTGAAATTTGAATTTTGAGGATGTGAAGTTCGTCTTTCAGTGAAAAGCTTCTTTCAGTCTTTGATGGAAATTCGAATTCTGGATAATCAAAATTCGTCTGACAGAGAGACAACTCTTCAGACTTATTCAGTTTTGACTCGAAATTCGAATTTCCAAAGGCAAAGTTCGAATTTCCAATATGACAGTTCATTTTAAACTTTCAAACTTCGTCTATTTGTGGGTATTTTTCAAATAAGTCAAGATTTAACACACAATCAAGGTTTAAAAACATCTTTTCTTAAAATAAAAAACTTTTTCCCTCATTTGAACATAACAAAAGATCCTACTGAAGATCTAGCAGCTAATACTCAGAAATTCTTCACTTGAAGCACTTTGTGATCTCCTTTGATATCTTCAATCCAAGCTTTTGGATGTTAGTTTGGAATCATCAAAACTCTTGATTCAACAAGTTTCATCTTCTCCTGCATTCAAATCCACAAACATACCAGCTTCTTCCTTCACATCCCCCTGTTCTTGCCTATCCATTCTCTCTTGCAACCTGTTCAACGTTTCTCCTTGAGTATTCACCTGATTACTGAGGCCAGCTAACATCTTATGCATTTGCCTCATAAGATCACTGTTACTCTATCTTCCTTTGCGAGACATTCTTCCTACACACAAGAACAGTAACACATTCAATTATACGGTTCTGGACTAGCATTGCAGTGGGAATACAGTCTATGTATTTAAATCTTATGCCAAGTAGTACTTCAAGCAGAAACAGTGGCCCAAAACCATTACTCTGATACCAAAATGTAACATCCTACATTTTTATACCTCCAGAATTAACCAAATAAATTAATATCCAACTAAACAACCCAAACATCTCAAACCAACTCTCCAATACTCCAAAACAGCGAAAACGAACCCTAAACGCAAAAAACTGGGCTGGGGCCGCGGACCGTCATGGCTCCAGCCTGCTCTATTTTTCCTCACTTCTGTCAACATTGGCGCCACGGCCTGCCTTCCTTTGCCAAGGCGCCCCCTGCTGATATCCCATATCAGCAAATTCAACATTCCGGGGCGAACTTCTAACGCTCATAACTCTATACTTCGACCTCCGATTGACCTGATTCCTACTCCTACAAGTCAATCTAGTCCTCATCTATCCAAGAATACCACTTTTACCTCAATCCAACTCGGTATGGATATTCTGGACCCTTAACACCATTTTGACCACTTAATGACCAAAACTCACCACTAACAACCTCCAATTGCCGCCAAAGGCAAATGGATGCTTACAGATCAATCATACAGGTCCAAAACCCCCAAACCAACTTGTCCAAATGGGCTACAAGCTCTTAACAAACTAACAAAGCCCCAAAGCCACTCTGAGCTCACCAACACTAACATACAACCTTCTCAACATTCAAACCCAAACAACCATACATACCACTTACATGGCCATACCATACAACCATAATAATCCTTAACAATAACCATATGTTCATTACAAACCATTCTTTATCCTACTTGGCATAAGATACATTATCCAAAATACACACACACTACATAGATTATTCCCACGTACACAGCTATTCCCGCATCTTCTCCAGACTAGTGCCAGAACCGCCACCTGAAAGATTAGTTTATGGGAGAGGGGGTGAGACAATGTCTCAGTAACCGGGAACAATCACACGCAAATACACACATATATATACATATATCTCACACAACTCATGAATGTGATATAAAATGAATGGTATGCATATTGCCCTCGCAGGGACCCCATCCTTATCCTCCCTAACACATATATTATCCATTCTTATCCTCCCTAACATATATATATCATCCATCCTTATCCTCCCTAACATATATATCATCCAATCTTATTCTCCCTAACATATATATATATAATCATACATCATATCATCATCACATCATCACCATTCCATCCGCCATACATCACAGTCTCACAATGTCATGTATGCATCATATCATATCATATCGATACCATCATCACATATCTCATCATCATAAGCATAATCATCCTCTAACTGTATACAAACCATGATATATATATAAACAATACACACAAATATACACAATTATACTTACTATCATATAACGTAATCAATACAATATAATCAAACACCCGGTTACCTCAATTGTCGTTACCACAAGCACACGAGTTCCACAAGCTTTCTTGAACTGTCCAATACACGGGAACCCCTCTCGATTGGCCAACCAGCTTAACAATGCCACAATTCTTCCATTAACACAATATACCAGCAAGCCAAACATCACAATTCAACTACATTAACCTAACCCAAGGTTTCAACACCCTTTACATGCATCAATAAGTTCTTAGGGATCACTCAAACACCATACAACCTCATACACTTCGAACTCCCAAGAGCCCTAACCAAGAGCAACCTAAGGTTAAGCTCTAAACATATCTAATCTCTTCAAAACTCACATCCAAGCAATAAGAACACCAAAACACACTTCTTTAACCCCATTTCATCCATTTCAATTAGTGGATTTCGCCCCAAATCCGAAATCCAGCCTTAACACTGAAAATCCCAAACTTCAACCGAAGAAAATGGAGAGGGAGGAGTAGAGAACACTTACCAACTTAGATCCAAGCTCTTGAGGTTTGAAAATCACTCCTAGAAGCTAGAAATATTGAACCCTAGCTGAGCTCCCTCGGTTTCCTCCATCTTTCCCTCGTTTCTTTCTTTTTTGTCCGACTGAACTGATCCGGATTTAAGCAAATTTCCCGACTCTCGCCGTGGATCTAGATATATCGTCGCGGCTCCACCAAATTTAGCTCAAACATCGCCACTGGAAGGTCTCTCGCTGCCGCGGCTCTGCTCCTTGCCGCGGCATGGAGCCCTTTCTGGTTCCTCTTGAACCTATCTCTGTCCTGCTTCCTCCAATCCTGAACACAAAACCAATAAAGATATCGTGAGGGGCGTTACACTTACACCTCATACACTTCATGTGATCCAACTTTGACCTATTGGACACTCATTCTAATGCAAGTGTTAAAAAATCTATTTTAAACACTTCAATATATAAAACAACCTAATTAGTTAACGTACTCAATCCTACATTTGATTTCTCTTCTTCTCTCTTCCATCGACATCTTCTGCTACCTAGACTAGTTCCTTCATTGTTGATAATTCCTCTAACATTTGTCTCCCAACTTCTTTCCATTCTAACAATTAGTTTTTTTCATGTTTCATCGCAAATAAAATCCCTTGAGTCTATTTGATTCCAAGGTTGTGAAGAGAACTAGTTTCTTCCCACTTCCTCTTCGCACTTCGTTAATCGGTAAGCTCTCAACCTGCCAGGCAGCTTCCACTCTTCTTTTGTTTTGTTCTCTCCTCCAACTGTAATAACATGAGTAAGCCCACCTTCTAAATTCTCTTCTTTCTCTTCAAGCTTATGCTATTGTTATTTTTCCTCATTATCCACCTATGTATCATCTTCTTTCTCTTTTCTTAACTCATCCTTAATATCTTTCACAACTTCTCGCATATCCTTCATCTTTTCTTCTATGTGCTTCACCTTCTCGAAAATATTGTCTATGAGTCTAATATAGTTTTTTTTTTATCTCCAACTTCATTCTCTGCATTGCAAGTGCAAATCTTCTTGTGAAATTCCTAATTTTTTTCCTTTTTCTTTCCCTAGATTGTACTGATTTGACAATAAATTAATAGAATTTATAGCAAAAATTAGTATTTAATATAGAAAATTGTAACATTGTAACTTTGACAGCCTTAAATCATACACCAATGGACAAAGAAAACAAGGAGAAAAGACAAAAAATTATGCCTCGCCCTGTGGCGCTGCAGCATGGAAGCATTCTAGATGGAATTTGAAAATAAAATAGAAGGGCTCAGTGCCTCAACCACGATTCTGGCATCGCGACGCTAATGACAAATCTTGTATAAGTAAATTGCTGATATAGTTTCCCAACTTCTGATGTATATAACTTTGTATTTCGATCTCTGATTGACCTTATTCGAAAGTCTATAGGTCACATTACTCTTGCTTTATCTATAGACATCAACCACATCTCTAAACACCTTCATATGGAGATTTTGGATGCTCAAAACCAACTTAACCACTTATTGACTAAAACCAAGAACCAAACACCACACATTGTGACCAATGGGCAATTGGCACCGAAGGACCATTCCAATAGGTTATACAAGGCACATGTCCAAGAAGGTTTCAACTCAAAGGAACTATTTCTCAGAGTTTTAATCCCCTGAAACCCAAAGCACGATGTGTCATGATTTCAGTTCTCCACTTCATCATGTTGGCTATGAAAAAATCTGGTCTCACATATTCCAAATGATATTTATTTTCTTATATATGCTTTCATTTTTTTTTAAATTTGATGAGGTGATAAATATGAAATGCAAATTAGATATATATTTTTATTAAAAAAAACAATTCAATTTGAAAATCATATATCTTTATGAAAAAATCATGATTTAATTTCTAGGTCTACAGTAAGATCTATATAAGATAAATATAGAAATGAAAATTATATATATTTGTGAAAAATTAAGATTTAAATGTCTGGGTATACGATGAGATCTATATAAATCAATATCATATGAGTTTTTTATTACCACTGTGAGATTGTTTTTAGTTCTAAAGGCATGCTTGAAGATAAGATTTCATCCCATTGTTATTTATAATTTTTTTGGAGGCAATTTTTACATTTTTTTGTATATTTTATTTTCTCCATATAATATATATAATCATTGAAATGATTATTTCATAACAAAATTTCAAGAATGGTTTAAATATGGAGGTTACCACTTTCTATCACATTTTTTCCATCTTAAATGTTGTTCCTTTGATCATTTTTATTTTTTATCTTTATATCACTCTTTTTCCAAGTTTTAAAAGAACTTTATAATTAAGAATTTTAGAAGATTCTTACACTTGTATATGTTAGGATATACTATTATATTATGATGTAGGACAAGTTGTTTTGAAAGTTATTTAAGAATTCTGGAAAGTTTGGCATATATGGTGCTATGAGGAATAGACCATGTAATTAATATAGATATGCAAACTTATATTCTATCACTATAGTTAATCATTAATTTTATATGTTCCTTATTTGCAATTATTATTCTTCTTACATAACTTGATATAAGAAAAATTTATAAATAAATAGACTACTAAGATTATCAGTCTCCATATTACTATATTTAATAATATAAAATATATAGATTCGTAAAATGTTTTTGATATTCATATTTTTTTATATTTTCACATCTATATATTTTAATTTCATAAGCAATATTTAAGCTTCTCGTGCATCTCACTAATAATTAGATATATTTTTGCCTTAAATTTAAAAAATAGGACAATTAATAATTTTTCCAAACTTGAAATTCAAAAAAATTATAATTTTGTCCCAATTAAATATATTTTCCAAAGATGATTTAATTAAAATCTTTTTTATAATTAAAATGTTAAATAACCTTTAATCCAACATATTTTCAGTAAAAATGTAAAGTATAAATTTTCCACTTCTAACATCATATAACGTTCTTTTGTTTTTTGTTTTTTAAGCGAAGACTCACCTAGGACTAGGATTGGTGCTTCGCGTTAAATATATAGATATATATATATATATATAAATATTTTTACCAGAATATATATACTGAACCTTAAAAATCTAATTTTTGAAGTCACTAGGAATAGTTTAAGTGGTAATGATGTGCTGATTGTGTCCAAGGTTCAAATCAACTAAATGTAGAGGGAAAAAAATCTGATGTTTTATTATTATATATATTGACAAAAGCTAGACGGAATATTATATATATATATTTAATAAAAATAACATCATTGATAATATAAGCCAAAGTAAAAATTCAATCTAGAATTGCAATAATATAGTTGATCAACAGTATAATTAATTGAACTTATTTAAAAAAAATGTTGTACTTAGCTTTTTTTTTTTATTTATACTTCTGCCCTGCTATAATCGCCAACACAACTTTTTTTTTGTGAACAGCGAAAAATACTATTTTGTCCCGGAGGATCTCATTCTTTTTATGTTTACGTCTACAGAATATTTTATCGGATTTAATGTTCAGGTTCCTTTCCAGAATATCTTTCTTTTTTTCTTGGATGCTAGCTATTCAAGTTGGTTCATTATTTATGCGTGTGTGAGTACAAACACGAATATATATATATATATATATTCCTTCCAATCTATATTATAAGAGATCTTTAGAGTTTTTAGTTAGTTCAGAATATAAGGTATTATATTAATTTTTAATAATAGTTTATTTTTTTATTCTTATTTATTTATTATTTGTCTCGTAACTTAAAAAAGAGAGCGGAGTAAAATTTAGTAATTAATAAAAATAAAAATAAGATATTGAGATTTTTTTAGAAGTTTAAGATTTGTAATTAATTTTTCTTAATAAATATGAATTGGTTAAAAATATTTTATAATATGAATGAGAAGAAATATATACGTGATTGTCTTTTGCCTGTAACAGAGCTTATCAATGATCCTTATAATTAGGTACCAACGGTAACCACCTTTTCCTTCTTTTGTTGAGAAACATGTGATGTAATGTTAACATAAGAATTTAAGCTAGGAAGTTATCTGTAAAAGGTGATGTCTTTCTTAATTATATCTAACTCACATAATTTGACTAGCCACTTATTTTGTCTAATAAACAAGGCTTGAAGATTAGGTAAGTAAATAAACGCTATAATGAGGAAAAAAGTGCAGGAGAGATTATTAACTAATTACGGAAAATGAAATCCAAAATAAAATAGTATAAAAATAAAAAATAAAAGAGGACATCCATTACAGGGCCAGACAGAGCAGTAGGAAGGGGAAAATGGAAAATGGAAAAAGAAAAAAGAAAGATTTAACAAGCCACATAAGGAGAGCCACGTGACGATGTCGTTCTGATGGATCCCTCGTGTCATTTTCTTTTTGGTTTGGCCCGCACTTCGTTGCAGAACATGTCCACCATAAATGTATGTCATCCCTAAACCTCTCAAGCGCACGCTTTCTCTGTCACTTTAACAGTTACTCTTTCTTAATTTTGCCAAAACAAGGCAACATAATCAGATGATAGAAACATTAATAGCATTTGCGAATAGTTTCTTTCACTTTAATAATTTATATTCCTTCCAGATATTTTGTATTAATTACACGTATATTAAGAAAATCACTTTTTTAACTCAAATCAATATAAAAAATACAAATATTTTCTATTTTACTCTTATTAAATATTACATTTTATTATCATTGAAGAGTTATAAATAAAAAGAGATAAAATATTAAAAATATGGGTAAAATAGAAAAAAAAATATCTAATATTCTATATTTTGAACCAACAACTTATCATATAATATGCCTTATAATATGGATCGAAGGGAGCAGTTTTCTTTGTCTTTTCCTCTCTCCACCCACCTATTTCACTTTTTAACTCTCTCCGACTATTGGGGTTTGGGGTCCCATCACACCTTTTTCTTTGAGCAGAAGAATTTTTGTGGCCTCAGAATAAAGAGCTGGAGGTCTAAATCCAAAGTTGCAAAAGCTCTGAATCTTTAGGGTTCCTTGTACATTCCCTTCGTCACTGCATTTATAGCATCCAAGTTAAACTATTATTTTTCATGTATCACTTCTGATCTCAACTCCTCTGTCGTCTTTGACACTTCCCGGCATCCCTCTGCTGAAATACCATCGATCGAATACTTCTCTGCTTGAAAACGCTTCCAAAGCTTTGTAAGTCTTCTTTATAATATTCAAGAATCAGACTGTGCTTTGTTCTCTATCTCCGTAAAGATCATTAGGAGTTTGTGAGTAGTATAACTCCCAATCCAATTCCTTCTGCCACAATGGGAATCTTTTTATGTTCGGATTCTACTATTTCTGACTTGTTTGGGGCTGAACAGCACACAAGGGAAGATATAATAATTTCTGAAAATCTTTATTTTCTCCTTTTCCTTAATTAGATTCGTTGTGGCGTTTATGGATTCTAGGGTTTGGGAGTGGGAATCTAATTACGAGCATTTGCTGGAGGTATTTTTTTAGGATATGGGGAGAGGAAAGATTGTGATAAAAAGAATTGAAGATGCAAGTAGCAGACAAGTGACGTTTTTCAAGCGAAGAAATGGGCTTTTGAAGAAAGCCTACGAGCTGTCGGTTCTGTGTGATGCCCAGATAGCTGTGATAGTCTTTTCGCAACATGGCAAGCTCTATGAGTACTTGAGTTCCGAGTACGTTCTCTCCTTCGTTCTAACATCTCCTCATTGAATGCCTTTGATTTGATGTTTTGATTAGCTTTCCACGTCAAGCAAGTACTCAATTAAGTTTGGCGTTATACGGTATGCTTTCTTAGAGATAGACTCGGGAATTTCTTGTCTTGGTCCTTGCATGGTACGCTAATATTTAGTAGTCTTTCACTCACTGTTCAAATCCTCGTGACTCATCCGCACCATTCTGAGGTTTTGGGGATATATCTCCAAAGATTTTGTCAGATAACCAATTAAGTCTTATGTCATATGCACTTTGTATTGAATATTCGTGATGATTTTGTACCTTCTACATGCTTGGGAAGAATACGGGGATGTCCTTGTGAGGCACTCTTCCACCAGCGTTTATGGTGGATAGGGTATAGTCGTTGATCCGCTATAAAAACGTACATACCAGTATGATATTGAACAAGAGTACTGGTCAAAAATACTATGCGTGCTTTGATTTAAATCAAGCCAAAACAAGAAAAAGGAGAGTTATATATAAAACTAATCAAATTAAAGAAATTTGGTTAAACAACAAATAACGTGAATATATTGTTTATGAATATATTCTTTTGTAACATTTTATGTGGAACTAATTATCTTTCATTATCTTGCTTTTAATATCATTGTTCGTCTATAAGCATATTTTAAAACACTTATTATTCTTTAATTTCCTTTGAAGCAATCTAAAATTCTGTATGCAGGTTCCATGTATTGTAAGGAGAATGCGAAATAAGTCATACTTTTTATATTTTAGAAATAGTGTGATATGTTATAGATTTTATATTTTATATGATTTATAGGTTCTAATATGTCTATGTGAGATAAGTAGCAATATTCCTACTCTTTTTTTATTTTTTTTTATAAAAGCAATATTCCTATTCTACAAGTGACTCAATCCACTCCATATTGTAATATTCATGAACTCATATAACTCAATTCTAAAACCCCTTTCCCAAATTTTTTTTAATTGTCTAACGGGTTCTACTCATTTAGAGGCATAATCCCATATTAACAATCTTTAACATTTTAAGATAAGAAATACAGTTGTTTGCACAATCGAGATGGTGTTGTGACTCCCTAACAAAGCACCATGGTTCGTAAATTCTCTGTGAGAGAAAATTACACGTTGGCATCGTGACCTTAAGAGACAAGAAGGCCACAACTAGAGCTAGGAATGTGAGGTTAACCTAGAGCATTAAATCACTTAACCCACCAAAAAAGGTGGGTTAAGATGCAAATATTGCAATCCGTTTGGAAATGGGTTATTTATAACCTGAGCCACTTAATCCGCGAGATAAGTGGGTTTGATTGGCTTAATCAATAAGGAAACTTTTTATACTAAAAATGAAATGTTAAAGGTTAGCCAAAAAAATGAAATGTTAAAGTTAGGACGAACCCACTCTTTTCCCTTAAACACTACTAGAGACATTTAGCACCAAATCAAACACTAGAAACACCCTTGAAAATCCAAATCGCTCTTTCCATATCTATAGTTTCCAACACCAAATCAAACACTAATTGACCTTCTGTAACAAAATCCCCTTATTTCCTCATCTTCAGCTTTCTAGAAAAGCAAATCAAGATGTAGAAGAAAGAGAGAGATCAAAGAAGCCAAGTTGGCCATGAGAAGACAATTTCGAGGATGAAAACCACGACGGGACGGTAGGCTGGAGGATCTTTGGGTTTAAACGAAGTTGAAGAAGAAAGGGAGGCAAAGAACCAAAGGTGAAGTGTTGAGGATGATGGGTTTTGGGAGTTGAGTAAATCAGAGAAAGGAAGATGAGTTTCAGCGAAATGGGATTACATATTGGGAATAAAGTTTTGGAAAGTTTATGAGTTTTGAAATTTTTGTGAATTTATTTAGGAAAGATTATGATGGGTTATGCAAGTCGGCTCACATAACTCACAAAGAGTGGGTTGGGTTGATAAATTCCCAACCTACCAAAAATTGGGTTGCCTCAGTTTGGCTCACTTTTTAGACAACTCGTGTAAGCCAACTCAAATGAGCGGAGTTGGCTTACATTCCCTGCTCTCTAGTTAATTTTTCTTAGTTAATTTCAAACTCCAGATTTTTGAAGATCTAGCGCCAAGATGACTTGACTTTTTCATTTTCTTGTATTTACACTGTACAAAACAACCAGAATATGATTGTCTTTTCTAGGGCAAAATTAAGCCAAAACTCATTATTTATAGTGTGAGTTTCCAACATGGAGTTATGCATTTTTGCTTAAATTTAATTATATTAATTTTAAGATTAATCAATTACTTAGCAAAAATGCGTCAAATGACTTGACTATATAGAGTTAACATATCTCTAAGCTTGAGCTCTTACTACAACCTAAGGAAAAGAGGGAAAAAAAACACTTGACTTTACCCGCTCACAATTCATGTAAACTAAATCCTCAGGTAGTGCCTCTTAAACAATTTATTTACCAAGAAGGTCAAGCAATATATATATATATATACACACATATACTAGTAATATATTTCAAAACATAATGTTAGCTTCGAGAATTTTGAAGTGTGTATTTAGTCAAACACAGATAGAACCTAGAGCAAAAATTGATATTTAAGACAAAATACTCTCCTGGGTGTACATCTAAGGAAGTAGGAGCTACAAATAGTAATAAAAATAGCATAAAACAAAACACACACACACTAGCATTCAAGAGGTTATGGACCTATTTGACAGTTGTTTTCAAAACAGTTTTTTTTTTATTTTTGAAAACAAAAAAATATAAAAATCTGTTTGATAAACTTGTTTTTATAAAATATTTTAGAAAATAGAAAAATAAAATAACAGAAAACTCATAATATATTTAAGGTGTTTTGTAGTTTTTATTCTAGAAAACACAAGAAAATATGAAAAATATCCACCTCATTAATGGTAAAGTTATAAATTTTGATTCACTTATTTAACACTTATTAGTTATGATTTTGGTAACAATTATTTAAACATGTTTTTTTTATTTTTTTATTTCCAAAGTTTATTCTCAAAAACAGTTTTACAAAACTGTTTTGAGAATAATAAAATAGAAAACGCTATCAAACAGGCCCTAGTACTCTCCCCAAACATTACTCACTATTTTTCCCACTCCTTCAATCACCCTACTACCATATACATATACCCCACCTCTTGCCTATCCACTCCCTCTTTCTCTTTCTTACACCTCACACACTTCATGTGACCAAACTTTGACCCATTAATAACTCACCCATTAGGCACTCATTCTAATCCAAGTATTAAAAAATCTATTTCAAACACTTCACTATATAAAACAACCTAATTAGTTAACATGCTCATTCCCACATTCGATTTCTCTTCTCTCTTCCATCAACATCTTCTGCTGCCTAGACTAGTTCCTTTGTTATTGATCATTCCTCTAACATTTGCCTCCCAACTTCTCTCCATACTAACAATTAGTTTATTTCATCCTGCATCGCAAATAAAAACCCTTGCATCTATTTGATTCCGAGGTTGTGAAGTGAACTAGTTTCTTCCCAATTCCTCTTCGCACTTCCTTAATCGATAAGCTCTCATCCTGGCAAGCAGCTTCCTCTCTTTTGTTTTGTTCTCACCTCAAACTATAATAACATGAGTAATCCCACCTTCTAAATTCTCTTCTTCTTCTTCAAGCTTATGCTATTGTCATTTTTCCTCATTATCCACCTCTATATCATCTTCTTTCTCTTTTCTTAACTTATCCTTAATGTGTAACACCCTATCACCAAACACCTTCGGATCAAATCAAAAACTTCAAAATCCAACCAAACGCAACACAAACATCTCAAAACAACTTCACAAAACTTTAGAATAGCAGAAATGAACCCAACAACATCAAAATCTGGGCTAGGGCCACGGCTCTAGACCTCCCCTGTCTCACCATGCTACTGGACCTCGTGGCACCGCGACCTACTACCTGGCGCTGCAGTGCCCCATGCTGGTTTTCTATACCAGCAAACTTCATACATTGGGGTAACTTTTCGACACACATAACTCTATACTCTGATCTCCGATTGACTTGATTCCAACTCCTACAAATCAATATAGTCCCAATTTATCCATAGACACCAACTTCACCTCAATCCAACTTTGTATGAATATTCTGGACCCCTGATGTCATTTTGACCACTTATTGACCAAAACTCACCGCTAACAACCTCTAATTGCCACCAAAGGCAAATATCACTCAAAGACCATTCATACAGGTCCAAAACCCGCAAACCAACTTGTCCAAAGAGGTTTTACCTCAAAGGAACCACTCCTCTGAGATTTGACCCCCTTGAACTCCAACTTGACAAAACGGGTTACCAGCCCTAAAACTTACCAACGAGACCCAAATTCACTCTGGGCACACAAACACCACCAAAAGGACTTCTCAACATCCAAAACCATGTAAATACCATAATAAAACATATATAATTCCACATACATAACCATATGTATATCTATCCATAACAATCCTTACAATGTCATACATTCATTGCAAAACTTTCTATCATACTTGGCACAAGATACATTATCCATATTATACATAAACTACATAGACCTAGTATTCCCACGTCCAATGTTACTCCCTCGTCTTCTCCGGACTAGTGCCAGAACCTTCACTTGAAAGGTTTGTTCATGGGAGAGGGGTGTAAGACAGTGTTTTAGTAATCGGGAACAACCACACACACACACACACACATATATATATATCTCATACAATTCATGAATGCAATGTGAAATTAATGGAATATATGTCTCCCTCGCAAGGATCCTATCCTTATTCTCCTTAACATATATATTTCATCCTTATCCTCCCTAACATATATATATTCCATCATTATCCTCCCTAACATATATATTATCATATGTCATATCGTCATCACATCATCACCACCCAATCCACCATATATCACAATCTCACAATGCCATATAGTGATGCTCATGTATCATCACATAATAATCATCATGATCTCAATGTTATGCTATGCATCATGCCATATCATATTAATATCATCATCACATATGTAATCCTCATCATAATCGTAACCATCATCTAACTAAGTGCATACCATGATATATAGAAAATAGTATACACAAACACATCCATATTGTAGTATGAAAGAAACATGCATATATTTAAATATACGTAACATCATACAATACAACAATATAATACAAACAAACACCCGGTTACCTCAAGTGTCAATATCACACACGCGGATTCCAGGAACTTTTCGAGTTGTCCAACACGCTTGAACCCCTCTTAGGCTATCAAACAATTTTTACAATATCACAATTCCTCAATTAACACACTATACTAATAATCAAACATCACAATTCAACCAAATTAGGCTTAACCCAAGGTTCTAACACACTTTTTATGCATCAATAAGCTCTTAGGGACCATTCAAATATTACTCAACCACATATACTTCAGATTCCCAAGAGCCTAAACCAAAAACAACTTAGGGTTAAGCTCAAATCATACATACACCCTTCAAAACTCACATCCAAGTGACAAGAATACCAAAACATACTTCCTTAACCCCATTTCATCTATTTCAATCGGTTAATTTCGGCCAGAACCAAAGATCCAAACTTATAACCCAAAAACCCTAAGTTTCAACTGAAGAAAATGGAGAGGGAGAAGTAAAAATCACTTACCAACTTGAATCTAAGCTCTTGGACGTCAAAAAACACTCCCAATGGCCAAAACTTCAAACCCTATAAGAGCTCCCTAGTTTCTCCTTTGATCGTCCGACTGAAATGATCCGGATTTAAACAAAAATCTCAATTCTCACCGCGGCTCCGAGTAAGTTTGCTGCGGCGTCGGTGCTTCCAGATAGAAACCTCATTCTAGAGTTTTTCTCACCGTGGCGACCCTGCTCCAAGCCACGATATGAAGCTCTTTCTGCCTCCACTTGAACCTTACCCCGTCCTGTTTCCTCCGGTTTTGAACACAATGCCAAGAAAGATATCATGAAGGGTGTTACATAATGTCTTTGACAACTTCTTGTATTTCCTTTACCTTTTTCTTCTATGTGCTCACTTTCCCTAAAATATTGTCTATTAGCCTAATACAATTTTCTATCTCCAACTTCATTCTCTGCACTGGAAGTGCAAACCTTCTTTAGACTTCTTCTTGTGAAATTGCCAATTTTTTCTTTTTTCTTTTTAGATTATATTACTCTGACAACAAATTAATAGAACTCAGAGCAGAAATTAATGTTTAAGATAGAAAATAATCTACTAAGTGTACTCCTAATGAAGTATGAGCTACAAATAGTAACAAAAATAGCATAAAACAAAGTGCACATTAGCATTCAAGAGGCTAGTACTCTCCCTAAACATCATTTACTATTTTCACCTTCCCTCACTCACCCCACTGCCATATACATATACCCCACTTATAGCCTACCTACTCCCTTTTTCTCTCTCTTACACCCTAGACACTTCATGTGGCCCAACTTTGGCCCATTAATAACAAGCCCATTAGACATTAATTCTCATCCAAGTGTTAAAAAATTTACTTTAAACACTTTGATATATTAAACAACTTCAAAAGCAAGAACTTTTCTATGCCTTTCTCTCTCTCCTTTCTCTATCCCCACTAAGTTAGGCATCACAAACAATGGATAGTATGTTGGGCCACAGTGCTGAAGTTGCTATGGACCAATAAAGCCTAAATATTTTTGTTCCCCATAAGCATTCTGGGCCTCTTACCTAATTAGTTAACATACTCGATCCCATATCCGATTTCTCTTCTCTCTTTCATTGACGTCTTCTGTTGCCTTGGAGCAATTCCTTCGTTGTTAATCATTCCTCTAACTTTGTCTCCCAACTTCTTTTCATTCTAACAATTAGTTTATTTCATGTTGCATCATAAATAAAACCCCTTACATCTATTCGATTCCGGGGTTATGAAGAAAACTAGTTTCTTCCTACTTCCTTTTCGTGCTTCCTTGATTGATTAGTTGTCAACCTGCCAAGTAGCTTGTTTATTTTGTTCTCATATCCAACTATAATAACATGAGTAAGCACACCTTCGAAATTCTCTTCTTCTTCTTCAAGCATCTGCTATTGTTGTTTTTCCTTATTCTCCGCCCCTGTATCATCTTCTTTCTCTTTGTTAACTCATCCTTAATATCTTTAATAGCTTCTTGTATTTCCTTCCTCTTTTCTTCTATGGGTCCACCTTCCCTAGCTAAAATATTGTATGCGAGTCTAATACAATTTTCTATCTCCAACCAGTGGCAGACCCAGAAATTTTTTATTGTGGAGGCAACACATACATGTATATTGCATTAAAAATATAACACATTATTACTAAAATTATGAATATACATCATAATTATTCTTTACAAGTGAATAAAAAAAATTCTTTCTTTCTTCTTTTAGAAGAAAAAATATTCTTTCTTGTAATGATCAGTCTTTTCACAAAAATAACAATCACCTTCCTTTTTCTTATTTTTATTGCCATCTTCTCTGTGGGATTTGTCTTTATTCTTCCCTCTTTTCTTAGAGGTCTTGTTGAACTACCCTGCCTCCATCACATGTACCTTCTCGTGAGCATTGATGTCTTTTGTATCATCTTGTTTTTTATACTCTTCTTTTAACCAAAAGTGATTTCCCAATTGCTCAAGGGAGAGATCTTTCTTTTTATGTTTAAGACTCCTCTTGAAGTCTTTCCATGAAGGAGGAAGTTTGTCTATGATTGAGGAGACAATAATGCTTTCATCTATATGCATATTATGCTATTTGAAACTATTCAAAATATGTTCAGTTTCATCCATTTGTCCCATAATAGACTTTTCATCAATCATTTTACAATTATTGAAACAAGTATAAAAAAATTTCTTACTTGTTGCATCCTCTTACATGTATCTTGTCTCTAGTTTCTCCCATAGTTCCTTTGCAGAGGTTAAGTCTTTGTAAACATCAAAGAGGGCACCACCAAGTCCATTGAGGATGTGTATAATGTAGATGTAATCATCATTCTCCTACTTTTGCCTTTCTCAAACTTTAACCATGGTTTCTCCTTCTTTTTCTTCGAGCTTGGGAGTGGTAAGAAAGTAGGTCACCTTCAAAGTAGTGAGTAGAATTGAGAGAATAATGGAAAGGTTGAATTGTTGTTGGTTGAATGAATGATGGAAGATTGTTGGCCCCTTTATAGATAATGAAGTGGTGTTACCTCTTGAAGTAACATGACTCTTCAATACGTAGAGACAATTCATGAACCATTAATATATGTACTGTAACACCTTACTCCCAAACACCTCCTAACTTGACCAAGAACTTCAAAAACCAACCAAACACAACCCAAACATCTCACAATTACTTCCCAAACATCAAAGCTGCGGAAGAAAAGCCAAGGGACACCAGAAATTGGGCTGGGGCTGCGGCCACTAAAGTACCGCCGCGGCTTTAGTACCCATTGTTTCTGTAGCGCCGTGGCGCCCCTTGCTGGTTTAAACCATCAAATTTCTAACAACTCAAGACGAATTTCTTATACGTATAACTTTATATTCTGACCTCCGGTTGACCTAATTCCAACTCCTACAAGTCAATCTTGTCCTAATCTATCTATATCACCAATTTCACTTCAATTTATCTCCATATGGAGATTCTAGACACTTGACACCGTTTTCGCCACTTTTTGACCAAAACTTGCAACTTACAACTCCCAGTTACGACCAAAGGCAATTAGACCATTCGAGACCATTCACACAAGTCTTAAACCACTTAACCAACTTGTCCAAAGAGATTTCATCTCAAAGGAATCACTCCTCTGAGATTTGACCCCCTTGAACCCCAACTGACAAAGTAGGCTATAGACCTAAAACACACAAACAAGGCCCAATTCTACCTTTGGGCTCACAAATACTACCATACTGACTCAACATAATCCTAATCCACACATACATCACAAACTGTCATACTCATCACATTCATTCACCATACATAACAATCCTTATCAATGTCATATATTCATTATAAACATCCTATCCTACTTAGCACAAAATACACAATCCTACATAAAACATTACATAGACTGAATATTCCCACGTACGATACGCTACTCCCTTGCCTTCTCTAGACTAACGCCATAACCTTTACCTAAAATGTTAGTTCATGGGAAAAAGGGTGTGAGACAAAGTCTCAGTAACCGGGGACAACCACACACATAAATATACATAACTCATACAATCTCATGAATGCACTATGAAATGGAATGCATATCTCCTTCACACATAACTAGAACCACGAGCAATCATTGTAACAGGACATTTCATATAGGTAATTCCCTTCCAACAATCGATGAAAACTGGTTCTGGGACATCACCAAGCACACTTTACACTAATATAACCTGGTCAAAGGTTACACTAAAGCTCGGATCATGGCTCGCCTTCCCCTAGACCACCTCGAATTGGTGGTAATTTAGGGAATGTGCAGTCCACTGCCGCCTAACTCCCCTGGCCATAGGGGAGGATTTAGCGACAAGGATCTCATCCTTGTCCTCCTTTATCATATATCATATCATTATCACCACCCAATCCACCATATATCACAATCTTATAATGTCATATGGTGATACTCATGTCGTATCATCATATAATCATTATCATCATGTATCACAATGTCATGCGTGCATCGTGTCATGTTACATCAATATCATCATCTCTAATCATCATAATAATCATTATATCTTATGTGTCTAGCCATGTGCATACCACAATATAAAGACAAATCATATACACATGCATATCTATATCATGCTATGAACGGAAACATGCATATATATACATATATACCAACATAATATACATATACAATACAACCAATACACACACACGGTTACCTCAAGTTATCAATACTATACACATGCGCTTCCACAACCTTTCTTGAATGCCAATCCCATGACTTGACTTCTCCAATCAGTCAAACAACCTTAACAATATCATAATACCTAAATTAACATACAATCCAAATACACAAATTCCATAATTCAACCATATAGGACTAACCTAAGGTTCCAACACCATTTTCATGCATCATTAAGTTACCTAGGGACCATTCAAACACCAATCAATCTCATAAATTTCGGATTCCCAAAAGTCTCAACCATAAATAACCTAGGGTTAAGCTTAAATCATGCATAATCCCTTCAAAACTCATACCCAAGCAATAGGAACACCAAAACACACTCAATTAACCCCATTTCATCCATTTTAATCAGTGGATTTTGGCTAAAACCGCAAATCCCAACATATACTCGAGAAAACCTAACTCAAAATCAAAGAAAATGGAGTGGGAGGAGTATGGATCACTTACTAACCAAGATCCAAGCTTTAAGAGGCTAAGAACTACTCCTAATGGCCGAAAATTGCAAACCCTAATAGAGCTACTCGCTGCTCATTCTATTTCCTTCTTTTCTGTCCAACTGAAATGATCCAGATTTAAACAAAACTTTCAATTGCTGTTGTGGCCCCAGGAAAGCTTGCCGCAGTGCCGTTGCTTTCAACCAGAAAAATATTTCAGAATCTGGAGCTCTCTCGCCACAGCGGCCTTGCTCCTCCCGGCGACATAGAGCTCTTTCAGTCTCCACTTGAACCTTTTCTCCATCCCGTTTTCTTCGGTACTGCATAGAATGCCAAAGACTCTTGGTCAGCTAGGAATAATGTAATGAGGGTTGTTACATGTACATTATAATGATTCATAATTCTTCATGTGATGTTTCAATGAAGATACATGACCTTATAATAATTCATGAATTTAACTAAAGATACACTTCTTTTCAAGTTTCATAAACCTAATGATTCATGAATCTTTTCAAGGATCATAAATTATTCATGAATTATTTCATGAACCAAGGTAATTATTCATCAATAATCATCCTTTAATTAAGGATATGACCAAGTGATACCTTTTATTTTGAAATAATTCTCACAAAACTCTAAAATTTTTAATACTTTCAAGATCGTAACTTGGCTAGTGTTATGACAACATATTTGAGCTAAGAATATGCACAATTAGCACTAAGTTCTTGATAAATTATGACAAATTGTGCAATTACACAACTTGCTCAATAGAGTTTGAAAAATAAAGATTGCAATGAGCAATTGACAACTTGAGTAGCACGAAATTTCCAAGCCATCTTTACTCTAACTTTGAAAAAAACATGAGGCAACATAAAAGAAGTAAGGGATATATCAAGAAAATTCCCTCAATATGTCTTGCTCTTTGTCCACTTTAAGATCAATATGTAATTATCTTCTCAATCTTGGCTATGCTTCATCAAATGATTGCTTAGAACCGCTTCGGCTAACTCTATCTCATTGCAACATTTTTTTAATTCATAAAAAGGATCCCCCATCATAGCCACCGGGGGAAGGATACTTATTGGCTTTCTAGCCTTACAATATTCTTCCCTTTATTGATTCTTTGCTCTATTTCCCTTTCATATTGATTAGAAAACCTCTGACAATGATCTTTTTCACTCCCCAAAGTAACATCCTTGAAATAATCTACATCCTCTCTTTTAGGAGTGGTAGTCATATGTTTTTTGTAAAACTCTCTTTTGGACTATTATAGAGACATTAGCCAATTTGTCTATTTAGACTTCAAAATTTCTAGTTGCACTATCATCATTCCTACTCATATATTGGCTAATCTTCTTTCACAAGTTTGGTTTTGCTCTTGAATAAAGGTGCTTTCTTGTAAATGGAAGCTGGAAGTGTGAGATAGATATAATCAGTGTACGTTCAAATCATGGATATCAAACTTCCTATCAAATTGTTGGCAAGAAAAACTTCCTATCAAATTCACCCAATCAATTTGGCTATGATGTTACGTTTATGCTCACTAATTGTCCCATTGAATTGTCAGCCATGGAAAGTTTATTATTAAAAAGAAAAACAACAACATTAAAAGCATAGGCAGCAAAAACAAAACTCAATATAAATATCAACACCAACACAAAATCAGAACAAAGACCAAAAGACTCAAGTACTTAAACAAAAACTAAAAAAGCAGGTGTTGATTCCAAATCAAATGAGCTTGAAATTAATATTAGCAAAAACATAGTGTACTAATTCCGGTCAATGAACCCAAAAGCTTGTTGTGCTATGAAAGTCTACACACAAGCATACATATTGCACTAATTATACAATGATATATAAGTAGTGTATCATTCTCACAGGGTTTGTCACTAAAATTGTACATTTTAGTTTAAATCAAGTCCATAAAGAGAAGAATTGGAAATGAAACTAAATTAAAGAAATAAAGTTAAATAAAGCGAGACAACATTGTAGACAAAATTTAGAGTCAATTAAAAAGTTTAGGATCATGATTCTTCCTAACATTTCATATTGCTAATTTTTAAATCTAACATCTCTGTCGCTAATTGATTTAATTAGCCATACACTTGATGCTTCCAATACATCGTTCCCTATGTACACTAACTATTGCTTTTCATCTTATATGAGGACATTTAAATTCAAGTGCACTTGGAAATGCTGCTTACACATACACATACAAGCACGCATGCACAAACCTACACAACAAATGCCGAATGGAGTCCTGACAATTAGCGATAGATAAACTTTTCCAAATATAATGAAGGATTTGAAAAGTATATAAGTTAGAATCTTTAAAATAATACTTATCTCCTAAAATTGTAGTGATAAACTTGATTTAGGAGTTATCCAAAACATCTCAATAAATAATGAATATATCTCTTTAAAAATATTGCTTAGGTTTAAAAAAATTTTAGAGTTAGTAATACATTATTGGTCTTGGGTTTAGAGAGCTTGTCTTTGATGGACATAATTTGAAAATCCATGAGTCTTAATGAGAGAATAAAACTTTAGTAAAATAAAGACAATATTAATAGATGAAAATTCGAGTTTCTGAGGCACTCAGTTGATCTTGTGATTCATTCGATCGACAAAATGGTAACAAGCTTGATGACATTTTGTTCATTGAAGTCACTTCATGAACTAGTTACGAGCACTCAAAATAAAGCGTTATTCCTTTCACTTTAATCTTAACTGGTTGCTTTTAGACTCTTATTTTCTATAATCATATTGCCTAGTTTTAGAAATATTTTTGAGAGATTAATAGTGAACTCTTGGTCTTAACTTTGTGTCAAGGGTTTTAGAATTTCAAAAATAATGTCTCTTCATAAAGGATATGAGTTTTAGAACCAAAAGACATCATTAATAGACAAACCATTTAAGTTTCTATCACACCCGATCGACCGTGTGATTAACCTAATAAGGGTTAGTAATGGACTAGACGATGCTTTTCTTAATGGAGGCATCTCATAGATTGATTACATGCATTTATTTGCCCGTTTTTCGATCATCATCAACAATTCATTCTTTGCCGAGAATCTTCCTGCCATTCAATCGACTTGCTTATCTGACTTGTTTTAGTACTAATTTTTCAAACTATCATCAACCTGTGTGTATAGATAATTATTTTCAAGGTTTTATTTTGATGAATGTAACATCCTAATAAACTAGGACTGAGATATAGCTACAACAACCTAAATAGACACTTAGGAAGTGAGAAACATGAAAATGAGCTTGGGAAAACAAGATTAGCGACAACCGAGAGGTAGGGAACTATGATCAAGAATGAGTAACCATGAAGTGCAAAAATTGCACTGTGGTGCCACAGCACAAGGCTAGGCTAAAGACTCAATGGGATGGAATTGGGGTGAGGATTTTGCATGACAGTGCCATGACGCCATATGCTGCTATCGATGATAGAAAAATGCTAACTTTTTAGGCAAATTTTGGAGGTGGACAGCTTCCAACATAGGTCTCTGATTCACATGATTTCAAAGCATATAAGTCACATACAATCCTCTTTAACTGTGAGTGCAATCTACATCTCAAAACTCCCTTGTATGGAGATTTTTTACTCTCGAGACTGAAATGATCACTTTTAGCCTAATGATTGACACCAATACCTCCTAAACCAAACCATAACTGATTTGACCACCAAACTTATTGCAACAAGTCACAAATGGCTCAAAGACACTATTTAAGAAAGTTACACCTTGAAGAAACCACTCATTTAAAATTTGGTCCCATTGAACCTTAAGCCCCACTAATGGGTGACATACCTATTTTCCTTCAAACTTACCCAAAAACCAAACCAACATAATAAACTACTGTTACTCATTAAAATATACTTGGGGCAACCATCACCCAATGCCCAAAACATGGTAATGCTATCATTGGACAATAACCCTAAGTTCAAAACTATAACCAACATTAATTAACAATAGATATCAAGAGGCTTGTCTCCTTCAATAAACAAAACAACCATATTGGACATGTCAAACCACAACATAAGGACATGAGGTTCCAAGGGGTAACAATATGCAAAAAAGTACAAGATTCAGAAACAATTCCAAGGACTCTTACTACCACAATACATATAGCATCAAATAGATGTCTTACACTTAGCACATTACTAGAAACATGACTTGTCCTCAAATAAGAATATACCTAGGCATTGGTACTCAAATATCCCACGTGTCACCAAGAAGAACTAATTCTCCTAAGCTTTTTCCTTGCTAGAACTAGAGTCTTTTCCTTAAAATGTTAACCATAGGGGGAGTGAGACAAAAGTCTCCGTAACCAAGGAACAACTAAAAAAAAAGAATAACATTTCAAATTACATTTCTACATGGGCAAATATGAGATGTGTAACACCTTATACTTAAACCCATTTCCCATGTATTAGACTCCAATTATGTCCATTATTGCATGATTAAAGACTTGATTACATAAAAATATCAAAACAGACTTTTCTTTATTTTGGGTATTGTTCATTGTGTATTTTCCATTTTACCTAATGAACTTTGAAAATTCATAACTAATTCTAGAAAAATCATATCAAAGTGATTCAAGTCTTTAAAAATATCTAAAAAGATTTTCTACATGGAAAAAAAATATGAAATAGAGCATTTCCTAGACCAATTCATACAGTTTATTCCTTAATATTTACTATATATTTAGTCATTTTGAAACTTCTCAGGCTTTGGTCTTATCTTTAAAAATTCATATCTCATGATATCCTAAGCAAAATCATCCATTCTCTACGTCATTGGAGAGCCCTGTATGTCTAATTTCTAGATATATTTTTATTGTATATTTATTCACCTTGTACAGGGTATGGAATTGACTAAAATCATTGAGGGTTAGAACACTACTTCTACTAGAACAGTTTTATGAGAAATTACATAACTTTTTCTTCATAGCTCCAAATACTATCAGACCTATGGCATTCATTTCCTAAGTCTTAGAGGTTTCTAGAAATGCAAACCACTAAATTTTTGGAGTTTTGTATGATTTTCTATTGCATTTTGAAGTTTCTAGTGTTCATGGTAAGTTCCAATTTTTCTCTACAATGTCCTGTTTTAAACCCTAATTTTGAAAATTCACCATAAATTGTACACTTATCTAATTTAGGTGTTCTTTAGCTCTTTAGAAAGCTTATTCTATCTACTTTCAGAACATATATATTGCATGTACTAATGGACCTGTTTGGAATGGATCACCTCAGTTCAATCTACTACCATTTAATATTGAGTATAATCATGTCATATCTCATATAATAAACTTTATAAACATAATTCATCAACATTCATTACTCCAATTTCACACATTACATGATAGGAGAGATTAAGGGAACAAAAACATGCATAATTACATAATCCACACCTCATACATTAATTAATACATAATCTCATATCATGGCACTATAACTTGATAAATTAATGACTTTTCACCATCTTCTTCATTTCTCTTGTTTTCTCCTTGGCCACTTCCATGTCTTCACCCTAGCATGGTTAGTCATTTAGGGAGAGTGAGATTCAAAGAATCTCAGTAGTTACACCTACTCATGTATTCATATTATCATTAACATTTCATAAATCCATCGATAAAAGTCACAAGAATATATTATGCCATAGTATTTTCATAAAAATTTTGGCATGATAACACTTTATAAAATGGATATCCTGGGGTCACGAGACCCTCTAATCAACCAACCAACCAATCAATATTATCACAAAACATTCATACAAATATATGGCATATTCATTAAATCAAGTAAACAGTAATGGTAACATAAAGCATTGATAAGGAAAGTAACTACCTTAAGCTTTTCCTTTACTTCCCAAACTTGGTAAACATTTCTTTTGATCTTCCATCACTTCCTTGAGTCCTAATGCATCACAAATTAAGGCCATTAACCATTGATTTCATGACCTCCTTGGCAAAGTGTGCTTACTAACCCTAAAATTTCATTTTGCAAACCATTTGGATTTTCTTATATAACATACTTGTATCTATCTATTTTGGACCCAATGAATCCATTTTTTGGGTCAAAATCATGAGATTTCCTTTCCTTTTCAAACCCTAAATAGGCAGAAAATTTCCAAAAATATAGAAAAATAACTACCCGATTAATTTGCAATCCAATTATATATCCTTAATCTTTGAAGCATATACATCACTTTTCATGGATTAATTTCTTCATGACTTCATTTTCTCTCTCTACTCTCTCTCTAGGCAGAAAATTTCAGAAGCAAAAAGAGAGAAAATAATCCATGAAACTCTTCCAAACTCAAATATACACAAGAAAATAGTCATAAGATTTTACCTTGGAAGTTTTAAGTCCAAACTTTGCTTTTTGCTCTTGCCTTTTTTTTGCTTCAAAATTAACGAGTTCTTCCTCTCTTCAAGTTGTTGTCCAGACGTGTATGAGGCAAGAAGATGATGTCCAAATGGCTAACCCAAGATAATGAGGAAAGATATATAATAAAGTTAACCATAGTAATTTTGTTTTAACTAATATTGGTTATTTTTCGGGGTAAATTCAGGAATTAATTTCTGCTAAGAACCTTATAGAAAATTAATTCTAATTAAAAATCAAACATAACTTCTCCTGAAAATTAAATGAGAAATTAATTTCTTTTAAAGCCCGAATATATATATAGTCATTTCATATCACTTTGTTTATCATCTTTTATTCATTTTATAATATCCCATAAAAATAAGGATATTACAAGATGCAATAATGCAGTGCACATAATATGCAACGAGTTCCCACAATTATCACGGCTAGAATCATGGACTAATCATTACAAACCCAACAAATGGCCCCCTTCCAACAACTGGTGAAGCCCAATTCTTGAGTGACCACTAAGCTCACCTCTTATCAATCATGACCTAGCCAAAGGCCATTACACTATTGGTTGGACTATGGCTCTCTTTCCCTTAGACCACTTGAATTAATGGTGATTTAGAGAATATACATCCTTAAGCCATAACCACCTAAGTCTCCTGGTTAAAGGACAACGATTTAGTGACAGAGATATGTCATACCTCACCACCTAGACACAAGGCCTTGTGTTATCGGCTTCCCCTGTTTCTCCATCGATGATGTCTCCTCTGGCACTGTGGCCTGGACTCTAGAGCCACGGCGCCCCTTGGTAATATTCCATATCAGCAACTTCCATACTCTGAGGTGAACTTTCGACGCGCATAACTTTATGCTCCAACCCCCGATTGACTTGATTTCAACTCCTACAAGTCAATCTAGTCCTAATCTATCCATAGACACCAACCTTATCTCAATCCAACTCCATATGGAAATTCTGGATCCCTAACACCGTTTTGGCCACTTATTATCCGAAACTCACCACTGACAACCTCCAATTGCCACCAAAGGCAATTGGTCACTCAAAAACCAATCATACAGATCCAAAACCCCAAAACCAATTTGTTCAAAGAGGTTTCACCCGAAAGGAACTACTCTTCTGAGATTTGAACCTTTGGAACCCTTACTTGATAAAACGGGCTACAAGGCCCAAAACACACCAATTAGGCCCAATTCCAACTTTCATCATACATAATACATACACACAACATACATACCACAAACAACCTCTTTTCCACATATAACCATACATACAACCATCCATAACAATACTCCCAATGTCATACATTCATTACAAACCATTCTATCCCACTTGGCACATGATACATATCCAAAATTACAAATACTATATAGACTATTCCCACGTACGCCGCTATTCCCGCATCTTCTCCGAACTAGTGTCAGAACTGTCACCTAAAAGATTAGTTCATGGGAGAGGGGTGTGAGATAATGTCTCAGTAACCGGGGACAACCACACACACACACACACAAATATATATATACATATATCTCATGCAACTCATGAATGCAATGTGAAATGAATGGTATGCATGTCGCCCTCGCAGGGATTCCATCGTTATCCTCCCTAACACATATATCATCCATCCTTATCCTCCCTAACATATATATATATTCCATCATTATCCTCCCTAACACATATATAATTCATCCTTATCCTCCCTAACATATATAATCTATCCTTATCCTCCCTAACACATACATATATCATCGTGCATCATATCGTTATCACATCATCACCACTTCATCAGCCATAAATCACAGTCTCACAATGTCATGTGGTAATGCTCATGTATCATCATATCATTATCATCATAATGTCATGTATGCGTCATGTCATATCATATCAACGTTATCATCAAATATCTCATCATCATAATCATAATTATCATCAAACGGTGTACATACCAAATATATAAAAACAGTCACACAAATACATCAATATCGTGGTATGAAAGAGACATGCATATATACATAAATATACATACTATCATATAATATAATCAATATAATATAAACAAACACCTGTTTACCTCAGGTTATCAATACTACGCACGTAAGTTCCACGAACTTCTCGAATTGCCCAACACGTTTGAACCCCTCTCGGTTGACCAAACAACCTTCATAATAACACAATTCTTCAATTAACACAATATACCAAATATCCAAATTCCACAATTCAACTGCTTTAGCCAAACCCAAGGTTTCAACACCCCTTTCATGGATCAATAAGCTCTTAGAGACCATACAAACACTACTCAAACACATACACTTCGGATTCCCAAGAGCCATAACTGAAAACAACCCAGGATTAAGCTCAAAACACATATAATCCCTTCAAAACTCACATCCAAGTAACAAGAACACTAAAACACACTTCATTAACCCCATTTCATCCATTTGAATCGGTGGATTTCGACTAGAACCAAAGATCCAACCTCAAAACCCCAAATTCCAACCGAAGAAAATGGAGAGGGAGAAGTAGAGAATGTTTACCAACTTGAATCCAAACTTCCAGAGGCTGAAAACAACTCCCAATGGCCGGAAAACACGAACCCTAGCGGAACTTCTCGTCGATCCCTTCGTTTTCTTTCTTTCCAATCGTCCGAAATAATCCGAATTTAAACAAAACTCCCGGCTCTCGCCGTGGCTCCAGGTCAGCTCACTGCAGCACCACCTCATTCAGCCATAAACAAGCCACTAGAATGGTTCTCGCCACTGCGGCTCTGCTTCTCGCCTCGGCGTGGAGCTCTTCCAGACTCCACTTGAGCCTTCCTCTATCCTGTTTCCTCTTGTCCTAAACACAATGCCAAGGAAGATATCATAAGGGGTGTTACAAATAACATCATACAAGATATAGTCATAGGGAGGCACTACAAATCACATATACATTCATCATGCTACCAAAGCTTTCATGTTCTATTTTTCAACATTACCATCTTCATTATCATCATACTAGCATAGTATTCTTATTCAAGATAAAAATAGGGGAATGTACAATAACCATAAGTCAAATTCTACCATACTTCTATGCACACACACACACATATATATATATATCTATGTATCTAACCATTTCTATTTTCATAACATACTCGAGAGAGTAAAGGTACAAGAAAAACTTACTAGTTGCGCCATAATAATGCATATCATGATATGAAAGGTTCAAAACATATATAACAAATAAAAATTACTTCCCAGTTGCCTCAAGTTGCCCTAAACCCACTCCACACCTTAGTAGGCTGTTAGAAAGCCAACTACACACACAAGAGGGATGCAATTCAAGTTAATTCACAATGCTCTAATAATGAAACAAGCTCAATACAACTTCAAAGACCCTAAACCAACCATTTTCAAGCATAATAGGCTTTACACATACAAGGTCCCAATCGTTCACACAACATAGTTATCACTTACCAATGAATCTAGTGCTTCCCAACAACGTCTCAGAGTATAGGAACTTCAATCAAGTAAGCCCACACCCTACACAATCAATTAACACAAGAATCAAGTGGTGGCATTGCCTCTAGTTAATTACCAATTGGGATTTCATGCTTCTACTTCACAAACGCATAAAACCAACATCATACCCACTCATCATTACACTTGAATCAACTCCCCAAAGCAGACAAATGTCCAGAAATTTCGTACAACATCAAGAACCCCAAAGTAAGAGCCTAGGGTTTGAAGAAATCACGATTAATACACCCAAAAACCATTACCCAAAGCTTGCAAACATCAAACAAAATTTCATGGTACCAATAAATATAAATTAATACATGGTATAATGCTTCATTCATGTATGGAGTTAGATTCTAAATGACAATTGCAAACTCTCATGTTCTAGGGTTTAGCATTCCATTCACCGTACTGGATGATGAGCACACTAGCAGTTCCTGTGCTTGATAAATAATTTAATTGATGTTTCATAAATTTGTCGAAGATTAATGAGAATCTTATGGGAATGCGCATTCTCTATCCATATGCTTGATAAATATTACGATATGCACTAGACATTTAAATATTTGGTTATCCTAATGGTTTTAGAATATATAAATAATATGATGGACTAGAAAATGATTGTTGTCATTTTCATATGCTTCTTTGATAGTTATGATCTACATGTCGAATATAGATGTAGACTATTGCTTGTAAGAATTTTCTTTCTTTATTGTTAGTTATTCTCTTTCCTGAGCTATGAATAATTTACAAGGCTCTCTCCTTTTCATAAAAACTATATAATTTTTTCTGAAGTCAAAAGATGATGAATGATATAAATTATGTCATATGAAAATATATTTTTTGAACTTTAATTTGTTTCATGTATCATAAATTCATTTTATTTAAAATTTAAAGTGTAATATATATATATATATAATAAATTTATGACTTAATTTCAACATGAAATAAAAGTTCAAGAAATATATTTTTATATATATATATTATATTACACATTTTGATCTAATTAATTATGCCTCATTTCTTATAGCAAGGGAATTTAGGGTTGGATTTTTTTTTTCAGAAGAAAAAAGTGTCCTTTTTATAAAAAAAATAACAGAATTGTTTAATGCAAACATATTTTCATGAAGATATTTTAATAAAGAGAGTAAGTTATCAAATGTTTTTCTTATAACATCAAAAGAGTCTAAATTTTTATCACTAAGTACATCTTAATCCATCCTTATCACTTAGGCAAAACCTTTAGGTGGTGCATGTTATCAATGTACTTAAACTAGGAAAAATTATACTTTTCCCTGGATTTTAGCCTTTAATATCAATATCTCCCCAACTCTAGAAATTTTACAATTGACCTCCTGATTCATTAGTCTCTGCAATGAGTCCCCTATTATCAAAATATAAAAATTTCAAGTTATGTGTGATTACTAAAATACGCTTCTTAATTCCTCTTAAAGTATCCTCTTCTCTCTTCATCAAGCCATCTGCAGCTTTTTATCTCTTTTTGGTCTTCAATTGATGTTGTTAGCTCTACCAGTGTAGTCAAAACTAATGCATTATACAGTCTATTTACAACAATAAACAAGCATTTTCATATTTACAAAACTTTCCCAGATAATTTAATTAGTCAATCATACTCAGAACCACTATGCCATAAATGAGCTTTGTTAATACTTATTTTGATCAAAGATGGTGCTTCTAAAGCACTATCTATCCGTGCGCTATTAAAAGGGGTTCACAAAGATAGCCTTGTGAAGCTAACTTTGTCAAAGTACACTATACAAGAAATGGGCTTTATTAATATATTAATTCATTATCCCAGAAAATCGTAGAAGAGCTGTAGATATAAAGTTACACTTGTTGAGCACAAACGAAACTGATTACTTTACCTCACAAGCCTAGCTTACAAAAAGAAAGTGTATCCATTTCTCAGAGTTCCAAACCATTAGTTGTTTTCCTCACAAACCAAATGAAATCTGCTACACACACACACACACACGCACATCTAAGGGAGTCAGTTTCTCTGCATTCACTAAAGTGAATGTATATAACCTATTACTATGGTTAGCAACATTGTCATGAACTTGAAAATGTTGAAAACCTCTTTGTCTTCTTCCGGATTAGTCTCATCCATGCAATTCTATTTGTTTTTATTTGCTTGCAAACTTTAAATTTCTCATCCCAAACTTTAGATAGCTCAGCAATAGCAATCCTAATGACAACATAGAAGGAGTTGACACATCAAAGGGCTCAAAACAAGAGCCAGTGAAAGTACAGAAGTTCTAGGTTCAGAAAGAAGATCCAATCTACTAGTAACGAACCAGACTTGCAACCAAATCAGATCTGATTCTGAAACATCTAACAAGTCAACTCATCCTATGATGACCCAAAGTAAAACTTTGATGGTCAGAAATCAACTGTGGACCAGTACAACTTTATTGACAGTTATTTCGAGTAAAAATAGTGAGCCAGCCACAGTTGCAGATGTGTTAACTTCCAAGGAGTGGAAGAAAGCTATGCAAAATGAATTTGAAACTTTTGTTGAGAATGATACGTGGTCACCTGTGCCATACACTAGACAGGAGAATTTATTAACACTAAGTGAGTCTCCAAGCTGAAACTCCAACATGATGGATCAATTGAAAGGCATAAAGCAAAACTACTGGCAAAGGGTTTTCAACAAGACACCGGTTTGGATTATGGAGAAACTTTTAGTTCAGTAATTAATGATGCAACACTAAGGGTTGTTTTATCTATTGCAGTACACTCAAATTGGGAGATAAGGTAGCTTGACTTCAATAATGCATTTCTCAATGGCACTCTACGTGAGAACGTGTATACTAAACAGCCTAAGGGTATTGAAGATTCAGAAAAGTCACACTATATTTGCAAGCTTTAGAAGGCTATCTATGGGCTAAGACAAGTTCCACGTGCCTGGTATGAGAAACCAAAAAAATACATTGACACGATGGGGATCTCAAAATTCAAAGAGTGATACATCTCCCTTCTTCTGGAGAAACAAGTTTGTTATTTTCTTTGTTCTTATATGTGTTGACGACATTATCATTACAAGCTATAGTTCTCAAAGTCTGAAATCTCTCTTATTAAGGCTTAATTCCTTTTTCAAATTGAAGTATCTGGGACAATTTCATTATTTTTTGGGTATTCATGCTTATAGGGACGCTATAGGGTTGTATCTCAATCACCAGAAGTATGTCAGGAGTCTACTAGAGAAGTTTGGTATGGACAAAGCCACTTATTGTCCCCCACCAATGGTAAATGGGAAAGCTTTGTCTGCAAGTGATGGTAATCCCTTAGAGCAACCATTTGTTTACAGAAGTGCAGTTGGTGCATTACAATATTTAACAAATACGTACTCATCCAGATATCAGTTTTGTAGTAAATAAGATTAGCCATTTTCAAAGTACTGATGTGCACTGCAGTGAAGAGGGTGTTTAGATATCTAAAAGGAACCCAGATCTATTGCATTCATCCAAAACTTAGTGAATGTTTCAATCTCTATGGTTTTGCTGATGCAGATTGTGTTGCATGCTCTAATGATAGAAAATCAGTGGTCGCTTATTGTGTATATCTTGGAGATTCACTAATTTCTTGGTCTTCTAGAAAACAGAAGGTTGTTTCCAGATCCAATACAACAGTGGAGTACAGAACTCTAGCATGCACAACTGCAGAAGTAGCTTGGATACAACCATTACTAGATGAAATTGGAGTCACGATTATCAAGACACCAATTATATGGTGTGATAATATGAGTGTTGTAGCACTTGGCCTCCAATCCAGTTTATCATGCTTGAAGCAAAGTATATTGAACTTGATGTGCACTATGTGAGTGATAGGGTGCTGGTATGGAGGTTTGCTATGTTCCTACAAATGATCAAATAGCATATTTGCTTACTAAAAACTGCTCACACATACAAGGTTCAGATTGTTACGAGACAAGCTTGACATATGCAAAACACCCTCCAGATTAAGGGGGGTGTTATATGGCAGTAACATAAATATAGTATCTACCAAGATTATAGGAGATTGACTAGGTAAAGATATGATTATACTTCTAACCCTCGTTCTATAAAAGTATACACCGTGGCTTACAGTGGTCATCTCAGCAGAGCCCTTTCTTATCTATTCTATCACCATTCTTGACTCTTACAATCTCCTAAGCACTCCAATGCACTCAGACCCTAAAAAATTACAAGTTGAGCCAAGAATACAAATCCAAGTTATGGGTTAAAGTAGTATTCAGCTGCTTCTTAAGGCCTACTGAGCTTCTCACCTTCCATCAATTAATTTTCTTATGAGTTCATAAACAATTTTCATGCTTATTGAAACTGAAAATATCATTTTTTGTGTCCAAAAAAGGATAATACAAGCAGAACAAAAGGGAACAACTTATAGAGGAGGAAGAGGCTCTCTTCATAGAGGAAAAAGGGAAAAAAATAAATCCTAATTATGTTCACCTAGGGTAAAAAAGGAAAAAGGAGAGAATAAATGCAATAAATGAAAAAATAAAAACAGTAAATGCCCATTGGCTAATCTCTCTATTTAATAAGTGATATGATTCTCTCCAAGAAAGGAAATATTAATCACCTTTCAAACCTCCTTTAGAGAGACAATTATTCTCATTAAATAGAGAGATTATTTACCTATTCTAACACTCCTCCTCAAGCAAGGGAATGTATATCTTTCATCCACAACTTGCCTTCAAGATCTTCAATTCTAATTCCTGGTGGTGTCTTTGTCATAATATTAGGAACTTGGAATTTGGTTGAGATGTAAGTGGGATTAATGATGTTAGCATCAACTTTCTCTTTGATGAAATGTCAATCAACTTCAATATATTTTGTTTTGCCATGTTGAATTGGGTTCTTGGCAATGCTAAGAGTTGCTATATTATAACAATGAATTTTGATCTTTCCATCAATTCTAACTTGTAATTCCTTCATAAGTCAGTCAACCTAGATCCCTTCACAGATGCCAAGTGCCATAGCTCAATATTCTGTTTTTGCACTACTTCAAGCTACTACTGGTTGTTTTTTACTTCTCCATATTACTAAATTTCCCCAAATGTAGGTGCAATAACTTGTAGTGGACCTTCTATCTGTAACAAATCTAATCCAATCTGCATCACAAAAGACCTCTAGTGTTCTAGTGCAATTTTTCTTAAAGAAAATTCCTTTTCCTAGAGCCTTTTTCAAATATCGAAGAATTCTATAAGCGGCATCAAGATGCATTTCACATGGTTTATTCATGTGTTGACTAATTAAATTGACTGCAAAACTTATGTTAGGTCTAGTATAGGAAAGATAGATTAGTTTTCCAACTAATTTTCTGATAACTCTCAATGTTTATTGATGGACTTTCTTTGATGAATTTAGCTTTATAATATGTTTCCATTGGTGAGTCAGTAGATTTACATCCGAACATCCCAATCTCTAAGAGTAAATCGAGAGTATATTCTCTATGAGAAATAGATATCCCTTTGCAAGATCTAACTACCTCCATGCCAAGGAAGTACTTGTCCAAGATCCTTAGTTTGAAATTCCATAGACAAAGCTCTCTTTAGGCTGCTTATTTCACCTTCATAATTCCCTATTATGATGATGTAATCCACATATATGATGAGTATAGCAATCTCTCCCTTGCTGGAGAACTTAAGAAACATCATGTGGTTGCATTGGCTTTGACTGTAACCCTAAGATTTCACTGCTTTGGTGAATCTGTCAAATCAGGCTTATGGTGATTACTTTAGCCCGTATATTGATTTGTGCAATTTGCATACTTTTTCAGCAACCTCAAATCCTGGTGGCATAGACATATAGACTTCTTCCTCTAGTTCCCGTATATTGATTGGCAGTTAAAGAAAGAAGTACTTTGATTGTGTAGAATTTGGCCATTGGAGTGAAGATTTCTTGGTAGTCTATTCTATGTTTGAGTAAATCTTTTACCAACCAAATAAGCTTTGTATCTGTAGATAGTCCCATCAGAGTTGTATTTTATCATAAAAACCCACTTGCTTGCAATGGCCTTCTTTCCTTCAGGCAACTAAAGTAATTCCCATGTCTGATTTTGCTTTAGTGCCTCTAGTTCTTCTTGAACAACCTCCTTCCATTTTTCATACTTCAAAGCTTCCTTTATATTCTGTGGAATTGCTCATTCAAGAGGTTAATAGCAAAAGTTTTTAAAGTACTAGACAGTTTACTAAAAGAAACATATTTCTCAATAGGCCAATTAAGATCTTCTTCAATTCATGGATTTGGCTATGTGGATATATCAGCTGAAGTGGGGCTGGTAATAACTTCTTGAGGCTGTTTTCTAGAATATACTTATTCATATCTAAAATTGTCTTTGTTGATATCTTGAATTTTTTCAAAAAAAGCACCAAAATTTTCTGCAAGTTGTTCAGTAACAATTTTGTTGTTTTCTAAATTTTTTGCAAGTCTTCTAGTTTGTTCAATAGTGTTTTTCATGTTTAGATATGGTTCCAGGCAACAGTTCATAACTACAATAATTAGTAAAGCTAACATCCAGTTACCATATATAGTCCGCATTTATAAAATAAAAAAAGGGCGTACCCAGTACCGAAACTCCCACACCAGTGGGATCTAGGGAATGGTGTACCTAGGCGGCATTTATAAAATAGAACAGAAAAAAAAAATCTTTATCAATTTTCATCTTTCCTTAACATTATTGACATCCATTTGAATATTTTCCTTTTCACGATCTTTCTTTTCATATATGAACCCCATAGCTCATTTCTCATCAGAATCCATTGAAAACTTTGATTTTTGGTTTAGCTTTGTGCCGGATATATGTCATGGCACTTTGATGAATGGTGCGAATTACATATTGTAGAATCTAAACACATTGATAATTTTCAATTGTCCCAGTTTACCAGCTGTGTTTCTACTTTCCTTCTTCTCTGTTGTTTAAAGTGAATTTGAGTTAGTTTATTGATATAATAATTGCAATTTCTTAACTTGACGATGAAGAACATTATTTTAGCTGTTGAGTTACAGATTATAATGTAGAAATCTTGTTGAATTTTCTGATGCGTATGTGTATATATATATAGGATATATATTAATTATGATTCATTTTGAATGCTTCAACACCAGAAACATTATTGATCGATATGTTGAAAATGGCAAAAATGTTCAAACCAATAAGTTTGAAGAGGAACTTCTTATCCAGGTTAGACTACCTCTTACAGCTGTAGAGCCTGAAAATTATGAGAATTATTATTTATTAACTCTAATGTTTTCTGATAGGAATATTTTATTTAAAATAAAAAAAGATCAAGTAAATTCATATGTATTGACCTAATTTTCCCCTAGTTAGTCTCAGTAGAGTCTCTTACGTTAATTATTAGCTAACCTTATTTGATTGATTCTTTAATTTGTTGAATATCTTTTCATTCATTGAGCTATATGTGTAAAAGCCTAGTCAATGATTGAAGAACACGAGTATCAATTTTTTTATTATTTATGATATCAGTTTAACTGATAAATTATGTAATGTTAGAAAGAGGTTGTGTTTTAAAGTTCATAATAATTATAATTATGCTATAATTCAATACGATTATACACAGTTTTACAAAATAACTTATTAAATGATGTTGGATTATTGGCATGAAATTATATTACTAACATCTGATAGATAACTGGTATTACATGCAGCAACTGAAGTCTAACTGTGCAAGCATGGCAAGGAAGATTGAGCTTCTAGAACTTTCTCAAAGGTCACCTCTTTGTTTTTAATACCTAGTTTGTCTTGTCCTATAATTGGCTGCTTCTGGTCCAATACCTTAGTGGAAGTTGACATTACAGTTACATATTTTTATTTAGCTAATGATTCATTTGGTCATATACATAGGAAGCTATTGGGACATCATGGCTTAAGTTGTTCTTATGAGGAACTTCAAGCAATTGAGGGCCAGCTTGAGAGGAGTTTACAAAATATCAGAACAAGAAAGGTACGCAAAAACAAATTTCATCTGGTTGAGATCATAATAATCAGATCCATCACAATTGAACCAATGAACTTTGAACTAATACTTTGACTGTACCTAATCAACCATTGAATTACCTAATTCAAACGAGAGGAACCAGGTGGGGTTAATATGGTTGTAACTGAAACCAACTGTCATCCCTATGGGATTCTTAATCAGATATCTTCTTTAATTCAGGCTCAGCTATTTAGGGAGCAACTTGAGCAATTGAAAAAAGAGGTACGTACCTCTCAGCTAGCTCTCATGCAAATTACATTGAAATTGGGTTTCATAATAAATTAATTTTTATGCGTGCACACTCTTTTTTCCTAATTTCAGGAGACAAAATTAATCCAAGTGGAAGCAAGGTTTAATCAAATGGTGAGTTTCTATGTTATCTTCCTAGTTTGGTTATGTACGTATTACATGCATGATCAGATCTCTTTTTGAAGAAATTAACAAATGTAAATGAAAAGACCAATGCTTAATTGTTGTCATCAAATTATAGCACATATTTTCTCTCAAACAACTTTTAACATAATGGAAATTAGCAAGAGGGGATTATATTATCCTTTTTGTCAATCCAGATTCAGTTCTTCTAGAATAAAAGGATCATCCAAGAAGAAAATTTATCCAAGTAGAGCTCAAAAATATTGTTCATCTTGACATAAGTCATTTAGTGACAACTTAGGCTATTTAGGGTTAGCCATGTAAATCCAGACTCTTTAATTTCCTCACTTGGCTAATAAGTTACTTAAGCAATATAACTAGCCCTATATCTTTGTTTCTGTCATGAGCTAGAAAAAGAAACTTCATCATTAGTTGTTTTAACACATGTTCTGTGTGAGCTCTTGCATGATTTACTGGGCCCTATCTGGGTTCAGTTTGAACATCTATTTGGCCTTCTATTTGCTGATTTCCTCCCACATATATTTTCAAAGTGCATATCTTGAACTCCAATTTTGTCCTTTAAAATCATACTTGGTCGTTGAGTAGGAGATCAACTCTAAACTTGAATTATGAAAACACACTTTAGAATCAAAAGGTTTCTGCTTGAGTAGAAATAAAATGGAATATATACACTGTAAATTTAACAAGAGGCAAATTAGAAATTATTTTATGGTAAAAATTGGAGAGCAAATTATACCACAAGTGTCAAAGTTCAAATATTTGAGATCAATTTTATTGAGTGACAGTAATATTGATAGAAATTTTATATATAAGATACAAGTTGAGAGGCTAAAGTAGAGAAAAGCTTCTAGAGTTATTCATAACCACAAGGTACCTATCAAGTTTAAAAAGAAATTTTATCAAATTGCTACAAGACTAAAGATGCTATATGATAATGAATGTTGAGCTTTGAAAAGACAACAGGAACGTAAGATGGGAATAGCATAGATAAGAATGTTAGGATGAATGTGTGGTCATACAAGAATGGATAAGATACAAAATGATTGTACATAAGAAAAAGTTAGAGTAGTACTTATCAAAGAGAAAATGGTAGAAAACCATTTAGAGTAGTACCTATCAAAAAGAAAATTGTAGAAAATCATCTAAGGTGGTTCAGACTTTGGACATGTATAAAGAAAAGCGTCAATAAAGCTAATGAGAAGAGTTGATCAAATGTTTTTTATCCTTATAAAAAGGCGTAAAGGGAGACCAAAAAAGACACTGAAGGAGGTTATAAGATGAAATCTCTTAATAAATAATTTATACGAAGAGATGATTTATATAAAGTCCAATGACATCGTATGATGCATGTAGCCGATCTCACTTAGTAAGAAAAGGAATGTTGTTATTGTTATAATCAAACCCCTCTAGCTTCTCTTAATAAATTGCTTTGCTTCATTCAAACCCTCTTGCATACTTTCATAACCATTGATCCAACCTCCATAACCAACACTGAATCCTAACAGGTTTCGTGGGCTTTTGTCAACATCACCATTGAAAGTAAACTATTACAAACCAGTAGTCGTCAACCCATCCCACGTCCCCTTATCACATTTTCCTGTCCCTCTCTCTCTCCACCTTCCTTTTCTATTTCTCTATGATAGGATCAAAGCTTTACTCCAGCGAGATTGCTTAGATCCAGACCAGCTGCAGATAACCTGTGAAGTATATCTAATTAAGTTCTATAATTGCAAGTTGATCGTGTTTACAGGAACTCAACGATGAAAATCAAGCAAATTCTAATCTGTCGTATCCTTTTTAAAGGTCTTTCCCAATAAGATCATCGTGATCAGATTGGTTAAAATTATTTTCCCCCCTCTAAAAGCAACTAGTGTACCTTATGGTCAAGCATTATCAGATACACTCTTATCTAGATGGTACTCATGAAATTCATCTTGCACAGTTCCTGATAATCTAGGCAATGAAATAATTGAGAATCTTGCATTTGTAGCCTGCAAGACTCTGTTTTTGCTTCATGTTAATTGTCATAAGTCAATATATTTATGTTAGTTGAGATCGTAGGATGTGAAATTATACATGAATTTGGCATTATTGTGTATAATTGTTCACTTCAATTTTGCACAAGTTACCTTTCTCAAATTCTACTATATATTGTGTATAATTGTTCACTTCAATTGGTGGTTGTTAACTTATGGGGCCACATGCAGCTATAGTATTTCGTGGTTATAGATGGTATATTGCTTCTATTGATCCTTATTCAAGATTTCTCAGTTATTTTGAATTGAGCGTTGATAAGGGGATAAAAAGAAAGAAAGAAAAAGAGAGAGAGTTGGTAGGAAAGATATATTTTATTAAGCCACTAATTACTTATGTATTCATCCTCATAAAAGCTAACTTGCAGAAAAAAAACTGCTTCATATCAGATATTGGATAAAGATCAAATAAAATATTTGAATCCTAAACAAATAAAACATTTGTATCCTAACAACTACTTTGACCATTTATTCCAGAAAAATAGCAACAGTAAAATCTTCATAGTTTTTTTTTAGTCACGTTACTCAATGCTTCTCCTGGACTGCAAAGTTGTATCCTCCAAGCTTTTGCCTTAGGAATTCAAATTTACAGTAACAGCACCAACTACACATTCTGCTTCTGCTATAGATTGAGCTATGACTTGTTGCATTTTAGAATATCTTGAAAAAATTCCCGAACCAAAACTTGAATTTTCAACTTGACTAAACTTTACTCCGTAATCAATTGTACCCTTAACATATCTATGAATTCTTTTTGTTTCTTGAAAGTGAATTTCACCAGCAAACTTATTCCATGCACGATATCTAGCATGGTCATAGTTAAATACACCAAGCAGCTTATGCTCTCATACGGCCTTTCATCAACCTTTTCAACTTCATCTTCTTCACAGACCTTCTCCTTTTGATTCATTGGAGCTGCAGTTGGCTTGCATTCTTCCATATTGAACTTCTTGGGACTTCCTTCGCATATTTTTCCTTCTCCGATCCTGTCCTTGAAGAGCAAATCCTTCAAGTTGCTCCGTGAAAATTTCTTCTGTCTCCTCTTTCATTATCTAAGGCAAAGCTTTTGCCTTTCATTTGAACTTTGAACAATTGTTTGCCATCTTATCTTTAATCATACTGTATCTTCAAATAGTAGCTTGTAACCTTTTTCCATCAAGCAATACTCAAAATACTTATTTTAGTTTTAGGTACACACGCGCGCACACACATATATCAAAGACACCAAAAGTTGATTTCAAACATGTTCAGCCTTTGATTGCCATTGTTCTTCTGCCTTTTTCAGCAATGCATGCATGTTCCATTTCCAATTGTGACTTTAAAGATAGCAATTGTGTCAAGCTCTACAAAGAGTTTTTGATCTTATGTGATGTTGGCTTGTACAGCCACTATCTATCACCCAACTTTTTGTAGACTTGTTAGAAGCAAAGGCATGATATATACCACATACAACTCCTCCTCTTTTGGTTGATCTTCAACAACATTGGTTCCTCCTTGTTGCTATTGAGACTTGCATATCTTTTCCACATGCCCTAAATGATCATATTTGTAACATCCTGCATCTGGCCTCCACCAACATTTGTTCTGTGGTTTTTTTTTTTTGGCACTAGGGACCAGGTAAGAAAACCAGACCGTTGTTGCCTTAGTTGTTTCTAGAATCTCCATGTGCGCTTCTGCTTGTTATACTGCTTCTTTTTCTTGTTCTTGCCACCATTGTTGTTCTGTGATTTGGCTTGAAAGGCACCGTCTGCAGAACCTCCTCACCAATTTTGAAAGTCATTATTCTAATAAAGATGGATGAAGAAACGGCTGCAAACAAACTTGCTCTCCTGCTTTTGATTAATTTTCTTTGCTTTCTCTTCTTCTGATTTTTTTTATTTGTGCAAGGTTGGATTTTCTGACAGCAATAGAATTTCATGTTGTTCTTCTACAGCTTCCCACAAATCATTAGCACTAAGATAGGCTTCCATTCTAACAACCCACACTTGATAATTTGTCCCTTTCAACTTAGGAGGGGCAATTGCAATAATAAATGAAGTTTCTAAATTCATTTGTCGGGTGTTGGCTTTTGTATTTGTTCAAAGGTAGGTTAGAGGTGTTTGGGATTTTGGTTTTCTTTTTTTACTCATTCTCATGGGGCCCTCAAGATATGTGCTCTAATACCAATTTGTTGGTTATTTTGAAAATTGAGTGTTGGGAAAAAAAAAAACAAGAGCAAGGCTTGGCGGGAAGATATATTTTATTGAGCCACTATTCAATTATTTATATATCCCCATAAAACTTAACTTGCAAAAGAAAAAAAAATCTGCTACATATCAGATATTGGATAAAAATTGAACAAAATTTTTAAATCTTAACAAATAAGATATTCATATCCTAGTAAAATCTGGACAGCTTCATGAGTCACATTATTGAACAATGTTGTTTTGTCTTCTCCCAGAAAATATGATGCTCTTCAAAATTTTATTCACTTTAAGAACTTTATCTGAATTACGTTAAGACTGTTACGTTTCAAAGTGATTATGGTGGTGAATTTAAAAGTTTCTACAGGTTTTTATGAATCTAATGTCCTCAGACCTCAAAACAAAATGGTCTCATTCAACAAAAATATAGAAAAATTGTTGGACTTCGATTATCTCTTTTAGCTCATACATTTGTATTATGCCTACAAAAGCTCTTCTAGTATTACACCGTCTGGAAAGCACTTTCTTCGAATAGTTGAGTTTTTGGTTGAGTGCTTTTCATGTGTTAGATCAAAGCAAACAAAACGTGGATTTCAGATCCACTCCTTGTACCTTCTTCGGGTATATTTTACGGGCCTGGTTTTTCTCCACGTCAAATGGTCCTGTCCCCTCCATTGAAGAAGTGCTTCATTTTGCCTTTAGAAAAACAAGCACTTCATCCGCTCAAATTGATTCCTCTAATTCATGAAAGTTTTTGAGGTTGAAGATATAGCAATTCTTGCCTTCAATAATGATCTTCATGCTATGGTGTCCATGGGATAGCCAGAAATATTGCACACCGCAAGTATATAGTCACAACAAGTAATACAAAGTTAGAGTATTGTTCTATGATGACCTGGTTCCAAAATTGTTGAGGTATGTCATACTCAATAAGACAAGGAAAAAAAAAACTGTTTCATTTTGCCTCCAAAGGAACAAGTATTTCATCTGCTCAAATTGATTCTTCTAATTCAATTGAGTTTTCCAGCTTCTCCATTGAAGATTTAGTATTTCTAGCCTTCAATAATGATCTTCATGATATGGTGTATATAGGTGCATGGGGCTGAGCCATTGCCTAGCTAGAAACACCTCCCAGGTTAGATTTTCTTGACTTGTGGCTTGGCCTAGTGCCTAACCAAGTAGAGCTAGTTCAGTATTTGGTCAGGGTCCACCCAATTCAAAACCTACAAAAAAAGCTACTAAAAATGCCATTTTTATCCTATTTTTACTCATCCCAACAATGCTGTAATTGAAAAATAGCTACCCACATCTTATTAAGCACAACCATAAAATTTCTACATCACAAATTCATCACTATAAAGCATAAAATCAACTTATTCCATAAGATACTTCAAGAAAACCATAACTATAAAATTTGTATATCTCAAGCAAACATGTAAAAGTTATCAACCAATGTTAATCACATCTCTTGTCGCACTTGAAGCTTTTGGAGCACCTACTTGCATTGCCCCACCTTGATCATGCTGCTACACCATCTTGTTTGTCATATAATGGTATTATTTAATATATATATATATATATATATAGAATATACAATTGATTATTTGAGAAATTTCCCTCATCAAAACCAAAGACTATGGATCGAACTCCTTTTGTCACTTTGCTGACCTTCTTGTTGAATATTATTTAACAAAATATTATATATATACCTATAATTCATAGATAAAACATATAATATAAATATATTTAACTATCATTGGTTCAATACTGACTCAATTACGATCCAACTCATGAACATTGAACCCGTGTCTCAACCGGTTCAATCACTGGTTCAGTTTTTAATACCTTGATTAGAATACAATACTTAATGCTCAACTCCTCTTGATATAATAATTCAGCCCAAATTTTCTAGTTTTGGCCCTTTTCAAGTTTTGACTCGTCCTATTCCAGCTCAAGTTGATCAAGCCACAACAGGCTTAATGAGCCAACTTTGCCCTTGTACACCTCTACTTCATGATACTACAAAGCCACAAGCTTCAACCTGTACAGATAACTTACCCACAAATCATTCATCCTCTTCTAGTATTTCTTCTCTGCCATCTCCTCTTGAATAATCACATGATTTTAATTCATCAACCTCAAATGAAGAAGCAATAATATGTTACACTCAAGTCTTCTTTTGTTCCAGCACTAATTACTCTTCATTCTCAACACATATTACCAGAATTAAGACTGGTGTTCTTAAACCAAAAACCTTCATGATCAAATTCCATCATGTGTTCATGAAGCATTAAATGATGAGAAAGGGAAAGTAGTTGTTAAGTTGGAACATGATGCTCTTATTAAGGTCATGGAAGCAAGTTATGACAAAAGTATCGGTTGCAATTGGATATTCTAAATTAAAAAAGTTTGCAGATAGGTTCGTAGCATCATGCTAAGAGATTTGTAGCAAAGGGTTATTCTCAAGAGGCCAGAAGCGACTATGCAAAGACATTCAGTCCTATGGTAAAGTATCAAATTGTTCGTAGTAATGCATTTCAAATAGAGATCTTCACAAGGATGTCTATATGCCTCAACTTCTTAGACTTGAACTAGGATCTTCTAGTTACATTGGTTTTTAAACTCAACAAATCCCTCTATAGATTGAAACAAGTCCCCAAACTTGGTTTGAATAACCAGAGTTATCTTTGTAGCTGCAGTTTCAATTCTCTAGAGCTGATGCTTGCTTTTTTATTCAAAAGATTAATATGGATCTACCATCCATCTCATAATATACGTTGATGACTTCATTCTAACTGGTGATACTCAAGTTGAAATTAAGCGATTAATTTCTTATATCAATAGAATATTACATTTATTAATAAAAAAATAGAATATTAAATGTTCTTTTCTTATCTCTCTGCCCTAGTTCTTGACATTTAGCCCAAAATACTGCGCAAAAAATACTGCCTAAATCAATTTTGCAGGGTGTGTTGCTGGTTGATGTTTTGTTTCAGCCCCGTTTGCAGGCTTGGGCTTTTGGTCATTTTTGAGTAAAATTTGGCTTTTGGTCTTTATTTGTTTGGTCTGTTATATTTGGGTTTGTTTGGTGGCCCATTTTACAGTTTTTTGTGATATTTGACCCAAGAAATTGTTCACTTATGGGCCAATTCTTAACTTGAATCAATATATTTTCATTTTTATTTTATTCCCTGGTACTTCAAAATTCTTGCAATCTAAGTCATTTGATGTTAACTTGCTACAGATCTAATTCTGGGACAGTTTGGTTGACATCTAATAATGCTGCATCATTGAAATTGTGCCATATTCCTAAGATCTCTAGGCACAGTTACTGAATCACTAAGGGAGGGATTAGTTTTGGATTAAGAGAATAAATAGCAGTAGCAAGGAGACAAAATATTTGAGGAAATCGGAAATAGATAAAGCTGATTCCCTATTAGAAATTAGCGTATCTCTGATCATGAGTGTCAATAAATAGTTTATCATTCTCAATCAAGTCATCAGTAACAGGTTATCAATGTCAATGAAGTCGACAATAGTCACCTGTTAATTACTCACATGTTAACTTTCTAATCTTAATTATATAAACTTATGTGCACCTGAAGGGGAAAAAATTACAGGGTGCAAGTCTCATACAAGTGGAATTCATTACTTGTTTCTTTTTCTCTCCTGCTCCTTATACAGCATTTTAGAAGATCCTGACTCCTGAAACATAAATTGATAAGATTGCTTTCTTTTGTTGTCTTCTCACTTATCTTAAGGTTTAAACTCATGGTGACCACTAGTTAAGCCATGCCTAGTAGCTTGTGTTAGAGGGGCAATTATTCCAATTTACATCAGCCTAATCACTTAGCCCAGAATATACGGGTTGTAAAAATTTTTTGTGGTGCAATTGTTGGTGCAGTTTGGAGAAAAGGTATCGCAGCAGTGGGCTAAACACAAAGAAGTAGCAGAACAAATTTCAAGTCAGAGAAGCCAAAGCTCAGATGTGGGAACTGAATTGCATATTGGACTGCCAGAGAAGGGTTGAAGATATGAGATATAACTGAGTTTATCACTAATTAACTGTATTGGTAGACCAATATCAGTTGGCCAGAAATTATGCTTCCTAATTCTTCTCAATCTAAAATCAAATTCCTATTCTTCCATAGTATGTAACTAGGCTTATATTTTTTCCTATTCGACTGAAACCTGAATAAAGTTGAAAGTTTTATGTATGATGTATGCATGGGAAGACATGAAAAGGAGTTCTTAATCTTGCAGATATATGTTATGATCCAATAAAAAATTATTGTGCCTTTGTATTTTACCTCTCTATTCAAAAACTGCTAGGTTAAGAAACACCACGAGTTACATGAACTTTCTTGGCAGTGTATAGCTTACTATCACGGATGCTGTACTAATCACTTGTCTGTTTCTGATTCATAGAACAGTTCTTTGGAAAGTTCATTCCTTATCTTCCTTCTTATTTTTGAAAGCTTCCCTTGCTTCCTTTTGCAGAGTGCAAGAAAAACTAATGAAAGGTCTGTTTCTTCAATTCCTGATCATCAACTATATCTTCCCCGGCAATTACTGAGCAAAGGGCATAGGTAAATATATATCTGAATTATTCACATCAGAGGAATTTCATGGGAACTTATACTGATCCAACGATGCTATTCACATCAATATCAATATCAAATATCAAATCTATAACAAACTATAATATTCTAAAGTCATAAACAACATGACTCATTTCTTAAATTTTGTGCAACATACAAGGAGTTCACTTAGTTTTGCATAACTTTAACAATACAACCACCTAGGTAGAGCTTATAACTTGCTTCAATATTTATTTACCCAATTACAAAATTGACTTATCAGATAAATAATTCAAATATAGTGGAAATGGGGTCAATGACTGTCTCACTCTCTCTCTCCCCTCACTCTCAGGCCCCACTCTGTTGTGTCTCTTACGATTGATTTTATATTCTTTGGTAATTTGCATGAACAGGCAGGGAATGGGGCCTCTGTCAATGGGCGTATTTTCATTCCCATACTCAATAATGACACTTTTAGTACTGTGAAATTAAAGCTTGAATTTTTTATATACCTTGACAACACTAACAAGCATGAATATGCTCCATCAAAATCTGTATGTAATGCAAACATATTGTGTTTTTATGTTTAAAGGGGCAACTTACTCCATTAGGTCCCTACCCAGCTTTTCTTCATGCTATATATATATATATATATATAGCCACAACAGACGCTCCTCTACCTATCTTTTCCTCTCTGTCTCCTTGTTTTCTGTACACATCTGGAAGGCTACTTAGCTCTTCTATGTAGAGATGTTATTTTTTCTCTTACCATAGCCTAATAGCTAGACATGCTTTATCTATTTCGGCCTCTTTTTCGAGTGAAGCCTCTTCTAAGTTTTTCATCATTTTGAAATGCACGTTTCACAGGCTATGAAACAGAACAAATATAAAACATCAAATAACTACAATGGAGAAAAAAAAATTCAGGGAATATATGCGAGCTCATCTGAAATCATATGGTACGCACTCACAAACACTGATTCCAATACAGTATAGTTTTTAGATTTTTAAACCCCCGGCAAACAGGACCACTTCAAAATTTGAAGCACTGCTTTCTCTCTCTATACACACACACACACACACATATACATATATATATTTTTTGTGTCCTCACTCTTCAAATGCCTGTAGAGAATGGAGTTAAGAGGGTCAGAACTCAGAAACAATATAAGAGGAATCTACCAAGTTTTGCGCAAGAACTGAATCCTTATCTGAAGATGACCTCATGTGCTCTCATTCAGTATATAAGCAATGGTTCATACTTCATACAATGGGCAGTATTAATGTATAAAGGATAAGATGTTCTTTTAAAATAAGAAATATCTTATTTGCTGATAGGCTAAAATTATTTTAATGCATGATTATGTTCTAATTTCCCCGTGTCCTTTCAATGATTTGGAAAGGTAGAAAGGAACTTGATGTCGGAGACAATTGGAAAGAAAGATTAGTGTTGAGGGATCTCCTCTAAGCATAGAGGCATCTTCAGTAGTTTTAACATCAACATAAACTAGTAATCAGCTGATAAGTGTCAATGATATATATGCTTCATATGCTACAAACAACATTTAACCTTAGAACTTACTTGATTGCTGAATTGTTATGTTCATAATTTTTAACTACCAATAATAAGATCCACACATACACACATCATCCAATGAGATTGAATACTAGGTCCTACACAGTGGAAAAAGAAGCTAAGTGCATCGATTGGCGTGCTAAGTGAAGAAGGTTTAACAAATTTCTAAAAGATTTGAACATTTAATTATAGAAGGCTTAATAAACAAGTTTATATGGTTCAACTTACATTAATAATTGGGAGGCCAGAGTGACAGGCAAGTGGAACAGTAAATCTCTTAATTTGCAGACAGATATTGGGACCACTAGAACCATTCACCTTCGAAAACGACACCTCATTTGAAGGAAGAAAGGGGAAAAAAAAACTAATGCCATATGAAGATAAACAATAGAAACATTTGAAGACATGGGATGTGGTCCCTTTAACATGGTTACCAGGAAAGTCACCCAAAATCTAAGTGATGTAAGATTTTACTTACCTGACAAGGAGTGGGTGATTTTCCAGCAGCTTCACCTGTCGGGAAAAAAATCAAACACTTGGTGGTCACAGGCTCACCCGCTTAACATGTCTGTGCGACTGTGCCCGGGAAGAGACTCACAGATTCAATTTAAACTCGTAGGGTTGATGGGGCTGGTATGCGGAAGAGATAATCAAGCATGGTTGTGAGTGAATTTGATTGGAGCAGAGTGAAAGGGGCTGAGCCTGAGATGATTTAATACCGAGGTTGCTCTCAAGTTCGTTGGAGCACTGAAAGACATTGAATGGCACTGAATTTGGTTAGGTATATAATTTGGAGGAGATGAATGGCAATGATGGTCCAGAGATTACAGAGGTTCAAAATCAGTGGGTGGAGTGTAAATCAAAGTGTTAATTTTCTGACATCATCATGTCCTGCCTCTTTCCCGCAATGACAGCGCTCGTTTTATTGCTTTCTAATACTCCCATACGGGACTACAAGTCATCTTAAAGGTAAATGACTTTACATTATATGATTAATTGCATTTGGTTTGATTGGAGGTGTGAAAATTATATGTATAATCTTGATTATTTTACTTTATATAATTAATAATACTTTTAATTAAATATTACATGCATATGAGTTTTCTTTTTTTAATTATTAAGCACATTTTAATCATTTTCTATTAATTTATGTTTAATTAAATATACTAAATAAATTTTTTCTCATATTTCTAATAGCATGTCAAACAAACTTACATGTAATCATTATTCTATCACATTACATTACATCATATTATATTATATTACGTGACCAGCTTGTAATTGAACCAACCCAACTGTGAGAATCTTTTCATATGCCACATTGTAAAAAAAAATTTTCTCATTTTTAAAAATTTAAAATAATATTAATTATTTTTTTATATACTCATTTATCATTTTAAAAGTTAAAATTAATATTAATTATTTATTTATTTCTCTGAGAATATATTAGTAAATTTAAAAAGAACTCTAATATATTAATTACATTTATTAATCTATATAATAAAATCTTAAATGATACTTAAAAAGAAACAGAAATAATAATAATTAGGTCTTTGATATTTCATGTATTCTTATGTTAATGTGTTTATTCTTTTCGGCTTTAAGTCATTTTCAACTCTCATAAGCTTTATATAATTTTTTTGGATTTGAATCTCTCTATACTTACTTTCCATATATAATTCCTTTCATTGATAGTAATCAAATGTTAAAGAAAATAGTCTACAAATAGAGAATATATTTAATTTAATGACATGTATTTATTATTATGGATAAAATATTTTAAAAAATATTATCACAATTCTTATTTATGATAATGATTAAATGAATAATTATTTATTATAATTTTATAATTAGCAATATTTCACCTTTCAAATAAAATAAATGGAGAAAATTGTGTATAGAGATAGAGGAATAGAGATAAATTATTGAAAAATTCAAATCCAACCTTTTCTTAGAAAAGAAGAAAGTTAAGTGAATGTATATCACTGTCGGTATAAATTACATTTATTAATTATGTTTGCAAGTATTTTACTCTTAATATCTCTTTCTTTTTTTTATTATTATTATGGAAGGATAAAACAGGTACAATTGTCAAAAAAAAAAACAATTAATGCTATCTTAAAATTATAGAATGATAATTATTTGGGAACAAAGTAAAATAGAATATTAATTTTAAAATCAAGCATTTATTATTTAATCAATCAATATAACATAGCATATAAAAAGTATAGCGCCATACTATTTACCAACAGATAATGCCAACCATCTCAAATTCTGGGACCCCGCTCTACTTATTATGAAACTTTTTATTCTTGAGTCATTTAAAATAATTTTAAAATTTAAAATTGTTAATATACATATTAAATAAATTTTAAATCAAGGCATGAGTTGTAAATTTTTTTCCTTAATAAATAGGAGTCCATATGACTTACATGCATGCAATATTGCAATGTGAATTTATTATGAATTGATTTTACTAAAGTCCATACATTTCAAAATATTTATAGTTTTGGAATTTTGATTTTGTTGTTATACATTGCTTTATAATTTCAATGAATTATTAATTATTTATTGACCATTTTACCCTTAATTAATTAAGTGTATTTTTGTAAAATACCATTTGATTTAATAACTTTATTAATTATGGATTCAAATTAGTTTGAGTGTTAAGTAAGGGTTCTTATCCTTTAAGTAATGGCTATGATTTGATTTCTAACATTTATATATAGAGTAAATTTAGTTAGAAATAATTTATCCTTTGTCCATCATACCTCAAGAAAGATTAGTTATTACTACTAATGAAAATATTCATAGTCATATAAAAAAATAACTTTATTAATATAGTTCTACTTGATGTAAATGGAACAAAGAATGAACACTCTATTATGATGAGGATAAAATAAGCTGGTAAAACGATTAATTATTTTTATTGCAAATTAGCTTCTCTCTATTTTAGCATTTTTCCACTTTTCCTTGGCTGCAGATTTGAACTGTTAAATTAAATGTGAATGGTTTAAATTTAATATTTTATAGAAACATATTGAAATATAAGAAATAAATAAATCTAGATCATTAAAATTTGACCTAGATAACGCAAAATTACAATGAGGATGAAATGAAGAGATTTCGAAGTAGTGAAACCAAAATTAAAAGACTTAAACTATATTTCAGCCTTATTTTTACTTGGAGAATGAATCCCTTTTCGACTTTGTAGTTTGTAGATGACCTAGGGTAATGCTAGGACCTACTGCTTCAACATTCTCTGAGTTCTACTGTTGCCAAAACCAGGTTTGAACTTGAAGCAATCTCTCTCTAGGTCCAATACTAATATTAATACATAGTACAAAAGTTTAGAAAACATAGTAGACTAGATCAGTTGTTGAAACTTTCAACAATTCCTGCATTTCAAATCAATTCAAATTTAGCAAGACTAGGTTGTGCGAACGAGGTATAAAGATCAAAGAATCACACTTCCTAATATTCATCAAAAAGAGTTTTAAAAGCTGAGTATATACGTATTGATTTGGAAGTTGCTATTGTTCGTTGTACTTTACCTGTTATACTACTATGCTATCGTATCTCATGATCTCTACAAGGTCTGTAAGCTATGAAGCATCAAAACTCCAAATGTACTTCAACTTTTTTGCTTGGATATATATATATATATAATCTTTAATGCATGTTCCTACCAGTGTGATTAGATCTCCCTCAATGAAGATCCCCTCCTCAATCACTTTGTCTATTCCTCATCGATATGAAAATAACAATATATCTTTATTGATGACAGTATCCATTTATGTTGAACAGAAGTTCTTAAAATGGTCCCCCCAAAAAAAAATTTTGACTGGTAAAACTTAAAAAAGGAAGTTTTTTAAAACCTCTTTCAGCCGCTTGCAAAGTATTTTGCCTCCTCTCACGCCAAAAGGTATAATAAGCATGTTAGATGCAATGAGTATTGTAGGATTATAATACTCAAGGGCATTTTTGTCCATTCAAAGAAAAAACCTGGGTCCTCAAGGGCAAGGCAATTTAAATAATTTTTAAGGTCATTTATCGTAAATATTGCAATTTAGGGTCCTATTTGTAATTTTCCTTATTTATAAGCCACATCCATCATGAATAGGTTTGTTTCTGTCTACGAGAAATGATGAAAAATATGACTACTTCAGAATTCAGACCTACTTTTTCAGGCCAAAAAAAAAAAGAATTCAGACCTACTTTCATTGACTTTGAATAGCCTTTGAAACCAATATCATCACGCCTTTAAACACAGAATATTATTTCACCAAAAAAAAAAAACACAGAATATTAGTTTGAGTTACAATGATTTGTGAAAAAAATCAGAGGCTAGCTAGGTTGGTATACAAAATAAAATATATAGAAAAAGGTAACATAAAAATAATTTTTACATCTCTAAATGAAAATAATAATAAGAAAAGACTTTCACTATTAAATTTAAATAATAATAGGAAAATAATGAATATTACATATATTGATTTTTGTGTTAAACTTTTTTTCCATTAAAAATATTAGACGGGGCATAATAGTTCAAGAATAAATTTATATGACATAGCTAGAAATAAATTAAAAGCGTAGGATCTGTATTTTGAAAAAAGAAAAAATAGCTTGTAACATTGTCATTGTGAGCTTCTTCTATCATCGGAAGCTCTAATTCTTTTTCTTTCTAAATCACACTTATGTATTATTGCAAAAATTTTTATTTGAATAAATTTATATATTGTAACTTTTTTTTTGCCACTATACTGTAATGTTATTGAAGAAAGATAAATATCTTGGCCAAAAAAAAGTAAAAAAAAAAAAGATATATTAAAGGCATGGATGAGATGTAGTTTTTTTCATAGCAGCAACTAGCAAGGTGTCGTTTGACTTATATATATTATTATAAAAATAAATTAAACAAAGTTCTCTTATTGAAAAATTAAAATTTATTGATCGTAACGGTAGAGAAATATTTAAATCATTTCAAAATTTCTTATTACGCCGGTCTCTTTCATTAGCGAGAAACAAAGAAAAGTACGTAGTACGTACGTACCATACCATAATTTTCTAGTGGCATAAGAATTTAAACATAAATAATTTGATAATAAAAAATAAAAAAATAATTAAAAACTATTTTAAATTATATGCCACGCACATATAACTTTCAAATATTTTATTAGATGTAAGTTTATAATGCATAAAGAAAAGGTGGAGTAATACATAAATTTTCATGTATGTAATTAACTAATTTTTAATAGTATTTATATTTAATTCATTGTATTTAAATTTTATTATCTTTTTTATATTTAATTATAGATAAGGATAAATTAAGAAAAATAATAGTTAATGTTATAAAAATTTTTAAATGAGACTTGTATTAAAAAATTTTTAAAATAACATTTATATTTTGATTTGAAGAAAATAAATATTAAATAATTAAATATTTTAAAAAATGTAGAAAGAAAGGCTAAATCAAAAAAGGTGGATTTTAAGAAATGAAATGGGCAGGAATCACACTGTAGTAGGAGCTACCTCACCAGAGACCACTGACCGGAGAAAAAGCAGCAGAGGGAAAGAAAAGAGTGTTCATATCTGTGTCTCTCCTCTCCCGGCCCTAACCTAAGCCACTCTCACAGTCACAGAGCTGCGTGGTCATATCGTCATCTTCTTCCTCTCTTAACTCCTTTCACCAACCCAATCTCTCTTCCCAATGACTCTTCACACCTTTACACCACCACCCCACTTCCCCTTTTAGCCTCTCTCTCTCTCTCTCTCTCTCTCTCATATACTGCTGCTTCATAAATCAGAAACAAGTCTTGTTTCTAAAGTTAAGAGAAGACGTAGCTTGTTTACCAATTATGGGAAAGGAGGGGTATTGGGGTGGAAGATCATTCAAGAGAGGTGAAGCAGAAACTCCTTCTGGTTGCATGTGTGCTTTCTTTCAGTTCTTTGATTTTCACCCTTTTCACTTCTCCATACAAAACCAGCAACCAACCCCTTTCAGCTCTGCTTCTTTTGATTCACAACACCATTGCGACATTACTACTATCCCCAAAGGTGTATATGAATCTCTATGGCTCTCAGTTTCTTTTTCTCGTTTTGGGAGTTTTGTTTCATGGCGTTTTTATTTCCGTTGTATGACTCAGGCACTGAGGCTCCCAGGAACAGCTTGGAATCAGAGGATGGCACAATGGCTTCCATTTCAAAAGAAGAAAATTTAAAAATCCCAGTGAGTTGCCTCTCACTTCTCATCACTTTCTAGTTCCATTTTCACCTGTTTCTATGTTGAATTTGTTTATTCTGTAAAGCGACTAATGATGACGGTGATGATGGTCTTGACCGCTTGTTTGTTGCATTTTGAAAATCCAGAAGAAAAATATATTATTCATCAAAACAAGTACGGGATCAAGCAGCAGAGGCAAGCTGGGAAATGAAAATGATCTCTCTCCAGGGACCAAGACTCCAACTTTGGTCGCCAGATTAATGGGTCTTGACCTTCTTCCAGATGCACAATCTACATCTTCTTCTTCTCCTTCTTCATCTTCTACCACCACTACTTCTTCTTCATGTCTCTCTGCATCAAAGTCACACGCCAATCCGCATCTACACCACCTCAGACCTCCGCAACACAACATAATAACAAAACCCAGACATAGTATGGATTACAGTATTGCAGCCTCTCGTTCCTTACCTGAGACTCCTCGAATATCCTCAGCAAGAAGATCAGATGTTGAACATCGTCTCTCTCTCCAAATCAACAAAGAGAATGTGGGTATTGGGGAAGATTTGGAGCTCCCTCGGTTTTCATTTTCAAAACTGAAGCTTGAAGAGCATAGCAGCAGAAGCCCGAGCCACTATGCTAAGCAAATTGTGAAACAGATGAAAGAGAGTGTGAGCAGGAAAGTAGGGATTGACGTCACCAACACTGTGAAGAACAGAGAGCAAGCAAGAGGAGGTGAATTTGTGGGCCAATTCAGGAGCAAGCAATCTCCCAGGACGCCGACATCAACAGTGAGTAAAGTAGTAGATGAATTGAGCAGCCCAGGAAAGGTTTCAAATAACCCAACTTGTTCCCCCAGGCTCAGATTCATGGACCCCAAGAACAAGCCAAGCACAGCGATGACGACGACACCATCTACCCCAAAAGATCAAGTTTCACCACAGCCAGTTAAGTTCGAAAATAATAATAATCAACCACAGCTTTCAAGGGTTTTAGCGGCTAAAGCAAAGCCTCAAGAGCAGAAAGAGTTCCAAAAGCAGAAATCATCAGTCCCAAAGTGTAAGAAAGTTGCGAATGAAAGGTTCAGTCCACGGCTCAAGAAGCCTCTACAGACATCAGATATCATTCGAAACAAGCAAGAAGAATCGTTTGTTCGTCCATCATCATCCCCCAACAGAGCCAATGATATCACTAGTAACAAAAGCAGGAGAAGTCATCCGTTGTTGATCAATCTTCTCAACCTCAACACAGTCCAAAATATAAATAGTAATAATCTTCCTGTCAAGACAGACCCTTCTCCTCCTGACACCAAAATACCTCAAAAACAGGTGTATATATATATGCTCAGAAGTTTTAATTACAATTTTCAATTATCTCCGTATTCATCTCGATTTTCGTTGGTGTTACTAAATTTACGCCTATTTCCTGTACTGTTCAATATCTCTGGTAAAAAATGAACTTCTCCCTCCGTTTTGACTTTTTTCTTATTTTTCTTTTAAAAGTTACAGATATGTGATGCCCGAGAACCGAAATGCAGTTCACAGTTATCTAGTGGCTCGTGCCAGACGTACACAAAAGAAGAGACGACGACGTCGTGCATATTACTGAGCACTCGAGAAAGCAATGTCGATGAAGCCAAACCTAAGAGTGGCTCCATGTGTGATGGTCCAGAATTTGAGTACGTCTCAAGCATCCTAAACCGTACTGGGCTAGTCAAAGGCACCACCACAGTGTCAGAGTCCTTCCATAATATTCAATGGTTCTCTCCCACCCACCCTCTGGATCCTTCAATTTTTCACCATCTCGAGCAACAACAGTTTCATCAGTACCCAACAACCTCCATTTCCACTGTTTCCTTCCAAGATCGAAACTTGAGGCCGAATAATGATCTGGGTCTCCGGTGTAATCGAAGGTTAATGTTTGATTTGGTCGATGAAACATTGTTGGAGATTGTCGGGCCTTACGATGAAACTCGAGGGTCGACCCAGTTGGTGGAAACAGTGTACGAGAGGATTGGGAGGTTTCAGGGAGCGAAGTGTGAAGTTCTAGAAGACATAGATGCGTTGGTAGAGATGGAAGACGTGGGGAAGATGAAGATGCAAAGTGCAGAGGCGACGGTGGCAGAAATTGAAGGGAACATAATGGACACGTTACTGCATGAGACGGTTATGGTTACGGAGTGCTGGTAGTACGGAAAGGACTACGACGCCGTTTGGAGGGGAGACCACGTCACGTGGGAGGTTCACGTGATGGCTTTTGGGGTTGTAGGGCCCACAGTACCTTTTGGACCCCTAAATTTGACCCCTCCGACACAACTCGCCTTCTGATTGGCTATTGTTAAAGGACAAGATTTGGCAGAGGAATCCAATTCTCTCTCGCTTGGCTTCGTACATAGACTAGCAGTATATTGTTTATGATTTTTTCTTACTTTGTTCTCTTAGTAATATTTAATTAACTATTTATTATTGTATCATTGTATAGGTCATAGGTTGTGAAAATTTAACAAATTTGATGATTTCTTTTTCCGTTTTAGTCGTTGGCTCTGTTTCCTAGTGAATTTCACTCCCAAAAATGTCGCCTTTTTCGTTGGTACAACTATTATTATTTATATGAAATTTATGAATTTAGTTTCCATTTCATTTGTTTAGAACAAACATATTCAAGTCTGTTGCCAATCCCTTTCCTTTCATAGGCTTATTATTTCAATCTCAGAGTTAAGCTGCATGACATGAACCTCATAACATGTTAGTGATGAAAAGATAAAGAGAATATATAATAAATAGATAACAAATTATATCCGTATATTTTTAGATAAAAAATTATTTTAATAAATGATGATATAGTGGACATTACATATTTATTTTTTTGGACAGTTAGAAACCAAACTCTTTCCTTCATATACCAAACAAGTCATAAGAATTGAAGTTAAATGCTGAGGCTACCAAAGACTGACTCTGGCGATGATAAATGTGAGATAGAGAATAAGTAGTAATCATGGTTTCAATTTTTTTTGGTGTAATAAATAAAGGTTAAATGGAGGTGTCATTTGTTAAATTAACTTAGAACAAATAAATAGTTTATTTAAAAATCATTTTTTTAATTTGATTTCTTGTGATGAGATGACTTTTTAAATTTAGTTCTACCAGCCATTTTTTTATTCAACGCAAATAGTTCTTTTTTTTGGGAGATAATCCAAATATATAGTTCCTTAGCTAAACAAAATTATAGAAACTAAATAGATTAGCAAATGACATAAAACTATAGCACATTTCTCAGGTACGTGGTGCCGTTTTCTTGTGATTCCACTCTAAAATATCAGCCTTTTTTTTCCTCAGTACAAATAAAACAGTAAATTATTTATATATATTGAGTCCAGCTTTCATGTCCTATATTATATTAATTATCGAATTATTGCATAGCGAAAATATTGATCAGGTGTGATGACAAACACTATTTTATCATTGAAAGGCTTCTGTACTGAGTACTTAAAAATGTAAACTAATTGTTAAACTTGTGAATGAAAAAATCAGATGCTTACATCACTTTTGAATTAGGATAAGAAAAGGAGTATGGTCAGAGAATCATATTCTATTTGGTTCTTACTACATGGAATTTTGAGATTGTCAGGTAGCACAAGAACAAGACTGTAAATCATTTTTATTTTTAAAAGGTGGGGTTTTGCATTGCATGGAGACATGAACTCCAATACCAACATTTTCCCTTTTCCTGGAATATAACGAAATGAAAGTGCCTTGAAACCCTAAACACAGCCTTTTCTTTTTCTTTTTCTTCTCATTAATAACAATATAAACTCAACTCCATAGCTAATTAAAAATATGCTTCAATCCTAAATTCAATCCGTAACCTCGGGTTTTCATCGGCATAGATTCATAGTACGATTTTTCTTTCTTTCCTCTTTTCCTAGGTTGGAGTCAAATAGAGAGAGAAGAGAAAAGGTACTTTTACATGTGTCAACATAGAGAAAGAAAAGAAAAGAGATAAAAGTAACAAAAAGAGAATAAGAAGATTTTTTAACAAGGAAAAGAGGAGGAGTTAATTAACTGTTTCATTTCATATCCTCAACAAGAAAAAAAAAACTTCTTTTTTAAAACCAATTAGTTTTAGGAAGCTGCATTGCACTCTGAGTAATATGATAAGTTGGGTTGAACCACATAGGTGTAAAGTTCTTTTTAAAGTGATTTTTTTCATACATAAGCATCAAATTTGAAACTTCGTTTGAAAGAAACAAATGCTAACTACCATCAATAACAAGAAAAAGTAATTTGATATCCAATACTACTAACTAATAGGTTAGGCCCCAATTGGAAAAACTCCTCTAATGTAGCTTTTTTTCCCAATATAGAATGTATGAATTGAAAACATTATTTAAGGGATATTGAATCTTTTACTACCACTCATTACAATTACAACCTTCATATTTCAATTATATCTTCTTAAACATGATACTCTCTCCATTCGGAAATTTTTCTTGTTTAATGTTATGACACATAAATTAAGAAATCATTAATTAATGCATGCATTGATAAAACTACCCTCATTTAATTGATTTATTATAACTACTAAGAGAGAAGAAAAAATATTAGTAATAATAAATTAGGGTATAATTCGAAAATCAAGCATTGAAATCATAAAACAATAAGAGTTTTGGGACAAAATTAAAAATCTAAAATAAAAAAGAGTTTTGGAATAAAGGAATATCTAAACCGTTAAAATTTGATATGAATTATTGAAAGATAAAATAAGAGCATAGGAGAAAGAAACCGGATGAGAAAGAGCGGGAAATTCAAATAGGAAAGCAATATAATAGAAGAAGTACAGTTATTAATTAATGCACAACACATGCAAACTTAAGAATGTGTGCCATAATGGTGGAAACTGGAAAGAGGGAAAGAAATTATAAAGAGAAGTGAAGGTGCCTTGCTAATAAATGATGTTGACCTGTTAAGAGTAACACAACGGGGTGTTTCTAGATCTCGCGGTTTGTTGAGTTTTCCATGTAGGGTTTGTGATCTAAGTTGGTGAATTTTCTGGTACTGTAAACTTCTTTATTAGAATATCAAAGTTCAAGTTTTGGTGAGACCACCGTATATAATTCATTCATCCCTATTCAATGGGTTAAAAGTCTTTGATCGATTGGAACAGAAAGGCTCCCACAACGAAAGCTGACATCACTTTGATGCAAAAGGAAAAGAAAAGTGCAATTACCCAATCTTTTTGTTCTGTGCATTTCTGTCAATCGCTTTTTTTGTACCCTTTTTAATTAAGATTTTATGAGGTATGTTTGATTTGAGGTATGTTTGATTTGAGGTTTTGTAAGGGTAGGGAACGGTATCCTTCAATTTTTTCCCCACCCGTTTATAAATTTTTTTTAAATTGAAATTTTGTTCAGAAAAGAAAGTATTTACTACTTAATTCTCTCCCATTTCCTCTAATCTTTTTTTAAACTAAATAAAATTTTATTAAAATCTATTCAAATTTCTCCCCTTAAATTTCACCAAACAAAGAAATTTTAAAACTTCTCCATTCCTTATCCTTCTAGTCTCTTTCATTAAAATCCCTTAAATCAACCAAACAAAGCTTTAGGCGGTATTTAATTTGGAGGTTATTGGGGAATTTTAAAGGGAGAAGAGAGAATTGAAGGGAATTAAATCCTCATTTCTTATTTGGTTCAAAAATTTGGAGAGAATTAGAAGGCATATAATCTTCTCCAATCCCCTCCCCCATCCCTTCTTTTTCTTTCCCCCAACTTTGGATTTTTTTGAAGGGTTCAATTTTCTTCTAAATTAAACAAGATTTTATTAAAATCTCCTATTTCCTCCCCTCCAATCCTACCAAATAAAAAAAATTTAAAACCCTTCCAATCCCTTCCCATTCAATCCCCTTTAATAAAAATCCCTCTAACCCCATTTGCTCTAATCCCCTCAGTTGAACCACATGGACCCTTAGTCATTGAAGGAAAATGAAAATAAAAAATTAACATAAAAAATATTCTCTCTCTATTTTTTTTTTAGTTTTAGAGTTTTAATTTGATTTTAAATCATTATTATTTTTATATACTTTCAATACATTATCATTTTTTTCTTACTATACTCTCCTCTCACTTAATTCAATATAGGTAATTTAATTGAATGTAGATAATTAAATTCCGTTATTTTATCCAAATCTTTAATAAAATTTAACATAATTAATAATTTCTTCTGATATGCGTGAAACAACAACAAAAGAAATAAAATGGAGGGAGGTAACATTTATAATAAGTCGTATTAAAGTTATAAATAGTAGTACAATTCAATTTTCAAACTCCATCCACGGAAAAAGTCCATAATTTTTTTTAAAAAAAATAGAAGAACGGAGAAAATTGACTTCAATGCAATTCCACTCATCTCCCATTGGGGTGTTCATTGGCTCGATAAGTTGGGTAAATCAGGTTTGACCTGACCAATGCAGGAGATAAAAACTGTACAGAAAATCAGACCAGAGATTTTGGGTCCAGCTACCTGATCAAATTGACCTGGTCCTGGTCCAGCCCTTGGTTATAAGGGCTAAAGAAAAAGAACAAGTTTCTTTTTTTCTTTTTTTCGTGGATCAATTTGTAATGTTAATACAATATTTTTAAACATATTTTTATAAATTTTAAATATACTTAAGGGGATTAAGACCCTTCCAATCATTATTGGCAAAAAAAAAAAAAAGACCCTTCCAAGCCTTCTGAAGAGAAGTATCAATCTGGCCTAGTTGATCTGATGCGATTATACTCAAGCAGTGGATCAAGTCGAGTCTCGGGCAATATTGGGCTGTGATAGTTATTCATGAATATGATAATCAAATTACTAATATACAAGGTAGTTCAGCTTCAACTGGGCAACGACAATTGTGAGTAATTAGTAATTTACCTTAAGTGCATACTCTTACTCTTGTTCTGTCCAATCAGATGTAATTCTAAAACCACACAAATCTGAAAACCCTAATTTTCTACTTTATCTAATTCATTCGATAAGAAGGACCACAATACAGCCCCATGTGCAACACATAATAACTTCAGATGTGACTGAACACAGTATAGATAGATATCATAGGGTCAGTGTGTGTGCTCAGAGAGAGAGAGAGAGAGATATTAAAAACGGAAAAGGGTCATCAAAGTGAGGGTAGAGTTATCCATTGATTCAGAAAGAGCAGGCTGAAACTGAGATTACTGAGTCACTGAGATTCGTGTTCCAGAATGGCAGACGATTTAAATTGCAAGACACACAGTAGATAAAGGGAGTAAATTCTTCTCTAAATCTATTTTAGGATTTAGTGCTTTATTAATGAAATGAAATTTAAGGTCAGATTTTATTATTTTTCATATTCTGAAGTAACTAATTTTTTATAAAATGATAATTAAAAAATAATATTATTTTAATAAAAGTAAAAAAAAATATGATTCAAACCATCTGAATTAAATGTCCATAGTCATGCACCATCATGACCGGACCCAAATTACAGGAAAAAGCCAAGTTTAGTGGGAAATTGGATGACTTGACTTGTCCCACCCCGCAGTTTGCAGAATTCCCAGACTGGTGTGTTGTCATCTTCTTCTTCATTGTGGATTCCCCAGGAATTCCAATCATACAATGATGCATACGGTGAAAAGTTTGCAACAAAACAATCAGCACATGACCCTACTTTCATGATTCAATTCATTTGGAAAAAGAATAATCTTGTACGATGCTTCCACTATTTAGTCTGATCAATTTCAGCTTTCAGGACGGGTGTTGAGAAGCCAAATTCTTGGTCCCAATGACATAGTTGATGAGTGGATCGCCATTCCATATTTGACATATATAATTACCAAGGGTTCACAATTATCAGTACTTGAAGGTATGATTTATAGTGGGTGAGTTTGGATTTTCTTTTTTTTTTTCATATACAAAAACTTTTTCAATATCAAACTTGAGTCTTTTAAAAGAATTATTTAAATTATTAACTTAATTAATTGATAATTATTTCGAAGCTTAATTGGTTGAAGAATTTTTGGGTTTCCTTTTTACTAAAATTAATTTTTAATTAAAATCCTCTAAAATGTATTTGTTGTTGTTTTGGCTTGAGATCCTCTAAAATAAAATTTAGTTAAAAAGTCAAACTTTTGAATTAATATCTATTGTCTATTATTTGATCACAATACACCGGACGCGAATGAATTACTGATATTTTTGGAAGCAACAGGGTAATTTTTTTAATCGAAATTGTCCATATCAAATTTGACAAGATTTTTAACGTAGGTCATGTTATCTATGTTGTCAATTTTTTACTTAAATGAATTTTCATCTCATTGAAAATTTTCAGAGAAGATTTAATGCAACACATTATTATGGACATCTAAGAGCATTATAAATAATATAATTAATATTATAACTCAAATAATGACTCTCCATAATCTCTTCATTTTTATGGTACAATCTCTTCACATATTTAATGATATATATGCTTCGTAACTCCCAAATGAAATGGCCTATATTGCACAATCATGCATAGATTAAATACCTATATAAACTGTTGGTGAGAAAAAAACCTATTAATAGTTTTTCCGATTTACTAAATATAATAACCATCTTTTCGAATCTTATCCTCTTCATTAGTCTGTTGTACTAGAGTCGTAAATATTAATTTTTTCCTTCACTGTCTCGAAATTTCTCAGATACAATTAGTATTCACTACTAAGTTTACATGATTTTCTATGATCTTTGATATTCTCGCTTATCTGTATCTTTTAACTATAAGTGCTTTCCATGGTCTAGTTTTCTAGTTTAATTAAAAGTTAGGACTGAACAAGAACACAAATTAATCCATTAAACTTCCCCGATGATGTGCCCCATTATCTTTCTTAGGTCCAGGACACAATCCAGAGCAAAAAGAGTCAAGAGAAATGAAAGTCAAAAGATTTAGGTCAATAACCTCGAAGGGAATCTTTAACATCATATTCAGACCCTGATTTTCAATCTTCTCACTTAAAACATTGGTAGAAAAGACCATAGTTTCTTCCCAACTCAGCCTTTCTCAGGTAACATGCGAAACAAAATAATCATTCTATGGAAAGAGACTGTCATATCAATAGCTGTTTTAAAAAGAAAATACTAACAGAAGTATCGTTATTAAACAAAGAAATCAACATAAAAGTGATTCAACGCATCAGAAGGGCAAATGTGACTTACATAATTGATTTGCTCTGGCCTGAAAGACACAAGTTTGTTCTAACAAAGTCGCCAGAAAGGCCCCTCATTCTGTATCAACAAGCTGTCATGATAAGCATACATGGTTAAATACAATTGAGGTAGATGACGTTTAGGGGTTAACCGACAAAAACGGGAAGACTGAGCTATATTTTGTACGGGAAAATAATGCCTTCTCATCCAATATGCTAATACTGAAACATCATGACATCATGTGATGGTATTCTCAAGTTCCGCCATCCACATCAAACCCAGCACCAGTCCAGCCAGGGGTCGAAGATCGACCTTTAACCACTGCACCAATTCCCTTTCCTTTTAATTGGAAGTTAGCTTTCTTTTTATCTCTTCCTTCTCCCTCATTGGGAGGCTGCTGACTATGTCCCTTGGCCCCTGGGACCTTCTGCTCGTTTCTTTGGTTGGAAACACTGTCAGCTAAATCCCCATTCAGTTCCCTTGCATTGGGAACAGCAGAGGAATCTTTGACTGTATTATCCTGAGAATAACTCCTTGACCTCTCATCCTAACAAAGTTCAAGATTCTAAAATTTACCAGCATAATATGCATAATCAAAGGAAAGAATCAGGGGACGAGCAAAATATATACAAGACATGATACAGAGAATCAACAGTAAGCCACAAAGGAAGACAATTTTCAGAAAAGAACTCTTTCCACTGATTTCCACGCTTCCTATCACCAAAAATGAGGGGTATTTATATAGACACTAGATGATATCAAGTCGAGACTTGATATCTAGCTATAAGAACCTTGATTCAAAATCCATACATCAACAACAATAACATCTAGATAAAATTATTCATACACTTGCAGATTAAACTTAGACACCTAAGAATCTTCAAATTATTTTTTTCAATAAAAATTCAGAATAGAGATTGCGTCTCATGCCTCCAACAATCCATTCCCTTCAGAATGTTAGTTAAATTGTATCTCTACTTTCTTGAATTAATAGATAGAGTTAGAAGGTCCAACCAGTTTCTATCACCACCAATCAAATGTTAACAGCAAATACTGGTACAGAAGAAAGGGAAAACAAAGGATAATTCATTCCCACCATTACATGCATCTACCCCTTATTTATGCTAATAGGGATACCATTGGCCCAACAAACTAACAAACTCTAACAGATTACTAACTGACTATTATTTCCACACTAATAATCTCATAGAACACTGAGCCCTCCTTGAAGCAGCTACCTAAATTAAGCAATATTCAACCCTATAACGGTCATTTCTAAACAATTTGTTGGTTTGAATAACCAGTTTAGTTGGTTACTTATTCAGTATTTTATCTTTGAAGCTTCAGCAAATAACTACGAATTATGCTATACGTATAATTATAATCACTGGTTGGCAGCCTCATTTATTCACCAGAATGCTTCTCAAGTCAACAGTGGAAGCCATTAGGAGGGTGATCCATTCACTGCTATTATAGAGCGTTCAACCTGAGAATCAACCCATCCCTAAGAGCACTAAAAGACAAATATCTCGCAGATTGGGTCCACAGAGTGACTTTAGGGGATCAGTCTGAGAAGAGTCCCAGATGGACATGTATTCCTTCATAACAGTTTAAAAATACTGCCATGCCATAGTTTGCTCCATTATTTGAATAACCTATATTGGCCTTGTTAAGGATTTAATATGCAATAACCAACTCAATTCAATGGCTTACCAAGCACCTTCTAGATCATGACACATATTTCAGCAGGGTATATTTCACAAGTCACAACATTTAATCTTAGACTAAACAGATATGCTCATATTGCATAGGCAGGCCAGATAAAACTGAAATTCAAGTATCTTAGGATGGTCAACGAAGATTAAAGTCACAATTACACAGTGCTAAAGTCTATAGAAGCTATTAACTACAAAGATTTGAAAATGATGAATGCAGGGAGGAAAACATACATGATGAAGAGTGGTTGATGCTCTATTTGGATTCAAAGCTTCCAATCTTCGTTTTAATTCCTCCAGCCTAGAAAATTGACTGTTACTGCTTTCTTGGACCTGTAAACATTTTTTGTATCAAATAGCCTATTACAATGCAGCATAATAGATATTCATTTAACAATCTAGATACCAGATTGTTCAAGTCTTCACACAGCTTCTGTTTTATAGCCTCTTCATCCCTCACTGTTTTCAATGCTGATTCCCATACCTGCAGTAAATGCAGTCAAGATTTCTACATTTGAAGAAGTAATTAGTGATGCTAATTTCATTTAAAGCTCTGATGTTCATAAACCAAATTAAGGTTCCAGACAGTAGATAGTTCCCTTATCTAAAGTCATATGGACTCAGTATATCAAGCCAATTAGAGAGGAGCATATATGCATATGCATTGCCATGTACGCTACATAATTCGTGATTTGGAAATATTATTTCCATGAACAAAGTCTTCCTCCTATGGCAAACACCCTGATGGAAAATGGTATAGGAACAATTGCATATAGGAAACAAATGTTACAGGTGTTAGGAATATGGAGTAATATATCTGTATGGATTGAGAATTTATTATGATTTAGTTATCATGTTAGGTTCGTTATAGAACCTCAGCTTTCTTTATATTATTCCTATAAACAGGATAGTAAAAATTCCCCTAATTCCGGGATTCCTGCAGGGACTGCCCCATTTAGGGACTTCCATTTGGGCACTTTTTCCCCTGTAGGGGTAGGGATGGGGATCACATCCTCCACTTGCAGGGTCCTTGTCCCCGTTAAATCATCAAAATCTCATTCACATTTACTCATAAATGTATTCATTTCAAATATTCCCTTCAGTCATTTCTCTGATTTCAATAACATTTTAATTAATTTTAAATATAAAAAGAACTGTAGAAACCTTCTCATACGACCTCCCATCTAATATTAAAAGCCCCTTCTTCCATCTTTGAATCCCTCCATTGTAGAGATGTGATTATGCCTCATCATTGCCGAAGACGTCTATGGTTATGTTGCCCCCAAGGAATCCCCTTAGGAATCAATGGGGATGCAGGGAATGTAGCTAGAGGGAACATTCCCTCAACAATGGGGATGGGGTTTGGGGACAGGGACAGGGAGTAAGAAAGCACACCACCCCTGCGTCGCAGGACAGCCATCCCTAAATGGCAATGACAACAATAAAGCTACCAATATATAAGAATAGACAAAACAAACTTGATATGACAGTAGCAGAAATATAACTAGGTATATAACAGCGCACAAAAAGAAGAGAAAATGCAGAAACAGCAAACATAGGTTTCTAGCTTTCAAGATGCTAGACCTCTCCCTAGATGTCCTTAGGAAAATGCCATGAAACCTCTATCTACCTCAGATCAGGCTCTCTAAAATTCCTTCTGTTCAACCGAGTTTTATTTTGATATTTTCTATCCCTCTAGTTGTTTATTATTTTTTAATATGGTTGAAGTTTTAACAATGATTAATTGATGATAAAATAAGATCAGTTTGGGAATTTGCAGAAGTGCTTACTGGTGGTTATTAATTAATCGTTGTTATTGAGATCTATTTCCAAGTCAACATTAAAAAAAAATGGTGTAATCCAAGTCTACATCTATTTCAATCACAAATAGTAGAAAAGGGCAGATCTTATTTGACCTTCTAAAAACTCATGCTTTTCTCTTATTCTCTCTTGATTACAAGCCAACTCATCTTTTTCTTTCCCATGAATAAAACACAACACCTCAAGAAAGGGAACAAGAAGTAACTTTGGTCTTCAACATTCAAGAAGAAAGAAAGACACTGCCTCCATGGAAGTTTGAAATATAGAAAGTAGACTAGATGAATCACCAGTGAGATACTCTATTATTTTCTACGGCTATGTGAACTTGTAATGAATAATCTGTTCTATCAGGACTTATTGTGAGAAGCCCTTTGTGAGAGTTATATTTCTTTTCTTGAGAATTTTATGTGGCTCTTGGGAAAAATCCAGTGGTTAATGTTTGCCCTGGAATAGGTTGTAAATGCTTTTGAAGCCTCCCTGTTTGGAGAAGTTTTGCTAAGTTACTTTGGGAAGAATGATTTTCATATCTGAACCCTTATACATAGTGGTGTCTTCTTTCTAATCTCTTAACCCTTTTAATTATCTGCAATTCCATGATTTCTATTCTGGTTGCTAGTTATTGTGAATTTTTTTAATAGAGCTATGTTTTGAGAAAGGTTGTTTTATTATAAAGAAGCAAGTCGAAACTAAGCTTCAAGAGTATAAAACTGGGATTTTAGTCCAGAGCTTTCTGTTTCAAAAAAGCAAGCGAATGCTATGCCGAAACTTGAATCTTTTATGGGCATATCTTTCTTCAGTAGACCCTAAGACACAAGCAGATTTTGTGTTCAATGTGCAAGAAGCTTTTTCCTGATCTCTTATTAGTATAATGGAAATTAATTACCACCATCTCCTAAATCCTTCTCTGCCCTCACAGCCATCTTGCTGCTTTCCCTCTTCTGGAGCAAATTATTGTATCAGTGACCTTAGTCAGGCTAAGACACACACTGGTCTATTTTCTCTATTTTTCTCCTCATCCCTTCAATAATAAGATTTTGTGACAACAAGTCCATCAGTTTGCCTACTTAGTACTTGCAGGTTATTATGTGTTACAATTTATCAAGACTTGAATTCCAATTTAGAGGAAATTATTGAATTGCTATTTTTACTGCTCTCTCCAGATTCACCTACTGTCTTTTTCTCTCTTTCAATCTCTTTCTACATTTCTTTAGAAAAAGACCTAACTATTTACATATGGTCATGATCAAGCATCTATGTGCCCTTGTTTAACTAAAATGCAAAAGAAGGTTTCTCCATTCCATATGGTGAAATGAATTATTCAGTAAGATCGCATCTCAATGCATTGCTTCAAGTCTTTGACCCTAGCTGCTTATTCAATATGCAGTATACGCGGTTTTGTGGGCAATGAAAGTTCACAAACTGCCAGTCAGCATTTCAACTAGTTGCACCAACATAAAAACACATTGCTTTAGAAAAATTCAATCAAGTAGCTCATGCATTGTCCATGAGAATATTAACTTACATATATTTGTTAAAAGAGTGCTAACTTATATTTTTTCCCATGATCTATTCCATCAACTTCGTTGAGCTAACTGTAAACCTATGATCAAGAGTTGCACACCAAAAATTGCTGGCATAGGCACCTATACCACTAAGACATTTATGATGCAACAACTATGGGAGAAGAGTTGAATACATATATAAGTAACACACCTTTCGAGCTTGTTCTTCCTTCTGCTTGGCCACACGAATTCGTTCTGTTGATGCCTCTATTTTCTTCCTCAGAAGTTCAAGTGCTTAAAAATATGCATCATTATAAAAGAGAAGCAGTGTCATAATTCTACAACGACCAGTGAAGAATTTTGTAATATTTGTACCAGAGAGAGCACATAACAACGATAATATAGAAACCTGCTTTCTTTGGCCCAGCAGTAAGTTTCATCTCCATTGTTAGATTTGCAAGCTCACGTTCCACATCACGAATTTTGGAATAGTTCTCTTCAATGTATCTGAAAATGATACAGAACTTATGCAGCTTATCAATCATCCAACAATGAAAGAATTGTTAAAGACATATTCTTCACTGAACAAGATGAAATCAAACAAATGTAACTTCATCTGAGATGCGTGATAATCTTAGTGTGGTTCTAATTATGGAGTAAATTAATCAATGTAAATGAACCCAGATCAGAGGTTCAAGTGGCAAGTGCACAATGAATAAAATTCCAGCGCAAAAACCAGTAGATTCAGACTAGAATGCTAGGAGAGAAATGAAAGTGAAGAAGAAAAAAGAGAAGTTACTTCTTTAATTGAAGCTGCTCTTCCTCGATGATCTGCAATAAAATCCAGTAAGTAAAAGAAAAGCATAGATTGAAGGAATAAAGCAATGGGAGAGAGGAAGAAGAGAACCTTCTCGGTGTAGCTAATGACAGGGGCTTCTCGAGGGAGACCATCGGGTCCGATCTCAGGGAGAAGCGAAGGATTGGAAGCCATATCGGAAGGAAACCGCTTCTTGGGCTTCGAATCCAACCAGTTAGAGACCTGAAGCTTGACAATGTGAATACCGAAAATTAGAATTGGCCCTCGCTTCTGCAGCTATGGATGTTCCCGTCGTTTTTCGAAAGCACTCTGTTTCTGCACATTCTCACCACGTTCGTTCCAGAAAATGACGCAGCAAGAATGGCTTAGTGCTTTAATCCGTTTTTAAAAAATGAAAATAAATAAAAAAAAAGGGGAATTGGTCAAATTTTTGGATTCTTTGTATTTTTTTTTCAATTTTTTATTTTTAATTAAAATTGTTCAAATTGAATTCAGACCATTTAAATTAATATTCTAAAAAACTAAAATAAAAATGGGATAGATACATAAATATAATTCTTTTTGAATTTATTCTAAATGATATATATAAAAAAGGAAGTAAGAAATAAAGAGAATAAAATAAAAATAGGGTAAATCCGAGCCCGTATATTTAATCTCAATTTTTGGTCCGTTATTCTGTCGTTAATAATAATAATAGTGACAATAACAATTTCTTTTTTTTTTTGGCCTGAACAATTTCTGTTCTTATTTTTCGGCATTGCATCTGTCCAAATTTATTAAACTATTAATATTAATATTAATTCCTTTTCGATATCCAACGAGGATCATTACCTCCCAAGCGTATAATCTTTTCTTTTATTTTAGGAAAAAAGAAAAACAATTAGCACCTTAAACTTTTAAACATGCAAAATACTATATAATTAGTCCTATTTATTTTCCACATACTTTGGAGCAAAATTGAAGAGTTATTTTTTTAAAATTTTTGTTGATTATGCTGACATTAGAGACAAACGGAAGACAACTTAATTGACGAAACTCTAACCTTTCTTTTTTTTAAGCAAAACTCTAATGGGATATTTGAATTAACATGTTTCCCACCTTTTGGGTGCCGTCTTTTTTTTTTTATACAACTATATTTTTTTAGATAAAATAAATATTATTTAAAAAAAATACATTTTTATCTTTAATTTTATTTTTTTATTTTTGGGCCAAACTAATTTTTTTTTCCAAAACATAGTTATTCATGATATATATATATAGATATTATGGTTTCTCACCAACATTTTGACTTACTCTCTGTCTCCCTCCCTCTCTCTCTCTTCATATATATATATATGAAGAGAGAGAGAGGGAGGGAGACAGAGAGTAAGTCAAAATGTTGGTGAGAAACCATAAATGGGAGACTTGAATCTTTAATTTGAAGACTATTTAGTAAAATTTAAATCGCGTAATCTCATGAGCTCAAGTAGCATTGGTTGGATGAAATGTAAATAGGAAGTTCAAATTCTATTAATGTAAAAAAAATAGAAAAAAATTTAATGTGAGTGAACAAATGTTTAGTCTACTCCTTCAAAATTTTCCGGTAAACATGTCAGATTTCTATTGGCGAATCTTTCAACTTTAGGTGATTAAAGAATTTGGGAATTTTGATCCATGATAATATTTCTACCTTTGATATTTATTTATTTTCTACGTTTGATGGTATCTAGATAATTAGTGACCCTTTTCTTAATTATTTGCAGCAACAGTACTATCAATTTGACTATTGAAGACATCAGATCAGATGTATGATCCTAACTGATTAGAGGATCAAGCAAATGTTGGTAAGTTAAAGATTTATGAATATTCATATTCACTAGCTAAATAGTTAACTAGTTAATGCGTGATTAAATTCTATTATTATTATTATTATTATTCAAATGTTTGTATGACCACAACCTCTCTGAAGTTCTACCATACCCCACTAAATGAGGAATCCAAGTATTTCATTTTGATCACAAAAAACAAAATCAATGGAAGCTTGTGAGGATATCTTATTAAGCCTTGAAAGAAGTTTGAGGAAAGAATTAGCCAATATTGAAGAATATATTGGTGTCCCTCAATAAGACAAGAAAGCAAATTGAATTGAACCTTACATAATAGGAAAATGCAGACTGAACAAAAAGAGATGCAAGAAAAAGCTCAGCATTACCTAAGACATACATAGCTTAACCACAAACAAACAGTAAAAAGATGTTATTACAACAAAAACTCTCCCCCATGCTATATTGTAGCTGCTTCTAGTAAGAATTGAAGAACTGCTTCTTTCGTCGGCAGTGAAGGAATTGCCCCTCTCCCTGTTACTGTCAGGGCTCCACATACATTGGCAAAGTACAATGCCTTCTTTAATTTCTTCTCATCCTGCCACATGGCAATAATAAATATGTAAAATTCCTTGATCTAAGTCCTCGGATAAAATACTCGGAGACCGAGAGAAACAAGAAATGTTCAACAAGAAGCATACGCTTGCAGTGCTATCCCTGCAAGCAATCTAAATCTTCTACATTCACACCAATAAATGCATATAGTGAATTTAGAGAGAAAAAATTATGAAGGGTCTAAACCATGATGGAGAAATTTCTTTGCTACACATTTACACTGCTATCTACAGCACCATCTATAGAAATTAGCCAGAAACAAGTTATGGCAAGAAGAGATATGTGTGAATGTATAAGAAACATATAGGACTAGAAATATATAACAATCAGTTGCTATAAAATTTCTGAGATACCTGAAGAATGCTTGGGTCAGAAGCTATACTGTACAACATCCCACTGACAAACGCATCCCCAGCGCCAGTTGTGTCAACGGGCTTAACTTTAACACCGGCAACCCTGCCCCTAAATTCCTGTACAAGATTTAGCAATCAGAATTAGTTCAACACCAGTGATTAACGCACATAATATTGTTACATTACACAACATCAGCACACTCATAACTTCATGACGTTGTCCCTTATAAGACACTTGAGTTTGACAAGCCCACCTTGGTATAATATCTACAACCCTCTGATCCTTCAGTTACAACTAGAAGCTTAAGTTTTGGATGAAAAAGCTTATTCAACACGACCTTATCATCATAAGGATCATCACCACCAGTCAAGAATGTGATCTCATCCTCACTTATCTGCAGACACATAAAAGCCCCAAATCAGTTCTATATTTTTTTTTTTCCGCCCCACGGGGCCGGGGGGGGGGGGGGGGGTTTGTTTGGGGGAATGGGGATTACGAAATGCTCTTCAATCCACAATGTATATAAAAACAAGTAGAAGAAGAAAACATTTATGAAGTATATCATATTCATATATATAATACCTTAATTATATCTGCTTGATCCCATATATTCATTATGCCATTTCGAGCAGCTTCAGCTGATGGCCACAGGGCCAATCTCAAATTTGGATCATAAGATAGAATAGCACCAGATTTTTTTGCAATACTCATGGCAGCAAGATGAGCAGACTTGCAAGGTTCATCAATCAAGCTAATGGAACCATAATGGAAGATCCTAGCCTACAAAAAAACAAGACAGATATCAAAACATAAATACAGATATTGGACCACATGTTATAGCGTCAGACATAAAAAAAGAATATAAACCTCCGTTAGAAGATTTTGGTCAAGTTCTGACTCATGAAGAAGCATATCAGCACTTGGATGTCGGAAAAACAAGAATTCACGTTCCCCATCAGCTCTAAGTGTAACAAAAGCTAGTGCAGTTCTGGCATTAGAATCAAATCTCACACCAGCTATATCAACCTTGTTCTGCTTTAAAATGTTAGCCAACATGTAGCCAAATTCATCCTTTCCAACCTACAACATAAATAGCATTAAACTTAGGTCTGATAATTTAGTCAAGTTGCTCATGCACATATCACTTTTCTCTACAGCTCCGTTCAGTCCTTTTTTCTTCTATTGGGGGGTACAGAGACACAAACACAGTTCTCTAAGAAGAAAATATTCAGTTGAACATGCAAGCTATGACAAAGACAGCATTAATAAGAAGATGAAAAGAGAACCCATGTAACCAACTGGATTAACAGATGGTGATGTTTAACTACAAACCTTGCCAATAAAAGCAGAAGAACCCCCCAGTCTAGATATGCCGACAGCCACATTGGCAGGAGCACCACCAGGAGCTTTTTCAAAAGCAGATGCTTCAGCAAGTGACACTCCAGACTCTGTTGGTACAAAGTCAATCAACATTTCACCAAAGCAAACAACCAGTGAACCATTGGAGTTTCCTGTACAAAAGCAGCACTGTCAAACCCGCTTAAACGATTTCATTTTAACTGAATGTAAAGGAGCCAACAATGGATTTTTAAAAATTGTCAGTAGATAATTAGACCACTAATATGGCTCCACTTGTTTTATTGAAAACAACTTGCTGGAATACGTTTTCTTCATTTTTATGGCGTTAATTATAGAAATTGTTCTATTTTCTTGTACTTGGTGCACAAGATAACAGAAAATATCTCCTTAATTAATCAAAAGAAACCCTTCAAGAAGGCTGAAATTAACTCGCTTTTACAGTAGAGAAAGTGAAATTATACAGCAAATCAAACACAGAAAATATTGGAGCAACACAATTCCTATTGAAATATATTCAGAAAATAAACATTGAAAAACAGTATTAAGAAAATCACTATCAACTCTCAACGTTTTGCTTGAATCTGTTAACACGGGATAGAATTTCCTCAGTCACGTCATTTTCCATTGAACAAGCAAAGCGTATGAGAAGCAGAATTATGATCTTCATCATTGGATGACTGTCTTAAGTGAATCTGTATTTCAGAATCCCTCAAACATGAAACATCTATGCATGTGATTCTGCTACCTAAACATGACGTAGAAGAATCATTTCAAAGTTCAAACATAAAGCATGGTATTGGCATCCTATTACATCTTTGCAAGTAAATGACCTTTCCAAACCATTATCTTCAAATCTACCTGCACACACAACTTAGTCATTCAAACTGTTCTGTTTTCAGTTTACCTATTTCTGCTTCCCAAATGCATTGTCAACTATGTTCCATAACTAAACTGAGATAGACCCAATGTATCGAATTGATTTTTCACCATCTAACTCGAATAAGAAATTAATTATTATCCCAAATCTAATCAGAAATGAATTTTTAAGATCCCAAATCTAATCAGGTTTTGGCATCAACGGCTACAGACCACACAAATACTGATCTCAGATAAGTTCGATGTCCCCAACCATTATAGCTTTTTTTGTCTCCATGCAAGATGGAAATCACACGTCATAAGAAGGTTTACGCAAGAAGACGTGATCGTTTCTATTCGTATAAAGAATTCAATACTAACAAACGAAAGCATGACGCATTCAATCAAGAGAACAAAAATCCAAACAAACATATAGAATAAAGATCTACAATATGATTCGGAAAACAAATTCTAATACGATTATTGAGCCGACTAGAAGGAAACCCCCATAATAAAATCGCAAAGAAACGATCTTTAGCTCACAACGTCAAGTTTCAATCCATACATATGAATTTCTTCAAGCGAAAGATAAATATAATAAATCTTACGCAAGAGCAGAACAATTAAACATGTGGGCAAAGACGAAAAACCTGAAGGTGTAGGCAGAGCCATTCAAGTAATGGGCGCGTAAGATTGAACCAAGAAACAGAGTATGGTGGAGAGAGAAGGAAAAGAGGAAGAAGCTACGCAGACGGTGTTGCAAAGAGGGGAAACGCAAGTAGGAGGAAGGAGAACGGAAGTAGAAGAGAAATGGGTTGGTTTTAAAAACATGGATTGTTGAAGATGACAGGAAGCAAATCAACGAGGAGGGTCACGCATCCAGAAGTCCCAGAGCTAGAAAAGAAAAGAAAAATTTGATAATGATAATTTTATTCCCATTTTATTTTATTTTAATATATATATTCTTCACATGTTCACAGGTTCATTGTTCAAAGGTCACAGGCTCACGGCTTGTTCAAATTTGTTTTCCAAGTCTTACTTTTTCTAAATCTTACGCCCGCCTCCTGTTTTCTCCTGTTTTCTTGTCGTGACGCTCATAAATCATAATACGCAAATGATGTAAACATTTTCCTCCTTTATTTTTTTTTTCATTTTATTGCTATTTTTATTTTTAATTATATATAAATAATTCATTTTATTTTTGGCAAAAAAATTATTTTCTCAAATTTTTAAATTTATATAAATAAAATTTGTATCAAGAATTAATTTATTATTTCATTAATAAATTATGGCTAGTGATTATTTTATGCATAATTTAAAGTTACGAGAGTCATTTATGTGAACTTAAAATTAAAAAAAATCAACGAGATTACACACATATTTTCAATACATCATATGAAATTTAAAATTTAATGAACTGTTTATAATTTGTAAATAGTCAATAATGCAACTTGTTATAAATTTTATTGATATATGTATTGAAATATTGATTTTATTGCTGAAAGTTAAAAAAAATTAATGAAGAATGAATTATCTATAAATAGACCAAATAAATTATTTAGATATAACCAAAAATTCATACGACATATGTACATTTTAATTTTATTCTTTTGACTAACTAACTAACTAAAATTCATATTTTATTATTCAAAAAAACTTTTTCTATATATTTCAAAAATTTAAAGTACTTGATTTTAATTTTTCAAATGGCAAAAAAGCAAGAGTTTAATTTTCCTAAATATATATTCGTGGAAACAGATATTCAAATGCCAATTTTGTTCTCCGGCAGAAGAAAAACGAAACAGTTTTGTTCTTAAATTTGTATTGACTTTAGAATATATTATAGTATTATTTATGATTAATAAACAGTGTGATTTTCTATTTTTTTATATATCATATTAATCGATAATCCAATGGGATGAAAAGTGTGGTACTATTCTAGGAGATGTAAAAGATTGAACCTTTTCTTAAATAAAATAATGATAATAATAAGTTACTAGTCTTTAAATTATTCGTAATATATATATATATATAAAAAGTTGATTCATGGTATAAAATATAATTTTTTTCTTAAAAGGCAGCTGCCCAAGTATGTGTAACATATTCCGTCCCTGGTTTTAAACAAAAACAAAATTAGGTGGATTACACCAATTAAAATATAAAATAATTGAAGTTGTGGATTCCACCAACAAAGCATGAAAAGTAATTAAGACATGTCTGGTTTGTATTTTTTAAATTAAATTATAATTTTTAATTATTATTTTTTTTATTTAAATAAGTTTTTAATAAGTTTTTCTATTTTTATTTACATTTTATTTTTATAAACTATGATTATTCTAAAAATATTTTTACAAAAAAATAAATTAAACGGGCATAAAGTGTGAAAGTAAAAGAAAAGTAAGTGCTTCTTGAAGCCATTAATTTCACTCATTGTTCTGTGATGGATTGGGACTAGGACGCAAGAGTAGGACTCAATGGATGGTAATTGGTAAATGTTTTTCTTTAATTTCTTTTTAAAATATATGATATTGAATTTTAATACTAAATCATCATATTTTTCCATACTATATATATATTAACTTGCAAAAACTTGTGACTTTTTACTATAATCTTGTGTGCATTTAAAAGATGAAAGAACACAAAGTTATGAAAGTGAGTTTGAGATTCCATTTTTTATACTTTTTTTTTTCTGAAAATACGTACTATGTACCAAAAATAATTCTTTTTTGACCTACGAAAAAAAATTAACTCTAATTTTTATAAAATTTAAATCTGTTATAGAGTTTTGATTCTTCTACTTGTCAAGGGGATAAAAATAATATATTTTTTTATCTCATGTTGTTACATGAAAGAAATATAAGTAGAGAAAAACTTGAAATATAACGCTACACGCTGGGATAGTTCAAATGATAAGTGCAAAATGAGGTATAGCCGCATAGGTGAGAATCAGATCTGTTAATTTTCTTTTTTTTAAAAAAATTTTTTGTGAGTCTGCATTTCTTAATCCTATATAAAATAAAGAGAGATAATTTTATATTTTGAGAGATTAAATTGAAAAAACTCATACACGAGAGATTAAATTAAAAGATTCTCTATCTGTAAATAAATAGAATTTTGGTGATATTTTTTATTTTGTCTAGAAAATTTTTGTCATTCTTAGAAGTTGAAAACTATGGGCATGTTTGATAATATTTTCTGTTTTTTTATTCTTAAAATAGTTTTGTAAAATTATTTTCGAGAATAAGTTATGAAAACAAGAAAATAAAAAAATCTGTTTGAATGATTATTCTCAAAATCATAACTAGTGAGTAATAGATGAATTATTCAAAATTTATAACTTTACTATTAATTATTTATTTGAATCACCGCTATCATGTCATGTGTTTTACTACTCCCTCCGATCCTATGTATAGAATCTTTTGTTCTGATCTTAAATATAAAATCATTTACAATATACAAGGTAGTATTTATTATATATTTCCAAAAAATACACATATTTAATGTATTCAAAAAGAAAGAAAAAGAGATATAATAAGGATAATTTTGAAAAAATATTTAAATTTTTAAAGAAATTAAGATAATTAATTAATTTTAATTTCAATTCTTAATTTACATGATTCGGTTAAAAAATTTTTATATAAAGGATCATAGGAGTATATAAGGGCATGTTAAACAATGTTAAACTGAACCTTGATTTTACAAATCAGCCCAAAAAATATCTAATCTTGTCGTTATGTTGGTTGTAAATTAATTAATGTTTTTTCTTAAGCTTTTATATATTACAATAAAGATTTAGACCTAATATATAATTTTAATAAACCTAGGATATAAATTAGTAGCTGGGTAATTCTTGGTGTATATTTTCGTATATTAAAATTAATTAATAAGAAATTAAATTACGAAAAATGCTCTTAAACTTTAAATTACAGAACTTTTATAACTTGACTACAAATTTGTCTGAACTTTTAAAATCATCAGCGTTAATATATAAAATTCATAGTAATTTGCATTATCCATAAGCTATATATAACAGTGCAACCAATCCCTCAAATTTCATGCGATTAACCAGACTCACGTCTAGTTGTTCAAACAGCTCTCATGTCACTGATTAATTTGTTTGTTATTTCAATCATTGCCAGTATACTCTTTAAGTTTTTTTTTTTGGGTAGATAACTAATTTGTTTAAACTTTGAGTCACCTGCAGATAATATTTTTAAGTTTTATGTCACAGGCAGGTAAGCATTTTAACGTGTGAGATTTAGCTAGTAAAATAAAACACCAATTTACACAATTATAATTATAAAGTTAAGGAAATTTATTATCAAATTTTAAAGATTAAAAAAATTATCTACACATGACTCAATTCAAAAAGATACTGTGCACTTTGACCTTAATAAGAAATTACGAACCAACTTTTATGGATAACCTATATATTAATTACAGCATATACGAGAATTCAATAATAAAACTATATAAAAAATTTATATCCAACGCAAATTCATATCTTTATTCATTTGCCAGGGCAAAGATTCTTCCCTTTTATATGGGTCTCTAAAGAAGAATGAATCATGAAACTGCCATCGTAAAAAGCAATGCACCTACCGCAAGAATCATGCCAATATTATTCGTTAAATTTATAATTTATCTAAAATCAAATTCAATGAAACTTTGATGCTTTTCAAACTGTAAATAACTATATATATATATTTATATGTTAATTAATGAGCCGAACAATATAAGGAGCCAAACCAGACACATGTTCAGTTTTATATGCTCTTATGTATGTGAATGTTTAATTTCCTCAGACAAATATGATTCTATAGAAGTGACCAAAAAATAAAAAGATTTTTTAGTATGAGAATGCCTCTATGGGAAAGTCCGAACCAATACTGCTTTTCCAATACCAAATTTGAGCAATATTAGACATTTTATTCCTTCTCCCTTTTTATTCCTAATCCGCCATGATTCATCACATCAAAAGAATCGGTGAGATAATATAAATTACTAAAATTTTGGGCATGATTATAATGGTAGGACCGTCTTTCAATTTCGGATTACTTAACTTATAATAATTGCCACTATCAACAGACTTAAAAGCTTAAGTTGGGTAAAGTGGAATTTTTTGTATATGCATGTATTCATGCATTCAAAGAAATAATAATACCAAAAAAATATTTTTTATCGAGTCATCTAGTATTTGGTAGTCAAGCTTCGACTAATTGGATAGAACCACAAGGTGATAAAGTTTTTCCAACAAATATTTAATTTAGTTGCATGCCTAGGATTTGAATTCAAAATCACATATTAAACTAGTATAGTATCAAACTAGCTGAGCAAAGTATAGGTGATCCAGAAAATATATTTTCATATAAAGCTTACATCTCATCTGTAGATTCTTCATTTTTTTTCTTTATATTATTTTAAAATATATATATATATCGAAAATGAATACATACCTACATACATATATATATATATATATATAAATATCCAGAACGTTGAATTCAGAGAACTTGGGATTTGGGAATATACAACTTTGGACCTTTTGCTTTTGGGAGTGGAGCTTTATTGGAATCTTAGATGAGAGAGGCAAAAAGCTTAGTAGATAAATCTATGGGCAATTGATGGATGAACCTATGAATAGGTAATGAGACATCCAATGTTCTTGGAAAGAACAGTTGCTATGGAGGCTTGACGTTGGATTATAGGGAGTGGGACAGTAAGGTTCAATATAGTCGTCCTACTCCAAATCATTCGGCTGACACCTTCGCTAAAATGAGAGTTTCTGGGCAATCTCTTTTCTTTTCTTTGATGTTGTTCCTCTATATATGTATTCAGAATCTGGTGCTTGCTAATATATCTGGAACTCTAGTTCCTTTAGTTTCTTAGTAGTATTTTTTTTTTGGGGAAGTCCTCTCTCTTTGCATAAAAAAAAAAAAAGAATGAAAAACAAAAGGTAATATTGAAGACATTCCAATATTCGTGGACAATAAATCATATTAATCAATAATATAAAAAATTTAGGAAGTCATGTTATTTACAAGTTATATTAAAGCTCATTTTGGGATATATGCAAAATATATGGGGTTCACTCTATTCAGTATCAATAAAAAGTATAAGATCTATAAAAATTACATTTTTTTATCAATCATGAATAGTGCTATTTATTTCTAATACTCCATATATATGATATAAGGGACTCATCACCCATATCTTATAATACATATATATATATATATAAATAGAAGTGTACCTTATGTACTGTTTATGTACAAGGTAAACTACACTATTAATAACTAATAAATAATACAGCTTTTTATAAATTTTATTATATATTGAAATTAAAATTAATGTATAGAAGCATACCATTTATAAGTTATAAATAATATAAATCGAATTCCATATTTATATAAATATGAGCTATGATCGGAATATCCTGCAAGTGTACAGGGTCAATCGCAGTAATAAAAATATCTCCAGAGTATTCCAGAGGTCGAACCCAAGGGAGGTTGTGATTTACTCAATTAGATAATTTTAGTCAAAACAACCAATTTATGAAAGTTAATCAAATATTAAACTAAAAGAAATTAACAATAAAGGCAACTAATTTGGTTTGATTCAATCACTGAGAATGTTAGGGAATTGGGTTTCATCTTCCTGGGACAACTAAAGTTACTCTTAACTTGACTCCTTATAATTATAGTGACAGTTATTTCTAAATTATCCTATTTACCTTTCAGTCAAATAGTCTGTATTTAATTAGGTTTTAATTCACTCTCGTGCAACTAAAATTCCTAATTAAATCTTGAAGTTATAACTAAAATCACCATAAACACCTAATTCTATCCCTAGAATTATTGTTTATGTCTATCTCTTTAGGTTTAGGCTCACTCTTCACCTTTCAGTCTATCAAGTTTACCCACAGAATGAATTTTATGGTGGCCAATCACAAAATCCTCAACAAAGCACAAAAGAGATAGATATAATCAAACATACATATATTGGAAAAATTCAATCATAGACAAGAGTCAAAATCTAGAGTAAACTCTAATTAATCCCAATTAAACTACATCCCTATCCCTAACTGAAAAGATTAGCTACGCATAAACATGGTTCTTAAATTTAACATGAGAATAATCTCCCAAATCATCTGAACAAAATCTAAAGAAAGAAAACTAGTGGAAGAATAGAAAGATTCAGCCTCACTACGCTTTCAATCCTCTCAGAATTTCCTTCCGAATGCTCTTCTTTAGCTCCAGAGAATTTGAAATTAATCTTCTAGGGCTTTGAATCCTCCTCCTCCCCCTCTCCCTTCAAATATATATATATATATATATATATCTCGTAAGAGGCTCACGGACCAATTACTTAAATTGCATTTAACTCTTTCACCCGGCGCCGTATGATGTCAATTTTTATTCAACCGGCGCCGGGTGAACAACCTCACATCCTTCCTCCGTGTTCCACCCGGCGCCGGGTGGATCAATACTGAGGTTGACCCGGCGCCGGGTCAACTCGTAATTCTGAGCCTCTGACGCCTCCTCACCCGGCCGTGGGTGAGAAAAATAAATGAGAACCGGATGAATTTTTCTTGGTGTCTTCTTGTCTCCTTTTTCACTCTAAAATCCTCATTTATCCTTCAAATTTTCCTGAAATGCAATTATATCTCAATTTAAATAGAATCATGCAAATTTAATATCAAAACTTAACATTTTTCAAGCAAAATGATATCAAATATGGGTATTTTATAGGTATAAAATAGACATATCAAATCCCCTCACACTTAAACTTTTGCTTGTCCTCAAGCAAACACTAAGCATAAGATAAAATTCACATTCACCTATTTCCAAATTTTAAGAACAATCTACTACCTATCTAGTCAAAGAGTACAATGTATAAATGAAATACTAAGCTCAATATCCAGCCAAAAAGTTCTTACTCATATTCACTAACCCAATGGTGTGTGTGTGCTGACCAACCTATAATTAGTGTCAATAACCAGCCAAACAAGTGGATTGAAAATTACGATACTTAGTTAGGAACTTGCAACATCTCAATTTAAAATCATACAAGTATCAATTTAAGAACAAGAGATCTTCAGGTTTCATTTCATGCTCTAATGCATTTTCTAATATTATTTTTCCCCGCACATTTTGTGCTTCAATTTTATCTGGGGATCATGCTTTTCTTTGGCCGTCATGCGCCCTTTTGACGCGAAGGTCTCGCATTTGTGATGTGTACCCCCGGTTACTCAAGCTAACATCACTTTGGCACAAAGATATCTTTGGCTCACTCATAGCTCACTTTGCACCTTTTGACGCGAAGGTCTCGCATTTGTGATGTGTACCCCCGATTACTCAGCACAGGTCGAACCAGTGGAGTGGAAATTTTTTTTTTTTTTTAATCAGCTTCCTGAGTCATGTCTCACAAATGATAATACTCATAATTCTAATTGAAACTAAGCAAGTTCAAAAATAAATATATAATTCACTATCTTACTTATTTGACTACTTATCTTCACTTCTCATAAGTTGGTTATTGTGCTCAATTTTTGGGTTTCATGATTCCTTTCTTATCATAATTGGCTGTCTATCTCACTTAGTTAATAATGAAATTTAAACTCACGACTTTCAAGATAGCAAATGTACTTAAATAGCAGGAAATAGATGACTGTCAAATCAACATTAGGAATGAATGCAAAGAATAAATTAGAAAAAATTTTCTTAGTCACCTATTTTTTTTTTTTTTCTAATTTATGCTTCCCCCCACACTTAGCACGAACACTGTCCTCAGTGTTAAAAGAAATTGATAGATAAGATAAGTGAAAAGAAAACTAATACTTCCCTGTCGTATGCTGGTGGTGGTTCAATTTTCTCTAAGTGTTCTGCAACTGCATCTCAGGTACTATTCTGGTCATACAAAATCTCAGAGGGAAGGGGTGAAGTAGATCAAAAGACAATCAAAAGAAAGAAAAAAAAAATCTACTTAATTAAAAAAAATTGAAAAAGACAGGGAAAAACTCTATGACAAAGAAAACTAAATGATCGAAATCATGATGGTGGAGACTGTCTAGCCTGGATCAGCTGATGTAGCAGCGCCTCAGTACGCTGCCGATGCTCCTCATCCCTCCTATCACGTTCAGCTTGTTCTCGTCTCATTTCCTCAATTGTTTTCTCCATACGGGTGATCTTCTTGAAAAGGCGCTTTAGCAGGCTGCGCTTGGATCGTGGTTGTTGAACCGGAACAGCTGGTTGTGATGATTCGGGTTCCTCTGCTGGTTGTTCTGGAGCAGCTTCAGCCTCAGCCTCAGCCATATCTTGTGCTTCGGGCACTGGTGGTGGTGGTCCTTCACCTTTTCTTCTCCAAATCGCATCCACTTTTATATATCCCAGGGAGCAAAGGGTCTTCTCAGATAAGACATCGTTATCAGTTGGCGTTCGGGCTACCTCCCCACTCACATCAACTCCCGCAGCCTCCATCAAAACATTAATCAGAACAGGGAATAAGAAGGCTGTCTTTTTGCGTTTGGCTAGGACGACTTCCCTGATAGAGCGGATGATGATATGTGCCAGTGGTATCCCTGGGATATTACCCATACCGTGTGTCATCTTGTGGAGGAAGTACAAGTCGGTGAATCGTACTTCATTCAGGCTGCTTGCGCGCGGTATGATATTGAAGCTCATGAGATATACCAGTAGTCTGTGAGGAATGGCCAGAGACTTTGCAAGAAAGGCTTGCCTTTGAGTACCCCTGGTGGAAGCCCATTGGATCTGAAGATCGTTCATGGCGTGGAGAATATTCCAAGTGGGATCCGAAGAAATCCAATCTCCAGTAGAGTTGAAAATAGGACCCTGTTGAGGAAGTCCTAAGATCTGAGATAGCCGCTCAGGTGTGATGATGACTGGAGTTCCCTTGACTGATGAAACAATATTCTGTTCAGTTTTCGAGTCCTTCTGTTCAATGTTGGCATAAAATTGTTTAACCAAGTTAGGATAGTGAGGTCCATATAATATGAGAATACCGCTCCATCCAAGTCGTTGATAGAATTGACTCAGATGAAATTGATCTTCAATTGCTGGATGGATAGTCTTCTCATAAATGAATGGGTTGTCCTTTCTTGCATTGTACCAGGCTTCATTATCGGCACTTGTAAATCTGTGTGAGTCAGGTAGAGGTGGAGCAGCTGCTGAATGAGATGAACTGGCGCTTGCCATATGTGTGTCTGAAAAACAAAGAGAAAGCTCTCTTACGTGCAATTCTCATCAAGAAAGTAATCAGAAATTAGGCACATGCAGTATCTAGCGGTGGTGTAACTGCATAACTAATGGTAGAATAAAATTTATAATCAACAGCTACCCAGTATATCTAATAATATAATAGACATAACAAAACAAAAGGGGTGGTCCCCACCAGCATGCATGAAAATATGCAAATCAGTCCCATCTAGGGGGTCCACACTAGAGTTGAAAGCAGTCAAATTAGTAACATGCAAATGTCATTTATCTGTACTCAAGTTTAAGAGGACCCAGAGGACACGCAAATCAAAAGACACACAATAGAATTGTTCACCTCAGCAAGGAATAGGGACTAGGAGTGTAAACATGCACAAATAGAATGCAGCCGCCATACGAAAGGTACATCAGAAACAACATATCCATTATTACGTCTCAAGGATGAGAGGTTTCTAATGCATTGCAGCATGTAAATAAAGAAAAACCACAGAGGCATATCATCGCGATTCTCAGAATGTCCGGGGACACTATTTCAGCCATTTGCTACTTCTAATCAATCAGCCCATAAAATTATTCAATATAAAGCACAAATCAAATGGGTTTGAAGTTGCTTAGATAATATCCCGTGTCAGCAATGGTGGCAACAATGGAAGAAACAAAGGGTAATAAACATACCTTGAGGCAAAAACCAAACTCTGAGTAAATAAATCACTAAACCCCAGACCACAGAACGATGAAAAACTGAGAACCCACGCGTTGAAGCTAAGGATTTGTTATATCCACGGTTCAGAAAGCGTAAAGACCAAAATCAATCGGTGGATCTTGAAGAGGATGGGATTTAAACGGTGGAAATGAGGAGAGATGGTTGAGAAATGACGAGAAAGTGGCCAAAAGCTTGACTTTGGGTGGTGGAGAGGAACTGCCGGCGAGAAGGGAAGAGAAACGGCCGAAAATGTGCGAGGAAGAAGACGCCTCCTCTGTTTAAACGTGACCACCCGGCGCCGGGTGGATCCAATTTAATGGACCCGGCGCCGGGTGTACGACTGGTTTTTTTTTTTTTTGACCCGGCGCCGGATGGGTCCAATTTAATGGACCCGGCGCCGGGTATTTTTATTCTTCCCCGTGCCTTTTTTTTTTTTTTTTTCGAAAATTTTCTAAAACTTTCTTAAAGAGCTGACACTCCCCCCACACTTAGAACGAAGCATTAACATAAAAATGAAAGAAATAAGGGGTTAGAAACTTCCCTGATTTATTGCTGAACCTTGTATTGGCTTGGAGACGAGTTCCACGCTCATGATTTCGAACCTAAAAGTCATTAGAAAACAAACGTAAGGAAAAGAGAAAAATAAAGATAGGAAGAAAGATTGGGTTGCCTCCCAATAAGCGCTAAATTTAATGTCTATAGCTAGACTAAGCCGTGGCAAGGATGTCAAACTTCATTTAGAGGCACTGATTGTGGTGCATCAACTGATTCCCCTTCATAATAGATCTTAAGCCTCTGACCATTAACCACAAAACGAATTCCATCAGGTCCTTGAACTTCCACAGCCCCATAAGAACGCACATCAGTAATTTCAAATGGTCCCGACCATCTGGATTTCAATTTTCCTGGAAAAAATTTAAGGCGTGAGTTGAATAATAACACTTTCTGTCCAACCTTAAATTCTCTCTTTATAATCCTTTTGTCATGCCAAGCCTTGGTTCGCTCCTTATAAATGTGAGCATTCTCAAAAGAATCCCGTCTAATTTCATCCAACTCAGTCAATTGGAGTAACCGTCGCTCACCTGCAGCTTTCAAGTCATAATTAAGAGTACGTATAGCCCAGTATGCACGGTGCTCTAGCTCTACAGGGAGGTGGCAAGACTTTCCATAGACCAATCTATAGGGAGACATTCCTAGAGGTGTTTTAAATGCAGTCCTATATGCCCATAATGCATCATTTAATTTTTGTGACCAATCTTTTCGAGATGCATTAACAGTCTTCTCTAGAATGCCTTTGAGTTCCCTATTAGAGACTTCAACCTGCCCACTAGTTTGAGGATGGTAAGTGGTGCTAGTTTTAAGATGACACCCATATTTCTTTAAGAGGGATTTAAATTGATAATTCTGAAAATGCACCCCATTATCACAAATAAAGGCTCGAGGGACACCAAATCTAGCAAACAACTGTTTCACAAATTTAACCACACTTGCGGCAATGTTATTAGACAATGCAACTGCTTCTACCCACTTAGTGACATAATCAACACCAACTAAAATGTACAAGTTACCGTTAGAAGGAGGAAAGGGACCCATAAAGTCAAGTCCCCAAACATCAAAGGGCTCAACTTCCAGAATTCCAGTCTGTGGCATCTCATGACGCTTACTAATGGAACCTGTCCTCTGGCACCTGTCACATTTTGTCACAAAAGTTTGTGCATCCTTAAAAAGGGTAGGCCAATAAAATCCACTTTGCAACACCTTTGCAGCTGTCTTGTCAGGACCATGATGCCCACCATATGGAGAGGAATGACAATGTTCTAAGATAGGAGTCATCTCCACCTCTGGTACACATCTTCTTATAATACCATTAGCGCATCGCCTGAAAAGTAATGGATCATCCCAAAGATAGTGTTTGACCTCTGCTAAAAATCTCTTCCTCTGATGAAAATTGAGATCCTCTGGAATAATGTCTGCAACTAGAAAATTAGCAATGTCAGCAAACCAAGGCAAAAATAACGGATCTAGTGCCCACAATTTTTCATCAGGAAATTCCTCCTTAATAGGAATATCAGATTTAGGCACATGCTCTAATCTGGACAAGTGGTCAGCAACCAAGTTTTCAGAGCCCTTTTTATCTTTAATTTCCCAGTCAAATTCTTGCAAAAGTAAAATCCATCTGATCAGACGAGACTTGGCTTCCTTTTTCTGCATCAAGTATCTAATAGCTGCATGATCAGTGTAAATAATGACCTTTGAAAGAGCAAGATATGATCTGAACTTATCTAGAGCACACACCACAGCCAAAAATTCTTTTTCAGTGGTAGCATAATTGAGCTGTGTATCATCTAAGACCCTACTTGCATAATAAATTACATGCAACTTCTTGTCTTTTCTTTGTCCTAATACTGCTCCAATAGCATAATCACTAGCATTACACATCAACTCAAAAGGAATGCTATAGTCAGGGGACACAACAATAGGAGCAGAAATTAAGGCCTTTTTCAAATAATTGAAAGCATTCAAACAACTGTCATCAAAGATAAAAGGAACATCTTGAACAAGTAGGTTAGTTAAAGGCTTAGCAATTTTAGCAAAATCTTTAATAAATCGCCTATAAAAACCTGCATGTCCAAGGAAACTCCTAACAGCTTTTACCGTTGTGGGCGGAGGTAAGTTTTCTATAACATCTACTTTAGCACGATCTACCTCAATCCCTTTTGCAGAAATTTTGTGCCCCAAAACTATACCTTCAGTCACCATGAAGTGGCATTTTTCCCAATTGAGCACTAGGTTTTTCTCCTTGCACCTCTGCAAAACTCTTGCGAGATTAGACAAACAGATATCATAAGAGTGGCCAAACACAGAAAAATCATCCATGAAAACTTCAATTATATCCTCAACCATGTCAGAAAAGATAGCCATCATGCACCGTTGAAAAGTAGCAGGTGCATTGCAAAGACCAAAAGGCATCCTCCTATAGGCAAAGGTGCCATAAGGACAAGTAAATGTGGTCTTTTCTTGATCTTCAGGGGCAATGGGGATCTGAAAGTATCCTGAATAACCATCAAGGAAACAGTAATAGTCATGCCCAGCTAGTCTCTCGAGCATATTATCAACAAATGGCAAAGGAAAGTGGTCTTTGCGTGTCGCCTCATTTAATTTCCTATAGTCAATACAAACACGCCAGCCAGTAACCGTTCTTGTAGGAATGAGTTCATTCTTCTCATTTGAGACCACTGTTATTCCACCCTTCTTAGGAACAACCTGCACAGGACTCACCCAAGAACTGTCAGAAATTGGATAAATTATACCTGCATCAATGAGCTTGAGAACCTCAGCGCGTACAACTTCTTTCATATTAGGATTCAATCTCCTTTGATGCTGAACTTTTGGTGTAAAATTTTCTTCCATTAAAATCCTGTGCACACAAAGTGAAGGGCTAATACCCTTTATGTCATATATGCTCCAGCCAATAGCAGTTCTATGCTCCCTTAGAATTCTCAATAATTTTTCTTCCTGTTCAGAATTTAAATGAGCAGAGATAATGACAGGAAAGCTACTAGAGCTGCCCAAAAATGCATATTTCAAATGAGATGGAAGTTGTTTTAACTCAACTTGCAGAGGTGATTGTTCAGAAGACGGTGGGAGTGACTTCCCTTGTCCTAATGCCTCAAATTTTCTAAATTGTGATGTATATATAGGACCTGAACCTTCTAATTTCTTCACAGAATCAATAAAATTAACCTCTTCCACATGTTCATTAAGGTTCAATGCAATGCATGCTTCTAAAGGATCTTTATATAATTGTTTGATAGCATGTTCTTCAACTACTTTATCAATTATATCAACTCTAAAGCAAGATGCTCCAGTTTCATGAAATTTCATAGCCCTTGAAAATTGAAATTCTTCTCGCTCATCACCTACTCTCAAAATTAATTTTCCAGCGGGCACATCAATCAAGGCCCCAGCAGTTAACAAGAATGGCCTTCCAAGAATTAAAGACACATCTAAATCATCATCAGTATCCAATACTACAAAATCAGCAGGAATAATAAGATTACCGACTTTTACGAGCACATCCTCCATAATTCCCATTGGGTATCGTACTGATCTATCGGCCAGTTGTAGAGTCATACCTGTGGGCTTCAGCTCTGTAACCTCGAGCTTCTTACACAAAGAGTAGGGTAATAAATTTATACCTGCTCCAAGGTCACATAAACAATGTTTAACAAGTTGAGAGCCTATAACACAAGGAATAGAAAAACTCCCTGGATCCTTTAGCTTTTGGGGCAACTTCTTTTGCAGGATGGCACTGCATTCTTCATTCAAAGGGACCAGAGCACAATCTTCCAAACTTTGCTTGTTAGATACTAGCTCCTTGAGGAATTTGACATAAGATGGCATATTCGCTAGTACTTCAGCAAAAGTGATGTTGATGCGAAGCTTTTTGAACATGTCGAGGAACTTCTTGAACTTGACATCATGCATCTTCTTTTGAATGCGTTGTGGAAAAGGAATAGGAGGAACATATGGTTTAATTTCAGTAGGTGTAGGATGATCCTGAGCAACATCTTTGGAATTAAGTTTCTCATTGTCCTTCTCATGTGCGCCCTTTTTCAAACTCTCATCTTTTTCCTTTGAATTTTGTTCTTCTCTCACAGCTTCTTTTAACTCCTTTCCACTTCTCAATGTAATTGCCATAGCTTCCTCTTTCGGGTTCACCTCTGTGTTACTGGGAAACTGCCCTGGATTCCTTTCAGCCACTAATTTAGCCAGGTTATTCATCTGAACTTCCATATTTCGAATTGCAGCTTGAGTGGCATTGTTTGTAGTGACTTGGCTAGCCATGAATTGATCAAAATTCTTGTTTACCGCTGCTTGACTAACCATGAACTGATCCAGATTTTTGTTAGTGGATGCTTGACCAGTTAAGATCTGAGAGAACATATCCTCTAACTGCGGAGTCTTCCCTGTAGATGATGTAGGAAACTGAGGAAGTGCCTGAGTCTTATGCTGCTGAAATCCTGGTGGTGCTGATGGAGTTTTCCAAGAGAAGTTCGGATGATTCCGCCACCCAGGATTATATGTGTTTGAGTATGGATCATTTTTCCGTTGCAGTAGTTGTGGACGTTCGGCATTGGAACCCATATAATTGACTTCTGCATTCCCTTCAATCATATGCACACATGTGTCCTCAGTATGGCCTGATCCCCCGCATGCAGAACATAACTCTTTAGGAAGATTTTGATTATTGCTCTGTTGTTGGAAAAGAAACTCTATGCGTTGATTTAGCTTCTCTAGCTGTGCAGACACATCAGAGCGAGAGTTAACTTCATTGACAGGTACTCTCCTGCCTCGTACTCCTTTTTGTCTAGTCTGAGTTGCCACTTGATCATAGATACTCATCATCTCTTCAGCAGTTAAATTACCATCCCTTGCAGCAATATCCACTAGAGACTGGGAGGTAGGGTTCAAAGCATTATAAAACAGTTTAGCAAGCATCATATCTTGAAATCCATGATGGGGACACTCATATAAGTAATCCTTGAATCGATCCCAAGCTTCATAGAAAGGCTCACCATCCAGTTGTGCAAAGAGATATATCTTATCCCTCAGATCTACAGTCCTCTGAGGGGAGTAAAACTTGGCAATGAATGCATCGTAGATCTCCCTCCATGATGTCAAAGAGTTTTCTGGTAGATTAAGGATCCATCTTCGAGCACTATCCTTCATGCAGAAGTTGAAGCATCTCATTTTAAGCTCCTCTGAAGTCAGACCATTAGGAGGAAGTTGATCAATCCGATTGTAAAAGTCCTTCAAGAAACCCAATGCATCTTCACCCATTCGACCATGAAAGTTTGGCAAAGAGTTTAAGTGAGTGGTCTTAAACTCATAGTTCTTTGCGTTATCAGATAGCCTGATACAAGATGGACTGTCATACACCGCAGGCTTGTCTGCATCCCTCCAAAATAGACGATTTGGATTTTGAACAATTGGATTTCTATGCGGGATTATTTGATCATCTTCAAGCAGGTTATTGATGTTATCAAGATTATCATGATTCGCACGATCGTTTTGAGCCATCTCTCTTCTTCTAGCTCGATTTGCCCTGCAAGCACGTTCAATTTCAAAATTAATAGGAGTCAAATCAGAAGTACTATTGAGACTTTTGGATCTCAATAACATGGAAGAGAAAAGTAAATTCAAGAAAATTAATAAGAGAAAAAGAAAGACTAAAATTAATAATTCAGCAATTCATTAGCCTCCCCGGCAACGGCGCCAAAAACTTGATCGGAATATCCTGCAAGTGTACAGGGTCGATCGTAGTAATAAAAATATCTCCAGAGTATTCCAGAGGTCGAACCCAAGGGAGGTTGTGATTTACTCAATTAGATAATTTTAGTCAAAACAACCAATTTATGAAAGTTAATCAAATATTAAACTAAAAGAAATTAACAATAAAGGCAACTAATTTGGTTTGATTCAATCACTGAGAATGTTAGGGAATTGGGTTTCATCTTCCTGGGACAACTAAAGTTACTCTTAACTTGACTCCTTATAATTATAGTGACAGTTATTTCTAAATTATCCTATTTACCTTTCAGTCAAATAGTCTGTATTTAATTAGGTTTTAATTCACTCTCGTGCAACTAAAATTCCTAATTAAATCTTGAAGTTATAACTAAAATCACCATAAACACCTAATTCTATCCCTAGAATTATTGTTTATGTCTATCTCTTTAGGTTTAGGCTCACTCTTCACCTTTCAGTCTATCAAGTTTACCCACAGAATGAATTTTATGGTGGCCAATCACAAAATCCTCAACAAAGCACAAAAGAGATAGATATAATCAAACATACATATATTGAAAAAATTCAATCATAGACAAGAGTCAAAATCTAGAGTAAACTCTAATTAATCCCAATTAAACTACATCCCTATCCCTAACTGAAAAGATTAGCTACGCATAAACATGGTTCTTAAATTTAACATGAGAATAATCTCCCAAATCATCTGAACAAAATCTAAAGAAAGAAAACTAGTGGAAGAATAGAAAGATTCAGCCTCACTACGCCTTCAATCCTCTCAGAATTTCCTTCCGAATGCTCTTCTTTAGCTCCAGAGAATTTGAAATTAATCTTCTAGGGCTTTGAATCCTCCTCCTCCCCCTCTCCCTTCAAATATATATATATATATCTCGTAAGAGGCTCACGGACCAATTACTTAAATTGCATTTAACTCTTTCACCCGGCGCCGTATGATGTCAATTTTTATTCAACCGGCGCCGGGTGAACAACCTCACATCCTTCCTACGTGTTCCACCCGGCGCCGGGTGGATCAATACTGAGGTTGACCCGGCGCCGGGTCAACTCGTAATTCTGAGCCTCTGACGCCTCCTCACCCGGCCGCGGGTGAGAAAAATAAATGAGAACCGGATGAATTTTTCTTGGTGTCTTCTTGTCTCCTTTTTCACTCTAAAATCCTCATTTATCCTTCAAATTTTCCTGAAATGCAATTATATCTCAATTTAAATAGAATCATGCAAATTTAATATCAAAACTTAACATTTTTCAAGCAAAATGATATCAAATATGGGTATTTTATAGGTATAAAATAGACATATCAAGCTACCCATTCTTATTTGAACTTGCACTGGATGGTGCTTTTATTTGAGAGCAAATTAGATAAGTCTCAATGGGAAAGGACAATGTTTTTTAAGTTATAACTCTAGAACATAATTAGTAAATAGCAAGTTAGTACTTATCATTAACTAAGTGCATGTTTGGCTTCAGTTATGAAACCAAGTTTTGAGTTCAAAATGGAGTTTGGGGAAATTTGTATATATTTAGCTGAATTTTGCTTATCTGCTGGAGAATCAATTTTGAGCCAAAATGTGGTTTTCGCATAAGCAAATGGTTACCTGTTTCTCCATTCAAATTCTTCATTCTCATTTGCATTTATTTTAAAGTCAGATCAAAATAGACCAATAAAAATGAAAAAAAATAAAAAAAATAAAATTTTCGTAAAATTCCTCCTATGTAATGACTAAAATATCCCTTCAAAATTTTATTTTCCATGGATTACATCATGTAAAAAAATGTTACATCAGATATATTATTTTCTCAATTAAATAAATAAAGATTAAATTTTAGTTCAAATAAATTAAATTAATTATGGGATAGAGTTTAAACTCAATTTAAAAAAAAATTAGGAGTTTTGTTAAAATCAATTTTTAAATAAATCATCTAAATATAAATACGTTAGTTCAAAACCAATTTTTATCATAACTACGTTACAAAATTAATTTTATTAAAACTTATTTTTAACTAACTGAAAACTAAATGAACACTAATACATGGTCTTACCTATAAAATTTTAAGCAAATTCAAGGTAAGCCGCATCATTTATTGTTTATATTGAAATTGAAATTAATATATAGAAGTGTACTATTTACAAGTCATAATTAGTATGACTCATCTCATATTTCATATTTAATAAGAGCCGACCCATTTTCATTTGATCTTATATTGGATGGTGTGCTACCTTTATTTGAGGGCAAATTAGATTGGTAAGTCTCAATCGAACTTTGGAAAGAACAGTGTTTTGAGTTCTAACCCTCACAGGATAATTAATTAACAGTGTTTTGAGTTCCAACCTTTCTTTCTTTCTTTTGTTTTTTCTTAAGATTTAAGTTTACAAAAATTGTTTAGAGTCATGCAGTTCTGTTGTTATGCAGTTTTTATTCTCGTAATGCTATAAAGTAAAAAATTGGAACTCTGCAATCTTACTACAGTCCTATAGTGAAACAGTATTAGAGAAAAAAGATATTAAGAAAGTAAAAATATACAAATGCTCTTTTTACCTATAATATTTAATTTCAAGAAAAAAAAAATCAAAGTTGCCACAACAGCAACGTAGTATAGTATGGGGCCCCAATTCCTGTTAACTAATACAACTTCTTACTTACATACAAAATCCTAGGCACAAGAATTTAATTGGTTGTGTTTATGTCTAATCAAATCATTGATAAAATTTGTTAACAACTACTCTCCCTCATTCATAAAAATGGTAATTTTAGAATTTTTATCACAAATTAAGAAAGTTATTAAATGACTTAAAATATTGTAAAATTTAGTAGTATTTTATCAAAATATAGTGCATTACATGTGTGAACACCCCATTTTGTCCGGATATTTTACAAGAAAAAAGTAAAAAAAAAAATAAAAACAAAAAATAACAATAATAAAATAAAATAAAATAAAATAAAACTAATTTAAAAAAGAAACAAAATAATAATAATAATAATAATGAAAAGAAGAAGAAGAAAGGAAATAGAAAAGAAAAAACACAAAACCAAAAAAAAAACTAATTGATAAAAATGAAACTAAAAAAAAAAGGGAGATTGTGGGCTTGTGACTTGGGCCAAGGGCCCTCAGAAAAAAAAAAAAAGAAAAGAAGTAGGCATCAGAAAAAAGAGAATGGGAGCAACAGAAGAGAAAAGAAACAAGGACACGACAGACCGAGGGAGCGTGACACTGGAAGAAAAGAAACTGAGGGAGTCAGGCGCCAGAAAGGAAGGGCTGAGGAAGCAGAGGAGAGAGAGAAGCAGTCGCGGGAAAGAAAGGAGAGAGAGACCAGAGGAGAGAAACACGCAAGGCCAGAGGATGCGTGGGGGCAGAGACAGCCGCGGACTGAGAGAAAAGACGAGACCGAAAAGAACAGAAGGGAATAGAAGGAGGCGTACACGAAAGAGAAAAGAAAGGGAGGCGATGGCAGGAGGACCACGCACTCGGGAACCTTATAAAAGATCCAAATGAGACCGAGAAAAGGGGGGATCTTCAGCAGGGAGGGAGGAGAATCCGAGGAGGCATCCGAAAACAGAGGGGGCTGAACCGAGAAACTGGGAGAGCCACGAAGAAGCAGACGGAGGCCGAGAGAGAAAAAACCAGAGGCTCAAGGTGGAGGGAGACCGAGATCGAGATCGAGACCGAGGCAAAGAATGGAGGAACCGAAGAAAAACCATGGAGGAAGCTTGAGGCCGTGAGGGGGGCGAGAAAAAACTTCATTCTGAACTGAAAAATAGAGGGGGGCCTCGGGTGGAGCTCCAGCACGATGGAGACTGGACCGAAGGAAGAAAGGAGGTAGAGGACGATGGTGAGCAACTCAAACCTGAACTGAAAGTAGAGGAAGCCGCGAGACGGAAGTGAAGAACGGAGGCACCTGAAAAAACAGGGGGGGCGAAATCGTGAGGAACAAGCCCTAGAGATTTTGGGAAAAAATCTGAGGCAGGGATTTCGGAGCCATGGGGACCGAGGAAGAGAACTGAGACGAATTCGTAGAGGAGTAACCCGGAGAGGACGGAGAATAGCAGCACAGAGGCAGAGGAGGAGATTGGAGACCATGGAGCTGTGACCGCGAGATAGGAGGAAAATCAAGAGGAATAGCAAAGATTTTGGGGTCACACGAAAATCCGCACAGACAAGGTACGCTAGGAATTGGGAATTGAGTGGCCGGGATCCACTATGCAGTGATCATTGTTTTAATTACGCCTCCTATTTTGATTACTGCTCATCTTCCATAATCCTGCTTGTGAACTTTGGAATCATAGGCTCAGATTGTTCATATTGTTTTTTGAACTACCTATGCAAAATCTTGTTAGCTTTGAATGCCTAAATTGGAAATCGGGACACTTAAGTTTGTTAGCCTGAGACTTTTCCCTGTCCAGCGCTGGTTGTTTTTGTGATGAATTAACCATGGCTTGAGCTCGTAGACCTCATATTCCATTGGTTAAGGAACGTGTAGTCATTAGGAAATCCAGTGGCTGTTTTTGGGGTTAGCTTGTAGCCGTGCAAACACTGAGGATAAATGGTATGTATGTCTAAAGTAAGTAAGGAACTTGGCAGTGGAATTGATGTTAACTGATAAAGCTTCGGGTGAGTTGAGAGATCAAGCTTCGAATGACCCCGTGTGTGTTTCCAGTCGTGAATCCTCAATAGTCCGTACCGTCTCCTCATTGGGCCTTGAAAGCGCTGGTCCGTTTTCTCATGAGCCATTGTTGACATGTGTGTTTGCCTCTCCTTATGGGCAGGGCCTTAGGAGCATTGGGGGTGAACATGTTGATCTGTTTTTTTTTCTCTATGGGCCTGATGCGGAGAGGCCTGCTATGAGATTTTTTTTTTCTGTTTTTTGTTTTGTTGTTGCCTTTGTGTGGGCCTGTCATCGGAAGCCCCGGAAGCCCATAGGGATGTATGGGTATATTACAAGGAATCACATATAATAAGTCCCAACAATTTTTAGCACATAAAGTTTGTTTTCTTAATAAATAAATAAGAGGTAGTAAAGGGAATAAATAAATAATTGCCTATGTAATTACGACCGGTGAGGTTTTGAGCTCACACAAGTGCCTCCGTTAATCAGGACGTCGTGTAGGTCTGCAAGTCCGCTTTGTGCTAAATGATTTGGCAATGTAGTATATGAATAATATGTGTTGATTTTATAACAGAAATAGCCGACTTAGTATATATACCACGTGGGTTTTTGGAATTCGCGTAGGTATGCAAGTTTATTGAGTTATCGTGTGAGATTACGAATCCACGTGGATATCTCAGTTAGATGGCGTTCTTGAAAATGATTATATTAAAAAAAAAGTTTAATAACAAATAAATAATAAGTATATAAACAAATAAACAAATTTTGATAAAATAATAAGTTTCTTTCCAATTTTATTATTATCTCAAAATGAAGGAACAATAGTATTTTCTAAATTCTCACCTTAGTTATGCAATAAATTCTTTACACCGCGAGGTTTAGAGCTTCCGCAGGTAATTAAGGAACCGATCTATCGGGTATGACTGCGAGTTTACCGGAGATGAATTGGTTTTCTTTCAAAAGAAAAAATCTCAAAAGTACAAAAATATGTTATTTCAAAAAATAAAAAATCAGATAAAAACGTTTTCAAATTCCAAAAAATAAAAGAAATGTTTTCAAAACAAAATAAAATAAGAGTAAGTAAGTGGAACTAAATTGTATTTTTGCAAATTAAAACACACCAACTCAATCTCAGAAAATCGTTTTGATTGCAAAAAGGTGAATTATTTTCAATTAACTTTCTCTTATTACAAAAATTAAAAAAATATCAACCAAGTGACACGCATTTATAGTTCCGAACTACGTGAACTTTGATCCCCATCGCAGGGTACGTAGGCCCCAGGCTCTGATCCTGGGTCAAGTCCGCCTTTGTAAATAAATAAATATTTTCTGATTTATTTGGTGTTTTTCCCTTAATTTAATTCCCAATTTATTTTCTCAAATCCCTTTTTCCTCATTTTCTAAAGTAATTTATTTTCCTTATTCTATTATCCAAATTTTCTTAATTTCTTTTTTCTCTACCTACTTTCTCGCATGTGAATTATAAAAGGAAAACCAAAATATATTTTTAAGCCGTACTAATTTACACAATCAATGTAAGGTAACCGTTCATAGGGACGGGTGTTGTGGGGTGCCTAACACCTTCCCCACACACAATCGACTTCCGAATCCAACTCTGGTTACGCAGACCATCCTTTTCTTTTTAATTCGGTTTCCCAAGATTTTTCCTTAAAATTTTGGTGGCGACTCCTCACAAGTCGGTTTTCATTCGAAAACCAGATTTGTTCTCTTTTTTCCTTCCGTCGCATTTTTCCGGGTGCGACAACATGAATTATATTATGTTTTTTATTATCTTTCCAGTATTAATCTTAATAAGTAAACTTATATATTTTACGGTTACCGATACATTTAATGAAAATTCTTTAATGGTTTGATCGAACCATAAATGAATGAAGGAGAATTTTCCCTAAAAATTTTACTTTTCATAATTGCCAATGACCCATGGGAACTCGGAAAAAAGAATAAAGAAGATAGTGACTACAATTTATTAATGTATAAAGTATTATTAAATAAGGGTAATTTGGAAATAATGAAAAAAATTTCAGTTACTAATTATTATCTTGGTAAGTGTGTGATAGTTAAAAGTTCACTATAAACTAGAATGGAGGAAGTATTCAGGAGTAGTATTATTTAACATGTAATTAAATATAATATGAGAAGATGAACGTGAGGTGGCGGGAAAAGAAAGTTGGTTAGGAGTGAAGAGAACGACGACGTTCTTCGGCTATTTCAACTTTCACGCAAAAACAAAAAAGAAAGGAACAAGTGGAAGGGATATATTATTATGTGATCCTCCATCCTTTCTCAATCAAAGCTCCCTTCTTAAAATATTTAATTTTTTCTTTTTTTTTAAATAAATAACTATCGCCAAGCAGATAAAAAAAAAAAAAAGAGGGAATGAAGTAAGGAAGTGGATAAAAACATGGGAAACGTAGGTAGGATTTTTTATGTATGTGAATGTTTAATTTCTTCAGACAATTATGATTCTATAGAAGTGACCAAAAAATAAAAAGATTTTTTAGTATGAGAATGCCTCTATGGGAAAGTCCGAACCAATACTGCTTTTCCAATACCAAATTTGAGCAATATTAGACATTTTATTCCTTCTCCCTTTTTGTTCCTAATCCCCCATGATTCATCACATCAAAAGAATCGGTGAGATAATATAAATTACTAAAATTTTGGGCATGACTATAATGGTAGGACCGTCTTTCAATTTCAGATTACTTAACTTATAATAATTGCCACTATCAACAGACTTAAAAGGTTAAGTTGGGTAAAGTGGAATTTTTTTTATATGCATGTATTTATGCATTCAAAGAAATAATAATACCAAAAAACTATTTTTTTTATCAAATCTTCTAGTATTTGGTAGTCAAGCTTTGACTAATTGGATAGAACCCCAAGATGACAAAGTTTTTCTAACAAATATTTAACTTAGTTGCATACCTAAGGTTTGAATTTAAAATCACGAATTAAACTAGTATAATCTCAAACTAACTCAGCTAAACATTGGTGATTCATAAAATATTTTTTTTATATAGAGCTTACATTTCATCCGTAGATTCTTCATTTTTTTCTTTATATTATTTTAAAATATATATATCGAGAATATATATATATATATATATATATCCAGAACGTTGAATCCAGAGAACTTGGGATTTGGGAACATACAACTTTGGACCTTTTGCTTTTGGGAGTGGAGCTTTATTGGAATCTTAGAAGAGAGAGGCAAAAAGTTTAGTATATAGGGAGTGGGACATTAAGGTTCAATATGGTCGTCCTACTCCAAATCATTCGGCTGACACCTTCGCTAAAATGAGAGTTTCTGGGCAATCTCTTTTCTTTTCTTTGATGTTGCTCCTCTAGGTATTCAGAATCTGGTGCTTGCTAATATATCTGGAACTCTAGTTCCTTCAGTTTCTTAGTAGTATTTTTTTTTTGGGGAAGTCCTCTCTCTTTGCATAAAAAAAAAAAAGAATGGAAAACAAAAGGTAATATTGAAGACATTCCAATATTCGTGGACAATAAATCATATTAATCAATAATATAAAAAATTTAGGAAGTCATGTTATTTACAAGTTATATTAAAGCTCATTTTGGGATATATGCAAAATATATGGGGTTCACTCTATTCAATATCAATAAAAAGTATAAGATCTATAAAAAGTATAAATATGAGCTACCCATTCTTATTTGAACTTGCACTGGATGGTGCTTTTATTTGAGAGCAAATTAGATAAGTCTCAATGGGAAAGGACAATGTTTTTTAAGTTATAACTCTCAGAACATAATTAGTAAATAGCAAGTTAGTACTTATCATTAACTAAGTGCATGTTTGGCTTCAGTTATGAAACCAAGTTTTGAGTCCAAAATGGAGTTTGGGAAAATTTGTATATATTTAGCTGAATTTTGCTTATCTGCTGGAGAATTAATTTTGAGCCAAAATGTGGTTTTCGTATAAGCAAATGGTTACCTGTTTCTCCATTCAAATTCTTCATTATCATTTGCATTTATTTTAAAGTCAGATAAAAATAGACCAATAAAAATGAAAAAAAATAAAAAAAATAAAAAAATAAAATTTTCGTAAAATTTCTCCTATGTAATGACTAAAATATCCCTTCAAAATTTTATTTTCCATGGATTACATCATGTAAAAAAATGTTACATCAGATATATTATTTTTTCAATTAAATAAATACAGATTAAATTTTAGTTCAAATAAATTAAATTAATTATGGAATAGAGTTTAAACTCAATTTAAAAAAAAATTAGGAGTTTTGTTAAAATCAATTTTTAAATAAATCATCTAAATATAAATACGTTAGTTCAAAACCAATTTTTATCATAACTACGTTACAAAATTAATTCTATTAAAACTTATTTTTAACTAACTGAAAATCAAACGAACACTAATACATGGTCTTACCTATAAAATTTTAAGCAAATTCAAGGTAAACCGCATCATTTATTGTTTATATTGAAATTGAAATTAATATATAGAAGTGTACTATTTACAAGTCATAATTAGTATGACTCATCTCATATTTCATATTTAATAAGAGCCGACCCATTTTCATTTGATCTTATATTGGATGGTGTGCTACCTTTATTTGAGGGCAAATTAGATTGGTAAGTCTCAATAGAACTTTGGAAAGAACAGTGTTTTGAGTTCTAGCCCTCACAGGATAATTAATTAATAACAAGTTTATAGCTAATGTTAACCAGGGCTTGGGTGTCTCCTGCGGCCCTCCTTCCAACCTTTCTTTCTTTCTTTTTGTGTTTTCTTAAGATTTAAGTTTAAAAAAATTGTTTAGAGTCATGCAGTTCTGTTGTTATGCAGTTTTTATTCTCCTAACGCTATAAAGTAAAAAATTGGAACTCTGCAATCTTACTGCTGTCCTATAGTGAAACAGTATTAGAGAAAAAGATATTAAGAAAGTAAAAATATATACAAATGCATGACTCTATGACTCTAAAATATATATCTTTTTATCTATAATATTTAATTTCAAAAAAAAAAAAAATCAAAGTTGCCACGACAGCAACGTAGTATAGTATGGGGCCCCAATTCCTGTTAACTAATACAACTTCTTACTTACATACAAAATCCCAGGCACAAGAATTTAATTGGTTGTGTTTATGTCTAATCAAATCAGTGATAAAATTTGTTAACAACTACTCTCCCTCATCATAAAAATGGTAATTTTAGAGTTTTTTCTCACAAATTAAGAAAGTTATTAAATGACTTAAAATATTATAAAATTTAATAGTATTTTACCAAATTGACCTTAATTTAAATTATCTTATTAAATGATGCATTTGATATTAATGAAAGGTAAAATAATAAAACAAGTAATTAATATTTTGTTAAAATTTTAAAGCAACAAATAATATAAAAATTTTAAAAGCTTTAGAGTAATCATTATTATGAACCAGAGGAAGTGGAAAGGAATAATAATAATAATAATGGATACAAGTCATTTTTTTGGTTTCTTTTTTTCTTAAAATATTTTATTGTTAACTACGCTTTTTCTTTATTAAAAATGGTATCTTTTAGAATTTGAAAAAAGAAAAGATTAATTCAGTAAAGAAGGGTTCAAAATTCAAATCATGCATTCCCTGTTTGATGCTGCTAATGTGTCATTAAACGAGTCTTCAAAGTTCAAACCATCAAGGTTTTCAAATTAATATCTCTAGTTTCATTGGCAAATACTAAAGGTTATTATTAAAACTAGAAATTTAGGAGATTTTTTTGCCAAATAGAAAATTAGAAGAACAGACATGTAAGCACACGTATATTGTATCAAATACTAAGTTTAAAAAATATTCATAATATTATTTATAATTTATAAATAGTAGATGTTACAGTAAATTTTATTTTATATATATATATGTATGTATGTATATTGAAATTAATGTATTTGGCAAAACATTCAAGGTATATGAGTGATATTCATAAAAAAAAAAAGGTATATGAGTGATGAATGATGACAAAGATTGGATGTAATTTAAATTAATTTAATTTAAGGTATTTAGCAAAGATTGGCTTGCTAATCACAGTTTGTTACAAGATATGGTTTTTTTCTTGGTGAAAAGCTTGTTACAAGTTCTCTTCCTCATCGTCTTCCCACGGACAGTTTGATGCAGTTATTGTTTAGGTGATCCATGGAATGCCCAATAAAAGGTACTTTTTTTTGCCAGGCCCAATAAAAGATACTAAACTTTGGGGAAAAAAGCTCCTGTTCAGTTAGTTTCACATTTAAAAATTTTGCAATGTGTCTGTTTCTTTTGTTCGAGTGGGCCTATTTGGCCAGAAGAGCTGCCAATTCTATTGGAGGCCAAAATACCAAGTAGACATTGGGCTCTATGCCCTCCTCTTTACCAAAAACAAAAAAACCAAGTAGACAACCTTGGTGTCTATTTTCTTTTATCATCTCTATTTTTTGGATTTGAAGTAAGAAAAAGAAATCTATTAGAGACCAACTTGAAATATATTTTCGCACCCAAAAAAAATTTGAAATATATTTTATTTGAAAATCACCAAATTGAAAAGATATAATTGAATGGCAACACAAGCACGTTATTTTCATTAGTTATTAGGATTCATTTTATTTTATTTTCGTAGGAATAGGTACGTCAATACTATTTTCCAAAGGCGAGTCGCTTTTTCTTAAGGGAAATTCTCTTATCAACAATTATTGATTTTTTTAAAATATCTGCTTCCTTGTGGCGTTTAATAATAAATTTAGGATTTTAAAACTTGCTTTTCAAATATTTTATTCTCTCCCATTGGTATAAATTGTATTTAATAGAGTTCATTGGTATCATGTGATTTATATAATTGATCCTGCCTATTGGGATAAGATTAATGTTGTTGTTATTATTGCTGGTATAAATTGTCATTTTGAAACTTTTATAATTAATAAAAAATGTTTGCCACTTTTAAAATTTCGGAAAAGCATTAAATACCAGTCCATGATACTGATTGCTTACACTTCAGCAACTATATTAATATCATGATCACAGGACTCCAATGGTGTGGCATGTATATACACATTTAATTAATAATTAACATTAACATTAACAAGTATATATTATCACATGGATTAAAAATGAGAGATAATTAATTAACAATCTCAATTTCTCTAAAAGTTATAATATTTTTTAAAATTATCTTTATTTAATTTCTCTTTCTCTCTTAGATACATTAAATAGGAGTATTTTTTTTGAAATGTATAATATATATTTCCTCGTATACTATAAATGATTTTATATTTAGAATTAGCGTAAAAGACCCTATATTTAGAACCGAAGGAAATATAGATTAACGAGGAAAATATAGAGGTGAAGTATATAAATATTTAAATTAGGAGCAATGCTAAATTGAGTAAATGAAATTTTGATCATCAATATATATCTTCAACCTGAAAATAATTTTGACAATTAATAACAGTGTAATTAACAAACTATACTACATTGCCATATCACTCAAATTAAATTTACAGAGGATGAACACAAACAACGATACATCCATTACAATTGCCTTTTCCTACACAAGCTGAAAATTATACCTTCAAATTTACAAAAAAAAAAAGGAAAAAGAAGAAAGGAAATTCCTTTTAGTTTTGAGATGCATGCTAACATTTTCAACTTCTAAAACAGCTAGAAATATTCTCAATATGACTTTTGCATTGGATCCTTTTTTATGTCACAGTCTTGTCCAATTGATATTATGCATATTATATGTATATATTATATTGAAGTCAAAATAGAGCATCTAGTATAAAATTAAAGATATCACATTCTGCCTACCAAAAAAAAAAAAGATATCACATTCTTCTTGACAAAGGGAACACGTATATATTATATTGATGTCACATTCTTGTCTAATTGATATTATACATATTATATGTATATATTATTTTATAAAATCGTAACTATTATAAAAATATAATTTTATAATTGTATAATTGTAAAAAAAATATTTTTTTGTTTTTAAACATAAACATTAGAAATCAAAAGTGAAAAAAAAACATCATGGGCATAAGGCAGACAGAATGGGGTTTGGCAGGAGAGAGGCCGAACCCCAAACTATAAGCTAGCAATGACTGAACAATGTTATCGCAGTAGTGCCACTGAGAGTGAGAGAGACGGTGGAGCGGTCCCGTGATCAAGAAAGCTTCATCAGGTCAGTTTTCCTCACAAAGAGCCCATGGAACCCGCACGGAAGTCACCGGGGCAGGCTCGCCGCCGCTGCCACTTCAAGCTCCGGCGACCTCACATCTATCACCAGGAACCTGGATTCTCCCTTCTTCTCATTGTGCACATACGTCACCACATACCCATCATCTTCCTCCGCCTCTGGGTCTTCCGGATCTCTCGCCATGAAGAATGGCTCTCCTCCATAGCACCCTTCTCTGTACATTCTGCATCCCACTGTAGAGTCACATCTTTCTTCTCCTTTCGACACATCCAGCTTCACCACCCCTGAGATTTTCAGCATCGGATTCCCAACCGCCGCGTACACGAATATGTTTTTCTTCCCCACATAAGCTTGATTGATCACTGTGAACTCCAGATTTCTCGCGGAAATCGGTTGTCTCGAGACAATCCCAGTTTTCAGATCGATCCTTACTTTCTCTACCATGGCGTGAACCAGCTCCATTCTCTCAAACGTGTGCTCCACGGAGAGAATATTCGGTGCTATCAACACTATATTGTTTCCATTGCCGTCTTCTTCATCCCAAGCGTTAAGGGTGTGGAGTATGTTGAACCCCGTAACATAGAACCATTTTATGCGTACCGAGGAAGAACTCCGATTCTGGAAACCTTATACGGGTCTGAATCCACTGGAGACCCACCAGCAAGCATGTCAAGTGGGTTTATTTCTATCTAAATATCTGCAAAGATGGCGTATTTTTTTGGTGATGGCGCGAAGTCATGCAAGAACGCGGGTCGGGTCATCGAGAAAACGGGCACGTCGCTGTTTGACGTGATTGGAGTTAAAACGGAAGTAGATGAGGAACGGCGGAACAGGGCGGTAACGAGAGGAAGAACCCATCTCTTTGAGTGAAGTGTGTCAAACTATTTCAAGACCATCTTCATTCAATTCTTCTTGACAAAGCAACATGTGAGCATAGGAAAATGAGTTAATAAAAGATAAGCACCTAGCCTAAGAGGCAACTTGTTTGTGCAGTCACAATTTTCAAGAAAGAACTTTTCACCCTCCATGGGTTTGATTTGCAGAGAGCGGCAGTTGAACGAGGAATCAAAAGGTATGGAGGTCAGTCATAATGACAGCATTGATGCGATAGGAGGATTATGGTGGGAATAAGAAGAAGGAGGAGGAGGAAGACATGGCGATGGGAGGAAGTGGATGAGAAGGGAGCGAGCAAGGAGCGAGCAAGGATTACGTATTTAGAGGGAAGAATGAAAATTTCAATTAATGCTAGCCACCAATCCCCGACTTCTGTGTCTTTATCGTGACCTCGTCCCCTTTCCATTTCTGTCTGTAATAGTCCTATTCCCATCCCTATGATCGGAGTACCGATCCTGTCACGTGACTGCTTCCGTTCACTCTCTTTCACATTACATACAATTGTATATAAAAATATATATAAATCAATAATATTAGTTGGAAATTCAGTTTGATTGGAGTTATCTGAGTTTTTTTTTTTCAAGGCTGGATTTATCTGAGTTGAGAATTCACGTTAGAAATTTTCATAATGAACCTTAATTAAACCCCAGCGGATTCGAAACCCACCTTTCATTCTCATTTTATTTCAAAACAATGAACCAACGAGCTGACGAAGAGTGAAAGCGAGAACTAAAGGTGTGCGGGCAACTTTCATAAAAGTATACAGAGTTTTGATTAATTTCGATACTCAATTTTTATTTCTTTCAATTTGTCTCAATTTTATTTTCGGGCAGTTAGATTAACTTTTAATGCATCATATTGATTATTAAAAAAAAAATTCAGACCTCATACTTTCATTTAATAATTATGCAATTGATTTGGACAGTTAGATGTTGATCCAACGGTTAGAGATTAAAATTAATGGAAACTGAGAGAGATGAAAACTGAGAGGATCCAAATTGGAGTTTTGATAGTTATAACATATATTTTTATTTGTAATCTCTTTAAGAAAGAATTTTATAGTCAAACATATTAATTACATCTCAATCTTTAAAATTGAAATTTACAAGAAATTTTAATTTTAAGTTGTACTTTTTTTTATTTTTGTAAATAAATAACAATTGAAGTGACTAGAAATTTTGATGAACTAAATACATGAAACACGATCCAAATACCACTAGAGTATAGAGAGTTGAGATTTTTTTTCCTCTTGTTTCAATTTGCAAATCATTTTTTCACAAATAAATAATCACTTGATTAGTTTTCAAAATCAAGTCTGAAAAAGGTATCAACATAAAACAAAATGTTGCATTCTTTCTACATTACACTTCAATCATAGTTGCCAAATTTATCAAATCAAGAAGGATAAAAGATTCTTATATAATTTTCAATTTTTCTTAATCGTAAGGAAAATTAATTAATTAAAAATATTTAAGAGAATCACAAACATTGTTAATACATGACAAAGATAAGAATAACAAAATTACAAGAATAAACAAAAAAATATTTTAAAGTTTTGAGAGCATGACAAAAAACTATACAATAACCATTTTTTTTCAGGTTTCAAAGAGTTCTTGAATAAAATAACACACTCAAGTAATTAATTGTAAAATAAAGATTTTTTTTCCACATAAATTAGAAATATTCTGTTGGGTTGAACCCTTGATAGGTGGAAGTTAAAGAGCCCAAAATCTAAAACAGGCCCAAGCCTAAATAAATAGAAATTATAGTTTTTTGTTAATTATTTATTATTAAAGAGAGGGAGGTAATGGTTAATACGGTTGAGGAAATTAAGTGATCGTGTGTGTGCGTACGTGAAGGGAATGGAGCGTTATTTTCCTGAATGACCGTCTCTTCCTCAAAGGAACGCACTCGATCTTTTTTTAGACTCTCTCTCTCTTCCTCGTGTGTGTATTACTCTCACTCTTTCCTCTCAATTCTTTCCTCTTAAGTGTATCTACGATGAACCAGTGAATAAAGTCTGAGTGACTTTATTCCAGCTGCTTGGTGTTTCTCACTTTGTCAATGAAAAAATACATCTCGATCGGTATGTATATCCTCCCTATCTTTTTATTCTTACATTGGTATCAGAACATGATTTAGATTCTAGGCAAGCTTAAATCCGCTGTATTTTTTTACCGATTATAAATTGTTTCTCTAAGTTCCATAATTTGCATACGGTAAATTTTTATTATGAGTTTTTTTTGTATATTTTTAGTATACTGTCTATACTCATAAAATATGCAAATAGGATTGGTATAGAGGATCTTAAATTTTAAAAATATACACGGTACAATTTTCTGGGTTCTGTAAAATTATCCATTCCTAAATAAAGAAGTACGCCATCATGTAGAGAATGAAAAGACAAAAAAAAGGCTACTAAAATCGCGTTAAATGAACACTGGATTAGAGAAATAATGGCAAAAAATGTTTTCGAATTCGCGAGTAAACTCAAAAAATTGGGTTTATTCAAATCACAATTTTTTGGACATAAGGAGGACACCATGATGTAGAGGACAATGATACGTGAAAAACGACACCAAGATCGCCTCAAATGGACGCCGGACGAAGGAGAAAATGGCAAAAAACGGTAGCGGGTTCGCAGGTCTGCCATCGGGTCTGGTTGACCTGGGTGGAGGTCAGGGACGACCTCAATGACATGTCATTTTGGCAAAACGCCAAAACGACACTTCGTTTTGCCTATTTATATAAAAAAAAAAAATAGAAAAATGGGCTACGTGTAAAAAAAAATTTTTGGGTTGCAAATGATCAACCCAACAAAGAAAAAAAAAACAGAAAAATGGGTTGTGTGTAAAAAAAAATTTTGGGCCGCAGATGATCAGCTCGACGAAGAAAAAAATTTAAAAAAAAAAATGTTTTTAGGCCAAGAACATTTGACCCAACAAAAAAAAAGGGTGGGATGGCTAACGTGGCGCGTGGGGCTCATCAGCACATGATTTGGCCACGTGGATGACACTGTCAGAATGCCAGCGACGCTTGGAAAATTCTGGGCTGGCGCATGTCGCTGGATTCGACGTCTATGTCGGCCTCGCACGTGGGATTTTTTTTTTCTTAGATTTTTGTTGTAATCTGAACCTTCTTGGGGCGTGTGGGGGCCCATGTAAAGGCATTTTGGGACACGGTTTGCTTCTAAAAATTCCTAAATTTGAAATCTTTAATTTGATATACTATTTTACTAGTTTTAAGGTAATTTTGGATCTGTTTAGAGCTATTTCAGTGCATAATTTTTTTAATTTAAAAAAAATTCAAAATTATTTTAATAATTCCTACTATTTTATTGAAGGTAAAAATAATGAAATAAGAAAATTTTGAAGCACTAAAATAGTTGGATATGGTTCTCCAAGTTATGAGTATTTGGAAAAACTCATTCCAAATGGTGAATTTTTTTTATGAAGATCTTGATAAGGAGTTTCTAGAAGAAGAAGAAAATCCTGAGGAACTTCAAGATGTGTATACAGATCCAAATGGGTCAAAAGAAGATGAAATTATTTTTGAAGAGCCTAAAATTGAAAATCAAGAAGTAGATCAACCCCTTACCCACTTTGTAGCCCAAGACATAGTAAATAGGGATGCAACAAAAATAAAACATCTAAAAGACTTGTATCTTATTCTTGCGAAGTATTCATACTTTGTGGTAAATATGGAAAATGTTTAGTTATTCACGAATGTCATGATTAAGTTAAGAGAAAATCTGAATACATAAAATAAGAAATATTCAGATTATATCTAGGTCGATGCGATTAATAGAGCCATGAAAATATCGAATTACACTCTTAAAAAGAAAATTATTAATTTTTGTTTTCCTGTTTAATTTATATATGGAATTTTTTATTTTTTTTTTGTACAATGACTATGTTCTTGTATGAATTTAATATTTTTTTAATATATGCTTTATTTGAGTAGGAGCTCTAAAAAATACGAGTTTTTTTTAGTTAATTATTTAAGTACTTGTATTAAAATCTTAATAGATAATAATGATAACACTAGCATCTGTGTGATGGGAGATACATGTGTGGTCTCCTAATCATGGAACTAATAAGAAATAATACATGTATATGATATTGTATATTGTACTCTGCTACATATATATTTTATTAATATATTTTTTAGTTCAGCTCAATAATAGAAATCCTTTATGTGGGATAATCTAGTAACTAATTTGAGAATGGTGACCAAGAGTATAATGGCTGAGCTGAACAATGAAGATAAACTAAATGAGGACAATTGAGACATCTGGCACCAAAAGGTTTCATATATATTAGAAGAACAAGATGCTATAGAATCACTGACTGTAGTCATGGCACAACCTGAAGCCGGCAATACTGCTCAACATAGGAGAGACTAAGAGGTCTACATGGCCTGGAAAAGGAAGAACAACATAGCACATATTACAATGCTGGGCACTATGGCCAATGACCTAATGTGTGAGTAAGAGAAATATTCAACTACACAAGCCATGTGGACGGCATTAAAGGATAAGTTTGGAGGTACCTTTACCACCAAACTGAGGAGGCTGACAATTAAATTTGATACTTATAAGTTAAGACCTAATACTTCTATGAAACAACATCTATGAGAGATGGCCAGCATGATCAGAGAATTGAAGGAAGTTGGGCATGAATTGTCTGATGAATAGCATATCCAAGCTGTCATAAGGTCACTCCCTTCAAGTTGGAAACACATGAAAATAACTTAACCCATAATGAGAATATAAACATTTTTAGTGATGTGGCGAAACACTTGGAGCTTGAAGATGAACGACTAGAGGTCTACAGAGTCTCCGAACAAGCCTATCTGACTGAAAAAGCAAAAACTTCTAACCCTAAGCTCAATTCTAAAAAGGGTAAGAAAAATCAAAGAAAGGGTAAGAAGAATTGCCCGAAATTTAAAAAGGGAAATAAACCTTTCAAGAAAAGAGGGAAGAAAGGTGGAAAGAAGAAGAAGACTGACCTGAGTAAGGTTAAGTGCTATTCCTGCCTGAAAATGAGTCATTTTGCAATGGATTGCCCTAAGCAAAATGAACGTAAAAAGGTATTAGTGAATTATGTTAATTCACATATATCTTATGTTTCAAGTATTGTTTTTTTAACATAAACTATTTCTTCTTCTTGGATAATTGACTCAGGCTCCACAGACCACATGAGCAAGGATCAAGGATCCTTTACAAAGTATCGTCGGTTGTCAAATCAAAGCAAGTGGCTTTATGTTGGTAACAATGCGAGAATTAAGGTGAAAGGCATAGGAACCTGCAAATTAACTTTGTGAGGTGGAAAAACCTTGATCCTCTATGATGTACTCAATGCACCTAACATCCGATGGAACTTAGTTTCTATTTCCTGCTTATTAATTTATGGGTTTAATGTAAATTTTCATGATAAGATAGCAGATATTTCATTAAGGACAACCTTTTATGGTTCGGCTTTTCTTTCAAAGAAGTTCTTTGTAATGAACATTGTTGGTGTTTTTTATATGCATGATTGCTTTGTCATTTCTTCCAATTCAAATGTTGATATGAATGCTTGGCATGCTAGACTAGGACATATTAATCAAAATAGAATGATTAAACTAGCTAAAGAAGGACTGCTAGGTATAATTGATAAAATGGAAATGTCCTTATGTGAGCATTGTGTGGCTAGTAAAGCAACTAGAAAATCATTTGGAACTGAAATTAGGGCAGAAACTCCATTGTTATTAATCCATTCAGATGTTTGTGGTGTTGAATCAAGAGTTTTGATGATTCCAAACCAACACTCAAGAGCTCGGATTGAAGATATCAAAGGAGATCAAAGTTGTTTTGAGTGAAGATTTCTGAGAATTTGCTGTTAGATCTTTTGTAGGATTCTTAGTTTTAGTTATGATTGGGTAAAAGATTTTGATTAGAAGAAAAGATGTTTTCAAACCTTGATTTTGTGTTAAATCTTGACTTATTAGAAAAACACCCACAAACAGACGAAGTTTGAAAGTTTAAACTTAACTGTCAAGTTGGAAATTCGAACTTTGCTTTGAGAAATTCGAATTTTGAGCTAAAACTGAATAAGTCTGAAGAGATGGCTCTCTGTCAGACGAATTTTGGTTTTTCAAAATTTGAATTTTCATACAAATCTGAAAGAAGTCTCTTTGGTAACAGACGAACCTCACACTTTCAAAATTCGAATTTCAAGTAAAATGAAGTTTGTGAAAACCAAAGAAATTTGTCTGAAACTATGATAAAATGCATCTGAAATCAAAAGAAATTGAGTTTGATAAATGCTCTCTGACAGACGAATTTTAACTTCCCAACATTTGAATTTTCATCCAAGTCTGAAAGAAGTTTTCTTGAAACAGACAAACTTTGGATCTTCAAAATTTGAATTTCAGATAAAACAAAACTTGAGAAAATAGAAGAAAATCGTCTGAAACAATGTTAAAGTTCATCTGAGATCAAGAATGATTTAAGTTTCAAAACTGCTCTCTGACAGACGAACTTCACTCTTCAACATTCGAATTTCGAAGAAAGTGAACTACTGTGCCTCTTTTTCACGTACTGGGAACAGACGAATTTTCGGCTTCCAAAATTTGAATTTCGAAGGCACTGTAGAAAATTAAAAACACTGTTCACACTTAACCGAAAAACTTTCTTCTTGAAAATTCGTATGTCACATTGTGAAAATATTTTGTAAGTTTCAAAATTCGAATTTCACTTCATGAACAGACGAACTTCGTGCTGTAACGTTGAAAGCTTTAACCTTCGGTTCCTTCGAAATTCAAATTTCAGTATGTCAGAAGCATTAAATGCGGTTGGTTAACGGATAGTTTTTCAGAGTAACCGTTAGATAACTTTTCCAATGGATAGATTAAGTCTCCAATGAACATTTGAGACCTAAATCTATAAATACATCAACATTTGAAGTTGTGGGTAACAAATAAAACTTGTATATACCGAATTTCTGCTGAATCTTTTTCTCAAAAGCTTTTACCCTCTCAACTTCAATATCTGTACTTTAATCTTCATATCTACTCTATTCAAGAGAGTTATATCATTGTAAATCTTCTACTCTTCATCTGGAAGATAGTTTTACTTGTGAGGGGAAATCACAAGGGGATTGGGAAGCACATTGTGAAAGTGCTTAGAGTGTTTGAGAGAGCTCTAGAAACAGAGCATACTCGTGTATCGTGGTATTAGCAAGAAGCCCGTTGAATTCTTGCTGTATAGTGAAAAAATCTCAAGAGTTGCCTTGAGGACTGGATGTAGATCAAGTGGATAGACCGAACCAGGATAAATTACTGAGTCTTCTACTTCCTATCTTTACTTTTCAGATTGCTCTGCTTTGTACATTGCTTTCATCACACTGTGTTATCTTCACCCCATTTCACTTTGTGCAGAAAACTTTCAATCTTCCCAATTCACCCCCCTCTTGGGAAGTCAGCATTGCTAACATGTGATCCTATGAGTGTGAGGGCAAAACATGGAGCTATTTATTTCATCACTTTCATTGATGATTACTCGTGATTTGTGTTGAATCAAGTGTTTTGATGATTCTAAACAAACCTTCAAGAGTTTGGAGTAAAAATATCAAAGGTGTACAAAAGGTTTCAAGTGAAGGAATTCTGGAGAAATCAGTGCAAGAATAGATGTAGAATGTTTAGTAATATTTTAATTTGAGTAGAAGACTTTGATTTGGTGAAAAGATGTTTTAAAAACTTAATTCTATGTTAATTCATGGAATATTTGAGAAAAACCCACCAACAAACGAAGTTTGAAAGGTTTATACTGATCTGCTGTTTTGAAAATTCGAACTTTACCTTTGGAAATTCGAATTTCATATTGAAAATGAACAAGTCTGAAAAGAGGCTTCTCTGATAGATGAATTTTGACTTGAGAAATTCAAATTTTGATACGTGTCTGAAAAGAGATTTCAATGACAGACGAACTTTGGCTTTTAAAAATTTGAATTTCAGATAAAATGCAACTTATGAAAATTGAAAAATTCGTCTGAGAACATGTCAAAGTTCATCTGAAAATAAGTTCAAAAAGAGCTTCAAAATTGCTCACTGACAGATGAACTTTGAACTTAAAAATTCGAATTTTAGAAACAAAGCCTATGAGTTTGTTGTGTTGATATGTTGACATACGAATGACAATATTCGGAAATTTGAATTTTAAAGTAAGTTTGAAAAGAAGTCTCTCTGACAGACGAACTTTGCCCTATGGAAATTTGAATTTTGAATTGATGAACTATTGTACCTCATTAAACCAGTTTCTGACAAATGAATTTTGGGGTTCCAAAATTCGAATTTCGAAGGCACTGTAGCAAATTGTAATTACTGTTCACACTTAACAGAACGACTTTAAACATGAAAATTCGTATGTTCCAACATAGAATCATTTTCTAAAGATGAAAATTTGAATTTTACTTCATGACAGGCGAACTTTGAGAGTTCAACGTTAAAGGCTGTAACTTTCGGTTTCTGCGAAATTCATCTGTAGACCAACTGAAATTCGAACTTTGAGTGTCAGAAGCATTAAATGCGGCTGGTAAACTGATATTTTCTCAGAATAACCATTGGGTAACGTCTCTAACGGCTAGATCTTGTCTCTAACATATAGTTGAGGCAGAAATCTATAAATAAAATTTCATTTGAAGATGTGGGTAACAAAAAATCACTTTGTATATATTGAAACTCTGCCAAATTATCTACTCAAAGTCTTCTACTCTCACATACTTCAATATTTGTACTTTAACTTTCATATACACTCTGATTAAGAGAGTTTATTCATTCTAAATAATTTTATCTTCATCTAGAAGAAAGATTTTCTTGTGAAGGGATATCACAAGAGATTGGAAAAGCACTCAGTGAGAGTGCAAAGAGTGAAAGTGTGAGCTCTAGAAACAGAATATCAATGCTGTACTGTGACATTTGCAAGAAGCCCACTGAATTCTTGCAGAATAGTGGAAAATCTCAAGTGGTGACTTGGGGACTGGACGTAGGTCAAGTTGAGAGACTGAACCTGGATAAATATCTGAGTCTTCTCTTCCCTACTACTACTTTTACTGTTTATTTTTTTATACTTTATTTTACCATCATTCTTTGCTTTCTTCACTTTCTTGACGTTTTGCAGAAAAATTTATAATCTTCCTAATTCACCCCCTCTCTTGGGAAGCCAGCTTATCTAACAATTTGGTTATGTCTATTTGATGTCACATAAATCTGAAGCACTAGAATGTTTTAGACGATACATGAACTTAGTTGAAAATCAAATGGACAAGAAAATCAAAGCATTAAGAACCGATCGCGGACGTGAATATTTATCAGATCAATTCAAAAAGGTCTGTGAAGAAAAGGGAATAGTAAGGCAACTTACAATTCTTGACACCTCACAACAAAATGATATAGCTGAAAGAAGAAATAGAACATTACTAGACATGGTTAAGTCCATGATGGCACAAGCCAATCTACCTATTTCATATTGGGGAGATGCAATTTTAACAGCAGCCTTCATACTTAACCGTGTGTTCTCAAAATCAGTCACATCAACACCCTATGAGAGATGGACAAATCGTAAGCTGGATTTAAATATTTTAAAACCCTGGGGGTCAGCAGCTTATGTCTATGATCCTTCCCACAAATATGAAAAACTAGGTCCAAGAGGGAAGAAATGTATCTTTAATGGATACTCTGAACAATTTAAGTGTTACGTTTTCATTGGAGTAAACCAGGATGGAAGTGTGAGTGAAATAGAATCTAGAGATGCAACATTTCTAGAAAATGAATTTCCTAGCAGGGGTGAGGTGGATCGTACTGTATTTCTTTATGAGATACATGAAGAAACTGAGGAACAAATTTATATACCTTAACCTCTTAATTCGAATGCGAGCTCACAAGGACCAGTGCAAGATTCTGTTCAAGAACAGAACAACTTATAAGAGATCCCACTGCGGAGAAGTAACAGAGAAAGTGTACCAAAGAGATATTTATCAATAGAAGAGACTGCACTTATAGTTACCCTACAAGATTATGATGAGTCTGGTTCAATACATGAGGCTTTATCATGCCCTGCTAGTAATGAATGGAAGAAAGCAATGGAAGAGGAAATGAATTTAATGAGAATAAACCAAGTCTGAGATTTGGTCAATCTTCCATCTGATGTAAGGCAATTGGGAATAAATGGGTTCTCAAAATTAAGAGAAATGCAGATGGATCGATTGAATGATACAAGGCTCGATTGGTGGCAAAAGGGTATACTCAACAGGAATGTATAGATTATGAAAATACTTTTCACCTATTATGCGCTTTAACTCCATAAGACTAATTCTGGCAATAGTAGCAAGTTTAAATTTAGAATTATATTAGATGGATATAAAAATCACATGTTTAAATGGTGAACTGGATGAAGAAATCTATATGCAACAACCATTAGGTTTCATTGAGAAAGAGAAAGAGAATAAAGTCTGCAAGCTAAAAAGGTCTATTTACAGACTTAAACAATTATCTAGACTATGGTATTTAAAGTTTCACCAAGCTATAACCTCATACGATTTCCAGATGATTGATGAGGACCACTGTGTATACGTCAAAAATTTTGAAAAGAATCTTGTGATATTATCCCTTTATGTGGATGATATATTATTAGCCGGAAATAGTCTAAAATTGATTATAGCTATCAAAGAATAGCTATCTTCAAATTTTGAAATGAAAGACATAGGTGAAGCTGATTACATACTGGGAGTTAAAATCCATAGAGATCGCCCAAGAAAATTAATATCCCTTTTTCAGAAAAATTACATTGAGAAAATTCTTGAGCGATTTAACATGAAAAAATGTAAACCTATGGATACTCCTATTTCAAGAGGAGAAAATCTGAGCCGAGACATGTGTCCTCAGACAGAGTCTGAAAAGAAGATGATAGAAAATGTCCCTTATTCCAGTGTAGTTGGTAGCTTAATGTATGCCATGATGTATACGGGACCAGACATATGTTATGCAATTGGTTTGGTTAGTAGGTACCAGTCAAACGACTAAAACATTGGAAAGCTGTGAAGAGAATCCTGAGATATTTGCAAGGCACAACAGATTATACCCTATGTTATCAAGGAAGAGATTTATGCTTGGTAGGATACTCCGATGTAGATTGGGGAGAAAATCTATTAGAGCGCAAATCGACTTCTGGATATGTTTTTTTGCTAAACAATGGAGTCATATCTTGGTGTAGCAAGAAACAGACTTGTACTGCTTTGTCTACCATGAAAGCAGAGTTCGTTGCACGTTCTGCAGCAGTACAAGAAGTAGTATGGTTGAAGAGATTCATAAAACACTTATGGATCATTGGTGATAAATTGGATCTAATTTTGATAAACTATGATAGCAAGACAGCCATTGCCTACACCAAAGATCCCAAGTATCATAGTAAGTCAAACCACATAAACACCAAGTATAATTTTGTACGAGATGCCATAGCACAGAAAAGTGTTATAATTCGCCATATTCCTACACATCAAGTGACAGCTGATCCCCTTACCAAGCCAATACCTAGAGATATATATGTTGATAATGTAAAATCACTTGGTATTCGTAGGATGTGATGTAACACAAATCTCTGTAATGATCAATTATATGAATAAAATTAAGTGCATTTTTCTATAATTGAGTCATTTGAGTACATATATGAAAATATACAATGTCTAGTATGTCGTATATGTTGATAATGTTAGCTTTCTCACACAAACAACTACCTTTGGCATTCATGGAGAGTGGGCAAAGATGAAACATCTTTTGTATTCACTAGTAAATCTGCAAGATGTGACAGTTAAATAATACAAAATAAGTCATCCCGACAAAAGAAGAAAATAGATCAGGATGAGATCCAATAAATATAAATTTTGGATTGAATTATGGATACCTATAATCCATAATACATGTAACCAGATGATAAATTTTGCAACAAAGACGTTATGATAAGTGAAAGCATTGGTAGAATTCAGGTTAGACACTGTGTGTATTTGAACTTAAATCTGTATGGTGTTAACAACAAACCAAAATTGACATACACTCTTATATGATAAGAGTAACACCATTACATGTAATTTATACTGCATGTGTTTTAAAACCGCAATTGGGAAGTAAGTGAATATATCCCTGCTTCATTGCAGTGTAAGTCCTTGAAAGGAATAAATTCTCTCATTAATGTCCTTATGACTTTGACATTTTCATGGAAAATGATTCAATGTTAGCTACTTTAGCATATATCCAATGGTCATGATAAATTCAATCAAAATGTATTATGCTAGGAAAGCGATTGTTTCATATTGAAATTAAATATGGACAAAAGGAAGATTATCTGAAGGTATACACACTTATATTGGTGTCTAAGACATGTCCGTTAAGAAGTTATGATGTTAACATCTTAAGCGTAGACACTAAGTATACAAGAAAAAAGGCAATCTAAGTTTATGTAAAAACTTATGAGGGATTAGATTTGCTATGGATGAAAGTGTATATGGGTAAATCTAGGACATTCAAGGCATAATACATGAACAAAATAAACACGTAATACATAAGGTGATTCTATGCTGGTCCTTGAGAAGGATTTCTAGTATAAGGATACCTAATAACAGACGCCATGCCCATACGGTCATGGTAGAGCACTTAGTATGAAATAGAAAGGAAGAATTGTAAGAGGTTAACCCATCAAGTATGAGTGGGAGATATTGTGTTGCACCCTTGATGGGTGGAAGTTAAAGAGCCCAAAATCTAAAATAGGGCCCCAAGCCCAAATAAATAGAAATTATCGTTTTTTGTTAATTATTTATTATTAAAGAGAGGGAGGGAATGGTTAATGTTAACTGTTCCCACACACCGCATGGTTGAGGAAATTAAGTGATCGTGTGTGTGCGTACGTGAAGGGAATTTAGCGTTATTTTCCTGAATGACCGTCTATTCTTCAAAGGAACGCACTCGGTCTTCTTTGAGACTCTCTCTCTTCCCTGTGTATGGATCGCTCTCACTCTTTCCTCTCAATTCTTTCCTCTTAAGTGTATCTACAGTGAACCAAGGAATAAAGTCCGAGTGACTTTATTTCAACCATTTGGTATTTTTCATTCTGTCAGTGGAAGAATATATCTTGATCGGTATGTATATCCTCCCTATCTTTTTATTCTTACATATTCTTTTGTCAGATTATGAAAGTGGATCAAGTTGTGTTGATTCTGGTACAGACAGGTGCTTTCACATGCATATGTTCGAGTATCCATGTTCTTGAATAGAAATCAAATTAACTTCAACTCAATTTATTCAAAATTAGGTCTATTCTGTGCCATTTATTGCTGAATTTTCTTCATTTCTCATTTCCCTCTTTCGAACATGCAAGCGTATATACGATGCTGCTGTAACATTTTCGTCAAGTTGAAATCAAAAGTGATAGATAAAACAATTCTGAAAAGAACCTAAACAAGAGAAGTGGAAATCAAATTAACCATTGAACATGCTCTTGACTTTTTTACTTTTTAGAGTATTTAATTTATTTATTTATCAACCAAAACTAGTTCTGAATCATCGATAACGCCAGCAAAGTAAGAAGGCAAAGTTGTCAACTCCTATATCAATTAAAATGTATACCTATTAAAATGGCAGGAACATTCGCTTCCACTTTTCCTTTCCCTCTCGCTTTTTCTTTCGTTTTGTCTTGTCCATTTTGTATTTTAATTTTAATATTTGGAATATCCAATTTACTCGTCTAATTTTCTGATATTAAAAAATTTTCACCTAATAGAGGATGTAACATTGTAACGTAACTAGCGAGATTTTTCACCTAAAGATATTTTCCAAGTTTTTGCAGTGTGTAATAGTATTCGAGATTTTTTTCTGGCAACAAGTATCTAAGATATTCTAATACCTTCGTTGAAAATATTGGACCACCTCTTAAACAAGTTCTTAAGATTGAGTTTTATGAATAAAAAAAATCATATTGGGAAAGTTACTCATTTAGATTTGATAATACTTGAATATGACTTAATCAAATAAATATATATAAAAAAAACTATATTGTTCTAATTATCAATATTTTTAGCGCAACATGACTTGAATATCTTATATATTATTATGAAATCACATAAATAACTTATTTATAGATCTATATAATATAAAATATATTATTCATGAGGTATAAATAATTTGACATAGACAATCTAAATGAATGTAATTACATTAAATATATTGGAATATATGGATAACATAATTAAAATACGGATATAATAAAGTCTGTGTGATGTGCCGAAGTGGTATATATTATAAAAGAATGACATCGTAGTTGGTCGAGTTTTTTAGTTTCTGCTAGGGCTTTGGGGGCACTTCAATTTTCTACCTATCTTTATTTTGAAAATTCTAAGTTAAATTCTAAATTGTGCTTATTGTTGTTAAGTATTGAATGTAATAAGAGATGATGCTATGACCACCAAAGCCTAATAATATGGTTGAGAAACTTTTTAGTTTAATTAACCTCGTAGAAAAATAAATACTGATCATAAATTAATATTCAAAATATACATAAATCCATAAAATTCAATTTTATTAATAAATAGAAGTTAAAATATTTAGGAGAGACAAGATCGTACTGGCTGACTTGCTGGCAAAGATGGCTCTTGGAGATGTTCTGGGTATTTAGTTGCTTCCCCTGGAGGTGTTACGTGATCTCGTTCAGCGAGACATTGTTTTTAGTGGGTTTGATTTGTTTTAGAGTCTTTCATTTTTTTTCCGGTGTATAAAAAAAAAAGAAGTTAAAATATATATCATTCCTTGCCATCATGATTTCTCAGCTTTCTTAAGTATGGCCCTTTATAAGCATTTTTTTTAAAATAAAATAGTAATATTCCAATTTTTTGATGAATAATTTACTATTATATTATCATTGAAATTTGAGTATTTTAAGTTCTTAATAAAATATTTCAAGAGGGGTATGATAAAAGATTCTTGTTTTTGAAGATCGAAGAAGTAAATTAGGGTATGTTTGATAGTGTTTCTTGTTTTTTGTTCTTGAAAACAGTTTTGTAAAACTGTTTTCAAGAAACTGTTTTGAAAACAAGAAAACAAAAAAATCTGTTTGAATAATTGTTTTCAAAATTATAACTAGTGAGTAATAAATGAGTTATTCAAAATTTATAAATTTATCATTAATGAAGTGGATATTTCTCATTTTTCCTTGTATTTTCCAGAACAAAAACTACAAAACATCTAAAAGGTGTTTTGAGTTTTCTGTACAAAATTATTTTTTGTTTTTCAAAATAGTTTTTAGAAAAATAGGTTTACCAAACAAATTTTCTGAGTTTTCTATTTTTAAAAATAAAAAAACTATTTTATAAAACAGCATCGGCCTTAATATTCATATTCTAAAATTACTGAAAAGACTACAGTCACTATCACCGTCGCCATTGCTATCACCATATCGTCTCCCTCCATGGCGGAGATGTGACTGGGCCCGTTTGGGACATCAAAAGGATTCCAAATCTGAAAAGGTTTTTGATATTAATTAAATGAGAATGGAAACAAAAAAGTATATTCCGTATGTATAAAAATTTTAGTAAAATGCTTATATTAATTTTATTTGGTATATATTTTTTTAGTATGGGAAGGAAGTTTGGAATTGTTAAGAAATTAAAAGCATGTTTGACAGTATTTTTTATTTTATTGTTCTCAAAACTATTTTGTAAAACTATTTTTAAAAATAAGTTTTGAAAATAAGAAAATAAAAAAATTTATTTAAATAGTTATTCTTAAAATCATAACTAGTGAGTGATAGATGAGTTATTCAAAATTTATAATTTTACCATTATTGAGGTGTGTTTTTTTTACCTTTTCTTATATTTTTCAGAATAAAAACTATAAAATATTTTAAAGATATTTTGAGTTTTCTGTTCTTTTACTTTTCTATTTTTTAGAACAATTTATAAAAAATAGGTTTTTAAATAAGTTTTTTTATTTTTTTATTTTTAAAAATAAAAATTACTTGACCCATTCTGATTCAGATTCAGATTCAGATTCGGATTCAGAGAGATTCGATCGGCTTTATCCTCTGCCTTAATCGATTCGAATCTCTTCTCTCTCTCCCTCGGATCAGACTCAACGGAATCTGTGGGATATGCTTCAGAAATTACCTGGTCATCACATACCGGATGCTTTGTCGCCTTCTCTAAACTCTGATCCATCGCCCATCATTCTCTGTCTTCCGTCTGTGCGTCTTTCACCAAAGAAGACAATCTACAAGTCTTTTAAGACATCTTAAAACTCCGGGAGCGCCTTTTATGTATATTATTATTATTATTCTGTATTTCTTTATATTTATTTCCAAAATCTCCTGTAAGTGTAACTTCCTATTTAATAATGAGTTAGTGGATGAGAGTCTAGTGAGTAAGGATAAATAAATAGTAATGAATCAATGATCAAAATATATTTCAGCGTCACGTCGAAGGAAAGGGACCCCATGCTGTAATAATTTTTTTTAAGCAAAAAAGATGACACAGCTTTCTTTCACAGTTTTGGAAATGGCGTGGCTGATATGGTGGTGGTGCTTGAATTGGATTCCACACTGCTTATTTATATACCCCAGCCCCCCAGGGTGGAACCAGAGGTAAACTATTGCCATCATCATCAGATTTCTTTCACGTGATGCGGCTCGCCAACACCACCCCCAAAAAAAAACACCCACACACACATTTATATCTACATTAATCAAATACATATAATTTTATAAATATGTAATACAAATTAAAATAAATGCATTTTAATAATCTCTATTACACTAATACTTAAAAAAAGGAAAGACATACATGTGTCCAATATATATATAAGATATGATATTTATACTATACTTAATAATATATATCATAAATGTATCTTTATTTTTTTTTTACAAAATTCTAAAATAACTTAAATTTTATAGAAAAACTTAATTTTTGGTCTTTATTTTATATATCTTCATATTTAAAATACCTCAAAAATTTTTATATTTATTATTTTTTATACATTAATTTATTGAATATATATATAAATTATATATATATATATCTCGTACCTGTATTTTAAAATTTGTCATATGTATCATAATTGATAATTAATATTTCTATTTATTTTATTTATTATTTATTAAATAATTGTAAATAATTAATATCTTCATTATTATTTCTACTTTCAACAATTCTCGCGTTTATTACTCTCTGCCCATAAAGCTGAATTATCCTTCCTACTAGGCTTTAAAATATATATATATATATATATATATATAACTCAGGGAAGACAAATTAAGTTTACATGCATTTTCAAAATACGTACGGAGAGTGTGAATTAAAAACTAAGCAGATATATACTTTAAAGGATCATCACATGCAATCACTCCTTCGTCTCCACATATTAATTACCGAAGCATAAGCATTGTAGATTGTAGATTGTAGTTGTATGCACCTCCAGTTCTGTAACAAGCTTTCAGAACTGTAAAATCTGCCATTTTTTCCCCTCATAACATTCAAACAAATGAGATTAATAATATTATATAGCTGGATTCGATCATGGTTGAAGAAATCCCAAATCTGTCACTCATTCTTGTAAACAATAGAATGGATTGATGAAATATGCCTAGCTACTAGTACTACATGCAAGGGGCTCAGGGGCTGTCGATCGCCATCAAGAACCACACTGGGCTGAGATGTCCTTCTTGCACAAGCAGACCCCATAGAAAAATTCCCTCGAAGGGGTAGTGGAAGTAATAAGAGCTAGCATCCTGAAACCCACACGTTAACATACCTAATTCTTGAAACATTTGGTGAGCCTGACATGCACCATTTGTCAAGAAGAATTGAAAAAAGGAGATGAGGGGGAAAACAGGCTCCACTTCTTTCAATTCTCCTAACAAATGGTACATGTCAGCTACTCAGAAATTAATGACAGCATCAGAAACCCTATAAATGGAAGATAAAGGCTCTAACATTGAGAGGCTGCTCTTCATCTGATACAGAGAGGAAGGCGTAAGGCGGGGGGTGATCGACTAGGAAGAGAGGAGAGACAGTATTTAAAATGAAATGGGGAGAGGGATTTGATTTCAAACCCACCATCCATTCTCATTTGACTCCTTTCGCGCCCAAACTGTATAGCATGAAATTACATCCTCCTGTTTACTTAACAATAAAAGAACAAGTCTTCGGAACTGTAATTTTTCCGTCATAAAAAAAATCATTATAGCAACTGATATTGATTTTCTCTTCAATGCTTTAATTTGTCGCCTTCTCTAAACTCTGATGGCGCATGCCACTTCGGTCTCTTGCTTTATTCAGGAGAAAAGTAAATAAGATTAACCACGTAAGAAAATAAATAATTAACATAGTAAAAAAATTACATATAAATAACCATTCCATATAACTATATCACAAAAAACATAAATAAAATGATTCTAGACAACTCTTTTCGTCCGTGGGTGTTTTGAATTTTTTGATTAATTCGTTGGATTGATATGACTTATAGGATAAAAATTAAAAAATAACTAACCATTCTTTATATCAAATTTATTGAGTCCATTAATTTTATATTTGTCTGGTACAAGTCTATACGAGCTAGTTCTAAATTTCACATCTATATACCAAAGCAAATCAATACGCAAACTTAATTGCAAGATTTTCTCACGAGTTATCCACCATTGAGTAAGTTTTGTTGTTGTTTTCTTTTATTTTTTTTTTTCATGAAGGAGTCAGTTTTGTTTTGATCAGCCATCACAAAGTCAAAATGGTGTTGCAAGATTATTGGTAGGGATAGAGCTAGAATAAATTACCAGTGTTTCATGTACTCTTTTGACCTTGAACTTTGCATTAATTTTGAAATCAATCCCTCAATTTTTTTTTTTGGGTAATACTCCCTAATTTATTTAATGATAGCATAGTTAGTCCTTTAACTATCAGATCATTTGCAAATTCGTCCTTATGAGTGCCATGTGATAAGACTAAGGTAAAAGGATACTAATGTGGCAAACAGAGTTGCTGATATAGTAGACGGAGTTGCTTATGTGACAGACATGTGGGTAAGGATTGTTGACTAAGATTAAAGAATAGCTGATCTTAATCCCTATATTTTATCATAATTTATAATTTAGTTCTTAAATTTTATTATTTTTCTTGAATTTATCCTCAAATTTTACTTCCATTTAAGCATTCATTTTTCAATTATTTATGGCCTGTTTGATTTTCAGTTTGTAAAAATAAGTTAGAATAAATAAAGTTTATAAAAATGAAGTTTAGGTAAATGTAAGTTTATTATAAGTTGTTATGTTTAGATATTATTTTTGTAAAAGTAAATTTGACAAATTAAAACATGTTTGGATTATAAGAATTAAAAATATTTTAGATATATAATTACTAAAAAGTACATAAGTTTTACAAATAATACTATGTAACTAATTGAGTTATATTTATATTTTATGATAATAATATATTTTCTCTGATCCTAAATATAGAGCACTTTCAGCTACCTTATTGAGTTGGATCATTAAATTTGTAAAGAAATTTCAATATTTTCTACCATTTACCCTTATTAATTGTATTATCTCTCATATTTTCTATATCATTCATCTCTCACTTATTAATTATGGATTAGGGGTATGAAAGGAAAAATAATTAATGTATTGATAAACTACAAAGTGCCTTATATTTGAAACAAATAATACTTCTAAAAGGTGCATTATATTTAGAACTGATGGGAGTAGTTAAATTTGATTACCAAAAATAAATATAAGTTATTATCTCCTCATTTTTCAAAACCATCATTTTGTTAATACAGAAGTAACTATCCTCTCATTTTCCAAAATTGTCGTTTACTAATACAAAAGTAATTATACCCTCCTTTTCTAAAACCACAGTTTAATATATTTTTCATTTTTCAAATGGTCAATTTATTAATTGCTAAACACATCTTGATGAAAAATAAAATTTGAAAACTACACTTTTTTCAAAATGATCAATCAAACAAGCACTTAAACATTTGTCATTTCATCCATAAATATGATAAGTGGCAAGGAAAACACAAAGACAAAGATGACGAGTTCAAATAGGTATATAGCGAAGAACAACAATAAAAAATTGTGCTAAAGAGTGAATATCATATTTTTTGTGAGTCTCTATTTTAAGTTTTGACGTTTAAGGATAGCTTTAAACTTGGACTTTTAAATGCGAGGCAGTTCATCATGGGAGATGATGACATTTTCTTTTTTTTCTAAAGCACTTGGTTTCAATTCTAGAAAAAATATTATTTAAAATCCAAAGAGATGATCTATATTAGTGATTTTAATATTTTGGAATTGCATTTAACTTTTCTCAATATTATTTAAAATTTAAGTTTGCAACTTGAACGTACAAGCTTAAAATAAGAACTCAAAGAAAATGATGATCTTGATTTCCTAAGAAAATTCATTACCATTATTCTTCACTATTCACTTATTTAAACTCACCATCTTTATTTTCATGTTTTTTGCCACATGTCACATTTATAGATGAGATGACTAATATCTAAAAAGTTGGAGGATGAATGTTTAAATAAAAGCAAGGTTTGAGGATAAATTTAAGAAAAATAATAAAATTTAAGAATAAAATTATAAATTGTGGTAAAATGTAAGGATTAAAATAAGCTACTCTTCAATCGCTAATATTCCTTGTCTACATGTATGCCACATCAACAACTCTGTTTGCCATATTAGTAACTCCGTTTGGGGGGGACTTCAATTTTCCTACTTATCTATATTTTCAAACTTTTAAGTTAAATTCTAAATTTTGTTTATTGTTGTTAAGTATTCAATGCAATAAAAGATGATGCTATGACAAATAAAGCCTAGTAATAAGGTTGTGAAACTTTCTATTTTAATTAATTAACCTTGTAGAAAAGTAAATATTGAACATAAATTAATATTCATAAAATACATATTTATAAATCTGTATAAATTCAATTTTATTAATGAATATACGTAAGAATCTATGATGCATGGATACTAGTATGGGTATCGAGTATGATCTGATTTGATATGTCAGATATAGTAAATTTTAAAATTGTAGGGTATGAATACAATATATATATATATATATATATAATTTATGTACATATTTAATAAATCAATGTATCAAGAAAAAAATATAAAAATTTAAGTTTTAAATATGAAGATATTTAAAATAAGAAATAAAAAATTGAGTTTTCCTATAAGATCAGATCATTTTGCAACATTGTGAAGAAGAAAAATATAGATATGTTTATGTAATATGTATTATAAAAGTACGGTATGATTATTATATCTATTATGTATGGAACATGGATACATCTTCCGTTTTGAAGTATAGGTGCAACCGAGGTTAAAATGTATATTTTATATCCCTTGTTGTCAGTGTTTTCTCAGCTTTCTTGAGTATATCTCTTTCTTTTACTAGCAGAAGCACCTAAGCATTTTTTTTCTTTAATAAAGCTTGGCCATAAACTGCACAACATGCCAATTTTTTTTACCAATAACTTACTATTATATTATATTGGAAATGTAAGTACATCAAGTTCTTAATACAATTTCCCAGGAGGAAAATGTAAATAAAAGATCCTAGAGCCGCAAAAACATTTTTGAAATCGTAAAAAGAGATGTAAATTAATATTAATGCAATAAAAAGATCACAATTACAATCTTAATTCATCATCATCCTCAATTCTTCATATTAACATATTAACTCATTGCTTGTGTCTTAAAACCCATATGGGACACATTTAAATAATAGGACAACTTACATTATCTCAATTTTTAGATGTTTGTGGAAAGATGGCTTAAGACAAAGCCTTTTCTACATCAGAAAAATAATTCATCTATGTAAGTATACAAGAGACGCTTATTGAGTTATCCTTAGCTAGAATTATTTGAAGTGTTTGGTTTTTTTTGTTTAATGCTGGTGTAAGCCATCATGGTTCACGCACCAAGCAAGTTTGGAAAACTGATAAATGGTATTAATGCATTATTATCATACAAACAAAATTTTCCAAGTCTACTCATCGCTCTAATGTTTGGAGCTCTAGAGTTTGGAATGAACTTTCCCGAACTCATTCAACTCAATTCTTCTTGACAAAGGGGACATGTGAGCTCCTCCAAAATGACAGCATTAGAGAATGCGCCAACGAAACCTAGCCTGATAGGCAACATGAACTTGTTTGTTTAGCAATTCTCACGAAAGAAATTTCCGCCATCCATGGGTGTGATTTAGGCGGAGCGGCCGGCAGCTGAAAGAGGAGTCGTCAAAAGGCATGGAGGATAATGATAGCAAGATAGCATTGATGCGAACTGGGGATTATGGTGCGAAGAAGAAGCAAGAAGACATGGTGATGAGAACGAAGCGTTGGCATTTGAAGGGAAGATTGAAAATTTCAATGCAAGCGACCACGTTCAAGGTCCCCCAACTTCTGTGTCCCTATCTTTCCCTTTCCCTTTCCCTGTCTCTATCTCTAATAGTGTCCTATTCCGATCTCTGTGATATGAAGATATGAGGAACGCGTGCCCCCACCCACCATACCATTCTGATTCTGATTCTGATTCTGATTCAGAGAGATTCGCTCGGCTTTAACCCCAGCCTCGATCATACTCAGTGGAATCTCTGAGATATGGTTCTGAAATTATCTGCTCATGAGATACCCCATGCTTTGTCCCCTTCTCTAAACTCTTTCTGATCCATCGCGTATGTCTCTGTATTTTGCTTTTATTGTTTTTTGTTTTTTTGCCCCGCAGTGTCCTTATCTGTCTTCTTTCTGTGCTTCATCAAAGAAGAAAGCTGGGACATCTAAAGGCTCTGGCTGCCAGCGTTTTATGCTTTTTTTTAATGTATATATTTATTACTATTTATTCTTTATTTATTTATTTCAAAATCTTCCGTAACTTACTATTTTAATAGTCTCCTACAACTTTCCACCGTACTGACAGTCTAATGTAAGAAAAAATAATTATTTTATATATATTAATATTATTAATTAAAGTTAGTTAATTTTATTTTTATACAATTAATTTTATTTAATTTATAATAAAATATATATATTTTTGTAAGTACACCAATAATAACTAAATTTGAGGGAAAAAAACCAGAGAGAGACGTTGTGAAGGGATTCCTGCAGGAAGTGGACAAGTGCTGGTAACAGAATTTATTACTTTATTAGCCCTTAGAATTATTATTTATTAAATAATTCTAAATTATTATGATTATTATTATTATTATTTCTAGTTTTACCAATTCTAGTGTTTATTCTCTCTACCCATAAAGACGGCAGTAGTTATTGTCATGATATAAAACTAAGTTAATGCATCGAAAAAAAAAATTAAGCTAATGTTTAAATGTTAAAATCAATAAAAATTAAAAACACACACATATATATATATGTTTTTAAAATCAAATAAATTACGCAAAAGTATAACCAAATAAATTATATATGTTATATAAATAATGACCGACTTTTCTTTATTCATTGAGAACCTTAAACGATATCATCGTATCGTGTAACAACGTTCCAACGGTTCCCATGGATAGCAATCAACTGTTACTATTAAATTTAATTTTGTTGCTAAAGAGTCTTATTTCACAACCTACTTAATTATCTGGTACTCTTGTCATGACCTTATATCACTTCTAGTAACAATTTTTTTTTTCTTTTGGTAACAATTTTTAATTGCCATCAATTCAAGCTTTCAGACCTGTAAAATCTGTCCTTTTTTTTTTTTTACATAAGATTCAAACAGATCAGATTAAATATTATTTAGTTGGATACATGGTTGAAGAAATCCCAAATCTATCACTCATTCTTGTAAATTAAATAAATAAAAATAGGCTGGATTGATGAAATATGCGTAGCTATCATATATTGGGTATCGAAAGTGTTAAAGAAAACAAGCAAAATAAACAATGAATGAGCCTATGCCCTGGCGATCAGACCATGAAGAACCACATGGGGCTGAGATGTCCTTCTCGCACAAGGAGACCCCATAGAGAAGATCCTTTGAAGAGTGATGTTGATTTTGGCTTCAGTCTGATGGCGCATGCCTCTTCTGTCTCTTGCTCTTGCGCTCAGCGTCCTTCTCTGCTCTCTTTCACCAAAGAAGAAAGCCTTGAGCATCTTAAAACACCTCCCTCCCAGCGTTTTTATGCCTATATTTGATGTTTGTTTTATTCCTTATTTATTTCAAAATCTCCTATAGTCACCGAGATTGAGACAGACAACTTGTTTGTGGGGTAGGAATTCTCACAAAAGAACTTTCCGCCATCCATGGGATGATTTGCGAGGAGGCATCAAAAGGCATGGAGGACAGTGGTAACGAGATAGCGTTGATGCGATATGAGGATTATGGTGGGAAGAAGAACGAAGAAGACATGGCCAATGGGAGGATGTCGTCAGGTGAGAACCAAGCGTTGGTATTTACAGGAAAGATTGAAAAATATCAATGCGAGCGACCACGCTCAAGCCTCAAGGTCCCCCCAAATTTTGCGTCCCATTCTTTCACTTTTCCCTTTCCGTTTTTACCCTGTGATCCGAGTACGGGTTCGGGTCCTGTCTGTCACGTGACCGCTTCCGCTCTCTCTCAGGGTATTCCCGTCACATACTCCCTCCCTCCTATCCTATTCCATTATTTTTAGAGGTGTTATCATATAATATAAGAATATTAAGAAGAATTAATTATATTTTTAAATTTATAAAAAATTAACATAATCTTTCCATATATCTTTACACAAACTATAATCTCGTATCACAAACTCGTAAAATTTTATTTTTATTAATAAATAATAGTTAAATATCTAAAATATTGTTTACATTTTGTAATTTTTAATATATATAATTATGTTGATAGCAAAACTTTTACAATAAAAAGTAATATATATATATATATATATATAATAATCATTATCAAACAAAATATAAATTTTAAATAATCAAAATTATAATATAAATAATAATACATAGAATTGATGATTTTATAAAACTAATAAAAATCATAGGGACTATTTGGTTCTATTTTTTAAAACAATTTTTCTGTTTTCAGAAACAAAAAATTCAGAAAACTTGTTTGGTAAACCTGTTTTTTATAAATTGATCTGGAAAACAGAAAAATAAAAGAACAGAAAACTCAGAACAAGTTAAAGGTATTTTATAGTTTTTATTCTGGAAAACACAAGAAAATGTGAGCAACATCCACCTCATTAATGGTAAAATTATAAATTTTGAATAACTCATCTATCACTCACTAGTTATAATTTTGAGAAAAATTATTCAAATAGATTTTTTTATTTTTTTATTTTCAAAACTTATTCTCGAAAACAGTTTTACAAAATTGTTCTCAGAACAATAAAATAGAAAACACTGTTAAAGAGGCCCATAATATCCCATATTTTAGTTTTTTTTCCATATCTCGTATTTTATTTCATAGGTTCTTATATGTGTATATTTTCTGCCCAGTTATATTTGTTCAAGTTTAACAATAAACTATGGTTAAGAAAATAATTAATAATGAAATTATTGTTTTTCTTACCTAAAAAATTATTGGTTTAAACCATTATAAATTTATAAAATCTCTCCTGACATAACTTGTTTTACGTTTTGGTTATTCCTAATCCTCAAAAATTTAAAAAAAGAAAAGTGTTAACACATAAAATATTACTCTCTCCGATTCTATATATATGATCTTTTGTTCTGATTCTAAATATAAGATTATTTATAATGTATGAGATAATATTTATTATATATTTTTAAAAAATATCCTATTTAATATATCTAAAGAGAAAATAAAAGAGATTAAATAAGAATGATTTTAAAAAAAATATTAAAATTTATAGAAAAATCAAAATAATTAATTAATTTTAATTTTAATTTTTAAATATGCATAATTCGATTAAAAGATCTCGATAACGACTCCTGCCTTGGAAAGTATGGTGACTCACATTGTCAAGTGACAAGTCAGAGGCTCCACGTTGCTGACTTCAGACTGTTTAGTTGATCATTTATGTAAACAAATCATAATTTTCAGTCATAATTTTTAAGAAAATATATTTAATCAAATATATATAAACTACATTTTAAAAAAATAAAAAAAATATTAAACTATAATTTTAAAAAATGAATGAAATAGTTATTTAAAAGAACATGGATACTAGTTTTATATTATTGTACGTGTCGAAATGAACGTGCCGAGGTTATAAGTCCGAGGTGGATATACGCCCTTTTGAAACCTCGCTTTCCGGGCTCATATACACCGAACTATAATTCGGAGGCCGAGCTTAAGCGCAACGAACCGAGTAATACGTCGGTTATCGAGCGATAAGGCCGAGTAATTGTATGGCCAAATGATCGTCCGACTGAACAATATCTCGGTCATATACGGGTTTCTCCATGAAAACTATTTTATCTCAAAAATACCCGGCTAGGAGTAACAGTTATGAGATCATAACAGTTACGGAATCATAACTGCAGCGCGAAAAATCAGGGATTACACTAAAAGAGCGTGATACTCCATAATGTCAATTTATGAAATATCCCGATAAATTAGGGATTACAGGGAGAAGACGGTTACATTTTAACGGTCAGGAGATGGTGAATAAAAGGAAAAAAGATAAATGGAAACGGGACAGACTGAATACGAAGGTGGAATAGTTTCTCGGTCTTTAGCGGTCTTTAGACGGAACATTTTCTTTAGACGGAACATTTTGGCGCCCACCGTGGGGCTCGAACCCACGACCACAAGGTTAAGAGCCTTGAGCTCTACCGACTGAGCTAGACGGGCTGGCGCTAGAGGAAGGGGAAGTTTAAGAGAGAAGGTATTAGTCGGGGATCGAAGTATGACTTCTATACTCCACTAAACACCAACCGTGCTCGAATTTTGGAAGAAGCCTGCAATACCGAATTGATACGGCTCCCAACTCCCGGACATACCCCGGAGATGGCGGATCAGTCAAAGCATTGCAGGTACCATCGCAATTATGGTCATACCACCGAGGAGTGCTGGACATTACGAGACAAGATTGAGGAATTGATCCAGGCCGGGCATCTCGGCAACTTTATACAGAGGGGTCACGGAAGTCGACCCTCCTATAGTGGAAGAGGTCGTGGTAGAGGTCAGACCCGAGGTCAAGAGGAACCTCGGCAACCGAATAAGGAAAGAGTGCAGCCAGACGACACTCAAAACAGGGAAGGAAACAGGATCAGAGGGGTTATCAATACTATAGCAGGAGGGTTTGCCGGAGGAGGAGCAACCAGCTCGGCCAGGAGAAGACACTTGAGGGCTATTCGGGCGGTAAATGCGACGATGCACCGAGCGCCCCGGAGTTCTCCGCCCATCACTTTTTCAGATGAGGATTTCGAAGGAGTTGATCCTAATCAGGACGATCCTATGGTGATTTCAGTGGAGGTGGCCAATTATGTCGTCAGAAAGACACTGATAGACCAGGGGAGTTCCGCGGATATATTGTATTATTTGACCTTCCAGAAGCTCGGGATACCTGAGGAAACGATCAAGCCTTATCACGATCCGTTGGTCGGCTTTGCAGGAGAACAGGTTCACACCCGAGGATACGTGGAGCTGTTGACCACCTTCCGTGGAGATCTCGGATCGAAAACCATTATGGTCAAGTACCTCATAATTGATGCAATAACTTCTTACAACATTTTGATAGGTCGACCTGCGTTAAATGAGCTCGGTGCCGTGGTTTCCACATTGCATCTTACAATGAAGTTTCCATCGGTGACCGGGGACATAGTCGCAATAAAGGCTGATCAAAAGGTTACAAGACAATGTTATGTGGATAGTCTGAAAGTCACCAGAGAAAGGTTGGTTGGCGGCAGTGAACATATGAAAAAGGATACAGCATCAGTAAACTTGGTGGAGCTTGATCCTCGACTTGATGCGCAGGACCAAAGGCCAAGGCCTATTGAAGAATCACAGAAATTTCAGCTCGCCGGTGAAGACCGGTGCACTAGCCTCGGAAGTAAACTCGGAGGTGAGATTAAAGAGCAGATAACAACGATGTTAAAGGACAATGCTGATTTGTTCGCATGGACTTCTTCAGACATGCCGGGAATTGATCCAAATTTTTTATGCCACAAACTTGCGGTGTACCCTGAAGCTAAGCCGATAGCGCAAAGGAAAAGGCGGGTAGGCGAGGAAAAGCGGAAGGCAATGAGGGAAGAAACTGTAAAGTTGATTGATGCTGGGTTCATCCGAGAGATTGAGTATACAACGTGGCTGGCTAATGTGGTGCTCGTGAAGAAGGCAAATGGAAGGTGGAGAATGTGCACGGATTACACCGACCTAAACAAATCATGCCCGAAAGATACATACCCCCTCCCGAGCATAGATCGGCTTGTAGATGGAGCGTCAGGATGTGGCCTGCTTAGCTTTTTGGATGCCTACTCTGGGTATAATCAGATAAGGATGTACCCCCCTGACGAGGAGAAAACCGCGTTCATGACTGAGAACGCTAATTATTGTTATCAAGTGATGCCGTTCGGACTGAAGAATGCTGGAGCTACTTACCAACGGTTGATGGATAAAATATTTCAGGATCAGATTGGGAGAAACCTAGAAGTGTATGTTGACGACATGGTAGTAAAGTCTGAAGATCCCTCTAAACATGCTGCCGACCTTGGGGAGGTGTTTGGAAGAATACGGAAGTATAACATGAGGTTAAATCCTGAGAAATGTGTATTTGGAGTAAATGGAGGGAAATTCTTAGGATTCATGTTAACACATCGGGGAATTGAAGCCAATCCCGATAAATGCCGAGCTATTATTGACATGAGAAGCCCCCACAAAAGAAGTGCAGAAACTGACAGGGCGACTAGCATCACTATCACGTTTCATACCAAGGTTAGCGGAGAAAGCTAGGCCGTTCTTCAAGTTGCTTAAGAAGGCTGCGCAGTACGAGTGGAATGAGGAATGCGAGCAGGCGTTTCAGAATTTCAAAGGCTTCTTTTCGGCACCACCGATTCTTAATCGGCCGACACCCAACAAAGAGTTGCTACTATATATGTCGGTAACTGATTATGCGATAAGCTCGGTGATGATACAAGAGATCGGCAAGCAGCAGATACCGGTATATTTCATTAGCCGAATACTACACGATGGAGAAACAAGGTATCAGACTATTGAAAAGTTAGCTTTGGCTCTGGTCACATCGGCGAGAAGGTTACGACCTTATTTTCAAAGTCATGAGGTTATTGTGAAAACTGACCACCCCGTAAAGCAGGTCCTGAGGAAACCCGAATTAGCTGGACGTATGATCTCGTGGTCAATCGAGTTGTCAGAATTCGGTATAAGATACGAGCCTAGAGGGCCAATTAAGGCGCAATGTCTGTCTGATTTCGTCCCTGAACTTACTCCATTCGTCGATTCTGAAGACGGGGCTCGATGGATACTTTACGTAGATGGCTCCTCCAACACTAAGGGGAGCGGAGCAGGAATCATTCTAGAAGGACCTGGGGGATTAATTTTGGAGCAGTCTCTCAAAATCGATTTCTCAGTCACGAACAACCAGGCCGAGTATGAAGCTCTCATTGCCGGCTTAAAACTAGCTAAAGAAATGGGAGCGAAGCAAGTTAGGTGTCGGAGTGACTCACAGTTGGTTTCTGAACAAGTCTCGGGGGCTTACCAGGCTAAAGATCCACAGCTGGCAAGGTATTTGAACAAGGTAAAACGATTAACTGAATGCTTTCAAGAATTTGCTATTGAGCACATTCCAAGGTAAGAGAACTCTCGAGCTGACTTATTATCCAGATTGGCTAATGTCAAGAAGCTCGGGCAACATGAGACGATCATCAGGGAAACAATACATCAGCCCAGTGTCGATCTTGATGAGGTTATGGTCGGAGACAGCCCGGATCGGGATTGGATGACCCCTATTTGGAACTACCTGGCCGAAGGTACCTTACCCAGCAACCAGAATGAAGCAAGAAGGTTGAAGATGAAGTCTTCCCATTACATAATAATGGGAGGAGATTTATACTGGCGAGGATTCTCAACTCCCCTTTTAAAATGCCTCACTACTGAACAAGCGAAGTATGTTATGAGCGAAATCCATGAAGGAGTGTGTGGGATGTATACTGGTGGAAGATCTATGGCAGCAAGAGTAATCCGGGCCGGTTATTATTGGCCCAATATGCGAGCTGATTGTACCGAGTATAGTAAGAAGTGTAATGAGTGCCAAAGGTTTGGTAGTCTGCACCATGCACCGCCAGAAGAATTGCACACAATGACGTCTCCGTGGCCATTCATGGTCTGGGGAATGGATATTCTCGGACCTTTTCCAATGGGCAAAGGGCAAGTCAAGTTCTTACTAGTGGGCATAGACTACTTCACTAAATGGATTGAGGCGGAAGCGTTAGCTAAGATCACGGCACAGCAAGTACGGAAATTCGTATGGAGGAATATTATCTGTCGATACGGTATTTCTCACTCGGTGGTTACTGATAATGGAAGGCAGTTTATTGATGGAAACCTGAAGCAATTCTATGAACAGCTCGGTATCAAGCATCGAGTGTCTTCGGTCGAGCATCCTCAAACTAATGGACAGGCAGAAGCAGCGAACAAGGTTATCCTCGGAGAACTCAAGAAAAGATTGGGAAGGGCAAAGGGGGCTTGGGCAGAGGAATTGCCGAGCATCTTCTGGGCCTATCGTTGCACGCCTCAGTCAAGCACCAAAGAAACCCCTTTTAGGTTGACTTTTGGAGCAGACGCAATGATACCTGTGGAAGTAGGAGAGCCGTCCTTTAGGCGAATACTCTCCGACCAACGTATGAACCAGGAAAACATGGAAGTTGAACTAGATCTATCCGAGGAGGTCAGGGAAAACGCACGTATACAGGAAGAAGCTTGTAAGCAAAGAGCAGCTCAGCGTTATAATTCTAGGTTTAAACCAAGGAGTTTTGTTAGTGGAGATCTCGTTTGGAGAAAGCAGAGTGAAGCAAGGAAGAACATCGACGAGGGAAAGCTAGCTGCAAATTGGGAAGGACCTTACCGGGTTACTGAAGCGTTGGGCAATGGATCATATAGACTAGAAAAGCTGTCAGGAGAAGCAATCCCTAGGACATGGAATGCTTCTCACCTCAAAAATTATTTCAGTTAGTTGATGTATACAAGGGGGGCGAGGTACTCTTTTTCCTAACTCGGTCTTTTGTCCCAAAAGATTTATTAAAAAGGGTTTTGGCCGAGAAGGTTTTGACGAGGCCTGCCTACCTACTTCAATAAAGGAAATTCTTTGTCATGATTACATTCATCTATTTCGGTCAAGTATGAACCGAGCATTCGAATTAAATTTGGTCAAGTCTGAACCAAAAGTTTGTTAAAAATTCGGTCAAGTATGAACCGAGCATTCGAATTAAATTTGGTCAAGTCTGAACCAAAAGTTTGTTAAAAATTCGGTCAAGTATGAACCGAGCATTCGAATTACATTTGGTCAAGTCTGAACCAAAAATTTGTTAAAAATTCGGTCAAGTATGAACCGAGCATTCTAATAAAATTTGGTCAAGTTTGAACCAAATTTTTGTTAAAGACTCGATCAAGTGTGAACCAGGGAATTGAAACTTGGTCAAGTATGAACCAAGGTTTCTATCGTAAACTCGGCCAAAAATGAACTGAGAGGCTAAATTAAATCTTAGTCGAGAACGAACTGCGGGATTATGTTAAAAATTTGAAAGCGGTCAGGTCGTCAGGAACCGGCAAAAGATTGTTATCATTGCTTAGAAATAGGTCTGAACAATACATCAAAGTAAAGAAAAGAAATAGACAGTCAAGGAGATGGGCAGTCCGAAGCTGTAGGAATATCCTACAATTCTTCCTCATCCACAAGCATACCATCTTTGACGTCTTTATTTACATCAAATGCCGAGAGCTCAATTTTCGGCAGGAAAAGATACACTTGACGAAGTGCTTTATGGAAGCCCTCTACGTGCTCCTTCATTATTTGTTGCACGGCTTCCTGAACGTCAGCCTCAAGCTCGGCCTGTTTTTTCTTAGCTTGTTCCAAATCCTTCTGCAAATTAGCAGCAAGGGCCGAGGATTCGGCTTCAACGCTCTTTGCCCAAGCAACTTCAGTCGTCAGGGCATCCCGCTCTTTTTCTACCACTTGCATTTTCATCTCGGCAGCAGCGAGGGACCCTTTTAGTTCTTCTACCTGCCGAAGAAGAGCTGCTTGAGACTTTGAAGCTTCGGCAAGCTCCGAGGAAGCCTTGTCTTTAGCGTTGGTCACTTCCAAAAGCTCGGTCTTAGCAGCCTTCAGACGGCGGTCGTTTTCCTCAAACTCCTCTCCACAAAATGAAGCCATGCTAGCAGCGCGCAGGCACATAGCCGACATGGATTCCAAAACAGCCTTGGGACCCAATCGCTGCAAGGTCTCTTTGTCACCGATTTCATGGATGCTACTCTTCAAAAGCTTGGCAATGTTTGGATCAATGCCTGAAGGCGAGCGTCTAACAGGAGAAGGTAGGGGAGATTGGTGAGCTGAAGATACAAGCTCCTCGTCGGTGGTCAGAAGCTGAGCACGTTTGCTTGGGGGGCTTCGTGAAGAGGAAGGAATCTCAACAACCTCAGCTGTTGCTATTATTTCGGGACGACCTCTCTCTTCTTTATCAAGGTGAGCCTGCGACTTCTCAGCACTTGGTCCTGCTGATGGGGCCATATGTTTTATCGAACGCCAGTTGAACTTCCCCATCACCACTGCAAAATAGAAAACATATATTAGAAGCTGAAACAAGTATGGTAGCACAGGATAAAAGAAAAATCAGCACTCACGTTTAAAATCTTTGTTAGGGGTTGAAGAGTAAGGGAGTCTAAGTAGGATTTTGCAGTTTAGAGGATGAGGTAATTTATTTAGCTGGCCGACATCTGCCTTTTCGGATGCTGACATATCCTCGTAACACCAGGATTGAAACTTAATGGGAGTCCGAGTCCAATAAAGAGGAAACCTGGGCCGCCCCCTCTCATCGAAGAACATGTCCGAGTATCCCTCGGCTGGGCGAACTTTGAAGAAACTTCCTTTGAAGTCTTTATATGACGAGGTATAAGGATCGATTATCCCCTTCTTGTTCATACCACTAAGGGAAATCCAGCCGATCTTATTTCCAAATCGGATTTGATAGTAGTAGAGAAATTTTGGGGCGGTCGGTGTCATATTCAATTTTCTGCACAGAACCTCGAAGGCTTTTAGAAACGCCCAACTGTTGGGATGAAGCTGAGTCGGAGCGACGTTCAGCGCCCTTCAAACATCACACTCGAACTCCGAGAAAGGAAGACCAACTCCCAATGATTCAAATAGTGTCTTATACATATATATAAAATGCGTTTGTACTGGCAACGCAGAAAGGAAAACGTGCTCATCTTCAGCACACGGCTCGGCAATCACGGCCTCTTCTGTTTGTGTGCTAGACAGAGAAATTGACTTCCTCAGCTCCACAATGGATTCGGCAGTCCGAAATTTAGAATGGTAGGATCCAATTTCTCCTTTTACCCAATAATATCCAGGAAGCTGAATGTCAGGAACTGGGTCTCTTTGAACTCTGGAAGTGACTTTTCGGGGGTTTTATACGGCCATCTGCACAGCAGTAGCCGAAGATGAAGCCTCTCTTTCGGCCAGAAAGTCAGCCAGACGAAAATTCAACTCTGTGCTAGGAAAGGAAGAGTTTGACGGTAAAGATTCTTCTCCAATGCCCAAAACCTCCCTCTCAGTCAGGATTCGATGAGAGGACGACCCAGCCGATGCCTCGGATCCTCGGTTTGAACTCATGGTGAGTGGAAAAGGTATAGAATAGTGTGAAGTACTTGAGAAAAAGGGAAAACACAGAAGAGGGCGTACCTGGAAAAATGACGGAAGGGGCAGGGAAAAGGAGGCCAAAGACGACGAAGAGATTCGGAGAAAATGAAAAGCAGATGTAGGTTGAAATAAAAGGACGAGCGCCCAAGTCCAATATGTATGCTCCTCCTTGAAAACGAGCAAATTAATCATGACTTTGAGGAAGCCAATCGTCACCATTGGGGAACGTGATTTGGCTGACGAAAAGACGCAGCATTAAATAACGCTGCACGCAGCTGTACGTGTGAGCACATTACCGTTTCGGAAACCAAAACGTCAAAAAGCCTCTGGGAAGGTTCTGGAATCCCTAAGGAACTGAAGCGATTTAAATTCAAAAAGCCAGTTGTTAGTCGACCACACAATTCAGAACCCTCTCATCCAAATTGGACTCGAGGCTTGGGGGGCTAGTGTAGTGTCGAAATGAACATGCCGAGGTTACAAGTCCGAGGTGGATATACGCCCTTTTGAAGCCTCACTTTCCGGGCTCATATACACCGAACTATAATTCGGAGGCCGAGCTTAAGCGCAACGAACCGAGTAATACGTCGGTTATCGAGCGATAAGGCCGAGTAATTGTATGGCCAAATGATCGTCCGACTGAACAATATCTCGGTCATATACGGGTTTCTCCACGAAAACTGTTTTATCTCAAAAATACCCGGCTAGGAGTAACAGTTATGAGATCATAACAGTTACGGAATCATAACTGCAGGGCGAAAAATCAGGGATTACACTAAAAGAGCGTGATACTCTATAATGTCAATTTATGAAATATCCCGATAAATTAGGGATTACAGGGAGAAGACGGTTACATTTTAACGGTCAGGAGATGGTGAATAAAAGGAAAAAAGATAAATGTAAACGGGACAGACTGAATACGAAGGTGGAATAGTTTCTCGGTCTTTAGCGGTCTTTAGACGAAACAATTATATATTTAAAAAATTTTTTAACTCTTATTATTTAAATAAATTTTTTATTAAATTATAATTTTGTAAAAAAGAATATTTAAACTTAACAATCTATAATTTATTATTATTAAATTTTATTTTTATAAAATTTTTATAAAACTAAAAAACAGGCAGGTGCTTCATCTCTTTTGGAAAGAAAAACAATTCGGTATAGGTCGCCTAATAATGTCAATTTTGCTCAAGTGAGACCGATATAATGCCAGTTGTTGTGAGTTTGCCGATAGTTTGAGTTTAAGTACGAGTTGAAGCGTTATCTGTGTCTAATTATGTTAACTCGGTTTGACAACACTGCCACTACAAATAAAGAGTAAATATTGAAATAAGTTATAAGATAATAAAATTATTAAACATAAAAAAATTAATTAAAAAAATATAACATCTTAAGATATGTTTAGATTAGTTTATATATAAAAGATTATAAGAATAAATGTTTATTCATAATAGATTATGAGAATAAGTAATTATGTGATTTGTGTTTAGATATTTTTAACCTATAAATAATTTTCAGAAAAGAAATATATTTAGATATTGATGTTTAAATAATTATTGGACGGATAATAATAAAAAAAATGAAATAAGTGATTATGAAAAAATAAGTAATTATTATATGTTAAAAAAATAATTTATAAAAATAATTACTTAAATAATTATAAGGGATTATTTCATACCTTAAGTATTTAACAACTGTTCATCATAATTACTTTTTTTTTCTCTCTATAAATATTTTTTTCTTGAATTAAGTAAGATGAAACTTAATTTGAAGAAGATAAGAGGGAAGCAGAAAGCATGCCCCCACTGTTCCCATTATTCAGATTTCAGGGAGATTCTCTCGGCTTTGTCCCGTGACTTGGCCCCACACGTTCCAAACACCAAGCTACACAAATCGATTCGAGTCTCTTCTATTCAGAGTGTCTGTGACGGAGAATGGGGAAAAAAACAAAAAAGATGACACAGCTTCCAAGGGTCGGTGACGTAACTATTGCCATCACGGTCAGATTTCTTTCCCGTGATGCCCCTCGTATAAATATCAGTATATTTTGGTACTTAATTTTTTAATTCATTACATATGTTATTTATTAAATAATTGTAAATAACTGATATCTTCATTGTTATTATTTCTACTTTTACCAATTCTCTGCCCATAAAAATGAATTTTCCTTCCTAGAGTAGGCTTCCATTGGATATCAAGTTAGTGGTAGCAATAATTTAAAAAAAAAAAACAAATAAATGGCAGTTGTTATTGCCATATATAAAACTAAGTTAAGTGATGTTTAAATGTTAAAATCAATAAAAAATATATGTTTTTAATCAAATAAATAATGTTACAAAAAGCATAACCAAATAAATTATATATATCTTAAATAAATAAATAACCAACTCTTCTTTATTCATTGAGAGTTGAGACCATTAAACAATGAATATTGTATCGTGTAACAACGTTCCAACGGTTCCATGCATAACAATTAAAAAGTGTTTAATTAGATTTTAAAACTTTAAGTAATTATTAGGTGGATAATGAAAAGAAAATGTGAAATAAATGATTATATGATAATAACATAAATAGTAATTATTTATCAACTTTTAATATTAATTATATTTTTAAGTAATTATTTATCAACTGTTAGTATTAATTATGTTGCTGAAGATTGCAAGTAGTATTTCACAAGTCACAACCTACCTAATCTAGTACTTTGGCCAGGGCTTTATATATTTATTTATTTGGGTAAACCTTCGCCATGACTACACATCACAGCTGGTAACATTCTTTTCTTGTTGGTTAGCTTTGGTAACAATTTTTAATCGCCACTCAATAACTTCAACAAACCATGCACCCAGACACGCGAGCTACAACTGCTTATAGTGTGTTTAGATTCATTTTTTATAATCAATTATGAAGAATTAGAAGCAAGACATAACACAATAATAAAATATAGACTTAACCCACGAGGCAGGAAATTAGTGTCACAACCGTTTGGACAACCTCTCACCAGTCACAATATTACACAACATTGACGTTGTGAATAACCTCATCATGGAGAGGTACTTCACGAATATAATAGATTTAATACATTCTCTAACCACATAAGGAATAATGGAGGAAGATTTTTTTAAAAAGAAAAAAAAGTAGAGCCTCTCTTCGTCACCAGCACGTGATTTACCATCATGCACGCTTTATGCATCACCCTGTCGATCGGCGCTCAGGGATATTGATGAACTCGCCAACAAGATATAAGCTCTGGGAAGAAGCAGCCAACCATGAAAACGCCTCTTTTTCTCCACTTGAGAAGAATGAGAACCCAAGTCTCCCCACGAGTTTCACACCACAACTATACTCACAGATAATAATAACTTTCTAAAAAAAACAAATATTAATATAGCTAGCTTAAAAAGAAAGGGCTGCAAATTTTCCATGATAAAAAATGAGAATTTGTGAAAAAGGAATTTGATATCAGAAGTAAACCTTGATTTGCATACCTGGAGAGAATATTGTTGTGGGGTTAATTAGCTTTAATTTGGTGCCACTAGTAATACCGTTTGTCCCTGTTCCACCCATCCCTATCTGGGAGTCACACTCACACAAACCAGCTTGTGAAGAAAAATAGCTAAGAGACCTCCAGATAGATAGGGCATGGGTGGAGTTGGGACAGACGGTATCATAGATGTACGTGCGTTAGCTTCTCCGGTATGTACGCCCCTCCTCCGCTTCTTCTTCACTCTCTTTTATAGCGGAAGGGCCATCCATACTTAGCGGAATCTCTGGGATATGCTAGCTTCAGAAATTACCTGGTTAGTGGTTACTCTCATGGCGCATGCCTCCCTGTGTCTTTTGCTTTCGCGTCTGTGCGTACGTACTTGTTTCACCGAAGAAGAAAACCTTACAAGATGACGCAGCTTTCACATGTTTGGGAATGGCGTGGCCGATTTCTCAATCTCAGTAATGGATTCCAGAGGTTTTTATAGATATCTCCAAGCCTAAAAGCGCCTGGCATGTGTAGGATGCCGAGGTAATTATTGCCATCACATGATGACCCTGATATATGTTTATATTTATATTAATTAAATAGATCTAGTTTATGCGGGTATTTCCAAACCCGGTCCCCCAAGCACGGCATTCAGTTTATAATTTTCCCTGTCTATACCGATATATGAGTGGAAGGTCAAAGACTTCAAGTCTCTACTCAGCAATAATTTTTTTAAAACTAAGTGAATATATAAATGTTAAAATTAATAAAAATTAAATATATATATATATATGCATATGTGTATGCGTATGCATATGTTCATCTAATCAAATAAAATTATATTTCAAAAGTATAACGAAATAAATTATGTATCAGTATTATATAAATACTTTTTTTGCCCACCAACTTTTCTTCATTCATTGGCTCTGATCTTTGTTCAAAACAGAAATGAGTCCCTTCGACGACAATATCATATCGTGTAATGTTCCAGCAGTACCCATGGGCAGCAATTAATCAACTGTTATTATATATTAATTAAGTTACTGAAATTTGTTATTTCAAAACCTACGTTTACTTTCACTGTTACAATTAATCAAGTTACTAAAATTTGTTACTATTAATCCCCTGTTACTGAAATTTTTTATGATAAATTTTCAAATCTCCTGAAATCAAACTGATCAATAATACCTTCATTTTATAATAGATCAGTCAATCTAGTTTTGTAAATAAACCAACACTCAATACGTACGATAGAATAGAAAAATCTACCCAATAACATGGATCAATAGCTAGAGCTAATGATTACGTTTTATCGTATAAGTAAGAAGCAGTATATTATAACATCTCGTTGGTTATCAAGAATAAAGCACTGATCCCTGCAAAACAAATATATATTCAATTATTAAAAATATACTTTGCCATCTCATCATCATCATTAAAAATTCTTATATATATCATTTTTTTCTGTTAAAAAATTTAGTACCAAAGAAACAAAAAAAATCATTTAAGTAACGTTGGTCACACAAAAAAAAAATAGTATAAAAACGTTGGTAAAAAAAAAAGGATACGAAGAAAAGGGTGTATATAAAATTTTCTTTTAACTAACGAATCAAATATTTCACATGAGATGAAAGTTACTATCAGATTTTATAAAATTAGAAGATAATGTCCATATGAAAAATGAAGAATTATATAAGATGTACACTTGCATATGCCCTATAGTATACACATGCTGCCGAATCAATTCATTTTTTGTTTTAATTTCTCCAAATGTCGTACTTTCGAGATAGATCAACCAACTTATAATCTTAAAACAGGTGTTTTTTTTTTTGGTCAAAAAACGGCTTTTTTTATTTTTGTTAAAAAAAGGTGCTTTTTAATGGTAGACCCAGAAGAGAAGATGATGGAAAGAGTGTGAATAAATGAGGGTGCTTTTTAATGGAAGACATTTTCAAATAACAGACAAGGAAAAAAGGGAAATGATAAATTTTTTGTAGCTTCTTGTTGATTATTTCTAAGATTAAATAGCAAGAATTTAATTTTAATTTTAAGCCATGTCTTTTTTAATTAAAATTTCTAAAAATAGAGTTAAAAATTGGGAACATAAAAATAAAAATACGTGTCCCAGTCAATATTTATTTTCTTAAAAATTATCTTGCAAACTTAAAAGAAAAAATAAAAATTGAAAATACAAAAAAGAAGAAAAATAAATTTTTCTTGTTTGAAAATAATTTCTCAAATTTAAAAGTAAGGGAAAGCCCAAAATATGAATTACTTACAAAAACAAGTTCCCTTCATTAACCCAAAAAAGAAAAATGGTGTTATAAAAGATTTTGAAATAAATAAAGAATAAAACAAACAATAAATATATACATTAAAAGGGCACAAACCGCTGTGAGGACTGTGTTTCCAGATGCCAGGGGTTTCTGCTTCAGTGAAAGGCGCAGAGGAGGACACTGAGCTAAAGGTGCAGACAAAAGCAATAGGCCGAAGAGGCATGGGCCTTCAGAGCTTTAAAAAAGAGGGAAAAAAGACTTTACGACCCAAACATAAATAACAATATTTTTGTGTAATAACTTGAAAGTACTCAATTTTTTTTTAGAAATATAAAAATAATTAAGTAATAAATATATCTCTAAGGTAATTAATAAAAAATAAGTAAATTCTCAAGTGCTTTTCTACGTGGTTAAAATTAATTTTCTAAATGTTTAGGTCTAGATTTCCAATTGAGTATAATGAATTTTTAGATTAATAAAATTATATTTCCAAATGTTTACTACTATATTCTCAATTGAGTATAACTAAATTTTTAAGTATTTACAATTAAATTCTTAACTGAGTATAACTAAATTTCCCAGTAGTTGAGACTAATTTTCTAAGTGTTTAGATCTAAATTTCCAACTAAATATTATTGAATTCCTAAGTGCTTACAAATATATTCCTAACTGAGTATAGTTGAATTCTCAAGTGTTAACAATCAAATTTATAAATGTTTACAACTAAATTCTCAACAGAATATAATTAATTTATCAAATGATTAAAATTAATTTTCTAAATGTTTAAATCTAAATTCCCAGGACTAGTTTTATCATTTAGTTATTTTCATATTCTCTAAAAAGAGTCTAGACATTTTTGTGTCATTACATAAATTAAGGGTCTTGAAGGGTCATTATTTATGTTTGGGGATCCTAAAGAGTGTTTTTCCCTTAGGCCATTATTTATATTTGGGGATCCTAAAGAGTGTTTTTCCCTCAACAAAAGTGACAAATCAAATTATGAACCCCTAGCTCAATAGCCTGATGGCCTTGTGGTATCATATACTCTTTAAATAGAAAAAGGTCATGGATCAAATCGGCATAATGCCATGTTAATATATTTCAAGTAAGAAATTAAGCAAATGTAATTTCTCAAGCATGCATGGAAGTAAAAATAAATATCATTCTTTACTATTTTTATGACGGAAAAATTACAGTTGTAGGTGAGAAATTTACCAAAATATTGATAACTACAAAACCATTGAAGTGCCCACTAGGTGAACATGAATCTCATACGTTTTCTTTCCCTTTTGTTTGTCATATATAAAAAATTTATATCTTGCTCACGAAGCATCACGTGAAGACAATGGTAAAAAGCGAGTATGTATGTTGGTTTTGGTTCATGAGAGTCCATCAAAGGCAAAGGATAAAATTTTACAATGCTATATATCATTTAATGACTTCTTTTGCTTCGTTCGCCAGACTAAACGACAATAATTGCATTGCCACCGACTCTTCTTTGTTCTTTTTCCGATATTTGTTTAAAATGATTGGATCCTCGAGACATAAAATTCACGATGCTATCCACAATTAATGCATTTACAGCCATGGAAGCTGTATCCCTAGGAACATTGAATATTTCAATTAGAGTTGATAAAATGGGTTGGAGTCCCGTGGGTTGGCTCATTTAACCCACAAAAAATGGTGGGGTGAGCTAAAAATATTGGAATATTTTATATTAGGGTTCAAAAACTTGGTTCGTTTTGCCAGCTTGCTAATTTAAGCGGGTTAGCCTGTCTAGCCTATGAGTTAGCCCATTTTTTTTATATATTTTTTACTCTATATAATTATATTTTAAAAAATAAAAACTATAAAAAAATGCCTTAAGCATAATTTTCTTTCTCAATTTTTCATGTATTGTAATTTTAGTTATATTTTATTTTATTCAACTAAATGTTACTTGTGGTATTACCATATTAATGTATTAATATATTATACTTTAAGATTTTATGCACCAAACGATAAAAGATTCCATGAATGTAGTTATTTAGTTCATGATTATTAATAAGAAATTAATAATTTAACCAAATAGGGAAAAAAAAGAGTTGCCCAAACAAAAAGAGTAAAAAAAAATAGGAAGAATTTTATAATTTAATAAAAAAAATAAAAAATAAAAAAAATGGGCTGCTCTATTTGACCCTCCAACCCGCGTATGGGAGGATGGGTTAGGGATTTCTAGGCCCACCCTTATGGATGCCTCAACTCACCCCATCCTGCCCAAAAGATGGGCCTATGATGGACCAGCCCGTATAAGGTGGGTTAGCCCGTTTACCACCTCTAATTTCAACGCGACAGGTGATACCAAAGTATAGGATGTCATAAGAGCGTTCACGTGACTGTTTTCTCTTTTCATGAGACGAGATTTTTCTTCATCTCAAGCTCACGTCTCTCATTTACTCTCTTGTATTCTTAATATAAATCATTTTTTTATTTTATGAAAATAAAAAAAAATTATTATATTATTAAAATTATCTTAAAAATAATGTAGTTTCTATCTTTATTCTATAATAAATATTACAAATTTAAACAATCTAATTTTTTTCTCATAATTAAATAAAAATATTTTAAAAATAAAATAATTAATATTTTAAAAATCTATAAAAAATTACTTATATATATAGATTCACAGAAAATCTTTAAAATATGACTTATAAATAGAAAAAAGAGAAAGTATAACAAGAGGAAAGCACACCACACTATAAGGGAGTGGATCCAGCTGCGTGCATTTCTTTTTTAAACAATATTTTTTTATTTTCTTGCCATGGATCTTCTTTTTTTTTAAAAAAAAAATTTTGTAACACAATAATTAAACAAATTTAGGTGCTTTTTTAATTAATAAATATTTTTCAAAGTATCAATAGTTTAAACACTCATTAATTATAAAATAAAATGTTGTTGAAAAAAAAAATAAATTATATTTTTATATAACTATATTGTATCAGTACTACTTTATAGATTTAAGTATTATTAAACTTAATTGGGTAAATCCCTCAATATGATTTTTTAATCTATAATATTTAAACTCTTGATTTTATTTAAAGAGAATTAAGTTTCTCTTACTTAACACAACCATGTCAATTTTTTCTCTTATCTCAAATATAAGAAAATTTTGATAAAATTATGTTAGCTCAAAATATAAGAAAAAAATATATACATCTAATGTGATAAATTAAATATTCCAATAATATTTCTCATTAATTTGGAGAAAGTTATAACTCTCTCAAAATTTTTTTTATATTTGAGATTGGAGGAAGTATCAAAATAGTTACGTTAAGGGAAAGAAACTTGATTTTCCTTATAAATGAAAAAAAATATTTAGTAGTAAAAGCTGTGATAGACTTTCCATCTATGAGGGAAATCAAGTTATTTTCACTTAACTCAATTATCTTGATATTCTTCCCAGTGTAAAATATAAGAAAATTTTGAGATAGTTATAATTTTCACCAAATGATATTATTGGCATATCTCATTTATTATACTAGATATATATATATATTTTTAATATTTTGGACTAATACAACTATTTCAAAATTTTATTATATTTGGGATTAGAGGTTACCAACATGGTCAGGTTAAATGATAGGAACTTGATTCCCCTTAAATATAATCGAGAGTTTAAACCTTGTAGATGAAAAAATTATATTGGGGGAACTATCTAATTAAGTTTAATAATACTTGAATCTACTTTAATAATAGAGATACTAGATAGCTGAATAAAAATATGATTTATTTTTAATTTTTTTGAACAACATTCTATTTTATAATTAATAAGTGTTTAAAGTATTGATATTTTGTAGGTACATGAAAAAATGTTTATTAGTGTAAAAAAGTACACGGATTTGTTTAGCTACAATGTTATAAAAAATTTTTTAAAAAAAAAAGAGACCGAAAGAAGCAATGACGCGTGGCCAAAAAATAAAAAAAAAATTATTTAGAAAAGAAATGCAAGCGGTGCACCGAATCCACTCCCCACACTATAATGATCACCAGAGTCTAAAATGTATATATAGTATACACACACTTCAACTACACTATCCTCCTAATTTATATATATATATATATATATTATTGGAATTAATTATAAGACTCATGAAGTAGTATTCTTATTTCATATTACTTTGGGTCACAGAGATCGATTGGAAATTTGAATCACCTTTTTATTTTCATGATACTTTGGTTTATTTACATTTAAATTTTGTAAATAAACCAAATGTTATGAGAGTCGTGATGGCCGGAACAATTGTGAGAGTGAATGAGCTCGTTGAAAAAGAAGCAGCAACATCGTAGAGCTACTACCGCATCAATTTGAAAGCAAAGAAACATCAAAGTGTGTCATTTATTTCGTCGTCGTGGAAAGAGAATTAGAGAGAGAATGGGAATAAATAAGCCTGCCGGTTTATTTTACTAATCAAAAGTTATGAAATTGATATGCTCGGTCAGTCACATATTATAAGGTAAAAACTCTAATTTCATGCCTATTAAGAAAAACATATAATATTATTTTTAAAGGCTGACCAAGTAGCTGGAACAGTCATCATTCCTTGATACAGTTTTCAAGGCAGTATTAGAAGAGAGATGAAGATCGAATCAGATTTAAGAACTTCAAAGCAACTAATCCGAGCAAGAAAATACAACATTTTGTTGCTAATATTGAACCAGATTTGAGGTTTATGTGTGTCAACTTAACATATCAAGATTGAATCAGATTTAAGAAATTCATGGCAACTTATCTGTTATGATCATCTATTACAACATAAGGAAATTACAAAATAATGAAGCAGAGAAAATATTCAGAAGAAGAGATATAGGGAGGCTAGAGGAAGAGACTCCAAAGGAAAAGGAAAGTTACACAAATCTTCTACACATCCCCCACGTTGAATAACCTCTCTTTTATAACCTCTATTTGTCATAACTTTTTCTCTTCTTGTGATGACACGAGTTTGTTTTTCCACCCTCTAATCATCCCATCATGCTTGCTTCATTACATTATCCTCCCCATAGAGAATGATCTTGTCCTTAAGGTCAACGGTATGAAAAGGGACTAGTAGTAACTTCACCAAGTTGCGGCAATTACGGATGTTCACATGCACCAAAGGTTACATTGAGTATGAGAAAAATGGTAACACTACGCCTAAAAACCCAGAGCTCCATTTGTTATGATCATCTATTACAACATAAGGAAAGAAGAATGCAGCAAAGAAAATATTCAGAAGAAGAAAAGATATAAAGGGAGGCTAGAGGAAGAGACTCACAAGGGAAATTACACAAATCTTCTACACATCCCCACGTTGAATAACTTCTCTTTTATGACCTCCATTTGTCATAACTTCCTCTCATTTGTCATAACTTCCTCTCCTCTTGTGTTTGTTTTCCCCCTCTAATCATCCCATCATGCTTGCTTCATTACATTATCAAAGCAAGAAAATTGAATACTTTGCAGACAATATTCGATTCAGATTTAAGGATTAAAGTCGCTCAACAAGATTGAACCGAACTGTATATATTCTACTTAAAACAACAATGCTATTTGGTGAAATAGCATGAGAATTATCTCCTTTTTACCTCGGAAAAAAAAGCTAACAAATTCATCTTTACGAGATATGCTTCATCATATACTCACCCCAAGCTCCTCACACTAATTTGGATGATTTAGGTGTCTATGGAAGATGAATTAGACATTAGACATTTACCTCAGGTTACACAAAGAGTTGAGAAGACTCAGACTTCATCCATTCAATTCTTCTTGACAAAGGGAGCCTTGAAAGTCCTCCAAAATGACAGCACCATGGGAGGGAGCGCGTCAGTAAAAGATAAAGAACTCAGGGTGAGAGTCAACTTATTCGTGAAATAGCGATTCTCTCGAGAGAAGATTTGACTATCAATGGGTGAGATTTGCAGTTGGAAGAGGTGGTATGATATCAAAAGGCACCGATCGAGGACACTAATAACGATAGAATTGATGTGAGATGAGGATTATGGTGGGAAAAAGGAAGAAGACATGGCGATAGAGGAAGGCGCGGTGAGGACGAAGCAAGGATCAGATATTTAAAGAGGTCAGCAATAAAAGTGTGGGTGAGAGTGAGTAAACGGAAGATAGAAGATAGTATTCTCTTTCCCTCCCTTCCTCTGTCTCTGTGATGCCGATCCTCTGTCTGATCCCTTATACGGGTCCTGTCATGCGAGCGTTCACGTGACCGCTTCCGCTCACGCTGCCACGATCTCTGATATATGGCAGAGCAAAGACAGAGGACTGTATTGCTCCATTATACCCATTCTGATTCAGAAGAATTCCATCCGTGTCCTCTCATCCCCACCCTTGCTTCCCCCACGGATTCCAAACCCACCTTTCATTCTCGTCTATTTCTTTCCCGCCCAAACTATAACACTTCTGATTTATTAATTAAATCAATTAAAAAGAATAGACGCGTCGTCATGTGATCATTTCATCCATCCTCGAGTTTAATAACCACAACCCTCTTTTTTTCTTTCTATCTTTCTTTTTTATTTTATTTTATTTATTATTATTATTATTATTTTTTTAGAAAGATAGCCAACTTTTGAAAATATGAGAAATCCCAGTTCATTATACATGTGGATTAGACTTAATGAATAAGCATATCCATACGGACCATACCCTTGGCCTTAAGGGGGGAAAAGGAGCAGCTCTATATATATGTCGTTAATGGCATGGACATGACCTCCAGGATCATAACAACTCAAGTCCAAGTTATGCCTTCTTAAATTAATTATTAATCATAAAAATGCGGAGTGTGGATAATGATAATTTAATTTCGGTGATATGGCTATGTGGCAGTTTACTTCTTATATTGCTATTAATAAACTACCAAAATTTTAGCCTCAACAAATTAGTATATGAATGTGCTAAACATTTGAAGATGTTGAAGTTAAATTGATTAAACTATTGGGCATGCATAGTCACTTTTTCTCCCTTTTAGCTGGCTAGCTTCTCCTTGTTTATCAAAGTTTTCCAAGTTAAATTCATCAAACTATTATTTCACGATTTAATTTACTAATTTGGTTCTGATAGAATTATTGCCAAATTGGAAATAACTAAATATATTTTTAAAGTTCATGTATTAAAAATTTTTCATGTAATAATACAAATATGTTGACTGATTTAAAATGAAATGTTTCAATAGCGATTTTGTAATTTCAGTACATAAATGCATATATCTAAAGGCCCATTTGATATGCAAAATGGAATGAAATGAAATAAAAAAAATTAACATAATAAAAAAAGTGATCCTTTAAGTGTGAAATATCACATGTCTCTAAGTAAAAATTAATACCAAAAAATAATTATTAAGTAATAATTATAGGGATATAGATATTGTGCAACTCAATTGTCATGTGATGACAAAATAATCCTTTTTCATTGTACACACCAAATGGGCCTAAACAAATCAGGTCGTCAAAAGTACATGACTGATTTCGGCCCAAAAGAAATCAACGCAAACTGATTTTGATTGATTTTTTGCCCATTTTTTAGTCAATTGAATTGCATTAGAGATCAGTTCAATAATCTTCTAATCGAATCAACTAGCCCTATCTAAACAACTAATGTATATAAACAAAAACAGATGTGCGATTCTATTACATCTTGCATTCCCTTATCTTTCTTATGAATATAAGGTTAATTTAATCCAAAAACTCAGCTTTTAGAAAACTTGAATTCAACTTAAATATAAAATTGTAAAACTGTTTTATGTTGCTTTTGCCTACTTACATAGCAATTTAAAAAATTCACAATTATTTCCTCAAAATGGTTTCACTATAGTTTAAATCTCTAAAGATATATTATATTTTGAATTTTATGAAAAAAATAAAAAATTAGACTTTTATTATGTGAAATAATATAGTTTATTCTAAAAAGTTTACTGTTCAAAATTCACTTCAATAAATCCTCCAGTTTCACAGCCTCAAATTTGATGTGTCATTTTTTCTTATATATAGAACCAAAATATTCAAACATTATATCATAAGAAAGCTCTATTTGTTTAGTTTCAAAATATATAAGTTTTTCATTGATACTATTGCTATTGGACTAGAAATTCATCCTAAACACTAGTATATCATATTGCTTCTAAATTTTCACTATTTTGAAAAAGCATCCATTTCTATTATTGTATGAATTCAATATACATTTATATAGTACCAAATTGAAGCTAACACATAAAGGTACATGGAAATGTAGCCCACTAAATTTTCGGGCAATAGTATGAATTTATACATATCAATAAAGACACGAGTAGTTACATCAATATAGAAACTATTCCTAAACAACTCTTTCTTAAAAAATAATTTCTAAAGCAGCTTTTTCTTCATTATTTTTCCTGATTCACACTCTTACTCTTGGGAAAGCTTGTTCCTAGCATGTGGAGTCTTAGGGGATGAGATTTGGTATCTCAGTGGCAACATTATACATACAATCATATCATTACATCAATTTTGAAAAGATTGAAAATATTTCATAATCTTTGCAAAATAATCACATAAAATTCATGTTGCTTTTTTAAAATATTGGCATAACTTCATCATAATATGAATAAGATATCCAAATAAATATTTAAAACATACCAATCATTCATCAACATATATAATTCAACATAGAAATTTGCAGTAACATAAGAGTAGTACAAGTTACTACTTCTGAGCTTTATTATATCTTTAGTCTTGCTCTAATCTACACTCCCTTACATAATCTTACCTTGATTCCTTGCTTCAATTTCTTCCTTCCCCCTTAATCTTTCCCTTCTTTCTTTTTCCTCTTCCCTTTCCTTCTTTCTTTCCCATCCCTTTTCTTTCTTTCTCTGTTCTTTTTCTTTCTTGCTCTCTTCCTCCCTCTCACTCAAGCCATTCTTTCCAAGACTTGGCCACCAAGTTGTCCTAACTCACTTTCCAAGCTATCTTTCTTTCCTTGCAAGCTCTTCCTCCTTTTTGCCCAAGTTCATAACATCATTTTTTTGATAGGCATCATATTTGTGACATCATCCGATCTAATTATGATATTATAAATGGCACACTAAAATTTTATTTTTTTGACCCTTGGATTCCAGCCAAGAGAGAGACTAAAGAAAGACACATTTTCTTCTTCAAAACATTCTTTAGACATGTCTAGAGAGAATTAGAGAGAAAAATTTTCCTTCGAACCAAAATGCTTTTACATTAACTATATACATGCTTTTCTTTTAATTTTACATTTTGCAGTTTCTTGCATTTTGCGATCTTAACATTTTCCCATATTAATTTTAAAATTATGCTTTAATTTTCATAAAAATTTTGAAATTAATTGTATTCAAGGAAAAAACATATTTCCTTCTAAAGATCTTAGGAAACTTAATTCCAATTAAGAACTTAATCTCTTCCTTACCCTATTACATTTCTAAGCATAATAATCTAGGTATAAAAGATTATGATGTTACAGACTCTCCTTTATTCAATATAGAAGTCATTAATATTAGTTTCAGACTCATCAAAAAAATAAATAAAAAGGAAGTCATCAATATTAATGTTAGAGAATTTATATAGTATATAATTAATAATGTATTGCTGTACAAATGAGCAAAACATATCATGATAATTCCTATTATCTTGCTTTGGTAGCTTAACTTAAGCAACTACATTATTAATTAGTACCTTATTCACAGTACTCAAATGCTGCGTCGTTTATATGGACATTTAACAATAGATATAAAAATTATGGAGGATAGTATAGTTGAAGTGTGTGTGTATCTATCTATCTATATATATATATATATAATGAAAGCCCTTAGATGCATCTAAGGGTTTAACCATTAAAAGCCAAATATGTTTTGATTTGAAAGTTTTGTCACATCTTATGTTCCTCTATTTTCCCATGAATATAAGCTTAATTTAGTTTAAAAGTTCAGTTTTTAGAAAATTCGAAACCGTCCTAAACCTAAAACTGTAAAACCATTTTGTGCTACTTTTGCTCACTTGCGCAGCAATTTTAAAAAATTTATAACTAATTTCTCAAACATCATTTCATAGTGGTTTAAGTCTCTAAAAGTAGCTTTCATTCTAAATTTCATGGAAAAAAAAAATAAAAAACAAGACTTTATCTTGTTAAATAGTACAGTTTATTCTAAAAAGTTTGCTGTTCAAAATTTGTTCCAATAAATTGTCCAGTTTCTCAGCCTCAACTTTGATGTGTCATTTCATCTCACATACAGAGATAAAACATTCAAACCTTATATCAAGAAAGCTCTATCTGTCTAGTTTGAAAAAAAAAATTTCATGGTGGTACTATTGCTATTGAACTAGGAGTTCGTTCAAAGTACTATTATACTAGATTACTTCTAAATTTGCACTATTTTGCGAAAAACATCCATTTCTATTATTGTATAAATTCAATATATATTTATATTATACCAAATGGAAGGTAACACATAAGGGTATATGAAAATAAAGCCCACTATTTTTTTGGGCAAATGTATGAATTTATACAAGCACTTAAAATATGAGTAGTTATATTAATATAGAAATTGTTCCTAGTACAACATTTCTTTAATTAAACAATTTCTAGACCAACTTTTCTTCTCCTATTCTTCTTGGTTCATAATCCTACTCGTGGGAAACTTTGTTCCTAGCATTTGGAACTTAAGGCTCTGTTTGGTTCGATGAGGAGATTGGAGAAGAGGGTATTGGAGGAAATTTTAATGAAGGGGATTGGAGGGGAAGGGATTGAAGAGATTTTAAAATTCCTTTGTTTGGTGGGATTAAAGTGATTTAATAAAATCTTGTTTGATTTAGAAGGGGAAGGGAGGAGATTTAATAATCAATTTACCATTATACCCTTATATCTTATATTGTTTATTTTTTTCATCTTTTTTTATATAAATGAAATTTGCATATTTATAATGTAATAAGAAACTTCCAAATTAAAACAAAACTTTGAAATTTTTTTTGAACAAAATATACAGAGAAATAAAATCTCCTTGATATTGCAACAAAATTTTAAATAAAATAAAATTTGAGATGTGCCAGCCATTATAATCTAATGTACTAAATAGCAGGTTCTCTTGACTTAAAGAGGATATTCAACATAAAGAACCTGGCATTTTAAAAGATTAGAGCATTATGTAAACTTGACAACAACCATAGTGATAAAATACAATACTTCCTAGTGCAATTTTGTTACTCCTATAACAAATTTAAGCTATGGGGTTATAGTGTCAGTGCTCATTCAAAAAATTTGCAGGCTCACAACATCTGACTAAAACATAAAACTCAAACTGAGTCTTCATGCTATGTGAGATGATGCCATCTTTTGTATTACACCCCATACACATATAATAGATAGTGGAAACATGTAGTATTCGAAGCATGTTCTTTCAATTACACCCTTCAAAAGTATCATCTACATTTGGAAGCATGTCACTATTCTGTCAATGGCAAATCTTACTATCCATTCTGTATTGGTAGTTCTAGGAAATACCTTTCTTTAAGGCATCGAAAAGTCAAGCCTTCGAAATAACACTTAATGGTATACTAGGATGGCCCATTTCATCTAACACCTCCTAAACCTGTAAGGAAAATCAGTAAGATGTTACCTAATTTTAGAAGACAAGAGTAAATATTATATTTACCTAGATAGAAATTAATTCCATTTCTATAATAGTAATCAAAAGGAAAAAGTAGAAAAAGCATAGAGAAGAAATAAACATTCTGGATAAATCACAAAGAACAGGAATAAATTATCATTCCTAGCTACTGACAATTATCTTTCTCCAGCCAGCTTTCATTAAAGTAAAAAAAATGCTTATGAAATTATTCATACTTCTGGAGGCTCCCATAAACTATCTCACATCTCCTCAATGACCTTTGCTGCCAAGTTGTCATCAATCACATCCCTTCGGTGCTGCATGTGCCGAGTTTGGATTAAAGCATGAAAATGTTGATCAACAGATTCTTCAAGAATGTTATCAAGATTTTTTTTATCAAAGAAGTAGGGAGTGTACCTGATGGAACAAAGACATGCATAATATATGATGTCAAATGCATTCACAAAAAATACTTTATTTGTTCAAAAGAGCCAGATACATCAGTGATAAATAAAGAAACCAATAGTCAAAAGCAAACTGAGCCCTAACAGACATAATAATAAATGTCTATGCTACTAGTAAAGATGACAAAGTGCACTAAAATGAAAAGAAAGAATTATAACCACTAAAAATTACCAGAGGATAATAGCACTAAATCTAAATTTCAAAGCTAATCAAATGCACATATTATATATCAAAATATAGTTGCTATGGCAAACAAAATATACATCTTAACTCCTTCCTAATTCTTCCTACTCCTAACATCTAAAAGGAGCATTATATCTAAAAGCCACATTTTCAGTATTTACCAAAATATAGTTAGGTGTGACAAACAAAATATACATCTTAACTCCTTCTTGCATTTTCCTACTCCTAACATCTAAAAGGAATATCAACATCTAAGAGCCACATTTTCAGCATTCACAAAAATATAGTAATTGTAGCCAACAAAATATAACAAAATACATCCGACACCATCTAGCTAGAACCACACATCAGCTGCATTATAACTGCTTTCTTTGTTGTAGATGGACATTGAACCACAGTTCTAAGCTTGTCCACATCACCCATGTGGAAGCAATAGATTTGAGGCACTTTTTCAACCTCACATCCACACTCTATAAGCATGCTCCAAATTTCTTCCCCCAATAGTTGTGGCACTGACAACTTTGTTTCTTTTAAAATCATATTCGTTTGGTGTAAAGCTTCATTTCCAATTGCAAGTACAGCAACCACCTTTTCCATTACCCTTGGAAGTTTGTCAATATCATTGATCTTCTTATTATCTATCTTCCTTTTCTTCTTGGTGCCAGCACTATTTACTCTAGGTGAGTTATCTTGCTTATCTTGCCCATCAAGCTCGATAAAATTATCATAATTCTCTAGTGTGACTTCATTTCGTGAGACAAGATTATCAATGTCAATGATGGTTTTATTTATCTCTTCGTTAGTGATTGAATGATGTCTCTCTCTTCACTCAACCACCATCTCAACCTCTTCTCCATTAGCTCTATCATTACCATATAATATCATCATCTTTTCATAGTTTGGAAATAGGGTGGTTCTCCAAAAAGCCACCTTAGGTTTGGACTAAAAAATTCAAGTTCACCATGAATACTTCAATTGAGAGTAAAGTAATGGTAAATAAGGTTGATCTTAATAAGGTTAATAAGTCCACAAATATAGCAATAAAGTTAAACATGATACTGTCAGAAGCAACATCATCTTAAAATTTCCAGAATCTAAGATTAACCAGTGAATTAAAATTTCCAAAATCTGAGATCCTATTTTAACATAAAGCAATCTCAATTTAGTTTGTGTTGGAGGAAAAAAAAAATGCCCTTTCTTTTATTGTAATCCTCTCGGCCTTCTACATTGCCTTTGCTTCCTTTGTTATCCTTTTTCTGATATCAATGACTCCTTTCTATCACATGTGAACTAAAATTTCCAAACCATAACAGTGCTATTTTAGCTTAATTCATTTCAACTTTTCTAGTATAATGATGATCAATTTGAACTTTCAATAGTAAGAACACTGTCATATGAAGACTAATTAAACATTACATGAACAATCTAATCTAATCAAGAATAATTAAACAAAGTAAAGTGCCTTTGATTATGTAAGGTTCACCATGAACAGAAGCTTCTTGTATCTAAAAAGATTACATAATATAAAGTCTGCCAAAGTTAGAATAATAATGGTCTTACCTTAATTAATCCATCCTAGACTTTAGGTTCATCGTCTTATAGTTGAGTATTCAAGTTCCAAGTGAACCCACTCAAACTTTTAAATATATCACACACCTCTGAAAAAGACTTCTTCAATGTCTTCCATTGGTTCTTCACTTCTTCCTTATCAAATTTCCTTGCAAACAACTCACTTAGCACTTTACAAATATTTTCATATGCAGTGAAAGTAAGTGTGTCATTCACTCTTCAGCCCTCATTATGCTTATGCATGAACACATCAATAAGTGCGTCATGCATGCTTATTGTCCAGTTAAGGTATTCCTTACCATTGTTTCCTAAAGATGAATTTTTTGGAGCCATCCTATAACATGAAAGCATCATAGAATTTAAACAAACACCACATCACATAATAAAACATCAAACTTCAAATTATATTAAGCACACCAAATGATAATACAACAAAGTCTAAACTTTAAAGTTAAAACATCAAACAACAAAGTCAAAGTCTAAATTCAATTAACACAATACAAAGTTTAGAGTTTCTTGAACACATCAAACTTCAATCAACAAGAGTGTTTTGGTAATATGTCCACATCTGAATGGTTATACTATCTCTAATAAGTTCACCACAAGTAGCCTCATCAGTGGCACTACTTGGAGCATGATTATTGCCATTAGATTCACTCTCTCTAGCAAGCTCAGCATCAACTACAGCTATAAGGTCTTTATTAGGGTCAACACTCATTAAAAAGTTATGAAGAATGCAACATGCATATATGATCTTTTTTTGAGCTTTGAGTCCATAGGTAGATTCACCAAAGCTGGATATAATTTCAAATCTTTTTTTCAAGACACCAAGAGCCCTTTCAATTGCATTGCGTAATGATACATGTCGGAGAGTGAATAACTCCTTATAATTTTGGAGTAGATTCCTTCTTGAATATTCTTTCAAGTGATAGCGAACTCCACGATAAGGTGTAATAAGTCCACTTGTTAACATGAAGCCAGCATCCACAAGATAATATTTACCTATCATAAAGGAAGATAATTACTACAATACCTTATTAATTTCAATTGAATAATTTTGAAAATTGCTAAAATTTTTACCTTCAGGGATCTTCAGTCTATCCTCTCGTGCTAATGCATTTTTTGCGATTCTTGAGTCTGATGTAATGCTTTCCCATCCAGAGAGCACATAAGTGAACTTTAAATCAAATATATAAGTTGCTAACACATTTTGTGTCGGGAATTCTTTCCTATCACAATATCAAGGAGTATCTATAGGAGAAACTTTGACTCGTATGTGTGTTCCATCTATGGTATCAACACAATCCTTAAAAAAAGGGAAGAACCTACAACTATTTTCGATTTGAGAAGGGATAGTTGATCCATTAGGTTGTATAAGAAATTTGTCTTCTAACTTTATGATAGTCCTCAACACTTTATGGAAATGACGACTAGTTGTCTCACCAAAACACTGAAACCAAAAGCTTATTTCACGACTTTTCACTTTATGAGTTAATATGTAAAGTGTTTTTGCAACTTGTTCTTATACACTTGATCATCGTGTAGGTTGTAAGTCACCATCTCTTTCTAATATACCACATAATGCAAAAAAAGTTTCAGGACCTATTCTAATGATATCACGACTAGTTGTGGTACTAGTTGTTTCACTTATAACTTCTTCACGAATCATTTCTCCCTTTGAACTCATACTGTAACCTATTGTTCTTCTAGTAGATCTCCGAGTGCAATAGTAGTGTGCAATGACACAAATGAGTAGAGCTATTGCTCTTCGACATAGTTCAACCGATTGGTGCACCACTAACAACAATTCAATTTCCAAGTCCATCTAACAAAGGAAATAAATAGGAATAATCAGTAGTTAAGCTTTAATCCTAAAGACTTCCTTCTCTTAACAACTCTAGCATTACACTCAAAACAGATAGTTAGGATTCCCAAAAAATGAAGCCAAATATATCAATAATATTTCGTGTTTGCTAGCATAGCATAACCTAATATGAGCACTACAAACAATCCAAGCTAAAATATGATGTCAAATGTATGGATACAAGTACCACAGTTAAAATAATGAATACTTATAATGGGCAAACTCACTACTTAATGTAAAAGTGGTAATATATAATAGGATGAGCTATAATTTAACTTTAATGAAACGGTTACAAATATCATATGCTAGCTACTATAAGAACTGAGTGAATGAGTAAAAGCATCAAACAAGAAGAGTTGTATTAGAAAGAAATTCACAGCACACTACAACTCGAAATATGACCCGCACAATAACAATAGATAAAAAGCTGAAGGTTTAACATATTAGAATCACCTAAAGGTAAAAGCTTTTATTTGTATGCTTGCAACTATATTCCATCTCTATGAGCAAGCAATTGAATACAAGACTCAGTTATTTCATACCTTACTCTAACAAGTAAGCAAGTAAACTATCTTTAGTCTCTACATGATCAAAAACCAAACTAAGCATATTATTCATGTGGTTGTCACAACTATCATTTAATTTGTGTGCACGATCAAACAAAAATATGGTGCATTGAATTAAATATATATATCATTACTAGGACAAAGTCCAAAAAAACTCATAATAAACTTGGCTTCTGTGGTCAATGAATAACAAAGATAGTTGTGATTTCCATCAATAAGAAAAAAAATATATCATTTATTATGGAAATAAGCCCATTGAATTAAATCTTATAATATACATGCATACTAAATTGGATATGTGCCAATAATTTGTAGATCCGTTTGCTGATGCAAATGCTAAGGACTCAGGGGCTGGGACAAAGGAGTATATGCAACTGTACAGGGATTGAAGAAAGAATTCAGCTATAATAAGATACTTAGGGACCTCGAGAAAGCATTATGCTACAATGGTACAGTAGTCCAGGACCCAGGACCTAGAAATAGGATAGGTCTATGTTCATATCCTTCCTATTACACAATGATCTCTAATAAATGATTCTTCTTTGTTGGTAAGAAAATAAAACAAAAGGACTTCTTCAAACTGAAGGACGTTTATCAGTATCAGTCTAGCTAGAATATGACCTGAAAGGATAAGGGGCAGTGTGTGAATGTAATGGTTCTTTCACATAATAAAATAATGTGGTTTATTAGTGAATCAAGTTCTTTCTATAATTAAATAATATTGATATTATTTTATTTTTACATGTTTGCGATTTTTGTCATGGTTATATGATTTGCTGCATTCAGCTTTTTCCCTATGTATGTGTGATGATCCAAAAGTAAACAAATAAAACCACACATATATAAATAATAATGCATTATACACAATGAATTATATATATATTGGCCAAAATATCTGATGAATTTAATTTTATTTGATTATATAAAAAATGGGGAATGATACAAGCGAAATATATGAAATGGGAGCAGACTAGAAAGGATGAAGATAAAGGAGGTACGATGCCAAGCAAAGGTGACCGGGATGACAACAACTTTTGGAGGGGTGTTGCTAATCGCACTGTACAAAGGAAGAAGCAAATAACCAAAAAAAAAGGACCTTGCTCTGTGACCTACGAACAGGGAGAAGCAAATAACAAAAAAAAAACACTCGCAGATGTTATGTGAGCTATGAACAGGGAGGAGTGAAAAAAAACATAGATTGGCTCAAGTAAGGAAATGGGAGAGGGAACACATCTGAAGATCAAGATAAAACAGCCACGAATGGTGACAGAAATGAAGCTAGATAAAAGAATAAGTCACTTAATATAGGAAGACAATAACCACGATAAGCAGAAATTCAGGCGATGGCAACAATGCCGGCCAACGAGTAGTTGACGGCATAGGCAAGGACAACACGGTGCGAGAAATCTAGAGAAACGTGTGAATGGAGGAGAGAGACCCAGAGATACACGCCAAATAGCAGCTCTAGTGGAGGGCTTTTTTATTTTTCGCAAAGGCATTATTGTAATATTAAAACAAAAGGAAGGGCAAATTAGTCAAGATATTTTATATCATATTCTCTCCCCTCCAAAATGCCCCAAGTTGGGGGGAAATAAATCTGGTCTGTGGAAGGGGAAGGGGAAGCCATGAATCACCTCACTTTCCTTCTAAAATTTTAGCCCAAACATGGGGAGGGAATTCAATCCCTCCCAATCCCCTTCCCTTAAAATATCTCCAACCAAACAGGCCCTAAGGGTGTGAGATTAGGCATTTCAGTAGCAACATTGTACATACAGTCATATCATTACATCAACTTTGGAAACATTTCATAATCTTTACAAAATAATCACATAAAGTCCATGTCACTTTTTTTTTTTTTAAATAACTTCATCATAACATAATAGGATATCCAAATAAATATTTAAAACTTGCCAATCATTTATAAACATATATAATTCAACATGGAAATTTTGTAATAACATGAGAGTACTATAAGTTACTACCTTAAAACTTTAACTTTCTTTAATCTTTGCTTTAATCTCTATCTCCTTTCTTAACTTTGCCTCGAATCATTTTCCTTTTTCCTCTTCCCTTATCCTTTTCCTCTTCCTTTCTCTTTCCTTTTTCTTCTTTCTCTCTTTTCTCTGTTTCTTTTTTTTTTTTTCTTTCTCTCTTCCTCCTTCTTTCTCTCACATTCCCTCTTGATCTCTTTCCCCGCATCAATTTGTGAGGATTGGGGGAGGGGGTTTTATAGTACCTCAAAAACTTAGGCTCCAAGTTGGTCAACTTGCCTTTCAAGGTCTTCTCCTTCCTTCCTAAGTTAATGACATCATCTCCATGACATCATCTTTATGATGTTATGTTCATGATATCATCTTCATGACATCATCCTTATTGTTTATGACATCATAATTGGTACTCTAAAATTTCATTTTTGGCTAAGAGAGAAACTAGAGAGAGACACATTTTTTTCTTAAAACATTATTTAGACATGTTGAGAGAGAATTTTGGAGAGAAAATTTTCTTTTTTAAAAGCATCAAGGAAATTTAATTAAGGACCTAATTATTCATTTTCCCTATTATATCCCTATGCATAATAATTGGGATGTTACAAGTCCACACTTGCTTTTATCGATGTAGTGAATGATAGCGATGTAGAGAGTGTAGGGAGGGTGACGACCATTAAAGGGTGGCAATTTTTTGGGTAGCTGATCCCTTCTGATACATGGTGAGGAATGCGGCGATCATGGCTTCCTAGGTTCCCTCCCTTTGCCACTGCATTGGAGGAAGCAACACAATTGCTAGTTGAGGGTAATTGCAAAAGGGAAGAAAGTATAAAAAACAAATAGTTTGATGAAAAATATAGGTATATCTTACCTTTTCATCATCATCTCCTTCATTCAATTCTTCTTGACAAAGGGAACCTGTGAGCACTTAGAGAGAATCAGGGAAAGATAAAGCCTTGAGACCAAGAGGCACCATGTTTTTGCAGAAGCAATTCTCTCTACGGAAATTTTTCAGTATCAATAATAGGTGTGATTTGCATGGGAGAGCAGTGGAGCTTGAAACAAAAGGTATCAAAAGCTGCAAGGTAAGGTATGCACACCGCGTCACCGACATAAAGAACTAAGAGGGAGAGGCAGCTTGTTTGTATTCTCTCAAAAGGACTTTTGACCCATCAATGGATATGATTTGCTTGGGAGACCATTAGTGTAGAGAGGAAGTATCAAAAGGCACCAAGGACATTGATAACTATAGGATTGATATGAGTTAAGGATTATGGTGGGAAGAAGGAAGATGACATGGCAATAGGAAGATAGAAGAAGACAATGAAGATTAAGTGAGGAGGATCAAATATTTAAAGGGGTAATAATGAGAGTTAGTAGATGGAAGAGGGAAGATATTTTCTCTTTTGCTTTCCCTTTCTTTGTCTGCAATGTGTGATGCTGATCCTTCGTATGATCCTTATATGGGTCCTATCATGAGAGCGGTCACGTGATCGCTTCCATTCTCTCCTTAACAATCTCTGTGATAAACCGGCCCAGTCCATCACAAGCCAGACCCAATATAGGACAGGCCAAAATGCCCATGAAGCAAAACGAGCTTAATTCTGAAAGCATAGCTCGTATTGATGAGGCCCACGGCTGCAACAAGCCTCTAGTATTTTATGTCCTATTTCAAGCTTTGATGTTCTTGATCCCTATATATTAACTAGGCCTATGCTATCTTTTATATTTTTTCCTTTGGTGAAAGGCACTGCTTTACTCCTAACTCTGGTTTGAGAGATCGACCACGAGATCAACTTGACTATGTAATTGTGTTATTATTACTTTGAAAGTTTAGGAGTTGGGACTATTGTTCAGGAAGAGAGGAGTGAACTTATCTTTAAAGAGAGACTAGTAACTCATCAATCATTGATCCTTATATAAGAGAAGGAAAGTAGTGCACCAAAGAAGAATATAAATCTAATAACCAAATCAACTCATGAGTTCGTGAACCTAAAATTAATTGATTTGTGGGTCTTGATTAAAATTGGAAAGGATCATGGGTTTATGCTTTTGTTAGGACATGAACCTTAAACATCTAAGCACGAAGCAACTAGCAAACACAAATTTAATGCAAGTAGTAATAGATATGTAAAATAAGGAAGTAAATTGGAAATCTCAAGACCAATTTGCATTTTGATGGTAGTACCAATTCTATGTGCTTCAACCCTGCAAGCAATCGACAATGCTTTGGTCAAACTTGAATAGGAATCAAGCTCAAACTTGAACGCTCCAACTCTCAAAAGAGCTCACAATCATGGATTTAAAGTTCAGACACTGTCACCCCGAATAAAGCAAAGAAGCAAAGTAGAGAAGGGACTCACAAATTGAACTTGAACTCAAAGCCTCCATTTCTCAAACTTGAAGGAACTCACGGTCTTGGTCATTGATTCAAAGTTTTAGACACCATCCTCACACTGAAACCTAAAGTAGAGAAGCCAAGCATGAATAATTGAGTGAAGAAGGATCGAAGGATTGACCAATTGAGTTGAGAGAAAGGGAAGAGTGCTTAGGGATTTCAGAATTGGTCAAGTAAGGAGGGAGATCGAGTGAGGTTTTAGGTTAGGTGAGAGATTGAGAGAGTCGTGAGTGGGAGAAATTGAAATCTGACTTCTGAGAGACTGAGAGAGTGAGAGTGACTGAGAGAATTTCATGTAACTATAAGTAAGGCAGGAAGGAATGTAAAATTTGTTTTTTTAACATGAGCTTTTGGGCCAACCTGATGCCCAAATAGACTAGCCTGTTTTTAGACCGAACCTATCGAGCCTAGGCCGAAAAACCTGAAATTAATAGGGTTATAAAAAATGTGACCCGACCTTATGATTTTTTGGCCTTTTTGAATTAGCCCATTGGGCTAGGCCTGTCTTGTTTGCTCTAAGCAGAGAGGAAAACATTGCCCCCATTATACCCATTCTTAATTGGAATTCCTATGTGCCATCCTTGGCGTCACAGATTCCAAACCCACCTTTCATTCCCATTTTATTTAGGGACTCATGAAGAAAAAGGTTTTATTTAATATTTATACAATGACAAAAATTAACTGCCTACCTTTCGAATTGAAAATATTTAAATTAAAAATATAATACAAAATTAAATAGTTTAATTAATTAATTAATGAGGTAATTATGTTTACAACGCTATTAAAAATTTGAGTCGTCCCATTAATGAGTGGCTGACTCAACTAAAAATTCCAAAAAAAACATATTCCAATATTTTTGTGTTATAAACAGACTCTTTATCTCGGTTTTTTTTTTTTTGGTATGGTCTCGGACTTAATTTGACACACAACTTCGACGTCAATTAAAAACAAAAAAGAAAGAAAGAAAAAACACCATATGGCCAAGGGCAGACGCAGAGTTACAAGAATGGGGGGCCAACTTTTCCTTATTAATATATTTGTATATATGATTTTTATCTTTTATTTTAATATTTATTATTAATTACTTTTACAAATAGTTATAATATTAGATAAAAGTATTAAGATAGTGAATCATGCATAACTATATATAAATTAAGAAAATAAAAAAATTAGAAGCGATTTTTTTAAAAAATTACAAAAAATACACTTAGATAAGTATTTTCATAAATAATTAAATATCTATTTTATTTCTATTTAAATATATCAATTAATAATATTTTTTATACTGATATCAATTAATAATATACATAGTATGTATATATCTATGCGATACCTTTATAATATATGTTTGTAACTTTGTATATATAGGAAGTGGTGATTTATTAACAATATTTATATGTATAAGGAGCCAGTTATGATCCTAGGGGGGGTTGGGCCCCTAATGATACACGTGTCCGCCACTTCTTATGGCATGTTGGTTTAGCGATGTTAAACGGTGAGTTAGAAGAAGTATGATAAGGCAGAAACAATTAATGATTGGAGATCAATTTTATTCTGCATTTCTTTTATTATGAGATGTAAATCTCATAGTATATAATTATATTTTCCTTTTTTACTATTTCTTCAGAGATATAAATATGCAATGTATGTAAGAGATCCAATCAAATTGGTAAACAACCCAAAGAAGTTTCATTTATTAGCAACTTAAAATGACGAGGCCGAAAAAGAAAAAGATTTATTTTAGTGACGCTTAAAAGTTAAAGTTAAAATTAAAATTATGTTAATCATGTAATAAATTTGAGAGATTTAAGCAGGGAACTGAGAGTCTGAAACAGAGCATGCGGATAGTGTGTCTGTCTGTATATGTTTGTGGACTACACCACCTTTCCTTTCTTTTGTTTTCTTTTCAAGTTGTCCTTGACTTTCGATTTCCAAAAAAAAAAAAAAGACAGTGTGTCTGCAGTCTGTATGTGTGTCGGTGGTTAGTTGCCACTGAGACCGAGAGGCGACAACTCTGCCCATATAAAACCTCAAAATCACGTGCTGACATTTTTATCATGTTTTTATCGCTCTGGGTGTTTCAATTGAACCATAATTTTTCAAAATCCTGAATCAACTAAAAACTATCTGATCTTTTTGTTACATTGGTTATAAATTAATGTTTGATAAAGAATAGTAAAATATTTAAACTTAATTTACATAATTTGAACAAAAATTGTATTGGCAAAGTATTCTTTCTTTTTTTTTAATATAATTGTCTGACTGTATCATATTCGAGCATTATTAGGCATAAAACTCAAGACTTTATTTAAGAGTGTTGAATCTCTTATCACTCAATCCAATTACTTGTGGCAAGTATTCCTTATTTTTGTCTTTAAAAAAAAGAGTAAAATTGATGGATGTTTTTATATTATATTTTGAATTTCTTTATTTTTCATACTAAATGGACACCAGTAGGAGCCCATTAGGCGGACAATACAAGCCCATATTGTCAAAGGCCGTTAGACTGGTTCCTGTTGAATCTAAACTCCTTGGGAAATATTAGTGGGTCAAGCTTGAAGTTTTTTTCTGTTTTGTTTGGAACGGTGGATTTATTCGAAAGCCTAAAAACAGGGGGAGAACAAAGAATGGACAGCAAAGCAGAGGGGATTAATCAAAAAGCTTCAAGTTCCCCTTGCATCAATAGTATGATTTACAAAAGCAAGGACAGTAATAAGAATAGAGCAAGTGCTGACGGATTCATTGGCGAAAATCTGTTTGTTCCTCACGTTCCAAAGGTGCCAGCGGAGGAGGCCAAGAATGAGGTTCCAAGTGTTGTTACATCAGGTTTGAGATTACTTTTCAACCAGTTTTGGAAGGGACAGCCAGAGAAAAAGCTGGTGTTTCTGGCTTGGTACTATATTCTCCCACCAAGCTTTAGATGAGAACATGAACCAAGCTTTCGGTAGTTGATCTACATATTGTACAAGTGCCATCTTGCATCATTCCTCTCGAGTCTCTAGCTCTTCATTGGTGCTGAGTACTAGCCGTAGAAATGTTCTTACCCGTTGAACTAGGCTTCTTCTTAATTGTGGAGGGATCATTATCATGAACCACTTGGACCCAAAAGGTGTGGGGGTTTGCAATCATTGTGTACGCAAGCTTCATGAGAAAAGCTTTATTTTGGTTGTCTCTAAGCTTCTTTATGCCACAGCCGCCATTGAGGGGTGGTTGGCACATACTGTCCCATTTTAATAAGTGGACCCGTTTTCTATCTTCTGAAGAGCCCCGGATGAAGTTTCTGATTAGCTTCCCAATTCTATCACAAATGCCAATTGGAAGTTTGGATGTTTGCATGGGATCGGATAGAAAGATATGGTGTTGAGGACGGTTTTAGCTAGCGTGATCCTTCCCACAACAGAGAGCGAGTTAGCTTTCCATCCCAAGAGCTTAGATCTTATCTTATCCTCGAGGTATTCCTAAGTAGCTTTTGAGACTCTTGAATGAAGTATCGGGACCCCAAGATACTTCCCTAATTGATTCCTAGCTTTTCATAAATATTCTTAACAAACTTCTTGCCCATGAATATTCCGAGAAAAGAAAACTCTGGTTTTAGAGTTGCTCACAAGGTGACCGGAGGCTGTACAAAAGTTTTGCAGAATTTTTTGAATGACATTAACTTGCTTATCAGTGGCATCACTAAAGAGAATCAAATCGCTTGCAAAGAAGAGATGCAAAAGGGTGGGCCAGCTCTTCCCAATTTGATGGGACTCCAACTGCCTTTTTGAGCTTCTTCCAAAATTGCTTCAGAGTGGCGCTCCATTCTATTATTAGCTTGACAAGTGGCCCAGGGAGATTAGCATCAATGAGAGTCTCTTTAATGAAATCCCATCGCAATCGGTCGAAAGCTTTTTCTAGATCAATTTTAATTGGGATTTCCCCATATTTCCTCTTCATGGAATGAGTGAACTCTCGGGTAATGATATTCTCTGTTATATTACGCCCTTTGACAAAGCTTGATTGGAAGTGCGAGGTGAGAAAGGGCATTACCGTGCTGATGGATCTGAACTCTTTCAGAGTTTTTGGGTTTGACTTGGGAGTATCCTTGCTTTTTCCTTTGCCATTTTCTGTGGGATTGTAGGCAGCAACACTGCTTTTCTGATTGGCCTCTGGATTTTCCTGTGTTCCACTGCGCTCTTCCTCCCAAGTGTTTAGAGCATGCTGAATCTTGGATCAAGCTTGAAGTTGAATGGGGATAAAAGTAGTGGAAAAAAAAGAATAAAAAAGAAAACAGGAGGAAAATATACTTTCCCATGTTTGGATATTGAGAAAAAAGTGGATTTCATCCAAGTTTTGATGGAACGAAAGAGTATTCTTGGACATGCAAATTTGCATTGACACCCTTAGTTTTTTTTTTTAAATGTTATTCCATTATTTTGTGTTTCTTTTTCAAAATAAAAAATAATGTTAAAAAATATTAAAATATTTAAAAACATTTTAATTTTTAATTGAGATTCTTTTGTAAAATTACTACAAACAAGAAACAAAACAGATTTAAACTATTATTTTGTTGTCGATAATTGAAAAAAAATTAAAAGTAATAAGTCTACTTTACTTTCTTCTGTGCTGTAAAATTCCTGTCTCTAGGTTGTTGTAGGAATTAAAATGATGATTGCATTCTCTGTGCTGTAATAAAACATCTCATTGAACCAGACCAGTCATTCCAACGGTAAGTACAACAATACACAAAAAGTCTGTCCTATTTCTTCTCTCTTCTCATTTGCCGCAGACAATATTACAATTCATCGTTTTAATTCCAATAACATGTCTTGGGCAACATGAAATTGACAGAATCCATTGCAAAATGGACCCAATAGAATTATGGCCGAAAATATAAGAATTCACCTACTGTAAAAAATCATTCACTTTCCTTTTTTTCCCATTAAAGAACTCCAGAAATCGTGAGAAGTAAATAGAATATTTTATCTGATTCTTCGGAATCCATAAATCACAAACTAATTTTTGGTCAACTTTACGAAAGTTCACAAAAATAAGGGAAGATGAAACACACATGTATTTACACTAATCCACTCCTTCGTGTCACCCAACTCACAAAACAAAGAAGGTAACTTCAATTTTTGTTTTGAAAGAAACTTTGTTATTTATCCTATTAAGATCGAATCAGATATATACACACACAAGTACGTACGATGCATGCATGCACCATGTTATTGGTTGCTTAAACTTGAGCAACCACGTTATTAATTAATAGCATAATCACAGTACTCAAATGCTGTGTCGTTTATATGGACATTTAACAAGTATATATATAAATTATGGAGTATAGTAAAGTTGAAGAATATAAAATTTGGAGCAACACCAAATTGAGTATGTGAAGTTTCAACTTTCAAATCAGCCATCCATTGTTGTTGATGTTAATGTTATGAATGCTTTGCCCACCCTCTGTCCTTGTGTTAATCACTTTCCCTTTTGAACTACATCCCTTCTGCCCATGCCTGTTGCACAACAAAACATTAATTAATTAATTATATATAAACATCTGAAGCCTAATATTGATGCCCTCTGTATTCTAAGAATACTTATACCATTATTTTTTTTTATCTTCATTAATTAGTTGATCTGTGTACATTGTTGTAACAATCCGACTAGACCAGTTGATTTGAGCAAAAATTTAATGAATTAAGATCCAATTTAACAAACTTTGATAAAAAAAAAAGCAGCTAATTAACCAACTAAATGGGAGAAAAAGTGATAATAGATGTACCATATTTGTAAGGTGTTCTGATTTGTCCCTGATTGGTTGACTTCAACATCAAGGGTTGGGCTACATTCATATATTTGTTGAAGCTGAAATTTTGGCAATTAATAATAATGTAAGAAACAAAATACCACATTCTCATATTGCTGAAACCAATTCAATTAACATATTGTCAGTACACATTTTTATTATTGGTAATTTAAGAAGGTATACCTTGGACTCGAGTTGTTTGTTAAGCTCCTCTAGCTCGTGTCCCTGCCACTCATCAACGACGTAAATATAGTGAGGGTACAGAGGTTGAACATAAATCCTTCTTTGCAATTATTTTTCCTTCACAATCTCAAACTAATTCCTTCAAATATTAAGAAGAAAAAAAAATAAAGGAATAATCCCTTTCACTTTGGAGATGCTATCCTTTTCAAGTTCCAAGTTGCTAGAAATATTCTCGAAATATACTTTCTCATTGTACCTTTGATGATATTATATTCTTGTCCTCTACATATTTACGATAAAAATATACATGCATGCAATGAAACTAGTTTTTCATCATTCGAGTTTAATCCATATATTTTCAAAACTAGCTTTGATGATGTTATATAATTGTGGATATATAAATATATATATGTCAATTAATCTTTTTAGAAAACAAGTACTTAACTTGCTTGGTACTAATTTGCTCTTCATTTTATAATCTGTTCCCCTAATCATCTAATTTTGGCATTTACTATTACAAAATTTCTTCTTGTCTAAATTAAATGTTATTTCAAGCTATCTCCATTTTTTTAAAAAAAATGATCTTGACTTTTAACTTGATCTCTATGTCCAATTACAATTTTTTCCCAATAATATATTAGAATGAAAATTGCAACCAGGCAAAGGTTAGAGAAATAGATATAGATTGCGAGAGTCTCAAATAATTTCTGAATCGTTACCTTTTCGCGTAACTCATCAACTCGTTCCATCATCTTCTCGGTCTGCAATCAAAAAGCAGGATGTTGGTGTAAGAGATCATGAACACAAGTTTTTCTCACCTGTTTTAAGATATTACGTTGTTTGATCAATCGGGAGAAGTAGTTAGTGCAAAAATGGATTAATTCAGAAAGTATTTGGATAAAAACATGTAAATTTAGTGGACTGAGCTCATACGTGCATCACTAAATCCAAATCCCGCGAGTTTATGCGAAAATCTATCTGGTCAGTCACTTTTGGAGCTAATTATTGTAGAAGTTTTTTCTTTAAATCTTAACTAGTCAACTAGTCAAAATTAGATGCATGTGGCATGCTCCTCCTGCTCCATATCTCCTATTTTTAAAGGCAAATTCCGGTTATTTGTAAACATGTGAATAATCATATGAGGCATTAGGGTGCATGAACCCTTATTCATCAGTGAGTTTCTTTGATGGGAATATTAATCTCTCTCTATTCTTTTGCTACAAGTAGGGGTCTCTAAGAACACAGTTTCTTCAAGCAAGGCATGGGCGACAAATATACTTCATCTTAGAGAGAAACCGAGAGCTCAGAATTATCCCATCGATAAGAAATACCTTCGAATTAAATTTGACATTTGTTGGAGATATGTAATCGATCATGGGTATTCATTTGTGTTCGTTACATCCATTTTAAGCTAACAGTTATTTGTTTTTAAATTGTGAATATAAGAGTTTTGCTTTAACATGTAATAAGCCATTTTATCTACAATTTCTTTTTCTTTGGCCAATTGGACTTATAGTACATTGAATAAAACCAATCAATGTGAGATGACAATCCAAAACCTCTATTTTCTAATTTATATATTTATACACATACTTATTTCTCATCGATATTATGCTTAAGATTCTCCACTTTTCGGTAAGACTCAAAGCGCACAGGGGCACACTCCCACTCCCACTCCCACTCCAAATGTTTCTTGCACACATGCTTTTTTTCATTTTGGCCAATTAAACTTATATAACTGGATAAAACCACCTAACACAAGTGGGCAATCTAAAACCCTATCAATAATTCTTTGACATATATATCAGTTTCGGCTTATAAAACTTGACATTTTTGTTTGACTTCTTAGGGACTAGTACGTGGAATTACCATGTTTTTTTTTTACTTCTAGCGCTTTTTTGTAGCAAAAGTCACAAATTTATATTTGACTTGTGTGTGTGTGCTGGATAATGGACCAAAACAAAAGTGCAAGAGTGGAAGAAGAGAAGTTAAGCGACAAAAGTGGGCTGAATATTTCCATGTATGAATGAGACAATATGTACTCCTCTCGTTTAAAAAAATTGTCCTTTTGGAGTTTTGGTTTTTTTCAAAAAAATTATCACTTTAGAAGTTCAATGAGTGTTCATTATTTTTATACAGTTTTACCCTTTAATAATAATAATAATAATAATAATAATAATAAGTCAAACTAAATAACAATTTAAAAATAAATGTCAAAAACTGATTGGCCAATCAAACAAGCCTCTGCTGTTCCAACATCATCATCAATGAAGGGCATTTCAATTAAATAACATCTAATGTTAGTGTAGTCTAAATCATTTAATGATTTTCTTAAACTGTACGCATAAGACAATTTTTTTTGAAACAGGTACAGTGTTTGTTTATCTACACGTGTTAGTGACTAATTGATTATAATTATAACAACTAAACCATAACGTTATCACGTGGCTACATTTCAATAATGAAAGCTGACTTGACTCATACTTCCTACTCCCTCCGTTCCTTAATATAAGGAACAGGAGGCAAAAACACACAGATCAAGAAAAGCAATAAATTTGTTAGGAATATAAAGTAGTTTCCAAAAATACCCTCATTTAATGTTAATAACTATTTCATAATGTAATTAATACAAATGAATTATATTAAAAACATACTATCTTAATTAGGGGTATTTTGGAAAAAAATCATTAAATATATCAGATAAACCCCATGTGTTCTTTATATTTTGAAATGCGGAAACTCCATCAATTGTCCCTTATATTAAGGAACAGAGGGAGTATTTCTTAACAAAACTTTGTCATGGTTAACACTGATGCATGGTAGAATTGAATAGTAATGAATTCAACATTTTTTAAATAACATTTTAAGTTTAAACTTTGTAAATAAGAAAATAATGTCAAGAGAATTTCTTCTCAATTGGAGCCTGACCCAACTTGAACACGACTTGAATTATTCAATTTTGTTGTTTAATTAAAAAAGAACTTTTGTCATGGTTCGAATCCGACCTCTCCGCAATTCAGGTTCAAGGATGAATCTCTCCTAAAAGAAAAGGGAATGATCTGTGGTCTGAGGGTGTGGACTGGGTTCTATATAGGTTTTGATCCACTGTTAAACGCTGTCTTAAAAATTGATAAATTTTGGTACTCATCCGTGCATTAATCCTATGATATACTTTTATATTAAAAAAGAAATTAAACAGCATAATAAAAAAGCTAAATTATTAATAAAATCAAAACATTCAAATTAAATATCGTCAAACTGGATATAGTTGAAGACGACAATTTTACCATAGAGTTATAGTACTAGTTCAACTATTCAATCAGGGAGTACTGCATATATATATATATATATAGCTCCATCGATTCATACATCAATGAATACTGAAATAACTAAGAGTTTAAGTAATACCTTGCGCTGTCGAGCTTGTGTTAGTGTTCTGTCCAGTTGTTTCTCCAGATTATGCAACTCCTTCATGCTTAGTGGCTCAAGATCTTCTCCTAGCAAATGCCTTCATGTACACCATATCCCAAACATCAACAAGTCTCGACTAATTAACGTTAACATGACACATTAGTCTTAATAAGTACACTTATGTATGTCATCTCTGTTACCTTTGTGTCCTCTCAAGAGATTCATGTTTGACTTTTAATCTCAAAAGCTCCTGGTACAAGCTCTGCAAATTCATAATATAATAATGCTAATTAAAAACAGTGAAATGCTGAGCAAATTAAGGAGCATGCAAGCTCCACACTCACAAGCTTGAAGTCATCACTTATTCTTAATTTTATTTTCTTAGTTTCTGTAAGGGAAAAGAAAAAAAAAATGAAGGGATTAAAGGGAAAACCTGAGATTCATGTTCAACTAGGTCGTTGGCCTGAGAGATGTAACAACATTGTCGGTAACGCTCAATGGTTCTGTTTAGGCTGTGATCACAATTAACAACCCATGAATTTCGTTATATAGCAATTCGTGATATAAATATTATATAGCATGAGTTTTTAGAAGTAAATCAAATCATTCGTGTATAAACTCTCGCTCATCACAAGATAAACACTTAATATACCAAATTAAAGTGAGCCAATTCGCATTTCAAAATTGCAGTGTGTGTGTGTGTGTGTGTGTGTAAAATACAATATATTGGTGAGGGTCGATGATATGCGGTGAAATTCGGACAATGTAGATAATTAAGAATCATGATTATAATTCTAAGTAAAAAAGAAAAAAACTTTTTGCCTTTCTTTCCTTTTTTTTTCGTGTCTCAATGAAGCCTAATTTCAACTAATAAATAAAGCTTACTATTAAAGTAGTGTATGTCCAACGATACTAGCTATGTGAAGTTGATGAAGAAGTGCTTTAGAGGTTGATATTTTATAAAATCTATTAACTAACCATGAATATTGAATGAACATATAGCAAGTAGAGATTTTACTATATATGTTTTCACTCTTAATTAAGAAAACCACACCACAAACTTTTATAGCTTTTAAAGCTAGCTAGAATTGATTATTGCTGTCTTATATAGCCTGCATCAATTCCTAATCGCTTTCATAAATGACTGATTTATATGTAATTTTTTTATATTTTAATTATTAATTTTTAATTAAAATATAATACGTATATTTCAATTTGTATAAGATACATTATTATATTATTAAAATGTCTTACACGTATATTATTTCTTTATTGGAAAATTGAATAACAAAAGAATTAAAAAATCCATATAAACCTTTTCTCTTAACAAATTAAGTACCACATGAAAGTTACTAGAAGATTTCATAAAAGAAAATCAAAAGATGATATCCAAATAAAAATGATGAATATTAGGTGAACACTTGCATATGCCGTACACACACACGTGGTATTGTATTCATCTAGATGCTAAGATGCATGATAAGAGAGACTATTGCAGATAGATGTTAGGAGATCTAAGATTTTATTGTTGCTGTTTAATCTTTTGAATTTCTAAAGCTACCAATGTAGATGAAAGAAATATTAATTGATAGTCCATGAAAATCATCATGTTACCTTTGGATAAGTATGACTGAAAATATAAAAACTTATTCTCAACGCACACTTACATATCCCATTAGTTGAGTTAATTAATTTTACATGAGTCAATTACAAGTTTACACTAGTTATTTCTAGTTTCAGGTTCACAAATGATTAGATACATTTTCAAGAAATTTAGACTTGATAAATTAATTCGACAAGTCAAGTCACGAGTATATATGACAACCAAAATCTTACTTAAATAAAGCCTTTGCTCTCCAACATAAATGAGCTTCCTAAAGTTTTGGGTCGAAAATAAATGTAAAGCTATATACTATTTAGCCAGCTTCAGCTACTTCAAGCAAAAAACTACCAACCTTCTCCCAGAAGAGGAAGTGCCTCACATAACTATATTATTTGTTCAATAAGTGAATAGCAAAGAAACAAACAGCTGAAAACAATAGAATGGATTGATGAAATATGCCCACTATATATATATATAGTGTATGAAATTTGATGAAGGAAGAAAAGAAAGAGCTACTAGCTTAATATATAGTTAGCTTACAAAGCCTATACAGTATGAGAACATATCTAGTCAGCATCCTCAAACCTCCATGCTAACTGCAAATTAGCATACCTAATTCTTCAAACAGATCACTAATTCCTCACCCATTATCTATATATCTTCAATTCATTTCTGGAAGACTGTTGGATTTAGTTGAGAGGAAGAAAGAGGTTAGAAACCCCTATGTCCGGCAAAAACTAACAGTAAAGAAGTAGAAAACCCTAACCATCAAACAAACCAAATCCAAATTAAACCTAGTAAAGGTTAAATTACGTTGTTCCTGACCTCTAAAATCTTGTTTTGATAACTACTTGACCTTTGAAATTCTACATTAAACTCTTTAAAATTTTAAATTTGTGCTTATTATAACACCTTTGATATTAGTTCGTTATGTAACAAATAGAGTGATATGCCATTGACAAAAGTTCTTAAACTTCATCTTTGGTACATATCAATGTTCAAAAAACCGGACTGGACCGGCCGGTTCCACCGGGAACCGGCCCCTGGTCCAGTCCAGTAATAGATGGAAATCGGAGGGTTTTAAAACCGGTGGGAACCGGTCAAGAACGGGTGCAAAACCGGTACAAAAACCGGTTTGAATCGGTTCCCCCCCCTTTTTTTTTAATTTTTTAATTTCTTAATTTTTTAAATTTTTTTAAAAATAAAATAATATTATTTTTAGTACTAAGTAGCATTATTTTTAATATAAATTTTTTTCTTTCTATATTATAATATGTTATAAGTATTATTATAATACATAATTATTAATAATAATAAATTTACTTAACAAATAAGATAAAAATAGAATATCAATTGATTATTTTGAATTCAAAATATAATTATACATGAATATTAATTTGTTTAGATTTTAATATTAGATTGTAAAACTTATTAATAATATTTTTAATTTTTTATATATTATTAAATTTACTTTTTATTTTAGAATAAATGTTAATTTTATGATCATGAATAAATATCTTTTATATTTTTTATCTATATTATTAAAAATATATTAATTCATTCACAACCGGTCCGACAACTGAACATTAAACCGTTACCTTATCTGGTTCAATGTCCGGTCTAGTTTTTTGAACCTTGGTACAGATAACTCGTAAACATAAAGTTACATGTGGATAATTTTATAAATCTTAAGTCATGTACAAATAAATTCTCTTACATATCACATTGTATTAATGAAATAATGAACAATAATTAATAGCAAAAGTCAAAGGCTGCACAAATTTGAAACTCAAGTTAAGAGATTTATTATGAAAATGAAAAATTAATTACTGCACACGAGTTAAAAAAAATATACTTATAGGCAATTTAATCGATAGGAAATAACCAAAACTCCTGCACTCTGGAGTTTCAGAATATAATATGTGTAATTTAACCATTGTAAAGTTTGGAAAATAAAAATTATCACACACAGATAACTAAAGAAGTTAGAGAATTTTTGTGTGATTTAATGAAACGTAAGCCAAACCCTTGACTTCTTAGAGTTTCAAAACGTAATATGAATTATGAGCTGTCAAAACTAGGAGGAATATAGATTTAACTCCTCGCAAGAACACGTAGTACGGAACAATGCCCTCCAAAGATTCACACAAGGGTATCAGGATAATATAAGTTAAGCATAAAAAAATAAAAGGCAAAACAATTTTCCGCGCGAACAAACAAGGAATTGAAATTACATGCGAACAAAATTAATCTGCCAATAGTAACTAAGTAGTGAACAGAACTTAAAAAGGAGCACCCACTACCCACTACAAGTTGTCTGATCATTCATGTTCATAATATCATAGTATAGCCACAAAAGCTGACCACAGAAACCAAGCACCATCATGCATTTGGATGAAAAAGAAATCAACAAGAAAAAAGAAAAAGAATTGAAATCCATAAAGATCAGATCTGTAAGAAATGATGAGTGAGAAAGAGAGTGAGATAGAAAAAGAGAGCGAAGGAATATATACTCAGAGCTGCTGTACTGGAAAAGCTTGCCACGGCTGGAAAAGATAACAAGAGCGACCTCAGCATCGCACAACACAGAAAGCTCGTACGCTTTCTTCAGCAAGCCATTCCTTCTCTTGGAGAACGTCACTTGCCTGTTGATCTTGTTCTCTATTCTCTCCAGAACCACCCTTCCTCTTCCCATCTCTTCTCTCTTGTCTTCTGCAACTCTCTTTCCTTCTTCTCTCTGCTATTTATCTTCGCCTGCACAAAGAGGTAAAAGGAGAAAGAAAGCACAAGAGAGAGAGCATGGTCAGCAAGATTCCTCGATTAACGAGTCCCTTTCACTGAATTAACATCCTAAGGAATCTCCGTAAAACACCGACGTCAATTTATTTTTACCTGTGTGTGTCGTACATTTTACTAACTATCGGGTTTGTACTTTATATATGCAGTTAATCCCTGGTGCTAATTTACATGCACGGAAAGGCTGGAGGGTCATGTATATATAAAATGGAAAAGGAGTTAATGAAGAGAAAAGAAAAGAAATTATGCGGGTAAAGAGGGTGATAAATTGGTAACCTTGAAGTTTCTGTTTTCCACAATGATTCCTTTCTTGAATCCGTCCACTTTCGGAGGGAGAGAGAGAAAGGTTCCCCATCTATGAGATTGCATATATGAGGAGGATCGGAGAGGATAACGGGATGGACCTCGCTGTGGTGGTCGTCGAGGTTGTGTTGGCAATTTCAAGTACATATACTTAATGAAGATAATGAAAGGGACTGGCAACTTGGAGTCAAGTCAAGATATTTTTATTTTATTATTCTTTTTTCAAAACAAGATGGTGAAGTAAGGAAGAATACAACGTATACTTTATAAAGATTAACATAAACATGTGAGTTATTCGCTAAAAAAAAACAGTGAATTTGAATCAATATATAATTAAAAATAGGTATAGCGGTAATATATATTAGCTAAATAGGTGTAGCGGTAATATATATTAGCTAAATAATGCAACTTTAGTATCTCTTGGATTTCATGCCCTTCATTTTTTTTCTATTTGGTTTCTATTTGAGTGTTATTTTTTCTCATTCATTCTTTCTTTCTTGTGTAGGTAGAGTCTATTTTTCCATTTTTTTTAGATAGGCCCACATTCTTTACTCTTTTTTTTCTTGTCAAATTCAATTTTTTATACTAAATTCTTTTTTATTATTTTTTACTAATTAATTAACTTTAATTTTATTTTCTAAATCTACATTAATTTTAATTAATATTACTTAATATCAAATTTTTTGAAATAAAAAAAAGTTAGCAATGAGATTTTTTTAATACAATATATTCTAAAACTAAATAAATCGTTCCTCGTGGGAAAAGTCTAGTTTTGCTAATATAAAGATGTTGTTGGTAAGTAACCACGATCCTTGTAATATTCAATTTATCTAAAATTTTTGTTTAGATGGAAAAAATAGTTTTAAAAATAAAATTGTATAAAGAAAAAAGAGAGAGTGCGAGAGAGAGAGAGATAATGACAAATAGGAGCGTGCAGCATAAATTGATTTCAAACAATGTTCTGAATTTGTGGGACCGTTCACTGTATGTCCTTATTTGAAATTAATTTTGCGGCAGGCCCCTCGTTGTCATTCTTCCAACATATATTTTTTAAGAAAAGTACATGCATATTTTTATGTTTAATTTCTTTTTTAGCTTTTAAAAATTAAATTGTACATTTTTTCTTTTAAATTTTAAGCCGTGTGTAGGTAATTCTTTTGACTTTTGACACTTGATAGTTATCGTCAACTTTCAAATTTGTTTGGATAGTTTTTTAATGTTGATTGTTTAATTATTTTATTAATAAAATGTGCAAGGGTCTAAATAGAGGGAGCATTTAGAAAAAGACAAAATGAATAAAGTAAATAGTGTAATTATGATTTATAAACTCTGTACATAGTAATTTTTCATGCCACTTCCTCCGAATGCATGGATGAATAAATAGAGAAAATTCAATTTAAGCAATATGCATGATTCGCCAGTGATAATTTACTCTTTTTTATATGTAATATTAGAAGGATTTGAACACTGAGCATTACCTATTTCATTCCACCTTCACATGAGTAGCCTTCAAATGGCGATAACATAATTTTTAGAACTCTACATTTTTATTTTACATGTAAGTCTGTTAAGTTTTGAGTTATACATAACGCCTTCAAATTTGAAGTCACAGGTAAATAACTTTCCAACATATATCTATCCGATAGTGAGACAGTGGATTAATTAACAACACAATATATTAGCGCACAAATATGAATTAGTGAGGGAGTACGATTAGAATTATTTGTATAAATAAATGTAAATTTCAAGTCATAGATCAGCCAATAGCAAAATTGTGCTAGATTAACCAAACGTATTGGGTTTTCTTTTTTGACCAAACAAAGGTATTGAGTTCAAACCCTAACACTTGGATATTCAGCTGTACCAAATATTTATTAGAAGAGTTTTATCATTTTTATAGTCCTATTTAAATATTTTTTTCATTTTAAAATAATTGTCACTTTAAAATTATACACGTAAATTAAGAAAATTAATAAATAGTATAAAAATATTATTTTTCTATAATACCTTTTATTAATTATGTAGTACTTTCTAATAGTTCTCTCTTTCTTCATTATTGTTGAAGAGTAAATTTGTCCAAATATAATTAATACACTTTTAAAAATTACTGTATAACGTAACAACTGTTTTGAAATAAAAAAAAACCTCCAAAGTAATTTCAGTTTATAAGATACTTTTAATTATTACATACGAACTAAGGATAATAATTAAAAATTAAAAATTTTTCAATTATTTTATAAATTACTCCCATTTGATATAGTTAACCTATGAATTAAATTTTTTAATATTAATTAAATTTCATCTATTTTTAGAAATATTTTAAATTAAAAAATTAAATACAATAGAAATATAAATTTCAACAAATAGTTCCGTATATAAGAAAACGGAAGGAGCACAGATCAGCTAAACGAGTTACTGTAACTTAATGTAGTTATTATTAGATTAAAAGAAGATTATGACTACTTAATACTTTTATTAAAAAAAAAAGAAGAAAGGAAAAGAAAGAGATGATGGCATAAACAACGTGTCGATCAGCGTACAGTGGAATTTTGAACGAGGTTTCCTGACAGTCATAATGGCCACTGAATAGATATTATCATTCAGTTTTTGTGTCCACTTCGACTTTAGCACTCCCAATAGGCCAATACCATCCATCCCTCTCCCATCCCATCCCTTGTTCTGGTCTTCCATGATTCCATTTCGCAGTCGCTTATGCAAAAGCCACTTTCACTCACATTTCACGTCTTTTACCTCCCTATGATGTCAGATCTTCCCTCCAACATTTATCCGGTGGGTCCACTCCTAGTGAGCCCTCCCACGTTTCACTCCCTCACTGGCCACCTCCCACTCTACCGATTTCCCCGCCCAAGCCTCCCTCTCCCTTGTTGGTCAAAGCAAACATGCTGCTTCCTGTGGGACCAACTGGAAGGCGACACGTTTCGAGCGCAGGTGGAGTCGATGTAGGGGACGAGGGCCCGACGCTGAACCAGATGGAACTTCCATCGCGTCTTTGTCCTTTATCTTTTGCTTTGTGACTTGCTTACGTGGAGGAATGATTTTTCCATCCCCCACGTTTTGCGGTCCCCTTGCGAATTTTTCTCGTGCCTGGGTAGGGATTTTCTGAAGTATATCCTCCTACTATTATTATATTTTTTTATATTTCTACTATTTTTTTAGTATTTCCCTTTCATTATTTTTTATTATAAAAAATAAAACTATTAAATGTATCAAAAATATAAAATAATTTTTAAAATCATCCTCATTTAATATTAAAAATTTTTATTATATAATTAATAAAAATTTATAATTAGAGATATTTTTTAAAAAATATATTAAATATACATAAAATAGTCTTATTTGTTCTTTCATATTTTGAAATAAAATTGTCAAATCTCTCAAGAAAGGGTAGTAGGATATTAAACTTAATTAATTAATTAACTGATTGATTGATTTGTCGCTGTCGACCTGTCCTGAAGTTTGAGGAACTCGTAATAAAATGTGTCCTTTATGGCCAACACAAACGGCGTGTTTAATTGAAGTTTTTTGAACAATTTTTAATTTTTAAAAATAAAAAAACATAGAAGTATTAAAAAAAATATTTTTTATAAAATATTTTTTAAAAAAATATAAAAATAGAAAATTCATAATATTTTTTTATGTGTTTTATAATTTTTATTTTAAAAAATATAAAAAAAATAGAAAATACTTATCTCATTAATAATAAAGTTATAAATTTTAAATAACTCATTCAATACTAATTAGTTATGATTTAAATAATAATTATTTAAATAAATTTTTAAATTTTCTTATTTTTAAAATTTATTTTTAAAAAATTATTTTATAAAATTATTTTGTGAATAATAAAATAAAAAATACGGTGAAACAGGCGTTTGTCTCCACCACGACGGTTTTTTTTTTTTTTACTGTTTATCTATAGTTTGGGTTGAGTATTGTTTATCTATGTCTATAGTTGTAAAATATTAAAATGTCCATAGTTATAAAATTTGGAATAACAGCTTGAAAACGAGATGTCCATAAAATGCGGGAAAAACGGGTCAGTTGAAAAAAATTACTTTTCTTTTTTCCCCAACCATGATTCTCAATTTCTCATTGAGACATGTCACGTGACCTTCTATGTGTATCAATGTTATTGGAAATAAATTACTCTCTGGTCTCATATGTAACCGTATTCTTTAGAAGTGGTTTTAGTCCGAAATATTATGAGAAACTAATGTTAAAATTTAAAGTACTAAATATTTATTATTATTATTATTAAAAGTGTTTCTACAGTAATAAATTTAATTATGTGTCGTTAATTTCATAGTGGTATTAAGTTAGATATATTCTTAAAAAACTTTTAATTTGAGATATATTTAATAGGATAAATTGTTTTTTTTAACATGTGTGAATTAGTTATTTTTTCCTTTATATATATATATATATATGATATTAGAGGAAAAATAAAAAGATGTTATTGGAACTAAAAATGGGACTCACATGTTGCATGAAGCATGAGATAAGTTACATTATTTGGCCAAAAGGAAAAAGCCAAATTAATTTTTACCCCAGGGCTTCATATATACTCCCTCCAATCTATAGTATAAGATATTAAGATTATTTTCACACATATTAACAAATTTTTATTATATTCTTAAACTTCTAAAAAAAAATTAAAATTTCCATTTTTTATCTTTATTAATTCCACAGTTTTCATTAAATATAGTACAAGTTATAATACTAGTAATACAATAAATGAGGAGAAAAAAAAAATAAATCAACCCATGACACCTTATATTATAAACCAAGAAAAATCTTTCAAAACATCTTATAATATGAATCGAAAGAAGTATTTAATTACACATATTGATATAGTAATGAGAACAAATTGGCTAGTTTAATCTAAAAAAGTTCAACTAATATTTTAAAAAAATTGTTGCATATGATATTTCATCGTGTAAGTTAGGTATATTTAAAAAGTTTAATTAATTAATTTGAATAAATTGAATGATCATGTCAGGTAATCAGTCAATTCATCATAAGCAATATTTTCTTATACCAGATCATAAAATGGTAACAATAGAAATTAAAGTTTCTATAAGAATTCTATTTAATATATTTGGATATGAAGTAATCGCACATATATAATCCTTAATTAAGCAATATTTTTTATAATATTTTATTTTATCATTTTATATATTTTTCTCTATGTATATTAATCTTTAGAATTTGAAACTCAATACCTTGGCCAAAAGAAAAAAAAAAGAATTTGAAACTCAATACGTTGCATGTTTATTATCTTCATTCAATGAATTTGGATTTTTTATGAGACAATTTGGATATTTACTTTGAGACTAATTTAATATAAATGAATAGATAGTAACAAATTTTAAGAGATCAATTAATATATATATACACAAAAAATTAAATACTGAAGTATAAAAAATACGTTCTCCAAAAGGCTAAATTAATATGTTTTAGCATCATTTTGACTTTGACTAATAAAGATATTCAAACCCAAATTCTTCTGGCATGGAAACAACTCCATACACTAATGCCGAACCTTTAATTGATGCAAAAATAATCAATATTATTTAAATTAATCAGTGACTACTTGGATAATTTACAGTCAGATAATCACTTGCCGTCATATAATTCACCTGCTTTCTATGTTTCTTTTCTTTCTTTCTTTCTTTCTTTTTTTGAGTAAATTAATCAGCCATGTATATTTCCATTGCCTGAGCTATGTGAGTATGTTAGCGGTTCTTAGGTGTGAATAATTAATATACATGAGAGGCACACATGATGTGTCTAAATGTGTTTGTTCTAACTAGAGAGTACGCATTATATGCGTTACATGTTTGTTCTTATTAGGGAAACTTTTCAAAACATTTGCAGATTGATGTCGGTCTAAGTAACTTAATATATATACATATCATATCAAATCATTCAGTGGCTGTTTGGTTCTTCTTTTTAGAAAAGAAACCATGATTTTTAAAAGATGTGTTTGACCAAACACAAACTACCTTTTTAAAAAATGAAAAATGAGTTAAATTGTGGTTTTGAAAAAGAAGAGGAAAAGTTATTTTTCCTTTAACAAAACCTGAGTTTTAGAAAATGAGAAACAAATTTATTCTATATTATACATCTAAAAGTACTTTTAACCTTTATCATTTAAATATGTTTTTTATCAAACTTACTTTTACAAAAAGAATATCCAAACATAAATAACTTCCAACAAACTTATTTTATCTAAACTTCATTTTTACAAACTTTATTTATCTTAATTTAATTTTACAAAACTGAAAATCAAACGAACCCTCAGTCTCTAACTAATTTTATAAGTTGTGCCAAGAACATATATTATCTATATAAGAAGGATTCACACATTTTTCAGAAATTGAAAAAGTTTATATTTAATTTAGACCATATAAATTAAATTTGAAAGATTTAAATTTTATTAATGTTTTTCCTTTTAAAAAATCATATATACCCACCTAAATCTGATTTAGACCATCCAAATCATATATTTACATTTTGTACATCCCTGAAGATTTCCAACAGATTTGAGTCTAGAAAAGAATTAAAATGCCAGGTGAAATAAATTGATACTATTTTGATCGATGTTAATAACAATGCCGACTTTTTAGAAAGTTGTAGTACATATTATATATATATATATATATAAAGTTATAGTTCATATGATTATAACTTTAATATGAGATCATTTTAATCAAATTATGTGAATAAAAAATGAGAGTTAAAATTAGTTAATTATCTCCATTTTTTAAAAAATTATAATATATTTTTAAAATTTGTCTCATTTAATCTATTTCTTTCTCTTTATATATTTTTTAAAAATATATAATAAATATTATTTCATATACTGAAAGGCCTTATATTTAAAATTAAGATAAAATACCTCATATTTAAGAGTGGAGAAAGTATTGTTTTCTATATATAATAAATTATCAATAATATTTCAACCATATCAGTACTTAATCAATACATTCTGAGTTGTTCTGTCTATCAAAATATAATGATAGATTTAAGAGTCAATACATCCTATCGTCCTGTAAGATATTTATTCAAATATTCGTAATTTCGTGTGTCTGGAATATTATCTGGACATGAAGTATTCGCATAATGACTTTAGTACAAAGAGAGAAAGTTGGATTAATTTTCAAAAGAATAAAGCATATATAAACTATTACCAACAGCAATTGTTTCAATTGGTTCCGCATCTGTCTCTTTTAAACAAGGTATTAGTGAAGTTTGAATTTTGTATATAAAAAAAAATTGCTATCAAGAAAGTTTTAACTTACGTGGTTTGACTTAGTTCATTATGAATTAGTCGAAATTTCATGCGTCCTACAAAAATCAATTTGTATCAGAAAAGATATAAGTATAATGTATTAAAAAACATAGGAAAGATTTGACAGTGGTGTTTTTAGGAAAAAAAATTATTTGTCCTCTCTATTATTTCATTAAATTATTTATTTAATCTTTATAATTTTAAAAATTATATTTTATACAAACCTTTAATTAGTTCCTTGTACTTATTTTTGTTAACTGTATTTATTAAATTATTGGTAACGAATTATACATTATCTTAATATTCTGGTATATATATGATTGATGACAATAAAAAAAGTTAAAATATAGATAAATAAATAAAATTATCCCATATACATTTATTATATATGTGACGAAATATTGATAAAATACAAAAACAATGACTAAATTAAAAATTATTGAACTATAAAGATTTTATACAAATGTGAAATTAGAAAGATCAATTTAAATTAAAAATTAACAGAAATTATAGAGGCTGATTTTTATTTTTATTTTTTTCTTTTTAGATACTTGGAGTAGTTAAATGAAGACTTAAAAATTATCTAAGCATTGCTATAACATCAGTTAATGCCATAATGGCTACCCTGATGTGGTTTGTTAGCCGTGTGGGGGAATTGATTAAATGTTGATGAACACGTCACTGAATTATACTCCCTCCGGTCTCTATTATAAGATATTTTTAACAACCGCACGTGGATTAAGAAATGTTGGTTACAATCTAAAATTAATGAAAAATATTTCTGATATTCCCATTTTGTCCTTGAGGAGATAATAAAAATACATTAAATATGAGGAGAGAAAAGTTAATTGAGATTTGTAATGAAAGTATTTAATAGGGGTAAAATTGAGACTAAAATTAAATTTATTACTTAACATCTTATATTTTGGATCAGATAAATTTTTTAAATAACACCCTATAATACGGACCGGAGGGAGTACAACACAACTCTATCCAGTCTCTCCCTGTCGGCTTAACATGGTGTTTGGGATTTTATTTGAGAAGTTTAAATATATTCTGTTATATTCTACGAGTTCTATAAAATTTATTTTTATAATGAATATAAGAGAAAATCATATTTTTAAACATATAAGTTGGAGATTCAATTTAGAAAATTAAATAGGGGCTAATGATATTTTTAAAAGAAAGAAATTAAATTTTTAAGGGAGTCATATGCTTACGTGGCAACAAAATCATGTAGTTCATTTCTAATATCACAAGGATCGCAGGCACACATCGCTAAAACAAAAAATACACCTTGCAATTTATTATCTATAAAGACCTATTTAATTTGTATTTTTGTAAATTAAATCATGATTTCTAATTATTATTTTTTTTTTATTTAAATATATTTTTATTAAATTTTTTTACTTTTATTTAAATTTTATTTTTATAAATTATATTTATTTTAAAAATATTTTTATAAAAAGATAAATCAAACGGATGCTGAGCGCAGCAGCACCACCGAGAAACCAACAATTACCGATAAGCCCACTACTCTAGACCGTAAGAAAGAGACAGGCTAAATAAAAGCTATGGATTACGGGCTTATATGGCCCATCGACACCCAATCCCATCTAGAGACTAGAGGGATTCGCTTCAAGAAATGCCATTTCCTTGGATCTTACAGACATCCGCCACCCACCCTCCGAGAGATGCCCATATAAACCAAACATGTGATTGTGAATAAACCAAACATGTGATTGTGTATAAACCAGAGCAATCCAAGAATGTCCTTATAAACCAAGAAATGCCATTTCCTTGGATTTTATAGACATCGGCCATCCACCTCTTCATGGTTCTTTGGATTTCCATCACAAGCTTCAAATCACAAAGTTGTAATTTTTTTATCCTCTGTTTGGATAATAAAAAAAATAAGATAGAGAAAAATTAGGAAAATAAACATGAGGGAATCTAGACACTAATTTTTCTTTTCTCTCATTTTTTCCTCATCAAAACAGAGTATTAATTTCTTTTTTTTTTAAATATGATGATTATTCATAATCATTACAGAGGAATTAAACACAATATAGAATCCTAAATTAAAAGACAGAGCATTATTAGCGGGAGAGTCAGGGCAGAAGTTGCCTTGTCTGAAAACATGTCAGGTATCAACCTCCCACTCACACAGTACATGAGACTTGAAAGATATATATATATATACCTTTGAATAAACTGTGCGTCTCATCTGTAATCCATGCACGGACTGAGCTTACTAAGTTGAATTGCAGGAGCATTATGTGTTTCAAGTATTACTTTATGAGCACCATAATTCCAAACTAGATATAAATATTAAGCCCATCATAAATACACCCCAAAGTTCAGCCATAATAATTGAGCATACGCCAATATTCCTGCAGGTACCCTGAAGCCATTCACCACTGTGGTTTCTTGTAATAGTACCTGCCCCGAAGCTCTTCCATAATAGTTAAGTTCTGATTGGTTTAACTAAGGGAATTGAAGAAAAAGAGATTGAAGAAGAGAAGATTGAAAAAATTTTAAAATTTTCTTGATTGGTGGGATTGGAGGGAAGGAGATTGAAGGGATTTTAACGAAATCTTATTTGGTTTAGAAGAGGATTAAGTAATTATTACTTAATCCCTTCCAAAAAATCCCAATTTGAGATGTTTGGATAGGGGAGGGGATTGGAGGAGATTGAATTCCCCCCAATCCTCTCCAATTTTTTAGCCAAATAAGGGAAGGGGATTTAATGCCCTCCAATCCCCTTCCCTCCTCTTAAAAAAAACATATATCAATCAGAGCCTTAGGATTTATTTGGTTCTACGAGGGAATTGCAGAGGAGGATATTAGAAGAAATTTTAATGAAAGGGATTAGAGGGGAAGAAATTGGAGGAATTTTAAAATTTTCTTATTTGATAGGATTGGAGAGGAGGAGATTTGAGAGATTTTAATGAAATTTTGTTTGATTCAGGAGAAAATTGAAGGGGATTGAGTTATAACTACTCAATTTCCTAAAAAAAATTTTAATTTGAGAAAAATTTATAAAGAATAAGGGAAAAGGATTAAAGGGATTAAATTTTTCCCAATTTCCTCTAATTCCCTCTCTCTCCCCATAAAAAATCATTAACCAAACATACCCTTTAGTCTTTATAGATCCATCAAATTTGACTTTGATCCGCCCTGTAGGAGGTCTTGACCCAATGCCCATCATGTCATGTCTGCCTCTCATGTGCTATATATATTTTTTATTATTAAGTGATGAATTCTTTTGTAATATTTTAATATATATTATTAAAATAAATTAACTTGATTACAGCTGGTTGAACCATTTCCGACCATTGTTCAGTACGTTATTGGATACATGTTCTTTAAAATAAATCACCATTTGAGCCAATGAAAAGGTAGGGGAAAAAACAGTGATTTTTATATTGTCGAAAAAAATAATATATTGTTCTAGAGAGTTGATGAAAATTAAAAGTTATTTTGTATTTGGTTATAATTATAAAAAAAATAGTTTTTTTTACTTAAAAAGTGATTTTGAGCTTCTTACAAGCTATTCAAAATAATCAGAAACTTGCTTTTTTACATGATTATTTTAAAAAATTTAAATAAATATCCTAAAATTTTATAAAAGTGCTTTGCTTTTTATAAAAAGTGATCATTTCAATAAAAAAAAGCTTAAACAAAAGAACCTAATGATACTGATTTCTCGAGAGTGCTAATTTTTGGCAGCACGGCAAGCATTTCCTTTTTTTTTTTTTGGCTAGTAATTGATGATACTTTTATATAATTTTTATTTTGTTTTAATTATTTAAACTTTGAAGAAAAAAGATTATGGAGAAATAGTTATTTATAAAAATAATATTGTTACTTCTATTACTTTCTAATCGTAATCGCAAACCCAAATGTCATATTAAGCTTGCATATCACAAATTTGAATTCAATTTGGAAACGGTTATATATAATGTCAATGTCATCCAGATTTTTTTGATATGGATATTAAATTAAAATATCTTTTATAAAACATTTCCTATTTAATCTCCAGCCCTCTCCACATCTTGGTCCAAAAAAAATTCGGTTAAAAAATTAAACACTAATGTTTAATCTTCTTATTCTTACAATAAAAATATAAAATTTTAAAATATTTTTAAATTTATAATTTATTTTAATATGAAATCTGAGCGTTTCTAAGTATTCAGATTTTGATTCCTGTCAAAGCTGATTAATGTATACCAAACATGCCAATTTGTCATGCATGTATTTCTCTTTCTTTCTCAATTTCATAAAATTCCTTTCATATACTACTGGACATATGGTAAGATTATGCCTCCATCCTCAAATTGTTGAATCGCTTGTGAATCTTCGAAGATGTTATATACTTTTTTAGTACAAATAAGTAATTCAAAAATTACTTGTTTTTGTTAATTTACTGATTACTCAACCTATCCATCTTCTAGTCTTATTAATTATTATATTAATGATATTCTCCTGATTTCTGTGTTCGGAATCCAGTGAATATTTAATTAATAATTATTTATATTATTTAAATAAATATTAATACTATTATTGATAAATGTAAACACTACATTACTAACAAAACCATAGCAGTTAACGTATTTGAAAGCTCAATACAAGATAAAAATAGAGTGTTAGCTGTAAATTTTAAAAGTCTTTCACTATGCCATAATTGGGCTTTCTTAGCGCTCAATAATAGGCGGTTGTTTGAAAAAATGCCTACAAAAATGAGGTGGGAAAAGGTAAAAAGGATTTGTAGGCGGTTATTAAAAACAACCACCTGCAAAGATCTATTTTTGTACGTGGTTATTTTAATAACCACCTACATAAGTGTTATGTAATTTTTTAAAAAAATGTTAGCATTTATAATAAACAAATACAAACTTTAATAATAAATTAAATTAATTTTTACAATACTTTAGTAGGCGGTTCTACATGGAACCGCCTAGTAAAGTTGTTTATTTTAACTTTTGAATGTTGTTCTTTTTAACACCGCCTAGTAATATTTTAGGGCTCAATTTTTATGTTTCTGAAGCTGGCACCTCTCTCCTCTAATTTTGAAACACACTTCCCTCTCGCCTTACAATCTCTCTCCCTCTTGCGACGTTCTCAAGCTTCTCACAATCTCTCTCGCTCTAGTTAATAGAACTGATTCCTAGCATTCCCAAGCCACCATGGTTGCTCTCAGCAATCTCTCAGTCTCTCCCTTACCGTGTTTCACTGCAAGCTCTCTCCCTTTGGCGTGTTCATCTTCGTATTTCAAACTTTGCTTGTTCTATGGTGTTCATTGCTATGGATCGCGTTCGCATTTGTTCTCTGTGGGTTATGTTCGTGTTCTCCATGGGTTTTGTTCCATCGCTCAAGGGTTTTATTAGGCTAAAGTGGTGAAGGAAATTGCAAGGTTAAGGCTTGACTCTACAATGCGAGCTTGGGTTAGGAAATTGCAGAATTAAAGCTTCACAAATTAATGCATGACTCTAGTATCTTAGATGAAGCTGATTCATTTCAGCAAAGGAAGTTCTAGTTCAATTGATTCAAATCAACACGATCTTCAGTTACTCAAGTTACCACTTCTAGTCAGCAAAGGAGGTGTGCAATAGAGGGGAGGCATCAATCTGGTGAAAGAGGCATGTAATGGAGGCTAGGACTCGATAAGGTAATTGAAGTGAGGATGGGGTTTGACTATGTAATGTTTGTGCATTTGGAGGTTTCAGTAATATTGTCCTGTTTCTTCGTTGGAGATTTTGGCTTTATATTCTTTTTTTTCCCTCATAATTCTTCTTTTATGGTTCTATGTTGATGATACTGAGAGATAATTTTTTTAATAGATTGAAATAAAATTCTGCCGTTTTAATCTTTTGGAAATAATGACTAAGAAAGTTTTGGAGATGTATTATGAACAATGACTAACTGTTTTTTTACAATATAGGAGGAATGGTTATGCAATTACTTTGATTGGATAAATTTTAGCTAATGATAACCTTGCCAATTGAAGATTCTTGGCCGATTGAACTGAATTTTAGCTTATGTAATTTTAGCTAATGATAACCTTAGAGATAAGGATGCTAATTGAACTCATTTTAATATGTTAAAGTACAATTAGGCAGCCCTATGGAATTTATCCTGTGACATGCCTTCTCTATCTCCTTGGCTTATATAAATATACATCAACAATATTTTCAATGCATGTGTTCTTTTTGTGTTTGAATTGCGCAATTGTTTTTCTTAGATGAATTTTATTTATTGAGTAGGGTACTTGACAACCTAAAAGATTATGTTGTACGAGCCCTTGTAAATGTTGTTGATCATATTGGAATTGTTATATACAAATTAACTGATCTTGTTGAACAGCAAACTTTGGACGTCTCAACCATTGACTTGAAGGTCTTCACCCTAAATCAGGTAATTATTAGCTTGTTAGAGATGTTGTGTTCACATAGGCAATTTTCAATTGAAGTTGAAGTTAATTTATTTCTTTACTAGCAGCAACTTCTTACATGCCAAATTTACACTGATAAATAATGTATTCAGCAGCAGTAATTGTTAGCTTTCATTCCTAGACATCATAAGCACTACATCTTGCCAAGTAGGCTTTTATGTTCATCTGGAAGTAATTATTGGTGCTATAGATCTGTATCTTTGATTTTAATCATTAATGTGTTTATTTTTTCATTAATATGCAAGCTAGACTTTGTCAATAAAAAGGTGCATTTCAATCCACACATACAAGTTGATGCAAAGAAAAATCCATTTCAAGCTAGAGCTTGCATTTGATCTTCAGGTGTGTGGTTGGGGAAATTTTATCCCTTTTGAAGTTTTTGGCTTTGGTTTTTCTGTAGACTCTTATTTTTTTGTTGGGCCATTTGCCACTAATTATATATAGAATTATTTCATTCAAATGCCTATTATTATACATATGTATCCTTGCAGCAAAAACTCCTTCACGGCATCTAGCTTCAAAAACTAATTCTACCTTCAAGGGGAGTTCACGTTCTTCAAAAAAGTAAGTTTTAGAATATTTAAAAGAAATAGTTTGAGGCTTTGCATGATAGCTACTTTTTTTTGTTATGATCTCTAATTGCAGATAGCACACTATGAAGTGTCTTTTAGCCTTTTAAGTAACATATCTGCTTTTCTGCAAAGGGGACCCAAAGTTCTCTGTCAAAACATCTGGAGTTTTCCTACTTTTAGGTATGTGTAACATATGTATGCCTTATGTAATTCAGTTCAATTGGCCAAGAAATGGTCATTTCTTCTTCTAGACATTTTAATATGTTAAAGTACAATTAGGCAGCCCTATGGAATTTATCCCGTGACATGCCTTCTCTATCTCCTTGACTTATTTTAGTTTTGGATTATTATCCTATGAAATGTTTTAGTTTAGAATTTAAAGCTGGGACTTGTGAACAAGTAGCATTGGCCAAATAAGGAGTTGATGAGTATATATACTCTCAGTTGATACAACAATTTGGCACCAAATAACATTTCTATTCTTAGCTTGTTTTGTCCTTTGGTACACTAGCTTTATTTGGTTGTAGACTCATTCTGTAAATATATAATGAAAAGGCTACAACTTGCATGTTAGAGTAATCCTAAATCCATGTATTAGGATTACAAAGTTGTATGCTTAATCTCTCAAACTAAATAAGACTGGTGTATGACATTAAAACTTTATGCATTGTGGCTTAGGCACCATATGAAGGCTTGACTTTAGTTTGAGTAAGCTAATAATTTGGTCCCTAATTATAAGATCTATTTACTTTTAGACTCCAAAAATTAGTAAATGTACTTGTCAATCCCCAAAAATAACTAGCTGAATGCATATTAAGTCCTTTTGTCAAGTGATAAAATAATATCAAAAGAATCAACTTGTAATGAGTTTGGTAATTGAAAAATCAACTTGTGCATTAGCTAATTTTAGCAAACTAAATCTATATATACTCAAAATATAGATATAGCTAACTAGGTGAAAGATAATTTATGCTATGAGTGCTGAGAAATTTTGCTATTGCTCAAATTTTTGTTTGGCAGATTCTTACCTTACATTGGCTAAGTGACTGTCATTATGACTGAAAAGCCTATCATCAAGGTTTGTTTTGAGTATCAATCCTAATTGAACTTGATTTATACTTTATTGTGTCACTAAATTTTAATATGACACAAATAAATCTGCATGATGCAAATTTTGAATGGTTTGAAATTGTATGTGAGAAGCTTGATAACCTTGTTTGGTTTTCCTTGCAGAAATTGGTACTTTGGGTTTGTTGGTGATAACTTTGTGGCTACTGTTAAAAAGTTTGTCCATTTGTATTTCTAATTGGTACTTTATTTTCTAATTAAAAACAATAATCTAATTTTGTTTAGGATATTAGGTTGCTAGAGTATTAATTAATTTACTCATCTGTTAGCTTGATCATTTGTGGCATTTCTTTTTCTTGCACATTTTGTCAGATTTCTAAATTATGAATATTTTACTATTAATCCACGTGATATCTTGGCCCCAAAATATTTTTTCCATTGGGTGTAGTGATTAAATTGAATTTGTTCTTTCTATTGGATAGGTAGATTGTTGTGAAGAAAGATTGGTCAATATTTAAGGGATTAGTGGATGAAGATGTGGCTATTACTAATAAGAGTAGTATGGGTTAATCCTTGTTGTCTACTGCTTCTTTGCTTTTGTTCTGGTTTTCGTTTGATTGTATGTAAGGTATTTTTCTTGATTGTTTAGGTTGTATCATGGGCTTTATTTATTTATCTATAGCTTTTATGAATTAGTGTGTGTAATTTTTTTTATTAATTAATAAAGTTGATTTTGATTTGTAAGTATTATAATGTAAGTATTTTTAATGTAATAAATTTTTTGTCAATAGATTTAGTAAGTTGCATATATTTTGGCATTGGATTAATTTAGTATCAAAATATTTTCTTTGTTTTTTTAAATATACTTTTGTAGGAGGTTTACTGTATAACTATCTAAAAAAGTAAGCTTCTGTAGGCGGTTATCTATATAACCACCTATAAAAGCCACCCCCTTTTCTTAGCACTCCGATAGTATGCGGTTCATAACTGCCAAAAAAGGCTAAAAATAACTGCCTATAAAGCCTATTTTTGTAGTAGTGTTTTCTTCGCCAAGCTTGTTGAGCTAAAATTGGTGCAATCAAAACTTGGGATGATCACTTCATATATTGACATGCAATTATTGTGAAATGTACACCAAGTGGCAAGTGCTACCCCATAATTGTATGCTGAAACATCAAAAAGTAAAATGTAGTAAATATAAAAATAATAAAATAAATTATAAATTATAATATTAAATTGTTTTGTTTAAGGTAATAAATAAACAGTGTAAGTGCAGTGTTAATAAAATAAAGTTTTACATGCAATATGATGAAGATGACAAACACATCTTTTTCTCAGTTGAATTACAAATGCAAGAAAAAAAATTAATGAATCCGTCCATGCATGCATTTAGTGGAGGACCCAGAAATTTCAGGCTATGGGAGCTAAGGGTGTGCATTTGGTTTTATGGTTCGATTTGGACTAAAAATCAAAAACCAAAATGATAATAAAATAATAACTGAACCAAACCAAAATACTTGAAAGAACTGAATTGAACCAAACCAAAATATTTAAGCTAGGATCAGTTTTTACAATTTGGTTAATTGAAACTTTGGTTAGAGCAAAATGACACAGATGATAAAGAAAAATCCAAAAACTTTCAAAACATTCAAAAAAATACAAATGCCTCCAAAACATTAAAGAAATAGGATTATATATATATGTATGTATTTAAATATTTCATGTAAATAACATAAAAAATATTACTATATAAAAAATACAAAAAATCTAGAATAATATTAACCTCAACAACAACATTATTTATACGAACTTTAACTAGGGCAAAAATCGAAGCACTTGGCTCTAGACAAGGGAGTGATGAAGAAAAAATGACCTTGCTCATCCCCTCCTATTGATGACACAAAGGAGGAGTAGGAAATAGGATATTAGATAATTTTTATTGAATCTCTATTTGTGAACATCCATATTTGAATGCTTTATATGTAAAATGTTGTTTTCAGCATTCTTTTCTCTACCAATTTATATTATACTTTCTTTAAGTTCATTTCTTTTATGCTTAAATTAAGGGGGAGCTTTCACAAGCAATCCTAATACTAATGTCTTTGTTGAGGTGTTTTGTCATCATAAAAAAAGGGAAGAATGTTGAAATATCTATATATTTTGATGATTGCAAAACAAGATAAGTAAAGACAAGCAAGTTCCTTGATGCAAGATGCTGATCTGATCAAGAGAAGACTAAGCTTTAGTCTTGAGTATTTATTGTTATTCTTCTCTTAGAATTATTGCAAGGTGATTGGTTTATAAATGCTCTAATTTCGATCAGTTATGTCTTAATTTCTTTTCTCACTCGATCAAAAGAGTCCTTTTTTTTTTCAAAGTGTTTTTGAACTTTTCTAACTTTTAAATGTTCATAGGAATCAACTTAAACATTTAAGTTTATGGGTTTCTCATGATCTTTCTCATTGGTAACAACTTGAACGATCATACTTAACCTCTTAAACGTATTTAAGCTTATTGGTCAATATTTGAAAGTTCTGTGCTAAAGTTTAAACGATCATATTGTTCCTCTTAAATGGTCAAGTTGACAGGCAAAATGGAAAGTCTCTTTTGAAATACTCTTAAACAGATAAGTTGTTGAACTTAAACATTTATTGTGGTTCACTAGTCTCTCTTCCATTTACTGCTCACACAATGTGGTTTAAGTATGATTCCCTTAAAGGTTCAAGTGTTGCTTTGAAAATGTGTGTTTTTCTATCTACACATCTTAAATGATTATGATGTTATACTTAAACGTTTAAGTTTCTGGGTTTTATATCTATGAAACTCTTAAATGTTCATGTTATATATTTTGATAGCTTATCATGTCTAGACTTACTTCTGACCATCTTGAGACAACACGATAAACAATCAAAAAGAAACTCTTGAACATTCATTAAGACTCTATACTTTAGACACCTTATATAGCCAACTAACTTAAACGTTCAAGCTATTCATCTTAAAAGTTTCAGTTCTGATGAAGTGCATTAAATGCAGTTGGTGAACGACTAGTTCTTCTAAGTAATGTCTATAATATGTTTCTAACAGTTAGATTAGCTTGGAAATCTATAAATAGAACCTTATTAAGACTAGTAGGAAATGAAATCAAGATTATAAGTGCCAAATTGCTGCTTCTCTAATGTCTAAGCATTAAAACACCTACCTCTCTATAACAGAGTCTGTTTAAGCTTCATTATTCTCATCAAATCTTTGAGAGATTTATTGAGTTGTAAATTCTTTCTTGCATATTAGGTAGTTGTGTCTTAATGTGAGAAATGCTAAGAGATTTGTAATACACTGTGTAAAGGGTGTGAAAAGAGATGATTGTAGCTTTATTTTGGGCAAAGTGTTGCATTGTGTTTTTGCAAGAACCCCCTTGAATCTTGCAAGTTTAATGGAAAAATCTCAAATAATAACTTGAGGAGTGGACATAGACCAAGTAGAAGGGTTGAACCAGGATAAATCTCTATGTTTGATTCTTTCTAACCATTTTCTTTTGCTTTCAAGTTCTTACTTTGTTTTTCAGTTAAGTTTTTGGTATTGTTATATTGTTTTTGTGTTGCAGAAATTTTTATAGCTCAATTCACTCCTCTTTTGGGCATTCCAGCTCAACTAACAATCCTTGCCATTTGCATCCTAAGAAATGTTAGCCCATATCAGCATAGCACAAAAATGTCATTCAATATTTATCTATTTGGCCACAACAAAAAGGGTCATTCCATATCACAAAAATAGCCATTCAAATATCTAGAAAATGAGATTGTTGAAAAATTTGAAATATGAGGGTCATTTAAAGTCAATGAATATCCATCAAATCACCCTTTCCACTTTTAGTTACACCCGATAGAGTTTTAAAATATATAAAGTATAAGTAGTCAATAACAAAATAAAAATGTAAAGTATAATTAATTACAAACATATCAGTAACCAAAATCTTTACCAAACTGAACAACATTTTCACTTTTTTCAAAGTTATCAATGTCATATAGATTAGAGACAAATTATGAAAGTGATATAGTCTTGGAAGAAGCCAATTTTGAGCATATATAAGTGCTTCCGTCATCTTAGTTGGAAGTGAACTCCTATAAGAGTAAAAAACACGACCCCTAATACTTAAAGCTGAATCAAAAGTCATTGTAGACATTGATATAGCTAAGACATCATGTGCAATTAAGGACAACTCTTTATATTTGTAGCATTTGCTTTCCACTATTCTAAGATATCAAATTCGAATTAGTAGGAATATTATCATGTGAGTCAGTTGCAATAAACTTATCTAACTCTGTTTATGGATTTGCTGTGCTTCTTTCTTTCAAAGTTGCCAACCACTTGTCTCTAGGATCCCCCTCATCATTAAATATCTCCATGTTTGCTAGCCCCACTATATTAGATGGAGTAAGTGCTTGTTTGAGTACTAACTACCTTAGAATATTCTTCAAACAATCAATCCAGGGTATTTTTGACCTTCTTAATCATTGGTTCATGCACTTGAGTATAAGGAAAAAGTCATTGAAAGGTATCTTCAACATATGCAAGCTTATATCGAGCATCTATGATAATTGTAACAATCAACAAAGGATTCAATTTCTCTATTGGACCTTAATACTTGTCATATTTGCTTTGCATGTTCATTGATATATCCATGAGAGCAGGATTCACCACATTTTTTGTATTCTTGGCCAGCAAATTTTGAATTGGAACAATTTGGTGAAAACATGTATTAGATGTAACTCACAAGGAGCTTGAGAATTTCAAAGTTACTTCATAAAAAACCTTCAAAAATTTGAGGATGACTCATGCATCACTCCAATCATATGCACCAGGAGGGCCCTTATGGCTTCCTCCTCTAATGAAATAATCACGGTAATCATCATCTTCATCTTGTATCTGTTAGATATGCTGGCTTCCCAAGAGGTTGGGTGAATTGAGAAGATTAAAATTTTCTGTAAAGGTCAAGAGATTGATGAAGGCAAGAGTTATAGTAAAACAGAGAATAAAGGAATAGTCAGGTAAAAGCAGTAAAGCAGAAGGGAAGACATAGATGTTTATCCTGGTTCGGTCTCTTTATCTTGACCTACGTCCAGTCCCCGAGCAACTACTCGAGATTATCCACTATCTTGCAAGAATTCAGTGGGCTTCTTGCAATTGCCTCAGTACAACTTTGATGCTCTGTTCTTAGAGCTTACAACCTCTCTCTTTGCACTATAACTAAGTGCTTCCCAAATGTCATGTGATATTCCTTTACAAGAAAATCTTTCTTCTAGATGAAGATAAGATTGATTACAAAGAATGAACTCTCTAATTTAGAGTGTATATAAAAGTTGAAGTGTAGAAGAATGAAGTATGAGAGTAAGAGACTTTGAGTTGAGAATTTGACAGAGTTTTAGTATATACAATGTAAATTCATTATCCACAACTTCAAATGAAGTTCTATTTATAGATTTAGGTCTTAACTATACGTTAGAGACAAGATCTATCAGTTAGATAAGTTACCCAATGGTTACTTTGAAAAACTATCTGTTCAACAACCGTATTTAATGCTTCTGACACTCAAAGTTCAAATTTTGGTTAGTCAATAGACGAATTTCGCAGAAACCGAAAGTTAAAGACTTGAACGTTGGACTTCAAAGTTCGTCTGTTATAAAGTAAAGTTCAAATTTTCATCTTTGAAGAATGTTTCTTTGTTGGAACATACGAATTTTCAAGTTAAAGTTCTTCTGATAAATATGAACAGTTGTCCCATATTGCTATAGTGCCTTTGAAGTTTGAATTTTGGTACCCAAAATTCATCTGTCAGTTGGCAGCTCAATAAGACACAATAGTTCATCTTTTCGAAATTCGAATTTTCAAGATTCAAAGTTCATCTGTCATAAGGAGCTCTTATCAGACTTATTTCAAATTTCAAATTTCTGAAGACCAACATTCGCATGTCAACAAATCATCAAAACAGATTTGCAAGCTTTGTTTCTAAAATTTGAATTTTTAAAATCAAAGTTTGTCTGTCAGTGAGCTAATTTTGGGCTCTTTTTAAACTTTACTTTCAGATGAACTTTGACATATCCTCAGACGTATTTTTCATATTTATGAATTGTGTTTTATTAGAAATTCAAATTTTCAAAATATAAAGTTCATCTATCAGAGAAGTATCTTATCAGACTCATGCTAAAGTTCAAATTTCTACACTCAAAGTTTGTCTGTTAGAGGAATCTCTTTTCTGACTAACTTATTTTCAATTCAAAATTTGAATTTCAGAAGTGAAAGTTCAAATTTTCAAAGCAATAGATCAGCTTTAACACTTTAAAGTTCCTCTGTTAGTGGGTGTTTTTTAAGTATTCTATGAATTAACATGGAATCAGATTTCTAAAAACATTCTTTTACCAAATCAAAGTCTTTTACTCAACTTAAACATAGTAAGAAATCCTATATCTAATCTTGTGCTGATTTTACTTGGATTTCTCCATTTGAGATCTTCCATGCATCTTTGATATCTTCTTTTCAAGCTCTAGAAGGTTGGTTTGAAATCATTAAAACACTTGATTCAACAGTATCCTTTCAAATATCTTCTGAAATTTCAAAGCAACTTTTAATATTAAGTAAGTTGAATTCCACCTAGTGTTCACATCCAAGCACACAAGACTTTTTGTGTCCAACTTTTCAACCTTGACAAAGCTTTTGAACTTTTGGAAATGAGCCGGGGAAGATCAAATATATACAAAAGCATTTTAGATTGCATCAAAACTATCCTTCAGTTCCCTCAACCTTTCATTAACCACCAATTTAAGGATATATACAGCACATCTTAGTTGCAGATAATCACCATCATATACTAAACCCTTCTAATTCCTCAACCACCTCTCTATATAGCTAAACAAGTGTCATTAGTTGATGCTTTATACATGGTTATGGTAAATACTTTCTCTATTACCCAATCTAACAAACATTTTTCTATTGTCTTCTTGATTGTTTCACCTCTATGATTTTCAACTTGCAAAAACTCATAATCCTCTAGTGCAATTTCTACTCAAGGTTAATGAAATGAGCAGTCAGGCAAAGGTAATAAAAATTTTGACTAGATGTCCAATAATATGTAGTCAAACAAACACTATTAGAACAATTCTTTGACACCTTCTTTAATGACTTCTTTTCTCCGTCGTACAACTGCAAATAATCTCAAGAAACTGTCATTTTATAAGGGATAGTAAACTGTAGTTCAAACTCATTAACCAATTTCCTAATACCCTTATTCTCAACTATTCGAAAGGGAAACTCATCACAAATTATAAACTTAACCAAAGCTCTTCGACAGCGCTTCTGATTAAAGACGTGAGCAGCCAGCCTTTTACCTTCCCCAGTAGCCCTACTAGACGACACATAATTCAACATTGATTATTTTGGAATTATTGTCACCTTGTGAGGGTTTTTCTTACACTTTTGTATATGCCTTCTCAAGGATGTAGTCCTGTGCTTGTTTGGGTCACATGCATATGTTTTTCCACAATAATTGTAGGCAACTCGAGTTTCTCCATTGGTTTTCTGCACGGGGATTTTAACAAAATGGTTCCAAACCTCTTATTGTTTTGGGACTTTGGGTGGCTTTTTTCCATTTCTTTTCTTTTTCCCACTCTTTTCTTAAGTTGTTGCTTGAGCTTATGTGGACTCATTCGGACTAATAGGTGTAACAGGTTTGGTGTTTCATTTTCACCACCAGTGCTATTATTAGTAATTGATTGATTTACTTCTATGATAGAACCTTAGTCCGTCATTTTAAGATTGCAAATATACCTGTAAAGAGCAATTAGCAATAATATTTTATAATTAATCTTCAAAAAACAATATTAAGAAATCTAGACATTTTCATTAATCACTTCAACTTAACACTTCAAAAGAGTAACATAGTCTAAACCAACTTTAGGATCGAAGCAAGTTTCAAATAATGGAAAATTGGACCCAAATTTGAAGGTAGATAATATTCTATCATCAATCCCAACAAAATAATAATTGTATCAAAATGTTACTGTTACTAAAGTACAAATTTTATCACAAAAAATAACTAAAAATTGATGGAAGATGGAGAGACATTACTCATAACAATTGTTCAGAACAATAGAATGAATTAATTAGATTAAAGTAATTGTATCTTGAAAGTAAGGAAAGAGATGAGCCTATGCAATTCATATAATCATATGCTAATTAAGTAAAATATTTTAACTTTTTAAGTGCATATTGCTAAAGATAAATGAATAAGATTAAAAGTATAATGAAGCTTATGAATATATAATAGTTATACTTAAAATAAACTTATTAATATCAAATAAATATCAATATTTTAAAATCATATTGATGGTTCATAGTTAGCATTTGTTAAAAATAGATATGATCACATTTATTTAGTATAACACAAGATTAGAGACTTATATGTTAAGTCAATCAAATCTAGACATTTTCATTAAAAAAAATACATATACAATAAAATAATCTTTAGCTAGCATAAAAACTTTTAAAATGCTATGATATCTTTGGTAAAGTAGTAATTGAAATTCATAGGCACCCCAAGCAATATAATGATTAAAAGGCCTCATGAAGTCATGAAATGTAAAATAAACCCTGTGTAGGTCCTAATATTGCCAAGCATGAACTTAAGTCCATGAAACATTAGAGCCTACAATTATATCAAACTCAAAATCTCAAAGTATATGCTTAGAGTAGTCAATATAAGGTTCTGAGGTTCCATTATCACAACTTTCAAGAGCAACCTCTGAAAACTAGAAATTCAACTAAGTTAGCATCCAATCATGAGAAAACAACTTAGATATGTTCTGAAGCAAATTTATAAAGCATTATTAGAAGAACATAGCACAAAATGTGTGGTAAAGAATGACAATCATCCAAAGATAGGGTAATCTGTTCAGGTCTTTGCAATGGGTGGGGTGTCAACTCATCAACTTGTGGGTTATGGTGGGTTCAACAAGAAAAGAAGCAATGATTTTGATTTAGTGAATGATAATATAATAGATGGTTCAAATTTTCAACAATATCTTAATTGCTACAAAAACAAAATGGAAATGACGAACACGTTGTGAATCCTAACTTAATCACCATACAAAAACTTTAGACATATATGGATGAAGAACTTACCTTGAACAATATGGGAAGCACAAAGATGGATGAAGAAGCCGAAGACTTAATAGCACGAGGAGCACTAAGATGAAATGTGAAGTTGAGGACCATAGAGATGGGTGAGGACACTAAGGAGCACAAAGATGGAGGCAGATGTCAAAGAAAGGAGCACAAAGATGATGAAGTCTAATAGGAACATGATTATGGAGGGAGACAACAAGGAGAGAGCTATGGATTTGGTTGAGTACTGGAATAAGATGGAGATTGAGAGGAGATAGGGATTTTTCAAAGTGTTGGCTGATAATAAGGGAGCACGATGTTGATTTTACTAAAGAAAAAAAAAAATATATATATATATATATGCATTGGGTCAATCTGGGCTTATCAATCGGGATATGTTACCCGCAACTTGGTTCTACCCGGCGTATGAACCAAGCCTTGTTGGTCTTGCCCTTGGTAGGCCAATTTTTCATCAGGTCTAGCTAGACCCGATTTGGATGAGTAGGATTGTGTTGACTAGGTCAATTGATTAGCCCTAGACATAAGTCTATAATTACTAGACGTATGCATTGCATTTAGGCCTATCTAGTACACATAATGATTTTTTAAGGAATGAGAATGAAAATGGGAACATGAATAAGACTTCTAAAGTATGTTTAATATGTTAGGAAATAATGATGGAACAAAAAAAAGTTAACACAAAAATTAGGTAAATGACCAAAATATCTCTAACCTTAAAAAAAAATGAATGTATTTCACTCATGGATTCATGGTTTCCAAAAAAGGAAAAATCAAATTGAATAACATGGCTTCCAAAAGAAACAATTAAACTGAAGAACCAATAAAAAATCATATCAAACAACTAGATTCATGGGCTTACAAATCCACTCATGGATTCATGGCTTAAAAAAAATATCAAATCAAATAACCAAATTCATGGCTTAAAAAAAAATCGGATCAAACAAGTAGAATAAAAAGAAAAAAAAAGAAGCAAATAGAGGCATCTAAATCAGAGCATGAGGCATGCAAATTATAAGAAGAAGACATCAAATTGGAATCAAAAGAGGGAGAACTCAGATCAAAGAACTAAAGTTAGAAGATGAAGGCATTGAATTAGAGTATGAGGTATTAGAACTAGATGAAGGAGGAGAGCTCGCCATTGCAGTTAGAGCACGAGGAATGGTTGCTGCAGTTGTTATTGCTAAGGAGAGCTTGCCATTGAAAATGAATGTGGGGCATTGAGAGAGGGGGAGGTGTTACTAGGGAGGGACAATTTTGTCCTAAAGTTTTGATTCGAGGTAGGGGAAAAAGATTGCTTAGGTGGGATGCGGGTTTCCAAATTCCCTAGTTTGTGAAAGTTTTGTTCTGCATTCTTGGAAATAAGCATCAAGTTGTACCAAACATCACGAATAACCCATTCTCTCACTCATGACCATTCCCTTATATTTAGGGGTGGAAACAGGTCAGGCCTTGCCTAAATAGGCCAAGCTTGCATGGCAGGCCTTAGGGCTTAAGCTTGACCTGTTGGCTTATATCAGGCCTTTTTTTAGGGTCAGGCCTAGGCCTAACCTGGTCTGTCCTGAAACCTATTTAAAGACCTATTAAACTAGTATGTCTTTAAATAGGCTTGAATGTTTAGGCCTTCTAAGCTTTAAGTAGGCCTGCTCTATAAATAATTTCAAATACAAGTCTACATCACAAATCTACTTAAAGTCTACATCAATATCAAATAATCTCAAACACAATAATATGGTCTCACCAAGTACTAATAAGAGAGAATGCAAGTATAACAATTAATAAGTATGTTTTTTCAACTAATTCAACTTAAACATATTTTTTGTAATGTACCTAGATGTTGTAGCCATATTTTCAATGTTACTCTCTGAAGATTAATGATGCCAATATGTTTATGAGACTTGTAGCTACACCAAATGGAATATGTTCAGCCATCCTTCAAAGATATGCAAAAGGATAAGTACAAGATGTAATATTCTCATACAAGGGATTAAAAAAATATAATGATCTCACTTGTAAGGCTGCAACTTTTATTTTCTGTTTTTGCCTTCACCAATCTCTTTGACAAATAATTAGGAATGAAACAAACAAACAAAGCTAGCAATATCCACAGTGGTGTGCTCTTCACCACGTTTTCAACTTCAAGTTTATAGAAAAGACCATAACAATTCTAAATCCATAAAAATGCAAACAACACCACAATACAATAAGTTCATATTAATACAAAGAACACCACAATATAATAATTTAGCACATTCCATTAGATAGGTTGGCCTGCAAATAATTTAGCACATTGCAACAATGTTAGGAGCATCTCTTTAAAATTGTTTTAAGAAACAATAAGTATATAACAAAAAAGGTTGCCACATTAAAATCATCAAAATGAGAAAAAGGATGATGTAAAGAACAAAAAATAGAAACATTAAAGAGCATAGGGAAATAGAAAAGAAACAAGCTTATCTTAGAATGATTGATAGATGAACAAGTATAGGTATGCAACATTAAAATCAATGAAAGATCCAAATACAATGCACGAAAACGCCTTCTTAGCTTGTCATAAAAAATAATAATAAAGGTCAGCGGCTGCCCAAAATGATAGCATGTCAAGTAAAGACTAGTCCATCACATTCATGACTTACGCTCCCCCACTATAAAGATGGATAAGAGTGGAGAGGATATGGACGGTGAGAGTAGCCATCTTTAGCTTCTCTTGATCACTAGCTAGAACTTGCAAAAATGGGACATTCCATTATTATTGTTATTATTACAATTATGATTGGACTCGTGAATAATTAGCCTTAGGCTTTTAGCTAACAAATAATCCATCCCTTAAAAGAAAGATGCAAAGTGCAGAAATGCAACAGAATATGACACTAGCTTTAAAAGAGAGAAATCAAACTGTGAAAATGCAACAGGCTCTTAGCTAACAGTATTCACGAAGCAGAATCAAACTGCAGAATCAAAAGAAGGTGGATTATTTAGGCTTGACCCTTTTTTCTCCTGGTAATTCCTCAAAAGAAGCAGAATCAAACTCTCCCACAGTAGCTAAGGGAAAAGAAGGTGGCGAGAGGAATAGAACAAGAGATGAAGATGGAGCTTGCAGACTTGCCGGAGATAGAGACAAAGATTCGACACACTGAATAGTGGGAAAAAAAGAATAGAGATGAAATTGGAGGTTGTAGGAGGCTCACAGTAGCTAGGGAGTTTGATTTAGTCTTCTTGGTGTTGGCGATGGAAGTCTCACGGTGGCGATGGAAGGTGACCTACAAAACTCTCATGGCAGTAATGGAAGGTAAGTTGTGAAACTCTCACAGTAATAGTCCGATTCCGATGGAAGCTAAGCTTCAGAAGTCTTATAGAGGCAATGGAAGCTTACCAATGGAAGTCTCACAGCTGCCGATAATAGAAGGTAAAAGGGAACAACTTCTGAGCTTCACAAGAGCTAGGGTTTGTGCATTCCTCACTCGGTCAATCCCCAGAGCTCGAGCCTCAGACTATTAGACCACAGCAAGTTCACTCAGTTTTCACATGTAAATTATATTTTTTATTTGTTTGTTTATTTAAAAAATTCCATCTATATGTGTATATGTATATAATATATATTATATGTCATATTATAAATATAAATTATATATTATTATATTATATTAATATATATATGTATATATATATAAATGGGCTTGGCCTATAGGCTTCAGGCCAAGGCTGTTAAATAAAATAGGCCTTAAAGAAGGCCTTGACCTGGCTTCTTTCTTAAATAGACCAAGTTGGGCCAGGCCCTAGGCCTCCTGAAAGGGGTTTGACCTGTTTCCATCGCTACTTATATCCATTGCCTTGTGCCAAATAGGCCTAATTCCTCACTTGATGGAGGGTGGAGGCAACTCATTTGTTGTAGGAAACCTAGAGTATTTTATGCCAACTTGTAAGCTCATAATTCATGGTAGGTTGTCCCATATTATCTTTGAAAATGGTATTATTAACAAATTTAATGAAGTAATGCTTTAAATTCATTGACCAAAAAAAATTTAAATTCAATTCAAGTTGTACCCAACGTATTTTTTATAATAAATTTTTGTACACGATTAAAATTGACTTAAAATGTATTATTCTCTAAAATTTAAATGCATTTAAATCTCTCTGTCTCTCTCTCTCAAAATCAAGCAAAATGCCATTACCTTGCTCTTGTATGTTTATTTCTTTATTATTTAAATATACATATAGTCATAAGTATTTTAATTTGTAATATTAGATAAAATCATCAATATATACTATAAAAAATAAGAACTTTTAATACTCCACAATTTATCCTAAAGTGTGTATTTTCTAATTTTTCTTTCTACCAATTTAAGTTACTAATAAGAGTTTTCATCCCTTAAGCACTTGTTAGAGGTTTGATTTCCAGAATGGAAAATACTCCTAATCAGATAAAAATGTGTGTAATTTTTTCAGATAGCATTTTTACAAGGCAACAGACTAATCAACATCTAATGAATATATTAATATATTATTATAAAATCTGTAATAGATTGTATAATATTTGCTACACTCTTGACAACTTATAAATATTATCATTTTATTTAATATTTTATATTAATGATTATAAGCACATTCTTTAGAATCCGTTGATAAAAGGTGTATAGTTATAAAATTAAATTGTAAGAAAAGATAACCGATGTTTTCTCTATTTCTTAATATGAGAAATAAATGAAAATATTATACTAATTATGAAAAATAATAAATTTATTTGAAATATAAAATATTTTTTAAAAATATTCATATTAATAAACGTGTACTATTAGATTTTGAAAAATATTGTTTTAATTAAAAATATTTTTAGAAAAAGATATTAAATATAATAGATAAATTCTTGATTTTTTTTATATTTTAAAGTATGAAAATTTTCTCAATTATTGTTTATACTAAACACTCGAGAGTATATTCTAAGGATCTTGCAATAAGGGGCAAAAGAAATTCACGTCTTATTAAAAAGAGAATAATTTCACATGATTTGGCTGGATTCACAGATAAGTTTCTCGAAGTACATGTGGCAACTATGGGATTCCACAACGCGATAGAAGTCACTGAACAATCGAGTGCAGCCTCTGCTGAGTCCTGTTCCCACTTTGCTTCCTCCCTTCAAAAGTGGAGAGGATTTTCCTAAAAATAAAAAATAATCATCAATGGCTTTCTCTTCTACACCTGACGCCTTCCTCCTCTCTGCGTTTAAACCTCACAATGCCATCTTTGCTTCTCCGACCCAATCTTTGTCACGCTTCTCCTATCCTGTTTTCGTTAAAACTCCGAAAAATTTGAGGGTTATGCGAAGTGCCACAGTCAAAGCTTCTTCATCATCTTCGTCTATCTCTTCGACTGCTCTTGCAGAACCAGAAGGCATTAAGGTTGGTCTCTCCGTCCCCTTTTTTCACATATAGATCAGTGTTCTGTATTGCCAACATTTCCCTGTTTTGTAGATTAATTTGGTTCCCACAAAACCGATCGAAGGACAAAAAACCGGCACCAGCGGGCTCCGGAAGAAGGTTCGTTTCGTTCTGTCTTCCTTGTGGTTTGTCTTTCAGGGAAAGAACAATGATAGTCAAGCCCAATTTCTTTTTTTTTTTTTTTCGCCTCACTCGTTCAAGTTTTGTTTGATCAAAACGTCATTTAGAACTATGTTTTCAGATTTAGCGGGTGGGTATGAAAGTTATGATTGATGTAATCTGCAATCCAAACTTTTTAAGTAGTGTAGAAGTGATATTGTTTGTTTCTTTTTCATTTTGGGCGATTACGTGTATTTTGTAGGTGAAAGTGTTCCAACAAGAAAATTACCTCGCCAATTGGATCCAGGTATGGCAATTACATTGATTTGCAATGTTTTTCTATGCGATTATGCTCATTTATTTAAATTTTGGTAAATATTTTGTGCACCTGCAGGCATTGTTTAATTCACTGCCTCCGGAGGATTACAAGAATGGATTATTAGTGTTGGGGGGCGATGGTCGTTACTTCAATCGGGAAGCTTCACAGGTCTATCTTTTCACACGTATTATTGTTAACTACAGAAATTGGATTTAAATCTATCAATGTTCGTGAGAATTTACTTCCCTTGTTTATTCTCTATTCTCTATTTCTTACATAATGCAGATAATTATCAAAATTGCTGCTGGAAATGGTGTAGGAAAAATTTTAGTGGGCAAGTAAGTATTTTGTTTGTTAATTGTTCAAACGGTTTTGCTACAATTCATAGGATGAAAGATGTAAATAAAGACCTTTTGGTGAATCAAAATACGAGGTGGAACTGTCTACTATCAGTTATCTTAAAATCAAGGCATCAGTTCTCAAAACGGATTATTCTTCCTTAGCTCAGTGTCTGGATAGTGACTGTCAATGCATTGAGATCTCATGTAACTCAGACACTATTGTTTTAGATGTCAATGAAATTTTATGTAAATCTCTTTTGTGCTATAGTTTGTTTTTTTCCGGTTGCTTATTTATTTGCTTCAAGCAGTATGAATTGGCATTGTTTTAAATATTTTTTATTGATATATTTGAGTTGCCAAAGCTTTTTGGTTCAGAAACTGAAAAATATTACCCTCATTGCAGGGACGGTTTATTGTCAACACCAGCTGTTTCTGCTGTAATAAGGAAGAGGAAGGCAAGCTAGTCCCACTCTATTTCCTCATCCATTGATTCAACATATAGAGATAGGGTGATTTCTACTGCTAATACGTTTTCTGGTTTATTTTCTTAAACTGTAACAGGCAAATGGTGGATTTATTATGAGTGCAAGCCATAATCCTGGTGGGCCTGAATATGATTGGGGCATTAAGGTGATTTAATATTTTCTAATAATCTGATTCTCATTCGTCAAATAGTCATGGTTCAATTGTATATAGGCTGGCTGTCATGCTGCCGAAGTTGTTGGTGTTTCAAGTTCAGTGAGGAATAAGTTAATATCTCAAAAAGCCTGTGATTCAAAGGTTGCAATTGCTGAAATACTCAATGATCTTTGTAGTGTATTTTTTTCTTTTTTATAAATTTCTGAGATACAATTGGAGATGTGCTTTTTTCTGTATCTGTTACACATCAAATATAGTTTTTGTAGTGAGTCAATTTTTCTGTAGCATATTCAAGTCTACAATTTGATGTTTTGTTCAACTCTGACGGTTGTTGTTTCTGATAAGTTCCTTTACTGTTCATTCCAGTTTAATTACAGCAGTGGCCAACCTGCCCCAGAATCCATCACTGACAAGATTTATGGAAACACTCTATCTGTAAGTGTCTCCTGGATATTGTATGCCTTGCTTTTCCATAGTGACATTCTGTTTATCAAGATGTTCAATGGGCTGTTCCTATGTTTTCTTGTTGGAATATGAAAGTTTGTGTTTATAATTTTTACTCTTCACCTTATCTTCAGGTTATAAGTTTTCTTTTGTAAATTTTGTCATGATAGGTAAAGTAGATTCTTAGTGGATTCCAAACTCTGCCTATATGAACAGTGCACACATGCGCTTGCAGTCGTATACCTCATCTTTTCTTATCTTTTACCTATTTATTTAGCATTAAGCTTATACAATTTGTAATTCTATGTAGTGGATTGATGTTTATGAAGCATGCTATAGATGTCTGTAAATTAGCCTGTAAAAGTGAAAAATAATTATATTTATTTTCATTAACTTATATGATGGGTCATCTTCTCCATCTTGTGGAACCAAGTTTGGGAGAAAGAATTTGACATTTTTGGCGTTCGAATTTGCAAAATCACATTTTCCTTATCACTTTACCTTTCTATATGGGTTTTCTACAAGTAGCAATCAAATGGTAATAGCTGTAGCAATATGAGAAATGATTGAACTAACAATTTGGTCCTTGCATTGTTGGACCTTATTAACTTTATTTCCTAAAATTTAATGAAAGCACAATTTAATCTTTAAAAATAATAAGCTAGTTACACGTTAATTCTTTTGACATCCCTAGAACACTTGACAAAAAGACAAATATGCAATGTTTGTTTTTCAGCGACTAACTTGCGTGCAATAATTTGGGATCTAAATCTAAGTAAGAATAACAATCTAGACACCAAATTGTTAGTTATGTAACAATAGTTACAGATCCACATCCTGCCTGAACATGCATGTATTATGAATATTTCTCATTGTGCAATATGCTATTTAAAGTTACTCAATTGAACGTTCTTGGAACCTATAAGCTTGAATACTAAGTGGGCGTACTATAATGTTAATTACCCCACGTGATTGTTGATTGGAATTTCTTTCTAAAATTTATATGAAATTCTCAGAGTTGACTAGGAGAGCTGCATAGACTTGGGTTTGCTTGGTCCTGGTGATAATCTTTACTCAATGTCTATGTTCATTTTTGTCAATTTTTTAAGAGTGGACGAAAACAAGTGGTTTCATTCAGGTATCTTCTAAGACAGTAATTTGGTGGGCTATATGGAACATTCAAATTGCTTTTTGCAAATGTTTTGGTCTGCTGAGTTGTCAAGCACGATATATTTTGCCATCTTAAACCTTCAGGTTTGCCAGTACTTTCGTCTTGGAGCGAGTTTAAACTGTGGGATCCTTGTGTTAGATCATAAATAATACATCTCATAGCATACAGTATTGCCCTGTATACCCCACCCCTCTAAAGGAAAAAAGAAAAAGTATTACCATGTTGCAACTGCTTTACCCCTACGTGAAACAATTCAAGCTATTCTTTGATTTGGATCATCCATTTGACATGACTTGTCCGTTTTTTCTCTGGTGAGTACACGTACAGCTTAAACTTGTGAATATATGTTTGTGAACGTGTGCGTTTATATTTTCAAGTATATTGAATTCCTTACGGCTAAAGAATACACTGTTAGCCTTTTCTCACTTTTGATAAGCTTTGATTAATCTTGACACAGATATCAGAAATAAAAGTGGCTGACATTCCTGATGTTGACTTATCAAATTTTGGGGTGACAAAGCATGGAAGCTTCAGTGTGGAAGTAATAGACCCAGTTTCTGACTATTTGGAGCTATTGGAGGTGAAGATGTCCTTTGTGCTACCATATTCGAACAGAAAGTATTTATTGTTCTTGTTATATTTAACAGACTGATTAATGCAACTTGGATCTTAGCATTGGTCAAATTTTTTGTGCAGACTGCATTTGATTTCCAGCTAATTAAAAGTCTTCTTTCACGGCCAGATTTTAGGTACTATCTTCTTATTCTTAATAGATTGTGTAGTGTTGACTTTGTCGAATTGGTCATTAAGTTTTGTTTTCTGCTTACTAATAGTTCATATGGTGTGGCCCAATGTTGTCAAAGGCGAGCGCCTTAGCGCCTAAGGTGCAAAGGCGAGGCACAAAACAAATGACCCATCGCCTCGCATGTGAAAGGCGTGTGCCTTTTGGTGCCTGGAAGAATAGAGAAGCATGCCTTTAGCATGTTCTGGCGTTACTATGCTTTGTTTTTGTTATCATGGAGTTTGCTCATTATGCCACCACATTGCCATTGCTTCTGTTTGTACTTGTAGGTTTTGTTTCTTTCATCGACTTAATAATTTAGATATTATCTTAATAAGAATTAAGATTTAAGATAGTTATATGTTATAAAATTTAATGCAACATAGAAAAGTTTTATATTTAAGAAATTATGTAGGTTAATGATAGAAAAATTTGTATTATACTCTACATATAATCTTTTTTTATTGTTGTGCCTTGCTTTCGGTCGTGCGCCTTTCTAGCACCTCTCACCTTAGGCGTTTTATAGACCTTGTGCCTTGAATGCGCCTTTCGCCTTTGACCACCTTTTTTTCCTGGTTCTCATGAGTTTGCAATATTATGTTTTGGAGCTATAAATTGTTCATGGTCCTGAACTCTATTATATTTTTTTCATGTTATAGGTCTATATATGATGCCATGCATGCAATTACTGGTGCTTACGCAAAGCCCATATTTGTTGATAAACTAGGTGCCAATCCGGTATGTTGCTCTTCTGAATCTCTTCTTTTTGGAGTTGATTTAAATATTGTGTTAGTGAAAGATGTTGATATTATACGTTAAGTGTGCCATGTAGGATTCAATTTTAAATGGGGTCCCTTTAGAAGATTTTGGACATGGACATCCAGATCCTAATCTTACGTGAGACTTTTGCTTTATACGGTGCTGATCTAATCTGTATTTTATCCATGAAATAGTTATTCTTGACGGGTATGCTGATTAAACAGATATGCCAAGGATCTTGTCAACATTATGTACGGTGAAAATGGACCAGATTTTGGAGCTGCCAGCGATGGTATGTTAGATTAAAGAAGCTGATAGCTTTCTGTGTTTTGATGTTTCAGCTATGATGTGTCTCTTAATATCCTTTAGCTGTTCTTGTTGACTTAGTATCATGTATATGCATGCTTAGCCTTACTGTGATACTGATTATTTATTGCAAAGAACAAAAGATAGGAGAAAATAGAATCTTTTTAAGCTAGTTAGACAATTATTTTCTTAATTGCTCAATGATTGTGGTGCTTTTTACATTAACTGTGTCTGATTATATTCTGTTTGAATTATAACCATTCCTTTTTTCGTGGGAGTTATTATTTACCTAAACAAATTTTATTTTAGTTGTCTTTATTTTTTTTCCTAGCATTTTTTCATAACATTGCTAAAACTCTTTCCTGAAAATGCCAAAGGAATGGGAAAAAAGCACTTTGGTGCCTAATGCCTATATATAAAAACAAGGAAGATATTCAGAATTATGCAAATTATTAGGGGATAAAACTTATGAGTTATGAGTTACACTATGAAATTTTGGAAAAGAGTGATTAAGCATAGACTAAGAAAAGAGTCTCGTTTTTCAAAAAATCAATTTGGATTTATGTTAGGACGGTCTACAACAGAGGTTATTTATTTATGAAGGGTTTTGATTATAAGATACTGAAGTAAAGAGATAGACTTGCTTATGGTTTACATTGATTTGGAAAAAGCATATGATAAAATGTCAAGATATATGTTGTGGAAAGTAATGGAAAAGAAAGGTGTTCGTGTGGCTTATATTCGAGCCATAAAAAATATGTATAAAGGGACAAGGAGTGTGAGAATTCCTGAAAGTGAAACAAAGGTTTTTCCTGTAAAGATAGGTTTACATTAAGAATTTTTCTTGACTCCATACTTGTTTGTTAATTTTAGATGTTCTAACAGAACATATATAGGAGAAAATTTCAAAGTGTATGTTCTTCGCGTATGATGTAGTCTTAATTGAGGACTCAAAAGGAGGTCAACTCTAAACTTGAGTTATGGAGACATACTTTGAAATAAAAAAATTTCCGCTTGAATAGAAGTAAGACGGAATATATACATTGTAAATTTAATAAGAGACCAGTTAGAAATGATTTAGAGGTAAAAATTGGGGAGCAAACTATTCCAGAAGTGTTAAAGTTCAGATATTCGGGGTCCATTTTACAGAGTGATGGTGAAATTGATGAAGATGTTATGCATAGGATACAAATTAGGTGGTTAAAGTGGAGAAAAGTATCAGGAGTTATTTGCGGTACCTACTAAGCTTTTTATCGAATAGCTATAAGGCCAGCGATGCTATATTGTAGTAAATGTTGGGTTTTGAAAGGACGACAAGAGCATAAGATAAGAGTAGTAGAGATGAGAATGTTGAGATGGATGTGTGGTTATACAAAATTGGATAAAATACGAAATGATTATATATGAAGGGAAGTTGGAATAGCATCTATCGAGGAGAAAATGTGGAGAATCGTTTAAGGTGGTTTGGGCATGTACAAAGAAAAGAGCAAGAGGAGCCAGAGTAAAGAGTTGATCAAATGGGTTGGAGTTCTTAAAAGGCGTAGAGGATGACCAAAAAAGACACTAAGAAAAGTTATAAGGAATGATCTCTTGATAAATGATTTATCTGAGAAGATGGTATTTGATAGAGTTCATTGGTTTCGTACGATCCATATAACTGACCTCACATTAGTGAGATAAGATTAATGTTGTTATTGAAGTTGCTGCTGAAACTCTTCCCTGTCAGTACTGTTTGGGTTATCGTCACTAAGGTATTATATCTAGGAAGGAAAATGAAAGGCGTAAGGGTTTTTGTGGCTTAATTTCTTATAAATTGATAGGAATGGTATTTCTGTTTGCCAAAATCTAATGGAAAATGAGGTTTTGGATGTACAAGATCTGATGCTGTTTATTCCATTCTGGATATTAAAAAATAATCGCATTTTGCATGAGTTATGTAACATAACCAGGAAATTTTTGTCCCATTTATTTATAGTGATTAATAGCATAATTCCTGCCATTTACTCAAAAAGGTTATGGTCTTGCTCATAATTTTGCCAGATACCTGCATTTCAGGCGTTAGGTGAAATATTTTGTGATGGTTTAGTAATTAAAACACTATGCCTAGCTGTTCTACTGCAACCAAAAGACAGTTCTGCCCGTGCAGCCTAGAATACTAGCTTGAGTTATCTTCTAATTGATTCCTAATACTTAAATATATCTCTGAATCTAATGCTAGAATTGCCTCATGTTAGGCAAACTTCTGGGGGCAAGCTACCACAGAGAAAACCAGCATCCTTGTAGCACTACCAGAGCACTTTCTAGATTTCGTACTTCCTCTGCTAGATGAAGGATATTATTGAGAATGGATTATTTGCCTTAGTATTACCTCTTCACCATGAAGAACACCTGCTGTGATACTACTTTGTAATGCCCCAGGTCTTACGCTGTAGAAATTGTGCCTACCAGTGCCAGTGAAAATCATTTGAAACGAGCTTGTCAAAAATAAGTAGCCAGGAGGTTTAATAGGGTTAAAGCTATTTTAGGAGTGAAAACTGCTTCTTGCTTACAGAAGGTGGAATATTGAAAGATACAATATAGGCGCTGACTAGGGCTGTGGTTGGTCTGTTCAGCAACGCTAAATTGCTCAATCATAGACCGGCTGTTCTTTGGTAAACTCTATGAATCTGTATTGTATGACCTTGATCTGACTGAAGAAGTGGCTAGTTAGTTGGCTTACTTGAGGTACAATGATATATCGATATGGAATATACAATCTGTGATAAATTATATTATTCACAAGTTATGAACATTGAGGCCTAAACCTCATACTCCATCCAATGTCTAGGGGCCCCACCTAGTACTAGAATAATATCTGTTATAACAAAAAACTGTTCCCCTTTTGATTAAGTATCAAATGCAGTAACTTTTGGGGCTATAAAATAAAATCTTTTAAGTGACATGATTAGCTTTAGTGTGATCTTTTGGCAAGTGTGTGTATGCTCAATGTTAAGCAGCAAGAAGAAACCCAGGGAACACGAAATAAAGTAATTTTACTTATTCATCCTCTTGATTTTTTTTTTAGAATGGATAGTTATAAAATAAACTTCGCCGTAGCGTAATAGCCGGTTTCAAACCCGGGTAAAGGAAGAGGGTTGTGTTAGACCCTCGATAGCCAACGTAAAAATTTGTTGAATCTTTATGACATGACTTAGAGACGTACAAGTTATAAGAAATGACATTTTGAGAAATGATTTATTTAGGAGATGGTGTTTAATAGAGTTCATTGGTATCGTATGTTCCATGTAGACGACCTCACATGGTGGAATAAGGCTAATGTTGTTGTTTGATAGTTATAAAATAATTTCTCTTGTGATAGTTTCTCAAAGAAATTCACACTGAAAATTACATGCTACATCTGATATCTTGAAGTGAAGGGTTAATTTATGTTTGTAATTCACGTGCTGAATTTGCACATAATGTCAAATACCACTTCAGCTCACTTTAACTGTTAGGCCCATGAATAGTTTTATTATCGTTCTGACACTCCTCACGCACAGTCCCATTGGACTTGAAGTGGTGACAAAGCACAAACTCACCATAACTTGGGCTAATATTAAGGTCCATATCAACTTGAAAAGCTTACATTATCAAGTGAAAACCCATAACAGGTATTAATATAATCTAATCCTTAATACAATATAGAGGTGATATGATGTATATGTATTATCTTCAGATTCTGCTACAGTTTGTGACATGCTTACATCACCATCTGAAGCATAGCATTCCAAAGGTGGCGTGAATTTATATGCATGTCCATTTTTCTTTTCTTCATGTTTTTCTGTGTTTTTGCTTAATGATGTTCAATTCTTTAAATTTCTATACAGGTGATGGTGATAGGAACATGATTTTAGGAAGAAGCTTCTTTGTTACACCTTCAGATTCTGTTGCAGTCATTGCGGCCAATGCACAAGAAGCAATCCCATACTTCAAGAACAGTGCTAAGGTATATAGTTCATTTATATTTTGTTATGAAGCATTCATCTTTATAAAAGAGGAAAATGTTCTGTTTTAATTGCAGGGTCTTGCTCGATCAATGCCAACTAGTGGTGCTCTGGATCGTGTTGCTGAAAAATTGAACCTTCCTTTCTTTGAGGCATGACTTTCCTCACTCCTAATTTCTAATTTTCTGAAAATGATTCTCTATGAAGTAGCTTTATTATATTCATAGACACCTTTTTGTTCAGGTCCCCACTGGCTGGAAATTTTTTGGGAATCTCATGGATGCTGGAAAATTGTCAATTTGTGGGGAAGAGAGCTTTGGAACAGGTTCTGATCACATTCGTGAGAAGGACGGCATCTGGTAAGTTTCCCACATGTATTTTTTATGTATATATACAACGTTTATGGGAAGTATCCTGATTCCTTATGCACAGGTTGTCAAGCATGCTGAACTAGGTTTGCTGTTTCTAAAAATGTCAATCTATACGATAGGCTCTTATCTGACGTTTTTAAAAAGAAAATTATTTTATTTTTCAAATTCTTATTAACTTTGGAGAATAAGATGAAATTTCAATTCTATTTTCTGTGTCCTCATCATTATTTTGAGAATTGTGTAAGACATTGCTTACAGTAGTAACTTCTATTTGCCCATCTGTTATTGTTTCTAAATTGTAGGGCTGTATTAGCTTGGCTTTCTATTATTGCACACCGCAATAAAGACAAGAAACCAGGGGACAAATTGATCTCTGTATCTGATGTTGTGAAGGAGTATTGGGCAACTTATGGAAGAAATTTCTTTTCTCGCTATGACTATGAGGTATGCTTAACATAACTGCATTTTTATTTTGTTTTTTAATAATATTTTTGGTATCCCAGTTTTAAGAAACCTATGGCGCTCTAGTTTTAGTGCCTCATAAAACTTCAAGTTAGCTTTAAATTTGATGGTTTCATTTTCAGGAATGTGAATCGGAAGGTGCAAACAAGATGATAGAATACCTACGGGAGAGTATTTCTAAGACCAAGCCAGGCGATAAGTATGGTAGGTTCCTTCAAGCCTTTTCTCTCAATCAAATGGCCCTCTCCTAAATCTGCTCGAGTTCTGGTAAATATTATCATGCAGGAAGTTTTGTCCTCAAGTTTGCAGATGATTTTACATACACTGATCCGGTAAGTTTTGATATTTCATCATGTTCATTTTTTGTTCATAATTTAGCAATTATAAATTATGTTCTCCTTGAACTTGTTTGATCAAGATTTAATTAGTTGTGCAGGTAGATGGAAGTGTGGTATCGAAGCAAGGTGTTCGGTTTGTTTTCACAGATGGATCAAGGATTATATATCGATTATCAGTATGTGGATTCCATTCTTTCCTCGGCCTTGTCTCCTATGATAATGATTCTGTTAGTCTTGTAACTTGAGGTGCAATTAAAAATAGTGATGTCTCTGTTTTGTTCTACAGGGTACAGGTTCTGCTGGTGCAACCATAAGAGTTTACATTGAAAAGTTTGAATCTGATGCCTCTAAACACGATGTGGATGCTCAAACTGCCTTAAAACCATTAATAGGTTGTTGTCATTTACTCATTTACCAAGCCAAACTTGTTTTATACATTCATTATTCTTTCATATTCTATGTACTCAATTGTCTTCATTCTTGCATAGATTTGGCTTTGTCGGTGTCGAAGCTTAAGGAATTCACTGGGAGGGAGAAGCCTACAGTCATCACATAATGTATCAAGCGTTTACACTCGAGTTGTGTCATACCAGGCTAGTTGTCTTGCCTATGCCAGTTCTACTACAGCTCTAGTTCGGTCTCAGTTTCAGTTTTTGCATGAGCAATTTGATGCAATAGGCAAAGCAATAATAATAGAAATGTCAATAGCAATATTGGTTCCCAGCAAAAGGAACTGATGCATTTTGAAGTTTTGTTCAAGATCTGGACTGAAACTGTAGTTATATATTTATTTAATAATAAGTCATTTTGACATGTTTGCTAGTACGGATGCATCATAAAGATACTTTCCTTTTATTTTCTGTGAAGGTGTAGGGTTTATGACATCCATTAGAGCAGACACTCTTATGCTGTGTTTTGAGAAAAGATGAGGGAAAGAATAAAAGTTGTGTTTGGTAGTTGATAAAGTGACTTTATTAGAAAGAGAGCTTCCCATGTTTGTGAGACAAAGTTTTCCTATTCCCATTTCTTTCCCCATCATTTTTATTTTGTACCAAACGGGCTTGTTTTTGTTCCAGAACAATTCTGTCTGGCATTTTGTAAACTATATTTGCAAGAGAAAAATGAGCACCTCTCGTTGCCGTGATAGTAGATAGATGAGAGGACGTGCGTGAAGCAAATCCAATGCACATGTGACTCTTCATGCACACTCTGAGAGCATAATGAGTAAGGAGATCCTAGTAAAGTAAGGAAGAAGAGTAGGGCTATGAAAGCATGCTTCTGACTGTAGAGCACTGTGTGGAAACTGGAAAGTGGAGTGAAGGAGACAAAGTTCTTAGTATTTTGCTTAGGTATAGGTAGAGGTATAGGGTTTCAACAATGATAATGGCATGGCGCTTTGGCTTTTGAAGACAATAAGAGGTGGCTATGAAGCTGAACAAAGGTTAGGTTAAAAAAAGGAAGAAGTAGCTTGTTGCAGGTGAGGTGAGACATGGAAAAGCAAGGCCATTGGGGAGTTATCTTTGATCAGCTTTCCATAAAGATATAAGTAGCCATTTACATATTTCCGACCGTCCTATGTGGGAACTGAGTGTATGTATATGACCACACCACTGAATGGCAGAGTTATACCCTTTTTGCTACTGGTCATTTCCATTGGGACAAAAGTCACGCACCTGTTTGATTTGAGAAGTAAAACAAATATAAATATATATATATATATATATATAATTTTATCATCAATCATCAATGCTTCTAAAATTGAATCGGTCGTTTAACTGATATGGTACTGATTTAAAGTTAATTGGTTCAAGTTTGGTTGAATTAATTATAATTAAATTATATATTTTTATTAGACATATATTAAATGTATAATCTAGGAAATAAAAAAGTGCTAATGATAGATTTCTTAATAGTCAAATTTAAACAGGTTAGTATTCTTTGATAATCACATTGTGTTTAAAATAAGCAACTTATAATCAATAATTATAGTATTATTTAGTAAGTCTAATAATTATGTAGAATAATAATATTTATATAATATGAGAACATACGAAGAAAGTATTTTATTTAAAACAATGTCATTTTATACTAACAATTTGAAAAAATTAAAAAAAAGAAAGTAGGAATTGTTCGAACCAATATTTAGGCCATTTCTCCTTTTTTTTTTTTATCATTTTTTATCGATGTTTTGGACTGATTTAGGTGTTGGGTCATCAATTTTTCGATTGAAGCAATCGGTTCACCAAAAAAGTGTCATACGTTGAGCGATTGACCAAGCCAAGTTAGATGGAAGTATTTTCATGGCTTATGAAAAGTGCAGTTTTCGCTAGCTTTACATTGATATGTTATGTACCAAATGATTTATCTATTAAATAAAATATGAATAGTAAAAATGATTTATAATCCTTTTAATGTTGAAAAAAAATAGATTCGGTGCTAGTTTAATTTGTCAATTTTTGGTAATGATGTAGTCTATATCTCTTAAGGGCATGAGTTTGAATCCTACGTCAAATGCAAGGATCTCATTTGTAAACACTTATTAAGTGGTAAGACTTACCCTACTTCAAGTATACCCTCAAGACCCAATTCATCTAAATTTTTTTCTATTTGAAAGAAAAAGAATAATGTATTATTTTTACTTTTATTACATTATCTATTTTTGTTTTGTGTGGTTTTTTACTTAACTAGGTATTTGATTTCTCACCAATAAAAGGTGAAATTGTTTTTTTTAACAAATAAGCAGACAATCTTGCTTATGTTTTATAATAATTGATCATTGTCCTAAAAAAAATAAGACAATGTTACCTTTTTTAAGTTACAGGGACCAAATTGAATTTTTGTCCAAAAACTAATGTCAAATACTGAAGTTTAGTTGTCAAATAATCAGTATTTATGCGGTACTAATGAAGATGTATTTTATATCCAGACATGAATCTAAGATTATGTTGGAACCAAAAGGGAATTAACTTATTTTACTCGTTTCATAGCAAAGCACGTTTGGAAACTAGAAATTAGTAAAACTACAAATTTAGTTAGTCAAATTTTACAAAAGTTGGCTTTGTTGGCGGTTATTGAGTTTTAAATGTTTACTGTAATTTCACTACATTTTCTCTGCATCCTCTTGGAGGAATAATTTTAAAAAAGATTTAAAAAAATAAAGACATACCCCATGATTGTAGTAAAAAATGAGAGGATGTAGGGAGAACGTAGAGAAAATGTAACAGATATTCAGAACTTGATACTAACCACTAATAAAAGGCACATCTTTGTTGGAGGTTATAACATATAACCGCTACCAAAGTGCACCATGTGTTGCAGTTTTTAAATACAACCAGCAACAAAGTGCTTCTTTTCTTAATTTTCTCTAACTAACTTTTTCTTCTGCATCCATTCCTAGCAAATATCTTTGGACGAGGAATAGAGAAGGTCCTGGAAGTCACACACAAGCCACTTTCATTATCATCACAACTTTTATTTTCGTGTTCAAGAATCATCATCACCGTTGAGAGGGGGAAGGTAACCCATGTAATATGACATTGTTCGTCAGTGAGATCACGTTATCTGACTGCCCATGAAGGGAAGCACAGATTTGTTCGAGATCCTGAGGTCTAGATCTAGTTCAAGCTTCAAATCCAGTCTGAGTTCTAGATCTATCAAGCATCGAAGTCGTTTCCTGTGGAGACATAGAGACGCTTGACCTTGACGAAAATGTGGGGACACAGTGTGACCACCATCGGGGGAGAAATGATTGACGGTGTAAAAGGGTGCGGTCTTTTTCTTTTTGGTAACAAACTACTCGGAATCTGTTAGCTATATTGGACCACAACTAACTTACGTCCAACGAGGTAGCACCACAAAGGCAGCAAAACTCTTCAAATGAGTAATTAATATAATTGCATGTCCAAAGCTTAAACTTGAAATCATTGGTTAAATTAGGACAACTTCTTACTTATTGATTTACGTGTTCACTGGTCAAAAGTTTATGTGAGTTGAATTTTGAGGCTTATTAAGACCAGTGCAGGTCTCAAAATTTTAAGAGCACTTATAGCGATACTTAGCAGTGAGATTTAAACCATATTCTTATGTAATATAAACCAACTCCTATGGAATATAAACCAACTCCTAACCAAGTGAACATACATTTGTTGGCGACATAAGTTGCTAATAACAATAGAACTCTATACCATTTAAATAGACAACATGCATGCACCACACCATTAAGCTAAATGTGCTTTTTTTGCAACGTTGCGTAAGAGAAGGTGGTTTTGTTTGGAAAGGGTGAAAGAGGGAGAGGGTCATGGTTCAGATTAGAGAGTAAGAGAGGGTCCTGAGCAAAAGTGGAGAGGGAGAAAGAGGCAAAGAGTGTAGGAGTGAACGGGTGAAGTGAAGGCATTCTAACTAAACCTTAAGATTTGAGAAAAAAAAATTAAGATTCAACATCTCAAGATAGAGAATCTTTGGCTACATCATCAATCCTTGGTGTGTGTGTGTGCTTTTTTTCAAACACATGTAAGGTTTTAAAACCATATAGTTGTTGATTCTAAAATGAATATCGCTAAGAAAGACTAACCCTTTGTATGCAGTTCTAGTCATAAGCTCCAACTATAATAATAGTTGACAATTGTTTTTCATAACTACCGACAAAGGGTAGTCTTTGTTGGTGGTTGTTTTTAGAACCATCAACAAAGTTTATTGTCTATTTGTCACCTCAATTTATTGGCGGTTCTTGTCATATACCTGGTAGTGCCACCAAAACTCTTATTTGGCATAGTGGATCAAAATGATATATTGGTTTGATAGAGGTTCTTGACTGGATTAATTACTAGTTCGTTGATTTTATAGTTGAACATTTTCGATTCTTATTAATATTGATATTAAAAAATGCATTCTCATTCTATTGTATGAAAATCAAGATATACAATATATTTTTTCTGATACTTAATATAAGATCATTTTAACTAAATCACGTGAATTAAGAATGAGAATTAAAACTAATTAACTATCTCGATTTCTCCAAAAATATCAATATTTTTCTAAAACTATCCTTATTTAATCTTTTTTTTTTCTTTTTGGATATATTAAATATGGGCATTTCTTGAAAATATATAATAAATACTACATTGTATATTGTAAAGGGTCTTATATTCAGAATCAGGATAAAATATTCTATATATAAAATTGAAGGACGTATATTATATCTTTTTTAATCTTTATTGAACCCTTGGTTCTATCATTCATATTGGGAATGGCAACACTTCCTAGCTAGCATGATAAGCTACATTACGCAGGTATGATACTATTGTATAGCCTAATACAATAACCTGTTTCAAAAATCTGAGTTTTTGGAAGGTCGAGAAATAAATTTTATGATTGACGGAGATTTCTCACCCTTACAGATAAAGACGCAGAGTGTTTCTCATCATTTGAAGATAAGGCAGGAACATGGATCATGCTATTTAGCTGCTTTCCATGTAATAAAAGCCAACATAGCATATTTTAAAATATATTACCCATTTAAGATTCTTAGAATTATAAGCGTCCCAAGAAACTTCAAACGGAGACTGGGAGAATTATTCTAGTGGGGACCAACAAGCATATATAAGGACAAGTGATATAGGAAACAATAAATAGACAAACACTCAACATTTAGCTTCTTATTTATTTGAGTCAATAATTTGAATAATCTAAATCAAACATAAATGGTTCCGATGATCTATTACAAGATAACATGATCATTGTGAATTACTCCTTCAATCTCGTTTTATTTGCAGCTTTGAAGTTTTTTATATAGACCAATAAAATTATTAAGTAACTTAAAGATTATAATGAAATTTAATTATATTTTACCAAAATATCTTTAATTTAAATGCTAAAAGATGACTTATACTTCACTTATTATTATTTTTATTGGAAGGTAAAATATTAAAAACTAATTAATACTTTCATGTATAATATAAAATGACAGTTGAATTAGGATATTTGGAATTTTTTAAAGTGAAAGATAAAATGAAACGAATTGAGTATTTCAAAGCAACAAAGAATCTTAATCCAACTTGGTATAATAAGAGGACATAAGCTTAAACTTTACACATTTATTTTTTCCATTGTCAACAAAGCATTTGGATATGGGAGGAGTCGTTTTCTCGAGAAACAAAAGCAAAATCTAAATCAAAATGGGATTGCGTTTGCCTGCGAATTATGAAAGCCAAGTTTCACAGCAGACCCACCAACAAAATAATGGGAGAGACATGAAAGGGGCAAAAGTAAGGCATGTTGTATAGTGGGTAATAAGAGGACGAAATTGTGCTTGTCCTAATTGTCACACACCCTGTGTGTGTCTATAAAATATAATTGCTTGTTGCCTACATCCAACCTTACTGGGTATGTCAGTTTCATGGGATTTTCTCGAGAAAATGCTCAGATTATTAGCCCTACCTCTTTTTCTGCATCGCACTGTGACAACTACACCATCATGTTAGTTGCCTCTGAAAATGGACATTCATGTTTCCTCTATTCCTCTTCCTCCTCTCCACCCATTGTTTGTCCACTAGTGAGCATTGTGGCATTTCGTTTCTTCGGAATTTATCAGCAGTTTTGGAGTCTTGTAACAATGATAATATATTTTCCGGGAAAAAGTTTGAAAATACCCGGTTCTTAATTATTTCATCAGTTTACATTTGGACCACTAGATTCTCATGCTAATAATCACTCTGCTGAATGAATGAACTATAAGATTGGATGGGATTTTTCATATTGGAAACAATATTAAACACCCACCATATATTTGTTGGGATTTGAATTCAGAGATAATTTTGTGGAATCATAATTACAGGTAGTAAAAAAGAGAGTTTGAACAAGTGCTAGTGGAAGCATGATTAAGAATGGAGCATGTAATTAATGAAGAAGGAGTCATTGTTGTTTTACCTGTATGATTATTTCAAATCGACTGGGTCATTTTTGAGTAATTTTGTTGAGAAAGTTCTAGATATGCATTTTCCTCTCAAAAGTTAATTAGGACATTGATTAGTGGTATACCTGATGGAAAAACTTACAAAATTTATCATAGAGCAACTTTTGGTATAATCTTAATTAAGTCAAGAGGCTTGGCCTTTTTTGATAATTAATATCCACATCTTATGAAGAAAACAAACACTATCTTAATTAGTCACTATAACAATTTTTAAGAAGGAAAAGCCATTGTTTTTTCTAACGTCTCTAACTGTTCTTTAATTAAATTGGATAAAACGTAATTAGGGGATAGAGATGTGAACTATTAATGTGGAAATCACATTAGATAAAAATAGCAGAATATTATTTACATTTTTTACTCACAAAGCTTCATCAAAAAGTTAGAATCCATGCATCATAGCAATCCATTTACAACATACAATCCATATATATCGACTATTGTGACAATATGAAGTCATTTGATAAGACCTGTGAACCTAATAATACGAAGTCAATTTATCCTTTGGGCAACTTGGCACGATTGTTTGAGTTATTAATGGACAGCTGAGATGAATTCTTAATTACCACCTTTTTTACTGAATCTACCTCTGACTAATTTTTGTTAGTTTTGTGTAAGTTTTCTTAATCAAAATTCATATTACACTTCTTTTGTATAAAACGTTGACTATCCCGACATTATACTCAGATATGAAGATGATTTCACCGGGGAATTGACCAGCAGCATAGCCCTATTAGCATAGAGATTAATGACGTACGGATTATATTTCATATATATCGTCCTTAGTGTTTAATTAGTACATATTGGAACAATGTTTAGATGTGATAATTAATGCAATACAGAAGGCTTTCAGCAGTGAAAAATCCTCTTCCACAAGATCTTGTCGGCAATATGTAAAACGCTATTGATAAATGGAAATGAGCTGTGATTGATTATATTGGGAATATATGAGTGAAAATGAGATTACTCACTAATCATCATGCTAATTATTCTTTGTATCAGGAATAGTTTTTGCTTTCGATTAACAAGTACTCATTCCAGTTTTTTGTGTAAGTCATCTTTTAGAAAATTTTATAGTTCAAAATGGAAGTTACTTTGTAAGAATTTGTAAAATATTAATTGCTTAATTAAAAAAATGACATTTTTATTGATTACTTCGTGAAGTATTAATTACTTTTGAGAGTATTATATATTTTTTAAAAATATTTATTATATTTATTAAGAATAAAAATAAAAATTAAATGATTTTTAAATAATTTTATGAGTACACCTAACTTAGTTGACTCCGGTAAAATAATTACAAATGGCTTGTATTAATGATCGGAGTATTACCTTCTGTACAATCATTTGTCGTTTTACTCCTAATAATGACTTTTGTCCTTGCCTTCGGTCAGATAGTCATTTCACACCAACAAAAAAAGCTGCCAATAATGTTATTTTCTTTTATATTTGCTTCCAGAGCATAAAATTACAAAAATATTATATATTTCAGTCCTAAATATTATATATTTCAGTCCTGCATAATACAAATTTATGGGGTCATGTCTAGGAAGGTTTGTCTGTTTTTGTTTGCTTTGGGGCTTTACGAACCTTTTGGATAGGGTTAAGAATCATCAAAAACTTGTTTTGACGGAAACCTATACATCAAATGCGATAAAAAAATGTTTAAAGATTTGTTTAATTAACCAAAGACTAAAAAAAGTTTAAAAAAATTACTTTTCTGATTCTTCAACGTAGATGAAATTCGATCAAAGTGATGCTTCTGTGCTGTGGCAAAACGCTTGAAGATTTCAACAACCTCAATTATGCAAAGTAAGATTACAAAGTTTTTCCATAAACAGAATGTATAATCAATTACATGGATCACTGAAAGGAAAGTAACTTTAATGTGTGTGTGTGTGTGTGTCATTCCTTATTTGTCACAAAAAATGGTAACAAGATTAAAATTTGACTTTCTAATTATGATGAGTCGAGTGATGAGTTAACCAACTCAGTTACTGATCTTAATTTATATGATATTTTGGCTCAAGTGCTCACCCCACTAGAGAAGATGAGTCAACTTCAATTATTGAAATGGGTGATGAGAATAAGAAAGATTCTCTGCAATGAGAGGAAGGAGTAAAGAGAGAAAAATAAAGATAGGGTTGAATCTCGAAAATATATAGTCTATGCTGTAACATATATTATAAATTTTATATTTTATATTGATGTGATCACTTGATAAATTAAAAATGGTAACAAATTATAAATTGTTCAGATTCTGAAAAGCAAGACTTTTTTTTTAATTATTGTATTTATCTCTTCACAGTCATAGTTAAAATCCTTTGACGCAAGAATGAAGGATACTAGGACAGTGATTTAAGAGCTCTAATAAAAGCCTCAGAAAGTTATAAATGGTTCACTATATTTCGCCTCCCACGTAATATTTTTTGCTTCCGTCGACAAAATGATTTTTTATATAACTCTTAAAATATATTAACTTTTTTGGTAAACAAAATAAATTGGATTATAGGGGCTCATCATGCATAGTTAAGATAAGCTTCATAGCTTGAAAAGCGTTTAATAACTATCTTACAAATTACTCATAAATAAGATCTTTAAATCAATAACAAAATTCAAACCATGCCATTTGTGTGAGGTATATAAGTTGTCTCCTTATTAATTTGATTAACCTGATAAATATATTAATTTTCAATCCTTATGGAAATAAATAAGTATTTTTCCGACGAAAATAAATAAGTCTTATTTTCTTATCTTTGGTCAAATTCACCATACACATCACTTTTATTTTATTTTACTCCGTGATTTATTACTCATTTCTTTTAATTTCTTTCCAATTTCCTATCCTTGTCAGTGTTCGATAAAAAATTATTGTACGAAAAGTGTCATTGGTACCGAAACCTTTTCCGCGTGCAATTAAACCCCAAAAGCCATCTTGGTTCATAGACCTTCCTATGTTTTCTTAAAAGTTTTTTTTTTTTTCAATTTTGTCTGATTTTTCATCTCAAAAAATTTTTTTGATAGCGACTTCCATTGATTTGGTTTTTATTTTCTTTGAAAAAAAAAAGCTTTTGCTTTTTTGCATCCCATTTCCGATGTGACATAGACATTTCTTTTTGTACCAACTGTCGGATACCAAATTTAAATGAGATCGAAATGGATCTTGCTTGAACTTAACTAGATCTTGAGACTAGAATTGAAACTCTTTCTCCCGTTCAGTTTAAACTTTAATCTGGTTTCAGTATTTTTTTTTTATTTTTGCTTAGGAGGGAATTGTACTGAAACTTTAATCTGAAAAATTATTAATTTTTCAATCTTCACGAAACAAGTGTTGCCTTATAAAGATCTATTAGGTTTGAATAACAATACCAGTGGCCCAGTTGACTCAGTTTAATCCAACCATATTGGGTCAATCAGGTCAGACCATGATTCATGCCAAGTATTGTTGGTACTACCCGACCCAACATATATATATATATATATAAAATTTTTTTATTTATTTTATACATATTGATTAATTTTATAGAATTATTATTCTTTATGTATCTGATATAATACATTTACTATATATGATTATTACGAAAAATTTTTAAGATTTTAGTATTTCAATTTTTTAAAAAAAATTTTGAATTAATTTCTTAACTTAATATTATATAAAAATTATGTATAATAGTTAAGTATTCATAACCTTTAAAAATGTTATTTTTTTCCAAACACTATTTTTAGATATAAATAAGTATATTTTTTGTTAATAAATAAAATAAATTTTTATTTTTAATTAAAAAATACTTAATATTGGGCCGGCTTGATACCTGGCCCAGTATGGCATGAGTATTCATTAGGCCGAGCAATAGGCAAGAGTCAAGCCTGACTCGACCCGATCTTACCCATAAACACTCCTAAAATCTATATTCTATATATCTAATAATTTTGTTGAAAATATTTGATCGACATTGAGCTCCAATTTTGTCCTTTTCTCTAGAGTATTCCTGACCAACAATTGAAGATTAATCTCTTTAAAGTATAAAGATCACTAAAGTGACATCTCTCAATAAGATCTTTTTCATACACATGGCCAAAAATCAAATGTTATATATGATTAAGAAACACAACTATATATCAATTATGTCGGACCTTGATGATTCTCCTCTTATTTCTATATTAAATTTAATAATATACAACTCATAGTTTGTCAAATTCTATACGAATTTCGCAGGCTTGCATCTAGATTTTTATATAATTAAACTTAAGTAATATTACTAAGGCTCCATTTGGTATCCTTAATAGGAATAGAAAATGATTTTTTTCGACACACAAATATGGAGACATGCAATAGTTATTATAAACTTGTTATTATTCACAAGAATATATAACAGTAGTTTCTTTTTATAACTTTTTTTTATATATATTGAGGGATATAAAAGACTTTTCAATTCACAGAAATATCTTTTTTTTATTTGATTTTTATATTCTATTATATTTTGCGTTTATGCATGGTGGATATGGAAGCCAATTTGATGAGTCTGCTGTGCAACTTTTATTGCAGGTGGTTGGCCACTATATGTAAGTTTGTTGTCAATTCATTCCACATATATAGACCTCGGATTCGCTCCACTCCTATGATGCATGTCACTGTTCATGTCTTCTCCTTAGTCAAACCTTTGCTTTATTATTTCTATGAGGTATACACTGCTCATACATACATACATACTCGTGTAAATCAATTTGGACCGATCAGTTTGATTGGTGAATCCGCAAAGTGAATTTTGATTTGGGCATCATCTTAGATGCTGTAGGCATACCATTGAGATAGATAGAAAAAGAAGAAAGTTATGATCTAATCAAGCTTTATAATTTATTTTAATTGTTTTTTGCCTGTATTTCTCATAAATTAAAATTTGATTTGATCTAAAATATATATCTAAAAGTAAAAAAATAAAAATTAATTTGGCATAGTTAGCTGATAGTTAGATAATTTAAATATGATATTTAAAGTTTAATTTTTAACTATGTATATGAAAAAGATCTTATAAGTCTTTATACTTCGAAGAAATTAGTCTTTGGTTGTCAGTTAAGAATGCTCTTATTACTCACAAAAAAAAATACAATTGATAAAAATGATAAAAATTGTTTTTTATTTTCTCTAATATTTATATATAATTAAAAATATATTTATTTAATTACGATTTGATTATAGCAAAATCAATGCATCTTAAACAAGTGATTCCACTTATTTAATGATTAATTTAATTTTAAGAACCTAATAATTATGGTCTGCCTTCCACACACACACAAATAAAAGGTAGAGGATGTGATATATATAAATATCCTGAAGCTATATTTGGTAGAAAGAAAAATAGTTTTAAGAAAAGGTAAATAAGAGAGAAAATCCATTTTAATATATTTAATAGCTAATTATAACTCTTCAATTAGAAATTTCAATATTCTTTTATAGCTAATAATAATTTTTTCATTAGAAATTAAATATATTAAGATAAATTTTCTCTCTCGTTTTTTCTTTTTTAAAACTAACTTTCTTTCTCTCAAACTATATCCTTGGTAAGTTTAGCTAGTTCTTACATCTCCTTTCTCGTTATAAAACATACTTACATGGCTCAACATTGGACTGATCGATGACATTATAAACATTGGTCTCACTCTGATACATACCATGTTCCTTAATATTTTCCGAAGTGATAAGAAGTAGAAAGTGTACAAGGTACAATATAAAAAGAAGGGACACAATCACATGAATATAAAGCAATTTCTGACAGAGAAAGTTGCCATTTTGAATAGTGCAAATGGGAGTGTACCTCCCTGCCTGGTTGCCTCCCTCTGGATTGGATCCTTAAAGTCAGAGCTTGTGGGTCTCAGCAAATGCCTCTATTGATTGTCATGTCATTACCACTATAATAATTACAGACATGATTGACTTTCACTTGTATCGTTTAACAGGTTTAAAATGGTACAAGTAACAGCTTTTATCTTCTAAACCTCATACAGGTAAACATAATCTATTGCCAAAAACAAAAACAAAAAAATTGGGTCTTAGATACGGTCTTAGACACCTCCAATATATATATATAATTTGTAAAAAGCCTCATTATTTTACAGATATACATAATATGAATAGTAAAGCTCACTTTAGACTTTGAATAAATATCAATACACTTGCTTATTTCGTTGTTGTATGTAATCCATGTTTTCTGGTCTTCGAAACTGTTTACAAAAGCTAGTAGGATCATATTCCATCCAACAACTTGAGAACTAAATAAGTGAGTGTGGATGGGGGTGGAGAATATAATAAGTGACATCACTGTTTAAAATTACTACCTATGGGAAATGATTTGCATCTTGAGGCCACTTGAACAGTGAAGAGGTATTGGAAAGCATTTTTGGAGGCCATAATTACGAATTTGTCCGATATACAACCCTAAAAGACCCACCATGAAATGATGCTACGTATGGGGCAAAAAGGAAGCCATCTTTTAGTGGAAAAACGAAAAAAACACGAACCCCCTCTTGCCTTTAACATGGCACACTCACTTTCTGCTTCAAACAGTGAAATCCCAACCTCATTTAATTTCATTATTTCTATGCGTTACATCTATCACCATATTCTGTCCTCCATTCCACCACCATCCTATTTCAAGTCTCATTCAATTATATAGACTGTTATTAGCTTTTTCTTATGTCTGTGATGCTGAAATGGCACGTTAATTATAAGAAAGGCACATCACTCTGATCGATCATCAATTTGTCCAAAGTGCAGTGATATTAATATATAGTGTTTTTGGCCTTTGAAAGGTTCAACTTTGATTCATTTATATATGATGAGTGATATACATAGGTTTGACATTTCAAACGGACTTATAGTTGGGGTTGAGGGTCCGATCCATCAATTTACGGCTGGGATAAAAATATATCATTAGAAAATGATTATAAAGCAATTAATTAATCGAAACTCTCTTTGTTTTTTTGTTTTTTGTTTTTTTTGCCACTGGCTATTAGTCGAAACTTTCATACCTTAATTTAGTATTATTCACCTTCCACGTGAAACGCGTTATTATGAATATATATAATCATTCATATAGTAGCACTAAAAGAAGAATGCAGCTTATGATGGCTTTTTCAATGCTCTCCATAATTTTAATTTAGTTCAGGTATTGATTCGGTACGTCAAATTTTAATTGTCCCAATTTAATTTGTGTGTGTTTAAAAGGAGTAATGCAATCAATAATCATTCATTAGTTGCTGACAGCTTGTTGTATACTTTTGCTGTATACCTTTGTCCCATATTATAAGATTTTTTAATCACATAGATTAAGAAAGATAATTAAAATTAGTTAAAACTATTAATTTTATCAAAAAATTGTTTTTTTTAAATACTCTTTATTAATTTCATTAACTTTTTTTTTTAAAAGAGAGTTGGATTAGTTAATTGTAAAAAAATTTATAAAGATTATTATTAGAAAAAATTTATAAATATTCCACTAAATCCTATAAGATATCTTATATTATGAGATAAGAGAAAGCTTATAAAATTTTTAATTATAATATGAGATAAAAGGAGTAGTAATTAGATCATGGACATGTGCTTTGCTATAAATATAGAATGTATTGCTTATGGCTTATGAATAGTTAAGCTTCCTATAAATTAATATAGATAAAGTATAGGTTGTAATTTTTGTTTTTTTGGCTACAATCATAATAGTGTGTTCGAAATCGGTTTGAACCTCAATTTTTTTCATCAAAATGATTTTAAGGATGCACTTTATGGAAGGAAAAAAAGAACCACCATGAATATATATGATGCATTTTAGGGTTTCAACTCACTATCATCTATGTATACATTTTGATGCCACGTGTTTATAGAGGCATCAATTATTGAAGTTTACAAACTCCCCAGTAAATAAGAATCATGGTCAGTGGATTTGTTTGGATTCTTCTCATATATAGAAGCAAGATTTCAATCAATGTCGAGTGAAGAACATGCTGATACTGGGGAGTTAAATTCAACACATCCTAGAGACTATAGATGGATATCTCTGCTCGGATTCTAAAAATAAGTTCCACTGTTCACACTATATATGAACAGTGGTTTGATTTGCTATATATAAATTTATATTATAATGATATTAATTTTAATACAAGAAACGTATTTTTAATTAAAATCAATTTGAGTATGGTCGAACTAATGAATAAAATTAATTTTTTACCGATTTAATTACTAGTCTAATTATGAATGTATTATTTAATTTTGTAAATGTTATGGTATAAATTTGAATCTCATCTTTATATATTATATTCCCTCCTTTCCTTTTTTGTGTGATCATGACGGCCAATAGCCATTTTTTTTATATATATAGTTTAAACTAGTTTTCTTACATATTTGAATAAAAAATCCCATGCAAACTGCTAGGTGATTCTATAGTGTGTGTGAAATCGTTCAAAAAGAGATGTCAGATTCCACCAACGTGAGCTAAATATATTATAAAATCTTCTGGTGAAAAAGAAAAGGTATAATAAAATTGTTACAAATTAAGTCAACTTTTGACTTGTATAAAGCACATTTAGTGACTCAATTAAATGCTATTTTTCCATACTGGGGGGAGGCTTAAACATAAGTTTTATTCCATGTGGTGATCATTAGTAACATGTATATAAAGTTTCCCACATATATGTAATAACGTACGTGTATATATATACACTATTGCAATAAGTATTATCTTCTCATCTTACTGATTTTCTTTAAGTAAGATTTTAAGTTTGATTTTTGAAAGTAAAATAAATTACAACAACAGAGTTAAGACACCTCATTTGAGATTTGACATTAATACTCAAATATATATGGTCAATAGTATGATCATATGTCGGATAATTGTTACAAAAAGATCATCAATTGTAATTTATTTCTTAATACGCATTAGAGAGAATGTAACTTTAATTTATGAAACAATGAAAAAAGATCTTAAATCTACAAGCAACTAGTAATTGATTTGACCAAGTTTGCGGACCCCAAATAAAAGTAAGACATAAAAAATAATTAGATAAAGATTAACAAAAAAAGGAGCCCAATACAAAATAAGCACAGCCTCTTGTCCTTATTACATGTTACATTTTAGAAAATTTCCTAGTTCTAAACATAATTAAGTCATGTTAAATGACTGGAGCATTAAAATGTATTAAAAAAATTTATTTCACATGTATTAAGAAAAATAGTTTCATAAAAAAAAAAGAAAAATAATAAAAAATAGCTTATGTTCACTACTTTTTTAAGATGGCCCTTAATTAAACTCCTTAAATTTATTAATGGTATATTTATCTCATTAAATTTATTAAGGGTAGTTTATCTCTCTTAATGAATCAACCTTTCAAAATTTAAATTTTACAAATAAAATCAATAAACAAGCCAACTTCAAGTACAAGAATAGCAATGGAAAAATTTAATGCTCTAAATATTTTGCAGAGTAATTTAGGTCCATGAAAATACTTTAGAATATATAACATAGAATAAGGAGGGGAGATAATATATCTAATCATAACGCTAGCTGTTCATTGTCATAGACACATTTGGAGACACGTAATAAGAGAGGAAAAGACGATCGAGACATCGTTGCATGCAGGATGCATGAAACCCAAATGCAATTAACTGATTGATGTGTTCAGATTTCTCGGAAAGAATGGCTTCAAATTTTGGAATAAGAAATCAGAGGCACACAGATACATGTATATATATATATATATAAACACACAGAACCAGAGAGAAAAAGACCAGAGATCCATCGACCTTGCTGCTGCATGAAACCATAAATTAAGAATTAACACATGATTATAATTGTATGATTATAATGTGATTGCAGAAATTCAATTTCTATTTTATAATAATATTAGGTAGGAGGATAAAAACTGCATAAAAATTATTATAAGTTTTTTATTTATTATATTTAATTCTTGGCAGAATTGTGGCAGGAGAGGTGTTACACAGGGAAGACTCCGAGCACATATATAAATTAATTAACACACACAGCAGGAGACGAAAGAAAGAACCGACGTTGTTGCATGCGTCCTGCATGTTCCCCAACTGTAACTGATTCATCTCTCCACATGTCTAGAATTGTCGAAGCAGGCGCACACCAATTGATCATGACGCAGAACGATGATGAAAGCATAAATATTTTATGATTTGGGTACTTAGTTGTAATTTTCACAAATCGTAAAGGAAAGGTACGCATAACGAGGAATTGTATGGTAAGAAGTCAAAATCATTGTTTTTACTTTTGATCTTTACTGTTTAACTTCAAAAAAAAAATTTGTGAAGTAAGAAAGAATTAATATGGACATTATTATAATCAGGAATGAAGATGTTGTTACTCTCTCTCTCTCTCTTTTTTAAGTGAAGTAGAAAAGAAAGTGTCTGTTTTTGAGTTTTTGTGTTCTGGGCACAACCTTTTTAGTTTTTATAGTTGAGGTTCTTTTTCTTGCCAAAAAAAAAAAACCAAGTTGAGGTTCTTTTTCGGTTTCTTTCCATGTTTTCCTCTTTGTAAACGAAAAAGTTGGTTTGAAGGAGAAAATTTAAGTGCTATTTATTAATTTTTTAATAAAATGAGAAATTTATATTTAAATAATTTAGTATTAAGTAATAGTTCGTTTTTTTAAAAATACATGTCATTTTCATTAAAATATAATGACAGGTATTTAAAATACTTTATTCAAGTTTATTATTTGATAAATATTCTCGTAATTGTAATATGGTATTGATAAAAATGAGTGCTTTAATATTTATTTTTATTAATTTTATATTAGACATTAAGTTTGAAAATTATATGTTTTTTTACCTGAAAAATTATAAGTTAATATGGTACTGATAAAAATTAGTGCTTTAATTAGCTTTTAGATAAGTTCAGATATTGGCACGTCCAGTTGGGATGCTTTCCCGCTTTGTTTCTTTTTTTTTTTTTTTACCAGGGATGTTTTACTGTTTAACATTAAGTTTTTGCAGAATTTGAAAAAATAAAAAAGAAAAAAATAATAAAAATAAAAAAGAAGTGAACTTTATACAAAACGTTATTATTGGTCTCATCCTTTTTCTAAATTTTGTAAAGATTTCACCCAAAAAATTCTAAGCACATATTTACTATATTTTCATAATTATTATTTAATAACTGTTATTTTTATTAATAAATTTTAAAATTAAAATATAAAATTAATTTTACTATATTTCATTTTTTTGTTATATTAGTAGAGTTTGAATCTCAACACTCACCTCACCCCGCCCTGCTTTTATCACCTAGTTATAGCATGTGGCTTATTTCATTTTATTGTTTATATTGTGATATACATATTTGAAAAAAAAAACTCAGCAACTTGTGTATGTATATAAATAAAAGAAATTTTGTATTATTAAAACAGACAAAATTTATTTTAATAACCTATATATTTCAGGATTAATATTTGGCTGTGGTTCAGAGATGCCACAAAAAAAATAAAATAACTTACGGAGGTTTGTCATATGAAAAATTACAGACGGCAAGAAATGAAATATCCAGATGGGATAAGATTGTTGAACAAGATCCAGAGTCTTTAATTAAATTCTGAGCATATAGTCCCATCGCCTTCAACTTTTGTCTTTGCATTCAATCACTATCTTCCAAGACCTTCATAAAACGACACTGTTTTCAAATCTCAAATATTTGCATGCCCTTCTCAGTCTCACCCTCCATCGTTGCTCCCTCTGACATATATCTTCCACCTTTGTTTTTTCTCATTAACACCTCTCTCTCTCTCTCCCTCTCTCTTTCTCTCTCCATTTTACCACCTCAGCCACCATATTGATTCTCATCCAAACTTACACAACTCTTTCCTCCAATAACATACCAAATCTTTTCCTTTTATTTTATTTTTAAGAATCATTAGATATTATCAAGTGTTTCAGATTCAGTCGTATCAAGCTTCAAATTAAAAATAAAAAATTCAACGTAATTTTAATTTCACCTATAAAAAATACCTAATTCTTCTTAATTACTTGACTCAACGTAAGGTACAGCTTGTATAGGAAGAAGATGAATGTAATAGCCAAGTCACATTTATTGTAGACTGGTTTTATTTATTTATTTATTTTTGGTAATATGAAATTGTCCTACCCTTTGTCTTTATTCTTAGCTAGGATGATGATACCAACAGAAATACATATCAGTTTCAAACACGCATCGAATACTTTGGCTTCATACGACTTTTGCACAGTTCTTAATGTCTTCATCTTTTGGTCTGAATTGGAAAGTGGCTGTAATGACTGTAACTCCATATCCCTCTTCTCCTTGAAGAGGTTGATATTAGCATTACTCATGTCATTAATCATAGTAGTTGTTAATTTCACCTAATTATTCTAGGTGTTTGATCGTATAAATATGTGTTTAACTCATAAATATAAATACTCCCTCAGGTTCTTATTACAAAAACCCTTTTAATTGGAAACTTTAATTGCATGTTCTATATTATACCACCATGCACATTTCATAATAAAAATGTTTAAAATTGAACTAAACCAACAACATTGAATTAAACCAAACCAAATTATATTAAACCGATTAAAAACAAGCAATATTAAGGTATGGTTTGGATTTTAAGATAGAAGAAATCGAGTGATTTAATTAAGTTTGATTTGGTTTTGAACCTTCAAGATATGAACCAAACCAAAATAAAGAAAAATTATAATAAGAGATCTAGATTTTAGAATATTTTCAAAATTAATTATTAACATGAGAATGTCATTTTTATTTTTAACATGAAATTATAATTCCAAAACATTAGTTAACTTTTCAAATAAATTGTTGAAATTAAATTATTATAAAAAATAAAAATTTAGAGAAAAATTATTAATAATGTAAAAAAAATCATTCAAAAATGTTATAAATCAATCCAAATAGACTAAAAACCGAATACATGTAAGAATTTTTGAAAACCAACTTAGATCCAAAACCAAACCAAATCACACCTTTAAATACATTTACTTCATATATATATATATATATATATAGATAAGGGCATATTAATTTTTTTCTTATCTAAATGCCCTTAAGTGTATTAGATTTCTCATGAAGAACATGAAGAGTTCATTAAAAGTACATCAGAAAAGTTTTTGAAATCTTTGACAAATTTATTAAGCTTAACTAATTTTATCCCTTTTTAATTTTTATAATTTAGTTAAAAGCCTATTATAACAAAGATTGTGATGGAGTAATTTTCAACAACTACATGAGTGAAAGAATAGATTTATTTGATCTTCTAAACTGATTACATGGTTATTTATAAAGTATATCATTATAAATGAAGTTATTAGTCAACAATTAATACAGTATAACAAATGAGTCTTATTTTTATCAGGCATAAACTTAAAAAACTTATAATTACAAAACAACCATCTAAAAACTTATCTTTATCAAACGACCACTATTATTAGTGACAGTAACAACTCTCTCGCATCAGAAAGGCCAAAATTGGCATTGGAAAACACCTTTCTGGATACAATATAAAGGACAAAATACCTTAACTCTTTGGACCATTACCTAAAAGTATTTTTCCCAAAAGGAGAACCCTCTTCTGCAATTACCAGGTTTTCAGGTCTCCACTTGCAAATTTCAAACCTTCGGGCGCTATCTATAAGATTCCAAGCTTCGTTAACCCATTTCACCAAGCGGCCTTGGCTTTTCCTTCATCCCATCCCTCAAACTTGTTGCTTCGCTCCTCCTCCTCCTTCTTCTTCTCCTCGTTCCTTTTCTGAGAACAATCCTTCGAGACGTTGATGCAATGGCAATCGAGAACATATCAAGCACACAATCCGTGGCTAACCCAGAACGCAAAGACGATGGCCAGAAACCAGTGGTTTTTGATTCCTCAGTGATAAGGTACGAACTCAATGTACCACAGGAATTCTTATGGCCGGACGAAGAAAAGCCGTGCTTGGACGCACCTGAACTGAAAGTCCCACATGTTGACTTGGAAAGATTTCTCTCCGGAGACCCTGCTGCTGCGGAGGAAGCCTCCAGGATCGTCGGCGAGGCATGCCGGAAGCATGGCTTCTTCCTCGTCGTTAACCATGGGGTTGATCCCAAATTGATCAGCGATGCTCACCATTTCATGGACGACTTCTTTGAGCTTCCCCTGTCTGAGAAACAGAGGGCTCAGAGGAAACTCGGGGACCACCAAGGCTATGCCAGCAGCTTTACCGGCAGGTTCTCCTCCAAGCTTCCGTGGAAAGAGACGCTCTCTTTCGAATACTCGGCAGAGAGAAGCAAACCCAAGACCGTGGAGAATTACCTGCTCAACAAATTGGGCAAAGACTTCCAACAATTCGCGTAATACTATTGACTGATATGTCACCATTTTGATTCTAGTTTCTTCGGCTCTGTTTCACCTCTTCTTCTAACATGTTTGTTTGTACTATGAATAAGCAGGCAGGTTTACCAGGACTACTGTGAGGTGATAAGCAAGGTTTCTTTGAGCATAATGGAGCTTCTGGGATTGAGCCTCGGAGTTGGGAGAGACTATTTCAGAGACTTCTTTGAAGGGAACTGCTCAGTAATGAGGCTCAATTACTACCCTCCTTGTCAAAAGCCACATCTCACTCTGGGTACTGGTCCTCATTGTGATCCCACCTCCCTAACCATTCTTCACCAAGACGATGTGGGTGGCCTTCAAGTTTATGTGGACGGTCAATGGCAATACATTTACACAAATTTCGACGCTTTTGTGGTCAATATCGGCGACACATTCATGGTGCCATTACATGCACAAGAAGCTCAGACACTGATTCCTGAATTCTTGTTTGATATGTCAAGCTCATACTGTGTGTTTCTGTTGTCTTTTCTGCCACAGGCTCTTTCAAATGGGATATACAAGAGCTGCCTGCACAGAGCAGTGGTGAACAACACGACGACCAGAAAGTCACTGGCTTTCTTCTTGAATCCGAAAAGCGATAAGGTGGTGAGTGCACCGAGTGAAATAGTGAACCAGCACAACCCCAGAATCTACCCAGATTTTACATGGCCCGAGTTTCTTGAGTTCACCCAGAAGCATTACAGATCCGACATGAACACCCTCGAGGTCTTCTCCAACTGGATAGTCAAGAACAAGACCTCCAATTCTCTTATAGCCACATGAAGCGGAGTTTCTCAAGAGGAAAGTACTGATCAATATGGGGGAAGGCAGCAAAAGGCAAGAAGAGGGCAGAGAAGAGGAGAGAACAGAACAGAACAGAACAGTGAGAAGCATATATATATGGAGTTCCCTCTTGTTATGCACTAGTGTTGTTGAGTATGAATAAACCCCTTTTGCTGCAAAATCCAACTAACTTTTTGACTACGAGATTCATATATACCTAGGACCCACGTGTTACAAACTAAACTCACTCCATAACCTATAAAATTATTAAGTGGGTTCTTTACCCTCAAATTGAAACTCTTAAAATAACATAAATCAAATAGGTTTAGTGCCATAAACATGCAATACAGAGGAGCTGTCTACCTTTTTCCCCTCACAAAAGGAAACAAGTTATAGTGATGCTCATATTTTAAGATAAACTGATACGAGAATTAAGAATCCTCGTTTTAGAACCTTCACACCACCTTAATTTTGAATTCCCTGTGAAGAAGGAATGAAATGTTATCATAATTACAAACCACCTTAATGGATCCTAATTAGAGTTTGATTATTTAATCTGTCGCCATACATGTATGTTACGTCACTGCTCTGATGATTTCAACCTATATAGGCTTTCTTTATTTTTAAAGAAGTTGGAGGTATCTGAGAGTGGGGTTAAAAATCAGCAGATAAATTCAACATAACAAGTGGCCCACTATTTGAATCATTCGGAGGAATACGATACTGAAATCCATTAAGGAACAACACACACCTCTTTTGTAATGTACATACATACATACATACGTGCATACATACACAACACACGCACCTGGAAATTTGGAGGCTTATGCAATGTAGAATAAGCAAAGGAATAGTCACTACGTATTTGGGGTTATTTGTTTCTTTATCTGAAGTGAAAGAATGAAGGGAGAAAGTGGTAAAGAGTAGAAATTGGGAAGTTCTGGGGGTGTTTGGGAGGAGTGGTTAAGAGAATGAAGGGAGAAAGACACAGCCGCCGCAAGTAAGGACAATGACAGTGCCATTCCCGTACTCCCTTCCAAAAGCCCCCTCTTCACGTGGACACCATTTGATGTTTGTTCTGTCATCACTATTAAACCGAATCCAATTGTCCCCTTTTTAAAAAAAAAAAAAAAAGAAAAGTGATTTCTTCGAATTAATTTGATTTTAATTGGTTAATTAATTAGACTATTTAAATTTATTTTTTTATTAAGAGTAAAAATTATTCTAAATGAGAAGTTATTCAACATGATGTTCTTATTTTATGAAAAATAAAAACCTTAGATGAATTACACCTTATAAATTCACATGAATTTGGAGAAGAATTTATGAATCAAAATTTCACATTAATAATAGAATTTGAACCTACAAAACCTTTGTGAAATATGGGCTTAGTTCTTATTATCTAAAAATGAGGTCATTTAATTTAACTATGAGGAAACGATGATATCCTTACGCCTTTTAATTCTACTTTCATTTATATTTTCCTTTTCTTAAAAAGAAAAATTGAAACAGACACTTTTGTGTGCACTACAAGTATGCTTATGCTAGCCCTCCTTGAACTAACGACATTCCTTACGATTTGGGTGATTGGGTGACTTATACCTGTTTTGCTCATCTATATATTTATATAAACTCTAAACATCACTTGACCACCAGAAAAACATTGATTCAATTAATAAGAATACAATTCATATATATCCCAAAAGAATGTAAGTTTGAATTCTACTGTCATGTTTCTTCCTTCTCTTGCATTTTTTGTTTTCTCTCTCTTGCTTTTCATTTTCATTTTCTTTTGACTAGAGGAATATATAGGTTGATTGAAAGAATTCTAATTTTCCTTGGAATTGATTTAGTTCTTATATTTTTGTCCAACCCAACAAAAAAAGATTCTTGCTTTTGCAAAGTTGAAATAGCTTAAAATTTGAGGTGACATTTATAGCAGGCAATCCCACAAGTTATGTGCAAAGCAATGTCATGCTCCCTCTAACACGTTTATGAATTTGGCAAAACTGCGTCGTTTTGCAGTTAAAAGTTCTCGTGAGATTGCATATTCAGGCAACAGGTTAATATCACTATTAATTATAAATTTCATCTATTCATTGCTATTACTGAATCAGATATCCAAATTTTTATGATCTTGTTTTCTTCTATACATCAAATTTTTATGCTCTTAATTTTACATTAATGCCACTTGCGTGACAACTTTAATCACCATATATATAAACTCCAAACAATGGCAGATGTAATTGTTTTTAAATCATGACATATTACTTAGGATTCCGCTCCAAACCTTTCTGTCTCTGTCATAGTACTTTGTTAATATTTAATACAGATATAAGGGTTTCACCAAAAAGGAAAAAAATGCAAACATAAGGGTGGGCTTGTATATATATGTATGCTAAAGCACATCATCTAATTAATTACGTACTACTTCTTTTAAACCAGGTTTCACACTTTGATGAAATGAAACTGCTTTATTCAATTCCTTCCTCTTGACTTGTCAAATTTGCTTCCAATTAAAGAGTCTCACAGACGCATGCAGAATCGTCCATACATATACGGTCGGGATATATATAACTGTAAACGATACAGAAAGAAACAAACTAAAACTCTGAGATCATCATCTATATAAGACTAAGCCATTATTTATTTTCGGATGTTGTTTTATAATATGAATTTGATAAAAGTGTGTTGAAGTGGGGTAGATGATACTTCCTGCCTTTACCTAAATTTCAAACCATTGAAGTGGCACGAAAATGGCAATGAGTCCCTGTCTAGTCCTTTACCCTCAATAACTATGCTTTTCTCCTTATGCTTATATTGATTATCAGAAAGGGACAAACTTTGCTTGTTTTTATTGGTAAGTGTGCTGTTTTTTATTGGAAGAAGATACTGTGAGAAAAACAAAACTACTACTAACCAACAATATACAACTGTTACAGACACAGATATATATTTAACTGTTTCCTTCTATGTTATATTATTCAAACCCTATCATCAATCTCTTCGAGCTCTACTAACTAGAGTTATAGCTAGGGCTACTGTGCATTCTTGTGGTTGCTGCTGCCACTGTTTGAAACATATATTTTTCGCCTTATCTGATTTCAATTGGATGCAAGCGACAGAACTTTAAATAATTTTTTTCCATATTTCAGTTAGTTAAGTTCATAATTGTATAGTTATAGTTTAATATTATATATAAGCTTTGGAGCTAATTTGGCCATTTATACACACTCTTTAAGACCGTGAAACGACAAGAAGCATGCATGATCGGATTTGGTGATCATGGTGGTATAATAATTTAAGCAAGTTCATCCTTTCATTTTATTTGAAATAGTCTGGTTCCACACAGTTACGTGCCAGGATGTTCACCACACACACATAACGGTGTAATCAAACGCATAAAATCTTATTTCTTCTATTGTCTTGTCGTTTCTTTTGTTAAATTATGCTGGGGGAAACAGTGGGAGGAATTTTTGGGATACGAAAACGACAAAGCGTATATATATTTATATGTCTCTCATTTGCGTTGTGAAATGATAAGATTTGATTGGATGAACGGCGAGATTTAGGGTTTGCCACGTAAGTGAAAACGTTGTAAAATATGATCCAAAAGATATATATATATATATATATATCATGTGGATGAGTTTGCGATAATGGCTTCCATTGGTTAGTTCTGTTTGATCTGTTGTTTTTTGTTTTTCTTCGACAAAAGGAAATCAACTGTTGGAAAAGGATGTAACATTAGTATATATTCATGGCATATTTTTCGATGTACCAATTACTATGGCTCACATAATGCCAAGTCACAGGCACGTATACGACGCACGTACCACTTGATTAGGGTTTGAAAATGACTTCCTATTATCTTCAATTAGATAGCATAAATTGTTAACTTTGGACGATTAAGTAAATTTAAAATATGGAGTGCCTCCAATTAGGTTTAATATATAATTGCGGAGACGTTGAAATGTGGCATGAATGCATGCAGTTACTTAATAATGATCCATATACCTAATGTAAACATTTCAAACATAGTACTTCTACTTAATAATGACAGTGGACTTCCATTGGTTATATATATACGAACCCATTTAAGTGATCTTTACGTCTTAAAGGGATTAGTTTTCAACTGTCAATTGAGAGATATCCTTAATGTTTTCAAATATGTCAATTGTTTCCTATTTTACACCTATTTTCTCCATTAACACACCTTTGTTCCCATGACATATTATGTGGTTTCACAAAAAAGGAAAAAGAAAGGTACAAGGGTAGAATTGGCAAAACAGTAGTTAATATTATATGATACCCTATATTTTGGACCAAATAAAGCTTTTAGAAGATGCCCTACATGTAGAATCGGAAATTATACTAACCTGTGTGTTGCACAAAGCTCAAGGGATGGGCCTCACTAGTAGTAAAGTCTACTCCCTCTCTATCAAAGAATTGATCGCTTTGAAGTTTTGGCTATCCTATCTAATTTTTTTTATAAATCTTTTAATTAGCTTTACACATATTAAGAAATTTTATCAAAAGTGGTTAGCCTTATTAAATTTGACTAAAATTTCAATTATTTTTCAAAATTACCCATAGACAATAAAGTTCATTAGTAGCACTCTTTATTCTCTAAAAAAAAACGTGACACTTAATATACCACTAATTCTTGTGTAATTATCCATTTTAATAGCAATTGTTAACTACCCGAAAAATGACATTTTAGGTTAAAAAAAAATTTAATGATTCAAGCAGCTCCAAAAGAATTGCATATTAAGGACAAAACAAAAAATATTCTAAAATGACCCTTATAAAAGAGACCAGAGAGAGTATTTTTCAATGTATCTCTCACTTTAGAATTTCAATGGATATTAATTATTTTTGTATAATTTTACCCTTAATTAATAATAATATTAAATCAAACCAAATAATGATTTAAAAATAAATATAAAATTGATTTGTCACTGAAGTAACCTTTTTCTAGTTCCCCATAGGGCAATTTTGTCCAATGACATTAAATTTTACTATAATTTAAATTATTTAATGAATTTCTTCAATTGTATACATAACCTTAGACATCAAATCTTTTCAAACGAAGTAGTGTAGATATAAATAATAAAACTAGCGCAGTATATGAATTATCGAATAATGAAAGAATATGTAGAGGAATAAAACGTATAAATACTAAATTAACAGTTTCAATTAATCTTCTTAACTTTTAAATACTCAATCTGTTTTAGAATAATTATCGTTTTCGGTTATTCATACAAATTAAGAAAATTATTATAAAATGTAATGATATTTAACTTAAATATCATTACATCAAAATATTAAAATATCAAAACTTTTCAACTCCACACCTATTATGACGTTGCCAAAGGAAAGAAAAAAAATCCACCTATTATTAAAAAATAATAAATGTTTTATTAAAATACTAAAACAATAGTACTAATTATTTCAAAACAAAACCAAAACCTTAAAGCGACAATCATTTTACGACAGAGGGAGTATTATCATTGATGGTGCTCAAATTATAGGCGGCTGAAAAATAAAAAATGTTCGATCTAGCTAGTGGGTAAATGAACAGTTGAATGAAAATAACTGCTGATGACACGATATGGTACTCTCTAATTTGTTGAAATTTGATGGTGCATTCCATTAATTTCATGTAAAAGAACATGCATGCCCTGTGAACTTTACGACTTTTTAATTTCTCAGCACTAATACTATATATGTACGTCTTTTAATTTATTCCAGTTCAATTTTCAAGTTCATTAGTTGGAACCTTTTTTTTTTAATTTTTATTAATCCAGAAATCACAGGGCTCTTTCAACTCTATGATTTTCGAAGGTAATAAGCAGCTCTATGCTTTCGTAGTTTTGTACAAAGTGGATACTTTGAATTAGTCCTTAAATTAAACTAGTTTTGAGTTCACCAGATGATTCAATGCCAATAGCACCCGTTTCATGATAATCATATACTAATTAAATAATAAAATATTAATTACCTTTAGCTTTTTTTTTATTAATAATCATCTAGTATCCAATCACCATTTTAAACTTTGATTAATCCAAATTCAGTTACGGTCATGCTACCATTTAAGAGAGCTCACCCAATGGCATTTTATATATGCATTTACACAATCTTAATCATGAGATATTATACTTAAATGACTTTAACTTTTTCCACTGAAATCAACAACCATTAGTTTGCCTTTAGTTTTTTTAACAACACAAGCAAAATGTTCATATTCCCTCCACCCTCATGTCTATAATATAAGGTGCTTCCAATTAATTTATACATCTTAAGGAAATTTTATTATATCCTTAAACTCATAAAAAAAAAACCAAAATTTCATTTTTACCCTATTTATTTCACTCTTTTTTTTTATTACTTTAGCACAAGTTATAAAACTAGTCATTGAATAAATAAGGAATAAAAAATGTAAACTATGACACTTTATAATATATGGGAAAAAAATCACCTTATAACATAATATAGATCAGACTAAATTATATGTAATATATTTACAGCTTAAGACGTAATATATGTTGTTCTGTTAGAAGGTGTTAGGTGTGAGTATTAATGAATTTGACACATGGTTTTATTGACCTTAACACGATAAAACCATACTTAAGATAAGATGCTCAATAAAGACACACAAGAGTTGCGTAATTGAATGTCCAAAACATTATCAAAACATCTTATCTTTCTTTCACAATCATATTCAATATTTAAAAAAAAAACTTGTTTGAGTGAGCCCTTCTTTTGTTTTCTTAGCGTCGTTGACGAAAAATATATATTTGAAAAAAAAATGAGGGGGATGAGAGAAAATGAGCAATGTATATGAGAACACGATTAATGCCTTAATTATTTACACATTAGTCATTTTCGACTCATGTTTCTTTATTCATTTTCCTACTATTGTACAGCGTGATTTACTTTTCGTTCAAAAAATGGATTTATCAACCTTGATTCAAGAATTTCAATTTATTAAATAACTAGCCAGTGAAACCTGTGCAATTGCATGAAACAGTGAGGTTGAACTGTTGTTCACATCGATCTTATGATCAACATGACTTTCTACAAATTTTATAATTTATACCTAATATATTGAAAAAAAAAATGACAGAAGTAGTGCGAGAAATTATGAAAGAGGGGAATGAGTGAAATAAATTACGATGAAAATCTTTTTTCATGGGCCAGATGACAATATTACCATCAAATTGGTCGAGCGATATACATATGCCTATCACTTGAGTTATCCCCAAACATTGCAGTCAACATTCTTTGACCACGCAAGAAACAGTCTCTTTGTTAGAGAGATTTGTGTTTGGATCTTTGTCTCTTTGACTATGATTACAATATATTACATATAAGCTACATATAATGCTTAAACAAGATATATACTTAAGCAAGACAAACGCGGAAATAAGAAACAAAACTAGAGAGAAGAGTTATGCAATCAGAGATTTGAGAATGATGGACTCACAACCCACTGAAGCGTTTACATTTTCAGGCTCTAAACTTCTAACACTTCCTTGTGTCTTCGGGAGATGTACACAATTGCAGAATATTAAGAGACAAAAATAGTAATAGACGGAGATCGTACATTCTAGCTATCTATTTCCAAATCGCAGTTAATCTTAGCCATCCGCTCTTTTATTATATTGAATGTCCCAAAGGCTTTTTTAAGAAAATATATGACTTTTTTCTTTTAGTTTTGAGGTGATTTTCAACCTTATAACATTATCCAATCATGAACATTTTACTTGACAGGTTAAATATGTAATAGAAACTCAAAAGACATGGATTCTTAACATCTCTGACTAAATTAAAGGAATAGATTAAAGAGTCTTGCTCTTCACTTTTCTCTACCATTTATGAATCCAATTCATTCAAGTAATTAGATGAAAGACCTTTTATATGCACATATAGATACCAAATACATCCCAGGATATATTATTGCCGGATAAATAATATTTTTATATTTAATACAGATACATAACTTTGGCAAAGTATCTATATATCTAATTCTTGGTGATTGTAATTATGATTTTCATATTCCACACTACTAATTTACACTTTGTCTAGTAGCCTTTAATTTGGACCATGTCCTATCATATGTTCATGAAAGCCATATTAATGTATCATTACACCTTTTAACATTGATTACATCTCTTCATGTGACCATGGAGGCCATATTAGGTCTACCTCTTCACTATGTCAGAGCAAGCCTGCTTCATTGGGCCAACGATTCCACCAGATAAACATGTAGTTGACACCAGCAGTGGGCCCTGAGCTGAGGCCCTTAAAATTCTATTGGGCCAATAGAAAATGGACAACCGATGGATCATAATATGATTGGATCCAATGGCTTTGGGCCAGAGATTAGGGATGACTGTGCTCAGCCTTAATTTTACAAGGAGACATGCCTATATGTATGTATGAAAAACAATAACAGAGATAACTATATGAAATATAACTGGAGAAATTGAAAAAAGAAGAATGATATGTTATCATTTATTGTATTGCACTTTTTATTTTCAATTATATGATTATAAAGAACACAATTTCTAATGTTTTAATTCAACTACAATTTAAACTTCACTAATTTCAAACAAACAGAAATGACTTTCAACATTATAGGAGAATCACGCACAATTAGGGGTACTTGTAGAATGAATTTATTTTAAGAAGTACTATCTGGTTTTGACTCTGAAAGGATCTATTCGTAATTCTTAAAAAAACCTCCTTGTAAAAATAACACTTCTTAATATACCTTAATTAACTGTAATTTTTTCTTTTATTATTGGCAACACATAATACACAATAAGTTCAGCATCACATCTTAACGATGATGCTTTATGAAATTTTTGAGTACCCTAAGGAGTCTCGAAGCTAAGGAAGCATCATCGAACTCAACCCCATAACTACCCTCCTCTTCAAAATCAGTGACCACCTTCTCCTCCATTAGTCTCACCAACTCTCTTCCTCTGTCAATCAGTGGGTCCCCATCACTCCCACACACCATCACCGTCCACCAAACCAAACCTCCCTTATCTTCTCCATCTTCTTCAGCCCTTCCCCCACCGTCAGATTACAGTACTCATGATCACGGTTCGCTCCTTTCGGCAGAGCTAGCTCCCACAGCAAGTCACTCACACACATCGGAAAAACAGGGTTCTTCTCTAGCCTCACTTCTGACTCCATTCTCTGGGTCCCACCGATAAATGGTTGACGTAATATCAGCCCTTTGATCTTCATCGGCTCCAGATTCTTCACTTCCTCAGCCACACGTAGACCTGCATGCTAGGCGATCGTACCCCCTGCGCTATTCCCCATTATGTAGCAATTGGAATAATCAACAGACTCTCTTAACCAATCATCTGGGCTAGTTTTGATCCAGTGCAGCGCCTCGACGGCATTATCATAAGCTGCCGGCAACTGGTGCTCCGGAGCTAGTTGGTACTCCAAAGATGCGACCAACGCGATGTTTGCCATCTTGGAACAGAAGTTGTGGACAATGGTGGAATCTGCCTTGTAATAGATGAAACCACCTCCATGAAAGAAAACGGTCAGAGGCAACTTGTTGAAGGGATGATCCAATGCTTTACGGGGAAGGAATAGACGGACCCAGGTACTGTTGGATTGGTTAATGGTAAGATCCTTGGTGAGAACAGAGATAGGAAGATTGAGATCGGAGGTGGGGCATATGCTTTAGGCTAGGTTGCAAATTAAAAATTTGCTAAAATAAAAATAATGTTCCTTAGAGTTATTCCGCCATAACATGATACTATGCAGCTGCGGATCAATTTTGATCTAGTTTTTATACGCGCAAACTCATTCTCTTTTTAAGTTCATTTTCCTCCTCCATGATCACATGTTAGTATTTATGCTTTTTGATCTTCATTTATTTATGCAAGGTGAAACTTTTCTTTCTTTCTTTTTCTTTTGACACACATCTATTTTCCAACATATGCGTGGGTCTTCAAGGTGGCGAGTGATAGAACCATCGGGGTTGACGGAAATTTGGAGGCTGGTGAGGATTTAGGGATTTAGATGTACGCATTGTGATAGAGTATGAGTTTGAGCTTAAGAACATCGTTGAAATTGAACTGTTTTTTCTTTTAATGTAGCAATCAGATGCTATTAACACGATTACTTTCACCCTCCACGTTAATTAACGTTGACTCTGATTCGATTGGTTTTGTCCTTTTAAAGCAATTGAAGATTGTCAGTGTGGGTCGGCCGCAATATTTGACTATATGACAATTATCGGCATATACCAGTCAATAAATATATATTTATATATATGTGTGGGAAATTGAACTAGAAAAGACTTTTTTTATATTGTACTCACTTCCAAAGTGTAAATTCTTTTCTAAAAGTTTTTTATTTAAAATATAAATCTTATTTAATAATTTTTAAAATATTAAATATTTTTTATTTTATTTTTATTTATTATTAAATATAAGAGAGAGATATATTAAATATAAGAGAGAGATATATAGTAAATTTTAAATATAATACATTAAATATGGGTACTATTAGAAAATAATATACTTTCTCCGGTAGTTAATATAAGACCCTTTTAATCGAATCACACAGATTAAATAAGTGAGTTAAAATTAGTTAACCACCTCAATTTTTCCAGAAATCATAATATTCTTTCAAAACTACCCATATTTAATTTATTTCTCTCTTTCTTTGAGATACATTAAATAAGGACATTTTTGGGTAATGTATAATAAATATTACCTTAAATATTATAAAGAGTCTTATATTTAGAATCTGGGTAAAATGTTCTATATTTAGAAACAGATAGAGTATTTTTCTATAGATTTAATAAGTAAAAGTAAATTTCTTGATTCATGTATAATTAATCAAATATGACTTATATTTTGAATCGGAGAAAATAACTATTAATTGTTAATTTAGGTTAATTTGGGTAGATGTTGTTATCTGTTGTTGAAAAAATAAATAAATTAGTTTTCAAAAACAAATTATAGATATTTTATTTTATAAAACAATAGGTACCCACTGTCATGTTGAAAAATTTCTCCTATAAACAAGTTACCCCCTGTTGCTTACTTCCATTGAAATGGGTTCATCCTCACATCGCATATATATATAAGGCTGGATTCGAGTAGAGGTGAAAAAACTGACTGGCTTGGCCTATATGGGCTAGTCTGTCATAGTTTGGGCATAATATGGGTTGGTTCAAAATACTCATTTTAAAATGGGCCTCTTTTTTTTTTTGTTTTTGCCTTATCATTTAATCTTCACCATATAATTAAATTAAAATTTATATAATTCTAATTATTATCATCAATTCACAAGCTAAAATTAAAGTTAAAAAATAATATTTATATTCTACAATTTATACATTCACTAAAGTTTAAAGGTAATGTTTGAATATTTTTTATTTAAATTCCAATCATCATCATCAATGACAATATTTATTCTACCAAAAAAAATAATAATATTTAAAAAATTTAGAATATGAAAAGTTTCATTGAAATTTTAAACAACTTTAAGCTTTAGGGGATGACTTTCGTCCATTTGCAATTTTCCTTAAAAAAAAAAAGAAAAAAAGAAAAGGTAAATAGACAGCTCGTGGCACACACGGGCTAGCTTTTTCCTTTTTTCCAATGTGCTCAAACTTATAAAAGCTCATTTTCTATTTGAACCTCAAATTCTCAACTCATTGTTTTTTATGAGCTAAATAGGCTAACCCATATTTCCAATTCTAATTTTGAGTATACATCTGATTGTATGCAAATAATGCCCGTTTGATGATAATCATATACTAATTAAAATTTTTATAATAATTGCAGTTCCTTGGTTTGTTTGTAACTAATTAAAGTTCTTATAAAAAGCTAACTAATTAAAGGCATAATATACTTGCATATCCAAAAAAAAAAAAAAGAGGCCAACCAACTTTGGTTGATGTGGTAGTAAAGGTTTTTATCCTTTAAATAAGTAGTTAGAAATTTGATTCATAACTTTTGTATATGAAACAAATTTAGTTGGTAAAAGCCTTTCCTTTATTCTTTTTATTTTGAGTAAGATTAGTTTCAGCAATGGGCGAAGGTACTTGTCCAATATAAAAAACCAGGGCATACTGAACGTACATAAAATATTTTCAACTAAGATTCAATTGACCTCAACATGATCAAGCCATATTTAATAAAATCAAATAAAGAAACACGTGATGAATTGCGTAGTTGATTGTTACTCAAATAAACAAGTTTATCCTACATTATAAAAACTTTTTTCAAGTTCATAGTCAATTTTTAAAAACTTAATGTTTGAGTTACATCATCATTTTTTTTTTATGTCAGAATTAGGTCATCCTTTGATTGTAAACATGGTTGACGAACAATATACATGATAATTTTTAACAAATTCTAGTCACTAAATATATATATATGGCATATTTAATTTGCAAACGACTTTTCTTTTGTTGTAATTTTTCATTTGTATTAAAAAACAATTTAATAAATTTTCTTTTGTCTCAAAGTTCATCATATGTATAATAACGAATTCATATAGAAATATGTGATCCATCTAGAAATATTAGCCATGTAATAATTATGGATCATGTATCTTAAATCTAAGGGTTACTTTATGGTAAATATCCCTTATGTCAGTTATTGGATGTAAGCAAGGAAGAAGTGAAAGTTGAGGCTTAGTTTGATTAATCATACTTTTTGTGAAGTAACTTTTTAATAAGTATATTTTTTAGAAAATTAATTTATCATAAAGTTGATGTATGATTTTCTTATTTAGCTTTTCATATTTTATGAACTTAAATTATTTTTTAAATAAATATTTTATATTTTTTATTATTAAAGATATAAATACCCTTTTACTAATTAGAAATTACGAAAACAAAAAGGAGGAAATTTGCTTAGGATAAATTTAAAAAAAATGTATTATAAAATACTAAGAATGAAGTAGAACTTATCTATATGATTTGCTTATTTAGCTTTTTATATTTTAGGAACTTGAAATTATTTTTTAAATATATATTTTATATTTTTTTAATACTAAATTTATAAATACCATTTTATTAATTAGAAATTATGAAAACAACGAGGAGATTTGCGTTGGATAAATTTGAAAAAAAATATTATAAAATACTAAGAATGAAGTAGAAGTTATCTAAGTTTCATTAGTTATATGGGAAGCATGGAGGTTTCCAACTTCTAGAAACTTGTTTTTTATAACCAAGTAATATAGGAGTTGTTTAACAGCATTTTCTATTTTATTGTTTTCAAACAATTTTACAAAACTATGTTTAAGAATAAGTTTTGGAAACAAGAAAATAAAAAAATCTATTTAAATAATTATTACTAAAATAATAATTAGTAAGTATTAAATGAGTTATTCAAAATTTATAATTTTACCATTAATGAGGTAGGTATTTTTCACCTTTTTTTTAATTTTTCAGAACAAATACTACAAAACACTTTAAAAATATTCTTAGTTTTCTATTCTTTTACTTTTCTATTTTCCAGAGTATTTTATAAAAAATAAGTTTATTAAACAAATTTTTTTATTTTTAAAAACAAAAAAATTGTTTCCAGAACAGTTGCCAAACATGCTCATACTTTCTACTATGTGTGTGTGTGAGTGTACTGCATTTACTATGAAGACTTAGGGTTGGGTGTTCCAATTGGTGACTTAACACTCACCATGTGAGTAACCTTGTCTACAGTATGTGTGGAAATAATGTTGGAACTCCAGCTATGTATTTCTCTATCCTAATTACTACAGTTATTTTGTTTTTCAAAAAAAGATATAACTTTTTTTTTCATAGTTTTGTGATTTTCAACCTTGTAACATTATATATGTATTATGAAAATTTTATTTAACAAGTTTTAAATGTAATTAAAACTCAAAATACAAGTACTCTTACCATCTATCACCAAATCCAAATTTCTTTTGAACTCAATCTATCAACGAATCATGACTCTTCACTTTTTTCTAGCATTCCTAAACATCTATTTGCTTTCCTTTAGTTTTTTTCTTCACAGCTGAGGCCCATTAAATCGTATTGGGCCTACCCACTGCGACATTATATGTAATACAGTCAATTGGATCCAATAGATTTGGGCCATCTTTTGTTTAGTACAAGAGGATTACTTAAAAACTAGTTGCATGCAGAATGCTAGTGTCGGATGGAACATATTGGCATGCTCTTCAAGACACATGCGCGGGACATGCACGTACATTCTCTATTTCATATTATAAAATAATAAGTGAGAATTTTTTATTCTATATTATAAGATAATATGATTTTATTTACTAATTTTTTCCATCATTAATGTAATATTTAGTATTATAAATTATGTTATTAATAATGTTTAATATGGATAAAATAGGAATTTTTAAATTTTTTAAGAAATTTAAAGATATTATATACTTTTCTAAATATGCATGAAATTGTTATTATTATCTTATAATATGGGATGGGGGGAGTATGACATAGGGTACATTGATCAAGATGGCTCCATCATTTATGTCTTGGGAGAAAATGAATAATGTGTCTTCATGCATGTTAATGTTTTTGTTTTTGGTCAATCTTCGTAGATATTACAAATAAGGTATTAAAAATCGGATCAGTCATTGAATCAGCTGAGACAAGAATTCAATGTTCAATGGTTGGCCTAGAGTCGGATTAACTATGAATAAATTGATATATTTTAAATAATGTAGATGAAAAATATAAAAGATAATTATCTATAATTATAAAATTAACATTAATCTAACATGAAAAGTAAATTTAATAATTTTTTAAATTTATTTATCATATAGAAAATTAAAAATATTATTAATGAGTTTTACAACCTAATCTTAAAACCTAAACAAGATAGTATTCATTTATAATTATATTTTAAATACAAAATAATCAATTGATATTCTATTTTCATATCATTTGTTAAGTAAATTTATCATTCTTAATAATTATGTATTATAATAATACTTATACAATATTAAAATATAGAAAGAAAAAAATGTATACAAAAAAATAATGTTATTTAGTAGTAAAAATAATGTCATTTTATCTTAAAAATAAAAAAAAATTTAAAATTTTTTTTAAAAAATAAAAATCAAACTGGTTTTGTATCGGTTTGTGATCGATTCGACTGATTTTGTACTGTTTCAAACCATCTCTGAAATGGTCAAATCTTCATTTATGACCAGATTGAACCTGGTACCGATTCCCGATCATTGGTTGAACTAGCTGATCCCATCCAATTTTTTCTTGTTTGTTACAAATGTCTATAAAAGAAAGAAAACATATTAGCATGAAAAACGAAAGGGAAAAAAAAAAAATCCACGTACGTACTATATGTAAACATCGTCGAGCCCATTCCCCGTTACGTAAATACATAGTCCACCTACACGCAGACCTGCAAGGGGGGCGATTATATCCCCTGCGCTATTCTCCGTCACGTGACAATTGGAATAGTTCAACGAATTCTCGTTTTGATCCACGGCATACGGATGCGACCACTACTGTTTTGTTGTTTACTATTTTTGTGTTTTAAAAGTTTCACAAGAAGGTATAAATTTGACAACTTTGAATATATTTTAAATATGACAAGTTTTCCTTTTAAGAAGTACTGATTTCACAAAATTCAAGTTAGACAAATAATATTCGTAGAAAATCTTATACAAGTGAACAAAACAAAAATTTCATCATAACAAACTATCGTAATAAACAATTGTATATTCGAATATGCCTAACGAAAATAAATTGAGGGAGAAAAACAGAATTACTGTAAAAAATATAAGAAAAAACTAACATTTTCTTGAATAAATAGATATTAAAAGGAATCCAAAAATTTCAAGATGATGAACATCATTTTTTTTCTAAATACCGATGTAAAAGGGATGTATGTAAAAAACGAAAGTAAAAAATTGGAAAAAAAAAAATTAACACAACAGATCTGCTGTGTATAGTTGGGATAAAAAATCAGAAGGCTAGAATTTCAAAATAGAACTGAAAAGTTAGGAAGAAAAGAAGGGACTACAATTTTGCGGATGAGAGCAGGTTATTTTTATCATGAATAAGTCTATGAGGGGCATTTTCATTCATCAGGTAATTTTTTTTAATTCAATAATTAGAAGGACAATTAGAACCAAGATAACATTATTTATCACTTTTTTCTCCCTTTATTAATATCATAAAACTGTAGCATTCCATAGAGAGAAGTCAAAGTTAAGAGCTTTGATCAACCCCCATTATTATGTGCCTAAGCCTCCGATGAAGAAATAAAATTCTTGATTACTCCAAAGAGTCCCGAAACTTTTGAGGGATCAAACCTCTCAACCCCATGACAACCCTCTTCATCAAAATCAGTCACCACCTTCACTCCCTTCTCCTCCATTAATCTCGCCACTTCTCTTTCTCTGTCAATCAGTGGGTCTCCCCCATTCCCACTCACCATCACCCTCCACCCAACCTCCCTTATCTTCTCCAGCCCTTCCCCCACCGTCGGATTACAGTACTCATGATCACGGTTCGCTCCTTCAGGCAGAGCCAGCTCCCACAACAACTCGCCCACACACCCTGGAAGAACAGGGTCTTTCTCTAGCCTCACCTCTGACTCTGTCCTCTGAGTCCCACCGAAAGCTGGTTGACGCAATATCAGCCCTCTGATCTTCATCGGCTCAAGATTATTCTTAACTTCATCGTCAACTACACGTAGACCTGCATGGTAGGTGATTGTACCCCCTGCGCTACTCCCCATTATGTAACAATTGGAATAGTCAGCGAACTCTCTTAACCAATCATCAGGACTGGTTTTGATCCAGTGAAGCGCCTCCACCGCATCGTCAAAAGCCGCCGGCAGCCGGTGCTCTGGAGCAAGGCGGTACTCCACGGACGCAACCACCGCCTGGATGTTTTCTGCCATCTTTGAACAGAAGTCATGGACAATGGTGGAGGCTACACTGTAAAAGATGAAGCCACTTCCACGGAAGTAAATGATCAGAGGAAACTTGTTGGAGGGATGATCCAATGCTTGGCGGGGTAGGAATAATCGGACCCAGGTGTTGTTGGATTGGTTAATGGTGAGGTCTTTGGTGAGAACAGGGATAGGAAGGTTGGGATCGGATGTGGGAGATATGCGTGGGTCATGGAGGTAGCGAGTGAGAGAACCGTCGGGGTTGAGGGCGACTTGGAGAAACTTATAAGGATCAATGGATTCCGATGTAGACATGGTAATAGAGTATGAGTTTAAGCTTGATTTGTTCTGCTTAAAAGATGAAGATGAGCTGCTTATATAGCTAAAATCGGAAGCTTTTAACACGATCACTTTTGCCCCAAGTTAACGTTTGCTTGTTTGAATAGACTGACAGTGTAGGCAGGGCGGCCACAAAATTGACTATACGACAATTGTTATCAATATATATATGGGAAATTTTAATGGCAACGGACATCTCCTTTATTGTAATTAATATCAATTTATGCAATTGTTACTTTTTTTTTTTGGTAAACTATGCAATTGTTACCTTATCTGTATGAATGTGAATCACGTAAGATTTCTTATTTTTGGTATAATTCTACTTTGAGGCAGCGGAGGAAGTGTCGTTTAGCATTTCCTGTATCAACGGTGCCCGCGTATGGAGATTCCGACTTGAGAATCGCTTTCTAAGTGAATCGAAGCATAACTCAAAATCAATAAGCGACTAATTTAGTTTCAGTTTAATTGAGTCATAAATTCATAATTAGAGAAATGCTCTTCCAACATAATTTTTTTCTTCCATTCATAAGTGTTGAAGATGAAAAACCATGAGATGATTTTTTTTTGGAATCACAACTCGGCGATCTGTAAGTAGACCGTGAGATTTTTTTATAAAAAAGAATGTACAATACATGCGAGTAAATTTGACATTGAATGTCAATGTATCATTAACATATTAATATATCGAATAATTTTTTCAGCCAATAGTATATAACAAATAAAAGATACAACAATTAATTCACATAGATCAAAATATACCATTAAAAGCATTAAACTTGTTAAAAAATTGAAATAATTTCCTAAAATGTCCTTGTTTAATATTTAAAATTTTTATCTTGTAATTATTAAAAATTAATTATATCCACTTATTTAGTATGATGACAAAGTTGAAAAGGAAAATAAATAAATAAATGCACCAACAACCATTTTTTATATCTTATATTTAGAAATATATATATATATATATTTTATATCTTACATTTAAAAACGGAATCCAAACAATATTGTTCCTTCAAACAAATAAAAAAATATCAAATAAATTGCGGAAGCCTAAATTCAATGCGTACATGGAGAAATTCTTGTACACTCCCAGAGTGGCACCTCAAATATACTCTGCCCAATTAAAATGTGCCACTTCAAATGATTTTACACACGTGTCACTAACATAATTTATATTATTTTAATAATTTTAAATTATTTCCCTTTAAAACCTAGCATCTCCTCAAACCCTCACATCACCCACTTCACCAACTCTCTTTAGGCCCTCCGTCAACGGCAGCGAGCAAGGAAGATCCCGACTTCTCCACAACTCCAAGAGGCAAAAGATGTTCAAGGTCTTCTTGCCACCCAATTGAACCTTTTGACACCCAATTCAGCGCCTGTGGATCCAACATATTCCCAAATTCCAATCCTTCCACTCGGTGAAGGAAACAATGCCATTGACGACACACGATCTGCCTTGTTAAATTCCCATGGAGATTTTGGAAATTAGGGATGAAGGAGGTCAAGAGGAAACGGAGGTTTTAGGGGTTTTTGAGAAAACTTCAACACAAGGCGTTACTGGGTTCGCCACAATATCACTCCATTGTAATTGCAGACTAAGAATTGGGCAACTTTAGAGTCACTATCCTCTGTATAGCAGATCAAAGAACAGTTGGAAACTTGACTGTCCAAGGGCTAGATCCCATCCCACTTCGAATTTAATGTTTGAATCACGTGGGATCGGCGAGAAGCCCCTTGATGAGATTTATTTTGGTGGCTAGAGCATGAAATTTATTGTGTGGGTTAGATTTTTGGGAATAATATAACGAAGGACTGATTTGTATATGTTTGATTCTTATTATTTTTCTGGTTTCAGAGTATGAAGCTTTGACTGCCTTTCTAAATTGTTATGTAATTTTCCAATTCATTTATGCATAATGTTTCTCATGACAAGACGAGATCATCCAATTTTTAATTATTGAATCTGGTGGCTGATGAATGAGAAAGGGATGATAAAACTGCACAATGGAGATAACGGAATGATGAAGAGGGACAGGGAGAGATAGTAGAGTAAGAAGGTAGATAGGCACCCTTAATTAGGATAGTTATTAAAATAATTTAGACTAAATAATTCAAACTAACAATTTGGTTGAATTGGAGTCTTTTCATTGGGCAGAGTATATTTGAGGTGGTACACCGGGAGTATGCAAGGATTTCTCAATCCTTTGATCTTCATTGGCTCAAGATCATGACCTTCCACAGCTACATGTAGACCTGCATGGTAGGCGATGGTACCTCCTGCGCTGTTCCCCATTGCGTAACAATTGGAATCGGAATAGTCAATGAATTCTCGTAGCTAATCATCAAGGTTGTTTTTAATCCAGTGTAGTGCTTCCACAGCATCTTCATAAGCCGCCAGCAACCCTTGCTCAGGAGCAAGGTGGTAATCAACGGAAGCAACCACCACTTCTACGTCGTTTGCCAAGCTCGAACAGAAGTTGTGGAACATGGTTGAAGCTGCACTGAAATAAATGAAACCACCTCCATAGGGAAGAAAACGATGAGGGGTAACTTCTTATGATTGGAGGGATGATCCAACACTTTGCACGGTAGAAATAGTCGAACCCAGTTGTTGTTTGATTGGTTAAAGGTGAGATTCTTGGTTAGAACACTTGGATCAGATGTGTGTGGGTCTTCAAGCGAGCGAGTGTAAGTACCATTAGGATTTAGGATGATGAAGCGAGGCTAGTAAGGATCAAGGGATTCAGATGTAGACATGGTAATGGATAGTAAGAGTCGGGCCTCGGTGAAGATGAAGTCTCGTGATTGCTGCAAAATGCTATAAAATTATTGGGGAAATTATCATCGAGGACGAGGATCTCAATTTAATTACAAAATTTGACATACTGTTCATTTAATCACAAAAATAGATCAACTTTTTAAAATTAAATATAGAAGTATGAAATTATCAAAATACCCTCTGATGTAATCTCTCCTCCTACCATCGCCAGTCAACAGTTGCAGCGGCCGGTTAATACCGGTCAACAGTCACCAGTCAACGTTCACCGGAAAAATACCTCTCAACTTCTTTTTTTAGATTTTGTAATTTACTTGTTCTAAATTTGCAACAAAGTTTTCAAATTTTTATTTTACAATTTCTTTTCCACAATTTACAACTTCTTTACTCTAAATTTACAACTTATTTTCTAAACATTTGCTATGAATTGTTTCAGTAATTTTGCAACTCCTTTTTCAGATTTTAAAACTTACTTACTCTAAATTTGTGATTTATTTTTCAAATTTTTATTATAAATGGTTTCAGTATTTTACAATTTCCTTTCTAAAATTTACAACTTATTTACTCTGAATTTATAACTTATTTTTGAAATTTTTTCTATGAATTGTTTCAATGTTGATGCAATTTATTTTACATATTTTGCAACTTACTTACTTTGAATTTGTAACTCATTTTCTAAATTTTTTCTATCAATAGTTTTAGTAAAAATTTTTACTAGTTGTAAAATATGTAAAAGAAGTTGCAAAAGTACCCAAAAAATTTATAGTAAAAATTTCAAAAACAGGTTGCAAATTCAGAGTAAGTAAATTGTAAATTTAAGAAAGAAAGTTGTAAAACACTGAAATCATTTATAATAAAAACTTGGAAAATAAGTTATAAATTCAAGATAAGTAAGTTGCAAAATCAAAAAAAGAAGTTGCAAAAGTACTGAAACAATTCATAAAAAAAATTTGAAAAATAAGTTGTAAATTTAGAGTAAAGAAGTTGCAAATTGTGGAAAAGAAACTGTAAAATAAAAATTGAAAAATAAGTTACAAATTTAGAACAAGTAAGTTGTAAAATTGAGAAAAAGAAGTTGTAAGATATTTTTTCCGACTAACATTGATCGGTTGCTGGCAGCCATTGACTTGTGACTATTGATTGGTGTTCACGGGTCACCGGCGACTGTTGACCATCTGCCGGTGATAATTGACTGGCATTAACCAACTGCCAGCGATTGTTCACTGACAGTAGTATGAGGAAAGATAACAGAATATTTTGATAATTTTCTATTGATTTATATTTAATTTTCAAAAATCAGTCTACTTTTGTAATTAGATAATCAGTAAATCTAATTTTATAATTAAATTGACATCTTGGTTTTGAATTATAATTTTTCCTAAATTATTTATCCATATATGTCGATTGATGTGATAATAGGTATTGAAGCCGCCCTTATTGCCATTAATTTGATTGTATGTTGCGGGGGCCACAATTTTGGCTATGACATTTGTCTTCATTGGGATGCTCATCTTTTTGGCAAAATTTGTGGCATCCAATTTTAATTTAAAAGGTTGAAATTAAAAGTATTTTATTTTAATATTTCAAATAATAACATATTTTTTTTAACTAATAATTATAAAATTGTTTTTATTTTGTATTTGACATTATTTTTATTTTGTATTTGACATCAAATACAATAATAATATTGTATAATATAATAATAAAATCAAATTTGAACTGCTTAATTTTAATTTAAATGATTCAAATTTAATATGAGTATATGATATCTTGCACAATTCAAGGGAAATTTCTCAGCTTCTATATATCACCTTGTTAAAAGAAATTAAAAAAAAAGAAACACCTTGTTAAAAGAAAAAAAAAGAAAGAAAGAAAGAAAACGGTTATATTGACCTTAGACATAATTAGATGTAGTAAATATCATAGGAGATTGCTTGTATGGAATCTCCAAATAGTCTGTTAGTATAAAAATCTAATTCTTCCTATATGGCACATAATTTGATGAAGTAAATATTAATGGAGATTCTGTTGTATGGAAAACTACACTTTGCCAGCCAAGCTCGTGATTGTATAACAAGCAAATTTAAATTTTAAATCAACCTTTCCTCGTTTGCCTTCGTCAAGGGTTATCCTCGTTAAAGCAGAAGTGTTTTTGTAAGGAACAACATTATACTTCATTCCCTGTGTCTATTGTTTATCTAAAAAAAAAAAAGATACGAAAATCAGTCCGAAATAGCTATAAAGCAAACCATCAATCGCTGCGCCTGCTTTCATAGTTCTCATCCGGAGCTAGCCAGTGCTAAGAGTTTTTGAAAGTTAGTACACACACACACATATCAATTCATTCTACTATATAGGGAGCTCTGAAAAGAAAAATTTCTTGGCAGAAAATGAAAAAAAGGGGTTATGCAAAGCAGCAGAACATATAAATTTGATCAGCAAAAAATAAATAGGAATATAGTGCAAGGTCATTCAACATACCTATCTACCTAGTCACTTAATTTATTCCTCCATTAGCTTAAGGCTTTGAGATCCAGGTACGTAGTTAATGGGCAAAGGAAAAATTCAAACTCACCAAAGTGAATAAGTTAAATATATCTAGCTAAAAATATATACTCTTAAGCTAGCTAGTCAGTGTCTCTCCTTGAATTTAAGATGCTTTTTACTCAAAAAATGTATACTTTGGCTAAGAAAAAATCTTGAGATTTATCTTCATTTATTAGATTGACATTTCTTTAATTATTTATGTAATTAATTAATTTGGATTGAATAGTATTAGATATCTAAATCTTATATTGAAGTGCATGAAACTTTTAGCGTGACATTTTGAGAGGAATCCAGAATAATTTTAGAAGTATCGATCAGCAATAATTGTTGACATAATAATTAATTTAAAAAAATTTCAGAAATCCAATGCAGCGCTTCCACAAATGCGACCAGTCAAGGGTGTAGCCTGAATAAAAATCCTTTGTTTTTTTTTTCTGCTGGGGGGAAGGAAAATTTTCCTTTAAAAAATTAATATATATTTATATATAATTTTTTTAATTTCAATTTCAATATTTATCATTAATATTTTCAAAAAATAATTTTATAATATTATCTAAAGGCAGCAAGATACACTATAAAAAAAAGACTTTTAGCGATGACTTTCGGCGGTGACAAAAAAAGTCGTCGCTAAAAGCATGCTTTCGGCGACGACAGAAAACATCGTCGCTGAAAGTGTGACTTTCAGGGACGACAACAAAAATCGTCGCCGAAAGTCACACTTTCAGCTACGACAGAAAAAGTCGTCACAAAAAGTCACACTTTTAGTGACGACAAAGAAAAGTCGTCGTTGAATGTATGCTTTCGGCGGTGACTTTTTTGTCGCCGAAAGTGTCACTTTCGGTGACGACACAAAAAGTCGCCGCTGAAAGTCATACATGTGTCGTCGCTGAAAGTCATACTTTCAGCATCAAAACTAATTTTTTGAATTTTTATTATTTTTACTTTGAAAATTAATAAATAACATATTGAAATAATAATTGTACTATATTGATATAATTTTATAATAAAAAAATATTCTACATATATTTTGTATTATAAAAAATATCTGATATCTTTGGTTAAAATCAAAGTATTTTACTATTTTCTTTTATTTGAATTTTTTTTATCAAATTCATTTGAATTATTTTCAACATTTTAAAAGTGTTTTATTTCTTCTTGAGATTAAAAACTTGAATAGTCAAACTATTGAATCTATTCCACATTTATATTTACTTTTTCTTCATCTTAATTAATGAAATATGTTATTTTTATTAAGATAATTTTTTTAATTAATAAAGGGATTGATAACACTAATAAAAGAGAATTAGGAAAACAAATTAATATCTAATTGTCTAATATGATCAATCCTATATTTGGAGAAATTTTTATTAGGCTAAGTAATTAATTGCTAATATATTTAACATATAAATTAATATTAAAGTTATTTATTACTAATAACAAATTATGAAATAGTAACGTACCATGATAATAATCAGTAGTTAATATATCTAAAATAATAATCAGACATGCTATGATTGAAACTCTCAGCCCAAACTCCTATGGGTATATATTAGTAATGTAAATATTTTTACATAGTATAAAAGTCTAACAGAGCATTGTCACATAGAGAAAAAATGCTAATGGATTGTTAATTTACTTTCCTAATTAATAAGTAATGACAATATTTGGAAAACAAGTATTAATGAATTCTCTTTCTCACTATCTCAACTTTTTTGATCTTTTTTATTCTCTCAATTATAACAGATTGAATTTATTACATTTTCTTTTAAATCATATGATAATCAAAATTACAATATTTGTAATAATGATTTTTTTCGAAATTCCTATTATATTATATATAATATACAGGGGTGAGAGAATAAACCTGAACCTGATCAATCTAGTCCAACCCGAAGCAGCCCAACTAAAGACAAATCCGATCATTTTAACAAGAAACCAAAACTTGAGCATTGGGCAGAGTCATTTGACCGGGTTAGACCAAGTTTCGAGCAACCTTCTCATATCACTTGGTCTGACTCGGCCTAAGGGCTTTTTTTTTTTTTTTAATTTTTTATGTTTATATGTAGTTTCATCAAGTATTAAATATATTTTGTTGGGAATACCATAATAATAGAAGTTCAATTTTCTAAATTTCTTTTAAAAAATAAAAAAATAAAAAATGGATATATATAATATTCGACCAAAACTTCAAGTCAGACCACGAGTTGGTATAAAATCTGCTTCTATCCAATCTCATCACATCTCTAATATATATTAAGTATATATAATATAATTTATTAAATAATATAATATATGATATATATTATATGATATGATTAAACGAAAAATAATATAATATTAATACATATGGATCATAAATATTATATACATAATTATTTTTATTTAAAAATAAAAATCAAATGTAAAAGTCAGCTAGAAAACAATTTTTCTCTTGTAAAAAAAATAAATATATTTATAGGAAAATTATTTAAGATTTAAAAATAAAAAATTATAATATAAATATTCATATAAATATAAGCATATCCAAAGAAAATATTTTATGAAATTAGTAATTGAAAATAAGACAAATGTGTATTTTTTAATAATATATTGATTTATAAATATATGTGTGTATATTAGTGTGTAGATAAATAATATATATTTAATATTTCATATAAAGACTGTTGGTACATTTCAACTCAACTGGCAAAAGAGTGAATAAAAAACTTTGAGAGTAAGAGGTCATGAGTTCGAAATCTAGGTGAACACATTTGAAAGCATTATATGATGTGGCGGTGACGTGGCGTGGGCTCGCGGTGACGTGGCGGTGACATGGTGTAGGCCCATGGTGATGTGGCAGTAATATGGCGGTGATGTGGTGGTGACATGGTGTGGGCCCAGGGTGATGTGGCGGTGGATCCAAGGTGACGTGGCGGTGATGTAGCATGCCCGATGATGATGTGACAATGATGTTTAATAAGCTTTCGGCGGCGACTAATGTCATCGCCAAATGTCAACTTTCAGCGACGACAATTTGGTCCTCGCTAAAGGTCGACTTTAAGCGGCGACTTATGTCGTCGCCCATTGTCAACTTTTAGCGATGATAATTTGGTCCTCGTCAAAGGTCGACTTTCAGTGACGATAAAGGCGTCGCCAAATGTCAACTTTCAGTGACGATAATTTGGTCCTCGCCAAAAGTCGATTTTCTGCGACGATAATGTCGTCGCCAAATGTCAACTTTCAACGACGACAATTTGGTTATCGCCGAAGGTCAACTTTCAGCGACGACAATGTCGTCACCAAATGTCAACTTTTAGCGGTGACATCTTTTGTCGTTGCCAAAACTTTTGACAACAAGACTTATGCTAACGACAAAGTTGTTGCCGCTAAAAGTTTTCAGCGACGACATTTCAACTTTCGGCAACGACTTTTGTCCTCGCCGAAAGTCAAATTTTTTGTAGTGATAAGAAATCTGGTATAATGATAAAAATTGAAAAATAAATATAAAAGTGAAAATTTTTAATAAAATATTACAAAAACTATATAAAAATTTTTCAGTTTTTAATAATTTGAGAGAAACAATTTATACTCATTTTCTACATAATTACATTTATGAAATTGGGGGTCAATACATGCAGAATAAAGATAAAATAGATTAGATCAATGAACTTTAATGTCAACCGTTATTATAAGATTTAGATTGGATTAGCTGGTGTGACCAATTCGATCGAGAACCGATATGCATTGGGTCTGAACTAGCCAAACTGGTTGAGACTTTAATTATATCATAAAATTTATTTAAATTTATATTATTTATTTAAAATATGTTATTTTAATTACTATCGGTCCAACCCAAATTAGATCACAGTTAAATTATTGAATTTTAAATCAATATTTTGTCCGATTTAATTTCGACAACATTGATGTCAACACTTGTAACACCCCACACTACTCTCTCTAGTTCTTTAAGGCCTTCTATCCAAATCATAGGGATTAAAGAATAGTTAGTTAGAAACACTAATTTTGGTAAAAAATTATCTATAACATTCATAAAATACTGTGAATTTGCAACTTATCATTATACTCTAATATGGTAAAGTGGTCATGTACCTTTCTTTTCATTTTCTTAAAATCGTTCGAGAGTTAGCCTAGATATTGATAAAGTCTACATAGCTGTCAGCATATCAGATACCAAAATTCCTTCTGGTACCACCGATCTGAATTCAACAAACGGTGACCGTTTGAGGAAGAGGAAGAAATTTAATTGGGGAATTTAAGCAAGAAACTTTCAAGTTTCAACTACACGATTAGTGGGGTTTTTTTTTTTTTCTGGGAGGCATTGGACAATTAGATCGGTACCTTAAAAATTTGTTTGGAGAAAAAAAAATCTCGTTTTTTATTTTTCAGGGTTGGGGAGTTGGGTGTGCTTTTCCACTCTCGACCGTAAGTCATGGAAAATGGTAGAAGCCAACGTTAATGATATATAAGAGGTAACTTGTTCTTGTCGGAAGGATGATGCAATGCATTGCAGGGTAGGAATAATCGAACAGAGATGTTTGAATGGTTAATGGTGAGATCTGCAACCCCTCACAGTGATGGGCTTACTTTAATATTAATTTAATTAGTAGTAGTTAGTTATTTTATTTTAGCGAAAATTGAATTAAATAAATTAAGCACTTGCAGTGACAAAATCACACATCTTTTCTAAGCCTTTCATGAATTAATATTCATGAATATTTATAAGAGTCAAGAGTTAAAAATCGTAAGGTCATGTTATACTACATCCCTTAATCATAAATTGCCGCCATCTTTATGTTTAGTTTAGTGTTTACATCCTCTGGGAAAGGACTAATATTTAAAGGACCATTCTCCTAGAAACATGATTCTACAAGAGTTTTAACCCTAGTAAATGGTCCATACCTTTCCCATATTCCCTAACAAATGGACTAGGTAGTTGGCATTTGGTCACATTACGTACGACACGAAAATTAAGTGAAAATTATAAAATTCTCAGTAAAATCAACTAATTTTGAACTAATAACAGTCCAATTGTTATGAGTGCAGAAAACATAATTATATATACACACACATATATATTCCCTTCCTTTTTGAATTTTAGAAATAAAATAACATTGAATTTATCAGTATGTTTTGGTTCGTCATTCTTAACAATGGTTTTAAAATTAGGTCAAAGATAATGTACACGGCATCGCCAACAAGTTAATGATTAACCTCTGTTTATATGGCTAATATATACATTAATTGTCACACCATGATTCAAAGTAGCAACTGGCAAGTACTAGACCAACGGTAGATTATACAACCCATAAAAATCACAAAGAAAATGCATTAATCACATTTTTCTCTCCTTAATTTCATTTAACTGCAGCATTACACAGAGAGTAGTTATATATAGTCAATAGCTTTTTTGATGAACCAGACTTGAATAAACCTCCGACGAATAAATGAAGCTTTTATTACCCCGTTCAGTCGCGAAGCTTTCGAAGGATCAATCAGCTCTACCCCATGACCACCGTCTTCTTCAAAATCAGCCACCACCTTCACTCCCTTCTCCTCCATTAATCTCACCACCTCTCTTTCTCTGCCAACTAGTGGGTCCCCCCCATTCCCACTCACCAGCACCATCCACCCCACCTCCCTTATCTTCTCCATCTTCTTTGGCCCTTCCCCCACCATCGGATTACAGAACTCATGATCACGGTTGGTTCCTTCAGGCAGAGACAGCTCCCACAACAAGTCACTCACGCACACACGAAAAAGAGGGTTCTTCTCAAGCCTCACTTCTGACTCCGTCCTCTGGGTCCCACCGAAAAATGGTTGACGTAATATCTGCCCTTCGATCTTCATCGAGATCCCGACCTTCCTCAGCTACACGTAGACCTGCATAGTAGGCAATGGTAGCCCCTGCGCTATTCCCCATTACGTAACAATTGGAATAGTCAGCGAATTCTCTTAACCAATCATCTGGGCTGGTTTTGATCCAGTGCAGTGCTCCCACAGCGTCTTCATAAGCCGCCGGCAACCGGTGCTCCGGAGCAAGGCGGTAGTCCACGGAGGCAAACACTGCTTCGATGCCGTTTGCCAAGTTGGAACAGAAGTCGCGGAAAAAGGTTGAAGCTGCACTGAGAAAGACGAAGCCACTTCCATGGAAGAAAACGATAAGGGGTAACTTCTTTTGTGAGGGATGATCCAGAGCTTTGCGTGGTAGGAATAATCGAACCCAGGTGTTGTTTGATTGGTTAATGATGAGATCCTTGGTTAGACCAGCGGTGGGAAGGCTTGGATCTGATGGGGCAGATGTGTGTGGGTCTTCAAGCGAGCGAGTGCAAGTACCATCAGGATTGAGGACGATGCGGAGAAGGTGGAAGGGATCAAAGGATTCAGATGCTGACATGGTAATAGACCTTAAGTGTTGGAGCTTGCTTTGTTTTCTTTAGACGAAGATGAAGATGAAGTCTATTAATTAATTGCAGAAAAATGCTATGAATACATCAATGATTGATCAATATAGGTTGATAAATGTCATAATCAGTATTCTAGCCACCCATATTGACATCAGTTCAATTGTACATTGGTGGGGCCATTAATTGCCACAATCTGGAGTATGACCTTTATCTACCCTTCTCCGTGTTTCTGCTATGAGGGTATTGCACATTACCGGTGAATTATCAGCTTCACAGTGTAGGCATCTAAGTTTTTGGAGAGAAAATTACACACGAGACTGAAATTAATAGAACCCTAGTCAATGTCTTGAATTTAATATGCTTTTTACATTAAAAAAAGTTTGTACTTTTGACTAAAAAAGGCCTCGAGATTTATCTATTTTTTTCTTGGTTGATAGTCTTAACTCTTGACATTTATCTTTTTTTTTTGGCCAACGACATTTATCTTTATTTAGTGGGTTTTGGAGTTATATTGCTTTTTTAAAATTATTTATGTAATTAATTAATCATTTTGGATTGAGTAATATTAGATACCTAAATATTATCTTTCTGCATTGAGATTTCGAGATACAAAATAAATTTTAATTGTTTCCTTATAATTTGTCGTGTCCGACTTTTGCATGTGATTTAATAATTAGAATATTATTTTTAAAGATCATGCAATATAAATGTGATAATTCTAATGTAATATTTGTTTCGAGGTACTAAAGAAAAGGATATATTGGAGGTGTGCATGATTAAAGTAACGGCCACTTAGAATTAAGAGATATAGTTAAAATTAATTAGAAGCTTTGATTTTATCTAAGATTATTATAACATTCCTAAAAAATTAAAATATATATCCTAAATAAAAACTATTAACCTTGGACTATGGAAAACCTTCTCGAAAGGATCATATACTAAAGACAGGGAGTATTTTTCAATTTTCCTAAACTTCTGTTCGTGTATTCCTATTTGATAAGTTATAAGAAGTTGGGATATCAATATTAATACCGAAGGAGAACAAAAAGAGACAGAAGAATTAAGTGATTAATGTGAACAAAAAATAAATAAAGACCCTCATCACAGCTAGCCTCTTGAAAACAATTAATCCACACCTTAGTGCAAATAAAGTGTCAATGGGGCTAAGAACTAATTGTTTTCTCTGCAACTGACACATACATAGTGGAATTATATTGACCTTGCACATGATTAAACATTGGAGTATGTTTTGAATTAAAATCATAGAATATCCATTTACTTTAGTATAAAATTCAAGTTTTTAAGAAGTAATTTCAGAAGATTCAAGTTAAACAAATAATATTCCTTTGCTTTAGAAAAGCTTATACAAGTAAACTAAACCAAAATCTCAGTACAAAAAATTTGATTTTTGGCGGCGACAAAAGTTGTCACAAAATGTTGAAAAGTCACTGCTGAAATTTTTCGGCAGCAATTTTTTTGTTGCCACAATATCGCCGCTGCAATCTACGTTGTTGAATGTTTATGGTGGCCACAAAAATGTCGCCACCAAATGTAGCCCTTCAACAGTGATATATGTCATTGCTAATGACATAGAATATGCGCCACTGAAAGTTGTCGCCGTTGAAGATTAACATTTGGCAGCGATGAAATATTGCCGTTGATGAATAATTATTGGTGGTGACATTGTATGTTGCCACTAAAAGTTAACTATTAGTGGCTATTTTCTATCGCTGCTGAATGTAGTAATCAGCGGCAACTCATATAGTTGCTGCTAAAAATGCAATTTCAGTGGCAACAAAAGTGTCGCCACTAAAGACCTCTTTTTGGTGGCAACAATGACACCACTGAAAAGTATTATAATTTATGGTTTTTTACCTTTAGTGGCAATGCTAGTCGCCGCTAAAAAGCAATATTGACAAAAATGATATTATAATTGAAATAATAATTTTTTTATGCCTGCATTCATTGATATCAAAATAAAAAAGTAACTAATACAATTGAAATCAAGACCTCTTACAAATAATTGAAATAACATTGGATAAATATATTGTCTAAACAATCAAGTATATTACTCAAAAGTTATATATATGCATATCAAAATATATATATAACTAATAAAAATATATACAATATGAACAAATACTAATATCCTATATAGTTAAACTATCCGAAATTACTTGTTCTTGCATCAGCACTTGGAGCAAGAGTAGATATGGTGATAAGGGTTTGAGATTGTCCCTATAAAAACAAATTTAAGTATAAATTAGACTATTACATATTCAATAACATATACCAAATGAACACTAATGTACAATACTTCCAACACCTTAAAAAGGCCTCAATGCAAATTTCATCAAGTATACATTTATTTGACAACAAAGGAAATGTACCGTATAATTTTTTTTATAATTTCTTACAATACATATAAAATAATAACAAAAGGAGTGGTAAAATAAGGGGCTCACAAAATAAAAAAAGTGTTAGGTTCATAGAATTAAATTGATATTTCGTTTTTGATGTCATTGATGCTTTCTGCTCAGTAAATGGTCCATTACCTTACCTTCACTCTTTGCCAAAGAATCCCAGGCTCTCCCTTCAAATTAAAACATAAAAGCAACTTTCACTATATATAAAAATGAATTGAAAACAGACCCCTTTCCCCTAAGCGCCTTATATTTCCCTTCCTTTCTTTCTCAACATACTCCTACCTATACCCCAATTAACATTAATTAAAAATCTAGTGGTCAGAATATTTTCCTACTCAACTCATACATTTTATATAAATGAAGTAATTTGTAAATTACTACTATTAAAACTAATCACTATAACTCAACAACAATACATATATTCTTATTTACAAATTACTACTCTTTTATATACTATCTGATCGGAATCCTGCAAGTATACAGGGTCGATAGCAGTAATAAAAAGTCTCCGGAGTATTCCAGAGGTCGAACCCAAGGGAGGTAGTAAATTTATAGTCCAAACTTTTAATCCCAAAAATTAATTGATAATGAAATTGATAATTCAAATTAAGAAGAAAAGAAATAGAAAACAAAATGAAGTCTGAGTTTGATTCAATTCTAGAAGCGTTAAGGGATCAGGATTCACCTTATGAGGCTAAATTTTATTTCTTAGTTAGACTCTATATAATTATAGTGACTGTTGTTTCTAAAGCATCCTAATTATCTCTCGGTCAATTAGTCTTAATTTAATTAGGATTCAATTCGCTCTCGCGCAACTAAATTTTTTAATTAAACCTTGAAAACTACAACATATATTACCATGAATTCCTAATTCTATCCCTACATTAGTTATTCATGTTTATCTCTCTAAATCTAGGTTCACTCTTCACCTCTCAGTCCATCAAGTTTACCCATTAATTAGATTCTATGGTGATCAAGCATAAAATCCACATGAACGAACAAAAGAGATAAATATAATAAAAAGATAAATTAATTATAACTTGAAGAACAAATCAAAGAGTCTTAACTAAAGAAACAAATTCAATTCATCCCAATCAGGTTACATCCCTACCCCTAACTGAAAAATTTAGTTACTCATGGAAATACAAATTAAATCAAAACTAAAATCCCAAATCATGATAAGAATAACAAAAAGGAAGAGTTTATAAAGAAAAATATAATCTTGCTTAAATACTCCCCAAATCTCCTTGCTTTCTCTCTATATGATGCTCCTAGTTGCTCCCAGATATGTTTAGAATCGTGTTTTCTGACTTCTGAGTGAGTTTTTGAATCTCCCGTTGTGTTTCTATCATGTATCTTTATATAGAAAAATTTTAGAAGCCTATAAAAGCCCAAAATATCATGAAAACATGTAAAAAACGTGTTTTTACGGACCCCTGTTGCATGACCCGGCGCTAGGTGCTTCTAAATTGCTGAAAAACGTCAAAATCCATGTTGACCCGGTGCCATACAGATTTGACCCAGCGCCGGATGGTTACTGTTGTACGGACAGTTGCAGCTTTCAACTTCGTAACGTCATCGGCTCATGTTGACATTTTGAGTTCGATTTTCACCATGATAACGTTAGAATTTGGGAAAACGCAAAACATGAAAGTTGTAGATCTATGTCTTGAATTTCTAACGCATCTTAAATCACCTCAATTAGAGTTCATATGTGACAGTTATGATCAAAATACCAAAGGGTGTTAAAACTTTTGAGCATGAACGAATTGTGACGTTTTTGCTCCGAATGCTTCCAAATGGGCCTATAACATCATGAAATACAAAAATATGTCAAATCATGCTAAAATATATCAATATAAATATATTTAAATATAATTTAAAGCTTAAATGTGGGTATTTTATATGTATAAAATGGACACATCAAATCCCCCCACACTTAAACATTTGCTTGTCCTCAAGCAAGACTAAAATTGTGCTACACTCATAAAGTTATTTCTAGATTTATCAAACTCACTTCTCTTTACTAGTGATAGTCCTTCACCAATATAAATAAAAGGAGTACTCAAGAAATTAAACATTAGACTCAATAGCAACTTACTTATCATTCTCATTAGTCCATGAGACTTTAATGTGTGTATATACTTAATATGTGAGAAATTTAGACAGCCAACTAAGCAAGAAGAAGAAAAATTACAACACTTATTTAAGAACTTAAAATACCTCAATCAATTGTGCATAAACCTCAACTCAACTCATGTGCATGGAGATCAACCATGATTTATTTATTTAATTTCCCCGCACTTTGTGCTTCAATTTTATCTGGGGATTTATTTGCTTTTCTTGGGCCGTTATGCTCTCTTTTGACATGAAGATCTCGCATTTGTGATGCGTACCCCCGGTTACTCAAGCTACATAACCCGCTGCACCAAGATGCATTTGGCTCACTCATAGCTCACTTTGCACCTTTTGACGTGAAGGTCTCACATTTGTGATGCATACCCTCGGTTACTCAGCACAAGTCGAACCAGTGGAGTGGATTTATATATTACTTTTTTTTTTTCATTTAAACCTCGAATCATCTCTCCAATTAAATAATAAATTCATACACAATGATTGTAAATACCCGAGTTTAAAAATAAATGTATAATTCATCTTCCTACAAACTCAGTCACTTTTCCACACCTATCACATGCTAAGTTATAGTGCTCAATTTCAAGTCTCAAGACTCATGTTCCTGACTTGTAAATTAACTATCTTTCTCCATTAAGCACAACAATTGAGTATCCTATGGTGACAAACATAATCACTAGCTCAGAAAAATAAGCAAAATAAATCAGAAAAAATTTCTAGTTTTAGTTCATCAACATAATTCTTAGGACAATCAACTAAGAGCATCTAATAAACTCCCCCCACACTTAGATCCAACATTGTCCTCAATGTTGTAGGAATAAAATAAAAGATAAAGGAACTGAGACTCCCCTGATTTATAGATGATACTTGAAATGTTCTTTGGAGTCCCTTGTGTTTGTTCCAGGTTTGTTTTTACTATAATCAATTCAATCCTGCAAAAAATCTTGAGAGAGAGAGTTTGAAGTAATGAGAGCAAGGAAACAAGAAAACAAAAATAGAAAATAAAAGAAGAAAAATAATGTTGGGTTGTCTCCCAATAAGCGCTAAATTTAACGTTGATAGCCAGACGAATTAGGAGATCACAAGATGACATCCTCCAGAGGCTTTGATCTAAGTCCTTTAGATTCAGGAATCAGCTTTTTCCTCCACTTTAATTTCATCCTTCCCTTAGAGAGGCTCTTTATGATAAAGGTGGGTACCAGCCAGTCCGTTCGGATTACACAAGTGCTCTTTTTCTTTTGGGGACTAGGAGGTGCCACTTTTCGCCTAATCTTTGCTTCCTCCTTGACAATCTTTTGAATTGAACCTTTATTAACATCTAAAGATCTGGGAGGAGATGCCAATTTTCGCCCTTGATAGTTCTGTCCCATAGCTATGCTGCAACAAGTTTCCTTAAAAGTGGGATTGTTAGAGGTAGCAAGATTAAATTTAGCTTTTTCATCCCCGACTCTAAACGTCAATTTCCCGTTTGGCACATCAATTAAGGCACTCGTAGTAGACAAGAATGGTCTTCCTAGGATCAGAGAAACGTCTAGTTCATCCTCAGTATCCAACACCACAAAATCAGCAGGAATAATCAACTTATCCACTTTGACAAGTACATCTTCCATAATTCCAATTGGGTATCTTACTGACCTGTCAGCTAGCAGTAGAGTCATACTTGTAGGTGTTAGATTTGTGACCTTAAGTTTCTTGCATAAAGAGTATGGCATCAAATTAATACCAGCCCCCAAATCGCATAAACAATTATTAATCAGTTGAGACCTAATAACACAAGGAACAGAAAAACTCCCATGATCTTTTAGCTTTGGAGGCAACTTTCTTTGCAGGATGGCGCTACACTCTTCAGTCAAAGGTACCTGAGTGCATTCTTTTAACTTCTTCTTGTTTGACAACAGCTCCTTGAGGCATTTGACATATGAAGGCATGTTCGCAAGTGCCTCAGCAAAAGTGATATTAATACGGAGCTTCTTAAATATATCCAAGAACCTTTGAAAATTAGCATCTTGCCCTTTCTTTTGCAGTCTCTGAGGGAAAGGAATAGGGGGCACATATGGCTTCATATCAGTGGAAAGAGACTGCCCTTCAGTATTACCATAAGCTTTTGGAATCTCTTTATTCTCCTCATCCTTACTTTTCTTACCACCCTCAGTTCCTTTCTTCACCTCTTCCTTCAATTCCTTGCCGCTTTTGAGAGTAATTGCCATAACTCCTTCTTTTGGATTAACTTCAGTGTTGCTAGGGAATTAGCCTTGTACCTTTTCAATCACCATGTTTGCTAAATGACTCATCTGTGTCTCTAAGTTTTGAAGAGCCGTTTGTGTAGCATTATTAGTAGTGATCTGGCTAGCCGTAAATTGATCAAAATTTTTATTGATGGTTGCCTGACCGACCATAAATTGCTCCAAATTTTTGTTGGTAGATGCTTGACTAGGCATGATTTAAGCAAGCATCTCCTCTATCTGAGGAGACTTTCCTGTAGATAGTGTTGGTGGCTGAGGGGATGCCTGTTGCTGGGATCTTGGTGGTGCTGGTGGATTTTTCCAAGAGAAGTTTGGATGATTTCGCCACCCAGGATTATATGTGTTTGACAAGGGATCATTCTTTCTTTGTAGAAATTGTGGATGTTCAGCATTTGTTCCCATATAATTAACTTCTGCATTCCCTTCAATCATGTGAACACATGTGTCCACAGTATGGCCTGAACCCCCACATGCAGAGCATAATTCTTTAGAAGGATTCAAATTATTACTCTGTTGTTGGAAAAGAAGATCCATGTGTTGATTTAACTTTTTCAATTGTGCAGACACATCAGAGCGAGAATTAACTTCCTTGACAGGCACTCTCCTACTTCGTACTCCTTTTTGTCTGGTCTGAGTTGCCACTTGATGATAAATATTCATCATCTCTTCGACAAACAAATTATCATCCCTTGCAGCAATATCCACTAGAGACTGTGAGGTAGAGCACAGAGCATTATAGAACAGTTTAGCAAGCATCATATTATGAAATCCATGGTGTGGACACTCATATAAGTAATCCTTGAATCGATCCCAAGCTTCATAGAACGGCTCGCCCTCCAGCTGTGTAAAAAGATATATTTTATCCCTCAGGTCTACAGTCCTCTGAGGAGAGTAAAACTTGGCAATAAACGCATCGTAGATCTCCCTCCATGATGTCAAGGAGTTTTCAGGAAGATTTAAAATCCATCGCTGAGCATTGTCCTTCATGCAGAAATTGAAACATCTCATCTTAAGCTCCTCCTGAGTCAAACCATTCGAGGGAAATTGGTCAATCCTGTCATAGAAATCCTTCAGAAAGCCCAATGTGTCTTCGCCTATTCGCCCATGAAATTGTGGCAATGAGTTTAAGTGTATGTTCTTAAACTCGTAATCTTTGGCATTGTCAGATAACCGGATACATGATGGGCTGTCATAGATTGTAGGCTTATCTGCATCTCTCCAAAGTAGATTAGCTTGAGCCCTAGCAGGCACCACTTCATTAGCCATCCCGTGCCTCCTTCTAGCTTTGTTTTCCCTGCAAGTACGTTCAATTTCAAGATTAATAGCAATAAATTCAGAAGTACTATTAAAACTTTTAGATCTTAATAGCATGCAGCAAGGAAAAAATTCAGAGACAAATTTTTTTTTTTATGATGTTTTATCAACAACAAGGTATGTACTTTCATCATTGATAATGGTAGTTGCACCAACTTAGTTAGTACCTTGTTAGTTGAAAAGCTAGGTTTGCTGACTATGAGGCACCCCACACCTTATAATTTGTTATGGTTTAATGAAAGTGGGGATGCTAAGGTAACTAGACAAGTGAAGGTAGCATTTTCAATAGGTAGTTTTAATGATGAAGTATTGTGTGACATTGCACCTATGAATGCTGGTCATTTGTTACTTGGTAGGCCTTGGCAATTTGATAGGAGGATTAAGTATGATGGTTATACTAACAGGTACTCTCTTATGTATAATAGCAAGACCATTGTACAACGGCACCAAAAACTTGATCGGAATCCTGCAAGTATACAGGGTCGATCACAGTAATAAAAAGTCTCCGGAGTATTCCAGAGGTCAAACCCAAGGGAGGTAGTAAATTTATAGTCCAAAATTTTAATCCCAAAAATTAATTGATAATGAAATTGATAATTCAAATTAAAAGGAAAAGAAATAGAAAACAAAATGAAGTCTGAGTTTGATTCAGTTCTAGAAGCGTCAAGGGATCAGGATTCACCTTATGAGATAACTAAATTTTATTTCTTAGTTAGACTCTATATAATTATAGTGACTGTTATTTCTAAAGCGTCCTAATTACCACTCGGTCAATTAGTCCTAATTTAATTAGGATTCAATTCGCTCTTGCGCAACTAAATTTTCTAATTAAACCTTGAAAACTACAGCATATATCACCATGAATTCCTAATTCTATCCCTAGATTAGTTATTCATATTTATCTCTCTAAATCTAGATTCACTCTTCACCTCTCAGTCCATCAAGTTTACCCATTAATTAGATTCTATGGTGATCAAGTATAAAATCCACATGAACGAACAAAAGAGATAAATATAATAAAAAGATAAATTAATTATAACTTGAAGAACAAATCAAAGAGTCTTAACTAAAGAATTCAATTCATCCCAATCAGGCTACATCCCTACCCCTGACTGGGAAATTTAGTTACTCATGGTAATACAAATAAAATCAAAACTAAAATCCCAAATCATGATAAGAATAACAAAAAGGAAGAGTTTATAAAGAAAAATATAATTTTGCTTAAATACTCCCAAAATCTCCTTGCTTTTTCTCTATATGATACTCCTAGTTACTCCCAGATGTGTTTAGAATCATGTTTTCTGACTTTTGAGTGAGTTTTTGAATCTCCCGTTGTGTTTCTATCATGTATCTTTATATAGAAAAATTTTAGAAGCTCATAAAAGTCCAAAATATCATGAAAACACGTAAAAAAACGTGTTTTTATGGACCCCTGTTGCATGACCTAGCGTCGGGTGCTTCTAAATTACTGAAAAATGTCAAAATCCACGTTGACCCAGTGCCATACGGATTTGACCTGGCGCCGGATGGTTACTGTTGTACGGACAGTTGCAGCTTTCAACTTTGTAACGTCAACGGCTCGTGTTGACATTTTGAGTTCGATTTTCACCATGATAATGTTAGAATTTGGGAAAATGCAAAACATGAAAGTTGTAGATCTATGTCTTGAATTTCTAATGCATCTAAAATCACCTCAATCAGAGTTCATATGTGATAGTTATGATCAAAATACCAAAGGGTGTCAAAACTTTTGAGCATGAACGAATTGTGATGTTTTTGCTCCGAATACTTCCAAATGAGCCTATAACGTCATGAAATATAAAAATATGTCAAATCATACTAAAATATATCAATATAAACATATGTAAATATAATTTAAAGCTTAAATGTGAGTATTTTATATGTATAAAATGGACACATCACTATCACATGCAAAATTCATAATTATTAGGATTATTATGCTATATGCTATTCTTGCATATATCTTCTTATTTACAAAATGTTAGATAAGCTGGCTTCCCAAGAGGGGGAGTGAATTGGGAAGCTTAAAAATTTTTCTGTAAAACTTCAAGAAAGTGAAGAAAGCAAAGGGCAAAGTTCATCTGTTAGAGAGACCTCTTTTCAGACTTACTTTAAAGTTCAAATTTCTAAATATTGTCATTCGTATGTCAACATATCAACACAACAAATTCACAAGCTTTGTTTCTGAAATTTGAATTTTCAAGTTCAAAGTTCTTCTATCAGTGAGCAATTTTAAAGTCCTATCTAAACTTGGTTTCCGATGAACTTTGATATATTCTCAGACGAATTTTTTAATTTTCATAAGTTGCATTTTATCTGAAATTCGAATTTTCAAAAGTCAAAGTTCGTCTGTTAGAGAAAGCTCTTTTCAGACACGTATCAAAATTTGAAGTTCTCAAGTCAAAATTCATCTGTCAGAGAAGCCTCTTTTCAGGCTTATTCATTTTTAATATGAAATTCGAATTTCCAAAGCCAAAATTTGAATTTTCAAAACAACAAATCAATATAAACCTTTCAAACATTGTCTGTTGGTGGGTGCTTTTTAGATATTTCAAGAATTACCATAGAATCAAGGTTTTAAAACATTTTTTCACTAAATTAACGTCTTTTACTCAAGTTAAAACATTACTGAACATTCTACATCTATTCTTGCACCAATTTTTCTAGAATTCCTTCACTTGAAACCTTTTGTACACCTTTGATATCTTTATTCCAAGCTCTTGAAGGTTGGTTTGGAATCATCAAAACACTTGATTCAACATTCTACCCCTTTTTGATGATGACAAAACAACTTACAAACTGGATTAGTACTTGGGTTTGTTTTAACAAGCTCCCCCTCAACATATGCATTATAATCCAAAAGATATCATGTATAGTAGATCAAGTAAAGAGATTTATTAACTCATTCAAAGTCCAACAAGAACAGTTCATTGCAACCAAGGAATTCTTTCATTTCATCAAATGTCACTTTACAAGAAACAACAATGCAAAACATTACATAATACAGAAACACAATACACAAATAATAGAAACATAATATAACACTATAAGAGGACCCAAGCATAAGTTCTAATCACTTTTTCTTTGACTTAATCTTCTTGCTGTAAGTTTTTACAGAAGGCTCTGCAGCAGACTTTCCAGTTTGCTCACTCTTCTCCCCTTTTTTGGCATCATCAGGAAGGTGAACAAAATTAGCAGGAGGAGGGATCTGAGACACTGGAATAGCTTGAAGAGTCACAGGGACAAATGACATTTCTGGATTGAGCTTTGGCAAGGACCCTGAAACTTTAGAACTTGTGTCTTCATCTTCATCATCAGAAATCTCAAGAAGTTAAGAAATTTCTTGCCTTGTAACTGCTAATTGTGCCCTTCTTTCCTCCGAGAAACCATAATATGTAACAGATGAGGAAGGAGGAGGAGGAGGAAACATTTCTTCAAGTCTTTTTCTCTGAGCTTGCAAGAGAGCATTGTGTGCAATGGCTTCCAAATCAACAAAAGGCACAATGCTCCTTTCTTCATTTAGGGCAGCCTGCATGAATGGTGAAGTGGAGATGACTGCCACTAATCTTTCTACTTGCTCAAATTCTTGTTGGGATAGGATTGACTCTTGAGCATCTGCTAGAATTGGGTCATGAGAGCTTGAATCCCGAGGGCCTTCTTCTTCCACACCATAGTCCAAGGGAGGACCAGGACTTGCCTCATTGCTAGAGGCCTGTGGTGTGCTCAGTGTACCAGCAACCTCAATGTCATGTACACCATTATCAGGCTCAGTAGAGCCTAGCACAAAGGGGCTTGGAGGCTTAGGAGTTGGAGACTTAGCAGGCTCAGAAAATCCTGGCTAAGGTGGAGCTAAAGTGGCAGGAATAGCATTTCGAATGTCTTCATATGCATCAGTAACCACTTTCATGTTCTTGGCCAACTGGTGGATCTGATATTGCAGATAAGCAAACTTGACATTTTGCTCATCCCTAATGCTTAGTATGAGTGTAGACAAACTGTCATACAACTCAGTGATCTTGGTTGGCTTGGCACGAGATTAGGGAGTAGATTCAATGTGAGCAGGTAGAGATGGAGATGGGACAGGCTGAGAAGGCTGAGGTGTAGGTCTTGTAGGAGCCTCAAAGGTACCTCCTTGCTATAGGGAGACATCTTCATCAAAGAAGAGATCTTCAGATTTTCTAGCTCCCTTTCCAATCCATCTCCCATCTTTGTTCTCTATTCCCATCCTTTGCAGCTCTTCTTTCTTGAAGATCTCAGTAGGCTTTCCTTTCCCTTTCTCAAGATGCTAAATTCTAGCATATTGAAGGATCCTAGAGATGATTACCGCATAAAGAAGTATAGAGTCTTTCCTCTGATCCTTAGCCTTGATCATGCGTTACAGAATGATATGTGCCATGTTGATAAGCTTCCCATGCATGATTGCTGCCATTACATGTGCCTCTGCCCTTGTGATTAGATTGAAGCTACCTCCTTTGTTGAAGATAATCCTAGACACTATATAGTGTAGGATCTTCACTTGAGTATTGAGGTCAGTGGGCTTCAGTAAACTTATGGGTGGCCTATTCTCCTTTCTTCTGAACAAAGTATTCAGGATTGTGCTCTCCTTGTAGTTTAGGAATGGTCCACCTCTTTATTAGCAGTCTCTGCCTCATTGATATACCAAGAAGTAGAGATGTCAATCTTAAGGCCATCTTGCCTTGGAATTTCTAATACCTCGTTAAAAGTTTCATCTATGAGCCAGATGGTCCTTGATCTCATATTGAACTCCCACTTCTTGTTGTTGTTGTTATATTTCAGGGAGGCATACCATGTCTTAACCACTTTTTCATCATACCTCTCCAATATTTCTAACAAATTCTTATATCTCAGCATCCATAGTCCAGCATCAAAATTGTTAGAGAATAAGAAATCTTCCATGTTCACATAATGAGGCTTGATTACCTTTTTACTCACAAACTTGGTCGTGTATTCCTCTTGAATCTGAGGAGTGCTCCATAATAGCATTGTTGTGAGTTGGTATTCTCCAGATTCAGTACTGGAGGAGGAAGTGGAAGCAACAGCAGCAGCAGCAGGAACAGGAACCGAAGGCTCTATTTTCTTCAGTGAAAAAGGTCCAGCTTTCTTTGATTCAGCCTTTAGAGTTGTTTTTTGCAGTTTGGAGGGAGTTTCCTTGCTTGATTCAACTTTTCTCTTCAGTTTTTCACCTTCCTTTGAGGCATATTAGGATTTTACCATTCTCTTTGGTCGTGCCTATCCTTTTCTAACTTCTGGATTCTTTACTCTTGCCATTTTTGTGGATGAATGTTTCAGAATGAAGCTGAGAATGGGTTAATAGGATGCGAAAAGGAGTTTAAATGGTAGAAAATGAAGATTTATGGTCAGAATTGAAGAGCATTGAAGAGAGAATTTGAACAGACTCAGAGAAGAGATGAATAGGGTTGCGTCTGTTCAGGAGATAACCGTTGGTTTTAACGTGTGTATTCCTCCTGAATCTGAGGAGTGCTCCATAATGGCATTATTGTGAGTTGGTATTCTCCAGATTCAGTACTGGAGGAGGAAGTGGAAGCAGCAGCAGCAGCAGTAGGAATAGGAACCGAAGGCTCTATTTTCTTCGGTGAAGAAGGTCCAGCTTTCTTTGATTCAGCCTTTGGAGTTGTTTTTTGCTATTTGGAGGGAGTTTCCTTGCTTGATTCAGCTTTTCTCTTCAGTTTTTCACCTTCCTTTGAGGCATATTAAGATTTAACCGTTCTCTTTGGTCGTGCCTCTCCCTTTCTAACTTCTGGATTCTTTACTCTTGCCATTTTTGTGGATGAATGTTTCAGAATGAAGCTGAGAATGGGTTAATAGGATGCGAAAAGGAGTTTAAATGGTAGAAAATGCAGATTTATGGTCAGAATTGAAGAGCATTGAAGAGAGAATTTGAACAGATTCAGAGAAGAGATTAATAGGGTTGCGTCTGTTCAGGGAATAACCATTAGTTTTAACGTGTGTATTCCTGCTCAATCTGAGGAGTCCTCCATAATGGCATTGTTGTGAGTTGGTATTCTCCAGATTCAGTACTGGAGGAGGAAGTGGAAGTAACAGCAGCAGCAGTAGGAACAGGAACTGAAGGCTCTATATTCTTCGGTGAAGAAGGTCCAGCTTTCTTTGATTCAGCCTTTGGAGTTGTTTTTTGCGGTTTGGAGGGAGTTTCCTTGCTTGATTAAGCTTTTCTCTTCAGTTTTTGACCTTCCTTTGAGGCATATTAGGATTTAACCATTCTCTTTGGTCGTGCCTCTCCCTTTCTAACTTCTGGATTCTTTACTCTTGCCATTTTTGTGGATGAATGTTTCAGAATGAAGCTGAGAATGGGTTAATAAGATGCGAAAAGGAGTTTAAATGGTAGGAAATGAAGATTTATGGTCAGAATTGAAGAGCATTGAAGAGAGAATTCAAACAGACTTAGAGAAGAGATAAATAGGGTTGCGTATGTTCAGGGGATAACCGTTAGTTTTAACGTGTGTAACCGCAAGATAGACGAATTTTGAGGGGTCAAAATTCGAACTTCAAGCAGTTAAAAGTTAAACCATTCAGCAAAGCTTACTGATAGATGAATTTTCTTCTAAAAGTTCATCTGACAGAGGATTGATCCAAGCAGCACAAGATGAACAGACAAACTTTGTTTGAACAAAGTTCAAATTTTGAAGAACAGGCATCAAGCAATAATCAATACAACAAACAACAAACGAATTATTTTTATAAAAATTCGTCTTTCAGAGATTCAATATTGTGAGCATGTTTCAACAAATGAATTTTTAATCAGAAATTCAAATTTCTACACTTTGTAAAGATTTTCCAACATAAGTATGTTAAGAAATAGAAATTTGTATAATCATCATGTTGGACAAAGATAACATTGAAACTTTTATTTTTGAAAATTTGAATTTTCATAGACCCAGACGAATTTCGAGGGATCACCGAGAACTGTTACAATGTAAACCAAGCTGAAGTTCGTCTAATGGGTATCAAAATTCGAATATTGAGCATGTTAACTTGTTCAAAAACACAATTTATTAAGAAAATTCGTCTAACACGCAACTAAAATGCGAATTTCAACTTTAAAAACTTACATAATAGATCTAGAACTCAGATTTCTTATTGTCTCTTTCACCTTTTGATTGTTCCATTCTGATTTGCTCCATTTTTCAAATCTATTGTCATTTAAACTCATGAGGAGCACCTGCAACGTACATTAAACTTACTCCGATGCTAAAGTTAGAATTAAATCAATGTCAGAAATTCTAAAAATAAATTTACACAAGGATTTACTTACAGTTCATTGGGATTTACTATACCCAATTATCTCCTAATTTTACAATGTCTATCTTCTGATAGAGGCTTTGTCAAGATGTCAACAACTTGATCTTCTGTTGAGATGTATTCTAATCTGATTTCTCCTTTCAGAACATGATCCCTTATGAAGTGGTGCCTAACTTCAATATGCTTCATCCTTGAATGCATGACTGGATTCTTTGTGATGTTAATGGCACTTTAGTTATCACACATTATAGGTATTTCTTTCATCTCAATCTCAAGATCTTCAGGCTGCTGTTTCATCCAGATGACTTGGGTACAACAGCTTCCAGCTACAACATATTCAGCTTCTACCATGGATAATGCCACACTATTTTGCTTCTTGCTAAACCATGAAACCAAGGATCCTCCAAGAAACTGACACGTTCCACTGGTGCTTTTTCTGTCAGTTTTGGATCCTGCAAAGTCAGTATCAGTGTATCCTTTCAGATCTTCTCCATTGCCCTTTGGATACCAAAGACCCATATGTGATGTTCCAATTAGATATATGGAAATATGTTTTACAGCAGTTGCATGGGTTTCTTTGGGGCATGATTGGAGTCTTGCACACATGCAGACACTGAACATAATGTCAGGTCTACTAGCAGTTAGGTATAGCAAAGATCCAATCATTCTTCTATACTGGGTTATGTCAAACATTTTACCTTCTTTATCTATATCCAGTTTCGTTGCAGTAGCCATAGGTATTCTCATTGGCTTAACATTCTCTATACCAAACTTTTTCAGTAATTCTTTTAGATACTTGGATTGATTGAAAAAGATACCATCATCACACTGCTTGATTTGCAATCCAAGGAAGAAGTTGAGCTCACCCATCATGGACATTTTGAATTCTCCCTGCATTAGCTTAGAAAAATTCTTACAAAGAGATTCATTAGTAGCACCAAATATAATATCATCAATATATATTTGAACAATAAGTAAATCTTTATTTTCTTTCTTAGTGAATAAAGTTGTATCTACTTTTCCTTTGTTGAACCCCTTTTTCAGTTAGAAAATTACTTAATCTTTCATACTATGCTCTAGGGGCTTGCTTTAAACCATAAAGGGTTTTCTTCAGTTTATAAACATGGTTTGATTTTGTAGAGTCCTCAAAGCCTGGAGGTTGGTCTACATAGACTTCTTCCATGATATATCTATTAAGAAAAGTATTTTTCACATCCATTTGATATAACATAATATTTTTCATGCATGCATATGCTAACAGAATTCTAATTGCTTCTAATCTAGCCACTGGAGCAAAGGTTTCTTCAAAATCAATTCCTTCTTCTTGATTATATCCTTTGGCAACCAGTCTAGCTTTATTTCTTATTATTAATCCAGATTCATCAAGCTTATTTCTAAAAACCCATTTAGTGCTAATGACAGGATGATTTTTGGGTTTGGGCACTAAATCTCAAACTTGATTTTTTTCAAACTGAATCAACTCATCTTGCATAGCTAAAATTTAGTATTCATCAGTTAAGGATTCTTCAGTACATTTAAGTTCAATTTGAGAAATAAAAGCACAGTTTATCATTTGATCCCTTAACTGTTTTCTAGTTTTAACTTTCTCTTGAACATCCCCTATCACTTGATCAACAGGATGATTTCTTTGATATCTCCAAGCTTTAGGGAGTTCTTGAGACATTTCTTCATTATATTCGTCCTCAAAGTATTTTCCCTGGATATCTTCCTCTATGTTAATAGATTCATATATTTTTGGAGGTTCAATTTTACCTTCATCAGAAAAATCTAAATTTTTAAAGTTTGAAATAAGATCATCCTCATCAGTGACATGTTTGAAAACAGTTTCATTTTCAATAAATACTACATGCACATATTCTTCTACTAATTTAGACTTCTTATTAAAAACTCTATATGCCTTACTTCTACTAGAATAGCCTAGAAATATACCTTCATCAGATTTGGCATCAAACTTACCCAGATTCTCCTTTCCATTGTTGTGAATGAAGTACTTGTAGCCGAACACATGTAGATGTGAGAGATTTGGCTTTCTTCCTTTATACAGCTCATAAGGAGTCTTCCCAAAGATTGGTCTGATGTAGGCTCTATTTATGATGTAGCTTGCTATGTTTACTGCATCAGCCCATAATACTTGAGAGAGTTCCTTTTCATTCAGGTTGCTCTAACCATCTCTCAAATTATTCTATTCTTCCTTTCCACTACTCCATTTTGTTGAGGAGTTCTTAGAGTTGAGAAGTTGTGATCAATTCCATGCTCATCACAATACTCCAGGAATTATGAATTCTCAAACTCTCCTCCATGATCTGACCTAATAGACATAATAGAAATACCTTTCTCATTTTGCACTTTCTTAGCTAAGGTTACAAATGCATCAAACATATCACTCTTAGAAGAAAAAAACAGTGTCCAGGTAAATCTAGAGTAATCATCCACAATTACAAGCACATATAGATTTCCACCAATGCTTTTTACCCTAGATGGACCAATCATATCCATATGCAGTAGTTCTAGTGGTCTGGTTGTGGTGACTACATTTTTAGATTTGAAAGAAGATTTGATATGTTTTCTTCTTAGGCATGCATGACATTTTTTGTCTTTTTCAAAAGTGATTTTTGGTAGGCCAGTGACTAACTCATTTTTAACCAGTTTTGATAGTTGATTCATGTTAACATGAGCTAATCTTCTATGCCACAACCAACTATCATTATCCTAGCTAATCAAACAGACAGAATCTATGGAGGAAGTTCATCAAGATCAATAGCATAGCAGTTACCATCCTTTTGAGCTTTGAGGATTATTTTGTGATAATTTTTTCTGATGACCAGGCAAAACTTTAAATCAAACAATACCTAGTTTCCTTTGTCACATGTCTGATTCACACTTAGCAGATTGTGGTTGAGGCCAATTACAAACAGCACCTCTTCAATGGATGTTTCAGGATTCTTCCCCACAATGCCAATGCTAACTATTTTGCCATATTGATCACCTCCAAAGGTCACATTTCCTCATTTCTTGTCTCTAAGAATGATGAACTTCTCCTTATCACAGGTCATGTGACTTGAACAAGCACTGTCAATATACCATTTATTACTCTTTCTAGCTTTAAGACAAACCTGCAAAACAAAGTTCATATTTTCTTTTTAGGTACCCAAATTTGCTTGGGTCCTTTTCTGTTAGCAGTCTTTTCCCTAGATATAGATGTACCTTTGGGAACTCATTTAACCTTCCTGTCAAGTCCATTTTTCTTTAAAGCACATGAGCTGGAAATATGTCCCTTCTTATTACAGAAGTGACAGGTGGTAAAGGGACTGCTGGATTGGGAAGCAGGAAGAAAATAATACAGATAATATTTTTGTTTTGCATGCCTTGGTTGATTATATGATTCAATGTGATATGAAATATGATCTTTCTTTCTATTGCCACTAGCATGCACAAAATTTCTCATGTACACATTCTGATTTTTCTTCCTAATCTTTTCTTTTACAGCACAAGGATCATAGCCAAGTCCAGCCTTTCCCTGTGATATTCTTGGACTTCCCATTAAAGCAGACAACATGTCTTTTCCTTTAGTGAGTCTAGACATGCTTTTTACCAGATAGTCATTAGTTTGTTTTAACTCAATGCATGATTTACAACAAGTAGATTCAGCATGCAGAGAAGCAGTTTCAGAGATGTTGCATTGAGATTCTAGTTTGTTAATCATTTTCTTAGCTTGCTTAAGTTCTTTGGTAGTCTTAACAAACTCATCATGCAATTTATGAAATACATCCAGTAATTCAGAATAGGAAGGTTCAGATTCATATACCTCATCCTCTTGATCACTGTTGGATGGAGTTTCAGCTTCTTCAGATGTAAGAGCCATCACACAGATGTTGGCAATCTCATCTTCATCATCTTCTTCATCATCTGAGTTGTTGCCCCAGATTAATGAGATATAAGCTCTTTTCTTCTTGCCTTTTTCTGCAGCTTTCTTTTCTTTTTCCTGCTTCTGGAGCAATTGTGGGCAATCCCATTTGATGTGTTCCTGCTTCTTGCACTTGTAGCAGGTTACAGGTTCTTTTCCTTCTCTCTTACTATCTCCAGCTGCTCCTTTCTTGAAGAATTTCTTGCTTCTTTTCTTGTTATAAAATCTTCCAAATTTTCTGACCATCATAGCTAGAGTTTCTTCATCTAGCTTATCTCCATCTTCAGACTCTTCTTCTTTCTCCTCAGCAGCTTTTAGAGCAAGACCCTTCTTCTTTCTGTCTTATCCAGCCTCTTTGAGAGCCTTTATCTTTCCTTTGTATTCCTAGAGGCTACCGAAGAGGGCTGTGACAGACACTATTGATTCTCCTCTGGCTTCCTCTATTGCTGTTACTTTAGGTTGCCACTCCAAAGGAAGAGCTCTGAGGATCTTTTTGACTTTTTCTGCCTGAGTGTACTCTTTGCCCAGACTCTTCAGTTGATTCACAATGAGGGTGAATCTCTTTTGTGGCTCTTTTACGCTTTCTCCTTCTGCCATTTTGAAGCTTTCATATTCACCTATGCATGTGTTCAATTTGTTTTCTCATACTCCAGTTGTTCCTTCGTGAGCAATGTGCAAGGTGTCCAACATTTCCTTGGCAGTGGAGCATTGTGAGACCCTGTAGAATTCATCTTGATTCAAAGCACTGACTAGGCAGTGTTTTGTCTTGAAGTTCAGCAAGACTCTTCTTTTATCTTCCTCGTTCCATTTAGCTTCTGGCTTCTCTCTGTACTTCCCATCATCCTGCAATACCATTGGGACAAAATCTCCTTTTTAGATGACGGACTAGATGTCCAGATCAATGGACTGGAGATAGATTTGCATCCTCATCTTCTAGTAACTATAGTATTCTCCACTGAAGTCAGGTGGTCTATTTGTGTTGTTTTCCTCTAGTAGTATGCTTTCTCTAAAGCCAGCCATTGTAATACCCGGACTGTAAAATCTTTTGATTGGGAATCCGGTCTCTAATACCACTTGTTAGATAAGCTGGCTTCCCAAGAGGGGGAGTGAATTGGGAAGCTTAAAAATTTTTCTGCAAAACTTCAAGAAAGTGAAGAAAGCAAAGGGCAATGTTCGTCTGTCAGAGAGACCTCCTTTCAGACTTACTTTAAAGTTTGAATTTCTGAATATTGTCATTCGTATGTCAACATATCAACACAACAGACTCACAAGCTTTTTTTTTTAAATTCGAATTTTCAAGTTCAATGTTCGTCTATCAGTGAGCAATTTTAAAGCCCTATCTAAACTTGATTTCAGATGAACTTTGACATATTCTCAAACAAATTTTTCAATTTTCATAAGTTGCATTTTATCTGAAATTCGAATTTTCAAAAGCTAAAGTTCGTCTGTCAGAGAAAGCTCTTTTCAGACACGTATCAAAATTTAAATTTCTTAAGTCAAAATTTGTCTGTCAGAGAAGCCTCTTTTCAGACTTATTCATTTTCAATACGAAATTCAAATTTCCAAAGTCAAAGTTCAAATTTTCAAAATAACATATCAGTATAAACCTTTCAAATTTCGTCTGTTGGTGGGTGTTTTTCAAATATTCCATGAATTACCATAGAATCAAGGTTTTAAAACATCTTTTCACCAAATCAAAGTATTTTACTCAAGTTAAAACATTACTAAACATTCTACATCTATTCTTACATTGATTTTTCTAGAATTCCTTCACTTGAAACCTCTCGTGCACCTTTGATATCTTTATTCCAAGCTCTTGAAGGTTGGTTTGGAATCATCAAAACACTTGATTCAACACAAAATACTACTTTTTTGTGGGAAAAAAATCATAAAGCCATTAACACTATGACAAATACTTCCTAAAAAATCATAAAGTTATTCTACTAATATATTTGGTATGAGTGGCATAAACACTGTGACAACAACCATTAAAGCAACCGTGTAACTTGCGGCCTGATATTCAATTGAAATTCTTATTTTCTACTAATATTAATAGATTTCAATCACCTCTAGGTAAATATGTAAGAAAGATACATAAACTATAGAGCAAATTCATGAAACATACATAAAAAAAGTCAAGAAACAATGTAAAATAAAATATGTGCAAAATTTACATATACCTGTTGGCAGAAATTCATGAAGGCTTCCATCTTCTTTTGCATCTGTTCCATCTTCTACTGAAACTGTGCACGTTCTATTTCCATCTTCACCCATTTTGTTTCCATCTTTGCCCATTCTGCTTCCATCCTTGCACGTTCCAGTTCCATTCTTTCAAGCTCTGCTTGCATCCTTGTATGTTCCACTTCCACCCTTTGAAGCTCTACAGTGCGATCTGCTTCCATCCTTGTTTAATCCTCTTGAAATCTTCTCTCAACATCTGCTATTTGTTGGCGTAAGGATGCCACCAAGGAAGGGTTGCTAGTATCAAAATAGGTTCTCTTCCTTGAAGCTTGCGCTCCACGACCCTTCCCTCTCACATGTTCAGATCTCTCACCGAGAACATTCACTAAGATATCATCTTGAGTCAATTGAGAGTCACTCTCTATGTTTCCTTATTGTTCCATGACCTCTTATATGCGAGCCTATAATTAAAGAACACAAATGTAATGGCAATCATGTTATACATTAACTTTAGGTAAAAGAAAAGAACAAAACACATACATGAATCTCTTGTGATTTTGGATCTACCCACACCAACTGCCATCTGCATTCTTCCTTGTATGTTGTAGCTCCCATAATTGATCAGGCGGTAGAAGTTGTCCTATGGTGGGGTCTCTCTTCAAAGCATAATGTACAAGAATAAATAGTAACTTAATGTTGCAAAACATAAAGAAAATGTAAGAAATTAAAGCAAATAGTTATTCAACTCATAGCAGATTCTTCAACCTCTGCAAATGATGTAGGACCACAAGTATGCTTTGTTATTTGTTTGTCCCTATTTGGCTTATTTGTTGCACTTTTATTCTACAACAAAATTAGTTATTGATTAGGATCATATAAATGAAGTAAAAAGGTTGTGAATTTATATTAAGGTACCTTGAATGAAAAAGACCCAAAGTGTTCTATAAGCCAATTCCAATCCTCAAGACTAACGCTATAAGGTCAATTAGCCAACCTCTCTTCATCAGTGTCGTATGGCACATAATAGTGCTTGTGCAACTTAGCCTTCCAATTTCTAAAGGTAGTTTGCATTGAGCTAAAGGCAACTTTCTTCAGCCTTTCCTCATTTTCTTCTATATCCGGTTCAAATTTTTCCTAAAACACACATATATAGATAAACTTGTTACAAAAACATAAAAAAGAAAACATGGGTAATGAATATATTTGGTATAAATACTACCTTTACTTTCAACCACAACTCATCACCATACTTCTCAAAAACTTTGTTCCAACTGCCATCTCGGAACGATACTGTGGTCCTAAGAACCAAGTCACAATGGCTAGCAAGATCCCTAGCTCCTAGTCCCATAGCTCTTAACATGTAATCATGGATTTTTACTTTAATTTTTCCCCCAAATCTTGTTTTCAAATCTAGTCGTTTACCCTTATAAATGCCTCTGCCCTTTCTTGAGGAACTGCAAGATGCTATCATTCATGCAAAAAGGAGAAAGCAATTAGATGTAACAAGTTATGTGGACTAGTTATCTGTACTATATAAAGTTAAGGGAAACTTACATGCACTACTATGGGGAGAGTCATGATGTGTCCCTCGAAGCTGAAGTGATAGAGGTTGAGAAGAATTATCTTGCATTTGAGGGAGTGCACATAATTGTGCATGGGAGGAAGTCACCTCATCTATGCTATTAGGCCTTCCTTCAGAGGTATGACCTCTCCAAGCATGACCTCTTCGTAGTGATGACATCCTGCAAGAATATATAATCAAGGTAAATAACAAGATTAATGAAATATTAATTAATGGCATTAAAAACAAGTTTGATAGCATTAAAACACATTGTATCAATTTCAAGCATATAAAATCCTTATAAAGCATATTACAATTTACCATGAGACTACAGTACTTTCATCCAATTTAATCTTTGAGCTATTTTCACTAGTATCAATCTCTTCTAACCCATCTTTATTTATTGGGTCCTCTTCTGTATCACTATCATTCTCATCAATCACATCCTCTTCATCATTATCTTCATACACTGGTGATTGTGTACGAGTGTCATCAATGAATCTAAGCTCCTTAGTATCACGATTACTTCTTCGTGATGATTCACCCTCCTTGATAATCGCTTGTGGTTATACATCAACTCTAAATAAGTCAATGATAAGGTTAGGTTCTATAAGACTTTCATTGAACGTATTCAAGTCAACCACCAACTGTTGATAAGCTTCTTTAACCATAACATTGTCTTCACTTGCATCATTACCACCATACTCATGTGGCATTTTGAAAAGGTCACGTGGACTTGTTTTCACAACAACAAGCCAATCGGGCTCAACAACATCATCCATGTAAAAAACTTGCTCTGCTTGAGATGCTAAAATGAATGGTTCATTAGTCTCCAATGAATATTGAGTGTTTACACTTATAAACCCATACTTGTCAACCTTATAATCCCTACCAATATGGCCCACATCCCACCAATGGCACTTAAACAAGTATATTTTTCTATTCCCTATGTAAGATAGCTCATAAATATGCTCCAACACACCGTAATATTCCTTTTCAGCATTGGTTCATCAACCTTAACCATAACTCCATTATTTTAAGTTTTTTTCCCTATTGCATGATCTTTTGTGTGGAAGAAAAATCCATTAACCATAAACATGGAGTACCGATTAACCACCCTCAATGGACCAATTGATAAACTTATAAGCTCATCACTTGCATGGGCCTATGAACACAAATGTATCACATAGGGAGACAAAATAACCATTTATTACACATACGCAAGATTATTAAAGCAATTAACATAAACACACTTAGGTTCAAAAAAATAGTAACGTACTCGTGAATGAAACCAATCAAGAAACTCTATGTAATGTCTTTGATCAGTCATCAAACATTGAGCTTTAAGCTCCTTCCCATGCTCACTACAAATTATTCACATTGGTTAGTAAAATACAAATCATGGCTTTGTGGACCTGTTCAAATGTATAGTTAACTTGCCAAATGTATGATTAACTTACTCTATGTATGGCTAAACTTCTTCACAATTTTGTAGCACATACATTCTTGCTTGATGAAACTCTTCATGGGAAAGATGGATTGAATCAGAATGTCCTCTTGCTTGACCACTTCTCATGAATATAGAAAGGTCATAATTATCATTAAAGATGTCATCATTCCTACGTGGCATATTTAATTTTGTTGGAAAATTTTTCAAGTATTGTGAGCAAAAAGTGAGACTTTCCTCAGCCAAATAACCTTCTGCAATTAAGCCTTCAGGTCGAACTTTGTTGCGAACATATGATTTGAGTGTCCGCAAATACCTACAAGAAGTTACAACCATTTGAGTATATCCCAATGGTAAGTGATAAATGTGACTATTAATGAAAAGATATACATAACTTACCTTTCAATTGGATACATCCATCGATATTGAACTGGTCCACCAGATTTTGCCTCTCCTGTCAAGTGTACCGGTAAGTGAACCATTATGTCAAAGAAAGCAGGGGGGAACACAGTCTCCAACTTGCACAGGGTTAATTCTATTTGACTTTGAATTTTGTCAAGTTCTTCATAGGTCAAACACTTTGAACAAAGATTCTTGAAAAATTTTCCCAACTCTATAATTGGTTCGTACACTTTCTTGGGCAACAATCTAGATGTTGCAATAGGAATTATTTCTTACAATAGCACATGATGATCATGGCATTTCAAACCAAATAGTTTTCACTCACAGATGTTGACACACCTTGAAATATTTGATGCAAAAGCATCAGGTACCTTTAAGTTAGCCAACAAGTTGCAAAGGATTTTATTCTCATCGAGGGATAAAGTGTAAGCAGAGGCATAAACCATTTATCTTTATCATCTTGGAAAGCATACAACTCACTCCTAATGCCCAAGTCTTTCAAATCATGCCTACTTTCAATGTGTCTTTTGTCTTCCCAACCACACCCATCATCGTAGACACAACATTATCAGAAACATTTCTTTCTATGTACATCACATCAAGATTATGTCGTATCAGTAAGTTTTTCCAATAAGGCAATTGGAAAAAAAAATACTTTTCTTCCTCCAGTTGTATGCATTTGTAAGGGGGTCATGTTTTCGCTTTCGCTGACGTGTTTGAGCTTTCCCGAAAGGCACATTACCTAATCCTTGTAATTGCTTAAGTGCATCATTTCCAGTTAAGGGTATTAGTGTAACCCTAGACTCTTCTTTCCAATTAAATGCTGCCCTATTTTGACGCCATGGGTGATTGGGTGGCAGAAAGCGCCTGTGACCCATGTAACACAACTTGCTCCTCAATGAAATACAATGTGTGTCTTTGTGGTAGCACGGGCATGCAAACTTGCCTTTGGTTGACCACCCTGAAAGGTTTCCATATACAGGGAAGTCATTTATTGTCCACAAGATAGCTGCGTGCATAATGAAATTCGATTGCGAGTGTGCATCATATGTCTGTACCCCTGTTTCTTATAATTCTTTCAACTCCTCAATCATCGATTGTAGGTAAACATCTATTTCATTACCTGGACACTTAGGACCAGGAATAAGAAGTGTCATCATAAAGTATGGGTTTTTCATGCAAAGCCATGGTGGCAAATTATATGGTACCAGGACCACAGGCTATATGCTATGATTGGTACTCATATTCCCAAAAGGTTGGAATCCATCACTTGCCAAACCTAACCGAACACTCCTTGGATCAGCTAAGAAGCTAGGATATTGTTGGTCAAACGATTTCCAAGCAAACGCGTTAGTTGGATGTCTTAGCACACTATCAACTATGTGTTTCTCCTTGTGCCATCTCATTTCTAAAGCTATGTCTCTTGCCATATAAAGTCTTTGCAACCTAGGTGTTATTGGAAAATGCCGCAAGGCTTTCTATGGAACTTTCTTTCCCTTTTCTCTATTAAACTTCCATCTAGACATCTTGCACTTAGGGCATGATTGTGCATCTGCATGTTCTTGCTAATACAATATGCAATCGTTGCCACAAGCATCAATTTTTTTGTAATCCAAACCCAAATCACGAATTGCCTTCTTAGCTTCATAGAAAGAGTTAGGTACTAAAGCGCCTTTCGGAAGAACTTCTCTAAATAGGGACAGAAATGCATCCATAGAAGCGTTGCTCCAATGGTTAAGGCACTTGAATTGAAGCAACTTCACAATAAAAGACAACTTTGACAACTTGCCACAACTTGGATAAAGTTCAGTCTCTGCATCTTTCAACAAGTTCTAGAATTTTCTTGCATGGACATTAGGATTTTCACTCTCTTTTAATCTACTGTCCATATCACACACTCTGGGAACTCCATATGTATCATATATCATCCCTACAAGGTTCTCCTCCTCAATAGTGTCGTCTTGTACCACAATATTAGAAGGCCTAGAATCTCTATCAAATCTTCTGATAACTTCCCCATGCAAGTGCCACGCCTTGTAACTATCCCAAAAACCTTTCTTCAATAAGTCAAATCTTATCATGTTTCGCTTTTTGAATATAGTGTTCATGCAATCCTTGCAAGGACAACGTATTACATCCCTCACCCTATGTTGACTATGTGCCCATTCTAGAAAACTATCTATTCCTTTAATGTACGTTGGATTGGCTCTATCCTTAATATCTAACCAACTTTTATCCATTTATATTCCCTATATATAATGTTAGGATCAAAGTTTAGAGATATAATCTAGACTTTTAAACATGTGAGATAGAAAAATAGGAATCCAAATATAAAATAATTTATTTCCTAAAAAAATTATTCAATTCTACAACAGTATGGAACTTTAGAAATACATTATCTAAACTTAGTGCTATTACATATCAGTGGATCTTATAATACGGTGATGAATAACTATCATGAACATTACTCACTTGACTTTCTCTTTTCTAAAATAAGAACTGATAAAAAAAATAAAAGACACAAAGATCTTCATAAAGGGATTAAATAGTATCATTTTGAGGTCATCTCTATTCTCAAATATTACTTATATTAAACAAGAAACAGACCAAAATTGTAGCATATATCAATCCACATTTTTTTATGTGATTCAAAAAAATATGTTTATTCTCTAACAATGCAAAAAGAAACAGGATTACCAAGAAACATATAGTAGAATTTTTTTTCTTTTTAACTTTACCTTAATTCAAGTGTAAGAGTTTCTTATTTCTTGTTCAAGATAACTTAGCCTTGCTTTGAAAGGATTAATCCAACAAACACCAGATTTGCATGTTTGGTGCATGAATCATTCACATGGTGGAAGGCAGAGACGTCTTATTTGAAGTTGGAGTATACATCATTTCAACTCTGAAATAGTTACATTTTCTTACATAAGAAGAAATTTTATTTCTGTTATTTAATTTTTACTAATTTTAATATTGTATTAATATTTATAACTTCATCAGTATTTTCTCATCAACTACTTTTATGAGAATCTTCACTAAATTTAGATGGTGAGGTGATATGGATTGAAACATTATTACAACCGGTTCATAGATTGATGGACAAAAAATAAAATAAAATAAAATAAATCATTATTGTTAATATTACCTTTCTATTAGCTGGCTCTTATCATGTTCAGAATCATGAATGAAATGATTCTCTTTCTGTCTTTTTCCCCTGTCTAATATTCACTATGAGATGGTAATAATTATTCCGTTGTTTTTGTTTTTAAATATCTTTTTAAAATTTCATAAAAAATATCTTTTTAAAATATAAATGAAGGGCTATTTATTATTATTATTATTATCAATGATTTTTATTTTATTTAATTTTTATTTTGTATAGTAAATAAGTCTTATTCGATTTTATATATAATAAACTATAAACAATCACATAACTTACAAATCTTGAACAGTACAACTTCTTATAACTTACAAAAAAATTCCTTCATGTTAAAATGTCAACAAAACCACCAATCATCAAGCTAAGCTTATAAAAAAAATTAGAAAGCTCATTTCAAATATTGGTAGGTCCAATCTATAAACAATTACATGTATGCAAAAGCAATAGCATCAACCTTAATGATTCAAACATAGATTACAAAAGAAAACAAATACATTAATAGAGATTTTCCTATCACTTTGAGAGTAAAGAGATCTTAATGAGGTGGACAAATAAAAAAAGAAAAACAAAGAGCATACAATTTTTACAGCTAATAATATATTTATGCAAAGAATGAGCCTAAAATCTGTCCCAAAAAAAGCAAAGTAGTCCAATTGAAAAGCATCTAGATGGAAAATGAAGAGTGATACACATTTACTATATACATGTTTACAAAATGAATAAAATGTAAGTAGGTGCATTGATCAGCTTCCAAAATAAAATGAAGTGTACAAGTCATCCGCATGATTTTTTTTAGGGTATACAAGTTTTGATTCTAACAGTAAAGGAAAAAAATGTAATTAATAAAGAGACAAACATCAAAAACTTCCTTGGAGACAAACGCTACAAACTTATATAAGAACATGTCAAGAATCATCTTAGCTAGAAAGCTCAAACTATAACATAGCAATCCTTTTCAGCCTTCATTTCACCCACATAGTAGCAATCTCACACTAACTAGTAAAGCCCATTATAGATTCAACAAACAAACAGAGCTACTTGGCAGAAAAATCATGTTCGTACCTTTGAGAATCTCATATCAGAGGATGGTGTTTGAAATCCAACTAGTAGCTCACCCTCAATCTTTTAGTTCCTCTCATCCGCTATGGTTCATATGTTCAAGAACTTCATATCAGAGATGAAGCATCAAAATGAAAAAAAAAAATACCCACGACCCCCAACCAAGGACCCACAACCGCAGGCCGAGGAATCTAAATGAGTGATGGATTGTGGGCGCTGTGCAAGGTAACAATGAGGAAGATGAGCCACGAAGAGGAGAGAGTGCCATGGAGAGGGAAGATGAGCTACGAAGAGGAGAGAGTGACTGGTTGCCACAGTGACAAGAAGAAATAATCGGTGACCGATATTAATTTGGGGATTAGGGATTTGGAGGCAAGTGATAGTAAAATAGTCAGCCAAAATATTTAACAGCAAGCCAAAGATATCCTTATATAAATTATTGTTTCAAAACTCATATCAAAATGTAATTGGCTCGCTGGTTTGTGGTGCCTATGAAGAGCCCAGTTTTCGAGTTCGAATCCAAAAGGTTAATGCAGGATTTAATTATTGAACTCGCAACCTACATGATGAAAGAGTGCTCAATGACCAACAAAACCAGTGTCACAACATAGTAAAGGCGTGTAAAACTATTTTATTTATTAATTGATTTGATGTAATACTTGTTTAACAAATAAATATTATTTATTAATTAAAAATCATAATAACATAAATCATATCCAAATAATTATAAATTAATAAATTTTATAATATGATCAAAATTATATTCTCTACATGTATTTTAACCAATCATATTCAATTAATAAATTATTACATTAATCAAATAATTTCAAATTTCCTTAACCGTTTCAATTCATCCTATTTCATTAGATTTTGAATGTGATATGGTTTCGAAGAATGAACTGGATAGTTCCAATAAGATTTCATTCTTGAAAAAAATTCCATTTTTTGATTTATTTCATCTATTCCATCATCGGAACAGGGGGACACACATTACACCACGATTTTGAATCAGAAGAAAGATTTTAAGAAATGTCTTACTTTGAATTTAATCACATGCATTAATGATTTTTAATTCAACTAAATAAATAATTTTGAAGTCATTGGATATTATATATATATATGATTTTGGATTCAAAGAGGTATATTAGAATTGAGATTTGAGAGTTGAAATATTATCCTAAAAGAGAATGACATTAAAGATAATATACATTACAATATTTTATCTAAACAGTAGGATTAACAAAGACCAAATAGAATTAGGTTGATAATCAACTCGATACCCAACCTTTGTAAGGTCAGGTTGAACCAAGCTAACATGATATATGAGATCGAGTTGGCCCATGTCCTTAAGAAATATTTAAAAATAAAATAATTTATTTATTTGTTGATTAAAAAATTCTCAGTACATTTATCCAAACATATTTTCATGAAAACTAATATTAGGATAAAAAGTAACATTTTCTAAAATCATAAGCACTCAAGAATTATAAATTATTTTTACATAATATTAAGAAATCAATTTAAAATTTTAAATAAAATTAAAAAGATTAAAATCTTAAAAATGTTTATGATAATGAAAAATTTAATTTATTATATATAATGTATTAAGGAAAAATCATATAAAATTATTTAACATTTATAACAAAAATTTTTAAAAGAATAATATATACTGAGACCATAGAGGACCGACTTTGGCTTCAATATAGTATTCAACTTATGCCAGATAGGACCAGAGCTACTGGGCTAGTTGAACACCATTCAGAATAAAAGAAAATTTTAAATTGAAAAATATTTGTATATACAAAATAAAAGAAATTCAAAATAATTTTAATTTCAATAATATCATTCATAATAATATTCATGACTTTAAATTGAAAAATAGCATTAAGAAAATTCTAAATCCATTATAAATGATATTAAAAAATCTAAATTCAAAACCATTCAAAAGAACGTTGAGAAAATTAGAAAAAAATAGTTAAAAATACTACAATAAAAAAATTCAAAAGCATATCATTATAATAAATTAAGCACATAACACACTCAAAGAACCTGACAACCTATAGTAATTATCTATTAGATTATGTGATAATGGGTTATGTGATATTATCTTTTAGATTCAATTATCTCTCAAGTTAAAATGTCTCAACAAAAAAATGTTATTATCTAATTTAATTTATGCTTATCCTTTATTTCACAAATAATTATGATTATTAACAAAAATATATACAATGCTCTATGATGATAGCTGAATTTAGACTAGAAAGGTAAATGATAAAGGTTAAGGTGAACATAGATTTAAAAGGGTGAAGATGACATGGTATAAATCAATGAAGTGTATAAACAAAATATTTAACTTTGGAATTAGGGATTCATAATCAAAAGAAGGCATAAATTACCAAGATGAAAAATCCTAAAATCAAATTATCACACATGTTCAATACAAAACTATAAAACATTAACATTACAATCATACATTAGCAAAACAAAATAAAAAGAGAGAAAGAAGCAGGAAGAAAAATTTAGTAAATGAGGTTTTAGTTATATTTCCATGCTTCAAATCTTGCTTAAACCTTTCAAATCTTAAATTCATAACAGAGCTTAACCCTCCAAAGTATTTCAAAAATGTTATGCAATGAAATAATAAAAAAATACTTTAATTTGCATCAAGAGATGATAGATGATTTTAATAATTCAAATTGGATGGTGACTTATTTTTTTATTTATAAAAAAATTACATTAATATAAATCATTTATTGTTTAAACTTGTTAAAAATTTAGGCAAACAAAATTTGTTAAATATTAGTTTTCATGATAGAAATAAAAAAAATAAAAAAAAAATTACTTTCGGCGGCGACATAATAGTCGCCACTGAAATATACTTTCAGTAGCGGCATTAACTAAGGCACCACCGAAAGTTCAATTTTTTTGTGGCAATCCATTTGTCGCCGCTGAAAGTATGTCCTTCAGCAGCAACAAAAGGTGGCATCGCCAAATCTCAAACTTTTAGCAGTGACTTTGTTCTTTTGCTGCTGAATGTTTGACTTTTAGCGTCGATTTTTTTTGTCGCCACTAAAAGTTTGAGTTTTTAATAGTGATTTTTTTTTGCCGCTAAAGATGGATATTTAGCAACGACTTATTGCTGTTACCATCGAAAGTCTGACTTTTAGTAACGACTTTTTTTTAGTTGCTATTGAAAGTTGTCGCTAAAAATCCCTTTTTTTAGTGTCTAATGATAACAAACTTAATAATCAAGTAGATTCGAATATGCATGACATAAATAAATTGAGAGAAAGAAACAAAATTGCTGGAAAAAATATAAGAAAAAACTAACATTTTCTTGAATGAATACATATTAAAAGGAATACAAAAATTTCAAGATGATGAACATCTTTTTTTTTTTTTCCAAATGCCGATGTAAAAAGGGATGTTTGTAAAAAACGAAAGTAAAAAATTGAAAAAAAAAATTAACACAACAGATCTGCTGTGTATAGTTGGGATAAAAAATCAGAAGGCTAGAATTTCAAAATAGAACTGAAAAGTTAGGAAGAAAAGAAGGGACTACAATTTTGCGGATGAGAGCAGGTTATTTTTATCATGAATAAGTCTATGAGGGGCATTTTCATTCATCAGGTAATTTTTTTTAATTCAATAATTAGAAGGACAATTAGAAACAAGATAACATTATTTATCACTTTTTTCTCCCTTTATTAATATCATAAAACTGTAGCATTCCATAGAGAGAAGTCAAAGTTAAGAGCTTTGATCAACCCCCATTATTATGTGCCTAAGCCTCCGATGAAGAAATAAAATTCTTGATTACTCCAAAGAGTCCCGAAACTTTTGAGGGATCAAACCTCTCAACCCCATGACAACCCTCTTCATCAAAATCAGTCACCACCTTCACTCCCTTCTCCTCCATTAATCTCGCCACTTCTCTTTCTCTGTCAATCAGTGGGTCCCCCCAATTCCAACTCACCATCACCCTCCACCCAACCTCCCTTATCTTCTCCATCTTCTCCAGCCCTTCCCCCACCGTCGGATTACAGTACTCATGATCACGGTTCGCTCCTTCAGGCAGAGCCAGCTCCCACAACAACTCGCCCACACACCCAGGAAGAGCAGGTCAGTCTCTAGCCTCACCTCTGACTCTGTCCTCTGAGTCCCTTCGAAAGGTGGTTGACGCAATATCAGCCCTCTGATTTTCATCGGCTCAAGATTATTCTTAACTCCATCCTCAGCTACACGTAGACCTGCATGGTAGGCGATTGTACCCCCTGCGCTACTCCCCATTATGTAACAATTGGAAAAGTCAGCGAAGTCTCTTAACCAGTCATCAGGTGTGGTTTTGATCCAGTGAAGCGCCTCTACCGCATCGTCAAAAGCCGCCGGAATCCGGTGCTCCGGAGCAAGGCGGTACTCCACTGACGCAACCACCGCCTGGATGTTTTCTGCCATCTTTGAGCAGAAGTCATGGACAATGGTGGAGGCTACACTTCATAAGATGAAACCACTTCCACGAAAGTAAATGAGCAGAGGTAACTTGTTGGAGGGATGATCCAATGCTTCTTGGGGTAGGAATAGTCGGACCCAGGTGTTCTGGGATTGGTTAATGGTGAGGTCTTTGGTGAGAACCGGTATAGGAAGGTTGGGATCGAATGTCGGAGATATGCGTGGGTCATGGAGGTGGCGAGTGAGAGAACCGTCGGGGTTGAGGGCGACTTGGAGAAACTTATAAGGATCAATGGATTCAGATGTAGACATGGCAATAGAGTATGGGTTTGAGCTTGCTTTGTTCTATTTAAAAGAAGAACTGCTTATATATAGCTGCAATCAGATGCTTTAAATACGATTACTTTTGCCCCAAGTTATAACTTTGGCTTCATTCGATAGGTTTTGTACTTTTAAAGCAATTATTATCAATATATAATAGGCAAAATAAATATAACGCTGGCAACGGACGTTTCTTTTTTTGTCATGTAGTTGTTATTTTCAGCAAAGAGTGAGAAAGTACTTAGAACCTCTAGCTCTAGTTAGTTTGAGTTCACCTTTTCAATGGACAGGTCTAGCTTGTTCGATATGACAAGGAACTGAATTTGTAACTCAGGAAGCCTGTTTTAGAAGGCTAGTTAGGAAAAGGGACCCCGTGTTCTTCCAAAAAACCTATACTTTGCTGGTGAATTTATGCAAATGTTACTTTCTCCCTATGAAAGTGAATCACGTAAGATTTCACTGTTTAGGTATAGTTCTACTCTGAGACAACGAGGGAAGTGTCGTTTAGCATTTCCTGTATCAATCGGCTGACACTCCAACTTGAGAATCGCTTTCAAGTAAGTGAATTGGAGCATAACTCGAAATCAAGCGACTAATTTACACTTCAGTTGAATCGATTCATAATTAGAGAAATGCTCTTTCAATATAATTTTTTTTCAATTTATAAGAGTTGAACTCTAAAAAATATGAGATTATTTTTTTTAGTCACAAATTAGGGATCTAAGTCTTGTGAGATACTTTTTTTTGGGTAAGTTGTAAATGTGAGATACAATTTTTTTTTTATTAAAAGAATGAAAGATGCAAGTTAAAATTTTTCATTAATATATCGAATAATTTTTTGAGCCAATAATATATAGAATAATTGCAAACAATATCCTTCCTTCAAAAAATCACAAATAAAATAAAATATGGAAACCTAATTGAGTGCAGACATCAACTCCGAGCCACCGTGCGAGGCACAAGAAACTGCAGCGTTTTGGTGCCACTCTTTTTTTTTTTTTGGTAGAATGGTGTCACTCTTTTATTTTGACCCGAACGTATCACTCTTTTCTATTCAGTGTTTTGAAACCCGGACCGCACTGGACTGTCGGACCGCTACCTAGAGACTACACCGACTCGTTTTGATGATTTGAACCATTTTCGTGGTTGAACCGGATCGAACCGGCAATTAAGCCAGAAACCGGCTTTGAGCCGGAAACCGGAACAGTTCCATGAGAACTGGCCGATTTTTTATATATGATTTTTTTATTTTATAAATTAATTAAATATTATTATTTTGCAATATTAAAAATATTTTTTAAAAAAAAACCTTTTTTATTCCTATTAAATACTATTAATACTCCTCATTTTTATTATTTAAACATAATTTACATTTTTAGATATTAAAAAAAATTTATCCCTATTAAACATTATTAATATTCCTCATTTTCATTGCTTAAAAAAATCCCTTTTAAACATTAAATTAATGAGAAACGAAAATGACAAATAAGTTCATATTACCTTATAATATGAAACAAAAAAGTTTTACTAATTATCTTATAATATGGAATTGAAAGAGTATAAACTATTATAATATATTATAAACTTATCAAGCATTTGACAAATTTAATGTAATGGATAAGTTTATACATTATGATTCTTTTATATATCAAACTTTTATATAATTTTAATTAATTGACGTGGTTATATATCTTTTTTATTACATATAATATGATTTTTTACATAATTATTACGTCATCGGTTCAACTGCCGGTCCAACCGGTTGAACCGTAAAAATCGTGACCCGATGACATTTCCGGTTTGATGTTCGGTCCGGTTTTTAAAACATTACTTCTATTCACGGACCCTCTCTATGGATTTTCATCAATCTCACAAAATCTGAACCGACCAATTTTAACGTGGATGGCCCAAGATTTAAGACTTTTTATTTTGATTTCTTGAAATAATATCATCATTTAAAAAAAAGATAATTATAAAATTATTTCTGTTTTAAATCCTACAACTAATAAAATAAAAATATAATAATAAAATAAAAATTAAATCTAAACTGTTCAGTCGAATTGAAAATGAGCATTGGGTGCTCATATGCGTTTCCTCTGTCCTCATGTGCACACCCAAGCCCAAACTTTATAATACATAATAAAGATATTTTTTGGGGCAAAAGATAAAATGAAAATATCAGAAGTTGATAGATAACTGTAAAAATAATCTATTTTTATTATCAGATATATGTACAAAAATAAAATTTAAATAATTAACTTCAATTTAATTGAAGAGTAAGTTAAAAAATAAAGATCTTATGAGTCTTAAATTATATTATTAATGATAATCATTTGCAATATTTGATTTTTTTATGAATATTTTATATAAATATATTTTAATTTTTAAGTCTTAACTTGAGAAGTATTTGTTCATTTTAATTTTCCAAGGAATGATTAATTGTAGATTTTGAAAGTCAGGCCAAAAATGTAAAGATTTAAAACATTCATGAAAACGATAATAAGTCTTAAATTTTTTATTAGCTAAATAACTAATATGAGTTTGAAAGGAAAAAAAAAACAATAACGTCTTTAATTTCTTATAAACAATGTGATAATAATTTATATTTTCAAAACAATTATGATTATAATTTTTAAATTTAAAATTTAAAAGATTAAATCTGCAGATGTGATTTTCTGTTTTGCTCTGACGAATATGCAGTGACAGTATAATATTTTCATTTTGTATTAAACACAAGTAGTTGTAGATACATGGAAAAAAGAGTGATGTTGGTTAATTACTAATACTTCACAGGCGAAACAAAAATATTAGTCCCTCTAGTCTGATTTACAAGATACTATGATATGAACCTCTGTTCCGTCAAAAAACTGAGAAACTATTCCACCTTACGTATCCCGTGCCCTTCGTTTACACTTATCTTTTTCCTTTTATTCACCATCTCCCGACCGTTAAGATTAAACCGTCTTCTCCCTGTAACCCCTAATTTATCGGAATATTTTATAAATTGCCATTATGGAGTATCACGCTCTTTTAGCGTGATCCTTGATTTTTCGCCCTGCAGTTATGATTCCGTAACTGTTATGGCCCCATAACTACTACCCCAAGCCGAGTGTTTTTAGGGCAATACAGTTTTGATGAAGAAACCCGTAGTCGGCAATATGGCCGAGATGTTGTTTAGTCGGACGACCTTCTGGCCATATGATTACTCGGCCTTATCGTTCAATAACCGATGTATTACCTGGTTCATTACGCTTAATCTCGGCCTCCGAATTATAGCCTGGTGTATATGATCCCGGAAAGTAAGGCTTCAAAAGGGCGTATATCCACCTCGGACTTGTAACCTCGGCACGCTCATTTCGACACGCACACTAGCCCCCCGAGCCTCGAGTCCAATCTGGATGAGAGGGTTCTGAATCTTGTGGTCGACTAAAAACTGGCTTTTTGAATTTAAATCACTCCAGTTCCTTAGGGATTCCAGAACCTTCCCAGAGGCTCTTTGACATTTTGGTTTCTGATATGGTAATGTGCTTACATGTACAGCTGCGTGCAGTGTTATTTAATGCTGCGTCTTTTCGTCAGCCAAATCACGTTCCCCAATGGTGACGATTGGCTCCCCCAAAGTCATGATTAATTTGCTCGTTTTTAAGGAGGAGTATATGTATTGGACTTGGGTGCTCATCCTTTTATTTCAACCTACATCTGCTTTTCATTTTCTCTGAATCTCTTCATCGTCTTTGGCCTCCTTTTCCTTGCCCCTTCCGTCATTTTTCCAGGTACGCCCTCTTCTGTGTTTTCCCCTTTTCTCAAGTACTTCACACTATTCTATACCTTTTCCACCCACCATGAGTTCAAACCGAGGATCCGAGGCATCGGCTGGGTCGTCCTCTCATCGAATCCTGATTGAGAGGGAGGTTCTAGGCATCGGAGAAGAACCTTTACCGTCGAACTCTTCTTTCCCTAGCACAGAGTTGAATTTTCGTCTGGCCGACTTTCCGACCGAAAGTGAGGCTTCATCTTCAGCTACTACTGTTCAGGTGGCCGTACAGAAGCCACGAAAAGTCACTTCCAGAGTTCAGAGAGACCCAGCTCCTGACATTCGGCTTCCGGGATATTATTGGGTAAAAGGAGAAGTTGGATCCTACCATTCTAAATTTCGGACTGCCGAATCCATTGTAGAGCTGAGGAAGTCGATTTCTCTGGCTAGCACACAAACAGAAGAGGCCGTGATTGCCGAGCCGTGTGCTGAAGATGAGCACGTGTTCCTGTCTACGTTGCCAGTACAAACGCATTTTACATATATGTATAGGACATTATTTGAATCATTGGAAGTTGGTCTTCCTTTCTCGGAGTTCGAGTGTGCTGTTTTAAGGGCGCTGAACGTCGCTCCGACTCAACTTCATCCCAACAGTTGGGCGTTTCTAAAAGCTTTCAAGGTCCTGTGCAGAAAATTGAATATGACACCGACCGCCCCAAAATTTCTCTACTACTATCAAATCCGATTTGGAAATAAGATCGGCTGGATTTCCCTTAGTGGTATGAATAAGAAGGGGATAATCGGTCCGTATACCTCGTCATATAAAGACTTCAAAGGAAGTTTCTTCAAAGTGCGCCCAGCCGAGGGTTACTCGGATATGTTCTTCGATGAGGGGGGGCGGTCCAGGTTTCCTCTTTATTGGACTCCGACTCGCATTAAGTTTCAGTCCTGGTGTTACGAGGCTATGTCGGCATCCGAAAAGGCGGATGTCGGCAAGTTAAATAAATTACCTCGTCCTCTGAACTGCAAAATCTTACTTAGACTCCCTTACTCTTCAACCCCTAATAAAGATTTTAAACGTGAGTGCTGATTTTCTTTTATCTTGTGCTACCATACTTGTTTCAGCTTCTAATATATGTTTTCTATTTTGCAGTGGTGATGGGGAAGTTCAACTGGCATTCGATAAAGAACATGGCCCCATCAGCAGGACCAAGTGCTGAGAAGTTGCAGGCTCACCCTGATAAAGAAGAGAGAGGTCGTGCCGAAGTAATGGCAACAGCTGAGGTTGTTGAGATTCCTTCCTCTTCACGAAGCCCCCCGAGCAAACGTGCTCGACTTCTGACCACCGACGAGGAGCTTGTATCTTCAGCTCACCAATCTCCCCTGCCTTCTCCTGTTAGACGCTTGCTTTCAAGCATTGATCCAAACATTGCCAAGCTTTTCAAGAGTAGCGTTCAGGAAATCGGTGACAAAGAGACCTTGCAGCGATTGGGTCCCAAGGCTGTTTTGGAATCCATGTCGGCTATGTGCCTGCGCGCTGCGAACATGGCCTCGTTTTGTGGGGAGGAGTTGGAGGAGAGCGACCGCCGTCTGAAAGCTGCTAAGGCCAAGCTTCTGGAAGTAACCAGTGCGAAGGACAAGGCTTCCTCGGAGCTTGCCGAAGCTTCAAAGTCTCAAGCAGCTCTTCTTCTGCAGGTGGAAGAACTGAAAGGGTCCCTCGCTGTTGCCGAGATGAAAGTGCAAGTGGTCAAAAAGGAGCGGGATGCCCTGACGACTGAGATTGCTTGGGCAAAGAGCGTTGAAGCTGAATCCTCGGCCCTTGCTGCTAACTTGCAGAAGGATTTGGAACAAGCGAAGAAAAAACAGGCCGAGCTTGAGGCTGACGTTCAGGAAGCCGTGCAACAAATAATGAAGGAGCACGTAGAGGGCTTCCATAAAGCACTTCGTCAGGTGCATCTCTTCCTGCCCAAAATTGAGCTCTCGGCATTTGATGTAAATAAAGACGTCAAAGATGGTGCGCTTGTGGATGAGGAAGAATTGTAGGATACAAAAAAGGGAATGTTCCTACAGCTTCGGACTGCCCATCTCCTTGACTATCTATTTCTTTTCTTTACCTTGATGTATTGTTCAGACTTATTTCTAATCAATGATAACAATCTTTTGTCGGTTCCTGACGACCTGACCACGTTCAAATTTTTGATAAAGTTTAACATAATCCCGCAGTTCGTTCTCGACTAAGATTTAATTTAGCCTCTCGGTTCATTTTTGGCCGAGTTTACGATAGAAACCTTGGTTCATACTTGACCAAGTTTCAATTCCCCGATTCATACTTGACCGAGTCTTTAACAAAAATTTGGTTCAAACTTGACCAAATTTAATTTGAGTGCCTGGTTCATACTTGACCGAATTTTTAACAAAAATTTGGTTCAAACTTGACCAAATTTAATTCGAGTGCTCGGTTCATACTTGACCGATTTTTTAACAAAAATTTGGTTCAAACTTGACCAAATTTAATTCGAATGCTCGGTTCATACTTGACCGAATTTTTTAACAAAAATTTGGTTCAAACTTGATCAAATTTAATTCGAATGCTCGGTTCATACTTGACCGAATTTTTAACAAATTTTTAGTTCAGACTTGACCAAATTTAATTCGAATGCTCGGTTCATACTTGACCGAATTTTTAACAAATTTTTGGTTCAGACTTGACCAAATTTAATTCGAGTGCTCGGTTCATACTTGACCGAGATAGATGAATGTAATCATGACAAAGAATTTCCTTTATTGAAGTAGGTAGGCATGCCTCGTCAAAACCTTCTCGGCCAAAACTCTTTTTAACAAATCTTTTGGGACAAAAGACCGAGTTAGGAAAAAGAGTACCTCGCCCTCCTTGCATACATCAACTAACTAAAATAATTTTTGAGGTGAGAGGCATTCCATGTCCTAGGGATTGCTTCTCCTGACAGCTTTTCTAATCTATATGATCCATTGCCCAACGCTTCAGTAACCCGGTAAGGTCCTTCCCAATTGGCAGCTAGCTTTCCCTCGCCGATGTTCTTCCTTACTTCACTCTGCTTTCTCCAAACGAGATCTCCACTAACAAAACTCCTTGGTTTAAGCCTAGAATTATAACGCCGAGCCGCTCTTTGCTTACAAGCTTCTTCCTGTATACGTGCGTTTTCCCTGACCTCTTCGGATAGATCTAGTTCAACTTCCATGTTTTCCTGGTTCATATGTTGGTCGGGGAGTATTCGCCTAAAGGACGGCTCTCCCACTTCCACCGGGATCATTGCGTTTGCTCCAAAAGTCAACCTAAAAGGGGTTTCTTTGGTGCTTGACTGAGGCGTGCAACGATAGGCCCAGAGGATGCTCGGCAATTCCTCGGCCCAGGCCCCCTTTGCCCTTCCCAATCTCTTCTTGAGTTCTCCGAGGATAACCTTGTTCGCCGCTTCTGCCTGTCCATTAGTTTGGGGATGCTCGACCGAAGACACTCGATGCTTGATACCGAGCTGTTCATAGAATTGCTTCAGGTTTCCATCAATAAACTGCCTTCCATTATCAGTAACCACCGAGTGAGGAATCCCATACCGACAGATAATATTCCTCCATACGAATTTCCGTACTTGCTGTGCCGTGATCTTAGCTAACGATTCCGCCTCAATCCATTTAGTGAAGTAGTCTATGCCCACTAGTAAGAACTTGACCTACCCTTTGCCCATCGGAAAAGGTCCGAGAATATCCATTCCCCAGACCATGAATGGCCACGGAGACGTCATTGTGTGCAATTCTTCTGGCGGTGCATGGCGCAGACTACCAAACCTTTGGCACTCATTACACTTCTTACTATACTCGGTACAATCAGCTCGCATAGTGGGCCAATAATAACCGGCCCGGATTACTCTTGCTGCCATAGATCTTCCACCAGTATGCATCCCACACACTCCTTCATGGATTTCGCTCATAACATACTTCGCCTGTTCAGTAGTGAGGCATTTTAAAAGGGGAGTTGAGAATCCTCGCTTGTATAAATCTCCTCCCATTATTATGTAATGGGAAGACTTCATCTTCAACCTTCTTGCTTCATTCTGGTTGCTGGGTAAGGTCCCTTCGGCCAGATAGTTCCAAATAGGGGTCATCCAATCCCGATCCGGGCTGTCTCCGACCATAACCTCATCAAGATCGACACTGGGCTGATGTATTGTTTCCCTGATGATCATCTCATGTTGCCCGAACTTTTTGACATTAGCCAATCTGGATAGCAGGTCAGCTCGAGAGTTCTCTTCTCTTGGAATGTGCTCAATCGCAAATTCTTGAAAGCATTCAGCCAATCATTTTACCTTGTTCAAGTACCTTGCCAGCTGTGGATGTTTAGCCTGGTAAGCCCCCGAGACTTGTTCAGAAACCAACTATGAGTCACTCCAACACCTAACTTGCCTCGCTCCCACTTCTTTAGCTAGTTTTAAACCAGCAATGAGAGCTTCGTACTCGGCCTGGTTGTTCATGACTGAGAAATCGATTTTGAGAGACTGCTCCAAAATTAATCCGCCAGGTCCTTCTAGAATGATTCCCACTCCGCTCCCCTTAGTGCTGGAGGAGCCATCTACATAAAGTATCCATCTGGCCCCGTCTTTGGAATCGACGGATGGAGTAAGTTCAGCGACAAAATCAGATAGACATTGCGCCTTAATTGGCCCTCTAGGCTCGTATCTTATACCGAATTCTGACAACTCGATTGACCACGAGATCATTCGTCCAACTAATTCGGGTTTCCTCAGGACCTGCTTTACGGGGTGGTCAGTTTTCACAATAACCTCGTGACTTTGAAAATAAGGTTGTAACCTTCTCGCCGATGTGACCAGAGCCAAAGCTAACTTTTCAATAGTCTGATACCTTGTTTCTGCGTCGTATAGTATTCGGCTGATGAAATATACCGGTTTTTGCTGTTTGTCGATCTCTTGTACCATCACCGAGCTTATTGCATGATCAGTTACCGACATATACAGTAGCAATTCTTTGTTGGGGGTCGGCCGATTAAGAATTGGAGGTGCCGAAAAGAAGCCTTTGAAATTCTGAAACGCCTGCTTGCATTCCTCATTTCACTCGTACCGCGCGGCCTTCTTAAGCAACTTGAAGAATGGCTTAGCTTTCTCCGCTAACCTTGGTATGAAACGTGATAGTGATGCTAGTCGCCCTGTCAGTTTCTGCACTTCTTTTATGTTGTGGGGGCTTCTCATGTCAATAATAGCTTTGCATTTATCGGGATTGGCTTCAATACCCCGATGTGTTAACATGAATCCTAAGAATTTCCCTCCGTTTACTCCGAATAAGCATTTCTCAGGATTTAACCTCATGTTGTACTTCCGTGTTCTTCCGAACACCTCCCCAAGGTCGGCAGCATGTTTAGAGGGATCTTCAGACTTCACTACCATATCGTCAACATACACTTCTAGGTTTCTCCCAATCTGATCCTGAAATATTTTATCCATCAACCGTTGGTAAGTAGACCCAGCATTCTTCAGTCCGAACGGCATCACCTGATAACAATAATTAGCGTTCTCAGTCATGAACGCGGTTTTCTCCTCGTCAGGGGGGTATATCCTTATCTGATTATACCCGGAGTAGGCATCCAAAAAGCTAAGCAGGCCACATCCTGACGCTTCATCTATAAGCCGATCTATGCTCGGGAGGGGGTATGTATCTTTCGGGCATGATTTGTTTAGGTCAGTGTAATCCGTGCACATTCTCCACCTTCCATTTGCCTTCTTCACGAGCACCACATTGGCCAACCACGTTGTATACTCAATCTCTCGGATGAATCCAGCATCAATCAACTTTACAGTTTCTTCCCTCATTGCCTTCCACCTTTTCTCGCCTACCTGCCTTTTCCTTTGCGCTATCGGCTTAGCTTCAGGGTACACCGCAAGTTTGTGGCATAAAAAATTTGGATCAATTCCCGGCATGTCTGAAGAAGTCCATGCGAACAAATCAGCATTGTCCTTCAACATCTTTGTTATCTGCTCCTTGATCTCACCTCCGAGTTTACTTTCGAGGCTAGTGCACCGGTCTTCACCGGTGAGCTGAAATTTCTGTAATTCTTCAATAGGCCTTGGCCTTTGGTCCTGCGCATCAAGTCGAGGATCAAGCTCCACCAAGTTTACTGATGTTGTATCCCTTTTCATATGTTCACTGCCGCCAACCACCCTTCCTCTGGTGACTTTCAGACTATCCACATAACATTGTCTTGCAACCTTTTGATCCGCCTTTATTGCGATTATGTTTCAAACAAAATGAAACTTATGAAAACTGAAGAAATTCGTCTGAAACAATGTCAAAGTTCATTTGAAATTAAGATTATATTGAGTTTCAAAATTGCTCACTGACAGACGAACTTTGAACATGAAAATTCGAATTTCAGAAGCTAAGGTTGTGAGTCTATTACAATGACATGTTGACATGCGAATGACAGTGTTTATAAATTCGAATGTTAAAATAAGTCTAAAAAGAGGTCTCTTTGACAGACGAACTTCACTCTTTTAAAGTTCGAATTTCGAAGTAAATGAACTACTGTGCTGTTTGAGGCTGCTGCGGACAGATGAATTTTGTGGTTCCAAAATTCAAATTTTGAGGGCACTGTAGTAAATTGAAAATACTGTTCACACTTAACAGAAAAACTTTCTTCTTGAAAATTCATATGTCACAACATGGAAACACTTTCTAAGTTTCAAAATTCGAATTTCACTTCATGAACAGACGAACTTCAGTATTTCAACGTTGGAAGCTTTAACCTTCGGTTCCTTCGAAATTCGTCTATTGACCAACCAAAATTCGAATTTCAGTATGTCAGAAGCATTAAATGCGGTTGGTTAACGGATAGTTTTTCAGAATAACCGTTGGATAACTTCTCTAACGGATAGATTTTGTTTCTAACGGACATTTGAGACCTAAATCTATAAATATAACATCATTTGAAGTTATGGGTAACAAATCAAACTTTGTATATACTGAAACTCTGCCAAATTTTCTACTCAAAGACTTTTACCCTCTTACTTTAATACTTGTACTTTAACTTTCACATTCACTCTATTCTAGAGAGTTTTATCTTTGTAAACAATCTAATTTTCATCTCGAAGATAGATTTTCTTGTGAGGAGATATCATAAGGGATTGTAAAGCACTTTGTGAAAGTGCAGAAAGTGATGAGTGAACTTTAGAAAACAGAGCACTCACGTTGAATTCTTGCTGAATAGTGGAAAATCTCAAGTGGTGTCTTAGGGACTGGATGTAGGTCAAGAGTAGAGGCTGAACCAGGATAAATATCAGAGTTTTCCTTCTCTCTATCACTACTCTTTCATCTTACTGCTTTATACTCTATTTTTCTATCATACCTTGCTTTCTTCATTGTTTTTAACTTTGTGCAGAAAATTTTTAATCTTCTCAATTCACCCCCTCTTGGGAAGTCAGCCTAACTAACAACAACCTTGGCAAGAAGAGGCTTAATCCTATTAGTGATCACCTTAGCAACCATTTTATAGATCACATTGCATAACTAATAGGGTGAAAATCCCGTATTATATCAGGATGCTCCTTTTTAGGAATAAGAGTGATAAGTGTGGCATTGATACTACTAATGAAATCAGGATTCTCAAAAATGCGGCAAGTGAAATTCTGGACAGATTCACCTACATGTTGCCATTGAGATTGGAAAAAGATAGCATGAAGTCCGTCTGGACTCGGGGCCTTCGAAGCACCCATGCTAAAGATGGCGCTCTTAATTTCTTCTATAGTAACTGGCAAGCCGAGACTCCTATGGGTAGCTTCGTCAATTCTAGGAAAGGAGACCCCACACATGAGTTCCAAAGCTTTAGCATTAGTCTCTTTAAATGTGACATCCTTAAAATGTTAAATAACTAAACATGTATAGGGAATTTGCAAAAACAGGCATACATCATTTTACGTGAAATAAAGCAAAGAGGTTATTTTTCCCGATTGGACGAAAAAAATGAAAAATTACATTTTTTCCTCTAAGAATTATGGAAATAATAATTTTGTCTCCAAGCATATAAGAATTCACGTGGGGAAGAGTAGTCAAACATTTTGACAAAAATTACACCTAATGACTCGAAAGTTTTAAAAATTATAAATTTGTCCCAGGTTTAGGACATTTTTATAAATATGAAAAATTATAGTCAAAATGAAGCTCTCAATGAGCTAAGACCAATGGAATATAATATGGAATTTATTAATATCAAAATAATATTTATTGAGTAATTATGATTTAATATTAATCTCTTACCCGATAAATGTCAGTTTGGACTGCAGAAAGAGGTAGCATTCATTCAAGAAAAATGTGTGGGTCTTATATTGGGACCAATTGAGATAAGTATATTATGGTAATTTTATGTCCCAATATGATTATAATGAGTATCCCAATAATAGTAAAACATACTACTAAAGTAGCTTTATTTATCCAAATTAATTTAAGATATATCTGGATAAAAAAAAGTACAATATTTTTGAAGTGAAATATTTCCTATTTCGTGCTCCACAAGCTACACATGACAAAATAACATTAATTTATTATTTTCATGAATTTGCAAGAAAAATCAAGAAGCTTTGGTGGCATGATTTCATTGGTTGGCTTCTTTTATTTATACTCCCTCAAGTTGGATGTTTTGGACACTTAGAGAGAGGGAAGAGAAGCTGCAGCAAAGGTGGAGGAAAGGAAGGCTTCGTAGGTGAAGGAAAAAAGAGAAGAAAAAGGGAATGAAAATCCAAGAAAAAAAAAAGGTATGTTTGCAAGTTTGCAATTTTCAAGTCTTCTACCATAGTTTCTTGGTAGTTTGAGCTAGTTTCTTTGAAATTTCTCCTCCTTAACTTGCTATCCAATCTGGCCAAGCATGATTAATGGGAAGAAAAGTTGTTTCTAAACCATAAAATCAAGAGAAAGTATGAGATTTTTCTAAAGGAAACAAGTATGGTATGTTTTAAGTAAGTTTGTGAAAGAACCATTCTTTTTCTTTTGGAGCAAATTTTTGGCCAGATCATTTGAGTGTCTTAAGGTTGGAATTTCATTAATTTGATGGCAAAAATAAATTTCCCATGATGAAAAACCTTAAAGACAAGGGTTGATTCAAAGATAGAGCCTAAGATAAAGAGTTTGAGAATTTAGGGGTTTCAAGAGTTTTATGAGAGCATTTTGTGATTAGCCATGAAATCAGTGGCTTGAGCATGTGTTAATGATGTTTAGGGACTTGAGGAAGGTTTGGTTTGAAGAGAAAAGTCAAGTGCAAGTACCAAATGCAGTTAAGTTTCATATTCTTCCTTTATGTTCTTTCATTATCTTTCTATGATTACATTGTGTTGCCATATTGAAATTGTGATTTCTTTGATTGGTTTTGGCTGTAAAATGAGGGGTTTTATTCCCCAGGATATCCATTTTCTAACCCATTATGCTGCCAAAATTTTTATAGTCAATGTAGCAATTTATTGTTTAAATGTGATTGATGTGATTATATGTGATCAAATGTGAGTTTATTTGACATGATTGATATAATTGCATGAAATCTAACTTGCTACTGAGATTGTCCCCCAATCTCACCTCCTCAACTATCCCAAATAATAGGTACAAGCTATGACAAATGAGTCCAAAGAAAAGGCAAGGAGAATGAAGAAGAGAATTATGCTTGATAGTGTTTTCAAGTTATGAGTGTATATTTTGAAATTATGTATAAAACTATGTATATGCTTTTAGTTCTGTGCCATTATGCTATTATGTTCTTATGAGCATTATGAAATGTTTGGTATGGATTTGAAACATGGAATGATCATGTGAGCTTATTATGAAATCTACTTTGCCATATTATATTGCTAGAAGTTCATTTTGTAGCAATGAAAATAAAGTTAACACTATTTAATTGAAATAGGGAAAGTAAGTCAAGTGTTATATATTCCCTGAAACTAGAGAGAACAAGATTTCCAATGAGCTAAAGAACACTTAATTTGGATATATGTACGATTTATAGTGTAATTTTAAAGTTCAGGATCAAAATTGGACACTGATGTGAAGGTTACTAATTTTACTGAATATATTACTTCTCTTTGAAGAGTGATATAAAATCGTACAGAGCTCCAAAAATTTAGTGGCTTATATTTATGAAAATATCTATCTTTTGAGGTTAATATACCACTAGTTTGAGTTCAATTGGAGCTATACAATGAGATATATACAAGTTTACCCAAGACTGTTCTAGAAAAAGTGAAGTTATGATCCCTAGTTATTCAAATTGATGCTGTGTCATGTATAGACGAAATAAATGTATAAAAAAAATATGAAGGTAAGTAGACATAGATATCTTTCCAATGACATATAGAATATATGATTTGGCTCAATATAGAGTTATATATGAAAATTTAAAGTTAGGGCTAAAATCCTGAAAAAGAGAGAAATGACCATTTGGATAGTATAAGTTTGAGCAATATAATGTACGAATTGTTCAAGTTAAAGGAAATTTTCATATTTTTATCTTGTATATCATGTTTCTAGCTTCATTTAGAGACTTGAGCTACATTGATACAATTTTTCTGACTTGAGTTATGATTTTTCAAAAATTAAGAACCAAATGAATAGTACAACATTTTTTTATTTAAATATTTTGGTTTTATTAATGGTTCAAGCTTTTAATATGAGCTAATTAGACATTGTACATACTATAATATATGAGAAAATATATATAAAAGTAAGGTGTTACGTTAAACATGTCCAAGAAGAATTTCGCGGGCATACACTTCAGTCTTTTTTGTTCATGGACCCACACACCCATATCATCCATCAAAGATTCCACCTTATTAATCCTTCGTCTACCATTAGCCCGTAAATGAAAAAAACGTGAAGTCTTGTCACCGTACAAGGCCCATTGGTTACGGGCTTTTTGAGCCCACATGATTTCTTCTCAAGGATGCCTTCAAGTTCAAGCCATAGACTATTTTGGAGCTATTCTAAAGATCCTGTGAGCCCATATAGTCTAATGTCTTTCTCAAGGCCGTCTATTCATCCCAAGATGTGCCTCTTTCGTCTCCCTACATGGTCGTATACATCAACCTTCCACTTGGAGACAGAGCGAGAGAAATCCTCAACATTTTCTTCCCAACTCTTTTCTAGTTTCCAAGAATCCTTTACCATCCTTTCAAAGTCATTGTTATAGAGCCATGCAGCTTCAAATCTAAAGCCCCGCTGTACTTTACTAGACATAGTTTTATTCTCCATACGAAGCAAAATTAGGCGGTGATTCGATTTGAAGAAAAACATATTCGTGACAGAGGCATCAGGGAAACGATAAATAAAATCACAATTAAATATGATTCTGTCAATCCTACTTTCAGAGAAACCCCTCTTCCAAGTGATGTAAGGCCCATTACAACCATGGCCACCCACATAAATATCTGCCATACAAGAAGCAAACTCTCTGTCTCCAATGGTAAGCACAGGATTGGAAGACTTTTGTTCGATACTCAGAATAATAGAATTAAAATCTCCACCAATGAACCAAGGCCCTTGTAAAGTATTATGAATACTCCTGAGTTTGTCCCATAGCAATCTTCGTTTAACAAAATTTGGATTGCTATATACACACGTAATGTAGAAAGAAGTAATACCTTCATTTACTTGTAAATGGATTAGCTGGTCTGTAACCTCCAACACAGATCTTCAAAATATCATCATCCCAGAGGTCCCCCACTATAGCCATTCGCATCTACAACCTTGCTATGCCTATAACCAAGAGAGCAATCAACACGTTTTGCTTTTAAGCCACTAGCCCGAGTTTCAGTTAAAACCAAAAGGTCAATCTTGTATTTCAGCTTTAATTCCTTTACTAGTCTTGGGAAGCTTTTATTGCCAGTTCCTCGGCTATTCCAGAAGAGACAATTCATTAAGATAGGTTGGGGGAATTTGGCCATGTAAGGCCCATTCAAACATCCTCATCAACGTCCACTTGAAAATCTGGCACACCATTGGGTCTGTCCTCATCATCCTATAGACCAGTCTCATTATCCATATGGATAATGGGCTCATCGGTAATACTGTCACCATCAGGGATAAGCCCATCCTGAAGATATGGGTCTTCGGTCAATGCCACAAACGAATTCTCTCAAGGGACGTTGGTTTGGGCTTTCGTGTGAGTCGTCAATGACGTTACAAACCCATTTTCCTTGGATCTCCCTTCATTCGCTGCATGTAATTTTCCTCTCCTTTGGCTTCGAATACCAACCAATTTCCATTTGCTTCTATTAGTAATGTCTTTGCCAAACGCATGTGACGTCTTAATCATCATTGCCTTTCCCTCTTGACTGCCCTCTTTCAATGCGTGTACGGATGGATCCCGAGCGACACGTGCTTTAGAAACCATACCTTCTCTTTTCGTAAGATCTAAGATTTGTGGGTCACCTCTAACAGTCCCCATAACCTTGTCCTTACCTTTCGAAGAATCCGAGATTCTCTCTCCGTGTCCCAGATTATTTGTGACTGCAGATTTTTTCCGTAACGGCCTCCGTACAATCATCCATGGTCCGTAATCTTCGTCATTTTCCTTCCCTGTGCCATCACCGGCATTTGTTCCAGAACCACCATCGTCTCTCCCTTTCTTCTGAGTTCCTTCGCCATGAGCTATCCTGTCAGCACTGTTTCCTGCATTATCCTTACTTCCCCTTGCAACCCCGTCACCCGTTGAGTGGGACGTTCCGTCATCAGCCTGAACATGAGGATTCCCTCTTTTAAAATCCGGATAGACATCTCTGTGGTTTCCATACTTGCCATATGCAAAGCAAACAAGATGTAGGCCTTCGTACTTCACACGTCTTCTGTAATGGCACCTGCAGAAATATGGCTCAATAACAACTACACCGAGGAGTAGCCGAATAGAATGCTCTGTTATATATATATATATATATTAAAAGACTGATAACGTTCTCCAAATTACAGAGCAATTGAAAGATAATATAAGTTCCAAGAACACAGCAACAAAAACAATAAGAAGAATCAGGCAGCAAAACACAGCAGCAAGAAAGAAGAGATTAGACCCAAGAGAGAGGAAAACACATTTCCTATTTCTTCCCACCCCCTTCAGGTTCTGTTATCCACATAATTATAGCATGGCCCACTTACTCCCTGAAACGCCAGGGCACTTTTCTCGCACGAACACTACGCCTCACCAGTTCACCTTGCGCCTCATTCCTTTTGGGATCATGCGCCACCCATTCATTGTCCTCTTTGTCAGTATTCAGTGCCACCTGTGATATTTGCACCCCACTATTCCCTTTTAACATCACATTTCCCTTCCCATCAAAATCGACCTTGTCTTCAAGGGCGAGCTCAGGGTATTGTTGTTGAAGACTCGTAAGAGATTCCCAAGTGGGTGCTGGAAGTCCTTCCCACTGAATTTGCAATTGAATAATCCAGTCATCATGCACCTTCACTTGCCGAGCATTCAAAACAGAAAGAGGTCGAATAATTGGATCATCTTTATTTGTAACCAATGGAAAATGAATGTGTTGAGCCTGTGGATCACCTTCACAACGTTTAAGTAAAGAGGCATGGAAGATTGGATGCAACTTAGCTTCATATGGTAATTCCAATCTGTATGCTACAGAACCTATACGTTCCAGGACTTTAAAAGGGCCAAAGAACTTCATTCCCAACTTCTGGTTTCTCTGAAGTCGCAAGGATAATTGTCTATAGGGCTGGAGTTTGACAAAAACAAAATCTCCCACCTGATAATGAACTTCGGTTCTTTTCTGGTTAGCAAATCTCTCCATCCGAGCTTGAGCCTTCTGCAAATTAATCTTGAGTGCCGCAAGAAGACGATCACGTGTAGCCAAATGGTGCTGAACTTCAAAGGGAGTATCATCTTGAGCAGAACAAGGAATAATGGAAGGGGGGTCTCGGCCATAAACCACTTTAAAGGGAGTCATCCCAATAGCTGTTTGGAAAGAACTGTTATACCAAAATTCGGCCCAAGGTAAATATTGTACCCACATGTGAGGAATTTCAGCCACAAAGCACCTCAGATACATCTCTAGGCATTTATTCAAAGCCTCGGATTGCCCATCAGATTGTGGGTGGTATGAAGAACTCATATTAAGTGATGTGCCTTGCAGTTTAAATAAGTGTTTCCAGAATTGGCTGGTGAAAACCTTGTCTCTATCAGACACAATTGAGTGAGGGACACCTTGCAACTTAACTACATGCTGAATAAAGGACTCTGCTACTTGTTGAGAATTATAATTGGTTTTCAAAGGGGCAAAGTGAGCAAACTTAGATAGACGGTCAACAACTACCATAATAACAGTGTAACCCCTTGAAATGGGTAAACCAGTTATGAAATCCATAGCAACATCTTCCCATACCTGATTTGGGATTGGGAGTGGACTAAGCAACCCAGCTGGATGTAATTGAGAAGACTTGGCTCTTTGGCAAACTTGGCAAAGCTTTATAAAATTCTGAATTGCAGACCGCATACACTTCCAGTAGAAATAAGTGGCAATTCGTGCATGAGTACGGAGTACACCTGCATGTCCCCCAAGTGGAGAGCTATGAAATTCTAACAATATTTTCTGAATAACATCTTGGGCCTGTTATGGAATGACCAACCGATTTTTCCACCACAGAAATCCATGTTTGAACCGATAATGAGGAAAAGAGGAAGGATCTAATTGATACTGTTGAATTAGTTGCTGCAGCTGTGGGTTTTGAGCAATCTTGCTCTTGATTTCTTCAACAATGGTAGCATGAGGCATGGTAACAGCCATATGGAAGCTGCGAGAGAGAGCATCAGCAGCTTGATTAGAATTTCCAGGTTTGTATTCAATGGTGTAAGAGTGCCCCAACAACTTAGGCAAACATGCTTCTTGCTCCGGTGTTTGGATGACTTGCTGGTTTAGGTGCTTTAAACTATGATGATCCGTCCGGATGATGAAATGGTGGCCAAAAAGATAATGGTGAAATTTGGATACTGCTTCAGATATAGCATACAGCTCCCTAGCATATACTGAATGCTTCTGCATTTGGGAGGAAAGTTTCTTAGAAAAATAAGCGATTGGTCTACCATCTTGGGATAGAACCGCTCCAATTCCCAGCCCCGATGCATCTGTTTCCAGCACAAAAGGTTTGGCAAAATTCGGCAATGATAAAACAGGGGCCTCAGTTAAGACACTTTTGAGCTGATTAAAGGCATTTTGAGCTTTTTCATTCCACATAAACCCATCTTTTTTTAGCAAATCAGTCAATGGACTGGCTACTGAAGCATATTTCTTTATAAAACGACGATAATACCCCGTTAGCCCCAGAAAAGCTCTAACTTGTGTAATAGAAGTTGGAATAGGCCACTCTTTTACATCTCGTATCTTTTCTGGATCCACCTCTACCCCTTGCCCAGAGACAATGTGACCGAGATATGCTATTTTGGTTCTTCCAAACACACACTTAGAAAGCTTAGCATATAGACATTGTTGTTGTAAACAAGTTAATACCCTTTCTAAGTGCTCTAAGTGAAGGACCCAGCTGGAATTATAAACCAATATGTCATCGAAGAAAACTAAGACAAATTTTCACAAGAAAGGCTTAAAAACCTCATTCATAAGAGATTAAAAAGTAGCAGGGGCGTTAGTTAAGCCAAAGGGCATGACCAACCATTCATAATGCCCGTGGTGAGTACGAAATGCTATCTTGGAACGATCCTTCGGTCGCACTAATATTTGATGGTAACCCGATCGAAGATCTAACTTTGAGAAGAACTGTGATCCATAAAGCTCATCAAGCAATTCATCAACTGTAGGGATCGGATATGAGTCTTTAATGGTTACTGCATTTAAGGCTCAATAATTGGTACAGAAATGCCAGGTGCCATCTTTCTTCTTGACCAATACCACTGGAGCTGAAAATGGGCTAGTACTTGGTTGTATAATACCTTCATGTAACATATCATCCACCATTCGCTCAATCTCAGCCTTTTGAGAAAAGGGGTATCTGTATGGTCGTACCTTAACCGTTTTAACACCATCCTGAAGAGAAATCGTATGGTCATGTGTCCTGGTAGGAGGTAATCCCCGGGGTGACTCAAACACAACCCGATGCCTTTGCAATAATTCCTTCAATTCTTCAGATATACCATCAAGGAAGGTGATTGTCGAATCCAATTGTGTTTCTAAGGAGGTTGATTGTAGCACATATAGCTCAGCAACAGCCTTGGCGGCTTGAATTCTCTGCATATGGTGGTAAGAAGCAGGAGTGGGTAAAGTAGACTGAATACCTTGCAAGGTAACCAAACGCTCATCATCATAAAACTGAATGTATGCCTCCTTGTAATTGGCGATATGAGCTCCGAGGGTAGCTAACCACGATGCCCCAATTACCACATCCGTACCAGAAACAGCAAGCACATATGCCGAGAATGAAACCAAGTGCCCATTAATTCGAACCTGTAAGTCCCTTACAATGCCCTCTGCCACCAGAAATTGTCCATTTCCCACCATGACTTTAACTCCGCGAGCTGGTTCAATGGGAAGTCGGAGGTGGCGAGCCACTCTAGGTTGTATGAAACTATCAGAGCTTCCTCCGTCTAGCGGCACTTGAACCCTTGTTCCATTAACAACCCCTAAGAATCAAATAGTCGTGCCACATGGCAACCCATTCATGGCATGTAAAGAGAGGTGATGTTATGTAGCCTCACTTTGATCCTCAGTAGCAACATTTTCCCCTGCTGCAGTGTCCTTTGATTGCTCATCAAGAGGTTCCTCCGGATCTGTCAGCAGTAGCATTAATTGCTTGTTTGGACAGCGATGCCCTCGATAATACTTCTCGTCACAAGTGAAACAAAGACCCTTATCCCTCTTGAGTTGTATTTCAGTGGGAGTGATGCTGCGGATTGGGGTAGGATTAGGAACAACATATCTTGTTGGTACTGTCGGTGGTGGTAGGAGTGGAGGGAGTTTCATAGAAAGAGATGATGATGGTAACACTAGGGGACGAACTGGTCAAGGAGGAGTCGGTGTGGAATTGGGTTTGGAAGCCTGACCAATCTGTTTTGGCCGATTGGAGCTCATTAAATTACCCATACTTGCTCTCTCATCAAATAGTCTCGCAAGACCCACAGCTCGAATCAATGACTTCGGCTCTTGAGCTATAACATCACTCCGAATGGGTTCCTTCAGCCCGCTTATAAAACAATCCAGCAACACATTCTCATTAAGGTCTTTTGAACGGTTTGCCAAAATCATGAACTGTGTATAATATTCAGTAACAGACCCCAATTGAAGTAGCTTAAGGAGTTGGGCTCAAGGTGACTCAAAACGAGACGGACCAAAATGCTCCTCTATAGCTTGAGTGAGTGCGGCCCATGTAGGAACTAGGTTAGCCTTCTGTAACATTTGATACCAAGGAACTACTGTTCCTTCAAAGTGAACAGCAGTGACGGTCAACCTCTGAAAGTCAGGCGTGTCGTAGAAATGGAAAAACTGTTCAGCTCTGAAAATCCAAGTAAGAGGATCCGTGCCATCAAATCTTGGAAAGTCTATCTTCACCTTCTGGATTGGCAAATTATCAAGAGCTACTGAGGTTTGAAGCGATTCCACTTGGGAAGAGTTTCCTCCAATACTTGAGTTGAGTTCTTGTTTGTCCACAGCTTTGCTAAGTCGCTCCATGTGCTTATTCATAGATTCCAATGTGACTTCAATCCTTCCAAGACGACTCTGAGTGGATGCATCTCTCTCATTCAAATTTGAAATATCATCCGAAACTCTCTTTATCTCAGCAGCCATTTCCTTCATCCTTGTGCTCTCAGCCATTCTTCAGTCGTATTTTTATCTCTCAACGAGAGCACCAATGTAATGGCACCTGCAGAAATATGGCTCAATAACAACTACACCGAGGAGTAGCCGAATAGAATGCTCTGTTATATATATATATATATTAAAAGACTGATAACGTTCTCCAAATTACAGAGCAATTGAAAGATAATATAAGTTCCAAGAACACAGCAACAAAAACAATAAGAAGAATCAGGCAGCAAAACACAGTAGCAAGAAAGAAGAGATTAGACCCAAGAGAGAGGAAAACACATTTCCTATTTCTTCCCACCCCCTTCAGGTTCTGTTATCCACATAATTATAGCATGGCCCACTTACTCCCTGAAACGCCAGGGCACTTTTCTCGCACGAACACTACGCCTCACCAGTTCACCTTGCGCCTCATTCCTTTTGGGATCATGCGCCACCCATTCATTGTCCTCTTTGTCAGTATTCAGTGCCACCTGTGATATTTGCACCCCACTATTCCCTTTTAACATCACATCTTCTCTTCCCAAAAACCGTAATACCAGGTTTCAATTTTTTATGTATGTCCAGTTCTACACAGATGATGCAAATCTTCCTCTCGATGTAATCGTAGTGACCTGATCAACTTTGAGAGGGTTACCTAAAAGCTTCCTAATCTTCCACAGACTATCAGGAGAGAAAAATTCAGTTGGAAGAACTGGCACTCGTATCCAAACAGCAACTCGCCAATGTCCTTCAGCATTCCATGGATCAAAGTTTGGTCTCCAACGCTGCACTAGGAGATAATGATCTGCTATCTTCCATGGCCCTTCCTAATAAGCTAGATTAAGATCTTCTTTATTAGCAAAAGAAACTATGAAATAGCCATTATCGAGGTCAATGGTTTTAAAAGCTTGCTGCGTCTTCCAAATTCTCTCAAGGTGCATTTTCATGCGTGAGAGCGGTAACGACATACCTAGCAGGCGAACTATTAGAGAATTTCTCCAGGGAGCACACCAAGCTTCATATTCCTGTCGTGTAACCTTCAATTCCGGCCATAACTCATCATCTGGGTCTTGTTCAGTAGTCTCTGTTTCAATCCTCCCTGACGAGTCGTTGAAAAAATTCTTGAGACTATCGATATATTCCAACCATGTCTTGTTAAACATCATACTCCCTCTGCCATTGCGGGACGAGACTCTAGTTGGGGTCTCTAGCAACATATTCTTATAAGAAGGGGCTGGTGACAGAGCCCTCCCACCACAATCTCATCTTCAATTACCGGCTTGATTTTCTTCGTACTTCTGACCAAAAAATCCCTTTCCTCATAACTTCTATGTTGTTCTTCCTCTGGCCCTCTGTTTGTCAATTTTTTTTTCACTTTTTACCAATTTTATTCTTATCATTAAATTATCAATTATTATGTGGAAAGAGAGAGGATGCTAACAAAAAAATAATTGACTAATAAAAATGAATTCAGAGTAACAATTTACAAGGTGGATAATAAAGTAATTGAGGATAAAAAGAAAAAAATATTAAAATATGACATAACATCTTGTAAAAAGGACAAAGCAAATCTTCTAGATGATACTATGTAAAAAGGGTCGGCTGAAATATTAGCTTTTAATTAAATGAGAGCAAAACGTTTATATTATATGTAAAATAAAATTGTGGGTAAACACTATATTGAGTTTAGAATATCATCAATTAAAAGCAAGTAAATTTGATGAAAGTGGTGAGCTTTTGGGAGAGCTTCCCCATCACATTATTTTATCTAAATTAGTTGAAGTTTAAATTGATGGCTAAATATTGAATGACTTCAATAAAAAAGAAGCAAGCAAATTTGACAAAAATTTGGACTGATGAATAATTGATTATAGGTTGATTGGAGCTATCAGTATACCCCAACATCACAATCATCCTATCTTATTAATATTATAATTATATTCTTCATTACTTACTATAAATTTTATATTATATCCTAATAATGGTATACTGATGAGAATTATATGGAATATATTGATATATACATAATGGGTCTTGCTGCCCAAAAATTTTCATTGGGCCGATAAAGAATTCGCAACCGAGCCGCCATGCATGCCATGGATAGACGAGAGTATGCAATCCAGTCAATCAGATGGTCAGAGAATAGGGGTGATTGCTTTGACCCAAGCCCCAATTTTGAAATTTCAAGATATTTTATAATCATAAATCAACGGTCATATATTATTTTTAAGAAAAATTGCAGGAGAGAACAAAAGAATTGATTTCAAGAAGATAAATTAGTCCCTTTAACATTTTTTCTATAAACTAAAAGTTAGATGAATTAAATCTCTGAAAGGATATTGTTTTCATCAAAGGCCCAGAAAAAATCAAGGTGCCAAATTATTAAAATGTCACTATCAGAATAAATAATAGCATTTAGATGCATCTAACGGTGGTGAGATTAAAAGCCCATGGACATGTGACCGCTTTTCATATACATTTTTAGATATGAACGAAATATCAGCAAATTAAAAAATTTCTCTCTTTCAGCCATTGATTAGATGATTTATACAATCCCTTTTCTATCCCCCAAATGTTTTTTTTTAAAATTGCAAGTGTTTAAAAAAAAATCACATACTTAAATTTTTATATTTCAAAGTACTCGACATTAATTTTTCGTGGCTCCAATATCAGTAACAGAATTTAATTCTTTTATCTATTGATTACATTATTCATACAACTGCCCGCCATTGATCTCATTTGGGAGCTGTTGCTGCCTGTGGGCGTTGACCGTGACCATGAGTATTCCAAATCCAAGGGCTGAGAGTGGATCTAAGGTTTTTGATAATATCGCACGGCTTGGATGGAAAACTATTGTGTTTGGATGTTATGGGGATCCACTGATCGATCATCAGATGGATCTGGTAGAATTTTTAGAAGAAAAAGGTTTACAAGTGGCGGGACAATTTCAGGGTGAAGAGAAGCATGGAGCTTTGGTTAGCGAACCTACGAAGGCCAAAGCCAAACAGCTATATAACACAGTTAAAAATTTCATTACTCCATTACTGGCTTAGGATTCATAACACAGTTAGGATTACTCATCCCACCAGCATCAGATCAGATCTTAATGGAATGAGAATAACGTTTTTAAGTTTTCTTTTGTCGTCTTGTTGGTTTTCCCCTTTTTCTTTTTTGGTAAAACTTGTTAGTTTTCCGGTGTGCACTTGTTTTTGGGTTTGGGTTGGTTTTAGTTTTGTGTTTGGCTTGGACTTTTATGTTGTGGGCCTCTCTGTTCGTTTTGGCTTCTTGTAGTGTTCACCATTCCTTAATGAAATATTCAGTTCCAAAAAATATAAATTGTATGACCAGTTGTTTTTTTTTCTAAAAGAAAATTTTAGAGCCTGTTTGATTCGTGTTTCCGAAACAGTTTTTCTGTTTTTGAAAATAGAAAACTCAGAAAACTTGTTTGGTAAACCTGTTTTTTATAAACTGTTCTGGAAAACAGAAAAACAAAAAAACAGAAAACGCAGAACAACTTTAAGATGTTTTATAGTTTTTGTTCTGGAAAACACGAGAAAAAGTGAAAAACATCCACCTCACTAATGGTAAAGTTATAAATTTTGAATAACTCATATATCACTCACTAGTTATGATTTTGAGAACAACTATTCAAACAGATTTTTTTGTTTTCTTGTTTTCAAAACTTATTCTCGAAAACAGTTTTACAAGACTGTAAACAGTTTTACAAAACTGTTTTGAGAACAAAAAAATAGAAAATACTGTCAAACAGGCCCTTAGTTAAAGATTTCAGAAACCGATCCTGAAGAAATTTTTCGTCACTGTATAAATTTACTTTGTTTCCCTTTAATTCAGCGAGACTGTGGCGGACAAAATAAAATACATAAAAAAGGTAATAATGCACTAATAAATTTTTTCAACAATGACATATTGTGTATGAGAATCCGACTTTATAATTTTTTAAAAAATTTTGGTGTGAAGAATGATTTTATTTGACTAGTAAGTGATTGGAATAAAAGATTATGGCTTGTAAACTTTGTAAATATCTGTAATTCTATCTTTTATAATTATTGGTGAATCCTCAATCACATTTCTCTTAACACTTTACATTTCAAAGCAGAACACTAAATAGCTTGCCTGATAATGATTAAATGTCAACAACGATTTCAATAATACAGTGATAATCAATAGCTTTGATTAATCAACCACAGCTGCTTAATCCTCCGATGAAGAAATAAAATATTTGAGTACCCCAATGAGTCTCGAAGCCACCGAAGGATCGCCGAACTCAACCCCATGACTTCCCTCTTCTTCAAAATCAGTCGCCACCTTCACTCCCTTCTCCTCCATTAGTCTCACCACTTCTCTTTCTCTGTCAATCAGTGGGTCCCCCTCATTCCCACTCATCATCACCCTCCATCCCATCTCCTTTATCTTCTCCATCGTCTTAGGCCCTTCCCCCACCGTTGGATTACAGTACTCGTGATCACGGTTCGCTCCCATAGGCAACGCCAGCTCCCACATCAAGTCACCCATACACATTGGAAGCATAGGGTTCTTCTCTAGCCTCACTTCTGACTCCGTCCTCTGGATTCCACCGAAAAATGGTTGACGCAATATCAGCCCCTTGATCTTCATCGGCTCCAGATTCTTAACTTCCTCAGCTAAACGTAGACCTGCATGGTAGGCGATCATGCCCCCTGCGCTGTTCCCCATTAAATAACAATCGGAAAAGTCAACGAATTCTCTTAACCAGTCATCAGGGATGGTTTTGATCCAGTGAACCGCCTCAACGGCATCGTCATAGGCCGCCGGCAACCGGTGCTCCGGAGCAAGGCGGTACTCCACAGATGCGACCACTGCTTCGATGCCGCTGGCCATACTCGAACAGAAGTCGTGGAAACAGGAAGAAGCTGCACTACAATAGATGAAGCCCCCTCCATGAAAGAAAACGATAAGAGGCAACTTGTTGTTGGGGGGATATTCCAGTACTTTGCGGGGTAGGAATAATCGGAACCAGGTGTTGTTTGATTGGTTAATGGTGAGATCCTTGGTGAGAACAGGGATAGGAAGGTTGGGATCGGATGTGGGAGATGTTTGTGGGTCTTCGAGGGAGCGAGTGAGAGAACCATCAGAGTTGACCACGATTTGGAGGAGCTGGTAAGGATCAAGGGATCCAGATATGGACATGGTAATAATATAAGAGTATGGGCTTGATTTAATCTGTTTGGATGAAGATGAAGAAGAACTGCTTTTATTGTTGCAATCGGATACTTCCACATGATTATTTCTTTCCCAAGTTGACGTTGAAATGATTCCATTGGTCCTGTACTTTTTATAAAATTAAAGTGGATACCAGCTTTTTTTTTTTTAATATTTTATATTAATATTAAAATGAATTTAGGATTATGAATCTGACTTTATGACAATTATCAACATATTTTATTCAATACATACATATAGGAAATTTAATTAGTACATGTCTTTTGTTTTATTGTAATTGTTAATTTTTAATTTGCTAGCTGTTGTAGTTACGTACTATTATGTTCAAAATATAATAATTTGATTAGTTAATGGTATCACGATCAAAAAAATATATTAAATAGAGATATTTTTTAAAATATATAATAAATACTACGTCATATATTGTAAAGGGTCTTATATTTAGAATCGGAACAAAAGATCCTATATATAGGACCGGAGGAAGTATGAGAGTATTGCACATTAATGGTGAATTATGAGCTTCGTGGTGCAGTGCAGCTAAGTTTTTGGAGAGAAAATTACACATGAGACTGAAATTAATAGAAACCTAGTCAATGTCTCCAATATAAGATGCTTGTTACATTGAAAAAACGTATGTGCTTTTGACAAATAAAAGACTCGAGATTTTTTTTTCTTGGTTAATAGTCTTACCTCTTAACATATATATATTTTTTTCGCCAACCACATTTATCTTTATTTAGTGGGTTTAAGAGTTACTCTCTTTGGTCCTATATATAAGATCTTTTATCTTGATCCTAAATATAAGATCCTTTACAATATATAAGGTAGTATTTATTATACATTTCTAGAAAAATATCCTATTTAATGTATCCAAAGAGAAAGAGAGAGATATTAAATAAGGGTAGTTTTGGAAAAATGTTGGGATTTTCGGAGAAATCGAGGTAGTTAATTAGTTTTAATTCTAATTCTTAATCCGCGTGATTTGATTAAAAAAATCTTATATTAAGGAACGGAGGAGTATATTGCTTTTTAAAAATTATATATGTAATTAATTAATCATTTTGGATTGAGTAATATTAGATACCTAAATCTTATCTTTCTTCATTGAGATTTCGAGATACAAAATAAATTTTAAATGTTTCCTTATAATTTGTCATGTCTGACTTTTTCATGTGATTTATTAATTAGAATATTATTTTTAAAGATCATGCAATACATAAATGTGATAATTCTGATGTAATATTTGTTTCAAGGTACAAAAGAAAAGGATATATTGGAGGTGTGCATGATTAAAGTAACGGCCACTTATAGAACAAAGAGATATAGTTGAAATTAGTTAGAAGCTTTGATTTTATCTAAGATTATTATAACATTCCTAAAAAATTAAAATATATATCCTAAATAAAAACTATTAACCTTGGACTATGGAAACCTTCTCGAAAGGTTCATATACTAAAGACAGGGAGTATTTTTCAATTTTCCTAAACTTGTGTGCGTGTATCCCTATTTGATAAGTTATAAGTAGTCGGGATATCAATATTAATACCGAAGGAGAACAAAAGAGACAGAAGAATTAAGTGATTAATGTGAACAAAAAATAAATAAAGACTCTCATCACAGCTAGCATTCTTGAAAACAATTAATCCACACCTTAGTGCAAATAAAGTGTCAATGGGGCTAAGAACTAATTGTTTTCTCTGCAACTGACACATACATAGTGGAATTATATTGACCTTGCACATAATTAAACATTGGAGTATGTTTTGAATTATCATAGAATATCCATTTACTTTAGTATAAAATTCAAGTTTTTAAGAAGTACTTATTTCAGAAAATTCAAGTTAAATAAATGATATTCTTTGTTTTAGAAAAGCTTATACTAGTAAACTAAACCAAAATCTAATCATAATAAACTATCGTAATAATAAAGTAGATTCGAATATGCATAACGTAAATAAATTGAGAGAAAGAAACAGAATTGCTGTAAAAAAATATAAGAAAAAACTAACATTGTCTTGAATGAATACATATTAAAAGGAATACAAAAATTTCAAGATGATGAACATCATTTTTTTTCTAAATGCCGGTGTAAAAAGGGATGTTTGTAAAAAATGATTTTCCAAATGCTAATCAACTCTCCTTATTAACTCATCTTATCCTCTTCTTTATACATGCTCAAACCACCTTAAACGATTTTCCATCATTTTCTCATCAATAGGTGTTACTTCAATTTTCTCTCGTGTATAATCATCTCTTATCTTATATATTCCTGTATGACCACATATATGTTGAATCAAGTATTTTGATGATTCTAAACCAACCTTCAAGAGCTTGGAATAAAGATATCAAATGTGTACAAAATGGTTCAAGTGAAGAAATTGTTGAAAAATCAGTGCAAGAATAGATGTAGAATGTTTGGTAATATTTTAATTTGAGTAAAAGACTTTGATTTAGTGAAAAGATGTTTTAAAACCTTGATTCTATATTAATTCATAGAATATTTGAAAAACACCCACCAACAGACGAAGTTTGAAAGGTTTATACTGATCTACTGTTTTAAAAATTTGAACTTTGCCTTTGGAAATTCGAATTTCATATTGAAAATAAACAAGTCTGAGAAGAGGCTTCTCTGACAGACGAATTTTGACTTGAGAAATTCATGGAATATATGTTTGAAAAGAGCTTTCTCTGACAGATGAACTTTGGCTTTTGAAAATTCGAATTTCAGATAAAATGCAACTTATGAAAATTGAAAAATTCGTTTGAGAATATGTCAAAGTTAATTTGAAAACAAGTTTAAAAAGAGCTTTAAAATTGCTCACTGACAGACGAACTTTAAACTTGAAAATTTGAACTTCAGACACAAAGCTTGTGAGTCTGTTGTGTTGATATATTGACATACGAATAACAAAATTTATAAATTCGAACTTTAAAGTAAGTTTGAAAAGAGGTCTCTCTGACAGACGAATTTTGCCCTTTGAAAATTTGAATTTCGAGGTGATGAACTATTGTGCTTCATTAAACCAGTTACTGACAGACGAATTTTGGGTTCCAAAATTCGAATTTCAAAGGCACTGTAGCAAAATGAAATTACTGTTCACACTTAACAGAAAGACTTTCATTATGAAAATTCGTATGTCCCAACATAGAATCATTTTTTAAAGATGAAAATTCGAATTTTGCTTCATAACAGACGAACTTCGGGAGTTCAACGTTAAAGACTGTAACTTTCAGTTTCTGTAAGATTCATCTGTTGACCAATTCAAATTCAAATTTTGAGTATCAGAAGTATTAAATGCGGTTAGTAAACGGATAGTTTCTCAGAGTAACCATTGGGTAATGTCACACCTTAACCTTAGGAACCATTTACTATTCATTATTAGTAGGTTAGATTCTAATTAGATGTATTTGGAAGCAAATTTGGGCCAAATTCAAAAATTCCAAAAATTTACCAAAAGTCACTATTTATTTGGTAAATATAAAAATTTCGCTGAAATTTAAAAAATCATAACTAATTCTAGAAAAATCGTTTAAGGGTGGTTCAAATTGCTTTATTCATCTCTTAAAATACTCTATAAGAGAAAAATATTAATTTGGAATTTTATTAGGCAGATTACTACAGTAAATTTCGTGAATTTACTTGCTATTTTACCCTACTTTTTCCAAATTTCATTCTCTAAAATTCCATAATACCATACTTTCAATAGTAGTCACATAACACATATAAAATTGATCCAAAACATACTTTTATTCATCATCTAGGAGTCACACATAATTTACATAATTGTGACATAAAATGTCATTATACTTGATATTATATAAGTATCCAAAATACCCTTCCTATATCTAAACATTTCTTCATGGGTCCTCCTTTATCTCCTTGCCTTTCACATGAATTGAACCTAATCATGGTTAGATATTTGGTGGGGTGAGATTTAAGAAAATCCCAATAACATCATAATCTCATTCTTAGCATAATATTTAAAAATAATTGCAAGAAACACGATTTCATTTTGGCATGGTAACATTTAGGATCAAAAGGCATCTTTTAGCATGTTCATCATGTTCTTCACATGTTCATGCTTGTTCATGCAAAATTCATAGCATATTCATCATTCTTTCACTATTTTGATCCAACATCATCATCATATTCATAACATAAACATGTTTTCTACCTACCAATCATAGAAATACAAGATCTAACAACCATTTAGAAATAAAATGCAAGAAAGGGAAAAGATGTTACCTTAAACTTGCAAATTTTCCTTTCCTCTTCTCCTCCTTCTCTCTATAACTCACTCTCTCACTAATATATGGTGGATTTTCGTTTTTGGGTGTGAATAATGGAGGGGAGGAAGAGCCTATTTATAGACAACAAGAAGCAACTCCATCCATTTGATTAACTTTTGATCCAAGGGCCAAAATTGCACTACATCATCTCTTTTCTCCACCATACACCTAATTTCTTCACATAATTGTTATCTAATTAATTTTCCCTCTCTTGTCATTAATTTGAATGCCACTTTTATCTCCAAATAAGGTAAATATTGCATCATTATGCTTACATAAGCCTACTTCATCCAAACTTCCAATTTTGACACCTAATCTTTGAAATAGTGTCATGCATGGTGGTTAACTCTTCTCCACTCCTTTTGCACGAAATTTTGAGTCCATATTCAGCCCAATATGATGCCTTTAATTATTTGGGCTTAAACCATTTAATCCTAGGCCCAATTTCAACATATACCGGGTTTTCGGGCTCTAATTATGTAAATTTTGTCTGGTAAAATTTTTCATGCATAAATATATTTAAAATATGAATTTCAAACTCATTATGACCTTAATTAATCATTTCTAAACCCATGTAATTTATTTTAGAAGATAGTTTACCTTATTGGGCTCTAACCGAAAATACCGATAAAATTAGTGCTGATTAGTTTTTCCTGTAACTTCTCTGCATGGAGGATTATTATAAACTTTCTAATATTATTTTGAACTTATTCTTGATTATTTCATAGTCTACTGGGTCACCTATAATTTAATTAGCCTGGAAATCGGGTGAATTGGGCTCATTGAGCTCTTTTTCCTTTCTTGACATCATTTGAGCTATTCTTGTCAATAATACTTCTGGGTTTCCCAAAAATCATCCCTAGCCTATTAGGGTTTTCTACACCTTTATTGGGCCTCCATGAATAATACTTTTGGCCCATTAAGAAACCGGTGTAGTCTTACTGGGCCCGGACATCGATTTTGGCCCAATATCCATTAGACCGATTCTATGGCTATTCAAACCTTATAGAAAAATCCAGTATCTCTTTTTATGCCCTAATATATCTGAGTTTCCTAATCTAGACTTATTTTCTAATTCTTATTAATTTACAGATTATGGAACTTTGGATCAATTTTCTGCCCAATATATCTATTTTCTGGTTTTGCTTATTAGAGTATAATTTCTTACGAGAATTTTCTTGAATCACCTCCTATAACCAGTCTTAGTAAATACTGGACAGATAATTTGTTGGAGAAAATGACATCTATGTCCCCTTTTTTGTCTTTTTGCTAATAATTAATATTTTCAATTATGCCATCCAACTTTCTTTGCAATTTGGTCCCTGATCATCATTTGCAATTTAGTCCCTACTTTGATCTACATAAGATATTTAAGCTCCTTTAATTCTAATTATGCAGTAATTCTCTAAACTAGAATTCAAACAAAATCATAAAAATTTAGATGTTACATTTCTCTCCCTCTTAAATAAAATTTCGACCTCAAAATTTGGAACATACCTTGGAATAGTCCTGGATATTTTTGTCTCATGTCATCCTCCATTTCCCAAGTGGTTTCCTCAGGAGATAAACCTTTCCAGACCACTCTTACTAGAGGAATATTCTTGTTTCTCAGCTGCTTGACTTGAAAGTCAATGATTTTCTCTGGTTTTACCTCATAAGATAAATTATCTTGCAAATTAACATATTCATATTCTATAATATGTGAAGGGTCTGGCTGATATTTCTTCAATTGGGAAACATGGAAGACATTATGAATTTGGCTTAGATTTGGAGGTAAGGCTAATTTGTAGGCTACATGTCCGACTTTGGAAAGGATTTCAAAGGGTCCAATATACTTTGGGCTAAGCTTTTTACTTTTCAGAGATCGACCCACTCCAGTTGTAGGGGATACCTTGAGAAAAACATGATCTCCTTCTTGAAATTCTAACGGCTTTCTTCTCCTATCAAAATAACTCTTCTGTCTACTTTGAGCCGTTAACAATTTCTTTCTTATTAATTCAATCTGTTTGGGGGACCTGCACTTCCTTTCATACAAAGCCTCATAAGGAGCCATCTCAATACTGGAATGATAACTATTATTGTAAGCAAAATCTGCCAATGGCAAGTATGTATCCCAGTTTCCTTTCATTTTCAAAACACAAGCTCTTAACATGTCTTCAAGAGTTTGAATGGTTCTTTCTGTTTGCCCATCAGTTTGAGGGTGGTAAGCTGTGCTAAATCTTAACTTGGTACCTAAAGCCTTCTGCAAGGATGTCCAAAAATTTGAAGTAAACCTTGGATCTCTATCTGAAATAATGCTACTAGGTATACCATGAAGTCTAACTATTTCTTTAATGTATAGCTGTGCTAATTTATCTAAGGTATAGGTAGACTTCATAGCTAAAAAGTTGGCAGTTTTTGTAAGTCTATCCACAATTACCCAAATAGCATCATATCCAGATGAAGTTCTAGGTAAACCTATTATGAAGTCCATTGAAATACTATTCCACTTCCATTCTGGGATATCCAAAGGTTGTAATAATCCTGCAGGCTTTTGGTGTTCAACTTTTACTTTTTGGCAAGTTAAACACTTAACAACAAATTGAGTAATATCACTTTTCATTCCGGGCCACCAGAATAATTTCTTTAAATCATGATATATTTTTGTAATTCCCGGATGAATAGTATATTTACTCTGATGAGCTTCTATCATGATCTTTTCTTTTATTTCATTTATTGGAGGTACATAGATTCTTTGTTGAAATCTCATTAGACCATCCTCTCTTGATTCCTCAAATCCTGGGGCTTGTCCCTGCTCCATTTTTTCCTTGACTACTTTTAAGAATTCATCTTTTTGCTGAGCTTCCTTGATTTCTTTCCATAATTCCATTTCAATCCTAGTTCTGGCAATTTGTCTTTCATTCATCATCATTTCACCAGCAAGAACTAAATCTCTAAATTTTTCGATTAGCTCTAGTTCTTTAATCATCATGGTGGCTATGTGAATAGATTTTCGACTTAAGGCATCGGCCACTACATTGGCCTTTCCTGGATGGTAATTAATGGTCAGTTCATAATCCTTCAATAATTCCATCCATCTTCTTTGCCTCATATTGAGTTCTTTTTGTTCTTGTAAATATTTGAGGCTCTTGTGGTCACAATAAATTTCTACTTTCGCACCATAAAGATAGTGCCTCCAGATCTTTAGAGCATATACAGTAGCCGCAAGTTCTAAATCATGTGTGGGATAGTTTTCTTCATGAGGTTTTAATTGTCTAGAAGCATAGGCTATAACTCTACCTTGCTGCATTAATACCCAACCCAAACCATATTTACTTGCATCACTATAGACCATATAGGTCATATGTGGTTCAGGTATGATTAATACAGGAGGAGAGGTTAGCCTTTTCTTGAGTTCTTGAAAACTATTTTCCCAATTATGATCCCACACAAAAGAATGATCTTTTCTAGTAAGTTGAGTAAGCGGCAAAGCAATGCGAGAAAAGTTTTGAATAAACTTTCTATAATATCCTGCTAAACCTAGGAAACTTCTTACTTCAGTCACAATTTTGGGTCTTTGCCATTGTAGTACAGCGTCCACTTTGCTTGGATCTACTGCGACCCCTTCTTTGGACACTACATGCCCCAAAAACCGGACTTCTGTGAGCCAAAACTCACACTTACTAAGTTTAGCATATAGTTTCTTTTTCTTCAAGGTTTTCAGAACGATTCTCAAATGCTTCTCATGCTTTTCATAAGATTTGGAATATACAAGTATATCATCAATAAAGACCATAACAAATTGATCTAAATAAGGTCAAAAAATTCTATTCATATAGTCCATAAAAATAGCTGGTGCATTAGTAAGACCAAATGGCATAACTAAGAATTCATAATGCCCATATCTTGTCCTAAAAGCAGTCTTTGGAACATCCTCCGCTTTAACCCTTAATTGGTGATAGCTAGATCTTAAGTCAATTTTTGAAAATACACTGGCTCCTACTAGTTGATCTAGCAGATCATCAATTCTAGGTAAAGGGTATTTATTTTTGATGGTCACCTTATTAAGTTCTCTATAATCTATACACAATCTAAGGCTTCCATCCTTCTTTTTTACAAATAGCACAGGAGCACCCCAAGGTGAGACACTTGGTCTAATAAAACCCTTCTCTAATAGTTCCTCTATTTGTTTCTTTAACTCTATCATTTCATTGGGAGCCATTCTATAAGGTGCTTTGGAAACGGGTCCGGTTCCAGGTATAATGTCAATGTTAAATTCTAATTCTCTTTCTGGGGGTAAACCGGTGATTTCCTTAGGAAAAACTTCAGGAAATTCTTTTATTACTGGGATCTCTTCAATTCCTTCTTTTATTTCAATCTTAACAGAGAAGAAAACTAGATATCCTTGACATCCTTTCTCTAGGTATTTCTCTGCTTGAGTAGTCGTCAGAAAGTTTAGCTTAGCCTCAGTAATTGGAATTATTTCAGGGGTAGGCAAAATTAAGGTCTTATTTTTACAATCAAGAAGGACATTATTGGCAGATAGCCAATTCATACCAATAATAATATCAATGTCGGGAAAGGGCAAACAAATCAAATCAATGGTGGTGCAGGAATGTTTATACTGGATAGTGCAATTCAAGCACACATGGGAGGTGATGGCTTTAACTCCAGTAGGGGTAGAAACATGTAGATCGTAAGGCATTATAGTAATTACCAGCCCTAATTTCCCAGCACAATCATAGGATATGAATGAGTGACTAGCACCTGAATCAAATAGAGTATTTACAAGATAATCATTTATCTTAATCGTACCTTCAATCATTTCAAGTGACTTCCTAGCCTCTTGCTGGTTGAGAGCAAAAACTCTCCCTTGGGCTCGGGGTCTGGTATTGTTCACCTCCATTGTACAGTCCCTTGCAAAATGTCCAGCTCTCCCACATTTAAAGCAGGCATTCTGTCCTGCGAGGCATGGTCTTCCACCATGATCCTTTCCACATTGACGGCAAGTCAATCCAGAGGTATTCGTTTGATTGCCAGGGCCATTCCTTTTCTCGAATCTCTTAAACCTCTTATTCTTATTCCAAGTCTTCTTATTCTTATCTTGTCTCGCTTCTTCTTCAGCTGGCCTTTTAACACTTACAGGTTCAATAGTCTGAATAAACTTATGATTTAGACTATTTTCTATAATCCTGCTTACCTCCACCAAATGGTTGAAAGTTCTAATCTGTATTGGAGCCACCCTTTCTCTAATGGCTAGTCTCAAACCTCTTTCTAACTTTTCTGTCTTCCATCTTTCATCATTCACTTGCTGTAAATAAGTACAGTATCTCGACAATCGGATGAATCATGCTACATACTCATCTACAGATTCATTTTCTTGTTGCCTTATAGTAATGAATTCTGCTTCTTTCTCATCCCTTACCGACCTTGGAAAATATTTCTCATGGAATTGTTCTAGAAATATTTCCCAAGTAATAGGGATATTTCTTCCTTGGAGAATTAACTCTGTATTGTTCCACCAACGTTCTGCTTCTTTTTCTAACATATGAGTGGCTAATAATACTTTTACTTCTGTTTCATAACCTATAACTTTGAAGATATTTTCAAGCTTAGCAATCCAATCTTCAGCTACCTGTACATCAAACTTTCCATCAAATGAGGGAGGCTGATGCTTATAGAATTGGATTACCACTTGTTGTTGATCAAATTCTTGTACTCTTGGTGGGCTAGGTTGTCTTGGTGGATTTTGTTGTGGTGGTGCATTTACATTTCTTTCGGTATTTATAGCCTCTTGTAAGCGTTCTATTGCTTGCTGCTGTTGGTTAAGCTGATTAAAGATCACTTGTAAAGGATCTACTTGAGGTTCTCCTCGTCCTCTTGTTGATTGTCTTCCTCCTCTTATGTTCACCATTTTATCTATTCAAAATAAACAAGGATCCATTTCACCACAACATATAATAGAGTCATTTATTCATTATACCAGATATTTTACATAAAGCATCCATATATGTTACATAATATTTCATTCTACCTTTGAACTTGGTTAGTTAGGATTGTTCTATTTATAGTGACAAAATTTGCAGTCCCTTGTCACATCACTAACTAAACATATATCTATCTCTTTCTAAGATGATGTGGAGCTTTCATCAGCAGTCTGACGGTTGCCAGCATCAGGAACCATTAAGTCTTCTTCTAGTGGGTTTCTATCAATTGATGCTAGTTCCTTTGAGTCATTATTTGGAACTTCTTGCTCTGGTGCATCAAGTGTCCGGTATCCTCTCCTAATATTTCTTCGCATCTCTTTAGTCCATCTTCTTCGTTTAAGTTCATCCAAACATTCCTTCAAGGAGTAACCTACTTCATCATTTCTAACTCTTCCATTTTCGTATCTTCTGACAGCTCAAGGCAGTCTTCTAAATCCTCATCTGTTAGATTTTCAACTTCCAGTACATCCTAATTGAGATTTGGTACTTTATTATCATTCATGGGACAAGAAGTTTCCTCTGTGGATTCAGATGATTCTTCAATCCACCCATTGTAATTAGAGATAAGAGTGTTACTGCTAGAAGACATATTTCCTGTCCTCAAAACAATAACTCATCACTATCAATCTTAACTATACAACCAAATGCTTTCTGAAGCCATAAGTTTCAGGTTGTCCTTACCAGAATCTTACCCTCTGATACCAAAAATGTCACACCTTTACCTTAGGAACCATTTACTATTCATTATTAGTAGTTTAGATTCTAATTAGATGTATTTGGAAGCAAATTTGTGCCAAATTCAAAAATTCCAAAAATTTACCAAAAGTCACTATTCATTTGGTAAATATAAAAATCCCAATAACATCATAATCTCATTCTTAGCATAATATTTAAAAATAATTGCAAGAAACACGATTTCATTTTGGCATGGTAACATTTAGGATCAAAAGGCATCTTTTAGCATGTTCATCATGTTCTTCACATGTTCATGCTTGTTCATGCAAAATTTATAGCATATTCATCATTCTTTCACCATTTTGATCCAACATCATCATCATATTCATAACATAAACATGTTTTCTACCTACCAATCATAGAAATACAAGATCTAACAACCATTTAGAAATAAAATGCAAGAAAGGGAAAAGATGTTACCTTAAACTTGCAAATTTTCCTTTCCTCTTCTCCTCCTTCTCTCTATAACTCACTCTCTCACTAATATATGGTGGATTTTCGTTTTTGGGTGTGAATAATGGAGGGGAGGAAGAGCCTATTTATAGACAACAAGAAGCAACTCCATCCATTTGATTAACTTTTGATCCAAGGGCCAAAATTGCACTACATCATCTCTTTTCTCCACCATACACCTAATTTCTTCACATAATTGTTATCTAATTAATTTTCCCTCTCTTGTCATTAATTTGGATGCCAATTTTATCTCCAAATAAGGTAAATATTGCATCATTATGCTTACATAAGCCTACTTCATCCAAACTTCCAATTTTGACACCTAATCTTTGAAATAGTGTCATGCATGGTGGTTAACTCTTCTCTACTCCTTTTGCACGAAATTTTGAGTCCATATTCAGCCCAATATGATGCCTTTAATTATTTGGGCTTAAACCATTTAATCCTAGGCCCAATTTCAACATATACCAGGTTTTCGGGCTCTAATTATGTAAATTTTGTCTGGTAAAATTTTTCATGCATAAATATATTTAAAATATGAATTTCAAACTCATTATGACCTTAATTAATCATTTCTAAGCCCATGTAATTTATTTTAGAAGATATTTTACCTTATTGGGCTCTAACCGAAAATACCGATAAAATTAGCGCTGATTAGTTTTTCCTGTAACTTCTCTGCATGGAGGATTATTATAAATCTTCTAATATTATTTTGAACTTATTCTTGATTATTTCATAGTCTACTAGGTCACCTATAATTTAATTAGCCTGGAAATCGGGTGAATTGGGCTCATTGGGCTCTTTATCCTTTCTTGACATCATTTGAGCTATTCTTGTCAATAATACTTCTGGGTTTTCCAAAAATATCCCTATCCTTTTAGGGTTTTCTACACCTTTATTGGGCCTCCATGAATAGTACTTTTGGTCCATTAAGAAACCGGTGCAGTCTTACTGGGCCCGGACATCGATTTTAGCCCAATATCCATTAGACCGATTCTATGGCTATTCAAACCTTATAAAAAAATCCAGTATCTCTTTTTATGCCATAATATATTTGAGTTTCCTACTCTAGACTTATTTTCTAATTCTTATTAATTTACCGATTATGGAACTTCGATCAATTTTCTGCCCAATATATCTATTTTCTGGTTTTGCTTATTAGAGTATAATTTCTTACGAGAATTTTCTTGAATCACCTCCTATAACCAGTCTTAGTAAATACTGGACAGATGATTTGTTTGAGGAAATGACATATATGTCCCCTTTTTTGTCTTTTTACTAATAATTAATATTTTCAATTATGCCATCCAACTTTCTTTGCAATTTGGTCCCTGATCATCATTTGCAATTTAGTCCCTACTTTGATCTACATAAGATATTTAAGCTCCTTTAATTCTAATTATGCAGTAATTCTCTAAACTAGAATTCAAACAAAATCATAAAAATTTAGATGTTGCAGGTAACGTCTCTAACGACTAGATCTTGTCTCTAATGTATAGAAATCTATAAATAGAACTCCATTTGAAGATGTGGGTAACGATTTTAACTTTGTACATATTGAAACTCTGCCAATTCTCTAACGACTAGATCTTGTCTCTAAAGTCTCTTACTCTCACATACTTCAATATTTGTACTCCAACTTATATATACACTCTGATTAAGAGAGTTTGTTCATTGTAAACAATATTATCTTCATCTGGAAGAAATATTTTCTTGTGAGGGAATATCACAAGGGATTTGGGAAGTACCTAGTGAGAGTGCAAAGAGTGAAAGTGTGAGCTCTAGAAACAGAGCATCAACTTTGTACTGAGGCATTTGCAAGAAGCCCACTGAATTCCTGTAGAATAGTGGAAAATCTCAAGTGGTGACTTGGGAACTGGACGTAGGTCAAGTTGAGAGACCGAACCAGGATAAATATCTGAGTCTTCTCTTCCCTACTGCTACTTTTACTGTTTATTCATTTATACTTTGTTTTGCTATCACACTTTGCTTTCTTCACTTTCTTGATGTTTTGCAGAAAAAATTTTAATCTTCCCAATTCACCCCCTCTTGGGAAGCTAGCTTATCTACAAGTGGTATCAGAGCCCGGATTCCCTATCAAAGGATTCAACAGTCTGGGAAATACAATAGCTGACTTTGGAGAAAGCATACTACCAGAGGGAAAAAACACAAATAAACCACCTAGCTTCAGTGGAGAACACTCTGGATACTGGAAGATGAGGATGTAAATCTATCTTTAATCAATTGATTTGGACATCTGGTTCATCATCCAGAAGGGAGATTTTGTTCCAATGGCATTGCAGGATGATATGAAGTACAGAGAGAAGGCAGAAGCTGAATGGAACGAGGAAGATAGAAGAAGAGTCTTGCTGAACTTCAAGGCAAAACACTGCTTGGTCAGTGCATTGAATCAAGACGAATTCTATAGGGTCTCACAGTGCTCCACTGCCAAAGAAATGTGGGACACCTTGCAAATTGCTCATGAAGAAATAACTAGAGTAAGAAAAAACAAATTGAATACCTGCATAGGTGAATATGAAAGCTTCACGATGGCAGAAGGAGAAAGCGTAAAAGAGCTACAGAAGAGATTTATGCTCATTGTGAATCAATTGAAGAGTCTGGACAAAGAGTACACTCTGATAGAAAAAGTTAGAAAAATCCTCAGAGCTCTTCCTCTGGATTGGCAACCCAAAGTAACAGCAATTGAGGAAGCCAGAGGAGAATCGATGGCGTCTGTCACAGCCCTCTTCAGTAGCCTCGAGGAATACGAAGGAAAGATAAAGGCTCTCAAAGATGCTGGACAAGACAGAAAGAAGAAGGGTCTTGCTCTGAAAGCTGCTAAGGAGAAAGAAGAAGAGTCTGACGATGGAGATGGGCTAGATGAAGAAACTCTGGCTATGATGGTTAGAAAATTTGGAAGATTTTACAACAAGAAAAGAAGCAAGAAATGAGCAGTTGGAGATAGTAAGAGAGAAGGAAAAGAGCCTGTAGCCTACTACGAGTGCAAGAAGTAGGGACACATCAAATGAGATTGCCCACAATTCCTCAAGAAGCAGGAAAAAGAAAAGAAAGCCACAGACAAAGTCAAGAAGAAAAGAGCTTACATCTCATCAATCTAGGGCAACAGCTCCGATGAGGAGGAAGATGATGAAGATGAGATTGCTAACATCTGTCTAATAGCTCTTGCATCTAAAGAAGCTGAAACTCCATCCAACAGTGATCAAGAGGATGAGGTATATAAATCTGAACCTTCCTATTTTGAATTACTGGATGCATTTCATGAATTGTATGATGAGTTTGTTAAGACTGCCAAAGAACTTAAGCAAGCTAAGAAAAAGATTAACAAACTACAATCTCAATGCAACATCTCTGAAACTACTTCTCTGCTTATAGAATCTGTTTGCTGTAAATCATGCATTGAGTTGAAACAAACTAATGACTATCTGGTAAAAAGCATGTCTAGACTCACTAAAGGAAAGGACATGTTGTTTGCTTTAATGGGAAGCCAAAGAATATCATAAGGAAAGGCTGGACTTGGCTATGATCCTTGTGCAGCCAAAGAAAAGATTAGGAAAAAGAATCAAAATGTATATATGAGACATTTTGTGCATGCTAGTGGCAATAGAAAGAAAGAATATATTTCACGGCACATTGAATCTTATGATCAACCAAGGCATGCAAAACAAAAATATTATCTGCATTGTTTTCTTCCTGCTTCTCAATCCAGCAGTTCCTTTACCACCTGTCACTTCTGTAACAAGAAGGAACATATTTCTAGTTCACGTACTTTCAAGAAAAATGGACTTAACAGGAAGGTTAAATGACTTCCCAAAGGTAGATCTATATCTAGGAAAAAGACTACTGACAGAAAAAGACCTAAGCAAATTTGGGTACCTAAAAAGAAAATATGAACCTTGTTTTGCAGGCTTGTCTTAAAGCTAAAAGGAGCAACAAATGGTATATGGACAGTGCCTGCTCAAGCCATATGACTGGTGATAAGGAGAAGTTCATCATCCTTAAAGACAAGAAAGGAGGAAAGGTGACCTTTGGAGATGATCAATATGGCAAAATAGTTGGTATTGGCATTATGGGCAAGAATCCTGAAACATTCATTGAAGAAGTGCTGTTTGTAATCGGCCTCAACCACAATCTGCTAAGTGTGAGTCAAACATGTGATGAAGGAAACTGGGTATTGTTTGACTCAAAGTTTTGCCTGGTCATCAGAAAAAGTGATCACAAAATAATCCTCAAAGCTCAAAGGGATGGTAACTGCTATACTATTGATCTTGATGAACTTCCTCCCTTAGATTTTGTCTGTTTGATTAGCCAGAATAATGATAGTTGGTTGTGGCATAGAAGATTAGCTCATGTTAATATGAATCAACTATCAAAACTGGTTAAAAATGAGTTAGTCACTAGTATACCAAAACTCACTTTTGAAAAAGACAAAGAATGTGATGCATCCCTAAAAGGAAAACAAATCAAATCTTCTTTTAAATCTAAAAACATAGTCACCACAATTAGACCACTAGAACTATTGCATATGGATCTGATTGGTCCATCTAGGGTAAAAAGCATTGATAGAAATCTGTATGTGCTTGTAATTGTGGATGATTACTCTAGATTTATCTGGATACTATTTCTTTCTTCTAAGAATGATACATTTGATGCATTTGTAACCTTAGCTAAGAAAGCACAAAATGAGAAAGGTATTTCTATTAGGTCAGATCATGGAGGAGAGTTTGAGAATTCATACTTCCTGGAGTATTGTGATGAGCATGGAATTGATCACAACTTCTCAGCTCCAAGAACTCCTTAACAAAATGGAGTGGTGGAAAGGAAGAACAGAATAATTGGAGAGATGGCTAGGGCAATGCTGAATGAAAAGAACTCTCTCAAGTATTCTGGGCTGATGCAGTAAACACAGCAAGCTACATCATAAATAGAGCCTACATCAGACCAATCCTTGGGAAGACTCCTTATGAGCTGTACAAAGGAAGAAAGCCAAATCTCTCACATCTACATGTGTTCGGCTACAAGTGCTTCATCCATAACAATGGAAAGGAAAATCTGGGTAAGTTTGATGCCAAATCTGATGAAGGTATATTTCTGGGCTATTCTAGTAGAAGTAAGGCATATAGAGTTTTTAATAAGAAGTCTAAATTAGTAGAAGAATCTGTGCATGTAGTATTTATTGAAAATGAAACTGTTTCCAAATATGTCACTAATGAGGATGATCTTATTTCAAACTTTAAAAATTTAGATTTTTTTGATGAAGGTAAAATTGAACCTCAAAAAATATCTGAATCTATTAACGTAGAGAAAGATATTCAGGAGAAAGATTTTGAGAATGAAAATAATGAAGAACTGTCTCAAGAACTCTCTTGAGCTTAGAGATATCAAAGGAATCATCCAGTTAATCAAGTGATTGGGGGTGTTTAAGAGAAAGTTAAAACCAGAAAACAGTTAAGGGATCAAATGATAAATTGTGCTTTCATTTCAAAAATTGAACCTAAATGCACTGAGGAAGCCTTAACTGATGAATAATAGACTTTAGCTATGTAAGATGAGTTAAATCAGTTTGAAAGAAATCAAGTTTGGGATTTAGTGCCTAGACCCAAAAATTATCCTGCAATTGGCACTAAATGGGTTTTTAGAAATAAACTTGATGAATCAGGATCAATAATCAGAAATAAAGCTAGACTGGTTGCAAAAGGATATAATCAAGAAGAAGGTATTGATTTTGAAGAAACCTTTGCTCCAGTGGCTAGATTAGAAGCAATCTGAATTTTGTTAGCCTATGCATGCATAAAAAATATTATGTTATATCAAATGGATGTGAAGAGTGTTTTTCTTAATGGATATATCATTGAAGAAGTTTATGTAGACCAACCTCTAGGCTTCGAGGACTCTACAAAACCAAACCATGTTTATAAACTAAAGAAAGCCCTTTACGGTTTAAAGCAAGCTCCTAGAGCATGGTATAAAAGATTAAGTAATTTTCTAATTAAAAAGGGGTTCAACAGAGGAAAAGTAGATACAACTTTATTCACTAAGAAAGAAAATAAAGATTCACTTATTGTTTAAATCTATGTTGATGATATTATATTTAGTTCTACTAATGAATCTCTTTACAAGAATTTTTCTAAGCTAATGCAGGAAGAATTCGAAATGTCCATGATGGGTGCGCTCAACTTCTTCCTTGGATTGCAAATCAAGCAGTGTGATGATGATATCTTTCTCAATCAATCCAAGTATCAAAAAGAATTGCTGAAAAAGTTTAGTATAGAGAATGCTAAGCCAATGGGAACACTTATGGCTACTGCAACCAAACTGGATATAGATAAAGAGGGTAAAATGTTTGACATAACCCAGTATAGAAGAATGATTGGATCTCTGCTATACCTAACTGCCAGCAGACCTGACATTATGTTCAGTGTCTGCATATGTGCAAGATTCCAATCATGCCCCAAAGAAACCCATGCAACTGCTGTGAAATGTATTTTCAGATATCTAGCTGGAACATCACAGATGGGTCTTTGGTATCCTAAGGGTAATGGAGAAGATTTGAAAGAATACACTGATGCTAATTTTGCAGAATCAAAAACTGATAGAAAAAGCACAAGTGGAACATGTCAGTTTCTTGGAGGATCCTTGGTTTCATGGTTTAGCAGGAAGCAAAATAGTATGGTCTTATCCACAGTAGAAGCTGAATATGTTGCAGCCAGAAGCTGTTATGCCCAAGTCATCTCGATGAAACAGCAGTTTGAAGATCTTGAGATTAAGATAAAAGAAATATCTATAATGTGTGACAACCAAAGTGTCATTAACATCACAAAGAATCTAGTCATGCATTCAAGGACAAAGCATATTGAAGTTAGGCACAACTTCATAAGAGATCATGTTCTGAAAGGAGAGATCATATTAGAATACATCCCTATAGAAGGTCAAGTTGCTGACATCTTGACAAAGCCTCTTTTAGAAGATAGGCATTCTAAAATCAGGGGAGAATTAAGTATGGTAAATCCCAATGAACTGTAAGTAAATTTCTGCATCAATCTGTCTTAGAATTTCTGACATTAATTTAATTCTAACTTTAGCATCGAAGTAAGTTTAATGTAAGTTGCAGGTGCTCCACATGAGTTTAAATGACAATAGATCTGAAAAATCGAGCAAATCAGAATGAAATAGTCAAAAGGTAAAAGAGACAGCAAGAAATCTGAGTTATGGATCCATTCTATAAGTTTTTAAAATTGAAATTCGCATTTTAGTTATGTGTTAGATGAATTTCCTTGATAAATTGTGTTTTTGAATGAATCAGCATGCTCAACATTAGAATTTAGATGCCTAACAGACAAACTTCAGCTTGATTTACATTGTAATAGTTCTTGGTGGTCCCTCGAAATTCGTCTGTTAGTCCTTGAAAGTTCAAATTTTCAAAAATAAAAGTTTTAATGTTATTTTTGTCCAACATGATGATTATACAAATGTCTATTTCTTAACATACGCATGTTGGAGAACCTTTACAAAGTATAGAAATTCGAATTTCTGATTCAAAATTCGTCTGTTGAAACATGCTCATAATGTTGAATCTCTGAAAGACAAATTTTCATATGCATAATTTGTCTGTTATTTGTTGCATTGATTATTGCTTGATGCCTGTTCTTCGAAATTCAAACTTTGTTGAAACAAAAGTTCTTTTGTTCATCTTGTACTGCTTGGACCAAGCCTCTGTCAGACAAAACTTTTAGAAGAAAATTCAACTGTCAGTAAACTTTGCTAAATAGTTTAACTTTTAACTGCTCGAAGTTCGAATTTTGACCCCTTAAAATTCGTCTGTCAGGCGGTTACACACGTTAAAACCGACGGTTTTCCTCCGAACAGACGCAACCCTATTCATCTCTTCTCTGAGTCTGTTCAAATTTTCTCTTCAATGCTCTTCAATTCTGACCATAAATCTTCATTTCCCACCATTTAAACTCCTTTTGGCATCCTATAAACTCATTCTCAGCTTCATTCTGAAACATTCATCTACATAAATGGCAAGAGTAAAGAATCCAGAAGTTGGAAAGGGAGAGGCATGACTAAAGAGAATGGTTAAATCCCAATATGCCTCAAAGGCAGGTTAAAAACCGAAGAGAAAAGTCGAATCAAGCAAGGCAACTCCCTCCAAATGACAAAAAATAATTCCAAAGGGTGAATCAAAGAAAGCTGGACCCTCTTCACCGAAGAAAACTGAGCCTTCGGTTCCTGTTCTTGTTGCTGCTGCTGCTGTTGCTTCTACTTCCTCCTCTAGTACTGAATCTGGAGAATACCAACTCACAACAATGCCATTATGGAGCACTCCTCAGATTCAGGAGGAATATTCAACCAAGTTTATGAGCAAAAAGGTAATAAAGCCTTATTGTGTGAACATGGAAGATTTCTTATTCTCAAACAATTTTGATGCTGGACTATGGATGCTGAGATATAAGAATCTATTAGAGATACTGGAGAGGTATGATGATGAAGTGGCTAAGACATGATATACCTCTCTAAAGTACAACAGCAATAAGAAGAAGTGGGAGGTCAATATGAGATCAAGGACCATCTGGCTCACAGATGAAACTCTTAATGAAACACTGCTACAGAAATGGGTTTCTGGGAAGTTTAATTTTTGGCTTCCGGAACGTTTTTGAAGCATTCCATATGTGACCGTTCCGGAAAAATTAGAGAACGCTTTACTTTTTAATGGAATCGTTCCCAAATATCTGTCTTTAGGCACCCTTCCAAGTAGAAAACGTTCCCGAATATCAGTTTTGTGGCACGCTTATTAGTGGGAAGGAGCCCAAACACTTATTTTCGGGGACGTTTCTAGAAGGGAAACGTGTCGAAGTATCAGTATTTGGCCACGCGTTTCTAGAAGTAAGCGTTCCCGAATGTATATATATTTTTTTAAAATTTTATTTTTTCCTTGCAGTACCTATTTCAACAACCATTCCAGCAATATGAAAAATACAAAAGTAAATAATAATCCAACCATTCTGAGAATTTCATTAGATATATATAGAAATTAAAAAGTACATGCTTTTTCCAAAAAGAAAAAATTGATATCCATTACTTATCTATCAATATTAACTTACAAATGTCTAATTGTCACCAAAAAATATTTCTAAACCACAAAATAGCTCTAAACAATATCTCAAATATTATAAACATTCTACAAGTTACATTCTTTTAACACATATTTCGCCCATTCTTCTACGACTTCTTGTATGTCTTCTTTGGAGTAAGAAGCATGATATGTGTCAGAAAAATACTGCAAAATGAAGCATCACATACAATAAGTTAAATGAATTTGGAACAATTTAAAAACTTATATAATATAAGATAGAGTTGAAGTACACACAGTGTTAGGGATGATGGATTGACCGTGTGTAATGACATCTCTCATAAATTTCATAACATAATATCCACAATAAATATCATTGGGTTGATATGCGCACTAAAAGGAAAATAAGATCATATCAATTTATGTATACAATAAAAATATTCACAATAATTGCTTAAATTTAAATATATCAATACTTGTATTGTTGTCCATTTATAGGATCTCCCTTTAGTTTGTATCCACAATCCACGGCTTCCTCGAAAGGTGTTCAATGCTCTAATAAGAATAAATAGTAAAAAAACTAATTAAAATATAATGACATGAGAAAATATAGACAGATAATAAGAAAGAAATAAAGCATATATATGCATACAGATTAAATAACTTTTGCATGTCTCTATGGGCTTCTGGCTCTGCATGCTTGGAATCCATGTAATATATTGTTGCAATTAAAGGATTCATAGCAACTAATATCCAGTGCTCCCTAAAAAATTTAAAACTTGCATTAACAAATTCTAAACATATTCCACATTGAAAGTATTCAAAATTGGAAATTTAATAAATGACTCACCCAACATTACATGGTGCCAAGAATAACATATCATCTGCTGCTCTAGCTTCAAACAAATCTGATACAACACGTGCTTGTTCCATATACTTACATCCTTTATGTGCTCCAATTTCATGGGGATTAATGAAAGAGAACCTTCCCATTAACCCATTTGGCACCAAGAGATGATGATACAAGTATCTTAAATAAAAATACATTATTAATATCATTCACAAAAATGAAAAAAGGAAAGTAAAGGATTTCATTCACAAGTTATGGTACAAGTACCTGATATATAGGTTAATTACAGTGGCACCTATCCATTCATGATCAAGGATTTCGATAATTTGTTCTTTAGAAATATGATCAACTATATCCTTATAGTAAATTTGAAAAGTACAGTAGTGAGTTAATTACAGTGGCACCTATCCATTCACAAAAATAAAACTAGTAGGATGATATAGATACATAATAAACAACATAACAAAAACAAGTACAGTAGTGAGTTACTGCTATTTCATCCCAAATGCCATCCTTGATTTTGCTTGGGACATCTTTCCATTTAGTATAAATAATCGGCACTGTTCTTCGTGTGACAACCCCAATATAATTAGAAAATGTAGATGCGTTGGGATTAACTGGTTGATTCTTCTTATTCCATCCAACATCTAATTTACGACCGGTGCTTCTTGCATGAGTCACCTCTTTCAACATGGTCCTCCCTCTCTTTTTCACTTTCTTAGTACTATGTGAAGGAACATTGCAATCATTTGGTGGAGAAGCCATTTACCTACACGAAAATCAAAACATATAAGTAAGACATCAATATAGAATATGAAAATAAAAATATACAAGTTAAAGAGTGTTAAGGAAAAAGGAAACAAAATTTACATGTTTAAGTCAATCTTTTACGTTTTCTTGTTGGATTTATACTTGTGTTTCCCCTCCTAGCACGAATTAATGGATTAACCCAAATCCCTTCTTTATGATCATCTCTTAAATACAATGCATCATCATTGGTGAAGTCACTAGTAAGTGATTGTGATGTTCCAAAAAAAGGATCATCCTCTAAATCGATATCTTGATGGTCAGGAGCATCATCCTTGATCTCGTCGTTCATTTTGTTAGTTAAAAGAACAATGGACCACTTCTTATTAGCAGGATCGGTGACATAGAACACTTGTTGTGCTTGTGAAGCTAAAATAAAAGGCTTATCTTTATATCCCACTTTATTAAAGTCCACTTGTATGAAACCTAACTCATCAATCTTAAGGCCATTCTTATTGTCAACCCACCTATAACCGAAGACTGGAACATGAAACATGATGTAATCCAACTCCCATATGCATTCAATGACCCCAAAGTATGACATATTTGCATATATTGGGTTCCTATCTTTGACACTAGAGATATGCATAGATTGAGCTATAAGTGTTACACCACTATTTTGCATTGTACTTCGATCATCTTGCTCTTTTGTATAGAATGTGTAGCCATTTATTAGGTAACCAGTGTAAGAGAAGACATCTACACTTGGACCTTTTGCTAACCATCTTAATCTTTCTGAAACTGAAGTGGGACTATCATCCGAGTCTGAAAAAATGTGATCTTTTAGCCAACTTATAAATAGTCGATTGTGTTCTTTTGTTATCCAACTTTCATTCCTATTTGGGTTCAAGCTCCTAAGTATGTCCTTGTGTTTTTCAACATAAGGCTCAACCTCATCACTATTGTGTAGAACATATAGGTGTGCTTGCTCCCATTCTGTCATTGATATGCTAATTATTGACTCTCCAATAATTCCTTCCCCTATTGTTCTTCCTGCGTGACGAGACTTTGGAAGCCCTATGCTATCAATATTGGAGATATATTCAGTACATAATTCAACTGCTTCTTCCACGATGTATCGTTCAACAATACAACCTTCTGGCCGACTTCGATTTTTCACATACCCTTTCAATATCTTCATATAACGTTCAATTGGGTACATCCATCTTAAATAAGCTAGGCCACACATTAGTGTCTCTCGAACCAAGTGTATAGTTAGGTGAACCATTATGTCAAAAAATGAAGGTGGAAAATACATCTCAAGCTCACACAAAGTAACAACAATTTCTCTTTGCAATGCCGGCAACTTTGTTGGGTCAATAACTTTGCTGCAAATTGATTTAAAGAAAAAACATAGTTTAGTGATTGTACCTTGCACCTTTTTGGGCAAAATGGAGCGTATACCAACGGGCATCAAATGCTCCATGAGAACATGACAGTCATGAGACTTAAGACCTTTTAGCTTCAGGTGTTTCATTGACACAAGGTTTTTGATATTTGATGAGTACCCCTCTGGAACTTTAACTCCATGAAGAAACTCACAAAAGACAATTTTCTCCTTCCTAGATAGTGTATAAGCTGCTGGAGGCAAGTAACTACGATGTCCTTTCTTCACCGGTGCCAACTCATCTCTTATTCCCATAGTAACCATGTCCAACCTCGCATTAACGCCATCTTTACTCTTTCCTGGGACATTGAGTAATGTACCAATCATACTATCACAAACATTTTTTCAACATGCATCACATCAAGGAAATGTCTTATATATAATGACTTCCAATATGGCAGTTCAAAAAATATTGACTTTTTCTTCCATCCATTAGTCACAAGGTCTCTTGCGAAAGGTTTGCCAAAGTTATTAGTTAAATTCTTCACCTTTTCAAACAATGATCACCAGTTAAGGGCTTTGAAGCTATAACTTCTACTAAATTTCCATTAAAAGCTTTTCTGCACCACCAGTAATGATGTGTTAGAGACAAAAATCTACGATGACCGAGGTAGACATTTTTCCTACAATGTTCCAACCACATTTAATTCGTGCCCTCTTCACATATAGGGCAACCACATTGCCCTTTGACACTGTATCCTGACAGGTTACCATATGCTGGGAAATCATTGATCATACCATATAATATTGCTCTCAAATTGAAACTTTCTTTCCTATACCCATCATACACCTCTACACCCGTCTCCCACATTAACTTCAAATCTTCAATTAAGGGAGTCAAGTATATGTCTATATCATTTCCAGGTTGTTTGGGCCCAGAAATTAACATAGACAACATCATAAACTTGCGCTTCATGCATAACCATGGAGGAAGGTTATAAATCACCAAAATCACGGGCCATGTGCTGTGGGTACTACTTTGCATACCATGTGGATTAATTCCATCAGTAGATAATGCAAGGCGTAAGTTTCTCTCTTCTTCCCCGAAGTCAGGGAAATCATCATTAATTTTTTTCCACTGAGGAGAATCTGCAGGGTGCCGAAGCTTGCCATCCTTAATCCTTCCATCCACATGCCATGTCAATTGTTTAGCAACTTCTTCGCTACTATACATACGCCTAAATCTTGGAATGATTGGAAAATACCATACCACCTTTGATGGAGCCGATTCTTTCTTCTTATATCGTGAGGCATTACACTTAGGACACTTCTCTAATGATGCATATTCATTTCGAAATAGAATGCAATCATTAGGACATGCATGTATTCTCTCATAGCTCATGCCAATGGAGCATAAAATTTGCTTAGCCTCATATGTTCGACTAGGAAGCTCATGATCCTCTGGCAACATTTCTTTGACAAGTTCTAGTAATTCTGTGAAACTCTTATCACTCCAACCATTACCTGCTTTCAAGTTGTACAATTTTAAAATTGCAGATAGTCTTGTGAATTTAGTACAACAGGTATACAATGGCTTCTCTGCATCATTTTTCAACCTCTCAAACATTTTTGGACAATCTCGAAGATCCTCCTCAACTATATTTACCATCTCTTCAAGATGGTCAGCCTCATATGTGCTCGTGTCGAATTCATTTGATGCATAACTCGCACTATAACCCCAATCATCAGATACATCCTTGGTCTCGCCATGCTTTGTCCAACATGTATAACTTTGATCAATTCCATTACACACTAAATGATCTAGCAATTCATCAGCACTAATTCACCTTTCATAGCAACATTGTAAGCAAGGGCATATAATTCTACAAGGGTCTTCTGCACGTTCAGTTGCAAAATTAATGAACTCTCTCACTCCATCCTCATATTCATTTGACAATCTATTGGCAAACATCCACTTTCGATCCCTGCCCATTTGTTCTGGAAAAATTTCGGCAGAGTTTCCCCTTAAAATTGGAGCTCCCAGTAATTCTACAGTATGAAAAGTAAACTTGTTTAGTCCATCACAGCAACAACAAGAATATACAACATCATTTTCATCAAGTCTGAATGTAAGATTAACATACCTTGTGAGACTCTGCTACCCAATATCACAAACAATTTCCTTTAAATTTGCTGCCCCAAATCTTCTAAAATCTAGACATAAATGAACAATTGAGAATATCTATATTAAAAAATGTTAATTAACAAAAAATTGGTGTGAATCTATTTTTTTTTAAATATATATATACATGTAAATTGGCATAAATCTTAAATTGCAATGTTTGTCAAAAATTTGCGATGTTGAATCTTTAGAATTGAGGATGAACAAGAGGACAACTTGTTCAACATCAACACGATAAGGATCCATTTATTCTTTCATAATTGTCCATACAATGTCTTTCCACCTTTTGTGAAAGACATATATATTCTATGGCCGGTGGGCAGAAACAAATTCATTTTATCTCCCCAAAAAAAATATCAAGCAACATATATAGAATATCCAAGTTGTAGAGATTTAATTTATAAGTATTTAAATTCATTATATAATTAATTTGTAACTTCTGTTCATGTAAGTGTGACTATGAGCTTATCTAACCTCTTTGCCTATATATTTCAAGAGAATATCCACTTCAGTTATTTTCAGACAAGGGAAATAGGAACAGCATGCATCTTCCAGAAATTAAATACATATGATTAAATTGATATCACACCACTGGAAGGGAATGGTATCGTGCTTTCTACCACTTAATCCTTAACAAGGTCACATTTCATTGGGATAAACACATGCAAGCATACCTCCCATTTAATAAAAAAAAAAAAACTCAAGCAGTTCCTTTTGCAGATTTTCTCGTCCACATCCAGCTAGCCACTCATTACCTCTTTATTTTAGACTTTCATATAGAGTATTGTGGAGTTGGTAGCATTTAATTTTGAAATGCTTACTGAACACTTGGTCTGCTACCATTCACCCTCTCCTTATTTTGATTTTTTTTTTGGCTCTAGTCCCCTCTCGTGTGATTCCCTTTTTTTCTCACAAGATGGGCCCCTTTTCTCTTCTGCAAAATTTCTTAAGCACGACTTAGGCATTTGAATGAGAATTTTATATAGAAATATAATGTGGAAGCTTTGGACATATTTTGTGGAGCAAATTGCATATATATGGGTCCCAAGATATATAAAAGCTGAATGCATATATGCCTACAAGTTACCTCCAAGATATGTATTTCTGTAATGATAATATTTATTAAAATTAAACATTATGCTGATATAGTACAAAAATATATAACACAGCTCACTCGTGGATAGTAAGATAAAAAGATGACATATATAGAATGATGCATCATGCATATCAATGATATTAATGATAAAGGAGAAACAAATCTTATAAGGCATTCATTAAACTATTTTTTCGAAGTCAGTGGGTGGGTTACCTCAAGAGTGCAGATCTGAGTAAAGTGATTTTCTGTAGAGGAAAGTGATTTTCTGCAGATTTGGGTTACCTCAAGAGTGCATAGAAGAAGAAGAGGGAGATGGCTGGAGGGGAGAGCAGTAATTTGTTGAAGGCAGCAGTTGTGGTCGCGGATGGAAGGGAGGGTCAAAGTGGACCGAGCTTGTGGATGGAAGGAAAGATTCGTGGAGGAGGCTCGCACAGCACGAACTCACGAAGCTACAGTCGCAAAGGGAAGTAAAGGTCCGAAGATGGAGCTGGAGTAACAGAGCTGTGGTCATCAACAGAATAATAGCTGTGGTGCGTGGACGGAGGAAGGCGGAGACGGTGGCAAACGTACGATGGAGCAAGGCTGAGCAGTTGTGAATGTGAGTGTGTGCGAATGGCTTGTGACTTGCGTAGTGAACTGAGTCAGAGTGTGAAATCGAAAAGAAATTAGGGATTTTGGAATTTGGGGCTTTTTTGTACGCAATGTTCTGCAACCTTCTGTCTGGAACGCTTTAATTTAAAAAACGTGCCAGAAGGTCAAAAATTTGGCACGTGTGTTATAAAAGCGTTCCCGAAATGATTTTGCAGCACGTTTTATCCATAAATGTTCCAGAATCAGTGTTCCTAATGGCCAATTCTGTAGTAGTGAAGTATTGGAATTCAAGGGCAAGATAGCCTTAAGATTGACATCACTGCTTCTGGGTATATGGATGAGGCAAAAACTGCTGATGAAGAAGGTGGACCATTCCTAAACTACAAGGAGAGCACAATCCTGAACACTTTGTTCAGAAGAAAGGAAAATAGGCCACCCATAAGTTTGCTGAAGCCCATTGACCTCAGTGCTCAAGTAAGGATCCTACACTATATAGTGTCTAGGATTATCTTCAACAAAGAAGGTAGCTTCAATCTGATCACAAGGGCAGAGGTACATGTAATGGCAGTAATCATGCGTGGGAAGCTTCTCAACTTGGGACATATCATTCTCCAACGCATGATCAAGGCAATGAATCAGAGGAAAGACTTTACACTTCCCTATGTAGCAATCATTTCCAAGATTCTATAATATGCTAGAATTCAGCACCTTGAAAAAGGGAAAGGGAAGCCCACTGAGATTTTTAAGGAAGAAGAGCTACAATGAATGGGGATTGAGAGAAAAGATGGAAGATGGATTGGGAAGGGAGTAGAAAAATCTGAAGATCTCTTCTTTAATGAGGATGCCTCCCTACAGTAAGAAGGTACCTCTGAGGCTCCTGCAAGACCTACACCTCAGCCTTCTCAGCCTGTTCCATCTCCATCTCTGCCTGTTCACATTCCATCTATACCATCCTCTCGTGCCAAGCCAACCAAGATCACTGAGTTATATGATAGTTTGTCTACACTCATACTATTCATCAGGGATGAGCAAAATGCTAAGTTTGCTCATCTGCAAGATCAGATCCACCAGTTGGCCAAGAACATGAAAGTGGTTGTTAATGCATATGAAGACATTCGAAATGCCATTCCTACTACATCAGCTCTACCTCAGCCAGGATTCTGTGAGCCTGCTAAGTCTCCAACTCCTAAGCCTCCAAGCCTCTTTGTGTCAACCTCTCCTAAGATGATGATGTTGTAGATGATACTGAGGTTGCTGGCACACTGAGCACACCAAGTCCTGGTCCTCCCTTGGACTATGGTATGGAAGAAGAAGGCCCTCAGGATTCAAGCTCTCATGACCCCATTCTAGTAGATGCTCAAGAGTCAATCCTATTCCAGCAAGAATCTGAGCAAGTAGAGAGATTAGTGGCAGCCATCTCCACTTTACCATTCATGCAGGCTGCCCTAAATGAAGAAAGGAGTATTGTGCCTTTTGTTGATTTGGAAGCCATTGCACACAATGCTCTCTTGCAAGCTCAGAGAAGAAGACTTGAAGAATTATTTCCTCCTCCTGCTCCCTCACCTGTTACATATTATGGTTTCTCGGAGGAAAGAAGGGCACAATTGGCAGTTACAAGGTAAGAAATTTCTGAACTTCTTGAGATTTCTAATGATGAAGATGAAGACACAAGTTCAAAATTTTCTGAGTCCTTGCCAAAGCTCAATCCAGAAATGCCATTTGTCCCTATGCCTCTTCAAGCTATTCCAGTGTCTCAGATCCCTCCTCCTGCTAATTTTGTTCACCTTCCCAATGATGCCAAAAAGGGGGAGAATAGTGAGCAAACTGGAAAGTCTGCTGCAGAGCCTTCAGGAAAAACTTACAGCAAGAAGACCAAGTCAAAGAAAAAGTGATTCGATCTTATGCTTGGATCCTCTTGTAGTGCTATATTATGTTTTTGTTATTTGTGTAATGTGTTTCTGTATTCTGTAATGTGTTACATTGTTGTTTCTTGTAAAGTGACATTTAATGAAATGAAAGAATTCCTTGGTTGCAATGATCTGTTCTTGTTGAACTTTGAATGAGTTAATAAATCTCTTGACTTGATCTACTATACATGATATCTTTTGGATTATAATGCATATGTTGTGGGGGAGCTTGTTAAAGCAAACTCAAGTACTAATCTAGTTTGTAAGTTGTTTTGTCATCATCAAAAAGGGGGAGAATGTTGAATCAAGTATTTTGATGATTTCAAACTAACCTTCAAGAGTTTGGAATAAAGATATCAAAGGTGCACAAAAGGGTTCAAGTGAAGGAATTGTAGAAAAGTCAGTGCAAGAATAGATGTAAAATGTTTAGTAATGTTTTAATTTGAGTAAAAGACTTTGATTTGGTGAAAAGATGTTTTGAAACCTTGATTCTATATTAATTCATGGAATATTTGAAAAACACCCACCAACAGACGAAGTTTGAAAGGTTTATACTGATCTACTGTTTTGAAAATTTGAACTTTGGCTTTGGAAATTCGAATTTCATATTGAAAATAAACAAGTCTAAGAAGAGGCTTCTCTTACAGACGAATTTTGGCTTTTGAAAATTCGAATTTCAGATAAAATGCAACTTATGAAAATTGAAAAATTTATCTGAGAATATGTCGAAGTTCATCTGAAAACAAGTTTAAAAAGAACTTTACAATTACTCACTGATAGACAAACTTTGAACTTGAAAATTTGAACTTCAGACACAAAGCTTGTGAGTCTGTTGTGTTGATATGTTGACATATGAATAAAAAAATTCATAAATTCGAACTTTAAAGTAAGTCTGAAAAAGAGGTCTCTCTGACAGATGAACTTTGCCCTTTGAAAATTCAAATTTCGAGTTGATGAACTATTGTGCCTCATTGAACCAGTTACTGACAGACGAATTTTGGGTTCCAAAATTCCAATTTTGAAGGCACTGTAGCAAAATAAAATTACTGTTCACACTTAACAGAAAGACTTTCAACATGAAAATTCGTATGTTCCAACATAGAATCATTTTCTAAAGATGAAAATTCGAATTTTACTTCATGACAGACGAACTTCGGGAGTTCAACGTTAAAGACTGTAACTTTCGGTTTTTGCAAAATTCGTCTGTTGACTAATTGAAATTCAAATTTTGAGTGTCAGAAGCATTAAATGCGGTTGGTAAATGGATAGTTTCTCAGAGTAACCATTGGGTAACGTCTCTAACGGCTAGATCTTGTCTCTAACATATAGTTGAGGCAGAAATCTATAAATAGAACTTCATTTGAAGATGTGGGTAATGATTTTAACTTTGTACATACTGAAACTCTGCCAATTCATCTACTCAAAGTCTCTTACTCTCACAAACTTCAATATTTGTACTCCAACTTTCATATACACTCTGATTAAGAGAGTTTATTCATTATAAATAATCTTATCTTCATCTGAAAGAAAACTTTTCTTGTGAGGAGGTATCACAAGGGATTGGGAAAGCACTTAGTGAGAGTGCAAAGAGTGAAAGTGTGAGCTCTAGAAACATAGCATCAACTTTGTACTGAGACATTTGCAAGAAGCCCACTGAATTCCTACAGAATAGTGGAAAATCTCAAGTGGTGACTTGGGAACTAGACGTAAGTCAAGTTGAGTGACCGAACCAGGATAAATATCTGAGTCTTCTCTTCCCTACTGCTACTTTTACTATTTATTCATTTATACTCTGTTTTACCATCACACTTTGCTTTCTTCACTTTCTTGACGTTTTGTAGAAAATTTTTTAATCTTCCCAATTTACCCCCTCTTGGGAAGTCAGCTTATCTAACAATATACATCTTAATATTCCCATCTCTACTACTCTCATCTTATACTTGTTGTCCTTTTAAAGACCAACATTGACTCACTTAGCCTTATAACAGTTCGATAAAATTTCCCTTTAAGTTTTTGTAGGTATCTTACGGTCACAAATAATTCCTGAACCTTTTCTCCACTTTAACCACCAATCTTGTATTCTATGCACAAAATCCACATCAATTTTACTATTACTCTGTAAAATTGACCCCAAATACTTAAACTTTTACACTTTTGGAATAGTTTGCTCTCTAATTTTTACCTCTAAATTTTATTAAATTTGCAATGCATATATTCCGTTTTACTTGTACTTAAGCTGAAATCTTTTGATTCCAAAGTGTGTCTCCAAAATTCTAGTTTAGAATTGATCACTTCTCTTGAATCCTTAATTAAGACCATATCATCCATGAAAAGTACTTAGGAATTTCCTCATGTATGTGTTCTGAAAATATCCAAAACCAAATCAAACAAATATGAACTCATGGTCTTATCCTTGATGTAAACCTATCCTTATAGTAAAATCATTTGTTTCACTTCCAAGAGTTCTCACACTTGTTGTTACTCCTTTATAAATATCCTTTATGGCTTGAATATTAGTCACACGAATACATTTCTTATCCATTACTTTCCACAATACATTTGTACTCTATCATAGAGTTTTTCCAAATTAATGAAAACCATATGCAAGTCTCTCTATTTACTCTGATATCTTTCAATCAAACCCCTTAATTAATAAATAAATAGTCTTTGTTGTAGACCATCCTGATATAAATCTAAATTGGTTTTCTGAAATATAAGATTCTTTTCTTAGTCTATGATCAATCACTCTCTCACAAAGTTTCATGGTATAACTCATGAGTTTTATCCCCCCATAATTAGTGCAATTCTAAATATCTCATTAAAAAGCTTAGTGAGTTACAAAATCCCTTTCTCTTTTAAGCACTTCCAAACTTCGATAAAAATACTATCGGGACCAATAGTTTTATCATTATCTGTTTTCTTAAAAGTTTCTTTTATTTCTCCAACCCAGATCCCACGATGGGACCTCAAATTTAGTTCATCTTCGTAAGTTGTTAAACCTTATGTATAACTAGTCATGCCCAATCTATCATTGACGAGCTTATAAAAGTAGTTCTCCCATCTTTCTTTGATATCATCATCAGTAACTAAAAATTTTTGTTCATCATTCTTAATGCATCTTATTTGATCCAAACCTCTTGATTTCTTTCGCTATTCTTAATAATTTTGTAAATCTTGCATTCATCATTCTTCGTTCTAAATCTTTGTAAAATTCCTCGAAAGCTTTATATATATATACATACATATTTATACGTGGACGTATATACAAGTACATATTTATATATACACGCATGGACAAATATACATAGAAAGTACTAAGAATCAAGTAAAAAAAGCAACAAATGTTTTTACTCACAGAGGTTTGAAGATTTGTACAAAGGCTACATCCTTGGAAAACTAAACTATGTCCCCTGCAGGGGGAAAATGTTATAACTAAACTGATTAACAGCAACTGTTGGGAAAAAAAAAACTGATTGACAGCAACAAGAAGAGCATTATATGTAACACAAGTCAAAACATGCCATGCGACATACAAAATACATATATATATATTACAGTTGTATATGATTCCTTCAACTCTGTGTGGTATGGACATATAACACATGTCAAAGACTCTATGCAACCCTTCAAATTACATATGGACACATCAAGGTTTATCATGTCTCCATGTTAATGATATGTATCCGTGATTCTAACTACCACACAAGTTAGTCAGCTAACATCAAAAACATGGGTAAAAAAGCCAACTTTTGGAAAAAATACATCTGGATCATCATAGAAAGAAAATTGATTAATAACACATGCCATAGTCCATACACGTGTTGAGCTATTCTGTTAAGAAACCTTTACTGAGGCTAGTTCCATAATTTGTAACTCCTGCCCCTTCCCACTTAAAGTTAGTTTTAGAAAGCAGAATTAAAAAATAAGAAAAAAGTTATAGTCAAATTTGGATAGTCTGAAGTGAATGGTGGCTTTATGTTGTTTTCTTTTAATCAATATCTAGCCCAAATGAATATAAAATCCAATTTTTTCCAACAAACAAATAACAAAATATTCCAATATGCCCATAAGAGTAATAAATGTATGTATCCAATGACCACCCACAGACCCACTTACCCCTCCCCAGAACACAAACAGATGGACATGCTAGGTTTAGACGTATTAGCACCACCATAAGATTCTAAACTAGAGACAAGAGGAGTAGCATATGTTGGTCCCAGAGCCATAAATGAAAATAAGGCCTTTCTCTGAAGCTTGATCAATAAACTACCAAAATTTAGAAGCAGAATTTTCTATTACATATACAAAAGATAAATGCCTAAGGAGACCTGAAAACTGACCAAAAATGAAAGGCCTTATCTAGTAATGTATCGATTAAATTCCATAAATCCAGCAACCAATTTAGCTTGTAATATTTATCCCTAACTTTTGTTCTTTCATATCATTTCACAATTAAATCAGAAGAAAATATGAATCAAATGAAATTAATCAATAAATAACCATGTTTAAAACATACATCAAAGCAGTCTATAAATTCAACAACTAAATAATTTTCCTCAAGCATCAAGCATTTCAAAGGGGGAAAAAGCACGAAAAGAAACCTTGGAGCTAGTTTGAGACCAAATATAGTAGCAAAATAATATAATTGTACCATCAATTCATGTTACAAAATTTAAAATAAATAAAGAAAAAAATATTATGCTGTTTTATTAACAAATATAATTTAAATCGATCTTGGAGCTAGTTTGAGTTTCATAATTCTTCTCTGAACTACATTACATCAATTCAAGTTAATCAGGATAAAAGATATATGGAGCCTTACAGTGTTATTTGTATGTGGTCTAATCTTTTAATTTCATTTTCTAATCCAAATTACCAAAGACTAAAAAGTTTGGCAAAAAAAAGAAAAAAGGATGCAAGTTATTTAGTAAAGCCAAGAAGCAAGAATTAAGGAAATATTGGAAGATGATGAATCTTGAATCAATGGATTGATTTACTGGATCATGATTTTAATTACTGTAGGATCATATGTCAAGAGCTTAATATACAAAGGACATCATATGTTAAGAGCTTTAATATACAATGGACGTACACAACCTAAAGTATAAACAAGATGGTTATCAACAATCACTCAGAAGGAATATTATTCTTTTATTTGATTTGCCTGTATTATATAACTTTTGTAGCTCTCACCTTGCATTATTTAAACAGAGAGTTTAAGAAACTCAAACTCTGTTTCAAACCTAGTGTCAACCCTCTAATATGGGGAAGGCAGGAACTTCCGGATTTACTACCAAAGGAATACTCATTTAGTACAAAATTCTCACTGTGCATGTCAACAAAAAGTTTCAAAGCTTTGTTGAAACGATCTTGTTGGGCAAAGCCTGACATCATGGCATTACATGAGCATTGGTCAGACTCTGGCATTGACATCATGGCATTCCATTAGCACTGGCTAGACTTTGTCAATGTACTTAAAATGACTTGAGCATGAATGTGACACGTGTAAAGTCCAAATTTCCACATATGCATGGTGAGCTAAGCCTCCATATATCATCTAAATTTCCAATTCCATCATATACATAGACACACACACACACACACACTCACGTATGGCATTTGTGGCATGTGTGGCAATTGTGAGAAGACATGCATAGGGAAGAATACCAAGAATCAAGTAACAAAATGTTTTTACTCATGGAGGTTTGAAGATTTGTACCCAAAGGCCCAAATTTCCAATTCCATCATATAGATACACACACACACACACACTCATGTGTGGCATGTATGGCAAATGAAAAGACATGCATGTCAAAATAATTAAACAAGGAGAAAGGGACAAATGAGCTTTAAACAAATAATTTCATACAATGAATGAACTCAGATTTTTCGTACCTCACGAAAGAAAAACCAGATGACGAATCCTTCATTTAAATAAATAACACTTATAAGGATTTATTGGTGTGTTCAAGTGAAACTTTTTCTTTCTAAGAACTCAAACCTTGAATTAGTCAAAGTGAAAGGAATTTTGGACATTTTCCAAACTGCTGAATCAGTGACTCAACACTCATGCACAATAAAAGATCTAATCCATCGTCAGTTCCAATCTTACAATGAAAAGATATTAAAAAGATACAATTTTTAATTTAATCATAATGAAAGAGATAATATTGAAAGTGGCATTGTCTCTTTTCAAGAAATTAGATATGAATCAAAAGATAATAAAATAGACTTACTATTATGTTGATACTTCAACTAGAACAACCAAAGTTATTGAATTGCTTTCATTTAGGATCAAAGACATTACAAAACAACGAATTTGAGGGACAAAATAGAGGAATTTGAGGAAGAAAGACAAGATAAATCAAAGTCCAATGACTTCCTTGAATCATGCTGGGGATTAAATAACATTTATCTGCATATATAAAAGACAAGATAAAGGAAGACAGATCTCGATGTTATCATTTTCTTGAATAAAGACTATGTTAGAGTTTTATGATTATAAGATTAATATAAAGCAAAACAAAAACATAATTTTTATTGCTAATGCGAACCTAAAAAGAAATTGTGAAAAGCATAATAGGTGAATACAAATAGAAAAAGTAAATTTCAATAACAAATAAGGAAAAGGTGATTATAACATGATAGGGGAAAGGTGAAAACAAATGGAAAAATTAAATATGTTTGTTTACCCTATAACAATAGGCTTACATCAAGGATGTTCCTTGAATCCATACCTGTTTAATCTGATTTTGGATATTCTTACAGAATATATACAGGAAGAAATTGCAAAGTGTATGCTCTTCGCGGATGATATAGTTTTAATTGAGGACTCAAGAGAAGAGATCAACTCTAAACTTGAATTATGGAGACATACTTTGGAATATATGCATTGAAAATTTAATAAGAGACCAATTAGAAATGATTCAAAAGTAAAAATTGGAGAGCCAATCATTCCTTAAGTGTCAAAGTTTAGATATTTGCCGTCAATTTTACAGAATAATGGTGAAATTGATGGGGATGTTATGCATAGGATACAAGCTGGGTGGTTAAAGTGGAGGAAAGCAACATGAGTTATTTGTGACCGCAAAGTACCTACTAAGCTTAAAGAAAAATTTTACAGAATAACTATAAGGCCAGCAATGCTATATGGTAGTGAATGTTAGGCTTTGAAAGGACAACACGAGTATAAGATGGGAGTAGCAGAGATGAGAATGTTGAGATGGATGTGTGGTCAAACAAAATTGGATAAGATACGAAATGAATGTATACGAAGGAAAGTTAGGGTAGCACCTATCGAGGAGAAAATGGTGGAAAATCGTTTAAGGTGGTTTGGGCATGTACAAAGAAGAGGGCAAGAGGAGCCAGTGAAGAGAGTTGATCAAATGGCTTAGAGTCTGATCAAAAGGAGTAGACGAAGACCAAAAAGGACACTAAGGAAAGTGATAAGGAATGACCTTTTGAGAAATGATTTATTTGAGGAGATGGTATTTGATATAGCACATTGGCGTCATATAATCTATGTAGCCGACCCCACATAGTGGGATAAGGCTAATGTTGTTATTGTTGTTGTTTACCCACCAAAATGAAAAAGAACATATTTAAGTTGATTTCTATCAAATAAGTGCACCATGCACTTCTAGGCAAAAACCCAAGACTTAAAACTCAAGACTTGAGAAATGTGGATGCCACAAAGTATCAGGACAATAACAGTTCTCAAACATCCCAACAGTCAAAGGTAATCTCCCTTGCATCAAGCAAACAAGTTTTATGGAAAATCATTTGACAAGAATGAAGTAACGTAATAGTCCCTCACATAGGATTAGTGTTTAACTCTCAACTCTCAAGTGTTTAAAGGGGTAGTGTATCACTCAAACTCCACCTATCAAACCCCACTGCCATACACTTGTCTATCTTCTAAATCTCTACCACCTATGTCAAATGCAATGCACAAATCAAAAGGACTTTGTTCTAGGTTGTAATGAACAAGGAACAAATAAACAATAAGGAACAAGCAATGGAAGAACAAAAAGAAGCACCTCAAAAATTGGAAAAACATTAAACAAGCATATATGACAAAAGAAAAGTGCATACACTTGGACTTTTATTTCTTTTCCAACTCCCTCTCTCTTTCTCTATTTTTTTTGTCCAAAACACCTTTTAATTTTTTTTCTTTCTTTTTCTTGCCTTTTTTTTTCTTACAATTGAGTACGTTTTACGCTCCATCTCAACCTTTTTTATTGAAAATTTTCACATTTTTTCTTTTCTTGTGGTTGAGTGCGTTTTACGCTCCATCTCAACCCTTTTCATTCAATTTTTTTCTCACATTTTTTCTTCTCCTATTTTTTCATTTTTTTCTTGCCCAAGATAATCACCAACAACATATGCTTATGCTTGTAAAATGCTCTCCAATTCATGAGGTGAAAAGGTGGGAATTTAATGCTTGGCCTTGGCTCAAAAAAGGTTCAATATGAAAAGAAAGGACACAAGACTCAATGGGCTAAAAAATGGATACAATATGCAAGGGTTGGTTATATGGTTAAGTAGCTAACAAATAAAAGAATGCCCTAATCATTTTTGTGCATGCAAATGTAATTGTGGTCTCAACTGTTGAATCAAGAAGTTTTGATGGTTCTAAATCAACCTTTAAGAGCTTGAAATAAAGATATCAAAGGTGTCCAAAAGTTTCAAGTGAAGAAATCCTGGAGAAATCTGTGCAAAATTTGTTGTAGGATGTTTAGTTTTATTTTAATTTGAGTAAAAGACTTTGATTTGGTGGAAAAAAGTTTTAAAACCTTGATTCTATGTTAAATCATGGAATATTTAAAAAACACCCACCAACAGACGAAGTTTAAGAGGTTAATCCCAATCTGTCATAGTGAAAGACGAATTTTGGCCTTTGGAAAATTCAAATTTCGTACTAAAACTGAACAAGTCTGAAGAGATGCCTCTTTGACAGACGAATTTTGACTTCATGAAATTCAAATTTTGATAAGTGTCTAAAAGAAGCTTTAAGCAATAAACGAACTTTGGGTTTTGAAAATTCAAATTTCACAGAAAATGAAACTTATGAAAACAAAAGAAATTCGTCTGAAATTATGTCAAAGTTCATCTGAAACTAAGTTTGGATTGAATGTCAAAATTGCCCACTGACAGATGAATTTTGAACATGAAAATTTGAATTTCGGAAACTAAGTTTTTGAGTCTGTTGCAGTGATTTGTTGACATACGAATGACAGTATTTATAAATTCAAATTTTGAAGTTAGTTTGAAAAGATATCTTTTTGACAGACGAACTTTGACATTTGGAAATTTGAACTTTGAATCACATGAACTACAATGCCTTACAGACCAGCTACGGACAGATGAATTTTGGGGTTCCAAAATTTGAATTTCGAAGGCATTGTAGTAAATTGAGAGTACTGTTCACACTTAACAGAAAAACTTTCCACTTGAAAATTTGTATGTCACAACACAGAAATATTTTTCAAATATCAAAATTGGAACTTCACTTCATGACAAACGAACTTCGGGCTTTCAACGTTGAAGCTGTTAATCTTCGATTTCTTCAAAATTCGTCTATAGACCAATCGAAATTCGAATTTTAGTATGCCAGAAGCATTAAATGCGGTTGGTTAACGGATAGTTTTTCAGAGTAACCGTTGGATAACTTCTCCAATGGATAGATTTTGTCTCTAACGGATATTTGAGATCTAAATCTATAAATATAATATCATTTGAAGTTGTGGAAAACGATTTTTTCATTATATATACTGAAACTCTGTCAAATCATTTACTCAAAGCTTCATACTCTCACACTTCAATATTTTGTACTTTAACTTTCATATTCACTCTGATTAAGAGAGTTTAGTCGTTGTAAGCAATCTAATCTTCATCTGGAAGATAGATTTTCTTGTGAGGGGATATCACAAGGGATTGGGAAGCACTTTGTGAAAGTGCAGAGAGTGAATGAGTGAGCTCTAGAAAACAGAGCACAAACTTTGTACTGTGGCATTTGCAAGAAGCCCACGTAATTCTTGCTGAATAGTAGAAAATCTCAAGTGGTGACTTGAGGACTGGACGTAGGTCAAGTGGAGAGGCCGAACCAGGATAAATTACTGAGTCTTCTTCCCTTTACAGCCTCCGTTACAGTTATTTGTTTATACTCTGTTTTACCATCATATATTGCTTTCTTCACCTTCTTGATATTTTGCAGAAAATTTTTAATCTTCCCAATTCACCCCCCTCTTGGGAAGCCAGCTAATCTAACATCAACAAAGAATCAAGACAAGTTCTAGAGTGAAGGTAAAGATAGGTGAATAGACACAAAAAAGGATCAATATAGGCCCAAATCCTCACAAGCTAATAACTATCACAATTGATTCATTAAGGTCAAAATCATGGCCACTTAACTTGAATTCTAAACACAAGGTCAATTCCTAATCATGCCAAAATGGGTCCAAACTAAGCTTGCCTCAACTTGTAACTTCACACAAAAACAAGACACCAAAAATGAAAACCAACATTTTTATTTTATTTTTTTTTCATAACATAATGTGAAGATCACAATTGAAAATCAAGATTACAATACCAAAGTCTACATATAAATCTCTGGGGTAGTATTTAAGGCATTATAGATTTATATCCTTTATTTGGACAACTTTTTACTAGTTACAATATCCAGTTAAGGTCTAGTAAAACTTTGTTTAGAGCATTAACTATCAAGATATCAACTGTGGAAGTACTAGTTCTATAATCAATAATAAAACAATTGTTAAAATGTTTACGGGTGTTGAGAAGACAACATCTTGAACTTTGTTATATTTACAAACTAATTGCATGAATCATTAAAGGATTTCATGAGATTAAACAAATTAAAAATCAAACACTTAACTGACATGACTTGTTCATACCATAACTACACCAGCATCTTCTTGCAGATCCCAACAATCAATAGAACATGCAGAATAACTTAAGTTTATGCAAGCAATAAATATTATTTTAATTGTAAAAGTCATTTTTATTAGGATGAAGAAGAAAAAGAAAATATAAGGAAGGAGGATAGGATATTGTCCAAAGAAACAAGTGAAATAAGAAGGAAAAGAGAACGAAAAGACTCATTTCTACTTTGTTAAAGGTGTTTCCCTTTTATCTTTTTCATCATCTGTCTCCTATTTTGTGGCAACATCATTTCTTGAAATATATTAATTGACTTCTATAATCAACAAAGCCATATGAATATTATAATGCATGTTTTGGCATAATGAGATGCACCTCATGTCATGTGCAGAATTTTTAAGCAAATTGACCAGTCATTCAACTATTTGCAATGAGTTCCTTCAAAAATAAAAACACAATGAAAAAGATCTTACATATGCTCCATCACCCATTACATCAAATGGACAAACCAAAAAAGATATCATAACAAATGAAAACTTTGAAACTGGTTTACTTTATCCAAAAGAAGTTTGTATTTAAGAACATATACAGAATCAAGTTGATGAGGATTGCTAGACCAACTAAGAACAATGTATATATCATACATTAGACAATTCAAAGGGAAGATTCACAGTACTCTCTTACCTCTCGTGGATCCATAGAGCTTAAATGTCTCAAATGTTTGAACATAAGAATACATACTCTCACCAAATTGCTGATGAAATACAATGCGATATATCTCTACACGGCTTTTGAGGACACCGCTGCTATCAGACCGGCTGCAACAAAACAAGTCCCAAATTCAACATGTGTGTGTCATAGCCAAAACCAAATAGAAAGAATGTCAATTCAGGAGGGAGGGTGGGGTGGGGGTGGGAGGAAGAGCAATTATTATCGGTTCATCACACATGAACAAAACTTCATTAAAAATCCTATATAACCGTAATATTTCCAAACCGTGCTGCATACATCAGAACATAATACAAGTCTTTTATCATGGATCAAAGCTAGATTAATATTCAAGTAATCGGTGTTGAAGAGGAAAATTGAAAATTATCCAAGTTCAAATCCCCATACAATCTGATATGAGTATCAGATACATACATACATTCATATATATATATCGCAAATCAATTTTACAAAGCAGAATAATCAATTCTTCCAATCAAATTAGAAGATCAAATACTATTCAAAAGATGGAGACATGCCATTATTTGCTAAATGCTACAGAAAAGACAACAACCTTACATGAAATCCAAGAAAACAAATGAAAAATCATGAACGATATATCACTCTTTACAAGAGTGAGACTACGTCAGGCCAAAAAAAAAAAGATGGAGACAGAGATTCTGAGAAGAATTTGAGGGAGAAGAGATGACAGAGCGGTGCACAAACCTGAAGGAATTAGAAAGGAATCAGACGAAGGATGGGTAGAGAAGCGGCTCTGTGAGTGCGGGAGACATTCTTAGAGGGAAGAACAAGAGAAACAATTAATATTGATCAGGGAATAACAAAGAGCCGACGGTCGTATATATAGTATGTTCTCTTCCCCCAACGGTAACAATTGGCTTTTTTTTAGCTTTGGAAATACCAATTTTAAAATTTAATCCCTAGCAAATGACTACTTTTGTATAAGAGGAGATGGAAACTAAAGATGTGGAGGAAGCACGTGTTATGGATGACAGGATACTGGAGACTTCCGATCATACCTCCAGCCATATCCCTGTTCATTAGAGTGAAAGACACCGAACTAAAATTCTCCCTTGGCTTTTTGATTTTAAATCCCAACCCTTGGATTCATATACGAGGGCTATTGGATTAATTATACCGACACAAGAGACTTGTGAGAGATGATACACGTTCTGAGTCTACTGACATGCCCTTTTTCTCACATTAATTTTAAAATAATGTTAATTTTTTGTCATGATTTTAATAGTTTTAATTAAAATAAATAAAATTATTATTCATTTTATTTTTATTAAAATTATAAAATGTCAACATAAATCTTTTTCGAATTACAGCAATGTGATATATTTTTAACTTGAACAGTAATCATCATTAATATGTCACGGGTGAAGAGACACATATTATTTTATTATGTTCCGGTAAAAATATATGATCTATTGAATAAATTTGTAAATAATGCAATTAGTCTTGTGAGTTTTATAATTTATGCATGAACAATATGGCTCTATATATATTTTGGCAGACGCAGGATTCAGGGGGGCAATATAATTTTTAAAAAAATGAATAAATAATTATATAAAAGTTTAATTTATGTATATATATATGTGTGTGTGTGTAGATATACATTCGCTCAAACATATTATATATCCTATAGTTCACCCCAAAAACCATTTACATTTGTCTCTAATAATAATGATGATGATAATGACAAAATTTATCATTATCATTATTATTATTAGAGATTTTATTCATAAAGTTTGATGAAAGTTGTTATTTCTCTATTGACAATTTTTTTCTTAATGTGTTTCTCTTTTTCATTTTCTATTTTTTTCAGCAACTTTTCATTTTCTATTCAATATAAAAAAATTTGGTGAATACCAAGGTAGAGCAAGATTTAAAAAAAAAAATTTACAATCTACAGTCCACTTATCTTTAACCTAAAGAAAGATTAAGTTGGCAAAAAAAAAGCCTATATTTCCATTGACTAGCAGCATTATTTACTACTGCCCATGATTCAATTACATCGTCTATCAGCTCTCATAATTCTCTTCCTTTGTTTCTCAGCTCCATTATTTGCTGCTGGCAAAATACATTTCTTAGCATTGACAGAAGCTTCATTCACCCTTACAAAGCTCACCGACCAGCCTTACCAAGGTGACTGGACCTCCAACAACCTCCACAGTCTCCCTCACACACCAACATAGCAAACCTGCAATGTTTTGCACATGTCATTGAAAAGCTCAATATGATGAAGTACTGTCATGTTTTAGTTGATCCTAACTCTTGGTTCCATTGCGATTGCTATTCATAGTCTTAAGTTCTTATGCGTCTCATTTGCTTGCTATTTATCAAGCTTAATTTAGCAAGCACATAAATTCTTTATGGAGGCAAATGAATACAGTGATGCAAGAGACTTTGATTTTGTTGGGAAAGCTATGTATATACTACTAGATGGGTTACCGCTAGATCATTTTGTTCACAAAGCTGCAAGGTTTCTCAACACAGAAGTGGGCAACTGCTGGTGGTTTGGGCTATCAGATATTTACAAACTTTTTTTGAGAAAACCATTTTCCTTAATCTCCAATCAACCATGATATCTCTCTCTCTATACTTGCCCTTCTTACTTTTATCACTCTAAATGCTCTCCTCTTGAAGTACCAGATTATTGGTTTGAGAGAGATATGGAAGCTGTTCTTCAAACCCATGAGCACAAATTGTTCTTTCTAAAACCAAAAATTCTTAGTGGATCTTCTCTATCAACAAATACAACAACAACAACAACATTAGCCTTATCCCACTATGTGGGGTCAGCTACATGGATCATACGATGTCAATGAGCTCTATCAAACGCCATCTCCTTAGATAAATCATTTCTCAAAAGGTCATTCCTTATAACTTCCCTTAATATCCTTTTTGGTCTTCCTCTATGCCTTTTGATTGGGCTCCAGGCCATTTGATCAATTCTCTTCACTGGCTCCTCTTGCCCTCTTCTTTGTACATGACCAAACCACCTTAAATGATTTTCCACCATTTTCTCCTCTATAGGTGCTACCCTAACTATCCTTCGTATATAGTCATTTTGTATCTTATCTAATTTTGTATGACCACACATCCATCATTGCTGGCCTTATAGTTGTTCTGTAAAATTTTCCTTTAAGCTTAGTAGGTACCTTGCGGTCACAAATAACTCATGTTGCTTTCGTCCACTTCAACCACTCAGCTTGTATCCTATGCATAACATCCCCATCAATTTCACCATTATTCTGTAAAATTGACCCCAAATATTTAAACTTTGACACCTCATAGATGATGTGCTCTCCAATTTTTACCTCTGAATCATTTCTAATTGGCCTCTTATTAAATTTGCAATGCATATATTTCGTCTTACTTCTACTCAGATGGAAACCTTTTAATTCCAAAGTATGTCTCCATAATTCAAGTTTAGAGTTGAACTCTTCTCTTGAGTCCTAAATTAAAACTATATCATCCACGAAGAGCATACACTTTGGAATTTCTTCCTGCATATATTCTGTAAGAACATCTAAAAGCAGATCAAACAGGTATGGACTTAAAGAAGATCTTTGATGTAAGCCTATTGTTATAGGGAAGTCCTTTGTCACACCTCCAGGGGTTATCACACTTGTTGTTGCCCCCTCATACATATCCTTTATGGCTCGAATATAAGTCACACGGACACCTTTCTTCTATATTGCTTTCCACAATACATCTCTTAGTACTCTATCATAGGCTTTTTCCAAATCAATGAAAACTATATGCAAGTCTCTCTCTTTACTCTGATATTTTTCAATCAAACCCCTTAATAAATAAATAGCCTCTGTTGTAGACCGTCCTGTCATAAATCCAAATTGGTTTTCTGAAATACGAGACTCCTTTCTGAGTCTATACTCAATCACTCTTTCCTAAAGTTTCATGGAGTGACTCATGAGTTTTATCCCCCGATAATTAGCACAATTTTGAATATCCCCCTTGTTCTTGTATATGGACACCAGAGTGCTCTTTCTCCATTCCTCTAGTATTTTCTTAGACTTTAAAATCTCATTAAATAACTTGGTGAGCCACTAAACCCCCTTCTCTCCTAAGCACTTCCAAACTTCGATAGGAATACCATCAGGACCAATGGCTTTACCATTATCTATTCTCTTAAGAGCTTCTCTCACCTCTCTAACCCGAATCCCATGATAGAAATTCAAATTGAGCATCTTCATAGGTTGTTAATCCTTCAGTATCAATAGTCATATCCAATCCATTATTGAAAAACTTATAAAAGTAGTTCTCCCATCTTTCTTTGATATCATCATCTGCAATTAAAATTTTTCCTTCTTCATCCTTAATATATCTTACTTGGTCCAAATCTCTTGACTTTTTTTTCCCTTCTCTTGGCAATTTTTCCTTCTCTATCAACAAATGGGTTCCAAAAATTTCATGGGTTTGCTTTGTTAGATAAGCTGGCTTTCCAAGAGGGGGGTGAATTGGGAAGATTAAAATTTTCTGCAAAATGTCAAGAAGGTAAAGGAAGCAAAGTATGATAGTAAAACAGAGTATAAATGAATAAACTGTAAAAGTAGCAGTTAAGAGAAGAAAACTCATATATTTATCCTGGTTTGATTTCTCCACTTGACCTACGTCCAGTCCCCAAGTCACCACTTGAAATTTTCGACTATTCTGCAAGAATTCAGTGGGCTTTTTGCAAATGTCTCAATACAAAGATGATGCTCTGTTTCTAGAGCTCACTCTTTCACTCTATGCACTCTTACTAAATGCTTCCCCAATCCCTTGTTATATCCCCTCACAAGAAAATCTTTCTTCCAGATGAAGATAAGATTGTTTACAATGATTAAACTCTCTTAAGCAGAGTGAATATGAAAGTTGAAGTACAAATATTGAAGTGAGAGAGTAAGAGACTTTGAGTAGATGATTTGGCAGAGTTTCAGTATATACAAAATTAAAATCGTTACCCATAACTTCAAATGATGTTATATTTATAGATTTAGGTCTCAACTATACGTTAGAGACACAATCTATCCGTTAGAGAAGTTATCTAACGATTACTCTGAAAAACTATCCGTTAACCAACCGCATTTAATGCTTCTGACACTCTGAAATTCGAATTTCAGTTGGTTAACAGACGAATTTTGCAGAACCCGAAGACCAAAGACTTCAACGCTGAATATCCGAAGTTAGTCTGTCATGAAACAAAGTTTGAATTTTGATCTTTGGAAAATGTTTCTATGTTGTGACATACGAATTTTCATGTTTGAAGACGTTCTGTTAAGTGTGAACAGTATTTTCAATTTACTACAGTGCCTTCGAAATTCAAATTTTAGAACCCCAAAATTCGTCTGTCCATAGTTGACTTATAAGGCACAGTAGTTCATCTAATTCAAAATTTGAATTTTCAAAGGGCAAAGTTCGTCTGTCAGAGAGACTTCTTTTCAGACTTACTTCAAAATTCAAATTTACAAATACTGTCATTTGTATGTCACCATATCATTGTAACAGACTCACAAGCTTAGTTTCTGAAATTCAAATTTTCATGTTCAAAGTTCATCTGTCAGTGAGAAATTTTGAAATCCTATCTAAACTTGGTTTCAGATGAACTTTGACATATTTTCAGACGAATTTCTTTAATTTTCATAAGTTACATTTTGTTTGAAATTTGAAATTTCAAAACCCAAAGTTCATCTGTTACTGAATGCTCCTTTCAGACACTTATCAAAATTTGAATTTTCTCAAGTCAAATTTTGTCTGTCAGAGAAACCTCTTGTCAGACTTGTTCATTTTCAGTACGAAATTCAAATTTCCAAAGCCAAAGTTCGAATTTCCAAGATGACAAATTAGTATAAACCTATCAAACTTCGTCTATTAGTGGGTGTTTTTCAAATATTCCATGATTTAACATAGAATCAAAGTTTTAAAACTTCTTTTCACCAAATCAAAGCCTTTTGCTCTAATTAAAATATTACTAAACATCCTACATCTATTCTTGCACCTATTTCTCCAGAATTTCTTCACTTGAAACCTTTTGTGCACCTTAGATATCTTTATTCCAAGCTCTTGAAGGTTGGTTTGGAATCATCAAAACACTTGATTCAACATGCTTCAATACCTAGAAGCTTTACTCAAAATGACAGAAAGGCTGAAGCCGCTGCTGCTGATGGGCAGCTAGTGTACAATGGACTGGAATCAGAATTTAAAAAAAAAACTAAATTTCTTGGGTAATGAGATTTCAATCCTCAAGAGGATTATACCACTTTGGTTGATGCTCTTTTCTGTCCTCTTCAACAACACAAACTTCAAAAGACATCCAGAGGAAGTAACACAAAGATTATACTGTTGCTAAAAACTTGGGTAAATTAAATATGCCTATGGCTGTTGTGTTTTGTGCTATTGTGCACAAAAAACTGGCTTATGTTCTGTCCAAGCAAGTCTGTATTGTCCCCTTCATCACCTTCTTTGGGGCATTTGGATTTGTTATCTTATTATCCTTTCTCATGAAATGTATGCAAGGATGGAGTTTAAGACCTTTTCTATCATCTCTCCCTGAGCTAAGAGTGAGGATTTTAGTTCAAATTTCCTCACTGATAGAACTAGAAATTTTCATCTATTCGTAGCCTTCATTGGTATTGAGACAACCATTTTCACCACTAATGGCCTTCTTTGCCTTGTTTCCTCTTCAAGTCATAACTTTCATTATCATTGTACATTATCTCTATATGTAGCCTTCATTGTTACTGATGCACAACATTTTTACCATTTATGGCCTTCATTGAGATTTTTCCTTTCCAGTTTTGACCTTCATTATCATTGGGCAATTTTTATTTTTATCTTTATCATCTATAGCCTTCTTCTAAACAGAGACACAATCTTTTCTCATTTATGGCTTCACTATGATGTCTCTTTTAGTACCAACTTGCAGATGTGCTTACCAAGGGATTACCTATTATTGTCTTTCAGACCTTAATCCTCAAGCTTGGCATGGAGCATATCCATTAACCCACTTGAGGGGGTGTTAAGTGCTTGTTATTTTAGTCTTTTATTGTAATTATTCTAGTTATTTCATTAGTCTTTTATGTCCTTTATGGTAATTTTGTTTCCTAGAGTAGCCTTCCTTATCTATAAATACCCATATACTTTGCCTAACTTTTTTCATGAACGTACTTTTGCCTCATTTAACATAATAGAAGTAAGGATTACATAATAGTCAATGTCCAATCACCTATTCTACATTCAACCTCTTTAAGTCGAACTATATTATGCTTTTATTCATTCTCTGTATTAACTACAGGTTTTTTAGCCATAGATTCAAAGACTTGCATAAGCTAATTATAAGAACATGATGCCAGGCCTTCTAGAACACAAAATCACAAGCAGGAGGAGGAAAGTTCTAGAGAAACATTGGTGAACCAAAGACCGACAAAAATTGATATACTGTTTTTTGCCTCTATGAAACCTAGCAGATATGGAAAATGAACATAAATATACATGATGAGTTTACCTACTTTAATAACATGAACTTGTCATATTCACATTCAATTGATGAAATTACAAGTTGTATGACAGAGTTAATTAGAATTTAAATTGACACATGACAGCATTGAGGAACCACAAAATACTTTGTTTTCTGGACTCTGTTATCATGAGAAGAGCATCATATCCACACAAGATGTTGTCATAATGAATTAACTATAAAGAATAAGTATAAATAATGATAAAGCAATTTTACCCCTTAAAGAGCCTGAGGATTGGCTGAAGGATTCTTCCCTGTACTTTTTTCACAGCTAAGAAATTCCACGATAAAGAAAGTTGTATACGTCACAACATCAAACAATCCAAAAGCAAGGACAGTAGCCAAACCCAGTTTTGCAAGCTCTGAAGTCATTTTAGTTGAATCAATCTGATAAATTAACATGTATAAGTTATATAAATTTTATTTTGACAAGCATGCATACAAAGTTAAGATTTACTTCTATTAAAATATTATCTCACTATCAGCACTTTCTATTAGCACCTTCTATAAGTTTCTTATGTTTCGAACAAGTAACCTGAAGATCACAAAGCCAATATCCTTAGTTTTCCAATTTTAACCTTCATTGTTTCTTTTTTTTTTTTTTCTAAATCAGCATCAAATGAATTACATTATTGTCAACTAACAATGACTTGCTAATCAGTAAAATGCAGTCTTTTAAGCTTGGCCACAAGGGAGAAAACTCACCTTCCATTTGCTCCAAAACCCTTTGCCCTGCAACTCATACGGGAAAGCAGAAAATTAATGTTCTTTTTATTTTTTGACCAGAAAGAAAATTAATGTTTCAACAATCAAAATTTGGAAAATAAAAATAAAAAGGGTATATTATTGCTCATGCTTCTATGAGAGATAGTTTATCTCTTCCCTCAGTTAAAAGAAAACTATTTAATTTAAAAATAAGGTGTACTTAAGCTATATAATTTCGGTCTTTCAACTTATTCATTGATTTCAATGTGGTCATTTAATTTTATTTCATTACAAATTAATTATTTTAATTTACCTTTGAAGTTGCATCTATAATCTATTGATCTCTTAACCTTATTTACTGTTTTAAAGCTAATTCTAAATTTTTTTAGCATCTTAAAATAATCCCTTAATTTTCTCAAATATTTTTCAAGATGATATAAAAAAGGACTAATATCATTCAAATCAAAATTAAAAGTCAAGAAAAGGAAACAAAATGTATCAAGAAAAAATTAATAAAAAATTATTCCAACAAAATAACACTCTACTGCATAAACCAAGCGAAATTTTTTTAAAAATAAAAAATAAAACAATTCGCATAATTAATATCACTCCGGCAGAAATGGATAGTAAAATTTAAAAGAGAAAGAAAAGGAGACTGAATTTCAGTTTCGAACCTGAGAATCTTCATTTTGAGGATAGTCCATGATCTCTGCAGCTTGATTGAGGGAACACAGAGCAAAAAAGCTGCAATTTGAGGGCATAAAAGTGAATGCGAAAGGGCTTGTTATGAAAAGTGTAATGGCAGAGTGAAGGCGAGAAGTGGTGTCTCTTACGCGGCGAAGGAAGGCCCAATGTGGAAGTGGAAAGGCAATGCTCTTCATCTTCCATGCTTTCGCACACTAGCCTTGGAGCTAGAAGGTTCATTTCGCAGCGACAAGAATTGAAACTTACAGGTGGGTCCTTTTTTCTTTGAATACATTATATCAAATTTTATTTGTTATATGGATATATTAATTATTAATTATTAAATAAATTTTAATTTGTTTAAATTTTTCGAAAAATATTAAAAAAAATCTCCCAATTTTTACAATTTATTCAAACATCTTATGAAATAAAAGATACCAAATTATAAGCAATAGCATTAGTCTCCATGAGAGGGACATTAATCACTAAAACATAATGTCATGAAAAATCCCTTTGAGAGAGTTTTCTTGGTCTAATGCGGCTTAATTTGAATTAATCAGAATCAACTAAATATTATACAACAACAATAACATTAACCTTTTTTCATTAAATAAGATCGATTATATGGATCATACGACACCAATGGACTTTATCAAACACCATCTTTTCAGATATCAAGAAGTCACATCTTATAACTTCTTTTAGTATTCTTCTTAATCTTACTTTACTACTTTTAATAGAGTTCCAAGATCAACTCTTCTTACTGGCTCCTCTTATTTTCTTCTTTGTACATGTCCAAACCACCTTAAATGATTTTCTCATCGATAAGTGTTACTCCAATTTTCCCTCATATACAATTAATGTGTCTATTTTATACCTACAAAATACCCACATTTGATATGGTTTTTATTGAAAAATATTAAGTTTTGATGTCAAAATTGCATGATTCTATTTAAATTGAGATATATTTGCATTTCAGGAAAAATTAAAGGAGAAATGGGGATTTTAAAGTGAAAGAAGAAGACAAAAAGACACAGAAAAATCCATCCGGTTCCCATTTATCACCCTCACCCACGGCCGGGTGACGAGGTGTGAGGCTACCAGAATTTCGAGTTGACCTGGCGCCGGGTCAACCAAAACATTACACCATCCGACGCTGGGTGGATCACGAAGGAGCATTTTAAAATGAGTCACCCGGAACCGGCTGGACTAAAATATGACATGACCCGGCGCCGGGTGAAGAATTTAAATGAATTTTAAATAATTCTTCGGTGAGGGTCATACGATATATATATAAGTTTGGAAAAGAAAAGGAGGGAGGACGATTCTGAGCCCTAGAAGATTTATTCCAAATTCTCTGGAGCTGAGGGAGAGCATTCTGAAAGCAAATCTAAGATGACTGAAGGCGTAGTGATGCTGAATCTCTCTATTCTTCCAGTACTTTTCTTTCTTTAGATTTTATTTAGATGCTTTGGGAGATTATTTTTATGTTGAATTTAAGAACTATGTTTATGCGTAGCTAATCTTCCCAGTTAGGGATAGGGATGTAGTCTAACTGGGAATGATTAGAGTTTACTCTGGATTATGACTCTTATTTCTGATTGAATTTTTCTAATATATGTATGTTTTATTATATCTATCTCTTTTATGCTTTATTGTGAATTTTGTGATTGGCCACCATGAAATTCATTCTGTGGGTAAGCTTGATAGACTAGAAGGTGAAGAGCAAACCTAAACTTAGAGAGATAGATATAAACAACAATTCTAGTGATAGAATTAGGTGTTTATGGTGATTTTAGTTATAACTTCAAGGTTTAATTAGGAATTTTAGTTGCACAAGAGTGAATTAAAACCTAATTAAATACAAACTAATTGACTGGAAGGTAATTAGGATAATTTAGAAATAACTGTCACTATAATTATAGAATGAGTCAAGTTATGAGTAACTTTAATTGTCCCAAGAAGATGAAACCCAATTCCCTAACACTCTCAGTGATTGAATCAAATCCAAATAGTTCCTTTTATTGTTAATTTCTTAGTTTAATATCCGATTAACTTTCACAAATTGTTTGTGTTGACTGAAATTATTTAATTGAGTAAATCACAATCTCCCTTGGGTTTGACCTCTGGAATACTCCAGAGATTTTCTTTTATTACTGCGATCGACCCTGTACACTTGCAGGATTTCCGATTAACAATCATTTCGTATCTTATCTATTCTTATATGATTACACATTCATCACCACATTCTCATCTCTACTACCTCTGCTACGACTAAATATTATACATTTTTTAAAAACATATCATTGTAGCATCTTAAACTTTATTAAAGTTATACAATTTTGTAGTTTATACAAACCTTTAAAAATATAGAAAAAGGTTTGTATAATTTTAAAAAATTTTAAACAAAATATAATTTTATTTTTTTAGCTTTCGAGATTTTGGGATAAAGGCCAATTGTAAGGCCTGGAATTCATAACACTAAATTTTTATATTTCTCTGAATGCATTATATCAAATTTTATTTGTTATATTGATATATTGATTATTAAATAGCTTTTAATTTATTTAAATTTTATGAAATTTATTAAAATATCTCTTTCACAACTTATCCAAATATCCTGTGAAATACAAGATATCAAATCATAATATCAAATTATAAGTAATAGCATTAATTTTTAAGGAAGGGACAAGAATTGCTAAAACATAATGTTATGTTTGAATACGTAAATGTAAAAAATCTCTGCGGGAATTTTTCTAGCCCTGGCTCAATATGAATTAATTAAAGTCTAAAGTGGTAACTAAATACCACATATGGTTTAAAAAAATATAAAATTATAACATCTTAAACTTTATTAAAGCTATACAATTTTGTATTTTATACAAACCTTTAAAAATATAGAAAAAGGTTTGTATAATTTTAAGAAATTTGAAACAAAATATAATTTTATTTTTATGTTAATTTTGTGTAGCTTTTGAGATTTTGGGTTAAAGACCTACAGTAAGGTCTCAAAGTGATAACACTAAATTTTTATACTTTTATTATAAATTATTCACTGAACCTATCTGACATCTTTGTGAGATATGAGTTTCTTATATTTAGTATTTTTAATAAAAAAATATAGTCAAATTGAATTTAATTGGATAAAAGTAATTTTTAAATTTGGTTATTTTCTGACACTTTTTGACACTATATAGCATTAATTCTAGTTAAACCTAGTTAATTTGTTTACCCTTATAACATGCGTCATCACAAATGACCAAGTATAAAATTTCACTTCTAACTTCAAGAGAAAAAAAAAAGACAATGCTAAATTATCACATAAATCATAAAACATAGAGGGAAAGATCATGTAATTTAATAAAATACAAATATAAACATATAATTCACTTTTTATTTTTAGGTCGGATAAAATAAAGGTTTTAAAATAAAAGAAAATTCATATAATTTAAAAAAAAATAGAATAATTTTTTAATACTTTTTGTGGATGAAAACTTGATTTCAAATACAATTGTGAACATCTTATTTTGTCCGAAAAAAAACAAAGATAATAAAAAATTAAAAAAATAGAAGAAATAAAACAAAATTCCCCTAGGGAAATTAATAATTATAATTTAATTTTAAGATAAATGTAAATCTTCCAAAATCTAAAAATCACTCTTTGAATCCAATTTTTTCTTTCTAGAATTTGAGATCTACAATTTCAAATAAAGAAAAAAAAAGAAAAAAGAAATTTAAAATTAAAATCCAAAACTTTTTAGTCTTAGAAGAAAATTTAAAAAAAAATTCAAAAAATAATAAATAAATAAATATATAAATAAATAAATGATACATTCTCTCTAGAATTTCCTTTAATCTGAATGGAAAATCTCTGTTAAAATTCCAAAAAGATAACTTTACAAATTCAATCTCCATTCTTTGAGAAGTTTCAAGAATCCTATCTCTTTTTTATTTTTTTTTCCTAAAAAATCAATCAAATCATTTTCTTTTTTAAAAAAAATAAAAATGAAACCCTATCTTTATATTTTTAAAAAGAAAAAAACAAGAGAAAAATCTCATCTCGTTATTTTTTCTTTTATTCAATCTTTCTCATTTAAGATTTTAAAACTAGAAAAAAAAAAAGATTTTCTTTTTTATAATAAAAAAATAAAGACAAAAAAAAAAGAAATAGAGTAAAACACAAGCATTACTCTGCATCTCATTCTCCAATTTTGCCCTAGCCTAATTACCGAGGGCTCAGGTGTGAACGAGAAGGGAGTAGAGAAAGCCTGAGAGGGGAGCAGGGAGTCTGAGAGAGCAACAGCACGCAAGCACGGAAAAGGCAGAGAGAGACATGCATGAGAATGAGAGATAGAGGGAGGATGCGTGAGAGGAAAGCAAAACCTAGGAAGTTTGGGGCTGAAAAGGCAAGAGTCCCAATTTCAGAGGCTGAGGGATGGCCGATTGAAAGGAGACGGAGAGCATGATGGAGTGGGAAGGAGAGGTAAAGTCGTGCGAGAAACTGAAGGAGCGAGCAGAGGGAGCTAGAGCTCAGAGAAAAAGGATCGAGGGTTTGGCACAGAAAAGCGAGAAGCAGAGGGCCACGCAAGCTCGCAAAATAAGGGAACAGAGGATGTCACAAGGATTGGAATGGATCAAATTCCGGTACTCACATAGGTAATGACTTCGCACTCTCCTTTCTTTACTGTTTGCTTCAATGTTGAGATGAATGGCTGAGCATGACACTTCTTGGTTGGCACTAAATGTGTGTATGAAAACTATGCTTTGCTTCTTGCACACCTGCTGGCTTTTTCCTGAATCGTTTCAGCATTTGGGTCTTCAAAGATTGTATAGCATCCTGTTCTATGCTTGCATGACAAATGTTTGACAAAATGCCCATAAGGATTTCACTTGTTTAAGGAATCGTATTTTATGAAATGTGATGTTTGGTTATGTCTCTTCTTAAAGCTCATCACATCCTTTAAAGCGTGGTCATGCTATTGGAAGTTGAGAGTTAGAGAGCATAGTAGTTAAGTTGTCATTTTCCCTTTACTGAAACTCATTTAATTTTGGAGGCTAGTGAGCCCTTTTTCCTTTTGGTTTCCATTTGTGAATCCGAATACTTTTGGGATGATGCTATGCCACTTGGTATATTTTAATGGTCTCAAATATCATACACGCACGTTGGGTCATTTGGGCAAAACTTGGGGATGTTCTATCGCTAATTCTCTTGTCTTGCTTAAGTTTAATGAAATGCTCAGTCAACTTTGGTTTTGCATGGGGAGGCATGTTTTAAGTGTCATATTAATGTTCTTGTTTCTAGCCCCAAGTCATGCCCATTACACCTTACTTTGACATTATAAGCTTGTCTTTGCTATCACAAACTTGGTGGATCTGTATTATGCTTAGAAAGACTATCATAGGTTCACGCTCTTTGCATATGATGTGATTGGTTGCTGCAAACGTTCGTTTGCTTTTAAACACCTAAAGTGGTCGTGTGACCAAGTCTTTCTAGGGAAACCTTGACTTTATTGCTGTATATCTTCATTTAGTTGTCGGCTTAAACTTTTAGAGTGGTTTTGTGATCATAATTTTCTGTACCTAAATGGTAAGTTGGTTGCTGCATGTTTATACATCATTATAGGGTTGGAAAATGACCATATGGCTACATTTTTCTTACCAAGAAAGTTCTAATTTGGCTGTTGCATGTTTGGATACTTTTATTGACAATAAGAAACAATCACATATCATGAGTTTCTATCATAAACTTTGGATTTATTACTATATGGGTATAGTGCGGTTTTAAACCTTTAAAATGTCCATTTGACTACGTTTTCCATGAAAAGGCTCAGTCATCTAGTTGTATGTATAGTTCTTGGTTTGAATATGAAGTGTTTCCTTTTAGGCCATGTTTATACACAAATCATGCATTCTATTGCTCTATTTGCTCTCACATGAAAGGAATGTATTCATCCACCTTTTTTTGGCTCAAATCCCCTGCCTTTTTGTGGTTGTGAGGTTGTTGATTCTTTCTTTAACCTAAAAGGATAATCCATGGCAACATCTGTATGGAGGAATAATGATTTGGACTTCTTAAGCGCTAATAGTTTCGGTCTTCTATAAAGAAATATCATTCTGGACGCGTTGGCTTAATTTTAAGGTGAATACTATAATCCATTCCTTTTTTATCTTTTTCGAGCACTATGGGAGCATGAACCAAGTTTGAGAAAAATCAAGGCCATTATCATCAAGCCAAGCATGAGAAATGGAAGCTATCATCTTCAAAGCAAAGGAAAAAGAGAAGAAAATTTAGTTTGTTTCTTTATCTCATCTCTTATAAATATTGTTGTAGTAATATTAGAAGTAATGTATTTTGCATATTAACACATACCATTACAAAATCATACATGTTTTAAACATTTGGCATAATATATGTTCTTTTATTTGCTTTTAAAAAATTGGTCATGAAGGTTTTTAGAGCTTTCGTAGACCTCTAAAACAGTCATTTTGTGTGAGCCTATGGAGCTGCACGAGTGTATCGTGAAGGTATATTTATAATAGGTCCTAATGATCTTTCCCTTCAAAATTTTATTTTCTCATAAAAAATAAATAAAATAATAAAATGAATAAATAAATAATTGACTTAATAATTACACCATATGAGTTTTTGGAATCCACGCAAGTATCTAAGTTTACTAAGTTATCGCGAATTCATGTAAATATATCAGTTAAATAACTTTCTTTTAAGAAAATGATTATATTTCATAAAAAAAATAAATTATGATAACATAACAAGTTTTTTTCCAATTTTATTTAAAAATGTATAATAAAATCATCATTTGAAAATTGAAGAATACTAGTATTTTCTAAATTTTTGCTTTAAATGTATAATAAAATCTTTTTACTGCGAGGTTTAGAACTTTCACAGGTAATTAAGGAATCGATTTATCGGGCATGACTGTGAGTCTGCAACAGATAGATTGATTTTCCATTTTAAAGAAAACTTTTCAAAAGTATAAAAAATATGATGGTTTTTCAAAAGTCAAAAATAAATAAAGGTATTTTTAAAAAAACTAAAGAAAAATAAATAAGATTTTTGAATAAAATAAAATAAGCATAAGTAAGTAGAATTAAATTATCTTTTTACAAATTAAAACATATCAATCCAATCTCAGAAAATTATTTTGTTTGCAAAAAGTTGAATTATTTTCAATCAACTTTCTCCTATTACAAAATTATACAAAATTATAATTAAAAAAATGTTCTTCAACTGACACGTATTTCTAGCCTGAACTACATGAATTTTAATCCCCATCGCAGGGAACGTATGTCTCAAACTCTGATTCTGGGTCAAGTCCGCACTTATAAATAAATAAATATTTCCCAAATTTTCTCAATTCCTTTTTTCCCATTTTTTCTTAAATCTCCTTAATTTTTAATTTAATTTATTCTCTTTATTTTGTTTTCCAAATTTCTCAAATTTTCTTAATTTTTTATTCTACCTTTATTCTCACATGTGAATGATAAAAGGAAAATCAAAATACTTTTAAAGTCATATTAATTTGCACAATCAACGTAAGGTAACCATTCCTAGGAACGGGTGTCTTGGAGTGCCTAACAACTTCCACACGCATAATCGACTCCCGAATCCAACTCTAATTACACAGACCATTCTTTTCCTCCTTAATTCAATTTACCAAGATTTTTCCTCAAAATTTTGATAGCTACTTCTCACAAGTCAATTTCCATCAAGAAACCCGATTTGTCTCACTCCTGTCTCTTTTTACTTTTGTCACATTTGTCCAGATGCAACAACAATGCAAAAGTTTTGAGGATCACTTATCATAATTTTGGCAAATATAAGTATTAAACAATGTTTTCATAATCCATAAGGATTGAAGTAGAGTCACTAAAGGTTTAAGGTCATATGATTAATATAATTATATATATATAAATTTTTCTTATTTGAAGTTCATAATCTAACAATGAATTGAAATTAAGCTATATATTAAAAAGAATAAAATATATTAACCTCCCCTCAGTATTATTGAAGTTATAAAGACCTTCCCTCAGTATTACTGAAGTAATAGAGATCCCCCTCTATTTTCAAAACATACACTCCAATTTAATACCATTTAATAATATTCTTTTTTTTCATAAGAAAGAACGCACAAACTACTTAGCTAGTAGTCCCAATACAATGACCCGAGTCGATACTAAGAGCATTTAAAATAAAAACAAAGGGCATAAGAAATCAAGTAATCCCCAACAAACAACTAAGAGCCTCTTTTGCAAGCAAGTTAGCTACCCCATTTGTCTCATGGGGACTCCAGGTAAGGCTTGCGTTCCATTCATGTTCCAACAATTCTTGAAGTTCTTGCAACAGTTCTGCATCTTGACTCTCCTCCATAACACCCCTCTTGTCGGCCTCCACCAACTCCATGCAATCTGTCTCAACAATAACCTCACTCTACTTCATGTCCCATGCGATCTTCAAGCTCCAAATCGCTCCCCAAAGCTTAGCTTGGAAGCTGCTACCCTCCCCAATATTAAACATAAAACCTCCTAACATCTCTCCCACATGATTTCTTGTAATCCCTCCACATGTTGCACATAAACTATGGCCGTTGTAAGCACCGTTGACGTTGAACTTGATAACCCCATCGGGAGGGGTTCTCCAACCTTCCTCATCCACCCCCGCATGTCCTATTGACTATAACGAGACACCCGACCATTGAACTACTGCCCTTACTTTCACGATAACATCATTGGGTCTAGCCTCAATACCCTCAAACACATGACAGTTCCTAGTCAACTAGATTTGTTAGTAAGCAATAGTAAACCATGTATCCCATCTCACTCCACTCATCATCTCCCTCTTCCGAAGGTTCCAAAAAAACCAACATTCATGCTCATTCCTGGAGAAGAACACGTGCCTCAGTTTCACAGGTAGTAGCAGTTGCCAAACCCCCTTGCCACTTTGCAATATCTTATAGCATGCAGCAATGACTCCATAACACCATCACACACTGAGCAATACTCCAACATTACAAGACTGCGTCGAACTCAAGCTTCGTTTGTGGGAATCCTACCTCGAGCATAGAGCCATAAGAAGACCCTACAATGTTGAGGAACCTTGAGCCTCCAAATATATTGCCACAAACCCTGTCGCTTTCTGTCACCATTCAGGCACAGACTCGTGTAGGTCAATTTGGTGGAGAAAACCCCTATGCTAGTCCACTTCCATATAGGCACGTCCTCATTAATTGTCGCTATGCAGCTGCCCCTCAACCCTAGCAATCTCGTGAAGCATGGATTCCAGGAGCACTTGTGCAAATCTTTCCCATTTCCAACCACCTAAGTCCATAATGAAATCTTTAACAAACAGCTCCAAATCCTCCTCTAAAACCTGAGACATCACTTACTCAATCAAGGGTTCTTGATGTGAACCCAACTATCCCTCCAGAACCTTATCTTGTGTCCACTACCCACCCTCCATGTAGTGTTATGTACAATATTATCCCATTGACTCTTAATGCTTTGCCAAGCCTTGGACCCATTTTGCCTATTGTCAATGTTAGGAATAATATCATTCCGACATTTATATTTTTCTCTCAAAAATCTCACCCATAAAGCATCTCTCTTCTTTATAAGACCCCATCCTAATTTCATCATGAAGGCACTATTTTGTGTATACGCGTGATGGAGACCCAACCCTTTTACATCCTTCCTCTTACATACATCGTTCCAAGAGACGGGGTGTATCCTCTTCTTAGTCGCATAAATAGGGATGACACTAAAGTATGTCTAGCTGCTAGCAACAAGGTCTTTACTTTCCAACTTGTTAACCGACAATTCATTTTCTCCAATATGTACTTATAAGTATCCTTTGACACCCTTTCATGATGGAGAGGAACCCCCAAATATTTTCCCATATTAGACATTGGCTTAAAGCCAAGAAATTTACTGATCTCCATTCTTCTATTATGATTCACACTATTAGAGAAAAATATGTGAGATTTTTCATTACTAACCTTATCACCAGATGCCACACAAAAATCATCAAGGCATGCCTTTAAAAGACCTGTTTGCTCTAAATTGCTTCCGCAAAAAGAATGAGGTCATCAGCAAAGAAAAAATGTGATACCGCCGTGCCTTTCTTCTTAAGTCTGAACAGTAACCAGTTCCCCTTGACTTCATTACGGATAAGATACGCCAATTTCTCCATTATAAGAACAAACAAACATATGGAGACATGAGGTCTCCTTGACGGATATCTCTGGTGGGATTAAAAACAATACCTTTGTGGCCATTCTATAGCCACTGAAAAGTTAGCAAAAGCAATGCATTGATGCACTACCTCACATATGTAGTGGTAGGCGTAGTTCCTCCAAACGTCTCAACACAAAACTCCATCTCGCCCTATCATACGCTTTTTCAAAGTCTATCTTGATGGCCATAAATCTCTTCTTCCCCTTCATGGTGTGCATAGAATGAATGATCTCTTGCATAAGGGCAATGTTATCCACCCCTTGCCTTCCGGGAACAAAGCTACACTGATTTGGAGACACCACCAGCGCCATAAGCTACTTCAATCTAGTAAAGATAATTTTAGTGAGAATCTTCTATATGACATTACAAAGGCTAATAGGGCGGAAGTCCCTAATAGTCTCTAGTTTGTCCCCCTTAGGAATAAGCACAATGTCCGTGCCATTTATCCAGAATATCTCCATAGGATTTGCAAACATAGCCTTAACCATATCTACCATAGACTACCCTACTACCTCCCATTAGCTCTAAAAGAATAAAGGATTTAACCCATCCGGCCCTGGTGCTTTTAATGGCTCCATGGCAAAAAATGCTTGTTTAACTTCCTCGCTTGCAATTCCCTTTCAAAAATATGCCACCATCTCGGGGTTGACATCAGGGAAGCTACTTCTAAACGTAATATTCGTTGCTTCTATCCCATTATCTGTAAGCAAATTTTTTAAAAAAATCTGTACCAACCTACATAATTGCCTCATCTTCGTACAACCACTCCCCATCATCCCTTTTAATGGAAGAAATTCTATTTCTTCTCCACCTACTATTGGTCATCGAGTGAAAAAAGTGGGTAATCTTGTCCCCAGTCATATACCAATTGCACCTCAACCGTTGAAGCCACATAATTTCTTGTACCAAAATTTCTTTAACCTGCAACCAAAGGTGATCTCTCCTCTCCTCAAGAACCTGGGAGGACCCTTCTCTAGCTATTCGTTTATTCAAAATATCCATCCCTTGCAGTAGCTCCACTTTCCTCTTATTCACATCCCCGAAAACCTCTCGATTCCACTTTCTAACTTCGTGTGTAAACTCCTGCACGTTCTCCTCCCATCCCCTACTATCGTTCCATGTCACTTTCACAAAATCATGGAACCCTTCATGGACAACCCATGGCGAAAAGAACTAGAATGGACGCTCTCTCCCGCGACCCTTCTCTTCGTTTTCACATTGAATCAACAAAGGTACATGGTCCAACTTGTACTTTGGGAAATGTAGTACTGACACCTGAGGAAACTATAACTTCTTCCCCTACTCCAAGTGAACGGTGGCCCTTGGAACCCAACATCAATCATACCCAAGTCTGAGACCCACTGCTTGAACAACCTATCTGCTGGGATCTTCTTCTTGGTGATAGAACGTCATTCATCCATGCTTAAAGTGGCATTAAAGTCCCCACCTATACACCATCCACCATGCACCCCTGATATGATATTAGAGAGTCGTGTCCATAATTCCCTTCTTTAACATAATTCGAGCTCCCATAAACTATAGATAAACTCCACTCATCTGGCAAGCCTTTATTCATGACCCCATGCAAAACTTGGTGATGCTTTATAGAAACCTGAAAATCCAACTCAGCTACCCAAAAACACCAATTACCCCTTATTGTACCCAATGACATCAACCACCTCCATGTTAGCAAATACAACCTTCTTAGTTATCTGTACTGCCTTCTCACTCTTTTGGTGTGGTTCCAAAATAGCTAAGAATCCTATGTTGAATTTTTTCTTTAATTCAATAAGCAGCTACAGAAAGTGCTTACTTCCCGATCCTCTCAAATTCCAAAGTATGTAGTTCATCATAAAATAATAAAATGATGGGATATTAGCACGAAAAGGCACTAGATCTACGCAAGATCAGAGCTATGACCCACACCCACTACATGGGTATTTTGGTCCACCATATCACCATTTGCACTTTGGCTCGATAGTGGATTTAACCGAATGACAAAATGCCTTACGTTATGCCATCCTGGGTCAATGGGATCATCATCAGCATGCAAGATATCACTATGCCTTAATGTTACTTCAACCTAGCTTCTTCTTAAGCCTAGGTGTCTCGGCCCCATTCTCCCCCCTTAGTATATCAATTTCCATCCTATTAGGTTCATTAATTACCGCCCCCATCATTTTTCACATTAGGAGCATCCAAGCCCAAGCTTTCCCTGCCCGTATAATATCACCCATGGCACTAATTTCTTGCTTCCCTTGGATTTTGTGTGCCTAGAATAGCCCATTCCGTTGCCCATATTAGTAATTTCTTTAAGTGGGACCCGAGATACTCCTTCCCACATCTCCTTCCCACCCTCCTCATCCTCCTTCTACATTAATGTTAAAAAGCGATATCCATGCATATTCATTCATGAACCTCCCCCAACGTCTCTCTGAGAATTGTGCACCTTCCCATCCAATTCTCCATACCCCCGAGGATGTCGCTGGCATGTAACCATGTTCCATTCACTCATCTTGGGCTTCTCTAGCAACCCTTGCTCCCCTCTGTTCACCGGAGAAGACAAAGATGATCCTAATGTAGCTCCCTGAGCAGTTTTATCAGCATCGTTCTTAGTGGGGCAATGATCGGAATCATGCCCTTATTTTCCACTTAAGAAACATATAAGATGAATTCCTTCATATTCAATCAGTCTTTCCTTCCCATTTATTAAAATAATCAGCAACAATGCTTCAATCTGATCAAGTTCAATGCAGATGCGAGCAAAGTGACCCTTTTTCCCATTGAGCGTAGTCATATCCAGTTTGATGACTTTTTTGATCTGTCTGCCCAGCACAATCAGAATTCCCTTATTATAATAATCCATTGGAAGTTTCGGAATATGAACCCACCCGCGATCTTGCAGATCTTCTCTTCTTCAGGATCAAAGTCCTCCTTCCTCCCTTGCACTGCTAAGTAGGGAACCTGTATGAACCACGGCCCTCCGGTAAGAGCCAAGTTGTAGTCCGACTTTCTCTTAAACTTAACCAAAAAGAATTCTGCTCTAATATCAATAGTTTCCACAAGCCCCTGTCTTCCCCAAAGTTGTTGAAGTTTTAGTTCCAAGTATTCTACATTAGTCACGTGTCCCAACAGTTTCACAAAGAGAGCCCGATTCCACCTCTTTGCCAACTTTGCCTTCATCTTCATCAGAATGGTCACGTTCGAACCCCTCATTGTTTGTTCGACGTTGATCTTCTCCTTCCAAAGATCATTGCTCCACTAATCTTCTTCCTTCTCCTCCTCGTCTTCATCGTTTGACTCACTCTCACAGTGCAAACTTTCTTGTATGACTTCTTCTGCATGTCTCCAATATCTAAGCCCTTCTCTTCCTTCCCAGACTCGTCATCCTTGTCCCTCATCCACTCCTCCTCACGAGGGACCATGCTGAGATCGTTAGAGAACACATTGTCACATGTATGTACCTTTTTACGACTCCTGTCCAGAGCATCAGCCTCTTTCGGCGTTCTTGCCGCTCTCTCCCATTTCAAATTTCCAAATTTGCTTATTCACTATTTAATAATATTCTATAAAACTCTAGTTTAACACCGTTTAATAATATTCTATAAAAGATTATGTAATACATTTTTTATCAATTAAAATTTATATTAAAATTACTTAAAATTATTAATTTAGCCTTATAATTAAAAATCTCTAATTTATATCCCCAAAATAAAAACAAATTTAAAATATTTATAAAATTTATTTTCTATTGATATGATATTAAAAATAAAAAATATTTAATAAATATTTTTAAAGAATTCATTATAGTAATATTTAAAAAAACATTTGAGATATTAATTACAAATTAATAATAAAATAAGAATAGGTTAAACAATCAATATAAATATTCCTTATAGTATAAGTAAAAAAAAAATTGTTGGAAATATTCCTAAATAAATATTTATGTTAGAGAGGATGTAGGAATAAATATTTATGTTAAAGAGGATGTTTTGATTAAGAAAAATATTAAATTTTGTGAGTTAACAGTTTGATCAAAATGGAATTTTAAGAGAGAAAGAGAGATTTGTATAACACAACATTTGATTCAAGGGATGTTTGTATATATTTTCAAAATGAATGGCAGATATCTATAATTTAGGCAAAATATATGGCACCGAATTTTACTTTATTAAAAATGATAACTATGAAATGGAATAAATTAGAAATAAACATTTTAACAAAAAATTAATAACATTTGTGCACTATAGAAATTTTGTAAGTGAAATCTTAACATATTAATAACAACCTAACTTAATTAACATTTTAAACTAAATAATACTAATTTATCAATCCATCATCTATCATAAAAACTTAATTCAAGGTCACTTATCATGATTTTGCCAAATTTAAGTATTAACCAGTGTTTTTATAATTGAAGCAGATATTGAATTGGATGAAGCAAATGTTCTAATTAAGGTATAATGATTATAAAAATATATATGAAAAAAAAAGTTAGACGTTCTTTGATTTTTTCATAATTGAAGCTATATGATAAAAAAGTAAATATATTAACCTCTCTCAGTATTAGTAGTATTGAAATTATATAAACCTCCAATCTATTTACAAAATATAACACTTTTTAGTGCAATTTTTAACAATATTCTATTAAATTTTATACTAAAATATTTTAAAATTACCAATTTATTCTTATAATATAAAATCTAAAATAATTTCTATCCAAAAAAATGTAAATAAATTTAAATAATACATTATAGTTATATTTAAATAAATACATTTGAAACTATTAAATAAAAATTAATAAAATAAAAATATGTTAAATTAACCAATGGAAATGAAACATAAAATAAATGTACAAACCAATAATGCGCTTATTTTAAATTCTATGCAATATTCTTGAAAATTACAATGTTAAAAAAATTGTTGAAAATGTTCCTAAATAAATTAACTATGTTAAATATTTTGATAAAGAAATGACTGGTGAATCGAAATGGAATTATAACATAACTTTTAATCTAATGAGTTTTCAAAATAGAGGGAAGCTATGTTAAAGGGAGGTCGGTCACATGATTTTACTTTATTAAAAATTATAAGCATGAAATAAAATAAGTTAAAAATAAACATATTTACAAAACAGAAGTTCATAATATCTAATCTACAATAAGACTATATATTAAAAGAAGTAAAATATATTGATGTCCCCTAGTATAATTGAAATTAAAAAAATGGTCCATTTTTTTATCAATTAATACTAAAAACTTAAAATTATCAATTTCTACCCAACAAAATATAAATAAATTTAAAATATTTATAAAATGTATTTTCTATTTGATTTGATATTAAACATCTCAGATATTTATTAAATAATTTTAAATAATTAATTATAGAAACATTTTAAATAAATACATTTGAGAATATTAAATTAAAAATTAATAAAATAAAAATATGTTAACCTAAAATATAAAATAAATGTAAGTTAAAAAGTTAAAAATATTACAAAGTTAAATAAATACATATGAAAATATTAAATTAAAAATTAATAAAATAAAACATGTTAAACCAATACGTTGAATAATGTGAATTATCTTGCATTCTATCATATATTTTATTTTGGTTGAAAATTAAAAAAATTAAAAAAATTGATAGAGTTAACAATTTTATTGACTATTTTGTAGGAAAATAAGATATATGTTAAGAGGTGTTTTGTATATGTTTCCAAAATATAAATCACAAAAACTTTACTCTAATCCAAAACACTGACCCGAAGGCCCCAATTCCAAGGAAAAGTACTCAATTACCCAAAAACTTACTGGGTTACAAACTAATTTCTTTAAAATATTTATCATCTATATTTTTCATTGATCTAATATTAAAAAATAAATTTTTCCAATAAATTTCATAATCTACCAATGAATTGAAATTAAGCTATATATTAAAAAGAATAAAATATATTGACCTCCCCTCTATTATTAAAGTTAGAGAGTTCCCCTCTATTTTCAAAACATACAGTCCAATTATTAACACAGTTTAATAATATTATGTAATATATTTTTTATCAATTAAAATTTATATTAAATAACTTAAAATTATTAATTTACCCTTATAATCTAAAAATATTTAATTTATATCCTACAAAATCAAAACAAATTTAAAATATTTATAAAATGTATTTTCTATTGATATGATATGAAAAATAAAAGTATTTAATAAATAATTTTAAAAAATTCATTATAGTAATATTTAAAAAAACATTTGAGAATATTAATTACAAAATTAATAAAATATGAATATGTTTAACCAATCAAAATAAGACTTTGATCTCATTCTAGTTGAAAAATAAAAAGCAAAAAAAATTTGTTGGAAACATTCCTAAATATCATATTAATATAGTAATATTTATGTTAAAGAGGTTGTTCTTATTAAGAAAAATATTAAATTTTGTGAATTAACAGTGTATTAACTATTTAGTGAATCAAAAGGAATCTCGATTGTATATTTCAAAATGAAGGAAAAATATCTATAATTTAAACAAAATATGAATAAAAATTTCACCATTAACTTCAAAGAAAAAAAAAAGATACTGCTAAATTATCAAATAAATTATAAAAAATAGAGGGAAAGATTATGTAATTTAATAAACTAATAAAATACAAATATAAATATATAATTTTAATATAAGGGTAAAATAAAGGTTCTAAAATAAAAGACATATAATTTTAAAAAATAAAAAATAGAATAATTTTAAAATTTTTTTTTTTGGTGAATCACGGTGTATTAAGGATTTAACCCTCAATTAATATGAAAACTTGATTTCCAATACAAGAGAATCAATTATCATAATTTTATTAAATATAAGTATTAAACAATGTTTCATAATCAATATAGATTGAAGTAGACAAATCACTAAAGATTCAATGATCATCTAACTAAGATCATATAGGTAGTGATTAAAATAATTATATATATGTAAATTTTTATTAATTGAAATTCATAATCTACCAATGAATTGAAATTAAGCTATATATTAAAAGGAATAAAATATATTGACCTCCCCTCTATTATTAAAGTTAGAGAGAGAGTTCCCCTCTATTTTCAAAACATACAGTCCAATTATTAACACAGTTTAATAATATTATGTAATACATTTTTTATCAATTAAAATTTATATTAAATAACTTAAAATTATTAATTTATCCTTATAATCTAAAAATATTTAATTTATATCCTACAGAATCAAAACAAAGTTAAAATATTTATAAAATGTATTTTCTATTGATATGATATGAAAAATAAAAGTATTTAATAAATAATTTTAAAAAATTCATTATAGTAATATTTAAAAAAACATTTGAGAATATTAATTACAAAATTAATAAAATATGAATATGTTTAACCAATCAAAATAAGACTTTGATCTCATTCTAGTTGAAAAATAAAAAGCAAAAAAAAATTTGTTGGAAACATTCCTAAATATCATATTAATATAGTAATATTTAAGTAATATTTATGTTAAAGAGGTTGTTCTTATTAAGAAAAATATTAAATTTTGTGAATTAACAGTGTATTAACTATTTAGTGAATCAAAAGGAATCTCGATTGTATATTTCAAAATGAAGGAAAAATATCTATAATTTAAACAAAATATATTTCACAGAATTTTACTTTTTAAAATAAATAAGCATAAAATGGAATAAATTAGAAATAAACATATCAAGTGAAATCTTAACATATTAATTAATTAACTTATTAATCAATCATCTACCATATCAACTTGATTAATATCAGTTTTTGAGAATGTTTTCATAATTGAAGCGGAAATTGAATTGAACAAGCACGGTTCAATCATGATTATAATAACATATATGAAAAAAAAACTTAGGCCAATAGCTTTTCTAATTTTTTCGTAATTGAAGTTTACAGTCTATCAATAAATTGAAAAGAGTAAAATATATTAATTTTGCTTAGTATTATGAAATTATATAAACCTGTCTATTTACAAAAATATAACACTTTTTAGTCCAATTTTTTTAACACAATTTAAGAATATTACCCTTATTACTAAAATAATTTAAAATTATCAATTTACCCTTATAATATAAAATCTCTAATTTCTATCCAACAAAATCTAAATAAATTTAAAATATTTATAAAATATATTTCTATTGTTCTAATATTAAAAACCTAAAATATTAAATACATTTGAAACTAAATAATTTTAAAATTTAAAATAATTTCTATCATTAAATTAAAAATTAATAAAATAAAAATATGTTAAATCAACCAATATAAATAAAATATAAAATAAATGTATTATTTATATTATCAGCTAAAATATCTTAAAACATTAAAAATTAAAACGTTACAAACATTTTACAAACGTTAAAAAAATTGTTGGAAATGTTTTTAAATAAATAATTATGTTAAAGATAAAGAAAGATATTTTGATAAAGAAAAATATTAAATATATTGAGCTAACTGTTTGGTGCATCAAAATGGAATTCTTAAAATTTTGGGTATATTTTCAAAAATAGAATAAGTTAAAAATAAACATATAAAGACCACCTACTCTCTATTTTCAAAAAACTGTCCTATTTTTAACACCTTTAATCAATTAATACTAAATAAATTTATAAAAAAATTAATACTAAAAACTTAAAATTATCAATTTCTATCCAACAAAATCTAAATAAATTTACAATAATTATAAAATATACTTCCTATTGATATCTAAGATATTTTAAATGATAGGACTATTTAAATAAATACATTTGAAAATATTAAATTAAAAATTAATAAAATAAAAATGTGAAATTAAGATATAAAATAGATGTAAGACGGTGAAAAATTAATTAGATCTCATTCTAATTAAAAATTAAGAAGTTAAATAAATACATTTGAAAATGTGATATATTTTATTTTTATTAAAAATTAAAAAAATTGTTTGGAAAATATTCCTATAAATATACAATTTGATAGAGAAAAATATTAAATTTATTATAGATATTCAAGTGAAAAATACCCGCCCAATGTGAACCAATCTAATTAAAGTCCACTTAGACCGATTAAATCAAATATATAAAAATATATATATTTAGATTACCATTCCCTAATTTAATAACTTAAATAAATTTAAAATATTTATAAAATATATTCTTATTGACTTGATATTAAAAAAGTATATTAAATAATTTTAAATAAATATTATGTTAAATAAATACAATTAAATATTTAAATAAATAATTTGAAAATATTAAATTAAATATTAATTAAATAAAATTGTAAAACACACCATAAATATAAATAAAAATGTAAAACGCGCACCATGAATATTTTATTTGCTTTATGCAAATGCACATTTTGTTCTTAAATAAATACTTTGATAAAGAAAAATACTATTTGGTAAAACAAATGGAATAAATTGGAAAAAATTGGAAAGAAACAGAAAACAACAATTTTATGACTTAAACATAAATATCTAAAGTTATTATAAATATTTTATGAATTATTTTAACATTTATACTATAATTTATACTATAATTATATGTATAAATAATTACATAAATAATATGAATGAATTTAATGCAATATATATTATATAATATAATCCATAATATATTACCTTTTAATTATATTTTTTTATTTTTAATTATCTTGTATAATCTAAAATAATTAACTTAAACAAATAATTAATTGGTTCAATCACAATTCAGTCATTATCTTAAGGTGCTTGGGATGGAAAGAGGGAGACTCACCCGGCAGAAACAAGAATAATGTCTGGCTGTAACCTTTGCTGTCTCCAGCTCCCACAAAAGAGCGTTGTGTCACAAGACCCAGAATGAAATAAGACAATAAAAAGCCAAGTATACCAACTTGAAAAATACTAGATCATAAACGCTCAAAAACTCAAAAACCCATAGAACCCATGCCCTTAAGTGTTCGAAGAAGATATACATAGATATTATCCAAATTTCCAATTTCATCATACACATTTGTATATACATACACACAAACATGCCACAGATATATATATATATATATATACATAGATAGTCAATGTCCCCCTGCAGGAAAAAAAAAAGTTAAGAGCGCAGCTATAACTTATGGTGTGAACTTAAGATGTGAATGGGAAAGGGAATAGGAGAGATCTCTCCCCAAACAATGACTTCAAACAGTCCTCCTAGAAGATGCCTCTTCGCCATCTCCAGTTCCCACCTCATCAAATTTGAGTTCAGTTGATCTCAAACAAACTGATTGACAGCAACAAAAAAGAAGAGTATATATCTAACACATGTCAAAACATGCCATGTAACATGCAGAAATATATATATATATATTTCAGTTATATATGTTTCCTTCTACTCTGCAGTTATATATGTTTCCTTCTACTCTGCAGTATGGACACCTTAAAAAAGACTTCTACCACACAAGTTATAATTTTCAAAGCAAAACCCGTGGGAGGATCATGGACCCAGTTTATAACATACACCAAAGCAGTCTAAATTATGAAATACCCAAGAAAAAAAGTATAATGCAGGTTTTATTAAGGGATATAATTCCAAACTAGATTCGAGTTAATCAGAATTAAAGAAATATTGGAAGATGATGAATCTCACCTTGCTTGGAATCAATGGCATTCCGTGAGACTTTAACCCTTTTCTTCCACCAATCCCCATTCCATGATGAATCTTACCTTGCTTGGAATACGAAAATAATGGGAAAAATTGGATTCAATTGTCAACTATAGTTCTTGGTAAATTTAACTTCCACCATATGTACCCATCTTCCACCAATCCCCATTCCATGTACATGTTGAGGAATAATTGCCTCTTCATTCTCTCCATTTTTGAAAACATCAATCTAGCAACCTGAAGTGATCAAAATGTTCCAAGAAATCATGTTATCGGATGAGAGGGTAACCCATGTAAATGGGTGTCCATTTGCAAAAGGAATACTCATTCAGTACAAAATTCTCACTGTGCATGTCAACAAGAAGTTTCAAAGCTTCATCAAAACGCTTCGTCAAAACAATCAATCTTGTTGGGCAAAGCATCATGGCATTCCATGAGCCAGTGGTCAGACTTTGTCAATGTACTTAAAATGACATTCCATAAGCATCGATCAACCTTATTCTGGATAAATATTTCTGAGGAAAACTGGGTCTTAATGACTCAAGGGACAAAGGGACAAATGATCCATGCATTGAACTTTCAGAGAATTAAGGATAGAGAATTAATGAACTCAGATTTTCCCTACCTCACAAAAGAATAACCAAGTGTTCATAAGAGATGAGGTTTTAGAATGAAGCAGCATTGGAAATATTTAGAGATCCAAACTAACTTTTGACTTGATGAGTGGAAAGGAAAAATACATCTGGATCATCATAATGGCTATATGCATGATAAAAAGTCTACTGCAAAATCGTCCTCGTACACCACATATGCATGAGAACCTCCATAAATCATCCAAATTTCTACTTCAAAATCATCCTCGTACACCACATGCATGAGAAGCTAAGCCTCCATATCGAACACACACAGAGACACATGTGGCATGCGTGGCAAGTGTGAGATGTATATTTATATATCAATGCATATCTATAAATACACATGTGGCACACACACATAGATAGTGAAGGAAAAGAAAGTACCAAGAATTAAGTAAAAAAAGCAACAAATGTTTTTACTCAGAGGTTTGTACAAAGGCTACGTCCTTGTAACTAAACTAATTGATAGCCAACAGTTGGTAAAAAAAAAAAACGAAAGAGTTGTGACAATATATATAACACATGTCAAAGGCTCTATGCAACCCTTCAAATTACCTATGGACACATCAAGGTTTATCATGTCTCCATGTCAATGAAGTATGCCGGTGATTCTAACTGCCACACAAGTTATAATTTAGTAAAACTTATTTTTGGGTTAGTTAACACCAAAATCATGGGAAGAAAAGCCAGGTGTTCATAGGAAATATTTAGAAATCCAAGCCAACTTTTGGAAAAAATACATCTGGATCATCATAGAAAGAAAATTGATTAATAACACATGCCATCCATGCACACGTTGATCTTTTCCGTTCTTTGCATAAACATTAGAATTTATTATCCAAAGCATTTAGAAAGGATAGAATAGAAGAAACCTCCACTAAGGCTGGTTCCATAATTTGTAACTCCTGGCCCTTCCTACTTAAAGGAAGATAGACAAACCATACAATCGCCAAAATCAGCCTAGCTAAAGTTAGTTTTAGAAAGCGAAATTAAAAAATAAAGAAAAAAATTACAATCAAATTTGGAATAGTTTGAATATTAAATTCAATTTTTTCCAACAAACAAATAATAAAATATTCCAATATGCCCATAAGAGTAATAAATGTATGTATCCAATGACCACCCATAGAGCCCCCTCCCCAGGTTCAGACGTATGTATTAGCACCACCATAAGATTCTAAACTAGAGACAAGAGGAGTAGCATATGTTGGTCCCAAAGCTATAAATGAAAATAAGGCCTTTCTCTGAAATTTGATCAATAAACTATCAAAATTTAGAAGCAGAAATGTATCGATTAAATTCCATAAATTCAGCAACCAATTTAGCTCGTAATATTTATCCATAATTTTTGCTCTTTTATATCTTCTCACAATTAAATAAGAAGCAAATATGAATCAAATGAAATTAGTCAATAAATAACCATGTTTAAAACATAAAAGGAGTCTCCATAAAGAACAAAAAGAAAACCTGAAAACAACTACATAATTTTCCTCAAGCATCAAGCATTCCAAATGGGGAAAAAGCACGAAAAGAAACCCTAAAAACAAAAAAAATTGTGGTGAGACCAAATATAGTAGCTTGATAAAGAACAAGGAAGAGTCATTTTTTTTGCACCTTAGAACATACAGTCTCCATTGGAGTAGTAGATGAAATAATATAATTGTATCATCAATTCATGTTACTAAATTTAAAATAAATAAAAAAATTATAATGCTCTCTGTTTTATTAACACATATAATTTAAATTGATCCTGGACCTAGTTTGAGTTTCATAATTCCTCTCTGAACTATGTTACATCAATTCAAGTTAATCAGGATAAAAAATATATGGGACGAGCTTACAGTGTTATTTATATGTGGTGTAATCTTTTTAATTTCATTTTCTAATCCAAATTACCAAAGATTTCAAGTTTGGCAAAAAAGAAAAAGGATTCAAGTTATTTAATCAAGCCAAGAAACAAGAATTAAAGAAATATTGGAAGATGATGAATCTTGAATCAATGGATTGACTTACTGGATCATGATTTTACTTACTGTAGGATCATATGTCAAGAGCTTATTATAGAATGGATGTACACAACCTAAAAAGTATAAACAAGATGGTTATCAACAATCACTCAGAAGGAATATTATTCTTTTATTTGATTTGCCTGCATTATATAACTTTTGTAGCTCTCACCTTGCATGATTGAAGTTGAAACAAAGAGTTTACGAAACTCAACCTCTCTGTTTCAAACCTAGTGTCAACTCTCTAAGGAAAGACTCTGGGGAAGGCAGGAACTTCCACATTTATTACCAAAGGAACACTCATTCAGTACAAAATTCTCACTGTGCATGTCAACAAAAAGTTTCAAAACTTTGTTGAAAAGATCTTGTTGGGCAAAGCCTGACAATATTGCATTACATGAGCACTGGTCAGACCTTGTCAATGTACATAAAATGGTATTCCATCGGCATGCACCAATCAACCTTATTCTGCATAAATATTTCTAAGGAAACTTCAGTCTTAATGACTCGAGCATGAATGTGATATGCGTAAAGTCCAAATTTCCACATATGCATGGTGAGCTAAACCTCCATATATCATTTAAATTTCCAATTCCATCATATACATACATATATAGACACACACACACTCACGTGTGGCATTTGTGGCATGTGTGACAAGTGTGAGAAGACATGCATAGGAAAAAATACTAAGAATCAAGTAAAAAAAGTAACAGATGTTTTTACTCACAGAGGTTTGAAGATTAGTACCCAAAGGCCCAAATTTCCAATTCCATCATATAGTGTGGCACGTATGGCAAATGAAAAGACATGCATATCAAAATAATTAAACAAGGACAAAGGGACACATGAGCTTTGAACAAATAATTTCATAGAATTAAAGATGTACAATGAATGAACTCAGATTTTTCCTACCTCACAAAAGAATAACCAGATGATGAATCCTTCATTTAAATAAATAAAACTTATGACAATTTATTGGTTTTTCTTTCTAAGAACTCAAACCTTGAATTAGTCAAAGTGAAAAAGCATTTTAGATATTTTCCAAAGTGAAAAAGCATTTTAGACATTTTCTAAATTGCTGAATTAGTAACTCAAACACTTGTAGAGGAAGACCAAAAAGGACATTAAGGGAAGTTATAAGGAATAACCTTTTGAGAAATGATTTATCTGAGAAGATGGCGTTTGATAGAGCTCATTGACGTCGTATGATCCATGTAGCGACCCCACATAGTGGGATAAGGCGAATGTTGCTGTAATGACTCAAACACTCTTGTACAGTAAAAAATCTTCTAATCCATTGTCAGTTCCAATCTCACAATGAAAAAATATTAAAATGATACAACTTTTAATTTAATCATATTGTAAGAGATAATATTGAAAGTAGCATTGACTCTTATCAAGTAATTAGATATGAATAAAAAATAATAAAATAGACTTACTATTATGTTGATACTTCAACTGGAACAACCAAAGTTGTTGAATTGCTTTCATTTCGGATCAAAGACATTACAAAACAACGGATTTGAGGGAGAAAATAGAAGAATTTGAGAAAGAGAGACAGGATAAATCAAAGTCCAATGACTAAGTTCTCCAAATCATGTTGGGGATTAAATAAACATTTATCTGCATATATAAAAGGAAGATAGATCTCGGTGTCTTGACAAAATACTATATTAGAGTTTTATGATTATAAGATTTATATACAGCAAAACAGAAAACATAATTTTTGTTGCTGATGCGAACCTTAAAAGAAATTGTGAAAAGCATAATAGGTGAAAACAAATAGAAAAACTAAACTTCAATAACAAATAGGGGAAAGGTGAAAACAAATGAAAAAAATTAAATATGTTTTGTTTACCCACCAAAATGAAAAAGATAATATTTAAGTCAATTTCTATCAACCAAGTGCACCATCCACTTCTAGGCAAAAATCCAAGACATAAAACTCAAAACTCAAGACTTGAGAAATGTGGATGCTACAAAGTATAAGGACAATAATAGTTCTCAAACATCCCAACAATCAAAGGTAATCTCCCTTGCATCAAGCAAACAAGTTTTATGGCAAATCATTTGACAAGAATGAAGAAATGTAATAGTCCCTCACATAGGATTAGTGTTTAACTCCCAACTCTCAAGTATTTAAAGGGGTAGTGTATCACTCAAATTCCACCTATCAAACCCCACTACCATAAGCTTGTCTATCTTCTAAATCTCCACCACCTATGTCAAATGCAATGCACAAATCAAAAGGACTTTGTTCTGGGTTGTAATGAACAAGGAACAAATAAACAATAAGGAACAAGCAATGGAAGAACAAAAAGAAGCACCTCAAAAATTGAAAAAACATTCAACAAGCATATATGACAAAAGAAAAGTGCATACACTTGGACTTTTATTTCCTTTCCAACTCCCTCTCTCTCTTTGTTTTTTTTTCCAAAACATCTTTTCCATTTTTTTCTTCACCTTTTTTTTTCTTGCAGCTGATTTTTTTTCTTGTAGTTGAGTGCGTTTTACGCTCCATCTCAACATCTTTTATTCAACTTTTTCACATTTTTTCTTCTCCCATTTTTTCTTTTCTTGCGGCTGAGTGCGTTTTACGCTCCATCTCAACCCTTTTCATTCAATTTTTTTCTCACATTTTTTCTTCTCCCATTTTTTCATTTTTTCTTGCCCAAGATAATGCACCAACAACATATGCTTATGCTTGTAAAATGCTCTCCAATTCCTGAGGTGAAAAGGTGGGAATTTAACACTTGGCCTTGGCTCAGAAAAGGTTCAATATAAAAAGAAAGGACACAAGGCTCAATGGGCTAAACAATGGATAAAATATGCAAGGGTTGGTTATATGGCTAAGTAGCTAACAAATAAAAGAATGCCTTAATCATTTTTGTGCATGCAAATGTAATTGTGGTCTCAACAAAGAATCAAGACAAGTTCTAGAGTGAAGGTAAAGATAGGTGAATACACACAAGAAAGGATCAATATTGGCCCAAATCCTCACAAGCTAATGACTATCACAATTGATTCATTAAAGTCAAAATCATTGCCACTTAACTTGAATTCTAAACACAAGGTCAATTCCTAATCATGCCAAAATGGGTCCAAACTACGATTGCCTCAGCTTGTAACTTCACATAAAAAGAGACACCAAAAATGAAAACCAACATTTTATTTTTGTTGTTTTTCAATAACATAATGTGAAGATCACAATTGAAAATCAAGATTACAATACCAAAGTCTACATATAAATCTCTAGGGTAGTATTTAGAGCATTATAGATTTATATCCTTTATTTGGACAACTTTTTACTAGTTACAATATCCAATTGAGGTCTAGTAAAACTTTGTTTGGAGCATTAACTATCAATATATCAACTGTGGAAGTGCTAGTTCTATAATAAATAATAAAACAATTGATAAAATGTTTATGGGTGTTCAGAAGACAACATCTTGAACTTTGTTATATTTACAGACCAATTGCATGAAAGGATTTCATGAGAGCAAACAAATTAAGAATCAAACACTTGACTGACATGACTTGTTCATACCATAACTACACCAACATCATCTTGTAGATCCCAACAATCAACGGAACATGCAGCATAACTTAAGTTTATGCAAGCAATAAATATGCATTAATTGTAAAAGTCATTTTTATTAGGATGAAGAAGAAAAAGAAAATATAAGGAAGGAGGATAGGATGTTGTCCAAAGAAACAAGTGAAATGAGAAGGACAAGAGAAAGAAAGAACTCCTTTCTGCTTTGTTAAAGGTGTTTCCCTTTTATTTTTTCCATCATCTATCTCCTATTTTGTGGCCACATCATTTCACCATTTGTATGTTTTGGCATAATGAGATGCACCTCATGTCATGTTTTGGACAACATCCTATCCTCCTTCCTTATATTTTCTTTTTCTTCTTCATCCTAATAAACAAGTGAAATGAGAAGGACAAGAGAAAGAAAGAACTCCTTTCTGCTTTGTTAAAGGTGTTTCCCTTTTATTCTTTTCATCATCTGTCTCCTATTTTGTGGACACATCATTTCACCATTTGTATGTTTTGGCATAATGAGATGCACCTCATGTCATGTGCAGAGTTTTTAAGCAAATTGACCAGTCATTCAACTGTTTGCAATGAGTTCCTTAAAAAATCAAAGCACAATAAAAAAGATCTTACATATGCTCCATCACCCATTACATCAAATGGACAAACCAAAAAAGATGTCAAATGAAAACCTTGAAACTAGTTTACTTTATTCAAAAGAAGTTTGTATTTAAGAACATATACAGAATTGAGTTGATGAGCAGACCAAATAAGAACAAGGTATATATCATACATTAGACAAATTCAAAGGGAAGATTCACAATACTCTCTTACCTCTCGTTGGGTCCACAGAGCTGGAACATCTCAAATGTTTGAACATCAGAATACATACTCTTACCAAAGTGCTGATGAAATACAGATATATCTCTACACAACTTTTGAGGACACCTCTGATGTCAAACTAGCTGCAACAAAACAAGTCCCAAATTCAACATGTGTATGTCACAGCCAAAACCAAATAGAAAGAATGTCGATTCGGGGGGAGGTGGGGTGGGGAAGGGAGGAAGAGCAATTATTATCGGTTCTTCACACACGGACAAAACTTCATTAAAAATCCTAGATAACCGCAACCGCAATATTTCCAGACCGTGCTGCATACATCAGAACATAATACAATTCTTTTACCATGGATCAAAGCTAGACTAATATTCAAAGAATTGGTGTTAAAGAGGAAAGTTGAAATTTACCCAAGTTCAAAGTCCCATACGATCAGATATGAGTATCAGATACATATATACATTCATATATACATATATAAATATTTATATATATATATATATATCGCAAATCTTCTATTGAACAAAAACAGAGTAACCAATTCTTCCAATCAAATTAGAAGATCGAATGCTATACAAAAGATGGAGACATGCCATTATTTGCTAAATGCCACAGAAAAGACAACAAGACGGAGACTACATCTAGCCAAAAACAAAAATCATGAACGATATATCACTCTTTACAAGACGGAGACTACGTTCGGCAAAAAAAAAGACCGAGACAGAGATTATGAAAAGAATTCGAGGAAGAAGAGATGATGGAGCGGTGCACAAACCTGAAGGAATCAAACGAAGGATTGTAGAGAAGAGGCTCTGTGAGGGCGGGAGAACAAGAGAAACAATTGCTGTTGATCAGGGAATAACAGAGAGCCAACGGTCGTATCTATAGTATGTTATCTTGCTCCAACGGTAACAATTGGAATTTTTTTTAGCTTTGGAAATACCAATTTTGAAATTTAATCCCTAGCAAACGGCTACTTTTGTATGAGAGGAGATGAAAATTGTAGATGAGGAGGAAGCACGTGTTATGGATGATAGGCTACTGGAGACTTCCGATCATATCTCCAGCCATATCTCGTTCATCCATAAAATAAGGGTCCAAAAATATTTAGCTGACCAAGCATTATAATTATAATTATGAAAGTACTAAAAAAATAACGTACAACCCTTGGATATATCTTGCGGTTGGAAGATTAAAATTTCAATTTTCATAAATGCAAGATCTGTATTCTCCAGATGTGGATTAAAAAAAAAAAACTTCAAACCTGGTGAGGAAGCACAACGGTGAAGAGCACAATGGAGGTGTGAGTGACGAGTTGAACGTGAGATCAGAAAACTTGGTGGTGCACAACACAAAGGATGAAATGCGAATGGCCAAAGATGCGAACGAATAGCTGTGACCGGTGAATGGCGCCACGACGAACGTTGAACGAGCAACACGGTGAAGAGCAAGCAATGACCAGCGACTCCACAACGGAGATGAACAGATTGTACAACGGTGAAAATAAGATCAATCGCTGCTGTTCCCTGGTGAAGATAAAGCACGACAGTGAAGAGTTGCCTTTTTGCTTTCTTTCTTTTTTTTTTCCCAAATTACTGAACGGCGCCGAACTAGAACTTCCCTTTTCTTCTTGATTTTAACTCCCAACCCTAATACGCGTATCTAAGGCCGCCACTGATTCTATTTTAGCTTTTTAATGCTTTGTGAGCTTGAATTTTTTTTTGGGCCATACGAACACGATTTTGCTGGAAAAATGATGGGGAGAGACTTGGGACGGAGGATCCTCTTTTGACATGTCTTTTTTGTCACATTAATTTTAAAATAATTACATTTTTTTGTCATGATTTTAATAATTTTAATTAAAATAAATAAATTTATTATTTATTTTATTTTTATTAAAATTATAAAATGTCAACATAAATCTCTTTGAATTACAGCCCTGTGATTTTTTCACTTTAACAGTAATCATAATTAATATGTTAATTTATTAATATATAATATAATATAATTCATAGCAAATTTAATATTTACAAGCCATAAATAGTATAATTCAGTTTTTTTCCAAAATAATATAGTTTATTGATAAAATTGCATGTAATACGAAAAAAAAATCTAACATGATTATAAGGAGAAAGAGACACATATTAATTTATTAAATTCTGGTAAAAATATATTATCTACTGAATAAATTTATAAATAATGAAATTTTTCTCTAAACTTTATAATTTATATATGAATAATATGTCTCGATATATATATATATATATTAGTGGATGCAGAATTCAGTGGAGGCAATATAATTTTTTAAAAAAATGAATAAATAATTATATAAAAATTTGTTATATGTATATATGTGTGTGTCTGTATAGACATTCACCCAAACAAATTATATATCCTATAACTCACTAAAAAAATTTATATACCCTATAATTTCTAAGATTTGAATTTGATGGTAAACCCTGTTTCTCATTTATTTTTTATTGATGATTTTATCCTTTTTGGAACCACATATTAGAACAGCATCAATACCATAAAGCGATTTTCCTCATATTTTTCTGTCTTCAAGTCATCGTATAAGTAAAGCTAAAAAAAATTTTTTCTTCTCAAAAATTTTGAGTGGTTATGAAGCCTCGACTATTTGTAGTTCTTTCAACTATCAAAGAAATGAACTATGGAAGAGTGACTAAACAAACTTATTCTTTCCAATCTATATTATTTATATAACAAATATTAAAAAAATATATTATATTCTTAAAAAAAATATGGCTCTATATTATTAATGCAGTGGATGAAGAATGACCACTTTCACGTATATTAAAAAACTTTCATTATATTCTTAAATTTTTAGGAAGAAAACCAAAATTTTCAGTTTTACCCTTATAAATTTCACTCTTTTTATTAAATATAATATAAGTTATAATACTAGTAATATAATAAATGAAGAGAAAAAATGATAAATTACTACATGACATTTTATATTATTGATTAAAAAAATCCCTCAAGACATCTTATAATATGAACTGGAAGAAGTTCAACTATTAGAGGGTACAACCTAGGTACTAAAACTGGACTGGTCAAGATACTAGTCTAAGGTTTAATGATTTAACTGTGGTTAAACTGTAATTAAATTGATAGTAATCAAATTAATAATTTCTTTAATTTTATATGCTATATATTATTAAAATATTAATATATTTCATAACCTAATATTAAAATTTAAATAGGCTACTACTAATCTATAGTCATATTTTGGATTTAAAATGATCCATTGATATCCTATTTTTATATTATTTGTTAAGTAAATTGATTATTAATAATAATTATATATCATAATAATGCTTATATAATATTATAATGTAAAAAGATAAAAATTTATACAAAAAATAATACTATTTAGTATTAAAAATAATGCTATTTTATTTTAAAAATTTGAAAAAAAATTCTAACTAGTTCGAACCGGTTTTAGACTCATTCATGCTTGATTTGACTAGTTTTGACTGGTTCTGCTATTTTTTCAGACCAAGGATGGTATCAATTCTCAATCCAACTGGTCCAACCAGCCAATCTCATTCAATTGTTAATACATGAGGTACATCAGAAGCTAGCTAGTTGGGAGACAATGCCTCTTTCTCTTGCTGGCTGAATTACATTGGCCAAATCTATCTTGTCTTCAGGTCTTTTCTATACTATGCAAACTCCTATGCTTCCATCCTCTTGTATCCAAAAGCTTGAAAAGTTTATTAGAAAATTTGTACAAGGATTTTCTGATACACACAGTGGCATTAGTCATTTTACTTGGGATGACCTGTGTCAACCCTTGCATAGTGGTGGTTGTGACTTAAAAGAGGCTCAAAGGTCAAAATTGTGCTTTTATCTCAAAACTTGCTTTTAAGCTTGTTGCTGAACCTAATCTTCAATGGGTTTGAGTCTTGAGAGCGAAATATGGATGGGGAGATTCTAATTTTGGTCTCTTTAAAACTAGATCCTCTTCTTATTTTTGGAAAAGTATCACTAAAGTTGGGGCAGATACTCACCATCACATTGCATGGAATCTAGGTAATGGATTTAAAGTCAAATTTTGGACCGAAAAATGGGTTAGAGATCTTGGCCCTTTGAAAAACCTTGCATACTGTGATATCCCCGACAGTGAGATTTCTAAAACAGTTGCTTATTACTGTGGCAGTCATGTAGGGTGAAAATGGCCCCTTTCTCATCATCTTTTGCCCTCTCATACTCCTGATTGAATTACAACTGTTACTATTCAGGCAAGTAATAATGATCATGTATCCTATTATTGGAACTACATTGCCTCGGTTCTTTTAATGTTGCCTCAACATTTCAAGCCAGAGAAGAAGAAAATTGGCATGAAACTTCCTCTAAATGGGACTCTATTTGGAAGTGGCCTCGTGTTCAACGTGCCAAGACATTCCTTTGGTTAGCTCCTAAGGGAAGGTTGCTGACTAATGCTGGAAGATGCCACAGAAAATTTTGTCAAGATCCATTGTGTCATATTTGTAAAATGGCTTAGAAGATGTTGATCATGTGCTTCGCCATTGTCCTATTGCACGCTCTGCTTGGTGTACTCTTATCTCTTCAAATGGTCTTCAAAACTTCTTAACCAAGCCTTCTCAAACATGGCTTTTTGAGAACTTTCACCTTAAACACGTTAATCTTATCTGGTGCCTAGTATTTGGTGTTATATCTTAGTTCCCTTGGCAGGCCAAGAATAGAACTCTTTTCACTGGTGGTAGATTTACAACAAAGAGAATTCTTGTTAGAATATGCTCTATGGTCATGCAATTTTTTTGATGTCCTGTTGTTCTCTTGTCTAGCTACCTCCATGAATCTTGTACTTTTAATTGAATTCCTTCTTTCCATTCAAAAAGAATATGTAACCAGTATATCAACAAAACCATAACTGGCTAGTATATTCAGAATTAGATTTTGGTACATGTTTTTCAAAAGTACACTTGATCTTCCACTGTCTTACAAAAAATCCATATAAACAAAAGATTCAATATCCACTTATTAAAGTTTTATTCTGGGTGCATCCACAAAACCCAAAATTGCTAACCCAAACTCATGAGAGCAATCCAACCTTCCACCTACTCTATCAATGATGATTAGCCCAAACTCATAAACAAGTTAATTCTTTTTAAATAAGATCAAATGTTCAAATTTTGTGAATATAAAAAATCATGTTGGAATCAATATTCCCAATAGGGTCCAACGGCATGATTCAGATTACCATGCATATCTAAATCAGGATGCAAAGAAAGGCTATCACACTCAAAAATCATTGTACATGACTTTATCAAAATTATTATTATTAATTAATTATAATGATGCAAAGGGCGTTGTTATAAGCCTGCTGTGAAAAAAAAAGAAACTTCGCTTCACTTATTCCATGTTCCTCTTTCCTCAAGTTCCCATCAACAATACATCCTTTGCCTTCACACCATACCTCTTCTTGTTTTCCCCTAATAATAGGACACTTCCTCTTCTAAATTAATCTTCTAAAATAATACTCCCTCCATTTCTTTTCATATGTTAATATATACAATTAATATATTAGAATTTTTTTAATTTCCTAATACGCCATCAAAGAAATGGATAGATAAAAAAAAATATTTTTAATATTATTTTTAATTTAAAATAATAAATAAATAAATAACAAAAATTTTCTTCAAAACTAACCGTTAACAGAGGGAGCACATCCATTGCTTCCCCACTGTCGCTCTCATTGTTCATTGACCCCATCTCAATACCAGCCTATTTTGCATGCCACCGCATTTTGAATGTAACATTTCTTTTGTTCCACTAAAATTTATGGCTGCATTGTGTTACTTTGTCTTTTCAGAGCTTAAAGACTATTTTTTTACATTAAAAAAAATTCCTAAATCACCAAATTATTTTAGAACTTGGGTGCTTGAAATTAGTTGACATCGTTTGGGCAACCTTTTATTAAAATTATGTAAAGAGTAATTTAATAAACTTATATTATCCATATTAAATTAAAACCACTCTCCTCTTTTATTTAATATATACAATTGAAAATATACTAATTTAATTAAGAATTATTTGGTCACTGTTTGAACGGTGTGAGCGGTGAATATTGAATCAGTAGCTAGATTGTTTCAATAATCAATTTGGTTTTAGTTACCTTGATAGTATCAGTGCTCAATAAGTAGATTTGATTAATTTGGTCATATTTAATTATATATTGAATTTGATTCAATTGAAAAAAAAAACCCAATTAATCAGATTGAGATCACATTAACTAATTTAGTTTATATCCATTTACTTATATTAATTTTTTAAAAAGAAAATTATTTTTTGAGAGTTATAGAACATTTTTATATCATTAAAGGTAATTTATATTTTTAGAAAAATTAGATACATTTCTATATGCATTTCATTAAATTTAAAAAATGAATCATTCTATTTAGTGTATAGCCTGTAATAGATTTAACAATATTACATATTGAGTGAATATTAATATTGATATTAATTTAAAAAAATAAAGATAATTTAACCGGCTCCAAAAAAAAAACAAGAGTTGAATATTAAACGCAATTTGCGAACATCAAACTTTTTCAGAAAAACAAATGAAAACTAGAACAAGATTAGATCAAAATATGAGTTAAGCCGATGTCCTAATTCCCAACAAACACGTGTCTTGTACAACTTTAATTGATGATCCCTATAGTTACATGTATTAATATTAATGAATATCTGGAATGTTTAAGGGTATTCAAGATAATGGGGAATTCCTTTTTTTTTTTTCGGTGGAAATGTTACCAAATAACTATATAGGCTGTGGAATGAATCAATATTGTTTCCGTAAGGGGGTATTATTTGAGTACCTCTCTAATTGTTTTTTAAGCCACAAAACAATTAGATAGATAGAACTAGGAACAAGAAAATAGATAACTAGAAAATCTAAATTCATTCACTATGATTTTTTTTAATTGGAATTACAATGATAGTTATTTATAGGACTTAATAAAACATTCTAAAAGATTGACATAATCTAATAAAATAGAAAATTAAAAAACTAAATATAAGAAGATTGCAAGAATCTCATTTATTTATAAATTTATTAAATACCAAGATATTCTAAAATATTTTATTCTAAATTTAAAAAAAATTGTAAAATAAGAAATAAATAAAAATAAAATGAAAATCCTAAATTAAATATAAAAATAATCTAAATATCTAATAAAATATCTTTATTTAAAATCTTAATCATCCATGGAGAGCCATTGAATCTCAACTTATATAAATTTTATTTGAGCAAAAATAAAAAAGAAAATAAGGTATTTATCTAGTGGAAGAAATTCATTATGATTGATTTCAGACTTGCTAGTATACAGCAGAATCTGGCTCTCGCTCCAGCTCTGTTTCCCCACCAATGGAAGAACAAAATCTTATTACTGCAAAATATAAAGGAAAGGGGGCTTAAAGACAACACAATACAAAGCTTACATACAATACTGAAATAGAAAATGAGGCCCCTTGGATGAAGCATCAATGGAAGCCCTTATACAAAGCTCATGGAAGAATCAAACAGCCTAAATACTCCACATTTGATTGGGCTTATCAGAGTTGTTTCTCTGGTTGCATGAGTTTGCAACTTTATCAAAGACAATGGAGTAACCTGAGCTACTCACATTCCTAAAATAGCAAAGTTCATGGCTTTTATAATTGTAAACTTGCTGTGTACCAAATAATTGTTTCATCAAAGTACTATTTGTGACAGCCACAATGCTGTGAGCATTCAGCGGATTCTTGAGAGAGCTGCTTGAAGATCCAGAATCATGATTCTCACCAAATCCTAATGTGGCATTTGCAAAAAATAAGTTAGTTCCATTTGCTTGATGAAGTTCATCCTTGTAGAAGTATAAGGAAAATTTCTTGAAAGTTTTATCAACAAGATGAGCAGACGAGTAGGGAAGCTTGGCATCAACAGTGTCATTGAAAAGGATTGTTTGGTTTGCAGTTTTCATAATCCCATCCTTCCCAATTACCAAGGAGTTTATGTAGCTGAAGTCCTGAACTAGACTGGTTGTGATGTTACCAAAAGAAGATCTCACCAACCCAGATGATGAAATTGACCTCCTTGCACTAGTCTGGAAATTTCCGTTCAAGTGTTTGAAATGTGAAACAGAGGATTCAACCAGGCGCTTGACAGAGAGGTTGGAAAGTTGTCCTTCTGTTTTTGTGCTCTTTCTATCCAACCAAACATGCAGATTTGCATCCATGTACCAAACAATCAATGCATTTGTTACCCTAAACCCTAATGAGTGGGAGTGCCCATCTAATATCTTCCCCAAAAATTGTGTGATTTCAATATCATAAGAAGGAAGATCAAATGACCCAATTCCAGTAATGGGTCTCCACAACAATTGTTCTATCCCTCCTGTGTAAATCACAGTAAAAGGCCAAACCCTACCAATAATCTGATCACCAAGAGTGACCAAAACCTCTCTAAATGGCCCATTCCCAGGTGTATATTCAAGGTTTTTCGCAGCAATGTACTCGTTCGGAGGATTAGAGTACCAAAATTCATCATTCTCATGATATGAAATGTAGACCTCTAACACAGCCCTATAAGCATTTCGGGGAATTTTGAACTCTGACAGCTGTATCAGTAGAATTCACAATTTCAAACCACAACCCATCATTCAATGGAAGATTTCGTGAAATGGGTAAGATTAAATCTGCTGGAAAACCATGCCCAAAAGCTAAATCACCATCAGATTGTGGTTCATCCCCACCAAAACTCTTCACTTCAGGATAAAAGTGAAGGAAAAGATCAACATGGTAAACCCCAGTCAAAGCATCATCAACTTGATTTCTCAGGTCAACAACAAGAATTTGATCATTCATGAACAACGAAGAGTACCTCGTAATGTCCTTCTTAACATTCCAAACAATCCCAGTAGACCTCGCCACCGCGGTACAGCTTCGAAGCAGCTCAACCCCACCGAGCCACACACCGAAAATACGATCAAATTGGACTCCTTTACAAGTCGCATTCCACTTGAGAACAATCTTGGAAAACTTGTGTGATGGGCAATGTGAGGGAGGGGTTGTAATTGGCGAGAACTGGAGGTTTCTCAATAGTGTCGCCAAAATCGTGACAGAGAATGTGGTATGAGCAAGGCTTTGTTTGAGGGAGTTGATTGGGTTTGGTTACCTCGAAGTACTGAGTCGGTTTGGTTACCTTGAATTTGTGATGATTTGTTGCAGAAATGGGATGGTGAAGAAGGAAGAGGAAGAGGAAGAGGAAGAAGGAAAGCTTCATCTATATGTTACCAAGATGATTGATGGTATGCTCTATAGGAGGTTCTGTATGTTGAGCTGAATTCAAATTTGATTCTTTTGCCTGTTTACATAGGATTTAGGGTCAAAGGAATAATTATGCAATAGTTCTATTACCCACTTGGGTGGACAACCTCGTTACCACCTTTATATATGGGATTTTTTATCCTGATCCTAAATATAAGACCCTTTATAATATATGAGATAGTATTTATTATATATTTCCAGAAAAATGCCCCTATTTAATGTATCCAAAGAGAAAGAGAGATATATTAAATAAGGGTAGTTTAGGAAAAATGTTGGGATTTTTGAAAAAATCGATGTAGTTAATTAGTTTTAATTTCAATTCTTAATCCGCGTGATTCGGTTAAAAGGGTTTTATATTAAGAATCAGAGGGAGTATATCAAAAGCAAGATTTCTTTATTTGGTCATTAATAAGGATAAGGGTCCTTCTCAATATATTATTCGGGGAAATCTTCATCCCCCTATACTCCCTATGCAACTTCTATCAAACATTAATCAAGTTTAGACGTTAAGTGTCATACCTTAAGCTTAGGAACCATTTACTATTCATTATTAGTAGTTTAGATTCCAATTAGATGTATTTGGAAGTAAATTTGGGTCAAATTCAAAAATTCCAAAAATTTACCAAAAGTCACTATTCATTTGGTAAATATAAAAATTTGGCTGAACTTTGAAAAATCATAACTAATTCTAGAACAATCATCTAAGGGTGGTTCAAATTGCTATATTCATCTCTTAAAATACTCTATAAGGGAAAAATATTAATTTGAAATTTTATTAGGCAGATTGCTACAGTAAATTTCGTGAATTTACTTGCAATTTTACCTTATTTTTTCCAAATTTCATTCCCTAAAATTCCATAATACCATACATTCAATGGTAGTCACATAACACATATAAAATTGATCCAAAACATACTTTTATTCATCATCTAGGAGTCACACATAATTTACATATTGTGACATAAAATGTCATTATATTTGATATTACATAAGTATCCAAAATACCCTTTCTATTTCTAAACATTTCTTCATGGATCCTCCTTTATCTCCTTGCCTTTTACATGATTTGAACCTAATCATGGTTAGATATTTGGTGGGGTGAGATTTAAGAAAACCCCAATAACATCATAATCCCATTCTTAGCATAATATTTGAAAATAATTGCAAGAAACATGATTTCATTTTGTCATGGTAACATTTATGATCAAAAGGCATCTTTTAGCATGTTCATTATGTTCTTCACATGTTCATGCAAAATTCATAGCATATTCATCATTCTTTCACCATTTTGATCCAACATCATCATCATATTCATAACATAAACATGTTTTCTACCTACCAATCATAGAAATACAAAATCTAAACAATCATTTAGAAATAAAATACAAGAAAGGGAAAAGATATTACTTAAACTTGCAAATTTTCCTTTCCTCTTCTCCTCCTTCTCTCTATAACTCACTCTCTCACTAATATATGGTGGATTTTCGTTTTTGGGTGTGAATAATGGAGGGGAGGAAGAGCCTATTTATAGACAACAAGAAGCAACTCCATCCATTTGATTAACTTTTGATCCAAGGGCCAAAATTGCACTACATCATCTCTTTTCTCCACCATACACCTAATTTCTTCACATAATTGTTATCTAATTAATTTTTCCCTCTCTTGTCATTAATCTGGATGCCACTTTTATCTCCAAATAAGGTAAATATTGCATCATTATGCTTACATAAGCTTACTTCATCCAAACTTCCAATTTTGACACCTAATCTTTGAAATAGTGTCATGCATGGTGGTTAACTCTTCTCCACTCCTTTTGCACGAAATTTTGAGTCCATATTCAGCCCAATATGATGCCTTTAATTATTTGGGCTTAAACCATCTAATTCTAGGCCCAATTTCAACATATACCGGGTTTTCGGGCTCTAATTATGTAAATTTTGTCTGGTAAAATTTTTCATGCATAAATATATTTAAAATATGAATTTCAAAATATAATCCATGAAGATTGTTGGGGCATTGGTTAACCAAATGGCATTACAAGGAACTCATAATGCCCATATAGAGTTCGGAAAGCCATTTTAGGCATATCTTCAGCATGTACCATAGTTGATGGTATCCCAACCTCAAATCGATCTTAGAGAAAACTAAGACACCTACCAACTAATTAATCAAGTCTTCAATCCAAGGCAAAGGATATTTATTCTTAATTGTCACTCGGTTCAGCTTCCTGTAATCAATACATAATTTGAGGCTACCATCCTTCTTCTTGACAAATAACACTGGAGCCCCCCAAGAAGAGACACTTAGTCTGATGAAACCCCTTTTTAACAAATCTTCAATCTACTTCTTGAGTTCTTTCAACTCAGACGGTGCCATTCAATATGAAGCCTTAGAAATAGGACTTGTCTCGAGCACCAAATCAATGGAAAACTCCAGCTCTCGTGGTGGTAGCAAACTGGTAATCCCCTCTGGAAACACATAAGGATATTCACAAACAATCGGGTACCTTTCTATACCTCCTTCCATATCAACATTAATAAAGAGGAAAACCAAAAACCCTTGACATCATTTCCTCAGATACCTATTGGCTTGGACAAAGAACAAACAGACATTTTCATCCCCTTCAACACTAGGGATATTCATGGGCAACAACACAGTCTTCCAAGCACAGTCAGGAATGACATTATTCGCCTCTAGCTAATCTATCCCAATGATCATATTAATCTCTTGCAATGGCAAACAGATTAAATCCAGAGTAGTGCTTCGATGTTCAAAATGAACCACACAATTCAGACAAGCTTGAGCAGTTCTTAGTGAAACTCTCATGGGTATGGATACTAACAATTCAAAAGGTAATTCCATTGCTAGAATACCCAATCTTCGAGCACAATCAAAAGATATGAAGGAATGCGATGCACTTGAATTAAACAATGCATGAATAGAGAAATCATTAAGTTTAAGTTTACCACTAATCACGTTAGGCACTACATCTACTTCCTATCGGGTTATGACAAAGACTCGTCCTGGCATCGTTGGCCTTCTCATTGCGTCAGCATGCCTTGGCTCCTGACAATTCTGTGAGATATATCCTGGTCTCCTACAATTATAGCAAATCAAGCACAGATGGTCACCATGGTTCATCCCACAGTTTGTGCAAGGATTTGAGGCATTACCTAAACTGTATTGTGATGGTGCTAAGTCTCTTCCTATATATTCACTCTAACTAGAACTACCCTGGTCAAAGGCTCATCAATAGAATGGTCCTCTACCATACCAACCTCTATTAGACTGATCTCTGCCAAACCTAGATCTTCCTCTGCCATGACAGCCTCTATTATGGCTTCCTCTTGCTCTACTAGAACCTGTATTGCCACCGTTATTACCACTTCTGGATCCATTTCCTTTACTGATTCCTCCGATAGGTCCTAGGTGAGAAAAGGCTCAAATTATTGAATTACTCTTCTCTTCCTTAGTCTCCCACATTCTCCTGGACAGGACAAGCATTTTAGTACAAAAGTCCTCAAAGGACACAAATTCCACCACAGATAACCGCTCCTTAATCTCTAAACAGGCTCCCTCAAGCAACCTTTGACCTTCCACCTATCATCGGGATAATTGTTTAGATAAGTGGAATACTTAGCCAAATCTAGGAATTGATCAATGTAATCATCCACCAATAAATTCTCCTGCTGAAAGGCTAGGAACTCGGCCTTCTTTTGCATCATTAAGGCTGGAGGGAAGTAGTGTACAAAGAATCGTTCCTTAATTGTTCCCAGGTTATTGGGGCACCCATTCGCTTCCACACTTGGAAGGAAGCTTCTCCACTAATGCTTGACCTTTTTCTCAAGCTTAAACACCGCTAGTTCACCTTTTGCTCTGAGGTTCAATCCATCACACCAAATATATTCTCCAATTGCTCTATCCATTCCTCAGATAAAGAAATGTTCATTGTACCTTCGAAAGCTGGGGGATTAAACTTCCAAAAGTCTTTTAGCTGGGAGGAGATACCTCTTCTTTCAGATCTTGGGGCTCTCTCAGGCTCCACCTTATTCTCGTTCTAAGTATTATTACCTTCTTCTGCATTCAGATCCACATACCTACTGGCCTCCTCATTCACATCACCATATTCCTGCCGATTCATTTGTTCTTGCATCCTATTCAATGTCTTCCCCTGCGTATTCACCCAGTCACTGAGGCTAGTCAATATTTCATGCATTTGCCTCATTAGGTCACTATTACTTTGACTTTCTTTGCGAGACATTCTTTCCTACACACAAACAACAACACATTCAATTATATGATTTTGAACTAGTATAGCAGTGGGAATATATGAGTCTATGTATTCAAAGTTGTGCCAAGTATTACCACAAGTAAAAACAATGGCCCAAACCATTGCTCTAATACCAAAATGTAACACCTTACTCCCAAAGACCTCTTATGTTGGCCAAAAACTCCAAAATCCAACCAAACATAGCCCAAACATCTCATATTTACCTTCTAACACATCAGAGCAGCGGAACAAAACCCAAAAGACACTAGAACCGGGATGGGGCCACGGCCGCTACAGTACCACCATGGGCTCGGAGCCCTCTATCTCACTGGCGCTGCGACCTGCTTTTCTGGCATTGCGGAGCCCCCTGCTTGTTTAAACCAGCAAATTTCAACAACTAAGGGTAAACTTTCGATGCACATAACTTTATGCTTCGACCTCCGATTGACTTGATTCAAACTCCCACGGGTCAATCTTGCCCTAATCTATCCATAGACACCAATTTCACCTTAATCTATCTTTGTATAGAGATTTTGGATCCCCGACATAGTTTTGGCTACTTTTTGACTAAAACTCACAACTTACAACTCTCATGGGCCACCAAAGGCAAATTGACCATTTAGGACCATCTACACAAGCCCCATTTGACTAAACCAACTCGTCTAAAAAGGTTTTATCCCAGAGGAGCCTCTCCTATGAGATTTGGCCCTCTTGAACTCCAATTGACAAAGTGGGCTATAGGCCTTAAAATATACTAACAAGGCCTAAATCCACTTTTGGGCTCCCAAACATTATTGTACTAACTCAACAACACTTTGTACCATACATGCATCACAAAACATCACATCGAACATAATTCCACATCAATATCATAACATTAACATACATACACATCCAAATATCATTACAATCATCCAACTCATATCGATTACAACACTATCCTACTTAGCACAACATACATAGACAATACAACCTACTACCATGACTTGTATATTCCCATGTCAGAGACACTATTCCCTTATCTTCTCCGGACTAAAGCTAAAACTTTCACCTGCAATGTTAGTTTATGGGAAAGGGGTGTGAGACAAAGTCTCAGTAACCGGGGACAACCACACACAGATATATACATATATAACTCATACAATCTCATGAATGCAATATGAAATGGAATGCATGTCTCCTTTACACATAGTTAGAACCATGAGCTGTAGTCATAACAGGACATTTCGTATAGGTGATTCCCTTCCAACAGTCGATGAAGACTGATTTTGACACATCACCAAGCTTACCTCCTACTAGTGCACCCGGCCAAAGGTAACACTAATGTTCAGACTGTGGCTCTCTTTCCCCTTTCTCTCCACGAATTAGCAGTGATTTAGGGAAGATGCAGTCCATTATGCGCCTTTCCCTCCTGGCCATAGAAGGTGATTTAGCCGCAGAGATCCCATCCCTATCATCCCTAATCATATATCATATCATATCATCATATATCATATCATCATCACTACCCGATCACCATACACCGCACAATGTCTTGTGGTGATGCTCATACCATATCATCATATAATCATCATCATCATATTTCATAATGTCATGTTATGCATCATGTTGTGTCACAACATCATTGTCATCTCTAATCATCATCATAATCATCATACGCTATATGTCTAGCCAAGTGCATAGCACGATATAAAGACAAACCACACACACACATATCCATATTGTGGTATGAATGGAAACATGCATATATCTACACATATATATAATAACATACAAAACAAATAATACAAACACCCGGTTACTGGTTGTTTCCACACACGCAATTCCACAAGCTCTTTAGGTCGTCCAACACACTTGTAGCTTGCTCGACGTGGCGTGGAGCTCATTTTTCCTCCACTTGATTCTCTCCTTCGTCCTGACCCTTCGGTTCTACACATAGTGTCAAATGCACTTAGTCAACCAAAGATGAAGTTAGGAACAATGTAATGAGGGTTGTTACAGATTGTAGTAATTAAAATATGGTAATTTATTGAGAATAATTTTATAAAGTTTTGGTAATTTTTAAAAAAATTAAACTATGTGACTAATTTTAACTATTGTTCTTAATGAGAGTGAGGTAGTTACATATGACTTATATTTTATATTTTGAAACAGAAGAAGTAATAATTCTGTCGGGGTTGGGGCACCAAAGCCCATGCCAAAGGAACACTCTTCACTTTTGAAGTGAATAACAGCAATTCAAGAATTACATTTAAATATATCAACCTCTTGAATTGATAATTATGAGGACCATCGATTTAGTTAACACAAGAATAAACCCCATAACTATCCAAAGACTACATCACGAATAACCCGCACATAGTTTCCTATTATTGTGGTTCTAATTTTGATTGTGATGCAATACCAAAATCTTTTTCAATAGTACCTCATTTTTCCTCCACTTGATTCTCTCCTTCGTCCTGACCCTTCGATTCTACACATAGTGTCAAATGCACTTAGTCAACCAAAGATGAAGTTAGGAACAATGTAATAAGGGTTGTTACAGATTGTAGTAATTAAAATACGGTAATTTATTGAGAATAATTTTATAAAGTTTTGGTAATTTTTAAAAAAATTAAACTATGTGACTAATTTTAACTATTGTTCTTAATGAGAGTGAGGTAGTTACATATGACTTATATTTTATATTTTGAAATAGAAGAAGTAATAATTCTACGAGGGTTAGGGCACCAAAGCCCATGCCAAATGAACGCTCTTCGCTTTTGAAGTGAATAATAGCAATTCAAGAATTACATTTAAATATATCAACCTCTTGAATTGATAATTATGAGGACCATCGATTTAGTTAACACAAGAATAAACCCCATAACTGTCCAAAGACTACATCACGGATAACTCGCACATAGTTTCCTATTATTGTGGTTCTAATTTTGATTGCGATGCAATGCCAAAATCTTTTTCAATAGTACCTTATATAAACCGTGATTGAGATATTAATGTTATAAAAATATAATGAGAAGTGTCACATTTGAAAAGAATAAAAAAAATGAAAGTATAAATGCTTGTGGTAATCTAAATTCATAGCCAACTAGTCTAAACTAGTTTGGTTATATAAAAGATACTCAAATTACAAACATCAAATAGAAGAAAAAGAAAGGCAGAATAATAGGGTATAATGAGAAGTCCTATATCTGAAAAGAATGAAAAAGATTAGGTGTAACATCCTACCTTTCTATACCTCCAAAAATAACCAAATACATCAATATCCAACTAAACACAATCTGAATATCTCCAACCAACTCTCCAATACTCAAAAACAGCGGAAACAAACCCAAAAATGCCAAAAACTGGGCTGGGGCTGCGGCCGTTACAGTATCGCTGCGGCTCCGGTCTGCTCTGCTTTTCTCCAGCTTCTGTCAACACTGGTGCCATGGCTAGGACACTGGAGCTGCGGCGCCCCATGCTGATATGAGATATCAGCAACTTTCACACTCCGGGGTGAACTTTCGATACGCATAACTTTATACTCCGACCTCCGATTGACTTGATTCCAATTCCTACAAGTCAATCTAGTCTCAATCTATCCATAGACACCCTTCTTTCCTCAAACCAACTCCATATGGAGATTTTGGACTCTTAACACCTTTTTGTCCACTTATTAACCAAAACTCACCACTAACCACTTCCAATTGTCACCAAAGACAACTGGTCACTCAGAGACCATTCATACTGGTCCGAAACCCCTAAACCAACATGTCCATAGAGGTTTCACCTCAAAGGAATTACTCTCCTGAGTTTTGACCCTCTTAAACTCCAATATGACCAGATGGGCTACAGGCCCTAAAACACAACAACTAGGCCCAAACCACTCTAGGCTCACAAATACTATCATACCAACTTCCCAACATCCAACACTCTCAAAACACCACGAAATACACATATCATAAACACAACCAACCATACGTCACAATATATGAAATCACAATTGTTTTACCATACCATACACTTAATACAAAACCTTCTATCGTACTTGGCACATAATAGATTATCCAAAATAAAAACGACATAGACTATTCCCACGTACACAGCTACTCTCAGGACTTCTCAGAACTAGTGTCAGAACCTTCACCTAAAATGATTAGTCATGGGAAAGGGTAGGGTGAGACAATGTCTCAGTAACCGGGATCAATAACACATAAACATATATATAACATGTATAAATCATGTAACACACGAATGCAATGTAAAATGAATGGTATGCATGTCATCCTCACAGGGACTCCCATCCTTATCCTCCCTAACACGCATATACATATAATTCATCCTTATCTTCCCTAACATATACAATCCACCATTATTCTCCCTAACACATATACCCTTATCCTCCCTAACACATATACGTACACACATATCCCATCCTTATCCTCCCTAACAAATACATATATCATCATACGTTATATATTTATATCATCATATCATTACCACTCCATCCATCATATAACACAATCTCACAATATCATGTGGTGAGGCTAATGTATGATCATATAACCATCATCATGTCATATCATCATGTATTATCATCACAATCATCATCATCATCTAACCATACACATACCACGATATATAAAAACAATACACACAAACACATCAATATTGTGGTATGAAAGAGACATGCATATATATATACCACTATACAATACCACACAAACAAACACCCGGTTACCTCAGGTTGTCAATATCGTGCTAACGCAAGTTCCACATGCTTTCTTGAACACCAACACGCTTGAATCCCTCCCGATTAACCAAACAACCTTCATAATAACACAATTCTTTCATTAACACAATATATCATTAAACCAAACATCATAATTCAACCATTTTTAGGCCTAACCCAAGGTTTTAATACCCCATTTCATGCATCAATAAGCTCTTGGGAACATTTACACACCAAACAATACCATACAACTCAGATTCCCAAGAGCCTTAACCGGAATCAACCTAGGGTTAAGCTCAAATCACATATAAACCCTTCAAACTTACATCCAATCCACAAGAACACTAAAACACACTTCATTAACCTTTTTTTAACCATTTCAATCGGTGGATCTCGTCACAAACCGGAAACTCAACCTTAAAACCAAAAACCCTACATTTCCATCAAAGAAAAATGAAGAGGGAGGAGTAGAAGTAACTTACCAACTTAAATCCAAGCTCTCTCAGTCCGAAAATCACTCCTGGATGCCGAAAAATTGAACCCTAGCTGAGCTCTCGCGATCTCCCTTCGTTTCCTTTCTTTTCTTTTCCTTTCAAGCGTCCGAAATGATCTGGATTTAAACAAAAATCCTGACTCTCGCCAAGCCCTCACATGTCTCGCCGCGGCTTCACCATAAATTTGCCGGAGTCGTTATTGGATGGCATCTCGCCGCGACGTGAAGCCTTTTCTGGCTTCTCTTGAATATAACTCCAACCTGTTTCCTCCGGTCCTGAACACAAACCAATAAAGATATCGTGAGGGGCGTTACATAAAGGGTATAAATGCATGTGGTAATCTTAACAATTAGCTTAAGCTATTATGGTATACTGGATAATCCCAAACATGTAGCCCATAAAAAAAAGGTATGAGAGTCTAACAGTGCTTTTTAAAGGAGTTATAAATAGAAATAAATCTTTTCTTTGAAGAGGACATATAAAAAGAAAAGAAGGAAGTAATTAATAAGGATAACTATAGAAATTATTGAAATTTTTTTAACAAATTTAATAATCTTACCAATTTTTAATAACTCGTTCTCTTAATATATGTTCAGTGGTTAAAAGTGATATATATTAAAGAATTAGATGGAGTAATATTTATCCATAATCACATATTAAACTCAAAAGAAATAACTAATCATAAATATTATAGCATTCATTAAGTAGGTCTATATGTTTAAATTATAATCATGTAGGAAAATACTTCAAAATGAGGTCATTTATCAGTACATATATATATATAATATTAGAATATAAAAAGAAGAAAATTTTAACCCAAAATGAGGTCATTTTACACCAACAACTGAAAAAACAAAAATTGAAATCATCCAAAAAGCTCAATAATTGTTGCTCTAGGCAGGAGCACCTAGCAGGCCTCGAGATTTCCGACGCTGTTAGAAACAAACATTCATTTAACCTGAATGTAAATCCCCTCTTTTTGGGATGATACAACCTTCTCCATATGCATTTAATTTACCTCTTCTTCTTTAAATGGCAGTTATAATTACACACTTGTCAAACATGCATGTATTCTACTATTCTTACCTTACACGTATTGCCACTCAATCCTTCATTTTGTCACATGAGTGATGTTGAGAACGGATATTCAATTACTTTCTCCTATTCGTATTTTTAGAATTTTGTATGAAAAGTTTTTTGTTCAAAATATAGAGTGTTGAATATTTTTCTTTTTATTTTATTCCTATTTTTACTGCTCATTTATAACTCAACAATAATAATATAATAGGATATTTAATAAGGGTAAAATAAGAAATGTTAGTACTTTTTGTATTGATTTCGGGTAAAAAATGATTTTCTTAATATGTGTATAATTAATACAAAATATCTTATAATATGAACAGAGAGAATAAGTCATAAAAAATGTTGGGAGTATAAATTTCAGAAATTTAAGATCATACTATTAATATTCGTTTTGGAATCGTTGAGATTGACCATCACCTTCAAGTTCGTTTCCAAACTTCCGATAATATGGCACTTCATCTTCCCCAAATTGCTTCTCCCCGTTGTGGTTCTCTCACTAACATGCTTCCACAGAATAAAACATCCTCTTATGTAGCAACCATCTCTAAAAGCTTCATTGGTCCTTCTCCAACAATCCAATGCAAGGCAAAACTTAATGTTTCTGATAAAAACTATAAAGTTTCCCGTCGATCCAGACACTTCAAACCTGATGCTTGGCACTATGATTATTTTCAATCATTGAATAGTAAATATACGGTAATTTCATTATATTCTTGCAGTTACATGCTTTTATATTACATTCTTAAGATTTATATACGTGTGTGTATGTGTGTCCAGTTGCTTTACTTTTATTCGCAATATGGTCAAAGAGAATACAAGAAAACACACACAGATGTGTGTGTGTGTGTGTGTGAATGATGCATTAAACTGTAAATAATAATAAAGATTGGATGTTAGCAAATGATCACCCTAACTTTATTTCCAACAATACTTGTTAGTTATTAGTTAATGCATGCAGGAACCAGTATATGAAGAAGAAAGCAAAATGCTGAGGACTAAAGTTAGGATAATGCTCTCAGAAATGGTGAACCCTCTGGATCAACTTGAGTTTATTGATACCTTGCAAAGGCTTGGAGTAGATTACCATTTTAAGAGTGAGATAAAGAAGACACTCGACAACATCTATAATGTGGACAAGTTCAAGAGTGAGAAGAATTTACATGCAACTGCACTTGAGTTTTGACTCTTCGGGCAGCATGGCTATGATATATTGACAGGTACTCAAACTTTATAATTTATGCCCTTGTGTAAATAAGTGAGAAATTTGTGTAATTTGAGGGGAAAAAAACTTGAGAATTTTTTAGTGATATACTTAGTATTAAAAATAATTAAGAAGACATTTTTCCATGCATTACACAAAGTGAGGTGAGTCATACTATTCAAGACTTATTAATAGTGTAACTTGTCACAAATTTTATATGTATGTATTGATACAAAGGGAACTCATTTACATAGTGGTTGCAGATGTCTTTGATAGCTTCCAAGATAAAATGGGTAACTTTCAAACATCCCTTTATCAAGATATCAAGGGGATGCTTTCATTATATGAAGCCTCATTTCATTTAAGGTAAGATGAAGTCATTTTGGAGAAAGCAACAGATTTCACCTCAAAATCTCTTGAAGAATTTGTGAACAACCACCCAGGCCATCAATTGACATCCCAAGTGAAGCATGCTTTGGAGATCCCACTACATTGGAGGCTTCCTAGATGGGAGGCTCGTTGGTTCATTCATGAATACCAAACAATGTCTAATATGAATCCCATCTTACTCCAGCTTGCCAAACTAGATTTTAACATGCTTCAGGCCATCTACAAACAAGAAATAAAGTCCAATTCAAGGTGCGCTATAAATTAACAAGTGAAATTTCACTTCAAAATAATAACCCTGCAGTACGTGATGGTATTAATGAAGTTATTACCAAGACTCAAATTCAATATATAAGTTCCTGATACAAAAAAGAGTCATGATTTCATTAAAAAGCTGTAACTTAATTTAGTTTGTTTAAATTATTTTGATAAACATTCTTGGGCAATAAAAGTAAATTTTTTTTCACATAACACATGTTTTTAATAATCCTGAATTTTTGTTTCATTTGAAGGTGGTGGGAAAGAACTGAGCTTGAAAAGAAGTTCAGCTTTTTTAGGAGTAGGGTAGTGGACAACTATGTTTGGGGCTTAGGAATGAACTCTGAACCCCAATTTGGAAATTTAAGACTGGTCATGGGGAAGCTTTGCGCGCTGATAACCCTCACGGATGATGTTTACGATGTTCATGGTACTTTGGAAGAACTCCAGCTCTTCACCGAAGTCATAGCTAGGTTAGGGTTTTTGTTCCTCCCTTGTAATAAATATATTATTTTCCACTGCTCTATCTATCTCTTTTTTCGCTGAATGAAGCATTGACTACAAAAAATTCGTTTCCCTCAAAAACTCCCATGCATGCTTATGAGAATATTGTTTGTGATTATATAGGTGGGATGTACATGCCTCAGACAATCTCCCAAGTTACATGAAAATGTGCCTTATTGCAATTTTTAACTTCGTGGATGAACTGGCTTTTGACATTCAAAAAGAGAAAGGGCACAACATCCACTCATACCTAAAGAGAGTGGTAGGTACTTTTGCTATCTGCTTTATCATACTTCTCTAATTACTATCCTTTTCATAAACTTTTGCTATGAATATTGATGTTTTAACTGATTATATTGCATTGCATATAAATACTTTTCAGTGGGTAGATATATGTAAAGCGTTTTTTGTTGAGGCAAAATGGTACCATGAGGGATATACGCCAAGCCTGGAAGAATATTTGGAGAATGCATGGCTTAGAATTGGAGGACCTATTTTACATATTCATTCATATCTCACAATTCCAAATCCTATAAGGAAGGTGGACTTGGATTCCTTGGAACAAAATCCAAATCTCGTTTACTTATCGGCAATCAATTTTCGCTTTCTCAATGACTTTGGAACTTTTAAGGTACCGTAATATCCATGCCAACATTTGTTTGCATTCTATACCGTTCTAACTTTCAAATTCAATTGATCTCAGCGAGAGATGCAGACAGGTGATGTATCCTCATCGGTTCAATGCTACATGAACATTACTGGAGCTTCAGAAGAAGAAGCTATCAAACACATCAAGACTCTGATACATACAACATGGCAGAAGATGAATGAGGAAGTTGCCAAATCCTTCTTCTCTCGCAATTTCAATAATACTTGTTTGGGACTTTCGAGGACTGCAACTTTCTTCTACTGCTATGGATATGATACCTGCACTTCTCAGGATTCTGAATTCAAGAGTCGTGTGTTTTCACTACTTTTTGATCCCATTCCCATTACTTGTACACAGACTGTGTTAGAAAGGGAGAGTCCTAGTCTTCAGTCTGTCTGAAGTTACTGAATTCTTCCCCTCCAACGAAGCACAGCAATGAGACCTTCCTTTTATATGTAATATATCGCATTTCTATATCAGTACGTACGTTATCATATATGTGTGTACGTTATCACTGATGGTTATTACTCTTCATCTTTCTAGTCCCTCTAAAAATTCTTCCAATCCCATGTTACATGCTTCAGATTAAAATGTTAATGATGTTCATTTGTCTCCTTGTCTCTAAAAGTCAATTGAGAGAATTTATGTTGCTGTCAACGAATTAAATGCTTTTCAAATATAGTAATTAACAAGAAAAGAAATTTACTTTAATTTTGTAAAACACAAAAAAAAGTTAAACTGATTATATATTTTCCCCTCACTTTTAAATCAAATAGAATAATTGAGGTCTTATTCATATTATTATGGATAAGCTAAATAATAAATGTAGGGATTAAAAAAATTAGGTGGTGATCTACTTTTTGGGGAATATGAGTGGAAGTAATAACAAGAATATTTCCAGTGAAATATCTTTCATAATTCTTGAAGAGATAGTTTACTAATAGAGTTAGAGATATTGGACTATTATATTTTTGTTTTGAGCAAGTTTAAATTTTTACATACCCTTATCAAATTAAATTAGTAATGTATAGACCATTGTTATATGGGGTCATACATACTAATGTCTCAATCAATATCAATGTACTTTTATAAATATGTGATTGATTTCCAAACAAAATGACTCACAAGTTTAATTAGACGTCACCATATGCTATGCTAAATTCTTTGCTTGTATCTTTTCGAAGTTTGCAATTGTTATTGATATGTGTGCAAAAGCACTCATAGATGGAATAGAGACAAATTCCAATAGTTGTTATATAGAGTAGGAGTAGCAGGTCTAGAGATTTCTTTACCTCGTCTTCTTTTCCCTCCTAATTCAAACTTGCAACCTTGGAGTTTAGCGTATAGTACACTAACCCCCAAGCCACGAGTCTTCAAGGTTGCTAGGTCTGGAGATTTCTGGCTTGGTAGGAAACAGATGAAGATTTGGTGACATTTTTCTAAACATGCATGCATGCAAATTTCTATCCACATTGTCATAAGTGTAATCAGAAAGTTAAGAAAATATATAAATAAATGGCAGGTATAATCAAACACTCGTCAAATTAACATGCATGTAATCTCCTATATTTTCTCAAAATTACACCTGTTGACATTTTCCTTCCTATTGTCATAAGCATTGTCAGGCATTGCAGATCATAAATATGTAGCAAGTTGATGAAATATCAAAGAATGAAAAGTTTGTATATTTGAAGTTATTTTTTGTCTTTTTTCATTTTTGGAATTTACACTATTTGAGAGAGCACCATAACGTCTGAGAAATTTTCCTAAAATTCACAAATATATATAAAGAAAAAAAGACAGCAAAATATTGGAGGGGTGACTTATATAAATGAAAGAAAAAAAAAGTAATGCAACATGGTAGAAGTATTTGAATATTTATGGCAACCATTTAAGGGCATGTTTGGTTCTACGTTTGTCAAAATCAAGTTTGAGATAATGAGTTTGCCAAAACTAAGTTTGGATAGAAGTAGGGAGCAGTTAGCTTTTATGTTAATTGGGTGTTTGGCTTATAACCTCGCTTGCATTTTAGTAGTTTCGGTTGGAGACATTGGACAAAATGCAAAATCAAACATGTCTTAAATAGATAATCTTATTGAGTGACTTAGTTCAAATAAGTCGAAACGAAAAGCTTTCAAACAGTGTATAAAAAAAATGAGAAGTCAAAACATTTGATGCTATTTTATATATTTTTTTTGTGAATTTAGAATATTCAGAGAGTATCATGATGCATGTGAAATTTAGAATATTTGATCTGCTATTTTGCCCCTCTATATATACATAAGCCTTGAGATTGACCATCACCTTCAAGGTCGTTTTCAAAGTTCCGATAATATGGCACTTCTTCATCTTCCCCAAATTGCTTCTCTCCCATGTGGTTCTCTCACTAAAATGCTTCCGCTGAATAAAGCATCCTCTTCTGTATCACCCAAGTCCAAAAGCTACAACCCTTCTCCAACAATCGAATGCAATGCCTCTTCACTTAATGCTGTTGAACAGACTAAATCTTCATAATGGAATCGTGAGTCTACGAACGATTGCACGATTCTGTCCCTGACACTACTTCTCAGTACATATGGTGAATAGTCAACCAATTCTCACAGCCAATCATCATGGCTATTTTTTTTCACTCCAATAATCTCATTATTTTAATTTTAGTAGGATTTTCCCATATTTCATTTATATTGTGGTGTGTGTGATGTGAGATCAATCAATATTAGTCGCTTGCCTTAGCAAGTGTTGAAAAAAGGGGATCGCACTGACTGGTTGAATCAATTAAACTAGGAACCAACTACCAATCCAATTCGAAAAATGGAATAAACCAGTCAAAGATCAATAAAATCGGTCAAAGATAAAAACAAAAAAGGGATAACCAATGGTTTAAACATTCAATCCGGTTTAAATCTGGGGGCACATCACAACATTTCCATTTACGGAAGAGATGAAGAGAAAGCATTAGAAAAGAAGAATCGGAGAAAAAAAAGAAGTATTGGTCAAACCAAGCTCACTTTCTTTTTATCTCATACAACCCAATAAAAATTAACAGAAGCCATCACCGAAGGTTGAACAATTTTTTGATGATTTAGGTCCCTTCACCGTTGATGGTAGTGATGAAACGGTGGTAGATTTCTTCTTGAAACGGAAGAATAAAGATGAAAACAGAAACGTTGCAGTGGTGAATGAAATGTTGCAAAACCTTTCCTCTGTAACCTCTCCATTCATTTTCCTGTAACTCTGTAACTCCCTTCTCATTATGCACTTCATGTAACTCCCTCCTTATAACTCCATAACCCCCCAATTAGCTTTTATTCCTTGTCTACACTATGACTATAATAAATATGTTGCTTTCCTATGTTGTTGAGGAGGAGAAATAAGAATTGTTTTGTTCTTCTTAGTTAAGTGTTCATCTTGGGCTTCTAAGCCATTTTGGTATTAGAGCCAGATTAGAGAGAGTCTAGGAGGTGAGTAGAGTGAGAGAGCGGTTAGAGAGGGGCCTGAAAGTGAGTAACCGTCATCGCCACTGTCGTCGAGATTCATTTCCGATCACTTTTCAGCCAAACGGACATCACCATCGCGCTCAAAAGGTTGGAAAACCTAAGCCTAGAAATTTTTGATGTCGTTTGAAGCCGAACGCAATCATACACCGTCGCCGACATTCCACGTGTAACACATGCCCGCTAGAGGTTGAAGACTATGATGTCATCTGCCACATCATCAAGTCTATCCAGTCAACAACACGTCATCCATTCATACTCTGCAACGTGCCAATGACTGCCACGTCATCTTGTCCAGTTAGCCACATTTTTCATAATTTCATTTTCACCCTAAAATATTTCTTATTTACAGTTTAGACCCTAAACTTTTCATAATCTACATTTTACCCCTAAACTTTTTGAAATTACATTTTGACCCCTAAAGTTTTCAAAAAATCCATTTTGACCCCATATTTTTCCAGAATTACAGTTCTGCCTTAAACTTTCTTAAAATTCCTTTTCCACCCCTATACCCCATAAAATTACCTTTTCACCCTTATACTTGTTAATTGTTTTTTCCTAAGTCCTTACCTTGCAGAAAAAGCTAAAAAAAAATGCCTCCAAGATGCAGGAATGTACAGAACGTTGCGATGGACGAGGTGAGACGTCAAATACGAGAGTTGGAGGCTACAGTAGAAATATAATTAGCTTTACTAGAAACTCACAAAGACAACCTAGAAGGTGATTTGGGTAGCAGCAGTTCGTCATCCACTGACAACCACCGCTATCCTCAACAACATAGGAAAGCAACCTATTTATACTAGCCATAGTGTAGACAAGGAATTAAAGCTAATTGAGGTTTATGGAGTTACAAGGAGGGAGTTACATGAAGTGCATAATGAGAAGGGAGTTACGAAGTTACAGGAGAATGAATGGAGAGGTTACAGAGGGAAGGTTTTACAACGTTTCATTCACCACTGCAACATTTCTGTTTACCCCGAACACAGAGACAAAAAGATTCCATCATGGTTGCTGTGGATCAATTTTCAAAGATGGCCCATTTCATTCCATGCCAGAAGACTAATGACGCAGTTCAAGTTGCAGATTTGTATTTCAAAGAGATTGTCCGTATCCATGGCGTTCCTAAGACTATCACCTCTGATCATGATGTCAAGTTTCTCAGCCACTTTTGACAGACGCTATGGAAGAAGATGGGAACTAAATTGTAATTTAGTACTGCTAGCCATCCTCAAACAGATGGATAGACTAAAGCAATTAACAAGATTCTTGGAAATCTTCTTCGGAGCTATGTTGAGAAGAATTTAAAACAGTGGGATCTTGTCTTTGCACAGGTTGAGTTTGCTTACAACAACTCAATTAATCAAGCCACTGGGAGGTGTCCATTTAAAGTGGTTTATGGTAACCATCCACTTAGTCTATTGGATCTGACTCCTTCATCTGACAAGCAACATTATAGTGCTGATGCAGATCAAAGGGAAAAGGAAACCAAGAAGCTACACGAACAAGTTCGTAAGTGGATGCAGAAGCAGAACTTTAGGTATAAAGCTCAACATGATAAGCACCGGAAATACAAAACTTTTCAAATAAGAGACTTGGTGTGGATATATTTGCGGAAGGAATAATTTCCCAAGCAACCAAATGCTAAGCTATCTCTTAGAGCTGACGGTCCATTCAAGATTGTGCAAAAGAACAACAACAATGCTTACAAAGTGGAATTGCCTGGTGCTTATGGCGTTTCAGCTACCTTCAATGTTACTGATCTATCTCCATATTTTGATGATGATGTTGAATTTGACTCAAGGGCAAGTCCCGTCTAACCCGGGAGGATGAAATGGAAGAATAAAGATGAAAACAAAAACGTTGCAGTGGTGAATGAAACATTACAAACCTTTCCTCTGTAACCTCTCCATTCATTCTCCTGTAACTACGTAACTCCCTCCTCATTATGCACTTCATGTAACTCCCTCCTTGTAACTCCATAACCCCCCAATTAGCTTTAATTCCTTGTCTACACCATGGCTAGTATAAATAGGTTGCTTTCCTATGTTGTTGAGGAGGAGAAATAAGAATTGCTTTGTTCTTCTTAGTTAAGTGTTCATCTTGGGCTTCTGAGCTACTAATTCTTGTCCTATTGTGCACCTTACCCATGGCAACAAAGAAGCTTGACAAACAGATGAGTTGCTTCTCATCTTCACATATCTTCTGCGTGGTAGTCTCATAGAAAAAAAAGCAAAGAAATAGAAGGAAGCTTGATGAAAGAAGATATACGATGAAGAAGGGAGGAATTAGGGGATGGCAATGATATGATAGGGTTAGGGTTCATTAAAGGGTAATAGGGTAAAAGGCTCGTTAATGTACCTCTTTTTTTAATTAAAACAATTCCACATATTATTACTATCTTGGTCTTTAATATGAGAATTTTTTAACCAAATTACGTGAATTAAGAATATGAGTTAAAGTTAATTAACTATCCCATTTTCTTCAAAAATCCTAACATTTTTGCAAAATTATCATTATTTAATCTCCTTCTTTTTCTTTTTGAATGCATTAAATAGGAGTATTTTTTAAAAATATATAATAAATACTACTTCGTATACTGTAAAAGGTTTTATATTTAGTATCAGGATAAAAAAGCATATATTTAGTACGGGAGGGAGTATTTTTTAAAAATAAACAATTATTCACACATTTTTCAATGCCTATTTCTTTATTAAAAATTTTCATTCTTCCCAACGTATTTCAAAACTTTATAGGCCATTGACGTTTTGTTTTTGTGGGACAGCGTATTGAAAGTTGAAACTTGAAAATTGGAAGTCTCAAAAAAATATAACATTCCTTTCTCATCTTTAAATTTTCAATGCATACATAGAACTCCAATTTTTCTTTTCTTTTCTTCATATTTAAAAGTCCTAATATTTTTCAGGCAAAAAAAAGGCATATTTTTATTATTCTAGTATACAAAAATAACAACATTAGTCTTATCCCACTAAGTGTGGTCGATTACATGGATCATATGACATCGATGGGCTCTATCAAACACCATCTTTTAAGATAAATCATTTTTGAAGAGGTCACGTCTTATAACTTTTTTTGATATCATTCTTGGTCTTCCTCTATATCTTTTGATAGAGCTCTAAGTTATTTGATCAACTCTCCTTATTGACTCATCTTATCCTCTTCTTTGTACATGCTCAAACCACCTTAAATAATTTTCCATCATTTTCTCCTCAATAGGTGTTACTTCGATTTTCTCTCGTATATAATTATTTCTTATCTTATCTATTCTTGTATGACCACATATCCATCTAAATATTCTCATCTCTACTACTCTCATCTTATATTCTTATTGTCCTTTTAAAGACCAACATTAACTGCCATATAGCATCACTTAGTCTTATAATAGTTCAATAAAATTTCCCTTTAAGTTTTATAGTTATCTTACGGTCACAAATAATTCATTAACCTTTTCTCCACTTTAACCACTAATCTTGTATTCTATGCATAAAATCTGCTTCAATTTTATTATCACTCTGTAAAATTGACCCCAAATATTTAAATTTTGACACTTTTGGAATAGTTTGCTCTCTAATTTTTACCTCTAAATCATCTCTAACTAGCTCTTTATTAAATTTGTAATGCATATATTCCGTTTTACTTCTATTTAAGTGGAAATCTTTTGATTCCAAAGTGTGTCTCCAAAATTCTAGTTTAGAATTGATCCATTTTTTTGAATCCTTAATTAAGACTATATCATCCGCGAAAAGTATACACTTAGGAATTTCCTCATGTATATGTTCTGAAAACATTCAAAATCAAATCAAATAAATATAGACTCATGGAAGATCCTTGATGTAAACCTATCATTATAGTAAAATCATTTGTTTCACTTCTAGGAGTTCTTACACTTGTTGTTACCCTGTTATACATATCATTTATGGCTTGAGTTTTAGTCACACGAACACATTTCTTCTCCATTACTTTCCACAACACATCTCTTAGTACTCTATCATAGAGTTTTTCCAAATCAATGAAAACCATATGCAAGTTTCTCTATTTACTCCAATATCTCTCAATCAAACCTCTTAATAAATAAATAGTCTTTGTTGTAGATCATCTTGATATAAATCCAAATTGGTTTTCTGAAATATGAGACTCTTTTCGTAGTCTATGATCAATTACTCTCTCCCAAAGTTTCATGGTATAACTCATTAGTTTTATCCCCTAATAATTAGTGTAATTCTTAATATCTCCCTTGTTCTTATATATGGACATCAAAGTACTCTTTCTCCATTCCTCTGACATTTTCTTTGACATTAAAATCTCATTAAAAAGCTTAATAAGCCACAAAACTCCTTTCTTTCCTAAGTACTTCCAAACTTCGATAAGAATACTCTCGGGACCAATAGTTTTACCATTATCTATTTTCTTAAAAGTTTCTTTTATTTCTCCACCTTCGATCCTACGATAAGACCTCAAATTCAGTTTATCTTCGTAAGTTGTTAAACCTTCTGTATCATTAGTTATACTTAATCCATCATTGACAAGCTTATAAAAGTAGTTATCCTATCTTTCTTTGATATCATCATCAGTAATTAAAATTTTTCATTCATCATCCTTAATACATTTTATTTGATCCAAACCTCTTGATTTTCTTTCGCTATTCTTGATAATTTTGTAAATCTTGCATTCATCATTCTTCATTTCTAAATATTAGTAAAATTCCTTGAAAATTTTAGATCGAGTATCGTTCCTGTTTTCTTTGTCTTCTTTCTAGCTAGGCAATAATTCTTCTAATTTTATTATTTTAGTATATATTTCTTAAGTATATTTTATTATTTTCATAAAAATATTTTTTATTGTTAATTTTTCAAATGTCAATTCATTCTATTTTGAATTACTTTATTATTTTTAATTTTAATAGATAGTTTTATTTTATTTTATATTAATCTCAACCAAAATAAATTTAAAACTAATATCAACAAGTGATGTGATTCATATATCTTATTCTTTTTTTTATATTTCTATTTTCATTATGTGATAATATAAATTAACTTTCTTCATTTTACCATTTTTTTGAAGTTTGCTAATTTAAAAAAATGTATAAAATTTGTAAACCTATGATGTTGATGGTGAATATTAATTAATTATTATTTTTATCTTAGTTTGAATATTAATTTTATTATTACAGATGAATATATTTTATATTTTTCATCAATATTATTTAAAATATATTAATTTTTTCATAATCGGTAACCATAGGTCAACCTGGTCCAACCATTAAATCTTGAACAGGTTCAATAGTCGATCCAATTTTTAATACCTTAATCCTAACATATATATATATATAATCAAATTTTTTTAATTGTGATTTCAATTTATTTTTCATCAATGCATAAAACAAAAATTAAAAACTAATGCATTTGAAATTCCAAAAAAAAACCTCTAGGGTTGTATTATTCATAATTAAGTTTCAATTTTACCATCAATAACCCATATTATTATATATTGATAGATTGTAGGGGTGGATGTTGCATGTGAAATTTATATTTATATTTTTTAGAGATTTTTTTTTTCAAAAATAATATTTAAGTATAAATTCTTGATAATTTCTTTTTCTTGGCCATGAACTCTATGATAATATTTGAATATATATAAATTAAAGTACGTTTTGTTAAAAAAATGTTACAAAGAAATTAAATTATTAAAGTTGTTGTTATATATAAATTATTTTAGTTAATTATGTAATTATATATATTTTTCAATTATTGTTTTAACAAACATAACCTCTTTACGATATAAATCTACATTACGAGTTCACATCTCATTCACAAGTTTACATTTTACATAAACTCACAAATTTAACAAACTTGTCTAAAATTAATATATATCCTAAATAAAAATCATTAACCTTGAACCATGGAAACCTTCTCGAAAGGTTCATATACTAAAGAGAGGGAGTATTTTTCAATTTTGGGAGGGATGATCCAGAGCTTTGCGTGGTAGGAATAATCGAACCCAGGTGTTGTTTGATTGGTTGATGGTGAGATCCTTGGTTAGAACAGCGGTGGGAAGGCTTGGATCTGATGCGGCAGATGTGTGTGGGTCTTCAAGCGAGCGAGTGCAAGTACCATCAGTATTGAGGACGATGCGGAGAAGGTGGAAGGGATCAAAGGATTCAGATGCTGACATGGTAATAGACCTTAAGTGTTGGAGCTTGCTTTGTTTTCTTTAGACGAAGATGAAGATGAAGTCTATTAATTAATTGCAGAAAAAATGCTATGAATACATCAATGATTGATCAATATTGGTCGATAAATGTCATAATCAGTATTCTAGCCACCCATATTGCCGTCAGTTCGATTGTACATTGGTGGGGCCATTAATTGCCACAATCTGGAGTATGACCTTTATCTACCCTTCTGTGTGTTTCTGATATGAGAGTATTGCACATTACTGGTGAATTATCAGCTTCATAGTGTAGGGCATCTAAGTTTTTGGAGAGAAAATTACACACGAGACTGAAATTAATAGAACCCTAGTCAATGTCTTGAATTTAATATGCTTTTGACATTAAAAAAAAGTTTGTACTTTTGACTAAAAAAGGCCTGGAGATTTATCTCTTTTTTTCTTGGTTGATAGTCTTAACTCTTGACATTTATCTTTTTTTTTTGGCCAACGACATTTATCTTTATTGAGCGGGTTTTGGAGTTATATTGCTTTTTTAAAATTATTTATGTAATTAATTAATCATTTTGGATTGAGTAATATTAGATACCTAAATCTTATCTTTCTTCATTGAGATTTCGAGATACAAAATAAATTTTAATTGTTTCCTTATAATTTGTCGTGTCCGACTTTTGCATGTGATTTAATAATTAGAATATTATTTTTTAAAGATCATGCAATATCAATGTGATAATTCTAATGTAATATTTGTTTCGAGGTACTAAAGAAAAGGATATATTGGAGGTGTGCATGATTAATGTAACAGCCACTTAGAATTAAGAGATATAGTTAAAATTAATTTGAAGCTTTGATTTTATCTAAGATTATTATAACATTCCTAAAAAATTAAAATATATATCCTAAATAAAAACTATTAACCTTGGACTATGGAAACCTTCTCGAAAGGTTCATATACTAAAGACAGGGACCATTTTTCAATTTCCCTAAACTAGTGTTCGTGTATCCCTATTTGATAAGTTATAACTAGTTGGGACGTCAATATTAATACCGAAGGAGAACAAAAAGAGACAGAAGAAGTAAGTGATTAATGTGAACAATAAATAAATAAAGACCCTCATCACAGCTAGCTTCTTGAAAACAATTAATCCACGCCTTAGTGCAAATAAAGTGTCAATGGGGCTAAGAACTAATTGTTTTCTCTGCAACTGACACATACATAGTGGAATTATATTGACCTTGCACATGATTAAACATTGGAGTATGTTTTGAATTAAAATCATGAAATATCCATTTACTTTAGTATAAAATTCAAGTTTTTAAGAAGTACTGAGAATTCAAGTTAAACAAATAATATTCCTTTGCTTTAGAAAAGCTTATACAAGTAAACTAAACCAAAATCTAGTCATAACAAACTATCGTAATAATAAAGTAGATTCGAATATGCATAACGTAAATAAATTGAGGGAAAGAAACAGAATTGCTGTAAAAAAATATAAGAAAAAACTAACATTGTCTTGAATGAATACATATTAAAAGGAATACAAAAATTTCAAGATGATGAACATCATTTTTTTCCCAAATGCCGATGTAAAAAGGGATGTTTGTAAAACGAAAGTAAACAAATTTAACACGACTGATCTGCTGCGTATAGTTGGGATAGAAAATCAAAAGGCTAGAATTTCGAAATAGAACTGAAAAGTTAAGCAGAAAAGAAGGGACTACAATTTTGAGGAGGAGAGCAGATTATTTTTACCATGTTAATATTATTTTTTATATTGTATAGATATTAATTTGATATTGTTTGATTTGTAATCCCTAAATATCTTCCATGTATTTATTACGTAGTCTTATTTCTTTTGTATATATACTCTTGTATCCAACTCTGTGATATATATAATATATACAGTTTATTTTTTACTCTCTTTTTCACATGGCATCAGAGCCTTGCTAATTCTTTTTTTAATAACCGCGGCTGTCTTCCTCCGTTTTGTACCTCCACCGACGTCCTCCACATCCACGCTCCCTCTTCCCTTAGTCGAATCCTCCTGGCCGGCGAAACCTCTGAATCCGGCCACCGAAGACCACCGCACGTGCCTCCATGCATTTCTTTTCTCTTCCGCGGTCAAGCCTAGTTCCGTCCAGATCCGCCTTGCTCTTTGACATTTCCAACACCACGTGCTCCTTCGCCATCTCCGTCTCCCTCTAGCCGGCCAACCCACCAACTCCGGTGGTCATTCTCCCTGGGATGCGCCCACACGCGCCGTGACTTCCTTGCTGCGTGTTTCCTCTCTCTCGCACGTGTCCATTTTTTGTTCAGTAAGCTCTCTTGTTACAGTTTTGACATGCACACACACACACACATATATATATTAATATATATATATATATATATTTTGAATTTGTTATGGACAAATTAGAGGTTGCCACACCTATTTCTGTTATTCTCAGTGGTTCAAACTACCGCCTCTGGTTGGAAAGTATGCGCGGTTTTTTGAAAGGACGCAAGCTGTGGCGCTATGTTACTGGTGATATTCGATTTCCTATTCGAGAGACTACTGAGATTGATTTAAAATTTACTAAACGACTTGATGAGTGGGATAGTAAAAATAATCAAATTATCACATGGTTCATAAATACTTCTACCGCTAGCATCCATCAACAGTTTGGTCGCTTTGAGACTGCGAAAGAGGTCTGGGATCACCTAGCTAGTCGCTATACCTCCTCAGACTTGTCCAACCAATTTCAGTTGCAGAAAAGCCTTAGTGTTCTGAAACAAGAAAGGGTCAGTCATTGTATGACTTTCTGGACAAGATTGAGTCTATCTGGGATCAATTGACTTACTCAGAACCTATTTTTAAGTGCGAGGAAGATGCACAAGCTTTCTTTCGGTACAAAGATCAGCTCCATCTTATTCAAATTCTGATGGCTCTCACAGACAATTTTGAGCTTGTTCACGCCTCTTTACTTCATCAAAGCCCACTTCCGACTCTTGAGGATGCTCGTCCTCGGCTTCGTTCTGAAGAAACTCGCTTGGGGATTTTACAATGTACTCCTGAGATGGTTTTTGCTGCATCTGGATGAACTTCTAAGTCCTGTCATCGCTGTCCTCAATCTACTCATACTTTTGACCAGTGTCCCTATATTGAGTGCAAGACTTGTTATCAGAAGGGCCATATTGCTACGAATTGTCCTATCCTATTTTATCGTTATTGTAAGAAAATAGGACATCTTATTGATCAATGCCCCACTCGCCCTCCTAAGTCTGATTAGGGAAGGTCAATCAAGTCTGGTTCCTCCTCCAAGCCAGCATTATCTGTCACTGATGAAGTATCTACTGCTACTGCTGCCAATTCTGTTCCAGGATCCTCTTCTACTGACATTGAGGCTTTACTTCGAAAGCTCATCTCTAGTACTTCCAGCCCACCTACTGCCTTAACTACTCCTTCAGGTACCTCTTGGTTCTTTGACTCTACTTGTTGCAACCATATGACTGGTCAAGAAAACTTCTTTTCTTCTGTGTCTCCAAATACTACTGCCCATCCTATACACACTGCTGATAATTCTCAAATGCCTGTTAGTCATATTGGTACAGTTTCTTTGCCTTCTTTATCTATTCATGACACATATTTTGTTCCTGCTATTAGCTTTAACCTAATCTCTATTGGACAACTTGTTGATATGGGCTATGATATATTATTTAACAAGCATGGATGTGTTGTGATGGATTCTCAGATAGGACAGGTTATCGGGATTGGGCGTAAAGTTGGTCGTATGTTTGAGTTCAACTCACTGCACATTTCTAGGGTGAAGCAGCTTTGACTGCAGTTTACTGTATTAATAGAGTCCCTTCACCGGCTGTTAGTAATATCTCTCCTTTTGAGCATCTTCATGGTATGCCTCCTGACTATAGTCTTCTAAAAGTCTTTGCTTGTGTTTGCTTTGTCCTCCTTCTACCTCATAAGACCACCAAATTACAAGCCCGTGCTCGTATTTGTTGTTTCCTTGGTTATGATTCTGAACATAAGGGTTACCACTATTGGGACCCCATCTCTCATCGTATTCGCGTCTCCCGTCATGTTGTTTTCTGGGATTATATGATTTTTTCATCCTTGACTAATTTTTCCTCTCTTTCTCCTACTTCGTCTTCTATTTTTACATATACTTCTGTTGATCTTTTTCCTAGTGACTCAAGTACAGATTCTTCTAATGAGCTCATTCACACGCCTGACGCAGCGCCTATTCCAAAAGAGCCTACTATCTCTAATCCTCCAGCACATGCTATGCCTATAGAGCCCATGTCATCTGCCATGACTCGGCCTACCCGTGTAAGACTTCCTCCTTCCTACCTCAATGATTACCACTTTTTTCCACCATCCTTCAGTTACAAGAACCTCAGTCCTATCTGGAAGCCTCCCGTGACCCTAATTGGCAGCAGGCTATGCAAGATGAATTACAGGCCTTAGAGAAAATGCATACTTGAGATCTTGTTGATCTTTCCTCTGATAAGACTCTGGTTGGGTGTCGTTGGGTTTACAAACTCAAGACTCACTCGGATGGGTCTTTAGAACGGCGAAAGGCTCATTTGGTAGCTCAAGAATTCACTAAGGAATATGGAATTGATTATGACGAGATATTTGCTCCTATTGCTCAGATTACTTCTGTCCAAAGCCTTGTTGCCATTGCGTCAGTTAAGTCCTGGACTCTTCACTAGATGGATGTTAAAAATGCTTTTTTGAATGGGATCTTGAGGAAGATGTGTATATGAAACTGCCTCCTGGATATCTACATTGGGCAAACAGGGTTTGTCAACTCTGGCGAGCACTCTATGGTCTTAAATAGGCTCCTCATGCTTGGTTTGCTAAGTTTAGCTGTACCATCAGTCAGCTTGGTTTTTCTTGTAGCCCTTATGATTCTGCGCTGTTTGTTCGCACTACTGAGCGTGGTATTGTTCTGATTTTGTTGTATGTTGATGACATGATTATCACCGGTGATGATAATTTAGGGGTACAGGAGCTCAAGTCCTATCTTGGGAATCATTTTGAAATGAAGAATCTTGGGAATTTAAGCTATTTTCTTGGACTAGAGGTACTTCAAGGTAAGAATGGCATTTCTCTCTCTCAGGTTAAATATGCCTCTGACTTGATCTCTTGGGCTCGACTCACTGATGATACAATAGAGACTACTCCCATTGAACCTAATGCAAAATCTACCCCTACTGATGGTACTTTACTAAAAGATCCTACAATTTATCGTCAGTTAGTTGGAAGTCTCATTTATCTCACTGTGACCAGACCTGACATTGCCTATGCAGTGCACATTGTTAGTCAGTTTATGCAGTCTCCTCACTCTACACACTATGCTGCAATCCTGCGTATCCTTCGATATGTTAAAGGAACCCTTTCTCATGGTTTACACTTTTCTGCTAGCTCATCACTTATTCTACAAGTTTACTCTGATGCAGATTAGGGTGGTGACCACTCTGATCATAGATCTACTACTGGCCTTTATATTTTCCTTGGTGATTCTCTAATCTCCTGGTGAAGTAAGAAACAAACTTTAGCTTCTCGCTCTAGCACAGAGTCAGGGTATTGAGCTTTGGCTGACACTACATCTGAAATACTTTGGCTTCACTGGCTTCTCACGGATATGGGTGCACGTCAAGACTCCTCCACTAAGCTTTACTGTGACAGTCAGAGTGCCAGACAGATTGCTCATAATGATGTTTTTCATGAGCACACTAAACATATTGAGATCGATTGTCACTTCACTTGACAACATATTCTTTGTGGTACCCTTAAACTTCTTCCCATTCAAACTGCTGATCAGCCTGCTGACTTGTTTACCAAGTCTCATAATCCATGCCGGTTTAACATTTTAGTTAACAAACTCAAGATGTTTGACCTCAAGCCATCTTGAGTTTGAAGGAGGGTGTTAATATTATTTTTGATATTGTATAGATATTAATTTGATATTGTTTGATTTGTAATCCCTAAATATTTTCCCTGTAATCCCTAAATATCTTCCCTGTATTTATTAGGTAGTCTTATTTCTTTTGTGTATATACTCTTGTATCCAGCTCAGTGATATATACAATATATACAGTTTATTTTTTACTCTCTCTTTTTCACATACCATGAATGAGTCTATGAGGGGCATTTATATTCATCAAGTAATTTTTTTATTCAATAATTAGAAGGACAATTAGAAACAAGATAACATTATTTATAACATTTTTCACCCTTTGTTAATATCATAAAACTGTAGCATTCCATTATGTTCCTAAGCCTCCAATGAAGAAATAAAACTCTTGATTACCCCAAAGAGTCGCAAAACTTTCGAGGGATCAAACCTCTCAACCCAATGACAACCCTCTTCATCAAAATCAGTCGCCACCATCACTCTCTTCTCCTCCATTAATCTTGCCACTTCTCTTTCTCTGTCAATCAGTAGGTCTCAGTCTCACCCATTCCCACTCACCATCACCCTCCACCCAACCTCCCTTATCTTCTCCAGCCCTTCCCCCACCGTCGGATTACGGTACTCATGATCACAGTTCTCTCCTTCAGGCAAAGCCAGCTCCTACAACAACTCGCCCACACACCCTGGAAAGAGCAGGGTCATTCTCTAGCCTTTTTGCACCCGTTTTTTAATTTTTCAAAAATGAAAAATTAACATAAAGTAGAATCTCCACTAAAATTTTTAAAACGAAAATTTTGAAAATTTTTTTTAAAAAAAAACATGGTCTATGAAATAGAAAGGGTTCGAGAGTCGATTGTGTCATGGAGAAGGTGTTAGGCACCCCATAACGCCCATTCATAAGAACGGTTACCTTAAGTTGATTATACTAAATCAATGTGGCCTTAAAACTATTTTAATTACCTTTATAAAACTCATATAAAGAAAAGAAAAAATAAAAAATAAATAAAATTGATTTATTTATAAAGACGGACTTGACCTAGAATAAGAGTTTAGAGCCTACGTATCCTAATATAGAGATCAAAGTCCACGTAGTTCGAATGTAAAAACTTATCTCAATGGGTTTGTTTTTTTAAGAAAATTTATATATATTTGTTATTTTTGAAAATTGAATTATATATATTATATAAAAATTATTTAGCTATTTATTTATTACTTATTAATAAATCCACGGAAATTCCAAAATTTCATGTGTTCACTAACTGGTTTATATATCTATGGAAACTTCTGAAAATCTCACATAAAATAACTTAAAAATATATTAGAAAATTATATTTAAATGAATATTTTTGTTCAAAATTTTATCAAAATTGAGAAAATCTTTAAAAAAATATTTTCCATAAAAATGCATAATTTGATTATTATACCAGCGGAGGTACATCACAATACGTGGTAAATTTATTAATCTAAACATCCACGGAATTTTCAAAACCCTCACCAAGTAAAAATTAAAATATATATATTTAATGAGAAAATATCATATTATCACAACAGCATAAGAGAATAAGAATACTGTAATCAATCACCTAATTATCATTATTATAAAGCACATAAAAATTACCTCATTTAAAGCTTTATGTGCCTTCTACCATAACTTTGAAAAATAGATATTTCAACTGAATTTCGTGACCTTGAAAGAGAAGTTGTAATTATCTAATATCATAATTTTTGGCGGAAAAAAAAAGAAACAGAAAAAGAATGAAAGGAAATAAAGAAAAAAAAAAGAAAAGAAAAAAAAAAAGGAAAACGAGAAGAAAGAACGTGAGAAGAAAAGGAAAGAAAACAAAAGAAAAAAAAAAGAAATGAGAAAGAGAAAAAAATAAAAAGAAAAAGAAAAAAAACTAGAAGAAAGAAATTAAAAATAAAAAAAAAACTTATTACAATGGTTATGTCAGAAAGAATATCACGGAGTGTCATTCCATTAATTTAGTCAACATGTTCGGCAAGCATGACCATAATCATGTATTTATACACCTTAACTTATGGAACACAAATCATGATAAAGTAGGATAAATCTATCCATCATCAACGAGAATACACTTCTATCCTTATTAAGGATATTCATAGATATGAGTAATTTATTTATAGGACCTCACCAAAATATCGTACTTGGGGCTTAGAGAAACAAATTGAAAAGAAAGAAACAGAATGCATCATAAGTATGCCTCCACCTATTATGAGGTGTTCATTGGTGTGAATAAATTATTCTATGGACCTTTTAAAATATCAACTTTGGAATCCATGGAAATATTTAAGAAGAGGAGAAGGTAGTAGATCGCATTGTAAAATAAAAATATTCTACCCTTTAGAAAATCCTAACTATGTAGGGAGATGGAAATGAAGAAAAAATGGAGAAATTTCCTACCTTAAGTCTTATTAAAAAAAAAATCAACACCCATTTTCAATTTTTCCTTCACTCTTAAAGCACCACCCTCACATACCCTCTCTCTTTCTCTCCATTTCTTCCTCTTTTCTTTTTTTTATCCTCCATTGCCTCTATTTATAGTTCCAAAAAATCAAATCATTCAATTAATACTCTAAAATCACAAAAATCTCTTTTATTATTTTTTCTTTGATATTCATATTGAGATTGATTGATTAATTTTTTTTCCATATTAATTTGATATCAAATCTCAATCAATGATTTATTACTTTTTTTTTAGTTTCATGAAAATCTCAAAAAAGAGAAAATAATAACTCCTCAAAATATGATAATTTTTGGAGATATTATTTTCTTTTACTATTTTATTTTATGTAAATTTTTCTTTTCATATTTATTAAAAAAATTATTTTTTAAAAAGATATGGATAAAATACGATGTTTATAAGCATCACTAGTGACTCTGTCCCCTGAGTCCCTTTGAAAGCTGGTTGACGCAATATCAGCCCTCTGATCTTCATCGGCTCAAGATTATTCTTAACTCCCTCCTCAACTACACGTAGACCTACATGGTAGGCGATTATAGCCCCTTCACTACTCCCCATTATGTAACAATTGGAATAAGTGAACTCTCTTAACCAGTCATCAGGTCTGGTTTTGATCCAGTGAAGCTCCTCCACCACATCGTCAAAAGCCGCCGGCTGCCGGTGCTCCGGAGCATGGCAGTACTCCACTGACGCGACCACTGCCTGAATGTTTTCTGCTATCTTTGAATAGAAGTCATGGACAATGGTGGAGGCTACACTGCACAAGATGAAGCCACTTCCATGAAAGTAAATGAGCAGAGGTAACTTGTTGGAGGGATGACCCAATGCTTCATGGGCTAAGAATAGTCGGACCCAGGTGTTATTGGATTGGTTAATGGTGAGGTCTTTGGTGATAACAAGTACAGGAAGGTTGGGATCAGATATGGGAGATATGCGTGGGTCATGGAGGTGACGAGTGAGAGAATCGTCGGGATTGAGGGCGCCTTGGAGAAATTTATAAGGATCAATGGATTCAAATGTAGACATGGCAATAAAGTATGGGTTTGAGCTTGCTTTGTTCTGTTTAAAAGAAGAAGAACTGCTTATATATAGCTGCAATCAGATGCTTTAAATACGATTACTTTTGCCCCAAGTTGTAACGTTGGCTTCATTCGATAGGTTTTGTACTTTTAAAGCAATTATTATCAATATATAATAGGCAAAATAAATATATGTGAGAAATTTTAATAGAACAGACGTTTCTTTTTTTGTCATGTAGTTGTTATTTTCAGCAAAGAGTGAAAAAGTACTTAGAACCTCTAGCTCTAGTTAGTTTGAGTTCACCTTTTCAATGGACAGGTCTAGCTTGTTCGACGTGACAAGGAACTGAATTTGTAACTCATGAAGCCTGTTTTAGAAGGCTAGTTAAAAACAGTGACCCCGTGTTCTTCCAAAAAACTGTAATGATGAGGCAAATTAATGTTGATGAGGGAACCAATCAACAGGTCCAGGTGGACTTGCACAGTCAGAAAGGCCATGTGGATTGGGCAAAGGAGCTTCTGGATGGATCTATTAAGCACAGTAATCGTGAGCATCATTTACCATGGAAGTTACGAGAGGAATGATATTTAATTGAGGGAAATTGGCTTGAGGAGGGTGTGGAAAGTTGTTTGTCCTCTTCTGACCTGAATTGCTTTTCTCTTTATTAGCTGTCCCTACTTTCTCCTTCTTTCTATTACATTTCTCTCTATATCGAAAAGCTGGATATCTGTGTACTGAATCTCTATGAGATATTTCTCTATTGAATAAGAGAGATTAAATTTGATTGTCTTTATTATATTGGATCGATTTCCTTTTCAGATCATATCATTGGTGCTTTCATTGACTATAGCGGACAATACGCGCATGAAAGAGATGGCTGTTGAAATCAAAAGTGTGAATGATTCAGTTGAACATAATGCCACAGTTGCTAATGCTTGTTTTATCACTCTCGAGAATTCCTTAGCTATTCATGGATCTCGTCTTGATCATATTGACTCTTCCATCTCTTCTATCAACAGTGCCATTGAGTCTATCAATCGTAATCTTGATCGTCTTACTCCACCTTCCACCATGGGTACCTCGAACTCCTTGGGTTCTCCATCTCCATATTCTTCTTTTCAACCATTTCAACTCAAACATGTGAAATTGGATTTTCCCCGTTTTGATGGTTTGGAACCACTCAATTGGATCTTCAAGGAGGAGCAATTCTTTAATTATTATGGGACTCCCAATGCTTAATGTCTGATCATATCTGCCCTTCATTTTGATGGTTCTATTGTTCTATGGTTTCAGCTCCTTTAGAAATCTAATTTGCTGTCGACATTGAATGCTCTAGCTTCTGCAATTGAGGAGCACTTTGGTCCTACTCGTTATGATTATCCTCATGCTATACTATATAAACTTCAACAAGAAGGTTCTGTCGATGAATTCTATTCTCAATTCAATTCCCTTGCTAATCGTGTTACAGGGTTGAGTGACGATGCCTTGTTGGACTGTTTTCTTGGTGGGCTTCAGCCTAATTTGAAACATGGTGTTATTGCTTTGGGTCCCACTTCTCTCGTGCGTGCTGTTACTTTAGCCTGTTTATATGATGAGAAGTATCACTCTCATTCTGCCGTTCCTCATTCAAAGATATCAAATCATACACACTCTGTTGCTCGTCTTTTTCTTCCATCACCATCCTCGTCTATCGTGACTGCCACCAAGCCATCTTTACCACCATTGCGTCCTACTCCACCGATCAAACCTCTCCCTATACGGAAGCTTTCTTCAACTGAGATGCAACTTCGTCGAGACAAAGGTTTATGTTTCACCTGCGATGAAAAGTTTTCTGCCACTCACAGATGCCCTAATCGATAGTTGATGCTTATGGATATGGATGCTGATGATCCGAATCCACCTGATCCACTTATTTTGGAGTAATCCAACAGTGACACTACTGAACTCACTACCACTCTCCACCATTTATCTTTACATGCTTATACAGGATCGATGGGGCATTGTACGATTCGTTTTACCTGATCTATCTCAGGTACTCATGTCACTATTCTTTTAGATGGTCGTAGTTCGGACAACTTCATCTAACCCCGTGTTGCTCACCATGTGCGTTTACCGGTGGAAACTCACAGTAAACTGCAGTTTGTTGTTGGTAATGGAGAAAAACTTCCATGTGTAGGATTCACTCGCGATATTTCTCTTGTGACACAAGGCCACACCTTATACTTCTCTGCTTTCTTATTGGAAGTTAATGGCTATGACATCATCCTTGGTTTGACATGGTTGGCGACCTTGGGTGAACATCTTGCTAATTATAGTGCCACTACCTTAAAATTCTATTTGGGTACCCAATAAGTAACTCTTTATGGTGAACATTCCCAATCGCCCCAACCGGCACAATTTCACCATTTTTGTCAATTTCGAAATACTGATCCTATTGTTGACTTGTATATGCTTCATTGCAGTTCTATGGCTTCGTCTTCTTCTACTATTTCAATTCCCCAGGACCTTCCTTCCGATTTGGTCATACTTCTCCATGAATATATTGATTTGTTTAAGCTTCCGCAAGGGTTACCACCTCCTCGATCACATGATCATAAGATTCCGTTACTTGAAGGCACTTCTCCTGTGAGATTCCGACCATATCGCTACCCTTTTGCTCAAAAAGCAGAGATTGAATGTTTAGTTGATGATATGGTTTGTGAGGGTCTCATTCAGCCCAGTCAAAGCCCCTTCTCTGCCCCCATTCTATTGGTTCACAAGAAGGATGGTACTTGGTGATTCTGCATAGACTATCAAGCCTTAAATGCAGTAACTATTAAAGATTCTTTTCCAATACCGATGGTAGATGAACTCTTGGATGAATTACATGGTTCCCAGTTTTTCACAACACTGGATTTACATTCAGGGTACCACCAAATTCTCATTAAGCCAGAGGATCGATTTAAGATTGCACTTCGGACACATCAAGGGCACTATGAATGGATTGTCATGCCTTTCGGCTTGATGAATGTGCCGGCCACTTTTCAAACCCTCATGAATGATATTTTCAGGCCATTCCTCCATCATTTTGTTTTTTTTTTTTTGACGACATCCTCATCTACAGCGCCTCCTGGGACCTTCACCTTTACCATTTGAGGACCATTTTTTACTTGTTACGACAACACTTTCTTTTTTGTTAAAATGTCCAAGTGTGAGTTTAGTCAAACTCGATTAGCTTATCTTGGCCACATCATTTCTTCTCAGGGTGTTGAAGTGGATATTGAAAAAGTTAAGGCTATTCTTGCTTGGCCCATTCCAACTTCAGTAACTCACTTACATGGGTTTTTGGGCCGTACCAGCTATTATCGATGATTTATAAAACACTATGCCACCATAGCCGGTCTACTTACTAATTTGTTATAGAGAGACATGTTTCATTGGACACCTCAGGCCCACTCTGCATTTGACAACCTAAAAAAAGCTTTAACTGAGGCACCAGTTTTGGTATTACCTGATTTTTCCAAACCCTTCGTCTTGGAAATCGATGCTTTAGGTGTTGGCATGGGTGCCGTCCTTAGTCAAGATGGTCACCCCATTGCATTCTTTTCTAAAAAGCTCAGTCCTCGAATGCAATCACGCTCTATTTATGCCCGGGAACTTCATGCCATTAATGAAGCTGTGAGTAAATTTCGCCATTACTTGTTTGGTCATCGTTTCATCATTCGTACGTATCATAGGAGTCTCTAGCATTTATCAAATCAGGTTATTCAAACACCTGACCAAGAGGAATGGCTTCTTAAATTAATGGGTTTCAATTATACCATTGAGTATAAATAGGGTAAGATGAATTTGGCAGCTGATGCACTTTCCTGAGTTACTTATGCTACTTTGACTATGGTTACTTCACTCTTTCTTGATGACATTGTTGCTAAGCTTCACCATTCTCCTTACATTATACAGCTAATTCATGATTATCATATGAATCCTGATGCTATGCCTGAATATTCAGTTCGTGATGGATTGCTTTATTGAAGGTATAGATTACTATTACCACCTGATGATACTACCCTGCATCACCACCTTTTGCAGGAATATCACTCTTCTCCAGAAGGAGGTCATGCTAGTTTCCTACGTACCCATAACCGCATTGCTACCTACTTATTTTGGGAAAGTATGCATTGCACCATTCGTGCTTTTATTCAACAATATGTTGTGTGCCAACGTGCTAAGGTTTCACAATTGCATCCCGCTGGTCTACTTAGCCCATTACCGATTCCTACACAGATTTGGGAAGACTTAGCTATGGATTTTATTAGTGGATTACCCAATTCCCATGGTCATACTATTATCTTGGTGGTTATCGATCGTCTCTCCAAATATGCACATTTTGGAGCTCTGCATACTGCTTACACTATAGCTCAAGTGGCAGACCTCTTTGTTCAAATGGTTGTTAAACTACATGGCGTTCCTAAATCTATTGTCTCTAATCATGACCCTATTTTCACCAGTAAATTTTGGCGCCACATTTTTAAGTTACAAGGAACTACTTTACAAATGAGTTCTGCCTATCACCCTTAGACAGATGGCTAATCTGAGGTTTTAAATAAATGTCTTGAGATGTATTTATGTTGCTTTGTGGCTGAGAATCCTCGACAATGGCTTCAATATTTACCATGGACTGAATACTCTTACAACACCTCTCATCAATCATCTTTGGGCACTACTGCATTTCGAGCAGTTTATGGTCATGATCCTCCATCCTTCTTGCACAATATTGCAATTGATGACACACCATGGGATGTTCTTCAGCAACTTCAATTTCGTGATCATTTACTTCAGCAACTTCAACAGCAGGTACAAAAAGCCTAGGCTAGAATAAAACATTTTGCTGATAAAATCATCATGAAATGGAATTTAAGCTTGGGGATCGAGTTTGGGTGAAACTCCAACCTTACCAACCGTACTCTATTAAACTCCAGAAGCATCAGAAGTTAGCCTTTTGATATTTTGGACCATTTCCTGTGATTGAGCGGATTGGATCTGTTGCTTATCGTCTTCAATTACCTGAGTATGCCCATATTCATTATGTGTTCCATGTATCGCTGCTAAACCATTTCATGGTGCTGACATATCTTCGGCAGTTCTGCTCCCCTTATGTTCTGAACTTGAAGGTCCCATCCTATAGCCTCTTGAGGTGCTTGATGTTCGTACTGTTTGAATTCGGGATCGCATGGTTCATCAACTCCTGATTCATTGGAATTCACTTTCTGATTTGACTTGGGAACCTCTCGATCAATTTCAACTTGATTTTCCTCACTTTGACCTTGAGGACAAGGTCTGTTTCGATAGGGATAGTAATGTAATGATGAGTCAAATTAATGCTAATGAGGGAACTAGTCAACAGGTCTAGGTGGACTTGCACAGTCAGAAAGGCCATGTGGATGGGGCAAAGGAGCTTCTGGATGGATCTATTAAGCGCAGTAATCGTGAGCATCGTTTACCATGGAAGTTACGAGAGGAATGATATTTATTTGAGGGAAATTGGCTTGAGGAGGGTGTGGAAAGTTGTTTGTCCTCTTTTGACCTGAATTGCTTTTCTCTTTCTTAGCTGTCCCTACTTTCTCCTTCTTTTTGTTACATTTCTCTTTGTACTGAAAAGCTGGATATCTGTGTACTGAATCTCTATGAGATATTTCTCCATTGAATAAGAGAGATTAAATTTGATTGTCTTTATTATATTGGATAGATTTCCTTTTCAGGTCATATCAAAAACTATACTTTGCTGGTGAATTTATGCAAATGTTACTTTCTCGCTATGAAAGTGAATCACGTAAGATTTAGTTGTTTTGGTATAGTTCGACTCTTAGACAGTGAGGGAAGTGTCGTTTAGCATTTCTTGTATCAATCGGCTGACACTCCAACTTGTGAATCGCTTTCAAGTAAGTGAAATGGAGTATAACCCGAAATCAGGTGACTAATTCACACTCACTACTACAAAAATAGGCTTCATAGGCAGTTTTTTTTTGCTTTTTTGGTGGTTATAAACCACCTACTATTGAAGCGTTAAGAAAAGGAGGTGACTTTTGTAGGCGGTTATACAAATAACCGCCTACAAAAGCTAACCTTTGTCCATCCATTATTTAAAAAAAAATATATTTTGATACTCGATTAATTTGATAATTGAGTATCAAAATATATGAAACCTACTAAACCCAATGGACAAAAAATAAAATTTATTACCATAAAAAGTATTTACAAAATTGTTTAAAAAGCAAAAAAAAAATCTTAAACAATGTCTCAAACACTATAAATAATCTATAATCAATATGTTAATAAGTATTGTGCATGGTCAATCTTCCTCAACCTTTGTATTGACATGACCAACCTTCTATTCATGACCTTCAAAGTTAAAAAAACATTCGATTAGTGAACTCAACTGACAGCATAGAAAAATAGTTAAAAGTTAATGGCACATACTTGCAAATACAGTAGCACAACTATCAAAATGAACACAATCTAATGAATAAGAGGCACCTCTAATTTGCGTTAAAGGAGTGCATGCAAATTAATAATCAACTACAAATTAATGTTATCAGATAGCAACGGATTTTGAAAACATTTTCATATGAAAGATTCGCTTGAAAACAAAAGGCTTAGTGTGGGAAGCATGCCAGATGCATAAGAAGACACCTTAGGAAGACATGACATTGACAGAGATTGCATCACATCATTTTGAAAACTGCTATTGGTTATATATATATATATAATAATAATTCACTCTTGCCCTTCCATCAATTGTAACTTCATTACAATAGAACAATCATAAAGAAGAAGCTCAATCAAAAGGCATTGACATTAAGTTGTTTGTCATAAAGAAGAAGCACAATAAAGAAGAACACTCTTGAATTTGTTTTGCAGGTAATTTGAGCTCAAGATCAAAGGAAACCTAGAAAAGCAGCAGCACAATAATGATTATCATTTCAAGTGAACCTAAAACTACATACAGTATCACACTTTCAGAGTTGTCAAAAATAGCTAAGCTTAGAATAAATTCAATAGTCTAGAGAACAATTAACAATTATTGCATCTTGTTTCCTTGGTCTAGATAATCTTGTTTGTGCTAATATTATTACTACTTTGAGATCTAATTTTTTGACATCAAAACTGGACTATTTAGCTGCTAATATATTTCAAATGAATATGTCATCATATTAGTCCATATGGAATTTTGCCAGACCCCTTTTGCCTCACAATTAATTGAGAGCAAACTTTGATGGAAGCTCCTAATATCTCACACTTCTTTATTTAACAGTTTCTATTAAGCTTTAAAACTTTCTACTCACCCAACTATTCTTTACTTTAGAGGGGAAAAGGACTTGTTTTGCTCTTTTCAACTCATGCTCCCTCTATATATTAATGTACCTTTTCTTGTCAATTTTAGAGATACCATTACCTTCAAATCAAATATATATCTCTTCAAAAAGAATCTGCTTAATCAAAGTGTAAAAATATAGCACCAGTGAATCAATGATATTTGGGAAATTGCAAACACTCATGAGTGCAATGTAATTGATATGTGTTGCCGCTGAGATATGGCAACTTTAGACAGCAAAATATATGAATATGATGAACAAGGAGTGACCAAAAGTCACCAAAAAAAAAGCATCAAGGAACAAAAGAGGTTTTTGAAGAAGCCACTTGAATAAGACTTTTAACAAAATGAGGGCAAAACATTATCAACTTTATACCCCAAAACACAACCTAAAAGAGAAAGAGGCTTTCACGTGTTCAAACTAAATGACCATATCTTTCTTCCTTTTGTTTTTTGGCCTCCTCACTAAGATATATTACTGATCTCTAATCTCTCATTTTCCTTGTAATTTATTCCAAATACTATAGCTTCAAATTTTGCATCTATACATATTTATTATGCTTCTGACTCTTAATTTTCTTATACAACTTATAAAGTGGTGGCGTGTGTCCTTTCATTAATATTATAATATAATAGAATCGGCCATGCTTTTAAAATAGAGGAATTGGCATTCCAACCACAAACATAGACAAGGCAAATAAAAGCATCTGAAAAATGGAACCTGACATTTGAAAGCATGTTGCAAAAATCCTTCAAAATGGAACTTGACATTTGAAAGCATGTTGTAGAAATCATAGACAAGCACAAAATTTGAAAGCTGATTCCAAAGTTCAACATCAAAAGCATAACAAATTTAAGTAAATAGCATCCCGATATATCATATGGGATAGAGTCATCACAACATATGCAAAGCATTATAGCAAGAGATGCATTTTGTTTGTTGTTGTTGTTTTTCAGCAAAAGAAAAGAAAATTTTAAGAAATCAGAAAAATTACTTATTCAAACATTATGACAATAATGTATGACAAAAGAAAATGGTTCATGGATCCCTGGTTTCTAAATCAAGGGCGATAGAAAGAGAGGAAAAATAAGAGAGTGCATGGTTTTTGAAAAGAAGAGAAGAGAGTCAATAGTTTTTAAAACCATCGTATTTAGTTTTCTATATGCAGGGATCAAAATCCAAAACTATAATGATGGGCCTATATTCTGCTGTTAGAATTTAGAACTATGTTCTGCTTGTTTTAAAATTGAAAGTCATAAAATAGTGCAACGATAGATGAAACAAATGTCTATAAAAGAATAACAAGTTTAATGAGATTCTAAAATAACACGACTCAAAAAGAAAATGCTTATTTCTGCATTTCAGCTTGATATTACTACTTTTCAAAATATCTTGACAAATAGTTTTTTGAATCACTGAATGTTCTGCTGAAAAGGCATTAACTTTGCGCTTTTTCCTATAGACCTCAGAAGCATGGTAGTACTGCTTGTAGCGACTCATTTACAACTAAACCAAAAATTTAAGAAAGGAAAACTCATTAGGCCCTAGCATACTTTACTTCTACATATAGACCATATGTCTTAATGGTCTTGATCACATCTATCCATTACCCTTTAGATGAAATACCCAGTCCAATTGCAACAACTCTTCAGGGAAGAAAAGCCATTCTTCTCAAAATATGAACATTTGTTCATGAATGTTGTTAGGTAAATTCTATTCATTACATGTTATATCCTATGATAAGATTTACTTCATGACTTCATTTTTAAAACAACATTAAAAAATACTTTGTTCCACTGAACTTGAAAAAGCTCTCAAAGGAAGTGATTTATTTTTGAAAATTGAGATAATGCTACGGAAAAGCAACTTATGAGGCAGGAATATCTCCTCTATTTGCTTAAATTAGGATGTAAAATAAAAGAAAAGTTGTATTAGGTTTTGGCACTCTAATTACATGTGCAATGAACCAAATAAAATACTAGTGTGCTTAACAAATTGAACTTTACCTTTCAAGCCAAAAGTTAGTAATATAGTCACAAAAGTAATTCCCAAAAAACTAGAACACGGGGCAGACAGCTAATAAAAAAGCAATTCCACATGAATACTTAGAATTGAGAATGTAAAATTAAAAACTGGAATATGCAATGTGAATATACCCTTTGCACTTCATTCCCCAACTACATTGCATTCTTCACAAAATTATCTGTCAACTTTATATTCAAAGTAGACTATAAATCTTTCACCTAAAAGGGGAAAAAAAGTAGATTGTAAACTAGTTTTCGCTGAACCCCACCTAATTTTTGACTCAAATCAATTACTTTAGGTTTAAAATTAAAAGCAAACTGGAATCACAGTTAGGAAGAAAAAGTTCAGAAAGGGTAGCTAGAATTTCTCCATCCACTGGTTTCAAGATCACTTTATTTGCTTTCTGATTTCTTCATTACACTCATATACAATCATTAGTTTTCTTTTTTATTTGGACTATTCAATTCAGGAGAATAGCTTCGAACATAAATGACTTGACATGACAATGTTATTGGGGGCACAAAACAGTGGTAACATGCATAAACATCATTACAGTATGATATCACTCAAATCAGCACAGGAAAAATATAGTGGTTGGAAAAACTAGGACCCAACAATGCCTATAACAATAAGAAACATGATATCTAAAGACCTCAAGTTATAATCATATATGAAACATAAAGTCAAATCAATGACAAATATGATTTCAATGATCACTCAATGGCTCTTAAACAATAGGAATATAAAATATTTGAATCAAGTGTCAAGTCAGGCATATTATTAGCAAATAACATAAGAATTATTAAAGGTACCTCTGTCATAAGTAAAATCCATGTGACCATGATCATTTTCACACTTTTTACTTTATAGTTGTTACTTCCCAAAGTCCTATCCTGGGAAAAGAGAAAGATAATGTAATTTAAAAACAAATCATACTTGTGTCCTGAGCTTGTATGCACAAGAATGATACATGACTTATTCTCAATGATAGGTAGCAATTGACTTCTTTCTACTTCTAATATATAATAGGTGACAATGAAACTGATCCTAAAATGAGCATAAAGACATATAACATAGATACAATATAGTCTTCTACCCCAATATCCAGCCTAAGTTATTATTAACTTAGAAGTCAAATTATGAATTAATTTGGATCTATTGAAAAAATGCTTTGGTCATCAATATCATGAGTTGTCATCAAACATATTAATTAGGGGAAAAATATCATGCAAAAAGAAAGTAAAGAGTTCAAGGATCATATATATACTAATTAACTCTAGTTAGGTTAAAAAGTAAAAAAGGGCTATACCGTATAGCCTATATGCATGTTCTCTTCTGTATATAATCTCTTTTTCAGAGGTTGACTCATTTGAGCATGTGAAACTTCATGGAGTTACATTGAACCATAACCCACCCATGTGATTGCAAACTTCAAGGAAGTTACATTAATGGACTTTTGAAAATTATCACTGCAGACAACATAGATGGTTTGCACAGTTGAATAAAACTTGCATACTGATCGAAATGAATTTCACGAGATACAAACATTTTTCCAACTACGCCTTTCAACAAAAATGACATTGGAGAGAATTAGTGAGGTTTAAAATCTGACAATCTGTGAAAAGCAGGGAGAGGACAGAAGAATCTTGTAAACAAATCACATCACCTGAATTCCACCAACACAGTAATTATCGAGCTTAATCGAAAGAAAACACTTAAATAAAATTAAGCCTTAGAAATGTGCGATTTTCCAATTTTCACGTGGATAATCAATGGTGAACTCGTGCAATTTTCAAACTTAGGCAGAAGGATGAACTTGTACAATTTTCGGAGAACCCTAGCAATAGAAGGAGAGGAGCGCGATTAAGATCAGTGGGAGGGCTTGTTGTAGAGTGAGGAATGAGAAGGAGGGAGCACGGTGGGAGCAAGTAGAACTCACTAGAAGGACTTGCTATGTATTTGGTGGAGCATGGTGTAGCACAGAGTAAGAAGGAGAGGAAGGAAGGAGAAGGTGAGGATGAGAGGAACTCGATGGACGACGAAGAGCAAACATGAAAAGTGTTTAAAGGATTATTATTAAGGAAAAGTAGGCGGTTATATCTAAAAGCCACCTACTTTTCCTTTAAATTTTTATGACACATTTACATTTGTAGGCGGTTATTTTACAATCATTTATAAAAGTTTCACGTTTCACTTTTATAGGCATTTTTTAAAATAATCATCTATTTTTATGTGTCAAAAAAGATCATTTTTGGCATAGTGACTTCAGTTGAATCGATTCATAATTAGAGAAATGCTTTTTCAATATAATTTTTTTTTTAATTTATAAGAGTTGAACTTTAAAAAACATGAGATTATTTTTTTTTAGTCACAAATTGGGGATCTAAGTCTTGTGAGATACTTTTTTTTGGGTAAGTTGTAAATGTGAGATACAATTTTTTTTATTAAAAAAATGAAAGATGCAAGTTAAAATTTTTCATTAATACATCGAATAATTTTTTGAGCCAATAATATATAGAATAATTGCAAACAGTATCCTTCCTTCAAAAAATCACAAATAAAATAAAATACGGAAGCCTAATTGAGTGTGGACATCGACTCCGAGCCTGGAGCCCTGCACGGTGTGCAAGGCACAAGAAACTGCAGCGTTTTGGTGTCACTCTTATTTTTTTGGTAGAATGGTGTCACTCTTTTATTTTGACCAGAACGTGTCACTCTCTTCTATTCACAGACCCTCGGTGTGGGTTTTCATCAATCTCACAAAATCTGAACCGACCAATTTTAACGTGGATGGGCCAAGATTTAAGACTTTTTATTTTGATTTCTTTAAACAATATCATCATTTAAAAAAAAGATAATTATAAAGTTATTTCTATTTTAGATCCTAAATCTAATAAAATAAAAATATAATGATAAAATAAAATAAAATCTAAACTGTTTTGTCAAATTGAAAATGAGCATTGGGTGCTCATGCGTTTTCTCTCTTCTCATGTGCACACCTAAACCCAAACTTTATAAGACATAATAAAGATATTTTTTTTGGGGCAAAAGATAAAATGAAAATGAAGAAGTAATTGTGGAAAATTACTGTATATCATTCTGAATAACTTGGGATACATATATACACAAAAGAAAATCTCTCTAATAATTACAAAATCAAATCCAATCAAATCGAATAATATCCTAATAATATCCTATAATAAATAGAAAGATATGTCAAAAATTAACACCCCCTTCAAACTCAAGATGGTTCAATAACAAACATCTTGAGTTTGTTTGCTAATATATTAAACCGGCCTAAACTGTGTGACTTAGTAAATAGATCAGCTGGTTGATCAGTAGTCCGGATAGGAAGGAGTCTGAGAGTTCCTCGAACAACATGCTGTCGAGTAAAATGACAATCAATCTCAATATGTTTAGTCCGTTCGTGAAATACATCATTATGAGCAATTTGTCTGGCACTCTGACTATCACAATAAAGGTCAGTGGAAGAGTCTTGGGCCACCCCCATATCAGTAAGAAGCCATCGAAGCCAAAGTATTTCAGAAGTAGTGTCAGCTAAAGCACGATACTCGGATTCAGCACTTGAGTGAGAAGCCAATGTCTGCTTCTTACTTCGCCATGAAATCAGAGAATCGCCAAGAAAAATGCAGAAGCCAATGGTAGATCTACGATCAGAATGATCACCTCCCCAATCTGCATCAGAATAAGCTCGTAGAACAAGCGAAGAACTAGCAGAGAAATGCAAACCATGAGATAAGGTTCCTTTAACATAACGAATAATGCAAAGTACTGCGGCATAGTGAGTAGTACGGGGAGCAGACATAAACTGGCTGGCAATGTGCACTGCACAGGCAATATCAGATCTAGTCACTGTGAGATAAATGAGACTTCCAACTAACTGACGATAAAAAGTAGGATCTTTCAACAATGTTCCATCAGTAGGACTGAACCGAGCGTTAGGTTCAATAGGAGTAGCCTCGACTGTGTCGTTAGTGAGTTGAGCTCAAGAAATCAAGTTAGAGGCATACTTGACCTGAGAGAAAGATATACCATCTTTTACATAAAGTACCTTAAGACCAAGAAAGTAACTGAGATGCCCAAGATCTTTCATTTCAAAATGATTCCCAAGGAAAGACTTGAGTTCTTGAACTCCGATGGAGTCATCACCTGTGATAATCATGTCATCAACATACAACAGAAGCAAGACTATACCACAATCAGTAGTACGAACAAACAATGCAGAATTGTGAGGACTATAAGAGAAACCAAGCTGACTGATGGTAGTGCTAAACTTAGCAAACCAAGCACGAGGAGCCTGTTTAAGACCATAAAGAGCACGTCGAAGACGACAAACCTTGTTTGCCGGATGAGAATATCCTGGAGGAGACTTCATATAAACTTCTTCTTCTAAATTTCCATTTAGAAAGGCATTTTTGACATCCATTTGATAAAGAGTCCAACACTTAGCTGCAGCAATAGCAAGAAGACTTCTAACAGAAGTAATTCGAGCAACCGGAGCAAAAGTCTCCTCATAGTCAATCCCATACTCCTGAATAAAGCCCTGAGCCACCAAATGAGACTTACGCCGTTCCAAAGAACCATCAGAATGAGTCTTAATTTTATATACCCATCGACATCCAACTAGAGTCTTATCAGGAGGAAGATCAACAAGACCCCAAATGTGCATTTTTTCCAATGCCTGTAATTCTGCTTGCATAGCTTGCTGCCAATGAGAGTCACGAGAAGCTTCCTTATAGGAATGAGGTTCCTGTAACTGAAGAATAGTAGAGAAGCAGTGGTAATCTCGAAGGTAAGAAGGAGGGTTTCTTTCACGAGTAGGCCGAGTGGATTCAGAGGATAAAGGCTCTGTAGACATGACTTGCGGAGGAGAATCAGAAGTAACAGAACCATCTGGAGAAGGTGCAACATCAGACGTAATGGTGAGCTCATCAACTGAACCTGTACCTGAGTCACTAGGAAAAAAATCAATAGAAGGATTTGTAAAGATTGGGGAGGAAGTGGAAGGAATCGAAGAGAAATTAGTCAAAGAAGAAAACTGGACATTTTCCCAGAATACAACATGACGAGAGATTCGTATATGATGGGATAAAGGATCCCAACAATGATATCCCTTATGCTCAGAATCATATCCAAGAAAGCAACAGACACGAGCACGTGCTTGTAATTTGGTGGTCTCATGAGAGGGAAGAAGAACAAAACAAGCACAACCAAAAACTTTTAACATAGAATAATTTGGAGAAGTACCATGAAGACACTTAAAAGGAGAGATGTTACCAAGGACAGAGGATGGAACACGATTGATACAATAGACAGCAGTCATGGCTGCTTCTCCCCAAAAACACTCTGGACAAGAAGCGGAAATGAGCAGAGCTCGGACAGAATCAAGAATATGATGATGTTTTCATTCTGCACGACCATTTTGTTGAGAGGTGTAAGGGCAAGAATATTGAGAGATAGTGCCCTGTTCATCAAGAAAACTAAGTAATTTGGAGTCACAATATTCTAAAGCATTATCATGATGGAAGACTTTAATTATCTTGGAAAACTGAGTATGAACCATAGTAGCAAATTTAATATAAATTTGAGATAACTCTGAACGATTTTTCATCATATAGATCCAAGTAAAGCGTGAAAAATCATCAATGAAAAGTACAAAATATCATGATCCTCCCATGGAGGGAGTAAGAGAAGGTCCCCAAATATCAGAGTGAATCAAATCAAATGGAGAATCAGAAATAAAATCACTTTTATTAAAAGGTAAGGCAGGTTATTTTGCAGTCTGACAAGAAATACAATGTAAGGATTTTTCACTAACAGGACCTAGAAAACTATTAGAAATCAAAAGCTGCAATTTATTCAAAGAAGTATGAGCAAGTCGACGATGCCATAAATCAAGAGATGAAGAGGTAGTAGCAACACACAATCTGGATGACGGAGTGACATCAGGAAGATGCATAGAAGTGAGCTCAAACATACGTCTGACTTTACGCCCAGTCCCGATGATCTGTCCTGTCTGAGAATCCATCACAACACAACCATGTTTGTTAAATAATACATCATAGCCCATGTCAACAAGCTGACCAACAGAAATAAGATTGAAACTAATGGCAGGGACAAAATAAGTATCACAAAGAGATAAAAAAGGTGAGGAAACAGTACCAACATGACTAACAGGCATTTGGGAATTATTAGCAGTATGGATAGAGGGAGCAGTAGAGTTGGGTGTCATGGAAGAAAAAAGATCAGATTGTCCAGTCATATGATTACAACAGGCAGAATCAAAAAACCAAGAAGATATACCTAGAGGAGTAGCTAAAGCAGTAGGTAGACTAGAAGAACTGGAAATAAGTTTCCGAAGTAACACTTCGAGATCAGAAGTAAAAGATGTTGAAGTGGATTCAGAACGTGACTCACTGTTGGCAGCATCAGTGGCAGAAAAAGTAGGCTTGGTTGAATGCCCAGGTCGTGAAAACTTCCTCTGATCAGTTTGAGGTGGACGAATGGGACATTGATCAATGAGATGCCCGGTCTTCTTACAATATTTACAATATAAGGTGGGACAATTAGCTGTTATATGACCTTTCTTCTGGCATGCATGACATTCAATGAAGGGACACTCAGCAAAGGAGTGATTGGACTGAGGACAGCGCCGACAAGACTTAGAATTTGTAACATCCTACCTCCCCTTCATAACCAAAACTCATGAAATACAACCTTTCACAATCCAAACAGTTTAAAACAATATCTCACATCTTCAGACCAGCGGAAACGAACCCCAAATTACCAAACTTTGGGCTGGGGCCGCAGCTGCTACAGGACCGTCGCGGCTCCGGCCTGCTTTAATTCTCCCTCATTACTACCATCACTAGCACCGCGGCGCCAGTATCCAGGCCGCAGCGCCAGTGATGGCAGTAACGAGGGAGAAACAGAGCAGGCCGAAGTCGCGGCGGTCCTGTAGCGGCCGCGGCCCCAGCCCAAAGTTTGGTAATTTGGGGTTCGTTTCCGCTGGTCTGAGGATATGAGATGTTGTTTTAAGCTGTTTAGATTGTGAAAGGTTGTATTTCATGAGTTTTGGTTATGAAGGGGAGGTAGGATGTTACGAAATTCCTGTCAGATACAGTAAAAACCATCTCTGGATTACGATGCAGAAGACCGAAGCTAGTTTCCTCAGATCTAAGATGAGGAAGAGCATCCTCAAGAGTAGGAAGTGGACTTTGATGCAATAAAGATGCGCAAACAGGCTCAAAATCATCTGTAAGAGCCATGAGTAACTGAATAAGTCGGAGTTGATCACGATACTTCAGAAAGGCTTAAGCATCTGCATCACATTTGAAAATAGGCTCTGAATAAGCCAATTGATCCCAAATAGATTCGATCTTAGCAAGAAACTCATAAAGAGGTTGGCCACATTCTTGTCTGAGAATACTGAGATCCTTTTGCAACTGAAACTAATTAGATAAATCTGATGAGGTATAACGACTAGCAAGATGATCCCAGACTTCTTTAGCAGTTTCAAATCGACCAAACTGTTGATGAATACTAGCAATAGAGGTGTTACGAAACCATGTAATGATCTGATTATTTTTGCTATCCCACTCCTCTAATCGTTCATTAAACTTAACCTCTGTTTCTTCAGACACACGAGTAGGAAATTTGATGTCACCAGTAATATACCGCCATAATTTTCTGCCTTTAAGAAAACCACACATGCTTTCCAACCAGAGATGATAATTGGATCCATTCAAAATAACATATATAGGTTGAGCAATATCAGATTTATCCATGATGAAACAAACTAATTCCAAAAGAAACCCAGGAGAAAATGAAATTCCCAAAAGAAAACTGAAAAATAGAGCATTTCAAGGAGTTGACTAATCAACAAACCAACCACATAAGGAGAAGCAGAAGATGATGACAAGCAGAATGAGATGAACGATGGCGCGAACGGACACGGGACACGCCCTCACGCGCCGGAGAAAGGAAACTGTCCTGACGGCACGTGACGTGCGTGGGAGCACGTGCGACGGAGGAAGGCTGCCGGAATTGGTGGACCGGCTGAACTTGAGATGCTGAACACGGTGGTGAGGCGCGTGTCACCGGTAGACCACTGGACAGCGACAGATATGAGGAAAACGTACTAACGCCAATGGAGAAAAAAAAAACCCCTAACCTAGCTCTGGTACCATGAAGAAGTAATTGTGGAAAATTACTGTATATCATTCTGAATAACTTGGGATACATATATACACAAAAGAAAATCTATCTAATAATTACAAAATCAAATCCAATCAAATAGAATAATATCCTATAATAAATAGAAAGATATGTCAAATATTAACAGAAAATATCATAAGTTGATAGATAACTGTCAAAATAATCTATTTTTATTATCAGATATATGTACAAAAATAAAATTTAAATAATTAACTTCAATTTAATTGAAGATAAAGTTAAAAAATAAAGATCTTATGAGTCTTAAATTATATTATTAATGATAATCATTTGCAATATTTGATTTTTTTATGAATATTTATATAAATATATTTTAATTTTTGAGTCTTAACTTGAGAAGTATTTGTTCATTTTAATTTTCCAAGGAATGATTAATTGTAGATTTTGAAAGCCAGGCCAAAAAATGTAAAGATTTTTTTTAACAACAAAAAAAAATGTAAAGATTTGAAACATTTATGAAAACGATAATAAGTCTTAAATTTTTTATGAGCTAAGTAACTAATATGAGTTTGAAAGGAAAAAAAAATAACATCTTTAATTTCTTATAAACAATGTGATAATAATTTATATTTTCAAAACAATTATGATTATAATTTTTAAATTTAAAATTTAAAAGATTAAATCTGGAGATGTAATTTTCTGTTTTGCTCTGACGAATACGCAGTGACAGTATAATATTTTCATTTTGTATTAAACACAAGTAGTTGTAGATGCATGGAAAAATGAGTGATGTTGGTTAATTACTAATACTTCACAGGAAAAAGAAAAATACTAGTCCCTCTGGTCTGATTTACAAGATACTATGATATGAACCTATAAGGCTCTTTCAACATATTGCATGATTAATCTCAAGTTGAGCATTTAATTTTGGGAACCTTGATGAAAAAAGAACTATTTGGAATTTATTTCATTTCATTGATGGCTCAAAACACTAATACACTCATTGAGGAGTTAAATAAGACCATAATCTTACTTGTTCAGGTCCAAATGCATGCTGAATTGGGCCATGTAAATAAAGTGACTTCCTTAAAGAATTTAAGTGAGAAAGTAACATTTTTTAAAACTTAAATGAAGAGACATACAAGAGAGTTGTTATATTGATCCAAGCCCAATATTCAAATATGACCTAATTAGAGAATACCACCCAAATAACATTTTAAGTGGCCCAAATAGTCTTTTTTTCATTTGGCTTCTTAAAGTTAAATGCTCCACTTGAAATTCATCATGCAATGTGTTGAAAAAGCTTTTCAGGTTCATATCATACTACTTCCATTCTAAAATGTTGGACACATTTTTAAATATGTTTTGTTAAAAAAATAAGAGACAAATTATTTTTGTCTGATAAATTAATATAATTTTTCTAATTTTATCCTACGTTAGAGTAGATTTATTATCATAAGATATAAGTTAAAAAAGAATTACTCCTAAGTGAGAACATTAAATCAGGGTATTTGTAGAAAAATAATTTTTGTGACATATTTAATATGTCTATATATTTCCTTAATTTTAATGATTTAGTTATTTATTTCTTATATTTTGGAACGGAAAGAGTGCTGTTAACAAATTTCACACATATTAAGAAATTTAGTTAAAGAGGTTAACCTCATTAAATTTGTATGAAATTTTAATTTTTTCTGAAATTATCAGAATTCAATGAAGTTTATTAATAATACTATTTCTTCTCTTCAAGAAAATGACATTTAATATATCACTAACTATTAATAAACTTAAATAAAGACACACATGATGAGTTGCAAAGTTGATTGATACTCAAATAAACAAGTTTATCCTATACATTATAAAACCTTCTTAATTTCACATTCATAGTCAATTTTAAAAACTTAATGTTTGAGTTACACACCATCATTCTTTATTCTTATGTCGGAATTAGGCCATCCTTTGATTATTGTAATCATAGTTATATATGACAATTATCAACAAATTAATACTAGTCAGTAAAAAAATACACCGCAGCTTCTTCCATGTCATCGGCCATACTCACATACAAGTCGTGGAAGCTGCACTAAAGTAGATGAAGCCACTTCCATGGAAGAAAACGATGAGAGGCAAACAGATAGAATTTGAGCTTGCTTTGTCCTCTTAAGATGATGATCAAGACGAGATGAACTGCATTTATACATAGTTGCAAACAGATGCCACTACGCCAGATTTAGGATTTATTGGCGCTGAATAGTTGGCGTTTATTCATAAAAATGCCAATAAAAATCAAACCAAGCGTATTAGTTCGCGTTTACAAAATAAACGCCAACTCAAGTCCAGTTTTAGATGGCGTGTATAAAATAAATGCCATCTAAATTTGGCACTTTAGATGGCGTTTAAAAATAAACGCCATCTAAAGTCATAATGTAAAACTAAAGTTGGCGTTTTATGATAAACGCTAACTACGTTCAGACTTTATATGGCGTTTATAAGAAAATTGCCATCTAAATTAATAAAATAATATAAACTATTAGATGGCGTTTATTTCATAAACGCCAACTAAGGTCCGCCGAAATTTGTTTTTAAATTTATTTTTAAACTTTTAGTTAGCGTTTAATATTTAAACGCCATCTAAGTTATAAATATTAGATGGCATTTACATAATAAACGCCATCTATATTATATTTAGTTAGCGTTTAATAGTTAAACGCTAACTAATTTATTTAAAATCTCTTCTCAGAACCCTAAATCGCATATTCTCAGAATTGTGCCGTCTTCATTCCCACCGTGCTCTGAATCTGTTCCTCTGCCATAGCTCTATTCTGGCACAGCTCTTTGACCACCACGCGTCGAAAGTTTACACACTTTCCTCCTCCGCCACGGCATTGTTCATCCGAAATCCCTTTCAACCTGAAATTGCTTGATCTTGTAGCGTCTCTCCCTGTCAATGGTCATGGTGAATGGAGTGAAAGAGGCCCAGTTCCATTCTCTCAGAGGAACTCAAAATCCCTCCCAGACCCAACAGCGAATGGCGGCCAGCTTTGAGGTAACCCCATATTGTCCCACTGACGCTCTCATATTTGTGGCTGTTTGTGTCAAATTCATATATGAGTCATTGCCCATATTGTAATTTGTTTTCCTTTTCAATGCTTGATGGCAAAGACTTCATTAGTTCATTGAAGAAATGTTGAAACCTGGATCCCCAAATATACTATACAATCAACCACCGTATTATCTTGATTTTTTTTAATACAATCCATATATCTTGATTTTGTTTGTTAACCATTATGTCTATTCTGTATCAAACTGTTCCTAATTGGGCTAAAAGAAATTGAACCACCGAGAGCATCTCCATGAGCAGTAATTTGATTATGTATAAGTACCCAATACTCATCATTCTGGGTGAATTTGGACCTTTTAATTTTAATTTAGATGTTTTAGATTTATAGTTTTTATTTTAATTTTTTTCTATAATAATAGTGTTATTTTACTATATATATATATATATTTCCTTATTCATACATGCATATGTGGACGCATCACCAAACTACTTTGTGGTTGACCTTCATTTAACTTGTTGCTTCACTTGTATGAAGGTGTCATTGGTGCGCTTGTTTCATATTGACAGAATTTGTAGTGCTAGCCCATCAGATATCTACTTTGTCTGAGGTATGCTTCCTCATTATGTTTATGTAAAAGTTTTGTATTAGTTAGTTAAGTCAGGTGATTTTTGCTAAGTGGTTAATGCTATGGTTCTTTAGTTGTTATGCTGCCGGTTTGTCTTTCAAAGTTATAATTTAGTAAATGAAAAGCTATGGATAGTTGATTTGAATGGTTGGCAACATATAATTGGAACTCTTTTTTTGTCTATGTTGTTGAATATTTTTGCTAGTTAAGGACTTGAAAAGTAACATATGCTTTAATAAATCAGACAGTAAAGCTAGGAAAAACAAATAATTGTAGTACAATTAATGAATCTAGTTTTTTTTATGTAGCAAGAATATCAATATATTAATCGTGGGGTTATGGTATTTAATCCATATGAAATAACATGGCCTGTAAGTTGGTGTTGTATTGTAGAATTATTGGGAGGCTCAACTTGGGAAGAACACTGCCAAAATTTATACAGAAGTTATAAAAGGTACAACTTAATAAAAGTATGGATCGGAAATGGATGTCTACGAATCGTTTGACTCAGGAATATTGGGATGGAGTGAAAGAGTTTGTTAGGTTTGCAGTTGAGCATGCTGATAACCCCGAAAAAATTATATGCGCTTGCTTGAAGTGTTGCTATGGGAGGCTAGTTAGTGCAACTGACTTGGAATCACATTTAATTTGTAATGGAATTGATCAAAGTTACACACGATGGACAAGGCATGGTGAGGCGAATAATGATTATAGCAGTAATAGGTATAGTGGGAGCTATAGATCGAATGATTTCGACACAAGCACACTTGAGGCCGATCGTCTTGAAGAGATGACCAATGTGATTGAGGATGAACTTAAGGATTGTCCGGGGATGTTTGATAGGTTGAAAAGGGATGCAGAAAAACCATTGTACTCTGGATGCATTAAGTTCACGATATTGTCAGCTGTGTTGAAGCTATACAACTTGAAAGCAGGCAATGAATGGAGTGATAAGAGCTTCATAGAATTGCTTGCACTTTTGAAGGATATGCTGCCAGAGGATAATGAGCTTCCTAGCCGAACATATGAGGCTAAACGAATGTTAAGCTCTATAGGGATGAGTTATGAGAGGATACATGCTTGTCCTAACGATTGCATCTTATTTCAGAAGGAATTTGCATCATTATACAAGTGTCCTAAATGCAATGCCCAACGTTATAAGAAGAAAGAATCGAGTCCAGTGAAGGTAGTTTGGTATTTTCCCATCATACCTAGATTTAGACGCATGTACAACAGTGTGGAGAATGCGAAGCTCTTGACATGACATGCAAATGATAGAATTAAAGATGGGAAGCTTAGACATCCTACAGATTCTCCGCAATGGAAATTAATTGATCGTGACTATGAAGATTTCAGGGCAGAAGATAGAAACCTACGTCTTGCATTATCTACTGATGGAATGAACCCGCATGGTATGCAAAGTAGTACATACAGTACATGGCCCGTGATTTTGGTGATTTATAACTTGCCTCTGTGGCTATGCATGAAGCGAAAATTCATGATGTTGTCTTTGTTAATTTCTGGACCTAAACAACCCGGAAATGATATAGATGTATACTTGGCTCCACTAATTGATGACTTGAAGCTATTATGGGAGAGTGGTGTAGAGGTGTATGATGGGTATAGGAAGGAACCATTCAATTTGAGAGCTATGCTGTTTGGTACAATTAATGATTTTCCAGCATATGGGAATTTGTCTGGATATAGTATCAAAGGAGAATTTGGTTGCCCTATATGTGAAGAAGGCACACAATCGATTTGGTTGGAGCATGGTGGAAAATTTGTCTTTCTCGGGCATCGGAGATTTTTGCATCAGGGACATTGTTATAGAGGGTGGAGAAAAGCATTTGATGGGAACATAGAAGACGGAAGAGAGCCTGTTCTGTTAAGCGGTGAGGACCTGTTTGGAAAGGTACAACATTTGACTAACAACTTTGGGAAACCTTTTGCCAAACACCTTGGGACAAGTGGGTGGAAGAAAAGGTCAATTTTCTTTGATTTGCCATATTGAAAGTCCTTGTATGTGAGGCACTTCCTTGATGTGATGCACATAAAAAAAAATGCATGTGATAGCATTATTGGTACGTTACTCAATGTGAAGGGAAAGACCAAAGATGGTAAGAAGGCGAGACTGGATTTGGATGCTATGGGAATTAGAGGAGAATTGGCACCGATCAAGGACAAATGGTGTACTTATCTTCCACCAGCTGCTTATACTTTATCTAGAAAAGAAAAAATTGCTCTTTGTGAATTCCTTGATGGAGTTAAAGTTCCGGAAGGGTACTCATCAAATATCAAGAACCTTGTATCTATGAAAGACTTGAAGTTGAAGGGTCTAAAGTCTCATGATTGTCAGGTTTTGATGGAGTATATGATGCCGGTGGGTATACGATCTATTTTGCCCAAAAAGGTGCAAGGGGCAATAACAAAACTATGTTTCTTTTTCAAGGCTATTGGCAGCAAAGTCATTGACCCTAGGAAGTTGCCCACATTGCAAAGACAAATTGTTGTCACTTTGTGTGAGCTTGAGATGTATTTCCCGCCTTCATTCTTTGACATGATGGTTCACTTAACAGTACACCTAGTTAGGGAAACACAGATGTGTGGCCCAGCGTATATGAGATGGATGTACCCGATTGAGCGTTACATGAAGATATTGAAAGGGTATATGAAAAATCGAAGTAGAACAGAGGGATGTATTGTTGAAAGGTACATAGCCGAAGAAGCTGTTGAATTTTGTACTGAATACTTATTGAGTGTTGATAACATTGGGCTTCCAAGGTCTCGTCACTTGGGTAGAACAAGTGGTGAAGGGATTCGGGGAAAGTGAAATAGTTAGTATCTCTAGGATACAGTGGGAGCAAGCTCACCTGTATGTCTTAACCAACTCAGATGAGGTTGATGAATATGTGGAAATGCATAAGGAGAGAATTAGAACCTTGAACCCTAATAAGAATGAGAGTTGGATATCGAAAGAACATAATCGACTTTTTATACATTGGTTGCGTGATCACATCCTCACAGAGTTGGAGAGGACTTCTAGTTCAGTTTCGGACAGGTTGAAATAGTTAGCTATGGGTCCAAGCATGTATGTACGATCTTACACTGGTTATCTTATCAATGGGTACACATTCTATACAAAAGAGCAAGATGATAAGAGTATAATGCAAAATAGTGGGATAACTCTTATAGCTCAATCAATGCATATATCTAGTGTTAAAGACAAAAACCCCATTTTTGCACCCATGTCATACTTTGGGGTAATTGAGCACATATGGGAATTGGACTACATCTCATTCCGGGTACCTATCTTCAGTTGTAAATGGGTTGACAACAACAACGGCCTCCGAGTTGATGATTCAGGGTTCATTCAAGTGGATCTTAATAGGGTGGGGTATAAAGATGAACCTTTTATTTTAGCATCCCAAGCCCAACAAGTGTTTTTTGTTACTGATCCTGCTAATAAGAAGTGATCAATTGTTATGCTAACGAACAAAATAATTGACACCTTAGATGATGGTCAAGACTATCAAGGTGCGTCCATTGAGGATGATCCTTTCCATGGGACATCACTTGATACTGATCCTGGTGGAAATGATACCCTTTATGTGAGAGATGACCATCAAGAAGGTACTTGGATTTGGAAGAGGGGACAGATTAGTGAACATCTGAAAAGAAAGAGGAAAAGGTTTGAATTATCGAATATTTTTTATTGTTTGCCTTAGTTTGAATTTTATTTCCTTCGACATGTATAATTTTGTGATGTTTTATTATTTTTTTTTATGTGTTGTATTTGCTTTAAATTTTTTTCCTTCTTTGATATCTTACATATTTGTTGGAATTTTATTGTAGGTAAATGGCATCCCCTTCTGCTCATGATCATGGTCGTGGTGGTGATGATGGTCAACAAGAGCTACAGAAATATATCAAACAGCACCGGCGTGGCTTGACTGTGTTGAAAGATGTGATACATGCCCGACACACTGGCCAAAAGATTCATGTCGAATGGAATCACAAAGGCAATCCAATACAAAAGGGTGGACAAAAATTAAGCAGTTATATTAGGGTCACTGCGAAGTTGAAGGTTCCAATCTCCCATCCTCACAGGGATTGGAGGAAAGTCCCTGATCCTGTGAAGAATAGTATTTTCGAAGATATAGAGGTAATAATATAGTATGTCATTTGATTATAATGTGTGTACATATATACAGATAATAATTCTTTTCGGTAATGCATGTTGCAGTCTGCTTTTGACATCAATAATAGTCACAGGAGACACATATATATGAAGGCTGGTGTCGCACTCCGAAATTTTCGATCCATTCTCACTAGATTCTTCTTGAGAGATGCAGCTGGCAACTTTGCTGTTCATCCGCCTTGGTTGTTTGAGTTGTACATTACACAGGAACACTAGGATGCTTTTGTTGCTAGGCGTCGTGAAGAATCTTTTCAAGTAAACCATTTCTCTCATTGTTGGTCTTAAATTAATTATAGTACATATATTTAGTCATTGAATAAAAGTCTGCTTTGTTGTGTGCATTATTAACATAGTATGTCATTTCATGATATTCTTATTGCGACTTTTTTGGTGGACATAAACCTAATCATATGTATCTTATCTTAGTTTTTGTTACACTAAAACTAATATTCTGCATTACTTTTCATAAATTAAGCCAAGCCAATAGTGACAGAGCCAAGAAGCAGCAATACCCATATAGAGGGGGTCGTCAAGGATACCATGGTATAGAGGTTAAGATGGTACGTGGTTTGATAGTTGATTTTTCTATGAATGACACTTATGTTCAAATACTGACACATTTGCTTATTTGTGATCAAACATAGCAATCAAAGGAGGGGTCAGAAGGGAGGGAAATCGAATGCCATGAGCTATGGATAGAATCTCGCAAGAACAAGGATGGGATAATTGACAATGACAACGTTCGGAAAGTTGCTGAGTCAATAGTTAGTATTATTGTATTATATATTTTATTTACATATATATTTTCAAATACTTATTATTTAGTTGCAAAATTTATATTTTGTTTCTCTTTCTTCCACAGAATGAACTTTCTAATTACATGCCTCAAGCTAGTGAGCAGGAGAGCGTTGGGTAGGACATACTTGGTAAGGCACTGGGGGTCCCTGAGTATCCTAGTCGTGTTAGGGGTACAGGGTTTGGTGTGACACACAAAGCCTTTTTTGGGCCTCGATCATCATCAGATGCTGCAAAGGTTGCCCGATTGGAGGCTATTGTTCAGGAACAACATCAGACTCAATCTCAGATACAGCTCCGATTAGCTGAATTGATGAACATGGTGCTTCAACTACAGGGAACGCAAGGGACACCACCAGTGTCGACTAGTGCCAAAGATAGGTGCACTGTTACCCCTCACGATCTCCCTCAGGTAATTGCTATCATGAACAAGTTAAAAGATAACTTTTTTTACACCTAATAAATGGTTGATTTCTAATGCATTGATTGGAACAAGGTCAATCATATTGCTAGTTATGGTTAGAAACACCTAATCGACCTGTGGTTGCGGAGGGGCATGTGCATAATAGCCCTGAAGAGATGCTTCACAATGCACCCGTACCTGCATATCATCTAAAAGTGTCGATTGAGGTAGTTAAGGAGGAGGGTACCAAGTTGCCTGTTCCTGCGGGGGATATGGAAACAATAGGAATGGCATTGGGCAGCTTCGTATCATGGCCCGCACATCTCATCACTGCTGCTCCATTAGTAAAGGTATGTTACTTGACAGTATACTAACTTGATACTAGATGTCTTGAATGAGCCACTACATTCAAAGGTTCAGATTAGAGGACCTATAGACATATACTATTGTTATGTGTATATTAAGGTGGTTAATCTCAAAATTTCCCACTTTGTTGCTTAGTTGAAGGGGAAGAGTAAGGTCGGAGAGTCAGGACATTCGAAGGAATCAGTAGCTCCACCACTCATGCAGCCGCCCAGGCATCCAGTTCCAGACACCTTTCGAAGGATGATTGTCAAGTTTCTACCATATTCGCTTAAGGGCAAAGTCGAAAAACGTGTGAAATTTGCCAAGAACATTTATAATAAAGTAGTATTTGAAAGTATCAACACTGAAATTGTTGATTACATCATCCATCGGAAGTGGATTGGGGTTGCGAATGTTAACTTGTACATAAGGTACTTGATATTAATCTATTTGTTTTAATTTTTTTCAATTTAGGCCTTCATATTAACCTATGTTGCTTTTTATTTTGTTTCTAAACTTTAGATACTTCTACGAGACATTTTTGGAGCCTTGCAATCTCACAAACAAATTTATATTCATCCATCCTGAAGAGGTTGCTGCTTATGCTTCAAAATTGCCTGACAGTAAGATTACTGAACAGTAGCAGTTAATTACGGATGCATTCACTGCAAGGGCTGACAAAGATGTCTTATTCTTGGTTTCGTATCATAATGTGTAAGTAAATTCTCAGGATTTAATGTATTTGACTTCATCTACTGAATTATAATTTCCTAATGACACTGGTTATTTTTTCATAGTGGACACTAGATGTTAATTGCAATCAATCCATTGGAGCCAACTATCTATTTTTTGGATCCTTTGAATTATGATCCGGAACTCCGTGAACAAATTATGGGGATAATTAATAAGTAAGGATCCTAGATTTATTTTTCATGTATTTAATGATTCACACTTATATGTAATAATTCAAATTAGGTTTTGCTCATTCTAACATTTTTTATATTTTATGGTTAAACAGTGTTGTGTCCATATTTCGAGCGGGCCGGGGTTACAGGGATAATCATAAGGGCAAAATGGTAAAACCCTTAGCTTCCTCATTATATAAGTGGCAGAAGATACGGGTATGTATAAATTTATATTTAATCAACAATTGTTGAGATTAATATTTCTGTATTGTATAATTAATATAATTTTCCTCTTTAGTGTCCAAAACAACCAAATGATAATGACTGTGAATACTATGTGATGTTATTCATGAAGGATATCATCACACATGGTCATAGTATAATCCCAGACACGGTATGTAATTTTATATTTACATTAAGGCTTATAAAATTTTGCCATTTTTGCTTATTTATAATTTTTTAATTTACAGTACTTCCCTGACACCTCTTATTCTGAGTACTCTGATACGCAAATAGAGGAACTCATCGAAGAGTGGTGTAACTTTGTCCTTGATAAGTGCCTATGAATAGAGAGGTAAATTTAACCATGCTGCAATTTAAAATTCTATAATTGCTTTCTTAATTTGATTATTTCTACTATGTGGCATCTGTGAGAATTATATCAATATTAGTCATGGAATTTGTCAACAGGGTTATTGATAACATAGGATTGGTAAATAGTTTATCGTTGGCTATTTTGCTGAAGTGTGTGATTTTGCCATGGCTACCACAGGATTCTGGCAAGTTTATACTCAGGAACTATCTGTATTTGGAACTCCCAATCTCAGGTACCTGAAAATTTTTTAATTGAGATCCTGTGTATTGTTATAACTTGTTAGTGCATTTTAGCCAATGGAGGGTTATAATAATTATGGTGGATATATATTGCCACAAGGTTTCAAAGTGAGTGCTCTACCAAAATATTTTGCTGTAAGGTTTATCACTTATTTAAACTATGGGTTAAATCTTATGCTTTGATTCTAATGAAAAATGGGCTTTGTCAAACTTCTTAAACTTCTAATCATATGCAGTGGAATAAATTTTCTTGTGTGCCTTTTGCATTCTTCTATTCAAACTGACAGATTAGAATTGTAAAATTCATAACTATTCAAACTATGGGTTGACTTATCATTGCATCTTGGTCTCTTAATGATCATTCACCACGCATGCTACACATGGCCAAGTCTTTTAAGGTTACTGAGTTACCAGGTACATGATCCTTTTTTTTTTTTAGCAAACAAATTTTTACCTGTCCTTGCAATTGTTTGAAAGTGTATCTTTTCTCACTATTATTATAACTCAAAATACCACAATGGAGCTCAAGTACAGCATGATTTTGCAGTTAGGTCGGCCAAATTTGTTGCACGCAAACAGTGGGTGGTTGCTGGAGCGGATGATATGTTCATTCCTATATATAATTACAACACAATGGATAAAGTTAAAGTTTTTGAGGCACATACAGATTACATTAGGTGTGTGGCAGTTCATCCTACCCTTCCTTACGTGCTTTCATCATCTGATGATATGCTCATAAAGCTTTAGGATTGGGAGAAAGGCTGGGTTTGTACTCAGATATTTCAGGGGCACTCTCATTATGTGATGCAAGTGACATTTAATCCTAAAGATACCAACACCTTTGCTTGTATTCTTGGCTTCTTCCTGCACATTCTGTTGTCAATAACTGAAATTTATTCATGGTTTTCTTTTTTCTTTTTTTAATTAGTTTGCTCCTTAATTGATCACTGAAATTTCCACTGGCCGTTACTATAAATATAATAATATATATTACTCCATCTTGTTATGTTTTGTTAAGTTTTATTGCTAGATTCTATCAATTTCTGGGTTCACTGGATCTAGTTGACAATGAATCATTGTTCTTAACTGTAGGTTGTGCAACGTAATAGTAAAATATGAAAAAAAATTAATGATAAAAAATGTTCACGTTTAATCGTAAACGCCAACTAAGATCATAAAAGACGTTGGCGTTTAATGACAAACGCCATCTAAAGCCTGAAAAAATGTCTGCGTTTACCATTAAACGCCAACTAAAGTGACTTTAGTTGGTGTTTTACTGAAAAACACCAATGTTTCTTTAGTATTTAGTTGGTGTTTATCATTAAATGCCAACTAAAGTGATACTTTAGTTGGCGTTTTACTGAAAAACACTAATGTTTCTTTAGTATTTAGTTGGCATTTATCATTAAACGCCAACTAAAGTGAGACTTTAGTTGGCGTTTAATGATAAACTCCAACTAAATACTGAAGAAATGTTGGCGTTTTTCAAACGCCATTGTATTTAACGACTTTCATCAGCGCATTATTAGATGGCGTTTTTAAAATGCCAATAAAGGTGAAAAACAAACACCAACTATTCCCAAATTTGGTGTAGTGTGCCTCTGAACACGGTTACTTTTGCCCCAAGTTAACATGGACTTTTTTTCTTTTGGCCAACCAAAGTTAAGGTGGCTTTGATAAAACCATTTCATGATAAGGACTGTACGGGGTGGCCACAATATTTGACTAGTGTAGTGACTATATGACAATTATCACCGTGCACACTAGTACTAGTCTATATGAGAAATTTAATTACCAAATCACTTATGTTTTATATTGTTAATTTGGTAGCTGTCTTCTATAGAATTTGAAAGAAAATAAATAAGTGATATTTTTAATTTTCACTTTAGATTTTTTTTTTTTGGCTAAATTTTTATATTGCATATGCATAATGCATTTTTAGTCCTTCAACATTTATATTTTACTCGAAAAGTATATTAAATATTTAAAAAGTCAATACACCCTTCCTCTTATATATATTATGTATTTTTAATTTGATCTCATTGACACAAAGAATCTAATAATTTTAAGCATTATTATCTTGTTGATATATTTACTTTTATTATATGTTATCAGTTAAAAGAATTAAATAGTAGAAGTGATCAAGTAAATGAACTTCTTATATTGAACATAATTTTAAATTCTAAGGATGCATTCAAGTTATTTAATGTAGGGGATATTTGTAATCTTGTTAAAAAATTTTACTCTTCATATTTTTTTTACCAAGAAAAGACTCAATTGGCTGGAATATAAATTGTAGCATTAGGAGCTTGATATGCCAAAAGATCTAAGCTTTCATAACATGTGTCTATTATTAGTGAATCATGACAAAAGTTTGCAAAGATTGGAAAATCTAATTTCTATTCTTTGATTAATATATTACAATGTACTATGGCTTGTGTTAACTCTTATAATAGTAGACTTTTTCAGCTATGAAAATTATTAAAATAAGACTTCATAATAAGATGGAAGATTATTTTCCCACTGATTACATGATTGTTTATATTGAGAAAGAGATTATTGAAAAGTTTACCACAATAAATGATAATTTTTTATGCCGTAAAACATCAATGTGCACAATTTAAAAAATGAAGATGCATATTTTTTTCTTTTTAGTGAAAGTCATATGTTTGTTTTGATTATATATTTAAAAATTTGAACATAAATAATGTTGAAACATTTATATATAATAAGATGTTTCATACTTTAGGTGTTAAACTTTTCTTCAATTATCATATATGCTTTTTAATCTCAGTCCCCCTCATAATTTAATCTTGGCTCCGCCTCTGAGAGGATATATAGTTTAATTAATTTACATGATAAGTATCAGTTTTTTATGAAAAAAAATTAAAAAAAATTATTTGTAATAATCTAAACATTAAAATATATATTTATATTAAAAGTTGTAAAATCTTAACTATTATGTAAGATTGCAGTTGTTATTAAATTTTGAAGGATTTATTTTTGAATTCTAAAAATATGTTATCAAATTTTAGAAAAATAATTGACAGCTTTTTCAGAATTTGGGTCGTTAGATATCATTTTTTCAATAGTTTAATTTTAATGACAACTAGTTTAACTTAATGTAAATTAATTACCAACTGCATCCCTGCAGTGATACCATTGCCTGCAGGGTTTCCGGAACCTTTTGACATAGCGTCCTTGAAAATAGCTATATAGTTTTGCCAATCAATTTCTTGGGGCACGTGTGATAAACTGATGAAATCTCTGGGCCAAATTTAATCATGACACTATGATAATACACCCCAAACTAGCCTCTCTATTTGGTAATATTATGAGATCAAAGTGGGGTCTAGATGTTTTGTAATTCCTCTAGTTCTTTTTATAGAATGCTTTCAAATACAACACGATTATAACAAAAAGAATTTGTTATATTTTTAAAAGTTATAAAAAAATAGCATAATATACCATTTTTTTATAGATCGGAATAACGAAACAACAGAAAAACAAAGACACGAAGAAAGAAAAAGGAAAAAAGAAAACAGAGGTGAAACTAGGAGGGGAAGCCCCGGTGGATGATATCCTGGAACATCTCCTAATTAAAAATATGCAGCCCTAAGGTTGTTGCTAACGCCATCTTAGCAAGCCGATCCGCTGTCACGTTGTTATCCCTTGGGGTCCATCTGATGTCTATATGCCAGTCACGAGCCATCATAGATTTGATCTCTATTATGAGATCATAGTCTTGATGCAGAGAATTAACTTCATTCTTAATAAGATCAATGGCCTGTGTAGAGTCACAGAGAAGAATAGCTTCTCTCCAACCAGTGTCCCCAGCTCGTTTCAGTCCCATAAGGCAGCTCTATAGCTCTGCACTGGGACAATCTCCACTCTCCATTCTAAATATGAATCCGTGATCCACATTACCATTAGGGTGACGAAGAAAACCTCCACATCCTACAGTAAAAGTATGAGGAGAATATGCCCCATCAACCCATATCTGATATATGCCCATCAACTCAATGGAGACTGAAGCTAGGTGTTGCCTCTCCATATTCAGTTGCCCTCATCGTCCCAATTTACTAGTAAAAGCCACCATGCTTTTCATTGTAGCTCGAGCTTCAGCTCTAATCCTTGCCGCCATCGAGCCTTGGTTGTCAAAAAACTCTTTCATTCCTCTGTCTCCATAAGATCCAACAGACAATGGTGAAGATATCATTCCATCTTCCCCCAAACATATTTTCTCTGTTACGCAGGTTGGCTCTAATCCATTCTTGTAAAGGAAGCTCAAAGAACTCTCTAGACTTCAATAATGGGATAAGACTACACCACACTTCACGTGGCAATTCACAATCTCGGAGAACATGGAGTTCAGTTTCCTTTCTCCCTTGGCAGACATCACACTCTCCTGAGCTATGAAGATTTATTCGCCATTTCCTTTCATTCCTAAGAAGACACTCGTGAAGTACTGTCCAGATCATTGTCTTACATTGATGTGGCGTTTGGAGTTTCCAGAGCTGGTTCCAGATAAGGTCTTGTGGCACTGGAGGGGAATCCTCCAAACTTAAGTATGCAGACCTCACTATAAATTCTCCATTCTTAGTGTACTTCCACTGAACTCTAGGTTCTCTGTTTGGAAGTTGCGTATACTGGATACCTACATGCACCTTTTCCCAAACTGACTTACTACCTCGCCATGCAACTGAGCCTTGCCTCTTCATATTAATATGCGTTAATGTGTCATCACCACACCTGTATTTGCCTTTAAGCAGCTTCACCCAAAATGCATCTTTATTTGTCACCAGGCCCTATTCAAGTTTCATAAGGAAGGCTTGGTTTTGTTAGTGAGTATGCCTAAGGCCAAGTCCTCCTGCTCTCTTCTTTGCACACATTCAGCCATGATACTAGATGCATGTGTTTTCTATCCTGCGAGTCACCCCACGGAAATCCATGCGCTTTACGATCAATATTGTCACAAATACTCATAGGAAGAGGTACTGTCTGCATAACATATGATGGTGTGGCAGAGATTACTAATGAGATGACGATGCTTCGCCCAGCTAGAGAGAGGAACTTGGTCTTCCATTTTGCCAGTCTCGCCCCTACTTTATCTAGGACAAAAGTGTAAGTATCTTTGGAGACCCTTGCATAATGTAGAGGTACCCCAAGATACTTCCCCAAATCCATTGTGCGACCAAACCCCAAGTCTCTACTCAATTGATCAGCTACAACATGGTTGACATTTTTAGAGAAATAAACCTTAGTTTTTGTCAAACTAACTTTCTAGCCAGAAAGATTGGAGGTCCATTTTTCCATAACTTAATAGCTCTCCATTTCTTATACTTCAGCTCTTCTTGTATCAAATAAGTAAGTTTTTCCATATAAATAACAAATAAACAAGGTGAGAGAGGGTCCCCCTGTCTAATCCCTCTAGTTGGCAGAAAAGTATCACCCCTTTCTCCATTCCACAAGATTGTCATATTGGGTGAAGAAACATAGGCTTTAATAAGTTAAACCAAGTAGGGAGGTATATCAATCTCATCCAAACATTTAAAAAGAAACTCCCATCTAACTCTATCATATGCCTTCTCAAGATCAGTTTTTATGGCCATATATCATTTTCGACCTTTCACATTATTCATTGTGTGGATAACCTCCAATGCAATTATTATATTTTCTGAACTAGTGTGGCCGGGCATGAAACTGCATTGATTAGGAGCAACAGCTATTGAATCAAGAAGTTTTGATGATTTCAAATCAACTCTCAAGAGCTTGGAGTAAAAGATATCAAAGGTGCACAAAGAGTTCAAATGAAGAAATCCTGGAGAAATCTGTGCAAAATTTGTTGTTGGATGTTTAATTATGGGTAAAAGATTTTGATTTGATGAAAAGATGTTTTAGAAAACTTGATTTTATGTTAAATCATGAAATATTTGAAAAATACCCGCCAACAGACGAAGTTTGAAAAGTTTACATTGAACTGTCATATTGAAAATTCGAACTTTGGCTTTGAAAATTCGAATTTCGAGCTAAAACTAAATAAGTCTGAAGAGATGTCTCTCTGACAGACGAATTTTGATTTTCCAAAATTTGAATTTTCATAAGTATCTGAAAGAAGCAGTTGAGTAATAGACGAACTTTGAGTTTTCAAAATTCGAATTTCAAACAAAATGAAACTTATGAAAACTGAAGAAATTCGTCTGAAACAATGTCAAAGTTCATCTGAAATCAAGATTATATTGAGTTTCAAAATTGCTCACTGACAGACGAACTTTGAACATGAAAGTTCGAATTTCAGAAGTTAAGGTTGTGAGTCTATTACAATGACATGTTGACATGCGAATGACAGTGTTTATAAATTCGAATGTTAAAATAAGTCTGAAAAGAGGTCTCTTTGACAGACGAACTTCACTCTTTTAAAGTTTGAATTTCGAAGTAAATGAACTACTATGTTGTTTGAGGCTGCTGCGGACAGACGAATTTTGTGGTTCCAAAATTCAAATTTCGAGGGCACTGTAGCAAATTGAAAATACTGTTCACACTTAACAGAAAAACTTTCTTCTTGAAAATTCATATGTCACAACATGGAAACACTTAGTTTCAAAATTCGAATTTCACTTCATGAACAGACGAACTTCAGTATTTCAACGTTGGAAGCTTTAACCTTCGGTTCCTTCGAAATTCGTCTATTGACTAACCAAAATTCGAATTTCAGTATGTCAGAAGCAGTAAATGCGGTTGGTTAACAGATAGTTTTTCAGAATAACCGTTGGATAACTTCTCCAACGGATAGATTTTGTTTCTAACGGACATTTGAGACCTAAATCTATAAATACAACATCATTTGAAGTTATGGGTAACGAATCAAACTTTGTATATACTGAAACTCTACCAAATTTTCTACTCAAAGACTTTTACCCTCTTACTTCAATACTTGTACTTTAACTTTCACATTCACTCTATTCTAGAGAGTTTCATCTTTGTAAACAATCTAATCTTCATCTCGAAGATAGATTTTCTTGTGAGGAGATATCACAAGGGATTGTAAAGCATTTTGTGAAAGTGCAGAAAGTGATTGAGTGAGCTTTAGAAAATAGAGCACTCACATTGAATTCTTGCTGAATAGCGGAAAATCTCAAGTGGTATCTTGGGGACTGGATGTAGGTCAAGAGTAGAGGCTGAACCAAGATAAATATCAGAGTTTTCCTTCTCTCTATCACTACTCTTTCATCTTACCGCTTTATACTCTGTTTTTCTATCATACCTTGCTTTCTTCATTGTTTTTAACTTTGTGCAGAAAATTTTTAATCTTCTCAATTCACCCCCTCTTGGGAAGTCAGCCTAACTAACAACAACCTTGGCAAGAAGAGGCTTAATCCTATTAGTGATCACCTTAGCAACCATTTTATAGATCACATTGCATAACTAATAGGGTGAAAATCTCGTATTATATCAGGATGCTCCTTTTTAGGAATAAGAGTGATAAGTGTGGCATTGATACTACTAATGAAATCAGGATTCTCAAAAATGCGGCAAGTGAAATTCTGGACAGATTCACCTACATGTTGCCATTGAGATTGGAAAAAGATAGCATGAAGTCCGTCTGGACTCGGGGCCTTCGAAGCACCCATGCTAAAGATGGCGCTCTTAATTTCTTCTATAGTAACTGGCAAGCCGAGACTCCTATGGGTAGCTTCGTCAATTCTAGGAAAGGAGACCCCACACATGAGTTCCAAAGCTTTAGCATTAGTCTCTTTAAATGTGACATCCCTAAAATGTTAAATAACTAAAAATATATAGGGAATTTACAAAAACAGGCATACATCATTTTACGTAAAATAAAGCAAAGAGGTTATTTTTCCCGATTGGACGAAAAAAATGAAAAATTACATTTTTTCCTCTAAGAATTATGGAAATAATAATTTTGTCTCCAAGTATATAAGAATTCACGTGGGGAAGAGTAGTCAAACATTTTGACAAAAATTACACCTAATAACTCGAAAGTTTTAAAAATTATAAATTTGTCCCGGGTTTAGGACATTTTTATAAATATGAAAAATTATAGTCAAAATGAAGCTCTCAATGAGCTAAAACCAACAGAATATAATATGGAATTTATTAATATCAAAATAATATTTATTGGGTAATTATGATTTAATATTAATGTCTTACCCGATAAATGTCAGTTTGGACTGCAGGAAGAGGCAGCATTCATTCAAGAAAAATGTGTGGGTCTTATATTGGGACCAATTGAGATAAGTATGTTATGGTAATTTTATGTCCCAATATGATTATAATGAGTATCACAATAATAGTAAAACATACTACTAAAGTAGCTTTATTTGTCCAAATTGATTTAAGATATATCTGGATAAAAAAAAGTACAATATTTTTGAAGTGAAATATTCCCTATTTCGTGCTCCACAAGCTGCACATGACAAAATAACATTAATTTATTATTTTCATGAATTTGCAAGAAAAATCAAGAAGCTTTGGTGGCATGATTTCATTGGTTGGCTTCTTTTATTTATACTCCCTCAAGTTGGATGTTTTGGACACTTAGAGAGAGGGAAGAGAAGCTGCAGCAAAGGTGGAGGAAAGGAAGGCTTCGTAGGTGAAGGAAAAAAGAGAAGAAAAAGGGAATGAAAATCCAAGAAAAAAAAAAGGTATGTTTGCAAGTTTGCAATTTTCAAGTCTTCTACCATAGTTTCTTGGTAGTTTGAGCTAGTTTCTTTGAAATTTCTCCTCCTTAACTTGCTATCCAATCTGGCCAAGCATGATTAATGGGAAGAAAAGTTGTTTCTAAACCATAAAATCAAGAGAAAGCATGAGATTTTTCTAAAGGAAACAAGTATGGTATGTTTTAAGTAAGTTTGTGAAAGAACCATTCTTTTTCTTTTGGAGCAGATTTTTGACCAGATCATTTGAGTGTCTTAAGGTTGGAATTTCATTAATTTGATGGCAAAAATAAATTTCCCATGATGAAAAACCTTAAAGACAAGGGTTGATTCAAAGATAGAGCTTAAGATAAAGAGTTTGAGAATTTAAGGGTTTCAAGAGTTTTATGAGAGCATTTTATGATTAGCCATGAAATCAGTGGCTTGAGCATGTGTTAATGATGTTTAGGGACTTGAGGAAGCTTTGGTTTGAAGAGAAAAGTCAAGTGCAAGTACCAAATGCAGTTAAGTTTCATATTCTTACTTTATGTTCTTTCATTATCTTTCTATGATTACATTGTATTGCCATATTGAAATTGTGATTTATTTGATTGATTTTGGCTGTAAAATGAGGGGTTTTACTCCCTAGGATATCCATTTTCTAACCCATTATGCTGCCGAAATTTTTATAATCAATGTAGCAATTTATTGTTTAAATGTGATTGATGTGATTATATGTGATCAAATGTGAGTTTATTTGACATGATTGACATAATTGCATGAAATCTAACTTGCTACTGAGATTGTCCCCCAATCTCACCTCCTCAAGTATCCCAAATAATAGGCACAAGCTATGACAAATGAGTCCAAAGAAAAGGCAAGGAGAATGAAGAAGAGAATTATGCTTGATAGTGCTTTCAAGTTATGAGTGTATATTTTGAAATTATGTATAAAACTATGTATATGCTTTTAGATCTGTGTCATTATGCTATTATGTCCTTATGAGCATTATGAAATGTTTGGTATAGATTTGAAACATGGAATGATCATGTGAACTTATTATGAAATCTACTTTGCCATATTATATTGCTAGAAGTTCATTTTATAGCAATGAAAATAAAGTTAACACTATTTAATTGAAATAGGGAAAGTAAGTCAAGTGTTATATATTCCTTGAAACTAGAGAGAACAAGATTTCCAATGAGCTAAAGAACACTTAATTTGGATATATGTACGATTTATAGTGTAATTTTAAAATTCAGGATCAAAACTGGACACTGATGTGAATGTTACTAATTTTACTGAATATATTACTTCTCTTTGAAGAGTGATATAAAATCGTACAGAGCTCCAAAAATTTAGTGGCTTATATTTATGAAAATATTTATCTTTTGAGGTTAATATACCACTGGTTTGAGTTCAATTGGAGCTATACAATGAGATATATACAAGTTTACCCAAGACTGTTCCAGAAAAAGTGAAGTTCTGATCCCTAGTGATTCAAATTGATGCTGTGTCATGTATAGACTAAATAAATGTATAAAAAAAATATGAAGGTAAGTAGACATATATATCTTTCCAATGACATATAGAATACATGATTTGGCTCAATATAGAGTTATATATGAAATTTTAAAATTACGGCTAAAATCCTGAAAAAGAGAGAAATGACCATTTGGATAGTATAAGTTTGAGCAATATAATGTACGAATTGTTCAAGTTAAAGGAAATTTTCATATTTTTATCTTGTATATCATGTTTCTAGCTTCATTTAGAGACTTGAGCCACATTGATACAATTTTTCTGACTTGAGTTATGATTTTTCAAAAATTGAGAACCAAATGAATAGTACAACATTTTTTTATTTAAATATTTTGGTTTTATTAATAGTTCAAGCTTTTAATATGAGCTAATTAGACATTGTACATACTAAGGTGTTACGTTAAACATGTCCAAGAAGAATTTCGCGGGCATACACTTCAGTCTTTTTTGTTCTTGGACCCACACACCCATATCATCCATCAAAGATTCCACCTTATTAATCCTTCGTCTACCATTAGCTCGTAAATGAAAAAAACGTGAAGTCTTGTCACCGTACAAGGCCCATTGGTTAGGGGCTTTTTGAGCCCACATGATTTCTTCTTCAAGGATGCCTTCTTCCAAGTGAGGTAAGGCCCATTACAACCAAGGCCACCCACGTAAATATCTGCCATACAAGAAGCAAAACTCTCTGTCTCCAATGGTAAGCACGGGATTGGAAGACTTTCGTTCGATACTCAGAATAATAGAATTAAAATCTCCACCAATGAACCAAGGCCCTTGTAAAGTATTATGAATACTCCTGAGTTTGTCCCATAGCAATCTTCGTTTAACAAAATTTGGATTGCTATATACACACGTAATGTAGAAAGAAGTAATACCTTCATTTACTTGTAAATGGATTAGCTGGTCTGTAACCTCCAACACAGATCTTCAAAATATCATCATCCCAGAGGTCCCCCACTATAGCCATTCGCATCTACAACCTTGCTATGCCTATAACCAAGAGAGCAATCAACACGTTTTGCTTTTAAGCCACTAGCCCGAGTTTCAGTTAAAACCAAAAGGTCAATCTTGTATTTCAGCTTTAATTCCTTTACTAGTCTTGGGAAGCTTTTATTGCCAGTTCCTCGGCTATTCCAGAAGAGACAATTCATTAAGATAGGTTGGGGGAATTGGCCATGTAAGGCCCATTCAAACATCCTCATCAACGTCCACTTGAAAATCTGGCACACCATTGGGTCTGTCCTCATCATCCTATAGACCAGTCTCATTATCCATATGGATAATGGGCTCATCGGTAATACTGTCACCATCAGGGATAAGCCCATCCTGAAGATATGGGTCTTCGGTCAATGCCACAAACGAATTCTCTCAAGGGACGTTGGTTTGGGCTTTCGTGTGAGTCGTCAATGACGTTACAAACCCATTTTCCTTGGATCTCCCTTCATTCGCTGCATGTAATTTTCCTCTCCTTTGGCTTCGAATACCAACCAATTTCCATTTGCTTCTATTAGTAATGTCTTTGCCAAACGCATGTGACGTCTTAATCATCATTGCCTTTCCCTCTTGACTGCCCTCTTTCAATGTGTGTACGGATGGATCCCGAGCGACACGTGCTTTAGAAACCATACCTTCTCTTTTCGTAAGATCTAAGATTTGTGGGTCACCTCTAACAGTCCCCATAACCTTGTCCTTACCTTTCGAAGAATCCGAGATTCTCTCTCCGTGTCCCAGATTATTTGTGACTGCAGATTTTTTCCGTAACGGCCTCCGTACAATCATCCATGGTCCGTAATCTTCGTCATTTTCCTTCCCTGTGCCATCACCGGCATTTGTTCCAGAACCACCATCGTCTCTCCCTCTCTTCTGAGTTCCTTCGCCGTGAGCTATCCTGTCAGCACTGTTTCCTGCATTATCCTTACTTCCCCTTGCAACCCCGTCACCTGTTGAGTGGGACGTTCCGTCATCAGCCTGAACATGAGGATTCCCTCTTTTAAAATCTGGATAGACATCTCTGTGGTGTCCATACTTGCCATATGCAAAGCAAACGAGATGTAGGCCTTCGTACTTCACACGTCTTCTCTTCTCTAACAATTTACAAGGTGGATAATAAAGTAATTGAGGATAAAAAGAAAAAAAATATTAAAATATGACATAACATCTTGTAAAAAAGGACAAAGCAAATCTTCTAGATGATACTATGTAAAAAGGGTCGGCCGAAATATTAGCTTTTAATTAAATGAGAGCAAAACGTTTATATTATATGTAAAATAAAATTGTGGGTAAACACTATATTGAGTTTAGAATATCATTAATTAAAAGCAAGTAAATTTGATGAAAGTGGTGAGCTTTTGGGAGAGCTTCCCCATCAGATTATTTTATCTAAATTAGTTGAAGTTTAAATTGATGGCTAAATATTGAATGACTTCAATAAAAAAGAAGCAAGCAAATTTGACGAAAATTTGGACTGATGAATAATTGATTATAGGTTGATTGGAGCTCTCAGTATACCCCAACATCATCAATCATCCTATCATATTAATATTATAATTATATTCTTTATTACTTACTATAAATTTTATATTATATCCTAATAATGGTATACTGATGAGAATTATATGGAATATATTGATACATACATAGTGGGTCTTGCTGCCCAAAAATTTTCATTGGGCCGATAAAGAATTCGCAACCGAGCCGCCATGCATGCCATGGATAGACGAGAGTATGCAATCCAGTCAATCAGATGGTCAGAGAATAGGGGTGATTGCTTTGACTCAAGCCCCAATTTTGAAATTTTAAGATATTTTATAATCATAAATCAACGGTCATATATTATTTTTAAGAAAAATTGCAGGAGAGAACAAAAGAATTGATTTCAAGAAGATAAATTAGTCCCTTTAACATTTTTTCTATAAACTAAAAGTTAGATGAATTAAATCTCTGAAAGGATATTGTTTTCATCAACGGCCCAGAAAAAATCAAGGTGCCAAATTATTAAAATGTCACTATCAGAATAAATAATAGCATTTAGATGCATCTAACGGTGGTGAGATTAAAAGCCCATGGACATGTGAACGCTTTTCATATACATTTTTAGATATGAACGAAATATCAGCAAATTAAAAAATTTCTCTCTTTCAGCCATTGATTAGATGATTCATACAATCCCTTTTCTATCCCCCAAATGTTTTTTTTTAAATTGCAAGTGTTTAAAAAAAATCACATACTTAAATTTTTATATTTCAAAGTACTCGACATTAATTTTTCGTGGCTCCAATATCAGTAACAGAATTTAATTCTTTTATCTATTGATTACATTATTCATACAACTGCCCGCCATTGATCTCATGTGGGAGCTGTTGCTGCCTGTGGGCGTTGACCGTGACCATGAGTATTCCAAATCCAAGGGCTGAGAGTGGATCTAAGATTTTTGATAATATCGCACGGCTTGGATGGAAAACTATTGTGTTTGGATGTTATGGGGATCCACTGATCGATCATCAGATGGATCTGGTAGAATTTTTAGAAGAAAAAGGTTTACAAGTGGCGGGACAATTTCAGGGTGAAGAGAAGCATGGAGCTTTTGTTAGCGAACCTACGAAGGCCAAAGCCAAACAACTATATAACACAGTTAAAAATTTCATTACTCCATTACTGGCTTAGGATTCATAACACAGTTAGGATTACTCATCCCACCAGCATCAGATCAGATCTTAATGGAATGAGAATAACGTTTTTAAGTTTTCTTTTGTCATCTTGTTGGTTTTCCCCTTTTTCTTTTTTGGTAAAACTTGTTAGTTTTCCGGTGTGCACTTATTTTTGGGTTTGGGTTGGTTTTAGTTTTGTGTTTGGCTTGGGCTTTTATGTTGTGGGCCTCTCTGTTCGTTTAGGCTTCTTGAAGTGTTCACCATTCCTTAATGAAATATTCAGTTCCAAAAAATATAAATTGTATGACCAGTTGTTTTTTTTTCTAAAAGAAAATTTTAGAGCCTGTTTGATTCGTGTTTCCGAAACAGTTTTTCTATTTTCGGAAACAGAAAACTCAGAAAACTTGTTTGGTAAACCTGTTTTTTATAAACTGTTCTGGAAAACAGAAAAACAAAAAAATAGAAAACGCAGAACAACTTTAAGATGTTTTATAATTTTTGTTCTGGAAAACATGAGAAAAGGTGAAAAACATCCACCTCACTAATGGTAAAGTTATAAATTTTGAATAACTCATCTATCACTCACTAGTTATGATTTTGAGAACAACTATTCAAACAGATTTTTTTGTTTTCTTGTTTTCAAAACTTATTCTTGAAAACAGTTTTACAAAACTGTTTTAAGAACAAGAAAACAGAAAATACTGTCAAACAGGCCCTTAGTTAAAGATTTTAGAAACCGATCCTGAAGAAATTTTTCGTCACTGTATAAATTTACTTTGTTTCCCTTTAATTCAGCCAGGCTGTGGCGGACAAAATAAAATACATAAAAAAGGTAATAATGCACTAATAAATTTCTTCAACAATGACATATTGTGTATGAGAATCCGACTTTATAATTTTTTAAAAAATTTTGGTGTGAAGAATGATTTTATTTGACCAGTAAGTGATTGGAATAAAAGATTATGGCTTGTAAACTTTGTAAATATCTGTAATTCTATCTTTTATAATTATTGGTGAATCCTCAATCACGTTTCTCTTAACACTTTACATTTCAAAGCAGAACACTAAATAGCTTGCGTGATAATGATTAAATGTCAACAACGATTTCAATAATACAGTGATAATCAATAGCTTTGATTAATCAACCACAGCTGCTTAATCCTCCGATGAAGAAATAAAATATTTGAGTACCCCAATGAGTCTCGAAGCCACCGAAGGATCGCCGAACTCAACCCCATGACTTCCCTCTTCTTCAAAATCAGTCGCCACCTTCACTCCCTTCTCCTCCATTAATCTCACCACTTCTCTTTCTCTGTCAATCAGTGGGTCCCCCTCATTCCCACTCATCATCACCCTCCATCCCACCTCCTTTATCTTCTCCATCGTCTTAGGCCCTTCCCCCACCGTTGGATTACAGTACTCGTGATCACGGTTCCTCCCATAGGCAACGCCAGCTCCCACATCAAGTCACCCATACACATTGGAAGCATAGGGTTCTTCTCTAGCCTCACTTCTGACTCCGTCCTCTGGATTCCACCGAAAAATGGTTGACGCAATATCAGCCCCTTGATCTTCATCGGCTCCAGATTCTTAACTTCCTCAGCTAAACGTAGACCTGCATGGTAGGCGATCATGCCCCCTGCGCTGTTCCCCATTAAATAACAATCGGAAAAGTCAACGAATTCTCTTAACCAGTCATCAGGGATGGTTTTGATCCAGTGAACCGCCTCAACGGCATCGTCATAGGCCGCCGGCAACCGGTGCTCCGGAGCAAGGCGGTACTCCACAGATGCGACCACTGCTTCGATGCCGCTGGCCATACTCGAACAGAAGTCGTGGAAACAGGAAGAAGCTGCACTACAATAGATGAAGCCCCCTCCATGAAAGAAAACGATAAGAGGCAACTTGTTGTTGGGGGGATATTCCAGTACTTTGCGGGGTAGGAATAATCGGAACCAGGTGTTGTTTGATTGGTTAATGGTGAGATCCTTGGTGAGAACAGGGATAGGAAGGTTGGGATCGGATGTGGGAGATGTTTGTGGGTCTTCGAGGGAGCGAGTGAGAGAACCATCAGAGTTGACCACGATTTGGAGGAGCTGGTAAGGATCAAGGGATTCAGATATGGACATGGTAATAATATAAGAGTATGGGCTTGATTTAATCTGTTTGGATGAAGATGAAGAAGAACTGCTTTTATTGTTGCAATCGGATACTTCCACATGATTATTTCTTTAAGTTGACGTTGAAATGATTCCATTGGTCCTGTACTTTTTATAAAATTAAAGTGGATACCAGCTTTTTTTTTTTAATATTTTATATTAATATTAAAATGAATTTAGGATTATGAATCTGTGGGGCGGCCACAATATTGACTTTATGACAATTATCAACATATTCTATTCAATACATACATATGGGAAATTTAACTAGTACATGTCTTTTGTTTTATTGTAATTGTTAATTTTTAATTTGCTAGCTGTTGTGGTTACGTACTATTATGTTCAAAATATAATAATTCGATTAGTTAATGGTATCACGATCGAAAAAATATAACATTTTTTCCTGTGAAAAATAGTCTTGTCCCTTTGCTATTCCGTTTGTTTTGTATGGCTGGACATGTGTAAAATATAGTCAAAACTGAAATTCATTTAATGTGAAAGGAAAAAAATAATTAAATAAGAGAATTCATTAGGAATCAATTATGTGCTGTACCATAATTTCAACTAGGAGTGAGGGAAAAAAAAATAGCAACCTCTAGCCCTAGTTTTAGAGCCGGCAATTGACATGGGTTAGGCCAAAAAATCTAAGGCCGTTAAAAACCAAACAAAACTGATCAGACCGAATTAAACTAAATTAAATCGATAAAAATTGATTCAAATCAAATTGAAATGAAGTTTATTTGGCTTTTTCCCTTTTGGAACCGACTTGATTTGGTTTGGTTTAATTTTAATGCAATGAGACCTGAACGAAACCGAACCACACCTGATAATTATATTATAATAAACTATAACATATAAATTTACTTAATTACTCATAATCACACCTATTTTATTTCATTTGTCTAATATTTATAAAGCATATTGATTAATAAATTATTTAGATATAATTTGTGTTAAAAAAAATCTATATGTAACCTATTTAATTTAATTTTTGAAGAAGAATGCTATTTTAAAAAAAAATTCAAAAAACATGAACCAAGTCTGAATTAAACCGATTGTTAAACTGAACCAAACCGATTAAAATTTAAATCGACAAGGTTTCAAAAGTAGACAAATTGATTGGTTTGGTTTGGTTTGGTTTTTACCCAAAATCGAACAAAACCACGCCCTTAGAAAAACCCGGATGCTAAACGAGTTTGAATTTTCAAGCTTGACCTTGTAAGATTGGGCCTATGAGCTGGCGTGTAGGTTTTTTTTTAAATACTTTTATTTTTTTTAGTTTTTTCATATAATCATTTAAATTAATACAACTAATCATCATTATTATATACCAAAAATCAATATAATATTTAAAATTTATTATTTATATATAACTAATTAATAAAATAATATGTATTTTTTTAATATTTTAAACAAAAAGAAAAAAATGGGCTAAACGAGCTGGCCCCTTGGCTCGTTCATGTCAAACCCCAAAAAAAATCATATTATGCAGACTTTTACTTTTAAAGTCTAATCCACCCATTTTATAGAGTTAAAATGAGTTGTCATGTTAAGCTTGATCCATATTGTCAATTCTACTTAATTTTATTGCATCTTCTCACACTAAAAGTTCAGGTCAATCTTAGCATGCATGGTATAAGATATTTTGTGGGATTGTATGTGGCATCGAGTGTTCCTCCCACTATGTCTCTGAAAAGTAATTCAGGAAATCTATTCTATAAGGCTAGTTAAAAAAATTAATACCATGTTATTGGAAATTGCGGGTCAATTTATGCAAAAGTTATTTTCTTTTTCTACGAATGTTAGTGATCAAAATTTCTCAGCTTTGCTCTAATTCTACTTTGATACGGAGATGAAAGTGCCGTTTAGCATAAGTTTTTTATTGCCCCAACCAGTCGCGAAGCTTTCGAAGGATCACCAATCAACTCCACCCCCCTCCTCTTCAAAATCAGCCACCACCTTCAGTACTCCCTTCTCCTCCATTAATCTCACCACTTCTCTTCCTCTGTCAACCAGTGTGTCCCCCTCATTCCCACTCACCATCACCCTCCACCCCACGTCCCTTATCTTCTCTATCTTCTTCGGCCCTTACCCCACCGTCGGATTGCTGTACTCATGATCACGGTTCGCTCCTTCAGGCAGAGCCAGCTCCCACATCAAGTCACTCACACGCACTGGAAAAACAGGGTTCTTCTCTGGCCTCACCTCTGACTCCGTCCTCTGGGTCCCACCGAAAAATGGTTGACGCAATATCAGCACTTTGATCTTCATCGGCTCCGGAATTCGACCTTCCTCAGCTACACGTAGACCTGCATGGTAGGCGATAGTACCTCCTGCACTATTCTCATTACGTAACAATTGGAATAGTCAACGAATACTCGTAGCCAATCATCAAGGATGTTTTTAATCCAGAGCAGCGCTTCCACAGCATCTTCATAAGCTGCTGTCAACCGGTGCTCTGGAGCAAGGCGGTAATCAACGGAAGCAACCACCGCTTCTACGTCATTCGCCAAGCTCGAACAGAAGTTATGGAACATGGTTGAAGCTGCACTGAAATAGACGAAGCCACCTCCACGGAAGAAAACGATCAGGGGTAAGTTGTTATGATCGGAGGGATGATCCAATGCTTTGCGCGGTAGAAATAGTCGAAGCCAGGTGTTGTTTGATTGGTTAATTGTGAGATCCTTAGTTAGAACAGCGATGGGAAGGCTTGGATCTGATGGGGCAGATGTGTGTGGGTCTTCAAGCGAGCAAGTGTAAATACCATCAGGATTTAGGACGATAGAGCGAGGCTGGTAAGGATCAAGGGATTCAGATGCTGACATGGTAATGGAGTTTAAGAGTCGGGCCTTGGTTTGTTTTGTTTAGACGAAGATGAAGTCTCTTAATTGCTGCAAAATGCTATAAATCATTGATCAATATATGTCGTTTAATGTCATAAACGGTATATTGAAGCCACCCTTATTGCCATTAGTTATATTGTGTATTGCGGGGGGGCCACAATCTTGACTATGACATATATCTACCCTTCTGTGTTGCTGATATGAGAACATTGCCCATATCAGCTTTCGGATAGGGGTAGTTTGATTTAAAAACGGTTATATTGAAAGAATGCTTTTGTAAGGAACAACAATATTATGCTTCATTCCCTGTGTCTATTTTGTATTTAAGAAAAAGAAAATCAGTCCGAAATAGTTATAAAAGAAACCATCAATTGCAGCGTCATAGTTCTCATCCAGAGCTAGCCAGTGCTTAGAGTTTGTGAAAGCTTATACATATATATCAATTCATTATCACATTCCACTGCTATAGGGAGCTCTGAAAAAAGAAAAAAAAAAACTTCTGGGCAGAAAATGAAAAAAAAAAAGGGTTACAGAAAGCAGCAGAACATATAAATTTGATCATCCAAAAATAAATAGGAGCATAGTTCAAGGTCATTCAACATACCTAGCTACATAGTCGATCACTTTGTTTCTCGGTAAAGCTTAAGGCTTTGTGATCCACGTTATGTAATGAGGGCAAAGGAAAACTTCAAACTTACTAAAGTGAATAATTAAGTAAAATATAACTAGGTAAGCATATATACTACTCTTCAACTAGCTAGTCAGTGTCAGGATCTCCTACAATTTAAGATGCTTTTTACTTAAAAAACGTATACTTCTGGCTAAAAAAGTCTTGACATTTATCTCCATTTGTTGGATTTATACATTTTTTAAAATCATTTATGTAATTAATTAATCATTTTGGATTAATAATATTAGATATCTGAATCTTATATTGAACCGCATGAAACATTTGGCGTGACATCTAAAGAGGCATCCAGAATAATTTTGAAAGTACCAGTAATTATTGTTAACATAATAATTGTTAGCAAGGCTGACTTCCCAAGAGGGGGGGTGAATTGGGAAGTTTGAAATTTTTCTGCACAAAGTGAAGTAAGTGAAGATATCACAGTATAATGAAAACAATGCGTAAAACAGAGCAAGGTGAAAAATAAAGATAAGGAGAAGAGAAGTCAGTGATTTATCCTGGTTCGGTCTATTCACTTGACCTACATCCAGTCCCCAAGACACCTCTTGAGATTTATCCACTATACAGCAAGAATTTCAGTGGGCTTCTTGCTAAAGTCATAGTACATGGGTATGCTCTGTTTCTGAGCTCTCTCAAACTCTCCAAGCACTTTCACTATGTGCTTCCCAATCCCCTTGTGAATACCCCTCACAAGTAAACCTATCTTCCAGATGAAGAATAGATTGATTACAATGAAGTAACTCTCTTGTAAATAGTGGATGTGAAAGTTTAAGTACAAGTTTAGAAGTTAAGAGGGTAAAATCTTTTGAGAAAAAGATTCAGCATAAATTCGGTATATACAAGTTTGATTTCTTACCCACAACTTCAAATGATGTTGTATTTATAGATTTAGGTCTCAAATATCCGTTAGAGACTAAATCTATCCGTTGGGGAAGTTATCTAACGGTTACTCTGAAAAACTATCCATTTACCAACCGCATTTAATGTTTCTGACATACTGAAATTCGAATTTTGGTTGGCCAACAGACGAATTTCGAAGGAACCGAAGATTAAAGCTTCCAACATTACAGCACGAAGTTCGTCTGTTCATGAAGTGAAATTCGAATTTTGAAACTTACAAAACATTTTCACAATGTGACATACGAATTTTCAAGAAGAAAGTTTTTCGGTTAAGTGTGAACAGTGTTTTCAATTTTCTACAGTGCCTTCGAAATTTGAATTTTGGATCCCCAAAATTTGTCTGTCCATTGAACGTTTAAAGGGACACAGTAGATAACTTTCTTCGAAATTCGAATTTTGAAGTGGTGAAATTCGTCTGTCAGAGAGGCCCTTTTCAGACTAATTTCATCATTCGAATGTTGTAAGTTCTTATCATTCGTATGTCAATGTTTCATTTCAATAGACTCAAGAACTTAGCTTCTGAAATTCGAATTTCAATGTTCAAAATTCGTCTGTCAGAGAGCAGTTTCTGAAACTTAAATCACTCTTGATCTCAGGTGAACTTTAACACAGTTTCAGACGAATTTCTTCATTTTCTCAAATTTTGTTTTGTTTGAAATTCGAATTTTGAAGACTCAAAGTTCGTCTGTTGCAAAGAAGTATCTTTCAGACTTATATGAAGATTCGAATTTTGGAAGTTCAAAATTCGTCTGTCAGAGAGCATTTATCAAACTCAATTTCATTTTGATTTCAGATGCACTTTATCATAGTTTCAGACGAATTTCTTCGGTTTTTACAAACTTCATTTTACTTGAAATTCGAATTTTGAAAGTGTGAAGTTCGTCTGTTAGCAAAAGGCCTCTTTTCAGACTAGATGAAAATTCAAATTTTGAACAACCAAAATTCGTCTGACAGAGAGCCATCTCTTCAGACTTATTCAGTTTTAGCTCGAAATTCGAATTTCCAAAGGCAAAGTTCGAATTTCCAACTTGACAGTTTAGCTTAAACTTTCAACATTCGTCTGTTTGTGGGTGTTTTTCAAATATTTGAAGATTTAGCATAAATTTAACGTTTTAAAACTTCTTTTCTTCAAATCAAAATCTTTTACCCAGTCATATCAAAAACTAAGGACCCTACAAAAGATTTAATCAGCAAATACACAGAAAATCTTCACTTGAGACAGCTTTGCTCTTGTTTGATATCTTCAATCCAAGCTCTTGAATGTTGGTTTGGAATCATCAAAACTCTTGTTTCAACATTCTCCCCCTTTTTGATGATGACAAAACAACTTACAAACTGGATTAGTACTTAGGTTCGCTTTCACAAGCTCCCCCTCAACATATGCATAAGATATCAATAGAATTAAGGCACAAAACATTGCAACAAAGGGATCCATTCATTTAAACAAGAGTTTCTTATACAGAACCAAACAAAGTTCAAAGATCAAAACCAGTCCAATCAACAAATTCAAAACACAAATACACAGTACAAAGTACAACAAGAATTTCCAATCATTTCTTCTTGGTCTTGGTCTTCTTGCTGTAGGATTTCCCTTTTCCTTTACCAGATTGCTCAGCAGCAGTCTTTCCAGTTTGCCCAGACTTCTCCCCCTTTTTGACATCATCAGGAAGGCCAACAAAATCAGCCGGAGGAGGGATCTGAGAGACAGGAATAGCACGAAGGGGCACAGGAGCAAAAGGAATTTCAGGTTCAGCTGGGGGCTCAGTGCTTGTTTCCTCGTCAGAAATTTCCAGCAGCTCCTGCATTGCCTGTCTGGAAAGAGCTAGTTGAGCTCTTTGTTCCTCTGTAAGACCATAGGCAGCTAGAGAAGAGGAAGCTGGTTTAGCAGGAGGAAACATTTCTTCCAGCCTTCTCCTCTGAGCTTCCAGTAAAGCATTGTGAGCAATGGCAACATAGTCAGCAACAGGTACAAGGCTCCTTTCTTCAGTGCTCACATCTTCTTGCATAGAGGAGCTTGAAATGGCTGCCACTAGTCTTTCAACTAGCTCAGATTCTTGAGTGGACAGAATTGATTCCTGAGCATCTTCTTGCATGGGCTCATGAGGGCTTGTATCTTGGAGTCCTTCTTCTTCCAATCCATAGTCCAAGGGTGGACCAGGACTTGGTGTTCTCATTGCACCAGCACCATCTATATCATCATCATGGTCAGAGGAGGCAATCTCGAAGGGACTTGGAGGCACAGGGGATGGAGACAGAGTAGGCTCAGGGACACCAGGCTGAGGTGGAGCTGAAGTGGTAGGAATTGCATTTCTTATCTCTTCATAGGCATCAGCCACTACCTTCATATTTACAACCAACTGATGGATCTGATCTTGTAGATGAGCAAATTTGGCATTTTGCTCATCTCTTATGCTGAGAATGAGTGTTGACAGACTGTCAAACAACTCAGTGACCTTTGTTGGCTTGGCCCGTGAGGAGGGAGTGGAAGGAGGGTGAGTAGGCCTGGAGGGAGATGGGATTGGCTGAGAAGGCTGAGGTACAAATTTGCCAGGGGCCTCGGAAGTTCCTTCTTGATGGAGGGATGCATCAGCAACAAAGAACAAGTCTTCAGACTTCCCTGCTCCCTTTCCAACCCATCGTCCTTCATCTCTTTCAATGCCCATCCTTTGCAGTTCCTCCTCTTTGAATGCCTCAGTGAGTTTCCCTTTCCCCTTTTCAATGTGTTGAATTCTAGCATGCTGCAGGATTCTTGAAATAATTGCAGCATAGGGGAGTGTGGAATCCTTCCTCTGATCCCTTGCCTTTATCATTCTCTGGAGGATGATATGACCCATGTTAATCAGCTTCCCATGAATGATAGCAGTCATCACATGAGCCTCTGCCCTTGTTATCAAATTGAAGCTGCCACCCTTGTTGAATATGATCCTGGACACTATATAGTACAGGATCCTGACTTGTACACTTAGGTCTGTGGGCTTCAACAGATTTATTGTTGGCCTGTTTTCCCTTCTCCTGAATAAGGTGTCCAAGATGGTGCTCTCTTTGTAGTTCAGAAAGGATCCACTTTCTTCATCCGCTGTGCTTGCCTCATCCATGTATCCAGAGGCTGTAATGTCAATTTTCAGCCCATCTTGTCCTGGGATTTCCAGCACTTCATTGATTGTTTCATCAGCAAGCCAGATGGTCCTTGATCTCAAAGTGACCTCCCATTTCTTTTTCTTGCTGTTATATTGAAGAGAGTCATACCAAGTCTTCACTACTTCATCATCATATTTTTCAGCAATTTCCAACAGGTTTTTGTATCTTATCAACCATAATGCAGCATCAAAGTTGTTGGATATCAAAAATTGCTCCAAATTTACACAGTGAGGCTTGATTACCTTTTTGCTGGAAAACTTGGCAGAAAACTCTTCTTGAATCTCAGGAGTGCTCCAAAGTGGCAATGTAGTAAGCCCAAATTCTCCAGATTGTGTAGAAGAGGAGGAAGCCACAGTAACAGTATCACCCGAAGGGACTGCAGTTTTTGATGAGGAAGGCCCAGTTTTCTGAGAATCTGCCTTGGATGATGATTTCTGGCGTTTAGAAGGGGTAGCTTTACTGGGTTCGGCCTTTCTCTTGGATTTCTCTCCTTCTTTTGTAGCATATTGAGATTTAACCGTTCTTTTTGGCCGAGTTCCAGCTTGTCCTGCTCCAGGGATCTTTACTCTCGCCATTTTTCAGTGGAATGAAGCAGAATGAGGTTAAGAAAGGGTTTATGGGATGCGAATGGAAGTTTAAACGGTGAAGGATGACGGTTTTTGGACAGGAGTTAAGAGAATTAAAGAGAGAATCAGAACGGATTCAGAGAGGTTACAGATAGGGCTGCGTCTGTTCTGAGGAAAACCGTAGCATTTAACGTGTGTAACTGTCTGACAGACGAACTTTGAGGGGTCAAAATTCGAACTTCGGGCAGTTACAAGTTAAACCGTTCAGCACAGCTTACTGACAGACGAATTTTCATCTTGAAAGTTCGTCTGACAGTGGCTTGAAACAAGCAATACAGGCACAACAGACGAATTTTGTTCCACCAAAGTTCGAATGTTGAAAAGAAAAAGGCAGTCAACAATCAAACTATCAATCAATCAGATGAATTAAACAGGCAGAGCTGCATCTTTTAACAATTCAGCATGTAGGACATGATTCATCAGACGAATTTTGAACTGAAAATTCGAATTTTCTTACTATGTAAAGATTGTCCAACATTCATATGTTAGGAAGTAATAATTTGTGTAGCAGTGCTGGACAAACATAACTTTGAAATTTCTGATTTTGAAAATTCTAACTTTCAAGTTTCAACAGACGAATTTCGAGGCATTACAGAGAACTGTTCCAAGGCATAACAGGCCGAAGTTCGTCTATTAGTGAACTGAAATTCGAATGTTGACCATATTGACCATGTCAGAAGCACATTTTATGAAGAAAAATACGTCTAACACACATTAAAATGTGAATTTCATCTTTAAAAACTTACAGAATGGATCTAAAACTTAGAATTTACATCATTCACTCCATTTTCTGGTTGTTCCATTCTGACGTGCTCCTATCTTCAAGTTTATTGCCATTGATTTTCACAAGGAGCACCTGCACCTCAAATTAAACATACTCCGAAGCTCAAGTTAGAATAGATTCTGATATTGAAAATTTTAAAGACAGAATTGCATGAAAATATCTTACAGTTCATTGGGGTTTACCATTCCCAATTCTCTCCTTATTTTAAAAAGTCTATCTTCTGGCAGAGGTTTTGTGAGTATATCAGCAACTTGATCCTCTGTTGGGATGTACTCCAATCTGACTTCTCCTTTTAGAACATGATCTCTTATGAAGTGGTGCCTGACTTCAATATGCTTTGTTCTTGAATGCATGATAGGATTCTTGGTGATATTTATAGCACTTTGATTGTCACACATGATTGATATCTCTTTTATTTTAATCTCAAGATCTTCAAGCTGCTGTTTCATCCAGATGACTTGGGCACAACAGCTTCCAGCTGCAACATACTCAGCTTCTGCAGTAGATAAGGCCACACTGTTTTGCTTTTTTCTGAACCATGAAACTAGGGATCCTCCAAGGAACTGACAGGTTCCACTTGTGCTTTTTCTGTTGGTTTTAGATCCTGCAAAATCAGCATCAGTGTATCCTTTGAGGTCTTCTCCATTGCCTTTTGGATACCAAAGACCCATCTGTGATGTTTCAATAAGATATCTAAAAATTCTTTTCACAGTTGTTGCATGGGATTCTTTGGGGCATGATTGGAACCTTGCACACATGCAGACACTGAACATAATGTCAGGTCTGCTGGCAGTTAAGTACAGCAGGGATCCAATCATTCTCCTGTACTGAGTAATGTCAAACATCTTCCCATTCTCATCCATGTCTAGTTTGGTTGCAGTAGCCATAGGTGTTCCCATTGGCTTGGCATTCTCCATTCCAAACTTCTTTAGCAGCTCCTTTAGATACTTGGATTGACTGAGAAAGATACCATCATCAAGCTGTCTGATTTGCAGTCCAAGGAAGAAGTTAAGTTCACCCATCATGGACATCTCGAATTCTCCCTGCATTAACTCAGAAAATTTCTTGCAAAGAGTTTCATTAGTAGCACCGAAAATAATATCATCAACATAGATTTGAACAATCAGTAAATCTTTATTTTCTTTCTTAGTGAATAAAGTTGTGTCAACTTTGCCTCTATTAAACCCTTTTTCAGTTAGAAAATTGCTCAATCTCTCATACCATGCTCTAGGGGCTTATTTTAAACCATAAAGAGCCTTCTTCAGTTTATAAACATGGTTTAGTTTAGTAAAATCTTCAAAACCAGGAGGTTGATCTACATAAACCTCTTCCATGATATATCCATTTAAAAAGGCACTCTTTACATCTATTTGATATAGTAAAATATTTTTCATGCATGCATATGCTAGCAGTATTCTTATAGCCTCTAGTCTAGCTACTGGTGCAAAGGTTTCTTCAAAATCAATACCTTCTTCCTGATTATACCCTTTAGCAACCAGTCTAGCCTTATTTCTGATTATTGTTCCAGATTCATCCAGTTTATTTCTGAAAACCCATTTGGTACCAATAACAGGATGATTTTTGGGCCTGGGCACTAAATCCCAAACATGATTTCTTTCAAACTGATTTAGTTCATCTTGCATAGCTAAAATCCAGTAATCATCAGTTAAGGCTTCCTCAGCACATTTAGGTTCAATTTGAGAAATGAAAGCACAGTTGAGCATTTGATCCCTTAACTGTTTTCTGGTTTTGACTTTCTCTTGAACATTCCCTATTACTTGATCAACAGGGTGATTCCTTTGATATCTCCAAGCTCTAGGGAGTTCTTGAGTTGTTTCTTCATTATTTTCTTCATCAAACTCTTGCTCCTGGACATCTTCCTCTGTGTCAACAGATTTAGATATCTTTGGAGGTTCAGTTTTACTTTTGTCAGAAATTCCCAGTTTTTCAAAATTGATAGTTAGATCATCCTCATGTTTTGAAACAACTTCATTTTCAATGAAAACCACATGCACTGATTCTTCTACTATATTTGATCTTTTATTATAAACCCTATAAGCCTTACTCCTACTTGAATAGCCCAAAAATATACCTTCATCGGACTTGGCATCAAACTTACCCAGATTTTCTTTCCCATTATTGTGAATGAAGCATTTGCACCCGAACACATGGAGGTGTGACAAATTTGGCTTTCTTCCCTTGTACAGCTCATAAGGAGTCTTCCCAAGGATTGGTCTGATGTAGGCTCTGTTTATGATGTAACTTGCTGTATTCACTGCATCAGCCCAGAATACTTGAGAGAGTTCCTTCTCATTCAGCATAGCTCTAGCCATTTCTCCAATGGTTCTGTTCTTCCTTTCCACCACTCCATTTTGTTGAGGAGTTCTTGGTGCTGAGAAATTGTGGTCAATCCCATGCTCATTGCAGTACTCCAGGAAGTATGCATTTTCAAATTCTCCTCCATGGTCTGACCTGATAGACACAATAGAAATACCTTTCTCATTTTGCACTTTCTTAGCTAAGGTTACAAATGCATCAAAGGTATCACTTTTAGAGGAAAGAAACAATGTCCAAGTGAATCTAGAGTAATCATCTACAATTACAAGCACATACAGATTACCACCAAGACTTTTCACTCTAGATGGTCCAATTAAGTCCATATGCAACAATTCAAGTGGTCTTGTTGTTGTAATTACATTTTTAGATTTGAAGGATGCTTTGGTTTGTTTTCCTCTTAGGCATGCATCACATTCTTTATCCTTTTCAAAAGATATTTTAGGAAGACCAGTTACTAGCTCATTTTTAATCAGTTTAGACAATTGATTCATGTTAACATGAGCTAATCTCCTATGCCATAGCCAACTATCATTATTCTGACTAATTAAACATACAGAGTCCAAGGGAGGAAGTTCATCAAGGTCAATAGTATAACAGTTACCATCCCTTTGAGCTTTGAGGATTACTTTGCGATCACTTTTTCTGATGACCAGGCAAAACTTTGAGTCAAACAGCACCCAGTTTCCTTTGTCACAAGTCTGACTCACGCTCAGTAAGTTGTGGTTGAGGCCAATCACAAACAGCACCTCTCCAATGGATGTTTCTGGATTTTTGCCCACAATTCCAATACCAATGATTTTGCCATATTGGTCACCTCCAAAGGTCACCTTTCCTCCTTTCTTGTCTCTAAGGGTGATGAACTTCTCCTTATCACCAGTCATGTGACTTGAGCAGGCACTGTCTATATATCATTTGTTGCTTTTCTTAGCTTTGAGACAGACCTGCAAAACAAAGTTTATGTTTTCCTTTTAGGTACCCAAATTTGCTTGGGTCCTTTTCGGTCAGTAAGTAATTCCCTAGATGCAGATGCAACTTTAGGAACCCATTCAGCTTTCCTGCCAAGTCCATTTTTCTTCAATGCACAAGAACTGGAAATATGTCCCTTTTTGTTACAGAAATGACAGGTAATGAATGGACTGCTAGATTGAGTGACAGGAAGAAAACAATGCAGATAATACTTCTGTTTAGCATGCCTTGGTTGATCATATGTTTCAATGTGAGGTGATGCATCATTTTTCTTTTTATTAATCTTAGCATGCACAAAATGTCTCATATACGCATTCTGATTTTTCTTCCTAATCTTTTCCTTGACAGCACATGGATCATAGCCAAGACCAACTTTTCCTTGTGATATTCTTTGGCTCCCCATCAAGGCAAACAACATATCTTTACCTCTAGTGAGCCTAGACATGCTTTTAACTAAATAATCATTAGTTTGCTTAAGTTCAGTGCATGAGGTGCAGCAAACAGATTCAGTAGGAGGTAAAGAGGCAATTTCAGAAATTATGCTTTGAGACTCCAGCTTACTTATCTTTTTCTTTGCTAATTTAAGTTCTTTAGCAACTTTAATAAATTCATCATGAAGCTCATGAAATGCATCTAGTAATTCAGAATAGGAAGGTTCAGATTCATATACCTCTTCTTCCTGATCACTGCTGTGTGAGGGTGTGGCTTCTTCAGAAGCAAGTGCCATCAGACAAATGTTGGCAATCTCATCCTCATCTTCTTCTTCCTCATCTGAGCTGTTGCCCCATATAGATGAGATGTAGGCCTTCTTCTTCTTTCCTTTATCAGCAGCTTTCTTTTCCTTTTCTTGTTTCTTGATGAATTGGGGGCAGTCCCACTTTATGTGTCCCTGCTTCTTGCATTCATAGCAAGTCACAGGTTCTTTTGTCTCTTTCTTGCTTTCTCCAGCTGCTCCTTTCTTGAAGAATCTCTTGTTCTTCTTCTTGCTGTAGAATCTTCCGAATTTTCTAACCATCATTGCCAGAGTTTCCTCATCCAGATCATCTCCTTCATCAGATTCTTCTTCCTTTTCATCAGCAGCTTTGAGGGCAAGGCCTTTCTTCTTTCTGTCCAGCCCAGCTTCCTTGAGTGCTTTGATTTTTCCTTCATATTCCTCAAGGCTGCCGAAGAGAGCTGTGACAGAAGCCATAGATTCTCCTCTGGCTTCTTCTATTGCTGTTACCTTAGGCTGCCATTCCAGAGGGAGAGCTCTGAGTATTTTTCTTACTTTCTCAGACTGAGTGTATTCCTTTCCCAGGCTTTTGAGTTGATTCACAATGAGGGTGAATCTCTTTTGTAACTCCTTTACAGTTTCTCCTTCAGCCATTCTGAAGCTTTCATACTCCCCAATGCACGTGTTCAGTCTGTTCTCCCTGACTCCAGATGTTCCTTCATGTGCAATCTGCAGAGTATCCCACATTCCTTTTGCAGTGGTGCATTGCGAGACTCTGTAGAATTCATCTTGATTCAGGGCACTGACTAAACAGTGTTTTGCTTTGAAATTCAGTAGGACTCTCCTTCTGTCCTCATCATTTCATTCTGCTTCCAGCTTCTCTTTGTGTCCTCCATCTTCAGTTAGAGCCATTGGAACGAAATCCCCTTTTTCAATGACTGACCAGATGTCAAGATCAATTGATTGGAGGTAGATCTGCATTCTCATCTTCTAGTACCCATAATGCTCTCCACTGAAGCCTGGTGGTCTGTTAGTATTGTTCCCTTCAGGGAGTATACTCTCTCCAAAGCCAGCCATCTTAATTCCCGGACTGTGAGTTCCTTTGTATGGGAATCCGGGCTCTGATACCACTTGTTAGCAAGGCTGACTTCCCAAGAGGGGGGTGAATTGGGAAGTTTGAAATTTTTCTGCACAAAGTGAAGTAAGTGAAGATATCACAGTATAATGAAAACAATGCGTAAAACAGAGTAAGGTGAAAAATAAAGATAAGGAGAAGAGAAGTCAGTGATTTATCCTGGTTCGGTCTATTCACTTGACCTACATCCAGTCCCCAAGACACCTCTTGAGATTTATCCACTATACAGCAAGAATTTCAGTGGGCTTCTTGCTAAAGCCACAGTACATGGGTATGCTCTGTTTCTGAGCTCTCTCAAACTCTCCAAGCACTTTCACTATGTGCTTCCCAATCCCCTTGTGAATACCCCTCACAAGTAAACCTATCTTCCAGATGAAGAATAGATTGATTACAATGAAGTAACTCTCTTGTAAAGAGTGGATGTGAAAGTTTAAGTACAAGTTTAGAAGTTAAGAGGGTAAAAGCTTTTGAGAAAAAGATTCAGCAGAAATTCGGTATATACAAGTTTGATTTCTTACCCACAACTTCAAATGATGTTGTATTTATAGATTTAGGTCTCAAATATCCGTTAGAGACTAAATCTATCCGTTGGGGAAGTTATCCAACGGTTACTCTGAAAAACTATCCGTTTACCAACCGCATTTAATGTTTCTGACATACTGAAATTCGAATTTTGGTTGGCCAACAGACGAATTTCGAAGGAACCGAAGATTAAAGCTTCCAACGTTACAGCACGAAGTTCGTCTGTTCATGAAGTGAAATTCGAATTTTGAAACTTACAAAACATTTTCACAATGTGACATACGAATTTTCAAGAAGAAAGTTTTTCGGTTAAGTGTGAACAGTGTTTTCAATTTTCTACAGTGCCTTCGAAATTCGAATTTTGGATCCCCAAAATTCGTCTGTCCATTGAAGGTTTAAAGGGACACAGTAGATAACTTTCTTCGAAATTCGAATTTTGAAGTGGTGAAATTCGTCTGTCAGAAAGGCCCTTTTCAGACTAATTTCATCATTCGAATGTTGCAAGTTCTTATCATTCGTATGTCAATGTTTCATTTCAATAGACTCAAGAACTTAGCTTCTGAAATTCGAATTTCAATGTTCAAAATTCGTCTGTCAGAGAGCAGTTTCTGAAACTTAAATCACTCTTGATCTCAGGTGAACTTTAACACAGTTTCAGACGAATTTCTTCATTTTCTCAAATTTTGTTTTGTTTGAAATTCGAATTTGAAGACTCAAAGTTCGTCTGTTGCAAAGAAGCATCTTTCAGACTTATATGAAGATTCGAATTTTGGAAGTTCAAAATTCGTCTGTCAGAGAGCATTTATCAAACTCAATTTCATTTTGATTTCAGATGCACTTTATCATAGTTTCAGACGAATTTCTTCGATTTTTACAAACTTCATTTTACTTGAAATTCAAATTTTGAAAGTGTGAAGTTCGTCTGTTAGCAAAAGGCCTCTTTTCAGACTAGATGAAAATTCAAATTTTGAACAACCAAAATTCGTCTGACAGAGAGCCATCTCTTCAGACTTATTCAGTTTTAGCTCGAAATTCGAATTTCCAAAGGCAAAGTTCGAATTTCCAACTTGACAGTTTAGCTTAAACTTTCAACATTCGTCTGTTTGTGGGTGTTTTTCAAATATTTGAAGATTTAGCATAAATTTAACATTTTAAAACTTCTTTTCTTCAAATCAAAATCTTTTACCCAGTCATATCAAAAACTAAGGACCCTACAAAAGATTTAATCAGCAAATACACAGAAAATCTTCACTTGAGACAGCTTTGCTCTTGTTTGATATCTTCAATCCAAGCTCTTGAATGTTGGTTTGGAATCATCAAAACTCTTGTTTCAACAATAATTAATTTTAAATTTTTTTAAAAATCCAGTGCAGCACTTCCCCAGATGCGACCAGACAAAGGTGTAGCCAGAATCTTTTTTTTTTCTTGAGGGGTAATTTTTCCATAAAAAAAATAATATATATATATATGAATTTTTAAAATTTTAATTTTAATATTTATTCTAAATATTTTTACATAATAATTGTATAATATTATCTATAGGCAGTAAGATAACAAATCATCTATAATGACAAAAATTTTCAAAAATAAAAAAATATATATGTGAAAAATTTTAATAAAAATTACAAAAAATATTTAAAAAAGGTTCAGTTTTAAGTAATTTGAGATCAAAGTTTATACTCATTTTCTATAAAATTACATTTATAAAATTGGGGATGAATACATGTAGATTAAATATAAAACAGAGTAGAAGTGGTGACCAAAAAAAATAGAGTAGAAGTGAACCTTATAGATGTCAATAGAATTACACTTGTACTAAAACCCCATACCATGATACTTATTCCGAAGAAAAAAATTCTCACTTCATGTTGTCTCTCTATTGCGATCGTCCCGATAAGGAAGCACAGAAACTGGGTCTGCTGAAACTTGTGAATGATTATTGTACTTGTAGCTTCTTTTATTAATACCAAAATAACTTGAGCTAATTTGGTTAGGAGATTACTACAAGCATTTGTATATCCTTCATCTTTTTTATTTTTATTTTTTTAGATGTGCAACTTCTCATGATACTCTAATATGTCAAGTGCTCACCTTTCTTTTCTTCTTCTTCTTCTCATTATTATTTGCCAGAGTGCTTTTCTTTCTTTTCATTTTTGTTGAAATCATTCTAAAGTAAGCCTAGATATTAATATAGCCTACATACCTGTCAGCATATCAGATACCAAAATTCCTTCTGGCACCGTATACCAAAAAAGGAAAAAAAATCCTTCTGGCACTACTGATCTCATCTGACGAAACGATGACCGCTTGAGGCAGAGGAAGAAATTTTAATTGGGGATTTTAAGCAAAAAAACTTTCAACTACATGGTTAGTGGTTTTTTCTGGGAGACATTGGACAATTAGACCAATACCTTAAGAATTTGTTTGGAGAAAAAAGAAATTTCCTTATATTTGCGTCCTTTGGGGAAAAAGACTAGTGATAGGATCATTGCGAGTTTTAACTCTAGTAAATACACTACTTTGCCCATATCTCCTCACAAATGGACTGGGTAGTCGTCATTTGGATACATTGCGATAATAAAATTGAGTGAGCATTATAAAATTCTCAGTCAAATATACTATGTTTGAACTAATGACAATCCAGATTGTCACGAGTGCAGAAAGCATAATTTTATGAGATTGAATTTATTGGGGTGTTTTGGTTCATTATTCTTAACCATGGATTTGAAAATTAAGTCGTAGGTTAGGTACACAGCGTCCCCCAACCACCGGCATAGATTGATCTAGCTTTTCACAACCTTTCTCATCATCAAGGTAGACCAATTTTCATATCAATCTTGCAGAAAATTCATTAGAATATTTACAAATAAGATAAGATAACATAACATCACATTTCTCTCTCTTTCCATTTAACTGCAGCATTATACACAGATCGGGAGTAGTTACACGGCCAACGGCTTAATTTTTAATTGATGAACCACACTTGATCATTAAACCTCCGATGAAGAAATGAAGTCTTTTATTACCCCAATCAGTCGCTTAGCTTTCAAAGGATCACCAATCAACTCCACCCCATGACAACCCTCTTCTTCAAAATCAGCCACCACCCTCACTCCTTTCTCCTCCATTAATCTCACCACTTCTCTTCCTCTGTCAACCAGTGGGTCCCCCTCATTCCCACTCACCATCACCCTCCACCCTACCTCCCTTATCTTCTCCATCTTCTTCGGCCCTTCCCCCACTGTCGGATTGCAGAACTCATGATCACGGTTCGCTCCTTTAGGCAGAGCCATCTCCCACAACAAGTCGCTCACACACACCGGAAAAACAGGGTTCTTCTCCAGCCTCACCTCTGACTCCGTCCTCTGGATTCCACCGAAAAATGGTTGACGCAATATCAGCCCTTTGATCTTCATCGGCTCCAGATCCCGACCTTCCTCAGCCACACGTAGACCTGCATGGTAGGCAATGGTACCCCCAGCGCTATTCCCCATTATGTAACAATTGGAATAGTCAGCGAATTCTCTTAACCAATCATCTGGACTGGTTTTGATCCAGTACAGCGCTTCCACGGCGTCGTCATAGGCCGCCGGTAACCGGTGCTCTGGAGCAAGGCGGTAGTCCACGGAGGCAACCACCGCTTCGATGCCATTTGCCAAGTTGGAACAGAAGTCGTGGAACATGGTTGAAGCTGCACTGAGAAAGACGAAGCCACTTCCATGGAAGAAAGCGATAAGGGGTAACTTCTTGTGGGAGGGATGATCCAGAGCTTTGCGTGGTAGGAATAATCGAACCCAGGTGTTGTTTGATTGGTTAATGGTGAGATCCTTGGTTAGAACAGCGGTGGGAAGGCTTGGATCTGATGCGGCAGATGTGTGTGGGTCTTCAAGCGAGCGAGTGCAAGTACCATCAGGATTGAGGACGATGCGGAGAAGGTGGAAGGGATCAAAGGCTTCAGATGCTGACATGGTAATAGACCTTAAGTGTTGGAGCTTGCTTTGTTTTCTTTAGATGAAGATGAAGATGAAGTCTATTAATTAATTGCGGAAAAAATGCTATGAATCATCGGAAATTTTCTACATACATCAATGATTGATCAATATTGGTCGATAAATGTCATAATCAGTATTCTAGCCACCCATATTGCCGTCAGTTCGATTGTACATTGGTAGGGCCATTAATTGCCACAATCTGGAGTGTGACCTTTATCTACCCTTCTGTGTTTCTGATATGAGAGTATTGCACATTAATGGTGAATTATCAGCTTCTAAAGTTTGATGAAAGTTGTTATTTCTCTGTTGACAATTTTTTTCTTAATGTGTTTCTCTTTTTCATTTTCTATTTTTTTCACCAACGTTTCATTTTCTATTCAATATAAAAAAATTTGGTGAACACCAAGGTAGAGCAAGATTAAAAAAAAAAATTTATTTGCAATCTACAGTCCACTTATCTTTAACCTAAAGAAAGATGAAGTTGGCCAAAAAAAACCTATGTTTCCATTGACCAGCAACATTATTTACTACTGCCCATGATTCTATTACATCGTCTTTCAGCTCTAACAATTCTCTTCCTTTGTTTTTCAGCTCCATTATTTGCTGCTGGCAAAATACATTTCTTAACAATGACAGAAGCTTTATTCACCCTTACAGAGCTCACCAACCAGCCTTACCAAGGTGACTGGACCTCCAACAACCTCCACATTCACCCTCCACTACTACACAAAACCCCAATTTACATCGGTTATTTTAACCTTTTTAAATCGGTTTTAAAAGTGATGTAAAAGCAGGCGATGTAGAAAAAACTGTTTTTATATCGGTTTTTTAACTGATGTGAAAAAATTGCTTTTACATCGGTTTTTAATAGAAAAACCGATGTAGAAAAACTATTTTTACATCGGTTTTTAATACAAAACCGATATAGAAAAATATGCTTTTTATATCGGTTATATTAAAAAACCGATGTAACTTTGAACTTTTTTTTTATGCCGTAATTAGTGTAATTTATATCCAAACCTGAATTTACAACTAAATTTCTAAAATAGTTGAGCAAATTTTATAGCCATAATAGCTATAATGCCAAAAATGATTATTGAGTATATATCTAAAGTGAACTTTTACTAGAGTTATATACCAAAAAATGGTTTAATAGAATTAATGGAAATTGTAAAATTCATATAAGTCTCATAATAAAATATCATATTTCCAATATCACACTAAAATATCCTTAACTATTCCCAAAACACTAAACTAAAATAAATTAGCTCTAGTAGTAAAACATATAAGTCTCCATATCTTATTTATATATCCAAAATACTGAACTAGAATAAAGCAATTATACAGGTCTAGTCGTAAAACATTACATCTTTGTCATTATCCTTGATTGTAGGAAGGGTAACCACCACGTTAGTACTCATACTTCCACTTCCTGTATCCCCATCTGATAGGACAAAAAGTTGAGAGACTCTTCTTTAAATATCAAAGGCATTATATATAACCATATATTCAACATAAATAATTCAAGGAATAGGACAATAAGAAATATATGGATTACAGTAATATAATTTCCATACTTACAAAATTCTCACAAACAGCAGATGAAAAAATGTATAACTTGCAACTAAAAATAAGAAATATCAAGCTTTATAGAAATAAAATTAACTAAAAATTTAAAAAATAAATTCAAGGAGCGTGAATATAGAAATATGTATAACTTGCAACTAATTCAAGGATGAGTGTTTGCATGAATATAGAAATAAATTAAATTAACTAAAAATTTAAAAAATAAATTCAACTAAAAATTAAGAAAAAATAATATAAAAAAAACTCACACAAATGATAAAAACAGAGACTGACGGAGGGAGTAGAGGCGGAGCATAATGGTGACCCATGGAGGGAGTAGAGTGTGTGACGGAGACTGATGGAGGGAGCAAAGTGGATGACGGCGGCAATCGCGTAGGAGGAAGCTTCAATCTGTTCGTGGGTTTCAATCGAGAAAGTGAGGTCAAGTGCGAGAGGGAAGGAGCGTGGACAGCGATGGCGTTCAAGAGAGAGGTGACCACCGTGTGTGATAAGGAAGTAGTGTGGTGGCAATGGAGATCTAGAGGAAATGGACGAGTGTGGGAGTGGCAAGCCAAGAGCAATTCTAGAAGAAGAAGACCGCGTTTAGAGGGAGCTAAAATTTGAAACTTAATTTCGAGCGCTGATAAGGGAGGGAAATTGATAAAAACAAAAAGTTTTACATCGGTTTTTTATTAAAAACCGATGTAAATTTTTTTTGAAAAATTTATATTAAAAACAAAAAAAAACTAAAAGTTTTACATCGGTTTTTTATATAAAACCGATGTAAATTTTCTTAAAAAAATTTGTATAAAAAACGGAAAGAAACTAAAAGTTTTACATCGGTTTTTTATATAAAACCGATGTAAATTTTTTTAAAAAAATTTATATAAAAAAAGGAAAGAAATGATTAATAAGAGAGAAAATTTACATCGATTTATTATAAAAAACCGATGTATAAATTTTTACATTGGTTTTTTATATAAAACCGATATAAATATTACGAATATAATAAATAATCATTTTCCATTGATAAAATGATAAATCATACTTGTATATAAATATGTTAATATAAAAATCTAATCATAATCCTATATTTTTATATTACTTGCATATTTTTGTTTAGTTTTATTAATTGAAGAATCAATATATTGTAATATAAAAATCTAATATAGTCATATAGTTCTTATATGTAGGACGAAAATAATTTAAGCGGAAATTCAAATTTATATTGATTTTAAAAAAAAACTGATGTAAATATCATATATAGATATATGAAAATATATTAATTTATACTTCTTTACAAATATTATAATATAAAAATCTAATTATAATCATATAGTATTACATATTTTTATTTATTTAACTTTAATATATCATTTTAATTCTTAAGAAAATTATATTTCTATATAATTGAAAATTTAAGTTGATCATGTACTAAAAATATAAAGATAGAAAAAAATATGAAGACATGATGGTATCAGTTTCTCTTAAAAATCGAAATAAAAATTAAATAATAAAAAAATATGTTAAAATATATTGTAATAGATTACGTAATGTAATTATATTTTTATTTACTCCCATTAATATAAATTTTATTACGATAAACATGTTTATATCGGTTTTATTAAAAAACCGATGTAAAAAGACATAAAACTATAAATTTATTTACAAAATTGCCACCGGTCATTATTTTATATCGGTTTTTTTTTAACCGATATAAATAACCGATATAAAAATCACTTTTTGTAGTAGTGCTCACACACCAACATAGCAAACCTGCAATGTTTTGCACATGTCACTGAAAAAGGTCAATATGATGAAGCACTATCATGTTTCAGTTGATCCCAGCTCTTGGTTCCATTGCCATTGCTGCTCGTAGTCTTAAGTTCTTATGCGTCTCATTTGCTTGCTATTTATCAAGCTTAATTCAGCAAGCACATAAATTCTTTATGGAGGCAAATGAATACGGTGATGCAAGAGACTTTGATTTTGTTGGGAAAGCTGTGTATATATACTAGATGGGTTGCCGCTAGATCATTTTGTTCACGAAGCTACAAAGTTTCTCAACACAGAAGTGGGCAACTGCTGGTGGTTTGGGCTACCAGATATTTACAAACTTTGTTTGAGAAAAACATCTTCCTTAATCTCCAATCAACCATGATATCTCTCTCTCTATACTTGCCCTTCTTACTTGTATCACTCTAAATGCTCTCCTCTTGAAATACCAGATTATTGGTTTGAGAGAGATATGGAAGCTGTCTTCAAACCCATGAGCACAGATTGTTCTCTCCAAAAACAAAAATTCTTAGTGGATCTTCTCTATCAACAAATACAACAACAACAACAACAACATTAGTCTTATCCTACTATGTGGGGTCGGCTACATGGATCATATGACGCCAATGAGCTCTATCAAACACCATCTCCTCAGATAAATCATTTCTCAAAAGGTCATTCCTTATAACTTCGCTTAATGTCCTTTTTTATCTTCCTCTACACCTTTTGATTGAGCTCCAGGCCATTTGCCCTAGCCTAATTACTGAGGGCTCGGGTGTAAACGAGAAAGGAGCAGAGAAAGCTTGAGAGGGGAGCATGGAGTCTGAGAGAGCAACAGCACACAAGCACGAAAAAGGCAGAGGGAGACATGCACGAGAACGGGAGATAGAGGGAGGATGCGTGAGAGGAAAGCAACACCTAGGAAGTTTAGGGCTAAAAAGGCGAGAGTCCCAATTTCAGAGGCCGAGGGATGGCCGATTGAAAGGAGATGGAGAGCACGATGGAGTGGGAAGGAGAGGCAAAGCCGTGCGAGAAACTGAAGGAGCAAGCAAAGGGAGTTGGAGCTCAGAGAAAAAGGACCGAGGGTTCAGCACGGAAAAGCGAGAAGCAGAGGGCCACGCAAGCTCGCGAACTAAGGGAACAGAGGATGTCACGAGGATTGGAATGGATCAAATTTCGGTACTCACATAGGTAATGACTTCGCACTCTCCTTTCTTTACTGTTTGCTTCAATGTTGAGATGAATGGCTGAGCATGACACTTCTTGGTTGGCACTATATGTGTGTATGAAAACTATACTTTGCTTCTTGCACACATGCTGGCTTTTTTCTGAACCATTTCAGCATTTGGGTCTTCAAAGATTGTATAGCGTCCTGTTCTATGTGATGTGTCCATTTTATACATATAAAATACCCACATTTAAGCTCTAAATTATATTTAAATATGTTTATATTGGTATATTTTAGCATGAATTTACATATTTTTGCATTTCATGACTTTATAAGCTCATTTGGAAGCATTCGGAGCAAAAACATCACAAATCGTTCATGCTGAAAAGTTATGACATCCTTCTGTATTTTGATCATAACACTCACATATGAACTCCGATTGAGGTGATTTATAATGCGTTGGAAAGCTAAGACACAGAGCTACATCTTTCATGTTTTGAGTTTTCCCAAATTCCAACGTTATCATGGAGAAAATCTAACTCAAAGTGTTAACACGAGCTGATAACATCATAAAGCTGCTGTCCGTACAACAGTGACCACCCGGCGCCGGGTCAACTCGGATTTTCACGTTTTTCAGCATGTTAGAAGCACCCGGCGCCGTATCAATTAATTTTATAGTTACCCGGCGCCGGGTCATGCAATGGGGGGTCCGTGAAACGTGTTTTGATGATATTTTGGGCTTTTATGGGTTTTTAAAATTTTTCTATATAAAGATACACCATAAAAACACAACGGGACATTCAGAAACGCACTCAGAAGCCAGAGAACACCATTCTAAACGCATCTGGGAGCAACTAGGAGTATCATATAGAGAGAAAGCAAGGAGATTTGGGGAGTATATAAGCAAGATTATATTTTTCTTTATAAACTCTTCCTTTTTGTTATTCTTATTATGATTTGGGATTTTAGTTTTAGTTTTGATTTGATTTTTATTTATATGAGTAGCTAAATTTCCCAGTCAGGGGTAGGGATGTAGGCTGATTGGGATGGATTGTATTTGTTTCTCTAGTTAAGACTCTTTGATTTGTTCTTCAAGTTATATTTAATTTATCTTTTTATTATATTTATCTCTTTTATTCGTTCATGTGGATTTTATACTTGATCACTATAGAATCTAATTAATGGGTAAACTTGATGGACTGAGAGGTGAAGAGTGAACCTAGATATAGAGAGATAAACATGAATAACTAATCTAGAGATAGAATTAGGAATTCATGGTGATATATGTTGTAGTTTTCAAGATTTAATTAGAAAATTTAGTTGCGCGAGAGCGAATTGAATCCTAATTAAATTAGGACTAATTAACCGAGAGGTAATTAGGACGCTTTAAAAATAACAATCACTATAATTATATAGAGTCTAACTAAGAAATAAAATTTAGTTATCTCATAAGGTGAATCCTGATCCCTTGACGCTTCTAGAACTGAATCAAACTCAGACTTCATTTTGTTTTCTATTTCTTTTCTTTTTAATTTGAATTATCAATTTCATTATCAATTAATTTTTGGGATTAAAAGTTTGGACTATAAATTTACTACCTCTCTTGGGTTCGACCTCTGGAATACTCTGGAGACTTTTTATTACTGCGATCGACCCTGTATACTTGCAGGATCCCGATCAAGTTTTTGGCGCCGTTGCCGGGGATACGCATTACAAATGCGAGATCTTCGCGTCAAAAGAGAGTATAACGGCCCAAGAAAAGCAAACAAATCCCCAGATAAAATTGAAGCACAAAGTGCGGGGAAATTAAATAAATCCTTGTTGATCTCCATTGCACATGAGTTGAGTTGAGGTTTATGCATAACTGATTGAGATATTTTAAGTTCTTAAATAAGTGTTGTAATTTTTCTTCTTCTTGCTTAGTTGGCTGTCTACATTTGTCACATGCTAGGTATACACACACACATACAAAAGTCTCATGGACTAATGGGAATGATAAGTGAGTTGCTATTGAACCTAATGTTTGATTTGTTAAGTACTCCTTTTATTTATATTGGTGAAGAACTATCACTAGTAAAGAGAAGTAAGTTTAATAAATCTAGAAATAACTTTATGAGTGCAGCACAATTTTAGTCTTGCTTGAGGACAAGCAAAGGTTCAAGTGTGGGGGGGTTTGATGTGTCCATTTTATACATATAAAATACCCACATTTAAGCTCTAAATTATATTTAAATATGTTTATATTGGTATATTTTAGCATGAATTTACATATTTTTGTATTTCATGACTTTATAGGCTCATTTGGAAGCATTCGGAGCAAAAACATCACAAATCGTTCATGCTGAAAAGTTATGACATCCTTCGGTATTTTGATCATAACACTCACATATGAACTCCGATTGAGGTGATTTATAATGCGTTGGAAAGCTAAGACACAGATATACAACTTTCATGTTTTGAGTTTTCCCAAATTCCAACGTTATCATGGAGAAAATCTAACTCAAAGTGTTAACACGAGCTGATAACATCATAAAGCTGTTGTCCGTACAACAGTGACCACCCGGCGCCGGGTCAAGTCCGTACGGCGCCGGGTCAACTCGGATTTTCACGTTTTTCAGCATGTTAGAAGCACCCGGCGCCGTATCAATTAATTTTATAGTTACCCGGCGCCGGGTCATGCAATGGGGGGTCCGTGAAACGTGTTTTCATGATATTTTGGGCTTTTATGGGCTTTTAAAATTTTTCTATATAAAGATACACGATAGAAACACAACGGGACATTCAGAAACGCACTCAGAAGCCAGAGAACACCATTCTAAACGCATCTGGGAGCAACTAGGAGTATCATATAGAGAGAAAGCAAGGAGATTTGGGGAGTATATAAGCAAGATTATATTTTTCTTTATAAACTCTTCCTTTTTGTTATTCTTATTATGATTTGGGATTTTAGTTTTAGTTTTGATTTGATTTTTATTTATATGAGTAGCTAAATTTCCCAGTCAGGGGTAGGGATGTAGCCTGATTGGGATGGATTGTATTTGTTTCTCTAGTTAAGACTCTTTGATTTGTTCTTCAAGTTATATTTAATTTATCTTTTTATTATATTTATCTCTTTTATTCGTTCATGTGGATTTTATGCTTGATCACCATAGAATCTAATTAATGGGTAAACTTGATGGACTGAGAGGTGAAGAGTGAACCTAGATATAGAGAGATAAACATGAATAACTAATCTAGAGATAGAATTAGGAATTCATGGTGATATATGTTGTAGTTTTCAAGATTTAATTAGAAAATTTAGTTGCGCGAGAGCGAATTGAATCCTAATTAAATTAGGACTAATTAACCGAGAGGTAATTAGGACGCTTTAGAAACAACAATCACTATAATTATATAGAGTCTAACTAAGAAATAAAATTTAGTTATCTCATAAGGTGAATCCTGATCCCTTGATGCTTCTAGAACTGAATCAAACTCAGACTTCATTTTGTTTTCTATTTCTTTTCTTTTTAATTTGAATTATCAATTTCATTATCAATTAATTTTTGGGATTAAAAGTTTGGACTATAAATTTACTACCTCTCTTGGGTTCGACCTCTGGAATACTCTGGAGACTTTTTATTACTGCGATCGACCCTGTATACTTGCAGGATCCCGATCACTATGCTTGCATGACAAATGTTTGACAAAATGCCCATGAGGATTTCACTTGTTTAAGGAATGGTATTTTATGAAATGTGACGTTTGGTCATGTCTCTTCTTAAAGCTTATCACATCCTTTAAAGCGTGGTCATGCTATTGGAATTTGAGAGTTAGAGAGCATAGTAGTTAAGTTGCCATTTTCCCTTTACTGAAACTCATTTAATTTTGGAGGCTAGTGAGCCCTTTTTCCTTTTTGTTTCTATTTGTGAATCTGAATGCTTTTGGGATGATGCTATGCCGCTTCGTATATTTTAATGGTCTCAGATATCATACACGCACCTTGGGTCATTTGGGCAAAACTTAAGGATATTCTATCACTGATTCTCTTGTCTTGCTTAAGTTTAATGAAATGCTCAGTCAACTTTGGTTTTGCATGGGGAGGCATGTTTTAAGTGTTATATTCATGTTCTTGTTTCTAGCCTCAAGTCATGCCCATTACACCTTACTTTGACATTATAAGCTTGTCATTGCTATCACAAACTTGGTGGATCTGTATTATGCCTAGAAAGACTATCACAGGTCCACGCTCTTTGCATATGATGTGATTGGTTGTTGCAAGCGTTTATTTGCTTTTAAACACCTAAAGTAGTCGTGTGACCAAGTCTTTCTAGGGAAACCTTGACTTTATTGCTGTATATCTCCATTCAATTGTGGGCTTAAGCTTTTAGAGTGATCTTGTGATCATAATTTTTTGTACCTAAATGGTAAGTGAGTTGCCGCATGTTTATACATTATTATTGTTGAATCAAGTATTTTGATAATTCCAAACCAACTTTCCAAAGCTTGGAGAGAAGATATTAGAGGTGCACAAATGATCTCAAGTGGAGAAATTCAAGAAAAATCAGCACAAGAATAGATGTAGAATCTACAGCCATGTTTAAATTGAGTAAAAGACTTTGAATTGGTAAAATGATGTTTTAAAACCATGATTCTATGTTAATCCATGGAATATTTGAAAAATACCCACTAACAGACGAAGTTTGAAACATTTATACTGATATGCTGTTTTGAAAATTCGAACTTTGGATTTGGAAATTTAAATTTCGTATTGAAAATGAATAAGTCTGAAAAGAGCCTTCTCTGACAAACAAACTTTGACTTGAGAAATTTGAATTTTGAATCCTGTCTAAAAAGAGCTTTCTCTGACAGACGAACTTTGACTTTTGAAAATTCAAATTTTAGACAAAATACAACTTATGAAAAATGAAAAATTCGTCTGAGGATATGTCAAAGTTCATCTAAAAACTGAGTTTGGAAAGAACATCAAAATGACTCACTGATAGACGAACTTTGAATATGAAAATTCAAATTTCAGAAATAGAGCTTGTGAGTCTGTTATAATGATATGTTGACATACGAATGATAGTATTCAGAAATTCGAACTTTGTATTAAGTCTGAAAAGAGGCCTCTCTGACAGACGAACTTTGCATTTTGAAAATTTGAATTTCGAATAGATGAACTATTGTGCCTTATTAAACTACCCACTGACAGACGAATTTTAGGTATCAAAATTCGAATTTCAAAGGCACTATAGCAAAATGGAACAATTGTTCATACTTTCCAGAAGAACTTTAAACTTGAAAATTCGTATGTTCCAATATAGAAACATTTTTCAAAGATCAAAATTCAAACTTTGTTTCATGATAGACGAACTTCGAATGTTCAATGTTGAAGTCTTTAGCTTTCGGTCTCTTTGAAATTCGTCTGTTGACTAACCAAAATTCGAACTTTGAGTGTCAGGAGCATTAAATGCGGTTGGTGAACGGATAGTTTTTCAGAGTAACCATTGGGTAACTTCTCCAACGGATAGATTTTGTCTCTAACGTATAGTTAAGACCTAAATCTATAAATATAACATCATTTGAAGTTGTGGATAACGAATTTAACTTTGTATATACTGAAACTCTGTCAAATCATCAACTCAAAGTCTCTTACTCACACATACTTCATTATTTGTACTCCAACTTTCATATATACTCTGATTAAGAGAGTTTATCTATTGTAAATAATCTTATCTTTATCTGGAAGAAAGATTTTCTTGTGAGAGGATATCTCAAAGGATTGGAGAAGCACTTAGCTAGAGTGCAAAGAGAGAAAGTGTGAGCTCTAAAAATAGAGTATCATAGTTGTACTGTGGCATTTGCAAGAAGTCCACTAAATTCTTACAAGATAGTGAAAAATCTCAAGTGGTGGTTTGAGGACTAGACGTAGGTCAAGATTAAGTGACCGAACCAGGATAAATATCCGTGTCTTCCCATCTTTATTTCTACTCTTAATTGTTATTCACTTATACTATATTTTACTGTCACATTTACTTTCTTCACTTTATTGATATTTTGCAAAAAATTTCAACCTTCCTAATTCACTCCTTATTAGGAAGCCAGCATATCTAACAATTATAGGGTTGGAAAATGACCATATGGCTACATTTTTCTACCAAGAAATTTCTGATTTGGCTGCTGCATGTTTGGATACTTTTATTGACAATAAGAAACAATCACATATCATGAGTTTCTATCATAAACTTTGGATTTATTACTACATGGGTATAGTGCGGTTTTAAACCTTTAAAATGTCCATTTGACTACATTTTCCATGAAAAGGCTCTGTCATCTAGTTGTATATATAGTTCTTGGTTTGAATATGAAGTGTTTCCTTTTAGGCCATGTTTATACACAAATCATGCATTCTATTGCTCTATTTGCTTTTATGTGAAAAAAGTGTATTCATCCACATTTTTTTGACTCAAATCCCCTGCATTTTTGTGGTTGTGAGGTTGCTGATTCTTTCTTTAACCTAAAAGGATAATCCATGGCAACATCTGTATGGAGGAATAATGATTTGGACTTCTTAAGCGCTAATAGTTTCGGTGTTCTATAAAGAAATATCATTCTAGATGCGTTGGCTTAATTTTAAGGTGAATACTATAATCCATTCCTTTTTTATCTTTTTCGAGCACTATGGGAGCATGAACCAAGTTTGAGAAAAATCAAGGCCATTATCATCAAGCCAAGCATGAGAAATGGAAGCTATCATCTTCAAAGTAAAGGACAAAGAAGAAGATTTAGTTTTTTTCTTTATCTCATCTCCTATAAACATTGTTGTAGTAATATTAGAAGTAATGTATTTTGCATATTAACACATACCATTACAAAATTATAAATGTTTTAAACATTTGGCATAATATATGTTCTTTTATTTGCTTTTAAAAAATTGGTCATGAGGGTTTTTAGAGTTTTCGCAGACCTCTAAAACAGTCATACTGTGTGAGCCTACGGAGTTGCACGAGTGTATTGTGAATGTATATTTATAATAGGTCCTAATGATCTTTCCCTTCAAAATTTTATTTTCTCATAAAAAATAAATAAAATAATAAAATGAATAAATAAATAATTGACTTAATAATTACGCCACATGAGTTTTTGAAACTCACGCAGGTATCAAAGTTTACTGAATTATCATGTGAGATTGCAAATCCACGTAAATATATCAGTTAAATAACTTTCTTTTAAGAAAATGATTATATTTCATAAAAAAATAAATTATGATAACATAACAAGTTTTTTTTCAATTTTATTTAAAAATATATAGTAAAATCATCATTTGAAAATAAAAAATACTAGTATTTTCTAAATTTTTACTTTAAATGTATAATAAAATCTTTTTACTGCGAGATTTAGAACTTTTGCAGGTAATTAAGGAATCGATTTATCGGTTATGACTGTGAGTCTGCAACAGATAGATTGATTTTCCTTTTTAAAGAAAACTTTTCAAAAGTATAAAAAATATGATGGTTTTTCAAAAGTAAAAAATAAATAAAGGTATTTTTAAAAAAACTAAAGAAAAATAAAAAATATTTTCGAACAAAATAAAATAAGCATAAGTAAGCGGAATTAAATTATCTTTTTGTAAATTAAAACACATTAATCCAATCTCAGAAAATTGTTTTGTTTGCAAAAAGTTAAATTATTTTCAATCAACTTTCTCTTATTACAAAATTATACAAAATTACAATTAAAAAAATGTTCATCAATTGACACATATTTCTAGACTGAACTACATGAATTTTAATCCCCATCGCAGAGAATGTACGCCTCAAACTCTGATTCTAGGTCAAGTCCGCGCTTATAAATAAATAAATATTTTTCAAATTTTCTCAATTCCTTTTTTCCCATTTTTTTCTTAATCTCCTTAATTTTTAATTTAATTTATTCTCTTTATTTTGTTTCCCAAATTTTCTTAATTTTTTATTCTACCTTTATTCTCTCATGTGAATGATAAAAGGAAAACCAAAATACTTTTAAAGTCATATTAATTTGCACAATTAACGTAAGGTAATCGTTCCTATGAATGGGTGTCGTGGGGTGCCTAACAACTTCCCCATGCACAATCGACTCCCGAATCCAACTTTGATTACGCTGACTATTTTTTCCTCCTTAATTCGGTTTACCAAGATTTTTCCTCAAATTTTTGGTAGCTACTTCTCACAAGTCGATTTCTATCAGGAAACTCGATTTGTCTCACTCCTGTCTCTTTTTACTTTTGTCACATTTGTCCGGATGCAACAACAATGCAAAAGTTTTGAGGATCACTTATCATAATTTTGGCAAATATAAGTATTAAAAAATGTTTTCATAATCCATAGGGATTGAAGTAGAGTCACTAAAGGTTTAAGGTCATATGATTAATATAATTATATATATATATATAATTTTTTTCTTATTTAAAGTTCATAATCTAACAATGAATTGAAATTAAGTTATATATTAAAAAGAATAAAATATATTAACCTCCTCTCAGTATTATTGAAGTTATAAAGACCTTCCCTCAGTATTACTGAAGTTATAGAGATCCCCCTCTATTTTCAAAACATACACTCCAATTTAATACCGTTTAATAATATTCTTTTTTTTTATAAGAAAGCATGCACAAACTACTTAGCTAATAGTCCCAATACAATGACCCGAGTCCATACTAAGAGCATTTAAAATAGAAACAAGGGGCGTAAGAAATCAAGTAATCCCCAACAAACAACTAAGAGCCTCTTTGGCAAGCAAGTTAGCTACCCCATTTATCTCACGGGGACTTCAGGTAAGGCTTGCGTTCCATTCATGATCCAACAATTCTCAAAGTTCTTGTAACAGCTCTGCATCTTGACTCTCCTCCATAACACTGCTCTTGTCGGCCTCCACCAACTCCATGCAATCTGTCTCAACAATAACCTCACTCCACTTCATGTCCCATGTGATCTTCAAGCTCCAAATCGCTCCCTAAAGCTTAGCTTGGAAGCTGCTACCCTCCCCAATATTAAACATAAAACCTCCTAACACCTCTCCCACATGATTTCTTGCAATCCCTCCACATGTTGCACGTGAACTACGGCCGTTGTAAGCACCGTTGATGTTGAACTTGATAACCCCATTGGGAGGGGTTCTCCAACCTTCCTCATCCACCCTCGCATGTCTTGTTGACTGTAACGAGACACCCAACCATCGAACTACTGCCCTTACTTTTGCAATAACATCATTGGGTCAAGCCTCAATACCCTCAAACACGGGACAGTTCCTAGTCAACTAGATTTGTCAGTAAGCAATAGTAAACCATGTATCCTATCTCACTCCATTCATCATCTCCCTCTTCCAAAAGTTCCAAAAAAACCAACATTCATGCTCATTCCTGGAGAAGAACACGTGCCTTAGTTTCACAGGTAGTAGCCATTGCCAAACCCCCTTGCCACTTTGCAATCTCTTATAGCATGCAGCAATGACTCCATAACACCATCACACACCGAGCAGTACTCCAACATTACAAGACTGTGTCGAACTCAAGCTTCATTTGTGAGAATCCTACCTCGAGCATCGAGCCATAAGAAGACCCTACAATGTTGAGGAACCTTGAGCCTCCAAATATATTGCCACAACCCTTGTCGCCTTCCGTCACCATTCGGGCACAGACTTGTGTAGGTCAATTTGGTGGAGAAAACCCCTGTGCTAGTCCACTTCCATATAGGCACGTCCTCATTAATTGCTGCTATGCAGCTGCCTCTCAATCCTAGTAATCTCGCGAAACATGGATTCCAGGAGCACTTGCGCAAATCTTTCCGATTTCCAACCACTTGAGTCCATAATGAAATCTTTAACAGACAGCTCGAAATCCTCCTCTGAAACCTGAGACATCACTTACTCAATCAAGGGTTCTTGATGTGAACCCAACTATCCCTCCAGAACCTTATCTTATGTCCACTACCCACCCTCCATGCAGTGTTGGAAATTTAAACTGAACTGGCATATTGGAAATTCGAACTTTGCCTTAGGAAATTTGAATTTCGGGCTAAAACTGAACAAGTCTGAAGAGATGTCTCTCTGTCAGACGAATTTTCTTCTCCAAAATTTGAATTTTCATCTAAGTCTGAAAGAAGCCTTTTAGTGACATATTGAATCAAGAGTTTTGATGATTCCAAACCAACATCCAAGAGCTTGGATTGAAGATATCAAAGGAGATCAAAGTGCTTCAAGTGAAGAATTTGAAGAGTCTTTGATGCTAGATCTTTTGTAGGATCTTTAGTTTTAGTTGTGATTGGGTAAAAGATTTTGATTTGAGAAAAAGATGTTTTCAAACCTTGATTTTGTGTTAAATCTTGACTTATTTGAAAAACACCGACAAACAGACGAAGTTTGAAAGTTTAAACTTAACTGTCAAGTTGGAAATTCGAACTTTGCTTTAGGAAATTTGAATTTCAAGCTAAAACTGAATAAGTCTAAAGAGATGGCTCTCTGTCAGACGAATTTTGGTTGTTCAAAATTTGAATTTTCATACAAGTGTGAAAGAAGTTTCCTTGAAACAGACGAATTTTGTATCTTCAAAATTTGAATTTCAGACAAAACAAAACTTGAGAAAATAGAAGAAATTCGTCTGAAACCATGTTAAAGTTCATCTGAGATCAAGAATGATTTAAGTTTCAAAACTGCTCTCTGACAGACGAACTTTGAACATTGAAGTTCAAATTTTAGAAGCTAAGTTCTTGAGTCTGTTGAAGTGAAACATTGACATACGAATGATAAGAACTTACAATATTCGAATAATGAAGTTAGTCTGAAAAGAGTCTCTCTGACAGACGAACTTCACTCTTCAACATTCGAATTTCGAAGAAAGTGAACTACTGTACCTCTTTGAACGTTCTACAGACAGACGAATTTTGGGTTTCCGAAATTCGAATTTCGAAGACACTGTAGAAAATTAAAAACACTGTTCACACTTAATCGAAAAACTTTCCTCTTGAAAATTCGTATATCACATTGTGAAAATGTTTTGTAAGTTTCAAAATTCGAATTTCACTTCATGAACAGACCAACTTCGTGCTGTAACGTTGAAAGCTTTAACCTTCGGTTCCTTCGAAATTCGTCTGTTGGCCAACCAAAATTCGAATTTCAGTATGTCAGAAACATTAAATGCGGTTGGTAAACGGATAGTTTTTCAGAGTAACCATTGGATAACTTTCCCAAGATTTTGTCTCTAACGGACATTTAAGACCTAAATCTATAAATATAACATCATTTGAAGTTGTGGGTAACGAATCAAACTTGTATATACCGAATTTCTGCTGAATCTTCTTCTCAAAAGCTTTTACCCTCTCAACTTCAATATCTGTACTTTAACCTTCATATCTACTCTATTCAAGAGAGTTATATCATTGTAAACAATCTACTCTTCATCTGGAAGATAGATTTACTTGTGAGGGGAAATCACAAGGGGATTGGGAAGCACATTGTGAAAGTGCTTAGAGTGTTTGAGAGAGCTCCAGAAACAGAGCATACTCGTGTACTGTGGCATTAGCAAGAAGCCCATTGAATTCTTGCTGTATAGTGGATAAATCTCAAGAGTTGTCTTGGGGACTGGACGTAGGTCAAGTGGATAGACCGAACCAGGATAAATCACTGAGTTTTCTTCTCCTTATCTTTACTTTTTAGCTTGCTCTGTTTTATACGTTGCTTCCCTTACACTATACTATATTCACCCATTTCATTTTGTGCAGAGAAATTTCAATCTTCCCAATTCACCCCCCTCTTGGGAAGTTAGCCTTGCTAACATGACAGACGAACTTCAGATCTTCAAAATTCAAATTTCAGATAAAATGTAGTTTGAGAAAACCAAAGAAATTCGTCTGAAATAATCTGAAATCAAGATGAAATTGAGTTTCAAAAAATACTATCTGACAGACGAACTTTGGCTTTCCAACATTCGAATTTTCATATAAGTCTGACAGTGGCTTCTTTGAAACATACAAACTTTGAGTCTTCAAAATTCGAATTTCAGACAAAACACAACTAATGAAAATAGAAGAAATTCGTCTGAAACAATGTTAAAGTTCATCTGAGATCAAGAATAATTTAAGTTTTAAAACTGCTTTCTGTCAGACGAACTTTGAACATTAAAATTTGAATTTCAGAAGCTAAGGTTGTGAGTCTGTTGGAATGAAATGTTGACATATGAATGACAGAGTTTTGTAACTTCGAATGTTGAAATTAGTCTGAAAAAAATATCTCTGACAGACGAACTTCACTTCTTTAAAATTCGAATTTTGAAGAAAGTGAACTACTGTGCCTCCTTGAACTACAGACAGACGAATTTTGGGGTTCCAAAATTCGAATTTCGAAGGCACTGTAGAAAATTGAAAACACTGTTCACTCTTAACCGAAAAACTTTCCTCTTGAAAATTCGTATGTCACATTGTGAAAATATTTTGTAAGTTTCAAAATTCGAATTTCACTTCATGAACAGACGAACTTCGTGCTGTAACGTTGGAAGCTTTAACCTTCGGTTCCTTCGAAATTCATCTGTTGACTAACCAAAATTCGAATTTCAGTATGTCAGAAACATTAAATGTGATTGAAAAATGGATAGTTTTTCAGAGTAACTGTTGGATAACTTCCCCAACGGATAGATTTAGTCTCTAATGGATAGTTAAGGCCAAAATCTATAAATACAACATCATTTGAAGTTGTGGGTAACGAATCAAACTTGTATATACCGAATTTTTGCCAAATCTTCTTCTCAAAAGCTTTTAACCTCTCAACTTCAATATCTGTACTTTAACCTTCATATCTACTCTACTCAAGAGAGTTATATCTTTGTAAACAATCTACTTTTTATCTGGAAGATAGATTTACTTGTGAGGGGAAATCACAAGAGGATTGGGAAGCACATTGTAGAAGTGCTTAGAGATTGAGAAAGCTCCAGAAACAGAGCATACTTGTTGTACTGTGGTATTAGCAAGAAGCCCGTTGAATTCTTGCTGTATAGTGAAAAATCTCAAGAGTTGTCTTGGGGACTGGACGTAGGTCAAGTGGATAGACTGAACCAAGATAAATTACTGAGTCTTCCTCTCCTTATCTTTACTTTTCAGCTTGCTCTGTTTTATATGTTGCTTCCATTACACTGTGCTATCTTCACCCATTTCATTTTGTGCAGAAAAATTTCAATCTTCCCAATTCACCCCCCTCTTGGGAAGTCAGCCTTGCTAACAAGTGGTATCAGAGCCCGGATTCCCATTCAAAGGATCTCACAGTCCGGGAATTAAGATGACTGGCTTTGGAGAAAGTATACTTCCTGAAGGGAACAACACTAATAGACCACCAGGCTTCAGTGGAGAACATTATGGGTACTGGAAGATGAAGATGCAGATTTACCTCCAATCAATTGATCTTGATATCTGGTCAGTCATTGAGAAAGGAGATTTCGTCCCAATGACTCTAACTGAAGATGGAAGACACAAAGAGAAGCTAGAAGCAGAGTGGAATGGGGAAGACAGAAGGAGAGTCCTGCTAAATTTCAAAGCAAAGCATTGTTTAGTCAGTGCCTTGAACCAAGACGAATTCTACAGAGTCTCATAATGCTTCACTACAAAAGGGATGTGGGACACTCTGTAGATTGTACATGAAGGAACAACTGGGGTCAGAGAGAACAGACTAAACACATGCATTGGAGAGTATGAAAGCTTCAGAATGACTGAAGGAGAAACTGTAAAGGAGCTGCAAAAGAGATTCACCCTCATTGCGAATCAACTGAAAAGCCTGGGAAAGGAGTACACTCAATCTGAAAAAGTAAGAAAGATACTCAGAGCTCTTCCTCTGGAATGGCAGCCCAAGGTGACAGCAATAGAGGAAGCCAGAGGAGAATCAATGGCCTCTGTCACAGCTCTTTTTAGCAGCCTTGAGGAGTATGAAGGAAAAATGAAAGCTCTCAAGGAAGCTGGACAGGACAGAAAGAAGAAAGGCCTAGCCCTTAAAACTGCTAAAGAAAAGGAAGAAGAATCTGACAAAGGAACTGAGCTGGATGAAGAAACTCTGGCTATGATGGTCAGAAAATTTGAAAGATTCTACAGCAAGAAGAAGAACAAGAGATTCTTCAAGAAGGTAGCAGCTGGTGAAAGCAAGAAAGAGGCAAAAGAACCTGTGACTTACTATGAGTGCAAGAAGTAGGGATACATCAAATGGGATTATCCTCAATTCCTCAAAAAGCAGGAAAAAGATAAGAGAGTTGCTGACAAACGAAAGAAGAAGAAAGCCTACATCTCATCAATATGGGGCAACAACTCTGATGAGGAGGAAAAGGATGAGGATGAGATTGCCAACATTTTCCTGATGGCACTTGCTTCTGAAGAAGCCGAACCCTCATGCAGCAGTGATCAGGAAGAAGAGGTATATGAATCTGAACCTTCCCATTCTGAGTTACTTGATGCATTTCATGAGCTTCATGATGAGTTTATTAAAGTTGCTAAAGAACTAAAACTGGCAAAGAGAAAGATTAATAAACTGAAATCTCAAAGCAACATTTCTGAAATTACCTCTCTACCTACTGCTGAATCTGTTTGCTGTACTTCATGCATTGAACTAAAGCAAACTAATGATTACTTAGTAAAAAGCATGTTAAGGCTCACTAGAGGTAAAGATATGTTGTTTGCCTTGATGGGGAGCCAAAGAATATCACAAGGAAAAGCTGGTCTTGGCTATGACCAATGTGCTGTCAAGGAAAAGATTAGGAAGAAAAACCAGAATGCATACATGAGATATTTTGTGCATGCTGAGAGCAACAGAAAGAAAGATCACATGTCATGTCGCATTGAAACATATAATCAACCAAAGCATGCAAGACAAAAGTATTATCTGCATTGTTTTCTACTTGCTTCTCAATCTAGCAGTCCCTTCACTACCTGTCATTTCTGTAACAAAAAAGGACATATTTCCAGTTCTTGTGCTTTGAAGAAAAATGGACTTGGCAGGAAAGTTGAATGGGTTCCCAAAGTTGCATCTGCATCTAGGGAAAAATCTACTGACTGAAAAAGGACCCAAGCAAATTTAGGTACCTAAAAGGAAAACATAAACATTATTTTGCAGGTCTGTCTCAAAGCTAAGAAGAGCAACAAATGGTATATGGACAGTACTTGCTCAAGTCACATGACTGGTGATAAGGAGAAGTTCATCACCCTTAAAGACAAGAAAGGAGGAAAGGTAACCTTTGGAGGTGATCAATATGACAAAGTTGTTGTTATTGACATTGTGGGCAAAAATCTGGAAACATCCATTGAAGAGGTGCTGTTTGTGATTGGCCTCAACCACAATTTGCTGAGCATGAGTCAGACCTGTGATAAAGGAAATTGGGTGCTGTTTGACTCAAAGTTTTGCCTGGTTATCAGGAAAAGTGATCACAAAGTAATCCTCAAAGCTCAAAGGGATGGTAACTGTTATACTATTGATCTTGATGAACTTCCTCGCTTGGATTCTGTATGTTTAAGTAGTCAGGATAATGATAGTTGATTATGGCATAAGAGATTAGCTCATGTTAACATGAATCAATTGTCTAAACTGGTTAAAAATGAACTAGTAACTGGCCTGCCAAAAATATCTTTTGAAAAGGACAAAGAATGTGATGCATGCATAGGAGGGAAACAAACTAAATCATCTTTTAAATCTAAAAATGTAATTACCACAACTAGACCACTTGAATTGCTGCATATGGACTTAATTGGACCATCTAGGGTGAAAAGTCTTGGTGGTAATCTGTATGTGCTTGTAATTGTAGATGATTACTCTAGATTCACTTGGACATTATTTCTCTCCTCTAAAAGTGATACCTTTGATGCATTTGTAATCTTAGCTAAGAAAGTGCAAAATGAGAAAAGTATTTCTATTGTGTCTATCAGGTCAGACTATGGAGGAGAGTTTGAAAATACATACTTCCTAGAGTACTGCAATGAGCAAGGGATTGACCACAACTTCTCAACTCTGAGGACCCCTCAACAGAATGTGGTAGTAGAAAGGAATAACAGAACTATTGGAGAGATGGCCAAAGCTATGCTGAATGAGAAGGAACTCTCTCAAGTGTTTTGGGCTGATGCAGTAAATACAGCAAGCTATATCATAAATAGAGCTTACATCAGACCAATCCTTGGGAAGACTCCATACGAGCTATACAAGGGAAGAAAGCCAAATCTATCCCATCTCCATGTGTTCGGATGCAAATGCTTCATTCACAATAATGGGAAAGAAAATCTGGGTAAGTTTGATGCCAAATCTGATGAAGGTATATTTCTGGGCTATTCTAGTAGGAGTAAGGCATATAGAGTTTATAATAAATGATCAAATGTGGTAGAAGAATCTGTGCATGTGGTTTTCATTGAAAATGAAACTGTTTCAAAACATGTTACCAATGAGGATGATCTTGCTTTCAATTTTGAAAAACTGGGCATTTCTGATAAAAGTAAAACTGAACCTCCAAAGATATCTGAATCTATTAACATAGAGGAAGATATCCAGGAGAAAGAGTTTGATAAAGAAAATAATGAAGAAACATCTCAAGAACTCCCTAGAGCTTGGAGATATCAAAGGAATCATCTTGTTGATCAAGTGATAGGGGATGTTCAAGAGAAAGTCAAAACCAGAAAACAGTTAAGGGACAAAATGCTAAACTGTGCTTTCATTTCACAAATAGAACCCAAATGTGCTGAAGAAGCCTTAACTGATGATTACTGGATTTTAGCTATGCAAGATGAACTAAATCAGTTTGAAAGGAATCAAGTTTGGGATTTAGTGCCTAGACCCAAAAATCATCCTGTCATTGGTACCAAATGGGTTTCAGAAATAAACTTGATGAATCTGGAACAATAAACAGAAATAAAGCTAGATTGGTTGCTAAAGGGTATAATCAGGAATAAGGTATTGATTTTGAAGAAACCTTTGCACCAATAGCTAGATTAGAAGCTATAAGAATACTGCTAGCATATGCATGCATGAAAAATATTTTACTGTATCAAATGGATGTAAAGAATGCCTTTCTAAATGGATATATCATGAAAGAGGTTTATGTAGATCAACCTCCAGGTTTTGAGGATTCTACAAAACCAAACCATGTTTATAAACTGAAGAAAGCTCTTTATGGTTTAAAACAAGCCCCTAGAGCATGGTATGAGAGATTGAGCAATTTTCTAACTGAAAAGGGGTTCAATAGAGGTAAAGTTGACACAACTTTATTCACTAAGAAAGAAAATAAAGATTTACTAATTGTTCAAATCTATGTTGATGATATTATTTCGGTGCTACTAATGAAGCTCTTTGCAAGAAATTCTCTGAGTTAATGCAGGGAGAATTCGAGATGTCCATGATGGGTAAACTCAACTTCTTCCTTGGACTGAAAATCAGACAACTTGATGATGATATCTTTCTCAGTCAATCTAAGTATCTAAAGAAGCTGCTAAAGAAGTTTGGAATGGAGAATGTCAAGCCAATGGGAACACCTATAGCTACTGCAACTAAACTGGACATGGATGAGAATGGGAAGATGTTTGACATTACTCAGTACAAAAGAATGATTGGATCCCTGCTGTACTTAACTGCCAGCAGACCTGACATTATGTTCAGTGTCTGTATGTGTGCAAGGTTCCAATCATGCCTTAAAGAAACCCATGCAACAGCTGTGAAAAGAATTTTCAGATATCTTATTGGAACATCACAGATGGGTCTTTGGTATCCAAAAGGCAATGGAGAAGATCTCAAAGAATACACTGATACTGATTTTGCAGGATCCAAAACTGACAGAAAAAGTACAAGGGGAACTTGTCAGTTTCTTAGAGGATCCCTGGTTTCATGGTTCAGTAAAAAGCAAAACAGTGTGGCCCTATCCACTGCAGAAGCTGAGTATGTTGCAGCTGGAAGCTGTTGTGCCCAAATCATCTGGATGAAGCAACAGCTTGAAGATCTTGAGGTTAAAATAAAAGAGATACCAATCATGTGTGACAACCAAAGTGTCATAAATATCACCAAGAATCCTGTCATGCATTCAAGGACGAAACATATTGAAGTTAGGCACCACTTCATAAGAGATCACGTTCTAAAAGGAGAAGTTAAGTTGGGGTACATCCCAACAGAGGGTCAAGTTGTTGATATACTCACAAAGCCTCTATCAGAAGACAGGCATTGCAAAATCAGGAGAGAATTGGGTATGGTAAATCCCAATGAACTGTAAGTTATTCTCGTGCAATCTTGTTTTCAAAAGTTAATTCTAACTTGAGCATCGGAGTATGTTTAATCTAAGTTGCAAGTGCTCTTCACAAGATTCAATAGCAATAAACTTGAAGATTGGAGCACACCAAAATGGAACAACCAGAAAATGCAGTAAATGATGAAAATCCTAAGTTCTGGATCCATTCTGTAAGTTTTTAAAGATGATATTTGTATTTTAAATGTGTGTTAGACGTATTTTGCTTCACAAACTATGTTTTTAAACTGGTCAACGTGGTCAACATTCGAATTTTAGTTGACCAACAGACGAACTTCGACCTGTTACGCTTTGGAACAATTCTCAGTAATGCCTCGAAATTCGTCTGTTGAATCTTGGAAGTTCAAATTTTCAAAAACAAAAATTTCAAAGTTATGGTTGTCTATCACTGTTATACAAATTATCACTTCTTAACATACGAATGTTGGACAACTTTCACAAAATTAAGAAATTCGAATTTCTGACTCAAAATTCGTCTGTTGAAACATACTCCTCAATGTTGAATCTTTGAAAGATGAAGTTTTGTATGCTTAATTCGTCTGTTGCTTGATGGTTTGTTGGCTGCTTGGTATTTGCCTTTGAAAATTTGAACTTTGTTGAAGCAAAGTTCGTCTGTTGATCTTGTTGTATTTTATCCAAGCCTCTGTCAGACAAACTTTCAGACAAAAAATTGTCTGTCAGCAAGCTTTGCTGAACAATTTTACTTGTAACTGCCCGAAGTTCGAATTTTGACCTTTCAAAATTCGTCTGTCAGACGGTTACTTACGTTAAACCCGACGGTTTTCCAAAGAATAGACGCAACCCTATTCTTAACTTCTCTGAGTCTGTTCTGATCCTCTCATCAATTCTCTTAAATCCTGCCCAAAAACCGTCGTTTCCCACCGATTAAACTTCCTTTCGCATCCTATAAACCAATTCTAAGCCACATTCAGCAACATTCATCCGAAAAATGGCGAGAGTCAAGAATCCTGGTGCAGGGAAAGCTGGAGCTAGGCCAAAGAGAGCAGTGAAATCTCAATATGCTACCAAGGAAGGAGAAAAATCTAAGAGAAAAGCTGAACCCAGTAAGGCAACACCTTCCAAACGCCAAAAATCAACATCCAAAGCAGATTCACAAAAAGCTGGACCCTCCTCACAGAAAACTGCAGAACCTTCGGTCCCTGTTCCTGCTGATGCTGTTGTTGCTTCCTCCGCTTCCTTGAGTACAGAATCTGGAGAGTACCAACTAACTATACTGCCACTTTGGAGCACTCCTCAGATTCAAGAAGAATATTCAACCAAGTTTGCCAGCAAAAAGATAATCAAGCCTCACTGTGTGAACATGGAAGAATTTTTTATATCTAACAACTTTGATGCTGGAATATGGTTGTTAAGATATAAGAATCTATTGGAAATTATGGAGAGGTATGATGATGAAGTAGTAAAGACATGGTATGCCTCTCTTCAATACAATAACAAGAAGATGAAATAGGAGGTCAACTTGAGATCAAGGATCATTAAGCTTGCTAATGAAACATTCAATGAGGTGCTGGAAATTCCAGGACAAGATGGGCTCAAAATTGACATCACTGCCTCTGGGTACATGGATGAGGCAGATACTGCTGATGAAGAAGGTGGGCCCTTTCTGAACTACAAAGAGAGCACTATTCTGAGGACATTGTTCAGAAGAAGGGAAAATTGGCCATCCATAAACGTATTGAAGCCTACAGACCTCAGTGTTCAAGTAAGGATTCTGCACTACATAGTGTCCAGGATCATATTCAACAAAGGAGGCAGCTTCAATCTGATAACCAGGGCAGAGACACATGTTATGGCTGTAATTATGCATGGGACACTGATTAATATGGGACACATCATTCTCCAATACATGATCAAGGCAAGAGATCAAAGGAAGGATTCCACACTCCCCTATGCAGCAATTATTTCAAGAATCCTGCAGTATGCTAGGATTCAACACATTGAAAAGGGGAAAGGAAAACTCACAGAGGCATTCAAAGAAGAGGAACTGCAGAGGATGGGCATTGAAAGAGATGAAGAAAGATGGGTTGGAAAGGGAGCAGGAAAATTTGAAGATTTATTCTTTGTTGCTGATGCCTCCCTACAGCAAGAAGGCACCTCTGAGGCTTCTGGCAGATCTGTACCTCAGCCTTCTCAGCCAATCCCATCTCCATCCAAGCCTGCTCATATTCCTTCCACTCCCTCCTCACGGGCCAAGCCAACCAAGATCACTGAGTTGTATGGCAGTTTGTCTATACTCATTCTCAGTATTCGGGATGAGCATAATGCCAAATTTACTCATCTGCAAGATCAGATCCATCAGTTGGCTGTGAACGTGAAGGTGGTGGCTGATGCTTATGAAGAGATCAGAAGTGCAATCCCTGCCACATCAGTTCCACCTCAGCCTGGTGTCCCTGAGCCTACTCTGTCTCCCAGTCTTGAGCCACCTAGTCCCTTTGAGATGGCATCTCCTGTTCCTGGTGTTGAAGCACAGGAAACTAAACCAACTGGCGCAAAAAGCACTCCAAAGGCCTCTAGCAATGAGGCAAGTCCTGGTCCTCCTTTGGACTATGGCATAGAGGAAGAGGGTCTTCATGAATCAAGCCCTCATGAGCCTACTGAAGCAGAAGCTCAGGATTCTATCCTGTCCACTCAAGAGACTGAGCAAGTTGAGCAGCTAATAACAGCCATCTCTGCTTCACCATTTCTGCAGACTGCCCTCAATGAGGAAAGGAGCATTGTGCCTGTTGTTAATTTTGAAGCTATTGCTCATAATGCTCTACTGCGAACTCAAAGGAAAAGGCTTGAAGAAATGTTTCCTCCTGCTGAACCAGCTCCTCCCTCTCTTGCTGCTTATGGGCTCTCAGAGGAACAGAGAGCTCAGTTAGCTCTTTCCAGGCAGGAAATGCAAAAGCTGCTTGAGATCTCTGATGATAAAGAAGCAAGTCCTAAGCCAGCGGAGCCTCCTGCACCAGTCTAGTCAGAGATTCCTTTTGCTTCTGTGCCACTTCGAGCTATTCCTGTCTCTCAGATCCCTCATCCTGCTGATTTTGTTGGCCTTCCTGATGATGCCAAAAAGGGGGAGAAGACTGAGCAAACTAGAAAGTCTGCTGCTGCTGAGCAATCTGGGAAAGGGAAGACGTACAGCAAGAAGACCAAGCCCAAGAAGAAATGATTGAAGACTTGTTTAAATGATTGAAGACTTGTTTAAATCTTAGGCTTGAGTCCTCTTGTAGTGCCTTGTGTTTCTGTTTCTGTTTTAAATGTTTGCATTTTGTATTAAGAACTTTGATTAATTTTATCTTTGTAAAGCTTAAGTATTGAAATGAATGAATTTCTCGGTTGCAATGATTTGTGCATATTACTCTTTGAATATCTTCACTTGATCTGCTGTATATGATATCTTTTGAAATATAATGCATATGTTGAGGGGGAGCTTGTAAAAGCAAACCCAACTACTAATCCAGTTTGTAAGTTATTTTGTCATCATCAAAAAGGGGGAGAATGTTGAATCAAGAGTTTTGATGATTCCAAACCAGCATGCAAGAGCTTGGATTGAAGATATCAAAGGAGCTCAAAGTGTTTCAAGTGAAGGATTTCTAAGTAATTGCTAGTAGATCTACTGTAGGATCTTTAGCTTTAGTTATGAATGGATAAAAGCTTTTGATTTGAGGAAAAGATGTTTTTAAACCTTGATTTTATGTTAAATCTTGACTTATTTGAAAGATACCCACAAAAAGACAAAGTTTGAAAATTTAAACTGAACTGGCATGTTGAAAATTCGAACTTTGCCTTAGGAAATTCGAATTTCGGGCTAAAACTGAACAAGTCTGAAGAGATGTCTCTCTGTCAGACGAATTTTCTTCTCCAAAATTTGAATTTTCATCTAAGTCTGAAAGAAGCCTTTTAGTGACAGACGAACTTCAGATCTTCAAAATTTGAATTTCAGATAAAATGTAGTTTGAGAAAACCAAAGAAATTCGTCTGAAATAATCTGAAATCAAGATGAAATTGAGTTTCAAAAAATACTATCTGACATACGAACTTTGGCTTTCCAACATTCAAATTTTCAAGTAAGTCTGACAGTGGCTTCTTTGAAACAGACAAACTTTGAGTTTTCAAAATTCGAATTTCAGACAAAACACAACTTATTAAAATAGAAGAAATTCATCTGAAACAATGTTAAAGTTCATCTGAGATCAAGAATAATTTAAGTTTCAAAACTGCTTTCTGTCAGACGAACTTTGAACATTAAAATTCAAATTTCAGAAGCTAAGATTGTGAGTCTGTTGGAATGAAATGTTGACATACGAATGACAGAGTTTTGTAACTTCGAATGTTGAAGTTGGTCTGAAAAGAATCTCTCTGACAGACAAACTTCACTCCTTTAAAATTCAAATTTCGAAGAAAGTGAACTACTGTGCCTCCTTGAACGTTCTACAGACAGATGAATTTTGGGATTCCAAAATTCGAATTTCGAAGGCACTGTAGAAAATTGAAAACATTGTTCACTCTTAACCGAAAAACTTTCTTCTTGAAAATTCGTATGTCACATTGTGAAAATATTTTGTAAGTTTCAAAATTCGAATTTCACTTCATGAACAGACAAAATTCGTGCTGTAACGTTGGAAGCTTTAACCTTCAGTTCCTTCGAAATTCGTCTGTTGACCAACCAAAATTCAAATTTCAGTATGTCAGAAACATTAAATGCGGTTGGTAAACGGATAGTTTTTCAGAGTAACTGTTGGATAACTTCCCCAACGGATAGATTTAGTCTCTAACAGATAGTTAAGGCCAAAATCTATAAATACAACATCATTTGAAGTTGTGGGTAACGAATCAAACTTGTATAAACTGAATTTCTGCCAAATCTTCTTCTCAAAAGCTTTTAACCTCTCAACTTCAATATCTGTACTTTAACCTTCATATCTACTCTACTCAAGAGAGTTATATCTTTGTAAATAATCTACTCTTCATCTGGAAGATAGATTTACTTGTGAGGAGAAATCACAAGAGGATTGGGAAGCACATTGTAGAAGTGCTTAGAGAGATTGAGAAAGCTCCAGAAACAGAGCATACTTGTTGTACTGTGGCATTAGCAAGAAGCCCGTTGAATTCTTGTTGTATAGTGAAAAATCTCAAGAGTTGTCTTGGGGACTGGACGTAGGTCAAGTGGATAGATCGAACCAGGATAAATTACTGAGTCTTCCTCTCCTTATCTTTACTTTTCAGCTTGCTCTGTTTTATACGTTGCTTCCATTACACTGTGCTATCTTCACCCATTTCACTTTGTGCAGAAAAATTTCAATCTTCTCAATTCACCCCTTATTGGGAAGTCAGCCTTGCTAACATCTTCTTCTTAGTCGCATAAATAGGGATGACACTAAAGTATGTCTAGCTACTAGCAACAAGGTCTTACCTTTCCAACTTGTTAACCGACAATCCATTTTCTCCAATATGTACTTATAAGTATCCTTTGACACCCTTTCATGATGGAGAGGAACCCCTAAATATTTTCCCAGATTAGACATTAGCTTAAAGCCAAGAAATTTACTGATCTCCATTCTTCTATTATGATTCACACTGTTAGAGAAAAATATGCGAGTTTTTTCATCACTAAACTTCTCACCAGATGCCATACAAAAATCATCAAGGCATGCCTTTAAAAGACCTACTTGCTCTAAACTTGCTTCTGCAAAAAGAATGAGGTCATCAGCAAAGAAAAGATGTGATACACCATCTACCATGCACCCCTGATATGATATTAGAGAGTTGTGTCCATAATTCCCTTCTTTTAACATAATTCGGGCTCCCATAAGCTATAGATAAACTCCACTCATCTGGCAAGCCTTTATCCATGACCCCATGCAAAACTTAGTGATGCTTTATAGAAACCTGAAAATCCAACTCAGCTACCCAAAGACACCAATTACCCCCCACTGTACCCAACGGCATCAACCACCTCTATGTTAGCAAATACAACCTTCTTAGCTATTTGTACTGCCTTCTCACTCTTTTGGTGCGGTTCCAAAATAGCTAAGAATCCTATGTTGAATTTTTTTCTTTAACTCAATAAGTAGCTACACAAAGTGCTTACTTCCCAATCCTCTCAAATTCCAAAGTATGTAGTTCATCATAAAATAATAAAATGATGGGATATTAGCACGAAAAGGCACTAGATCTAAGCAAGATTAGAGCTATGACCCACACCCACTACATGGGCATCTTGGTCCACCATATCATCATTTGCACTTTAGCTCGATAGTGGATTTAACCGAATGAAAAAATTCCTTGCGTTATGCCATCCTAGGTTAATGGGATCATCATCAGCAGGCAAGATATCACTATGCCTTAATGTTACTTCAACTAAGCTTCTTCTTAAACCAAGCTTCTTCTTAAGCCTAGGTGTCTCGGCCCCATTCTCCCCCCTTAGTATATCAATTTCCATCCTATTAGGTTCATTAATTATTGCCCCCATCATTTTTCACTTTAGGAGCATCCAAGCCCAAGCTTTCCCTGCCCGTATAATATCACCCATGGCACTAATTTCTTGCTTCCCTTTATTTGGCATATTGGGCTTTCTCTCCACCATAGTCTTGCCCTTGGATTTTGTGTGCCTAGTATAGCCCATTCGGTTGCCCATATTAGTAATTTCCTTGAGTGGGACCCGAGATACTCCTTCCCCCATCTCCTTCCCATCCTCCTCCTACATTAATGCTAAAAAGCGAGATCCACGCATATTCATTCATGAACCTCCCCCAACGTCTCTCTGAGAATTGTGCACCTTCCCATACCCCCGAGGATGTTGCTGACGTGTAACCATGTTCCATTCACTCATCTTGGGCTTCTCTAGCAACCCTTGCTCCCCTCTGTTCACCGGAGAAGACAAACCTGATCCTAATGTAGCTTCCTAAGCAGTTTTATCAGTATCGTTCTTAGTGGGGCATTGACTAGAATCATGCCCTTATTTTCCACTTAAGAAACATATGAGATGAGTTCCTTCATATTCAATCAGTCTTTCCTTCCCATTTATTAAAATAGTCAGCAACAATGCTTCAATCAGATCAAGTTCAATGCAGATGTGAGCAAACTGACCCTTTTCCCCATTGAGCATAGTCATATCCAGTTTGATGACTTTTTTGATCTGTTTACCCATCACAATCAGAATTCCCTTATTATAATAATCCATTGGAAGTTTCAGAATATGAACCCACCCGCAATATTGCAGATCTTCTCTTCTTCAGGATCAAAGTCCTCCTTCCTCCCTTGCACTGCTAAGTAGGGAACCTGTATGAACCACGGCCCTCCGGTAAGAGCCAAGTTGTAGTCCGACTTGCTCTTAAACTTAACCAAAAAGACTTCTGCTCTAATATCAATAGTTTCCACAAGCCCCTATCTTCCCCAAAGTTGTTGAAGTTTCGGCTCCAAGTATTCTACATTAGTCACGTGTCCCATCAGTTTCACAAAGAGAGCCCGATTCCACCTCTTTGCCAACTTTGCTTTCATCTCCGTCAGAATGGTCATGTTCGAACCCCTCATTGTTTGTTCGACATTGATCTTCTCCTTCCAAAGATCATTGCTCCACTAGTCTTCTTCCTTCTCTTCCTCGTCTTCATCGTCCGACTCACTCTCACGGTGCAAACTTTCTTGTATGACTTTTTCTGCACGTTGCCAATATTCGAGCCCTTCGCTTCCTTCCCAGACTCGCCATCCTTGTCCCTCATCCACTCCTCCTCACGAGGGACCATGCCGAGATCGTTAGAGAACACATTGCACATGTACCTACCTTTTTACGACTCCTGTCCAGAGCATCAACCTCTTCCGGCGTTCTTACCGCTTTCTCCCATTTCAGATTTCCAAATTTGCTTATTCACTGTTTAATAATATTCTATAAAACTCTAGTTTAACATGGTTTAATAATATTCTGTAAAAGATTATGTAATACATTTTTTATCAATTAAAATTTATATTAAAATTACTTAAAATTATTAATTTAGCCTTATAATTAAAAATCTCTAATTTATATCCCCAAAATCAAAATAAATTTAAAATACTTATAAAATTTATTTTCTATTGATATGATATTAAAAATAAAAAATATTTAATAAATATTTTTAAAGAATTCATTATAGTAATATTTAAAAAAACATTTGAGATATTAATTACAAATTAATAAAATAAGAATAGGTTAAACAATCAATATAAATATTCCTTATAGTATAAGTAAAAAAAATTTGTTGGAAATATTCCTAAATAAATATTTATGTTAGAGAGGATGTAGGAATAAATATTTATGTTAAAGAGAATATTTTGATTAAGAAAGAGTTAACGGTTTGATCAAAATGGAATTTCAAGAGAGAGAGAAATTTGTATAACACAACATTTGATTCAAGGTATGTTTGTATATATTTTCAAAATGAATGGAAGATATCTATAATTTAAGCAAAATATATGGGAAGTCACAGAATTTTGCTTTATTAAAAATGACAACTATGAAATGGAATAAAATAGAAATAAACATTTTAACAAAAAATTAATAACATTTGTGTACTTTAGAAATTTTGTAAGTGAAATCTTAACATATTAATAACAACCTGACTTAATTAACATTTTAAATTAAATAATATTAATTTATCAATCCATCATCTATCATAAAAACTTGATTCAAGGTCACTTATCATAATTTTGCCAAATATAAGTATTAACCAGTGTTTTCATAATTGAAGCGGATATTGAATTAGACGAAACAAATGTTCTAATTAAGGTGTAGTAATTATAATAATATATATAAAAAAAAGTTTTAGGCCTTCTTTGATTTTTTCATAATTGAAGCTATATTTTAAAAAAAGTAAATATATTAACCTCTCTTAGTAGTATTGAAATTGTATAAGCCTCCAATCTATTTACAAAATATAACACTTTTTAGTTAAATTTTTAACAATATTCTATTAAATTTTATACTAAAATATTTTAAAATTACCAATTTATTCTTATAATATAAAATCTAAAATAATTTCTATCCAACAAAATCTAGATAAATTTAAATAATACATTATAGTAATATTTAAATAAATACATTTGAAACTATTAAATTAAAAATTAATAAAATAAAAATATGTTAAATTAACCAATGGAGATGAAACATAAAATAAATGTACAAAACAATAATATGGCTTATTTTAAATTCTATGCAATATTCTTGAAAATTACAACGTTAAAAAAAATTGTTGGAAATGTTCCTAAATAAATTAATTATGTTAAATATTTTGATAAAGAAATGACTGATGGATCGAAATGGAATCATAACATAACTTTTGATCCAATGAGTTTTCAAAATAGAGGGAAGCTATCTACAGGGGAGGTCGGTCACATGATTTTACTTTATTAAAAATTATAAGCATGAAATAGAATAAGTTAAAAATAAACATATTTACAAAACAGAAGTTCATAATATCTAATCTGCAATAAGACTATATATTAAAAGAAGTAAAATATATTGATGTCCCCTAGTATAATTGAAATTACCCTCTCTATTTTCAAAAAATGGTCCATTTTTTATCAAGTAATACTAAAAACTTAAAATTATCAATTTCTACCAACAAAATATAAATAAGTTTAAAATATTTATAAAATGTATTTTCTATTGATTTGATATTAAACATCTCAAATATTTATTAAATAATTTTAAATAATTAATTATAGAAACATTTAAATAAATACATTTGAGAATATTAAATTAAAAATTAATAAAATAAAACATGTTAAACCAATACGTTGAATAATGTGAATTTTCTTGCATTCTATCATATATTTTATTTTGGTTGAAAATTAAAAAATTAAAAAAAATTGATAGAGTTAACAATTTTATTGACTATTCTGTAGGAAAATAAGATATAAGAGGTGTTTTGTATATGTTTCCAAAAAATAGGGGAAGTCACAAAAATTTTACTCTAATCCAAAACATTATACAAACCCTGACCCGAAGGCCCCATACATTGACTATTCTTTTATTTTCCAAAAAAATTGATAGAGTTAACAATTTTATTGACTATTCTTTTATATCTTCATACGTCAAAGGAGTCTCCATAAAGAACAAAAAGAAACCCTGAAAACAACTACATAATTTTCCTCAAGCATCAAGCATTCCAAAGGGGGAAAAAGCATGAAAAGAAACCCTAAAAACAAAAAAAATGTGGTGAGACCAAATATAGTAGCTTGATAAAGAACAAGACTGGAAGAGTCATTTTTTTTGCACCTTAGAACATACTTAGAACATACAGTCTCCATTGGAGTAGTAGATGAAATAAAATAATTGTATCATCAATTCATGTTACTAAATTTAAAATAAATAAAAAAATTATAGTGCTCTCTGTTTTATTAAAACGAATATAATTTATTAACAAATATAATTTAAGTTAATCAGGATAAAAAATATATGGAACTAGCTTACAAATATTTTTTTTTTATAAATTATTCACCCAGATTCTTACCACGAGCATTTTTAATAAAGAAATATAATCAATAAAAGTAATTTTTTAATTTGATCATTTTCCAGTACTATTTGACACTATATAGCATTAATTCTAATTAAACCTAGTTAATTTTACCCCGCATCATCACAAATGACTAAAAATAAAATTTCACCATTAACTTAAAAGAAAAAAAAAAGATACTGCTAAATTATCAGATAAATTATAAAAAAATAGAGGGAAAGATCATGTAATTTAATAAACTAATAAAATACAAATATAAACATATAATTTTAATATAAGGGTAAAATAAAGGTTCTAAAATAAAAGAAAATTCATATGATTTTAAAAAAATAAAAAATAGAATAATTTTTTAATATTTTTTTTGGTGAATCGCGGGATTTAACCCTCAATTAATATGAAAACTTGATTTCAAATACAAGAGGATCAATTATCATAATTTTATCAAATATAAGTATTAAACAATGTTTCATAATCAATATGGATTGAAGTAGACAAATCACTAAAGATTCAATTATCATCTAACTAAGATCATATAGATAGTGATTAAAATAATTATATATATATATATGTAAATTTTTCTTAATTGAAATTCATAATCTACCAATGAATTGAAATTAAGCTATATATAAAAAAGAATAAAATATATTGACCTCCCTCTATTATTAAAGTTAGAGAGTTTCCCCTCTATTTTCAAAAGATACGGTCCAATTATTAACTCCGGTCCAATTATTAACACAGTTTAATAATATTCTATAAAGATTATGTAATACATTTTTTATCAATTAAAATTTATATTAAAATAACTTAAAATTATTAATTTATCCTTATAATCTAAAAATCTCTAATTTATATCCTACAAAATCAAAACAAATTTAAAATATTTATAAAATGCATTTTCTATTGATATGATATTAAAAATAAAAAATTTTAATAAATAATTTTAAATAATTCATTATAGTAATATTTAAAAAAACATTTGAGAATATTAATTACAAAATTAATAAAATATGAATATGTTTAACCAATCAAAACAAGACTTTGATCTCATTCTAGTTGAAAAATAAAAAGTAAAAAAAAAATTTGTTGGAAACATTCCTAAATATTAACAGTTTATTAACTATTTAGTGAATAAACCTATTTAGTGAATCAAAAGGAATATCTGAGATAAGATTGTATATTTCAAAATGAAGGAAAGATATCTATAATTTAAACAAAATATATTTCACAGAATTTTACTTTTTAAAAATAATAAGCATAAAATGAAATAAATTAGAAGTAAAAATATTAACAAAACATTAACAACTTTTACATATTAATAACAACATAACATCATCACCATAAAAACTTGATTAATATCAGTTTTTGAGAATGTTTTCATAATTGAAGTGGAAATTGAATTAAACAAGCACGGTTCAATCATGATTATAATAATATATATGAAAAAAAACTTAGGCTACCAATAGCTTTTCTAATTTTTTCGTAATTGAAGTTTATAATCTATCAATAAATTGAAATAAAGCTCTATATATTAAAAAAATTAAAATATATTAATTTTGCTTAGTATTATTGAAATTATATAAACCTGTCTATTTACAAAAATATAACACTTTTTAGTCCAATTTTTTTAACACCATTTAAGAATATTACCCTTATTAGTAAAATAATTTAAAATTATCAATTTACCCTTATAATATAAAATCTCTAATTTCTATCCAATAAAATCTAAATAAATTTAAAACATTTATAAAATATATTTCTATTGTTATGATATTAAAAACCTAAAATATTAAATACATTTGAAACTAAATAATTTTAAAATTTAAAATAAATTCTATCATTAAATTAAAAATTAATAAAATAAAAATATGTTAAATCAACCAATATAAATAAAATATAAAATAAATGTATTATTTATATTATCAGCTAAATATCTTAAAACATTAAAAATTAAAACGTACAAACATTTTACAAAAATTAAAAAAAATTGTTGGAAATGTTTTTAAATAAATAATTATGTTAAAGACAAAGAAAGATATTTTGATAAAGAAAAATATTAAATATATTGAGCTAACATTTTATTGACTGTTTGGTGCATCAAAATGGAATCATAAAATATAACTTGTGATTCAAGGGGTATATTTTTAAAAATTTATAAAAAATATCAGGTCACATGAATAAGTTAAAAATAGAATAAGTTAAAAATAAACATATTTACAGAAGTTCAAAATCTGCAAATAAGAACCGTCGGTATAATTATAATTTCAAAAAATATAAAGACCACCTACTCTCTATTTTCAAATATTTAAATCAATTAATACTAAATAAATTTATAAAAAAATTAATACTAAAAAACTTAAAATTATCAATTTCTATAATCTAAATAAATTTAAAATATTTATAAACATCTAAGATATTTTAAATGATAGGACTATTTAAATAAATACATTTGAAAATATTAAATTAAAAATTAATAAAATAAAAATATGTGAAATTAAGATATAAAATAGATGTAAGACGGTGAATATTCCTATAATTAAATAACTAAATTATGATAGCAAAAAAAAATAAAATTAAAAAGTTAAAAAGTTAAAAAATTAAAAATTAAGAAGTTAAATAAATACATTTGAAAATGTGATATATTTTATTTTTGTTAAAAATTAAAAAAATTAACAAATTTATTGGAAAATATTCCTATAAAGTGAAAAATACCCGCCCAACCAATCTAATTAAATCAAAATTTTTCCATTCAAATAATATATAAAAATATATATATTTAGATTACCAAAAGGGTTTCCGTAATTTAATAACTTAAATAAATTTAAAATATTTATAAAATATATTCTTATTGACTTGATATTAAAAAAGTATATTAAATAATTTTAAATAAACATTAAGTTAAATAAATACAATTAAATATTTAAATAAATAATTTAAAAATATTAAATTAAAAATTAATTAAATAAAAATGTAAAACACACCATGAATATATAAAACGCGCACCATGAATATTTTATTTGCTTTATGCAAATGCACATTTTATTCTTAAATAAAGAAAAATACTATTTGGTAAAACAAATAGAATAAATTGGAAAGATATAGAAAACAACAATTTTATGACTTAACTAAAGTCTAAATATTTTATGATTTATTTTAATATTTATACTATAATTATATATATAAATAATTACATAAATAACATTTATCAATGAATTTAATGCAATATATATTATATAATATAATCCATAATATATTACCTTTTAATTATATTGTTTTATTTTTAATGATCTTGTATAATCTAAAATAATTAACTTAAACAAATAATTAATTGGTAAGGTGCTTGGGATGGAAAGAGGGAGACTCACCCGGCAGAAACAAGAATAATGTCTGGCTGTAACCTTTGCCGTCTCCAGCTCCCACAAAAAGAGTGTTGTGACAAGACCCAGAATGAAATAAAACAATAAAAAGCCAAATATACCAACATTTCCAAAACGCTCAAAAACCCATAGAACCCATGCCCTTGAGTGTTTGAAGAAGATATACATAGATATCATCCAAATTTCCAATTCCATCATACACATTTGTATATACATACACACAAACATGCCACAGATATATATCTATATATACATATACATAGATATATACATAAATAGTCAATGTCCCCCTGCAGGAAAAAAAAAGCTAAGAGCGCAGCTATAGCTTAAGGTGTGAACTTAAGATGTGAATGGGAAAGGGAATAGGAGAGATCTCTCCCCAAACAATGACTTCAAACAATTCTCATATCGATCCTCCCAGAAGATGCCTCTTCGCCATCTCCACTTCCCACCTCATCAAATTTGAGTTCGTTGATCTCAGACAAACTGATTGATAGCAACAAAAAAGAAGAGTATATATACAACACATGTCAAAACATGCCATGTAACATGCAGAAATATATATATATATATATCTCAGTTGTACATGTTTCCTTCTACTCTGCGGTATGGACACCTTAAAAAAGACTTCTACCACACAAGTTATAATTTTCAAAGCAAAACCCGTGGGAGGATCATGGACCCAGTTTATAACATACACCAAAGCAGCCTAAATTATGAAATACCCAAGAAAAAAAATTATAATGCAGGTTTTATTAAGGAATATAATTCCAAACTAGATTCCAATTAATCAGAATTAAAGAAATATTGGAAGATGATGAATCTTACCTTGCTTGGAATCAATGGCATTCCGTGAGACTTTATCCCTTTTCTTCCACCAATCCCCATTCCATGATGAATCTTACCTTGCTTGGAATACGAAAATAATGGGAAAAATTGGATTCAATTGTCAACTATAGTTCTTGGTAAATTTACCTTCCACCATATGTACCCATCTTCCACCAATCCCCATTCCATGTACATGTTGAGGAATAATTGCCTCTTCATTCTCTCCATTTTTGAAAACATCAATCTAGCAGCTATCACACTTGCTGCTTTCCACTAAATACAAAAAACCTGAAGTGATCAAAATGTTCCAAGAAATCATGTTATCGGATGAGAGTGTAACCCATGTAAATGGGTGTCCATTTGCAAAAGGAATACTCATTCAGTACAAAATTCTCACTGTGCATGTCAACAAGAAGTTTCAAAGCTTCATCAAAACAATCAATCTTGTTGGGCAAAGCATCATGGCATTCCATGAGCCAGTGGTCAAACTTTGTCAATGTACTTAAAATGACATTCCATAAGCATCGAAAACTGGGTCTTAATGACTCAAGGGACAAAGGGACAAATGATCCATGCATTGAGCTTTCAGAGAATTAAGGATATACAATGAATGAACTCAGATTTTCCCTACCTCACAAAAGAATAACTAGATGAATATAACTATGATTGACATGAAGAAAAGCCAAGTGTTCATAAGAGATGAGGTTTCAGTATGAAGCAGCATAGGAAATATTTAGAGATCCAAACTAACTTTTGACTTGATGAGTGGAAAGGAAAAATACATCTGGATCATCATAATGGCTATATGCATGATAAAAAGTCTACTGCAAAATCGTCCTCGTACACCACATATGCATGAGAACCTCCATAAATCATCCAAATTTCTACTTCAAAATCATCCTCGTACACCACATGCATGAGAAGCTAAGCCTCCATATCGAACACACACACAGACACATGTGGCATGCGTGGCAAGTGTGAGATATGCAGCATATATACATGGATGTATATTTATATATCAATGCATATCTATAAATACACATGTGGCACACACACATAGATAGTGAAGGAAAAGAAAGTACCAAGAATCAAGTAAAAAAACAACAAATGTTTTTACTCACAGAGGTTTGGACATAGGCTACGTCCTTGTAACTAAACTAATTGATAGCAATAGTTGGTCAAAAAAAAAACACAAAAGAGTTGTGACAATATATAACACATGTCAAAGGCTCTATGCAACCCTTCAAATTACATGTGGACACATCAAGGTTCATGTCTCCATGTCAATGAAGTATGCCAGTGATTCTAACTACCACACAAGTTACAATTTAGTAAAACTTATTTTTGGGTCAGTCAACACCAAAATCATGGGAAGAAAAGCCAGGTGTTCATAGGAAATATTTAGAAATCCAAACCAACTTTCGGAAAAAATACATCTGGATCATCATAGAAAGAAAATTGATTAATAACACATGCCATGGTCCATGCACACGTTGATCTTTTCTGTTCTTTGCATAAACATTAGAATTTATTATCCAAAGCATTTAGAAAGGATAGAATAGAAGAAACCTCCACTAAGGCTAGTTCCATAATTTGTAACTCCTGGCCCTTCCTACTTAAAGGAAGACAGACAAATCATACAATCGCCAAAATCAGCCTAGCTAAAGTTAGTTTTAGAAAGCAAAATTAAAAAATAAAGAAAAAATTTACAATCAAATTTGGAATAGTTTGAATATAAAATTCAATTTTTTCCAACAAACAGATAATAAAATATTCCAATATGCCCATAAGAGTAATAAATGTATGTATCCAATGACCACCCATAGAGGCCCCTCCCCAAGTTCAGATGTGTGTATTAGCACCACCATAAGATTCTAAACTAGAGACAAGAGGAGTAGCATATGTTGTTCCCAAAGCTATAAATGAAAATAAGGCCTTTCTCTGATCAATTAACTATCAAAACTTAGAAGCAGAATTTTCTATTATATACAAAAGATAAATACTAGCAATGTATCGATTAAATTCCATAAATCCAGCAACCAATTTAGCTTGTAATATTTATCCATAATTTTTGTTCTTTTATATCTTCTCACAATTAAATCAGAAGCAAATATGAATCAAATGAAATTAGTCAATAAATAACCATGTTTAAAACATACGTCAAAGGAGTCTCCATAAAGAACAAAAAGAAACCCTGAAAACAACTACATAATTTTCCTCAAGCATCAAGCATTCCAAAGGGGGAAAAAGCATGAAAAGAAAACCTAAAAACAAAAAAAATGTGGTGAGACCAAATATAGTAGCTTGATAAAGAACAAAACTGGAAGAGTCATTTTTTTTGCACCTTAGAACATACAGTCTCCATTGGAGTAGTAGATGAAATAATATAATTGTATCATCAATTCATGTTACTAAATTTAAAATAAATAAAAAAATTATAATGCTCTCTGTTTTATAACAAATATAAGTTAAATTGATCCTGGACCTAGTTTGAGTTTCATAATTCTTCTCTGAACTATGTTACATCAATTCAAGTTAATCAGGATAAAAAATATATGGAACTAGCTTACAATGTTATTTATATGTGGTGTAATATTTTTAATTTCATTTTCTAATCCAAATTACCAAAGAGAAAAAAAAAAGAAGGATTCAAGTTACTTAATCAAGCCAAGAAACAAGAATTAAAGAAATATTGGAAGATGATGAATCTTGAATCAATGGATTGACTTACTGGATCATGATTTTACTTATTGTAGGATCATATGTCAAGAGCTTAAGAGCTTATTATACAATGGATGTACACAACCTAAAAAGTATAAACAAGATGGTTATCAACAATCACTCAGAAGGAATATTATTTTTTTATTTGATTTGCCTGCATTATATAACTTTTGTAGCTCTCACCTTGCATTATTGAAGTTGAAACTGAGAGTTTATGAAACTCAACCTCTCTGTTTCGAACCTAGTGTCAACTCTCTAAGGAAGGACTCTGGGGAAGGCAGGAACTTCCACATTTATTACCAAAGGAATACTCATTCAGTACAAAATTCTCACTGTGCTTGTCAACAAAAAGTTTCAAAGCTTTGTTGAAAAGATCTTGTTGGGCATAGCCTGACAATATTGCATTACATGAGCACTGGTCAGACCTTGTCAATGTACATAAAATGCCATTCCACAGGCATGCATCGATCAACCTTATTTTGCATAAATATTTCTAAGGAAACTTCGGTCTTAATGACTCGAGCATGAATGTGACATGCGTAAAGTCCAAATTTCCACATATGCATGGTGAGCTAAACCTTCATATATCATTTAAATTTCCAATTCCATCATATACATACATAAATAGACACACACACACACACACTCACATGTGGCATTTGTGGCATGTGTGAGAAGACATGCGTAGGAAAGAATACTAAGAATCAAGTAAAAAAAAGTAACAGATGTTTTTACTCACGGAGGTTTGAAGATTTGTACCTAAAGGCCCAAATTTCCAATTCCATCATATAGTGTGACATGTATGGCAAATGAAAAGGCATGCATATCAAAATAATTAAACAAGGACAAAGGGACACATGAGCTTTAAACAAATAATTTCATAGAATTAAAGATGTACAATGAATGAACTTAGATTTTCCTACCTCACAAAAGAATAACCAGATGATGAATCCTTCATTTAAATAAATAAAACTTATGACAATTTATTGGTTTTTCTTTCTAAGAACTCAAACCTTGAATTAGTCAAAGTGAAAAAGCATTTTGGACATTTTCTAAATTGCTGAATTAGTGACTCAAACACTCCTATACAGTAAAAAATCCTCTAATCCATTGTCAGTTCCTATCTCACAATGAAAAAATATTAAAATGATACAATTTTTAATTTAATCATATTGGAAGAGATAATATTGAAAGTAGCATTGACTCTTATCAAGTAATTAGATATGAGTAAAAAATAATAAAATAGACTTACTATTATGCTGATACTTTAACTGGAATAACCAAAGTTGTTGAATTGCTTTCATTTAGGATCAAAGACATTACAAAACAACGGATTTGAGGGAGAAAATAGAAGAATTTGAGAAAGAGAGACAGGATAAATCAAAGTCCAATGACTAAGTTCCTAAATCATGTTGGGGATTAAATAAACATTTATATGCATACATAAAAGGAAGATAGATCTCGGTGGCTTAACAAAATACTATATTAGAGTTTTATGATTATAAGATTTATATACAGCAAAACAGAAAACATAATTTTTGTTGCTGATGCAAACCTGAAATGAAATTGTGAAAAGCATAATAGGTGAAAACAAATAGAAAAACTAAACTTCAATAACAAATAGGGGAAAGGTGAAAACAAATGAAAAAATTAAATATGTTTTGTTTACCCACCAAAATGAAAAAGATAATATTTAAGTCAATTTCTATCAACCAAGTGCACCATCCACTTCTAGGCAAAAATCCAAGACATAAAACTCAAAACTCAAGACTTGAGAAATGTGGATGCTACAAAGTATAAGGACAATAATAGTTCTCAAACATCCCAACAATCAAAGGTAATTTTCCTTGCATCAAGCAAACAAGTTTTATGGCAAATCATTTGACAAGAATGAAGAAATGTAATAGTCCCTCACATAGGATTAGTGTTTAACTCCCAACTCTCAAGTATTTAGAGGGTTAGTGTATCACTCAAATTCCACCTATCAAACCCCACTACCATAAGCTTGTCTATCTTCTAAATCTCCACCAGCTATGTCAAATGCAATGCACAAATCAAAAGGACTTTGTTCTGGGTTGTAATGAACAAGGAACAAATAAACAATAAGGAACAAGCAATGGAAGAACAAAAAGAAGCACCTCAAAAATTGGAAAAACATTCAACAAGCATATATGACAAAAGAAAAGCGCATACACTTGGACTTTTATTTCCTTTCCAACTCCCTCTCTCTCTCTGTTTTTTTTTCCAAAACATCTTTTCCATTTTTTTCTTGACCTTTTTTTTTCTTGCAGTTGAGTGCGTTTTACGCTCCATCTCAACATCTTTTATTCAACTTTTTCACATTTTTTCTTCTCCCATTTTTTCTTTTCTTGCAGTTGAGTGCGTTTTACGCTCCATCTCAACCCTTTTCATTCAATTTTTTTTTTCTCACATATTTTCTTCTCCCATTTTTTCATTTTTTCTTGCCCAAGATAATGCACCAACAACATATGCTTATGCTTGTAAAATGCTCTCCAATTCCTAAGGTGAAAAGGTGGGAATTTAATACTTGGCCTTGGCTCAGAAAATGTTCAATATGAAAAAAAAGGACACAAGGTTCAATGGGCTAAACAATGGATAAAATATGCAAGGGTTGGTTATATGGCTAAGTAGCTAACAAATAAAAGAATGCCTTAATCATTTTTGTGCATGCAAATGTAATTCTGGTCTCAACAAAGAATCAAGACAAGTTCTAGAGTGAAGGTAAAGATAGGTGAATACACACAAGAAAGGATCAATATAGGCCCAAATCATCACAAGCTAATGACTATCACAATTGATTCATTAAAGTCAAAATCATTGCCACTTAACTTGAATTCTAAACACAAGGTCAATTCCTAATCATGCCAAAATGGATCCAAACTAAGATTGCCTCAGCTTGTAACTTCACATAAAAAGAGACACCAAAAATGAAAACCAACATTTTTATTTTTATTGTTTTTTCAATAACATAATGTGAAGATCACAATTGAAAATCAAGATTACAATACCAAAGTCTACATATAAATCTCTGGGGTAGTATTTAGAGCATTATAGATTTATATCCTTTATTTGGACAACTTTTTACTAGTTACAATATCCAATTGAGGTCTAGTAAAACTTTGTTTAGAGCATTAACTATCAATATATCAACTGTGGAAGTGCTAGTTCTATAATAAATAATAAAACAATTGATAAAATGTTTATGGGTGTTGAGAAGACAACATCTTGAACTTTGTTATATTTACAGACTAATTGCATGAAAGGATTTCATGAGATCAAACAAATTAAGAATCAAACACTTGACTGACATGACTTGTTCATACCATAACTACACTAGCATCATCTTGTAGATCCCAACAATCAACGAACATGCAGCATAACTTAAGTTTATGCAAGCAATAAATACGCATTAATTGTAAAAGTCATTTTTATTAGGATGAAGAAGAAAAAGAAAATATAAGGAAGGAGGATAGAATGTTGTCTAAAGAAACAAGTGAAATGAGAAGGACAAGAGAGAGAAAGAACTCCTTTCTGCTTTGTTAAAGGTGTTTCCCTTTTATTTTTTTCATCATCTATCTCCTATTTTGTGGCCACATCATTTCACCATTTGTATGTTTTGGCATAATGAGATGCACCTCATGTCATGTGCAGAGTTTTTAAGCAAATTGACCAGTCATTCAACTGTTTGCAATGAGATCCTTAAAAAATCAAAGCACAATAAAAAAGATCTCACATATGCTCCATCACCCATTACATCAAATGGACAAACCAAAAAAGATATCAAATGAAAACCTTGAAACTGGTTTACTTTATCCAAAAGAAGTTTGTATTTAAGAACATATAAAGAATTGAGTTGATGAGCAGACCAAATAAGAACAAGGTATATATCATACATTAGACAAATTCAAAGGGAAGATTCACAATACTCTCTTACCTCTCGTTGGGTCCATAGAGCTGGAACATCTCAAATGTTTGAACATCAGAATACATACTCTTGCCAAATTGCTGATGAAATACAGTGTGATATATCTCTACACAACTTTTGAGGACACCTCTGCTGTCAGACCGGCTGCAACAAAACAAGTCCCAAATTCAACATGTGTATGTCACAGCCAAAACCAAATAGAAAGAATGTCGATTCGGGGGGAGGTGGGGTGGGGAAGGGAGGAAGAGCAATTATTATCGGTTCTTCACACACGAACAAAACTTCATTAAAAATCCTAGATAACCACAACCGCAATATTTCCAGACCGTGCTGCATACATCAGAACATAATACAATTCTTTTACCATGGATCAAAGCTAGACTAATATTCAAAGAATTGGTGTTAAAGAGGAAAGTTGAAATTTACCCAAGTTCAAAGTCCCATACGATCAGATATGAGTATCAGATACATATATACATTCATATATACATATATAAATATTTATATATATATATATCGCAAATCTTCTATTGAACAAAAACAGAGTAACCAATTCTTCCAATCAAATTAGAAGATCGAATGCTATACAAAAGATGGAGACATGCCATTATTTGCTAAATGCCACAGAAAAGACAACAAGACGGAGACTACATCTAGCCAAAAAAAAAAAATCATGAACGATATATCACTCTTTACAAGACGGAGACTACGTTCGGCAAAAAAAAAAAGACCGAGACAGAGATTATGAGAAGAATTCGAGGAAGAAGAGATGATGGAGCGGTGCACAAACCTGAAGGAATCAAATGAAGGATTGTAGAGAAGAGGCTCTGTGAGTGCGGGAGAACAAGAGAAACAATTGCTGTTGATCAGGGAATAACAGAGAGCCAACGGTCGTATCTATAGTATGTTATCTTGCTCCAACGGTAACAATTGGAATTTTTTTTAGCTTTGGAAATACCAATTTTGAAATTTAATCCCTAGCAAACGGCTACTTTTGTATGAGAGGAGATGAAAATTATAGATGAGGAGGAAGCACGTGTTATGGATGATAGGCTACTGGAGACTTCCGATCATATCTCCAGCCATATCTCGTTCATCCATAAAATAAGGGTCCAAAAATATTTAGCTGACCATGCATTATAATTATAATTATGAAAGTACTAAAAAAATAACGTACAACCCTTGGATATATCTTGCGGTTGGAAGATTAAAATTTCAATTTTCATAAATGCAAGATCTGTATTCTCCAGATGTGGATTAAAAAAAAAAACTTCAAACCTGGTGAGGAAGCACAACGGTGAAGAGCACAATGGAGGTGTGAGTGACGAGTTGAACGTGAGATTAGAAAACTTGGTGGTGCACAACACAAAGGATGAAATGCGAATGGCCAAAGATGCGAGCGAATAGCTGTGACCGGTGAATGGCGCCACGACGAACGTTGAACGAGCAACACGGTGAAGAGCAAGCAATGACCAGCGACTCCACAACGGAGATGAACAGATTGTACAACGGTGAAAATAAGATCAATCGCTGCTGTTCCCTGGTGAAGATAAAGCACGACAGTGAAGAGTTGCCTTTTTGCTTTCTTTCTTTTTTTTTTCCCAAATTACTGAACGGCGCCGAACTAGAACTCCCCTTTTCTTCTTGATTTTAACTCCCAACCCTAATACGCGTATCTAAGGGCCGCCACTGATTCTATTTTAGCTTTTTAATGCTTTGTGAGCTTGAATTTTTTTTTGGGCCATACGGACACGATTTTGCTGGAAAAATGATGGGGAGAGACTTGGGATGGAGGATCCTCTTTTGACATGTCTTTTTTGTCACATTAATTTTAAAATAATTACATTTTTTTGTCATGATTTTAATAATTTTAATTAAAATAAATAAATTTATTATTCATTTTATTTTTATTAAAATTATAAAATGTCAACATAAATCTCTTTGAATTACAGCCCTGTGATTTTTTCACTTTAACAGTAATCATAATTAATATGTTAATTTATTAATATATAATATAATATAATTCATAGCAAATTTAATATTTACAAGCCATAAATAGTATAATTCAGTTTTTTTCCAAAATAATATAGTTTATTTATAAAATTGCATGTAATACGAAAAAAAAATCTAACATGATTATAAGGAGAAAGAGACACATATTAATTTATTAAATTCTGGTAAAAATATATTATCTACTGAATAAATTTATAAATAATGCAATTTTTCTCTAAACTTTATAATTTATATATGAATAATATGTCTCAATATATATATATATATTAGTGGATGCAGAATTCAGTGGAGGCAATATAATTTTTTAAAAAAATGAATAATAATTATATAAAAATTTGTTATATATATATGTGTGTGTCTATATAGACATTCACCCAAACAAATTATATATCCTATAACTCACTAAAAAAAATTATATACCCTATAATTTCTAAGATTTGAATTTGATGGTAAACCCTGTTCCTCATTTATTTTTTATTGATGATTTTATCCTTTTTGAAACCACATATTAGAACAGCATCAATACCATAAAGCGATTTCTCTCATATTTTTCTGTCTTCAAGTCATCGTATAAGTAAAGCTAAAAAATTTTTTTTCTTCTCAAAAAATTTGAGTGGTTATAAAGCCTCGACTATTTGTAGTTCTTTCAACTATCAAAGAAATGAACTATGGAAGAGTGACTAAACAAACTTATTCTTTCCAATCTATATTATTTATATAACAAATATTAAAAAAATATATTATATTCTTAAAAAAAATATGGCTCTATATTATTAATGCAGTGGATGAAGAATGACCACTTTCATGTATATTAAAAAACTTTCATTATATTCTTAAATTTTTAGGAAGAAAACCAAAATTTTCAGTTTTACCCATATAAATTTCACTCTTTTTATTAAATATAATATAAGTTATAATACTAGTAATATAATAAATGAAGAGAAAAAATGATAAATTACTACATGACATTTTATATTATTGATTAAAAAAATCCCTCAAGACATCTTATAATATGAACTGGAAGAAGTTCAACTATTAGAGGGTACAACCTAGGTACTAAAACTGGACTGGTCAAGATACTAGTCTAAGGTTTAATGATTTAACTGTGGTTAAACTGTAATTAAATTGATAGTAATCAAATTAATAATTTCTTTAATTTTATATGCTATATATTATTAAAATATTAATATATTTCATAACCTAATATTAAAATTTAAATAGGCTACTACTAATCTATAGTCATATTTTGGATTTAAAATGATCCATTGATATCTTATTTTTATATTATTTGTTAAGTAAATTGACTATTATTAATAATTATATATCATAATAATACTTATATAATATTATAATGTAAAAAGATAAAAATTTATACAAAAAATAATACATTTTAGTATTAAAAATAATGCTATTTTATTTTAAAAATTTGAAAAAAAATTCTAACTAGTTCGAACTGGTTTTAGACTCATTCATGCTTGATTTGACTAGTTTTGACTGGTTCTGCTATTCTTTTAGACCAAGGATGGTATCAATTCTCAATCCAACTGGTCCAACCAGCCAATCTCATTCAATTGTTAATACATGAGATACATCAGAAGCTAGCTAGTTGGGAGACAATGCCTCTTTCTCTTGCTGGCTGAATTACATTGGCCAAATCTATCTTGTCTTCAGGTCTTTTCTATACTATGCAAACTCCTATGCTTCCATCCTCTTGTATCCAAAAGCTTGAAAAGTTTATTAGAAAATTTGTACAAGGATTTTCTGATACACACAGTGGCATTAGTCATTTTACTTGGGATGACCTGTGTCAACCCTTGCATAGTGGTGGTTGTGGCTTAAAAGAGGCTCAAAGGTCAAAATTGTGCTTTTATCTCAAAACTTGCTTTTAAGCTTGTTGCTGAACCTAATCTTCAATGGGTTTGAGTCTTGAGAGCAAAATATGGATGGAGAGATTCTAATTTTGGTCTCTTTAAAACTAGATCCTCTTCTTATTTTTGGAAAAGTATCACTAAAGTTGGGGAAGATACTCACCATCACATTGCATGGAATCTAGGTAATGGATTTAAAGTCAAATTTTGGACCGAAAAATGGGTTAGAGATCTTGGCTCTTTGAAAAACCTTGCATACTGTGATATCCCCGACAGTGAGATTTCTAAAACAGTTGCTTATTACTGTGGCAGTCATGTAGGGTGAAAATGGCCCCTTTCTCGTCATCTTTTGCCCTCTCATACTCCTGATTGAATTACAACTGTTACTATTCAGGCAAGTAATAATGATCATGTATCCTATTATTGGAACTACATTGCCTCGGTTCTTTTAATGTTGCCTCAACATTTCAAGCCAGAGAAGAAGAAAATTGGCATGAAACTTCCTCTAAATGGGACTCTATTTGGAAGTGGCCTCGTGTTCAACGTGCCAAGACATTCCTTTGGTTAGCTCCTAAGGGAAGGTTGCTGACTAATGCTGGAAGATGCCACAGAAAATTTTGTCAAGATTCATTGTGTCATATTTGTAAAATGGCTTAGAAGATGTTGATCATGTGCTTCGCCATTGTCCTATTGCACGCTCTGCTTGGTGTACTCTTATCTCTTCAAATGGTCTTCAAAACTTCTTAACCAAGCCTTCTCAAACATGGCTTTTTGAGAACTTTCACCTTAAACACGTTAATCTTATCTGGTGCCTAGTATTTGGTGTTATATCTTAGTTCCCTTGGCAGGCCAAGAATAGAACTCTTTTCACTGGTGGTAGATTTACAACAAAGAGAATTCTTGTTAGAATATGCTCTATGGTCATGCAATTTTTTTGATGTCCTGTTGTTCTCTAGTCTAGCTACCTCCATGAATCTTGTACTTTTAATTGAATTCCTTCTTTCCATTCAAAAAGAATATGTAACCAGTATATCAACAAAACCATAACTGTCTAGTATATTCAGAATTAGATTTTGGTACATGTTTTTCAAAAGTACACTTGATCTTCCACTGTCTTACAAAAAATCCATATAAACAAAAGATTCAATATCCACTTATTAAAGTTTTATTCTGGGTGCATCCACAAAACCCAAAATTGCTAACCCAAACTCATGAGAGCAATCCAACCTTCCACCTACTCTATCAATGATGATTAGCCCAAACTCAAACAAGTTAATTCTTTTTAAATAAGATCAAATGTTCAAATTTTGTGAATATAAAAAATCATGTTGGAATCAATATTCCCAATAGGGTGCAACGGCATGATTCAGATTACCATGCATATCTAAATCAGGATGCAAAGAAAGGCTATCACACTCAAAAATCATTGTACATGACTTTATCAAAATTATTATTATTAATTAATTATAATGATGCAAAGGGCGTTGTTATAAGCCTGCTGTGAAAAAAAAAAAGAAACTTCGCTTCACTTATTTCATGTTCCTCTTTCCTCAAGTTCCCATCAACAATACATCCTTTGCCTTCACACCATACCTCTTCTTGTTTTCCCCTAATAATAGGACACTTCCTCTTCTAAATTAATCTTCTAAAATAATACTCCCTCCATTTCTTTTCATATGTTAATATATACAATTAATATATTAGAATTTTTTTAATTTCCTAATACGCCATCAAAGAAATGGATAGATAAAAAAAAATATTTTTAATATTATTTTTAATTTAAAATAATAAATAAATAAATAAATAACAAAAATTTTCTTCAAAACTAACCGTTAACAGAGGGAGCACATCCATTGCTTCCCCACTATCGCTCTCATTGTTCATTGACCCCATCTCAATACCAGCCTATTTTGCATGCCACCGCATTTTGAATGTAACATTTCTTTTGTTCCACTAAAATTTATGGCTGCATAGTGTTACTTTTTCTTTTCAGAGCTTAAAGACTAATTTTTTACATTAAAAAAAATTCCTAAATCACCAAATTATTTTAGAACTTGGGTGCTTGAAATTAGTTGACATCGTTTGGGCAACCTTTTATTAAAATTATGTAAAGAGTAATTTAATAAACTTATATTATCCATATTAAATTAAAACCACTCTCCTCTTTTATTTAATATATACAATTGAAAATATACTAATTTAATTAAGAATTATTTGGTCACTGTTTGAACGGTCTGAGCGGTGAATATTGAATCAGTAGCTAGATTGTTTCAATAATCAATTTGGTTTTAGTTACCTTGATAGTATCAGTGCTCAATAAGTAGATTTGATTAATTTGGTCATATTTAATTATATATTGAATTTGATTCAATTGAAAAAAAAAACCCAATTAATCAGATTGAGGTCACATTAACTAATTCAATTTATATCCATTTACTTATATTAATTTTTTAAAAATAAAAATTATTTTTTGAGAGTTATAGAACATTTTTATATCATTAAAGGTAATTTATATTTTTAGAAAAATTAGATACATTTCTATATGCATTTCATTAAATTTAAAAAATGAATCATTCTATTTAGTGTATAGCCTGTAATAGATTTAACAATATTACATATTGAGTGAATATTAATATTGATATTAATTTTAAAAAATAAAGATAATTTAACCGGCTCCAAAAAAAAAAACAAGAGTTGAATATTAAACGCAATTTGCGAACATCAAACTTTTTCAGAAAAACAAATGAAAACTAGAACAAGATTAGATCAAAATATGAGTTAAGCCGATGTCCTAATTCCCAACAAACACGTGTCTTGTACAACTCTAATTGATGATCCCTATAGTTACATGTATTAATATTAATGAATATCTGGAATGTTTAAGGGTATTCAAGATAATGGGGAATTCCTTTTTTTTTTTCGGTGGAAATGTTACCAAATAACTATATAGGCTGTGGAATGAATCAATATTGTTTCCGTAAGGGGGTATTATTTGAGTACCTCTCTAATTGTTTTTTAAGCCACAAAACAATTAGATAGATAGAACTAGGAACAAGAAAATAGATATCTAGAAAATCTAAATTCATTCACTATGATTTTTTTTAATTGGAATTACAATGATAGTTATTTATAGGACTTAATAAAACATTCTAAAAGATTGACATAATCTAATAAAATAGAAAATTAAAAAACTAAATATAAGGAGATTGCAAGAATCTCATTTATTTATAAATTTATTAAATACCAAGATATTCTAAAATATTTTATTCTAAATTTAAAAAAAATTGTAAAATAAGAAATAAATAAAAATAAAATGAAAATCCTAAATTAAATATAAAAATAATCTAAATATCTAATAAAATATCTTTATTTAAAATCTTAATCATCCATCGAGAGCCATTGAATCTCAACTTATATAAATTTTATTTGAGCAAAAATAAAAAAGAAAATAAGGTATTTATCTAGTGGAAGAAATTGATTTCAGACTTGCTAGTACACAGCAGAATCTGGCTCTCGCTCCAGCTCTGTTTCCCCACCAATGGAAGAACAGAATCTTATTACTGCAAAATATAAAGGAAAGGGGGCTTAAAGACAACACAATACAAAGCTTACATACAATACTGAAATAGAAAATGAGGCCCCTTGGATGAAGCATCAATGGAAGCCCTTATACAAAGCTCATGGAAGAATCAAACAGCCTAAATACTCCACATTTGATTGGGCTTATCAGAGTTGTTTCTCTGGTTGCATGAGTTTGCAACTTTATCAAAGACAATGGAGTAACCTGAGCTACTCACATTCCTAAAATAGCAAAGTTCATGGCTTTTATAATTGTAAACTTGCTGTGTACCAAATAATTGTTTCATCAAAGTACTATTTGTGACAGCCACAATGCTGTGAGCATTCAACGGATTCTTGAGAGAGCTGCTTGAAGATCCAGAATCATGATTCTCATCAAATCCTAATGTGGCATTTGCAAAAAATAAGTTAGTTCCATTTGCTTGATGAAGTTCATCCTTGTAGAAGTATAAGGAAAATTTCTTGAAAGTTTTATCAACAAGATGAGCAGACGAGTAGGGAAGCTTGGCATCAACAGTGTCATTGAAAAGGATTGTTTGGTTTGCAGTTTTCATAATCCCATCCTTCCCAATTACCAAGGAGTTTATGTAGCTGAAGTCCTGAACTAGACTGGTTGTGATGTTACCAAAAGAAGATCTCACCCACCCAGATGATGAAATTGACCTCCTTGCACTAGTCTGGAAATTTCCGTTCAAGTGTTTGAAATGTGAAACAGAGGATTCAACCAAGCGCTTGACAGAGAGGTTGGAAAGTTGTCCTTCTGTTTTTGTGCTCTTTCTATCCAACCAAACATGCAGATTTGCATCTATGTACCAAACAATCAATGCATTTGTTACCCTAATCCCTAATGAGTGGGAGTGCCCATCTAATATCTTCCCCAAAAATTGTGTGATTTCAATATCATAAGAAGGAAGATCAAATGACCCAATTCCAGTAATGGGTCTCCACAACAATTGTTCTATCCCTCCTGTGTAAATCACAGTAAAAGGCCAAACCCCACCAATAATCTGATCACCAAGAGTGACCAAAACCTCTCTAAATGGCCCATTCCCAGGTGTATATTCAAGGTTTTTCTCAGCAATGTACTCGTTCGGAGGATTAGAGTACCAAAATTCATCATTCTCATGATATGAAATGTAGACCTCTAACACAGCCCTATAAGCATTTCGGGGAATTTTGAACTCTGACAATTGTATCAGTAGAATTCACAATTTCAAACCACAACCCATCATTCAATGGAAGATTTCGTGAAATGGGTAAGATTAAATCTGCTGGAAAACCATGCCCAAAAGCTAAATCACCATCAGATTTTGGTTCATCCCCACCAAAACTCTTCACTTCAGGATAAAAGTGAAGGAAAAGATCAACATGGTAAACCCCAGTCAAAGCATCATCAACCTGATTTCTCAGGTCAACAACAAGAATTTGATCATTCATGAACAACGAAGAGTACCTCGTAATGTCCTTCTTAACATTCCAAACAATCCCAGTAGACCTCGCCACCGCGGTACAGCTTCGAAGCAGCTCAACCCCACCGAGCCACACACCGAAAATATGATCAAATTGGACTCCTTTACAAGTCGCATTCCACTTGAGAACAATCTTGGAAAACTTGTGTGATGGGCAATGTGAGGGAGGGGTTGTAACTAGCGAGAACTGGAGGTTTCTCAATAGTGTCGCCAAAATCATGACGGAGAATGTGGTATGAGCAAGGCTTTGTTTGAGGGAGTTGATTGGGTTTGGTTACCTCGAAGTACTGAGTCGGTTTGGTTACCTTGAATTTGTGATGATTTGTTGCAGAAATGGGATGGTGAAGAAGGAAGAGGAAGAGGAAGAGGAAGAGGAAGAAGGAAAGCTTCATCTATATGTTACCAAGATGATTGATGGTATGCTCTATAGGAGGTTCTATACGTTGAGCTGAATTCAAATTTGATTCTTTTGCCTGTTTACATAGGATTTAGGGTCAAAGGAATAATTATGCAATAGTTCTATTACCCACTTGGGTGGACAACCTCGTTACCACCTTTATATATGAGATTTTTTTACCCTGATCCTAAATATAAGACCATTTATAATATATGAGATAGTATTTATTATATATTTTCAGAAAAATGTCCTTATTTAATGTATCCAAAGAGAAAGAGATATATATTAAATAAGGGTAGTTTAGGAAAAATATTGGGATTTTTGGAAAAATTGATGTAGTTAATTAGTTTTAATTTCAATTCTTAATCAGCGTGATTCGGTTAAAAGAGTTTTATATTAAAAATCAGATGGAGTATATCAAAAGCAAGATTTCTTTATTTGGTCATTAATAAGGATAAGGGTCCTTTTCAATATATTATTCGGGGAAATCTTCATCCCCTTATACTCCCTATGCAACTTCTATCAAACATTAATCAAGTTTAGACATTAAGTGTCACACCTTAACCTAAAGAATCATTTACTATTCATTATTAGTAATTTAGATTCCAATTAGATGTATTTGGAAGTAAATTTGGGCCAAATTCAAAAATTCCAAAAATTTACCAAAAGTCACTATTCATTTGGTAAATATAAAAATTTGGGTGAACTTTGAAAAATCATAACTAATTCTAGAAAAATCATCTAAGGGTGGTTCAAATTGCTATATTCATCTCTTAAAATACTCTATAAGGGAAAAATATTAATTTGGAAATTTATTAGGCAGATTGCTACAGTAAATTTCGTGAATTTACTTGCAATTTTACCCTATTTTTTCCAAATTTCATTCCCTAAAATTCCATAATACCATACATTCAATGGTAGTCACATAACACATATAAAATTGATCCAAAACATACTTTTATTCATCATCTAGGAGTCACACATAATTTACATATTGTGACATAAAATGTCATTATATTTGATATTACATAAGTATCCAAAATACCCTTCCTATTTCTAAATATTTCTTCATGGATCCTCCTTTATCTCCTTGCCTTTCACATGATTTGAACCTAATCATGGTTAGATATTTGGTGGGGTGAGATTTAAGAAAATCCCAATAACATCATAATCTCATTCTTAGCATAATATTTGAAAATAATTGCAAGAAACATGATTTCATTTTGGCATGGTAACATTTATGATCAAAAGGCATCTTTTAGCATGTTCATTATGTTCTTCACATGTTCATGCTTGTTCATGCGAAATTCATAGCATATTCATCATTCTTTCACCATTTTGATCCAACATCATCATCATATTCATAACATAAACATGTTTTCTACCTACCAATCATAGAAATACAAAATCTAAACAATCATTTAGAAATAAAATACAAGAAAGAGAAAAGATGTTACTTAAACTTGCAAATTTTTCTTTCCTCTTCTCCTCCTTCTCTCTATAACTCACTCTCTCACTAATATATGGTGGATTTTCATTTTTGGGTGTGAATAATGGAGGGGAGGAAGAGCCTATTTATAGACAACAAGAAGCAACTCCATCCATTTGATTAACTTTTAATCCAAGGGCCAAAATTGCACTACATCATCTCTTTTCTCCACCATACACCTAATTTCTTCACATAATTGTTATCTAATTAATTTTTCCCTCTCTTGTCATTAATCTGGATGCCACTTTTATCTCCAAATAAGGTAAATATTGCATCATTATGCTTACATAAGCTTACTTCATCCAAACTTCCAATTTTGACACCTAATCTTTGAAATAGTATCATGCATGGTGGTTAACTCATCTCCACTCCTTTTGCACAAAATTTTGAGTCCATATTCAGCCCAATATGATGCCTTTAATTATTTGGGCTTAAACCATCTAATTCTAGGCCCAATTTCAACATATACCGGGTTTTTGGTCTCTAATTATGTAAATTTTGTCTGGTAAAATTTTTCATGCATAAATATATTTAAAATATGAATTTCAAACTCATTATGACCTTAATTAATCATTTCTAAGCCCATATAATTTATTTTAGAAGATATTTTACCTTATTGGGCTTTAACCGAAAACACCGATAAAATTAGTGCTGATTAGTTTTTCCTGTAACTTCTCTGCATAAAGGATTATTATAAATCTTCTAATATTATTTTGAACTTATTCTTGATTATTTCATAGTCTACTGGGTCACCTATAATTTAATTAGCCTGGAAATTGGGTGAATTGGGCTCATTAGGCTTTTTATCCTTTCTTGACATCATTTGAGCTATTCTTGTCAATAATACTTCTGGGTTTTCCAAAAATCATTCCTAGCCTATTAGGGTTTTCTAAACCTTTATTGGGCCTCCATGAATAGTACTTTTGGCCCATTAAGAAACCGGTGCAGTCTTACTGGGCTCGGACTCCAATTTTGGCCCAATATCCATTAGACCGATTCTATGGCTATTCAAACCTTATAGAAAAATCTAGTATCTCTTTTTATGCCCTAATATATCTGAGTTTCCTAATCTAGACTTATTTTATAATTCTTATTAATTTACAGATTATGGAACTTCGGATCAATTTTCTGCCCAATATATATATTTTCTGGTTTTACTTATTAGAGTATAATTTTTTACGAGAATTTTCTTGAATCACCTCCTATAACCAGTCTTAATAAATACTGGACAGATGATTTGTTTGAGGAAATGACATCTATGTCCCATTTTGTTGTCTTTTTGCTAATAATTAATATTTTCAATTATGCCATCCAACTTTTTTTGCAATTTGGTCCCTAATCATCCTTTGCAATTTAGTCCCTACTTTGATCTACATAAGATATTTAAGCTCCTTTAATTCTAATTATGTAGTAATTCTCTAAACTAGAATTCAAACAAAATCATAAAAATTTAGATGTTACATTAAGTCCGTGAATAGTGACATGCTGTTTCCAAGATAATGACACTAAAAATTAGATTATTACCAATCTAGATTATTACCCATCAGTGAAACATTAATGTTGCATATTATATTGATATGGATTTGTTTTGATTTGATATTGTACTTTTAAAATAAATAAAAATAAGCCCTTAAATAGGGTTTCTTATTGGTATCGTCACCACCGCAAGGTCCCACAGCACTGGGTCTGGATTAGTCTGAGATGGGCAATGAACCTAGGTTGCCCTAGGACATCGAGCACAAGTAGCAAAAAAAAAAATTTAGAATGCTCACATGTGATCTGAATGATATATTTTAAATTTGTATTTTGTTTATTTTTAAAGAAGCATGTAAAAGATCCACTAATGGATTTCGGCCACCACCCACTGGTGGATAAATTCCTTTAATTTAGTTTGGTCAATTATTTGGGATTTGGTATGTCATGCCAACTAAAATTAGTTTCAATTTATTTTTTTAAAAGAAATAAGTAAAGATTAGAGTTTTATAGTTACTTAGTAATTTTAGACATATAACCATAACTTTTTTTATATATACCAACGGATTTCCACAAATCACATTGGGTTCCAAACCTGGATAAGATCTCATAGATGTAAACATCTAGTAATGATAATTTTCTTTATTTACAAGATTTAATACTATATTTGGTATCATGAAACTTTAAGTATATATATATGTGTGTGCGGTTAAACTCTAGCTTTCTTGTCAGTTAGGTTCATAGCTTCAAACAACTTCATGTATATCATTACAATACATTCCTGCATATATCCTTGGTTCCAGCATATAATTCCCTGCAATTCATATCTCGTGCTCTGAAAACCCATAAATCATCCTCCACACCCCTTCACAACTTCTAGAACAAAGTAGCTTTGGCTATTTATATGGAGGGCTCTACATGATGTGTTGGCCATAAAAGAAGCTCTACGGAAAAGGTAATGCAAGCACGATCCTCAATGTCCTGTGTGTGAGAGCAAAAGCGAAATAGTGGAGCACCTACTTTTTTATGTTCGTGGGCAAGGGCAGCCTGGTTTGGTTGCCCCCTTGATTTGAAATTGACCTTGGATAATATTCATAATTTTTTTTCCTATTGTATACATATTTTTTCAAGTCCAAATCAACTTGATGCAGAAGCCAAGGCATTCTTTGCGCTAATACGCTGGAACGTCTGGAGCGAGTGTTGTACGTCAATCTTTAAGGTGAGTAACGTTGCACCAGATCAGGTTATTCAATGGACACAACTCCAATTTACTAAAATATGGGAGGAACGCAACATCAGAGGAGTCACGGAACTGAGGTGCTTTCAAATCATCATCAACATTTTATGTGGCAAAAACCAGATGCGAGAGTGATTAAGATAAACTGTGATGGCTCCCATGTATCTCTACATGGATGTAGGTGGGATAAGGGTGGTGTGTCAGGACTCAGCGGGTAATTTTGAAGGGGACTAGATGGAGAGAGTGGCTGTCCATTCTGGGTTTGAAGCGGAATTACTGGCTGTAAGGAAAGCGATTGAGTTATCCTCACTTTTCTCCGTGGTAATGTTGGAAATGAATTGCACTAAACTTTTTTCCTTTCTGTCTCATGGCTCTACTTGTGGGTGTGACCGGCAATGGATATGGATGGTAGAGGATGTTATTGATTCCATGGCATCATTTGATTGTTTATCTCTGTCGCTTGTTAAGAGACAGAGTAATTATGCAATAGACTTTCTTGCTGTTAGTGTTTCAAAGGGGCTGGACCCGCAAGGGTGGGTGTCAGAACCACCACCCTCTCTTATGCAGATTTTGGTGGATGGTGCTATGGAAGACGAGAGCCTCTTTACTAATCCTTCTCCCTCCTCATTCGATCGTGAAGGCATTGGCTAATTCCACAAACCTAAGCTGTACTGTAATGGCCTTTTGTTATTTTCTTTTTTCATGTTAGAGTTTTGTAATCTTCATAGCTATTTAGTTTCTGACCATGTATTTTTGCAATTTAGTTTTATATAAAGTATTTCTAATGGTAAAAAAAAAAAGCTTTGGCTGCAATTAGGGTTTTTAATTATTTTAATTTTATAAGGATATTTGGTCTTTTTATATTATAAATCTATATATCAAATAAAAATTATACTAGATTTTTATTGCTATGCCAAACATATATTCAAAACTCACTCACTCTCTCTCTCTCTGTTTTGCTTTTACTTTATTTTCTGATTATATACTTCCTTCAAAAACAGTTTTTAGGATACCAGACAGCGCATAAATGGAATACCTTATTTAAGTTAACGAGGTACCAAACCAAAAGCATTTTTCATTCATATTTTAACGAGATCTTTTTCTGTTGGCAGCAATATTTTAACGAGATCTTCTAAACTTTTTTATTATAATGCACTTATAAAAAAGTAGCACGAATTTATCTTACTTTTTTTAACTTTAGAAAAAAAATTAGAAAAAAAACTTAAAAAGATTCAAACTTTATTCCAAAGATGTGAGATCCTTCGGGGAAAGGTGATTTGAATTGAAAAACGTTAAGTCACGATGTCATCGTGCGCGCCCTTTTCTTAAACAGTTTTAGTATTAAAAAAAATATATATTGCTTTGCTTACATCTTGAATAATTTCTTAATTATTGGTGGACTTAGGGTTCTCTCTATCAATGGGACCACCTAATTTAGAGTGAATTTATTTTGGTAGCCTCTCCACTCTGCTTATTATTTAGATTTTAGAAAAATAAAATAATATTTTTTATAAAAATTATTTAAGATTTTGGATTAGTTTTATTCCCATCTTACAAATCAACTCCCAGCCTACAAATCAACTCAATTTTATGTCTGTTTGACTTAATAAAACTTTCACAAAAGTTTTGAATTATATATGAAGAAATAATTTAAAATCAAATATATTCAAAACTTCAACAGGTAAGATCAAAATATATGATTGATGACATCAAAATATTTAAACTTAGAGATATAACATGTAATTTTCCCAAATTCAGTGATGGTGACCAACCCCCTAACTATGACATATGGATCCACAGCTGTTCTTAATATGTTGTAGCAAGCAAGGGAGATAATAATCAATGCGTGTGTAACTTGATAGTATTAGCTTAAGCAGTGGTACATCTATCAAAATATTAAGTGTCAATGATAGTTACATCCCAATTAAATTTTTTTTATTTATAAATATTGAAAATCAAATTCCCAATCACTTATTTAAGTAATGAGTGATGACAAAATGAGACATTAATTATTAGATTAAAAGTGACAATTAGTGAAAGAAAAATACACGATCTGCATGACTCCCATTTCATAGCACAAAGCCATAGGTGGACTAAAATTGTTTTTTTATAAAAAAATGTATTTATAGAGTAAATTAGATATTGCTTAAATTTTATTAAAATTACACACACCTTTTTTTATTTTGTAAAATTACACAAATTTTTATACTTCCAAATCTTTTCTTACAACAAAAATAACTTGCATACTTTTTTTTTGTTAGTACTTAATGCCCTATAAATGAATGAAAGGTACTCCCTCCATTATGCTATATACATGAGGTACATTTTGGATAAATTAATATTTCACAATATAAGATATTTTAAGGATTATGTAGTGTATTTAAATTTTTTTATCCAAAATGTCTCTTAAAAATAGGTGAAATTTAATTAATGTTGGGAAATTTAATTTATAGGTCAACTATATTAAATTAGGGCAAGTTAAAAAATTTTGAAAAATTTTTCAATTATTATTACATATACGATAGTTAAAAGTACTTTATAAGCTAGAATGGAAGGAATATATGTTATTTCAAAAAATTAAAATCTATATACTTTACTTTTTTATTTTCTGTTTATAAATAAAAATTTGAGTTCAAATCAAGTTTTTTTCCAATTTGAACACGTAAAGCATGTTTTATGAATATACTAATCACTATATATTATTGGGAGGGGGCGTGCGTTTTGCCATTATAATTGAGAGCCAACTAATTAAATTACTTTTATAATGATTAAATTATATATATTGCTGAGGTAGTTGCTGATTCATTCACCCTTTATTTGGAAGTATAGCAGCATTTTTATCCACATCAGATGAGTTTTAACACCATTTGCAGAGGTGGACCTTTGCAGGGAAGAATTTTCAGATGGATTGAAACCACATAAACAAATATTCTAATAATTAGAAATTTGAAGGAGTGATTTATAGCAAAATATAGGGACTGATTTGATAAACCGCACAAACTATAGGGGTAAAAGCATTAATTTTTCCATTTATTTTGTAGGTGATAATTCTTGGTGTTATTATTATGAGGAATCAATGGAGAATGAGACATATACTAATTACAATAAATACGACTTATATCTCATAACATAGGAATTTGAATCCTACTATTAATGTATAATTTATAAAAATGTATACTCCCTTTGATATTTAATACAAGACCCTTTTAACTAAATCACGCGGATTAAAAATTGGAATTAAAACTAATTAACTACTTCAATTTCTCCGAAAATCCCAACATTTTTTCAAAATTATCTTTATTTAATCTCTTTCTTTTTCTCTATAAATATATTAAATAGGGGTATTTTTTAGAAATGTATAATAAATACTACATCGTATAATGTAAATGGTCTTATATTTAGGATCATAACAAAAGATCCTATATATGAGACCGGAGGAAGTATATACTTGAGATCTTAACTTTAATAAATTTTTGAATCCCAATCACCTAAACTTAAAAAAAAAAAGAAGAAGAAGAAGAAAATAATGTATCTACAAATGAAATTAATAGAAGAAATTCATATTTTTTGATTTCAAAATTGCTAGTACGGAGCAGAATTCAACACTATATCCTCACGAATGGGGAATGGCAGACGTCAGAACAAAATCTTATTATTGCAAATTATGAAGAAGAAGGTGCTACGATATCTGAACAACATCAAACTCACATGCAATACAGAAATAGAAAATGCGGTCCCTTAGATGAAGCATCATCAATGGAAGCCTTCATGCAAACCTCTTGCAAAGATCAAACAGACTAAATACTAAGCATATATTTGGACTCATCCATGGAGAAAGGCCCCTTAAACAAAATGGAACCAAGATCAGAGTGGCTTCTCTGGTTGCATGAGTATGAGACTTTATCATAGATAATAGAGTAATCTAAGTTACTCACATTCCTAAAATAGCAAAGGTCATGGCTCTTATATTTTTAAACTTGTTGTGTACTACCGAATGCTTTAACCAATGTACCATTCTTGACAGCCACAGTATTCTGAGCATTTTGCAGATTCTTGAGAGAGCTGCTTGAGAATCCAGGATTGTGACTCTCGTCAAATCCCAATATGACATTTGCAACAGATGAAGTGGTTCCATTTCCTTGATCCAGTTCATCCAAATAGAAGTATGAGGAAAATTTTCTGCTTGTTCCATCAACAAAATGAGCAGAGGAGTATGGGAGCTTAGTATCAACAGTGTCATTGAAAAGGATTGTTTGGTTTCCAGTTTCCATATTCCCATCCTTCCCAATTACCAGTGAGTTCATGTAACTAAAGTCTTGAACTAAACTGGTTGTGATGTTACCAAAAGAAGATCTCGCCCACCCAGTTGATGAAATTGACCTCCTTGCACTAGTCTGGAAATTTCCATTCAAGCCTCCGTAATGTGAAACAGAGGATTCAACCAGAGGCTTGACACTTCGGTTTTTGTACTCTTTCTATCCAACCAAACATGCAGATTTGCATCTATGAACCAAACATTCAATGCATTTGTTACCCTAAACCCTAATGAGTGGGAATCTCCATCCAATATCATCCCCAAAAATGGGGTGATTTCAATATCATAAGATGGAAGATCAAATGACCCAATTCCAGTAATGGGTCTCCACAGCAAGGGATTTAAACCTCCTGTGTAAATCACAGTAAAAGGCCAAACCCCACCAATAATCTGATCATCAAGAGTGACCAAAACCTCTCTAAATGGCCCATTCCCAGGTGTATCAGTAAGGTTGTTTGCAGCAATGTACTCATTTGGAGGACTGGAGTACCAAAATTCGTCATTCTCATGATATGAAATGTAGACCTCTAACACAACCCTATAAGCATTTTGGGGAATTTTGAATTCTTTCGCCTCTGTATCATTAGGATTCACAATTTCAAACCACAAACCATCATTCAATGGAAGATTTCGCGAAATGGGTAAAATTAAATCAGCTGGAAAAGCAAACCCAAAAGCTAAATCACCATCAGCTTTCGGTTCATCACTATTGAAACTCTTCACATCAGGATAAAAGTGAATGAAAATATCAACATGGTAAACCCCAGTGTAAATATCATTAACAAGATTTCCCAAATAGACAGCAAGAATCTGATTGTTCATGAGCAACGAAGAGTACCTCGTAATGTCCTTTTTAACATTCCAAACAATCCCAGTGGGCCTCGGCTCCGCCGTACAACTCCAAAGCAGCTCAACCCCACCGAGCCACACTCCGAAAATGCGATCGAATTGAACTCCTTTACAAGTCGCATTCCACTCGAGAACAATCTTGGAAAACTTGCGAGATGAGCAATGTGAGGGAGGAGTGTAATTAGCGAGAACCGGGGGTTTCCCATACGTGAAGCCAAAATCGTGACGGAGAATTTGGTATGAGCAAGGCTTTGTTTGAGGGAGTTGAATGGGTTTGGTTACCTCGAAGAACTGAGTCGGTGGGGTGTCATTTGGGGACGATTCGAGCTGAGATAGACGGTTGGGTCTAATATGCTTGAACTTGTGATAGTTTATTGCAGAAATGGGGTGTTGAAGCAGGAAGAGGAAGAAGAAGATGGAGAGTTTCATCTTTTATGTGCCGAAGATGATTGATTATAGGCTCTATAGGAGGTTCTGTCCTTTGAGCTGAATTCATAATTTGATTCATTTGACTGTTTATACAGGATTCTGGGTCAACCAAAGTCAATGTCATAGAAATAAGAATCTGTACTGGAAAGTTTACAAAAAAATTAGTGAATGGCATTTATTTGTGTACTTAAAAAAAAAAAAAAAAAGGTGAATGGTATTTGGGTTTGACTGTCAATACATTTGAGTAGGCTAGGAAAAAAAATATTATGTATTACTGCCTACTTTCACTATTCACTTTGGTGGCGAGTCTTTTTTACTGTCTTTATCTTCTACACCAAAATTAGGATAGGATTTCTTTATTTCGTCTGTAAGGAACGAATTTGCATTTGTTGCTCACCACTCTCATGAGTAATTCATGCTTTTTATTCAGATAAAATTTGGATCATTAAATTTTAATTTAGATAATTTAGATTTAAAGCTTTTTATTTTATTTTTTTAATAATAACCAATTTTTTTAAATGATAGTTATAAAATTATCTTTATTTTATATTTTACATATAATAAAATATAAATATATTAAAAAAATAATATAAAAATAAAATTAAATCCAAACTATCTAATTTTGATTTGAATGGCTCAAATTTTAATGAGCATTCGCTGTTCACTAAATGCAGATTTTGGACCATTTTTGTATCTCCACAACTTCTCCAAAACGTTAATCAGGTTTACAAGTTAAGTCACCTGAAAAGTGACGTGCTGTTTCCAAGATAATGACAAGAAGATTATATTATTGCAGATCTAGATATTTTGTATACTTTTTCTATATATGTGTGCCTACATTTGGATTCAAGAAAAAAGTTAATATGGAAGAAAAAAAATAATTATGAGGACCAGTTATCAAATACATCTAAGTATAAAATAATTACTTATAACAATTTAAGTGATTATTTTTATCAGTTACTTTTCTCAACTTATGATAATCATTTATTCTCCTATAATCACTTATTTCACTTTTTCTTCTCATTATTCACCTAATAATCACTTAAACCCCCAAATATTCAAACACATTTCTTTTCTCAAAATCACTTATGAATTAAAAATATCCAAACACAGATCACTTTTGATATAATCACTTATTTTCATAATATATTATGAATAAGTATTTATCCTAATCACTTATATATAAACTAATCCAAAGATACCCTATATAATATACATTTGCTTTCGATCAATTATGTTTAGACCGTTGATATTTTTTCAAATAAAAATATTAATAAAATTTATAATGCCCAAATGTAATCTCAATGGCTCATATTAAATATGTATTTGATCATGGGTATGAAAAATATCTTATTAGGATAGATAAAACCCATTTTACTATTTTCTACATCTTAAAAATATTAATTTTTAACTGCTAATTGAGAATGTTCATAATACTTAAAAAAAAAAAATGCATCCTCCGTGTTTTTAAGGAAATGTGCAAGGGATCCACTAATTGATTTAACTGAATTTTTTAATTAAATTAGTTTGGTCAATTTAGAAAATTCAATCAATTTCAAATTTGGTCAAGCCCATAAATATTAGTTTAAATTATTTTTTTTAATCTTAAAAAATTCAAAAGATTATATTTTTATGGATTCTCACAATGAATCTAGATCAAATTGGCTCAAATTATATGGGTTCTCACAATGACAAATCCCTCCATTCACAACTTGAACCCAAGACCATGCTTAAAGAAATCAGGAGCTAAATAAAAAATATTTCTTATCATATTCTGACAAGAACTTTTTAACATTTTTATCGTAATGTGCTTGCATTTTTTAACTTTACAAAAGTACATATAAACAAATATTTTTGTCTGACATTTTTTAATTTAACAAAAAATTTATACTAAACTTAAAAAAGATTCAAACTTTATTTCAAATACGTGAGTGCATGACAGGAAAGGTGTTTTCATGATTTGAAGAACGAGAATCACCTTGGGCCAAAAAAAAAAATAAAAAATGAGACTCACAGTGTCACTATATGCACCCATTTCTCCTTCTGTCCCACGAGTTAGAAATTTATGTCAAAATGAAAAAAAATCGTATCAAAATTTAGAAATTAAACAATTTCAACATTAAAAATAGATATCACTTATGCCTTTATTCATTTCTTAATTTGTTGTGAATGAAAATAATTATGTAAAAAAATTTACTCTATTTATGCTGGACGATGCTCAAATTAAACTACTTGTACCAAATACTTCTACGGAAAAAGAGTGATCGTAATTTCAAAATTGAAAAGATTCACTTAATTTCAATAATACCTTTCCAATGTTTTGGAAATATTTAAATAAAATAAACATTTAACAGTAAATCATTTATATAAATATATAATAAAATCTATAACAAATTGACATATTCATAACTCTTAAATCATGAATAGTACATTTTGTTTTTCAAATTCTATGAAATACATAGAAAAATATGACTAGTTGTTCATTATTTTGATTGATTATTTTTATTAAAAGGATATTTACTCTCTTTGATTCCAGCTAGATCTAGTTAAGTTGTAATTTACACATTTTTCGGGGCCAAAAGAATTTATTTACCTATTTTTCTTTTTATTATTGGAGATAAAATGCAACATTAATTTTTTTGTCATTGGAAGAGCCGTGTAGTTTTGACACACATCGATCTAGATTTGTCAGGCTTTGCGTTTGAAAAAATTGGCTGACTCCCATTTCACAGCGCCAGTCACACGTGGACTAACAGTGTTATTTTTAGAAAATGTATTTAATTTGTCTACTGTTTTATAGTAATCAGAAATTTATTAAATCTTTCAAATTTAATATGGATATTTTAATTTTTATTTTGTGTTATGCTTATTCTAAAATTTAAATATGCAAATTATATATATAATTTGAATAGTTCTAGTTGTGCAACTCAATCATACCACTGCTACAGTCAGCTCTTTATAATAGAAGACCTATATATAAAAATTTTATTTTTTATAAAATACGATATAATTCTTATTAAAAATAAAACTAATCCCTATCCTAATTTAAATTCATTAAAAGCAGTTTGATTAGAATCAGATATATGTCCACTTCAAGAACAAAGGTAATTAATAGTCTTGAGGTTGTAGGTAGGTCATATTCTCATACTTGCTCTTGCACTCAAGGTTCCCAACTTATTAAGTACGCACTGGAATGCCCATCTTATAAGACAAATAAGCATAATGCACACTTTATAATATTAATAAAGTTCAATTTTTTAACCTTACATACACTCAAATGTCACACTCTAATTATAGTGGGGTTGCCACAAGAAAAATCAATGATACTCAATAGGACTTGGAACTTTTGAACTGAAAATGGTGCAATCTTATCAAATTCATTAAAGAATAGGAAGTTATAGACTTAAATAATAAAAAATGATAGATAAATTTTTTGGGTACAAAAAATTATAAAAAATATACATTAAATTTGCAAAATTACAACAAGGTATTAAGGTATCTATTTGAAATTATTTTTGATTCGTGAAATGACCATTTTGCCCCTCTCTTTCCTTTCCCTTTCCTTCCTCCTCCCTTCCTTTTCTCCCTTTTCTTCATCGGTTCTCACTCTTCTCCCTCCTCCCTCCTCCTCAAACATGATCATCTCCTCCCCTCACCCACCGTTGTCCCTCCTCATTCGATCTTGGGTTCATTCTCCCTCTTCATCCGATCTCAAATTCATGCAATATATCTGCTCAATGAGATCTAGTTCGTGCTTCCTTCTTGTCTGAGAAGAAAAAGCTAGTTCGTGCTCCCTCCTCGTTCAATCTAGAGTAAGTTCTGGTTCAGTGATCCATCCTCACCAAGGGTGAAGATGATCTTAATAAGATCTAGGATTCAGGTAAAGCATTTTATTCCTTTTTTGCTGGGTTTGCGATACTTCTTGCCAGTGCTTCTCCCTTCCTCTTATTCTTTCTCTTTTGTTACCTGCACCCCATTTTCATCTTCTCTAGCGAGTTCTTTTTTTGGGCTAATGTTTTTTTTTTAATTTTGATTTATTGGGTTTGAAATATTATAGATCTAGAAGTTTGCAACTTTTAACAAATGGAAATATTATAGATCTGATGGTTGACCATCACTGTAGTTGCAATTGGCAAATCAACTGTTATTTGTTACAACTTTACTAGCGTCCATTGCAAATTACTAAATATTAGTTACAAATGAATATATTTATTTAATTAGTAATTCTAACACAAAGGGAGGAAGGCAAAATGGTCATTTCACAGGAAAAAATAATTTCAAATAAATACATTAGTACTCATAGTAATTTCGTAAGTTTAAGGTATGTTTTTGTAATTTTTTTACTCACAAAGGTACTTGTCTGTCATTTTCTCCTTAGATAACAAGATTTGCAAAGCATGCATGAAAAATGATGAGTTTTCTACTTTATGCATAAAAATAATACGTAAAAGGTTTTTCAAGTCTGATGTGACTTAAGTTCAAATTGGTTAGTAATAATGAATGCTCAAATAATTTTTTAAAAAAAATGATGAGTTGTTTGTATATATAAATTTGATTCAAATGCTCATTGGAGCTTCAAACAATGTACATGCTAGATTAAATTTTTTGCTTCAAGTATGAATGTCTATGACATGTTTGAATTCATGTTAGGATGATTGCAATTGCGAAGAGTTTCCCACAAATGTGTGTTTGAGGAGTCACAAATGCCAAGGCATAGGTTTGAAACCTATTTGAAAATCTATCTATAAACAATTAAGTAAAATTAATTTAATTATTTATATATTATATTATATGTGTAATGATATATATGATATTATATATATTATAATAATTTAAATAGGCTACCCTGGCAAACTTGTAGGCCAAACCAATATACTTAAATGAATCTAACTATAAGCTTGAGTTTGGTCTCTTTTGCTAAACAGGTCAAGTCAAGTTAATTCTAAATCAAGTCAGGCCACAAGTTGATGACGGTTTTGAAATGGGTCAAGTTTGCCTTCCATTTTTTCTTGTGGTTCAATAATTGTAGTTAGGCCATCACTACTTAAGTTCAGATCACTTGAAATAGGCCAAGGCTGCATTCCTTTTTGCTTGTGGGTTCAATAATTGAACTTGGGCCATTACTACTTAAGCTTCCGATCACCGCGAAATGAGTTCTTGGGCTCTGTCTTTTTCTCTTTTCCCCACCAAAATTAGTTTCTTTTCTCTTTTGCTTACCCAACTAAATATTCTTTATCCAAACTGACACCAGATAAATATTAATGTACCCTATTCTACGATGATGATACAAATTGAAAATGATTAAGGTCTGTTTGGTTTTTCAGTTTGTCAAAATAAAGTTTTGGTAGACTAGATTTTGCAATGTGGCTATGGTGAAAATCGGTTTTGAATTAATGTAATTTGTATTTAAATACTTTACTTAAAAATTAGTTTTAATAAAAGTGGTTATATTTGGATAATTTTAATTAAATGAATTTTTAGATATGTAATAAATTCCTTTAACCATCACAATAATACTGCAAACTTGTTTGCTAACAGAGAAGTAACTCCACAACCACTTTTATTTAAACTTGGTTTTGAAAAAGAACTAAATTTCCAGCGAGATTCAGTAAATATACCCAAACATATAAAAAGAACAAAAAATAAAATCTAATTTTGGGCCAAAACTTAATTTCTAACGTGAAATTAAACAAGTACTAAAGGTGATATATGTACACAATAGGACTGTGGCTAAAATATTGGGCCTTAAGCCCTTAAACAACAAAAAAGAAGCCTTACACCCTCTTCCTCTTCATACCTTATGTAGTTGTTTATCAATTTATTTTTATACATATTTTATCAATTTATTTTTTTCTATTAAAAGCCAATTTAAAAAATTTTTATAATATAAAACATTTTTTAGTTGAATTATAAAAACTTAGAACTGTAGATGCAGAAAACACATTGCAATAATCTAAAAGGTTTTCGACTTTTAGAAAATATTCTAATATTGATGGTTTTGATTTATTTTTAGAATTGAATATATTGAGAAAATTGTTAATAGAAGAAATTAATAGTCAATAGAAGTGTTAAACTATATCAAAAGAGTTTTTTTTTTCCAGATACATGCATTATTTATAGAATATTATTGACAATAGATGTGATGATTGCTATCAAAAGAAGTTTTACAAAATTAAAATTGTTTAAATCAGACTTCAGATCAATTATATTATGAGATAGATTGAATAAATTAAGCAGTTTATATATTGAGAGTGAAATATCAGAATTGCTTATTTACAAAAATTTTGATAAATGATTTTGCAATTCAAAAAGCTATAAAAATAATATGAAAATTAATTAGTTATAAAATAGGCCTAACTGTTAAATGAGTTATTCAAAATTTATAACTTCACTATGAATGAGGTGGGTATTTTTTATTTTTTTCTGGTATTTTTTAGAACAAAAAATGTAATATACTTTAAAGATACTCTAAATTTTATGTTCTTTTATTTTTTTAAAATATTTTATAAAAAATAGATTTATCAAATCAATTTTTTATTTTTCTAAAATAAAAAAATAAAAAAACTGTTATAAAAACATGGATCAAATATGTTATCATATCTCTCTCAATATTTTTTTTCTTCCAACGAAAGAATATGAATCTCTAAATCAAAATGACTATTATATAGATAGGGCCTTAACTACATTATACCATATTCTCAACAAATCCTATATGCATAAATCTGTTCCTTCTTCTTTTTATTTCTCCCCATCTTTTGGTACGTCCCCTAAAAAATCTATTTCAAATCCCGTATTACGTGCACATTTCTGACTTCGGACAACACATCAAACGTGTTAATGATGGTTCTTTTGTCTTTTGAGAGAATTTATGTTTCCTCCAACCTATTAAATTCTTTTCAAATAAAATATAAATTGACTAGATCTAGAATTTTTTTTTTACTCCTCCAAACATTATTGTTAGAACTAGACTGGTTGGTTCGACAGTTAGACCGAAAGCCGATATCTAGTTTGATATGGTTAAATTACATAACTATCATTGTTCAGAACCGGTGAGAACCGGTCAAACCGGCCTTAAACCAGTCCTATATTATTTTTTTTTCCAATTTTTTTAAAATATTTCTTTTGATTTTTAAGATAAAACAACATCATTTTTAGTATAAAATATTTTTTTATATATTATAATATTATATAAGTATTATTATAATATATAACTATTAAAAATTATATATTTACTTAATAAATAATATAACAATAGATTATTAATTTATTATTTTGAACTCAAAATATGATTATAGATGAATATTAACTTATTTAGATTTAAATATTAAATTATGAAATTTATTAATAGTTTGTTTGTGGGGAATAATAGATTGATAATTTAATATTTTTTAGTTTGAAACTTTGATTAATTTATAAAATTTGTTTAAACTTATATTATTTATTTTAAATATATTATTTTAATTACTACCGGTCCTACTCCGGTTCGATCTGGTTAAACCATTAAATCTTGAACCAATATCTTGTCCAGTTTAATGTCCGCTTTGATTCTGATAATATTACCTCTAAAACTCGTAAAAATAAAAGTTAAACTATTTTTTCTTCTCACTTTAATAATTATATTTTCATTTTAAAAAAGTTTAAATTTTTAAATGGACACACTTGTCAAATGAGTAACATGTATAGAGACGCATGTCATGTACATGGATGTAATTGATCCGCAGTCATGTCTTGCATACAATAGATCATCGTTATAGGGTCATAGTAATGTCTCAATCAAAATCAATAGAATTTATAAATATGAGTGATGGATTCCCAAACTAAATGATTCACAAGTTTAGATGTCATATACCATGTTATGTATGTGCTTTTTATCTTTTCGAAAATTGCGATTGTTGTTGACATGTGTGCAGAAGCACTCATAGAATAAAGATTCCAATATTGGTCCCAAAAGAAAATTAAGTTTACAATTTTTTAACTTTTGTTTTTTTCTTCTTAATTTGTCCCTGGCAAATCAAACCAACCAACAATGACCTCACACTTGGAAAATATAAACAAAATCCAACAGTTGTTGTGCACAGTAGCAGTAGCAGGTCTAGAGATTTCTGACTTGGTAGGAAACAGATGAAGATTTGGTTTCATTTTTCTGAATGATATATAGATATTTTCAATCTGCCTGTAATCTCTTCTTCTTCCTTGATTTGGCTGGTAGGTATTATCAAAAACTTGTCAAACATGGTGTTAATCTCCTACTATATATTTTCAGCATTAATTAGACGCGTAGACATCACATTGTCATACGTACAATCAAAGTTCGGATAGTATATAAATCCATGGCAGGTATAATCAAACACTTGTCAAACATGCATGTCATCTCCTATGTTTTCTCAAAATTACACGTGTTGACATATTCCTTCCTGTTGTTGTTAGCACTGCAGAAACTCAAGATGTATATATATATATATATATATATATATGTTACTTCCTCCGGTCTTGGTTATAGGATTTTTTTTGTCATAATCTTAAACATATAATTTTTTATAATATACAAGGTAGTATTTATTATATAATTTTAAAAAATACCTCTATTTAATATATTACAAAGAGATAGAAAAAAAGATTAAATAAGGATAATTTTAAAAAAATATTGTGATTTTTAAAAAAATTAAGATAGTTAATTAGTTTTAATCTCATCCTTAATCTATGTGATTTGGTTAAAATATTCTTATATTAAAAATAAGAGGAAGTAGTATATAAAAATATACTACCTCAGCATATTAAAAATATATATATACTATCTCAGCATATGTAGTGAGTTAATGACATATATTAAAAAAAGAATTAGAAGTTAGTATATTTGATGCTATTTTATGTTTCTTCAAAGAATGAAGGCAAAATATCGAAGAATCACTTAAACATGCAATAATGCAACAAAGCACGAGTATTTAAATATTTGTGTGAATCGTTTCATATATAATCTTATAAAGTAGCTTAGCCAGGTTAAAAACAAGTATATCAATTTGGAGCAGCCAAAACATTTGATTAATCTGCAAAGAATTATATATGGAGCTTATATGTCAATGAAAAGTTATTTCTTAGCTATTGGTGTGGCTAAGATTTATAACCCAAAATTTCACAAGTACACAGACCAATCAAGTAGTAAAAAGGTAAGTCCAGTATAGTCCTACAGGAAATTTTATCAATAAAATTGTGCAATAGATAATTCCTTTTCAGTGCCAAATCTTTTTACTTGTTTAATCCTTCATTCCCTCCTCTATGTTTGGATTAGAATCCTAGGTTTCATGCTCTTTTGGTTTTCAGGTGAAGAAGAAGCATGTATAAAAGGATATGTGACGCTATAAAATTCATCTAAGGTCCTAGAAATAATATCAATCACAGGAGATGAGAATCAGTTTCCCACCATTATAGCACGTGTCTTCCCAACAAATCTCAATTTAATTTCCCCCTTAATAATTTCAAAAACAATCTTGTTCCAAAAAAATTAAAAAATAAAGAATGAGATGAAAGAGTTTAAGTAATATATATGATCAGAATAATCTCGTTAACAAATGTTTCTTCTTCTCTTTATTTTATTTAAATGAACAAAAAAATACATTAAATAGAAATGCTATCATCAATAATTTATATAAAAAAATAATTCAATATTTTTAATTTATTGTTCAATTACTATTTACCCTGTTTTTTTCAAATTGCATGCATGTTCTAGAAGAGTTTTGAATACACTGAACAACCAGCATGGAAACAGATCTTCATAGAAACTGTCGACGTATCAGAGTCACATGCATGCCTCGGCTGCATCATTTTAAAACGGATAATATATTTATTTATAAAGTTAATTCTCTGTACATAATGTTCCAGACATGGTGATAGCTTCATGCATGGAACGAGCAATTAATGGCTCTAGAACTCAATGAAAACCTTGACCTCTGTGTCTTTTGGTGCCTCATCTTCACCCTCATTGCGTTTAGGCTCACAAGAACAAGAAGCAAACCCAATCTGCCTCCGTCTCCTCCTAAATTACCCATCATTGGCAATCTTCATCAGTTAGGCACCCTCCCTCACCGTTCTTTCCGATCTCTCTCAGAAAAGTACGGCCCTATCATGTTTCTGCGCTTAGGTCAGACTCCAACTCTGGTGGTTTCTTCTGCAGATCTTGCCAGAGAAATGGCCAAAACCAATGACATTGCTTTCTCCGACCGTCCTTCAAAAACAGCAGCCAGAATCCTTTTCTATGCATGCAAGGACGTGGGTTTTGCGCAATACGGCGTAGAATGGAGACAAAAAAGGAAGATCTCTGTCGTTGAACTTCTAAGCACGAAACGGGTCCGATCCTATCTCTTCATCAGAGAAGAGGAAGTTTCAGAACTGGTTAATAAGATTCGCTAAGCGTGCACGAAGAATGATGGGTCGACGTCTGTATCGATAAATCTAACTCGATTGCTGTTTGCATCTTCAAACAACATAGTGGCTAGATGTATTTTTGGTCACGAGTATGAAACTCAGGATGGTAAAAGTAGCAGCAAAAGCTTTGGAGAGATAGGAAGGAAAGTCATGCATGAATTTGGAGAGTTCAGTTATGGGGATTTTTTCCCTTCGTTGTGGTGGATGGATGTTGTTACAGGACTAGTTCCAAGAATGAAAGTTACTCTCAAACAATTAGATACCTTCATGGATCAAGTAATAGCGGAACATAGGAGTGAGAGCAGAAATAATGAGAATAAGGACTTCGTGGATATTCTACTTCAACATCAACGAGATGGCCGTGGTGACTTTGATCTCTCCCTGGATAGCATCAAGGCGATACTAGTGGTCTCTCTCTCTCTCTAATTTACGTATAAAATATATCAAAGAGACGTTAAACATTTTCGATTTCGAAAATTGCAGGATTTGTTTGCCGGAGGAAGTGACACTACTTCAACTACTCTGGAATCGGCTATGGCAGAGCTTGTGAGACATCCTGGGAAAATGAAGAAAGCTCAGGAAGAAGTACGAGGAGTGGTGGGACACAAATCAAAAGTAGAAGAAAATGATGTGAATCACATGGGCTATGTGAAATGTGTGGTGAAGGAGACTTTAAGGTTGCATCCTCTTGGCACTCTTCTAGTTCCAAGAGCAACAAATTGCAGTGTGAAACTAGGAGGGTACGATATTCCACCCAAAACAACGGTCCTCGTGAATGCATGGGCGATTCAGAGGGATCCTGATCTTTGGGAGAGGCCTGATGAGTTCATTCCTGAGAGATTTGAAAACAGTGAAATTGATTTCAAAGGCCAAGACTTTCAGTTTATACCCTTTGGTTTTGGGAGAAGATCATGTCCTGGACTTCCATTTGGGGTTGTATCGATTGACTATATGCTTTGTAATCTCTTATATTGGTTCAACTGGAAGCTGCCTGCTGGAACAACTATAGAGGGCATAGACATGAGAGAGACCAACGGTCTCACTGTCAACAAGAAGCTACCACTTCTTCTTCAACCAATTCCATACACCTTGTGCCCTAAAGCTTAGATCTTAATCGTTTTCACTTTTCTGTAATCAAGTGTGGCTGATGTAAGCTGATAAATTACTCTGGTGTGTTTTGTACCTTCTACTTAGGGAAGAGTAGTTTAAGCTTAAATACTTTGTATTGTAATTTCAAGTGTTATTATGTTTCCCACTCTGAACCCCTTTGTTTCATTTTAGTCATATGATATGAATTATGATCATAGGCTTCATAGATATCTGGAGTTTTGAAAGTGTGGATCATCTGAAGGAGACTTTTTCTGTGTGTGCATGTAGGGCCGCCTTATTAATGAAGGAGGAAAACGCTGTGTTTCAATTTTCTTTTCACTTTTCCCGGTAGGGCCGTTTTGTTAAAGAAAGTTGAAAACGCAGCATTGTTTTCCTCTTGACCTGACTTCATAGCCACTTTAAAGAACAGAATCTTATTCAGATGATCCTAATCTTCCATTTTTACTGATTAGCCGTCATTCCAATGTTGTGCGTATGAATTGAAAGGCATTTGATATAATTAGACATAATATGATTATACTAATTACTTAAATTTACTCTCGCGCTCTCAATGAATAAATTTCCTTCCATGAATAATCAATGAGTATAATATTTGTATAAATAATGAGTATTATTTTATTAACAAATCTATTAAAGTAAAAATATTATTTATTATAGTTAAATACACTAATTTCTCTTATATTTTACCTTAATTACATAGATATTCCTCCATTTTAAAAACTTATATAAAAGCTCCCTTAAAATTAAAAGTTGTATTACACAAACTTCCCCTTTATTTTTTGAGATTTTTTTTTCCATCCACCTAATGATTAATTAGCAGTTAAAAAACTTTTTCTAGACTAAAATATCCCTTTCTAACACACACACATATTTATTATTTATTAATCATTTAAACACATTATCTGGCCAAATTTCTTCAATTCAAATATTTTTCACATTTTTGACATTTAGTAAAATTGAGTAATTTTGATCATATTATAAAATTGGCTAATTCTATAATTTAGTTTTTTTGGAGATATGTATTTACTTATTTATTTAGTACTACCTCCGGTTCATAAAAATTGTTACTTTAGTGTTTTTGATATTTTTGATAATATTTATTATTTTAGAATTTTAATAAAGTATTAATTACTTATTTTATTGTTTTATCTGTGCGTACAAGTAGGTGATAGGTGCGTGCACGCATGTTTGCATGTGGGTGCATGCGCTGTGCGTAAATAAATTGGTAAATAAGAAATTTAAAATAAGGAGGGGTAAATTAGTAAATATGTTTTATTTTGATATATTTTTTAATTATCAAAATTTTATTTTTAGAATCTTTTAAAAACATTCTTGAGAAAATTAGTAAGTTTGGACTAAAATGCATTTTTTCAAATTAAAAAACCTTTATAATTAAGATAAAATAGAAAGGATGTCATACTATTTTACTCTGTTATTTAAAATCTTCAATTCCTAGTGCTATACTATATTATCACTTTTGCTCAAGGATCAGCTTCCGCAATTTCAATTGTGTTACCTTCTCGATTCACTAGCTATGTCATTATTGAGATGATTAGAGTCATTGGAACATTTATGGGCTTTGGTTTACATTTTTGTTGTAATACCTTATTCCCATACACCTCATAATTTGACCAAATACTTCAAATATAGACCAAAACATAACCCGGACATCTCAAATTGACCTTCCAAAATATTCGAGCAGCGGAAAAACACCACAAAATACCTCGAGAATACTAAACAACTGAAACAGAGTATAAGGCTATGGCCACTACAGTACCGACACGGCACTGGTGCTCTCGGGTTTTAGAACTGTCAAAATTACGGGACTGGCACCGCCGTGTGGCCCTAGCGCCGTGGCGCCCTCTGCTAATATCATATCAGAATCTCAAAGTCTCGGGGTGAACTTCCGACACGCACAACATCTTGTTCCGACCTTCGATTGACCTGATTCCAACTCTTACAGGTCAATCTTGTCACAATCTATCCATAGACACCAAATTCACTCAAATTCATCTCAGTATGGAGATTTTGAACACCTGACACCATTTTAGCTTTTTTTTTTACCAAAACTTGCAACTTTCCACCTCCAATTACCACCAAAGGTAATTTAACTATTATGGACCTTTTACACAGGTCCTAAATGACTCAACTAATTTGTTCAAAGAGATTTCATCGCAAAGAAACCACTCCTCTGAGATTTGACTCGCTTGAACCCTAAATCCTCATAATGGGCTACATGTCTTAGACTCACATACTAAGCCTAAAACCACTTTGGACTCCTTCATATGGCCATTCCAAACACACATACACCTACTTCAAGCCTATACTACCAATCTCATTGATATCATCATTATACATTCATCATATATCATCACCTATACAACATTATCCCTTTCACCCAAACATGCCTAAGCACATACATCTATGTATTTCCAGGATGCATATATAGGTAACTAATCATAACAAACTACTTGGCATAGTTTAACATAAACTAAGTTGCAAACTACCAATTAAACTTAATATTCCTGAATGCAGCAAGACCTGCAACACCTTAGTTTTTCTTCAGACTAGTACCAGAGTCATCACCTGGAATGTTAGTCATGGGAAGGGGGTGTGAGACAGAGTCTCAGTAACCGGGACAAACACACACACGTATATATCATCAATATCACACACATATGCAAATGATGCAGTGTAATGCCAATGTCATGATATGCATGTCTTCCTTTACATAGCTAAAACCACGAGCTGATGCCATAACAGGACATTTCATATAGGTGATTCTCTTCCAACAATCAGTGAAGATTGATTTCAGGATATTGCTAATTTCATCTCACACTAATGCAACCAGGCCAAATGTTACACTACTTCTCTGGCCTTGGCTCTCCTTCGCCTAGACCACCTCGAAATGGTGGTGATTTAGGGAATGTGCAATCCACTACTGCCTGGCTCTCTGGGCCATGGGAGAGGATTTGGCGGCAGGGATCCCATCCTTATCCTCCCTTATCATATATCATCATCTCATATCATATCATCATATATCATATTGTCATCACCACTTGATCCACCATACATTTTTTACAATGTCATGTGGTGATGCTTATGTCATGTTATCATATAATTATTAACATCATCATGTATCTCAATGTCATGCTATGCCATCATGTAATGTCACATCATCATCATATATGATCATCATCATACTCATCATCATCACATGTTCACATCATGCATATCAACGTACATATGTAGCGTCATCATATACTATCTTGTTTAGCCGTGTATATACCATGATATGTAGAAAAATCATACACATACACATGGTGATATTGTGGTATGAACGGAGACATGCATATATATATATATATAAATTAAAATATAACACATATACAAACATCCGGTTATCTCAAATTACTGACACCATTCACACAGAGGTTTAGGCAAGCCTCCGGAGTACCCATCACGAATCACATGCTTCCAATTAGCCAATCAACCACTACAACAACATAATACCTTTGATTAATATAACTCGAATAATGCTAAAATCCACAATCTAGTCGTCCAAGCTTAACCCGGAGTTCTAACGATATACACACATACCAATAAACCTTAAACTACCATTCAAACACACCAATACATGTAACTTCGGATTTCCATTTCTTTTCCCAAATTTCAACCTAGAGTTTTACACAAACCTATCATAATCCAACTAAAACTCAAACCCAAAGCTTCCTAACACTATATAACACTTGTATAACACTGGATTAAGCATTTTAATCGGTGGATTCTTCCCCAACTCGAAAATCCACATACTCCTACCGATTCCAAACAAAAAACCGAAGAGAAAAGAGAGGAGGAAAGGTTAAAGATCACTTACCAACCAAGATTGAAGCTCCTAGAGTCCAGAAATCATCCCCCTTGGCTAGATTTCTCTGCCCTAGTATAGCTCATTGTCATTCCCTCCATTTCTTCTTCTTCTTCTGTCTGACTGAAATGAACTAATTTAAACATAATTTTTGATGCTTTCCGTGGCGAGTTTACTGGAGCCGCATGTGTTCTCAGTCTAGATATTTTTTAGGTTGCCATATGTGTCTCGCTACGGCGGCCCTGCATCTTGCCCGGTCGTGGCCCCTTCTTTGTCTCAGATATTGAATTTATCCCGTTTTGATCTTTTTTTCAATTCTGCTTCCTCCGGTCCTGCATATATCATCAAGCATATTCTTTGTTAGCTCGTGACTATGTTCAGGGTAGTCTAATAATGGTTGTCATATTTGTAAACTAAATCATGGTTTCTATCCATCATTTTTCCCTTTTTTATCTAAACAGATTTGTGATAAACTTCTCTACTTTTATCCAAACTTCATTTTTGTAAACTGTGGTTATTCTAACAGATATTTTACAAAAAAGTAATCCAAGCATGGACTAAAATTTTGTTGACAAACAATTGATCTAAAAACTCATTGAAGTCAACATAGGACAAGAGTGCTTATAAAAACTTTCATGTGAGATTATAGAAAAACAAGATCTTCAAACAACTAATTAATCCCAGAATGTTTGTTAATTCTCACATTGTTGTACTTTTAGAAACTGTACTAAATTTGTAAGTTTTTCTTTTTAAAAAAATGAAACTTAAATTTGTAATTAAAAAAATGAGATCATAGTTTCAAATTCACATAATTAAACAAACTAAAGCTTGAACTCGATAATATGACGGTAAAACTACATTTTTACTTCTTTCCACTAATGTAATATGAATTTAAGTTTTTTTTTAAATCTCTATGTTTTATGTTTATGCACATCCATACTCACAAATATGGGTGTGCATGCACAAACTACAATGAAAAAGAAAATTTATGAAAAAAATTCGTAAATCCAGTAGGAAAGTTTTTCATAGTAATTAGGGAGTCATCAAGGTTATTAATGGGTACTAAATCACGAAATAGTGAGAAAATTCATGTGGTGCAGACTTGTGTGGGAAATTTACCGATTTGTAGTGAAGGTGGGAGCTTTTGGCATTATATGAGCACTCATGGAATTTATGGGTTTTGTAAGAAGTAATGCAAGGCAAGAACTAGCTAGGTATGAGAAGTTGGAAAAAAAATAAAAGCAAGTTGAACAATGCTATAACATAGGTTAAGTATTGCTGCAAGAAAATGTTGAAAATTCTACATAGGAGATTTGCTGTAGCATATACATTCGCACAAAACCAAAACGCACATCAGTGCTAAATGACATAAATTGATGGGAGTAGTGTTATATCTTTTAAGAGAGTCATGTTGGAACTCACTCTGCACCTTGGAGATGGCTTGTGGTTCAAATGGAAGAGGATTAAGGCTTTGGAATATGGAGGATAGATGGATTAGAAGAAATTTTGGCTCTAATTACTAATTTTCTTTTTCCTTTCTCTTCTTTCTGATATACTTTGTGTTGGGTCTGATTTGCTAGGTATTTTATTCATTGAAATGTTCTAAATGCATAGCTACCTTTTGTTTTGGATTGTTATTTCTTTTATGATTTAGGGACCGTTTGTTTAAGCTTAGAAAAAGTAATTTTTAAATTATTCAAAAAGGTAATTTATTATTTAGAGATTTTATTAAAAGTGGAAGTTATTTTGCATTTGATTATAATCATAAAAACACTTTACTAAAATGCATTGTTTGGTTAACGATAGTGATAAGCTAGCTATGGGGTAGGACGCAGATACTAGTAACTAGAGGCCAGTGACTAGTGGCTGATAGTGGCAATTGGTTTCCTGTGCTTAGAGATGGTAGCCGATTGTCGGTTGTAACACCCTACCAAAACAAACCTCTATTCTTGACCAATTTCTTCGATCATTAACCAAACACAACCCAAACACCTCAAAATCACTTCCTAAACCATCAGAGTAGTGGAAAAACACCGAAAGGCATCAAAACAAAAATGGGACTGTAGCATGCTATAGTGCCAACGTGGCCTCAGCTAGGTAGTAAAGCTTGGCGCTGCGGCCAAGTTGCTGGCATCGCGGTGCCAGTATCAGAATTCATATAAGCAAATTGCTGATTTTTCGGGCCAACTTTTGATGCGCATAACTTCATACTTTGACCTCTGATATGCATGATTCCAACTTCTATAAGTCACTCTCATCATAATCTGGCCATTGGCACCAATTTCACTTGAATCTAACTCTATTTAGAGATTCTGGACACTCAGCACCATTTTAGTCATTTCTTGACCAAAACTCACAACCTATCATCTTCAATTGCCACTAACAACAAATGGACACTCAGGGACCCTTCACGTAAGTCCTACTCGGCTCAACCAACTCGTTCAAAGAGATTTCACCTCAAAGAAACCACTTCTCGGAGATTTGATCCCCTTGAACCCCATCAGCACACACATCTAAACCATTCATGACACCTATCTACATCTCACATATCATCCGTCAACATCAATATTATCATAATATGCACCCAATACTCGTAGGACACTTATACAAACCTCATTATACTACATACCAACAATACTCCCTAGGAATACTCAAAACAAGCAATACACTCAATTACAACCTACTTGGCATAATATTACATAAGCTAAATTACAACTACAATTATACTTGGGATTTCCGAAGACGGAGAGGCCTGCAACTCCGTGGTCTTCTTTGAACTAGTACCAGAGTCTTCACCTGAAATATTAATCATGGAGGGAGGGGGTGTGAGATAATGTCTCAGTAACCGGGACAACCACACATATACTATAATATCATTAATACTACACACGTATGCAAATGATGCAGTACAATGCCAATATCATGAGATGCATGTCTTCCTTCACACAGTTAGAACCACAAGCTGTCTTCAGAATATGACATTTCATATAGGTGATTTCCTTCCAACAGTTGGTGAAGATTGATTCTGGGATATCACCAAGCTCACCTCCCACTATTACACCCAACCAAAGATAACACTAATGTTTGGATCATGGCTCTCTTTCCCTTGGACCACCTCAAATCGGTGATGATTTAGGGAAGGTGCAGTCTATTACCATCTGACTCCCCTAGCTATAGAATATGATTTATGTAACACCTTACTTTTAGACTCATTTTCCTTGAATTAGACTCCTTTTAAGTTTGATTATATTTGATCCTAAGTTTGAATCACATAAGAATGAAAATCAGAATTTCCAAAATTTTCGGTTTCTGTTCATATGGTAGTTTCCACTTTGCCAACTAAATTTTGAAAATTCATAACTAATTTTATAAAAATCATTTCATAGTGATTCAAGTCTCTAAAATTATATAAAATACTTTTATACATAGGAAAAATATGAACTAGAGTATTCTCTTGACCAATTTATACAGTTTATTTCTCAAACATTTACTATATATTTGGTCATTTTCTCTTCCCTAGGATTTTGGCCTTATATTTAAAAATTCATATCTCACTCTACCCTGAGCCAATGTATTCATTCCTTATGTCATTGGAAAGCCCTGTGAGTCTACTTTGTAGAAATATTTTTCTTGTACATTTATTCAACTTGTACATGGCATAACATTAACTTAACTATTATGGGTTAGAACACTACCTCTACTGGAACAGTTTTAGAAGAAATTATATAACTCCTTCTTTATAACACCAAATGGTTTCAAACCAGTGGCATTCATTTCATAAGACTTTGAGCTTTCCATAAATACAAATAACTAAATTTTTGGAGCTATACACAATTTTATAGTTCCTTTTGAAAAATCCAGTGTTCACGGTGTAAGTTCCAGTTTTTCCAGTACTGTCCAGTTCTGAACCCTACTTTCAAAAATTCATTATAATTCATACATTTATCCAATTTAGGTCTTTGTTAGCTCTATGAAAAGCTTGTTCTGTCTACTTTAAGAGCATGTATAACACTTATATATGATGCTCTATTTCGAATAGAGTTCCCTTGCTAAAATCAATACTAGTCATCTCAAACAAACTTATGCCATAACTTACATAATAAGCTTCATAACACATTTACATTGACATTTATTGCTCCAATTTCATGCATAATATCATAGAGGTCTTAAAAGAATATATTCAAGGCATTATACAGGAGTTACCCCTTTCATACAAACTTATACAAATTCCCAAAGCATAACATTAAGACTTGCATAATAATATCATTCATCATTCTCTTCCTCTTTTCCTTTAGCTCTTCTTGGATTCCTTGCATTGCTTGACCCTATTATGGTTAGCATTTGGAAGAGTGAGATTCAAAGAATCTCAGTAGTTACTACTAATCAAGTAAATATATAATCATATAATGCAAGCACACTTCATCAAATTATCATTCAAACATTTAAAATCATTTATACCTAAACATTTTATAGAAAATTGGACAGAGTTTCCCCTTATATTTTGGACATCCCGGGGTCATAAAACCCCTCAAATAACTCAGCCAATATCAACAAATCATCACACAACATCATTGCAAACATTGGGTATAACATTAAAACCATTGCAACTATATAACCATATAATGCAAGATTAGGTTAGTAAACACCCTTTTAACTTTCCAATCATTCCAAACTTTGCACACTTTTCCTTTAAACTTCTAACACTTCTTTGAGTCCTATAGTATCACAAAATGAGGCTATTAGCTACCAATTACACAACCTCATTCACAAAGTGTGCATACTTGGACTAAAATATTCACTTTACTTTCCTTTGAGTTTTTCTTGTACAACATCATTGTTCTTACATAATTTGGACCTAAGGAATCCATTTTTGGGATCAAAAATATGAAATTAACTTTCCTTTTCAAACCCAAAATAGGCAGAAATTTTTAGAAAAACGTAAAAAAAAAACTACCCGATCAATTTGAAATCAAATGCCATATTCTTGCATCTTGAAGCATTTCTAAGCATTTCTATGGATTGATTTCATCATAGCTCAACTTTATCTCTCTAGGGTTTGCCATGGCTAAACCTTGAAGTGAGAGAAAAGAGGAAAATACTCCATAGAAATACTCTTAAACACCAAAGTGCATAAGCTAGTAGTCATAGAACTTTACCTTGAACACTTGAGATCTTGGCCCTTGCTTCTTGCTCTTCCTCTTCTCAATTTCTGTTTCTTGCTTTCTTTCCCTCTAGCCCTCTGTTTCAGACGTGAATGGAGAAGAAGATGAAGACTTAAAATGAGTTAATCATAAAGTCACTTTTTTTGTCCTTTTTTGACTTTTTGGCCTTTCTTCTTCTCAAAGCTTTTCAATTAATTTCTTTTGTGTCCAATTCTGAATTCCAACGTGATTCACCTTCTTTTTTGGCCAAAAATTGCTTCATAAACTTTAATATATCAAAATACTCTTTATCAATTAAATTTACCCGTACCGATTGAGTATTTTGGCCAAAATTGGCATTATATTGGTATAGGATTATCCAAGGATATATTTTTGACTAAAATCATTGTCTTGATCCAAAATATATTTTAACAAGGTCCAATCATTGTCTTTGAATCTGTACTGCCTTTTCTTGCAGTCTAAAATAACCTTTATCGGGTAAAATATTAATATTAAGCCCTAATTACCCAATAAATATTATTTTGATCTTAATAAATTTCTTACTATATTCCATTGGGCTTAGCTCATTGAAAGCTGCATTTTGACTATAATTTTTCATATTTCCAAAAATACCCTTGACATAGGATAAATTTATAATTTTTAAAATAGTTGGGTCATTAGCTGTAATTTTATCCAAACTTATTTTCTCTTTTCCCTCGCCCGTGAGACATTCTTAAGGGACCAAGTTGTAAATATTCTTAATTCTTGGGGTTAAAATATAATTTTTTCATTTTTCCATTTAACCTGAAAAAATGACCTCTTTGCCCCTTATGACACTTAATAGTGTCTTTCCATTTTTTCCAATTTCTTTTATATTTTACGATGTTAACTTTTTCATTTTTGGGCTTCAATTCATTATTCACATTAACTTTTAAATTGGTCTATCTTTTAACTTAGATCTCCTGGGTACGCAATACTTATACCATTGGGCTCAGTTTGAAGCGGTCTTTCATTCAAGTGCTATATTGCATATTTTCTGAGGTGAGTTCTGGAATTAATTTCTGCTAAGGATCTTATAGAAAATTAATTCCAATTAAGGATCAAACATAACTTCTTCTAAAAATTAAATGAGAAATTAATTCTTTCTAAAGCCCGATTATATATAGCATTTTCGTCCCACTTCATTTCTCATCTTTTATTCATTTTATAGCATTCCATAAAAGTTGGGATATTACAATTTAGCGACATGAATCCCATCATTATCCTTCCTAATCATATATATATATCATCGTATATCATAGTCTACTGCCACCTGGCTCTCTCAAGAAGAGGATTTAGTGGCAGGAATTTTTCATCATATCGTATATCATTATTACCACTCGATCACCATATATCTCACAATGCCATGTGGTGATGCTCATGTCATATCATCATATAACCATAATCATCATGATCTCAATGTCATGCTATGCATCATGTAATGTCACATCATCCTCATCATATATATAATCATCATCATAATCATGGCATGAGATCACATGTAATGCCATACTCATCATCATCATGCATTCACATCATGCCACATCAACATATGTACATCATCATCATAGACTATATCATCTAGCCATGTGCATACCATGATATATATAGAAAATCATACACATACACATAATGATATCATGATATGAACAGAGACATGTATATATATATCAACATATAAGACAAATATACAAACACCCGGTTATCTCAAGTTATCAATATTACACACGAATCCTACAAGCTCTTCGAATTTCTAACCAAATCACGAGCCACACCCTTCCAACCAACCGATTATACACTACAATAACATAATACCTTTAATTAGCATAACACTAAAATCCACAATCTAGCCTCTCAAGCTCAACTCGAAGTTCTAACAATATACACACTTATCAATGAACCCTAAACAACCATTGAAATGCACACCAACGCATACAACTTCAGATTTCCACTTCATTTCCCAAATTCCAACCTAGAGTTTAACTTAAACCCATCATAATCCAATAAAACTTATACCCAAAGCTTCCTAACACTACATAATACTTCTACAATACTAGATCAAGCATTTTAATCGGTGAATTCTTCCCCAAACTCAAAACTTAACCTACTCCCACCGATTTCCAACCCAAAACCTAAGATAAAAGAGAGGAGAGAAAGAAAGATCAACTTACCAACCATTTAGCAAGCTTCCAGAGGCTGAAAATCATCTCCCTTGGTTGGATCTTCAAACCCTAGCAAAGCCTCCTTGATCTCTCCTCCGTTTCTTTCCTTTCTGGTTGTCTGAAATGATCTTGATTTAAACAAATTTTTTGACTTCCGCCGCGGTGCCAATAACCTCGCTGCAGTGCCAGTGTTCTCGGTCCCAATATTTTTTAGGTTGCTACAGGTCTCCAGCTGCGGCGGCCTGCATCTCACCGTGACATGGCCTCTTCTTTGTTTCAAATATTGAATTTGTCCCGTTTTGATCCTTCTTATGGTCTTGGTTCCTCTGGTCCTACGCACATTATCCAGGTTACTTCATGTTAGCTCGGGACTATGTTCAGAGTAATGTAATGAGGGTTGTTACATTGGTGGCTGGGGTTTAGCAATGGCGGTTGGTGGCTAGTGGTCAATGATGGTGATTGGTGGCTGATGGTTGGTAGTGGTAATAGGTGGTTAGCAGTCGGGAGCCAGCAATGATAGCTAATAACCAGTGATCAGTTATAGCAGCTGATGACCAATGATGGTGACTAGTGGCATGAGGATGGGAGTAACGGCTGATGGCCAACAAATGGCTGTGGCAGCTAGTGGTCAACGATTGACGGTGGTAGCCGGTGGCTAGGGCTAGTAGTGGCGGCTAGTGGCTAACAACCGGCTATGGCAGCCAAGGGCTAAAAGCGGCAATCAACGATGGTAGTCAATGATCGACGAATTGTTTAGGTCGGCAGGCATCGCTCACGTGTTGTCAAATAAGTGGAAAGTGTTTTTAGAGTTTTAGTTCCTCTCAAAATAATTAGAAATATACTTTTTTAACTTTTGATTATTTTCAAGAGTTTAAACAAACATCTTAAAATTTCTTAAAAGTGCTTTTTTTTATTAAAAAAAAAAGCTCATTTTTCTTTAAAAAAATAAGAAGCTTAAATAAACGGGTCCTAATTCCATTTGCATTAATATTATGTTTGTTGATTCAATTATGTGTTTATTGTCCTAAAACATTGAGAAATCATTTTGGGACTGATTTTGGCTTTTATAATAATGCTATGAAATAGAGTATTTGGAATATATCGTTTATTGAATAGTATAAGACTCGATATTTAGTTATAATTGGATAGGTTGATTTACTTGTAGGATAGGAATACCTACTAACCCTACATGCATGATCATATTGGGCTTAAGCTCAATGAGTCTATTTAATTAATCACCGAAGAAACTAATGTTTAATATAATTGGAATCTCTTTTAATGATGCAAAAGATACTATTAGGTAATTAAGGGACTTAAACTAACAAACTATAATATTGATTTTAATCAAGGGGAAAAGTTTGACATTAAGAAATAATCAAAATTATAATAATCCAAGTCATTAATTAAGTTCCAAAGTTACCATGCATTAACATTAATTACAGCTTACATTTTAACTATTGTGATTTAACATTTTGTATATCAAATTTTTGGCGCCATTGTTGAGACATCCATGCCAAAGTGTTGATGATGGTTCACTTCTCCAAATGTCAACATGCATGTGGTTTGTTTGTTTCTTTTCCTTTGAAACTGACACCATGCAAACCTGCATGCACTAATTACTTGATGATTTTTAAAAAAATTGTTAAAAGTGGTTAGCCTTCTTTGAATCTTTTTTCCTTAAATACCTATAATATTGTTTTCTAATTTAATAATACTTATTTATTATATACAATTAAATGAGGGGCACAATTAAAAAAATTTATTAAATGTACTAGATTATTTTTTCTTATAATTTGGAACATGATACCTCCCATAAAGAATATATAGTACGTGGAGACACTTGTCAACACGCATGCACCCTCGTCCCAGGAGAAGAGACGCATGTCTATATATGCTTGTAAATCTCTCCTGCATCGTACGAAGTAATGTTTCCGTCAGGATAGTATTAAAATGTGATAGAATCAGAAAACATACAACCACTCGAAAGTTTCGACCCTAGGCCGTAGCTGCTTGAAACCTAGGCCATAGCTTTTTGAAATACAGGTGAGAGTATAAAGGATAAAAATGTTTATGATAATTTATTTATTTATTTTTTTAGTTTAACATTTATAAAAGTATTTATATATTATTTACTAAAAATATTCTTCTATTAGTAGCAAATTCAAATTCACATCTTAGAAAGATATATGTTATATATTTATTTTGTGAAAAAATTAGAAGATATTTTATTTTAAAAATGATTTTATAACCAAAGACGATTGAGTTAAGTGGTAAGAGATTCAATACTTCTTAAATAATATTTCAAATTCAAACATTGTAAAATAAAAAATTATGTTGAGAGAGCTAAGCATATAGAAAAAATAATTTTATATATTCTTAATTTTCAGGTCATATTTGTCATTAAAAAATTTACAATAGTTTTTAGTCATTAAAATTATCTATTTTTATTTTATAATATTTATAATATTTTGCAATTATCATTTAATATTTTTATTTTAAAAAAATGCACTAGAGTAATTTTTATGACTAAACTTATTCATTTTTAATTTAATTTTATCTTTTGTATGGGGAAGGGAACATCTTGTTTAAATATTTGTTTCTGTCTTGTGTCACGAGCCATGTTCAGAGGAGAAGAATTTTTTTCTACGTACCATATAATATTATTACATTTTCTGTGGGGAAGTATTGGCATTCATTAACAAGGGATTAAAAATCACATCGGTTATTGAACTAGCTGAAAAACCAGTTCAAAGTTCAATGGTATGACCGGAGTCGGACAAGAGTCGGACCGGTTGTAAATAAATTAATATATTTTAAATAATATAGATAAAAAATATAAAAGATATTTATCCATGATAATAAAATTAACATTTAATTTATGATGAAAAATAAATTTCATAATATATAAAAAATTAGAAATATTATTAATAAGTTTCATAACCTAATATTAAAAGATAAAGAAGTTAATATTTATTTATAATTATATTTTAAATTCAAAATAGTCAATTGATATTTTATTTTTATATTATTTGTTAAGTAAATTTATCATTATTAATAATTATATATTATAATAATACTTATGCCATATTATAATATAGAAAGAAAAAATTATACAAAAAATAATAATACTTAATACTAAAAATGATATTCTTTCATCTTAAAAAAATATTTAAAAAAATTAAAAGTAAAAAAAAAAAAGCTCGGCCGGTTCAAACCGGTTTTGTATCGATTTTTTTACCAGTTCTTGACTGGTTCATCTTGGTTCCAAAATTTGCTAGCTTTAACCTATCACCGAATCGGACCAGAGGCCGATTCGAGGTCCGACTAGTCCTATCGGCCGATCTGATCCAATTTTACATACAATGTTGATTAGCATTCATTATTCCGTCTTTCAAGAGTATCTGTTCTTTGTTTGAGTTTTCTCCATGATACTAGAAGTTATTTATGTACTTATTTATTTTTTGACAGGATCTGTACTTTCAGGCCAGACCTGATATGTTTGAATTTAATATATAATAAAATATTAAAAGATAAAAAAATTAATCTTGCGGTCCAAAACTACAATCAAGAGAGGGAGAGTTCAAACACAGTGAAAAAAAAGAACTGGACTGTCCTTCCCTACTGTTGGGATACAATAGCCTAATATAACTCCTGCGTGTAATCTCTTGGGAATCATAATCATTTTTTTACTTGAAACTTACACTTTAAATTAAATTAAAAGTATATTCACATGATTATAAGAAAATCTATTTATTTTGTCAAATTCATATTGGCGCATTGTTTTGTTTTGTTGTTTTGTTGTAAAGCAAACTACTATTTGTTCATCGTCATCAAGAATTTGGTATGCATTAATGTGTACACTAATGTTTTAATTAGTGTGGATGCATGTGTTGCATGAAGTATAAATAATTAACCCCACTGTTCAATGAGAAGTATAACTTAATTAGAATTTTTATATTCTATATAGATATATAAAATCAATTTTGATAGAATGAGATTTTTGACGTTGGAGGACACAACCAAAAGTAGATCAAGATTTTTTCTTTTTTATTGACAGTTGAAGATTCCTTGACTTTTGTCTCAGTGTTCCTGTAAATTTGTTTCCATTGGATGATAGATACTTCTCAATTTGCATGTAATTTCTTCTTTAAATTTTGATGTTATATCTAAACACGCCTCAAGCAAGCAAGCAAGCAAGCAATTTCATATTCAACATTGCAAGATTCATTAACACACTATCCTTGGTTAAGCCCTAAAATCCCTATTAATTCGAAGCCCTCGTAAGCTACCTAAATCATCTAATGATTTTCATACTTAGAAGCATGAAGAACCTAAGGTATTAAAAATTGAACTTGTCATTGAACTAATTGAGGTATTGGTTCATGTTTTAGTATGTGTTTAGATTTCCAAAATAATCACTTATGGAGCTAAAAAAGTGATTATGCCACCAGTTTCCAAATACAATCCTGATCAAAATAATCACTTATGACCATTTAAGTGATCATTTCCATAAGCTACTATTTCCATCTTATGATAATCACTTATTCTCATATAATCACTTATTTCACTTTTTCTTCTCATTATCCACCCAATAATCACTTAAACCCCAATATCCAAACACATTTATTTTCTCAAAATCACTTATGGATTAAAAATATCCAAACATAATTCACTTTTGATATAATCACTTATTGTCATAATCTATTATGAATAATCACTTATCCTCATAATCCCTTATACATAATCTAATCCAAACACATCCTTAATGGTCATGAGATTATGAACTAATCTTGGTCGAATCAATTGGGATGAAATTAACTACCTCCAGTTTGATCTGGTTCTTTATGTGCTAATACAATGTTGAGTTTCAGATATAATTGTACTTAGACTTGTCCATTATACCATAATAGCTTAAGGTACTTGGTTAAGATTGGCAAAAGCTTATATACCCTGATCTTTTTCATTACTTTCATATGTGAGACTTCTTATTGTACTCTAATGACACCTAATACAAATGTAGAAACAAACTAAAATGACCCATGCCTTCATGAGTTCCAACTTGCTGCTGCACTTTTATGAATATATATTTATATATACTCCATCCGTTTTAAAATGTAGGGTGATTTTTTTTAAGATTAGCATTTGAAAATATAAGTTACTTTGTAAAAGTTAATAACCATTTAATATTCTTTTGTTTTTGCTCCCATTTATGATAAATCTCAATTAAAGTGAATATTTGACTTTTTTTCTTGATAAAGAGAGATTAAAAGAGATAGAGTAACACTTTACTCCTAAAGACCTCTTGTGTTGACAAAAAACTACAAAATCCAACCAAATACAGCCCAAATATCTCATATTTACCTTTCAACACATTATAGCAGCGGAGCCGCAGCCGCTATAGTACTGCTGCAACCTTGAGGCCCTTTGTTTCACTGGCACTGCGGTTCCCCCTGATGGTTTAAACTAGCAAATTTCAACAATGTGGGATGAATTTTCGACACACATAACTTTATGTTCTAACCTCTAATTGACTCGATTCCAGCTCTTACAAGTCAATCTTGTCCCAATCTATCCATAGACACCAATTTTACCTCAATCCATCTCCATATCGAGATTTTGGATACTCGACACTGTTTTGATCAATTTTTGACTAAAACTCAGAACTTACAATTCCCATTTGCCACTAAAGGCAAATTGACCATTCAGGACCTTCCACACAAGCCCTATTTGACTAAACTAACTTATCCAAAGAGGTTTCATGTCAAAAGAACCCCTCCTCTGAGATTTGATCCCCTTAAACTCCAATTGACAAAGTGGGCTAGAGGCCTTAAAATACACTAACAAGGCCCAAATCCACCTTTGGACTCACAAACATTACCACACTGACTCAACAACACTCCGTACCATACATGCATCACAAAATATCACATCTAACACCATTCCACATCAATATCATAACGTTAACATACATACACATCCAAATATCATTACAATCATTCAACTCTTCATATCCATTACAACACACTATCCTACTTAGCACAACATATATAGACAATACAACCTACTACCACGACTTGTTTATTCCCACATCCGAGACACTACTCCCTGTCTTCTCCAGACTAGTACTAGAACCTTCACCTGAAATGTTAGTTCATGAGAAAAGGATGTGAGATAAAGTCTTAGTAACCGGGGACAACCATACACAGATATATACATACATAACTCATGCAATCTCATGAATACAATATGAAATGGAATGCATGTCTCCCTCGCACACAGTGAGAACCACGAGTAGTTGTCGTTATAAAAGGACATTTTGTATAGATGATTCCATTCCAACAGTCGGTGAAGAATGATTCCAGGACATCACCAAGCTGACCTCCTACTAGTACACCAGGCCAAAGATAACACTAACATTCGGATCGTGGCTCTCCTTCCCCTTTCCCTCTATGAATTGGCTGCGATTTAGGGAAGATACAATTTACTGCACGCCTTTTCCTCCTGGCCATAGGAGGTGATTTAGTCGCAGGGATCCCATCCTTATCCTCCCTAATCATATATCATATCATATCATATCATATCATATCATATCATATCATATCATATCATATCATATCATATCATCATCATAACCCGATCACCATATATCTTACAATATCATGTAGTGATGCTCATACCATATCATCATATAATCATCATCATCATGTTTCATAATGTCATGCTATGCATCATGTTATGTCACATCATCATTGTCATCTCTAATCATCATCATAATCATCATACACTATGTGTTTAGCCATGTGCATACCACGATAAAAAGACAAACCATACACACACATATCAATATCGTGGTATGAACGGAAACATCCATATATACACACATATATATAATAACATATGTCACACCCAGAATGCGACATGGATGACGTGGAAAATGAAGAAAAATCGGATTTCACGATGGAGGCTGATTTTTGAGGATTCACCACCAAAATTTTAGGGAAAATTTTGGAAAACCAAATAAAAAGGAAAAGAATGGTCTGTGAATCAGAGTTGAGTTCGGGTGTACGATTGTGAGTGAGGAAGGTGTTAGGCAACCCCACAACACCCGTTTCTAAGAACGGTTACCTTAAGTTGGTCATGCAATTTTTATGGCTTTTAAAAATTATTTTGATTGCTCTTTAATCATTCACATGCGAAAATAAGTATAAAAATAAAAGGAAATGTAAAAATGAAACATAAAATGAAAATGTGAGAAATTGGGAAGAATAAGAGAAGAATATTATTTATTTACAAGAGTCGACTTGACCTAAAAGCAGAGTCTAGGGCCTATGTACCCTACTATAAGGATCAAAGTCGACATAATTTGGACTATAAATGCGTGTCACTGGGTTGATATTTTTATTATATGCATATTTTTTTAAAAATAAAAGTTTATAAAAAATAATTTATCTTTCCACAAAGAAAACAATTTTTAAAATTGGTTGGTATGTTTTAATTTGTAAAAGATGGATTAATTTCCATTATTTACTCTTATCATTCATTATTTTATTTTATTTTTTGTTGGTTTAATCAATTCCTAAAAAGGGAATATATATTTTTCTTCAATTTAGAAAATATAATTATATATGATTTTGAGTATGTTATTTTAATTTGAAAGGAAAATTTGAAAGCAACTTTATTTTTTCAAAATAAAATCGATTAGCTTATGTGGTGACTTTATCACTTACAATCCACTCACTGATACCTAAATACCCACGGTGATGCCACTCAAGGCAATAGGCATAAAAAAGGCTTAGGAGATAAAATTGGGAAAAATAATTTTTTTACATAAATTATTTTTATTTACTTGTTTTATTATACAAATAAATACGGCCATTTTAATTTTAAAAAGAAAAGCAAAAAAAGGAATTTAAAATATGACTATTATATATTTATATATTTTATTTACTTAATTTTATTTATTTATATTTTTTTAAGAAAAAGAATCAATCCAGATCTGTGGACTTTATCACTTACAGACCACTTATTGATACCTAAATGCCCACGGTGATACCACTCGAGGCAAAAAGTATAAAAAAGACTTAAGGGATAAAATTGGGGAAATAAATAGTAATTTTTTCTTTTTTCTTTTTGCATAAATCATTTTTATCTCCTTGTTTTATTATAAAAATGAGAATAAATACGACCATCGTAACACCTTTTTATTTTAGACAAAAAAACATTAAAAAGAATTTAAAATATAACTATTATATATATACATACATTTTTTCTACAAAGTAGAATATATAAACAACTTTATTTTTAGAAAATAAGATCTTATTTATTTGTTTATTTTTTTACCTTTCTAAAATCAACTTTAAAACAAAACCAACTATTAATTGTGATGATTTTATCACTCATAATTTATTAATTGATACTTAGATGCTCACAGTATTACCACTTAGAACAAAAAACAAACTATAAGAAAAATTTGGAGGAAAATAGAGGACGCTTATTTTGACTATTTTTATTATTTATTTTTAATTGTAGAAGGAAAATAAAAAAAGCCATTGGAATTCAAAATTATTTGAACACTAAGTCTAATACCATGACAACTCCTCACTCATGGTATAATTGACTTACACCTTAGAGAAGACTACAAGAAAAATTTGGAGGAAAACATAGGACGCTTATTTTGACTATTTTTATTATTTATTTTTAATTTTAGAAGGAAAATAAAAAGAGCAATTGGAACCCAAAATTAGTTGAATACTAAGTGTAACAACCTACTCCCTAGTACCTCCAGAATAGACCAAAAACTCCAAAATCCAACCAAATACAGCCAAAATATCTCAAAATAACTTCTCAAACCTTCAGAGCAGCGAAAACAAATAAGAAAACATCAGAAAATAGGATGGGGCTGCAGCCACTATAATACTGCTGCGGCTCCAAACCTCCCCTATTTCTCACTTGCTACTAGATTCTCTGGCGCCGCGGCGCCCCCTACTGGTTTTCTATACCAACAAATCTCATACTTTTGGGTGAACTTTTGACATGCATAACTTTATGCTATAACCTTAATTGACTTGATTCCAACACCTACAAGTTAATCTAGTCCCAATCTATCTAAAGACACAAATTTTACCTTAATCCAACTCCATATGGAGAATTTGGACACCCGACACCGTTTAAGCCACTTTTTGACCAAAACTCACAACTTACAACTCCCATTTGCTACCAAAGGCAAATTGACCATCCATGATCGTTTACACAGGTCTGAAACCACCAAATCGACTTGTCTAAAGAGGTTCCACCTCAAAAGAACTACTTCTTTGAGATTTGACCCCCTTGAACCCCATTTAACAAAATGGACTACAAGCCCTCAACACATCAACCAGCCCAATTCCGCTCTGGACTCACACAAACTGCCACACTGACATTCCAACATACACATCACAATTCCACAAACAAACCCATACATACATCCATCCATAACAATCCACATCCATGTCGTACATTCATTACAAAACATTCTATTCTACTTGGCATAAGATACATTATCCAAATTACACACAAACTACATAAACCTAGTATTCCTACGTCCGATGCCACTCTCTCGCCTTCTCCGGATTAGTACTAAAACAGTCACCTGAAAGGTTAGTCATGGGAGAGAAGTGTGAGACAATGTCTCAGTAACCGAGGACAACTACACAAATATACATATATATATCTCATACAATCCGTGAATGCAATGTGAAATGAATGCATGTCTCCCTCCACATAGCTAGAACCACGAGCTGTCATCATAATAGGACATTTCATATAGGTAATTCCCTTCCAACAGTCGGTGAAGACTGATTCCGAGACATTACCAAGCTCACCTCCCAATAGTGCACCCAGTCAAAGGTAACACTAATGTTTGGATCATGGTTCTCCTTTCCCTTTCCCACCACGAATTTGTAGCGATTTACGGAAGGTGCAGTCCACTATGCACCATTCCCTCCTGGCCATAGGAGGTGATTTAGCCGCAGGGATCCCATCCTTATCCTCTCTAAATATATATATTCCACCCTTATCCTCCCTAATCATATATTATATCATCATCACCACCCAATCCACCATATCACAAATCTTATAATGCTATATGGTGATGCTCATGTCATCATGTAATTATCATCATCATATGTCACAATGTCATGCATTCATCATGTCATGTCACATCAACGTCATCATAGTCATCATCTAACTGTGTGCATACCACGATATATAGAAAACAATACACACAGACACATCTATATCGTGGTATGAAAGAAACATGTATATATACACAATTATATATAATATCATACAATACAATACAAACAAATAAATACCCGGTTACCTCAGGTTGTCAATACCACATGCACGTGCTTCTACAATCTTTCTTGAATGCCAATCCCACAATTAGCCTTCTATGAGTAGCCAAACAACCTTAACAACATATAATACTTCAATACATACTACACAACTTGATCAAAACCACAATTCCACTACTTTAGGCCTAACCCAAGGTTCCAACACCCATTTCATGCATTATTAAGCTCTTAAGGAAAATTCAAACACTACTCAACCACATACAATTCGGATCCCCAAGACCTCTAACCAGAAACAACCTAGGGTTAAGCTCAAATCATGCATACACCGTTCCAAACTCATATCCAAGCAACAAGAATATCAAATCACACTTCCTTAACCCCATTTCATCCATTTCAATTAGTGAATTTTGACCCAAATTAGAAATCCCAACATATAATCAGAAAATCCCAAGCTTAAACTGAAGAAATTAGAGAGGGAGGAGTAGGGATCACTTACCAACATGAATCCAAGCTTCCAAGGTCTGAAAATCACTTCCCAAGGCCGAAAAACTCGAACCCTAGCACAGCTCCTCGTCACTTCCTTCATTTTCTTTCTTTCCGATCGTCCGAAATAATTTTGATTTAAACAAAATCCTCAACTCTCGCTGAAGCCTTAGATAAGTCTGCCGCGGTGCCACTGTGTTTCAGCCAGAAAATGCCACTGGAATAAGATCTCACCGCGGTGGCCCTATTTCTCACTGCGGCATAGAGTTCTTTTCTACACCACTTGAACCTTCCTTTGTCTTGTTTTCCTCCGATTCTGCACACAATGCTAATACAATGTCATGAGGGGTGTTACACTAAATCTAATACCATGGCAATTCCTCACTCATGGTATAATTGATTGACATCCTAGCTATTTGCCCACGGAGAATTAATCCCTCGCGACAAATTCTAAGAGTGAAAAGAAAAGAAACCAAAACCAATAAAAATCAAAATTATAAATAGAAAACATAACCAAATACAATTTATCAATGTGTGTGCACCTATGTAAGCATGTGAGTGCATGAGCCTACTCAAACTTGACATAATCATGTCATGGGTTAAATTATATAACAAATTGAAAGAAATAAGCTCTTCCCTTGTCTTCCTTCGGTGCTAGTTCCATTAGGATTTGTAGCTTGCCTCCTCCAATGACATTTCCCTCATTCTCTCTTCAATCACTATGGTTTTGATTTCTCCCCAAACTTGGTTCATGCTCCCAAGGTGCTCAAAAAGAATAAGAATAAGAATAGACTAGTATTCATCTTTAAATCAACCTAAAACATCAAGAATGATATTCTTTATAGAAGATAAAAATCATTATTCCTCAAGAAGTCTAAATCATTATTCCTTGTACAGATATTGCCACGGATTGGACTTTCAAGCCAAAGACGGAATCAACAAGCCTACAACAACAAAAATGTAGGGAAATTTAGAAAAACATGGATGAATACACTCCTTTCACATGAGAACATATGGGACAATAGAATGTATAATTTTGAGCAAAAACATGCAACAACCAAATTGTTGTTCAGGCATAAAAAAACTATGACCATAAGATCATTTTCAAAGCCTAAGCTTATAACCAAACGGAGGTGTACAATAATGGAAACAAGGTTTCCCCATGGAAGACCATGGTCACATGACCACCTTTGATACTTGAAACCAAATGGATATGTGCAATAACTATAAAGACACCTGGACCCCACCTAAATAATTAACCCAAGGACACACAAATGCCCAACTATCATCCAAAATGCCCCACTACATGAGATAAAAATGATTTAGAATAGATCAGCTTTTCCCACTCTATTTGCTACCTAAAGAATGATCCATTTGTTAGCCTCACATGCTAGCTGAGTTAGGTATTAGACCCTTAGAGACTTCTAGTCTAAATGCAAATTAAGTATATGGCCATAGGGATATTAGATCCGTCCAATCATAGCCAAGTGTAAGCATATTATTAAGGCAAAATCCTCCACTAAGCATCGAAATACCTATCAAGAGCAAAGGGAAAGACTAACTTCACCCTTGCAAATCAAAATAAGGCAAATATTTATATTCTCTTATTATTCTAAATAACAAAGCATATGGGGCATTTACAAAAAAAAAAGTGACATTCACAAAGAGAGCTTATGAGATAGCCTAAACCTCTGCCCTAAGCTCTATTAGAATCCCCAACTGAAAACCCTATCAACTATTATAAATGCATTCAAATAGGACTACATGAGGACCTATGACAAACCAAATTCCTAACAGCCTCACATAATTTCAAATCTAACCACCATAGTTTCTAGATCGTAGAAAGACTTTCAAAGGTCTTAGGAAGCAAATCAATTAAACCAAAAAAAGTCAAAAGAGGTCCTTATACTTCTGCAAGAAGACATAAATTTATTGAACCTCATATGAATAGAATGATAGCTTGAGCTAAAATAATGCCTTAAAACCATTCACAAGTTTTTCAAAAAGCTACAGCAATGTTATTCTCAACTATAGACCACCATTGTTAGGAGTGACAAAATTTTGGATTTTTCCACGAAAAGGAGATATCATTCGAAGGAACAAAAGATATAGGAACCATAAAATTGTAAGCATATAAGGCCAAAAGAGGAGAAAAGCTAGTTAGCTAGACAACAATACTGAAAGATCAAACCGGATGTAATGAAGCAGAAAAAGAAACTTGTCCTGTATCAAGGAACGAGCAAAACTTTTACAACTTCAAGACCTCAGCTATACTCTCAAAGGTTCAAGTACTCAAAGAAATTAAAACTAGTATCCTATTGGTAGAAATGGGGAAGGCCAGTCTCAGTAATCAAGTTATAGCTTCAAATTCTTCATTTAATTAAAATGAAAATTACCAATTGAAGGTATATGATTCTCTATGCTTGTTGTGCAGCTCTTTCCCTTTCCAAACTCAAATTGCTCCTTCGTATCACTCCTTCGTGCTCTCTTTGCTTCTTCGATCTCAGACTTCCTCTACTTCTACTTTTCACCGCTTCCTCTTCTACTCCTTAGGTTTCTTTCTTTTTAATCTCCCTTTGTCTCCCACTGTCATTTTTTCGGCACCATCTCTTAGCTTCTCTGGGTTTTTTTTTTCTTAGCTCTCTCTTATTCTCTAGGATTTTTCGGCCTCCCCTTTCTCACCACTATGCTGCCATACCCGGTATATAGTAGTGGAGACGTTGCTTATCATTTCCTTGCCCTCATCCTCTCTCTCGGTCTGGAATGGAACTCATGCATGCTCTCCCTCTGTCTCTCTCACTCCCCACTCCCTTTGCAATTTTGTGCTTGTCCGAAGGCTCCCTCACCTCTACTACTCTGTCGTACTGGGTACGGAGTAGTGGAGAGACTTTTGTCCTCTTTCGTGCTTCTTGCTTTGCTTTTCTCTCACTCGTGCTCTCTAGTTCGGTCACGGGTTTGAATCATCCTAGCTCCTCCTGGCTCACACTTGCTGAGTCTCCCTCTGCTCTCTTTGACCCTCTATTTCTTCATGTACATTTGCCCTAGCTTCCTCTTTCTTTCTTTTCTAACCCCAGCTCCTTTTTTTTTTCCTCTGTGTCTCGTGCCTCCTTCCCAAATGCCTCCATATTTTTTTTTGTTCAAGCCTCTCAATTGAGGCCCTTATTTGCCTTGTCCACAAGCCCTTTTCAATTGGGCTCTTGGATGCTTAGGCTGAAATGCTGGATTAGCATTTCAGCCCAAACATATATATTTTATTATCTATTATATTTTTTATTATTTACTATTTTTTATTTTTTTATTATTTTTGTTATTATTATTTTTTAGTTTTTTAATTTTATTTTTTTTAGTGTTTGGGTTTTAGGGTTGGAAGATTGGGCCACCTATATTTAGCCCATATTCCATTCCAACTCTATTTTTCTCCTTTTTTTTGTCTTTTTTACTATTTATTATTCTTTTTATATTATTTATTATTTTTTTATTTATGTACTTATTTATTTAGTTATACTTTTTTATCCCTTATTTATTTTATTTTCATTATTATTATTATTATTTTATCTATTTTTTAGTTTTTATGTATACAGCCCGTACAAAATACGATATTCACAACATACAAAACAAACAATACAAATATTCGACTACCTATAATTGTCAATTTCCACACATATGCGATTCCACGAGCTCCTTAGGTTGTCCAACACACTTGTACCCCTTTTTGGTCAACCAAATACCTATACAATACCATAATACCTGAATTAACATAACATATCATTTAACTAAACATCACAATTTGACTATTTAGGCCTAACCCAAGATTCCAACACCACTTTCATGCATCATTAAGCTCCTAAAGACCATTCAAACTCTACTCAACCACATACATTTTGGATTCCATACTCCCTCTAACAATTTCAACATAGGGTTATGCTTAAATTATGTGTACTTCTTCTAAAACTCACATCCAAGCATTATAAATAACAAATCATACTCCATTAATCCCATTGCATCCATTTTAATCAGTGGATTTTGGTCAAAACCAAAAATCCCAACACAAAATCGAAGAAAATGGAGAGGGAGGAGTAGAGATCACTTACCAATAATTATCCAAGCTTCAAGAGTCCAGAAATGATCTCCCTTGCCCGAATTTCTTAGCCCTAGGTTCACTTCTTCTTTCTTCCTCTGTTTCTATCTCGCTCTCTCCTTCTCGGTCCTACTGAAATATTTCTAATTTAAACAAATTTGAGGCGTGGTGGCACGGCGGGGGTTAAGTTCACTACGGTGCAAGTGCCTTTGGCCAGAAAAATATTTCAAAATCTGTAGCTTGCTTGCCATGGTGGCCCTGCTTCTAGCCGCGGCGTGGAGCTCATTTTTCCTCCACTTGATTCTCTCCTTCATCTTAGCCATCCAGTTCTGTACACAATGCCAAATATACTTAGTTAGCCAGAGATGAAGTTAGGGACAATGTAATGATGGTTGTTACATGCTCCCCTCCTTATAAAAATTTCATCCTCGAAATTTCAAATCTTACCTCAAGCAAAAATCTCTGGATACCTCCTTTGCATAAATTATTCTGTCTCCCACATGACATCGTTGGATGTCAAGCCGTTCCATAATACTTTTATTAACTTAATAGTCTTATTTCTCAGCTGTTTCTCCTTTACATCAAGAATTTGCAATGCCATGGCCTCAAAAGTCAGATTCTCTCGTACTTAAACTTTCTTATCATCCATTATGTGAGACGGATCTGAATAGTACTTCTTGAGCTGAGGCATGTGGAAAACATCATGTAATCCAATAAGATTAGGCGGTAGCACCACTCAATATGCTACTGGTCCAATTTGCTCCAAAATTTGGTATAGACCCATATACCACGGAGTGAGCTTCTTCACTCAAATTGATCTCCTAACACCTATGGTAGGAGATACCTTAAAAAATACATGATCTCTAGTATCAAACTCCAATGGTCTACTTCTTCTATCCGCATAACTCTTCTATCGACTCTGGGTGATCAGAAGCTTCTGTCAAATACTTTCTATCTGTTGAGAGGTTTGATCCACAATATCTGGGCCCAATAGACTTCACTCACCAAGTTTAACCCAACACAATGGTGATCTGCACTTCTTGCCATACAAAACTTCATACGGAGCCATTTGCAAACTCAAGTGGTAACTATTATTATAGGCAAATTTGACCAATAACAGGTATTGATCCCAATTGCCTTTGTTTTCCAGAACACAAGCTCGCAGCATGTCTTCCAGAGTTTGTATCGTTCTTTCAATCTACCCATCAGATTGAGGGAGATAAGCAGTACCGAAATTTAACTTCGTCCTCATAGACTTCTGAAGAGATTTCCAAAACTTGGAAGTAAAACCTAGGATCTCTATCTGATACAATGTTCATTGGGACACCATGCAGTCTCACAATCTCATTCACATATAACTAGGCCAACTTTTCCATCATAATGGTCTCCCGAATTAGAAGAAAATGGGCCGACTCCATCAATCTATCCATAATCACCTATATTGCTTTATGCCCTGAAGAGGTCCTCTGTAATCCCATCATAAAATCCATGTAAACGCTATCCCATTTCCACTCATGGATCTCCAAGAGTTGCAACATACATGCTGACAATTGGTGCTCAATCTTTACCTTCTGATAGATGAGACATCTTGCCACAAACTTTGCGATGTCCTTTTTTATGCGTAGCCACCAATACCCTCGCCTAAAATCTTGGAACATCTTAGTGGTACCTAGATGAATAGTGTACCTACTCTTATGAGCTTCCTCCAAAATAATTTCTTGCAATCCCGTAACATTTGCCAAACAAATCTGACCATGATACCAGATAATACCATCTTCCAGTATATCAAAATTCTGAGTTTTCACCATTTCGATTCATTCCCAAATACCCAAAAGATAGTTATCCTCCAACTAAGCATAGCAAATGTTCCTTAATAGATCACTTGATACATTGATAGACCCCAATACTTGTACTTCAGGATGGACATTAATGGATAACTTCATATCACTTAGGCTTTCTAGCAACTGTTGTTCCCTTATCATCATTATGGCTATGTGGATCGACTTTCTACTAAGTGCATCCGCCACAACATTGGCTTTTCTAGGATGACACTTCAAAGCAAACTCATAATCTATCAAGAATTCTACCCAACATCTTTACCTCATGTTCAACTCTTTATGCTAAAACAGATACTTTAGACTTTTGTGATCACTGAATACCTTAAACTAAGCGCCATAGAGATAATGCCTCCATAATTTCAAAGCAAACACTACAGCCATTAGTTCAAGGTCTTGAGCATGATAATTCTCCTTATGAAGCTTCAACTGCCTTAAAGCATATGCCACAACTCTTCCTTGTTGCATTAGCACACACCCTAGACCCTTCTTAGAGGCGTCCGTATAAACTGTAAACGGCTCAGATAGGTTAGGGATAATCAGCATTGGGCTGGACATTAAACGAACCTTTAGCTCTTGGAATGCTCTCTCACACCTATCATCCCAAATGAAGGTTCCTTACGAGTAAGTCTAGTCAATGGCATAACAAGCTAAGAGAATCCCTTGATGAACCTCCGGTAGTAACTAGCCAATCCTAGAAAGCTACAAATTTGAGTCATGGATTGCAGTCTCTCCTAATTCAACACCACTTCTACTTTACTAGGATCCACCGTTACACCTTCTGTAGAAATCATATGACCCAGAAATTTCACCTCCCATAGCCAAAACTCACATTTACTAAGTTTGGCATACAGTTGGTGATTCGGCAACACTTGCAACACAATCTGAAGATGGAGTGCATGCTCTTCCTCACTCTTAGAGTAAATCAGAATGTCATTAATAAATACCACCATAAATTTATCCAAATATGGCCAAAAAATCCTGTTCATATAATCCATAAAGATTGTCGGGGCATTGGTTAACCCAAATGGCATTACAAGGAACTCATAATGCCCATATAGAGTTCAGAAAGCCATTTTAGACATATCTTCAGCATGCACCCATAGTTGATGGTATCCCTACCTCAAATCGATCTTAGAGAAAACTAAGACACCTACCAACTAATTAATCAAGTCTTCAATCCAAGGCAAAGGATATTTATTCTTAATTGTCACTCGGTTCAGCTTCCTGTAATCAATACATAATTTGAGGCTACCATCCTTCTTCTTGACAAATAACACTGGAGCCCCCGAAGAAGAGACACTTAGTCTGATGAAAACCCTTTTTAACAAATCTTCAATCTACTTCTTGAGTTCTTTCAACTCAGACGGTGCCATTCAATATGGAGCCTTAGAAATAGGACTTGTCTCTAGCACCAAATCAATGGAAAACTCCAGCTCTCGTGGTGGTAGCAAACTGGTAATCCCCTCTGGAAACACATAAGGATATTCACAAACAATCGGGTACCTTTCTATACCTCCTTCCATATCAACATTAATAAAGAGGAAAACCAAAAACCCTTGACATCATTTCCTCAGATACTTGTTGGCTTGGACAAAGAACAAACAGACATTTTCATCCCCTTCAACACTAGGGATATTCATGGGCAACAACACAGTCTTCCAAGCACAGTCAGGAATGACATTATTCGCCTCTAGCTAATCTATCCCAATGATCATATTAATCTCTTGCAATGGCAAATAGATTAAATCCAGAGTAGTGCTTCGATGTTCAAAATGAACCACACAATTCAGACAAGCTTGAGCAGTTCTTAGTGAAACTCTCATGGGTATGGATACTAACAATTCAAAAGGTAATTCCATTGCTAGAATACCTAATCTTCGAGCACAATCAAAAGATATGAAGGAATGCGATGCACTTAAATCAAACAATGCATGAATAAAGAAATCATTAAGTTTAAGTTTACCACTAATCAAGTTAGGCACTACATCTACTTCCTATCGGGTTATGACAAAGACTCTTCCTGGCATCGTTGGCCTTCTCATTGCGTCAGCATGCCTTGGCTCCTGACAATTCTGTGAGATATATCCTGGTCTCCCACAATTATAGCAAATCAAGCACAGACGGTCACCATGGTTCATCCCACAGTTTGTGCAAGGATTTGAGGCACTACCTAAACTGTATTGTGATGGTGCTAAGTCTCTTCCTATATATTCACTCTAACTAGAACTACCCTGGTCAAAGGCTCATCGATAGAATGGTCCTCTACCATACCAACCTCTATTAGACTGATCTCTGCCAAACCTAGATCTTCCTCTGCCATGACAGCATCTATTATGGCTTCCTCTTGCTCTACTAGAACCTGTATTGCCACCGTTATTACCACTTCTGGATGTATTTCCTTTACTGATTCCTCCGATAGGTCCTAGGTGAGAAAAGGCTCAAATTATTGAATTACTCTTCTCTTCCTTAGTCTCCCACATTCTCCTGGATAGAACAAGCATTTTAGCACAAAAGTCCTCAAAGGACACAAATTCCACCACAGATAACCGCTCCTTAATCTCTAAACAGGCTCCCTCAAGCAACCTTTGACCTTCCACCTATCATCGGGATAATTGTTTAGATAAGTGGAATACTTAGCCAAATCCAGGAATTGATCAATGTAATCATCCAACAACAAATTCTCCTGCTGAAAGGCTAGGAACTCGGCCTTCTTTTGCATCATTAAGGCTGGAGGGAAGTAGTGTACAAAGAATCGTTCCTTAATTGTTCCCAGGTCATTGGGGCACCCATTCGCTTCCACACTTGGAAGGAAGCTTCTCCACTAATGCTTGACCTTTTTCTCAAGCTTAAACACCGCTAGTTCACCTTTTGCTCTGAGGTTCAATCCATCACACCAAATATATTCTCCAATTGCTCTATCCATTCCTCAGATAAAGAAATGTTCATTGTACCTTCGAAAGCTAGGGGATTAAACTTCCAAAAGTCTTTTAGCTGGGAGGAGATACCTCTTCTTTCAGATCTTGGGGCTCTCTCAGGCTCCACCTTATTCTCGTTCTAAGTATTATTACCTTCTTCTGCATTCAGATCCACATACCTACTGGCCTCCTCATTCACATCACCATATTCCTGCCGATTCATTTGTTCTTGCATCCTATTCAATGTCTTCCCCTGCGTATTCACCCAGTCACTGAGGCTAGTCAATATTTCATGCATTTGCCTCATTAGGTCACTATTACTTTGACTTCCTTTGCGAGACATTCTTTCCTACACACAAACAACAACACATTCAATTATATGGTTTTGAACTAGTATTGCAGTGGGAATATATGAGTCTATGTATTCAAAGTTGTGCCAAGTATTACCACAAGTAAAAACAATGGCCCAAACCATTGCTCTAATACCAAAATGTAACACCTTACTCCCAAAGACCTCTTATGTTGGCCAAAAACTCCAAAATCCAACCAAACATAGCCCAAACATCTCACATTTACCTTCTAACACATCAGAGCAGCGGAACAAAACCCAAAAGACACTAGAACCGGGATGGGGCCACGGCCGCTACAGTACCACCATGGGCTCCGAGCCCTCTGTCTCACTGGCGCTGCGACCTGCTTTTCTGGCATTGCGGAGCCCCCTGCTTGTTTAAACCAGCAAATTTCAACAACTAAGGGTAAACTTTCGATGCACATAACTTTATGCTTCGACCTCCGATTGACTTGATTCAAACTCCCACGGGTCAATCTTGCCCTAATCTATCCATAGACACCAATTTCACCTTAATCTATCTTTGTATAGAGATTTTGGATCCCCGACATAGTTTTGTCTACTTTTTGACTAAAACTCACAACTTACAACTCTCATGGGCCACCAAAGGCAAATTGACCATTTAGGACCATCTACACAAGCCCCATTTGACTAAACCAACTTGTCTAAAAAGGTTTTATCCCAGAGGAGCCCCTCCTATGAGATTTGGCCCTCTTGAACTCCAATTGACAAAGTGGGCTATAGGCCTTAAAATATACTAACAAGGCCTAAATTCACTTTTGGGCTCCCAAACATTATTGTACTAACTCAACAACACTTTGTACCATACATGCATCACAAAACATCACATCGAACATAATTCCACATCAATATCATAACATTAACATACATACACATCCAAATATCATTACAATCATCTAACTCATATCGATTACAACACTATCCTACTTAGCACAACATACATAGACAATACAACCTACTACCATGACTTGTATATTCCCATGTCAGAGACACTATTCCCTTATCTTCTCCGGACTAAAGCTAAAACTTTCACCTGCAATGTTAGTTTATGGGAAAGGGGTGTGAGACAAAGTCTCAGTAACCAGGGACAACCACACACAGATATATACATATATAACTCATACAATCTCATGAATGCAATATGAAATGGAATGCATGTCTCCTTTACACATAGTTAGAACCATGAGCTGTCGTCATAACAGGACATTTCGTATAGGTGATTCCCTTCCAACAGTTGATGAAGACTGATTTTGACACATCACCAAGCTTACCTCCTACTAGTGCACCCGGCCAAAGGTAACACTAATGTTCGGACTGTGGCTCTCTTTTCCTTTCCCTCCACGAATTAGCAGTGATTTAGGGAAGATGCAGTCCATTATGCGCCTTTCCCTCTTGGCCATAGAAGGTGATTTAGCCACAGAGATCCCATCCCTATCATCCCTAATCATATATCATATCATATCATCATATATCATATCATCATCACTACCCGATCACCATACACCTCACAATGTCTTGTGGTGATGCTCATACCATATCATCATATAATCGTCATCATCATATTTCACAATGTCATGTTATGCATCATGTTGTGTCACAACATCATTGTCATCTCTAATCATCATCATAATCATCATACGCTATATGTCTAGCCAAGTGCATAGCACGATATAAAGACAAACCACACACACACATATCCATATTGTGGTATGAATGGAAACATGCATATATCTACACATATATATAATAACATACAAAACAAATAATACAAACACCCGGTTACTGGTTGTTTCCACACACGCAATTCCACAAGCTCTTTAGGTCATCCAACACACTTGTAGCTTGCTCGACGTGGCGTGGAGCTCATTTTTCCTCCACTTGATTCTCTCCTTCGTCCTGACCCTTCGGTTCTACACATAGTGTCAAATGCACTTAGTCAACCAAAGATGAAGTTAGGAACAATGTAATGAGGGTTGTTACAGATTGTAGTAATTAAAATATGGTAATTTATTGAGAATAATTTTATAAAGTTTTGGTAATTTTTAAAAAAATTAAACTATGTGACTAATTTTAACTATTGTTCTTAATGAGAGTGAGGTAGTTACATATGACTTATATTTTATATTTTGAAACAGAAGAAGTAATAATTCTGTCGGGGTTGGGGCACCAAAGCCCATGCCAAAGGAACACTCTTCACTTTTGAAGTGAATAACAACAATTCAAGAATTACATTTAAATATATCAACCTCTTGAATTGATAATTATGAGGACCATCGATTTAGTTAACACAAGAAAAAACCCCATAACTATCCAAAGACTACATCACGAATAACCCGCACATAGTTTCCTATTATTGTGGTTCTAATTTTGATTGCGATGCAATACCAAAATCTTTTTCAATAGTACCTCATTTTTCCTCCACTTGATTCTCTCCTTCGTCCTGACCCTTCGATTCTACACATAGTGTCAAATGCACTTAGTCAACCAAAGATGAAGTTAGGAACAATGTAATGAGGGTTGTTACAGATTGTAGTAATTAAAATACGGTAATTTATTGAGAATAATTTTATAAAGTTTTGGTAATTTTTAAAAAAATTAAACTATGTGACTAATTTTAACTATTGTTCTTAATGAGAGTGAGGTAGTTACATATGACTTATATTTTATATTTTGAAACAGAAGAAGTAATAATTCTACGAGGGTTAGGGCACCAAAGCCCATGCCAAAGGAACGCTCTTCGCTTTTGAAGTGAATAATAGCAATTCAAGAATTACATTTAAATATATCAACCTCTTGAATTGATAATTATGAGGACTATCGATTTAGTTAACACAAGAATAAACCCCATAACTGTCCAAAGACTACATCACGGATAACTCGCACATAGTTTCCTATTATTGTGGTTCTAATTTTGATTGCGATGCAATGCCAAAATCTTTTTCAATAGTACCTTATATAAACCGTGATTGAGATATTAATGTTATAAAAATATAATGAGAAGTGTCACATTTGAAAAGAATAAAAAAAATGAAAGTATAAATGCTTGTGGTAATCTAAATTCATAGCCAACTAGTCTAAACTAGTTTGGTTATATAAAAGATACTCAAATTACAAACATCAAATAGAAGAAAAAGAAAGGCAGAATAATAGGGTATAATGAGAAGTCCTATATCTGAAAAGAATGAAAAAGATTAGGTGTAACATCCTACCTTTCTATACCTCCAGAAATAACCAAATACATCAATATCCAACTAAACACAATCCGAATATCTCCAACCAACTCTCCAATACTCAAAAACAGCGGAAACAAACCCAAAAATGCCAAAAACTGGGCTGGGGCTGTGGCCGTTACAGTATTGCTGTGGCTCCGGTCTGCTCTGCTTTTCTCCAGCTTCTGTCAACACTGGTGCCATGGCTAGGACACTGGAGCTGCGGCGCCCCATGCTGATATGGGATATCAGCAACTTTCATACTCCGGGGTGAACTTTCGATACGCATAACTTTATACTCCGACCTCCGATTGACTTGATTCCAATTCCTACAAGTCAATCTAGTCTCAATCTATCCATAGACACCCTTCTTTCCTCAAACCAACTCCATATGGAGATTTTGGACTCTTAACACCTTTTTGGCCACTTATTAACCAAAACTCACCACTAACCACTTCCAATTGTCACCAAAGACAACTGGTCACTCAGAGACCATTCATACTGGTCCGAAACCCCTAAACCAACATGTCCATAGAGGTTTCACCTCAAAGGAATTACTCTCCTGAGTTTTGACCCTCTTAAACTCCAATATGACCAGATGGGCTACAGGCCCTAAAACACAACAACTAGGCCCAAACCACTCTAGGCTCACAAATACTACCATACCAACTTCCTAACATCCAACACTCTCAAAACACCATGAAATACACATATCATAAACATAACCAACCATACGTCACAATATATGAAATCACAATTGTTTTACCATACCATACACTTAATACAAAACCTTCTATCGTACTTGGCACATAATAGATTATCCAAAATAAAAACTACATAGACTATTCCCACGTACACAACTACTCTCAGGGCTTCTTAGAACTAGTGTCAGAACTTTCACCTAAAATGATTAGTCATGGGAAAGGGTAGGGTGAGACAATGTCTCAGTAACCGGGATCAATAACACATAAACATATATATAACATGTATAAATCATGTAACACACGAATGCAATGTAAAATGAATGGTATGCATGTCATCCTCACAGGGACTCCCATCCTTATTCTCCCTAACACGCATATACATATAATTCATCCTTATCTTCCCTAACATATACAATCCACCATTATTCTCCCTAACACATATAATCCACCCTTATCCTCCCTAACACATATACGTACACACATATCCCATCCTTATCCTCCCTAACAAATACATATATCATCATACGTTATATATTTATATCATCATATCATTACCACTCCATCCATCATAAAACACAATCTCACAATATCATGTGGTGAGGCTAATGTATGATCATATAACCATCATCATGTCATATCATCATGTATTATCATCATAATCATCATCATCATCTAACCGTACACATACCACGATATATAAAAATAATACACACAAACACATCAATATTGTGGTATGAAAGAGACATGCATATATATATACCACTATACAATACCACACAAACAAACACTCGGTTACCTCAGGTTGTCAATATCGTGCTAACGCAAGTTCCACATGCTTTCTTGAACACCAACACGCTTGAATCCCTCCCGATTAACCAAACAACCTTCATAATAACACAATTCTTTCATTAACACAATATATCATTAAACCAAACATCACAATTCAACCATTTTTAGGCCTAACCCAAGGTTTTAATACCCCATTTCATGCATCAATAAGCTCTTGGGAACATTTACACACCAAACAATACCATACAACTTAGATTCCCAAGAGCCTTAACCGAAATCAACCTAGGGTTAAGCTCAAATCACATATAAACCCTTCAAACTTACATCCAATCCACAAGAACACTAAAACACACTTCATTAACCTCTTTTTAACCATTTCAATCGGTGGATCTCGTCACAAACCGGAAACTCAACCTTAAAACCAAAAACCCTACATTTCCATCAAAGAAAAATGAAGAGGGAGGAGTAGAAGTAACTTACCAACTTAAATCCAAGCTCTCTCAGTCCGAAAATCACTCCTGGATGCCGAAAAATTGAACCCTAGCTGAGCTCTCGCGATCTCCCTTCGTTTCCTTTCTTTTCTTTTCCTTTCAAGCGTTCGAAATGATCTGGATTTAAACAAAAATCCTGACTCTCGCCAAGCCCTCACATGTCTCGCCGCGGCTTCACCATAAATTTGCCGGAGTCGTTATTGGATGGCATCTTGCCGCGACGTGAAGCCTTTTCTGGCTTCTCTTGAATATAACTCCAATCTGTTTCCTCCAGTCCTGAACACAAACCAATAAAGATATCGTGAGGGGCGTTACATAAAGGGTATAAAATGCATGTGGTAATCTTAACAATTAGCTTAAGCTATTATGGTATACTGGATAATCCCAAACATGTAGCCCATAAAAAAAAGGTATGAGAGTCTAACAGTGCTTTTTAAAGGAGTTATAAATAGAAATAAATCTTTTCTTTGAAGAGGACATATAAAAAGAAAAGAAGGAAGTAATTAATAAGGATAACTATAGAAATTATTGAAATTTTTTTAACAAATTTAATAATCTTACCAATTTTTAATAACTCGTTCTCTTAATATATGTTCAGTGGTTAAAAGTGATATATATTAAAGAATTAGATGGAGTAATATTTATCCATAATCACATATTAAACTCAAAAGAAATAACTAATCATAAATATTATAGCATTCATTAAGTAGGTCTATATGTTTAAATTATAATCATGTAGGAAAATACTCCAAAATGAGGTCATTTATCAGTACATATTTATATATAATATTAGAATATAAAAAGAAGAAAATTTTAACCCAAAATGAGGTCATTTTACACCAACAACTGAAAAAACAAAAATTGAAATCATCCAAAAAGCTCAATAATTGTTGCTCTAGGCAGGAGCACCTAGCAGGCCTCGAGATTTCCGACGCTGTTAGAAACAAACATTCATTTAACCTGAATGTAAATCCCCTCTTTTTGGGATGATACAACCTTCTCCATATGCATTTAATTTACCTCTTCTTCTTTAAATGGCAGTTATAATTACACACTTGTCAAACATGCATGTATTCTACTATTCTTACCTTACACGTATTGCCACTCAATCCTTCATTTTGTCATATGAGTGATGTTGAGAACGGATATTCAATTACTTTCTCCTATTCGTATTTTTAGAATTTTGTATGAAAAGTTTTTTGTTCAAAATATAGAGTGTTGAATATTTTTCTTTTTATTTTATTCCTATTTTTACTGCTCATTTATAACTCTACAATAATAATATAATAGGATATTTAATAAGGGTAAAATAAGAAATGTTAGTACTTTTTGTATTGATTTCGGGTAAAAAATGATTTTCTTAATATGTGTGTAATTAATATAAAATATCTTATAATATGAACAGAGAGAATAAGTCATAAAAAATGTTGGGAGTATAAATTTCAGAAATTTAAGATCATACTATTAATATTCGTTTTGGAATCGTTGAGATTGACCATCACCTTCAAGTTCGTTTCCAAACTTCCGATAATATGGCACTTCATCTTCCCCAAATTGCTTCTCCCCGTTGTGGTTCTCTCACTAACATGCTTCCACATAATAAAACATCCTCTTATGTAGCAACCATCTCTAAAAGCTTCATTGGTCCTTCTCCAACAATCCAATGCAAGGCAAAACTTAATGTTTCTGATAAAAACTATAAAGTTTCCCGTCGATCCAGACACTTCAAACCTGATGCTTGGCACTATGATTATTTTCAATCATTGAATAGTAAATATACGGTAATTTCATTATATTCTTGCAGTTACATGCTTTTATATTACATTCTTAAGATTTATATACGTGTGTGTATGTGTGTCCAGTTGCTTTACTTTCATTCGCAATATGGTCAAAGAGAATACAAGAAAACACACACAGATGTGTGTGTGTGTGTGTGTGAATGATGCATTAAACTGTAAATAATAATAAAGATTGGATGTTAGCAAATGATCACCCTAACTTTATTTCCAACAGTACTTGTTAGTTATTAGTTAATGCATGCAGGAACCAGTATATGAAGAAGAAAGCAAAATGCTGAGGACTAAAGTTAGGATAGTGCTCTCAGAAATGGTGAACCCTCTGGATCAACTTGAGTTTATTGATACCTTGCAAAGGCTTGGAGTAGATTACCATTTTAAGAGTGAGATAAAGAAGATACTCGACAACATCTATAATGTGGACAAGTTCAAGAGTGAGAAGAATTTACATGCAACTGCACTTGAGTTTTGACTCTTCGGGCAGCATGGCTATGATATATTGACAGGTACTCAAACTTTATAATTTATGCCCTTTTGTAAATAAGTGAGAAATTTGTGTAATTTGAGGGGAAAAAAACTTGAGAATTTTTTAGTGATATACTTAGTATTAAAAATAATTAAGAAGACATTTTTCCATGCATTACACAAAGTGAGGTGAGTCATACTATTCAAGACTTATTAATAGTGTAACTTGTCACAAATTTTATATGTATGTATTGATACAAAGGGAACTCATTTACATAGTGGTTGCAGATGTCTTTGATAGCTTCCAAGATAAAATGAGTAACTTTCAAACATCCCTTTATCAAGATATCAAGGGGATGCTTTCATTATATGAAGCCTCATTTCATTTAAGGTAAGATGAAGTTATTTTGGAGAAAGCAACAGATTTCACCTCAAAATCTCTTGAAGAATTTGTGAACAACCACCCAGGCCATCAATTGACATCCCAAGTGAAGCATGCTTTGGAGATCCCACTACATTGGAGGCTTCCTAGATGGGAGGCTCGTTGGTTCATTCATGAATACCAAACAATGTCTAATATGAATCCCATCTTACTCCAGCTTGCCAAACTAGATTTTAACATGCTTCAGGCCATCTACAAACAAGAAATAAAGTCCAATTCAAGGTGCGCTATAAATTAACAAGTGAAATTTCACTTCAAAATAATAACCCTGCAGTACGTGATGGTATTAATGAAGTTATTACCAAGACTCAAATTCAATATATAAGTTCCTGATACAAAAAAGAGTCATGATTTCATTAAAAAGCTCTAACTTAATTTAGTTTGTTTAAATTATTTTGATAAACATTCTTGGGCAATAAAAGTAAATTTTTTTTCACATAACACATGTTTTTAATAATCCTGAATTTTTGTTTCATTTGAAGGTGGTGGGAAAGAACTGAGCTTGAAAAGAAGTTCAGCTTTTTTAGGAGTAGGGTAGTGGACAACTATGTTTGGGGCTTAGGAATGAACTCTGAACCCCAATTTGGAAATTTAAGACTGGTCATGGGGAAGCTTTGCGCGCTGATAACCCTCACGGATGATGTTTACGATGTTCATGGTACTTTGGAAGAACTCCAGCTCTTCACCGAAGTCATAGCTAGGTTAGGGTTTTTGTTCATCCCTTGTAATAAATATATTATTTTCCACTGCTCTATCCATCTCTTTTTTCGCTGAATGAAGCATTGACTACAAAAAATTCGTTTCCCTCAAAAACTCCCATGCATGCTTATGAGAATATTGTTTGTGATTATATAGGTGGGATGTACATGCCTCAGACAATCTCCCAAGTTACATGAAAATGTGCCTTATTGCAATTTTTAACTTCGTGGATGAACTGGCTTTTGACATTCAAAAAGAGAAAGGGCACAACATCCACTCATACCTAAAGAGAGTGGTAGGTACTTTTGCTATCTGCTTCATCATACTTCTCTAATTACTATCCTTTTCATAAACTTTTGCTATGAATATTGATGTTTTAACTGATTATATTGCATTGCATATAAATACTTTTCAGTGGGTAGATATATGTAAAGCGTTTTTTGTTGAGGCAAAATGGTACCATGAGGGATATACGCCAAGCCTGGAAGAATATTTGGAGAATGCATGGCTTAGAATTGGAGGACCTATTTTACATATTCATTCATATCTCACAATTCCAAATCCTATAAGGAAGGTGGACTTGGATTCCTTGGAACAAAATCCAAATCTCGTTTACTTATCGGCAATCAATTTTCGCTTTCTCAATGACTTTGGAACTTTTAAGGTACCGTAATATCCATGCCAACATTTGTTTGCATTCTATACCGTTCTAACTTTCAAATTCAATTGATCTCAGCGAGAGATGCAGACAGGTGATGTATCCTCATCGGTTCAATGCTACATGAACATTACTGGAGCTTCAGAAGAAGAAGCTATCAAACACATCAAGACTCTGATACATACAACATGGCAGAAGATGAATGAGGAAGTTGCCAAATCCTTCTTCTCTCGCAATTTCAATAATACTTGTTTGGGACTTTCGAGGACTGCAACTTTCTTCTACTGCTATGGATATGATACCTGCACTTTTCAGGATTCTGAATTCAAGAGTCGTGTGTTTTCACTACTTTTTGATCCCATTCCCATTACTTGTACACATACTGTGTTAGAAAGGGAGAGTCCTAGTCTTCAGTCTGTCTGAAGTTACTGAATTCTTCCCCTCCAACGAAGCACAGCAATGAGACCTTCCTTTTATATGTAATATATCGCATTTCTATATCAGTACGTACGTTATCACATATGTGTGTACGTTATCACTGATGGTTATTACTCTTCATCTTTCTAGTCCCTCTAAAAATTCTTCCAATCCCATGTTACATGCTTCAGATTAAAATGTTAATGATGTTCATTTGTCTCCTTGTCTCTAAAAGTCAATTGAGAGAATTTATGTTGCTGTCAACGAATTAAATGCTTTTCAAATATAGTAATTAACAAGAAAAGAAATTTACTTTAATTTTGTAAAACACAAAAAAAAGTTAAACTGATTATATATTTTCCCCTCACTTTTAAATCAAATAGAATAATTGAGGTCTTATTCATATTATTATGGATAAGCTAAATAATAAATGTAGGGATTAAAAAAATTAGGTGGTGATCTACTTTTTGGGGAATATGAGTGGAAGTAATAACGAGAATATTTCCAGTGAAATATCTTTCATAATTCTTGAAGAGATAGTTTACTAATAGAGTTAGAGATATTGGACTATTATATTTTTGTTTTGAGCAAGTTTAAATTTTTACATACCCTTATCAAATTAAATTAGTAATGTATAGACCATTGTTATATGGGGTCACACATACTAATGTCTCAATCAATATCAATGTACTTTTATAAATATGTGATTGATTTCCAAACAAAATGACTCACAAGTTTAATTAGACGTCACCATATACTATGCTAAATTCTTTGCTTGTATCTTTTCGAAGTTTGCAATTGTTATTGATATGTGTGCAAAAGCACTCATAGATGGAATAGAGACAAATTCAAATAGTTGTTATATAGAGTAGGAGTAGCAGGTCTAGAGATTTCTTTACCTCGTCTTCTTTTCCCTCCTAATTCAAACTTGCAACCTTGGAGTTTAGCGTATAGTACACTAACCCCCAAGCCACGAGTCTTCAAGGTTGCTAGGTCTGGAGATTTCTGGCTTGGTAGGAAACAGATGAAGATTTGGTGACATTTTTCTAAACATGCATGCATGCAAATTTCTATCCACATTGTCATAAGTGTAATCAGAAAGTTAAGAAAATATATAAATAAATGGCAGGTATAATCAAACACTCGTCAAATTAACATGCATGTAATCTCCTATATTTTCTCAAAATTACACGTGTTGACATTTTCCTTCCTATTGTCATAAGCATTGTCAGGCATTGCAGATCATAAATATGTAGCAAGTTGATGAAATATCAAAGAATGAAAAGTTTGTATATTTGAAGTTATTTTTTGTCTTTTTTCGTTTTTGGAATTTACACTATTTGAGAGAGCACCATAACGTCTGAGAAATTTTCCTAAAATTCACAAATATATATAAAGAAAAAAAGACAGCAAAATATTGGAGGGGTGACTTATATAAATGAAAGAAAAAAAAAGTAATGCAACATGGTAGAAGTATTTGAATATTTATGGCAACCGTTTAAGGGCATGTTTGGTTCTACGTTTGTCAAAATCAAGTTTGAGATAATGAGTTTGCCAAAACTAAGTTTGGATAGAAGTAGGGAGCAGTTAGCTTTTATGTTAATTGGGTGTTTGGCTTATAACCTCGCTTGCATTTTAGTAGTTTCGGTTGGAGACATTGGACAAAATGCAAAATCAAACATGTCTTAAATAGATAATCTTATTGAGTGACTTAGTTCAAATAAGTCGAAACGAAAAGCTTTCAAACAGTGTATCAAAAAAATGAGAAGTCAAAACATTTGATGCTATTTTATATATTTTTTTTGTGAATTTAGAATATTCAGAGAGTATCATGATGCATGTGAAATTTAGAATATTTGATCTGCTGTTTTGCCCCTCTATATATACATAAGCCTTGAGATTGACCATCACCTTCAAGGTCGTTTTCAAAGTTCCGATAATATGGCACTTCTTCATCTTCCCCAAATTGCTTCTCTCCCATGTGGTTCTCTCACTAAAATGCTTCCTCTGAATAAAGCATCCTCTTCTGTATCACCCAAGTCCAAAAGCTACAACCCTTCTCCAACAATCGAATGCAATGCCTCTTCACTTAATGCTGTTGAACAGACTAAATCTTCATAATGGAATCGTGAGTCTACGAACGATTGCACGATTCTGTCCCTGACACTACTTCTCAGTACATATGGTGAATAGTCAACCAATTCTCACAGCCAATCATCATGGCTATTTTTTTTCACTCCAATAATCTCATTATTTTAATTTTAGTAGGATTTCCCCATATTTCATTTATATTGTGGTGTGTGTGATGTGAGATCAATCAATATTAGTCGCTTGCCTTAACAAGTGTTGAAAAAAGGGGATCGCACTGACTGGTTGAATCAATTAAACCAGGAACCAACTACCAATCCAATTCGAAAAATGGAATAAACCAGTCAAAGATCAATAAAATCGGTCAAAGATAAAAACAAAAAAGGGATAACCAATGGTTTAAACATTCAATCCGGTTTAAAGCTGGGGGCACATCACAACATTTCCATTTACGGAAGAGATGAAGAGAAAGCATTAGAAAAGAAGAATCGGAGAAAAAAAGAAAGTATTGGTCAAACCAAGCTCACTTTCTTTTTATCTCATACAACCCAATAAAAATTAACAGAAGCCATCACCGAAGGTTGAACAATTTTTTGATGATTTAGGTCCCTTCACCGTTGATGGTAGTGATGAAACGGTGGTAGATTTCTTCTTGAAACGGAAGAATAAAGATGAAAACAGAAACGTTGCAGTGGTGAATGAAATGTTGCAAAACCTTTCCTCTGTAACCTCTCCATTCATTTTCCTGTAACTCCGTAACTCCCTTCTCATTATGCACTTCATGTAACTCCCTCCTTATAACTCCATAACCCCCCAATTAGCTTTTATTCCTTGTCTACACTATGACTATAATAAATATGTTGCTTTCCTATGTTGTTGAGGAGGAGAAATAAGAATTGTTTTGTTCTTCTTAGTTAAGTGTTCATCTTGGGCTTCTAAGCCATTTTGGCATTAGAGCCAGATTAGAGAGAGTCTAGGAGGTGAGTAGAGTGAGAGAGCGGTTAGAGAGGGGCCTGAAAGTGAGTAACCGTCATCGAGATTCATTTCCGATCACTTTTCAGCCAAACGGACATCACCATCGCGCTCAAAAGGTTGGAAAACCTAAGCCTAGAAATTTTTTATGTCGTTTGAAGCCGAACGCAATCATACACCGTCGCCGACATTCCACGTGTAACACATGCCCGCTAGAGGTTGAAGACGATGATGCCATCTGCCACATCATCAAGTCTATCCAGTCAACAACACGTCATCCATTCATACTCTGCAACGTGCCAATAACTGCCACGTCATCTTGTCCAGTTAGCCACATTTTTCATAATTTCATTTTCACCCTAAAATATTTCTTATTTACAGTTTAGACCCTAAACTTTTCGTAATCTACACTTTTACTCCTAAACTTTTTGAAATTACATTTTGACCCCTAAAGTTTTCCAAAATTCCATTTTAACCCCATATTTTTCCAGAATTACAGTTCTGCCTTAAACTTTCTTAAAATTCCTTTTCCACCCCTATACCCCATAAAATTACCTTTTCACCCCTATACTTGTTAATTGTTTTTTCCTAAGTCCTTACCTTGCAGAAAAAGCTAACAAAAAATGCCTCCAAGATGCAGGAATGTACAGAACGTTGCGATGGACGAGGTGAGACGTCAAATACGAGAGTTGGAGGCTACAGTAGAAATACAATTAGCTTTACTAGAAACTCACAAAGACAACCTAGAAGGTGATTTGGGTAGCAGCAGTTCGTCATCCACTGACAACCACCGCTATCCTCAACAACATAGGAAAGCAACCTATTTATACTAGCCATGGTGTAGACAAGGAATTAAAGCTAATTGAGGTTTATGGAGTTACAAGGAGGGAGTTATATGAAGTGCATAATGAGAAGGGAGTTATGAAGTTACAGGAGAATGAATGGAGAGGTTACAGAGGAAAGGTTTTACAATGTTTCATTCACCACTGCAACATTTCTGTTTACCCCGAACACAGAGACAAAAAGATTCCATCATGGTTGCTGTGGATCAATTTTCAAAGATGGCCCATTTCATTCCATGCCAGAAGACTAATGACGCAGTTCAAGTTGCAGATTTGTATTTCAAAGAGATTGTCCGTATCCATGGCGTTCCTAAGACTATCACCTCTGATCATGATGTCAAGTTTCTCAGCCACTTTTGACAGATGCTATGGAAGAAGATGGGAACTAAATTGTAATTTAGTACTGCTAGCCATCCTCAAACAGATGGATAGACTGAAGCAATTAACAAGATTCTTGGAAATCTTCTTCGGAGCTATGTTGAGAAGAATTTAAAACAGTGGGATCTTGTCTTTGCACAGGTTGAGTTTGCTTACAACAACTCAATTAATCAAGCCACTGGGAGGTGTCCATTTAAAGTGGTTTATGGTAACCATCCACTTAGTCTATTGGATCTGACTCCTTCATCTGACAAGCAACATTATAGTGCTGATGCAGATCAAAGGGAAAAGGAAACCAAGAAGCTACATGAACAAGTTCGTAAGTGGATGCAGAAGCAGAACTTTAGGTATAAAGCTCAACATGATAAGCACCGGAAATACAAAACTTTTCAAATAAGAGACTTGGTGTGGATATATTTGCCGAAGGAATAATTTCCCAAGCAACCAAATGCTAAGCTATCTCCTAGAGCTGACGGTCTATTCAAGATTGTGCAAAAGAACAACAACAATGCTTACAAAGTGGAATTGCCTGGTGCTTATGGCGTTTCAGCTACCTTCAATGTTACTGATCTATCTCCGTATTTTGATGATGATGTTGAATTTGACTCAAGGGCAAGTCCCGTCTAACCTGGGAGGATGAAATGGAAGAATAAAGATGAAAACAAAAACGTTGCAGTGGTGAATGAAACATTACAAACCTTTCCTCTGTAACCTCTCCATTCATTCTCCTGTAACTACGTAACTCCCTCCTCATTATGCACTTCATGTAACTCCCTCCTTGTAACTCCATAACCCCCCAATTAGCTTTAATTCCTTGTCTACACCATGGCTAGTATAAATAGGTTGCTTTCTTATGTTGTTGAGGAGGAGAAATAAGAATTGCTTTGTTCTTCTTAGTTAAGTGTTCATCTTGGGCTTCTGAGCCACTAATTCTTGTCCTATTGTGCACCTTACCCATGGCAACAAAGAAGCTTGACAAACAGATGAGTTGCTTCTCATCTTCACATGTCTTCTACGTGGTAGTCTCATAGAAAAAAAAGCAAAGAAATAGAAGGAAGCTTGATGAAAGAAGAGATACGATGAAGAAGGGAGGAATCAGGGGATGGCAATGATATGATAGGGTTAGGGTTCATTAAAGGGTAATAGGGTAAAAGGCTCGTTAATGTACCTCTTTTTTTAATTAAAACAATTCCACATATTATTACTATCTTGGTCTTTAATATAAGAATTTTTTAACCAAATTACATGAATTAAGAATATGAGTTAAAGTTAATTAACTACCCCATTTTCTTCAAAAATCCTAACATTTTTGCAAAATTATCATTATTTAATCTCCTTCTTTTTCTTTTTGAATGCATTAAATAGGAGTATTTTTTAAAAATATATAATAAATACTACTTCGTATACTGTAAAAGGTTTTATATTTAGTATCAGGATAAAAAAGCATATATTTAGTACGGGAGGGAGTATTTTTTAAAAATAAACAATTATTCACACATTTTTCAATGCCTATTTCTTTATTAAAAATTTTCATTCTTCCCAACGTATTTCAAAACTTTATAGGCCATTGACGTTTTATTTTTGTGGGACAGCGTATTGAAAGTTGAAACTTGAAAATTGGAAGTCTCAAAAAAATATAACATTCCTTTCTCATCTTTAAATTTTCAATGCATACATAGAACTCCAATTTTTCTTTTCTTTTCTTCATATTTAAAAGTCTTAATATTTTTCAGGCAAAAAAAAGGCATATTTTTATTATTCTAGTATACAAAAATAACAACATTAGTCTTATCCCACTAAGTGTGGTCGATTACATAGATCATATGACATCGATGGGCTCTATCAAACACCATCTTTTAAGATAAATCATTTTTGAAGAGGTCACGTCTTATAACTTTTTTTGATATCGTTCTTGGTCTTCCTCTATATCTTTTGATAGAGCTCTAAATTATTTGATCAACTCTCCTTATTGACTCCTCTTATCCTCTTCTTTGTACATGCTCAAACCACCTTAAACAATTTTCCATCATTTTCTCCTCAATAGGTGTTACTTCGATTTTCTCTCGTATATAATTATTTCTTATCTTATCTATTCTTGTATGACCACATATCCATCTAAATATTCTCATCTCTACTACTCTCATCTTATATTCTTATTGTCCTTTTAAAGACCAATATTAACTGCCATATAGCATCACTTAGTCTTATAATAGTTCAATAAAATTTCCCTTTAAGTTTTATAGTTATCTTACGGTCACAAATAATTCATTAACCTTTTCTCCACTTTAACCACTAATCTTGTATTCTATGCATAAAATCTGCTTCAATTTTACTATCACTCTGTAAAATTGACCCCAAATATTTAAATTTTGACACTTTTGGAATAGTTTGCTCTCTAATTTTTACCTCTAAATCATCTCTAACTAGCCCTTTATTAAATTTGTAATGCATATATTCCGTTTTACTTCTATTTAAGCGGAAATCTTTTGATTCCAAAGTGTGTCTCCAAAATTCTAGTTTAGAATTGATCCCTTTTTTTGAATCCTTAATTAAGACTATATCATCCGCGAAAAGTATACATTTAGGAATTTCCTCATGTATATGTTCTGAAAACATTCAAAACCAAATCAAATAAATATAGACTCATGGAAGATCCTTGATGTAAACCTATCATTATAGTAAAATCATTTGTTTCACTTCTAGGAGTTCTTACACTTGTTGTTACCCTGTTATACATATCATTTATGGCTTGAGTTTTAGTCACACGAACACATTTCTTCTCCATTACTTTCCACAACACATCTCTTAGTACTCTATCATAAAGTTATTCCAAATCAATGAAAACCATATGCAAGTTTCTCTATTTACTCCAATATCTCTCAATCAAACCTCTTAATAAATAAATAGTCTTTGTTGTAGATCATATCCTGATATAAATCTAAATTGGTTTTCTGAAATATGAGACTCTTTTCGTAGTCTATGATCAATTACTCTCTCCCAAAGTTTCATGGTATAACTCATTAGTTTTATCCCCTAATAATTAGTGTAATTCTTAATATCTCCCTTGTTCTTATATATGGACATCAAAGTACTCTTTCTCCATTCCTCTGACATTTTCTTTGACATTAAAATCTCATTAAAAAGCTTAATAAGCCACAAAACTCCTTTCTCTCCTAAGTACTTCCAAACTTCGATAAGAATACTCTCGGGACCAATAGTTTTACCATTATCTATTTTCTTAAAAGTTTCTTTTATTTCTCCACCTCCGATCCTACGATAAGACCTCAAATTCAGTTCATCTTCGTAAGTTGTTAAACCTTCTGTATCATTAGTTATACCTAATCCATCATTGACAAGCTTATAAAAGTAGTTATACTATCTTTCTTTGATATCATCATCAGTAATTAAAATTTTTCATTCATCATCCTTAATGCATTTTATTTGATCCAAACCTCTTGATTTTCTTTCGCTATTCTTGATAATTTTGTAAATCTTGCATTCATCATTCTTCATTTCTAAATATTGGTAAAATTCCTTGAAAATTTTAGATCGAGTATCGTTCCTGTTTTCTTTGTCTTCTTTCTAGCTAGGCAATAATTCTTCTAATTTTAATATTTTAGTATATATTTCTTAAGTATATTTTATTATTTTCATAAAAATATTTTTTATTGTTAATTTTTCAAATGTCAATTCATTCTATTTTGAATTACTTTATTATTTTTAATTTTAATATATAGTTTTATTTTATTTTATATTAATCTCAACCAAAATAAATTTAAAACTAATATCAACAAGTGATGTGATTCATATATCTTATTCTTTTTTTTATATTTCTATTTTCATTATGTGATAATATAAATTAACTTTCTTCATTTTACCATTTTTTTGAAGTTTGCTAATTTAAAAAAATGTATAAAATTTGTAAACCTATGATGTTGATGGTGAATATTAATTAATTATTATTTTTATCTTAGTTTGAATATTAATTTTATTATTACAGATGAATATATTTTATATTTTTCATCCATATTATTTAAAATATATTAATTTTTTCATAATCGGTAACCATAGGTCAACCTGGTCCAACCATTAAATCTTGAACAGGTTCAATAGTCGATCCAATTTTTAATACCTTAATCCTAACATATATATAATCAAATTTTTTTAATTGTGATTTCAATTTATTTTTCATCAATGCATAAAACAAAAATTAAAAACTAATGCATTTGAAATTCCAAAAAAAAACCTCTAGGGTTGTATTATTCATAATTAAGTTTCAATTTTACCATCAATAACCCATATTATTATATATTGATAGATTGTAGGGGTGGATGTTGCATGTGAAATTTATATTTATATTTTTTAGAGATTTTTTTTTTCAAAAATAATATTTAAGTATAAATTCTTGATAATTTCTTTTTCTTGGCCATGAACTCTATGATAATATTTGAATATATATAAATTAAAGTACGTTTTGTTAAAAAAATGTTACAAAGAAATTAAATTATTAAAGTTGTTGTTATATATAAATTATTTTAGTTAATTATGTAATTATATATATTTTTCAATTATTGTTTTAACAAACATAACCTCTTTACGATATAAATCTACATTACGAGTTCACATCTCATTCACAAGTTTACATTTTACATAAACTCACAAATTTAACAAACTTGTCTAAAATTAATATATATCCTAAATAAAAATCATTAACCTTGAACCATGGAAACCTTCTCGAAAGGTTCATATACTAAAGAGAGGGAGTATTTTTCAATTTTGGGAGGGATGATCCAGAGCTTTGCGTGGTAGGAATAATCGAACCCAGGTGTTGTTTGATTGGTTGATGGTGAGATCCTTGGTTAGAACAGCGGTGGGAAGGCTTGGATCTGATGCGGCAGATGTGTGTGGGTCTTCAAGCGAGCGAGTGCAAGTACCATCAGTATTGAGGACGATGCGGAGAAGGTGGAAGGGATCAAAGGATTCAGATGCTGACATGGTAATAGACCTTAAGTGTTGGAGCTTGCTTTGTTTTCTTTAGACGAAGATGAAGATGAAGTCTATTAATTAATTGCAGAAAAAATGCTATGAATACATCAATGATTGATCAATATTGGTCGATAAATGTCATAATCAGTATTCTAGCCACCCATATTGCCGTCAGTTCGATTGTACATTGGTGGGGCCATTAATTGCCACAATCTGGAGTATGACCTTTATCTACCCTTCTGTGTGTTTCTGATATGAGAGTATTGCACATTACTGGTGAATTATCAGCTTCATAGTGTAGGGCATCTAAGTTTTTGGAGAGAAAATTACACACGAGACTGAAATTAATAGAACCCTAGTCAATGTCTTGAATTTAATATGCTTTTGACATTAAAAAAAAGTTTGTACTTTTGACTAAAAAAGGCCTGGAGATTTATCTCTTTTTTTCTTGGTTGATAGTCTTAACTCTTGACATTTATCTTTTTTTTTTGGCCAACGACATTTATCTTTATTGAGCGGGTTTTGGAGTTATATTGCTTTTTTAAAATTATTTATGTAATTAATTAATCATTTTGGATTGAGTAATATTAGATACCTAAATCTTATCTTTCTTCATTGAGATTTCGAGATACAAAATAAATTTTAATTGTTTCCTTATAATTTGTCGTGTCCGACTTTTGCATGTGATTTAATAATTAGAATATTATTTTTTAAAGATCATGCAATATCAATGTGATAATTCTAATGTAATATTTGTTTCGAGGTACTAAAGAAAATGATATATTGGAGGTGTGCATGATTAATGTAACAGCCACTTAGAATTAAGAGATATAGTTAAAATTAATTTGAAGCTTTGATTTTATCTAAGATTATTATAACATTCCTAAAAAATTAAAATATATATCCTAAATAAAAACTATTAACCTTGGACTATGGAAACCTTCTCGAAAGGTTCATATACTAAAGACAGGGACCATTTTTCAATTTCCCTAAACTAGTGTTCGTGTATCCCTATTTGATAAGTTATAACTAGTTGGGACGTCAATATTAATACCGAAGGAGAACAAAAAGAGACAGAAGAAGTAAGTGATTAATGTGAACAATAAATAAATAAAGACCCTCATCACAGCTAGCTTCTTGAAAACAATTAATCCACGCCTTAGTGCAAATAAAGTGTCAATGGGGCTAAGAACTAATTGTTTTCTCTGCAACTGACACATACATAGTGGAATTATATTGACCTTGCACATGATTAAACATTGGAGTATGTTTTGAATTAAAATCATGAAATATCCATTTACTTTAGTATAAAATTCAAGTTTTTAAGAAGTACTGAGAATTCAAGTTAAACAAATAATATTCCTTTGCTTTAGAAAAGCTTATACAAGTAAACTAAACCAAAATCTAGTCATAACAAACTATCGTAATAATAAAGTAGATTCGAATATGCATAACGTAAATAAATTGAGGGAAAGAAACAGAATTGCTGTAAAAAAATATAAGAAAAAACTAACATTGTCTTGAATGAATACATATTAAAAGGAATACAAAAATTTCAAGATGATGAACATCATTTTTTTTCCCAAATGCCGATGTAAAAAGGGATGTTTGTAAAAAACGAAAGTAAACAAATTTAACACGACTGATCTGCTGCGTATAGTTGGGATAGAAAATCAAAAGGCTAGAATTTCGAAATAGAACTGAAAAGTTAAGCAGAAAAGAAGGGACTACAATTTTGAGGAGGAGAGCAGATTATTTTTAGCATGTTAATATTATTTTTTATATTGTATAGATATTAATTTGATATTGTTTGATTTGTAATCCCTAAATATCTTCCATGTATTTATTAGGTAGTCTTATTTCTTTTGTATATATACTCTTGTATCCAACTCTGTGATATATACAATATATACAGTTTATTTTTTACTCTCTCTTTTTCACATGGCATCAGAGCCTTGCTAATTTTTTTTTTAATAACCGCGGCTGTCTTCCTCCGTTTTGTACCTCCACCGATGTCCTCCACATCCATGCTCCCTCTTCCCTTAGTCGAATCCTCCGGGCCGGCGAAACCTCTGAATCCGGCCACCGAAGACCACCGCACGTGCCTCCATGCATTTCTTTTCTCTTCCGCGGTCAAGCCTAGTTCCGTCCAGATCCGCCTTGCTCTTTGACGTTTCCAACACCACGTGCTCCTTCGCCATCTCCGTCTCCCTCTAGCCGGCCAACCCACCAACTCCGGTGGTCATTCTCCCTGGGATGCGCCCACACGCACCGTGACTTCCTTGCTGCGTGTTTCCTCTCTCTCGTACGTGTCCATTTTTTGTTCAGTAAGCTCTCTTGTTACAGTTTTGACATGCACACATATATATATATATTAATATATATATTTTGAATTTGTTATGGACAAATTAGAGGTTGCCACACCTATTTCTGTTATTCTCAGTGGTTCAAACTACCGCCTCTGGTTGGAAAGTATGCGCGGTTTTTTGAAAGGACGCAAGCTGTGGCGCTATGTTACTGGTGATATTCGATTTCCTATTCGAGAGACTACTGAGACTAATTTAAAGTTTACTAAACGACTTGATGAGTGAGATAGTAAAAATAATCAAATTATCACATGGTTCATAAATACTTCTACCGCTAGCATTCATCAACAGTTTGGTCGCTTTGAGACTGCGAAAGAGGTCTGGGATCACCTAGCTAGTCGCTATACCTCCTCAGACTTGTCCAACCAATTTCAGTTGCAGAAAAGCCTTAGTGTTCTGAAACAAGAAAGGGTCAGTCATTGTATGACTTTCTGGACAAGATTGAGTCTATCTGGGATCAATTGACTTACTCAGAACCTATTTTTAAGTGCGAGGAAGATGCACAAGCTTTCTTTCGGTACAAAGATCAGCTCCGTCTTATTCAAATTCTGATGGCTCTCACAGACGATTTTGAGCCTGTTCACGCCTCTTTACTTCATCAAAGCCCACTTCCGACTCTTGAGGATGCTCGTCCTCGGCTTCGTTTTGAAGAAACTCGCTTGGGGATTTTACAATGCACTCCTGAGATGGTTTTTGCTGCATCTGGATGAACTTCTAAGTCCTGTCATCGCTGTCCTCAGTCTACTCATACTTTTGACCAGTGTCCCTATATTGAGTGCAAGACTTGTCATCAGAAGGGCCATATTGCTACGAATTGTCCTATCTTATTTTATCGTTATTGTAAGAAAATAGGACATCTTATTGATCAATGCCCCACTCGCCCTCCTAAGTTTGATTAGGGAAGGTCAATCAAGTCTGGTTCCTCCTCCAAGCCAGCATTATCTGTCACTGATGAAGTCTCTACTGCTACTGCTGCCAATTCTGTTCTAGGATCCTCTTCTACCGACATTGAGGCTTTACTTCGAAAGCTCATCTCTAGTACTTCCAGCCCACCTACTACCTTAACTACTCCTTCAGGTACCTCTTGGTTCTTTGACTCTACTTGTTGCAACCATATGACTGGTCAAGAAAACTTCTTTTCTTCTGTGTCTCCAAATACTACTGCCCATCCTATACACACTGCTGATAATTCTCAAATGTCTGTTAGTCATATTGGTACAGTTTCTTTGCCTTCTTTATCTATTCATGACACATATTTTGTTCCTGCTATTAGCTTTAACCTAATCTCTATTGGACAACTTGTTGATATGGGCTATGATGTATTATTTAACAAGCATGGATGTGTTGTGATGGATTCTCAGACAGGACAGGTTATCGGGACTGGGCGTAAAGTTGGTCGTATGTTTGAGTTCAACTCACTGCACATTTCTAGGGTGAAGCAGCTTTGACTACAGTTTACTGTATTAATAGAGTCCCTTCACCGGCTGTTAGTAATATCTCTCCTTTTGAGCATCTTCATGGTATGCCTCCTGACTACAATCTTCTAAAAGTCTTTGCTTGTGTTTGCTTTGTCCTCCTTCTACCTCATAAGACCACCAAATTACAAGCCCGTGCTCGTATTTGTTGTTTCCTTGGTTATGATTCTGAACATAAGGGTTACCGCTATTGGGACCCCATCTCTCATTTTATTCGCGTCTCCCGTCATGTTGTTTTCTGGGATTATATGATTTTTTCATCCTTGATTGATTTTTCCTCTCTTTCTCCTACTTCGTCTTCTATTTTTACATATACTTCTGTTGATCTTTTTCCTAGTGACTCAGGTACAGATTCTTCTAATGAGCTCATTCACACGCCTGACGCAGCGCCTATTCCAAAAGAGCCTACTATCTCTGATCCTCCAGCACATGCTATGCCTACAGAGCCCATGTCATCTGCCATGACTCGGCCTACCCGTGTAAGACTTCCTCCTTCCTACCTCAATGATTACCACTTTTTTCCACCATCCTTCAGTTACAAGAACCTCAGTCCTATCTGGAAGCCTCCAGTGACCCTAATTGGCAGCAGGCTATGCAAGATGAATTGCAGGCCTTAGAGAAAATGCACACTTGAGATCTTATTGATCTTTCCTCTAATAAGACTTTGGTTAGGTGTTGTTGGGTTTACAAACTCAAGACTCACTCGGATGGGTTTTTAGAACGACGAAAGGCTCGTTTGGTAGCTCAAGAATTCACTCAGGAATATGGAATTGATTATGATGAGATATTTGCTCCTATTGCTCAGCTTACTTCTGTCCAAAGCCTTGTTGCCATTGCGTCAGTTAAGTCCTGGACTCTTCACTAGATGGATGTTAAAAATGCTTTTTTGAATGGGGATCTTGAGGAAGATGTGTATATGAAACTGCCTCCTAGATATCTACATTGGGCAAACAGGGTTTGTCAACTCTGGCGAGCACTCTATGGTCTTAAACAGGCTCCTCGTGCTTGGTTTGCTAAGTTTAGCTGTACCATCAGTCAGCTTGGTTTTTCTTGTAGCCCTTATGATTCTGCGCTGTTTGTTCGCACTACTGAGTGTGGTATTGTTCTGATTTTGTTGTATGTTGATGACATGATTATCACCGGTGATGATAATTTAGGGGTACAGGAGCTCAAGTCCTATCTTGGGAATCATTTTGAAATGAAGAATCTTGGGAATTTAAGCTATTTTCTTGGACTAGAGGTACTTCAAGGTAAGAATGGCATTTCTCTCTCTCAGGTTAAATATGCCTCTGACTTGATCTCTTGGGCTCGACTCACTGATGATACAATAGAGACTACTCCCATTGAACCTAATGCAAAATCTACCCCTACTGATGGTTTATCGTCAGTTAGTTGGAAGTCTCATTTATCTCACTGTGACCAGACCTGACATTGCCTATGCAGTGCACATTGTTAGTCAGTTTATGCAGTCTCCTCGCTCTACACACTATGCTGCAATCCTGCGTATCCTTCGATATGTTAAAGGAACCCTTTCTCATGGTTTACACTTTTCTGCTAGCTCATCACTTATTCTACAAGCTTACTCTGATGCAGATTGGGGTGGTGACCACTCTGATCATAGATCTACTACTGGCCTTTATATTTTCCTTGGTGATTCTCTAATCTCGTGGTGAAGTAAGAAACAAACTTTAGCTTCTCACTCTAGCACAGAGTCAGGGTATCGAGCTTTGGCTGACACTACATCTGAAATACTTTGGCTTCACTGGCTTCTCATGGATATGGGTGCACATCAAGACTCCTCCACTAAGCTTTACTATGACAGTCAGAGTGCCAGACAGATTGCTCATAATGATGTTTTTCATGAGCACACTAAACATATTGAGATCGATTGTCACTTTACTTGACAGTATATTCTTTGTGGTACCCTTAAACTTCTTCCCATTCAAACTGCTGATCAGCCTGCTGACTTGTTTACCAAGTCTCATAATCCATGCCGGTTTAACATTTTAGTTAACAAACTCAAGATGTTTGACCTCAAGCCATCTTTAGTTTGAAGGAGGGTGTTAATATTATTTTTGATATTATATAGATATTAATTTGATATTGTTTGATTTGTAATCCCTAAATATTTTCCCTTTAATCCCTAAATATCTTCCCTGTATTTATTAGGTAGTCTTATTTCTTTTGTATATATACTCTTGTATCCAGCTCTGTGATATATACAATATATACAGTTTATTTTTTACTCTCTCTTTTTCACATACCATGAATGAGTCTATGAGGGGCATTTATATTCATCAAGTAATTTTTTTATTCAATAATTAGAAGGACAATTAGAAACAAGATAACATTATTTATAACATTTTTCACCCTTTGTTAATATCATAAAACTGTAGCATTCCATTATGTTCCTAAGCCTCTAATGAAGAAATAAAACTCTTGATTACCCCAAAAAGTCGCAAAACTTTCGAGGGATCAAACCTCTTAACCCAATGACAACCCTTTTCATCAAAATCAGTCGCCACCATCACTCCCTTCTCCTCCATTAATCTTGCCACTTCTCTTTCTCTGTCAATCAGTAGGTCTCAGTCTCACCCATTCCCACTCACCATCACCCTCCACTCAACCTCCCTTATCTTCTCCAGCCCTTCCCCCACCGTCGGACTACGGTACTCATGATCACAGTTCTCTCCTTCAGGCAAAGCCAGCTCCTACAACAACTCGCCCACACACCCTGGAAAGAGCAGGGTCATTCTCTAGCCTTTTTGTACCCGTTTTTTAATTTTTCAAAAATGAAAAATTAACATAAAGTAGAATCTCCACTAAAATTTTTAAAACGAACATTTTGAAATTTTTTTTTTTAAAAAAACATGGTCTATGAAATAGAAAAGGTTCGGGAGTCGATTGTGTCATGGAGAAGGTGTTAGGCACCCCATAACGCCCATTCATAAGAACGGTTACCTTAAGTTGATTATACTAAATCAATGTGGCCTTAAAACTATTTTAATTACCTTTATAAAACTCATATAAAGAAAATAAAAAATAAAAAATAAATAAAATTGATTTATTTATAAAGACGGACTTGACCTAGAATAAGAGTTTAGGGCCTACGTATCCTAATATAGAGATCAAAGTCCACGTAGTTCGAATGTAAAAACTTATCTCAATGGGTTTGTTTTTTTTAAGAAAATTTATATATATTTTTTATTTTTGAAAATTGAATTATATATATTATATAAAAATTATTTAGCTATTTATTTATTACTTATTAATAAATCCACGGAAATTCCAAAATTTCATGTGTTCACTAACTGGTTTATATATCTATGGAAGCTTCTGAAAATCTCACATAAAATAACTTAAAAATATATTAGAAAATTATATTTAAATGAATATTTTTGTTCAAAATTTTATCAAAATTGAGAAAATCTTTAAAAAAATATTTTCCATAAAAATGCATAATTTGATTATTATACCAGCGGAGGTACATCACAATACGTGGTAAATTTATTAATCTAAACATCCACAGAATTTTCAAAACCCTCACCAAGCAAAAATTAAAATATATATATTTAATGAGAAAATATCATATTATCACAATAGCATAAGAGAATAAGAATACTGTAATCAATCACCTAATTATCATTATTATAAAGCACATAAAAATTACCTCATTTAAAGCTTTATGTGCCTTCTACCATAACTTTGAAAAATAGATATTTCAACTGAATTTCGTGACCTTGAAAGAGAAGTTGTAATTATCTAATATCATCATTTTTGGCGGAAAAAAAAGAAATAGAAAAAGAATGAAAGGAAATAAAGAAAAAAAAGAAAAGAAAAAAAAAAGGAAAACGAGAAGAAAGAACGTGAGAAGAAAAGGAAAGAAAACAAAAGAAAAAAAAAAGAAATGAGAAAGAGAAAAAATAAAAAGAAAAAGAAAAAAAAACTAGAAGAAAGAAATTAAAAATAAAAAAAAACTTATTACAATGGTTATGTCAGAAAGAATATCACGGAGTGTCATTCCATTAATTTAGTCAGCATGTTCGGCAAGCATGACCATAATTATGTATTTATACACCTTAACTTATGGAACACAAATCATGATAAAGTAGGATAAATCTATCCATCATCAACGAGAATACACTTCTATCCTTATTAAGGATATTCATAGATATGAGTAATTTATTTCTAGGACCTCACCAAAATATCGTACTTGGGGCTTAGAGAAACAAATTGAAAAGAAAGAAACAGAATGCATCATAAGTATGCCTCCACCTATTATGAGGTGTTCATCGGTGTGAATAAATTATTCTATGGACCTTTCAAAATATCAACTTTGGAATCCATGGAAATATTTAAGAAGAGGAGAAGGTAGTAGATCGCATTGTAAAATAAAAATATTCTACCCTTTAGAAAATCCCAACTATGCAGGGAGATGGAAATGAAGAAAAAATGGAGAAATTTCCTACCTTAAGTCTTATTAAAAAAAAATCAACACCCATTTTCAATTTTTCCTTCACTCTCAAAGCACCACCCTCACATACCCTCTCTCTTTCTCTCCATTTCTTCCTCTTTTCTTTTTTTTATCCTCCATTGCCTCTATTTATAGTTCCAAAAAACCAAATCATTCAATTAACACTCTAAAATCACAAAAATCTCTTTTATTATTTTTTCTTTGATATTCATATTGAGATTGATTGATTGATTTTTTTTCCATATTAATTTGATATCAAATCTCAATCAATGATTTATTACTTTTTTTTTAGTTTCATGAAAATCTCAAAAAAGAGAAAATAGTAACTCCTCAAAATATGATAATTTTTTGGAGATATTATTTTCTTTTACTATTTTATTTTATGTAAATTTTTCTCTTCATATTTATTAAAAAAATTATTTTTTAAAAGGATCTAGATAAAATACGGTGTTCATAAGCATCACTAGTGACTCTGACCCCTGAGTCCCTTCGAAAGCTGGTTGACGCAATATCAGCCCTCTGATCTTCATCGGCTCAAGATTATTCTTAACTCCCTCCTCAACTACACGTAGACCTACATGGTAGGCGATTATAGCCCCTTCGCTACTCCCCATTATGTAACAATTGGAATAGTCAGTGAACTCTCTTAACCAGTCATCAGGTCTGGTTTTGATCCAGTGAAGCTCCTCCACCACATCGTCAAAAGCCGCCGACTGCCGGTGCTCCGGAGCATGGCAGTACTCCACTGACGCGACCACCGCCTGGATGTTTTCTGCTATCTTTGAATAGAAGTCATGGACAATGGTGGAGGCTACACTGCACAAGATGAAGCCACTTCCATGAAAGTAAATGATCAGAGGTAACTTGTTGGAGGGATGACCCAATGCTTCATGGGCTAAGAATAGTCGGACCCAGGTGTTGTTGGATTGGCTAATGGTGAGGTCTTTGGTGATAACAAGTACAGGAAGGTTGGGATCAGATATGGGAGATATGCGTGGGCCATGGAGGTGACGAGTGAGAGAATCGTCGGGATTGAGGGCGCCTTGGAGAAATTTATAAGGATCAATGGATTCAAATGTAGACATGGCAATAAAGTATGGGTTTGAGCTTGCTTTGTTCTGTTTAAAAGAAGAAGAACTGCTTATATATAGCTGCAATCAGATGCTTTAAATACGATTACTTTTGCCCCAAGTTGTAATGTTGGCTTCATTCGATAGGTTTTGTACTTTTAAAGCAATTATTATCAATATATAATAGGCAAAATAAATATATGTGAGAAATTTTAATAGAACAGACGTTTCTTTTTTTGTCATGTAGTTGTTATTTTCAGCAAAGAGTGAAAAAGTACTTAGAACCTCTAGCTCTAGTTAGTTTGAGTTCACCTTTTCAATGGACAGGTCTAGCTTGTTCGACGTGACAAGGAACTGAATTTGTAACTCAGGAAGCCTGTTTTAGAAGGCTAGTTAAAAACAGTGACCCCGTGTTCTTCCAAAAAACTGTAATGATGAGGCAAATTAATGTTGATGAGGGAACCAATCAACAGGTCCAGGTGGACTTGCACAGTCAGAAAGGCCATGTGGATTGGGCAAAGGAGCTTCTGGATGGATCTATTAAGCGCAGTAATCGTGAGCATCATTTACCATGGAAGTTACGAGAGGAATGATATTTAATTGAGGGAAATTGGCTTGAGGAGGGTGTGGAAAGTTGTTTGTCCTCTTCTAACCTGAATTGCTTTTCTCTTTATTAGTTGTCCCTACTTTCTCCTTCTTTCTATTACATTTCTCTCTATATCGAAAAGCTGGATATATGTGTACTGAATCTCTATGAGATATTTCTCTATTGAATAAGAGAGATTAAATTTAATTGTCTTTATTATATTGGATAGATTTCCTTTTCAGATCATATCATTGGTGCTTTCATTGACTATAGTGGACAATACGCGCATGAAAGAGATGGCTGTTGAAATCAAAAGTGTGAATGATTCAGTTGAACATAATGCCACAGTTGCTAATGCTTATTTTATCACTCTCGAGAATTCCTTAGCTATTCATGGATCTCGTCTTGATCATATTGACTCTTCCATCTCTTCTATCAACAGTGCCATTGAGTCTATCAATCGTAATCTTGATCGTCTTACTCCACCTTCCACCATGGGTACCTCGAACTCCTTGGGTTCTCTATCTCCATATTCTTCTTTTCAACCATTTCAACTCAAACATGTGAAATTGGATTTTCCCCTTTTTAATGGTTTGGAACCACTCAATTGGATCTTCAAGGAGGAGCAATTCTTTAATTATTATGGGACTCCCAATGCTTAATGTCTGATCATAGCTGCCGTTCATTTTGATGGTTCTATTGTTCTATGGTTTTAGCTCCTTTAGAAATCTAATTTGTTGTCGACATTGAATGCTCTAGCTTCTGCAATTGAGGAGCACTTTGGTCCTACTCGTTATGATTATCCTCATGCTATACTATATAAACTTCAACAACAAGGTTCTGCCGATGAATTCTATTCTCAATTCAATTCCCTTGCTAATCGTGTTACAGGGTTGAGTGACGATGCCTTGTTGGACTGTTTTCTTAGTGGGCTTCAGCCTAATTTGAAACGTGGTGTTATTGCTTTGGGTCCCACTTCTCTCGTGCGTGCTGTTACTTTAGCCTGTTTATATGATGAGCAGTATCACTCTCATTCTACCCTTCCTCATTCAAAGATATCAATTCATACACACTCTGTTGCTCGTCTTTTTCTTCCATCACCATCCTCGTCTATCGTGACTACCACCAAGCCATCTTTACCACCATTGCTTCCTACTCCACCGATCAAACCTCTCCCTATACGGAAGCTTTCTCCAACTGAGATGCAACTTCGTCGAGACAAAGGTTTATGTTTCACCTGCGATGAAAAGTTTTCTGCCACTCACAGATGCCCTAATCGATAGTTGATGCTTATGGATATGGATGCTGATGATCCGAATCCACCTGATCCACTTATTTTGGAGTAATCCAACAGTGACACTACTGAACTCACTACCACTCTCCACCATTTATCTTTACATGCTTACACAGGATCGATGGGGCATTGTACGATTCGTTTTACCGGATCTATCTCAGGTACTCATGTCACTATTCTTTTAGATGGTCGTAGTTCGGACAACTTCATCCAACCCCGTGTTGCTCACCATGTGCGTTTACCGGTGGAAACTCACAGTAAACTGCAGTTTGTTGTTGGTAATGGAGAAAAACTTCCATGTGTAGGATTCACTCGTGATATTTCTCTTGTGATATAAGGCCACACCTTATACTTCTCTGCTTTCTTATTGGAAGTTAATAGCTATGACATCATCCTTGGTTTGACATGGTTGGCGACCTTGGGTGAACATCTTGCTAATTATAGTGCCACTACCTTAAAATTCTATTTGGGTACCCAATAAGTAACTCTTTATGGTGAACATTCCCAATCGCCCCAACCGGCACAATTTCACCATTTTTGTCAATTTCAAAATACTGATCCTATTGTTGACTTGTATATGCTTCATTGCAGTGCTATGGCTTCGTCTTCTTCTACTATTTCAATTCCCCAAGACCTTCCTTCCGATTTGGTCATACTTCTCCATGAATATATTGATTTGTTTAAGCTTCCGCAAGGGTTACCACCTCCTCGATCACATGATCATAAGATTCCGTTACTTGAAGGCACTTCTCCTGTGAGATTCCGACCATATCGCTACCCTTTTGCTCAAAAAGCAGAGATTGAATGTTTAGTTGATGATATGGTTTGTGAGGGTCTCATTCAGCCCAGTCAAAGCCCCTTCTCTGCCCCCATTCTATTGGTTCGCAAGAAGGATGGTACTTGGTGATTCTGCATAGACTATCAAGCCTTAAATGCAGTAACTATTAAAGATTCTTTTCCAATACCGATGGTAGATGAACTCTTGGATGAATTACATGGTTCCCAGTTTTTCACAACACTGGATTTACATTCAGGGTACCACCAAATTCTCATTAAGCCAGAGGATCGATTTAAGATTGCATTTCAGACACATCAAGGGCACTATGAATGGATTGTCATGCCTTTCGGCTTGATGAATGTGCCGGCCACTTTTCAAACCCTCATGAATGATATTTTCAGGCCATTCCTCCATCATTTTCTTTTGTTTTTTTTTGACGACATCCTCATCTACAGCGCCTCCTGGGACCTTCACCTTTACCATTTGAGGACCATTTTTTACTTGTTACGACAACACTTTCTTTTTTATTAAAATGTCCAAGTGTGAGTTTAGTCAAACTCGATTAGCTTATCTTGGCCACATCATTTCTTCTCAGGGTGTTGAAGGGGATATTGAAAAATTTAAGGCTATTCTTGCTTGGCCCATTCCAACTTCAGTAACTCACTTACATGGGTTTTTAGGCTGTACCAGCTATTATCGATGATTTATAAAACACTATGCCACCATAGCCGGTCTACTTACTAATTTGTTATAGAGATACATGTTTCATTGGACACCTCAGGCCCACTCTGCATTTGACAACCCAAAAAAAGCTTTAACTGAGGCACCAATTTTGGTATTACCTGATTTTTCCAAACCCTTTGTCTTGGAAATCGATGCTTTAGGTGTTAGCATGTGTGTCGTCCTTAGTCAAGATGGTCACCCCATTGCATTCTTTTCTAAAAAGCTCAGTCCTCGAATGCAATCACACTCTGTTTATGCCCGGGAACTTCATGCCATTAATGAAGCTGTGAGTAAATTTCACCATTACTTGTTTGGTCATCGTTTCATCATTCGTACGTATCATAGGAGTCTCTAGCATTTATCAAATCAGGTTATTCAAACACCTGACCAAGAGGAATGGCTTCTTAAATTAATGGGTTTCAATTATACCATTGAGTATAAATAGGGTAAGATGAATTTGGCAGCTGATGCACTTTCTTGAGTTACTTATGCTACTTTGACTATGGTTACTTCACTCTTTCTTGATGACATTGTTGCTAAGCTTCACCATTCTCCTTACATTATACAGCTAATTCATGATTATCATATGAATCTTGTTGCTATGCCTGAATATTCAGTTCGTAATGGATTGCTTTATTGAAATTATAGATTACTATTACCACCTGATGATACTACCCTGCATCACCACCTTTTGCAGGAATATCACTCTTCTCCAGAAGGAGGTCATGCTAGTTTCCTACGTACCCATAACCGCATTGCTACCTACTTATTTTGGGAAAGTATGCGTTGCACCATTCGTGCTTTTATTCAACAATATGTTGTGTGCCAATGTGCTAAGGTTTCACAATTGCATCCCGCTGGTCTACTTAGCCCATTACCGATTCCTACATAGATTTGGGAAGACTTAGCTATGGATTTTATCAGTGGATTACCCAATTCCCATGGTCATACTATTATCTTGGTGGTTATCGATCGTCTCTCCAAATATGCACATTTTGGAGCTCTGCATACTGCTTACACTACAGCTCAAGTGGCAGACCTCTTTGTTCAAATGGTTGTTAAACTACATGGCGTTCCTAAATCTATTGTCTCTAATCATGACCCTATTTTCACCAGTAAATTTTGGCGCCACATTTTTAAGTTACAAGGAACTACTTTACAAATGAGTTCTGCCTATCACCCTTAGACAGATGGCTAATCTGAGGTTTTAAATAAATGTCTTGAGATGTATTTATGTTGCTTTGTGGCTGAGAATCCTTGACAATGGCTTCAATATTTACCATAGACTGAATACTCTTACAACACCTCTCATCAATCATCTTTGGGCACTACTCCATTTTGAGCAGTTTATGGTCATGATCCTCCATCCTTCTTGCACAATATTGCAATTGATGACACACCATGGGATGTTCTTCAGCAACTTCAATTTCGTGATCATTTACTTCAGCAACTTCAACAGCAGGTACAAAAAGCCTAGGCTAGAATAAAGCATTTTGCTGATAAAATCATCGTGAAATGGAATTTAAGCTTGGGGATCGAGTTTGGGTGAAACTCCAACCTTACCAACAGTACTCTATTAAACTCCAGAAGCATCAGAAGTTAGCCTTTTGATATTTTGGACCATTTCCTGTGATTGAGCGGATTGGATCTGTTGCTTATCGTCTTCAATTACCTGAGTATGCCCATATTCATTATGTGTTCCATGTATCGCTGCTAAACCATTTCATGGTGCTGACATATCTTCGGCAGTTCTGCTCCCCTTATGTTCTGAACTTGAAGGTCCCATCCTACAGCCTCTTGAGGTGCTTGATGTTCGTACTGTTTGAATTCGGGATCTCATGGTTCATCAACTCCTGATTCATTGGAATTCACTTTCTGATTTGACTTGGGAACCTCTCGATCAATTTCAACTTGATTTTCCTCACTTTGACCTTGAGGACAAGGTCTGTTTCGATAGGGATAGTAATGTAATGATGAGTCAAATTAATGCTAATGAGGGAACTAGTCAACAGGTCTAGGTGGACTTGCACAGTCAGAAAGGCCATGTGGATGGGGCAAAGGAGCTTCTGGATGGATCTATTAAGCGCAGTAATTGTGAGCATCGTTTACCATGGAAGTTACGAGAGGAATGATATTTATTTGAGGGAAATTGGCTTGAGGAGGGTGTGGAAAGTTGTTTGTCCTCTTTTGACCTGAATTGCTTTTCTCTTTCTTAGCTGTCCCTACTTTCTCCTTCTTTTTGTTACATTTCTCTCTGTACTGAAAAGCTGGATATCTGTGTAGTGAATCTCTATGAGATATTTCTCCATTGAATAAGAGAGATTAAATTTGATTGTCTTTATTATATTGGATAGATTTCCTTTTCAGGTCATATCAAAAACTATACTTTGCTGGTGAATTTATGCAAATGTTACTTTCTCGCTATGAAAGTGAATCACGTAAGATTTAGTTGTTTTGGTATAGTTCTACTCTTAGACAGTGAGGGAAGTGTCGTTTAGCATTTCTTGTATCAATCGGCTGACACTCCAACTTGTGAATCGCTTTCAAGTAAGTGAAATGGAGCATAACCCGAAATCAGGTGACTAATTCACACTCACTACTACAAAAATAGGCTTCATAGGCAGTTTTTTTTGCTTTTTTGGTGGTTATAAACCACCTACTATTGGAGCGTTAAGAAAAGGAGGTGGCTTTTGTAGGCGGTTATACAAATAACAGCCTACAAAAGCTAACCTTTGTCCATCCATTATTTTTAAAAAAATATATTTTGATACTCGATTAATTTGATAATTGAGTATCAAAATATATGAAACCTACTAAACCCAATGGACAAAAAATAAAATTTATTACCATAAAAAGTATTTACAAAATTGTTTAAAAAGCAAAAAAAAAATCCTAAACAATGTCTCAAACACTATAAATAATCTATAATCAATATGTTAATAAGTATTGTGCATGATCAATCTTCCTCAACCTTTGTATTGACATGACCAACCTTCTATTCATGACCTTCAAAGTTAAAAAAACATTCGATTAGTGAACTCAACTGACAGCATAGAAGAAGAGTTAAAAGTTAATGGCACATACTTGCAAATACAGTAGCACAACTATCAAAATGAACACAATCTAATGAATAAGAGGCACCTCTAATTTGCGTTAAAGGAGTGCATGCAAATTAACAATCAACTGCAAATTAATGTTATCAGATAGCAACGGATTTTGAAAACATTTTCATATGAAAGATTCGCTTGAAAACAAAAGGCTTAGTGTGGGAAGCATGCCAGATGCATAAGAAGACACCTTAGGAAGACATGACATTGACAGAGATTGCATCACATCATTTTGAAAACTTCTATTGGTTATATATATATAATAATAATTCACTCTTGCCCTTCCATCAATTGTAACTTCATTACAATAGAACAATCATAAAGAAGAAGCTCAATCAAAAGGCATTGACATTAAGTTGTTTGTCATAAAGAAGAAGCACAATAAAGAAGAACACTCTTAAATTTGTTTTGCAGGTAATTTGAGCTCAAGATCAAAGGAAACCTAGAAAAGTAGCAGCACAATAATGATTATCATTTCAAGTGAACCTAAAACTACATACAGTATCGCACTTTCAGAGTTGTCAAAAATAGCTAAGCTTAGAATAAATTCAATAGTCTAGAGAACAATTAACAATTATTGCATCTTGTTTCCTTGGTCTAGATAATCTTGTTTGTGCTAATATTATTACTACTTTGAGATCTAATTTTTTGACATCAAAACTGGACTATTTAGCTGCTAATATATTTCAAATGAATATGTCATCATATTAGTCCATATGGAATTTTGCCAGACCCCTTTTGCCTCACAATTAATTGAGAGCAAACTTTGATGGAAGCTCCCAATATCTCACACTTCTTTATTTAACAGTTTCTATTAAGCTTTAAAACTTTCTACCCACCCAACTATTCTTTACTTTAGAGGGGAAAAGGACTTGTTTTGCTCTTTTCAACTCATGCTCCCTCTATATATTAATGTACCTTTTCTTGTCAATTTTAGAGATACCATTACCTTCAAATCAAATATATATCTCTTCAAAAAGAATCTGCTTAATCAAAGTGTAAAAATATAGCACTAGTGAATCAATGATATTTGGGAAATTGCAAACACTCATGAGTGCAATGTAATTGATATGTGTTGCCGCTGAGATGTGGCAACTTTAGACAGCAAAATATATGAATATGATGAACAAGGAGTGACCAAAAGTCACCAAAAAAAAAGCATCAAGGAACAAAAGAGGTTTTTGAAGAAGCCACTTGAATAAGACTTTTAACAAAAGGAGGGCAAAACATTATCCACTTTATACCCCAAAACACAACCTAAAAGAGAAAGAGGCTTTCACGTGTTCAAACTAAATGACCATATCTTTCTTCCTTTTGTTTTTTGGCCTCCTCACTAAGATATATTACTGATCTCTAATCTCTCATTTTCCTTGTAATTTATTCCAAATACTATAGCTTCAAATTTTGCATCTATACATATTTATTATGCTTCTGACTCTTAATTTTCTTATACAACTTATAAAGTGGTGGCGTGTGTCCTTTCATTAATATTATAATATAATAGAATCGGCCATGCTTTTAAAATAGAGGAATTGGCATTCCAACCACAAACATAGACAAGGCAAATAAAAGCATCTGAAAAATGGAACCTGACATTTGAAAGCATGTTGCAGAAATCCTTCAAAATGGAACTTGACATTTGAAAGCATGTTGTAGAAATCATAGACAAGCACAAAATTTGAAAGTTGATTCCAAAGTTCAACATCAAAAGCATAACAAATTTAAGTAAATAGCAAGAGATGCATTTTGTTTGTTGTTGTTGTTTTTCAGCAAAAGAAAAGAAAATTTTAAGAAATCAGAAAAATTACTTATTCAAACATGTATGACAATAATGTATGACAAAAGAAAATGGTTCATGGATCCCTGGTTTCTAAATCAAGGGCGATAGAAAGAGAGGAAAAATAAGAGAGTGCATGGTTTTTGAAAAGAAGAGAAGAGAGTCAATAGTTTTTAAAACCATCGTATTTAGTTTTCTATATGCAGGGATCAAAATCCAAAACTATAATGATGGGCCTATATTCTGCTGTTAGAATTTAGAACTATGTTCTGCTTGTTTTAAAATTGAAAGTCATAAAATAGTGCAACGATAGATGAAACAAATGTCTATAAAAGAATAACAAGTTTAATGAGATTCTAAAATAACACGACTCAAAAAGAAAATGCTTATTTCTGCATTTCAGCTTGATATTACTACTTTTCAAAATATCTTGACAAATAGTTTTTTGAATCACTGAATGTTCTGCTGAAAAGGCATTAACTTTGCGCTTTTTCCTATAGACCTCAGAAGCATGGTAGTACTGCTTGTAGCGACTCATTTACAACTAAACCAAAAATTTAAGAAAGGAAAACTCATTAGGCCCTAGCATACTTTACTTCTACATATAGACCATATGTCTTAATGGTCTTGATCACATCTATCCATTACCCTTTAGATGAAATACCCAGTCCAATTACAACAACTCTTCAGGGAAGAAAAGCCATTCTTCTCAAAATATGAACATTTGTTCATGAATGTTGTTAGGTAAATTCTATTCATTACATGTTATATCCTATGATAAGATTTACTTCATGACTTCATTTTTAAAACAACATTAAAAAATACTTTGTTCCACTGAACTTGAAAAAGCTCTCAAAGGAAGTGATTTATTTTTGAAAATTGAGATAATGCTACGGAAAAGCAACTTATGAGGCAGGAATATCTCCTCTATTTGCTTAAATTAGGATGTAAAATAAAAGAAAAGTTGTATTAGGTTTTGGCACTCTAATTACATGTGCAATGAACCAAATAAAATACTAGTGTGCTTAACAAATTGAACTTTACCTTTCAAGCCAAAAGTTAGTAATATAGTCACAAAAGTAATTCCCAAAAAACTAGAACACGGGGCAGACAGATAATAAAAAAGCAATTCCACATGAATACTTAGAATTGAGAATGTAAAATTAAAAACTGGAATATGCAATATGAATATACCCTTTGCACTTCATTCCCCAACTACATTGCATTCTTCACAAAATTATCTGTCAACTTTATATTCAAAGTAGACTATAAATCTTTCACCTAAAAGGGGAAAAAAAGTAGATTGTAAACTAGTTTTCGCTAAACCCCACCTAATTTTTGACTCAAATCAATTACTTTAGGTTTAAAATTAAAAGCAAACTAGAATCACAGTTAGGAAGAAAAAGTTCAGAAAGGGTAGCTAGAATTTCTCCATCCACTGGTTTCAAGATCACTTTATTTGCTTTCTAATTTCTTCATTACACTCATATACAATCATTAGTTTTCTTTTTTATTTGGACTATTCAATTCAGGAGAATAGCTTCGAACATAAATGACTTGACATGACAATGTTATTGGGGGCACAAAACAGTGGTAACATGCATAAACATCATTACAGTATGATATCACTCAAATTAGCACAGGAAAAATATAGTGGTTGGAAAAACTAGGACCCAACAATGCCTATAACAATAAGAAACATGATATCTAAAGACCTCAAGTTATAATCATATATGAAACATAAAGTCAAATCAATGACAAATATGATTTCAATGATCACTCAATGGCTCTTAAACAATAGGAATATAAAATATTTGAATCAAGTGTCAAGTCAGGCATATTATCAGTAAATAACATAAGAATTATTAAAGGTACCTTTGTCATAAGTAAAATCCATGTGACCATGATCATTTTCACACTTTTTACTTTATAGTTGTTACTTACCAAAGTCCTATCCTGGGAAAAGAGAAAGATAATGTAATTTAAAAACAAATCATACTTGTGTCCTGAGCTTGTATGCACAAGAATGATACATGACTTATTCTCAATGATAGGTAGCAATTGACTTCTTTCTACTTCTAATATATAATAGGTGACAATGAAACTGATCCTAAAATGAGCATAAAGACATATAACATAGATACAATATAGTCTTCTACCCCAATATCCAGCCTAAGTTATTATTAACTTAGAAGTCAAATTATGAATTGATTTGGATATATTGAAAAAATGCTTTGGTCATCAATATCATGAGTTGTCATCAAACATATTAATTAGGGGAAAAATATCATGCAAAAAGACAGTAAAGAGTTCAAGGATCATATATATACTAATTAACTCTAGTTAGGTTAAAAAGTAAAAAAGGGCTATACCGTATAGCCTATATGCATGTTCTCTTCTGTATATAATCTCTTTTTCAGAGGTTGACTCATTTGAGCATGTGAAACTTCATGGAGTTACATTGAACCATAACCCACCCATGTGATTGCAAACTTCAAGGAAGTTACATTAATGGACTTTTGAAAATGATCACTGCAGACAACATAGATGGTTTGCACAGTTGAATAAAACTTGCATACTGATCGAAATGAATTTCACGAGATACAAACCTTTTTCCAACTACGCCTTTCAACAAAAATGACATTGGAGAGAATTAGTGAGGTTTAAAATCTGACAATCTGTGAAAAGCAGGGAGAGGACAGAAGAATCTTGTAAACAAATCACATCACCTGAATTCCACCAACACAGTAATTATCGAGCTTAATCGAAAGAAAACACTTAAATAAAATTAAGCCTTAGAAATGTGCGATTTTACAATTTTCACGTGGATAATCAATGGTGAACTCGTGCAATTTTCAAACTTAGGCAGAAGGATGAACTTGTACAATTTTTGGAGAACCCTAGCAATAGAAGGAGAGGAGCGGGATTAAGATCAGTGGGAGGGCTTGTTGTAGAGTGAGGAATGAGAAGGAGGGAGCACGGTGGGAGCAAGTAGAACTCACTAGAAGGACTTGCTATGTATTTGGTGGAGCATGGTGTAGCACAGAGCAAGAGGGAGAGGAAGGAAGGAGAAGGTGAGGATGAGAGGAACTCGATGGACGACGAAGAGCAAACATGAAAAGTGTTTAAAGGATTATTATTAAGGAAAAGTAGGCGGTTATATCTAAAAGCCACCTACTTTTCCTTTAAATTTTTATGACACATTTACATTTGTAGGCGGTTATTTTACAATCATTTATAAAAGTTTCACGTTTCACTTTTATAGGCGTTTTTTAAATTAATCATCTATTTTTATGTGTCAAAAAAGATCATTTTTGGCATAGTGACTTCAGTTGAATCGATTCATAATTAGAGAAATGCTTTTTCAATATAATTTTTTTTTTAATTTATAAGAGTTGAACTTTAAAAAACATGAGATTATTTTTTTTTAGTCACAAATTAGGGATCTAAGTCTTGTGAGATACTTTTTTTTGGGTGAGTTGTAAATGTGAGATACAATTTTTTTTATTAAAAAAATGAAAGATGCAAGTTAAAATTTTTCATTAATACATAGAATAATTTTTTGAGCCAATAATATATAGAATAATTGCAAACAGTATCCTTCCTTCAAAAAATCACAAATAAAATAAAATACGGAAGCCTAATTGAGTGTGGACATCGATTCCGAGCCTGAAGCCCTGCACGGTGTGCGAGGCACAAGAAACTGCAGCGTTTTGGTGTCACTCTTATTTTTTTGGTAGAATGGTGTCACTCTTTTATTTTGACCAGAACGTGTTACTCTCTTCTATTCACGGACCCTCGGTGTGGGTTTTCATCAATCTCACAAAATCTGAACCGACCAATTTTAACGTGGATGGGCCAAGATTTAAGACTTTTTATTTTGATTTCTTTAAACAATATCATCATTTAAAAAAAGATAATTATAAAGTTATTTCTATTTTAGATCCTAAATCTAATAAAATAAAAATATAATGATAAAATAAAATAAAATCTAAACTGTTTTGTCGAATTGAAAATGAGCATTGGGTGCTCATGCGTTTTCTCTCTTCTCATGTGCACACCTAAACCCAAACTTTATAAGACATAATAAAGATATTTTTTTTTGGGGCAAAAGATAAAATGAAAATGAAGAAGTAATTGTGGAAAATTACTGTATATCATTCTGAATAACTTGGGATACATATATACACAAAAGAAAATCTCTCTAATAATTACAAAATCAAATCCAATCAAATCAAATAATATCCTATAATAAATAGAAAGATATGTCAAAAATTAACACCCCCTTCAAACTCAAGATGGTTCAATAACAAACATCTTGAGTTTGTTTGCTAATATATTAAACCGGCCTAAATTGTGTGACTTAGTAAATAGATCTGCTGGTTGATCAGTAGTCCGGATAGGAAGGAGTCTGAGAGTTCCTCGAACAACATGCTGTCGAGTAAAATGACAATCAATCTTAATATGTTTAGTCCATTCGTGAAATACATCATTATGAGCAATTTGTCTGGCACTCTGACTATCACAATAAAGGTGAGTGGAAGAGTCTTGGGCCACCCCCATATCAGTAAGAAGCCATCGAAGCCAAAGTATTTCAGAAGTAGTGTCAGCTAAAGCACGATACTCGGATTCAGCACTTGAGTGAGAAGCCAATGTCTGCTTCTTACTTCGCCATGAAATCAAAGAATCACCAAGAAAAATGCAGAAGCCAGTGGTAGATCTACGATCAGAATGATCACCTCCCCAATTTGCATCAGAATAAGCTCGTAGAACAAGCGAAGAACTAGCAGAGAAATGCAAACCATGAGATAAGGTTCCTTTAACATAACGAATAATGCAAAGTACTGCGGCATAGTGAGTAGTACGGGGAGCAGACATAAATTGGCTGGCAATGTGCACTGCACAGGCAATATCAGATCTAGTCACTGTGAGATAGATGAGACTTCCAACTAACTGACGATAAAAAGTAGGATCTTTCAACAATGTTCCATCAGTAGGACTGAACCGAGCGTTAGGTTCAATAGGAGTAGCCTCGACTGTGTCGTTAGTGAGTTGAGCTCAAGAAATCAAGTCAGAGGCATACTTGACCTGAGAGAGAGATATACCATCTTTTACATAAAGTTCCTTAAGACCAAGAAAGTAACTGAGATGCCCAAGATCTTTCATTTCAAAATGATTCCCAAGGAAAGACTTGAGTTCTTGAACTCCGATGGAGTCATCACCTGTGATAATCATGTCATCAACATACAACAGAAGCAAGACTATACCACAATCAGTAGTACGAACAAACAATGCAGAATTGTGAGGACTGCAAGAGAAACCAAGCTGACTGATGGTAGTGCTAAACTTAGCAAACCAAGCACGAGGAGCCTGTTTAAGACCATAAAGAGCACGTCGAAGACGATAAACCTTGTTTGCCAGATGAGGATATCCTGGAGGAGACTTCATATAAACTTCTTCTTCTAAATTTCCATTCAGAAAGGCATTTTTGACATCCATTTGATAAAGAGTCCAACACTTAGCTGCAGCAATAGCAAGAAGACTTCTAACAGAAGTAATTCGAGCAACCAGAGCAAAAGTCTCCTCATAGTCAATCCCATACTCCTGAATATAGCCCTGAGCCACCAAACGAGACTTACGCCGTTCCAAAGAACCATCAGAATGAGTCTTAATTTTATATACCCATCGACATCCAACTAGAGTCTTACCAGGAGGAAGATCAACAAGATCCCAAATGTGCATTTTTTCCAATGCCTGTAATTCTGCTTGCATAGCTTGCTACTAATGAGAGTCACGAGAAGCTTCCTTATAGGACTGAGGTTCCTGTAACTGAAGAATAGTAGAGAAGCAGTGGTAATCTCGAAGGTAAGAAGGAGGGTTTCTTTCACGAGTAGGCCGAGTGGATTCAGAGGATAAAGGCTCTGTAGACATGACTTGTGGAGGAGAATCAGAAGTAACAGAACCATCTGGAGAAGGTGCAACATCAGACGTAGTGGTGAGCTCATCAACTGAACCTGTACCTGAGTCACTAGGAAAAAGATCAATAGAAGGATTTGTAAAGATTGGGGAGGAAGTGGAAGGAATCGAAGAGAAATTAGTCAAAGAAGAAAACTAGACATTTTCCCAGAATACAACATGATGAGAGATTCATATACGATGGGATAAAGGATCCCAGCAACCATATCCCTTATGCTTAGAATCATACCAAAGAAAGCAACAGACACGAGCACGTGCTTGTAATTTGGTGGTCTCATGAGAGGGAAGAAGAACAAAACAAGCACAACCAAAAACTTTTAACATAGAATAATTTGGAGAAGTACCATGAAGACACTTAAAAGGAGAGATGTTACCAAGGACAGAGGATGGAACATGATTGATACAATAGACAGCAGTCATGGCTGCTTCTCCCCAAAAACACTCTGGACAAGAAGCGGAAATGAGCAGAGCTCTGACAGAATCAAGAATATGACGATGTTTTCGTTCTGCACGACCATTTTGTTGAGAGGTGTAAGGGCAAGAATATTGAGAGATAGTGCCCTGTTCATCAAGAAAACTAAGTAATTTGGAGTCACGATATTCTAAAGCATTATCACGATGGAAGACTTTAATTATCTTGGAAAACTGAGTACGAACCATAGTAGCAAATTTAATATAAATTTGAGATAACTCTGAACGATTTTTCATCATATAGATCCAAGTAAAGCGTGAAAAATCATCAATGAAAAGTACAAAATATCGTGATCCTCCCATGGAGGGAGTAAGAGAAGGTCCCCAAATATCAGAGTGAATCAAATCAAATGGAGAATCAGAAATAAAATCACTTTTATTAAAAGGTAAGGCAGGTTGTTTTGCAGTCTGACAAGAAATACAATGTAAGGATTTTTCATTAACAGGACCTAGAAAACTATTAGAAATCAAAAGCTGTAATTTATTCAAAGAAGTATGAGCAAGTCGACGATGCCATAAATCAAGAGATGAAGAGGTAGTAGCAACACACAATCTGGATGACGGAGTGACATCAGGAAGATGCATAGAAGTGAGCTCAAACATACGTCTGACTTTACGCCCAGTCCCGATGATCTGTCCTATCTGAGAATCCATCACAACACAACCATGTTTGTTAAATAATACATCATAGCCCATGTCAACAAGCTAACCAACAGAAATAAGATTGAAACTAATGGCAGGGACAAAATAAGTATCACGAAGAGATAAAAAAGGTGAGGAAACAGTACCAACATGACTAACAGGCATTTGGGAATTATCAGCAGTATGGATAGAGGGAGCAGTAGAGTTGGGTGTCATGGAAGAAAAAAGATCAGATTGTCCAGTCATATGATTACAACAAGCAGAATCAAAAACCCAAGAAGATATACCTGGAGGAGTAGCTAAAGCAGTAGGTAGACTAGAAGAATTGGAAATAAGTTTCCGAAGTAACACTTCGAGATCAAAAGTAGAAGATGTTGAAGTGGATTCAGAAGGTGACTCGCTGTTGGCAGCATCAATGGCAGAAAGAGCAGGCTTGGTTGAATGCCCAGGTCGTGAAAACTTCCTCTGATCAGTTCGAGATGGACGAATGGGACATTGATCAATGAGATGCCCGGTCTTCTTACAATATTTGCAATATAAGGTGGGACAATTAGCTGTTATATGACCTTTCTTCTGGCATGCATGACATTCAATGAAGGGACACTCAGCAAAGGAGTGATTGGACTGAGGACAGCGCCGACAAGACTTAGAATTTGTAACATCCTACCTCCCCTTCATAACCAAAACTCACGAAATACAACCTTTCACAATCCAAACAGTTTAAAACAACATCTCACATCTTCAGACCAGCGGAAACGAACCCCAAATTACCAAACTTTAGGCTGGGGCCGCAGCCGCTACAGGACCGTCGCGGCTCCTTGCGCCACGGTGCCAGTGATGGTAGTAACGAGGGAGAAACAGAGCAGGCTGAAGTCGCGGCGGTCCTGTAGCGGCCGCGACCCCAGCCCAAAGTTTGGTAATTTGGGGTTCGTTTCCACTGGTCTGAGGATATGAGATGTTGTTTTAAGCTGTTTGGATTGTGAAAGGTTGTATTTCATGAGTTTTGGTTATGAAGGGGAGATAGGATGTTACGGAATTCCTGTCAGATACAGCAAAAACCATCTCTGGATTACGATACAGAAGACCCAAGCTAGTTTCCTCAGATCTAAGACGAGGAAGAGCATCCTCAAGAGTAGGAAGTGGACTTTGATGCAATAAAGATGCGCGAACAGGCTCAAAATCATCTGTAAGAGCCATGAGTAACTGAATAAGTCAGAGTTGATCACGATACTTCAGAAAGGCTTGAGCATCTGCATCACATTTGAAAATAGGCTCTGAATAAGCCAATTGATCCCAAATAGATTCGATCTTAGCAAGAAACTCATAAAGAGGTTGGCCACGTTCTTGTCTGAGAATACTGAGATCCTTTTGCAACTGAAACTAATTAGATAAATCTGATGAGGTATAACGACTAGCAAGATGATCCCAGACTTCTTTAGCAGTTTCAAATCGACCAAACTGTTGATGAATACTAGCAATAGAGGTGTTACGAAACCATGTAATGATCTGATTATTTTTGCTATCCCACTCCTCTAATCGTTTATTAAACTTAACCTCTGTTTCTTCAGACACACGAGTAGGAAATTTGATGTCACCAGTAACATACCGCCATAATTTTCTGCCTTTAAGAAAACCACGCATGCTTTCCAACCAGAGATGATAATTGGATCCATTCAAAATAACATATATAGGTTGAGCAATATCAGATTTATCCATGATGAAACAAACTAATTCCAAAAGAAGCCCAGGAGAAAATGAAATTCCCAAAAGAAAACTGAAAAATAGAGCATTTCAAGGAGTTGAGTAATCAACAAACCAACCACACAAGGAGAAGCAGAAGATGATGACAAACAAAACGAGATGAACGATGGCGCGAACGGACACGGGACGCGCCCTCAAGCGTCGGAGAAAGGAAACTGTCCTGACGGCACGTGACGTGCGTGGGAGCACGTGTGACGGAGGAAGGCTGCCGGAATTGGTGGACCGGCCGAACTTGAGACGCTGAACACGGTGGTGAGGCGCGTGTCACTGGTGGACCACTGGACAGCGACAGATATGAGGAAAACGTACTAACACCAATGGAGAAAAAAAAAACCCTAACCTAGCTCTGGTACCATGAAGAAGTAATTGTGGAAAATTACTGTATATCATTCTAAATAACTTGGGATACATATATACACAAAAGAAAATCTATCTAATAATTATAAAATCAAATCCAATCAAATCGAATAATATCCTATAATAAATAGAAAGATATGTCAAATATTAACAGAAAATATCATAAGTTGATAGATAACTGTCAAAATAATCTATTTTTATTATCAGATATATGTACAAAAATAAAATTTAAATAATTAACTTCAATTTAATTGAAGAGAAAGTTAAAAAATAAAGATCTTATGAGTCTTAAATTATATTATTAATGATAATCATTTGCAATATTTGATTTTTTTATGAATATTTATGTAAATATATTTTAATTTTTGAGTCTTAACTTGAGAATTATTTGTTCATTTTAATTTTCCAAGGAATGATTAATTGTAGATTTTTTTTAACAACAAAAAAAAATGTAAAGATTTGAAACATTTATGAAAACGATAATAAGTCTTAAATTTTTTATGAGCTAAGTAACTAATATGAGTTTGAAAGGAAAAAAAAATAACATCTTTAATTTCTTATAAACAATGTGATAATAATTTATATTTTCAAAAAAATTATGATTATAATTTTTAAATTTAAAATTTAAAAGATTAAATCTGGAGATGTAATTTTCTGTTTTGCTCTGACGAATACGCAGTGACAATATAATATTTTCATTTTGTATTAAACACAAGTAGTTGTAGATGCATGGAAAAATGAGTGATGTTGGTTAATTACTAATACTTCACAGGAAAAAGAAAAATACTAGTCCCTCTGGTCTGATTTACAAGATACTATGATATGAACCTATAAGGCTCTTTCAACATATTGCATGATTAATCTCAAGTTGAGCATTTAATTTTGGGAACCTTGATGAAAAACGAACTATTTGGAATTTATTTCATTTCATTGACGGCTCAAAACACTAATACACTCATTGAGGAGTTAAATAAGACCATAATCTTACTTGTTCAGGTCCTAATGCATGCTGAATTGGGCCATGTAAATAAAGTGACTTCCTTAAAGAATTTAAGTGAGAAAGTAACATTTTTTAAAACTTAAATGAAGAGACATACAAGAGAGTTGTTATATTGATCCAAGCCCAATATTCAAATATGACCTAATTAGAGAATACCACCCAAATAACATTTTAAGTGGCCAAAATAGTCTCTTTTTCATTTGGCTTCTTAAAGTTAAATGCTCCACTTGAAATTCATCATGCAATGTGTTGAAAAAGCTTTTCAGGTTCATATCATACTACTTCCGTTCTAAAATGTTGGACACATTTTTAAATATGTTTTGTTAAAAAAATAAGAGACAAATTATTTTTGTCTGATAAATTAATATAATTTTTCTAATTTTATCCTACGTTAGAGTAGATTTATTATCATAAGATAGAAGTTAAAAAAGAATTACTCCTAAGTGAGAATATTAAATCAGGGTATTTGTAGAAAAATAATTTTTGTGACATATTTAATATGTCTATATATTTCCTTAATTTTAATGATTTAGTTATTTATTTCTTATATTTTGGAACGAAAAGAGTACTGTTAACAAATTTCAAACATATTAAGAAATTTAGTTAAAGAGGTTAACCTCATTAAATTTGTATGAAATTTTAATTTTTTCTGAAATTATCAGAATTCAATGAAGTTTATTAATAATACTATTTCTTCTCTTCAAGAAAATGACATTTAATATATCACTAACTATTAATAAACACAAATAAAGACACACATGATGAGTTGCAAAGTTGATTGATACTCAAATAAACAAGTTTATCCTATACATTATAAAACCTTCTTAATTTAACATTCATAGTCAATTTTAAAAACTTATTGTTTGAGTTACACACCATCATTCTTTATTCTTATGTCGGAATTAGGCCATCCTTTGATTATTGTAATCATAGTTATATATGACAATTATCAACAAATTAATACTAGTCAGTAAAAAAATACACCGCAGCTTCTTCCATGTCATCGGCCATACTCAAATACAAGTCATGGAAGCTGCACTGAAGTAGATGAAGCCACTTCCATGGAAGAAAACGATGAGAGGCAAACAGACAGAATTTGAGCTTGCTTTGTCCTCTTAAGATGATGATCAAGACGAGATGAACTGCATTTATACATAGTTGCAAACAGATGCCACTACGCCAGATTTAGGATTTATTGGCGCTGAATAGTTGGCGTTTATTTATAAAAACGCCAATAAAAATCAAACCAAGCGTATTAGTTCGCGTTTACAAAATAAACGCCAACTCAAGTCCAGTTTTAGATGGCGTGTATAAAATAAATGCCATCTAAATTTGGCACTTTAGATGGCGTTTAAAAATAAACGCCATCTAAAGTCATAATGTAAAACTAAAGTTGGCATTTTATGGTAAACGCTAACTACGTTCAGACTTTATATGGCGTTTATAAGAAAATTTCCATCTAAATTAATAAGATAATATAAACTATTAGATGGCGTTTATTTCATAAACGCCAACTAAGGTCCACCGAAATTTGTTTTTTAATTTATTTTTAAACTTTTAGTTGGCGTTTAATATTTAAACGCCATCTAAGTTATAAATATTAGATGGCGTTTACATAATAAACGCCATCTATATTATATTTAGTTAGCGTTTAATAGTTAAACGCTAACTAATTTATTTAAAATCTCTTCTCAGAACCCTAAATCGCATGTTCTCAGAATTGTGCCATCTTCATTCCCACCGTGCTCTGAATCTATTCCTCTGCCATAGCTCTATTCTGGCACAGCTCTTCGACCACCACGCGTCGAAAGTTTACACACTTTCCTCCTCCACCACGGCATTGTTCATCCGAAATCCCTTTCAACCTGAAATTGCTTAATCTCGTAGCGTCTCTCCCTGTCAACGGTCATGGTGAATGGAGTGAAAGAGGCCCAGTTCCATTCTCTCAGAGGAACTCAAAATCCCTCCCAGACCCAACAGCGAACGGCGGCCAGCTTTGAGGTAACCCCATATTGTCCCACTGACGCTCTCATATTCGTGGCTGTTTGTGTCAAATTCATATATGAGTCATTGCCCATATTGTAATTTGTTTTCCTTTTCAGTGCTTGATGGCAAAGACTTCATTAGTTCATTGAAGAAATGTTGAAACCTGGATCCCCAAATATACTATACAATCAACGACCGTATTATCTTGATTTTTTTTTATACAATCCATATATCTTGATTTTGTTTGTTGACCATTATGTCTATTCTGTATCAAACTGTTCCTAATTGGGCTAAAAGAAATTGAACCACCGAGAGCATCTCCATGAGTGGTAATTTGATTATGTATAAGTACCTAATACTTATCATTCTGGGTGAATTTGGACCTTTTAATTTTAATTTAGATGTTTTAGATTTATAGTTTTTATTTTAATTTTTTTCTATAATAATAGTGTTATTTTACTATATATATATATATATCTTTCCTTACTCATACATGCATATGTGGACACATCACCAAACTACTTTGTGGTTGACCTTCATTTAACTTGTTGCTTCGCTTGTATAAAGGTGTCATTGGTGCGCTTGTTTCATATTGATAGAATTTGTAGTGCTAGCCCATCAGATATCTACTTTGTCTGAGGTATGCTTCCTCATTATGTTTATGTAAAAGTTTTGTATTAGTTAGCTAAGTCAGGTGATTTTTGCTAAGTGGTTAATGCTATGGTTCTTTAGTTGTTATGCTGCCGGTTTGTCTTTCAAAGTTATAATTTAGTAAATGAAAAGCTATGGATAGTTGATTTGGATGGTTGGCAACATATAATTGGAACTCTTTTTTTGTCTATGTTGTTGAATATTTTTGCTAGTTAAGGACTTGAAAAGTAACATATGCTTTAATAAATCAGAAAGTAAAGCTAGGAAAAACAAATAATTGTAGTACAATTAATGAATCTAGTTTTTTTTATGTAGCAAGAATATTAATGTATTAATCGTGGGGTTATGGTATTTAATCCATATGAAATAACGTGGCCTGTAAGTTGGTGTTGTATTGTAGAATTATTGGGAGGCTCAACTTGGGAAGAACACTGCCAAAATTTATACAGAAGTTATAAAAGGTTACACAACTTAATAAAAGTATGGATCGGAAATGGATGTCTGCGAATCGTTTGACACAGGAATATTGGGATGGAGTGAAAGAGTTTGTTAGATTTGCAGTTGAGCATGCTGATAACCCCGAAAAAATTATATGCCCTTGCTTGAAGTGCTGCTATGGGAGGCTAGTTTGTGCAACTGACTTGGAATCACATTTAATTTGTAATGGAATTGATCGAAGTTACACACGATGGACAAGGCATGGTGAGACGAATAATGATTATAGCAGTAATAGTTATAGTGGGAGTTATAGATCGAATGATTTCGACACAAGCACACTTGAGGCCGATCGTCTTGAAGAGATGACCAATGTGATTGAGGATGAACTTAAGGATTGTCCGAGGATGTTTGATAGGTTGAAGAGGGATACAGAAAAACCATTGTACTCTGGATGCATTAAGTTCACGATATTGTCAGCTGTGTTGAAGCTATACAACTTGAAAGCAGGCAATGGATGGAGTGATAAGAGCTTCATAGAATTGCTTGCACTTTTGAAGGATATGCTGCCAGAGGATAATGAGCTTTCTAGCCGAACATATGAGGCTAAATGAATGTTAAACTCTATAAGGATGAGCTATGAGAGGATACATGCTTGTCCTAATGATTGCATCTTATTTCGGAAGGAATTTGCATCATTATACAAGTGTCCTAAATGCAATGCCCAATGTTATAAGAAGAAAGAATCGAGTCCAGTGAAGGTAGTTTGGTATTTTCCCATCATACCTAGATTTAGACGCATGTACAACAGTGTGGAGAATGCGAAGCTCTTGACATGACATACAGATGATAGAATTAAAGATGTGAAGCTTAGACATCCTACAGATTCTCTGCAATGGAAATTAATTGATCGTGACTATGAAGATTTCAGGGCAGAAGATAGAAACCTACGTCTTGCATTATCTACTGATGGAATGAACCTGCATGGTATGCAAAGTAGTACATACAGTACATGGCCCGTGATTTTGGTGATTTATAACTTGCCTCTGTGGCTATGCATGAAGCGAAAATTCATGATGTTGTCTTTGTTAATTTCTGGACCTAAACAACCCGGAAATGATATAGATGTATACTTGGCTCCACTAATTGATGACTTGAAGCTATTATGGGAGAGTGGTGTAGAGGTGTATGATGGGTATAGGAAGGAACCATTCAATTTGAGAGCTATGCTGTTTGGTACAATTAATGATTTTCCAGCATATGGGAATTTGTCTGGATATAGTATCAAAGGAGAATTTGGTTGCCCTATATGTGAAGAAGGCACACAATCGATTCAGTTGGAGCATGGTGGAAAATTTGTCTTTCTCGGGCATCAGAGATTTTTGCATCAGGGACATCGTTATAGAGGGTGGAGAAAAGCATTTGATGGGAATATAGAAGACGGAAGAGAGCCTGTTCTGTTAAGCGGTGAGGACCTGTTTGGAAAGGTACAACATTTGACTAACAACTTTGGGAAACCTTTTGCCAAACACCTTGGGACAAGTGGGTGGAAGAAAAGGTCAATTTTCTTTGATTTGCCATATTGAAAGTCCTTGTATGTGAGGCACTTCCTTGATGTGATGCACATAAAAAAAAATGTATGTGATAGCATTATTGGTACGTTACTCAATGTGAAGGGAAAGACCAAAGATGGTAAGAAGGCGAGACTGGATTTGGATGCTATGGGAATTAAAGGAGAATTGGCACCGATCAAGGACAAACGGCGTACTTATCTTCCACCAGCTGCTTATACTTTATCTAGAAAAGAAAAAATTGCTCTTTGTGAATTCCTTGATGGAGTTAAAGTTCCGGAAGGGTACTCATCAAATATCAAGAACCTTGTATCTATGAAAGACTTGAAGTTGAAGGGTCTAAAGTCTCATGATTGTCATGTTTTGATGGAGCATATGATGCCGGTGGGTATACGATCCATTTTGCCGAAAAAGGTGCGAGGGGCAATCACAAAACTATGTTTCTTTTTCAAGGCTATTGGCAGCAAAGTCATTGACCCTAGGAAGTTGACCACATTGCAAAGACAAATTGTTGTCACTTTGTGTGAGCTTGAGATGTATTTCCCGCCTCATTCTTTGACATGATGGTTCACCTAACAGTACACCTAGTTAGGGAAACACATATGTGAGGCCCAGCATATATGAGATGGATGTACCCGATTAAGCATTACATGAAGATATTGAAAGGGTATGTGAAAAATTGAAGTAGACCAGAGGGATGTATTGTTGAAAGGTACATAGCCGAAGAAGCTGTTGAATTTTATACTGAATACTTATTGAGTGTTGATAACATTGGGCTTCCAAGGTCTCGTCACTTGGGTAGAACAAGTGGTGAAGGGATTCGGGGAAGTGAAATAGTTAGTATCTCTAGGATACAGTGGGAGCAAGCTTACATGTATGTCTTAACCAACTCAGATGAGGTTGATGAATATGTGGAAATGCATAAGGAGAGAATTAGAACCTTGAACCCTAATAAGAATGAGAGTTGGATATCGAAAGAACATAATCGACTTTTTATACATTGGTTGCGTGATCACATCCTCATAGAGTTGGAGAGGACTTCTAGTTCAGTTTCGGACAGGTTGAAATAGTTAGCTATGGGTCCAAGCATGTATGTACGATCTTACACTGGTTATCTTATCAATGGGTACACGTTCTATACAAAAGAGCAAGATGATAAGAGTATAATGCAAAATAGTGGGATAACTCTTATAGCTCAATCAATGCATATATCTAGTGTTAAAGACAAAAACCCCATTTTTGCACCCATGTCATACTTTGGGGTAATTGAGCACATATGGGAATTGGACTACATCTCATTCCGGGTACCTGTCTTCAATTGTAAATGGGTTGACAACAACAACGGCCTCCGAGTTGATGATTCAGGGTTCATTCAAGTGGATCTTAATAGGGTGGGTTATAAAGATGAACCTTTTAGTTTAGCATCCCAAGCCCAACAAGTATTTTTTGTCACTGATCCTGCTAATAAGAAGTGGTCAATTGTTATGCTAACGAACAAAATACTTGACACCTTAGATGATGGTCAAGACTATCAAGGTGCGTCCATTGAGGATGATCCTTTCCATGGGACATCACTTGATACTGATCCTGGTGGAAATGATACCCTTTATGTGAGAGATGACCATCAAGAAGGTACTTGAATTTGGAAGAGGGGACAGATTAGTGAACATCTGAAAAGAAAGAGGAAAAGGTTTGAATTATCGAATATTTTTTATTGTTTGCCTTAGTTTGAATTTTATTTCCTTCGACATGTATAATTTTGTGATGTTTTATTATTTTTTTTTATGTGTTGTATTTGCTTTAAATTTTTTTCCTTCTTTGATATCTTACATATTTGTTGGAATTTTATTGTAGGTAAATGGCATCCCCTTCTGCTCATGATCATGATCGTGGTGGTGATGATGGTCAACAAGAGCTACAGAAATATATCAAATAGCACCAGCGTGGCTTGACTGTGTTGAAAGAGGTGATACACGCCCGACACACTGGCCAAAAGATTCATGTCGAATGGAATCACAAAGGCAATCAAATACAAAAGGGTGGACAAAAATTAAGCAGTTATATTGGGGTCACTGAGAAGTTGAAGGTTCCAATCTCCCATCCTCACAGGGATTGGAGGAAAGTCCCTGATCCTGTGAAGAATAGTATTTTCGAAGATATAGAGGTAATAATATAGTATGTCATTTGATTATAATGTGTGTACATATATACAGATAATAATTCTTTTCGGTAATGCATGTTGCAGTCTGCTTTTGACATCAATAATAGTCACAGGAGACACATATATATATGAAGGCTGGTGTCGCACTCCGAAATTTTCGATCCATTCTCACTAGATTCTTCTTGAGAGATGCAGCTGGCAACTTTGCTGTTCATCCACCTCGGTTGTTTGAGTTGTACATTACACAAGAACACTAGGATGCTTTTGTTGCTAGCCGTCGTAAAGAATCTTTTCAAGTAAACCATTTCTCTCATTGTTGGTCTTAAATTAATTATAGTACATATATTTAGTCATTGAATAAAAGTCTGCTTTGTTGTGTGCATTATTAACATAGTATGTCATTTCATGATATTCTTATTGCGACTTTTTTGGTGGACATAAACCTAATCATATGTACCTTATCTTAGTTTTTGTTACACTAAAACTAATATTCTGCATTACTTTTCATAAATTAAGCCAAGCCAATAGTGACAGAGCCAAGAAGCAGCAATACACATATAGAGGGGGTCGTCAAGGATACCATGGTATAGAGGTTAAGATGGTACGTGGTTTGATAGTTGATTTTTCTATGAATGACACTTATGTTCAAATACTGACACATTGCTTATTTGTGATCAAACATAGCAATCAAAGGAGGGGTCAGAAGGAAGGGAAATCGAACGCCATGAGCTATGGATAAAATCTCGCAAGAACAAGGATGGGATAATTGACAATGACAACGTTCGGAAAGTTGCTGAGTCAATAGTTAGTATTATTGTATTATATATTTCATTTACATATATATTTTCAAATACTTATTATTTAGTTGCAAAATTTATATTTTGTTTCTCTTTCTTCCACAGAATGAACTTTCTAATTCCATGCCTCAAGCTAGTGAGCAGGAGAGCGTTGGGCAGGACATACTTGGTAAGGCACTGGGGGTCCTTGAGTATCCTGGTCGTGTTAGGGGTACAGGGTTTGGTGTGACACACAAAGCCTTTTTTGGGCCTCGATCATCATCAGATGCTGCAAAGGTTGCCTGATTGGAGGCTATTGTTTAGGAATAACATCATACTCAATCTCAGATGCAGCTCCGATTTGCTGAATTGACGAACATGGTGCTTCAACTACAGGGAATGCAAGGGACACCACCAGTGTCAGCTAGTGCCAAAGATAGTTGCACTGTTACCCCTCACGATCTCCCTCAGGTAATTGCTATCATGAACAAGTTAAAAGATAACTTTTTTTACACCTAATAAATGGTTGATTTCTAATGCATTGATTGGAACAGGGTCAATCATATTGCCAGTTATGGTTAGAAACACCTAATCGACCTGTGGTTGCGGAGAGGCATGTGCATAATAGCCCTGAAGAGATGCTTCACAATGCACCCGTACCTGCATATCATCTAAAAGTGTCGATTGAGGTAGTTAGGGAGGAGGGTACCAAGTTGCCTGTTCCTGCGAGGGATATGGAAACAATAGGAATGGCATTGGGTAGCTTCGTATCATGGCCCGCACACCTCATCACTTCTGCTCCATTAGTAAAGGTATGTTACTTGACAGTATACTAACTTGATACTAGATGTCTTGAATGAGCCACTACATTCAAAGGTTCAGATTAGAGGACCTATAGACATATACTATTGTTATGTGTATATTAAGGTGGTTAATCTCAAAATTTCCCACTTTGTTGCTTAGTTGAAGCGGAAGAGTAAGGTCGGAGAGTCAGGACATTCGAAGGAATTAGTAGCTCCACCACTCATGCAGCCGCCCAGGCATCCAGTTCCAGACACCTTTCGAAGGATGATTGTCAAGTTTCTACCATATTCGCTTAAGGGCAAAGTCGAAAAACGTGTGAAATTTGCCAAGAACATTTATAATAAAGTAGTATTTGAAAGTATCAACACTGAAATTATTGATTACATCATCCATCGGAAGTGGATTGGGGTTGCGAATGTTAACTTGTACATAAGGTACTTGATATTAATCTATTTGTTTTAATTTTTTTCAATTTAGGCCTTCATATTAACCTATGTTGCTTTTTATTTTGTTTCTAAACTTTAGATACCTCTACGAGACATTTTTGGAGCCTTGCAATCTCACAAACAAATTTATATTCATCCATCCTGAAGAGGTTGCTGCTTATGCTTCAAAATTGCTTGACAGTAAGATTACTGAACAGCAGCAGTTAATTATGGATGCATTCACTGCAAGGGCTGACAAAGATGTCTTATTCTTGGTTTCGTATCATAATGTGTAAGTAAATTCTCAGGATTTAATGTATTTGACTTCATCTACTGAATTATAATTTCCTAATGACACTGGTTATTTTTTCATAGTGGACACTGGATGTTAATTGCAATCAATCCATTGGAGCCAACTATCTATTTTTTGGATCCTTTGAATTATGATCCGGAACTCCGTGAACAAATTATGGGGATAATTAATAAGTAAGGATCCTAGATTTATTTTTCATGTATTTAATGATTCACACTTATATGTAATAATTCAAATTAGGTTTTGCTCATTCTAATATTTTTTATATTTTATGGTTAAACAGTGCTGTGTCAATATTTCGAGCGGGCCGGGGTTGTAGGGATAATCATAAGGGCAAAATGGTAAAACCCTTAACTTCCTCATTATATAAGTGGCAGAAGATACGGGTATGTATAAATTTATATTTAATCAACAATTGTTGAGATTAATATTTCTGTATTGTATAATTAATATAATTTTCCTCTTTAGTGTCCAAAACAACCAAATGATAATGACTGTGGATACTATGTGATGTTATTCATGAAGGATATCATCACACATGGTCATAGTATAATCCCAGACACGGTATGTAATTTTATATTTACATTAAGGCTTATAAAATTTTGCCATTTTCGCTTATTTATAATTTTTTAATTTACAGTACTTCCCTGACACCTCTTATTCCGAGTACTCTGATACGCAAATAGAGGAACTCATCGAAGAGTGGTGTAACTTTGTCCTTGATAAGTGCCTATGAATAGAGAGGTAAATTTAACCATGCTGCAATTTAAAATTCTATAATTGCTTTCTTAATTTGATTATTTCTACTGTGTGGCATCTGTGAGAATTATATCAATATTAGTCATGGAATTTGTCAACAGGGTTATTGATAACATAGAATTGGTAAATAGTTTATCGTTGGCTATTTTGCTGAAGTGTGTGATTTTGCCATGGCTACCACAGGATTCTGGCAAGTTTATACTCAGGAACTATCTGTATTTGGAACTCCCAATCTCAGGTACCTGAAAATTTTTTAATTGAGATCCTGTGTATTGTTATAACTTGTTAGTGCATTTTAGCCAATGGAGGGTTGTAATAATTATGGTGGATATATATTGCCACAAGGTTTCAAAGTGAGTGCTCTACCAAAATATTTTGCTGTAAGGTTTATCACTTATTTAAACTATGGGTTAAATCTTATGCTTTGATTCTAATGAAAAATGGGCTTTGTCAAACTTCTTAAACTTCTAATCATATGCAGTGGAATAAATTTTCTTGTGTGCCTTTTGCATTCTTCTATTCAAACTGACAGATTAGAATTGTAAAATTCATAACTATTCAAACTATGGGTTGACTTATCATTGCATCTTGGTCTCTTAATGATCATTCACCACGCATGCTACACATGGCCAAGTCTTTTGAGGTTACTGAGTTACCAGGTACATGATCCTTTTTCTTTTTTTAGCAAACAAATTTTTACATGTCCTTGCAATTGTTTGAAAGTGTATCTTTTCTCACTATTATTATAACTCAAAATACCACAATGGAGCTCAAGTACAGCATGATTTTGCAGTTAGGTCGGCCAAATTTGTTGCACGCAAACAGTGGGTGGTTGCTGGAGCGGATGATATGTTCATTCCTGTATATAATTACAACACAATGGATAAAGTTAAAGTTTTTGAGGCACATACAGATTACATTAGGTGTGTGGCAGTTCATCCTACCCTTCCTTACGTGCTTTCATCATCTGATGATATGCTCATAAAGCTTTGGGATTGGGAGAAAGGCTGGGTTTGTACTCAGATATTTCAGGGGCACTCTCATTATGTGATGCAAGTGACATTTAATCCTAAAGATACTAACACCTTTGCTTGTATTCTTGGCTTCTTCCTGCACATTCTGTTGTCAATAACTGAAATTTATTCATGGTTTTCTTTTTTCTTTTTTTAATTAGTTTGCTTCTTAATTGATCACTGAAATTTCCACTGGCCGGTACTATAAATATAATAATATATATTACTCCATCTTGTTATGTTTTGTTAAGTTTTATTGCTAGATTCTATCAATTTCTGGGTTCACTGGATCTAGTTGACAATGAATCATTGTTCTTAACTGTAGGTTGTGCAACGTAATAGTAAAATATGAAAAAAAATTAATGATAAAAAATGTTCACGTTTAATCGTAAACGCCAACTAAGATCATAAAAGACGTTGGCGTTTAATGACAAACGCCATCTAAAGCCTGAAAAAATGTCTGCGTTTACCATTAAACGCCAACTAAAGTGACTTTAGTTGGTGTTTTACTGAAAAACACCAATGTTTCTTTAGTATTTAGTTGGTGTTTATCATTAAATGCCAACTAAAGTGATACTTTAGTTGGCGTTTTACTGAAAAACACTAATGTTTCTTTAGTATTTAGTTGGCATTTATTATTAAACGCCAACTAAAGTGAGACTTTAGTTGGCGTTTAATGATAAACTCCAACTAAATACTGAAGAAATGTTGGCGTTTTTCAAACGCCATTGTATTTAACGACTTTCATCAGCGCATTATTAGATGGCGTTTTTAAAATGCCAATAAAGGTGAAAAACAAACACCAACTATTCCCAAATTTGGTGTAGTGTGCCTCTGAACACGGTTACTTTTGCCCCAAGTTAACATGGACTTTTTTTCTTTTGGCCAACCAAAGTTAAGGTGGCTTTGATAAAACCATTTCATGATAAGGACTGTACGGGGTGGCCACAATATTTGACTAGTGTAGTGACTATATGACAATTATCACCGTGCACACTAGTACTAGTCTATATGAGAAATTTAATTACCAAATCACTTATGTTTTATATTGTTAATTTGGTAGCTGTCTTCTATAGAATTTGAAAGAAAATAAATAAGTGATATTTTTAATTTTCACTTTAGATTTTTTTTTTTGGCTAAATTTTTATATTGCATATGCATAATGCATTTTTAGTCCTTCAACATTTATATTTTACTCGAAAAGTATATTAAATATTTAAAAAGTCAATACACCCTTCCTCTTATATATATTATGTATTTTTAATTTGATCTCATTGACACAAAGAATCTAATAATTTTAAGCATTATTATCTTGTTGATATATTTACTTTTATTATATGTTATCAGTTAAAAGAATTAAATAGTAGAAGTGATCAAGTAAATGAACTTCTTATATTGAACATAATTTTAAATTCTAAGGATGCATTCAAGTTATTTAATGTAGGGGATATTTGTAATCTTGTTAAAAAATTTTACTCTTCATATTTTTTTTACCAAGAAAAGACTCAATTGGCTGGAATATAAATTGTAGCATTAGGAGCTTGATATGCCAAAAGATCTAAGCTTTCATAACATGTGTCTATTATTAGTGAATCATGACAAAAGTTTGCAAAGATTGGAAAATCTAATTTCTATTCTTTGATTAATATATTACAATGTACTATGGCTTGTGTTAACTCTTATAATAGTAGACTTTTTCAGCTATGAAAATTATTAAAATAAGACTTCATAATAAGATGGAAGATTATTTTCCCACTGATTACATGATTGTTTATATTGAGAAAGAGATTATTGAAAAGTTTACCACAATAAATGATAATTTTTTATGCCGTAAAACATCAATGTGCACAATTTAAAAAATGAAGATGCATATTTTTTTCTTTTTAGTGAAAGTCATATGTTTGTTTTGATTATATATTTAAAAATTTGAACATAAATAATGTTGAAACATTTATATATAATAAGATGTTTCATACTTTAGGTGTTAAACTTTTCTTCAATTATCATATATGCTTTTTAATCTCAGTCCCCCTCATAATTTAATCTTGGCTCCGCCTCTGAGAGGATATATAGTTTAATTAATTTACATGATAAGTATCAGTTTTTTATGAAAAAAAATTAAAAAAAATTATTTGTAATAATCTAAACATTAAAATATATATTTATATTAAAAGTTGTAAAATCTTAACTATTATGTAAGATTGCAGTTGTTATTAAATTTTGAAGGATTTATTTTTGAATTCTAAAAATATGTTATCAAATTTTAGAAAAATAATTGACAGCTTTTTCAGAATTTGGGTCGTTAGATATCATTTTTTCAATAGTTTAATTTTAATGACAACTAGTTTAACTTAATGTAAATTAATTACCAACTGCATCCCTGCAGTGATACCATTGCCTGCAGGGTTTCCGGAACCTTTTGACATAGCGTCCTTGAAAATAGCTATATAGTTTTGCCAATCAATTTCTTGGGGCACGTGTGATAAACTGATGAAATCTCTGGGCCAAATTTAATCATGACACTATGATAATACACCCCAAACTAGCCTCTCTATTTGGTAATATTATGAGATCAAAGTGGGGTCTAGATGTTTTGTAATTCCTCTAGTTCTTTTTATAGAATGCTTTCAAATACAACACGATTATAACAAAAAGAATTTGTTATATTTTTAAAAGTTATAAAAAAATAGCATAATATACCATTTTTTTATAGATCGGAATAACGAAACAACAGAAAAACAAAGACACGAAGAAAGAAAAAGGAAAAAAGAAAACAGAGGTGAAACTAGGAGGGGAAGCCCCGGTGGATGATATCCTGGAACATCTCCTAATTAAAAATATGCAGCCCTAAGGTTGTTGCTAACGCCATCTTAGCAAGCCGATCCGCTGTCACGTTGTTATCCCTTGGGGTCCATCTGATGTCTATATGCCAGTCACGAGCCATCATAGATTTGATCTCTATTATGAGATCATAGTCTTGATGCAGAGAATTAACTTCATTCTTAATAAGATCAATGGCCTGTGTAGAGTCACAGAGAAGAATAGCTTCTCTCCAACCAGTGTCCCCAGCTCGTTTCAGTCCCATAAGGCAGCTCTATAGCTCTGCACTGGGACAATCTCCACTCTCCATTCTAAATATGAATCCGTGATCCACATTACCATTAGGGTGACGAAGAAAACCTCCACATCCTACAGTAAAAGTATGAGGAGAATATGCCCCATCAACCCATATCTGATATATGCCCATCAACTCAATGGAGACTGAAGCTAGGTGTTGCCTCTCCATATTCAGTTGCCCTCATCGTCCCAATTTACTAGTAAAAGCCACCATGCTTTTCATTGTAGCTCGAGCTTCAGCTCTAATCCTTGCCGCCATCGAGCCTTGGTTGTCAAAAAACTCTTTCATTCCTCTGTCTCCATAAGATCCAACAGACAATGGTGAAGATATCATTCCATCTTCCCCCAAACATATTTTCTCTGTTACGCAGGTTGGCTCTAATCCATTCTTGTAAAGGAAGCTCAAAGAACTCTCTAGACTTCAATAATGGGATAAGACTACACCACACTTCACGTGGCAATTCACAATCTCGGAGAACATGGAGTTCAGTTTCCTTTCTCCCTTGGCAGACATCACACTCTCCTGAGCTATGAAGATTTATTCGCCATTTCCTTTCATTCCTAAGAAGACACTCGTGAAGTACTGTCCAGATCATTGTCTTACATTGATGTGGCGTTTGGAGTTTCCAGAGCTGGTTCCAGATAAGGTCTTGTGGCACTGGAGGGGAATCCTCCAAACTTAAGTATGCAGACCTCACTATAAATTCTCCATTCTTAGTGTACTTCCACTGAACTCTAGGTTCTCTGTTTGGAAGTTGCGTATACTGGATACCTACATGCACCTTTTCCCAAACTGACTTAATACCTCGCCATGCAACTGAGCCTTGCCTCTTCATATTAATATGCGTTAATGTGTCATCACCACACCTGTATTTGCCTTTAAGCAGCTTCACCCAAAATGCATCTTTATTTGTCACCAGGCCCTATTCAAGTTTCATAAGGAAGGCTTGGTTTTGTTAGTGAGTATGCCTAAGGCCAAGTCCTCCTGCTCTCTTCTTTGCACACATTCAGCCATGATACTAGATGCATGTGTTTTCTATCCTGCGAGTCACCCCACGGAAATCCATGCGCTTTACGATCAATATTGTCACAAATACTCATAGGAAGAGGTACTGTCTGCATAACATATGATGGTGTGGCAGAGATTACTAATGAGATGACGATGCTTCGCCCAGCTAGAGAGAGGAACTTGGTCTTCCATTTTGCCAGTCTCGCCCCTACTTTATCTAGGACAAAAGTGTAAGTATCTTTGGAGACCCTTGCATAATGTAGAGGTACCCCAAGATACTTCCCCAAATCCATTGTGCGACCAAACCCCAAGTCTCTACTCAATTGATCAGCTACAACATGGTTGACATTTTTAGAGAAATAAACCTTAGTTTTTGTCAAACTAACTTTCTAGCCAGAAAGATTGGAGGTCCATTTTTCCATAAATTAATAGCTCTCCATTTCTTATACTTCAGCTCTTCTTGTATCAAATAAGTAAGTTTTTCCATATAAATAACAAATAAACAAGGTGAGAGAGGGTCCCCCTGTCTAATCCCTCTAGTTGGCAGAAAAGTATCACCCCTTTCTCCATTCCACAAGATTGTCATATTGGGTGAAGAAACATAGGCTTTAATAAGTTAAACCAAGTAGGGAGGTATATCAATCTCATCCAAACATTTAAAAAGAAACTCCCATCTAACTCTATCATATGCCTTCTCAAGATCAGTTTTTATGGCCATATATCATTTTCGACCTTTCACATTATTCATTGTGTGGATAACCTCCAATGCAATTATTATATTTTCTGAACTAGTGTGGCCGGGCATGAAACTGCATTGATTAGGAGCAACAGCTATTGAATCAAGAAGTTTTGATGATTTCAAAACAACATAAGAGCTTGGAGTAAAAGATATCAAAGGTGCACAAAGAGTTCAAATGAAGAAATCCTGGAGAAATCTGTGCAAAATTTGTTGTTGGATGTTTAATTATGGGTAAAAGATTTTGATTTGATGAAAAGATGTTTTAGAAAACTTGATTTTATGTTAAATCATGAAATATTTGAAAAATACCCGCCAACAGACGAAGTTTGAAAAGTTTACATTGAACTGTCATATTGAAAATTCGAACTTTGGCTTTGAAAATTCGAATTTCGAGCTAAAACTAAATAAGTCTGAAGAGATGTCTCTCTGACAGACGAATTTTGATTTTTCAAAATTTGAATTTTCATAAGTATCTGAAAGAAGCAGTTGAGTAATAGACGAACTTTGAGTTTTCAAAATTCGAATTTCAAACAAAATGAAACTTATGAAAACTGAAGAAATTCGTCTGAAACAATGTCAAAGTTCATCTGAAATCAAGATTATATTGAGTTTCAAAATTGCTCACTAACAGACGAACTTTGAACATGAAAGTTCGAATTTCAGAAGCTAAGGTTGTGAGTCTATTACAATGACATGTTGACATGCGAATGACAGTGTTTATAAATTCGAATGTTAAAATAAGTCTGAAAAGAGGTCTCTTTGACAGACGAACTTCACTCTTTTAAAGTTTGAATTTCGAAGTAAATGAACTACTATGTTGTTTGAGGCTGCTGCGGACAGACGAATTTTGTGGTTCCAAAATTCAAATTTCGAGGGCACTGTAGCAAATTGAAAATACTGTTCACACTTAACAGAAAAACTTTCTTCTTGAAAATTCATATGTCACAACATGGAAACACTTAGTTTCAAAATTCGAATTTCACTTCATGAACAGACGAACTTCAGTATTTCAACGTTGGAAGCTTTAACCTTCGGTTCCTTCGAAATTCGTTTATTGACTAACCAAAATTCGAATTTCAGTATGTCAGAAGCAGTAAATGCGGTTGGTTAACAGATAGTTTTTCAGAATAACCGTTGGATAACTTCTCCAACGGATAGATTTTGTTTCTAACGGACATTTGAGACCTAAATCTATAAATACAACATCATTTGAAGTTATGGGTAACGAATCAAACTTTGTATATACTGAAACTCTACCAAATTTTCTACTCAAAGACTTTTACCCTCTTACTTCAATACTTGTACTTTAACTTTCACATTCACTCTATTCTAGAGAGTTTCATCTTTGTAAACAATCTAATCTTCATCTCGAAGATAGATTTTCTTGTGAGGAGATATCACAAGGGATTGTAAAGCACTTTGTGAAAGTGCAGAAAGTGATTGAGTGAGCTTTAGAAAATAGAGCACTCACATTGAATTCTTGCTGAATAGCGGAAAATCTCAAGTGGTATCTTGGGGACTGGATGTAGGTCAAGAGTAGAGGCTGAACCAGGATAAATATCAGAGTTTTCCTTCTCTCTATCACTACTCTTTCATCTTACCGCTTTATACTCTGTTTTTCTATCATACCTTGCTTTCTTCATTGTTTTTAACTTTGTGCAGAAAATTTTTAATCTTCTCAATTCACCCCCTCTTGGGAAGTCAGCCTAACTAACAACAACCTTGGCAAGAAGAGGCTTAATCCTATTAATGATCACCTTAGCAACCATTTTATAGATCACATTGCATAACTAATAGGGTGAAAATCTCGTATTATATCAGGATGCTCCTTTTTAGGAATAAGAGTGATAAGTGTGGCATTGATACTACTAATGAAATCAGGATTCTCAAAAATGCGGCAAGTGAAATTCTGGACAGATTCACCTACATGTTGCCATTGAGATTGGAAAAAGATAGCATGAAGTCCGTCTGGACTCGGGGCCTTCGAAGCACCCATGCTAAAGATGGCGCTCTTAATTTCTTCTATAGTAACTGGCAAGCCGAGACTCCTATGGGTAGCTTCGTCAATTCTAGGAAAGGAGACCCCACACATGAGTTCCAAAGCTTTAGCATTAGTCTCTTTAAATGTGACATCCCTAAAATGTTAAATAACTAAAAATATATAGGGAATTTACAAAAACAGGCATACATCATTTTACGTAAAATAAAGCAAAGAGGTTATTTTTCCCGATTGGACGAAAAAAATGAAAAATTACATTTTTTCCTCTAAGAATTATGGAAATAATAATTTTGTCTCCAAGCATATAAGAATTCACGTGGGGAAGAGTAGTCAAACATTTTGACAAAAATTACACCTAATAACTCGAAAGTTTTAAAAATTATAAATTTGTCCCGGGTTTAGGACATTTTTATAAATATGAAAAATTATAGTCAAAATGAAGCTCTCAATGAGCTAAAACCAACGGAATATAATATGGAATTTATTAATATCAAAATAATATTTATTGGGTAATTATGATTTAATATTAATGTCTTACCCGATAAATGTCAGTTTGGACTGCAGGAAGAGGCAGCATTCATTCAAGAAAAATGTGTGGATCTTATATTGGGACCAATTGAGATAAGTATGTTATGGTAATTTTATGTCCCAATATGATTATAATGAGTATCACAATAATAGTAAAACATACTACTAAAGTAGCTTTATTTGTCCAAATTGATTTAAGATATATCTGGATAAAAAAAAGTACAATATTTTTGAAGTGAAATATTCCCTATTTCGTGCTCCACAAGCTGCACATGACAAAATAACATTAATTTATTATTTTCATGAATTTGCAAGAAAAATCAAGAAGCTTTGGTGGCATGATTTCATTGGTTAGCTTCTTTTATTTATACTCCCTCAAGTTGGATGTTTTGGACACTTAGAGAGAGGGAAGAGAAGCTGCAGCAAAGGTGGAGGAAAGGAAGGCTTCGTAGGTGAAGGAAAAAAGAGAAGAAAAAGGGAATGAAAATCCAAGAAAAAAAAAAGGTATGTTTGCAAGTTTGCAATTTTCAAGTCTTCTACCATAGTTTCTTGGTAGTTTGAGCTAGTTTCTTTGAAATTTCTCCTCCTTAACTTGCTATCCAATCTGGCCAAGCATGATTAATGGGAAGAAAAGTTGTTTCTAAACCATAAAATCAAGAGAAAGCATGAGATTTTTCTAAAGGAAACAAGTATGGTATGTTTTAAGTAAGTTTGTGAAAGAACCATTCTTTTTCTTTTGGAGCAGATTTTTGACCAGATCATTTGAGTGTCTTAAGGTTGGAATTTCATTAATTTGATGGCAAAAATAAATTTCCCATGATGAAAAACCTTAAAGACAAGGGTTGATTCAAAGATAGAGCTTAAGATAAAGAGTTTGAGAATTTAAGGGTTTCAAGAGTTTTATGAGAGCATTTTATGATTAGCCATGAAATCAGTGGCTTGAGCATGTGTTAATGATGTTTAGGGACTTGAGGAAGCTTTGGTTTGAAGAGAAAAGTCAAGTGCAAGTACCAAATGCAGTTAAGTTTCATATTCTTACTTTATGTTCTTTCATTATCTTTCTATGATTACATTGTATTGCCATATTGAAATTGTGATTTATTTGATTGGTTTTGGCTGTAAAATGAGGGGTTTTACTCCCTAGGATATCCATTTTCTAACCCATTATGCTGCCGAAATTTTTATAATCAATGTAGCAATTTATTGTTTAAATGTGATTGATGTGATTATATGTGATCAAATGTGAGTTTATTTGACATGATTGACATAATTGCATGAAATCTAACTTGCTACTGAGATTGTCCCCCAATCTCACCTCCTCAAGTATCCCAAATAATAGGCACAAGCTATGACAAATGAGTCCAAAGAAAAGGCAAGGAGAATGAAGAAGAGAATTATGCTTGATAGTGCTTTCAAGTTATGAGTGTATATTTTGAAATTATGTATAAAACTATGTATATGCTTTTAGATCTGTGTCATTATGCTATTATGTCCTTATGAGCATTATGAAATGTTTGGTATAGATTTGAAACATGGAATGATCATGTGAGCTTATTATGAAATCTACTTTGCCATATTATATTGCTAGAAGTTCATTTTATAGCAATGAAAATAAAGTTAACACTATTTAATTGAAATAGGGAAAGTAAGTCAAGTGTTATATATTCCTTGAAACTAGAGAGAACAAGATTTCCAATGAGCTAAAGAACACTTAATTTGGATATATGTACGATTTATAGTGTAATTTTAAAATTCAGGATCAAAACTGGACACTGATGTGAATGTTACTAATTTTACTGAATATATTACTTCTCTTTGAAGAGTGATATAAAATCGTACAGAGCTCCAAAAATTTAGTGGCTTATATTTATGAAAATATTTATCTTTTGAGGTTAATATACCACTGGTTTGAGTTCAATTGGAGCTATGCAATGAGATATATACAAGTTTACCCAAGACTATTCCAGAAAAAGTGAAGTTCTGATCCCTAGTGATTCAAATTAATGCTGTGTCATGTATAGACTAAATAAATGTATAAAAAAAATATGAAGGTAAGTAGACATATATATCTTTCCAATGACATATAGAATACATGATTTGGCTCAATATAGAGTTATATATGAAATTTTAAAGTTACGGCTAAAATCCTGAAAAAGAGAGAAATGACCATTTGGATAGTATAAGTTTGAGCAATATAATGTACGAATTGTTCAAGTTAAAGGAAATTTTCATATTTTTATCTTGTATATCATGTTTCTAGCTTCATTTAGAGACTTGAGCCACATTGATACAATTTTTCTGACTTGAGTTATGATTTTTCAAAAATTGAGAACCAAATGAATAGTACAACATTTTTTTATTTAAATATTTTGGTTTTATTAATAGTTCAAGCTTTTAATATGAGCTAATTAGACATTGTACATACTAAGGTGTTACGTTAAACATGTCCAAGAAGAATTTCGCGGGCATACACTTCAGTCTTTTTTGTTCTTGGACCCACACACCCATATCATCCATCAAAGATTCCACCTTATTAATCCTTCGTCTACCATTAGCTCGTAAATGAAAAAAACGTGAAGTCTTGTCACCGTACAAGGCCCATTGGTTAGGGGCTTTTTGAGCCCACATGATTTCTTCTTCAAGGATGCCTTCTTCCAAGTGAGGTAAGGCCCATTACAACCAAGGCCACCCACGTAAATATCTGCCATACAAGAAGCAAAACTCTCTGTCTCCAATGGTAAGCACAGGATTGGAAGACTTTCGTTCGATACTCAGAATAATAGAATTAAAATCTCCACCAATGAACCAAGGCCCTTGTAAAGTATTATGAATACTCCTGAGTTTGTCCCATAGCAATCTTCGTTTAACAAAATTTGGATTGCTATATACACACGTAATGTAGAAAGAAGTAATACCTTCATTTACTTGTAAATGGATTAGCTGGTCTGTAACCTCCAACACAGATCTTCAAAATATCATCATCCCAGAGGTCCCCCACTATAGCCATTCGCATCTACAACCTTGCTATGCCTATAACCAAGAGAGCAATCAACACGTTTTGCTTTTAAGCCACTAGCCCGAGTTTCAGTTAAAACCAAAAGGTCAATCTTGTATTTCAGCTTTAATTTGGCCATGTAAGGCCCATTCAAACATCCTCATCAACGTCCACTTGAAAATCTGGCACACCATTGGGTCTGTCCTCATCATCCTATAGACCATTCTCATTATCCATATGGATAATGGGCTCATCGGTAATACTGTCACCGTCAGGGATAAGCCCATCCAGAAGATATGGGTCTTCGGTCAATGCCACAAACGAATTCTCTCAAGGGACGTTGGTTTGGGCTATCGTGTGAGTCGTCAATGACGTTACAAACCCATTTTCCTTGGATCTCCCTTCATTCGCTGCATGTAATTTTCCTCTCCTTTGGCTTCGAATACCAACCAATTTCCATTTGCTTCTATTAGTAATGTCTTTGCCAAACGCATGTGACGTCTTAATCATCATTGCCTTTCCCTCTTGACTGCCCTCTTTCAATGTGTGTACAGATGGATCCCGAGCGACACGTGCTTTAGAAACCATACCTTCTCTTTTCGTAAGATCTAAGATTTGTGGGTCACCTCTAACAGTCCCCATAACCTTGTCCTTACCTTTCGAAGAATCCGAGATTCTCTCTCCGTGTCCCAGATTATTTGTGACTGCAGATTTTTTCCGTAACGGCCTCCGTACAATCATCCATGGTCCGTAATCTTCGTCATTTTCCTTCCCTGTGCCATCACCGGCATTTGTTCCAGAACCACCATCGTCTCTCCCTTTCTTCTGAGTTCCTTCGCCATGAGCTATCCTGTCAGCACTGTTTCCTGCATTATCCTTACTTCCCCTTGCAACCCCGTCACCCGTTGAGTGGGACGTTCCGTCATCAGCCTGAACATGAGGATTCCCTCTTTTAAAATCCGGATAGACATCTCTGTGGTGTCCATACTTGCCATATGCAAAGCAAATGAGATGTAGGCCTTCGTACTTCACACGTCTTCTCTTCCCAAAAACCGTAATACCAGGTTTCAATTTTTTATGTATGTCCAGTTCTATACAGATGCGTGCAAATCTTCCTCTCGATGTAATCGTAGTGACCTGATCAACTTTGAGAGGGTTACCTAAAAGCTTCCTAATCTTCCACAGACTATCAGGAGAGAAAAATTCAGTTGGAAGAACTGGCACTCGTATCCAAACAGCAACTCGCCGATGTCCTTCAGCATTCCATGGATCAAAGTTTGGTCTCCAACGCTGCACTAGGAGATAATGATCTGCTATCTTCCATGGCCCTTCCTAATAAGCTAGATCAAGATCTTCTTTATTAGCAAAAGAAACTATGAAATAGCCATTATCGAGGTCAATGGTTTTAAAAGCTTGCTGCGTCTTCCAAATTCTCTCAAGGTGCATTTTCATGCGTGAGAGCGGTAACGACATACCTAGCAGGCGAACTATTAGAGAATTTCTCCAGGGAGCACACCAAGCTTCATATTCCTGTCGTGTAACCTTCAATTCCGGCCATAACTCATCATCTGGGTCTTGTTCAGTAGTCTCTGTTTCGATCCTCCCTGACGAGTCGTTGAAAAAATTCTTGAGACTATCGATATATTCCAACCATGTCTTGTTAAACATCATACTCCCTCTGCCATTGTGGGACGAGACTCTAGTTGGGGTCTCTAGCAACATATTCTTATAAGAAGGGGCTGGTGGCAGAGCCCTCCCACCACAATCTCATCTTCAATTACCGGCTTGATTTTCTTCGTACTTCTGACCAACAAATCCCTTTCCTCAGAACTTCTATGTTGTTCTTCCTCTGACCCTCTGTTTGTCAATTTTTTTTTTCACTTTTTACCAATTTTATTCTTATCATTAAATTATCAATTATTATGTGGAAAGAGAGAGGATGCTAACAAAAAAATAATTGACTAATAAAAATGAATTAAGAGTAACAATTTACAAGGTGGATAATAAAATAATTGAGGATAAAAAGAAAAAAAATATTAAAATATGACATAACATCTTGTAAAAAAGGACAAAGCAAATCTTCGAGATGATACTATGTAAAAAGGGTCGGCCGAAATATTAGCTTTTAATTAAATGAGAGCAAAACGTTTATATTATATGTAAAATAAAATTGTGGGTAAACACTATATTGAGTTTAGAATATCATCAATTAAAAGCAAGTAAATTTGATGAAAGTGGTGAGCTTTTGGGAGAGCTTCCCCATCACATTATTTTATCTAAATTAGTTGAAGTTTAAATTGATGGCTAAATATTGAATGACTTCAATAAAAAAGAAGCAAGCAAATTTGACGAAAATTTGGACTGATGAATAATTGATTATAGGTTGATTGGAGCTATCAGTATACCCCAACATCACAATCATCCTATCATATTAATATTATAATTATATTCTTCATTACTTACTATAAATTTTATATTATATCCTAATAATGGTATACTGATGAGAATTATATGGAATATATTGATATATACATAGTGGGTCTTGCTGCCCAAAAATTTTCATTGGGCCGATAAAGAATTCGCAACCGAGCCGCCATGCATGCCATGGATAGACGAGAGTATGCAATCCAGTCAATCAGATGGTCAGAGAATAGGGGTGATTGCTTTGACTCAAGCCCCAATTTTGAAATTTCAAGATATTTTATAATCATAAATCAACGGTCATATATTATTTTTACGAAAAATTGCAGGAGAGAACAAAAGAATTGATTTCAAGAAGATAAATTAGTCCCTTTAACATTTTTTCTATAAACTAAAAGTTAGATGAATTAAATCTCTGAAAGGATATTGTTTTCATCAAAGGCCCAGAAAAAATCAAGGTGCCAAATTATTAAAATCTCACTATCAGAATAAATAATAGCATTTAGATGCATCTAACGGTGGTGAGATTAAAAGCCCATGGACATGTGACCGCTTTTCATATACATTTTTAGATATGAACGAAATATCAGCAAATTAAAAAATTTCTCTCTTTCAGCCATTGATTAGATGATTCATACAATCCCTTTTCTATCCCCCAAATGTTTTTTTTTTTAAATTGCAAGTGTTTAAAAAAAATCACATACTTAAATTTTTATATTTCAAAGTACTCGACATTAATTTTTCGTGGCTCCAATATCAGTAACAGAATTTAATTCTTTTATCTATTGATTACATTATTCATACAACTGCCCGCCATTGATCTCATGTGGGAGCTGTTGCTGCCTGTGGGCGTTGACCGTGACCATGAGTATTCCAAATCCAAGGGCTGAGAGTGGATCTAAGGTTTTTGATAATATCGCACGGCTTGGATGGAAAACTATTGTGTTTGGATGTTATGGGGATCCACTGATCGATCATCAGATGGATCTGGTAGAATTTTTAGAAGAAAAAGGTTTACAAGTGGCGGGACAATTTCAGGGTGAAGAGAAGCATGGAGCTTTTGTTAGCGAACCTACGAAGGCCAAAGCCAAACAGCTATATAACACAGTTAAAAATTTCATTACTCCATTACTGGCTTAGGATTCATAACACAGTTAGGATTACTCATCCCACCAGCATCAGATCAGATCTTAATGGAATGAGAATAACGTTTTTAAGTTTTCTTTTGTCGTCTTGTTGGTTTTCCCCTTTTTCTTTTTTGGTAAAACTTGTTAGTTTTCCGGTGTGCACTTGTTTTTGGGTTTGGGTTGGTTTTAGTTTTGTGTTTGGCTTGGGCTTTTATGTTGTGGGCCTCTCTGTTCGTTTTGGCTTCTTGTAGTGTTCACCATTCCTTAATGAAATATTCAGTTCCAAAAAATATAAATTGTATGACCAGTTGTTTTTTTTTCTAAAAGAAAATTTTAGAGCCTGTTTGATTCGTGTTTCTGAAATAGTTTTTCTATTTTCAGAAACAGAAAACTCAGAAAACTTGTTTGGTAAACCTGTTTTTTATAAACTGTTCTGGAAAACAGAAAAACAAAAAAACAGAAAACGCAGAACAACTTTAAGATGTTTTATAGTTTTTGTTCTGGAAAACACGAGAAAAGGTGAAAAACATCCACCTCACTAATGGTAAAGTTATAAATTTTGAATAACTCATCTATCACTCACTAGTTATGATTTTGAGAACAACTATTCAAACAGATTTTTTTGTTTTCTTGTTTTCAAAACTTATTCTCGAAAACAGTTTTACAAAACTGTAAACAATTTTACAAACTGTTTTGAGAACAAAAAAATAGAAAATACTGTCAAACAGGCCCTTAGTTAAAGATTTCAGAAACCGATCCTGAAGAAATTTTTTGTCACTGTATAAATTTACTTTGTTTCCCTTTAATTCAGCCAGGCTGTGGCGGACAAAATAAAATACATAAAAAAGGTAATAATGCACTAATAAATTTCTTCAACAATGACATATTGTGTATGAGAATCCGACTTTATAATTTTTTAAAAAATTTTGGTGTGAAGAATGATTTTATTTGACTAGTAAGTGATTGGAATAAAAGATTATGGCTTGTAAACTTTGTAAATATCTGTAATTCTATCTTTTATAATTATTGGTGAATCCTCAATCACATTTCTCTTAACACTTTACATTTCAAAGCAGAACACTAAATAGCTTGCCTGATAATGATTAAATGTCAACAACGATTTCAATAATACAGTGATAATCAATAGCTTTGATTAATCAACCACAGCTGCTTAATCCTCCGATGAAGAAATAAAATATTTGAGTACCCCAATGAGTCTCGAAGCCACCGAAGGATCGCCGAACTCAACCCCATGACTTCCCTCTTCTTCAAAATCAGTCGCCACCTTCACTCCCTTCTCCTCCATTAATCTCACCACTTCTCTTTCTCTGTCAATCAGTGGGTCCCCCTCATTCCCACTCATCATCACCCTCCATCCCACCTCCTTTATCTTCTCCATCGTCTTAGGCCCTTCCCCCACCGTTGGATTACAGTACTCGTGATCACGGTTCGCTCCCATAGGCAACGCCAGCTCCCACATCAAGTCACCCATACACATTGGAAGCATAGGGTTCTTCTCTAGCCTCACTTCTGACTCCGTCCTCTGGATTCCACCGAAAAATGGTTGACGCAATATCAGCCCCTTGATCTTCATCGGCTCCAGATTCTTAACTTCCTCAGCTAAACGTAGACCTGCATGGTAGGCGATCATGCCCCCTGCGCTGTTCCCCATTAAATAACAATCGGAAAAGTCAACGAATTCTCTTAACCAGTCATCAGGGATGGTTTTGATCCAGTGAACCGCCTCAACGGCATCGTCATAGGCCGCCGGCAACCGGTGCTCCGGAGCAAGGCGGTACTCCACAGATGCGACCACTGCTTCGATGCCGCTGGCCATACTCGAACAGAAGTCGTGGAAACAGGAAGAAGCTGCACTACAATAGATGAAGCCCCCTCCATGAAAGAAAACGATAAGAGGCAACTTGTTGTTGGGGGGATATTCCAGTACTTTGCGGGGTAGGAATAATCGGAACCAGGTGTTGTTTGATTGGTTAATGGTGAGATCCTTGGTGAGAACAGGGATAGGAAGGTTGGGATCGGATGTGGGAGATGTTTGTGGGTCTTCGAGGGAGCGAGTGAGAGAACCATCAGAGTTGACCACGATTTGGAGGAGCTGGTAAGGATCAAGGGATTCAGATATGGACATGGTAATAATATAAGAGTATGGGCTTGATTTAATCTGTTTGGATGAAGATGAAGAAGAACTGCTTTTATTGTTGCAATCGGATACTTCCACATGATTATTTCTTTCCCAAGTTGACGTTGAAATGATTCCATTGGTCCTGTACTTTTTATAAAATTAAAGTGGATACCAGCTTTTTTTTTTAATATTTTATATTAATATTAAAATGAATTTAGGATTATGAATCTGACTTTATGACAATTATCAACATATTTTATTCAATACATACATATAGGAAATTTAATTAGTACATGTCTTTTGTTTTATTGTAATTGTTAATTTTTAATTTGCTAGCTGTTGTAGTTACGTACTATTATGTTCAAAATATAATAATTCGATTAGTTAATGGTATCACGATAAAAAAATATATTAAATAGAGATATTTTTTGAAATATATAATAAATACTACGTCATATATTGTAAAGGGTCTTATATTTAGAATCGGAATAAAAGATCCTATATATAGGACCGGAGGAAGTACGAGAGTATTGCACATTAATGGTGAATTATGAGCTTCGTGGTGCAGTGCAGCTAAGTTTTTGGAGAGAAAATTACACATGAGACTGAAATTAATAGAAACCTAGTCAATGTCTCCAATATAAGATGCTTGTTACATTGAAAAAACGTATGTGCTTTTGACTAATAAAAGACTCGAGATTTTTTTTTCTTGGTTAATAGTCTTACCTCTTAACATATATATATTTTTTTCGCCAACCACATTTATCTTTATTTAGTGGGTTTAAGAGTTACTCTCTTTGGTCCTATATATAAGATCTTTTATCTTGATCCTAAATATAAGATTCTTTACAATATATAAGGTAGTATTTATTATACATTTCTAGAAAAATATCCTATTTAATGTATCCAAAGAGAAAGAGAGAGATATTAAATAAGGGTAGTTTTGGAAAAATGTTGGGATTTTCGGAGAAATCGAGGTAGTTAATTAGTTTTAATTCTAATTCTTAATCCGCGTGATTTGATTAAAAAAATCTTATATTAAGGAACGGAGGAGTATATTGCTTTTTAAAAATTATATATGTAATTAATTAATCATTTTGGATTGAGTAATATTAGATACCTAAATCTTATCTTTCTTCATTGAGATTTCGAGATACAAAATAAATTTTAAATGTTTCCTTATAATTTGTCATGTCTGACTTTTTCATGTGATTTATTAATTAGAATATTATTTTTAAAGATCATGCAATACATAAATGTGATAATTCTAATGTAATATTTGTTTCAAGGTACAAAAGAAAAGGATATATTGGAGGTGTGCATGATTAAAGTAACGGCCACTTATAGAACAAAGAGATATAGTTAAAATTAGTTAGAAGCTTTGATTTTATCTAAGATTATTATAACATTCCTAAAAAATTAAAATATATATCCTAAATAAAAACTATTAACCTTGGACTATGGAAACCTTCTCGAAAGGTTCATATACTAAAGACAGGGAGTATTTTTCAATTTTCCTAAACTTGTGTGCGTGTATCCCTATTTGATAAGTTATAAGTAGTCGGGATATCAATATTAATACCGAAGGAGAACAAAAGAGACAGAAGAATTAAGTGATTAATGTGAACAAAAAATAAATAAAGACTCTCATCACAGCTAGCATTCTTGAAAACAATTAATCCACACCTTAGTGCAAATAAAGTGTCAATGGGGCTAAGAACTAATTGTTTTCTCTGCAACTGACACATACATAGTGGAATTATATTGACCTTGCACATAATTAAACATTGGAGTATGTTTTGAATTATCATAGAATATCCATTTACTTTAGTATAAAATTCAAGTTTTTAAGAATTACTTATTTCAGAAAATTCAAGTTAAATAAATGATATTCTTTGTTTTAGAAAAGCTTATACTAGTAAACTAAACCAAAATCTAATCATAATAAACTATCGTAATAATAAAGTAGATTCGAATATGCATAACGTAAATAAATTGAGAGAAAGAAACAGAATTGCTGTAAAAAAATATAAGAAAAAACTAACATTGTCTTGAATGAATACATATTAAAAGGAATACAAAAATTTCAAGATGATGAACATCATTTTTTTTCTAAATGCCGGTGTAAAAAGGGATGTTTGTAAAAAATGATTTTCCAAATGCTAATCAACTCTCCTTATTAACTCATCTTATCCTCTTCTTTATACATGCTCAAACCACCTTAAACGATTTTCCATCATTTTCTCATCAATAGGTGTTACTTCAATTTCCTCTCGTATATAATCATCTCTTATCTTATATATTCCTGTATGACCACATATATGTTGAATCAAGTATTTTGATGATTCTAAACCAACCTTCAAGAGCTTGGAATAAAGATATCAAAGGTGTACAAAATGGTTCAAGTGAAGAAATTGTTGAAAAATCAGTGCAAGAATAGATGTAGAATGTTTGGTAATGTTTTAATTTGAGTAAAAGACTTTGATTTAGTGAAAAGATGTTTTAAAACCTTGATTCTATGTTAATTCATAGAATATTTGAAAAACACCCACCAACAGACGAAGTTTGAAAGGTTTATACTGATCTACTGTTTTGAAAATTTGAACTTTGCCTTTGGAAATTCGAATTTCATATCGAAAATAAACAAGTCTGAGAAGAGGCTTCTCTGACAGACGAATTTTGACTTGAGAAATTCATGGAATATATGTTTGAAAAGAGCTTTCTCTGACAGATGAACTTTGACTTTTGAAAATTCGAATTTCAGATAAAATGCAACTTATGAAAATTGAAAAATTCGTTTGAGAATATGTCAAAGTTAATTTGAAAACAAGTTTAAAAAGAGCTTTAAAATTGCTCACTGACAGACGAACTTTAAACTTGAAAATTTGAACTTCAGACACAAAGCTTGTGAGTCTGTTGTGTTGATATATTGACATACGAATAACAAAATTTATAAATTCGAACTTTAAAGTAAGTTTGAAAAGAGGTCTCTCTGACAGACGAATTTTGCCCTTTGAAAATTCGAATTTCGAGGTGATGAACTATTGTGCCTCATTAAACCAGTTATTGACAGACGAATTTTGGGTTCCAAAATTCGAATTTCAAAGGCACTGTAGCAAAATGAAATTACTGTTCACACTTAACAGAAAGACTTTCATTATGAAAATTCGTATGTCCCAACATAGAATCATTTTTTAAAGATGAAAATTCGAATTTTGCTTCATAACAGACGAACTTCGGGAGTTCAACGTTAACTTTCGGTTTCTGTAAGATTCATCTGTTGACCAATTCAAATTCAAATTTTGAGTATTAGAAGTATTAAATGCGGTTAGTAAACGGATAGTTTCTCAGAGTAACCATTGGGTAATGTCACACCTTAACCTTAGGAACCATTTACTATTCATTATTAGTAGGTTAGATTCTAATTAATTAGATGTATTTGGAAGCAAATTTGGGCCAAATTCAAAAATTCCAAAAATTTACCAAAAGTCACTATTCATTTGGTAAATATAAAAATTTCACTGAAATTTGAAAAATCATAACTAATTCTAGAAAAATCGTTTAAGGGTGGTTCAAATTGCTTTATTCATCTCTTAAAATACTCTATAAGAGAAAAATATTAATTTGAAATTTTATTAGGCAGATTGCTACAGTAAATTTCGTGAATTTACTTGCTATTTTACCCTACTTTTTCCAAATTTCATTCTCTAAAATTCCATAATACCATACTTTCAATAGTAGTCACATAACACATATAAAATTGATCCAAAACATAATTTTATTCATCATCTAGGAGTCACACATAATTTACATAATTGTGACATAAAATGTCATTATACTTGATATTATATAAGTATCCAAAATACCCTTCCTATATCTAAACATTTCTTCATGGGTCCTCCTTTATCTCCTTGCCTTTCACATGAATTGAACCTAATCATGGTTAGATATTTGGTGGGGTGAGATTTAAGAAAATCCCAATAACATCATAATCTCATTCTTAGCATAATATTTAAAAATAATTGCAAGAAACACGATTTCATTTTGGCATGGTAACATTTAGGATCAAAAGGCATCTTTTAGCATGTTCATCATGTTCTTCACATGTTCATGCTTGTTCATGCAAAATTCATAGCATATTCATCATTCTTTCACTATTTTGATCCAACATCATCATCATATTCATAACATAAACATGTTTTCTACCTACCAATCATAGAAATACAAGATCTAACAACCATTTAGAAATAAAATGCAAGAAAGGGAAAAGATGTTACCTTAAACTTGCAAATTTTCCTTTCCTCTTCTCCTCCTTCTCTCTATAACTCACTCTCTCACTAATATATGGTGGATTTTCATTTTTGGGTGTGAATAATGGAGGGGAGGAAGAGCCTATTTATAGACAACAAGAAGCAACTCCATCCATTTGATTAACTTTTGATCCAAGGGCCAAAATTGCACTACATCATCTCTTTTCTCCACCATACACCTAATTTCTTCACATAATTGTTATCTAATTAATTTTCCCTCTCTTGTCATTAATTTGGATGCCACTTTTATCTCCAAATAAGGTAAATATTGCATCATTATGCTTACATAAGCCTACTTCATCCAAACTTCCAATTTTGACACCTAATCTTTGAAATAGTGTCATGCATGGTGGTTAACTCTTCTCCACTCCTTTTGCACGAAATTTTGAGTCCATATTCAGCCCAATATGATGCCTTTAATTATTTGGGCTTAAACCATTTAATCCTAGGCCCAATTTCAACATATACCGGGTTTTCGGGCTCTAATTATGTAAATTTTGTCTGGTAAAATTTTTCATGCATAAATATATTTAAAATATGAATTTCAAACTCATTATGACCTTACTTAATCATTTCTAAGCCCATGTAATTTATTTTAGAAGATATTTTACCTTATTGGGCTCTAACTGAAAATACCGATAAAATTAGTGCTGATTAGTTTTTCCTGTAACTTCTCTGCATGGAGGATTATTATAAACTTTCTAATATTATTTTGAACTTATTCTTGATTATTTCATAGTCTACTGGGTCACCTATAATTTAATTAGCCTGGAAATCGGGTGAATTGGGCTCATTGAGCTCTTTTTCCTTTCTTGACATCATTTGAGCTATTCTTGTCAATAATACTTCTGGGTTTCCCAAAAATCATCCCTAGCCTATTAGGGTTTTCTACACCTTTATTGGGCCTCCATGAATAGTACTTTTGGTCCATTAAGAAACCGGTGCAGTCTTACTGGGTCCGAACATCGATTTTGGCCCAATATCCATTAGACCGATTCTATGGCTATTCAAACCTTATAGAAAAATCCAGTATCTCTTTTTATGCCATAATATATTTGAGTTTCCTAATCTAGACTTATTTTCTAATTCTTATTAATTTACCGATTATGGAACTTCGATCAATTTTCTGCCCAATATATCTATTTTCTGGTTTTGCTTATTAGAGTATAATTTCTTACGAGAATTTTCTTGAATCACCTCCTAAAACCAGTCTTAGTAAATACTGGACAGATGATTTGTTTGAGGAAATGACATATATGTCCCTTTTTTTGTCTTTTTGCTAATAATTAATATTTTCAATTATGCCATCCAACTTTCTTTGCAATTTGGTCCCTGATCATCATTTACAATTTAGTCCCTACTTTGATCTACATAAGATATTTAAGCTCCTTTAACTCTAATTATGCAGTAATTCTCTAAACTAGAATTCAAACAAAATCATAAAAATTTAGATGTTGCAAGTAACGTCTCTAACGACTAGATCTTGTCTCTAATGTATAGAAATCTATAAATAGAACTCAATTTGAAGATGTGGGTAACGATTTTAACTTTGTACATATTGAAACTCTGCCAATTCTCTAACGACTAGATCTTGTCTCTAAAGTCTCTTACTCTCACATACTTCAATATTTGTACTCCAACTTTTATATACACTCTGATTAAGAGAGTTTGTTCATTGTAAACAATATTATCTTCATCTGGAAGAAATATTTTCTTATGAGGGAATATCACAAGGGATTTGGGAAGTACCTAGTGAGAGTGCAAAGAGTGAAAGTGTGAGCTCTAGAAACAGAGCATCAACTTTGTACTGAGGCATTTGCAAGAAGCCCACTGAATTCCTGTAGAATAGTGGAAAATCTCAAGTGGTGACTTGGGGACTGGACGTAGGTCAAGTTGAGAGACCGAACCAGGATAAATATCTGAGTCTTCTCTTCCCTACTGCTACTTTTACTGTTTATTCATTTATACTTTGTTTTACTATCACACTTTGCTTTCTTCACTTTCTTGATGTTTTGCAGAAAAAATTTTAATCTTCCCAATTCACCCCCTCTTGGGAAGCTAGCTTATCTACAAGTGGTATCAGAGCTCAGATTCCCTATCAAAGGATTCAACGGTCTGGGAAATACAATAGCTGACTTTGGAGAAAGCATACTACCAGAGGGAAAAAACACAAATAAACCACCTAGCTTCAGTGGAGAACACTCTGGATACTGGAAGGTGAGGATGTAAATCTATCTTTAGTCAATTGATTTGGACATCTGGTTCATCATCCAGAAGGGAGATTTTGTTCCAATGGCATTGCAGGATGATAGGAAGTACAGAGAGAAGGCAGAAGCTGAATGGAACGAGGAAGATAGAAGAAGAGTCTTGCTGAACTTCAAGGCAAAACACTGCTTGGTCAGTGCATTGAATCAAGACGAATTCTATAGGGTCTCACAGTGCTCCACTGCCAAAGAAATGTGGGACACCTTGCAAATTGCTCATGAAGAAATAACTAGAGTAAGAGAAAACAAATTGAATACCTGCATAGGTGAATATGAAAGCTTCACGATGGCAGAAGGAGAAAGCGTAAAAGAGCTACAGAAGAGATTTATGCTCATTGTGAATCAATTGAAGAGTCTGGGCAAAGAGTACACTCAGATAGAAAAAGTTAGAAAAATCCTCAGAGCTCTTCCTCTGGATTGGCAACCCAAAGTAACTGCAATTGAGGAAGCCAGAGGAGAATCGATGGCGTCTGTCACAGCCCTCTTCAGTAGCCTCGAGGAATACGAAGGAAAGATAAAGGCTCTCAAAGAGGCTGGACAAGATAGAAAGAAGAAGGGTCTTGCTCTGAAAGCTGCTAAGGAGAAAGAAGAAGAGTCTGACGATGGAGATGGGCTAGATGAAGAAACTCTGGCTATGATGATTAGAAAATTTGGAAGATTTTACAACAAGAAAAGAAGCAAGAAATGAGCAGTTGGAGATAGTAAGAGAGAAGGAAAAGAGCCTGTAGCCTGCTACGAGTGCAAGAAGTAGGGACACATCAAATGAGATTGCCCATAATTCCTCAAGAAGCAGGAAAAAGAAAAGAAAGCCACAGACAAAGTCAAGAAGAAAAGAGCTTACATCTCATCAATCTAGGGCAACAGCTCCGATGAGGAGGAAGATGATGAAGATGAGATTGCTAACATCTGTCTAATAGCTCTTGCATCTAAAGAAGCTGAAACTCCATCCAACAGTGATCAAGAGGATGAGGTATATAAATCTGAACCTTCCTATTTTGAATTACTGGATGCATTTCATGAATTGTATGATGAGTTTGTTAAGACTGCCAAAGAACTTAAGCAAGCTAAGAAAAAGATTAACAAACTACAATCTCAATGCAACATCTCTGAAACTGCTTCTCTGCTTATAGAATCTGTTTGCTGTAAATCATGCATTGAGTTGAAACAAACTAATGACTATCTGGTAAAAAGCATGTCTAGACTCACTAAAGGAAAGGACATGTTGTTTGCTTTAATGGGAAGCCAAAGAATATCATAAGGAAAGGCTGGACTTGGCTATGATCCTTGTGCAACCAAAGAAAAGATTAGGAAAAAGAATCAAAATGTATATATGAGACATTTGTGCATGCTAGTGGCAATAGAAAGAAAGAATATATTTCACGGCACATTGAATCTTATGATCAACCAAGGCATGCAAAACAAAAATATTATCTGCATTGTTTTCTTCCTGCTTCTCAATCCAGCAGTTCCTTTACCACCTGTCACTTCTGTAACAAGAAGGAACATATTTCTAGTTCATGTACTTTAAAGAAAAATGGACTTAACAGGAAGGTTAAATGACTTCCCAAAGGTAGATCTATATCTAGGAAAAAGACTACTGACAGAAAAAGACCTAAGCAAATTTGGGTACCTAAAAAGAAAATATGAACCTTGTTTTGCAGGCTTGTCTTAAAGCTAAAAGGAGCAACAAATGGTATATGGACAGTGCCTGCTCAAGCCATATGACTGGTGATAAGGAGAAGTTCATCATCCTTAAAGACAAGAAAGGAGGAAAGGTGACATTTGGAGATGATCAATATGGCAAAATAGTTAGTATTGGCATTATGGGCAAGAATCCTGAAACATTCATTGAAGAAGTGCTGTTTGTAATCGGCTTCAACCACAATCTGCTAAGTGTGAGTCAAATATGTGACGAAGGAAACTGGGTATTGTTTGACTCAAAGTTTTGCCTGGTCATCAGAAAAAGTGATCACAAAATAATCCTCAAAGCTCAAAGGGATGGTAACTGCTATACTATTGATCTTGATAAACTTCCTCCCTTAGATTTTGTCTATTTGATTAGCCAGAATAATGATAGTTGGTTGTGGCATAGAATATTAGTTCATGTTAATATGAATCAACTATCAAAACTGGTTAAAAATGAGTTAGTCACTGGTATACCAAAACTCACTTTTTAAAAAGACAAAGAATGTGATGCATCCCTAAAAGGAAAACAAATCAAATCTTCTTTTAAATCTAAAAACATAGTCACCACAATTAGACCACTAGAACTATTGCATATGGATCTGATTGGTCCATCTAGGGTAAAAAGCATTGATAGAAATCTGTATGTGCTTGTAATTGTGGATGATTACTCTAGATTTATCTGGATACTATTTCTTTCTTCTAAGAATGATACATTTGATGCATTTGTAACCTTAGCTAAGAAAGCACAAAATGAGAAAGGTATTTCTATTAGGTCAAATCATGGAGGAGAGTTTGAGAATTCATACTTCCTGGAGTATTGTGATGAGCATGGAATTGATCACAACTTCTCAGCTCCAAGAACTCCTTAACAAAATGGAGTGGTAGAAAGGAAGAACAGAATAATAGGAGAGATGGCTAGGGCAATGCTGAATGAAAAGAACTCTCTCAAGTATTCTGGGCTGATGCAGTAAACACAGCAAGCTATATCATAAATAGAGTCTACATCAGACCAATCCTTGGGAAGACTCCTTATGAGCTATACAAAGGAAGAAAGTCAAATCTCTCACATCTACATGTGTTCGACTACAAGTGCTTCATCCATAACAATGGAAAGGAAAATCTGGGTAAGTTTGATGCCAAATCTAATGAAGGTATATTTCTGGGCTATTCTAGTAGAAGTAAGGCATATAGAGTTTTTAATAAGAAGTCTAAATTAGTAGAAGAATCTGTGCATGTAGTATTTATTGAAAATGAAACTGTTTCCAAATATGTCACTAATGAGGATGATCTTATTTCAAACTTTAAAAATTTAGATTTTTTTGATGAAGGTAAAATTGAACCTCAAAAAATATCTGAATCTATTAACGTAGAGAAAGATATTCAGGAGAAAGATTTTGAGAATGAAAATAATGAAGAACTGTCTCAAGAACTCTCTTGAGCTTGGAGATATCAAAGGAATCATCCAGTTAATCAAGTGATTGGGGGTGTTTAAGAGAAAGTTAAAACCAGAAAACAGTTAAGGGATCAAATGATAAATTATGCTTTAATTTCAAAAATTGAACCTAAATGCACTGAGGAAGCCTTAACTGATGAATAATAGACTTTAGCTATGTAAGATGAGTTAAATCAGTTTGAAAGAAATCAAGTTTGGGATTTAGTGCCTAGACCCAAAAATTATCCTGTAATTGGCACTAAATGGGTTTTTAGAAATAAACTTGATGAATCAGGATCAATAATCAGAAATAAAGCTAGACTGGTTGCAAAAGGATATAATCAAGAAGAAGGTATTGATTTTGAAGAAACCTTTGCTCCAGTGGCTAGATTAGAAGCAATCTGAATTTTGTTAGCCTATGCATGCATAAAAAATATTATGTTATATCAAATGGATGTGAAGAGTGTTTTTCTTAATGGATATATCATTGAAGAAGTTTATGTAGACCAACCTCTAGGCTTCGAGGACTCTACAATACCAAACCATGTTTATAAACTAAAGAAAGCCCTTTACGGTTTAAAGCAAGCTCCTAGAGCATGGTATAAAAGATTAAGTAATTTTCTAATTAAAAAGGGGTTCAACAGAGGAAAAGTAGATACAACTTTATTCACTAAGAAAGAAAATAAAGATTTACTTATTGTTTAAATCTATGTTGATGATATTATATTTAGTTCTACTAATGAATCTCTTTACAAGAATTTTTCTAAGCTAATGCAGGAAGAATTCGAAATGTCCATGATGGGTGAGCTCAACTTCTTCCTTGGATTGCAAATCAAGCAGTGTGATGATGATATCTTTCTCAATCAATCCAAGTATCAAAAAGAATTGCTGAAAAAGTTTAGTATAGAGAATGCTAAGCCAATGGGAACACTTATGGCTACTGCAACCAAACTGGATATAGATAAAGAGGGTAAAATGTTTGACATAACCCAGTATAGAAGAATGATTGGATCTCTGCTATACCTAACTGCCAGCAGACCTGACATTATGTTCAGTGTCTGCATATGTGCAAGATTCCAATCATGCCCCAAAGAAACCCATGCAACTGCTGTGAAATGTATTTTCAGATATCTAGCTGGAACATCACAGATGGGTCTTTGGTATCCTAAGGGTAATGGAGAAGATTTGAAAGAATACACTGATGCTGATTTTGCAGAATCAAAAACTGATAGAAAAAGCACAAGTGGAACATGTCAGTTTCTTGGAGGATCCTTGGTTTCATGGTTTAGCAGAAAGCAAAATAGTATGGTCTTATCCACAGTAGAAGCTGAATATGTTGCAGCCAGAAGCTGTTATGCCCAAGTCATCTCGATGAAACAGCAGCTTGAAGATCTTGAGATTAAGATAAAAGAAATATCTATAATGTGTGACAACCAAAGTGTCATTAACATCACAAAGAATCTAGTCATGCATTCAAGGACAAAGCATATTGAAGTTAGGCACAACTTCATAAGAGATCATGTTCTGAAAGGAGAGATCATATTAGAATACATCCCTATAGAAGGTCAAGTTGCTGACATCTTGACAAAGCCTCTTTTAGAAGATAGGCATTGTAAAATCAGGGGAGAATTGAGTATGGTAAATCCCAATGAACTGTAAGTAAATTTCTGCATCAATCTGTCTTAGAATTTCTGACATTAATTTAATTCTAACTTTAGCATCGAAGTAAGTTTAATGTAAGTTGCAGGTGCTCCACATGAGTTTAAATGACAATAGATCTGAAAAATCGAGCAAATCAGAATGAAATAGTCAAAAGGTAAAAGAGACAGCAAGAAATCTGAGTTCTGGATCCATTCTATAAGTTTTTAAAATTGAAATTCGCATTTTAGTTATGTGTTAGATGAATTTCCTTGATAAATTATGTTTTTGAATGAATCAGCATGCTCAACATTAGAATTTAGATGCCTAACAGACAAACTTCAGCTTGATTTACATTGTAATAGTTCTTGGTGGTCCCTCGAAATTCATCAATGTAATAGTTCTTGGTGGTCCCTCGAAATTCGTCTGTTAGTCCTTGAAAGTTCGAATTTTCAAAAATAAAAGTTTTAATGTTATTTTTGTCCAACATGATGATTATACAAATTTCTATTTCTTAACATACGCATGTTGGAGAACTTTTACAAAGTATAGAAATTTGAATTTCTGATTCAAAATTCGTCTGTTGAAACATGCTCATAATGTTGAATCTCTGAAAGACAAATTTTCATATGCATCATTTGTCTGTTATTTGTTGCATTGATTATTGCTTGATGCCTGTTCTTCGAAATTCAAACTTTGTTGAAACAAAAGTTCTTTTGTTCATCTTGTACTGCTTGGACCAAGCCTCTGTCAGACAAAACTTTTAGAAGAAAATTCAACTGTCAGTAAACTTTGCTAAATAGTTTAACTTTTAACTGCTCGAAGTTCGAATTTTGACCCCTTAAAATTTGTCTGTCAGGCGGTTACACACGTTAAAACCGACGGTTTTCCTCTGAACAGACGCAACCCTATTCATCTCTTCTCTGAGTCTGTTCAAATTTTCTCTTCAATGCTCTTCAATTCTGACCATAAATCTTCATTTCCCACCATTTAAACTCCTTTTGGCATCCTATAAACTCATTCTCAGCTTCATTCTGAAACATTCATCTACGTAAATGGCAAGAGTAAAGAATCCAGAAGTTGGAAAGGGAGAGGCACGACTAAAGAGAACGGTTAAATCCCAATATGCCTCAAAGGCAGGTTAAAAACCGAAGAGAAAAGCCGAATCAAGCAAGGCAACTCCCTCCAAATGACAAAAAATAATTCCAAAGGGTGAATCAAAGAAAGCTGGACCCTCTTCACCGAAGAAAACTGAGCCTTCGGTTCCTGTTCTTGTTGCTGCTGCTGCTGTTGCTTCTACTTCCTCCTCTAGTACTGAATCTGGAGAATACCAACTCACAACAATGCCATTATGGAGCACTCCTCAGATTCAGGAGGAATATTCAACCAAGTTTATGAGCAAAAAGGTAATAAAGCCTTATTGTGTGAACATGGAAGATTTCTTATTCTCAAACAATTTTGATGCTGGATTATGGATGCTGAGATATAAGAATCTATTAGAGATACTGGAGAGGTATGATGATGAAGTGGCTAAGACATGATATGCCTCTCTGAAGTACAACAGCAAGAAGAAGAAGTGGGAGGTCAATCTGAGATCAAGGACCATCTGGCTCACAGATGAAATTCTTAATGAAACACTGCTACAGAAATGGGTTTCTGGGACGTTTAATTTTTGGCTTCCGGAACGTTTTTGAAGCATTCCATATGTGACCGTTCTGGAAAAATTAGAGAACGCTTTACTTTTTAATGGAATCGTTCCCAAATATCTGTCTTCAGGCACCCTTCCAAGTAGAAAACGTTCCCGAATATCAGTTTTGTGGCACACTTATTAGTGGGAAGGAGCCCAAACACTTATTTTTGGGGACGTTTCTAGAAGGGAAACGTGTCGAAGTATCAGTATTTGGGCACGCTTTTCTAGAAGTAAGCGTTCCCGAATGTATATATATTTTTTTAAAATTTTATTTTTTCCTTGCAGTACTTATTTCAACAACCATTCCAGCAATATGAAAAATACAAAAGTAAACAATAATCCAACCATTCTGAGAATTTCATTAGATATATATAGAAATTAAAAAGTACATGCTTTTTCCAAAAAGAAAAAATTGATATCCATTACTTATCTATCAATATTAACTTACAAATATCTAATTGTCACCAAAAAATATTTCTAAACCACAAAATAGCTCTAAACAATATCTCAAATATTATAAACATTCTACAAGTTACATTCTTTTAACACATATTTCGCCCATTCTTCTACGACTTCTTGTATGTCTTCTTTGGAGTAAGAAGTATGATATGTGTCAGAAAAATACTGCAAAATGAAGCATCACATACAATAAGTTAAATGAATTTGGAACAATTTAAAAACTTATATAATATAAGATAGAGTTGAAGTACACACAGTGTTAGGGATGATGGATTGACCGTGTGTAATGACATCTCTCATAAATTTCATAACATAATATCCACAATAAATATCATCGGGTTGGTATGGGCACTAAAAGGAAAATAAGATCATATCAATTTATGTATACAATAAAAATATTCACAATAATTGCTTAAATTTAAATATATCAATACTTGTATTGTTGTCCATTTATAGGATCTCCCTTTAGTTTGTATCCACAATCCACGGCTTCCTCGAAAGGTGTTCAATGCTCTAATAAGAATAAATAGTAAAAAAACTAATTAAAATATAATGACATGAGAAACTATAGACAGATAATAAGAAAGAAATAAAGCATATATATGCATACAGATTAAATAACTTTTGCATGTCTCTATGGGCTTCTGGCTCTGCATGCTTGGAATCCATGTAATATATTGTTGCAATTAAAGGATTCATAGCAACTAATATCCAGTGCTCCCTAAAAAATTTAAAACTTGCATTAACAAATTCTAAACATATTCCACATTGAAAGTATTCAAAATTGGAAATTTAATAAATGACTCACCCAACATTACATGGTGCCAAGAATAACATATCATCTGCTGCTCTAGCTTCAAACAAATCTGATACAACACGTGCTTGTTCCATATACTTACATCCTTTATGTGCTCCAATTTCATGGGGATTAATGAAAGAGAACCTTCCCATTAACCCATTTGGCACCAAGAGATGATGATACAAGTATCTTAAATAAAAATACATTATTAATATCATTCACAAAAATGAAAAAAGGAAAGTAAAGGATTTCATTCACAAGTTATGGTACAAGTACCTGATATATAGGTTAATTACAGTGGCACCTATCCATTCATGATCAAGGATTTCGATAATTTGTTCTTTAGAAATACGATCAACTATATCCTTATAGTAAATTTGAAAAGTACAGTAGTGAGTTAATTACAGTGGCACCTATCCATTCACAAAAATAAAACTAGTGGGATGATATAGATACATAATAAACAACATAACAAAAACAAGTACAGTAGTGAGTTACTGCTATTTCATCCCAAATGCCATCCTTGATTTTGCTTGGGACATCTTTCCATTTAGTATAAATAATCGGCACTGTTCTTCGTGTGACAACCCCAATATAATTAGAAAATGTAGATGCGTTGGGATTAACTGGTTGATTCTTCTTATTCCATCCAACATCTAATTTACGACTGGTGCTTCTTGCACGAGTCACCTCTTTCAACATGGTCCTCCCTCTCTTTTTCACTTTCTTAGTACTATGTGAAGGAACATTGCAATCATTTGGTGGAGAAGCCATTTACCTACACGAAAATCAAAACATATAAGTAAGACATCAATATAGAATATGAAAATAAAAATATACAAGTTAAAGAGTGTTAACGAAAAAGGAAACAAAATTTACATGTTTAAGTCAATCTTTTACGTTTTCTTGTTGGATTTATACTTGTGTTTCCCCTCCTAGCACGAATTAATGGATTAACCCAAATCCCTTCTTTATGATCATCTCTTAAATACAATGCATCATCATTGGTGAAGTCACTAGTAAGTGATTGTGATGTTCCAAAAAAAGGATCATCCTCTAAATCGATATCTTGATGGTCAGGAGCATCATCCTTGATCTCGTCGTTCATTTTGTTAGTTAAAAGAACAATGGACCACTTCTTATTAGCAGGATCGGTGACATAGAACACTTGTTGTGCTTGTGAAGCTAAAATAAAAGGCTTATCTTTATATCCCACTTTATTAAAGTCCACTTGTGTGAAACCTAACTCATCAATCTTAAGGCCATTCTTATTGTCAACCCACCTACAACCGAAGACTGGAACATGAAACATGATGTAATCCAACTCCCATATGCATTCAATGACCCCAAAGTATGACATATTTGCATATATTGGGTTCCTATCTTTGACACTAGAGATATGCATAGATTGAGCTATAAGTGTTACACCACTATTTTGCATTGTACTTCGATCATCTTGCTCTTTTGTATAGAATGTGTAGCCATTTATTAGGTAACCAGTGTAAGAGAAGACATCTACACTTGGACCTTTTGCTAACCATCTTAATCTTTCTGAAACTGAAGTGGGACTGTCATCCGAGTCTGAAAAAATGTGATCTTTTAGCCAACTTATAAATAGTCGATTGTGTTCTTTTGTTATCCAACTTTCATTCCTATTTGGGTTCAAGCTCCTAAGTATGTCCTTGTGTTTTTCAACATAAGGCTCAACCTCATCACTATTGTGTAGAACATATAGGTGTGCTTGCTCCCATTCTGTCATTGATATGCTAATTATTGACTTTCCAATAATTCCTTCCCCTATTGTTCTTCCTGCGTGACGAGACTTTGGAAGCCCTATGCTATCAATATTGGAGATATATTCAGTACATAATTCAACTGCTTCTTCCACGATGTATCGTTCAACAATACAACCTTCTGGCCGACTTCGATTTTTCACATACCCTTTCAATATCTTCATATAACGTTCAATTGGGTACATCCATCTTAAATAAGCTGGGCCACACATTAGTGTCTCTCGAACCAAGTGTATAGTTAGGTGAACCATTATGTCAAAAAATGAAGGTGGAAAATACATCTCAAGCTCACACAAAGTAACAACAATTTCTCTTTGCAATGCCGGCAACTTTGTTGGGTCAATAACTTTGCTGCAAATTGATTTAAAGAAAAAACATAGTTTAGTGATTGTACCTCGCACCTTTTTGGGCAAAATGGAGTGTATACCAATGGGCATCAAATGCTCCATGAGAACATGACAGTCATGAGACTTAAGACCTTTTAGCTTCAGGTCTTTCATTGACACAAGGTTTTTGATATTTGATGAGTACCCCTCTGGAACTTTAACTCCATGAAGAAACTCACAAAAGACAATTTTCTCCTTCCTAGATAGTGTATAAGCTGCTGGAGGCAAGTAACTACGATGTCCTTTCTTCACCGGTGCCAACTCATCTCTTATTCCCATAGTAACCATGTCCAACCTCGCATTAACGCCATCTTTACTCTTTCCTGGGACATTGAGTAATGTACCAATCACACTATCACAAACATTTTTTTCAACATGCATCACATCAAGGAAATGTCTTATATATAATGACTTCCAATATGGCAGTTCAAAAAATATTAACTTTTTCTTCCATCCACTAGTCACAAGGTCTCTTGCGAAAGGTTTGCCAAAGTTATTAGTTAAATTCTTCACCTTTTCAAACAATTGATCACCAGTTAAGGGCTTTGAAGCTATACCTTCTACTAAATTTCCATTAAAAGATTTTCTGCACCACCAGTAATGATGTGTTAGAGACAAAAATCTACGATGACTGAGGTAGACATTTTTCCTACAATGTTCCAACCACATTGAATTCGTGCCCTCTTCACATATAGGGCATCCACATTGCCCTTTGACACTGTATCCTGACAGGTTACCATATACTGGGAAATCATTGATCGTACCATATAATATTGCTCTCAAATTGAAACTTTCTTTCCTATACCCATCATACACCTCTACACCCGTCTCCCACATTAACTTCAAATCTTCAATTAAGGGAGTCAAGTATATGTCTATATCATTTCCAGGTTGTTTGGGCCCAGAAATTAACATAGACAACATCATAAACTTGCGCTTCATGCATAACCATGGAGGAAGGTTATAAATCACCAAAATCATGGACCATGTGCTGTGGGTACTACTTTGCATACCATGTGGATTAATTCTATCAGTAGATAATGCAAGGCGTAAGTTTCTCTCTTCTTCCCCGAAGTCAGGGAAATCATCATTAATTTTTTTCCATTGAGGAGAATCTGCAGGGTGCCGAAGCTTGCCATCCTTAATCCTTCCATCCACATGCCATGTCAATTGTTTAGCAACTTCTTCGCTACTATACATACGCCTAAATCTTGGAATGATTGGAAAATACCATACCACCTTTGATGGAGCTGATTCTTTCTTCTTATATCGTGAGGCATTACACTTAGGACACTTCTCTAATGATGCATATTCATTTCGAAATAGAATGCAATCATTAGGACATGCATGTATTCTCTCATAGCTCATGCCAATGGAGCATAAAATTTGCTTAGCCTCATATGTTCGACTAGGAAGCTCATTATCCTCTGGCAACATTTCTTTGACAAGTTCTAGTAATTCTGTGAAACTCTTATCACTCCAACCATTACCTGCTTTCAAGTTGTACAATTTTAAAATCGCAGATAGTCTTGTGAATTTAGTACAACCGGTATACAATGGCTTCTCTGCATCATTTTTCAACCTCTCAAACATTTTTGGACAATCTCAAAGATCCTCCTCAACCATATTTACCATCTCTTCAAGATGGTCAGCCTCATATGTGCTCGTGTCGAATTCATTTGATGCATAACTCGCACTATAACCCCAATCATCAGACACATCCTTGGTCTCGCCATGCTTTGTCCAACATGTATATTTTTGATCAATTCCATTACACACTAAATGATCTAGCAATTCATCAGCACTAATTCGCCTTTCATAGCAACATTGTAAGCAAGGGCATATAATTCTACAAGGGTCTTCTGCACGTTCAGTTGCAAAATTAATGAACTCTCTCACTCCATCCTCATATTCATTTGACAATCTATTGGCAAACATCCACTTTTGATCCCTGCCCATTTGTTCTGGAAAAATTTCGGCAGAGTTTCCCCTTAAAATTGGAGCTCCCAGTAATTCTATAGTATGAAAAGTAAACTTGTTTAGTCCATCACAGCAACAACAAGAATATACAACATCATTTTCATCAAGTCTGAATGTAAGATTAACATACCTTGTGAGACTCTGCTACCCAATATCACAAACAATTTCCTTTAAATTTGCTGCCCCAAATCTTCTAAAATATAGACATAAATGAACAATTGAGAATATCTATATTAAAAAATGTTAATTAACAAAAAATTGGTGTGAATCTATTTTTTTTAAATATATATATACATATAAATTGGCATAAATCTTAAATTGCAATGTTTGTCAAAAATTTGTGATGTTGAATCTTTAGAATTGAGGATGAACAAGAGGACAACTTGTTCAACATCAACACGATAAGGATCCATTTATTCTTTCATAATTGTCCATACAATGTCTTTCCACCTTTTGTGAAAGACATATATATTCTATGGCCGGTGGGCAGAAACAAATTCATTTTATCTCCCCAAAAAAAATATCAAGCAACATATATAGAATATCCAAGTTGTAGAGATTTAATTTATAAGTATTTAAATTCATTATATAATTAATCTGTAACTTCTGTTCATGTAAGTGTGACTATGAGCTTATCTAACCTCTTTGCCTATATAATTCAAGAGAATATCCACTTCAGTTATTTTCAGACAAGGGAAATAGGAACTGCATGCATCTTCCAGAAATTAAATACATATGATTAAATTGATATCACACCACTGGAAGGGAATGGTATCGTGCTTTCTACCACTTAATCCTTAACAAGGTCACATTTCATTGGGATAAACACATGCAAGCATACCTCCCATTTAATAAAAAAAAAAAACTCAAGCAGTTCCTTTTGCAGATTTTCTCGTCCACATCCAGCTAGCCACTCATTACCTCTTTATTTTAGACTTTCATATAGAGTATTGTGGAGTTGGTAGCATTTAATTTTGAAATGCTTACTGAACACTTGGTCTGCTACCATTCACCCTCTCCTTATTTTGATTTTTTTTTTGGCTCTAGTCCCCTCTCGTGTGATTCCCTTTTTTTCTCACAAGATGGGCCCCTTTTCTCTTCTGCAAAATTTCTTAAGCACGACTTAGGCATTTGAATGAGAATTTTATATAGAAATATAATGTGGAAGCTTTGGACATATTTTGTGGAGCAAATTGCATATATATGGGTCCCAAGATATATAAAAGCTGAATGCATATATGCCTACAAGTTACCTCCAAGATATGTATTTCTGTAATGATAATATTTATTAAAATTAAACATTATGCTGATATAGTACAAAAATATATAACACAGCTCACTCGTGGATAGTAAGATAAAAAGATGACATATATAGAATGATGCATCATGCATATCAATGATATTAACGATAAAGGAGAAACAAATCTTATAAGGCATTCATTAAACTATTTTTTCGAAGTCAGTGGGTGGGTTACCTCAAGAGTGCAGATCTGAGTAAATCGATTTTCTGTAGAGGAAAGTGATTTTCTGCAGATTTGGGTTACCTCAAGAGTGCATAGAAGAAGAAGAGGGAGATGGCTGGAGGGGAGAGCAGTAATTTGTTGAAGGCAGCAGTTGTGGTCGCGGATGGAAGGGAGGGTCAAAGTGGACCGAGCTTGTGGATGGAAGGAAAGATTCGTGGAGGAGGCTCGCACAGCACGAACTCACGAAGCTACAGTCGCAAAGGGAAGTAAAGGTCCGAAGATGAAGCTGGAGTAACAGAGCTGTGGTCATCAACAGAATAATAGCTGTGGTGCGTGGACGGAGGAAGGCGGAGACGGTGGCAAACGTACGATGGAGCAAGGCTGAGCAGTTGTGAATGTGAGTGTGTGCGAATGGCTTGTGACTTGCGTAGTGAACTGAGTCAGAGTGTGAAATCGAAAAGAAATTAGGGATTTTGGAATTTAGGGCTTTTTTGTACGCAATGTTCTGCAACCTTCTGTCTGGAATGCTTTAATTTAAAAAACGTGCCAGAAGGTCAAAAATTTGGCACGTGTGTTATAAAAGCGTTCCCGAAATGATTTTGCAGCACGTTTTATCCATAAAAGTTCCAGAATCAGCATTCCTAATGGCCAATTCTGTAGTAGTGAAGTATTGGAAATTCAAGGGCAAGATAGCCTTAAGATTGACATCACTGCTTCTGGGTATATGGATGAGGCAAAAACTGCTGATGAAGAAGGTGGACCATTCCTAAACTACAAGGAGAGCACAATCCTGAACACTTTGTTCAGAAGAAAGGAAAATAGGCCACCCATAAGTTTGCTGAAGCCCATTGACCTCAGTGCTCAAGTAAGGATCCTACACTATATAGTGTCTAGGATTATCTTCAACAAAGAAGGTAGCTTCAATCTGATCACAAGGGCAGAGGTACATGTAATGGCAGTAATCATGCGTGGGAAGCTTCTCAACTTGGGACATATCATTCTCCAACGCATGATCAAGGCAATGAATCAGAGGAAAGACTTTACACTTCCCTATGTAGCAATCATTTCCAAGATTCTATAATATGCTAGAATTCAGCACCTTGAAAAAGGGAAAGGGAAGCCCACTGAGATTTTTAAGGAAGAAGAGCTACAATGAATGGGGATTGAGAGAAAAGATGGAAGATGGATTGGGAAGGGAGTAGAAAAATCTGAAGATCTCTTCTTTAATGAGGATGCCTCCCTACAGTAAGAAGGTACCTCTGAGGCTCCTGCAAGACCTACACCTCAGCCTTCTCAGCCTGTTCCATCTCCATCTCTGCCTGTTCACATTCCATCTATACCATCCTCTCGTGCCAAGCCAACCAAGATCACTGAGTTATATGATAGTTTGTCTACACTCATACTATTCATCAGGGATGAGCAAAATGCTAAGTTTGCTCATCTGCAGGATCAGATCCACCAGTTGGCCAAGAACATGAAAGTGGTTGTTAATGCATATGAAGACATTCGAAATGCCATTCCTACTACATCAGCTCTACCTCAGCCAGGATTCTCTGAGCCTGCTAAGTCTCCAACTCCTAAGCCTCCAAGCCTCTTTGTGTCAACCTCTCCTAAGATGATGATGTTGTAGATGATACTGAGGTTGCTGGCACACTGAGCACACCAAGTCCTGGTCCTCCCTTGGACTATGGTATGGAAGAAGAAGGCCCTCAGGATTCAAGCTCTCATGACCCCATTCTAGTAGATGCTCAAGAGTCAATCCTATTCCAGCAAGAATCTGAGCAAGTAGAGAGATTAGTGGCAGCCATCTCCACTTTACCATTCATGCAGGCTGCCCTAAATGAAGAAAGGAGTATTGTGCCTTTTGTTGATTTGGAAGCCATTGCACACAATGCTCTCTTGCAAGCTCAGAGAAGAAGACTTGAAGAATTATTTCCTCCTCCTGCTCCCTCACCTGTTACATATTATGGTTTCTCGGAGGAAAGAAGGGCACAATTGGCAGTTACAAGGTAAGAAATTTCTGAACTTCTTGAGATTTCTAATGATGAAGATGAAGACACAAGTTCAAAATTTTCTGAGTCCTTGCCAAAGCTCAATCCAGAAATGCCATTTGTCCCTATGCCTCTTCAAGCTATTCCAGTGTCTCAGATCCCTCCTCCTGCTAATTTTGTTCACCTTCCCAATGATGCCAAAAAGGGGGAGAATAGTGAGCAAACTGGAAAGTCTGCTGCAGAGCCTTCAGGAAAAACTTACAGCAAGAAGACCAAGTCAAAGAAAAAGTGATTCGATCTTACGCTTGGATCCTCTTGTAGTGCTATATTATGTTTTTGTTATTTGTGTAGTGTGTTTCTGTATTCTGTAATGTGTTACATTGTTGTTTCTTGTAAAGTGACATTTAATGAAATGAAAGAATTCCTTGGTTGCAATGATCTGTTCTTGTTGAACTTTGAATGAGTTAATAAATCTCTTGACTTGATCTACTATACATGATATCTTTTGGATTATAATGCATATGTTGTGGGGGAGCTTGTTAAAGCAAACTCAAGTACTAATATAGTTTGTAAGTTGTTTTGTCATCATCAAAAAGGGGGAGAATGTTGAATCAAGTATTTTGATAATTTCAAACTAACCTTCAAGAGTTTGGAATAAAGATATCAAAGGTGCACAAAAGAGTTCAAGTGAAGGAATTGTAGAAAAGTCAGTGCAAGAATAGATGTAAAATGTTTAGTAATGTTTTAATTTGAGTAAAAGACTTTGATTTGGTGAAAAGATGTTTTAAAACCTTGATTCTATATTAATTCATGGAATATTTGAAAAACACCCGCCAACAGACGAAGTTTGAAAGGTTTATACTGATCTACTGTTTTGAAAATTTGAACTTTGGCTTTGGAAATTCGAATTTCATATTGAAAATAAACAAGTCTAAGAAGAGGCTTCTCTTACAGACGAATTTTGGCTTTTGAAAATTCGAATTTCAGATAAAATGCAACTTATGAAAATTGAAAAATTTATCTGAGAATATGTCAAAGTTCATCTGAAAACAAGTTTAAAAAGAACTTTACAATTACTCACTGATAGACAAACGTTGAACTTGAAAATTTGAACTTCAGACACAAAGCTTGTGAGTCTGTTGTGTTGATATGTTGACATATGAATAAAAAAATTCATAAATTCGAACATTAAAGTAAGTCTGAAAAGAGGTCTCTGTGACAGATGAACTTTGCCCTTTGAAAATTCAAATTTCGAGTTGATGAACTATTGTGCCTCATTGAACCAGTTACTGACAGACAAATTTTGGGTTCCAAAATTCCAATTTTGAAGGCACTGTAGCAAAATAAAATTACTGTTCACACTTAACAGAAAGACTTTCAACATGAAAATTCGTATGTTCCAACATAGAATCATTTTCTAAAGATGAAAATTCGAATTTTGCTTCATGACAGACGAACTTCGGGAGTTCAACGTTAAAGACTGTAACTTTCGGTTTTTGCAAAATTCGTCTGTTGACTAATTGAAATTCAAATTTTGAGTGTCAGAAGCATTAAATGCGGTTGGTAAATGGATAGTTTCTCAGAGTAACCATTGGGTAACGTCTCTAACGGCTAGATCTTGTCTCTAACATATAGTTGAGGCAGAAATCTATAAATAGAACTTCATTTGAAGATGTGGGTAATGATTTTAACTTTGTACATACTGAAACTCTGCCAATTCATCTACTCAAAGTCTCTTACTCTCACAAACTTCAATATTTGTACTCCAACTTTCATATACACTCTGATTAAGAGAGTTTATTCATTATAAATAATCTTATCTTCATCTGGAAGAAAGCTTTTCTTGTGAGGAGGTATCACAAGGGATTGGGAAAGCACTTAGTGAGAGTGCAAAGAGTGAAAGTGTGAGCTCTAGAAACATAGCATCAACTTTGTACTGAGACATTTGCAAGAAGTCCACTGAATTCCTACAGAATAGTGGAAAATCTCAAGTGGTGACTTGGGGACTAGACGTAAGTCAAGTTGAGTGACCGAACCAGGATAAATATCTGAGTCTTCTCTTCCCTACTGCTACTTTTACTATTTATTCATTTATACTCTATTTTACCATCACACTTTGCTTTCTTCACTTTCTTGACGTTTTGTAGAAAATTTTTTAATCTTCCCAATTTACCCCCTCTTGGGAAGTCAGCTTATCTAACAATATACATCTTAATATTCCCATCTCTACTACTCTCATATTATACTTGTTGTCCTTTTAAAGACCAACATTGACTCACTTAGCCTTATAACAGTTCGATAAAATTTCCCTTTAAGTTTTTGTAGGTATCTTACGGTCACAAATAATTCCTGAACCTTTTCTCCACTTTAACCACTAATCTTGTATTCTATGCACAAAATCCACATCAATTTTACTATTACTCTATAAAATTGACCCCAAATACTTAAACTTTTACACTTTTGGAATAGTTTGCTCTCTAATTTTTACCTCTAAATTTTATTAAATTTGCAATGCATATATTCCGTTTTACTTGTACTTAAGCGGAAATCTTTTGATTCCAAAGTGTGTCTCCAAAATTCTAGTTTAGAATTGATCACTTCTCTTGAATCCTTAATTAAGACCATATCATCCACGAAAAGTACTTAGGAATTTCCTCATGTATGTGTTCTGAAAATATCCAAAACCAAATCAAACAAATATGAACTCATGGTCTTATCCTTGATGTAAACCTATCCTTATAGTAAAATCATTTGTTTCACTTCCAAGAGTTCTCACACTTGTTGTTACTCCTTTATAAATATCCTTTATAGCTTGAATATTAGTCACACGAATACATTTCTTATCCATTACTTTCCACAATACATTTGTACTCTATCATAGAGTTTTTCCAAATTAATGAAAACCATATGCAAGTCTCTCTATTTACTCTGATATCTTTCAATCAAACCCCTTAATTAATAAATAAATAGTCTTTGTTGTAGACCATCCTGATATAAATCTAAATTGGTTTTCTGAAATATAAGATTCTTTTCTTAGTCTATGATCAATCACTCTCTCACAAAGTTTCATGGTATAACTCATGAGTTTTATCCCCCCATAATTAGTGCAATTCTAAATATCTCATTAAAAAGCTTAGTGAGTTACAAAATCCCTTTCTCTTTTAAGCACTTCCAAACTTCGATAAAAATACTATCGGGACCAATAGTTTTATCATTATCTGTTTTCTTAAAAGTTTCTTTTATTTCTCCAACCCAGATCCCACGATGGGACCTCAAATTTAGTTCATCTTCGTAAGTTGTTAAACCTTCTGTATAACTAGTCATGCCCAATCTATCATTGACGAGCTTATAAAAGTAGTTCTCCCATCTTTCTTTGATATCATCATCAGTAACTAAAAATTTTTGTTCATCATTCTTAATGCATCTTATTTGATCCAAACCTCTTGATTTCTTTCGCTAATCTTAATAATTTTGTAAATCTTGCATTCATCATTCTTCATTCTAAATCTTTGTAAAATTCCTCGAAAGCTTTATATATATATACATACATATTTATACGTGGACGTATATACAAGTACATATTTATATATACACGCATGGACAAATATACATAGAAAGTACTAAGAATCAAGTAAAAAAAGCAACAAATGTTTTTACTCACAGAGGTTTGAAGATTTGTACAAAGGCTACATCCTTGGAAAACTAAACTATGTCCCCTACAGGGGGAAAAAGTTATAACTAAACTGATTAACAGCAACTGTTGGGAAAAAAAAACTGATTGACAGCAACAAGAAGAGCATTATATCTAACACAAGTCAAAACATGCCATGCGACATACAAAATACATATATATATTACAGTTGTATATGATTCCTTCAACTCTGTGTGGTATGGACATATAACACATGTCAAAGACTCTATGCAACCCTTCAAATTACATATGGACACATCAAGGTTTATCATGTCTCCATGTTAATGATATGTATCCGTGATTCTAACTACCACACAAGTTAGTCAGCTAACATAAAAAACATGGGTAAAAAAGCCAACTTTTGGAAAAAATACATCTGGATCATCATAGAAAGAAAATTGATTAATAACACATGCCATAGTCCATACACGTGTTGAGCTATTCTGTTAAGAAACCTTTACTGAGGCTAGTTCCATAATTTGTAACTCCTGCCCCTTCCCACTTAAAGTTAGTTTTAGAAAGCAGAATTAAAAAATAAGAAAAAAGTTATAGTCAAATTTGGATAGTCTGAAGTGAATGGTGGCTTTATGTTGTTTTCTTTTAATCAATATCTAGCCCAAATGAATATAAAATCCAATTTTTTCCAACAAACAAATAACAAAATATTCCAATATGCCCATAAGAGTAATAAATGTATGTATCCAATGACCACCCACAGACCCACTTACCCCTCCCCAGAACACAAACAGATGGACATGCTAGGTTTAGACGTATTAGCACCACCATAAGATTCTAACCTAGAGACAAGAGGAGTAGCATATGTTGGTCCCAGAGCCATAAATGAAAATAAGGCCTTTCTCTGAAGCTTGATCAATAAACTATCAAAATTTAGAAGCAGAATTTTCTATTACATATACAAAAGATAAATGCCTAAGGAGACCTGAAAACTGACCAAAAATGAAAGGCCTTATCTAGTAATGTATCGATTAAATTCCATAAATCCAGCAACCAATTTAGCTTGTAATATTTATCCCTAACTTTTGTTCTTTCATATCATTTCACAATTAAATCAGAAGAAAATATGAATCAAATGAAATTAATCAATAAATAACCATGTTTAAAACATACATCAAAGCAGTCTATAAATTCAACAACTAAATAATTTTCCTCAAGCATCAAGCATTTCAAAGGGGGAAAAAGCACGAAAAGAAACCTTGAAAACAAAAAAAATGTGGCGAGACCAAATATAGTAGCAAAATAATATAATTGTACCATCAATTCATGTTACAAAATTTAAAATAAATAAAGAAAAAAATATTATGCTGTTTTATTAACAAATATAATTTAAATCGATCTTGGAGCTAGTTTGAGTTTCATAATTCTTCTCTGAACTACATTACATCAATTCAAGTTAATCAGGATAAAAGATATATGGAGCCTTACAGTGTTATTTGTATGTGGTCTAATCTTTTAATTTCATTTTCTAATCCAAATTACCAAAGACTAAAAAGTTTGGCAAAAAAAAGAAAAAAGGATGCAAGTTATTTAGTAAAGCCAAGAAGCAAGAATTAAGGAAATATTGGAAGATGATGAATCTTGAATCAATGGATTGATTTACTGGATCATGATTTTAATTACTGTAGGATCATATGTCAAGAGCTTAATATACAAAGGACATCATATGTTAAGAGCTTTAATATACAATGGACGTACACAACCTAAAGTATAAACAAGATGGTTATCAACAATCACTCAGAAGGAATATTATTCTTTTATTTGATTTGCCTGTATTATATAACTTTTGTAGCTCTCACCTTGCATTATTTAAACAGAGAGTTTAAGAAACTCAAACTCTGTTTCAAACCTAGTGTCAACCCTCTAATATGGGGAAGGCAGGAACTTCCGGATTTACTACCAAAGGAATACTCATTTAGTACAAAATTCTCACTGTGCATGTCAACAAAAAGTTTCAAAGCTTTGTTGAAACGATCTTGTTGGGCAAAGCCTGACATCATGGCATTACATGAGCATTGGTCAGACTCTGGCATTGACATCATGGCATTCCATTAGCACTGGCTAGACTTTGTCAATGTACTTAAAATGACTTGAGCATGAATGTGACACGTGTAAAGTCCAAATTTCCACATATGCATGGTGAGCTAAGCCTCCATATATCATCTAAATTTCCAATTCCATCATATACATAGACATACACACACACACACACACACACACACACACACACACTCACGTATGGCATTTGTGGCATGTGTGGCAATTGTGAGAAGACATGCATAGGGAAGAATACCAAGAATCAAGTAACAAAATGTTTTTACTCATGGAGGTTTGAAGATTTGTACCCAAAGGCCCAAATTTCCAATTCCATCATATAGATACACACACACACACACACTCATGTGTGGCATGTATGGCAAATGAAAAGACATGCATGTCAAAATAATTAAACAAGGAGAAAGGGACAAATGAGCTTTAAACAAATAATTTCATACAATGAATGAACTCAGATTTTTCATACCTCACGAAAGAAAAACCAGATGACGAATCCTTCATTTAAATAAATAACACTTATAAGGATTTATTGGTGTGTTCAAGTGAAACTTTTTCTTTCTAAGAACTCAAACCTTGAATTAGTCAAAGTGAAAGGAATTTTGGACATTTTCCAAACTGCTGAATCAGTGACTCAACACTCATGCACAATAAAAGATCTAATCCATCGTCAGTTCCAATCTTACAATGAAAAGATATTAAAAAGATACAATTTTTAATTTAATCATAATGAAAGAGATAATATTGAAAGTGGCATTGTCTCTTTTCAAGAAATTAGATATGAATCAAAAGATAATAAAATAGACTTACTATTATGTTGATACTTCAACTAGAACAACCAAAGTTATTGAATTGCTTTCATTTAGGATCAAAGACATTACAAAACAACGAATTTGAGGGACAAAATAGAGGAATTTGAGGAAGAGAGACAAGATAAATCAAAGTCCAATGACTTCCTTGAATCATGCTGGGGATTAAATAACATTTATCTGCATATATAAAAGACAAGATAAAGGAAGACAGATCTCGATGTTATCATTTTCTTGAATAAAGACTATGTTAGAGTTTTATGATTATAAGATTAATATAAAGCAAAACAAAAACATAATTTTTATTGCTAATGCGAACCTAAAAAGAAATTGTGAAAAGCATAATAGGTGAATACAAATAGAAAAAGTAAATTTCAATAACAAATAGGGAAAAGGTGATTATAACATGATAGGGGAAAGGTGAAAACAAATGGAAAAATTAAATATGTTTGTTTACCCTATAACAATAGGCTTACATCAAGGATCTTCCTTGAATCCATACCTGTTTAATCTGATTTTGGATATTCTTACAGAATATATACAGGAAGAAATTGCAAAGTGTATGCTCTTCGCGGATGATATAGTTTTAATTGAGGACTCAAGAGAAGAGATCAACTCTAAACTTGAATTATGGAGACATACTTTGGAATATATGCATTGAAAATTTAATAAGAGACCAATTAGAAATGATTCAAAAGTAAAAATTGGAGAGCCAATCATTCCTTAAGTGTCAAAGTTTAGATATTTGCCGTCAATTTTACAGAATAATGGTGAAATTGATGGGGATGTTATGCATAGGATACAAGCTGGGTGGTTAAAGTGGAGGAAAGCAACATGAGTTATTTGTGACCGCAAAGTACCTACTAAGCTTAAAGAAAAATTTTACAGAACAACTATAAGGCCAGCAATGCTATATGGTAGTGAATGTTAGGCTTTGAAAGGACAACACGAGCATAAGATGGGAGTAGCAGAGATGAGAATGTTGAGATGGATGTGTGGTCAAACAAAATTGGATAAGATACAAAATGAATGTATACGAAGGAAAGTTAGGGTAGCACCTATCGAGGAGAAAATGGTGGAAAATCGTTTAAGGTGGTTTGGGCATGTACAAAGAAGAGGGCAAGAGGAGCCAGTGAAGAGAGTTGATCAAATGGCTTAGAGTCTGATCAAAAGGAGTAGACGAAGACCAAAAAGGACACTAAGGAAAGTGATAAGGAATGACCTTTTGAGAAATGATTTATTTGAGGAGATGGTATTTGATATAGCACATTGGCGTCATATAATCTATGTAGCCGACCCCACATAGTGGGATAAGGCTAATGTTGTTATTGTTGTTGTTTACCCACCAAAATGAAAAAGAACATATTTAAGTTGATTTCTATCAAATAAGTGCACCATGCACTTCTAGGCAAAAACCCAAGACTTAAAACTCAAGACTTGAGAAATGTGGATGCCACAAAGTATCAGGACAATAACAGTTCTCAAACATCCCAACAGTCAAAGGTAATCTCCCTTGCATCAAGCAAACAAGTTTTATGGAAAATCATTTGACAAGAATGAAGTAACGTAATAGTCCCTCACATAGGATTAGTGTTTAACTCTCAACTCTCAAGTGTTTAAAGGGGTAGTGTATCACTCAAACTCCACCTATCAAACCCCACTACCATACGCTTGTCTATCTTCTAAATCTCTACCACCTATGTCAAATGCAATGCACAAATCAAAAGGACTTTGTTCTAGGTTGTAATGAACAAGGAACAAATAAACAATAAGGAACAAGCAATGGAAGAACAAAAAGAAGCACCTCAAAAATTGGAAAAACATTAAACAAGCATATATGACAAAAGAAAAGTGCATACACTTGGACTTTTATTTCTTTTCCAACTCCCTCTCTCTCTCTCTATTTTTTTTGTCCAAAACACCTTTTATTTTTTTTTCTTTCTTTTTCTTGCCTTTTTTTTTTTCTTACAATTGAGTACGTTTTACGCTCCATCTCAACCTTTTTTATTCAAAATTTTCACATTTTTTCTTTTCTCATTTTTTCTTTTCTTGTGGTTGAGTGCGTTTTACGCTCCATCTCAACCCTTTTCATTCAATTTTTTTCTCACATTTTTTCTTCTCCTATTTTTTCATTTTTTCTTGCCCAAGATAATCACCAACAACATATGCTTATGCTTGTAAAATGCTCTCCAATTCATGAGGTGAAAAGGTGGGAATTTAATGCTTGGCCTTGGCTCAAAAAAGGTTCAATATGAAAAGAAAGGACACAAGACTCAATGGGCTAAAAAATGGATACAATATGCAAGGGTTGGTTATATGGTTAAGTAGCTAACAAATAAAAGAATGCCCTAATCATTTTTGTGCATGCAAATGTAATTGTGGTCTCAACTGTTGAATCAAGAAGTTTTGATGGTTCTAAATCAACCTTTAAGAGCTTGAAATAAAGATATCAAAGGTGCTCAAAAGTTTCAAGTGAAGAAATCCTGGAGAAATCTGTGCAAAATTTGTTGTAGGATGTTTAGTTTTATTTTAATTTGAGTAAAAGACTTTGATTTGGTGGAAAAAAGTTTTAAAACCTTGATTCTGTGTTAAATCATGGAATATTTAAAAAACACCCACCAACAGACGAAGTTTAAGAGGTTAATCCCAATCTGTCATAGTGAAAGACGAATTTTGGCCTTTGGAAAATTCAAATTTCGTACTAAAACTGAACAAGTCTGAAGAGATGCCTCTTTGACAGACGAATTTTGACTTCATGAAATTCAAATTTTGATAAGTGTCTAAAAGAAGCTTTAAGCAATAGATGAACTTTGGGTTTTGAAAATTCAAATTTCACAGAAAATGAAACTTATGAAAACAAAAGAAATTCGTCTGAAATTATGTCAAAGTTCATCTGAAACTAAGTTTGGATTGAATGTCAAAATTGCCCACTGACAGATGAATTTTGAACATGAAAATTTGAATTTCGGAAACTAAGTTTTTGAGTCTGTTGCAGTGATTTGTTGACATACGAATGACAGTATTTATAAATTCAAATTTTGAAGTTAGTTTGAAAAGATATCTTTTTGACAGACGAACTTTGACATTTGGAAATTTGAACTTTGAATCACATGAACTACAATGCCTTACAGACCAGCTACAGACAGATGAATTTTGGGGTTCCAAAATTTGAATTTCGAAGGCATTGTAGTAAATTGAGAGTACTGTTCACACTTAACAGAAAAACTTTCCACTTGAAAATTTGTATGTCACAACACAGAAATATTTTTCAAATATCAAAATTCGAACTTCACTTCATGACAAACGAACTTCGGGCTTTCAACGTTGAAGCTGTTACTTTTCAATTTCTTCGAAATTCGTCTATAGACCAACCGAAATTCGAATTTCAGTATGCCAGAAGCATTAAATGCGGTTGGTTAACGGATAGTTTTTCAGAGTAACCGTTGGATAACTTCTCCAATGGATATATTTTGTCTCTAACGGATATTTGAGACCTAAATCTATAAATATAATATCATTTGAAGTTGTGGAAAACGATTTTTTCATTATATATACTGAAACTCTGCCAAATCATTTACTCAAAGCTTCATACTCTCACACTTCAATATTTTGTACTTTAACTTTCATATTCACTCTGATTAAGAGAGTTTAGTCTTTGTAAGCAATCTAATCTTCATCTGGAAGATAGATTTTCTTGTGAGGGGATATCATAAGGGATTCGGAAGCACTTTGTGAAAGTGCAGAGAGTGAATGAGTGAGCTCTAGAAAACAGAGCACAAACTTTGTACTGTGGCATTTGCAAGAAGCCCACGTAATTCTTGCTGAATAGTAGAAAATCTCAAGTGGTGACTTGAGAACTGGACGTAGGTCAAGTGGAGAGACCGAACCAGGATAAATTGCTTTCTTCACCTTCTTGATATTTTGCAGAAAATTTTTAATCTTCCCAATTCACCCCCCTCTTGGGAAGCCAGCTAATCTAACATCAACAAAGAATCAAGACAAGTTCTAGAGTGAAGGTAAAGATAGGTGAATAGACACAAAAAAGGATCAATATAGGCCCAAATCCTCACAAGCTAATAACTATCACAATTGATTCATTAAGGTCAAAATCATGGCCACTTAACTTGAATTCTAAACACAAGGTCAATTCCTAATCATGCCAAAATGGGTCCAAACTAAGCTTGCCTCAACTTGTAACTTCACACAAAAACAAGACACCAAAAATGAAAACCAACATTTTTATTTTATTTTTTTTTCATAACATAATGTGAAGATCACAATTGAAAATCAAGATTACAATACCAAAGTCTACATATAAATCTCTGGGGTAGTATTTAAGGCATTATAGATTTATATCCTTTATTTGGACAACTTTTTACTAGTTACAATATCCAGTTAAGGTCTAGTAAAACTTTGTTTAGAGCATTAACTATCAAGATATCAACTGTGGAAGTGCTAATTCTATAATCAATAATAAAACAATTGTTAAAATGTTTACGGGTGTTGAGAAGACAACATCTTGAACTTTGTTATATTTACAAACTAATTGCATGAATCATTAAAGGATTTCATGAGATTAAACAAATTAAAAATCAAACACTTAACTGACATGACTTGTTCATACCATAACTACACCAGCATCTTCTTGCAGATCCCAACAATCAATAGAACATGCAGAATAACTTAAGTTTATGCAAGCAATAAATATTATTTTAATTGTAAAAGTCATTTTTATTAGGATGAAGAAGAAAAAGAAAATATAAGGAAGGAGGATAGGATATTGTCCAAAGAAACAAGTGAAATAAGAAGGAAAAGAGAACGAAAAGACTCATTTCTACTTTGTTAAAGGTGTTTCCCTTTTATCTTTTTCATCATCTGTCTCCAATTTTGTGGCAACATCATTTCTTGAAATATATTAATTGACTTCTATAATCAACAAAGCCATATGAATATTATAATGCATGTTTTGGCATAATGAGATGCACCTCATGTCATGTGCAGAATTTTTAAGCAAATTGACCAGTCATTCAACTGTTTGCAATGAGTTCCTTCAAAAATAAAAACACAATGAAAAAGATCTTACATATGCTCCATCACCCATTACATCAAATGGACAAACCAAAAAAGATATCATAACAAATGAAAACTTTAAAACTGGTTTACTTTATCCAAAAGAAGTTTGTATTTAAGAACATATACAGAATCAAGTTGATGAGGATTGCTAGACCAACTAAGAACAATGTATATATCATACATTAGACAATTCAAAGGGAAGATTCACAGTACTCTCTTACCTCTCGTGGATCCATAGAGCTCAAATGTCTCAAATGTTTGAACATAAGAATACATACTCTCACCAAATTGCTAATGAAATACAATGCGATATATCTCTACACGGCTTTTGAGGACACCTCTGCTATCAGACCGGCTGCAACAAAACAAGTCCCAAATTCAACATGTGTGTGTCATAGCCAAAACCAAATAGAAAGAATGTCAATTCAGGAGGGAGGGTGGGGTGGGGGAGGGAGGAAGAGCAATTATTATCGGTTCATCACACATGAACAAAACTTCATTAAAAATCCTATATAACCGTAATATTTCCAGACCGTGCTGCATACATCAGAACATAATACAAGTCTTTTATCATGGATCAAAGCTAGATTAATATTCAAGTAATCGGTGTTGAAGAGGAAAATTGAAAATTATCCAAGTTCAAATCCACATACGATCTGATATGAGTATCAGATACATACATACATTCATATATATATATATCGCAAATCAATTTTACAAAGCAGAATAATCAATTCTTCCAATCAAATTAGAAGATCAAATACTATTCAAAAGATGGCGACATGCCATTATTTGCTAAATGCTACAGAAAAGACAACAACCTTACATGAAATCCAAGAAAACAAATGAAAAATCATGAATGATATATCACTCTTTACAAGAGTGAGACTACGTCAGGCCAAAAAAAAAAGATGGAGACAGAGATTCTGAGAAGAATTTGAGGGAGAAGAGATGACAGAGCGGTGCACAAACCTGAAGGAATTAGAAAGGAATCAGACGAAGGATGGGTAGAGAAGAGGCTCTGTGAGTGCGGGAGACATTCTCAGAGGGAAGAACAAGAGAAACAATTAATATTGATCAGGGAATAACAAAGAGCCGACGGTCGTATATATAGTATGTTCTCTTCCCCCAACGGTAACAATTGGCATTTTTTTAGCTTTGGAAATACCAATTTTAAAATTTAATCCCTAGCAAATGACTACTTTTGTATAAGAGGAGATGGAAACTAAAGATGTGGAGGAAGCACGTGTTATGGATGACAGGATACTGGAGACTTCCGATCATACCTCCAGCCATATCCCTGTTCGTTAGAGTGAAAGACACCGAACTAAAATTCTCCCTTGGCTTTTTGATTTTAAATCCCAACCCTTGGATTCATATACGAGGGCTATTGGATTAATTATACCGACACAAGAGACTTGTGAGAGATGATACACGTTCTGAGTCTACTGACATGCCCTTTTTCTCACATTAATTTTAAAATAATGTTAATTTTTTGTCATGATTTTAATAGTTTTAATTAAAATAAATAAAATTATTATTCATTTTATTTTTATTAAAATTATAAAATGTCAACATAAATCTTTTTCAAATTACAGCAATGTGATATATTTTTAACTTGAACAGTAATCATCATTAATATGTCACGGGTGAAGAGACACATATTATTTTATTATGTTCCGGTAAAAATATATGATCTATTGAATAAATTTGTAAATAATGCAATTAGTCTTGTGAGTTTTATAATTTATGCATGAACAATATGGCTCTATATATATTTTGGCAGACGCAGGATTCAGGGGGGCAATATAATTTTTAAAAAAATGAATAAATAATTATATAAAAGTTTAATTTATGTATATATATATGTGTGTGTGTGTAGATATACATTCGCTCAAACATATTATATATCCTATAGTTCACCCCAAAAACCATTTACATTTGTCTCTAATAATAATGATGATGATAATGACAAAATTTATCATTATCATTATTATTATTAGAGATTTTATTCATAAAGTTTGATGAAAGTTGTTATTTCTCTATTGACAATTTTTTTCTTAATGTGTTTCTCTTTTTCATTTTCTATTTTTTTCAGCAACTTTTCATTTTCTATTCAATATAAAAAAATTTGGTGAATACCAAGGTAGAGCAAGATTTAAAAAAAAAATTTACAATCTACAGTCCACTTATCTTTAACCTAAAGAAAGATTAAGTTGGCAAAAAAAAGCCTATATTTCCATTGACTAGCAGCATTATTTACTACTGCCCATGATTCAATTACATCGTCTATCAGCTCTCATAATTCTCTTCCTTTGTTTTTCAGCTCCATTATTTGCTGCTGGCAAAATACATTTCTTAGCATTGACAGAAGCTTCATTCACCCTTACAAAGCTCACCGACCAGCCTTACCAAGGTGACTGGACCTCCAACAACCTCCACAGTCTCCCTCACACACCAACATAGCAAACCTGCAATGTTTTGCACATGTCATTGAAAAGCTCAATATGATGAAGTACTGTCATGTTTTAGTTGATCCTAACTCTTGGTTCCATTGCGATTGCTATTCATAGTCTTAAGTTCTTATGCGTCTCATTTGCTTGCTATTTATCAAGCTTAATTTAGCAAGCACATAAATTCTTTATGGAGGCAAATGAATACAGTGATGCAAGAGACTTTGATTTTGTTGGGAAAGCTGTGTATATACTACTAGATGGGTTACCGCTAGATCATTTTGTTTACAAAGCTGCAAGGTTTCTCAACACAGAAGTGGGCAACTGCTGGTGGTTTGGGCTATCAGATATTTACAAACTTTTTTTGAGAAAACCATTTTCCTTAATCTCCAATCAACCATGATATCTCTCTCTCTATACTTGCCCTTCTTACTTTTATCACTCTAAATGCTCTCCTCTCGAAGTACCAGATTATTGGTTTGAGAGAGATATGGAAGCTGTTCTTCAAACCCATGAGCACAGATTGTTCTTTCTAAAACCAAAAATTCTTAGTGGATCTTCTCTATCAACAAATACAACAACAACAACAACAACATTAGCCTTATCCCACTATGTGGGGTCAGCTACATGGATCATACGATGTCAATGAGCTCTATCAAACGCCATCTCCTCAGATAAATCATTTCTCAAAAGGTCATTCCTTATAACTTCCCTTAATATCCTTTTTGGTCTTCCTCTATCCCTTTTGATTGGGCTCCAGGCCATTTGATCAATTCTCTTCACTGGCTCCTCTTGCCCTCTTCTTTGTACATGCCCAAACCACCTTAAATGATTTTCCACCATTTTCTCCTCTATAGGTGCTACCCTAACTATCCTTCGTATATAGTCATTTTGTATCTTATCTAATTTTGTATGACCACACATCCATCATTGCTGGCCTTATAGTTGTTCTGTAAAATTTTCCTTTAAGCTTAGTAGGTACCTTGCGGTCACAAATAACTCATGTTGCTTTCGTCCACTTCAACCACGCAGATTGTATCCTATGCATAACATCCCCATCAATTTCACCATTATTCTGTAAAATTGACCCCAAATATTTAAACTTTGACACCTCATAGATGATGTGCTCTCCAATTTTTACCTCTGAATCATTTCTAATTGGCCTCTTATTAAATTTGCAATGCATATATTTCATCTTACTTCTACTCAGATGGAAACCTTTTGATTCCAAAGTATGTCTCCATAATTCAAGTTTAGAGTTGAGCTCTTCTCTTGAGTCCTCAATTAAAACTATATCATCCACGAAGAGCATACACTTTGGAATTTCTTCCTGCATATATTCTGTAAGAACATCTAAAAGCAGATCAAACAGGTATGGACTTAAAGAAGATCTTTGATGTAAGCCTATTGTTATAGGGAAGTCCTTTGTCACACCTCCAGGGGTTCTCACACTTGTTGTTGCCCCCTCATACATATCCTTTATGGCTCGAATATAAGTCACACGGACACCTTTCTTCTATGTTGCTTTCCACAATACATCTCTTAGTACTCTATCATAGGCTTTTTCCAAATCAATGAAAACTATATGCAAGTCTCTCTCTTTACTCTGATATTTTTCAATCAAACCCCTTAATAAATAAATAGCCTCTGTTGTAGACCGTCCTGTCATAAATCCAAATTGGTTTTCTGAAATACGAGACTCCTTTCTGAGTCTATACTCAATCACTCTTTCCTAAAGTTTCATGGAGTGACTCATGAGTTTTATCCCCCGATAATTAGCACAATTTTGAATATCCCCCTTGTTCTTGTATATGGACACCAGAGTGCTCTTTCTCCATTCCTCTAGTATTTTCTTAGACTTTAAAATCTCATTAAATAACTTGGTGAGCCACTAAACCCCCTTCTCTCCTAAGCACTTCCAAACTTCGATAGGAATACCATCAGGACCAATGGCTTTACCATTATCTATTCTCTTAAGAGCTTCTCTCACCTCTCTAACCCGAATCCCACGATAGAAATTCAAATTGAGCATCTTCATAGGTTGTTAATCCTTCAGTATCAATAGTCATATCCAATCCATTATTGAAAAACTTATAAAAGTAGTTCTCCCATCTTTCTTTGATATCATCATCTGCAATTAAAATTTTTCCTTCTTCATCCTTAATATATCTTACTTGGTCCAAATCTCTTGACTTTTTTTCCCTTCTCTTGGCAATTTTTCCTTCTTTATCAACAAATGGGTTCCAAAAATTTCATGGGTTTGCTTTGTTAGATAAGCTGGCTTTCCAAGAAGGGGGTGAATTGGGAAGATTAAAATTTTCTGCAAAATGTCAAGAAGGTAAAGGAAGCAAAGTATGATAGTAAAACAGAGTATAAATGAATAAACTATAAAAGTAGCAGTTAAGAGAAGAAAACTCATATATTTATCCTGGTTCGATTTCTCCACTTGACCTACGTCCAGTCCCCAAGTCACCACTTGAAATTTTCGACTATTCTGCAAGAATTCAGTGGGCTTTTTGCAAATGTCTCAATACAAAGATGATGCTCTGTTTCTAGAGCTCACTCTTTCACTCTATGCACTCTTACTAAATGCTTCCCCAATCCCTTGTTATATCCCCTCACAAGAAAATCTTTCTTCCAGATGAAGATAAGATTGTTTACAATGATTAAACTCTCTTAAGCAGAGTGAATATGAAAGTTGAAGTACAAATATTGAAGTGAGAGAGTAAGAGACTTTGAGTAGATGATTTGGCAGAGTTTCAGTATATACAAAATTAAAATCGTTACCCACAACTTCAAATGATGTTATATTTATAGATTTAGGTCTCAACTATACGTTAGAGACACAATCTATCCGTTGGAGAAGTTATCTAACGATTACTCTGAAAAACTATCCGTTAACTAACCGCATTTAATGCTTCTGACACTCTGAAATTCGAATTTCAGTTGGTTAACAGACGAATTTTGCAGAACCCGAAGACCAAAGACTTGAACGCTGAATATCCGAAGTTAGTCTGTCATGAAGCAAAGTTTGAATTTTGATCTTTGGAAAATGTTTCTATGTTGTGACATACGAATTTTCATGTTTGAAGACGTTCTGTTAAGTGTGAACAGTATTTTCAATTTACTACAGTGCCTTCGAAATTCAAATTTTAGAACCCCAAAATTCGTCTGTCCATAGTTGACTTATAAGGCACAGTAGTTCATCTAATTCAAAATTTGAATTTTCAAAGGGCAAAGTTCGTCTGTCAGAGAGACTTCTTTTCAGACTTACTTCAAAATTCAAATTTACAAATACTGTCATTTGTATGTCACCATATCATTGTAACAGACTCACAAGCTTAGTTTCTGAAATTCAAATTTTCATGTTCATCTGTCAGTGAACAATTTTGAAATCCTATCTAAACTTGGTTTCAGATGAACTTTGACATATTTTCAGACGAATTTCTTTAATTTTCATAAGTTACATTTTGTTTGAAATTTGAAATTTCAAAACCCAAAGTTCATCTGTTACTGAATGCTCCTTTCAGACACTTATCAAAATTTGAATTTTCTCAAGTCAAATTTTGTCTGTCAGAGAAACCTCTTTTCAGACTTGTTCATTTTCAGTATGAAATTCGAATTTCCAAAGTCAAAGTTCGAATTTCCAAAATGACAAATTAGTATAAACCTTTCAAACTTCGTCTATTAGTGGGTGTTTTTCAAATATTCCATGATTTAACATAGAATCAAAGTTTTAAAACTTCTTTTCACCAAATCAAAGCCTTTTGCTCTAATTAAAATATTACTAAACATCCTACATCTATTCTTGCACCTATTTCTCCAGAATTTCTTCACTTGAAACCTTTTGTGCACCTTGGATATCTTTATTCCAAGCTCTTGAAGGTTGGTTTGGAATCATCAAAACACTTGATTCAACATGCTTCAATACCTAGAAGCTTTACTCAAAATGACAGAAAGGCTGAAGCCGCTGCTGCTGATGGGCAGCTAGTGTACAATGGACTGGAATCAGAATTTAAAAAAAAAAACTAAATTTCTTGGGTAATGAGATTTCAATCCTCAAGAGGATTATACCACTTTGGTTGATGCTCTTTTCTGTCCTCTTCAACAACACAAACTTCAAAAAACATCCAGAGGAAGTAACACAAAGATTATACTGTTGCTAAAAACTTGGGTAAATTAAATATGCCTATGGCTGTTGTGTTTTGTGCTATTGTGCACAAAAAACTGGCTTATGTTCTGTCCAAGCAAGTCTGTATTATCCCCTTCATCACCTTCTTTGGGGCATTTGGATTTGTTATCTTGTTATCCTTTCTCATGAAATGTATGCAAGGATGGAGTTTAAGACCTTTTCTATCATCTCTCCCTGAGCTAAGAGTGAGGATTTTAGTTCAAATTTCCTCACTGATAGAACTAGAAATTTTCATCTATTCGTAGCCTTCATTGGTATTGAGACAACCATTTTCACCACTAATGGCCTTCTTTGCCTTGTTTCTTCTTCAAGTCATAACTTTCATTATCATTGTACATTATCTCTATATGTAGCCTTCATTGTTACTGATGCACAACATTTTTACCATTTATGGCCTTCATTGAGATTTTTCCTTTCCAGTTTTGACCTTCATTATCACTGGGCAATTTTTATTTTTATCTTTATCATCTATAGCCTTCTTCTAAACAGAGACACAATCTTTTCTCATTTATGGCTTCACTATGATGTCTCTTTTAGTACCAACTTGCAGATGTGCTTACCAAGGGATTACCTATTATTGTCTTTTAGACCTTAATCCTCAAGCTTGGCATGGAGCATATCCATTAACCCACTTGAGGGGGTGTTAAGTGCTTGTTATTTTAGTCTTTTATTGTAATTATTCTAGTTATTTCATTAGTCTTTTATGTCCTTTATGGTAATTTTGTTTCCTAGAGTAGCCTTCCTTATCTATAAATACCCATATACTTTGCCTAACTTTTTTCATGAACGTACTTTTGCCTCATTTAACATAATAGAAGTAAGGATTACATAATAGTCAATGTCCAATCACCTATTCTACATTCAACCTCTTTAAGTCGAACTATATTATGCTTTTATTCATTCTCTGTATTAACTACAGGTTTTTCAGCCATGGATTCAAAGACTTGCATAAGCTAATTATAAGAACATGATGTCAGGCCTTCTAGAACACAAAATCACAAGCAGGAGGAGGAAAGTTCTAGAGAAACATTGGTGAACCAAAGACCGACAAAAATTGATATACTGTTTTTTGCCTCTATGAAACCTAGCAGATATGGAAAATGAACATAAATATACATGATGAGTTTACCTACTTTAATAACATGAACTTGTCATATTCACATTCAATTGATGAAATTACAAGTTGTATGACAGAGTTAATTAGAATTTAAATTGACACATGACAGCATTGAGGAACCACAAAATACTTTGTTTTCTGGACTCTGTTATCATGAGAAGAGCATCATATCCACACAAGATGCTGTCATAATGAATTAACTATAAAGAATAAGTATAAATAATGATAAAGCAATTTTACCCCTTAAAGAGCCTGAGGATTGGCTGAAGGATTCTTCCCTGTACTTTTTTCACAACTAAGAAATTCCACGATAAAGAAAGTTGTATACGTCACAACATCAAACAATCCAAAAGCAAGGACAGTAGCCAAACCCAGTTTTGCAAGCTCTGAAGTCATTTTAGTTGAATCAATCTGATAAATTAACATGTATAAGTTATATAAATTTTATTTTGACAAGCATGCATACAAAGTTAAGATTTACTTCTATTAAAATATTATCTCACTATCAGCACTTTCTATTAGCACCTTCTATAAGTTTCTTATGTTCCGAACAAGTAACCTAAAGATCACAAAGCCAATATCCTTAGTTTTCCAATTTTAACCTTCATTGTTTCTTTTTTTTTTTAATTCTAAATCAGCATCAAATGAATTACATTATTGTCAACTAACAATGACTTGCTAATCAGTAAAATGCAGTATTTTAAGCTTGGCCACAAGGGAGAAAACTCACCTTCCATTTGCTCCAAAACCCTTTGCCCTGCAACTCATACGGGAAAGCAGAAAATTAATGTTCTTTTTGTTTTTTGACCAGAAAGAAAATTAATGTTTCAACAATCAAAATTTGGAAAATAAAAATAAAAAGGGTATATTATTGCTCATGCTTCTATGAGAGATAGTTTATCTCTTCCCTCAGTTAAAAGAAAACTATTTAATTTAAAAATAAGGTGTACTTAAGCTATATAATTTCGGTCTTTCAACTTATTCATTGATTTCAATGTGGTCATTTAATTTTATTTCATTACAAATTAATTATTTTAATTTACCTTTGAAGTTGCATCTATAATCTATTGATCTCTTAACCTTATTTACTGTTTTAAAGCTAATTCTAAATTTTTTTAGCATCTTAAAATAATCCCTTAATTTTCTCAAATATTTTTCAAGATGATATAAAAAAGGACTAATATCATTCAAATCAAAATTAAAAGTCAAGAAAAGGAAACAAAATGTATCAAGAAAAAATTAATAAAAAATTATTCTAACAAAATAACACTCTACTGCATAAACCAAGCGAAATTTTTTTAAAAATAAAAAATAAAACAATTCGCATAATTAATATCACTCCGGCAGAAATGGATAGTAAAATTTAAAAGAGAAAGAAAAGGAGACTGAATTTCAGTTTCGAACCTGAGAATCTTCATTTTGAGGATAATCCATGATCTCTGCAGCTTGATTGAGGGAACACAGAGCAAAAAAGCTGCAATTTGAGGGCATAAAAGTGAATGCGAAAGGGCTTGTTATGAAAAGTGTAATGGCAGAGTGAAGGCGAGAAGTGGTGTCTCTTACGCGGCGAAGGAAGGCCCAATGTGGAAGTGGAAAGGCAATGCTCTTCATCTTCCATGCTTTCGCACACTAGCCTTGGAGCTAGAAGGTTCATTTCACAGCGACAAGAATTGAAACTTGCAGGTGGGTCCTTTTTTCTTTGAATACATTATATCAAATTTTATTTGTTATAAGGATATATTAATTATTAATTATTAAATAAATTTTAATTTGTTTAAATTTTTCGAAAAATATTAAAAAAAAATCTCTCAATTTTTACAATTTATTCAAACATCTTATGAAATAAAAGATACCAAATTATAAGCAATAGCATTAGTCTCCATGAGAGGGACAATAATCACTAAAACATAATGTCATAAAAAATCCCTTTGAGAGAGTTTTCTTGGTCTAATGCGGCTTAATTTGAATTAATCAGAATCAACTAAATATTATACAACAACAATAACATTAACCTTTTTTCATTAAATAAGATCGATTATATGGATCATACGACACCAATGGACTTTATCAAACACCATCTTTTCAGATATCAAGAAGTCACATCTTATAACTTCTTTTAGTATTCTTCTTAATCTTACTTTACTACTTTTAATAGAGTTCCAAGATCAACTCTTCTTACTGACTCCTCTTATTTTCTTCTTTGTACATGTCCAAACTACCTTAAATGATTTTCTCATCGATAAGTGTTACTCCAATTTTCCCTCATATACAATTGATGTGTCTATTTTATACCTACAAAATACCCACATTTGATATGGTTTTTATTGAAAAATATTAAGTTTTGATGTCAAAATTGCATGATTCTATTTAAATTGAGATATATTTGCATTTCAGGAAAAATTAAAGGAGAAATGGGGATTTTAAAGTGAAAGAAGAAGACAAAAAGACACAGAAAAATCCATCTTGTTCCCATTTATCACCCTCACCCACGGCCGGGTGACGAGGTGTGAGGCTACCAGAATTTCGAGTTGACCTGGCGCCGGGTCAACCAAAACATTACACCATCCGGCGCTGGGTGGATCACAAAGGAGCATTTTAAAATGAGTCACCCGGAACCGGCTGGACTAAAATATGACATGACCCGGCGCCGGGTGAAGAATTTAAATGAATTTTAAATAATTCTTCAGTGAGGGTCATACGATATATATATAAGTTTGGAAAAGAAAAGGAGGGAGGACGATTCTGAGCCCTAGAAGATTTATTCCAAATTCTCTGGAGCTGAGGGAGAGCATTCTGAAAGCAAATCTAAGATGACTGAAGGCGTAGTGATGCTGAATCTCTCTATTCTTCCAGTACTTTTCTTTCTTTAGATTTTATTTAGATGCTTTGGGAGATTATTTTTATGTTGAATTTAAGAACTATGTTTATGCGTAGCTAATCTTCCCAGTTAGGGATAGGGATGTAGTCTAACTGGGAATGATTAGAGTTTACTCTAGATTATGACTCTTGTTTCTGATTGAATTTTTCTAATATATGTATGTTTTATTATATCTATCTCTTTTGTGCTTTATTGTGAATTTTGTGATTGGCCACCATGAAATTCATTCTGTGGGTAAGCTTGATAGACTAGAAGTTGAAGAGCAAACCTAAACTTAGAGAGATAGACATAAACAACAATTCTAGTGATAGAATTAGGTGTTTATGGTGATTTTAGTTATAACTTCAAGGTTTAATTAGGAATTTTAGTTGCACAAGAGTGAATTAAAACCTAATTAAATACAAACTAATTGACTGGAAGGTAATTAGGATAATTTAGAAATAACTGTCACTATAATTATAGAATGAGTCAAGTTATGAGTAACTTTAATTGTCCCAAGAAGATGAAACCCAATTCTCTAACACTCTCAGTGATTGAATCAAATCCAAATAGTTCCTTTTATTGTTAATTTCTCTTAGTTTAATATCCGATTAAGTTTCACAAATTGTTTGTGTTGACTGAAATTATTTAATTGAGTAAATCACAATCTCCCTTGGGTTTGACCTCTGGAATACTCTAGAGATTTTCTTTTATTACTGCGATCGACCCTGTACACTTGCAGGATTTCCGATTAACAATCATTTCGTATCTTATCTATTCTTATATGATTACACATTCATCACCACATTCTCATCTCTACTACCTCTGCTACGACTAAATATTATACATTTTTTAAAAACATATCATTGTAGCATCTTAAACTTTATTAAAGTTATACAATTTTGTAGTTTATACAAACCTTTAAAAATATAGAAAAAGGTTTGTATAATTTTAAAAAATTTTAAACAAAATATAATTTTATTTTTTTAGCTTTCGAGATTTTGGGATAAAGGCCAATTGTAAGGCCTGGAATTGATAACACTAAATTTTTATATTTCTCTGAATGCGTTATATCAAATTTTATTTGTTATATTGATATATTGATTATTAAATAGCTTTTAATTTGTTTAAATTTTATGAAATTTATTAAAATATCTCTTTCACAACTTATCCAAATATCCTGTGAAATACAAGATATCAAATCATAATATCAAATTATAAGTAATAGCATTAATTTTTAAGGAAGGGACAAGAATTGCTAAAACATAATGTTATGTTTGAATACGTAAATGTAAAAAATCTCTGCGGGAATTTTTCTAGCCCTGGCTCAATATGAATTAATTAAAGTCTAAAGTGGTAACTAAATACCACATATGGTTTAAAAAAATATAAAATTATAACATCTTAAACTTTATTAAAGCTATACAATTTTGTATTTTATACAAACCTTTAAAAATATAGAAAAAGGTTTGTATAATTTTAAGAAATTTGAAACAAAATATAATTTTATTTTTATGTTAATTTTGTGTAGCTTTTGAGATTTTGGGTTAAAGACCTACAGTAAGGTCTCAAAGTGATAACACTAAATTTTTATACTTTTATTATAAATTATTCACTGAACCTATCTGACATCTTTGTGAGATATGAGTTTCTTATATTTAGTATTTTTAATAAAAAAATATAGTCAAATTGAATTTAATTGGATAAAAGTAATTTTTAAATTTGGTTATTTTCTGACACTTTTTGACACTATATAGCATTAATTCTAGTTAAACCTAGTTAATTTGTTTACCCTTATAACATGCGTCATCACAAATGACCAAGTATAAAATTTCACTTCTAACTTCAAGAGAAAAAAAAAAGACAATGCTAAATTATCACATAAATCATAAAACATAGAGGGAAAGATCATGTAATTTAATAAAATACAAATATAAACATATAATTCACTTTTTATTTTTAGGTCGGATAAAATAAAGGTTTTAAAATAAAAGAAAATTCATATAATTTAAAAAAAAAATAGAATAATTTTTTAATACTTTTTGTGGATGAAAACTTGATTTCAAATACAATTGTGAACATCTTATTTTGTCCGAAAAAAAACAAAGATAATAAAAAATTAAAAAAATAGAAGAAATAAAACAAAATTCCCCTAGGGAAATTAATAATTATAATTTAATTTTAAGATAAATGTAAATCTTCCAAAATCTAAAAATCACTCTTTGAATCCAATTTTTTCTTTCTAGAATTTGAGATCTACAATTTCAAATAAAGAAAAAAAAGAAAAAATAAATTTAAAATTAAAATCCAAAACTTTTTAGTCTTAGAAGAAAATTTAAAAAAAAATTCAAAAAATAATAAATATATAAATAAATAAATAATACATTCTCTCTAGAATTTCCTTTAATCTGAATGGAAAATCTCTGTTAAAATTCCAAAAAGATAACTTTACAAATTCAATCTCCATTCTTTGAGAAGTTTCAAGAATCCTATCTCTTTTTTATTTTTTTTCCCTAAAAAATCAATCAAATCATTTTCTTTTTTTAAAAAAATAAAAATGAAACCCTATCTTTATATTTTTAAAAAGAAAAAAACAAGAGAAAAATCTCATCTCGTTATTTTTTCTTTTATTCAATCTTTCTCATTTAAGATTTTAAAACTAGAAAAAAAAAAATTTCTTTTTTATAATAAAAAAATAAAGACAAAAAACAAGAAATAGAGTAAAACACAAGCATTACTCTGCATCTCATTCTCCAATTTTGCCCTAGCCTAATTACCGAGGGCTCAGGTGTGAACGAGAAGGGAGTAGAGAAAGCCTGAGAGGGGAGCAGGGAGTCTGAGAGAGCAACAGCACGCAAGCACGGAAAAGACAGAGAGAGACATGCATGAGAATGAGAGATAGAGGGAGGATGCGTGAGAGGAAAGCAAAACCTAGGAAGTTTGGGGCTGAAAAGGCAAGAGTCCCAATTTCAGAGGCTGAGGGATAGCCGATTGAAAGGAGACGGAGAGCATGATGGAGTGGGAAGGAGAGGTAAAGTCGTGCGAGAAACTGAAGGAGCGAGCAGAGGGAGCTAGAGCTCAAAGAAAAAGGATCGAGGGTTTGGCACAGAAAAGCGAGAAGCAGAGGGCCACGCAAGCTCGCAAAATAAGGGAACAAAGGATGTCACAAGGATTGGAATGGATCAAATTCCGGTACTCACATAGGTAATGACTTCGCACTCTCCTTTCTTTACTGTTTGCTTCAATGTTGAGATGAATGGCTGAGCATGACACTTCTTGGTTGGCACTAAATGTGTGTATGAAAACTATGCTTTGCTTCTTGCACACATGCTGGCTTTTTCCTGAATCGTTTTAGCATTTGGGTCTTCAAAGATTGTATAGCATCCTGTTCTATGCTTGCATGACAAATGTTTGACAAAATGCCCATAAGGATTTCACTTGTTTAAGGAATCGTATTTTATGAAATGTGATGTTTGGTTATGTCTCTTCTTAAAGCTCATCACATCCTTTAAAGCGTGGTCATGCTATTGGAAGTTGAGAGTTAGAGAGCATAGTAGTTAAGTTGTCATTTTCCCTTTACTGAAACTCATTTAATTTTGGAGGCTAGTGAGCCCTTTTTCCTTTTGGTTTCCATTTGTGAATCCGAATACTTTTGGGATGATGCTATGCCACTTGGTATATTTTAATGGTCTCAGATATCATACACTCACGTTGGGTCATTTGGGCAAAACTTGGGGATGTTCTATCGCTAATTCTCTTGTCTTGCTTAAGTTTAATGAAATGCTCAGTCAACTTTGGTTTTGCATGGGGAGGCATGTTTTAAGTGTCATATTAATGTTCTTGTTTCTAGCCCCAAGTCATGCCCATTACACCTTACTTTGACATTATAAGCTTGTCTTTGCTATCACAAACTTGGTGGATCTGTATTATGCTTAGAAAGACTATCATAGGTTCACGCTCTTTGCATATGATGTGATTGGTTGCTGCAAACGTTCGTTTGCTTTTAAACACCTAAAGTGGTCGTGTGACCAAGTCTTTCTAGGGAAACCTTGACTTTATTGCTGTATATCTTCATTTAGTTGTCGGCTTAAACTTTTAGAGTGGTTTTGTGATCATAATTTTCTGTACCTAAACGGTAAGTTGGTTGCTGCATGTTTATACATCATTATAGGGTTGGAAAATGACCATATGGCTACATTTTTCTTACCAAGAAAGTTCTGATTTGGCTGTTGCATGTTTGGATACTTTTATTGACAATAAGAAACAATCACATATCATGAGTTTCTATCATAAACTTTGGATTTATTACTATATGGGTATAGTGCGGTTTTAAACCTTTAAAATGTCCATTTGACTACGTTTTCCATGAAAAGGCTCAGTCATCTAGTTGTATGTATAGTTCTTGGTTTGAATATGAAGTGTTTCCTTTTAGGCCATGTTTATACACAAATCATGCATTCTATTGCTCTATTTGCTCTCACATGAAAGGAATGTATTCATCCACCTTTTTTTGGCTCAAATCCCCTGCCTTTTTGTGGTTGTGAGGTTGTTGATTCTTTCTTTAACCTAAAAGGATAATCCATGGCAACATCTGTATGGAGGAATAATGATTTGGACTTCTTAAGCGCTAATAGTTTCGGTCTTCTATAAAGAAATATCATTCTGGACGCGTTGGCTTAATTTTAAGGTGAATACTATAATCCATTCCTTTTTTATCTTTTTCGAGCACTATTGGAGCATGAACCAAGTTTGAGAAAAATCAAGGCCATTATCATCAAGCCAAGCATGAGAAATGGAAGCTATCATCTTCAAAGCAAAGGAAAAAGAGAAGAAAATTTAGTTTGTTTCTTTATCTCATCTCCTATAAATATTGTTGTAGTAATATTAGAAGTAATGTATTTTGCATATTAACACATACCATTACAAAATCATACATGTTTTAAACATTTGGCATAATATATGTTCTTTTATTTGCTTTTAAAAAATTGGTCATGAAGGTTTTTAGAGCTTTCGTAGACCTCTAAAACAGTCATTCTGTGTGAGCCTATGGAGCTGCACGAGTGTATCGTGAAGGTATATTTATAATAGGTCCTAATGATCTTTCCCTTCAAAATTTTATTTTCTCATAAAAAATAAATAAAATAATAAAATGAATAAATAAATAATTGACTTAATAATTACACCATATGAGTTTTTGGAACCCACGCAAGTATCTAAGTTTACTAAGTTATCGCGAATTCATGTAAATATATCAGTTAAATAACTTTCTTTTAAGAAAATGATTATATTTCATAAAAAAAATAAATTATGATAACATAACAAGTTTTTTTCCAATTTTATTTAAAAATGTATAATAAAATCATCATTTGAAAATTGAAGAATACTAGTATTTTCTAAATTTTTGCTTTAAATGTATAATAAAATCTTTTCACTGCGAGGTTTAGAACTTTTACAGGTAATTAAGGAATCGATTTATCGGGCATGACTGTGAGTCTGCAACAGATAGATTGATTTTCCATTTTAAAGAAAACTTTTCAAAAGTATAAAAAATATGATGGTTTTTCAAAAGTCAAAAATAAATAAAGGTATTTTTAAAAAAACTAAAGAAAAATAAATAAGATTTTCGAATAAAATAAAATAAGCATAAGTAAGTAGAATTAAATTATCTTTTTACAAATTAAAACATATCAATCCAATCTCAGAAAATTATTTTGTTTGCAAAAAGTTGAATTATTTTCAATCAACTTTCTCCTATTACAAAATTATACAAAATTATAATTAAAAAAATGTTCTTCAACTGACACGTATTTCTAGCCTGAACTACATGAATTTTAATCCCCATCGCAGGGAAGGTATGTCTCAAACTCTGATTCTGGGTCAAGTCCGCACTTATAAATAAATAAATATTTCCCAAATTTTCTCAATTCCTTTTTTCCCATTTTTTCTTAAATCTCCTTAATTTTTAATTTAATTTATTCTCTTTATTTTGTTTTCCAAATTTCTCAAATTTTCTTAATTTTTTATTCTACCTTTATTCTCACATGTGAATGATAAAAGGAAAATCAAAATACTTTTAAAGTCATATTAATTTGCACAATCAACGTAAGGTAACCATTCCTAGGAACGGGTGTCTTGGAGTGCCTAACAACTTCCACACGCATAATCGACTCCCGAATCCAACTCTAATTACACAGACCATTCTTTTCCTCCTTAATTCAATTTACCAAGATTTTTCCTCAAAATTTTGATAGCTACTTCTCACAAGTCAATTTCCATCAAGAAACCCGATTTGTCTCACTCCTGTCTCTTTTTACTTTTGTCACATTTGTCCAGATGCAACAACAATGCAAAAGTTTTGAGGATCACTTATCATAATTTTGGCAAATATAAGTATTAAACAATGTTTTCATAATCCATAAGGATTGAAGTAGAGTCACTAAAGGTTTAAGGTCATATGATTAATATAATTATATATATATAAATTTTTCTTATTTGAAGTTCCTAATCTAACAATGAATTGAAATTAAGCTATATATTAAAAAGAATAAAATATATTAACCTCCCCTCAGTATTATTGAAGTTATAAAGACCTTCCCTCAGTATTACTGAAGTAATAGAGATCCCCCTCTATTTTCAAAACATACACTCCAATTTAATACCATTTAATAATATTCTTTTTTTTCATAAGAAAGAACGCACAAACTACTTAGCTAGTAGTCCCAATACAATGACCCGAGTCGATACTAAGAGCATTTAAAATAAAAACAAAGGGCATAAGAAATCAAGTAATCCCCAACAAACAACTAAGAGCCTCTTTTGCAAGCAAGTTAGCTACCCCATTTGTCTCATGGGGACTCCAGGTAAGGCTTGCGTTCCATTCATGTTCCAACAATTCTTGAAGTTCTTGCAACAGTTCTGCATCTTGACTCTCCTCCATGACACCCCTCTTGTCGGCCTCCACCAACTCCATGCAATCTGTCTCAACAATAACCTCACTCTACTTCATGTCCCATGCGATCTTCAAGCTCCAAATCGCTCCCCAAAGCTTAGCTTGGAAGCTGCTACCCTCCCCAATATTAAACATAAAACCTCCTAACATCTCTCCCACATGATTTCTTGTAATCCCTCCACATGTTGCACATAAACTATGGCCGTTGTAAGCACCGTTGACGTTGAACTTGATAACCCCATCGGGAGGGGTTCTCCAACCTTCCTCATCCACCCCCGCATGTCCTGTTGACTATAACGAGACACCCGACCATTGAACTACTGCCCTTACTTTCACGATAACATCATTGGGTCTAGCCTCAATACCCTCAAACACATGACAGTTCCTAGTCAACTAGATTTGTTAGTAAGCAATAGTAAACCATGTATCCCATCTCACTCCACTCATCATCTCCCTCTTCCGAAGGTTCCAAAAAAACCAACATTCATGCTCATTCCTGGAGAAGAACACGTGCCTCAGTTTCACAGGTAGTAGCAGTTGCCAAACCCCCTTGCCACTTTGCAATATCTTATAGCATGCAGCAATGACTCCATAACACCATCACACACTGAGCAATACTCCAACATTACAAGACTGCGTCGAACTCAAGCTTCGTTTGTGGGAATCCTACCTCGAGCATAGAGCCATAAGAAGACCCTACAATGTTGAGGAACTTGAGCCTCCAAATATATTGCCATAACCCCTGTCGCCTTCTGTCACCATTCAGGCACAGACTCGTGTAGGTCAATTTGGTGGAGAAAACCCCTATGCTAGTCCACTTCCATATAGGCACGTCCTCATTAATTGTCGCTATGCAGCTACCCCTCAACCCTAGCAATCTCGCGAAGCATGGATTCCAGGAGCACTTGTGCAAATCTTTCCCATTTCCAACCACCTAAGTCCATAATGAAATCTTTAACAAACAGCTCCAAATCCTCCTCTGAAACCTGAGACATCACTAACTCAATCAAGGGTTCTTGATGTGAACCCAACTATCCCTCCAGAACCTTATCTTGTGTCCACTACCCACCCTCCATGCAGTGTTATGTACAATATTATCCCATTGACTCTTAATGCTTTGCCAAGCCTTGGACCCATTTTGCCTATTGTCAATGTTAGGAATAATATCATTCCGACATTTATATTTTTCTCTCAAAAATCTCACCCATAAAGCATCTCTCTTCTTTATAAGACCCCATCCTAATTTCATCATGAAGGCACTATTTTGTGTATACGCGTGATGGAGACCCAACCCTTTTACATCCTTCCTCTTACATACATCGTTCCAAGAGACGGGGTGTATCCTCTTCTTAGTCGCATAAACAGGGATGACACTAAAGTATGTCTAGCTGCTAGCAACAAGGTCTTTACTTTCCAACTTGTTAACCGACAATCCATTTTCTCCAATATGTACTTATAAGTATCCTTTGACACCCTTTCATGATGGAGAGGAACCCCCAAATATTTTCCCAGATTAGACATTGGCTTAAAGCCAAGAAATTTACTGATCTCCATTCTTCTATTATGATTCACACTATTAGAGAAAAATATGTGAGATTTTTCATTACTAACCTTATCACCAGATGCCACACAAAAATCATCAAGGCATGCCTTTAAAAGACCTGTTTGCTCTAAATTGCTTCCGCAAAAAGAATGAGGTCATCAGCAAAGAAAAAATGTGATACCGCCGTGCCTTTCTTCTTAAGTCTGAACAGTAACCAGTTCCCCTTGACTTCATTACGGATAAGATACGCCAATTTCTCCATTATAAGAACAAACAAACATATGGAGACATGAGGTCTCCTTGACGGATATCTCTGGTGGGATTAAAAACAATACCTTTGTGGCCATTCTATAGCCACTGAAAAGTTAGCAAAAGCAATGCATTGATGCACTACCTCACATATGTAGTGGTAGGCGTAGTTCCTCCAAACGTCTCAACACAAAACTCCATCTCGCCCTATCATACGCTTTTTCAAAGTCTATCTTGATGGCCATAAATCTCTTCTTCCCCTTCATAGTGTGCATAGAATGAATGATCTCTTGCATAAGGGCAATGTTATCCACCCCTTGCCTTCCGGGAACAAAGCTACACTGATTTGGAGACACCACCAGCGCCATAAGCTACTTCAATCTAGTAAAGATAATTTTAGTGAGAATCTTCTATATGACATTACAAAGGCTAATAGGGCGGAAGTCCCTAATAGTCTCTAGTTTGTCCCCCTTAGGAATAAGCACAATGTCCGTGCCATTTATCCAGAATATCTCCATAGGATTTGCAAACATAGCCTTAACCATATCTACCATAGACTACCCTACTACCTCCCATTAGCTCTAAAAGAATAAAGGATTTAACCCATCCGGCCCTGGTGCTTTCAATGGCTCCATGGCAAAAAATGCTTGTTTAACTTCCTCGCTTGCAATTCCCTTTCAAAAATACACCACCATCTCGGGGTTGACATCAGGGAAGCTACTTCCAAACGTAATATTCGTTGCTTCTATCCCATTATCTGTAAGCAAATTTTTTAAAAAAATCTGTACCAACCTACATAATTGCCTCATCTTCGTACAACCACTCCCCATCATCCCTTTTAATGGAAGAAATTCTATTTCTTCTCCACCTACTATTGGTCATCGAGTGAAAAAAGTGGGTAATCTTGTCCCCAGTCATATACCAATTGCACCTCAACCGTTGAAGCCACATAATTTCTTCTTGTACCAAAATTTCTTTAACCTGCAACCAAAGGTGATCTCTCCTCTCCTCAAGAACCTGGGAGGACCCTTCTCTAGCTATTCGTTTATTCAAAATATCCATCCCTTGCAGTAGCTCCACTTTCCTCTTATTCACATCCCCGAAAACCTCTCGATTCCACTTTCTAACTTCGTGTGTAAACTCCTGCACGTTCTCCTCCCATCCCCTACTATCGTTCCATGTCACTTTCACAAAATCATGGAACCCTTCATGGACAACCCATGGCGAAAAGAACTAGAATGGACGCTCTCTCCCGCGACCCTTCTCTTCGTTTTCACATTGAATCAACAAAGGTACATGGTCCAACTTGTACTTTGGGAAATGTAGTACTGATACCTGAGGAAACTATAACTTCTTCCCCTACTCCAAGTGAACGGTGGCCCTTGGAACCCAACATCAATCATACCCAAGTCTGAGACCCACTGCTTGAACAACCTATCTGCTGGGATCTTCTTCTTGGTGATAGAACGTCATTCATCCATGCTTAAAGTGGCATTAAAGTCCCCACCTATACACCATCCACCATGCACCCCTGATATGATATTAGAGAGTCGTGTCCATAATTCCCTTCTTTAACATAATTCGAGCTCCCATAAACTATAGATAAACTCCACTCATCTGGCAAGCCTTTATTCATGACCCCATGCAAAACTTGGTGATGCTTTATAGAAACCTGAAAATCCAACTCAGCTACCCAAAAACACCAATTACCCCTTATTGTACCCAATGACATCAACCACCTCCATGTTAGCAAATACAACCTTCTTAGTTATCTGTACTGCCTTCTCACTCTTTTGGTGTGGTTCCAAAATAGCTAAGAATCCTATGTTGAATTTTTTCTTTAATTCAATAAGCAGCTACAGAAAGTGCTTACTTCCCGATCCTCTCAAATTCCAAAGTATGTAGTTCATCATAAAATAATAAAATGATGGGATATTAGCACGAAAAGGCACTAGATCTACGCAAGATCAGAGCTATGACCCACACCCACTACATGGGTATTTTGGTCCACCATATCACCATTTGCACTTTGGCTCGATAGTGGATTTAACCGAATGACAAAATGCCTTACGTTATGCCATCCTGGGTCAATGGGATCATCATCAGCATGCAAGATATCACTATGCCTTAATGTTACTTCAACCTAGCTTCTTCTTAAGCCTAGGTGTCTCGGCCCCATTCTCCCCCCTTAGTATATCAATTTCCATCCTATTAGGTTCATTAATTACCGCCCCCATCATTTTTCACATTAGGAGCATCCAAGCCCAAGCTTTCCCTGCCCGTATAATATCACCCATGGCACTAATTTCTTGCTTCCCTTGGATTTTGTGTGCCTAGAATAGCCCATTCCGTTGCCCATATTAGTAATTTCTTTAAGTGGGACCCGAGATACTCCTTCCCACATCTCCTTCCCACCCTCCTCATCCTCCTTCTACATTAATGTTAAAAAGCGATATCCATGCATATTCATTCATGAACCTCCCCCAACGTCTCTCTGAGAATTGTGCACCTTCCCATCCAATTCTCCATACCCCCGAGGATGTCGCTGGCATGTAACCATGTTCCATTCACTCATCTTGGGCTTCTCTAGCAACCCTTGCTCCCCTCTGTTCACCGGAGAAGACAAAGATGATCCTAATGTAGCTCCCTGAGCAGTTTTATCAGCATCGTTCTTAGTGGGGCAATGATCGGAATCATGCCCTTATTTTCCACTTAAGAAACATATAAGATGAATTCCTTCATATTCAATCAGTCTTTCCTTCCCATTTATTAAAATAATCAGCAACAATGCTTCAATCTGATCAAGTTCAATGCAGATGCGAGCAAAGTGACCCTTTTTCCCATTGAGCGTAGTCATATCCAGTTTGATGACTTTTTTGATCTGTCTGCCCAGCACAATCAGAATTCCCTTATTATAATAATCCATTGGAAGTTTCGGAATATGAACCCACCCGCGATCTTGCAGATCTTCTCTTCTTCAGGATCAAAGTCCTCCTTCCTCCTTTGCACTGTGAAGTAGTGAACCTGTATCAACCACGGCCCTCTGGTAAGAGCCAAGTTGTAGTCCAACTTGCTCTTAAACTTAACCAAAAAGAATTCTGCTCTAATATCAATAGTTTCCACAAGCCCCTGTCTTCCCCAAAGTTGTTGAAGTTTTAGTTCCAAGTATTCTACATTAGTCACGTGTCCCAACAGTTTCACAAAGAGAGCCCGATTCCACCTCTTTGCCAACTTTGCCTTCATCTTCATCAGAATGGTCACGTTCGAACCCCTCATTGTTTGTTCGACATTGATCTTCTCCTTCCAAAGATCATTGCTCCACTAATCTTCTTCCTTCTCCTCCTCGTCTTCATCGTTTGACTCACTCTCACAGTGCAAACTTTCTTGTATGACTTCTTCTGCATGTCTCCAATATCTAAGCCCTTCTCTTCCTTCCCAGACTTGTCATCCTTGTCCCTCATCCACTCCTCCTCACGAGGGACCATGCTGAGATCGTTAGAGAACACATTGTCACATGTATGTACCTTTTTACGACTCCTGTCCAGAGCATCAGCCTCTTTCGGCGTTCTTGCCGCTCTCTCCCATTTCAAATTTCCAAATTTGCTTATTCACTATTTAATAATATTCTATAAAACTCTAGTTTAACACCGTTTAATAATATTCTATAAAAGATTATGTAATACATTTTTATCAATTAAAATTTATATTAAAATTACTTAAAATTATTAATTTAGCCTTATAATTAAAAATCTCTACTTTATATCCCCAAAATAAAAACAAATTTAAAATATTTATAAAATTTATTTTCTATTGATATGATATTAAAAATAAAAAATATTTAATAAATATTTTTAAAGAATTCATTATAGTAATATTTAAAAAAACATTTGAGATATTAATTACAAATTAATAATAAAATAAGAATAGGTTAAACAATCAATATAAATATTCCTTATAGTATAAGTAAAAAAAAAATTGTTGGAAATATTCCTAAATAAATATTTATGTTAGAGAGGATGTAGGAATAAATATTTATGTTAAAGAGGATGTTTTGATTAAGAAAAATATTAAATTTTGTGAGTTAACAGTTTGATCAAAATGGAATTTCAAGAGAGAAAGAGAGATTTGTATAACACAACATTTGATTCAAGGGATGTTTGTATATATTTTCAAAATGAATGGAAGATATCTATAATTTAGGCAAAATATATGGCACCAAATTTTACTTTATTAAAAATGATAACTATGAAATGGAATAAATTAGAAATAAACATTTTAACAAAAAATTAATAACATTTGTGCACTATAGAAATTTTGTAAGTGAAATCTTAACATATTAATAACAACCTAACTTAATTAACATTTTAAACTAAATAATACTAATTTATCAATCCATCATCTATCATAAAAACTTGATTCAAGGTCACTTATCATGATTTTGCCAAATTTAAGTATTAACCAGTGTTTTTATAATTGAAGCAGATATTGAATTGGACGAAGCAAATGTTCTAATTAAGGTATAATGATTATAAAAATATATATGAAAAAAAAAGTTAGACGTTCTTTGATTTTTTCATAATTGAAGCTATATGATAAAAAAGTAAATATATTAACCTCTCTCAGTATTAGTAGTATTGAAATTATATAAACCTCCAATCTATTTACAAAATATAACACTTTTTAGTGCAATTTTTAACAATATTCTATTAAATTTTATACTAAAATATTTTAAAATTACCAATTTATTCTTATAATATAAAATCTAAAATAATTTCTATCCAAAAAAATGTAAATAAATTTAAATAATACATTATAGTTATATTTAAATAAATACATTTGAAACTATTAAATAAAAATTAATAAAATAAAAATATGTTAAATTAACCAATGGAGATGAAACATAAAATAAATGTACAAACCAATAATGCGCTTATTTTAAATTCTATGCAATATTCTTGAAAATTACAATGTTAAAAAAATTGTTGAAAATGTTCCTAAATAAATTAACTATGTTAAATATTTTGATAAAGAAATGACTGGTGAATCGAAATGGAATTATAACATAACTTTTAATCTAATGAGTTTTCAAAATAGAGGGAAGCTATGTACAAGGGAGGTCGGTCACATGATTTTACTTTATTAAAAATTATAAGCATGAAATAAAATAAGTTAAAAATAAACATATTTACAAAACAGAAGTTCATAATATCTAATCTACAATAAGACTATATATTAAAAGAAGTAAAATATATTGATGTCCCTTAGTATAATTGAAATTACAAAAATGAGATTACCCTCTCTATTTTCAAAAAATGGTCCATTTTTTTATCAATTAATACTAAAAACTTAAAATTATCAATTTCTACCCAACAAAATATAAATAAATTTAAAATATTTATAAAATGTATTTTCTATTTGATTTGATATTAAACATCTCAGATATTTATTAAATAATTTTAAATAATTAATTATAGAAACATTTTAAATAAATACATTTGAGAATATTAAATTAAAAATTAATAAAATAAAAATATGTTAACCTAAAATATAAAATAAATGTAAGTTAAAAAGTTAAAAATATTACAAAGTTAAATAAATACATATGAAAATATTAAATTAAAAATTAATAAAATAAAACATGTTAAACCAATACGTTGAATAATGTGAATTATCTTGCATTCTATCATATATTTTATTTTGGTTGAAAATTAAAAAATTTAAAAAAATTGATAGAGTTAACAATTTTATTGACTATTTTGTAGGAAAATAAGATATATGTTAAAAGGTGTTTTGTATATGTTTCCAAAATATAAATCACAAAAACTTTACTCTAATCCAAAACACTGACCCGAAGGCCCCAATTCCAAGGAAAAGTACTCAATTACCCAAAAACTTACTGGGTTACAAACTAATTTCTTTAAAATATTTATCATCTATATTTTTCATTGATCTAATATTAAAAAATAAATTTTTCCAATGAATTTCATAATCTACCAATGAATTGAAATTAAGCTATATATTAAAAAGAATAAAATATATTGACCTCCCCTCTATTATTAAAGTTAGAGAGTTCCCCTCTATTTTCAAAACATACAGTCCAATTATTAACACAGTTTAATAATATTATGTAATACATTTTTTATCAATTAAAATTTATATTAAATAACTTAAAATTATTAATTTACCCTTATAATCTAAAACTATTTAATTTATATCCTACAAAATCAAAACAAATTTAAAATATTTATAAAATGTATTTTCTATTGATATGATATGAAAAATAAAAATATTTAATAAATAATTTTAAAAAATTCATTATAGTAATATTTAAAAAAACATTTGAGAATATTAATTACAAAATTAATAAAATATGAATATGTTTAACCAATCAAAATAAGACTTTGATCTCATTCTAGTTGAAAAATAAAAAGCAAAAAAAAATTTGTTGGAAACATTCCTAAATATCATATTAATATAGTAATATTTATGTTAAAGAGGTTGTTCTTATTAAGAAAAATATTAAATTTTGTGAATTAACAGTGTATTAACTATTTAGTGAATCAAAAGGAATCTCGATTGTATATTTCAAAATGAAGGAAAAATATCTATAATTTAAACAAAATATGAATAAAAATTTCACCATTAACTTCAAAGAAAAAAAAAAGATACTGCTAAATTATCAAATAAATTATAAAAAATAGAGGGAAAGATTATGTAATTTAATAAACCAATAAAATACAAATATAAATATATAATTTTAATATAAGAGTAAAATAAAGGTTCTAAAATAAAAGAAAATTCATATAATTTTAAAAAATAAAAAATAGAATAATTTTTAAATTTTTTTTTTTGGTGAATCGCGGTGTATTAAGGATTTAACCCTCAATTAATTTGAAAACTTGATTTCCAATACAAGAGAATCAATTATCATAATTTTATTAAATATAAGTATTAAACAATGTTTCATAATCAATATGGATTGAAGTAGACAAATCACTAAAGATTCAATGATCATCTAACTAAGATCATATAGGTAGTGATTAAAATAATTATATATATGTAAATTTTTCTTAATTGAAATTCATAATCTACCAATGAATTGAAATTAAGCTATATATTAAAAGGAATAAAATATATTGACCTCCCCTCTATTATTAAAGTTAGAGAGTTCCCCTCTATTTTCAAAACATACAGTCCAATTATTAACACAGTTTAATAATATTATGTAATACATTTTTTATCAATTAAAATTTATATTAAATAACTTAAAATTATTAATTTACCCTTATAATCTAAAAATATTTAATTTATATCCTACAAAATCAAAACAAAGTTAAAATATTTATAAAATGTATTTTCTATTGATATGATATGAAAAATAAAAGTATTTAATAAATAATTTTAAAAAATTCATTATAGTAATATTTAAAAAATATTTGAGAATATTAATTACAAAATTAATAAAATATGAATATGTTTAACCAATCAAAATAAGACTTTGATCTCATTCTAGTTGAAAAATAAAAAGCAAAAAAAAATTTGTTGGAAACATTCCTAAATATCATATTAATATAGTAATATTTATGTTAAAGAGGTTGTTCTTATTAAGAAAAATATTAAATTTTGTGAATTAACAGTGTATTAACTATTTAGTGAATCAAAAGGAATCTCGATTGTATATTTCAAAATGAAGGAAAAATATCTATAATTTAAACAAAATATGAATAAAAATTTCACCATTAACTTCAAAGAAAAAAAAAAGATACTGCTAAATTATCAAATAATTATAAAAAATAGAGGGAAAGATTATGTAATTTAATAAACTAATAAAATACAAATATAAATATATAATTTTAATATAAGGGTAAAATAAAGGTTCTAAAATAAAAGAAAATTCATATAATTTTAAAAAATAAAAAATAGAATAATTTAAAATTTTTTTTTTGGTGAATCGCGGTGTATTAAGGATTTAACCCTCAATTAATTTGAAAACTTGATTTCCAATACAAGAGAATCAATTATCATAATTTTATTAAATATAAGTATTAAACAATGTTTCATAATCAATATGGATTGAAGTAGACAAATCACTAAAGATTCAATGATCATCTAACTAAGATCATATAGGTAGTGATTAAAATAATTATATATATGTAAATTTTTCTTAATTGAAATTCATAATCTACCAATGAATTGAAATTAAGCTATATATTAAAAGGAATAAAATATATTGACCTCCCCTCTATTATTAAAGTTAGAGAGTTCCCCTCTATTTTCAAAACATACAGTCCAATTATTAACACAGTTTAATAATATTATGTAATACATTTTTTATCAATTAAAATTTATATTAAATAACTTAAAATTATTAATTTACTCTTATAATCTAAAAATATTTAATTTATATCCTACAGAATCAAAACAAAGTTAAAATATTTATAAAATGTATTTTCTATTGATATGATATGAAAAATAAAAATATTTAATAAATAATTTTAAAAAATTCATTATAGTAATATTTAAAAAAACATTTGAGAATATTAATTACAAAATTAATAAAATATGAATATGTTTAACCAATCAAAATAAGACTTTGATCTCATTCTAGTTGAAAAATAAAAAGCAAAAAAAAATTTGTTGGAAACATTCCTAAATATCATATTAATATAGTAATATTTATGTTAAAGAGGTTGTTCTTATTAAGAAAAATATTAAATTTTGTGAATTAACAGTGTATTAACTATTTAGTGAATCAAAAGGAATCTCGATTGTATATTTCAAAATGAAGGAAAAATATCTATAATTTAAACAAAATATATTTCACAGAATTTTACTTTTTAAAATAAATAAGCATAAAATGGAATAAATTAGAAATAAACAAAATCTTAACATATTAATTAATTAACTTATTAATCAATCATCTACCATAAAAACTTGATTAATATCAACTTGATTAATATCAGTTTTTGAGAATGTTTTCATAATTGAAGCGGAAATTGAATTGAACAAGCATGGTTCAATCATGATTATAATAACATATATGAAAAAAAAACTTAGGCTACCAATAGCTTTTCTAATTAATAAATTGAAAAGAGTAAAATATATTAATTTTGCTTAGTATTATGAAATTATATAAACCTGTCTATTTACAAAAATATAACACTTTTTAGTCCAATTTTTTTAACACCATTTAAGAATATTACCCTTATTACTAAAATAATTTAAAATTATCAATTTACCCTTATAATATAAAATCTCTAATTTCTATCCAACAAAATCTAAATAAATTTAAAATATTTATAAAATATATTTCTATTGTTCTAATATTAAAAACCTAAAATATTAAATACATTTGAAACTAAATAATTTTAAAATTTAAAATAATTTCTATCATTAAATTAAAAATTAATAAAATAAAAATATGTTAAATCAACCAATATAAATAAAATATAAAATAAATGTATTATTTATATTATCAGCTAAAATATCTTAAAACATTAAAAATCAAACATTTTACAAACGTTAAAAAAATTGTTGGAAATGTTTTTAAATAAATAATTATGTTAAAGATAAAGAAAGATATTTTGATAAAGAAAAATATTAAATATATTGAGCTAACTGTTTGGTGCATCAAAATGGAATTCATAAAATTTTGGGTATATTTTCAAAAATAGAATAAGTTAAAAATAAACATATTTACAGAAGTTCATAATCTGCGAATAAGAACCGTCGGTATAATTATAATTTAAAAAAATATAAAGACCACCTACTCTCTATTTTCAAAAAACAGTCCTATTTTTAACACCTTTTTTAATCAATTAATACTAAATAAATTTATAAAAAAATTAATACTAAAAACTTAAAATTATCAATTTCTATCCAACAAAATCTAAATAAATTTACAATAATTATAAAATATACTTCCTATTGATATCTAAGATATTTTAAATGATAGGACTATTTAAATAAATACATTTGAAAATATTAAATTAAAAATTAATAAAATAAAAATGTGAAATTAAGATATAAAATAGACGTAAGACGGTGAAAAATTAATTAGATCTCATTCTAATTAAAAATTAAGAAGTTAAATAAATACATTTGAAAATGTGATATATTTTATTTTTATTAAAAATTAAAAAAATTAAAAAAAATTGTTTGGAAAATATTCCTATAAATATACAATTTGATAGAGAAAAATATTAAATTTATTATAGATATTCAAGTGAAAAGTACCCGCCCAATGTGAACCAATCTAATTAAAGTCCACTTAGACCGATTAAATCAAAATTTTGCCGTTATTTTAATATATAAAAATATATATATTTAGATTACCATTCCCTAATTTAATAACTTAAATAAATTTAAAATATTTATAAAATATATTCTTATTGACTTGATATTAAAAAAGTATATTAAATAATTTTAAATAAATATTATGTTAAATAAATACAATTAAATATTTAAATAAATAATTTGAAAATATTAAATTAAATATTAATTAAATAAAAATGTAAAACACACCATAAATATAAATAAAAATGTAAAACGCGCACCATGAATATTTTATTTGCTTTATGCAAATGCACATTTTGTTCTTAAATAAATACTTTGATAAAGAAAAATACTATTTGGTAAAACAAATGGAATAAATTGGAAAAAATTGGAAAGAAACAGAAAACAACAATTTTATGACTTAAACATAAATATCTAAAGTTATTATAAATATTTTATGAATTATTTTAACATTTATACTATAATTTATACTATAATTATATGTATAAATAATTACATAAATAATATGAATGAATTTAATGCAATATATATTATATAATATAATCCATAATATATTACCTTTTAATTATATTTTTTTATTTTTAATTATCTTGTATAATCTAAAATAATTAACTTAAACAAATAATTAATTGGTTCAACCACAATTCAGTCATGATCTTAAGGTGCTTGGGATGGAAAGAGGGAGACTCACCCGGCAGAAACAAGAATAATGTCTGGCTGTAACCTTTGCTGTCTCCAGCTCCCACAAAAGAGCGTTGTGTCACAAGACCCAGAATGAAATAAGACAATAAAAAGCCAAGTATACCAACTTGAAAAATACATCTAGATCATAAACGCTCAAAAACTCAAAAACCCATAGAACCCATGCCCTTAAGTGTTCGAAGAAGATATACATAGATATCATCCAAATTTCCAATTCCATCATACACATTTGTATATACATACACACAAACATGCCACAGATATATATATATATATATACATAGATAGTCAATGTCCCCCTGCAGGAAAAAAAAAAGTTAAGAGTGCAGCTATAACTTATGGTGTGAACTTAAGATGTGAATGGGAAAGGGAATAGGAGAGATCTCTCCCCAAACAATGACTTCAAACAGTTCTCATATCGATCCTCCTAGAAGATGCCTCTTCGCCATCTCCAGTTCCCACCTCATCAAATTTGAGTTCAGTTGATCTCAAACAAACTGATTGACAGCAACAAAAAAGAAGAGTATATATCTAACACATGTCAAAACATGCCATGTAACATGCAGAAATATATATATATATATATTTCAGTTATATATGTTTCCTTCTACTCTGCAGTTATATATGTTTCCTTCTACTCTGCAGTATGGACACCTTAAAAAAGACTTCTACCACACAAGTTATAATTTTCAAAGCAAAACCCGTGGGAGGATCATGGACCCAGTTTATAACATACACCAAAGCAGTCTAAATTATGAAATACCCAAGAAAAAAAGTATAATGCAGGTTTTATTAAGGGATATAATTCCAAACTAGATTCGAGTTAATCAGAATTAAAGAAATATTGGAAGATGATGAATCTCACCTTGCTTGGAATCAATGGCATTCCGTGAGACTTTAACCCTTTTCTTCCACCAATCCCCATTCCATGATGAATCTTACCTTGCTTGGAATACGAAAATAATGGGAAAAATTGGATTCAATTGTCAACTATAGTTCTTGGTAAATTTAACTTCCACCATATGTACCCATCTTCCACCAATCCCCATTCCATGTACATGTTGAGGAATAATTGCCTCTTCATTCTCTCCATTTTTGAAAACATCAATCTAGCAACCTGAAGTGATCAAAATGTTCCAAGAAATCATGTTATCGGATGAGAGGGTAACCCATGTAAATGGGTGTCCATTTGCAAAAGGAATACTCATTCAGTACAAAATTCTCACTGTGCATGTCAACAAGAAGTTTCAAAGCTTCATCAAAACGCTTCGTCAAAACAATCAATCTTGTTGGGCAAAGCATCATGGCATTCCATGAGCCAGTGGTCAGACTTTGTCAATGTACTTAAAATGACATTCCATAAGCATCGATCAACCTTATTCTGGATAAATATTTCTGAGGAAAACTGGGTCTTAATGACTCAAGGGACAAAGGGACAAATGATCCATGCATTGAGCTTTCAGATAATTAAGGATAGAGAATTAATGAACTCAGATTTTCCCTACCTCACAAAAGAATAACCAGATGAATATAACTATGATTGACATAGAAGAAAAGCCAAGTGTTCATAAGAGATGAGGTTTTAGAATGAAGCAGCATAGGAAATATTTAGAGATCCAAACTAACTTTTGACTTGATGAGTGGAAAGGAAAAATACATCTGGATCATCATAATGGCTATATGCATGATAAAAAGTCTACTGCAAAATCGTCCTCGTACACCACATATGCATGAGAACCTCCATAAATCATCCAAATTTCTACTTCAAAATCATCCTCGTACACCACATGCATGAGAAGCTAAGCCTCCATATCGAACACACACACAGACACATGTGGCATGCGTGGCAAGTGTGAGATATGCAACATATATACATGGATGTATATTTATATATCAATGCATATCTATAAATACACATGTGGCACACACACATAGATAGTGAAGGAAAAGAAAGTACCAAGAATTAAGTAAAAAAAGCAACAAATGTTTTTACTCAGAGGTTTGTACAAAGGCTACGTCCTTGTAACTAAACTAATTGATAGCCAACAGTTGGTAAAAAAAAAAAACGAAAGATTTGTGACAATATATATAACACATGTCAAAGGCTCTATGCAACCCTTCAAATTACCTATGGACACATCAAGGTTTATCATGTCTCCATGTCAATGAAGTATGCCAGTGATTCTAACTGCCACACAAGTTATAATTTAGTAAAACTTATTTTTGGGTTAGTTAACACCAAAATCATGGGAAGAAAAGCCAGGTGTTCATAGGAAATATTTAGAAATCCAAGCCAACTTTTGGAAAAAATACATCTGGATCATCATAGAAAGCAAATTGATTAATAACACATGCCATGGTCCATGCACACGTTGATCTTTTCCGTTCCATGCACACGTTGATCTTTTCCGTTCTTTGCATAAACATTAGAATTTATTATCCAAAGCATTTAGAAAGGATAGAATAGAAGAAACCTCCACTAAGGCTGGTTCCATAATTTGTAACTCCTGGCCCTTGATAGACAAACCATACAATCGCCAAAATCAGCCTAGCTAAAGTTAGTTTTAGAAAGCGAAATTAAAAAATAAAGAAAAAAATTACAATCAAATTTGGAATAGTTTGAATATAAAATTCAATTTTTTCCAACAAACAAATAATAAAATATTCCAATATGCCCATAAGAGTAATAAATGTATGTATCCAATGACCACCCATAGAGCCCCCTCCCCAGGTTCAGACGTATGTATTAGCACCACCATAAGATTCTAAACTAGAGACAAGAGGAGTAGCATATGTTGGTCCCAAAGCTATAAATGAAAATAAGGCCTTTCTCTGAAGCTTGATCAATAAACTATCAAAATTTAGAAGCAGAAATGTATCGATTAAATTCCATAAATTCAGCAACCAATTTAGCTCGTAATATTTATCCATAATTTTTGCTCTTTTATATCTTCTCACAATTAAATAAGAAGCAAATATGAATCAAATGAAATTAGTCAATAAATAACCATGTTTAAAACATAAAAGGAGTCTCCATAAAGAACAAAAAGAAAACCTGAAAACAACTACATAATTTTCCTCAAGCATCAAGCATTCCAAAGGGGGAAAAAGCACGAAAAGAAACCCTAAAAACAAAAAAAATGTGGTGAGACCAAATATAGTAGCTTGATAAAGAACAAGGAAGAGTCATTTTTTTTGCACCTTAGAACATACAGTCTCCATTGGAGTAGTAGATGAAATAATATAATTGTATCATCAATTCATGTTACTAAATTTAAAATAAATAAAAAAATTATAATGCTCTCTGTTTTATTAACACATATAATTTAAATTGATCCTGGACCTAGTTTGAGTTTCATAATTCCTCTCTGAACTATGTTACATCAATTCAAGTTAATCAGGATAAAAAATATATGGGACGAGCTTACAGTGTTATTTATATGTGGTGTAATCTTTTTAATTTCATTTTCTAATCCAAATTACCAAAGATTTCAAGTTTGGCAAAAAAGAAAAAGGATTCAAGTTATTTAATCAAGCCAAGAAACAAGAATTAAAGAAATATTGGAAGATGATGAATCTTGAATCAATGGATTGACTTACTGGATCATGATTTTACTTACTGCAGGATCATATGTCAAGAGCTTATTATAGAATGGATGTACACAACCTAAAAAGTATAAACAAGATGGTTATCAACAATCACTCAGAAGGAATATTATTCTTTTATTTGATTTGCCTGCATTATATAACTTTTGTAGCTCTCACCTTGCATGATTGAAGTTGAAACAAAGAGTTTACGAAACTCAACCTCTCTGTTTCAAACCTAGTGTCAACTCTCTAAGGAAAGACTCTGGGGAAGGCAGGAACTTCCACATTTATTACCAAAGGAACACTCATTCAGTACAAAATTCTCACTGTGCATGTCAACAAAAAGTTTCAAAACTTTGTTGAAAAGATCTTGTTGGGCAAAGCCTGACAATATTGCATTACATGAGCACTGGTCAGACCTTGTCAATGTACATAAAATGGTATTCCATCGGCATGCACCAATCAACCTTATTCTGCATAAATATTTCTAAGGAAACTTCGGTCTTAATGACTCGAGCATGAATGTGATATGCGTAAAGTCCAAATTTCCACATATGCATGGTGAGCTAAACCTCCATATATCATTTAAATTTCCAATTCCATCATATACATACATATATAGACACACACACACTCACGTGTGGCATTTGTGGCATGTGTGACAAGTGTGAGAAGACATGCATAGGAAAAAATACTAAGAATCAAGTAAAAAAAGTAACAGATGTTTTTACTCACAGAGGTTTGAAGATTAGTACTCAAAGGCCCAAATTTCCAATTCCATCATATAGTGTGGCACGTATGGCAAATGAAAAGACATGCATATCAAAATAATTAAACAAGGACAAAGGGACACATGAGCTTTGAACAAATAATTTCATAGAATTAAAGATGTACAATGAATGAACTCAGATTTTTCCTACCTCACAAAAGAATAACCAGATGATGAATCCTTCATTTAAATAAATAAAACTTATGACAATTTATTGGTTTTTCTTTCTAAGAACTCAAACCTTGAATTAGTCAAAGTGAAAAAGCATTTTAGATATTTTCCAAAGTGAAAAAGCATTTTAGACATTTTCTAAATTGCTGAATTAGTAACTCAAACACTTGTAGAGGAAGACCAAAAAGGACATTAAGGGAAGTTATAAGGAATAACCTTTTGAGAAATGATTTATCTGAGAAGATGGCGTTTGATAGAGCTCATTGACGTCGTATGATCCATGTAGCGACCCCACATAGTGGGATAAGGCGAATGTTGCTGTAATGACTCAAACACTCTTGTACAGTAAAAAATCTTCTAATCCATTGTCAGTTCCAATCTCACAATGAAAAAATATTAAAACGATACAATTTTTAATTTAATCATATTGTAAGAGATAATATTGAAAGTAGCATTGACTCTTATCAAGTAATTAGATATGAATAAAAAATAATAAAATAGACTTACTATTATGTTGATACTTCAACTGGAACAACCAAAGTTGTTGAATTGCTTTCATTTCGGATCAAAGACATTACAAAACAACGGATTTGAGGGAGAAAATAGAAGAATTTGAGAAAGAGAGACAGGATAAATCAAAGTCCAATGACTAAGTTCTCCGAATCATGTTGGGGATTAAATAAACATTTATCTGCATATATAAAAGGAAGATAGATCTCGGTGTCTTGACAAAATACTATATTAGAGTTTTATGATTATAAGATTTATATACAGCAAAACAGAAAACATAATTTTTGTTGCTGATGCGAACCTTAAAAGAAATTGTGAAAAGCATAATAGGTGAAAACAAATAGAAAAACTAAACTTCAATAACAAATAGGGGAAAGGTGAAAACAAATGAAAAAAATTAAATATGTTTTGTTTACCCACCAAAATGAAAAAGATAATATTTAAGTCAATTTCTATCAACCAAGTGCACCATCCACTTCTACGCAAAAATCCAAGACATAAAACTCAAAACTCAAGACTTGAGAAATGTGGATGCTACAAAGTATAAGGACAATAATAGTTCTCAAACATCCCAACAATCAAAGGTAATCTCCCTTGCATCAAGCAAACAAGTTTTATGGCAAATCATTTGACAAGAATGAAGAAATGTAATAGTCCCTCACATAGGATTAGTGTTTAACTCCCAACTCTCAAGTATTTAAAGGGGTAGTGTATCACTCAAATTCCACCTATCAAACCCCACTACCATAAGCTTGTCTATCTTCTAAATCTCCACCACCTATGTCAAATGCAATGCACAAATCAAAAGGACTTTGTTCTGGGTTGTAATGAACAAGGAACAAATAAACAATAAGGAACAAGCAATGGAAGAACAAAAAGACGCACCTCAAAAATTGAAAAAACATTCAACAAGCATATATGACAAAAGAAAAGTGCATACACTTGGACTTTTATTTCCTTTCCAACTCCCTCTCTCTCTTTGTTTTTTTTTCCAAAACATCTTTTCCATTTTTTTCTTCACCTTTTTTTTTCTTGCAGCTGATTTTTTTTCTTGTAGTTGAGTGCGTTTTACGCTCCATCTCAACATCTTTTATTCAACTTTTTCACATTTTTTCTTCTCCCATTTTTTCTTTTCTTGCGGCTGAGTGCGTTTTACGCTCCATCTCAACCCTTTTCATTCAATTTTTTTCTCACATTTTTTCTTCTCCCATTTTTTCATTTTTTCTTGCCCAAGATAATGCACCAACAACATATGCTTATGCTTGTAAAATGCTCTCCAATTCCTGAGGTGAAAAGGTGGGAATTTAACACTTGGCCTTGGCTCAGAAAAGGTTCAATATAAAAAGAAAGGACACAAGGCTCAATGGGCTAAACAATGGATAAAATATGCAAGGGTTGGTTATATGGCTAAGTAGCTAACAAATAAAAGAATGCCTTACTCATTTTTGTGCATGCAAATGTAATTGTGGTCTCAACAAAGAATCAAGACAAGTTCTAGAGTGAAGGTAAAGATAGGTGAATACACACAAGAAAGGATCAATATTGGCCCAAATCCTCACAAGCTAATGACTATCACAATTGATTCATTAAAGTCAAAATCATTGCCACTTAACTTGAATTCTAAACACAAGGTCAATTCCTAATCATGCCAAAATGGGTCCAAACTACGATTGCCTCAGCTTGTAACTTCACATAAAAAGAGACACCAAAAATGAAAACCAACATTTTATTTTTGTTGTTTTTCAATAACATAATGTGAAGATCACAATTGAAAATCAAGATTACAATACCAAAGTCTACATATAAATCTCTAGGGTAGTATTTAGAGCATTATAGATTTATATCCTTTATTTGGACAACTTTTTACTAGTTACAATATCCAATTGAGGTCTTGTAAAACTTCGTTTGGAGCATTAACTATCAATATATCAACTGTGGAAGTGCTAGTTCTATAATAAATAATAAAACAATTGATAAAATGTTTATGGGTGTTCAGAAGACAACATCTTGAACTTTGTTAAATTTACAGACCAATTGCATGAAAGGATTTCATGAGAGCAAACAAATTAAGAATCAAACACTTGACTGACATGACTTGTTCATACCATAACTACACCAACATCATCTTGTAGATCCCAACAATCAACGGAACATGCAGCATAACTTAAGTTTATGCAAGCAATAAATATGCATTAATTGTAAAAGTCATTTTTATTAGGATGAAGAAGAAAAAGAAAATATAAGGAAGGAGGATAGGATGTTGTCCAAAGAAACAAGTGAAATGAGAAGGACAAGAGAAAGAAAGAACTCCTTTCTGCTTTGTTAAAGGTGTTTCCCTTTTATTTTTTTCATCATCTATCTCCTATTTTGTGGCCACATCATTTCACCATTTGTATGTTTTGGCATAATGAGATGCACCTCATGTCATGTTTTGGACAACATCCTATCCTCCTTCCTTATATTTTCTTTTTCTTCTTCATCCTAATAAACAAGTGAAATGAGAAGGACAAGAGAAAGAAAGAACTCCTTTCTGCTTTGTTAAAGGTGTTTCCCTTTTATTCTTTTCATCATCTGTCTCCTATTTTGTGGACACATCATTTCACCATTTGTATGTTTTGGCATAATGAGATGCACCTCATGTCATGTGCAGAGTTTTTAAGCAAATTGACCAGTCATTCAACTGTTTGCAATGAGTTCCTTAAAAAATCAAAGCACAATAAAAAAAATCTTACATATGCTCCATCACCCATTACATCAAATGGACAAACCAAAAAAGATGTCAAATGAAAACCTTGAAACTAGTTTACTTTATCCAAAAGAAGTTTGTATTTAAGAACATATACAGAATTGAGTTGATGAGCAGACCAAATAAGAACAAGGTATATATCATACATTAGACAAATTCAAAGGGAAGATTCACAATACTCTCTTACCTCTCGTTGGGTCCACAGAGCTGGAACATCTCAAATGTTTGAACATCAGAATACATACTCTTACCAAAGTGCTGATGAAATATAGATATATCTCTACACAACTTTTGAGGACACCTCTGATGTCAAACCAGCTGCAACAAAACAAGTCCCAAATTCAACATGTGTATGTCACAGCCAAAACCAAATAGAAAGAATGTCGATTCGGGGGGAGGTGGGGTGGGGAAGGGAGGAAGAGCAATTATTATCGGTTCTTCACACACGGACAAAACTTCATTAAAAATCCTAGATAACCGCAACCGCAATATTTCCAGACCGTGCTGCATACATCAGAACATAATACAATTCTTTTACCATGGATCAAAGCTAGACTAATATTCAAAGAATTGGTGTTAAAGAGGAAAGTTGAAATTTACCCAAGTTCAAAGTCCCATACGATCAGATATGAGTATCAGATACATATATACATTCATATATACATATATAAATATTTATATATATATATATCGCAAATCTTCTATTGAACAAAAACAGAGTAACCAATTCTTCCAATCAAATTAGAAGATCGAATGCTATACAAAAGATGGAGACATGCCATTATTTGCTAAATGCCACAGAAAAGACAACAAGACGGAGACTACATCTAGCCAAAAACAAAAATCATGAACGATATATCACTCTTTACAAGACGGAGACTACGTTCGGCAAAAAAAAAGACCGAGACAGAGATTATGAGAAGAATTCGAGGAAGAAGAGATGATGGAGCGGTGCACAAACCTGAAGGAATCAAACGAAGGATTGTAGAGAAGAGGCTCTGTGAGTGCGGGAGAACAAGAGAAACAATTGCTGTTGATCAGGGAATAACAGAGAGCCAACGGTCGTATCTATAGTATGTTATCTTGCTCCAACGGTAACAATTGGAATTTTTTTTAGCTTTGGAAATACCAATTTTGAAATTTAATCCCTAGCAAACGGCTACTTTTGTATGAGAGGAGATGAAAATTGTAGATGAGGAGGAAGCACGTGTTATGGATGATAGGCTACTGGAGACTTCCGATCATATCTCCAGCCATATCTCGTTCATCCATAAAATAACGGTCCAAAAATATTTAGCTGACCAAGCATTATAATTATAATTATGAAAGTACTAAAAAAATAACGTACAACCCTTGGATATATCTTGCGGTTGGAAGATTAAAATTTCAATTTTCATAAATGCAAGATCTGTATTCTCCAGATGTGGATTAAAAAAAAAAAACTTCAAACCTGGTGAGGAAGTACAACGGTGAAGAGCACAATGGAGGTGTGAGTGACGAGTTGAACGTGAGATCAGAAAACTTGGTGGTGCACAACACAAAGGATGAAATGCGAATGGCCAAAGATGCGAACGAATAGCTCTGACCGGTGAATGGCGCCACGACGAACGTTGAACGAGCAACACGGTGAGGAGCAAGCAATGACCAGCGACTCCACAACGGAGATGAACAGATTGTACAACGGTGAAAATAAGATCAATCGCTGCTGTTCCCTGGTGAAGATAAAGCACGACAGTGAAGAGTTGCCTTTTTGCTTTCTTTCTTTTTTTTTTCCCAAATTACTGAACGGCGCCGAACTAGAACTCCCCTTTTCTTCTTGATTTTAACTCCCAACCCTAATACGCGTATCTAAGGCCGCCACTGATTCTATTTTAGCTTTTTAATGCTTTGTGAGCTTGAATTTTTTTTTGGGCCATACGGACACGATTTTGCTGGAAAAATGATGGGGAGAGACTTGGGACGGAGGATCCTCTTTTGACATGTCTTTTTTGTCACATTAATTTTAAAATAATTACATTTTTTTGTCATGATTTTAATAATTTTAATTAAAATAAATAAATTTATTATTCATTTTATTTTTATTAAAATTATAAAATGTCAACATAAATCTCTTTGAATTACAGCCCTGTGATTTTTTCACTTTAACAGTAATCATAATTAATATGTTAATTTATTAATATATAATATAATATAATTCATAGCAAATTTAATATTTACAAGCCATAAATAGTATAATTCAGTTTTTTTCCAAAATAATATAGTTTATTTATAAAATTGCATGTAATACGAAAAAAAAAATCTAACATGATTATAAGGAGAAAGAGACACATATTAATTTATTAAATTCTGGTAAAAATATATTATCTACTGAATAAATTTATAAATAATGCAATTTTTCTCTAAACTTTATAATTTATATATGAATAATATGTCTCAATATATATATATATATATTAGTGGATGCAGAATTCAGTGGAGGCAATATAATTTTTAAAAAAAATGAATAAATAATTATATAAAAATTTGTTATATGTATATATGTGTGTGTCTATATAGACATTCACCCAAACAAATTATATATCCTATAACTCACTAAAAAAAATTATATACCCTATAATTTCTAAAATTTGAATTTGATGGTAAACCCTGTTTCTCATTTATTTTTTATTGATGATTTTATCCTTTTTGGAACCACATATTAGAACAGCATCAATACCATAAAGCGATTTCCCTCATATTTTTCTGTCTTCAAGTCATCGTATAAGTAAAGCTAAAAAAATTTTTTTCTTCTCAAAAATTTTGAGTGGTTATGAAGCCTCGACTATTTGTAGTTCTTTCAACTATCAAAGAAATGAACTATGGAAGAGTGACTAAACAAACTTATTCTTTCCAATCTATATTATTTATATAACAAATATTAAAAAAATATATTATATTCTTAAAAAAAATATGGCTCTATATTATTAATGCAGTGGATGAAGAATGACCACTTTCACGTATATTAAAAAACTTTCATTATATTCTTAAATTTTTAGGAAGAAAACCAAAATTTTCAGTTTTACCCTTATAAATTTCACTCTTTTTATTAAATATAATATAAGTTATAATACTAGTAATATAATAAATGAAGAGAAAAAATGATAAATTACTACATGACATTTTATATTATTGATTAAAAAAATCCCTCAAGACATCTTATAATATGAACTGGAAGAAGTTCAACTATTAGAGGGTACAACCTAGGTACTAAAACTGGACTGGTCAAGATACTAGTCTAAGGTTTAATGATTTAACTGTGGTTAAACTGTAATTAAATTGATAGTAATCAAATTAATAATTTCTTTAATTTTATATGCTATATATTATTAAAATATTAATATATTTCATAACCTAATATTAAAATTTAAATAGGCTACTACTAATCTATAGTCATATTTTGGATTTAAAATGATCCATTGATATCCTGTTTTTATATTATTTGTTAAGTAAATTGATTATTATTAATAATTATATATCATAATAATACTTATATAATATTATAATGTAAAAAGATAAAAATTTATACAAAAAATAATACTATTTAGTATTAAAAATAATGCTTTTTTATTTTAAAACTTTGAAAAAAAATTCTAACTAGTTCGAACCGGTTTTAGACTCATTCATGCTTGATTTGACTAGTTTTGACTGGTTCTGCTATTTTTTCAGACCAAGGATGGTATCAATTCTCAATCCAATTGGTCCAACCAACCAATCTCATTCAATTGTTAATACATGAGGTACATCAGAAGCTAGCTAGTTGGGAGACAATGCCTCTTTCTCTTGCTGGCTGAATTACATTGGCCAAATCTATCTTGTCTTCAGGTCTTTTCTATACTATGCAAACTCCTATGCTTCCATCCTCTTGTATCCAAAAGCTTGAAAAGTTTATTAGAAAATTTGTACAAGGATTTTCTGATACACACAGTGGCATTAGTCATTTTACTTGGGATGACCTGTGTCAACCCTTGCATAGTGGTGGTTGTGGCTTAAAAGAGGCTCAAAGGTCAAAATTGTGCTTTTATCTCAAAACTTGCTTTTAAGCTTGTTGCTGAACCTAATCTTCAATGGGTTTGAGTCTTGAGAGCGAAATATGGATGGGGAGATTCTAATTTTGGTCTCTTTAAAACTAGATCCTCTTCTTATTTTTGGAAAAGTATCACTAAAGTTGGGGCAGATACTCACCATCACATTGCATGAAATCTAGGTAATGGATTTAAAGTCAAATTTTGGACCGAAAAATGGGTTAGAGATCTTGGCCCTTTGAAAAACCTTGCATACTGTGATATCCCCGACAGTGAGATTTCTAAAACAGTTGCTTATTACTGTGGCAGTCATGTAGGGTGAAAATGGCCCCTTTCTCGTCATCTTTTGCCCTCTCATACTCCTGATTGAATTACAACTGTTACTATTCAGGCAAGTAATAATGATCATGTATCCTATTATTGGAACTACATTGCCTCGGTTCTTTTAATGTTGCCTCAACATTTCAAGCCAGAGAAGAAGAAAATTGGCATGAAACTTCCTCTAAATGGGACTCTATTTGGAAGTGGCCTCGTGTTCAACGTGCCAAGACATTCCTTTGGTTAGCTCCTAAGGGAAGGTTGCTGACTAATGCTGGAAGATGCCACAGAAAATTTTGTCAAGATTCATTGTGTCATATTTGTAAAATGGCTTAGAAGATGTTGATCATGTGCTTCGCCATTGTCCTATTGCACGCTCTGCTTGGTGTACTCTTATCTCTTCAAATGGTCTTCAAAACTTCTTAACCAAGCCTTCTCAAACATGGCTTTTTGAGAACTTTCACCTTAAACACGTTAATCTTATCTGGTGCCTAGTATTTGGTGTTATATCTTAGTTCCCTTGGCAGGCCAAGAATAGAACTCTTTTCACTGGTGGTAGATTTACAACAAAGAGAATTCTTGTTAGAATATGCTCTATGGTCATGCAATTTTTTTGATGTCCTGTTGTTCTCTAGTCTAGCTACCTCCATGAATCTTGTACTTTTAATTGAATTCCTTCTTTCCATTCAAAAAGAATATGTAACCAGTATATCAACAAAACCATAACTGTCTAGTATATTCAGAATTAGATTTTGGTACATGTTTTTCAAAAGTACACTTGATCTTCCACTGTCTTACAAAAAATCCATATAAACAAAAGATTCAATATCCACTTATTAAAGTTTTATTCTGGGTGCATCCACAAAACCCAAAATTGCTAACCCAAACTCATGAGAGCAATCCAACCTTCCACCTACTCTATCAATGATGATTAGCCCAAACTCAAACAAGTTAATTCTTTTTAAATAAGATCAAATGTTCAAATTTTGTGAATATAAAAAATCATGTTGGAATCAATATTCCCAATAGGGTGCAACGGCATGATTCAGATTACCATGCATATCTAAATCAGGATGCAAAGAAAGGCTATCACACTCAAAAATCATTGTACATGACTTTATCAAAATTATTATTATTAATTAATTATAATGATGCAAAGGGCGTTGTTATAAGCCTGCTGTGAAAAAAAAAAAGAAACTTCGCTTCACTTATTTCATGTTCCTCTTTCCTCAAGTTCCCATCAACAATACATCCTTTGCCTTCACACCATACCTCTTCTTGTTTTCCCCTAATAATAGGACACTTCCTCTTCTAAATTAATCTTCTAAAATAATACTCCCTCCATTTCTTTTCATATGTTAATATATACAATTAATATATTAGAATTTTTTTAATTTCCTAATACGCCATCAAAGAAATGGATAGATAAAAAAAAATATTTTTAATATTATTTTTAATTTAAAATAATAAATAAATAAATAAATAACAAAAATTTTCTTCAAAACTAACCGTTAACAGAGGGAGCACATCCATTGCTTCCCCACTATCGCTCTCATTGTTCATTGACCCCATCTCAATACCAGCCTATTTTGCATGCCACCGCATTTTGAATGTAACATTTCTTTTGTTCCACTAAAATTTATGGCTGCATAGTGTTACTTTTTCTTTTCAGAGCTTAAAGACTAATTTTTTACATTAAAAAAAATTCCTAAATCACCAAATTATTTTAGAACTTGGGTGCTTGAAATTAGTTGACATCGTTTGGGCAACCTTTTATTAAAATTATGTAAAGAGTAATTTAATAAACTTATATTATCCATATTAAATTAAAACCACTCTCCTCTTTTATTTAATATATACAATTGAAAATATACTAATTTAATTAAGAATTATTTGGTCACTGTTTGAACGGTCTGAGCGGTGAATATTGAATCAGTAGCTAGATTGTTTCAATAATCAATTTGGTTTTAGTTACCTTGATAGTATCAGTGCTCAATAAGTAGATTTGATTAATTTGGTCATATTTAATTATATATTGAATTTGATTCAATTGAAAAAAAAAACCCAATTAATCAGATTGAGGTCACATTAACTAATTCAATTTATATCCATTTACTTATATTAATTTTTTAAAAATAAAAATTATTTTTTGAGAGTTATAGAACATTTTTATATCATTAAAGGTAATTTATATTTTTAGAAAAATTAGATACATTTCTATATGCATTTCATTAAATTTAAAAAATGAATCATTCTATTTAGTGTATAGCCTGTAATAGATTTAACAATATTACATATTGAGTGAATATTAATATTGATATTAATTTTAAAAAATAAAGATAATTTAACCGGCTCCAAAAAAAAAAACAAGAGTTGAATATTAAACGCAATTTGCGAACATCAAACTTTTTCAGAAAAACAAATGAAAACTAGAACAAGATTAGATCAAAATATGAGTTAAGCCGATGTCCTAATTCCCAACAAACACGTGTCTTGTACAACTCTAATTGATGATCCCTATAGTTACATGTATTAATATTAATGAATATCTGGAATGTTTAAGGGTATTCAAGATAATGGGGAATTCCTTTTTTTTTTTCGGTGGAAATGTTACCAAATAACTATATAGGCTGTGGAATGAATCAATATTGTTTCCGTAAGGGGGTATTATTTGAGTACCTCTCTAATTGTTTTTTAAGCCACAAAACAATTAGATAGATAGAACTAGGAACAAGAAAATAGATATCTAGAAAATCTAAATTCATTCACTATGATTTTTTTTAATTGGAATTACAATGATAGTTATTTATAGGACTTAATAAAACATTCTAAAAGATTGACATAATTTAATAAAATAGAAAATTAAAAAACTAAATATAAGGAGATTGCAAGAATCTCATTTATTTATAAATTTATTAAATACCAAGATATTCTAAAATATTTTATTCTAAATTTAAAAAAAATTGTAAAATAAGAAATAAATAAAAATAAAATGAAAATCCTAAATTAAATATAAAAATAATCTAAATATCTAATAAAATATCTTTATTTAAAATCTTAATCATCCATTGAGAGCCATTGAATCTCAACTTATATAAATTTTATTTGAGCAAAAATAAAAAAGAAAATAAGGTATTTATCTAGTGGAAGAAATTCATTATGATTGATTTCAGACTTGCTAGTACACAGCAGAATCTGGCTCTCGCTCCAGCTCTGTTTCCCCACCAATGGAAGAACAAAATCTTATTACTGCAAAATATAAAGGAAAGGGGGCTTAAAGACAACACAATACAAAGCTTACATACAATACTGAAATAGAAAATGAGGCCCCTTGGATGAAGCATCAATGGAAGCCCTTATACAAAGCTCATGGAAGAATCAAACAGCCTAAATACTCCACATTTGATTGGGCTTATCAGAGTTGTTTCTCTGGTTGCATGAGTTTGCAACTTTATCAAAGACAATGGAGTAACCTGAGCTACTCACATTCCTAAAATAGCAAAGTTCATGGCTTTTATAATTGTAAACTTGCTGTGTACCAAATAATTGTTTCATCAAAGTACTATTTGTGACAGCCACAATGCTGTGAGCATTCAGCGGATTCTTGAGAGAGCTGCTTGAAGATCCAGAATCATGATTCTCATCAAATCCTAATGTGGCATTTGCAAAAAATAAGTTAGTTCCATTTGCTTGATGAAGTTCATCCTTGTAGAAGTATAAGGAAAATTTCTTGAAAGTTTTATCAACAAGATGAGCAGACGAGTAGGGAAGCTTGGCATCAACAGTGTCATTGAAAAGGATTGTTTGGTTTGCAGTTTTCATAATCCCATCCTTCCCAATTACCAAGGAGTTTATGTAGCTGAAGTCCTGAACTAGACTGGTTGTGATGTTACCAAAAGAAGATCTCACCAACCCAGATGATGAAATTGACCTCCTTGCACTAGTCTGGAAATTTCCGTTCAAGTGTTTGAAATGTGAAACAGAGGATTCAACCAGGCGCTTGACAGAGAGGTTGGAAAGTTGTCCTTCTGTTTTTGTGCTCTTTCTATCCAACCAAACATGCAGATTTGCATCCATGTACCAAACAATCAATGCATTTGTTACCCTAAACCCTAATGAGTGGGAGTGCCCATCTAATATCTTCCCCAAAAATTGTGTGATTTCAATATCATAAGAAGGAAGATCAAATGACCCAATTCCAGTAATGGGTCTCCACAACAATTGTTCTATCCCTCCTGTGTAAATCACAGTAAAAGGCCAAACCCCACCAATAATCTGATCACCAAGAGTGACCAAAACCTCTCTAAATGGCCCATTCCCAGGTGTATATTCAAGGTTTTTCGTAGCAATGTACTCGTTCAGAGGATTAGAGTACCAAAATTCATCATTCTCATGATATGAAATGTAGACCTCTAACACAGCCCTATAAGCATTTCGGGGAATTTTGAACTCTGACAGCTGTATCAGTAGAATTCACAATTTCAAACCACAACCCATCATTCAATGGAAGATTTCGTGAAATGGGTAAGATTAAATCTGCTGGAAAACCATGCCCAAAAGCTAAATCACCATCAGATTTTGGTTCATCCCCACCAAAACTCTTCACTTCAGGATAAAAGTGAAGGAAAAGATCAACATGGTAAACCCCAGTCAAAGCATCATCAACCTGATTTCTCAGGTCAACAACAAGAATTTGATCATTCATGAACAACGAAGAGTACCTCGTAATGTCCTTCTTAACATTCCAAACAATCCCAGTAGACCTCGCCACCGCGGTACAGCTTCGAAGCAGCTCAACCCCACCGAGCCACACACCGAAAATACGATCAAATTGGACTCCTTTACAAGTCACATTCCACTTGAGAACAATCTTGGAAAACTTGTGTGATGGGCAATGTGAGGGAGGGGTTGTAATTGGCGAGAACTGGAGGTTTCTCAATAGTGTCGCCAAAATCGTGACAGAGAATGTGGTATGAGCAAGGCTTTGTTTGAGGGAGTTGATTGGGTTTGGTTACCTCGAAGTACTGAGTCGGTTTGGTTACCTTGAATTTGTGATGATTTGTTGCAGAAATGGGATGGTGAAGAAGGAAGAGGAAGAGGAAGAGGAAGAAGGAAAGCTTCATCTATATGTTACCAAGATGATTGATGGTATGCTCTATAGGAGGTTCTGTACGTTGAGCTGAATTCAAATTTGATTCTTTTGCCTGTTTACATAGGATTTAGGGTCAAAGGAATAATTATGCAATAGTTCTATTACCCACTTGGGTGGACAACCTCGTTACCACCTTTATATATGAGATTTTTTATCCTGATCCTAAATATAAGACCCTTTATAATATATGAGATAGTATTTATTATATATTTCCAGAAAAATGCTCCTATTTAATGTATCCAAAGAGAAAGAGAGATATATTAAATAAGGGTAGTTTAGGAAAAATGTTGGGATTTTTGAAAAAATCGATGTAGTTAATTAGTTTTAATTTCAATTCTTAATCCGCGTGATTCGGTTAAAAGGGTTTTATATTAAGAATCAGAGGGAGTATATCAAAAGCAAGATTTCTTTATTTGGTCATTAATAAGGATAAGGGTCCTTCTCAATATATTATTCGGGGAAATCTTCATCCCCTTATACTCCCTATGCAACTTCTATCAAACATTAATCAAGTTTAGACGTTAAGTGTCACACCTTAACCTTAAGAACCATTTACTATTCATTATTAGTAGTTTAGATTCCAATTAGATGTATTTGGAAGTAAATTTGGGTCAAATTCAAAAATTCCAAAAATTTACCAAAAGTCACTATTCATTTGGTAAATATAAAAATTTAGCTGAACTTTGAAAAATCATAACTAATTCTAGAACAATCATCTAAGAGTGGTTCAAATTGCTATATTTATCTCTTAAAATACTCTATAAGGGAAAAATATTAATTTGGAATTTTATTAGGCAGATTGCTACAGTAAATTTCGTGAATTTACTTGCAATTTTACCTTATTTTTTCCAAATTTCATTCCCTAAAATTCCATAATACCATACATTCAATGGTAGTCACATAACACATATAAAATTGATCCAAAACATACTTTTATTCATCATCGAGGAGTCACACATAATTTACATATTATGACATAAAATGTCATTATATTTGATATTACATAAGTATCCAAAATACCCTTCCTATTTCTAAACATTTCTTCATGGATCCTCCTTTATCTCCTTGCCTTTCACATGATTTGAACCTAATCATGATTAGATATTTGGTGGGGTGAGATTTAAGAAAACCCCAATAACATCATAATCCTATTCTTAGCATAATATTTGAAAATAATTGCAAGAAACATGATTTCATTTTGGCATGGTAACATTTATGATCAAAAGGCATCTTTTAGCATGTTCATTATGTTCTTCACATGTTCATGCAAAATTCATAGCATATTCATCATTCTTTCACCATTTTGATCCAACATCATCATCATATTCATAACATAAACATGTTTTCTACCTACCAATCATAGAAATACAAAATCTAAACAATCATTTAGAAATAAAATACAAGAAAGGGAAAAGATGTTACTTAAACTTGCAAATTTTCCTTTCCTCTTCTCCTCCTTCTCTCTATAACTCACTCTCTCACTAATATATGGTGGATTTTCATTTTTGGGTGTGAATAATGGAGGGGAGGAAGAGCCTATTTATAGACAACAAGAAGCAACTCCATCCATTTGATTAACTTTTGATTCAAGGGCCAAAATTGCACTACATCATCTCTTTTCTCCACCATACACCTAATTTCTTCACATAATTGTTATCTAATTAATTTTTCCCTCTCTTGTCATTAATCTGGATGCCACTTTTATCTCCAAATAAGGTAAATATTGCATCATTATGCTTACATAAGCTTACTTCATCCAAACTTCCAATTTTGACACCTAATCTTTGAAATAGTGTCATGCATGGTGGTTAACTCTTCTCCACTCCTTTTGCACGAAATTTTGAGTCCATATTCAGCCCAATATGATGCCTTTAATTATTTGGGCTTAAACCATCTAATTCTAGGCCCAATTTCAACATATACCGGGTTTTCGGGCTCTAATTATGTAAATTTTGTCTGGTAAAATTTTTCATACATAAATATATTTAAAATATGAATTTCAAACTCATTATGACCTTAATTAATCATTTCTAAGCCCATATAATTTATTTTAGAAGATATTTTACCTTATTGGGCTTTAACCGAAAACACCGATAAAATTAGTGCTGATTAGTTTTTCCTGTAACTTCTCTGCATAGAGGATTATTATAAACCTTCTAATATTATTTTGAACTTATTCTTGATTATTTCATAGTCTACTTGGTCACCTATAATTTAATTAGCCTGGAAATTGGGTGAATTGGGCTCATTGGGCTTTTTATCCTTTCTTGACATCATTTGAGCTATTCTTGTCAATAATACTTCTGGGTTTTCCAAAAATCATCCCTAGCCTATTAGGGTTTTCTAAAACTTTATTGGGCCTCAATGAATAGTACTTTTGGCCCATTAAGAAACCGGTGCAGTCTAACTGGGCCTGGACTCCAATTTTGGCCCAATATCCATTAGACCGATTCTATGGCTATTCAAACCTTATAGAAAAATCTAGTATATCTTTTTATGCCCTAATATATCTGAGTTTCCTAATCTAGACTTATTTTCTAATTCTTATTAATTTACAGATTATGGAACTTCGGATCAATTTTCTGCCCAATATATCTATTTTCTGGTTTTACTTATTAGAGTATAATTTCTTATGAGAATTTTCTTGAATCACCTCCTATAACCAGTCTTAATAAATACTGGACAGATGATTTGTTTGAGGAAATGACATCTATGTTCCATTTTTTTGTCTTTTTGCTAATAATTAATATTTTCAATTATGCCATCCAACTTTCTTTGCAATTTGGTCCCTGATCATCCTTTGCAATTTAGTCCCTACTTTGATCTACATAAGATATTTAAGCTCCTTTAATTCTAATTATGTAGTAATTCTCTAAACTAGAATTTAAACAAAATCATAAAAATTTAGATGTTACATTTCTCTCCCTCTTAAATAAAATTTCGTCCTCAAAATTTGGAACATACCTTATAATAGTTCTGGATATTTTTGTCTCATGTCATCCTCTATTTCCCAAGTGGTTTCCTCATGAGATAAACCTTTCCAGACCACCCTTACCAGAGGGATATTCTTGTTTCTCAGCTGCTTGACTTGAAAGTCAATGATTTTCTCTGGTTTTACCTCATAAGATAAATTATCTTGCAAATTAACATATTCATATTCTATAATATGTGAAGGGTCTGGCTGGTATTTCTTCAATTGGGAAACATGGAAGACATTATGAATTTGGCTTAGATTTGGAGGTAAGGCCAATTTGTAGGCTACAGGTCCAACTTTGGAAAGGATTTCAAAGGGTCCAATATACTTTGGGCTAAGCTTTTTACTTTTCAGAGATCGACCCACTCCAGTTGTAGGGGATACCTTGAGAAAAACATGATCTCCTTCTTGAAATTCTAACGGCTTTCTTCTCCTATCAAAATAACTCTTCTGTCTACTTTGAGCCATTAACAATTTCTTTCTTATTAATTCAATCTGTTTGGAGGTCTGATCTACCAAGTCTGGACCTAATAATTTCCTTTCCCCAAGTTCTACCCAACATAAGGGGGATCTGCACTTCCTTCCATACAAAGCCTCATAAGGAGCCATCTCAATACTGGAATAATAACTATTATTATAAGCAAATTCTGCCAATGGCAAGTATGAATCCCAGTTTCCTTTCATTTCCAAAACACAAGCTCTTAACATGTCTTCAAGAGTTTGAATGGTCCTTTCTGTTTGCCCATCAGTTTGAGGGTGGTAAGCTGTGCTAAATTTTAACTTGGTACCTAAAGCCTTCTGCAAGGATGTCCAGAAATTTGAAGTAAACCTTGGATCTCTATCTGAAATAATGCTACTGAGTATACCATGAAGTCTAACTATTTCTTTAATGTATAGTTGTGCTAATTTATCTAAGGTATAGGTAGACTTCATAGCTAAAAAGTGGGCAGTTTTTGTAAGTCTATCCACAATTACCCAAATAGCATCATATCCAGATAAAGTTCTAGGTGAACCCATTATGAAGTCCATTGAAATACTATCCCACTTCCATTCTGGGATATCCAAAGGTTGTAATAATCCTGCAGGCTTTTGGTGTTCAATTTTTACTTTTTGGCAAGTTAAACACTTAGCAACAAATTGAGTAATATCACTTTTCATTCCGGGCCACCAGAATAATTTCTTTAAATCATGATACATTTTTGTAATTCCTGGATGAATAGTATATTTACTCTGATGAGCTTCTATCATGATCTTTTCTTTTATTTCATTTATTGGAGGTATATAGATTCTTTGTTGAAATCTCATTAGACCATCCTCTCTTGATTCCTCAAATCCTGGGGCTTGTCCCTGCTCCATTTTTTCCTTGACTACTTTTAAGAATTCATCTTTTTGCTGGGCTTCCTTGATTTCTTTGCATAATTCCATTTCAATCCTAGTTCTGCAAATTTGTCTTTCATTCATCATCATTTTACCAGCAAGAACTAAATCTCTAAATTTTTCGATTAGCTCTAGTTCTTTAATCATCATGGTGGCTATGTGAATAGATTTTCGACTTAGGGCATCGGCCACCACATTGGCCTTTCCTGGATGGTAATTAATGGTCGGTTCATAATCCTTCAATAATTCCATCCATCTTCTTTGCCTCATATTGAGTTCTTTTTGTTCTTGTAAATATTTGAGGCTCTTGTGGTCACAATAAATTTCTACTTTCGCACCATAAAGATAGTGCCTCCAGATCTTTAGAGCATGTACAATAGCCACAAGTTCTAAATCATGTGTGGGATAGTTTTCTTCATGAGGTTTTAATTGTCTAGAAGCATAGGCTACAACTCTACCTTGCTGCATTAATACACAACCCAAACCATATTTACTTGCATCACTATAGACCATATAGGTCATATATGGTTCAGGTATGATTAATACAGGAGGGGAGGTTAGCCTTTTCTTGAGTTCTTGAAAGCTATTTTCGCAATTATGATCCCACACAAAAGAATGATCTTTTCTAGTAAGTTGAGTAAGCGGCAAAGCAATGCGAGAAAAGTTTTGAATAAACCTTCTATAATATCCTGCTAAACCTAGGAAACTTCTTACTTCAGTCACAGTTTTGGGTCTTTGCCATTGTAGTACAACATCCACTTTGCTTGGATCTACTGCGACCCCTTCTTTGGACACTACATGCCCCAAAAACTGGACTTCTGTGAGCCAAAACTCACACTTACTAAGTTTAGCATATAATTTCTTTTCCTTCAAGGTTTTCAGAACGATTCTCAAATGCTTCTCATGCTCTTCATAAGATTTGGAATATACAAGTATATCATCAATAAAGACCACAACAAATTGATCTAAATAAGGTCGAAAAATTCTATTCATATGGTCCATAAAAATAGCTGGTGCATTAGTAAGACCAAATGGCATAACTAAGAATTCATAATGCCCATATCTTGTCTTAAAAGTAGTCTTTGGAACATCCTCCGCTTTAACCCTTAATTGGTGATAGCCAGATCTTAAGTCAATTTTTGAAAATACACTGGCTCCTACCAATTGATCTAGCAGATCATCAATTCCAGGTAAAGGGTATTTATTTTCTATGGTCACTTTATTAAGTTCTCTATAATCTATACACAATCTAAGACTTCCATCCTTCTTTTTTACAAATAGCACAGGAGCACCCCAAGGTGAGACACTTGGTCTAATAAAACCCTTCTCCAATAGTTCCTCTATTTGTTTCTTGAACTCTATCATTTCATTAGGAGCCATTCTATAAGGTGCTTTGGAAACGGGTTCGGTTCCGGGTATAATGTCAATGTTAAATTCTAATTCTCTTTCTGGGGGTAAACCAGTGATTTCCTTAGGAAAAACTTCAGGAAATTCTTTTATTACTGGGATCTCTTTAATTCCTTCTTCTATTTCAATCTTAACAGAGAAGAAAACTAGATATCCTTGACATCCTTTCTCTAGGTATTTCTCTGCTTGAGTAGTCGTCAGAAAGTTTAGCTTAGCCTCAGTAATTGGAATTATTTCAGGGGTAGGCAAAATTAAAATCTTATTTTTACAATCAAGAAGGACATTATTGGCAGATAGCCAATTCATACCAATAATAACATCAATGTCGGGAAAGGGTAAACAAACCAAATCAATGGTGATGCAGGAATGTTTATACTGGACAGTGCAATTCAAGCACACATGGGAGGTGATGGCTTTAACTCCAGTAGGGGTAGAAACATGTAAATCGTAAGGCATTATAGTAATTACCAGCCCTAATTTCCCAGCACAATCATAGGATATGAATGAGTGACTAGCACCTAAATCAAATAGAGCATTTACAAGATAATCATTTATCTTAATCATACCTTCAATCATTTCAGGTGACTTCCTAGCCTCTTGCTAGTTGAGAGCAAAAACTCTCCCTTGGGCTCGGGGTCTGGTATTGTTCACCTCCATTGTATAGTCCCTTGCAAAATGTCCAGCTCTCCCACATTTAAAGGAGGCATTCTGTCCTGCGAGGCATGGTCTTCCACCATGATCCTTTCCACATTGACGGCAAGTCAATCCATAGGTATTCCTTTGATTGCCAGGGCCATTCCTATTTCCGAATCTCTTAAACTTCTTATTCTTATTCCAAGTCTTCTTATTCTTATCTTGTCTCGCTTCTTCTTCAACTGGCCTTTTAACATTTATAGGTTCAATAGTCTGAATAAACTTATGATTTAGACTATTTTCTGTAATCGTGCTTACCTCCACCAAATGGTTGAAAGTTCTAATCTGCATTAGAGCCACCCTTTCTCTAATGGCTAGCCTCAAACCTCTTTCTAACTTTTTTTTCTTCCATCTTTCATCATTCACTTGTTGTAAATAAGTACAGTATCTCGACAATCGGATGAATCGTGCTACATACTCATCCACAGATTCATTTTCTTGTTGCCTTATAGTAATGAATTCTGCTTCTTTCTCATCCTTTACCGACCTAGGAAAATATTTCTTGTGGAATTGTTCTAGAAATATTTCCCAAGTAATAGGGACATTCCTTCCTTGGAGAATTAACTCTGTATTGTTCCACCAACGATCTGCTTCTTTTTCTAACATATGAGTGGCTAATAATGCTTTTACTTCTGTTTCACAACCCATAACCCTGAAGATCTTTTCAAGCTTAGCAATCCAATCTTCAGCTACCTGTGCATCAAACTTTCCATCAAATGAGGGAGGTTGATGCTTATAGAATTGGATTACCACTTGTTGTTGATCATATTCTTATACTCTTGGTGGGCTAGGTTGTCTTGGTGGATTTTGTTGTGGTGGTGGATTTACATTTCTTTCGTTATTTATAGCCTCTTGTAAGCGTTCGATTGCTTGCTGCTGTTGGTTAAGCTGATTAAGGATCACTTGTAAAGGATCTACTTGAGGTTATTCTCGTCCTCTTGTTGATGGTCTTCCTTCTCTTATGTTCACCATTTTATCTATTCAAAATAAACAAGGATCCATTTCACCACAACATATAATAGAGTCATTTATTCATTATACCAGATATTTTATATCAAGCATCCATATATGTTACATAATATTTCATTCTACCTTTGAACTTAGTTAGTTAGAACTGTTCTATTTACAGTGACAAAATTTGTAGTCCCTTGTCACATCACTAACTAAACATATATCTATCTCTTTCTAAGATGATGTGGAGCTTTCATCAGCAGCCTGGCGATTACCAGCATCAGGAACTATTAAGTCTTCTTCTAGTGGGTTTCCATCAATTGATGCTACTTCCTTTGAGTCATTATTTGGAACTTCTTGCTCTGGTGCATCAAGTGTCCGGTATCCTCTCCTAATGTTTCTTCGCATCTCTTTAGCCTATCTTCTTCGTTTAAGTTCATCCAAACATTCCTTCAAGGAGTAACCCTCTTCATTATTTCTAATTCTTCCAGCTTAGGGTAGTCTTCTAAATCTTCATCTGTTAGATTTTCAACTTCCAGTACATCCTAATTGAGATTTGGTACTTCATTATCATTCGTGGGACAAGAAGTTTCCTCTATGGATTCAGATGATTCTTCAATCCACCCATTGTAATTAGAGATAGGAGTGTTACTGCTAGAAGACATATTTCCTGTCCTCAAAACAATAACTCATCACTATCAATCCTAACTATACAACCAAATGCTTTCTAAAGCCATAAGTTTCGGGTTGTCCTTACCAGAATCTTATGCTCTGATACCAAAAATGTCACACCTTAACCTTAGGAACCATTTACTATTTATTATTAGTAGTTTAAATTCTAATTAGATGTATTTGGAAGTAAATTTGGGCCAAATTCAAAAATTCCAAAAATTTACCAAAAGTCACTATTCATTTGGTAAATATAAAAATTTGGCTGAACTTTGAAAAAATCATAACTAATTCTAAACAAATCATCTAAGGGTGGTTCAAATTGCTATATTCATCTCTTAAAATACTCTATAAGGGAAAAATATTAATTTGGAATTTTATTAGGCAGATTGCTACAGTAAATTTCGTGAATTTACTTGCAATTTTACCTTATTTTTTCCAAATTTCATTCCCTAAAATTCCATAATACCATACATTCAATGGTAGTCACATAACACATATAAAATTGATCCAAAACATACTTTTATTCATCATCTAGGAGTCACATATAATTTACATATTGTGACATAAAATGTCATTATATTTGATATTACATAAGTATCCAAAATACCCTTCCTATTTCTAAACATTTCTTCATGGATCCTCCTTTATCTCCTTGCTTTTCACATGATTTGAACCTAATCATGGTTAGATATTTGGTGGGGTGAGATTTAAGAAAACCCCAATAACATCATAATCCCATTCTTAGCATAATATTTGAAAATAATTGCAAGAAACATGATTTCATTTTGGCATGGTAACATTTATGATCAAAAGGCATCTTTTAGCATGTTCATTATGTTCTTCACATGTTCATGCAAAATTCATAGCATATTCATCATTCTTTCACCATTTTGATCCAACATCATCATCATATTCATAACATAAACATGTTTTCTACCTACCAATCATAGAAATACAAAATCTAAACAATCATTTAGAAATAAAATACAAGAAAGGGAAAAGATGTTACTTAAACTTGCAAATTTTCCTTTCCTCTTCTCCTCCTTCTCTCTATAACTCACTCTCTCACTAATATATGGTGGATTTTCGTTTTTGGGTGTGAATAATGGAGGGGAGGAAGAGCCTATTAATAGACAACAAGAAGCAACTCCATCCATTTGATTAACTTTTGATCCAAGGGCCAAAATTGCACTACATCATCTCTTTTCTCCACCATACACCTAATTTCTTCACATAATTGTTATCTAATTAATTTTTCCCTCTCTTGTCATTAATCTGGATGCCACTTTTATCTCCAAATAAGGTAAATATTGCATCATTATGCTTATATAAGCTTACTTCATCCAAACTTCCAATTTTGACACCTAATCTTTGAAATAGTGTCATGCATGGTGGTTAACTCTTCTCCACTCCTTTTGCACGAAATTTTGAGTCCATATTTAGCCCAATATGATGCCTTTAATTATTTGGGCTTAAACCATCTAATTCTAGGCCCAATTTCAACATATACCGGGTTTTCGGGCTCTAATTATGTAAATTTTGTCTGGTAAAATTTTTCATGCATAAATATATTTAAAATATGAATTTCAAAATATAATCCATGAAGATTGTCGGGGCATTGGTTAACCCAAATGGCATTACAAGGAACTCATAATGCCCATATAGAGTTCGGAAAGCCATTTTAGGCATATCTTCAGCATGCACCCATAGTTGATGGTATCCCAACCTCAAATCGATCTTAGAGAAAACTAAGACACCTACCAACTAATTAATCAAGTCTTCAATCCAAGGCAAAGGATATTTATTCTTAATTGTCACTCGGTTCAGCTTCCTGTAATCAATACATAATTTGAGGCTACCATCCTTCTTCTTGACAAATAACACTGGAGCCCCCCAAGAAGAGACACTTAGTCTGATGAAACCCCTTTTTAACAAATCTTCAATCTACTTCTTGAGTTCTTTCAACTCAGACGGTGCCATTCAATATGAAGCCTTAGAAATAGGACTTGTCTCGAGCACCAAATCAATGGAAAACTCCAGCTCTCGTGGTGGTAGCAAACTGGTAATCCCCTCTGGAAACACATAAGGATATTCACAAACAATCGGGTACCTTTCTATACCTCCTTCCATATCAACATTAATAAAGAGGAAAACCAAAAACCCTTGACATCATTTCCTCAGATACCTGTTGGCTTGGACAAAGAACAAACAGACATTTTCATCCCCTTCAACACTAGGGATATTCATGGGCAACAACACAGTCTTCCAAGCACAGTCAGGAATGACATTATTCGCCTCTAGCTAATCTATCCCAATGATCATATTAATCTCTTGCAATGGCAAACAGATTAAATCCAGAGTAGTGCTTCGATGTTCAAAATGAATCACACAATTCAGATAAGCTTGAGCAGTTCTTAGTGAAACTCTCATGGGTATGGATACTAACAATTCAAAAGGTAATTCCATTGCTAGAATACCCAATCTTCAAGCACAATCAAAAGATATGAAGGAATGCGATGCACTTGAATTAAACAATGCATGAATAGAGAAATCATTAAGTTTAAGTTTACCACTAATCACGTTAGGCACTACATCTACTTCCTATCGGGTTATGACAAAGACTCGTCCTGGCATCGTTGGCCTTCTCATTGCGTCAGCATGCCTTGGCTCCTGACAATTCTGTGAGATATATCCTGGTCTCCTACAATTATAGCAAATCAAGCACAGACGGTCACCATGGTTCATCCCACAGTTTGTGCAAGGATTTGAGGCACTACCTAAACTGTATTGTGATGGTGCTAAGTCTCTTCCTATATATTCACTCTAACTAGAACTACCCTGGTCAAAGGCTCATCGATAGAATGGTCCTCTACCATACCAACCTCTATTAGACTGATCTCTGCCAAACCTAGATCTTCCTCTGCCATGACAGCCTCTATTATGGCTTCCTCTTGCTCTACTAGAACCTGTATTGCCACCGTTATTACCACTTCTGGATCCATTTCCTTTACTGATTCCTCCGATAGGTCCTAGGTGAGAAAAGGCTCAAATTATTGAATTACTCTTCTCTTCCTTAGTCTCCCACATTCTCCTGGACAGGACAAGCATTTTAGCACAAAAGTCCTCAAAGGACACAAATTCCACCACAGATAACCGCTCCTTAATCTCTAAACAGGCTCCCTCAAGCAACCTTTGACCTTCCACCTATCATCGGGATAATTGTTTAGATAAGTGGAATACTTAGCCAAATCTAGGAATTGATCAATGTAATCATCCACCAACAAATTCTCCTGCTGAAAGGCTAGGAACTCGGCCTTCTTTTGCATCATTAAGGCTGGAGGGAAGTAGTGTACAAAGAATCATTCCTTAATTGTTCCCAGGTTATTGGGGCACCCATTCGCTTCCACACTTGGAAGGAAGCTTCTCCACTAATGCTTGACCTTTTTCTCAAGCTTAAACACCGCTAGTTCACCTTTTGCTCTGAGGTTCAATCCATCACACCAAATATATTCTCCAATTGCTCTATCCATTCCTCAGATAAAGAAATGTTCATTGTACCTTCGAAAGCTGGGGGATTAAACTTCCAAAAGTCTTTTAGCTGGGAGGAGATACCTCTTCTTTCAGATCTTGGGGCTCTCTCAGGCTCCACCTTATTCTCGTTCTAAGTATTATTACCTTCTTCTGCATTCAGATCCACATACCTACTGGCCTCCTCATTCACATCACCATATTCCTGCCGATTCATTTGTTCTTGCATCCTATTCAATGTCTTCCCCTGCGTATTCACCCAGTCACTGAGGCTAGTCAATATTTCATGCATTTGCCTCATTAGGTCACTATTACTTTGACTTCCTTTGCGAGACATTCTTTCCTACACACAAACAACAACACATTCAATTATATGGTTTTGAACTAGTATTGCAGTGGGAATATATGAGTCTATGTATTCAAAGTTGTGCCAAGTATTACCACAAGTAAAAACAATGGCCCAAACCATTGCTCTAATACCAAAATGTAACACCTTACTCCCAAAGACCTCTTATGTTGGCCAAAAACTCCAAAATCCAACCAAACATAGCCCAAACATCTCACATTTACCTTCTAACACATCAGAGCAGCGGAACAAAACCCAAAAGACACTAGAACCGGGATGGGGCCACGGTCGCTACAGTACCACCATGGGCTCCGAGCCCTCTGTCTCACTGGCGCTGCGACCTGCTTTTCTGGCATTGCGGAGCCCCCTGCTTGTTTAAACCAGCAAATTTCAACAACTAAGGGTAAACTTTCGATGCACATAACTTTATGCTTCGACCTCCGATTGACTTGATTCAAACTCCCACGGGTCAATCTTGCCCTAATCTATCCATAGACACCAATTTCACCTTAATCTATCTTTGTATAGAGATTTTGGATCCCCGACATAGTTTTGGCTACTTTTTGACTAAAACTCACAACTTACAACTCTCATGGGCCACCAAAGGCAAATTGACCATTTAGGACCATCTACACAAGCCCCATTTGACTAAACCAACTTGTCTAAAAAGGTTTTATCCCAGAGGAGCCCCTCCTATGAGATTTGGCCCTCTTGAACTCCAATTGACAAAGTGGGCTATAGGCCTTAAAATATACTAACAAGGCCTAAATCCACTTTTGGGCTCCCAAACATTATTGTACTAACTCAACAACACTTTGTACCATACATGCATCACAAAACATCACATCGAACATAATTCCACATCAATATCATAACATTAACATACATACACATCCAAATATCATTACAATCATCCAACTCATATCGATTACAACACTATCCTACTTAGCACAACATACATAGACAATACAACCTACTACCATGACTTGTATATTCCCATGTCAGAGACACTATTCCCTTATCTTCTCCGGACTAAAGCTAAAACTTTCACCTGCAATGTTAGTTTATGGGAAAGGGGTGTGAGACAAAGTCTCAGTAACCAGGGACAACCACACACAGATATATACATATATAACTCATACAATCTCATGAATGCAATATGAAATGGAATGCATGTCTCCTTTACACATAGTTAGAACCATGAGCTGTCGTCATAACAGGACATTTCGTATAGGTGATTCCCTTCCAACAGTCGATGAAGACTGATTTTGACACATCACCAAGCTTACCTCCTACTAGTGCACCCGGCCAAAGGTAACACTAATGTTCGGACTGTGGCTCTCTTTCCCCTTTCCCTCCACGAATTAGCAGTGATTTAGGGAAGATGCAGTCCATTATGCGCCTTTCCCTCCTGGCCATAGAAGGTGATTTAGCCACAGAGATCCCATCCCTATCATCCCTAATCATATATCATATCATATCATCATATATCATATCATCATCACTACCCGATCACCATACACCTCACAATGTCTTGTGGTGATGCTCATACCATATCATCATATAATCGTCATCATCATATTTCACAATGTCATGTTATGCATCATGTTGTGTCACAACATCATTGTCATCTCTAATCATCATCATAATCATCATACGCTATATGTCTAGCCAAGTGCATAGCACGATATAAAGACAAACCACACACACAAATATCCATATTGTGGTATGAATGGAAACATGCATATATCTACACATATATATAATAACATACAAAACAAATAATACAAACACCCGGTTACTGGTTGTTTCCACACACGCAATTCCACAAGCTCTTTAGGTCGTCCAACACACTTGTAGCTTGCTCGACGTGGCGTGGAGCTCATTTTTCCTCCACTTGATTCTCTCCTTCGTCCTGACCCTTCGGTTCTACACATAGTGTCAAATGCACTTAGTCAACCAAAGATGAAGTTAGGAACAATGTAATGAGGGTTGTTACAGATTGTAGTAATTCAAATATGGTAATTTATTGAGAATAATTTTATAAAGTTTTGGTAATTTTTAAAAAAATTAAACTATGTGACTAATTTTAACTATTGTTCTTAATGAGAGTGAGGTAGTTACATATGACTTATATTTTATATTTTGAAACAGAAGAAGTAATAATTCTGTCGGGGTTGGGGCACCAAAGCCCATGCCAAAGGAACACTCTTCACTTTTGAAGTGAATAACAACAATTCAAGAATTACATTTAAATATATCAACCTCTTGAATTGATAATTATGAGGACCATCGATTTAGTTAACACAAGAATAAACCCCATAACTATCCAAAGACTACATCACGAATAACCCGCACATAGTTTCCTATTATTGTGGTTCTAATTTTGATTGCGATGCAATACCAAAATCTTTTTCAATAGTACCTCATTTTTCCTCCACTTGATTCTCTCCTTCGTCCTGACCCTTCGATTCTACACATAGTGTCAAATGCACTTAGTCAACCAAAGATGAAGTTAGGAACAATGTAATGAGGGTTGTTACAGATTGTAGTAATTAAAATACGGTAATTTATTGAGAATAATTTTATAAAGTTTTGGTAATTTTTAAAAAAATTAAACTATGTGACTAATTTTAACTATTGTTCTTAATGAGAGTGAGGTAGTTACATATGACTTATATTTTATATTTTGAAACAGAAGAAGTAATAATTCTACGAGGGTTAGGGCACCAAAGCCCATGCCAAAGGAACGCTCTTCGCTTTTGAAGTGAATAATAGCAATTCAAGAATTACATTTAAATATATCAACCTCTTGAATTGATAATTATGAGGACCATCGATTTAGTTAACACAAGAATAAACCCCATAACTGTCCAAAGACTACATCATGGATAACTCGCACATAGTTTCCTATTATTGTGGTTCTAATTTTGATTGTGATGCAATGCCAAAATCTTTTTCAATAGTACCTTATATAAACCGTGATTGAGATATTAATGTTATAAAAATATAATGAGAAGTGTCACATTTGAAAAGAATAAAAAAAATGAAAGTATAAATGCTTGTGGTAATCTAAATTCATAGCCAACTAGTCTAAACTAGTTTGGTTATATAAAAGATACTCAAATTACAAACATCAAATAGAAGAAAAAGAAAGGCAGAATAATAGGGTATAATGAGAAGTCCTATATCTGAAAAGAATGAAAAAGATTAGGTGTAACATCCTACCTTTCTATACCTCTAGAAATAACCAAATACATCAATATCCAACTAAACACAATCCGAATATCTCCAACCAACTCTCCAATACTCAAAAACAGCGGAAACAAACCCAAAAATGCCAAAAACTGGGCTGGGGCTGTGGCCGTTACAGTATTGCTGCGGCTCCGGTCTGCTCTGCTTTTCTCCAGCTTCTGTCAACACTGGTGCCATGGCTAGGACACTGGAGCTGCGGCGCCCCATGCTGATATGGGATATCAGCAACTTTCATACTCCAGGGTGAACTTTCGATACGCATAACTTTATACTCCGACCTCCGATTGACTTGATTCCAATTCCTACAAGTCAATCTAGTCTCAATCTATCCATAGACACCCTTCTTTCCTCAAACCAACTCCATATGGAGATTTTGGACTCTTAACACCTTTTTGGCCACTTATTAACCAAAACTCACCACTAACCACTTCCAATTGTCACCAAAGACAACTGGTCACTCAGAGACCATTCATACTGGTCCGAAACCCCTAAACCAACATGTCCATAGAGGTTTCACCTCAAAGGAATTACTCTCCTGAGTTTTGACCCTCTTAAACTTCAATATGACCAGATGGGCTACAGGCCCTAAAACACAACAACTAGGCCCAAACCACTCTAGGCTCACAAATACTACCATACCAACTTCCCAACATCCAACACTCTCAAAACACCACGAAATACACATATCATAAACACAACCAACCATACGTCACAATATATGAAATCACAATTGTTTTACCATACCATACACTTAATACAAAACCTTCTATCGTACTTGGCACATAATAGATTATCCAAAATAAAAACTACATAGACTATTCCCACGTACACAACTACTCTCAGGGCTTCTTAGAACTAGTGTCAGAACTTTCACCTAAAATGATTAGTCATGGGAAAGGGTAGGGTGAGACAATGTCTCAGTAACCGGGATCAATAACACATAAACATATATATAACATGTATAAATCATGTAACACACGAATGCAATGTAAAATGAATGGTATGCATGTCATCCTCACAGGGACTCCCATCCTTATCCTCCCTAACACGCATATACATATAATTCATCCTTATCTTCCCTAACATATACAATCCACCATTATTCTCCCTAACACATATAATCCACCCTTATCCTCCCTAACACATATACGTACACACATATCCCATCCTTATCCTCCCTAACAAATACATATATCATCATACGTTATATATTTATATCATCATATCATTACCACTCCATCCATCATATAACACAATCTCACAATATCATGTGGTGAGGCTAATGTATGATCATATAACCATCATCATGTCATATCATCATGTATTATCATCACAATCATCATCATCATCTAACCGTACACATACCACGATATATAAAAACAATACACACAAACACATCAATATTGTGGTATGAAAGAGACATGCATATATATATACCACTATACAATACCACACAAACAAACACCCGGTTATCTCAGGTTGTCAATATCGTGCTAACGCAAGTTCCACATGCTTTCTTGAACACCAACACGCTCGAATCCCTCCCGATTAACCAAACAACCTTCATAATAACACAATTCTTTCATTAACACAATATATCATTAAACCAAACATCACAATTCAACCATTTTTAGGCCTAACCCAAGGTTTTAATACCCCATTTCATGCATCAATAAGCTCTTGGGAACATTTACACACCAAACAATACCATACAACTCAGATTCCCAAGAGCCTTAACCGGAATCAACCTAGGGTTAAGCTCAAATCACATATAAACCCTTCAAACTTACATCCAATCCACAAGAACACTAAAACACACTTCATTAACCTCTTTTTAACCATTTCAATCGGTGGATCTCGTCACAAACCGGAAACTCAACCTTAAAACCAAAAACCCTACATTTCCATCAAAGAAAAATGAAGAGGGAGGAGTAGAAGTAACTTACCAACTTAAATCCAAGCTCTCTCAGTCCGAAAATCACTCCTGGATGCCGAAAAATTGAACCCTAGCTGAGCTCTCGCGATCTCCCTTCGTTTCCTTTCTTTTCTTTTCCTTTCAAGCGTTCGAAATGATCTGGATTTAAACAAAAATCCTGACTCTCGCCAAGCCCTCACATGTCTCGACGCGGCTTCACCATAAATTTGCCGGAGTCGTTATTGGATGGCATCTTGCCGCGACGTGAAGCCTTTTCTGGCTTCTCTTGAATATAACTCCAACCTGTTTCCTCCGGTCCTGAACACAAACCAATAAAGATATCGTGAGGGGCGTTACATAAAGGGTATAAATGCATGTGGTAATCTTAACAATTAGCTTAAGCTATTATGGTATACTGGATAATCCCAAACATGTAGCCCATAAAAAAAAGGTATGAGAGTCTAACAGTGCTTTTTAAAGGAGTTATAAATAGAAATAAATCTTTTCTTTGAAGAGGACATATAAAAAGAAAAGAAGGAAGTAATTAATAAGGATAACTATAGAAATTATTGAAATTTTTTTAACAAATTTAATAATCTTACCAATTTTTAATAACTCGTTCTCTTAATATATGTTCAGTGGTTAAAAGTGATATATATTAAAGAATTAGATGGAGTAATATTTATCCATAATCACATATTAAACTCAAAAGAAATAACTAATCATAAATATTATAGCATTCATTAAGTAGGTCTATATGTTTAAATTATAATCATGTAGGAAAATACTCCAAAATGAGGTCATTTATCAGTACATATATATATATATATAATATTAGAATATAAAAAGAAGAAAATTTTAACCCAAAATGAGGTCATTTTACACCAACAACTGAAAAAACAAAAATTGAAATCATCCAAAAAGCTCAATAATTGTTGCTCTAGGCAGGAGCACCTAGCAGGCCTCGAGATTTCCGACGCTGTTAGAAACAAACATTCATTTAACCTGAATGTAAATCCCCTCTTTTTGGGATGATACAACCTTCTCCATATGCATTTAATTTACCTCTTCTTCTTTAAATGGCAGTTATAATTACACACTTGTCAAACATGCATGTATTCTACTATTCTTACCTTACACGTATTGCCACTCAATCCTTCATTTTGTCATATGAGTGATGTTGAGAACGGATATTCAATTACTTTCTCCTATTCGTATTTTTAGAATTTTGTATGAAAAGTTTTTTGTTCAAAATATAGAGTGTTGAATATTTTTCTTTTTATTTTATTCCTATTTTTACTGCTCATTTATAACTCTACAATAATAATATAATAGGATATTTAATAAGGGTAAAATAAGAAATGTTAGTACTTTTTGTATTGATTTCGGGTAAAAAATGATTTTCTTAATATGTGTGTAATTAATACAAAATATCTTATAATATGAACAGAGAGAATAAGTCATAAAAAATGTTGGGAGTATAAATTTCAGAAATTTAAGATCATACTATTAATATTCGTTTTGGAATCGTTGAGATTGACCATCACCTTCAAGTTCGTTTCCAAACTTCCGATAATATGGCACTTCATCTTCCCCAAATTGCTTCTCCCCGTTGTGGTTCTCTCACTAACATGCTTCCACATAATAAAACATCCTCTTATGTAGCAACCATCTCTAAAAGCTTCATTGGTCCTTCTCCAAAAATCCAATGCAAGGCAAAACTTAATGTTTCTGATAAAAACTATAAAGTTTCCCGTCGATCCAGACACTTCAAACCTGATGCTTGGCACTATGATTATTTTCAATCATTGAATAGTAAATATACGGTAATTTCATTATATTCTTGCAGTTACATGCTTTTATATTACATTCTTAAGATTTATATACGTGTGTGTATGTGTGTCCAGTTGCTTTACTTTCATTCGCAATATGGTCAAAGAGAATACAAGAAAACACACACAGATGTGTGTGTGTGTGTGTGTGAATGATGCATTAAACTGTAAATAATAATAAAGATTGGATGTTAGCAAATGATCACCCTAACTTTATTTCCAACAGTACTTGTTAGTTATTAGTTAATGCATGCAGGAACCAGTATATGAAGAAGAAAGCAAAATGCTGAGGACTAAAGTTAGGATAATGCTCTCAGAAATGGTGAACCCTCTGGATCAACTTGAGTTTATTGATACCTTGCAAAGGCTTGGAGTAGATTACCATTTTAAGAGTGAGATAAAGAAGATACTCGACAACATCTATAATGTGGACAAGTTCAAGAGTGAGAAGAATTTACATGCAACTGCACTTGAGTTTTGACTCTTCGGGCAGCATGGCTATGATATATTGACAGGTACTCAAACTTTATAATTTATGCCCTTTTGTAAATAAGTGAGAAATTTGTGTAATTTGAGGGGAAAAAACTTGAGAATTTTTTAGTGATATACTTAGTATTAAAAATAATTAAGAAGACATTTTTCCATGCATTACACAAAGTGAGGTGAGTCATACTATTCAAGACTTATTAATAGTGTAACTTGTCACAAATTTTATATGTATGTATTGATACAAAGGGAACTCATTTACATAGTGGTTGCAGATGTCTTTGATAGCTTCCAAGATAAAATGGGTAACTTTCAAACATCCCTTTATCAAGATATCAAGGGGATGCTTTCATTATATGAAGCCTCATTTCATTTAAGGTAAGATGAAGTTATTTTGGAGAAAGCAACAGATTTCACCTCAAAATCTCTTGAAGAATTTGTGAACAACCACCCAGGCCATCAATTGACATCCCAAGTGAAGCATGCTTTGCAGATCCCACTACATTGGAGGCTTCCTAGATGGGAGGCTCGTTGGTTCATTCATGAATACCAAACAATGTCTAATATGAATCCCATCTTACTCCAGCTTGCCAAACTAGATTTTAACATGCTTCAGGCCATCTACAAACAAGAAATAAAGTCCAATTCAAGGTGCGCTATAAATTAACAAGTGAAATTTCACTTCAAAATAATAACCCTGCAGTACGTGATGGTATTAATGAAGTTATTACCAAGACTCAAATTCAATATATAAGTTCCTGATACAAAAAAGAGTCATGATTTCATTAAAAAGCTCTAACTTAATTTAGTTTGTTTAAATTATTTTGATAAACATTCTTGGGCAATAAAAGTAAATTTTTTTTCACATAACACATGTTTTTAATAATCCTGAATTTTTGTTTCATTTGAAGGTGGTGGGAAAGAACTGAGCTTGAAAAGAAGTTCAGCTTTTTTAGGAGTAGGGTAGTGGACAACTATGTTTGGGGCTTAGGAATGAACTCTGAACCCCAATTTGGAAATTTAAGACTGGTCATGGGGAAGCTTTGCGCGCTGATAACCCTCACGGATGATGTTTACGATGTTCATGGTACTTTGGAAGAACTCCAGCTCTTCACCGAAGTCATAGCTAGGTTAGGGTTTTTGTTCCTCCCTTGTAATAAATATATTATTTTCCACTGCTCTATCCATCTCTTTTTTCGCTGAATGAAGCATTGACTACAAAAAATTCGTTTCCCTCAAAAACTCCCATGCATGCTTATGAGAATATTGTTTGTGATTATATAGGTGGGATGTACATGCCTCAGACAATCTCCCAAGTTACATGAAAATGTGCCTTATTGCAATTTTTAACTTCGTGGATGAACTGGCTTTTGACATTCAAAAAGAGAAAGGGCACAACATCCACTCATACCTAAAGAGAGTGGTAGGTACTTTTGCTATCTGCTTCATCATACTTCTCTAATTACTATCCTTTTCATAAACTTTTGCTATGAATATTGATGTTTTAACTGATTATATTGCATTGCATATAAATACTTTTCAGTGGGTAGATATATGTAAAGCGTTTTTTGTTGAGGCAAAATGGTACCATGAGGGATATACGCCAAGCCTGGAAGAATATTTGGAGAATGCATGGCTTAGAATTGGAGGACCTATTTTACATATTCATTCATATCTCACAATTCCAAATCCTATAAGGAAGGTGGACTTGGATTCCTTGGAACAAAATCCAAATCTCGTTTACTTATCGGCAATCAATTTTCGCTTTCTCAATGACTTTGGAACTTTTAAGGTACCGTAATATCCATGCCAACATTTGTTTGCATTCTATACCGTTCTAACTTTCAAATTCAATTGATCTCAGCGAGAGATGCAGACAGGTGATGTATCCTCATCGGTTCAATGCTACATGAACATTACTGGAGCTTCAGAAGAAGAAGCTATCAAACACATCAAGACTCTGATACATACAACATGGCAGAAGATGAATGAGGAAGTTGCCAAATCCTTCTTCTCTCGCAATTTCAATAATACTTGTTTGGGACTTTCGAGGACTGCAACTTTCTTCTACTGCTATGGATATGATACCTGCACTTTTCAGGATTCTGAATTCAAGAGTCGTGTGTTTTCACTACTTTTTGATCCCATTCCCATTACTTGTACACATACTGTGTTAGAAAGGGAGAGTCCTAGTCTTCAGTCTGTCTGAAGTTACTGAATTCTTCCCCTCCAACGAAGCACAGCAATGAGACCTTCCTTTTATATGTAATATATCGCATTTCTATATCAGTACGTACGTTATCACATATGTGTGTACGTTATCACTGATGGTTATTACTCTTCATCTTTCTAGTCCCTCTAAAAATTCTTCCAATCCCATGTTACATGCTTCAGATTAAAATGTTAATGATGTTCATTTGTCTCCTTGTCTCTAAAAGTCAATTGAGAGAATTTATGTTGCTGTCAACGAATTAAATGCTTTTCAAATATAGTAATTAACAAGAAAAGAAATTTACTTTAATTTTGTAAAACACAAAAAAAAGTTAAACTGATTATATATTTTCCCCTCACTTTTAAATCAAATAGAATAATTGAGGTCTTATTCATATTATTATGGATAAGCTAAATAATAAATGTAGGGATTAAAAAAATTAGGTGGTGATCTACTTTTTGGGGAATATGAGTGGAAGTAATAACGAGAATATTTCCAGTGAAATATCTTTCATAATTCTTGAAGAGATAGTTTACTAATAGAGTTAGAGATATTGGACTATTATATTTTTGTTTTGAGCAAGTTTAAATTTTTACATACCCTTATCAAATTAAATTAGTAATGTATAGACCATTGTTATATGGGGTCATACATACTAATGTCTCAATCAATATCAATGTACTTTTATAAATATGTGATTGATTTCCAAACAAAATGACTCACAAGTTTAATTAGACGTCACCATATACTATGCTAAATTCTTTGCTTGTATCTTTTCGAAGTTTGCAATTGTTATTGATATGTGTGCAAAAGCACTCATAGATGGAATAGAGACAAATTCAAATAGTTGTTATATAGAGTAGGAGTAGCAGGTCTAGAGATTTCTTTACCTCGTCTTCTTTTCCCTCCTAATTCAAACTTGCAACCTTCACTAGTACAAATATGACTTTTTAGATCGGTTGGAATGGGCTTTTTAGATCGGTTATGGTGCTGATGTAGAAGTGGCCGATATAGAAAGTAAAAATTTTTAGATCGCCCTTCTGGACCGATGTAAAAAAACATTTCTAGATCGGTTTTAAATATAACCGATCTAGAAAGCTAATCTTCAAGATCGGTCCTATAGAAGCAACCGATCATGATTATATGATTCTAGATCGGTTATAAATATAACCGATGTAGAATATATAATTTCTACATCATTTATATTTACAACCGATCTAGAATGTTGATTTTTTTTTTAAAATATGATTTAATTCAAAATTTGCATCCATCTGAGACAAAAAATATGACACTGCATAGAACCATTTTCCAGCACCACCAACAATAACAACTAATTTCATATATAAAACTTATAACAGTTAGACAAACATCAACTAATTTCTCTACTGCTACTGCAATAATGAAATGGAAGAAGTCATTACTGACACTCCACAAACTACATTTTCCTTGTGACATTGATTATATGAACATGATCATTCCCATGCAAACAAAGCCATGAGAACACACAAAGACTACAAGAAGCCTCAAAAGTAGCTTAGGCTCATCCAAGAACAAAATTACAGATTCTTTCGAATATAACAAGAACATAACACTGCCAACCTTTGCAAGTAATTCCAATCAGTTTAGCCTCTTGGTAATAGAATGGCCTAGCTGTTGAAGAAATAGACATAATGGGGCTTGATGTTTACTCTGGAGAAATAAAGTTGAGCCCTGATAATAACTAACAGTCCACTAGTAAGCACTTCATCAGATAAGACAACCCAAGAAGACACCTGAGAAGATATCAAACCAAAAGGATACTATAAGAAGAGCGTAAATATCAGGCATCAGCAATCAAAAGTTTTCAGTAAAATGGAATTTCATAAGAGACTCTATGCAGGATACAGACTCCTATGTGTTCAGATTAAGTGGTTAGATCAACGAACACTTTCATATAACAATTGGCCAAATACAGACTCCTATGTGTTCAGATCAAGTGGTAAGATCAACGAACACTTTCATATATCAATTTCTAGATCATTCATTAAACTGAAATAAGGGAAACCGCCAGATGTCTGCCTGTACAAAAACAAGACACTATTGATGGACATGAAACTATTAATGGGCCAAAACTGAAGTAAAAATCTCAAGATAAGAAGTTATGGGAGATTGTTAGGTACCAGCATTCATATATGAATAGTGACTATAACTAGGTCTTACCTTTAAAGCTTAGTGATGTCTAAAAAATGATTTGCCCAACGCTTTTGAATGTCTTCAATTTCCTCATTAGAAAAGCATTCCTTAATGTCAAATGTCTGCAAATTCGAAACCCATCAAAAAATAAACTCCCAAAAGAATAAAACTAATTTGTGTAAAATATAATTACCTTTTCAAATGATTCCACAACGCCTAAAGTAATGATTTCATACATATGTTTCATCACATAGAATCCACACTCTAGGCTATCTAGAGGTTGTCTACGAATCTAGAAATGAAGAAAGAATGACCATAATGAGAAAGGAGAAATGATTGTTTCAAAAAGTGTTTGGATTACAGTTACTTACCTCTGGGCAAACCCAGTTGACCTTCTTTAGCTGATGTGGGCGCTTACCCCCTAAAACTTGGTTAGTATCTAGAGCTCTATAATCAAATACTTGCAAAAAATTATATTATGTACTAATAAATATTACAAATCAAAGTTTTTCACATACACACTTACGCTTCAATCATGGTCATGAAATCTTTCCTCGGTTTATGCCATACTGAGCAAAACCAGGTGATGACATCCCTTTGAGGGGAAATAACCATCAATTGCCAATGGGAGCTACAAAATAGGAAATGGATTACATAAAGTCATAATATTATATTAATTACAATATTTTTCTTACCCATGATGATACGGTGCTAGCAAACATTTGCCCTTGCATCCTGAGATCCTAGATCCAATGTAGGCTCTTATCTCATCCGTCTTGTTTCCTACATCTTGAATGTGTTGTGGACATATGAATCCATACTTATCACTTCTTCTCTTTAGGATGCAGAGGCGATGGAGATATCTATGATATTGCAAATACATGAATTTGAAGAGTTCAATGTTTAGATATCCTTCTAGGAATAAAAATATACTTACATAATCCATAATTGGAGAATCGATATGTTCAACATATCCTTCATCATGAACTCCATCAAATCTTTCTTGGGAATATAGAATTCATAGTCTTTATCATCATCCACAATCCCTTTGCCCATAAAAATCCTGATTGGACTTGTGATTTTCATTGTTGCTACACACAAACGTGTCATCGGATCCATTTGGGGTTGGGACTGGGGAATTGAAGCAAGTTCCTTGGATAACACAATTTCATAACTAAGTAAGCAATTAATGATTAATAAAAATTATATACCATATCAAATTTGACATATGAGAAAAACACATGATAACAATAACATTTTTCATACCTTGGCTAGAACCACCTGGACCAATCTTCTTGGCCACAAAATAAAATTTTTGAGGGCTTGCCCAACCGTCTGAACCTCATCATTAGGGTATGGTATTGGTGCATTCTCAACCTCAACTCGTTCAACCGACACCCTCACTTGATCTTCTTTGATTTGTTGGTGGTGGATGGTTGGACCCAACTTGTATATTTTGCCATAAGCAACTAAATGCCTATGAGGATCCTCTAGATATAACTCACATGCTTCTCCAGTATCTTGGCTTAAAGGATCCTCTTGTACTAGACCAGGTACACAACTCCCTTTTGTGCTATCAACTACAGGAGAATCGTTCCTCTCATTAGGTGTGTGTCGTGAAGGCATTGCCTGAGTGGCCAAAATAGATAGCACTTCCTCCCTTATAGCTACCATTTGTCTTGCCACTTGTGCTGCCACCTGTCTCGACACTATATCTTCCATCTCCTCCTTTGACACCATTCCTGAGCGATGGCGTGAAGGTGGTCCAAAGTACTCCCTAATGCCCACTCCTCTTCCAACTCCCCTTACACGGCCACCGTGCTCTTCTTTCCCTATAGCAATTGCCAAAATGTCCTTCCTTCCAATGGGAGTAAAGGTTCCCTGGGTGTACTGCTCTTGAAGAGAATCCTATAAAGCAAAACAACGAACATACTTAGCACTTGAATTGTTAAAGCAATATAATACATTTGATTGATCCTACATTACTTACAATCTTCTCTACAACTAAACGGGCCTTCTCAGAGACATACTCTCCTTCCTTGGTCATATGAGCTAACTTCCATTTCTCATGGCGAGTAAGTGGAGATGGAGGAGAAATAACGATAGATGGGTCAGCTTGAGTGGCTTCTTCTCGCTGCTTCAACTTCTTTTCCATAATCTTTTCCTCAAGAAGGTCATAACCCCCACGAGACAATGTGTGGGGATACAAATTTTTTGCTTGTATCTCTTTAGCTTTCTCTCTTTTCTCCTATTAACAATAAATGGTAAGTTCAGGTAAAAAAATCAATAAATAATAAAATGATTTCATTTCCATATTCTTTTTTTACTATCCACAAACGTAGGATTTGTTCGTTTTTTGTAAAAAGCATGCCACATCTCTTCATCAAGAAACTGATACTCCAAGCAAGGATTTTCATCCTTCAAATGTCCAAAAATGTATCTAGAGGTAAGGCTAGTCTTGAAAGCCTTCCAACGCTCCCCTGCATATTGTATCAATTTCGTCCTCAACTTATCATTGAGAGGAACATCATAGGTGAGCTACAATACCCGCACATATAATGAAGTTAGTGATGTAGATAAAATTAATAGTTAGAAAGATATTTAAGTATATAGTGATATACCGTGATACTTTTCCAAATCTGATCCTTCACAATATCAGGGATGTCTTCCCATTTGTCAACCAAGATGCTTGCCTTACTACGTCCCATAAGAGCGACAAAACTCTTAAATCTCTTCCTATTGGGCCCTCTTGGATTCCAACTATGATCAAATTGAATATTTATCCTCTGTTCAGTACCATGACCAAGGGTCAACTCTTTCAAGCGTGTGCCATGTCTACCCCTTTTACGGGTAGATTGACTATCTTGCCCGCTCTGAGTATTATTACCAGTGGGATTCTCCATGTGCCTATTTAGACAATAAGATAATTAAACTATGACATAAGATAAGTAACAAACATAATTCAATGTATGAAATAAAATAAATTAAAATAATTAACTATGAAATGAGATAAATTAAAGATAATTAACTATAAAATAAGATAAATTAAAGATCATTAAACTATGAAATAATATGAGTAATAAACAAAATTTAATCTGTGGAAGAAGATAAATTAAATATCATTAAACTATGATATAAGTACAAGACCTTGAAAAACGATATTTAGTATCTCAATCTTCTTTCATGTTCGGATATTCTCCCATATCCCTTCATCATGATCATCTCTCGCAGCATGTATATCATCTACTTCATCTTCTTCATTCAATTCAGGTAGCCTTGATGAGAAAGGAAAAGTTTCACAAATATCAAAACTGGAGTCATCATTCTGATCATTAGCAATAAGCCTTTTCGCTTGCAAAACCACGGACCACCTTTTATCAGCTGGATCAGTGATATAAAACACTTGTTTTGCTTGTTGTGCCATGATAAAGGGCTCTTCCTTATAACCTATCCTATTAAGATCTACCAATTTAAATCCTAGCTCATCTGTTCGAACACCATTATTACTATCAACCCACTTACATTTGAAAACAGGAACTTTAAATTTAATGTAGTCAACCTCCCAAATGTCTTCAATAACCCCGAAATAAGATATGGCTGCCAATACAGGGTTTTTATCTTTTGAACTAGAAAAATGCATTGATTCAGCTACTACCATAACCCCACTATTTTGCATAGTACTCTTGTCATCTTGGGCCTTTGTATAGAAGGAATACCTATTAATGTCATATCCACTCCAACATATGATCTCAAATTGAGGCCCATCAGCTAACCATCTTATCGTATCGGAAACATTATCTTCCTTCATAACCTGTTCATTGAACCATGTTCTGAAAGTCCTGTTGTGCTCATTCACCAACCATTTATCACTCTTTCGAGGGTTTGTTACCCTTATAATGTTTTTATGTGCAGCTAAGTAAGGCTGAACTTCATCAATGTTATTCAAGATATATAGATGTGCTTGTAGCACTTCTTCACGACCCATGCTCTTTACTCTTACCCCACGTGTACCCTTACCTGAACCTTTTCCCTCATGGCGAGACTTAGGAAGTCCCACTGCTTCTACTTCAGACAAGTACTCAGTACAAAACTCAACAGCTTCTTCCGCAACATATCTTTCAACAATAGATGCTTCAGGCCGATATGGATTCTTCACATACCCTTTTATGATTTTCATGTAACGCTCAAATGGGTACATCCATCGTAAATAAACAGGACCACATAGCCTTATCTCTCTCACTAGATGAACAATTAAATGTACCATGATGTCAAAAAATGAAGGCGGAAAGTACATCTCAAGTTGGCACAAGATAATAGCAGCATCATTCTCCAATTCATCCAATTTATTGGGGTCAATGACTTTGCTACATATGGCATTAAAGAAAAAGCATAGTTTGGTTATAGTATGTCTTAGTTTTTTTGGCAATATGTCCCGAATAGCCACTGGTAATAGTTGTTGCATCAAGATGTGGCAATCATGAGACTTTAAGCCTATTAATTTCATATCTTTCATTGAAACAAGTTTTTTAATATTTGAAGAAAACCCTTGGGGCACCTTAACACCATGTAAACACTCACAAAAACTTCTTTTCTCATTTTTCGACAATGTATGACAAGCTGGGGGCAAATAATTCCTCTTGCCTACTTCTTGTGGGGCTAACTCTAATCGTATTCCCATTTCAACCAAGTCTCGCCTTGCATTTGTACTATCCTTAGTCTTGCCCTGTATGTTGAGAAGCGTTCCAATAATACTATCACACACATTTTTCTCCACATGCATTACATCAACACCAAGCCTTACCTCAAGACTCCGCCAATATGGAACATCAAAAAAGATAGACCTCTTTTTCCATAAATTTTTCTCAGTTGCAAGCTTTTGGGTCTTACCGAAGATAACATTAATGTCTTTCACCCGTTGATAAACTTGCTCTGCAGTTAATGCCTCTGGAGCAATTTCAATCTCTTGCATGCCATTGAAAGCTTTTTTCAATCTACGATATGGATGGTTTCTTCTGAGAAATCTCCGGTGACCAAGGTAGACTGTCTTCCTTCCAAATGGCAATTGTTTGTAGCATGTGCCTTCTTCACATATAGGGCAAGCTGTATGCCCCTGAACACTATATCCTGACAAATTTCCATATGCTGGAAAGTCATTTATCGTGCAGAAGATCATGGCACGCATCCTAAAAGACTCCTTTTGATATGCATCAAATACATCCACACCTTCCTCCCACAACATTTTCAAGTCTTCAATCAAAGGTCCCAAGTAAACATCTATATCATTTCCCGGCTGCTTTGGCCCAGAAATCATTGAAGACAATATGATGTACTTGCGCTTCATGCACATCGAAGGAGGTAGGTTATAAATCACCAACAGAACAGGCCATGAACTATATTGACTACTAAGGTTACCAAACGGGTTCATTCCATCCGTACAAAGCCCAAGCCTAAGGTTTCTTGGCTCATTGCCAAACTCTGGAAACAATTGATCAATTGACTTCCATTGAGGAGAATCAGCTGGATGTCGGAGATTTCCATCATGTATCCTCTCGTCTATATGCCATCTCAAGTTCTTTGCATCCTTTGCATTAGCAAATAAACGCTTGAATCTTGGTATTATTGGAAGATACCATAACACCTTCGCAGGAGGCCCCTTAGTGGCTATATCACAATTAACATCACCATTTTCCTTTACTTTGTAGCGTGATGTGCCACATTTCGGACAAACTTGCAGCATTTCATGCTCATTTCTATATAATATGCAGTCATTAGGGCAAGCATGAATTTTCTTATACTCCATACCCATCGGACACAAGATTTTCTTCGCCTCGTAGTTACGATTCGGCAGTTCATTACCTTCTGGAAGCAAGTTTTTCAATAACTCAAGCAACTCCGTAAAACTTTTATCACTCCACCCATTTCTTGCTTTCAAGTTGACCAATCTTAACACAGCTGACAACCGTGTAAAAGTAGTGCACCCTGGGTACAAAGGCTTCTCTGCATCACTGCACAAGCGATCATATACATGTGCTCGCTCAAAGGCCTCAACTCCAACATCATGGATCATGTCTTCTAGTCGATCTTCCATATCCACATCAACTTCTGCTTGTTGTGATACACTTGGCATTTCTAATTCACCATGCCATATCCATTCTGTATACCTCTTATTGAACCCATCACAAAGTACATGCTCTCTTATATCTGTAATGCTTAGTCGCCTCTCATTCAGACACTTTACACATGGACAATAAAACATTCCATTATTATCAGGAACATTCCTTTTAGCAAATTCCAAAAACTCCTCCACCCCAGTCTCATATTCGTTACTCGTTCGTCTAGCATTCATCCAACTACGATCCATGACTACCTAAAGGAGATTAGAGTTAACAAGTTATCTTCAATTATAGCATGAAACCAAGATGCATAGATCGAAACCATGATGATGAAACCACACTGATCTAATCTCTTAAATGTAAACTAACTCAAGCAATTCACTAAGATAAGATGTGTGTCCCCTCCGACCTAGTATGTGTGTTTGCCACTTATGACAATCCTATACTTACATTAAGTAGGGAATGAAACTTTAATACAATATGTTGATTAAGAAAATCAATGAGGCATTTAACAATTTCATGTAAAGCAACATATTCTAGTATTTACACCACATACACAATAATCAAAATATCCCTAACACTACCAGAAAAATTCACAGTATAATTCCAGCCACCAATAATATATTAATGTTACTTGACTATGTCTAGTGATGTTTCATAAATAGAATAAAGTAATTAGACACCTTACCTCTAGTACCTTGAGGGAATGCAAATCCTTTAACCTTTAGATAAATCAACTATAGCAGTTTGTTTAGTGCCTTGATACTAGACTCTTTTGTCTATGGTAAACACTCAATCTCCTTCACCTACAATGAAATTGATTTACATGCATAGGAAATATTAAAAAATGCATTATTCATAGAAAGGCAAGCAATGAATTGTGAATACAATGGATCAGTTCAATTATAATGATGGAAAGAAACACTTTTCTCAACTTGATAAACCTAAAAAAAGTATACTTCTAAAGAGGGGAGAAAATACACACTTGCCTTAATTCAAAAGAGGACAAAAGAAAAAAGAGAAACTAACAAACCCATATATATATTTGAGATAGACACAGACATAGTCACTTGTAATGTGATGGAATTAAGAGGAAGACACCATCATCCAAAATGGAAATGATGGAATTAACAAGAAGACACATACGTAAATGTTTTCACTGTTCCAGAGTACATAATTAGGATACCATTTATTCACGATGATTCAATAAGCTGTGTTTAATTAAATTTTAATTTAATTCATGTAATGGGAAACACTGGAACAGAACAAGAATTTTCTCAAGAGTCTGTAAAAATTGTCAACCATAAGAGGCCCTTCTTTAATTTCACAAATTGACATGCCTCCGTAAAGCAATACAAACATTTTCTTTGCCTACCATATATACACACCACCATATATATATGTGAGTGTGTATGTGCAAATAGAATCTATTTTTCATTCAGAGCAGTGTCAATGGCGGATATGAGGTTGATAGCTTGTATCTGTACACAAAAAAAGGAGGAAAAGAAGGGCAAGAGGATGTTGATAGAGTTAAAAAATTTATCAACAATGTAATTCCTGCACCAGATGAATGCCTTAGTCCATATTTATAGAAGATACAGTTAGCCTCATGCACCAAAGTTACTGAGAATGACAACATGGTGGGAAGAACACATTAGAGTACTTTGGTTAGTGATAATGCACAATCATTGATCCTTCATACAATTAAAACAAGTTATAAGCCCAAGTCCAAAAGTAGGTGACGACTCAAAAAGAAACTATTGCAAAAGTAAAAGCTATCAACTTCCAATTCTCAATTATTCAATGATTCTGCTTAAACCCTTTCTAATTAATCCCCCCTTTTTTAAAGAAAAATGGAGTCATACTCCCTATTTTTAAAAGAAAACATGAACACAAACACTAATTAATCATGGGCCAAAAAGTCATAATCCCGGCGATACTGACGTCTCAGATACGCTACAGAAAGCCAATCGAGTTACTTTCGTTCTTAAGTATATTTATAATAATGCACTTCAACTTGTCAATCCTTCTTAATTCAGCCAAGTGTAAATTTTCCACTAGAGAATGATGATTTCTCCTGGTGCATTTTGTGAGAGCATTAGTCATAGCACTTTCGAGAAACCACTTTCAACTATTGCAATCGTACTATTTGTTTAATATGCATGACTAAATAAAGTAGAAAAGAAATTCTTTTCATATAAATACAAATATTGAATAATAATTATAAGAAGATTATCAAATGTTGCAAAACATTAAAAAGAAAAAGATACTTGTTTATAAATAAAATATGTTCTTTTAATGAGTTAAGTCGATCTTCAAACTTACCATATTTGAAATAAGTTTAATTCACAACTCAAAAACATATTTATAGAGATACTTGCGGATTAATTATTAATAAAATTTCTTTATTGGGTGCAAGATTCAAAAATCAATTCTTATCAACAACTCACTCCATCCATTTTATTGGTTGTTTTAAAAAATTTTAAATATCTCAATTTATTTGTCAATTTATTTTATTAATAAAGTATTAATTATCTTTTTTTTACTATTTTATTTTTCATTAAAAATAATAATAAATATAATATAAATAGGACACTTGTATGCCTTTAAGCAACTTAAATTCTTGAAAGTTGATGAGGAGCATTCATGTCTAAACGAATGGTCACTTAGAATTGTTTAAAGTGGCAATTAAATACATAATTGGACTTAGTCCTTTCACTTAAACTAATGCTACTTGTTGATGTAAAGTATGTTTCAGTTCACTGATTATGCATATCAATTAAAGTTTCTTATTTATAAAACTTTTGAATATATATTTTTAAGTTTAAATAATTAATCATAAAATTCAATTGTTTTTTACTGTCTTTAAATCCATAGTAATTCAAAAAGATTTAAAAAAAAAATTGACAGTTCATGTATAATTTATTCCTTCTGCTGCATTTTGAAAATAAAATTCAACATATTATTTTTTTTAATAATTTATCTATTATGTTTATAATTATCTGATATTAAATTGTCTTAGAGATAATAATTACAATAGAAAGATAAGGGTAGATGAAGTAACTATAAACAAATTTATCTCTCTCAATCCTATAATATTTAACTGGACAGAATTTTCCACTAATACATTTTTTTATTTGATATACTAATTAATTTGCACAACTTATGGTAAACATTTTCAACCAATCTCAACTTATGGTACTGCCACTCACGTGTCATGAGTTGTGCACATTATATGTTAAGTGTGATATGATTGGCTTTTGGGTCTGGGAAGAGATGTATGTAGCATCTGAAGCTAATAGCAGAGGAGAAGGGATTCAATTCAACTCATCAGTATGCCAAACACAAAGACCCCATTTCATTGTCCCCTTTCTTATATATTTTCTATTACCAAACTCAAATCACATTCCTATATATATATATATCTATATATATAATCTATCGTAATCTCTTAAGAAAAGAAAACAAAGGGATCAGTTTCTGCAAAATAACAACAGAACTCTTTTCTAAAAAAATTGTATTTTGCAGCATTTTAAGCCAAAAAATAGACAAAGCACCAGAACAATAAGTGCATAATGCATTGACTACTTTAAAATAATCAAAAATGTATTTCCTTACCAAGGGCAGCATTTCCTGCAAGAGGACTTCCAGTTGGAGAAGAATTAGGAGTTTGCTTCTTTTCAGCAATGAGAACTGATGAAAGAGCAGCTACTACAACTGCTCTTTGTGATCCTTGGCTTGTTGCAGAAGGTTTAGGAGCAACAGCTTTAGTTCCTGACGATGAATTAAAAGCTGAATTTTAGGCAGCTAAAGCTTCTCACACATGTCTTTGTCCTCCATGATTTAATTGATTCAACCTATCCTGTGCCTGTGGGAGTGCCAAAAATTAGAAAGAAGCACTACAATATGCTTTATTTTGTTCAGAACAATCCTCTTAATAGAAGTGTCTGTTAATTTTGTTATGAAAAAAGCTAGCAAATCATTGTGAACCAGTGACAATACCTGACATTGACAGGAATGAATTTGAACATACGTAGACAACTAACAATGATGACAAAGAGATCTAATGATGAGATTATACAATGCCCTAATATTTAGGAACCTGGCCACCCATATTAAGATTTTCAAGGAAAAAGTAAAATTTTAAATCAATATTGGGTAAAGAAATGGATTCAAATAAATTGTTTGCTTAAAATTAGCCACTGCATAGAGCACTACATTATAATATTTTTCATCATTGTGCCTCCCAAACCTTCAATAATGGGTAAAGATATGGTTTTAACATGACTAATTTAAGGAAATGTTCTTCCCAATAACTGAAGAGAAAAGCATTTAAACAATTGGAAGATTGTACTATATTACAATTCAGGTATAAAGATTACCATGTCAAACTAAAATCACGCATAGCAAAAGAAGTGATAAATATTTTGAAAGTATTAAATGAAGACTCCCAAAATATATAGACCATAAACAGTGCACCAGTCATCCACGCAAAGGTCGAAGATCAGAGATGATGAGAGAATAGCTATTTAGTAAATGTACTAACAGTAAAGTTAGGGAAATCAGGGCTGATTTTGTGAGCAATGAAACTAAAGAAAGATCTATATGGTCTTCCAAGCATACTGTCTCCTAAATGGCATATGAGGCATTACTTTATCATAACTTTACCCTATTTGTTGCCATAGAGATATATAGCAAATTCATTGAAATAAGGGAGCGCACCATAAAATAAATAAATAAACAAGTAAATAAAAACCTTTCATAATCCATAGCATAGGCTTGTTTAGGACTATCAAGCTCCATAATAGCATCAATTGATCTTAGTGCTGTAAATATATGTATATATACATACATACATACATATACATATAAATATGTACACACACACACACCTCTATCATAATAAATCTGAACAGATCAAAGCTAATTTAGTATGACGTTAAGGAACATTGGTAAACATGATTTGGACTTTGGCGATACCAGCAAACAGACGATTTGCTTTGAACTTTTAAGTTCATTTAACGAGGACATAGGGAAACTATAACTATTTGGCCCTGCTGATACATTATCTTCATAGCAAGCGTTTTGGAAATTAAATTTGGCCTCGTCAAGAAAGTTGTAATGGAATAAACATCCAGAAATGAACACTAGAAACATCAAAATTCACAAAAAAGCATCAACAGTGAAATGGATCAAATTCCACATCAGCAAAATGAAGACGACAAAATTTAAAAAAAAAATAGAGACAGAGCAAAATTACCTCTGTAACTGCATTTGCAGAGAAGGGCAGCTATAATATGACTGGTGCGCGGCGAGGAAGAAATGACGTAACCCACGGCGAGGAAGAAATGACGGCAAATGAAGTTGAACCAGTGATGGGTTAATTATGCGCAGCTGTGCAACAGGAAGAGGAAAAAGACGACCCACTAAGAGAGAGACCAGCAATGGCTCTGCTGAAAGAGTGGATCGTGTTTTGAGAGTTACTGATTTTCCAGAACGCGGGAGAGGTAGGGTTATGTTGAAAATGATACAGAGTAGCGGGGAAGTACAGAGATAATTTTTCTAGAACGCGGGGAAAATTTTTACATCTGTAGCTTTTCCATTAGATCTAAAAAAGTGCAAAAAAATATTTTTTATTTATATTATTTTATCTTTTAGATCGGTGTGTTTGTTCGACTTATCTAGAAAGTATTTTATACATTGGGTATTTTTCTAACCGATCTAGAAAGTCCCACACTTCACAGTTTATTTACAAAAATGCCACCGGTTCCATTTTTAGATCTACTATTTTTTACCCGATCTAAAATGTAGATGTTAAGATCCTTTTTTGTACTAGTGCTTGGAGTTTAGCGTATAGTACACTAACCCCCAAGCCACGAGTCTTCAAGGTTGCTAGGTCTGGAGATTTCTGGCTTGGTAGGAAACAGATGAAGATTTGGTGACATTTTTCTAAACATGCATGCATGCAAATTTCTATCCACATTGTCATAAGTGTAATCAGAAAGTTAAGAAAATATATAAATAAATGGCAGGTATAATCAAACACTCGTCAAATTAACATGCATGTAATCTCCTATATTTTCTCAAAATTACACGTGTTGACATTTTCCTTCCTATTGTCATAAGCATTGTCAGGCATTGCAGATCATAAATATGTAGCAAGTTGATGAAATATCAAAGAATGAAAAGTTTGTATATTTGAAGTTATTTTTTGTCTTTTTTCGTTTTTGGAATTTACACTATTTGAGAGAGCACCATAACGTCTGAGAAATTTTCCTAAAATTCACAAATATATATAAAGAAAAAAAGACAGCAAAATATTGGAGGGGTGACTTATATAAATGAAAGAAAAAAAAGTAATGCAACATGGTAGAAGTATTTGAATATTTATGGCAACCGTTTAAGGGCATCTTTGGTTCTACGTTTGTCAAAATCAAGTTTGAGATAATGAGTTTGCCAAAACTAAGTTTGGATAGAAGTAGGGAGCAGTTAGCTTTTATGTTAATTGGGTGTTTGGCTTATAACCTCGCTTGCATTTTAGTAGTTTCGGTTGGAGACATTGGACAAAATGCAAAATCAAACATGTCTTAAATAGATAATCTTATTGAGTGACTTAGTTCAAATAAGTCGAAACGAAAAGCTTTCAAACAGTGTATCAAAAAAATGAGAAGTCAAAACATTTGATGCTATTTTATATATTTTTTTTGTGAATTTAGAATATTCAGAGAGTATCATGATGCATGTGAAATTTAGAATATTTGATCTGCTGTTTTGCCCCTCTATATATACATAAGCCTTGAGATTGACCATCACCTTCAAGGTCGTTTTCAAAGTTCCGATAATATGGCACTTCTTCATCTTCCCCAAATTGCTTCTCTCCCATGTGGTTCTCTCACTAAAATGCTTCCTCTGAATAAAGCATCCTCTTCTGTATCACCCAAGTCCAAAAGCTACAACCCTTCTCCAACAATCGAATGCAATGCCTCTTCACTTAATGCTGTTGAACAGACTAAATCTTCATAATGGAATCATGAGTCTACGAACGATTGCACGATTCTGTCCCTGACACTACTTCTCAGTACATATGGTGAATAGTCAACCAATTCTCACAGCCAATCATCATGGCTATTTTTTTTCACTCCAATAATCTCATTATTTTAATTTTAGTAGGATTTCCCCATATTTCATTTATATTGTGGTGTGTGTGATGTGAGATCAATCAATATTAGTCGCTTGCCTTAACAAGTGTTGAAAAAAGGGGATCGCACTGACTGGTTGAATCAATTAAACCAGGAACCAACTACCAATCCAATTCGAAAAATGGAATAAACCAGTCAAAGATCAATAAAATCGGTCAAAGATAAAAACAAAAAAGGGATAACCAATGGTTTAAACATTCAATCCGGTTTAAAGCTGGGGGCACATCACAACATTTCCATTTACGGAAGAGATGAAGAGAAAGCATTAGAAAAGAAGAATCGGAGAAAAAAAAGAAGTATTGGTCAAACCAAGCTCACTTTCTTTTTATCTCATACAACCCAATAAAAATTAACAGAAGCCATCACCGAAGGTTGAACAATTTTTTGATGATTTAGGTCCCTTCACCGTTGATGGTAGTGATGAAACGGTGGTAGATTTCTTCTTGAAACGGAAGAATAAAGATGAAAATAGAAACGTTGCAGTGGTGAATGAAATGTTGCAAAACCTTTCCTCTGTAACCTCTCCATTCATTTTCCTGTAACTCCGTAACTCCCTTCTCATTATGCACTTCATGTAACTCCCTCCTTATAACTCCATAACCCCCCAATTAGCTTTTATTCCTTGTCTACACTATGACTATAATAAATATGTTGCTTTCCTATGTTGTTGAGGAGGAGAAATAAGAATTGTTTTGTTCTTCTTAGCTAAGTGTTCATCTTGGGCTTCTAAGCCATTTTGGCATTAGAGCCAGATTAGAGAGAGTCTAGGAGGTGAGTAGAGTGAGAGAGCGGTTAGAGAGGGGCCTGAAAGTGAGTAACCGTCATCGCCACTGCCATCGAGATTCATTTTCGATCACTTTTCAGCCAAACGGACATCACCATCGCGCTCAAAAGGTTGGAAAACCTAAGCCTAGAAATTTTTTATGTTGTTTGAAGCCGAACGCAATCATACACCGTCGCCGACATTCCACGTGTAACACATGCCCGCTAGAGGTTGAAGACGATGATGTCATCTGCCACATCATCAAGTCTATCCAGTCAACAACACGTCATCCATTCATACTCTGCAACGTGCCAATGACTGCCACGTCATCTTGTCCAGTTAGCCACATTTTTCATAATTTCATTTTCACCCTAAAATATTTCTTATTTACAGTTTAGACCCTAAAATTTTCGTAATCTACACTTTTACTCCTAAAACTTTTTGAAATTACATTTTGACCCCTAAAGTTTTCCAAAATTCCATTTTGACCCCATATTTTTCTAGAATTACAGTTCTGCCTTAAACTTTCTTAAAATTCCTTTTCCACCCCTATACCCCATAAAATTACCTTTTCACCCCTATACTTGTTAATTGTTTTTTCCTAAGTCCTTACCTTGCAGAAAAAGCTAACAAAAAATGCCTCCAAGATGCAGGAATGTACAGAACGTTGCGATGGACGAGGTGAGACGTCAAATACGAGAGTTGGAGGCTACAGTAGAAATACAATTAGCTTTACTAGAAACTCACAAAGACAACCTAGAAGGTGATTTGGGTAGCAGCAGTTCGTCATCCACTGACAACCACCGCTATCCTCAACAACATAGGAAAGCAACCTATTTATACTAGCCATGGTGTAGACAAGGAATTAAAGCTAATTGAGGTTTATGGAGTTACAAGGAGGGAGTTATATGAAGTGCATAATGAGAAGGGAGTTATGAAGTTACAGGAGAATGAATGGAGAGGTTACAGAGGAAAGGTTTTACAATGTTTCATTCACCACTGCAACATTTCTGTTTACCCCGAACACAGAGACAAAAAGATTCCATCATGGTTGCTGTGGATCAATTTTCAAAGATGGCCCATTTCATTCCATGCCAGAAGACTAATGACGCAGTTCAAGTTGCAGATTTGTATTTCAAAGAGATTGTCCGTATCCATGGCGTTCCTAAGACTATCACCTCTGATCATGATGTCAAGTTTCTCAGCCACTTTTGACAGACGCTATGGAAGAAGATGGGAACTAAATTGTAATTTAGTACTGCTAGCCATCCTCAAACAGATGGATAGACTGAAGCAATTAACAAGATTCTTGGAAATCTTCTTCGGAGCTATGTTGAGAAGAATTTAAAATAGTGGGATCTTGTCTTTGCACAGGTTGAGTTTGCTTACAACAACTCAATTAATCAAGCCACTGGGAGGTGTCCATTTAAAGTGGTTTATGGTAACCATCCACTTAGTCTATTGGATCTGACTCCTTCATCTGACAAGCAACATTATAGTGCTGATGCAAATCAAAGGGAAAAGGAAACCAAGAAGCTACATGAACAAGTTCGTAAGTGGATGCAGAAGCAGAACTTTAGGTATAAAGCTCAACATGATAAGCACCGGAAATACAAAACTTTTCAAATAAGAGACTTGGTGTGGATATATTTGCCGAAGGAATAATTTCCCAAGCAACCAAATGCTAAGCTATCTCCTAGAGCTGACGGTCCATTCAAGATTGTGCAAAAGAACAACAACAATGCTTACAAAGTGGAATTGCCTGGTGCTTATGGCGTTTCAGCTACCTTCAATGTTACTGATCTATCTCCGTATTTTGATGATGATGTTGAATTTGACTCAAGGGCAAGTCCCGTCTAACCCGGGAGGATGAAATGGAAGAATAAAGATGAAAACAAAAACGTTGCAGTGGTGAATGAAACATTACAAACCTTTCCTCTGTAACCTCTCCATTCATTCTCCTGTAACTACGTAACTCCCTCCTCATTATGCACTTCATGTAACTCCCTCCTTGTAACTCCATAACCCCCCAATTAGCTTTAATTCCTTGTCTACACCATGGCTAGTATAAATAGGTTGCTTTCTTATGTTGTTGAGGAGGAGAAATAAGAATTGCTTTGTTCTTCTTAGTTAAGTGTTCATCTTGGGCTTCTGAGCCACTAATTCTTGTCCTATTGTGCACCTTACCCATGGCAACAAAGAAGCTTGACAAACAGATGAGTTGCTTCTCATCTTCACATGTATTCTACGTGGTAGTCTCATAGAAAAAAAAGCAAAGAAATAGAAGGAAGCTTGATGAAAGAAGAGATACGATGAAGAAGGGAGGTATTAGGGGATGGCAATGATATGATAGGGTTAGGGTTCATTAAAGGGTAATAGGGTAAAAGGCTCGTTAATGTACCTCTTTTTTTAATTAAAACAATTCCACATATTATTACTATCTTGGTCTTTAATATAAGAATTTTTTAACCAAATTACATGAATTAAGAATATGAGTTAAAGTTAATTAACTACCCCATTTTCTTCAAAAATCCTAACATTTTTGCAAAATTATCATTATTTAATCTCCTTCTTTTTCTTTTTGAATGCATTAAATAGGAGTATTTTTTAAAAATATATAATAAATACTACTTCGTATACTGTCAAAGGTTTTATATTTAGTATCAGGATAAAAAAACATATATTTAGTACGGGAGGGAGTATTTTTTAAAAATAAACAATTATTCACACATTTTTCAATGCCTATTTCTTTATTAAAAATTTTCATTCTTCCCAACGTATTTCAAAACTTTATAGGCCATTGACGTTTTATTTTTGTGGGACAGCGTATTGAAAGTTGAAACTTGAAAATTGGAAGTCTAAAAAAAATATAACATTCCTTTCTCATCTTTAAATTTTCAATGCATATATAGAACTCCAATTTTTCTTTTCTTTTCTTCATATTTAAAAGTCCTAATATTTTTCAGGCAAAAAAAAAGGCATATTTTTATTATTCTAGTATACAAAAATAACAACATTAGTCTTATCCCACTAAGTGTGGTCGATTACATGGATCATATGACATCGATGGGCTCTATCAAACATCATCTTTTAAGATAAATCATTTTTGAAGAGGTCACGTCTTATAACTTTTTTTGATATCGTTCTTGGTCTTCCTCTATATCTTTTGATAGAGCTCTAAATTATTTGATCAACTCTCCTTATTGACTCCTCTTATCCTCTTCTTTGTACATGCTCAAACCACCTTAAACAATTTTCCATCATTTTCTCCTCAATAGGTGTTACTTCGATTTTCTCTCGTATATAATTATTTCTTATCTTATCTATTCTTGTATGACCACATATCCATCTAAATATTCTCATCTCTACTACTCTCATCTTATATTCTTATTGTCCTTTTAAAGACCAACATTAACTGCCATATAGCATCACTTAGTCTTATAATAGTTCAATAAAATTTCCCTTTAAGTTTTATAGTTATCTTACGGTCACAAATAATTCATTAACCTTTTCTCCACTTTAACCACTAATCTTGTATTCTATGCATAAAATCTGCTTCAATTTTACTATCACTCTGTAAAATTGACCCCAAATATTTAAATTTTGACACTTTTGGAATAGTTTGCTCTCTAATTTTTACCTCTAAATCATCTCTAACTAGCACTTTATTAAATTTGTAATGCATATATTCCGTTTTACTTCTATTTAAGCGGAAATCTTTTGATTCCAAAGTGTGTCTCCAAAATTCTAGTTTAGAATTGATCCCTTTTTTTGAATCCTTAATTAAGACTATATCATACGCGAAAAGTATACATTTAGGAATTTCCTCATGTATATGTTCTGAAAACATTCAAAACCAAATCAAATAAATATAGACTCATGGAAGATCCTTGATGTAAACCTATCATTATAGTAAAATCATTTGTTTCACTTCTAGGAGTTCTTACACTTGTTGTTACCCTGTTATACATATCATTTATGGCTTGAGTTTTAGTCACACGAACACATTTCTTCTCCATTACTTTCCACAACACATCTCTTAGTACTCTATCATAGAGTTATTCCAAATCAATGAAAACCATATGCAAGTTTCTCTATTTACTCCAATATCTCTCAATCAAACCTCTTAATAAATAAATAGTCTTTGTTGTAGATCATATCCTGATATAAATCTAAATTGGTTTTCTGAAATATGAGACTCTTTTCGTAGTCTATGATCAATTACTCTCTCCCAAAGTTTCATGGTATAACTCATTAGTTTTATCCCCTAATAATTAGTGTAATTCTTAATATCTCCCTTGTTCTTATATATGAACATCAAAGTACTCTTTCTCCATTCCTCTGACATTTTCTTTGACATTAAAATCTCATTAAAAAGCTTAATAAGCCACAAAACTCCTTTCTCTCCTAAGTACTTCCAAACTTCGATAAGAATACTCTCGGGACCAATAGTTTTACCATTATCTATTTTCTTAAAAGTTTCTTTTATTTCTCCACCTCCGATCCTACGATAAGACCTCAAATTCAGTTCATCTTCGTAAGTTGTTAAACCTTCTGTATCATTAGTTATACCTAATCCATCATTGACAAGCTTATAAAAGTAGTTATACTATCTTTCTTTGATATCATCATCAGTAATTAAAATTTTTCATTCATCATCCTTAATGCATTTTATTTGATCCAAACCTCTTGATTTTCTTTCGCTATTCTTGATAATTTTGTAAATCTTGCATTCATCATTCTTCATTTCTAAATATTGGTAAAATTCCTTGAAAATTTTAGATCGAGTATCGTTCCTGTTTTCTTTGTCTTCTTTCTAGCTAGGCAATAATTCTTCTAATTTTAATATTTTAGTATATATTTCTTAAGTATATTTTATTATTTTCATAAAAATATTTTTTATTGTTAATTTTTCAAATGTCAATTCATTCTATTTTGAATTACTTTATTATTTTTAATTTTAATATATAGTTTTATTTTATTTTATATTAATCTCAACCAAAATAAATTTAAAACTAATATCAACAAGTGATGTGATTCATATATCTTATTCTTTTTTTTATATTTCTATTTTCATTATGTGATAATATAAATTAACTTTCTTCATTTTACCATTTTTTTGAAGTTTGCTAATTTAAAAAAATGTATAAAATTTGTAAACCTATGATGTTGATGGTGAATATTAATTAATTATTATTTTTATCTTAGTTTGAATATTAATTTTATTATTACAGATGAATATATTTTATATTTTTCATCCATATTATTTAAAATATATTAATTTTTTCATAATCGGTAACCATAGGTCAACCTGGTCCAACCATTAAATCTTGAACAGGTTCAATAGTCGATCCAATTTTTAATACCTTAATCCTAACATATATATAATCAAATTTTTTTAATTGTGATTTCAATTTATTTTTCATCAATGCATAAAACAAAAATTAAAAACTAATGCATTTGAAATTCCAAAAAAAAAACCTCTAGGGTTGTATTATTCATAATTAAGTTTCAATTTTACCATCAATAACCCATATTATTATATATTGATAGATTGTAGGGGTGGATGTTGCATGTGAAATTTATATTTATATTTTTTAGAGATTTTTTTTTTCAAAAATAATATTTAAGTATAAATTCTTGATAATTTCTTTTTCTTGGCCATGAACTCTATGATAATATTTGAATATATATAAATTAAAGTACGTTTTGTTAAAAAAATGTTACAAAGAAATTAAATTATTAAAGTTGTTGTTATATATAAATTATTTTAGTTAATTATGTAATTATATATATTTTTCAATTATTGTTTTAACAAACATAACCTCTTTACGATATAAATCTACATTACGAGTTCACATCTCATTCACAAGTTTACATTTTACATAAACTCACAAATTTAACAAACTTGTCTAAAATTAATATATATCCTAAATAAAAATCATTAACCTTGAACCATGGAAACCTTCTCGAAAGGTTCATATACTAAAGAGAGGGAGTATTTTTCAATTTTGGGAGGGATGATCCAGAGCTTTGCGTGGTAGGAATAATCGAACCCAGGTGTTGTTTGATTGGTTGATGGTGAGATCCTTGGTTAGAACAGCGGTGGGAAGGCTTGGATCTGATGCGGCAGATGTGTGTGGGTCTTCAAGCGAGCGAGTGCAAGTACCATCAGTATTGAGGACGATGCGGAGAAGGTGGAAGGGATCAAAGGATTCAGATGCTGACATGGTAATAGACCTTAAGTGTTGGAGCTTGCTTTGTTTTCTTTAGACGAAGATGAAGATGAAGTCTATTAATTAATTGCAGAAAAAATGCTATGAATACATCAATGATTGATCAATATTGGTCGATAAATGTCATAATCAGTATTCTAGCCACCCATATTGCCGTCAGTTCGATTGTACATTGGTGGGGCCATTAATTGCCACAATCTGGAGTATGACCTTTATCTACCCTTCTGTGTGTTTCTGATATGAGAGTATTGCACATTACTGGTGAATTATCAGCTTCATAGTGTAGGGCATCTAAGTTTTTGGAGAGAAAATTACACACGAGACTGAAATTAATAGAACCCTAGTCAATGTCTTGAATTTAATATGCTTTTGACATTAAAAAAAAGTTTGTACTTTTGACTAAAAAAGGCCTGGAGATTTATCTCTTTTTTTCTTGGTTGATAGTCTTAACTCTTGACATTTATCTTTTTTTTTTGGCCAACGACATTTATCTTTATTGAGCGGGTTTTGGAGTTATATTGCTTTTTTAAAATTATTTATGTAATTAATTAATCATTTTGGATTGAGTAATATTAGATACCTAAATCTTATCTTTCTTCATTGAGATTTCGAGATACAAAATAAATTTTAATTGTTTCCTTATAATTTGTCGTGTCCGACTTTTGCATGTGATTTAATAATTAGAATATTATTTTTTAAAGATCATGCAATATCAATGTGATAATTCTAATGTAATATTTGTTTCGAGGTACTAAAGAAAAGGATATATTGGAGGTGTGCATGATTAATGTAACAGCCACTTAGAATTAAGAGATATAGTTAAAATTAATTTGAAGCTTTGATTTTATCTAAGATTATTATAACATTCCTAAAAAATTAAAATATATATCCTAAATAAAAACTATTAACCTTGGACTATGGAAACCTTCTCGAAAGGTTCATATACTAAAGACAGGGACCATTTTTCAATTTCCCTAAACTAGTGTTCGTGTATCCCTATTTGATAAGTTATAACTAGTTGGGACGTCAATATTAATACCGAAGGAGAACAAAAAGAGACAGAAGAAGTAAGTGATTAATGTGAACAATAAATAAATAAAGACCCTCATCACAGCTAGCTTCTTGAAAACAATTAATCCACGCCTTAGTGCAAATAAAGTGTCAATGGGGCTAAGAACTAATTGTTTTCTCTGCAACTGACACATACATAGTGGAATTATATTGACCTTGCACATGATTAAACATTGGAGTATGTTTTGAATTAAAATCATGAAATATCCATTTACTTTAGTATAAAATTCAAGTTTTTAAGAAGTACTGAGAATTCAAGTTAAACAAATAATATTCCTTTGCTTTAGAAAAGCTTATACAAGTAAACTAAACCAAAATCTAGTCATAACAAACTATCGTAATAATAAAGTAGATTCGAATATGCATAACGTAAATAAATTGAGGGAAAGAAACAGAATTGCTGTAAAAAAATATAAGAAAAAACTAACATTGTCTTGAATGAATACATATTAAAAGGAATACAAAAATTTCAAGATGATGAACATCATTTTTTTTCCCAAATGCCGATGTAAAAAGGGATGTTTGTAAAAAACGAAAGTAAACAAATTTAACACGACTGATCTGCTGCGTATAGTTGGGATAGAAAATCAAAAGGCTAGAATTTCGAAATAGAACTGAAAAGTTAAGCAGAAAAGAAGGGACTACAATTTTGAGGAGGAGAGCAGATTATTTTTACCATGTTAATATTATTTTTTATATTGTATAGATATTAATTTGATATTGTTTGATTTGTAATCCCTAAATATCTTCCATGTATTTATTACGTAGTCTTATTTCTTTTGTATATATACTCTTGTATCCAACTCTGTGATATATATAATATATACAGTTTATTTTTTACTCTCTCTTTTTCACATGGCATCAGAGCCTTGCTAATTCTTTTTTTAATAACCGCGGCTGTCTTCCTCCGTTTTGTACCTCCACCGACGTCCTCCACATCCACGCTCCCTTTTCCCTTAGTCGAATCCTCCTGGTCGGCGAAACCTCTGAATCCGGCCACCGAAGACCACCGCACGTGCCTCCATGCATTTATTTTCTCTTCCGCGGTCAAGCCTAGTTCCGTCCAGATCTGCCTTGCTCTTTGACGTTTCCAACACCACGTGCTCCTTCGCCATCTCCGTCTCCCTCTAGCCGGCCAACCCACCAACTCCGGTGGTCATTCTCCCTGGGATGCGCCCACACGCGCCGTGACTTCCTTGCTGCGTGTTTCCTCTCTCTCGTACGTGTCCATTTTTTGTTCAGTAAGCTCTCTTGTTACAGTTTTGACATGCACACACACACACACACACATATATATATTAATATATATATATATTTTGAATTTGTTATGGACAAATTAGAGGTTGCCACACCTATTTCTGTTATTCTCAGTGGTTCAAACTACCGCCTCTGGTTGGAAAGTATGCGCGGTTTTTTGAAAGGACGCAAGCTGTTGCGCTATGTTACTGGTGATATTCGATTTCCTATTCGAGAGACTACTGAGACTGATTTAAAATTTACTAAACGACTTGATGAGTGGGATAGTAAAAATAATCAAATTATCACATGGTTTATAAATACTTCTACCGCTAGCATCCATCAACAGTTTGGTCGCTTTGAGACTGCGAAAGAGGTCTGGGATCACCTAGCTAGTCGCTATACCTCCTCAGACTTGTCCAACCAATTTCAGTTGCAGAAAAGCCTTAGTGTTCTGAAACAAGAAAGGGTCAGTCATTGTATGACTTTCTGGACAAGATTGAGTCTATCTGGGATCAATTGACTTACTCAGAACCTATTTTTAAGTGCGAGGAAGATGCACAAGCTTTCTTTCGGTACAAAGATCAGCTCCGTCTTATTCAAATTCTGATGGCTCTCACAGACGATTTTGAGCCTGTTCACGCCTCTTTACTTCATCAAAGCCCACTTCCGACTCTTGAGGATGCTCGTCCTCGGCTTCGTTCTGAAGAAACTCGCTTGGGGATTTTACAATGCACTCCTGAGATGGTTTTTGCTGCATCTGGATGAACTTCTAAGTCCTGTCATTGCTGTCCTCAGTCTACTCATACTTTTGACCAGTGTCCCTATATTGAGTGCAAGACTTGTCATCAGAAGGGCCATATTGCTACGAATTGTCCTATCCTATTTTATCGTTATTGTAAGAAAATAGGACATCTTATTGATCAATGCCCCACTCGCCCTCCTAAGTCTGATTAGGGAAGGTCAATCAAGTCTGGTTCCTCCTCCAAGCCAGCATTATCTGTCACTGATGAAGTATCTACTGCTACTGCTGCCAATTCTGTTCCAGGATCCTCTTCTACTGACATTGAGGCTTTACTTCGAAAGCTCATCTCTAGTACTTCCAGCCCACCTACTGCCTTAACTACTCCTTCAGGTACCTCTTGGTTCTTTGACTCTACTTGTTGCAACCATATGACTGGTCAAGAAAACTTCTTTTCTTCTGTGTCTCCAAATACTACTGCCCATCCTATACACACTGCTGATAATTCTCAAATGCCTGTTAGTCATATTGGTACAATTTCTTTGCCTTCTTTATCTATTCATGACACATATTTTGTTCCTGCTATTAGCTTTAACCTAATCTCTATTGGACAACTTGTTGATATGGGCTATGATATATTATTTAACAAGCATGGATGTGTTGTGATGGATTCTCAGACAGGACAGGTTATCGGGATTGGGCGTAAAGTTGGTCGTATGTTTGAGTTCAACTCACTGCACATTTCTAGGGTGAAGCAGCTTTGACTGCAGTTTACTGTATTAATAGAGTCCCTTCACCGGCTGTTAGTAATATCTCTCCTTTTGAGCATCTTCATGGTATGCCTCCTGACTATAGTCATAGTCATCTAAAAGTCTTTGCTTGTGTTTGCTTTGTCCTCCTTCTACCTCATATGACCACCAAATTACAAGCCCGTGCTCGTATTTGTTGTTTCCTTGGTTATGATTCTGAACATAAGGGTTACCACTATTGGGACCCCATCTCTCATCGTATTCGCGTCTCCCGTCATGTTGTTTTCTGGGATTATATGATTTTTTCATCCTTGACTAATTTTTCCTCTCTTTCTCCTACTTCGTCTTCTATTTTTACATATACTTCTGTTGATCTTTTTCCTAGTGACTCAGGTACAGATTCTTCTAATGAGCTCATTCACACGCCTGACGCAGCGCCTGTTCCAAAAGAGCCTACTATCTCTAATCCTCCAGCACATGCTATGCCTACAGAGCCCATGTCATCTGCCATGACTCGGCCTACCCGTGTAAGACTATCTGGAAGCCTCCCGTGACCCTAATTGGCAGCAGGCTATGCAAGATGAATTGCAGGCCTTAGAGAAAATGCACACTTGAGATCTTGTTGATCTTTCCTCTGATAAGACTCTGGTTGGGTGTCGTTGGGTTTACAAACTCAAGACTCACTCGGATGGGTCTTTAGAACGACGAAAGGCTTATTTGGTAGTTCAAGAATTCACTCAGGAATATGGAATTGATTATGACGAGATATTTGCTCCTATTGCTCAGATTACTTCTGTCCAAAGCCTTGTTGCCATTGCGTCAGTTAAGTCCTGGACTCTTCACTAGATGGATGTTAAAAATGCTTTTTTGAATGGGATCTTGAGGAAGATGTGTATATGAAACTGCCTCCTGGATATCTACATTGGGCAAACAGGGTTTGTCAACTCTGGCGAGCACTCTATGGTCTTAAACAGGCTCCTCGTGCTTAGTTTACTAAGTTTAGCTGTACCATCAGTCAGCTTGGTTTTTCTTGTAGCCCTTATGATTCTGCGCTGTTTGTTCGCACTACAGAGCGTGGTATTGTTCTGATTTTGTTGTATGTTGATGACATGATTATCACCGGTGATGATAATTTAGGGGTACAGGAGCTCAAGTCCTATCTTGGGAATCATTTTGAAATGAAGAATCTTGGGAATTTAAGTTATTTTCTTGGACTAGAGGTACTTCAAGGTAAGAATGGCATTTCTCTCTCTCAGGTTAAATATGCCTATGACTTGATCTCTTGGGCTCGACTCACTGATGATACAATAGAGACTACTCCCATTGAACCTAATGCAAAATCTACCCCTACTGATGGTACTTTACTAAAAGATCCTACAATTTATCGTCAGTTAGTTGGAAGTCTCATTTATCTCACTGTGACCAGACCTGACATTGCCTATGCAGTGCACATTGTTAGTCAGTTTATGCAGTCTCCTCACTCTACACACTATGCTGCAATCCTGCGTATCCTTCGATATGTTAAAGGAACCCTTTCTCATGGTTTACACTTTTCTGCTAGCTCATCACTTATTCTACAAGCTTACTCTGATGCAGATTGGGGTGGTGACCACTCTGATCATAGATCTACTACTGGCCTTTATATTTTTCTTGGTGATTCTCTAATCTCCTGGTGAAGTAAGAAACAAACTTTAGCTTCTCGCTCTAGCACAGAGTCAGGGTATCGAGCTTTGGCTGACACTACATCTGAAATACTTTGGCTTCACTGGCTTCTCACGGATATGGGTGCACGTCAAGACTCCTCCACTAAGCTTTACTGTGACAGTCAGAGTGCCAGACAGATTGCTCATAATGATATTTTTCATGAGCACACTAAACATATTGAGAACGGTTGTCACTTCACTTGACAACATATTCTTTGTGGTACCCTTAAACTTCTTCTCATTCAAACTGCTGATCAGCCTGCTGACTTGTTTACCAAGTCTCATAATCCATGCCGGTTTAACATTTTAGTTAACAAACTCAAGATGTTTGACCTCAAGCCATCTTGAGTTTGAAGGAGGGTGTTAATATTATTTTTGATATTGTATAGATATTAATTTGATATTGTTTGATTTGTAATCCCTAAATATTTTCCCTGTAATCCCTAAATATCTTCCCTGTATTTATTAGGTAGTCTTATTTCTTTTGTGTATATACTCTTGTATCCAGCTCAGTGATATATACAATATATACAGTTTATTTTTTACTCTCTCTTTTTCACATACCATGAATGAGTCTATGAGGGGCATTGATATTCATCAAGTAATTTTTTTATTCAATAATTAGAAGGACAATTAGAAACAAGATAACATTATTTATAACATTTTTCACCCTTTGTTAATATCATAAAACTGTAGCATTCCATTATGTTCCTAAGCCTCCAATGAAGAAATAAAACTCTTGATTACCCCAAAGAGTCGCAAAACTTTCGAGGGATCAAACCTCTCAACCCAATGACAACCCTCTTCATCAAAATCAGTCGCCACCATCACTCCCTTCTCCTCCATTAATCTTGCCACTTCTCTTTCTCTGTCAATCAGTAGGTCTCAGTCTCACCCATTACCACTCACCATCACCCTCCACCCAACCTCCCTTATCTTCTCCAGCCCTTCCCCCACCGTCGGATTACGGTACTCATGATCACAGTTCTCTCCTTCAGGCAAAGCCAGCTCCTACAACAACTCGCCCACACACCCTGGAAAGAGCAGGGTCATTCTCTAGCCTTTTTGCACCCGTTTTTTAATTTTTCAAAAATGAAAAATTAACATAAAGTAGAATCTCCACTAAAATTTTTAAAACGAAAATTTTGAAAAATTTTTTTAAAAAAAACATGGTCTATGAAATAGAAAGGGTTCGAGAGTCGATTGTGTCATGGAGAAGGTGTTAGGCACCCCATAATGTCCATTCATAAGAACGGTTACCTTAAGTTGATTATACTAAATCAATGTGGCCTTAAAACTATTTTAATTACCTTTATAAAACTCATATAAAGAAAAGAAAAAAGAAAAAATAAATAAAATTGATTTATTTATAAAGACGGACTTGACCTAAAATAAGAGTTTAGGGCCTACGTATCCTAATATAGAGATCAAAGTCCACGTAGTTCGAATGTAAAAACTTATCTCAATGGGTTTGTTTTTTTAAGAAAATTTATATATATTTGTTATTTTTGAAAATTGAATTATATATATTATATAAAAATTATTTAGCTATTTATTTATTACTTATTAATAAATCCACGGAAATTCCAAAATTTCATGTGTTCACTAACTGGTTTATATATCTATGGAACCTTCTGAAAATCTCACATAAAATAACTTAAAAATATATTAGAAAATTATATTTAAATGAATATTTTTGTTCAAAATTTTATCAAAATTGAGAAAATCTTTAAAAAAATATTTTCCATAAAAATGCATAATTTGATTATTATACCAGCGGAGGTACATCACAATACGTGGTAAATTTATTAATCTAAACATCCACGGAATTTTCAAAACCCTCACCAAGCAAAAATTAAAATATATATATATTTAATGAGAAAATATCATATTATCACAACAGCATAAGAGAATAAGAATACTGTAATCAATCACCTAATTATCATTATTATAAAGCACATAAAAATTACCTCATTTAAAGCTTTATGTGCCTTCTACCATAACTTTGAAAAATAGATATTTCAACTGAATTTCGTGACCTTGAAAGAGAAGTTGTAATTATCTAATATCATAATTTTTGGCGGAAAAAAAAAGAAACAGAAAAAGAATGAAAGGAAATAAAGAAAAAAAAGAAAAGAAAAAAAAAGGAAAACGAGAAGAAAGAACGTGAGAAGAAAAGGAAAGAAAACAAAAGAAAAAAAAAAGAAATGAGAAAGAGAAAAAAATAAAAAGAAAAAGAAAAAAAACTAGAAGAAAGAAATTAAAAATAAAAAAAAAACTTATTACAATGGTTATGTCAGAAAGAATATCACGGAGTGTCATTCCATTAATTTAGTCAACATGTTCGGCAAGCATGACCATAATCATGTATTTATACACCTTAACTTATGGAACACAAATCATGATAAAGTAGGATAAATCTATCCATCATCAACGAGAATACACTTCTATCCTTATTAAGGATATTCATAGATATGAGTAATTTATTTATAGGACCTCACCAAAATATCGTACTTGGGGCTTAGAGAAACAAATTGAAAAGAAAGAAACAGAATGCATCATAAGTATGCCTCCACCTATTATGAGGTGTTCATCGGTGTGAATAAATTATTCTATGGACCTTTTAAAATATCAACTTTGGAATCCATGGAAATATTTAAGAAGAGGAGAAGGTAGTAGATCGCATTGTAAAATAAAAATATTCTACCCTTTAGAAAATCCTAACTATGCAGGGAGATGGAAATGAAGAAAAAATGGAGAAATTTCTTACCTTAAGTCTTATTAAAAAAAAATCAACACCCATTTTCAATTTTTCCTTCACTCTTAAAGCACCATCCTCACATACCCTCTCTCTTTCTCTCCATTTCTTCCTCTTTTCTTTTTTTTATCCTCCATTGCCTCTATTTATAGTTCCAAAAAATCAAATCATTCAATTAATACTTTAAAATCACAAAAATCTCTTTTATTATTTTTTCTTTGATATTCATATTGAGATTGATTGATTAATTTTTTTCCATATTAATTTGATATCAAATCTCAATCAATGATTTATTACTTTTTTTTTAGTTTCATGAAAATCTCAAAAAAGAGAAAATAATAACTCCTCAAAATATGATAATTTTTTGGAGATATTATTTTCTTTTACTATTTTATTTTATGAAAATTTTTCTTTTCATATTTATTAAAAAAATTATTTTTTAAAAGGATATGGATAAAATACGATGTTTATAAGCATCACTAGTGACTCTGTCCCCTGAGTCCCTTCGAAAGCTGGTTGACGCAATATCAGCCCTCTGATCTTCATCGGCTCAAGATTATTCTTAACTCCCTCCTCAACTACACGTAGACCTACATGGTAGGCGATTATAGCCCCTTCGCTACTCCCCATTATGTAACAATTGGAATAAGTGAACTCTCTTAACCAGTCATCAGGTCTGGTTTTGATCCAGTGAAGCTCCTCCACCACATCGTCAAAAACTGCCGGCTGCCGGTGCTCGGGAGCATGGCAGTACTCCACTGACGCGACCACCGCCTAGATGTTTTCTGCTATCTTTGAATAGAAGTCATGGACAATGGTGGAGGCTACACTGCACAAGATGAAGCCACTTCCATGAAAGTAAATGAGCAGAGGTAACTTGTTGGAGGGATGACCCAATGCTTCATGGGCTAAGAATAGTCGGACCCAGGTGTTGTTGGATTGGTTAATGGTGAGGTCTTTGGTGATAACAAGTACAGGAAGGTTGGGATCAGATATGGGAGATATGCGTGGGTCATGGAGGTGACGAGTGAGAGAATCGTCGGGATTGAGGGCGCCTTGGAGAAATTTATAAGGATCAATGGATTCAAATGTAGACATGGCAATAAAGTATGGGTTTGAGCTTGCTTTGTTCTGTTTAAAAGAAGAAGAACTGCTTATATATAGCTGCAATCAGATACTTTAAATACGATTACTTTTGCCCCAAGTTGTAACGTTGGCTTCATTCGATAGGTTTTGTACTTTTAAAGCAATTATTATCAATATATAATAGGCAAATTAAATATATGTGAGAAATTTTAATAGAACAGACGTTTCTTTTTTTGTCATGTAGTTGTTATTTTCAGCAAAGAGTGAAAAAGTACTTAGAACCTCTAGCTCTAGTTAGTTTGAGTTCACCTTTTCAATGGACAGGTCTAGCTTGTTCGACGTGACAAGGAACTGAATTTGTAACTCAGGAAGCCTGTTTTAGAAGGCTAGTTAAAAACAGTGACCCCGTGTTCTTCCAAAAAACTGTAATATGAGGCAAATTAATGTTGATGAGGGAACCAATCAACAGGTCCAGGTGGACTTGCACAGTCAGAAAGGCCATGTGGATTGGGCAAAGGAGCTTCTGGATGGATCTATTAAGCGCAATAATCGTGAGCATCATTTACCATGGAAGTTACGAGAGGAATGATATTTAATTGAGGGAAATTGGCTTGAGGAGGGTGTGGAAAGTTGTTTGTCCTCTTCTGACCTGAATTGCTTTTCTCTTTATTAGCTGTCCCTACTTTCTCCTTCTTTCTATTACATTTCTCTCTATATCGAAAAGCTGGATATCTGTGTACTGAATCTCTATGAGATATTTCTCTATTGAATAAGAGAGATTAAATTTGATTGTCTTTATTATATTGGATCGATTTCCTTTTCAGATCATATCATTGGTGCTTTCATTGACTATAGCGGACAATACGCGCATGAAAGAGATGGCTGTTGAAATCAAAAGTGTGAATGATTCAGTTGAACATAATGCCACAGTTGCTAATGCTTGTTTTATCACTCTCGAGAATTCCTTAGCTATTCATGGATCTCGTCTTGATCATATTGACTCTTCCATCTCTTCTATCAACAGTGCCATTGAGTCTATCAATCGTAATCTTGATCGTCTTACTCCACCTTCCACCATGGGTACCTCGAACTCCTTGGGTTCTCCATCTCCATATTCTTCTTTTCAACCATTTCAACTCAAACATGTGAAATTGGATTTTCCCCGTTTTGATGGTTTGGAACCACTCAATTGGATCTTCAAGGAGGAGCAATTCTTTAATTATTATGGGACTCCAATGCTTAATGTCTGATCATATCTGCCGTTCATTTTGATGGTTCTATTGTTCTATGGTTTCAGCTCCTTTAGAAATCTAATTTGCTGTCGACATTGAATGCTCTAGCTTCTGCAATTGAGGAGCACTTTGGTCCTACTCGTTATGATTATCCTCATGCTATACTATATAAACTTCAACAACAAGGTTCTGTCGATGAATTCTATTCTCAATTCAATTCCCTTGCTAATCGTGTTACAGGGTTGAGTGACGATGCCTTGTTGGACTGTTTTCTTAGTGGACTTCAGCCTAATTTGAAACGTGGTGTTATTGCTTTGGGTCCCACTTCTCTCGTGCGTGCTGTTACTTTAGCCTGTTTATATGATGAGAAGTATCACTCTCATTCTGCCGTTCCTCATTCAAAGATATCAAATCATACACACTTTGTTGCTCGTCTTTTTCTTCCATCACCATCCTCGTCTATCGTGACTGCCACCAAGCCATCTTTACCACCATTGCGTCCTACTCCACTGATCAAACCTCTCCCTATACGGAAGCTTTCTTCAACTGAGATGCAACTTCATCGAGACAAAGGTTTATGTTTCACCTGCGATGAAAAGTTTTCTGCCACTCACAGATGCCCAAATCGATAATTGATGCTTATGGATATGGATGCTGATGATCCGAATCCACCTGATCCACTTATTTTGGAGTAATCCAACAGTGACACTACTGAACTCACTACCACTCTCCACCATTTATCTTTACATGCTTACACAGGATCGATGGGGCATTGTACGATTCGTTTTACCGGATCTATCTCAGGTACTCATGTCACTATTCTTTTAGATGGTCATAGTTCGGACAACTTCATCCAACCCCGTGTTGCTCACCATGTGCGTTTACCGGTGGAAACTCACAGTAAACTGCAGTTTGTTGTTGGTAATGGAGAAAAACTTCCATGTGTAGGATTCACTCGCGATATTTCTCTTGTGACACAAGGCCACACCTTATACTTCTCTACTTTCTTATTGGAAGTTAATGGCTATGACATCATCCTTGGTTTGACATGGTTGGCGACCTTGGGTGAACATCTTGCTAATTATAGTGCCACTACCTTAAAATTCTATTTGGGTACCCAATAAGTAACTCTTTATGGTGAACATTCCCAATCGCCCCAACCGGCACAATTTCACCATTTTTGTCAATTTCGAAATACTGATCCTATTGTTGACTTGTATATGCTTCATTGCAGTTCTATGGCTTCGTCTTCTTCTACTATTTCAATTCCCCAGGACCTTCCTTCCGATTTGGTCATACTTCTCCATGAATATATTGATTTGTTTAAGCTTCCGCAAGGGTTACCACCTCCTCGATCACATGATCATAAGATTCCGTTACTTGAAGGCACTTCTCCTGTGAGATTCCGACCATATCGCTACCCTTTTGCTCAAAAAGCAGAGATTGAATGTTTAGTTGATGATATGGTTTGTGAGGGTCTCATTCAGCCCAGTCAAAGCCCCTTCTCTGCCCCCATTCTATTGGTTCGCAAGAAGGATGGTACTTGGTGATTCTGCATAGACTATCAAGCCTTAAATGCAGTAACTATTAAAGATTCTTTTCCAATACCGATGGTAGATGAACTCTTGGATGAATTACATGGTTCCCAGTTTTTCACAACACTGGATTTACATTCAGGGTACCACCAAATTCTCATTAAGCCAGAGGATCGATTTAAGATTGCATTTCGGACACATCAAGGGCACTATGAATGGATTGTCATGCCTTTCGGCTTGATGAATGTGCCGGCCACTTTTCAAACCCTCATGAATGATATTTTCAGGCCATTCCTCCATCATTTTGTTTTGTTTTTTTTTTGACGACATCCTCATCTACAGCGCCTCCTGGGACCTTCACCTTTACCATTTGAGGACCATTTTTTACTTGTTATGACAACACTTTCTTTTTTGTTAAAATGTCCAAGTGTGAGTTTAGTCAAACTCGATTAGCTTATCTTGGCCACATCATTTCTTCTCAGGGTGTTGAAGTGGATATTGAAAAAGTTAAGGCTATTCTTGCTTGGCCCATTCCAACTTCAGTAACTCACTTACATGGGTTTTTGGGCCGTACCAGCTATTATCGATGATTTATAAAACACTATGCCACCATAGCCGGTCTACTTACTAATTTGTTATAGAGAGACATGTTTCATTGGACACCTCAGGCCCACTCTGCATTTGACAACCTAAAAAAAGCTTTAACTGAGGCACCAGTTTTGGTATTACCTGATTTTTCCAAACCCTTCGTCTTGGAAATCGATGCTTTAGGTGTTGGCATGGGTGCCGTCCTTAGTCAAGATGGTCACCCCATTGCATTCTTTTCTAAAAAGCTCAGTCCTCGAATGCAATCACGCTCTGTTTATGCCCGGGAACTTCATGCCATTAATGAAGCTGTGAGTAAATTTCGCCATTACTTGTTTGGTCATCGTTTCATCATTCGTACGTATCATAGGAGTCTCTAGCATTTATCAAATCAGGTTATTCAAACACCTGACCAAGAGGAATGGCTTCTTAAATTAATGGGTTTCAATTATACCATTGAGTATAAATAAGGTAAGATGAATTTGGCAGCTGATGCACTTTCCTGAGTTACTTATGCTACTTTGACTATGGTTACTTCACTCTTTCTTGATGACATTGTTGCTAAGCTTCACCATTCTCCTTACATTATACAGCTAATTCATGATTATCATATGAATCCTGTTGCTATGCCTGAATATTCAGTTCGTAATGGATTGCTTTATTGAAGGTATAGATTACTATTACCACCTGATGATACTACCCTGCATCACCACCTTTTGCAGGAATATCACTCTTCTCCAGAAGGAGGTCATGCTAGTTTCCTACGTACCCATAACCGCATTGCTACCTACTTATTTTGGGAAAGTATGCGTTGCACCATTCGTGCTTTTATTCAACAATATGTTGTGTGCTAACGTGCTAAGGTTTCACAATTGCATCCCGCTGGTCTACTTAGCCCATTACCGATTCCTACACAGATTTGGGAAGACTTAGCTATGGATTTTATCAGTGGATTACCCAATTCCCATGGTCATACTATTATCTTGGTGGTTATCGATCGTCTCTCCAAATATGCACATTTTGGAGCTCTGCATACTACTTACACTACAGCTCAAGTGGCAGACCTCTTTGTTCAAATGGTTGTTAAACTACATGGCGTTCCTAAATCTATTGTCTCTAATCATGACCCTATTTTCACCAGTAAATTTTGGTGCCACATTTTTAAGTTACAAGGAACTACTTTACAAATGAGTTCTGCCTATCACCCTTAGACAGATGGCTAATCTGAGGTTTTAAATAAATGTCTTGAGATGTATTTATGTTGCTTTGTGGCTGAGAATCCTCGACAATGGCTTCAATATTTACCATGGACTGAATACTCTTACAACACCTCTCATCAATCATCTTTGGGCACTACTGCATTTCGAGCAGTTTATGGTCATGATCCTCCATCCTTCTTGCACAATATTGCAATTGATGACACACCATGGGATGTTCTTCAGCAACTTCAATTTCGTGATCATTTGCTTCAGCAACTTCAACAGCAGGTACAAAAAGCCTAGGCTAGAATAAAACATTTTGCTGATAAAATCATCGTGAAATGGAATTTAAGCTTGGGGATCGAGTTTGGGTGAAACTCCAACCTTACCAACAGTACTCTATTAAACTCCAGAAGCATCAGAAGTTAGCCTTTTGATATTTTGGACCATTTCCTGTGATTGAGCGGATTGGATCTGTTGCTTATCGTCTTCAATTACCTGAGTATGCCCATATTCATTATGTGTTCCATGTATCGCTACTAAACCATTTCATGGTGCTGACATATCTTCGGCAGTTCTGCTCCCCTTATGTTCTGAACTTGAAGGTCCCATCCTACAGCCTCTTGAGGTGCTTGATGTTCGTACTGTTTGAATTCGGGATCGCATGGTTCATCAACTCCTGATTCATTGGAATTCACTTTCTGATTTGACTTGGGAACTTCTCGATCAATTTCAACTTGATTTTCCTCACTTTGACCTTGAGGACAAGGTCTGTTTCGATAGGGATAGTAATGTAATGATGAGTCAAATTAATGCTAATGAGGGAACTAGTCAACAGGTCTAGGTGGACTTGCACAGTCAGAAAGGCCATGTGGATGGGGCAAAGGAGCTTCTGGATGGATCTATTAAGCGCAGTAATCGTGAGCATCGTTTACCATGGAAGTTACGAGAGGAATGATATTTATTTGAGGGAAATTGGCTTGAGGAGGGTGTGGAAAGTTGTTTGTCCTCTTTTGACCTGAATTGCTTTTCTCTTTCTTAGCTGTCCCTACTTTCTCCTTCTTTTTGTTACATTTCTCTCTGTACTGAAAAGCTGGATATCTGTGTACTGAATCTCTATGAGATATTTCTCCATTGAATAAGAGAGATTAAATTTGATTGTCTTTATTATATTGGATAGATTTCCTTTTCAGGTCATATCAAAAACTATACTTTGCTGGTGAATTTATGCAAATGTTACTTTCTCGCTATGAAAGTGAATCACGTAAGATTTAGTTGTTTTGGTATAGTTTGACTCTTAGACAGTGAGGGAAGTGTCGTTTAGCATTTCTTGTATCAATCGGCTGACACTCCAACTTGTGAATCGCTTTCAAGTAAGTGAAATGGAGCATAACCCGAAATCAGGTGACTAATTCACACTCACTACTACAAAAATAGGCTTCATAGGCAGTTTTTTTTGCTTTTTTGGTGGTTATAAACCACCTACTATTGGAGCGTTAAGAAAAGGAGGTGGCTTTTGTAGGCGGTTATACAAATAACAGCCTACAAAAGCTAACCTTTGTCCATCCATTATTTTAAAAAAAATATATTTTGATACTCGATTAATTTGATAATTGAGTATCAAAATATATGAAACCTACTAAACCCAATGGACAAAAAATAAAATTTATTACCATAAAAAGTATTTACAAAATTGTTTAAAAAGCAAAAAAAAAATCCTAAACAATGTCTCAAACACTATAAATAATCTATAATCAATATGTTAATAAGTATTGTGCATGTTCAATCTTCCTCAACCTTTGTATTGACATGACCAACCTTCTATTCATGACCTTCAAAGTTAAAAAAACATTCGATTAGTGAACTCAACTGACAGCATAGAAGAAGAGTTAAAAGTTAATGGCACATACTTGCAAATACAGTAGCACAACTATCAAAATGAACACAATCTAATGAATAAGAGGCACCTCTAATTTGCGTTAAAGGAGTGCATGCAAATTAACAATCAACTGCAAATTAATGTTATCAGATAGCAACGGATTTTGAAAACATTTTCATATGAAAGATTCGCTTGAAAACAAAAGGCTTAGTGTGGGAAGCATGCCAGATGCATAAGAAGACACCTTAGGAAGACATGACATTGACAGAGATTGCATCACATCATTTTGAAAACTTCTATTGGTTATATATATATAATAATAATTCACTCTTGCCCTTCCATCAATTGTAACTTCATTACAATAGAACAATCATAAAGAAGAAGCTCAATCAAAAGGCATTGACATTAAGTTGTTTGTCATAAAGAAGAAGCACAATAAAGAAGAACACTCTTGAATTTGTTTTGCAGGTAATTTGAGCTCAAGATCAAAGGAAACCTAGAAAAGTAGCAGCACAATAATGATTATCATTTCAAGTGAACCTAAAACTACATACAGTATCGCACTTTCAGAGTTGTCAAAAATAGCTAAGCTTAGAATAAATTCAATAGTCTAGAGAACAATTAACAATTATTGCATCTTGTTTCCTTGGTCTAGATAATCTTGTTTGTGCTAATATTATTACTACTTTGAGATCTAATTTTTTGACATCAAAACTGGACTATTTAGCTGCTAATATATTTCAAATGAATATGTCATCATATTAGTCCATATGGAATTTTGCCAGACCCCTTTTGCCTCACAATTAATTGAGAGCAAACTTTGATGGAAGCTCCCAATATCTCACACTTCTTTATTTAACAGTTTCTATTAAGCTTTAAAACTTTCTACCCACCCAACTATTCTTTACTTTAGAGGGGAAAAGGACTTGTTTTGCTCTTTTCAACTCATGCTCCCTCTATATATTAATGTACCTTTTCTTGTCAATTTTAGAGATACCATTACCTTCAAATCAAATATATATCTCTTCAAAAAGAATCTGCTTAATCAAAGTGTAAAAATATAGCACCAGTGAATCAATGATATTTGGGAAATTGCAAACACTCATGAGTGCAATGTAATTGATATGTGTTGCCGCTGAGATATGGCAACTTTAGACAGCAAAATATATGAATATGATGAACAAGGAGTGACCAAAAGTCACCAAAAAAAAAGCATCAAGGAACAAAAGAGGTTTTTGAAGAAGCCACTTGAATAAGACTTTTAACAAAACGAGGGCAAAACATTATCAACTTTATACCCCAAAACACAACCTAAAAGAGAAAGAGGCTTTCACGTGTTCAAACTAAATGACCATATCTTTCTTCCTTTTGTTTTTTGGCCTCCTCACTAAGATATATTACTGATCTCTAATCTCTCATTTTCCTTGTAATTTATTCCAAATACTATAGCTTCAAATTTTGCATCTATACATATTTATTATGCTTCTGACTCTTAATTTTCTTATACAACTTATAAAGTGGTGGCGTGTGTCCTTTCATTAATATTATAATATAATAGAATAGGCCATGCTTTTAAAATAGAGGAATTGGCATTCCAACCACAAACATAGACAAGGCAAATAAAAGCATCTGAAAAATGGAACCTGACATTTGAAAGCATGTTGCAGAAATCCTTCAAAATGGAACTTGACATTTGAAAGCATGTTGTAGAAATCATAGACAAGCACAAAATTTGAAAGCTGATTCCAAAGTTCAACATCAAAAGCATAACAAATTTAAGTAAATAGCATCCCGATATATCATATGGGATAGAGTCATCACAACATATGCAAAGCATTATAGCAAGAGATGCATTTTGTTTGTTGTTGTTGTTTTTCAGCAAAAGAAAAGAAAATTTTAAGAAATCAGAAAAATTACTTATTCAAACATTATGACAATAATGTATGACAAAAGAAAATGGTTCATGGATCCCTGGTTTCTAAATCAAGGGCGATAGAAAGAAAGGAAAAATAAGAGAGTGCATGGTTTTTGAAAAGAAGAGAAGAGAGTCAATAGTTTTTAAAACCATCGTATTTAGTTTTCTATATGCAGGGATCAAAATCCAAAGCTATAATGATGGGCCTATATTCTGCTGTTAGAATTTAGAACTATGTTCTGCTTGTTTTAAAATTGAAAGTCATAAAATAGTGCAACGATAGATGAAACAAATGTCTATAAAAGAATAACAAGTTTAATGAGATTCTAAAATAACACGACTCAAAAAGAAAATGCTTATTTCTGCATTTCAGCTTGATATTACTACTTTTCAAAATATCTTGACAAATAGTTTTTTGAATCACTGAATGTTCTGCTGAAAAGGCATTAACTTTGCGCTTTTTCCTATAGACCTCAGAAGCATGGTAGTACTGCTTGTAGCGACTCATTTACAACTAAACCAAAAATTTAAGAAAGGAAAACTCATTAGGCCCTAGCATACTTTACTTCTACATATAGACCATATGTCTTAATGGTCTTGATCACATCTATCCATTACCCTTTAGATGAAATACCCAGTCCAATTGCAACAACTCTTCAGGGAAGAAAAGCCATTCTTCTCAAAATATGAACATTTGTTCATGAATGTTGTTAGGTAAATTCTATTCATTACATGTTATATCCTATGATAAGATTTACTTCATGACTTCATTTTTAAAACAACATTAAAAAATACTTTGTTCCACTGAACTTGAAAAAGCTCTCAAAGGAAGTGATTTATTTTTGAAAATTGAGATAATGCTACGGAAAAGCAACTTATGAGGCAGGAATATCTCCTCTATTTGCTTAAATTAGGATGTAAAATAAAAGAAAAGTTGTATTAGGTTTTGGCACTCTAATTACATGTGCAATGAACCAAATAAAATACTAGTGTGCTTAACAAATTGAACTTTACCTTTCAAGCCAAAAGTTAGTAATATAGTCACAAAAGTAATTCCCAAAAAACTAGAACACGGGGCAGACAGATAATAAAAAAGCAATTCCACATGAATACTTAGAATTGAGAATGTAAAATTAAAAACTGGAATATGCAATGTGAATATACCCTTTGCACTTCATTCCCCAACTACATTGCATTCTTCACAAAATTATCTGTCAACTTTATATTCAAAGTAGACTATAAATCTTTCACCTAAAAGGGGAAAAAAAGTAGATTGTAAACTAGTTTTCGCTGAACCCCACCTAATTTTTGACTCAAATCAATTACTTTAGGTTTAAAATTAAAAGCAAACTGGAATCACAGTTAGGAAGAAAAAGTTCAAAAAGGGTAGCTAGAATTTCTCCATCCACTGGTTTCAAGATCACTTTATTTGCTATCTGATTTCTTCATTACACTCATATACAATCGTTAGTTTTCTTTTTTATTTGGACTATTCAATTCAGGAGAATAGCTTCGAACATAAATGACTTGACATGACAATGTTATTGGGGGCACAAAACAGTGGTAACATGCATAAACATCATTACAGTATGATATCACTCAAATCAGCACAGGAAAAATATAGTGGTTGGAAAAACTAGGACCCAACAATGCCTATAACAATAAGAAACATGATATCTAAAGACCTCAAGTTATAATCATATATGAAACATAAAGTCAAATCAATGACAAATATGATTTCAATGATCACTCAATGGCTCTTAAACAATAGGAATATAAAATATTTGAATCAAGTGTCAAGTCAGGCATATTATCAGCAAATAACATAAGAATTATTAAAGGTACCTCTGTCATAAGTAAAATCCATGTGACCATGATCATTTTCACACTTTTTACTTTATAGTTGTTACTTCCCAAAGTCCTATCCTGGGAAAAGAGAAAGATAATGTAATTTAAAAACAAATCATACTTGTGTCCTGAGCTTGTATGCACAAGAATGATACATGACTTATTCTCAATGATAGGTAGCAATTGACTTCTTTCTACTTCTAATATATAATAGGTGACAATGAAACTGATCCTAAAATGAGCATAAAGACATATAACATGGATACAATATAGTCTTCTACCCCAATATCCAGCCTAAGTTATTATTAACTTAGAAGTCAAATTATGAATTAATTTGGATCTATTGAAAAAATGCTTTGGTCATCAATATCATGAGTTGTCATCAAACATATTAATTAGGGGAAAAATATCATGCAAAAAGAAAGTAAAGAGTTCAAGGATCATATATATACTAATTAACTCTAGTTAGGTTAAAAAGTAAAAAAAGGGCTATACCGTATAGCCTATATGCATGTTCTCTTCTGTATATAATCTCTTTTTCAGAGGTTGACTCATTTGAGCATGTGAAACTTCATGGAGTTACATTGAACCATAACCCACCCATGTGATTGCAAACTTCAAGGAAGTTACATTAATGGACTTTTGAAAATTATCACTGCAGACAACATAGATGGTTTGCACAGTTGAATAAAACTTGCATACTGATTGAAATGAATTTCACGAGATACAAAAATTTTTCCAACTACGCCTTTCAACAAAAATGACATTGGAGAGAATTAGTGAGGTTTAAAATCTGACAATCTGTGAAAAGCAGGGAGAGGACAGAAGAATCTTGTAAACAAATCACATCACCTGAATTCCACCAACACAGTAATTATCGAGCTTAATCGAAAGAAAACACTTAAATAAAATTAAGCCTTAGAAATGTGCGATTTTGCAATTTTCACGTGGATAATCAATGGTGAACCCGTGCAATTTTCAAACTTAGGCAGAAGGATGAACTTGTACAATTTTCGGAGAACCCTAGCAATAGAAGGAGAGGAGCGCGATTAAGATCAGTGGGAGGGCTTGTTGTAGAGTGAGGAATGAGAAGGAGGGAGCACGGTGGGAGCAAGTAGAACTCACTAGAAGGACTTGCTATGTATTTGGTGGAGCATGGTGTAGCACAGAGTAAGAAGGAGAGGAAGGAAGGAGAAGGTGAGGATGAGAGGAACTCGATGGACGACGAAGAGCAAACATGAAAAGTGTTTAAAGGATTATTATTAAGGAAAAGTAGGCGGTTATATCTAAAAGCCACCTACTTTTCCTTTAAATTTTTACGACACATTTACATTTGTAGGCGGTTATTTTACAATCATTTATAAAAGTTTCACGTTTCACTTTTATAGGCGTTTTTTAAAATAATCATCTATTTTTATGTGTCTAAAAAGATCATTTTTGGCATAGTGACTTCAGTTGAATCGATTCATAATTAGAGAAATGCTTTTTCAATATAATTTTTTTTTAATTTATAAGAGTTGAACTTTAAAAAACATGAGATTATTTTTTTTTAGTCACAAATTGGGGATCTAAGTCTTGTGAGATACTTTTTTTTGGGTAAGTTGTAAATGTGAGATACAATTTTTTTTATTAAAAAAATGAAAGATGCAAGTTAAAATTTTTCATTAATACATCGAATAATTTTTTGAGCCAATAATATATAGAATAATTGTAAACAGTATCCTTCCTTCAAAAAATCACAAATAAAATAAAATACGGAAGCCTAATTGAGTGTGGACATCGACTCCGAGCCTGGAGCCCTGCACGGTGTGCAAGGCACAAGAAACTGCAGCGTTTTGGTGTCACTCTTATTTTTTTGGTAGAATGGTGTCACTCTTTTATTTTGACCAGAACGTGTCACTCTCTTCTATTCACGGACCCTCGGTGTGGGTTTTCATCAATCTCACAAAATCTGAACCGACCAATTTTAACGTGGATGGGCCAAGATTTAAGACTTTTTATTTTGATTTCTTTAAACAATATCATCATTTAAAAAAAAGATAATTATAAAGTTATTTCTATTTTAGATCCTAAATCTAATAAAATAAAAATATAATGATAAAATAAAATAAAATCTAAACTGTTTTGTCAAATTGAAAATGAGCATTGGGTGCTCATGCATTTTCTCTCTTCTCATGTGCACACCTAAACCCAAACTTTATAAGACATAATAAAGATATTTTTTTTGGGGCAAAAGATAAAATGAAAATGAAGAAGTAATTGTGGAAAATTACTGTATATCATTCTGAATAACTTGGGATACATATATACACAAAAGAAAATCTCTCTAATAATTACAAAATCAAATCCAATCAAATTGAATAATATCCTAATAATATCCTATAATAAATAGAAAGATATGTCAAAAATTAACACCCCCTTCAAACTCAAGATGGTTCAATAACAAACATCTTGAGTTTGTTTGCTAATATATTAAACCGGCCTAAACTGTGTGACTTAGTAAATAGATCAGCTGGTTGATCAGTAGTCCGGATAGGAAGGAGTCTGAGAGTTCCTCGAACAACATGCTGTCGAGTAAAATGACAATCAATCTCAATATGTTTAGTCCGTTCGTGAAATACATCATTATGAGCAATTTGTCTGGCACTCTGACTATCACAATAAAGGTCAGTGGAAGAGTCTTGGGCCACCCCCATATCAGTAAGAAGCCATCGAAGCCAAAGTATTTCAGAAGTAGTGTCAGCTAAAGCACGATACTCGGATTCAGCACTTGAGTGAGAAGCCAATGTCTGCTTCTTACTTCGCCATGAAATCAGAGAATCACCAAGAAAAATGCAGAAGCCAGTGGTAGATCTACGATCAGAATGATCACCTCCCCAATCTGCATCAGAATAAGCTCGTAGAACAAGCGAAGAACTAGCAGAGAAATGCAAACCATGAGATAAGGTTCCTTTAACATAACAAATAATGCAAAGTACTGCAGCATAGTGAGTAGTACGGGGAGCAGACATAAACTGGCTGGCAATGTGCACTGCACAGGCAATATCAGATCTAGTCACTGTGAGATAGATGAGACTTCCAACTAACTGACGATAAAAAGTAGGATCTTTCAACAATGTTCCATCAGTAGGACTGAACCGAGCGTTAGGTTCAATAGGAGTAGCCTCGACTGTGTCGTTAGTGAGTTGAGCTCAAGAAATCAAGTCAGAGGCATACTTGACCTGAGAGAGAGATATACCATCTTTTACATAAAGTACCTTAAGACCAAGAAAGTAACTGAGATGCCCAAGATCTTTCATTTCAAAATGATTCCCAAGGAAAGACTTGAGTTCTTGAACTCCGATGGAGTCATCACCTGTGATAATCATGTCATCAACATACAACAGAAGCAAGACTATACCATAATCAGTAGTACGAACAAACAATGCAAAATTGTGAGGACTGCAAGAGAAACCAAGCTGACTGATGGTAGTGCTAAACTTAGCAAACCAAGCACGAGGAGCCTGTTTTAGACCATAAAGAGCACGTCGAAGACGACAAACCTTGTTTGCCGGATGAGAATATCCTGGAGGAGACTTCATATAAACTTCTTCTTCTAAATTTCCATTCAGAAAGGCATTTTTGACATCCATTTGATAAAGAGTCCAACACTTAGTTGCAGCAATAGCAAGAAGACTTCTAACAGAAGTAATTCGAGCAACCGGAGCAAAAGTCTCCTCATAGTCAATCCCATACTCCTGAATAAAGCCCTGAGCCACCAAACGAGACTTACGCCGTTCCAAAGAACCATCAGAATGAGTCTTAATTTTATATACCCATCGACATCCAATTAGAGTCTTATCAGGAGGAAGATCAACAAGATCCCAAATGTGCATTTTTTCCAATGCCTGTAATTCTGCTTGCATAGCTTGCTGCCAATGAGAGTCACGAGAAGCTTCCTTATAGGACTGAGGTTCCTGTAACTGAAGAATAGTAGAGAAGCAGTGGTAATCTCGAAGGTAAGAAGGAGGGTTTCTTTCACGAGTAGGCTGAGTGGATTCAGAGGATAAAGGCTCTGTAGACATGACTTGCGGAGGAGAATCAGAAGTAACAGAACCATCTGGAGAAGGTGCAACATCAGACGTAATGGTGAGCTCATCAACTGAACCTGTACCTGAGTCACTAGGAAAAAGATCAATAGAAGGATTTGTAAAGATTGGGGAGGAAGTGGAAGGAATCGAAGAGAAATTAGTCAAAGAAGAAAACTGGACATTTTCCCAGAATACAACATGACGAGAGATTCGTATACGATGGGATAAAGGATCCCAGCAATGATATCCCTTATGCTCAGAATCATACCCAAGAAAGCAACAGACACGAGCACGTGCTTGTAATTTGGTGGTCTCATGAGAGGGAAGAAGAACAAAACAAGCACAACCAAAAACTTTTAACATAGAATAATTTGGAGAAGTACCATGAAGACACTTAAAAGGAGAGATGTTACCAAGGACAGAGGATGGAACACGATTGATACAATAGACAGCAGTCATGGCTGCTTCTCCCCAAAAACACTCTGGACAAGAAGCGGAAATGAGCAGAGCTCGGACAGAATCAAGAATATGATGATGTTTTCATTCTGCACGACCATTTTGTTGAGAGGTGTAAGGGCAAGAATATTGAGAGATAGTGCCCTGTTCATCAAGAAAACTAAGTAATTTGGAGTCACGATATTCTAAAGCATTATCATGATGGAAGACTTTAATTATCTTGGAAAACTGAGTATGAACCATAGTAGCAAATTTAATATAAATTTGAGATAACTCTGAACGATTTTTCATCATATAGATCCAAGTAAAGCGTGAAAAATCATCAATGAAAAGTACAAAATATCGTGATCCTCCCATGGAGGGAGTAAGAGAAGGTCCCCAAATATCAGAGTGAATCAAATCAAATGGAGAATCAGAAATAAAATCACTTTTATTAAAAGGTAAGGCATGTTGTTTTGCAGTCTGATAAGAAATACAATGTAAGGATTTTTCACTAACAGGACCTAGAAAACTATTAGAAATCAAAAGCTGCAATTTATTCAAAGAAGTATGAGCAAGTCGACGATGCCATAAATCAAGAGATGAAGAGGTAGTAGCAACACACAATCTGGATGACGGAGTGACATCAGGAAGATGCATAGAAGTGAGCTCAAACATACGTCTGACTTTACGCCCAGTCCCGATGATCTGTCCTGTCTGAGAATCCATCACAACACAACCATGTTTGTTAAATAATACATCATAGCCCATGTCAACAAGCTGACCAACAGAAATAAGATTGAAACTAATGGCAGGGACAAAATAAGTATCACAAAGAGATAAAAAAGGTGAGGAAACAGTACCAACATGACTAACAGGCATTTGGGAATTATTAGCAGTATGGATAGAGGGAGCAGTAGAGTTGGGTGTCATGGAAGAAAAAAGATCAGATTGTCCAGTCATATGATTAAAACAGGCAGAATCAAAAAACCAAGAAGATATACCTGGAGGAGTAGCTAAAGCAGTAGGTAGACTAGAAGAACTGGAAATAAGTTTCCGAAGTAACACTTCGAGATCAGAAGTAAAAGATGTTGAAGTGGATTCAGAACGTGACTCACTGTTGGCAGCATCAGTGGCAGAAAGAGCAGGCTTGGTTGAATGCCCAGGTCGTGAAAACTTCCTCTGATCAGTTCGAGGTGGACGAATGGGACATTGATCAATGAGATGCCCGGTCTTCTTACAATATTTACAATATAAGGTGGGACAATTAGCTGTTATATGACCTTTCTTCTGGCATGCATGACATTCAATGAAGGGACACTCAGCAAAGGAGTGATTGGACTGAGGACAGCGCCGACAAGACTTAGAATTTGTAACATCCTACCTCCCCTTCATAACCAAAACTCATGAAATACAACCTTTCACAATCCAAACAGTTTAAAACAATATCTCACATCTTCAGACCAGCGGAAACGAACCCCAAATTACCAAACTTTGGGCTGGGGCCGCAGCTGCTACAGGACCGTCACGGCTCCGGCCTGCTTTGTTTCTCCCTCGTTACTACCATCACTGGCGCCGCGGCACCAGTATCTAGGCCGCAGCGCCAGTGATGGCAGTAACGAGGGAGAAACAGAGCAGGCCGAAGTCACGGCGGTCCTGTAGCGGCCGCGGCCCCAGCCCAAAGTTTGGTAATTTGGGGTTCGTTTCCGCTGGTCTGAGGATATGAGATGTTGTTTTAAGCTGTTTGGATTGTGAAAGGTTGTATTTCATGAGTTTTGGTTATGAAGGGGAGGTAGGATGTTACGGAATTCCTGTCAGATATAGCAAAAACCATCTCTGGATTACGATGCAGAAGACCCAAGCTAGTTTCCTCATATCTAAGACGAGGAAGAGCATCCTCAAGAGTAGGAAGTGGACTTTGATGCAATAAAGATGCGCGAACAGGCTCAAAATCATCTGTAAGAGCCATGAGTAACTGAATAAGTCGGAGTTGATCACGATACTTCAGAAAGGCTTGAGCATCTGCATCACATTTGAAAATAGGCTCTGAATAAGCCAATTGATCCCAAATAGATTCGATCTTAGCAAGAAACTCATAAAGAGGTTGGCCACGTTCTTGTCTGAGAATACTGAGATCCTTTTGCAACTGAAACTAATTAGATAAATCTGATGAGGTATAACGACTAGCAAGATGATCCCAGACTTCTTTAGCAGTTTCAAATTGACCAAACTGTTGATGAATACTAGCAATAGAGGTGTTACAAAACCATGTAATGATCTGATTATTTTTGCTATCCCACTCCTCTAATCGTTCATTAAACTTAACCTCTGTTTCTTCAGACACACGAGTAGGAAATTTGATGTCACCAGTAACATACCGCCATAATTTTCTGCCTTTAAGAAAACCACGCATGCTTTCCAACCAGAGATGATAATTGGATCCATTCAAAATAACATATATAGGTTGAGCAATATCAGATTTATCCATGATGAAACAAACTAATTCCAAAAGAAGCCCAGGAGAAAATGAAATTCCCAAAAGAAAACTGAAAAATAGAGCATTTCAAGGAGTTGACTAATCAACAAACCAACCACACAAGGAGAAGCAGAAGATGATGACAAGCAGAACGAGATGAACGATGGCGCGAACGGACACGGGACGCGCCCTCACGCGCCGGAGAAAGGAAACTGTCCTGACGGCACGTGACGTGCGTGGGAGCACGTGCGACGGAGGAAGGCTGCCGGAATTGGTGGACCGGCTGAACTTGAGATGCTGAACACGGTGGTGAGGCGCGTGTCACTGGTAGACCACTGGACAGCGACAGATATGAGGAAAACGTACTAACGCCAATGGAGAAAAAAAAAACCCCTAACCTAGCTCTGGTACCATGAAGAAGTAATTGTGGAAAATTACTGTATATCATTCTGAATAACTTGGGATACATATATACACAAAAGAAAATCTATCTAATAATTACAAAATCAAATCCAATCAAATAGAATAATATCCTATAATAAATAGAAAGATATGTCAAATATTAACAGAAAATATCATAAGTTGATAGATAACTGTCAAAATAATCTATTTTTATTATCAGATATATGTACAAAAATAAAATTTAAATAATTAACTTCAATTTAGTTGAAGATAAAGTTAAAAAATAAAGATCTTATGAGTCTTAAATTATATTATTAATGATAATCATTTGCAATATTTGATTTTTTTTATGAATATTTATATAAATATATTTTAATTTTTGAGTCTTAACTTGAGAAGTATTTGTTCATTTTAATTTTCCAAGGAATGATTAATTGTAGATTTTGAAAGTCAGGCCAAAAAATGTAAAGATTTTTTTTTAACAACAAAAAAAAATGTAAAGATTTGAAACATTTATGAAAACGATAATAAGTCTTAAATTTTTTATGAGCTAAGTAACTAATATGAGTTTGAAAGGAAAAAAAAATAACATCTTTAATTTCTTATAAACAATGTGATAATAATTTATATTTTCAAAACAATTATGATTATAATTTTTAAATTTAAAATTTAAAAGATTAAATCTGGAGATGTAATTTTCTGTTTTGCTCTGACGAATACGCAGTGACAGTATAATATTTTCATTTTGTATTAAACACAAGTAGTTGTAGATGCATGGAAAAATGAGTGATGTTGGTTAATTACTAATACTTCACAGGAAAAAGAAAAATACTAGTCCCTCTGGTCTGATTTACAAGATACTATGATATGAACCTATAAGGCTCTTTCAACATATTGCATGATTAATCTCAAGTTGAGCATTTAATTTTGGGAACCTTGATGAAAAAAGAACTATTTGGAATTTATTTCATTTCATTGATGGCTCAAAACACTAATACACTCATTGAGGAGTTAAATAAGACCATAATCTTACTTATTCAGGTCCAAATGCATGCTGAATTGGGCCATGTAAATAAAGTGACTTCCTTAAAGAATTTAAGTGAGAAAGTAACATTTTTTAAAACTTAAATGAAGAGACTGTTGAATCAAGAGTTTTGATGATGTTAAAACCAACACCCAAGAGCTTGGATTGAAGATATCAAAGAAGAACAAAGCTGGTTCAAGTGAAGATTATCTGAGTATATGTTGTTAGATCTTTTGTAGGATCTTTAGTTTTTGATATAATTGGGTAAAAGATTTTGATTTGAAGAAAAGATGTTTTCAAACTTTGATTTTATGTTAAATCTTTGAACATTTGAAAAATACCTTCAAACAGACGAAGGTTGAAAGTTTAAACTGAACTGTCAAGTTAGAAATTCGAACTTTGCCTTTGGAAATTCGAATTTCAAGCTAAAACTGAATAAGTCTGAAGAGACTGCTCTCTGTCAGACGAATTTTGGTGGTTCAAAATTCGAATTTTCATCTAGTCTGAAAAGAGGTCTTTTGTAACAAACGAACTTCACACTTTCAAAATTCGAATTTCAAGTAAAATGAAGTTTGTAAAAATCAAAGAAATTCGTCTGAAACTATGATAAAGTGCATCTGAAATCAAAACGAAATTCAGTTTGAAAAATGCTCTCTGACAGACGAATTTTGAAGTTGCAACATTCGAATTTTCATATAAGTCTGAAAGATGCTTCTTTACAACAGACAAACTTTGGGTTCTCAAAATTCGAATTTCAAGCAAAACAAAATTTGAGAAAACTGAAGAAATTCGTCTGTAACTATGTTAAAGTTCATCTGAGATCAAAAGTGATTTAAGTTTCAAAACTGCTCTCTGACAGACGAACTTTGAACATTGAAATTCGAATTTCAGAAGCTAAGTTCTTAAGTCTATTGAAATGAAACATTGACATACGAATGATAAGAACTTGCAACATTCGAATGACAAGATGAGTCTGAAAAGAGTTTCTCTGACAGACGAATTTTGCCTTTCCAAAATTCGAATTTCAAAGAAAGTTATCTACTGTGTCCCTTTTTAGTTCAATGAACAGACGAATTTTGGGGATCCAAAATTCGAATTTCGAAGGCACTGTAGAAAATTGAAAACACTGTTCATACTTAACCGAAAAACTTTCTTCTTGAAAATTCGTATGTCACATTGTGAAAATGTTTTGTAAGTTTCAAAATTCGAATTTCACTTTATGAACAGACGAACTTCGTGCTGTAACGTTGGAAGCTTTAATCTACGATTCCTTCGAAATTCGTCTGTTGGCCAACCGAAATTCGAATTTCAGTATGTCAAAAACATTAAATGCGGTTGGTAAACGGATAGTTTTTTTAGAGTAACCGTTGAATAACTTCTCCAACGGATAGATTTAGTCTCTAATGGATATTTGAGACCTAAATCTATAAATACAACATCATTTGAAGTTATGGGTAACGAATCAAACTTGTATATACTGAATCTCTGCTGAATTTTCTTCTCAAAAGCTTTTACCCTCTTAACTTCCAGACTTGCACCTAAACTTTCATATCTACTCCTTTTAAGAGAGTTATTTCATTGTAATCAATCTACTCTTCATCTGGAAGATAGATTTACTTGTGAGGGATATTCACAAGGGGATTGGGAAGCACACAGTGTAAGTGCTTGGAGAGTTTGAGAGAGCTCAGAAACAGAGCAAACTCGTGTACTGTGGCCTTTGCAAGAAGCCCATTGAAATTCTTGCTGTATAGTGGATAAATCCCAAGAGGTGTCTTGGGGACTGGATGTAGGTCAAGTGGAAGGACCGAACCAGGATAAATTACTGAGTCTTCTTCTCCCTATCTTTACTTTTCAGCTTGCTCTGTTTTACGCATTGTTTTCATTATACTGTGATATCTTCACTTACTTCACTTTGTGCAGAAAAATTTCAATCTTCCCAATTCACCCCCCCTCTTGGGAAGTCAGCCTTGCTAACAGAGACATACAAGAGAGTTGTTATATTGATCCAAGCCCAATATTCAAATATGACCTAATTAGAGAATACCACCCAAATAACATTTTAAGTGGCCCAAATAGTCTTTTTTTCATTTGGCTTCTTAAAGTTAAATGCTCCACTTGAAATTCATCATGCAATGTGTTGAAAAAGCTTTTCAGGTTCATATCATACTACTTCCATTCTAAAATGTTGGACACATTTTTAAATATGTTTTGTTAAAAAAATAAGAGACAAATTATTTTTGTCTGATAAATTAATATAATTTTTCTAATTTTATCCTACGTTAGAGTAGATTTATTATCATAAGATATAAGTTAAAAAAGAATTACTCCTAAGTGAGAACATTAAATCAGGGTATTTGTAGAAAAATAATTTTTGTGACATATTTAATATGTCTATATATTTCCTTAATTTTAATGATTTAGTTATTTATTTCTTATATTTTGGAACGGAAAGAGTGTTGTTAACAAATTTCACACATATTAAGAAATTTAGTTAAAGAGGTTAACCTCATTAAATTTGTATGAAATTTTAATTTTTTCTGAAATTATCAGAATTCAATGAAGTTTATTAATAATACTATTTCTTCTCTTCAAGAAAATGACATTTAATATATCACTAACTATTAATAAACTTAAATAAAGACACACATGATGAGTTGCAAAGTTGATTGATACTCAAATAAACAAGTTTATCCTATACATTATAAAACCTTCTTAATTTCACATTCATAGTCAATTTTAAAAACTTAATGTTTGAGTTGCACACCATCATTCTTTATTCTTATGTTGGAATTAGGCCATCCTTTGATTATTGTAATCATAGTTATATATGACAATTATCAACAAATTAATACTAGTCAGTAAAAAAATACACCGCAGCTTCTTCCATGTCATCGGCCACACTCACATACAAGTCGTGGAAGCTGCACTAAAGTAGATGAAGCCACTTCCATGGAAGAAAATGATGAGAGGCAAACAGATAGAATTTGAGCTTGCTTTGTCCTCTTAAGATGATGATCAAGACGAGATGAACTGCATTTATACATAGTTGCAAACAGATGCCACTACGCCAGATTTAGGATTTATTGGCGCTGAATAGTTGGCGTTTATTCATAAAAACGCCAATAAAAATCAAACCAACCGTATTAGTTCGCGTTTACAAAATAAACGCCAACTCAAGTCCAGTTTTAGATGGCGTGTATAAAATAAATGCCATCTAAATTTGGCACTTTAGATGGCGTTTAAAAATAAACGCAATCTAAAGTCATAATGTAAAACTAAAGTTGGCGTTTTATGATAAACGCTAACTATGTTCAGACTTTATATAGCGTTTATAAGAAAATTGCCATCTAAATTAATAAAATAATATAAACTATTAGATGGCGTTTATGAAATAAACGCCAACTAAGGTCCGCCGAAATTTGTTTTTAAATTTATTTTTAAACTTTTAGTTAGCGTTTAATATTTAAACGCCATCTAAGTTATAAATATTAGATGGCGTTTACATAATAAACGCCATCTATATTATATTTAGTTAGCGTTTAATAGTTAAACGGTAACTAATTTATTTAAAATCTCTTCTCAGAACCCTAAATCGCATGTTCTCAGAATTGTGCCGTCTTCATTCCCACCGTGCTCTAAATCTGTTCCTTTGCCATAGCTCTATTCTAGCACAGCTCTTTGACCACCACGCGTCGAAAGTTTACACACTTTCCTCCTCCGCCACGGCATTGTTCATCCGAAATCCCTTTCAACCTGAAATTGCTTGATCTTGTAGCGTCTCTCCCTGTCAACGGTCATGGTGAATGGAGTGAAAGAGGCCCAGTTCCATTCTCTCAGAGGAACTCAAAATCCCTCCCAGACCCAACAGGTAACGGCGGCCAGCTTTGAGGTAACCCCATATTGTCCCACTGACGCTCTCATATTTGTGGCTGTTTGTGTCAAATTCATATATGAGTCATTGCCCATATTGTAATTTGTTTTCCTTTTCAATGCTTGATGGCAAAGACTTCATTAGTTCATTGAAGAAATGTTGAAACCTGGATCCCCAAATATACTATACAATCAACCACCGTATTATCTTGATTTTTTTTAATACAATCCATATATCTTGATTTTGTTTGTTGACCATTATGTCTATTCTGTATCAAACTGTTCCTAATTGGGCTAAAAGAAATTGAACCACCGAGAGCATCTCCATGAGCGGTAATTTGATTATGTATAAGTACCCAATACTCATCATTCTGGGTGAATTTGGACCTTTTAATTTTAATTTAGATGTTTTAGATTTATAGTTTTTATTTTAATTTTTTTCTATAATAATAGTGTTATTTTACTATATATATATATATTTCCTTATTCATACATGCATATGTGGACGCATCACCAAACTACTCTGTGGTTGACCTTCATTTAACTTGTTGCTTCACTTGTATGAAGGTGTCATTGGTGCGCTTGTTTCATATTAACAGAATTTGTAGTGCTAGCCCATCAGATATCTACTTTGTCTGAGGTATGCTTCCTCATTATGTTTATGTAAAAGTTTTGTATTAGTTAGTTAAGTCAGGTGATTTTTGCTAAGTGGTTAATGCTATGGTTCTTTAGTTGTTATGCTGCCGGTTTGTCTTTCAAAGTTATAATTTAGTAAATGAAAAGCTATGGATAGTTGATTTGAATTGTTGGCAACATATAATTGGAACTCTTTTTTTGTCTATGTTGTTGAATATTTTTGCTAGTTAAGGACTTGAAAAGTAACATATGCTTTAATAAATCAGAAAGTAAAGCTAGGAAAAACAAATAATTGTAGTACAATTAATGAATCTAGTTTTTTTTATGTAGCAAGAATATTAATGTATTAATCGTGGGGTTATGGTATTTAATCCATATGAAATAACGTGGCCTGTAAGTTGGTGTTGTATTGTAGAATTATTGGGAGGCTCAACTTGGGAAGAACACTGCCAAAATTTATACAGAAGTTATAAAAGGTACAACTTAATAAAAGTATGGATCGGAAATGGATGTCTGCGAATCGTTTGACTCAGGAATATTGGGATGGAGTGAAAGAGTTTGTTAGGTTTGCAGTTGAGCATGCTGATAACCCCGAAAAAATTATATGCCCTTGCTTGAAGTGTTGCTATGGGAGGCTAGTTAGTGCAACTGACTTGGAATCACATTTAATTTGTAATGGAATTGATCGAAGTTACACACGATGGACAAGGCATGGTGAGACGAATAATGATTATAGCAGTAATAGGTATAGTGGGAGCTATAGATCGAATGATTTCGACACAAGCACACTTGAGGCCGATCGTCTTGAAGAGATAACCAATGTGATTGAGGATGAACTTAAGGATTGTCCGGGGATGTTTGATAGGTTGAAAAGGGATGCAGAAAAACCATTGTACTCTGGATGCATTAAGTTCACGATATTGTCAGCTGTGTTGAAGCTATACAACTTGAAAGCAGGCAATGAATGGAGTGATAAGAGCTTCATAGAATTGCTTGCACTTTTGAAGGATATGCTGCCAGAGGATAATGAGCTTCCTAGCCGAACATATGAGGCTAAACGAATGTTAAGCTCTATAAGGATGAGTTATGAAAGGATACATGCTTGTCCTAACGATTGCATCTTATTTCGGAAGGAATTTGCATCATTATACAAGTGTCCTAAATGCAATGCCCAATGTTATAAGAAGAAAGAATCGAGTCCAGTGAAGGTAGTTTGGTATTTTCCCATCATACCTAGATTTAGACGCATGTACAACAGTGTGGAGAATGCGAAGCTCTTGACATGACATGCAAATGATAGAATTAAAGATGGGAAGCTTAGACATCCTACAGATTCTCCGCAATGGAAATTAATTGATCGTGACTATGAAGATTTCAGGGCAGAAGATAGAAACCTACGTCTTGCATTATCTACTGATGGAATGAACCCGCATGGTATGCAAAGTAGTACATACAGTACATGGCCCGTGATTTTGGTGATTTATAACTTGCCTCCGTGGCTATGCATGAAGCAAAAATTCATGATGTTGTCTTTGTTAATTTCTGGACCTAAACAACCCGGAAATGATATAGATGTATACTTGGCTCCACTAATTGATGACTTGAAGCTATTATGGGAGAGTGGTGTAGAGGTGTATGATGGGTATAGGAAGGAACCATTCAATTTGAGAGCTATGCTGTTTGGTACAATTAATGATTTTCCAGCGTATGGGAATTTGTCTGGATATAGTATCAAAGGAGAATTTGGTTGCCCTATATGTGAAGAAGGCACATAATCGATTTGGTTGGAGCATGGTGGAAAATTTGTCTTTCTCGGGCATCGGAGATTTTTGCATCAGGGACATTATTATAGAGGGTAGAGAAAAGCATTTGATGGGAATATAGAAGATGGAAGAGAGCCTGTTCTGTTAAGCGGTGAGGACCTGTTTGGAAAGGTACAACATTTGACTAACAACTTTGGGAAACTTTTTGCCAAACACCTTGGGACAAGTGGGTGGAAGAAAAGGTCAATTTTCTTTGATTTGCCATATTGAAAGTCCTTGTATGTGAGGCACTTCCTTGATGTGATGTACATAAAAAAAAATGTATGTGATAGCATTATTGGTACGTTACTCAATGTGAAGGGAAAGACCAAAGATGGTAAGAAGGTGAGACTGGATTTGGATGCTATGGGAATTAGAGGAGAATTGGCACCGATCAAGGACAAACGGTGTACTTATCTTCCACCAGCTGCTTATACTTTATCTAGAAAAGAAAAAATTGCTCTTTGTGAATTCCTTGATGGAGTTAAAGTTCCGGAAGGGTACTCATCAAATATCAAGAACCTTGTATCTATGAAAGACTTGAAGTTGAAGGGTCTAAAGTCTCATGATTGTCATGTTTTGATGGAGTATATGATGCCGGTAGGTATACGATCTATTTTGCCGAAAAAGGTGCAAGGGGCAATCACAAAACTATGTTTCTTTTTCAAGGCTATTGGCAGCAAAGTCATTGACCCTAGGAAGTTGCCCACATTGCAAAGACAAATTGTTGTCACTTTGTGTGAGCTTGAGATGTATTTCCCGCCTTCATTCTTTGACATGATGGTTCACCTAACAGTACACCTAGTTAGGGAAACACAGATGTGTGGCCCAGCGTATATGAGATGGATGTACCCGATTAAGCGTTACATGAAGATATTGAAAGGGTATGTGAAAAATCGAAGTAGACCAGAGGGATGTATTGTTGAAAGGTACATAGCCGAAGAAGCTGTTGAATTTTGTACTGAATACTTATTGAGTGTTGATAACATTGGGCTTCCAAGGTCTCGTCACTTGGGTAGAACAAGTGGTGAAGGGATTCGGGGAAGTGAAATAGTTAGTATCTCTAGGATACAGTGGGAGCAAGCTCACCTGTATGTCTTAACCAACTGAGATGAGGTTGATGAATATGTGGAAATGCATAAGGAGAGAATTAGAACCTTGAACCCTAATAAGAATGAGAGTTGGATATCGAAAGAACATAATCGACTTTTTATACATTGGTTGCGTGATCACATCCTCACAGAGTTGGAGAGGACTTCTAGTTCAGTTTCGGACAGGTTGAAATAGTTAGCTATGGGTCCAAGCAAGTATGTACGATCTTACACTGGTTATCTTATCAATGGGTACACGTTATATACAAAAGAGCAAGATGATAAGAGTATAATGCAAAATAGTGGGATAACTCTTATAGCTCAATCAATGCATATATCTAGTGTTAAAGACAAAAACCCAATTTTTGCACCCATGTCATACTTTGGGGTAATTGAGCACATATGGGAATTTGACTACATCTCATTCCGGGTACCTGTCTTCAGTTGTAAATGGGTTGACAACAACAACGGCCTCCGAGTTGATGATTCAGGGTTCATTCAAGTGGATCTTAATAGGGTGGGGTATAAAGATGAACCTTTTATTTTAGCATCCCAAGCCCAACAAGTGTTTTTTGTTACTGATCCTGCTAATAAGAAGTGATCAATTGTTATGCTAATGAACAAAATAATTGACACCTTAGATGATGGTCAAGACTATCAAGGTGCGTCCATTGAGGATGATCCTTTCCATGGGACATCACTTGATACTGATCCTGGTGGAAATGATACCCTTTATGTGAGAGATGACCATCAAGAAGGTACTTGGATTTGGAAGAGGGGACAGATTAGTGAACATCTGAAAAGAAAGAGGAAAAGGTTTGAATTATCGAATATTTTTTATTGTTTGCCTTAGTTTGAATTTTATTTCCTTCGACATGTATAATTTTGTGATGTTTTATTATTTTTTTTTATGTGTTGTATTTGCTTTAAATTTTTTTCCTTCTTTGATATCTTACATATTTGTTGGAATTTTATTGTAGGTAAATGGCATCCCCTTCTGCTCATGATCATGATCGTGGTGGTGATAATGGTCAACAAGAGCTACAGAAATATATCAAACAGCACCGGCGTGGCTTGACTGTGTTGAAAGATGTGATACACGCCCGACACACTGGCCAAAAGATTCATGTCGAATGGAATCACAAAGGCAATCCAATACAAAAGGGTGGACAAAAATTAAGCAGTTATATTGGGGTCACTGCGAAGTTGAAGGTTCCAATCTCCCATCCTCACAGGGATTGGAGGAAAGTCCCTGATCCTGTGAAGAATAGTATTTTCGAAGATATAGAGGTAATAATATAGTATGTCATTTGATTATAATGTGTGTACATATATACAGATAATAATTCTTTTCGGTAATGCATGTTGCAGTCTGCTTTTGACATCAATAATAGTCACAGGAGACACATATATATGAAGGCTGGTGTCGCACTCCGAAATTTTCGATCCATTCTCACTAGATTCTTCTTGAGAGATGCAGCTGGCAACTTTGCTGTTCATCCGCCTCGGTTGTTTGAGTTGTACATTACACAGGAACACTAGGATGCTTTTGTTGCTAGGCGTCGTGAAGAATCTTTTCAAGTAAACCATTTCTCTCATTGTTGGTCTTAAATTAATTATAGTACATATATTTAGTCATTGAATAAAAGTCTGCTTTGTTGTGTGCATTATTAACATAGTATGTCATTTCATGATATTCTTATTGCGACTTTTTTGGTGGACATAAACCTAATCATATGTATCTTATCTTAGTTTTTGTTACACTAAAACTAATATTCTGCATAACTTTTCATAAATTAAGCCAAGCCAATAGTGACAGAGCCAAGAAGCAGCAATACCCATATAGAGGGGGTCGTCAAGGATACCATGGTATAGAGGTTAAGATGGTACGTGGTTTGATAGTTGATTTTTCTATGAATGACACTTATGTTCAAATACTGACACATTTGCTTATTTGTGATCAAACATAGCAATCAAAGGAGGGGTCAGAAGGGAGGGAAATCGAACGCCATGAGCTATGGATAGAATCTCGCAAGAACAAGGATGGGATAATTGACAATGACAACGTTCGGAAAGTTGCTGAGTCAATAGTTAGTATTATTGTATTATATATTTTATTTACATATATATTTTCAAATACTTATTATTTAGTTGCAAAATTTATATTTTGTTTCTCTTTCTTCCACAGAATGAACTTTCTAATTACATGCCTCAAGCTAGTGAGCAGGAGAGCGTTGGGTAGGACATACTTGGTAAGGCACTGGGGGTCCCTGAGTATCCTGGTCGTGTTAGGGGTACAGGGTTTGGTGTGACACACAAAGCCTTTTTTGGGCCTCGATCATCATCAGATGCTGCAAAGGTTGCCCGATTGGAGGCTATTGTTCAGGAACAACATCAGACTCAATCTCAGATGCAGCTCCGATTAGCTGAATTGACGAACATGGTGCTTCAACTACAGGGAACGCAAGGGACACCACCAGTGTCGGCTAGTGCCAAAGATAGGTGCACTGTTACCCCTCACGATCTCCCTCAGGTAATTGCTATCATGAACAAGTTAAAAGATAACTTTTTTTACACCTAATAAATGGTTGATTTCTAATGCATTGATTGGAACAGGGTCAATCATATTGCTAGTTATGGTTAGAAACACCTAATCGACCTGTGGTTGCGGAGGAGCATGTGCATAATAGCCCTGAAGAGATGCTTCACAATGCACCCGTACCTACATATCATCTAAAAGTGTCGATTGAGGTAGTTAAGGAGGAGGGTACCAAGTTGCCTGTTCCTGCGGGGGATATGGAAACAATAGGAATGGCATTGGGCAGCTTCGTATCATGGCCCGCACACCTCATCACTGCTGCTCCATTAGTAAAGGTATGTTACTTGACAGTATACTAACTTGATACTAGATGTCTTGAATGAGCCACTACATTCAAAGGTTCAGATTAGAGGACCTATAGACATATACTATTGTTATGTGTATATTAAGGTGGTTAATCTCAAAATTTCCCACTTTGTTGCTTAGTTGAAGGGGAAGAGTAAGGTCGGAGAGTCAGGACATTCAAAGGAATCAGTAGCTCCACCACTCATGCAGCCGCCCAGGCATCCAGTTCCAGACACCTTTCGAAGGATGATTGTCAAGTTTCTACCATATTTGCTTAAGGGCAAAGTCGAAAAACGTGTGAAATTTGCCAAGAACATTTATAATAAAGTAGTATTTGAAAGTATCAACACTGAAATTGTTGATTACATCATCCATCGGAAGTGGATTGGGGTTGCGAATGTTAACTTGTACATAAGGTACTTGATATTAATCTATTTGTTTTAATTTTTTTCAATTTAGGCCTTCATATTAACCTATGTTGCTTTTTATTTTGTTTCTAAACTTTAGATACTTCTACGAGACATTTTTGGAGCCTTGCAATCTCACAAACAAATTTATATTCATCCATCCTGAAGAGGTTGCTGCTTATGCTTCAAAATTGCCTGACAGTAAGATTACTGAACAGCAGCAGTTAATTACGAATGCATTCACTGCAAGGGCTGACAAAGATGTCTTATTCTTAGTTTCGTATCATAATGTGTAAGTAAATTCTCAGGATTTAATGTATTTGACTTCATCTGCTGAATTATAATTTCCTAATGACACTGGTTATTTTTTCATAGTGGACACTGGATGTTAATTGCAATCAATCCATTGGAGCCAACTATCTATTTTTTGGATCCTTTGAATTATGATCCGGAACTCCGTGAACAAATTATGGGGATAATTAATAAGTAAGGATCCTAGATTTATTTTTCATGTATTTAATGATTCACACTTATATGTAATAATTCAAATTAGGTTTTGCTCATTCTAACATTTTTTATATTTTATGGTTAAACAGTGCTATGTCAATATTTCGAGCGGGCCGGGGTTGTAGGGATAATCATAAGGGCAAAATGGTAAAACCCTTAGCTTCCTCATTATATAAGTGGCAGAAGATACGGGTATGTATAAATTTATATTTAATCAACAATTGTTGAGATTAATATTTCTGTATTGTATAATTAATATAATTTTCCTCTTTAGTGTCCAAAACAACCAAATGATAATGACTGTGAATACTATGTGATGTTATTCATGAAGGATATCATCACACATGGTCATAGTATAATCCCAGACACGGTATGTAATTTTATATTTACATTAAGGCTTATAAAATTTTGCCATTTTTGCTTATTTATAATTTTTTAATTTACAGTACTTCCCTGACACCTCTTATTCCGAGTACTCTGATACACAAATAGAGGAACTCATCGAAGAGTGGTGTAACTTTGTCCTTGATAAGTGCCTATGAATAGAGAGGTAAATTTAACCATGCTGCAATTTAAAATTCTATAATTGCTTTCTTAATTTGATTATTTCTACTATGTGGCATCTGTGAGAATTATATCAATATTAGTCATGGAATTTGTCAACAGGGTTATTGATAACATAGGATTGGTAAATAGTTTATCGTTGGCTATTTTGCTGAAGTGTGTGATTTTGCCATGACTACCACAGGATTCTGGCAAGTTTATACTCAGGAACTATCTGTATTTGGAACTCCCAATCTCAGGTACCTGAAAATTTTTTAATTGAGATCCTATGTATTGTTATAACTTGTTAGTGCATTTTAGCCAATGGAGGGTTATAATAATTATGGTGGATATATATTGCCACAAGGTTTCAAAGTGAGTGCTCTACCAAAATATTTTGCTGTAAGGTTTATCACTTATTTAAACTATGGGTTAAATCTTATGCTTTGATTCTAATGAAAAATGGGCTTTGTCAAACTTCTTAAACTTCTAATCATATGCAGTGGAATAAATTTTCTTGTGTGCCTTTTGCATTCTTCTATTCAAACTGACAGATTAGAATTGTAAAATTCATAACTATTCAAATTATGGGTTGACTTATCATTGCATCTTGGTCTCTTAATGATCATTCACCACGCATGCTACACATGGCCAAGTCTTTTGAGGTTACTGAGTTACCAGGTACATGATCCTTTTTTTTTTTAGCAAACAAATTTTTACCTGTCCTTGCAATTGTTTGAAAGTGTATCTTTTCTCACTATTATTATAACTCAAAATACCACAATGGAGCTCAAGTACAGCATGATTTTGCAGTTAGGTAGGCCAAATTTGTTGCACGCAAACAGTGGGTGGTTGCTGGAGCGGATGATATGTTCATTCCTGTATATAATTACAACACAATGGATAAAGTTAAAGTTTTTGAGGCACATACAGATTACATTAGGTGTGTGGCAGTTCATCCTACCCTTCCTTACGTGCTTTCATCATCTGATGATATGCTCATAAAGCTTTGGGATTGGGAGAAAGGCTGGGTTTGTACTCAGATATTTCAGGGGCACTCTCATTATGTGATGCAAGTGACATTTAATCCTAAAGATACCAACACCTTTGCTTGTATTCTTGGCTTCTTCCTGCACATTCTGTTGTCAATAACTGAAATTTATTCATGGTTTTCTTTTTTCTTTTTTTAATTAGTTTGCTCCTTAATTGATCACTGAAATTTCCACTGGCCGTTACTATAAATATAATAATATATATTACTCCATCTTGTTATGTTTTGTTAAGTTTTATTGCTAGATTCTATCAATTTCTGGGTTCACTGGATCTAGTTGACAATGAATCATTGTTCTTAACTGTAGGTTGTGCAACGTAATAGTAAAATATGAAAAAAAATTAATGATAAAAAATGTTGGCGTTTAATCGTAAACGCCAACTAAGATCATAAAAGACGTTGGCGTTTAATGACAAACGCCACCTAAAGCCTGAAAAAACGACTGCGTTTACCATTAAACGCCAACTAAAGCCAACTAAAGTGACTTTAGTTGGTGTTTTACTGAAAAACACCAATGTTTCTTTAGTATTTAGTTGGCGTTTATCATTAAATGCCAACTAAAGTGATATTTTAGTTGGCGTTTTACTGAAAAACACTAACGTTTCTTTAGTATTTAGTTGGCGTTTATCATTAAACGCCAACTAAAGTGAGACTTTAGTTGGCGTTTAATGATAAACTCCAACTAAATACTGAAGAAATGTTGGTGTTTTTCAAACGCCATTGTATTTAACGACTTTCATCAGCACATTATTAGATGGCGTTTTTAAAACGCCAATAAAGGTGAAAAACAAACGCCAACTATTCCCAAATTTGGTGTAGTGTGCCTCTGAACACGGTTACTTTTGCCCCAAGTTAACATGGACTTTTTTTCTTTTGGCCAACCAAAGTTAAGGTGGCTTTGATAAAACCATTTCATGATAAGGACTGTACGGGGTGGCCACAATATTTGACTAGTGTAGTGACTATATGACAATTATCACCGTGCACACTAGTACTAGTCTATATGAGAAATTTAATTACCAAATCACTTATGTTTTATATTGTTAATTTGGTAGCTGTCTTCTATAGAATTTGAAAGAAAATAAATAAGTGATATTTTTAATTTTCACTTTAGATTTTTTTTTTTGGCTAAATTTTTATATTGCATATGCATAATGCATTTTTAGTCCTTCAACATTTATATTTTACTCGAAAAGTATATTAAATATTTAAAAAGTCAATACACCCTTCCTCTTATATATATTATGTATTTTTAATTTGATCTCATTGACACAAAGAATCTAATAATTTTAAGCATTATTATCTTGTTGATATATTTACTTTTATTATATGTTATCAGTTAAAAGAATTAAATAGTAGAAGTGATCAAGTAAATGAACTTCTTATATTGAACATAATTTTAAATTCTAAGGATGCATTCAAGTTATTTAATGTAGGGGATATTTGTAATCTTGTTAAAAAATTTTACTCTTCATATTTTTTTTACCAAGAAAAGACTCAATTGGCTGGAATATAAATTGTAGCATTAGGAGCTTGATATGCCAAAAGATCTAAGGTTTCATAACATGTGTCTATTATTAGTGAATCATGACAAAAGTTTGCAAAGATTGGAAAATCTAATTTCTATTCTTTGATTAATATATTACAATGTACTATGGCTTGTGTTAACTCTTATAATAGTAGACTTTTTCAGCTATGAAAATTATTAAAATAAGACTTCATAATAAGATGGAAGATTATTTTCCCACTGATTACATGATTGTTTATATTGAGAAAGAGATTATTGAAAAGTTTACCACAATAAATGATAATTTTTTATGCCGTAAAACATCAATGTGCACAATTTAAAAAATGAAGATACATATTTTTTTCTTTTTAGTGAAAGTCATATGTTTGTTTTGATTATATATTTAAAAAATTGAACATAAATAATGTTGAAACATTTATATATAATAAGATGTTTCATACTTTAGGTGTTAAACTTTTCTTCAATTATCATATATGCTTTTTAATCTCAGTCCCCCTCATAATTTAATCTTGGCTCCGCCTCTGAGAGGATATATAGTTTAATTAATTTACATGATAAGTATTAGTTTTTTATGAAAAAAAATTAGAAAAAATTATTTGTAATAATCTAAACATTAAAATATATATTTATATTAAAAGTTGTAAAATCTTAACTATTATGTAAGATTGCAGTTGTTATTAAATTTTGAAGGATTTATTTTTGAATTCTAAAAATATGTTATCAAATTTTAGAAAAATAATTGACAGCTTTTTCAGAATTTGGGTCGTTAGATATCATTTTTTCAATAGTTTAATTTTAATGACAACTAGTTTAACTTAATGTAAATTAATTACCAACTGCATCCCTGCAGTGATACCATTGCCTGCAGGGTTTCCGGAACCTTTTGACATAGCGTCCTTGAAAATAGCTATATAGTTTTGCCAATCAATTTCTTGGGGCACATGTGTGATAAACTGATGAAATCTCTGGGCCAAATTTAATCATGACACTATGATAATACACCCCAAACTAGCCTCTCTATTTGGTAATATTATGAGATCAAAGTGGGGTCTAGATGTTTTGTAATTCCTCTAGTTCTTTTTATAGAATGCTTTCAAATACAACACGATTATAACAAAAAGAATTTGTTATATTTTTAAAAGTTATAAAAAAATAGCATAATATACCATTTTTTTATAGATCGGAATAACGAAACAACAGAAAAACAAAGACACGAAGAAAGAAAAAGGAAAAAAGAAAACAGAGGTGAAACTAGGAGGGGAAGCCCCGGTGGATGATATCCTGGAACATCTCCTAATTAAAAATATGCAGCCCTAAGGTTGTTGCTAACGCCATCTTAGCAAGCCGATCCGCTGTCACGTTGTTATCCCTTGGGGTCCATCTGATGTCTATATGCCAGTCACGAGCCATCATAGATTTGATCTCTATTATGAGATCATAGTCTTGATGCAGAGAATTAACTTCATTCTTAATAAGATCAATGGCCTGTGTAGAGTCACAGAGAAGAATAGCTTCTCTCCAACCAGTGTCCCCAGCTCGTTTCAGTCCCATAAGGCAGCTCTATAGCTCTGCACTGGGACAATCTCCACTCTCCATTCTAAATATGAATCCGTGATCCACATTACCATTAGGGTGACGAAGAAAACCTCCACATCCTACAGTAAAAGTATGAGGAGAATATGCCCTATCAACCCATATCTGATATATGCCCATCAACTCAATGGAGACTGAAGCTAGGTGTTGCCTCTCCATATTCAGTTGCCCTCATCGTCCCAATTTACTAGTAAAAGCCACCATGCTTTTCATTGTAGCTCGAGCTTCAGCTCTAATCCTTGCCGCCATCGAGCCTTGGTTGTCAAAAAACTCTTTCATTCCTCTGTCTCCATAAGATCCAACAGACAATGGTGAAGATATCATTCCATCTTCCCCCAAACATATTTTCTCTGTTACGCAGGTTGGCTCTAATCCATTCTTGTAAAGGAAGCTCAAAGAACTCTCTAGACTTCAATAATGGGATAAGACTACACCACACTTCACGTGGCAATTCACAATCTCGGAGAACATGGAGTTCAGTTTCCTTTCTCCCTTGGCAGACATCACACTCTCCTGAGCTATGAAGATTTATTCGCCATTTCCTTTCATTCCTAAGAAGACACTCGTGAAGTACTGTCCAGATCATTGTCTTACATTGATGTGGCGTTTGGAGTTTCCAGAGCTGGTTCCAGATAAGGTCTTGTGGCACTGGAGGGGAATCCTCCAAACTTAAGTATGCAGACCTCACTATAAATTCTCCAGTCTTAGTGTACTTCCACTGAACTCTAGGTTCTCTGTTTGGAAGTTGCGTATACTGGATACCTACATGCACCTTTTCCCCAACTGACTTACTACCTCGCCATGCAACTGAGCCTTGCCTCTTCATATTAATATGCGTTAATGTGTCATCACCACACCTGTATTTGCCTTTAAGTAGCTTCACCCAAAATGCATCTTTATTTGTCACCAGGCCCTATTCAAGTTTCATAAGGAAGGCTTGGTTTTGTTAGTGAGTATGCCTAAGGCCAAGTCCTCCTGCTCTCTTCTTTGCACACATTCAGCCATGATACTAGATGCATGTGTTTTCTATCCTGCGAGTCACCCCACGGAAATCCATGCGCTTTACGATCAATATTGTCACAAATACTCATAGGAAGAGGTACTGTCTGCATAACATATGATGGTGTGGCAGAGATTACTAATGAGATGACGATGCTTCGCCCAGCTAGAGAGAGGAACTTGGTCTTCCATTTTGCCAGTCTCGCCCCTACTTTATCTAGGACAAAAGTGTGAGTATCTTTGGAGACCCTTGCATAATGTAGAGGTACCCCAAGATACTTCCCCAAATCCATTGTGCGACCAAACCCGAAGTCTCTACTCAATTGATCAGCTACAACATGGTTGACATTTTTAGAGAAATAAACCTTAGTTTTTGTCAAACTAACTTTCTAGCCAGAACTAAGTGAGAATAAATCAAGGCATTTCCTGATAATATCCACTTGGCTTGATTTTGCTTGAGCAAAAGGAAAAATGTCGTCTGCAATAAAATAGATGAGAGATTGGAGGTCCATTTTTCCATAACTTAATAGCTCTCCATTTCTTATACTTCAGCTCTTCTTGTATCAAATAAGTAAGTTTTTCCATATAAATAACAAATAAACAAGGTGAGAGAGGGTCCCCCTGTCTAATCCCTCTAGTTGGCAGAAAAGTATCACCCCTTTCTCCATTCCACAAGATTGTCATATTGGGTGAAGAAACATAGGCTTTAATAAGTTAAACCAAGTAGGGAGGTATATCAATCTCATCCAAACATTTAAAAAGAAACTCCCATCTAACTCTATCCTATGCCTTCTCAAGATCAGTTTTTATGGCCATATATCCTTTTCGACCTTTCACATTATTCATTGTGTGGATAACCTCCAATGCAATTATTATATTTTCTGAACTAGTGTGGCCGGGCATGAAACTACATTGATTAGGAGCAACAGCTGTTGAATCAAGAAGTTTTGATGATTCCAAATCAACTCTCAAGAGCTTGGAGTAAAAGATATCAAAGGTGCACAAAGAGTTCAAATGAAGAAATCCTGGAGAAATCTGTGCAAAATTTGTTGTTGGATGTTTAATTATGGGTAAAAGACTTTGATTTGATAAAAAGATGTTTTAGGAAACTTGATTTTATGTTAAATCATGAAATATTTAAAAAATACCCACCAACAGACGAAGTTTGAAAAGTTTACATTGAACTGTCATATTGAAAATTCGAACTTTAGCTTTGGAAATTCGAATTTCGAGCTAAAACTAAATAAGTCTGAAGAGATGTCTCTTTCACAGACGAATTTTGATTTTCCAAAATTTGAATTTTCATAAGTATCTGAAAGAAGCAGTTGAGTAACAGACGAACTTTGAGTTTTCAAAATTCGAATTTCAGACAAAATGAAACTTATGAAAACTGAAGAAATTCGTCTGAAACAATGTCAAAGTTCATCTGAAATCAAGATTATATTGAGTTTCAAAATTGCTCACTGACAGACGAACTTTGAACATGAAAATTCGAATTTCAGAAGCTAAGGTTGTGCGTCTGTTACAATGACATGTTGACATGCGAATGACAGTGTTTATAAATTCGAATGTTAAAATAAGTCTGAAAAGAGGTCTCTTTGACAGACGAACTTCACTCTTTTAAAGTTTGAATTGTGCTATTTGAGGCTACTGCGGACAGACGAATTTTGTGGTTCCAAAATTCAAATTTCGAGGGCACTGTAGCAAATTGAAAATACTGTTCACACTTAACAGAAAAATTTTCTTCTTGAAAATTCATATGTCACAACATGGAAACACTTTCTAAGTTTCAAAATTCGAATTTCACTTCATGAACAGACGAACTTCAGTATTTCAACGTCGGAAGCTTTAACCTTCGGTTCCTTCGAAATTCGTCTATTGACCAACCAAAATTCGAATTTCAATATGTCAGAAGCATTAAATGTGGTTGGTTAACGGATAGTTTTTCAGAATAACCGTTGGATAACTTCTCCAATAGATAGATTTTGTTTCTAACGGACATTTGAGACCTAAATCTATAAATATAACATCATTTGAAGTTATGGGTAACGAATCAAACTTTGTATATACTGAAACTCTGCCAAATTTTCTACTCAAAGACTTTTACCCTCTTACTTCAATACTTGTACTTTAACTTTCACATTCACTCTATTCTAGAGAGTTTCATCTTTGTAAACAATCTAATCTTCATCTCGAAGATAGATTTTCTTGTGAGGAGATATCACAAGGGATTGTAAAGCACTTTGTGAAAGTGCAGAAAGTGATTGAGTGAGCTTTAGAAAACAGAGCACTCACGTTGAATTCTTGCTGAATAGTGGAAAATCTCAAGTAGTGTCTTGGGGACTGGATGTAGGTCAAGAGTAGAGGCTGAACCAGGATAAATATCAGAGTTTTCCTTCTCTCTATCACTACTCTTTCATCTTACTGTTTTATACTCTATTTTTCTATCATACCTTGCTTTCTTCATTATTTTTAACTTTGTGCAGAAAATTTTTAATCTTCTCAATTCACCTCCTCTTGGGAAGTCAGCCTAACTAACAACAACCTTGGCAAGAAGAGGCTTAATCCTATTAGTGATCACCTTAGCAACCATTTTATAGATCACATTGCATAACTAATAGGGTGAAAATCCCGTATTATATCAGGATGCTCCTTTTTAGGAATAAGAGTGATAAGTGTGGCATTGATACTACTAATGAAATCAGGATTCTCAAAAATGCGGCAAGTGAAATTTTGGACAGATTCACCTACATGTTGCCATTGAGATTGGAAAAAGATAGCATGAAGTCCCTCTAGACTCGGGGCCTTCGAAGCACCCATGCTAAAGATGGCGCTCTTAATTTCTTCTATAGTAACTGGCAAGCCGAGACTCCTATGGGTAGCTTCATCAATTCTAGGAAAAGAGACCCCACACATGAGTACCAAAGCTTTAGCATTAGTCTCTTTAAATGTGACATCCCTAAAATGTTAAATAACTAAAAATGTATAGGGAATTTGTAAAAACATGCATACATCATTTTACGTGAAATAAAGCAAAGAGGTTATTTTTCCCGATTGGACAAAAAAAATGAAAAATTATATTTTTTCCTCTAAGAATTATGGAAATAATAATTTTGTCTCCAATCATATAAGAATTCACGTGGGGAAGAGTAGTCAAACATTTTGACAAAAATTACACCTAATGACTCGAAAGTTTTAAAAATTATAAATTTGTCCCGGGTTTAGGACATTTTTATAAATATGAAAAATTATAGTCAAAATGAAGCTCTCAATGAGCTAAGACCAATGGAATATAATATGGAATTTATTAATATCAAAATAATATTTATTGGGTAATTATGATTTAATATTAATGTCTTACCCGATAAATGTCAGTTTGGACTGCAGGAAGAGGCAGCATTCATTCAAGAAAAATGTGTGGGTTTTATATTGGGACCAATTGAGATAAGTATATTATGGTAATTTTATGTCCCAATATGATTATAATGAGTATCCCAATAATAGTAAAACATACTACTAAAGTAGCTTTATTTATCCAAATCGATTTAAGATATATCTGGATAAAAAAAAGTGCAATATTTTTGAAGTGAAATATTCCCTATTTCGTGCTCCACAAGCTTCACATGACAAAATAACATTAATTTATTATTTTCATGAATTTGCAAGAAAAATCAAGAAGCTTTGGTGGCATGATTTCATTGGTTGGCTTCTTTTATTTATACTCCCTCAAGTTGGATGTTTTGGACACTTAGAGAGAGGGAAGAGAAGCTGCAGCAAAGGTGGAGGAAAGGAAGGCTTCGTAGGTGAAGGAAAAAAGAGAAGAAAAAGGGAATGAAAATCCAAGAAAAAAAAAAGGTATGTTTGCAAGTTTGCAATTTTCAAGTCTTCTACCATAGTTTCTTGGTAGTTTGAGCTAGTTTCTTTGAAATTTCTCTTCCTTAACTTGCTATCCACTCTAGCCAAGCATGATTAATGGGAAGAAAAGTTGTTTCTAAACCATAAAATCAAGAGAAAGCATGAGATTTTTCTAAAGGAAACAAGTATGGTATGTTTTAAGTCAGTTTGTGAAAGAACCATTCTTTTTCTTTTGGAGCAGTTTTTTGGCTAGATCATTTGAGTATCTTAAGGTTGGAATTTCATTAATTTGATGGCAAAAATAAATTTCCCATGATGAAAAACCTTAAAGACAAGGGTTGATTCAAAGATAGAGCTTAAGATAAAGAGTTTGAGAATTTAAGGGTTTCAAGAGTTTTATGAGAGCATTTTGTGATTAGCCATGAAATCAGTGGCTTGAGCATGTGTTAATGATGTTTAGGGACTTGAGGGAGGAAGCTTTGGTTTGAAGAGAAAAGTCAAGTGCAAGTACCAAATGCAGTTAAGTTTCATATTCTTGCTTTATGTTCTTTCATTATCTTTCTATGATTACATTGTGTTGCCATATTGTAATTGTGATTTCTTTGATTGGTTTTGGCTGTAAAATGAGGGGTTTTATTCCCCAAGATATCCATTTTCTAACCCATTATGCTGCCGAAATTTTTATAATCAATGTAGCAATTTATTGTTTAAATGTGATTGATGTGATTATATGTCATCAAATGTGAGTTTATTTGACATGATTGACATAATTGCATGAAATCTAACTTGCTACTGAGATTGTCCCCCAATCTCACCTCCTCAAGTATCCCAAATAATAGGCACAAGCTATGACAAATGAGTCCAAAGAAAAGGCAAGGAGAATGAAGAAGAGAATTATGCTTGATAGTGTTTTCAAGTTATGAGTGTATATTTTGAAATTATGTATAAAACTATGTATATGCTTTTAGATCTGTGCTATTATACTATTATGTCCTTATGAGCATTATGAAATGTTTGGCATGGATTTGAAACATGGAATGATCATGTGAGCTTATTATGAAATCTACTTTGCCATATTATATTGCTAGAAGTTCATTTTATAGCAATGAAAATTAAGTTAACACTATTTAATTGAAATAGGGAAAGTAAGTCAAGTGTTATATATTCCCTGAAACTAGAGAGAACAAGATTTCCAATGAGCTAAAGAACACTTAATTTGGATATATGTACGATTTATAGTGTAATTTTAAAGTTTAGGATCAAAACTGGACACTGATGTGAAGGTTACTAATTTTACTGAATATATTACTTCTCTTTGAAGAGTGATATAAAATCGTACAGAGCTCCAAAAATTTAGTGGCTTATATTTATGAAAGTATTTATCTTTTGAGGTTAACATACCGCTGGTTTGAGTTCAATTGGAGCTATGCAATAAGATATATACAAGTTTACCCAAGACTGTTCCAGAAAAAGTGAAGTTTTGATCCCTAGTGATTTAAATTGATGTTGTGTCATGTATAGACTAAATAAATGTATAAAAAAAATATGAAGGTAAGTAGACATATATATCTTTCCAATGGGATATAGAATACATGATTTGGCTCAATATAGAGTTATATATGAAATTTTAAAATTACGGCTAAAATCTTGAAAAAGAGAGAAATGACCATTTGGATAATATAAGTTTGAGCAATATAATGTACGAATTGTTCAAGTTAAAGGAAATTTTCATATTTTTATCTTGTATATCATGTTTCTAGCTTCATTTAGAGACTTGAGCCACATTGATACAATTTTTCTTACTTGAGTTATGATTTTTCAAAAATTGAGAACCAAATGAATAGTACAATATTTTTTTATTTAAATATTTTGATTTTATTAATGGTTCAAGCTTTTAATATGAGCTAATTAGACATTGTACATACTATAATATATAGGAAAATATATATAAAAGTAAGGTGTTACATTAAACATGTCCAAGAAGAATTTCGCGGGCATACACTTAAGTCTTTTTTGTTCATGGACCCACACACCCATATCATCCATCAAAGATTCCACCTTATTAATCCTTCGTCTACCATTAGCCCGTAAATGAAAAAAACGTGAAGTCTTGTCACCGTACAAGGCCCATTGGTTACGGGCTTTTTGAGCCCACATGATTTCTTCTTCAAGGAGAATGCCTTCAAGTTCAAGCCATAGACTATTTTGGAGCTATTCTAAAGATCCTGTGAGCCCATATTGTCTAATGTCTTTCTCAAGGCCGTCTATTCATCCCAAGATGTGCCTCTTTCGTCTCCCTACATGGTCGTATACATCAACCTTCCACTTGGAGACAGAGCGAGAGAAATCCTCAACATTTTCTTCCCAACTCTTTTCTAGTTTCCAAGAATCCTTTACCATCCTTTCAAAGTCATTGTTATAGAGCCATGCAGCTTCAAATCTAAAGCCCTGTTGTACTTTACTAGACATAGTTTCATTCTCCATACGAAGCAAAATTAGGCGGTGATTCGATTTGAAGAAAAACATATTCGTGACAGAGGCATCAGGGAAACTATAAAAAAAATCACAATTAAACATGATTCTGTCAATCCTACTTTCAGAGAAACCCCTCTTCCAAGTGAGGTAAGGCCCATTACAACCAAGGCCACCCACATAAATATCTGCCATACAAGAAGCAAACTCTCTGTCTCCAATGGTAAGCACAGGATTGGAAGACTTTCGTTCGATACTCAGAATAATAGAATTAAAATCTCCACCAATGAACCAAGGCCCTTGTAAAGTATTATGAATACTCCTGAGTTTGTCCCATAGCAATCTTCGTTTAACAAAATTTGGATTGCTATATACACACGTAATGTAGAAAGAAGTAATACCTTCATTTACTTGTAAATGGATTAGCTGGTCTGTAACCTCCAACATATCATTATCCCAGAGGTCCCCCACTATAGCCATTCGCATCTACAACCTTGCTATGCCTATAACCAAGAGAGCAATCAACACGTTTTGCTTTTAAGCCACTAGCCCGAGTTTCAGTTAAAACCAAAAGGTTAATCTTGTATTTCAGCTTTAATTCCTTTAGTAGTCTTGGGAAGCTTTTATTGCCAGTTCCTCGGCTATTCCAGAAGAGACAATTCATTAAGATAGGTTGAGGGAATTTGGCCATGTAAGGCCCATTCAAACATCCTCATCAACGTCCACTTGAAAATCTGGCACACCATTGGGTCTGTCCTCATCATCCTATAGACCATTCTCATTATCCATATGGATAATGGGCTCATCGGTAATACTGTCACCATCAGGGATAAGCCCATCCTGAAGATATGGGTCTTCAGTCAATGCCACAAACGAATTCTCTCAAGGGACGTTGGTTTGGGCTTTCGTGTGAGTTGTCAATGACATTACAAACCCATTTTCCTTGGATCTCCTCCCTTCATTCCCTGCATGTAATTTTCCTCTCCTTTGGCTTCGAATACCAACCAATTTCCATTTGCTTCTCTTAGTAATGTCTTTGCCAAACGAATGTGACGTCTTAATCATCATTGCCTTTCCCTCTTGACTGCCCTCTTTCAATGTGTGTACAGATGGATCCCGAGCGACACGTGCTTTAGAAACCATACCTTCTCTTTTCGTAAGATCTAAGATTTGTGGGTCACCTCTAACAGTCCCCATAACCTTGTCCTTACCTTTCGAAGAATCCGAGATTCTCTCTCCGTGTCCCAGATTATTTGTGACTGCAGATTTTTTCCGTAACGGCCTCCGTACAATCATCCATGGTCCGTAATCTTCGTCATTTTCCTTCCCTGTGCCATCACCGGCATTTGTTCCAGAACCACCATCGTCTCTCCCTTTCTTCTGAGTTCCTTCGCCATGAGCTCTCCTGTCAGCACTGTTTCCTGCATTATCCTTACTTCCCCTTGCAACCCCGTCACCCGTTGAGTGGGACGTTCCGTCTGCAGCCTGAACATGAGGATTCCCTCTTTTAAAATCAGGATAGACATCTCTGTGGTGTCCATACTTGCCATATGCAAAGCAAATGAGATGTAGGCCTTCGTACTTCACACGTCTTCTCTTCCCAAAAACCGTAATACCAGGTTTCAATTTTTTATGTATGTCCAGTTCTATACAGATGCGTGCAAATCTTCCTCTCGATGTAATCGTAGTGACCTGATCAACTTTGAGAGGGTTACCTAAAAGCTTCCTAATCTTCCACAGACTATCAGGAGAGAAAAATTCAGTTGGAAGAACTGGCACTCGTATCCAAACAGCAACTCGCCGATGTCCTTCAGCATTCCATGGATCAAAGTTTGGTCTCCAACGCTGCACTAGGAGATAATGATCTGCTATCTTCCATGGCCCTTCCTAATAAGCTAGATCAAGATCTTCTTTATTAGCAAAAGAAACTATGAAATAGCCATTATCGAGGTCAATGGTGTTAATTATAATTGATTTGATTTGATTTGTAATTATCTTAGATTTGATTTGTTTTAATTGTAATTATCTTTAGTTTCCTTTTCTTTAGGGATTCTGATTGATATTGTAATTATTCCCTCAACCTCTCTTTCCCGTGTATATATTGCACTCTGTATAGTGAAGATAGGTAAGCAAGTTTCCAACAATTGCTTTTGAATTTCTCCTTCTCTTTATTTCTTCTTTTTCTTTCATGGTATCAGAGATTTTCTTCCAGTTACTTCGTGTTTGATTGTTCATTCTCCGAGGACAATCCAGATCTGACGTTTTCCCTCCGTTGCCCTCCGATTCAGCTACTGTTCATCTCCGTTTCGTGCCTCTACTGAAGTCTAACCACCACACGCGCCTGACCATCCTGTCCGTCGACGTCTCACAAGGTTTCTGTCAAATTTTCACGGTGATCTGGCCTTCCACGCGCCTCCACGCGCCGCCACATGCCGGTGCTCCCAAAACGTTCAGTTTTCTTCGTCTGTCCGAGTCGCTGCTTTCCAGACCGAGTTCCGAACGAGTTAGACGGGTTCCTAAGGTTTTTGGGTGTGTTATTTTCATTTCTGGCCTCTGTTTTTGCAAAATCCTGCTCCTTTTTTGACTTCTACTACTGTTATGGATAAAAACGACGTTTCACAGCCAATTTCTGTACTGCTCAATGGATCTAACTATTGTCACTGGTTAGAGAGCATGCGAGGGTTTCTCAAAGGTCGCAAATTATGGCGATATGTAACAGGTGACATCCCATATCCTGTTTGTTCTGAATCAGAAACGGCCACTAAATTTGCTGAGCGTTTGGAAGAATGGGACAGTAAGAATCATCAAATTATCACTTGGTTTCGGAATACTTCCATCACCAGCATCAATCAACAATTTGGGCGTTATGAGACTGCCAAAGAGGTATGGGATCATCTTGCCGGTCGTTATACGTCCTCTGATCTCTCTAATCAATTTCAGCTTCAGAAGGATTTAAGTGCTTTGAAACAAGAACCTGGCCAGCCTGTTTATGAGTTTCTTGCAAAAATGGAGTTTATTTGGGATCAATTGGCATACTCTGAGCCAACATTCAAGTGCGACAGTGATACTAATGCCTTTATCTCTTATCGTGATCGTCTTAGGCTTATTCACTTTCTGATGGCATTGACTGATGACTTTGAGCCTGTTCGAGCCTCTTTACTGCATCAGAGCCCACTTCCTACTCTTGAGGATGCACTTCCTCGGTTAAAATCTGAAGAAACTAGATTGGGACTTTTAAGACGTAACACTGACATGGCATTTGCTGTGACTGAGAAGAACTCCAAACTTTATCGTCGCTGTCCTCAATCCACTCATGCATTTTCTGAGTGTCCTCTGATTGAATGTCGCACTTGTAAGAAGAAAGGTCATATTGCTGCAAACTGCCCCTCTCTCCTATGCCGATATTGTAAGAAGAATGGTCATGTCATTGAGCATTGCCCTACTCGTCCTCCCAGATCTGATCAGAATAGAAATTTCTCACGATCCAGTCAACCACCCAAGCCTGCTTTCTCTACAGCTACTGCCAACGATGTATCCACTCCACCAATCTCCAGTGATCTTGAGGCGCTTCTCAAGCAATTACTTGCTGGTACCTCCTCTCCACCTACTGCTTTAGCCACTCCCTCAGGTAACCCCTCTTGGTATTTTGATTCTGCTTGTTATAATCACATGACTGGTCAGTCACAGATCTTTTCTTCTTGGTCTCCTAGTACCGCTACCCCTTCAATCAACACTGCTGATGGTTCATTGATGTCTGTTAGTCATACTGGTTCTGTTTCTTTGTCAAACCTATCTCTTGATGACCTTTATTATGTTCCTGCTATTTCTTTCAACCTTATATCTGTTGGCCAGTTAGTTGACCTTGGTTATGATGTAATCTTCTCTTCTAATGGTTGTCGTGTGCAGGATCCTCAGACAGGACAGATTGTTGGAACGGGGCGTAAAGTTGGACATATGTTCGAACTGAATTCCTTGCATATTCCTCCATCAAAATCAACTCGATTATGTGCTGCTTCCCCTGCCTCTTCTTTTGAGTTGTGGCATTATCGTCTTGGTCACTGCTCCATCAATAAATTGTCATCTTTAATTTCAAATGGACTTTTAGGCAATGTTATTGAAAAATCTTTAGAATGTGTTTCTTGTCAGACTGCAAAACAACCAGCATTATCTTTTAATAAAAGTACTTCTGTTTCTGAGTCTCCTTTTGATTTAATCCACTCTGATATTTGGGGCCCTGCTCCTACTTCCTCTATGGGAGGATCGCGTTATTTTGTGATATTTATTGATGATTATTCACGTTTTACCTGGATATATGTGATGAAAGCTCGTTCTGAATTATCTGCGATTTATATTAAGTTTGCAAATATGATTCGCACTCAGTTTTCTAGAAATATCAAGGTTTTTAGGCGTGATAATGCTATGGAATATCGTGACTCCCAACTCCTTAGTTTCCTTGATGCACAGGGTACTATCTCACAATACTCTTGTCCTTATACCTCCCAACAGAATGGTAGAGCTGAGCGAAAACACCGTCACATTCTTGACACTGTTCGTGCTCTTCTTATCTCATCATCTTGTCCTGAGCGTTTTTGGGGAGAAGCAGCCCTTACAGCTGTTTATGTTATCAATCGTATTCCTTCCACTATACTTGGTAATGTCTCTCCTTTTGAACGTCTCTATGGTGCACCCCCTGATTATACTATGTTTAAAGTTTTTGGTTGCACTTGTTTTGTTCTTCTCCCTTCCCATGAGGTCACAAAACTCCAAGCCCGTGCACGAGTTTGTTGTTTCTTAGGTTATGATTCTGAGCATAAAGGGTATCGTTGTTGGGATCCCTTATCTCATCGCATTCGCATTTCTCGTCATGTTGTGTTTTGGGAACATGTCATGTTTTCTAGTCTATCCCTATTTTCTTCTATTCCATCGACCTCATCTCCTCTTTTTGTCAACCCTTCTGCTGATCTTTTTCCAAGTGACACAGGTACTGATATTTCATATCCGGTTCCCATTACGTCTGATGATTCGCCCCTCACCAATGATCCTGCCCCTCTTGAAGATCCTGCACCTGACATGCCTTCATCTTCCACCACTCGTTCTACAAGAGTAAGACATCTTCCTCCTTATCTTCGTGATTATCATTGCTTTTCTTCCATACTCTCTTTGCATGAACTTCAGTCCTTTAAAGAAGCCTCTAGTGACCCTCGTTGGCAGCAAGCAATGCAAGATGAATTACAGGCTTTAGAGAAAATGCACACTTGGGATTTGGTTGAACTCCCAACAGATAAATCTCTTGTGGGGAGCAGATGGATCTACAAAATAAAAACTCATTCTGATGGGTCTGTAGAGCGATACAAGGCTCGCTTAGTGGCACAAGGCTTTACTCAAGAGTATGGCATAGATTATGAGGAGACATTTGCTTCGGTTGCTCGTATTACATCAGTCAGAAGTCTACTTGCCATTGCTGCTGCAAAGCAATGGGCTCTTCATCAAATGGATGTCAAAAATGCTTTTTTGAATGGTGACTTAGAGGAAGAGGTATACATGAAACCTCCACCTGGCTATCTTTACTCAGGAAACAAAGTCTGTCGTCTTCGTCGAGCTCTCTATGGTCTTAAACAGGCTCCACGTGCTTGGTTTGCCAAATTTAGTTCTACAATCAATCAACTTGGATTCTCATGTAGTCCCCACGACACTGCACTCTTTATTCGTAGAACTGATCAAGGGATTGTTCTATTACTTTTATATGTTGATGATATGATCATTACAGGTGATGATTCCACAGGTATTCAGGAACTCCAAAATTTTCTCGGGCAACACTTCGAAATGAAGAACCTTGGGCACTTAAGTTACTTTCTTGGGTTAGAAGTATTCACACTGACTGATGGTATTTCTCTTTCTCAAGTTAAGTACGCCTCTGAGTTGATTTCCAAAGCTCAAATTTCTGATGATCAAACTGAGAAAACTCCTATCGAGCCCAATGCTAGGTTTACACCTACTGATGGTACTCCACTGGATAATCCTACTCTATACCGTGAGTTGGTTGGAAGTCTCATATATCTCACCGTGACTCGACCTGATATTGCTTATGCTGTTCATATTGTTAGTCAATTTATGTCAGCACCACGTACTACCCATTATGCAGCGGTTCTTCGTATTCTTCGATATATTAATGGCACTCTATCTCATGGTCTACATTTCTCCGCCACCTCTCATCTTACCTTACAGGCTTATTCTGATGCTGATTGGGGCGGTGATCATACTGATCGTCGCTCTACTACAGGATTTTGCATATTTCTTGGTACCTCTCTTATTTCATGGCGGAGTAAGAAGCAGACTTTGGCTTCTCGATCTAGCACTGAATCTGAATATCGAGCACTAGCAGACACTACCTCTGAAATACTTTGGCTTAGATGGTTACTTGAAGACATGGGCGTTTGCCAAACCTCTCCCACTGCTCTTTATTGTGATAATCAAAGTGCTATGCAGATTGCTCACAATGATGTCTTTCATGAGAGGACTAAGCATATTGAAATTGATTGTCACTTCACTAGGCAGCATGTTACCCGAGGCATTCTAAAACTTCTTCCCATCCGGACTACTGATCAACCAGCTGACCTGTTCACCAAGTCCCATAATCCAGGGCGTTTTCAGCTTTTAGTGAACAAACTCAAAATGGCTGTCATTTCCCCATCTTGAGTTTGAGGGGGGATGTTAATTATAATTGATTTGATTTGATTTGTAATTATCTTAGATTTGATTTGTTTTAATTGTAATTATCTTTAGTTTCCTTTTCTTTAGGGATTCTGATTGATATTGTAATTATTCCCTCGACCTCTCTTTCCCGTGTATATATTGCACTCTGTATAGTGAAGATAGGTAAGCAAGTTTCCAACAATTGCTTCTGAATTTCTCCTTCTCTTTATTTCTTCTTTTTCTTTCAAATGGTTTTAAAAGCTTGCTGCGTCTTCCAAATTCTCTCAAGGTGCATTTTCATGCGTGAGAGCGGTAACGACATACCTAGCAGGCGAACTATTAGAGAATTTCTCCAGGGAGCACACCAAGCTTCATATTCCTGTCGTGTAACCTTCAATTCCGGCCATAACTCATCATCTGGGTCTTGTTCAGTAGTCTCTGTTTCGATCCTCCCTGACGAGTCGTTGAAAAAATTCTTGAGACTATCGATATATTCCAACCATGTCTTGTTAAACATCATACTCCCTCTGCCATTGTGGGACGAGACTCTAGTTGGGGTCTCTAGCAACATATTCTTATAAGAAGGGGCTGGTGGCAGAGCCCTCCCACCACAATCTCATCTTCAATTACCGGCTTGATTTTCTTCGTACTTCTGACCAACAAATCCCTTTCCTCAGAACTTCTATGTTGTTCTTCCTCTGACCCTCTGTTTGTCAATTTTTTTTTTCACTTTTTACCAATTTTATTCTTATCATTAAATTATCAATTATTATGTGGAAAGAGAGAGGATGCTAACAAAAAAATAATTGACTAATAAAAATGAATTAAGAGTAACAATTTACAAGGTGGATAATAAAGTAATTGAGGATAAAAAGAAAAAAAATATTAAAATATGACATAACATCTTGTAAAAAAGGACAAAGCAAATCTGCTAGATGATACTATGTAAAAAGGGTCGGCCGAAATATTAGCTTTTAATTAAATGAGAGCAAAACGTTTATATTATATGTAAAATAAAATTGTGGGTAAACACTATATTGAGTTTAGAATATCATCAATTAAAAGCAAGTAAATTTGATGAAAGTGGTGAGCTTTTGGGAGAGCTTCCCCATCACATTATTTTATCTAAATTAGTTGAAGTTTAAATTGATGGCTAAATATTGAATGACTTCAATAAAAAAGAAGCAAGCAAATTTGACGAAAATTTGGACTGATGAATAATTGATTATAGGTTGATTGGAGCTATCAGTATACCCCAACATCACAATCATCCTATCATATTAATATTATAATTATATTCTTCATTACTTACTATAAATTTTATATTATATCCTAATAATGGTATACTGATGAGAATTATATGGAATATATTGATATATACATAGTGGGTCTTGCTGCCCAAAAATTTTCATTGGGCCGATAAAGAATTCGCAACCGAGCCGCCATGCATGCCATGGATAGACGAGAGTATGCAATCCAGTCAATTAGATGGTCAGAGAATAGGGGTGATTGCTTTGACTCAAGCCCCAATTTTGAAATTTCAAGATATTTTATAATCATAAATCAACGGTCATATATTATTTTTAAGAAAAATTGCAGGAGAGAACAAAAGAATTGATTTCAAGAAGATAAATTAGTCCCTTTAACATTTTTTCTATAAACTAAAAGTTAGATGAATTAAATCTCTGAAAGGATATTGTTTTCATCAAAGGCCCAGAAAAAATCAAGGTGCCAAATTATTAAAATGTCACTATCAGAATAAATAATAGCATTTAGATGCATCTAACGGTGGTGAGATTAAAAGCCCATGGACATGTGACCGCTTTTCATATACATTTTTAGATATGAACGAAATATCAGCAAATTAAAAAATTTCTCTCTTTCAGCCATTGATTAGATGATTCATACAATCCCTTTTCTATCCCCCAAATGTTTTTTTTTTTAAATTGCAAGTGTTTAAAAAAAATCACATACTTAAATTTTTATATTTCAAAGTACTCGACATTAATTTTTCGTGGCTCCAATATCAGTAACAGAATTTAATTCTTTTATCTATTGATTACATTATTCATACAACTGCCCGCCATTGATCTCATGTGGGAGCTGTTGCTGCCTGTGGGCGTTGACCGTGACCATGAGTATTCCAAATCCAAGGGCTGAGAGTGGATCCAAGGTTTTTGATAATATCGCACGGCTTGGATGGAAAACTATTGTGTTTGGATGTTATGGGGATCCACTGATCGATCATCAGATGGATCTGGTAGAATTTTTAGAAGAAAAAGGTTTACAAGTGGCGGGACAATTTCAGGGTGAAGAGAAGCATGGAGCTTTTGTTAGCGAACCTACGAAGGCCAAAGCCAAACAGCCATATAACACAGTTAAAAATTTCATTACTCCATTACTGGCTTAGGATTCATAACACAGTTAGGATTACTCATCCCACCAGCATCAGATCAGATCTTAATGGAATGAGAATAACGTTTTTAAGTTTTCTTTTGTCGTCTTGTTGGTTTTCCCCTTTTTCTTTTTTGGTAAAACTTGTTAGTTTTCCGGTGTGCACTTGTTTTTGGGTTTGGGTTGGTTTTAGTTTTGTGTTTGGCTTGGGCTTTTATGTTGTGGGCCTCTCTGTTCGTTTTGGCTTCTTGTAGTGTTCACCATTCCTTAATGAAATATTCAGTTCCAAAAAATATAAATTGTATGACCAGTTGTTTTTTTTTCTAAAAGAAAATTTTAGAGCCTGTTTGATTCGTGTTTCTGAAATAGTTTTTCTATTTTCAGAAATAGAAAACTCAGAAAACTTGTTTGGTAAACCTGTTTTTTATAAACTGTTCTGGAAAACAGAAAAATAAAAAAACAGAAAACGCAGAACAACTTTAAGATGTTTTATAGTTTTTGTTCTGGAAAACACGAGAAAAGGTGAAAAACATCCACCTCACTAATGGTAAAGTTATAAATTTTGAATAACTCATCTATCACTCACTAGTTATGATTTTGAGAACAACTATTCAAACAGATTTTTTTGTTTTCTTGTTTTCAAAACTTATTCTCGAAAACAGTTTTACAAAACTGTAAACAATTTTACAAACTGTTTTGAGAACAAAAAAATAGAAAATACTGTCAAACAGGCCCTTAGTTAAAGATTTCAGAAACCGATCCTGAAGAAATTTTTTGTCACTGTATAAATTTACTTTGTTTCCCTTTAATTCAGCCAGGCTGTGGCGGACAAAATAAAATACATAAAAAAGGTAATAATGCACTAATAAATTTCTTCAACAATGACATATTGTGTATGAGAATCCGACTTTATAATTTTTTAAAAAATTTTGGTGTGAAGAATGATTTTATTTGACTAGTAAGTGATTGGAATAAAAGATTATGGCTTGTAAACTTTGTAAATATCTGTAATTCTATCTTTTATAATTATTGGTGAATCCTCAATCACATTTCTCTTAACACTTTACATTTCAAAGCAGAACACTAAATAGCTTGCCTGATAATGATTAAATGTCAACAACGATTTCAATAATACAGTGATAATCAATAGCTTTGATTAATCAACCACAGCTGCTTAATCCTCCGATGAAGAAATAAAATATTTGAGTACCCCAATGAGTCTCGAAGCCACCGAAGGATCGCCGAACTCAACCCCATGACTTCCCTCTTCTTCAAAATCAGTCGCCACCTTCACTCCCTTCTCCTCCATTAATCTCACCACTTCTCTTTCTCTGTCAATCAGTGGGTCCCCCTCATTCCCACTCATCATCACCCTCCATCCCACCTCCTTTATCTTCTCCATCGTCTTAGGCCCTTCCCCCACCGTTGGATTACAGTACTCGTGATCACGGTTCGCTCCCATAGGCAACGCCAGCTCCCACATCAAGTCACCCATACACATTGGAAGCATAGGGTTCTTCTCTAGCCTCACTTCTGACTCCGTCCTCTGGATTCCACCGAAAAATGGTTGACGCAATATCAGCCCCTTGATCTTCATCGGCTCCAGATTCTTAACTTCCTCAGCTAAACGTAGACCTGCATGGTAGGCGATCATGCCCCCTGCGCTGTTCCCCATTAAATAACAATCGGAAAAGTCAACGAATTCTCTTAACCAGTCATCAGGGATGGTTTTGATCCAGTGAACCGCCTCAACGGCATCGTCATAGGCCGCCGGCAACCGGTGCTCCGGAGCAAGGCGGTACTCCACAGATGCGACCACTGCTTCGATGCCGCTGGCCATACTCGAACAGAAGTCGTGGAAACAGGAAGAAGCTGCACTACAATAGATGAAGCCCCCTCCATGAAAGAAAACGATAAGAGGCAACTTGTTGTTGGGGGGATATTCCAGTACTTTGCGGGGTAGGAATAATCGGAACCAGGTGTTGTTTGATTGGTTAATGGTGAGATCCTTGGTGAGAACAGGGATAGGAAGGTTGGGATCGGATGTGGGAGATGTTTGTGGGTCTTCGAGGGAGCGAGTGAGAGAACCATCAGAGTTGACCACGATTTGGAGGAGCTGGTAAGGATCAAGGGATTCAGATATGGACATGGTAATAATATAAGAGTATGGGCTTGATTTAATCTGTTTGGATGAAGATGAAGAAGAACTGCTTTTATTGTTGCAATCGGATACTTCCACATGATTATTTCTTTCCCAAGTTGACGTTGAAATGATTCCATTGGTCCTGTACTTTTTATAAAATTAAAGTGGATACCAGCTTTTTTTTTTAATATTTTATATTAATATTAAAATGAATTTAGGATTATGAATCTGACTTTATGACAATTATCAACATATTCTATTCAATACATACATATGGGAAATTTAACTAGTACATGTCTTTTGTTTTATTGTAATTGTTAATTTTTAATTTGCTAGCTGTTGTAGTTACGTACTATTATGTTCAAAATATAATAATTCGATTAGTTAATGGTATCACGATCGAAAAAATATAACATTTTTTCCTGTGAAAAATAGTCTTGTCCCTTTGCTATTCCGTTTGTTTTGTATAGCTGGACATGTGTAAAATATATACTCTGATTATTTGTACTCCAACTTTCATATATACTCTGATTAAGAGAGTTTATCTATTGTAAATAATCTTATCTTTATCTGGAAGAAAGATTTTCTTGTGAGGGGATATCTCAAATGATTGGAGAAGCACTTAGCTAGAGTGCAAAGAGAGAAAGTGTGAGCTCTAAAAATAGAGTATCATAGTTGTACTGTGGCATTTGCAAGAAGTCCACTAAATTCTTACAAGATAGTGAAAAATATCAAGTGGTGGTCTGAGGACTAGACGTAGGTCAAGATTAAGAGACCGAACCAGGATAAACATCCGTGTCTTCCCATCTTTATTTCTACTCTTAATTGTTATTCACTTATACTATGTTTTACTGTCACATTTGCTTTCTTCACTTTATTGATATTTTGCAAAAAATTTCAACCTTCCCAATTCACCCCCTCTTAGGAAGCCAGCATATCTAACAATTATAGGGTTGGAAAATGACCATATGGCTACATTTTTCTACCAAGAAATTTCTGATTTGGCTGCTGCATGTTTGGATACTTTTATTGACAATAAGAAACAATCACATATCATGAGTTTCTATCATAAACTTTGGATTTATTACTACATGGGTATAGTGCGGTTTTAAACCTTTAAAATGTCCATTTGACTACATTTTCCATGAAAAGGCTCTGTCATCTAGTTGTATATATAGTTCTTTGTTTGAATATGAAGTGTTTTCTTTTAGGCCATGTTTATACACAAATCATGCATTCTATTGCTCTATTTGCTTTTACGTGAAAAGAGTGTATTCATCCACATTTTTTTGACTCAAATCCCCTGCATTTTTGTGGTTGTGAGGTTGCTGATTCTTTCTTTAACCTAAAAGGATAATCCATGGCAACATCTGTATGGAGGAATAATGATTTGGACTTCTTAAGCGCTAATAGTTTCGGTCTTCTATAAAGAAATATCATTCTAGACGCGCTGGCTTAATTTTAAGGTGAATACTATAATCCATTCCTTTTTTATCTTTTTCGAACACTATGGGAGCATGAACCAAGTTTGAGAAAAATCAAGACCATTATCATCAAGCCAAGCATGAGAAATGGAAGCTATTATCTTCAAAGTAAAGGACAAAGAAGAAAATTTAGTTTGTTTCTTTATCTCATCTCCTATAAACATTGTTGTAGTAATATTAGAAGTAATGTATTTTGCATATTAACACATACCATTACAAAATCATAAATGTTTTAAACATTTGGCATAATATATGTTCTTTTATTTGCTTTTAAAAAATTGGTCATGAGGGTTTTTAGAGTTTTCGCAGACCTCTAAAACAGTCATACTGTGTGAGCCTACGGAGTTGCACGAGTGTATTGTGAATGTATATTTATAATAGGTCCTAATGATCTTTCCCTTCAAAATTTTATTTTCTCATAAAAAATAAATAAAATAATAAAATGAATAAATAAATAATTGACTTAATAATTACGCCACATGAGTTTTTGGAACTCACGCAGGTATCAAAGTTTACTGAATTATCAGGTGAGATTGCGAATCCACGTAAATATATCAGTTAAATAACTTTCTTTTAAGAAAATGATTATATTTCATAAAAAAATAAATTATGATAACATAACAAGTTTTTTTCCAATTTTATTTAAAAATATATAGTAAAATCATCATTTGAAAATAAAAAAATACTAGTATTTTCTAAATTTTTACTTTAAATGTATAATAAAATCTTTTTACTGCGAGATTTAAAACTTTTGCAGGTAATTAAGGAATCGATTTATCGGCCATGACTGTGAGTCTGCAACAGATAGATTGATTTTCCTTTTTAAAGAAAACTTTTCAAAAGTATAAAAAATATGATGGTTTTTCAAAAGTAAAAAATAAATAAAGGTATTTTAAAAAAAACTAAAGAAAAATAAAAAAATTTTCGAACAAAATAAAATAAGCATCAGTAAGCGGAATTAAATTATCTTTTTTGTAAATTAAAACACATTAATCCAATCTCAGAAAATTGTTTTGTTTGCAAAAAGTTAAATAATTTTCAATCAACTTTCTCTTATTACAAAATTATACAAAATTACAATTAAAAAAATGTTCATCAACTGACACACATTTCTAGGCTGAACTACATGAATTTTAATCCCCATCGCAGAGAATGTATGCCTCAAACTCTGATTCTAGGTCAAGTCCGCACTTATAAATAAATAAATATTTTTCAAATTTTCTCAATTCCTTTTTTCCCATTTTTTCTTAAATCTCCTTAATTTTTAATTTAATTTATTCTCTTTATTTTGTTTTCCAAATTTCTCAAATTTTCTTAATTTTTTATTCTACCTTTATTCTCTCATGTGAATGATAAAAGGAAAACTAAAATACTTTTAAAGTCATATTAATTTACACAATTGACGTAAGGTAATCGTTCCTAGAAACGGGTGTCGTGGGGTGCCTAACAACTTCCCCACGCACAATCGACTCCCGAATTCAACTTTGATTACGCTGACTATTTTTTCTTCCTTAATTCGGTTTACCAAGATTTTCCCTCAAATTTTTGGTAGCTACTTCTCACAAGTCGATTTCTATCAGGAAACTCGATTTGTCTCACTCCTGTCTCTTTTTACTTTTGTCACATTTGTCCGGATGCAACAACAATGCAAAAGTTTTGAGGATCACTTATCATAATTTTGGCAAATATAAGTATTAAAAAATGTTTTCATAATCCATAGGGATTGAAGTAGAGTCACTAAAGGTTTAAGGTCATATGATTAATATAATTATATTATATATATAAATTTTTCTTATTTAAAGTTCATAATCTAACAATGAATTGAAATTAAGTTATATATTAAAAAGAATAAAATATATTAACCTCCTCTCAGTATTATCGAAGTTATAAAGACCTTCCCTCAGTATTACTGAAGTTATAGAGATCCCCCTCTATTTTCAAAACATACACTCCAATTTAATACCGTTTAATAATATTCTTTTTTTTTATAAGAAAGCATGCACAAACTACTTAGCTAGTAGTCCCAATACAATGACCCGAGTCCATACTAAGAGCATTTAAAATAGAAACAAGGGGCGTAAGAAATCAAGTAATCCCCAACAAACAACTAAGAGCCTCGTTTGCAAGCAAGTTAGCTACCCCATTTATGTCACGGGGACTTCAGGTAAGGCTTGCGTTCCATTCATGATCCAACAATTCTCAAAGTTCTTGCAACAGCTCTGCATCTTGACTCTCCTCCATAACACTGCTCTTGTCGGCCTCCACCAACTCCATGCAATCTGTCTCAACAATAACCTCACTCCACTTCATGTCCCATGTGATCTTCAAGCTCCAAATCGCTCCCTAAAGCTTAGCTTGGAAGCTGCTACCCTCCCCAATATTAAACACAAAACCTCCTAACACCTCTCCCACATGATTTCTTGCAATCCCTCCACATGTTGCACGTGAACTACGGCCGTTGTAAGCACCGTTGATGTTGAACTTGATAACCCCATTGGGAGGGGTTCTCCAACCTTCCTCATCCACCCTTGCATGTCTTGTTGACTGTAACGAGACACCCAACCATCGAACTACTGCCCTTACTTTCGCAATAACATCATTGGGTCTAGCCTCAATACCCTCAAACACGCGACAGTTCCTAGTCAACTAGATTTGTCAGTAAGCAATAGTAAACCATGTATCCTATCTCACTCCATTCATCATCTCCCTCTTCCGAAGGTTCCAAAAAAACCAACATTCATGCTCATTCCTGGAGAAGAACACGTGCCTTAGTTTCACAGGTAGTAGCCATTGCCAAACCCCCTTGCCACTTTGCAATCTCTTATAGCATGCAGCAATGACTCCATAACGCCATCACACACCGAGCAGTACTCCAACATTACAAGACTGTGCCGAACTCAAGCTTCATTTGTGAGAATCCTACCTCGAGCATAGAGCCATAAGAAGACCCTACAATGTTGAGGAACCTTGAGCCTCCAAATATATTGCCACAACCCCTGTCGCCTTCCGTCATCATTCGGGCACAGACTTGTGTAGGTCAATTTGGTGGAGAAAACCCCTGTGCTAGTCCACTTCCATATAGGCACGTCCTCATTAATTGCTGCTATGCAGCTGCCTCTCAATCCTAGCAATCTCGCGAAACATGGATTCCAGGAGCACTTGCGCAAATCTTTCCGATTTCCAACCACTTGAGTCCATTATGAAATCTTTAACAGACAGCTCAAAATCCTCCTCTGAAACCTGAGACATCACTTACTCAATCAAGGGTTCTTGATGTGAACCCAACTATCCCTCCAGAACCTTATCTTATGTCCACTACCCACCCTCCATGCAGTGCTACGTACAATATTATCCCATTGACTCTTGATGCTTTGCCAAGCCTTGGACCCATTTTGCCTATTGTCAATGTTAGGAATAATATCATTCCCACATTTATATTTTTCTCTCAAAAATCTCACCCAGAAAGCATCTCTCTTCTTTACAAGACCCCATCCTGATTTCATCATGAAGGCACATGTACCTACCTTTTTACGACTCCTGTCCAGAGCATCAGCCTCTTACGGCGTTCTTGCCGCTTTCTCCCATTTCAGATTTCCAAATTTGCTTATTCACTATTTAATAATATTCTATAAAACTCTAGTTTAACACGGTTTAATAATATTCTGTAAAAGATTATGTAATACATTTTTTATCAATTAAAATTTATATTAAAATTACTTAAAATTATTAATTTAGCCTTATAATTAAAAATATCTAATTTATATCCCCAAAATCAAAATAAATTTAAAATACTTATAAAATTTATTTTCTATTGATATAATATTAAAAATAAAAAATATTTAATAAATATTTTTAAAGAATTCATTATAGTAATATTTAAAAAAACATTTGAGATATTAATTACAAATTAATAAAATAAGAATAGGTTAAACAATCAATATAAATATTCCTTATAGTATAAGTAAAAAAAATTTGTTGGAAATATTCCTAAATAAATATTTATGTTAGAGAGGATGTAGGAATAAATATTTATGTTAAAGAGAATATTTTGATTAAGAAAGAGTTAACGGTTTGATCAAAATGGAATTTCAAGAGAGAAAGAGAGATTTGTATAACACAACATTTGATTCAAGGGATGTTTGTATATATTTTCAAAATGAATGGAAGATATCTATAATTTAAGCAAAATATATGGGAAGTCACAGAATTTTGCTTTATTAAAAATGACAACTATGAAATGGAATAAAATAGAAATAAACATTTTAACAAAAAATTAATAACATTTGTGTACTGTAGAAATTTTGTAAGTGAAATCTTAACATATTAATAACAACCTGACTTAATTAACATTTTAAACTAAATAATATTAATTTATCAATCCATCATCTATCATAAAAACTTGATTCAAGGTCACTTATCATAATTTTGCCAAATATAAGTATTAACCAGTATTTTCATAATTGAAGCGGATATTGAATTAGACGAAACAAATGTTCTATTGAATTAGACGAAACAAATGTTCTAATTAAGGTGTAGTAATTATAATAATATATATAAAAAAAAGTTTTAGGCCTTCTTTGATTTTTTTCATAATTGAAGCTATATTTTAAAAAAAGTAAATATATTAACCTCTCTTAGTAGTATTGAAATTGTATAAGCCTCCAATCTATTTACAAAATATAACACTTTTTAGTTAAATTTTTAACAATATTCTATTAAATTTTATACTAAAATATTTTAAAATTACCAATTTATTCTTATAATATAAAATCTAAAATAATTTCTATCCAACAAAATCTAGATAAATTTAAATAATAAATTATAGTAATATTTAAATAAATACATTTGAAACTATTAAATTAAAAATTAATAAAATAAAAATATGTTAAATTAACCAATGGAGATGAAACATAAAATAAATATACAAAACAATAATATGGCTTATTTTAAATTCTATGCAATATTCTTGAAAATTACAACGTTAAAAAAAATTGTTGGAAATATTCCTAAATAAATTAATTATGTTAAATATTTTGATAAAGAAATGACTGATGGATCGAAATGGAATCATAACATAACTTTTGATCCAATGAGTTTTCAAAATAGAGGGAAGCTATCTACAGGGGAGGTCGGTCACATGATTTTACTTTATTAAAAATTATAAGCATGAAAAAGAATAAGTTAAAAATAAACATATTTACAAAACAGAAGTTCATAATATCTAATCTGCAATAAGACTATATATTAAAAGAAGTAAAATATATTGATGTCCCCTAGTATAATTGAAATTACCCTCTCTATTTTCAAAAAATGGTCCATTTTTTTATCAAGTAATACTAAAAACTTAAAATTATCAATTTCTACCAACAAAATATAAATAAGTTTAAAATATTTATAAAATGTATTTTCTATTGATTTGATATTAAACATCTCAAATATTTATTAAATAATTTTAAATAATTAATTATAGAAACATTTAAATAAATACATTTGAGAATATTAAATTAAAAATTAATAAAATATGTTAAACCAATACGTTGAATAATGTGAATTTTCTTGCATTCTATCATATATTTTATTTTGGTTGAAAATTAAAAAATTAAAAAAAAATTGATAGAGTTAACAATTTTATTGACTATTATGTAGGAAAAAATTGATAGAGATATCTGTTAAGAGGTGTTTTGTATATGTTTCCAAAAAATAGGGGAAGTCACAAAAATTTTACTCTAATCCAAAACATTATACAAACCCTGACCCAAGGGCCCCAATTCCAAGGAAAAGTACCCAATTACCCAAAAATTTACTAAGTTACAGACTAATTTCTTTAAAATATTTATCATCTATATTTTTCATTGATCTAATATTAAAAAATCTTTTTTCCAAATAAATTTAAAATAACTTAAATAAGTTTAAAATATATTTTATATTAAAAATCTAAAGTACAAACTATTTAATATAGTAATATTTAAATAAATATTAAATTAAATAAATACAGTTAAATATTTAAATATATAATTTGAAAATATTAAATTAAAAATTAATAAAAAATATGGGAGAAAAATAATAAGTATGAAATGGAATAAATGGGAAAGAAAATACAAGTTTAAACAACAATTAGTCATGAATATTTTATGAATGAATAACGCAATCTTTTAATTAATAGTATATTACCTTTTATAATTAATTGGTTCACAATTCAATCAGAAAAAGAGACTTGTCTCTATGCAACCTTCAAATTACATATGGACGGTTTAATCATCATAATGACTACACTACATGTTATCAAAGAAAGAAAAAAAAAAGTCTACCTCAAAACATATGCATAATAAGCCAAGCCTCCATATATCATCCAAATTTCCAATTCCATCATATACATTTGTATATACATATACAGTATAAAAATGTATATATATATATATATATATACATACCAAATGATCCAGCTACATCCTTGCAAACTATAATCAAGGAGTGAATGGGAGTTTGGTTCTTAAACTTTATTAAAGTTATACAATTTTGTATTTTCTACAAACCTTTAAAAATATAGAAAAAGGTTTGTATAATTTTAACAAATTTGAAACAAAATATAATTTTATTTTTATGTTAATTTTGTGTAGCTTTTAAGATTTTGGGATAAAGGCCAAGGTCTAAAAGTGATAACACTAAATTTTCATACTTTTTTTTTTATAAATTATTCACCAATGAGATTCTTACCACGAGCATTTTAAATAAAGAAATATAATCAAATTGCATTCTATTGGATAAAAGTAATTTTTTAATTTGGTCATTTTCCAGTACTAGTTGACACTATATAGCATTAATTCTAATTAAACCTAGTTAATTTTACCCCGCATCATCACAAATGACTAAGAATAAAATTTCACCATTAACTTAAAAGAAAAAAAAAAGATACTGCTAAATTATCAGATAAATTATAAAAAAATAGAGGAAAAGATCATGTAATTTAATAAACTAATAAAATACAAATATAAACATATAATTTTAATATAAGGGTAAAATAAAGGTTCTAAAATAAAAGAAAATTCATATGATTTTAAAAAAATAAAAAATAGAATAATTTTTTAATATTTTTTTTGGTGAATCGCGGTGTATTAAGGATTTAACCCTCAATTAATATGAAAACTTGATTTCAAATACAAGAGGATCAATTATCATAATTTTATCAAATATAAGTATTAAACAATGTTTCATAATCAATATGGATTGAAGTAGACAAATCACTAAAGATTCAATTATCATCTAACTAAGATCGTAAGATCATAGTGATTAAAATATTTATATATATATATATGTAAATTTTTCTTAATTGAAATTCATAAATTGAAATTAAGCTATATATAAAAAAGAATAAAATATATTGACCTCCCCTCTATTCTATTATTAAAGTTAGAGAGTTTCCCCTCTATTTTCAAAAGATATCTATAATCTTAAGATTATGTAATACATTTTTTATCAATTAAAATTTATATTAAAATAACTTAAAATTATTAATTTATCCTTATAATCTAAAAATCTCTAATTTATATCCTACAAAATCAAAACAAATTTAAAATATTTATAAAATGCATTTTCTATTGATATGATATTAAAAATAAAAAATTTTAATAAATAATTTTAAATAATTCATTATAGTAATATTTAAAAAAACATTTGAGAATATTAATTACAAAATTAATAAAATATGAATATGTTTAACCAATCAAAATAAGACTTTGATCTCATTCTAGTTGAAAAATAAAAAGTAAAAAAAAAATTTGTTGGAAACATTCCTAAATATTAACAGTTTATTAACTATTTAGTGAATAAACCTATTTAGTGAATCAAAAGGAATATCTGAGATAAGATTGTATATTTCAAAATGAAGGAAAGATATCTATAATTTAAACAAAATATATTTCACAGAATTTTACTTTTTAAAAATAATAAGCATAAAATGAAATAAATTAGAAGTAAACATATTAACAAAACATTAACAACTTTTAAGTAACTCTTCAAGTGAAATCTTAACATATTAATAACAACATAACATCATCACCATAAAAACTTGATTAATATCAGTTTTTGAGAATGTTTTCATAATTGAAGTGGAAATTGAATTAAACAAGCACGGTTCAATCATGATTATAATAATATATATGAAAAAAAAACTTAGGCTACCAATAGCTTTTCTAATTTTTTCGTAATTTTTTCGTAATTGAAGTTTATAATCTATCAATAAATTGAAATAAAGCTCTATATATTAAAAAATTTAAAATATATTAATTTTGCTTAGTATTATTGAAATTATATAAACCTGTCTATTTACAAAAATATAACACTTTTTAGTCCAATTTTTTTAACACCATTTAAGAATATTACCCTTATTACTAAAATAATTTAAAATTATCAATTTACCCTTATAATATAAAATCTCTAATTTCTATCCAATAAAATCTAAATAAATTTAAAACATTTATAAAATATATTTCTATTGTTCTGATATTAAAAACCTAAAATATTAAATACATTTGAAACTAAATAATTAATTTTAAAATTTAAAATAATTTCTATCATTAAATTAAAAATTAATAAAATAAAAATATGTTAAATCAACCAATATAAATAAAATATAAAATAAATTTATTATTTATATTATCAGCTAAATATCTTAAAACATTAAAAATTAAAACGTACAAACATTTTACAAAAATTAAAAAAAATTGTTGGAAATGTTTTTAAATAAATAATTATGTTAAAGACAAAGAAAGATATTTTGATAAAGAAAAATATTAAATATATTGAGCTAACATTTTATTGACTCTTTGGTGCATCAAAATGGAATCATAAAATATAACTTGTGATTCAAGGGGTATATTTTCAAAAATTTATAAAAAATATCAGGTCACATGAATAAGTTAAAAATAGAATAAGTTAAAAATAAACATATTTACAGAAGTTCAATGCAAATAAGAACCGTCGGTATAATTATAATTTCAAAAAATATAAAGACCACCTACTCTCTATTTTCAAATATTTAAATCAATTAATACTAAATAAATTTATAAAAAAATTAATACTAAAAAAACTTAAAATTATCAATTTCTATAATCTAAATAAATTTAAAATATTTATAAACATCTAAGATATTTTAAATGATAGGACTATTTAAATAAATACATTTGAAAATATTAAATTAAAAATTAATAAAATAAAAATATGTGAAATTAAGATATAAAATAGATGTAAGACGGTGAATATTCCTATAATTAAAAAACTAAATTATGATAGCAAAAAAAAAGAAAATTAAAAAGTTAAAAAATTAAAAATTAAGAAGTTAAATAAATACATTTGAAAATGTGATATATTTTATTTTTGTTAAAAATTAAAAAAATTAAAAAATTTGTTGAAAAACATTCCTATAAAGTGAAAAATACCCGCCCAACCAATCTAATTAAATCAAAATTTTTCCATCCAAATAATATATAAAAATATATATATTTAGATTACCAATCCGTAATTTAATAACTTAAATAAATTTAAAATATTTATAAAATATATTCTTATTGACTTTATATTAAAAAAGTATATTAAATAATTTTAAATAAACATTAAGTTAAATAAATACAATTAAATATTTAAATAAATAATTTGAAAATATTAAATTAAAAATTAATTAAATAAAAATGTAAAACACACCATGAATATATAAAACGCGCACCATGAATATTTTATTTGCTTTATGCAAATGCACATTTTATTCTTAAATAAATACTTTGATAAAGAAAAATACTATTTGGTAAAACAAATGGAATAAATTGGAAAGATATAGAAAACAACAATTTTATGACTTAAAGTCTAAATATTTTATAATTTATTTTAATATTTATACTATAATTATATATATAAATAATTACATAAATAACATTTATCAATGAATTTAATGCAATATATATTATATAATATAATCCATAATATATTACCTTTTAATTATATTGTTTTATTTTTAATGATCTTGTATAATCTAAAATAATTAACTTAAACAAATAATTAATTGGTTCAATCACAATTCATTCAGTATTATCTTAAGGTGCTTGGGATGGAAAGAGGGAGACTCACCCGGCAGAAACAAGAATAATGTCTAACAAGAATAATGTCTGGCTGTAACCTTTGCCGTCTCCAGCTCCCACAAAAAGAGTGTTGTGACAAGACCCAATGAAATAAAACAATAAAAAGCCAAGTATACCAACATTTCCAAAACGCTCAACCCATGCCCTTGAGTGTTTGAAGAAGATATACATAGATATCATCCAAATTTCCAATTTCATCATACACATTTGTATATACATACACACAAACATGCCACAGATATATATATATATATATACATATACATAGATATATACATAGATAGTCAATGTCCCCCTGCAGGAAAAAAAAAGCTAAGAGCGCAGCTATAGCTTAAGGTGTGAACTTAAGATGTGAATGGGAAACGGAATAGGAGAGATCTCTCCCCAAACAATGACTTCAAACAATTCTCATATCGATCCTCCCAGAAGATGCCTCTTCGCCATCTCCACTTCCCACCTCATCAAATTTGAGTTCAGTTGATCTCAGACAAACTGATTGATAGCAACAAAAAAGAAGAGTATATATACAACACATGTCAAAACATGCCATGTAACATGCAGAAATATATATATATATATATCTCAGTTGTACATGTTTCCTTCTACTCTGCAGTATGGACACCTTAAAAAAGACTTCTACCACACAAGTTATAATTTTCAAAGCAAAACCCGTGGGAGGATCATGGACCCAGTTTATAACATACACCAAAGCAGCCTAAATTATGAAATACCCAAGAAAAAAAATTATAATGTAGGTTTTATTAAGGAATATAATTCCAAACTAGATTCGAGTTAATCAGAATTAAAGAAATATTGGAAGATGATGAATCTTACCTTGCTTGGAATCAATGGCATTCCGTGAGACTTTATCCCTTTTCTTCCACCAATCCCCATTCAATCTTACCTTGCTTGGAATACGAAAATAATGGGAAAAATTGGATTCAATTGTCAACTATAGTTCTTGGTAAATTTACCTTCCACCATATGTACCCATCTTCCACCAATCCCCATTCCATGTACATGTTGAGGAATAATTGCCTCTTCATTCTCTCCATTTTTGAAAACATCAATCTAGCAGCTATCACACTTGCTGCTTTCCACTAAATACAAAAAACCTGAAGTGATCAAAATGTTCCAAGAAATCATGTTATCGGATGAGAGTGTAACCCATGTAAATGGGTGTCCATTTGCAAAAGGAATACTCATTCAGTACAAAATTCTCACTGTGCATGTCAACAAGAAGTTTCAAAGCTTCATCAAAACAATCAATCTTGTTGGGCAAAGCATCATGGCATTCCATGAGCCAGTGGTCAGACTTTGTCAGTGTACTTAAAATGACATTCCATAAGCATCGAAAACTGGGTCTTAATGACTCAAGGGACAAAGGGACAAATGATCCATGCATTGAGCTTTCAGAGAATTAAGGATATACAATGAATGAACTCAGATTTTCCCTACCTAACAAAAGAATAACTAGATGAATATAACTATGATTGACATGGAAGAAAAGCCAAGTGTTCATAAGAGATGAGGTTTCAGTATGAAGCAGCATAGGAAATATTTAGAGATCCAAACTAACTTTTGACTTGATGAGTGGAAAGGAAAAATACATCTGGATCATCATAATGGCTATATGCATGATAAAAAGTCTACTGCAAAATCGTCCTCGTACACCACATATGCATGAGAACCTCCATAAATCATCCAAATTTCTACTTCAAAATCATCCTCGTACACCACATGCATGAGAAGCTAAGCCTCCATATCGAACACACACACAGACACATGTGGCATGCGTGGCAAGTGTGAGATATGCAACATATATACATGGATGTATATTTATATATCAATGCATATCTATAAATACACATGTGGCACACACACATAGATAGTGAAAGAAAAGAAAGTACCAAGAATCAAGTAAAAAAACAACAAATGTTTTTACTCAGAGGTTTGGACAAAGGCTACGTCCTTGTAACTAAACTAATTGATAGCAATAGTTGGTCAAAAAAAAACACAAAGAGTTGTGACAATATATAACACATGTCAAAGGCTCTATGCAACCCTTCAAATTACATGTGGACACATCAAGGTTTATCATGTCTCCATGTCAATGAAGTATGCCAGTGATTCTAACTACCACACAAGTTATAATTTAGTAAAACTTATTTTTGGGTCAGTCAACACCAAAATCATGGGAAGAAAAGCCAGGTGTTCATAGGAAATATTTAGAAATCCAAACCAACTTTCGGAAAAAATACATCTGGATCATCATAGAAAGAAAATTGATTAATAACACATGCCATGGTCCATGCACACGTTGATCTTTTCTGTTCTTTGCATAAACATTAGAATTCATTATCCAAAGCATTTAGAAAGGATAGAATAGAAGAAACCTCCACTAAGGCTAGTTCCATAATTTGTAACTCCTGGCCCTTCCTACTTAAAGGAAGACAGACAAACCATACAATCGCCAAAATCAGCCTAGCTAAAGTTAGTTTTAGAAAGCAAAATTAAAAAATAAAGAAAAAATTTACAATCAAATTTGGAATAGTTTGAATATAAAATTCAATTTTTTCCAACAAACAGATAATAAAATATTCCAATATGCCCATAAGAGTAATAAATGTATGTATCCAATGACCACCCATAGAGGCCCCTCCCCAAGTTCAGATGTGTGCATTAGCACCACCATAAGATTCTAAACTAGAGACAAGAGGAGTAGCATATGTTGGTCCCAAAGCTATAAATGAAAATAAGGCCTTTCTCTGAAGCTTGATCAATTAACTATCAAAACTTAGAAGCAGAATTTTCTATTATATACAAAAGATAAATACTAGCAATGTATCGATTAAATTCCATAAATCCAGCAACCAATTTAGCTCGTAATATTTATCCATAATTTTTGTTCTTTATTAAATCAGAAGCAAATATGAATCAAATGAAATTAGTCAATAAATAACCATGTTTAAAACATACGTCAAAGGAGTCTCCATAAAGAACAAAAAGAAACCCTGAATACAACTACATAATTTTCCTCAAACATCAAGCATTCCAAAGGGGGAAAAAGCATGAAAAAAAACCCTAAAAACAAAAAAAATGTGGTGAGACCAAATATAGTAGCTTGATAAAGAACAAAACTGGAAGAGTCATTTTTTTTGCACCTTAGAACATACAGTCTCCATTGGAGTAGTAGATGAAATAATATAATTGTATCATCAATTCATGTTACTAAATTTAAAATAAATAAAAAAATTATAATGCTCTCTGTTTTATTAACAAAGATAATTTAAATTGATCCTGGACCTAGTTTGAGTTTCATAATTACTATGTTACATCAATTCAAGTTAATCAGGATAAAAAATATATGGAACTAGCTTACAATGTTATTTATATGTGGTGTAATATTTTTAATTTTCATTTTCTAATCCAAATTACCAAAGAGAAAAAAAAAAAAGGATTCAAGTTACTTAATCAAGCCAAGAAACAAGAATTAAAGAAATATTGGAAGATGATGAATCTTGAATCAATGGATTGACTTACTGGATCATGATTTTACTTATTGTAGGATCATATGTCAAGAGCTTATTATACAATGGATGTACACAACCTAAAAAGTATAAACAAGATGGTTATCAACAATCACTCAGAAGGAATATTATTTTTTTATTTGATTTGCCTGCATTATATAACTTTTGTAGCTCTCACCTTGCATTATTGAAGTTGAAACTGAGAGTTTATGAAACTCAACCTCTCTGTTTCGAACCTAGTGTCAACTCTCTAAGGAAGGACTCTGGGGAAGGCAGGAACTTCCACATTTATTACCAAAGGAATACTCATTCAGTACAAAATTCTCACTGTACTTGTCAACAAAAAGTTTCAAAGCTTTGTTGAAAAGATCTTGTTGGGCATAGCCTGACAATATTGCATTACATGAGCACTGGTCAGACCTTGTCAATGTACATAAAATGCCATTCCACAGGCATGCATTGATCAACCTTATTTTGCATAAATATTTCTAAGGAAACTTCGGTCTTAATGACTCGAGCATGAATGTGACATGCGTAAAGTCCAAATTTCCACATATGCATGGTGAGCTAAACCTTCATATATCATTTAAATTTCCAATTCCATCATATACATACATATATAGACACACACACACACACACTCACATGTGGCATTTGTGGCATGTGTGAGAAGACATGCGTAGGAAAGAATACTAAGAATCAAGTAAAAAAAAGTAGCAGATGTTTTTACTCACGGAGGTTTGAAGATTTGTACCCAAAGGCCCAAATTTCCAATTCCATCATATAGTGTGACATGTATGGCAAATGAAAAGGCATGCATATCAAAATAATTAAACAAGGACAAAGGGACACATGAGCTTTAAACAAATAATTTCATAGAATTAAAGATGTACAATGAATGAACTTAGATTTTCCTACCTCACAAAAGAATAACCAGATCATGAATCCTTCATTTAAATAAATAAAACTTATGACAATTTATTGGTTTTTCTTTTTAAGAACTCAAACCTTGAATTAGTCAAAGTGAAAAAGCATTTTGGACATTTTCTAAATTGCTGAATTAGTGACTCAAACACTCCTATACAGTAAAAAATCCTCTAATCCATTGTCAGTTCCAATCTCACAATGAAAAAATATTAAAATGATACAGTTTTTAATTTAATCATATTGGAAGAGATAATATTGAAAGTAGCATTGACTCTTATCAAGTAATTAGATATGAGTAAAAAATAATAAAATAGACTTACTATTATGTTGATACTTTAACTGGAACAACCAAAGTTGTTGAATTGCTTTCATTTAGGATCAAAGACATTACAAAACAACGGATTTGAGGGAGAAAATAGAGGAATTTGAGAAAGAGAGACAGGATAAATCAAAGTCCAATGACTAAGTTCTCTAAATCATGTTGGGGATTAAATAAACATTTATATGCATACATAAAAGGAAGATAGATCTCGGTGGCTTGACAAAATACTATATTAGAGTTTTATGATTATAAGATTTATATACAGCAAAACAGAAAACATAATTTTTGTTGCTGATGCAAACCTGAAATGAAATTGTGAAAAGCATAATAGGTGAAAACAAATAGAAAAACTAAACTTCAATAACAAATAGGGGAAAGGTGAAAACAAATGAAAAAATTAAATATGTTTTGTTTACCCACCAAAATGAAAAAGATAATATTTAAGTCAATTTCTATCAACCAAGTGCACCATCCACTTCTAGGCAAAAATCCAAGACATAAAACTCAAAACTCAAGACTTGATAAATGTGGATGCTACAAAGTATAAGGACAATAATAGTTCTCAAACATCCCAACAATCAAAGGTAATTTTCCTTGCATCAAGCAAACAAGTTTTATGGCAAATCATTTGACAAGAATGAAGAAATGTAATAGTCCCTCACATAGGATTAGTGTTTAACTCCCAACTCTCAAGTATTTAAAGGGGTAGTGTATCACTCAAATTCCACCTATCAAATCCCACTACCATAAGCTTGTCTATCTTCTAAATCTCCACCAGCTATGTCAAATGCAATGCACAAATCAAAAGGACTTTGTTCTGGGTTGTAATGAACAAGGAACAAATAAACAATAAAGAACAAGCAATGGAAGAACAAAAAGAAGCACCTCAAAAATTGGAAAAACATTCAACAAGCATATATGACAAAAGAAAAGTGCATACACTTGGACTTTTATTTCCTTTCCAACTCCCTCTCTCTCTCTATTTTTTTTTTCCAAAACATCTTTTCCATTTTTTTCTTGACCTTTTTTTTTTCTTCCAGTTGAGTGCGTTTTACGCTCCATCTCAACATCTTTTATTCAACTTTTTCACATTTTTTCTTCCCCCATTTTTTCTTTTCTTGCGGTTGAGTGCGTTTTACGCTCCATCTCAACCCTTTTCATTCAATTTTTTTTTTCTCACATATTTTCTTCTCCCATTTTTTCATTTTCTCTTGCCCAAGATAATGCACTAACAACATATGCTTATGCTTGTAAAATGCTCTCCAATTCCTAAGGTGAAAAGGTGGGAATTTAATACTTGGCCTTGGCTCAGAAAAGGTTCAATATGAAAAGAAAGGACACAAGGCTCAATGGGCTAAACAATGGATAAAATATGCAAGGGTTGGTTATATGGCTAAGTAGCTAACAAATAAAAGAATGCCTTAATCATTTTTGTGCATGCAAATGTAATTCTGGTCTCAACAAAGAATCAAGACAAGTTCTAGAGTGAAGGTAAAGATAGGTGAATACACACAAGAAAGGATCAATATAGGCCCAAATCCTCACAAACTAATGACTATCACAATTGATTCATTAAAGTCAAAATCATTGCCACTTAACTTGAATTCTAAACACAAGGTCAATTCCTAATCATGCCAAAATGGATCCAAACTAAGATTGCCTCAGCTTGTAACTTCACATAAAAAGAGACACCAAAAATGAAAACCAACATTCTTATTTTTATTGTTTTTTCAATAACATAATGTGAAGATCACAATTGAAAATCAAGATTACAATACCAAAGTCTACATATAAATCTCTGGGGTAGTATTTAGAGCATTATAGATTTATATCCTTTATTTGGACAACTTTTTACTAGTTACAATATCCAATTGAGGTCTAGTAAAACTTTGTTTAGAGCATTAACTATCAATATATCAACTGTGGAAGTGCTAGTTCTATAATAAATAATAAAACAATTGATAAAATGTTTATGGGTGTTGAGAAGACAACATCTTGAACTTTGTTATATTTACAGACTAATTGCATGAAAGGATTTCATGAGATCAAACAAATTAAGAATCAAACACTTGACTGACATGACTTGTTCATACCATAACTACACTAGCATCATCTTGTAGATCCCAACAATCAACCGAACATGCAGCATAACTTAAGTTTATGCAAGCAATAAATATGCATTAATTGTAAAAGTCATTTTTATTAGGATGAAGAAGAAAAAGAAAATATAAGGAAGGAGGATAGAATGTTGTCCAAAGAAACAAGTGAAATGAGAAGGACAAGAGAGAGAAAGAACTCCTTTCTGCTTTGTTAAAGGTGTTTCCCTTTTATTTTTTTCATCATCTATCTCCTATTTTGTGGCCACATCATTTCACCATTTGTATGTTTTGGCATAATGAGATGCACCTCATGTCATGTGCAGAGTTTTTAAGCAAATTGACCTGTCATTCAACTGTTTGCAATGAGATCCTTAAAAAATCAAAGCACAATAAAAAAGATCTCACATATGCTCCATCACTCATTACATCAAATGGACAAACCAAAAAAGATGTCAAATGAAAACCTTGAAACTGGTTTACTTTATCCAAAAGAAGTTTGTATTTAAGAACATATAAAGAATTGAGTTGATGAGCAGACCAAATAAGAACAAGGTATATATCATACATTAGACAAATTCAAAGGGAAGATTCACAATACTCTCTTACCTCTCGTTGGGTCCATAGAGCTGGAACATCTTAAATGTTTGAACATCAGAATACATACTCTTGCCAAATTGCTGATGAAATACAGTGTGATATATCTCTACACAACTTTTGAGGACACCTCTGCTGTCAGACCGGCTGCAACAAAATAAGTCCCAAATTCAACATGTGTATGTCACAGTCAAAACCAAATAGAAAGAATGTCAATTCGGGGGGAGGTGGGGTGGGGAAGGGAGGAAGAGCAATTATTATCGGTTCTTCACACACGGACAAAACTTCATTAAAAATCCTATATAACCGCAACCGCAATATTTTCAGACCGTGCTGCATACATCAGAACATAATACAATTCTTTTACCATGGATCAAAGCTAGACTAATATTCAAAGAATTGGTGTTAAAGAGGAAAGTTGAAATTTATCCAAGTTCAAAGCCCCATATGATCAGATATGAGTATCAGATACATACATACATACATTCATATATATATATAAATATATATCGCAAATCTATTGAACAAAAACAGAGTAACCAATTCTTCCAATCAAATTAGAAGATCGAATGCTATACAAAAGATGGAGACATGCCATTATTTGCTAAATGCCACAGAAAAGACAACAAGACGGAGACTACATCTAGCCAAAAAAAAAATCATGAACGATATATCACTCTTTACAAGACGGAGACTACGTTCGGCCAAAAAAAAAAGACGGAGACAGAGATTATGAGAGGAATTCGAGGAAGAAGAGATGATGGAGCGGTGCACAAACCTGAAGGAATCAAACGAAGGATTGTAGAGAAGAGGCTCTGTGAGTGCGGGAGAACAAGAGAAACAATTGATGTTGATTAGGGAATAACAGAGAGCCGACGGTCGTATCTATAGTATGTTATCTTGCTCCAACGGTTACAATTGGAATTTTTTTTAGCTTTGGAAATACCAATTTTGAAATTTAATCCCTAGCAAACGGCTACTTTTGTATGAGAGGAGATGAAAATTGTAGATGAGGAGGAAGCACGTGTTATGGATGATAGGCTACTGGAGACTTCCGATCATATCTCCAGCCATATCTCGTTCATCCATAAAATAAGGGTCCAAAAATATTTAGCTGACCAAGCATTATAATTATAATTATGAAAGTACTAAAAAAAAAACGTACAACCCTTGGATATATCTTGCGGTTGGAAGATTAAAATTTCAATTTTCATAAATGCAAGATCTGTATTCTCCAGATGTGGATTAAAAAAAAAAACTTCAAACCTTGTGAGGAAGCACAACGGTGAAGAGCACAGTGGAGGTGTGAGTGACGAGTTGAACGTGAGATCAGAAAACTTGGTGGTGCACAACACAAAGGATGAAATGCGAATGGCCAAAGATGCGAACGAATAGCTCTGACCGGTGAATGGCGCCACGACGAACGTTGAACGAGCAACACGGTGAGGAGCAAGCAATGACCAGCGACTCCACAACGGAGATGAACAGATTGTACAACGGTGAAAATAAGATCAATCGCTGCTGTTCCCTGGTGAAGATAAAGCACGACAGTGAAGAGTTGCCTTTTTGCTTTCTTTCTTTTTTTTTCCCCAAATTACTGAACGGCGCCGAACGAGAACTCCCCTTTGCTTCTTGATTTTAACTCCCAACCCTAATACGCTTATCTAAGGGCTGCCACTGATTCTATTTTAGCTTTTTAATGCTTTGTGAGCGTGGATTTTTTTTTGGGCCATACGAACATGATTTTGCTGGAAAAATGATGGGGAGAGACTTGGGAGGGAGGATCCTCTTTTGACATACTTTTTTGTCACATTAATTTTAAAATAATTAGGTTTTTTGTCATGATTTTAATAATTTTAATTAAAATAAATAAATTTATTATTCATTTTATTTTTATTAAAATTATAAAATGTCAACATAAATCTTTTTTGAATTACAGCAATGTGATTTTTTCACTTTAACAGTAATCATAATTAATAAATATGATTTTTTCACTTTAACAGTAATCATAATTAATATGTCAATTTATTAATATCTAATATAATATAATTCATAGCAAATGTAATATTTACAAGCCATAAATAGTATAATTCAGTTTTTTTCCAAAAGAATATAGTTTATTTATAAAATTTCATGGAATACGAAAAAAAAATCTAACATGATAATAAGGAGAAAGAGACTAATATTAATTTATTAAGTTCTGGTAAAAATATATTATCTAATGAATAAATTTATAAATAATGCAATTTTTCTTTGAGCTTTATAATTTATATATGAATAATATGGATCAATATATATATATATATATATATTGGTGGATGCAAAATTCAGTGGAGGCAATATAATTTTTTTAAAAAATGAATAAATAATTATATAAAAATTTGTTATATGTATATATATGTGTGTCTATATAGACATTCACCCAAACAAATTATATATCCTATAACTCACTAAAAAAAATTATAAACCCTATAATTTCTAAGATTTGAATTTGATGGTAAACCCTGTTTCTCATTTATTTTTTATTGATGATTTTATCCTTTTTGGAACCACATATTAGAACAGCATCAATACCATGAAGTGAGTTCTCTCATATTTTTGTGTCTTCAAGTCATCGTATAAGTAAGGCTAAAAAATTTTTTTTCTTCTCAAAAAATCTGAGTGGTTATGAAGCTTCGACAATTTGTAGTTCTTTCAACTATTAAAGAAATGAAGCATGGAAGAGTGACTAAACAAACTTACTCTTTCCAATCTATATTATAAAGTGTTGAAACCACTTTTACATATATTAAAAAACTTTTATTACATTTTTAAATTTTTAGGAAGACATATATTAAAAAACTTTTATTACATTTTTAAATTTTTAGGAAAAAAACCAAAATTTTCAGTTTTACCAATATAAATTGCACTCTTTTTATTAAATATAATATAAGTTATAATACTAGTAATATAATAAATTAGGAGAAAAAATGATAAATCACTACATGATATTTTATATTATGGATTAAAAATATTCCCTCAAGACATCTTATAATATGATCCGGAGGGAGTTCAACTATTAGAGGGCACAACCTAGGTACTAAAACTGGACTGGTCATGATACTAGTCTAGGGTTTAATGATTTAACCGTGGTTAAACTGTAATTAAATTGATAATAATCAAATTAATAGTTTCTTTAATTTTATATGTTATATATTATTAAAATATTAATATATTTCATAACCTAATATTAAAATTTAAATAGGTTACTACTAATCTATAATCATATTTTGGATTTAAAATGATCCATTGATATTCTATTTTCATATTATTTGTTAAGTAAATTGATTATTATTAATAATTATATATCATAATAATACTTATATAATATTATAATATAGAAAGAAAAAAATTTATACAAAAAATAATAATATTTAGTATTAAAAATAATGCTATTTTATTTTAAAAATTTTAAAAAAAATTCTAACTAGTTCGAACTGGTTTTAGACCCGTTCATGCTCGATTTGACTAGTTTTGACTGGTTCTGCTATTTTTTTCAGATCAATGATGGTATCAATTCTCAATCCAATTGGTCTAACCGGCCAGTCTCATTCGATTGTTAATACATGAGGTACATCAAAAGCTAGCTAGTTGGGAGACAAGGCCTCTCTCTCTTGCTGGCTAAATTACATTGGCCAAATCTATCTTGTCTTCAGGTCTTTTCTATACTATGCAAACTCCTATGCTTCCATCCTCTTGTATCCAAAAGCTTGAAAAGTTTATTAGAAAATTTGTACAAGGATTTTCTGATACACACAGTGGCATTAGTCATTTTACTTGGGGTGACCTGTGTCAACCCTTGCATAATGGTGGTTGTGGCTTAAAAGAGGCTCAAAGGTCAAAATTGTGTTTTTATCTCAAAACTTGCTTTTAAGCTTGTTGCCGAACCTAATCTTCAATGGGTTCGAGTCTTGAGAGCAAAATATGGATGGGGAGATTCTAATTTTAGTCTCTTTAAAACAAGATCATCTTCTTATTTTTGGAAATATTGAGCGAGGGAGATAATAATCAATGCGTGTGTAACTTGATAGTATTAGCTTAAGCAGTGGTGCATCTCTCAAAATATTGAGTGTAAATGATAGTTACATCCCAATTAAATATTTTTCATTTATAAATATTGAAAATCAAATTTACAATCACTTATTTAAGTAATGAGTGATGATAAAATGAGACATTAATTATTAGATTAAAAGTGACAATTAGTGAAAGAAAAATACACGATCGGCATGACTCCCATTTCATAGCACAAAGCCATAGGTGGACTAAAATTGTTTTTTTATAAAAAAATGTATTTTATAGAGTAAATTACATGTTGCTTAAATTTTATTAAAATTACACACCTTTTTTTATTTTGTAAATTTACACAAATTTTTATACTTCCAAATATTTTCTTACAACAAAAATAACTTGCATGCTTTTTTTTTGTTAGTACTTAATACCCTATAAATGAATGAAAGGTACTCCCTCCATTACACTATATACATGAGGTACATTTTGGATAAATTAATATTTCACAATATAAGATATTTTAAGGATTATGTAGTGTATTTAAATTTTTTTTACCCAAAATGCAACACCTCATGTTATGGCTCATTTCTCATATATTAGATCATTTTAGATGTCTTTCATCATGGTTTAAAGACTAAAATCATAATATGATAAAATCAGAATTTTTCAAAATTTAGGGTACTGTTCATTTGGCAAATTCTATTTTACCTGATGAATTTTAAAAATTCATAACTAAATCTAGAAAAATCATCTTGAGCTGATTCAAGTCTCTAAAATTTTCTTAGATTCAGATCTACATGGAAAGAATATAAAACAGCAACATCATTGGGCCAATTTGTACAGTAATTTCGTGGACTTTTACTGTTCATTTGGTCAATTTGCTATGTTCCAGTTTTTTGACCTCGAATTTGAAAAATTATATCTCATTCTATTCTGTTCCAAATTATGCATAATCTATGTCATTTGAAAGCTATACATGTATACTTAATGACATATTTTTATTATGCATTTATTTCACTTACTCAGGGCATAACTTTAATTTAAATCACCAAGGGTCAGAATCCAACTCTTATTGGAATAGTTTTGGGAAAACTTACATATCTCTTGTTCTATAACTCCAATCACTTCCAAATCAGCGGCATATGGATCTTAAGAAATATACCTTTTTATACATATAAACCACTGAATTTTTAGAGCTTTGTACGATTTTATATTATCCTTTGAATTTTCCAGTACTTACTTTCCAGATTTCAGTTTTCCCCGTGTTGCCCTGTTCTAAACCCTGACTTCAAAAATTCATTATAATTCATACATTTATCCAATTTAGGTACTCTTTAACTCTATGAAAAGCTTGTTCTGTCTAATTTAAAAGCATGTATAACACTTGTATAGGATACTCTATTTCAGATAGAGTTCCCCTACTCAAATCAATACTGGTCATCTCCAATGAACTTATGCCATAACTTATATGATAAGCTTCATAACACATTTACATTGACATTTAGTGCTCCAATTTCATGCATTATATCATAGAGGACTTAAAAGAATATATTCAAGGCATCAAACATGATTTATCCCGTTTCATACGAATTTATACAAATTCCCAAAACATCACGTCAAGACTTGCATAATAATATCATTCATCATTCTCTTCCTCTTTTCCTTTAGCTCTTTGCCTCCCTTGGATTTCTTCCATAACTTGGACCTATCATGTTATTATCTGGGTGATGAGATTTTGGAAATCCCAGTAGCTAGTCACATCTCAAACAATTATATTATCATGCATGCTATAAAACCTTCAAAACATCATAACAATCATTTCAAGGCATAAATCACCATATCGTTTATAAAAATTTCGGCATTATAACGACATATAAAATGGACATCCCGGGTATTATCCCTTTCGTAAAATCAGCCAATACCAGTCTCAAACATCATAAAAACAATATGGCAAGTCATCTTTCACAATCAAATATAGGAAGACAATATAATGTGAGAAAAAGTAACTATACTACCTCATGAAACTTTGTGTCTTTCCTCTTTGATTCAACCATTTCAAGGACTTCCTTAAGCTTTATCACACCCTAATGAATCACCAAATATCAAATAAATCAACTTGAACTAAGGGTTAGTTCATAAGAACTTCAAACTAATGGTTCCATGACTTTATTCAATTCATGAAACCCTAATTCTTTAAAAATTCACCAAAAAATTATTTCTAACTCAAAAATGATGAATTATACCTCTATTTCATGTAATTTTTCATGAGGAATCCAAATATGGCCTCAGAATGACCAAATTCCATTTCCAAATCAGTTACTGTTCATTCCGAATTAACTTCAAAAACCTAAAAATTTCACTTCCTTAACCTTAAGCTTTTTCATAAAACCATCACTTGTTCCTAAGGTTTTCCACCATGAGGAACTCATTTTTGGCATCAAAAACATGAAATTCCAACTCTAAGTGTGAACAGTAACTCGTCCAAAATCAAGGAAATTCAAGAAAAATTGCTACACTTTGTTATACAACAAACCACTTATATATTCATGCTTTAAATGTGTAGTCTAGCATTTCCCCCATGATTTATGGTTGGTAAATTCATTTCCTTACTAAATCATGTTTGAATGAAACCCTAAGAGGAAGAGGAAGAAAATCTACTCCATGAACCATGCTTTAAACACCATGAACTACAAGTTTGGAGTAGTAGAAGACACTTACCAACTTGAGCTCTTGAACTTCCTCTTGAGTTTCCTCTTTTCCTTCTCTTTTTTCTCTCTTCTTCCTTGAGTTTTTCTTTTCTGGTTTGGTTCTGGAAATGGACGTGCAGAATGGGTGGAAATGGGTGGTTAATGGACTTAATTAAATGGCTTAACCATTATTACTTTTTTGCTAATACCCAATTACTTTATTACATACTTCTTCAAGAAGTATTCCTAAAATAATATAATATTCTTTATGTCACATGGCTGCAGAAAAGTCACGCATGAGAGAGAGAGAAGTGTCCAAAAATTGTCCAATTTTCCTGATCCAGATGTACCTCAATCCGGGTACTTTTTAATTGTACCGATAAAATTATCTTTACAGTAATTTAGCATTTTTGGGATACAGAACTATTCTAATTTTATTTTTATATTTCCATAATTATCCTGTCCCAAATGGTATCTGTGTATGGCCCATATCTTGATCTGATTTCTTTTTAACCATCGGTAGGTTCCACAGTTTACTTTATCGGTTTACTATTACTTTTGGATACTCGGCACTGATTATTTCTTTATTCTTGAATATTAACCCTCAGTGCCATATACCATTGGACTTCTCTCGTCGAGGGCTTCGTTTTGACAGTAATTTTACATATTTATAAAATTACCCCTGACCCGGTGTTAAATTATAATTTCTGAAACTATCGGGTTATTAGGTATAATTTTCTCCAAAACTCTTTCTCCGCATAAATTTTAAAGCTTTTTAGGACATGGACGTTCTTTTCATAATTTTTTGGGGGTAAAAATATAATTTTTTCATTTTCCATTCAACCGGGAAAAATAATCTCTTTGTCCCTTTTCACCCAAAACGGTGTCTGTCCGTTTTTACATATTTTAATTTTCTTGGAATGTTACACAAAATGTCTCTTAAAAATAGGTGGAATTTAATTAATGTTGGGAAGTTTAATTTATAAGTTAACTATATTAAATTAGGATAATTTAAAAAATGTTGAAAAAATTTTCAATTATTATTACATGTACGGCAGTTAAAAATACCTTATAAACTAAAATGGAGGGAATATATGTTATTTCAAAAAATTAAAATCTATATACTTTACTTTTTATTTTCTGTTTATAAATAAAAATTTCAGTTCAAATCAAGTTTTTTCCAATTTGAACACGTAAAGCATGTTTTATGAATATACTAATCACTATATATTATTGGGAGGGGGCGTGCGTTTTGCCATTATAATTGAGAGCCAACTAATTAAATTACTTTTATAATGATTAAATTATACATATTGCTGAGGTAGTTGTTGATTCACTCCTTATTTGGAAGCATAACAGCATTTTTATCCACATCAGATGAGTTTTAACACCATTTGCAGAGGTGGACCTTTGCAGGGAAGAATTTTCAGATGGATTGAAACCACCTAAGCAAATATTTTTATAATTAGAATTTTGAAGGAGTGATTTATAGCAAAATTTAGGGACTGATTTGATAAACCACACAAACTATAGGGGTCAAAGCATTCATTTTTCCTTTTATTTTGTAGGTGATAATTCTTGGTGTTATTATTGCGAGGTATCAATGGAGAATGAGGCATAAACTAATTACAATTAATACATTAATAACAATAAATATGACTTATATCTCATAACATAGGAATTTAAATCCTGCTATTAATGTAAATACCTTATTAATGTATAATTTATAAAAATATATACTCCCTCTGATCCTTAATATAAGACCATTTTAACTGATTCACGTGGATTAAGAATTAGAATTAAAACTAATTAACTATCTCAATTTATCTGAAAATCCCAACATTTTTCTAAAACTATTCTTATTTAATCTCTTTCTTTTTCTCTATAGATACATTAAATAGGGATATTTTTTGAAAATATATAATAAATACTACCCCGTATATTGTAAAGGGTCTTATATTTAGGACCATAACAAAAGATCCTATATACGAGACCGGAGGGAGTATATACTTGCATGAGATCTTCACTTTAATAAATTTTTGAATCCCAAGTCACCTAAACTTAAAAAGAAAAAGAAAAAGAAGAAGAAAATGATGTAACTACAAATGAAATTAATCTTGTAAGAAGAAATTCATATTCTTTGATTTCAGAATTGCTAGTACTGAGCAGAATTCGGCACTATATCCTCACGAATGGGGAATGGCAGACGTTAGAACAGAATCTTATTATTGCAAATTATGAAGAAGAAGGGGCTAAGATATCTGAACAACATCAAACTCATGCAATACAGAAATAGAAAATGCAGTCCCTCAGATGAAGCATCATCAATGGAAGCCTTCATGCAAACCTCTTGCAAAAATCAAACAGACTAAATGCTAAGCATATATTTGGACTCATCCATGGAGAAAGGCCCCTTAAACAGAATGGAACCAAGATCAGAGTTGCTTCTCTGGTTGCATGAGTATGAGACTTTATCATAGGTAATAGAGTAATCTAAGTTACTCACATTCCTAAAATAGCAAAGGTCATGGCTCTTATATTTGTAAACTTGTTGTGTACTACCGAATGCTTTAACCAATGTACCATTCTTGACAGCCATAGTACTCTGAGCATTTTGCAGATTCTTGAGAGAGCTGCTTGAGAATCCAGAATTGTGACTCTCGTCAAATCCCAATATGACATTTGTAACAGATGAAGTGGTTCCATTTCCTTGATCCAGTTCATCCAAATAGAAGTATGAGGAAAATTTTCTGTTTGTTCCATCAACAAAATGAGCAGAGGAGTATGGGAGCTTAGTATCAACAGTGTCATTGAAAAGGATTGTTTGGTTTCCAGTTTCCATATTCCCATCCTTCCCAATTACCAGTGAGTTCATGTAACTAAAGTCTTGAACTAAACTGGTTGTGATGTTACCAAAAGAAGATCTCACCCACCCAGTTGATGAAATTGACCTCCTTGCACTAGTCTGGAAATTTCCATTCAAGCCTCCATAATGTGAAACAGAGGATTCAACCAGAGGCTTGACAATGAGGTTCGAAAGTTGCCCTTCGGTTTTTGTACTCTTTCTATCCAACCAAACATGCAGATTTGCATCTATGTACCAAACATTCAATGCATTTGTATCCTAAACCCTAATGAGTGGGAATCTCCATCCAATATCATCCCTAAAAATGGGGTGATTTCAATATCATAAGATGGAAGATCAAATGACCCAATTCCAGTAATGGGTCTCCACAGCAAGGGATTTAAACCTCCTGTGTAAATCACAGTAGAAGGCCAAACCCCACCAATAATCTGATCATCAAGAGTGATCAAAACCTCTCTAAATGGCCCATGCCCAGGTGTATCAGTAAGGTTGTTTGCAGCAATGTACTCATTTGGAGGATTGGAGTACCAAAATTCATCATTCTCATGATATGAAATGTAGACCTCTAACACAACCTTGGGGAATTTTGAACTTTTTCGCCTCTGTATCATTAGGATTCACAATTTCAAACCACAAACCATCATTCAATGGAAGATTTCGCGAAATGGGTAAAATTAAATCAGCTGGAAAAGCAAACCCAAAAGCTAAATCACCATCAGCTTTCGGTTCATCACTATTGAAACTCTTCACATCAGGATAAAAGTGAATGAAAATATCAACATGGTAAACCCCAGTGTAAATATCATTAACAAGATTTCCCAAATAGACAGCAAGAATCTGATTGTTCATGAGCAACGAAGAGTACCTCGTAATGTCCTTTTTAACATTCCAAACAATCCCAGTGGGCCTCGGCTCCGCCGTACAACTCCGAAGCAGCTCAACCCCACCGAGCCACACTCCGAAAATGCGATCGAATTGAACTCCTTTACAAGTCACATTCCACTCGAGAACAATCTTGGAAAACTTGCGAGATGAGTAATGTGAGGGAGGAGTGTAATTAGCGAGAACCGGGGGTTTCCCATACGTGAAGCCAAAATCGTGACGGAGAATGTGGTATGAGCAAGGCTTTGTTTGAGGGAGTTGAATGGGTTTGGTTACCTCGAAGAACTGAGTCGGTGGGGTGTCATTTGGGGACGATTCGAGCTAAGATAGACGGTCGGGTCTGATATGCTTGAACTTGTGATAGTTTATTGCAGAAATAGGGTGTTGAAGCAGGAAGAGGAAGAAGAAGATGGAGAGTTTCATCTTTTATGTGCCAAGATGATTGATTATATGCTCTATAGGAGGTTCTGTCCTTTGAGCTGAATTCATAATTTGATTCATTTGACTGTTTATACAGGATTCTGGGTCAACCAAAGTCAATATGATAGAAGTAAGAATCTGCATTGGAAAGTTTATAAAACAAAATTAGTGAATGGCATTTATTTGTTTACTTAAAAAAAAAAAGGTGAATGGTATTTGGGTATGACTGTGAATACATTTGAGTAGGCTAGGAAAAAAAATATTCTTATTACTGCCTACTTTCACTATTCACTTTGGTGGTGAGTCTTTTTACTGCCTTTATCTTCTACACCAAAATTAGGATAGGATTTCTTTATTTCGTCTGTAAGGAACGAATTTGCATTTGTTGCTCACCACTCTCATGAGCAATTCATGCTTTTTATTCAGATAAAATTTGGATCATTAAATTTTAATTTAGATAATTAAGATTTAAAGCTTTTTATTTTATTTTTTTAATAATAACATCAATTTTTTAAATGATAGTTATAAAATTATCTTTATTTTGTATTTTACATATAATAAAATATAAATATATTAAAAACATAATATAAAAATGAAATTAAATCCAAACTATCTAATTTTGATTTGAATGGCTCAAATTTTAATGAGCATTCGCTGTTCACTAAATGCAGATTTTGTACCATTTTTGTATCTCCACAACTTCTCCAAAACGTTAATCAAGTTTACAAGTTAAGTCACTTGAAAAGTGAAGTCCTGTTTCCAAGATAATGACAATAAGATTATATTATTGCAGATCTAGATATTTTGTATATTTTTTCTATATATGTGTGCCTACATTTGGATTCAAGAAAAAAGTTAATATGGAAGAAAAAAAATGATTATGAGGACCAGTTATCAAACACATCTGAATATGAAATAATCACTTATGACAATTTAACTGATTATTTTCATAAGTTACTTTTTTCAACTTATGATAATCATTTATTCTTCTATAATCACTTATTTCATTTTTTCTTCTTATTATCCACCTAATAATCACTTAAACCCCCAAATATCCAAATATATTTCTTTTCTCAAAATCACTTATGGGTTAAAAATATTCAAACACAAATCACTTTTGACATAATTACTTATTCTTAAAATATATTATGAATAAGTATTTATCATCATAATCACTTATACATAAATTAATACAAACACACCCTACATAATATACATTGGCTTTCGATCAGTTATGTTTAGACCGTTGATATTTTTTCAAATAAAAATATTAATAAAAAAATTTATAATGCCCAAATGTAATCTCAATGGCTCATATTAAATATGTATTTGATCATGGGTATGAAAAATACCTTATTAGGATAAAACCCATTTTACTATTTTCTACATGTTAAACATATTAATTTTTAACTGCTAATTGAGAATTTTCATAGTACTTACAAAAAAAAAAAGGTATCCTCCGTGTTTTTAAGGAAATGTGTAAGGGATCCACTAATTGATTTAACTGAATTTTTTAATTTAATTAGTTTGGCCAATTTAGAAAATTCAATCAATTTCAAATTTGGTCAAGCCCATAAATATTAGTTTGAATTATTTTTTTTAATCTTAAAAAATTCAAAAGATTATATTTTTATGGGTTCTCACAATGAATCTAGATCAAATTGGCTCAAATTATATGGGTTTTCACAATGACAAATCTCTCAATTCACAGCTTGAATCCAAGATCATGCTTAAAGAAATCAGGAGCTGAATAAAAAATATTTCTTATCATATTTTGACAAGAACTTTCTAATTTTTTTATCGTAATGTGCTTGCATTTTTTAACTTTACAAAAGTATATATAAACAAATATTTTTGTCTGAAATTTTTTAATTTAACAAAAAATTTATACTAAACTTAAAAAAGATTCAAACTTTATTTCAAATACGTGAGTGCCTGAGAGGAAAGGTGTTTTCATGATTTGAAGAACGAGAATCACCTTGGGCCCAAAAAAAATAAAAAACGAGAGTCACAGTGTCACTATATGCATCCATTTCTCCTTCTGTCCCACGGGTTAGAAATTTATGTCAAAATGAAAAAAAATCGCCTCAAAATTTAAAAATTAAACAATTTCAGCATTAAAAATAGATATCGCTTATGCCTTTATTCATTTCTTAATTTGTTGTGAATGAAAATAATTATGTAAAAAAATTTACTCTATTTATGCTGGACGATGCTCAAATTAAACTACTTGTACCAAATACTTCTACGGAAAAGAGTGATCGTAATTTCAAAATTGAAACTATTCACTTAATTTCAATAATACCTTTCCAATGTTTTGGAAATATTTAAATAAAATAAACATTTAACAGTAAATCATTTATAAAAATATATAATAAAATCTATAACAAATTGACATATTCATAACTCTTAAATCATGAATAGTACATTTTGTTTTTCAAATTCTATGATATACATAGAAAAATTTGACTAGTTGTTCATTATTTTGATTGATTATTTTTATTAAAAGGATATTTACTCTCTTTGATTCCAGCTTGATCTAGTTAAGTTGTAATTTACACATTTTTTGGGGCCAAAAGAATTTATTTACCTATTTTTCTTTTTATTATTGGAGATAAAATGCAACATTAATTTTACTGTCATTGGGAGAGCCATGTAGTTTTGACACACATCGATCTAGAACTGTCAATTCGGGCCGACCCGCCTCGGGCCGGGCCCAAATCGGGCCAGGCCAAAAAGCCCAAATTGAAAAATGGGCTTGGTTTTCCAAGCCCGAGCTTGCGGGATCGGGCCCACGGGCCTGCCCGCAGGCTTTTTTTAATTTTTTAATATTTTTTTATGTTTTTCTAATAAATTTTTTTATACAATAATTTAAATTAATATAATTAATTATCATCATAATTTAAATTAATACAACTAATTATCATCATAATTCATCAAAAACTAACATAATATTTAAATTTTACAATTTATATATCATTAATTAATAAAATAATATGTATTTTTTAATATTTTAAATCAAAAATAAAAGAAAAAAAAAAATATTTCGGGCTTTCGGGCCGATCTGTGGCCCGCTCAGGCCGGCCCACGATGGGCTGGGCCTAAATGGGCCGGGCTCAAAAAGCCCGAATTATGTATTTACTCCCGAAATTGAGACCCGAGCCTGCTTATTTTTTTGGGCTTTTCGGGCCGGCCCGTCGGGTTTGATCCATTTTGACGGCTCTACATCGATCTAGATTTGTCAGGCTTTGCGTTTGAAAAGATTGGCTGACTCTTTCACAGCGCCAATCACACGTGGACTAACAGTGTTATTTTTAGAAAATGTATTTAATTTGTCTGCTGTTTTATAGTAATCAGAAATTTATTAAATCTTTCAAATTTAATATGGATATTTTTATTTTTATTTTGTGTTTTGTTTATTCTAAAATTTAAATATTCAAACTATGTATATAATTTGAGTAGTTCTAGTTACGCAACTCAATCATACCACTGCTGCAGTCAGCTCTTTATAATGGAAGACCTATATATAAAAATTTTATTTTTTAAAAAATATGATATAATTCTTATTAAAAATAAAACTAATCCCTATTCTAATTTAAATTCATTAAACGTAGTTCAATTAGAATTAGATATATGTCCACTTCAAGAACAAAGGTAATTAATAGTCTTGAGGTTGTAGGTAGGTCATATTCTCATGCTTGCTCTTGCACTCAAGGTTCCCAACTTATTAGGTACGCACTGGAATGCCCATCTTATAAGACAAATAAGCATAATGCACACTTTATAATATTAATAAAGTTTAATTTTTTAACCTTACATACACTCAAATGTCACACTCTAATTATAGTGGGGATGCCGCAAGAAAAATCAATGATACTCAATAGGACTTGGAACTTCTGAACTGAAAATGATGCGATCTTATCAAATTCATTAGAAAATAGGAAGTTATAGACTTAAATAATAAAAAATGACTGATAATTTTTTTGGGTACAAAAAATTATAAAAAATATACATTAAATTTGTAAAATTACAATAAGGTATTAAGGTATCTATTTGAAATTATTTTTGATTCATGAAATGACCATTTTACCCCTCTCTTTCTTTTCCCTTTCCTTCCTCCTCCCTTCCTTTTCTCCCTCTTCTTCATCGGTTCTCACTCCTCTCCCTCCTCCCTCCTCCTCAAACATGATCATCTCCTCCCCCCACCAACCGTTGTCCCTCCTCATCCGATCTTGGGTTTGTGCTCCCTCTTCATCCGATCTCGAATTCATGCAATATATCTGCTCAATGAGATCTAGTTCGTACTTCCTTCTTGTCCGAGAAGAAAAAGCTAGTTCGTGCTTCCTCCTCATTCGATCTCGAGTAAGTTCTGGTTCAGTGGTCCATCCTCACCAAGGGTGAAGATGATCTCAATGAGATCTAGGATTCAAGTAAATCATTTTACTCCTTTTTTGCTGGGTTTGCAATACTTCTTGCTAGTGCTTCTCCCTTCCTCTTATTCTTTCTCTTTTGTTGCTTGCACCCCATTTTTATCTTCTCCAGCGAGTTCTTTTTTTGGGCTAATGTTTTTTTTTTAATTTTGATTTACTGGGTTTGAAATATTATAGATTTAGAAGTTTGTAACTTTTAAAAAATGAAAATATTATAGATCTAATGGTTGACCATCACCTTAGTTGCAATTGGCAAATTAACTGTTATTTGTTACAACTTTACTAGCGTCCATTGCAAATTACTAAACATTAGTTACAAATGAATATATTTAATTAATTAATAATTCTAACACAAAGGGGGAAGGCAGGGAAGGCAAAATGGTCATTTCGTAAAAAAAAAAATAATTTCAAATAAATACATTAGTACTCATTGTAATTTCGTAAGTTTAAGGTATGTTTTTGTAATTTTTTTACTCATAAAGATACTTATCTGTCATTTTCTCCTTAGAGAACAAGATTTGCAAAGCATGCACGAAAAATGATGATTTTTCTACTTTATACATAAAAAAAATACGTAAAAGGTTTTTCAAGTCTGATGTAACTTAAGTTCAAATTAGTTAGTAATAATGAATGCTCAAATAATTTTTTAAAAAAATGATGAGTTATTTGTATATATAAATTTGATTCAAATGCTCATTGGAGCTTCAAACAATGTACATGCTAGATTAAATTTTTTGCTTCAAGTACGAATGTCCATGACATGTTTGAATTCATGTTAGGATGATTGCAAATGCGATGAGTTTCCCACAAATGTGTGTTTGAAGAGTCACAAATGCCAACGCATAGGTTTGAAACCTATTTGAAAATCTATCTATAAACAATTAAATAAAATTAATTTAATTATTTATATATTATATTATATGTGTAATAATATATATGATATTATATATATTATAATAATTTAAATAGGCTACCCTGACAAACTTGTAGGCCAAACCAATATACTTAAATGAATCTAACTATAAGCTTGAGTTTGGTCTCTTTTGCTAAGCAGGTCAAGTGAAGTTAATTCTAAATCAAGTCAGGCCACAAGTTGATGGAGTTTTGGAAATGGGTCAAGTCTGCCTTCCATTTTTGCTTGTGGTTCAATAATTGTAGTTAGGCCATCACTACTTAAGTTCAGATCACTTGAAATAGGCCAAGGCTGCATTCCTTTTTGATTGTGGGTTCAATAATTGAACTTGGGCCATTACTACTTAAGCTTCCGATCACCGCGAAATGAGTTCTTGGGCTCTGTCTTTTTCTCTTTTCCCCACCAAAATTAAGTTCTTTTCTCTTTTGCTTACCCAACTAAATATTCTTTATCCAAACTGACACCATATGAATATTAATGTACCCTATTCTACGATGATGATACAAATTGAAAATGATTAAGGGCCTTTTTGGTTTTTCAGTTTGTCAAAACAGAATTTTGGTAGAATAGATTTTGCAATATGACTATGGTGAAAATCGGTTTTGAATTAATGTAATTTATATTTAAATATTTTACTTAAAAATAAGTTTTGATAAAAGTGGTTATATTTGGATAATTTTAATTAAATGAATTTTTAGATATGTAATAAATTTCTTTAACCACCACAATAATACTGCAAACTTGTTTGTTAATAGAGAAGTAACTCCACAACCACTTTAATTTAAACTTGGTTTTGAAAAAGAACTAAATTTCCAGTGAGATTCAATAAATATACCCAAACATATAAAAAGAAAAAAAAATCCAATTTTGGGCCAAAACTTAATTTCTAATGTGAAATCAAACAAGTACTAAAGGTGATATGTGTAAACAATAGGGCTGTGGCTAAAATATTGGGCCTTAAGCCCTTAAATAACAAAAAAGAAGTCTTACATCCTCTTCCTCTTCATACCTTATGTAGTTGTTTATCAATTTATTTTTATACATATTTTATCAATTTATTTTTTTTCTATTAAAAGCCAATTTGAAAAATTTTTACAATATAAAACATTTTTTAGTTGAATTATAAAAATTTAGAACTGTAGATGCAGAAAATACATTGCAATAATCTAAAAAGTTTTTGACTTTTAGAAAATATTCTAATATTGATAATTTTTTAATTTATTTTTAGAACTGAATATATTGAGAAAATTGTTAATAGAAGAAATCAATAGTCCAATAGAAGTATTAAACTATATCAAAAGAGTTTTTTTTTTTTCAGATACATGCATTATTTATAGAATATTATTGAGAATAGATGTGATGATTGCTATCAAAAGAAGTTTTACAAAATTAAAATTGTTTAAATCAGACCTAAGATCAATTATATTATGAGATAGATTGAATAAATTAAGCAGTTTATATATTGAGAGTGAAATATCAGAATTGCTTATTTACAAAAATTTTGATAAATGATTTTGCAACTCAAAAAGCTATAAAAATAATATGAAAATTAATTAGTTATAAAATAGGCTCAAGTATTAAATGAGTTATTCAAAATTTATAATTTCACTATGAATAAGGTGTATGTTTTTTATTTTTTTCTTGTATTTTTTAGAAAAAAAAAATGTAAAATACTTTAAAGATGCTATAAATTTTTTATTCTTTTATTTTTTTAAAATATTTTATAAAAAACAAGTTTATCAAACCAATTTTTTATTTTTTTAAAATAGAAAAATAAAAAAAACTGTTATAAAAACATCAATCAAATATGTTCTCATATCTCTCTCAAAATTTTTTTTCTTCCAACGAAAGAATATGAATCTCTCTAATTCAAAATGACTATTATATAGATAGGGCCTTAACTACAGTATACCATATTCTCAACAAATCCTACATGCATAAATCTGTTCCTTCTTTTTATTTCTCTCCAGCTTTTGGTACGTCCCCTAAAAAAAATATTTCAAATCCCGTACTACGTGCACATTTCTGACTTCGGACAACACATCAAACGTGTTAATGATGGTTCTTTTGTCTCCTTTTGTCTTTTGAGAGAATTTATGTTTCCTCCGACCTATTAAATTTTTTTCAAATAAAATATAAATTGAGTAGATCCAGAATTTTTTTTTACTCCTCCAAACATTGTTGTTAGAACGTTGGTTCGATAGTTGGACCAGAAATCGATACCTAGTCTGACTTAGTTAAGTTACATAATTACCATTATTCAGAACTGGTAAGAACCGATCAAACTGGTCTTAAACTGGTCTTATATTATTTTTTTCCAATTTTTTAAAAATATTTCTTTTGATTTTTAAGATAAAATAACATCATTTTTAATATAAAATATTTTTTATATATTATAATATTATATAAATATTATTATAATATATAACTATTAAAAAGTATATATTTACTTAATAAATAATATAATAATAGATTATTAATTTATTATTTTAAACTTAAAATATGATTATAGATGAATATTAACTTATTTAGATTTAAATATTGAATTATGAAACTTATTAATAATTTTTTTGTGGGGAATAATATATTGATAATTTAATATTTTTTAGTTTGAGACTTTGATTAATTTATAAAATTTGTTTAAACTTATATTATTTATTTTAAATATATTATTTTAATTACTACCGGTCCTATTCTGATTCGATCTGGTTGAACCATTGAATCTTGAATCAGTGTCTTGTCTGGCTTAATGTCCGATTCAATTCTGACAACATTGCCTCTAAAACTCATAAAAATAAAAGTTAAACTATTTTTTCTTCTCACTTTAATAATTATATTTTCATTTTAAAAAAGTTTAAATTTTTAAATGGACACACTTGTCAAATGAGTAACATGTATAGAGACGCATGTCATGTACATGCATGTAATTGATCCGCAGTCATGTCTTGCATACAACAGATCATCGTTATAGGGTCATAGTAATGTCTCAATCAAAATCAATAGAATTTATAAATATGAGTGATGGATTCCCAAACTAAATGATTCAGAAGTTTAGATGTCATATACCATGTTATGTATGTGCTTTTTATCTTTTCGAAAATTGCGATTGTTGTTGACATGTGTGCAGAAGCACTCATAGAATAAAGATTCCAATATTGGTCCCAAAAGAAAATTAAGTTTACAATTTTTTAACTTTTGTCTTTTTCTTCTTAATTTGTCCCTGGCAAATCAAACCAACCAACAATGACCTCACACTTGGAAAATATAAACAAAATCCAACAGTTGTTGTGCACAGTAGCAGTAGCAGGTCTAGAGATTTCTGACTTGGTAGGAAACAGATGAAGATTTGGTTTCATTTTTCTGAATGATATATAGATATTTTCAATCTGCCTGTAATCTCTTCTTCTTCCTTGATTTGGCTGGTAGGTATTATCAAAAACTTGTCAAACATGGTGTTAATCTCCTACTATATATTTTCAGCATTAATTAGACGCGTAGACATTTGCCTTCACATTGTCATACGTACAATCAAAGTTCGGATAGTATATAAATCCATGGCAGGTATAAATCAAACACTTGTCAAACATGCATGTCATCTCCTATGTTTTCTCAAAATTACACGTGTTGACAATTTCCTTCCTGTTGTTGTTAGCACTGTCAGAAACTCAAGATATATATAGTTCTTCCTTCATAGAATTTTTTATCCTAATCCAACATATAATTCTTTATAATATATAAGGTAGTATTTATTATATAATTTTAAAAAATATATTTATTTAATGTATTACAAAAAGATAGAGAAAAAAATTAAATAAGGATAATTTTGAAAAAATATTGTAATTTTTAGAAAAATTGAAGTAGTTAATTAATTTTAATCTTATCCTTAATCCACATAATTTGATTAAAATATTCTTATATTAAAGATCAGAGGGAGTAGTATATAAAAATATACTACCTCAGCATATTAAAAATGTATATATACTATCTCAGCATATGTAGTGAGTTAATGACATATATTAAAAAAAGAATTAGAAGTTAGTATATTTGATGCTATTTTATGTTTCTTCAAAGAATGAGGGCAAAATATCGAAGGATCACTTAAACATGCAATAATGCAACAAAGCACGAGTATTTAAATATGTGTGAATCGTTTCATATATAATCTTATAAAGTAGCTTAGCCAGGTTAAAAACAAGTATATCAATTTGGAGCAGCCAAAACATTTCATTAATCTGCAAAGAATTATATATGAAGCTTATATGTCAATGAAAAGTTATTTCTTAGCTATTGGTGTGGCTAAGATTTATAACCCAAAATTTCACAAGTATACAGACCAATCAAGTAGTAAAAAGGTTAGTCCAGTATAGTCCTACAGGAAATTTTATGAATAAAATTGTGTAATAGATAATTCCTTTTCAGTGCCAAATCTTTTTACTTGTTTAATCCTTCATTCCCTCCTCTATGTTTGGATAAGAATCCTAGGTTTCATGCTCTTTTGGTTTTCAGGTAAAGAAGAAGCATGTATAAAAGGATATGTGACGTTATAAAATTCATCTAAGGTCCTAGAAATAATATCAATCACAGGAGATGAGAATCAGTTTCCCACCATTATAGCACGTGTCTTCCCATCAAATCTCAATTTAATTTCCCCCTTATTAATTTCAAAAACAATCTTGTTCCAAAAAAATTAAAAAATAAAGAATGAGATGAAAGAGTTTAAGTAATATATATGATCAGAATAATCTCATTAACAAATGTTTCTTCTTCTCTTTATTTAATTTAAATGAACAAAAAAATACATTAAATAGAAATGCTATCATCAATATATTATATAAAAAAATAATCCAATATTTTTAGTTTATTGTTCAATTACTATTTACCCTGTTTTTTCAAATTGCATGCATGTTCTAGAAGAGTTTTGAATACACTGAACAACCAGCATGGAAACAGATCTTCATAGAAACTGTCGACGTATCAGAGTCACATGCATGCCTCGGCTGCATCATTTTAAAACGGATAACATATTTATTTATAAAGTTAATTCTCTGTATATAATGTTCCAGACATGGTGATAGCTTCATGCATGGAACGAGCAATTAATGGCTCTAGAACTCAATGAAAACCTTTACCTCTGTGTCTTTTGGTGCCTCATATTCACCCTCATTGCGTTTAGGCTCACAAGAACAAGAAGCAAACCCAATCTGCCTCCGTCTCCTCCTAAATTACCCATCATTGGCAATCTTCATCAGTTAGGCACTCTCCCTCACCGTTCTTTCCGATCTCTCTCAGAAAAGTACGGCCCTATCATGTTTCTGCGCTTAGGTCAGACTCCAACTCTGGTGGTTTCTTCTGCAGATCTTGCCAGAGAAATGGCCAAAACCAATGACATTGCTTTCTCCGACCGTCCTTCAAAAACAGCAGCCAGAATCCTTTTCTATGGATGCAAGGACGTGGGTTTTGCGCAATACGGCGAAGAGTGGAGACAGAAAAGGAAGATCTCTGTGGTTGAACTTCTAAGCACGAAACGGGTCCGATCCTATCGTTTCATCAGAGAAGAGGAAGTTTCAGAACTGGTTAATAAGATTCGGGAAGCGTGCACGAAGAATGATGGGTCGACGTCTGTATCGATAAATCTAACTCGATTGCTGGTTGCATCTTCAAACAACATAGTGGCTAGATGTATTTTTGGTCACAAATATGAAACTCAGGATGGTAAAAGTAGCAGCAAAAGCTTTGGAGAGATAGGAAGGAAAGTCATGCATCAATTTGGAGAGTTCAGTTATGGGGATTTTTTCCCTTCGTTGTGGTGGATGGATGTTGTTACAGGACTAGTTCCAAGAATGAAAGTTACTCTCAAACAATTAGATACTTTCATGGATCAAGTAATAGCGGAACATAGGAGTGAGAGCAGAAATAATGAGAATAAGGACTTCGTGGATATTCTACTTCAACATCAACGAGATGGCCGTGGTGACTTTGATCTCTCCCTGGATAGCATCAAGGCGATACTAGTGGTCTCTCTCTCTGTCTCTGTCTCTCTCTCTCTCTAATAATTTACGTATAAAATATATCAAAGAGAGGTTAAACATTTTCGATTTCGAAAATTGCAGGATTTGTTTGCGGGAGGAAGTGACACTACTTCAACTACTCTGGAATGGGCTATGGCAGAGCTTGTGAGACATCCTGGGAAAATGAAGAAAGCTCAGGAAGAAGTACGAGGAGTGGTGGGACACAAATCAAAAGTAGAAGAAAATGATGTGAATCACATGGGCTATGTGAAATGTGTGGTGAAGGAGACTTTAAGGTTGCATCCTCCTGGCACTCTTCTAGTTCCAAGAGCAACAAATTGCAGTGTGAAACTAGGAGGGTACGATATTCCACCCAAAACAACGGTCCTCGTGAATGCATGGGCGATTCAGAGGGATCCTGATCTTTGGGAGAGGCCTGATGAGTTCATTCCTGAGAGATTTGAAAACAGTGAAGTTGATTTCAAAGGCCAAGACTTTCAGTTTATACCCTTTGGTTTTGGGAGAAGATCATGTCCTGGACTTCCATTTGGGGTTGTATCGATTGACTATATACTTTGTAATCTCTTATATTGGTTCAACTGGAAGCTGCCTGCTGGAACAACTATAGAGGGCATAGACATGAGAGAGACCAACGGTCTCACTGTCAACAAGAAGCTACCACTTCTTCTTCAACCAATTCCATACACCTTGTGCCCTAAAGCTTAGATCTTAATCGTTTTCACTTTTCTGTAATCAAGTGTGGCTGATGTAAGCTGATAAATTACTCTGGTGTGTTTTGTACCTTCTACCTAGGGAAGAGTAGTTTAAGCTTAAATACTTTGCATTGTAATTTCAAGTGTTATTATGTTTCCCACTCTGAACCCCTTTGTTTCATTTTAGTCATATGATATGAATTATGATCATAGGCTTCATCGATATCTGGAGTTTTGAAAGTGTGGATCATCTGAAGGAGACTTTTTCTGTGTGTGCCTGTAGGGCCGCCTTATTAATGAAGGAGGAAAACGCTGTGTTTCAATTTTCTTTTCACTTTCCCGGTAGGGCCGTTTTGTTAAATAAAGTTGAAAACGCAGCATTGTTTTCCTCTTGACCTGACTTCATAGCCACTTTAAAGAACAGAATCTACTTCAGATGATCCTAATCTTCCATTTTTACTGATCAGCTGTCATTCCAATGTTGTGCGTATGAATTGAAAGGCATTTGATATAATTAGACATAAAATGATTATACTAATTACTTAAATTTACTCTCTCGCTCTCAATGAATAAATTTCCTTCCATGAGTAATTAATGAGTATAATATTTGTATAAATAATGAGTATTATTTTATTAACAAATCTATTAAAGTAAAAATATTATTTATTATAGTTAAATACACTAATTTCTCTTATATTTTACCTTAATTACATAGATATTCCTCTATTTTAAAAACTTATATAAAAGCTCCCTTAAAATTAAAAGTTGTATTACACAAACTTCCCCTTTATTTTTTGAGATTTTTTTTTCCATCCACCTAATGATTAATTAGCAGTTAAAAAACTTTTTCTAGACTAAAATATCCCTTTCTAACACACACACACACATATTTATTATTTATTAATCATATAAACATATTATCTGGCCAAATTTCTTCAATTCAAATATTTTTCAAATTTTTGACATTTAGTAAAAATGACTAATTTTGATCATATTATAAAATTGGCTAATTCTATAATTTAGTTTTTTGGAGATATGTATTTACTTATTTATTTAGTACTACATCCGGTTCATAAAAATTGTTACTTTAGTGTTTTTGATATTTTTCATAATGTTTGTCATTTTAGAATTTTAATAAAGTATTAATTACTTATTTTACTGTTTAATCTATGTGTGCAAGTAGGTGACAGGTGCGTGCACTGTGCGTAAATAAATTGGTAAATAAGAAATTTAAAATAAGAAAGGGTAAATTAGTAAATATGTTTTATTTTGATATATTTTTTAATTATCAAAATTTTATTTTTAGAATCTTTTATAAACATTCCTGAGAAAATTAGTAAGTTTGGACTAAAGTGCATATTTTCAAATTAAAAAAGCTCTATAATTAAGATAAAATAGAAAGGATGTCATACTATTTTACTCCATTATTTAAAATCTTCAATTCCTAGTGCTATACTATATTTTCACTTTTACTCAAGGATCAGCTTCCACAATTTCAATTGTGTTACCTTCTCGGTTCACTAGCTATTTCATTATTGAGATGATTAGACTCATTATTGAGATGATTAGACTCATTAGAACATTTATGGGCTTTGGTTTACATTTTTGTTGTAATACCTTACTCCCATACATCTCATAATTTGACCAAATACTTCAAATATAGACCAAAACATAGCTCAGACATCTCAAATTGACCTTCTAAAATATCCGGGCAGCAGAAAAATACCACAAAACACCTTGAGAACACTAGATAGCCGAAACAGAGTATAAGGCTATGGCCACTTCAGTACCGACACGGCACTAGTGCTCTCGGGTTTCAAAACTGTCAAAATTAAGGGACTGGCACCGCGGCGTGGCCCTAGCGCTGTGGCGCCCTCTGCTAATATCATATCAAAATCTCAAAGTCTTGGGGCGAAATTCTGACACGCACAACATCTTGCTCTGACCTCCGATTGAGCTGATTCCAACTCTTACAGGTCAATCTTGTCACAATCTATCCATAGACACCAAATTCACTCAAATTCATCTCAGTATGGAGATTTTGAATACCTGACATCATTTTAGCCACTTTTTGACCAAAACTTGCAACTTTCCACCTCCAATTACTACTAAAGGTAATTTAACCATTATGGACTTTTTACACAGGTGCTAAATGACTTAACTAACTTGTTCAAAGAGGTTTCATCTCAAAGAAACCACTCCTATGGGATTTGAATCGCTTGAACCCAAAATCCTCATAATGAGCTACATGTCTTAAACTCACATACTAAGCCCAAAACCACTTTGGACTCCCTCATATGGCCATTCCAAACACACATACACCTACTTCAAGCCTATACTACCAATCTCATTTATATCATCATTATCAAGGTATTAAAAACTGGATTAATCATTGAACCAGATGAGGCAATGGTTCAATGTTCAGTGGTCGGACCGGGGTCGGACTGGTTGTGAATAAATTAATATATTTTTAATAATATAGTCAATTGATATTCTATTTTCATATTATTTGTTAGGTAAATTTATCATTATTAATCATTATATATCATAATAATACTTATAACATATTATAATATAGAAAGAAAAAAATTTATACTAAAAATAATACTACTTAGTACTAAAAAAAATGTTATTTTATTTAAAAAAATATTTTAAATTTTTTTTTAAAAAAAGTCGGGACCGGTTCAACCCGGTTTTGTACTGGTTTTTGACTGGTTCCCATAAATTCTGATCCCCCCTGGTTTTCAGTTACTACCGGACCGGACCAGGGGCCGGTTCTCGGTCAGACCGTTCGAACCTGCTGATCTGGTCCGGTTTTTTATACAATGATCATTATATATTCATCATATATCATCACCTATACAACATCATCCCTTTCACCCAAACATGCCTAAGCACATACATCTATGTATTTCTAGGATGCATATACAGGTAACCAACCATAACAAACTACTTGGCACAGTTTAACATAAACTAAGTTGCAAACTACCAATTAAACTTAATATTCCTGAATGCTGCAAGACCTGCGACACTTTAGTTTTTTGTCAGACTAGTACTAGAGTCATCACCTGAAAGGTTAGTCATGGGAAGAGGGTGTGAGACAGAGTCTCAGTAATAGGGACAAACACACACACATATATATCATCAATATCACACACATATACAAATGATGCAGTGTAATGCCAATGTTATGATATGCATGTCTTCCTTTACACAGCTAAAACCACGAGTTGATGCCATAACAGGACATTTCGTATAGGTGATTCTCTTCCAATAGTTGGTGAAGACTGATTTCAGGACTTCGCCAATCTCACCTCACACTAATGCAACCAGGCCAAAGGTTACACTTGTTCTCGGGCCTTGGCTCTCCTTCCCCTGGACCACCTCGAAATGGTGGTGATTTAGGGAATGTGCAGTCCACTACTGCCTGGCTCTCTGAGCCATGGGAGAGGATTTGACGGTAGGGATCCCATCCTTATCCTCCCTTATCATATATCATCATCTTATATCATATCATCATATATCATATCGTCATCACCACCCGATCCACCATATATTTCACAATGTCATGTGGTGATACTCATGTCATATCATCATATAATTATTAACATCATCATGTATCTCAATGTCATGCTATGCCATCATGTAATGTCACATCATCATCATATGATCATCATCATACTCATCATCATCACATGTTCACATCATGCATATCAACGAATATATGTATCGTCATCATATACTATCTTGTCTAGCCGTGTATATACCTTGATATGTAGAAAAACCATACACATACACATAATGATATTGTGGTATGAACGGAGACATGCATATATATATAAATTAAAATATAACACATACACAAACATCCAGTTACCTCAAATTACTGACACCGTTCATACAGAGGTTTAGGCAAGCCTCCGGAGCACCTATCAAGAACCATATGCTTCCAATTAGCCAATCAATCACTACAACAACATAATACCTTTAATTAATATAATTCCAATAATGCTAAAATCCATAATCTAGTCGTCCAAGCTTAACTCGGAGTTCTAACGATATACACACATACCAATAAACCTTAAACTACCATTCAAACACACCAACACATGCAACTTTGAATTTCCATTTCTTTTCCCAAATTTCAACTTAGAGTTTTACACAAACCTATCATAATCAAACCAAAACTCAAACCCAAAGCTTCCTAACACTACATAACACTTCTACAATACTAGATTAAGCATTTTAATCGGTGGATTCTTCCTCAACTCGAAAACCCACATACTCCCACTGATTCCAAACCAAAAACCAAAGAGAAAAGAGAGGAGGGAAGGTTAAAGATCACTTACCAACCAAGATTGAAGCTCCTAGAGTCCAGACATCATCCCCCTTGGCTAGATTTCTCTGCCCTAGCACAGCTCATCATCATTCCCTCCATTTTTTCTTCTTCTGTCTGACTGGAATGAACCTAATTTAAACATAATTTTCTATGCTTGCCGCGGTGAGTTTACTGGAGCCACATGTGTTCTCAGTCTAGATATTTTTTAGGTTGCCACATGTGTCTCACTACGGCGGCCCTACATCTTGCCTGGTCGTGGCCCCTTCTTTGTCTCAGATATTGAATTCGTCCCATTTTGATCTTTTTTTCAATTCTGCTTCCACCGGTCCTGCATATATCATCAAGCATATTCTTTGTTAGCTCGTGACTATGTTCAGGGCAGTCTAATGATGGTTGTCACATTTGTAAACCAAACCATGATTTCTATCCATCATTTTTCCTCTTTTTATCTAAACAGATTTGTGGTAAACTTCTCTACTTTTATCCAAATTTTATTTTTGTAAACTATGATTATTCTAACAGACATTTTACAAAAAAAGTAATCTAAGCAGGTACTAAAATTTTGTTGACAAACAATTGATCTAAAAACTCATTGAAGTCAACATAGGACAAGAGTGCTTATAAAAACTTTCATGTGAGATTATAGAAAAATAAGATCTTCAAACAACTAATTAATCCCAGAATGTTTGTTAATTCTCACATTGTGGTACTTTTTAGAAACTGTAATAAATTTGTAAGTTTTTCTTTTTAAAAAAATGAAACTTAAATTTGTAATTAAAATAATGAGATCATAGTTTCAAATTCACATAATTAAACAAACTAAAACTTGAACCCGATAATATGACGGTAAAACTACATTTTTACTTCTTTCCACTAATGTAATATGAATTTAAGTTTTTTTTTTCTGAAATCTCTATGTTTTATGTTTATGCACATCCATACTCACAAATATGGGTATGCATGCGCAAACTACAATGAAAAAGAAAATTTATGACAAAAAATTCATAAATCTATCTAGAAAGTTTTTCATAGTAATTGGGGAGTCATCAAGGTTATTAATGGGTACTAAATCACGAAATAGTGAGAAAATTCATGTGGTGTGGATTTATGTGGGAAATTTACCGATTTGTAGTGAAGGTGGGAGCTTTTGGCATTATATGGGCACTCATGGAATTTATGGGTTTTGTAGGAAGTAATGCAAGGCAGGAACTAGCTAGGTACGAGAAGTGGGAAAAAAAATAAGAAAGAAACCAAGTTGAACAATGCTATAACATAGGTTGAGTGTTGTTGCGAGAAAATGTTGAAAATTCCACAGAGGAGATTTGCTGTAGCATATACATTCGCACAAAACCAAAATGCACATCAGTGCTAAATGACATAAATTGATGGGAGTAGTGTTATATTTTTTAAGAGAGTCATGTTGGAACTCACTCTGCACCTTGGAGATGGCTTGTGGTTCAAATGGAAGAGGATTAAGGCTTTGGAGTATGGAGGATAGATGGATTAGAAGAAATTTTGGCTCTAATTACTAATTTTCTTTTTCCTTTCTCTTCTTTTTGATATACTTTGTGTTGGGTTTGATTTGCTAGGTATTTTATTCATTGATGTTCTAAATGCATAGCTACCTTTTGTTTTGGATTGTTATTTCTTTTATGATTTAGGGACCATTTGTTTAAGCTTAAAAAAAGTAATTTTTAAATTATTTAAAAAAGTAATTTATTATTTAGAGATTTTATTAAAAGCGGAAGTTATTTTGCATTTGATTATAATCATAAAAACACTTTATTAAAATGCATTGTATGGTTGACGATAGTGATAAGCTAGCTATGGGGTAAGACCCAAATACTAGTAACTAGAGGCCAGTGACTAGTGGCTGATGGTGGCAATTGGTGGCCTGTGCCTAGAGATGGTAGCCGATTATCGGTTGTAACATCCTACCAAAACAAACCTCTATTCTTGACCAATTTCTTTGATCACTAACCAAACACAACCCAAACACCTCAAAATCACTTCCTAAACCATCAGAGTAGCGAAAAAACACCGAAAGACATAAAAAAAAGGGGCTGTAGCCTGCTATAGTATCAACGTGGCCTAAGCCAGGTAGTAAAGCTTGGCGCCATGGTCAAGTTACTGGTATCGCGGCGCTAGCATCAGAATTCATATAAGCAAATTGCTGATTTTTTGAGCTAACTTTTGATACGCATAACTTCATACTCTGATCTCTGATAGACTTGATTCCAACTTATACAGGTCACTCTCATCATAATCTGGCCACGGGCACCAATTTCACTTAAATCTAACTTTATTTGGATATTTTGGACACTCATCACCATTTTAGTCATTTCTTGACCAAAACTCACAATCTATCATCTCTAATTGCCACTAACGGCAAATGGACACTCAGGAGCCCTTCACGTAAGTCCTACTCGACTCAACTAACTCGTTCAAAGAGGTTTCATCTCAAAGCAACCACTCATCGGAAGATTTGATCCCCTTAAACCCCATCAGCACACACATATAAACCATTCATGACACCTATCTATATCTCACATATCATCCATCAACATCAATATTATCATAATATGCAGCCAATACTCGCAGGACACTTATACAAACCTCATTATACTACATACCAACAATACTCCCCAGGAATACTCAAAACAGGCAATACACTCAATTACAACCCACTTGGCATAATATTACATAAGCTAAATTACAACTACAATTATACTTGGGATTTCTGAAGATGGAGAGGCCTGCAACTCGGTGGTCCTCTTTGAACTAGTACCAAAGTCTTCACCTAAAATATTAGTCATTTAGGGAGGGGGTGTGAGATAATGTCTCAGTAACTGGGACAACCACACATATACTATAATATCATTAATACTACACATGTATGCAAATGATACAGTACAATGCCAATGTCATGAGATGTATATCTCCCTTCACACGGTTAGAACCACAAGCTGTCTTCAGAATATGACATTTCGTATAGGTGATTCCCTTCCAACAGTCAGTGAAGACTGATTCTGGGATATCACCAAGCTCACCTCCCACTAATACACCTGACCAAAGATAATACTAATGTTTGGATCGTGGCTCTCCTTCCCTTGGACCACCTCGAATTGGTGGTGATTTAGGGAAGATGCAGTGTACTGCCACCTGACTCCCCTAGCTATAGAATAGAATTTAGCGATATGGATCCCATCCTTATCCTTCCTAATCATATATATATCATTGTATATCATAGTCCACTGCCACCTGACTTTCTCAAGGAGACTCAAGGAGAGGATTTAGTGGAAGGAATTTTTCATCATATCATCATATCGTATATCATCATCACCACCCGATCACCATATATTTCACAATGCCATGTGGTGATACTCATGTCATATCATCATATAACCATAATCATCATGATCTCAATGTCATACTATGCATCATATAATGTCACATCATCCTCATCATATATATAATCATCATCATAATCATGCCATGAGATCACATGTAATTCCATACTCATCATCATCATGCATTCACATTATGCCACATCAACATATGTACATCATCATCATAGACTATATCATCTAGCTGTGTTACCATGATATATATAGAAAATCATACACATACACATAATGATATCATGATATGAACGGAGACATGCATATATATATATATCAACATATAAGATAAATATACAAACACTCGGTTACCTTAGGTTGTCAATATTACACACAAATCCTATAAGCTCCTCGAATTTCTAACCAAATCATGAGCCACACCCTTCCAACCAACCGATTATACACTATAATAATATAATACCTTTAATTAGCATAACACTAAAATCCACAATCTAGCCTCTCAAGCTCAACTTGAAGTTCTAACAACATACACACATATCAAGGAACCCTAAACAACTATTCAAATACACACCAATGCATACAACTTCGGATTTCCACTTCATTTCCCAAATTTCAACCTAGAGTTTAACTCAAACCCATCATAATCCAACCAAAACTTATACCCAAAGCTTTCTAACACTACATAATACTTCTACAACACTAGATCAAGCATTTTAATCGGTTAATTCTTCCCCAAACTCAAAACTTAACCTAGTCTCACCGATTTACAATCCAAAACCAAAGACAAAAGAGAGAAGAGAAAGCAAGATCAACTTACCAACCATTTAGCAAGCTTCTAGAGGCTGAAAATCATCTCCCTTGGTTGGATCTTCAAACCCTAATAAAGCCTCCTTGATCTCTCCTCCGTTTCTTTTCTTTCTGGTCGTCTGAAATGGTCTTGATTTAAACAAATTTTTTGACTTTCGCCACGGCGCCAATAACCTCGCTGCAGTGCCAGTGTTCTCGATCCCAATATTTTTCAGGTTGCTACAGGTCTCCAGCTGCGGCGGCCCTGCATCTCACCGTGGCATGGCTTTTCTTTGTTTCAAATATTGAATTTGTCCCATTTTGATCCTTCTTATGGTCTTGGTTCCTCCAGTCCTACACACATCATCCAGGTTACTTCATGTTAGCTCGAACTATGATCGGAGTAGTGTAATAAGGGTTGTTACATTGGTGGCTGGGGTTTGGCGATGGCGGTTGGTGGCTAGTAGTCAATGGTGGTGATTGGTGGCTGATGGTTGGTATGGGTAATAGGTGGTTAGCAGTCGGGAGCTAGTAGCTAATAACCAGTGATCAGTTATAGCAATTGACAACCAATGATGGTGGCTAGTGGCATGAGGACTGGAGTAGTGGCTGATACCCAACAAATGGCTGTGGCAGCTAGTGGTCAACGATTGACGGTGGTAGCCGGTGGCTAGGCCTAGTAGTGGCGGCTAATGGCTAACAACCGGCTAAGCAGCCAAGGGCTAAAAGCAGCAATCAACGATGGTAGTCAATGATCGCTGAATTGTTTGGGTTGGCAGGCATCGCTCACGTGCTATCAAATAAGTGGAAAGTGCTTTCAGAGTTTTAGTTCCTCTCAAAATAATTAGAAATATACTTTTTTTAAACTTTTGATTATTTTCAAAAGTTTAAACAAACATCTTAAAATTTCTTAAAAGTGCTTTTTTTTAATTAAAAAAAAGCACATTTTTCTTTAAAAAAAAAAGAAGCTTAAATAAACGGGTCCTAATTCCATTTGCATTAATATTATGTTTGTTGATTCAATTATGTGCTTATTGTCCTAAAACATTGAGAAATCATTTTGGGACTGATTTTGGCTTTTATAATAATGCTATGAAATAGAGTATTTGGAATATATAGTCTATTGAATAGTGTACGACTGGATATTTAGTTATAATTGGATAGCTTGATTTACTTATAGGATAGGAATACCTACTAACCCTACATGCATGATCATATTAGGCTTGAGCTCAATGAGTCTATTTAATTAATCAATGAAGGAACTAATGTTTAATATAATTGGAATGTCTTTTAATGATGCAAAAGATACTATTAGGTAATTAAGGGACTTAAACTAACAAACTATAATATTGATTTTACTCAAGGGGAAAAGTTTGACATTAAGAAATAATTAAAATTATAATAATCCAAATCATTAATTAAGTTCCAAAGTTACCATGCATTAACATTAATTACAGCTTCCATTTTAACTATTGTGATTTAACATTTTGTATATCAAATTTTTGGCGTCATTGTTGAGACATGCATGCCAAACTATTGATGATGATTCACTTCTCCAAATGTCAACATGCATGTCGTTTTTTTGTTTCTTTTCCTTTGAAACTGACACCATGCAAACACATGCAAACCTGCATGCACTAATTACTTGATGATTCTTAAAAAATTTGTTAAAAGTGGTTAGCCTTCTTTGAATCTTTTTTCCTTAAATACTTATAGTATTGTTTCCTAATTTAATGATACTTATTTATTATATACAATTAAAGGAGGGACACAATTAGAAGAATTTATTAAATGTACTAGAATTTTTTTTCTTATAATTTGGAACCAGGTATCTCCCATAAAGAATATATAATACGTGGAGACACTTGTCAACACACATGCACCCTCGTCCCAAGAGAAGAGACGCGTGTCTATATATGCTTGTAAATCTCTTCTGCATTGTACGAAGTAATGTTTACATCAGGATAGTATAAAAATGTGTGATAGAATCAGAAAACATACAACCACTCGAAAGTTTCGACCCTAGGCCGTAGCTGCTTGAAACCTAGGCCATAGCTTTTTGAAATACAGGTGAGAGTATAAAGGATAAAAATGTTTATGATAATTTATTTATTTATTTTTTTAGCTTAACATTTATCAAAGTATTTATATATTATTTACTAAAAATATTCTTCTATTAGTCGCAAATTCAAATTCACATCTTAGAAAGATATGTGTCATATATTTATTTTGTGAAAAAATTAGAAGGTATTTTTTTTAAAAATGATTTTATAATAAAAAATGATTGAGTTAAGTGGTAAAAGACTCAATACTTTTTAAATAATGTTTCAAATTCAAGCATTATAAAATAAAAAATTATGTTGAGAGAGGTAAGCATATAGAAAAAATAATTTTATATATTCTCAATTTTCAGGTTATATTTGTCATTAAAAAATTTACAATAATTTTTAGTCATTAAAATTATCTATTTTTATTTTATAATATTTATAATATTTTGCAATTATCATTTAATATTTTTATTTTAAAAAAATGCACTAGAGTAATTTTTACGAATAAACTTATTCATTTTTAATTTAATTTTATCTTTTGTATGGAAGGGAACATCTTATTTAAATATTTGTTTCTGTCTTGTGTCACGAGCCATGTTCGGAGGAGAAGAATTTTTTTTTATGTACCATATAATATTATTACATTTTCTGCTGGGAAGTGTCGGCATTCATTAGTAAAGGTATTAAAAATTGGATCAGTCATTGAACCGGTTAAAATATTGGTTTGAGGTTCAATGGTTTGATCAGAGTCCCACTAGAGTTAGACCGGTTGTAAATAAATTAATATATTTTAAATAATATAGATAAAAAATATAAAAAATATTTATCCATGATAATAAAATTAATATTTAATTTATGATGAAAAATAAATTTCATAATATATAGAAAATTTGAAATATTATTAATAAGTTTCATAATATAATATTAAAATCTAAAGAAATTAATATTTATCTATAATTATATTTTAAATTCAAAATAGTCAATTGATATTTTATTTTTATATTATTTATTAAGTAAATTTATCATTATTAATAATTATATATTATAATAATACTTATGCCATATTATAATATAGAAAGAAAAAATTATATAAAAAATAATACTACTTAGTACTAAAAATGATATTCTTTCATCTTAAAAAATATTTTAAAAAATTTAAAATAAAAGAAAACAGCTCGGCCGGTTCAAACTAGTTTTGTACCGATTTTTTTACCAGTTCTTGACTGGTTCATCCCGATTCCGAAATTCGCCGATTTTTACCTGTCACCGAACCGGACCAGAGGTCGGTTCCCGATCCGAGTCCCATCGGCCTGTCGGATCCGATTTTACATACAATGTTTATTAGGGTTCATTATTTCGTCTTTCAAAAGTACCCATTCGTTGTTTGAGTTTTCTCCATAATACTAGAAGTTATTTATTTATTTATTTATTTTTTGCCAGGATCTGTACTTTTAGGCCAGATCTGATATGTTTGAATTTAATATATAATAAAATATTAAAAGATAAAAAAATTAATCTTGCGGTCCAAAACTACAATCAAGAGAGGGAGAGTTCAAACACAGTGAAAAAAAAAGAACTGGACTATCCTTCCTTACTGTGTTGGCATACAATAGCCTAATATAACTCCTGCGTGTAATCTCTTGGGAATCATAATCATTTTTTTACTTGAAACTTACACTTTGAATTAAATTAAAAGTATATTCACATGATTATAAGAAAATCTATTTATTTTGTCAAATTCAGATTGGCGCATTGTTTTGTTTTGTTGTTTTGCTGTAAAGCAAACTAGTATTTGTTCATCATCATCAAGAATTTGGTATGCATTAATGTGTACACTGATGTTTTAATTAGTGTGGATCCATGTGTTGCATGAAGTATAAATAATTAACCTCACTGTTCAATGAGAAGTATAACTTAATTAGAATTTTTATATTCTATATAGATATATAAAATCAATTTTGACAGATCGAGATTTTGACGCTGGAGGACACAACCAAAAGTAGATCAAGATTTTTTCTTTTTTATTGACAGTTGAAGATTCCTTGACTTTTGTCTCAATGTTCCTGTAAATTTGTTTCCATTGGATGATAGATACTTCTCAATTTGCATGTAATTTCTTCTTTAAATTTTGATGTTATATCCAAACACGCCTCAAGCAAGCAAGCAATTTCATATTCAACATTGCAAGATTCCTTAACACACTATCCTTGGTTAAGCCCTAAAATCCCTATTAATTCGAAGCCCTCGTAAGCTACCTAAATCATCTAATGATTTTCATACTTAGAAGCATGAAGAACCTAAGGTATTAAAAATTGAACTTGTCATTGAACTAATTGAGGTATTGGTTCATATTTTAGTGTGTGTTTGGATTTCCAAAATAATTACTTATGGAGCTAAAAAAGTGATTATGCCACCCGTTTCCAAACACAACCCTGATCAAAATAATCACTTATGGCCATTTAAGTGATTATTTCCATAAGCTACTATTTCCAGCTTATGATAATCACTTATTCTCTCATAATTACTTATTTCACTTTTTTTTCTCATTATTCACCCAATAATCACTTAAACCCTAATATCCAAACACATTTATTTTCTCAAAATCACTTATGGATTAAAAATATCCAAACATAATTCACTTTTGATATAATCACTTATTCTCATAATCTATTATGAATAATCACTTATCCTCATAATCACTTATACATAATCTAATACAAACACATCCTTAGTGGTCATGAGATTATGAACTAATCTTGGTCAAATCAATTGGGATGAAATTAACTACCTCCAGTTTGATCTGGTTCTTTATGTGCTAATACAATGTTGAGTTTCAGGTATAATTGTACTTAGACTTGTCCATTATACCATAATAGCTTAAGGTACTTGGTTAAGATTGGCAAAAGCTTATATACCCTGATCTTTTTCATTACTTTCATATGTGAGACTTCTTATTGTACTCTAATGACACCTAATACAAATGTAGAAACAAACTAAAATGACCCATGCCTTCACGAGTTCCAACTTGCTGCTGCACTTTTATGAATATATATCTATATATACTCCATCCGTTTTAAAATATAGGGTGATTTTTTTTAAGATTAACATTTTAAAATATATGTTACTTTGTGAAAGTTAGTAACCATTTAATATTCTTTTATTTTTGCCCCCATTTATGATAAATCTCAATTAAAGTGAATATTTGATTTTTTCTCATGATTTTGAGTATGTTATTTTAATTTGAAAGGAAAATTTGAAAGCAACTTTATTTTTTCAAAATAAAATCAATTAGCTTATATGGTGACTTTATTGTTTACAATCCATTTACTGATACCTAAATACCTACGGTGATGCCACTCAAGGCAATAGGCATAAAAAAGGCTTAGGAGATAAAATTGGGGAAAATAAATTTTTTACATAAATCATTTTTATTTTCTTGTTTTATTATAAAAATAAATATGACCATTTTAATTTTAAAAAGAAAAGCAATAAAAGGAATTTAAAATATGACTATTATATATATATATATATATTTTTTATTTACTTAATTTTATTTATTTATATTTTTTTAAGAAAAAGAATCAATCCAGATTTGTGGACTTTATCATACACAATCCACTTATCGATACCTAAATTCTCACGGTGATGCCACTCGAGGCAAAAAGTATAAAAAAAACTTAAGGGATAAAATTGGGGAAATAAACAATAATTTTTTTCTTTTTTTTTGCATAAATCATTTTTATCTCCTTGTTTTATTATAAAAATGAGAATAAATACCATCATTGGAACACCTTTTTATTTTAGACAAAAAAGCATGAAAAAGAATTTAAAATATGACTATTATATATATACATACATTTTTTCTACAAAGTAGAATGTATAAACGACTTTATTTTTACAAAATAAGATCTTATTTATTTGTTTATTTTTTTACCTTCCTAAAATCAACTTTAAAATAAAACCAACTATTAATTGTGGTGATTTTATCACTTACAATTTATTGATTGATACCTAGATGCTCACAGTGTTACCACTTAGAACAAAAAAAAAAAACTACAAGAAAAATTTGGAGAAAAATAGAGAACGCTTATTTTGACTAGTTTTATTATTTATTTTTAATTGTAGAAGAAAATAAAAAAAGCCATTGGAACCCAAAATTATTTGTATACTAAGTCTAATATCATGACAACTCCTCACTCATGGTATAATTGACTGACACTCTAGAGAAAACTACAAGAAAAATTTGGAGGAAAATATAGGATGCTTATTTTGACTATTTTTATTATTTATTTTTAATTTTAGAAGGAAAATAAAAAGAGTCATTGGAACCCAAAATTATTTGAATACTAAGTGTAACAACTTACTCCCTAGTATCTCCAGAATAGACCAAAAACTCCAAAATCCAACCAAACACAACCCAAATATCTCAAAATAACTTCTCAAAACTTCAGAGTAGCGGAAACAAATCAGAAAACATCAGAAAATAGGCTAGGGCTGTAGCCACTACAGTACCGCTGCGGCTCCAAACCTCCTTTATTTCTTACTTGCTACTAGATTCTCTGGCGCCGCGGTGCCCCCTACTAGTTTTCTATACCAACAAATCTCATACTCCGGGGTGAACTTCCGAATGCATAATTTTATGCTCCAACCTCCAATTGATTTGATTCCAACACCTACAAGTCAATCTAGTCTCAATCTATCTAAAGACACCAATTTTACCTTAATCCAACTCCATATAGAGAATTTGGACACCCGAGACCGTTTAGGCCACTTTTTGACCAAAACTCTCAACTTATAACTCCCATTTGCTACCAAAGGCAAATTGACCATCTAGGATCATTCACACAGGTCTGAAACCACCAAACTGACTTGTACAAAGAGGTTCCTGATCAAATATCCTGCAAGTATACAGGGTCGATCGCAGTAATAAAAATATCTCCGGAGTATTCTAGAGGTCGAACCCAAGAGAGGTTATGATTTATTCAATTAAATAATTTCAGTCAGAACAAACAATTTGTGAAACGTTAATCAAAGTCTAAACTAAGAGAAATTAACAATAAAAGCAACGCTTTGAGTTTAATTCAATCACTGAGAGCGTTAAGGAATTGAGTTTCATTTTCCTGGAACAACTAAAGTTACTCTTAACTTTAGTCCTTCTATAATTATAGTGACAGTTATTTCTAAATTATCCTAATTACCTTTCAGTCAATTAGTTTGTATTTAATCAGGTTTTAATTCACTCTCGTGCAACTAAAATCCCTAATTAAATCTTGAAGTTATAACTAAAGTCACCATACACCTCTAATTCTATCTTTAGAATTATTGTTTATGTCTATCTCTCTAGGTTTATGTTCACTCTTCACCTTTCAGTCTATCAAGTTTACCCACAGTATGAATTTCATGGTGGCCAATCACAAAATCCCCAATAAAGCACAAAAGAGATAGATATAATCAAACATACATATATTGGAAAAATTCAATCAGAAACAAGAGTCACATCCAGAGTAAACTCTAATCAATCCCAGTTAGACTACATTTCTATCCCTAACTGGGAAGATTAACTACGCATAAACATGGTTCTTAAATTCAAAATAAGAATAATCTCCCAAATCATCCGAACAAAATCTAAAGAAAGAAAAGTAGTGGAAAAATAGAGTGATTCAGCCTCACTACGCCTTTAATCCTCTCAGAATTGCCTTCCGAATGCTCTCCCTAGCTCCAGAGAATTTATAATAAGTCTTCTCGGGCTCAGAATCGTGATCTCCTCCCTTTTTTTCTTTCCAAACTTATATATATATTTCGTACGACCCTCACCGAAGAAATATTTAAAATTCTTTTAAATCCTTCACCCGGTGCCGGATCATGCTATTTTTTTGTCCAGCCGGTGCCGGGTGAACAATGTTGAAGTGCTTCTCCGTGATGAACCCGGCGCTAGGTGAATTAATGCTTTGGTTGACCCAGCGCCGGGTCAACTCGAAATCCTGGCAGCCTCACGCCTCCTCACCCGTATGGATTTTCCTGTGTCTTCTTATCTTCTTCTTTCACTCTAAAATCCCCATTTGTCCTTTAATTTTTCCTGAGATGCAAATATATTTCAATTTAAATAGAATCATGCAATTTTGACATCAAAACTTAATATTTTTCAACAAAAACCATATCAAATGTGGGTATTTTGTAGGTATAAAATAGATACATCAAATCCCCCCACACTTGAACTTTTGCTTGTCCTCAAGCAAACACTTAGCATGAGATCAAAGAATTTTTCTACATAAAATTCACATCCACCTATTTCCAAATTTTAAGAACAATCTACTACCTATCCAGTCGAAGAATGCAATGTATAAATGAAATACTAAGCTCAATATCCAGCCAATAAGTTCTTACTCATATTCACTAACCCAATGGTGTCTATGTGCCGACCAACCTACAATTAGTGTCTATAACCAGCCAGACAAGTGGATTGAAAATTACGATACTTATTTAGGAACTTGCAACATCTCAATTTAAAATCATACGAGTATCAATTTAAGAACAGGAGATCCTCAGGTTTCATTTCATGCTCCAAGGCATTTTCTAATATTATTTTTCCCCGCACATTTTGTGCTTCAATTTTATCTGGGGATTGTTGCTTTTCTTTGGCCGTCATGTGCCCTTTTGACGTGAAGATCTCGCATTTGTGATGCGTACCCCCAGTTACTCAAGCTAACATCACTTTGGCACAAAGATGCCTTTGGCTCACTCATAGCTCACTTTGCACCTTTTTACGCAAAGGTCTTGCATTTGTGATGCATACCCCCGGTTACTCAGCACAAGTCGAACCAGTGGAGTGGATAATTTTTTTTTCAGCTTCCTGAGTCATATCTCACACATGATAGTACTCATAAATTCTAATTGAAACTAAGCAAGTTCAAAAATAAATATATAATTCACTATCTTACTTATTCGACTACTTATTTTCACCTCTCATAAGCTAGCTATTGTGCTCAATTTTGGGTTTCATGATTCCTTTCTTATTATAATTGTCTATCTATCTCACTTAGTTAACAATGAAGCTTAAACTCATGAATTTCAAGATAGCAAATGTACTTAAATATTATGGAATAGATGATTGTAAATTCAAAAGTAGAAATAAATGCAAAGAATAAATTAGAAAAAAAATTGCTTAGTCACCTAAATTTCTTTTTTATTATTATTATTATTATTATTTTTCTAATTTATGCTCCCCCCACACTTAGCATGAACACTGTCCTCAGTGTTAAAAATGATAAACAAGACAAGTGAAAAGAAAACTAATACTTCCCTGGCGTATGCTGGTGGTGGTTCAGTTTTCTCTAAATGTTCTGCAACTGCATCTCAGGTACTATTCTGGTTATACAAAAACTCAGAGGGAAGGGGTGAAGTAGATCAAAAGACAATCAAAAGAAAAAAATCTACTTAATTAGAAAAAATGAAAAAGAAAGGGAAAGATTCTAGGACAAAGAAAAACTAAATGATCGAAATCATGGTGGTGGAGGTTGTCTAGCCTAGATTAGCTGATGTAGCAGCGCCTCAGTACGCTGCCGATGCTCCTCATCTCTCCTATCACGTTCAGCTTGTTCTCGTCTCATTTCCTCAATTGTCTTCTCCATGCAGGTGATCTTCTTGAAAAGGCGCTTCAGCAGGCTACGTTTGTTAGTCAGGCTGGCTTCCCAAGAGGGGGGGTGAATTGGGAGGCTTGAAAATTTTCTACAAAATGTCAAGAAAGTGAAGAAAGCAAATTATAGAAGGTAAAACAGAGTATAAGTAAATAAACTGTAAAAGTTGCAGTAAAGAGAAGAAAACTTAGATATTTATCCTGGTTCGGTCTCTCCACTTGACCTACGTCCAGTCCCCAAGTCACCACTTGAGATTTTCTACTATTCTGCAAGAATTCAGTGGGTTTCTTGCAAATGCCTCAGTACAAAGATGATGCTATATTCTAGAGTTCACTCATTCACTCTACGCACTCTTACAAAGTGCTTCCTAATCCCTTGTGATATCCCCTCACAAGAAAATCCTTCTTTCAGATGAAGATAAGATTGATTACAAGGATTAAACTCTCAAAAACAGAGTAAATATGAAAGTTGGAGTACAAAATATTAAAGTGAGAGAGTAAGAGACTTTGAGTAGATGATTTGACAGAGTTTCAGTATATACAATGTTAAGATCGTTACCCACAACTTCAAATAATGTTATATTTATAGATTTAGGTCTCAAATGTCTGTTAGAGACAAAATCTATCCGTTGGAGAAGTTATCCAACGGTTACTTTGAAAAACTATCCATTAACCAACCGCATTTAATGCTTCTGATATACTGAAATTCGAATTTCAGTTGGTCAATAGACGAATTTCACAGAAACCGAAGGTTAACATCTTCAACGTTGAATGCCTGCAGTTCATCTTTCATGAAGTGAAATTCGAATTTTGATATTTTGAAAATGTTTCTATGTTATGACATATGAATTTTCAAGTAGAAAGTTTTTCTGTTAAGTGTGAACAGTATTTTCAATTTGCTACAGTGCCTTTGAAATTCAAATTTTGGAACTCCAAAATTCGTCTGTCTGTAGCTGGTTTATAAGGTACAGTATTTCATATTATTCAAAATTTGAATTTTCAAAGGGCAAAGTTTGTCTGTCAGAGAGACCTCTTTTCAGACTAATTTCAAAATTTGAATTTATAAACACTGTCATTCGTATGTCAACATATCATTGCAATAGATTCACAAACTTAGTTTCTGAAATTCAAATTTTCATGTTCAAAGTTCGTCTGTCAGTGAGCAATTTTGAAATCCAATCCAAACTTGGTTTCAGATGAACTTTGACATAATTTCAGATGAATTTCTTTAGTTTTCATAAGTTACATTTTGTCTGAAATTTGAATTTTCAAAACCCAAAGTTCGTCTGTTACTGAAAGCTTCTTTCAGACACTTATCAAAATTCGAATTTTCTCAAGTCAAAATTCGTTTGTCAGAGAAGCTTCTCTTCAGACTTATTCAGTTTCAATACGAAATTCGAATTTCCAAAGCCAAAGTTTGAATTTTCACTATGACAGATTAGTATTAACCTTTCAAACTTCATCTGTTGGTGGGTGTTTTTCAAATATTCCATGATTTAACATAGAATCAAGGTTTTAAAACATCTTTTCAACAAATCAAAGTCTTTTACCCAAATAAAAAGCTACGAATCATCCTACATCTATCTTTGCACAGATTTATCCACAATTTCTTTACTTGAAACCTTTTGGGTACCTTTGATATCTTTATTCCAAGCTCTTGAAGGTTGGTTTGAAATCATCAAAACTCTTGATTCAACAACGTTTAGGTTGTGGTTGCTGAACCTGGACAGCTGGTTGTGATGGTTCGGGTTCCTCAACTGGTTGTTCTGGGGCAGCCGCAACCTCAGCCATATCTTGTGCTTCAGCCACTGGCTGTGGTGGTCCTTCACCTCTTCTTCTCCAAACCCTATCCACTTTTATATATCCCAGGGAGCCAAGTGTCTTCTCCAATAGTACATCGTTATCAATTGGCGTTCTGGCGGCCTCCCCACTCACATCAACTCCCGCAACCTCCATCAAAACATTAATTAGGATAGGGAATAAGAAGGTCGTCTTTTTACGTTTGGCCTGGACGACTTTCTTGATAGAGCGGATGATGATATGAGCTACTGGTATCCTTGGGATATTCTGTTGAATCAAGAGTTTTGATGATTCCAAATCATCTTTCAAGAGCTTGGAATAAAGATATCAAAGGTGCCCAAAAGGTTTCAAGTGAAGAAATTCTGGATCAATCTGTGCAAAGACAGATGTAGAATGATTAGTAGTGTTTTATTTGAGTAAAAGACTTTGATTTGGTGAAAAGATATTTTAAAATCTTGATTCTATGTTAAATCATGGAATATTTGAAAAACACCCACCAACAGACGAAGTTTGGAAGGTTAATACTAATCTGTCATAGTAAAAATTCGAACTTTGCCTTTAGAAATTTGAATTTCGTATTGAAACTGAATAAGTCTGAAGAGAAGCTTCTCTAACAGACAAATTTTAATTTGAGAAATTTTGAATTTTGATAAGTGTCTGAAAGAAGCTTTCAGTAACAGATAAACTTTGGGTTTTGAAAATTCGAATTTTGAAGGCACTGTAGCAAATTGAAAACACTGTTCACACTTAACAGAAAAACTTTCTACTTGAAAATTCGTATGTCACAACATAGAAACATTTTCAAAATATCAAAATTCGAATTTCACTTCATGACAGACGAACTTCGGGCATTCAATGTTGAAGATGTTAACCTTCGGTTTCTGCGAAATTCGTCTATTGACCAACTGAAATTCGAATTTCAGTATGTCAGAAGCATTAAATGCGGTTGGTTAATGGATAGTTTTTCAAAGTAACCGTTGGATAACTTCTCCAACGGATAGATTTTGTCTCTAACAGATATTTGAGACTTAAATCTGTAAATATAACATCATTTGAAGTTGTGGGTAACGATTTTTACTTTGTATATACTGAAACTCTGCCAAATCATCTACAAAAAGTCTGTTACTTTCTCACTTCAATATTTGTACCTCAACTGTCATATTCACTTTATTTAAGAGAATTTATTCTTTGTAAACAATCTTATCTTTATTTGGAAGAAAGATTTTCTTGTGAGGGGATATCACAAGGGATTAGGGAAGCACTTAGTAAGAGTGCATTGAGTGAAAGAGTGAACTCTAGAAATAAAGCATTATCTTGTACTGAGGCATTTGTAAGAAGCCCACGGAATTCTTGCAGAATAGTAGAAAATCTCAAGTGGTGACTTGGGGACTAGACGTAGGTCAAGTGGAGAGATCGAACCAAGATAAATTTTTGAGTCTTCTTCTCTTTACTGCCATCTTTACAGCTTATTTATTTATACTCTGTTTTACCATCATACATTGCTTTCTTCACCTTCTTGATATTTTACAGAAAATTTTTAATTTTCCCAATTCACTCTCCTCTTTGGAAGCCAGCTAATCTAACAAGTGGTATCAGAGCCCGGTTTCCCAATCAAAGGATTTCACAGTTAGGGAATTAAAATGGCTGGTTTTGGAGAAAGCATACTACCAGAGGGCAACAACAAAAATAAATAACTTGGCTTCAGTGGAGAATACTATGGGTACTGGAAGATGAGGATGCAAATCTATCTCCAGTCAATTGATCTGGACATCTGGTCAGTCATTCAGAAGGGAGATTTTGTCCCATGGCTTTGGAAGATGATGGAAAATACAGAGAAAAGCCAGAAGCTGAATGGAATAAGGAAGATAAAAAAAGAGTCTTGTTGAACTTCAAGGCAAAACATTATTTAGTCAGTGCTTTAAATCAAGACGAATTCTACAGAGTCTCTCAATGTTCTACTGCCAAAGAAATGTGGGATACCTTGCAAATAGTTCATGAAGGAACAACTGGAGTCAGGGAAAACAAACTGAACACATGCATAGGTGAATACAAAAGTTTCAGAATGGCTGAAGGAGAAAGTGTAAAAGAGCTACAGAAGAGATTCATCCTCATTGTGAATCAACTGAAGAGTCTTGGAAAGGAATACACTCAAACTGAAAAAGTAAGAAAGATCCTCAGAGCTCACCCTCTGGAATGGAAACCCAAAGTAACAACAATCGAGAAAGCCAGAGGAGAATCAATAGCCTCTGTCACAGCTCTCTTTGGTAGCCTCAAGGAGTGTGAAGGAAAAATGAAGGCTCTCAAGGAGGCTGGACAAGACAGAAAGAAGAAAGGTCTTGCTCTAAAAGCTGCTGAAGAAAAAGAAGAAGAATATGATGATAGAGATGAACTCGATGAAGAAACTCTGGCTATGATGGTTAGAAAATTTGGAAGATTCTATAGCAAAAAAAGAAACAAGAAAATCTTCAAGAAAGGAGCAGTTGGAGATAGCAAGAGGGAAGCAAAATAGCCTATCACTTGCTGTGAGTGTAAAAAGTAGGGACATATCAAATGGGATTGTCCATAATTCCTTAAGAAGCAAGAAAAAGAAAAGAAAGCTGCAGAAAAAGGCAAGAAGAAAAGAGCTTACATCTCATCAATATGGGGCAACAGCTCAGATGAAGAAGAAGATGATGAAGATGAAATTGCTAACATCTGTCTCATGGCTCTTACCTCTGAAGAAGCTGAAATTCCATGCAGCAGTGATCAAGAAGATGAGGTATATGAATTTGAACCTTCCTATTCTGAATTACTGGATGCATTTCATGAGCTGCATGATGAGTTTGTTAAGGTTGCTAAAGAATTGAAGCAAGTTAAGAAAAAGATTAATAAACTAGAATCTCAATGCAACATCTCTGAAATTGCTTCTCTACCTATTGCTGAATCTGCTTGCTGTAAATCATGCATTGAACTAAAGCAAACCAATGAATATCTAGTAAGAAGCATGTCTAGGCTTACTAGAGGTAAAGATATGTTGTTTTCTTTAATGGAAAGTCAAAGAATATCATAGGGAAAGGCTGGACTTGGCTATGACCCTTGTGCTGTCAAAGAAAAAATTAAGAAAAGGAATCAGAATGCATATATGAGACATTTTGTGCATGCTAGTGGCAATAAAGAGAAAGAACATAATTCTCAGCATATTGAATCTTATGATCAACCTAGGCATGCAAAACAAAAATATTATCTACATGACTTTCTTCCTGCATCACAATCAAGCAGTCCCTTTACCACCTGTCACTTCTGTAACAAAAAGGGACATATTTCCAGTTCATGTGCTATAAAGAAAAATAGACTTGACAAGAAGGTTAAATGGGTTCCTAAAGGTACATCTATATCTAGGGAAAAGACCACTGACAGAAAAGGACCCAAGCAAATTTGGGTACCTAAAAAGAAAATATGAACTTTGTTTTGCAGGTCTGTCTCAAAGCTAGAAAGAACAATAAATAGTATATGGACAGTGCCTACTCAAGTCACATGACTGGTGATAAGGAGAAGTTCATCACCCTTAGAGACAAGAAAGGAGGAAAGGTGACTTTTGGAGGTGATCAATATGGCAGAATAGTTGGCATTTGCATTATGGGCAAAAATCCTGAAACATCCATTGAAGAGGTGCTATTTGTGATTGGCCTTAACCACAATCTGCTAAGTGTGAGCCAAATATGTGACAAAGGAAACTGGGTACTGTTTGACTCAAAATTCTACCTAGTCATCAGAAAAAGAGATCATAAAGTAATCCTCAAAGCTCAAAGGGATGGTAACTGCTATACTCTTGATCTTGATGAACTTCCTCCCTAAGGTTCTGTTTGCTTGATCAGTCAGGATAATGATAGTTGGTTGTGGCATAGAAGATTAGCTCATGTTAATATGAATCAGCTTTCAAAACTGGTTAAAAGTGAGTTAGTCACTGGCCTGCCAAAAATTGCTTTTGAAAAAGACAAAGAATGTGATGCATGCCTAAGAGGAAAACAAACTAAATCTTCCTTTAAACCCAAAAACGTAGTCACCATAACTAGACCACTAGAACTACTACATATGGATTTAATTGATCCGTCTAGGGTAAAAGGTATTGGTGAAAATCTGTATGTGTTTGTAATTATGGATGATTACTCTAGATTTGTATGGACATTGTTTCTTTCCTCTAAAAGTGATACCTTTGATGTATTTGTAACCTTAGCCAAGAAAGTACAAAATGAGAAGGGTATTTCCATTGTGTCTATCAGGTCAGATCATGGAGAAAAATTTGAGAACTCATACTTTCTGGAGTATTGTAATAAGCATGGAATTGATCACAACTTCTCAGCTCTAAGAACTCCTCAACATAATGGAGTAGTAGAAAGGAAGAATAGAACAATTGGAGAGATGGCTAGAGCTATGCTGAATGAAAAGGAACCCTCTCAAGTATTTTGGGCTGATGCAGTGAATACAGCAAGCTACATCATAAATAGAGCCTACATCAGACCAATCCTTGGAAAGACTCCTTACGAGCTGTACAAAGGAAGAAAGCCAAATCTCTCACATCTCCATGTGTTCGGCTGTAAGTGCTTCATCCACAACAATGAAAAGGAGAATCTGGGTAAGTTTGATGCCAAATTTGATGAAGGTATATTTCTAGGCTATTCTAGTAGGAGTAAAGCGTATAGAGTTTTCAATAAAAAGTCTAATTTAGTTGAAGAATCAGTACATGTAGTATTTATTGAAAATGAAACTGTTTCCAAACATGTCACTGGTGAGAATGATCTTGTTTCAAACTTTAAAAAGTTAGATATTTCTGATAAAGGTAGAATTGAACCTCCAAAAATATCTGAATCTATTAACATAGAAGAAGATATTCAGGAGAGAGATTTTGAAGATAAAAATATTGAAGAAATGTCTCAAGAACTCCTTAGAGCTTGGAGATATCAAAGAAATCATCCTGTTGATCAGGTGATAGGGAATATTCAAGAGAGAGTTAAAACTAGAAAACAGTTAAGGGATCAAATGATTAACTGTGCTTTCATCTCACAAATTGAACCTAAATACACTGAGGAAGACTTAACTGATGAATACTGGATTTTGGCTATGCAAGAAGAGTTAAACCAGTTTGAAAGAAATCAAGTTTGGGACTTAGTGCCCAGACCCAAAAATCATCCTGTCATTGGCACTAAATGGGTTTTTAGAAATAAAATTGATGAATCAGGATCAATAATCAGAAATAAAGCTAGACTGGTTGCTAAAGGATACAATCAAGAAGAAGGTATTGATTTTGAGGAAACCTTTGCTCTAGTAGCTAGATTAGAAGCAATTAGAATTCTATTAGCATATGCATGCATGAAAAATATTTTGTTATTTCAAATGGATGTAAAGAGTGCTTTTCTAAATGGATATATCATGGAAGAAGTTTATGTAGGCCAACCTCCAGGTTTTGAGGACTCTGCAAAACTGAACCATGTTTATAAACTGAAGAAAGCTCTTTACGGTTTAAAACAAGCCCCTAGAGCATGGTATGAAAGATTAAGTAATTTTCGGACTGAAAAGGGGTTCAACAGAGGAAAAGTAGATACAACTTTATTTATCAAGAAAGAAAATAAAGATTTACTTATTATTCAAATTTATGTTGATGATATTATATTTGGTGCTACTAATGAATCTCTTTGCAAGAATTTTTCTACGCTAATGCAGGGAGAATTCAAAATGTCCATGATGGGTGAACTCAACTTCTTCCTTGGATTGCAAATCAGGCAGTGTGAAGATAGTATCTTTCTCAACCAATCCAAGTATCTGAAGGAATTGCTAAAAAAGTTTGGGATGGAGAGTGGCAGGCCAATGGGAACACCTATGGCTATAACAACTAAACTGGATATGGATGAGAAAGGGAAAATGTTTGACATAACCCAGTATAGAAGAATGATTGGATCCCTACTGTACCTAACTGCCAGCAGACCTGACATCATGTTTAGTGTCTGTATTTGTGTAAGATTCCAGTCATGTTCCAAGGAAACCCATGCAACTGCTGTGAAACGTATCTTCAGATATCTCATTAGATCATCACAAATGGGTCTTTGGTATACAAAGGGGAATGGAGAAGATCTCAAAGGATACACTGATGCTGACTTTGCAGGATCCAAAACTGACAGAAAAAGCACAAGTAGAACATGTTAGTTTCTTGGAGGATCCTTGGTTTCATGGTTTAGCAAGAAGCAAAATAGTGTGGTCTTATCTACAGCAGAGGCTGAGTATGTTGTAGCTGGAAGCTGTTGTGCCCAAATCATCTAGATGAAACAGCAGCTTGAAGATCTTGAGGTTGAGATGAAGGAAATACCAATCATGTGTGACAACCAAAGTGCCATAAACATCACAAAGAATCCCGTCATGCATTCAAGGATGAAACATATTGAAGTTAGACATCACTTCATAAAGAATCATGTTCTGAAGGGAGAAATCAGATTGGAATACATTCCAACTGAGGATCAAGTTGCAAGTATCTTGACAAAGCCTCTTTCAGAAGATAGACATTGCAAAATCAGAAGAGAATTAGGTATGGTAAATCTCAATGAACTATAAGTTAATCCGTGTGCAATTCTATTTTTAGATTTTCCAAGATTAAACTAATTCTAACTTTAGAATCGGAGTGAATTTAATTTAAGTTGCAGGCGCTCCTCATGAGATTCAATGACAATGAATCTGAAAAATGGAGCACACCAGAATGGAACAATCAAAAAGTGAAGAAAATGGCAAAAATTCTGAGTTTTTGGATCCATTCTGTAAGTTTTTAAAGTTGAAATTTGTATCTTAGTTGTGTGTTAGACGAATTTCCTTGACAAACCGTGTTTTTGAACAAGTCAGCTTGGTCAACATTTGAATTTAGATACCCAACAGATGAACTTCAGCTTGTTAAACATTGAAACAGTTCTCAGTGATCCCTCGAAATTCGTCTGTTGGACCTTGAAAGCTCAAATTTTCAAAAGTAAAAATTTCAAAGTTATGTTTATCCATCATGATGATTATACAAATGATTATTTCTAAACATACAAATGTTGGAAAATCTTTACAAAGTAAAGAAATTTGAATTTCGGATTCAAAATTCGTCTGTTGAAACTTGCTCATAACGTTGAATCTCTGAAAGATGAATATTTATATGCATAATTCGTCTATTATTTGTTGATTTGATTGCTGCTTGATGCTTACTCTTCAAAATTCGAACTTTGTTGGAACAAAGTTCGTCTATTCATTTTATGTTGCTTTAATCAACCCATTGTCAGATGAACTTTCAGAAGAAAATTCGTCAATCAGTATGCTTTGCTGAACGGTTTAACTTTTAACTGATTGAAATTCAAATTTTGACCCCTCAAAATTTGTCTGTCAGGCAGTTACTTACGTTAAAACTGATAGTTTTCAACTGAACAGACGCAACCCTACTCTTTTCCTCTCTGAGTCTGTTCAAATTTTCTCATCAATACTCTTCAATTCTGACTGTAAATCTTCATTTTCCACCATTTAAACTAATTTTCGTACCTTATAAACCCAATCTTTGCTTCATTCTGAAACATTCATCCACGAAAATGGCAAGAGTAAAGAATCCTAAAGCTGGAAAAGGAGAGGCACCACCAAAGAGGACGGTCAAATCCCAATATGCCTTAAAGGAAGGTGAAAAACCAAAGAGAAAAGGTGAATCAAGTAAGGCAACTCCCTCCAAACGTCAGAAAACCACACCAAAGGCTGAATCAAAGAAAGCAGGACCCTCTTCTTCGAAGAAAGCAGAGCCTTCGGTCCCTGTTCCTACTGCTGCTGATGCTGTTGCTTCTACTTCTTCCTCCAGTACTGAATCTGGAGAATACCAACTCACTACACTGCCATTATGAAGCACTCCTCTGATTCAGGAAGAATACTCGATCAAGTTTGCCAATAAAAAGGTAATCAAGCCTCATTGTGTGAACATGGAAGATTTCTTGGTCTTTAACAGTTTTGATGTTGGAATATGGATGCTAAAATATAAGAATCTATTAGAGATATTGGAGAGGTATGATGATGAAGTGGTAAAGACATAGTATGCCTCCTTAAGATACAATAGCAAAAAGAATAAGTAGGAGGTCAATCTAAGATCAAGGACCATCTAACTCACAGATGAAACTCTTAATGAAGTATTAGAAATTCCAGGGCAAGATGGCCTTAAAATTGACATCACTGCTTCTAGGTACATGGATGAGGCAGAGACTGCTGATGAAGAAGGTGGCCCCTTTCTGAACTACAAGGAAAGCACAATCCTGAACACTTTGTTCAGAAGAAAGGAAAATAGGCCAACCATAAACTTGCTAAAGCCCACAGACCTCAGTGCTCAAGTAAAGATCCTACACTACATAATGTTTAGGATCATATTCAATAAAGGAGGCAGCTTCAACCTGATCACAAGGGCAGAGGCACATTGATGGCAGTAATCATGGGTGGAAAGCTCATCAACATGGGACATATCATACTCCAACGCATGATCAAGGCATGAGATCAAAGGAAGGACTCCATACTCCCTTATACAGCAATCATTTCCAGAATTCTACAATATGCTAGAATCCATCACCTTGAGAAGGGAAAAGGGAAACCCACTGAGATTTTCAAGGAAGAGGAACTTCAAAGAATGAGGATTGAAAGAAATGAAGGAAGATGGATTGGGAAGGGAGCAGAAAAATCTGAACATCTTTTCTATGTTGAAGATGCCTCCCAACAGCAAGAAGGTACCTCTAAGGCTCCTACTAGAACTACACCTCAGCCTTCTCTGCCTGTCCCATCTCCATCCAAGCCTACTCACATTCCATCTACTCCTTCCTCTCGTGCCAAGCCAACCAAGATCACTGAGTTGTATGACAGCCTGTCTACACTCATACTTAGCATCAGGGATGAGCAAAATGCCAAATTTGCTCATCTGTAAGATCAGATTCACTAGTTGGCCAGGAACATGAAAGTGGTTGCTGATACCTATGAAGATATTCAGAGTGCAATACCTGTCACATCAGCTCTACCTCAGCCAAGATTCTCTGAGCCTGTTCAGTCTCCAACTCCTGAACCTCCGAGTCCATTTGAGCTAGCCTCTTCTGAGCATGATGATGCTGTAAATGACACTGGCAGAGATGCGGGGTACAATGAGACTGCTGGTACACTGAGCACACCAAGTCCTGGTCCTCCCTTGGACTATGGATTGGAAGAAGAAGGACCTCAGGATTCAAGCTCTCATGATCCCATTACTGCAGATGCTCAAGAGTTAATCTTGTCCCAGCAAGAATCTGAGCAAGTAGAAAGACTAGTGGCAGCCATTTCTACTTCATCAATGATGGAGGTTGCCAGAAATGAAGAAAGGAGCATTGTGCCTGTTGTTGATTTGGAAGTTATTGCTCGCAATGCTCTCTTGCAAGCTCAGAGAAAAAGGCTCGAAGAAATGTTTCATTCTGATAACCCTGCTCTTTCATCTCTCACTACATATGGTCTTTCAGAAGAACAGAGGGCTCAATTGGCTCTTTCCAAACAAGAGATGCAAGAACTGCTTGAGGTCTCTGAAGATAAGAATCCAAGCCTTGAGCCTTCTGAGCCTCCTCTATCAGTTAGTCCTCATCTGTCGTTTGCTCCTGTGCCCCTCAAAGCTATTCAAGTTTCTCAAATCCCTCCTCCGGTTGATTTTGTTCACCTTCCTGATGATGCCAAAAAGGGGTTTAAGAGTAAGCAAACTGGCAAGTCTGCTACTGAGCCATCTGGAAAGACTTACAGCAAGAAGACCAAGCCAAAGAAGAAGTGATTAGAATTTAGGCTTGAGTCCTCTTGTAATGTTGCATTGAGTTCCAGATGTTTGTTGTGTTGTTTATGTTTTATGTTTGATTTGTGTATTTCGAAGTACTTTGCATAAATTGGTTCCTATAAAGCAACATTTGATAAAATGAAAGAATTTCTTGGTTGCAATGATCTGTTCTTATTATTTTTTGAATCTCTTCACATGATCTACTATATATGATATCTTTTGAAATATAATGCATATGTTGAGGGGGAGCTTGTTAAAGCAAACCCAAGTACTAATCCAGTTTGTAAGTTGTTTTGTCATCATCAAAAAGGGGGAGAATGTTGAAGCAAGAGTTTTGATGATTCCAAACCAACCTTCAAGAGCTTGGAATAAAGATATCAAAGGTGCCCAAAAGATTTTAAGTGAAGAAATTGTGGATAAATTTATGCAAAGACAGATGTAGGATGATTAGTAGTGTTTTATTTGAGTAAAAGACTTTGATTTGGTGAAAAGATGTTTTAAAACCTTGATTCTATGTTAAATCATGGAATATTTGAAAAACACCCACCAACAGACGAAGTTTGAAAGGTTAATACTAATATGTCATAGTAAAAATTTGAACTTTGGCTTTCAAAATTCGAATTTCGTATTAAAACTAAATAAGTCTGAAGAGAAGCTTCTCTGACAAACGAATTTTGATTTGAGAAAATTTGAATTTTGATAAGTGTCTGAAAGAAGCTTTCAGTAACAGACAAACTTTGGGTTTTGAAAATTCGAATTTTAGACAAAATGTAACTTATGAAAACTAAAGAAATTCATTTGAAATTATGTCAAAGTTCATCTGAAACCAAGTTTGGATTGGATTTCAAATTGCTCACAGACAGATGAACTTTGAACATGAAAATTTGAATTTCAGAAACTAAGCTTGTGAGTCTGTTGCAATGATATGTTGACATACGAATGACAGTGTTTATAAATTCGAACTTTGAAGTTAGTCTGAAAAGAGGTCTCTCTGACAGATGAACTTTGCCCTTTGAAAATTCAAATTTTGAATAATATGAACTACTGTGCCTTATAAACCAGCTACAGAGTTCCGAAATTCAAATTTTGAAGGCACTGTAGCTAATTGAAAACACTATTCACACTTAACAGAAAAACTTTCTACTTGAAAATTGGTATGTCACAACATAGAAACATTTTCAAAATATCAAAATTCAAATTTCACTTCATGACAGATGAACTTCGGGCATTCAACGTTGAAGATGTTAACCTTCAAATTCTATGAAATTCGTCTGTTGACCAATCGAAATTCGGATTTCAGTATGTCAGAAGCATTAAATACGGTTGGTTAACGGATAGTTTTTCAGAGTAACTGTTGGATAACTTCTCCAATGGATAGATTTTCTCTCTAATGGATATTTGAGACCTAAATCTATAAATATAACATCATTTGAAGTTGTAGGTAACGATTTTTACTTTGTATATACTGAAACTCTGTCAAATCATCTACAAAAAGTCTGTTACTTTCTCACTTCAATATTTGTACCTCAACTGTCATATTCACTCTATTTAAGAGAATTTATTCTTTGTGAACAATCTTATCTTCATCTGGAAGAAAGATTTTCTTATGAGGGAATATCACAAGGGATTAGGGAAGCACTAGTAAGAGTGCATTGAGTGAAAGAGTGAGCTCTAGAATTATAGCATCATCTTGTACTGAGGCATTTGCAAGAAGCCTATGAAATTCTTGCAGAATAGTGGAAAATCTCAAGTGGTGACTTGGGAACTGGACGTAGGTCAAGTGGGGAGACTGAACTAGGATAAATTTCTGAGTTTTCTTCTATTTACTGCCATCTTTACAGCTTATTTATTGATACTCTATTTTACGATCATACATTGCTTTTTTCACCTTCTTGATATTTTGCAGAAAATTTTTAATCTTCCCAATTCACCCCCCTCTTGGGAAGCCAGCTACTCTAACATATTCCCCATACCGTGTGTCATCTTGTGGAGGAAATACAAGTCGGTGAATCATACTTCATTCAGACTGCTTGCACGCGGTATGATGTTGAAGCTCATAAGATAGATGAGTAACCGGTGAGGAATGGCCAATGACTTCACAATCCAAGTCGTTGATAGAATTGGCTCAGAGGAAATTGATCTTCAATTGCTAGATGTATAGTCTTCTCATAAATGAATGGGTTGTCCTTTCTTGCATTGTACCGGGCTTCATTATCGGCGCTTGTAAATCTGTGTGAGTGAGGTGGAGGTGGAGCAGCTACTGAGTGAGATGAACTGGCACTTGCCATATGTGTGCCTAAAAAACAAAAAGGTTCAATGCATATAGGACAAAACTAATGTAAAACTTAAGTTCACAATCAACCCTCAATCACTAAGCCCCAAAAATAAATAGTAGTAGTGGTCCCACTCAAGAGAATAATAAATATAATGGGAGGGATGAACCACACAAGCATGCATGAGATTACTCATATCAGTACCAACTAATGGGGCCCAGTATGAATTTCAGAACAGTCAATTCAAAACTTAAATGGGACCCTATGACAAACAAAACAAATATACATGCCGGTAAAGAGTCAAGACAGCCCAACTAAGGAAAATCCAGGAACAACTTCTTTACACATCAGCAAGCATTATTAGGTTGCAACAGAGCCATGGACAAATAAAATACAATAATCATTCTTAAGGAACGTCAGAAGTAGAGAGCAACCAGTGGCATTTTTCAATCATATCAGGTAACCAGGGAAGACAAGTAGATCAGTTGTCCTATCATTACAATTCTCAAATTATCCAGGTGTAATAATTCAGCCTATTGCTATTTCTAATCACTTATCCAAAAAGATCATTCAATATAGAGCATGGGTTTTAAGTTGCTTGTTTAGTATCCCGTATCAGCAATGGTAACAGCAGTGAAAGAAACCAAGGGAAATAAACATGCCTTAAGCCCAGATGATGTTAAAGCTCAAAAATGTATTGCTTAAACTCAGAACCCTCTCCCTCAAATGAGAAAAGCTAGAGTAAAATTCACCCAATGTGATAAGATGGCCACAACCACGGTGGAAGGGCTTAAAACCGAAAACCAATTGGTGGATCTTGAGGGGGATGGGATTTAAACGGTGGAAGTGAAGAGAAATAGGTGAAAACTGAAGAGAAATGGCTGAAAACTGACTATGGGTGGTGGAGGAAGGTGCCGGCGAGAGAGAAAGATAGAACAGCCAAAAAACTGATGAGGAAGAAGACACGTCTGGTTTAAACGAGTCTACCCGGTGCCAGGTGGGATGCCACAATAAAATTAAAGAAAAATATTAATAATCACCCGGCGTCGGATGGATCCATTTTAATGGATCCGGCACCGGGTACTCCTCTCCTTCCCCGTGGTTTTTTTTTTGAAAAGCTGACACTTTCCCTTACACTTAAAATTAAGCACTACATTAATTTAAAAGAAAAGAATTTTTTCAAAGGATTATAAACTCCCCTGAATTGTTGTTGAACTTTGTATCCCGCTTAGAGAAGAGTTCCACACCAGTGACTTAAAACCTAAAAATCAGTATGAAAAAGATTAAAAGAAGATAAAAATAAAGACATGAAGAGAGATTGGATTACCTCCCAATAAGCGCTACATTTAATGTCTATAGCTAGACGAAGCCGTGGCAAGGATGTCAAACTTCATTTAGAGGCATTGATTATGGTGCATCAACTGATTTCCCTTCATAATAGATGTTAAGCCTTTGACCATTAACCACAAAATGATTTCCATCAGGTCCTTGGACTTCCACAGCCCTATAAGAGCGCACATCAGTCCCGACTATCTGGATTTTAATTTTCCTGGAAAAAATTTAAGGCGTGAATTGAATAATAACACTTTATGTCCAACCTTAAATTCTCTCTTTCTTATTCTTTTGTCATGCCAAGCCTTGGTTCGCTCCTTATAAATGCGAGTATTCACAAAAGATTCTCGTCTAATTTCATCCAGCTCAGTCAATTGGAGTAACCGTCGCTCACCTGCAGCTTTCAAGTCATAGTTAAGAGTACGAATAGCCCAATATGCACGGTGCTCTAACTCTATAGGGAGGTGGCAAGACTTTTCATAGACCAATCTATAAGGAGACATTCCTAAAGGTGTTTTAAATGCAGTCCTATATGCCCATAATGCATCATTTAATTTTTATGACCAATCTTTCCGAGATGTCTTCTCTAGAATGCCTTTGAGTTCCCTATTAGAAACTTTAACCTGCCCACTAGTTTGAGGATGGTAAGTAGTGCTAGTTTTAAGATGATAACCATACTTCTTTAATAGGGATTTAAATTAATAATTCTGAAAATGCACCCATTATCACAAATAACGGCTCGAGGGACACCAAATCTAGCAAACAACTGTTTCACAAACCTAACCACACTAGCGGCAGTGTTATTAGACAGTGCAACTACTTCTACCCATTTAGTGACATAATCAACACCAATTAAAATGTACAAGTTACCGTTAGAAGGAGGAAAGGGACCCATAAAGTCAAGTCCCCAAACATCAAAGGGCTCAACTTCCAGAATTCCAGTCTATGACATCTCATGACGCTTACTAATGGAACTCGTCCTCTGGCACCTGTCACATTTTGTCACAAAGGTTCGTGCATCCTTGAAAAGGGTAGGCCAATAAAATCCACTTTGTAACACCTTTGCAGCTGTCTTGTCAGGACCATGATGTCCTCTATATGGAGAGGAATGGCAATGTTCTAAGATAGGAGTCATATCCACCTCTGGTACACATCTTCTTATAATACCATCGGCGCATCGCCTGAAAAGTAATGGATCATCCCAAAGATATTGTTTGACCTCTGCTAAAAATCTCTTCCTTTGATGAAAATTTAGATCCTCTGGAATAATGTCTACAACTAGAAAATTAGCAATGTCAGCAAACCAAGGCAAAAATAATGGATCTAGCGCCTACAATTTTTTATCAGGAAATTCCTTCTTAATAGGAATATCAGATTTAGGCATGTGCTCTAATCTAGACAAGTGGTCAACAACCAAGTTTTCAGGGCCCTTTTTATCTTTAATTTCCCAGTCAAATTCTTGCAAAAGTAAAATCCATCTGATCAGATGAGACTTGGCTTCCTTTTTCTGCATCAAGTATCTAGTAGCTGCATGATCAGTGTAAATAATGACCTTTGAAAGAGCAAGATATGATCTGAACTTATCTAGAGCACACAACACAACCAAAAATTCTTTTTCAGTTGTAGCATAATTGAGCTGTGTATCATCTAAGACCCTACTTGCATAATAAATCACATGCAACTTCTTGTCTTTTCTTTGTCCTAATATTGCTCCAATAGCATAATCACTAGTATCACACATCAATTCAAAAGGAATGCTATAGTCAGCGGACACAACAATAGGAGCAGAAATTAAGGCCTTTTTCAAATAATTGAAAGCATTCAAACAACTGTCATCAAAGATAAAAGGAACATCTTGGACAAGTAGGTTAGTTAAAGGCTTAGCAATTTTAGCAAAATCCTTAATGAACCGCCTATAAAAACCTGTATGTCCAACGAAACTCCTAACAGCTTTTACCGTTGTGGGAGGAGGTAAGTTTTCTATAACCTCTACTTTAGCACAATCTACCTCAATCCCTTTTGCAGAAATTTTGTGCCCCAAAACTATACCTTCAGTCACCATGAAGTGGCATTTTTCCCAATTGAGAACTAGATTTTTCTCCTTGCATCTCTGCAAAACTCTTGCAAGATTAGACAAACAAATATCATAAGAGTGGCCAAACACAAAGAAATCATCCATGAAAACTTCAATTATATCCTCAACCATGTCAGAAAAATAGCCATCATGCACCGTTGAAGGGTAGTAGGTGCATTGCAAAGACCAAAAGGCATCTTCCTATAGGCAAAGGTACCATAGGGACAAGTAAATGTGGTCATTTCTTGATCTTTAGGAGCAATGGGGATATGAAAATATCCTGAATACCCATCAAGGAAACAGTAATACTCATGCCCAGCCAGTCTCTCAAGCATACTATTAACAAATGGCAAAGGAAAGTGGTCTTTGCGCGTCGCCTCATTTAATTTCCTATAATCAATACAAACACGCCAACCAGTAACCGTTCTGGTAAAAATAAGTTCATTCTTTTCATTTGGAGCCACTGTTATGCCACCCTTCTTTGGAACAACCTGCACAGGACTCACCCAAGAACTGTCAAAAATTGGATAAATTATACCTGCATCAATGAGCTTGAGAACTTCGGCACGCACAACTTCTTTCATATTAGGATTTAATCTCCATTGATGCTAAACTTTTGGTGTAAAATTTTCCTCCATTAAAATCTTGTGCACACAAAGTGAAGGGCTAATACCCTTTATGTCAGAGATGCTCCAGCCAATAGCAGTTCTATGCTCCCTTAGAATTCTCAATAACAGGAAAGCTACTAGAGTTGCCCAAAAATGAATATTTCAAATGAGATGGAAGTTGTTTTAACTCAACTTTAGGAGGTGATTTTTCAGAAGGCAGTGGGAGTGATTTCCCTTGTCCTAATGCCTCAAATTTTCTAAATTGTGATGTATATATAGGACTTGAACCTTCTAATTTCTTCACAGAATCCATAAAATTAACCTTTTCCACTTGTTCATTAAGGTTCAATGCAATGCATACTTCGAAGGGATCGTTATATAAATGTTTAATAGCATGCTCTTTAACTAACTTATCGATTATCTTAACACTAAAGCAAGATGCTTCAGTTTCATGAAATTTCATAGCCTTTGAAAATTGAAATTCTTCCCGCTCATCACCTACTCTCAAGATTAATTTCCCAGCAGGCACATCAATCAAGGCTCCAGCAGTTAACAAAAATGGCTGCCCAAGAATTAAAGACACATTTAAATCATCATCAGTATCCAATACTACGAAATCAGCAGGAATAATAAGATTACCGACTTTTACGAGCACATCCTCCATGATTCCCATTGGATATCGTACTGATCTGTCAGAGAGTTGTAGGGTCATACCTGTAGGTTTCAGTTCTGTAACCTCGAGTTTCTTACATAAAGAATAGGGCAATAAGTTTATACCAGCTCCAAGATCACATAAATAATGTTTAACAAGTTGATAGCCTATAACACAAGGAATAGAGAAAGTCGCTGGATCCTTTAGCTTTTGTGGCAACATCTTTTGCAGGATGGCACTGCATTCTTCATTCAAAGGGACTAGAGCAAAATATTCTAGACTTTGCTTGTTAGAAACTAGCTCCTTAAGAAATTTGACATAAGATGGCATATTCGCTAGTACTTCAGCAAAGGTGATGTTGATGCGAAGTTTCTTGAACATATCTAGGAACTTCTTAAACTTTACATCCTACATATTCTTTTGAAGGCATTGTGGAAAAGGAATAGGAGGAATGTATGGTTTAACTTCAGGAGGTGTAGGATGATCCTAAGCAACATCTTTGGAATTAAGTTCCTTATTATCCCTCTCATGTGTGCCCTTTTTCAAACTCTCATCTTTTTCTTTTGAATTTCGTTCTTCTCTCACAGCTTCTTTTAACTCATTTCCATTCCTTAGTGTGATTGCCATAGCTTCTTCTTTCGAGTTTACCTCTATGCTACTAGGAAACTGCCCTGGATTCCTTTTAGCCGCTAATTTAGCTAGGTGATTCATCTGAACTTCCATATTTCGAATTGTAGCTTGAGTGGCATTATTTGTAGTGACTTGGCTAGCCATAAATTAATGAAAATTCTTGTTTACTGCTGCTTGACTAACCATGAATTGATCTAGATTTTTGTTAGTGGATGCTTGACCAGCTAAGATCTGGGAGAACATATCCTCTAACTGCGGAGTCTTCCCTGTGGATGATGCAGGAAACTGAGGGGGTGCCTGAGTCTTATGCTGCTGAAATCCTGGTGGTGCTGAGGGATTTTTCCAAGACAAGTTTGGATGATTTCGCCACCCAAGATTATATGTGTTTGAATATGGATCATTTTTCCTTTGCATTAGTTGTGGACGTTCTACATTGGGACCCATATAATTGACTTCTGCATTCCCTTCAATCATATGCACACATGTGTTCGCAGTATGGCCTGAACCCCCGCATGCAGAACATGACTCTTTAGAAAGATTAGGATTATTAGTCTGTTGTTGGAAAAGAAGATCCATAGGTTGATTTAGCTTCTCTAGTTGTGCAGACACATTAGAGTGAGAGTTAACTTCATTGCCAAGTACTCTCCTGCCTCGTACTCCTTTTTGTCTAGTCTAAGTTGCCACTTGATCATAGATATTCATTATCTCTTTAGCCGTCAAATTACCTTCCCTTGCAGCAATGTCCACTAGAGACTGGGAGGTAGGGTTCAGAGTATTATAAAACAGTTTAGCAAGCATCATATCTTGAAATCCATGATGGGGACACTCATATAAGTAATCCTTGAATCAATCCCAAGCTTCATAGAAAGGCTCACCCTCCAGTTTGCAAATAAATATATCTTATCCCTTATATCTACAGTTCTCTGAGGAGAGTAAAACTTGATAATGAATGCATTGTAGATCTCCCTCCATGATGTCAAGGAGTTTTCCAGCAGATTAAGAATCCATCTTCGAGCACTATCCTTCATGCAAAAGTTGAAGCATCTCATTTTAAGTTCCTCTGAAGTCAGACCATTAGGAGGAAGTTGATCAATCCGATTGTAAAAGTCCTTCAAGAAACCCAATGCGTCTTCACCTATTCGACCATGAAAGTTTGGCAAAGAGTTTAAGTGAGTGGTCTTAAACTCATAGTTCTTTGCGTTGTCAGATAGCTTGATACAAGATAGACTGTCATACACTGCCGGCTTGTCTGCATCCCTCCCAAATAGATGATTTGGATTTTGAACAATTGGATTTCTATGCGAGATTATTTGATCATCTTCAACCAGGTTATTGATGTTATCAAGATTATCATTATTCGCACGACCATTTTGAGCCATCTCTCTTCTTCTAGCTCGATTTACCCTGAAAGCACGTTCAATTTCGAAATTAATAGAAGTCAAATCAGAAGTACTATTGAGAATTTTGGATCTCAATAACATGGAAGAGAAAAGTAAATTCAAGAAAATCAATGAGAAAAAAAAAGACTAAAATTAATAATTCAGCAAATCATTAGCTTCCCTGGCAATGGCGCCAAAAACTTGATCGAATATCCTGCAAGTATACAGGGTCGTTTGCAGTAATAAAAATATCTCTGAAGTATTCCAAAGGTCGAACCTAAGGAAGGTTATGATTTACTCAATTAAATAATTTTAGTCAGAACAAACAATTTGTGAAACATTAATCAAATTCTAAACTAAGAGAAATTAACAATAAAAGCAACGATTTGAGTTTAATTCAATCACTGAGAGTGTTAAGGAATTGTGTTTCATCTTCCTGAAACAACTAAAGTTACTCTTAACTTGATTCCTTCTATAATTATAGTGACAGTTATTTCTAAATTATCCTAATTACCTTTCAGTCAATTAGTCTGTATTTAATCAAGTTTGAATTCATTCTCGTGCAACTAAAATCCCTAATTAAATCTTGAAGTTATAACTAAAGTCACCATAAACCTCTAATTCTATCTTTAGAATTATTGCTTATGTCTATCTCTCTAGGTTTATGTTCACTCTTCATCTTTCAGTCTATCAAGTTTACCCACAGTATGAATTTCATGGTGGCCAATCACAAAATCCCCAATAAAGCACAAAAGAGATAGATATAATCAAACATACATATTCCAACATACACATCACAATTCCACATACAAACCCATGCATACATCCATCCATAACAATCCACATCCATGTCATATATTTATTACAAAATATTCTATCCTACTTGGCACAAGATACATTATCCAAATTACACACAAACTACATAGACTTAGTATTCTTACGTCCAATGGCACTCTCTCTCCTTCTCCGGATTAGTACTAGAATAGTCACCTAAAAGGTTAGTCATGGGAGAGGAGTGTGAGACAATGTCTCAGTAACCGGGGACAACCACACACATATACTTATATATATCTCATACAATCCGTGAATGCAATGTGAAATGAATGCATGTCTCCCTCCACACAGCTAAAACCACGAGCTGTCATCATAACAGGACATTTTATATAGGTAATTCCCTTCTAACAGTCGGTGAAGATTGATTCTGAGACATTACCAAGCTCACCTCCCAATAGTGCACCTGGCCAAAGGTAACACTAATATTCGGATTGTATTTCTCCTTTCCCTTTCTTACCACGAATTGGTAGCGATTTACGGAAGGTGCAGTCCACTACGCGCATTTCCCTCCTGGCCATAGGAGGTAATTTAGCCACAGGGATCCCATCCTTATCCTCTCTAAATATATATATTCCACCCTTATCCCCCCTAATCATATATTATATCATCATCACCACCCAATCCACTATATCGCAGATCTCATAATGCTATGTGGTGATGCTCATGTCATCATGTAATTATCATCATCATATGTCATAATGTCATGCATTCATCATGTCATGTCACATCAATATCATTATCTCTAATCATCATCTAACTGTGTGCATACCACGATATATAGAAAATAGTACACACAGACACATCTATATCGTGGTATGAAAGAAACATGTATATATACATAATTATACAGAATATCATATAATACAATACAAACAAATACCCGGTTACCTCATGTTGTCAATACCACACGCATGTGCTTCCATAAGCTTTCTTAAACACTAATCCCATGACTAGCCTTCTCTAAATAGCCAAACAACCTTAACAACATATAATACTTCAATTAACATACTACACAACTTGATCAAAACAACAATTCCATTACTTTAGGCCTAACCCAAGGTTCCAACACCCATTTCATGTATTATTAAGCTATTAAGGATCATTCAAACACTACTCAACCACATGCAATTTGGATTCCCAAGACCCCTAACCAAAAACAACCTAGGGTTAAGCTCAAATCACGCATACACCCTTCCAAACTCATATCCAAGAAACAAGAACACCAAATCACACTTCCTTAACCCTATTTCATCCATTTCAATCGGTGAATTGCGACCCAAATCAGAAATCCCAACATATAATCGGAAAATCCCAAGCTTAAACCGAAGAAATTAGAAAGGGAGGAGTAGGAATCACTTACCAACCTGAATCCAAGCTTCCAAGGTCCGAAAATCACTTCCCAAGGCCGAAAAACTCGAATCTTAGCACAGCTCCTCGTTACTCCCTCCATTTTCTTTCTTTCCGATCATCCGAAATAATTCTGATTTAAACAAAATCCTCGACTCTCGCTGCAACCTCAGATAAGTCCGCCGTGGTGCCACTGCATTTTAGCCAGAAAACTCCACTGGAATAAGATCTCGCCATGACGACCTTGTTTCTCACTGCGGCGTGGAGCTCTTTTATACACCACTTGAACATTCCTTTATCCTATTTTCCTCCAATTCTACACACAATGCCAATATAATGTCATGAGCGGTGTTACACTAAATCTAATACCATGGCAACTTCTCACTCATGGTATAATTGATTGACACCCTAGCTATTCGCCCACGGAGAATTAATCCCTCGTGACAAATTCTAAGAGTGAAAAGAAAAGAAACCAAAACCAATAAAAATCAAAATTATAAATAGAAAACACAACCAAATACAATTTATCAATGTGTGCGCGCCTATGTAAGCATGTGAGTGTATGAGCCTACTCAAACTTAACATAATCATATCATGGGTTAAATTATATAACAAATTGAAAGAAATAAGCTCTTCCCTTGTCTTCTTTTGGTGCTAGTTCCATTAGGATTTGTAGCTTGCCTCCTCCAATGTCATTTCCCTCATTCTCTCTTCAATCACTATGGTTTTGATTTCTCCCTAAACTTGGTTCATGCTCCCAAAGTGCTAAAAAAGAATAAGAATAAGAATGGACTAGTATTCATCTTTAAATCAACCCAAAAATCAAGAATGATATTCTTTATAGAAGATAAAAATCATTATTGTTCAAGAAGTCTAAATCATTATTCCTTGTGCAGATATTACCACGGATTGGACTTTCAAGCCAAAGACGGAATCAACAAGCTTACAACAACAAAAATGCAGGGAAATTTAGCAAAAACATGGATGGATACACTCCTTTCACATGAGAACATATGGGACAATAGAACGCATAATTTTGAGCATAAACGTGCCTTGTTGTTCAGGCATAAAAAAAACTACAACCATAAGATCATTTTCAAAGCATAAGCTTATAACCAAATGGAGGTGTATAATAATGGAAACAAGGTTTCTCCATGGAAGACCATGGTCACATGACCACCTTTGATACTTGAAACCAAATGGATGTGTGCAATAACCATAAAGACACCTGGACCCCACCTAAATAATTAACCCAAGCACACACAAATGCCTACCTATCATCCAAAATGCCCCACTACATGAGATAAAAATGATTTAGAATAGATCAGCTTTTCCCACTCTACTTGCTACCAAAAGTATGATCCAATTATTAGCCTCAGATGCTAGCTGAGTTAGGTATTAGACCCTTAGAGACTTCTAGTCTAAATGCAAATTAAGTATATAGCCATAGGGATATTAGATCCGTCAAATCATAGCCAAGTGTAAGCATATTATTAAGGCAAAATCCTCCACTAAGCATCGAAATACCTATCAAGAGCAAAGGGAAAGACTAACTTCACCCTTGCAAATCAAAACAAGGCAAATATTTATATTCTCTTTTTATTCTAAATAACAAAGAATGTGGGGTATTTACAAAAAAAAAGTGACATTCACAAAGAGAGCTTATGAGATAGGCTAAACCTCTGCCCCAAGCTCCATTAGAATCCCTAACTGAAAACCCTATCAACTATTATAGATGCATTAAAATTGGACTACACGAGGACCTATGACAAACCAAATTCCCAACAGCCTCACATAATTTCAAATCTAACCACCATAGTTTCTAGATCATAGAAAGACTTTCAAAGGTCCTAGGAAGCAAATCAATTAAACCAAAAAAAGTCAAAAGAGGTCCTTATACTTCTGCAAGAGGACATAAATTTATTGAACCTCATATAAATAGAAGGATAGCTTAAGCTCAGATGATGCCTTAAAACCATTCACAAGTTTTTCAAAAAGCTACAACAATGTTATTCTCAACTACAGACCACCATTGTTGGGAGTGACAAAATTTTGGATATTTCCACGAGTAGGAGATATCATTCGAAGGAACAAAAGATATAGGAACCGTAAAATTCTAAGCATATAAGGCCAAAAGAGGAGAAAAACTAGTTAACTAGACAACAATACTAAAAGATCAAACCAGATGTAACAAAGCAGAAAAAGAAACTTGTCCTGTATCAAAGAACAAGCAAAAATTTTACAACTTCAAGACCTCAGCTATACTCTCAAAGGTTCAAGAACTCAAAGAAATTAAAACTAGTATCCTACTGGTAGAAATGGGGAAGGCCAGTCTCAGTAATCAAGTTATAGCTTCAAATTCTTCATTTAATTAAAATGAAAATTACTGGTTGAAGGTATATGATTCTCCGTGCTTGTTGTGCAGCTCTTTCCCTTTCCAAACTCAAATCGCTCTTTCATATCACTCCTTCGTGCTCTCTTTGCTTCTTCGATCTCAGACTCCCTCTACTTCTGCTTTTCACCGTTTTCTCTTCTACTTCTTAGGTTTCTTTCTTTTTAATCTACCTTTGTCTCCCTCTGTCATTTTTTCGGCACCATCTCTTAGCTTCTTCGGGTTTTTTTTTCTTAGCTCTCTCTTATTCTCTAGGATTTTTCGGCCTCCCCTTTCTTGCCACTATGCTGCCATACCCGGTACAGAGTAGTGGAGACATTGCTTTTCATTTCCTCGCCCTCATCCTCTCTCTTGATTTGGAATGTAACTCATGCATGCTCTCCCTCTGTCTCTCTCACTCCCCACTTCCTCTGCAACTTTGTGCTTGTCCGAAGGCTCCTTCACCTCTACTACTCTGTCGTACTGGGTACAGAGTAGTGGAGAGACTTTTATCCTCTTCCATGCTTCTTGCTTTGCTTTTCTCTCACTCGTGCTCTCTGGTTCGGTCACGAGTTTGAATCATCCTAGCTCCTCCTGGCTCACACTTGCTGAGTCTCCCTTTGCTCTCTTCGCTCCCTGCTTCTTCATGTACATTTGCCCTAGCTTCCTGTTCCTTTCTTTTCTAACCCTAGCTCCTTTTTTTTTTCCTCTGTGTCTCATGCCTTCTTCCCAGATGCCTCCATATTTTTTTTTATTTGAGTCTCTCAATTGAGGCCCTTATTTGCCTTGTCCACAAGCCCTTTTCAATTAGGCTCTTGGATGCTTAGGCTAAAATGCGGGATTAACATTTCAGCCCAAACATATATATTTTATTATCTATTATATTTTTTATTATTTACTTTTTTTTATTTTTTTATTATTTTTATTATCATTATTTTTTAATTTTGTTATTTTATTTATTTATTTTATTATTTTTTAGTGTTTGGGTTTTGGGGTTGGAAGATTGAGCCACCTATATTTAGCCCATATTCCATTCCAACTCTATTTTTCTCCTTTTTTGTCTTTTTTATTATTTATTATTCTTTTTATATTCTTTTTTATTTTTTTATTTATGTACTTATTAATTTATTTATACTTATATTTTTTTATCCCCTATTTATTTTATTTTCATCATCATCATCATCATCATCATCATTATTATTATTATTATTATTACTATTATTATTTTATCCATTTTTTAGTTTTTATGTATACAACCCGTACAAAATATGGTATTCACAACATACAAAACAAATAATACAACTATCTGGTTACCTCTAGTTGTCAATTTCCACACACGTGCGATTTCACAAGCTCCTTAGGTCATCCAACACACTTGTACCCCTTTTTAGTCAACTAAATACCTATACAATACCATAATACCTCAATTAACATAACATATCATTTAACTAAACATTACAATTTGACTATTTAAGCCTAACTCAAGGTTCCAACACCACTTTCATGCATCATTAAGCTCCTAAAGACCATTCAAACTCTACTCAACCACATATATTTCGGATTCCATACTCCCTCTAACAATTTCAACTTAGGGTTATGCTTAAATTATGTATACTTCTTCTAAAACTCACACCCAAGCATTATAAATAACAAATCATACTCCATTAATCTCATTGCATCCATTTTAATCCGTGGATTTTGGCCAAAACTAAAAATCCCAACTTATACCCAAAAAATCCTAACTCAAAATCGAAGAAGATGGAGAGGGAGGAGTAGAGATCACTTAACAACAATTATCCAAGCTTCAAGAGTCCAGAATTGATCTCCCTTAGCCGAATTTCTTAGCCCTAGGTCCACTTCTTCTTGTTGAATCAAGGGTTTTGATGATTCCAAACTAACATCCAAAAGCTTGGATTAAAGATATCAAAGGAGATCAAAGTGTTTCAAGTGAAGAATTTCTGAGTATTAGCTGCTAGATCTTCTGTAGGATCTTTTGTTATGTTCAAATGAGGGTAAAAGTTTTTGATTTTAAGAAAAGATGTTTTTAAACCTTGATTTTGTGTTAAATCTTGACTTATTTGAAAAATACCCACAAACAGACGAAGTTTGAAAGTTTAAACTGAACTGTCATATTGGAAATTCGAACTTTGCCTTTGGAAATTCGAATTTTGAGTCAAAACGGAATAAGTCTGAAGAGTTGTCTCTCTGTCAGACGAATTTTGATTATCCAAAATTCGAATTTTCATCAAAGACTGAAAGAAGCTTTTCACTTACAGACGAACTTCACATCTCCAAAATTCGAATTTCAGATAAAATACAGTTTGTGAAAATCAAAGAAATTCGTCTGAGATAATGTTAAAGCTCATATGAAATCAAGATGAAATTGAGTTTGAAAAATGCTCTCTAACAGATGAACTTTGACTTTCCAACATTCGAATTTTCATATAAGTCTGAAAAGAGCTTCTTTGAAACAGATGAACTTTGAGTCTTCAAAATTCGAATTTCAGACAAAACACAACTTATGAAAATGGAAGAAATTTGTCTGAAATAATGTTAAAGTTCATCTGAGATCAAGAATAATTTAAGTTTCAAAACTGCTTTCTGTCAGATGAACTTTGAATTAAAATTCGAATTTCAGAAGCTAAGCTTGTGAGTCTGTTAGAATGAAATAATGACATACGAATGATAGAGCTTTGTAACTTCAAATGTTGAAGTTAGTCTGAAAAGAATCTCTCTGACAGACGAACTTCACTACTTCAACATTCAAATTTCAAAGAAAGTGAACTACTGTGCCTCTTTAAACGTTCTACAGACAGACGAATTTTGGGCTTCCAAAATTTGAATTTCGAAGGCACTGTAGAAAATTGAAAACACTGTTCACACTTAACCGAAAAAATTTCCTCTTGAAAATTCGTATGTCACATTGTGAAAATGTTTTGTAAGTTTCAAAATTCGAATTTCACTTCATGAACAGATGAACTTCGTGCTGTAATGTTGAAAGCTTTAACCTTCGGTTCCTTCGAAATTCGTCTGTGGCCAACCAAAATTCAAATTTCAGTATGTCAAAAATATTAAATGCGGTTGGTAAACGGATAGTTTTTCAGAGTAACCGTTGGATAACTTCCCCAACGGATAGATTTTGTCTCTAACGGACATTTAAGAGCTAAATCTATAAATATAACATCATTTGAAGTTCTGGGTAACGAATCAAACTTGTATATACTGAAACTCTGCCAAATCAATTTCTCAAAAAGCTTTTACTCTCTCAACTTCAATATCTGTACTTCAACCTTCATATCTACTCTATTCAAGAGAGCTATGTCTTTGTAAACAATCTACTCTTCATCTGGAAGATAGATTTACTTGTGAGGGAAAATCACAAGGGGATTGGGAAGCACATTATAGAAGTGCTTAGAGAGATTGAGAAAGCTCCAGAAACAGAGCATACTCATTGTACTGTGGCATTAGCAAGAAGCCCGTTGAATTCTTGCTGTATAGTGGAAAAATCTCAAGAGTTGTCTTAAGGACTAGACGTAGGTCAAGTAGATAGACCGAACCAGGATAAATTACTGAGTCTTCTTCTTCTCATCTTTACTTTTCAGATTGCTCTGTTTTATACGCTGCTTCCTTTACACTGTGCTATCTTCACATATTTTACTTTGTGCAGAAAAATTTCAATCTTCCTAATTCACCCCCCTCTTGGGAAGTTAGCCTTACTAACAAGTGGTATCAGAGCCCGGATTCCCATTCAAAGGATCTCACAGTCCAGGGATTAAGATGGCTAGCTTTGGAGAAAGCATACTTCCTGAAGGGAACAACACCAATAGACCACCAGGCTTCAGTGGAGAACATTATGGGTACTGGAAGATGAGGATGCAGATTTACCTCCAATCAATTGATCTTGATATATGGTTAGTCATTGAGAAAGGAGATTTCGTCCCAATGACTCTAACTGAAGATGGAAGACACAAAGAGAAGCTAGAAGCAGAGTGGAATGAGGAAGACAGAAGGAGAGTCCTGCTAAATTTCAAAGCAAAGCATTGTTTAGTCAATGCCCTGAATTAGGATGAATTCTACAGAGTCTCACAATGCTCCACTGCAAAAGGGATGTGGGACACTCTGCAGATTGCACATGAAGGAACAACTGGGGTCAAGGAGAACAGACTGAATACATGCATTGAAGAATATGAAAGCTTCAAAATGACTGAAGGAGAAACTGTAAAGGAGCTGTAAAAGAGATTCACTCTCATTGTGAATCAATTGAAAAGCCTAGGAAAGGAATACACTCAGTCTGAAAAAGTAAGGAAGATACTCAGAGCTCTCCCTCTTGAATGGCAGCCTAAAGTGACAACAATAGAGGAAGACAGAGGAGAATCAATGGCCTCTGTCACAACTCTCTTTGACAGCCTTGAGGAGTATGAAGGAAAAATCAAAGCTCTCAAGGAAGCTGGGCTGGACAGAAAGAAGAATGGCCTTGCCCTCAAAGCTGCTGATGAAAAGGAAGAAGAATCTGACGAAGGAGATGAGCTGGATGAAGAAACTCTGGCTATGATGGTCAGAAAATTCAGAAGATTCTACAACAAGAAGAAGAATAAGAAATTCCTCAAGAAGGGGGCAGCTGGTGAAAGCAAGAGAGAGGGAAAAGAGCCTGTGACTTGCTATGAATGGAAGAAGCAGGGACACATCAAATGGGATTATCCTCAATTCCTAAAAAAGCAAGAAAAGGATAAGAAAGCTGCTGACAAAGGGAAGAAGAAGAAAGCCTACATCTCATTAATATGGGGCAACGGCTCAGATGAGGAGGAAGAGGATGAGGATGAGATTGCCAACATCTGCCTGATGGCACTTGCTTCTGAAGAAGCCGAACCCTCATGCAGCAGTGATCAGAAGGAAGAGATATATGAATCTGAACCTTCCTATTCTGAGCTACTTGATGCATTTCATGAGCTTCATGATGAGTTTATTAAAGTTGTTAAAGAACTAAAACTAGCAAAGAGAAAGATTAATAAACTGGAATCTCAAAGCAACATTTCTGAAATCACCTCTCTACCTACTGCTAAATCTGTTTGTTGTACTTCATGCATTGAACTTAAGCAAACTAATGATTACTTAGTAAAAAGCATGTCTAGGCTCACTAGAGGAAAAGATATGTTGTTTTCCTTGATGGGGAGCTAAAGAATATCACAAGGAAAAGCTGGTCTTGGCTATGATCCATGTGCTGTCAAGGAAAAGATTAGGAAGAAAAACCAGAATGCATACATGAGACATTTTGTGCATGCTGAGAGCAACAGAAAGAAAGATCACATGTCATCTTGCATTGAAACATATAATCAACCAAAGCATATAAGACAAAAGTATTATCTGCATTGTTTTCTTCCTACCACTCAATCTAGCAGTCCCTTCACTACTTGTCATTTCTGTAACAAAAAGGGACATATTTCCAGTTCTTGTGCATTGAAAAAAAATGGACTTGGCAGGAAAGTTGAATGGGCTCCCAAAGTTGCATCTGCATCTAGGGAAAAATCTACTGACCAAAAAGGACCCAAGCAAATTTGGGTACCTAAAAGGAAAACATAAACATTGTTTTGCAGGTCTGTCTCAAAGTTAAGAAAAACAACAAATGGTATATGGACAATGCCTGCTCAAGTCACATGACTAGTGATAAGGAGAAGTTCATCACCCTTAGAGACAAGAAAGGAGGAAAGGTGACCTTTGGAGGTGATCAATATGGCAAAATTGTTGGCATTGGCATTATGGGCAAAAATCCGGAAACATCCATTGAAGAGGTGCTGTTTGTGATTGGCCTCAACCACAATTTGCTAAGCGTGAGTCAGACCTGTGATAAAGGAAATTTGGTGCTGTTTGACTCAAAATTTTGCCTGGTCATCAGAAAAAGTGATCACAAAGTAATCCTCAAAGCTCAAAGGGATGGTAATTGTTATACTATTGATCTGGATGAACTTCCTCCCTTGGATTCTGTATGTTTAATTAGTCAGGATAATGATAGTTGGTTATGGCATAGGAGATTAGCTCATGTTAACATGAATCAATTGTCTAAACTGATCAAGAATGAGCTAGTAACTGGCATGCCAAAAATATCTTTTGAAAAGGACAAAGAATGTGATGCATGTATAAGAGGGAAACAAAATAAATCATCTTTTAAATCTAAAAATGTAGTTACCACAACTAGACCACTTGAATTGCTGCATATGGACTTAATTGGACCATCTAGGGTGAAAAGTCTTGGTAGTAACCTATATGTGCTTGTAATTGTAGATGACTATTCTAGATCCACTTGTACATTATTTCTTTCCTCTAAAAGTGATACCTTTGATGCATTTGTAACCTTAGCTAAGAAAATGCAAAATGAGAAAGGTATTTCTATTGTGTCAATCAGGTCAGATCATGGAGGAGAGTTTGAAAATGCATACTTCCTGGAGTACTGCAATGAGCATGTGATTGACCACAACTTCTCGGCTCCAAGGACCCCTCAACAGAATGGGGTAGTAGAAAGGAAGAACAGAACTATTGGAGAAATGGCCAGAGCTATGCTGAATGAAAAGGAACTCTCTCAAGTGTTTTGGGCTAATGCAGTAAATACAGCAAGCTACATCATAAATAGAGCCTACATCAGACCAATCCTTGGGAAGACTCCATACGAGCTTTACAAGGGGAGAAAGCCAAATCTGTCCTATCTCCATGTGTTCGGATGCAAATGCTTCATTCAGAACAATGGGAAAGAAAATCTGGGTAAGTTTGATGCCAAATCTGATGAAGGTATATTTCTGGGCTATTCTAGTAGGAGTAAGGCATATAGAGTTTATAATAAATGATCAAATGTGGTAGAAGAATCTGTGCATATGGTTTTCATTGAAAATGAAACTGTTTCAAAACATGTTACCAATGAGGATGATCTTGCTTTCAACTTTGAAAAACTGGGCATTTCTGATAAAAGTAAAACTGAACCTCCAAAGATATCTGAATCTGTTAACACAGAGGAAGATATCCAGGAGCAAGAGTTTGATGAAGAAATTAAAGAAGAAACATCTCAAGAATTCCCTAGAACTTGGAGATATCAAAGGAATCATCTTGTTGATCAAGTAATAGGAAATGTTCAACAGAGAGTCAAAACCAGAAAATAGTTAAGGGATCAAATGCTCAACTGCGCTTTCATTTCTCAAATTGAACACACATGTGCTAAAGAAGCCTTAACTGATGATTACTGGATTTTAGCTATGCAAGATGAACTAAATCAGTTTGAAAGAAATCATGTTTGGGATTTAGTGCCAAGACCCAAAAATCATCCTGTCATTAGTACCAAATGGGTTTTCAGAAATAAACTTCATGAATCTAGAACAATAATCAGAAATAAAGCTAGATTGGTTGGTAAAGGGTATAATCAGGAAGAAGGTATTGATTTTGAAGAAACCTTTGCACCAGTAGCTAGATTAAAAGCTATAAGAATACTGCTAGCATATGCATGCATTGAAAATATTTTATTGCATCAAATAAATGTAAAGAGTGCCTTTTTAAACGGATACATCATGGAAGAGGTTTATATAGATCAACCTCCAGGTTTTGAGGATTCTACAAAACCAAACCATGTTTATAAACTCAATAAAACTCTTTATGGTTTAAAACAAGCCCCTAGAGCATGGTATGAGAGACTGAGCAATTTTCTAATTGAAAAGGGGTTCAATAGAGGCAAAGTTGACACAACTTTATTCACTAAGAAAGAAAATAAAGATTTACTAATTGCTCAAATTTATGTTGATGATATTATTTTTGGTGCTACTAATGAAACTCTTTGCAAGAAATTCTCTGAGTTAATGCAGGGAGAATTCGAGATGTCCATGATGGATGAACTTAACTTCTTCCTTGGACTGCAAATCAGACAGCTTGATGATGTTATCTTTCTCAGTCAATCCAAGTATCTAAAGGAGCTGCTAAAGAAGTTTGGAATGGAGAATGCCAAGCCAATGGGAACACCTATGGCTACTGCAACCAAACTAGACATGGATGAGAATGGGAAGATGTTTGACATTACTTAGTACGGAAGAATGATTGGATCCCTGCTGTACTTAACTGCCAGCAGACCTAACATTTTGTTCAGTGTCTGTATGTGTGCTAGGTTCCAATCATGTCCCAAGGAAACCCATGCAACAGCTGTGAAGAGAATTTTCAGATATCTTATTGGAATATCACAGATGGGTCTCTGGTATCCAAAGGGCAATGGAGAAGATCTCAAAGGATACACTGATGCTGATTTTACAGGATCCAAAACTGACAGAAAAAGCACAAGTGGAACTTGTCAGTTTCTTGGAGGATCCCTAGTTTCATGGTTCAACAAAAAGCAAAACAGTGTGGCCCTATCCACTGCAGAAGCTGAGTATGTTGCAGCTAGAAGCTATTGTGCCCAAGTCATCTGGATGAAGCAGCAGCTTGAAGATCTTGAGGTTAAAATGAAAGAGATACCAATCATGTGTGACAACCAAAGTGCCATAAATATCACCAAGAATCCTGTCATGCATTCAAGGACGAAACATATTGAAGTTAGGCACCATTTCATAAGGGATCACATTCTGAAAGGAGAAGTTAAGCTGGAGTACATCCCAACAGAGAATCAAGTTGCTGATATACTCACAAAGCCTCTATCAGAAGACAGGCATTGCAAAATAAGGAGAGAATTGGGTATGGTAAATCCCAGTGAACTGTAAGTTATTCTTGTGCAATCTTGTTTTCAAAGGTTTCATCTTTAAGATTAATTCTAACTTTAGCATCGGAGTATGTTTAATTTAAGCTGCAGGTGCTCCTCAAAAGATTCAATGGCAATAAACTTGAAGATTGGAGCACATCATAATGGAACAACCAGAAAGTGAAGTAAATGATGAAAATTCTGAGTTCTAGATCCATTATGTAAGTTTTTAAAAATGAAATTTGAATTTTAATGTGTGTTAGACGAATTTTGCTTCATGAACTGTGTTTTTGAACTAGTCAACATGGTCAACATTTGAATTTTAGTTGACCAACAGACAAACTTCGGCCTATTATGCCTTGGAACAGTTCTCGGTGATGCTTTGAAATTCGTCTGTTGGATCTTGGAAGTTCGAATTTTCAAAAACAAAAATTTCAAAGTTATGTTTGTCCATCACTGTTGTACGAATTATCACTTCTTAACATACGAATGTTGGACAACCTTTACAAAAGTTGAAAAATGCGAATTTTCAGTTCAAAATTCGTCTGTTGAATCATGTTCTTCATGTTGAATGCTTGAAAGATGAAGTTCTGCTTGCTTAATTCGTCTATTGGTTGATGTCTTGTCTGTTGCCTGTTGTTTTTTCTTCAACATTCGAACTTTATTGGAAAAAAATTCGTCTGTTGTGCTTGTATTGCTTAATCCAAGCCACTGTCAGACGAACTTTTAGAAGAAAATTCGTCTATCAGTAAGCTTTGCTGAACGGTTTAATTTGTAACTGCCTGAAGTTCAAATTTTGACATCTCAAAATTTGTCTGTTAGACGGTTACTTACGTTAAATCCGACGGTTTTTCAAAGAACAGACGCAACCCTATTCTTAACTCCTCTGAGTCTTTTCCAATTCTCTCATCAATTCCCTTCAATTCTGACCAAAAACTGCAACTTCCCACTGTTTAAACTTCCTTTTACATCATTTAAAACTCACTCTAAGCCACATTCTGCAACACTCATCCTAAAAATGGCGAGAGTTAAAAATCCTGATGCTGGGAAAGCTGAAGCCCGACCAAAAAGGAATGTTAAATCACAATATGCCTCGAAGGAAGGAGAGAAATCAAAGAGAAAAGCCGAATCTAGTAAGGCAACTCCCACCAAACGCCAAAAGACTGCATCCAAAGCAGATTCTCAGAAAGTTGGACCCTCCTCACCGAAAAGTGTAGAACCTTTGGTTCCAGTTCCTTCAGAAGCTGTTGCTATTGCTTCCACTTCATCCTTCAGTAGTCAATCTGGAGAGTACGAGTTTACCACACTGCCATTATGGAGCACTCCACAGATTCAAGAAGAATACTCCATCAAATTTGCCAACAAAAAGGTAATTAAGCCACATTGTGTAAATTTGGAAGATTTCTTGGTCTCCAATAATTTTTGATGCTGGTATATGGATGATGAGATACAAGAATCTGTTGGAGGTATTGGAGAAATATGATGATGAAGTGGTGAAGTCATGGTACGCCTCTTTAAAATACAACAGCAAGAAGAAGAAGTGGGCAGTCAATCTAAGGTCTAGGACCATTTGGCTTACTGATGAGACATTCAATGAGGTGCTGGAGATCCCTGGGTAAGATGGACTCAAGATTGATATCAATGCCTTTGGGTACATGGATGAGGCAAATATGGCTGATGAAAAAGGTGGTCCCTCTCTGAACTACAAGGAAAGTACTATTCTGAGCACACTGTTCAGAAGGAGGGAGAATTGGCCATCAATAAACCTGTTGAAGCCCACAGACCTCAGTGTTCAAGTGAGGATCCTACACTACGTAGTGTCCAGGATTATATTCAACAAAGGAGGCAGCTTCAATCTGATAACAAGGGCAGAGGCACATGTCATGGCTGCAATCATGCGTGGAAAGCTGATCAACATGGGACACATCATACTCCAACGCATGATCAAGGCTAGAGATCAGAGGAAGGACTCCACACTCCCTTATGCTGCTATCATCTCCAGAATTTTGCAGTATGCCAGAATTCAGCATCTTAAGAAGGGAAAGGGCAAGCCCACAAAGATATTCAAGGAGGAAGAACTGCAAAGAATGGGCATTGAAAAGGATGAAGGAAGATGGGTTGGAAAGGGAGCAGGAAGAACTGAAGATCTCTTCTTTGTTGAAGGTGCCTCCCTACAGCAAGAGGGTACTTCTGAGGCTCCTGCCAGACCTACCACTCAGCCCTCTGTGCCTATCCCATCTCCCTCAAAGCCCACTCACATTCCTTCCACTCCCTCCTCATGGGCCAAGCCAACCAAGATCACTGAGTTGTATGACAGCCTGTCTACACTCATTCTCAGCATCAGAGATGAGCAAAATGCCAAATTTGCTCATCTGCAAGATCAGATCCATCAGTTGGCTATGAACATGAAGGTGGTGGCTGATGCTTATGAAGAAATCAGAAGTGCAATTCCTGCCACTTCAGCTCCACCTCAGCCAGCGTCCTCTGTGCCTGTCCAATCTCCAACTCTTGAGCCTCCAAGCCCCTTCTAGATTGCCTCCGCTGACCATGATGATGATATAGATGGTGCTGATGCAATGAGGACACCAAGTCCTGGTCCACCCTTGGACTATGGATTGGAAGAAGAAGGACTTCAAGGAGCAAGCCCTCATGAGCCTATGCAAAAAGATGCTCAGGATTCAATTCTGTCTATTCAAGAATCTGAGCAAGTTGAAAGACTGGTTGCAGCTATCTCAACCTCTTCTATACAGGAGCGAGCAAGCAATGAAGAGAGAAGCATTGTGCCTGTTGTTGATTATGAGGCCATTGCTCACAATGCTCTCCTGCAAGAACAAAGAAGAAGGCTTGAGAAAATGTTTCATCCTGATAAACCAGCCACTTCCTCTCTTGCTGCTTGTGGGCTTTCAGAGGAACAGAGAGCTCAGTTAGCTCTTTCCAGGCAGGCAATGTAAGAACTTCTGGAAATCTCTGATGAGGAACCAAGCACTGAGTCTCCTGTGGAACCAGAAATCTCTTTTGCTCCTGTCTCACTTCAAGCTATTCCTGTCTCTCAGATCCCTCCTCCTACTGATTTTGTTGGCCTTCCTGATGATGCCAAAAAGGGGGAGAAGACTGGGCAAACTGGAAAGTCTGCTGCTACTGAGCAATCTAGGAAAGGGAAAACGTACAGCAAGAAGACCAAGCCCAAGAAGAAATGACTGAAGATTTGCTTAGAAATTAGGCTTGAGTCCTCTTGTAGTGCTTTGTGTTTCTGTTTTAAATGTTTGCATTAGAACTTTGATTAATTTGGCTTTTGTATAGCAACTCTTGATTAAATGAATGAATTTCTTTGTTGCAATGTTTTGTGCACATTACTCTTTGAATATCTTCACTTGATCTGCTGTATATGATATCTTTTGAAACATAATGCATATGTTGAGGGGGAGCTTGTAAAAGCAAACCCATGTACTAATCCAGTTTGTAAGTTATTTTGTCATCATCAAAAAGGGGGAGAATGTTGAATCAAGAGTTTTGATGATTCCAAACTAACATCCAAAAGTTTGGATTGAAGATATCAAAGGAAATCAAAGTGCTTCAAGTGAAGAATTTCTGAGTATTAGCTGCTAGATCTTCTGTATGATCTTTTGTTATGTTCAAATAAGGATAAAAGTTTTTGATTTTAAGAAAAGATGTTTTTAAACCTTGATTTTGTGTTAAATCTTGACTTATTTTAAAAATACCCATAAACAGATGAAGTTTGAAAATTTAAACTAAACTGTCATATTGGAAATTCGAACTTTGCCTTTGGAAATTCGAATTTCAAGTCAAAACTGAATAAGTCTGAAGAGTTGTCTCTCTGTCAGATGAATTTTGATTATCCAAAATTTGAATTTCCATCAAAGAGTGAAAGAAGCTTTTCACTAACAGACAAACTTCACATCTCCAAAATTCGAATTTTAGATAAAATGCAGTTTGTGAAAATCAAAGAAATTCGTCTGAGATAATGTTGAAGCTCATCTGAAATCAAGATGAAATTGAGTTTGAAAAATGCTCTCTGACAGACAAACTTTGACTTTCCAACATTCGAATTTTCATATAAGTCTAAAAGGAGCTTCTTTGAAACAGACAAACTTTGAGTCTTCAAAATTCGAATTTCAGACAAAACACAACTTATGAAAATGGAAGAAATTCGTCTGAAACAATGTTAAAGTTCATCTGAGATCAAGAATAATTTAAATTTCAAAACTGCTTTCTGTCAAACGAACTTTGAACATTAAAATTCGAATTTCAGAAGTTAAGTTTGTGAGTCTGTTGGAATGAAATATTGACATACAAATGACAGAGCTTTGTAACTTTGAATGTTGAAGTTAGTCTGAAAAGAATCTCTCAGACAGACGAACTTCACTACTTCAACATTCGAATTTCGATGAAAGTGAACTACTGTGCCTCTTTGAATGTTCTATAGACAAACGAATTTTGGGCTTCCAAAATTCGAATTTCGAAGGCACTGTAGAAAATTGAAAACACTGTTCACACTTAACCGAAAAACTTTCCTCTTGAAAATTCGTATGTCACATTGTGAAAATGTTTTGTAAGTTTCAAAATTCGAATTTCACTTCATGAACAGACAAACTTCGTGCTGTAATGTTGAAAGCTTTAACCTTCGGTTCCTTCGAAATTCGTCTGTTGGCCAACCAAAATTCGAATTTCAGTATGTCAGAAACATTAAATGCGGTTGGTAAACGGATAGTTTTTCAGAGTAACCGTTGGATAACTTCCCCAACGGATAGATTTTGTCTCTAACGGACATTTGAGAGCTAAATCTATAAATATAACATCATTTGAAGTTGTAGGTAACGAATCAAACTTGTATATACTGAAACTCTGCCAAATCAATTTCTCAAAAAGCTTTTACCCTCTCAACTTCAATATTTGTACTTCAACCTTCATATCTACTCTATTCAAGAGAGCTATATCTTTGTAAACAATCTACTCTTCATCTGGAAGATAGATTTACTTGTGAGGGGAAATCACAAGGGGATTGGGAAGCACATTGTAGAAGTGCTTAGAGAGATTGAGAAAGCTCCAGAAATAGAGCATACTCGTTGTACTGTAGCATTAGCAAGAAGCCTGTTGAATTCTTGCTGTATAGTGGAAAAATCTCAAGAGTTGTCTTAAAGACTGGACGTAGGTCAAGTGGATAGACCGAACCAGGATAAATTACTGAGTCTTCTTCTTCTCATCTTTACTTTTCAGCTTGCTCTGTTTTATACGCTGCTTCCTTTACATTGTGCTATCTTCACATATTTTACTTTGTGCAGAAAAATTTCAATCTTTCCAATTCACCCCCCTCTTGGGAAGTCAGCCTTACTAACACTTCTTTCTTCCTCTGTTTCTCTCTCGCTCTCTTCTTCTTGGTCCAACTGAAATATTTCTAATTTAAACAAATTTGAGGTGTGGCAGCACGGCATGGGTTAAGTTCACTACGGCGTAAGTGCCTTTAGCCAGAAAAATATTTCAAAATATGTAGCTTGCTTGCTGCGGTGGCCCTGCTTCAAGCTGTGGCATGGAGCTCATTTTTCCTCCACTTGATTCTCTCCTTCGTCCTAGCCTTCCAGTTCTATACACAATGCTTAGTTAGCCAGAGATGAAGTTAGGGTCAATGTAATGAGGGTTGTTACATGCTCCCCTCCTTATAAAAATTTCATCCTCGAAATTCCAAATCTTACCTCAAGTAAAAATCTCTGGATACCTCCTTTGCATGGATTCTTCTGTCTCCCACATGACATCATTGGATGTCAAGCCGTTCCATAATACTTTTATTAACTTAATAGTCTTATTTCTTAGCTGTTTCTCCTTTACATCAAGAATTTGCAACGCCATGACCTCAAAAGTCAGATTCTCTTGTACTTAAACTTTCTCATCATCCATTATGTGAGACGGATCTGAATAGTTCTTCTTTAGTTGAGGCATGTGGAAAACATCATGTAATCTAGCAAGATTAGGCAGTAGCACCGCTCAATATGCTACTGGTCTAATTCGCTCCAAAATTTGGTATAGACCCATATACCACGGAGTGAGCTTCTTCACTCGAATTGATCTCCTAATACCTATGGCAGGAGAGACCTTAAAAAATACATGATCTCTAGTATCAAACTCCAATGGTCTCCTTCTTCTATCCGCATAACTTTTCTATCGATCTAGGTAATCAAAAGCTTCTGTCAAATACTCTCTATCTGTTGAGAGGTTTGATCCACAATATCTGGGCCCCATAGACTTCGCTCACCAAGTTCAACCCAACACAATAGTGATATGCACTTCTTGCCATACAAAACTTCATACGAAGCCATTTGCAAACTTAAGTGGTAACTATTATTGTAGGCGAATTCAACCAATAGCAGGTATTGATCCCAATTGCCTTTGTTTTCCAGAATACAAGCTCGCAGCATGTCTTCCAGAGTTTGTATCATTCTATCAATCTGCCTATCAGATTGAGGGAGATAAGTAGTACTGAAATTCAACTTCATCCTCATAGACTTCTAAAGAGATTTCCAAAACTTGGAAGTAAACCTAGGATCTCTATGTGATACAATGTTCATTGGGACACCATGCAGTCTCACAATCCCATTCACAAACAACTAGGCCAACTTTTCCATCATAATGGTCTCCCGAATTGGAAGAAAATGGGTCGACTTTGTCAATCTATCCATAATCACCTATATTGCATTATGCCCTGAAGAGGTCCTCAGTAATCCCATCATAAAATTCATGTGAATGCTATCCTATTTCCATTCCTAGATCTCCAAGAGTTGCAATGTACATGCTACCAATTGGTGCTCGATTTTTACCTTCTGACAGATGAGACATCTCACCACAAACTTTGTGATGTCCTTTTTCATGCCTAGCCACCAATAGCCTCGCCTCAAATCTTGGTACATCTTAGTGGTACCTAGATAAATAGTATACCTGCTCTTATGAGCTTCCTCCAAAATAATTTCTTGCAATCCCGTAACATTTGCCAAACAAATCTGACCACGATACCAAATAATACCATCTTCCAGTATATCCAAATTCTGAGTTTCCGCCATTTCGATTCGTTCCCGAATGCCTAAAAGATAGTTATCCTCCAACTAAGCATAATAAATGTTCCTCAATAGATCACTTGATACATTGATAGATCCTAATACTTGTATTTCAAGATGGACATTAATGGATAACTTCATATCCCTCAGGCTTTCTAGCAACTGTTGTTCCCTTATCATCATTATGGCTATGTGGATCGACTTTCTACTGAGTGCATCCACCACAGCATTGGCTTTTCCAGGATGATACTTCAAAGCAAACTCATAATCTATCAAGAATTCTACCCAACGTCTTTACCTCATGTTCAACTCTTTCTGTTGAAATAGATACTTTAGACTTTTGTGATCATTGAATACCTTAAACTAAGCGCCATAGAGATAATGCCTCCATAATTCAAAGCAAACACTACAGCCGCTAGCTTAAGGTCTTGAGTAGGATAATTCTCCTCATGAAGCTTCAATTGCCTTAAAGCATACGCCACAACTCTTCCTTGTTGCATTAGCACACACCCTAGACCCTTCTTAGAGGTGTCCATGTAAATTGTAAACAGCTCAGATGGGTTAGGGATAATCAACATTGGGGTGGATGTTAAACGAACCTTCAGCTCTTGGAATATTCTCTCACACTTATCATCCCAAATGAAAGATCGATCCTTACGGGTGAGTCTAGTCAATGGCATAACAAGCTGAGAGAATCCCTTGATGAACCTCCGGTAGTAACTAGCCGATCCTAGAAAGCTGCAATTTGAGTCATGGATTGCAGTCTTTCCCAATTCAACACCACTTCCACTTTACTAGGATCCACCATTACACCTTTTGCAGAAATCACATGACCCGGAAATTTCACCTCCCGTAGCCAAAACTCACATTTACTAAGTTTGGCATACAATTGGTGATTCCGCAACACTTGCAACACAATCTAAAGATGGAATGCATGCTCTTCCTCACTCTTAAAGTAAATCAGAATGTCATCAATAAATACCACGTAAATTTATCCAAATATGGCCAAAAAATCCTGTTCATATAATCCATGAAGATTGTTAGAGCATTGGTCAACCTGAATGGCATTACAAGGAACTCATAATGCCCATATCGAGTTCGGAAAGCCGTTTTAGGAATATCTTCAGCATGTATCCATAGTTGATGGTATCTCAACCTCAAATCGATCTTAGAGAAAACTAAGACACCTACCAACTAATCAATCAAGTCTTCAATCCAAGGCAAAGGATATTGATTCTTAATTGTCACTCGGTTCAGCTTCCTGTAATCAATACATAATTTGAGGCTACCATCCTTCTTCTTGACAAATAACACTGGAGCACCCCCAAGAAGAGACTCTTAGTCTAATGAAACCCCTTTTTAACAAATCTTCAATCAGCTTCTTGAGTTCTTTCAACTCAGACGATGCCATTCAATATGGAGCCTTAGAAATAGGACTTGTCTCAGGCACCAAATCAATGGAAAACTCCAGCTCTTGTGGTGGTGGCAAACTGGTAATCTCTCCTGGAAACACATCAGGATATTCACAAACAATCGGGTACCTTTCTATACCTCATTTCATATCAACGTTAATAAAGAGGAAAACCAAAAACCCTTGACATCCTTTCCTCAGATACCTGTTGACTTGGATAAAGAACAAACAGACATTTTCATCCCCTTCAACACTAGGGATATTCATGGGCAACAACACAGTCTTCCAAGCACAGTCAAGAATGACATTATTCGCCTCTAGCTAATCTATCCCAATGATCATATTAATCTCTTGCAATGGCAAATAGATTAAATCCAGAGTAGTGCTTCAATGTTCAAAATGAACCCCAAAATTCAGACAACCTTGAGCAGTTCTTAGTGAAACTCTTGTGGGTATGGATACTAACAATTCAAAAGGTAACTATAGTACCAGAATACCCAATCTCCGAGCACAATCAAAAGATATGAAGGAATGTGATGCACTTAAATCAAACAATGCATGAATAGAGAAATCATTGAGTTTAAGTTTACGACTAATCAAGTTAGGCACTGCATCCTCTTCCTGTCAGGTTATGGTAAAGACTCATCCTAGCATTGTTGGCCTTCTCATTGTGTCAGCATGTCTTAGCTCCTGACAATTCTGTGAGATATATCCTGGTCTCCCACAATTATAGCAAATCAAGCACAGACGATCACTATGGTTCATCCCACAGTTTGTGCAAGGATTTGAGGCACTACCTAAACTGTATTGTGATGGTGCTAAGTCTCTTCCTACATATTTACTCTAACTAGAACTCCCCTGGTCAAAGCCTTATCGATAGAATGGTCCTCTACCATATCGACCTCTGTTAGACTAATCTCTGCCAAACCTACATCTTCCTCTGCCATGATGACCTCTATTATGGTTGCCTCTTGCTCTACTAGAACCTATATTGCCACCGCTATTACTACTTCCAGATCCACTTCCTTTACTGATTCCTCCGGTAGGTCCTAGGTGAGAAAAGGCTCGAATCATTGAATTCCTCTTCTCTTCCTTAGTCTCCTGCATTCTCCTGGATAGGACAAGCATCTTAGCACACAAGTCCTCAAAAGACACAAATTCCACCACAGATAACCGCTACTTAATCTCTAAACAGGCTCCCTCAAGCAACCTTTGAGCCTTTCACCTATCATCGAGATAATTGTTTAGATAAGTGGAATACTTAGCCAAATCTAGAAATTAATCAATGTAATCATCTGCCAACAAATTCTCTTGTTGAAAGGCTAGGAACTCGGCCTCCTTTTGCATCATTAAGGCTGGAGGGAAGTAGTATATAAAGAATCGTTCCTTAAACTGTTCCCAGGTCATTGGGGCAACCATTCGCTTCCACACGTGGAAGGAAGCTTCTTCACTAATGCTTGACCTTCTTCTCAAGCTTAAATACCACTAGTTGCACCTTTTGCTCTAAGGTGTAATCCATCACACCAAATATATTCTCCAATTGTTTTATCCATTCCTCAGATAAAGAAGTGTTCATTGTACCTTCAAAAGTTGGGGGATTGAACTTCCAAAAGTCTTTTAGCTGGGAGAAAATACCCATTCTTTCAGATCTTAGGGCACTCTCAGGCTCCACCTTATTCTCATTCTCAGCATTATTACCTTCTTCTGCATTCAGATCCACATACATACTAGCCTCCTCATTCACATCACCATATTCCTACCGATTCATTTGTTCTTGCATCCTATTCAATGTCTTCCCCTGCGTATTCACCCAGTCACTAAGGCTAGTTAATATTTCATGCATCTGCCTTATTAGGTCACTGTTACTTTGACTTGCTTTGCGAGACATTCTTTCCTACACACAAGCAACAACACATTCAATTATATGGTTCTGGACTAGTATTGCAGTGGGATATATGAGTCTATGTATTCAAAGTTGTGCCAAGTATTACCACAAGTAAAAACAAGGGCCCAAACCATTGCTCTAATACCAAAATGTAACACCTTACTCCCAAAGACCTCTTATGTTGGCCAAAAACTCTAAAATCCAACCAAACATAGCCCAAACATCTCATATTTACCTTCAAACACATCAGAGCAGTGGAACAAAACCCAAAAGACACTAGAACTAGGATGGGGCCACGACCGCTACAATACCACTGCGGCCTCGAAGCCCTCTATTTCACTAGCCCAGCGGCCTGCTTTTCTGGTATTACAGAGCCCCCTGCTTGTTTAAACTAACAAATTTCAACAACCAGGAGTAAATTTTCGACGTACATAACTTTATGCTTCGACCTCTGATTAACTTGATTCCAACTCCTACAGGTCAATCTTGTCTCAATCTATCCATAGACACCAATTTCACCTTAATCTATCTCTGTATAGAGATTTTGGACACCCAACATCGTTTTGGCCACTTTTTGACCAAAACTCACAACTTACAACTCTCATTGGCCACCAAAGGCAAATTGACCATTCAGGACCATCCACATAAGCCCCATTTGACTAAACCAACTTGTCCAAAAAGGTTTTCTCGCAGAGAAACCCCTCCTCTAAGATTTGACCCCTTTGAACTCCAATTGACAAAGTGGGCTATATGCCTTAAAATATACTAACAAGTCCCAAATCCACTTTTGGGCTCACAAACATTATCACACTAACTCAACAACACTTCATACCATACATGCATCACAAAACATCACATCTAACACTATTCCACATTAATATCATAACATTAACATACATACACATCCAAATATCATTATAATCATCCAACTCCTTATATCGATTACAACACACTATCCTACTTAGCACAACATACATAGATAATACAACCTACTACCATGACTTGTATATTCCCATGTCAGATACACTACTCCCTTATCTTCTCCGGACTAGAGCTAGAACTTTCACCTAAAATGTTAGTTTATGGGAAAGGGGTGTGAGATAAAGTCTCAGTAACTGAGGACAACCACACACAGATATATACATATATAACTCATACAATCTCATGAATGCAATATGGAATAGAATGCATATCTCCCTTGCACATAGTTAGAACAACGAGCTGTCATCATAACAAGACATTTTGTATTGAGCTCCTAAAGACTATTCAAACTCTACTCAACCGCATAAATTTAGGATTCCATACTCCCTCTAACAATTTCAACCTAGGGTTAAGCTTAAATCATGTATACTCCTTCTAAAATTCACACCTAAACATTATAAACACCAAATCATACTCCATTAATCCTATTGTATCCATTTTAATCAGTGGATTTTTGTCAAAACTAAAAATCCAAACTTATACCGGAAAAATCCCAACTCAAAACCGAAGAAAATGGAGAGGGAGGAGTAGAGATTATTTACCAACAATTATCCAAGCTTCAAGAGTCTAGAAATGATCTCCCTTGGCTAGATTTCTCAGCCCTAGGTTTGCTTCTTTGTTCTTCCTTCGTTTCTTTCTCGCTCTCTTCTTCTTGGTCCGACTGAAATGTTTCTGACTTAAAGGAATCTGAGGTGTGGCACCACGGTGGCAGGTAAGTTTGCCGCGGCGCGAGTGCCCTTGGCTGAAAAAATATTTCAGAATCTGTAGCTCGCTCGACGTGGCATGGAGCTCATTTTTCCTCCACTTGATTCTCTCATTTGTCCTGACCCTTCGGTTCTACACACAGTGTCAAATGCACTTATATTTTATAAAGTTAGGAATAATATAATGAGGGTTGTTACAGATTGTAGTCATTAAAATATGGTAATTTATTGACAATAATTTTATAAAGTTATGGTAATTTTTTAAAAAATTAAACTCTGTGACTAATTTTAACTATTGTTCTTAATGAGAGTGAGGTAGTTACAAATGACTTATATTTTATATTTTGAAATAGAAGAAGTAATAATTCTGCGAGGGTTGGGGCACCAAAGCCCATGCCAAAGGAACACTCTTCGCTTTTGAAGTGAATAACAGCAATTCAAGAATTACATTTAAAAATATCAACCTCTTGAATTGATAATTATGAGGACCATCGATTTAGTTAACACAAGAATAAACCCCATAACTGTCCAAAGACTACATCACGGATAACCCGCACATAGTTTCCTATTATTGTGGTTCTAATTTTGATTGCGATGCAATGCCAAAATCTTTTTCAATAATACCTTATATAAACCGTGATTGAGATATTAATGTTATAAAAATATAATGAGAAGTGTCACATCTGAAAAGAATGAAAAAAATGAAAGTATAAATGCTTGTGGTAATCTAAATTCATAGCCAACTAGTCTAAACTACTTTGGTTATATAAAAGATACTCAAAGGACAAACATCAAACAGAAGAAAAAGAAAGGCAGAATAATAGGGTATAATGAGAAGTCCTATATATGAAAAGAATGAAAAAGATTAGGGGTATAAATGCATGTGGTAATCTTAACAATTAGCTTAAGCTATTATGGTATACTGGATAATCCCAAACATGTAGCCCATAAAAAAAGGTATGAGAGTCTAACAGTGCTTTTTAAAGGAGTTATAAATAGAAATAAATCTTTTCTTCGAAAATGACGTATAAAAAGAAAAGGAGGTAATTAATAAGGATAATGATAGAAATTATTGAAATTTTTTTAACAAATTTAGTAATCTTATCAATTTTTAATAACTCATTCTCTTAATATATGTTCGGTGGTTAAAAGTGACATATATTAAGAATTAGATGGAGTAACATTTATTCATAATCACATATTAAACTCAAAAGAAATAACTAATCATAAATATTATAGCATTCATTAAGTAAGTCTATATGTTTAAATTATAATCATGTAGGAAAATACTCCAAAATGAGGTCATTTATGAGTACATATATACATAATATTAGAATATAAAAAGAAGAAAATTTTAACCCAAAATGAGGTCATTTTATACAAACAACTGAAAAAACAAAAATTGAAATCATCGAAAAAGCTCAATAATTGTTGCGCTAGGCAGGAGCAGCTAGCAGGCCTCGAGATCTCCGACGCTGTTAGAAACAAACATTCATTTAACCTGTATGTAAATCCCCTCTTTTTGGGATGATACAACCTTCTCCATATGCATTTAATTTATCTCTTCTTCTTTAAATGGCAGTTATAATTACACACTTGTCAAACATGCATGTATTCTACTATTCTTACCTTATACGTATTGCCATTTAATCCTTCATTTTGTCATATGAGTGATGTTGAGAACGGATATTCAATTACTCCCTCCTATTCGTATTATTAGAATTTTGTATGACAAGTTTCTGGTTCAGAATATAGAGTGTTAAATATTTTTTTTTATTTTATCCCTATTTTTACTTCTCATTTATAACTCTATAATGATAATATAATAGGATATTTTATCCCTTCTTAATGACTTTGGAACTTTTAAGGTACCGTAATATCCATGCCAACATTTGTTTGCATTCTATACCGTTCTAACTTTCAAATTCAATTGATCGCAGCGAGAGATGCAGACAGGTGATGTATCCTCATCGGTTCAATGCTACATGAACATTACTGGAGCTTCAGAAGAAGAAGCTATCAAACACATAAAGACTCTGATATATACAACATGGCAGAAGATGAATGAGGAAGTTGCCAAATCCTTCTTCTCTCGCAATTTCAATAATACTTGTTTGGGACTTTCGCGGACTGCAACTTTCTTCTACTGCTATGGATATGATACCTACACTTTTCAGGATTCTGAATTCAAGAGTCGTGTGTTTTCACTACTTTTTGAGTCCATTCCCATTACTTGTACACAGACTGTGTTAGAAAGGGAGAGTCCTAGTCTTCAGTCTGTCTGAAGTTACTGAATTCTTCCCCTCCAACGAAGCACAGCAATGAGACCTTCCTTTTATATATAATATATCGCATTTCTATATCAGTACGTACGTTATCACATGTGTGTACGTTATCACTGATGGTTATTACTCTTCATCTTTCTAGTCCTTCTAAAAATTCTTCCAATCCCATGCTACATGCTTCAGATTAAAATGTTAATGATGTTCATTTGTCTCCTTGTCTCTAAAAGTCAATTGAGAGAATTTATGTTGCTGTCAACCAATTAAATGCTTTTCAAATATAGTAGTTAACAAGAAAAGAAATTTACTTTAATTCTGTAAAACACAAAAAAAAAAGTTAAACTGATTATATATTTTTCCCTCACTTTTAAATCAAATAGAATAATTTAGGTCTTATTCATATTATTATGGATAAGCTAAATAATAAATGTAGGGATTAAAAAAAATTAGGTGGTGATCTACTTTTCTGGGAATATGAGTGGAAGTAATAACAAGAATATTTCCAATGAAACATCCTTCATAATTCTTGAAGAGATAGTTTACTAATAGAGTTAGAGATATTGGACTATTATATTTTTGTTTTGAACAAGTTTAAATTTTTGCATACCCATATCAAATTAAATTAGTAATGTATAGACCATTGTTATATAGGGTCATATATAGTAATGTCTCAATCAATATCAAAGTACTTTTATAAATATGTGATGGATTTCCAAACAAAATGACTCACAAGTTGAATTAGACGTCACCATATACTATGCTAAATTCTGTGCTTGTATCTTTTCGAAGTTTGCAATTGTTATTGATATGTGTGCAAAAGCACCCATAGATGGAATAGAGACAAATTCCAATAGTTGTTATATAGAGTATGAGTAGCAGGTCTAGAGATTTCTTTGCCTCGTCTTCTTTTCCCTCCCAATTCGAACTTGCAACTTTGGAGTTTAGCGTATAGTACACTAACCCCCAAGCCACGAGTCTTCAAGGTTGCTAGGTCTGGAGATTTCTGGCTTGGTAGGAAACAGATGAAATTTTGGTGACATTTTTCTGACATGCATGCATGCAAATTTCTATCCACATTGTCATAAGTGTAATCAGAAAGTTAACAAAATATATAAATAAATGGCAGGTATAATCAAACACTCGTCAAGCATGCATGTAATCTCCTATATTTTCTCAAAATTACACGTGTTGACATCTTCCTTCCTGTTGTCATAAGCATTGTCAAGCATTGCAGATCATAAATATGTAGCAAGTTGATGAAATATCAAAAAATGAAAAGTTTGTATATTTGAAGTTATTTTTTGTCTTTTTTTGTTTTTGGAATTTACACTATTTGAGAGAGCACCATAACGTCTGAGAAATTTTCCTAAAATTCACAAATATATATAAAGAAAAAAGAAAGCAAAATATTGGAGGGGTGACTTATATAAATGAAAGAAAAAAAAAAGTAATGCAACATGGCAGAAGTATTTGAATATTTATGGCAACCGTTTAAGGGCATGTTTGGTTTTACGTTTGTCAAAATCAAGTTTGAGATAATGAGTTTGCCAAAACTAAGTTTGGATAGAAGTAGGGAGCATTTAGCTTTTATGTTAGCTGGGTGTTTGGCTTATAACCTCGCTTGCATTTTAGTAGTTTCGGTTGGAGACATTGGACAAAATGCAAAATCAAACATATCCTAAATAGATAATCTTATTGAGTGACTTAGCTCAAATAAGTCGAAACGAAAAGCATTCAAACAGTATATCAAAAAAATGAGAAGTCAAAACATTTGATGCTATTTTATTTTTATTTTTTTGTGAATTTAGAATATTCAAAGAGTATCATGATGCATGTGAAATTTAGAATATTTGATCTGCTGTTTTGTCCCTCTACATATACATAAGCCTTGAGATTGACCATCACCTTCAAGGTCGTTTTCAAAGTTCGGATAATATGGCACTTCTTCATCTTCCCCAAATTGCTTCTCTCTCATGTGGTTCTCTCACTAAAATGCTTCCTCTGAACAAAGCATCCTCTTCTGTATCACCCAAGTTAAAAAGCTACAACCCTTCTCCAACAATCCAATGCAATGCCTCTTTACTTAATGCTGTTGAACAGACTAAATCTTCGTAATGGAATCGTGAGTCTATGAACGATTGCACGATTCTGTCCCTGACACTATTTCTCAATACATATGGTGAATAGTCAACCAATTCTCACAGCCAATCATCATGACTATTTTTTTTTAACTCCAATAATCTCTTTATTTTAATTTTAGTAGGATTTCCTCATATTTCATTTATATTGTGGTGTGTGTGATGTGAGATCAATCAATATTAGTCGCTTGCTTGTAACCTAACAAGTGTTGAAAAAAGGGGATCGCACTGACCAGTTGAATCAATTAAACTAAGAACCAACTACCAATCCAATTCGAAAAATGGAATAAACTGACTTGCAACAGAACCAGTCAAAGATCAATAAAATCGGTCAAAGATAAAAACAAAAAAGGGATAACCAACGGTTTAAACGTTCAATCCGGTTTAAAGCTGGGGGCACATCACAACATTTCCATTTATGGAAGAGATGAAGAGAAAGCATTAGAAAAGAAGAATCGGAGAAAAAAAGAAGTATTGGTCAAACCAAGCTCACTTTCTTTTTATCTCATACAACCCAATAAAAATTAACAGAAGCCATCACCGAAGGTTGAACAATTTTTTGATGATTTAGGTCCCCTCACCGTTGATGGTAGTGATGAAATGGTGAGGAAGATTTCTTCTCGAAACGGAAGAATAAAGATGAAAACAGAAACGTTGCAGTGGTGAATGAAACGTTGCAAAACCTTTCCTCTGTAACCTCTCCATTCATTCTCCTATAACTCTGTAACACCCTTCTCATTATGCACTTCATGTAACTCCCTCCTTGTAACTCCATAACCCCCCAATTAGCGTTAATTCCTTGTCTACACTATGACTAGTATAAATAGGTTGCTTTCCTATGTTGTTGAGGAGGAGAAATAAGAATTGTTTTGTTCTTCTTAGTTAAGTGTTCATCTTGGGCTTCTGAGCTATTTTAGTATCAGAGCTAGGTTAGAGAGAGTCCAGGAGCTGAGTAGAGTGAGAGAGCCATTAGAGAGTGGCCTGAAAGTGAGTAACCGTCATCCCCACCGCCGTCAGGATTCATTTCCGATCACTTTTCAGCCAAACGGACATCACCATCATGCTCAGAAGGTTGGAAAACCTAAGCCTGGAAATTTTTGACGTCGTCTGAATCCGAACGTGTCTCCACACGCCGTCGCTGACATTCCACGTGTAGCACATGCCCGCTAGAGGTTGAAGACGATGATGTCATCCACCACGTCATCAAGTTTGTCCAGTCAATAACACGTCATCCATTCATACTCTGCCACATGCCAGTGACTGCCACGTCATTTTGTCCAGTCAGCCATATTTTTCATAATTTCATTCTCACCCTAAACTGTTTCTTATTTACAGTTTAGACCCTAAACTTTCCATAATCTACACTTTGCCCCTAAACTTTTTGAGATTACATTTTGACCCCTAAAGTTTTCCAAAATTCCAATTTAACCTCATATTTTTTCAAAATTACAGTTCTGCCTCAAACTTTCTTAAAATTCCTTTTCCACCCTTATGCCCCATAAAATTAAATTTTCACCCCTATACTTGTTAATTACTTTTGCCTAAGTCCTAACCTTGCACGAAAAGCCAAAAAAAAATGCCTCCAAGACGCAAGAATGTACAGGACATTGCGATGGACAAGGTGAGACATCTAATACGAGAGTTGGAGGCTACAGTAGAAATGCAGCGAGCTTTGCTAGAAACTCGCAAAGAAAACCTAGAAGGTGATTCGGGTAGCAGCAGTTCGTCATCCACTGACAACCACCGTCATCCTCAACAACATAAGAAAGCAACCTATTTATACTAGTCATGTTGTAGACAAGGAATTAAAGCTAATTAGGGTTTATGGAGTTACAAGAAGGGAGTTACATGAAGTGCATAATGAGAAGGTAGTTACGGAGTTATAGGAGAATGAATGGAGAGGTTACATAGGAAAGGTTTTACAACGTTTCATTCACCACTGCAATGTTTCTGTTTACCCCAAACACACAGGTAAAAAGATTCCATCATGGTTGCTGTGGATCAATTTTCAAAGATGGCCCATTTCATTCCATGCCAGAAGACTAATGACGCAGTTCAAGTTGTAGATTTATATTTTAAAGAGATTGTCCGTATCCATGGCATTCCTAAGACTATCACCTCTGATCATGATGTCAAGTTTCACAGCCACTTTTGGCGGACGCTATGGAAGAAGATGGGAACTAAATTGCAATTTAGTAGTGCTAGCCATCCTCAAATAGACGGATAGACTGAAGCAATTAATAGGATTCTTGGAAATCTTCTTCGGAGCTATGTAGAGAAGAATTTAAAACAGTGGGATCTTGTCTTTGCACAGGTTGAGTTTGCTTACAACAACTCAATTAATAAAGCCACTGGGAGGTGTCCATTTGAAGTGGTTTATGGTAACCGTCCACTTAGTCCATCGGATCTGACTCCTTCATCTAACAAACAACATTATAGTGCTGATGCAGATCAAAGGGAAAAGGAAACCAAGAAGCTATATGAACAAGTTCGTAAGTGGATACAGAAGCAGAACTTTAGGTATAAAGCTCAACATGATAAGCACCGAAAACAGCAAACTTTTCAAATAAGAGACTTGGTGTGGATACATTTGAGGAAGGAATGATTTCCCAAGCAACCAAATGCCAAGCTATCTCCTAGAGTTGACGGTCCATTCAAGATTGTGCAAAAGATCAACAACAATGCTTACAAAGTGGAATTGCCTGGTGCCTATGGCGTTTCGACTACTTTCAATGTTGCTGATCTATCTCCGTATTTCGATAATGATGTTGAATTTGACTCGAGGGCGAGTCCCGTCTAACCCGGGGAGGATGAAAAGGAAGAATAAAGATGAAAAAAAAATGTTGTAGTGGTGAATGAAACGTTGCAAAACCTTTCCTCTGTAATCTCTCCATTCATTCTCCTATAACTTCGTAACTCCCTTCTCATTATGCACTTCATGTAACTCCCTCCTTATAGCTCTATAACCCCCCAATTAGCTTTAATTCCTTGTCTACACCGTGACTAATATAAATAGGTTGCTTTCCTATGTTGTTGAGGAGGAGAAATAAGAATTGCTTTGTTCTTCTTAGTTAAGTGTTCATCTTGGGCTTCTGAGCCACTTCTTGTCCTGTTGTGCACCTTACCCATGGCAACAAAGAAGCTTGACAAAAAGATGAGTTGCTTCTCATCTTCACATGTCTTCTGCATGGTAGTCTCATAGAAAAAAAAAAAAGCAAAGAAATAGAAGGAAGCTTGACGAAAGAAGAGATACGATGAAGAAGGGAGGAATTAGGGGATGGCAATGATATGATAGGGTTAGGGTTCATTAAAGGGTAATAGGGTAAAAGGCTCGTTAATGTACCTCTTTTTTTAATTAAAACAATTCTCACATATTATTACTATCTTGGTCTTTAATATAAGAATTTTTTAACCAAATCACGCAAATTAAGAATATAAGTTAAAGTTAATTAACTACCTCATTTTCTTCAAAAATCCTAACATTTTTGCAAAATTATCCTTCTTTAATCTCCTTCTTTTTCTCTTTAAATCCATTAAATAGGGATATTTTTTAAAAATATATAATAAATACTACCTTGTATACTGTAAAAGGTTTTATATTTAGTATCAGGATAATAAATCCTATATTTAGTATGGGAGGGAGTATTTTTTAAAAATAAACAATCACTCACATTTTTCAATGCATGTTTCTTGCTTAAAAATTTTCATTCTTCCCAACGTATTTCAAAACTTTATTGCCCATTGACGTTTTGTTTTTGTGGGACAGCGTATTGAAAGTTGAAACTTGAAAATTGGAAGTCTCAAAAAAATTTAACATTCCTTTCTCATCTTTAAATTTTCAATGGATACATAGAACTCCAATTTTTCTTTTCTTTTTTTCATATTTAAAAGCCCTAATATTTTTCAGGCAAAAAAAGAAAGTCATATTTTTATTATTTTAGTATACAACAATAACAACATTATTCTTATCCCACTAAGTGTGATCGATTACATGAATCATATGACATCGATGGGTTATATCAAACACTATCTTTTAAGATAAATCATTTATGAAGAGGTCATGCCTTATAACTTTTCTTGGTGTCGTTCTTGGTCTTCCTCTACATCTTTTAATAGAGTTCTAAATTATTTGATCAACTCTCCTTATTGACTCCTCTTATCCTCTTTTTTGTACATGCTCAAACCACCTTAAATGATTTTCCATCATTTTCTCCTCAATAGATGTTACTCCAATTTTCTCTCGTATATAATCATTTCTTATTTTATCTATTCTTGTATGACCACATATCCATCTAAATATTCTCATCTCTATTACTCACATCTTATGCTCTTGTTATCCTTTTAAAGACCAACATTGACTGCCATATAGCATCACTTAGCCTTATAATAGTTCAATAAAATTTCCCTTTAAGTTTTGTAGGTATCTTACGATCACAAATAATTCCTTAACCTTCTCTCCACTTTAACCACCAATCTTGTATTCTATGTATAAAATCCACATCAATTTTACTATCACTCTGTAAAATTGAGCCCAAATATTTAATTTTTGACACTTTTGGAATGGTTTGCTCAATAATTTTTATCTCTAAATCATCTCTTACTAGCTCTTTATTAAATTTGCAATGCATATATTCCGTTTTACTTCTACTTATGCGGAAATCTTTTGATTCCAAGGTGTGTCTCCAAAATTCTAGTTTAGAATTGATCCCTTCTTTTGAATATTTAATTAAGACTATATCATCCGCGAAAAGTATACAGTTAGAAATTTCTTCATGTATATGTTCTGAAAACATTCGAAACTAAATCAAACAAATATGAACTCATAGAAGATCCTTGATGTAAACCTATCCTTATAGTAAAATCATTTATTTCAGCTCTAGGAGTTCTTACACTTGTTGTTACCCCGTTATACATATAATTTATGGCTTGAATATTAGTCACACGAACACCTTTCTTCTCCATTGCTTTCCACAACATATCTCTTAGTACTCTATCATAGAGTTTTTCCAAATCAATAAAAATCATATGCAAGTCTCTCTATTTACTCCGATATCTTTCAATCAAACCCCTCAATAAATAAATAGTCTTTATTGTAGATCATCCTGATATAAATCCAAATTGGTTTTCTAAAATATGAGACTCTTTTCTTAGTCTATGATCAATTACTCTCTCCCAAAGTTTCATGGTATAACTCTTAAGTTTTATCCCCTAATAATTAGTGTAATTCTAAATATCTCCCTTATTTTTATATATGGACATCAAAGTGCTCTTTCTCTATTCCTCTGACATTTTCTTTGACATTAAAATCTCATTAAAAAGCTTTGTCGCATTTGGAAAAATGCGACGGAAGGAAAAAGAGAACAAATCTAGTTTTCGAGCGAAAACCGACTTGTGAGGAGTCGCCACCAAAATTTTGAGGGAAAACCTTGGAAAACCGAATTAAAGAGGAAAAGGGTGGTCTGCGTAACTAGAGTTGGATTCGGGAGTCGATTGTGCGTGAGGAAGGTGTTAGGCACCCCACAACACCCGTTCCTAGGAACGGTTACCTTACATTGATTGTGTAAATTAATATGGCTCAAAAATGTATTTTGGTTTTCCTTTGATCATTCACATGCGAGAACAAGGGTAGAGAAGAAATTAAGAAAATTTGAGAAATTTGGAAAACAAATATAAGGAAATAAATTACATTAGAAATTAAGGAGATTTAAGAAAAAAAAATGAGAAAAATGAATTGGGAAAATAAATTGAGAAACATTTTTTAAATTAAGAGAAAAAACACCAGATAAATCAGAAAATATTTATTTATTTACAAATGCGGACTTGACCCAGGATCAGAGCCTGGGGCCTACGTACCCTCCAATGGAGATCAAAGTCCACATAGTTCAGGACTAGAAATGCGTGTCTGTTGATGGATATTTTTTTATATTTTGGTTTTTTTTGCATGAGTTTGTAATAAGAGAAAGTTGATTAAAATAATTTATCTTTTTGCAAACAAAACAATTTTCTGTAATTGAGTTGGTATGTTTTGATTTGCAAAAGACAATTTAATTCCGCTCACTTACTCTTATTTTATTTTGTCTTGAAAACATTTCTTTTATTTTTTTATTTTTAAAAATACTTTTATTTGATTTTTGACTTTTGAAATAACATATTTTTGTATTTCTGAAAATTTTTCTTTTAAAAAGAAAACCAATTCATCTATTGCAGACTACCCGATAGATTGACTCCTTAATTACCTGCAAAGGTTCTGAACCTCGCGGCATAAAGGTTTTATTACGCTTTTAAAATAAAGTTGGGAAAAAGACCGTTATATCATCATAATTTATTTTTTATGAAATCTTCCTAAAAAACTTTATTTAACCGATATATCTACGTGACCTCGCAATCTCACGTGATAACTCAGTAAACCCGAATACCGGCGTCAGTTCCAAAAACCTCACGTGGTGTGATTATTAAATCCATTATTCTTATTTTATTTTATTTTATTCTTTTTCCTTTAGTAAAATTGCTAAGTATTTTGAAACGTTTAAAAGTTTGTATAATAAAGTATCATTCATTTATTCACAATAATATCATTACATATTTCCTCTTAAAATGAACAACTAGGGAAAAGGTTTTAGTCCATATCATGTATTTGAAACAACATCATTTTTTATTACTTTCAAACTATATTTCCTCTTGGAAAAGTAGAGTTTATTTCAAAATGAGTTACCCACCCAACTAATATCTGCGTGGACTCATAGTGTCACGTGATGATTAGCGAATCAAAATGCATGCGAAAATCTAAAATATTTAGGGTGCGGTACTTTCAGATGATCGTAAAATATAAAGGTTTGAAAATCTTAGGTAATTTTGACTGACCCCTTTTTTTTTTTATATTCATTTTAAGGGACATTGAAAATTCATAAACCAAAAGTTATTTATTTTAATAAACAAATTAAACATCCATCTCACACATCTACATGAACTCACAGTCGCACGCGATAACATGATTAATCCTAATGCTTGCATAGGTTCAAAAACATCATGTGGCATAATTATACACTAATCGACTTAAACCCCCGATTCCCCAGCATGGCAAAGAGTTGTAGACGCATCAAATAGTACAATGGTATCTGGCACACAATTTTATCAGCAAAACCAAACACTAGCAATTTGAAAGAATGCAAAATTCCCGGACACTGGCCTGATGCCACAAGAACTATGTACAAACTCAATTCAGCCATATTAGACTTGACACTCTAATCACAGTTTCTATTTTCTACACTGACATGGCGGTAACACCCAATTGGGTTCCAAAGAAAATTCAGTTGTGCTCAGTTCATCAGAAATTTATACAAAAACACCATTGCATGGGCTCCAACAGAGTTTCCTGAGATCTGGCAATGTTAGTCCATACCTTACCATACATGCCCCATCTGTTCCTACAAGACTTAAACCCAGCATTCCAAGCACAACCACTAAGGTGTACGCTTCGGGCAATGTATTTAAGAAATTGTGAATGATTAAGTAGAAAGACCGAATGAAAAAGTGGATAGCTCTACGCAACCAATCATTTCAACGAAGGCCTCACAGGGAATCATCAAAACAACAATTACGACAGTAACTCCAGTGCTACACAGAATTTGTTCCAATCCATGGCGATGTAAAATCACCGAAGTTAACTTAAAATTCAATAAAATCCCATAGTGCACACAGATTGCAAAAACATACCTGAGGTTGAATCTAAAGAGGGAAAAGAATTAAACACCGTTGAAGGCACCGGGAAAGAGAAAGACTGACCGTGACCAACGCTATGACCGGCGATGCTCTGGTTAACGGCCGACTTTAGACCAGTTCCAGTCCTCTGGGTTTGCTCCTCCCAAGTTCTCCTTCTCCATTTCTATCACGGGTCTGCCTCCCCTTCAAACTCGCACGGCCCCCCTGTTCACCTTCGTGCTCTACTCCGGTTCTCAGTTCTTTGCCTCCTGTGGATCACGGCTTCCCGAGTTCCAGCCTCCTCTGCCCTCGGTCTCCCCTGGATCGTCCTTGCGAGTCCTCTCCCTTCGGCCTCCTTCCGTCTTTTAGCTTTTCTCTCGCGAGTACTCTCCGGTCTCTCCACTGTTTTTCCGAGCTCTAGCCCCCCGGTTTTTCCCTTCACGCGTGCTACCCCCCGATTTTTCTTCTCAATCTTTTCGGCCCCTCTCTGTTTTCCCTCTCAGTCTGTGGCTCCCTCTGTTTTTTTGCGAGTGTTCCGGTCTCCCCTCTCAAGTACTCTCTCAGCCTCCTCCTTTCATTTTTTCTCAGGTGCCTCCAGCTTCCTCCCGAAAATCCCCCCTTTCTCACGCAGCTTTGCCTCCTTCTTGTCTCACCGTCGTGACCAAGCTCCCCCTAACCATCCACGGCTTCCTCTGTTTTATGTCCATGGTCCCCAGCTTTTCCCCTCATGCGTGCTCCCTCGGGTTTCTTCTTTCGTGCACATCCCCTTCTGGCCTCACGCGTGCTCCCTCTGGTCTCATCCTCTCTGGTGCCTGCTTCTGGTCTCACGTCCTCCCATGTCAGACTCCCTCTGCTTTTTCTTTTTCTCCTTGTGGCTGCCACCCCCTTCTTTTCTCTTGGTGTCTGCTGCCCTAATTGTTTAGGGCAGCCCTTTGGTTGGTCCAAGCCCACGAGCCATCAATTGGGCTCGTGGTATCTTGGGCCAAAAAAAACATTTTTTTTGTTTTAGTTTTTTTTTATTATTATTGTTTTTCTGTTTTAATTAATAATTATGCAATTTTTCTTTTTTTTTCTTAGTTTTTTTTTCTTTCCTCTTTGTTTTATTTTTTTTACTATTACTATTTTGTTTTGTTTAGCTTTTTCCTTTTTTCTTTTTTTTTACAAGCCCCTTTTTGAAAAAAAGATTTTCGAATAAAGGCTTAGGATTATTATTATTATCTTTTTACACCGGAGGAAGGATAGGATCTTAAAAAGGAAATTGGATTTGGATGGTAATTTGATTTTTTGTTTTTAAATTTGGAAGATTTGCATTTTTTTTAAATTAGATGATAATTACTAATTTTCTTACATAAAAAGGGATTTTATTTTATTTCTTTTGTTTTGCAATTTTTTATTGTTTTGTTATTTTTATCCGGATAAAATAGGGTGTTCACAAGCTTAGTAAGCCACAAAACTTCTTTCTCTCCTAAACACTTCCAAATTTCGATAAGGATACTCTCGGGACCAATAGCTTTATCATTATCTATTTTCTTGAAAATTTCTTTTATTTCTCCAACCCAGATTCTACGATAGGACCTCAAATTCAGTTCATCTTCATAAGTTGTTAAACTTTTTGTATCACTAGTTATACCTAATCCATCATTGACAAGCTTATAAAAGTAGTTTTCTCATCTTTCTTTGATATCATCATCAGTAATTAAAATTTTTCATTCATCATCCTTAATGCATCTTATTTGATCCAAACCTCTTGATTTTCTTTCGCTATTCTTGATAATTTTGTAAATCTTGCATTCATCATTCTTCATTTCTAAATATTGGTAAAATCCCTCGAAAACTTTAGATCGAGCATCGTTCACTATTTTCTTTGTCTTCTTTCTAGCTAAGCAATAATTCTTCTAATTTTATTATTTTAGTATATATTTCTTAAGTATATTTTATTATTTTCATAAAAATATTTTTTATTGTTAATTTTTCAAATGTCAATTCATTCTATTTTGAATTACTTTATTATTTTTAATTATAATATATAGTTTTATTTTATTTTATATTAATCTCAACCAAAATAAATTTAAAACTAATATCAACAAGTGATGTGATTCATATATCTTATTCTTTTTTTTTTATATTTCTATTTTCATTATGTGATAATATAAATTAACTTTCTTCATTTTACCATTCTTTTAAAGTTTGCTAATTTAAAAAAATGTATAAAATTTGTAAACCTATGATGTTGATGATGAATATTAATTAATTATTATTATTATCTTAGTTTGAATATTAATTTCATTATTACAGATGAATATATTTTATATTTTTCATCCATATTACTTAAAATATATTAACTTTTTTATAATCGGTAACAGTTCAACCCGGTCCAACCATTAAATCTTGAACAGGTTCAATAGTTGATCCAATTTTTAATACCTTAATCCTAACATATATATATATATTCAAATTTTGTTAATTGTGATTTCAATTTATTTTTCATCAATGCATAAAACAAAAATTAAAAACTAATGCATTTGAAATTCCAAAAAAAAAACCTCTAGGGTTGTATTATTCATAGTTAAGTTTCAATTTTACCATCAATAACCCATATTATTATATATTGATAGATTGTAGGGGTGGATGTTGCATGTGAAATTTATATTTATATTTTTTAGAGATTTTTTTTTTTTGCAAAAATAATATTTAAGGATAAATTCTTGATAATTTCTTTTTCTTGGCCATGAACTCTATGATAATATTTTCAATATATATAAATTAAATTACGTTTTGTTAAAAAAATGTTACAAAAAAATTAAATTATTAAAGTTGTTGTTATATATAAATTATTTTAGTTAATTATGTAATTATATATATTTTTCAATTATTGTTTTAACAAACATAACCTTTTACGATATAAATATACATTACGAGTTCACATCTCATTCACAAGTTTACATTTTACATAAACTCACAAATTTAACAAACTTGTCTAAAATTAATATGTATCCTAAATAAAAATCATTAACCTTGAACCATGAAACCTTCTCGAAAGGTTCATATACTAAAGAGAGGGAGTATTTTTCAATTTTCCTAAACTTGTGTGTGTGCATCCCTGTTTGATAAGTTATAAGTAGTTGGGATATCAATATTCATACCGTAGGAGAACAAAAAGAGACAGAAGAATTAAGTTATTAATGTGAACAAAAAATAAATAAAGACCCTCATCACCGCTAGCTTCTTGAAAACAGTTAATCTATACCTTAGAGCAAATAAAGTGTCAATGGGGCTAAGAACTAATTGTTTTCTCTGCAACTGACACATACATAGTGGAATTATATATATTGACCTTGCACATGATTAAACATTGGAGTATGTTTTTAATTAAAATCATAGAATATCCAATTACTTTAGAATAAAAAATGTTAGATGCAGAAAATTTTAAAGGAGATTATTTTTGTGTACATATGAAAAACGACCATTCGCCAGTCTGGCTTGTGACTGCATTATAAGTGAATATGAATTATATATATCAACCTTTAACCTTCCTCACTTGCTATATCCTTTTTAATGTCGAAAAGAATGGATTTTTTTATGGGACAGCATCCGACTTTATTCTGTGTCTGATGACTATTAACAAGGAAAATCAATTACTGTCCGAAACAACAATAATTCAAACCATCAGTTGCAGCTTCATTGTGAAGGTCATTACGACACAGAAATTTAATTGTTCCGAATCCGTACGTCTGTTAGAATCCAAAAAAAATAAAACACATTCACACACACAAGGCAGTAAGTCTTTAATGTAATTATAATTAAAAAGCACATAAAGTCTTTGAATTGGAATATAATTGATATTGATATATATATATATTAAATTTATTAAATTCCATTTCTCTAAGCAGAAAATAAAGAACCAACGAAGGCCTTGATCTTTGAAAACAGCTCTTTTTGTTTGAGAGCATCACGAATCTCAACCCCATGATTATACCCCGCTTCAAAACTCCCCTCCACTTTTACACCGTTTTCCTCCATCCATCTCACCATCTCCATCTGACGGTCCACCAGTGGGTCCCCCTCACACCCGATCACCATTACTCTCCATCCAAGCTCTCTCATCTTCCCTATCCTCATCTTGTGCTCCTCTTTTCCAGCCGTTGGATTGCAATACTCGTGATCACGGTCAAATCCAATGGGCAACGACAACTCCCACATCAAGTCGCTCACACACAGCGGCAACACCGGATTATTTGCTAGCCTCAACTCTGAACCACACCTCTCTATCCCACCCACAAATGGTTGAGCCAATATCAATCCTCTGATCATCAACGGTTCATAACGTTCCGCTGCTGAAGCTACACGTAAACCCGCGTGGTACGCTATATTTGCTCCCGCACTACTGCCCATGAGATAACAAGAAGAAAAATCAGCGTATTCCGTAAGCCACTCGTCTTGGTTGGTTTTGATCCAGTGCAATGCTTGCACGCCGTCGTCGTACGCCGCCGGCAACCGGTGCTCTGGAGCAAGACGATATTCTAAGGATGCAACGATGGCTTGGACGTCGTCGGCCATGTATACGCAGAAATCGTGAAACATTGATGAGGTTGCACTGAATGAGATGAACCCACCACCATGGAAGTATAAAATCAGAGGTAGCTTTGAAGAGCAATTTTCTAGTGCTTTCCGAGGTAGGAATATTCGAACGTAGATGTTGAACTCTTGGTTGATGATGATATCTTTGGTTAGAACAGAAATCGGAAGGTTAGGATCTGATGCCGGCGGGGTGCGTGGGTCTACGCGCAAGCGCGTGATGGTGCCATCCTGATTGCGAACGATCTTTAGGTGCTTGTATGGATCAAGAACAGCGTCTTCCATAATAGACTTCTCTGCTGCGTACGACTCAGCCATACATCTTTAGAAATGAAAAAGCATTTGCCAATTCCTTTGAAGACTGGGTGTTCGTCCAATGTTGATCCAGAGCATAATCAGAAATGGCGAATTCTCTTTGGGATTATCTGCTGGAGGCTCTGTGATGAAAGGAATAAAGAAATTTTCACTAATGAACGCACCTCTGCACCGAGTCTCATTGGGAAAGCCTTAGCTATTATGAACCACACTGTCCAAGCTAATGCTCTTAGCAATTATTTTTTTTTGTCTCAAACAACCAGTAGTTTGACTTTTCCTTTTTGATGCGTTGTAGATAGCCTTTGCAACCTCTCTTTTTTGTTGATTTGGCTGCTTTTGTAATTGGTTATTTCACTTATTTGATTGAATATACTTCCCCTATCCTAAAAGAAAAAGAAAAACAACTACCTACTAATATCTACTGAATAATTATAAAAAAAAAATAATTCCTAAACCACTAATGGAGTAATGAAATTTTTAGTTGTATTATATAGCTGTGTGGCTTTGGTATTTGTAGGCTCGCTAACAAAAGTTCCATCCTTATCTTCACCTTGAAAATGACCCTCCACTTGTACACCTTTTTCTTCTAATAATTTCACCAGATCCATCTCGCGGTCGATGAGCGGTCCCCATCACATCCAAACACAACAATTTTCCATCCAAGCCGTGTGATTTTATTAAAAACCTTAGACCCATTATCAGCCGTCGGATTGCAATACTCATGATCACGGTCAGCGCCCACGGCAATGATGGCTCGCACATGAGATCAGCGATGAGCAGAATGGTGCCATTGGCTAGCCTCAGCTCTGAAGGTGTTCTCTTCACTCCACCGAAGAATGTTTGAACCAATATCAACCCTCAGATCTTCGGTGGTTTAAGTTGATCCACCTCTGCAGATGCATGTAGACCCTCATTGTAGGCGATATTACCCCCTGTGCTCTCTCCCATGAGATGGCAATTCGAATAATCAGCGACAATTGTAAGCGAAAGATCCTGGGAGGTTCACATCCAGTGCAACGCTTCCAATGAGTCGTCGTAAGCCGCCGGCAACCTGTGCTCCGGAGCGAGGCGGTAGTTGACAGAAACGACAACAGATTGGGTTTCGTGTGCCAAGTTAACACAGAAGTCGTGAAAGCAAATGGAGGCTGCGCTGTAGAAGATGAAGCCACCACCCTTAGAAAACGATCTGAGGAAGCTTGGATACGGAAGATTGGGGATGATTCAGCGCATGACGGGTGAGGTAGACGCGAAGCCAGGCGTTATGGGAAGGATTAATGGTGAGATCTTTGGAGAGAACAGGAACTGGAAGGTTAGGATCCGGCGAGGGAGGAGATTGAGGGGGTTGGATTAAGCGAGTAATGGTGCCGTTTGGATTCAGGGTTATGTGGAGGTGTTGGCAGGGGTCCATGGAGGTTGATGTCGTTTTGGTGATTTTGGTTGGACTTGCAACATGAGAAAGTTGGGAGAGAAGGCGATGGTAGCTTCACACAAGAATTTGGGATATGGGAAATTGGAGTGTGACATGGCTGAAGATATTGCGGGAGATTGCGTGGCACTCTAAGCTCCTCAAATCTACTGGCCAAAACAAATATGTGAATTATTAAATATTCTTTGTATATTTATTTTAGTCGCGGAAGAAAAGAAGTAAATTTACTTGATGATTCCAAATTTGTTGCGGTTGGGTCAAATCAAATCTCGAACGAGGTTGAAGAGTGGACCAGCAACCAAGTTGAAGGGTGGGCCCGGGCAAGCTTTGCTTACTTCTGTTGAGTTCCATCCCATGATAACTTTTACCCTCGTGGTCCGCCACCTTAAATTAGTTTACCATGAACACAATCCAATCCAGACCTTTGTCTCATCTGCTTATGATTCTGAACACAGCTGCTACTCGGACAAAAACATTGAAATAGGCGAACTGACATATTTATATTTTAAGTTCAACTAATGCTCACCTCCCGATGTTTTTTATAAAATACATACATGTTAAAAAATTATTTTTTATCTCAAGATCATGAAAAAGTATTAAAATTTTTTATTTTATTTTTATTAAATACTCCATTATTATTATCATTTTAGGGAATTGGATCTTTCTATTAGCTTTTACTTTTTACAAAGAGTATTAAAGAAATAATGAGAAGGGTAAAATTGAAAAAATAATATCTAATATCCTAATACTTTTTCTCTTTTTTAATCAAATCACACATGCTTAAAAAGATAATTAAAATTAATTAGAATTTTTTTTCCAAAATTTTACGGAAGATTCTAAAATTAATTACTCACATTAATGACAATATTAAAAAGGAGATATTTATAAAATAAATTTTTAAAAATATTATTAAAAAAATCTCATAAATACTATAAAAAACTTTTAAAAAATCTTATAAAAAGAATGAGAGGGAGTATTATAATAATAATAAACCTTCAATCCCAGATTTCAATCTTCTCATTAAGTTCCTTTATTTCCTTTTCGAAATAGAAAATAAAAAATGTAAAATCAGGGTCTCATACACGATATATATTGACATGAGTCCCATGACTAATACTCCCTCTGTTATTACGCTATACAGTTCACTATTATGATAAATTCATGTTTTAAAATATAGTACATTATGTGGATTACATTATATTTTTTTATTCTCTTTCCAGTATTATCTCTGATAAATAAGCTTATATATTATATAGTTATCAATGTATGAAATGAAAAATCTTTAATAGTTTGGTCAAATTATAAATGAATAAAGAAGAATTTCTCCACAAATTTCACTTTTCACAATTATTAATAACTCATGGGAATTCGAAAAAAAAATAAAAGTGAAAATAGATGCAATTTATTAATATTGAAATTATTATTAAATAAGGATAATTTAAAAAAAAATTAAAAAAAAATTCAATTACTAATCATTATCTTAATACATATATAATAGTTAAAAATGTATTATAAACTGCAATAGGGAGTACAATTTATTAGTGCATCATCAACTCGTTTCTGTTTCTTTAATTTGGCCGCTTCCAGAGTTCAAGGAAAAAGAAATAATTAATAAAAAAAAGTAAATTTACTCAATGATGGAAATTTTCTTCAGGAATCAGGATCAGTTTATGAAATCTTTAATGAGGCTGAAGAGTGAGGCACGTTTGCTTGGTTCCATGAGTTCCATTCCATGATTGCCTTCCACAACGTGGTCCACCACCTTAACTTCTCTGCTTCGCAACATCTTCACCACCTCCATCTGCCGATCAATTATAGGGTCACTGTCGCATGCCGCTAATAAAACCTCCCATCCCAGCCGTCCGATCTCATCCCACCGATTCCCCCAATCGTCCGCCATCGTTGGATTGCAATACTCGTGATCTCTGTCCGCACCCTCCGGCAGCGCAAGCTCCCACATCAGATCACTCCCACTCAGCGGCAGAATCGGGTTATTAACCAAGCGCACCTCCGACTCAGTCCTCTGGGACCCACTAAAAAATGGGTGGTGCAATATCAACCCTTTGATCGTCAGAGGTTCAAACTGATTAGCGGCTGCTGAGACTCGAAGCCCTACATGGTAAGCCATGTTGCCGCCGGCGCTAGTGCCGCTGAGGTAGCAACTAGACACGTCGGAAAAATTGCGTATCCATTTCTCTTCGGTGGCCTTCAACCAATGGAGAGCTTCCATGGCATCGTCATAGGCTGCCGGAAGCCGGGCTTCAGGAGCTAGGCGGTACCCGACGGAGACGACGACGGCGCCGAGTTGGTGTGCCAGTTCGGAGCAGAAGTCATGGTTTAAAGACGAAGAAACACTCATCACAATAAAACCACCTCCGTGAAAGTACACAATGAGAGGTAATTTGGAAGAAGAAGAGATTGCTTTACGAGGTAGGAATATTCGGAGGGAGGTGGCCTTGTTAGGGTTAAGAGGAAGGTCTTTGGAGAGAACAGGTGAGGGAGGGTCAGGATCTGGTGTGGCTGCGGTGGTCGGAAGGGACATGAGACGGGTGATGGAACCATCTGGATTTCGGGTTATCTGAAGATACTGGTAGGGATCAACGGTGCAAATCACCTGTTGTTGAGGTTGGTGAGACATTCTGATGGTGGGTTTCGAGATTGATGGCTGATGCTGAAGACGATGAGGGAATGAGTGGGTATTAAAAGAATTGCAATCGACGTTTGTGGTCAGACGCTTGTCAGCGGATTTGTCTACAATTTATGCTTGGAAAGACCAGTTAGCACGCCAGGGGATACTCTGAAGAACACGTGGCAAAAAAAAATCAAACTTATTTGAAAGATGGGACTATAGTTCAAAAAATTCAAGTCTCGATTGTTAAAAAAATTCGAGTTTCAACCAAGAAAATTCAAGTTTCAATAAAAAAAAAATTTAAGTCTAACTCAAAACGAAAAAACAACTGTGGTCTCATTTCTTAAATAAGTTGATTTTTTCAATCTCATTTTCCAATTTTCCTATCTTTTTATAAGAATATAAAAAAAATAGTGTGTTTAAAAGATTTTCAACCACCGTATGTGTCTAAAAGCTTATTAAATAAGTAGGTTCAAATAAATGTTACTTCCTCCGGTCATTCTATATATAGGACATTTTATTCTAATTATAAATATAAGATCATTTACAATATATGAAATAATATTTATTATATATTTTTAAAAAAATATTCATATTTAATGTATTCAAAGAGAAAGAAAGAGAGATTAAATAAGAGTAGTTTTGAAAAAATATTAAGATTTTTGAAGAAATTGAGATAGTTAATTAGTTTTAATTTCAATTCTTAATTCACGTGATTTAATTAAAAATGTCTTATATTAAAGATCAGATGAAGTACTAAAATTTATTTATTTTTAAAACGGATCAATTTTATAACATAATCCGAATTAATTGGTTCTATAATATTATAAAAAACTTTAATAAAAATAATTGTTGACAAAAGCTTTTTTTTGCTTGTTTATTTAAAATACTGCTAAATGAGATTTTATGTAAACAAGGGATATTTTGTTCCAAGTGAAGTTAAATTTGTTAAGTTAATGGCTTATAAGTGATTTGGTGTATAGAAATGGAATCTTGAAAATAGAAAGGAATATAGTAAATAAGTTTTTTAAATAGAGAAGAGTTCTTTATAATAATGTAAAATAGAAGGGAAATGAGGATATTTTACTCTAATTACAACAATTCAATAATAATTATAAAATTGTAAATGTTTAAGTATTTTTTTTCTTTTATATTTTTGAGATGTTTGAGAAATTGTTTGACCAGAAAAAGATTTCTGAGAAATTACTATTATTACAAAGAATAGCTATTTATTATTCGAATTTAAGGTTTTGGCTATAGAATAAAATGCATTAATAGAGAAAACAAATAGAACAAACTAAGAAGGAATCATATCAAATTCCCTCCAATGATGGGGAATCTGAAAAGCGCACACATCCCTCTAGCAAGCGAGGTTACTACCGTACCGTGTTCAAAAATCCAAGTACAATATGCCTCTGGATAACAATACACAAATGAGTCATGTGCTTAGAACTAGGAGCTATTACATGGGCCCAAGTCCAACATACTAAACCCAACCATTAAGACATCGAGCCCACAGAGCCCTTTTTGATGGATTTTTTTGACATACCAATAAAATGAACCAAGTGAACTTATTTAGTGACTAGTTCAAAAGTTAAAATTTTTATATGTTTTGAGCTGGTCCTGGTTTGTTCATAGTCAACCACCTTGAAACAAGTTAAAATTTTAATGTTTTTATTTTAATCACAGTAAGATATGAAATAAAAATAAATTTCTAATTGTAATTTTTTCTTAAAATTAAAAATAAAAAACTTCAAATTTAAACAATTTATATTTTATTTCAAGAATAACCCTATTATGCTCATCATTAAGATGAGGATGGACAGGCTCCGTGTGACGTTCCATTCACTTACTAGTAAAAAAAAATTCAAGCTTCGCGTCAAAACTTAAAAAAAAACTTATAAACTCGGAGTCTCATACACAATGTGTCATAAGTGACTAAATTTATTAGTGCATTATTAACAATTTTTTGCTGTTGCATTTTATGTTGGCTGCCAGAATTGAAGGGAAACAAAATCAAAGTAAATTTATAAAATGATGGAAAATTCCTTCAGGATCGGTTTCTGAAATCTTTAACTAAAAAATGTTTTTTTTTAAAAAAAAAATTCATTAAGAAATGGTGAACAGTACAAGAAACCAAAATGAACATGCAAGCCCACAACATAAAAGCCCAAAGCAAACAGAAAACTAAAACCAACCCAAACCCAAAAACAAAAGCAAAACAGGGGCACACAGGAAAACCAACAAGACGACAAAACAAGGCTTAAAAACGTGAAGCACATTTTACTTTATAAAAGGGACAAAAAATAGAGAGGCACGTAATCCAATTCCCTGAATCCGGCGTTTATAAATTTAAGGGGAAATGAAACTTGAATATCAAAACTTTTAATTAATATTATTTTAAGATTAAAAGATTTGAAAATAACATAAAAGGATCATGATATCAAATTGTTTAAAATTCTAAATAGGAAATTACTTAAATGTCCTTATTCAAAAGTTTTATATTCAATATCTATTTTTTTATTACTCGTCTTTTACGATTTGACATTGAACTTTCCTAATTTTACACTAGATACACTAAAGAATTTAAATCTCAAAATTTTATATTCAACTTCTGCATTTTACTACTCATATTCCACGATTTGACACTGAAGAATCTCGATTTTACACTGAACAAGTCTCAGAATTTTGCACTCAACTTTCACTTTTTACTACTCATATTCCACAATTTGACACTCAACTTCTCCAATTTTATACTAAACTTCCTCAATTAAATTTTTTCATTATGATAATGTATTTAGTGTAAAATTGAAAAAGTTCAGTGTCAAATTGTGGATGACGAGTAATAAAAAGTAGATGTTGAATGTAAAACTTTTTACAAGGACATTTAGGTCATTCCCTATTTAAAATTTTAATTAATTTGAGATTATGATCATTTTCTAACATTTTCAAATTTTTTTATTCTAAAATGGTATTAATTAAAAATTTGGGTCCCTCAAGTGTCATTTTCCCTAAATTTAAATATGCTAAATTGTTAAATTGACTTTCGGTAAAAAAAAAATTTAAATTGACTGAAGTAAAATTTGGTTTTTTTTATATGCTATACTTGTTTTTGGTTATAAACATTTAAATATTTGTCAAATTTCAATTAAAAATTAGTAATAAAAATATAAACCATCATGTGACAATTTAATGCTCAAAATATTTTTAATAAATTTATAAAGCCACAGTTTCAACCACTTGAGGCGTAGGTGTCAGACAACTTGAATATCCAGCCATGAGTTATGAGACCAAGGCAAAAGCAAAACAGCATCCAAACGACATCGTATAATGGTGCAGCAGAGATGATGCCGAAGGGTTCACATCGACGCATTTCATTCCGTGATGGCCTTCACCGCCGTGGTCCACCACTTCCACTCCTAAACTTGGCAACATTGTTTTTTTGTTTTGTGCAAGAGACGGGGTCATAGCCTTAATACATTACCAGTTGAAACAGGTGGGACAAATGTTGCGGGAACATATGATGGTACAAGTCCCTTTATACAATTATGGATCACATCAATTGCAGAGAAAGTAAAAGCAATCTCACTAACTCTACCAAACTTAGTTAATGCATCAGCAGGAAGATTAGTAGGTCTAGGACTAAACATAATCTTAATGCTCCATTCCTTCTTAAACCAGTATTAAGCTTTCAAGAATAGAGATGATTGTGTTCTCCCCACTGGTATATTCTTCAAAGATTGAGTAAACTATATTCAAAGAATCCATCTCCACTTCCACTCGTTTAAGACCCAATTAAGTCCCAACAAGTTCTCAAACCTTCAATGACCCCCCATACTCAGCCTCCTCAATACAACAGTTTCCAAGAAAACGCGTATAACCCCCCAATCCACTGACCCTTGTGATTTCTAATTATACCACCACAAGCAGCTTTTGAATCTTGACCAGCCACAGTTAAGTTCGCACCAACCAATTTGTGGAGGCTGCCATTTAACACAATTATCATTAACAACACAACGTTATATAGAACTAACCTCTTTATCAGCATTGCAGTAATTTGAGAACTGCGCCATCATAAAAGAAGCGGCATTTGCAGGTCTAATAAACCCTTCATCAAAGACACTTCTTTTCCTCCATAACCATAATTGCCAAACGACAAATCCCCAAGCAAGGTGCCATTTGCCATCCCTTTCACAACCTAAATCATTGTTCAGATTTAGAGAAATTTAAACCCAATCCTTTAAAGAGCAGTTAAAAAAAAAATTGGTTATGATTTGAGGGCTGGACAAGAACAATCCAAATCTCTCTAGCATGTTTACAATGGCGAACTGCACGAAGGGAATTAATCCTCCTCTTGATTGAGACAGGAGTTACAGAAGGGGCTAGAGCCAGACCATTTACTTCTTCTCTTGTTAGTGAGAAGTTTATTATGAGTAAGCAGCCATAAGAAGGTTCTAATTCTCTCAACAACCTCCATTTCCAAACTTTTTCCCAAAGAGGGTCATATCTGGAACTATCAGTAGCAACAATTAATTTCGAACTCCCCAGATCTTGTAAAGCTCCAAGATCTAACATCTTTCCCCCAATTAGTCTTTGGAGGCAAGAGACTAATAAAACGAGGAAGAAGTGCTTCTGGGAAATATTCACCAGTTCTAATCATATCCCAATCGCCAAATTAGCATCAACCCAATGGTTCACTTTAGAGTTAATGATGTCAGGAGGAATTAATGTTTACTTCGCAACATCTTTACCAACTCTATCTATGGATCAATCAAAGGGTCTCTGGGAATTTGTCCAATTGGATATGATGCTGCAAATAAATGAATTAGTGGGAGCAAATCATATCTAAATAAGATGAAGAATTCCTGCTTGCTCCAAGAGTGATGATACAAGGAAGATCACAACCCACACGAACCATCTGAAAGAAATTGGGAGATAGAAAGAGAAAGGCTAGGATTAAATAATGACCCTTAGTTATATATAATACGCCATTTTATGGTAAATGATGAGGCTGGCCCTTCAATTAGCTTAAATAAGATTAATGACCCCAAAATTAGTCTATGAGTTGGGGTTTCATAATAGTCAAAATTGAATATTTTAACTTATTATGGTTTCTTTAATTATATGACTCAGTCCATTTTGATAAAACGCTAAATAAAATCTTATTAAAAATGATAAATGAAACTACTTAATATTAATAGCTGTAACCAAGTAATTAATTTGACAATTGATCAATGCTGATTCACACATAAAATTAAAATTATTCCAGCATAAAATGCATTTAACTTGCCACGGTATGAGAAGGCAAATAAGAAGGATTCTGATTCTGATGCAGCAAGTTGCTTGAAGTGGCTAAAATGCAATACTGCAATCTGCACTTAATCAGATTGAAGTGCTTCATCCTCATGCCAATGTTATATGTCTGCTTTGTCATTATATCAATTTTCCAGCAGTTTTCGTTTTATAATTGGCAAAAGATTAATGCAAGCGACACTATATCAAATAGTAGCCATGGGCCAACCTTGATGAGGCCAGGCCCAAAGTTACAACCAGATAACCCCTTCGATAGCTGTCCAATATCGCCCATTCAAATGTTTGTTGCGCCAACTTTCAAAAAAATTAATTTACCAAAATAATTAAAAAAAATTCTGTGTAAGTTGTTTTCTCTATTTTTAGAGTTCTCAAATTATATTATTTTCTTTTTCTCTTTTGATAATATATAATGTTATGGAAAAAATATAAAATATTTGTCACATTTGAATTTTTTTAATGACAAAATAATTTAAAATTACACATACTAGACTAAAATACCTCAAAACTGATTATCAATTATTTATATAATATAATGAATTAATTATATTTATATAAAAATATATCAATTATATATATGGTGAGATATTTATTCTTCATATTTATAAAATGAAAAAACAATTTAGTAAGAAATAAATTAATTATAACATATTCAGAGTATAATTTTTTTAAAAAAATTAATTTCAAGAAAAAATTTTCAGTAAAATATATTTATTAAAATTCAACACTCAAGATAAATTTAATAAAATTTAAGAATAACTGAAATTTATATATCTCTGCCCAAAATAAATAAAAATGAAATTTTTGTAAGAACATATTTGCAATCAATTATATTTTAATAAAAATTAATATTATTCTTGAGAATATTTTGTTATTATTTATTTTAGGAATGGTTACGTGTATATTTTTAAAATAGAGAGAAGTGTAATATGATTTAAATATTTCAAAAGGTTAGGGGGGAAAACCCATTTTCGTGATCTTAATATACATGTAAGATTGGTGTAAAGTTGATGCGGCCGGCAACTCTCAGCTGATTGTTTTCCATGTTTCTCCTAATATTTTTTCTCCAAAAATTCAAATAAGCTTAAGTTGTTTAGTGTTTGACATAGTCATTATTGTTTCATATATTCATCAATATTTTACTATATATCTTATTTCTGGTCATGACCCTTTTTTTTAGTTTAAATGTCAGCATCATCCAAGAATATTGGACTGGAGTTTAAAGGAACAACAAATGAATTTAAATTACAGTGAAGAGCAGGTAGTCAACAGAAGTAAGGGAAAAAAAGAAGTTGGCGGAAGTGGTTTTGTTTTAGGGCATAGCAAGTCATCATTATAGGGCTCGCAAGCTTCCAAGAATATCTAAAAAAGCAAATCTAATGAATATATAGATAGTGGGAGTATGCAGTACCATATGTATATAAGGCTTTGGGCATGGTTGAGGTTTGTTTTAGGGCATTTGATGCCATACTCGAGACACAGATTACCCCACAGATGTTTTGGTCTCTTGTGCTTCTGAATCAGAATCCTGATTCCTACGTATTCTCATTTTCTCAAAGCTTTTTACATGGAAAACCTCTATATTTCTTGGACCACGTTAGCTGTATGGCATAGGATTTGATCATCTTTGAACATTTAGTAGAAAGCTACCAGTCTCGAAAATTGATGAGAATATAATGAGAAGGAAAATAATGATGATAATAATGATGATGTGAATGAGATGCCCTAATGGAGAGTATAGTTTGACATACAAAGATATATGTGATGAAAAGGGAAATTAAAGTGGAATCCAGTTGATGAAAAAGCATACAAGAAAAGGGAAAGCGATGGAGAGCTCTCTTCTTTTTGTGATAAAAAAGAGATATAGTGTGATCTATAATGACCAAGAAGATCTTCCTTCCATGACTCATGCCCACAATTTTTTCCTTCATCTCTAGAAAGTGAAAACAAGAAAGCGAAGTGCTCAAACTGCTTTATATGTATATAATCTTTCTTTGTCACTTATTTGTCAAACAGAAGTGAAAAAGCCAAACCATTTTCTCACTGTGTTCTGTGTTCATGAGGAAGAGCCAAAGTTCGTATGGTTAAAGCACATATAGTTTATAATGTGTTCGGGATAAGATAATTAATAGAGTACTGAATAACCTATTCCCGTGTCTTTAATTATATATTAACGTTCATAGATCGTAGAATGTAATTATTTATACCTTTCCATGAAAATATACTAAAAGGAATTGACAGTGTGTTCTTTTGGACAGTCTACCAAAAGGAGTTTAGCCTTTAGGGGTATTATTCCCTATTGAAGCTGTGAGGTTGTTAACATACTATCAAAAGAAAACCTATGTATACTTATTACGGCACACCACAAAATACTGCCTTGGAGTGGAGATTTGGAGTTTGTCTATGACCATTAAACACAAAATATTTGTAAATCAATAATATGTAAGCATGTGCAAGAAAACTATAGGGCAGTTTTATGTGACGTTACAAAAAAAAAAAAAAGATCATGCCAATATGAAAAACTGAAATCAAATATATAAATTTGTTGATAAACAAAGCTGACACAGTTGTATATACGATGTTAGTTTAACATTATTTTTGCTGGACTATAACTAATTAACAATGTCTCGATTATAATGATCATATTATATGGTTGTGCTGAGTATGCGCCGAAAATAATAAATTTTGCTATAGTGTGCTAAATACTTATCTTGAAAGTTAATCTTATAATGAAAAAAATTAATCTTGTACTCGACACCTAATCAGACAGCATGAGGACCAATTCGCGCTACTATTATTACCTATCATTTCAACATTTTTCTTAACTAACACCGAATGACAAATCACTTAACAAGGAGGGTACTGATCATTTCAGCTTGAAATAACATTGTTCATATTTTTTGTTTTAATTTGAGCCACTCATTACTTTTATTATACCACGATGAGTAACTGATTGCCATAGTCATTAATAATTCAAGCTCAATCGAAATAAAAACCTAAGGCTGGCTTCATTACTAAAGATTTCTTTTTACGTTGAACACTAATGACTAATTTTTCCTTTCAAATAGAACAAAAAATAAAATAAGCAAATTAAGAATACAAAGTGGGACAAAGAAGGGGAGGCTGGGTCCCTGGGTGGGAAGGTGGAAGGCATTTAAAAAACAAATTTAATTAAAATTCACCGAACCCAAGTGCAGAACAGAATCATCTGCGTAACCAAACAATGCCACAACATCATCTCACTTTGGAGACGTACCTACCAATGCAAAACTGAAAAAACTGTTACATGATTTGATTTGATTAAAATTTGCCTCACACCCACCCAATCCACAGTAGCCGCCATTTCTACTTCCAATGACACCCTCCACGTCACTCTCTTCCTTCTCCACAGCTTTAAGGTGTCCAAAATCAAATTTTTCTTTTGAAAAAAATAATAATATCAGTAATACTTCTACTATCAGTATCACCACTTTGATCCTCATTCTCCAATGCCATTTATGAGAGACATCTGTTAAATAATCAAGTATTAACAAATATCATTTATCAATTTCAATCACATCAACCCTCCACCGGCGGCACCTGACATCGACGACTGCAGCTGCAGCAGGTGGTGGTAGCAGTCGGCCGCCGTCGGCCTCTGCTCTGCGTTTTGTTCCATGCACCGATTCTGAAGTTCCCTCAGCATCTTAGGCACGCCAGTCAACCCACTTGTCTTTATCAGATACCCCACCCCCCACACGTCCACCTTCACTGTGTGCAACCCCCTCCCCATCTCCGGCGCATGTCTCCCACGCGCCACCTCTCCTCCAACTCCCGCCACCACGTACGGGTACAGCTGCGGTGCCCCCACCGCCTCGTCGAACCCACACACGAACCACTCGTTCTCCCTGTCACTCCTCCTCATCACCTTGTCCCATCCCAAGTCCCTATGCATAAAGGACAAGTCGTGCAGTGCCACCAACGCTTTCGTCACGTACTTGAGTGCCTCCACCAGCTGTTCACAATTCTCTGGCTTAATCTTGCACCCTCGTGGCTTAAACCCCAAGCTAAGCTCCTTCTCGCACGACCTGAATATGAACTCTGAATGTGGGATCCGATGGTCTAAGATCTCGTAAATTTCTTTCACCGCAGCCCATTTCCTCTTATTATGAAATATTCTTGTACATGTGTTCGGAGTCATTTCTATTATATTCCCGTTTCCCAAATCCACCCTTTCGAAATCACTGTAAGTGAACGACTTATAGCTCCCACCACTATTGATGTGGAGGCATCTGTCAGCTAACAATGGAAGTAACCCACCAATTCTGTAACACGGGACTATAGCTTTGATTCTCTCTGATGGTGAGGATAGGTCAAGAGTGTATAAATCGGTACGAGTGATTTGGTCTTGTAACCTACTCAGAGCACAGAATGTTACCACGTGACCAACGGCGTAATATCCGAGGATGTAAGGGAGATCAAGGTATGTCCATAGTAGCTTCTCCGCTATCGTCGAAGCGGGGTCAAGTTGACCCTCCTTGAATTGATCAGTCTCTTCCCCTCTCCACAAGCAATAGTTTCTCACGAAACCAGTGACGTTAGGCCATTGATCCTGCAATAACTCAGTAGAATTACCCGAAGAAGTAGTGGGCTTTCTAGTGATGAGCATTTCTGGGGAACAGAATTTTGAGACGACCCTATTGATGCAGTCGTCCCAGAGGGGGATGAGGGACTCTCGGGTGGATGATGTGGCACAAGTGAGACTAGGGTTGGATCGTATGATTGGACTTACGATTTCGTACATGATGGCCCTACAATCCAACGGCTCAGATGAGGTGGTGAAGAATAGTTCCTTCCCTTGAGGCAAGTCCCTGTACACATCCCTCCTCACTGGAAGGCGCAGCTCTTCCATTGGTGGCTCCTGAATATGCCACGACAGCTCATACAACGTTGGGAGTGATTGAGGGGAGACACGTAGGCAACCCATGTAGTATTCGGTTGGGTCCTGAAATTCCCATGGAGGCATTGCTGTCCCATAAATGAAACAAGTATTAATCAATGCCCGAAATATATATATTTTTCAAATTTTTTAACCAAGTAGGACTTGTTAATGTAGCTTACATCTTATCAAGGGTTCGGTGTAAGGAGGCTGGACTCTTTCAGTAAAACCTGAGAGAGAGAACACGGAGTTAGATTGATTCCTAGAAAATGTGAGAGAGGGAAATATAGCTTAAATAAAGAAAAACTTTCGTTTTGTTTGGTAGAATGTACCAGAAGAGGATGCAGAGGCTGAGGAAGAATACTTTCTTCTGCCAAAGACTTTGACTTGTTGTCCGGAAACGAATCTATCAACAGAGAAACCTTTTAAGGGACCATCTTCGAAACTCTCCATTGTGCAAAGCACCATGGAATCGTCAAAGAAAGATAGTTCATCCGCCTTCAGAAAGCTTGAACCTTGAAGCCTCACTCGCCCTCTGTGAAGCTCACCCTCTTCCGCCCACAAGCTCACTGACTCCTCCCATGTCATTCTTATCTTCCCGATTCGTCGGAGTTCCTTCGAAGAAGAAGCCAATGAAGGGCCTACAATGTCCAAGGGAGACTCCAACCCTAATAACATCCCTCGAGGGCCATGAAATAATGCTTCACCGCCACTTGTCATCCCCAATTGCTTCGTCCTAGCTGTTAGAATAATCACCAATAATAGGACGATTTAATTAAAAAGCTTTAAACGATTTTGATTTCAACTTTCTCAAACAGTAATTACAAAGTCACTGCGCTCCACGCTAGCTAGGTTTGATGGAAAAAGCATAAAATTAACCAAGTGCCCAATTACATTAGTGAAGAGCATTGATGATAACACTCAAGATATTTGTTCTTCTTTTCATGCTTTTTACTGCAATGCAAACCTGAGAGAGGGAGTTCATCTTCTTTGAATGGGGGAGCTGGGGGCAGCGCTCTTGTCCTAGACTCATCTCCGGCAACAATGGAGGAAGTAGCAGTACCTCTGGCTTGAGATGTTCTCATTCTGGAACCCATGAACTGGGAAAGCTCTTCGAAAACCTCTTCATCGAAAGAAGCAGGAAGCCTATGGATCTTCCTCTCATAAGGAGAGAGTCTAAAATAGCTTTTCCCAACATGCTGTCTTTCACCCCCCCTCTCCCATTCATACACTTTCCTAAATTCTCCCAGCATGTTGTCCCATTTAGTCCCTGCCGTTTTGGCATCCCTATTCACTCCATGCCTCTGCAGAAACTCTGCCACCTCCCTATCTTTATCAGCCCTAGTCTTCCCTCTAGCCTGGCCACCACTTTCTACATGCTCTGCTCTGGAAGATGATCCTAACTCGGACCCACCTTGGTATTGGACCCTCCAAGCTCTCGCTAGCCACAACATCTCGTGTGGTTTCCAAACTGGGCTCACGTATTTCCCTTTCCTGAATTGATGGTGAATTTGCTGTTCTCCCTCTGACTTGTTTGCTTCCTGTCCAGTGATCGGGGAAAGCGAAGAAGGCATAGGAGAGTGAGTTGGTTCAGACGAGGCAGTATCCGAAGATGAAGCTGCTGTGCGGCCTTGGGTTTGAGCTTGGGCCTGGGCTTGAACTTGCGATTGAGGTTGAAGCTGGGATGGGGACGGGCTTGATTCTCCGGCGAGCACAGGCATTTGCTGTGAGGATGGAGACGGTAGAAGCTTCCATTGGCCACTGTACCTTGTTCTTTTGGGATTACTCGCAGAGTCATAAGGGGAGCCAGTTGTTGCACCAGTTGAAACGTAGAGAGGAGTAGAAATGAAAGGAGAAGCACCACTGACCCCCACCACCGGTGGTGGCTGCTGCTGATGATGATGAATTGGCCTCGCCTCCGCTGATTCCTCCACATGAGGAGAAGATTGCTGCTGCTGCTGCTGCTGCTGCTGTGGGAGGTGTGTTTGAGATTGTTGTTGCTTCTTGGTTGTGTCTCCCTTGTCACTCATCTTTGTCAAAATGGGCCCAATCAAAGAAGAAAACAGAATGATGATGGGGGGTGGGAGAGAAAGGGATTTAGGAACGAACAAGAAGCATCGACATTGAACTAATTTGGTTGAGACTTACGTTTAGGATGTAAAGGGAAAGTCGCAACAAAAGAGAGAAGAGAGGGGAGAAGAAGTGTGAGGATCCCTCCCTCACAGTTAACAGCAGCAAGATAAAAAGCCTAAAGCAAAAACAAGCGAAAGAAGAAAAGAAGGAACAGAAAAAGTCAAGAGAGTGTGGGAACTGCCGTGACTGAGACGGTTCAGCTTGTTTAACCAGTTAATTAATGGAGCCACAGTTGTAATTTTGATGTGTCATATATTATGACAAGTAAGAAAGAGAGAAAAAGAGAGAGAATGGGTATAGTAGTAGTATAAGGTGGTGCATGATTAGAGGGGGAGGGTCATCAGTCATGATTGTACTGCCTCTGAGAAACGCGGCTCTAAGAATTTGAACACTGCCTTTGTTCGACGTCTCTCTCATTCAATGTTGTAAGCGTTTCTGTTGTTGTTTGGAAAGTGAGAAAGAGAGAGAGAGGAAGAGAGCTTCCCTTGTCGCAGCGTAGAGTGAGGGAGTGAGTGGAGACTGAAGACTCTGAAATCATGTGTATGTGTGTGAGGAGGATTCGCATTAGCAAGTGAAGTGAGGAGATGTTTTTTTTTTTGGGTGTTTAGTTTCAGAAATGGATGTAGACGGCACGAATCGATGGCTCTGCTACAATGACTTGCGACTTGCTTGTGACAATTTCGGCTCAGTTTCCATTTTCAGCTTTTCATCTTTTCTTTAATGTCATCTACTTGTAATTTTCCTATTGGGCTCTTCAACTTTTTGCCTTCCATTCCCGTCTTCATCACTTTTTCTTTTTTTTTTTTCACATGTATTTTTTTTTATTTATTGGGCTTTCGTCTTCTTTCATCGGATCTCACCTCTACATTTGGGTCTTTCGTTCCGATTGCTTCATTCTGGGAATCATTTTTTGGTTCTTTTTTGTTCCTGGTGTCCTGATGCCATAGACACTCCATTTTGCAAGTTAAATCGCAGAAGTAAAACCATATATATATATATATATATATATACACACCACCTTTTCACAGAAGAGCCCCAGTCCAAAAGAGGAAATATCTTACTTTTGAAATTATTTACTTACTCTAAATAAATTAGTTGATCACCTTATCCATATATAGAGTACAATTTCTAAAATATCATAACGACTAGAAGAGATTTGATGAAGTAGAAATAAAGAACAAATACCTTTCTGTAATTTTAGATGAGTTCCAAGCATGAATTCAACAATTCAATAAAACTGAAAAATATAATCACACAATGAGACTTCCATATTAATTAATTGTCTTTGCATAGTCAATCCCATCGCAAGAAATCGTACTTTTATATTATGCTTTATGTTGCTTAATGAATTTATTTCAATTTTAATTTTAGAAAACTCATTAACAACCAACTATATATTAGTTTTGCAGGGTAAATCTACAAGGTTCCAAACGTTAGATGATAAATTTCTTTTTTATAAAAAAGTTCTAAACATTGTTCACATGTATTTGGTGTCATTTATTATGACATCATTATACAATTTGAAATTTATATACTTCCTCAATTTTAAAATATAAATCATATCTACATATTTTACACCCACCTAGAAAATATTAATTCTTTTAAAAATTTTTATAATTTTTCAAAATTACCCTCATTAAATAGGGGTAAAATGAATTATTCTCTCTTTCTATAACTTTTTTTTTACTCTTCTCTTTCATAATTAAACATTATCATAAATAAGGATAAAATTAGAAAAAAAAAATAAATGGTCACTAACTTTCACAAAATAATTTATATTTTAAAACATTAATTCCCATTAATTCTGCTTTATATTTTGAAACGGAGTATAACATTTTTTTATGAATATGGAATCATTCTCAATAGTTATCTCTTAGCCAACCTGATTAATTGATTTTTCTTGATTCAACTTATTGTAAAGGTTGGGGTTGTTATTGCGGCCAAAAAAATTTGGGGTTGTTCCGTTGTTCAATTGAAGCATCCCTTATCACCATATTTGACATTTTTTTTCTGATTATTATGAGACAATTCTTCATGATTTAATATTTTTTCTGATTATTCAGAGTTTTATTGTATTCTACATTTATTGGAACAGGAAGAATGTCATGTAAAATACTACATCCGTTCTAAAATATAAAAAATAAATAATTAAATCATCACAGTTAAGAAAATAGTCAAATATCTTAAATATATCACACACAAAAATTTCACAAATGTCCTTATTTAATGTTTCCAGTTAACTCTCCTTTAACTTTTACCATGTAAAAATAAGTCTACTTCAATTGAGGGCAAAATGGGAAAAAATATTAATCACTCAAACAAAAGTCATTTTTCTCTTATATTTTAAAAGAAAACAAATTTAAAAATGTCTTCTATATTATAGAAGGAAGTTAGTAAATGTGCCAAATGATAAAAGTTGTTTCTAGTAGCAATTGCAATTTCTTTAATATTGTTTGAAATTAAAATTTCTCTTTTATAACAGAAAATAAATAAATAAATAAATAATTTTAATGGCATTGTAGTTTCATTTAAAATTATTAATTGTTACAATTTTTTATATTTTTAAATTAGCTTCTGAAATACATGCCATTTTATATCATTTAGTTTAAAAATTATTTAAAAATATATCAAATACAATAATATTAAAAAATTATCACTTAATTTTGTGGATTACAAAACTGCTTTCTTTCATATAACTTATATTGAATTATGCAAATTGATAAGATACATCTCATATATATATATATATATATTAGTATCAATGTGAGTTTTATCTTTTCCAATAAAATTATTAAAATTAAACTTTGAATAACATGTTTGAGAGACCTAATTATCTGTCAAATTGTGCCTCATCATATTGATAAATACATCATAGTATATTTTCACAAAGAGTTTTTCTTATTTTTGAATGCCCAATTTTATAGAGAGGAGATATGAGTGGTCCATTAATTAATTCTCCATTATTGGGGAAAAAGTGATCACCCTTATCTCTCTAATATAATAGTTCTCTATTATTCTTGAGGTGTACCTCCAATCATTCATTACCCTACTACTCTTTAGTCTTTACAACATTGGCATCTCTCTTTCAACGCTATTAATCAATGCCCTGTCTTTGGTTCTTGCCTTTTCTATTTGTGCCACTCTGAACAAGATTAAAGTTCACAGGATTGTCTTTGTTTTCTATAAACACACACACACAGCCTTTTAAGTTTTATCTCTCTCCGTTTTTTGTAGAAAATTCTTAGATGTACTAGATGCCAAAATCTGCTTTTTTTAATATATTTATATGAGACATTAATAAGTGTGTGTGTGTGTGTGTGTTGGGGAGAAAAGAGAAAAAAGAAAGGGGTGGGAGGGGGGGTATTTAAATCTTGACCTTTGATGTAATTAAGCATGAACTTATATATCTTTCTTATAACCAAGTTTTGACTGGTTTAATCTATTATGGTGAAATTTATAAGACGATATATGTATCACAACTGTTGTTGCTTGTTTCATTAATTTAACCAGAATATATGAAAGCACATTTATTGTTTAAACCAATAAAAATGTTAAATTGCATGAAGATATATATCTATATATACATACATACATATTTATAAACTATAATATATAATACTGAATATTACTAAAGAGATGAGTAACGAAAATGAACAGGTAGAAAAGTTGAGTCACAATAACACAGATGAATATGTTCCAATTTAATTGGAAGTTTTTAATTAAATTTGACTAATTAATTTAACTGGGCTTTTAGTTTTAATTGTATTTTGTCTTTCAGATTCATAAGAAAATAATCACCATATAATCTCACACATTCTGTAATTAGTTGTAATGTTAGAAATCTCTTGTCGTTAAAGTTGGATGAATCTCACCTAATTGATTATAAGAACTTTGTTACGTAGAATGGAATTGATCGAAAAGGGAGATGAAATTGGGAAAAAAAAGTGTTTTTTTAAATTTGCGTCTCTCCCAATCGTTTAGGTGTTTATTGAAAATGGATGTTTTCGTAGAGAGATTATTATGTGCGAACGAATGATGACAAATCAGTTGGTCAATTACATATAACTCCCAAATCAATGATTCTCTTAGATTCCTACTAATGTCTAATAACATATACAAATAATTAGCTCTTAAGGAATTCATATTATATAATTATATTGTCCAACTTTTTTATTTGCTATTGTATCTCATAAATCTATCTTTTTAGTTGATTTGTGAATGGATACCATATGCATCGAGTATGAATTATCTAAGTTGAAAATCATCTTTTATTATTTTTTTCAATTCTCTCGTCTCTTATTTTATTTCTTATATTATTAGTTCTGCATGTTATAAACAATTTCTTTTATCAAATTACTGTAAGCTGGGGGGCGGAGAGACATTGCTCCCATTTGGTGGTTTTTTTTTGCGTTTTTTTTTTTGGGGCCCGGGGGGGGGGGTTGGGTTTTTGTGTTTTTTATTTAATTTGGTTTTGTGTGGGACAACCCCACAACTAAAGGAACTCGACACCCCCCCCCCCCCCGCCCCAAAAAAAAACCACATATTGTTAGTATATTTAAACAGAAATAAAATATATAATTTATTAGTTTATCAAAATATTTTTATTATTGATTAATATTGAATGATAGTTAATATTTATATCTAGTCTTTTATTTTTCTAATTAAATTGTTTGAATAAAAATTGAGTAGTTTCATTAATATAAAATTTTTCCAGTACTTATTTTTAATAAAATATGAAAACTTATATTCAAATCGTCAATATATAATGACATGTGAAGATTTATTGAAAATATGATATTTTAAATAATATCTATAATTCTTCTTAAATTTTTGGGACCATTTTTTTCTTAAAATTAATAAATTAGATATATGATTTTACTTTGTACTTTTTTATATTTCTTTAAAATATTATGTAATCATCTTTTACGTTATGAAATTATTTTAAGAAAATTATTAAAAAACTTAAATTAACAATATATATATGTATATTGCTTTTCAAAAGCTCCCTCGGACGATTTTCATCACGTGGCTCCGCCCTTGAGTATGGAGTATTTTGTCTTGGCGAGAGCATTTTCGCTCGTGATGAGCAACATGAACTCTTCATACTCCGTACAAATCAAATATAAATTATTTAGATTTAATTATATTTTATTATTATATTTTTAATATATTTTTATTTCATTACATAAAAAATCTAAAATAGATATAATTTTACAACTGTTACTTTTTTAAAAAAATATTATTATTGTATAAAAAAATCAAAATAAAAAATTGTAAATCTAGACTATACAAATTAAAACTGGATAGATCAGATTCACCTAAAGTTATAAGCATTTGGTGCTTATCATATAGTGATAAACATCTAATGCGAATTCGTTTTTTGGCCAATGAAATATTTTGAATCTCTAGAGCTTTTTCATTTATTAAATTATTATAATTATAAAATTCAGAACGTAATTACCAATTTGATATCATATTGACTTAGGAACCAAAACACTAAACATGATGACCAATTAATAACCACATAATTTTTTATTTTGACTATTTTCAACAAATAACTTCATCCCAGGTTAAAAAAAAACTTCATCATCTCAATAGTAGTCTGGAAAAGTTTGTGGTCTACTTTGTTGTCTTGATACTATATAGCCTTGAAGTTAGACCAATGTAGAATTCATGTTATTGAAAAATTTTGAAAATTCAAAATTCAACATCATTCATGAGTAAGTTAATGACCTCTTATAATCCATGCAAAAATTAGATACTAAAGGCAAATAATGACCACCCATGATTGTTGAACAAAATTATAAACAATGACCAAAATTGGACTGGTTAGAAGCTATATAGAAAATTGAATGGCATTTTTTTATAATTCAAATATTTAAACATATTCATTATTTGACAAGATTCTAAACTATCTTAGATTAAATTGAATGAGAAAAAAATTATTAAGAATTTATATGAACATCTATTGTGGAAATAAATAAATCTTCATGAACAACTATAAATTTGTCAAGTCAAAGAATTTTCATGTGTTTTTTTTTTATTATCAAGGTAGCTTAATTACTATACTATTATGAGGTTAAGATTAATCCCCAGCTGAATTCTTTGAAGGTATCTAAGATAATATATACAACTTTTTCATGTCTCATGTAGATCGTTCAAATATTATATCATTTTGATAGATACAATATTTACACACAATTTCTAAATTATACAATCAAAATAATTTGTATTTGATAATACTAGCGAATTGATATATCAAATCTTAAGGACAATTATATGTCTTATTGGAATAAAAAGTTTAAAAGTACTCATGTTCGTACAAAATAATTAGTCTCATGATCATACAGCAAATTTTCCTCCAGTTAGTAGCTAGAACAATATGCATGTGATCACCCTACTTATTTTTAGAGCATTTTGTAGGACGGCAATTTTTATATTGGCCTGACATTGATCACGAAGAGAGATTTTTTTTTTCCCTTTATAATTGATACAATTACTTTCAGATATTTTTTTAGTGTGACAATATGTGAAAATTTTGAAATGAGTTTAATAAAAGTTGTTCCAATCTATTTATATGACTTTGCAGATCGTGAAATTGCGTATATATGAAAATTGTGAAAGATTCAAAATGCCACTAGCATGTAAAGATTTCCAACAAAGTTGTTCAATTGCTTCACAGAAATCTTTATATAGATTTAAATTGCATGGGCTCATATAGCAGATATAATTGTCAGGAATAATTTCAATATCTAATATAATCACGACTCCTTAGTTTTCCTTTTCCCCCGCACAAACGGACGCATCAAATTTAGCAGGCAATATATCTTTTTTTTTTCCCCCTTGAAATAAAGCCTATGGTTAACACCATAAAGTACAATTAGACACACAGGTTATGAGCATGTATATATATATTACCCTTCACCTTTATCAACAACTAGAAGATATCGACATCTTAGGCTAAGTTTGGTTTGGAGTTGGTGTGAGAAGTAGCTTTTGTTTCAAAAGCAGCAAAATTCTGTTTATAACATAAAACCAAACACACTCTTACTTACCAAGCCCCTAATCCAAATCCCATGGTGATCCCGAATAAGTACCCTAAAAGTTTGATCAATTAAGCCATCAACATCCATCATATCGTAGCCTCTTTCTTTGGAGAGGTCTCCACTGTTGCTAGCGTGCAAACTTTCTGTTTGATGCTAGATACACATCATCCATACATCTGGGTCTTATTTTGATTTAGAATTTTGATACTCGTAACAGTGCATCTTTAAATAAGAACTGTGTCTAAAGATTATTGTTGTACAGTAAAAGAGCAGAAAGACAAAGAATGTCCCTAAAAGTCGTGCTTGACTCTAAATAAGAAAAGAGACTGCTTTCTGCAAGTTTGACGAAAGATGGCAATGACCCAAACTGAAGAAAGAAGGAAGTTGACGATTGTGCTCTGCATAGACATACTCACTAATAATCGTGTTCGTCATGTTTCTTTCGTCATATATAAAATCAAAAATAACAATATTTTATATCAGTGTATCACATTAATCAAAAAGTCACCTAGCTTGATCGATATCTTAGCTGGCTAATAATTATCAGCTCTCTGAGACCATGTGAGAGAGAGAGAGCGACTATTCATTCCAGATTTGTAGGGCCTGTTATTAAGAAGTAAGAAATATAATTAAAACTAAGCAAAGTACTATCATCCTCGACAAGTAACATCAAATTCAGAGGCATAATATAGACAATGGACACGGTGTGTTATATTGAAGTCTCTGAATCAACATGAATTTCGGGTTTGGATCCATTCACATTTGGAGCTCGTGACTGCTACAATATTTAAATAATCTCCATCTCTCTCTGTCTTTTTGAGTATAAGGCTGCAAGTGCGAAGCTGTAGAGCAGCATCATAAGAGAGCCATGCACACACACATATATGATCATTATAAAGATATTAAAACCAGATAATCTCTGTGCCAATCCTCCACTTTTATTGTTTCAGTGTCCCTATTGTGTTTAAATTTCTAAAACCGTTAGCTATAGAAACACAGAATGGCAAGTAAATGGCATCTCATGAGTGGGAAGCACTTTCTCTTCCTCTCTCTCTCTCTCTGAGAAAAAAAACCCTAGCCCTATATATAGTCCTATATATACTATATACTCCCTTAGGCCGGCTCCTTCATATTTTCACATATATAGCCTCTCTACCTACCTATATATGAATATGTGTGTGTGTGTATATATTGTTCAATATGGACACACAGATAGAGTCACTTGAATTGATATATGGAGGAGGGGCATGCTTTTTGGGAGTTTAATTGCATATCCCTCTGTTGTCTTTAAATGTTGCTGTTGTAGGGTACAGAGGGAATGCTTTGGGAAGCTTTTTGCAGATAGAGAGCTCTTTTGCATGAATGAAGATGGGTCCTATATTGCTTTCTTCTGTGCTATGAACGCCCTAATTTACCTCTAAAGCAAGAGCCTTCCTCTCCTATTATTATTATTCGCAATCTCTCTTAGGGCTCCTAACAATGGCTATATAGGCAACGTAGGACGATAGGTTTGGCCTCTTTTAACTACACAAACATGCACGTTGGGATTTGAGAGTCATAAAGCTGTTGCTCAGATCCCGTTTTGGTTTTGGCCTCTTCCTCTCCCACTTCCTTCTTCCTCTAGGCTGTGCCATGGCGTAAGGTCACAACTTTACCCATTTGACTTTTTTCCTTTTCCTTTTTCATTATGCAGAGGATCACCTTATATAATATGTTTAATTTATATCAAGTTGAAAACTTTTAACAATTCAATAATGAATATATTAGAATTGTACGACACACATATGATAACATTAATTGTTTTCCTTTTAAACATTGTTCGTATACGGAAGCCATTTTATTTTAAATATTTTGATTTAATTAATTGTGCGTACATATTGTGTGTGAGTGTAGGTAGATCAATGGTTTGAAAATCGGATCGGATCGGTCAGACCGTCACCCGGTGTGAAGAATGGCTCGATTTTCAGCTTTGGACCGTTTTAAAGGTTAAACCGGATTGAATCGTTTTGAACCGGCTTTTGAACTGGAAACCGGAGTTGAACCAGGAACCGGAACGATTTTTAGAGAACCGGACGGTTTTTTAAATTGGGTAAAATTTAACTTAAATTTAATTTTTTTTACTAAAATTATTAATTATAAAAATTATTAGAGAGTAAAAAACTATTTTTCATTTTATTTTAAAATTAATAGTTGTAACAATGAAAAATTTCATTGTATTATACTCTCTCCGTCCCAAATTATAAAAAAATTTTGAGACTCTTTATTTATCCTAAAATATAAGAAACATGGATAAAATTTGTGGAGTAATTAATATTATTTTTCTTTTACATCCTTGAGTAATTAAGGCTATATTGATAATTACTAATAATAAATTAGTCTTACTTCATACTTTTTAATATGGGCAATTTTGGGAAAAAATTAAAATTGTAGTACAATTAATAAATTTAACTACCACAATTATTTTTTCCTTGATACAGATAAAGTAATTATTTATTTTTTATAATTAGGAAGGGAAAGAGTATAGTCATTTTATAATATTATAGTCATATAATGTTATAATGTTAAAGTGTTTTAACATTACTTTTAATGATTTAATATATATTATTACTATGTGAGCTTATTAACTTATTATGAACTTAAACTATTTAAATTTATTTTTTAACAATTTGATATTTTATTTTTATACATATATTATTATATATAATATTATTTTTATTTAATTATTACATCACCGGTTCGACCGCCGGTCCAACCGGTTGAACCATAAAAACCGTGACTCGGTGAAGTTTCCGATTCGACGTCTGGTCCGATTTTTAAAACATTGAGGTAGATATATAGAATTTGTTTCTTTTGAAAAAAGTACCTACATATAATATTGTTATTGGATATTATTAAGTTTCTGGCCAAAAAAAAGCATATATATTATTAAGTTGGCCCAAAAAAAAAAACTTTATGCATATGGTACTGCATATTTTCGGTTATTCTTGTCCGACATTCAGTTATTAATTTTATTATTAAATTCGATTTTCAATACTTTCACTTAAAACAAGGAATTAAGATATGCATTGGATTTTTTTCGGGCCACCAATGTAGTGGGAATCAAATTAACAGTTTTTATTTCAAATATATATATATATTAATGCCATAAAACACCGTAAATGTTTAAAAATTTTTGAGGAGAATAACAGGTGAAAAAGAATTTCAAAAATTATTATTATTATTATTATTATTCAAAGTAATTAAAAATTTTTATACTGCACTGCTGAAACAAAAATCATAAAATTTCTGAGCTTCCGGCTTAATTTAAAGCATATTATCAGAAACTCCATCAGTTTGAGATCTTAATTAAAGTTTTAACCAATTTCACCTAAAGGGATGACTTTGAGATAAAAGCACTTTAAACCATTTCCAGCCCATTCATAGAGCGGCTACCACCTAATATTAGTACAAAAACAATCAGCCTGAAATGCTGGTTTCATGTTGTGGTTGGAACATTGCAGTCATTAAGTAGTAATCACTGTACACACACCAAAAAAATGTAATAATCACTACCAATAAGGTATCACATGGTAGATAGTTAAATCTCTTAAATATGTTATTCTGGGTATGATCCCGAATACCTATACCCTTGGTGCTCATTAAAAAAAAAAAGTAATCAACTGATAAAAATTTTCCCCCAAATCTAATAATAAATTAATGCAACCTTCCGTTCAAGTTATGTATATTTTTTTAACTTATATATATTTAAATAAAATTAACTTTTTAATTTATTTTATTTTAAAATTTTGTACTAAAATTTGATCCATTAACTTAAATGTATATTCTCAATTAATAAGTTAAATGGGATATATTTTAGCCAAAAAATTTCAGATTTGACTGAACTTGAGAGTAATTTTCTATTCCAATAAATATTTATGCATATTTTATTATCAGAAAAAAATATTTATGCATATTATAAAATGAAAAGAATATACATCATTTGAACAAAATTCATAAAAAAGTTTATATTATTCATTCATAATCTAAAGTACGTTGGCAAAAAAATTCATAATCTAAGTTAACTTATAATTGGCTCCATCCACTCCATAAAGGGGTCTCCAACACCCCAAGTTGAGCTGGGTTGTCGTCATATTTTGCCCGTTTCTGAGGCCCATTGTTCCTCAATCTACTCGTTTTTGGGCTTGAAATTTTTTTGGTAGTTTAGGGCTTGAAATTTTTGCTACCAGAAAGGCCTAACGAGTTTTTTAATCCAAAAGAAAGTGGCCCAACAAGTGTTATAAAAAATAGATTAAGGAAACAGAATAGCCCAACAATTTTTTTTAGTCATTAGTTTAACTTTATTGGAAAAAAAAAATCATCGATTTAACTTTAATAGCAGAAAGACGTAGAATTTATAAATGAGTTAAAAATAATTGATTTGGGAAAATTTTTAACATTGTTATCTTGTACACTATGTCACTATCTAATTAGGTGGTCTTATAGAATTTAAAGAATATAGCGTAGAGCTTGTAAATAATGCAATTTATTAAAAAATTTATATTTAATATTTTGACATTGATGATATTGATATTGACAAAATAAAATCAAATCAAGCTCAATTATATAAATTGATTTTATTTTATTAAATGATGTATATTAATCTCATAATTTGTAATATGATAACTCAATTTGTTTCTAAAAATGATTTCTTTTAAAATTTTTCATGCATTCTATACTATCACACTGATGAATTGAAGCATGATTCCAAATAAAACTTAGCGTCAAGGAATTCACTATCATATTATTTAAAATAAAAAAAAACTTAATATATAGTACATAGATTTCACATAAACTTTCTAAACAATGCCAAGACATATTCCTCAGTTTCATTTATTTTGCAGTTTTAGAGTTTTAATTTTGTTTCAAATATATTATAGTTTTAAACTTTTAGTACATTATTAATTTTTTTCTCTAACACTATCTGCCACTTATTTCAGTATTTAATTCACCTTAGGTCATTTAATTCAATGTAGATTATTAAATAAGCGTGTTTTAGTTAAAAATTAACATATATATATATATGAAACAATCAAGAAATGGAATGGAAGAATATATAAATGTGGGGCAATATTGTAAATCACATTGGCTATAGAAAAATGTGTCTACATTCCTTGGGAAATAAGCATATTACGAGACCGAATCATAATCATATGGTCTGTAGGCTAGACAGCATCACGAAAGGAGGTAAGGCGAAGAAGCTACCTCACAAACTCCGAATATAAAAATCCACATATCACTTTCCATCATGAGAACCATCCATATATTTAATTTCATTCGCAAAACAAATCATCTTATTTTATATCTATTGCTTGGTACTCTCAACATGGATTGCCTCTTTCCCATGTCTTCATAGTCCTTATCATTCTCATCGTTTTCTTCCTCTCCATTGTAGTCCTCGTCCCTCAGAGCTGACGCAGTCTCCCTCCTTCTCCTCCCAGAAGCACCGCCCTTGAGCCACTCCACCACCTCCGCCATGCTCGGCCTCTTCTCAGGGCTACTATCGGTGCACTTTATCGCCAGCATCACCGCAGATTTCAGCTGCTCCATGTCGAAGTTCCCCTTCAGCTTTGGATCTGCAATATGATTGTAGATACCCTTTTGAACGAAAGGCGTCACCCACTGAACTATGTCTCTTTTCACTCCTCCTGGAAGTTTCTCTATCGGTTTCTTCGCACTGATGATTTCCAGAAGCAAGATCCCAAAGCTGTACACGTCGCAGCTCTCTGAAACCTTCCCCCACATGGCGTATTCTGGCGCTAAATATCCCAGAGTTCCTTTGACCCTTGTGGTTAGATGGCTCACACCTTCCGGTATTAGCTTTGCAAAACCAAAATCAGCCACTTTTGCTTGAAACTCTGTGTCCAGAAGAACGTTGCTTGCCTTTATGTCTCTGTGTATGATGTGGGGATTCGCCTCATGGTGCAAATACCTTCATTGAAATGAAAGCAAATCAAATATATCTCTAGACAGAAAAAGCAAGATTCAATTAATAGCAGAACAGATCGTCTGTAGGTTTTCATATGAAGAATTACTTACGCTAAGCCTTCAGATGCTCCAATGGCGATGCTCATTCTCTTAGGCCAATCAAGCTGACACCTTGAAGCAAGCTGGCCGTGCAGATGTGTGAGCAAGCTATGGTTGGGCATGTAATCATAAACAATGAGTTTTTCTTCTCCTCCTGCGTAGAATCCTCTTAGACCCAGAAGATTCTTATGCCTCACCCTTCCAAGTACTTCAACTTCCACTGCAAATTCCATCTCTGCCTTTGCAGTCATCGTCTTCAGTCGCTTCACTGCAATCTGAAATCAGATTCCATGCATATATATCTCATCCATTGAATATGGTAAAGTTATAGGAGTCAGAATTAATGAAGGACACAGGATATGATTATATATAATTGCCTCGATTCCTTTACTTGTTCGACCCCAATAAACACTTCCAAAGCCACCCTCTCCTATCTTGTTATCTTGATGGAAATTGTTGGTTGCGCGAAGCAACTCCTTCAGGGTGTACATTTCCCATGGATAGTCCCTATTATTGCTGTCACTTCTATGGGGTAAAACAATAGATCAGTAAACAGAAAAACAACAGAAAACATCAGAAACGCACGCACACACACACACACACGTATGTATGTATGTACGCACACACATACAAATACCTTGTTTTGACTTGCTGTTGCTCTTCTTGAGGGAGGAAACACCAGAAGCATTTGGAATTGGAGGGCATTTCTTTGAGTTCTGAAAGTACTGTAAGATGAAAACCAGAATCTTATAACTTCTTCCCCAGTAGAAAGAAAACAAGGAAAGCGTTTTGTGGGGATTGAGATTTTGATAAAGACAAAAACTTGAATGATTCAGCAAGAAAAGGAGCAAATAAATATCGGAAAATGCAAAGAAGCCATATGGTGAAGACAAGGGGTTGCCTTGGAAGTCAAGGCCTTAAATTTGAAGGCTAATAGAGGAAGGAGAGGCCAGAATTTTGTTTATTTTAATTTCCTTAAAGAAGGTACGTTTGCTAGTTTTTGTCAAGGTCACATTTTTTCATTGGAAATGTCACATATATTTTAATTAATACTCCTGTTAAGAGTAAACATTATGACTCTTACGCTCGTATATTTAATTAATCCCCATAAGTTTTGCATATATTAATCAACGGGCCAATCGGTCTATGAAGTTTATATATATTTATGTGATTCATCAATCTATGAAAGTGACGGTATCACAGCCATTCGCAATCTCTTTTGGCATTACAGTGACCCAATAGAAAATTAATAAAGCCAAACCATTTACAATTAAATTGTTTAATCAAATACAATCAGCTGGCTCTCGTTCATTCTATCAGAATCTAGAAGCCGTTTAAGGCGCAGTTAATTAATTCTTAAGTACGTATATTGAGATAGAATATAGGCATGGTCAAATGGCATGTATCCTTTACTAATTAGAAAGTTAGAAATTAATATTAAAAATGTTGGCAATATCTATAGTTTCTGTAATCCATCAGATTCAAAGGACGAAACGGATATATATAGCTGTGCAACTTAAATAAACAAATATGAGAGGAATGTTAAACAGTAAGCTAATCAATTAATATAGAAGGTAGGTGAGGGGGAACATCATACTTAAGCTAAGTAACACAAGTGATTAGCCTCCATAAGGCTCCTTCCTCATTGATTTTGACTCAGACACCATAATTTAGCTCATAAAATTCTTTGCTGTCATTTTGATCAATGTTGATAATAATGTTTTGTTATTTAAGGTATACACATGCGTACATATATATGACTCGTGGATCATCCAATGGATTTAATGTTTCTCAACACTGTTAATCAAATGTTAGGGGGTGCAATGAAACATCAAACTCTCTCTCTCTCTCTCACACACACACACACAGAACGGATCCCTTTGTACATGGATAACGTATGAATTTCATGTTGTTAGGTATTTAATTATAATTTCAAGTTAAAAAAAAATTCAAAACTTAAAATTAATTATAAAGTGTATATTAATTATTTACAAAAAAAATGTAATGAAGGAGAAGGTTAAGGGAGTTATTTCTGTACAAATTTTGAAGTTTAAAAGATTTGTTGTCAATTTTTACAAATTTAAAAATCTATCCTTGTATATATAATTAAAAGTTTTGTTTGAAAAACTTGTTCTTTGGTGGTATGAAAAAGAAGAAGAAGAAGAGAAAGAAAGAAAGATGTTCTTTCGTAACATTTCTTTTTCTTTTAAATTTTTTTCTACCCACTAAAAATTATTCTACTCCTTTTTTTTGTTTGGATTAAATGAAATTAGAAGAGGTCCTTCACCTATTCGATGTGAGTCACATGTTTTGGACTTCCCATACTTTTTTTATATGATAAAAAACTAATAATAAATGATAAACACTAGAAGCCAATGAATGGTTGTTGATGTGTTGCGATATAAACAATGGTTAGGGGTTGGGTATTGATTATGGCAATTGGCAGACTTAATCAACAAAAAAAAAAAAGACTTTGTCAAGCAGAAATAAATTAGGCTTTTTGACTGAGATCAACTAGCTACTAAATAAAACTATATTTAAACTTATATCAGAGATTCGGCACTTAACTTACATACACACATAAATATATAGCAACTAGCCCCACCAGTGGCCCAAAAAAAAAACTAGCCCCACTAGAATACATTGATTAAAAGCAAAAATAAAGTATGTTTGTCAGACATTCTTCCTTTAAACTCTTAAAGTATAACCCATGTGGTATATATGCATTATAAAGTTGACATTCTGGCATCCGAAAAAAGAGGTGAAAAAGCTTGATCAATTTATTGATTTTTTATACACATCTGATTTATATGACTAGGCATCAAGAAATTAAGAAAAATGATTCTATATATTCTTCGTCTTCAATTTTTATTGATCCAAGCCATGCATTATAAATTTAACAACGTATATATAGGTACTCTTGCATTTTCTACATACACCAATTATAGGCACGACTTGAAGTTATCTTTCGCTGTGTTTTTCTCTTCGTTTCTCCAATTCAACCCCACTTATCGAAGCCCTAGTCTATAGTAATCACACTTTGCTCATACAAAAATTAACATATATATTTAACTTCTAATTTGACCATCGATGCAACTACGTACCATCTTGCTGAACTTATGGTGTGTTTCGGGTGGTACTATGCCATCCCAAAATCGCTTTCCAACCGCAGACGCTCATTTTGGGGTGGAGTTATTAGTATAGATCCACTTCTTCAAAGAAATTTGACCAGAAGAAAAATTCATTTAACGAATATCTATGTTTGTGTTTGTGTTTGTGCATGTGCGTGTTGTAGAAGAAACAGCTCTAGTGTGAAGAACTAAAGCCCATGGCCATAGCTAACTCGTTAGATATCTGGGACAAGACAGTTCGTATCTTGCAAGTTTTTTTGGTTGATGAATATATATATACATGATATTGGATTGTCAGAAAAGCATTCATTGGACATAGAAAAAAAAAAAAAGATCTTAACCAATAACACGAACTGATGAAGCAGATGGATATCCACAATCATTATTCTGAAGTGTACGTATCAATTAGAGAAATCAAAGAAGCTAGGCTCACTAAATGGCGCAAAATATATATTTCACAGAGAGAGGAATTACTTGACGACGTACGTGTGCCAAATTTCTCCGCAGTGCACAAGGGTCGATCGATGCTGGTCAGTTCAGATGACTGTACTTTGCTAAGTGCAGCAAGTAATATTACAAACTTACAATAGATGACAAATAATTGTATATATCAGAAAGTTATCTCAAGTAAAACATATTAATTACCTCTAACTGGAGGGTTCATATCAGCATTTGTTCTATACTCAGGTGTAAATACAGTTTAATTACAATAGTAAACCCCCGTTTGTGCAGCATTAATTCGTGAACTGAGTACAATCTCAAGTCCATCCAAACATTATGACGACAGTGCTAACATTCATTGGTAGGTTAACTGAAGGACTAGAAATAACTAAGACAGCTTCCTTAACTTATTCCTCTATTCACCTAATTCCTTTATCGGTTCTGCAGGTAAATGATGTATTTGGCGGCTTCATTCACCTGATCTGACAATCAAACCTTCCCCTGTGATGTGTATGTATACATATATGCCAATTAATTGAGCTTCTTAGTTAGTACTAAATATGTGAAGCTAAAGAACCGTGAAATACCTTGATGAATTAATTCAAGAGGGACTGGAGAAAACTAATAGACAAAACCACGAGTGGAATGGAAGAGATCCCATATCCCTTAACTGAAGTCTTAAATTTAAGCCTTGTAAATGGAATAAGCCACGTTCAGAAAACTATATCTATTTGAAGCTTGTCAACGTTTGAATCCAGATCAATCAGTAATATAGTAATTATCTTTTGGCTATTTCTTGCCTCTTTTGTTTTTCTATATATGTTCCTATGTATGCCTCAGCTTCTTCAGCACATCATCATCGTCTCTGTGTACTATAGTCATTGGCTTTTGAAGGCAACCCTCTGATCACCAGTAGAATCCGAATCCCTTTCTTGTGACATAGAGGATCGATAGGAAGAGAGAGGAAGAGCCCGGTGAGTTCTTGTGTGTCTTATCTCTCTCTCTCTAGATCTGTCAAAGTTCTTCGCTTCTGTCACGAGAAATAATCCAAATGGATCATTGAGAATGAATATATTTATATAACTTCACAATTAATTCACATCCTGTCGAGAAGCGATGGCGGCATATCATGTCCAGTGGATTGAATCAATCAGTATGTGGTAGGTACGTGGGGATTATTAGAGGATAAGTAGTGAAACATCATTTCATCAGTGGGAGCCGAAGCAGATATAATCCTAAGTTTAATGTCGAGTCTTGTATTATTTATTCTATGCGTATATGGCAAAAAAATTAGATATGGTTGAAAGGATTCTTAATACAATGAATGAGAAATCTCACCTGCCACATTAATTTAAAGTCATTTGCGTCTACTCTTTTCTCTTAATAATATTGTTTTTTTTTTTTGCTATAATAATTTTTCTTTCTCAAATTAATTTGGTGGTGATAACTAGATCATCTTGGTTACTGGAAACAGCCAGCACCTTACTTTCCCCCCCCCCCCCCTTTTTTTAAGCTATTAAAAATATTTATTCATCACGTTATTCTAACCTGAAAAAAGCTAATAAAAAATTAAACAAACTTGAAAAATGAGATCTTTCAAATATTTATCTTTCAAAAAATTTTCATTTTCAGCAAAAATATTCCACCCATTTTCAACTGCTCAAAAAACTCATGCAATATTGAAAAGTGTGGAAGATGAACTAATTGATCAACTGAAATTAGGTAAAATAGAAAGGGGCCGTTTAATGAATATATGGAGGTGACGTTTGCTTCTTCTTCTTCTTCTTTTTTAAATTTTTTTAATCATTTGAATCAGAACAGAAGCATGCAACACACGGTTTTTTATTTTTTTAAAAGAAACCGTCAAGAGCCCAGCATATTCTTGAAATTTTTAATTTACTATCACAGGTAGCTAGGTAATAAAACATGCTAATGATAATGAGAAAAACAAGTGGTATAGCAAAGAAAAATAGATATTTCTTCAACTACAATATTAATTGCATGACAATTTACAGAGATAAACTAATTTTAAGAAATGCAACGATGGATTCTTAGGAGTGAAGGCTTAAGTATCAAAGTTATAGAGAAGCAAGCATCTTACTGCCTGTTTGGTTCGATTACAGGAGGGGCATATAAAGATAATTATGGGCTTCATATTAGCTAACTAATAGTATTTGGTTGATGATGTGAAGATTATATGTGTAATGCTGATTACTTAAATTAAAGTAATAGACAGCGCTTTTCAAAAGTTAAGTATTGGACATTACATACATGTAATGGAGATAAAATGATCATATTGTCTTTATAAAAACAAATTATTCTCATTCACATTTGCTTAAAACCTATCAACCTCATATTTGTGTTTAAATAAATAAAAACTACATCTATTTTTCATATCCCTCAGTATCTACCAAATAAACTTGTATGTATTTTATTTATATTACATTCAATTACCTATTATTTTATTACATTCTCTAACTTCCCTGTAATTGAACCAAATGGGTTTAAGATCTGGTTTGGTACACTAATAAAAAGCAGCAAACATGAAGAAAAATAAATGAAAGGAAAAGATGTGATTTAAATGTAGCCTACCAAATACAGTCAATGGAGGAAGATGATTGGGCTTCCCCCTCTTCTTTGTCCCAAAAATAGCCAACCAAACGGGCCCTAACCCAGCTAGCCCTGAGAAATCTAATTCTGCGGACTACATAAGGACAAAGTTTTCAAATTTTGGGACGTAAAAATCAACCAGGAAAACAAGTCACCAACTCCTCACCAGAGTAGTGCATAAATTTATTCCTTAATTTAAATTAAAAATATTTAAACAACTAGTAAAATGTTAAAAATTACAAGTGAGTTATGATATTTCATAATCATATAAGGTGTAACTAGATATATATGTTATGTTCATTATACGAAATTAGAAGAATGAGTTGTATTATTCATATTCATAAATATAGTGCAATTTGTTATAAATTTTATTATATATTGATATATTAATTACATAAGGCTTCTATCTCAAAATCATAAATAAGGTGTAATTAATTAGATGCAGATCTTTTATAAAAAAAAAATTAGATGTAGATGATGTGTACATGAAGTTTGATAAATGAGTTTCACCATCATATCTCCTGAGTGTTGGATTTTCCAATGTAAAATTAGCATAAATCATATTTATTTATAAAATCTGGATTCAATGTTTGGTTAATTAATATAAATCATATTTATAAAATTGTGCGGCACTTCTTTTCTCCAGATAAATGCCTGCTAATTCTCTTAATGAATATTAATATTATAATATTAAATTACAAATTATTTTAAATTTTATTTGTCTAGAACAACAGGCATTTTAATTTTTAATCAAAATACATGCAATCACAAGGGCGTTGGATTGCATTTTTGCATTACAAATTTTAACAATCATCATTAGAATTTAGAACATCTTGTCGCCTGCCGACACCCTTTATCGAACAGCATATCTCACTTTGACCAAGCCTAGCTGGTAACGTGGAAGGAGTTGTGAGCGACAGCTTTGGATTATAACAATGACTCTCTGAAGTGTCGTTTTCCTAATGTTCCTAATGTGTGTACTATTTTAGACATACATTGAATTATTGCAGCTATTTTATTAAAAAAATAGAAAAGTGAGAGACTTTAGAAAACTTTAGGAAAATTCATCACGCTTAAGAAGATCCTTTTTCCATTGATTATTATACTTTGAAAATGTGAAGTCTCTTCAGTCATTTTTTATCATTTAATAATTGATTTGAATGGTTTAAAATTTTTTTGCTAAAAATAAAAAAAATAATGCATTCACCGCAAATTTGGACCATTCCATTCAATAAATAGTGACACGATCCTTAATCCTATTTTGCAGGAGTCCATTATATTACTTTTTTATGTAAATTTATAAAAAAATGTAAAATTTAGAAAAAATTATGTATCCCGAAAAGATAACTTATCGTAAACAAGCAAAAAAAAAAATGTCATCACAATGTAGGATCCATGCTTGGTAAGCGATGGCAGTGAAAGTGAAGCCATCATTACATAAAGCAGAAAAGAACTTAACCAACCATTATATAGACACACTCACACACACAAGTAAGCGAAGGAAGCTTCCTTGCTATAACCTAATCCTTCAGCTGGTGTACGGACCCTTAAAAATGAGCTATTATTTATATTTATAATATAATTCATCGACAATATGATTTGATATGGAGTGGAGAATATATATATATATATGTAGATTTAGTCATATTCTGCTAGCTAGCAACCCTCAGTGATAAATTATAAATATAAAAGCATAAAACAAGTATGACCACTAAACTTTGAATTTTTTTTTGGCCAAAAACTTTGAATGTTAATGGATATATATAGTCAAAGGATATAGAAATTAAGAAGCAATCTCTATGTTGCGCTTTTTCGTGCTCCCTCTCTTATGCTAAAACAAATAAGAATTTTATAAAAACTTGAAAAAAAATAAAGAAGAGTGAGACCCACTTGTTTCAGCTATAATACAAAGAGATTATAGAGGGACATTAGACAAAGATGAGCAGAGAATCCACACCCTAGAAATTCCAAAAACAACTCATAGGTATGGTGCAAAGGAAATTTCTATGTATTGATAGCCCTTAATTGTTTATACTTTAGGGGGTGACAAAGAAGATAATTTAGCAAAGTATATATAAGAAGATACGTTAGTTAGGGTTTGTGATCTTTGAGGGGCCTAAGGACCTGCTGGTTTCCCTCTTTAATATAATTAATGTCCCACCCTCTTCGCTGTCACCGGTGGACTTCCATGCCCATAATATTCATTGTGGAATGGAACCACCTAATAAACTTTCTGCTTGTATGTTCCATCACCATAAGGTCCTCAAACTCCCACTCACCTTACAATACCATAACATATAATGTTTGATTCAGTTACCAATAACAGTTGGATTGAATGGCAAAAGACTTATAATATCCATTAAATAAGATTTCAAGTTTTGAGCTTGGTAAATGAAAAAAATCATGTTGAAAGAAATATTTTTATTTTGATCCAGCAATGCTCAAAATCAGCTTGATAGTTCTAAATACCATATAATCATTTTAAAAAAAATGTTTCACTTAGTCATTAGCTTATACTTGGATCTCACTTCTTTGCATTTAACAGGTAAATACATTATTATACATGGAGATGTAAACAGCGATGATAAAATATAATAAAGAGTGGTAGAAAGTGAGGAAGCATATATATGTATATATATATATATATATTATGAAAAGAAGGCGAGGAAGCATATAATTATTCGTACAATTAGTTGAGATAGATGATGAAATTTTCAGGGTTACACACACACACACGCGCACACACATACATAGATATTCTTTATTTGTTTGCTACCAATTAGTATACCCACTCGTATTAGGCAGGCCTAAAAGCCTAAAACGCTGGAGTCTACCAATAATTTATTATTGTCCGTATTGATCAAATCAGGATCGATCGAAAGAAAATCCAATATTTAATCCACTAAAATATATAATGGTTTCATCAACTCCTTGATTATCCTAATATTTTAAGAATGGGATAGAAGGACTGAACACAGAATTAAGCGAATGCATATATAAAAGTATGTTTATATGATTGTGCACTGAAAGCATTTCCGTTCCTTCATCAAAAGTAATTATGTTTGTTTAGTTATTTCTTGCGCCTTTACTGGGGATCACTAGCGCCAAATATTAAGTAAATTAAATAACTTGTAGGTATAGTCATAAATCATTGATAGTGAAAGAGGATCGAACAGAAGAAATTATATTGCTGAAAAATATATATATTATAGCACGTGGGTGTCAATAATTTCATCATATTTCTTTTTAGTTTATCGATCATTTCAAGAGTCAATAAGGCAGATGCCTAACAATGAACACCAAATGACTCATCGATTACAGTAAATTCTAATACTCCTTCCAATCTTATATATAGGATCTTTTGTTATGGTCATAACTATAAGATCATTTATAATATACGAGGTAATATTTAATATACACTTTCAAAAAATATCCATATTTAATGTATCCAAAGAGAAAGAGAAAGATATTAAATAATGATAGTTTTGGAAAAATATTGGGATTTTCAGAGAAATTAAGATAGTTAATTAGTTTTAATTTCAATTATTAACCCACTTGATTCAGTTAAAAGGGTCTTATATTAAGGATTAGAGGGAGTAGTTACTACTTTGTTGGAGGAAGGAGGCAATTAGTTTCAACAGTAAGAAGTGGTAATTATTGATTTGGAATTGCACATTGAAATTAACGCTAAATCAGCCACAACTTTTGACCCACATATTTGTGACAGTAACACCCAAATTTTCTCATATACAACATTGTAATCCCTACTATTCCAGTAGTTTAAAAATTTAATCCCCACTATTCAATATTCTAATGCAATAATTTTGCGCAAGGTGGACTTTAGATTTATGTTGTATTCTGTCTAACCTAATTTTAAAAATTTCATTAGCTTATTTCGACCCAATGATTGTCATTGCACTCTGAACTTCAAGACAACATCGTTCCAGCCTAGCTAGTAGATGATATGGTGCAATGACAAGTATCAAATCAAAATGAACCACCAAAAATACGTTGACCCATATCTCATAAAGATGTATATTCTTATCTCTTTCTTAATGTGAGAACCTTGTCATTAGATAATTTATAAGTAACTCTATATGCGTCTTTGAGCTGGAGGGATTGCTTTGATCCTAGTGATCACTCCCCATGATTCAACTCATCTAATTAAACTTTCTATTAATTAAGAAAAAAAACATATTTTGAATTGTATGAAATTCAAAGTCTACAACACTACATTGGATTTGTATGGCACACAATGTGCCTCATGAGGTTTTTGTAAATAAATAAACCAACTATTAATTAATATAAGGAAGTTAATATTTTCTTCCAGCAACAGCTGAGAGTTAAACCATATTTTATCCCACACCTTATACACATGATAGAAGAGCCGCTTTTATTTTATTTTTTTTTAATAGGAACGAAAGATGTAAAAATAATACTTAATTTGAGTGGTAAATCACTTGATGTGAACATAAATGGGTGGGGTCGGAGGTGTATATATGAACAGTGATTTCAATAATTAGGATATAAAATAATTGCCTGGGAGGATATGTGAAGGGATCGAATCTTTGTCATATAATGATCCCTCCTGAAAGATTAGGATTAACAAACCCTTAAAACGCATCATCTAGCTTCTCTATAGCCGCTAGCCTTCAATTCCAGATATAGCCAAATTGGAGAATAATTTGAAAACTTTTAGCATCTCTGTATCATTGAGCAGATCATGTTTCCTTTACAACGAGGCAATGAGCTGGTGATCCAGTTTTCTAATAGTCCCAATTCTCTGCACCAACACGGCAAGATCTCAGAAGATCCGATTCCGGATGATTATGCCTTTCCTCGTGTCAGCAATTCCGATAAAAAAATTGGTAACGCCTCAGCAGGGAACAGACTTTCTCATGCCAGTAATAATTCTAACGAACACAAGAAGAAGATGATGATTCACAGGGAGATTGAGAGGCAAAGGAGGCAAGAAATGGCTACACTTTATGCCTCCCTCAGATCCCTTCTTCCTCTTGAGTACATCAAGGTGAACAAAATAACTATTCTACTTCTTTTCTTCCGTGCACCACTATAATCTTGTGCTCAAAAACCCTATCAAAGTCAGGGAAATTTTTTTCCTTTTTTTTTTTTTCTCATGGGATTACTGTGTGGGGTTTCAGGGAAAGCGTTCGATATCAGATCACATGAGTGAGGCAGTGACTTATATAAAGCACCTACAGAAGAAAATTAAAGAGCTTGGTGCCAACAGAGATGAACTGAGGAAACACTTGGATGATTCTAACTCGGAAACTCCTGAGGGCCAACAGAAATCGATAAGCTTCACTGTCCATGAGAGTAATGGTGCTGTGGGAATTGGAATAATCAGTAACTTGAAAAATGAAAGTTTCCTACTTTCAAAGTTGCTGGAATTGCTGATTGAAGAAGGACTTGAAGTTGTTACTTGTCTATCCACCCAAGTCAATGGCAGAATGCTTCATAGTGTCCACTGTGAGGTAATTAGATCGTATTCTTTTTCAATATCGCAGCTTTCACTTAAATTAATTTTACGCTATCTAATTGTATAGTACTTGATTCACAGGTTAATAATTCCATTAGTATAGATCTATCCAAGCTGAGAAGGAAAGTTGCAAATTTCATAACTTAGATGTTCAGGTTATGACTGGAGAGATGCATATATGACATTTGTTTTACCCTTTTCTAACTGGATGATTAGCACACTTCACTTGGGTGAGTTTATGTACATATTTCCCCCTCTCTGCTCTTCACCTTACTTTTTTTAACATAGAGTGAGGGAAGGAAGAGGAATACACATGAATACAGAAAAAAAATTTAGTTTCTTTTTCCTTCCCCTCGTCTTGCTCAGATCAAAACCGTTGACATCTCGTCAGATTTTGCTTTTAGAAATATGCTGGTCATCTGCAATATTTCACGGTGATTGTAAAATTTAAGGAGTTGTTTTACAGCTTCGGTTTTTATGGGTGCCGTGTTCGTACATGATAAATTTCCTTTTATTGATGTGAACTAAATTGCTCTCTGACATAGAATTTTTTTTTCTTTTAACTTGCAAAAACTTAGATGCTAATAAGGTTCTTTTCGGATGTTCACGTTAAATGTGAGAGTAAATATTCGGGCATAACCCAAAAGGTGTCAAATGAATTTTTGGCTTATGCTGGATCTGCCTTTTCTCATATTAGGATTTGCTGAGTACTTGTATTTATAGCGAGTATAGAATGGAAAGTTAGCTTTTGCTATCCTGCAAAGTATATTTATGTGGTGGTGCTTAGTTGTGTTATATAATTTACAACTTTAACATGTGTGTGTGTGTGTGTGTTGGTTGATTCGACAACTTGAATGGATGTATTATTGAGGGGTGTAGGCGTGTGTGTTTGTGTGTGTTCATCCAATGAAACTTCGAAAGTGGTTCATGTATATGTATTGATGACTAAAAAGTGGATGCATGTTCACTGATCTCTCTAATCAAAAGTTGTTCACATACAAAGAGTACTACTATATACATGATTTCAAATAGTTTAGCCAATAAACAAATTAATGTATCTCTTTATGTTGAAAGAACAAAGGATTGATATAAGGCATCTCTTCATGGACGATGGCAAAATTATATAAAGAGACTCCCCTACTAAACGAGAGTAGATTTTATCCATTTGAATGTGAAGTATGGAGGTGTCAATATATAAAAACCCATATAATCTTGTGAAGTATGGTTGAACTTGAAAGTAGTGTTTTACAAGCTTAAAACCTTTCCCAAATTGATCATAAGAGTATTTAGGTAATTGATAAAAAGGTTCTCAAGTATCACCATTAATCATTAAGCAACTACATGTAAAAATATGATTATCTCTCTTTCTCTCTCTCTCTCTCTATATATATATATATATTTATATAAGGTGACACAGTTGTGCCTTGAGATAGCTTCAATATTATTTTCTAATTAAGTTGTATCCCTTGGAGTTTTCTTATTGATTGTTAGTTTGGATGTAATTAAGGTGATTGATATAATTATGTATACGGACGTCCTTGCTTACAGTTCATAGGTGAGTTTAAGATATGCTCAATATTCAATAGTAAGACGTGAAGCACATAACATGCATGATATGTAAACCTAATACAAATATTCATACTATTATAAGAACATAAAAATGATTCACAAATGATCTCAAATTCGACCATATGATTAGTATGCATCGTTCAACCAGGAGCCACAAGTAGAATTGGCTGCATGCATGTTGACACCAATTATTTAGGCAAAGGAATCATCACTATCATTCTCCTTATTTCATTTGCTTATTATTCGAAATAGAATTCTTAGAAATTAAATTCATATCTTGAGATCTGGAAAATATTGCTTTGCTGATCATGTTCAATTAGAAACTTTTCTTTTTATAATAACAATTTGGTATTCAGTTGTCATATTAAACTTAAACTAATTCAAATCGAGTTATAATTGAGCCTATTTGGAGAAGCTCTCATAAAGTGTTTTTTATATTTATATAATTTTGAACCTAAGATGTCATATTTAAGTGATTCTAGCCCCCCACTCTTCCACTAGGATTATCACCCATTGATAGACTTGTGCAATAATAAGAAAAATCTGTGTCTTCTCAACATCTCCAATAAAATAGTACTTTGTGTTCATGTATTGGTCCGCTCATGATTAACAAGGTTCTTAATAGTTGACTAGTTACCACAATCAACAATAGTCCCAAAGGTCTTTGATAATTTTCTGACCTCAAGTAGCTTGTCATCTGGAACATGCTCTTCATTCTTAGTTTGTTAAAGGCATTGATTGACGTGACTAATTGTTGAGTCTAGCAACTAGATACCATTTCCCCCCAATTATCGTACTCTCTTCGAAGAACAAATCCATTCTTCATGCTCTTAAGTTTTATAAAGATTGTCTGGCTCTATCCTGTTACATTGCAACAATACTATAAATCTTAGAGAGTAGGTTTTCCTCCCTTGTGATTCAGATATGAGCAAGAAAATTCATCTGTTGGGGATCAGAGACTGCTGGAACTGGATGAACCAGCATAAAAAATAATTGTTTCGTTAGAATCAGAAGCTGAGTCCCTAGGATCAGACACTTCATCTGTTCAGAACAATTAATTTTTTCACTCCTACAAACATGTATTATTTCCCTTTGTCTCTGGACCCAAAAAAAAAAAAAACTGCCTTTGTCAAATCTTGGATTTTTTAATCTTACAACCAAAGTGTGCCAAAACCAAATTTTTAAAAGTTTTTAAAACACAAAGCACATCAATTTTCTTTTTCTAAGAAAGTAGACCCATTCATCAATAATAACTCGGTAGAGTTCACAAACATCATTACCTAAATAAATAATTGGAGTTTGGAGGTAATGGTTTCCATACGATTTGTTTGACAAGCATAAATTTTATTGCATTTAAACGATAATTAATTATAATTAACCATACTTTTTGTGCCACAGTGGAAGTTTCCTCAACTTTGGCTCCTTAGGATTCACATGAATTTTGCCACTTTAACATAAAAATCTTGTTTATCATAGCTGTAACACCTTAATTTACTAGGCTTTTAATCATATTTTATATATATAGCGAAAAGAATTTAAAACCTAGAACAATTAAACTTTTAAACTTTTCAAAATTAGGTTGTTCAAAAGACATTTATTCTAATATAAAATAATATCTTCCAGCCTGCTTCTTCTTACTTAATCACCTCCTTACCTTTGCCTTTGCCTTTTCCTTTACTTGTGCATGACCCAAATATTGTTAGTGATTTGATGTGAGATTTGAGGAAATCTCAGTAGTATATATATTTATTCATACAAATAATGCTTATAATCAGGTAGTTATGCAAACAATCAAATAACTCATATTTCATGCATATATAAAAATCTTCAATAGAATTTCCTCTTAATACTAAACATCAATAGCATTTCAAAACATTTATATTAAAACAACTCATCCAACAATATCACATAACATTCAGAATTAATTCACAGAAAAATGCATGAAATAAATAATATATTACCTCCACCGAAAAGTATCCTGAACTAAACAGTTTGCCTTCCTTCTTGAATTTTTTTAAGTACTTTACTTGAAACTAGCATTCCTTCCTTTTTCTTCTCTTTCACTCACACTCTCTTTCTCTCCCTTGGCTCTTTCTTTCTTTCACTCACTCCCAACTCCCACTCTCAACTGGTGATGTGCTGAAATGAAGAAATGGGAGGGGTATTTATAGTGTTGATGTCTTAACCAACAAGTGACATCAATTTATTGTATACATTCATTTAGTGTATACTTATCAAAATTCAATGTAATTCATTAAAACTGCTATTCATTGCCTATCTTCATTCAATGTATACTCATAATAATTCAATGTAACTCATTGAAATCACTATTCATTGTATATCTTCATTCAGTGTATGCTCATTAGAATTCAATGTAACTTATTGAAATCAATATTTATTATATACCTCTATTCAGTGTATACTCATTAGAATTCAATGTAACTTGTTGAAATCATAATTCATTGTATATCTTTATTCAGTGTATATCTTCATTCTTCATATTCTAAACATAAACCATATTAAAAATCATATATGGAAATTTATGGATGTTACAATAGCAACATTTGCCATATCCTTACTAGGAGAGAATCATTTGTATTGAATGATTATTTTGGAAAAACAATATTAGAGTAACCCCATTTGGGATGTACTCAACAAATTTTGATTCAGTCCAAAAGCACAAGTAGAACTTCACTAAAAAATTGCTCACCTTTGTTGAAATTAACAACAATGGTACCCTTATTAGCTGGCTGAATTATTGCTCCATTTACCTTCATAACATTTATTTTTGTTGTGACGACATTGTGCAGAAATATTTTTTATTTGTTAGTGATAAACTAGTTTAGTGCCCGTTTGATTTACTTTTTTGTAAAATATCTTTTAGAATAACTATAGTTTGTAAAAGTGAAATTTAGATAAAAGTAGATAAGTTTACTATAAATCTATTTAAATGAAAAAGGAAAAAATGATGATTAGAAATCATTGCTTAGTTTGTAAAAATACAAACCAAATAGGAACTTAGTATACAGATTAATAATTAGTTAATTATCCTTTTACATTAGTTATATGTGGCAAAAAAATACTTTTATAAGACTTTTTTGTTATTTAAGTAATTTTCTTATTTGTTATTATATTTGTCATCATGCAATACAGCGACTTTTTTATTTGATATTATTTGTAAAATAATATTTAAATTGTTTATGATAACTTACAAAAAAAAATCTTCATGAAAAAAAATAATTATATGTGCATGTTCTATAAAGATTGACGGGATAAAGCTTGATTATTATAAAAGAGAGTTTCAACTTGGATAATTATATTTGACATGCCATGCATGACTGCCAACCAACATACACCTTGAAACTACACTTGGCTTAGAATTAGCGAAATGTTGGTCATGAACATTTAAAATAGATATGAAAGATTTTTGGTGTAATTGGACCTAATTTTTTTTATATCCACCAAAAGTATCTCTAAGCCAGCGGTCAAAGATTAATCTTTTTGAGACTTAGAGATTACTAAAGTGGATTTTGCTTCACATAATAATATGATGAATAATTAAAATTCATTTCTTTTAATATATTCTATTTTTGTAAAAAAATAAATTTCTTTCATCTAGTTTTATATATCTATTATCATATATCTATTTGACTGTCACAATTCGCAAGAGTGTGCAATGAAGCATTCAGTTTCGTAACATTTCAAGTAACGTGAAGAAGCAAGCTTCAGTGAACCATCGCTCGACTAAAGCTCGGAATTAATTGCATTATTTTGGGTAATCTATAAAAATATATTACCAACAGATACACATTTACAAAAAAAAAAATCTTGGTTGAAAGAGATACTACAATGGAGAGCCACCTTCTAGGAAGTGTCTCTCATGAAGCATACAACAACCAAAATAGACACAGGACATGCCCCTGTGTGTACAAATATAATAGGAGGAGAAACTACAGACAATAAGTTAATAAACCAAACATTCAGGATGAAACAGCCTACAATCCACACCCAGTTAGTTCAACAACAATAATAACATCACGTGACAATCACAAGATTTTAGATGTTAATATTATACAAATTTTACTTTTGTGATGATTTAGGAAGTTAATTGTTAATTCCATTTTTTTTACCAACTATCATTAAAAAATTGTTTAGTAAAAATGTAATCTACTAATTTATAAATTCTATCCCAAGTTACTTTGTTTATTTGACTTTTGAATAGTGTTCTGATTTGATGTACGTGGCTTGTATTAGACTCCATTTTTCTTTTTCTTTTTTTTAAATGATGCCTTATTTGATTTTCTCTATTTGTTTCCATGTATCCCATGTTAACATTTATAGTTATGTTATATTTTAGAGGGATTATAAGTATAAAAACAACTCTACTTGCCGAATTGGATTAGGTCTTATCTTTGATTTACTTTTTTGGCCAAAAGGCCTTATCATTGTCAAAATAAAATTATTTAAGGTTAATTAAATCATTTTTTCCTAAACCAAACTGTGCTAGCTGGGCCTAAAACTAGTTTTGAATCCAATTGTTTGGGTTCGGAAAAAGAATTATTCGTGTATATATAATACCTGTTTGGTTTATTATGATTTCTAATTATTATTATTTTTTATTTAAATAAATTTATGGTAAACTTTTTTACTTTTATCCAAACTTTATTTTTATAAATTGTGATTACTCTAACTGATTTTTTACAAAAAAGTAATTTAAACGGGCACAAAATTTGTTTCTTGCACCAGACAAAAACGATAGTTTGTTTTTTCAAAGCATGAATATCAGTTGACTTTAATATTAAAAAAATAATGACGTTGACACTCCAATTAAATATTTGAAAATAAATATGTGAAAATCTTGGCAAATGATTTATTTACGTTCTTCATAAGATAGAATGTTCGAGTTCCAAATTGTTCATGACCGTTGCAGCATATAAAGACCAATGTGGTAAAAGTTATCAATATTCCATTCGACTTTTTTTGGGCCAACATCAATATTCCATTCCACGATGTCAAATTTTTGATCCCAAAAGAAGATAGAATCATCATAATCTTTTTTTAAAGTTATGTTCTGACGTGAGTACAGAATAAGTTGATTCAAGATCCTGTTTACACTACAAATAACTTGAGAACGAGAACGTCGATTAAATTTGATTTGAATAGTTAAAACTTTGTCATTATTGTATTAATTATCTTTTCTTTTCAAAGGAATTAACCTTGTTATTTATATACTTACTAATATTGCAACTTATTATAGATTTTATATTAAATATATTGAACATTGATTATTGATATTTCATGATTAAACCGATAACAATGGGCTTTAAGAAACTGGATTTAGACCGGACCAGATTGTGTGAGCTGATATTTCAATTTTAGTTTTCCACATTTACAATTGAAGTCATGAATTGAGTCTTTCTTTTCCCTGGCTAAGCAATAAAACTTTAAATTTTTTTGTAACTGGTATTCGAAGCCCTTCAGACTTCGACTAGTTCAGATCAAGTCGAGCCAGACACTACATGGGATAGCTCTTGCAAAAGCGCCTTCTGCATTCATATGGTCTCGAATCTGAGATATCATACTTAAACCACTCTAACCCCTTCCACAACGTCTGATAGTAATAAAACTTCAAATTTTTATGTGTTTTGAACACAAAAAATATCATACCCCATTTGGTCCAAAATATAAGTCCTCTTTTAAACTTTTGTTTTGTTCAAAATATAAGTTTCATTTGATAATTTCTAGAGCATTAAATGTTCTTTTTCCTATTTTACCCTTATTTATAATTAAATACAAAAGAGATAACAAACTTTAAATATAATACATTAAATAGGGGTATTATGGGAAAATAATGTATTTATTTGACATATTTAATGAGTAAAAGTAATTTTCTTGATTTCTGTGCAATAGTTCAAATATAACTTATATTTTGAATCGGAGAGAGTTTAAATTAAACTATACATGTTTACCGTGTATTACATAATATCTGAAAAATAAATTTATAATTGACAAATAGTGCACTTTGCAACAGATTTTATATTTTATATTGACATGAATTTTAATGATTTTCATGGTATTATCGTCACATTAGATTTAAATGCCTCGTCCAGCATCCAAATCATGATTTTTTTTCCCTTTTTGGGCCTACCAGCATTCAAACCTGTGCCTCTTTAGTTTAGAGAGGAGCAAAGAACCACAAAGGCACACAGAAGCTGGCCCAAATCATGCTTTCATATAGACGAAGAAAGCCAACAAAAAACTGAGTATTTCAAAAGATACATGGCTCAATGGAATCATTAAGGACCATTGTTTTTCAGTTTTGTAAGTTAAAATAAATAAAATTTATAAAAGTAAAATTTGATAAAAATAAGTTTATTATAAGTTATTATATTTTAATATTCTTTTTGCAAAACCATAGTATGATAAAAAACCCAGTTTGTATGATAAGAGTTATAAATACTTTTAAATATATAATATAAAAAACCAGAAAATAACTATCTCTCTTCTTTTTCAAAACCATAGTTTAACATACTTTTCATTTTTTAAAAAGAGAGTTTATGTTTGATCAAACATATCTTTTTGAAAAACCATTTTAATCATAATTTTTTTTTAAAAAAGATCAACCAAACGGGTCCTAAGTAATATAATTTGTTTCTTCTTGTGGTCAGAAATGATATAATTTTTTTTCAAAGTTTACTCCTTTACACTTGTTTCGTTTAAAGCATTAAGACATATTTAATACACACAATAAAAAATATATAATGAAACACGAAATAGAAAAATAATTTCCATACAATTATTGAAAAGATAATATAAATTACTGTACAATAATCTTAAAAAAATATTAAACATTACAAAAATTAAACAAAAGAACTTTTGTCAAAAACCAAACAAATCGCTACATCTTACAAAACATTTTTCTTTTGAAGAATGAATTTTTTAAAGGTCAGCATTTTTTCTTGTTTTATGAAAGAAAGGTCAGCATTTTAGAATAGAAGATGCATTGAAAGAAATCGTACGATGAGGATAATTTTGTCTATTGAAAGAGTCACAGAATTCAAAAATAATAATAATAATTTTTTTAAAAAGATAAAAAAGAAGTCCCAATATCGAATTGCTCCTAAGAAAAATACTGTGACTGGAAAACAAACACTACTTTTTTTTAAAAAACAAACACTACTGAATACATTAGAAAACAAAGATATTCCAATCCAAACACATACTGTTGATTGAGATCTGAAATAATTCTGATGGTATGACTACACGTGAATAGAGGGGTAAAAGCGAAAAAGCAGTTATCAAATAGAGAGACAGAAAGCAAAGGAAGACAGATCTGGTCTGGTCTGGCCATGTTAAAGGGAAAACAACCTATGACTGGCCAAAAAAAAAACAAAGCGAAAACAACCTATGAGGGTGTTGGAGTCTAATTGGAAAAACTCTCTTCCTCACATCAAACACCATTGACATTGAAAAAGAAGAATTCAACCCACTAAAGTGAATGATTTGTATCTCCATTTTGTCATGTTCCTCATCATTCAATCCAACCTTGAATCCAGCTCACAGTATTCAGAGTTTTCTTATAAGGTTCTGGAAAACTGATAATTATGACGGGAAGGGAATACTATGCTGATACTGAAGGGAAGTGATCTTCAAAGATATAATTACAATAATATATATTTTTGTTGTGAGTCCAGATTCAAGTGCACACCAGCAAAAGCATGTTCATCTGTGTGTATTATAATAACACACAAATAAGAGAGTAATATCTATGCAGGCTCAGGTGGCGTAAAGCATAGGTGTTGTGAAATTATCATTAATCATGAGTTTACTCTGGTATTATAGAATTTTGGACCCTTTTTCCACCATCTTAGGCTTTAGGGACAAAGCCATAATCGAGCAGAGTCATAGACCACCAGAGTGAGTACATATCAATTAGAAGCTCTCTGCTAGTTTTACGGTTGGCCCATAAAAAAAATCTGAGAGATAAGAGAACTCAAAGAGGCCCCAGAAGACACTAGGGTTCAAAACAATTCTTTTTATGAAGATAAGTTCAGGACAATGCAGTAAGGCACATATTCAATATTATCTTAGTCTGAAATTTTCAATGACCAGAATCTGAACCAAATTATCTCAAGTTCCAGTTTGGCATTGTCAATGTGCTTCAATCAAGGCAATACATGTAGTTATGATATCGTCTTTAAGCTGCGATGGGAATCTTGAAACTGTTTACATTGATATCACCATCTCAAATCCCAATATTTTTTATTTACAAGAGGTGTAAACAACACTGTTTTTTTTTTAAACCTTTTCCACTAATAAGAAAAGTTGCACACAGCATGGCCGGCCATGAAGGTAAGCTGCTAATTCATTTCCAAAAGTAGGATGATGCCTACTACAATGACAGTTTACCACAAAAGCATGGGCCATAATTTCTCAAACATAAAAACCACTCAAGGCAGGCCTAAAAGTCAGTGTGTAAGAAATTTTGAAGTGGGTCAGTGTTATGATTCTGTCCTTGGCGTGGGAGTGAGCAAACACATCAATCTCAGAACGGTAGGCCATAACGTATCGAACCAAAATGAAAAAAAAATGTGAAAGAAAGTGTGACCTTGAGCAGTAAGAATTTAGCTTTTCACCCCTGAATTCCTCCTTTATACAAATGCATCTGTCATTGGCAAACTAACATCAAGAGTATATACCAGAAAGTGGAAAGAAAAAAAGAAACTCACCGACCCTTTTTACGAGACTTGGCTCTGAAGCGAGATGGGGTCGAGGGTGAATACTCAGCCGGTAATTGTGGTGGCTCTAATTCACCACTGAGCATTCCCACTACCTCCTTCATAGAAGGACGACGGGAAGGTGACTTAAGCAGACAAAGAAGGGCAACTGTGATGCAGAGAAGAGCCTGCTCTTTATCTAATGACTTAATAGACTGATCCACCAGATCGAGCAGCTTCCCATTGCGTGCACAATGGCGTGCCCATGACAGTAGATTTGCTCTATGAAACTCCGATAATGGTGAACCAGTCACCTGAAGTGGACGTCGCCCAGAAACTATAACAAGTAAAAGAACACCAAAACTATATGCATCACACTTCTCTGATAAATCTTCACCATAACCATATTCAGGAGCAACATAACAAACTGTTCCCCTCATGCTTGGGGTAGTACTAACACCACCACTCTTGGGAATTTCTCCGCTTGCTGCAGAATCATGGCTGTTCCTGCGAGCTCTGAGTAGCTCACCACTTAATCCATCTAACCACCAATCTATATTACCACGACTGTTTTTCCGGGTTTTGGCTTTCTTTTTCTCGCCATACAGATCTTCCTCTCTTGCCCACCAATCATCGTCACTGTTTACTCCATTTCTCTTCTGCTGCTGTTTCTTCTTTTTCTTCTTCTTTGCAAGCTCCTCACAGTACTCCTCCTTCCACCATTCCCTAGCTGGTCTTCTCTTCTCCTTCTTCAAAGCTTTGGCATTGGTTTCGTCATCCATTGATGTCCACCATTCCAAGCGCCTCTTGCTCTTCTTTTTCTCTGGCTTTCCCATTGTTGCTCCACTACTAGAGGTGGCTGCTGCTGATGCTACCCATTCACTTCTTGGTCTTTCTTTGCTTATCTCCTTCCCAAGCCACTCCATCACATAGTCCTTCACTTTCTTGTTCTCACCCACGGGGGATGCGGCTGCCTCAATATCTTGCTTCCACCACCAGTCCTTTACGGAATTGCTCTTTAGCCCTTTTCCATTTTTCTTAGAACTCACGAAAATGTTTTTCTCGCTTTGAACACTAACTCTGTCGAAATTCGCTTCCGAAGGTGACGCAGCCATCGGCTCCGGGGATGTCTCCGATATAGGTATTCTGACAAAACCTTCCGGAGATTGCTCCGCACAAAAGCTGCCTTCATCAACAGTATTCACGCTCTGTGTTTCCTCAACCATTGAACCACCATTACTCTCTAAATCTTCTTCCTTTCCTTTCTTCTCCTCCTCCAACTCCAATCCACCGTTAGTTTTTTCAACACCATCCAAGCTCAAACTCCCAATTTCAATCTGGGGTTCCGATTTCAACCGTGCAAGCCCAAAATCCCCAATTTTTGCTGATAAATTACGGTCTAATAGAATATTACTCGGCTTGATATCGCCGTGAATCACAGGTGGATCGCAAGAGTGAAGGTACTGAATACCTTTGGCTACGTCGACGATGACAGAAAACCGCTTCTTCCAATCCAACAGTTCAGGGTACTTGCGGTGCAAGAGCGCATCTTGGAGATTCCCATTGTGCATCAACTCATAGACGAGCAAGAACCTCCGGCGATTTCTGTCAGAGGAAAAGCCGATGGCAGAGACCACGTGCTGAGAGTGAAGCCGGGAAGCGAAGAAGAGTTCGTTGTGGAACTCGCGCTCGCCCTGGAGAGAGGCAGAGTCCATGAGCTTGACGGCGATGGGTTGTCGGGTCGGAGGCAGAGTGCCAGAGTAGACGGGGCCGAAGCCGCCTTGGCCGAGGCGGGTGGAGAAGGATGACGTGGCACGGCGGAGGAGGGAATACGAGAAACGATAAGGAGGCTTGGACTCGGAATCAGAAGAAGGGGTGGTGCGTTTTCTAGCTAGTCTGCGAAAACAGAGGAAAACGAGAAGGAAGAAGGAGCATACAGAGGCGGCGGAAGCAACAAGCGGAGGCAAAAGATGGTGGCTTTTGTTGTACTTGTAAGGGTGATGGGGTTGACTGGGGGAAAAAGCAGGTGGGTGTGGGCCAGAAACAACCGTAGACGGCGGCGAGGTGGAGAATTTCCGAGATAACATGGCGACGCGATTTGGGAAGTAAGACTGTCAAGGATTAAGAGGGGTGGTTCATGATTTGGGAATGAGTAATAACAAGAAATTAGAAGAGGGAATGACAAAAGGGTGACGTTTCAGTGTCCGGAGATAACAGCAGAGAAGCAGAGAGGCGAAGAATTCCGTCTGTGCTTGCTTGCCTTGCTTTGTGTTTGAGAGCTAAAACTGTTTCTTGTTGGTCTTTTGGTGAGTCCTGAGGTTAGGATTATTAAACTACTAAAAGACAAGCTGACAACTGACAAAGTACTTTTCTAATTTTCTTCAATTTTCTTACCTATTTTTTCAGGAAAAAAAATCATTTTAAGAATTTAAATTTTTAAATTGAAAATTTTTGTTAAATTATAATTATAATCAATATATATATGTAATGACATTTTTTAATGTAACTTATTTTATTTTAGTATAATTATATGATATTTGATATAAAATAATTTATCTCATAAATATATTTTATTTTACATTCCGTGCAAAGCTGGAGCCCACATTTAGTGATAATTAAATTTAGGTAATTTAATGTTAAATTTTATATCAATTATTTTAAAATTTGAAATATGAAAATTATTTTAATTTTAAATAATTAATCAAATATAAAAATATATAAAAGTTACAATTTTTACAAATCCCATGATTAATCTCGAATGACTTGCATTTACATAAGCTCCGCTCTCATTTTGATGATAAGTTTTATAAATATTATCAATAATTCTTTGAAGATTTAGTAACAAGTCCAGGTAAACTCAACTCAAAGAATGTCATTTTGAACAAATATTATTTATTTAACTCATATTATTCAAATTTATTAAAATTTTCATAAAAAATTGTATAACCTATTTGAATAGAGTAAATAATAAAAAATTAGTTCAAAATAAGTCATTTTTTGTTTTAAATAGAGAAAAATCTCATTCTAATTTTGATCTTAAAAAACAATTATAATTTCAAATGTAATTTTATTTATTCTTATCTTCCTCTCAGAAAAAGATAAAATCAAATGTGTCCTTGAAACAAAGATTTCAAATAAAAATCCTTTAACAATAAGAATTTTTTGTTCAAACTGTGATAAAATTACTTTAAAAAAAAATTTATAAAATTAAGGTCCAATTAAGAAATTAGGAGTCAGGCTCTCTCCTGTGAAGATCTCTACTACCACAATATTGACATGGCAATCCCTTTTTTTAAATAAAAATTATAAATAAAAAATATATTTTTCAGGAATTATGTAGTTATGTATTTTTTATAGTTTTAAATTTTATATTATAATTCTAAAAAAATTCATTTTTATTTATAATTTATAATTTAAAAAAATAAAAAAAATAACATCCTGCGACTGTGCGAGACGCCCTTCCCCTGCTTGATGCGCGGTAAATTGGAATGTAATGGTCATGAGTCAACCCTCTTCCATTGCATATCTCTATGGATGTGGCACTTCTGAGCTGTAATCATTCATTCTTTCCTCACCGCTTCACATCATTACCGCAACATACAATCGTCTATATTTCATAAATGCCTAGTTTTTTCATCAAAAGTTTTGTCACACTTTTCTTCTCTTTCAGGGCCAACGAATATTAATTTATTGATAAAAAATGCAAATTATCTATTTCATAAAACTATGGAATTTTATATTGCCCATTCATATGAAAACTTTATTAATAAATAATCTATAAGTAATTTTCTAAGCAATCTTTCAGAGATAAAATCTGTTCTAATCCTAATAAACTTTTAAACCCAAGTTAGCTAAATTTTTATTAAAAGAGTAAAACAAAGTGACTATCTGGGGGGGGCCGCGGGGGAGAGACTCGCGCTCTCATGCAGAAACCCCTCCTACCAAAATACTATCATGGAAGGATTTCTATTTTTTACAAAATTCATAGATAAAAAATATATTTTTCAAGAATTATACATATATATATTTTGTGTAATTTTAAATTTTTTATTTAGTAATAAACATTATACAGTAAAAACTAAATCAAATTAGATCTCTACAATCATGCAGTCTTTCAGTAACTAAAACAAAGACGTCAAAAAATGTAAAACTACAGAAAATATACATCTACGTGATCCTTAAAAAATATATTTTTTTAATTATAAATTTTAATTTTAAAAAAATTAAAAACCTACCACGATAGCAACACCGTGACAAGAGGGGTCTCAATAGGAGAGACCACCGGTGAGTGAGAGAGAGAGAGAGAATGGTCACAAACTTTTTGATATCATTGGCTATATTTCTTTCCTGAATGATTGGTATAATATTGGTATACATTTGTTATTGTTATTGCTTTGTGTGCATTTTTTTTAAATTTTATACTAATTGTTTAGTTCTTAAATATAAGGAACATATAATTAATTTATATAACTTAAGAAATATAATTAAAATTATTAAATTTATTAAAAATTTAAATTAGTTTCCCAAAACACCTACATTTGTTTAAAATTTTTATAATATAATTAATGAAAATAATTCTTTTCTTATAACCAATGAAAGTAACTTTTAATAAGAAACATTATTGAAAAAAATATTAAATGTACCAGATAACCCTTATTTGTCCCATATATTTTGAATCAAACAAGGATCCTAAAAAATCCGTTATATTTTTCACCAAAAAAAAAGTTTCCTTATATTTAGAATCTGATTTAATATTTTATTTATAAATAACTAGATAACTTGCCAATTACATGGAATATAAGAAATAAATCAAATTATACATAGCTAATTAATATGTTGTTTGCTATAAATCTATATAAAGCAAAATCCAATCCGATGTTTCATATTATATATTAATAATATGTAGATATATATATATTTGTGATTTGTGATTTGTTTGTTTTACATCTTTTTTATTAAATATGTTAAAAAAACAAAATGTGTTGTGAAACTGGCAAGCACTAAGAAATGAAGGGCTTACAAGTCATGTAATTATAAAACTTGAATTCAATGGAAGATGGGAAAATGAGAGGTTGAGTATCGGATCATGCATAGCAAGTGGAGTAGGTAATTTTCTATTACGCGTTTCTTATGCTTTCAGATTTCCATAATTTCTACTTCTTTTCTCACTTATATTTATGTTAGAATTCTCATACATCTTTAATATTACTTTAATAACTATTTTTAATTCTGTGGGATCTCCTTTGCAAAGATGAAATTTGCCTTTCTCTTCTTTTCTCTTTTTACTTCACTTTTCTAAGTATTTTAGAAAAAAAATTCATATTTAAGAAAATTTGTGTTCTTATTATATTGGAAGGGAAAAAAAAATACAAACGATATTAAAAAATATTTATAAATATAAAATTTATTTTTTTAACAAAATTCCCTTCTTATCTTACTTTTCTTTTTCTAATATATTCATGTAACAAAATGACATGTAGAGAAAATCCAGCCTAAGAAAATGAAGCCGTGTGTCTCGTATCCTTGTCTCTCTCTCTTTTCCTCTCTCTACTCTCCCATCAATGTAGATTTGACTTTATAATCTTTCAATTGCCAATTTGTCTGAGCGATATTGACATTTTATTTTTTAATTGCCTTTTTTTACGTTAGGTCAATTTACTTCTCCAATTAAAAAAATAAAAAATAATATGTCAAATTTTAGTAAGCCCCACAGTCTTATCATTTACTTGTTTCTTTATGTGGGATTGCCACTTTTTTTAAAAAAAAAAACGGCCTTAGTTTTCCGAATAAATTTGGTCACGTCACCATTTTCTTTTGGGCTTGTCCAAGTCGTCGTTCGTTTTTTTAATAATACTAATATTCTCTCATATTTATTTTACCACTCATGAAGAAAATTTTTATTTTTTATTTTTTATTTTAAAATTTTAAAATCACATTAATTATTATTTTTTTATTTTTATCTTTTATTTTAAAATTTAAAAATAATATTAATTATTTTTTTAATCTATTTATTTTAATAAAGACATATTAGTAAATTTAAAAGAAACTCTCACATATTAATTGTATTTCTTAATCTATGTAATAAAACCTTAAATAATACTACTCAAAAAGAAATGGAGGTAGTATAATTATAGTTAATTAATTCCTTCTAATTTCTCCTCTTACCTCGATTATAATATCTGAAAATAAATTAGTACTCCCTCTATTTTTTTATTTGTCACTTTTTAAAAAATTTTTATTTCTATATATTTACTAATTTCAAATTTTAAAATAATATTAATTATTATTTTTCTATTTATACCTTTATCTATTATTTTAAAAATAAAAAACAATATTAATTGATCTTTCTTATATTTCTATTTATTGAAAGTCATATTAGAAAATTAAAAATAAATTTTACTAAATTAATTACATTTCTTGCTAAAACCTTAAACTTAATCTACTATAAAAAGAAATAGAGGTAGAATATATAATTTCAGTGTATGAGCTTCTCATTTAATTGAGAAGGTTATGTACGTTGTTAAACTTTTAATTGATGACGGAAATTAAATTTTATGATTTTTAAAATTATATTGTCAAAAGAGAAGAAGTTTAGTCAGATAACCATCCCACGTGCTTTTGTAGCTTTTTTTTTTATTGTGCTTTATGAATAAGGATTAAGGAATAATTAGATTGCAGCTATAGTGTTAATTTATTTCCCTGCTGTCTATATTCTTTTTTCATTTTTTTATGAACACCTGCTTTCTATATTCTGTTTACCTTTTTTAATGAATTTTCCATTTATTATTTCTTTTCTTTTTTTCTTGCCACCGAATTTTCCATTTATTATTCCAAAACCAGCTTCTACATGATCATTGAAGTTCCCATTACACGTTCCAGCACAACGACATTCTCCTCAATTGATAAAAAAGTATTAGATGATGGAGAAGGTTTGGAAAAGTAATCAATTAATTTTAGTTAAAATTGATTTTGTCAAAAATAATTTATGTTTAGATGATTTCAATCAAAAGCATTTTTGGATAAATAATTATTAAAAATATTTAAAATATCCTTATTCCTTAAATAATAAATTTTGTTTTTAACAATTTTATTGATAATTTTTTAGTTAAAATATTAACAGAGTTTAAATTTTCATTAAATACTTTTAATGGACACAAATTGAGAATCATAATTAATAATTGATAATTAAAAGTGACAAAGTTTCACTTTTCAGTATAATTGATTTTGACGGGAGATTTGATTATCCAGAATCAATTCTTGTTTGGCAAAATATAATGCAATTGATTTTGGAATATAAAAAATTGATTATGGCCTTCCAAAAGCTATCCCAAACATGCATGAAGAGAAGCTACAATTGGTGTGAATTGATAGGAGACGAAAATGGGAGCTAGCTAGTTAGGAGAGACCATATAACCACTCACTATTTACTACTACCTCCATCGCAATGTATGAGAATTTTTTTTAAAAAACATACAAATTAAGGAATGTGACTAACATTAATTTAAAAACTTAATTTTGTTAAAAACCAATTGCTATATTTTTAAAAATTCCTTTCATTAATTTCATTGACCTTTTTTTTAAGAGTGAGTTGGATTAGTTGTGGAGTAAATTTATTGAGAGTATTGTTGAAAAAACTCATTAATGCTACACTAAACCCTATAAATAATCTTATAATTAGTTAATGCTTCGATAAATTGGCTAGCCACTAAGCTCATGCAATGGAGCCAACTGTGACAATCTTCCTTTCTTTGACATGTATAATGAGGCTAATACTCTTGTCTATTGAGTTTCCTTTATGATTTTTTAACCACAGCATTTGTATTCCAAAAGCAAAATAAAAGAAACAATGTGTGCTTTCAATTTGTTGAATCAAGTGTTTTAATGATTTCAAATCAATCTTCAAGAGTTTGGAATAAAGATATCAAAGGATTACAAAAGGTTTCAAGTGAAGGAATTCTAGAAAAATCAATGCAATAATAGATATAGAATGTTTAGTAATGTTTTAATTTGAGTAAAAGACTTTGATTTGGTGAAAAGATATTTTAAAACCTTGATTCTATGTTAATTCATGAGATATTTGAAAAACACCCACTAACAGACGAAGTTTGAAAGGTTTATACTGATCTGCTGTTTTGAAAATTCGAACTTTGACTCTAGAAATTCGAATTTCATATTGAAAATGAACAAGTCTAAAAAGAGGCTTCTCTGACAGACAAATTTTGACTTGAGAAATTCGAATTTTGATACTTGTCTGAAAAGAGCTTTCTCTGACAGACAAACTTTGACTTTTGAAAATTCAAATTTTAGACAAAATACAACTTATAAAAAATGAAAAATTCATCTGAGAATATGTCAAAGTTCATCTGAAAACTAAGTTTGGAAAAGACATCAAGATGGTTCACTGATAGATGAACTTTGAACATGAAAATTCGAATTTCAGAAACAAAACTTGTGAGTCTGTTATAATGATATGTTGACATACGAATGAGAGTATTCATAAATTCGAACTTTGAAGTAAGTCTAAAAAGAGGTCTCTCTGACAAACGAACTTTGTCCTTTGAAAATTCGAATTTCGAATAAGATGAACTACTGTACATTATTAAACCAACTACTGACAAACGAATTTTGGGTTCCAAAATTTGAATTTCGAAGGTACTGTAGCAAAATGAAATTACTGTTCATACTTAACAGAAAGACTTTCAACGTGAAAATTCGTATGTTCCAATATAGAATCATTTTCTAAAGATGAAAATTCAAATTTTGCTTCATGACATATGAACTTTGGGAGTTTAACGTTAAAGGCTGTAGCTTTCAATTTCTATGAAATTCGTCCGTTGACTAATTGAAATTCGATTTTTGAGTGTCATAAGCATTAAATGCAGTTGGTGAATAGGTAGTTTCTCAGAGTAACCGTTGGATAACATCTCTAACGACTAGATCTTGTCTCTAGCGTATAGTTGGGACAGAAATCTATAAATAGAACTTCATTTGAAGATGTGGGTAATGAAAATTACTTTGTATATACTGAAATTCTGCAAAATCATCAACTCAAAGTCTCTTACTCTCACATCATTTTTTGTACTTTAGTTTTCATATACACTCTGATTAAGAGAGTTTATTCATTGTAAATAATTTTATCTTCATCTGGAAGAAATATTTTCTTGTGAAGGGATATCACAAGAAATTGGGAAAGCACTTAGTGAGAGTGCAAAGAGAGAAAGTGTGAGCTCTAGAAACAGAGCATCAACGCTGTACTGTAGCATTTGCAAGAAGCCCACTGAATTCTTGCAGGATAGTGGAAAATCTCAAGTGGTGACTTTGGGACTGGACGTAGGTCAAGTTGAGAGACCAAACCAAGATAAATATCTTAGTCTTTTCTTCCCTACTATTACTTTTACTATTTATTCATTTATACTATGTTTTATTATCACCCTTTGCTCTTTTCACTTTCTTGACGTTTTACAGAAAAATTTTTAATCTTTCCAATTTACCCCCTCTTGAGAAGCCAGCTTATCTAACACAATTAAACTGTTTTTTTATGTCGTCTTTTGTAAGGTCAGAATTCTGTCCCATTATCTATATAGTAAGATGTGTAAGTGTGTCTATTATATCGTTGAATTTTTTTTTAATGTAGAATTCGAGGTTTTTCATTTTATTATTAATTTCTGATCTTATGAGTACTGAGATCTTATCCCAATCCCAAAATGATGTTATATGCCTGGCTTGCCATATGTTAAGATTTATACTTTATTAACCCACCTGCATACTCCCTCTGTTACTTTTACTTTTATTTTTTAGTTTTATAGTTTTGATTTTTTTTAGCACCAAAAGTATCTTCAATCAACTGCCAACAGCCGAATAAATATATTGTTATTGAAGAATTTTAATATATTACTCTTTCCATACTTTTATCTATCATTTGATATTTTAACACACAAATTAATAAATATAATTAATAATTTATAAGTTCTTTTAAATTTCCTAATATGCCATTCAATATATGAATAAATAAAAAAAGTAATCAATATTATCTTTCACTTTTAAAATGATATAAAAAGGTATAGGTGTAAAAATAATAATTAATGTTATCTTGAAATTTTAAAATAACAGGTAAGTAGAAATGATTTTTTAAAAAAATGGCCATAAAAAAGAAATAGAGGTACTCCCTCCAGTTTCATTTATAAGGAAAAAATTACATTATAGATATTAAGAAAAATAATTTTACTTGGCTAAAACTAATTAATTTTTCTCACATTTTAAATTTCTTTCAAAATTATCCATATTTAATTTCATATTAATTTGAATTACTAATTTATTTAATGCACAATAGCTTCTTTCTTAAAAGTTTTAATGATGTAATTTTGAAAAAAATTAATGTATCATTAATTTCTTTTTTTTTCTTATATTTAAAATCAAAAGGAGTAGTAGTAATTTTTTTTCCAAATATACCCTCTTCTCATTTAATGATATGTAAGGCATTTAATTCAATGTAAGTTATTAAATGATAAATATTTTAGTAAAATCTGTATATTTAACATAATTAATGATTTCTTAGTCTACGTAAAATAATATTAAATAATAAAAGAAATAAAACGAAAAAGTATCCCTATGTGTAATACTACCTTTGGTCCTTTTTATAAGAGATAAATAACCACTTTTTCATAATTAAAAAAATAGTTGAAATTAGTTAAGTATGATTAATATGTTACAAATTGAAAATGTTTTTTCAAAAATGTTCACATTTAATGTTTAATGGACTTTTTTAAGATAGGAAATAATCACTAGCTCTTTTTTCATAATGAAAAATAGAAACAGAATAAGTTAATAAATACACAAGATAATGGGACTATATTTCTTATAAATAGGAAAAAAAATTACTTCCTAAATTCTCTTATAAACAGAACTTGATGGAGTGTAAAAAACTATAATAACTCATGTTATTGATGAGTAATGAATAATATAATTAATTTCGCATCCTTGGCTTGCAATGCTAGACCCACACTAGTTATACTTAAATTTAAATAATAATAGTATTAGCAATAGTAATAGTAACAGTAATAGTGAACCGCAAATCAGCGTATGCTTAGTTAATTAATTAATGAATTTGTTATAGTTGAATTATAGAGCATTTTTTTAATTTAGTATCAAGAGTATTCCCCAGTTGACAATAAAAAATTAATTTATTGAAGATATAAAGATAACTAAAATATGCTTTGTCTCTTTCAATAAAACCTTTTTTTATAAACTATCATAGACTCAGCTGGGTACAAGTCATTACCTTGTTGGTGAATTATGGAGAATTTTATTCTTAGTACTGATGTGTTTGTACCTGATTTTCGGATCCATTGGAAGCTACGGCAAATCACATGGGTAAGGCTTGATGATACAGATGGCATAGTGGATCATAGAAGAGAAGCTACCATTGGTGTGAATATTGATACGAGACGAAAATGCGCGGATTCATGAACACACTGGGTTTTCTTGTTGAGCATTCAAACTGAGTTGTTTGGGAATTTTGGAGGGATTGAAGCTACTTTTGAATTAGGGATACAGAAAATTTATGGTGTTAAATGACTAGCAAATCTTTGAACCTAAATTATACCAGAACATGTAACCACTCATTGTTTGATACCACCTCTATCCCAATTTATGAGAACTTTAAAAAAAAATCCCATAGATTAAGAAATATGGTTAAAGTTAGTTAAAAATTTTAATTTTATAAAAAGAGTAGGTATCTTTTAAAAAATGTCCTTTATTAATTTCATTGAATTTTTTTTTTCTGAAAAGAGAGTTGGGATAATTGTAAAAATAAATTTATGACAAGTATTGTTAAAAAAGCTCAAAAAATAGTCCTATATTATGGAATAAAAAAAATTTACAAAAAATCTTATAATATACTAAGTCAAAGGAGTATCATTAAAGAGATAAGGGATTTGCCCACATGAGAATGGGTAGTTACTTATAACCATTTTTAGAGAGGTTAATAATGCTCTTGTCCATTGAGTTTCCTTCCTTGTGTGATTTTTTAACCATAGCATTTGTATTCCAAAAGGAAAAAAAAAATGTGTGCTTTCAATTAAGCTGTTTTTTTTTTTTTTATGTCGTGTTTTGTAAGGTCAGAATTCTCTCCCGTTATCAATATAGCAAGAAGTGTGAGCATGTGTTTGTGTAATATATCTTTGACTTTTAATTTCTGATCTTATGAGTACTGAGATCTTATCCCAATCCCAAAATGATGTTTATTTCTATCATGCCACATGTTAAGATTTATATTTATAGCTATCTGTATACTCGCTCTGTTACCTTTTTTTTTTTTTTTTAATTTTACAGTTTTGATTTTATTTCAAATCTATTGTCATTTTGTAATTTTAATATATTACTTCCTTCGCTTTTTTGTTATTTGTTATTTAAAATTTTAGCAGATTAATATATACAATTAATATGTCATAAGTCCTTTAAAATTTCTTAATATGTTCTTCAATAAATAGATAAACAAAAAAGAGTACTTAATATTATCTTTCACTTTAAAATAATAAATAAGGGTATATGTGAAAAAAATACTGATTAATATTATTGTGAAATTTGAAAATGATATAGAAACAGAAACAGGAATTTTCTTTAATAAATGTGACTATTAAAAATAGAGGTAGTATTAATTTCTTCCCTAACTATATCCTCTTCTAATTTAATGACATGTAAGCCATTTAATTCAATATAGTTATTAAATGACTGATATTTTAGTAAAATCTTTATTAACTAAAATTTAAAATAATTAATAATTTTTTAGTTTGTGTAAAACAATACTCCCTCCTGTTCTATTTATAAGGAAGAATTTCTTCCTTTTAGTGGTCTTAAATATAAGAGATAAAAATGAGTTAATGATGCATTAAATTTTTCTTTTCTAAAAATTACCTTTTATTAATTATGTGTGAAAGAGATTAAATACATTAGTTATTTAAATTAATATTGAATTAAGCAGGGATAATTTTAAAAGAAACTTAAAATATGAGACAATTTAATTAGTTTTAACTAATTAAAACTATTTTTTTAACACTTCTGAATTTTTTTTTTCTTATAAATGAGATAAGAGAAAGTATTAAATAACAAAAGAAATACAAGAGAGAGAGAGAGAGAGAGAGAGAGTATCTTTATGTATAATATAAAAAGCTATAACAACTCATACTATTCATAGGTAATAAATAGGGGTGGGAACATGTTAGGCCCCTTTTAGGCGGCCTAAGTCCTAGCCTAACTTGACCTGTTTAAGAAAGAGGCCAGGTCAAGGCCTTTTTTAAGGTCTATTTTACTCAACAGGCCTGACCTGAAGCTTGCAGTCCAAACCTGTTTATATATATATATATATATATTAATATAATATAATATAATAATATATAATATATGTATATATATTCTTTAAACCTTGATTTTATTTTATAAACAAACTATTATTATTTCCTTTTAATGATATTCTTCCCTCTTTCAAAAAAAATGAAATGTGAATAAGTGAGTAAGTGAAATTGAGGGTTTGAGAGACTAAGAGTATGAGATTCAAAGTGAGAGGATTGAGTGAAGAAAGAACGAACCCTAGCTTCCTTCGCCAACTTGTCGGCATTGCTGTGAGAGTTGCAAGCTCAACTTCCATCACAGCCAAGAAGTCCGAAACGAACCCCTGTAGCTAGCTACTGTGAGCTTATTGCAACCTTCGACTATCTCCTGTGTCCTTCGAATTTGTCTCCTGCAGCCTTCGACTCTATTTCCTGCAACGTCCGATGTTGTCCCGTCGTTTCCCTCTCCCCGTAGCTGTCATGGGTTCTGTTCCTCTGCCTTTGATTGAGAAGAGAAAACGATGTGTGAGATAATGGAGCATTCGGTTCTCAGTTGAAGGGCAAGACTCAGGTAGTTAACCTCCTCAGTCCTCACTTGCTTCTTGAACCTTTGACTCTGCTTCTTTTGAGGTGACAATTTTTGGGAGAATGAGATTTTTTTTAAAAGAATGAAATTTTTCTTTGGGTTTGAAAAAGGAGAGTTTTTTTTTTGTTAAAAGAAATGTTACAAGTTTTTTTGTTAACATAAAAAACATGTTGGGTTAGTTACAAGTTTTTCTATTGTCATGGTTTATCCATAAAGGTTGACATAAACCATCAATTTCATATCATTCCTTTCTTTCTATGCAATTGTTATGTAATATCTCTCGTGGTGTTTTTGGTTCATTGCATGCTGTGTTCTGCTGCACCTCTTCATTCTTGTAGTAATTTAGAACTTGTGGTTTCACTTCTACAATATTCTTTCTTATTCCCCCACACTTGTTGGCTTAGTAATATGACATTTACTTTGAATCACAAGGACACTGACACATGTTTTAGATTTAAGAAGTTGGACTTGGTCAAAGATTGAGGCTAAGGCCGGAGATGAGTTTGCTGAGTCAACACCTCCTATGAAATTAACCCCTTGTGCTGGCCATTGCTTGGTTTGTGTTGAGAATAGTTTTTTGTTCATTTGAAAATCTCTAGATAATATTATCTGATGCTTCCAACATATTTCTTGCTAATGCTAATTTTGGAATATTTTGTCATGGTAGATTCCTTGGGAGAACAAACTTCTATCAATTGCTGGACATACCAAAGATCCTTCCGAAAGTATCCAAGGTATGAATAATGATGTTATTATCTATTTCTGTCCAAAAACTATCATTTTTGGCATTGCCTCTGAAAACTTTTAAATATGTAGGAATGGAAAATATGGTTGAAGAGTCATTTTGATAAGAATGAAGATAAGATTTTACTGATTTGATTATTTGCTCTTATTTCCGATAACAAATAACAAGCATGATAAAGTCACTTTCTTCATCTTAGAGGAAAAGAGTCATGGAGACTGTTGGGTATGATAAAATTCTCAACATTGTTTTTACTGAAACAATTATGATGTGTGTTATGCTAGGTTATTTCTTTTAACATAAAAAACATCTTGGGCTAGTTTTTTCTTCTTTTTGCTTTTTAAATTTATTATTATTTTTCTTTGTAACTTTTTCCTTTGCTGCTGTGTCAATATACATATATGTGTATACATACATATATAGTGATACACTTAGTTCATATTCAAAATATCATAAAATAAAAATGTTTGCTCCTAATATTGTTGTATTGTGCTAAATTATTTGTAAGCCAACCTATCTAATGGAAAGTAATAATAATACAATTGAATCTACCACTCAAGAGCAAAAGAATGAGCATACTCTAACGGGTTCGAATCAACCTCATGATCCTACACTGTTGATCATGTAGGCAAAAAAAAAAGTACTTGATAAATGAATTATAAGGTTATAATGTGAAAATTTGTAATTTTTTTGTTATATCAATGTTGAAAGTAAAATTTAATATCATGTATAATTATTAACTCATTTTAATATTAATCATTTAAGTTTATAATATAATATATTTTATAATTATATTTTATTGTTATAAAATGTGACGCATCATTCTTCTTTTAAGTTTATATATTATGTAAACACATTATAATATACTGTTATATATTAGCTATTAATAATTTGTGATTTATGATTCCCTTTTAATGACGGTTGAAGGTCAAATTTCCATTAAATCTCATATCAATCATCCTTTTGGCAATTATGTGTTTTTCAATTTGAAAAAAATTTGGTAAGTGTTGGCAGTAAAGTTTGAGAAAATATATGTGCTCTAGGCGTTCTAGAGATATATACACATCAATTTTAGAAAACTTGATTTTTAATCAAAACGATTGCAAAGTCTTGGGATCCTTTCCCACAATTTTCTCAGATGTAGGTGTCAAAAATAAAGATGAAAAGATGATATTGAAAACTTAAAGTTTGCAGAATAAAAATAGATAATTATTCAAAGAAATAACAATGATGAGTTTGAAATTTACAAAATAATGATGTTGGAAAAGGTAAACAAAGTGAAAGCTAAGATGAAGAACAATTAAATAAAGTAGAAAAATAAATGCATAATAGTGTTTGTGTTTGTGTGCTGATGATGATGATTATCCTTCTCAAGACTGCTTTTATGTTATTTATAGGCAACACCAAACGGTAGTTTTTCTGAGCCCATGTTTACATCAACTTGCTAGAATTTTAGCTCCTCAAGGTGATGTACACCTGCTTTTTCTCCCATTTCTTTTAAGTATTGATTTCATTCAAGTATCATGAAGTAACCTCCACCCATATGACTTCCATGTGTCACCATTAATAAAATTTCATGAGGCCTTATATATATATATTATAAGGCCTAATAAAGAAAATGGGCTTAACAAATTTTATCTTTACTAATACATTATGGGCTCTATAATCATATTTAACCCAATTTTATTTTTAGGCTAAACAATTGCCCCCTGCAAACAATTTGACCATATTTTAGTAGGCCAAAATTGCATGGACATTTAAAGATATTTTAACTCAAATAATATTTGAAGCATAACCCATTTCTTCATATTAACAACCCAATTTTCTTGGTTTTCCCAAACTCCTTGTCTCTTGTGCAGTAACTTTACTTCCTTGTTTTAGGGTTTAGGGAACCAACGTCTACGTTCCCCTTTTTAACCCATTTCTTATTCTTCAAAATCAACACATCCCAATCCTAGTTGATCCCTTCAAGTATTGATTGCAAATATCCAATTACTAAATAAAGCTCTCTAGGTTTGGTTTCTTAATCTTTGAAACAGTGAATTATCCACATTTCAAATTTTGGTTCTCTCTTTCAGGATTTCAAGGATCTAGCCTCTTGATACTTCTTTATCCCACAAAAATTATTGATTCCTTCTATTCACAGAACATGGCCTTGATTTTGTATTTCTATACCTATTATTATTTTCAAGAAAACTATGGTTTCTGAAACATACTTTCATGATTAAGAGGTCATCAATAATCAAACCTCTTTATTTCTTACAGTCCCTACCATAGACATTAGCTTCAATTAATTTTTTTGACCACATAGTCATTTTTAGCATCCTCTAGGAAACCATGTCTTATAGATAAAATAGGCACACATCCTTGTTAATCATAAATAGCCAATTCTAGCCATTTACTCCAACATTTGCAATTGACAACTATTTACTATTGTCTCCAGATGGCCTTTGAACTAATATCCTATGACTTCGAAGCAAGAAGTTTAAACTCTAAACCTTTATGATGTTTCCAAGTACAACATGATTTTCTTTCCCTTGCTTTGACTTTAGGAACTCTATGAAGACAACTCATTTAGGGGACCAAGTGTTTCCCTCTTTCAACCTTTGTAAGTGTTTTGTACTTGATATTCATATCCTTTTGCCTTTTAGTTCCTGCTCTGGTGGCTAAGATATTGGAGCCTTTACTTCTTTTAATCAACAGTAGTTATCTTATAAGACTGGCAGTAATGATGAATGCTCAAATTTATATAATTTTGACTATATATGGACCTTGGTGCTTGTATAAGTGGGACATTGTTAATTTGCTGAAAAACAGCTAGAGGCTCGTCTATCTTGATGACTTACTCTGAAAAGTCCATTGAACACTTACACATAAGCATCACAACCATGACATTTGTATGCATAAATATCAATGTTTTATAGAAGTTAAAGTGCAGGGAAAACTTGTAGTTGAGGTAGTGTCGTGCTGGAACCCGGTTCCTTAGGCAAGAAAATCATTGCATCATCATTTAGTAGCCCTTTCAAAGCATATCAAAGTTATCGTTTTCAACCATTATAGACACACAAACATTGCCACCTCTTAAAAATATATGGTCATCAAACCTATCTTCATTTCATTATACTAAAGTGGTGAAAAGAGGCCTACTTACAAAGTCAAAATACAAAAGCCATGGTGCTGGCTTGACAATACAATGATGTCTTGCTATTTATTTATCACTATTATCCTAAGACATACGTTGTTGGCCACATTAATGACCTTCTTTTCACTCATTCTTGTTCTCTACCATTTCCTACATAGTGGGAAAATATTTCTTCAAGTAGTTGCCATTGATGAATAGTTGATGTGGCTCTCCTTCCAAGCTTGCTAACCAATAGGAATTTCCTTTCAGGACTTTGTGTATTTTAAATAGCCCTTCCCAATTAAGAGATCATTTGCCATATTCTCTACCTTTAGTTCCTAATGGTAGAATTGTCTTCCACATTATATCTCTTTCTTTGAACACTTTCTTTTTTACCCTTTTGTTAGAGAATCTAGACACCTTCTTTTGTACAATCATATTGTTATACGCTTGAAACCTTAAATCATCTACATCTTCAATCTCCATCGTCATAGATTTCAAGTAATCTTCAGGCATAAGTTGATTTTGCTTGGGGACCCTTAAAGAAGGTACCACTACTTCCATAGGCAACAATGTGCCATGGCCAAATGTTAGAACAAAAGAACTTACTCCTGTATCACTCCTCTTAAAAGTCCTATATGCCCATAATGTCTTTGATAGAATCCTGTGCCGATCTCTAGGATTATCTTCTAGCATTTTCTTTGGGATCCTTATGAGGATTTTATTTGAAGCCTCTGCTTGTCCATTAGCATGAGCATAGTGTGATGTTGAATTTAGCAACTAAATTCCATAATCCTTTGCAAACTCCTTTACCTAATCACCTATAAACATAGTTCCCTGGTTAGTTATTATTGTTTGAGGAATACCAAATCTATGAATCAAATTTTCTTTAATAAATTGAATCACGTCCTTTTGTTCTATTTTCTTCATAGGCATAGCTTCAACCCACTTATTAAAATAATCTATAGCAACTATTATAAATGAGTGTCCTTTGGAAGAAGCTAGATAATTTTGCCTATAATATCAATTGCCCAGCCTTTGGATGGCCAAGACTTAACAATATAATGAAGGTCTGCTACTGGAATCCTTTGCACACTCCCATATTTTTGATACTGTTGACATCCTTTAGCATAGTTAATGTAGTCTTTTAGGATAGTTGACCAATAATAGCCATATCTCCTTATAAGCCACCTCATTTTGTTGCTAGCCTGGTGAGCTCCACAAACTCCTTCATGAACTTGTTTTATCACTTCCATATAATATACAAAACCTAAACACTTTAACAACAGACTATTAGGACTCTTCCTATATAACTTATTCTAGATTAAAATAAAGTTAGTAGCTTGCACTTTTACTCTATACGGTACTCTTTGACTTGAGTTCTCCAGGAAGTTTTGGACTTTTTTCTCTAATCCTCAACTAAATTCACATATGTATTGAATATCTCCACCTAGATACCCCTTTCTCAAATTGCAGGATGATTCTTTCACCATACCATAATTAGTTTATGGGTCGGCTCCTCAAACATTCTAACGCCAGAGGCTACTTGAGCTAATTCATCAACTTCCCAATTAGCATCCCTAGGAACATAACAAAAAGAAACATCGTTAAAATCATTAATAATCTGTATAGTAGTTGTAAAATACAAAGTTAAAGACAAACTAGTGTATTTATACTCCCCTAAGAGTTGTTTCAACACAAGTTGAGAATCACCCATTATTAGGACCTCTTTTGCTCCCAATTCTTGTAATATTTCCAAATCAGTTACCAGAGCCTCATATTTGGCCTGGTTATTAGTACATTTAAAGGCTAAATTCAAAGACAAAATCATCTTGATCCCTATAGACGAAATAATCACTATCCTTGCTCCGACCGAATTCTAAGTACTCAAGCCATCAAATTTCAATGTCCAAGGCTGAGGATCCACTTGATATATGGGTAGTCCAATCTCTACTCCCTGCAAAACATTTATAGAAGGGTGATATGCTAAAAAGTCAGCTAAAACTTGACCTTTTGTAGATTTTTGTGGATAGAATACTAAAGAAAATTCTGCTAGAGCCACAATCCACTTTCTAATTTGTCCAGAAATCAAAGGCCTATTCAACATATACTTAATCAAGTCAGTTTGAGAAGCTACATAGACCACTGAACAAATTAAATAATGTCTTAACTCAGTGCAAGCAAAATACAAGGTCAAACATAGCTTTTCTATTAGGGTATACTTAATCTTCATAGGTATAATAAACCTACTTAATTAATAAATCACCTGCTCATGACCTGTAGAATTTGTTTGTGCTAAAAGAAAACCTAAAGATTCATTAGTGGCAGATAAGTAGAGTTTAAGAGGTATCTTTTCCTTTGGAGGAACAAGCATTGGAGGCTTGCTCAAATATTCTTTTATCTTGTTAAAAACCTTTTGGTGTTGGTCCTTCCACACAAATTCTTCTACCTGTTTCAATTTTAATAAGTCAGAAAATTCTTTCGTCTTCCCAGCAAGGTTAGAAATAAACCTTCTGAGATAATTAACTTGCCCAAAAAATCTTTATAATTCTTTTTTGTTTTGTGGGGGGTTTAGCCTCCAATATTATCTTAGCCTTGTTCTTATTTATTTCAATTCCTCTATGGTGAACTAAAAAACCAAGGAAATTTCCTCCTTGAACACCAAACACACATTTAAGAGGATTAAGTTTTAAATTATATTTCCTCATTCTTTGAAAACTTTTTCTCAAGTGTCCAATATGTTCCTTAGCCAACTTTGACTTTATCATAATATCATCAATATATACTTCTAAATGTTTCCCGATCATATCATAAAATATAGTGTTCGTAGCCCTTTGGTACATTGTATCATCATTTTTTAAACCAAACGGCATAACAAGCCATTCAAAAGTACCAATGGAGCTAAAACACCAAAAAGCCATTTTGGAAATATCCTCTTCGGTTATCATTATTTGGTTATAACAAGAAAAACAATCCATAAAAGAAAGTAAGTCATTCTCAGCAGCTGCATCAACCATCATATCAGCAATAGGCATAACATATACATACTAAGGTGTAGCTGCATTTAGATCTCTAAAATCTACATATACCCTTAATTTACCGTTCTTTTTCATTATAGGCACAACATTAGAAAGCCAAAGAGCATACCTGCAAGGCTTGATAAACTTGGCCTTTAGCAACTTCTTTATCTCTTCTTTCACCTTTAGCTCCACTTCTTTGGACATTCTTCTTGCTGGCTGTTGGTAAGGTTGAAATCCAAGCTTGATTGGTAGTCTATATTCCACAAATTCTTGACTAAGTCCAAACATCTCATCATAGTTCTATGTAAAGCAATCCTTGTATTCTTTTAACAAAGCAATTAGTTGTTCCTTAAGACAAGGCATTAGGAGAGAACTTGCATACATGACACTTGGCTCCTCACTGGTGCCAAGATTAACCTCCTCTATAGGATCATGCACTTCAGGATGTATATCCTCAAGTTTAGCAGGAGCCTTTTCTAATTCATGTAACTGGATCTTATCTGCCTCATCTTCCTTATCCTCTTCAAAAATTATCTCTGTTTCATTTGAACATTTGACTTCTTCCATCACCAAACTATCTAAAAGATGCTGCAGACATGCTTTTTGTAATACGACTGCCGCCACTGCTTGTTCTTCTTTTATGTAACTATTTAGCATCAATCTCCTTAATGATATAAGAACTCATCAGCCTACTGTAAGGCACAATGGTTGTGGACTTCAATAATTCTTTTGCTTGCTTCCTACAACCTAACTCTTCTTTGTTAAAAACAGTAATACTTATAGGATTACCAAACCTGTTCTTTTTGAGGAATTTGATGAGACCACAATTTGAGTTATAAAATCTCGCATCTATTGCATCCGAGTCTATGTGAAAAGGCTTATCATCTGCTCAAACTATTTCCACATCCTTCCCTTTCCAGAATAATAGAAATTGGTGTAATGAGGATGGCACACATTGATTTTCATGAATCCAATCCCTTCCTAAAAAGGCTTTGTAATGAGCTTCCATATTCACAACAAAAAATGCCAATAAAGAGGTTTTAGTTCCTACTATAACCTCTATGAGGAATATTCCTATTACTTTGGCTGGAACCCCAGTAAAAGCTACCACTAAAACTTCTATAGAAATTATATCTTCTTGAGATTTTCCAAGGGCCCACAATATATTAAATGGCAAAACATTCATAGTTGACCCATTATCAATAAGAACTCTAAAGGTAGGTTTACCATTCAAATGAGCCTTAATATATAGTGGCTTAAGATGCTTTAATATTTGCTTCGATGGTTTATCAAAATCCACCTTTTTAGGCTCCCTAGGGTCAGCTTGAATAGTAGCCTTCACCTTTTCAGTCTTTTCTGCTAGTGCTTCAACCTTTATCTCCTAATTTTTTATTTCACTTTTGCTTTGAAAAATTGCAAGTAAAGTTAGAGTAGACATAGCATACATAGGTACAGGAATATCACCTATTAAGAAGAAAGACATTTTTTGGTTCTCATCCTCCTTGCTACTTGACACAGACTCTAAATTGTCTGTTACTTTCCTCCTAAATTTACTTTTCTCCATAGTAATCTTCTCCCTAAAAGCATTATCCTCTTGTTCTGGCATCTCCACCTCTCTCCTTGCAACAACTCTTTTTCTTTGAAGTCACCGTGTCCTAGTAAGTGGCTGGGGAAATTTCTTGTGTGTCACCACCTGCCATCGTTTTGTTAATACATTCTAAGGAGGAACCACGAACCTAGGTTGCTTCTTGTTGAATTGGACTCTTTCTTGTGCCCTGTTGAGTGATCTCTGACCTGACAACTTACCCACTAGGTGGTTCTTGATTACTGAAGGCATATATTTAACCATGAAATCATACTTTCCTAAAGACTGCCCCAAAGTATCCCATACTGACTCCTATTTTCTCTAAGGAGCTTCCTTCCTTTTTGGTGCACTAGCAACCTTAACCCTTCTCCACACATTTTTGGGGTATGGGAGATAGTATTTAGGCCTCCATTCTTTTCTGAATTTTCTTCTAGAATGAAGTTGAGGTTGATAAATTTATTTTTCCATCTTTTTTGCATCAATAAGAGTCCACAAATCAAACCCCACAGTATTGATGGTAGCTAAAGGAAAAGGATCCTCATCCACTATCATACTCTCCTTCTTCTCAAGAAACTTGAGTATGCCTTTGTTTATTCTTTCTTGCGAGGAATTCTTGAAAGACCAGCAAGCATTAGTGTTATGATTCCAAGAGTGATGATACTTATAATATTGTATCCCTTTCAACTCCTCCTTAGTTGGAATCTTGTGGTCAGTTGGCAGTGTGATAAACTTCTCTTTTAATAAGTAATAAAAAATCTATTCAATTTTAGAAACATCAAATGTGTAATTAGGCTGAGAACTAGTTGTTGTAAGGTTTAGTATAATATAAGTTTTGATGATGACAAATATAGAGTAATAAGGAATAAATACATTATATGTATCTGCCATATATAATGTTCCTTAAAGAAGTAGAATACATATTAGCATGTATTTAATTATGGTTATAATACATATATCATGCTATGTGTAAATATATCAATTGTACTTTTACAATGAATAACATAAATTAGATATATAAACTGGACTAATTACTTGGTTTATAAGTGTAATATATTAAATATAGGTTGGTCCAAGTAAGAAGAGTAAGCATTGGAATATAGAAATTGAAATCAATATCATGCCTCATGTAACACCTCATACTTACACTCATTTCCCATGTATTAAACTATATTTAAGTCCAATATTACTTGATTAGAGACTTGATTACATAAAACAACTTAAACCAATTTATTCCATTTCGGGTACCATTCTCTTGGTTAACTTCTTTTCACCCGGTAAACTTTGAAAATTCATAACTAAATCAAGAAAAATCATATTGATATGGTTCAAGTCTCTAAATATAGCTTAAAAGATTATATACATGGTAAAAATGTTGAACAGGTAAGTTACTTGGCCAACTGATACAGTAAGTTCGTATTATATGTACTGTAGCAATGGTCATTTTTGCAAATTTCTGATTCTGACCATAACTTTGAAAAATCACCATAAATCATACACAACTCCAAATTGGGTGATCTTTATGCCTATGGAAAGCTACACATGTCTAGTTTTTATATATATAAAACACTCATACATGAATCCACCAAAAATTTTGAACAGTGCACGAGATTCTGAGCAGTGTCACAATGGCCATTTTCTTCCTACAACTTGTCAACATAGAACTTAATATGTACATACATGGCCATTTCTTGTCTTCACTTAAAACATTACATCATAGTAGATATAGATAAACATAATTACATTCATGTAAAGTTCTAGAACTATACATATCATTTTCGCGAGGTATTCCAAACAAAGCACCAATGCAAGCAAGTTCATTTTAATTAAGAGCTTGCTTTTCCTTCCCCTTTTCCTTTTGGGCAATCTTGCCATAGCTTGAACCTAAAATTTGTTAGACATTTTGAAAGGGGTGAGATTCAAAGAATCTCAGCAGTAACTACCATCATGCACACATATCATCATATATATTGCAAGTATTCATCTCAAAACACATTAAGCATGCAATCAAATCATTTTGGCATAACCATTATATAAAAATTTGGGCAGCATTTCCCCTTGTATTTGGACATATCCAGGGTCACAATACCCTTCAAACAATCCAACCAACAATGCCAAATCATCACAAGATAACATTCCAAACATTATACACATCATTCAAAGCAAGCAACATCAATGACAATACATAAGCATAGATAGGTAAGTTAACTACCTTTGAGCTTTCCACTAATCTCCAAACTTTGCAAACTCTTTCCTTGATCTTCTAACACTCCTTTGGATCCTATAGCATCATCAAATAATGCCATTAACCATTAATTATCCAATTTCATTCACAAAGTGCTCACTTGAACTAAAATTTGCACTTTGTTATCCATCATGCATTCCTTGTACAACATACTTATTCTAACCTATTTTGGACCCAAGGAATCCATTTTTGAGGTCAAAAACTTGAAATTCCCTTCCTATAATGAACCCTAATTGGGCAGAAAATTATCATAAATTATAGAAAAATAACTAACCGATTAATTTGTAATCTAATGACATATTCTTGCACCTTATGGCCTATATAATACTTTCCATGGTTTAGTTTCTCCATACCCTCATTTTCTCTCTCTACTCTCTCTCTAGGCTGAAACTTTCAGTGCAAAAATAAGAGAGAATAAGCCATAAAACTCTCCCAAACTAAAGAATACATAAGATTATGGCCATAAGATATTACCTTGAAGTTTTGGGATAAATCTTGTAGTATTCTCTTTTCCCCTTTGCTCTCTCTCTCTCTCTCTCACGCGTTCCTGGCTCTCTTCTCCACTGAAGCAACGTTTTGTTTTCGTGAGGAAGATGAAATTATGGTTTAAGATGATAATTATATAATATAATAACTTAATTTACTTTTATTTCTATTTTCATTTACTTTTCTTTTAAAAAGCTTTTCACTTAATTCCCTTGGTGTCCCATTCAGCAATCAGACGTGATTCACTCCCCTTTTTGGCCAAAATTGCTCCAATAATTCATATGGACCAAAATACCCTTTACCGATTAAATTTACCTGTACCGATTGGGTATTTTTGCCAAAATTGTCATTAAATTGGTACAGAATTATCCAACCATTAATTTTGGTCCAAAATCATTATATAGACCCAAAATATATTTTAACAAGGTCAAATCATTGTCCTTGAATCAATACTGTCTTTTCTGCAGTCTAAACTGATTTTTATTGGGTAAAATATTAATATTAAATCCTAATCACCCAATAAATATGATTTTGATCTTAATAAATTCCATACTATATTTCATTGGGTCTAACACATTGAGAGCTTCACTTTGACTATAATTTTTCATATTTACAAAAATGCCCTTGACCCGGGTCTAATTTATAATTTTTTAAACTTTCGGGTCAACAGGTGTAATTTACCCCAAAATTCATAAATTCTCCCTCAACATTCTCCTGCGTCCACCGACTTGACTTTTATTATTATTATTATTATTTTTATTATTTTTTTTTTCTTTTTCCTTTTTCTTTCCCTTTTCTTTTTCCAGGGGCAAAATCGTCATTTTCCATTTTTTCTTTCAACTGAGATAATTGACTTCTTTATCCTATTTCATGCCAAATAATGTACATCCATTTTTACAAATTTTTTATAGATTTCAAAATATTAAGCCTCGAATATCTATAAAAATTTTAGGATGTTACATTTCTATCCCCCTTAAAATAAATTTCGTCCTCGAAATTTAAAACATACCTTAAGTAAAAATTTCTGGATACTTCTGTCTCATGTCTAACTCCATTTCCCAAGTTGCTTCTTCTGGGGTTAAGCCCTTCCAGACCACTTTCACTAGAGGAATGTCTTTGTTCCTCAGTTGCTTGACTCGATAATCTATAATCTTTTCGGGTATAACATTAAAGCAAAGATTATCTTGTAAGTCAATGCATTCATATTCTATAATATGTGAAGGATCGGGCTGATATTTTTTTAGCTGTGAGACATGGAAAACATCATGTATTTGGCTCAAATTTGGTGGTAAGGCTAATTTATAAGCTACAGGTCCAGCTTTTGAGAGAATTTCGAAAGGTCCTATATACTTAGGACTAAGCTTTTTGGTCTTAAGCGACCGACCAACTCCAGTCGTAGGAGATACTTTGAGGAAAACATGATTTCCTATTTCGAATTCTAACGGCTTCCTCCTTTTATCTGCATAACTCTTTTGCCTGCTTTGAGCCGTTAGTAATTTCTTTCTTATTAATTCAATTTGTTTGGAGGTCTGGTCAACCATTTCTGGACCAATCAGTTGTCTCTCACCTAACTCCGTCCAACATAATAGGGACCTGCACTTTTTACCATACAACGCTTCATATGGAGCCATCTGAATACTGGAATGATAACTATTATTATATGCGAATTCTGCTAGTGGCAAGTATACATCCCAGTTTCCCTTCATTTCAAGCACACAAGCCCTTAGCATATCTTCTAATGTTTGAATCATCCTCTCAGTTTGTCCATCAGTTTGTGGATGATATGCTGTACTAAATCTCAATTGGGTACCTAGGGCCTGTTGCAATGACTTCCAAAAGTTCGATGTAAACCTTGGGTCACGATCTGAAATAATACTACTGGGTACTCCATGAAGTCTCATTACTTCTTTAACATATAATTGTGCCAATTTATCCAATGTATATGTTGATTTCATGGCTAGGAAATGGGCTGACTTTGTGAGCCTATCTACTGTAACCCATATAGCATCATATCCTGATGATGTTCTAGGTAATCCCATAATGAAGTCCATTGATATACTATCCCACTTCCATTCAGGGATATCTAAAGGTTGTAACATTCCTGCAGGCTTCTGATGTTCTATTTTAACTCTTTGGCATACTAAGCACTTAGACACATACTGGGTAATATCACTTTTCATCCCAGGCCACCAAAACAATTTTCTTAAATCATGATACATTTTCGTAATACCTGGGTGAATAGTGTATTTACTTTGATGTGCCTCTGCTAGTATCTTTTCCTTTAACTCTGATACTGGAGGAACATATACTCTTTTTTGAAACCTGATCAGACCATCATTTGTCTCATTGAACTCTTGCATTTCTCCTTGACTCATCTTTTCTTTAACTACTTGTACAAACTCATCATTCTGCTGGGCTTTCATTAAATCTTGTAAAAATTCATTACCAATTTTGGTCTCATGTAATTGCAGAAACAAGGACATATCCCTAAAATCTTCCAGCATTTTCATTTCATGGATCATCATATAGGCTACGTGAACAGTTTTTCTACTAAGTGCATCAGCCACTACATTAGCTTTCCCTGGATGGTATTTTATAGAATGATCATAATCTTTTAACAATTCCATCCAGCGCCTCTGCCTTGCGTTCAATTCTTTTTGATCTTCTAAATATTTGAGGCTTTTGTGGTCACAAAACACTTCTACAGTCCCACCGTAGAGAAAATGTCTCCATATCTTTAGAGCATGAACAATAGCCGCAAGTTCTAAATCATGTGTAGGATAATTTTCTTCATGTGGTTTTAATTGTCGAGAAGCGTATGCTACTACTCTACCATTCTGCATTAAAACACAACCCAATCCGTGCTTATTTGCATCTGTATAAAGCACAAAAGGTTCCTTAGGATTAGGTATAGTTAATACAGGTGGGGTAGTTAACTTGCGCTTCAGTTCATTAAAACTATTTTCGCAATTCATATCCCACACAAAAGGTATATTCTTTCTTGTAAGTTTTGTGAGCGGCAATGCAATTCGAGAAAAGTACTGTATAAATCGTCTGTAATAACCTGCTAAACCAAGGAAACTTCTTATCTCAGTAACAGTCTTGGGTTGCTCCCACTTTAGGACTGCATCAACTTTACTTGGGTCTACTGCGACCCCGTCCTTGGAAACAACATGCCCTAAGAACCGCACTTCTGTGAGCCAAAACTCACACTTGCTCAGTTTAGCATACAATTTCTTTTCCTTTAAAACAGACAAGACTATTCTCAAATGCATCTCGTGATCCTCTAAAGATTTGGAGTACACTAAGATATCATCAATGAAAACTACCACAAATTGATCTAAGTAGGGCCGGAAAATCCTGTTCATGTAGTCCATAAATATTGCTGGGGCATTCGTTAGACCAAATGGCATCACTAAAAATTCATAATGCCCATAACGAGTTCTAAAAGCAGTTTTGGGAACATCATCTGCCTTAACCCGTAATTGATGATATCCAGATCTTAAATCGATTTTTGAAAACATAGTGGCTCCTGCCAACTGATCTAGCAAATCATCAATTCTAGGTAAAGGATATTTGTTTTTAATAGTAACTTTGTTTAGTTCCCTATAGTCAATACATAGTCGGAGGCTCCCATCTTTCTTTTTTACAAATAACACCGGAGCACCCCAAGGAGAAACACTTGGTCTGATGAAACCTTTTTCCAATAGCTCTTCTATCTGTTTCTTTAATTCTGCTAATTCAGGTGGTGCCATTCTGTATGGTGCCTTTGATATTGGACTTATTCCTGGCACAAGATCTATAGAAAACTCTACCTCTCTTTCAGGTGGTAAATCTTTAAAATCCTTAGGAAACACTTTAGGAAAATCTCTTACTACCGGTATGTCTTCAATCCCTTCATCAACCTCAACATTTACTGAAAAGAAAACCAAATAGGCTTGACATCCTTTCCCCAAACATCTCTCAGCTTGAGCGGTCGATATGAAATTTAGCTTAACCTCAGTATTTAGGACACTTTCTGGAGTAGGTAAGATCAAGGCTTTGTTCTTACAATCAAGGAGAATGTTATTTGTGGAAAGCCAGTTCATACCTATTATGACATCTATATCTGGAAATGGCATGCATATGAGATCTAGTGTGGTACAACAATGTTCATATTGGACAATGCAATTTAGACAGACATGGGATGTAATAGCATGGTTACCCGTGGGTGTGGACACATGAAGATCATAAGGTAGCTCAGTAACATGCAGACCCAATCCTTTGGCACATTTATAAGAAATGAATGAATGACTAGCACCTGAATCAAACAAGGCATATACAAGATAATCATTAACTTTAATCACACCTTCTATAAGATCAGGTGACTGTCGAGCCTCATGCTGCGTAAGAGCAAAGACCCTTCCTTGTGCCTGGGGTCTGATACGAGCCAAATCTACTCTGCAATCTCTAGCATAGTGTCCAGCCTTGCCACATCGATAACATACATTTTGCCCGGCTAGGCATGGTCTACCGCCATGAGCTTTACCACACTGATCACATACTGGAGCTTCCCTAGCTTCTCTTTGTATGTCTCTTTGCATTGTTCGTCCTCCTCCTCTTCTACCACCTCTTTTACCCCTTCTATTGAAGTTGTTCCAAGGCTTCTTTCTCTTTTTACTTGGTTCACCTTCTTCCATTGTAGTCTTTCTTGTACTAGTTGGAGCAGTGGACATAAAACCTTTATGATTCACACTTCCATCAGCGATCCTGCTGACCTCAACCAATGTATTAAACTCTCGAATTCTCATAGGAGCAACTCTTTCTCTTATGGCCGATTTCAAGCCTCTTTCTAGCTTTTCGGTCTTCCACCGTTCATCATCATGTTGCTGCAAATATGTGGAATATCTAGACAATTGAATGAAAGTAGCCACATATTCATCTACCGATTGATCCTCAGCTTGTTTGAGCGTAATGAATTCAGCTTCTTTTTCATCTCTAATTGACCTTGGGAAATACTTATCGTAGAAATATTCATGAAATATCTCCCATGTCAATGGTATATTTCGAGCCTGTAGAATCAATTCAGTGGTACGCCACCATCTGTCCGCTTCTTTTTCCAGCATATACATGGCTAACAATGCTTTCATCTCAGTAGCACAACCCATCAGCCTAAATATTTTCTCCAAGCTCAGTATCCAGTCCTCTGCAGCTTGTACATCAAATTTTCCTTCAAATGATGGAGGACAATGCTTTCTGAATTGTGCTATTATATTTTGTTGGTGAGCAAAATCAGCCGCTGCACCTACTGTTGGATTCACCGGCATTGCTTGAGGCTCAGGTTGTGGCTGTGGCCTTGGAGGCGGTTCCTGTACTCTTGCCTCCGGTGGCTGTCTCTGATTTACTATTGTTCTTTGCAAATCCTCAATTAATCGCTGTTGTTGATCCAAACGATCCATTATAACCTGTAAAGGATCAACCTGTTGTACACTCTCTTGTTGAGGAGTGTTCTCTCGACTTTGTCTTCTAGTGCGAGCCATTCTTATCTATAAAATAATTGAAATTATGAACATATAGCAATATTACTCAGAGAACATATTTACATAAACGTAGCATTTATTCACATATCAAAACTTTGTACATGCTGTATTCAGAGTCATTCATACATCAGTCATATTCTTTTCACTATGCTATATGTTCCGTCATATACATCCCACTATCTAAGACTGCCTATACATATATATACATGTCCATAGTTAAATACTCTACATCAAGTCAAAGAAGAACTAGGACTATCATGAACATGAGCTGACACTGAATCCTCTTGCGGATCCTCTTCCGGATCTTCCTCAGACTCATCTTCCGAATCCTCAGCCAGCACTTGTTCCTGCACTGGTTGTTGAACCTGATCCATGGAGTGTGGTTGTGATTCTGTCGGATCTGTCTCAGTCCTCTTCATGTCAGCTAGCTCTGGTCTTAACCTTTCATGATGAATCAACTCTCTGATACAAGCATGTAGGTTTTCAGGGCAATACTGTCTAAGTTCTTCTTTTACTGTCAACCAGTAATCCTCATCCTCTGGTAATATAGTAAGTACCGCGTCTATCCATGCAGTATCAAGGAACTGTTGATCCTGTGTCTCCATATGATCATACGAATCTCTTACTGAGTTCAAGAAAGTCAGAATAGGGGATTCCCAGAAAACTTGATGACTCTCAAGATATATCTTAGTAACTATATCTACTACCTCAGATAACTCACTACTTGAGTTAGTAGGTCTATGGGAGGAGTCTGGCATATCATAACATTCTGAGATTGGCCTTTTTCCTTTGCCCTTATCTTTCTTGTTCTCACTTTCCTCTTTCTCTTTCTTTTTCTTCTTCAAATTGGCCTCAACATAATACATTCTGATGCAATGTGTCAGGCTTTCAAACTCTCTGCCATCTAGCTTAGCCTTAATTTCCACCCAAAACTCATCATCAGGTATCTCTCTAAGCATAGTATCAATCCATAGTTGTTCAGGATACCTATTCCCTTGTCTTTCTAAATCATATTGGACTTGGGACAATCTAGTCATAAAGGATAGAACTCTATCAGGACCCTCTGAGTAAACCCCGTATGCTCTGGAGAACTTCCTCACGATCCTGTAGACTATAGTCTCTATATCTGGTGGTCTATTGTCTGGGGTATTATCTGGATCCTCCAAAAAGGTTAACTCCCAGTCTACATCCTCATAAACCTCTACTCCCAGTACGTGAGGAGGCTCCTCCATAGGTACCTCATAATCTTCATTATGTATGGGGTCTACAACTATTGGCTGTTCCAAAGGTATTTCATTAGAGCTAGTACTTTCATCTCCCAGAGGTCCTGATGGTCTGAGGCATGGCTCAGCCTGATAGTCAATCCCTGAGTTGTTTGTGGATTCAGACATCTGTCAAACCACAAAACAACTAGTTAATATACTAACTTAAAAGGAAATAATAAATAAATATTACATTTACTTATTATAATTTCCTTTCCAACTATATTAATCAGGGCCAGAACCTTATGCTCTGATACCAAAAATGTAACACCTCATACTTACACTCATTTCCCATGTATTAAACTATATTTAACTCCAATATTACTTGATTAGAGACTTGATTACATAAAACAACTTAAACCAATTTATTCCATTTCGGGTACCATTCTCTTGGTTAACTTCTTTTCACCCGGTAAACTTTGAAAATTCATAACTAAATCAAGAAAAATCATATTGATATTGTTCAAGTCTCTAAATATAGCTTAAAAGATTATATACATGGGAAAAATGTTGAACAGGTAAGTTACTTGGCCAACTGATACAGTAAGTTCGTATTATATGTACTGTAGCAATGGTCATTTTTGCAAATTTCTGATTCTGACCATAACTTTGAAAAATCACCATAAATCATACACAACTCCAAATTGGGTGATCTTTATGCCTATGGAAAGCTACACATGTCTAGTTTTTATATATATAAAACACTCATACATGAATCCACCAAAAATTTTGAACAGTGCACGAGATTCTGAGCAGTGTCACAATGGCCATTTTCTTCCTACAACTTGTCAACATAGAACTTAATATGTACATACATGGCCATTTCTTGTCTTCACTTAAAACATTACATCATAGTAGATATAGATAAACATAATTACATTCATGTAAAGTTCTAGAACTATACATATCATTTTCGCGAGGTATTCCAAACAAAGCACCAATGCAAGCAAGTTCATTTTAATTAAGAGCTTGCTTTTCCTTCCCCTTTTCCTTTTGGGCAATCTTGCCATAGCTTGAACCTAAAATTTGTTAGACATTTTGAAAGGGGTGAGATTCAAAGAATCTCAGCAGTAACTACCATCATGCACACATATCATCATATATATTGCAAGTATTCATCTCAAAACACATTAAGCATGCAATCAAATCATTTTGGCATAACCATTATATAAAAATTTGGGCAGCATTTCCCCTTGTATTTGGACATATCCAGGGTCACAATACCCTTCAAACAATCCAACCAACAATGCCAAATCATCACAAGATAACATTCCAAACATTATACACATCATTCAAAGCAAGCAACATCAATGACAATACATAAGCATAGATAGGTAAGTTAACTACCTTTGAGCTTTCCACTAATCTCCAAACTTTGCAAACTCTTTCCTTGATCTTCTAACACTCCTTTGGATCCTATAGCATCATCAAATAATGCCATTAACCATTAATTATCCAATTTCATTCACAAAGTGCTCACTTGAACTAAAATTTGCACTTTGTTATCCATCATGCATTCCTTGTACAACATACTTATTCTAACCTATTTTGGACCCAAGGAATCCATTTTTGAGGTCAAAAACTTGAAATTCCCTTCCTATAATGAACCCTAATTGGGCAGAAAATTATCATAAATTATAGAAAAATAACTAACCGATTAATTTGTAATCTAATGACATATTCTTGCACCTTATGGCCTATATAATACTTTCCATGGTTTAATTTCTCCATACCCTCATTTTCTCTCTCTACTCTCTCTCTAGGCTGAAACTTTCAGTGCAAAAATAAGAGAGAATAAGCCATAAAACTCTCCCAAACTAAAGAATACATAAGATTATGGCCATAAGATATTACCTTGAAGTTTTGGGACAAATCTTGTAGTATTCTCTTTTCCCCTTTGCTCTCTCTCTCTCTCACGCGTTCCTGGCTCTCTTCTCCACTGAAGCAACGTTTTGTTTTCGTGAGGAAGATGAAATTATGGTTTAAGATGATAATTATATAATATAATAACTTAATTTACTTTTATTTCTATTTTCATTTACTTTTCTTTTAAAAAGCTTTTCACTTAATTCCCTTGGTGTCCCATTCAGCAATCAGACGTGATTCACTCCCCTTTTTGGCCAAAATTGCTCCAATAATTCATATGGACCAAAATACCCTTTACCGATTAAATTTACCTGTACCGATTGGGTATTTTTGCCAAAATTGTCATTAAATTGGTACAGAATTATCCAACCATTAATTTTGGTCCAAAATCATTATATAGACCCAAAATATATTTTAACAAGGTCCAATCATTGTCCTTGGATCAATACTGTCTTTTCTGCAGTCTAAACTGATTTTTATTGGGTAAAATATTAATATTAAATCCTAATCACCCAATAAATATGATTTTGACCTTAATAAATTTCATACTATATTTCATTGGGTCTAACACATTGAGAGCTTCACTTTGACTATAATTTTTCATATTTACAAAAATGCCCTTGACCCGGGTCTAATTTATAATTTTTTAAACTTTCGGGTCAACAGGTGTAATTTACCCCAAAATTCATAAATTCTCCCTCAACATTCTCCTGCGTCCACCGACTTGACTTTTATTATTATTATTATTTTTATTATTTTTTTTTTCTTTTTCCTTTTTCTTTCCCTTTTCTTTTTTCAGGGGCAAAATCGTTATTTTCCATTTTTTCTTTCAACTGAGATAATTGACTTCTTTGTCCTATTTCATGCCAAATAATGTACATCTATTTTTGCAAATTCTTTATAGATTTCAAAATATTATGCCTCGAATATCTATAAAAATTTTAGGATGTTACACCTCACTTAAGAAAGAAGAAAAGAAAGGATGCTCCAAAAATGGAAGATCATAAGGGAGCATGCCAAGAAGGAAATGACCAAGTGGAAGTGAAACTCAACATTTGAAGACCTAGTCACTAGGTATATTTTGTTTTCACTTAGGTCTTGAGGTGAGATTAATCTTTGAAATTACTTAATCTTGTTACCATATGTTTTAAATGAGTTGGATTAAACAAATCTGATTTTTAAGAATTTAGAGTTTGACCTTTGATTAGTTTTTTTAATACATCTCTCAAAATACATATGACTTTGATGTAAAACTTATTTCATATGAAACTAGACTTAATAAGCTTTTCAAATAAGGTTATTTCACTCAAAATAAAGATCATATGAAAAAGTTGTGGTTATTTTAAATTGAGTAGTGAGATATAAATTTTCAGTTTTGACCTCTTATCATTGTTTTGATCATTTCTCATAGAATACATTTTATTTTGAAGTAAGATTTATTTCATTTGAAAGTAGACATTGAGAGATTTCCAACCATAGGTCATTTGCTTAATTTGGAGTTAAAATGAGAGAGTTATAGCTTTTACAAAATTATCTATAGTGCAAAATTCGAAGTTACGGAGGTTTCACGTCCAATAGATGAATTTCGGGCCTCCGAAATTTAAATTTCGCAGAGAACATTTGTGCTAAGTTGAGCTTGCCACTAACAAAAAAATTTTGGCTTCTAAAATTCGAACTTCAGACCTAACAGATGAATTTTGGCTTTCAAAATTCGAATTTCGAAACACCAGAATGTGAAAATACTTCCAGAAAAGCTAACAAACAAATTTTGGCTTTCAAAATTCAAACTTCAAGTATAACAGACGAATTTTAACTTTGAAAATTCGAATTTTGAATATCCAGAAACACAGAAATACTTTTGGAATAACTAACAGATGAATTTCCACATCCAAAATTTGAATTTCGAAAGGAAGAACTTGTGTCATATTAAGTTGCTCACTGACAGACGAATTTTGGAACCAAAATTTGAACTTCGAAGGCACTGTAGCAATATGGAACAACTGTTTACACTTACCAGAAGTATTTTAAACTTGAAAATTCATATGTTCCAACATAGAAACATTTTCTAAAGATGAAAATTCGAACTTTGCTTTATAACAGACAAACTTTGAAGTTCAAAGTTAAAATCTTCAACTTTCGGTATCTTTGAAATTCGTCTGTTGACATCCAAAATTCAAATTTCAGAATGTCAGAAACATTAAATGTGGTTGGTAAACAGCTAGTTTTGCAGAGTAACCATTGGGTAACGTCTCTAACGGCTAGATCTTGTATCTAACATCTAATTACACTACAAAACTATAAATATAACATCATTTGAACTCATAGGTAACAATCTTAAGAGAGTTTATGTGAAAATGCTGCAACAATTTGTAAAATCTTTCTATCTCAGCATTGTTTGAACAACTCACCTCAATAGAGTGAACTTTCAATGTATTATCTACTCTTCAAGAGAGTTTCCATTCTGTAAACATTTTTTTCTACATATTCTGGATAGAATCTTAGTGTGGAAAAATACTAAGGGATTTACACATCTTGTAAGGGTGTGGGGAGAGTGGCTTCACAAGTGTTTACTGACACTTATGAGAATGCATTGAGGCTTTACAGGTGCCCAGATCAAACCTGTGGGATATAGTGGAAAATCTCAAGTGGTGGTTTGGGGACTGGATGTAGGCTAAGTGGTTGGGCTGAACTAGTATAAATTGTTGTGTATTGTTCTTCATCTTCTCTATTCAGTTGCTACACACAACTCTCTCTGTTTATCCCTATTTTGCTGCACTCTTAATGAAACTAGGTTGTGATCTAAAAAGAGTGAAAATCTTGCATCACCCAATTCACCTCCCCTCTTGGGTGACCAGCCAACCTAACAGTTGTTAACAACTTCTTCCAAGTTTCTGGAGCCTTCCTAACTAGCAAAGGACACACAATTGAAATTAGTTAAATCAGCCACAGCTATTTCATGATTTACCTCAGCACAGTAGGTCGCCATAGTAGACTTTATCATTTGATTCTCTTCGTACAACAACTCTTCATACTCAGACACTTTTGCTAAAAGTTCATAAAAGTCCCTAATCTTAACCCCTTGGAACTTCTTCCTCAGCTCTATGAGAAAACCTCTTTGCATTAACTTTACATACTCATGTTCAGGCAACTGAATCCTACACTTGCTTTTCATGTTTAAAAACCTAGAAATAAATTGATTACCAGTCTCACCATTTCTTTGAGCGGCCCTTGATAACTCAACAATGCTTACTTTAGGCTCAGCTCTAAAGAACTATGTATGAAATAATCTCTCCATATCATTCCAATTAAATATAGAGTTTCTAGGTAGAGTGGCATACCATGTAAAAGCTGCACCTGTGAGTGAATAGGGAAATAGCCTCAATTTAAAGTTTGTAAAATTCTCATCATTAGCCAACTCACGATATTTTATTGTGAACCTAGCCACATGTTCTAGTATAGATTGCCTCCCTCCCTAGAGGATAAAGCAAGCTCAAGAAACCTATATCCTCTTGTGTATGGATTCTCTCTATCAATCACCTCAGGATACGGAGTATGACACTCTAGCCGTGTAACTTGCCTTAAACCTAGACTATAGAGCTTTTGCGCTACCTCTCTTATAGTGTCAACATTTGCTTGTACTGGCTGCTCTCTAAGAATCCTCTGTTGAGGAACTAGCTGCTGAGGAGTAACCTGAAGAACTGGCTGGGGAACTAGTTGTACCCTTCTATAACCATTTTGAGGATTATCCCCTGAGCCCTTTACATACATGTTAGGTTCCTGTTCATACACATGAGGGTTAATATTAGGATTAGTCATAGCAAAAATATGATGTGGTGCAAATGATCTTACTTCCTGGCAGCCGTTTAGGCTAGACCCATTTGATGATCCTCTTCTATTTCTTTTGTGTGGAGGTTGGTATCTCTTCTCAACCTAAGAATTTGCCTGAGAAACTTCATCATGAGATCCCCTAGAGGATTGCCCCCTAAGTTTTCCAGTCATTACTTGCTTTACATGTTTAGTATTAGCAGCTGGTTCTTCTATCCTTAGGCTTTGCACTTGTCATAGTTGCTCACCTAGGGACTGTAATACGCTTTTCCATTCTTCCTACATCATGCAAATCAGAGATTGGTGATCCTCCTTACTCTTACGTCAACTTTCTTCTAGGATTTTTTGTTATTCATCTCTCTGCCGTCGCTCTAAATCTTCCTTGTCCTGGAACTCCTCTACTATTCTCTGGGTCACTTCGTTCTATTTTTTGAAATATTCATCAAGCACATTAGTAATCATAGACAAAGTAGCATCAATAGAAACTACAATATTAAGAATAGGGTTATCCTTAAAAGTCTACCTTTCAATGACTATAGCCCATTCCTCTTCCTGAGGATTTGAAACTCCTCCATGCTCGATAGTCTCCACTATCTGTGAAACATGACCTTTAGGCCCTGCGGTTGCAGCAGCATCCTTTGGATCGTGAGACCTAATAACTTCTTTTCCAAAAAAACTCTTGTTTTTGGAGGCATGATACCTACACCATATCCCACTAGGTGTGTCAAAAATAATATGTTGGCAATAAATTTTAAGAAAATATATGTGCTTTAAGTGTGCTAGAGGTATAAACACCTTGATTTTAGAAAACTTGACTTTTAATCAAAACGATTGCAAGTCTGTGGGGTCTTTTCCCACAATTTTCCCATATGTAGGTACCAAAAACAAAGATGAAAAGATGATATTGAAAACTTAAAGTTTTCAAAGTAAACATAGATAATCATTCAAAGAAATAACAATAATGATGTCTGAAATTTACAAAATAATGATATTGGAAAAAGTAAACAAAATGAAAGCTAAGATGAAGAACACTTAAACAAAGTAGAAAAGTAAATGCATCATAGTGTTTGTGTTTGTGTGCTAATGATGATGATCCTCCTCAAGATTGCTTTTATGCTACTCATAGGCAACACTAAGTGATAGTTTTCTTAAGCCTATATTTGTATCCACTTGCCAGAATTAAAGCACCTCAAGGCCACATACTCCCTACTTTTGGTTCCACTTCTTTTAAGTGTTGATTTCACCCAGGTATTATGAAGTAACCTCCATCCGTATGACTTCCACGTGTCACCATTAATAAAATTTCATGAGGCCTTATATATATATATATTATAAGGCCTAATAAAGAAAATGGGCTTAACAAATTTTATCTTTACTAATACATTATGGGTCATATTTAGCCATATTTTATTTTTAGGCTAAACAGCAAGATATACTCCCTCAATTCCTTAATATAAGGGATATAAAATAAAATCACATAGATCAAGGAAAGTACTCCCTCCGTGATCGGGATCCTGCAAGTATACAGGGTCGATCGCAGTAATAAAAAATCTCCAGAGTATTCCAGAGGTCAAATCCAAATAAGGTAGTAAATTTATCAGTCCAAACTTTTAATCCCAAAAGCAATTGATTGAGAATTCAAATTAAAAAAAGAAAGAAATAGAAAACAAAACAAAGTCTGAGTTTTGATTCAATTCTAAAAGTGTCAAAGGATCAGGATTCACCTTATGGGATAACTATATTTTATTCCTTAGTTAGACTCTGCATAATTATAGTGACCATTATTTATAAAGCGTCCTAATTACCTCTCGGTCAATTAGATCTTATTTAATTAGGATTCAATTTACTCTCGCACAACTAAAGTTCCTAATTAAACCTTGAAAATTACAACATATATCACCATGAATTCCTAATTCTATCTCTAAATTAGTTATTCGTGTTTATCTCTCTAAATCTAAGTTCACTCTTCACCTCTTAGTCCATTAAGTTTATCCATTAATTAGACTTTATGGTGATCAAGCATAAAATCCACATAAACGAACAAAAGAGATAAATATAGTAAAAAGATAAATTAAATATAACTTGAAGAACAAATCTATAGAGTCTTAACTAGAAAAACAAATTCAATCCATTTCAGTTAGGCTACATCCCTATCTCGACTGGGAAATTTAGTTACTCATGGAAATAGAAATCAAATCAAAACTAAAATCTCAAATTATAGTGAAAATAATAAGAAAATAGAGTTATATTAGAGAAGAATGAATATATCGCTAATACTTCCAAAATCTCCTTACTCTCTCTCTATAAGATGCTCCTAATTGCTCTCAGATGCGTTTTAAACCGTGTTCTCTAGCTTCTGAGTGCATTTCTAAATCTTCTGTTGTATTTCTATCATGTCTCTTTATATAGAAAAAATTTAGAAGCCCATAAAAGCCCAAAAAAGCACCTAAATGCATCAAAAACATGTTTTATGGACTTTTGTTGCATGACTTGGCGCCAGGTGTCCATAGAACTATTCCATATGGTGCCGGGTGCTTCTAAATGCTGTAAAATCATTAAAAACGCGTTGACTGGCACCGGATGAGTTTGACTCAGCACCAGGTGCTTTTGTTTGTACGGACACTTCTCCATTCAGCTTCAGAAAGTCACCAGCTCGTGTTAACATTTAAAATTCGATTTTCACTATGATAACATTGGAATTTGGGAAAACGCAAAACATGAAAGTTGTAGATCTATATCTTAGCTTTCCAACACATATTAAATTATCTCAATCAGAGTTCATATATGGGATTTATGATCAAAATATCAAAGAGTATTGAAACTTTTCAGCATGAACGATTTGTAACGTTTTTACTCCGAATGCTTTCAAATGAGCCTATAATGTCATGAAACACAAAAACATGTCAAATTATACTAAAATATATCAATGTAACATATTTAGATGTAATTTGAAGTTTAAATATGGGTGTTTTACATATATAAAATAAACACATCACTCTGGTCCTATTTATAAGGAAAAATTTCTTCCTTTTGGTGGTCATGAGTGTAAGGGAAAAATGAGTTAATGGTACATTAAATTTTTCTTTTCCAAAAATTACCATTCATTAGTTATGTGAGAGAGAAATTAAATATATTAGTAATTCAAATTAGTATTAAATTAAATATGGGTAATTTTAGAACAAACTTAAAATACAAGACAACTTAATTAACTTTAACTAATTAAAACTACTTTTCTTAATACCAATGAAGTATTTTTTTTATATAAATGAGATCGGAGGAAGTAATAAATTAGTCTAGAATTTAAAATGATTTCAAAAAATGTTCTCATTTAATGTTAGTAATTTTTACACTATGCAATTAATATAAATAAATTGTATTGAAAAATGTCATTTTAATTAAATGAACTTTTGAAAAAAATTATTAAATATATAGAAAATTCCTTGTATTTCTCATATTTTAAAATGTAGAAACTCCCTTAAATTATCCCTTATATTAAGAAATAGAGGAAGTTTGATATAAATCAATATTAAATTGTATTGATTAATTGATGAATTATTAGCTATAAGTACATTGTGGTATTTTTTTCTTAGCCATGCATATCAGTGCTTTCAAATGAGTTCATCACTCCAAATTCCCTCTTTCTCTTCTTCAATTTTTTTCAGCCATAATGTAATTTATTTTTCTCACCAATGATAGTTTGTGATGAAAATTTTCATATTCACCAAGCTAGGTGCATAGATGATTTGGGCTACAAAAGGTGGAAGAGCTTGAGAATATGAAGAAGGAATTGATACTCCCTCCGTTTCATATTATAAGGGAATATGAGAAAGTTTTCTTGTCCCATAATATAAGACACAATATAGTGATATGTCATTTTATCCCTCATTTATTATATTATTAGTATTGTAGATTATGCTATATTTAATGAAAGAAGTATAATGAATATGGGTAAAATTGAAATTTTTTATTTATTTTAAAAGAATAAGAATATAATAAATATTTCTTAATATATGTAAAATCCCTCTCATTGTCTTATAATATAGGAAAGAGGGAGTAGATAGCTTAAAGTAATTGGAGGAGGTAACCAATTTTGGCCTTTTTTGTAATTCCCATTCTTTTTTGGCATTTTCTATAATTTCTATTTTGTTCTTCCGTCTTCCCTCTTCTTTTCTTTTTTTTACATTTTCTTGATAAGCCCCATTGACCATGATTAAAGAACCTCTCACAGGCACTCATCATTCATTCATTATAAGATACTCCACATGTTCTCTATTATAAGTCATATTTAACCGTTTTACACATATCAAGAAAAATAATTAAAATTCTTGAATTTTACAAAATTTACTATAACTTTTCACTATTACCTTTATTAAATTATACTTGTCTTAATTATCTCTTTCTTAATTTCTTTCCACCATAATTATTAGAAGCAAATATGGAAATGAACATTTAATACTCATAAATTGACTTATATTTTACATACTTAAATTTTTATAAAACATAACTTATAATAGAAAACAGAGAGAATATATTATTTTAGACTTAATTCATACATGTCTTATAATTTTTGTTTATTGCATATTACCAAAGTATATATTGATCTTTGCACAATGTTTGTAGATTCACAAACTCGCCTCAAAAGCTCCTCAAAATTCTCACACGGTAATGCAAAATGATCCGTTGTTAGTGTTTCATTTTTTTTTTTTTAAAAAGCTCCCTTTCTTTCTAATTTTGTTTTAGGTATTGAGTAGGCTCGTAAAAACATGATATCTCTCCAACAATAGCAAGATGAAATGCACTGCAGGATGACGATTTCAGCAAGATGAAATTTTTTGTTGTTGAACCTCCCCCAATTTTACTTTGTCGATTTATTTTCTAAATTTGTATTAGTTATCATCTAATTATGTAATCAAATTTTAATTATAAAGTTGACTGATACCATAAATTAACTATTTTTTTCAAATCATTTAAAATTTACAATATTCCTCTAATTAAATATTAGAATATAAAAATCCATTAGAATCTTCTTTTTTATTTTATTCCTTATTCCCTTTTTTTCTTTTGTTTTCTCTTATTTTTCTTCTTTTCTCACATTGCATTCATTTTCCTATCACTATCACTACTATATAAACTCTCCCTATCAAATGTAGCATATCAAATGCATGATGGAATCCATACCAAAATCTCAAATTGTTATAGAGAGGTCAAAAAGCATCTCTCTATCAATCACTCTTAATAGTGGCAACCTTCAAATATATACATCTACAAAAATGAATTGTCTGCTTTTAATATTTTAATTAATTAAGAAATAACTCAGAAATATTTTAAAAAATAAATGTTGTCATGTATCTACCTATTTTACTATTAAATGCAATTAATATTTATTATATTTATATATATATATAAGTATTTCTGAAAGCCGCATCCCTGTTATGTCACTATAGCTTTCGAAATAAAAAAGGAAAATGTGGTGTTATATGTTAAGGTGACTCTTGATTTGTTCACCATTTTCAACCCCTATTAATTTGCTGAATTAATGACACAATTGAGTGATTAATGGGTTGTCTTCTTATCAAATCTGACATGTTATACAATTATTATTTTACTTTAAACCATTTTTTTTGGATTGTCATCACAATTACTCCCTTCGTTTCACTGTATAATGCACTTTTTTGAGAAATTTATGTTTCATAATATAATGCACTTTACGAATTACATAGTGTACTTCTTTTTTCTTTCCAAGATTACCCCTATTAGTTGGCTCAAATATTTGTTTGTTATTAAAATATTTCATTCCCAATGCATTTAATGAAGGTAATTTGAGAAAAAAGTGGAAAATTTTTTTAGTTACTAATTATTGTCTTGATCTATGTGCGGTAGTTAAAAGTGCACTATAAACTGGAACGAAAGGAGTAAAACTTTGGACATCCAATTCAATAATTGACCTTTTTATGTATATAATTAATGATTCTTATAGAGTTAGATTTATACTCCCTCCAGTATATATTATAATGTATTTTGTATAACAATTTTTTGGTCCAAAATATAGGGTATTGGATGTTTTGTCCCATTTTACCCATATCTTTAATACTTTCATACTCCTCATTTCGTTTAGTTCAAGGAAATTAAATTAATTATGGGATAAAGTTTAAGTTCAATTTGGAGGAAAATTATATTTTAGAATGATAAAAATAAAAGAAATAAAATACTAAAAAGAAATTTCTAAAGCTATTTAACAATTTTACCTCTACATGAGTCAAATTTTAATCATTTCTTTAATCACAATTAAAGTGCTAATGGCCCATAATCACGTTGACAATTATTAAATAGCATTAAATAGAAAGAATAAATTCCTTGGAGTAATTTGGAAGATACAAAATAATCAAATTTAAAACTTAATTTAAAAAAAAATATAAAAAAATTCTCATAAATCCAAAATTCAGCTAAAATTATAAAAATCAACAAAAAAATCCAAAATTAGCCAAAATTAATTATCAAAATCACTAAGCATTGAGGATAAAAATAGTGAAAATTTAAGAGTTATAAATTTCCCCACAGTTAATCTTTTGCACTCCGAAACAAAACAGAACAAAAGTCATAGAAAATCAGAAGATAACCAAAGTGAAAATAAGACATGAGAAATGAACAAACTAGGTGATCAACTAACACAATCATATCCTTCAAACCAAGACAAGCCAATAAACATTGCAAGATTAAACACCAAGGCAAATAAACTTAACCGAGGTCATTTAGAAGTCTAGGGTCCTCATAAAAGATGGTGTTTGATTCGCTCTTTCACTCAAGTGGCTTGTGTTTACCCTCAATTCCTTCACATTAACTCTCTTTTCATAAGCTTGACAAATGTCTAAGCTCTCCACCACTATTATGGTTAATCACACCACATAGATTAAAAGGACTTTTATTGGGATGGTTAGGGTTAAAAAAGAAAGGAATCATATAAGAAATGGAATGAGATAACAAGACAAAACAAATAGGATATTGAATACTTAAAATTACCAAGTGCTAGAAGATGCAACTAGAATGAACTAAGCATAATATCTAAACCTTATTTATCTACCACGATGCAAAAGGACACTGAAATGAAACAAATCACTACAACTCTTTTTTTCATTTTTCTTTTCTCATCCTTTTTTTATTTTTATATTTTTTCTCTCTCTTTTTTTTAATTTTTTTTCTTCTTTCAAACCATATACAATGCAAAGACTTACACTAGCTTGTACAAGCAATGCCATGCAAAGAACACTAACACTTGGCAAATTTACAAGTAGAACATGTATCTTCATCTATCTTAGATATGAAATGTATGCTCTTAATAACTCTAGTGTCCAACAAAAGGGTAGAATATATGAATGGATGAAATGGTTGGGGTGAGAAAGAAATAAACCTTAGGCTCAAAGGGGCTAACAAAGGATATATCAATGTATAAGAGATAGCTTATTTGGCCTTGGTTTTAATGCAAGGAATGAATGCCTTTATCATGTCTATACAAGTGCAACTAACAATGCATATGATCTTGAACAAGACATAAGCCAAGTTCTAGATTGAGAACTAAACGGAAGGATATGCTTAAGAATGGAAAATTAGGCCCAAAAACTCACTAGGTAAATGACCTTCAACTTAAAGTTCCTAGATTAAGCACTTTGCCACTTAGTTCAACACATGCAATGTGAATTAAAATACCTTTCTTGTCAAGATAATCATATAACATATGGGAATGGAGATCACATTCCAGCTCTTTCTAAGACCTACAAAATGAGCCAAATAGGCCTCAGAGATTTGGCAATAGGAAGATAAGGCTATGTCATGCTTTATCAGCATCACTATTATTGGTGACCTCTGCTCTGTACAAGGATGATAGAGTTGATGAAGGATAGGAGTGGAAGATGAAGATGTCATTAATGGAACTAACATCATCACTGTTATTAGTGACCTCTGCTCTATACAAGGATGATGGAGTTGATGAAGGATAGGAGTGGAAGATGAAGATACTATTAATGGAACTAAAGAAGGATAGGATGGTCAATGTCAAATTCTAACATATGAGAATCCTAAAGGATAAGATCCAAGGTAAGTGTCCTGATTTCCTAAAAATAGGAATGGAGCTCTGCTAGGAATAAGTATTTTAAATGAAAATAGGCAACCAAACATACACCATATGAAATGAAGATCTCATTCATACTCTTTCCAATTCCTATGAAATGAACCAAACGGGCTCAAGAGGTTTAGCGATGTGAAGATGAGGCTATCTTATACTCCATAGCATCACCATCACCAGTGACCTCTGCACTATATGGGGATGGTGGAGTTGATGGAGATGGGAGTGGGGGAAGAAGACATCATTGATGAAGTTGAAGAAAGATGAAATGGTTAATACAAAATTCTGACATATGGGAATCCTAAAGGATGAGATTCAATGAGGGTGTCTTGATTCCCTAAAAATAGGAATAGAGCTCTTCAGGGAAAGAGTATTCCGAATGAAAATAGACAACCAAACATAAACCATATGGAATGGAGATCCCATTCCTACTCTTTTCAAAACTCATGAAATGAATAAAAGGGGCTCCTGAGTTTGGCGATGGGAAGATGAGGCTATGTCGTGCTCTAGTAGTGTCACTGCCATCGGTGATCTCTACTTTGTACAAGGCTGGTAGAGTTGAATAAGGATTGCAGACTTGTAATGGAAGAAGATGACATTATTGGTGGAGTTAAAAGACGATAGGATGGTTAATGCCAAATTCTAACATATGGGATTCCTAGAGGATAAGATCCAATGTGGATGTCTTCATTCCCTAAAAATAGGGAATGAAGTTCTTCCAAGGATGAGCATTTTCAGTAAAAATAGTCAACTAAACACACACTATGTGGGAATGGAGATCACATTCAAACTCTTTCCAAGGTCTATAAAACAAACCAAACAGGCCCCAAGAGGTTTGGCGATGGGAAGATAAAACTATGTTGTGGCATTTGTGCTTTATTAGTGTTATTGTCGTTGATGTCCTTTGCTCCATACAAGGATGGTAGAGCTGAATGAGGATTGAAATGGAGAAAGATGACATTGTTGGTGGAGTTGATGGAGGATAGGATAATTAATGCCAAATTTTCATGTATGGGAGTTGTAAAGGATGAGATTTAAGATGGTGTCCTGATTCCCTGAAATAGGGAATAGAGCTCTCCCAGCACTAAGCATTCTGAGTGAAATAGGCAACCAAACATACACTATGTGGGAATGAATATCTCATTTCTACTATTTTTAAGGCCAAAAAACAAATTAACCAAATGGCCCAAGAGATTTGGCAGTGGAAAGATGAGATCATGTCATGGTAGTTGTGCTCTATTAGTGTTGTTGTCATCGATGTCCTCTACTCTGTATAAGGATGGTGGAGTTAAAGGAGGATGAGAATGAAGGAAGAAGATATCATTGGTGAAGATAAAGAAAAATGTAATGGTCAGTGCTAAATTTTAACGTATGGGAACCTTAAAGGATGAGATTCATGGAAGGTATCCTAATACTGAAAATAGGTAATAGAGCTCTCCTCAAAATAAGTTTCAGGAGTGAAAATAGGCAACTAAACTTACAACATATGGAATAGAGATGTCATTCCCATTCTTTCCAAGGCCCATGAAATGAACCAAATGGGCCCAAGAGGTTTGGCTATAGGAAGATGAGGCCATGTCATGCTCCATCAGTATCTCTACTGTTGGTGACCTCTACTTTTTACTGGGATGGTGGAGCTAAAGGAGGATAGAAAGAAGACGTCATTGGTGGAGCTAAAAGAAGATAGAATGGTCAATGCTAAATTCTTTTATATGGTTTCCTAACAGATGAGATTTAAGGTGGATGTCTTGATTCTCTAAAACTAACCAAAAGGGCCTTCAAGCTTCAATTTAAAGCTTCAAAGCAGAACTTGTTGGCCAAAGTTGCATTATTCAATATAATAAATGATGCATGAATCAACAACTTTATAAGATGACTTCCCTAAATTCTATTGCATACATTATCTTCATTAATAGAAAGTTGTATGCAAAATTATGAATTTGCAATTCTTCCACAAGGAAGAAATAAAGAAGCTATACCAGTTGATGTTGAAAAAGCGTGTACTTCAATAATTTATGGATTATATCTTTCCTTTGAGAAAAAAGTATGCACTTTAAATTAAGGTGATATGTGCATGAAACAAAGGGTTAAAGGTTTATATACCAAGCTTTTATGACTTCATTTAACTGTATACTACTATTGAATATGAAGAGATGATTGTTCTCTATTATGTTAATTTTTGCTGAGACCATACGTAAGAGTTAGGCTAAGTTTACTACTATTCAAAATGAAGAGATGATGGTTCTCTATTATGTTAATTTTTGCTGAGACCATACATAAGTGTTGAGCAAAGTTTGTGCAATGTTAGATTGTACTTATCATGGATGTGCTTGTATATGACCAACTCTATGTTTGGATGTCCTGTGTATGAACTAAACATGGATTAAAGATTGTTTTTTTAGTCAAGTGGATTAAAAATATTAATTACTCTCTCCGTTCATTAATATAAGGGACAATTAGGGGAGTTTCCGTGTTTCAAAATATAAGGAACATATGAGGTTTATCTGATATATTTAATGACTTTTTCAAAAAAAATACCCATAATTAAGATGATATATTTTCAATATAATTCATTTGTATTAATTGCATGATGAAAGAGTTATTAATATTAAATGAGAGTATTTTTGGAAATTACTTTATATTTCAGACAAATTTATTATTTTCCTTTATTTGTGTGATTTTATCTTTTATCCCATATATTAAGAAACGGAGGGAGTATACATCATGATAGCAATTCAAGTGACAACATATTAAATGTCATTTATAGATAAGTGTTTAATAATATAAGCCGATGATATGCAAATTATCCCTTACGCTTAATAATATTTCTCTATTTTTTCTTTAGATATATAATTACATATTTTCATATTTTTTAAAATTTTTTTCTATTTTTATACTTAAATTTTTTTCTAAATAAATGATCCTATACACCTCACACGTGCAAATATAGTTTGAATTGAATGTTGTATAATTTTTCTATCAAAAAACAGTTTTATAATTTTAGAAAAGTTTGAATTAAAGTTGTATTGGAGATTAAAATTTTACTAATGTGGATTGCTTTGACTTAAAATTTTTAATCTGATTGGTTAAAATTTGTTAAAGCTAATTTATAAAATTGATATGATTATTTTATTATAATTGTTTGGATTTCACAGAACATAAATCTAATAAAAATTCATACTGTATCTCATGTATATATATATAGACACACACACACAATACCATAACTTTTCTTTTCGGCCCATTACTGTCAATTAATTGGTAAAATCAAACATACACACCATAAATATCATATAAAAGAATAATGATTTTTCTAAATACATTAACCATTTATTATTTAAAGAGTGAAATGAACGTATGACAATTGTAATAATTGAAAATCAATCAGCATCGGCCTAATTTGCATCTAAATACATCGATGGCGATATTTAAGGGAAATAGAATTATTATACACACATAAATGAGAGATTAAAAAAGAAAATAATTTACCAAACAATTAGAACTTAATGATGTGGCCCTCCAGATTTCTTACTAATGTGGCACTCTATACTTCCCCAAATTTATACTTTTTTTAATCCAAAATATAAGTCTTATTTTTATTTTAAAAGGTTTTTTTTTAATATAAATCTCATTTGATAATTTCTGAGATATTAAATATTCTTTTTTCTATTTTATCCATATTTATAATTAAATATAAAAAGAAATTATAAATTTTAAATATAATACATCAAATGATGGTACTATTGAAAAATAATACATTTTTTTATAAATTTAATAAATAAAATTATTTTTTTATTTATATGTAATTAGTAAAATAAAACTTATATTTTAAACTAAATTATATTTTTTTTATAGATATATATATATAATAGATGTAATTTTTTTTTAATTTCATATCAGAAATTCAGAATATCAGATTCCGAGATATGAATTACTGTGAAATTCAAATAAATCTTGTTGATATTTATGTTTAGTCAACAGCATATACTTTATAGTTTATACTGGGAAAAGAAATTAGCACACTTCATAGACCAATACCAATTAATAATATAAGAGGAGCCAAAGTCAAAGACGTAGAAATCGAAACACTTGAAAAATCACAACCACGTGTGCTTCCTGGGATACTATGACCTATTCTCCGTCGCTAGTTCTGACCTCCGATTCGTTTCACATATAATTTAACAAAAGGAAGTTCAACTATTATGAGCAGCTTCTATACTGCAAATATTTATTTACATTTTATTATATATTTTATCAACTAGGCAACAGCAAATTTAAGAGAGACGTATGTCATCCTATCATATTTTGGGTGGCATAGTTGTGCGCTAATCTTTTTGAGAAATAAAAAATTATCTAAGTAGATTGTATCTCTATTAATAAGATATTTTTCATATATGCAGCTATCTCACCCTATTATATTACTTCATTCTTTCAAATGAATTATCATCTCACAGTTTTTTATGATTTTTTTAACAAAATATTTATTGTTATAAAATTTTAATATAATATTAATTATTTTCTTATTTTTTGCCCCTCATTAATAAAAATCGTGGTAAATAAGTATATGTCATCTCTTGAATTTTTTTTTGGTAAAAATGATAATTATATTAATATAAAAATATAATACACTCCAATTTCAAACATATATAAGAGAGGCTTTAAGTCAAAAGTATTTAAGTAAAATATTTTTTCACAAAAAATATTAATAAATTTTATCATAATTTAAGTTATTTAATGATTTTTTGACCTGTATTAAAAAAAACCTGAAACCACAACTACTTTAAAACATAGCAATTACTTTGTTACAAAATCTAATGTTTTTCCACGTGTACAACACGTTGTAAAATAAGTTTTCAATCATCCTAGTTTTTTTTTTTTGGCCAAAATCAGCCAGGTTTGAAATCCATATATTTGTTTAAGCAATGCTATATTTTAAATGAGATTAGCTAAAATAAGAGGAATTACATATTAATTATGAGAATTATTAGAAAACTACTGAAGTTGGTCCAATTTCAACCCTAAAATTAAATGAGGGGCAGATTTATCCATTCCCCACAATTTGAAAATTTTCCTATATTATATTATATGTAAATTTTGCATAGTAACAAAAATATGTGTAAAATACAAGTCAATTGTTCATGTTTAACCTTATCAACTAAGGTTAAATGACAAATCTATCCTAAAAGTATTTCTCATAGTTCAAAGAACCGGATCAGATCGATCGATAGAGCTGTCTACATGAGTCAAGCCTAACAAGCCAGCCTAAAAAGCCTGAAGAAATGAGCATATTAGACCTCAATTTTGAATGTTAAAATACAATTCAGACTTTTTTTGCTCGGTTCGTTTAGGCCCGGCTCGTGGCGGGTCGGCCCAGGTGAGCCATAGACCGACCTGAAAATCCCGTTTCTTTTTTTTCTTTTTTATTGTTTAAAATATTAAAAAATATATATTATTTTATTAATTAGTTATATATATATAAATTGTAAAATTTAAATATTATATTAGCTTTTGATGAATTATTATGATAATTAATTGTACTAATTTACAAAATTATATAAATTTTTAAAAAAAATTGAAAAATATTAAGAAAAAAAAACCCTACAGACTGGCCCGTGAGTCCGATTCCGTGGACTCAGGCTTGGCCCGAAACTATCCTGACTTGAAACTGTCCCATAACCGGTAAAACTAGTCAGAATCGATTCGATTCTTTTTTTTTTTTTACTTAAAAAAATGACAACTTTGGGCCCAAAAAAATGATTTCCAAGCCTATTAAGATATCTCAAAGATACCCAATATATTGTTTTTAACATAACCAAGAAAATTATCTTTATATAGGCCTCAACACACCATCTTTATTAAAACTTGAGCAATGTGGGACTTTCAAGTGTCAAATGATTTTTGTTTTTTCTTGTTTTCTTAAATATTTACTTACTTTTTTTTATTTTTTGAATTTTTTTCTCTATGTAATAACATTATTCTAATATTTGTAATATCTATTATTTATCTATACTTTAATTTTGAACTTCTTTATTTTAATTTAATTTTAATATGACTTTTAAAAGTACTTAATAATAAAGATTTATAAACTTCTCCTCTTCTAACTTTTTTCTTTTTCCTTCAAGTTTTGCTCATTTTTTATGTTATTTCTTTAATTTTTTTCTTTATGTGATAACATAATTTTAATCTTTGTTATGTCTATTATTTATCTATATTTTAATTTTAAACTTTATCATCTTAATTTAACTTTAATATGGCTTTTAAAAATGTTTGATGATAAAGATTTATATCATTTTTCTTATCTAAATTTTTTCTTCAATCTTTGTTTTTTTCTTTTATTTATTTACATCATTTTAATCTTTATGATACATATTAATTACAACCGTATACCCTGATCTGACCATTGAACCTTGAATTGCTACTTTGTCCGGTTCAGTTTTCTTAACATTGGTATTTCCTAGGGAGATATGTGCATCCTAAACAAGCTTTTAGAGCACCGTTACTTACTATATTTTAAAATCGGAGCAATTTAACCCAACACTAAATATTAAAGTCTTAATGTCGACCATTAGTTAGAGAATGGATCAATTTTTTTAACTTTAACATTGACTGTGAGTGTATGATGAAATTGTTCCAATTTTGAAACATAGTAACATTGCTTCAAAAGTTTATTTCCCATAACTCATTGATAAATACTTCTAAGGTAAATTTGTTTATTAACCCTATAAACTAAACACATTTATCCATATATTGCATGAACCTTAAGATAAATTATATTGTTCATGACTTACAAATATTGTCACTTGCTATAAATTTTAGAACTTATATTGATGGTTAAGGAATCACCACCCAACAAGATGCTATGGTGGGATCCCCACATGAAATGGGGATCATTTGCGGCCACCTTTAATGGAAAATTAGGGGGAAAAGAACCTTTTATATGAAAATTAAATAAATTGTCAAAACAATAATGACATAAAAAAACCAAAACAAAAAATTTGTGGGTAAAATCTACATTTCATCCTCTCTCCCCCTCCTTCCAGGGGGCCGGGGGGGGGGGGGGTGTTGTGCGTCTCGCACACCTCCTTCTAAATACATTACATGCATTCATGTTTTGTGAAAATAAAGCACTCCAGTTACAAATTTTAAGCTGATTAGGCTTTATAGTTCAGTAGGCAACTTAACCACAACCCATCTTTTAATAATGCATAAAGTTAGTGTTTGGCCCAAGCATAGGACAGCTATGGAACAGATATAGCAAACAATGTTATTCACCCAAAAAGAAAAAAAGGTAACATTGTACTCCCTTGAATCCTTGATGTATGATCTTTTTTTTTTTTTGGCTTTTAGCTAGCTGATATAAGAGTCTTTTTAGAATATCTTCATGGTCTTTATTCTTTGATATAGGAGCCTTTTTAAAAGATTTTCATGGTTCTTAGTATAAGGATCTTTGTAAAATTTAATGAAGTATTAACATATAATTTCTTCAAATATTTTTAATAATTTTAACTCTTTCCCTCCAACTACTAATATGAGACGGAGGTTAATGATTTTTATTAAGGATATTTTAAAATATTATGGTAATTTTTGATAAAATTAAAACTTCTAATTAATTTTATCCACTTGTGTCAAATTTGATTAAAAAGTATCGAGAAGTACTATGCAGAGGTTCAATTTCTTGTAGATCCTAGTGGCAATTTATATTATGAAAAACTATGAAGTACAACATGATGGGACAGACACAGCCCAAATAATAATCATGTTTATCATACACAATTATATTTTACATACAATAATATGCCTGGACACCTCAACCGGTGAGTCTGGTCTGTCTTCTTTTCCCATGGGATGATTCAATGGCTGACTACTGAAGAAAAGCACATCTACCATAACCATTCATTCCTAGAACTCACAGCTTTGAAGTGAGTTGGCACAAGTGGCACGGTCCCATAAAGCGATATTAAATCATTCAGACATTTGTCTCTGCTGTCACTTTGCCCTTTCAGATTGCTTATGCCAGATACCCCCATCTCATAGATTTGGCCTGCACATTTCGTTCATGTTTTGAATTAACATTAATTGCATCAAAAGATATTTACAGTCGTACAATGCAATGTTATCTATTCCCCCCATCGCAACACTGACCCAGAAAAATAAAATAAAATATAGAAAGATCAAGGAAGTTGAGTTATAGAGTAATGGATAAACAAGTAATAATTGGCTGGCTTTCGGAGACCAAATATGTAAATTTCCCCAACAAAGGAAGAAACAGAATTATTAGACCGTTCTAGAACATAAGAGAAGACATTTCTTTTTTGCAGGGGTGGCGTTGGCCAGGAAGTGAGTGTGCTTCTGGGCAGAAAGATCTAATGCATGGTAATTTCAACCAACATTTTAATGTGATTAGGCAAGGCTATCAATTAGACTCTACATTTAATATGTTACATATAGTAGAAGTTCACTCGAATTCATGTAGTTTATAGTAAATAAACATTGCTGTGAAGAGTAAACTATGAAACACAGACACTTCTATAGAAGACCCTAGTTTGTGTTGGTGGAACATTCCATATGATACTCCTGGAACTGGGATTTGCGATTAAAATTTTAATATTTACCATTTCTTAGATATTTTATCAAAACGCAATTTAGGCATATCTTATGCAGTTAAGCATCTGTAAACATACCGATTTATGTTTCACACATAAATATTAATATATATATATATATATATAAAGGGCCAGTTTATTTAAGCTTTTTTTTTAAAAAGCGATTTTCAAATTGTTAAAGTGATTTATTGTTTACATATTTTATGAAAACTAGAAGTTATTTTTCGTTTGATTACAATTTTAAAAGAATATTTCTTTACTTAAAAAGTGCTTTAGTTCTTCAGAAGCTATTTAAAATAGCTTCTGAAAATAATAAGAAAATTATTTTTGTCAGCTTCTAATTATTTTCAGAAGTTCAAACAAAACATCTTAAAATATTTAAAAAAATGTGATTTTTTCACAAATTAAGCTGAAACAAAGGACCCAAAATCTTTAGGGCCCTTATCTATGACGTGTTGAGTATACTGGGTAGTGCCAAGTCATCATGTGCCCATTGTAAAGTATCCCATCTCCATATCTTTGAACATGCTCAGTAGGCTGAGGTTGGCATGATTTTTGGGTAGGTATAACTGTTCAAGTATAATTTTCAACTCCAAAGCAAACAGAGCATTGGGCAGAAGGAAACTTATAGTTCTACAACTCTTTTTATAAAGTGAAGGATTTATTGAAGATCAGAGAGAGAAAATAAAAACCCCATGGCCTTAAAGAGTTATTGTTCAGGGACACCACAACATTATGCCAAAAAGAAAGGAAGTTACCTTTAACCCAAATTGGAGGAGCACCCGTAGCATTAGCAACAAGAAAAGACATTGCAATGTCTTCACAGTTTCTGTTGATGAAGGAAAAAAGTTTGAGAAACCAAGAGTGCAAAGATATAAGAAATAATGAGAAGAAATGCCTTTTAAAAGAGGCAATTAATCATTTATCTTACCTCGCCCTAGAAACATAGTCTTGAATTGGCAGGGGCATACTGTGAGTGTATAAATCCAAGTATTTCCTGTGAAAGCATGCCGCTTTTGAGAGAACCATGCTATAACTGCCCCTCCCCCAAACTGACCACCACCCCCCATATCTGTAATATGCAACATTATTTTGCTGTATTATACAAAAGTGAAATTTATCAGACACAATAGGCAGACTAACATAAAAATTTATCTGAACGGTATAAATCACAGTTTAAACAGGTCACTGTGTGGAGAATTGCCATGAAATTGATGGCCTACAGCAATTTTCTTTTCTTGTTTATAATTATTAAATAATAGTGAATATAGCAATCCACCAAAGTTTCTTGATAACCTTGAAACCTTTTATAACAACACTTGCCTAGCATCTATCTCTAAGAAACACTCTTCATCCTTTTTCACTCTAGCAGGCATTTTCTCTCGTTGACCACCATCATAATGACAAACCACAGGGCCAGTCAGAAAAGTTCTATGACTTTCGTATAGGCATTCTGATTATTATTATTACTATTATTGTTAATTTGTTATTGTTCTTATCATTATTATTGTAATTATTTATCACCTCGTCTCCTTGTATTTTTAAATGAATAAAAGTAATGCTGTCGACTTGCATCACCCCGAAAAAGTTTGCAAAGTACATTTTTGCATTCCTCTACTTTTTCAAAGAAAAAATACAGTCCCGTGACAGGACATAATAGTGCATCATCCAAAGCATTGAGATTTATTGGTTCAGGAAGTCAACTGCAATGAGTTCAGGTCCCAGGTGGCTTCAAGCAAAATGTTGGAGAACAAAACATATTAGCATCACCTCACCTGAGAAAGTAACAGGCGCAGTTTGGTGATGACCAAACATGCACAATACAAAAGTTTGCTTTCTGTGTTTCTTTCCATATTTAAGAAATAGGAGGAATAAAAACAGATCATAGCAGTACAATTTGTATTTTAAAATCTTTTCAAAGAAACAATATTTAAAAAATAAATCAGTCACAAGTAAGATGATACTCGTTATTAAAGGAACAACCCAAAATAGACAGGAAATCTAGACATGGGTCCATAAATCATTGTCCTGCCAGATATGTCAAAAAGTAAAATATGATAACAATTTTACTTTTGCAATCCTTCCTCTCCCATCTATCCACCTCTCAAGTCAAGCCCTGTGATTATGCATCATATAATCAACACAATGATCACAGAATCCGTATCAATGAAGTGCACCTTATTTTCTCCACCCTTAGAACTACACCTTTCTTATGGAGCTCCAAACAAACAATGATGCGCTCATTTGAATCATATGATCATTACGATCTTAATGTCCAGTATAAATTAGAGGGTTTATCATATAACCATAGAACTTTGGGCGTTAGTATCTCACATGCAAGCAGTATTCTCATTTTTGACAATTATTTTTCTAACAAGCATTTATTTATTCCTTCTGTTAGAAATAAAAAAAAAAAGTACAGGTCAAGAAGACAGTTCTGGAAAACATTATGCAAAATACAGATATATATATATATATATATATTAAATGCTGAATGCTAACCTCTTCGTCCAGCCAGTGCATTCGAGGAACAAACCCCACCATTGTGGATGGAGCACTTTGCCAGACAGAGAAAGCAAAATCTAGCGTTGAGCATGGAACAATCACGTCATCATCAACAGAGAAAATTGCATCAGTTCGAATATCATCTATTGACTTGAACCTGCCAAAATTATCTCCTGCATTGACGTGAAATCTTAAGTTTGGCCCATCATATCTCCGTGACTTTGAAACCACAATCTTCTTAAGATAGGTTTTCAAATCTTCAGATGGTGGTTGGCTTGCGCTCCACACTACATTAATAGCATCAGTCCCAAGACAAGATGCATAATGAGGAACTGCTTGCTTGAGAAGAGATTTTTGCTTCCAAGTGTTCATAAGCACAGTATATCTGCCCCTGAATTACACATAACACTAGAAGTCAAGTACTACAAATGAATACAAAAGTTTACAATCATGTATTCAACAGAAGGAAGAGCTGCATTTTTACATCTGTAAATGCAAGGCATAACCAAGCTGGAAGATAAAAACCATTATTTTCCAAAATTTATCACCTTGCAATTGTTACTCTAACATCAAGGCTATTTTTATTTAACCAGAAACTTCAAATTATTTCTAATACTATCCTCTGTCCAAATACAACAGCTCTCAACAAAATATGCAGACAAAATGATCGACTTATCCAAATCCACCATCACAAGGTTGCATCCGAATTTCAGATTTTGTCGAGTGATCATGCTCATGTTTGTGTCATCATGTGTCAAGTCAATGTCCATGCTTAGGCTCTAAAGGTCCACAATTCCACATCTGTCTATATAAATCAATAAATACGTCTTTAGGAAAACTGTAACTTTTTTTTGCCAACAGAAAAACTTGTATTTTGTTAATTACCAGAACATGTACATGAAATCTACAGAACAGATAGGTGCATCCGTGTTTTCTTCCGGGAAATATTTATGCCGTTATGTTGTATTGTTGTATAAAATAAAGCTGCTAGTTGAATGAAGTGGCATTCCTGCATTGCGTGTCGTGTTGGCACGAAGCACTGGGCGTCAATCTCCAGTCAAAACTTTTAAGGATAAGTGGCACTTAAACCAGGATTGAATTCTTAAAGATGATAATTTGCCACTAGAACAGGAGAGGATCCATGGTGCATTAGAATACAATTTATAGTACACTAGAGGAAAGAATTTACAACAACTCGAAAATTTGAAAGATGAGAATCTCTATTTTTAGAACTCCATTTCGGCAAATCCAAATAAAATAAAATAAATAGGAAAATAGCCGGTAGCGTCAATCAAACAGATCCAGTAACAAAAACCAAATCACTCAAGATAAATGGTGAACGCAAAACTAACTAAACAGAAAAAGAGAACTTCGTTTAGGACAAGTTTTACCTTGATGGAGAAGAAACTGATGAAAGGTAGTGAGGGTTCCATCCCATCCAAGAACTCAATCTGAAAGTTACAACCACGACGACGGAGAGAGCGCATAAGACCAAAAAGAGCTTGGTTTTGGCTATACCAAGCAAATGTATAGCTCGTCGAAGGGAAAGCCACGAGCGGTTACCATAGGCACCTCTATTGGCAGCTTTCTCCTTCGCCGGAGAGTTTAAGCTGTCATTACCGTCGACGAATTTTCCGGTGTCACGAATCGCTAAAAGATTTGACATAATTCAAGATCCATTCAGTGAATGCTGGAAACAGGGTTGATTTTTCTTCGCAATATTCGGGTTGAACACTTCAGAGCTTGAGTCGAAGACGCGGTGACGGCGTGACGCAGTCACTGGTCTAAACGACACGCCGTCTATTGGGATCATTCAATAGACAACGAACGCCACTGACTCGAAATCCAGGCCTTGTATTATGGTTTTTTTTTTGGTGGGCCGAACTTGTATTAGGGCTAAAAATACATGAATAGGATCTCTCTTAACAATATAATATTTAAAATAATATATTAAATTTAAATAATTTAATATTTGTAGTTTAGACAAATTCTAGAAAAAGGTGTCATTTTTTCGGCCAACTATATAGTTGTGTTAAAAATTTATTAGAAGAGCTTTGTTTTTTTTTTTAATATTTCCCAATTCATCCCAAATTAATTAAAATTTATATAATTTTTTAGAAGCTAAATGATTTATTATTTTTTTTAAAAGAAAAAAGTGTCATTTTGACAGCTTGACTTCGAAAAATTTGCTTAAATTATGCCTTTTTTTTCTTTTGGTGGAAATGATGTATTGTCTGGACAAGTTTAAGTTTCTTTGAAATGTTTCAAAGAAGATGAGAAGATGGGAAGGTATCAACAAGTTTTTATGGGAAGGTAAATCTACTTAATGAAAGCAGAATTTAATTGAAAGACTTTACTTTAAAAGATTAAAAATGGGAAAGAACACACTCTTAGAAACTTAGTCCCTCCGTCCCATATTATAGGGTAATAAGTGGATTTTTTTTACATCATATTATAAGTTAACATAGTTTTATTTACAAATTTTACCCCTCATTAATGTAATGTCTGATATTATAAATTGTGTTAATTAATTATATTTAATAGATATAAAATAGAGATTTTTAGATTTTTTTTTAGGAATTTAAGAATTTTATATATTTTTCTTGGTACGTGTGAAATCACACGTATTACTTTATAATTTGAAATGGAGAAAGCATAAAAATTTACTTTAAACCATACTACTAATATCAATTTAGTTTCCAGCCCAAATTATTTTTCTCGACCAATATGATTAAGGCATGCAGTTGAGGCCATTTACCTAATAACGTAAGGCAAATTCAGGCGTGAATTACGGCCAAAATGACATCATTTTCAGGTTAGAAAGAAATCAGATTTTCCAAAAAATATTATAACAAAATCTTATATTTTTACTATGAAGAACTCTTTATTAAATCAAAAGCTTTAACAAAAATAATTATGTGAAATCTAAAAAATAATTTTCAGGAACAAATATTTTGAAAATTATAAATTACAAAGTTGGGTCAATATTAATACTATTATTAAGTTGGGTGAAAATTCAAAAGAACTTCCTGTGCTTCAGCTTGCTAAATGGGCCACAGTTTTAGTTAAGAGTATGATTTATATGGGTACTGGGTCCAAGACTACCTTGATATAAATCAGTATTATTCTTTTGGGCTGATTCTTTTCTATCCTTTGTCATTTACATGACTTTTTTTCTTTTTTTCTTTTTTTTACCAACCTCTTTTACATAAACTTAATTATTAATCCTTAAAAAGTTGAAGAAGGAATATTCAACCAAGGTTTCTTCTTTAGAATTTAAGAAACAGAAACTCATTTTTGGCTTAAAATTGGAAAGCAAGTAATTTGAAAAGCTTGAGTATAATTGTTCACATGATTTTAAAGAACTGGTTATTAATTCAAATTTCAGCAAGCTGAGTATTGGTAAAGGAAATTCAAAAGGTTATTTATTAGACTTCTAGGAGCTAAATTCAATCCCTCTACTATGGTTTTTCAAGACTAACAATAGGAATAATAATTTTGGTCTCAATTTTGTGGGATTAACATATAATTGAGAATAGTCTTGAAGATGAATCAAATGCTTAGGTCTGTTTGGCGTTTGGAATGACCGGGAATGGAATACGTGAGAATGAAATGGTAATCACTATAAGTTTATTTGGTATAATATTATTAGGGATATAGAAAAAAATTTAAAAATAAAGTGATTAAATAAAAATAAATATAAATGGATTAAAAGGGTTTGTTTGATCCAATTTCTAAAGAGTTTAAGAATGAAATTCTGAATTCTACTCTAAAGGTAAGACTGTTGGTTGCATAATAAAGTGGGAATCTAGATTTGATATGGAATAAGGACACCCAAAAAAATAGGAAATGAGAATTACTATTGAAGATTTAGATGATGAATTGTGGGAGAGTATATCTTTCCTCTTCACTGCTTCTCATATTTATTGATAGTTAGGTAAAATTCAAAATACATCAACTCCTAAAATCTCCGAGATATTGGGTAATCTCGGTGATTATTTAGTTAAAGTAGATTAATTCAAACAATTATTCTAAACTATATCTAAAAACAAATTGTAACAGAACAAATAATAAATATTAAATAGTAAATAATAAATTATGAGAAATAAAGAATATCAACACTCTCCCTCATGCTAGTGAATGAATATTTAGCATTCCTAGCTTGGATTTGAGACCTTCATAAATAACTCTAGACAAGGCTTTGGTGAGAATATTTGCCACTTGGCTCTTGGATGAAACATGACTAAGGCTGGTTAGTTTTGAGTCAATCTTTTCTTTGATGAAGTTTCTATCCAGCTCCACATGTTTTGTACGATCATGATGAATTGGGTTATTAACAATGCTTATTGTAGCCATATTGTCATAATATACTTTCGTAGGTTCTTGCATAAGGAATTTTATTTCAACAAGTACTCTATACAACCACATTTCTTTTCATCATTTCTTGTTGCTACAATATCATTTACATAAACAATGAGTATTATAATGAAACCAGGCTGAGAAGTCTTTGTAAATAAAGTGTGATCAGCTTGTCCTTGGATATAACCATATCCTTTTATTATAGTAGCAAACCTATCAAACTATGCCCTAGGTGATTGTTTATGGCCATATAAAGATTTGTTAAGTTTGCATACCTTGTTCTTTTCTAACTTGACTCCAGGAGGACTTCCATGTATTCTTCTTCTGTAAGATCTCCATTCAAAAAAGTATTCTTCACATCAAATTGATGTAGTGGCCAATCTAAGTTCATAGCAATTGACAATAACACTTTGATGGTGTTTAATTTAGCCATTGGAGCAAATGTTTCTTGGTAGTCAACTCCATAGGTTTAAGTAAAACCTTTAGCAACTAGTAGAGCCTTGTGCCTATTTATGCTTCCATCTACATTATATTTGATTTTGAATATCCACTTGCATCCAATTATCTTCTTCCCTTTAGGTAAATCCACAATTTTCCAAGTGCCACTCTTTTCAAGTGCTTTCAATTCTTCTTCCATGGCTTTCTTCCATTTAAGACTAGGCAAAGCCTCATTTACATTTCGGGGAACTTTGTCATTTGAGATATTAGTAATAAAACACTTATAGTAAGGAGATAGTTTATCGTATGAAATAAAATTACTGATAAAATGTAATGTACATTTTCTTACCCCTTTCCTCAAAGCAATGGGTAGATCATTTATATTTTTTGTCACTGGTTCTGTTACTAGTTTTGCCATTACTTGCTCCTCATTTAAGGATGTTGGAGTGTGCTCTTGGTAATGCTTCATCGGATTGGAGATAAGAACATGCTCACTTCTTTTCTTCATGTCTGCCATCCTTGTTTATTCACATTTTCTGAATGTATTGTTGGCTGCATCGGAGGAGATTTAGACATCTATGATTCATGAGGATTTTCTGCTTCATGCACTCTCTTTTTCTGTTGGTGTTTCCATTAAACCTGAACATTCAGATGTAGAACTAGTCTTTTGACAAATAGAACTAGGTTCATATATAGAATTAATCTCAGGAACAAGCCAAAAATTTGATTGTTTAGGTTCAACTTCTAACTCCCATTCACTCATACTCTCCCCCTAAATGGGTGTTTTTTCATATAAAGGAGTATTTTCAAAATATGAGACATCCATAGTGACTAATGTGCATTTAGTACTAGCACCATAGCACTTATACCCCTTGTTGTTATATTAGGACCCCAAGAAAATGCATTTCACCGCCTGTTTGCCAAGTTTATCCCTCTTATACAGATGTACAAAAGCTATGCAGCCAAAGATTTTGTAAGGCAGTATGTTAAGAAAACTAGAACTATTTGGAAATACATGCAAAAGTCTAGCATATGGTGTTTGAAACTTCCAAATTCGAGATGATATTCAATTGATAAGGTAAGTAGCAGTAAGTAAGGTATCATCCCAATAGGTTTTAGGTGCATTTGATCCAATAAGCAAACACCTAATTGTGTTAATTAAGTGCCTATTCTTACGTTCAACAACTCCATTTTGCTTAGGTGAATTCACACATGAATTTTGATGTATTTTGCCTTTTTCTGCCATAAATAAGTTCATAGATGTATTAAAAAATTCTATTCCATTGTTTGACTGAAGAACTTTAATGGTAGTTTAAATTACGTACTTACTATAGTTTAGAAATTCACAAAAAAATGATAAACCTTTTATTTCTCTTTAAAGAGAAAAGCCCAAGTAATTCTTGTATGATCTTCAACAAAAATGATAAACCATCTATAATCGTTAATATCCCTGCTAGAAGGTCCCCAAACATTATTGTGAATTAATGAGAATGGTTTAGATGGAACATAAGATTGAGATGGGTAAGTTCTAGTGTATTTGGACAACTAACATACTTGACATGGAAAAGACTATGGTACATTTTCCTCATATACGGAAAATTTGGATGTCCTAATCTATAGTGCCAGAGCATTATATCACTCATGGCTAAAAGTGCTATTTTATTCTTCTCTTTACTTTTATTCCAACTTTCCTTTATGTGTCCAAGTTTGCTGTAATGATCACACATAGGTCTATTACCTTTTCTCTGCCTTTGATCATGACCATTGCCCCCACGAACTACTAGAGTAATGTTTTTAGCATTTTGGGATTGAGTTTGAGTACTTGTCAGCGGTTTCTTTTTGCTCTCCTCCTTTCTCACAACGAAGAATACTTCTTTGAGAATAGGCAGCTTCTCAAAATCCATAATTCTACTCATAAGATCATCAAAACTAGGATTGAGATTGAGTAAGAATTTATAAATTCTTTTTTCTTCTTTGTGAGCACGATATTTATCCTACATCACTCAAACACGACCAAACTTGATGTTCATAGAGATCCTTGTAACCAGTGCCTCATTAGGGTGTTTTAATACTCGATAACACATAATGAGCCTTGACAAGAATCATAAAGAAAGGCTTCAATATAGAGAATTGCTACATGATTTTTCTGAGATGAGTACATTTCCTTAACTGTTGTCTATACATTATATGCTATTTGATACATCATGAAATTGATGGAAATCTCTGGGCTCATGGAATTGATAAGCAATGCTAGTATCATATTGTTTTCTTTTTCCCAAACATAGAATTTCATATCATCTAGGTCAAGTTTCTTGGCTTCATCTGACAAATATTTGTACTTGCCCTTCCCTGTTACAAAGAGTTTGACACTCGAGCTCCACTGTAAGTAGTTTTGCCCATTTAAACAATTTGAAGTAATCACTAACGATCTAGTCTCCCTCGCGTTCGGCCTTTGAGGACTTATAACTAGAATTCTCATCAAAACTTGACTGATTCCTGATGAGGAGCTATCATCCTCCTTGCCTGTAGTATTTAGAACAATGTTGAACTTAATCATCTTAGATCAAGATTGCAAAGCTTTGATACCATGAAGATTTAGATGAGGAATCATGGAAGAGTATATCTTCCCTCTCTGCTGCTTCACATGTTTATGGATAGCTAGGTAAAATCCAAAATATATCAACTCCTAGAATCTCCAAGATATTGGGTAATCTCGGTGACTATTATGTTAAGGTAGACTAATTCAAATAACTAATCTAAACTATATCTAAAAACAAATTATAACAAAACAAATAATAAGTACTAAATAGTAAATAATAAATAAATGAGAAATAAGGAATATTATCAACCACCTTGACCTCTATCTTTTCTTATTCCCACTTCTAAGAATTCTTTTCTAAACCAAATTTCCCTTCTCCACCAACCTTATCTTCTTCACTTTCATCCTGCTCCTTCGCCTTTGACTTTTTCTCCTCCACTAACCTCCTCACCTTCTCCACCAACACCATGGTCAAAATTGATTTCGATGACATCTAATTTCATTTTCAATTTTAATGGCTGATATATTCCATTTCATTCCATTCTTAGTCATTTTAGAAACCAAATGGGCTCTTATTGCATTTGATCACTTCATCAATTGGTCTCTTATCTTCAACGGGACAAACCATACCATTTGGAAAATTATAATGATACCATTTATTTAATTTTTACAATATGCTGATTCGCAGGTTTTATGAATCATTGAAAGAGGATCCTCACATCAACATCAATATCATGATCAATATAAAATATAAAAAACTATACAAAGTCACATTATTCACATGTTGTATTTAAAAACTATTCAAAATGAATGGGATGGAAAGGTGGGTCATGAGGAGGAAGACAAAACTGTTTAACGAGTGGGATGGATAGGATGATAGAAAGTTAGGAATCAACTATAAATTCAACAAATATAGATATCCAGATGCAAGGATCAATGTGCATGAACTATATATTCTAGACAAATATGATGAAAGAATCAATATCAATATTAATATCAACATAACAAAAATTATAGAAAGTCACACTATTCACAAATGAATGGAATGAAGAGGTGGATCAAGGGGACGAGGACAAAAATGTTGATGAGTGGGATGGATATGACAATAGAAAGTTTGGAATTAGTTGTAGGTTCAACAATGGGCCAGTTAAGAAAAATTCAAAAAGTTATCCAGATGTAAGGATCAATATACATGAACTATATATTTAACACGAATATGATGAAAGAATTAGAGATATGGTTCCAGAGAGATTGGAAAAAGTCATAAATGTGTATGTTCTTTTTTTTCCCAACTAATCATATTCCACAAGGAAAAAAAAGAGAGAAGAAGAAGACAATAACAAATAAGGAAAAACAAAACACCAAGTACTTCAACTAGTAGATTGTGTGCTCACAAGTTTGAAACCAAATTTTAGGATTGAATATAATTATTGTAATAGCAGGATGTTGATTGATTACCTAATTTTAGTTTGAATGTTTCAAGTTATCTCTATTTTGAAATATCTATATAGTAGACATTAAATGTTCCCAAATGTATCACTTTAAATGTAGAAAGTTGGATGCATGATTTGTTAGCATTTTTATTATCATATGTGGATAAGCATAATTAATTAATAATCAATTTAATTACCATATTAATATTTAGTGATCATATTTAAATTGACTAAGGACAATTTTGCCACTTATCAAAATAGACATTTCGTATATCAGTAAGGTTTTGATACTGTTGATAGATAGCTAGATTCCTTAAGCATATTGCCTTGAGTTCAATCCTTAGTTGTATGTATGAAAATGCCTTACTGAGAGAGGTAAAATCCACTTTATTGATTTTTACGTCTCAAATTGATTAGGGGATACGCTTGATGTTCACAAAAAAAGAGACATTCAGAATATTTAACAAGAGACTTAGGGCATGTTTGACAACTGTTTCCAAAACAATTTTTTTGTTTTTAAAAATAGAAAAGCAAAAAAATATTTTTGGTAAACTTGTTTTTTTATAAAATGTTCTGGAAAACAGAAAAATAAAATAACAGAATACTCAGAACACCGTTAAAGTGTTTTATAGTTTTTGTTCTGGAAAATATAAGAAAAGGTGAAAAATACCTACCTTACTAATGATAAAGTTATAAATTTTAAATAACTCATTTAACACTTACTAGTTATGATTTTAGTAATAATTATTCAAACAGATTTTTTTATTTTCTTGTTATCAAAACTTGTTCTCAAAAATAATTTTGTAAAACTGTTTTAAGAACAATAAAATAGAAAACGCTGTTAAATAGGCCATTATTCTTCAATACTCTAGCCTCTAGTCTCTCTTGTCATTTCATTTTTCCTCTTAAATGGTCCAGGTAGTTGCTCATTCTGCTCTCCAATATCACTCTTGTTGTAGGGATGGATTAACTAGTAGAAAAAAACCTTTCTAGAATGGTTGTCATATAATTGTAGAAGTGGAGGTCATAGAAGTATGATTTTCTAGGACGGCTCTACAACCTTTCCAGAAAATTCCTTTTAGGATGGTTGTGGCATATAACAGTCTTAAAAGGAACTATTGTGCACAATAGTCCTGAGAAGTTCATTTTCCAAGGCTGTTGTATGCCACAACTGTTCTAGAAAGTTGGAATTGTTTTTTTAAAAAATAAATTTGCAATTGTATATATTTAGCCGTACTAAACCCACTGATAAAAAAACATATACAAGACACATCAATTTTATTAATACAATCACTAATCCATATACAACAAATTGGAATTATAATCAATCTAATGTAAATCTAGTTTATTTACTTCAAATGGAATCCAATCTCCACCAGTGGAAAAAAGCATATCTAAGACTACATTTTAGAACGGTCAATTAAAAAATCATTCTAAAAAATGTGACCGGTGGCATTTTTGTAAATAAAAATATCAATGATACAATTTTTTTAATAGTTACACAAAGCATCATTCTAGATTTTAATTTCTAGAATGGTGGAAATATTCATGCTCCTAAAAATATTTAATTTCCATAACTGTGTCTTATTTCACCACACTGGAAAGGTATATTTTAGTATAAAAAATTAAATTTTTTTCTCCAAAACACAGATAACTTCACTCTCTATCACTCCAAATTTTTGCTCTTCCTCACGACAAACCCTTTTTCCCTTGCGGCAAACCCATTTTTGGCATCTCTCCCGTTGGTGCTCTCTCCTCTTCTACCGTTAATGCTGTCTTCACTAGCGAATCGTTAAGCTTTGCTACACTAGCGAGTCCTTCATCTCTTCTCCACCATCAATGCTCTCTCGCCTTACCAATATCGATGACATCACCAACGGAAGCAAAGTTTTGTTGTTGGCCTTGCTTCTTTGTTCTATCACTTCTCTAGTGAGTTTCATTGTTCATCTACCTCTACCCCACTTTCGTCTTACCAATATCGGTGACATCACCAATGGAAGCAAAGTTTTGTTGTTGGCCTTGCTTCTTTGTTCTGCTGCTTCCCTAGTGAGTTTCATTGTTCATCTACCTCTACCCCACTTTCATTCTATTGGGCGTTCGATTTTCTCCTATGTAGTGAATGAAATTTGATTTGGATCTGCCTGTGATAAAACTCATTTCCCTACAAAACCTTATGACAAGCCCAAGCTAATTTCAAACGGCAAGATGACCAACAGAGCTTTTTTGATTTATGTTGAGGGTTTTTTAGGGGTTTCTATTTCTTTTGAATCTTATGACTTAATAGAGCAAATATCTAAATCAGTATATTTAGTTACCCTAATCAATTAGGTTTTGTGGTTAACTATTTTCCTAATTATGTCTATTCTTAGATGTAGGTAGAATATATCTTTGCCACTGCACTGGATAAGCCTAACACATATAAGATAACCATGGGTCACAGGGAAAAAGAAACCAAAATAGATATATTCATAATGGCTCCCAACAAGCTCCATAACTATAAGCTCCACCACCATACCTCGCTCTCACTAATCTAGATTTGTGCTTAATATAAACATGTTTAAAGATAATTTATTCACCCATGTTTTTTGTTACAAAAATAGAGTTAAATAGGGTATTCTTAATTAGATTTCTTTCATTGATCTAAGGTCTAAAAGTTGCATATTTCTGCCACATTCTTGGGTTTTCAACAACGCCATATATAAATTGTCTTTTGTATTTTTCCTCATTTGTTTCTTTCTTTTTTTTAAATATTTTTTACTGCTACTTAAGCAAGCATTTGGTGAGACATTAGAAATAAAAATACTAATAACATTAGATATCATAGGATTGGGAGGAGTAGAGGTAGCAGTATAAGAATATGATAGTGGAGGTTTGATGCCATGTGTATATTTCTTCCAAAAATGGAGTCCTAATATATAAATATATATACAACATATATACATTCTTGGTAAGAAATCCAAGAGAAGGCATTTTACAAATATATTATTGGTTTCTGCTTTGGAGGAGGAAATTCAAGGAGATTTCGAGTAAGTGACATTTTTAGTGACTTTTTAATATTGCTGTCAATTCTGATCAATTATTTGTTCTTTATCTAAATTATCCTTGCAAGCTCATCTTTCCTTAATTATGGAATTTTTATTTAGCCATTTGGGATGATATGGTAAAATGAGCTCATAAATCTAGTTACTCATTTCATTTCAGAGCTTAAATTGATGAAGGGATTTCACCTGCTTAAAAAAGTGATTGCAAGTTAATTTTCATTCTCTATTTTTTCTCCATAATCATTTCATTTTGTATCATCTTCTTGGGTTGTGGTTATATTCAACATTTTAGTTTTGGATTGTTATGGTAAATTAACAGTTTTCCTTACATTATGGAATTGATCTTTAGAATGTTGAATAAGTTCATATCATCTGAATTGTTCTTTTCTTTTTTTTATTGCCTTTTCTACTTGGTTACTGAAATGAGTTACTAAATTACATTAGGGGATTAAATTAAAATAGTTAATTTCTTTTCCCAATTTGGGATATGATAGAAAGAATGATCTTATTTATCAGTGCAAGATGGACCTTGTAGAACTTCTTCATTATCAAATATTCTACTTAAGTTTTGAGACTAGGAATACATAGTATAAGATCTCTTTTAGGTTCCAAATATCTCATAATTCTGCATTATGTTACTTGATTTTATTGTTTTTTTTGTGTTTTTGTGGACCAATGGATTCCAAATTTCTTTTTAAAAGCTTCAACTCACTTGCGTTTTATATCAATATTGTTTTACTATACAATCTTGGGTGTTAAGTTTCATTGTCTTTGGTGGGAAAAGAGGAGAGAATAACATGTTTTGCTTTCCTTACAAAGCATGCCTGCCAAGTGCTTGGCGAATTGCTTGATAGGGAGTTCATTTGTTTATAGTATAGGTATAGTAGCAAACTGTGGATTATTCTCATTCTCCTTCGTTCATAGGACTTGGTGTTATTTTTATTCTTGTTTAATGTGCCATTGGATTTCAAGCCTTCTTATTTAATACATGGCTGGTGAAAATTTCAAGTTTCATTCAAGAACATTAATTTGTTGCAAAACTTAATTTTGCCTTGCTTCCTTTCAAGTTATGGTTCCTATGCATTTCTAGTTTCTTCTTCATTCTATCTTGCTGCCAAAGGGATTATTCATATAGGGGTGGATGTTAATTCTTCCACTCGTGAAAAGAAAAGGAAAAAGTAGTTTGAAACTGTAACAACCATAGATAGAACCTTCACTTGATCAATTGTTCAAGAAAAAGGAAAGTTTCCAATGCCACATTACAATAGCACACAACCTCACACGTAAGCTACTCTTGTCTTGCTCCTTGTTCAATGTTTTTGTTTATCTTTTTAAACTATTATTACCAAAGTGATGTGATATTTGATCAATTAAACTCAAATTCCAGCATATGGACAACAAAAAAATTAGAGTTCATATTCAGCAATGGCTATCTAACTCATTTTAATAAATTAAGAATCGCATCTCCTTCATTTGTATAATTATCTTCTATATGTGCTCAGTATTATTATATTTCGTTATATTTTCAATGCTTGTCCCTTGCAATCATATCATAATAGTGGGTCACATTATCATTGGCTTAACACAATAAACTCTTTAAATGATGTGTTCTATTTCTAGATATATGATGCAATGGCTAAATACCTTTTACTTGCAATTGTAGCTACAGCATCAATCTTAATTAGTAAGTTTTAGCTTATGGAATCAACGTAACTATGTAAAATTAGCTATAATGACTACTGCTATTGTACAGGATAGAGATTTTCTTTATTGATGTATCAGACAAATATACGATTCCTTGTTAAAGTTTTTAATCAAAAAGTCATTCATTTGTTATATTTTTATTGGAAAACTAATAGCGAAGATATAAGAATCTTTTTTGTAGAGCTAGTACCCCTTGAAATCCTTCCACTTACAGCTTTTCGTAACCTCTTGATGTTGCTACAGTGTTTTCCATGGATGGTTTTCACCGTTATCATTCTAAACTAGATGCAATAAAGGTTAGCTTTCTTATGTTAGCTCTTTATTTTTGCTATCATCTAGAAATTTCATTCCTAGTTTTGTCATTATGAAGGAGCATCCAAATGATTGCAATTTTAACATTTCATGAAGTTTCCCATTCATTTTTTTCTCCTTGAAATTGAATTAATGTTGTCTACCAATTCAATGTCTGCCACTCATTTGATCCCACTAAAAATGTTCTTGTATATGCTTTCATCAATTGAGGAATTCAATGACATATTTAGTGCTTCCAATGTAAGTAGATCATGAAGAAGGAAGACAATGATGGCCTACCATGAAGCAAACCCATCTAATTAAAAAAGGCTTCAAATATGCCTTTTAAAATTATGATTTGGTATTGTTACTGATTATGAGCCTTAAATTGTTAATTGCTTGTATTTTATCTCTAGGATATGTCTTTCTCAATTAGACATTATGGCATGAATGGTTATCATAATACAATATATGATTTTAGGATAAGTTTAATGGATATATATGACTTGATTGCTTCTTTTTGATGAATCTATAAAAAATTAATTGTTTCACTGTACATATTGGTATGGTAGTACAAATGGAAAAGCCTACAATTAATTTTTCTCCTTACTAAGATGTATACCTTAGCTTGTAGCCTAGGGGCCTAATTGCATATTAATTGTTTTACTACCAGTACTTTGACCATGACATTTAATGCATCTTCAAGTTTTTTAGAAAGAGGTTTGTATTATTTTGGTACTACTTCTCTCACTACTGATATCAAATATTCTTGAATTGGCTTGGAGACCCTCCTCTCTTTTTCATTTGTCTCTTTTGATTCTACACTATTTTCTATTTATTCATTATAAGTATATGGCATTTAGCATGTTGCATCTCCCGTTTTAATGGAACAGCTGATATAATATATTTATGGTTTTACATGTTGAATTTATTAGATCTAAATTATGACATTTAGCTTAAGCTTGAACTGCTTTATTGTTATTGTTCTAAATATGATTTTGGTTCTATTGGAACTTTATGAATTGTAGAATTTAACTTCAACTTGAAAATTGAAATTAAAATGCATTCTATCTTCAGGTTAAAATATTCAAATGTAGTTGTTATATATTGACAGCAAAGCATTGATTTTTTTTTTTGGTTAACTTATTACCCATTCACTTAAACAAACCCATTTCACTTTTCACTTTTACTCAATCCTCATTTCATTCATTTTTTAGAAGCCGCATGGAAGATAAAGAGTGACATTGCAAGAGAGATGGCAGGTCATTTTTTAACTTCAAGTTCTATTTCAAAGAGGATTTTTTCACTTCTGGTGAAGATAAGTAATGAAAAAGTTACTATGCTCATTCTAAACTTTCATTTGAATTGAACAAATGTTGATTTGGAGATGTTAGAAAATTTGAGGGTTAAAGAATTTTCGAAGGTTGGGCTCTAGAGGGGTGTAGACAAGAGCATTTCAAGTTGATTAGTATCAAAGCTACCACATTTTAGTATTCTTTCTCACTTTATCTCTTTTTTTGATATTATTTAACATTTGTTTTGTAGTTTTTTGTTAATTACTCACTGTTTTCAACTATATATACTATTGATCCTTATATTGATTTATTTCAACAAATTTGGGAAAGTTTTGAATGTTCACTATAAAAAAAAACAAAGGATTACAAAACCTAGTGCTGTAAATTAACACTACCTCTGCATCTTCATAAGACCCCATTGGCTTAGCTTTATGACCCTCCTGGAATGGGAATGAAGACTCTATTCCCAATGGAAATGTGTTTGGTTGGCTTTATGCCCCGTTTGACATTCTAGAAGAGCTTTTGAAGAAAGTGAATAGGAAAAGAATGGAAGTAGAAGAAGAAAAGGAATGGAAGTTGTGTTAAAAGTACGTTTGGTATAATAATGGAAATATGAAAAGCTTTTATTTAGTATGTGCATTTATAATATCAAAAGACCAAAATGCCCTTGATAAAATTTTAAAGAAAAAATGTATATCCATACAAATCCTAGACACCTAAAGACCACTATCTACTAGTCAAAATCCCATGATCATCCATAACTAAAGACCAAAACCACCTTGGACCACCATTATCACAAATCAAAACCACCGTCTACCAGCCAAAATCCCACCATTGTCAACAACTTAAAACCATAAACCACTGTGGGCCACTATCATCACAAATTAGAACCACTGTGGATGATTATTACAGATCTTTCTTTAAGATCAATTTTATAGAAGCATGTTTTTATTTAGAGGACATTGATTGTAGCATTTTGTAACCTAAACATTGCAACTCCAAAATAAAAAACCTAATGCTACCAAATCCATTGAAACTGAAACCACCAAAAAACTAGGAAAGGAGAAATCCTAGATCTATCAGTATTTTCAAATGCCTATAGATTATAGGGAATATAAGAAAGGTGAAAATGAAGAAGAAGAATGCTAGGGATTTATCATCACTATTTTTCACTGAGGTGATGATGACAAGGGCCAAAGATAGCGTTGAAGATGGTAAGGGAAGGGCTCAAAAATGGAGAACAGGTAGGTATAGTTATTGAAGGAGGTTAATATGGGGGTATAATGGTTCGAAATTATTATGAGTGAGGGCATTTTTTGTCTAAAAACTAAATTCTATAGAACTCTCTATATTTCCATGCCCTTCATAATGGAAGAGACTTCCTTCATTTTTAATGGAAGTAGGGTTCCCAGGAACATTGATTATATAATACCAAACATACATTGAGAAGGAATCTTTTTTCACTTTCATTGTCATACCTCTCCCATTTCCATCATACCAAATATAGCAGTAAGTCTTGGAATAGCCTACAAATAGCCTAAGGGCCTAGTGGCACTAATACTCCCTAAGTGAAAGGAGATTGTGGGAAATTGCCATTTTAAGTGTGTGAGTGGATGGGTGAGTGTATATTTATAGTTGTCCTAATAAAAAAAAAGCTTGGAATAGCCTTTCCCATGGAAACCTAAATTTCTAACAGAAGGGGAGTCCAAATTCCTAACCCAAACCTTATCCTTCACACAAAATCAATACAAATGTCAAAAATACCCTTCGATTTCTTCTTTTTCTTTGTGGCTTCTTTAGTGTACCCCTACAGTATGTCCCCCTTCTTCATCTCCATTGCCACCATCTACCTCCTTTCTCGTTGGAATCCATCTTTACCTTGTTTGTCGTTGTTGGGCGTTCACCTCCTCCATTCTCCTCCTTCACTGATTCTACTTCACCACTTCATTTTTGTCATTGCTGCCATTAATCTAGGTTGTCTTTACACTAGATCTGGGTTGAATGTGGGTTTTTGAAAATTCTTCCACAAAAGTTATTAACGGTGCCTAGAAGTTCTTCCACTTCTTATTTGAAATGGGTTGAATTTAGGTTTCCTCCACTTCCTTTGCTGCTATCTATGTTTTGATTTTTTCTTTTTATGATTTTGGTGTTTTCCACCAATTTAAGTTTTGTGATTTTACGGATTTCTTGATTGTTGATATGTTTTGTATGGATATCTTGATTATTGATCAAATGGTTTGAAATTGCGTACGAGAAGGGTTAGGAATTGAAAATGTTTGGGGGCACTTTGGTCTAGTTATTATATTTTTAATTCAATATAAAAAATATGTTTTGTGCTTCCCACTAATTATCATATCAAACAGTGATCAGCAGTCCATTCAATTTTATTCTCATCCATTTCATTTCATTCCATTATGCATCATCATTTTTTAGTGTATGCCCTAATATTTGGAAAAATAAGTGTGCTTCTCCTGCCTTATATAATGTGAGAGGATTTGCCCCCTAGATTTAGTAACAAAAACACATAATTTGACATGATAACATTTGAGGTATGTTGGAAATAAACTTTAATTAACAGGGAATAAGATAAAAGCTTAAAAAATGCTATTTAACAGTCAACTAACCTCGTTCTTTCCACTGGTTATATTCTATTGTTATGGATAAATTTTGTCAAATTGCTCATTTTGATGATATGAATTATCCATTCTTCATTCATATCCCAAGTTTTTGTTTCTACTATTGCCTTCGCACCAAGGTTTCTTCCTTGTTTTCCCATTTTTGGAGTTGTTCCTTGAAATTCCTCAAGGATTCTTCTTGGAGGCCAAGAGAAATTACAATTGTTAATCAAAATGAAAAACTAAGGCACTAAGCAGAAAATATGTTATTAGTTTTTTGGGTGTCTTAAAACCTTATGAGTGATCATTTCTTTGCGGGAACAAGGTCCATCGAGGGTATGCTCTCTCCCAACGGCATGAAGGTCTGTCGGTGTCTATAGCTACCTCCTCACACGTGATTCCTCCTCCTAGGCCCATGTGCGTCATCAACTTTATTACTAGGGGTAAAATAGGAATTAAAATATGACATAAGGATAAAATTGGAACTGAGGAATGAGCAAACTTTTCTATCATAACTAGTTTATCAGTGAAAAATTACTCTCTGTGTAGATTGAAGTTGGACAAAAGTAATTTTCAATAAAAATGATTTTGAAAATTAATTTTAATTAAAAATAAGTTTGTCTGGATTAAAAGTGTGTGTCCAGATTGAAGTTGGACAAAAGTAATTTTAGGTAAAAGTGATTTTAAAATTTTTTAATTAAAAATAATTTTGGTTTATTTTGATTTCTCTGAGATTTTTTTTTCTAGAAAATGATTTTAATAGAATTAATTTTGTTTGAATATTATTTATTAAATCAATTTTGGATTTAAAATATTTAGAACTAAATTTTTTTAGAAAAAAACCTTTTTAATTAAATACTTAAAGTTGGCAAGAGCAATTCTTTGAAGCAAGATTTCGCATATGCCAAAACACTTTGTAACTATAACATTTGGATACAATGTGATTTTCAAATCAAATTTTATCTTAACTACCAAAACACTTTGTAACAATAATAGCTCGATACAATGTGATTTTTAAATTAAATTTTATCTTAACAACATCTAAATGTTACAAACGTTAACTATACAAAGCGCTTTCATGGAGCTTCTACTACTTATAAAATATTTTTAATTACCTAATTATTTTAAGAAAATAAGTTAGATTATTAAATTTATTAAGAAATTTTAATATTTTCTACTATTTATTCTTATTAATTACATTATCTCTCATACTTTTTATATTATTTATCTTTTACCTATTAATTCTAAACTAGATATATAAATAAAAAAACTAATTAATGCACTGAATAATCCCTAAGATATCTTATAGATTTTTTACTAAACATTACATTTTTTAACAGAAGTCCAAGACACAGATGAGTATCATCATGTTCTCCAATTCAATAGCTAAGAGAATCATGACAAGAATAAATTAATGTTGCCTCCATTATTAGTATTGAGTTGCCGTCAGAGATGATGTAGTTGTAAGTCATGAATTTAAATAAATATACGGCTATAGTACTGTAGAACTAAGAAAACAATGACCCTTCCTTGTCGTTATTATTTATTATTTGTCTTCCTCTGGGTCTAAAATATAAATTATTTTTTTTTAATTTTTTTATTTAAAATATAAATTCTATTTAAATAAAATTAAAAGTATTAATTTTTTTTAATTTATTCTTATTTTTAATTAACTTATGAGAGAGAAAATTAACTTAAACATTATTTTTATTAAAGATAATATTAAGAAACAATACAAGTTTTTGATAAATTTAATTAATTTAACTTCCTTTTTTGATCTGTGTAAAGTTTATCAAGTATGACTTATATTCATAGAGTAGTCCATAAAAGCATATTAAAATTTAAATTTTACCAACTTTTAGGACTTCCAATCCCATCTACAACAATGAGTCAATAACTATTTCAGCATTATTTCACATTTTATGCAAAGACTGTGAAAAACAATTATACAAAATATATTGTTGGTATCAACTTAATATTCAAAACAAAACTTTGGCAAAAAAATAATATTCAAAACAAAACACATCCCAACATTAATCAATGGGTAAAAAAAAGAAAAGATAATTCTTTAAGAGGAATCATATTCCCCGTTCCTTAATATAAGGGACAATTCGAAGAATTTTCATGATTCAAAATATAAGGGACATATGAAATTTATCTAGTGTATTTAATAATTTTTTCAAAAAGTACCCCTAATTAAAATAATATTTTTTTAAAAAAATAGTAGGACAATTCATTTGTATTAATTACATTATACAAAAGCTATTGACATTAAATGAGGACATTTTTTAAACTATTTTAAATTTCAAATAAATTTATTATATTCCTTAATCTGTGTGATTTTATCATTACTCCTTATATTAAGGAACGGAGGGAGTATTTGATTACAAGTCCATGTTACTACTTATCTTTTAGTTTCACTACTTCCTCTATTTCAAAAAATTTGACATTTAAAGTTATGCGTATAATTTGAAAAAGTCATTAAATTATCTAAATTGTAGTAAAATTTGATGTTGTTGGACTAAAATGCTCTTAAAATATACTTTCTCTGTCCCATATAATAAAATAATGAGTGAAAATTTTTTTTCCTCATATTATAAGATAACATAATTTTGTTTGTTAATTTTTCTCCTTATTAATGTAATATCTAGTATTATAAATTATGTTAATTAATTATATTTAATAGGGGTAAAATAGAAATTTTGATTTTTTTGAAGAATCTAAGAATATTATACACTTTTCTTAATATGCGTAAAATCTTACTATCTTAAATGCTCTCTCTATTAATTATTAAATGCTTCAATGGATATTCAGTTTTTTATGTTTACTTTTAAATCATTATTTGGTTTCACTTATTATTATTATTATTATTATTATTATTATTATTATTATTATTAAAGGGTAAAATTATAAAAAATAGTTAACACTTATTGAAACTCTAAAGTGATTTATTTTTTGAAATACAATTAAGAGACAATTTTTTTTAAACCACCAAGGAGATTTTCCAATAGTAGTCAGATTTGAACCCCTACTTTTATGGAATATAAATTGCATTCTTGTCAACTTAACCAATTTTCATGGGCAGGTTTACGTCCTTTTACTCCCTGGAGTCTTTAATATTATAAGGATCTTTTTAGAAAGTTTTTATGATGCTTTATATAAAGGCTTTTATATAATTCAGTGAAGCATTAATGTATAATTTTTATAAATATTGTTGATAGCTTTTTTTATTTCTCCAAGTATTAATGTATGATAGAGGTTAATGACTTTTATTAAAAGTTTTTTTAGGAATATACAACAATTTTTTATAAAATTATTCTCCCAAATTTGTAAAAATTGTTATTTTAGAGTTTTCATCCAAAGTAAGGAAGTCATTAAATTATTTAGAATATTATAAAGTTTAATAATATTTTACCAAAATGACTTTAATTTAAATACTTTATTATCTTAAATGACTCATTTGATATTAATAAAAAGTAAAATAGTAAAATAAGTAATTAATACTTTATTAAAATTTTAAATTGATAAATATTATGAAAAATCTTAAAAATTCTAAAGTGACAATTTTTACAACTTAGAGGGAGTAAAACTTTTAACTATTTTTAAGCACTTATCTTAATTGGCATGATTTTAGTTAAAAGACATATTTAGAAAAAAGGGTATTACTAAAAAAAAATTATTATTAGTTCCCTCACCAGATTTTCAAGTGTGATCTGATCCCTCTTTTCATTAATATGCACGTTGGGTTCTAAACATTGATGGAAAAGAAGAGATAAATGCACCCAACTTCCAACCAACTCAACTCTGTATTTATGAATTCACTTATTCAATAATTTTGAGGTGTCCCACTCCAAACTCATCTCACATGAATTGATTGTACTTTTTGTGAGCCATTAAATGATTTACGCTTCATCACCAGACGTCAATGGCCTAATAGACTTGTGAAACCAACACTTCCTAAATAGAAAGAGGTCGTGCAATTAAATTTCATTAATAGTAAGTTGCTATCTTGATTATATGAGTGAGTGCGTGAGTGAATGTATCTATAGTTGTCTTAATTAACAAAAAAAAAGGTTGCCTTGTGTACCTTTGACATTGCGTGTAAATAGCAAGTCCTCATTAGAATACACTCATTTCTATTTTTCTTTTATTTTTTTGGCCACCTTTGAAAGACACTCATTTCAAACATATTAGTATTTCCTTTTAAAATAACTACTATCAATCCTGTAAGGTAATATATAAAAATTAAATTAAACTCCCTTCACTCTCAATTATAAGAAACAAATAACTATCTCATTAATACAGAAAAAAATAGTTTTGATAGCTAAACTCATTAATTATACTACAATTTTAATTTTTTTTTTCAGAATTATCCACATTTTGAGAATAATTAATTACTAGTAATTATCAATACAGTCCCGATAACTCAATAGTATAAAAATAAAATAATATCAATTACTCTACAAATTTTATCTATGTCTCTTATATTTTATGACAAAAATAAAAAATTTTAAAATTTTCTTATAAATAGCAACAAGGAGGGAGTAAAATTTTTTACTGTATTTAATCAAAATATCTTTATGATAAAATATATGAGTATAAAATATTAAATTATTTTTTTTACTGTTATTAATTATCTAATTATTTTTATATGTATACGTTTTCTCTTCTCATTAAGTCAGGGGCATTAATTATATTGTGTACGATGTGGAATAAGATTGTTGAAAAAAGTTAATGCTCTTACAAAGTCTTAAAGGCAATGCCTGTTTTAAAATAAAATTAAAATTCTAAAATTACAACTTAATAAGAAACGAAAAGAATAAATAGAAAAATCAGCTAAAGTCAACTTGAACTATTGATATAACTACTCATATTATCATTAATATATATAATAAAATTTATAAAAACCTGCACTATTTATTTCATGTGCAATTCACTTAGTCACTTTAATCTTCATGCAATGTGCCGGAAAACTTATCTAATTCTATTAAGTGTGAGTGCAAAGCTAGTTTAGTAATGTATTAATGTACTGCCTCCTATAACCTCTAATAATACAGATTGGATCTAAAAAAGAGACTATAACTCAACATCCTTTAATTAAAGACTTGAGTTCTAGTTTTGAAAATTAAAAAAATTACATTAAGAGAAAATTTCTCTAACTAGAGGTCAACTCAACTCAAATTTTGATTAATGGAGGATAGTTTGTCGTGTTAAAAAAATTAATAAATAGAAAACTAGATTCCTTCATCATCATTTTCACGTTATTTTATATTATCTATTACTATTCAAAGTATGTCATACCTTAAAATCGTAAATTATAAATAATAATTCAAGGCCACCAGAACTAAAATAAAGATCAAATTCTTCTCACGTGACAAAAATATTAAGTTTTAATGAACTGGAAAAAAAATTCAAACAGGGGTTGGGTATTGATGGATGCTGTCGGCCCATGGCCCCTTCTTGGACTCTCCAATAATGGGCCTAATGCACTCCAAAACCAGGCTGCAGCACTTGGTCCCACTGCCCATTCCAAACAGCCAAATCCTGTTACCCTTGTGAACTCTTTCCTTGGCTTCCAAGTAAGCCAGTTCGTACCACAGAGAAGACGATGACTGGTTCCCAAACCTATGCAGAGTCATCAATGCAGCTTCCATATCCGTCTCTGTAAGCTTCAACCCTCTCGCAATCTCTCTTATCACCGGTCGCCCCGAACAAGGCAAGCAGAAATGCTCTATCACTGTCTTCAAATTCGGCACGTGAATGCCACCTGACTTGTTCATCACCCTGTTCTTCAATGCCCAAACAACGTACCAGAATTTCTCCGACGAAGGCAGGATTTCAGAACACAGATCAGAGATGTTTGAACGAACAATTTCACCAGCTACCTTGAGCAAATCTCCCTGCAGCGTCACCCCAAGTTTTCCTTGGGAATCCTCTTCCCTAAAGGCAGAGATATAAGCTTGGTCGTCGAAGGCTCTGTGGGTTCTGAGCGTCGAAATCACTCTGTATTTTGAAGATTTCTTCGCTTCTTTCTTGTTCGAGAGCAAAATGGCCGCACTTCCCATCCGGAACAGACAGTTTATGAGCAGTTTGGACCGTTCATTACCGGAGTACCAACCCGTTGATAAAATCTCTGTGCTAATAACAATGGCGTTGGAGTTCTTGTGAACACTCAGAAGATGCTTAGCCAGATCGATGCCGATGGCACTCGCACTGCATCCCATGCCGGAGATATTGTAGCTCTTAATGTCACTTCGCATGGAGTATTTGTTGACGATAATGGAGCTCAAGGAAGGAACGGGACAAAAGCCACTACAGTTCAAGATAAGTATGTCGATGTCAAGAGGAGAAAGGTTGGTTTTGGCTAAGAGGTCGTCAATGATGGGAAACAGAACCATTTGAGCTTCTTTGATGGATTCTCTTTGATGGGTTTTTGGAGGAATGTAGTGCAATGCAGGAGGCAGACATGTCAGTTCACTTTGTCCAGAAGAAGTGAGGATCTTGGCCATGAAAGCTATGCTCTCACTGTCAAAAGAGCCAATCATGAAGGCATTTTCTAGGAACGATGCGAAGGGCACCCTGCAAGAGCTTGGTGGTTTTAGACACGAGAAGTTCACGAGGTAAACTGGAGATGGCTTTAAGAGGAACTGCTTCAGTGCGAAACAGAGAAGGAAAATAGAGAGAAGAAGGAAATGGAGCATGGGTTTCAAAGTTTGGAGGAGTAAGAAAGCTTCAAGGAAAGCTACCAGTAAGAGTGTCAAAGCCCATAGAAACTGAGAGAGGTTTGAAAGGAAATGGTTTGAGAAGACAGTGAAAGGGTCAGAGTTTGGGGTTGGATGGAGGAGGGAATCTTGGTTTTGCTTGGAAATCGCTTCCATTTGGAAAAATGAAATATAGGAGAAATGGTGGTGAGTTTTGAGGTAAAGCTATAAATAAAGGTGTAAATGAAGCGTTCTTCTTCTTCAACCTCTTGGGTTGCAGTCGGCAGGTGAGGTTAACCCAGTAGAGTTATTAACCACGCAGAACCCTATTTCTTCATTAATGTATGTATACTCTTCATGGTGGGCTGTGGGGCTATACATAACCAGAAGCAGGCCATGCAATAATTGCATTGAAAATTTATGTGAACAGTTTTCACTAAAAAAACAAGAGGTAGTTAGGTATCTATAAAATCTTTCACTAAATAACTTAAAATTTATTTCTAATAAATTAGAAATAGATTTAGAGATAACAGTTAAGTTATTTCTAAAAGTGGTATTACTAAATAATTATAGAGACGGTAAATCCATCTCTAGGTAAAATAAATTCATCTCTAATCTCAATCAAAATTTATTGTCAAAATTATTAAAAATAATCAAATAAAATAATAGAGATAGAACATAGTCATCAGTCACCTCACCTCAAGCTCACGCCATGTCATCATGGGGCCCGCACCACATCACTGTCACGTCAAGCCATGACCTCTTGTCCTATTACCTTTATAGTTACCATTTTACCGGTTGAATTGAAATGTTTCTGCAGTCTTTGTATGAAATATTAAATATGTATTATTTATCTACATATTAATATATAAACCTATATATTTATAAGTCAATATATTATTAAAAAATACACATATATTTTATTTTCAATTATTAATATCATAAAATATTTTATTTATATATATATATATTTATATTTATATGAATATTTATATTATATTTTTTTTACTCTTAAATAATTTTTCTATAAATATATTTATTTTTTATTTTGCAAGAAAAAAATTATTTCCGTAGCCAACTTTTAAATTTAATTTTTATTTGTAAATAAAAATAATTATATATATAATGTTTATGATTCATATCTTTTAATATTTTATTATTTTATGTTATTTTTTACATAGTCATATTATATAATATATATTATATTTTATATTATTTAATAAACTATATTATACATATTCTTAATATGTATTAGAGGTGGGAGGGGACTGAATATGATCGAGTTTTATGTCAGTTTGTGATCCAACCCGAAGTCTTGGTTGAGTATTATATATATCCATTTTGAATTTCGAAAGCAATATATCTTTTTATTATTTACACCTCCTAAATTTAATTATGGATTTCAAATGGAAAAGGATTGAAGTTTTATTTAATTTTAATTTGATTTATTTTTTAGTATCATTATTACTTTTAATTTTAATTTTAAAATGTAGATGTAGATTGTCAAAAGAAGATTGATTTAGAAATAATTAATGATTAATCAGTTTATAATAAATTTATTGTTATCACAATTTTTTGAAATTATTATCATGAAATAGAATTAAAAATTAACTTATTAATTTAAAGTAAAATAAATTAATGAAATTAAGATAATCTACTTCGATATTTTAAACCAAAAGATATTATTAAAGATAAACTTTTTTTGAAATCAATTCTACAAACATATCCAATATAAAAAATACTACTATAATATTTAAAAAATACCTAAAATTTGAAAATATCTCTCAAAATTTAAATTAACATATTACGATATCAAAAAATAATACTATATAAAATTGAAGTAACTTAAAAAAAAATTTCGTATCTAAATCCATCTCTGAATGTGAATTAGAGACTAATTTAGAGACAGACAAGGTACCTGTTGCTGCGTTCATTACAAATGTGTCTATAAGTTCATCTCTAAATAGATATTAGAGACGGATTTAGGGCAAAACATCTATTGTTGCATTTATTAAAAATATATATCTAAATCCATCTCAAAGAAAAAAAATTAGAGATGGGTTTAGTGACAAATTTTCATCCATCACAATAAATTAAAAACATTCATCACAAAATTCATTTTTAAATGTTAAACAATTTTTAAGAAATAATAGGATATTTTTAGAGATGGATATAGAGATGGACTTTTTTATTTTAGCAATGAAAAATTAACTATTGCTAAGCTGTCTCTATCCTATTATTAAATACGGATTTAAAGACGGATTTTATTAGAAACGATATATACCCGTCTCAAACTCCGTCTCTAATATGTTTCCATTATTTTTAATATAAAAGAAAGTTATTTTGCTAAAAAATTCATTATCCATCTCTGTTTTCATTTCTAATAGCGACAGATTTTAATCCGTCTCTAAAATTCATAGTTAAATGAACATTTTTTTGTAGTGTTCATAGCTTTTATAGATATGGGACATGTATTCCCATGCAATTAATTATATTGAAAGAGTAACTATTATTAACAAGTAAATTAAATATTGATTGGACCATTGCCAAAATGTGAAGAAATTGAAAATTATTAAATAAATTACTCTCTCTATTTTCTATTATAAGACATATTTTTGGACGATAAAAATTTCAAAATATGAGTCATTATATGAAATTTATGCCGCATTTAATATTTATTTTCATTTTTATCCTCATTGGAAATACTCAAAAGAGTTATGGTAAAAAGAGATTAAAAGAGACATAATTAAGATGAGTTACTCCCTTTAGTCCTAAATATAGAGCATTTTTTCTTGATTCTTGTAACAACCCTCATTACATTATCTTGAATTTAGTCTTTAGCTAATGGAGTATAATTGATGACATGTACAAAACCGAAGGGACTAGGGCAGAGGAAAAGCCAAAAATGAACAGAGGAGCTCCACGCTGTTGCGAGAAACAGTGACACTATGGCAAACGATATAAAACTATGAAAAATGTTTTGGATAGAAGGGTCTTATGCCGCGACAAACTTGCTCACCGTCATGGCGCCAAACCTCTGATTCCTTTAAATCAAAATCATTCGAGATGAATGAAGAAGAAAGAAATGGAGGAGAGAATGAGGGAGCAATGCTAGGGCTAAGAAATCTGACCAATGGACGTGATTTCTGAACTCTATAGGCTTGATAAATTGTTGGTAAGTGGTTCTTGATCCTCCTACTTCATTTTTCTTTGGTTTTGAGTTGGATTTTCGAACATATAGTTGGGTTTTCGGTTTTGGCCAAAAATTCATAGATTAAAATGGATGAAATGAGATTAATGAAGTGTGATTTAATGTTTATAAGGCTTGGGCATGAGTTTTGGTTGGATTATGATGGGTTTGAGTGGAACCCTAGGCTAGAATTGCTTGAGGGAGTAGAAAATCTGAGTTGTATGTAATAAGATAAGGATTGGATAGTTGTTTGGGGTTTATTGGAACATGATTATGCTAATGGAATGATGAGTTAAGTATAATTTATTGAGTTATGGATTTTGGTCAAGTTGTATATTATGTTAATTAAGATACTATGGTATTATAGAAGTTATTTGGTTGACCGGAGGAATACAAGTTGCAGTTGGCAATTTAAGAAGCTTGTGGAATCTGTGTGTGGTATTGACAACTTAAGGTAACCGAGTGTTTGTGATTTATATGAATATATGTTAATTTATATATATATATATATATATGCATGTTACTTTTTATATTACGATATTGGTTATGCATGTGTGTATGGTTTTTCTACATATCGTAGTATGCACACGACTAGTTGAGATAAGATGTTTGTGTATAATGTATGTTTATGATGTTGTAGCATCCCTATACCATTGTATGCTAGCATGTTCATATGATGATTGTGATGATGATGTTTGTGTGTCTGTGAGTATTTCAAGACATGTTGGCATGACATTGACATCATCACTATGTGATGGCATAGTAAGAGATTGATGTTAAGGTGATGATGATATAATATATGATGAGGATATGATAAAGATCCTACCACTAAATCCTCTCCTTGAGAGAGTCAGGTGGCAGTGGATAAGATGAAATGATGAAATATCCCTATCACTAAATTATCTCATATAGTCAGGAGAGTCAGGTGGCAATGGATTTGGGGATGTACCTTTCTTAAATCACCACAGATTCACAGTGGTCTAGGGGAATGAGAGCCACGATTCGAGCACTAGTGTAATCTTTGGTTGTGTTGCATTAGTGTAAAATGAGCTTGGTGATGTCTCAGAATTAATCTTCATCAACTGTTGGAAGGGAATAATCTATTTGAATGTTTTGTGATAATGATAGCTCATGGTTCTAGCTGTGTATGAGAGAGAACATGTATACCATTCATTTGCATTTCATTGCACCATGTGCATGATTGTGTGAATTAGTATATATATTACGTGTGGTTGTTCCTTATTACTGAGACTTTGTCTCACACGCCCTCCCATAACTAACATTGCAAGTGCAAGCTCTAGCACTAGTCTAAAGAAGACGAGGGAATTGGAGTCACTCCGAGATTGGGAAATCTTCAAGTCTTCAGTTGTGTGTGTGTTGTCTATGTTGTATGTTGTGCAAAGTAGGATAATATGTTTGTAATCATGATGATTGTAATGATGTTAATGATTGTGCATTTCGGATGATGACATCGATGATATATGATAGTTACATAATGATGATGGTGATGATATTGGTTGTGTATGGTTAGAGTAAGTGTCTGTGGGCTGGATTGACCATATATGTGGGCCCAGAGTGGATTTAGGCCTTGTTGGTATGTTTTCAGGCATATAGCCCATTAAGTGAATTTGGGATTCAAGTTTCTTTGAGGTAAAACCTCTTTGAACAAGTTGGTTGAGTCGATTAGGACCTGTATGAATGGTTCATAGTGGTCAATTTGCTTTAGGTGGCAATTGGAAGAAGTTTACGTTGAGTTTTGGTAAAAAAGTTGACAAAAAAATATCAGTTGTGTCGCACCCGGAAAAATGCGACGGAAGGAAAAAAGAGAACAAATCTGGTTTTTGAGTGAAAACCGACTTGTGAGGAGTCGCTACCAAAATTTTAGGGAAAAATCTTGGAAAACCGAATTAAAGAGGAAAAGGGTGATCTGTGTAATTAGAGTTGGATTCGGGAGTCGATTGTGTGTGGGGAAGGTGTTAGGCACCTCACAACACCTGTTCTTAAGAATGGTTATCTTACGTTGATTGTGTAAATTAATATGGCTTTAAAACATATTTTGGTTTTCCTTTTATTATTCACATGCGTGAATAAGGGTAGAGAAGAATTTAAGAGGGTTTGCTAAGTTTGGACAATAGAATAAGAAAAATAATTTAGCTTGGAAATAAAGGGGGTTTAGAGGAAAAATGAGGAAAAAGAAATTTAAGAAAATAAATTGAAAAATAAAATAAAGAAAATAAATTAAATTAGAATTGAGGATATTTAAGTAAAGTGAGGAAAAAGAATTAAGAAAATAAATTGAGAAACATTCATTAAATTATGGGGAAAAACACCAAATAAATTACAAAATATTTATTTATTTACAAAGGCGGACTTGACCTAAGATCAGAGCCTGGGGCCTACGTATCCTGTGATGGGGATCAAAGTCCACGTAGTTCGGGACTAGAAATGCGTGTCAGTGGGTTAATATTTTTTTAATCATAAAATTTTTGTGATAAGAGAAAGTTATTTGAAAATAATTTAACTCTTCGCAAACAAAACAATTTTCTGAGATTGAGTTGGTGAATTTTAATTTGCAAAAAGTAATTTAATTCAATTCACTTACTCTTATTTTATTTTGTTTGAAAACATTTTTCTTTTATTTTTCTTTAACTCTTGAAAGTGCTTTTATTTGATTTTTTTGATTTTTAAAAAATCCTCATTTTTTGTATTTTTGAAAATTCTTCTTTTAAAGAGAAAAACCAATATATCTATTGCAAACTCGCAGCCTTACCCGATAGATCAATCTCTTAATTACCTGCGGAAATTCTAAACCTCGAGGTATAAAGGTTTTATTGTACATTTAAAGCAAAAATTTAGAAAATACTACTATATTTTTTCAAAAGAAAATTTTATTATATATTTTTAGATAAAATTGGGGAAAAAATCAGTTAAGATATCATAATTTATTTTTTTGAAATATAATTATTTTCTTAGCAAGAGTCATTTAACTAATATATCTATGTGAATTCGCAATTTCATGCGATAACTCAGTAAACTTAAATACCTGCGTGGGTTCTTAAAATTCACGTGGTGTAGTTATATAGGCAATTACTTATTTATTCATTTTATTACTCTTTATTTATTCTGTTACAAGAAAACAAATTTTGAGTGCCAAAAGAAAAATTGCTTGATCTTTTCACTGACGAGCCCAGGAGAAAACAAACTTTGAATGCCCAAAAAAAAAATGCCTGATCTTTTCACTGACGTGTTCATGGCAAGCACTCCTAAGGCCCAGTCCATATAAGGAACCGAATACTCCCAATAAACTTTCCATCGACGGGCCCAAGAGAAAACATATCATAGCTCATGAGGCCCCTAAGAAGACAGAATTGAAAATGCAGAACTGATAATGCACAGGATCTCTTGAAGCTTGATATTTTCAACTAACACAAGGCTCTAACAGTCAACCCCAATTCCATAATCATTGCCTTGTTCCTTACAAATGGTATAATTTATCCTTAAATTTCACATGCATACAAGCTGACACCAGAAACAGTCACTGGGTTTCCCAATAATTCAAACTACACGCTCCTAAGCCAATAGAACATGATGCCTGAAAGCTCAAGCAACGGGAAATTATCAGAGAAACAACAACGCTTGACAGGAAAGGTCTCCTATAGACAAAATTGAGTGTCCCGATTTCCAATTAAGGCGTTCAAGGATAACAAGAATTGCATATGTCATTCAGAAGGCAGTATGAACAATCTAAACCTGTGATCCTAAAATTCATAAACAGATTAGAGAAATCCAGAAAAATAGGCATTAATCAAAGTAGGAGGCAACAATCGAGATGATGATTACCCTGTCGTGGATCCCTGCCACTCGATTCCCAATTCCTAGCGTACCTTATCTCAAATTTGGCCTACTGACATTGCCTCCTTGATCTCCTCGGGCTCTTCATGTGTCTCCGAAGTCTCTGTCCTTCGGCTTCCTCTGTTTTCAGTCCTTTGAAGTTCCCTCTCGGTCTCGGTCCCGGTCACTCGCAGCTTTCGGTTTGTTCTTTGCGTGAGCTCTCCTTTTTCAATCTCATTCTCAGGCAAGATCTTAGGTACCGAACCCGTCTCCTCTTTTGGTGCCAAATTGCCCTCGAGTTTTCTCATTCGTCCCCCCTCGTGCTCGGCCTCCTTCTGTTTTTTTTCTTGCCTCTCTCGAACTCTCTCCACTCCGAAGATCCTCCTTCCCTTCTCAGTCTCGGTCTCAGCCCTTTTATAGAGCTCCCCGCGGCTGAATCCCGCGCGTGTGGTCCTCTCCTTTTCTCTTTTCGTGCACGTCTTCGGTCTGTCTTCGCAGCAGCTTTTTGCGTCCTCTCGGTTGCTCCCTCTATTTTTCTTTCTCGGCTTCACGCTTCTCCAGCTTTTCCCCTCACTCGTAGTGCTCTCCATTCCTTGCTCAGACTTGCTCAAGCTACTTTCAGCTTTCTTTTTTGTGGTTACCTCTATTCTTGACTCCCTTTTCTCGTCCTGTCTTTTCTTGTTCAGTCCTCGGCTCCCCTGTCTTCGTCTAGTCCCGTGTGTCTGCTACTCCCTTGGTTTCATTGCCTTTCTTCAGTTCTTCACGGCTGCCTTCATTCCCTGCTTTCTTTTCGGTCTGCTTCCCGCGGTGCCTGCTTCTCCTTTTTCATTTTCTTCCTCTACAGCTTTTCCTCAGCCGCGTTCTCTGCTTTTCTTCGGGTGTCTGCAGCTTCTGTCTTTCGGGTGACATGGTGCCTTAACCATTTAGGGCACAACCCTTTGGTGGCCCAGGTCCACGAGCCCTCAATTGGGCTCGTGGTGTCCTGGGCCCAAAACTACCCCTTCACCCCTTTTTTTTTGTGTTTTAGTTTTTTTTTTTAGTATTAGTTTTAGTTTTAGTTTGTTTTGTGTTTTTTTTTTTGGATTATGTATTTGTATATTAATTTTGTTTATTTAATTCTTGCAAATTTCTTCTTATTTTTTCTTTTTTTCATTTATATATTATTATTTATTATTTATTTTGTTTTGTTTTTATTTTACTATTATTTTTTGTCATTTTTTGTAAAATGCCTGGACAAAATGAGGTGTTCACAGTTGCCTCTCTTTACTAGTTTCTTATATGAGAATGAGGAGAACATAGTCTTGTGAATTCTCGCATAAGGAATGAGTAAAGATTAGAACACGAATTTTGTCCGTACAAAACACACAAATACTCACTTGCCCCTGACACAAAAAGACGTAATATGACATGAACTTAAAGCCGACGAGACTTTATTTTTGTTTTGAATGATTTAATTTGAAAAGGGAATGGAGAATGAAGACATGCAACAACAAGGGTGGACCAAGGCATGACTAGCTAAGGAACACAGCTCTAACAGATGCCCAAACGAATGGCCAGCTTTGGTTGAGACCGAACTGATGCAACGTGCAATGTTATGATGCCACTAGACTAAAATGAATGCAGTAAGCGGTGATGTGACTAAAACAAATGTGAAAGCAAGATCCAAACAAAGTATCATGTTGACAAGCTACCCCTCTTCATTTGTTTTCCAAGGGAGAAAATCATGAATGATATTCACATTTTAGAAACGAATGAAGAAGGAAACAGGTGTTCTGTTTGGGGGCAAGAAGCATGAACACCAACAACCAAACGAAGAACCTAAAACATTAGAGTTAGGGGCTATGTGGGGGTGAGATACCTGTATCATAGGGCTTTGATAAGTGCCGATGTTATAGGGCTTTGAAAAATGCCAGCCAGATTTGGACTATGGTGGTAGTGAGGTGCCTATATCATAGGGCTTTGGTGGGTGCCGATGTTACAGGGCTTTGAATGCTCCTCACGATGCGAGACTTGAGAAATACCTACTCTGACGCAGGATTTGGAGAATACCTACTCTGATACAGGATTTAAAATGTACCTACACTGACGCAGGATTTGAAAAGTACCTACACTGACGTAGGATTTGAAACATACCTGCACTGACGCAGGATTTGAAAAGTACCTACACTGACGTAGGATTTGAAAAATACCTGCACTGATGCAGGATTTGAAAAATACCTACACTGACGCAGGATTTGAAAAGTACCTACACTGACGCAGGATTTGAAAAGTACCTACACTGACGCAGGATTTAAAGGGTACCTGCACTGACACAGGATTTGAAAAGTACCTACACTGACGTAGGATTTGAAAAGTACCTACACTGACGCAGGATTTAAAAAGTACCTGCACTGACGCAGGATTTAAAGGGTATCTACTTCTGACGTAGGATTTAAAAAATTACCTACACTGACGTAGGATTTGAAAAGTACCTACACTGACGCAGGATTTGAAAAGTACCTACACTGACGTAGGATGTGAAGAATACCTGCACTGACACAGGATTTGAAAAGTACCTACACTGACATAGGATTTGAAGAATACCTGCACTGACATAGGATTTGAAAAGTACCTACACTGACATAGGATTTGAAAAGTACCTACACTGACGCAGGATTTGAAAAGTACCTACACTGACGTAGGATTTCAAAAATACCTGCACTGACATAGGATTTAAAAAGTACCTACACTGACGTAGGGTTTGAAAAGTACCTGCACTAACGCAGGATTTGAAAAGGGTACCTGCACTGACGCAAGATTTGAAAAGTACCTGCACTAACGCAGGATTTGAAAAGTACCTGCACTGACGCAGGATTTGAGGAGTACCTACACTGACGTAGGATTTGAAGAGTACCTACACAGACGTAGGGTTTGAAAAGTACCTGCACTGACACAGGATTTGAAAAATACCTGCACTAATGCAGGATTTGAAAAGTACCTGCACTAACGCAAGATTTGAAGAGTACCTACACAGACGTAGGGTTTGAAAAGTACCTGCACTGACACAGGATTTGAAAAGGGTACCTGCACTGACGCAGGATTTAAAAAGTACCTACACTGACACAGGATTTGAAAAGTACCTGCACTGACGTAGGATTTGAAAAGCACCTGCACTGACGCAGGATTTGAAAAGTACCTACACTGACGTAGGATTTGGTTTTATGCCTACCACGCTGCAAGGCTTATTATGCCCCTGACAATTGAGGACATTGCAATGTGTGTGAAATGCAAGAATAAGTGCAATTTTTCTCCTTTTTTTTTCTTAATAAGAATTTGTTTTGTTATGCTTGCAAAGAAAATGCATGTGGAATGTGAAATTCTTCATGCTTTGTCCCGATTGGAGTGGGAATTTTTCATGGTATTGTGTGTGCGAATAAGATGCATGAAAGGTGAAAAAAATTATTCATGTGTGCCCCAACCTGAGTGGGAATGATGCAACGCGTGCAGAGATAATGCATGTGAGATGCAAGATTTTCCATGTATGCTCCCAATTGGAATGGGAATTTATTTATGTTATGCATGCAAAGAAAATGCATGTGAAATGAGTTTTTTTTTTGTTTTCTGTTTTTCCTTTTTGTTACCCTATTTGAGTGGGTCAATTTGTATGTAGAGAAAATGCATGCATGATCTGTCATTTATGCCCCAATTTGACTAGAAACTTATTTTGATGTGATGCAGAATGCGCTTTTCCATGTTTGCCCCAATCTGAGTGGGAGCAAATTTTGATGCAATGTATGCATGTTAACTAATTTTTTGTTTTTGCCCTAAGTTGAGGGGAAATTTATTGTGATGTAGTACATGCAAGATTGTTGTCTTTTTGCTCCAATCTAGGTGGGAGTTAATTTTAATGCAAGATATGCAAAGTGGATGCATGTGAAAGGTGGAAAAATCTTTTTTTTTTTAGTGTCCTAATTTGAATGGGAACCTTTTTTGCTATGCCTACAAAGGAAAATGCATGTAAAATGCATGTGAAACATAAATTTTTTTATTTTTACCCCAATTTGAACGGGAATTTATTTATGTTATGCATGCGATAAGGATGTATGTGAAAAGAAAAAGATTTTTTTTTATCCAATTTGAATGGGAATTTATTAAGGAAAATGTGTGGGAAATGTGATTTGTTTGAATTTATGCAAGGAAGATGAATACAAGATGTGATGATTTTTCAATGTAATTGGGAACTTACTTATGTGATGCATGCAAGGGAAATGCATATGTGATTTTTTTTTTTACCCCAATAGGAATCTATTTAGGTGAAGCATGTAAGGAAAATGCATATGCAATGTGATTTTTCAATTCAAATGAGAATTTACTTATGTAATGCATTCAAGAGAAATGCATATGATTTTTTTCTTGCCCCAATTTGAATGGGGATCTATTTATGTAATGCATGTAAGGAAAATGCATATGCAATGTGATTTTTTTTGGTTTTTTTTTTATGTCCTAATTTGAATGGGAATCTATTCATGTAATGTATGCAGGGAAAACAAATGTGATATGTGATGAATTTTTGTTTTTTTTTTTGGTTTTTTTTTGCAAGGTTATTAATTACATGCCGCGGATGATGCAATGCTTGCAATGAAATGTCTATGTCATGGATGCAAAATTTTATTTTAACAGAAAGATATACACACGAATGAGAAACTAAATGCATGTGCAAAGAAAACTTTGTTTTATTGTGCATGTGATGTTTGATGCGAAATGCTCGAAATTTACAAAATGTAGGATTTTTGGTCCTCAATAGCTAGAAAAGTCTTCCTTTGGTCCAATGGGAAACCTCACTTAAGTCGATGACCTTATCACCTTTTCACTGCATGAATGAGCTCTAAGGGAGTATGTGCACTTTAGAACATCTACAACTCTCTTCGGCCTATATATGATATTTCAGGGGAATTTATTGACTCTAACTTGGAATGTTGGCTTGATATGATTGTCTCCCTTATCTATCTTCAGCAATAATGCTTGAAAAGCCAACGAGTAAAACTTGTACTTGCTTTATTTAACATGGTCAAGGCAATCAGACGATATGAACATAAAGCTACATTCGGGGAGAAGAAAGAAGCCTTGAGGCAAGTGGAAAATATGGCACCGTTTAGGTGCAAGGAAAGGTTTAGAACATGAATAAGGGGTGATGCAATGCGTAATTTTCAGGAATAGTGAAGTGGGAAGTGATGTAGAGGAAAACAAATGCCTCAATTCTGATCTTGGAGCACTCTCGAGCGAGGCCAGCATGAAATGCGGTAAAATGGAAAAGGGGATAGGTGAATGACACTTTCTAAACTTGGCATGACCCTTTTGAAAATAACGTCATTGATGTGAGTACAAGATTTTATTTTGCCATGAAAACAAAATTGAGTGTCCCGATTTCCAGTTAAGGCGTTCAAGGATAACAAGAATTGCATATGTCATTCAGAAGGCAGTATGAACAATCTAAACCTATGATCCTAAAATTCATAAACAGATTAGAGAAATCCAGAAAAATAGGCATTAATCAAAGTAGGAGGCAACAATCGAGACGATGATTGCCCTGTCGTGGATCCCTGCCACTCGATTCCCAATTCCTAGCGTACCTTATCTCAAATTTGGCCTACTGACATTGCCTCCTTGATCTCCTCGGGCTCTTCGTGTGTCTCCGAAGTCTCTGTCCTTTGGCCTCCTCTGTTTTCAGTCCTTTGAAGTTCCCTCTCGGTCTCAGTCCCGGTCACTCGCAGCTTTCGGTTTGTTCTTTGCGTGAGCTCTCCTTTTTCAATCTCGTTCTCAGGCAAGATCTCAGGTACCGAACCCGTCTCCTCTTTCGGTGCCAAATTGCCCTCGAGTTTTCTCATTCATCCCCTCTCGTGCTCGGCCTCCTTCTATTTTTGTTCTTGCCTCTCTCGAATTCTCTCCACTCCGAAGATCATCCTCCCCCTCTCAGTCTCGGTCTCGGCCCTTTTATAGAGCTCCCCGCGGCTGAATCCCGCGCGTGTGGTCCTCTCCTTTTCTCTTTTCGTGCACGCTTCTCCAGCTTTTCCCCTCACTCGCGGTGCTCTCCATTCCTTGCTCAGACTTGCTCAAGCTACTTTCAGCTTTCTTTTCTGCGGTTGCCTCTATTCCTGACTCCCTTTTCTCCTCCTTTCTTTTCTTGTTCAGTCCTTGGCTCCCCTGTCTTCGTCCAGTCCCGTGTGTTTGCTACCCCCTCGGTTTCATTGCCTTTCTTCAGTTCTTCGCGGCTGCCTTCATTCCCTGCTTTCTTTTCGGTCTGCTTCCCACAGTGCCAGCTTCTCCTTTTTCATTTTCTTCCTCTGCAGCTTTTCCTCAGCCGCGTTCTCTGCTTTTCTTTGGGTGTCTACAGCTTCTGTCTTTCAGGTGACATGGTGCCTTAACCATTTACGGCACAACCCTTTGGTGGCCCAGGTCCACGAGCCCTCAATTGGGCTCGTGGTGTCCTGGGCCTAAAACTACCCCTTCACCCCTTTTTTTATGTTTTAGTTTTTTTTTTATTTTTTAGTATTAGTTTTAGTTTTAGTTTGTTTTGTGTTTTTTTTTTTGGATTATGTATTTTTATATTAATTTTGTTTATTTAATTCTTGCAAATTTATTCTTATTTTTGCTTTTTTTCATTTATATAATATTATTTATTATTTATTTTATTTTGTTTTTATTTTACTATTATTTTTTGTCATTTTTTGTAAAATGCCCGGACAAAATGAGGTGTTCACAAGTTGTTCAAAATCTTCATACGGAAACGGATTTGAGTAAAACTAGTGTCTATGGATAGATTAGGACAAGAGTGACCTGTAGAAATTGGAATCAAGTCAATCGAAGGTTAGAGCACAAAAATATATGTGTCAGAAATTTGTCAAAAAGTTAACAATTTACTGATATGAGAACTGATGCTAGTGCCAAGGTGCTAGAAGCTTGACCATGGTGCCAAGCGCTACTGCTCGGCTAAGGCCGCGATGATACTGTAGCAAGTCGCGGCCCGAACCTGTTCTAGTGCCTTTTGGTAGTTTTTCTGTTGCTCTAATGTTTTAGAGAGTTAAAGTCGAGATGTTTTGATTTAGTTTGGTTAGTTTTCGAAGTAATTGGTCAAGTTTAAAAGTGTATTGGTGTAGGGTGTTACAGTCCTAAACATAGTATTCTTTCCAAAATACAAGACAATATTTATTATACATTACCAAAAAGTGTCTTTATTTAATTCATGAGAGAAAGAAAGAGAAAGTTATTCAATAATGGTAATTTTAGAAAGATAGTGTGATTTCTGAAAAGATCAAGGTAATTAACTAATTTTAACTCTCACCATTAATCCACGTAATTCGATTAAAAATATATTATATTAAGGATAAGAGAGAGTATAATTTAATAAGGGTAATTTTAGAAAATTATGATAATTTTTTAAAATACTAAGACTTTCAACTAATTTTCTAAGTATATATGAAGTAAATAAATATAACTTATAACAAGAAATAGATGAAGTATTCTCAATATGCCTGATTTGGTCATGATTCCAAACCATTTTATGAACCAATTCATTAATTTTTCTTTTTTATTGAAGCAACTGGTTGGTCAATAACACCCATAAAAACTAACATGACTCTACATTTTGGGTACTTTTAGGATATTTTTGTACATTATGACATTATTTGGAGCTTTTAAAATGTTAAGAATCAGTAATTAAAAACTTATAATAAATTTATACTCCTTCTAATTCTTTTTATAAGGTACTTTCTAGAAATTTTTCTTAGTTATTTTTATAAGACGCCTTATAATATTTAGTAATAATGTACATGTTTTGCCTCTAATTATTTATTTCTTAATAAATTATCATTGAGGTTTTTATATGATTGGTCAATGATAATATTCTTAGCCTTATTTAAATTAGTTTTATATTTTCACACTTAATAATGATAGAAAGCTTTATTTCATGAGAATTGTATTATTAAAATAAATAGGGATAAAAAAAGAATGTTTATTCTCTCAATTTATTTAAGTGTCATTTAAGGTTTTAACACAAATATCAAGAAATGTAATTAATATGTTAGATTTTCTTTTAAATTTGCTAATATACCTTTTAATAAATGAATAGGTGAAAAAGAGCAATTGATGTTATTATGGACTTTTAAAAGAATAAATAAGGATATAGTTGGAAAAATAGTAATTAATATTGTTTTGAAATTCGAAAGTGACAAATAAATATAAATAAAATTTTTCTTAAAAAGCAATAGTTAAAAAGAAATGGAGGGAGCATTTTTTTTAGAATTTTAAGAATATACTCTCTCCAATCCACATTATAAGATATTTTGTATCAATTATACATATATTAAGAAAATTATTTTTCAACTAAAATCAATATAAAAAGTACCAATATTTTTTATTTTACCTTTATTAAATACTTCATGATATTATCATTATAAGGTTATAAATGAAGAGTGGGAAAAAATTAAACACATAGGTAAAAATAAGAAAAAAAATATCTAATAGTCTATATTTTGAACTAGAAAAATTTCATACAAAATACTGGATCAAAGAGAATAACAAACTTCTTTAATTTAAGTAAAATAATTAAAAATACCTTATAAAAAAAGACTGGAACAAGCATCATGCACAAGCGAAACTCGAGGAAGGAAAAACTAAAATGAGGCTTTAGAGAGGGTCCTTTTTTTTATTGGAGATAACTACAAATACACACTCACTCATCTATCCACCTACTCACCCACCTACTCACATACCTAGTAGTGTAACTTGCCATCAATAGGACTTGGCCCATTTGATTTTTAATTTTGTAAAAGTAAATTAGAATAAATAAAGTTTATAAAAATAAAATTTGATAAAAATAAGTTTGTTATAAGTTGTTATATTTAGATTTTCTTTTTAGAAAATCATAATTTGACAAAAAATATGTTTGGATGAAAAGAGTTAAAAATATTTTTAGATATATAATATAAAATCAGTATTCATTTCTATGGTTTTGGAAAAAAATAATTATTTCCTTTCTTTTTTAAAATCATAGTGTAACACATTTTTTATTTTTTAAAAATATTATTTATATTTGATCAAACATCTCTCCTTAAAAAATTATTATTAAAAACCATAGCTTTTTTTAAAAAAAATTAACCAAATAAGCCCTTAATGACTTTGCTCTGTTCAGGAGGTATTGGTGCGATTGGACCACAGTAAGATTCCAAAAAAAGGCTGTCCTCCGGTTTCTCTTCACATCTCATTATGAGGGCATTGGTCACTTAAGAAAGCGCGTGTGAAGACCGAGAGAGAGGCTGGTTGGGAAAATGAGATCATTATGTGCTTGGTACATAGTTAAAGTAGTCTTCGTTTGACTGACACCAGAAAAATGAGAAAATCTTCAAATCTACAAAGATCGATAACTATCTTTGTTGTAATTTATTACTCCCTCCGTTTTTTTTTTTTTTTTTTATGTCGATTACTCCCTCCGTTTTCAAATACTCCATTCATCCGATATTAAGTTACTTTATTACTATTTTATCATAATTAAAAAAGTTTGATGTACAAATAAAATTATTTTAATTTTTATCTTTATCTATGATAAATATTAAAAAATTAATGAAAAATTATATTTTCTAAAGTAATTAATACTTTTTGAAGCAATTTTTAATAAGAATATTTTTTAAATAAATCAATTAATACTCCACAATTTTTTATGAAATAACTTATAGTTGGGACTATAAAATTCTTTTAAAAAATACTTTTTCTAATTCCATTTATAAAGAAAAAAATACTTCACAAGTATTAAAGAAAAGAATTGAATTTAGTTAAAGATAATTAACTTATCTCACATTTTCAATTTCTTCTAAAATTACTCATACTTAATTAATCTCTTTCACAATTATTTCCAAAGATACACTTCGTTATTCTCAATAGTGTTAATGAATGAGGGTAATTTTGGTAAAAAGAAATTAATACAATATTAACTCTAATTTTTTCTTATAAATAAGAAAATTTTTTTCGTCATAAATAGGATTGGAGGGACTAACTTATACTCCTTCCAGTTCAAAATATAAGTCTTCTTTTAGAATTTTTTTTTGTCTAAAATATAAGTTCCATTTAATAATTTTTGGGTATTAAATATTATTTTTCTTATTTTGCTCTTATATATAATTAAATGTAAAATATATAGTAAAATTTAAATGTAATGCATTAAATATGAGTATTAGTGGAAAATAATGTATTTTTTTTATAGATTTAATGAGTAAAACTACCTTTCTTGATTCCTGTACAATTAGTTAAATATAACTTATATTTTGCATCAGAAAAAGTATAAAAGACATGAGGAAATACCACTAAAAAATAGAAAAAAAAATTACTTTACATATATCAAGTACTCCCTCTGTTCCCTATTATAAGACAATTTTAAAAATTAAAGTTTCAAAATATAAGTCATTTTATGAAATTTATGCAGCGTTTAACATTTGTTTTTCATTTTTACCCTTCTTAGGAATACTAAAAAAAATTATGATGAAAAGAGATTAAGAGAGATATAATTAAGATAAGTTATAATTTAATGAGAGTAATTTTGAAAAGTTATAATAATTTTTTAAAACATTAAAACTTTTAACTAATTTCATATATATATATATATATGAGGTATCTAAATATAACTTACAATAAAGAATAGAGAAAGTAGAAAGGTAACTACTATAATATGTTTAATGCATATTATGAGCTTCAAAATAATCTGAAACTCAATTAATATACCACACAATCACAATGCTGCTTATTTAGGTACTATTCTTTCCTGTTCATATCATTCTCATACAATAATTTTATTGAAAAGGAGGGAAGCTAAAAGTAACATACTTTGCAGCATCACTTTGTTGAGCATCTAGGAATTGAGGTGTCCCATTCTAGGGTAGGCATACAGGTGCAGACCCCCATCCATATGCAGAGTGAGTGTAGTTCTGTAATGTGCCGTTTTGCTTTGGTCTGCAAGCTTGAATTTGTGGCTACTTAAAAGGATTGCAGAGAATATTTTCATCTGTCTGTAAGAGAAATCCTTTCCTAGGCACTTTCTTGGACCCGCCTGTGGTTTAAGACTTCATATATCAATACTTTAAAGATTTTACTTTTTGGGTAACAGGAAATTTTTTTGATTCTAGAGTAGAGTATATCACAGTTAGTAAATACCTGGTAGTAATGGGATTTAAAGCTAAAGTCTTTTGCATGCCTTGCACTATCAATATCAATATCAATATTTAATGTAAAATATAAAATTTATATTAAGTTGTATTATTTACAAGTTATAAATAGTACATCTAATTTTTCAGACTATTTACAATGCATGAAGGCCCGCCTAGTTATAAAAGTGAAATGTGTTCATCTTGTCCTTGGTACAGTTTGCTACCTGAAAAGCTGTGAATTTGAAGGGGCTTTCTTGCTGGAACTTTCCATTAGGGTCCAGCCATCTCTCTGGCTTGAATTCCTCAGCATCATCACCCCACAAGCATTTCATTCTGCCCATGGCATAGGGTAGGAATGAAACTAAATCTCCTTTCTTGACACTAAATCCATCAGGCAAGGTATCATCTGAGAAACAAATCTTACCTTCCTGTCACAAAAACAACATGTAACAATGTTAGAAAAATGAAGTTCAATTCTCATAATGAGAAAAATATATATATATATATGTATGTCCATGTGTATATGTCTGATCACCCATGGAACTGCTGGGTAAAGCCTGAGTATCTCAGTCAAAGCTGCAGTCAGATACTGCATATTTTCAAGTGCTTCTTCAGTTATACTATCTGCTAGTTCCTGAACGGTTGAAAAACTTGCTGATTTCGTAGCCTCTTTGACTTCTTCCACAATCTTGTCTTGCATATGGGGATATTTGCAGAGAGTGTAAAGGAACCAGGACATTGTGGTTGCTGTTGTGTCCTTCCCCGCGGTGATAAAACTAAGGATGACGTCCTTAAGGTACTTTGGATCTGTCTCTTCCAAGTCTAAGAACCTTGACAGTATGTCTTTCCTCGCAGATCCATCTGGTGACTTCTGGACTTGCTCGATCTTGCTTCTGATTATATTGTACACAAATTCATCTACCACTTTGATATTCTTCCCCAGTAAGGCTTCTGAACCTATGTGCATGAACCGCTTGATCTTCCAGAAAACATCAACATAGCGAAGTAAAGTTATTTCACTTGCATCATTGAAAGCATCGGAGAACTTGGTGCCCTCTTCATATGTCCCCCCCAACGTGTCAAGTTCTACACCAAGGATAATCGTAAACACTGAGTCTAGGGTTGATTTGAAAAACAGGTCCTGAAAATAACCACCATGAATAGATTTGTTGTTACTCCATTTTTCATCTCAGCAATTAGGTCACACTCAGCTGAAACTGAAACTAAAAAGAAGAGTTATTTTTTTTCACATATATTTAAGTGATACTTTAGTCATGATATTAAGGAGATTTGAACCTGCACAACAAGGATGACTGTAAAAGTTTTATCTAAAGATACATTTATTGCTAAATCTGTTTGTCAACTCTTACTTGGATTTCTAACATCTGATTAGAGATTGAAGCTTCAGACACCATCCCTGCAAGTTTAACTGCAGTAGACTTGAACACAGAACTGCTGAAATCTCTCAAAATCCTGGTGGAGAATTGATAGCTTGCCGTCTTTCTCTGATTTTTCCACTTCTCCCCATCCACTGTGAATATCCCATCACCCAGAAGGTCCTTCAGGATGGTGTGTTGGTACTCACCCTGAACCAGAATGAAGAAATTCTAATACCAAACCATTGGAAACTGAACTTCCTAATCCTAAGAAGTAGAAAGGTAAAACAGCTTAAAAAACTCAGTGAAATAGAATTACACTATATTTTAAAAAGTTCAAAATTGATCTGCTATTGAAATTAGACTCAAACAATTAGGAACTGAAGCTGATGCAGTACCTTTCCATAGTTTGCAAAGTTAGTTTTGAGGATATATTCAACATTAAGGGGATCTATGGTGTAAACCTCATTCCTTCCTAAGCTAAGCAGCCTGTAAGAGTTGTGCTTTCCTGCAAGATCAGCCATGTAGTCATGCAGCCGATGAAAATTGAACAGCTGGTGTAAGACAGTGCCAGCAACAACATGGTATTTTTTCTTCTTCTGAGGTGGACTTTTGCTTCTGCCATGTTGTTCTAACACAAACACTACTAAAACTATGGCTACAAGGGCCACAGTTAAATATATGGGATCCAAGTTCAAACTGTCCAGCAACATTATAGCTGAAGAGGAGGCTACAGAGAAACTGAGATACAAAAGACCACAAGTGGAACAAAACCAAGTCTTACAGAAAGAGAGGAAACAAAAACACCTAGAAAGCTACGTGTTCATTATCACGTTCATCACAAAAGGACTGGGTCTCTGAGGCAATATTTGCTGACCTGTTTTTTTTTGGGTGAATGTATTTGCTGACTTTTGCCATAACATGACAAGAAAATATAAATCCCACGAAAGCAAAATGTAGAATCAGAATTGTGATGCCACATCAATCAAGTATCAAAGTGTATACTTCAATTTAACACCTCTGTCTTTTTCTTGGTTTAACTGTTGAAAGCTATGTGTTCATTACCTCGTTCATCACAAGAGGATTAGGTCTCCAAGGCAATATTTGCCGACTTTTCCCATAATATGACAAGAAGAAAATATAAATACCACGAAATCAAAATGTAGAATCTGAAGTGTGAAGCCACATTAATTAATAATTAAGTGTCAAAGGTATATACTTCAATTTTTATTTACATTGAAAAAATGAATTTTTAAATCGTGTAAAACAAGAAGAGAGTTCAGTCCTTACGCTATGATAAGACCGAGGTTCCGTCTAAAATAAGGAAATCGTCAATTATAGAGCAGTAATATCTATTAATGCCAACGTTGAACTTACTTTTCGATGTTGAATCTGTCTTATTCCAGTAGGCGCTTCATGCTATTTACAGTCAAGTGCTTTAATATATCAGAATATATAGTTTCAACTTGGAAAATCCAAATCCTACATAAGCAACGCCATAATGTGTGCGTGGGTCTAATATTTCATGGATTCGCGGCAGAGAAATTGACAAATTGGATTGGAATGGTCCATTCTTCGTCCGGTAATAAAAGGACCATTTTTTTTTTTGCCATCTGGTAATAATAGGACCACGAACTCATCTTTGCTCAAATTAGCTTCCTGGACAACGAGTGTGCAGAACGTTACGACCACGCATGCTGCAATAGTTTAAAAAAATTTCTTGTTTGTGCATACTGTACATATATGAATGACAATAACTGCATCACATGAATAATTTGAGGGGAAAAAGTAATAATTATAAGATATTATAAACACTTGACAAGAAAGTATGAGAAGAAAGCAAAAATACATTAACCAAATTGCCAGATAACAAGGCTACAATAGAACTTATCCATTAGCAAAGGGTATGGATTAAAATATCCCTCATTAATACTTGCACTATTCATATTCACATGGTAAGTCCACCTCCACGTTTTAAGAAAAACAAGGTTTCATGGCAAAGATGCGCCCTTCATACCTGTTATTTCTCTAGTGCTCTGCTATCTGCTTTTGGGAGGTTGAACAGAGTAGGGATAGGGGTGCTCATGTATGAGAATACCAGTTCCACATGCGATTTATTACTTACAGAGACAATTGCAATAAGTTAATCTTTAAATAAAACAAAAATATCCTGAACCGCAAATGCCAATACAGATTGGAAAAATTCTTGCTTCCAAGAATACGCTCACAGTAGTTAGCGGTAGCAACTGCGCGCACAGTAGTTAGCAATAGCAAATAATGACTGCGCTTTACTACAAAAAGCCCTCAACCCCACGACCTGCCCTTTCATTCTTATATATAGTAAGAGCTTCCTCCATGACCTGAGCTTGAGCCAGTAACTGTGCCCTCTTTTTTCCAGATGGATGAGTAGAGAGGTAATCTCTAAGTGCTGAATCCCCAGTAACCTTTCCCAACTTCTCATAGACTATGGGTGCCACCCGGGGATCGTATCCGGCTGAAGCAACTAACAGCAACCCAATGTAATCTGCTTCCATTTCCATCCTGAAAGTAATGAATGAGGGTGATGTTACAGGTAGGTGCATAGTATTGCATTTGCATCACAAAAGGGCTATGCTATTATAGGGAGAGTTTCATTTCAACATAAATCCTACGAAACAAGCAGCTTAATGCAATCATTCGTCTATAGATTCAGTGGAAAGACCAAATTAGCTGCCGGAGAGGCAATCGTATGATTTCTTAAACAACAGGAGGAACAACCAGAAATTATTTGGACACGTAGAAATTAAGTTTCAAATAGCGCAATTCAGAACTCAGGGAAAGCTATGATAAATTTCGGTCAGATTGTCAAAACATGGTTATCCCTAATCCTTAAGCTGAGGTGAAGCTCAACCAGCATCGACAAACTTGAATCAAAACAGAACACATGGAACAATGTACAAAAATAATCTAGCGGAAGAAGAATAAGAAGAAAACTGAGAAACTTAAATTAAAGAATATAGACCCCCTTCTGTATAAACTCATCTTTTACAAACCATTGACTGCAGGAGATATTGTTGACTGCCAAAAATTAGAAGTAATTGCCATATGGTTGATCTTTTTAATTTAGGAGGCTGATTGAGTGGCAATTAATTGACAGCCACCAAAATACAGGTGTGCCAGGAAGCAATAACTTATTTAAAACTAGAGCCTTCTTCCCCAATCAATTCTTCTCATTTCTAGCGTTACTTTCACCTCTGACTGATTTCTTAACACCACACCAGATGTTATTGTCAATTAATAATTAGTCCACGACAAATAAAAGCTCAGTATTTGAGAGTGAATAAATTTACCTCCTTGAGAAAGGCAACCTTAAGAAAAGAGATGACATTGTGTTGACAACATCAGGCATGACAAATTGATAGAGTATCAGCTGCAGAATTGCAAACCACAGATTCTTTGTGATCCCTTCAGCACTGTGTCGAGCCACAGCATGCCCAACCTAAGTAATATTAATAAAAAAAAAAACCACATAAACGCATAACTCTGCACTAGTACTCAAATTCATGAGCAAGCTCCAACCAACAGGTCTGCCACTCCCAACAAACTGGGAATATAAGGAATCAAAACAATGTAGAAGCGTACCTCGTGTCCCAGAATCGTTGCTATCTCTGCATCACTTCTAAAATGCTCAAGCAAACCAGTAAAAACAACAATCTTCCCACCTGGCAAGCAAAAGGCATTAACCACAGGTTCATTCACCACTAACACCTCCCAATTCAATCCATCCAAATGTGATGTAGCAGGCTGTGACCCTCGTTTCTCACCCTTTTTTCTGCTCTTCTCAACCCACTTGTCATCAAGAATCTCGTCCTCACGGTACCATGTCCCTTCAACCTCTCCTTCTGTCTCCGACAATGCATTCAATGTCTGTCGCACATTCCCTTCATGTGCCGTGGTGTGCTCTGATGCATACCCCAAATCACTCCATACCTGCTCTTTCCTCAACCCTCTCTGCAATGCATCAATTATGTCCTTAGCAATCATTCTTACCCGTATGCTTTCAGGGTGTATAGCAGGCAATATTTTCCCTTTAAAAGATGCTTTCATTTGCTCGAATTGGGTCTCTCCAAGCTTCCTCTCCAGAGATTTCGACATAAGAATTAAATGAGTTCGCTTGGTATACGGAACAGTTTCCAAATTCCCAAAGTATACAGTGATTAAAACCCCTGAACCAGCTATCACTACAATGAAGACATTTCTAGGATCATTAAACCACCGCCTAGGTCCTCGTGGCTTGAAGTGTTGCACATTGTACCTATCCACATAGTAAAATCTCCTAGCCCCAGCAACAAATGGATTTGATAAGTTCCTGTTGACTCCACCTCGTAAGCCTAATCTACGAGATACAAGAGAATACGAAGAAAACCCCGAACAATAAGCTCCTTTCCATTGAGAAGTCGAATATTCAGGTTCGTAAAATTTTGTACTGCGCTGCAAAATTTGGTTTTTGGGGGTGATCCTTGAAGAGAAACTGTGAAAAGCATCATAGGCAAGCTTTCCTCTTCTGTAGGACCCCATGATAGTAGAACGAATCAGACCAATGAGAAAATTATCAGCTCAGATTAAAAGAAAGGGAAAAAAGTCTTTCTTAATCAAAGCATCATCCCAAAATGGAAATCGTAAAAAATAACCACACGAATCAATATTAAAATTGAAGTAGGAAATGCAGAAGAAATGGAACCAAATAGATAGATGTTTGATTCGAAGGCACTTCACTCGAGATTTCGTAATTAGGAAAGGAGGAAGCCCAGACGTGCGAGGAATAAAAAGGTAATGGGGAAACCGCGAAATGGCATATTCAGAGATCCCTCTGAGGCAGAAATGGATTCATTTTCCACTCAAGGCGAGGCATAGACGAGGCTAGTCGGGAAGTCGTCAGGGACTTGAAGAAAAGCGGTGACCAAATTTCCACTGTTTCGACCAAAAAAAGATAAGAAAAATCTAGATTTCTAGTCAGGGTCAGGCATAAACGAGACGGGTCGAGAGGCTTGATGAAAATGATATTTTTTTTAGACTGATGAACAAGAGATCTACGCGTCCCGCTTCGGGGGCAAAAAAAAAAAAAATTCCCCATCACCACGCCTCCACTACAGGTGAGAGAGCGTGGTTTGATCTGTTCTTTTTAATCACAGCCGTTCTTTTCTCCGCAAAAATCTTAGCCATCCGTCATTTTGAAAGTTATTGGCCAATATTATAAGAGAAAGAAAGAACGCAGACTATTCCATAATGGAGAGCAAGAGAGAAAGAGAGGTGAAAGAGAGAGAGGCGGCAAGGGGAGAAGGACGGCGATGGTGGCGGAGGACGTGAGCGTGACAAATCGAATGGCTTGAATAAGGCTCCTATGATGTTTGCTTTTGGTAGTGCAGAGGAGAAGAACGGTGTGGCGGACAAAGAAAGACAAGAACCAATGGTTTTGAATCGTAGGGTTTCTCCTCCATATAAGGAGAAGCTTCTTACCCTTGGTTGTGCAGGGTATCTAATGAGACATGATGAGCAGGAGGATATTGTGAATGGCTGGAGATCTTTCTTTGCCAAGGAGAATGCAGCGTCAGATGAAGGCAACGAGAAGGATGAATCGGAGGGGAAGGAGGCTGAAAAGAATGTTCCTAAGGGTAAATACCTTGTACTTTCAGTGAAGGCGGATCAATATATGGCTTGGTGTCAATTGTGGATGAACTCGTTGATTATCAAACTGTTAGGAATGCAGGTTCCGAGGTCTTTATTGATTGATCGAGTGAAGAGAATGTGGAAGCCCAATGAGCCTATAAAGGTTATGCCTCTGAGTAATGACTATTATATAGTTTCCTTCACTAGTGGAAAAGATCAAGATTATGCATTCCAGGAGGGACCGTGGATGATTGAAGACCATTATCTTCTAGTACAACATTGGAGGCCTAACTTCAACCCATGGAAAGCATATACTCAAGAAGATAGCGGCGTCGATACAAATTCTATATTTACCCGTGGAACTGTACAACGTGGAATCGTTATGGATGATTGGGAATATGGTGGGTAGAACTATTAAACTTGATCGTTCTACTTCAATATTAAGCGAGATCTTATAAGTATACACAGTCGATCGCAGTAATAAAAATTATTTGGAGTATTCCAAAGATCGAAGTAAATTTATAATCCAAACTTTTAATCCCAAAAATTAATTGATAATCAAATTGATAATTCAAATTAAAAAGATAAAAAAAAACTAGGAAATAAAACAATGTCTGAGTTTTGATTCAGTTTTAAAAGCGTTAAGGGATCAGGTTTCATCTTATGAGATAATTAAATTTTATTTCTTAGTTAGACTCTATATAATTATAGTGATTGTTGTTTTTAAAGCGTCCTAATTACCTCTCGGCCAATTAGTCCTAATTTAATTAGGATTCAATTCGCTCTCGTGCAACTAAATTTTCTAATTAAACCTTCAAAACTATAACATATATCACCATGAATTCCTAATTCTATCTCTAGATTAGTTATTCCTATTTATTTCTCTAAATCTAAGTTCACTATTCACCTCTCAGTCCATCAAATTTACCCATTAATTAGATTATATGGTGATCAAGTATAAAATCCACATGAATGAACAAAAGAGATAAATATAATAAAAAAGATAAATTAAATATAACTTGAAGAACAAATCAAAGAGTCTTAATTAGAGAAACAAATCCAATCAATCCCAATCAGGCTGCATCCCTACCCCTGACTGGGAAATTTAGCTACTCATAGAAATAGAAATTAAATCAAAACTAAAATCTCAAATCATAGTGAAAATAATAAGAAAACAGAGTTATATTAGAGAAGAATAAATCTATCATTAATACTCCCCAAATCTCCTTGCTCTCTCTCTATAAAATGCTCCTAGTTATTTCCCGATGCATTTAGAACCGTGTTCTCTGACTTTTGAGTACATTTCTCAATCCCCTTATGTTTCTATTATGTCTCCTTATATAGAAAAATTTTAGAAGCCCATAAAAGTCTAAAATATCATGAAAAACGTGTTTCTACGGATCCCTATTGCATGACTCGGTGCCGGATAACCATAAAATCAATTAATACGGCTCCGGGTGCTTCTAAATTGTAGAAAAACATCAAAATCCGTGTTGACCCGGTGCCGGATGGGTTTGACCTAGCGTCGGGTGGGTTCTATTGTACGGAACGTGCACCTCTCAGCTTCATAACGTCATCAGCTCATATTGGCATTTTGAGTTCGATTTCAACAATGATAACATTGGAATTTGAGAAAACTCAAAACATGAAAGTTGTAGATCTATGTCTTATCTTTCCAACACATCTTAAATTATCTCAATCAGAGTTCATATGTCAGAGTTATGATTAAAATACCAAAGAATGTCAAAACTTTTCAGCATGAACGATTTGTAACGTTTTTGCTCCGAATACTTCCAAATGAGCCTATAACCTCATGAAATACAAAAATATGTCAAATCATGCTAAAATATACCAATCTAAATATATTTAGATATAATTTAGAGCTTAAATATGGGTATTTTATATGTATAAAATGGACACATCAAATCCCCCCACACTTGAACGTTTGCTTGTCCTCAAGTAAGACTAAAATTGTGCTGCTCTCAAAATTAATTCATAGATTCACCAAACTCACTTCTCTTTACTAGTGATAGTCTCTCACCAATATAAATAAAAGGAGTACTCAATAAATCAAATATTAAACTTGTCACACCCGAAAATGCGACGTGGATGGCGCGGAAAATGAAAATAAAAAGAGAGAAAATCGGCCGGGGGCCAATTTCGGAAGGAGTCGCCACCAAAATTTTAAGGAAAATTTTGAAAAATCGAAATAAAAGGAAAAGGATGGTCTGTGAATCAGAGTTGGGTTCGGGGGTATGATTGTGAGTGGGGAAGGTGTTAGGCATCCCCACAACACCCGTTCTTAAGAACGGTTACCTTAAATTGATCATACAATTTTTATGACTTTTAAAAAAATTATTTTGATTGCCCTTTAACCATTCACATGCAAAAATAAAAAAACCGTAAAAACGAAGGTAAAAATAAAATGAAAATATGAGAAGTTGGGAAAAATAAAATAAGAGGAAAACGTTATTTATTTACAAAAGTGGACTTGACCCATAATTAGAGTCTGAGGCCTACGTACCCTGCGATAAGGATCAAAGTCGACATAGTTCAGACTATAAATGCGTGTCACTGGATTGATAATTTTTATTATGTATATTTTGTGAAAAGAGAAGTTTATAAAAAAATTTATCTTTTCACAAAGAAAATAGTTTCCAAAATTGGTTGGTGTGTTTTACTTTGCAAAAGATAGATTAATTTCAATCACTTTCTCTTATCACTATTTTTTTATTTTTTTATCATCATTTTTTTTAAAGAATCAATTCCTCGAAAAAGGAATATATATTTTCCTCAATTATGTGTAATTTTGAGTATTCTTAATTTTTAACTTGAAAAGGAAAAATTTGGAAACAACTTTACTTTTATTACATGAAATCAACTAGCTTATGTGGCGATTTTATCACTCACAATCCGCTCATTAATACCTAAATGCCTTCGGTGATGAAACTCGAAGTAAAAGGCATAAAAAACTTATGGGACAAAATTGGAGAAAATAATTTTGATTTCCTTATATTAAATTATAAAAATAAATACAACGAAGGTAACACATTTTTGTAAAAAAGAAAAGCTATAAAAGGAATTTAAAAATATGACCTTATATATATGTATATATATTATTTATTTATTTATTTATTTATTTTTATTCATTTATTTATTTATTTTAGAAAAAGAATCAATCAGGGTCTATGGTGACTGTATCACTCATAGCTTACTGATCAGTACCTAAATGCCCACAGTGTTACCACTCGGAGAATAAAGGTAAAAATAAATAAATAAATAATAAAATGGAAATTCAAAATAGAGGGCTTTCATTGAATCATTTATTTTTATTTTTAATAAAAAATAAAAAAATAAAAAAAATAAACCATTGGTACTCCGAAATATTAAAAATTAAGATTTAGTCCACATTTATACCATGACAACTTCTCACTCATGATACAACTGACTGACACTCTATAGACACATGGAGATTTAGTTCCTCGTGACAAACCTTAAGAGCAAATTTTAAAACCATTTATTTTCACTAAAATGTATATATATACATATAGAAAATCCAGCCTTTTGGAGTCGTAAGTAAAATACATCGCTAGAATTCAATAATTGATCCCAAAATGGCACACATGAACAAACATATACTGGATCACATGGATGACTAAAATAAATCCATAGAATATGAGACAAAGATCAAACTGACTGGTTGATTGTGGAAATATTGCGTATGGGCAGTCATGTGTACGACCTTCCAGCTTTCTCCCTCATTTTACTTTTGTAACATGATAATATTAAGTCAAAAGGCAAATAAAGTCACAAAAAGAGAAAATGATTTAAAATATACACACCCAAGGACCACAGGAACGTTAAAGGGGTCATTATCAAATATTCTGGATATGTCTTGGGCTATAACCACGTCCACTCATCGCAAGGACATTGTTCATGATTTTGAAATTATTTTTTTTACTCTTTTTTATTTTACTTCCCGAAGAGGATCCCCACACTCCTAATAGGACTGGAACTTCTTCATATCCATTTTCATGACCGATAAATTAGCAAGAAAAGAATGTTCCTTTTTTTCTTTTTGGTGGTTAGAGCACATCACTTTGGTACTTGAAAGCTAAAGCTTGGAGGCTTATCCGAAAAAAGCTTAGTTATACATATGGGCTGCTTTCTTCCATTTAGTCAAGGATAAACTCTTCAACTCACAAGAGGATGAGACTAATCAGGTGCTCATACATCTACGGGATTTCCCTTTGGAATTCAATGCTTTACATTACCGTGTTTTCCTCCCTAGGCTAGTCCAAACTTTATTATTTTTCAATACATACTAATACCAAGCGAGACATCAACCAAGCTACGTGTCCAACAAGTAAGAAATAGCTTAGCACCAACATTGTTTAGGCATGAAGAAGGGTACTTTCAAACAAACAAACAAACAAACAAAAATAATAGGGATAAAAGAACGCAATAATAGTCACTTCTGAACAGAGCACAGTCAATAGATTTACCAAAATCACAGCTTGTGCCCATAATCGACAAGATTTCTACTCAAGCTTACCAAAACCATAGATTGCAATCATAAAAAACTGGAAACTGCTCTAAAAAAATAATGCAGAGTTAGATATTTCAAACCTACTGTGAAGACTATGTTCCTTCCTTCCTATCTCCGTCTCTCGATCCTCTTCTCCTTCACCCTCTCTTGGATGCTCTTTCCTTCTGGTCCCTTCAGTCCTTCCTGCTTTGGCCTTCTCTGTATAGATCGAAGCCTCTCTCTCTTGAAGCAATTCAGTCTGTAGCCTTTTCTCCCATTCGTCGCTCCCTCCCCTCTTTTGTGTTTTCTGTGCACCTATGCTTTGTATCTCGTTTAGCTCGAGGGTTGACCTTCCTCTCCCAGCATTCTAAGCCTCCGACACCAAATAAAGAAGAGGATCCCTCTTATTGCAAATATACAGGGTCGATCGCAGTAATAAAAATTCTCTGGAGTATTCCAGAGGTCGAACCTAAAAGAGGTAGTAAATTTATAGTCCAAACTTTTAATCCCAAAAATTAATTGATAATCAAATTGATAATTCAAATTAAAAAGATAAAAAAAACTAGGAAATAAAACAATATCTGAGTTTTGATTTAGTTCTAGAAGCGTCAAAGGATCAGGTTTCACCTTATGAGATAATTAAATTTTATTTCTTAGTTAGACTCTATATAATTATAGTGATTGTTGTTTTTAAAGCGTCCTAATTACCTCTCGGCCAATTAGTCCTAATTTAATTAGGATTCAATTCGCTCTCGCGCAACTAAATTTTCTAATTAAACCTTCAAAACTACAATATATATCACCATGAATTCCTAATTCTATCTCTAGATTAGTTATTCATGTTTATCTCTCTAAATCTATGTTCACTATTCACCTCTCAGTCCATCAAGTTTACCCATTAATTAGATTCTATGGTGATCAAGCATAAAATCCACATGAATGAACAAAAGAGATAAATATAATAAAAAGGATAAATTAAATATAACTTGAAGAATAAATCAAAGAGTCTTAACTAGAGAAACAAATCCAATCAATCGAAATCAGGCTACATCCCTACCCCTAACTGGGAAATTTAGCTACTCATGGAAATAGAAATCAAATCAAAACTAAAATCTCAAATCATAGTGAAAATAATAAGAAAACAGGGTTATATTAAAGAAGAATGAATATATCACTAATATTCCCCAAATCTCCTTACTTTCTCTCTATAAGATGCTCATAGTTGCTTCTAGATACGTTTAGAACCGTATTCTCTGACTTTTGAGTGCGTTTCTCAATCCCTTTATGTTTCTATTGTGTCTCCTTATATAGAAAAATTTTATAAGTTCATAAAAGGCTAAAATATCATGAAAAACATGTTTCTACGAACCCCTATTGCATGAATCGGCGTCGGATAACCATAAAATTAATTAATACGGTGTCGGGTGCTTCTAAATTGTAGAAAAACATCAAAATCCGTGTTAACCCTGCGCCGAGTTGGTTATGTTGTACGAAACGTGCACCTCTCAGCTGCATAACATCATCAGCTCATGTTAACAATTTGAGTTCGATTTTAACTATGATAAAGTTGGAATTTGGGAAAACTAAAATATAAAAGTTGTAGATCTATGTCTTAACTTTCCAACCCATTTTAAATCATCTTAATCGGAGTTCATATGTGAGAGTTATGATTAAAATATTGAAAGATGTTGAAACTTTTCAGCATGAACGATTTGTAACGTTTTTACTCCGAATACTTTCAAATGAGTCTATAACGTCATGAAACACAAAAATATGTCAAATCATGATAAAATATACCAATATAAACATATTTAGATATAATTTAGAGCTTAAATGTGGGTATTTTATATGTATAAAATGGACACATCAAATATATCACAAGGGAGGTTTTGCTCGTATTTGTGTGGACATAGATCTTCAGCAACCTTTGCTTCCAGCTTTCATGATGTTTGGGGAAGATAGACAGATTTTTTATGAAGGGCTTCATCAAGTTTGTTTTGAGTGTGGAATATATGGGCACGTGAAGCACCAGTGTCATTTGCTTAATGTTGACAGCAATGGTGAAGGTTCAGGGAAGGATGAGGCTGGCACAAGGGGAGATGGAGGGTCGCCTTCGAATGAAAAGGGAGTGGGGATTGAGCGAAGCCAAATTCCGATGAACAATGGAGTGAAACTACTGGAGAACAGTCACATTGGCCCTCATATGCTTGTCAGCCATGATTTTCGTAAGGGTTTAATTCAACAGATAAGAAGGGATATGACAAAAAGGGAATCGCAAAGAATCTGCAAAGGAATAAAAGTGGTAGTAGGATCAAATCTGAATCTCAGTCAACAGTGCCGCCAAAGGATAACAAAGAGAAACCAAGGGGATTGGATAATTCAATAGGTAGAAGTTTTGGGATAGAAATAAGAAATAATAAATCGGAGTGGGTCCCGGTTGGATCTAAGAGAAAGACCGAAGAAGGACCCAAGGTGTTTGGCAAGGAGAACTCTAATTTAGGTAGGCCCAAGCCCAAATGAAAAGAAATAAGCATTAGGAGGGAGAAGCCCATTGTGACACACAATTCTTTTACTTTTCTTCGAAGTAGGCCAAATGAGAATGTTAAGCCCATGGATTTAACTAATGATGAAGAAACTGGACCTGGTGATGGCAAGATAGATCTTGAACCTTCTCACAGAGTAGATGATAATAAGGACTTGGATCTGCAACGTCCTACAGTGATTGATGACCTATGCGAAGTTGATGAAGGGAATGTTCACATTGCTACCTTAGAATTAGTTAAGGGTAAAAGTAGCAGACATCAAAAGGGTATTGTCAAGGTGGAGGACAGTAAAAATTCACCAACCTCCCCTATTGTTTCCCCATGAATTTTCTGATATGGAATTCTAGGGGTACATGTTTGAAGTCTTTTTCTAGCCTGGTACATGAAATTAAAAATCATTATAAACTTGATTTCCTTGCTTTGTTGGAAATACATTCTGATAAAACTAACACTGAAAGGAGAATTAATCGGCTCGGTTTTCAAGATTTTATTTTTATTGAAGTTGAAGGTTTTAATGGTGGTATTTGGTGTTTATGGGATTCTGGCATAAGACATGTTAATGTTCTTCAAAAGCATAGGCAATTTATTCATCTTGCTATTGAGAATAGTTGGAGGGAGTAGTGGTGTATGACTATTGTGTATGCTAGTCCCCATCCTGTGGCTAGAAGAAACTTATAGAGCGAACTCACACACATTAGTAGTGAGCTACAAGTACCTTGGGACTTAAGAGGTGACTTTAATGCTACAATGCTTGACTTGGTGAGACGTTCTTCTACTGTTTATCGTACTGCCCCTAATCGTGAATTTTGTAAATGGTTTGAGGAATTGAATGTTCTTTATTTGGGCTTTGTAGGACCACCTTTCACTTGGAGAAGAGGTGGTACTGAGGCGAGACTTGACAAAGTGCTTGCTAATGATTCTTAGTGCCAACTTTTCCCTAACGCTCATGTCTCTCATCTCCCTTGCTACAAATCAGACCATAAGCCACTACTCTTATGTCTTGACTGCTGCATGGAGTCTCCAAAGCCCCAGCGTCCGTTTCACTTTATTACTTCGTGGGTGCTTCATGATAGCTTTAGTAATTTTGTGAAGGAAAAGTGGAATACTTCTCTTGTTTGGAGTTGTAATATTACTCAGTTTGCGGATGCTTGCTGCAAATGGAACAAAGACGTTTATGGCCATATAGACGGACAAAAGAGGAAGCTATTAAGAAGACTTGATGGTGTTAATAGAGCTATTGAAAGGGTTGGCGTGTTAAGTTCTATGAGGATCTGCAACAACAGATTTGAAAGGAACTTAAAAGTGTTTTAATTCAAGAATCTCTTTTGTGGGCTCAAAAAGCTCGCCTTGATTGGAATATGTATGGAGATAGGAATACTTGTTTGTTTCACTCCCATGCTAATAGAGGAAGAAGGGTGAATAGAATTGATGCTATCCAACTTGAAGATGGGGAATGGTGTTATAAGGAAGAAGAGATAAAGTTTAGTGCTATAGATTTTTTCTCCAAGCTATTTACTGAAGAGACTGTGGTTCGTGATGAGTTAAAGTGTGAGGTCACTTTCCCTCCACTTGATGAGATCTATCTGAGATGTTGTGGACGTGAGGTAGAAGATCAGGAAATCAAAGAAGCCGTGTTTGGGATGGGGACTCTCAAATATCCTGGTCCGGACGGCTTTAATACTCTATTCTATCAAAATCAATGGGATACAGTGGGTCACAATATTGTAAAGTTTGTTAAAGCATTATTTAGCAACCCACAAGATATTCATGGAATTAATGGGAATTTGATTATGCTTATCCCAAAGAAGGATCATCCAAAAACTTTTAGAGATCTCAGACTCATTAGCTTGTGTAATGTTATCTATAATGTTGTTACCAAAATTGTGGTTAATAGAATGAAGAATTTCATACCTCATATTATCTCTCCTAATTAGTGTAGCTTCATCCCTAGTAGACATAGCTCTCATAAAAGGTATGAAAGGCTTTATGGCAATCAAGATTGACCTTGAGAAGGCTTATGATAGGGTTAATTGAAACTTCTTTCTTAATTGCTTGAAGGAGTTGAATCTCCCTGCTCACTTTGTTGAGATTATTTCTAACTACATCAGTGCTCATAGCTTGCAACTTCTTTGTAATGAAAGTAAAGTTGATGTGTTTAAATCCTCTCGAGGTGTTCATTAGGGAGATCCTATTTCCCTTGCTTGTTTGTAATCTGTATGGAGAAACTTGCTCATCTGATTCAAGAGAAGATGAATTCTGGAGAATGGAATCCTATCTGGCTTACGAAGTATGGCCCTCATATTTCTCATTGATTTTTTGCAGATGATATCCTACTCTTTTCTAGGGCTTCAGTATCCCAAGCGGATCTTCTTTGGAGTTGTTTGGAGACTTTCACAAACTGCTCGGGGCTTAAGGTGAACATTTCAAAAACTCGTATTTTCTTTTCTGAGAATATAAACCATAACAGGTGTAATCAAATTAGCACTCTCTTGGGTTTCACGAGAACTGGTGACTTGGAGAAGTTGTTGAATCAAATGTTTTGATGATTCCAAACCAACCTTCTATAGTTTGGAAACAAGATATCAAAGGTGCACAAAAGATCTCAAGTGGAGAAATCCAAGAAAAATCAGCACAAGATTAGATATAAAATTTCTTACTTCATTTAAATTGAGTAAAAGATTTTGAACTGGCAAAAAAATGTTTTAGAAATATGATTCTATGATAATTCATAGAATATTTGAAAAACACCCACTAACAGACAAACTTTAAAGTGTTAAAACTAATCTATTGCTTTGAAAATTTAAACTTTGGCTTCTGAAATTCGAATTTCAAATTGAAAATATGTTATTCAAGAAAGAGATTTCTCTGACAGATGAAGTTTGAGTGCAGAAATTTGAACTTTGGATTAAGTCTGATAAGAGTCTTCTCTGACAGACGAACTTTGAGTTTTGAAAATTTGAATGTCTGATAAAACATAATTCATGAAAAATTCGTCTGAGGATATGTTAAAGTTCATCTGAAAGAAAAGTTTAAAAAGAGTTCCAAGTTAGCTCACTAACAAACGAACTTTGATTTTGAAAATTCAAATTTTAGAAATAAAGCTTGCAAGTCTGTTATAATAATCTGTTGACATACGAATGTTAGTATTCAGAAATTCGAACTTTAAACTAAGTCTAATAAGAGCTCTCTCTGACAAACGAACTTTGGATTTTGAAAATTTGAATTTCGAAAAGATGAACTATTGTGCCTTATTAAGCTGCCCACTGACAGACGAATTTTGGGCACTAAAATTCGAACTTCAAAGGCATTGTAACAATATTGAACAACTGTTCACACTTATCAGAAGAATTTTAAACTTAAAAATTCATATGTTCCAATATAGAAACACTTTTCAAAGATGAAAATTCGAACTTTGCCTCATAACAGATGAACTTTGAAGTTCAACGTTGAAGTCTTTAGCTTTTGGTCTCTATGAAATTCGTCTGTTGACTAACCAAAATTCAAACTTTGAGTGTCAGGCGCATTAAATGCGGTTGGTGAATGGATAGTTTTTCAAAGTAACCATTGGGTAACCTCTCTAATGACTAGATCTTGTCTCTAACATATAGTTAAGACATATAAATAGAACTTCATTTGAAGTTGTGGGTAACGATTTTACATTGTATATACAGAAACTCTGCTAAATTCTTAAGTCAAAGTCTCTTACTCTCACATATTTCATTTTCTGTACTTCAACTTTCATATACACTCTAAATTAGAAAGTTCAACCATTGTAACCAATCTTATCTTCATCTGAAAGAAAGATTTTCTTGTAAGGAGATATCACAAAAGATTTGGGAAGCACTTAGTTAGAGTGCAAAGAGTGAGATTGTAAACTCTAATAATAGAGCATTAAGTTGTACTGAGGCAATTGCAAGAAACCTATTGAATTCTTGTAAGATAGTGAAAAATCTCAAATAATGGCTTGGGGACTGGACGTAGGTCAAGATAGAGAGAACAAACCAGGATAAACATCTGTATCTTCCCTTCTCTTTTACTACCTTTACCTTATTATTCCTTTATACTCTATTTTTACTTTCTTGACTTTTGCAGAAATTTTAATCTTCCCAATTCACCCCCCTCTTGGGAAGCTAGTATATCCAACAAGTAGTATCAGAGCCCAGATTCTCAAATAAATGATCTAACAGTCCGGGAAATTCAATGGCTGGCTTTGGAGAAAGCAAACTACCTGAGAGAAATAACACAAACAGACCATCTGGCTTTAGTGGAGAACACTATAGATATTGGAAGATTATAATGCAAATCTATCTCCAGTCAAATGATCTGGACATCTGGTCTGTCATCCAGAAAGGAGATTTTATCCCAATGAAACTGCAGGATGATGGGAAATACAAGGAGAAGCCAGAGGACAAGTGGAATAAGGAAGATAAGAGAAGAGTCTTGCTGAACTTTAAGGTAAAACACTGCATGATTAGTTCATTAAACCAAGATGAATTCTATAGAGTATCACAATGTTCCATAGTCAAGGGTATGTGAGACACTTTAGAAATCGCTCATGAAGGAACCACTAGAGTAAGAGAGAACAAATTGAACTCCTACATTGATGAATATGAAAGCTTTAGAATGATGGAAGGAGAGAGTATCAAAGAGCTACAAAAAAGATTCACCCTCATTGTGAATCAATTGCAAAGTCTTGGCAAGGAGTACACTCAGCCATAAAAGGTCAGAAAAATCCTTAGAGCTCTTCCTCTAGAGTGGCAACCTAAAGTAAAAGAAATAGAGAAAGGCAGAGGAGAATCAATGGCCTCTGTCACAGCCCTTTTCGTTAACCTTGAAGAATATGAGGGAAAGATAAAGGTTCTGAAGGAAGCAAGACAAGACAGGAAAAAGAAGGGTCTTGCTCTAAAACCTACTGAAGAGAAAGAAGAAGAATATGATGATGGAGATGAATTAGATGAAAAAACTCTAACTGTGTTGGTCAAAAAATTCAGAAGGTTTTACAACAAGAAAAGAAATAAAAGATTCTTCAAGAAAGGGGTAGCTGGAGATAACAAGAAAGAAGGAAAAGAGTATGTCACCTACTACGAATGTAAGAAGTAAGGGCACATCAAATGAGATTGTCCACAATTCCTAAAGAAGCAAGAGAAAGAAAAGAAAGCTGCTAACAAGGGTAAGAAGAAGAGGGCATACATCTCATTAATCTGGGACAACAGCTCAAATGAAGAAGAAGATGATGAAGACAAAATTGCTAATATCTGCTTGATAGCACTTGCTTCTGAAGAAACTCAAATCCCATCCAACAGTGATCATGAAAATGAGGTATATGAATGTAAACCTTCCTATTCTGAATTACTTGATGCATTTCATGAACTGCATGAGGAGTTCATTAAGACTGCTAAAGAATTAAAACAAGCTAAGAAAAGAATTAACAAGTTAGAATCTCACTGCAACATTTCTAACACTGCATCTCTGCATAAAGCTGAATCTGCTTGTTGTACATCATGTATTGAATTAAAGCAAACCAATGACTATCTATTGAAAAACATGTCCAGACTTACTAAGTCAAAAGATATGTTGTTTGCTTTAATGGGAAGTCAGAGAATCACACAAGGAAAATCTGGACTTGGCTATAAACCTTGTGCAGTAAAAGAAAAGATTAGAAAAAAAAATCAAAATCTGTATATGAGGCATTTTATGCATGCTAATAGGCATAAAAAGAAAGATCATATCTCAAGTTGTATTGAATCCTATGATCAACCAAAATATGTGAAACAAAAGTATTATCTACATTGCTTTCTTCCTGCATCACAATCCTGCAGCCTCTTTACCACCTGTCACTTCTGTAACAAGAAGGGACACATTTCTAGTTCATGTGCATTAAAGAAAAATAGACTTGATAGAAAGGTAAAATGGGTTCCCAAAGGTACATCTGTATCTAGGAAAAATGTCACTGACAGAAAAGGACCCAAACAAATTTGGGTACCTAAAAAGAAACTCTGAACTTTGTTTTGCAGATTTGTCTTAAAGCAAAAAAGAGCAACAAATGGTATATGAATAGTGCCTGCTCAAGTAATATGACTGGTGATAAGGAGAAGTTCATCACCCTTAGAGACAAGAAAGAAGGAAAGGTGACCTTTGGAGGTGACCAATACGGCAAAATAGTTGGGATTGACATTGTGAGTAAGAATCCTGAAATGTCTATTGAAGACATGCCATTTGTAATTGGCCTCAACCACAATCTGCTAAGTATAAGTCAAACATATGACAAAGGAAACTGGGTATTGTTTGACTCAAAGTTTTGTCTGGTCATCCGAAAAAGTGGCTACAAAGTAATCGTCAAGGCTCAAAAGGATGGTAATTACTATATTATTGATCTTGATGAACTTTCTTCCTTAGATTCTGTCTGTCTAATTAGTCAGGATAATGATAATTGGTTGTGGCATAGAAGATTGGCACATGTTAACATGACCCAGTTGTCAAAATTGATTAAAAATGAGTTAGTCACTGGCTTACCAAATATCTCTTTTGAAAAAGACAGAATGTGATGCATGCCTCAAAGGAAAATAAACTAAATCATCTTTTAAATCTAAAAATGTAGTCACCACATCTAGACCACTACAACTATTGCATATGGATCTAATAAGTCCATCTAGAGTAAAAAGTATTAGTGGAAATTTGTATATTTTTGTGATTGTGGATGATTACTCTAGATTTACCTAGACCTTATTTCTTTCTTCCAAAAGTGAAACGTTTGATGCCTTTGTAACCTTAGCTCAGAAAGTGCAAAATAAGAAAGGTATTTCTATTGTGTTTATCAGGTCTGATTATGGAGGAGAATTTGAAAATTCATGCTTTCTGGAATACTATGATGAACATGGAATTGATCACAACTTCTCAACTCCAAGAACTTCTCAGCAAAATGGAGTGGTGGAAAGGAATAACAAAACAATTGGAGAAATGGCAAGAGCAATGCTAAATGAAAAGGAACTCTCTCAAGTATTCTGGGCTGATGCAGTAAACACAGCAAGTTATATCATTAACAGAGTCTACATCATACCAATTTTGGGGAAGACTCCTTATGAGCTGTACAAAGGAAGGAAGTCAAACCTTTCATATCTGCACGTATTCGACTGTGAGTGTTTCATCCACAACAATGGAAAGGAGAATTTGGGTAAGTTTGACGCCAAATCTGATGAAGGTATATTTCTTGACTATTCTAGTATGAGTAAATCATATAGAGTTTTTAATAAAAAGACTATATCAGTAGAAGAATCTGTGCATGTTGTGTTTATTGAAAATGAAACAGTCTCCAAGCATGTCATTAATGAAGATGATCTTATCTCTAACTTTAAGAACTTAGATCTTTCTAAAGAAGGTAAAACTAAACCTCCATAAATATCTGAATCTATTAACATAGAGGAAGATATTCAGGAGAAAGACTTTGAGGATGAGAACAATGAAGATGTATCTCAAACTCCCTAGAGCTTGGAGATATCAAAGGAATCATCATATTGATCAAGTGATTGGGGATATTCAAGAGAAAGTTAAAACCAGAAAATAGCTAAGGGATCAGATGATCAACTGTGCTTTTATTTCTTAAATTGAACCTAAGTGTGCTGAAGAAATCTTAGCTGATGAATACTGGATTCTAGCTATGCAAGATAAATTAAATCAGTTTGAAAGAAATCTAGTTTGGGATTTAGTGCCTAGACCTAGAAATCACCCTATCATTGGTACTAAATGGGTCTTTAGAAATAAACTTGATGAATCAGGAACAATAATTAGAAATAAAACAAGACTAATTTCCAAAGGATATAATCAAGAAGGTATTGATTTTGAGGAAACATTTACTCCAGTTGCAAGACTTGAAGCAATTAGAATCCTATTAGCCTATGCATGCATGAAAAATATAATGTTATATCAAATGAATGTGAAAAGTGCTTTTATGAATGGGTATATCATGGAAGAAGTTTATGTAAACCAACTTCCAGGTTTTGAGGACTCTACAAAACCAAACCATGTTTATAAAATAAAGAAAACTCTTTACGGTTTAAAACAAGCTCCTAGAGCATAGTATGAAAGGCTAAACAATTTTCTAACTGAAAAGGGGTTCAATAGAGGAAAGGTAGATACTACTCTGTTCACTAAGAAAGAAAATAAAGACTTACTTATTGTTCAAATTTATGTTGATGATATTATATTTGGTGCTACTAATGAAACTCTTTGCAAGAACTTCTCTAAGATAATGCAGGGTAAATTTAAAATGTCAATGATGGGTGAGCTTAACTTCTTTCTTGGACTGCAAATTAAGCAATGTGATGATGGTATTTTCCTCAATCAATCAAAATATCTGAAAGAGTTGCTGAAACAGTTTGGCATGGAAAAAGCCAAGCCAATAGGAACTCCTATGGCTACTACAACAAAGCTTGATATGAATGAAAGAGAAAAAACTTTTGACATAACTCAATATAGAAAAATGATTGGATCTCTACTATACCTAACAGCTAGTAAACCTGACATCATGTTCAGTATCTGTATGCAAGGTTCCAATCATGTCCCAAAGAAACCCATGCAACTGCTGTGAAACGCATCTTCAGATATCTAATTGGAACATCACAGATAGGACTTTGGTACCCAAAGAGCAATGGAGAAGATCTCATTGGATACACTGATGCTGACTTTGCTGGATCCAAAACTGATAGAAAAAGTACAAGTGGAACATATCAGTTCCTTGGAGGATCCTTGGTTTCATGGTTTAGCAAGAAGTAAAACAGTGTGGTTCTATCCACTGCATAAGCTGAATATATTGCTGCTGGCAGCTGTTATGCTCAAGTCATTTGGATGAAGCAACAGCTTGAAGATGTTGATATTGAGATGAAGGAAATACCAATAATGTATGACAACCAAAGTGCTATCAACATCACAAAGAATCATGTCATGCATTCAAGGACAAAGCATATTGAAGTTAAGTATCACTTTATAAGGGATCATGTTCTAAAAGGAGAAATCATATTAGAATACATCCCTACCGAGGATCAAGTTACTGACATTCTGACAAAGCCCCTTCCAGAAGATAGATATTGTAAAATTAGAAGAGAATTGACTATGGTAAATCCCAATGAACTATAAGTAAGTTCTTATATTCATCTATTTTAGAATTTCTAACATTGAATCAATCCTAATTTTAGCATCAGAGTGAGTTTGATATAAGTTGCAGGTGCTCCTTATAAGTTCAAAAGATAATAAATATGTAAAATGGAGCTAATCAAAAGATGAAAATCAAAGCCAGAAATTTGAGCATCTGGATCTATTCTGTAAGTTCAGAAAGTTAAAATTTGCATTTTAGATGTTTATTGGACGAATTTCCTTGATTGAACTGTGTTTTTGAAAAGTTAGCAAGCTCAACATTCGAATTTGGATGCCCATCAGAAAAATTTCAGTTGGCTGCACACTGTAACAGTACTCATTTGTCCTTCGAAATTCATCTGTTGAACAATAGAAATTCGAATTTCAAAAATAAAATGTCAATATTGTCTTTGTTCAAAATGACTATTGTACAAATACCCATTTCTCAAAATACGCATTTTGAAAATCCTTTACAAAATGTTGAAATTCGAACTTCTAAATCAAAATTCGTCTATTGAAATATGCTCACATAATTGGGTCTCTGAAAGATGAATTTTCATAAGTAAAATTCGTCTGTTACTTGTTTTGTTCATGATTTCTTATTGCTTGGATCTTTTGAAGTTCGAACTTTGTTGAAACAAAGTTTGTCTGTTCATTCTTTGTTCCCAGAACCAAGCCTCTGTCAGACGAACTTCCTAGTAAAAATGAATCTGTCAGAAAGCCTCGCTGAATGGATTAACTTGTAACTGCTCAAAGTTTAAATTTTGACCTTTCAAAATTCATCTGTTCAGTGGTGACATACATTAAAACTGAAGGTCGTCCTCTGAACAGATGTAACCCTATTCATCTCTCCCTCAAGTCTGTTCAATTTCTCTCTTTAATTCCCATTAACTCCACTCATGAACCTTCATTTCTCACCGATTAAACTTCTTTTTGCACCTTATAAACCCATTCTTAGCATCTTTCTGAATCATTCCTCTACAAGAATGACAAAAGTCAAAAATCCAGAAGTTGGGAAAGGAGAGTCACGGCCAAAGAGGACTATGAAATCCCAATATACCTCCAAAGAGAGTGAAACTCAGAAGAGAAAAGGCGAATCCAGCAAGGCAACTCCTTCCAAGGGGCAGAAAACTACTCCAAGAGCATACTCGAAGAAATCTGCACAGTCTCCTTTGAAGAAAGCAAACCATGTTATCCCTACGACTCCTGTCACTACTGCTTCTTGTTCCTCCTGCAGCACTGAATCTGGAGAATGTCAACTAACTACACTGCCATTATGGAGCAATGCTCATATTCTGGGAGAATACACTACCAAATTTGTTAGCAAAAAAGTAATCAAGCCTCACTGCGTAAATTTATAAGAATTCTTGATTTCTAACAACTTTGATGCCGAGCTTTGGATGATAAGATATAAAAATTTGTTAGAAATATTGGAAAGATATGATGATGAGGTAGTCAAAACCTGGTATGCCTCTCTGCAATTCAACAGCAAGAAAAAAGTGGGAAGTAAATCTGAGATCAAGGACCATCTGGCTAACAGATGAGACCTTCAATGAGGTTTTAGAAATTCCAAGGTAAGATGGCTTGAAAATTGACATTACTGCCTCAAGGTACATGGATGAAGCTGAAACTACAGATGAAGAAGGAGGAAGGAGGGCTTTTCCTGAATTACAAGGAAAGCACAATTCTAAACACTCTGTTCAGAAGAAAAGAGAACAGTCCACCTCTAAGCTTGTTTAAGCCTACTGACCTCAATGCTCAAGTCAGAATTCTACACTATATTATGTCTAGGATTATCTTCAATAAAGGAGGCAGTTTCAATCTGATTACAAGGGTTGAAGCACATGTGATGACAGCAATCATGCATGGGAAGCTTATCAACATGGGACACATTATCCTCCAACGCATGATCAAGGAAAGAGATCAGAGGAAAGATTCCACCCTTCCATATGCAGCAATCATCTCCAAGATACTTCAGCATGCCTGGATCCAACATCTTGAAAAAGGAAAAGGGAAGCCCACTAAAATCTTCAGAGAAGAAGAACTGCAAAGGATAGGAATAGAAAAGAAAGATGGGAGATGGATTGAAAAGGGAGCTGAAAAGACAGAAGACTTTTTCTTTCCTGAAGATGCCTCCCAATAGCAAGAAGGAACCTCTGAGGCTGCTCCAAAATTCATACTTCAGCCTTCTCAGCCAGTCCCATCTCCATCTCAGCCCACTCAAACTCAAATACCATCCACTCCCTCTACTCGAGCCAAGTCAACCAAGATCACTGAGCTGTATGACAGTCTGTCTGCACTCATACTTAGCATCAGGGATGAGCAAAGCTCATCTGCAAGACCAAATTCTTCAGTGAGTAAAGACTATGAAAGTTGTTGCTGATGCATATGAAGACATCAGGAGTGTCATTCCCTCCATATCAACTCCACCTTAGCCAGGATTCTTTAAGCCTATCATGTCTCCTACTCCTGAGCCTCCAAATCCTTTCGTGCTAGCCGCCCCTGAACCTGATGATGCAGTACATGATACTGAGGTTGCTGGCACATTGACCACACCACAAGCCTCCAGTAATTTGGCAAGTCCTGGTCCTTCCTTGTACTATGGAATGGAGGAAGAGACTCCTTTAGAACCAAGCTCACATAAGGTGATTCCTAAAGATGTTCAAGATTCAATTCTCTCTTCTCAAGAATCTGAGCAAGTTGAGAGACTGGTAGCGGCCATCACCACCTCACTATTCATGCAAGCTGCCCTGAATGAAGAGAGAAGCATTGTGCTTTATGTTGATCTAGAGGTTATTACTCATAATGCTCTTTTACAAGCTCAAAGATTAAGGCTTGAAGAAATGTTTCGTCCTCCTACTCCCTCACCTGTTTCCACTTTTCGTCTCTTGGAGGCGCGAAGGGCTCAATTGGCTGTCACTAGGCAAGAAATACAAGAACTTCTTGAACTCTCTGATGATGAAGATTCTAGTTTTGAAGCTTCTGAGCCTTTGCCAAAGCTTAATTCAAATCTGCCCTTTGTTTTGGTGCCTCGTCAGGCAATTCTAGTGTCTAATATCCCTCCTCCTGCTGATCTTGTACACCTTCCTGATGATGCCAAAAAGGGGGAGAAGTTATCCGCGCAAACTGGAAAGTCTGCTACAGAGTCTTCTAGCAAGATCTACAGCAAGAAGTCCAAGTCCAAGAAGAAATGATTAAAACTTAGGATTGCTTGGTCCTTCTTGTAGTATTGTTTTTGTTTTATGAATGATAAATCTTTCTTCTGAATGTTATGATTGCCATCTTTGTATTGAAACCTTAAATGGATTAATGCATCTCTCTGTTTGATCTACTGTACATGATATCTTATTTTTTGAATTATAATGCATATGTTGAGGGGGAGCTTGTTAAAGCAAATCCAAGTACTAATCCAGTTTGCAAGTTATTTTGTTATCATCAAAAAGGGGGAGAATGTTGAATCAAGTGTTTTGATTATTCCAAACCAACCTTCTATAGCTTGGAAAGAAGATATTAAAGGTGCACAAAAGATCTCAAGTGGAGAAATTCAAGAAAAACCAGCACAAGATTAGATATAGGATTTCTTACTTTGTTTAAATTGAGTAAAAGACTTTGAACTTGCAAAAGAATGTTTTAGAAATATGATTCTATGATAATTCATGGAATATTTGAAAAACACCCACTAACAGACGAACTTTAAAGTGTTAAAACTGATCTATTGCTTTGAAAATTCGAACTTTGATTTTTGAAATTCGAATTTTGAATTGAAAATAAGTTAGTCAGAAAAGAGATTTCTCTGACAGAAAAACTTTGAATGCAGAAATTCAAACTTTGGATTAAGTCTAATAAGAGCCTTCTCTGATAGACGAATTTTGGGTTTTGAAAATTCAAATTTCTGATAAAACACAATTCATGAAAAATGAAAAATTCATCTAAGGATATGTTAAAGTTCATCTGAAAGTAAAGTTTAAAAAGAGTTCCAAGTTAGCTCACCGACAAACGAACTTTGATTTTGAAAATTCAAATTTTAGAAACAAAACTTGCAAGTCTGTTATGATAATCTGTTGATATACGAATGTTAGTATTCAGAAATTCGAATTTTGAACTAAATCTAATAAGAGCTCTCTCTGACAAACGAACTTTGGATTTTGAAAATTCGAATTTCAAAAAGATGAACTATTGTGCCTTAGTAAGCTGCCCACTGGCAGATGAATTTTGGGCACTAAAATTTGAACTTTGAAGGCACTGTAACAATATTGAACAACTATTCACACTTATCAGAAGAACTTTAAACTTGAAAATTCGTATGTTCCAACATAGAAACACTTTTCAAAGATGAAAATTTGAACTTTACTTCATAACAGACGAACTTTGAAGTTCAACATTGAAGTCTTTAGCTTTCAATCTCTATGAAATTCGTCTGTTGACCAACCAAAATTCAAACTTTGAGTGTCAAACACATTAAATGCGATTGGTGAACGGATAGTTTTTCAGAGTAACCGTTGGGTAACGTCTCTAACGGCTAGATCTTGTCTCTAACATATAGTTAAGACATAAATCTATAAATGGAACTTCATTTGAAGTTGTGGATAACGATTTTACATTGTATATACAGAAACTCTGCTGAATTCTTAAGTCAAAGTCTCTTACTCTCACATACTTCATTTTCTGTACTTCAACTTTCATATACACTCTAAATTAGAGAGTTCAACCATTGTAACCAATCTTATTTTCATCTGGAAGAAAGATTTTCTTGTGAGAAGATATCACAAGGGATTTGGGAAGCACTTAGTTAGAGTGCAAAGAGTCAAATTGTAAGCTCTAAGAATAAAGCATTAAGTTGTACTAAGGCAATTACAAGAAGCTCACTGAATTCTTGCAAGATAATGGAAAATCACAAGTAGTGGCTTGGGGACTGGACGTAGGTCAAAATAGAGAGAACGAACTAGGATAAACATATGTGTCTTCTCTTCTCTTTTACTGCTCTTACCTTATTATTCCTTTATACTCTATTTTTACTGTCACTTTTGCTTTCATTACTTTCTTGACTTTTGCAGAAAATTTTAATCTTCCCAATTTACTCCCATCTTGGGAAGCCAGCATATCCAACAGAAATATCTTGGCATTCCTCTCCATCATAAAAGTGTTAGCAAAGATGCATTTCAAGATGTGATTGATAAAGTCAAATCTTGTCTCTCAAACTGGAAGGTACATTCACTATCTCTTGTAGGTATAGCTACTCTTATCTCCTCGATTACCTCGGCCATTATGGGCTATGTCATGCAAACTTCTCTTCTATCTGCTAATTCTTATGAGATGCTTGATAAATATAACCGGAGCTTCTTATGGGGTGCTACTAGTGAGTATAGGAAAACCCACCTTGTGGCTTGGGATGCTGTGTGTCAAGGGAAAAAAAGGGAGGTCTTAGGTTGCGACATGCCAAGCTACATAATCACCCTCTACTTATGAAATTAGGCTGGAATTTGGTTACTCACAGAGATGCATTTTGGGTGTAAGTTGTTCATGACAAATATCAATGTGGGGATGATCTCCTTCCAAAGATTGATGTGAAAAGGAATGGCTCTAATGTATGGTCAAGTATCAAAAAGGCCTAGGAGAAGGTCGAAGAGGGACTTGAACGAACAACGAATGGGGACAGTGTTAGATGGAGATGGGAACGGCATGGAAAGTTTACTCTCAAGTCAACATACGAAGTCCTTTCTAGTCATGTGTCTATAGAGAATGAGAGATCTTAGGACTACATTTGGACAATCAAAACACCACAAAGATGTTAAACTTTTTTGTGGCTTGTGACTAGGAAGAGTCTGCTCACTAACGCAAAGAGGTGGAGACGAAAGATGATGGAGAATGATCAGTGTCAGGTCTGCAAGAGAGATGTTGAAGATATCTTGCATGTCCTAAGGGATTGTGGTCATACAAAAGCTTTATGGCGGAAACTAATTCATCCTACTAAGTGGAAGAGGTTCTATTCTCTGGACCTCACGAATGGGCTTGCATGGAACTTGAAAAACTTGATTTCCGAGGATGATAACTGGGGAGCTCTATTTGCAACCATATGTTGGTGGTTATGGCATAAGCGAAACATATTTGTTTTTGAGAACAAGCAAGTGCAGAGCGAAGCTGTCATAACTAATGCAAGAGCAATGGTTTCTAGTATGTCTAAAGTTCAACACAGATTGGCTGGACCCAAAGTCCAAGGCGTGAGAATTCATAGAGGGGTCGAGGGATGGAAGCTGCCTGATGAAGGTTGGATAAAAGTGAACATGAATGGTGCTTATTCTTGCACGCACAAGGTAAATGCTTGTGGCTGGTTGCTGTGAAATGCCGAGGGTGAATTCTTGAGAGGCTTTCTCCATATAATGGATACTAGTGATGCTCTTTCTGATGAGATCTAGGCTTGCATTCATGGCCTCAAACTTGCTTGGGATGAAGGTTACAGGAGAGTTATTCTTGAAACTAATTCTACTAACACTCTTGAGATTTTGGGTGCAAGTGATATTGAGAACCATGCTGATGGGGAGATTGTCTCAGTAGTGAAAACTCTTCTTGACAGAGATTTTCTCAACTCAAGAAATCTAAAAAAAAATTCAAGCGCACCTTATTAATTTTCACATCACGGTTATAAATCAGGAAACAAAAAAAAAATTCAGCTTGCCCTTGTAAATTTTCATTGACATGTAATTTTTTCAACTCAAGAAATCTAAAAAAAATTTAGGTGCACATTGTTAAATTTAAACTCCATTTCATTAATTTTCACATCATGGTTGTAAATCAGGGGAAAAATTTTTCAATTCGCCCTTGTAATTTTTTTAACTCAAAAAATCTCAAAAAAAGCTTAGGTGCACCTTGTTAAATGTCAGCTTCCATTTGTAAATTTTCATTGACAAGTTGCCAATTTACTTCCAGCAAACTTTCCTGTAAGTTTTCTGGCAAACACCATGGCCACTGGTGATTATTCTGACAACCCCCCAACCTCCAATGAACATCACGGCCATTGTCAATTATTCCGGCAAGTTCTTCATCTCTCTCTTCTCTCTTTTAAATTAAGAGCAATTTTGTAAATGTACACCACCACAAAAAGGGGGAAAAAGGAAAGTACATGTATGCATCAAATTGTAATAAACTTTCATGGCATGTATTAAAATGTAAATCTCCCTAATAAGGAAAAGCAATTAATGTCATCTTTAAATTTTAAAAGGATAGATAAGGGTATAATTTGAAAAATAATAATTAATGTTATCTTATAATTTGAAAGTGACAAATAAATAAATTTTCTTCAAATGTGACAAAAAAACAGAGATAGTACATACACGAATATTTTGTTACTATAAAATTTTTATTTAAATAGATAGGATTTATGAAATTTACTATTTATAAATCTCATGAGATATTATATTTCAATACAACATTATTTGGGACAAGCATTGCATTTTGAATTTTTGATACTCTTCATAAGTTCAGAATTTGAAAAAAAAAATCTGAATTTTATAAGCCGCATGCTGCATGCAACTGAGAAGTTCACATACATGGATACAGAACATATAAATATTTCAGAACATTGGATTATGAAATTATAACGGTTTAAAAAATTAAAAAATATATATAACTTTACTTTTTTACACACTTTTTATCCTTGCTTTTCGGTACGGAATGGCTAAAAATTACGTTTGCTTCTCCGTATAAATGGCTAAAAATTACATTTGATGTTCTCATTTTTTGTTCTCACTTTATTAATGCTCCTTTATTTCTTAACTGTATCCAATTATAAAAAAGATAAATGCATGTCGGGTTCAAAATATCTTATTTTATATAGAAAAATACTTGGATGGATTTTCTCAGTAGTCAATAATAGGACGTTAACGCATTTCTAACCTTTCAGCATGATATCATTGAACCGTTTGAAATAGTTGCGTGTATATTTCATTTTGATAGAAAAATTTAATAATACATAACTTAATAAACCCATCATAGTTGCGTGTATATTATGAAACTTGAAACCCCACTGATTTACTTTGGAGCAGGGGAACTGAGGAAGTCTGCCAAAGAAGGTTTTAAAACACGCAAGTTTTTGGTTGGGTTGCTTGGGTCAATGCTCTTTCAATAACTAGATTAAACTCTGACCAGTTCACCCCAGAAATTCTCAAACTAAGAACAATGAAATAAGCATAAGGTAAAAAAATTTAGTATATTTTCCCCTTGGCTTTTCCATGCATATGTAAAATTAATATTTGAGTCTCTGAAAATTCAGTAAAATAATGCAATGGTACACAACTGATCCACACTGTGGGGCAAATCCAACCCCATAAGTATGAATGAGAATGAGATCAAATCAACAATTAACGTCAAGAAAAATGAGAATATTCTGAGTTAATTGTGAGGGCAAAACTTTAATCCTCCATATACCAACATTAAATCTTGTTACTACCACTACTACTACTTCAATAGTCTTCACAACCAGACTATACTCTAGCTCCCTACTTCCCTTTTACCATCTCTTTCCCCCATTGTTGCCACGACCTCTTCCACCTCTAGAAGAATTATTGGAAAACCTACCATTCCTCTCATTAGAAAATCCGCCACCACTTTGGCCACCACCCCTTCTACCAGAAAACCTGCTACCACCGCCACCACGAGCACCGCCAAATCTTCCTCCTGATCGGTCTCTTTCTTGCAAACTCGGCAATGCTTTCAACACTTCTAAACTAACATTAGCAGCATTTTCCTGACCTGAAAAATGGATATATTTGGGTAAAAACCATTGCAAAGACAAAGGAGAAATGTAGAATTGATATGCATCAATTATAGCTCGACAGACTGCAGTTTGTGCAATGCCATTATATAATAATTATTCTTCACAGAGAGAGAGATTGAATAACTACAGATTATGTAATGCTATAACAATATTGGGTTTAAAAGTTACAATCACATAGTGGAAAAAGCTCCTTTATTAACTTTTTTTTCCTCAAAGTCCCAAGTAATTAGTTAATAAAAATTTTTACCAGTAAGAAAAGTATCCAAGTCTTCAGCTGGGACATCGAAAACAGCACCATGCCCATCTGCAGTGAGAGTAAGACCCTTCACCGCATCAACCTTCTCCTCAGGCAAGAATCTCCTCAGGACACCAAATGCAAAACTGAAAACGGCCCATAAGAGCAGTAAATAAACGAAGGCAAAGAAATTCGTATTCATCACATAGTATCACTCCATCATAACTACTACTAGAAAGAATCAGTCCAGACCAAGTATTAATTTATGCTGATTTGATATTTGAGGCATAACTACATATAGACCCAAAAAATATTGTAGCTAAACTGATACAGGAATGTGCAGCAACATTCACTCAAATGGATTAATATTTTATAATCTTCCAGGTATTAACTTGATTTGAAACTCAAAAATACATGATAACTACCAATTGCAATATTTGATTGAGCAAGCTAACCAATGAAGTTAGCGCAGCAAACCTTCAATAACTTAAAAGGTATCAAAAGAACTACAGATATTTCTTTTCACACAATAGATACAATCCAAAGACAACAGTCCAGATTATACCTGAAAGCATCTAAAGCATGTTTTGAAATGTGTGTGTGAGTGTGAGTGAGTTCTAAGAGAAGTGAGTAATGCATTCTAAACAAATTAAATCATTCATTGCATAAACCATTCATAATCAGTGGTAAGTTGACAATAAGGTCCACATGCCTCAGCCAGATTTTCCAGCAGCAGTTCAAACTAGTTAAATCAAGATGCAAGGGTCATAATTCAAAAATATAGTTTGTAAAATTCTCACGAAGGGGTGTAGATGGTTTTTCCAATCTCAAGAAGTAACGTGACATGGTTCTCCATGGAAGTAAGTAGTGATCTTTTCTTTATCTCTGTATAACCCTGTACATTACAAGAGAAACCAATATTTTTTTCAATTCCAAGCATGATAATAAAGATAAGGAATTGATCAACAAAAAATATGAAACGAATAGTACTAGTAAAGATAAGAGGGAAGGGACAAATGGGAAAGAATAGTGTGGGCTTACAATGGTCTTGGCAAGAGCTTTTGCAAGTAATTCAACAGCTGATAAACCTGAATTATTTAAAAGATCCTCCGCAGCAGATTTGAATGCTGGGATCACACTGCATTAATGACATATAAGTTAAACAGCAAAACAGAGCATTAAACACAATTAACAAATAAGAAACATACCTATCAGATACTTGTGTAATCAATTTAGCAGCATCCCCACCAGCAGCTTTGGCAATATCAGCGGGCTGGGGAGCAGATATGTGTTCAAATTTCACACCAGATTCTCTTTCTATTTTTGATATATTTGACCTTCTTGGATCATAAAGCATAACAGCAACTCCAGTATTACCTAGAAAGTTCAACACCAGTATTACCAAAAAGTTGATAACCCCAATACTGCAAATTTTTACCAGTAGAAACATTCCATTGATACCTGCTCTTCCAGTGCGTCCAGATCGATGGATGTAGTCTTCTACATCACGTGGGGGCTCACACTAAATCAAATTCAAATATCAGCATACCAGATTATGGCACATATAGAAATTATTCAAAATAGTCCACAGAGATCCATCAAACCTGGATAATTAACTGAACATCATTAATGTCCAAACCCCGAGCTGCCACATTAGTGGCCACTAATGTGGTAAATTTCCCAGCCCTGAAACCAGCCAATGTAACCTACAAATGGCAATATATGATTTCGAGAGATTAATATAACAAGAGTGCATACCCTAAAGAGAAAAGTAAAAAAGCAAACATATCGATCCTCAAAAATTTGGAAGTTGAGGCTACAACAAACCTCACGTTGTGCCTGCTGTATATCACCATGCAGAGCACGTGCACCGGGCAACAACCCAGCAAGCTCAGAAGCAGACTCCTTTGTCTCAGAAAATATAATTGTCCGACCTCCACTGTAACAGAACCACATACCAAACAATGAAGATCAAAATTCAAAAAATTCTCAAACGGTGAGAGTACAAGAAAAACAAATCTCAACCAAGGTACTCAAAAAAGAAACTCACTTGCAATAGCAACGTATAACATCTGGAATAAGTTGGGACCTTGCAGAACTAGAACATGGGAGAACAATATGCCTGACATTGGTGCTGGCTTTCATTTTGTCATTGCCAACCAGGTCAGCAGTTTTTTTGTCTGATTTCAGAAATTTCATAGAAATCTGGCAACAGAAAAGGCAGGTTTCAAATGAGGTTCAAGGCCATATACATAGTTCATCTGATCATTCATAAACTAGATTTTTTAAATGCATGGAGCCATACACGCTTAACCCAGTCTGGCAAAGTAGCACTGAAAAGAAGTGTCTGAACTTTAGTAACATCCTCTACCTTACCTGAAAAGAATTAGATAATAAGCTGTTTGAATACTGAAAACATCTAATCACCTCAAAATCTCAACATGCCTAAAACCATGAATAAGCCAGATTCAAAGAATGTGTTAAGTATAAGTAACACAGAAAGCTTCTTGACATTACCTCAGTTGACATTTGGTTAGCACAAAGCATTATGAAATTATCCAACATGCATAACTCATAAATGTTAACATGCAGCAGCCCCCAATGATTACAACAAAAATAAAATAAAATAAATTCATACCAAGAATGAGTTCAACATCTTCAACAAAACCCATTCTCAGCATCTCATCTGCTTCATCAAGGACGCGGAACCTTAGTTGGCTTAGGTCAATATTCTTCCTCTCTATATGATCCTGCACAAATATATGCATATAAATGATAAATAAAATTTAAACAAAGAAATTGAAGCTTCTATCTTTGCCACAACAAGAAAGAAGGGCTAAAGTAATCACTTTTATGCGTCCTGGAGTTCCAACAACAATATCAACACCCCTCTTAAGTTTAATTTCTTGAGCTTGATATGGAGCTCCACCATATAAACAGCAAGAGGCCAATCCCAGTGCCCCACCATAAACTTCAAAATCAGCGAACACCTGATGCCAACATTTTACCACAATTAATAAAACACAAAAAAAAGGTAGCAACCATCAAGCAGTCATGGATAAAAAGATCATCTAGAACCAGCACATGCATAATGTACCTGTTTGGCCAATTCCCTAGTAGGTAAGAGCACAAGAACACTTGGAGACCTTCCATATCCGGACTTTCTTGCTGCTTTTGCAGGACCATTTGTTAAAGACTCTAATATGGGTAACACAAAGGCAAGAGTTTTACCCTGCATTTTTACAAGATTACGCAGTAAGATAAATATGAAAAAGCTTACAAATAAGTCTAAGAGCAAAATATCTATATATTTCGACTTCTTTCAAGCTTTGGATTCAGCAGGTAGCATTATGAAAATAATAACAAATAACTTAGCCATTGTGTAACTAACTTTCTTTCATTAAAGACTACTTCCAAAGAACCTTTGGTACATTAGGTTACACAGATAAAAGGTTGCATCCATTCTGATACTCCGTCTTTGAAATAAAGAGGCGATGTGGAAATCGAAAAAAGGAGAGAATTTTTTTTAAATACTACAGTTACGAAGAATCTCTGAAGTTAGATGTGTTCCGTTCCTAGGACACTATTATCTGATGACAGAAGTAGAACGACTCATCACCCTATTGATGTTCTTATCAACTTACAAGATTTACATACCTACTTTGCGTAATTGATACCCTCTGAGCTCACAAATAGCAGTTTTAAGACAAACAGAATAGGTGCAAATTTTTTAAGAAGCATTAATACACAGAGAGAAAAGAACACACCTGCCCAGTGCGAGCCCGACCAACTAAATCAGACCCATCGAGGATGGTATCAAAAGTCATGGCCTGAATGGGAAATAGCGATTCAATCCCCTTCTCTTTCAACTTGGCCCTCAACGGCGCAGATATCCTAAAGTTGGAAATTGCATTAGGATTCTCCTTCTCAACCTCTTCCTCTTCTACTTCAGGCTTATCCAACTTAGCTTTTTTCTTTTTCCTCTTCTCCTCACTCTTAGATTTCAAATCATCAGGCTCAACCAACTCGGAACTCGTCTCGCTCTTGTCTTCATCCTCACCCGCAACCATCTCAACATCCAAAGCTTTCCGCTTCTTGCTCTCCTTCTTCTTCACCGAAATCCCATCTTCAATTAGAGCCTGGTTCTTCATCTTCTTCTTCTTCTCCTTCTTATCTTTGGGAGTCTCGTAGAGAGCAGCATCAGAGACAAGTAGAGAAGGCATGGCTTGCTAGGTGCCAACAAGAAAATGTCGGTATGTGAGGGTATCTAAGGGAGGCGGAGGCTCCTGCTTCAATTAGGTTATGGCAGTGACTTGCAGAAGCAGGAGGCGAAAGAGGGTGAACATACGGATGTTCTCCGCTTTTATGGTTTAGGAATGACACATTTTCTGCCGCTGGATAGGGAAACCTTATTATATTTGCATATTACCCGTTGGATGTGAAGCAGTGAACTGTCACGTTTCCTATTCTGTGGTCGGATAGCTAGACAAAAATATATTCATAATGCTACAAATTATAAAATTAAAAATAAATCAAATTTATAATTATTTCTCATATTTTAGAAATTAAAGTTTAAGAAAATTATTATTTTAAATAATTTTTAAAATATTTTAAAAATTTAACAGTAATTTTCATAGTTATGTTTTTGTTTCTGCTTCCTAAAAACACTTTTTCTTTTCTGCTTTTAGCAATCTAAAGGTGTATAAAAAAGAACTTTATTAGTAATATAATTAAGCAATGTAAGATTTTGGTAAAAAAAAAAAAGAATATAAGATCATCAAAATATATTATCATATAAATGACATGGCTTGACCAATTATTTGAAAACAATCTTCAGTAAATTTTTTTGGGTCAAAACACAAGTCAATTTTATTATTCACCAAACAAACAAATACAACTTATACCTAGAAAAACACCATAATTATAAATATGAAATTAAATATATTTTTCATATATAGTTTATAATTTATGAATAGTACAATTTAATATAAATTTTATTTTATATTAATATATTAGTTGTTATATTGACAGAAATCAAAAGCACTTTGAATAATTATTTGCCTCACGCAATATGTACACCGTACATATATACTCGGTAGAACCACAAGTTGGGGGGAAAAAAACTTCAGTTCACTTTCCTCATCTAGGCTTCAGTTCACACTTATTTGCTTTCTTCAGTTCACTTAAACCATTATTTATTTAAGTGATTGTTTAATAATATTTTTACTTGCAATCTTATTTTTAAAATAACAATATTTATAAATTTAAATAATTCAAATCAAATACGAAATCATATATTTCCATGCACAGCCTGAAAATAATGCTCGAACTCTCAAAGTTATGGCTGAGATGCAAATTGAATCCTCTTGATTATTGGTTAATGCATGGCATGCATTAAAAAAAAAAGTACCACATAAGAATATAATTATACATGAAACACACATTTTTATGGCCTAAAAAAAAATGAAATGCACATTTTATGATTGCACTCAATCATTATTTTTTCTTTATATATCTCATAAAATGTTATATCTAGAGATAAGCATGGACTGAACCGGGGTCTGAGCTTGCCCTAACCCCATGGCACGGGTAGGCCAATAACTGGGTTGTAGCCGGGTGAGACTGGTTCACCCGCGGGTTCATTGGGTTAAAGAATAAAGGAAGAGGAAAACATGTGTAGATCTAGATGAAACATTTTCATATCTAGATAAACAAAATCTCAATTGAAATTAACAATCCCACAACCAAAACATATTAATAAAAATAACAATTTCACAACCAGTACAAAATGCACAATCACAAATCCATGATCACAGGTTTAAGAAAATCACAATGCTAAGATATGGGATCTTGGAAATGGTGGGAACAGCAGTGTTCTAAGGTGGGAAGAGAGAAGATCTAAAGATTTGAGCTGATTTAAGGACAAAGCTTCACATCGCAATGGAGAATATGATGCTAACATCAATGATCTGAGGCTCTGAGCTTCTAGACTGAGATCTAGAGACTATGATGCCAATGATTGGATGCCCATGGAGTACAAAGATTAGGGGAAGGGAAAAAATTTTTGAGAATGAGAAAGCCACAAATGCGCTGAGAAGAGAAAGGAGAAGAAGCTTATGGAGAATGGCAACACGTGAAAAATGGAGCCAGAGAGACTAAATACATTCTTTTACTAAATATATGCAAATAGCATTATTTTAAAGATTACTTTTTATATATATTTATTAGCGGTACATGTGGTCTGGGCTTGATTAACCCAGTGCATTAACCTGCGACTCAAACTGGCTCAATTTTTCACATAAAGGCCTGGTTTGAGCCAGGCCAGATCAATTGGGTTAAACGGGTTGTGCACAACCCTATATATCCTTAATACTATTAAATTCCTTAACATATCTAAAAATATGTATAAAATATGTAAAAGGTACATCGTATTCATGTTATCAAATTTTTAAAATAAAATTTTCAAACTTTAACTATCTAAACTTCATTTAAACGTCAGATGTGTTAATTAATAACACATCTATAAATATTTATTACATGAATCATTGCTTCTAGTGCTAGTACTCCTATTAATCCATGCATGTTTAGAATCAGCAATGCAAACAGTATTTTTAAATAGTATTTTTGCATAGTTTTATTTTACTTTACTATGTATTTTCTATTTTTCTGTATACAATATATATTTTTTCATTTAAACTTAAAATCTTACTTAAAATGTATTAATTTATTACCACTTAATTCATCCATCATTGGTACTATATATTATCTACTTGTGTCCCTTCTTAAAATTTTAAATACTCCAGGTTAAAAAGTAAAATTTTGTATTAATATAGTTAATGCATTGTTTGAGAAGGAGCGGAAAAAAACAACTCCACGCCAAAAAAGTTCATCTTATAAAACAATTAGTGTATATTTCTATATGCAAATGAAAGTTTCCAACCCTTAAATCACATTCCAGTATTAATTGCGTTTGTAATATATATAGGCGAAACATAAGACTTCACAAACTCATCAAATTCTCTCTTTATATATCTTGTCACAGATAATATATTAATCCTTACAATATTATATGAAGCATTTTTATGGATGACTTTGTATCTGTTTCCCCTTCTAAACAAAAAAAAATCTTAACAACCGAGAATTCATGCATAGCCAAGAATCATTCAACATGAATCAGCGACGACCACTAATTGGTTTATCTGATAATCTTATTCTCATTGAAGTAAATGGTTGCTTGCTATATATCAGTGAGCAAATAATTTGCTCATGATGAATATATTTCTCTAATTAAAATTAAAAAATTACATTGTACAACAACTAATGCCTCGTAAATGTATATATACTTCATCTTATTTTATTAGAAGCTAGCAAAACCAGAAAGCTTTATTTCCACTCATTAAACCCCCATTGTTCTTGTTCCTTAACCCTTCTCAGAACTCCTTCCATGGCAACATCAAAAGCATCCTTCATACCCTTTAATGCCTCGTGGGGTTTCGCATACACAAGTCTGGAAATATACTCGATCACTTTCTCCCTCATTTTCCTCACCTCCTCTTCACTGTACCTTTCAAGCACAGTTTTTATGGAGGCCCCATTCCTCACCTCATTCCGGTCTATGTAAACTGAGTAGTTCCCCAGTTCACCTGGAAGAAACCATTCATACTGGAAGTATACGATCCACCTAAAAAAAAACGGTGATAGAACTGGCCACCATCACTACAAAAAAATATCCATTTAGTTATGAATTTTAGAGACGGATTAAAATCTGTCACTATTAGAGACAAAAATAGATATGGATAACGAATTTTTTTAGCAAAATAATTTTCTTTCCTATTAAAAATAATGAAAAAGCATTAGAGACGGAATTTGATACGAGTATATATCGTTTCTAATAAAATCCGTCTCTAAATCTGTATCTAATAATATAATAGAAACAGACTTAGTAACAACTAATTTTTCATCGCTAAAATAAAAAAGTCCGTTTCTATGTCCGTCTCTAAAAATATCCTATTATTTCTTGAAAATTCTTTAACATTTAGAGATGAATTTTGTGACGAATGTTTTTAATTTATTGTGATGGATAAAAATTTGTCACTAAACCTATCTCTAATTTTTTTTTTAGATGGATTTAGATACGTATTTTAAGTGAATGCAACAATAAATGTCTTGCCCTAAATTCGTCTCTAATATCTATTTAGAGATGAACTTAGAGACGCATTTGTAATGAACGCAGCAACGGGTACCTTGTCTGTCTCTAAATTAGTCTCTAATTCACATTTAGAGATGGATTTAGATACGAATTTTTTTTTAAATTACTTCAATTTTATATAGTATTATTTTTTAATATTGTAATATGTTAATTTAAATTTTGAGAGATATTTTCAAATTTTGGGTATTTTTTAAATATTATAGTATGTTAAATGGACCAAACTCATGAGTTAACTAATTTAAGTTAAGTGAATTGTATTTCTAATCATATTAAAAGACATTTCAAAAAGCGACCTTAAACTAAACCACTAGAATCCTAAAACCTAATGTTTCTTTTATTTTTTTAGGAGTATGCTTGGTAGTTGATGGAAGAAAATCAAGAAATTGAGAATATAGGATGAGAATGAAAAATAAGAAATGAAGAAGAGAGGAGATATATAGAGAACTTTAAGATTAGAAATAGTAAAATGAAATTAAAGGAAGTGTTAAAGTTTTAAGAAATTTTAGACTAAAAGAGAACGTAAGCAATTTTATCATAGATGACATTTAATTGTCCTAATAATTAACAAACATCTAGAATCAATTAATATTAAACAATATTTTTTATTTAATTAGTAATCCATATGTTGATAAATTTTTTATATTGGATATGTTTGTAGAATTGATTTCAAAAAAAAGTTTATCATTAATAATATCATTTGGTTTAAAATATCTAAGTAGATTATCTTAATTTTATTAATTTATTTTACTTTGAATTAATAAGTTAATTTTTAATTCTATTTCATGATAATAATTTCAAAAAATTGTGACAACAATAAATTTATTATAAACTTATTAATCATTAATTCTTTCTAAATCAATATTCTTTTGAGAATTTACATCTATATTTTAAAATTAAAGTTAAAAATAATAATGATACTAAAAAATAAATCAAATCAAAATCAAATAAAATTTCAATCATTTTTCATTAGGAATCCATAATTAAATTTATGGTGTAAATAATAAAAAGATATGTTCCTTTCTAAATTTAAAATAGATATATATAATACTTAACCAAGACTTTGAGTTAGATCATGGACTGACATAAAACTCGATCATATCTGGTTCCCTCCCACCTCTAATATATATTAAGTATATATATAATATAATTTATTAAATAATATAAAATACTATATATATATATATTATATGATATGACTATGCAAAAAATAATATAATAAAATATTAAAACATATGGATCATAAACATAATATATATAATTATTTTTATTTACAAATAAAAATTAAATTTAAAAGTCGGCTAGGAAAATAATTTTTTTCTTTCTAAAGAAAAACAAATATATTTATAGGAAAATTATTTAAGATCTAAACAAAATAATATAAATATTCATATAAATATAAATATATATAAATAAAATATTTTATGATATTAATAATTGAATATAAAATATATGTGTATTTTTTAATAATATATTGACTTATAAATATATATGTTTATATATTAGTGTGTAGATAAATAATATATATTTAATATTACATATAGAGACTACAGAAACAGTTAAGTTCAACTGGCAACATGATGACTACAAAGGTATTGGAAGTAAGAGGTTATGACACATTTGAAACTATTAATATGATATGACACTACAAATGACATATCAGTGATGTGACGTCTCTAAATAGAGACGAATGAGATGACTTAAATCACTACTAGAAAAATGCAATTTAGCGAGGGAATTTAGCGAGGGATCACTCATCCCTCGCTAAATAATCTAAATAGCGAGAAATTAGCGACGAATTAAATTTAGCGAGGGAATTAGCGAAGAATATCCTTTCCCTCGCTAAACTAGCGAGGAATTAGCGAGGAATTTTTTATTCCTCGCTAAATTATTATAAATAGCGAGGAATCTAGCGAGAGATTTGTCTCTCGCTAAATTTTTTAAAATTAATTTTAATAGATTAAAATTATTTTATTAAAAATTTAATTTTAATGAATTAAAATTTTTTAATAATTATGTTATAAAATTATTTTTATCAGTTGATTATTTTAAATTAATAAAAATAGTTAGATTAATTTTTATAACTTGTTGGCAAAAAAATGAAAATGAAAATTCATTTATTACAAAATTCAAAATATAAAATATTTTATGATATTAATAACTAAAATTATAATATATTTTTATTTTTTAACAATATATTAATTTATAAATATATGTGTGTATTAGTGTGTAAATAAATAATATATATTTAATATTTCATATAAAGACTGCAAATACAATACAGTTCAACTGACAAAAGTCTGAATATAAAGGCACTAAGAGCAGGAGGTCATGGGTTCGAATCTAAGCAAATGCATATTTGAAACAATTATATTACATGGCAGTGACGTGTCGCAATCACGATGATGTGGCGGTGGTGTGGCAATGATGTGGCATAGGTGGCGGGTGACATGGCAATGATGTGACATGGCGTGGTCTTGGTGGTGACATGGCAATTTTGAATTTTTTGTAGTTTAGCGAGGAAATAGCGAGGGATTAAATCCCTCGCTAATTTAGCGAGGGAATCAACTCATTCCTCGCTAAAATTAGCGACGCGTTTTTAGCGACCAAATTAGCGAGCGATAAAATCCCTCGCTATTTTCAATTTAGCGAGGGAAAAATGACATTTAGCGAGGGATTTGTCCCTCGCTAAATGCCATTTTTCTAGTAGTGAATGTTCAATATATATTTAATGGCAGATTTTGGTCATCTCTAAATACCTCTTTTTTTTTATTTAGTGCATATAGTAAAAAATTGACCTCCGAGTGAAGCCATTGCCTCTCAGCTGCAAGCAAAACTCAGAGTCCAGAAAGGTTTTGAGAATTACCGACATGCTATTCGAGCGCCGAGTCCTCAAGCAATTCACAACTTGGCACGGCGGGACGGACGCAGAATGTTTACTTTGGGGGGGCCAAATTATTTTCTTATAGATAAGAAATATTATTAAAAAAATAAAATATATAAAAATCATATTTTTAATACATTTTTTATGTATAATATTATATATTGACAATTTAAAAAATATTATGATAAATCTTTAAATTTTATACTTTATTTAATATGATGAGTATGTAGTATATACAAATATATGTTTATGTATTTCCATATTATGCCAATACAAAAATATTAGGAGAGGCCAAACTATAAATATATGTATATTTGGGAACAATTATATAAAAAAACTAAAAAAAATATATTAAATGGGGGAGGGGCCACGCCCCCGCCCCCAACACTCAACGTGTGTCCGCCGCCCGAATGAGTTACGGCACTGACTCAGCAGCAAACCCCGGAAGTCGTTCTTGAACGAGCCATGTGGTGTGCCGGTGAAGCAATAGAGGGTGCTGCCGTTGCGCGTGTGGACGAAGCTCTGCCATTGAGTCATGTCCTAGTGGGAGATGCGGTGGAATCCGGTGGGGTAGGGATGTCAACATAGTCCTATGGGTTACGCTCGATCAGAAGGCGAGTAATGTTCCTCATGCTAGGCATGTAGATGCATCTCGATCCCCAGTCCTCGTCTTTGGAATGGCGAAAATCCCTTGTGATGCGGCCCATTGTGATAAAGTGATCCCAGCCGTTGGATTTCCTATAGTACAGTTGATCATGGACCACTTCAACATCATCTCACAGTGTCGATCATGGTCCGCGACACTCGCAGTAGTAGATTCTGGCTTTGTGACTCTACACTTGTGATTCAGTATTCAATTATGGAAGATAATCTCGGAAACGAACTGGTCTATCCAGTGCCATGCCAAAGCCATCATTGGCAACGGCGTGGCAACGCGAGCTCTGCAGGTTCAAGTTGTCGCAATTCTCAAGAATTTCTTGGTTAAAGCTTCTGGGAAGGTCATAGACAAAAATGCTGCCGAACCGCAACGGTCTTGGTCGCTAGAATCTTCACCAGCTTGGTGCTCACCGTTTTTTATGACTATATGCTCTACGACATTATTGGCAACTTAGTAGGTTGTTAGAATTTTTTTTGCTTGGGCGTCAATCAATCAACTGTGACTTTGGTTTCGTGGAAAATTGGTTTTTGTGAAAAATAGACATTTTTTTTAAATCCAATTGGATGGAAGTTGAATGATAAGTTAAGTAATTCTATTATATTTTTTTATTGGATATCTACCTGTTTGATTAGTGAGTTAATAGCATAGGTTTAACCAATAAACTCATGATAGGAAAGTACTAGAATTTATTTATATTTGGTTAGATCTCTCTGCCATTACATCAATTATTTTGTCATACCTTATCCTATTAAAATGTGTGATTGGAAGTCAGAGCATGCAGAAAATGCCTTAGTCCTTAATCCTTAAAGATTCAACTGCTGTGCTTATTTTCTTCTCATTTAAAAGTATGTCTTCAATAGGTATGCATAATCTTGATGTCCTAATTAACATCATAATCTTTCTCGTATAATTTTCTTACAAAGGAAAGTAATGGCGCACGTGGTGATGAGATAAATTGAGATGGGGAAACTGCAAAGTGTGCAGAGGAGTACGATCTAAATGATGAGGATATAGAGTAGGATCCATGTGCTAGGATTTTGAGGAGAGAAATTGGATTGCAAGACGGAAGTAAGTAAATTGAAGGAGCACTTACAGTGCAAAAGTTCTGGGGCTTTGGATTTTTCGTGTGGCTGAACTTCTTATGAGTGGTTATTTGATAAGGGAGGCATGAGATGGAGGAGCGAAAGATTTTCCGGCGAGAATGCTACCGGGAAACTAGTCAAGTTTTAGGTGGAGAAAAGGATAGTGAGACTGGTATTCTGAGTGTTGGTTCTATGCTTCAGGAAGCAAGCTGATAAAGTACGTGGGTTTAAGGTGAAGTGAAACTGAAGTGAAGAGTGAGGATATCGACTGACACATGTCCAGGGCTTTACCGGATACGTGGGAAACCGATAGGGAATTAAGCTTTTTGCTATTGCTCAATGCTATTTTTACCCATACAAAAGAATTTTAAAAACTCATTATTGCTATCCAACGTTAGTATTGTGGACAATTAAAATATATTAAAACTATTTTTTTAAACCAAAGTATTAAAACAAGATTTAATCCTCGTTAATTTTGCTTGAATAAATTGATCATGTGGAAATAGAAAATGAAAATAAAGATAAAAGTTGTAACAACGTGAGACATTGTTTAAAAATAGAATAAGAATAATTATTATAATAAATTTATATATTCATGTTTAGACAAGAAATAAATATTATTAAAAAATAATTATAAAAATATTACAATGAAAAACTATTATCTTTATCACTGAGTTGAATGAGGGCTTAATAATTTTTTTACATCATCTTTCTCTATATAATATGGTCATATTTAGAATCCCTATTGGGTGGCCATCAAGACAATGAGTACTATATGTTCATTATATTTGAATTATTCAAATTAAATTTAGATAATTCAGATTTAAAAATTTTAGATAATCCCAAATTAAAATAACAATTATAAAATTATTTTTATTTTAAATTTTGCATCCAATAATATATTTAGGCCATTCAAGTCTAATTTAGACGGCTTGAGATGTGTGATGCAGGGGTGATGAGCGCCAAATGAATGAGAATGCATCATATCTTGATGTAAAGAGAATTCACCATATCTAATAAGAGGAGATGATGTTTGCATTCCCCTCTAAGCACAATAATCAATGGAGGACAAAGTGATTCCAATGTTTCTTTTAAAAGCACTCTTTCGTGAAAATACCAAAAAGCACATAGAACAGCATCCAAAGCAGTTCTCATAAGCACATGACACGTGTGCCATGACAGATATTCTCTCCGTTCTATTTTATAATACATTTTTAATTATTACACACAGATAAGATAATAATTAGTAACTAAAAAAATTTCCTCTGAAATTACCCTCATTAAATACATTGGGAATGAAATATTTTAATAATAAATAAATATTTGAGCCTATTAATTAAGGGTAATTTTGAAAAAAAAAAAGTACACTATATAATTCACAAAATATCTTAAAATATCAATTGTTTTAAAGGAGTATATAATAAAGACCACCAAAATATCTTCTAGAATGTCATCTTCCTTTAATATTAAGGATTAGAGAGAGTGATATTTTTTTTTTCACTTTTAAAAATAAGGAAACATAGAATAAATTATACTCCGTCCATTCCATTTTCATAAAATTGAAACTTATAATATTTCTTAATATAAGTTATTTTACAAAAAAAGCATTTATAAGTTTACTTTTAAAGAAAACCTTTTATAAATTCATTTTGCAAATATTCATCTCTCTCTTTTCAATGTTATGATTAATGTGAAATAATTAAGGATAGTTTTGAAAATTATAATAATTTAAAAAAGTATTAATTAATTTTAACAACATGTCTTCATTTATACTACACGGCTTGAGGTGTGTGATGCAGAGGTGATGAGCGCCAAATGAATGAGAATGCATCATATCTTGATGCAAAGAGAATTCATCATATCTAATCAGAGGAGATGATGTTTGCATTCCCCTCTAAGCACAATAATTAATGGAGGACAAAGTGATTCCAATGTTTCTTTTAAAAGCAGTCTTTCGTGAAAATACCAAAAAGCACAGAGAACAGCGTCCAAAGCAGATCTCATAAGCACATGACACGTGTGCCATGACAGATTCTCCCTCCGTTTCATTTTATAGTCCATTTTTAATTATCACGGATAAGACAATAATTAGCAACTAAAAATATTTTTCACATTTTCTAAAATTATCCTCATTAAATATATTGGGAATAAAATATTTTAATAATAAATAAATATTTGAGCCTATTAATTAAGGGTAATTTTAGAAAAAGAAAAAAAGTACACTACATAATTCACAAAATATACTATATTATGAAATATAAATTTATAAAAAAATACACTATATAGTGAAATGGAGATAGTACTATCAATCATTAATCATTACTATGAGATTGTTTTGCGCTTTAGCCAATAAATTTAAACTTCAGATTCTGCTTCAATTTATTGAAATTTCCCAAATAAATTCAAGATCATGATCACTTTTAAATAGTCACATGATCTTTTACAATTATTAATTATTATTTTACGATCAGAGATTACCTAATGAATGGACATGAAATCTTATATATGGATACTAATACACAATTCTATGTTATGAATGATATTGCCTTGTGTGTGTGTTTCTATTGCTTTTCATCAGTTGCCGGCATAGTAAAGAATTTAATTAATCATTAATTATGTGGAGTATTTGACTTCAAATTAAATATGTAATTTTTTTTGGGATCCTTTACAATAATTTTTTATAACTATAAGTACTAAGATGTGAATTAAAATAAATTTATGGAATGTGAATATAAAAAACAAAGATTGGAACAAAAAGAGAGACATATGAATGATTGTAACGATAAGAAATATGGATATGAAAAGTGAAAACATGATTCAAAGTGCTGAAAAAAATAAACAATGTCTGGGTGCTATCAATATAAATATTAGAAACTGTAAATAAGGTATAGGAGCTGTCCTCAGTGAGAGAGAAAAATGGAAACAAAGTGCAAAAAAATATATATGATGCTTGGAACTTGAAAGTGTAGATACGAATATTGTGTGATTGTGTTGATTGATGATTGTTAATTATTATGTGTCTCATTACTTGTGCTTACCCCTTTTGTGTAGGTGTTGAGTTAACAGTTCTCCAACTTTATGCGCTTGCCACAATTTTATGAACCACTTACAGCCACTTGTTCCACATAACCGATTTCATAGTCACATCCATTTTTCACATATCCACTAACATAAAAGTAATTTCTAGACTTAATTTCCCATGTTCTAAAATCTTCCCCACTTTCCTCGTGTTCTAAATTATCTGTAGATAAATTAGACTATTCTATAGACACAATTAATTTAATATTTTGATAATATTTTGGTAAAAAAATTCCTTAAATGGATTCTATAATTTGTTTGGGTTTACCCCGCTATATTATGGGTCAAACATTATAAAAAATTCACTAAATTATTCATTGTGCGATTCTCTAGTTGTAATAGTTTGGATTATTTGTATTTAACTTTTAATGTAGGAAATAAATTTAAGTGAAACATTAAAAAAAAGTGAGAAAGAATAAGTGGAATACATCTTTTATAAGTTTATAATAAGCCACAAAATAGTTCCCCTGTAATAAGCCACCATACAATAGAGAATATGTGCTTTTATTTTTTTTTCAAACCTAATGTTCGTGCATTTTCCACTTTGCTTTTCTATTTTTTTAGTAAATTAAATTAATTTTATCCTCATATGAAAGGGGTTGCTAAGTATAAAAGGGTTCACCAAGTCCACCAAGTTGTTCATCACCTGGACAGTCAATTATTTGTTGTTCACCGGTGACGTAGGCACCAAAGGGGTCTACTTTTGAATGAGGTCATTTACTGACAATTTGCAGAATTTTGTTCCTCACATGGCATCGATTCACCGTAGCCCCATTTGGTGTGCATGTAGTACGATGAAAGAAGTAGACGTAGAACCAGATTCCATCTCCACATATGTTTGGTCTGCTTGAAGTTGTACTTCCATCAAAAAGCCGGAAGTGGACTTCAATAGAGGTCCATCCATTTCCATGGAACTCAATTTTTTTGCCCCTTTTACCCTCCTCCAAGTCAATCTACCATCGAAGGGGCTCAAGTGATAGTGAGGTTTAAGTGACAGCATCCACCCTTTAGCGATGACAATGGTTGTCCCCCCACCATCGCTAATAGCTGATGAACCAATGACGATCATCATGCCTCCCCAATTTCTCACTCCTCCCCATCCTATCCTTCACAACCATTGATTGTCTCCGTTGTAGTCACCTCCATCAAGAACTGAACCATCAAGCCTCTGTCATGAACCATTGTACTCTATCGATCATCCCATAATTGCAATGATTGTTTGATGGTTCTAGATCGATGGTTCATCACGCTCACCCTCCAAGGATCTAGGACAAGAACTATATATGCTTTCCTCCTTCAGCAACCACTAGCAAACAAGAATGTCGGCCACTTGCTAAGGAAATCGATGATCTACTGTAGATTTGAAGCTCCAACAATGAGATTTGCAGCAAGATTGAAAATTCTTGAACTTTAATTCCTTTTTCTCTTCTTTTGTTTTCAATGAAATCTACTGAATGCTCTTGGTTGTATGGTTGATTTTTTAGTTCTCCAACATTAGTGCACACGGTGGTTTTGGGGCAGTGCAGATGATGGTTCTGTTCAAGCGATGGTTCAAGCGACAATGTGTGGTCCATGTTCTTTTTTAGTTTCAAGAGCATTTTGGTATTTTTATAATGTAAATACATATATCAATTAAAAATAATATCATATTTCTATTATTATACCAAACACATTTTCAAACCCTACTTCCACTTCCATTTTCTCTTCCACTTTCACTTTTTTTGAAATTACTTCTGCAAACCAAACAAGGCATTAATTATGTGAAGACATGTAATGATATTTGGTGCTATTTGAGAAAATTAGATATTATTTTCTCATACATGGTTAATAATAATTTAAAAGTAGTTTAAATATTATATTTATTTTTTTGATATTCAATCTCAATTAAAGTATATAGAAAAAGATAAAAATAAAAAATTACATATAGTCCAATTTCATATATAGAAAGATTAAAAGAAAAAATTGTATAGATTTTGAGAGAAACCCCATTGTTCATAAATTATAAAGAATATAGCTTCTATAGATGCTATATTTTATATTGATGATATTGATATTAGGTGAGCCACCAACATGGTAAATACTATAAAAAATAATATATTTATATTATCTATGGCAAATTGGATTGTGGACTTGTACTTTTTATATAGTTTAAGATGAGCCTAATAATGTGGCCTACTATAAATTTTATAGATATATAGATTATTAACAAATCCAAATTTGGTAAAAAAAAAAAAAGATCCAAATTTGAAATTGTGTTTAACCTAACTCATGAGTACCACATATGATTAAAAAAGTTATTATCTAGGTGTTTAGTATAAAGTTTGAAACTTGTATTGATAAATATTCGTGAAATATGAATTGGTTTGGACAAAAGTAAAACTAGGAAGTGGTGGATAATGTTGCTCAAAAGTTATAGGTATAACTCAAATTCTTCCATCTGTTACAAGGGAAAAAGATTCCTTGGTTTGGAATGTTAACTATTCTTGGGAATAGAGGGTCTCAAATGGAAACAAATTCTCTCCTTTTTGAGATGGCCCATGGGTGGTGGTTGCTTTGCTATATATATTTCTTGGTCAGAAGCAATGTTATTGTAGAAGTAGATGAAGGTATGGAGATAAAGGTGTAGAGAAGATGGTTAGGTTGTAGTAAGGTGAAAGTCCCAACACAATGGCATTCTTACTACTACAGGAAGGTTGGATTTGTAAGGCCCATGGGAGAAATATTAGCAACCCATTTGAGAGTCAGTTTTAAATGGAGTTTCGACCTAAAAATGAGTTTGATGGGATAAAATTGGTGTTTGGCTATTTTTTTAACATCCCATTGCCAACTTATTCTTGCTATGAAATAAGTTATCCGAGAAGCAGCTTTACTCTTGCTTCTCCATCTGATTCTCCATTACCAACAAAATATTTGCATTTATTGCTAACTATTAGAGGATTTTAATTTGCAGTAATAAGCTCAAAGCTCCAGCTAAAACTCTCTTGCTCCACTTGTTATATATATCATCTCCATAGCTTCAACAATGCTGCAGCTCCAAATCTCATATTTGCAATCCCAACATCGGCATTCCTTCTCCTCACCAAATCCTCACTAGCTTCAAACCTGTCTCATTCTCACCCAAATCTGTGTAGCAAATCCGAACCAGGTTGATTTGCAGCAGTTCTTTCATCGCCAAAACAAGTTCATAGATTCAAACTAGTTCACAGATTTGAACCATTTTTGCACCAGTTTGATCCGAACCAGTTTATTCAATTTGCACTAGTTCATAGATCGAACTGCCAAGTCTCGCCATCTCGCCTCCTCGGTCTTCTCTTCTATTTAGCTATGTCGGTCTCCTCTGTTCGGTCGTATATTATTTTCCCCGAACTGACTAGATTGGGTTAGAGGAATTATGTGCATTTGTGATGAAGAAAGAAATAGAGAAAGGTGGAGAGATTGTTGGTACTACTACTACCCAAGATCTTGCAATTTTTTGAAAATATGATTTTAATTTGTTCTGCTCTCACACATGGTATAACCTGGATACAAATGGATCTGCACAATTTTGTGATCCTTTACACTAGTTAACGTAATAAAACATTGCCTACGAATGAAGAACAGCTACGAAACTGGTTTGACTTTTTATTTAAATATTTTTAAAGATAAAATATCATTATTTTTAGTACTAAGTAGAATTATTTTTTGTATAAATTTTTTTCTTTCTATATTATAATATTGTATGAGTATTATTATGATACATAATTATTAATAATGATAAATTTATTTAACAAATAATATGAAAATAGAATATCAATTAATTATTTTGAATTTAAAATATAATTATAGATGAATATTAAGTTGTTTAAATTTTAATATTAAGTTGTAAAATTTATTAATAATATATTTAATTTTTATATGGTGTATAAAATTAAAAAAATTATTAAATTTACTTTTCATCCTAGATTAAATTTTAATTTTATGATCATGAATAAAATTATTATATTTTTATCTACATTGTTTAAAATATATTAATTTATTCACAACCAGTCCAATCCAACCTCTATCCGACTATTGAACCTTGAACTGGTATCTCAATCAATTTAATAGTCAGTCCAGTTTTTAATACCTTATGTCGACCATCAAGTAATTCAAGGATTTATCAGTAAAATTGCAATTGAAAACCTTAAATAAGGATAAAGCATCAACAATTCAAAATTACAAGAGAAAACATAATCAAGTTTTAATGCAAACTTTAAATAAATGGGAATCACACTCTAAACATATAGAACCCAAAATTCTAAATAAAATAGTAAATGTAATGAATAAAAAAAGGCAAAAATAAATTGTAAATAACTTTAAGACTTACTTTGTATTTTATGTGGATAACTTCAAGATTTATTTAATAGTGAAATTAAATTGTGCCCATATTTATAGATTTGACATCTCAATTAAATAATTTTGAGTGTAGATAACTTCAGAATCTACTTTATCCTCAATGTGAATAATTTTAGTGTAAATAACTTTAGAATCTATTTTATACTCAATGTGAATAACTTAAAGATTCACTTTATATTTTGTGAGAATAACTACATGATTCAATTAATAGAGAAATTAAAGTATGCACATACTTCTAGATGTGGTATCTCAATTAAATTGGCTTATGCTTGCGATATGACATAACTTTTTATTACTAAAAAAATTAGGAAAAATGACATTTCAGAACCAAAATATTCAATTAATACCATTTTCGGATCCAAATATTTGAAAATGACAAAACCAAACCTAGGTCTGAAACTAATCAAAATTTAAAAAAATGAAAATTACCTTAATACGCTTATTCAAATGAAAGATACCTTTGCCCTTAACTCTCATCAGATAGACGAAGGAGGCCTTGGCTCTTAGAGACTGACCAACTTACTCCCCCAGATGAAACGAGCATAGCAGAAATAAAAAAAAGTCATCATGTCACGTCGCTGGCCTTGTGCCGTCACTCTTTGCTACTTCACATTGATAGTAAATATAAGGAGTAGAGTGTCAAATATTCGATCTGATTTACTAAGTGGTTATAATTTATTCGGTGCAAAAACAAGGGAAGCTGAGTGTTAAACTAGGGATCATCAATAGTAAATACAAGGAGTGGAGTGTCAAAAACTGGAACTGATTTACTAAATGGTCACAATTGTTTGGTGCAAAACAAGGTAAGTAGAGTGTTAAATTGGAGATCATCAGTAGCAAATATAAGGAGTGGAGTGTCAAATACTAGAATTGATTTATTAAGTGGTCATAATTTGATTGGTGCAAAACAAGGGAAACTGAGTGTTAAATGGGGGATTATCAGCAGTAAATACAGGATGTAGAGTGTCAAATACTGAAACTAATTTACTAAGTGGTCATAATTTTTTTGGTGCAAAACAAGGGAAGCAGAGTGATAAATTAGGAATAATCAGTAGTAAAACAGGGAGTAGGGTGTCAAATATTGGAATTGATTTACTAAGTGGTCATAATTTGTTCTGTGCAAAACAATAGAAGCTCAATATCAAATTTGGGACCATCAATTTACTAAGTGGTCATAATTTGATCAGATGAATAATTTAGAAAACATAATTTATTTAGTGTAAAATCTAGATAGTCCAGTGTCAATTCATCGAACATGAGTAGTAAATTGAGGGAGTAGAGTGTCAAATACTGGATCTAATCAAATGAATAATTTAGATAGTATTATTTGTTTAATGTAAAATCTGGGTAGTTCAGTGTCAAATTGTCAAACACGAGTTGTAAATTGAAGGAGTCAAGTATTAAATATTGGATCTGATTAGATGAATAATTTAGTGAGTATTATTTGTTTAGTGTAAAATCTGGGTAGTTCAATATCAAATCATCGAACACGAGTAGTAAATTGAGGGTGTTGAGTGTCAAATACTAGATCTGATCAGATGAATAATTTAGTGAGCAATATTTGTTCGATGTAAAACTTAGGTAGTTCATTGTCAAACCATCAAACATGAATAATAAATTGAGAAAATCGAGTATCAAATACTGGATCTAATTAGATGAATAATTTAGTGAGCATTATTCAAACCATCGAATATGAGTAGTAAATTGAGGGAGTCAAGTGTCAACTGGATCTAATGAGATGAATAATTTAGTGAGCATTATTTGTTCAGTGTAAAATCTGGGTAGTTCAGTGTCAAACCATTGAACATGAGTAGTAAATTGAAGAAGTCAAGTGTCAAATATTGAATGTGATCAGATGAATAATTTGGTGAGTATTGTTTATTCAGTGTAAAATTTGAGTAGTTCAGTGTCAAACCATCAAACATAAGTAGTGAATTGAGGGTGTCGAGTGTTAAATACTAGATTGGATCTGATAAATTATTTAACCTAATTTGTAAAAAATTTAAAACTCGTTATAACCTAGTTTAGTGTGATATCTTGTGTTCAACTTTTATTAATTACATTGTTAATTATGATATTACTCTAGATTTCTAATTGAATCAACATTGTTGTTATATAATACTGCCAAAGACTTAAAACCTAAAGCATGAAATAGAGCAAAGAAAATAAGAACTCATGTGACGTGAAATAGTTTTATTTATGAATAACTCATAATGTTACATCTTATTTTACCAAATTTGGAAAGCATAACACAACACACACACAATACGTGCAAGGATGGATCATACATATATAACCTTAAGAATTTATTGCATGTTCTTATTATTGTTGTTACACATTCATTCATTCAGAATAAATAGACACATTAGGCCCGAGTTTATAGTCATTTTTCACTTCATTACCACCATAAGCTTACACATTTGGCCTAAGGTTCAAAATCTTTCACAACCTTCTTTTTCTCTTGTTCCTTCTCACCATTGCCATAAGTTGACACATATAGCCTAGGCTTAAAATTCTTCACAAACTTCTTTTCCTCACTTTTAACCTTGTTATTGTCGTATGCTAAGACATTTGGTCTTAGTTCAAAATCCTTCACAAATGAAATTCTTGCCTGCACAACAAAAAACAATGAAACATACGTCATATATAAACAAATAACGACATAACATTATATCAAAATTGGAGCTTCAATCTTACATAAATTTATTGAAGCATGTAAATTTTTTACCTTGACCTTTCGCCATTATTGGTTTATTAACTTGTGAAAGAAAAATCATGTTAACAATCACATAGAAAGCAAAGCATTCTATCATAGTAGAAATGTTAACCATTATTGCTACTTAGTATCCAATTTTTATTACTCTTTCTACTACTTTTTACTACTTTCTATCACATAACAAATTCTATAAATTCATGTAATCCAGTCTGGTTCCACAAGACCAAGTAGCATTAAAATTGAAAACAACACTTTTCTTGTGCAGAAAATTGTTTATCAAACTTTATATGCCAATCAACATTTAACACAATGAAAGAACTTTATAGCTACATTTAAGAATTTGTGGTGGCCAAATGAGAGTCTTAGGATACTTATTGACACAACCTCTAGACAAAGATGGAATTACTTGTCCTTATACTGTCATCATTATGTAATATAGGAATTTACCACCAACGTGAATTGAATACCAGGAACACAAAATACATAGTCATGTTTGAATAAAATTTCCATTATAAATTATCTTTTGTCATTTTAAATGAATATTGTAGAAGGGTCAATCTTTATAGCCAATGATTATTTATATGACCATATTAGCTTGACTATCTTCAAGGGACATTATCCACTAACCATAATGTCCCATCTATACACTTGAAATTGTTAGTTACAATTAGCTTTAAGAGACAATGAACACTAGCTTAAAACTTTAAAAAGAGTATTTATTTTTTTTAGAAAAAAGGGCACAGTATACCACAACAATATATGCTTGTAGAGGTAATATTTTATTCCTGAAACATATAACAATTTGCCAAAACCATGTTGTACTTATAGTGTTAGGTTGGTTGGTCACCTAAGAGGGAAATGAATTTGATGATGTAAGATTTTCGCTATTTTTGGATCACAACCTAAATTCATCAGATGTGCAGCAAAATAGAGATGAGCAGAGAGAGTTAAGTTCAGCAATTGAATAGAGAAGATGAAGAGCAATACACAATAATTTATATTGGTTCAATCCAACCACTTGGCCTATGTCTAGTCCCCAAGCCACCACTTAGGATTTTCACTATATCCCATAGGTTTGATCCAGACAACTGTGAAGTCTTAGTACATCCCACAAGTTTCAGTAAGCACTTGTGAAACCACTCTTTCCATACCCTTACAAGATGTGTAATCTCCCTTAGTGATACCCCACACTAAGAATCTACCCAGAAAATAGTAGAGAAGAATAAATACATACTGAAAACTCTCTCTTAGAGTAAATGATACATTGAAAGCTCACTCTATTGAGATGAGTTTTTAAGAGGATGCTGATATAGAAAGATTTTATGTATATGAACAGCATTTTCACATAAACTCTCTTAAGATTGTTACCCATAAGTTTAAATGATGTTCTATTTATAGATTTGTTGTATAACTAGATATTAGACATAAGATCTAGTCGTTACTCTGCAAAAAGAGCTGTTCAACTACCGTTTTAAATGTGTTTAACGGAGGTTATGTAGATAACCTCCTCAAATTATGTGAATAACATGTGACTGTTGGCTCTTAATTTTAATATTAAACTTTTGTTATACGGATAATTTAACTAGGTTATGCGGATAATGTTCATTCCAAAATGACTAAGTTTTAGTTCAAGAACATTTTCATGAAACCTACTTAGTTGTTCGAATAATGTCTCACAAACTTGAATATCTTTGAGGATTATTAGAATAACCTCTTAAAATGTTATTTCTTATTCGGATAACGTTTAATCAGCACAAACTAAGTTTCTGAAAAACAATCGGCACAAACTAAGTTTCTGAAAAACAATCGGTATAAACTAAGTTTTTGAAAAACATAGGTTATTAGGATAACCTCCTAAGGTTATACTGATAACGAATTTAATATAGGTTATCAGCATAAATTAAGTTTCTGAAAAACAAAGGTTATCAGGATAACTTCCCAAGGTTATGCTAATAACGAATTTAACATAGGTTGTCAGCACAAATTAAATTTCTGAAAAACAGCGATTATTAGGATAACCTCCTAAAGTTATGCTGATAAAGAATTTAACATATGTTGTCAGCACAAACTAAGTTTCTAAAAAATATATGTTATCAGGATAACTTCTCAAGGTTATACTGATAATGAATTTAACAGAAGGAGATTAAAGAGTTCTGTAACATATGTTATGCGGATAACCTCCCTAAGTTATACGAATAACAGGTTGCACAGTACACTTGACTTTTACTGTTCACTCCATTATGCAAATAAGGTAGCTACTTTATCAGGATAACCTGCTGGACAGAGTTGAGGATATGGTGGACACTTACGTTATACGGATAATCTCAATCATTTTCATGAAAACGAAAAGGAACACTTAGAAAAGTTTTGAGATTGAGACTTTATCCTCATAACCCTCATAAGTTATGTGCATAAGGTAACCTTTTTCATGAAAACGAAGATAGAACACTTAGAAAAGCTTTAAGATTGAGACTTTATCCCCGTAACATTTATAAGTTATACACATAAAGTAACTTTTTTCATCAAAACCATTTTGAAAACATGAGCCAAATACCAAATTCATTTTTTAGTCATTATTTCTTAATTCTAACATATGCAAACATTATATTTACTTAATCTAATTCATTTAAAACATATGGTAACAAGATTAAGTAAATTTTTAAAGATTAATTCCATCTCAAGACCTAAGTGAAAACAAAATATATCTAGTGAATAGGTCTTTAAGTGTTGAGTTCCACTTCCATTTAGTCATTTTCTTCTTGGCATGTTCCCTTCTGATTTTCAATTCTTGGAGCATCCTTTTTCTTCTCCTTTCTTGAGTGAGATATGATATTGATTTCTTTTTCTTTATTCTAATGCTCACTCTTTCTACTTGGATCATCATATATTTAATATATTTTACTTACAAATTAAGTAGTTAGTCCAATTTATATATTCAACTTATATTATTCATGGTAAAAGTACAGTGGACATATTTGCACATAGCATGATATATGCATTATAACCATAATTAAATACACATTAATACATATTTTACTTTTATAAAAAATATTATATATATTAGACACATATGGTACTTTTGTTTCTTATTTCTCTATATTTGTCATCATCAAAACTTATATTACATTAAACCAAACATATAGAAGTCCTAAATTCAAGCTATTTTGTTCTCTTCCCTGCAAAACAAAGTATACAAGTTTCTACTCCAATTCCTAATTAGGATGTAATCATAATTATCACTGTTGGCACATCTGACTTTACAATATCCACCTTTATTATTATCATTTTATTTTGACATGTACCAAACTCCAGATATATCAATAATGATACCATATTTGTTCACAAATCATGTAGTCCAACACAAGACTCAATGTCCTAACACAACACTAAATCCCATAACCCCAAATGAAAAATACTATAATAAATAAGAAAAGCATAGATCTATTCCCAAGACAAAGCTAATAATGTTTAATTTTGCATTCATTTGAAATTTAAACTATAATCAATTAATTAGCAAGTTCACTTTCCTAGTTAGAAGGTAATTCGATAGTAAACAAATAAGGATGTTATTCAAACTTTAACTTCAGAACTTCCCTTTTGGCCACTTTACCAAAATCATCACCTATAAAGCTCATGCAAAAGAGGCCTTTGTTAATTTTTTTATTACTTTTTTCTTCTCACATCTTTGTTTCCTTTTATGTTAAATAAATACATAGAAATTTGTTTGAAAAAGTGATATATAAATGTATAAATTAAACATATGGATCTCTATAATCTTCAAGACTATGCATCAATATAACAACATACTATAATGGTTGCTCATTTTTTAGAGTCTAATGAATGATGTTTTAGTGAAAAAATACACAATCAATGGCATCATCAATGAAGAAAAATGGGAAAAAAATTTAAGAAATAGTCAAAACCAACTTTGTCTATGGAATGCACAAAACACAAATGTCCATAATCAAAGTTCTAAAACATCAACGAAAAGCAAAACGAAAGAGTCAAAATCTAATAAATTCCCTTGGCCATTGCAAAGATGAAAACTTTGTTTTAGCTTTTAGCACATTTACTAAGTAAGCAATAAGCTACCTTTGGTTTAGCAAAAAGCAGAGAGCAACGTGAATAAGTAAAGCAGAGAGCAGAGAGCAGAGAGTGACATGAATCAGCAAAGCAGAGAGTAGAGAGAGACACGAATCAACAAAGCAGAGAGCACATAGCGATGCGAATCAACAAAGTAGAGAGTAGAGAGCGACGGAAATCAGCAAAGATTTACGATTCCCAAGGGAGAGTAACAACGTCATTCAACATAGAGCACCGATATGAAGCAGCAAAGAGTAACAACACAAGGCGAGCAGCGTGACATGATGACCTTTTTTGATTTCCACTATGCTTGTTTCGTCTGGGGCAGTAAGTTGGTTTGTCTCCAAGAGCTAAGGCCTCCTTCGTCTATGTGATGAGAGTTAACGGCAGATGCATCTTCCATTTGAATAAGGGTATTCGGGTAATTTTCATTTTTTTAATTTTGATCAGTTTGGGATTTGGGTCTAGTTTTGTCATTTTTGAATATTTGGATCCTAAAATGATATTAATTGAGTATTTTGGTCCTGAAATATCATTTTCCCAAAAATTAATCAACTCAAAGTCACTATAAATAATTAATTTATAAAAATAAGAAGGAAAAGATGAATAACTTGATAATACATATTATATAACAAGTGAAGAAAACATACCTTAAATCTCTAAGTGAAGTCATGTTGATAACGTGTTATGAAATAAAATAGGGAATAGAAAAAGTGAAATAGAGAATATAGGGAGAAATTGTAACACCTTACTTTTATCTATATTTTTCCATATATTATAATATATACAATGTCCAAATAGCTCATATTAAGAGTTTGAACCATTAATAGAACCAAAATATTTGAATAAAAAAAAATGTGGTACTATTCATTTGGTTCTCAAGTTTTCTGGATGAACTTTGAAAAATCATAACTTAATCTAGAAAAATCGTATTAATTTGGTTCAAGTCTCTAAATGAAGATAGAAACCTGATATATAAGATAAAAATATGAAGAAATCCTTTAACCTGACCAATTAGTATAGTTTATTACTCAAACTTACACTGTACAAATGGTTATTTCTCTCTTTTCCAGGATTTTGGCCGTAACTATAAAAATTCATATCTAACTTTATACTGAGCCAAATCATGTATTCTATATGCCATTGGAAAGATATATATGTCTACTTACTTTTATATTTTTCTTATATATTTATTTAGTCTAGACAGGGCATAATTTCAACTTAAATTACTAAGGGTCAGAACCTTACTCTTATTACAACAGTCTTCGGAAAACTTGTATATCTCTCATTGTACAGCTCCAATTGAATTCAAACCAGTGGCATATTGAACTCAAAACACAGATCATTTCAAACATGTAAATCATTGAATTTTTGTAGCTCTGTACAATTTTATACTTCCTTTCAAAGAGAAGTAATATATTCAGTAAAATTCGCAGCCTTCACATAACTGTTCAGTTTTGACCCTTAACATAAAAAATATACTATAAATTGTACACATATCCAAATTGAGTGTTTTTTAGCTCATTGGAAAGCTTGTTCTCTCTAGTTTCATATAATATATAGCACTTGACTTATTTGCCTTGTATTAATCAAAAAGTATTGACTTTACTTATATTACTACAAAATGAACTTCTAGTCATATAACATGGCAAAGTAGACTTCATAACAAGCTCACATGATCATTCCATGTTTCAAATTCATGCCAAACATTTTATAATGCTTATAAGGACATAATAGCATAAGGATTCAAATCCATATGCATATACATAATTTTTATACATTATTTCAAAATATGGAATCATAGCTTGAAATTATCATCAAGCATCATTCTCACCTTCATTTTCTTTGGCTCCTTGATCTCCTTGACATTGCTTGTGCCTATCATTTGGGATACTTGAGGGGGTGAGATTGGGGGACAATCTTAGTAGCAAGTTACATTTCATGCAATTATGTCAATCATGTCAAATAACTCACATTTGATCACATTTAATAACATCAATCATATTTAAACAATAAATTGCCACATTGGTCATCAAAATTTTGGCAGTATAACGGCTTAAAAAATGGACATCCCGGGGAATAAAACCCCTCATTTAATAGCCAAGACCAATCAAAGAAATTACAATTTCAATATGGCAACACAATTTAATTATAGAAAGACAATGAAAGAACATAAAACAAGAATATGAAACTTAGCTACCTTGAAGCATTCCTTTGGCTCTTCCTCTTGAATCTAATGCTTCCACTAGCCTCGTTAGGCTTCCTCAAATCCCTTAACATCATTAAACACTTGCTCAATCAACTAGAACAAGTAGCTACGTCATAAAGTCTCATTTAAAACCCTAAAGACTCAATTTCTTTATCTAAAGCCTAATCTTTGAGCTAATGCTTATCTTTAAGGTTTTCCATCATGGGGAACTCATTTTTGCCATCAAATGCATGAAAATCCAACTCTTTCCCATCATACTAAGCTCACCAAAATCTGACTTATAGAAGAGAAATTAGTTTTTCTCAAAACTTGCTTAAATCATACTATACTTGCTTCCTTTTGCTTAATCTCATGCTTTCTCCTTAAGTCATAGTACAAAACCACTTTCTTTCCTAAATCCACATTAAAACGGAAACTAAACAGCAAGAGGAGGGGAGAAAAGTTCAAAGAAACCATCTTAAACTACCCAAGAACTAAGCTAGAAATCATAGAAATTATAAGTAGAAGCTTACCAATTTTTTCCTTGAATTTCCTTTTCTTTTTCCTTCTTCTTCTTCTTCATGTTTTTCTCTTCTTTCTTTGCTGTTTTTCAGACCTCTCTCCACTCTTTCTTTGCTTCTTTGGTCGGCCAAAACATGAACCAAAGGGGGGGATTTATAAAATTTTCCAACCAATGAAAGTTTGCCACCTAATGTTCTTGAAATTTCTTGAAAATCTATGGAAATTATTAAATTAATGTCATTCTATCATGTGCTGCTTGTTGACCATGAAATAAGGAGTATTCTGGTCCAAAAATTTGTGATATTTACTTATTCAGATATATCCTGAACTGGTCTGGATAAATAAAGTTACTTTAGCAGTATATTTATTATTTGTGGGATACTAATTATAATTACATTGGGATATAAAATTATCATAATATACTTATCCCAATTGGTCTAAATATAAAATCCACATATTTTTCTTGAATGAATACTGCTTCTTCCTGCAGTTCAGACTAACATTTATCGGATAAGACATTAATATTAAATCATAATTACCCAATAAATATTATTTTGATATTAATAAATTTCATACTATATTTCAATGGTCTTAGCTCATTGAGAGCTTTATTTTGACTATAATTTTTCATATTTACAAAAATGCTCTTGACTTAGAATAGATTTATAATTTTTAAAACTTTCAGGTCATTAGATATAATTTACCCCAAAATTCATAAACTTTTACTCAATGTCCTTCTTCCTGCGTCCACTACTTCTCTTTTTTTCTTTTTTTTTCTTTCTTTTTTTCTCTTCCAGGGGTAAAATCATTATTTCTATAATTTTTAAGGGTAAAACTGTAATTTCTTATTTTTCTGTCTAAATGGAAAAAATAACCTCTTTACCCTATTTCACGTAAAACGGTATCTACCCGTTTTTACAAATTCCCTATACATTTTTAATTATCTAACATTTTAGGGATATTACAGAAATTAAGGGAGAAGAAAATATGATAAACTAAGAGTAAGTGTTTATTATTCAATCAGAAGAGATATTTATACAGAAGAAAATGAGCCCTAACACTAGGGTGGGTTTTAACCCTAGAGAGGATAATAATTAATTAAACAAGATAAATGGAAAATATGACTTAGTGATGACTTAGCCTTAGATAAAGAATATTCTATATGGACATCCAAAATCTTCATAACATATACAGTATTATAATATTGATAAAAAAATTTACATAAAAAATAATGCTATTTAGTACTAATAATAATAATATTTTATCTTTAAATTAAAAATAAAAATTATAAAAAATAAAAAATTGATCAATTCTGACCGATTTTTCCCGGTTCATGACTGGTTCCCTTAGTTTTCAATCAATTTTGAAGTCGTTAGTCCTTGTCATTGTCCGGATAAGATCAGGAACTGGTTAAATAGGCTGGTTGGATCCAGTTTTTAATACAATAATTATAATATTATGTAAGTATTATTATGATATATAATTAATTAATAATAATAAATTTATTTAATAAATAATATGAAAATATAATATTAATTGACTATTTTGAATTCAAAATACGATTATAAATTAATATTAATTTGTTTATATTTTAATATTAGGTTGTAAAACTTATTAATAATATTTCTAATTTTCTATATAATGCATAAAATTAAAAAATATTAAATTTATTGCCATTGGTTTAATTTCAATTGAACCATTGAATCTTAAACTGGTGCCTTAACCAGTCCAATGTCCCATCCAATTTTTTAAACCTTGAAACAAAAACCAAACAGCAAGCCCAAATAATGACTTATTAATTTTGTATAAATTTCTTTATTTAAAAGAAGTTTATTTCAATTTAAACTCAAACTTTATATAAATAAAAATTATAATTGTAATAGACTTGTATAATTAAAAAACCAAGTCCAAAAATTTTGTAAATAATACAATATGTATCTAAGTTTATGCATATAAATAGTATAAGTTTTTTTATTTTTCCATAATTTTTTGTACATGCATATATGAATATAACTAATAATTAAATTTTATCAGAAATTAAAATTAAAATATTCATATTTTAATAATTAAAAAATTTAAATTTTAAATATTTGCATTTTTATTTTATTATATGATATTTTATTCTATCTATTTTCATTTGAACCAAGATTTTTAGATAAATACAATAGAGATTAGAGATGAATAGAAGTCGAGGAGCGTAGATACTCTATTCAATAAACATTTTTGGATTTTTACACAAAATCTTATATTTTTTACTCAATAAATACAATATAAAATAAAAGTGAAACTAAATTACATATATTCGGTCCCATTGTAAACCACTCATTTGACCTTGAGGACTTGATAAGGAATTTCAGATTTTCACAAATAATCTCATACTATTAATTAATTCATTATTTCACTAATAGAGTATAATATCTGTAGCAAAAAAAAAAAGAGCATAACATGACATTTTATTTTTTTTATTCAGACTACACATTTAAACTTTGGAATGTGTGCTCATAACTCTCCAAATTTTAACAGATATGTAGATAAATCATTTATCATGTTATATCAATTATTGAAATAATGAATAAATTAATAACAAAGAAGTTAATATGCATAAATTTGAAAACATAGAGAAATTTAGTGTCAAAGTAAATGCCAGTGTGGTTACTTGAGCATAATCCAAAATTAATTCAAGTGGATTATGTATAATCTAGCCTAAAAAATTACTTGTTTGTTTAGTTGACTATGTATATTCATATAAAATACTATATAACAAGTTATATTATTTATGAACCGTGAATAATATTGTCTTCATTAATAAAATATAACCCTTGCAATAAAATGTATTATTCAAACATCATAAATTATAAAAATTATTCTTTAAATTATCTGGAGTAACCCATAAAAATCCCATCTAATTACCGATCTAAAAGATTGGATTGGGATGCATTGATAAAAGGCCCTAAGAAATAGAGGTGTAAATATGGCAGATACATTTAATCTAAAAAGAAACAAAAAAGAGTGGGTTGGGCTAAAAAATGACTCGTTTTTCTTCTCTTTATTAATAAATTAATTTAATTTTTTTCTAAGCTAATTAATAAATTTTTCCCTCTATTTAGAGCGACAAATGATAAATTATGAAATGTTACATAATTATGTCATGTTATATGATATAATATTTTATTTTATGATCACATTATATAAAATAAATTTATAATAGCAGAATTAATACACATAAAATAAATTATTAAATGATGTAAATTATAGAATGTTAATATTTTGATAATTTATTTTTGTAAATTGTGATTGTAGATATATGAATTGCAATTTTTTTGAAAAATAATTTCAATTTATTTTTTTAAAAAAATGGATCAAGCTGCTAAACTCACTAGGTTATCCTTGATGGATTGAATTGAAATTCTTTTCTGGTCGCAAGAATTGAAAAATTTTTGGCTCATCACAAAGTGTCCCATCCTGTATTCTTACATCTACTCATAAATTACTAGGAGATTTTGGTTGAAAGAAAACAAGGTTGTTCAATAGGGTTCCATAATGTTGGGATTTGAATATAGAATATTAAATAGTACTTCCTTTTTATAGTAAAAATTTTAATTTTAATTTTAAAGTTTTGTATATAATTAGAATATTATAAAACTTAATAGTATTTTATTAAAATAATTTTAATTTTAATTCATTATTAAATGAACTATATGAAAAATAAAATAGTAAAATAAGTAATTAATATTTTATTAAATTTTAAAATAATAAATATTATAAAATTTTTTAAAAATCATAAAATGATAATTATTATTATTTGAATCGGAGGAGTATATAGTTGTAGGAAAATAAAAAAATGGGTTTGTAAAAAGATAGTAATTGACAAATAAAGAGGCAGAGAGAGTACATAAGTGAGAAGTGGATAATAATGGACGAGGAAAAAGGAAGGGGAGGAAAGGAATAGGATGGATCAGCTTTATACATAGCTTTGTGACAAGCAACTCTACCTGTTCATTGGTGCTGCCTGCCATTACACAGGAAGCTGCTCCTGGCCAGTTCCTTTTGTTGTTTATCTTATTTATATATTTATTTGATAAGTTTTTAATTTAAAATATAAAATATTTAATATTTTTTTATTTTATTTTTAATATTTTTTTTATTTATAGCTCTATAATAATAATAGAATGAGATATTTAATAAAGATAAAATAAAATATATAAATATTTTTTACATGAATTTTAATAAAAAAAATAATTTTTTAATATATATATAATTAATATAAAATATTTTATAATATGTACAGAATATTTTGTGTGTATATATATATATATTATCCCTTGTGTTTTCTTTCAGTACTCCTTCCAAACACTATCTTTGATGAAATCCCCCCCCCCCCACTACTTTATAATTTTCTTTTTCTTTATAATTTAAAAACACTATTTTTAAAGCCCCTGATTGATTTAATCTCAGTAACATAGCATATTATATATGTATGCACATTTTATTTTATTTATTATATTTTTGGTTTGTGAAATTTTAAAGGCCTATTCGTGCTCGCATTGCGTAAATAAGTGGGACCGATTTATGTTTGATTGTCATGGGTTAAAGGAACCATTGTATAATGTAACTTCATTTAGATGTGATAGATATATAGATAGATGGATGCTCCAAGCAAAAATAGATATATAGATAATAGATAGATTTATATATATTTATATATATATAAATTCTTATTTAAAGAGTTACGACAGTTCTCAATTTTTAAGAAAATTATATTGTTCTTCATTTAATTAAATATGTTTATTTAAAATTAATTTAAAATTTCTAAGTGCATAAAATTAATTTGTTATGCAAAAAAATTAAAATGTATTTGTTAATTAATTCAGTTATTTTTTATTATATTTAAATAAAATTATGATATTATATCATGCAAATAAGTAATATTTTAATTAAAATAATTTAATTTTGTTGAAAAATAAATTTTAAAATATTTAAATTTAAAGTATATAATAAATATCATTAATATAGTGATCATCAGGATAAAAAAATGAAAAAAAATAATTATTTAAATAGAGGTTAAAAAAAATGAAAAAAATCCACAGCTGATCTTAATCTGCCTTCTTGTTTTTTTCTTGGGCCAGTACTGCAATCTGCCCATAAATTACGCCCCTCGTTGCCTCGGTTTTTATACATAGATACAAACGAGGTATTTTTTATTTCTAAATAATAAAGTACACAATATAAAATACATATATATATATATATATAGTTCCATGCATTTATTTCTTTCTCTTAATTTTATATTTTATTAAATACTCTTTCTTATCTATTTTTTTTATAAGACGGAAAAGATCATTCTTATCTATTTCAATTAATTCACGCTTCATAAAAAATTAATTATATATATCAAAATTCTGAAAAAAAATATTAACATTCTATTTTTATTCATATTAATTATCAAATTTCACTTTTCTATTTTTTTTTTAAATTATGGGAAATGTAATAAGTTAATAGAGTTAAAAAAAGTAAACAACTATTAAAAATTAGCTTAACACCTTATATTTTAAATCAATTAAAAAATTTAAAAAATTTCTTATAATATGAATTAGAGGGAGTAAGTGAATATAATTAATTTTTATTAATTATAAGATAAATATTAAATAAGGACATTTTAATAAATTATTTTAAATTATTGACAAATTTAATGTTTATAACTACATTTTTTAATATATGAATTATTATTTATATCTTATACTTCTTTTGGTCCATTTATAGGAGAAAAACTATTTTACGAATGTTAAGAAAATAAGTTGAAGTTAATTAAAGATAATTAATTTATCTAATATTTTTAATTTCTTTTAAAATTATCCCTACTTAATTAATTTTCCTCTTAATTTTTTTTAAGATACACCTCATGACTTTCAAAAATATTAATGAAGGAGAATGATTTTAATAAAAAGAAATTAATATAATATTAACTCACTTTTTTTTTATAAATAGGATTATTAAAATTTTTTTTTCCTATAAATAAAACCCAAGAAATATATAAAAATTGATAGAGTTAATACTACATAACGTTTATTTCTCAATTTGTGTGTGTTATCTTTATGCAAAGACAATGCTAATTTTCTATGCATCGATCCAATTTTATCACATATAACGTGTAAGGTTTATTTTGGATTTTCAAAAAAGTATATTACTTCTTTTATTTTAAAATAATTATCATTTTAGATTTTATTTTTAAATTTTAAAATAACTATTATTTTATAATTTTTAAAATAACATTATTTACTTTTTGAAAAGTTTTCACGCCAATAATAATGAATGAAAAAATATTATATAATTAATAAAAATATTTATATAATAAATATAATTAATTTTGTTAACTTTTTAAATTATTTATTAGCTCAACTAATTTTTTATGCATGATAATAACTGTTTTTATAAAACTTCGACGTGTTCTGTCCTTTATTTAATTTACCATTTAGGATTTAGACAAGGTAAGTTGGCGCGTGGAGTAGATGTCTAGCGACAGCTGTCAAATTTTTTCACGCTTTGGGAAAAGGTAAGGTACGAATGACGGCGGCTGCATCTTTCGCTCCCTCTCAGCCACTCTATGCTCTCTATGTGTCACTCTCACTAACGTCGCTTCACCGCCGTTTCCCCTTCCTTTCTCTCTCTTCCGTATTTCTCTCTCTTCATAACGCCCGCTTCTGTAATTTCCTTCCAGTTCACGCTAAACGCCTGCTCTCTCTGCTCTTCTTCCCCTGCTCATATCAAAACCCGAGATAGGAGTGTGTGGAGTTTTATTGTCTTTCATTCCTTTATCATTTTCATTTTCTCCACCTGAGCTCCGCATTTCTGTGTGGTGGTAGGAACCAATGGAGGGTGACGCGCCGGTGTTGTTTCGTACCGGGAAGCAGAGGAAGGAGTTTAAGCTATGGTTAGTTATGGCGCTGCTGTCGTTTCTCTGCTCATTTTCTATGCCTCTCAGTGAGGAAGGTGTGCTTCCTTTGTTGTTTTGGTTCATTCACTCATTACATGAGTACTCCTGCATTGTGTACTTTCCGTTTTGTTTTTTTCTTAGGGATTCTACTACTGTAAGGCTTAGCTCTCTTTTATTGCCGGAAACTGTGAAGGCGATGACAGTTATATGTGCTGTGAGACAACATAATGGGATGCTGTCATTAAGTAGTGATGTCTTAGTTCGTTATCAGTCAGTTCGGGTAAGAAAATGCAGGCGTTTTAACCGCGAATTTGATATCGAACAGGCTTTGTACTTCCTTAAACTAATTTTGTGTAGTGGTCATCGCTAACCATTCTGCGTGAATGGGGAACATTTACGCGAGTTTGATCCTCTAAACTACGTAGATGAATTAGCCTTTTCTACTGCTCATCGTATTGTCCTGTGTATGGTTCCCGGGGGCGAGAATAATCTTAGAATAAGTTGCTCAAATATCTTCTACATTATTCTTAGAATAAGTGTGATGGCATTGTTGTCTAGCTTGTAGAAACTAGATTCTCGGGGATTCTTATCATTATATCCGTCAATTGTATACTTAGATGATATTTTATACTTTTTATTCCTATAATCCATGCAATTTTAGCAATGAGCCGGTGGAGACCTTAAAGTGTAGGCCGATTTCCCTTTCCTGGTTACGGCCATATCAGTTGTTTATCTTGGTTCTTTGATGTGTACACGTTCGCTATACCGGCGAAAATTATTGAAGAAACATTAGGGCAGTAACATACCTCCGACAGTTAGTGCGGTTGGGGTTTTAAGTGCCGAGTTTCACTCGTCTCTCAACAAAATTTTAATTTTGTGTTTTTGGTTAAGAAAAAGAGCTTTGTCGACAGAGTACTTTATTTCATGAGACTAGTTTTGTTTTTGGTGAAGATAAAATTTACCTGTGTCAACAAAGTACTTGAGATCGTGAGACCAAGTGGATAATTAATCGGTGACTCTGACTCCTCTTTCTTTTAATAAATTGATGACCCTATGATGTCGGTGTAGTTATTTATCTAGTTTGATTCTTGTTCTACCATTTATGTGGGTTGATAGACATTTTCATTCATTTACCTGCTGTTCTTCCATGTGCACTTGAACAGGCGATCTCTTTATTCATGACTAGTTTTGTCACCCAATCATAAGTCTATATTGATTTGTCTCTTGTGTACTGCCTGTCAATTTACTATCCCGAAATGTAGGACAAACATTAATGACTATCAAGGCTTCTTTCAGCAACGTAGCAAATGTGTTGCTTGATTGGGATGATGTACACAATGACGACTTTTGTTCTTGGCGCGGAGTATACTGTGATAACATCAGCATTACTGTGCTTACTCTGTGGGTTGCCATTTCTGTAATTTTTTTTGTTGAGTTGGGTCAATTGCTTTGAATAACTTTATTTATTTTTTGTCGCTTTTTGTCGATTTGGATTATACAAATGCACTTCTTCTAAAATTCAACTCAAGTGCTTTTATTATGTTTTGAAGGAATCTGTCAAGTTTTAACTTGGGTGGCGAAATATCACCGGCCATTGGTGAATTAAGAAACTTGCAATCCATGTATGTTGGGACTCTTTATCTCTTTCCTTCATTTTCCTCTCTAACACGTTTCGTAACTTTTATTTTTATACGAGTCTAAGTTCTGTTTTCTTAAAATTACAGAGATCTTCAGGGCAATAAACTAAGTGGTCAAATTCCGGATGAAATTGGAAACTGTGCCTCACTTGGCCATCTGTATGGGCTATTGTATTGTTTATATCTATAATTTATAATAATGAAATTATAATTATATTATAATTATTACTACTCCCAGTCTTACTTGTCCAATGTCGCACAGTGTGACAGCATGTTCCTTTTCATGGAATGCAGAGATTTGTCTGATAACCAATTATATGGGGACGTGCCTTTCTCCCTATCAAAGCTAAAGCAACTGGAGTTTTTGTAAGTTCTAAACCTTGTTATAGCATTCAATATGCTAATTTTGTGTTGTGTCATAACTGGTCATTTTTGAGCTGGTGAATGCAGGAATTTGAAGAACAATCAGCTGACTGGTCCTATCCCTTCAACATTAACCCAGATTCCTAACCTGAAGACCCTGTAAGTTCTTCATATGGTCTTTTTAGGATATCATAAAGTTGTGGTAGAATGTCAAGTTGTTTGGAATGTAAGGTTTCATTCTACTAGTTTCCTCTCCCCCCCCCACCCCCCCTCTGATTTTTTGTACTTTTTATTGCGGAGTGCAATAAACAATTTAAGGTTGGACAAGAAACTGCATTTACTTAAATTATTATTATTATTATGAAATTATTATTGTGATGACATATTCTCAGGGATCTTGCTCGAAACCGCCTCATTGGTGAGATACCCAGACTGCTCTATTGGAATGAAGTCCTGCAATATCTGTGAGTTTTGTGAATATTGTCTTGTATCGATTATATGTTTATTCGAAGTTAATATTAAGATGATAATCCCTATGTCATGTGATGTATCTTTAAATTTTGTAATCTGCATTTGAGAGTTTACTATAATTCATATTAATTTTAGGTAAAAATATATTTTATATCCCTTAATTTTACAGTTTACACTAAGTTTTATTTTGGTCCTTTAACTTTATTTTATTTCTTTTTAATCCTTTAACTTTCAAAATATAATCAAAATTTTCCCTATAATTAATACAGTTAATTGTATTAGTAGAAAATATTGATCATTTATTTCTAAATGCTAACAAAGATGCTTACGTATTTATCCAACTCATTTTTCATGAAAAAAAAAATCTAAGATTAAGGTTTTGTTTAGAAGTTTTTATTTGTAATTATTTATTTTTAATCTTTTAATTTAATTAAAAAATATTTTAAACCCAAGATTAATGAGAACTATTGATGACTTGGCAATAAAAATTGATATGTCAACGTTGAATAGTGTTTTGTCAGCATTTCTGTTACCATAATTAATGATGTGAGTAATAGGCAAACATTTGATTATATTTTGAAAATTAAAGGGTTAAAAAGAAAGATAATAAAGTTAAGGGATCAAGATGAATCCTAGTGTAAAGTTGTGGGACCAAAAGTGTACTTTTGCCTTAATTTTATGTTACTTGTTGTTAATGTAACAGAGGTTTGCGAGGGAACAATCTGAGTGGTACCCTGTCCCCTGATATTTGTCAATTAACTGGTTTGTGGTATTTGTGAGTACTCTACCATTGGCATGTATGGTTTTTCTTCTATTCCTACCTTTTACATTTGTTAATCTCTTTTTAACTCAAGTTTTCCTTGCATATCATTAATATTCAGTGATGTGAGAGGCAATTATTTAACGGGCACAATACCTGAAAGCATTGGAAACTGTACAAGTTTTGAAATTTTGTACGTTATTTCTATAATTCCTTTGCTTTACGTTTCGTGATGTCTCCATTTTATCATTCTATCCTGTGATAAATGTTCAGGGATGTATCATATAATCAGATCAGTGGAGAAATTCCTTACAACATTGGATTCCTGCAAGTTGCAACTTTGTGAGTTTATTTGACTATGAACTTCTAATTTTTAGTTCTAGGGTTACTTAACTGCAAATCATTGGCTTTTTTTTTGTTATGGAATCCTGTCAGTTGGGTTGGAGTCTAATTAGGTCAATAACTTTTTCCTAGGTCACTTCAAGGTAATAGGCTAACTGGGAAGATTCCAGAGGTGATTGGTCTGATGCAAGCAATTGCTATTTTGTAAGTATAAAATTTATTAGATTCTTATTTTCTGTTTGGGTGTGGTACATTTATCTTAAACTTTCTTTCAGGGATTTGAGTGAGAATGAGCTGGTGGGACCTATCCCTCCAATACTTGGCAATTTATCTTTTACTGGCAAGCTGTGAGTACGACTAAGCCTGAAGATGTTGTCTTTTAAATTAATTGTTATGATTAGTGTTAGCACTATGATTATTCAGGTACCTCCATGGAAACTTGCTTTCTGGTCCTATACCACCAGAACTCGGCAATATGTCTAAATTAAGTTACCTGTAAGTTGATTTGAACTTCTGTATAGATTATGATTGAACACTTCTTTTTTAATATTTATTTTGGGAAAAAAACTTGTCTTTCAGGCAATTGAATGACAATCAATTAGTTGGCAGGATTCCTGATGAACTTGGGAGGCTTGAACATTTGTTTGAATTGTGAGTTTTATTCATTTTATCTCATGTTGTCTGCAATTTACTGTATCGTAAGGGGCTTATATCGCCACCTTTCAGGAATCTTGCCAACAATAATCTTGAGGGACCTATTCCTGATAACATCAGCTCTTGCACGGCCTTGAATCAGTTGTAAGATTTCTGAATTCTCAAGAGAATAGTGGAACCTTTTTTAGAAACAGAATCCTTTTTCTTTTAATCTCTTATTTGTATATCTTTTTTCAGCAATGTGCATGGTAATCACTTGAGTGGATCCATTCCTCTGAGTTTCCGCACCCTTGGGAGTTTAACTTACCTGTATGTTATGACAAACCTGTGTTAGCCTTGTTTTGTTGTCCCTTCCTCAATTTCTCCCATAATTTGTGAAGTTGTAGTAAAGCTTTATTATATCTACAGAAATCTCTCTGCTAACAACTTTAGAGGAAGAATTCCTGCTGAACTAGGCTATGTCATAAATCTTGATACGCTGTAAGTGTAAAAGTTATATTTTATGTTTTGATTAATTACAATATTTGCTCACCTGTTTTCTCTTTAATTTTTAGGGATCTGTCAGGCAATAATTTTTCAGGTCTGGTTCCAGCATCTGTTGGTGACCTTGAGCATCTCCTGACCTTGTAAGACAGATTTTGCATTTAGGGAAATTGTTCGTTTTCTCAGTTTGCTGGAATGCGGTTGATATCTTTATGCTATGTTTGTGCAGGAACCTGAGCCATAACCTACTTGACGGTCCATTACCTACTGAATTTGGGAATATGAGAAGCATACAGATTATGTAAGTTCTTTTGCTGTGTGAAAATAAAACTGATCGAGTTGACTTGTCATTCTGATTTTATTTTGTTTTTACTCCTAGTGATATTTCGTACAACAGTCTTTCGGGTAGTATCCCTGAGGAAATTGGTCAGCTGCAGAACCTTGCGTCTCTGTAAGATAACCAGAAAGTGAACTCTACTTTATTTATTGCCTTGAGTTTGCATGGGTGGCAGCTATTCATGAGTTTTATTTGTTGGAACATTTCAATAGGATACTGAACAACAATGTTTTGCATGGGAAAATTCCAGATCAGCTTGCTAATTGCCTGAGTCTCTCCTCCTTGTATTGACATCTGATGATCAGTCAATTGTGTTCAACCCTTTTTTGGGGATTGTTTCTAACGTTTGTTTATTCCATGTTCTAGAAATGTCTCATACAATAATTTATCTGGAGCTATTCCTCCTATGGGGAATTTTTCACGGTTTTCAGCTGACAGGTATTGTGAATATAACTAATCCTTTACACCTTTTCCATTTTCATGTATCAGTGATATTTAATGTGGTGTCTTGCAGTTTCATTGGAAATCCGTTATTATGTGGAAAAAAGTTAGGATCATTGTGTGGTCCTTATATACCCAAATCCCAAGGTATGTCACATTCATTCTATCGATTTCTGTATATATGTGTAATTCATATGTGTAACTGTAGAACTCATGTTAATGCAATTAGACAAATATGAGTAGTGATACAGTTTTTTTTTTTCCAGTGATTTTTTCTAGGGCCGCAGTTCTTTGTGTCACGTTGGGTATCATCACATTATTGGTAATGGTCATTATTGCTACTTATAGATCCAGTCATTCAAAGCATTTGATGAAAGGATCTAGCAGATTGGGGCAAGGCATGTAAAAGTAATTTTGTTTTTTAAATAAGATTTTAATATGAGCCCAAATTTTCATTTGTGTTTTGTTCTTTTTTTTCCCTCTTTTTTCAGGTCCCCCCAAACTTGTAATTCTACATATGGATATGGCAATTCATACCTTGGATGATATAATGAGAGCTACGGAAAATCTGAGTGAGAAATATATCATAGGGTACGGTGCCTCTAGTACAGTATACAGGTGTCATTTGAAAGGTTCCCGACCAATTGCAATTAAGCGACTTTACAACCAGCATCCACACAATTTGCAAGAGTTTGAAACAGAACTTGAGACTGTTGGTAGCATCAGACATAGAAACCTTGTCACCTTGCATGGTTATGCACTAACTCCCAATGGAAATCTCCTATTCTATGACTTTATGGAGAATGGCTCTCTGTGGGATCTTCTCCATGGTTAGTTTCTTCTATAACTATTCTTATCATAAAAGTGAAATATATGGTGTTCATTGTATGAGAAGTCGATCCCTATTTAATTCTCAGAGATTGGTGAGAAGCAATTTATAACTTCAACTCTTCATCTGACAGGTCCCTTGAAGAAGGTAAAACTTGACTGGGAAACACGATTGAGGATTGCTGTTGGTGCTGCAGAAGGTCTTACTTATCTCCATCATGATTGCAACCCTCGAATTATTCACAGGGATATCAAGTCTTCAAATATTCTGCTGGATGAGAACTTTGAGCCGCATCTTTCTGATTTTGGTATTGCAAAAAGCATATCAACCACAAGAACTCATGCATCAACTCATGTACTTGGAACCATAGGGTATATTGATCCTGAGTATGCTCAGACTTCTCGGCTGAATGAAAAATCAGATGTTTATAGCTTTGGCATTGTTCTACTTGAGCTACTAACTGGGAAGAAAGCAGTAGATAATGAGTCTAACTTGCTACAACTGGTATGTTTCTCTTTTTGTAATTTATTTCCTGGTACTTTTGTACCCACCTATCCAGCTTTTAGCAATGACCTTGAGTATTCTTCCAGTCATATCTAATATAATTTGGTGTGTTTATACAATGTAGGCAAAGGCAATGCATCCCACGTATTGTTATTCTTATTGAACATAAATCCATATGTTCTAGTGATTGCAACAGGCTGCATTTTGCTGATTTAAATGGTGAATACAATGATTTGATGTTTAAAATTGACTCGCAGATATTGTCCAAGGCAGATAACAACACTGTAATGGAAGCTGTGGATCCAGAGGTCTCTGTAACCTGCTTGGATCTGGCCCGTGTGAAGAAGGCCTTTCAGCTTGCTCTGCTATGCACGAAAAGAAACCCTTCTGAGAGGCCTACCATGCATGAGGTTGCAAGGGTATTGGTGTCACTACTTCCTGCACTGGCTAATAAAGTGTTTTCTGCCCCTACTAAAATGGCCAACTACGCCCAATTTTTGATAGAAAAGGGACAATGTCAAAGGATGGAGTTGGTGCAACCTAAGCGGGTGAATAATTGTACTGATGCTCATTGGTTTGTCAGCTTCGGAGATGAATCCAAGAACACCCACTAAGTCTTTAACTACATAATCTGAATTCACCGTTTATACTGGATTTACAGTGACAAGGCACGAGACCACCTTGGCTTTTTGTCGATCAGTTATCATTTTACTTGGTATCGTAGATTCGGGACATATATTACAGATTGGCTTACTATAATCACTACTTAGACGTTCTAAATTGACCTTCAAGAATATTTGCTTATTGCAACTTATGTAACACTGTAGGATCATCCTTTCTAACCTGTGCTAGTCTGTTGCACCTTGTACAAATCAATCGAAATGGTTTTGCTCTTCACTCATGTTAGTAGTAGTTCGTATATTGATTTTGGATGGTGTTCAAAATGAGTATGTGAGCATGTTCAAGTTCAGCTGGAATATATGCTTTTGACACGCGTGATACGTAGTTTTGGGAATCAAGTCTTATCGGTTCAACTTCATGGATTAATTTTTTTGGGAAGCACCCAGGAATGTTTCAATGAACAAAAATCTTTTTGAGATTTTTAAGGTGAGTGTTGTCTTTTCCAATGAAAATTTTTCAATACAGACAAATTGAATTTAAGATATCATGTTTAATAAGAGATTTAGTTATTCACCAATTTTATTATGATTTTATTAGGTCTTTGTGGCTTAATTTAATCAAAGGGAAGAGAGATTTATATGCCACTTGGGGGAGTTTATGTGTCCTGGCTGGGGTTGGTGGCCTATAGTAATATGTCTGGTTGGGTGGTTGGGAGTAAGGGTATTCAAAATTGATTTAAATTGATTAAATCATTTAAATTAAACTGACACAAACTAATTAAAATTAAACTGAATAAGATTTATTTTGATTCTTGTAATTATAAAATCAACGTGATTTGATTTGGGTTGGTTTTAACCCTTTAAAACCTGAACCAAATTAAACCAAACATATTATATATTTTGATATTTTTTAGTACAAATATTATATTTATTTAATATGTTTTCTTTTTATACTATTCTTTAGCAGTATAACATAAGTCTCTTAGCACTAATGAGTAAAAAGGTTTATGAATAATATTATAAAATATTTATTAATCTTAGAGAAAAAATATAGATAAGTGTGTTTTCATAATTAATTATGTGAATTTATAAAAAAATAATTATGTGAGAAATTCACAAAATTTTACATAAAATATCAATATTTTAATGAAATATTTATGTATAATCTGTGTTTATATATAGTATTATTACGTAACCTATTTGATTTAATTTTTGAAGGAGGATAATATATGTATTTTGAAAAATCAATTTAGCATGAACCAAACTAATCCAAACTGAACCAAATTGATTCTGGAATCAAACCAAATCAATTAAAAGAAAAAAAAATGTTCCAATAAGTGTTAAATCTAATTTGATTTTGTTTGATTTTTGTGCAAAATCAAATCTTTGAACACCTTTAGTTGGGACTTGGGAGCAACATCCAAAGAGAAACACCGATACTAGTGTATACGAACAATCAAATATTTTGAAATCTTACGTGCAAGTCTAAATTCATGATGTTTGGTGTAGTAACAACGAGAAACACAATAAGCAAGATAAAATGTTATGTATTAGTACATGCATTAATTGATTTAATTCACGCAATGAATAATTTGGGTAGGGAAATAAGTTTGAGACAATAAATAATTCTTATCAACTATGTTTTATTTGTATTTTTAGAAGAAAATTAAATTATAAAACACTAAATCATTAGTCCTTTATAGTGGACAAAAGTCATTATAATTATCTCCATCTCTTTTCCAAAATAAAGTATTTTTTTAAGTTAAAGTAATTATTATAACTCCGAATAATTGTCAATTGAAATTATTTGTTAATTTTAAAACTAATAAATGTGAGGTAATTTTAGAACTCCAAAAAATGAATAAACTGTAAGTGTCCTTTATTTACAACTTAATCAACTTTTAACTTTTACTCTTGGAATAGAAAATTACAAGTTACTAATTGAACAATAAAATTAACATATAAAAAAAGTAAAACAAAATAGTAGGTGCTAAATTTGATTAAATTTCTGAAGAAAAATCATTTTCTGCCTATGGATATGAATGTGAGTATTTAGTCTTACCATGTATGAAAGCTTCAAATTCAATAATTTTTTAGGCCGTAAAATTGATCAGATTTATTTGTTATATTCAACGTGAAGTTATTTGCTTTTTCTTTTTTTTTTTTTCTTGTTTAAATTCAAATTCTACATCCTTACCCCTATTTCAAAACACTACACTGGCTTCTCATAAGCACCACATTGATCTCACTTAACCCAACCAAACAAAAGAATAAACTTTAACTATACAATTTGAGCTAAAATATCATTTTTTATGATTTATATAACATTAAAAAATCAAAATCTAGATCTATTATAAATTATAATTGTTCCTAAAAGATTAAAATAATTTTAAAAATGTATTTTTTAAAAAAATTAGAATTAGAATAAGGATCCAATGAAAATTAAATAACACTCAAATAGTTCTATGAAATAGATGTCACCGAATTTTTTTTATGAAATAAATTTTAGTAAATTTGTTAACGAACCAATATTAAAATAGATTCTAATTATTTTTTATTATTCTTAGTATGGAGCTCAAACTTTTTTTGCGTACTGCCTTTGCCAATAACACTTTGAGCACAAGTTTTGATTTTTGTAAGAACCGAAGAAGCCACAGCCATTAGCGCGAACGGGTGGATCCATTAGTATTAGTCAGTCACAAATATTCTTTTCTTCTAATCAAATAACAATACCAATTGCAATTTGCAAGTGATGGAGACTTGGAGAGGAGTGGGATTTATTTATTGATAGGGCTAGCTTGAGCATGTAGTGTCCAAATTAGACTTAAATAATTGTAAATACTATATCTTATCCAAGAAAGATTTTCGTTCACCATCATAATTTAAATTAAATTTTAAAAGTAACCTAGCTGAATAACGTTATTTAATTTTCAGTCCATCCACATGCTTATCCATTTCAATTTTTCACATCTTAGGAATATTTGTCTCCCAAATTCATTGAAATATTTTTAATATAATTTTAAATTTAAAATAACACTTTTTGATATTTAGATATTTATTCCATATATATACACTAAAATAGTATTTCAAATAATTGGGCCAATCCTGGTCAAAAAAATAGTAATTGGGCCAACAAATAGTATTTCAAATAAATATTTAAAGAAGTGTCCATTTATCAAATTTTTGGACTGATCAATTTAATATATATATATATATATGTATATATAATTTTAACAAAACTAAAAATAAATAGATAATATCTAAAAGCAAGATCGGAAAATCTTAATTAGAAACTCAATCCAAAAGTCGGATTCTATGATTCTATCCAGCATATATGTGTGTATATATATAAATGCATATTTTTCATAAAAGCATATATATATATATATATTTGTACTGTTTTTCATTCTTAACCATTTTTTCTTCTTTTATACAATTTCAAAATTATTTTCGGCTAATAATACGGTTTTTAAAATTATTGAAATCGATATAACCTAACCATTTCACGATCCGTGCAATGCATGAGGGAAAGAGCAGAAAATCTCGAACTCTACACTGTGGCCAGAACAAAAGACCTCATATATGTCCTACCCTAAATTCAAGGTATCAAACACTAACGTATTCTTGCGGCTCCTTCGGGTTTTGGAAAAAGGCAAGTTGCTCAAGTGCGCTGTTGGGCATAATCACCTAAAAGACAGTATAAGCATTTTCGATAGGCTTTGCTTTGCGCATGGGTCTACATGTCTTTGATATTGATTAATTATTCCTTTTGTTTGATTATGAGATTGGGTTTTTCTATTGGATTTGTTTGATGTTATATTCTTATGGGTTATGATGTAATCAGAATGTGATTTTCCAACAATGGTTGAATGTGAACTGATTCTTTCCATCATGTGCGAACAAATGAGTCTTCCAAGTACCAAGCATAGTTTGAGCAATTCTGCTTGTGCTAATTATGCTTTGGACATATTTTTCTGTTACAAAATTTTGTCATTGTCGGTTCTATTGGATTTATTTGATGTAATTTTCTTATGGGTTTTGATGTGACCGATTGAAATCTAAGTGTATTCTGATTGTGATTCTTCCAGTGGTTAAATGTAAATTTTCTTTCAATGCTATGCAAGTAGATGAGACTCCTATTACACATATCCCGAGCGTAGTTTGAGCAATCGTGTCGGTGCTAATTATGCTTTGGACATTTTTTTTTTGTTATTGTCGTTATTGTCCATTCTCTGGTTTCTAAACATAATTTGGTGCTATGAATTTCTGATTTGACGTCATAATTTTTGGTATAAAGCTTTATCTTCTTGATATAATTTTCTACTATAAAGTGATTAGTTGGTGTTTTAGTTTTCAGGTATGAAGTTTTGTATTTTTGGCTGAATACAAAATTTGTTTCCTTTCCTTTTGCAGTGCTTTATTCAGACACATTTTTTCTAGTCTGAGCTAGAAATTTTGTAATCTGTTCTGTTTGCTTTTAGATCATGGGGTCCTACAGGAGAGGAAAGCTTGCCTTTGACACTTTTCGCAGTTTTTCTTTGAGGATCATGCCCAAAGCCCAAAATTTGCAGCCAAGCACAAGATTTTACCATTATGAATACTTGATTTCTGTGTGGAAAGGAGCTAAGTTTTATGGGTTTTCATCATATTCTCTTATATCACATGGATTAGGTTTACGAGGTGGAGTCAACAAGAATTTATCTTACCCATTTCTTGCTGGGACTGGGAGATTTTACTGTGTGGATCGGTATAATGTGCAGCACAACAAGCCACGACGACCTATTTGATGGTTTCTTGCCAGAGTCCTCATTTTATCATTTTGTTCAGTGGTCACTGTAACTATGCAATTTTGGAAACTATTCCTATTCTAAGCGAACTCATTTAATTCTTATCCACGAATCTATGTTAAGGAGTATTGTAGAGACTAAGTTCAATCAAGTAAAAAAGTCTTTCGAAGGGAAAATATTACCTGATACACACCCTGAAAGCATATGTGTAAGAACAATAGCTATGGACATAATTGATGGGTTGGAGAGAGGGTTGAGGAAAGAGCAATTATGGAGTGATTTGGGGTATGCAACAGTGCACACCACGACACGTGCAGAAAATGAGCTTAAGACATTGGATGCAGTGTCTGAGATAGAAGGAGAGAATGAAGGAAAATGTTACTGTAAGGATGAGATTCTTGTTGACAAGTGGGTTCAACTGGGCAGAAAAAAGGGTGAGAAACAATGGTCACAACTTGCCACATTACATTTGGATGGATTGAATTGGGGGTGATAGTAGTTAATGATCCTGCTTTTGATGCTTTTTGCAACCTATGTGGGAAGATTGTGGTGTTTACCGGTTTGCTTCGTCATCTTACAAGTGATGCAGAGATAGCAACTGTTATTGGACATGAGGTATGCTTGTATTTGGCTTTGTTTCCTTATATATTTGTAATTTATTGGATGTGGGAGACTTGATGATTACACTTTTATGGGTTAGGCATATTGTGGCTCGACGCAAGGCTAAAGAGTTGACAAAAAGATTTTTTTTTTTTAGGAATCTAAAAAAGTTACTCTGTCCATTTGGCTTGTGTGATGTTATCTATACTTCTTTATTCTCGTGTTTATCAAGGCGGTCAGCTTTATTCACTCTGAATACTAACCAGTTGTTTTTATAATACTTTAATTTGTTGTTAACAAATTATTGATTAATAAGAACATTTTGTGTGGTGTTAAGAAGTTAGTAGGGAGTGAAAGACAAGCTAGAAATTAGATGAATTGAGTGGGGGAAAAGGATGTAGTTTTATGCTTTGTTTGGATGAGGAGATAAGATGGGAAGAGAGAAAATAGAAAGGAGAGAAAATGAAGAGGAGAAAAAAGTAAAGATAAAATATTTTCTCCCCGTGTTTGGATGATGGAAGAAAATAAAAAGGAGGGAGAACTCATTTATTTTATAAGAACTATAATAATTCTGTTACTAATATAATAAATCTATATTATATGGATTAAAATAACTCATATTAATCACTTTTTCAAATATATGGGACCTTAATATCTATGTATCCAATTACTTTGTGGGTTCTTTTTTGTCCTGAATTCGGAAATCATATAATTGTCTCTCTCGCAATCAATGTCTTCTTGACCATTGAACTTATACATATGCGATTATTTTAAGATGCTTGTTTATTGGTGAGATTTAGGTTGAAATAGTCATCAAATATAACAATAGCCCTTTTGTGACTCAACGCAATTCTTCTAACATCATTGTCATCCACAATTTTTAGGAGGGAATTGGAAGTAGATTACATTGGGTTATTGTCGGCCGCTTCAGTTGGATATGATCCTCAAGCGGCACCCACATACTATGAGAAGATGGAAAAGGTTCTTGAGGATTTAGGTCATCCAAATGACCTCTCAACTCATCCAAGTGGAAAAGAGGGCACAATTGCTTGCTCAAACTCAAGTTATAGAGGAAGCTCTTACTTTGTATAATGGTGCAAGAGCTCCACGTGGGGTTGAGAGGAAAGGTGTTCAAAACTAATGCAAATTAATTAAATCCAAACCAAACCAAAGGAAGCCAAATGAACTGAAGCTAATCAAAATTGAAAGCAATACTTAAACCTAACTAAACATAATAAATTTTTTAACATTGCACAATTTACACCTAATTCAACATTTAATAGGTTTCTTCCTTTGTTTATTTTTCATTTTAATTCTAATTGAATTTTTTCCTTGATCCAATGAAATTCTTAAACTTTCAACTCTTAAGCTCCTTTGTTATTTTGCTTCAATATTGCTTTTTCTTATTGTTAAACTTTAAATTTGGAGAATTGGACTATAATTTTTATTTTTTTTACTTTAATTAATTTTTTTTTTGGTAACATAATGGGGTCTAGGACCCAAAAAAGGAAAAAGCCTAAAAACACTACATCAAGTTGACTACTATGCATGGAGTAGAAATATCGATTGAATCACATGTGCTTGAATCCCTGAACCATAGGGTACTCATGCAACGTCTCCTCCCAATCACCAAGTGGGCATCTACCATTGAAGTTTGTCCATTTCTTCCTCACACTTTTGTGTTTGGAGGGTCCATACCTTGTTGCTACTCACTCGAAGTTTCGAATTCACAAGGAGAGCTCTTTCGCCAAAATGAAGCAACCATCAAACAAATTCAAGGAACAAACATTCCTGAGTTTTCTTGCCCATAATACCCCATCTTCTTCCACTATTGATGTGACGTTGCCTTCCTCGTTTGCCCTCTGAAATGAATCCCTAATCGTTTGAAGCTTAAAATCATGACCAATTAGCAACACCAACTATTCTGCTCCAACACTCTTATCCACTCAACATTGCTGATAATGATGAGGAAGTAGAAGAAAGATGGAGCATTGATGATTAAGCTCAGGTGTCGAGTATATGCTTCAGTGCAATGGGAAAGGAAACAGAATGGTCGAGCAATAGGAATGGGCATTTTAGGTTTCGATGAATATATATTTGTTTATGATATTTTCACGGCTTATGTTGTGGGCGTTCCAGGGGACCTAGTTCTTGATTGATATGAAGTGCTTGACTTATTAATTAAATGAAAATATAAGTCCTTGGGGCCCTTTTGCCACAATACCCCAAATGCAAGTATAAGAATATAAATGGAAATGATAGAAGAAAGATCTATTCATATGTGGAGAGATCACAAGTATGCTGTGAAATCAAAGATGAAACATGATTGAAAGACAAATAACAAGAGAACTAAAAGGAATACATTCAGATCCTAGGATTGGATCGATCCATGGAGATTATGTCGAACATGATGTTAATATAAAGCACTTGATGCTTGAGAGAATGAACAGTCGCTTGGTTGCAATGTTTGAACACTTGATTCTTCTGAAATTAATTAGGATTTGTGTGTTTTGGGATAAGTTTAAAATTGAAAAATAGACCCAATACATGGTACGGAAATAAAAGTTTAAAATAATAAAAATAATAAGAAAGTTGTAAAATAATAGGATAATTCCAATATTTGATGGAAAAGGGGAAGTTAAGATAAGAAACAGAAATTCTTAATCATTTTAAATGTGAAATTTGATCAAGTCACAACAATTAGTATTTATTTTTTAAAATTAAAAATTGTTTTCCCTTCTGAAAAAATTAAAAATTGTGTTTTTAAAGCCATGGTTTGTGAACTAATATTATTTACAAGTCATGACTTCCTATAGAATTACATAGATTAGATTAGACTAAAAGATTACAGTAAGCGAATGTAGCCCATCATAAAATGTTGATTTGGATGGCAATGAGGCTTGCTCAGAAAAGAGTAGGGTGTAGTTTTTTCCTTTTTTTGGCCAAGTGGAAGAGTAGGGTGTAGGTTGGATAGATTCCAAATGTAACGAAAAAATATTAAGTTAATAGGTAAAAGGGTTTTTCTATATATAAAAGTTTATGTATTTTTGAAAATTGAAATATTTATATAATTTTAACAAAACTAAAAATAAATAGATATAATCTCTAAAAGCAAGACTGAAAAATCTTAATTAGAAACCCAATCTAAAAGTCGGATTCTTTTTTCTTTTATAATATAAAAGTTCAGGTGAGTTGGATTTAGGAATTTATTGGAGATCCAAAAGCTAGATTTTACATATGATTCTATCTAGGTTATATATAGATTTGTACCGTTGTTTCACTCTTCACATGTTTTTTCTTTTATACAATTTCAAAATTATCTTCGGTTAACAATATAGTTTTAAAATTATTGAAATCGATATACAAAGAAAAAAATTATTGAAATTCAATTTCAACAATTTTGATTTACTTATTAGTTTCTCAATTCAATATTTCAATTTTTTGGTTAAAAAATCCAATGTTTCAATTAAAATATTACATTTGAAACTTAAAAATTTAACGTAACCATTCCATGATCCAAGCGTGGGGAGGGAAAGAGCAGAAAATCTCGAACTCTCCAAAATGGCCAGAAAAAAAGATCTCAAATTCTTCCTTATATTCAGTGTATCAAACACGAGCTGCTAAGTAGAGTAAGAAGCCTTGGAATGATTACAGTTGCCCTCTTTCTGGAGTTGGTGTGGTAACGTATTCTTACGGCTCTTTTTTGGTTTTGGAAATGGTAAATTGATCAAGTGCACTGTTGGGCGTAATCACCTAAGACGTACAGTAAGACCCGATAAGCATTTTCGATAGGCTTTGCTTTGTGCGTGGGTCTATATATATATATATATATATAGTTGATTAACTGTTTCTTTCTATGATTATGAGATTGGGTTTTCTTTTTTCTTTGCTATTGGATTTGTTTGATGTTATATTCTTATGGGTTATGATTTAATATGATTGTGATTTTTGCCAATGATAGTTGAATGTGAACTGATTCTTTCCATGATCTGTCTGTATTACATCTTCCAAATTCCAGGCATAGTTTGAGCAATTGTGCTGGTGCTAACTATGCTTTGGACATATTTTTTCTTTACAAAATTTTGTTATTGTCTGTTCTGTTGGATTTGTTTGATGTAATTTTCTTATGGGTTTTGATGTAATCCTATTGTAATCTAAGTGTATTTTGATTGTGATTCTTCTAGTGGTTGAATGTAAACGAATTCTTTCAATGTTGTGCAAGTAGATGAGACTCCTGTTATACGTCTCCCAAGCAAAAGTATGTGCAATTGTGCCGGTGCTAATTACGCTTTGGACATATTTTTTGGTTTTTGTTATTGTACATTCTTTGGTTTCTACACATAATTAATTTGCTGCTATGAAGTTTCGATTTGATGTCAAAATTTTTTGGTATAAAGTTTTATCTTGCTGCTATAACTTTCTGCTTAAAAGTGATTAGTTGGTGTTTTAGGCCCTGTTTGGTTGGAATTTTTTTTAGGGAAGGGAGGGGATTGGGAGGGATTTAATTCCCTCCAATCCCCTCACCCATCTCTTTTTTATTTTCCTCCAATTTGGGATTTTTTGGAGGGGATTGAGTTTTATTACTCAATCCCCTCAAATCCCTTCCTGAACCAAACAAAGTTTCATTAAAATTCTTCCAATCCACTCCCCTCGAATTCCACCAAACAAGGGAATTTTAAAATCTCTCCAATCCCCTCCCCTCCATTAAAATCTCTCTCCTCCCTTCCCTTCGATTGAACCAAATAGACCCCTAGTTTCGGGCATGAAGTTTTGTATTTTTGGCTGGATACAAAATTTGTTTCATTTCCTATTGCAGTGCTTTATATAGACACTTTTTTTCTAGTCTGAGCTGGAAATTTTGTACTCTATTCTGTTCGCTCTTTGGTCATGTGGGTCCTACAAAAGAGGATAGCTTGCCTCGACACTTTTCACAGTTTCTCTTCAAGGAGTATGCCGAAAACCCAAAAATTACAGCCAAGCACAAGATTTTACCATTATGAATACTTGACTTCTAAGTGGAAAGGAGCTCATGTTTATGGGTTTTCATCATATTCTACTATATCACAGGGATTAGGTTTATGAGGTGGAGTCAACAAGAATTTGTCTAATCCATTTCTTGCTGTGACTAGGAGATTTTATTGCGTGGATCGGTATAATGTGAAACACAACACGCCACGATGACCTATTTGATGGTTTCCTGCCAGAGTCTTCATTGTGTCATTTTGTTCGATGATCATTGTATGCTATGAAAATTTGGAAATTATTCCTTATTCGAACTCATTTAATTCTTGGCAGAGATGGACTTTAAGCATAGGAAAGAGTCTTTTGAAGGGAAAATATTGCCTGATACGCGCCCTGAAAGCATAAGGGTAAGAACAATAGCTAAGGACATAATTGATGTGTTGGAAAGAGGGTTGAGGAAGGAGCAAGTATGGAGTGGTTTCGGGTGTGCATCAAAGCTCACCCACCATACATGAAGAGAATGAGCATAAGACATTGTATGCGTTGTCTGACATAGAAGGAGAGAATGAAGGGAAATGTTACTGTGGGGAAGAGATTCTTGTTGACAAGTGGGTTCAACTGGGCAGAAAAAAGGGTAAGAAACAAAGGTCACAACCTGCCACATTACATTTGGAAGGATTGAATTGGGAGGTGTTCGTGGTTAATGATCCTGCTGTTGATGCGTTCTCCAACTCGTGTGGGAAGATTGTGGTGTTTACTGGTTTGCTTCAGCATCTTACAAGTGATGCAGAGATAGCAACTATTATAAGGTTCTCCTTAGCTTATGATTGCTTTTGTACACCTTGGATTGTTTTTGTACATTGTCCCTTGTCTTTTGTTTTATTTGTAATTTTGTTGTTGCTGGATAAGCTTTTCTTCAATTATTTTCTTTAACCTTATGATTAAAGATTGACATTCTTTAACTATTAAACCAACATCCAGTGGCACTTTTTCAGAGATATTGCACGTGTTCAGAGACATTGAACTTATACATGTATGATTAAATTAATATGCTTGTTTATTGGTGAGATTTATGTTGAAATAAAACTCATCATATATAACAATAGCCCTTGTGACTCAATGCAATGCTTATAACATAATTGTCATCCACAAATTTTTAGGTGGGAATTGGAAGCTGATTACATTGGGTTATTGTTAGCTGCTTCAGCTGGATATGATCCCCAGGTGGCACTCACATACTATGAGAAGTTGGAAAAACTCAATGAGGATTTGGGCCGTCAGAAGAATAACCTCTCAACTCATCCAAGTGGAAAAGAGAGGGCACAATTGCTGGGTCAAACCCAGGTGATGGAGGAAGCTCTTACTTTATATAAGAGCGCAATAGCTCGACGTGGGGTTGTGGGTTAATGTGTTCAAAACTGATGCAAACCCATCAAATAACATATCTATTTGCAACTCTAGTTATACAATACCTTAAATTTGTAACTCAAATTCTATTTTCATTCACAACAGGAACAGGGGCCGCAAGCATATATGCATTAATTTAATGAGGTGAAGAAAGAAAATAAAAAATGCAGCTACCAAGTATATGATTGGCTTGGCTTGGCGATAAACAACTGAAAATAAGAACATACATCTGTGGAGGAGTCCCTATCCAAAGCAGTGTAGTATAGTACCTGCACCATCGGATCCCCCAAAGAAAACATACAGAAATCTGAATTTAATAGAGCCAATGGACGCGTAGCTAGAAGGAACTACACGACAAACAAAGGGCAGAGGACAAAGGTGTTAAGAGAAGGAACCGGAACCCTCTTTCCCAAGGCTTTCATTAAAGATGCGTCCAATTGAAGATGCATTTTGAGTTTGACAACTTAGAGGGATTAAAGTTGTTCATTTTGTGTGGCCAAATTAGAAGCCGTGCGTTTTGTAAAACGCCCTCCACCACGCCAGATGTCACGTGTTTTTTCGTCCTCTATCTCAGCTTATTAAATGGCATTATGTCCACATGTGTCTCCTTCCCCAATTTCTGAAGCCCTAGAAACTAATGATTATAACTAATATAATTTCAGGAATGGATTAACAAAAAGATCTCGGCTTCTACCCTAGCAGAGTAAGAAGCATGGGAATGCTTCCAGTTGCCCTCTTTCTCGAGTTGGTACGCTAACGTATTCTTTCGGCTCCTTCTGGTTTTGGAAATGGTAAATTGCTCAAGTGCGCGGGTGGCTTAATCACCTAAGAGACCGGATAAGCATTTTTGAGAGGCTTTGCTTTGTGTGTGGGTCTATATATCTTTGATAGTTATTAACTTTTCCTTTGTTTGATTATGAGATTGGGTTTTTCTTTTGGATTTGTTTGATGTTATATTCTTATGGGTTATGATGCGATCTGATTGTGATTTTCCAATGATGGTTGAATGTGAGCTGATTCTTTCCATGATGTGCGAGCAAATGAGACTTCTGTAATACGTCTTCCAAGTTCCAAGCCTAGTTTGAGCAATCGTGCTGCTGCAAATTATGATTTGGACATGGCTTTCTGTTACAATATTTTTTTTAATTGTCTGTTCTCTGGTCTTTAAACATAAATTTTTGCTATGTGCGTGAGTCTATCTTGGATATTGATCGACCGTTCTTTAGGTTGATTATGAGATTGGGTTTTTCTATCGGATTTGTTTGATGTAATTTTCTTATGGGTTTTGACGTAAGCCGATGGTAATGTAATTGCATTCTGATTGTGATTCTTTCAATGCTTTGCAAGCAGATTAGATTCCTGTTATATGTCTTCGGTCTTCTGAGCATTGTTTGAGCAATCGTGCTGGTGCTATTATGCTTTGGACATATTTTTTTCCTGTTTTTGTTATTGTCTGTTCTCTGGTTTTTAAACATAATCTGCTATTATGGTTTGGACATAAATTTTTCCTGTTTTTGTTATTATCTGTTCTCTGGTTTTTGAACATAATCTGTTGCCATAAAGTTCTGATTTGATGTCATAATTTTTTGGTATAATGCTTTATCTTGCTGCTATAATTTTCTACTATAAAGAGATAAGTTGCTATTTTAGTTTTCGGGTATGAAGTTTTGTATTTTGGGCATAATACAAAATTTGATTCCTTTCCTATTGCAGTGCTTTATACAGACATAATTTTACTAGTCTGAGCTGGAAATTTTGTAATTTGTTCTATTCGATCTCTGATCATGGGATCCTACAGTAGAGGAAAACTTGCCTTTGATGCTTTTCATAGTTTCTCTTCAAGGATTATGCCCAAAACCCAAATTTCGCAGCCAATCACAAGATTTTCACATTTGGAATGCTTGACTTATGCATGGAAAGGAGCTAATTTTTATGGGTTTTCGTGATATTCTTTTAAATTGCAGAGCTTAGGTTTACAAGGTGGAGTCAATAGGAAGTTATCTAATCCATTTCTTGCTGGGGCTAGGAGATTTTATTGTGTGAATTGGTTCAATGTGCAACACAAGCCACAACCTAGTCTATGGTTTCGCGCTGGACTCTTCCTTGTGACTACTTCAGGGGTTTTGATCATTGATTACTATAGACATTTGGAAATTGTGCCCTATACTAATTGAACTCATTTAATTCTTCTCTCTGAATCTAAGATAAAGAGCAATGGAGAGATCGAGTTCAAGTATATCAAAGAGTCTTTTGAAGGGAAAATATTGCCTGAGACATTCCCGGGTAAGAATGATAGCTAAGGACATAATTGATGGGTTGCAAAGAAGTTTGAGGAAAGAGCAGGTGTGGAGTGATTTGGGGCATGCATCAGAGCACACAACAACACATGAAGAGAATGAGCATAAGCCATTGAATCCATTGTCTGAGGTAGTAAAAGAGGTTAATGGGAAGTGTTCTCACCAGGATGAGATTCTTGTTGACAAGTGTGTTCAACAGAGCAAAGTAAAGGGTGATAAAGAAGGTTCACAACCTGTTACATCACATTTGGATGGATTGCATTGGTAAGTGTTTGTGGTGAATGATCCTGTTGTTTATTCGATCTGCAACCCATGTGGGAAGATTGTGGTGTCTACCGGTATGCTTGAACTTTTAGGAAGTGATGCTGAGATAGCGGTTGTTATTGCACATGAGGTATGCTTGTACTTGGCTTTGGCTACTTATGTATTTGCAGTTTATTGGGTATGGGAGACCTAATGATTACACCTTTATAGGTTGGGCATGCTGTGGCTTGACACTTTGCTGAAATGTTGACAAATTTTATTTTGTATCGGATTCTACAGAAGATACTCTCTCCATTTGGCTTGCGTGATGATGTTGATACTTTAATGCTGCATTTCCAAAGGAGGTAAACTTTATTCACTTTGAATTACTAGCCAATTGTTTTTCAATATAGTGCTTTAATTTGTTGTTGGCAAACGAATGATTAATTAATTAGAACATTTTGTGTGGTGTTAAGAAATTAGTAGGAAGTGAAAGAAATACTAGACATTAGATGAATTGTGTGGGGAAGAAGGCTGTAGTTTTAAAGAACTTATTGCTTCCCCGGACCACCTGTATTTATGCTAGGGGGAAGCAATATTTCTTTAGCTGTCAATCAGTTGGCCCTTAATCAGCCATCTAAATTAAAAGATCAATTACACAACCATCACTTCTAATTTTACGGTTTTCAACGGTTAGGCTTGTAGTCAATGATTTATAAAATTTGAATGTATACAGAGGGGTCATGTTTTGGTGAACTTGCCTAGATTATCTTTGTACATTATTCAGTTGTTCCATGTCTTCTGTTTTAATTTCATGTTTATTCATGCTGGTTGAGCTTCTCCTCAGCTGTATGATTGTTTTTGTATTTCACAGGTTTCTTCTTATCCTTCCCTTAGATTGTTTTTGTACATTATTCCATTTCTTTTGTTTTAGTTATAACTTAGTTGATGCTAGATGGACTTCTCTTCAGCGTTATGATTAAAGATATTGGACTTCCATATCATGTATCCAAATACCTTGTGGTTTTTTTCCTTTGTCCTTATTTAGGAAATCATATAATTACCTCTTTGGCAGTCAATGTCTTCTTCACCATTGAATTTATACACGTGTGATTATATTAAGATACTTATTTATTGCTGAGATTTATGTTGAAATAAAACTCATTATATAACACAGCCTTTTTGTGACTCAATGCAATGCTTACAACATCATTATCATTCACAATTTTCACGAGGGAAATAGAAGCTGATTACATTGGTTTGATGTTGATTGCTTTGGCCGGATATGATCCTCGAGTGGCACTCACAGTCTATGAGAAGTTTAGAAGGATTAGGGAAGATTCAGCACTTGATGATAACCTCTCTACCCACCCGCATGGAAAATAGAGAGCACAGTTTTTGGCTCAAGCTCACATCATGGATGAAGCTCTTACTATGTACAAGAATGTAATAGCAGGACGTGCGGTTGAAGCTAGAGGTGTTCAAAATTGATGCAAACCCATTAAATCAAACTAAAGCTGATCAAAATCAGAAACAATAAAGTCAAAACCAATTCTTGAGATCAAAGGGAGAAGTTGCAATTGAGGTGTGTAATGTGTTAATATGCCAGACTTGTGAGTTCATCATCCTTCCTCCCTTTTCTCCTTTCTCTTCTTTCATTTTTCTCTTCCCTCCCGACCTTCTCTTCTCCTTCCACTTTTCTCATCCCTTTCAGCTTTTCATGGAGTCATGAGTGCGTTATGATAAATCAATGGTTGATTGTATTGATTGATAATGGGGATTGTCGTCAATCCAGACTTGTTTGGCAAAATGTTTGATGTGCTGGTCTAATAGACAACAGTGTTCAACTAACAACTCTGTTAAAAGGGTTCAAGTGTCGTCATTCTTGGCATCAACAAAAAATTGTTAAGGGATAAGAAACTCTTTCTTAGTTGCAATCTGTTGTTTTTAACTAGAGAGGTAAAGTCATCTATTATTCTTACAGTTAGGACACTTAGGATCAACCTCATATGACATAACGCACATGAGACACCTAAGAGAGGCATCAATGTCCTTGTTATAGTTTCAGACATTGCTGTCTGAACTTGAGCCTTCAATGTCGCGCCTGAATCCGCAATTGTCATCGCTGATGAGTACAACATTGAAGATTCTGAGAACTCGATGATGATGATGCCGGCAACACCAACTCTTGATTCGTTCCTCTTTCGCTCATTTTGTCGTGTCAGACAGATATTTTAACTTTAATCTCTATGACAAGTGAAGTCATTTTCTTTGTAGTTAGTACATCACAAATGGAGACAAAGATAATCGTAAGGTGAAGCTAGAAAATTCTCAACAAAATCTGAGAGCTCAGAATTCTTATTTTCCTAATACAGCAAACCAGACGTTAAAACGAAAGAAATCTTACTGAAATCAAGAAAGCAGATGTATACAATATAAATTGAATGGTTGAGATTTAATTTTATTTTATTTTTATAATTTTAATATTTTATTTATTTCAATAGAAGTTTAATATGGAATAAAAATAATTTTTTTAACTAACAAAATATTAAATAATGATGTTTTAGTATTAAAAAATTTGGATAATTTAGATAAAATTAGCACTCTCTAAGATCCAGATTCGCCTATTTTTGTCCCCTCAAAAATAACTCGACATAGATTGGAGTGTCTCTAGTAATAGTATTATTATAGTCTATGTGACCTGAGAGACGCCACTATGTCCATATTTCTCCAACTGTACGGTCAAGAAGATGGTTGAAGAAAGTCCCTTCTAAATTTATCTTTCCCTTCAGGTAATATGTCACATGCAATATTGATGTGTATAATTTAGATTTTTTTTTTCAACTAAAGTATGATTTGGACTTTTAAACTAATTTGTTTTCTTGTTTTATGATAAATTAGAAAATGGAACTGGAGCTGCTTTTTTTTTTATCTTTCGGTAAAAATTGGAACTGCCTTTTAACCTAGTCTAAATTCTCAAAATTCTTTTTTGCTTTTTGGCCAACCTAAATTCTCAATATTCAATGTAAAGAGTTTGGGCCAAATCAAGTGTAGATAGCTAGGGTCACTTTCTTTCATAACATTCACTCGTTCATTTTTTTTTCTTCTTTTTTTCTTTGGCTTACACTTGAGATTATATCATACTTTTATATCTTTCAATTATTTATTCATTAAATCTTAGAATTATAGCTTTAATTTTTAAGTTAGTCAATTTGAAAGAAATTTAAAGAAAAAACTTAATTTCTTCAAAGGGAGAAAAGATATTATTTAATCAGCCATTCCTTTTCATTAGTTCCTCCTTTTGTTTTATTTAAATTCCCAATCAAACATTGAACATACCTTGTGGTTGGGAGTTTATAGTATTAGGATACAAATTATATAAAAATATGGCTGCATAACTCAAAAAAAATCTTTTTCATCTATAATTTTATAATTTAATATAAAAAAAAACTACCACGACAATAATGTAACAATATCGGGTTTAGTACTATCAAATCGGACCAAGACAAAAGGCCTGATTTGACAAACGGGACCGAGCCAGTGGGATCGGGCCTACGGGCTGACCCGTGGGCTTTTTTAATATTTTTTATGTTTTTTAATAAATTTTTTATATAATTATTTAAATTAATATAATTAATTATCATTATAATTCATCAAAAACAAACATAATATTTAAATTTTACAATTTATATATCACTAATTAATAAAATAATATATATTTTTTAATATTTTAAACCCAAAAAAAAAAAGAAAAAGAAAAAAGTCTTGGGTTTTTGAGCCGACCAGTGGCTAGATTGGGTTGGCCCGCCACGGGCCAGGCTCAAAAAGCTCAGATTATGTATTTACTCTCATAATTGAGGCCCGAACCTACTTTTTTTTTTGGGCTTTTTAAGCCAGCTCGTCGGACTTGACCCATTTTGACGGCTCTAATCAAGTCTCACACAAGAGACCCAGCTCTGTTTTGGAATATATTTGTTGCACTAATGTATGGGTACTAAAATCAAATTTTAATTGACATTTGTATTGTTGTTCTAGCCCGATGAACACTTCATATTTATCTTTCATTTTGAACTCTCTAGATTACAGTAGAATTTTCTAAATTTTATTTTAATTTCTTCAATTCAAAATTTTTATATAATTTAATAAGAGTAAAATATAAAATAAAAATAATTATCTAGTAGTCATTTATTTTACAAAATGTAAAATTGAAACCTATATAACAATACATGCATTAGATATGATACAATATGATACAAAAAATATAATAATTTTTTAAAACTTTATAATACGGGAACATGGATATTTATTCATATATATGTTTCAGTTTTAATTATTTACATGTATAATTAATAAATAAACTCATAAAAAATAAATATTAAATATTTTAAATTCACAGTATAAATGTTAAACCATAAAATATTTATAACAACTTATAATCAAAATCTTTAATCTTTTACTAACAAAGTTACATCATTTGAAAAAAAAATTGGAGAAAGCCACAACCATTACATTTTTGACAAACATTTATGACTCTCTTTTTTCTAAGTGACCTTAAAATCCAAAAATCCTATTTCACTGTCAAAAATCCTATTTTACATATGGATACATATATTATTATATGATGATGAGACCGCAAATCTATTTGTCATGTCAGGGTATTTGCAAGAAATTGACGAGAATAAATATCTTGCGCTCATTGAGTCATTATCATTATTGAGGTGAGATTTGAACTGTTGATATTTAATTAAATGGATTAGGTTTACAATTTTTTGTTTTTAATATTTTATCTATGTTAAAATTTTATTATATTTTTCCTCAAAAAATTTAGTATTTTAAATATTCATCGTTAAAAGATTATTTTTATTTTATATTTTTCTTATGTTAAAATAAAAATATTTAAAATAAAGAAAAAAATAAATATGAATCATCCAATTTTATTTTAGTCCCACGTTTGAAATGAGTAAAATAACCTATATCTCAAGTAAAGGATCGAAGTTTGTGATCAAAGTTCTCCTCCGATCCCCTCCCTTGGATACACGCTACTGTGTCTACAAAGTTTGGGTGTCTTGTTCAGCCAACCTGATCCATTCACCACTGCTGAATTCTTTTGACGATGGGAATCATGGGTTATGAATCCCACACTTGCTTCTTTTATTCATTTTCTTTTTTGGGTAAAAAAAGGATACCAGGAAGCATTATCTAGGACAAGATCTGACTAGGCGATGGCCCATTCAGTCTTCATAAATAATATAAGACAAGATCAGGTGGGAGAACATTCAAAACATGCAAAAACACGCGCTTTTTCTTTCATCATCATGTCCTTCTCGTGTATTTATTTATTCGAAGGAGAATCCCATTTAAAATTTGATGACAAAAGGCTCCGTGATTCATATAGTTGTATTTTAATCCCAATCTAATGTTAGCGCATAAAATACACAAAAATACAAAAGCCTGAAAACTTGACTTCAAACACTATTCACGGATGTGCTGGCAATGTCCGTGAAATAGCAGACTTACATGGGATCTTTGCCCTAGTGCAAAGTTAGAGGTCAAACCAATCTGACTTTTTTCCTGTATGAAGTGAGCAGAAAATCGAAGCCGATAACGATTTTAGATGCTTCATATTTGTAATTAGCAGCAAGATCACTGAAGGAATTCTCAAAACAAAGTACTTCCAATACTGAAAACTGGTAATTCAACATGCCTATTTCAAAATTTGCCCATTGATTTAAAATCAACCAAAGTGTCAAGTGAATTATGGGTTTTCCAGATTGAGAAATTGAATTTACCTCTGCAGTGTGACAAAACCAGGAGTCTGCAACACAACTCCACTCTAGCAAGAATTGTGTGGACTCTTTCAAAATTTTCTTAAGTGGCAGCACCTGATAGCAACATCAGGCATTTCCATAGATGTGAACAAAATCATAAGACTTCAACCAGAAGATTTACAAATTTCAACAACTCTCCTAATCCGTTCAATAATTAAAGGAATATCCTCCAAGGCTATAGTAGTAAAACAAATACGAAACCATCCTGGTTCTATGCAATGACAAGCTGATCCTGGAGTTATATTGATCTTGGCAACAGTTAGAAACTTCTCCCATAAGTCAAGTTCCCCTTTCTCACTGTATGGTCGGATTAATTCACTCATATCAGCCCAACAGTACATACCAGCACTGCTCTTAGCACACTTGATTCCTAGTTTATTTAAACCCGTCTCAAATTCTTCGTGAATTTCTCTGATTCTCTTCTGGTTGGTGTCAAGGTACTCCTGAATAAATCTTTCATCTGAAAGCATTGAAGCAACTAGCCGCTGGGTTGGAGCAGATATAGAGCAAAATCTAGTTAAATTCTTGGCAGCAGCCAAAACACTCTTGTTAAATGAATATATAGCCCCAACTCTAAAGCCAGGAAGAGACAGGTCTTTCGACAGGCCATATATTATATGAACCCGGCTCTTGTCTATATATTCTAAATCAAGACATTCAGCAATACTCACAAACTTTTCACTTCCATATATGGTGCCTGCATATATTTCATCAGAAATTATATGAATATTTTTCTCCTCGGCAAATTCTAGAAGACTGTAAAGCATGTCCTGCGATAGCAGGCTGCCAACAGGATTTGATGGGTTACATATGAGAATTCCACGAACTTTGACTCCTCGTTTTCTAGCTTGACTATATGCTTGTTCAAGAGCAGTGATACTTAAATTGAAATTGTCAGTACTACGACAATAAACAGGAATTAGTTCCACTCCTGTTCGCCATCTGACATCCCTGACAAAACTGCATATTTTCTTTTAAGTTAGCTACTAGAACTACACAAGTAAGAAGAAGTACATGTTTAAAAAGTTTCCATGCCATCAATTACCCCGGATAGTAAGGTGTGGGAACAAGGATTGCATTTCCATGGTCAGCCAAGCAGAAGGATAGTATCTCAATCGCAGGAGTAGCACCAGATGTCAATATAATATTAGATGGGTCAAATTTCACTGACCCTCCCACTACCTGAGACATAAAATTTGACATGGCCTGCATAGTGAAAATAAATAACAAAAATCAAATGTATCAGATATAACAATAACACAAGCTTAGATGAATTACAATATAACTATTTACAATCAAATTAACAAGCTCAGGATAAATTTGACTTTTTCTCCCAGCATAGGGTAGGGAGGGAGCAAATGACTCTAGTACTGGATAAGCAAAATGCATCTTTTACGCAGCAAGCTGTAGGTAGTATTTATTTTATGAAAAAAGGTAGCCAGAAAGTACATTGGCTTCACACGTTCAAGTTTCTGATTCAGCATTGAGAATAAAGTTACACTGAAGTTAATAATATAAATTAGCAATTATTACAAGCAGAAAGGCAACTATCCACTAACAAGTGGATATAGACATATAGCAAAAGAGGAAAACTGAACTATATCACACACAATCCAGAACAAGTTGACACAATCGTAAACAAGAAAAAAATATCATAAACATGCTCAGCAACATGAATAGGCTTTCAGAATTAAAAGGAGCAAGCTAGAAAAGTACAGTTTCAATGTGCAAGTATTTTCCAAATGTAATGTGGAATCAAACTGCCACTGTGGAACTTAACTACTAGCAGAATTTATTTTACCATTTTCAGTTCCTCCAATCCATCAAATGGCTGGTATGAAGCAATGCCATTGATACTCAAAGTGGCATCATCTGTTCCAATAAGCGATTCCTTCACGTTCGCTGATAACCATTTCTCAATTAAATCCAAGCACAACTACCATAAACGAAAGCTCCAGGTTAGCTGAAAGCCCACGGGAAAACAAAAACCCAAGTCTATTGGATTAACGCACGGAATAAGCTAAACAAAAACTAACCTTATTATCAGCCAATCCGAGTTGAATTATCCCATCGGGGTTGTTCAATCCATCGAACGGATCCCGAGACACTCTATTCAGCCCAATGTAATACGGCGAAGAATCAGGTTTCGCAATCATGGTCGCGAGGGAGGACACTTGAACGCGGCCAATGGACCCACGGCTGGACAAATTGGATCGGGACGAGGATCGAGGGAGGTCCGTGAGATTGGAGGAGGATGCAGAGGGAGACGGAGGATTCGAGGAATTTTTGGAACGGTTCCGCTTGAGATAGAGTTGGAGGAAATAGAAGAGAGCACAGGGGATGAGAGAACCAAGAAGAAGGCCTCCTCTGCCTTGGACTACGCCTTGGAGAGGCACTATGAGCCTCATGCCTGTGGCACCAGAGGGGCTTCGATTCTGGTCCTCGGGTTCAGTTGCAGTGGATCGGGTCAGGGTCATGGATTCGGCGGCAGGGCCCGCCGGAGGTTGATGCCCGAATTGGTCCGTGAGGCGGAGGAGATGCTGGTGCCGCTGGAAGGCTCGAGATTCGGACAGCGGTTGGCTGATAAGATAACACTCACCAACCTGTGGCTGTGGGCTTCTTTTTGTTCGATCCTTCGCTCAGCTGTTGGTGAACGCGTGATTTTTCCTTCGGATAAATCAAAATAAAATAGAATAAAATAAAAATTTGTTTCAATTCTTAATTTTTATTTATTATTTTAATTTAGTTAATTTCTTAAGCAACGATCTTTAAAATTTGAATTTTTCTTTTTTTTACCTGGATTTTAAATTTATCTATATTGGTTCTATTCTACATCCTTTTTTTTTTTTTTAATGAAGACAATGAATCTTTTTTCTTGGATAGTTGAAGACAATGAATCTTTTTATCAAAGGATTAGGTAAAAAAAAGGGATGACCTCATGTGAAAATGATTTGGAAGATCAAAAATAAAAAATAGTGGTATTTGGTAATAACCACATAAGTTCAAGATTTGACTCAAATCCAACACAGTACTTACGGGTAAGGGTGGAAATAGGCCAGGTCTTGCCTAATCAGGCCAGGCCTGCCATGCAGGCCTGAGCCTGGCCTGTTGGTCTATGTCAGGCCTTTTTTAAGGCTCAGGCCTAGGCCTTTCAAAAGCCTGGCCTGGTCTGAAGCCTATTTAAAGGCCTACTAACTAGTAGGCCTTTAAATAGGCCTGAAGGCTTAGACTTTCTAAGCTTTAAGTAGGCTTGAAGCCTACTTAAAGCCTACATAAATATTAAATAATTTCAAATACAAGTCTACATCACAAACCTACTTAAAGTCTACATCAATATCAAATAATTTCAAACACAATAATATGATCTCACCAAGTACTGATAAGAGAGAAAGCAAGAATAATAATTAACAAGTGGTGTGCTCTTCATCACGTTTTCAACTTCAAGTTTATAGAAAAGACCACAACATAATTCTAAATCCATAAAAATGCAAACAACACCACAATATAATAAGTTCATATTAATACAAACAACATCACAATACAATAAGTTCATAATAACACAAACAACACCGTAGTCAAACTAGACCAATCAAACTAAAAGGTAATACTAATATGAAAAGAGACAATCACAGCTACAATAATCAAGTCTTCAATATGATCTCTTGTTGTTCCAATGTCTCCTACACAATGAAAAATAATTGACATGTTACACAATATAACTACACTAATAAATTTTTTTAACTAGCTATATGAAAAAATAATTGACATCTTACTTTTTGTTTTCTCTTCAGACTATACTTATGACGAAGCCAATCTCCACCACAAATGAGAATTTCTATAGATTCTTCATTCAACTTAGAGCGATATTCATCAATCACCCTGCCTCCAGCACTAAATGTAGACTTCGATGCCACAGTTGAGATAGGAACAGCTAGTATGTCAGCTGCCATCCTTGATAAAACTTTGAACTTTGTGCTGTTATTCTTCCACCACTCTAAGGCACAGAAAGATGAATTTGAATTGGGAGAAGGGATATAAGGATATTCTTTCAAATAAATTTCTAACTCTGATTTGGTAGGAGGAACTGAATGCCTTTGACGCACCATTATCAACATTCGTTGCATTCCTTTATTATCTCTTTGTTGTTCAATAAGTTCTGAAGAGACAATGCCATCAACATTCACGTCACCAGATACAGAGGATGGATCTTCTTTACACAAGTCCATGTACTCCTGATATAAATCTTGTAATGCTTGTTTGACCTTATCCACATTTTGTCTAGCCTCACTTTCTGGTTTATATATCAATGAGAAGCTTATTTCAACAGCATCCAATTTGGTCCTTGGATCTAAAACACTTGCAATAGCCATCAACAAATTGCATTCCCCCCAATATTTGTCAAATTTTTCTTTCATAGGCTTTGCCATTTCCCTCATGAAGAAATCATAATCATCTGCTGCATCATCAAGTACTTGTTTCACCCTATGAACTTCAACAAGATATAAGTTAGAAGTAGGATATTCACTACTTGAGATGACGTGAGTGGCATCATTGAAAACTTCTAAAAGTCGGCAAACCTTCTCAATCTTGTCTCAATCTTCAAATGATGGTGCATAACTATAATGAGGCTCTTTTTCATGGTAATCAGCCAATGCATGCTTAAATTTCATTGCAGTAGTCAACATTAAGAAAGTAGAATTCCATCTTGTAGGACAATCAATAATAAGTTTCCTTTCTTTCAAATCCTTTAACTCAACAACTTCACAAAAAGATTTCAACCGTGCATCAGAAGCATTTATATATTTGACACTTTCACGAACATTATGAATCACATCCTTAATCTTGCTAAGGCCATCTTGCACCAACAAATTCAATATATGTGCACAGCATCTAACGTGAAATAGTTGTCCTCCAAGCACCAACTTATTACTCAATGACAAGTTCTCCTTCAAATTCCTTAAGCATGAGTCATTATAAGATGCATTGTCCACAGAAACTGAGAATACTTTGCTTTCAATGCCCCATCCTTTCAAACATTTGAAAATAGCATTAGCTACATCCACTCCTCGTCTTGGAGCAGGTACCTTGACAAAATTCATAACTCTTTTTTGAAGACCCCAATTTGAATCAACAAAATGGCCAGTGATAACCATGTATTCAGCTACTTGGTGACTTGACTTCCACATATCTGTTGTAATACTAACCTTACTCACACTCTTCAATATATTTTTCAAGATTTTCTTCTCCTCCTCATATAATGCCAAACAATCACCTCTTGCTGCTTTACGAGAAATTTTCCTAAATTCTGGATTTGCATATTCAAAAGCCCACATCCATATTTGATCTTCTACAATACTAAAAGGACGTTCATGCACCATAATAGCAGTAGCTATGATCTCTCTCATTTTTTCATTAGAATACTTCAGGCCAGGAACAATGAATGAGTTACTACCTGAATCACTAGAGGGACGAAATGGGATAGTGGCTTGCTTTTTTTGTTGAGATATATTTAACCTCCTTTGTATGCAAATCTGTGAATGCCTCTTAAGATGACTAGTGCTAGCTCCCCTCCCGCCAGTTGCGAGTTTCTCCTTACAATATATGCACATTGCTTTCTTGACACCATCAGGAAGTTGAATTTCCTCAAAATCTTTCCATACCTCTGAAGTTTTTCGTCTCTTTCTTGTGATAAGAGAATCTCCACCACCCATAGTATCTTCATTTTCAGCGGATGTAAGATCAACAGTATGAGTGTCATGAGGCTGACTTGAACCAGTTGGAGCATGCTTATTCCTTTGATCTTGAGTGGTAGATTCAATTGTATTGTCATTACTTTCCATGAGATAGGTTGGCCTACAAATAATTTAGCACAATGCAACAATGTTAGATGCAAAAATTTTTATATACATATATATTATTCTAATCATTTAATTGTATTCTGAATATGAACTAAGTGTATAACTTAAACTATATACATACATACATATTATTCTAATCATTTAATTATTACATATCACATGGTGATGCAAAGCCTTTTTTTAGAAATTCTGAAAGAGTATAGTAATATCCTCAGAAATAGGATCTTATAAAAAAGAAATATATCCACTTCAAAATCCCTTGAATCAAATAGAGTCTTAGAGAATGAGCCAGCTAGGCAATATATCAATATATCAATCATAAGTCATAACCATAAAGACAGCAAGGCAACAACATTTAAGCATCACACAGAACCATGGGATTAGAGATTGAGCCAGGATAGGAAGTATGGGGGTCATCAAAACAAGTCTAATTAAGTATCAAAGTTGGCTATTTTTCAATTTTTTCTCACCAATTTTAATTACCAAAATTCTATCTCCATGCCCAAAATTCCTTTCCGCCAAAATATTTCATAATGTAGCAAGTTATAAACAAAGTCCTCAACAAAACTATGCAGTCAAATATTCTAGACAAGATAGTTAGAGTTAAGATCAGAGAAGCAGAAGTGCAGAACCAAACTCACGGGCACGGCAGCTATGGGAGAGAGAGGCGTCAAGATCAGAGAAGCAGAAGTGCAGAACCAAACTCACAGGCATGGCAGCTACGGGAGAGAGAGGCGTCAAGATCAGAGAAGCAGAAGTGCAGAACCAAACTCACGGGCACGGCAGCTACGAGAGAGAGAGGCGACGCGAGGAATAGAATGGGAGACGAAGCCAGATGTTGCAAGAAACAGAGTCGAAGGTTGCTGGAAACAGAGTCGAAGGTTGTTGGAAACAGAGTCGAAGGTTGAACCCGCACCACCGCACGCACTGAACAGGAGGAAGAAGAGAGTGGAGATGAAGTAATAGGCTCACAGTAGCTACAGGGGTTCGTTTCACTCTTCTTGGCGCCGGTGATGGAAGCTGAGCTATAGACAATGAAGAAGTCTGAAGGCGGCGACCGGCGATGGAAGCTAGGGTTTGTTCGTTCCTCACTGCCTCACTGAGTCACTGGTCTGTGTCAGTTCAAAGTTTAGAGTTTAGAGCCGCGATGATATTGCCTTGCCCACTTGCCCTTTGTCAGTCCGGAAGATAGTCCCTCGGCCTCAATCTCAATTCTCAGTTCCTCACTTATTCAGTTTTCATTTTCTTTTTTAAAAATAGAAGAATTCTATTAAAAACATCACTAATGTAATTTTTTTAAAATAACTTTTGATGATATTATTTAATATGGACAATCAGTAGAATTATTTTTTATTTTTATTTGTAAATTAAATTTTTTTATTTATTTGTTTATAAAAAAAATAAAGATTTAAAAGTGTATATATATATTATATTATAAATTATTATATTATATTAATATATATATATATACATAAAGAGGCCTAGCCTGACAGGCTTCAGACCAGGCCTGAATTAAACAGGCCAGGTCTGTTAAGAGTAAAAGGCCTTGGCCTGACCTCTTTCTTAAACAGGCCAGACCCTAAGCTGGCTGAAAGGGGACTGGTCTGTTCCCACCCCTACTTACGGGTACATAAAAAATGATGAAAATATTTTACAGAGAAATTCATTAATATGTTGAGGAGTTTTGATCAGTATAAACACTAGGAAATTGTTCCCTATACTAAGTGGAACCCGTTTAAGTCTTATCCCTGAATTTATGGTAAGGAGAGTTGGAGAGAATGAGTTCAATCAAGTAAGGGAATCTTTTGAAGGGAAAATGCTGCCTGATACGCACGCACCCTCAAAGCATACGGGAAAGAATGATAGGACAGCTAAGGACATACATAAATGATCAGTTTCGAAGAGGGTCGAGGAAAGAACAGGTCTGGTCTGGACTGATTTGGGGTGAAGAGGATGAGCATTATCTGACACAGAAGGAGAGATTAGAGGGAAATTTTACTGCAAGGAGGATGAGATTCTTGATGACAAGTGGGTTCAACAAGGCAGAAAAAAATTGACTAGGCACATTCTTAATCACACGGTCCGACTGTGGGAGGAAGTTCTGAAGTGTAAATATATCCATCAGAGAAATGGCCAGATCCCTGATGATTTTGAGACCGGCAGATTCGGTGCTTTGGAAGTTTGTGAGCAACAGGATTTGGTTCTACAAGGTACAATCTTTGCGTTTTATTTATGAGAATTATTGTGGTATAAGAGCTAATATTGTTGGGGTTAAAAGGAGAACTAATGATGAAGTTCTTGAGATCTGGAGTAAGCCTTCAAGTGGTTGGATAAAACTAAATTATGATGGTGCTACAAATAGTATTACTACTGAGTTCCGTTGTGGTAGAGTCAAAGGATGAAGAGGGCAACTAGCTTATGGGCTTCACTAAGTTTTTGGGCCCTCCATCAATGATGGAGGCTGAAAGTTGGGATTTACTACAAGGTTTGAAACCTGTTTGGGATAAAGGCTTTAGAAAAGTTCAAGTTGAGCTTGTTGCGACAAATTTGGTGAGACTCATTTTAAAGTTAGACAGAGATAGTGATGATTCAGCCTCCCTTACTTTGATTATGATCAAACAGTGGTTACTTAAAGACTGGTAGATAAAGATTTCAGAGGTCCATAGAGAAGCCAATATTGTAGCAGACTATATGGCCAAACTTTGTTTCAATGATAGATGCAATTTGTCATTTTATGATATTGCTCCTCCTAAAGTAGAGCCTATGCTTTGTAAAGATATACATGAGGCTTCTGTTTCAAGGCTAACTAGTTATTGTGTTTGGTTATGGCCCTCGTTCCTTACTTAAAAAAGAAAATCACTTACAGATTTACAGACTTCTTGGCAGGCCCCCCTTCATTATTTTGGATCCAACCATAAAACCCAAACTTAAGATAACTTACAGATTTGCAGACTTCTTGGCAGGCCCAATTGCATATTAACGTTACGCTTCTGTTATATATTTTTTAATTTTAATTTTATGATGTATTATGCGTAAAGACGGGTTTAGTTTGGCATTTGCAATGGGCTCAAGAGAGCCCAGCGATGTGTTCTTTGTGTTGGTATGGCCCACTAGCATTAGGTTACCACTTACCACTAACACTTGTGCTTTGCTAAAGGAATGAAATTGTCTATTAGGTGGTTTGATGATGGAAAGGCACAGCCACAGCCTGAACGTAACACGATTTTGCTCATGTGCATGACGACGACCACCACCAACCCCCAAGACCCCAAAAAAGAAAAATTTAGGGATGGCTCCTTGCATATACGACAGTCCTCCGGTTCAAAACATAAGTTTTTTTTAATTCAAAATATAAATTTTATTTAGTCAAAGTTAAAAAAATTAATTATTTTTTTCTAATATACCATCGTCTTTAATTAACTTATGAAAGAAAAAATTATCTTAAAAATTATTTTTATTAAGGGTAATATTGAAAAATAATATAAATTTTTGATAAATTTAATTAGTTTAATTCCCTTTCTTGATTTGAATACAATAAGTCAAATATGACTTATATTTTAAATCAGACCAAGTATTTCATAATGAAAAAATCACACTATTTTTTTCATTCCATTTCCTTCTTTCCATTTCATTCCGTGAAATAAATGAGTTTTTGGAATTTTTTTTCACATACAACTTTTTGATGAAAAGCTTCTATTCAATCTTATGATTAGAGATAGCCATGCTTTGACTTGCTAACCAACATCCATCTTAGCCTTTCCTCCAAATACTTCCTAGTGGTTTCTCTTGTTCTTATTTATTAAATCATATAAATCGTATAATTGCTTCTCTAGGAGTCAATGTCTTTTTGTCTAGTCAATTTATAATAACACGACCCTTTTATGACTTAATGCAATGCTTATAATTATAATATCATCTTCATTCATAACTTTTAACAGTCTATGAGAAGTTGGGAACGCTCTATGAGAAGTTGCCTAATGCTAACTTCTCTACTTACCCATGTGGAAAAGAGAGAGCACAATTGCTGGCTTAAGCTCAAGTCATGAAGGAAGCTCTTACTATATACAAGAAACTGAGAGCAGGATTGAAGTAAGAAGCGTTCAAAATTGATACAAGCCCATTAAATCGAATCAAATCAAGCAAAACCAAATTAACTAAAATTAATTAGAATAAAAAATTATAATAAAGTCAAAATCAATTCTTGGAATCTAAGAATGCATTGGTTCAGTTTCACTTTTATTTTGAGTTGGATTGATTTGATTTGATTATACCGAACCAATTTAGCTTTGCACAATTTATACGTAATTAAACATGTATTTATCTATTTATTTATTTTGCATGTTTCAAGTCTAATGGAATATTTTCCTTTGATGCAATGAAATACTTTAACTTTCAAGTTTCAATGCTTAAGAGCCTTTGTGTTTGTGACTTTCATTTATCCCTTGTTTGGTAGATAGTTTTGGAGAGGAGGTCCCCTGTTTGGATTTGTAATTTTTTAAGGAGAATGGAATCCCCTCAAGCTTCTTCCCTCCAAAAGTTGGTTTTTTGGGAAGTTGGGGAGGGGGGTGTTTTATGAAAGAAACATTTTTTTTACCTTTTATGATAAAAATGCCCCCAACTCATTCTCCTGTCTTTAATGGAGCGTAACAGCACTGCACATCTCAGTCTCCCTTCACCTTATATTTATCACTTGTCTCCATACTGTAGCATCGCACATATAGGGCTAAACTAGCATCTACCCAATTAAAGATTATTTAATTTAATTTAAGTTATAAAGATCATTTTCGTCTTCATTAATTCTTCAAAAAATACATTAATAAAAAAATTTACCATGTGACATCAAGGTTAAATTGACATTATTAATAAGTTAATAAGAGAAAATAATTATCAAACAAAAAAAAAATATAACAACATTAATTTTATAGAGGTAAAATAATCAACTTATTATTAACTTCAATTTTTCTCCTGAACCAAATAAGAAATCATCAAAATCCTTCATCTTCCCCCCCCTGAATCTCCTCCCCCTCTACTCTCTTCTCCTTATCTTCATTAATATCTCTTCCCTTTCCTCCCCTCCATCATACTAAACGTAGTATTGATTTGATTCTCAAATGTTGCAATTGAAAATTAGGAATTAGACTTCTTTTTTTTTTTGCTTTAATTAAAATTAAGAAATAATTTTCATAAAGAATTGATTACTCCCAAAAAAAAAATAATAACTTTAATCTTTTTACCCAAAAAAGATCTCTTCTTCTTCTTCTTCTTCTTCTTCTTCTTCTTCTTCTTCTTCTTCTTCATACAACAATTTACATTTCTTTACAAAAGAAATTAATTAGTACGAACCAAATTAATGCAAATTGAACAAAGATTAGGGCGAAAATGAACCAAATATATCAATAAAAAGTTTAATAATAAGCATGTACTACATAAAACAAATTATCGAGCTTTGAGCTTCCTTCTCTCCTCTTGACTCATGTTTAGTACCTTTTGCTATAGCGCCATGGCCATGGCTAAGAAGAAGTTTCAAAGGATGATGGGGCTCACTTATCTGTGACACCAAAGGGTTGCAAATCTACCAAGGAAGGTTTGATTGAAGCATATGGTGGATTAGATTGCGTTCAAACTGGAAAACGTACGGAGTCAAATGATGTGGTTGGGGAAATGGGAAAAAAGTTGATTGACATTGAAATAGAGCTTGAATCACTAAAGCAAAACTCAACTATGAAGGAAATGCTACTAAGTCTAGTGAAATTTCTGAAAAACGATGGAGAGTCCAAGTTGGTAACAACATCGAGGGATTCACTAAAGTTAAAGGAAACGATAGGTTTGATGTGGCAAAAATTTGACATTTCAAAACTTCATGGAGTAGGATGCAAACTTGATTATGTTCCTCCTTGAACTATAGCAGGTAAGGTAATTGGAAGAATTGAAATTGATGATGTGAAACCTGAACTAGATCACTGGAAAAATGTTGTTATATGTTATATTCTTGGAGCAAATCATCCTTTCCATGTTGTAAATGGGTTTTTTTGAAGGGTATGGGGAAAACTTGGTATTGACAAATTGTTGTTGGTTAGAAATGGTATTATTATCATTCAATTTTCATTTGAGAGTGCTAAAGAAGAAGTGCTTCAAACAGGCATAATTCATTTTCATAGTAAACCTGTCATAGTTGCTCATTGGGATGGTAAAATAGATTTTTCTAAAGAAAATATTAATAAGGTCCCCGCATGGATTCAATTCCTAGGATTGTACTTAAGATATTGGGGGCAAAGTTCCTTAGGGGAAATAGCTAGTCTAGTTGGAATCCCTCTCATGGCTAATAAACAAACTATGAACAGAGAAAGAGTTAGTTATGCTCGAATTCTTGTAGAAGTGGAAGTGAAGGGAGTTTTTCCAAAAAAATGTTTATTTTGAGGATGAATGTGGACAAGTCATGGAGCAAGTTGTGCATTCTGAATGGAAACCAATCCTCTGTAATATCTATCAAGAATTTGGTTATATTAATGAAGAATGTCAGAAGAAAACAAAGAAAAAAAGCATGGGTACCTAAACAAAAAGATAAGGAAGATAGTGTCCAAACAATGATTACTCCAAATATGAATCAACCTAATCTTTCAAATTCTTCGAACTGTTCTGGTCAACAATAGCAAATAGTGAGGAGGAGTAAAGGGAAAAAGACCATGACTTCTAATAAAACAAAGGGTGATAAAGGAAGAGATGCTAGTGGTGGAAGCTTCATAGCTGATGTTGGAAACTCAGAAAGTGTCAAAATTGGCCCTCTTAACTAGCTAACCCCCAATGGTTAGTTTCACAATGTGGAATATTAGAGGGCTTACTAGCCTTTGTAAATAGAGGAAAATTAAAACTCTTTATCAAAAGAAAAATATGTTTTTTTGGTATAGATGAAACTAAAGTTACCATCACTAATTTTGAAAAGATTTTTGCAGCTTTCAGTGTTACCTGGAATTGCATAACTAACTTAGAGTACTCTTCTAGAGGAACATTTTAGATTATGTGGAAGAAGGTTTATTTTAACATGCAGGTGACTGAGAAAAATGATCACTTCACACACTTCTTGATTTATGATGTTGTAGCTACTGTATCCTTTCACCTTATAGCCATATATACTTTTAATTAGGCTGTATATAGGTTACCATTATGGAGTAAGCTGGCTGATCTTGCAAATAGGATAAGTAGCCTTGGGTTGTACATGGTGACTTTAATTGCATTCTAAACACAAAAGAAAGAATATGGGGTGCTAAAGTATAGCAATTTAAGGTGAGAAATTTTGTTGAATGCCTAAAGAACTATGATTTAATAGATATGAAATAGCAAGGATGCATATTCACTTAGAACAATAGACAAGGTGATGGACAACATATTTATGGTAAACTGGACAGAGTTCTTATTAATAAGGATGGCTCAACAACCTTCCTCGGTATGAAACTATGTTTTTGCCTGAGACAATCTCAGATCATTGTCCTATGATAGTCAAGAATATAAAGATGACTATGAAAAAGAAAAGGATGTTCAAATATTTCAATATATGGGCCATGCATCGCCTGTTTAAGGGTATTATCTCCAAGACTTGGAAAACTACTGTGCAAGGAACTAAAATGTACAAGTAACTTCAAAACTTAAGATAGTGAAGAAGGAATTGAGCAAATTGAATAAAAAACAGTTTTTTGATACAGTTAATAGTGCTAAGGAGGCAAAGGAAAAATTAAAAGATGCACAAGTTGCACTTCATGGTGACCTAACAAATCCTTTACTCTAAACAAGAAAAAGAGAGGCAAATGAAGAGTTCTTAAGGAAAGATATATAATGTTGCTGAAAGTTTCTTGGCTCAGAAAGCTAAAGCCACATGGATACAACTGGGGGACCAAAACTCAACTTATTTCCATTAGGTCTTGAAGATAAGAAATTACAAAAATAGAGTGTCAAGCATAACCACTGAAGTAGGAGTAGAGTTGAATGACTATGATAAGGTAATTACTCATATAGTGAGATATAATTAAGCTATATTGAGATGCAAGAGTCATAATAGAAGCCATGTAGAAGTGGAAATTATCAAATTTGGAAAAGTCCTCAATGTTAGTTAGAAATTGCTATTAATTCAACCTTTTTACAAAGGAGGAGGTTCGAGTAGCTATGTTTAACACTCACCCAACAAAAAGCCCTGGACCAGATGGTTTTCGAAGTGGCTTCTTTAGGGATGTATGGGGCATAATAGGGAAAGACATAACTGATGCAGTGCAAGAATTTTTCTTGAATGGAAGGATGCTCACACAAATAAATGCAACAATCCTTAGCTTGGTGCCTAAAGTAGAGAACCCGAGAATGGCCAATGAATTCAGACCTATAGCCTGCTATAATACCATATATAAATGTACCTCTAAGCTGTTGTTTAATAGATTGATGAAAGTTATTCCTAATATTGTTAGTAAAAATCAAGGTGCTTTTGTAAAGGAAAGAAGTATTGTTCATAATATCATGATCAGTTAGGAATTGTTGAGATTATACAAGTGGAAAAATGTGTCTCCTAGATACCTTATGAAAGTGGACCTGAAAAAGGCATATGACATGGTTGAGTAGGGTATTATCTTGAATATATTGGATGGACTTGGCTTCCCTCCTAAATTTGTCAAATGGATTAATAGCTGTATTATAGCAACAAATTTCTCTATGGTAATAAATGGTGAAATTCACGACTATTTCTGAGGAGCTAAAGGGCTAAGCAAGGTGATATCATCTCTCCTTTAATTGTTGTTTTAGTCATGGAGTATCTAACCAGAACCTTAATGTAGATGCGAAGAACTCTAATTTTGAATACCATCCTTTATGCAAAAAATTTGGACTGATTAATTTATGTTTTTCAAATGATTTAATGAGTTTTGCAAAGCTAGTCCAAAATCTGTGGAGATAGTGATGAACAAATTTAGGAAAATCTTTGATACTACTAGCCATATTGCAAATCCTAGCAAATCTAGTTTCTTTATAAATGGGTCCACAGGGACTATTAGGGAGCGAATTATCAACTTGACAGGCTTCTTAGATGGAATGCCAATTCCAACTAATTACATTGAGAAATGAAGCAAAATGGAATGTCAATTCCTTGTTGAGAAAATTACATCGAGATTCAATAGTTGGGCTACAAGATATCTCTCTTGTGTCAGTAGATATCAACTAATTAACCTCATTTTATTCTTCATGCATGTTTACTGGGCAAATATATTATACTCCCTAAAAGCATCACAAAAAAAGTTGAATCAATTTGTAGAACATTCCTTTGGGGATAAAAAGAAAATGGTGGAATTATGGCACATGTTAGCTAGGAAAGAGTATGCCTTCCCAAAAGTAAGGGAGGCCTTGGTATTAAAAAGTGTGATATTTGGAATGAAACAATGATTGCTAAACAAATTTGGGACATTGCTTCAAAAGTAGATAATCTTTGAGTAAAGTAGATTCATGGAGTTTATTTAAGGGAGCAGATTTCTAGAGTTATACTATTGCTAGTAATGCTGGATGGCATTGGAAAAAACTAAGCAAGAGGCTAAATTGAAATTTGCACAAGGGTATGAAGATGGGAGATGGCTAGCTACTCCTAATTGCATATACATTATTAGTAATGGAAACAAATGGCTACAAGGTAAATGGGAGAAATTCAAGCATGACAAGGTGGTCTAGTCTAGAGATACAATGCCCAAGCATGCTTTTATTATGTGGCTAATAGTCCAAAGAAGATTGTTTACTAAAGCTACAATATGTGATCTAAATACTCATGTAACTAATTTGATATGTTTATTGTGTGGTAATAATGTTGAATCTATTGAGCATTTATTCTTCCAATGCCATTAGGTGAGAGAGCTTCTAGAAGAAGTTTGTAAGTGGATAGGGATTGATTATGTCCCTAAGGAAATTAATATATGGAAATGTTGGTTATCCACACAATTTAAAAAGAATAGCTGTTTTAAAAAATTGTTATATGCAAGAGTTGCTACAGTGATTTATCATGCTTGGAGGGAAAGAAACACTCATGTGCATAATAATGAAGCTTCCTTGAGTGAAAGAGCAATTAGAGCTATTAAGCTGGAGGTAAAATCTAGATGCAGGAGTTATTCAAGTTTGAAACAACAAGCTACTAAAAGTGATTTTTTGATGAAAATTGGTGTTGCAGCTAACTAAGGTTAGGTAGTTTAAATTTTTTATTTGGCATTCTTTTAGATACATGTGAAGGATAATTAGGGGAACCCTTTTTAAAAGGCGGCTCATAATTGTTTTTCTATATTATATATATTGACTTTGTATAGCATTGTTTCTTGGTAGTAATGAAAGTATTTGTCTTATTACAAAAAAAAAGCATGTACTATATTAATGTAAGTAAATTAATAAGTGTTTATATGATAATCCCCATAAAGAATGATAAGATATGATAATCTTAATTAGAAAAATTAAATTGAAATTAGAATTTTATGAAAATGAGTTTAATTCCCACAATTCTTCCGCTTTTCACTTTTTTCCCTTTTATTTAGTTTTGGAATTTATTGTATTCAATTTTTTAAATATTAATGTCTCAATTAAAATATATTAAAATTAAAATGCAGTATCATCAGTCATCACAAATCAGACTGAGGAACGAACTAATCTTGAGTGAAAGAGCAAAAGAAGTCATTGCTGATTTTGATGGCTAGATCTATGAATATGTCGTTTGACAATTTCCCTGACCCCTTTTATTCCTCACACACCTTTGGTTTCATTTCTTTTGATTCCATTTTTCTGATTTTGAAATTGATTCTTCTTTTTCTCCTCATTCCTTTGGCTTTCTTTTTTTTTTTTTTCTTCGCAAAGCTAGTCTAATCTTCCTTTTTCCGCATTGTTCACAGAATGAGTTTGTTGACCAAACCCTAGTGAGAAAGAAGGGGTGTGAACACCGTATTTTATCCAGACATTTTTAATACATATATATAAGCATAATAATAAAAATAAAAAATAATAATTAAGAAAAATAACAAAATAACAAGAAAAAAAAAAAGAAAAGACAAAAAAAAACTCCTGAGCCCCCCTCCCCCATTTTGGGGGGACCTGATGAGGCTCAGGCTCGAAATTACCTTGAGCCCTAATAGAGGGCTCAGGTATGAGAAATAGAGGGGGGACTTAGAAGCATGTAGGGAAGGAGCCGTAGGGGATACCAAGACCAGAAACAGAGGGAGATGTGAGGACGAAAAAGTAGAGGGAGGCGAACAAGAAATAGAGGGAGTAAGCGAGAAGGAGAGGAGATCGCGAACATGAGAGTCTGAGAGAGGGAGCCGCGGAGAGGAGACCGCAAGAGCGAGTGAGATCCAAGGAGAAGGAACTGGAGTTTGGAGAAAAAAGGGTCCGAGGACTCAGCACCGAACGGAAAAAGCAGAGGGAGGCACTAGACTAAGGAGGCTTGGACAAAAGTAGAGGAGAGGGAGGCACAAGACTGAAAGGCGAGAACCAAAACAAAGCTGGAGAGTTGAGTGGAGAAAGGAGGCGTCTTGAAGCCCCATAGGTAATTTCTTCATACTAAGAGTCCTTAGGTAGATCTGGCCAATAGATCATGAGACTGTTTTCATGCTCCTCTGTCTTATCTTGGAATGATATTGAGTAGGATGGATTAATTTGATTGCCTACTGGATTGTGGATCTTGTTTATTTTATCATCGATTGATGTTCTATCTCTAGAGAGCTTATCTTTTTACTCTGTTTCTGGAAAGTATTATTTTGATCAGTTATTGTTGGTGTTCTATTTCTAATTGCCGTATTTGAGATGTGTTGAATTCACTAGTTTGATCTTTTTATTAGAAAAAACTCAGTTTTACTACCAGCTCGTTAAAACATATTGTTTCAATCTCTTAAGCATTTGATGTATCAATGTTAGCGTCTCCATAGCCTTTTGTGGATGAAAGGGATAACATCCATTATCTTTATAATGAAGGTTTAGTTCGATTTAAAAACTTTACTCGTGATAGAAATTTTCTAATATAAACTTGAGTTGCTTCCAAGGCTTTGGCTCTCTGTAGAGCATGGTGAGAATTTTTTAACATACATGTTGTCTTAATATTAAAATGAACACATAAAAGCTCCAGAATATTCTGTTGATTTCAAGATTGTCTCGGTTTCATGTAGATCTATGGCAAATTTTTTGTTGAGAAGTTTCACTTTGATAGAAGAATTAGGTTGGTGGCGTGATGATTTTACTTCTTCTGGAGTAAGTTTATGATGAGAATATTAAAGGAAAACTCAAAGATGGTCATGGTTTTGGTTCTGATTAAATTGCCATAGCTTGGATTCTTTTTCTTGAATGATTACTCTTTTGTCTTTTTCTGCATTCTCATTTTTGCTATCTAAACCCGTCATACTCTGTTACTCCTAAATCAAACAATTTATGAATAAAAGATGGTTACATCAAGCATGCTTAATAACATCTAGAACATTTAGACTGTGTGCCCCTCTTACCTATAGCGGTTTTTTTTTAGGAATTCGTATTTGGTTAGCATCAAGTCATGATTATAGGTTCTGTTTGGAGAAAAAATTTTGATCAGATGAAGTGGTTATACTTGTGATAATGGCTTTGCTTTGACCTTGCATCCTTGCCATTCAAGCTCCTATTTCACACCTCCTTTGTTTTGCATATGAAATGAGGACTAACTAAATGGAGCAAGGATTGGAAGATCAATTAATTGTGCACGAGACCAAGAATGGAGGAGACAAGCTACAAATTCTAATGAAACTAGCATTGAAGGAAGACAAGGAGAGTGCTCATTTCTTTCAATTCGTTGTATAATTTAACCCATGATATGATTATGTTAAATTTGAGTAGATTCATGCACTCACATGCTTACATAGGCGCACACACATTGATAAATTGTATTTGGTTGCCTTCTTTTTATATTTTTATATTTTTATTGGTTATTGGTTTCTTTTTTTTTTTTTTTGCTTTTAGAATTTGTCACAAGGGATTAAGTCTCCGTGGGCGAATAGCTAGGGTGTCAGTCAATTATATCATGAGTGATAAGTTACCATGATACCTATATTGACCATGTTTTACATTAAAAATATTCTGCATTCCAATGGCATTATCCATTTTCCTTTAATAAAAAAATAATAAAGTAATATAAATAATTGAAATAAGTTTTTTCTCTTTACCTTTGTGCTCTGAGTAGTAACACCGTAAGCATTTAGGTGTCAATTAGCTAGCTGTGAGTAATAGAGTTATCACAGGTTCTGGATGATTCTTTTTAAAATATATATATATATAAATATATAAGCCATATTTTAGATTCCTTATATTGCTTTTCTTTGTAAAAATAAAAATGTGTTACCATGGTTGTATTTATTTTTATAATAAAACAAGAAAATAAAAATGATTTATGCAAAAAAAATTATTTTCCCTAATTTTGTCCCTTAAGTCTTTTTCTATACCTTTTGCCTTGAGTAGTGATACTGTGACCATTTAGGTATCAATTAGCAATTTGTGAGTGATAAAGTCATCACATATGCTGGTTATTTCTCTTTCGATAATATATGTAATAATCACATTTTGAATTTTTCTGAGTGCTTTTCTTTTAAATAAATAAATGCGTTAAGAGGACCGTATTTATTTTCATTTTTATAAAAGTAATTCTTAGCAAAATTTTTTATTTTCCTTCAATTTTTATTTATTCTTTTTTTATTATTTATGCTTTTTTTTTCTAATTGCCTTTTCATTTCATAATTAAAATAATAATAATAGTAAAAATGATTTAAACTAAAACTATTTGTTCCTCCAAGTTTTCATCCTTTTCGCTTATCTGCCCCGAGTGGTAACACCGTGGATATTTAGGTAATGATCAACAACTTGTGAGTAAAAAAGTCGCTATATAAGCTGATTATTTCTCTTTGAAAATATATGCAGTAATCATATTTTTAATTTTTTTTAATAGCTTTCTTTTAAATAAATAGATATGTGTTGAGATGGTCTTATTTATGTCATAAATAAAAAAAGGAGCAAAAATAATTTATTCAAATTATTAGTTTCCCTTCAAATATTTTTTATTCTTTACGCCTAACTGTCATGAGTGACATCACCGTGAATATTTAGGTATTAATAAGCAGATTGTGAGTGATAAAGTTACTACATGAGTTAATTGATTTTACTTTATAAAAATAAAATTCTTTTCAAATTTTTCTTCTCAAATTAACAATAAAAATATTCAAAGACACATATAGTTTTAATCATATCTTCTACATTGAGAGGATCTTATTTATTTCATAATAAAAAAGAAAGCAAAAATAATTTATTCAAAATTATTTGTTTCCCTTCAAATCTTTTTTATTCTTTACGCCTATCTGTCACGAGTGACATCACCATAAATATTTAGGTATCAATGAGCTGATTGTGAGTGATAAAGTCACCACATAAGTTAATTGATTTTATTTTGTAAAAATAAAATTCTTTTCCAATTTTCCTTCTCAAATTAACAATAAAAATATTCAAAGTCACATATAATTTTTCTACATTGAGAAAAAACATATATTCTTTTTTTAGAATTGAATTTCTTTTAAAAAAATGAAAATAAAAAATGAAAAAATGAGTGATAAGAGAAGATAATCAAAGTTAATCTATCTTTTACAAATTAAAACACACTAACCAATTTTGAAAATTGTTTTCTTTGTGGAGAGATAAATTATTTTTTATAAACTTCTCTTTTTGAAAAAAAAAATATACATAATAAAAAATATCATCCCAATGACATGCATTTATAGTTCGAGCTACGTGAACTTTGATCCCTATCGCAGGGTACATAGACCTCAGACTCTGATTATGGGTCAAGTTTGTTTTTTTTAAATAAATAATATTTTCCTCTTATTTTATTTTTTTCAACTTCTCATATTTTCATTTTATTTTTATTTTTTCAATTTATGTCCTTAATTCATAAACGTTTTTAAATTTACCTTTCTTAATTTCCTTTCTTCCATTTTTTTTTTCTGAAATTTCCCTAATTTCCTCATTTTCTTTAATTTCTTTCTTTTCTACCCTTAAACTTGCATGTGAATGATTAAGGTGCCTTCAAAATGATCTTTAAAAACCATAAAAATTGCATGATCAACTAAAGGTAACCGTTTTTAGGAACGGGTGTTATGGGGGTGCCTAACATATTTTCACCACTCACAATCATACTTCTGTACCCAACTCTGATTCGCAAACCATCATTTCCTCTTTATTTGATTTTCCAAAATTTTCCTTAAAATTTTGGTTGCTACTCCTCCGAAATCGGCATCTATCATGAAGGTTGATTTCTTCTTTTTCCTTCATTCTCCGCACCATCCTCTTCATATTTCCAGGTGTGACAAGGGGTTAGTAAGAAAGATTAGCTACTAGTAAGATGATAAAAGACCTGCATAAGGTGAGTCGAACACCAATCGAGAAGAGATTTCAATACATTCCAGACTAATACGAAATTCCTTTAGGCCACTCACTTTCCATAGGCCTTGCTTTCTATGTTCTCTAGTTCCTATATACAATTTGTTGTTATAAGTTCTGATTTGATTTCATGATAATTTGGTATGTAGCTTGTCTTGTTTCTATAGGTTTCTAGTATAAAATGGTAAGTTAGTGGTTTGGCTATAGGTTTTTTTCTAATTTTTTCATGCCTATCTTGGTTTTTGGTATGAGGTTCTATATTTTGTGCTGATTACAAATTTGTTTCTTTTCCCATTGTAGTGCTTCAGACTGCCAAAGCTGTGTAGTTTCCCAATTAGCAGAATACGTTTCCGTTTAGGAATTGAGGATGAGGCAAGTTGTTTTCATCTCCCTGACTGCTACTACTTTCATATTCAATTCTTCACTTTATCACATTCTCCACTTAAGTCCATGCAAACATACGTCTATAAGATTTCATTTCTTTTAGGATTATCCTTTGATTAAGATAAACATATTGTTTAGTCTGAGCTATTAATCTTATAATTTGTTCAATTCACTCTATCATCATGGGGTCACACGACAGAGGAACACTTGCCTTTGATGCTTTTCGCAGTTGGTCTTCAAGGACTATGGCCAAAATGCAAATTTTGCTACCAAATACAAGATTTTCCCAATTTGTGTACTTGACTTCTACATGGAAAAAAGCTAAACCTTGTAGGTTCTCATCACTTTCTCTTATATCATAGAGATTAGGCTTATGAGGTAGAGTCAATAGGAAATTATCTAATCCATTTCTCACTAGGGCTAGGAGATTTTACTTTGTAGATTGCTACAATGTCCAACACTACAACCCGCAGGGCCTAGGCAATGGTTTCTTGCTAGTGTATTCATAGTTTCTAGGGTTTTGATCATGGTATACTATGAATATTTAGAAATTGTTCTGTATAGTAATTGGACTCATTTAATTCTTGTCAGTCTTGGAGAGCTCGATTTCAAGAAATTGAAAGCGTCTTTTGAAGTGAAAATATTGCCAACTAAACACCCAGAAAGCATACAAGTAAGAATGATAGCTAAGGGCATAATTCATGCATTACTGGGGAAAGAAAAGGTATGTAGTGGTTTGAAGAATGCATCAGAGCACACCACAACACAAGAAGAAAATATGCATAAGACATTGAACACTTTATCTGAGACAAAAGGAGAGGTTGAAGGAAAATGTAACTATGAGGATAAGATTCTTGATAATAAGGGGGTTCACTAGATCAGTAGAAAAAAGGTAAGAAATGAGGGTCACAACGTGCTATATCATATTTGGATGGATTGAATTGGGAGGTGTTAGTGGTGAATGGTCATGGAGAGGTCTTAAGCTTATCATGTGGGAAGATTGTGGTGTCTAACTTATTTTTGCAAACTAAAACCCAAACAAGCTTGCAATGCAATGCTTGTAACATCAACCTAATTCACAATTTTTAATGCAAAAATAGAAGCAAATTACATCAGGTTGCTTTTAGCTATTTCAGCTGGATACGATCCTAGGTTATGACTCATAGTCCTTGAGAAGATGAAGAAGTTTTGGGAGGTCCACCCTACTCTACCATCTCCAAAAACAAAGGTACAATTGCTTGCTGATCATGAGATCATGGAGGAAGCTCTTATGCTATACAAGAATGTTAGAGCAAGACATGAGATTTAGGGTTTTCTTTTGGATATAGTGTAGTCGCGGTTCGCAACTACTAAATACTTCGGGATTATTTGATTTAATGGCTAGACCTTTAAACAAGACATCAAACTTACAAAGCTAAAATGATGTCTTTATTTAACTTATTTTCTATGGAATAAGTAGTCTATGTTTTTTCAACATGTACCTTTATATTTTGAAATGCTTTGATGAGCTTTCATTACATCAACATTTCTAGCTATTGGATATTGTTGATAAGATGCTAAAATTTTCTACCCATTTTGAAGATATTAAAAAAATTGTATATTTTTCTCACAAATTACAATTATCCAAGACTTTAATTATTTCCATGTGCAATATTATGCTTAATTAATTGTAATGTCAAAAGTACTTAATCAAAACAACTTAATACTTCAATTATACACTTGTAACAAACGAATGAATGTACTTGTTGATATATAAACAAATTTTTAAAGAATCTATGTTAGGGGAGAAAACTTTTACTCCTCTTCTCCAACTCCTAATCCATGTGTAATTAAGAGAAATACTATTTTGTGTAATAATTGATATGATCTTGAATGAATGCAGGCTTTCAGTTGAAAAAGTGGTTAAATAAAGGTCAATATAATTAATTAATTAATTGCATAAAAAATCTTTAGTAATTAAGCTTTTCTCAAAAAGCGGAAAAGTCATAATTTTTTTTTTGACATAAATTTTTTTGTAGGGCGGGAAGGCACCATCTAAGTCAATGGTGGAAGCAGGTTAAGTCAAGTCAGGTTTTACTAAACAAGTCTAGTGTGTTATTAGCTCAATCCAGAGTCTAGCTTGCTGACATGTATAAGGTTTTTCTTTAGGCTCAACTCTAAACTTTTAAAAAACTTGATTTGACTTGAATTTGATTTAATGACCCATACGTTTTAATAGACTTTTAAATATATTTAAAGGTCTAAGCCTTGAAGGCTTGAATTAGGCCTATGGGCTAATTCAAATATATTTTATTAAACCTAATTCAAATTAATTTAAAAAAGAATAATAATAACTAGTTGTTCATAATAGTACAAACAATAACATCACAATACAATTAATTTGAATCATTTAATTATGTGAAATAAGTCAGACAACAAGAGATCAAGTCTGATTAGCCTCTGGTCACTTTATAAACTAAAACTAAAAAAAAATTCATCTACATACATTAGGCAAATGAACAAAACTCAGCACTACACTCTTTCAAACATAAATAGTTCACTTGCTGATAAACTTAAATTTCTCCATACTCTAATGCAAAACTTAACAAGACGAATGTAAAACAATAATGATTACTGATATAAAAATCATGATTTTTTAAGTGTCACGCCTGTACATCAATTATATGTATAAGAGAATAGCCACCATTAATAAGGGCATGGCCAATTTCCACTCCTAGTTCTTTCAAGCAGGACAAAAGAATGGCATTTTATACTTGCAGAGGCTCAACTCAAAAAATTATTGCACAAATTTATACCACATGTGCAATTTTATCCAATCACATCTACTTATAGCCCTTAGGCTAAAGAGGATATATCTTTGGGATGAGATGCCCACCAAACAAAAGTTTAGAGAGTTTTTAATGTGGGAATTAATGAGTTAAAGGTTCATCTCTAAAGCATTAACCATTTGTACCAACTTACGCTGAGTAGTAATTTGAGTTTTATTCTTAGTTATGAGTAAATGAATAAAATGATTCAATGTTTTCTAAAACTCAACAACTTTGTATATATGTTCAAGTAATTTTATCTAGTTAATTATACATAAATAGTTATTAAAAAATTAGCATGTAATATCACGGCATGGCCTACCATTTTACCAGGTCAGCTGAATTTGTCTAAAACTTTCCTCAAAATTAAATACACGTACTGATGAAATTATTTTATGTTGTGCTCTAAAAGATATCTGTTCACAACTACATACATACATTTTGAAGAAAAATGAATGGTGGTTCATGCTAGTGGTGGTTGATTTCAGAGAGAGAGATGATGAAAAGGGCTTTTCTGAATTGGTTTCTAATTTTCTCTGGACTTGGTTTCTGAATTATATCTGGCCCCACTTGCACCAACCTCTTGGATTTAGACTTCACATACATGAAGGCACATATGAATTCATAAATCAACGGTGTCAAAACCCTAACTGAATTGGAACCTCATGAGGTTCTCAATATTGGACGTTTTGTTTGACTTGTCAAGTGTGGCCAAATGGAAAGTAGGATTACGACAAAATGGAAAGCATATGAATAACAAGAAGACAGCAGAATTATTCATAAGGTTGCTCACTGTCCAGTGTTGGTTGGTGGGGTCCTTCCTCGAGTTGTTAAATTTGAAGGTGTCGTCAATTACTACTCTCTCCCTTCCATTTTATACATGGTTTTAAAAGTTTTTTACATTGACAAATAAAATTATTATTATGGTAAAATTTAATAATATTTTATCAAAATAAAATATCTTAACTTAAATATTAAAAGATAACTTTAAAGTTATATTTCACATATTATTATTTTTAATGAAAAGTAAAATCATAAAAAAAATAATTAATACTTTATTGATAATGTGAAATAATAATTAAATTTGGTCATTTAAAATTTTAAAAAATGACAAACTTAGATTAAGTGAACCACTTTCTTCTTGTTATTTCCTCTCTTTATTTCCTTTCTTTTGTTTAATGTTGTTTCATGCAGGCCAATAAATCATTAATAGTGTTAAATTTTACTAAGAATTTCATTAAAATATCATTATTTAATGATATACGTTAAATTAAATTATCAGTACTAAGTTAAATCTGAGAATGGTATAATTGAAAAAAAAATGATAATGCATTAAAAAGTCTAAAAACAACAATACATTGAAATAAAAGAACAGCTATAAAATTACAAAAGAAATAAAGTGGAGGGATTATATTCATTTATTTGTGAAGTAATTTTATAAATATGTCTACCAATAAAAAAATAAAGTCAACAAAATGGGAAAAAAAACAGGTAACATTTGAATCTATTGCTTTGAAAATAATAAAAATAAGTAGATAATGTTGACTAATTTATAGACGAAAATTCAGCTGAGTTATATTTCAAATTTACAAGAATGAAAGCAAAGTGCCTTCAAAAATTCTTAATTACCCACCAACCGTTGCCCCTTTGGTGGGTATAAGTCATAAACTTATCCAATCTTTATTGATGTTGGTTTCTAATATTTCCTTTGGTTCACAAAAATGGATCATTTTAAAGGTATGTTTGATACACCAAAATTTAACGCATGGAAAAGAAATGGGAGAGAGAAGGAGTAAGATCCCTCATTTGGTACGTCACAGTGCCTTTACAGGGAGGTAAAAAATTCCCTTTCATATGGGAACGTGCACTCCTTCAATATAGTGAAGGAAAATTCCAACTCTCCTTGGAGTGCAATATTTTGGACAAAAATAACCCTACTCTCATCCCAAAATCACTCTATCCCAGAAGTCATGATCTTCCTCCTTCCCTGTGAAGGTTGAGCACAGCGACGTCCATGGCACTGGTGACAAAGCAGTGGGCTCTGCAAACTATCTCGACAGCAACGATGAAGGTTTGGGAGTTCAAAGGTCCGATCTTTTGAAGGATGGTTGTGGCGACTTCATAGATTTGCCTGATCTCGATGGCAAACATGAAAGTTGAAAGGAAGTCCAGTCTCTCACCATTGTTGGTCTCTCCCTCTCCACCACTTTCCTCCTCTTCATCTCTCCTCTGTCACTCTCCTCTCACCATCATCGTTTTCTCCCTCTCTGGTCTCTCATCATCGAAGTTCTCTCCCTCTCCGTCACTATCCTCGTCTTCAATTGAAGATCTCCATTGGAGTTTTGGGATTCTAATTTGGGAGAAATGTGATTTTGAGATTTGATTTTAATCTTGACGTGTTATTAGGGCTTGTTTGATGCTGTTCTAGAAAACAGTTTTTTTGTTTTTAAAAACAGAAAAAACTCAGTAAATTTGTGTTGATAAACCTGTTTTTTAAAAATTATTTTGAAAAATAGAAAATAAAAGAACAGAAAACTCAGAAGATATTTTAGTTATTTTGTAGTTTTTGTTCTGGAAAATACAAGAAAAGATGAGAAATATCCACCTCATTAATGGTAAAGTTATAAATTTTGAATAACTCATATATTACTTACTAGTTATGATTTTGAGAACAATTATTCAAACAGATTTTTTTGTTTTCTTGTTTTCAAAACTTATTCTTGAAAACAGTTTTATAAAACTATTTTTGAGAACAGAAAACAGGAAACACTATCAAACAGACCCTAGATCTTTATGTGTTCTCTGATTATGGCTTGGACTTAGGTTGGATTTGTGATGAATCTACTAGTGTTTTTTATTTTGAAATTTTTAGTTTTGAGTTTTGGGATTCTAATTTGGGAGAAATGTGATTTTGAGATTTGATTTTAATCTTGATGTGTTATTAGGGCGTTGTTTGATGCTGTTCTGGAAAACAGTTTTTTTGTTTTCAGAAACAGAAAACTCAGAAAACTTGTTTAAGACCCTGTTTGATAGTGTTTGCTGTTTTTTGTTCTCAAAAATAGTTTTGTAAAACTGTTTTTAAGAAACTGTTTTGAAAACAAGAAAACAAAAAAATCTGTTTGAATAATTGTTCTCATAATTATAACTTGTGAGTAATACATGAGTTATTCAAAATTTATAACTTTACCATTAATGAGGTGGATGTTTCTCATCTTTCCTTGTATTTTCCAGAACAAAAACTACAAAACACCTAAAAGGTGTTCTGAGTTTTCTGTACAAAACTATTTTCTATTTTCCAAAACAGTTTTTAGAAAACAGGTTTACTAAACAAATTTTCTGAGTTTTCTGTTTCTGAAAACAAGAAAACTGTTTTGCAGAACTCCACCAAACAGGGCCAATAAACCTGTTTTCTAAAAACTGTTTTGGAAAATAGAAAACAAAATAATAGAAAACTCAGAACACATTTTAGGTGTTTTGTAGTTTTTGTTCTGGAAAACACAAAGAAAGATGATAAACATCCACCTCATTAATGGCAAAGTTATAAATTTTGAGTAACACATCTATTACTCACTAATTATAATTTTGAGAACAATTATTCAAACAGATTTTTTTGTTTCCTTGTTTTCAAAACTTTCTTGAAAACAGTTTTACAAAACTGTTTTTTAGAACAGAAAACAGGAAACACTATCAAACAGACCCTAGATCTTTATGTGTTCTCTGATTATGGCTTGGACTTAGGTTGGATTTGTGATGAATCTACTAGTGTTTTTTATTTTGAAATTTTTAGTTTTGAGCTTTTGGAATTGTGTGAGATGAATCTAGTTATGTTTTTGTTAATGGAGGAAGAATGGTTGAACAAAAGCATCCACGAAGAGAATGGGGTATTATTGTTTTTTTAATTTTATAACTTCTCCTTCCATCACTAAAATACACATACCAAACAAAACTTATATTAAAATTTTATTTATTTTTTCCAACATACCAAATATACTTCTAAAACTCATTCTCATTCATTTCTCTGTTCTTATTCCCATTTTCTTATCTGTTTTCATTTCATTAAAAATCATTTTAGTGTACCAAATTAGCCTTAAGATTTTTACACAAATCAAGAAAATCATTAAATAATCTACATTACTATAAAATTGTAATAATATTTACTAAAATGCTATTAATTTATATACTCCCTTGAATTCTCCACTTCATATTACTAAAGGATAAAATAACAAAAAAATAATTCATATATTATTGATATTTTAAAACTGCAAATATTTTAAAAAAATCACAATACCTCTAAAATGACAAACTGTACGTATAAGAGGGAGTCGTATATATATATATATATATATATACACTTCTACTTTTTTTCCCCCTCTCTCCATTATCAAATGTGGACTGATCTCTTTCTGAGAGAGTGATAACTGATGACGCTGCCTAAAAAGGAGGAGTAGAAAAGTATGAACGAGGTGAACAGATGAACTGAACGTAGAAATTACAGACGATGTAATGTTGGTGGCCAAAAAAGAATATGGTTTTGTCGTTTGTGTCCTTGTTAGATGCCTTAGGATAATTTTAATTATACAATTAGGCTCTGATGCTTTATCATTATTTTAAATTAAAACTATTTTCCCATCTATTCTTTGCTATTTTTACCTTTGTTTTAATATAAAATCGATTTGACAACCTAATATTAGAAAGCATGAGTTAACACTTTGTTCCGTATACCTTGAAGGAAAATGACACACCATCTTTGATCAATCTCAGAATTTTTTTTCTCTTGGCCGACTTTATTTATCTCTTAGAAGGGTACTCTTATCAAGAATATTTTTCAGACACGTGTTTAGGACTAATGGGTTAATTATACAGTCATAAATATAGTTAGTTATACAGTCATCAATTTCCTATGATAACTCACGTTTAACCAGTTTTCACATAAAATATAAATTTTTGAAGTTAGTAAAATTTATAATAACTTTCTAATATTATTTTTATTAAATCACAACTTATTTTAATTATATTTTTTTATAATTTCTCCCCATCATAATTTTTTAATGAAAGACAAACATAAAAATAAATATTTAATACTCACAAAGTGACTTATATTTTGTATATTCTAATTTTTTTAGAATATTACTTGTAATAGCTAACAGAGAAAGTACCTATAAATAATAATGAATAAATCAAAATTATTTTTCTTCCTTTAAAAAGTCTCTCACATAGTTTTGTCTAATATTCCAAAAATAAAAATCTTTTCCCCTGATTTTTTCAAAAATTGTTTAAACTCCATTCAATGTGTTATAAAACTAATAAAAATATATTTGGAAAAAAACTAATAACATATAAAGAGAGAACTTTAGAGAGAATAAATCTGAAAAATGTTTCTCATTTATTTAGGTATACAATGTTTAATATTCTCTCCATTTCAAAATGTATGAGACATTTTTAAATATATTTTATTTTAAAATATAAGAGATAAATAATTTTTGTATGATAAATTATTGCATTTTTTTCATTTTTACCTTTAATTAAAGGAAATTTATTATTACGAGATATGAGTTAAAAGAGAGTTAAAAAAACATTAAATAAGGACATTCCTAACAAAAAATTTTTGTAACATATTTAAAATATTTAATTATTTTCTTGATTTTGATAACTTAATTATTTCTTTCTTACATTTTAAAATAGAGATAGTATATAGCTTCAGCCAGCTTTAAAAATTAATTCAAGAGTTACAGTAATTGTATTATGTGAAATTTTTCAAAATTACATAATATTTATTTTGGATAAATATTAGAAAATCATCCATTTAAAAGTTATGGACATAAATACCATTAAACATGGGATGAAATCTTAAAAGACTATTTTTCAATGGTTATGGACATCCATATGGTCATATTTATAACACTATAAATTTTCATAACTTTTTTACCCAATAATATCTTTCGACAACAATATCTTTATTACTCCCTCTTGTCAATCTTGTAAAGGTCATTTTACAATGATTTTTTGGTCTTTATATAAGGTCTTTTGGAATTACTTAAATCATTAAATTTTTACCCAAAATGCCCTTTCCCTAGTAATCAACAATTGCTATTAATGTGAATAATTATATCATTAATTAGTGATTTATTAAGTGTCATTCTCTTGAAGAGAGGAAAGAATACTACTAGTATTAATGAATTTCATTGAACGTAGTAATTTTGAAAAATGATTGAAATTTTAAACGTTAACCACATTTAACTAAATTTTTAATATATGTAAAGTTGTTTAAATGAAGTTATACAAAAAAGAACCGGAGGGACTATCCACCTACGATAATATATCTTGTAACATTGAGTATTTTTTCGGTCTAACAATTGACACAATTATATATTAAATATTATTTCTAAAATGTTTAAATTATAATGTGAGAGGATAAAAAATTATTTTAATTATTACTACTCATCTCTTTTTATTACCCAAAAAAAAATATTGCACAAGAAGCCACAAGTTTTTAATGCTGTGATGTAATAACCCATATGTTTTTTTTTTGTCACAAACCCATAATTTTTTAATTCTTACATGGCATGATATGAGCAACAAATTTGGCCTCATTTTTAATGGTATGATCGTTATTTACACAATCTGTATAAGTTGAAATGTGAGAAGAGAATGTGGCAAAACGTCTCACTCTATTACAATTTTGCAAAATATTCAACATAACTACGGAACCTAAACCAAACGTTAGATACCAGCTGGGCCCACTTTGGTGGTTATTTTTTTCGGACAAGAGGTTAGTTTTAATTAAATATTCCTCCAACCCTATGTTTAGAATGGACATTTTAGAAATTTTTTTTATTTTTTTTATAAGAGATCTTGTAATATTTAATGAGATTTTTTCTATTATGTATTCTGTGCTCATAATTTATTTTTTTTCATAAATTGTTATAATATTTTTTAGATGAAAGAGACATTTTTAATTGATCAAATAATATTTAATATGAATTATATTAGTATATTAAATATGGGTAAAAGAAATATTTAGTTTTTATAGGATTTTAAGAAGATAAATAATTTCCTTAATTCACATCAAGTAGTCAAAATTTCCTTATAAAAAAGATGGAGGGGGTATGAAACTAAACGTGATCAAAGTATATAGGAAATATGAATACTTGCCTACTTATTACCAGTTTTATTATCACTGCAACAACCAGAAATATAAATGAACATGAAACGAGTGGTAACTAGGCGTCAATTATAGATTTTTGATTGATCATAAACAGGAGAAGTATAGGAATGTATTTTGACATGATTATGGAAAGCACGTATGAATCATGAAACCCCAAGCATTTATTGGAGAATCACTCAAAAATCATATCATCATCTACATATATCTGTAATATTTTCATACAAAATAACTGGGTTAGATTATCAAAACGAACCTTTCAAGGATCTCTGTACTTGATTCAATGCTAATTTCAACCCCATAACATATTTCATGAGAAGAAGAAAATTACAGAATAGGGATATGAAAAAGGAGAACTGCAGTATCTTGTTCATTCTCTTTTACTACTACTGCAGATTCGATGATCCGTTGAAATTGTTACACTCAAACAATGCCTTCGCCGTCATTTCCCTCTCGAACCTCCAAATATAATTCAACCCCACAAGCAGCTCAGTTATGGCGGCTTCTGTCTTCTCCTTGTTCGCGAAGAACAGAGTCTGCAACAGCAAAACGTTCGTTTTGGGCATCGAATTCTGCTGCTCGAAGCTCCTCTCGCTCTGCCACTTTATCATATTATGAGCCAACGGCGACAACCACCCCAGAATCCTCCCCAACGCCTCCCTCCATTCTCCGGCGAGCATGGGGTCGCTCGCCGAGAACCCTACTCCTTTCAGTCTTCTCCTCAAGGATGACCTGATACTATTTGGTAACATAGCGTACAAATCATCTCTCGCATCCACACCAACTAATTGTGGCGATTTGATCATCTTCTCCATCACTATGATTAAATTGGCATAGTGCAGAGCCAGAGCTGCTGCTCCTAACGTAGTTTCAGGCGGCTTCAGAAGCTTGTGGTTTGATTCGAAGAACCCAGATGCAAAATCTTTTCTTTCTTCGTCAAGATTTGAGCTTTTTGTCAATGGGCTAGAGATGAAGGTGGGATTTTGATCGGATGGGTAAACAGTGGCAGAAGCAGAGAGACTACGAGACAAACAGGGGACGCAATGGCCAATTCCGAAAACAAGCTTAATCCTCGCTAGAATGGTGAAACATGACCTTAAGAGCAATGAAACGACGGAATCGAAGTTTCTGTTCCATAGAGATCTGTCTTTTAAGTCCTTTACCTCTTGCTTCTGCCAGAAAATTTTCTGCTGAAGCTCGTACATTTTCTGGTCTCTGCTGATTGAAGAAGAAGAAACTTCGTTATCGTTACTATGGTGCAGGGCTTTCCTCAACGAACTCTCTAGAACCGAAAGCTCATCCATTTCTCTGTACAGAGTCGCCGATATGGTCACATTACGTTCCATTTTCTTGTGCTTGGCCTCAATTTCCTTCGGGCTCACCAGCACCCACCCGTGGGGGTCGCGCCCGGAGTCAGCGAACTCGTGGAATAACCGTTCGAAGGATTGAAGGTTAGAATCTTCACATCTCCGGCTGAGTCTGGCGACGGAGTTAGCGACGAGCCAGAGGTTGTGAGCGAACTCGGCGCAGGCAAGGCCGAGCAGAAACGACTCGTCGTTTGAGATGATTTTCCGGACACCTTCGAGGGAAATAGAGTCGTTTCGAAGACGGATGATGTTGGGATCACAGAGAGACTGCCATAGGTGGAGGAGCTTCGACATGATGCCGGCGATCTCGAAGGCCAAAACGCCGACGTTCTTGGACCTGAAAGACGATTTCTTGAACAGAAGTTTGGGGTTCGACGCCGAAGATGGTCGAACAGAGTCGAACCTGTTTGAAAGCGCAGTTTTGACCTTGATGAGTAGAGTTTCAAGTGCCATGAGAGAACAAGAAGAGGAGGAGGAAGAAGAAGAAAGTGCTGAATATGAATGTTGATAAGGGAGGAAGCGATCTTTTGTGAGAAGGTAGGTAAAATTGATGAGCTAGAGTTAGAGAGAAGCAACGAACACCGCGTGTTTGTGAAAATGCATTTGAGAGAGGAGGTTAAAAGAAGGAAGGTGTTGAAATTGAAAATGGTGGTATAAACTGTAATGGCTCGTGGGATGTTTGAGAGTGATACACCAGAGAGAAAGAAAAGAGCAGCAAGAGGATAGTGTGAGAGGTTGGAGTATTTAAAAGTTTAAACTTTACACCCACATCATCAGAATTAGTTGGTATTGTGTCAGTTCTTGTTAGGGTGGAGATTCACACGCTCTCATAGCGCGTGGAAGCAAACAATTTGATCAATTGTCCAATTACAGAGGAGTACTAATTTGCACCATTCAAAATTAATTAATTTAACCTAAATTTTAAATTTTTAAAATTTCCTATTTGAGTTTTTTGGTATAGTTTTATAATAATACTAATAGGTGAGATTCAAACATTATCAATTCAGTAGCACCCTAAACATGTTTTTCCTATTCATAATATTCAAAATTTTGAGATCTTATTTAAAAGATATTATAATTATTTTTATTTTTAATAAAAAATTTCAGAGCATTCAAGTGAAATTTATAAAAATAATTATATAAATAGTATTTAAAAATATAAATAAAATAATTCATGTCAAAATCTGATGCAACCCATAAGCAAAATTATTTTCAAATCACGCATGGATGTATAAATTAAAAGAAGGGAAAAATACAGTTCATGACCTATATCTAAAAATATTTTTTTCTAAGGATCCAATTTAAAAATTTAATATTACTATAAATTGAATTCATAACTCGAGTTAACTGAATTTTCTATTAATTCGATTCATTTATCAATATTTTTTTATAATCAACCTCAATGGTCTTTTCCCCCCCTAAAAGAATAGTATAAAATTTAATTGAAGTCCAATCCAACAGGAAGCTTCACTGTTGTTGATAAAAGGGGTTTACTTTTCTGTGGATTAATAATAATAATAATAATAATAATAAGGGGATTGGGATCTTTATGGATGATTGCCTCATTTGTATTTTGGCGATCGCACCTTTCTGTATTAATTGATATACAGTCAGTAAAACGGACCTTTTCTTTTGTGTTGGGATGCAGAGAAACACTTTTCCTTAGACACTGTTATATTTTTTGAGGGGAATGGTCATGTCATTATTGGCTGTTTCCTTTTATTTTCAAATTTTTATTAGACAATTGTGTTTTGTTCTCTTTGATTTGTTTGTTTTATTGTTTATCATTATTTTCTCTCTCTATCTTCCTCTCACATGCACACACTAACCCAAATAAATAAAAAAAAAAAAAAACAGAATGCAGTGTCCAAATATAGACCACAATTGGTGATAAGAAGACGTAGACAGAAATAGAATGCTTTTCAGCTTTCAATGAATGCTTAGTTGAAAAGAACATAAAGTTAAGGCTCAGTTTGGCATGGTTTATGAGAAATATATAAATTTTTTAAACTAACCTGTTATTTGTTTTATTTTTTATATTATTAGAAGTTTAAATTATTTTTAAATAAAATATATTATATTTTAATGTTAAATCCATAAATACATTTTTATTATGAAAATGCATTAAGGAAATAAGAATCCTTTTAGAAAAAATATTGTAAAATACCTGAAAGTAGAATTTCCTAAATTAATAAAATTAATTTTTCAAAAACTTCTAAATTGTTTTTAATCCAACAACATCAATTGATATGCTTCCGATGAAATTTAACTCTCCTCTTTTCTTCCTCCATGCCAAGTGATCGCTAAGTCTAGTTATTAATGTTAATATGAAATTCATAGTATATTTATAAATATTTTTTACCCTTGCAAGATCCTATAATGAGTTTTTGAAAAGTCACTAGAATTTTATAATAACCAAAAAAGAAAAAAGATGTAGGATGTTTAAGTAGGTGAAAAAGAGAGTCTTTCACGGCTAGAAAATAGCAATTTAGTAAGAAATAAATCTCTTGCTAAATGTCATTTTTTTCTCGCTAAATTGAAAATAGTGAGGAATAAAATTCTTCGCCAATTTGATCACTATAAATTGTGTCGCTAAATTTAGCGAGAGAATGCTAAATTTAACGAGGGATGGGTTGATTCCCTCATTAAATTAGCGAGGGATTTAATCTCTCACTTCACTGTCATGTCATATAATGATTTCAAATATACTTTTATTTAGATTCGAATCTATAACATCTTACTCATAGTACTTTTATATTCACACTTTTGTCAGTTGAACTGAAATGTATTTGTAGTATTTATATGAAATATTAAATATATATTATTTATTTACACACTAATACACACATATATATTTATTTATAAATTAATATATTGTTAAAAAAATAAAAATATATTATAATTTGAATTATTAATATCATAAAATACTTTATATTTTGAATTTTGTAATAAATGAATTTTCAATTTCATTTTTTACCAACAGGTTATAAAATTTAATTTAACTATTTTTATTAATTTAAAATAATCAACTGGTAAAAATAATTTTATAACTTAATTATTAAAATAAATTTAATTCATTAAAATTAAATTTTTAATCAAATAATTTTAATTTATTAAAATTAATTTTAAAAAATTTAGTGAGGGACGAATCTCTCGCTAGATTCCTCGCTATTCATAATAATTTTGTAAGGAATAAAAAATTTCTCACTAATTTAGTGAGATCAAGGATATTCCTCATTAATTCCCTTACTAAATTTAATAATGGTTATTAAACTTATAATTCATCGCTAATTCTCTCGATATTTAGATTATTTAACAAGAGATGAGCGATCCATCACTAAATTTCCTCACTAAATTTAATTTTTTTAGTAGTGTTCATTGGTCTAAGGATATTCATCAGTTCAATTTCATGGTTGATTTTTGTATAACATCTATGATTATATATAATGGCAAGTATATTAAAATATTGAGTATTGTGAAAATCATGATTGAGAACAAAATTAATGTTGTAAACCCGTGTAGAGGTTTTAGGAATGGTATCTATATTAATAATTTGTGGGCATTACGTTACGTGTTTTATAGTACTAAACATTCGAATTTCATTATGGAAATGAATTATAGCACTAAAGTCAGAGTAATCCATGTCCTTACAATAATTTAGATCGATACGTATTAGAATATTCCCACAGCCTGCATGCGTGTCTGTATATGTCTACCCTTTGACTATATACGTTAATTGGAAACTTTAGGGGAAAAATTGTTTAAGAATTCAAATTAAATAAAATTTACATTAAAAATTCTGAAAATTTTAGTTACTCTTAAAATCAAAATTATTATAGAATTTACTACTTGTTTTAAAGAAAATTATTATTACATTTTAAGAAAATTATAATTTATTTTTTAAATCTTAGAATAAATCCCTTAAAACTTACTGGTTAATAATAACTCTAGGTATCATGTGTAACTATAATTTTAGAGATTTTTTAACATAAATTTTGTTCAATCTGAGTCCTTGAACAAAATTTCTTGAAGTCGTATATCTAGTAAAAAAATTAAATTGGATTTGCATGTTTATTTTTATTTTGTAAAACACATGCATTTTTTATCCCATTCTTTTTTTTTTTTTGTCTTGACCTGGAGTATCGCCTTCCAGCAATAAAAATTAATTTCTTTTGAGATACCGAAGGCAAAAGATAGATCATTTCCAATTAAATTTATCCCATGTTGAGAATCCTATAACATATTTAAAAAATCAAATTGATTTCGTGAGCTTATAAAACACTTAGAAATGATGGATCACATGAATATGGCAAACAAGAATTGCCAATTGCCCGAAACAGAAAGCAGTGCTTTGCTATGTGCTTTAGGTATACAATTGATTTTGACTTATTGGAATAGTTATGAAGATATTTATAAATAAAAAAGTTATAAAAGTCAAGAGCTTTGATAAAATAAATAAATTCATAAGGGGAGATGGATTTATAACCTTGTAATACAAATTCATAAGAATTTATATTTATTAAATTAATATATAATTACATAATCAAGATAAATTTATAAATAACACATTCATATCTATTATAGATACATATTAAATAAAACATAAAGTTTAACTATGCATAAAAATTGAAAAAATTTAAATATTTAAAAATGTATAATATTTTGACTAAGATGTGTGTTCATGTATATTATCAAGTTGAACTTAATTGATTATCAATTGCAGTGAAATAAAAATTTTTTAATGAAATCTTTATAATACAAAACTTTGATTACAACACTTGGATTACACAAGTTGCCTCCTTGGGAGAGATGCTAGCATGCTCTTCCTCTAGATCCAAGGTTTAACTGCTAGTTTTGTCATTTCTTGTTGAAGAAAATTAAAATCACCCAACATTAAATTAATTACGAGATATGCGGAAGGCTCATTTGGTACATAAAATAAAATAGAATGGAAAAAAATGAAATGAAAAAAATGTGCTTTGTGAATTAAAAAGATGTCTTTTTGTGCCCTTGAATAAAAAAGTAATGAGAAAAAATCGTTATTGTTAATAGGATTTAATATATAGATATTGCGTTTTTTAATTTTGATGTCATAGAAAAGAAATCATTTTTATAGTTTATAACAAACAAGGCCAGAGTTTCGAAATGAATGACGCCAAGTTTGAACTGAATTATTAGAGTTTATTACAAGTGTGTTGACATTTTTTTTTCTACATGAATTAAAAAATCAATTTGTAATTGACCTGTAAGTGCCACAATAATATAATAGGAGTATATATAAACACACAATATTTGCACTTGCCATTTTTTATGGTGGAAAATAAAGAGAAAAATCCCACTAGCTCAGTCATTCATGTTACATGATTAGTGGCAATACCGGAATAGAGTGTGTTGAATGGGAAAGTCAACAATTGCTACAAAGATTTTTTATAAATGCTAAAAAATTAGATGAGTTGAGTTTTAAAAGCTCATTAAAGTAATTTAAGGATAACACTTCAAAAATACTTATAAATTACTCCTTTCAATTTATATTATAAGATATTTTATATTAATTATACGTATATTAAGAAAATTATTTTTTTCATCTGAAATAAATACAGAAAGTAACAATATTTCCTATTTTACCCTTATTATATACCTTATTCTATTATTATTATAGAGTTATAAATGAGGAGTATGAAAGCATTAAAGATAAAAGTAAAATAGAAAGAAAAATATCTAATACCTTATATTTTCGATAAAAAATTTGTCATACAAAATGTTTTATAATATGGATCAAATGGAGTATTACATACTAACAAAATCCTTATTCGAAAAGTGGAATTGAAAGCTAGGTCTTTATTCTTGTTAGTATTACATACTAACAAGATCAAGTTCTTAATTTTACTAATTAAACAAACTTTTGTTCACCTTTAGTCATTACTCTCATACTCCATCCAGTTCTATATATAAGATATTTTATTCTGATCCTAAATATAAGACCCTTTACAATATATGAGGTAGTATTTATTATACATTTACAGAAAAATACCCCTATTTAATATATCCAAAGAGAAAGAGAAAGAGAAAGAGATTAAATAAGGATAATTTTAAAAAAATATTAAGATTTTTGAAAAAAACTCCACATATATAGTGTCATAGCCGGTCTCAAGCCCGGGTAAAGGAGGAGGGTTGTGTTAGGCCCTCGACAGCCAACGTAAAAATATGTCGAATCTCATGACATGAATCAAAGACATATATGTGCTAAGGCTAGGTCGTTGCCCAGAAGTAACGCGTTGTATGGCTTGAATGCAGTGTCAAATGAGTTAGAGTGGCTACATCGGCGCCCGGGTGTAGTTTTAAATAAGCAAGGGTTCTCACATCATCCTGAACGGATGTGGGTAAAGAAGCTAGCCCAGAAAAGCAAGATTAGATTTTGTTCTTAGAATATTGGTATGTTAACAGGTAAATCTATGGAGGTAATGAATGTTATGATTTGAAAGAGAATTAACATCTTATGTCTTCAAGAAACTAAATGGGTGGGAGAAAAGGTTAAGGAGTTAGATACTACTAGTTATAAACTTTGGTATGTAAGGAAGATTCGAGGAAGGAATGGAGTTGGTATTATTGTGGATAAAGACTGGAAAAAGAATGTGGTAGGAGTCAAAAGGATTGGAGATAGGATCCTATCCTTAAAATTGACTATTGGACATGATACACTCAATGTTATTAGTGCTTATGCACCTCAAGTAGGGTCGGATGGACATATTAAGGAAAAGTTTTGGGAAGATCTGGAGGGCTTGGTTCAAGATATCCCACAAGAGGAAAAGATCCTCATTGGGAGCGATCTTAATGGTCATGTTGGAAAAGAGACAAGGCAATATATGGGAGCTCACGGCGGTTATGGCTTTGGAGAAGTAAATGAGGAGGGACATTCCATTCTTGATTTTTCAATGGCTTACAACCTTACGATTGTAAACACCTGTTTCAAGAAGCGGGAGGAGCATTTAATTATATATAAGAGTGGAGTCCAAAGGTCGCAAATTGACTTTTTTTTGATAAAGAACTCAGATAGATCAACTTGTAAAGACTACAAAGTAATTCCTTGTGAGAGTTTAACTTCACAACATAGGGTCTTGGTCCTTGATGTGATAGTTAAGAACCGTAAACTGAAAAGTTGAAAAGTTTTTAATACCAGGATTAAGTGGTGGCAACTAAAAGGTGAGAAACAAGTGATCTTTACGAGGAAAGTTATGGAGGAAGGTAATTGGGACTTGCAAGGAAGTGCTAATATCTTGTGGAATGAGATGGCTAAAAGGACCAGGGATACCGCTAAAGCAATATTGGATGAATCCAAAGGTTTTGGACCTAAGGATAAAGAATCTTGGTGGTGGAATGAGAGTGTACAGGAGAAGGTTAAATATAAGAAAGAGTGTTTCAAAGCCTTGCATCTATGTAATAACGATGAAAATTGGAAATGTTATCGGTTGGCTAAAAAGGAGACTAAGAAAGCAGTGAGTGAGACTAGATCTAAAGCTTTTGAGGAATTCTACCAGGATTTAGGAACAAAGAAAGGTGAACATAAGATTTATAAAATTGCCAAGAGGAGGGAAAGAAAATCAAGAGATTTGGACCAAGTAAGATGCATTGAGAACAAATAAGGAAAAATTTTAGTTACAGATGATGATATTAAAGAAAGATAGGGGAGCTACTTTTATAAGCTGTTCAATAATGGATTGGATATGACTATTGATACTGAAGGACTAACAACCCATGAAGATGATCTCAATTTGAATTTCTATCATAGGATTTGGGTTGGAGAGGTGAAAGAAGCTCTTAAGAGAATAGATAATGGTAAAGCCATTGGTCCCGGTGGTATTCCTATCGAAGTTTGGAAGTGCTTAGGAGAGAAGAGGGTTTGGTGGCTCACTAAGTTATTTAACGAGATTTTAAAGTCCAAGAAAATGCCAGAGGAATGGAGGAAGAGCACTCTAGTGCCCATATACAAAAATAAGGGGGATATTCAAAATTGTACTAATTATCGGGGGACAAAACTCATGAGTCACACCATGAAACTCTATGAAAGAGTGATTGAGTATAGACTCAAAAAGGAGTTTCGTATTTCAGAAAACCAATTTGGATTTATGCCAGGACGGTCTACAACAGAGGCTATTTATTTATTAAGGGGTTTGATTGAAAGATACCGGAGTAAAGAGAGGGACTTGCATATGGTTTTCATTGATTTGGAAAAAGCCTATGATAGGGTACCAAGAGATGTATTGTGGAAAGTAATGGAGAAGAAATGTATCCGGGTGGCTTATATTCGAGCCATAAAGGATATGTATGAGGGGGCAACAACAAGTGTGAGAACCCCAGGAGGTGTGACAAAGGACTTCCCTATAACAATAGGCTTACATGAAAGATCTTCTTTGAGTCCATACCTATTTGATATGGTTTTGGATGTTCTTACAGAACATATACAAGAAGAAATTTCAAAGTGTATGCTCTTCACAGATGATATATTTTTAATTGAGGACTCAAGAGAAGAGGTCACCTCTAAACTTGAATTATGAAGACATACTTTGGAATCAAAAGGTTTCCGTTTGAGTAGGAGTAAGACGGAATATATGCTTTACAAATTTAATAAGAGGTCAATTATAGATGATTCAAAGGTAAAAATTGGAGAGCAAATCATCCCTGAAGTGTCAAATTTTAAATATTTGGGGTCAATTTTACAGAATAATGGTGAAATTGATGGGGATGTTATACATAGGATACAAGCTGGGTGGTTAAAGTGGAGGAAAGCAATATGAGTTATTTGTGACCTTAAGGTGCCTACTAAGTTTAAAGGAAAATTTTACAGAACAGCTATAAGGCCAGTAATACTATATGGTAGTGAATGTTGGGCTTTGAAAGGACAACAAGAGCATAAGATGAGAGTAGTAGAGATGAGAATGTTGAGATGGATGTGTAATTATACAAAATTGGATAAGATACGAAATGAATGTATACGAAGGAAAGTTGTGGTAGCACCTATTGAGGAGAAAATGGTGGAACATCGTTTAAGGTGGTTTGAGCATGTACAAAGAAAAGGGCAAGAGGAGCTAGTGAAGAGAGTTGATCAAATGGCCTGGAGTCCGATCAAAAGACGTAGAGGAAGACCAAAAAGGACAGTAAGGGAAGTTATAAGGAATGACCTTTTGAGAAATGATCTATCTGAGGAGATGACGTTTGATAGAGCTCATTAACGTCGTTTGATCCATGTAGCCGACTCTACATAGTGGGATAAAGCTATTGTTGTTGTTGTTATATTAAGATTTTTGAAAAAATCAAGATAGTTAATTAGTTTTAATTTTAATTCTTAATTTACGTGATTCAGTTAAAAATATCTTATATTAAAAATAAGAAAGAATATCCATTTACTCTTACCACTAGCTAGCTTGAAAATTTTAATCTTAATTTCCTGTATCAACAAACAATATCACATATTGCATTGGCAGAGAGCCAGAGAGAAGGAGAGAGAGGAATAGTGTGGAAAGGAGGAATAGTTTTTTATGGTTGTGTCATAACTTTAGCCAACCAATGGAAGAAGCAGTGAAGAATTCCGATGTTGAGTTGTCGGAAAATGAATAGGCAGTCATGAGCCTATCCTACTTTGCTATTAGTGCCTTTGAACAAGTTAAAGCAATCTCGTGCACTTGTTTTTCCCTTCAAATTTATACTCCTATGTATGTACAATCTTTTTTTCTTCCACACTTCTACTGGTCCACTGGGTGATGACAGACTGTTACTTCTATTATTATATCCCTTTGCTTAACTTTCTCACATGCCCTATATGATTTGTGTATGGAAGGAACAACAAAGTTGAAAATTATAAAAAAGTGTTTGGTTATTGGGATACCCACACAAGATTTTCTTTTGACCATCTCCTCTAGAAAAGCCACTTTGTTTTCTCTCCTCTCCTCTCATTTATTAGTTGTTTCCTTGCACTTCATCTTGTCTTTCTTTATTTATCTCAATTTAAGTTTACATGATCCAGTTTGTCCTCATGCTTCATGCTACCAAATTATTTATAATTTTATAATTTAATAAAAATCAAATCCTATGTGCTGATTTTGAATCGAATCAAAACAGATAAATATTGCTCGGAAACTAATAAAATAAATTAAAATTTTGGTAAGAAAAAGTCTATAACCAATAAAGAATTAGTTTTTCATGTACCAAAAAAAAGAATTTATTTTTCATTTTCATATAATATCTTATATATAAAAATTCAAAGTGTTAATTTAATTACAACTACCAACAAACCTTGAATTAGTATTTTTTTAGTACTGTAATAATTGGTATTTTTTAAAATAAAAATGGCATTAAATGGAAACTTTTTTATTATTACAACTAAAGATTATCCCAAGTAAATCTCTTCTTCAAATTCAAAGCACAATGACTCTCTCTCTCTCTCTCTCTCTCAGAATAATTTGATATATTTATAATGTTATTCTCAAATCGAAAAAAAAAATACATAAACTGAGTCCATAAAAAAAACATAAACTGATAAAAAGATATTATTTTTTCTTTGTAATATGACTACCTATCTTAATATAAACAAATACTAATAATTTTTAACATCTGAAGTGTGTATAATTAATTGATATTTATCTTAATCATGAATATCAATATTGCCAAATATATATTTTGAGGGTTCAATTCTTATGTAGTAGTAACACAGAATCATGGTGATATGCAGTGAAAGAACAAGAAAACTAACTTTGCTGAATCCCATAGGAAAGGTGATCTTCAAGGATTTTGGAAATTGGAAGCCTACCAATTTTTACTGCAAAGCTGGAATATGAACATGTGTTATGCAACAAATGGTTGATTTGCCCAAACCTGTTTGGCAATTCTAGATTTATTTTGCATATTGTTATTTACTATTAACAAGATATATAAATAATAATCTTAGACTGATTTTGTATTAGGAAAATGGAGGATGCAGAATTTGAGATAAGCTTGGAAGACAAAAGAAAGAAAGATGGGTTTGGGTTTGTTGTCTTATGGTGTGCATGCAATGAATCAGCATCCCATTGGCAATATCTAGGAAGGTCTAAGAATCTCTACCGACCAACGTATGCCCAAGTACATCTTTAATCTCCTTGACCATATTAAGCTATGGGACACTATCCATTTGTTAATTAATTAATTGATTAGTTAATTACTTAGTCCCATGATCCATTAGGATCATTAATTCGCAGTCCCTTCACAAAATTAAGTTAAAAGAGGAACCTTCTTTTGAAGGGAACAAGAGATCTCTCTGCCTTTTAACTTACATGTATATAACTGAGCAAAATTCTTGAGTTTTGAGCTTGAACTTATCAAGTTTTGGATGAGTATGAATTGAGATTTTTGGCCATCTTTCGCTTCATCTTGTCAAAGGTGTCGCTTTGGTCTCAAGGCATCTAGTATCAGGTAACTGTATATCGCTGATTAAGTTAGCATAACATCCTACCAGTTAAGCTATGTGCTAGTTTGTAAATGTGTCTATTTTAATTATTTTTTTATTGCTATTTACTCAAGCACATGATACTGATTATTAACGGACAATATTAAAATAATTTTTTTATGAAATATTAATATGTGACTATTTTCAAGAATTTATTATCATCTTGCTAATTTCATTTAAATTTATTGATTATTTCAATTTAACCCCGTAAATTGGTCTTCTAACAAATTGGAGCTTAGTTACATCAAATTTATATCTTATGCATTTATTATAACCCACTAATTTTATTGATCGATAGACAACACTCGGACACTTTGTGCTCTTATTAACCAGAACCAGATAGATATAATTAATAATTTAAATTGGTATAATATAAATTAAAAAATTGAAAGTAGTGTAAAATGAACAAATAATAAGAAATAAATCAGAAATAATATTTTTAAAAATTGAATGAAAATTGAAATATTAGAGATAGTTATAGAGATTTTGTGTGATTGGAGTCAGGAATGATTAAATAAATTAAGATATTATCACTAATGAGCATGTAGCTCAACTGATTGGGGGTTATACTAGTTTAATTAATGGTCTTAAGTTGGAGCTCTAAAAGTGATTACTAGATAGCAGTAGTGATCAATCCAATAATTGAGATTTTATCGTGACTACGATTTTAGTAGGTTATGGGCTTGAATTTTGCATAAAATCTAAAGTTATACTATATATAATTTATAATATTTTTTATACATAGATTTTACAGATTTATAGATATGGATATGGATTTTAATTAGTAGCGAAGGGTTAAGAAGTCTATCTAACCCTGGCTATTTATTACATCCACATAAAAAATAAATGAAAAATGTTTATATTTAAAGTGAAAATTAAATAAATAACTCAAAATTAAAATAATAAACATAATTTTTACTTTTGAAAAATAAGTGGCCAGACTACCTAAGGTATTGCATTCGAACAGAAAAACTCAATTAGGGAAAGAAAATCCCCTTAATTGGACCACCAACCTTTTTTTTTTATATACCATTGGACCACCAACTTTGAGTTGTCATATTTTGATGTTTCCCATGTATGCTTGAATTTCAAGATTCTTTCTTTGGATTGACATTTTTTTTCAATACTTAAATCTAATAAAGATTTATCAAAATGAGAAGTCATATGACCAAAATAATTAAGCAATTATAAAGATATAAATCTTCAATTTTTTTCAGACAATAAGATGGTCCAAATAGTTGACCTAATTCACCAATTTACTTGTTTTTGACTTACTCTTTGACTGACTAACTTTTAGACCAATCAATCTGCATCAAAAAATAGTTCACTCATTTCTTAGTTGCATTGATGGTTTCGCTTCATTTTTTATTACAAAAATATAAATATTAAGTAAACTTAAAAAAGAAAACAAATTTAACCTAATTATGTGAAAAAATTAATTACATATGGCATCAATATCAATATCTTATACTATCATACAAAATATAAAATTTATAGGAAGCATTACAAGTAATAAATTAGTGCCACTTTTCTGGAGCATCGTTCTTTTTTTAAATTTTTTTACACATTTTATTAGGCTTCATATATCGTTTTTTATTCTTTTAGTTTTTTTTAAATGTTTCAGTAAAATTTAAACATAAAAAAGTGCATACAATTTTAAAAATTTGAAATTATTTTCCCTTCCTCCGAAGAGAAAATTAAAATATCTAGTTGTTTTGATGACAAACATATAGGAGTATATAACAAAAGACCAACACACAAATTTTTAATGAGAAAAAAAGAAAGAAGAGTATTAATGGTGAACCATGCGTGCATGCATGCTGGCTGGGTAGCTCGCACGCTGCCACGAAGGCCACCAATTACTCAAATCTGAAATGATGAAACGCTAAACCAAAGTGTGTGCCTCTCCCTCTCTATAGTCAAATTTAATGCCTCTGAATCATGCTTCTAAGTGGGTGATGATGTGTGGTGCCACTTTAGGTTCCTAAGAACCTAACCTTAATTTGTTTCCCCCCACAACTTAAAAGCCGCAATTATGGCGCTGGAAGGAATATATCTATATATTATATTTATATATATGCATAAGAGAGGAGACATTGGTGATCACAATGAGAGCCTCATATCAGTGATTGTGAAAGGTGTGGGAACATCACCATTGAGTTTGAGGGCATGAGCACGAGCATGAGGTGGGTATATTTTCAATTCCATGCATATATATTATACTATATATTAATTAAGTGTTTTATTTAATTTATCACCATTTCAAACCACACTTTCGGCTCGAACCAAATCTCATCCATCACTCTCTTGCCATCCTTCTCCTACATATATCGATCAATTTGTTAGTTTATCACTCACTTCATCCCATAGTATAATACAATAGGAGGAGTTTCATATATATTAAGAAACATTTATTACATCTTTAAATTTCTGAAAAAAAAATCTAAAATTTTCAATTTTATCCTAATTAATTTGACCTATTTTATTAAATATAGCATAAGTTACAATACTAATAATATAATAAATGAGGGACAAAAATAATAAATTACTACGTGTTGCCTTATGTTATAGAATAAGAAAAATCTTCATTTTACCTTATAATATGAGAAGAAGGGAGTATTAATTAACCACTATCATTAGTTGTTCATTAAAAAAAAACCTATCACAATTATTAATTACATGTATAGTTGGTTGAGAACTACTCCCTCCGTTCCTTAATATAAGGGATAAATGAGGGAGTTTCTATATTTCAAAATATAAGTGACTTGGAGATTTGTCTAGTGTATTTAATGGTTTTTTTCCAAAAATACCCATAATTAAGATGTCATTTTTCTAATACAATTTATTTATATTAATTACATGATATAAAAGTTATTAACATTAAATGAGGATATTTTTGGAAACTATTTTATATTCGAGGCAAATTTATTGATTTTCTTGATATGTATGATTTTGTCTTTTATCCCTTATATTAAGGAAGAGAGGGAGAGGGTGTATGTTTTTATATGATAATTGGTGTAACACATTTTCTAATTTAATATAGAGTGGGATGACTTTGGAGAGCTTGACTTCTCTTGGCCCCCCCCTCTCCCACTATCTATGTCAATCTCTCTCCTCACAAGATGTATCATAATTCTATATGATAAATTTCTTATTTTTGGACCATGAGTTCCACATTTTATTTAGTCATAGATAATTAGATATCAAAAATTTTTTTTTATTTGAGGAAAAAAAAAAGATGAAATCATCATTGACATAAAATTCAATTCAATCCCTAAAAATTAACATTAGTGTCAGTTTTTTTTTTCTAACTTTAAAAGGGCATAAAGTAATCAAGAGTAGGGAAAATAAACAGAAGAGAAGTTAAATTTAAACACATCAAATCCTGTTACTACTCATGTTTGAAGTGCCCCTTGAGGCTGACATAGCTATTCTTCTTGCAATGAATTGAAATGGAATGGAGTATCCAAGGAAATGATCAAGAAATTGCACAACTGTTTCTGATTGGACTCATAAATGAAAATTAGTAATAAAAAAAAAGGCATTTGAAATTGAAAGACGTTTGAAGAGATGAAAAGTTGTGTTCTCATGTCAAACCAAACACTCATTTTGCCCTCTAGATATAATTAAATCTCTTTGACGGCAACCCAAATGAGGCTTTCTAGGATCCCACTACAATTTAAAGTGCTTTTTAATTGATACATCAAGGGTCCAAATAACGGAAGGAAATCCAGCAAATATTTTATATTGAACATATAAAAATAATAGAGGGAGTGGAAAAGCAAGTAAATTTATGCTCCTAAGCAGGAGTTGGGACATAGATAGATATGAATAATGAAATGTGGGTGGGGCGTGGGATTGGTGAGAAAGGAAGGAGGGGTGTTTCACTTTTGAGTGACATTCCTGTGAGGAAATGGTCCCCAAACGTAGAAATTAATGGAAAAGCAAAGGAGGGAGGAATGGAATAGTGGTACAATACGTGGTGGCTAGCTAGCTAAGTAGTAGCTAGTAGGGACTTATGTGTAGGCTTGTTGCTCCCACATATGAACTAAGGTGCACGTGTGTGATCATCATTGTACGTACGTGGTAGACCAAATTATTCTATCTCATCCACGTGCATGTACCCTCCCTTCCCCCATTCACCTTCTCTGCAAGTAAATATCCCGCATTATATTCACAATTTCTTGCGATATTGGTGTATCATTAGTAGTTGGATTTCATTTTTAAATATTTATGAGGATAATAAGTGTTTATGCAGTAGAATTACCAAATAGAAATAACTTTTTAATAAGTACTTATGTTTGAAATAAATACTTATGGAAAAAATTGATTTTTTCAACTTATGATAATCACTTATCTTCCCCTAATCACTTATTTTATTTTTCCTTCTCATTATTCACCTAATAATCACTTATTTTATTTTTCCTTCTCATTATTCACCTAATAATCACTTAAATCTCAATATTTAAATACATTTCTTTTCTCAAAATCACTTATGAGGTAAAAATATCCAAACACAAATCACTTTTAGCATAATCACTTATGAATAATCATTTATCCTTATAATCACTTATACATAATCTAATCCAAACACACCCTAAATGGTTACAGTGTGGTATTAAACTCATCGTGGTTAAACTACTGCTCCCCCATAGCAAAATATAAATTCTATTTCACTAATTATATATACACTAAGAAATGTAGTTTTACGCATTAAATTTGTTAAAAAATATATTATTTTTTAATAGTATCTTCATTTAATGCATTACATTTAAAATCTATTATATTTCTTACATTTAATTATAGATAAGCGTAAAATAGGAAAAAGAACATTTAATATCTAGAAATTACCAAATTGGACTTATATTTTATATTAAAACAAACTTTTGAAATATGATTTATATTTTGAATTTGAGAGAGTATATTTTAATTATATACTAACTATTTTAAATAAGAAAATTAAAAAATAATAACAATATATAAAAAATTGATTTAAAATATATAAAAACAATAATAAAAATAATACTCATAGCAGCTGATTATAAGAGTTTTGTCATTGTCTTCCAAGGAGTATATGAGGCTAATGGTTTTCAAAGATAGATAGCATCACTAGGAATCTTTGGGCATAATTGATTTCCATTTTCTGAAAACTTTTTTTTAAATAAAAAATAAAAAAAACATGAAATTTTATTTGGATAACTGTTTTTTATTTACTTATTCTGAAAACTTGTTTCAGTTTTCAGTTTATAAAATAGAAAAATTAAGAATAACTGAGAGTTATTTTTATTCTGATTCGATGGACAAGATATTTTTACTCATAAGAAAAGTACAACTTTGTGTCATTTTGTTTTAAAATGTCTGAAGGTTTTGTTTTAAAATGTCTCAATATGATGATGATAAAAAATATACCCTTATATATCTTTTTAAAAGTTAAAGATAACATTAATTATTTTTTTATTTATCTATTTATTGAATAATATATTAGAAAATTTACAATAAATTCTAATATATTAATTATATTTCTTAATCTGAGTGCTAAAATCTTAAATAACATATAAAAAAATAAAAATAATATTTAAAGCCTACTAATATAATAAGGATTCACATTAAATTAGACTTTTTAAAATGACTAAACCTGAGCTTGAAAAAAACTTATTATGGCCAACAGACCAAACTTATACTTTAGGCCTATAATAAAAGTTTGACATGACGTGAGCTACTTCCTACTGATATTTAATATAAGATTATTGGCAAATTTGATCATGTAGACTTAACTGGGGTTTGTTTTTCCGCACAAAGTTGGTGTTTAAATGTTGGTTCCCAAGCAGAATATAATGACAAATGAAATATTATCATACAAGAACAAAAAAAAATTTCTAGTCAATATCTATGGAAGTTGATTTTGTAATAGGCTAAAAATAATCACAAGAATAATTATTTTAAAATTTGTTGGGGGTTTTTTTGGCCAAAAATTTGTTGGAGTATAAGATAACAAATTTAGTAAGATGCATTTAAAAATCAATTGTGGCTATTGCTTTGTAATTTTTAACGTTGTTTCAAAAACCAAAGTCACTTCCGTTCAAATGCAACTGAGGCCACAATTCCTATTTTTCCCTTTTCCCTCTTATCTTCCTAAACATTGTCCAATATTTCTGTGCATGATCAGGATTTATCTTTTGAAATATTTAATCAGCACTTGCATTTGCAAAATTTTCAAATGGTCCCTAAAGATTTTTATTTTTAATCAAAGGGAGACCATATATTGGCTATTTTCAAATGGTCCCTAAAGAATTTTATGCTCCACCTAACCCATGCTCTCATCTCCATCACTTCCTTGTTGCATCATATTTATGGCAATGTGTTGGAATCTTGGAGGGCGATGCGACAATAGAATATTCAAAACTCTAAAACATAAGGATTTTGAATCTTTTCACTTATATTTCTTTTCTCTAGTTCAATTTTATTCATTATAAAACTTCTTACCACTCTTTAATTACAGTTTTTCTATTCCAAATGATATGCCAATGCAAGCTTCAATCAATTTGGGTCAACATCTTCATACACATTTCCAATTCAACTGGGCTTCTTGACTCATTTAACTCAAGTTAGGCTTCCATCCATTTGGGTATTTTCTTTTTTGACCTTCCAAATGGAAAGACTCTCATCCACTTGGTTTTTTTTTCTCCTTCCAAGTGGCAGGCACTGTGGCCATTGTACAAGTTTCCTAATGGGCTTTGGGAAGAAGTGTATTAGTGAGTTTTGATATCACAACTTGATCCAAAAACATTGGGTCCGTTTAGTTCTTCATTTTATAAAATTAAGTTAAGATAAATGAAGTTTGTAAAAATAAAGTTTAAATAAAGTAAGTTTGTTGGAAGTTGTTATGTTTGGATATTCTTTTTGTAAAAGTAAGTTTGACAAAAAATCTGTTTGGATGATAAGGGTTAAAAGTATTTTTAGATATATAATATAGAGTAAATTTGTTTCTCCTTTTCCAAAACCCACGTTTTGTTAAAGGAAAAGTAACTTTTTCCCTCCTTTTCCAAAATTACAGTTTAACCCACTTTTCATTTTTTAAAAAATCAATTTGTGTTTCACCTGTGTTTAACCAAATACATCTTTTAAAAAACAATTGTTGAAAATCATGATTTCTTTTTCAAAACGGACAACAAAACAGGCACTTCACATAATGAATGGATCTTTCCACTTAAATAGTGTTTCTCTAATTTAATTTGATCTAACATGGACTTTTTTTCTCAACCTTTTAATTCACTTAACTCACATTTGACCCCAATAGTATCCAAGATTTCTTCCTCCTTCATTTATTCTCCCTCCCGAAAATTTTTACTCCCACGTTGATTTGTTAACTAGGGTTGTGTTTCAGGTTGGGTATTAAATTTCTTCTGCCCTTGATCTCTTTATTTCCGAGTTAATCATATAATTTTGTTGGGTCTATTGAGAAATGTGATATTGTGTAGTGCATATTTTTTCCAAGAGATTTTGTGTGAAGAATCCTAAAACCTATACACAAACACATCCCATTTCTTACTAAATTTTAACTTTGTGATTTTGCATTAAGTGAAAATCATATAAAAATGCTTTTTATTTCAAAAGTGACTTTTAGTTAAGTAGAAACTATTTAAAATAGCATATCACAATATAACTAGAAATTAACTTTTTTCCATATTTTGATTATTTTTAAATACTTAAACAAATACCTTAAAACTTTTCAAAAGTTCTTTTTTATTAAAAGAAGCTTAAATAAATGGGTTCATAATCTCCTAAGGTAAGTTCTAAACTAGCAAACGATGATTCTAATTTTTGTACTTTTAATTATTTCTTATTTTATTGCTGGAAAGTGGTAGATAACATAAAAATCACTTGTCAGTACTCATTTGAATTATCTTTTCATAAAATATTTATTAGAATAATTATAGTTTATAAAAATAATAAAATTTAGATAAAAATAGAAAAATTTATCATAAATATATTTAAATAAAAAATAAAAAAAAATAATTAGAAATTATAATTTAATTTAATAAAAATAAATCAACCAAATCAGCCGGAAATTTTTTTATAAATTTTGTATGCCTTCTATGTTAATAAATTTGCTTTTCTTAAAAACTAGCAAACGAAGGTACTAGACTTCTAGTGATGTGCTTTGTTATAACTTATACTAGATATTCGTTTAAATTTATTTTTAAAATTTTATGTTTAATTTTATGTGATCGTTTTCTTTTCACTGAAAAAAAATGAATGAGAGAAGTGTATTTATCATCGTTCTCTCGGTTTACTTGAGAAGTGTATTTGAATGAGAGAAATAATTGTGCCTAGCACGCTTATGATAATAGGGATCAGCGGTCTATTAATGAGTTGTCAAATCAATTACTTCATTTCTCTTTTGCCGTGGATATATGTTTTTTATTTTCTCGTTTTATTACGATTTCGGATTTAAGCTATAAAAAATAAATATAAAGCGTGCTAAGTGAATAGTGCAAACCAATTTTATATTGCTTTAGTACGGAATGAATCTCAAATTTTGTGAAGTTTAAAAAAGAGGCATACTTTTGTTTTATTAGATAAGATTAACGAATTAAAAATTAGTCCGGTGATTAAATTGGATGAGATAAATATTTCAGGTTTAGTGGATTAGGTCAGATATAAATAAATTAATATATTTTTAATAATATAAATAAAAAATATAAAAAATATTTATCTATTATTATAAAATTAACATTTATTTTAGAATAAAAAATAAATTTAATAATATATAAAAAATTAAAAATATTATTAATAAGTTTTACAACCTAATATTAAAATCTAAACAAGTTAATATTCATTTATAATTATATTTTGAATTCAAAATAATTAATTGATATTTTATTTTTATCTTATTTTTTAATTAAATTTATCATTATTAATAATTATGTATTATAATAATACTTATAATATATTATAATATAGAAAGAAAAAAATTTATACTAAAAATAATGCTACTTAGTACTAAAAATAATATTATTTTATTTTAAAAAAATTTTAAAAAAAAAGGCCAGACTGGTTCAAACAAGTTTTGTACTGGTTTTGATCGGTTTGACCGGTTCCCACCAATTATAAAATCCTCCGATTTCCATCTGCTACAAGACCGGACCAGGGCCGATTTCTGATCAGATCGGTCAAACCGGCCGGTTCGATCTGATTTTTTGTTCACTAGATAAGATAGGGGCAAACTTAACATTTGATGCTGATGGGAACTAATTAACCTGCAACCTTGTAAACTTCCATTAGATTAAGAATAGTAAGTTTCATGCCATTTGATTTCAATAGGCTTCATAGTTTCAATATAGTTTCTTTGGACTCCTTTACAATGTGCTTGGTTAGAAAATTTTGAGGGTTTTTTTTAAAGGGAGGGAATTCCCTACTTATTTAGTTCAAAAAATTAAAGGTAATTAATGTCTCCAATTTTTTACCCCATCCCAATTTTAAAATTCTTTAAATTGAGGTGTTTTTTAGAAAATAGAGTATTTATTACTTAATTCCTCATTTTCTTTTTGAATTAAATAAAATTTTATTAAAATTTTTTTAATTTTCTCCCCTCCAATCCTGTGAAATAAGAAAATTTTAAGATCTTTTTAGTTTTCTTGATTAAAAATTGCTCAAATTTTTCCATTTTAATCCTCTCAGTTGAACCAAATAGAAATAGCAATTTTTTTTCTTTTTAAATCAAGGATTTCGTCAACTGAAGTGGCACTTTTTTTCTTTTTCTCTTAAGGCTTAAATATCCACTCAAGCGAACAAAGGCCCATATGCAAAGGCGGACCTACATTATAACTAGAGGGGGCAGATGCACCATCAGCTTGTGAAAATTATTTGTTATTCATGTAAAAATTGATATATTGACCCCATTTATTTTAAAATACCATTAAACCTATCATCAACACTAATATTTTGAACTCATTAACTCTATTATTTTAAACTCAGCCCATTAGATACAACTCATAATTTTAAATCCACTCATCTTAGAAACTCAAATAATTCCTATAAAAATTGTGAAGATTGTGAAACTTTGATTATGTAATTGACTAGGAGATATATTGACGTGTGATTGTCGAGTAACTTATATGAAAAATTGTAACATATATAATATATTTAATTTTATACATAAAAATTTCATATGATTTTAACATATTTTTATATAAGGAAAAAGACAACTTTTAGTCCCCAAAGTTTTACCTTGTTTTGAAATTAGTCCCCAAAAATTGAACTTTTTTAAGTGGATCCCTGAATTTTCAGCGGTTGAAGCCATTAGTCCTTGTGGTTCCATATATTGAAGCAATGACCACTAACTCTGTTAGCATTGCCGAGATGGCTAATAGTGTGCATATGTGGAAGATGATGAGGACTACTACAAGTGACACACCATTTGATGACAAAGCGCAGAAATTGCCTCCTTCCATTAGAAGCAAAAATCGTGGAGACTAGGTATTTTGTGTTTTCTTTGCACGATGTCAAATGGGTGAAGGGGTGACTAGCTAAGAGAGCTTTAATCATTGAAAGAGCTACTACAAGTTTACCATTGCAAACCACTAGGAATATTTGAGAACCAGTCTAAATACACATATGCCTTCTTCTATTTGATTCCATGAAACAAGAAAAAAGATTTTTTTTTTAAAGCTTTCTTGATATTTTTTGATAGGAAAGATTAGCTTCTGCCACTGTTTTAAGAGGCAAGACCAATTCAAAAACTAAAGAGGTATACATTTTTGAAGTCATGCATTTGTTGTTTTGGGTTTTGCCATGTCTTATCTTGTGAGGTTGAACTTTTGAAGGTACAATAATTTTAAACACATACATAAGATAGTATATATAATGAACATATGTAGTTAGTTATATGGACTTTTGAACACAAGCAACGTGTCATTTTTAGAACCAATGACATATACTTTACTATTATTTGTAACTCACATGTTGATGCATTAACTTAATGTTTGCTATTATTTGCTGGTTTAATATTTATCTTATTACCCAGCTCTCCCATAGTAAGATACATGTATTACAAGTTTTACTACTTTTTAGGTGCTAGAGTTGCTTATTAGCTGAATGTATTGTTTATTAGCTGAATATATTTTACCTTTCCATCACCATTAATTAGACTTTGGAATTCTACTACTTATTGACCTCACATTCACACCCATGGCTCAATGAAATTCATAGGTGTCTAAGTTTACAATATTCTTTTCCTTTGACTGCTCAAAGTGTTTGAGAAATTATGTTCTCTCAATTGCACAGAAGATTACAAAATCAGCAAAAAATATATATATGGTAAGGTCATTGACTAGCAGATAACGGGTGTTCAATCCTAAGAAAAATATATAGAAAGATCATCATTAGAGGAAGAGGAAGACGATTATAAAGCAAGTAACATAGAACCTTTAGGCTTTAGCATTAGACTCAAAAGCCAAATCATGGCACTCTCTCCCTAATACGATGAGAGGAAAAATCTAGTCGATTTTTCAATTGTATATTATAGTTTAAGATCTATGTGGCTCTTTTTTTTTTTTGGATAGTTGATAAAGGTGTAGTGAGATTTGAGTAGTAATTAGAGTTCAAACTCTTACAATAAAAAATGAGTCATTTTACCTTTGAAGTTGTTTTAATTTTTCTTTTTCAACCGTTAGAAAAGATCTCTTTACGCATAACTTTCACAATTTCAATCATAGTTCATAATATTTATAATAGTAATTTATATTCATAACAATAAACATAAAACAAAACCTGAATTAAAAAAGAAAGCCATAAACCAAAACTAGAAAATTGAACCACTAGCAGCAACTTGGACAAGTGGTGATGGAGCTTATAACAAATGGAAATGCATAATGTTTGGATGAAGTTAAAAGCCCATCGGTTGAAGTATAATGGTGAAATCAATCATTTCATATTATTGTTCTTAAAATCAGCTAGGCATGAATTTGATGAATAAATAACTTATAAATTATACAATTTATTGTAAATTTAATTAAATGTATGGAACATTTTTTTAAAAATATTTTTAAAATTAAATCATAATTTATTATCTTATCATAATTATATCATGATTAAATTATCAAAAATTTTATATTTGAAATTTTATGTATTTAACTTTTAATATTTATTATTAGAATTAAAATATTTAATAAAAAATTTATATTTTTTAAGATATTTGAGGAATCTTAAATTAAAAATAAAAATACTCACAGGTAAGAGTATCAAAAGATCATTATCAAATGATAAAGATGAAGATTATAAAGCAAGTGACATAGAACGTCTAGCATGCGATTTCATAGACCCTGCTGAACGTCAGAAATACTGAAGACAAACTCAAGCCAAATCGCAGTACTCTCTCTGGAGTCTCTTACACAAGGCCGATAAAATGAGAGGGAAACTATAATTGATTTCTCATTCAGTTTAAGATTTATGTGGCTCTTTTTTTTTTTTTTTTTGGGAATCAACACTTTTACCTTTTGAGTAGGGATGTATATAAAGACTAAGTAAATCGAATTGATAGTCAACCCAATACATGGTCTTTATAAAATTGAGCAAATCTAGATCAACCCGGCATATAAAATTGGGATTGGCTCTGTTTTAAAAAATATTTCAAAATAAAATAAAATTAATTTTATTTCTTAATAAAAATATAATTATATTCATCTAAAATATATATTTTTTAAAAATAATATTATAATAAAAAATAATATTTGTTAAAATTATAAATACTCAATAATTATGTATTATTTTTATACAATATTAGTAAATCAATTTAAAATTTTAAATAAAATTAAAAGATTGAATTTTAAAAAATATTCACAATAATGATATAATTAATTTATTACATATAATATATTAAAAAAAATATCATATAAAAATAATATTTATAAGTTTTTAAAAAATATATAAAAATTATATATATAATGGGGCCAAGCAAGACCATGTTCAATCTTAACCCGGTATCCAATCTGAGCCGAACTCCAAGACCAATCAGGTATATCAGGTATGATCGGATCTACCAGGTTATCAGATTGGTTAAACACCCCTACTTTTGAGTAAAACTTTTAGCTATCAACTTAGTCTTAAAAAGATTAGACATTAGGACTAGCTTACATGATGAGAGGAGAGTTGAGCGAGTAAATCTTTACGCCAATGGCAAATCTCGATTACATAAGTTCAACGAATCTTGTATTTTGAAAAAATAGTTAACTTCTACGATATGTATCATAAATTTAGAATTTGTTTGAATGTGCTCTCTATTTTAATATTTTCAAAATAGTTTTGTATTATTATTTTTTAGAATAAATTTTAAAAATAAGAAAAATAAAAAAATTATTTGAATAACTGTTATCAAAATTATAATTAACAAGTGTTAAATGAATTATTTAAAATTTATAACTTTACCATTAATGAGGTGGGATTTTCCGTATTTTCTTATATTTTCCAAAATAAAAAATACATAGCACCTTAAAGATGTTTTGAGCTTTTTATTCTTTTATTTTCTGTTTTCCAAAATATTTTATGAAAAACTGACTTATCAAACAAATTCTTTTGTTTTTCTATTTTTAAAAACAAAAAAACTGTTCTGAAAATATGAATCATATGAATCCTTAATTTTTTATCTCATTTCTTACCAATTTAGATACAATATAAAAATATATATAGGTAATATTCAATTGATCTCAAATATAAATAAATTTTGAAGGGGAGGGTTAGTCTAAATACTTTTTCTTTGAATCTTTTCTATACTTTCACTCAATATCTCTTCATACATAATTTCATATGTTGGTTTAATTTAAATAGTACTTCATCTACTTCTTAATATAAGGGACAATAGACAAAATTATACAGACAAAGGAAAATATTAAATTTGTATAAAATACAAAATAATTTCTAGAAATATCCACATTTAATGTTAATAACTTTTACATCATTTAATTAATAAAAAATTCCAAAATTTAATAAACAAAATCATTTCTTCAATGCCAATTTAAGGGAGTCTTGTTAATTCCCCAACTTGAGGGAATACAAAATTGTTTCCCACCAAATTTAAAGTGAAAAACCACGGGTGGGTAAATTCTTATTTTAGCGGCAAAAAATGAAGCATTATCTTCTTTAATGCCGTTCTTCATCGGCGAGCAAAAGCAAACCACTCCCAAACATCAATATCAGCCATCGGCATGCCTCTAGACGTAGACCCAAAATCCCTTTCCATAACCCCGACACAGATGACGGCAAGACTCCTCTCCTAGACCTTAATAGCAGCACAATGTTAGAGATTTCAAAAAACAAAGCAATTACTCGTGACCTCAACTTAAATGTTGCTACATGGGTTGAAGATGATAGCTACTTAGACGACATCAATGAAACAAAGGAAACATCACAAGTAGTTAAAATTGAGCATCATGGTGGCTTTCTTTTTTGTGATCTTCATTCTGGGCATTTAAAAAAAATTAAAATTGAGCAACATTATGGCATCGATTAATTTCTGGGCTATGTTTTTTTGACACAGGACTTCCATTAAACTCCTCTAAAATTTTTATTTCATCTTCCCCTTTTTATATGCCTCTAACTCTGAGAATCCCCTATTCGCTCATTCCATCTTCCCATAGTAATCTTTAATGATGGTATCGTGAGAAATTTCTATAATTTGCATTAACGGTGATTTTTGTTGCTTTGATATGCTATGGCCCTCTTGGATTTTTTTGTTATGTAACTATATATGGTCACTATTTTTCTTTTTGTTCCTTGAAGAAGCCATGGTTATGCAAGTTATGACAATGAGAACCATGAGTCTCAAAGACCTGTAGACTCTTTGGATGAAATACAGGACAATGATAATGGTAATTACTTTAATGGACATAATGCTAAACACATGATGCACTGGTAAAATGATTTCAAACCACGTACATTGGTAAATGGTTGCTAACACCTATATCTAAACAAAATCGAACCCATATTTGATTGCCATTATGCTAAAGATGTAACACCAAGTATGAAAGATATTGGTAAATAGTTGCAAATCTCATTTCATGGTAGTATTATGGAGTTGGTTTTTTCTTTTTATTCTTATCAGATGTAGTTCAAGATGAAATGGGAAGAACTTCCAAACAACATGGCTTCTTAACAAATGAACAGAGAAGGGCCATATGTCATTTGTTGGAGTAGTCAATCAATGATGGACAACTAGAACCAGGGACAATAATAGGGGTGACTTCATTATATTCTGTTAGAAGATCTGTCATTTATCACATCTGGAGCCAATATAAGGAACTCGATGATGCTTCTCATAGGAAAACAAGAAATTGTGGACAGAAAAGAGTTCAATTTGACCTTGAGTGAGTTCGAGATGTTCCACTATCAAAGCGAAGTACGCGTGATTCTCTAGCTTGTGCTTTGGAGATTAGCAAGACATCCCTGTTTAGATTTAAAAGAGATGGAGCTGTTCAACACCAATCGAGTACAATAAGACCTTACTTGAAAGAAGAGAACATGATAGCTCGTCTAAGGTTTTACCTGTCCATGATTGAAGATATCAACTTACCTCATGAACCTAAGTTCAAATCAATGCATAATATCATTCACATATATGAGAAATGGTTCTATATGACCAAAAAATCTACAAACTATTACTTGTTTGCAAATGAGGAAGAGCCACACTGTACATGTAAGAGGAAAACTTCATTGGGAAGGTCATGTTCTTAGTTGCAATTGCTTGACCACGATTTGATGACAATAGGAATGATACCTTCTCAGGAAAGATTAGTGTGTTACCTTTTGTAACAAAAGGTCATGCAAGAAGGACAAGTGTTAACAGACCTGCAGGGACACTCGAAAGGAAACCTATGACTTCTCTGAATAGAGAGATCAGTAAAATGTTTCTAATTGATAAGGTCTTACTTGCCATTAAAGAAAAATGACCACGAGGTGATCTAGGCAAGACAATTTTCATACAACAAGATAATACATCATGTCACATTGATGAACATGATGAAGAATTTCTTGTAGCAGCCACTAAAGGTGGGTTTTGACATTCGTTTGACCTGTCAACCACCAAATTTACCAGATTTGAATGTCTTAGATCTAGGTTTCATTGCAGCAAAATCAAGCTACTAAGACAATTGATGAGCTAATAGATGCAATGGTTAAATCCTTTAATGCTTTTTCTACACAAGATTCAAACAAAATTTTTCTTACACTATGGTTGAAATAATGGACAATAAAGGATCAAATAATTAAAGAATTCCTTACACAAAGAAAGATAAGATGCAAAAGAAGGGTGGATTGCCAACTCAACGCCGATGTGATTGTTCATTACTTAAAAAGGTCTTGAACTACCTACAAAATGTTGATGCATCATGAGCAAAATAAGGTAATTACAGAAGATTATTTGGTTCTCATATAAGATTACTTGGTTTTTAGACTGTTCAAAATAGCATGTGGCACTCTAGATTCCAGCAACTATTTCTCATTCTAAGCTATAATAGACTGATTGAAGAAGTGGTTGTGATTAGCACAGGGACAACTAGTAATTTGCAAAAAGATTTTGCAACATAAGGCACAGCTGATAATTTTTTTTTAGTTCATTTAGTTTTCTACTAACAATCAATTTTGTTTTACTTGGCAGGTTGAAGAAAATGGCCATGATTATTCATATATGAGCTAGTAAGATTATTATTCCTGTCACTTGATTAATTTTTTTGGTTTTGTGGGTGGCATACAAGTGTGTTCATTCAGCATACAATTGTGATGATCCCTATCATCAAGATGCCTTCTCTTAAACACATTTCAATTCTCAAGCATTGAAGGAAGCTAGGTTGAAAAATATGGCCAAAGTTTGTTTATTTGTTTCAATCACATTTAATTCTTAAATGGAACCAAGTCGCTGTGTTTTGTTTCTCTCAGTCACATTTTAGTTCTCAAACATTGAAGAAAGCTAGGTTGAAAAATATAGCTGAAGTTGTTTTGTTTGTTTCAATCACATGTTCTTAAATAGAACCAAGTAGCTGTGTTTTGTTTCTCTCAATTACATTTTAGTTCTCAAATGTTGAAGGAAGCTAGGTTGAAAAATATGACCAATTGTCAACTATCTTGCTTAAATAAATTTGCTACACCCTGATCTTGCTTAAATAAATGTGTTTTGTTTCTTATATTTTGTTCTTGTTGTTTGGTTTGTTTCAATCACATTTAGTAACACGTTTATTTAAATGAAGGATTGAACCTTCTATATGTGAAATGTAATGCAAATGCATGAAAATAAATTTTTAGATTTATCCCTTTTTTATGTCTTATTAAATAATAATTCAATGTATTATGTTATGCAGTAACAATGAGCTTTCCAATTCAATACCTAACATATGTATCAAATACTAATTGGGTCCTGGCTTTTGTATGCATAAAAAATACATTACTAAATTATAACAACCATATTAGTTACTTAATCAATTGCCATTTCTCAAGCTTGTTGATTAGTAGTTGTTGATGTTTAATGTTGCAGATTTATATTATCATGTGTGATAGTTGAAATTGATGGCTATATTTCTAACCTTAATTATTCATGATCTCAATTCTTTCTTTATCACTCCATAGTGATATTTCCTGTACATGAATGTTCTCTCTTCTTGTATCAATTAACAAATGTATAATATATGTTGGTTTCTCCTATTAGAATAGACACTATCTTTTATTTGTGATATAAATTGTGAATGTGTCTTTTATTTGTATGCTTATGTTCTAACTATATCTTCTATATATGAGTTGCTACATGACAAGTTTGGTGAAAAAAAGTGTAATAGATTTATAGTTTAAAGCATAATGCAGACCACTTTTATATTTATATTTTCTTCATTTAACAGAGTCAAGGAGGCAGCTTAATCAACTTGAGACTAATAGCCATGAGGGATTAGACAAAAAAACAGCAACAGAAAAGTTGACCATCTAGATGTGCATATTACCAATGCAAACTTTAAACCTAATATGGTTAGTAGAAATTATCTATATAAATCTTCAGCATAGGCAAAATCATTTTGTTCATCTCCTCATTTTCATAACCGAAGTCATGGCCTTCAGGCGGGTATTTGTTTAGGTCAAATAGGTGCTTACCATTCATACAACTCAATTTAGCATGTACTCTGACATTTCCTTCTTTAGATGTCTATCCTTCCAACATCTCCTCATGCTCTGAATGCTGAACTACATCAACTAACTTAAAGCAACCTCTGAATCTTGATCCATGTTTTCAGGAAATTTGTTCAGGTCAAAAAAATGCTCATGTTTTTGTGATTTCACTTCACCAGAACATATGCTTTCTTCATTGTCGTCTGAGTGGTCTTCCTTCTCCAATGAATCCTTAACGATGCAAGCCATTAAATCAACATCTTTCTTTGAATCATGACCAAAGTTCATCGAAAGATGGAGCATGACTTCCTCTTGCCATATGCTTACGTGTCTCACCTCTGCCTACAATTGGGACACCAACGTCTATTGGAAATGGATTCTCAACGCAATGGGTATCGTGTTTAAAGACACTAATGAAGACTTTTGGCACCAAGTATCAAAGCAACCACTGTAACCATAGGCCATAAAAGCCACATGTTGTAAGAACTCTCTCTCACTATTATTGTATCATAGAAGTGAAGAGTTTCCTCGTGAATATGGAAATTCAGATAGTATGTAATTTTCTCTGTCATTCTATCTCAATTAAGGGTTAATTAGGGACAGTTTTGGAAAAAATTATTAAATTCACCGGACAAACCCCATGTTCCTTATATTTTGAAATATCGAAACTCTCACAGTTGTCCCTTTTATTAAGGAACGAAAGAAGTATAAATTCACTGATTATTATTTTGTACCAGATATACTATTCATTTTAATAATGACCATAAATAAGTATTATGAATTTTTTTAAAAAAAATTCTACTCATAATAATAAATATAAACTAGTAAATCAAATATATTATTCATTTATAAATTATTTTCTAAATTGTTCAATTACAATCATTGATGAAAGTTGCATATAAAAAGAAGTATTAAGAAAAGTAAAGAGAGATTTAAATCTCAGGAAATACTTTATAAGAAAAAAAATAAATTTTGTAGTAATAAATGTGATATTCTCAAAGTAACCCTTATCAAATTAATGAGTATTAGTTAATTTAGCACAAAGGAAATGACTATTAATTAAAGGCAATTAAGAAAAAAAGTATTAGCATTTTAACGAGGTTTGTATGAACAAATTATATTCAAAATCAATGTATATACGCTTAACAATATAAAAGCCCAACAAACAAAAGCTTTGTCAAGGAGCACAAACATCAATATATATATCTAATAAACCACAAAATACAAATATTTTTAATTATTTTATGTAAGTCATTGATCAAAACCACACACTCCATTGTCCCATTTTGTCTATGGTTTTAATGTTTTTTTACGTAAATCAATAAAATTATTAAATAACATAAATTATAGTAAAATTTAATGATATTTTACTAAAATATCTTTGAATTAAATGCTTATATTCCATCTAGTATTACTTTTAATGAAGATAAAACAGTAAAAATGATAATTAATGTTTTATTTGTAACGTAAAATAATAGATAAATTGAAATATTTAAAATTTTCTAAAATGACATATAAAATGGAACAGAAATATATTATTCTACACTTATGAATGAAATTCTTTAAAAGTACAACACATTTTTTATTCTTAAATGTAAAAACTTCATCAACCACCCCATCTAGAAGAAACTAAAGACCCGTTTGGTTTAATTATGGGAAGAGAGTATGTGATGTGATTCTTGTTACATTACATGAATGGGCATATTTAGTTACGCAAAACTTAGGTAACAAGAATTATATTATTACCTCAAATTAGGTAATCTTTTTCACTTTCAAAAAGCTATGTGATAAAGATACATGGCCATAATTAATTGTAAAAAGACTAAAATACCTTTCACAAAATGAAAAATACTCATCCATCATCAGCTACCACTACTACTGTGGGTCACTAGTTGCCAGATGATGCCACTAGTTGGCAAACACCTTGACAATATTACCATCGTTAATCACTAGCCACCATCACCACTACTGCCATTAATCATCAACCATCGCCGCCGCCGTCATTGATTACCGATCATCGGCCACTATCACCATCACGTCTAGTCACTAAACACGTCACCACCACCGATTATCGATTGCCATTACTACTGTCAATCACTGGTCACCACTGCTGCATTTGCCATGGCTGATCATTGAACACCACTTGTTGCTGTTTACCATCACCATTGTCTATCATCGATTGCCACCACCATCAGTTATCAGCTGCCACCATTGCCGTTGGCATATCCACCACCACCAAGCACTACCACTTTGAGACAATTTAGATTTTTTCTAATTATTTATATTTAATTAAATATAAACATTAAATTTATTTCTCATACCTCCGATATCAAGCCAAAAAATATACATATAGTAATCATTCTGTTACATTACACTAATTGCACCACATTACATCATCCTTGTAATTGAAGGTTCTAAAATCACAATCCTCAAGACGTTTATGCCTCACTTTCTTGACGAAACAAAATGTAATTGAATCATCTGTTGTAGATCAACAAAGAACAACATGTAATTGAAGGTAACATTTGATGGAACAAATCTCATATGTTCCTACATCGATATATCCTTGTGTTTTAAAGAAGCATTTTTTACTTGCATAGCACCACAATCCTCTGCTAACTATTGCAATTAATGCCTTGCAAAGTATTCTCAGAGTCCATTGCAAAATATCCTCATGATTTAATACTCTCCTGTTCATATTTTTTGAAGTTTAAGGTTTTTCTACACAAATTAAAAAATCTATTATAAAACATTAAAATCTAAATAAGCCATACTATTCATTAGCCTAAAGTTTTGGCTTATCTTTGGGCTCCATGCTAACTCCATTTTTTTATTAGATAATATATATATATATATATCTTAATTTAATTTATTAGATAATATATTCCCAAATATGCTTTCTATTTAATTTGGTCTACAAGCTTCACTTTCCAATGTCCAAATTCTATTCTCATGAAGGATTGTCTTCCTTGGTAATAGATGGCACACTTCCCAATGTTGGCCATGTTGGAAATTGCCTTCGTTGGAAAGAATCCAAGTTTTAATTTGTATTCGCTACATTGGCAGAAATTTTGAATTTTGAATTTAATGGAATTCATCTATTTATAATGTGGATGTCGGTGAACATCAACAACTAAAACAATGCCAAATGAATCGTTACTTTCAGGAGGATGAAATCATTACTTCCACCCCAAATGAATCGTTGCAGTTCATTAGTGTTGCAAGTAGTGGCCTTATCTTCTACACTCTCAATCCCAATGCCATCTCCCTTGAAACCTCAAAGGGGGTTGGAGAGATTGATATGATGACGGATGATATTTCCAAGTCAGAATAGCCTGTGGTTTCGGAGAGCATCAATTGGAAGAGTGATTCTGAGACTCCTTTTGTGAGAAAGGTGGTTAGAGAGACCTTAACAAATGGCTTTGGTGATGATCTAAAGCTTTTGGTCATCACTATTCATACCATTATTCTAGATTTTGGCTTTGTTCTTGTAGACCATGGTTTAGGTATGGCAGTGGGCTTCTCATATATTTTGGATCAGTGGCCATTAGTGGCAGCAACCTAGACCTTATCTATAAGATACACGATTTTAAAAATTCTAACGAATACTTTTTCTAATTCCATCGAATCTGTGGTCATGAAGTTTCAGAATTTGGGGCCCTTTTTTAATATTTATGGGTCCTTGTCTATGAGGGTCTCTGGGTTGCATGGACTAAGCTTTGGTAAACATATATTCGCTCATGCTTTAGAGTTGTTGATGTTGGCAAAGACTAATTTGAATGATCATAGCACAAATCCTGAGGTTTTCCCTCCCCTATTTATGGAGAATGGTGAAAGGTGAGCTTGCAATGCCTCAATTGATCTTTGTGCAAAGGGTAGATTGAGACCTCCCTCATGCTTTATGCGTCTCCCAACAGAACTCAAACTCAAGATTTTGGAGCATCTTCATGGTGTTAATATTGCCAAAGTGGCTTGCACATGATCAGAAATGAGATATTTGTCTACAGGTAATGACTTGTGGAAGCAGAAATATGAGGAGCTAGTTGGAGGATGGAAAATAGGAGTACGAACACTTGATTATAAGTGTTGGTTTGCAAATGAGTGGTTGTTTGCCTTCAAATCGGCTTCTTAGTACCTGTTTGGTTCATCTTTTCATAAAAGAAACCATGATTTTCAACCATATTTTTCTAAGAAGATGTGTTTGGTTAAACACAAGCTATCTTTTTGAAAAATGAAAAATGGGTTAAACTATAGTTTTGAAAATGAGGGGAAAAGTTAATTTTCCTTTAATAAAACATGAGTTTTGAAAAAGGAGAAGCAAATTTACTCTATATTATACATCTAAAAGTATTTTTAAGCTTTATCATTTAAACAGATTTTTTGTCAAACTTACTTTTACAAAAAGAATATCCAAATATAATAACTTATAACAAACTTACTTTATTTAAATTTTATTTTCATAAATTTCATTTATTTTAACTTAAAACGAACATTCCTTCTCTTTAGCCACACTAGGCAAATCATTAATCCAAACCCACATCCAACATTTTCCTACCCATTTCCACTTGATAGACCTAGGATTTTGGGTTCTCCTTTTGAACAACATGACTTGCCTATGCCTTCAATTTTGGGTCCTCCTACTTTTGAGCAACCTAATTTGCCTAGACCTACATTTTTTTTTGCCACACTAGATCTACAATTTTTGTTCCTCCTCCTTTTGGACAACCTGGTTTGCCGCCCATCCCTCTGTTTGTGATCTTCACTGATGACTAATCTGCTGACTAATGATTTTCTAGTTGTAAGTTTGTTTTTATCACTTATGTTGACTTTTTGGCTTGTATATGTTGCTTTGCTGTGTGTGGCAAATAGACTTCTTTGAAAAAAAAGAAGCTTTTTTATTTGCTTGTTTGGCTGTGCTTTTGAGCAAATTATAATAGAAAAATAAAGTACTTATTAAAATATAAGATGTAAGAACTTATTTATCAAAATATGATGCAGAAAGTTGACCAGTTAAAACTTAATGATGTTAATTATGAAGAAGTCGAATATCATATGACATATATGATTGGCTTATTTTTTTAAAAATTCCAAAAACAAAATACCAACGTCGAACACCTTGCTAAATCCACTTGTTTTGCATTTTGTTTAATATTGATAGTTTGATTGGACGTTCCTGCAGAGGGCAGACGTCTCTTCAATCTTAATTTGTTTTTTATTTGTCAAGGAGGTCGAGTGCTACTTCTTTAATATTTTCTTTTTAAAAAAACAATGAAAGAAGTTGTATACTGTGTATTGGACTTCTTTCACTATATAGTTTTTTAAAAAAAAAAAAGAAGTTTCCTTTATAATTATTATTTTTTTAAATAAAGTCACTTTAACTTCACTTTTTCATTACAATTTAATGAAAAAATCAATGATTATTAAAAAAGACAAAATTTTAATTGAACTATATAAAATAATATTAATTAATAATTTATAAATAATAAGTAAATAATAATATTTAGAAATAACTCACCCTAAAATTAAGTAGCAGGATTATGTAAATATAAATTTAATAATTAATTGATAACAAAAAATATTAATTTTAAAATTAATTGGCCACCTTATACATAGTAATTGCTTGTGCCACTTTTTATCTTTTCTTATCCTTCTATTTGATATTTGTGGATTGACAATAAATTGCTTCCAGAATCGAGTCTACTTAGTTTAATTTAAATCTACAAATTACTGAGGATGTCTAAATCATTCGAGAGCTTTCAAATCTAAACCAAACCTAACAACCCATACTATATTTATTTAATATATTTTTTATTATAATTTTCGTTAATGCCCATTAATGTTATTATTATAATTTTAAAATAATAATAATAAATTTAAAATTATTTTTCTATTTATATAATAACTTTAAAAATAACATATTTTATTTTAATTTAATAAAAAATAAATTTATAAAATCTTTGAATGCCATTATTATTATTTTATATCTTTTATAACTTGGATTTTGCAAATGCATTGTTTTTTTAATTTATACAAACTTCCTTTTACACTCTTGTAGAAACCTTTCAAAAAAAATTATTAATAATTAGAAAATTAAAAAGACAAAAACCTTTCAATCTTGATCTAAATCAATCCAATATAAACAGATAAAAAATTGAACCAAATTGACCTCTAATAAAACTAAATAGATCCCAAATTTTTTAAAACTAATTAAACACACATTTAAACACCCTTACAAAGGGCATAAGAACTGAATCACCAGAATTGCACTGCACATAAAAGGACATACAATTAGAACTACCATAATATAATAAAAGAAGAGCAAGATGTGGTGAGGCAATGACTGCGCATAAGATAGCCAATTAATTTTATAATTAATAATTTTTTATTATCAATTAATTATTAAATTTACATTTGCATAATCTTGCTACTTAATTTTAGGGTTTGTTATTTCTAAACATTATTATTTACTTATTATTTATTAATTATTAATCAATATTATTTTATATTTTTTAATTAAATTTTTGTCTTTTAAATGATCATTCATTTTTTATTAAATTGTAATGCAAAAGTGAAGTTAAAGTGACTTTACTTTTAAAAAAAATTATAAAGCAAACTTTTTTTAAAAATTATATAGTGAAGGAAATCGAGTGTACGACTTCTTTCATTTTTTTTCCCCTTAAAGATCAAAGAAGTCTAGTACTTGACAAATAAAAAAAAAATTAAGATTGAAGGGATGCTTGCACTATGCAACAACGTCTGATCAAATTATTAATACTACAAAAAATGCAAAGCAAGTCAATCAATAAGGTGTTCGACGTTGTTTTTTTAAATTAAAAAGAAAGTAGACTATATGATATTCGACTTTTTCATAGTAGCATCGTCGAGTTGTAATCTATCGACTTTGTATGTCATGTCTTAGTAATAGTAAGTAAGTTATGATATGTTATATTTTAATAAATATTTTATTTTTTATTATATTTTACTCAAAAAAACCTTTTCTACATCTCTTTTGAAAACAACCACTTCTGTTCAAATTGTTAAAAAAAGGTAGTAATGCCATCGACTAAAGCCAATCATGGCGCACTCTTCCTCATCAGGGTTAATAGATATCTCATTCATATATTATAGTTTAAGATCTATGTGGCTATTATTTTCTAGAATTGACGTTTTTATAATTTTTTTCTTTTAGATAATTGATAAAGGTGCAGTGAGATGTGAGCAGTGATTTGAGTTAAAAAATAATAATCTTATTCTTGAAGTTGTTTTAATTTTTTTCAATCGTAGACAAGATCTCTTTACGCATAACTTTCACAAATTCATTCAAAGTTCATAATATATATAATTTGTAATTTAATATTCATAACAATGAAAAGAAAACAAAACCTGAATTAAAAAGAAAAGCCATAAATCAAAACTAGAAAACTGCACTACTAGCTGCAACTTGGACTAATGGCGATGGAGCTGAAAGCAAAAGAAAGTGCATAATGTTTGGATGAAGTTAAGAAATTCAGAATAATTTTTTCCAAATTTAAATACCTTTATGTACATTGAATAATTAAATTTCGCACACCATTCCCGCTATTCATTTTTCAATTTGCCCCTGATTTTTTTTTTAGTCTGTGATGTGTTTCATGGTATAAACCATGACCCAACGGATCTCGGTAGTTTGTCATTTGTGGACATGTTTTCTATAAAAAAAAATGTATAATGAATAATTTTAGTTTAAGTAAATCAATAATCAATATGTCAACATAAATATAAAATCATTTGTTAATCTTTATTTACTATTCACTTATATTTTTTTAATGAGTTACTACTTTTTTGGGATAAACACTTTTTTTTTTTCCAAATTTGAAATTCTTTGTATATCTTTACAAAGAGGCTTTTTGAATTTGAATAAAAAATTTCAAGTCTTTCTCCCCAAAAAGAAAAATAAAGTCTATAAGATAAGAAAAATGCAAGCAATGGCACTATAAATAACCCTTCACAATTAGTCTTTGATCAAAAACCCAAGAAAGAAATATCAAGAAAACAAGAACCATAGATCCTTTTTTGGCCAAAAAAGGGAACCATAGATCCTCCAATTTGCGAATTCGATTCTGGTTTCTACTTTCTACGACTCCTCCTGAAACAACCTTTGCTCAAAGTGTTACAAAAATTATGTTCTCTCAACTATACAAAAGATCAAAAATTATGTTACAAAAATGGACATGTCCAAGCATATAACTTATATAAAAAAATCTAATATGATATAAGAGTTTAACAACAGTAAGATTGGACTTGAGGTCTCTAAGATTCAAGAGTAAAAGCCCAGACTGAGAAAATGAAAAGTTATAAAATAAAAAAGAGTTAGCGGGAAATATTAAAAAATAGAAAAGAAAATTGTAAAACAATCAAAAGTTAATGGGAAAATATTAGAGAATAGAAAAGTCACATATTGGATAATAATAATTAAAAAAAAAAAAGATGAATGATATATAAGCTTGTGTCAATTCTAACTAACTAACTTAAGCCATTTTGGTAGGATGGATATTCTCAAGATATAGCCTACATTAAAAAATCTAATGAGAAGGAAAACTCTATTTGGTTTCTCATTCCTATATGAGAGTTCAAGATTTATGTGGTTATGTTCTCTTTTGATAATAGCCACATAAATCTTGTTATTTCTAATATGAGATTTCCACATGTTATTTTTTAATAATGGAGTATGGAAATTGGAAAATCAGATTGCTCATTTTGTTCACAACTTCCTTTCTGATCCTTTTCTCTTTTTCAAATCAATTTTCATAAATATTTTTAAAATCAAAATTATGTATTCGAATTTTAATATTTGTTAATAAAAATTTAAACATCTAATCACTATCTTATTATTCTTTTAAGATAGATGAGAAGTCTTAAATTGAAAAAATAAAGATGACTCATAACTAAAATTTTAAAGTATTTATAATATATTGCAATTTTCATTTGTTTTTTTTTTTAAAAAGCGGTGTGTATATTGCTTAGGAAATTGTAATTCCAACAAATTCAAAGAAATATTTTAATTAATTAAATTAAAATATAACTAAATTTTAAGACATTCATTTAATTTTGATATAAAAGACATTCATTTAATTTTTGTGCAAAATTCGATATAAATTATTCTATTTAGGATGGTCGTAGATGTGTGTTACATATGTAGTAATTGTGGGTTTGAACTTTAAAATTCAATTTCTTTTTTTTTTTTTGATAAAAATTATTCCTCTCGCAAGTTTGCCTTCTGGTCCAACTTTAGCTTCTTTCCTCTTCACATGAGGAGCAGCAAAATGGGATGCTTGTTGCTTAAACCCTTTTTCTTTCGTTTTTCTGTAATCTTCTCAGGTAAGTTCTAAGCTGGCCAACAACTACAAGATTTAATTTGGTTGTACTGAATAGTATATGTTTGAATTCATTTTTATTTTTTTTATTTTAATTTTAATGATCCTTTTCTTTTTTTTATAAGATTACTCACTGTCCAATTCTACAACTAATCTGCACTATATTCATCCTTTCACTCCCAAAACCCAGCTAGAATTAGACTTTCTGCACAAAACAAGCCATCAAATGTTCTGGCCCAAGAAAAAACTATAAAACATTAAAACTCTGTTCTACCCAACTTTGGGGCCGTGGGCTTCCATCTATCCAGTTTAAAAGTGCCAATCCAAATTAATGGAGTGGATCGGTTTAAAAATCCGATAAAAATCGATGGGCTTTCTAGAAGATTTAACATACTGACAAATTTTATTTGTAAAAATCACATAATTTTAGTTTAATTAAATCAACATAATATGCATAAAAACAAAATAAACTATTCATTTACTATTTATCTATATATATGTTATTTTTAAATGAATACATTTTTCAAATTTAAATACCTTTACTTGAATAATTTTAGTTTTATTGAACAAATCATCCATATAATATATAAAAATAAAATAATTTTCTTTTGTTTAGTTATTATCATTGAAGAAAAAACCGGACCAGACTGGCCGATCCGATCAGAAACCGGCCCCTGGTCTGGTTTGGATATAGATACAAACGGAGGATTTCAGAACTAGTGCGAACCAGTCAAAAACCGGTCGAACTGGTCAAAAACCGGTACAAAACCGAGTTGAACCGGTCTGGACCCTTTTTTATTTTTTTAAATATTTTTTAAAAGTAAAATAACATTATTTTTAGTACTAAGTAGCATTATTTTTAATATAATTTTTTTTATTTTTATAGTACAATATGTTATAAGTATTATTATGATATATAATTATTAAAAATGATAAATTTACTTAGCAAATAATATGAAAATAAATTATCAATTGACTATTTTGAATTCAAAATATAATTATAGATGAATATTAACTTGTTTAAATTTTAATATTAGGTTGTAAAATTTATTAATAATATTTTTAATTTTCTATATATTATTAAATTTATTTTTTATCCTAAAATAAATGTTAATTTTATGATTATGGTTAAATATTTTTTATTTATATTATTAAAAATATATTAATATATTCACAACCGGTCTGACTCTGGTCCAATCATTGAACTTTGAACTGTTACCTCATCCGGTTTAATAGCCGGTTCGGTTTCAATACCTTGGTTACTATGGACTTACTATTTATTTAGATATATATTATTTATTTAGACATATATATCTTTCAAAGCGTTGCTATATTTTTGGGTTAAATACTTTTTCAAATTTAAACATTTTTGTATATATGCACAAAGTTTGTGCTCTTATTTGTTTTTCAACTTTTACCGCTAAATCATTTTTAACATATCTCTTATTAAATTTGTTGTAGATATATTCTATCTTATTCATATAAAAGTAGAAATCTTTTGACTCCAATGTCCCTTTTTGTAACTCAAGTTTAGAGGTCATATATTTTTTTGACTTATCAATCAAGATTATAATACCTTTGAATAGTATATATTTAAAAATTTTCTCATATATATCCTTTGTCAAAATGTTCAAAACCATACCAAATAAATATAGACTTAAAAATTATTCCCGATGTAGACCCATGTTTATATGAAAGTCTTTTGCCCCACATACAGGAGTTTTAACGCTTGTTACTTTTTTATATATATTCTTTATAGCTCGAATATAAGTCTTACAAACTACTTTCTTTTCCAAGATTTTTCCAATATATCTCTTAGTACTTAATCATAAGCTTTTCCAAATTAATGAAAATTATATATAAATCTTTTTTTTCACTCCATTATTTTTCCATCAGACCCTGGAAAAGATAAATAGTCACTGTTGTAGATTATCATAGTATAAATTTAAATTGGTTATTTGAAATACGAGACTTATTTCTTAATATATGATTGATAACTATTTTCTATAATTTCATAGTATGACTCATGTTTTATCCTTTGGCAGCTTGCACAATTTTGAACATCCTATTGTTTTTGTATATATGCACTAAAGTATTATTTTTCAATTTCTCTAATATTCTCTTAAACCTCAAAATTTTGTTAAATAATTTAATGAGCTATAAAATACCCTTCTCCCCTAAACACTTATGACAAAGAATGAAATTAGGATTTTATTTGGATTTGTTTCTTTATTAATAATTCCTTTGCTTTATGCTTTGGTTAAATTATTTTAGATTTTTCTTTTACTTTTAAGTTTAAATTATTTCCACTTTAATAAGGGTTTTAGGGTCTATAAATAGTTTAAGATTATTTCTTTTTTGCATGTCTTGATTATTGAGTAAAATGTCTTTTTTTTCCTAAGTTTTTCTTGTTCTCCTTCTTTTTGTTTACCCTCTCACTCTTCTTCTCTTGTATCAACTTCCAAATTTTGAAAAGAGTACGGTTATACGCTTTCAGACTTTAATGAATACCATCATACAAATGAATTTACAATTATGTATTTTTTTTATAAGCATTTTTTACCTCTTAACATGTATCCTATGGTAAAAAGTCAAATTCTGTTCATCTTATTGAGAATTATCATTATATATGTGCATGAAAATTAATTTCCTTACAATGTGTGGGCCACTTCTTCTATAATATAGAAAAATGAATAATAATCAAGATTTTTTGAGAGTTGGTAAATAGATAGGTCCTTTAAATAAATTATTTTGGGTTCTATATTTAATTGTGTATAAAAAATACTTTATTGAAAAAGATAAAAACACTTCGAATCATTTACTATACTTGTATCATCTGTTAATTTAAGGTTGTTATTCCATTGGAATGAATGATTTTTCAAATTTAAATACCTTTGTGCCAATACATAATGGATTTTTTTTAGCTATATCAAAAAGCAAATAATAAAGAAATGAACAATTTTAGCAACGAGTGTTTAACGCTTCAGAGAGATGTTACTCAAAAATAGAACAGAATGAAGAGCAAACATAAAAAAATGACCTTGTATATACTTTTTTGGTTCTCTTATGTTTTCTTTTTCTTTAATTTTTTTCTTTAACTTCTTTGTTATATTGTCTTTTTCTATTTTTTTTATACAGTATTTTCAAAAGAAACCATATGATGATTTATAAGAAAAAATAAAAGAAGAATTAAAATTCAGTTAATTTGATTAAATTGGTGGTAGAATGGTTTATAGACTAAATCAGTGATCAACTTTAAAAAAAAAATGATTTTCATGAATTCTAAAAGATTTGCACTGAGAGCATCTATATGCTGCAATTGCAAAAAGAAAATGAATTGGTGTTAGTGATGCCAGTGATTTCTTGTGGAATATATAAAAGAGAGATAAAAAGATATATTAAACAATAAAAATGAAATTTTTATAATTTTACATGGCTGAACTTTTTGAACATTTGGGAGCTCATGAAACAAATAAATTAGTAGTCCATTGTGACTTTTGTTAGCTTAAAAGGTAAATAAAAGCATTTGTTTGAAAATATTTTGTCACATTCAAGTTATTTCACATAATCAATTCAATTGTACATTTGTACTGACATATAAATCTTCTATTCTATATATAAATATAAGAGCTCTAACAATTCTTATTATTCATGATTAATAATAATACAGTTTATTTTTTAAACTCTATGCATGTTATTCAAAAATTTTGAACAATCTCATGAGAATGCATGTCTCCATCTTGATTTAATATATATATAAAATCTTATTTTTAAAATATTTTCCAATTAAAATAAAAACTAAACTGTTACAAAGATATACTAGTTCTTCTAACTAATTAATCTAAACCGTAAATTTGATTGTTAAAAAAATGCCTTGCCATACCAAATTTAAAGCTGGTCACCATCCATTGAATTATAAATATGATGGCACTAAAATTTCTCAAAACGTTTATTGCCTTCTAATAATTCGTCATATGTGTGATTGAATATTGGACAAAGTCGTCATCATTTGACAAAAGTGGAGGAAAAATAATTTCCCCAATCCTTTTCAATCTCAAGTCATATGCTCTTTCAATTGCCCACATAAGGAAAAATGAGATTAGGCAAAGAGACAAATCTAATCTCCCTTGTGTTGTTCGTTCATCTCATTAAGCTATGCCTCTAATAGTAATTATATCTCACCGTTTCAAGATTTCACATATACTTGGAAGATTCTGATTTTACTAATGTCACCCTAATAGAAATATTAGGGTCAATTCCTTATTAAGATCAATTAGGAAAAATGCCACTTCCCAATTTACCTTGAAACAACCCACAACCTATTTTTATTGAAACATGTCACCTATTTTCTTATGTTATGCGTTTTTAAATAAAAGGTTTTTATTGAAACATGTCACTTATAATCAACTAATTTGGATTTAAGTCAAGTCAAATTTAAATTAGAAAGAATTTATTTAAAAGTTATTCACCCTTTTGTCATTTAACATCATTGCCATGAAAAATGTTTTATTTAAAATTGAAATAATTAAATTTTGAGTATTGGTTTTCCAAATTTATTACATAGAAATTAGGTTCTATTTTTTTCTATTAATAATAGTATTAAACTTCAATGACTTGTTTTTTGTTTTAGCTTTTAAAATAAAAATGAAAAAAAATTAAAATTAGATATTATAGTTTAATAGATAATTATTCTCAATTTTCTGAAAAGATTATTATGTATGCAACGATCGAGTATTAAGTATTTAATATAGATATCTCTATATAATTGAACCAAAAATAGGATTGAAAAAATGAAGAAGAGACGGAGCTTTCGGTGCTCAAGGAAAGAAGATTCAACGAAGCTCCGTGTGCTCTAGAATGAATGAATTTTGAGCTGGGGGCGGTGGTGCATTCTCTCTCTGACTCTGCATTTGCGAATATCACACCCTTGGACAAGCAGACAAGCATAATCCGAGTTAAAGGTTGCCAGGGATTTAATCGAGTTTCCGCGTCGCTTTGGGACTTCGGTTACTTGGTGGAACTCGTCTGCCGATTCTTGTTTCTGGAATTATCCACATCGACAATTCAGTGGCATGAGTAAGAGCTTGACCTGACCTCAACGCTAATTCGCTGAAATCTCGTCATAGAGGTTTTGCTTTTCATTCATTGGATGATCCCAACGGGTTTTTGTTGTTTACTTGATTGATTATTTCTTCTCGGGACGTATCAGTTTCGCGGAAAACTAGGTTTTTTTTTTTTTCTGAATGTAGCGCAAGTTTTAAAGTTTGATTATTATTTTTATCATCTGTTAAACTTTTCAAATTATAGGGCAGCAAGAGCGATTTTTGCGTGTGAACATTTGTGCATTTTGCTTTATCATTAGACGCATTTTTACCATCATTTTCTGTATCTGTTTTATTTGTCGGTATAACAGGGTATTGCGGGGAAGTGATCTAAGCCACCAGTTTCCTGGATCTCCTACGTGATTTTTGTTTCTCGAAATGCTGTAGGATTGATGTTCATATAGTTTTTATATTTCTGAAGGACCTCATGCTTCACATTCAACATCGAACACACTGGATTTCAAGAAAGCCATGACCTGGGTTTCGCCCAAAGGTTCTCCGAGAATGTCTTCTCATCCCAGTTCCCATCTAAGGCCTCTTTCTTGGATAGTTATTTCACTGGGATTACTGGCATTATTCTTAATTTTTGCTTCCACGGTTCTTGTATCATACCCAGTTGGTGCCGCGGTTCGTGGATACTTCTACGGTGTGGATAGTTCGAAAATTTTAGATTCGTCTGTTTCTCCTCCCAGGGATACTGCTATTGATGTTCACTTGGATAAGAATTCAGATCTGGTAGATAGAACAGTATCAATTGATCTACAATCTCCCCTGAATTTCACTAGTCCATCTAGTGATAGCACCATAGAGCGCATGGATACTAAATCAAATTATTCACAATTATCCTTCAATGAATCTACTTCAACAAAATTTCCAAAAACCAGGGAGGTAAATGGCCGGGAAACTTCTGATGCAGCAGCTTCTGATTCACAATCACCCGTGATTTCGTCTGGCAACAGTTCAGATGTGGCTAATAGTAGCTGGCCGACTCAGTACAATTCATCTAATGTGATAGGAAATGCAACAATCAACGAACCTGTTTCTGTGGTTTCGATAAATAAGTCCATTGATATAAGCACAACATCAAATGAGACCTCTCTGTATCCTTCTGATTCCTTATCAACAGCAGTTCCAGCATCATTTGATGCAGCAAATAATGCATCATATGGTTCAGGTTGCTTTTGTTGTCTTTTTAACTACACAAGTTTGTTATCAACTTATCATTTTATCTACCATTCTTTTTCTATATATCATGAATGCCTGAAATAGTTTCGTTATATTACTTTTTGATTCATTTCTAGAATGTGGCTTGTAGTTTTAATCGGGTTTATTTGGTGCTGATTCACTATCCATCTGATCAACTTTTAACAAGAAACTCAGGGAGTGAAATTTGCTCTCTTTTCATGCATATATAAAACCAGACTCATACAAGAGCAATAGCCTGGGTGAGTTTGTCCATAATACCCCGCTAACATAACATTGTGGGACTCCTACATGTCGGGGGTTCAAATTTAGTCCTGATTATTCTGGTGTTTATTCTCAATTACCTGCAAAATAGAGATCAATTTTGAAGCATGAATTAACAAGCATTGTAAACAATAATATGACTGTAGTGGTGTTGCTAGCCACATGTTTGCTTGTGTCTAGGAGGGCTTGAGATAAAATTCTGTGGTTCTGCCAATTCAGGACGATTTCAATTTTTAAAGTTTAACTTCAAGTAATTTGCTGTATTAATCTTCTCTAGTTTTAATTATGTCATTGTTTAAATTCCTGCAAGGGAGCTAACAGATATGTGAAAATGATTGTACTTCCATTGGCATGGGTAGTAAGTATAACACTGATCATGTTGTGGGTTGGGAATTTAGGATGTTTTTAGCAAATTGACTGAGGGTTTTGGATTTGGAGTCAAGTGTGAGTTACATTGCGCTAGAGGTACATGATTGTACCGGTTTCTTTTGGAATTAGACTCCATCCAGGTTAGATCAGACTTCTTGGAGTTGGACAGTTCATCCTCCCTTTTAGATATTTCCCTTACTTTCTCTTTTGCTCTGTATATAATTCTTATTTTCCTTGTGCTAAAGTTTTTTGGAAGGCTAAGGTTACTTCTGAGGCCAAGGCTTTATTTTGGTTTCCATATGGATAGAATTGGTACTCTGTTGGAGTTGTGGAGGCTTGATAGGATTTCTTCTTTTAATCATTTGTTTTGCATAGTCTGTTGCCTGGACATGTCAAATATATAGTCATGCCTCTTTTATGTGTGCAGTTGCCTACAGTGTCTGGCTGCTAAATTCAAGGAAGATTTTTAACTATGACTGACATTTATATCCAGATAAATTTGTAATATTGTTGCCATTGTGGAGCTAATGCTGTTTCTAGCTGGATTTTGTTAGTCTAATAATCTCACGGTGACTGGAGGGCATTATTGATAAATTTTGTAGTTAAGGTTTTTTACCCGTAATAAATTAGGTGGATGCCCTATCCTGTTTTCCTTCCTGTTATTTCCTTCACTTTTTCTTCTTTTTAGTAAAAACTGGAGTAGGTTATTGGACAGTGTATAATTAAATTGAATCACTGGATACTGGCACATGACAAATAAGATAGTATCGGAAAATAAGATGTTAACATACTAAAAATAAGCGTTTTTATTTTTCATCTTGTAATTGAGTTGGTATTAGCATCTTAAAATATGGAGATGTTTATTCTGTGTAGACCTTGTAGTTGGGTAATTTTCAAAGACCCAGGTTGCATTTACACTGACAGTGAACTTATGAAAGATTGCACACAGGTTCTCATCATAATCATATTATAATCAAAATTTTAAACATTATTGTTTTATTATTAGAGTTAAGGCATTCATTAAAAGTAGTCTAGCTGTAATGTAGTATGTTGGAAAAATCTTAAAACCATACTATACTACATTTAGGTGGGGATGGCTTCAATATCAAATGTCATCACATCTCAGTCTGGGTAACTTGTAGCTTTTTGTGTCCAAAGAATTGCTTACAGACTATGGGTATATCACTTTCTTTTAAGATATATTTTCTGTTAATTTATTCTTGTACTTTCGTGTTTTAAACTTGTGTTATCCATTATCTATTGTGTAGGCTGTGATCTGTACCATGGAAGTTGGATACATGACCCTTTAGGACCGTTATACACCAACAATTCATGCCCTGTATTGACACAGATGCAGAACTGCCAGGGTAATGGGAGGCCTGATAAGGATTATGAGAATTGGAGATGGAAGCCATTCCAGTGTGACCTCCCAAGGTTTGACCCCAAGAAATTTTTGGAACTTATGAGAGGCAAGACTTTGGCTTTCATTGGAGATTCAGTGGCTCGAAATCAAATGGAATCAATGCTTTGTATTCTGTGGCAGGTTGTTCTCTTGGTTCCTTCTTGATCTAATTTGCTTCACAAATAAATTGATCTTTCAAGATGCCAGTCAGCAGAAATTATTTGATTATATAGGCATTTATGTTCTACAAATGTGTGCAGTGTGTGTGTGGGTTTCTATTTTTAACAGTTAGATTCTTAACTGAAAATTTCGATATTTTCAGGTAGAGGTTCCTAAGAATCGAGGAAATCGTCACATGCAGCGATATTATTTCAAGTCTACATCTGTAATGATTGTTCGGATATGGTCCTCCTGGCTTGTCAAACACACATCTGACCCATTTGATTTTGCCCCATCTGGGGTTGACAAGCTCCATCTAGATGCCCCTGATGAGACTTTCATGAATTATATTCCAAATTTTGATGTGATTGTTCTTTCTTCTGGCCATTGGTTTGCCAAGCAGTCTGTGTATATCTTGAACAATGAGATAGTGGGAGGACAGTTGTGGTGGCCAGACAAGTCTCGATCCATGAAGATTAATAACATAGATGCATTCAGAATATCAGTTGAGACAATCCTTACTGCTCTTGTAACACATCCAAATTACACGGGGCTTACAATTGTGCGTTCCTATTCACCTGATCATTATGAAGGTGGGGCCTGGAATACTGGTGGGTCATGCACTGGGAAGGAAAAGCCTCTTGCACTTGGTGAATTGGTGGAGAATGTTTTTACAAAGATAATGCATGAGCAACAGGTTACAGGTTTTAATCGGGCAATAAAAAAAGCTACAACTAAATCAAAGTTGAGACTAATGGATATCACTGAAGCCTTTTCATACCGCCATGATGGTCATCCTGGTCCATATAGGAACCGTGACCCAAATAAGAAAACACAGAGAGGTCCAGATGGAAGACCCCCTCCACAGGATTGCTTGCATTGGTGTATGCCGGGTCCTGTTGATACCTGGAATGAACTTGTGTTTGAAATCATTAGAAGAGAGTATGAAGGGAGCAGCTCATCATAAATTATATTTATTTTCAATCATCAAGGTTGTGTGTTGTGCTTCTAGGATAGGGTAAGACTAGTCCATTTTTTTTCGTCTTTTCAAAAAAAGTATATTGCAGAGAAATTAATCCTTTTAAAGGATCAGGTGGTATAGCTACTAGCTTATTCCTCAACTATACTCATAAGTATGTTTGACAAAGCTTAATCTGTTCAGGCTTTTTGTAATATAATCTGTTGAGGATTTAGTTCTGCTGTATGGTTCATGGTAAATTAAATCACCTTATTTTTGTAGGCTCCACCCAACAAAAAAAAATTGATTGCTTTTTTTTTAGTTGGTTCATTCGTTGCTAATTCATCGGGGACCAAGGATAGCAAGCAATATAAGTTGTTCATTCTAAGGGATAATAATACAAATTAAAATTTACCATATAGTTTGACATATTGTTTTCCTTGCTCTATTTAGATTCTGAAATTTATGTATTGTGGTTCTCTCTGTCTTCTGTTGATCTTAGGTATTTCATACAGTATTGAATGCCTGGATTGGAATTCTTGGCATAAATATACTTGGTCGTATAGCCCCTATAATTGAAAACTGAAACTCCTTAGATTTTTTTTGTTTTTGGGTCTACTTTATCCCAATCTTGGTCAAATTTGATCTGCTTTCCTTCATATGCGAAACTTAGTATGGGAAAATAATTATGAATTTCCATTTTAGCTGATTAGGTGAAAACATTTTTGCAGGAATTTATTACTATTATCTTCACCTGAGTCAATCTTGCCGCTCTGTGTCTCTTCCCTTAAACTGACTAGGGATGACATATTTTGTGACAGGCAAATCTAGAAATATCGCATATGGATATAACAATGTGTTAATTGTCTCTTTACTTGAGTTGTTAGCAAAGGGGAAGTAAAGCTGGTCTTGCATCTAGTTTCTTCCGTGTTGTTTGTAATTTTGTATTAAATTTGATGTTATGGACTGAACATATCACAATTGGATTCACTTTTGGTATATTTCTATGGACCAAATATTTCATACTTTCACATGTTATTTGCATACGAACCTGTAGAAGAATTTTGTTAGGAGTCTTTGATTGCTATTCCATGTTCACTCATTTATTTCCAATCTATAAATTCTGGTGGGGGTGTTTGCTTCTTTATGCTTTATCAGAAGTTCTTGTTGTTAGTCATGATGATGCCATGCGGCCATGCCTAGTGCTCACCGAGTTTCATGATGCTTCTCTGCTGAAAGAATTCTTAAGGTAGACTCTGGAGTACACAAGTAACCAGAACTCATGTTTATTTACCATTGGCTTCATATATATTAGGTCAACATAATTTCTCCCATTGAAATTCAAATTGTCATATACTCTCTTCTCATTTATATCTTTGAAGTTTCTTTTTTTTTTTGGGTATCATTGTAGCCTGCTATGGGGATTGCAGTTATGTTGCTTCCAGTTCCTGCCGAATTCAGTGAACGGAACATTATAGGTTTGAGGAGGACATTTGAACTTCACTTTTGAAATTCTGTACTTGCACTGAAATTTCATGAGGGTTGTTGCAGATATTAGTGATTTGAGAATCCAAATAAGTGAAGAGATTCTGTAGTTCCACTTGATTTATTTTCCTCATGGTATTGCGATGAATTGGAATTGGTGATATAACTTCTTCATGACTCCTTGTGTTTAGTAAAAAACTAGGTTTGTTTTTGGAAAATTAATAATTTAGTTTCCATGCTTTACACCAATTTTCAATTTGGTCCTCATAGTTTAAAATTTTTTTAAATCACTATTTGTAGTTTTCTTGTTATCTATAAGTTAGTCCCCAATAATTTGTGAAGTTTTCAATCTGATCCCTAAATGTGCCAGATGGGAAAACTCACATTATTGTGTTGCCGATGTGGCTTTTATTAAAGCTGAGCTGGCACCATGTAGGTGCTTGTAATGATGTAGCAAAAATTTTTTTACACCTCTCAACCCCTCCCTTTTAGCAAGAAAGCAACGGGAAGCAAGGAAGGAAAATCGGCAAACAAGGAAGGAAAAAAAATCTTAGATCTAGAAGGAAAATCCAAAATCTGGAACAGGTAATTGCAGCGGGGAAAAGAAACACAGATAATAATGTTGGAAGGAAAAAACTTGGATCTAGAAACTTGTTTTGAAGTGGGGTGTGGTGATAGAGTTGTTGGGAGGTTGATTGTGCCGTTTTGAGGCTCTACATTTATGTGTTTATGAGCTTGCTGTTATGTGCATGGCTCTCACTCTACGAAAGCAACATGAGAAAGCGGTTAGAAAGTTAAAGCTATTAGAAAAAAAAATAAGAAAAAGGCACACACATATGGGGTAGAGGTGTCAAATGGGGAGGCTCACCTCAAGTTGGGTCTAAAAGCTTGATTTGTTAAGTGGGCTTAAAAATTTAATCCCGAGTTCATGGGATCAAGTCTACGAGTTAGCTCATGGGGTTTTTTTATTTTTATTTTTTTTATATTTTTCATTTTTTAAAAGTTTTTTAAAATAATTATTTAAATCAATACAGCTAATCCAGTTAACATAAAATTTAAATTTTATAATTTATATAACTAATTAATAAAATAATATGTATTTTTTACTATATTAAAGAAAAAAAAGAAATGGGCTTTTGGGTCAGCCCATGGCCCACTCGGGTCGGGTATAAAAAAGTCAGAATTATATTTTGATACTAAAAATTAAGGCTCAATTTGCTCATTTTTTTAGATTTTTTAGGCTGATCCATTAAGCTTGACCCGTCTTGACAACTGTAATATGTAGTGCTAATCATAAGAAATTACAGTAATGAAATGATGTCAAAATTTCTTATTACATTTTCCTCCTTATTCACTCATTCTATTAAAAGGAATCCTAATTAATCTTTTAAGGAGTTAAATTAGTTGTACATGTACGGGAAGTGAAAGCATTTTGTTTGGGATGGTTTCAAATAAGTGGCTTCACAAGAAAATCTTTTTTGTTTTTAAATATATCAAATATTCAAATGTCATTTAATGTTCACTATATAATTAAATTTAAATTCATACAATTCTAATTATTACTATCAATTTATAAGTCAAAACTAAAATCTAAAAATAATATTTGAAGTCTACAATTCATAGTTGGCAAAAAAAAAAATTCTACAATTCATAAGTTCACTAAAGTTTAAAAATAATATTTGAATATTTCTCATTTAAATTCAAATGATCAATGACAATGTTTAAAAATTTTAAATTATAGAAAAGTTTAATTGAAATATTAAACTTTATGAGAGGGTTTTTTTTTTCTAATTTTTTAGAAAGAAAAAGGGGTCGATGGGTCGACCTATGGCCTATATGGTCGGCCCATTTTCCTTTTAGGCTTTGCAGGCTCAAGCCAAAAAGCTCATTTTTAATATGGGCTCCAAATTTTCAAACGCAACCCGTTAATTTTTTCAAGTTAAATTAACTAACCTGTATTTCCAACTCTACCCGTCAATGTTATCTAAGGTATCACTTTGGTTGACCGCTTGACCTTGTCCTGAATCTTTGCCATCACTTAAATCTTGGATTAGTACTCTTATAGAAAAGGGGGGATTACTATTTAGGATTAGAATCCAACATTTGATTACAAAATGAGATCTGCTCTTCATTTAATTAAAAAAAAAGACCAACTTTTTCAAATTAAATGTAAAATTATCAAAATACTCTCAATTTTTATTTGGTGACTAGTCAACGGTAGTCAGCGACCAGTCAATGTCGACCGACGATCGCCAACAACTAGTCAATGGTTGCCGGTGATTGGTGAATGACTGTCAGCAACCGGTTAACATATGACGGAAATTTTATTAAATTTTGTAGTTTGCTTCTTCTAAATTTGCAACATAGTTTTTAAATTTTTACTTTACAATTTCTTTTCCAGAATTTGCAACTTCTTTATTCTAAATTTGCAACTTATTTTTCAAATGTTTACTATAAATTGTTTCAATGTTTTTACAACTTTTTTTTTCATATTTTACAGCTTACTTACTATGAATTTGCAATTTATTTTCCAATTTTTTATTATGAATGGTTTTGATATTTTATAACTTTTTTTCTAGAATTTACAACTTACTTAATCTGAATTTACAACTTATTTTCCAAATTTTTATTATGAGTTGTTTCAGTGTTGATGTAACTTATTTTACATATTTTGTAACTTGTTTACTCTAAATTTATAATTCATTTTCTAAGTTTTTACTACCAATTTTGGTGCTTTGCAACTTCTTTTTAAGAATTTGTAATTTGTTTACTCATAATTTGCAATTTAATTTTCAAATTTTTACTATGAATTTTTTCAATGCTTATCAACTTTTGTTCTAAAATTTTTTAACGTGGAACAAGTCATGATAAAAATTTAAAAAACAAGTTACAAATTTAGAGTAGATAAGCTGCAAATTCTGGAAAAAAAGTTATAAAACACTAAAGTAATTCATAGGAAAAATTTGAAAAATAAATTGCAAATTAAGAGTAAGTAAGTTACAAAATATATGAAAAAAGTTGTAAGAGCACCGAAAAAATATATAATAAAAATTTAAAAAATGAATTATAAATTCAAAGTAAGTAAGTTGTGAAACATATCAAATAAGTTGTAAAAATATTGAAATAATTCACAACAAAAGTTTAGAAAATGAGTTGTAAATTCATAGTAAACAAGTAAATTCAATAGAAGAAACTGTAAAACACTGAAATAATTCATAATAAAATAGTGAAAAATAAGTTGTAAGTTCAGAGTAAGTAAGTTATAAATTTTAGAAAGAAAATTATAAAATATTAAAACCATTCATAATAAAAGGTTGGAAAATAACTTCCAAATTTAGAAAAAGTAAGTTGCAAAATTTGCAAAAAGAAGTTGCAAAAACTCTGAAACAATTCATAGTAAAAATTTGAAAATAAGTTGTAAATTCAAAGTAAAGATGTTGCAAATTTTGGAAAAGAAATTGTAAAGTAAAAATTTGAAAACTAAATTGTAAATTTAAAACAAGTAAGTTGCAAAATCTAGTTAAAATTTCTGGCGAATGTTAACTAATTGTCGGCAAATGTTGACTGGTTGCCGACAGCTGTTAACTGGTTGCTCGCAACCATTGACAGGTGTTCACCTGTGGTGGTAGGGGGGAGAAATAAAAGTTGAGAGTATTTTGGTAATTTTATAATTTAATTTGAAAAAGTTTATCCTTTTTTGTAATTAAATGAATAGTAGATCGTATTTTGTAATTAAATGTTGATTCTGGTCCTGAATAGTAATTGTCTCTCTTTTTATAAGAGTACTAATCCAAGGTTTAAGTGATGCCAAAGACTCAAGACAAGGTCAACCAGTCAACCAAAGTGATACTCAGATAAGATCAATGAGTAGAGTTGGCAATACAGGCTAACCAATTTAGCTTGAAAAAATTTAACGGGTTGAGTTTAAAAATTTGGAGCCCATGTTAAAAATGAGTTATGACAAATTTTCAACAATTAAATTGATTTCTTTTCTTATTTCCCTCTTTCAAATCCAAAACAAGATACATATACCTTGCATAAAGTACATGTCTCTAAAGAAAATCAAAGGACAAACGGGCCGAATTTATAAGTCACCCCATGAACAATACCTTTATTTTATAGTAGTTAGTTATTCAGCTTTGTAAATAAACTAACAGTGAATACAAATAGAAATTAGGGGTGGGGGAAGATCGGATTAGATCGGGTTTGCCAGCAACTTGTGGTTTGGTCTTGTTAGGGGGTCAAGCTTAGTCTAGGTACCCGTGGTCTGGTATGGTCTGGCTGGGTTAGAAGTCAGACAGGGCTAGACTAGTTTGGCTCGAGCTGGACCTGGTTCAAAGACTGCTAAACCAAAAGGAAAAAATAAGGAAGAAGAAACGCAGTACAGACATAGCCAAGTTCAACCAAATCTACAAACAAATCTCTTCTTATCATCAAATCTAATATCAAATACCATTTGATTGTAAATTATAATCATAAAAAATCACATTATCTTTTTATAATACTAAAAGAGATATTATTACTTGGAGTAAATAAAAAGTACATGATAGTTTGTTGTAAAGAGTTAGAATATTAGATATAGTAGAAGCTAGATAATAAGGAGAAGCAGCGGATGACTTTAGCAACTTTACAATAAACTTGAAAGGAATAAAAATATGAATTTGGTAAGGGTTGACAGTAAGAGGAGCTAGTGGGTTGATTAAGCAGTGGATACCAATGTGAAGCAAATGGAGTTGATGTTATCCTGAAACATCCATAATAGAAATTAGATACACACACAAATTATCAAATGAAAAGAAAACCCAAAATGGAAACAATATCTAGAAGAATTCTGAAATAAGAAAAAGTTGCAAATCATCGAATTGAAAAAAAAAAAATCCCACGAGAATATATACAACAATCAAAACAAGAAGGGCATATAAAAAAAATTAGTAAAGTTCTCACCACAATTCCACAAATCATCTATGAACTCCAAGCCATCATTGAATTTAGAACCCCAAGATCTCATCCATCACTTGAATGCCCTAAGCTGCCTATTAAAAGAAAGAGCGTGATTCTAGAGGAGGAAGACAAATCTAAAGGGTGTGAGGGCATGGATGAAGACAAATCTTCTTCCCCTCTATAGATCTGCGTCTTCACTTCATAGATTGATGAACCAAGAAGAGAGAATGGGAAAAGAGGAGAGAAGAGGAAGAGAGGAAAAGGCGATGGAAGATATGAATGAAGGTTGTAGCAGAACATATGAGAGGAGGGAGGTGGTGACGGAGGAAATAAGAGAAGAGGTAGGATGAGGAAAGGGATGGCGGCAGAGAATAATGGAGAAGTAGGGCTCAAGGTTAGGAGATGTGTATAATATATATATATATATATATATTTAAAACAAAAACCATCAGACTGGGTTGACCAAGTGGTTAGATGAGCTAACCCGTAGCACGGTCTGACCCGGTCAATCACCTCGGCCTGAACATTTAGTTTTTGGTCTTGGATTACTAGGACCAGGTTAATACTGGACTGGGTCACCTTAGGTTGGACCGGGTTTGGGTTTTTTCCCCCACCCCTAAGAAATTGTACCCAAATAAAATGGATTAATGGCTAGAGTTAACAAGTAGCACTCAGTATCAAAAGCAAATTTTTGTAGTGTGAGAAAATTAAGTTAGAACTTAAAATATATAAATTATGGGAGACTAATTTTTTATATAATTTTTTTTAAAATACAAAGAGTGATTTAAAAAAAAAAACACTAGCACACTAAGCAAATACACACACGCGTATATGAAGCTAAGTACGTACTTATATATGATGCCAAGTACGCACCAAAAAGGAAAAATAATAGTAATAATAATAGTGATAATAAATGTAAAAAAAAGATGCTAACGTGCATTTCCTAATATTAAATTTTATTATGAATTTTACTTTACTTTTTATTTAACCTTATACTGTTTGAGCTTATCGTTAATGTTAAATTTAAAACTTTAGTATTGTTTTGTTGTAACATAGCTGTTTAAGTTGATATGATGGATGTATTATTGGTATTATTTATAAGAAACTAAGATATTTAGGAGTTAAATATTAGGTTTTTTTGGTGGATGTTTATATTATTATTTTTCTATTATTATTAAAACAAGAAACTATGGGGAGATCGAAATTTTGTAGTGCATACTGTGTGAAAAAAATATTTATGAAGCAAGTCATGTGATTAGCCTTGCACTGTAAGCCATGAAAAGAAAGAGATATTACTTATGATAATTTCCTATTAAAGAATGAACAGTTGTGGTACCCATTGGGCTTGATCTGTCGATTCTGGAAAATGGCGCCGATCGAAGTAACCAAGAACTAACTATGTTGATAGTGTATTTAAATCTTTGATCTTTTCATATGCATTTCTCTATTTATCACCTGTCTACTTGGGTTGCAACAGGATTGCTTGTTTCTTGGTGCACTCCATATTACTGTTTGTAGTTCAAATGGCACTGAGAGATTACTTTTTGTTGTTGAAAGAAAATAAAAGGAAGTAGAGAAGATATACATACCGATCGCGAAGTATACTTCCACTTAGAGAGAATAAAATGAATCCCAGCCGGTAGAAACAAAATCACTCGGACTTTGTTTACAGATTCACCGTAGATACACTCTGGGAAGGAGAATTTAGAGTAAGACAGTGAGAGCCTTTTTCTCAGAGAGGAAGAGAGAGAGAGAGAGTTTTTCAGAGAGAATTTTTCTAAAGGTGCCTCTTCGGACTTCGGTATTGAGAGTCTCCAATTGAAAACTGAAAAACCCACACAACTACACATACGCACACACGTTCACTTATTTTCCTCAGGGTGTGCGTTGTGTGGGAACGGTTGACATTTAACCGTTCCCTCCCTCCCTAATTAAAATAACAAAAAAAATATAATTATTTAAATTGTTTTGGGCATGTGCCCTTATGTTTGGGCTCTATACCCATCAAGGGTGTAGCCCAACATCTCCCACTCATACTTGATGGGTTAACCTCTTACAATTCTTCCTTTCCATTTCATACTAAGTATTCTACCGTGATCGCATGGGCATGACGTCTATAATTAGGTATTCTTATACTAGAAATCCTTTTCAAGGATCAGTATAGAATTACCTTATCTATTTTGCATTTATTTTGTTCATGTATTATGCCTTGAATGTCCTAGATTTACCCATATACACTTCATCCGTGGAAAATCTAATCCCTCATAAGTTTTTATATAAACTTAGATTGCCTTACTCTTGTATGCTTAGTGTCCATGCTTAAGATGTTAACATCATAACTTCTTAACGGACATGTCTTAGACACCAGTATAAGTGTGTATATATTCGGATAATCTTCCTTTTACCCATATTTCATTTCAATATGAAACAATTGCTTTCCTAGTATAAGACCTTTTGATCGAATTTATCATGACCATTGGATATATGCTAAAGTAGCTAACATTGAATCATTTTCCATGAAAAATGTCAAAGTCATAAGGAAATTAATGAGAGGATTTATTTCTCTCTGGGACTCACACAGTAATGAAGTAGGAATCTATTCACTTACTTCTCAATTGCGATTTTAAAAAAAACACATGCAGTATGAATTGCATGCTACGATGTTACTCTTATCACATAAGAGCGTATGTCGATTTTGTTTTTGTTGTTAACACCGTACAGATTTAAGTTCAGACACACACAGTATCTAACCTGAATTTTACCAATCCTTCCACTTATCATAACGTCTTTGTTGGAGAATTCTCATCTGGTTACATATATTATGGATTGTGGGTATCCATAATTCAATCCAAAATTTATATTTATTGGATCTCATCCCGACCTATTCTCTTCTTTTGTCGGGATGACTTATTTTGTATTGTTTTATTGTCATATCTACCCTTTTACGGATTTGCTAGTAAATACAAAAGATGTCTCATCTTTGCCCACTCTCCATGAGTGTCAAAGGCAGTTGCTTGTATGAGAAAGCTAACCTTATCAACATGTACGACATACTAGACATTGTATATTTTTCATAAGTATATGTACTCGAATGACTCAATTATAGAAAAAATGCACTTAATCTTATTCATATAATTGATCATTACATAGATTTGTATTACATCATATCCTATGAATACCAAGTGATTTTACATGATCAACATATATATCTCTCGGTATTGGCTCGGTGAAGGGATTAGCAGTCATTTGACGTGTATGAATATGGCGAATTATAACACTTTTCTGTGCTATGGCATCTCTTACAAAATTATACTTGGTGTCTATGTGCTTTGTTTTACTATGATACTTGGGATCTTTAGTGTAAGCAATGGCAGCCTCACTATCATAGTTTATCAAAATTGGATCCAATTTATCACCAATGATCCCTAAGTATTTTATGAATCTTTTCAACCATACTGCCATTGAATGGATTAATTGCAATGGAGTTTCTGCCCTAGTTCCAGTTCTAAATGGTTTTCTAGTTGCTTTACCAGCAAGGCAATGCTCACACAAGGACATTTCCATTTTATCAATTTCACCTAGCAGTCCTTCTTTAGCTAGTTTAATCATTCTATTTTGATTAATATGTCCTAGTCTAGCATGCCAAGCATTCATATCAACATTTAAATTGGAAGAAGTTGCAAAGCAATCATGTATATAAAATACATCAACAATGTCCATAACAAAGAACTTCTTTGAAAGAAAAGCTGAACCATAAAAGGTTGTTCTTAATGAAATGTCTGCTACTTTATCATGAAAATTTACATTAAACCCATAAATTAATAAGCAGGAAATAGAAACCAAGTTCTGTCGGATGTCAGGTGCATGAAGTATATCATAGAGGATTAAGGTTTTTCCACCTCGCAAAGTTAATTTGCAGGTTCCTATGCCTTTCACCTCAATTCTCGCGTTGTTACCAACATAAAGCCACTTGCTTTAATTCGGCAATCGACGGTACTCTGTAAAAGATCCTCGATCCCTGCTTATGTGGTCTGTGGAGCCTGAGTCAATTATCCAAGAAGAAGAAATAGTTTCTGTTAAGAAAACAGTACTTGAAACATAAGACATATATGAATTAACATAATTCACTAATACCTTTTCCCGTTCATTTTGCTCAAGGCAATCCCTTCCAAAATGATCCATTTTTAGGCAGGAATAGCACTTAACCTTACTCAGGTCAGTCTTCTTCTTCTTTCCGCCTTTCTTCCCTCTTTTCTTGAAAGGTTTATTTCTCTTTTTAAATTTCGAGCCATTCTTCTTACCCTTTCTTTGATATTTCTTACCCTTTTTGAAATTGGACTTAGGGTTAGAAGTTCCAGCTTCTTCAATCAGATAGGCTTGTCCAGATGCTTTGTAGGCCTCTAGACGTTCATCTTCAAGCTCCAGGTGTTTCGTCACATCACTAAAAGTATTTATATTCTCATTATGGGTTGAGTTGACTTTCATGTGTTCCCAACTTGAAGGGAGTGACCTTATAACAGCCTGGATCTGCTGTTCGTCAGACAATTCATGCCCAGCTTCCTTCAGTTCTCTGATGATGCTGGCCATCTCTCGTAGATACTGTTTTATAGGAGTATTAGGCCTTAACTTATAAGTATCAAACTTAATTGTCAGCCTTCTAAGTTTGGTGGTAGAGGTACCTCCAAACTTATCCTTTAATGCCGTCCACATGGCTTGTGCAGTTGAATATTTTTCATACTCACACATTAGGTCATTGGCCATAGTGCCCAGCATAGTTATACGTGCTATGCTGTTCTTCCTTTTCCAGGCCATGTAGACTTCTTGGTCTCTCCTATGTTGGGCTGTATTGCCAGCTTCTTGTTGTGCCATGACTATAGTCAATGGCTCTACAACATCTTGTTCTTCCAATATATATGAAACCTTTCGGTGCCATATGTCCCAATTATCCCCATTTAGTTTATCTTCCTTGTTTCGCTCAGCCATTATACTCTTGGTTGCCATCCTCAAATCAGTTACGAAACTATCCCACATAAAGGACTTCTATTATTGAGCTGAATTAAAGAATATATTAATAAAATATATATATGTAGCACAATACAATATACAATGTCATATACTTGTATTATTTCTTAGTAGAACAATAATAATTTCATTAGTTTCATGATCAGGAGACCACAAGTGTATCTCCCATCACACGGATGCTAATGATATTATTATTTTCTATTAAGATTTTAATATAAGTACTAGAATAATTAACTAAAAAAAAACTTATTTTAAGAGCTCCCACTCAAATAAAACATATATTAAAAATATTAAATCCATACAAGAACATAGTCATTGTACCAAAAAAAATAAAAAATTACATAAATCAAATAGGAAAACAGAAATGAATAATTTTCCTCTTAAGAATGCGATTCGATATTTTCATCGCTCTATTAATCGCATCGACCCAGGTGTAATTTGAATATTTCTTGTTTTGTGTATTCAGATTTTCTCTTAACTTAATAATGACGTTCGCGAAGAACTCAGCATCTTCCATATTCATCACAAAGTGTGAATACTTTGCAAGAATTGGATACAAGTCTTTTAAATGTTTTATTTTTGTTGCATCCATATTTGCTATGTCTTGTGCTACAGAGTGGGTAAGGGGTTGATATACTTCTTGATCTTCAATTTTAGGCTCTTCAAAAAAAATTTCATCTTCCTTTGGCCCATTTAGATCTGTATACACTTCTTGAAGTTCCTCAGGATTTTCTTCTCCTTCTAGAAACTCCTTATCAGGATTTTCATCCAAAAATTCACCATCTGGAATAAGTTCTTCTAAATACTCATAACTTGGAGAATCATATCCAACTATTTCAGTGCTTTCAGAATTCTCTTGCTTCATTATTTTTTTTACCTTCAATAAAATAGTAGGAATTATTAAAATAATAAAAAAAAATTTTATTAAAAAAAATGTATTGAAATAGCTTTTGACAGATCCAAACTTATCTCAAAACTAGGCAAATAATATATCAAATTGAAGGTCTCGAATTTAGGAATTTTTAGAAGTAAACTGTGGCCAAAAATACCTTTGCACGTGCCCCCACGCACCTAGAGAAGACCCGACTACCAAAAAAAATGAAAAAAAAAATTCTAGCCCACGCGCGAGGGAGGCGCGTGGCCTACACGTGCAGTCGTACACGGCGATTTGGGTAACATGTGCCACCCAGATATCTTCCACACGTCGTCGGCATTTTGACGATGTCCTCCACGTGGCCCAATCACGTGCTGATGGGTCCCACGCACCACGTCAGCAATCCCCTCACTTTCTTTTTTTTTTTTTTCTGAAGGGCCCAATGTCTCGGCCCAAAATTTTTTTTTTAATTTTTTTTAAAGGTTTTTTTTAAGGGCCCAATGTCTTAACCCAAAAAAAATTTCCTTTTTTTTTGTTGGGCTGAGCTGCTTGGCCCAATTTTTTTTTTAACCGCAGCCCATTATATCTTTTAATTTTTTTTTAAAATTAAAGCCTAAACGATGTGTTGTTTTGGCGAAATGCCAAAACGACACGTCGCTATGGTCATCCCCGACCTCCCGCCGGGTCAACCCGACCCGGTATGGACCCGGTGGCGGACCCGCGAACCCGCCACCATTTTTTGCCGTTTTCTCCTTCGTTCGACGTCCATTTGAGGCGTTCTTGGTGTCGTTTTTCTCGTCTCGACGTCCTCTATATGATGGTGGCCTCCTTTTGTCCAAAAAATTGTGATTTCAATAAACCCAATTTTTTGAATCTCCCTCACAGACGGTGATTTTCTTCCAGCAGTTTCTCTCATTCCAGTGTACATTTTAACGCGATTTTAGTAGCCTTATTCTCATCTCTTTATTCTATACACTATGGTATATTTATTTTCTAGGAAGGGATTATTTTACAGTACTCATAAACTATACCGTGTATAAATTTTTTTTTAAAATTTGAGATTCCCTATACTGAATCCTATTTGCTTATCTTATTAGTATAAACTGTATACAAATTATACAAAAAAACACTCATAAGGAAAATATATACAGTATGCAAATTATGGAACTCAGAGAAAATTTTGCAGCGGAAATAGATTTTCCCTGAATCTAAACTCAGGCTCTGATGCCAATGAAAGAAAATAAAAAGAAGTAGGGAAGACATACATACCGATTGCGAAGTATACTTCCACTTAGAGAGAATAAAATGAATCCCAGCTGGTAGAAACAAAATCACTCGGACTTTGTTTACAGCTTCACCATAGATACACTTCGGGAAGGAGAATTTAGAGGAAGAGAGTGAGAGCCTTTTTCTGATAGAGGAAGAGAGAGAGAGAGTTTTTTAGAGAGAATTTTTCTGAAGGTGCCTCTTCGGGATTAGAGAGTCTCCAATTGAAAACTGAAAAACCCACACAACTACACATACGCACACACGTTCACTTATTTTCCTCAGGGTGTGCGTTGTGTGGGAACGGTTGACATTTAACCGTTCCCTCCCTCTCTAATTAAAATAACAAATAAAATATAATTATTTAAATTATTTTGGGCCTGTGCCCTTATGTTTAGGCTCTATACCCATCAAGGGTGTAGCCCAACAGTTGTCTAAACTGGATACTAATCTATGTTTCTGGGACACATGCATCAGAGTGATCCACTCGTATACTAGCTCGTGCATCCTTCAATTCCATCAGAAAGGCAAGATCATTTTATGATCTTTATCAATGAAGAGGTATTTTGCTCAGTGTCCTGTAATCATTATAAAATAACTTCATTATTGATATATATGTATTTTGCAGGGGATGAAGGTTGAATGTTATGTATGACGAGGAGATTATAATAGAAAGTATAAAGAGAAACTTGTGGAAGATCATTGTTACAAAGAAACATCTTGATGATGGAGTCTGGGGTTGCGGTAAGAGGAAAGGAACGACCATTATTGTTACACATTAATAGTAGCACTGAAGTGGTCGAGCCTGATAAGGATTCTGCAATACTCTTTTGATCTGACTTCTATGAAAGAGATTTGTGATCTGTCTGTTAGTCATTTGAATCCAATTGGTGAATATATATATGTAGTGTTTGCTGTAATTTCATATTTTTTTTTGAATGACAGAATTATTTCTTGCGAAGTTTTATATGTGATTTGCAGATGTTTATGGTTATGTTGACAATGTGAGCCCATATTGTTGGATTACATGGATGGAAGAGATCATTTACATAGAGGATGAAGAGTAAGCATTAATCTAGAATTATGAGTGAGATTTCCATTTAATGTAAACTAAAAGATAAGAATGGAAGAATTTTATAGTTATACTATTTGTTACAAGATGAACAACGTTATTTGCAAATTTTACGATGAAGTGGCACGCAAAATGGATAGTCTTTTGGACGATTCTGTCCATCATGTCACAAAAATTGCTATTTATAATGTTTATGTACGAAGGGATGAAGGTGAGAGAAATTGATATTTGTCTGTATTAGCATGCATGAACAGATGTTTTAATTTTAGTGAAATTAATTCTAGTGAAATTATGAACTAAGCTATTCATTTGAATCTTAATTAATCACAGATGAAGAGCATGAACTATGGAACATCATAGGCAAGATAAGGTTGTTCGTTGCACCTAAAGTTCCTGAAGTACTAAGGCTACCTTCAGTTCAACTATCAAACATAGGAGGCTGGTTGTGATTTTTGTTTAAAAATAAGCATTGTTAGTTAGATTGTTATTTTTTGTAGTTACATAATCTGTATGATTGAGTAGTTTTGCATGTAGTAATTGATTGTCACTACTTTATTAGTATAAATTAATGTTTTAAGAAATAAAATGACTTGGATAAATATCTTTCAAATGCCTCAACCACACATAATATTTACTGTTACATGTTAGATGCTGGGAAATGTACTCATATAGGTTAATATTATCTTTATTAATGGTATAGTAATGCTAGATGGTTATTTCGACTTGTAGTCCTTGATTATGTTAGGGGGCTTTATGACTGAATTATTAAACCCTAAACTAAAGTGATGATTCTAAATTATTTAATTTAAATAACATCATTTTAAATTATTTAAAATGTGATCTTAATTGACGTTTAATTTTTTTATTCTAAATTTTGCAAGATTTAGATCTTGAGACACAATTTTTCCTATGATTATTTTAGCAAAAGTTCAATTCTAACCCAAATATTAATGCCCGGATTTGGATGTACAATTGTGCAGCTTGAATGTGAATCACTACACCAAAATTGGGATTTTTTTGCAGTTATTTTGGTTTTTACTGGCGGTTTAAAACCGTCAACTATTTGAGCGCCGATATAAGGGATAACTTTTATTGGCTGTAATTAACCGCCAACAAAAATAGACTTTTGTTGGCGGTTATTTGAAACAATCGCCAACAAAGGGTATATTTTTTAATAAAATATTTACCTTTTGTTGGCGGTTGTTTCAAATAACCGCCAACAAAGAGTAATTTTTTTTTTGAAAAAAGTAATCACAGAATAATCATTCTTAAAAAGTAATTCAGAATCATCAAAAGGTAAAAAAAATATACAACATAAATTATAGATAGATCTAATTGAAATTTTACGTAATCACACCGTAACAAAAAAGTCAAAATAAAAAAGAAGAAGAAAAAAATTTTGCCACAGAATCAATATTTATACCTTAAGTCATAAAAAATTACAAGCTTTAAAAATTTCTTCCATCTTCAAGATTCATTTTCTTTCTTCAGAGCCAAGATGAGATGAGAGAGAACGAAGCCGTCGGTGAAGGTAGACACATACACTGTAGTCAGCGATGAAGGCAGTGGACAAAGTCACCGATGAAGAAGAAGCTTGTAATTTGTTGGTGCCAATATGATATGTGGACCATGCTTCGAGATTTGTATAAGATCTTGATCAAGCTTTGAAAATCTTAACTGAGGGAGAAGAGAATAGAAGAAAACAAAAAAGGAGAGAATGATAAAATTTGATTGAAAGAGTAAGAACGACGATTTGAATCTGATGAAAGAGGAAGAAAACATGTAAGGGAGAGAGAGCTTGCAGATCAAAGAAGAAAGAGATTGGGTGTGGAGAGAGAAAGAGAGGGAATGAAAGTGATTAGGTGTGGAGAGAGAAAAAATTTAAATATATGAAAGTGATGGAGTTTGATGCGTGACATGAAAATATATGAGTAGGTGTAGAAAGAGATGTGTTAAGAAAAGAGATGGAAAGAAAGGAAGGCCGTCAGATCTTTTTTATCAATGGTTATAAATATTGATCCATATGGCTTGCTTACTGATCCGTGCCTTGTGTGTGTTTTTTTTTAAATTGTAAAAACTTTTCTTGGCGGTTCTATAAATAACCGCCAATAAAAGTCAGATTTTTCTTGGCGGTTCTATAAATATTCACCAATAAAAGTCAGACTTTTCTTGGCAGTTATTTCTAGAACCGCCAACAAAAATGATACGAGGCTTTTCTTTGCGGTTCGCCAAATAACCACCAAGAAAAGTTAGACTTTTCTTGGCGGTTATTTCTAGAACCGCCAAGAAAAGCCTCCGCGTCATTTTTATTGGCGTTTTTCCCTATAACCGTCAACTATTAAGCGCTAAAAAAGGCTATTTTTGGCATAGTGAATGTATATGAGAGAACGATGAGTTCAGACAGAGAAGAAACACACACAAAAAGTAGAAGTGTGATGAAGATGGAACAACACGAGTTTTGATACATGTTTTACATTATACCCATATCTCGACTTGTAGTCCTTGATTACGTTAGAGAATTTTATGACTGAAAATGTAAAGCCTAAACTGAAATGATCATTGTAATTATGTAGTATTAGAGGTGACGTATATAAGGCTATGACTAAAATTATGGTTAAAAGATAAAAAGATGATCCTAGAGAATTATTTTTAAGGAACCATGAATACCAAGGTAATTATATTATTTATGTACCTTCATTATTAATTATGCAAAGTAAGGTGGAATATATTGCATAATTATGTACAATTATGATGATATTTACACAAAAATAACTTTGTAATAAGCATTTTAAAACTTAGTAATAATCTTAAAAATTTATTCTAACTAAGAAAAAAAAATCTAAATGATAACATACTTTGAATAATCTCACCCTTGTTTTAACTATGAGAAATTTACGTGGTAACGGTTTTAAATTATTTAAAATATAATCTTAATTGACGTTTATTTTTTTTTAATTCTAAATTTTGCAGGATTTGAGATTTTCATACGTAATTTCTTCCACGATTATTTTAGTGAGAGTTCAATTCCAACCCAAATATTTCTGTCTTGGAGTTTGATGTACAATTGTACAACTAGAATTTGAATGTATATGCCAAAGAATCTTAACCAAAATCTCTCTCTCTCTCTCTCTCTCTCTCTCTCTCTCTCTTTCTTCTTCTCTTCTTCATTTTGCTTGCTCATTTCCATTGGTCATTATTAGCATGGAGATATTGTAGATTTTATTTTCCCTTTTCCTTTTTTCTTTTAGGTCTTTGTCTTTTCCTTTTCTCTTTTAGGTCTTTATTGTGATCTGTTTATTATAATCATTTAGGTTTAGAAGAGTAATACAATTATAAACTAATATAGCATATAGTGTTAATAGCGTTTATATATGTTCACACAAAAAGATAGTAATTGACATAAGTTTTCTTAACTTAGCTACAGAGAGCAATATTAACATTAACTGCATTAATAGAGAGACAAAAAGATTTGTAGCTGTAGAGTTAATTGATCTAAGTGTTGATGCCAAAATAGTAGTTGCTAAGAGTTTTGATCCAGTACTATGAACACCCCATTTTATCCGAGCATCTTTATAAAAGGTATGAAAAATGAGAAAAAAGTAAAACAAAGTTCTCTTTTAAGCAGGAAAATTAATAACTGTAATTTAATTTCAAGACTCAAATTTATCTTTCTAGAATGTGACATCTGGAATTAAAATAATAATAATAATTTAAAAAAAAAGGAAAAAAAAAAACTCAACAAAAAGTTTTGGGCTCAAGCATTTCAGCCCACGTCACGAGCCCAAGTGAGGGCTCGTGAACGAAGGTAGAGGGAGCCCTTTAGGGCTCGGCACAGGGGGGAGCCCTTTAGGGCTCAGGGGGAGCAGGGCGTGAGAGGGAGACTGGTCGCAGGCAGAGGGAAAAGGAGGGAGCACACCGGAGGGAGACGTTGACCATGAGAAAGAAAAAAGAGAGGGGGGCGCCGCAGGAGACATAGAGAAAAGGAAAAGAGAGGAGCAGAGCCAAAAGCTGACTGTGAGAAAGAAAAAAGGAGAGGGGGGCGCCGCGAAAAACAGAGGGAGTCAGAGAGCACTGGCCGAGAGAAAAGGAAGGAGAGGGATGGCCGTGAGCAGAGCTGAGAAGACTGCAGAGAACGAAAGCAGACGAGAATAGAGGGAAGCGTGCAAGAAAGGAAAAGGGAGAGAGAGGCGATGGCAGGGGATGGCCACACGCTCGGATTTCCTTCTCTTTCCAGTCGCGAGAATCCTATAAAAGGGGCTGAGAGGAGGAATTTAAGGGGAGGATTTCTTCTGGACACGGAAGGACCATAAGGGAGAAAAATCAAAGGAGACAGGGCAAATTTCCGAAGGGGACGTGAGCTGGGGATAGTGGCCTTCCAGTGCCGGTGCCGTGTCGTTTGGATACACTCAGGGAGGGAGGTCCGAAATAAAAACAGATTTTGAACCTGTGATTTAGGGGCTTCAATCGGTAATCTTTATCTTTAACTTTAGGCTTTACGCAAAGGCTAGAATAGATTTAGGAATGAAATTGCTGGGTGACTGAAGTATGGCTCGGTATTCTGTTTCACCACCCAGGGACTGAAACTGGGTATTAGAATGTAGTTTGTACTGTTGGCTCATCATGCATGCTATAAATGAATTTATCAGTTGAGTCTCCTTCAATGTGTTTTGATTTTTTTTGAGAATAATGTCTCCTTTCCCTTTCATGGGCATCAGAAGTGGTTTATCTGTGCTTTATTTCTGAGTTTTGTTGCATGAAAATGGTAACATGTTTCGGACCCGCGGGATGCCTCTGAACTGCACTCGATGAAGTGTTAGGGAGGGGATGGATTAACTGTAATTTGGATGTTGTTCGGTTTGGAAACCCAGTTTAGAATCCTCACTTTAAATGCCTGATAACTCTGCTTACGTCCTTGGTTGCTTCACCCTTTCCTGATCTGTATGTTCTCATGTGGTCTTTCATTGAAAACTGGGTCCGGGTGACTGAGATTAGATTCGCATGCTTTACTTGTAACACCCTTTATATTGTAATTACTTGGCCCTCAGACATCCTTTTAGGTAGAAAGACATACTTAAGGAACATATGTAGGATTTGTTTGAATGGGGATGCTCTCAAGGCTCTTTGTGCTTTGCGCTGTCAGTTTCAATCCCATGCGTGTTGATAGTCATATGTGTTAGGATTCATGCACACCAATTGGGGATCAAATATTGGTGTGATGGTGATATGACCAAAGGAAATTAAACATTGGTTCCGGCTTAATAAAATGTGATCAGGATTATTTAAAATGATTTGCTAAAGTTAGCCATTGTTTCCATACCTATTGGGTGTGTGGATTGTTTGAATGTTTGAATTAATGATTAGATTTCTTCGAGCCAATGAGCCACTTCTTGAAACCTTTGGAATATTAGTGGGTGGTCCGTCTAACTTTTTGTTTTAAGCTAGTTTCCCTTTTTAGTCTTCATACGTACGTAGAGTGTGGTTAATGTTACCGAGAGTGAGGAATTACCATGGTACTCAAGGTGGACACTAAGCACAAATCAGTAAATTATGAGTGACTAAATCACCATATATGCTATCTTGTGTGGAAGTCAATTTCAAAAAATGAAAATATAGATAAGAGTTCCACTTTAATATATTATGCCAAAAAAGGGGGAGAGGAAAAATAAATAAAATAAGGGATTTTTAATCGTTTTGGTTTTCTATTTTCCACAAGTTTAAATAAGGAAATAATGAATAATAAAATATAAACGTTGAATGTGGCAATTTTATCCATATCCTTTTCAAGTACCTTTTTTACAAATATAGAATGAAAGGAGCTTTTCTAAATGCATTTTCCTTTAAATAAGCATACAAAAAACAAAAAACAAAAAAACAAAAAAAAATATAATAAAAAAAAATAAAATAAATTAAAATATATATACATATATAGATATATTATATATATAATAAATAAGTAAGGATAATGTAGAATATTTACGTAAAAGTCGTGTTTTTAAATTTCTTTTACCACTTCCCTTTTCATTAAACATTCATAATCATATTCATTTTTATAACTCAATCTTCTTTTTTAGTCTCTTTGCCATTTGTCACGAGTGGTATCACCGTGAACATGTAAGCGTAAATTAGCAACTTGTGAGTGATAAAGTCACCACATATGTTGATTATCTTTTCTCAAAATATATGTTATAATCACACTTTTCTTTTAGATGAATATGTGTAAAGGATGTTATTTATTCTCGTGAAAAAAAAGAAAAAAAATAATAATAATACATCAACCAAGTGGCACACATTTTTAGTCCGAACTACGTCGATTTTGATCTCTATCGCAGGGTACGTAGGCCCCAGACTCTAATTCTGGGTCAAGTCCACCTTTGTAAATAAATAAATATTTTTCTGATTTTATTTGGTCCTTTTCCCCTTAATTTAATAAATATTTCTCAATTTATTTTCTCAATTCCACCTTTATAGATAAATAAATATTTTCTGATTTTATTTGGTATTTTTTCCTTAATTTAATAAATATTTACCAATTTATTCTTCAAGTCCACCCTTGTAAATAAATAAATATTTTCGGATTTATTTGGTGTTTTTTTCTCTTCATTTAATGAATATTTACCAATTTATTTTTTTAAGTCTACTTTTGTAAATAAATAATGTTCTTCTCTTAATTTATTTTTCCCAACTTCTCCTATTTTCATTTCATTCCTTATTTTTCATTTTCACATTTTTCTTATTTTTATATTTATTTCTGCATGTGAATGGTAAAAGGGCAATCAAAATAATTTGTAAAAGCCATAAAAATTGCATGATCAACCTAAGCTAATCGTTCCTAGGAACGAGTGTTGTGGGGGTGCCTAACACCTTCCCCACTCACAACTGTACTCCCGAACTCAACTCTGATTCGCAGACCATCCTTATCCCTTTTTGTTTTTTGTTTCGGTTTTCCAACATTTCCCTTAAAATTTTGGTGGCGACTCCCTCGAAATCGGCTCTCGTCGTGAGGGCCGATTTCACCCTTTTTTCTTTTTTTTATCTTGTTTCCCGCGTCATCCGCGTCGGATTTTTGGGTGTGACAAGTACTTTGTTGTTCCTTTTTCTAGATATTGCTATATGTACCGGATAAAGATAGCTTTGGTACCGTTAGAGGGATTCCTAACTGTTATGTATCTTGAAATTTCTTGGTAGATCAATTATGTTATATTAATAGTATCAATTTTTTTTAATTGAGGAAAGAAAAGAGAAATTTTAAATTTTTTTGGATTAAAATATTTTTTTGATAAGATTTTGGATTAAAATATTGATAGGGATAGATATAAAAATCTTATCGCGAAGTTGAGAGCCTGAACATAAAGAAATAACTTGATGATAAAGTGGTATGAAATAACATGAAGAAATAACAAGAAATGGAGAGAAACTGATAAATTTTTTGTATGCTTCCATTTTTTTGATCTGGATCTAGTACAAAATTTTTCTTCAAATTTTTTTTGTGATTTGATTTTTTATATGTGCATTCAGGGATGAAGTAGAGGAGCATCATAAGAAATTTTCTGATTTAAGTTTTTAAGATTTTATCAAAATTTCCATTTTTTTTTGTTTTCATTTTTTCTTCTACCTTGTTTGATTGCATCATTTCCTTTGCACTTTACTTATTGTGTTAAATCCATGAGTGAGACATGAAAAATGGAATTTTTTTTAAAAAATGACCTTTTGTTAGCCCTTGTTACGTAGAACTGCCAACAAGGGATTTATTTTTCTTAAAAAAAAATCCTTTGTCTGTGGTTGTTATGTAAAACCACCAACAAAAGGTAGTTATAAATCGCTAATGAAAGCTATTTTTTCGGTGTTGATAATGTTAGCGATTTAGAACCACGAAGAAAAGGCAAAATGACCACAAAAAGAGGCCTCTTTTGATGTAGTGAGATTATGTTCTTAGCACAAAATATACTAAAAAAAAAAGATAAGAGAAAGAAATACTTTTATTGCATTATAACATTATCTACCTTCACAAAAAGTGTACTTGGAGCCTGTATAGATTCAGCATCTACACCATTGAGAAAGGCTTTCACCTTCGGAATACTGGAACTTGTTGCTATTAGAGCAATGAAAGTACAAAGAGCTACAGCTGCTTGTCACGAATTTTTCCTGAGGTTTGACCAGAAGCCTCCAGAACATTTCGGAGATATCTTGAAGAGGCTTGATTTCTCTTGGACTATGCAGATAGTTCTATAACTTTGTAGACTTCTCATGTACATAGAATTTCTATAGAATTCTTTGTAAATATTTTGTAGAGAATTCTAGAAGCTTGGTTTAGGCCATCAGATTGAAGCGATCTCCACCACCCATTGAGGAGGTGGGAAAGTTTTGGAAACCTTGGGAGGCCTATAAATACTCCCTCTCACCTCATTCGTAAGCATCCAAGCATTTGAGTGCATTTGTGAATTCTCTCAAATTCTCTCTTGTGTGAATGTTCTCTTGTTCTCTAGTTGTCTTGTCTTTGCCTATCATAGGGTTCGGTTGACTTAGCAGGAGATCAAGAGAGTTGATCAAGCTAAGGCCGTCACAGTTCAAGGTGAGAAAGTTCCAAGACCGTGAGAACGTGGTATCAGAGCCTTGGTTTGAGGGAACCTTGTTCAAGCCTTGTTTAGTGGGCAATGATGTTGGAAGAGACAGGAGTACTCAACATAAAGATACGAGGCAAGGAGACCCAACCTACTCATCAAGGGAGCAAGAGGGGTTGAAGCACTAGTAAGGTAAGTGTTGAAGACTTTGCTTCTCTTTCGGTTCAAGTTGGCCATTTAGAGGATGCCTTGTTAGAGGTAACCAACAAGGTGAATAAGCTCGAGGGTGATTTCACAATCCTTGAGTCCTATACATTGGATGAGCTTGAGGGTCTCAAAGCTACTGTGGAGAATCTCCAAAATTCTGAGGATCAACGCATTAAGGCTATGAAGACCCTTGAGGCAAATGTGATGGATGCCATCATAATCATGTAGCAACAATTGGATGCTCTGAAGACTTCCTTGGAGAACCAAGGGAGAAGCCTGCTAGTGGCTGGAACTAGTAGAGTAAGGGAAGTGAAGTTGGATCTTTCCACACCGAAGGAGTTCAAGGGTGTTCGTGATGCTAAGGAGGTGGAGAACTTCTTATGGCAGATGGAGCGTTATGTCGAAAACTTGGGGTTAAGTGATGACCAAGCTAAGGTATGTATTGCTTCTTTGTTCCTCATTGATAATGTTATGTTATGGTGGCGTAGAAAGTATGCAAACATGGAGAAAGGCCTTTGTACTATCAATACTTGGGAAGACTTCAAGAAGGAATTGAAGAGACAATTCTTCCCAGAGAAGTGGTCTATGAAGCACGCAAGAAGCTGAGGGAGCTCAAGCACAAGATCATTATCTCCGACTATGTGAAGGAGTTCACAACCTTGATGCTCCAGATCCCCAACTTAAGTAGCGATGATCTTCTCTTCCACTTCATTGATGGCCTTCAAAACTGGACCAAGCATGAGTTGCAGTGCCGGGATGTGAAGGACATTGATGAAGTTATAGCCATGGTCGAAAGTCTTACTGACTACCAGAGGGAGAAGAGTGAATCCTCTAAGCCCAAGTCTTCCAAACCTAATAATCAGGGCAAATGTGGGGGAGGCAAGGGTAAGGGATGTTGAATCAAGAGTTTTGATGATTCCAAACTAACCATCAAGAGCTTGGAATAAAGATATCAAAGGTGCCCAAAAGGTTTCAAGTGAAGAAATTCTGGATAAATCTGTGCAAAGATAAATGTAGGATGATTAGTAGTGTTTTATTTGAGTAAAAGACTGTGATTTGGTGAAAAGATGTTTTAAAACCTTGATTCTATGTTAAATCATGGAATATTTGAAAAACACTTACTAACAGACGAAGTTTGAAAGGTTAATACTGATCTGTCATCTTGGAAATTCAAACTTTGGCTTTGAAAATTTGAATTTCGTACTGAAACAGAACAAGTCTGAAGAAAAGCTTCTCTAATAGACGAATTTTGACTTGAGAAAATTTGAATTTTGATAAGTGTCTGAAAGAAGTTTTCAGTAGCAGACGAACTTTGGATTTTGAAAATTTGAATTTTAGACAAAATGTAACTTATGAAAACTAAAGAAATTCGTCTGAAATTATGTCAAAGTTCATCTGAACCCAAGTTTGGATTGGATTTCAAAATTGCTCACTGGCAGACGAACTTTAAACATGAAAACTCGAATTTCAGAAACTAAGCTTGTGAGTCTGTTGCAATGATACGTTGACATACGAATGACAGTATTTATAAATTTGAATTTTGAGGTTAGTCTGAAAAGAGGTCTCTCTGACAGACGAACTTTGCCCTTTGAAAATTCGAATTTTGAATTATATGAACTACTGTGCCTTATAAACTAGCTACGGACAGACGAATTTTGGGGTTCCAAAATTTGAATTTCAAAGGCACTGTAGCAAATTGAAAATACTGTTCACACTTAACAGAAAAACTTTCTACTTGAAAATTTGTATGTCACAACATAGAAACATTTTCAAAATATCAAAATTTGAATTTCACTTCATGACAGACGAACTTCGGGCATTCAATGTAGAAGATGTTAACCTTCAGTTTCTGTGAAATTCGTCTGTTTACCAACTGAAATTCAAATTTCAGAGTGTCAGAAGCATTAAATGTGGTTGGTTAACGAATAGTTTTTCAAAGTAACCGTTGGATAACTTCTCCAACAGATAGATTTTGTCTCTAACGGATATTTGAGACCTAAATCTATAAATATAATATCATTTGAAGTTATGGGTAACGATTTTAACATTGTATATACTGAAACTGCCAAATCATCTACTCAAGTCTCTTACTCTCTCACTTCAATATTTTATACTCCAACTTTCATATTTACTCTGTTTAAGAGAGTTTAATCCTTGTAATCAATCTTATCTTCATCCGGAAGAAGGATTTTCTTGTGAGGGGATATCACAAGGGATTGAAAAGCACTTTGTAAGAGTGCATAGAGTGAATGAGTGAGCTCTAGAAACAGAGCATCATCTTTGTATTGAGGCATTTGCAAGAAGCCCACTGAATTCTTGCAGAATAGTGGAAAATCTCAAGTGGTGACTTGGGGACTGGACGTAGGCCAAGTGGAGTGACCGAATGAGGATAAATATCTGAGTTTTTTTCTCTTTACTACAACTTTTATAGTTTATTCACTTATACTCTGTTTTACCTTCTATACTTTGCTTTCTTCACTTTCTTGACATTTTGCAGAAAATTTTTAAACTTCCCAATTCACCCCCCTCTTGGGAAGCCAGCCTAACTAACAAGTGGTATCAGAGCCCGGATTCCCAATCAAAGGATTTCACAGCGGGAATTAAAATGGCTGATTTTGGAGAAAGCATACTACCAGAAGGAAATAACACAAATAGACCACCTGGCTTCAGTGGAGAACACTATGTTTACTAGAAGATGAGGATGCAAATTTATCTCCAGTCAATTGATTTGGACAGCTCGTCAATCATTCAGAAGGGAGATTTTGTCCCAATGGCTTTGAAAGATGATGGGAAGTACAGAGAGAAGCCAGAAGCTGAATGGAATGAGAAAGATAGAAGAAGAGTCTTACTGAACTTCAAGATAAAACACTGTTTGGTCAGTGCTTTGAATCAAGACAAATTCTATAGGGTCTCACAATGCTCTACTGCCAAGGAAATGTGGGACACCCTGCAAATTGCTCATGAAGGAACAACTGGAGTCAGGGAAAATAAATTGAATACATGCATAGGAGAATATGAAAGCTTTAGAATGGCTAAAGGAGAAAATGTAAAAGAGCTACAGAAAAGATTCACCCTTATTATGAATCAACTAAAGAGCCTGAGAAAGGAGTACACTCAAACAGAAAAAGTAAGAAAGATCCTCAGAGCTCTTCCTCTAGAATGACAACCTAAAGTAACAGCAATAGAGGAAGTCAAAGGAGAATCAATGGCCTCTGTCACAGTTCTTTTTGGCAGCCTCGAGGAGTATGAAGGAAAAATGAAAGCTCTCAAGGAGGCTGGACAAGACAGAAAGAAGAAAAGTCTTGCTCTAAAAGCTGTCGAGGAAAAAGAAGAAGAATCTGACGATGGAGATGAACTCGATGAAGAAATTCTGGCTATGATGGTCAGAAAATTTGAAAGATTCTACAGCAAAAAGAGAAACAAGAAAATCTTCAAGAAAGGAGTAGCTGGAGATAGGAAGAGGGAAGCAAAAGAGCCTATCATTTGCTATGAGTGTAAAAAGTAGGGACATATTAATGGGATTGTCCACAATTCCTCAAGAAGCAAGAAAAAGAAAAGAAAGCTGCAGAAAAAGGCAATAAGAAAAGAGCTTACATCTCATCAATATGGGGCAACAACTCAGATGAAGAAGAAGATGATGAAGATGAAATTGCCAACATCTGTCTCATGGCTCTTGCCTCTGAAGAAGCTGAAATCCGATGCAGTAGTGATCAAGAAGATGAGGTATATGAATCTGAACCTTCCTATTCTGAATTACTGGATGCATTTCATGAGCTGCATGATGAGTTTGTTAAAGTTGCTAAAGAATTGAAGCAAGTTAAGAAAAAAATTAACAAACAAGAATCTCAATGCAACATCTCTGAAATCGCTTCTCTGCCTATTGCTGAATCTGCTTGCTGTAAATCATGCATTGAACTAAAGCAAACCAATGAATATCTAGTAAAAAGCATGTATAGGCTTACTAGAGGTAAAGATATGTTGTTTGCTTTAATGGGAAGTCAAAGAATATCACAAGAAAAGGATGGACTTGGCTATGATCCTTGTGCTGTAAAAGAAAAGATTATGAAGAAAAATCAGAATGTGTACATGAGATATTTTGTGCATGCTAATAGCAATAGAAAGAAAGATCATATGTCACATCACATTGAATCATATAATCAATCAAGACATGCAAAATAAAAATATTATCTGCATTATTTTCTTCCTGTTTTTTAATCCAGTAGTCCCTTTACCATCTGTCACTTCTGTAATAAGAAGGGACATATTTCCAGTTCATGTGCTTTAAAGAAAAATGGACTTAACAGGAAGGTTAAATGGATTCCCAAAGGTACATTTGTATCTAGGGAAAAGACTACTGACAGAAAAGAACCCAAGCAAATTTAGGTACCTAAAAAGAAAATATGAACTTTGTTTTGTAGGTATGTCTCAAAGCTAGAAAGAGTAATAAATGGTATATGGACAGTGCCTGCTTAAGTCATATGACCGGGGACAAGGATAAGTTCATCACCCTTAGAGACACGAAAGGAGGAAAGGTGACCTTTGGAGGTAATCAATATGGTAGAATAGTTGGCATTGGCATTGTGGTCAAGAATCCTGAAACATCCATTGGAGAGGTGCTGTTGTGATTGACCTTAACCACAATCTGCTAAGTGTGAGCCAGACATGTGACAAAGAAAACTGGGTACTGTTTGACTCAAAATTCTGCCTGGTCATCAGAAAAAGTGATTACAAAGTAGTCCTCAAAGCTCAAAGGGATGGTAACTGCTATACTATTGATCTTGATGAACTTCCTCCCTTAGATTCTATTTGCTTGATTAGTCAGAACAATGATAGTTGGTTGTGGCATAGAAGATTAGTTCATGTTAACATGAATCAGCTTTCAAAATTGGTTAAAAATGAGTTAGTCACTGGCCTACCAAAAATCACTTTTGAAAAGGACAAAGAATGTGATGCATGCCTGAGAGGAAAATAAACTAAATCTTCTTTTAAACCCAAAAACATAGTCACCACAACTAGACCACTAGAACTACTGCATATGGATTTAATTGGTCCATCTAGGGTAAAAAGCATTGGTGGAAATCTGTATGTGCTTATAATTATGGATGATTACTCTAGATTTATATGGACATTGTTTCTTTCCTCTAAAAGTGATACCTTTGATGCATTTGTAACCTTAGCCAAGAAAGTGCAAAATGAGAGGGGTATTTCCATTGTGTCTATCAGGTCAGATCATGGAGGAGAATTTGAGAACTTATACTTTCTGGAGTATTGTAATGAGCATGGAATTGATCACAACTTCTCAGCTCCAAGAACTCCTCAACAGAATGGAGTAGCAGAGAGGAAGAACAGAACAATTGGAGAGATGGCTAGAGCTATGCTGAATGAAAAGGAACTCTCTCAAGTTTTCTGGGCTGATGCAGTAAACACAGCAAGTTACATCATAAATAGAGCCTACATCAGACCAATCCTTGGGAAGACTCCTTATGAGCTGTACAAAGGAAGAAAGCCAAATCTCTCACATCTCCATGTGTTCGGCTGCAAGTGCTTTATTCACAACAATGGAAAGGAGAATCTGGGTGAGTTTGATATCAAATCTGATGAAGGTATATTTCTGGGCTATTCTAGTAGAAGTAAAGCATATAGAGTTTTTAATAAAAAGTCTAATTTAGTAGAAGAATCTGTGCATATAGTATTTATTGAAAATGAAACTGCTTCCAAACATGCTACAGATGAGAATGATCTTGTCTCAAACTTTAAAAAGTTAGATATCTCTGATGAAGGTAAAATTGAACCTCCAAAAATATCTGAATCTATCAACATAGAGGAAGATATTCAGGAGAGAGATTTTAAAGAAGAAAATAATGAAGAAATGTCTCAGGAACTTCCTAGAGCTTGGAGATATCAAAGGAATTATCCTGTTGATCAGGTGATAGGGAATGTTTAAGAGAGAGTTAGAACCAGAAAACAGTTAAGGGATCAAATGATTAATTATGCTTTCATCTCACAAATTGAACCTAAATGCACTGAGGAAGCCTTAACTGATCAATAATGGATTTTGGCTATGCAAGATGAATTAAATCAGTTTGAAAGAAATTAAGTTTGGGACTTAGTGCCCAGACCAAAAAATCATCCTGTCATTGGCACCAAATGGGTTTTTAGAAATAAACTTGATGAATCAGGATCAATAATCAGAAATAAAGCTAGACTGGTTGCTAAAGGATATAATCAAGAAGAAGTTATTGATTTTGAGGAAACCTTTGCTCCAGTAGCTAGATTAGAAGCAATTAGAATTCTATTAGCATATGCATGTATGAAAAATATTTTGTTGTATCAAATGGATCTGAAGAGTGCTTTTCTAAATGGATATATCATGGAAGAGGTTTATGTAGATCAACCTCCAGGTTTTGAGGACTCTGCAAAACCGAACCATGTTTATAAACTGAAGAAAGCTCTTAATAGTTTAAAACAAGCCCCTAGAGCATGGTATGAATGATTAAGTAATTTTCTGACTGAAAAGGGGTTCAACAGAGGAAAAGTAGATATAACTTTATTTACCAAGAAAGAAAATAAAGATTTACTTATTGTTCAAATTTATGTTGATGATATTATATTTGGTGCTACTAATGAATTTCTTTGCAAGAATTTTTCTAAACTAATGCAGGGAGAATTCGAAATGTCCATCATGGGTGAACTCAATTTCTTCCTTGGATTGCAAATCAGGCAGTGTGATGATGATATCTTTCTCAACCAATCCAAGTATCTAAAGGAATTGCTAAAGAAGTTTGGGATGGAGAATGCCAGGCCATTGAGAACACCTATGGCTACAACAACCAAGCTGGATATGGATGAAAAAGGGAAAATGATTGATATAACCCAGTATAGAAGAATGATTGGATCCCTACTGTACCTAACTGCCAGCAGACCTGACATCATGTTTAGTGTCTGTATGTGTGTAAGGTTCCAGTCATGTCCTAAGGAAACCCATGCAACTGCTGTGAAACGTATCTTCAGATATCTCATTGGAACATCACAGATGGGTCTTTGGTATCCAAAGGGGAATGGAGAAGATCTCAAAGGATACACTGATGCTGACTTTGCAGGATCCCAAATTGACAGAAAAAGCACAAGTGGAACATGTCAATTTCTTGGAGGATTCTTGGTTTCATGGTTTAGCAAGAAGCAAATTAGTGTGGCCTTATCCATAGCAGACGCTGAGTATGTTGTAGCTGGAAGCTGTTATGCCCAAATCATCTGGATGAAACAGCAGCCTAAAGATCTTGAGGTTGAGATGAAGGAAATACCAATCATGTGTGACAACCAAAGTACCATAAATATCACAAAGAATCCTGTCATGCATTCAAGGACAAAACATATCGAAGTTAGGCACCACTTCATAAGGGATCATGTTTTGAAAGGAGAAATCAGACTAGAATACATCCCAACAGAGGATCAAGTTGTAGATATCTTGACAAAGCCTCTATCAAAAGATAGCCATTGCAAAATTAGGAGAGAATTGGGTATGGTAAATCCCAATAAACTGTAAGTAAATCTGTATGCAATTCTGTTTTTAGATTTTCCAACATTAAATTAATTCTAACTTTAGGATCAGAGTGAATTTAATTTAAGTTGCAGGTGCTCCTTATGAGATTCAATGGCAATAAATCTGAAAAATGGAGCACACCAGAATGGAACAATCAAAAAGTGAAGAAAATGGCAAAATTTCTGAGTTTCTGGATCCATTCTATAAGTTTTTAAAGTTGAAATTTGTATCTTAGTTGTGTGTTAGACGAATTTCCTTAATAAACTGTGTTTCTAAACAAGACAGCATGGTCAACATTCGAATTTGGATGCCAAACAGACAAACTTTAGCTTTTTATACATTGGAACAGTTCTCGGTGATGCCTCGAAATTCGTCTGTTGGACCTTAAAAGTTCGAATTTTCAAAAGTAAATATTTCAAAGTTATGTTTGTCTAACATGATGATTATACAAATGATTATTTCTTAATATACGAATGTTGGAGAATCTTTACAAAGTAAAGAAATTCAAATTTCTGATTCAAAATTTGTCTGTTGAAATTTGTTCATAATGTTGAATCTCTAAAAGATGAATGTTTATATATGCATAATTTGTCTATTATTTGTTGATTTGATTGCTACTTGTTGTTAACTCTTCAAAATTTGAACTTTGTTGAAACAAAGTTCGTCTGTTTATCTTGTATTGCTTGAACCAAGCCACTGTCAGATGAACTTTCAGAAGAAAATTTGTCTGTCAGTAAGCTTTGCTGAACGGTTTAACTTTTAACTGCTCGAAGTTTGAATTTTGACCCCTCAAAATTCATCTGTCAGGTGGTTACTTACGTTAAAACTGACGGTTTTCAACTGAACAGACACAACCCTACTCTTTTCCTCTCTGAGTTTGTTCAAATTCTCTCATTAATGCTCTTTAATTCTGACAGTAAATCTTCATTTTCCACCATTTAAACTGATTTTCGCACCCTATAAACCCAATCTCGGCTTCATTCTGAAACATTCATCCATAAAAATAGCAAGAGTAAAGAATCCTGAAGCTGGAAAAGGAGAGGCACGACCAAAGAGGACGGTCAAATCCCAATATGCCTCAAAGGAGGGTGAAAAATCGAAGAGAAAAGCCGAATCAAGCAAGGTAACTCCCTCCAAACGACAAAAAACTACACCAAAGGCTGAATCAAAGAAAGCAGGACCCTCTTCTTCGAAGAAAGCAGAGCCTTCGGTCCCTGTTCCTGCTGCTGCTGATGCTGTTGCTTCTACTTCTTCCTCCAATACTGAATCTGGAGAATACCAACTCACTACACTGCCATTATGGAGCACTCCTTAGATTTAGGAGGAATACTCGACCAAGTTTGCCAATAAAAAGGTAATCAAGCCTCATTGTGTGAACTTGGAAGATTTCTTGGTCTCTAATAGTTTTGATGCTGGAATATAGATGCTAAGATATAAGAATCTGTTAGAGATATTGGAGAGGTATGATGATGAAGTGGTTAAAACATGGTATGCCTCCTTGAAATACAACAGCATAAAGAAGAAGTGGGAGGTCAATCTAAGATCAAGGACCATCTGGCTCACAGATGAAGCTCTCAATGAAGTGTTGGAAATCCTAGGGCAAGATGGCCTTAAGATTGACATCACTGCTTTTGGGTACATGGATGAAGTAGAGACTACTGATAAAGGTGGCCCCTTTCTAAACTACAAGGAAAGCACAATCCTGAACACTTTGTTCAGAACAAAAGGAAAATAGGCCAACCATAAACTTGCTAAAGCCCACAGACCTCAGTGCTCAAGTAAGGATCCCACACTACATAGTGTCTAGGATCATATTCAATAAAGGAGGCAGCTTCAATCTGATCACAAGGGCAGAGGCACATGTGATGGCAGCAATCATGCGTGGAAAGCTCATTAACATGGGACATATCATACTCCAACGCATGATCAAGGCAAGGGATCAGAGGATAGACTCCACACTCCCCTATGTAGCAATCATTTCCAGAATTCTACAATATGCTAGAATTCAGCATTTTGAGAAGGGAAAAGGGAAACCCACTGAGATTTTCAAGGAAGAGGAACTTCAAAGAATGGGGATTGAAAGAAATGAAGGAAGATGGATTGGGAAGGGAGTAGGAAAATTTGAAGATCTCTTCTTTGTTGAAGGTGCCTCCCAACAGCAAGAAGGTACCTCTGAGGCTTCTGCTAGACCTACACCTCAGTCTTCTCTGCCTGTCCCATCTTCATCCAAGCCTATTCACATTCCATTTACTCCCTCCTCTCATGCCAAGCCAACCAAGATCACTGAGTTGTATGACAGCCTGTCTACACTCATACTTAGCATCAAGGATGAGCAAAATGCCAAATTTACTTATCTGCAAGATTAGATTCACCAGTTGGCCAAGAACATGAAAGTGGTTACTGATGCCTATGAAGATATTCGAAGTGTAATACCTGCCACATCAGCTCCACCTCAGCCAGGATTCTCTGAGCCTATTCAGTCTCCAACTCCTGAGCCTTCGAGTCCCTTTGAGCTAGCCTCTTCTGAGCATGATGATGCTATAGATGACACTGAGGCTGTTGGTACAATGAGCACATCAAGTCCTGGTCCTCTCTTACACTATGGCATGGAGGAAGATGGACCTCGGGATTCAAGCTCTCATGATCCCATTACTGCAGATGCTCAAGAGTCAATCTTGTCCCAGCAAGAATCTGAGCAAGTAGAAAGACTGGTGGCAGCCATTTCTACTTCATCAATCATGGAGGTTGCCAGAAATGAAGAAAGGAGCATTGTGCCTGTTGTTGATTTAAAAGCTATTGCTCGCAATGCTCTCTTGCAAGCTCAGAGAAGAAGGCTTGAAGAAATGTTTCGTTCTGATGACCCTGCTCTTTCATCTCTCACTGCATATGGTCTTTCAGAAGAACAAAGGGCTCAATTGGCTCTTTCTAGACAAGAGATGTAAGAACAGCTTGAGGTCTCTGAAGATGAGAATCCAAGCCCTGAGCCTTCTGAGCCTCCTGCATCAGTTAGTCCACATTTGCCTCTTACTCCTGTGCCCCTCAAAGCAATTCCAGTTTCACAAATCCCTCCTCCGGCTGATTATGTTCACCTTCCTGATGATGCCAAAAAGAGGGAGAAGAGTAAGCAAACTAGCAAGTCTGCTGCTAAGCCATCTAGAAAGACTTACAGCAACAAGACCAAGCCAAAGAAGAATTGATTAGAATTTAGGCTTGAGTCCTCTTGTAGTACTGTATTGAGTTCCAAATGTTTGTTGTGTTATTTATGTTTTGTGTTTGATTTGTGTATTTCGAAGTACTTTGCATAAATTGGTTCTTGTAAAGCAACATTTGATAAAATGAAAGAATTCCTTGGTTGTAATGATCTGTTCTTATTATTCTTTGAATCTCTTCACATGATCTACTATATATGATATCTTTTGAAATATAATGCATATGTTAAGGGGGAGCTTGCTAAAACAAACCCAAGTACTAATTCAGTTTGTAAGTTATTTTGTCATCATCAAAAAGGGAAAGAATGTTGAATCAAGAGTTTTGATGATTTCAAACCAACCATCAAGAGCTTGGAATAAAGATATCAAAGGTGCCCAAAAGGTTTCAAGTGAAGAAATTCTGGATAAATCTGTGCAAAGATAAATGTAGGATGATTAGTAGTGTTTTATTTGAGTAAAAGACTTTGATTTAGTGAAAAAATGTTTTAAAACCTTGATTCTACATTAAATCATGGAATATTTGAAAAACACCCACTAACAGATGAAGTTTGAAAGGTTAATACTGATCTGTCATCTTGGAAATTTGAACTTTGACTTTGGAAATTCAAATTTCGTACTGAAACGGAACAAGTCTGAAGAGAAGCTTCTCTGACAGATGAATTTTGACTTGAGAAAATTCAAATTTTGATAAGTGTCTGAAAGAAGCTTTCAGTAACAGACAAACTTTGGGTTTTGAAAATTTGAATTTCAGACAAAATGTAACTTATGAAAACTAAAGAAATTCGTCTGAAATTATGTCAAAGTTCATCTGAAACCAAGTTTGGATTAGATTTCAAAATTGCTACTTTGAACATGAAAATTCAAATTTCAGAAACTAAGCTTGTGAGTCTGTTGCACTGATATGTTGACATACGAATGACAGTATTTATAAATTCGAATTTTGAGGTTAGTCTGAAAAGAGGTCTCTCTGACAGACGAACTTTGCCCTTTGAAAATTTGAATTTTGAATTATATGAACTACTGTACCTTATAAACTAGCTACGGACAGACAAATTTTGGGGTTCCAAAATTTGAATTTCGAAGGCACTGTAGCAAATTGAAAATACTGTTCACACTTAACAGAAAAACTTTCTACTTGAAAATTCGTATGTCACAACATAGAAACATTTTCAAAATATCAAACTTCGAATTTCACTTCATGAGAAACAAACTTCGAACTTCATGAGAAACAAACTTTCAACGTAGAAGATGTTAACCTTCGGTTTCTGTGAAATTCGTCTGTTTACCAACTGAAATTCGAATTTCAGAGTGTCAGAAGCATTAAATGCGGTTGGTTAACGGATAGTTTTTCAAAGTAACCGTTGGATAACTTCTCCAATGGATAGATTTTGTCTCTAATGGACATTTGAGATCTAAATCTATAAATATAACATCATTTGAAGTTGTGGGTAACGATTTTAACATTGTATATACTGAAACTTTGCCAAATCATCTACTCAAGTCTCTTACTCTCTCACTTCAATATTTTATACTCCAACTTTCATATTTACTCTATTTAAGAGAGTTTAATCCTTATAATCAATCTTATCTTCATCTGGAAGAAGGATTTTCTTGTGAGGGGATATCACAAGGGATTGGGAAGCACTTTGTAAGAGTGCATAGAGTGAATGAGTGAGCTCTAGAAACAGAGCATCATCTTTGTATTGAGGCATTTGCAAGAAGTCCATTAAATTCTTGCAGAATAGTGGAAAATCTCAAGTGGTGACTTGGGGACTAGACGTAGGTCAAGTGGAGAGACTGAACGAGGATAAATATCTGAGTTTTCTTCTCTTTACTGCAACTTTTACAGTTTATTCACTTATACTCTGTTTTACCTTCTATGCTTTGCTTTCTTCACTTTCTTGACATTTTGCAGAAAATTTTCAAGCTTCCTAATTCACCCCCTCTTAGGAAGCCAGCCTAACTAACAAGGGAGTGAACAAGAATGGAGACAACAAGCCACCACAAAAGAAGTATGATAATCAGAAAAAGAGCTCCACCAACATTAGTTGCTTTATGTGCAAGGGTCCTCACTGCATGAAGGATTGCCCGAAGCTAGGGATTTTAGCTGCTATACTAGAGGAACAAGAGGCATAGGCAGACGAAAGCGCGGAGTTGGGTTCCCTCTGACTCCTTAATGCCTTGAAGTTCAAGCCCTCACCCATACCTACCAAGAGCATGGGGTTAATGTATGTTGAGGTAAAGCTAAATGGGAAGTTTGTCTCAATCATGGTGATTACAAGGGTAGGCAACAACTTCATTACTCCAGAGGAGGCCAAGAGGATTGGTCTCAAGGTTGTGGCAGGAGAAGGTATGATGAAGGCTGTCAACTCTCCTCCTAAACCAATTCATGGCATAGCTCAAGGGGTTGAGTTGTGTTTGGGACCATGGAGCAGCAAGGCGGACCTCATAGTCGCTCCAATGGATAACTACAAAGTTGTTCTTGGCCAGGAGTTCATGAGGAAGCATAACATCTTCCCTATGCCCCACTACAATGCCTTGTGTGTCCTAGACCAGGGAGTCGCTACCATGATACCTGTAACAAGTGGGCCTAGCAGGAATCAGTTGTCAGCCATCCAAGTGAAGAAGGGCTTTAAGAGGAGAGAAGTTACATACCTAGCAGCCTTGAAGGAGGTAGATCTTGGGAAGAAGATGAGTGAAGATCTTCCCTTGAACATCTAGCAGGTTCTTGAGGAGAACCATGATATGATGCCACCAGAGCTACCAAAGAAGCTCCCACCTTGTTGGGAGGTAGATCACAAGATTGAGTTAGAACCGGGAGCTAAGCCACCCACCGTGGCACCCTATAGGATAGCACCGTCTGAGCTAGAAGAGTTGAGAGAGCAACTGAAGGAGTTGATTGATGCTGGGCATATCCAACCATCCAAGGCAGCTTATGGAGCACCAGTATTGTTCTAGAAGAAGCAAGATGGATCATTGTGGTTGTGCATCCACTATCGGGTTCTTAATAAGGTAACCGTCAAGAACAAGTACCCCATTCCATTGATAGCTGACTTGTTTGATAGGTTAGGGAAGACAAGGTACTTTTCCAAGCTAGACTTGAGGTCAAGGTATCATCAAGTTTGGATTGTTGAAGGAGATGAACCCAAGACTACTTGTGTTACACGCTATAGGTCTTTTGAGTGGTTGGTGATGCCTTTTGGACTGACCAATGCACGGGCCACATTTTGCACTCTCATGAACAAGATCTTCCATCCGTATCTTGATTGGTTTGTGGTAGTATACTTGGACGACATTGTGGTCTATAGCAACTCATTAGAGGAACATGCTGAACACCTACAAGCTGTGTTCAAGACCCTACGCGAGAATGAGCTATATGTGAAGAAGGAGAAGTGTTCATTCGTAAAGGAAGAAGAAGTGAACTTCCTTGGGCATGTCATATCCCAAGGGACCTTGCGCATGGACGGCAGGAAGGTTTAAGCTATCAAGGAGTGGGAGCCTCTAACTCAACTGACAGAGTTGAGATCTTTTCTTATCTTGGTTAACTATTATAGGCGGTTCATCAAGGGTTACTCTGCTAGAGCGGCCCCTCTCACTAAGCTGTTGAAGAAGAACAAGCCCTGGGTGTGGACTGAGGGATGCTAGAAAGCTTTTGAGGAGCTTAAGATGACAGTGACAGAGGAACCTGTGTTAGCTCTCCCAGATTTCACCAAGCCTTTTGAGGTACACACTGATGCCTCTGACTTCACTATTGGAAGGGTCCTGATGCAAGAGAGGCATCCCATTGCTTTTGAAAGTCGTAAGCTCAATGATACTGAGAGGCGGTACATGGTGCAAGAGAAGGAGATGACGGTCGTGGTTCATTGCTTGCACACTTGGAGGCATTACTTACTAGGGCCACAATTTGTGATCAAGACCGATAATGTCATCACCAGCTACTTCCAGAGACAGAAGAAGCTCTCCCCTAAGCAAGCGAGATGGCACAATTTCCTAGCTGAATTTGATTATGTGTTGGAATACAAGCCGAGGATGGCGAATGTAGTTGCTGACGCCTTGAGTAGGAAGGCTAAACTAGCAGCTATAAGCCAAGCCAGTGGGGACTTGATCACTAAGATCAAGCAAGGTCTTACTCAAGACCCTCTAGCCCAGCAGCTTGTGGAGTTAGCCAAGGAGGGTAAGACCAAGAGGTTTTGGGTCGAGGATAAACTCCTCTACACTGTGGGAAGGAGACTCTTTGTTTCTAAGTGGGATAACCTGAGGAAGGACTTGATCAAGGAGTGTCATGACTCCAAATGGGCTAGTCACCTGGGACAGAGGCAGACATTGGTATTGTTGGAAGCTGCCTACTACTGGCCTCACATGAGGGATGCCATGGAGGCTTATGTGAAGACTTGTCTTGTGTGCCAACAAGACAAGGTAGACAATCAACTTTCCGTAAGATTGTTAGAGCCGTTACTTACTCTAAGCCAACCATGAGAGAGTGTCTCCATGGATTTCATCTCAGCATTGCCTAAGTCCAAAGGGTTTGGTTCCATCAGTTTAATGGTGGATCACTTCTCTAAGTATGAGACCTTCATTCCAGCCCCGACAGACTATACAGCGGAGGGAGCGGCTCGCCTATTCTTCAAGAATGTGGTGAAGTTTTGGGGATTACCTAAGACTATTATTAGTGACCGAGATCCCCGATTCATGGGCAAGTTATGGACTGAGCTTTTCAAGCTATTGGGGACAAAATTGCATTTCTCTACTAGCTTTAACCCTCACACGAATAGGCAAACAGAACAGGTGAATGCTTTGTTGGAGTGTTATCTTCGACATTTTATGAGTGCCAACTAGAAGGATTGGGCTAAGTTGATGGATGTGGCCTAGTTCTCTTACAACTTGCAGAGGAGCGAGTCCATAGGAAGGAGTCCCTTTAAAGTGGTGATGGGACACCAACCTTTGACACCTCACGCCCTTGCGACAACATATAAGGGCAAGAGTCCAGGAGCCTTCCACGTGGCTAAGTCTTGGCATGAACAAGCTGATGAGACTAGATCCTTCCTTGTCAAGGCAGCCAAGAGAATGAAGAAGTTCGCTGACAGGAGGAGGCGAGTGACAGAGTTCCAAGTGGGAGACTTGGTGATGGTGAAACTTCTCCTACAACAATTCAAGGCCTTCAGGAAGGTACATAAGGGCCTCATTAGAAAATATGAGGATCCCTACAAGGTGTTGAAGAAAGTCGGGATGGTTTCCTACAAGGTGGATTTGCCACATAACTTGAAGATTAATCATGTCTTCCACATGAGCATGTTGAAGCCTTTCCATGAAGACAAGGATGAGCCTAATCGAGGAATCTCCACCAGAGTACCACCTGTGACAACCAAGTCTTATGATAGACAGGTCGAGGAGATACTTGCTCATAGCGTCATGCGACGAAGGGGAGTACCACCAGGCACCCAATACTAGGTGAAGTGGAAGGGACTGCCAGAGAGTGAGGCAACCTAGGAACCACAAGAAGATCTTTGGTAGTTTGAAGACCACCTACGCCGGTACAAGAACGAAGTAGTGATGAGGACGTCACCGAAATAGGTGGGAGAAAATGTCATGAATTTTTCCCGAGGTTTGACTAGAAGCCTCCAGAACATTCCAGAGATATCTTGAAGAGGCTTGATTTCTCTTGGACTATGCAGATAGTTCTATAACTTTGTAGACTTCTCATGTACATAGGATTTCTATAGAATTCTTTGTAAATATCTTGTAATTCTAGAAGCTTGGTTTAGGCCATCAGATTGAAGCGATCTCCACCATCCATTGAGGAGGTGGGAAAGTTCTGGAAACTTTGGGAGGCCTATAAATACCCCCTTCCACCTCATTTGTAAACATCTAAGCATTTGAGTGCATTTGTGAATTCTCTCAAACTCTCTCTTGTGTGAATATTCTCTTGAGTGTTCTCTTGTTCTCTAGTTGTCTTATCTTTGCCTACCCAAGGGTTTAGCTGACTTAGCAGGAGATCAAGAGGGTTGATCAAGCTAAGGCTAGCAAGGTTTAAGGTGAGAAAGTTCCAAGACCATGAGATGCTGCTACTAAACCTATAATGCAACTAGCTTATGCTACAAAGACTTCCAACATCAACTAAACTTGGTATTTCTTCCATTTTTTCCCTCATGTTTTACCAGGAATTTAACGGATAATAGATTCAAAAGAAAGAAGGCATACAATACAATGTCATTGAATTTATTTTAAAATTAAGATGCTATCAAATTTGACAAAATGGAGAAGAATATTAGAATCTCTATGTTTTGATGAGAACAAAACTAGAGAATATATATTTGTTTTGTAGTGAAACTAATTAAGCTTAATGGAACTCAATCTAAGAGATATCAAAGAAGTCTTAATTGGTTCTTATGTTTTTATCCCTAGGCCTTTATGCACAAGCGATTGTGTTGCCGATACAATCGATCCAAACATCCCATTTCAATCGTTTAATTTGCCTTCATTCTGCCAAGTGGCAGCTCTCATGTGAACTCTAGGATCAATCTAAAATAGCCCTCTCAGTCAATTATCGATTGATTTTCCACTAAATATCCTTTGGCTCACTAAAAATCGATCCAAAAGCCACTTTTAAATCGATTTATTATGTCCTCCTTGATATATACACTCTCTATTCTCCATCAGGATTCATTGAAACCTCATTTCTAAATCGATGGTGATCCTTGCTTCAGTTCTATAACTCGTTTCTCAATCACAATCGTTTCTATGGATCCTAAATCAATTATCCTCTACTTCTGATCTTTTGATTCTTTCTCTAGACAATTGATTTTTCCTAGAATATAACCAATTATAATTGCTTCCACATAATCTTCTTTATATTCTTCTATAATTGGCTGTGCTTTGCTCAAAAGGTTGAAACGGAATCGCTTTCTTCTTTATTAAAACTCAACCTTTTAATTTACCAAAAAAAAAAATCAACCTTATAGCTTATGTGATTAATATCAATTATAAGTAAAAGCGGATTTGGATACTTTCCATAATTTCTTTTCATATTTCTCTTTATACACAATCTCATTTGTTGATTTTGATTTGAATATTAGATATTAGTAATTGTTACTTTAAATAAAATATATTATTTATTTTAATGATAACTAGGAATAAGTATTATTAATTTTTTAAAGAAAATTCTACTCATAATAATAAATCAAACCATTAAATTAAATATATTATTTATTTTTTAGACTTTTTTTTACTCATTTGATCATAATTAACATATGGAGAGAATCTAAATCTAGTAAAACACATTACAAAGATTAGTTGGAAAACTAAGTACAATCGATTGTGTCTTCCTTTGAACAATTGATTTTCTGGGGAAATGAGCATTTAATGTGATTCTTGATGGCTAACATCTTCTAAATAACAGTAAATTAATTGTATCTAACTGCTTTCAATGAGTTTCACATATAAATAGGGCTATCATTTAAATTGGGAGTAAGTTCACAAGAGCCCAAAAACTTGTTGCAATCAATTTCGTCTTTACGCTCATAACCACCCTTGGTGCTTTAGTTATATTGTCTTATCTTTTTGAGTGAGGATTTCCTTTGTAAAGCTTTGTGCTTTACTCATTCCTTGAGTTGAGGTAGTCCACCAAAATTTCACAAGAACACGTGGATATTATAAACTTGGGATTGGTGAGAAATGAGTTTATATATTATTGTTATTTAAGATAAAAAGAATTAATTTTAATAATTAATATAAATTTTCAAATGTATAGAAACTTATGTGGTAGCTCTACATACTTTTTTTTTTTAAATATTTGGTATCTATTACCATTTGATTATAGAACGATAATAATTTGGAAAATCTGAGAGTTTTTTACCGAAAGAATACTAAGAGGTAGACACTGAAGACGTTTATTTACTACCTCAATAATATTTACCTCTTGTATTTATAAAGTCAATGAACTAAATATGATAAAATAAAATAATGTATAAATAGTATTATTGATTAAAAAAAAACTCTCACGTGACTGTAGACTAACTTATCGTACAGTATAAGAAATCGTTATATATATTTGTATTTTTAAAGAATGAAAGGTCAAATAATTTAAGAGCATATGTGCATGGTTGATTAAATGATTATAGTCTTACTGCGTTCCGTATAATGCGTTCATATTAGCGACAGCCTCAGCCATGAGAATGAATAAAGAATGAGGGCCAAACCATCGTTGATCATCGTTTTTGTAAGGTAGCATGGTGATAATATTTGGTAGAAATTAATAACTTGATGTATTCTTCATCATTAACACATCTTAGTAAATTAAATGCAGTGTCAAAAAATTTAATGTATAAATAGAAATTAATGACAATCACAAGGATGTATTTGGGAGTTTAGTATATAATGAAACGGAATAGTTATCATTAATGGAGCCGAGTATAATGGAATGGAGCAGAATAAAATAAAATATTTCATTATTTGAGAGTTTTATAATAAAAATGAATGATTTCATTTGACTATTGACTAAGTGTTACTATAAAAAAAAAGGAATTAAATGGATAATAACATATTTTCAATATTACCTTTATGAGTTAATTTGATTAAATAAATGAACTAGTTGCTATTATTATTTTGAGAAATTCATTTTTTAAGTTATAGTTAGATTTTCATTTACTTAAAAAAAATCAGCTATCAATTAAATTGGTAAATAAACATTCATTAGGAAAGAATCCATCTTGAGTCGGAGAGAGAGGTAATATTATGCGTAAAATAAATATGAGATAAAAAAATCATTTTTTGATGTACTAAAAAGAATGACAAGCAATAATGCGTTGGAAAGAGAGGGGAGTGAGGTTGAGATAATAGAAATAATGAAAGAGAGCCGGAGGTGCAATTCAAACCTTATAAATTATAATTTGTAAAACTTTTGCTCATCCAAGAATTCGAGCATGTGATCAGCATATGGTTCCCCATCCTGAAAACAAATTTCAGAAATTTATTGGAGCCAATTAGTTTTTATTGTTTAATTATTTAATAAACAGTGTAATTAATATGGAAATTTAATTTCTCTTTTGGCCAAAAAGATTTTGGCAATTTGAATTTGAAAATTAATAATAGTTTGATTGATACATAAAAAATTATTATCCACTAAAAGTATATTATTGGTGGAAATGGAACTTTGAAGTGTAGAGTAAGGAAAAATTTGAGAGAAAGTTGTGACAAAATCATTTAAGATATGAGCAATATTTTTTTTTAAACTTGATTCGCTCATACCATTTTCCAAACCATTAGTATAATTTGGATTAGTGATAAATTTTTTAAATACTACGAAAACCTTTGAATAGGCATTGCACACCTAAAACTTACCTTAACAACAATAGTGTTTAGAAAGTAATAATTTATTTTTATCTTTTGTACATTGAAAGATAGAGGCAAGTGAATTTATGTTGGTTTAAATTGAGAGAATGATATAAAGGAGAATTGTTGCTAGTTGAAAGGTGTACGTATGGATAAATGAATGATGAAAAATTGTTGAATTATTAATAGGTAATGAAGAGATATCTCTTAGAATAACAACACTCTCGAAAAGGAGACATGGTTATGAACCAATATATATATATATATATTGTAATAATTCAAGAATCCTTCAATTAAATACCAAAAAATACCTTTTCATTTTCAAAAATTTTCTTACATTTATATTATATTTGGCCTAATAGCTAGGCCAATTCCTCAAAATAAAACTTCCTCCAAATATTTGATATATAAAGTATAAACTTCTGATACAAATAGTGAAAATAAAATTATTTTTGTTCAACATTCATTCAAATAATCAATAACTAAATTATATCTATAATCATATATTCATATGTGGTTGACTAAGCCATTAAATCAAATTCGAATACGTTAGAGGATAGTTTCAATTCACTTCAAAATAATTAATAAACTTTAATTGATAATGTTCATTGGTGATATTTAATGGAACCTGGAGTTTGGCAATCAATTTTTGTGATAATTGAACTTGATTAATTATGAATTTATGAAATTATTGATGTGTGTGTGTTTGATAAATAAAATAACTATATATTTGAATTGACTAATGTATAAGTGATTATGATGATAAGTGTTTATTCATAATAGATTATGAAAATAAGTGATTGTATCAAAAGTAATTTGTGTTTAAACATTTTTACCCCATAAGTAATTTTGAGAAAAGAAATATATTTGGATATTTGGAGTTTAAGTGATTATTGGATTGATAATGAGAAGAAAAAGTAAAATAAGTGATTATGGAAGGATAAGATATTATCATAAGCGGAAAAAAAATTAGCTTTTTCCATAAACACTTATTTGAGGTATAAGTGCTTATTGAAAAACAGTTTACAATTGGTAACTTCTTTATATAATCACTTATCTGCTCCCATAAGTTTATTCAACAATTTAGCAGATCTAGCATACGTGGTTAAAATTTAAACTAATGAAAATGTGAAAAAGGCATACATATTCAAAATTAATTTTAAATATAATTACATATTCTAACTTTAATTTAAAAATATTTATTTTAATTTGACATAAACCTTAATTTTCATGATCAAATAAAAGGGCATGCATAATCACACAAGTTTCTAACACCTATTACTTGAAAAATATTAGGGGCTACACTAATTAAATTCGTACCAAATCAAAGAAAATTTTTTTACCGAGCTTGTATATATATTTTTTTGGTTTACTGCAAGCTTGTATATTTTTAAAAAACAAATTCCTTTGAAATTTAGGTGGACTACGTGAACTCAATAAATTCGAAACTTACTATAAATGTATTTTTATCATAAATTAAGAAAATATAGGAAACAACAGATATGAGAGTAAGAATAAAATGTATAGATAAGAGAGATGGGGAGAATATATTATTCACTTTGATTTGAATGTATGTTATAATGCCAAGAGTTTAACCTCTATTTATAGGCCTTCCTCCTTAAAGAATAATTTAAAGGGACAATGTATCAAGAAGAAAGAATTCATGTACATTAGATGAAAGCTCTTCATCTTAATGCCTTGGATTCTTAAATAAATGAAGAAAATGTATCACCAATCCTTTCCAAAAATTCATTCATGAAACCCATAATTAAAGTTATCACTTCAAGGAAAAAGAGTATACTATAAACTTAACTGGAGTTACCTCATTAAAACATTTCCAGGAAAACCCAGTGGGACAAAACCATAGAAAGAAAAAATAGTACATTGTATTTCATTACTCACCCAAATAATGAGATCATTTTGTATCTTTTAATCGATACATCCCAATACCATATACTAACTTTTCGAATGTTGTGGTAGGTAGCGTCTTGGTGAACAAATCAGCAAGATTATCACATGAACAAATTTTCTGAACATCTATATCACCTTTCTTCACAAGATCATGGGTGAAAAACATTTTTGGAGAAATATGTTTTATTTTATCTCCTTTGATGTATCCTCCATTTATTTGAGCCATGTATGTTGCATTGTTTTCATATAATAGTGTTGGATTCCTTTGCTCTATAAATAAGCACATTTGTTGGATATGTTGGGTTATTGATCTCAACTAAATACATTCTCGACTTGCCTCGTGTAATGCAATTATTTCTGCATGATTGGCGGAGATAGCAACATTGTTTTGTTGAACTCCAAGATGTAGCTATTCCTCCACAAATAAATAAATATTCAGTTTGAGATCGAGCTTTGTGCGGATTAGATAAATATCCTGCATCTGTATAGCCGATCAATTGGGACCCAAATTTATTAATATAAAATAACCCCATATCTATTGTCCCTCAGAGATATCTGAATACATGCTTAACTCCATTTTAATGTCTTTTAGTTGGGTAGGAGCTAAATCTTACTAATAGATTTATAGAAAATGCAATATCAGGTCGAGTTGTATTAACAAGATACATTAGTGCACCTATAGCAATAAGATATGGTACTTCGGGACCAAGAAATTCTTCATCATCCTCTTGAGGGTGAAAAAGGGTCTTTCTTCACATTAAGGGATCTAACAACAATTGGGGTAGTTAATGGAAGTGCCTTATCCATAGAAAATTGCTTTAAGACCTTGTCGGTATAAGTTGATTGATGAAGAAGTATCCCATTTGTTATATGTTCAATTTGTAACTCAAGACAAAATTTTATCTTTCCTAGATCTTTTATTTCAAATTCTTTCTTTAAATAATCAACTACTTTTTGAAACTCTTTAGAAGTGCCAATAATATTTAAATCATCTACATAAACAGCAATTATGGTAAACTCTGATATATTTCATTTTATAAATACACAAGGACAAATTGGATTATTTTGATAATCTTTCTTCAACAAATATTGACTGAGACAATTATACCACATTCGTCCAGACTATTTTAATCCATATAAGGATTTATGCAATTATATTGCATAATTTTCTCAAGAATTCTTACATGTTTCTGGCATTGTAAATCCTTCAGGTACTTTTATATAAACTTCATTGTCTAATGAGCCATATAGAGAGGTTATAACAACATCCATTGGACGCATGTCAAGTTTATGATGTATTGCCAGATTGATTAGATATCTGCAAGTGATTGCTTTTACCACAAGAGAATATGTCTCTTTATGATCAATGCCAGGTCTCTACGAAAAATCTTGTGCTACAAGTCATGCTTTATATCTAACAACTTCATTTTTCTCATTTCTTTTTTTGCACAAATATACATTTATACCCTATAGGCTTTACACCTGTAGGTATTCGAACCACAGGTCCAAACACTTCACGTTTTGAAAGTGAATTCAATTTTACTTGAATTGCTTCTTTCCATTTTGGCCAATCTTGTCTATATTGACTTTCTTCCACTAATGTAGGTTCAAGATCCTCATTTATTATTTCATCAACCATATTATATGAAAATATGTCATTGACAACAGTCTTTTTTGGGTTCCACATTTTTCCTGTCATGACATAACTTATTGAGATCTCTTCATTACATTCAGGTACCTGGATCTCTTCTGGGATTTTTTGATTTGCTATGTCATGGGTCTCAGTAAAGGTATCAGCCTCCTATATACCAATTTTATTAACTTGATCATCTTGATTACTTGCTCCTTTCATTTTTCTAGGATTTTTATCTTTAGAACCGATAGGTTGACCATACTTTAATTGTGGCTTAGTTTCATTTGCACTGGCCATTTGTTCTATTGGGACATCAACCCTAATTGGAGCATTTTTAGCTGGAATATGTGATTTAGTAATTCTCTTTATATCAGTAAATGCATCTGGCAGTTGGTTTGTGATATTTTGCAAGTGCATTATTTTTTAAACTTCCAATTAACATTGTTTTTTATGAGGATCTGAATGAATTAGTGATAATTCATTCCATATAATTTTCTTATCTTTGTTTAGCTGCTTATTTTCTCCCCCTAATTTTGGGAAAATTGTTTTATCAAAATGACAATAAGCAAATCTTGCCGTAAACAAATCTCCAGTTAATGGTTCAAGATATTTGATTATGGAAGGAGATTCAAAAACTAATATAAATTCCTAACCTTCTTTGAGAACCCATCTTTGTTCATTGTGGTGGAGTAACCAGAACATAAACCACACATTAAAAAATTCTAAGATGGAAAATGTTTGGCTCTTGACCAAAATCCAACTGTAATGGGGAGACTTTATGATAGCTTGTTGGCCTGATGTGTATAAGTGCTGCTATCTGTAAAATTGCATATCCCCATGCCGTAATGGGTAGTTTGGTTCTCATAAACATTTGTCTAGCAATTAACTTGAGGCATTTTATAAAAGACTCTACTAGACCATTTTGGGTATGAACATGGGCAACCGATTTTTCTATTTTTATTCCAATTGACATGCAATAATCACTAAATGCTTGAGATGAAAACTCACTAGTATTATCTAGACGAATTGACTTTATAGCATGATCTAGAAATTGTACCCTTAATCGAATTATTTGAGCAAATAATCTAGCAAATGCTAAATTACTTGTTGATAATAAGCACACATATGACCATCTCATAGATGTATCTACCAAAATCATAAAATATCGAAATGGTCCACATGGTGGATAAATGGGGCTACAAATATCACCATGTATACATCCTAAAAATGTAGGTGATTCAATTCCAACTTTATCTATTGATAGCCTTATAATCAATTTCCCTTGAGAACAAATAGCACATGAATAATCGTTGAATTGAAAAATCCTTTTATTCTTAATGGATGCCCATTTGAATTTTCAATTATTCTTTGCATCATACATGATCCGGGCTGGCCCAACTGGTCATGCCAAACTATGAAACTATTTTTATCAGTATACTTATGGTTTACTGCAACATTTGCTTTAATTGTATTTATACTTGTATGGTACAAACCAGAAGACAAAGTAGATAATTTTTCTAAGATGCATTTCTTTCCCAAAATAATACCTGTAACATACAGATGTTCCATATTTCCTTCATTAATAGTCTCAATATGATAGCTATTGTGTCGGATATCTTTAAAGCTCAACAAATTTCTTTGAGACTAAATAGAAAATAATGCATTATCAATAATAAGTTTTGTTCCTTTGGATAAGCATATAACAACTCTTCCGGAGCCTTCAATTAGTTTTACATTACCAGTAATAGTATTTACATTTGCCTTAGTCATTTTGAGATGAGAAAAATACTTATTGTTTTTAAGTATTGTATGAGTCATGGTACTGTCAACCAGACATATGTTTTCATTATTATGCCTAATGAAATGATGAGAAATATCCATATTTTATATTAAAGAAATAAAATACATATAAGAGATGGTTAAAAAAAATGAAACACACTATGAGCAATATTGCTCTTATTACAAGAAAGGAAAACATAAAGACAAATCATAAATACAAATGTTCGTAATAATTTTAATTATGATTCTCAAAGAAGTCTGTTACATCCAAATGCACCATCTCATCAAGATCATTAATATCTTCTAATCCATTAAGACAGTTGAGATCATCATTTGTTAATGCATAATTTGCCTCAACATCATCATTTTGGTAAATCAAATTTATTTCCGCAATATTGTAATCTCTTCTTCATAGAGGCTTGATAAAGCTTCACTAGATGAGAAGATGTCCGACATGCACGTGCCCAATAACCACTCATGCCACATTTGTCACATAGATTCTCAGTTGCTTTTACAACATTGTTGTGACCATCTTTGTTACTCTTCTGTTTATCATGATTTTTTCTTCTTTTGGTGGTCATATTTATTGTTACCACCACCACGAAAACAGTAGTAATTGTGCCCTTTTCCATGACCTCAGCCATAGCCATGACCTCAACCATGAAAATTATTTCGTGTTGCCATATTCACCTCTGGGATTGGACCAGATCCAGTAAGACAACTTTCATGATTTTTCATCAATAGCTCATTATTTTGTTTAGCCACAAGAATGTATGAAATTAATTCAGAGTATTTCTTGAAACCCTTCTCACAATATTATTGTTGTAACAATATATTGGAAGCATGAAAAGTTGAAAATTTTTTTTTGAAGTAAGTCATCATCAATAATTTTCTCACCGCATAATTTCAACTGAGAACTTATTCTAAAAACTACTAAGTTATATTCACTCATGGTTTTTAAATTTTAAAATCGTAGATAAATCCAATCATAACAAGCTTTGCGTAATATTACCCTTTTTTATGGTTATACCTTCCTCTTGGATTATACCATAATTCAAGTGGATTCTTTACAGTAAGATATTCCGCTTTCAAACCTTCGTGGAGATAATGACAAAGAAATATCATTGCTTTGCCTTTTCTTGATTAGATGCAGCATTTCCTGGTAAAATTGCATTTCCAAGACCCTTGACATCCAAATGAATTTCAGTATCTAATACCCATGATAGATAATTCTTGCCGGATATATCTAGGGCCTCAAACTTAAGTTTGGTAAGATTTGACGTTGTTCAAACTAAAAAGAATAGTAATACAAATTAGAATCAATTTCAGATATTAATATCTTGACATCATCTTCTCAAAACATATGAACAAATTATCAAAATTAAAAATTGAATCATTATTGATGCAAAAGAAAAATCAAAAGCATTTATCATATTCATCAATAAAAAGAATCTTTCAACATAAAGAACCAGCTAAATTCCAATAAAATATTGGATGGAAGAAATTACTTCAAATCAGTTGAGCAAACTCGTGCTGATAACGTATTATAAATTAAGGAAATATAGGAAGTAAGAGATATGAGAGCAAGAAAAAAATATAGAGATAAGAGAGATTGGGAGAATATATTATTCACTTTGATTTGAATGTATGTTACAATGCCAAGAGTTTGATCTTATTTATAGGCCTTCCTCCTTAAAGAATAACTTAAAGATACAGTGTATTAAAAAGGAAGAATCCATGTAAATTAAATGAAAGTTTTTCATCTTAATGCCTTGGATTCTTAAATGAATGAAGAAAATATATCATCAATGATTTTTGAAGATTCATTCATGGAACTTATAATTAAAGTTATCACTTCAAAGAGTTGAAGATTCATGGGCATCCATAAATATAATGATATTTACAACAATTTTATCATATTTCTATACACCAAGGTATATGGAAAATAAATTTAATGAAAGAAAAATAATAAAAAATATAAAATTTGTATTTGGTAGATTGCAAAGTGAGTTTATTGAGAATAAAAACAAAAACTTCCTAAATTCATGAAAGAGAGCTTTTCTATTCCCACTTTATGTCAAACAGACCAAAGAGAAAGCTGTAAGTTTCATTTCATTGATATGGTTCCACCCAATTTTGATTTGTTACTGAATAACTCATTAATTAAATAATTTGACCAATTAGCTTGTTATAATTTAGATATTACATCAACTTGTATAATGATTCCAAATTAATTAATACCAAATAGATTTATGATTCATTTATTTTAACTTTGAAATAATTCAAAAAATAATACACATAATAAATTCAAATTTTATAATTAATTTCTGCACTTTATACATTTTTATTATGAATATAATTCAAACTACATTTATATCTTAATTTATATTATATATTAAAAATACATTTATATTAATTAAATTTATATTATATATTGATACTATCTGAAATTACTACCATAGAAACGGGCTTTGGGACTATTTGCTTTTGGGCTTTGGAAGTACTTGCCTTCGGGAACGCTTCCATTTTGTCCGGGAATGCTCCTTCTCTTTCTCTGGGATCGCTTCTTAGCTAGAAGCGGTTCTTTATCCTGGTATTAAAAACGCTCTCACCAGGGAGAGCAAGCAAGATTGATTATCAAAAAAATTAACAAGCAAGATTTTTTCTTTAAGTAAAATTATAATGAACCTCATATATTTGCATAAGATTTAAGATGAGTTACACTTTTTATACTTCATTTTATAATGATGTTGACTATTCATATTGATCTAGATTAGTTGAAATCCTGTGTGACTTTTGGATAATAGGTGACTTATAAAATATTGATATTGATGCTTTTAGTGTATTTTAAATTTAAATTCTTCATATTATAATAAGCTTTCTCCTAATAAATGAAATTATATTGAACCATATATATATATATGCAAAAAGTTTAAGACGAGATGGACTTTTTATATTTCATTTTACAACTATAATGATACTGATGATTGTAAAGACTCAAGGTGAACATTGAAATCCAGCATCTCTTCCTGTAGGTAGCAGGCCAGTATCCAAACAATTGGGCTTTGAAGCCCAAGTGATCTTCTGGACAATTCCTTCGTGCTTGGCCGGCATCGCTGAAGCTCGAAAGTTCGCAAACGATCTGGAATTCTCAAACTTGCTTCGAGAAAGTACTACATTGCTCCTCCCCTCACTTTAAATACCCAACCTATCCTTCTGTTATAGCACCAAGCAAAACAAAAACCAAAGTAAAAGCAGTGATCAAACTCGCTCCTTTCTATCATTCTCTGTTCTTGTTCTCGCTCGAGCTTCAGGCGAAGATGTCGTTGATCCCAAGTTTCTTTGGTGACCGAAGGAGCAACATCTTCGATCCCTTCTCTCTGGACGTCTGGGACCCCTTCAGGAATTTCCCTTTCCCCTCTTCTCAGGAAAATTCTGCGTTCGTGAGCACTCGAGTGGATTGGAAGGAGACTCCAGAAGCGCACGTGTTCAAGGCCGATCTTCCAGGGCTGAAGAAGGAGGAGGTCAAAGTTGAGGTTGAAGACGACGGGGTGCTTCAGATAAGCGGAGAGAGGAACGTCGAGAAAGAAGACAAGAACGACAAGTGGCACCGCGTTGAGCGTAGCAGTGGCAAGTTCTTGAGGAGGTTCAGATTGCCGGAGAATGCGAGGGTGGATCAGGTGAAGGCTTCCATGGAGAATGGGGTTCTTACAGTGACTGTTCCTAAGGAAGAGGTTAAGAAATCTGAGGTTAAGTCCATCGAGATTTCTTGTTAAGAGCATAATATTCCCTGCTTTCTTTCTGGGTTTATAAATTTGGATAATTACTAATTATCACGTTGGGATGGTTGAGACTGTCGTTTTTCTTAATAAATATTGTATCGATATATCGTTGTAAGTATGCTTGGGTTTTCATGAGTGTCGTTTTCTAATATTAATGTAACTTCATTTTGCTTTTTTAATTTCTTTCCCTTCTTAATTAAGTACTTGTTCTCTGAATTCAGTCTGCTTCTCAAGTTTCTAACAATTCAATATACGAGCATAAACTTGGTAACACTCTGTCCCAGTAACAGAAGATTACTTTGCGTCATGATGACAATGATGATGATATATCAGAATAAAATGTTAAATATTATTTTACTATCTTGTTTTCTATTTAAAGTTTAAACCTTATATTCTCAAGCAATTGAATTTTTATTTTCTTTTATTCATTAACTTGAGATTATTCTGCAATACCGGCAGTTCATATATCCATTTCTCAATGGTTAAGTAGTGGCATGATGGGAATGTTGTATATATAGTTCATTGAGGATTTGAGGGTAGCACTGCTTCGGGGTTTACTTTCCTCTCAGTTATCGGGGGAAGATCGAATTTCCAACTTTTCACTCAAATTTACTTTCGTTTTATTTAGTTTGACCATTTCGTGTATCATTTGATTTTCCTGAATTTCCAAAGTCAAGCTCTTAACATCCAGAGATCTGGCACAATACACAAGTAAATTTTAGATTTCTTTGGAAGGGGACTTTTTTTTTTAATAATCAGATCATTTGGTATCCATTCAAAAATTATATTAAACTTTGACTAATTTGGATTGCATCATGTAGAACCACAAAGATGATAAGAACTCGAACATGAGATTATAGATTAAGCGTGTGTTTGGATATGAGCAATAAGTGCTTATGGTAGTAGATAAATGATTATGTGAAGAAATTGCTAAACACAAAATGTTTCAATAAGTGCTTATAGAATAAGTTTATTTTTTCTGCTTATAATAATCCCTTAGGATGTGTTTAAATTGACTTATGTAAAAGTGATTATGAGAATAAGTACTTATTCATAATAGATTATGAGAATAAGTTATTATCTCAAAAGTGATTTGTGTTTAGATATTTTTATTTCATAAGTGATTTTGAGAAAATAAATGTGTTTAGATATTGGGATTTAAGTGATTATTTGGTGAATAATAATAAAAAAAAAGTAAAATAAGTGATTCTGTGAGAATAAGTGATTATCATAAGTAGAAAAAATCAACTTCCTCCTTAAACACTTATTTGAGACATAAGTACTCATTAAAAAATCACTTCCGTTTGATAACTCCACCACATAATCACTTATGAGATTCAATAATCGCTTAAAATCTCTATCCAAACAAATACTTATTCTCTCATAATCACTTATTTTACTTTTCCTTCTCATTATCCACTTAATAATCACTTAAATTTTCAATATCCAAACACATTTATTTTCTTAAAATTACTAATGAAATAAAAATATCTAAACACAAATTATTTTTTATATAATCACTTATTCTTATAATCTATTATGAATAAGCACTTATTCTCATAATCACTTATACATAATCCAATCCAAACACTTATTATTACATTAAGATCTTTTATTAGCTAAGTTTTAGTCAATATGTTTTTTCTTTAATACAGTAAGATTGATAGGATTGATGTTACTATTTAAGTGCTAGTAATCCTGGTACTCTATTTTCTCTTCGTTTATCCAACAGTTAAGAGAAAGACGCATCTCATATTCTTGCTAGACTCTATTTCTAGCGTATCACCGTCTCGGTACTAATTATTGTCTTTGTGCATATTTAAATTAATTTATCTATAAATAATTATAAGCATAAGTGATTATATAAAAAGTTATTTATGTTTAAATATTTAAATCTTAAAAATAATTTTTTATAATTGATTATGTTTTAATAATTTGATCAAAATTACTTTTAGATGGTCATGACTTGAAATACTACTAGTCTTTAAATAATGCTATTTTTTTAAATGAATCATCTATACATAATAATATTATGTAATTGAATAAAATTTTAATAGTTTTTTAATTAAAATTCTAATTTATAAATAATATAAAAATATTACATAACTAATGGTTTTGTACATGTTAAATTAAAAATTAAAAATACTAAAGTTCAATATTAAAAAATAATAATACATAACTAATTGTCTTGTAAAGATTGTATAATTTGATCTATAATTGAATCACAAGTAAAATAAATTTCTCTTAAAAATGTCATAGTCGAACTTGCGGATGATGGTTGATACGCATCACTGTAATTACCATCTTCATACTTAACTACATCTTCAGTTTCAAACTCTAAAAATTTAGAACCTGTTTGGAAATTCTTTCTAACAAATTTGTGTATAGCCATTGTTGCACATATTATTTGAACTTGTGTTTGAAATTTATAGCTAGGCATTCGATGTAAAATTGGAAATCTGTTTTTTCAAACTCCAAAAGACCTTTATATTGTGCATCTTAAACTTGAATGGTAATAATTGAATCATTCATTATTATTCGCATATCCAGATGAACACCGAAAATTTGGAATGTGGTAGCGTTCACATTTATATAGACTAAGAAATTTAGTTGATGTTAGATAACCAGCATTTATCAAATAATATTTACCTAATACTCAGTGGAAATATTGTCAAATATTTGAAATGGCAACTCAAATAATAGATAAAAGTATGAACAAGAAACATACCGGTAGGTAGGTGCAGAAAGTTCATAGAAGCTATTGTGACGGTATTGTCAATAACACGAGCATCGTGTGCAGTGTCTTCCCATCCAGCTAATACAAAAGTAAAGCCCATATCCAATCATATACAACCATTACATTTTGTGTTGAATATTCTTTTCTTCCAATAAATCTCGGTTGTTCACTAGGATTAACAACACATTGGGATATGAGTACCATCAATAGCTCCTATGGCATTCTTGAAAAATGGCCAATGTTGTTTATCTTATCGTATTTTTTATGGTACACCACGAAATCTATTATTTTTCGACTTGACATATTTCATTGATAACCTAAGCTAAACCATTAAGACTCGATAGAAATGTCTACTTATAGTCTTTCCCTAAGTGTTGAAATCTCTTTTATAGCATCCTATTTCACATCTCATGCCCAATTATGTTCAAAAAAATTGCAAGCATTTCTTGTACCCCATTCTCCTAGTCCTCTTTAACCCATATTCTTCGACTAATTCATTGCAAAGTTGATAAAATACATCCTTTTTTCATACGAAACGTCTCAACAAATAGGATGACCTTGTAAAATTTCATTAACCCACAAATGACCTATATACTCACTAGTTCTTTGGAGCTCTTTACGTAAATGTTTTATCGCATACAACCTAACTAACGCAATGACGTTTGCAATTCATTAAAATTATCTTCAGATGAATCTGAGTCTCCCATTTAATTCTTCAAATCTGTTAGGAGAAAGATGAAAGTAAATATTTAAAAAACATTATTCTCTTTATAATTCTTTATAAAAAAGTGCTAAACTAAATTATACTTCAAATTAAAGTAGGTAAATATCCAAGTCACATTTATAACAAAGTTAATATAAGTCACAACAAGCAACCTAATATAACAAAGCTGAATATCCTAAATTAGCAAATCTACAAGTCACATTTAAAACTAAAATTCAACATCATAAATTTTAGAAGCAGCAAGCTTTAACTATGTCAACAATTTTTCCTCATCATGTCTTAAATATACAAAGATGTCCCTTTTGGTGGGGTCTGAAAGGACTTCACAGCATTTAAAATATCAATCAAGATCACTATGGATAGTCTCTATTACACTTAATTCGGCCATAACTTCACCCATAGATGTGAAGTTATTACACAAAAGTTTAATAAACCAAGCATATTATAGCATCAAATAAATTAGACTACATACCGATATCTTTTTCTCCCACCATGAATTAGATGCATCAATTGTATGTTGCCGATGAAGCCCCCCTACATTGGACTCTTTTTCAAGCATCTTACACCATAAAATCTAATCTTTTCTAAGGACATCCAATCTATTCTTAAATTATCCCTTATTGTAGTTCCTGCCAGTCTTTTCCTTAAACTCATCTGTTATAGCTTTCCATCCAGTTTTATTAAGATTGGTGCTCAACCACTGCCCTTTTCAAATTTGTTCCAAGCATAGTTTGATCAAAACCTCAATTGTATTCATGTCCCAATTTGCTTTCACCTTATCATGACTCATGACTCCTTAAACATAAAGTTTAGCTAAGGAATCCAAGACAATATTATGTAATTAAACCCAAGTTTATTGCAAGTCTCAGTGCTACATTTACATGAGCAGGAACATGAACATATAACAGATGAGATGTATATATATAACTAAAATAAAACCAATACTAAACCATAACCAACGAAAAGAATCAAGATAGAAGTGTTGTAGCTTGTGCATGCATTTCGGAAAATTATTATCTCAAGTTTGAGCGTATAAAATATAAGGAAATTTTGAACTAGTTCAGAACATGAACAATGACAGTTATTAATCATATTTATAAAATTGAAAAATACCAATTACAATACTAAAAACATAGACACAATTTTCTCTATACACATGGGATATGGTTCAGCTATGTACCTTGTACGATGTAGACTTTTTTCTTCACCAAAAATTCTTCCAAACTTTTGCCAAGATGACAACAGAACCTACAGACCAAGTTTTTTAGAAAAGATTAGACTTAGAGCATGCTATATTGGAAGCAATGGACTCTTGTGATTTGTAGAATACCCAATCTGATATAGTGAATACAACTACAGCCATACCTAATTTTCAGAATAAAATGATAACACAAACAACCAAATATTATCATTAATACTAAGATTGGGGAAAAACAAGGCATATAGGTAGACCATATCAGTAATGGAATCATACTACTAGAGGTTAAAGTCAAAGTTGATACACTTAAGGTTTGGCAAATTGTGTATAGAATTTATACACGCAAGGTTTGGCATCCCACCCCCAACTGAATGAAAGTTACAATATCAGTAATGGAATGAGGTGGGTTTGAAGAATGAAAAAATTACACATGTACAGAACAGAGTTCAAAAATCGAACCAAAACACAAACCAATTTGCATAGAAAAACATGACCAAGAACAGAGTATGAGCATGAAGCAGAACTGAAACAGAGCATGAGAGAGAGGTACCGAAGGAACATGCACAACTACAGAGGTAGAAGACCAATGACGAGGGAACCCACACGATCACAGAGGAACACACACAACCATGGAGGACGACAGATCTGCAAGTTGACAATAGTGGAGTGTGAGAGATGTCAGATCAGGGCACCAAGCAGCATACGGAGCACCAAAGCACCAATAATGCACAAATCAAAGTCCAAATCCACAGATCAAGCAATAGGAGAATAGTAACCTCACCTTATGTGCTAGACACAAAGATTGAACGGAGCAACGGTGATGGCGACGGGAAGTACGTAGCAGGACTCTCGCATAAATAGATTCAAGTCCAATGCAGATCGATCTTCATGCACTAAAAGAATTCTTCAAGCCAAGCCGATGGGAGTCCATATTCTAGCGACCAACACCGGAGAGGCAATGGCGATGATGAGAAAGAGAGGAGAAGGCAGAGAATGGCTTTTTGTGGAGGAAGAGAGGACCACAAGTACGTTGAGTGTTTTGGTAAAATGGTTAGTGAAAAATTAACCACTTTTCATTAAATGCTCCAACAGTTATTTTTTGCCTATAAGCACTTATGAAAAGCAGCTCCCTCCAGCTTAAGAGATAATCACTTAAGTGCCACACAAGTGATTATTCAACAATGCCTTTTTGTTTGGATTATTCAATTGATAAGTGATTATAGATGCACAAGTGCTTATTTTATAATATCCAAGCAGGCACTTTATCACTTCTGGTTCTGAGACACTGCAACAATTTGCCATAAAAGTACTATATTCTATTGGATGCACAACACAAAGATTCAAGAGGGAATGACAACTAGAAACCAAAATAGTAAATTTATTATAAAATGGGATCTTATTTCTATTTATATTCCCCATTTTACTACTCAAACTTTCAGTTTTAAGTTTTAACTACGTTTTATAGGTTAAAATTCCTAAACTATCATTTTCCCAAGATTCAAAGGTGTAAAGAAGGTAGGTTTGAACATTATGATTTAATATTTATATTACATGTTGTACATAAAAAATGAATGAGAAAAGGGGAAAAAGTGAAAGAATATATAAAAATTTTGTTTAATAAATAGCAAAGTGACTTCGTTTAGGGATAAAAAAAAGCTTTTTTTTCTTTTGATGAAAAAAAAGCTTTTTTGTCTTTATTATGAAAGAGAGCTTTTTCATTCGCATTATTTTTTCCATTCTCAGTCTACACTACACCAAACGGACCTTAAATGATTTCTTGGTTGCAGGTTGCAGCTTGTTAAGCATTGTTGAGTCCCGTCTTCCACGGTGTACCTATTACATCTTTTGTTCTTCATAAGAACTTGATAAGATCAATAATCTTCATTCAAATTTTAAGATTTAATTCAATTATGATTTAAAGTTAGATTACATGATTTTTACACAAAAATAAACAAACAAAAATACTTGATAAAATATAGTCATGTGGGGTGCTCCAGTCCTATGTGAATACCGAAAAAGGAAACAAATTAGAGTATGTGCCAATATATATATATATATGCTCATTCTGATTAAAAAAATTTTTATGCAAATATTTAAGCAAGTGATCTGCCTGTCAACACAACCAGCAGTGACAGAAAACGCCTGCATCATAACAACCCTCTACACTGAATTATCAAAAAGTTTGGAATGGGAGGTACTTCAAGAGTCTATTTGTCAAACTCCCATATAACGCCTCCATCTTCTGCAATGCAAAAGCCCAAAACCTTACCACTGATCTTTTATTTCAACTTCAAACAAATAAGAACAGAATCACAAGTTTTCCAACTACTAAAACCTTGCCATTGACATAGTATAAACTCCTAGAGGTTAAGTGATGATTCTCATATAAAGATTTTAAAAGGAAATTTAGGTGTGCCAGAATCCATTCCAGGAGGCTTGAGGCTTCAAATAACTCAACCTCACGAAATTTTGTATTGTATTCAGGGCCAAATAGAAATTCTGCATCTTGGAAACTTGAAATGATAGAGATTCATGAGCTACAGAGCCTCTTGCTGTTTCTTGATTCTCATATTTCCTCTAATCTAAATAAGGAAATTCGACCTTCGAATTATTACCATGGTATGTCCTGTTGCAAGTACAATTTTCAGTTGTCTTGATGGGCGGTTCTTTCTTAAGTTTCTTTTGTTTGAAAAATAATTCCAAATTCTAAATAGAATTAATATACAAATTCAAAGTTGCAACTTTCCTAGCACCATACAGCTTTTTCTCCCATTATGTGTTTGTGTTACATGCAGCTCTAGCTCTTGAAGTGTGGCTCGTTTATCTTGAGTAAATTACACTTAACCACTCTAACTGTTACTGAAATTATACCTATCTCATTTATTTTCAAAATATATACAAATCTCCCCTAAAAGAAAAAGTCACCTTACACTTTAATCCAATTTTAATTTTTTTAAAAACTAAAATACCCTCCATTAACTTAAATAAATAGAGGTATTTTGGACAAAATATTTAAAATTGGACTAAAGTGTATGATAAGTTATTGTCTCAGAGATGTCTGTATGTCTGTATGCATTTTAGAGAAGTTTGTCTAATTTAAGAGAGGTATGCATAATTTATTCAGTTTTTTTTTTGGTCTCGTGTTAAAAAGTACTTGGAATTGTATAGTACCAGGTTCAAGCAGTAATGAGAAAAACACAGTGACAACTCAAGAAAGGAAGGATTGGAGCTTTTGAAAAAATAAAAGGGAAGATAATAATGGAGCAAATAAAGGCAAGAGGTAACCTGTTATTGCTAAAGGCAATCAAGTTAATTGAACTGTTGGAGAAAAGATGAAATATACCTTTAACTTTCTTGTTAATCCAGGCCTCGAAAAGTATTCCTGCAGCAGCACCACCAGCAATGCATGAACCCTAGAAAGATATAGCTGAAGGTAGAGACCGTCGAAGAAGGAAATAGTAGTCGGGGATTTGCGTAACCCTTTTGGGGAGTTGCTTCTTCAAAACAGGCTGAGCACTAGGATTATGTTGCATTTCACCACCAACGGCTTTGCAATCCACTCCTTTGAAGGGGTCTTTGGCATCTTCAGTTCCCATTACTGCATACAAACTCCATTCAAAGCTTTCAATTAGCAACTCGAAGAAACTATAATTAGTCTGATGTTTACTGGGAACAAACCCATGAATAATCATAACAGTGAACAAACTCAGAATAAAAACATATATGAGACAGCATCTGCAACCATTCAGCTCAAATTACCGTCTAACCACTGTCATTAATGTTTAATAAAAAAGGTTCTGGGTTCTATCCAACCCATTTTGATACAACCAATCACTGTTCTGTGGTTAATATAACTCAAAAACTTGGAAAAGTGAAGCGACTTCATGACATATGGTTTATGTTTGGCAACATAGACATGTGTATTTGTTGATGATCATGGTCCAACCTAATCCAACACAAAAATCTGTTCAGCCAGGAAATAAGCAACAGCACTGGTCAAATAATCTTTCCAAATTTCAATATCCAAACTCCAAAGTTTAGACTGAAGTTTTTGGTTAGAGTTTTTTTAAGGGAAGGGGAAGGGACCTTGTTTGGTTCTTAAAATTGGAGGGGATTGGAGGGAATTCTTCCCCATCCCTTTATTGCTTCCCCCAAATTTGGAATTTTTTGGAGGAGATTAAGTTTTATTACTCTATCCCCTCCAATCACTTTCTGAACCAAACAAGATTTTATTAAAATCCCTCAATCCCACCAAACAAGAGAATTTTAAAATCTCTCCAATCCCATCCCCTTCATTAAAATCCCTCCAATCCCCTTGAACAAAAAATAGCCTAAAGAAAACTTTGGTAACTATATTTTAAGGATCAGTGCCTCAGGGTATATCATCGCCTCAGCATATAACATAAGCTATACTAATGCTCTCGCAGCTAATGTTTATTTAAATTCACGGAGGCTTAGAAAATCCAACTAATATGGCAAAGCAAAACGTATGCTTGATGAAGTCAAGTTGTCTGCAAAAGGAGAACGAAGAGAACCTTTCTTGGCAACTTAGCACAAATTTTGACTCTTAATTGCAATGTGTTGGCATTTCAAGTTAAGTGACGGAAACAAAATTCCAAAGTAGCCAGATAAGGGATGTGAAAAATTTACACAATTACTTGGGCTAAACTTAACATAGAAGGTTTTAAATGATTTTTCTGAAGAGGTAGATTAATTCGGAAGATGTCATGACATCAAATGAAGCCAAATTGACGTCAAAATCAGGAGAAGCAGCTACAGAATCCCCTACGCCCCCACTAAAGAATCCCTTACCTCAATCAGCCAGTTATCGCAAGATGAACCCGCCCCTATTCCATTTCCATTCTGTCTTCCACACTCAAACCATGTTATTGCGAGAACCCAGCAATTGCCTTAGGATTCCGTCAGACAGCAGGATTTCTTCACAGTGTATCTTGTTCAACTCAATGCCGAAGTCTCTTCGTGCACTAGTTGCCGTCGCACTTCCTCCCTGTGTGCTTCGAACTCTTCTGCGACGGAAGGGCTCTTGCTCGGTGAGAAAGAAGACGCACAAAGGGTAAAATTAGCCTACTGATCTCTCTCTTTTTTTTGAAAAAAAAAAATCTGATGCTTATGTGGCACTTCCATTTTTCCCTGTTCGACTCATGTGGTATATTTTCCCTCGAGGTTACTTGGCTTTTGTCAAAATTTTGGAACTTGTAATGCGATGAAAGCGGAGACCCGTGCGATTTTTGGCTTTAAACTTGTCATAAATGAAGGTTTTCAAAAGATCATAGTGGAATCTGATGATATAAACCTCATCCAGCGACTAAACGTAAGGAAATGGAACTTAAACACAGTGAGTATTACAGTTTGTCATATAGTAAATCTTCTACACTGCTACCACAAGGTGAAATTCCAAACGGTTAGGAGGAATGCAATGTTGTTGCTAATGGCCTGACAAATATAGATTCAGCTTCTACTAGCACTTATCTCTACGAGTTAAGAAGTATTTCTTTAAATCTTAAACAGCTTGTCTATGCTAATAGGGCTGGGATTATTATCCCATCTTTATAATTCTTTGTTTTTTTCACTTCGGGCTTTTCATCAAAAAAAAAATAGTGCTCTCATAACCAACGGATTCGGCGTTCAACTAGATCCATCAGTAATTGGTAATAGCTCAGGTCTGGTTATAAAGTATGATAAGTAAGTTTTGGAATCTATCTAAAATGATCAAGAACTGGCTTGTGAACCAATCTCAATTTTCTTTTATTTTTTAAAAATAATTTTTTAATTTTTAAAACAAAGTAACATCATTTTTAGTATAAAATATTTTTTTTCTTTTTGTATTATAATATTATGTAAACATTATTATGATATATAATTATTAAAAATTATAAATTTACTTAATAAATAATATAATAATAAATTATTAGTTAACTATTTTGAATTTAAAATGTAAATATGAATGAATATTAACTTATTTATATTTAAATATTGAATTATAAAACTTATTAATAATTTCTTTGTGATGAATAATAAATTAATAATTCAATATTATTTAGTTTAAGATTATAATTAAACCATAAAATTTGGTTAAACTTGTGTTATTTATTTAAAATATATTATTTCAATCACTATTAATCTAAGCCTTTATTATATGATGGTTGAATCATCGAATTTTGAATCAATGCTCTATCCAATTTAATGTCCGATCTGACAATATTGATATATTTATCTCATTTGTGTGTTAAGTCATCATCCACAGCAACTAACTTTTTTCACCTCACCATACACCTCACCATAGATCTAGCGCCTCACTGCCGTCTTCAACTAAAATGGATTTTGTTTTTTTTTTTAGTATCCAATATCATGGATCCACCTTATTTTAACTGAAAGATTTTATCAGGGTTTGAACTAATCCAAATCAAATCAGGTAGAATCACAAAAGATGGTAAAACTATGCCATTAAATATTTAACATGGTAGTATTATTAAAACTCAAACTCAATATCTCTAGTTAAACTAATACAACTCTGTGCCACTTGAACCAAATGCTTGATGCTTGATATGGCATTTTTCTTTTCACCAAGTAAGCTTACGAGATTAAATAAAAATGCATATGTTCATGAGAGAATAAAAACTAGATTAGGAGCAACCCTCGCATGGTTGGAGCCTTCTATAACAACCCTTAAATTACTTTAATTATTTAGTGCTTTATTAATTTAGCAAATGCTAAACTAAAATAAATTGAATATTTGTAATGAGGAAGTTACACAAATTCTCTGAACTTTTTCATGAATGCTTATAAAATTGAGCAAAATCCCTTTTACATGTTACATATATTGACCATAATTCTTCATGAACTATATAATTACATCTTATGGTAAGGAAATTAGTGATGTGATCATCCTTGTATCACTTTTGAGTTTTGACCATACCAATTTGACCCCAATAATAATTTATATATTTTCCTTTATTAGCTATATTCTTGATAATATACTAGGTTGTCTTCATCGAGATACATTATGATAGAAAGGACAAGTGAGAATTACAAAATTTTTAATAAGATTGCAGAAATTATAATATATTTTTCTCTATTCCTTACTTAATTTTGACACGCAAGTATTAAAGTTATTCCATCCACTCTTAACCATTATTTTCTAAAATCATTTCGAAGATTATGTCAACAGCATCAGATACCATTGGCATCCCATACGACTGGGTATATATATAAGTTTTCCCAACTATTCTGGTGGTGAATATAGATGAAATTTCATATCATTATTGAAGAAAATCATTCATTAGAATATTCACACATAACATCATACATAGAAATTATTGAAGAAAATCATTCATTAGAATATTCACACATAACATCGTACATAGAAATCCAACTAGGGTTTGGCCAAAAATAAATAAATAAATAGGGCATCCCCTATAATCGATCTCTTTCTGTGTCTTTTTTTTTAAATCTGATGCTTATGTTGCACTTTTATTTTTTCTGTTGGACTTATGTGGCATGTTTATCTCATTTGTGTGTTGAGTCATCATCCACAACAACGAACTTTTTTCACCTCACCACAGATCTAACGCCATCATTGCCAACTTAGACTAAAATGGATTTTTTTTCTTGAAGCATATGATATTCTTGACCTATCCTATTTCAACTGGTAAATTTTATTGGGGTTCAAACTAATTTAAATTGAATCGGGTAAAATCACAAGAGGTGATAAAACTCTATCATTAAGTATTTAACACCATAACATTCTCAAAACTTAAACTCGAAATCTCTAGTTAAACTAATATAACTTCCTACCAGTTAAATCAAGTGTTTGGTGGAATAATTTTTTTTTTTTTTACTAAGTAGGTTCATGGGATTAAATAAAAAAAGTATATGTTCATGAGAGAATAAAAACTAGAATAGGAGCAATCCTCAGAGCCATCTATAACACCCCTTAAATTACGTTAATTAATTAGTGCTTTATTACTTTAGCGAAAGCCAAATTAAAATAAATTGAATATTATAATGAGGTAGTTGCACAAATTTTCTGAATTTTTTCATGAATGCTTGTAAAGTCAAGAGCAAAATCCCTCTTACATGTTACACATATTGACCATAATTTTTCATGAACTGTATAATTACATCTTATGGTAAGGAAATTGGTGATGTGACCGTCCTTGTTTCACTTTTGACCGTACCAATTTGACCCCAATAATAACTTATACATTTTCCTTTGCTAGCATATTCTTGATAATATACTAGATTGTCAGCATCTAGACACATTATGATAGAAAGACAAGTGAGAATTACAAAATTCTAAATAAGATCAAGTTGATTTTTAATAATAATGGTCCAACCACTGTGGAAACTATAATTTATTTTTCTCTACGGGCAAATATTTAAGTTATTCCATCTACTCTTAACCATTATTTTCTAAAACCATTTCAAAGATTCTATAAACAATTGGCATCCCACAAGACTGGGTACATATACAAGTTTTCCCAACTATTCTGGTGGTGAATATAGATGAAATTTCATATCATTATTGAAGAAAATCATTCATTAGAATATTCATAGATAACATCATATATAGAAATTGAACAAGGGCTTGACCAAAAATAAATAAATAAATAAATAAATAGGACGTCCCCTGTAATGAATCTCAAACATCTTCAGGCATTTTTTGTTTCAATCCCCAAATCTTCTTCCATACATGAATTCTATTGGGGCTTTCCCGGCTGATTTTCTTCCATATATTTGATTAGCTCTTCTATCGGTGAATCTTCTTCCCTATAGGAATTCCAATGAATGTACTATGTGAATATTTTAACGTTAAAATTCACATAACATAATTGGAAATTTAGCCCGACTGTCCAATATCATAATGCATTTTTTAGTACCTTTTGTGTTAGTAATAACACAAATGAGGAAAACGATAAATCATATACGAATAATTAATTTTGTAAATAATTAATAATAATTTATATTAATGATATCCATGACAATAATTAAATAGTAGTTTAATGAACTACTAATCAATAATAATTAAATGAAAAAAGAAGTAAATAAAATAACATAAACAAATAAATAGATCATAAGATAAAGCAAAATAAATTAAATAAGCAAAAAACTAAAAGTGGTTTTTTGAGCAAAATATAATAAATAAATTACTTACCGATTTATTTCATGTCAGAAATAATTTACTAAATAATAACACTTAAAGTCGATTATCCGAAAATCGGCGGTGGCATTGTGAAGAAGACAAATCACCAATTCATGGCTAATTTTTTTTTTTAATTAAAGAGAGCAAGTCGATTGGGTAATAAATCGACTTACTTTCTTTTTTAATAAATAATTTTTTTATTTTTTTAAATATTAACTTGCCTTTTTTTATTATTTTTTTTTTAAGATATCAGCTTGTCCTTCTTTTTTTATAAATGAAAAACAAGTCACTTGATTACCTAACTAACTTGCTTTTGATTTTTTTTATTTTTCAAATATAACAATAACACTGTATAAACACCGTATTTTGTTCGGGTTTTCTGCTAACAAATATAAAAATTGAAAAAAAAAAGGAAAAAGAAAAAAAGACACAAATTTCCTTTTGAACGCATATTTTCTAAAATTAAAGAAAAATCCCTCTTCTTTAAGATTTAAAAATAAAAAATAAAAAATAAAAAAATTGATTTCCTTTCTTTTAGGATTTTCAAAAGTCAAAATTCTACCTTTTAGTCTAAAAAAAAAATTTTTTTTTCTATTCCTTTCTTTTAAGATTCCCATCCAAATGCAATCCCTTTTTTTTTAAAAAAAAACCAAAAATTTAATTTCCTATCTTCCAAGATCTACAAAAAATATATATATAATAATCCTACATTTGGTCTTAAAAAAAATTAGGATTCCTATCCAAATCCAATCTCTCTTATTTTTTATTTTCACTATCCAAATCTAATTTTTTTTCTTAGAAGTTTCAAAATCATACCCCTTTAGTTTGATTTTTCAAAAATCCAATCTTTTTTAGGATTCAAAAAATATAATAAAAAAAAACTTAAAATTAAAAATCTATTTAATCTTAAATTTAGTGAATCTTATTATAATAAAAATGTTATAATAAAAAAAATAAGAGAAAAAAAAAGAGAAAGAGGAGGATTTTCTTTTAATATATATAAAAAAAAAGTGAAACGTAGGCATCACTCTGCGTTTCACTCCCCTCAATTTTGCCCTAACCTAAAAGGGCCTGAGGGCTCAGGAGGAGTCAGAAGGGCGCTGAACAGAGGGAGCTGCAGAAGGAGACACTGTGCCGTGGAGAGAAGGGAGAGAGAAAAGCAGAGGGAAGCAAACTAAAAAGAGAGAAAAGGATGGAGGGAGCCAAAGAAAACAAGGGAGACGCGCACGAAAGAAAAAGGAAGAGGGAGCAAGCGTGAGGGAAAAAAGCTGAGCACGACGGAGATTTAGGGAGCTGAAGAAACAGGGAGAAAGGGGATCCAGGACGCAAAAGAAACAAACCTAAGGGACCGAGAAGGAGCTGGGGGTGAGGTTGAGGGACAAACCGAGGGAGACTGAGCGAGATCCAGAGAGAAAAACCGAAGGAGACTAAGACGCGAGGTAGGAGGGTTCAAACGAGAAACCGAGGGAGCCGTGAGGAAGAAAGACGAACCAGAGGGAGTGGCCGTGAGGTGCAAAAAGAGACCGAGGAGGCTCGGATAGGAAAGGCACAGAGGGGGCTGGTGTCCGAGAGGCAGAGGAAGAACGCTAGAAAAAAAAAACAGAGGAGATCACAAGTGGGGGTCGGAGAAATCCTTAGGAGAAGGACACGGTCAAAATTGCAGAAAGGTGGAAGAAAGAGAGGGACCAAGAGCCTTGCACAGATCTAAGGAGTAAAAGAAAAGCAAGCGAAACATAGCATCCGAGGTAACGCAAGTTTTGAAATTGAATTCTCCCTTTTGGTTTGATTCTCTGTAATTCTAGGTACAATGGGTGTTCATTCGCGGGATGCCATGTTAGAATGTTATTGGCCGTGGGGGCTTCAAAGTGGAAGAATAGGAATTATAATGTGATGTGGTCATGTGTATAAGGTGTCTGATAGAATGCCTAGATGAGATTCACAGAGGAGTCGCAGCCTTCCCCTGTTATTTTGTGTCTGACCGAATAAGATCAGAGATTTTGCATTCTGTATAAACCTTACCTATAACAGTTATCTTGCAAGGGTGTCTGGTTTAGATGCCGTTTGCATTTTGATTTCATTCCTTAGAAGCGCCTAAAATTTTCATGTCTATAGCTCAATGGTGTGGTTATCCGCAACACTTGAATGTGAATGGACTACGATATATGTATGTGTTTATTTTGGTTTGAATCCTCATGGAGTTTGGGCTTAGGAAATCTGATTTTCAAGCTTGGGTGTTGTTTTGAGTTAAGAGGAAAAGCTTAACCTGTACTAATTGCAAATATATACATGTCCATGCTGTAGCAATAAGAGAGCTCGACCTTGATTGTGGTTACTTCATAAGCTGCAATTTTATGGTTACTAATGGGTGTTGTAAGCCAGGCTCATTAGTCTTGCTATCACAGGAAAAGTGTTTAGAATATTGCATTAGGCATGTTAGTTACTGTTTGTCTCAGGGTAATTCCAGATTCTCATGTTGGGAGCAAGTTGATTTTCCCATTCCTTTGTGGATTTGATCATGTGCTTGAAATTTAATTGTCAGTAACTGTATTCCGTGTCAATACCATAATGTTCATATTAGTACATATATATATACACACACACACATGTGAAAGACAAAAAAAGGGGAAGGGTGTGCGTGTGATCAAAATATATACCTATATGTACAAAGAAAAAAAAAAGACGAAGAAGAAAATTTTCGATTTGTTGGGATTTAGATTTTCTTTATGGGGCTTTTGTTTCCAAAAAAAAAAGGAAATAAAATGTCAATAGCTTGGGTACGTGGGGATTCAACAGGAAAGAAAATTTCCGATAACTAATAGATAATTAAAATACAAACTCTCAATTGCAAATTTTATTTTTATTTTTATTAGTATTATTTTTTGTTTTTTACCTCTATGCTCCAAGTAGTAATACCGTGAGTATTTATGTCTCAATCAGCAAGTTATGAGTGATAAATCACCATAGATGCTAGTTGATTTGTTTTAAAAAAATAATAATAATATATATATAATAGTCCTACTCTAAATTCTTTTTTATCGCTTTTCTTTTTAAAATAAAAATATGTTACTATGGTTTTATTTATTTTTATAACAAGACAAGAAAAAAAAAATTTATGCAAAAAACAGAAAATTATTTTTCCTGATTTTATCCCTCAAGTCTTTATTTTTATTTATTTTCTTTATATACCTTTTGCCTGGAGTGGTATTACCGTGAGCATATAAGCGTAAATTAGCAAATTATGAGTGATCAAGTCACCATATATGCTGTTTGATTTTCATTTAAAATTTTTCTTCTGGTATTTTCTACTCCGAGTGGTAACACCGTGAGCATGTAAGTGTAAATCAGTAATTTGTGAGTGGCAAAGTCACCACATATGCTAATGATTATTTTTCAAAACATACGTAATTTGTACAAAGAATAAATAGGTGTTAAAATGATTTTTACAATAAAAAGAAAACAAAAAATAATTTGTACAAAGAATTATTTGTTTTCTTTCGAACTCTTCTTATACCTTTTGTCTCGAGTGACACCACCATAGACATTTAAGTATCAATGGGTACATTGTAAGTGATAAAGTCGCCACATAAGCCAATTAGTTTTATTTTGTAAAAATAAAATTATTTTCAAATATTTCTTTTTCAAACCAAAATAAAATGTTCAAATCACACATAATTTTAATCATATTTTCTAAATTGAGGAAAAATATATATTCTCTTTTAGGAATTGATTAAACAAAAAATATATATATAAATAAATGAAAAGAGTAAATAATGGAAATTAATATGTCTTTTACAAATTAAAACACGCCAACCAATTCTAAAAATTGTTTTCTTTGTGGAAAGACAAATTATTTTCTATAAACCTCTTTTTTCAAAGAATATATATAATAAAAAAATATCAACCCAGTGACATGCATTTTTAGTCCGAACTACGTTGACTTTGATCCCTATCGCAGGGTACGTAGGCCCCAGACTCTAATTCTGGGTCAAGTCCACTTTTGTAAATAAATAACATTTTGCCTCTTAATTCATTTTCCCAACTTTTCATATTTTTATTTTATTATTTATTTTCATTTTTACATTTCTCTTATTTTTGCATTTGTTTTTGCATGTGAATAGTAAAAGAGCAATCAAAATAATTTTTAAAAAGCCATAAAAATTACATGATCAACTTAAGATAACCGTTCTTTAGAACGGGTGTTGTGGGGTGCCTAACACCTTCTCCACTCACAATCATACTCCCGAACCCAACTCTTATTCGCAGACCATCCTTGTCCTTTTTTATTTCGTTTTTCCAAAATTTCCCTCAAAATTTTGGTGGCGACTCCTCTAAAATCCGCCACCGTTATGCGGGCCGATTTCTCTCATTTTTCTTTCTTTTCTTTGCCCGCGCCATCCGCGTTGCATTTTCAGGTGTGACACACTGTGATTTGATTTGTATAATGATTAGAATGAATGATTTTTAAAATGATTAGAAAAAATAGTAGTTTATAATAAACATTATAATTATTTATTAATAAAATAATTATTAGTAAATAAACTGTAACAAATATCAAATAATGTGTTTTTTATTTAAAAAAAATAAAGTAGAAAATTTCCCCTTCATTTTATTATTATTCTTTATTTTTTAATTGAGGGAGTTAAGTACACCTCCTCTTCAAAAAGAAATTTTGCCATTGCATTCAAACTGGTGAGACTTTTTAAAATTTTGTCATCGCTTCACGAGTCTGCATGCATCTTCTAATTTGGTTAGGATTCCTGACCAGATTCTTGAATAATTTTTTTCAATAAATTGTAATATTCGACTTCCTTAATTTTTTTATTTTAAGAAAAAAATATGGAACGACCTACTCCTAAAATATCCCAAACCAACTCCTACAGCCTCAATAAACATAGAAAAACACAAAATAGGACTAAACCGTAGGCGCTAGAAGCCCTTTACTGATACAATATTAGCAATTTGCTTATTTTTAGGTGAACTTCTAACACATAATTTTGTGCTCTAGGTCAATCTTATCTCAATCTAATTATAGACACATATTTTACCTCAATCCATCTTCATATGGAGATTTTGGAAGCCCATAACCGATTTGATCACTTTTTACCAAAACACACAACCTATAAACCTTAATTGCCAACCCAAGCAATTTGGCATTTGAGGACCATTCGAATAAGTCTTATTTCATTTAACCAACTCATTCAAGGAGGTTTCACCCCAAAGATACCACTTCTTCAAGATTTGACATCTTTAAATCCCAATTTTACATAATGGACTACATGCCAAAAACATATATACAAGGCCTAAAACCCCCTTTAAGCTCATACATATGACCAATTCGGCTCACAGACACATGCTCCAACAATAATAACTCATATCAGGGTCTAAATCATCATCACATACATATAAACTATCCATAGAACATATCCGCAACATTCATCATCACTTACCAAACACATAACCACATACATTCCTATACTCCCCTGGATCCAAGACATAAGTAGAATATGCAACACTACAATACTTAGCACAATTTATTATGTAAACAATAACATAAAACTACCAATTAAATTGGATATTCTCAATAATGGAGAAGGCTAAGATTCATTAGGCTTCTCCGAACTAGTATTAAAGTCTTCACCTGAAATGTTAGCCAAGAAGAGCGTAAGACAAAGTCTTAGTAATTGGGATTAACACACACATACAACAATATCATTAACACCACATATATATGCAAATGATGTAATACGATGTAAAATGTCATAATATACATGTCTCCCTCATACACGACTAGAACTACAGGCTAACATCATTACAAGACATTTCAAATGGATGATTCCCTTCTAACAGCTGGTGAAGACAGATTCTGGGACATCACTAAGCTCACCTCATACTATCACACCCGGTCAAAGGTCACATTAATGCTTAGACTGTGGCTCTCCTTCCCTTGGACCATCCAAATTGGTGGTGATTTAGAGAAGATACAATCCACTGCCACCTGACTCTTCAGGCCATAAGAGAAAATTTAGTGGCAAGGATTTTTCATCATATCATCATATTATGTATTATCATATCATATCATTTCTCATCTCATCATCACCTCCCAATCCACTACACTTTACCATATTCATGTGGTGATGATATTCATGCCATGCTACTATGCAATCATCATCAATGTCATGCTAACATGCTAATACCATATGCAATCAACATTCTCATAATCATTATCATTATTGTATCAATATACTATCATGTGGGGATGCATACAAACATACATATCATATCCTCACCTATCATATATGAACATCAATAAAGAAGGCCTACATACCTCCACTAGTTATGCACATACCACGATATGAAAAAGGAACCACATACACACAATAATATCATGGTATGAAAAGGGTCATGCATATATATGCATATATCAACCTAACACACATATACCACAAACACTCAATTACCTTGAATTTCTGACACCATGCACACAAGGAATTAGGCAAGTCTCTAGAGCACCAATCACAAACCACACTCTTCCAATTAGCTAAACAACCAGCACAACGTCATAATACCTTTAATTAACATAATACTTAGAATAACCAAAATTCACAATTTAGCCATTCAAGCTCAACCTATTGTCTCAATAGCATAATCACACATTAATTAGCCCTAATTAACCATTCAAATCATAAACCAACACATACAATTTAGGTCTCATACATTCTTAACCGTAATTCACCTAGGGTTCCACTCAATTCATCACAATCTAACCAAAACTCATACCCGAACCTTCCTAACACTATACAACACTTCTACAACACCAAAATAAACATTTTAGCCAGTGAATTTTGACGTAACCAGAATCCCCAAGCATAAATCTGAAAATCACCCAAAAATCGAAGAGAAAGAGAAAAGAGGAGAGAAGCAATCACATACCAACTTATAATCAAGCTCTTAGAGTCTAAAAATTGCTTCCTCAAGTCGGATTTCTTCTTGCCCTAGCGGAGCTCCTCCTCTCTCCCTCGGTTTCTTCTTCTTTCGTCGACTAAAATGACTTTTGATTTATAAAAATTCGGTGTTTGGCACCAAGGTGGATGATAAGCTTTCCGCGGTGTGAGACCTTACTACCTGAAAATATTAATCAATCTTTATCTCACTCACCACGGTGCGCCTGTTTCAGACCACAGCATGAAAGCTTTTATTCTAATTCTTCCCAACTTCTCTCATTTCATCCTTTTTCCAGTCCTAATTCCTTCGATACTGCACAAACAACAAGTACACTTCCCATTAGCTTAAGATTAAGTGTAAGATAGTGTAATGAGGGTTGTTGCAAAATAGGTGATAAAACTTGTCCAATTCAAATCCCTATTTCCCATATTCATACTTTATAGGCGTGCTTTTTGTGAAAGACATTCCAAATTTTTTTTTTTAACTTTTGGTCAAACCTCATAATAGATGTTGCATGTAACATCTAATCTATGCTTCAATAATTATTTAAAAAAGAAATGCTCTCTCTGTGATTCTACAGGACCATTGGCTTTCTATTTAAATATTCATTTTATAGCTTCTTCATTTAATCTTTTTGCCTCTTTTATTCCAACTCCTTCCATTAGTTTTTCAGCTTTTCTTGGAATAGCTGTTATGTGTTCTTGCCACAATTGTATCTTCATTCTCTCATCAATTCTAACTTCTTGAAAGTGATGAGAGTTTTATCTGCGTAGCTTCATCTCAACTTGGTACTTTCATTCTCTCATCGTCTTTAAATTTTTTTCTGTAAATTTTTTGTGTTTTAATTTAAAATTTACACTTTTTAGTTTCATATAATATTTTTGTTAGTAAAATGAGTTGTTTATATGATACAATATAATATCTTAATTTAATATTTTAGTTGGATTAAATTATTAAAGTATTCGAGTGTGACACCATTTGCCTTAATATTTATTTGACATTTATCAAATGAATATTTGATATATACTTAAGAATAAAAATTACAAAAACTGAAATAAACTTTACATTTGTAATGAAAATGAAAGTATATTTTTTTATGTTTCATTTGTTATGAAAATAATAATTTTTAATGAAGATAAATTTATATTTTTTATGTTTCGTTTTTTAACAACAAGATCATTTTCAATGAAAATAAACTTATATTTTTAAAGAAAATAAAAAATTATTTTTTATGTTTCATTTTTATGAAAATATTAAATTTTTAATAAAAATAAACTTATATTTTTAATGGCTTATAAAATTTTCTTTGCAAGTATTCATTAGTTTTCACTCTATGAAAAGGTATATATTTTTACTACACCAAAAAAAATTAATCAGTTAAATTGTTTTTATGAATTTTTTTATTTATAACATTATACATAGTTTTTTATTCAACAAATATCACCGAATAATTAGTACTTCAACATATCATGGTTCAAGAAGTGCCCTTATTACTTAGATTTATATATAAAGGAGATTTTAATTAAAAAATAAATGATTTTGACCATTCATAATTATAATTCTTTTGAAATTTGTTTATGTAGAGTTAATGTAAATTTTTAATTTAATGTTACTCTATCCATGAAAATAAAATTAGGAAGTGAAAGGACAATAGATCAGTGCTCCTGTGCATATATGCAAATGAACAAATTTTTTATGGGCTAGTGGTGTGACATTCGAGTCAGACAACATAAGAATAATAAGTGTTGATTCTGACATTATTTTGGTTAGATTAAAGCAAATTGTCGAACAAAATCTCAATCTTGTTCTAATCAAATCATGATAGATATTGTTTATAAATTTTCAATATCCATAAATCCACTACGGTACTGGGTATGGAAACTACTGGATGATTATAATTTACAAAGAATGTGGCAACTGCATTCTTAATTCTCCACTCACTTTACGTGTGTAGAGATATATGCAAATATTTTTAACGTGAAACTTGATTATCATTTAGAATCATAGTCAAAGGAGAACTATGGTGTATACACACTTCTAGCGGAATAAGGACTCATGGTTAGCACATATATGATTTGAATACTACATAAATACCATCAAAAATTGATTTACTTAAATCGTATTAGACAGAAGATAACATAGAACCTAAACAACCATGACATAATGGAAGAAGAGCAAGATGTGATATCAGTAGTTATTATATATGAGATGACCAAATTTTTGTACTTAACAACTAATCATTACTAATCAATCATCTTTTTCATTTTATAATCAATCATTTTTTATCAATTAATTGTTAAATTTACATTAGCATAATTTATACATATTTGCTACTTAATTATAGAGTTGTTTTATCATTATCATTTGCTTATTATTAGTTAACTATTAATTAAATTTTTTCAACTCTTAATTAATTTTTATCTTTTTTTATGATTATTCAATAATAATGATGATCTAATATTTTTTACTTGATATTTTTAGAATTTATTAACTAATAATTATTTTCTAATAATAAACTAATTATAATTTATATTATAAACCATTATTTTTTCTAATCATTATAAAAATAATTCATTCTAATCAATATTATCAAAGCCAGACTAGACATTGAACTGGTCAAGACACTGGTTTAATGGTGAATAATCCAACCACGGTCTAATTAGGGTTGAATTGGTAATGATTAAAATAATATATATGAAAAACAAAAGAAATTTAGGCTACTCAGCATTACTTTACTAATGTTTTTATAATTCATAGTTTCTAATATGTTAATAAAATAAAATAAATTTATATGATAAAAATAATAAGTATGAAATGGAATAAATTAGAAATAAATATATCCACAAAATATTAGTAATAGTTGTTTAAGTAAATTATTCAAGTATTATTCTACAAACAGATTAATGAGACAAATTTAAACAAATTTTATAACTATAATAAATATTTTATTTATTAAAAATTAATTAATTTTAATAATAAAATATTAATACAACTGCATTTATAATATAAATTGGAGTAAACGGGCAAAAAATAATATTAATTATTTATAATAATTTTACATGAATAAATATATGCTAAACTTTTTAGTTATCATAAAAAAATTACTAAAGTTCTTGAAAATACTAAAGGCTTCCTTCAAGATAAAAGCTCGTATACGACTTTTTAAACTATTGAGAAATGTGAAGTTTCTTATTTCTTTTTTTTTAAATTTTAAAGTTTCTTATTGAAAGAGGTGTAACTTATCTAAGGCATCTGTATGCCCTACACGCAATCTCTCTCATCAGTAAATTTGGTCATCTTTCTCTTTTAAAAAAAATTTGTCTCCATTCTCTCTCACTTTTGTAAATTGGATCGCTTTTCTATCTTGAAAATTGTCCCCGCAGTCTAATCTTTTCAAGACTTTAATTTCTTTTCTATCATTGCTCCCCTTTCGTTCAAGTCTCCATCTTCTTCTCCATTAACTAAGTGATAGGGCTGAACAAAAAAACTTGGAACCCACTGAACCCGGTCTAACTTGAATTAACCTGGTATGACCTGGACTTGAAAAGATCAATCTGATGAAAGGAACCAACATACTAGACTAGGTTGACTAATCGGGCTAGAGCAGATTTCGGTCTAATCCTTCAATCTACTAGACTAAACTCAGTTTGGTTATTATTATTTTTTTGTTTACCTTGCTCACACGATGTTGTTTCAGTGTCTACCTCAATGCCTCTTACTCTCTTTCAGTCACTCCCCCTATTTCGATCGAACCAGATAACTGCACAGCGCATGCTAGCTAAGGGACAAGAGTAAGGGAATCTTTGAACCCTAACCTAATCATCCTGGTCTCAAGCCACCATTGCATCCGCCGGTGTTATCTTTGCTCTCTACTATTAACCATCAATGTCTCCCTTTCAATGCTCTATCCAACAACCCCAAATCCTAATCACATCTTGCTGGATCTATCCGACAGTCCAAGTAGATCAACATCTCCCCTTTGGTGGTCTGTCCAACAATCTGAGTCTCCCTAGATCCTAACTATTGCGTACGCCGACGTTGGTCTCTTTGGCATGCTTGCTAGATCTGTCTGACAATTCGAGTGTTCAACGGTCCGAGACTCCGAGTTCAAAGTTGCATATAGGTAAGCCCACCCTTCTCTCTTGACTCTTGTCCTTGGCTGTTGAGATTTGAGGAAAAATGGTTTCATTTTTGCATCTCTATTATTGTTTCTATCAATGCTTGATAATGTTATGCTTCTGGTTTGGTTTCTTCACATATTTAAATTTACATTGATAAAGTCAGAATATGTATAGAAGAAGCCCTTGTTCCAACAGTCATCATCTCTAAACAAGCATATATAATTATATATATAAAGAGTAGTTAGCATCATTTATGGAATAAGTTTGCCTACTACTGATAATTTTGTGTCCTGGTTGAGTTACTGTCCCAACTCCCAAAAGATATAAGTTTACTGAAAGTCTAAAATTGAAATTGAAGGATGCATAGAAAAATTTCAGAGAGGATAAGCCTTATTGTTTTACTTTCTTAACATAATAGATAGTATATGACTCTATATCAAAGCCTCAATTTTTTATGGTTTATTATTTTTTTTATTCTTTTAAAATATTACCGTTATTAATATCATAAAAAAAATCTTGTTCATGACACATTTTTTTCATCTTAATAGCATCACCATTGAATTTGGACTGTCAAACTTTTTAATGCAACATAATATTGTTATATTGAAGAGATATATATAGATTATGAACATGAATTTAATGCTTCCATTTTCTTTTTCAATTATGGATTCTACATCATGTCTCTATATCATAGCATTTCATAAATTGAGGGATTTATTCTCATCATGAAATGGAGTTATACTAGTTTTCTCTCTTTTTTTTTAATTTTGAAAACAAACAAAGCAATGCGATGGATACTTGGATTTGGATAGGTGATTCATTGCTTAATATGGACGTACATGATTATCATGCATACATGGTGAAATGTTTAGTATAAACTTACATGCATTTTGTAATGTTTCTCTCATAAACCTATCTTTATATTTCCAAAATTGTTATTGGCAAGCAGCAACATATTGCAAATGCAGGATCAAGTTTCTAGTGCAGAAGTTGATCAACTCATCTCCAATCCTTGTACTGGTGAGAATGAAACACTCACTCCCACTCCTACTCCTATTAGACCAACTCTTACACCTACACCTACACCTCCTCTTCCTCCTCCCCCTACAAACACAAAAGTTGGACCCCCTACCGAAGAAACTAACAAGACTAGCAATAAGAGGAAAGAATCAGAGGTTTGGAAGTATTTTAATAAAATTCCTAAAGAAAAAACTAAAGGGAAATAGAGAGCTGCTTGCAAATATTGTCACTTTGATTATGATTGTGACCCAAATATCCATGGCACTACTTTTTAAAAAGGCACCTGAAAAAATGTTGAAAAAACCCACACAACTCCATTGAAATCCCAAAACAATCAATGTTACGCCATGTGTCGCTAAGTAGGCAAGAGGGAAGCTAAATGCCCCATTTATTTAATCAAAAAAGATGTCGAAGAGCTCTTGTAGAGTTTATTATATGTGATGAGATGCTATTTATGATAGTGGAAAAGCATAGATTTAAAACTTTTGTGAAAGAGCTAGAATCTCGATTTCAAATTCTGTCAAGAATAACAGTGGCTAGAGATTGTTGGCAACTATACTTGGGAGAGAAAATGATTTTGAAAAAGGTGCTGAAGAAGTGTTGTAATCGCATTTGTCTCATTACTGATTGCTGGACTTCTATTCAAAACTTTAATTACTTGTGCTTGACTGCTCACTTTATTGATAATGATTGGACATTGCATAAAAGAATACTTAGTTTCTATATGATTGAAAATCATGGGGGGAGACAATTGACAGGACAATTGAAAAGTGCTTGCTAGATTGAGGAATAGATAAAGTATTCATAGTGACTATGGATAATGCAATAGCTAATGACACTGCCTTAGCATGTTTGAAAAAGCGTCTCAAGAATTGGAAGGGTTTGATATGCGGTGGTGATTATCTTCATGTTAGATAGTGTCATCATATGTTAAATTTGGTAGTTAATGATGGGTTGAAGGGCTTAAAGGACCATTTTGAAGCTATTAGGAATGTTGTGAGATATATTCGTTCCTCTCTGGCTCGTTTCCAAAGGTTTAAAAGCTTTGCAGACTCAGAAAAATTGGATACATCTAGTTTTGTTTGCCCAAATGTTAGTACTAGGTGAAATTCTACATATTTGATGTTGGAGATTACATTGGAATTCCAAAAAGCATTTGAGAGAATGAAAGATGAAGATGAAGATTATATTGCACACTTTAGGCAAGGCTCTAGGCATGAAGGCCCTTCTAATACATATGCTTGAGATAATGCACGCACCTTCCTCAAATTCTTGAAGGTGTTTTATGATGTGACTTTGAAATTCTCAAGCTCACTTCATGTAACTTTAAATATTTGCTTCCACCAGATTGCTATGGTTCAGGAGTTGTTGGATGAGAACATTGAGAATAATGATAGTGACCTGTTGCTTATAGAAATGTCCCTTGGTATGAAGAGCAAGTATGACAAATATTGGGGGAAGGCAGAGAATATGAACCCTTTATTGTTTATGGTTGTGATATTGGATCCTTGTTACAAGTTTAACTACATAAATCGTATGTTTGAACAGTTTTTTCCTAACCATGAAGTTTGTACAACCATGTAAAACAAGGTCAAAGACACATTTTACCATATGTTTGATAAGTATTTTGCCATAGTTGCTCCTGAAACAAGTGGTTCTTCCATGTCTCAACCTTCTAGTTCTCTAGGACCATCCACTTCAACTCCAATTCAATAGAAAGAAGATCTAGGTCATAGATGGCTAGTATCATTGGAACAAAAAAACCTCATCGAATCGTCAGTCAGAGTTAGATAAATATCTTACATCTGATTCATCTGATGACACCAAGCTTAAGGATGAATTTGACATATTGTCATGGTGGAAAGCCAATTCTAGCAAGTATAGAGTGGTCTTTGAGATAGCTCATGACATATAAGCTGTACCAGTTTCTCAATAGCCTTAGAATCTGCATTTAGCACTGGAGGACATATAGTTGACTCTTATAGGAGTTCATTGTCATAAAAAATGACTGAGGTACTCATTTGTGCCAAAATTGGATACTTCCAGGATAATCCCTCTCAGAATTTGCCTCCAAGCTTCATGAGTTTGACAACTTTGAGGTGACTGAAAATATAGTCTTGGTAATCTTTCAAATCCATACTTCTATTCTCCTTTTAAATTTGTTACTTACTAAACATTTATTCACTTACCAACATACTAGTCTTAGTACTTTAATTGTTTATTTTCTTCTTTAGATGATTCAACTGTAACTGAAGTTGGACGGGATGATATCATAGACGTAGGTTGATATTGTATTATTATTGATTGTAATGGTAATGTTTTCTTTCAACTCCGTACTTATCATTTTTTACAAGCATTTTAATTCTATTATTGTTGTAGTTGATGTTTATTCCTCATTGTCCATACTTTATACTTTTGGCATTGAAATTAAATGAGTTGAGTATATATTAATCATTTCTTTTAAACAGGATAATAATTGAATCTTTTTTTTCTAATGTTCCAAAAATGAAGAGAGGTATGACAGAGGTAGAAGAAGAAGATTAAAAAGATGATGATAAAAAGCTCCTTATCACTTTTCTGTCATTATTGATGAACTGATGACTAATGTTGTGTTTATGTGTTATGTTGGAGTTTTTTATTGTTGTTGAACTTGTGATAGTGTGCTTGTTAATTGTTATGTTGAATTTTGCCACTGGTGATGTTAACTTAGAATGTTGTGATGAACTGATGATATTATTATGTTTGGAATTTGATAAAAAAATATTATCTATTAGGCTTCTATGAAGTTGATAGAATTTTTAGTCTTTATGAATTTGTTTTTTGGTTTAATTTAGGATTGGATAGTTTTTTTTTCCCCTTAAATGTTGTACTTGAACAGCTTACAAAATGGTAGAGAGAGTGACCTAAACCAAGCCCAGCTTGGTCTCTAGTCCACTAGACCAAGTCCAGCCCAATCTAGGTCACTAGTCCACCAGACAAAAGACCATACCAGGACTGTCTTGTGTGGTTTGGTCCTTGTTCAGACCAGACCGCCAGTTCAAGACTAACCTGGTCTGGTCTAGTCCATGTTTAGCCCTACTTAGTGAAGTTCATGGTGGGCAGAAACCAAAGAGTCAAAGTCACATCCAACGTGGCTCTTCATTTTTCCTTCTTAAAGTCTCCTTTTCTTCCCTTCTTCTCTTTGGATTTTGATTAGTGATTAGATCTGTCTCTTATCAGGTAAGATCTATGTCTTCATTTTCATTTCTAACAAGATCTTCATATTCCTTCTCTTTTTCATACCTTCTTCTTTCAATCTCTACTTCATATGTCTTCTCCTTCACCTTTCCTTTACTCTCCAACTCATTTTTCAATGAAACTGCTTGGCTCGTAGAATCATCTAGTTTTACCGATTTTCACTGGTTCATGACCGGTTTTATACTGGTTCTCTTTTACCCCGGTTATCCTCTTTCTCTTGACTGGAGTCGGCACCGGTTCTCAGCTAAATCGACCAATTCAATCTGATTTTAATAACACTAATTCTAATCTTTATACAAATCAAATCATTATATTGTTGTTATATCTAAAAAAAATTTAAAAAAAATCAAAAGCAAGTGGGTTAGGTAACCAAGTGACTTGCTTTTCATTTATAAAATAAAAGGAGCAAGACAACATCTAAAAAAAAATCAATGCCAATATTTGAAAAAAAATCATTTATTAAAAAAAAATAAAAGCAAGTTGATTTTGACTTATTTAAAAAATATGCTAAAGAGCTAGTTATCAGGTAGTCAATGGACTTGCTCTCTTTATTTAAAAAAAAAAAATAGTTAGGTCGCGAACTGGTGATTCGCCTTCTTTTCAATGCCACTTGCGACTCTTTGATAATCGACTTTGAATGTTATAATATGGTAAATTGTTTTTGACATGATATATATTGATAAATAATTTATGTATTTATTATATTTTGCTAAAAAAACCCTGTGATCAAATAAGCAAGGAAATAACAAATAGAAATATGATGAAAGAAACCAAAATATAATAAATTTAACAAAATTATTAAAACAAGAAAGAAACTAATAGAGAAACAAAAATAATAAACTAAATAATAAAGATAGCAATAAGAATTAAACAATGATTAACAAAGAGATAAATGGTTTTCAACTATACTTTCGTTAATGAATAAAAAAAAAGTTTAGAGGGAGAATTTGTAACATATCAACAAGGAATGGTATCTGTGGCCAAAAACAAAACTAGGAATGGTATCGTCAAGAAAAAAAAAACTAGGAATGGTGATCTTACTTTATCATTTAGTATAATGATACATTTGTAAGGTGGGAATGGGCTTCCTATATTACGAAGGGTGATGTGTCTTCAGCTTCTGTATGAAGGTTGATGAAGCTTGCCACTTTAGGACCCGTTTGATTCTCCATTTTATAAAATTAAATTAAAATAAATAAAGTTTGTAAAAATGAAGTTTAGATAAAGTAAGTTTGTTGAAAGTTGTTATGTTTGGATATCCTTTTTGTAAAATTAAGTTTGATAAAAAATCTGTTTGGATAATAGGGGTTAAAAGTACTTTTAGATGTATAATATAGAGTAAATTTGTTTCTCCTTTTCTAAAACCTATATTTTGTTAAAGGAAAAGTAGTTTTTCCCCTCCTTTTCTAAAACCACAGTTTAACCCACTTTTCATTTTTCAAAAAATCAGTTTATGGTTAATTTGTGTTTGGCCAAACACATTTTTTACAAAACCATGGTTTTTAACCATGATTATGTTTTGTAAATAAAGAACCAAACATGCACTTAATTGTCCATGAGACTAAACCTTAACATATTTTAAATCCTAGATTTTTCTTTGCTTCGTAGGACCAAGCATACACTCTATTTCATTAATTTATTTTATCAACATACCTCTAGTTTTTCTTAGATCTTTATTGTTCCATGCTTATTTATTAAATCTTCACAAGCTAATATTAATCATTTCCTTATGTAAATGTTCTCACATTATTATCATCTATATTCTAGAAATTATTTATCTATACATACTCAAACATTAATTACTTGTTATATATTTTTATATTCATGCTTTTAAATATTAATTATATAATTTATTTCTTATATAATTTTCCTAATTTTACTAATTAGGAAATGAAACAGCATTTAACATTTTCAAGAAACTAATAAACCTAGCTTATCAAAAAAGTCTATCCAGCTTTATGAGCTCTTCTTCGAGCATAGCTCGCTCTCTATGCTTAAAAAAAAAAGTCTATCCAATTTTTTCTCTCCTTTCAAGAAGCCAATACATTTAGCTTCTTGAAGAAACCATCAATCTTAACTTTTATTGGAACCTAACAAAATTGGATTTGGATTCGATCCGTGGCATAATCCACACACCAAGTACGTGGCTTAACTTGGAGCTTTTTTTTTTTTTTGGAGTTGTTTTTTTGAAAGCAAAAAGAAAAAAGAGGAGACAGTCAGAGAGTAGGGGGAGACACGCACCCTCTGCGTAACAACAAAATCTGACTTGGATAAGAAGCTAACTGACCTGGCTTCTTTAGAGAGCCAACTGTCTAGCTTCTCCCAGAAGCTTATTAACTTGACTCTTGTACAAGCTAGTTGATTTGGCTTCTCTTGAAAGCCAATAGATCTAAATTATGCTTTAGGTTGTATTGAGTAAATTCTTTGTTTTCTATTTAAGCTTTCAATTACTTGAAATTATATATTTAATCCAAACTTTTCATATTTTATATTTTTCTATCATAGCTGAAACTCCAATCTCCCAAATATCCCTAACATATTTTGAGTCTGTCTCTTGTACTTTTGTTTCCTTGTAATCAATATTTTTGTATTTTCTTTAATTATTTCTGATTTCTTTAGTTATCATTAATATTAATAATGTAAAGAAAATCATTATTTGTTGTCCAAAAATTCTAGAAAATTTTCTTATGAATTTGATAAATATAATTGCCTTTATCTAGACCATGTTAAAATTAAAAGCCTTTATTTTTTGGGAGGATGCTATGCCTCACTGGTGGAGGCTCTCAAGCCTTATATCAATAAAAAGTGGGTAAGTGTGCCTATATGTTAAAAGGCAAGGCTTTAAATTATAACGTCTCTCACTCACACAACTCCTTTTCAATAGGTCACCCACCCATTCCAGAATTACTCCAGGTTAAGCACGCTTAATTAAGAAGTTCTTAAGAGATAGGCTATCGAAAAGATATGTATACCTTGTTGGTATAAATAGTACCTATCAATTCATTTAAACTATTATTTAACTATATAGTCTTATATCTATACACTCTTTGGATCCCTTTCGTTCCATTATGCATTTAATTCATTCATATGCCCCTTCCACTTAGAAGCATGCTAGGAGCCGTTCATTGTCCGTGTCTCATCACTTTTATCTCATACCCCTTTTTTGCACTGACAATCATTCCCCGTCCTCATTAACGCTCGGATGTCACATAAATTGTCACCCACATAAGGAGATTTTGTTTAGTCCCATAAGTTTATTTGACCAAAATGGATGACGTATTGGTAGTGGACAACGGAAATAACCGGAGGGACTAATTCATAGCGTTTAAAAGTATAGGGATTTTTTTGGATTTGATCTCTTACTGTATATATGAAAAAACTTTGTTATGAGAAATAAAATCTATTTCAGTGATCTCTACACCTTAAAAAAGAATTAATATTCAGTTGTTGGGTGAAAATATCCTTGATGCTTATAAATAAGTACAAGGATTTGACCATCGAGCATTTGATTTAATTGATATAGGGTTATAAAAATTTAATTAGAGGTCTCAAATTTAAATCTGGGAATACAATCATATTAAATAAATATTTAATGATAAAATTTATTATCTAAAAAGTTCCAGCATGATTTATTGTGATTCTTAGAAAAATTAAACTAGTTAACTGGATTTAATTTCCGTGCACATGTTCTAACTGTACAAATACCAACATCACTGCATTGATTGTAGGAATTATTGAATTCACCTTTTTCACTAATAAGCTTTCATTTAGAAAATAGAAAAAGCCACCCCCGTGATGATGGCAGAGAGACCCCTCTCCATTTCTTTACCGACGAGCTCCCATGTCCCAACAAAGTGGCTTGAAGGCTTCCCTCAATAAACCACTTCTTCGAAGTGAAAAACTGGAAGACGAAAATGAGTGAAGGGGGTTCACTTTCTCCTCCCAAATCCACTCCCCATCTTAGTTCGCCTGAGACTTCCATCCGATCCCGTCATCCCCATGGCCAAAAAATTCCGCGTCAGGATGATATATGCTACCGATGCCGTGGAGTAGGTCATTGGAGTCGTCATTGTCCTCTCAACTCTCCGAATTCCAAATTCACCGATATTTATTGCCGTTGCGGTCATGGGTTTTGTATGGTCAAAACGGCCAAGAACGATCGTAACTTCGGCAAGAGCTACTACGTTTGCCCCATCAAGAGAGTAATGTTCTACCTCTCAAATTTCCTTTCTTTACCTACCGATGACTACTGTTTGCAAAGCATTTTTATTTTATTACTGAGTTTGAAATTCGGGTTCTGTTTTTAGGGGAAAAAATGCAAGGACTTTGTCAAGTGGTGTAATGATCCTATTGACGAGAGCGATTTACGTCCTCCTCTGTATAAATATCCAACTTGTTCTTGTGGCGCCGGAGTGTGTCGGAAGGAAAAAGAGACAAGTGGCCCCAATGAGGGTCGCTATTTCTTTGCTTGCCCTATCCGAGATGTAAGCGATTTGTATGTATTCACGGGTTGTGTTGTGTTTCTAATTCTTCTTCTCTCTCTTTTACGTGTCTTTACTTGTGTGCATATTTTTTGGCCTGTGTTAGTATATTTCATGAGTTCTGCTGAAATGAGATAGCATTTACGCCAATGAATCCGAATTTGCAATCACAGAAACGTGCGTTGTTGTGTTCTGATTTCTTCTGAGTAATTTCTCCAGTTTTGTGCTCTGAGTTATTGGCTATCTTGGGACAGATACGATGTTTTTAGCAAAATCATATAAAGAAAGATTTCAGATATTGACACCATGTTTCTATCCTCTAAAAGTGGTAGTTGAAATTGCTATGGGGAAGATATCAGTTCAGAGAACCACTAGAATTATCGCATCTCCATCTGTTTCTGACAACACAAACACATTCTTAGAAATAACTCAACATTCACGGAGCTTTTGGCTAAAAATTTTAGAATAAATATGGTAAGGCTATTGTGCAGTCGATGGTACCCGATACCTCAGGATCACGTGCTAATGAATACCATTGTTCATATTAAGTTGTGAGTAGTGAGAACCTGCAAATGCATCATGTTGACACTTGCCAAGCATCTTCATTTGCAATATTCATCTTGGTCTTGATTGAGAGCAGTGGTCAAAAGGCTGAGGGGAATGGATGTCTTGACGTAGTTGGGGCTATGTATGATCAAGAAGTTTTAGCATATGACACAGAAGACTCTTAATTTTTTTTTATTTGTGATAAAAAATCTTGGAATTTAGGAGATGTAGTATATAGTAAGTATGATTTCTATTGCTCTGGGATTTAATGAATTCCCCATTCCGTAAAAATTATTCTTGGTCCACCATAACTTCATGACTATTGCTTCAACTCAAACAGGGCCATGGAGCTTGTAGTTTTCACTTGTGGGAGGACACACTGTTGGGTATCCCAAATATTCCTCCACCCCAGCAAAGCAGTGGTGAACTGTCACAAGAAATGGAAATAGACATAGGGGGTGATGACGGAGCAGATTTATCAACCCCTCTAAATCATGGTGATGATCTTGACGATATAGACATGATAATTTCATTGTCATGGGAATCTCTTGAGGAGAATGCGCGGTCAATATTACACCTGTCGCCTTGCATGACCCATGACCTCTCTCCTGAAGAGCACATTCAGCATCATGAGGAGGAGAAAGTGAGACTTGCCCACATCCCCGACAACTATTTCAAACCTCAAGAGCACACCCAGCATTATCAGGAGGAGAAAGAGAGACTTGCTACAATCCATGACAGCTATGTCAAGACCAAGGCCCAATTTGAGGGTTCTCAGCAGCGTTGTCAATCCCTTCGTGAGGAGGCCTCTCGACTCAGGGTGATGCTGCTGAAAGTAGAGGGCGACATAACCTCTTGCGAGCTAGCGACCAAAGAGATGGAAACTCATCTTGGTGAGATCCAAGCAAGCATGATGGCGAATGAAAAAAGCGTAAAGATTGCGGCCGAGCAACAGCCACTACAAGAAAACTTAGTCACGAGGGAGAAGAAAGAAAATTGTGGTGAAGACAGTACTGGAGAATGCCAAACTTGGATTAGGGAACTAGTGCTCTCTGTCTAAGTATTTATGTTGTACAGGTAACAATTAAATTATCTAACCGGAACCAGAAAATACTTAAGTTGTAATATATCACTGGGGTTGCAATAAATTATGTATGGAGTAGTAATTAAGTTGTAATGAATAATTGGGGTTGCTGTAGATTATGTAAAGTTTATTTTTCTTGATGTGGGGGTAAATCTGGTGCCTTTGAAGACTCTTGGGCTGTAAAAATGGCGGCTTCTTCTGTGCTCTTGAGAAGCCTTACTTCACATACAAACACACCAACTTATATATGGCCCACTATTTAACCAGTTCATGCTCTTCACCATGGTGGCATTTACTTTTTTTCTCTTTTTGGGTTTAGGTTATCCTCGGGATGGCATTTTGACATATTATATTCCACTGTCAAAATACAGGGCTTCAATTTCTATCTCTTTATATGTAAAATATTGTATATGTGCACGTTAAGTGAGTCCTACAATCAGATGATAAATGTGTGAGTTAGAATTTAGAGGGTTGCAAATTTTAGTCCAAGTGATGTAGATTTGCCAAAATTTATCTGAAGGATTGGTTTAACCTGATCAATTTGGCTAATACTGGCCTAATTCGGTGTCAATGACTTGACAATATACAATGAAATTTATTGGCCGAAACAAGAAGTAATTTTTTTTTGGCTATTACCCCTCTTATATTTTACTCAATTGATGAAATTTATTGGCCGAAACAAGAAGTAATTTATTTTTTTGGCTTTTACCCCTCTTATATTTTACTCAATTGATTCTTAGTTGAACCAACTGGCAACCAGATTATAACCAATCAATTTTTTTCTTATATAAATCAATTTACTGTATTTTTATTTATTTTTTAACAAAAAATAAATAGTGTGGTCACGACAACTGTATCTCAGAATTCTCAACCAATTTAGCCCTCCGTTGGGCATAAGGAGATAGAGTGAAAGCTTGAGTAGACCAGGATGTTTCATTTCATCGACAAAGTGTAGAGTTACAAGTTTTATTCCCGTAACTTGAATTCTTAAAAACTTGAAATCTTTTGCAAACTGATTTAGAGGGAAGAGGAACTTAATTAAGAAGGGTAAAACATATACAAAAGCAGAGAGAACTTACATTTTATTTTATTTGAAAACGACACTCTTATAAAAACCCTATACAAATTATACAATCCACAATAGTCTCTTTAACCCATTCTTATCCACATCACAACGTTAAATTTTCCGGAAAGCACAACACATTATTTTACAAACAGTGATACTTTGACGAAGAAAGGGTCCTGAATGCAAACCCACAAAGAAAGCAGAGAATGTCATACTCTTAACCAGAAATCTCGATGGACTTAACCTCAGGTTTCTTAACCTCCTCCTTAGGAACAGTCACTGTAAGAACCCCATTCTCCATGGAAGCCTTCACCTGATCCACCCTCGCATTCTCCGGCAATCTGAACCTCCTCAAGAACTTGCCACTGCTACGCTCAACGCGGTGCCACTTGTCGTTCTTGTCTTCTTTCTCGACGTTCCTCTCTCCGCCTATTTGAAGCAGCCCGTCGTCTTCAACCTCGACTCTGACCTCCTCCTTCTTCAGCCCTGGAAGATCGGCCTTGAACACGTGGGCTTCTGGGGTCTCCTTCCAATCCACTCGAGTGCTCACGAACGCAGAATTTTCCTGAGAAGAGGGGAAAGGGAAATCCCTGAAGGGGTACCAGACGTCGAGAGAGAAGGGATCGAAGATGTTGCTCCTTCGGCCACCAAAGAAACTTGGGATCAACGACATCTTCGCTTGACGCTCGAAAGAGAATAAGAACAGAGAATGATAGAAGCGAGGATGATGACTGCTTTTGCTTGTTATTGTTTTGCTTGATGCTAAAATAAGAGTACAGGTTGAGTATTTGAAGTGAGGAGAGGAGTAATGTAGTACTTTCCCGAGGCAAGTTTTGAGAATTCCAGATTATTTTCGAACTTTCACGCTTCAACGATGGCCGCCCATCATGAAGGATTAGGAATTGTCCAGAAGATCACTTGGGCTTCAAAGCCCAATTTTTTGGGTACTGGCCTGCTACTTACAGAAGGATTTTGCGTTTCTCCAAAGGTATTAAATATATAAATGATTCATCAAAAAAATAAAATCTATATATATATATATATTGACGTATCTCAGTCTTTACAATTTTATTTAATTTTATTTGAAGTTTATAATTAAGTATAATAATTTAAATAATTTTTAAGTCATTTCATATTTTTTTTGAAATATTAAGAGTATCTATTAACTGATAGTCAAAGACTAATTTTTTCAAAACATCAAATCATCAAAGTTTTACTTCTCACACATGAAATCTTTTGAATTTATTCATCAAAAGATGGATATTGATATAAATATAATTATTAATATGGATATAAACATAAAAACTACTAGAAGCCATCATTATGTACAGTATTGCTTTGATGTCTTCTGGGCGCGTGCTGACATTTTTTGTAATCAATATCTTATGGTAAAGAATTATTGATACTTTTTTGTTTTTAAAAATTAAAAATTCTTATTTTATCATCACTTAATATTAAATAGTAAATACATCCTACCTTCTCTTTCTTTCTTTCTCTTTTTCCCCTCTTCAATTCTTTTTCTCTCTTCTCCCCCCTAAATTTTCAAAAAAATAATAAAAAAATCTTATTTCCCTCCAATTGTTTTAGTCCTATATTACAATATATAATTTTAAACTTATTATCTCTTTCATACATTGCATATGAAAAGGATGTTTGGTTGTATTAAAATTTAAAATTGACCGTATGTTAATGAGTTATATTATTTGTGCCTTATGTATATTATTACAAAGAAAGGGGGATGGAGGATTAATTTTTCAAATTAGAGGGCACATCTTCCTATGAATAGACTTCGCAAGCCAATCTGCTACCTTGTTAGCAGATCTTGGGATCCATGTGAAAATGTAAGTCAAAATATTAACTTTCATTCTCAATATATCCTCCACAATGTTTGAGCTTTGCATGAAGCGACGTTGACTTGGTGGTGGAGGGAGAGGCCTATGGGTTCAAGGACTTTGTGCAGTGCATATGGAGTTTGATACTGGTTTGGCCAGCCTTTTTGGGGCTATTGGCCCCAGGCAATCCTAGTTTTGTTGAGTTAATGTACTCAAATTCTCACAAGAGAATGTCGCAAAAATGACAAACATAGTTATCTATCAAGTTGATTAGAAAAATCAAGATAATTAATTAAGCATGTTGACATGTTAAAAGGTACCGCTATTTTCATGAAATCCTTTTTTATATTATGAATTGAATTTAAATTCAATGACATAAACAGCTCAATTTATTTATTACTACACACTTTAATGTGTATATCCTTTGCCTTTTTTTTTTCCTATGAACGGCATGTGTAATAATGGTACAACTTTTGACAAAAAATAGAAGAAAAACATTGATAATTTCTTTGTTGAACTAAATTATTACGAATAAAAACTCTAGTTTCTCCTTCTTTGATAAGAATTCATCAGAATTTTTTATATTGCCATGATATGATTATATATTTTTTTACCTTATGAACTCATTTGGTGTATGGAATAAAGTGGTAGAAAAAAAATTACAAGAAGGAATTGAATAAAATAATGGGAAAATTAGGGAAAAAAAACTAAAAAAATTGAGTATTGGATAATGGCACCAAAGTCTACACTGTTTTCAAGTCAGGATAAATTTTTTTCAAATAAGAATAGAAAATTTCTAAATTAAAATAAAATTTTTCAATATCAAGTGAGAATAATAAATTTTTCTATTTTAATTTAAAAATTTTCTATTTTTATTTTAAAAAATTCTATCATAACTTAGAAATAGGGTAAAATTTATTCTCATTACCCAAATATTTTTTTTTTTGCTCCCAAAACCCAATTCTCCCTAAAATAATTTATGTTTAACCGTGAGTAAATTCACTTGCTGGGCCTTGGAAGGGGAGCTCTCCTTGTGAGAGAAAGTCTAACTATAGAGAGTCAAAGTTAAGTAAACGCCTTGTGGGTTATCCAGTTTGAATCATTGTGAGTCTTGTTCTTCTCATTTTCGAGGACCGTATTATGCTAGTTGGCCTTTGCCCATACCTTTCTCAGTAGCCGTTGCTTCTTTTCTTATTTCTTTCCTGCTATCTCTTATCATCATTTCAAGCATTTAATGAAAGCTCGCTTATCTTCATAACTCTTCAAGGGTTACTCTCTTTTCTGAATATTAAGGGTGGATTTGCTTATTTCGGTGGGTTTACTTTTGCATTTCTAGAGACTTGATGGACAATAAGCTTTAGTGTGAATGATGTTTGCTAAGCCTAGATGGTCATGGTGGGTGGCTCGGGTTGGACGGCTTGTCACTTCCTTTGCCTTTTGGGCCTCTTTGTGCTTTCACCATGGGATAATCTTTGGCTTGTCCACTCTTTCTATTACCAGATTTTGTTTGATCCAATCTCTCACCACTTTTTTCCTTAATCATTTCTCTATTTTGTGCCCATTCCTTTAGTGTTGCTCTTTCTCTGTGCCTTGTTCGTGTTTTGGTGGAATAATGGATTTCCATCTTGGTGACTCTTGCTTCCAAAGCCCAGTGATCAACTTGGATTCCAAAATATTCAGATCAAATCCAGGATATTGGGAAGAATATACTCTTGCAATCATTCTGGACGAGAAGAAGTCTTCTGAGAAAAAACTTGCCATCAACCTGAGGAATGCTTGGAGGCTTAGAAAACCTTTTAAAGTTATGGAGTTTGGCCAAAACATCTTTATCATTCACTTTGATAGCAAAGAAGATCAGTTCTGTCTACAACAATAGGACATTGGTGGTCAGAAATTGCCTTCTTGTTGTCAAACTTCTCTTGCCTAGCTTAGTGCTGAATAACTACAATCTTAGTGACTATCCCATGTGGATCGCTATTAGAAGTATTCCTTTGGATTGCATCAATGAGAAAGTAAAAGAAGTCATTGGTAACTTGGTGGGTAAACAACTGAAGGATAATGGCAAAGTGTTATGTGAACAAAAAATATCAGTACCTTCCAGCCCGTTTGATTTATTTGCAGAGGAGTCAAGGGATGTAATGGGAAGGAATGTAATGAGATGTGATGTAAATAAAATACATGCGAGTTTATTTGGTATAACACTGGGTTATATAAAAAATAGATTATTTTTTATATTTAAATAAATATAAATAAATAGTAAAGTACTAAAATGCCCTTACCCCATCTCCATAAGGGTAATATTGTCTTTTTACTCCCATTTACAGCTATGTAATCTCAAATACATAGCTTCTGGACATGTTTGTCATTTACATTCAGAGGCGTATTTGGGTTTATGGGCATAATCCTATAATCATATAATTCGGTGAACCAAACGCAGCTACTGATGTAATATAATCCTATTTACATTACGTTACGCCCATAAATTTGAACCAAACGGGCTGTTAAAGGTTAGAGTAGAGATTGATTTTGCCTTGCCTCATCTCAGGAGAGTGAAGCTCAACTTCGAGAATGGCAACTAAGTCTGGATAGAGATTAAATATGACAGAACCTACAAAATCAGTAGGAACTATGGAAAGATTGGTCATCTGAAAAAGCCTTGCCTTTTAGGTGGCAATCTTGTCTTGAAAGGTTATCATATGCTAAAGCATCGGATGAGATCATGTCAGAATATTTCATTTGAAACTGATGAAGAATTCTTAGTTAAACACATCAAATCTAGAAATGAAGGCTCTAAACTTCGTGCATTTTCTACAACAAGAAGGTTGGAGTTTACCATAATATTGAAGCAAAACCTAGACAAAAGAAGATCACACATGTTGCCGCTAGCTCTTCTACCTCATCTTTCAAGATAACATAAGTTTCTAGTTCAAGAACGGACACTACTAATAGTGATGATGACTCGCAATGCATGAAAATGTTTGGCCTACATGAAGAAATTGACAGATGTGAGGAATGGCAAAATATTGAGGAACCAGTAAATGAATTAGCAGCACTAAACTTTTCTTTACTTCAAACGCACTTGATTTATGTTTCTGAAGTGGGATCATTGACAAACTCAGATTGTTGTGATGCTATCAATACAACTTTCTAGTAGCAACCAGTTTCTCATTTAGATCCTGAATGGAACAACATAATGATGGCAAGTTTTTCACCATCAGATCCCTCTTTTGAAGCTATCACCTTTGTACGAAAATAGTATACCAATTGACTTTGTCATTTTGCTCTCTCCATAAGAGTGAGAATTAAAGAATACTCATTACTGATACTCATCAGGTTAATCCTCACTTGGAACTTCACGCTTATCTCATGGTTCAAGAACTACAAAATGAAATCTCCAACCCTCATCCTCTATAAGAAGTAGACAATCATTTAGAGACAGAAAATTTAAACTTTCTTATGGAACAGATTATGGATACATCCATTTCTGTTAATGTGGTTCTTTCAGAGATAGATTTTCTTCAATGCTTAGAAAACTACTCTCATGTCCTAGCAGAACTGTCACATCCTCCTAAAGATATTATTCCTATGGAAGTTAATGATGGATCTTTTTCTCATAATACTAAAAAGAAAGGGCTACCTCACTCTTTTTTTTCTTGACATCAAATGGCAAGTCCAGGACTTGAAAATAAATTATGCCATATTCATGTCATCAGACAGCATTAGACTAGTAATATGGTCGAGGCTCCATCAAGAATGATGATACCATTACCACAATGATGTGCAGTATTGGCAAGTATGTCTACATATTGAAGCACACCACTTTTTGAATGAAAATTTTCCACTTCCCAAGTTTCCATCAAAAGCGCTTTGATTTCCTGGATTTCAATTTTGAATAGGTGATATTCTCCCATACCTCTCCACATAAGATGTAGTGCCTCAAGTGAATCAGTATGAAACCTGACTTTAGAAAATCCCCTTCTCTTGCAAACTTGAAATCCAATTAGGATAGCTAAGATCTCCGCTGTTGTGCTATGCATAAGGCCTAGTTTGCTTTGGAACCTTGTTCTCCATAAGCCTTTATGTTCTCTAATTATACCTCCACAAGCAATATATCCCTAGATGTCCGAGGAATCATCCACGTCTATCCTCATATAACCTAGCGGTAGTCCCGTCTACTTGTGTTTTGATATGAGGGTTTGCTTGAATATTCTATGTTGGTATCCTCTATTTGTTGTATCTTCCATAATGTTGTACAAGCCTATGTGAATCAATGCTGATGTTTTAAGCATATTTGCATCAAAGACTCATCTACATCTATTTTTCCATAGAAGCCAGCATATTGAACTAAACAATTTGCACCATGGCTAAGATTTTACCTTGGCTATTCTTGGAAGAAGTTGGGAATTCCATTGAAGCCACACCTACAAATTACCATGAAAAAAACTATGCAAATAATAATGGTTAATTAACAAATTCCATACCTCTCTTGCTTTTCTGTAGTCTCTCAAAATATGTATAATGTCCTCTTCATTCTCACACTCATAAGGGTAATAGACACTCGATGAAAGACCCCTTTTAGCTTTGAGTTAGTTTGAAGGGAGCCTCTCATAACTTGCCAAAAGAAGAATTTAAAAAAAACTATGCAAATAATAATGGTTAATTAACAAATTCCATACCTCTCTTGCTTTTCTGTAGTCTCTCAAAATATGTATAATGTTCTCTTCATTCTCACACTCAAAAGGGTAATAGACACTCGATGAAAGACCCCTTTTAGCTTTGAGTTGGTTTGAAGGGAGCCTCATGGGTAACTTGCCAAAAGAAGAATTTAACCTTGAAACATGTCAAAAGGCGAAGTTAGGTTTGACCTTGCTCTCTCTTCGGAATCGTGTCAAGACTTGAATCATGTCATCTGAAGACTCAGGCCATTGGAAGCAACCTCCTGACTGGCCTCCGAACTCTCCAAATCACGAAGGCAGATCTGAAAAGTAATAGGAGAACTTGTTGGAGGATTCCACCATAGACGATTTGATGGTCAATAACTCTGAGGAACCATATCAATAGGAGTTAGAATAAAGATGGAGTAAGAAACAGAGTAAGAAGCCAGTAGTGGGGAACAAGTTATCATATAAGGACTCTCTCTTGGGTTTCAATGGCATAGCAAATGGATGTGATATCATAGAAGATGAAGTGCTTCCATGAGGAGGAGATTCCTTGGGAACTGCTAGAACCATTGGAAAAGGTGAAAGAACTAATGAAGATGTAACCAGTTGTACTTATTTCATAGAAGGAATTTCAGAAATGGTGCAAACCATGGAATAGTGTGTTAATCATTACTGTGTTAGACAAGCGTTTTAGCCTGAGTACATTGAAACCTCGTTTGAGTAAAATTTGGAATATCCCTAATTTTGACTTAATAGACCTTCCAAACAACTATTTCTTAGTCCGATTCAAGGACAAATACAAATTGAAGGAGTACTATAAACGAGTCCTGTTTGAAGGCCCATGGGTGATGATAAAGTGCTATGTATGCATCCAAAACTGGACCCCCTACTTTGATCCAGCATATAACTCACTGGGTAAAATGGCAATTTGGGTTCAAATTCCTTTCATGCATATGCATGGCTATAATAGACATTTCATTTGGCGACTAGGAGATCGTATAGGCAAAACATTGAAAGTTGACATGGGTACTTTGTCTAATTTAGTGGCAGTGGATGCAAGAATTCAAAGGGAAGGCTTGCATGAATATGCATTGAAATTGATCTGAGGTAGCTACTTGTCCAGAGGATTATCTTGGCTAATTCAGTGTTTAACATTAAGTATGAAGGCTTAAACGTTATATGTTTTGAGTATGGATGATATGGGCACAAAAAGAAGGCTTGTCCATGGAGGGCTAGCAAAGATTCACACCATATAGATCCATCAATGAGCAAACCACCCATTCACCCAATCTAAACCACCAGAGATGATAGTTCTGACTATTGGTAAAGAATTTAGACCCTGGATGCTTGTAATGAGGTCAAAGAAGTCACATGAATTGAAAACAAACTTGACAAAAGATGCAGCAATGGAATAGTATAGCAGTTCACAGAGACATAAGAAAAAGGAAAAAAAGCCTTGTGCGGTCACGATTTTCAGCTATTATAGATTACAAAGAAGAGGAAAATACCTTGGAGCTAGTAAATACTAGCACGATTGAAGCAACTGTTAAAGCTAACAAAGGGGAAAAAGGCAAGTTTGTCATACACACAAGATGTCTCATGGAACCTTAAATCAAGGAAGCAGACATCGAGAAAAGAGTGGAAGACGACAGAGTCAAATGCTGTCAAAACTCCTAATAAGAATAAGGACAAAGAGAACCTAATGGGCCCTTTGAGGGGAAGGAAAGCCCAACCTAAAAGAGGAACCTCCCAAGCCAGTGGGGAGAATGAAACAAAAGTTGTGCAAGGTAGGAGGCCTAAAAAGCCAAGTCAGTATGCACATGTCGTGGTGTTTCAAGTAATAAGCAGAGGGCTTTGTTATGAAAAGCCCAAATGGAAATAATAGCGGGGTAGTGCCTTAAACATGTGGACTTGAGCATCTTACTTATCTGGATACGGAGTTGGATCTAGGTTCCAATCCTGATCCTGGAAAATCAAGTCTGCTTGCGATAGGTCACCCTCAAAGACCACCAAATCAGGGCACACCATTGAGAACCCAGATTAAGTTGCCAGAAGCTAGCTGAGGAATGATTAACTCACAGGACCTGTTGTTAGATAAGTTCTACTGTGCTTGAGATGAAGAGAGTGAAATCCAGTAAGTATTCCCTTTCTAGACGCTCCTTCATTTTTGTCGTTATTATGATAGTAGCATCTTGGAATTATCGTGGAGTTGGGAGTAGGTCGTTCTATTTGTTGACTAGGGAGATTGTCCAAAAGTATATAATTGATATCTTGTGCTTGTTTGAAACCTGTATTAATGGGGAACATGCGTATAAAGCAATTTGAGAGATGTGGTTTTTGAACCAGATTTGTACGGAAGCCTTCGGCTATATGGGCAAAATATAGGTACTTTGGAATGATGAGAATATGGATATTGATTATATTTACTCGAATGTCCAATTGCTCCATTGTCAAATCTCTGATAAGGAGAGGCAAGATATTTTCTTTGCTTCTTTTGTTTATAGTAAGGCTACTAATGTCAAGGGGTCTCAATTATAGAACATTATAATGCATATTGCTGAGGATATGAATGAGCCCTGGATCTTGTTGGGTGATTTTAGCATGTGTTAGTCTAGTGACGATAAATAGAGGGTGCATCACTGAATCAGCAATCCATGGATAAATTTAATGAGTGTATTTTGTAGAGCAGCCTTAGAGAACTACCAATTGCTGGGGATAGATTCACTTGAGAGAAAAGTAGAATTAGAGAGAGACTGGACTGGGTTTTCTGCAATTCGGAATGGGAAGAGTCCCACATACACACTAAAGTCTTCCATTGATTAAAATTCAAATCAAATCATAGGGTCGTAGCTGTTACAAACTACTGCTCGGGACACAGAAGAAACCAAAAGAAACATTTCAAGTACCAAGCCACGTGGGCACTTGAAGATGGCTTCAAAGAGATATTTGAGCAAGCTTGGTGTAATAAGGACTAGAATAAAGGAGTCAATAACTTCATGAGGCTAGTGGGTGAATGGGATGAATTATATGTTGGTAGCATCCCTAAGAGAAAAATGGAGGTGATTAGGAGAATTGAAGGAATTGTAAGAGCTAGAAAAAATAACAATGAGAATGGCCTGTTTAAGCTGGAAAAATCTCTGTGGCAGGACTATATGAAGTTGACTACGCAATAGGAACTCATCTAGTTCCAAAAATCTAAATGCAAATGGCTTAAATGGGGAGATAAAAATACCAAATTCTTCCACTCATCAGCAATGGTAAAAATAAAAAAAAAAGTTGCATCAAGTCACTTAAAGATGAACAAGATGAGTGGGTTTTAGATTAAGAGCAACCGAAAAACATGGCATGTGATTAATTCCAGGATCTGTACACGCAAGACGTTAACATTGATGTGAATCATGACTTGCTTGCCACTTTCCTGGTATGAATACCAAGAAGCTGAATGACATTCAGGGTTTTGTAGTTGATATTGAGATTACAAATGCAACCTTTTCTATAGGGGCATTTAAAGCCCCAAGACCAGATGCAATTCAGGCTTATTTTTTTCAGGTTCATTGGGATATTGTCAAGGAATAGATATGTGAGTTGCTGAAGGGTGTTTTCCATGATCCAAGTTAACTAAAGAGGATAACCCAAGCGAACATGGTTCTTTTGCTAAAAGTTGAGCATTGTTGCACTTTTAAAGAACTACGATCGATATCACTTTGCAATACCAGTTTCAAGATCATTACGAAGATTATTCCAAACAGGTTGAGAAAACATATGTCCAAACTTATGGGTCCCCAACAATGCAACTAGAGCCGTCAAAATGGGTCAAGCCCGACGGGCCGGCCCGAAAAGCCCGAAAAAATGAGCGGGCTTAGGCCTCAATTTCGGGAGTAAATACATAATCCGGGCTTTTTGAGCCCGGCCCGTTTAGGCCCAACCCATGGTGGGCCGGCCCGAGCGGGCCATGGGCCGGCCCGAAAGCCCTAAACTTTTTTCTTTTTCTTTTATTTTTGGTTTAAAATATTAAAAAATATATATTATTTTATTAATTAATGATATATAAATTGTAAAATTTAAATATTATGTTAGTTTTTGATGAATTATGATGATAATTAGTTGTATTAATTTAAATTATGATGATACTTAGTTGTATTAATTTAAATTATTGTATAAAAAAATTTATTAAAAAAACATTAAAAAATTAAAAAAAGCCCGCGGGCCGGCCCGTAGGCCCGATCCCACGGGCTCGGGCTTGGAAAACCAAGCCCATTTTTCAATTCGGGCTTTTTGGCCTGGCCCTATTTGGGCCCGGCCCGAGGTGGGCCGGCCCGAATTGACAGTTCTAAATGCAACTTCATTGAAGCAATTCATTCTATGAGGAAGAAAAAGCAAAGAAAGGGTTACATGGCTATCAAAGTGGACCTTAAAAAGGCATACGATAGGCTAGATTGGTGATTCATTAAGGACACTTTACTTCATATTGATTTGAAAAGAGAATTCGCTGAATTAATTATGTCAAGTATAAACTCTATAAGCATGAAGATATTGTGGAATAAAGATAAGATAGAATCTTTCCAACAAACTCGTGGCATAAGACAAGGTGATCCTCTTAGTCCATACATGTTTGTTCTTTCCATGGAAAGACTTGGACACATGATTAAACGACTTTGTGAATTCGGAAGACAGAAGCCTTTTAAGTTTACCAGGTCAGGTCCTACTTTGTCTCACTTATTCTTTGCTGACGATTTGATTCTGTTTACTGAATCCTCTGATGAACTAATGGAGATGTTCAAAGAAACCTTGTTTAGCTTTTGCAAAGGTTCTGGGCTAAAGGTAAAGAATGGGAAATCTAAATTGTTCTGTTCAGCAAATGTCTACTTTAACAAGGTTAGGGAATTGAGCTAGTCCCTTAGCATTGGTAATACATTGGATTTAGGGAAATACTTGGGAATTCCAATTCTACACAACCGAATGACCAAGGCAACTCTAAGTTACATAACACAAAAGGTAAGAAAAAGGCTTTCTGGGTGGAAAGGGAGATTTCTTAGTATGGCAATGAGAAACATCCTCATCAAATCGGTGATCTCGACAATTCCTAGTTATGCCATGCAATCCATGATTTTTTCAAAGGGTGTGATTGATGAGATTGACAAGTCTAACGGGGACTTCTTTTGGAACCAACACCATGGTAGTTTGAAGATGCATCTTATAGCTTGGGACACCATTTAGAGAGGGAAAAAAGAGGGGGGGGGACTTGGAGTCAAAGATTTAAAAAGGCAAAACATTACTTTTATTTTAAAGCTTTGTTGGGGTCTGTTGACTAAGCCAGAGGCACTTTAGGTGAAAGTTATCAAGGCCAAGTCTAGATGTGGACCGAATGAAATACCAAATGTAACCAAAAAGAGAGTGGCATCAGGTGTGCGGTCGAGTATCTGTAAAGTATGGGAAGTGTTTAAGAGGGCCCTTGGCAAGAAATTGGGTGATAGGCACCATGCTAAATTCTAGTGGGACTTGTGGTCTCCACTTGAAGAACCTTTGATCACTTATGTCATAGGACTGTAACTCAATTTGTACACCCTTCAGGTGAATGGGATATCAATGAGTGGAAAAGATATTTTCCTAGCTAGGTTATAAACAAGCTGAGCTTAGTCAAACCACCACAAGGACAACAACTTGATATGTTTTGCTGAAGACCCATAGCTGATGGCAATTTCAGCGTAAAGGTTGCTTACAAATTTGTTTATTAATTGCAGGCTCAAAGAAATGAATCATTATGGAATTCGTTGTGGAAATAGCCTATCTCGAAGAGGGCTATCTTACTTTGAACAGGAGAGATTTCCTACTCAAGACCTCAACTTCGAAGATGATCTGGTTCAAGAGTTGCTCCTATCAAACAATGAAATGAGCAAGATTATCAGTAGGCAAGAAGTTAAAAATCATTCTCAATTCATAAGGAATCTAGTCTTAGAATTTGACTATGATTTTCCAAGGCATAATCCTAAATTGTGTGCTTCTCTTCTAAAATGGTCAAAAACTTTTGGGAAGAGGAAAGATTGAGGAGACATCTTTAAAATAATTTTGACATTAAAATGTAAATAAATTTAAAATATCTTTATAAAAAATCATGATAACATTTCCTATTATTTTGATATTAAAATATAACATATTTATTAATCAAATAATTTTAAATAATTAATTATAACAATACTTAAATAAGTGCATTTGAAAACATTAAATTAAACATTTATAAGATTTATAATATTATAAAAATATGCCAAATCAATCAGTATAGAATATAAAAAATGTGAGAAGTCACGTTGTTCAAGGCTCATGACAGGTTCAGTCCAAATCTATAAAACTCATTCTGGTTGAAAGTTAAAAAATTAAAGAAATTGTTGAAAATAATACTAAATAAATATTTATGTTAAAAGAGGGATATTTTGGTCTGAAAAAATAGTCAAATTTGAGTTCATTAATGGTTCGTTGGATGAAAATATAATCTTGAAAATAGAAAAATGATTTGTGTAACATAATTTTTTATTTTAGGGGAGGTTTGTGTTGGTTTCTAAAATAAAATATAGATATTTGTAGTTAAGATAAAATATATAGGAGGTCCGAGTATATTACTCATTATGGAATTTGTTGTGGAAGTGGCCTATCCTAGAAAGGACTTGGGGCTGTCTCACCCTGAATAGGCGACATTTCCCACTCAATGTCTCAACTTTGTCGATGATCTAGTTTAAGAGGTGCTTCAGTCAAACAATGAAATGAGCAAGATTATAAGTAGGCAAGAAGTTAAAAATCATTATCAATTCATAAGCTATCCAGTCTTAGAATTTGACTATGATTTTCTAAGGCATAATCCTAAATTTTGTGCTTCTCTTCTGAAATGGTGGAAAACTTTTGGGAAGAGGAAAGACAGAGAAGGCATCTTTAAAATAATTTTGACATTAAAATCTAAATAAATTTAAAATATTTATATAAAAAATCATGATAACTTTTCCTATTGTTTTGATATTTAAATATAACATATTTATTAATCAAATAATTTTAAATAATTAATCAATTATAGCAATACTTAAATAAGTGCATATGAAAACATTAAATTAAAAATTTATAAGATTTATAATAATATAAAAATATACCAAATCAATCACTTTAAAATATAAAAAATGTGAGAAGTTGTGTTGTTCAAGGCTCATGACATAGTCTATCCAAATCCACATATCTCATTCTAGTTGAAAGTCAAAAAATTAAAAAAAATTGTTGAAAATCATACTAAATAAATATTTATGGTAAAAGAGGGATATTTTAGTCCAAAAATAGTCGAATTTTGGTTCATTAATGGTTGGCTAGATGGAAATAGAATCTTGAAAATAGAAAAATGATTTGTGTAACATAATTTTTTATTTTAGGAGAGATTTATGTAAGTTTCCAAAATAAAATATAAATATTTGTAATTAAGGCAAAATATATGGAGGTCCCAGTATATTACCCTTAAATTTATTATTTGAAAGACACTTGGCATGATTTTCATGGTTCCAAATTTGAAAAATTCAAGATTATAGCAAATACATTAAAAAAAAAAAACAAAGCTTCTAACCAAACATACCCTAAAATATAATTGTTGACCAGCAAACATCTTACATGGTTCAAATGAAAACACCAAGATCCCAATTTGCAAAGACTTTTCTCAATTATAGTCCGAAAAATGGTATTGTATTTTCAAATGAATCTTAAAGTAATGGATATATTACTGATTTTTTTAATTCAAAATCTAGTGTTAATAATTTATTGAATAGTTGAAAGTTTTCTTTTTTTTCTTTTGTCTTGTTTTGTTAAAAAAAAAATGAGATACTTTTGTAATCAATCGAGCGCATAACAAAAAAATTGTTTTCCCATTAAAATCAATTTTGCAAAGTAAAAAAAAAATACTATACTCTCTAAATCTTAATATAAGACTATTTTAACTAAATTATGAAAATTAAAAATGAGAGTTAAAATTAGTTAATTATCTCGATTTCTCTAAAAATTATAATATTTTTCTAAAATTACCCTTATTTAATTTCATCATCTCTCTTTAGAATACATTAAATAAAATCGTTTTTTAGAAACCCATTATAAATAATATGGTATATATCCTAATGTTTAAACTGTATCATTTAATTTAGGAAAAACAAGAAAATTGATTGGCACGTGGGTGAAAATGTTTACTGTCATGAGAGCCTTATAAATGTCAAATATCTCCGACGAATTCAAAATGACCAAGCTCATACCGTCAACACCAACGTAATCATCACCATCATCATCATCATAATTCCATTTAATTGTAAATTCGATTAGTTTTAAATTCTGAAATGCTTAATAATAATAAGTAAAAATTTGGGAGTACAAAAAATATTTAATTAAAAAAAAGACTTAGGGCTTCTTTGATTCTTTTTTATATTTTTATGTTCTTAAAATAATTTTATAAAATTATTTTTTATAACAAGTTTTGGAAATAAAAAATATAAAAGATGTTTAAATCATATTCTTTTAAAAATGACATCTAAAAAATAGGTTTGGAAAAATTATATTGAAAATAAGTTTTGAGTGCATCAGTAGATGATAGCAGATAGTGATGACAGGTGTTGAATAACATTGGTCAATTGCAAATGATGGATTGTTATTCATTAGTGGTAATCGATGGTAGAGGACACTGATTAGCAACAAACAATGGTGGATGAAAGTGGCTAGCAATCTGGTAACCACTTTAAATTTTGACTAATCTGGTTTGAACTGCATTAGACTCCAGACAGGGGAAGTTCTTCCAAAAATTTCTTTTACATTCACATGATCTTGAATTTAAGATATTGTATTTAAGCAATTATAATCCCTTTTTCTAAGATTAATGTCCATTCATGAATGAATATATTTTATTTTTATACATTTCTCCTTTAATATTATTTTTTTTAAATTTCTTAGTTTATGATTATATTTTAATATTATTCTTATACATTTTATGCTTCCAGTCTATTAAACAAAATATTTAAAGCATAAAACTTTCCATCTTCCGTGCAATGTGGGGGAGATAATCGTGTTCTATAGATAGTGCTTGCAAAACAGGCCGAAAAATCTATTTATCAAAATAGGCATGAATTTTCAAGGCAATTCGTGTAATCTAGTCCGTGGGCATTTTTTTAAAAAATATTTTTATATAATTATTTAAATTAATATAACTAATTAATATTATTATTTACAAAAAATTAACATAATATTTATTTTTTATATCACTAACTAATAAAATAATATATATATTTTTATATTTTAAACAAAAAAGAGGATAAGCTCATGGCCCACTCAGACTAACTCATCTGGAATGGGGATTTGGGGCTCGGGTTAAAACTCAGACCCAAAAGTTTGATTTATATATTACCTATTTCATTGGACTAAACGAGATAGCTTGTTGGACTTTATCCATATTGTCTGACTTTATTTTTAGAGGGGAGGTCTGTAGAAGAGAGATATATAATTAAGATAAATCAGAAGTGAGGTTATGTTATTTTATTCTTTAAAATATATTTTTTGCATTTTTAGTAAAATTTTAAAAGTTGTATAATTTAATTTAGTTTTATAAAAGAATTAATTTTGTATATGGTATAAGTTAGTAATTTTATTTTTAATTCAATAATATAAATATTTATATAATTTTAAAATTACATATAAATATTAAATTAATATTGTAAAAACTAACAAGGGCATTTGATTATTTTAAAAAAATTAAAATTAAAAATATTATTATAGTTTAATTTGATCTCATAAAGTCATACACTCATACTCTCACTGTACATATTATCTTTCGTAGTTTGACTTTCACCATTCTTCCTTCCTCGTCACGCTGCAGAGTATTACAGACTGGTGTAAAAATAACAAAGTTGCCTTGGTAAAAAAAAAAATAATAATAACAAAGTTGCATATGCTTACAGGTGATCCTAGTCATTGGCAAAAAACAAAAAAAAGGTCATCCTAGTCTCCCTCAGTCTTTTTCGTCTCTCTCGACCGAATTTGAAATTCAAATCTTCTTCCTTTATTATTAAATTTATTTTGAGGAAGTAATAATAAATCAAATCAAACTCATCTCTGCCGCTCTTCAACGGTCCCGCTTTTGCTCAAACGGCTACATTTTCTCTCTTTCTAACTTCTCTCATCTAAACTGAATTCAAAACTTCAAAGCACTTTCCAGATTCACAATTTCTTTTCCCAGGAAAACCCATTCTTATTTTCTCGGAAAAGCATTCACCGGGAAAATTGATTGATTATTCTGCGGCGAGAAAAGAAAATCCGAACACAAAGTAGTTACCGATCTCTTCTTGTTCAGGTCAGTACTTGCATCTCTTAGGGGATCACCTTTTTGCTTACCGAGGATATAGACGAATTAGGGGCCGCAAAATTCCTAATTTGGGACTGAGAAACTAAACTCTAGATTTACCTAAAGGTTGTTGAAAATTATCTTTCCTTTCCGCATTATGGTTGCCTATTCTCACTGCTGACCCCACTGTTGCATTTTGTTTCCCATTCTTTTTTCTCTGAATTATGTATTCAGTTCCAATTTTGTTCAGCTGAGGTTCGCACTTCATGCCGTAACTTTAGTTCGTATCAGATTAACAGTTGAAAACTCTGATTTTGAAATTGAAGGTAATTTATCATTTCTTAAAAGCCATAATGTGTCTGATTAAACTCCCTTGTTTGTCCATTTGGAACGATGGTCGGCACGGCTATTCAATAACTATGAGATAAAGAATAGTCAGGTTCTAGAAATAAGTAGTATTATCAGAATATCGCGTAAGCTGCTGCCTTGACCCTTGGGCTTGTCCCTTGTGATATAGATGCGGTTCTTTTCTTAGGATTCAAAAGTGTTAATTTAGCAAAGAGAACAGCCGTCGCCACATGTTTGGCATTCAGTATCAATATTCAGCAGTTAGATTAGCACGAACGGAGTGGCAGTCAACTTTTATGCATTGGTGATAGACTTAGCTTTTGACCTCAATCATATAAGTCCTTTGAACTATTTCTGGTTGCAGTATCCCATATCAAAGGAGACCTAGGCACAATATGTGCGTGGCCTTTAAGTAAACCTATAGTATATTCTGCCTTATGCTTCATATGACCTTTTAACCAGCGCTCCTCAGTTGCCTAGTAATTCTTTACTGGCACTAGATTTCTCCTTCGTGCCTGTTAAATTTGTAAATTGTACGTCTTTGTTGCTAGTATTTTGTGGGCTAGATATCTGTGACTCATCAATTTCCAACATAATCACGGTGATACCTTTTGCCTTTCAAGTTTCTTTTCCTTTGATCTTTTCGAATCACTGAATGGATATGTCTTGGCAGATAAGCACAACAAAATGTCTAAACCACAAAATGATCCACTGCTGCAACTTGAAACAACATGTGGATCACTTCTGTATGAACTTCAGGTATGCATTAATATCGCTGCACCTATCATACTTCCTTCTACCCTTATTCAAATAACATATTTGACTAACTATCCTGTGCGTATATATATGGTCAATTGGAGATATCTCATTAAATGCCTTCATTAATTTTCCAAAATCAGATAATATGGGATGAAGTTGGGGAGCCTGACTCTGAAAGAGATAAAATGTTGCTTGAGCTTGAACGAGAGTGCCTAGAGGTTTACAGAAGAAAGGTAGATCAGGCAAATCGGAGTAGAGCTCAATTAAGGCAAGCAATTGCTGATTATGAAGCGGAACTTGCAGCCATCTGTTCAGCAATGGGAGAACGGCCTGTACATATTAGGCAGGTTGGAAAATACCCACCTGCTTTTATTATTGAGAAGATATTTTATGAATAGCTAATTTGCTGATTGCGGCATTAGTGGCTTAGCCTATGCACTTCCAAAAAATGGAAAAAGAAAAAAGAAATGAGCAAAGTTAAATGATACTGTGTATGCCAACATTTGGTTGCTTGTAGTTTGAAGCGATGACATCTTTTTGGCATGGCGTATTCATTTAGAATTTCAATGTTATGGAACTCATTTGCTAAGCTTTCTACTTGTTAATATAATCTTACACAAAGATGTGCACCTATAGAGACTTTTCTGCATGTGCAATATAAATATAGCATGAGAACTTGCACTTGTTCTGATTTTTAGCTTTTTTATTTTTATCGAGATTTATTTGTTGTTTATTTACATTACTAAAGAGGTTCCCCCTCTCATTTTTCTAGTCTGATCAAAAGGCTGGAAGTTTAAAACAAGAGCTTGCAAGAATTCTTCCAGAGCTTGAGGAGATGCGGAAAAGGAAGTCTGACAGAAGAAATCAATTTATAGAAGTCCAAGAGCAGATACGAAATATCTCAAATGAGATTTATGGATCCAAAGAATATAATTCTGCCAAGATGGTTATAGATGAGTCTGACTTATCCTTAAGAAAGCTTGAAGAATTGCACAGAGAGCTGCAGACACTACAAAAAGAGAAGGTCAATTATGTTATAGTTCATCTCTCTCTCTTTCTTCCCCCATCAAATTATAAAACACATAATTGGTTTCTTTATAACTGATCACGTTTTTATCTTCTATTTGAACAGACTGAACGCCTCAAGACGGTCCAGGACCACCTGTGCTTTTTAAAATCTCTTTGTTCGGTGCTTGGTTTGGACCTTAAACAGATAGTCAGTAACATTCATCCTAGTTTAGGAGATGCTGAAGGTCCTAAGAGTGTAACAAATGATACAATCCAGCAGTTGGCAGCTGCTATGCAAAATCTGCGGGATGTTAAATTACAGAGAATGCAGAAGGTAAATCGTAGAAATTAATGCTACTGGTTATTCTTTTAAAAGACTTTTGTCCTGCTTCTTCTCATTAAAAGTAATTACTTGATCATGATCTGGCAGCTCCAAGATCTCGCAACAACAATGTTGGAGCTCTGGGACTTGATGGATACACCAATCGAAGAACAACAGATGTTTCAGAATGTTACTTGTAATGTAGCTGCTTCAGAATATGAAATAACTGAGCCTAACACCTTATCTGAGGATTTCATTAATTATGTGAGTTATAAGCAACCTCAGTTTATTAGACAGGACTTCTTCATTTTAGATGGTTCAGAATTCATCCAGAAATAATTTTAACAGGTTGAGGCGGAAGTATCCAGGTTAAACGAGTTAAAATCAAGCAAAATGAAAGAGCTTGTACTTAAGAAGAGAACGGAGCTAGATGAGATCTGTAGAAAGATGCATCTGGTTCCAGTAGTAGATAATGCAGTGGAATTTGCTGTTGAAGCTATAGAGTCAGGTAACCTTCCAGAGAGACATTGCAGGACATGAATGCAATAGTTTCTTCTACTAACTAAATGTCTGCGTCTTCGTTTCTTATGCAGGATCTGTGGACCCAGCTTATGTGCTTGAACAAATTGAGCTTCAGATTGCCAAGGTGAAGGAAGAAGCTTTTAGTAGAAAAGAAATACTTGAAAAGGTTGAGAAATGGTTGGCAGCTTGTGATGAGGAGTCTTGGCTTGAGGAGTATAACAGGGTCAGTTGTTTTTATCCTCCTTTTACGACTCTACTTTTGTTATACCTTGTACCATAATTATTTACAATGAATTCTAGTTTATTGTTCATTTTGTTATTTCTTCCAGGATGAAAATCGCTACAATGCAGGGAGAGGTGCTCATCTTACTCTCAAGCGAGCTGAGAAAGCTCGTGCCTTGGTTAATAAACTTCCAGGTATTATGAATTTTACTTTTTAACCGTTGTTGTTGATTTTCTATGGTATCCTTAGCCTTACGGCTTAACGATAGAGACAAGACAAAATTAAGCTTGAATAATGGGCCTGTAGATACTATATACTGTCGAATATTATTTATGTAATGCTGTTAATGCAGTGTGATCAAACTTTATACGGGGATTTTACTAATCTGAAAATGAAGTGCCAGTTCTTAATAATGCTAGCTTTGCCAAGAGCCAAAAAATCAATTGTGGACATCAACAGTTCTCAGTCATACAGTTATGACAAAAATAATAATTAGAATAAACAATGGACTTGTTAAAAATTAAAAAAGAAGTTATCGATTTATCGGTGGCATTATAATGCTATTTGATCAAATTTTTTATGGGCCTTTAGCAAGTTGGCAATATTGATGAGGTAAATATTTTTAATGTGTTGATGTGTTGATTCCAAAGAGCCAGAAGAAAAAGCAACAATGACTGCAACAAATGAATATTAGTTTATTACGATCTTGGTGGACTCAAATTTTGCTTCGAGTGTTCTGTTTCTTTTCTCTGCCCATTGTATCATTTTGTATCTTCTGTATGAACTCTGCTTTTATGTAAATTGCTCGTGTTTGCCGACAATTTATAATTTTTTTATTTGTACTCTATATAGCGATGGTAGATGCTTTGGCTTTAAAAACTGTTGCTTGGGAAAAGGAGAAAGGCATGGAATTCACATATGATGGCGTAAGTACGCTCTCCAAAATTCATCCAATAAGCTAGTTATGAATTTTTTTAATTTAACGTCCCTTGCTGTCACCAAAAATAAAAACCCCTTGGTTGCTAAAGTAAATCTGCTTCTAACTGATTCCTGATGTTTGTGGCATTTTAGATTCGTCTGCTTTCTATGCTCGAAGAATACACCATATTACGGGAAGAGAAAGAACAAGAACGTCGAAGGCAGAGGGTATGCACCTCTTGTTGCATTCAAATATTTATCCCAATAAAATTTTCTAGTTAAGGACGCTGAGATATATTGTATAAACTGATAATTTTGGTTAAACTGGTGTCATTTTTCTGTTTCAGGATCTCAAGAAGCTTCAGGGACAATTGATAGCAGAACAGGAGGCACTTTATGGGTCAAAACCAAGCCCTTCGAAAGCTCAGGGCGCCAAAAAAGCACCTAGGATGTCAACCGGAGGTGCAGCTAGTAGAAGAGTCTCCCTTGGAGGGGCAATGGTTCAGACTCCGAAAACAACTCACTCACGCCCCATGAGGAAGACTGACATTGCGCACCATATTGACAATCATCTGGATGATTCTGTTTCATCTTTATCATCAGGTTGTTCCTTCGAACGTCACTCGCACTCTTCTCTTTTTTTCTTTCGAGATAGTATTCCCTGCATTTAGTGCCACATGCATTTATTTAGGTAAATTTTGAAAGAGACAGGAAGAAGAGAGAGGAAGAAATAGAGAGAGAAAAACCAATCCGTTTCTCTCTCTCTATCTCACTTCCAATGTGTTCCTTGCATTACTGCAGGGGACCCAGGGGCCTTTTATATTTGTTTTAATTTAAGAAGTCGAGGATTTCTCACCGTGTGAGAATCGCATAATTATGTTCCCTCCTGTTTTGTTTGTAAAGAAAGGACTCAGATATATGCATATTGTATCATTGTGTGCCCTTAGCGGCTCAAGTGGTAAGGCTTCTTACTTCCTAAGTCCCTGATCTTGCTGAGAAATGGGAAAGTTAGCTGAACGGCCGAACCATATTTCTTTCTAACTTCCTCTTCCTTTCTTTATATTACTATTCTTATTTGAATAAGGAAGCTTTGCATTTCTTTTTTGTCAGAATTCTTCGTTGTTTTTGCTTCTTTAGAATTCAGTTCCACAATTGATGTGTTCAATTCTCTCGTGTAATCCTGATTTTCCAATAATTTTTTGTTTCACATATTCATTACTTCGACCTTTGTCATATATTTGTGTACTTTGGCTTGTTGAGAGTGCTCTTAGAACGTGATCTATGAGTCACTTTAACGTGGTTAAATTACTTCAAAGTAGCATATACGTAACACATAGATGACAGAGTAAGCACCTGTCTATCAGAAACGCCTCCCTATGCGTTTCATTAGTTGCCGAGACAGCCTACATCATTTATTTCGTTTACTCATCGCAGAGGCACCTGTTCTCTTTTCACCATGCGAGCAACTTGGAATTCCTGGATGGCTAACATTTCAATTTTGTGTTCCCAATGTGTATATGCAGTTAGAAGAGGACTGGATATTACCAGTGTCCCTGTGAAAAAGCAGTCATTTGGTGCTGCTGCTGCTGGGGCTGGGGCTGTTCGCGACATACAATCTCCATTGATGCGACAACCTTTCTCTCCAATTGCTTCAACCTTATCATCAAAAGCTAACATGAAGAACCCCACAGATGAACTCAACACACATAGTGAGAAGTCGCAGAAAACAATAGCACCCACCAATATGCCATTCACTACTCCCTCCAAGACAGCTCCGATAGTGGTAGATGAAGAGAACAGAACTCCAAAGACAGCAATGCCTATTCCTTACCCAACCACACCTTCCACTGTATCAGCTCCGATGAACATGGCCGTCACACCAGCTCCTCCTCCTCCTTCTCCTCTGGTTCCTCTTGCAGGTGACTTTGTTCCAGAGATTGAATATTCTTTTGAGGAAAGAAGGCTTGCTTTTATTCTTTCATCTTGATTCATTTTATTTGTTGGGGTTTGGTTATCCTTGTTATTATTACAGTTAGATATCACCGGACTTTGTTGGAAACTAAATCCTCTTGTTCTTGTTACCTGCTGTGATGGATGTTGATAATCGTAAGTCAATAAGTGTAATTGGCTTTCGATTGTTGTGTTCATGTGTTGTGTACATAGTCTACGACAAGTGGACGTGGGCTAGCATGTCAAACAAACCTATTACTAAAGACTAATGTGAGAGATTCTGGATTATTCCAAGAATGAATATTCTTCTCCTGTCTGGTTTGATCCCAATCTTGTAAACTAAATTACGCAACAGTTACGAGAGCTGCTAGTACCTTAATGGCTAAACTGATAGATACTAGTAGCACGTGATATGATATCACAAAGGGCGTGTGTTACGTCTCTCTCAGGTTCTTTTCTTCAAAAGATCCAACTTGAGCTTGTTGGCCATTTTTTAGATGATAAGGCTGTAGACTTAACAGTAGGAAAATTGCTTGTTGGGGTTAAATGCCCTTGATCCTCCCAAACAAGTCAACTTGTTTCAAAGGTTCAGCTAGAAAGGGAAATTTTTGTACAATTTGTTCCCCAATAACTTGTCTTGGAGTATTGTTTAGTCAATTGAACCTGATACAATCTGAAGTGACATATAAGAGTCGAATACGTACAAGGAATTTATTTTGTCCACTCATTTTCTTTTATTGTTTTTTGTTGCATTACATAGATTAAATTTATAATTATATCAAATTTGACTTTATCATTTTAGCGTGTTTCAAAATTTTTAATTGTAAGAATATTTTTTTTGGCCAAATGAACTTACAAGAATCTAACCAAAAAAAAATTGTAAGATTGTGTTTTTTAATGGCATGATTTTCTTGATAGCTAAATTGACTACGGACCGCCATGGATAAGCTCAATCACCATTCCAATCCAAACACGGCAATTTGCAGATATTCATATATCTGTATATATATATATATATGTTTATATATATATATATTCTGATTTTTGTTTCCACTCTACCGCAACTTGAGATCATCTGTTTGTACAGGGATCTAGCAAGTACAAATTTTTGAAAAAGAAAATCAGAATAATGAAACGAAATATTATATCTAAAATCATATTTTAATAGATTTTTATCATTTTTACACAAATAGAAAAATTATAAATACTTAAAAATAATTTTTTTAAAAGTAGCATGAATCACAAAAAAGTTAACAAATTTCTCAGAGAAAAGTTTTTATTTTGATAATTGTAGGAAAATATAAGTTTTAGGCATGGTGTTTTTGTCAACAAAAGCTGTGAAAAGAAGAAAAAAGAAAAAAGAACAAGTACAGCTGTAATTTATATCTAAAATCAGAATTTTAATAGATTTTTATTATTTACACAAATAGAAAAAATTATAAATACTTAAAAATAAAATTTTTAAAAGTAGCATGAATCACAAAAAGGTTAACAAATTTATAGGAAAAAAGTTTTTATTTTGATAATTGTAGGAAAATATAAGTTTTAGGCATGGTGTTTTTGTCAACAAAAGCTGTGAAAATAAGAAAAAAGAACAAGTACAGCTGTAATTTATATATACTATAATTTATATATATAATTATAAAGAGAAAGCATGTGTTAATGTGGCAATAACAGTAGATTGACCCAAAATTGAAGGGCAATTCAGCTGTGTCCAATTTTATTTTTCTTTTGAGAACATAGATGTGAGTTTGTTGGTCAACTTTAATCTCAATGAAAAGACAAAGAACTTGTCAGTAGTTGGGGAAATGCAATGGCTCCAACCGTAACTTTACAGCTTTGAACATTTGTTTAAAGACTTTAAAATAAATATATACTCATATGCCAATTTTAAATTAAAAAGGTATTTTCTTTCTTTTTCAAAAATTATGTATTTTTTATTCATCCCATTTAAGCATCCCCATTCACAATCATTTATTAAACACCTTTACTAAATTTCCAAGACGGACGTGAACCAATTTATTAACCAAAATTTATACTTTGAATTTTGCAAATAAAATATTAATTATTAATTAATTTCCCAATATTTAATTACTTTATTTTAAATTTATTTGTTTTTCTAATTTTTTCAACTTTATTTATTTACTCCTCCTTTTCCTGCAAAACCCTAAATTCATGTATCACTTTGGAGAAATTATCCCCCAGAGTTGTTATTTTTATCTGTAATTGTAGAATTTTTTTCCGAAAAATTTTGTGTTAATTTTGAAGCTCGGGATGTTGTCAGCAATGGCGGAGATTTGATGTCCAGTACTGCGTTTGCATCGGACGGCTTGCTCAACTTTCGCTGTTGTGTCACTAGTTTCTTCCATCTTTCTAACATTTCTGAGAATACGGGTTGTGTTTTTCAGGTCTTGTGTGAGATTAGTTAATTTTTAAACTCAAACTTCATTTCCACTATTTCTGAGTTTCACTTTCCGGTATTCAAATCTACGTCTCCGGAAATTTTTTTTTTGAATTTTTTTTTCTGATTATTTGTGTGCTTGGTTTGAAAGAGTTTGAATCTACGATGGGTAGGGTTGAGCATTTTTGAGGTTTTGATTTTTCTCTGCTTTTTTCGATTCATTTAAATGGAAGAAAAAGAAAGTTTTTTCTCTGGGATCACCGTAAAGCCTAACGAAGCTCCGGAGAGCCTCCACATAGCTCCGAGGAGTGAAAACTACGGACTGTTTGGCGGGAACACAGGAGCGGCGCCACCGGCGCCGTCGTCGACTCCAGCTCCGACTTTGGCTCCCACCTCATCTCCAGCTTCAGCTCCAGCTGCAGTTCCAGCGCCGGCGCCGGCCCCGGCCCCGGTCAGTGTGGCGGGGGCAACACCAAGTACGGATGTAATAAAGAAGAAAAGGGGAAGGCCTAGGAAGTACGGTCCTGATGGCAAATTAGCGTTGGCGTTGTCGCCGATGCCAATTTCGTCTTCAATTCCGTTGACTGGTGACTTCTCACTGTGGAAACGGGGTAGAGGGCGGCCTAATGAATCGATCAAGAAGTCTTTCAAGTACGATTTTGAAAGTCCAGGAACAGGTACAATACAAATATCTTTTTGATCTATAAATTTACAGTCTTAGGATATCTATTTTTTACCGTCACATTTTTAACAGTAATTTTTTGCTTGACAATTTGTGTGTGAAAGCTCGAGAGGAATAAATACAATACAGTGAGCCCTCTGAACCTGTAGTTTTGTCATTTATATAGGACGTAGAAAATACTGTGATGACTGAAATATGATATATATTTTTCTTGTATTTGTGATGGGTTCTGCTATAATTTTGCGGAGAAATAGCTCCTTCCTTTGATCTGGGTTTCTAGTGTGTCTTTATTTTGTTGGATTTGATCCATGCCCTTGTAGTAGAGTTTATAAGATGGGGAAAGTGGACCCTTGGTTTAGATTCCCTTTCAGATCTGGAGGAGGCTGATATTTTTGTGGTTATAGTAAAGTGAGGTCAAGTTATCTCGTCTGGTAGCATATGATTCTCTTTTTCCCTTTATGTGGGGAAGATGGGATTGTCTCTGACCACAGAAATCACTAATCAGAGTTAGAATAATTGAAGGCGCCAGCGTATTCAATAGGTTCAGTCCAGTTGTTAGCTGATGTGACTGGCTTGAACCGGTCTGAAGGAAACTAATAATTATTATTTCTAAAGCCTGCTTAGTAACTGCGTTCAAGATGCTTACCTGGTCCCTGAGACTGAAAAATGACTAATCCCAGTGAGAATAATTCTTTCCAATTCAAAATAGTTATTATTGTGGAAATTTTGTTTAGGGGAAAAATTTCATCATTAATACAGGATGTGAGAGTGGCTTCCTAGAATGACGGTGCTTACTTATATGTCAAATAATTGAAGTCTTGTTTAAGTTCATCAGGCATTGTTTTCTCCTATGCATGGAATACATTTGAACATCATTATATATCACAGAGGTGGGATGTGACCACTAAGTTTAGTTCATTGTCCATGCATGGTAGTCAAAGGTGCGGAGCCCTTAAGGTGGTAGACCCCCTAGCGACTTCATGGCCTGAATTAATGAATGGCATTGAGTTGAGCTTTCTGTCTTCTTAACTGCAACTTCTGTTTCAGGCTGCAATGTCAAAAAATGCTATGTTTTATTCGTATTACTTAAAAAATTCCTGTGTCAAATGGAATTCGGAAAGAAGTACCAAAAATATCATATCCTGACCCCCCCCCCCCCCCAAAAAAAAAGGAAAGTGAATGTCATCTTTCTAGATTGTGAATAAACCTTATTTAATGAATTAATAATATCAATTTGTTGTGAGTCAAGAGTTTCATTGTGAGCATGCGTTATATTTTATTTTTATTCAGTACCCTCTTTTCCTATCTGTTCACTTACTACATTTCTATCTAATGTTGTAGGTGATGGAATTGCATACTCGGTTGGTGCCAATTTCACTCCCCATGTGCTAACAGTTAATGCTGGCGAGGTATACTGTGCATTTTGTTTTTATGCCAATATCTTTGAGCGTTACTCGATTATGGTTTTCCTCCAGTAAATTTGTGCATGTTGTACAGAAGAAATGCAAAGGGAGTTCATTTTTATTATGCTTTAAGATGCCATACATTTCATGCACACAAACATTATCTGTCCCATTCTGAATAATATCTTTAAGCACATATGATATTTTTCTTTTCTCTAAATCCAGAAGCATGTTTGAATTTATATATGCCCATTATTTGCTCTTGTTGACATCCTTTGTTTGCAGGTTACTGGATTACGACTGAAAAATAAGTTGTCTGTCTGCTTAATAATAATAATTATAAAGGAAGTAGAATTAGAATATGTCTTTAAAAAATCTTATTTTAATAATAGATGTAATAGTTACAGGGTTGGCTAAGCTTTTTCGAAGAATATTTAATATGTTAACATGAATTATTTCATTAATGGCCAAAAAGGGTGTTTTCCTTAAGGTAGCCTGCATCGCTGATGAAACAGTAAAAGGTTACTGACACAGGTTCGGAGCCTGAAAAAATTAGATGATATTATTGGATGAGTGATACAGTATTAGAAAAGCTTTTAATTGTAGAAATGATTAATTTCAAAATACAGGTGAATTAGTAATATATAATGTATATCTCTGGCCAGAACTTAACTTTTTAATAATATGCTGTAATATATTGCTCCAACCCCACTTAGTGAGATAAAGTTAATGTTGTTGTTGTTGTAATATATTGCTGGCTGAGTTTCTACCCTCTTCATGCATCTTATCTTGTGTGCAGTTTATAGAGTATTAACCTGTGCTTTTGATGTTCCTATGGCCTGTTTCAGGATGTTAATATGAAGGTCATGTCCTTCTCTCAACAGGGATCTCGTGCTATCTGTATTCTTTCTGCAAATGGAACAATTTCAAATGTTACGCTGCGTCAACCAACTTGTTCTGGAGGTACCTTAACATATGAGGTAAGTGAAAACCTACTTTTTTGTCAGATGATCTTCATATATCATTATTCCGGTTGCATAATATGTGACAATAATGCATTTGTTTTATATGCTCCATTTTTTCAGTATTAGTTTGTATTCCTCTGTGTTAGGTCTCGAATTCTTGTATATGTACCCTGACTATAGATGATATAATGTTTAAGTATAAATTTATCCCTTGTGACTTTTGGTGATACAACACGTGATTACTAAGTCCACCCTCTGCCTTGTTTTCTTGTTTTTTTTTTGTGTGGGTTCCTTTTAACCTATCTTCCTGCTTAATGGAATTTATGGTGCTGTGTAAATATGTTTAATGAGCTCAAGATTATTTGATGCCTTGACAGGGGCGGTTTGAGATTCTTTCCTTGTCTGGTTCATATATGCCTTCTGAGAATGGTGTAACAAGGAGTAGATCTGGTGGGATGAGTGTCTCATTGGCAGGTCCAGATGGTCGGGTCATGGGAGGCGGCCTGGCTGGTCTGTTGGTAGCAGCAGGTCCTGTGCAGGTAAACCAACTGCTATTAAAGATGTTGCTTTTTAAGTATTTTGCTATTAAATTCTTCAACAGACACAGACGCATGGTCCATGGAGGAACTTTTTTTAAAAAAGTCAATTCTGTGATAGCAAACTCTGAAAAATGTCCACCTCTTATGTTCTTTTTGGACAATCTCATAGCATACACGCAAAGAGCTTCACATAAGTCTGATCCATTGATGAAATATTCAAGCACCTTGCAAAAAATAAGATAATATTTGTGGAACGTTGGTTGCTCAAACATCATTAAGCAAAACTTGGTTCACCTTAGTAACCTTCTGAATGGTGTACGGTGTCAGGTTGTTGTGGGCAGTTTTCTTCCAGGCCACCAGCAGATGCAGAAACCCAAGAAGCAAAAGATGAATCATCTTTCATCAGTGACCCCTGCAAATTACAATAACCCCATCCCAGTTGATGAAATAAAAATCAGTTTTGGAGGAGTAAAGCCTATTGTGACGCCTGCTGCATTTCAAGCAGACAACAATGTTGCTTCTTTTAACAATGTCCAGGGCTCTAGCAACTCATCTGCTGATGATGATGATGATGTAACACTTTTACCTGAAAAGGAGTCTAACCCCAGCCAAACAAATGCTGGATTCACGTGCTAAACCATCTCATTGTAAGTTAAGTGGTTTCTGCAGAGTCAACCACATCTAGATTCACTCATTCTTAACATATATATAACCTGTTGGCTACCTATGAAGACAAAACCCTAGTTGGATGAGTGTCAGGTTGTTTTTGACTCCGAGGCTGTACTTTGGTACTAGGTTAGTTGCGGGATCTCTGTGTTAGATTTTCCATGTGTCTGTTGTTCTGATGATGTGTCTCTAGAAGTAATAGTGTTGTTTACTCATTTATGTGGTGGCAATGTGATGTAGGAAAATATATGATGTCAGCTATCTTCTTCATTTGCTTTGTATCTTTGAATGTTTGAAATGTGAGTGGATGATGGATGTGGGTGTTTCTGAAATGTAATGTAACTTTCTAATATTATTTGTGGTGAAAGAAGAAATTGCATCTCAACTTTTTTTCTGTTGTCTGTTGCTATATCAAATGGTTCTTTGCTCTAATATCTTGTGGGAAAATTTACAGATATCTCCGAATGCCTTTTCTCCGGATGTAGAAGAATAGAACATTATGGAGTGTTTAAATCATATTATGAATGGTAAAAGTATAGTGAGCATTATAAAAAAATGATTTTCGTTTTTCACGATACGTCAGTCTCTCTCCATCCTTACTGTCATACCAAAGGCAGCCTATGCATGAGAGAACCATTATGCTTATATGAAATTTCCTAGAAAACAAAAAAACTCGTTAGATTGACTATTTTAAGATAAGTAGCTTTAACTAATTAAAAAATGAATGATTATCTTGAATATATTTCTTTTAATGACTCATTTGTGTATTCACAAATCTATTTATAATTTTTTTATAATCATAAATCCATTTATAATTAATTAAATAATTAATTTTGTTTATATTTTGTGAATCCATTCTGTTTAATGATCTCTTCACATGCGTATGGCTAAGAAATTAAGGATCACATGACGGCTAAATGGTTGATAGAATGTTTTTCAATTTGAAAGCAAAATTATATACACAACATTTTTCCAGGATAAACACCTAACAATGGGATCTTATTTGCTTCCATCAAACCATTAGGTTTTCAGATGCATTCACAACACCAGTATATGTCAACAGCAGCAATTTTGCTGCATCTTTTACAATTTACAGTTATTTTGAGCATTGCAATTATGTCTGTGGTATTGCTAACTTTTCAAGTCCCATATTTTCCTCGTAAATGTTTGACATACAGAAATGAAAACGGTGGTCCTTTTCCTTGAAACTTTTTATGCAGAAAGTTTCTGACAAGCTGTTTCTTTTACCAAGAAAGAAAACCATAAAACAAGATAGAAGGAATCTCCATAGATGCTTATCTCAAACAGCAAATGCTCTTTATGCCCAATTGCCCATCACATCACTTTTTCTCCTTTTCCATGTGAGCAAGAATAATGTCATATTATCCTCAAGAAAAGTGAAGAAAACTCACTCAACTTCAGTTCATTCAAAACAGAGACATAGAAACCCTGTTCGGCTGAAATTCTTAGGTTTAATGGTACAACAAAATTTATCAGCACAGTCTCACTACACATTGGTATCAGAGTTATATTTTTCAAGTCTGAAAGAGAGAGTAAGGGAAAAGCTGATATTCCTATACTAAATTGGATGTGTTCAACAATTCTGCTTTCCACCCTTTATTTACTTTCTCAATGAACTCTTCCACTCTTCTCCTCAGTTCATCATCTTCTTCCTCTTCTATCTCTTCTTCTTCTTCTTCTTCTTTCATGTCTTCCTCATTGCTGCAATTATCAGCTGCGGCTGATTCCTCCTCTTTCTGTTGATCTTGTGACAATTCTCTGGCTTCTTCCTTCAGGGCTTGAACCTTAGAATTGGCTTCTGCTTTGTGAGTTGTGCCTGTGATTCTCACCATAGACACAGGAATCTCACTTTCTTGATCAAAACTGAGTCTGGGCTTCAAGTCCAACAGTATAATCACTATAATCATATTGCAGAAACAGAAGATGAAAGCAGAGCTGGAAGCAGCCTGAGTGAATAACTCTGCTAAAGAATGGAACAACATGGCTTTGAATTTGATGAACAATGAGGAAGAAGACTGATATAAGACTAAAGAGTGAGAATTGGGAAGTCTGTCTATGACGAGCTGGAGAAGTTTGGGCTATTTAAAGTACTGCTTGGATAGGCACCAACGTGGAGAGAACCTTTTTTGTGGCAAAGATTGATGAAGGTGAGGTGTAGTGTGAAAGCTATTGCAACGAAACAATACAAAATGGCTCTTTTGATTAATTATTGAGGAATAAGTGTACTTGGGAAGTTTCAACCAGAATGAATTTCGGGGGTTTTTTTAATTATTGTTTAATAAAATGTCTAATGTGGCTTTTGAAGAACCTCACATGGAACTTTCTTGATTTCTCACTCTCACGCCTGTATGTCATCAATTTGACATCACCCACCAAAGCTTTCATGTGGCTTTTCAGTATTTCTATTTCTGCCCCTATATTGTCCAAATTGGCAAATTCTATCGTCAATCCCAACACCAACCATATATACACATCTATATATTAAAACTTCAAGCAGGTATTATTATTATTATGTCCCATCTTTTAGGTTGATTGAAATACTACATTATGTTAATCACTTGATGAATTCGTGGTCTTAATTTTGAATTTGAAAAAGAAAGAGGGTGAAGATTAAAATATTTCGGACACAATTTTCAAAGTCCTTGGTCTTAATTTTCAAATTGTAAAAGAACAGAGGGTCAATAATTGAGAGATGATGTGGTTGAAGATGTTGAAAGTTTTGGCCAAGCATCTAATGAAAGCGACCGCAAACTAATTCTGTAACCAAACAATATCTTGGATGTTAGAAATTGTGTTGTTTGCTTTGAAAATATCACACATGATGTTTTGTTTACAGCCTGTCTAATATTACTAGCGCTTATCTACTCATCAACTTAATTAGGCAAAAATTATATTTAATGACCAAAATTTTATAAATCAATATATATGAAATTATTTCTGAAGATCAAAGCTATATAATTATTTAAAAAATTATTATGTTTTAAAAAAAAGGTTTTGTCAAAGTTCAAGGTAATAGAATTGATGAGAAGAAAAAGAAAAGCATTAAAATCCTAGGAACATATCAGCACATAGCTTAACTAGTTGGAGGTTGCATTAGTTTAATCAATTTGAACCCTTAAATATTTGATTTGAACTCAGCTTATAACTGAAATGAGAATTCTCACCTAAATCTTTAACATTGGTGAAATTTTTTTAATATACAAAACATGAATATGAAATCTTACTTAACTTACGGAACAAGTGCAAGTTATTTAAACCAACTATTCTTGGTCATCTGGCCAAAAAGAAACCTACTATTGGTCAAATTTATTTTTTCTAATAATTTCAAGAGTTTTTTCTCATATTCTTTAACGTATTTATAACATTTTCTATAACACAAGAAAATACTCGTTCTACACAAATACAATAATATATGGAATTTGATTAGGATTACATTGAATCTACCTCAACTCTAAAGTTTCTGCAGATTTATTATACCTTACATATTCGATTTCAAAATGACACTACTATGTACATTATAAGTATGGAGATTTTCTTGGCTAATTAAAGAACTGTTTCGGAATCAAATTTTCATTTTTTTTAACATATTAAATTAAATTAAGATCTGTTCAAACTATGTATATTTGGAACAACCAGCTAAGAAATTCAGTGAACAATTTCAATGTATTGAAGTTTCTTGCAAATTATTCCCCTCGTTCCATAATATAGGGTATATGACCCATTTTTACACCTATTAAAAAAGTTAAAAAATATTATTAAATATACCGAAAGTTCCAAATTTACCCCTATTTATTAAGAAAATATTAAAATGATTAAATCAAGCAATTACTATGTACTTTACAAATATAAGAGAGAGAGAAACTAACTTACACAATTAAATAAAATTCGTACATCTTATATTATGGACCAAAGAAAAATGAGTCTCACACCCTATATTATGGACCGGAGGGAGTAAATAATAAAATAATAAATGTTGCTGCAAATTCTTGCTCCCCTTGTCTTACACCCATCAACAGTAATTGTTTTACCACATTTGTCGGCCTTCAATTCCATTAAGTGTTTGACTTGTAATTTAAATAATTAAAATTAAATTGAGGGGGAATCATTTGTATGGTTCCTATTTAAAATTGACTAAAGAATCTAAATTATATTTTAAAAGGATGAAATTACTTTGAGCCTATTTATCAGCTCTTTCCAAAATAATTTTTTTATTTTTAAAAATAAAATAACTTGTTTGATAAACCTATTTTTTATAAAATGTTATGAAATATAGAAAAATAAAGTAACATAAAACTCATAATATCTTTAAGGTGTTTTATAGTTTTGTTTTGAAAAATACAAAAAAAAAATTAAAAAAATACTTACATCATTAATAGTAAAATTATAAATTTTGAATAATTCATTTAACACTTACTAGTTATGATTTTAGTAAAAATTATTTAAATAATTTTTTTTTAATTTTCTTATTTCCAAAACTTGTTTTCAAAAATAGTTTTATAAAACTATTTTAAAAATAATAAAATAGAAAATACTATCAAACAGGCCTGAAGAATTATAAGAGGTGGGGAAGAAATACATACTGATCGAGACTATTCTTTCACTGAGAGAATGAAAAAGATATACCAATGGAGACTTTGTTCATTGGTTGATCATAGTAGCACTCCAAAAAAGAATCATTAGAAGAGAGATCACTAAGCGAGAGAGCAAGCCAATGTTTTCAAAAAGAAAAATTGTTTCACGGATATTCTGGCTCACAACCACTTAATTCTCTCTATCGTGTAGAATGTGGGATCAGTTACTAAATAACCGTTCTCTCCATGTATTTTAAATAAACTTAATAAATCCTATTTTTATTTAGGCTTGGGTTTATATTTTTCTTTATCCAACAAGAATGGATATAATGTAACCCAACAAAACCCTATATAATTGTGAAAAGTATTTACTTATGTTTTTCAACAATTATTACTCATTTGCTGAATATATAGTTACTGTTATTTATATTTATTGAAGTTATCAGAGTATTTTAACTTTTAAGATTGATACTACTACTTAGTTAATATACCACTTGTGGCTTATAAAGGGATCATTTTGTTTGTAAACTTTATAATTCATTCTTTTAATAATGATTTATTATTTCAATTTTTTAAAATTATGACTCTTTTTTTAATAATTACTAATTAGATATTTTCGTCCTTACATGGCATAATGTAGATCATTTGGTTCTTTAAAAAACATTAGATTTATAAGATCATTCAGTGTTTAATTCTACAAAATTAGGGTCCATACATATAATTTCCCTCAAACCTAAAGAGTGTGTGGGCATAGTACTTTGTCACTTCGAAGTTATATATATCAATATACACACAAATCTATAGTATTGTTGGTTTTATTAATGTGGCTTGTAAATGTTTTACTAATCTTGCTAAATGTTATGTGTAAACTTTCATGGAATCATGAATATAATCACATTTTAATTATAAACTAAGTGGGCTCTTGTGTATTACGAAGAGTGTGAAGAATAAATATTACCATTCATATATTGTGAATAATGTAATTTGATATAAATTTTATAGTTTATATCAAATATTGATGTTGATATATTAATTGACATGAACATTATTTTTACTAGATATTGGGTCATGCATATTGTATGAAATCTAAAAAATGAGCTACATTATTCATAAGTGGTGAAGGATATAACTCATTTATAAATATCCTATACACATTCACATGCATGCATGCATATCCTGCACATACACTTAAAGTACTACCACTGTTTGTTTTTTTTTTTGGTGAAAGATTGTCAACCACTGTTAACACAGTGTTATTAGATCACAAAGAGATTGGGCTAATCCACTGATCAGCCCAATACAAGAGCCTATGGGTTTTTGTTTACACAGTATGAAATTGGGCTTCTTTTTCAGCCCATTTAGAATACGGAATTCTGTGGGAAAAAAGTGTACACCCATTTTATTTACCCGACAAAAAATGTAGATAGCATCTCCCAACCTCCCTTCGTCCCGTAGAAATTCGTACTATAAGCCATTAACAGTGTAATTCCTATTAGACTTCATAATTTAATTTATTTAATATAAATAGACTAGCGGGCCTATGCTGGCCTAAGTTTGGGCAAAACCACAGTTTATGACTTGTATAGCTTTCAATAAATACTATATTGTAGATAGATGCATAGATTTTTTTATTAGAATATAGAAACATAGATTTTTTTGGCCAACTAAAGATATATAGATTTATTCTTTAAAACTAATTTTGTTACAACATTCTTTTGTTTTTTAGCACTGAAAGTACATTAATTGCATAAATAGAAACAGTGTGAACAAAATTAAGTTGATAGGGTATGTTGTTATCAACATTTATATTTGAATCTCTCTTCTTTTCCTGTTCCCACAATTTGTTTTGACTCCCCGACCAAACTAGGCTTAAGCTTGAATGTAAATTTTAAAGCATTTACGAGAAGACATTATATTTATGAAATGGACAGGACAGCCATCTTCTATCACAGGACACAACTTTTTAAATTTTAAACCCAAATCTGTTTGGGATAATATGTGGGTGATGTAATTGAATGAGAATGATTTACGATTCATCTATATATCCATTTCAGATGTTTCTATTAGTATGCTAAGCTTCTTCCCTTTTTAAAAAAGAAAGAAATTGACACTAAATAAATCTAATTTCCTTGAATAGTTAAAGCTAATAGCTAGTCTCATGCCAATGTATATAACTTGTGCCATATATTCCACACACACCTTAATTTATTTTTAGAAACAAAATTAATAAAAGTAGAAACAAAAATATTGAAGATCCAAATTTAATATCTATGAGTGTGTGCATTGGCCCATGACGCACGGTTTCGCCAATATTATCCATTCCGAAAAACCTTGATCGACGAATAGATTTTGTTGTAATATTAATTAATTAATATATATTAAAACTAAACCTTGAGGCTTGAAGTACTAACAGTCTCTCACCCTCAATTCCCTTTGTCTCCCATTGAATCACTCTCCTTTCAACTCTCCGTCTTCTTCGCCTTTCCATTTATTCTACGTCTGGTAAATTAATTTGAGAAAAAGGGCAAAGACAAAAAAATAAAAAATAAAAAAATTATATTTAGTAGATAATAATATGACCATGTCAAAAAAGGAGTTTCCCATATTTGTGGGAAAAAGAGCTCCCACCTTCCCACCTTGAACCAAACTAAATAAACCCTTAGTTTGAATTCATCATTCTTTTCATCTCTATCTCCAACTCTATATTTGTCTTCAATCTCATTCTTCCCTTTTTTTTTTTTTGTATCCTATTCTCTGTTTCTTCACATGTGTTTGCAATCATCTATACATAACCAAGTCTTCCTAAGTTAGACTAGGTTTAGAGATTGAATTTTTTGCTTGCATAGAAAGTTGGGTTCTTAAAACTCGGTTTAACTTCCACACAACCCTAATTTTTTGTGTGTATTTATTTGCATCCAATATTTTGAACATTTCTTATTTCAACAGGAAAATTTATTAAAGGTCAGACTAATTTAAATTAAGCCGGGTGAAATTCTTTCAAGTTATAAGTTATACTACTAAGTATTTAATGCGGCTATATTTACATGACTCAAACTATAATTATAATTATACTTTTAATAACTCCCATTTAGCATAAATTTTAAAAACTAATTTTAAAAGTATAAAACATCTCTCATATTTCTATTTAAAATAAAAATTTAAATAATTATTATAATGACATATTGAATGTTGCCAAAACAAAAAGAGTAAATATTTGAGGGAGAAACATTGAAGCAAGTAGTAAAGTTAGAATGAAATAAATAAAAGGTAAAATTAAAATTGAACACAAAGTTAAACTTTTTTTTTTATTTCTTTGGGATCAAATCCAACGTCTTCAAAAGGTAAAATCCAAAACAATTGGCTATGCCAACAACATTGAATCTAACCTTTTAAACAAACCTTCGAGAACCGTTCATATTCTAATGATGATCAGAAACAACTAACCACTAAACCATTAGAGGGGTTCTCGTTTATCAAAACGGGGTGCGCCCATATCACTTCTTTTCAGGACAACAACTTCCCCATGAAATTCCAATTCTACTCCATTGTTCTCCTTGAAATTCCAATTTAACCGTCCTTTCTCTTTTTCAAATGCCAAGCATATTCCCTTCTAAATGCTTCAGCCCGCCCTCTCTCGTGATGCCCAAGTCAAACGTCTCAGCCGTTCGTATCACTCCTCTACTTCATCACGACACGACCAACGATGGAGAATCAACCACCCGTGTGAAGTTGCCACGTGTTAACCTCTCTATATATACAAATCCCATTTCCTCACTTTCACAGGTAAAAGCGGTCCAACCAACGGGGTAGAGTGCGAGAGCGTGCGATTCTTCGAGAGAGATCTAACAATGGCAACGATCAAGTCTGTGAAGGCTCGCCAGATATTCGACAGCCGTGGCAATCCCACTGTCGAGGTGTGTTTCGCCTGCAAATGTCGTGTCTAGTTTAGTTTCTGTTTGAGCGCTGAGGAATTGAGCGGAAATTACTTTTTTGAAAAATGTTGACGACGCTTCATCGTACCATGCTTTGAATGATTTTTCAGTTCGCTTGATCTAGTGTTGAATGTGACTTAAGTCAAATTCGAACTTGTGGTTTGATTTTTACGTTGTCTTTGTCTTGCATTCGAATCCGGTTATTATGTCATCATTTATCAATCTGAGTTGTAATATCTTAACTTAATGTGGCTTGGCTTGTCAGGTTGATGTTACCCTTTCTGATGGAACCTTCGCCAGAGCTGCTGTGCCTAGTGGTGCTTCAACAGGTGAGCGATTGCTGTTTTGTGAAAAAAAAATAAAATACAGAACTGATTTAGCATGTGCGCGTATAAGTTTTCTTTTACACTTCTCTTAGTCGTCCTTGGTTGTAGTGGCTTTGATGTAAAACGAACGATATTACTCCATTGCTTGGTTTCAGGAGTGAATGGATTTTTTGCATTTATTTGCTTCCCTTTTCCGAAGCTATTATGGTTTGAGTAAATGTCTGAATGTTGCTTCTACTTCACGGATAACATTTCTACAATGCGAAATGATATCCGTTTATCTGTAAATATAGCCACTGTGCATCATTTTTGCCTGTTATAATAATGTCTACTAATCATGGATGGCCAGCCTCAGGATCAGTGAGTCCTAACTCGATTGTCTTTCTATGAAGGTGTCTATGAAGCTCTAGAATTGAGGGACGGGGGGTCAGACTACCTTGGAAAAGGTGTTTCAAAGGTATTTGATATTCTTTTTCTTTGACGACTGTGGAAATTGCTTTTCTGGGTAGATCAGCATTTCCATGGAGAATCTCTTGCCACAGTTTTGCACTATTGCTTTAAAATCAGTTAATATCTTTCTGATATGCATTTAGAAAACCATTCCCCTTTCAGCCTCCTCGCTCCTTTTTTTCCCTTTTAACATGCATTCTTCTGGCTCTTCTTTTTGTGTGTATGATTGGGGGAAGGGGGTGGGAGATTTCATGGATTAACTTGATCTGATCGGGAATTCTGAATATTGTTTTGGTTCAGGCTGTGGAGAATGTGAACACAATTATAGGACCTGCTTTGGTTGGCAAGGTAGTATGCAATATTTTATGTTACTGCTTATCGATTGAATCTCATTAACATTCAATGATTAACTCTTGTTCTTTCATGCATTTGTAGGACCCGACCAAGCAGGCTGAAATTGACAATTACATGGTACAACAACTTGATGGAACAGTGAATGAGTGGGGATGGTGCAAGCAGAAGGTATTGCTTTGTGTTCTATTTTGCTTCTCGAGATAATAGCAGCTTATTTCTAAGTTCTATTGACCTTCTGTTGAGTTTTTATTGGGGGTTTTCAGCTTGGAGCCAATGCTATTTTGGCTGTGTCACTTGCAGTCTGTAAGGCAGGTGCACTGGTGAAGAAGATTCCTCTCTACCAGGTATGTCAGGTCTAAATAGTTGTAGTTCATACTTTCTCTGTGATTATTGTATTAGCGTTTTGATGTTACTGTTTCAATTGTTTACATTTTAGCACATTGCCAATCTGGCTGGAAACAAGACTTTGGTACTGCCTGTACCTTCATTCAATGTTATTAACGGAGGCTCGCATGCTGGCAATAAATTGGCAATGCAGGTAATGCTGTGTGAGTGTGTGTCAAATGGATAACGATCTTTTTAAACATATGCTTACCCCCATGGCCTCCTTTGTAGGAATTTATGATTCTCCCTGTTGGGGCTTCTTCTTTCAAAGAAGCTATGAAGATGGGGGTGGAAGTGTATCATCACTTGAAGGTTAGTGTCCTCCTTTTTCCTTATGCCCCGTTTGGTTTGCAGAAGTGTTTATGAAGGAAATGGAAAAGGAAATGGAAGTGGAAATAGAAATAGAAGTGGAAGAGGATGTGAAGTTTAAAAGTATGTTTGGTATGTCATGAAAATCCAAAATAATTTGTATTTATAATGTATGTTTATAATATTAAAAGACCAAAATACCCCTTTCTAAAAAAAGAAAAAACATCCAGCAGCCATCAAACTTGCCGTTTACCACTAGTGATGTTGTTGAAGATCAGTCCACCAGAGAAACCATTTTTGGTGAAGAACAACATTCAAACACATAAATCCAACAAATCAAAGCACAAACAAACCCTAATTTTTCAAACTCAAAATCTAGAATGAAGACGTTGAGGAATTGCGGAAGTTGAGGAATCGGTGGTTTGTTGCTTTGCTGTTTCACATGTTCGACAGCGTTGAAGAGGATCGACGGAGGCCATGGTTGACGACGAAGATGATGCTGCGAACCCACCCACCACTGTTGAAGGCATCCCATTGCGGAACCCAGACCAGAATGACAGAATAGGAAGATGCTGACGTGTTGAGTGCTTTTACAGAGTACATCAACACCATTTGGTTGCTGGTCGGAGGTTGGTGGTGCTAGAGAGCTCGCCGGAGATGGTCACCGAAGATGGTCGTTGGAGATGTTCGACCCATGGGTTCAGGTTTGCCTGTGTTTTTGATGGGGCAGGGGCAAAGATGTACTTTCATTATCACTTCCATGGAAGTCTTCACACTTCCATGGTTCCCCCAGTGGAACTGAATTCAGGGCATTTTGATGGAACTCAGGTTCTATGGAAGTGTGGTTAAGGTGTACCAAACAAACAAATATGTGGATTCCACCTCCTCTTCCATTTCCTTCCTCAAGGTTCCAGCAAACCAAACGGGGCATTAATCTTCATTTCTTATTTTAATAACCGCAAAAAAAAAAAAAAAATAAAAAGGTGCATGTGTTGGTGATGTGGTGAGTATTGTCAATTTTGTTTTTGTGGTGTCATTAACAAAGATATTATGCTGTATGTGTTGCAGGCTGTAATTAAGAAGAAGTATGGTCAAGATGCTACCAATGTTGGTGATGAAGGTGGCTTTGCTCCTAATATCCAGGTCATTGCTCCTTATTTTTGGCAGTCTAGACATTGTTTAGAAAATAGTCTTTGGTTTGATCACTTGCATCTAGTGTGAGGCACACATTTTCCTTACATATCAAGGCTACTTCTATGTGCATGATAATCAGCATGTGTAAAAAAGTGATTCTTTCTGAAGAACAGATATTGTACCTACTTTATGGTTTTGAAATTTGAACTCACTATGATGGAGTCAAATAGTTTGCTGTTTGATTTACAGGAAAACAAAGAGGGTCTTGAGCCGCTGAAGACTGCCATTGCAAAAGCTGGATATACTGGAAAGGTTAAGGCTTTCATCTGCTGAATCTGATTTGACATCTTAAGATATCACTGACAATTTCTTGTCCTGGCAGGTTGTAATTGGGATGGACGTTGCTGCTTCAGAATTTTATGGCAGCACTGACAAAACTTATGACTTGAATTTCAAGGAAGAGGTAGACAAAACTTTTTCCATTTTATTTTGTGTAAACAATCAGTGGCTGAATTGCTTTCTTTTAAGTACTAGTCAGTTGGTTTTTGGTATGTGTGCTTAGAAGAAGCTTAAGTGAGATAATACTAAATGATAGTCATATAATCACAAAGTTAGCTGAGTTATAGTTACCATATTGCAGAATAATGATGGGTCCCAGAAAATCTCAGGAGACAGCTTGAAGAATGTATACAAATCATTTGTAACAGACTACCCAATTGTGTCCATCGAGGATCCATTTGATCAGGATGACTGGGAGCATTACGCAAAGTTGACAGCTGAAGTTGGTCAGCAAGTGCAAATTGTTGGTGATGATCTTCTGGTCACAAATCCAAAGGTAATACTAATGTGCATAGCAATTTTAGAAGTTGTATTTTGGAAATGTAGCATCTTGACGTTATTCTGTCCATTGTTGCTGCCACAGCGTGTGGAGAAAGCAATTAAGGAGAAGGCTTGCAATGCCCTTTTGTTGAAGGTAAATTAGCTTTTGGCTTTGGTTACTGCTTGAGGATTTGGGATTTTCTTGAGATTGACATTGCAGTGATGGTTTACTATAGAATTTTTTTGACTAGTTCTGCACTTGTTCTGAGATTCTATATCAATTTTGAAGAGTTGAATGTCATTTATTATTACTATTCATTTATCAGGTGAATCAAATTGGTAGTGTAACCGAAAGTATTGAAGCTGTGAAAATGTCTAAACGAGCTGGATGGGGTGTCATGGCTAGTCACCGGAGGTATTACATGATATAATTTCCCCTCCTTTCCCTTTTAAGTACTGTCTATGATCTTGTCTTAGTTTTACTCTTTGCAAGTGCATGCTCATGTAATTTGTCTTGTTTATTGCAGTGGTGAAACTGAGGATACTTTTATTGCTGACCTCTCAGTTGGGTTGGCAACGGTAAGTTTTTGGATGCTTTTTGTAAATAATTACATACACCTGTTGCCTGTATCTTGTATTTGTCCGTCATATTTTGGTTTGTACATTGTGTGCTGTCACCCTATTTTGCCTTAACCATCTGGATTGAAATTTTTAACCTTTTCTCCTTTACTATTCTATGGCTGAAATTAATCTGTCTTCACATTTTGATGGACAAACAGATTTTTAACCTTTTGCTAATGTTATCTTGTCATATTCTCTATTATTACTAAAACAGGGGCAGATCAAGACTGGAGCTCCTTGCCGATCAGAGCGGCTTGCGAAGTACAACCAGGTAAAAGTTATGACATCCTTACCTTTTGTATTTCAGATGAGCTTTTTTGGTATGTCGCAGATGAACTGAATTGAGTTGCTTGACTATCAAGCATAGCTGAGATTCGTTACACCTTTGAAACCATTTTATATATTGGTTGGCTTTAGGACCTCCTAAGTCCTAACTTAAGTGGTTAGGGACTTATAATAATTCTTTGTTCTTTACTTACCCCATCCTCCTTGCACAACCAGAACCTGTGGGGAACAAAGAAGTAGAAATTTGTAGACAAACTTATCTGTATTTTCTTTGGATTGCATTCCCACACTTCTTATCTGTTTTCACTGGGCTGCAGCTTCTAAGGATTGAGGAGGAACTTGGTTCTGCAGCAGTGTATGCTGGGTCTAAATTCAGAGCCCCGGTGGAACCATACTAAGGTTTGAAGCAGGTTTTCTAAACAGCATTTGAATAAGATTCTGAGAGTTTTGTCATCAGAGAAGCATTTTAATTTTGAGTGAACCAAGCATATTATACTCCTGAGTGTAGAATTCTAGTATAGGGCAGTAAGCTCTAGGTTTGTGCTTTATTCATGGATGAGATGTATGATACGATCTTTGATGTTCATGTTCCCTAATTAATGTACTTTAACTATTGAACCAGTTCCTGAGCAATCTTTAGCCCAATCTTAAATTAAAACGCAAGACTAACAATTGCTGGAATATGCAGTTGTTCGATAAGTAGTTACATGCACCAAAACAATGAAGCGTGGTATGCAAAATCTGGATCGTTAGTAATATCCTCAATACTTGGATGTTATGTGACGGAAGGTCTTGGATTTCAGCCCTATTAACATCAGCGCGGATGATATATAAATTTGAGGATCATTTGCTTCATTTTCAATCGTCTCATATTTATAGTTGAAGTTAAAATATCTATCATATTGGGCAGAACGTTCCAGCTTGATAAACCCACGTCGATAAATCTTTATGCCAACAACCCTCGTGCCAAATCAATGTATGAGTAATTAATAGTTTTGGGTCTTGAAGGATTTTGTTAGTTACTTATGTTTCACTATCATTATTTTTTTTCTTGGATTGTCAAATGACTCATTACTCACTCGTATAATATGAACATAATTGCTCGCCACACATCCTAAAATGAGTTTAATGGCCAAATATTTAACCAACTTTTGAATAAGAATCATTTGAATGGATCTGAGCTTTGTGTGTAGATATGCCCATAAATTGCTATTGACTCTTTCTGTGTCATCGCACTGGTGATTGTGCAAGTAATGGGGTTCAGGTTTTCCGCAATATGTACTTTACTACTTTCACTTGTTCACATCAGAAAGGATTTTATGTCAATTATACATATTATAAGGAGACTATTCTTTTCACTTAAAATTAATATAGAAAGTAGCAACATTTTTTATTTTACTGTTATTAAATATCACATTCTATTATCATTGTAGGGTTATGAATAAGAAGTAAGAAAGAATTAAAAACGGGGTAAAATGAAAAAAAAAATACTCAACATCCTATATTTTAGATAAAAAATTTGTCATACAAAATATCATATAATATAAACCGGAAGGAGTATATAAATACTTTACAATAAGTACTTTACTATATTGACAAAAAAAATGCAATAAGATAAAAAAAATTGGGATGTGGGTGAATAAGTTAAATGAATTTCATGCACTATTTTTTTCTTTTTTTGCGTGCATCTCTATGCTACAGCATTCAAGTAATGCCGGTGTTTATCATGAACTTATTGGGCTGCCCACAGTGATGCTCACCCCATTTAAGTTTAACCATCCTCAACTGGAATATTTTCATCACATTCCAATTTTTTTAAAAATTGTTTTCAATAAAATTCCAATATTTTTCTGATTGATCAACATGGGCCTTTATCTTGAAAAGCCCTCTTGGTCTTCTAGCCCCACAATATTCTCTCCTTCCTCCACATTCAATTCATGATTCCCCTTAAGTTTTTCTTAAGCCTTTCACAATGCTTTTTTCACTCATTGAAGTAGCTTCATTACATGGTTCCTCACAATAAATTTCGCTATTTGAAATGTTCATTTGGTCAAGATAGCAAGGTCATACTCGCTAGTTTCTCTATTTATTTATTAACTATGGATAATTCGTACTTAAAAAAACATGCAAACTAGGACAAAACAACCACCAAAAAACTCGAGCATTTACATCGTATAAAAGCAAATTGTACAAGGCTTAAGTTTAGAGTAAGTGAGCTTGGTATTTATATCAGTAAGAAGGACGTCAAAAACTTGTTGCGATACAAGAATGTTTATACAGGTGTACATATCACACAAGTAATTTTTTGAATTATCATTTTCTCGAAGATTTTGTTGCCAAAGTAATTACTATGGACTAAAACATCTTAATCTAAATTAAACCAACACATTCTGAAAATTGGAGATAAAATTAGACTATAGAATTAAAATTAAATCATCAACATAAAATATAAAAACTACAGCAAGGTTCTAATTTACATGAGTTCTTCTTAATTACCTATAGGCATTCTTCTAATCAATTCATAACTCTTTCTACAATTAATCCATAGACTCTTTTTCCCCAACAATTAATCCAGAGACTTAATCGAGCACACGTTCTAACAAGACTATGATATTAGTGGATATACTCCTATTTTATAGGCAAATTAATAACTCCACGTTGTAAATTTCATGCACTACTGCAATCTAGCTCACGGTTGAGCCCTAAAATCCATCTTCTAAGTTCATTTACTAACCAAATCATCTAATACTTTCGTTACTAGACAATGCGTTATTACATTTTAAAATTTTACTCTTCCCTTGTCATTTTCTTGACCGACCAAAGAAGAAAAGTGTACATTTTTCTTAAGTTAATGTACAAAAAACTAGATTGGACAAGTTAGTTAGTGTAACTGAAAACTAATACTTGGATTGGTTCAAGATAATAAGAAAACTAACCATTTTGGAGATCGGCTAAAACTTGGCCTTCAAGTGGTAAAACTGATCACACAATAAACCAGTTTGAACCACACAATTTTTTTTTAAATTTAAATCATGTTTCTAAACTATACTATATGTACATTAATACCTAATAAATATTGGGAAATAAAAAACAATGTTCAAATGGACAATATATATATATATATTATAAAATTATGAATCATAACATAAAAAGCATGTATACATTATAAATATTTTACGTCTTAAAATTGCTTTATTTTTTAAATTATAAAATATTTATTCTCTTTTTTAAATTATAATTTTACTTTTTATCTCTAGTCACGTTAATTTTTTATTTTTACTATCATTTTTTATCTGGAATAATTTTTTATATATTTTTGTTAGTATTTTTTTATCTATCTTTTTTCTAAAAAGGTTAATGTAGAATTAAAATTATATTAATTTAATCATACATAGTTTTATAACAGTTAGACCTCTGTCCAACTGTCACACTAAAAAATGTGACGCGAATGGCGCGAATGATAAAAGATAAAAAGAAAAAGGGTGAAATCGGCCTGCCTGACGGAAGGCCGATTTCGAAGAGAGTCGCCACCAAAATTTTAAGGGAAATTTTGGAAAATCGGAACAAAAAACAAAAAAAGGATAAGGATGGTCTGCGAATCAGAGTTGGGTTCGGGAGTACGATTATGAGTAGGAAAGGTGTTAGGCACCCCCACAACATCCGTTCCTAAGAACGGTTACCTTAGGTTGATCATGCAATTTTTATGGCTTTTTACAAATTTGTTTTAGTTGCCCTTTTACCATTCACATGCAAAAAAAAATATAAAAATAAGAAAAATATAAAAATGAGAATAAAATGAAAATATGAGAAGTTGGGAAAAATAAAATAAGAAAAATATTATTTATTTACAAAAGTGGACTTGGAAAAATAAATTGGTAAATATTTATTAAATTAAGAGAAAAAACACCAAATAAATCAGAAAAATATTTATTTATTTACAAAGGTGGACTTGACCCAGAATTAGAGTTTAGGGCCTACGTACCCTGCGATAGAGATCAAAGTCGACGTAGTTCGGACTAGAAATGCGTATCACTGGGTGGGTATATTTTTTACTATATATGTTCTTTAAAAAGAGAGGTTTATAGAAAATAATTTGTCTTTCCACGAGAAAACAATTTTTAGAATTGGTTGGTGTGTTTTAATTTATAAAAGACATTAATTTCCATTATTTACTCTTTTCATTTCTTTATATATTTTTTGGTTTAATCAATTTTTGAAAAAAAATATGTGTTTTTCCTCAATTTAGAAAATATGATTAAAATTATATGTGATTTGAACATTTTATTTTCGTTTAAAAAAAAAAGACATATTTGAAAACAATTTTATTTTTATAAAATGAAACCAATTGGCTCATGTGATGACTTTATCTCTTACATTTACCCATTGATATCTAAGTGTCAGCGGTAGTGTTACTCGAGACAAAAAGGTACAAAAAAAAAATCGAAAGAAAACAAATAAATTCTTTTGTAAAAATTCTTTTAATACCTATTTATTTATATAAAAAAAAGGGATAAAGAAAAAGTGATCATTACGTATATTTTGAAAAATCATGATTAGCATATGTGGTGACTTTATCACTCACAAGTTACTAATCAGTACCTAAATACCCACGGTGTTTCCACTTGGAGCACAAAAGCATAAAAAGGACTTCGGGAATAAAATTGGGACGAATAAATAATTTAATTTCATATTTTACATGGGTCATTTCTTTATTTCCTTATTTTATTAAAGAATAAAAAAATAAATACGACCATGACACAAAAAAGTATCAAAGGGAATTTGAAATATGCCCATTATATATACATTGCAAAATAGCATATATAAACAACTTTACTTTCATAAAACAAGATTCTATTTGTTTATTTATTTATTTTTTTATTCTTACCTCCATAAATTAACTTTAAAACAAAATCTACTATTAATTGTAGTGATTTTATCACTCACAATTTGTGAATTGGTACTCAGATGCTTGCGGTATCACTAGTTGAAGCACGAAAATAGAAAGAGAGGTTTAAAATAGAGGGCTTTTGTTTTATCATTTATTCATTCATTTATTTTTTATTTATTACTTATTATTGACATTATTGTTATTATTATTTATTTATTTATTATTTATTTATTATTTTTTAAGGAAAATAAAAGTGGCCATTTGGAAAAAGGAAAAATAAATAAATAATAATAACAATAATAATAATAGTAATAGTAATATTAAGATGTCGTCAATATAAGTACCATGGTAACTTCTTACTCATAGCACTTATACTCTAATTATTCATTCACGGAGACTTAATCTCTCATGAAAGGCTCTAAGGTGAACCAAAAAAAAAAAGACAATGAAATAGCGAAATTAACCATCCATTAATACTTAAAGAAAATATACCCAAGGGAAAGATTAATAATTTAACAACCTTAGTTACTAATTAAAAATCCATGGGGTGGGCTCAAAAATAAATATTTATGTAGGCGATTGCTTTAACGGACTACTTTGAAGATATGAAAACATGCGTTGGGGACGCTGGAGCTAGCTAGCCATGCTCACCCTTACTTTCCTCCTTTCACGTGAGACCCATGAATTTCTCATATAGACTGGGAATCACCGAATGGAATCAGGACATAATACCCCCAACGGGACTTATACTGGTAAACAACAACCACAAAACAAGTACATCATGCAAGTCAAACTTCATTCTTATGACAACGAGAAGTTAAATGATCACTCCTCTAACATACTTAAAGACTGAAACCGTACGGCACTAAGAAGAGGATGTAACTAGCAACCATACATACATCAAGATGTGTATCCTAGACCAATTAGCATTGCAAATCCAGAACCCATCAAGACAAGGAAATGGGAAATCACAGTAATGTGAACTTTATGATGGAGGTTCAAGGACTCTGCAAATCCAATGTAACACCTTAATCCACCTTTTACAAATGCTAAACTCACGACGGAACATTCACCATAGGACTCAAACAAGGCCAAAGTTGCCTAAGTACCTATTCCAACACCAACTCCCTAAATATTGACACTAAAACACTTAAGTTGTTACTCTGCACGACCCCAAAGCCTTTTAAACAGATTAAACTCGTACCCAGATCATGGGTAAATTTTTTCAATCCTTCAATGCAGGGATACAAACATCCTAAAATACTGCAACCAAGCTAAGCCAATGTCCCACAACTCCACCCTTACCGTACATAGGGTCTATGAACCTGTAACCATATTAAATTAGCAGAGAGATATAACCAGGCGTGCCGGATGACTATGGAGCTATACCAGTAAACCAATCAAACCAACATGTTCATCCTGTCTCAAGTGTCGCAATCACATACAATTCATCAATAACAATGGACCAGAGAAGGGAGGATTATGATTCGATAAACAAGGATGGCTAATAGAGAAACCGAAATGAATTAATCCCAAACAGAAACAGATGAAGAAGGATGAAATTAAGATATAACTAGCCACATTGAATGACCGAATTGTTACTAACCCAAATGACACTAGCACTTGATTCGCGTCTCGGATCCCCCGCCCCTCTTTCAGTTCTTGAGCTCGTGTTCCCTTGGCTTTTGGAACTTTGGCCTCTAGGATTTTTCTCCAACCCTCTGCCTTCACGCTGCCCGAGCTCCCCTGTTTTTTCCTCTTGGTTCTTTCGTGTTCACCCAAAAACCTCCCTGACTTGGCTCCCTCCTCGGTCTTTATAGAGTCCCCGAGTGGTCCCCTCCTCTGCTTTCACCTTTCCTCCCTCGGTTCCTCAGGCTCTCAGTTCTGTGGCAGCCTTCTTTTTCTTTTCTTTCTGTTTGTGCCTTTGATTTGTCTCTTTCGTGTGGCTCTTTCTCAGCTCTGTCGTGCACGTCTTCCTCCTCTGGTCCCGTTGCTTTTTCAGCTCGGTCTCTAGTCCCTTTCTTTTTCTTTTCGTGTGGTTCCCTCTCTCTCTGCTTTTCTTCTCTTTCGGTCTACGCTCCCTGTGGTGTCAGCTTCTTCTTCCTTTCGGTCTTTGCTCCTCGCGGTGTCAGCTCCTCTTTTTCCATTTTCTTCCTCTACAGCTTTTCCTCAGCCGTGGCCTTTGGTTTTCTTGTCTGCTCGCGTAGGTCTCCCTCGGTTGTCTGCTCCCTCTGTCCTCTACTCTCTCTGCGTCTCTGCTCCCACGGCTGTCCTCTCAGTTCTCTCCACTATACTCCCTCGATTCCTTTTGTTCTAGGGCAACGCCCTTACTCTCCCACGAGCCCTCACTTGGGCTCGTGAAGTATTTGGGGCTGAAGCATTTCAGCCCAAATTGGGTTGAAATGCTTCAGCCCAAAAAAAATTTCTTTTTGTTTTTTTTTTCTGTTTTTTTTTATTTTTATATTCTTTAAGAAGAAAGGGTTATTTTATTTTAATTTCATTTTTTATTTATTTTTATTATATTTTTTTCCCTTTTTTTTATTTTATTTCATTATTATTATTATTATTATTACTTTATAAAAGTGTACGGACAAAATGAAGTGTTCACACCAACCATTTAATCTTAAATAGAGTTTGTACATTGTTAGATCATAGGGTATGTTTTCTGCTTTTGCTTCCCGCACCCCCCCCTTGGGGCCGGGGGGTTTTGGTTTAAGCACTTTTAATTCAACCCTAAACATGTATGATACTTGCCTCAGTCTATTTTCGTGCACAACCAACTTTATATCACTATGTCCTCTGTGAGAAATAGACATGGCTTTAGAGTTTGTAATCGCTTTATTTGTTCAAAAGCTTTTGTTGTTTTAAACTTTTTATTTCCTTTAATTTAATATTAAAAAATTGGATCAGTCAATTCAACTAAAAATAATGTTTAGATTGATTTAAAATAAGGAGGAAACTGGTTGTTTTAGAAACCAGTTAAAAATTGGTAATGAACCAACTTGAACCAATAAAATTAATTATGGAGTGATCCAGTCAATTTTTAATTTAAATAATATTTTTAAATTATAATATATGTATATTTATACATAATAAACATTGAGAAATAAAAAACAATGTTCAAATGGGTAAAGAAAAAAGACATATGTATATATATTATAAAATTATGAGTCATAAAATAAATATATATTATAAATATTTTACATCTCAAAATTACTTAATTTTTTAAATTATAAAATATTTATTCACTTGTTTACATTATATTTTGCATTTTACCTTCATTCTCTTTAATTTTTTTTTACTTTCATCATTATTTTTATTTGAAATCAATTTTTTATATATTTTTGTTTTCTTATCTTTCTTTTTCTAAAATAGTTAATATATAATTAAAATTATATTAACTTAATCTTGAGTTGTTCAATAATGTTTAAACCACAGTCTAATTTTTAACCTTAAACCACCATCTCAATGAGTTTAATCATTAGTTAGATTTTTTATCCTCTACTTTCATTTCCTTTTGTCAATTCATTTTTTTTCATAAATATGTTTCAAACGAGTGATTATGTGCCTAAAATAGTCAAATGATCAACTAGGACAATTAGAAAATTATTTTTTTTTTCCAAATGGACTTCCAACTATGATTTAATTTACCTTAATCATTTATTGAGTAGTGCCATCAATTATTTTTCTGGTTAAAATGGTCTCTCCAATTTGTCCCGAAACGAAAAACTTTCTTCCGCCTAATTGGTCCGTTGCCAGCAGAGTACGGAAAGCCAACAAAACAAGACAGTGCTACAGAAGCAGAAGCTATATGACGACGACATTGCGCTTCTTTCCTTCTTCCCAAACAAAACTTACAAATTTCTTCTCATTCCCTCTCCCTCGCGCCGTTCTGCACAACATGGGGAGCTCATCGGAGCTGGTGGATTTCCCCTTGATACGTTCCAATTACAAAGCCTGTACTATTCCTTATAGACTCCCCTCTGATGATCCTCTCAAGCCTACTCCCACCGAGCTTTCTTGGATTAATCTTCTCCTTGGCACCATCCCTTCCTTCAAGTACGTTTCTTTTCCTACTTTGCACTTGTCTGTTTTAGTTTGCAGTTTGCAATCTTCGTTTGTTTCATTTGGGATGTAGTGCTGCGTGTTTGTTTCTTTCAATGTGCGTTTTGATTTGTGTCAAGCTTTCTGCCCAAACTGTTCAATGGTTTGCTTATTCCTTTTGACTTATTTAACCTTCATTTACAATTTCAGACAATCCCTTTAGCCTTGTAAGTAATAGTTGGAGGAGAATACAAATCTATGTATGTTTGTGAGGGGTTATAACCCCCACGTGGCATCAGCATTACCATTTGTTAGCTTTCAAGTAGCAGCTTCACATATTTTTGAAGTTTAGCTCGTGTACTATTTGAAAACAAATGCCTGCATTCCTTAATTGAAAATTTCTTAATCATTCGTAAGATTGTAGAGTTGATATAAATTTGGAACATTATATATGTGGTAATCAAATCCTAAACTTTCAAGCTTTCCCATTCAATGAGTCAGTTCCAAAAATAAATGACGAGTATTATCCTATATTTTAACCATCCTGAACTGTTATTTTTCTATAAATTTTTTGATAAACACAAATTGTTATGGCTGACTTTAAACCTGGACCTCCAAAATGTCTCTTCCCATTTGTTAAGTATACCATCATTGCCTTGGTGTTTGTCATCTTCCCCAGATCTCGTGGCTATCGCACAAGCTTATCTTGAATTTCCCCATATACTGTTTGACCTTGAGGGCAATGCCCTTCTTGTAACCTATCATTAGAGGCCAACTTGTCCACAGCAATAGCAGCAAAGATAATTGTTCTAAGACCTTGGCAGTTGGGCTTCTTTTTAAGCTGAAGTTACCATGGTTTAAAAATAAGAATAATTTTTTCAGTTACTGAATTAGGGTGAGTTTTGTATTGTTTTTGCTTTTCAAAGGCTGGTAGTTGCTACCAATAACCTACTCCTGCAGGCTGATTGCAGAAATTACCATTACAAAAGGGAGTAATTGAAAAGCTGCTTAGAGCAGTTAAGTTTTTGGTAAATAACTGCTAATGGCACTTTCAGCATTAGAAAAAGACGAAAATAGAAATTGAATGGTAACAGTTGCAACAAACTAATGTTTCAATGATTTCAATAATTTCTTAACTCTAAGCACAGTTTTATACTGTGAAATAATAAGAAGCACTGATAACTTCTGAGAGCATCCCTTAACTTTCTTAACCTGATTTTAAAATCACAGCTTTGACAAACTTAGCTGCTTCTGTGGAAACCACATTGGGGAACCTTCCCAACGTGGTCCCAAACACACTATTACAAACATTCGAGTTTTTGCGTCTGTAGCAACTCTCTAGAAAACAATTTTAGACTAACCCTTGTTGGTATTAATAAATAATGTAACTTTTTTAAAAAAATAAAAAAAATAAAAAATAAAAGGGGGCTAAAGCCTCAAAAGATTACAAAAGACAGGGCATTGTAACCGTTTGATTGTCAAAAGCTGGGACTTATCCACAATCATCTTCTGTGTTAATTTATTACCAATTACACTAGTTTCACTTCCATAAATAATACAGGAAGCGTGCAGAGAGCGATGCTTCTGTTCCTGATGCTGCTGATAAAGCTGAAAAATTTGCTCAAAGGTAATCATTTGTTGCCTCTTTTTTCTTCATTTCTGTTTACTTAGAAGATCGATGCCCAGATTGATGTATACCTTTTAATGACAACATCACTATACGTTGGCAATGGAAAAAAAAGACATCAGTATACATCAGGAAATTGGAAGGGGATAAAGTTTTTTGTATTGTACATGTTTTCTATTAACGTTATTTTCTTGATTCTAGTAAATCAAAATTCTTGTTAGTGTGGGAGGTCCTGATTGCATCTATTAATTTTGCATATGCAATAAAGGTATGCTGAAATACTTGAAGAATTCAAGAAAAATCCTGAAAGTCATGGCTGGCGCCTTGATGGAATTGTATGTTCTTTCGCCAAAGTTTTATGCTAAATTATGTCATTGCTACTCCTTCTCAATTGGAAAGTAAGAATAAAAACATAATATAAAGCTGTTGAATGATGTGCCTGATTTATTTCTTTTTGTGTTTTTCTTTTCTTCCTCTTTTTGGGGGGGGATTTTCTAGCTTATCTGCAGGATTCGAGAACAAATACTTAGAGAATTAGGATTCAGAGATATCTTTAAGCAAGTAAAGGTAAGCTTAACTACATGTCTCATGTGCTAACTCTATATAAATAATATCAAAGGGAAGAAGAAAATCATACATGCATCTGATTATAATGGTTGAAATAATGCTGTACCTTGCATACAGAATACTGGGAAATTTAATGGCACTTTTATCCCGATTTGGATGGCTAAAGTCAGTTTAAACCTATAGTCATAGTTGAATTTTGACATTTGCTGTTATGAGTTTCATTTAGCATAGGAATGGGATGGAATCTTTACATCATTGGTAAACTGTGTATTTCTACTTGGTTAAGATTTGTTATTCTTTTATGAATGAATGCAACAGGATGAAGAGAATGCAAAAGCCATCTCCCTATTTGAGGATGTTGTTCGTCTTAATGATGCTATTGAAGATGAAGGTGAAAGACTTGAGAGTTTAGTTAGAGGAGTTTTTGCTGGGAACATTTTTGATCTTGGTTCTGCACAGGTAGGTTAATTTTCTATTTCTTATTGTAATAACTACTGCATATCTAATATTATTGGCCCAAAAAACTGAACTAAGCCAAATTCTTGATGGGAACTCCTGTGTTATTTGGTTTAACTGTGATCCTTGACTTTGAATATCCTTTTATAAACTGTGCTGCAGTACTAACCCCTTTATCCTCGTGCTTTCCTCATGTGTGCCTTAATTTCTCGGGCAGAATCATTATGCATGGTTTGGCTTATTATGTATTGTAAATAAAGGTCCCTACCTGCCCTCAATTGGTATATGCTAGCACTTTTGGCTAGTTTTACTGTCATTGTCCCTTTCTATGATCTGTAATTGGAACCTTAACCCAAAAATTTTGCATGAAAAACCAGATAGATTTAAACTTCACTTCACTCCAAGTTTCTTTTCTTGATATGACTACTCATGCTATTGAGTGCAATTGTTATGCAGAATTTTGCAATCATGTGCCAAATTTTGGGTGATTATATCTTCTCTTAGTCTATTATGTATTACCTTTTTATTCCTACAATTTCTTGAAGCTTGCAGAGGCTTATTCTAGGGAGGGCGTATCCTTTTTGGGTACTTGTCAAAATCTTGTCCCTCGACCTTGGGTTTTTGATGACCTCGACGCTTTCAAAGTGAAATGGAGCAAGAAATCATGGAAGAAGGCAAGTTTTATATGTGTATAAAAATGTAGTTACTCTAAAGGATTTTATTTTGTCTGGCTTATGTTATGCAGCAATAGTGTTCTAAGCTGTTCATTTTATCATAGCAGGTTATCATATTTGTTGATAACTCTGGTGCAGATATCATTTTGGGTATTTTGCCATTTGCACGGGAGCTGCTTCGGCATGGGAGTCAGGTTTACTTGCATACATTTTTTTTTCTTTTTTCCAGGCCATGTCTTTTTGTCTGGCTGTTGAAAAACCAGAATTAACTTTTGTAATATCTCGTCTGAATTTTTTGATTCTGGGGAGGAGAAAGAAGTAGTTGCCTTTATTTGTTGTGGGAAGCACAATAGATCATTATGATGAACAACTTGGAATTTGTTTTTGCTGTATTAAGAACTAGAGGAACTGTGGATTTTGTTGTTTCTCTTTGCATCCCCAGGATTTCATCAAAGACAATACTTTCTAAACATCTAATCTATTTTAATGCTTGAATTAGATCCACTGAACACTTCTTTGTACTTGGTCTGTCATTAGGATGACTGTCTTATTTTAGGTGTTTGGCGGTCTTTTGCTCTTTTCCATTTTAAATTTTGTCTGAAACTTATATTGCATTCCACATTTTCTTTTTATAGCCCCACCAGCTTCAGTATCTTTTATGAGATTCCATTTTGAATGCAGGTTGTATTGGCAGCTAATGATTTACCTTCCATTAACGATGTAACTTACCCTGAGCTAATTGAAATTATATCGAAGGTGATGAAAATAGGTTTGATAATTTGTTATTTATTGTTGTTGTTGTTGTTGTGTTATGACCATATTCTTTTCTAATGCCAATGTGTTGGGTGCCAGTTAAAGGATGAAGAAGGACGGATCATGGGTGTCGATACTTCAAAACTTTTAATTGCTAACTCTGGTAATGATTTGCCGGTAAGAAACTGGGCAAGGTTTTTCATTATTTCAGCACTAACTTTTATGATGATTACATCTGTCTTTCTTTATCTCTTTTGTTTCATGTGCTGTAGGTTATTGATCTTTTCCGGGTGTCACAAGAGCTTGCATACCTGGCCAGTGATGTAGATCTAGTCATCATAGAAGGGATGGTGAGTTCTTACTTGGATATTGTTGGAGACATTCTTAATTGCATTAACTGAGGATAGATGCAACGGTGGGCTGCAATAGGCAAAGTTGTCCTAGCAACAGAGTAAGAATGGACAAAACTTAGGTATAATCAATATATCTAATAAAATCTATAGCAACCAACAAGAGTTGGTCCTAGTGAAATGGGTTAGGGTTCTTTAAACACAATGTCGCGAGTTCGAGATTGTATGAATGTAGAAAATGTCTCCAAGATAGCTTCCTCTGAATGGACCTAACTGTAGCTTAATCTGAACTAGTTGAAGTTCAAAATGGTGACCGTGTGAATGCACAAAACATCTTTAGGAGAGCTTCCTCCCAATAAGTCTAACCGTAGCTCAATTTGAATTAGTTGGAGTATAAAGTAGTGGACAAATGCCAAAGGTTCTTACCAAAAAAATCTATAGTAAGTTGTACTATTTAGAAATCATGACAATGTAGCTCATTTCTCAGATTTCGTGTAATACACAGAGAAACATGTTTAGTTTTTAGGTATTTATTATGAGGTTTTTCAAACAAATCATAACAACTAAGTATCTCTTATTGGCCAACAGCACACGTTATATTTTTTATGAAATATTTTACCAAGAGCTTCCGAGGAACATCTCATGAGTTTGATTTTCATTGTCGTAGTCCAAGTTGGAGAAAAAAAAGGAGCAGCCGAGGAATCTTCCATCTTATCACAGAAAACTGTTCCTCAACATCTAATTATACTTATACTGCTCTAACAAGTCTAGTTACATCAGAGTTGATAATGTTAAAGATTTCATTATTGAGAATCTGACATGAGCTAATCATCTCTATGCCTGGTTTTTGAATTCTCAAAAATCAAACATGAAACACTGTCCTGTTTCCTTTGACAGGGTCGTGGGATAGAAACAAATCTGTTTGCGGAATTTACTTGTGACTCTCTCAAGATTGGAATGGTAATACTAATAATGCATTTACCAGTGCCTTAGTTGCTTCTTACCATATAAAAATTGTTGAAGTTTTGATCTTTTTGTACTCCTTTCTTATTGTTCATTACTTCTTTCTCTTTTGCGATTTATTCTATTTTACAGGTTAAACATCCTGAAGTTGCAGAATTTCTTGGAAGCCGTCTTTATGACTGCGTGTTTAAATTCCAAGAAGTTCCCACTTTACAAGGTTGATTATTTTCTTTGTAAATATGATCGATTTCTCGAGTATCATTGTATTGCATTAATGCTTCAAAAGAAAAATGCATGGGAGAATGAAACATATTACTAGAATATTCCATAACATGCATACTGGATCTTACTTTATGCTTATGAATTCATTTATGTATTACTAGAACTACTACAGTATCCAGTTGTCTCGTTTTTGTCGAAGAGAATTCATACCAAAATCATTGTTCTAGATAGATAGCATGAATAATATTGGATCGTGATGCTTGATTTTAAAATATTTAATTAAAAGCAGGTAAATTATCATCTAATTTTCTCATGACTGTATGCCTCTTTGATATAACATACGATCCTGCTGAATAATGGCTTCCAATGAAGCAGATACACGTAGATCAAGGTTGAAGGAGAGTATGGTGTTGTCTTGTATAATTTGTTATTGGGCTCTTATAAAAAATTTCAATAAAATTTTGGGGCCTATTATATTTCTATAGATACTAACTAGATTTGATTAAAATATTATGTTGGGTCCAGTAATAATTTTATGATGATAAAAAAAAAATTACATTGAGTTGAATCCGTTACCAATATAAAAATCTCACAAGTGGGTGGTGGGTGATTTATAAATACTCTGAATCGTAAGACGTGCTCTTAATTCATCTAAACTTAATTCACCTGAATTTTCACAAAACAGAAAAAAAAATTAAACATAATGATTCAATAGACTATTAGTTAATATGTATTTAATAAATAAAGTATACGATTAATATGTGAGTTACCATTAAAATATCTCCTCATATCCTTAAAAAGAACTTTCAAGTCTCGGTCTTTAAACATTCTTTTATTTTTTATTCTTTAATTTGACATACATAATTCTATAACTATCAAGATGTAGGTCATTTACTGGGTATGCAGCTATGATATATATTGCTTATAAATTTTTTGCTGTTTTTATGGCTCTACTCAACCCAACCTAGATTAGTTAAAATTTAATAAATTTGCCAAATACCAAGTGGTTTGGTTAAAAAAAAATGATGAAGGTGATTTATGAAAAACAGTTTTTTTTTCTCTCTACTTTTACCCCTTACAAAAGGTGATTTCACTAATGATGTTAAGTTTGAAAATGAATTCATCTCCCTTCATGAGATAAATCTACTCATTATGATTTCTTATGATTTTCTCATTAGTAATAAAAACTTCAAATTGCTTTCCATCTTACAAAGTGAAACGGGAAGATATTGGTTTGAGAAAGTTGACCATAAAGTAAATTAATCATTATCTCCAAATATTTCTCAAAGTTTTTCACGAACTCATCTCCATTTTTTTTCCAACTTCATCTCATGGAAGGACTTGAAATAATCTAAATTCTCCAATACACGAGAAAAAGAAGATAAGTAATAGAGGGGTCTCTTTTATTCTTTAAAATTAATTCATGTATTAATATATTTATTTACCAATGGTTTGGTAGAGTAAAAGGAATTCGATTCTTTTTAAGTAATGTTGAGGGTTTGAACATTATGAATAAAAAAAAATCATGGGAGAGTTATCCTAATTGCACCTGATAATGCTCCATTATAATCAAGTTTTAGTTAGGAAATTTGTTTCACTGTCATTTTTTTACTATATATTTATTTAAAAAATATCACACCCAACAGATAATATCATTCCTCCACCATAATATTCTCGTATACCAACTGTTTGTTTTTACAACATTAGTGATGATAAAACATAGTGTTCATCTTGAACTTTACAAAGAATGGTTATATCTTTGTACTTATTTATAAAACTCAATTATATATAACTTCCTTTAAATTTTGAGTTGTGTAATAATTTCCTAATGTTTAAAACTTGAAAATGAATTTCTCTTAATTTTTAAATTTAAACCAGTAACTCCCTTGCCAGTAATTTGTTATTTCATTAACAACATGTAACATAATAAAGGGTTTATTGGCATAGGACTAAAAGTTTAGAGGGATTATATGAAAATAATCAAATTAAGGAACTTATCTGCAAAAAAAAAAAAGTAGTGATATATCATGATTGATTAATGAAATAAAGGACTTTTTTTTTTTCGGCCAACGAAATAAAGGACTAATGAATGCTAGGAAGTTATTTGAATAGATTTGAAAGTTTAAAAACGGTTGGAAGTTCATAAAAGTTTTGTGCAATTTAACATATTTATAAAAAATATTAAAATTAAAAAATGTAATTTAAATGGCTCAAATTTAATTTAGACAACCTCAATCAAGAATAAATTTATCGATGAAAATGATATTGACCACCTAGATTAGATTTAATTATGTTCAAATTTCTTATAAATATATTTGAAAATTTTAAATTATTATTTCAGAAAACATTACACAAAATAAAAATAATATTCATAAACATTTTAAAAGTAATGATTAAAAAATACCAAAAAAATAAAATTATTCTAAATAAATCTAAGATATCCAAATCTACTATACCACCAGAGGATGGTTTTGGTAATAGGGCGATTTATTTGGCAGATATATTTGATGTGTAGTACCTTTCATTATCAATCGGTATGTGGCTATCTTTCTTGTCTGTTAATAAGTGAGGCTATCGTAGGATTAAAGACTCTAATTATTTTTATTATAATTATTATATTACAAAGCAGAATCTTCTGTCAAAAAAAACAGAGAGAGAGAGAGGAAGAGATCTAGAGAGAGAAAATCTTGATTGTGTTTTTGAATCCCCCTTCTCTATCTTACTTTATTGATAACAAATATAAGGCCATTATTTAAAGGCTATGTACCGCTTTTGTCATGATTAGTGATAATGATAATTACCACTGCCTAGCTCCACATAATTAATTAATTAATTAATCTGTTGGTTTTGCCTTTAATTTAATTTGTTTCTCACACGGATGAATAGATGATAAATTAATCTGTGTGAGCCGCCATAAAGTGGAGGTTTAAGTTTGAAACAATGTTTGAGTTTGGTAGAAGAACTTGTGTTAACTCTTAAAGTTACCACAAATTTTGCAGAGATAATTAATGACTTTACCTATCATGTAATCATGAAAATATTTACGAGCATTGACATTTGTTTGCTATTAAAGTTGCTTTAAGCAGTATTATTCAAATTTTAATTTTGATTTTTTATGAGAAAGTTATTGATAGTTTTATTTACCTTTTGATTTACGCTGTTGTCGTTGAATTTGACTCCTTTGCTATTAGTATATTTACTTCGTCTCATATTATAAGATAATAAAAGAAATTTTACGTATATTAAGAGATATTTATTATATTATTAGATTTTTAAAAAAACCAAAATTTTAAATTTTATCTATATTAATTCTACTTCTTCATTAAATATGGCACAAGTTACAATATTAATAATATAATAAATGAGGAATAAAAATAACAAATTATTATATATTATCTTATATTATGGAATAAGAAAAATCTCTCGTATTATCTTTATAATATAGGATGGAATGAGTATGTTGTTAACAATAAACAAATATCTCATCTAAATCATTTAGGTTATATTTGGATGATTTAAATTTCACTTTAATTTATTATATTTTTACCTATTACTATTTGAATACTATTATATTTTTATTTTATTTTATTAAATTATTAAAATAAGATTGTGCTAAAACAATCACTTAATTTGAAATGTTTAGAGTTTAATTTAATTTTTTATCCCCTATCTCTATAATTTATAATTAAAATGATATATAAAAATTGAATATAAATCACATAAATTAAATATAAACAATACTATGAATGCTTTCTCTTACCTGCATATATTAATACTTATAACTAACTTTTAACATATCTAGCTCAATATTTATTTCAATTCATAATATAAGATGTTTTCAATAATTTCACATATTTTGAAAAGATTTTATTACATCCTTAAAGTTAAAAAAAAATTAAAAATCTCACTTTTATCCATATTTATTTCAATTCTTTTCATTACTCCAACACAAGTTAGAAAACTAATTATTAAATAAATAAGAGATTAAAAAGATAAACCAGGATATAACATTTTATATTAAACAAAGGAAAAATTTCTCAAAACATCTTATAATATAAATAAGTGGGAGGACCTATTTTGTTAATATATGAAAAATAGATATTTGAAGTCATGATTTATTCTTACTCAAATTTCCATGGACTGCCAGGTTTATTCTTAGATGGCTACCTTTTATCCCCATTTAAAATGCACTTTTTCTTTGATTTTCCTGATAAGCCCACTAAAACTTATGCTGAAAACCACCACCCCCTCAAAAAAAAAAAAAACAACAACAAGCACTGTTGTTTGGGACAAAAATTTAAAATTCACTCATTAATTTATTGCATATTGATTATTCTACCTACGTGTATGCACACACATGTCTGCAGAAACAGGAGGACGGAACAATCAAATTGATTGTCTTAAGTTGTACTCAACTATATCAACCTAAAAGTAAAAAGAGAGCCTGCTCAGCTGAAAAAAGAAAAGCAAAAAAAATAATACGAAAAAAAAGCATCCAATAATAATGGTTGCTTATGTTAGTACATCACTGCATAATTTGCAAGAGATCTATCAAATTATGACATTACAATGACAATACTCTCCATATTTGCTAAAGTGCACATTACTTATTTATTTATTTATTTATTATCCCTGCCATATATGATATGATGATATGTCACAATTTCAATCCTCCCAACAAATTTTATGATTATAAATAATTATTTCAGGAAATTTCACAAAAAAATTTATTAATTTTAAAACATTTATTTCATCTTCCTTTAGCATGTGCCATTTTCTTCTCCGTCTCTTTCTCCAATTCAAAAATGATTTTGACTAATTTCTTTTTAAAATATTTCGGATAAAAATATTTATAAGTTAGTAAAAAATATTATAAATTTTAATATTATTCTAAATGATTCAAACTTCAAAGATTTAAAAAATTTAATCTAGAGCCTCGAATTATAATAGTTTACATAATTCAAAATTTTTAATTTTTGAAAAAAATATTTTAAAATTTTCCACTAGAAATGATTTTAATTAATTATAAGTTAGGTTGGAGACATGGGAGCTAATAATAACCCACATGTAAGGTCTATAGCATAACAACTACAAGCTTTAGTTTAGGTGTAATTATTTGATCAAATCCCTTCTCTTCTCGACACTACCCAAATTGAGAGCACATTCAGTGCTCATCAGGAGCACCGTGCTCATCATATCTTAGAACCGTCCAAATCAAATCTGAACAGTTCTGATTTAATTAAATTTAATTATTATATTTTTAATATATTTTTATTTTATTAAATAAAAAATTTAAAATAAATATAATTTTATAATTATTATTTGTTAAAAAAATAATTTTAATATGTAAAAAAAATTAAAATAATAAACTATAAATCAGGACCGTCTAGATTTGATTTGGACGGTCCTGAACTATGATGAGCACGATGCTCATCACAAAACTGATGAGCACCGAATGTGCTCTCACCCAAATTATCTTTGACTTTTCTTCCCCACACCCCACCCAAAAAAAAAATGGTTTAATTGGATTGTGGACGTGTATATTGCACAAATCTGATTTATAAATAATTTATATGATTCATAGATTATAGATATAAACATAGATATTGCTTATTTTATAACCCAAAAAAAAAAGATTTCCTTTTTGGTGTTGGAAGAAAGTTGGGCGGTTGAAAGGAAAGGGACTACAGAGAAGGCAACAATGCAGTCTTTGTTGGTTATATTCTTTGGGAAGAATATATATAGTGGAGGCTCCTTGCCGCTTGCTGCTGGTAGTTGTGCTACATTCTCATTACCATCACCCCAATATTATTTTAATATAGTTACTTGACATTTGGTATTATATTCGAAAGCCTAAATTAATAGCAGTAGCTTAATTAATTCAATTTTTTCTTCTTTGTTTTTATAAATTCTGTTATGTCATTCCCAATATTTGGATTTAATGAGAGGCGAATTCAATGAGAACTGATACTTTGATTGGATGGAGAGAAAAATGGAGGAAGAGAAAAACAAAGAAAAAATATAATAGCAAATATATTTTCTTTTGCTTGAATGATGGGAGGAGTAATATGGAAGGAAGAGAAAACTAAAGAAGAAAATGATGCATAGTTCCCATATATTTTTCACCAATTTTTTTTATAAAGATAAAAAGATTTTGAAGAGGAAATTCTCTTTCTAAAATTGTTTCGTTGTTTTATGCTCAAGCCTTCCCTGTTTTTCTCCCACTATTGTTTGCTACTGTTTTTCTTTTTCATTTCTTCTGGTTGTTATCATTTCTGTTCAATTCTACGACTGTTTTTTAGGGGGAAACCTATGCTGTATTTTAGAGGTAAATATTGATATACTATATATTTTAAATTTTAGAATTATTTTATAATTTCTAAAATAAAAATTAAAATTGGACAAAAATAATTATTAAAATTTGTTTTACTTGCATCAATAAAATTATTTACAAATTGTTTTGATTTTTATTTTTATTCCTAATAAATACCATAAATTTGATGCTCTCTAAAGCAATTAATACTTTATAAAACAATTTATAAAATGATATTTTTGGAATAAAACAATTAATACTCTAGAAACTCTTACAAAATGATTTACATTTTTACCATAAATTTTTTTTTAGAAAATGACTTATATGAAGAAAGAGAGTATTCATGAGACATACTTAAATATTGTTGCTTTAATTTTTTTTTTGTCTTAAAAATTTTATATCCTATTAAAAATTTGTACTTTATTGCGTAAATGAAATAATAAGAAATGAAAATTACAATCTTATTTCTATGCTTTTAAATTGCAATTTTATAATGTATATTTTATATTGGTTTAATAAGTTCAGTTTAAATCTTCAATAATAAAAATATTTGCATAATATAGTTGTGGGTGTTATGTATTAACAATTTTTAAAAAAACATGGAGACATTAATATATATTAATACTATTTCATCGCTTCTATTTATAAGGAAAAATTTCTATACTTGCTAATTGCCATCACTGACTTCGGTAACCATAGAATTGACAACCTTGCTTAAAAGCACCACAAATCAAACCCAAAACCATTTTGTGAGAATAGCTACTGGTGAAGAACAAAGAGCATTTTTACAAAACAGTCATTAACAAAATATCACAAATCAAAAACCAATCAAAACCCATAAAAGCATAAATCATTGCTGATAAAGTACACAATGGGTGATATAATGGCGAGGGTTTGTTGTTGCTAGTCTTTGCTGTCGTTGATGTGATTGATGGGAGTGGATCTCGACGCCTGTCATTGACGATGATGAAGATTGGTTATGAGGTTGTAGGTCTGGAGATCAGTGATGGAGAAAGAAAAGAAGCAGTATAATGCTTTGTGGGTATTTCTCTAATGGTGACAACATTTTAGCCCACAAGGGGTGGCTTGATGGGAAGGGGTATAATAGTCTAAGGATCAGACTTTCATGGGGTATAGCAAGGAACTGGCTTCCTTCATTTTTTATGGAAGTGGCTTCCATTGGGAAGCCAAATCTAGCATACCAAACTAGCTAATTTTGGACTTCCGCCCTAACTTCCACTTCCTCTTTCAAAGTTCTATCATACCAAACAAGATTATTTGACTGCCCTCAACCTTTGTAGCCCTTACCTATTGCAACCCTCACCTCAATGGGTTACTATCGCACCTCCATCGGGTTACCGTCACGCCTTCACCACGTCACTGTTGCACTACCATTGTGTCACAGTCACACATCCACTGGCCCGTCATCTTCTCTTCCGACTTCTCCATCGTCTTTTTCAACTTCCCTTTGCAGCTCCCTTACCCATCGCACCTTCACCTCACTGTCGCACCTCCACTACCTCATTGTCTTCTCCTCCTCTTCCCTGGCTTCTCCTCAACAAATATACTATCTCCTTCACCTTCCTCTCACATATGATCTATTTCTGCAATTTTCTTCAATGCATTCAATCTTTTCTCCACACGATTTTAGTTTTTGATTTGGATCTAGTTGTGCCATTGTGGTGCTGTGTGACGATGAGGTTTGCAAGACAATGATTTCTAGAAGTGCTTAGGCGACAGTAAGGCTTGTATGATGGCTATTTCTAGTCGTGCTTGTGCACCAATGGGGGAATTTATTTAAGTAGACGTGGAGGAGTTGGAGTTTTTGTTTTTTTTTACTTTATAATGGGTATTTTAGTCTTTTAATATTATAAATAATCCTGCAAATAAAAATTATATATAAATTCCATGTATATACCAAACATGCTTTTAAAACACAATTGTATTCCTTTTTCTATTCTTATTCCTACTCCTTTTCCAATTCCAATTCTATTAAAAGTTTTTCCAGCATACCAAACAGGGCAAATGTGTGTGTTTCAATTAAGTTTTACATTATTGATTTATAAGTATAATTAATGTTATAGAATTGACTTTAGTGTAATTGATTTTATCAAAAAATGATTTATATTTGGATATTTTTATCTCAAAAGTGATTTTGAGAAAATAAAATATATTTAGATTAATAATTTTTGAATAAATAAATAAAAATTTTGGATGATTCAATTTCTTTAGTTTTCAAACTTCATGCCTTATTGGCAAAAAAGAAAGAGAGACACGGCATGTCCCTCCATATCCTAAAGATAAGGTAACTTTTTTATTTCTTCAAGATGAATATAACAAAAAAAAATGACTTTTAAAAAAATTATTCATTTAGAAACATCTAACTTGAGTCATTGAGCTAAATTTAATTATAAAAAAATTATAAACAACTAAAATTTTCTTATCATTAGCCATTGAAGGAAATAAAAGCCCATATACACCTATGATGTACCAGTGCATAAAAAAAGCTGTATCGATATACAATATATATTAAATATGATATATATATATATATATATATGTATATATTGTAATACATGATACATATTATTAGTTTTTCTTTCTTAAAATTGTCCAAAACAACTTAAAAGCTTGTAGAAAAAACTTAATTTTTATTTTTTTTATTGTAGATGTCTTTATATTGCTTTTAAAATTCTTGTTTAAAACTTTTTTTTATATTTTTATATTTTTTAAGTATATTCTAAAAACTCAATTTGTTGAATATATATAATTTTATATGTATATATCTTGTACTTACATTCTAAAATTTAAAATTTGTCATGTCTAACGTATTATATCATTCTCAACACTCAAACATATATCTATGCATAATAGGTATGTACTTATACTCTCTCTAATCTTTAATATAAAATTACTTAAACTGAATCATATTAATTAAAGAGAGGAGTTAAAATTAATTAAAAATATTCATTTTTCAAGAAATCACAATATCTATCCAAAGTTACCCTTATTGAATTTTATTGAAAAATATGAATTATACTATTTCATTTAATGCTCAAAATATAAGAATATGAGTTCTATTTTCTCAAGCACTTTGAAATGAATTAAATGAGATTTTTTAATGCATAATTAATATTGTATCATATTCTAAAAATAATTTTATATTTAGGAAAAATAAAAAGACTAATAGAAGTAATGATTATAATAAGTTGGTAAAAAAAAAATTATAACAAATATGATTTACCGTTATCATTTATAGTAATTATTATAGTAAGTTGGCCACGAAATAAAAGCCCATGCTTGTGTAGGGAATCAAAGAAAGTAGGATGCTATTAAAGAGGTAAAAATGGATTAGATCAAATAAAAGGATGATCAAGAGGACAAGTAGTAATATTGCTGGCTTAATAATTGAATCTCCTATCATCAGTTGCTGTTCCATTTACTATCTCAACATATAATTACCAAAGAAAAACAATAATTACGTTTCACTTTATACATGAAATATTCTTCAATATTATAATTACAGTCTGAATAACTCCGTCTAAACCATTTTCTCTTCTAATATCTCTTTTTTTCGGTAAAATTTAATTCAATACCTCTATTTCTGAATCTAAATTTCAATTTTATTTATAGATTATCTTATGCAATTATCATTTATTTTAATAAAAAATTATTGATAGGATCAATAAACTAATTTTTTGTTTGGTGACAAGATACTATTTTTTTTTTATTTCTATAGGTTTTATATTTTAAAATTATTGTGAATTAGTAATGAACGAAAAGTGTAATATGCTCTTAAAAATATATTTGACGAATGAGATGGTTACTAATTTATTTGTTCTAATATTATTTGTTGACTTTTAAGTGTAATACTATTTTATTTCAACGATTTTAACTTCGGTGAAACAGATTTGCATGTAGTGACTATAATGAAACGTCGTTAAAATTAGAAAGTTCGATAGTCATTGTGCATTAAATTATATACACCAACAAGGTCCAAGGTCCCATAAAAAAAGCTTTACTAAAAAGATAAAACTATTTCAATGATTTTAATTTTATGATTTTTTGTCTCCAACAAATTAATCTTCGAGTTGGATACTATAGATACTCAAAAAAAGGGGGGGAAATACAAACTTGCGGTAATGAAATTAGAAGTAATTTGAATTAAACTACCTTAATCAATATCGATAATCTTCCCCACTCCCAAATGATGACTGCATTATTGACATTATAATGGTGTCATTTACTTTTTTTAATTTTAATTTTTTAACCGCTAAAAAAAGTTTCTGATTTCACCTAATCCCCGCAAGAAAGAAAAAGAAATACCAATAAACAAAGTTGAACATGACTTTTCTTTCGTGTGTGAGAAATACAAATTTTGACTCATTTCTCCTCCCTTCCTCCTCCTGCTCACTCCCTTCCTCAACCCAACAAAGTCACACACCCTCTCGCTCTTCTTCCTTTCGATCTACATTCTTCTCTCTTCTCTTTCTTCTGTACTTACTGTCTCTTCAGTCTAGTCTCTTCCTCAGACTCTATCAGGAGGTCTCTGTAACCAACTCTTCCAGTATCTTTGTACTGTTTAAGTTAGCATTTCTCGCCATTGACAATTCCTTCCTTCCTTCTCTGCTTCTGTCGCCGGTTCCTGCATGGAACTCCGGCCGAACCCACAAGCTCCGGTGCCGTCTTCGGAGGCTTCCCTTTACGGATAAATGCCCCAAAGCGAAAGCCACGCCTACCATCATGGTACCAGTACCAGTAATAGCTCGACCCCCGACGAGAGCCCCGTTCTGACGTTGAATCTCAGAGAGCGCGAAGAGCCTAGTTTCTACGCCAATTTGGACTCGCTTTGCCCGATGACTTCGACGACTTCCACATCCACCGACCCGCTTCCTTCCATCGACGATATAGCCGTCAAGGCTGTGAACAAACGCTACGAAGGACTAGTCACTGTGCGAACCAAAGCCATAAAGGGCAAAGGGGCTTGGTACTGGGCACATTTGGAACCCGTTCTGATTCGAAACCCCGATACTGGACTTCCCAAATCCGTGAAGCTTAAGTGCTCCTTGTGTGACTCTGTGTTCTCGGCTTCGAACCCATCGAGGACTGCTTCGGAGCACTTGAAGAGGGGTACGTGCCCCAATTTCAGCTCGGGTTTGAGACCCAATTCGTCGCTGTCGCCGATGCCGATATCTTCGGTGGCTTTGCCTGCTTCCAACAATCACAAGAAGAGAAGCTCTCCTCAAACGGGTCCCACTTCTCCTCCTCCTTCAAGTTATCAAAATCATTCATTGGCAATGGTCGAGTCCTCTCGGTTTTATGGCGAATTGAGTTATTCACAGGTACACAACTCAGTTGGGATAAATCAGCAGCATTTGGTGCTTTCTGGTGGGAAGGAGGATTTGAGTGCACTGGCTATGTTTGAAGATAGTGTGAAAAAACTCAAGAGTCCTAAGGCCTCACCGGGTCCTGTTTTAAGCAAGGAACAGATTAACTCTGCCATGGAGTTGCTTGCGGATTGGTTCTACGAGTCATATGGGTCTGTGTCGTTCTCAGCTCTCGAACATCCCAAATTTCAAGCCTTCCTCAGCCAGGTGGGTCTACCGACAGCAACTCTACGACGTGAAATCTCGGGTTGTCGACTTGATGCTAAGTTCAATGAGGTCAAAACCGAATCAGAAGCCAAAATAAGAGATGCAATGTTTTTCCAATTATCTAGTGATGGTTGGAAGAACGAAAACTGGTATAGCTTGTGTTGTGGGGGAGAGAATTTGGTGAAGTTCACTGTTAATCTCCCAAATGGGACTAGTGTATTCCAAAAGGCAGTTTTTACTGGGGGAATCACGTCCTCCAAATATGCAGAGGAGCTTTTATGGGAAACAGTTGCGGGTGTAAGTGGAAATGTTGTGCAGAGATGTGTAGGAATTGTAGCAGACAAATATAAGGTCAAGGCATTGAGGAACTTGGAATTTCAGAATCACTGGATGGTAAATATTTATTGTCAGCTTCAGGGGTTCATTAGTTTAATCAAGGATTTTAACAAAGAGCTCCCACTTTTCAGGGACGTGACTGAGAATTGCCTAAAGGTTGCAAATTATATAAACAATGAATCTCAGGTTAGGAATATTTTTCTCAAGTATCGGACGCAGGAGCTTGAATATGCTGGGTTGCTTCGAGTTCCTTCGCCCAAATGTGATTCTTTGAACAACTTTGCATCTGTCTTTCCGATGTTGGAGGACATATTGGGCTGTGCTAGAGTGATCCAAATGGTTATGTTGGAAGACTCGTTTAAAGTAACATGCATGGAGGATCCACAAGCAAGGGAAGTTGCTGCAATTGTTCAGAGTGAGGGGTTCTGGAATGAACTGGAGGCAGTTTATTCTCTTGTAAAGCTTATCAAAGGAATAGTTCAGGATATTGAGGCTGAGAGGCCCCTAATTGGTCGATGCCTGCCTCTCTGGGAGGAAACAAGGGCCAAAGTGAAAGAGTGGTGTGCAAAATACAGTGTTGTTGAAGGACCTGTGGAGAAAATACTTGAAAAAAGATTCAGAAAAAATTACCACCCTGCTTGGTCAGCTGCATTTATACTTGACCCACTTTACTTGATTAAAGATGCGAGTGGGAAGTACCTTCCTCCATTCAAATGCTTGACGCGTGAACAGGAAAAAGATGTAGATAAGTTACTGACAAGGCTGGCTTCACGAGAAGATGCTCATGTTGTGTTAATGGAGCTCATGAAGTGGAGGTCAGAAGGGCTTGACCCACTTTATGCACAGGCAGTTCAGATGAAACAAAGGGACCCTGTGACTGGGAAGATGAAAGTAGCAAACCCACTAAGCAGTAGACTAGTGTGGGAAACTTGCCTAAGTGAGTTTAAGTCTCTGGGGAAGATTGCAGTAAGGCTTATTTTTCTGCATGCAACCTCATGTGCTTTTAAGAGTAATTGGTCATTCATGAGAAAAGTTACTGCAAATAAGCACTCACGAGTGGGGTTGGAGAGAGCTCAGAAGATGATATACATTGCTGCTCATGCCAAGCTTGAAAGGAGAGGCATTTCTAGTGAGGAAGAAAAGGATGCAGAACTGTTTGCCATGTCGGGTAGTGAGGATGGAATGCTGGCTGAGGTCTTTACTGAGGCACCCTTAGCGTAATGTGCTTCTTTTCTTTTCAAACTACTGTAGAGTTCTGTAACTGTAGGATTTATCAAATTCTTTCCAGAACTTGTCTATTATGGAAAATTTTCGTGAATTATGATTGAAAAAGGATAGTGAAAGGGTCTCAAAAAGTTTGTTAGTGACTGTGGTATCACGTTTTATTTTATTAAATCATCAATCTTTTTCACCATCTGTTATTTTGGGTTTCTAGAGTTTGTAGAGGAACGCAAGTTCATTTTTGTGAAAAAACCATCCAGGAAGAGAGCAAGAAGAATGTCATAAAAATTTACCTCGGGCGTTTAGTGATAAGAATTATTCTGAGTCTTATTTCACTATGAATCTTTCACTTAAAAAGCTGCGCTGCATTAGATATTGTGAAATGCAGATAAAGAATGGGCCACAATGAACTATGTCATGTTTATTCACTTCCTCGTGTGGGAAATCTGAAACTTCCAGCTGTCGCTGAGATGCTCGATCAAAATTTAGTCCTCTTTACTTTATGTAAAACAGATGAATTTGGATGTTCTGATGCAGTATAATAGTATAATAATGATGGTCATGTAAGTAAAGGTATAGGTAACTTTTTTTTTTCGTGATTATTACTATATGTCTATTTCTCAACTCCCATGACCATCGTGTCATGTGAGATGGTCCAAATCCTTGCTTATGTCTGTTTATTTTGGATTGTAATTAGCTTTATATTTTTGTGGTTAATTTTTTTTAGCCATTAACACTGATGTGTGATGTTGGTATCATACACAGGTGCAAAATCCAGTAATTAAGACCAAAGTGAATTTATATGATTGTGAAAATTTGTGAAAACTATAAAACAGAAGGAACGTTTGTGGTTGGAACAACACTTTTTAATTAGAATAAATTCATCTAGAGGCATCATTATTTTGAAAGAAAGGGAGAGGGGGTTATCATGATCTCTTCATGTAAAAGGGAAAAAGGATGCTGCAATAGTTAGTGGCATTTTGTTTATTTATCTTCTTCATTGATGGTTCATGTCTTGACTTGACATGCCATAACACGATACGTCTTCTAAATTCTGCTTGTGAGTCATGATATGTGGTGTGCATTTAACAAAATGAAATATTTTACTGTTTGGCTACCTGATCTACCCTCGCATCACATCCTAACACTATAGTTCAGTGCTCTACTTTTTGGGCTTTTATATTTGATTTTGGTTCCAAACCAAGTTGACCAAAACAACAAAACGCCTCACTGCTTTGAGCAAACTGCCTCATAGCAAAATAACTCTTGGGTTTCTTGATTTGTGAACCACCTGAACATTGACGTAGACTACTTGTTAGTGGATCTAACTCAACTATTTTGCTTGATGAAGAAGGATCAATTATTGTTCTTATTTTACTTCTATTGAGAGAATACTCATTCTACTAAACATGCTTCACAGTAAGATAATTCAAAAATTTTGTCTGAATGCCATGAAATTGCTGAAGAAAATCGCAAGTCAACAGATATCCTAATGCATATGAAAACCAGTAATGAAGCATGAGTCCACTCTCTACTATAGTTATAAGTGCAAGCATCCCTGAATATATCTTTTACTCCTTAATTTAACTTTTTTCCTGAGATTCTAGTAAAGAGGAAACTCGTTTTCTGGCCATTGTTTGGCCCAAATATTCAAAGTTTGAAATTTGTTTCCTTGTGTTGTGTTTCAGCTGTTTAATATTTAAAACATTCCCCCAAGAAAAATTGATTATTTTGGGTCAAAAATTGAATTTGCTTATCAAAGAACAAACAATTTTTTCATGAATAAGGATGCTAAAACATGACACTAAATTTGCACTGGCTCCCAAATTTTGAATGTTACTTTTTGCTGCAGAGTTGGAATTGCTTGAATAAATAGGGTGGGTGGCTAACCAGACTTGGTCATGTAGTGGGTCAACCTTGCAAGAACATGAGAGAGAATCTCTATAGCCAAAGAAGGAGTTCTAGTAGATACCACCTGGCATATCTCTTGTGTTCGTTTCTGAAATTGGAGGGACCCATTACGGGGAGTGCGGGTCCATGTTAGTGTCTTGGTCAAAGAAAAGTGAGGTATGAGTGGCTTTCCATCACATCAATTCATCCATCCTCTTTCTCTGTTGTGTATATGTGTGTTTATGTTTTTTTGCTTAGCCCACAACCTTTGGTAACTTTGGTTTCAAACATAAAATTTTGTGATAATTCACTAGTTCATGGGGCCTTCTGCAAACTATTGTTTATCTACTTGTTGAAAATTGGAGGTTTGCTGAATGAACCGTTTGGATTGTCATGATTGCTAAAAAAAGTCTTGATAAAAGTGGAAGCAAAGAGGTCTGTCGGCATAAGCAGATACATGATATAGTTGAAACTTGAAAGGGTATATTGTAACGTCATTGAGCTGTTTTTGCATGTAAATTACAGTGATTATTCTTAACCATGAACAACTAGTTGGAGTTTTATTTAACTTCTGGTGGTGTTAACATCTCTTTTTGCCTCTTCCTATCATACAGTTTTGTGTGTGTGTTTTTATAGTTTTGTTTTGAATCACATGCACAGATCAAGAGTTCCTTTAAAGTTTGAGACTCATGCCATACGAGTTATGGTGTCCATACTTTTGGGAAATATAGAGACTGAGGAAGTATGTTCTGGAATTGGACAAAGGCTATCAAACTAAAACAAGGCAAGCATTTTTCTCTCTACTTGTTAATAATTACATAAATATTTTCATCTTGAGAGGTTGAAATCCATCCCTGCCTCTCCATGTTTACATGTATGATTTTTTTTTTTTTGAATTTCAGGTGCAACATTTAAATCCGTGGTTGTTATATATCACTTGGACCTTGGTTGTTAAATAATTTTCTATGGTACTCTAGCTGTCTGTTGCCCACAGAATAATATACTACCTTTTTCTTGTAATTTCTGTTCTCCTTAAAAAGTCAGACCATGGTGTGCTTTTACTGTACATAATCTGATAAAGCAGCTTGAATCTAGCATTAACCACCCTATCTCCGTCCTTCCTTAATGCTCTCTAGCTATAGGTTTATATTTCATCACCTACCTCCAGGCTAGAAATAATGGAAGTTTCTTTCTTGACCTTCTTTGTGATCCTGTAATAAGTCAAATAATTTATATTCTATTCTATATATTACATAAATCTATAGCAAATACACTGTTCACAAACTGTAAACAGTGCAACTTATTGCATGGGACCTATTTGGTGATGTGAATTAAAGATAAATAGATTGATAGAATCACTTCTTGGTAATTGATAAACTGTGTGGGGTGAAGTCATTAGAGGAGAAGAATGCTGTATTGCTGAGATCATATTTAATATATATTATGATTCTACATAATTCGGTGTTAGTGACAGTGGATGATGTCGGCAAGGGGAAGCAATTCTGACTGCTTACCAATGAAAAGGAAAAGCTATTACTGTTTTTTGGTTTGGTTGTATGGTATAATTTCATTGTTCATTCCAGTCTGGTTCTTGTAGAAGAGGGGGAGGATAGTTATGATTGGGGCACAGGACAAGACCATCTTTTTACAAGAATCTTCATACTTTCAATGTCTCCCCATCATTAATCTTCTTTATTCATAATGTCTCTGCTTTTTCCTCCCACTCACTTTTAACATTGCAGATCATGTATGTATATGTACGTAACAGCTGTTACATAATATCAGTATATTATTAAAGTATTTTAACACAGTTGGTAGATGTATTTGGATTGAGATGATAAAGAATTCAACATTCTTTAAGCCGAGTTTGAATCTGAATTAGTCAATAGAACTGAATACTGAATGGTTTGTAAACAAAAAACAAAAAAAAAAAAAGACAGTATTTTGACACTCAACCCTTGTTTGGCCTCATAAACCTACTGGTTTTTCTTCACTCATAATGTATCAATATGAGGATAGATTACCTGAAGTTACTACAGGTAATAAAATTAAGAAAAGTAGGACTTATTGATATGGGATTTACTGAGGTAAGGTGGGATCTATCTCTATTTTTATGCTCTTTTTTGTTTTTACTTAAAGTAAAATTCAATTTGGGAGAGCTTCCCCCATTTAGGACTTCATAGGACTTATTGGATTAGTCGAACTAAATACCAAATAATTCTGCCAAAAAAATAATTCAAACAATTCATCCAAATTGTTTGCAATAAGGCTTTGTACATTTAAAAGAGAGAATAAGACAGGAAATAGATGCGCTGATCAAGTTGCTTAACAAGCTTTCAATAATAGTTTTGATATTTTGATTTTTTATGTTCCTCTTTTAAGGTGTAGAAACTTTTTGACTTTAGACATGACCTAATCTTGTTGTATCTGTACGGTTAATCCGTGGTCTTATATTTAAAAAAAAAAAAGAGAGAGAATGAGACAAAAGACTATGTATGGGGCTTTTCTTTTCCTTTCTATTCATTCTCTATGGTTATCTCTTTAAATACACAATTCATATTTACTTGCTGGATGTAAACAGGTTAGATCTAATCCATTCATGTATCAATATATTTTGAGATAATTGGAATTGATCAATTGATGCTACAATCTCCTCCACCTAATAAACCCAGAAAGAAAAAGTGAATTTAAACAACTAAACACAACTTCATGTGAGCTTATCTTTTTTTTTTTTATTTTATTATTAAAAAAATTTTAAGTTAGGTTTAGAGCCTTACCAACTAGGGCAAAGACAGGTCTTAGGACTAAAATATTTCTTACGGAGACACTTATAAATTATACACTGAGAAGGTCCTCACATTGATAACAGTATTCAAATCCATATCTTTATAGGATATGAGTTGCATCCATGTCAAGTGAACTAATTCTCCTTAGCTATCATTTTATTCTTTTAACTACATGATGTTTTGTGATTTTAATAATAATAATAATAATAATAGAAGCTGAACAAAATATGTACATATACATATCTATGTTTTCATTGAAATACTTAATATATAAATTAACTATGGAACATATTGTTAAATCCAGAAGAAAGTCAGAAAATAGTGGTCTAATATGTTAAGAGTTAGGTGAATTAATGATTTTGTTGTTCAAATTCCATGATACTGCGAAAGAGGGGGAAAAAGTAAAGAAGTAGAATCTTGAGGAGGAAGGAACATAATGGGGGGGATGGTAGACAGGAGATATTGCTTTACCCAGTATTTTGCCTTTTTTGATGTTAATGGGGTAACCAACTGCATTAAACCCTAAGCTTCTGGTGTTTTGTTTGATTTTAATTTTAGAGTCATAAATGTGTTATGATGCCAATCATTACACTCTCATCAATTCCTTTCCTATCCTTATGTGCTCTCTTAGATTTAAATTTCACCGTTCTTTTTTTTTTTTTATAGCAAAATTTCACTGTTCTTTTTACTCTACAATAATACTCAATACATTCCAAAATATAGGAAATATTTCTTAGTACTTTTTGTTTCAAAATGTAAGAGAAAATGAGTTTTATCTGATTAATTGATATGTTTTTTAAAATTTTAGTCTTAATTAAATTAGACTTACTTTTATGAGTTATGAATTAAAAGAGAATTAAATTAAATGTAAATGATTTATTTGCAATTTTCACTTCTTAAGGCAAAAAACTCATTTTCCCATACGTATTAAAAAAAAAATCATTGCTATCCCATTAACTAGTGTAATAGTGTTCATCAGGGGAACCAAAACGATTATTCATGGCTCAAACTTGTTGATACTTTGGCTTAAAATTAATTAGGAGATTTAAATTAATTTGATTGAAATTAGCATTCAGAATAAGGACTGCATTGGCGCCATTTCTTCAATGAAAATTTTCAATACAAATGTGGGTGGAAATAAAAAATGTTTATTTGCAGCATTAGGTCTAGTTCATTTTTAAAACTTCATTTGTTGAGAAATTGTATCACATTAGAATACTCGATGTCATTAATTATTGTATTATACTCTCTCCCGTACCATTTTATTTACCGTTTAAAGGTTTTTCATATAAAACAATAAAATTATTAATTATAGTAAAATTTAATAATATTTTATTAAAATATTCTTAAATAAATGCTAAAAGATGACTTATATTCTATCACCATTATTTTTAATAAATGGTAAAATAGTAAAAAAAAATAATTAATATTTTATTAATAATATAAAATGACAGATAAATTGAGATATTTAAAAATTTTTAAAATAAAAAATATAATTTACATTAAGGATAGAGAAAGTATCAAATAGGGGACTTCCGTCCTCATAAATATCAATCAATGTGTATAACTAAACACAAATTACTGTTTTTTTTAATGTTGTTTTTTGTTCGCAGGCAACTAAATTTTTTTAGGGAAATTAGACACAATTATAAATAATAGGGCTTGCTATAAATGTTATAGTGTACATTGATTATATTTGAAATCTTAAATTTTAAAAAATGTATGTTAAAAATTATATCTAATTATTTTTATGTGTCAAAGTCAGTATGACTCTTTGGAAAAAAAAAAGGTCAGTATGAAGTCTTGCATGATGTATCATCAAATGTTAAAAAAATTATTATTAGATTTCAAAAATGTTGTCATTGTAAGTAACTTTGTAATATCTTTTTTGCAATGTGTCATGAAATTGTATAATAATTTTATCATTGGAAATATTTATAATTTTTAAAGTTTTTAATCCAAGTTTTTAAATTTTAAATTCTTAAATGTAATTTTTTCACGTATTAATCTGACACCTGGGTAATATATATTATAAAGTTAGGGTTAAACATTGTTTGTGTGTGCATAAGACTGTCATATAAAAATTTTTGAGTCAATTTAAAATTACATTTACTAAATTAAAATGAATCAATATATAATAAAAATTCTATATTTTTAGACGCCGCGGTGCAACATTGAGAACGGGTCTCTCAGTTTTTTGGCCAACAAGAACAGGTCTAGTTTAATAAATATAAGAACAAGTATAACTTTTATACTTTTTTATACCTAAATTTTGGTTTTAGAATCAATTTGACTATTCTCTGTCCCTTTCATGTATGGCCCTTCAACGTGTGTATATTATTATTTTTTCTTTCTTGATCTGCTGGTAAAGCTTGTAATGCCTTCCTAAAAGAAATCTAGCTATTTAAATGCATGCACATGTTAATTAAGAATCTTCACTCAGTTCTATATTAGTAAAATTTGAGTTTTCGGTAACCCTGTTTTTTAAGGAAAAGTACACTTTTAGTCTATTAACTTTATGTCATGTTTCATTTCAATCACTTAATTTAATTTAATTTTTTTTAATTCTTTAACTTTCAAAATATAATCAAAATTTTTTCTTTAATTAACATTATTAACTATATTAACATAAATTGTTGACGAAACATTCTTAAATGCTAACAAAAAGTTTTGTAATGCTTACATATTTAACCATGACAACAAAAATCCTAAGATTATGGTTTTTGCTTAAAAATCGGATATTTATAGTTCCTTATTTTTTAATTTTTTTTATTTAATTTAAAAATATTTTAAGCCTAAAATTAATGAATATATAATAATATTAATGACCTGGCATGTACAAATACTTTGTCAACATTTTTTGCAGACAAGGAAACTTTTAGTTATATTTTAAAAATTAAAGAATTAAATAGAAATAAAATAAAATTAAGAAACTAAAATAAAATCTAGTGTAAAGTTAAAAGATAAAAAATATGCTTTTGCCTTTTTTTTATATAACAATAAGAATGGTAGATATTTTCATTAATCAAAATGTTTAATACATGGATATTTAGTGTGTGGGTATGCACATTTATACAGATGTGGATTAGATTAGTATGTATCTCTTTTGTTTTTTTTACCCAACGATTTGTACGTATCTTGTGAGAACATAAAAGTGTACATACGGATAAATTAACTAATTAGTTGACAAAAAAGAATGTGAACTAATTAATGTATACTTACACAAAAGAGAAAAACAAAGTCACCTAAGTGAAAAGAATATACATGTACATATATAAGCATCCGGCTTGGGTTGGATCATCTGGTCTAATGGGTTAGCTTGAAATCCAATCTAACCCGATACTCTAATGAGTGGTAGATTTAGGATTGCATGAATGGGGGACTAAATGGAAAACAAAATTTATTTTGAAATTTTTTACTAGCAAAAAAATTGTTTTTTCCTATGTGCAATTGATTTTTTTTTTTCATTTTGTGTGTGTGTTATAATTCTAAATTCTAGGTGATCTTTAAAATTATTTGAAATTTACTAAAATTATTTAAGAAAATTCTAAACTAATGTCTTAATGAAATGATTCTTCTAAAATAATGTTTTCCGATTAAAATACTTCAAGGAAACGAAACCTAACAGAGAAGTAAACAATATAAGAATGAAGGTGAAATAATGGACTAAAACAAAATTAAGGTAAGTAATATGTTTAGCTCGGGGGTCAAAAATATTTCGTGAGTAATATCAAAAGGAAGAGAATATCTTAGAGCGAGCCTGAGGTTCGTATTTAAAGTAAATTGTGAATTTTTTTTTTCTTTGGTATTAAACCAAGAGGATCCTCATTGAAACCGAAGAATTTTCTTAATTTCTCCCCAAGAATAAATAGATTCTTCCCAACTAAAGCGGTTCCATACATAAAAACTAATCAAATTCTAAACCATTCATTTAAGAGACAATAATCTTTACCATTCATAGAAGGAGTTGGTAATTTTGGATATTTTGATTATGGATGTGTGTGGCTATCTTTATTTATTTGTTTTTAGGGAAAATGATTATATGTTGATATATGGCTTCAAAGAGCTCAAGCATCATTCTCCAGCAATACTATCATAGACAAATGAAATCATACGAAGATTTGTTGGGGAAGTGTCTATTTCGTTGTGGAGCCAATTTAATTAGTGCCCCAAGAACCTACGTAATTAAGAGTTTTAAAGGCTTTAATTTTCTTTTGTAATAATTGACCAAATAAAAGTTTACGTGTAATTTTTTTTTTTAAAAATTAGTCTCCCCCTTTGGTATTAAATTAAACTAAATCTAATGTTGGCCAAACAAAATTAAATTACATCTAATGACTTTCTCAGTTAAAATATGAGGTGCAAGGAATGACACTGAAATTCAATTGTAATTTTTTTAAAAAAAAATTCTGAACTATTTTTTAGAACTAATTCTTCTTATTCTTCTTTTTTAATACAACTATTTAATATTTCATACTATTGGATAAGATTTGAGAATTATTGGGTCCAATTAGAAATAGTTCTCCCAATGTTTTTTTTCTTTATCCACAAAATTCAAACTTTTGACCATAGTTAAATGGAATTAAATCCCTCATAGTCGACCCGACCTTTGTTGGTTAAACATGATTCTTGTGTAAATTCTTATTAACATAAGTAATTTTTATTCTAAATTTGACAAATATGAATTTGCAGCATTTAAAACAAAACATTAAATGGGATTGTAATGGTACTATCTAAATTTGAATGAAATCTTACTTTTAAGTACAAGCCATTGTCTACTATCTATCTGTATCGCATGAAATGTAACTTTACAGCTTCCACTTAATGCTTGACCCTACAAATTGTGTATGAATTTTCCACACTATTTCATCATATATAATAACAAATTAAAAAAGGTGAAAATATGTCAGATTTAATTTTTTTCCTATTAATCTCTTTTATATTAGTACTAACAAAATATAGATTTGAAAGCATAAACTTAGCTTCTCTCCTCCTCTTTCCCTCTTCTGTTCAGTTTTTAAATTGTTTAGATCAGATTTCAGCTATCTAAATTTGATATTTTAATTGAAATATTAAAATTTAAAAAATATAAACAGCTGAAAAATTGGTTTGAATGATGAACAAAACTAAGAAGACAAGAATAGGAGAGAAGGATCCTTTTTCCATAAAAAAAAAAGAATAGGAGAGAAAGTAGGATGTTGCCAAAATTGCCCTTTGTATGAGATTTGTTTATTTATTTTTTCTCTTTTTCTTTTTTGTGATTTATGTCTCAACTGTTTCTCCCACCAATCCCTGCCATAATTGGCTCTTGTACAACTGGCTCTAATTTGAAGGGAGAAGTGAAAACAACATAGAAAGAATATGATGACAATAATGGTATTAGTACGCTAATCTCAATTAGATTAAGTGATAATGAACTTAGGCACCCTTTAAGCAAGTTCTCGAATTTAAACTTTATGTTTGTGGAAATAAAAAAACTATATTTAGAGAGTTTCTCTAATTGAGATTTTACTGGACTTGAGTTTAAATTAGTTGATAAAATCAAATACCAAATGGTTTATCATTGAAAAAAATTGTACAATACTCAGTTACTCACTCATATACCCTTCATAATTCAGATTGATTAAAAGGGGATGGGCCCACGTAGAACAAATGCATAAATAGTTGTTTGATAATTGGTATATAAAGGAGAGTAACTATTTAAGCAGTAAGACATAATAGCATCAATCACCAAGATTTTTAGTACTCAATTGGATTACACTACTTTTAGTAAAGTGGCCTACCATTATAATCATTCACACTTGCAACCCTATCATATCCTTATTCTCAAAGCAATGGATCCATCTCCAATTTACACAGATTTAATGCATCAAATTAAATTCAATTAACTACTAATAAACACATATTACCTTCATTTTCATTTATAAGGTATTTTTAATTACCGCACACAAATTAAAGGATAGTAGTTAATAACTTAAAAAGTTTTCATATTTTCCTAAATTATTCTCATTTAATATTATTTAATATAATTTACCTATGAATTAAACTTCTTAGTATTAATTAAATTCCATTATTTCTTAGGAACATTTCCGGTAAAACAAAATTAAATACACTATGTAATCTGTAAAATGTCTTGTATTGTAAAATATAGATTTCTTATAAATGTGCCTTATAAGCTAAAATGGAGGGAGTAGTTGATAAAACTATATCAAATGAGTTGATCATGCTAAAAGAAATCAATAAATTAATCATGATTCTGGTCGGTCCTAAAAGTTGACTAGATAAAGAAAAACCAACCAAATTAATAAAAAATTAAGTAGGTTTCATGGATCACATGTAATTTAAAAATAAGTCACACTGTTTACCTGTATATATTTTAAATATGGAGGTTATATAACATACTATTATTAACCAAAAAATTTGTCATTATAAGACCGAATTGTTATTGGGCCGTTTAAAACAAAACAGGTTTTGTTTTTCCTTGGATCCAAATAAACAGTTTTAGTTTTGAAGGGCTTCACTTTATAGGGTGAGCTTCCCTTAGGTTTATTGGGCTCTCGTTGTGGTTAGTAGAATGTTCGTGCTTGGATTACTCTAACCTCGTTTCTTTTATTCTGGCCCAAAAAAAAACTTGTTTCTTTTATTAAAAATTAAACTTTTTAAAATTAATTTGTTATTTATTTTACGTTTGAAAATATATAAAAGAGAGATAATGTAATTTGATTTGAAGATCTCTTAGGAGAAGAGAGTGTAATTTAACTCTGAACTATATTCTTACTTCAAGCTTGAATTTAAATTTTATGCATGTCATTTAGTTGAGGAGTTGAATTTCATATTTTTTTATCAGATTGAGAAAAAAGAACATCTCTCACATTAGAGAGGCTTTGAAGCCTGATTAGATATTGAAAGTTAGCTATATACATGGAAAAAAGCAATAACATATAAATCGTTATGTTTTACCAGAAACATTTCTCCGTGTACTATATAAAATTTGAAAATTAAGTTGCATTGCTAATAAATTGTAAATAGTACAGTTTGCTGTAAATATATATTCATGATGATGTATTGATATTTATATGTTGATACATTAATGATGAATAATTACATCATCAATTTAAAAAAATAAAAAGAATAAAGGAAGACAGCTCATTAGAAATTAAGGGTGTTGAGAAGTGATTAGTCAGAAACAAAATGAGGTTTGGTTTTGGTTTATGCCTTTTGAAACAAACCTTTCTGTCTCTCTCGCCCGTTTTTTTAGGGTATAATTCAAACAACCGTTTTTTTTATACATTCAATATTCCGTTTCTAGGCCCAATTTAGTCATTTGTTGTCCATTGACACAGCCCATTAGCCCACTGATTTAGGTTTATTCACTCCTTGTGTTTCCTATTGTCATGCCATTTATGTTCAGTAAGCTTTCAAGAGACTCAACACGATATAAAACGCCCAAGTTACGGTGGAAGTGATTCGTCTCTGTGACCGTTGATCCTTGGGATTTTGTTCTCCTTCTCCTGCTTCCCTGTATTGCGGTGTCGAACCTGTTGCCATGGACGCTGAAGGTACTCGCAAGAGAGGACGGCCTGAAGCAGTCTCTAGTGGCAATGGCAGCCTTAAGAAGCCCGAGACCGGTTTGTGTTTACTTCGAATCCGTCTTTTATTTTCGTTACAGTGTGTTAAAAAATTTCTCCACGTTTTGTTCATAATAATACTTGGGGTTACATTTTCTTTTCATATGCCTTCTGATTGACATGTCTTTTAAGTTATGTTAGAAGTGTCCGTCCTTTAATCTAAATTTATATTTGCTGCTGCTTATCTTATTTTTTATTTTTTAATAGATAGTCAAGCAAGAGAGCATATTGAGCAATTACAGAGGCTTCAGCAAAAGGTTAGAAACTTAAATGTCATCCTTCATTACTATGACCATTTTTAGTATCCCATCATTTTCAATTAGTGCCTGCAGTAATGATTTAAGTTTCATGATTTACTATCTCTTATTTGAGATATACTTTCATGGTGATGCTACTAATAAATTTTTCATCACAGGACCCAGAATTTTACGAGTTCTTGAAAGAGCATGACAAGGAACTTCTACAATTTGATGATGACGACGACGACGATGTTGATGTGAGTATGCAACGTATTTCCTCTTTTACATATCCTTATCTGCTTGACACATGAATTGCAGTACATATGGGTCTGTGGCATATTTTCTAATTTAAAACTATTATTACATCTGATTTGTAGTGCCTTTTTATTTTCTTGCGGTTCAGTGTTTTCTGATTTTGTTTTGTCTTTTGATTTTCAACCTTTGTAATCTATAATAGTTCTGGTAGGGCCCTGACAATCTACTACCAGAACAGAACCCAGAAAGTGTGATATAAAAGAACAGAGGCAGGGATCTCTGCTAACACCCACTGAAAAATACATGAAGGGGCATAGAAAAAGGGTACTGAAATGTAGTTACTTTCTTAAGTGAGAGTTACAACACTGAAACGATACATACCACGCAACGATACAAAAGGCTAGTGATATGGACACCTCTGTTACAGAATGCTAAAGAACACATATGGTGCAAATGACACTGATAGGGATGAAGTCACTAAATTATAGTTGAAAACACTAACAAATGAAACAACATGCTATCACAAGTACAAGGACACAAACTAACAGTGAAGACTCAGAAGAACTGAACAACGTGGTTTCTAGTTTTTGAGATGCTAGTTTTCCCTCGAGGACACTTTCCAAAATTCCTCTACTCCCTCAGTTTCCTTCGTTAAATACTCTTTCCAACTACCCCCTCAACCATTACTCCTACTTCATCATGGTTTCCCCCTTTTTTCTCTTGCCTTTCTGTCTTTTGTTGTCATAAACCATCATATTTCTTGATGGACTGGCTGTCCTACTTCCATCTCTCCTTTTTCTCTCCCTCTTTCACTCCCTTTTGTCTCCTATTGTCTATTTTTGCTGCATGGTTGGGTTGAATTTCATCAAGTTCTCAGTGGTGTTGCCTAAAAAATATCTTTTACTTTAGTCCAGCCAAGGTTTTTAATACCCAAATGCTGGAAGTGAAGGGAAATATACATCTTAGTCACACATGGCATATTGAAAGGTTTGATAGTTTGCTATTCTGGTAAAAATCTCTTGAATAAATGTTTGATAACTGTAAATCAGAATAAATATTCAAATAGAGTAATATCAAAATCTTATGATGAATTTTTAAAAGGGATGATTCCAATTGATGAGATGGTTTTTTTTTTTTTTTGGGGGGGGGGGGAGAGACCATAACTATTTTACCCATGTCAGATTAGAATTAGCCACATTGGATTGGATTGGCTCACACACACACACAAATAGGTTATAGGATTAAATAGAAAATAAAAGAAGTTAAATTAATTTGACCAAAAAAGACAGCCAAAAATCATGTGATCAATTAGCTATAAATGCTATTAATCACATGATTTTCTGCTGTGTATTACTCTCTCTGGTCCTATTTATAAGACTTCTTCTAGAAGTTTTTTATAGTCCTTAATATAAGACCCTTTACAAGATGTGTGAAACATTTATTAATTTTTTTCCCAAATATGCCCTTAATAATTATTGTCTTGGAAGTAGGATTTTTTACTTTCTCTTTCATGTGCAGAAAAAAAGAGCCACTTTTGATGCTTTAATTAAGGGCAATTTTGGAATGTTATGATAATTTTTGTAAAGAATAAGATCTCAACTAATTTTTACCACTTTTCTTTATCTGTGTGATTTGGTTAAAATGGTCCCATAAATAGGACTGGAGGGAGTAATTTCTTTAGTTCTTATGTGGTCTCAACATTGGCATCTATATCACTCTTGCTTATTTTTCCAGAAAGAATTTGATACTGACCTGGAAGATGGAGATCTACAGCTAGATGAGAGAGCCAACAAGCTGGAGGTTCTACAGAAGGAACAAGGATCTTCCAAGAAAGCCATAACCACTGCTATGGTTGATTCATGGTGCAAATCAATCCAAGATAATGGGAGCTTAAGTGCAGCTCGTTTGTTGATGAGAGCTTTTAGGACTGCATGCCACTATGGTGATGAAGGGGAGGGAGAGTCTATGACTAAACTTAGCATCATGTCCAGTAGTGTGTTCAACAAAATAATGCTATTTGTACTAAATGAAATGGATGGAATACTCAGAAATTTGTTGAGGCTTCCTGCTTCTGGTGGAAAGAAAGAAACCATAAATGATCTAATGACCACAAAGCTATGGAAGAACCATAGCCATTTAGTGAAATCCTATCTTGGAAATGCCCTCCATGTTTTGAACCAGATGACTGACACAGAAATGATATCATTTACTTTACGCAGGCTTAAATATTCTTCCTTGTTTTTGGTTGCTTTTCCTACCCTCTTAAGGAAATATATTAAGGTATGAATTGAGAACTCCTTGTCTATTCAATGTTTTTGTTATCATTCTTTTTCTTTACCACTCAGTATTATTGTACTGGTTATGTGAAGTCACCTGCATATGTTTTGCACATGCTAGTTGATTTTGTACCCTTAGGTGCTCCACAGTAAGTGATTCTATTATTATAGAGTAAATTAATGATGTAGTATCTGAAAGATTACTTTCAATTTGGCCCTTAAAAGACTTTTTTCCAATCAAAATGGTCCCTTCGTCTAGTAAATTTCTCTTTCTTAATGCACAGGAGCTTAAGTTGTTAAGTCATGATGTAGGCTTGCCTAAGTGGCCTTTTCTCTTGAAATGACATTGTTTAAGCAAATTGTTTCCCGAAATGGCAGTTTTCACTGGCATTTGACTTTGTAAAATTTGTGTAAATGACATTGTTTTGGGGGAAAACCCCACTTGGCCAAGTCAATGTCATGAATTATCGGCTAAATGTGCTCCAAGTTATTAATTGGAATAAAGCTGCCCAACAGAGGGACCATTTTGATTGAGGTGAAGTTTTTAGATGATTTAGGTACTACATCATTAATATACTCTTCTATTATATACGTCATATGCACAAAATCAACTTCCTAAACTGATCTTAATAATTTGAATGCAGAAATTACCTCCTTTTGATCATACATATAATTTTCATATATCTGAGTTTGTTTGAGGGTTATTAGCCTTGGATTTAATGGCTTGATGTTTCTCTACGTAAAGAAGATTGAGAATAATATCATCATCATTAATACACTGTTTCCTTTTTCTTGTAAGAATATGCTTCTGTTAAGGTGCATGTAATGGCAGTGTGACACTCTTGGCCTGGGGCATTTGGTGTTGTATTTCTTACCCATTAACTTAATGACTTAATTTCCTGATGATCTACCAGGTTGCCCTTCATTTCTGGGGGACTGGAGGAGGTGCCCTTCCAGTTGTCTCATTTCTATTTTTGAGGGATTTATGCATCCGTATTGGATCTGATTGCATAGATGATTGCTTCAGAGGAATATACAAAGCCTATGTTTTGAACTGCCATTTTGTAAATGCAGTGAAACTTCAACATATCCATTTTCTTAGGAATTGTGTGATTGAACTTTTAGGTGTGGACCTTGCAACTGCTTATCAACATGCCTTTGTTTTTATCCGGCAATTGGCTATGATTTTAAGGGAGGCCCTTAGTACAAAGACTAAGGTAATGTAAACATTTAGTTGCCTATTTCATGTTATTTCTCATAGGCAGTGTATGATCAGTCTTGTGATATTTTATTGATGGAATTGTTCATACAAACTTGTCACCTTTTGATTTTGAATAGTGGCACCTCGTTTCTTCTTGGTATCATTTTTCGTTTATTGCCTGCTGTGCTCCTTTCACCACCATCTAGTTCTTGAATCTTGCTTGAAACTTGTTTCAAGGCTGCAATCTTTTGATATATCTCTACATCAAAACATGGCATGTTTGTTTTTAGTATGTAACTATGATAAATAGCTTGGAAACAAATTGCTAGAACATGTTTTAACGTGAGATTTTATAGTTCTCATTTTGCTTGTTACCTGAATGTATTCTTTAGGAAGCATTCCGCAAGGTGTATGAGTGGAAATTCATGAACTGTCTTGAACTCTGGACTGGTGCTGTTTGTGCCTACAACTCAGAGTCTGACTTAAAGCAACTTGCATATCCACTAACTCAAATAATATCTGGGGTAGCCCATCTAGTTCCCACGGCCAGATATTTTCCCCTTAGATTGAGATGCATCAGAATGCTAAACCACATTGCAGCTTCTACAAGTTCTTTTATACCAGTGTCTATGCTTCTTTTGGACATGCTGGAGATGAAAGAGTTAAAAAGGCCCCCTACAGGAGGTGCTGGAAAAGCTGTTGACTTGCGAAGTATACTGAAGGTAGTGATGAGCATTATTTTTTTCCTTAAATTTTTTTCAACTGATCCTTTTCTTCTCCATCTAACTTTTGAGAACTTTAATGTATTAGGTTAGCAAGCTGAGCCTGAAGACTAGAGCATTTCAAGACGCATGTGTTTTTTCTGTAGTTGAAGAGCTTGCTGAACACTTGGCACACTGGAGTTATTCTGTTGCATTCATGGAATTGTCTTTTATTCCACTTGTGAGGTTGCGTAGTTTTTGTAAATTGACAAAAGTTGAAAGGTTTCGGAGAGAAATGAGGATGCTTATTCGCCAGGTACCTGTATTGAAGTTGCTGTAAAATGCAATGACAATTTTGCAGATTTGCTTACATATATAGTTTGCATCTATCTGAGCTTGAGGAATCTGTCTCTAATTTTTCATCTCTCTACTTCCAGATTGAGGCTAATTCTGACTTTGTGAATGGAAAGCGCATGTCAATTTCCTTTTTACCGAATGACCTTGCAGCATCATCTTTTCTTCAGGTTTGCCTATTCCTTACTTTTATGGTACTCGAGTTTGGTTTGTTTTCTTCTTGGGTGCTTTTCTACCTCTTTAGTTCATTTATTTATTTACTTTGGAGCTGTTGTTGACTTGTTTACTCTGCTATTGCTAATGTTCTATTCTATCCTGAAATTACATGAACAAAATAAAAAGCATCATTCTTTTAATCTAGCAAAATTCTCATTTGCCACTGCTATTCCCTTACATCCCATTTTCTTTAAACGCTCAATTTTAGTGTACTTTAAATGGGACAAATTTGGTGTTCTTTGATACAATCCGTGTCAGAGGGTTTACAAGCGTATATTTATTTTCTTAGGATGAGAAGGAGGCTGCAGTTAGCCCTCTATCAAAGTATGTTATGACTCTCCGCCAGAGAGCACTGCAAAAGAATGCTTCATTGACGGATTCCAGGTCTGCAATCCTGTTCAGTCACATATATTACAGTGTAATTGTGTTTATGAGTGTTTCCTAACATAAGAATTTCCAGTGTTCTTGTTGGAGAAGAATCCTCTGTTTTTGGGAGTAAAATATCGGAAAGTAATGAAGATGATGCAAGAAAGAATGAGGAAGGTGCTTCTGTCTTTAGTTCGTCCTGGCTACCTGGAAAAGGCTCTAAGTATGATCTCTATTTTGCCGCAGCTCTCTTAACTGATGAAACAAGCATTTACATGGTGAATTTTTTGTGTCCTTGTTCTTTCGTCTCAGAATTGCTTTGCGTGCAGGGTAAAACATCCTACAGAGACAAAGAAAAAGAAGAGGAAGCAGCAAAAACTGATAGCAACTGATGAAGATGTCGTGGAGGACTTGGTGCTCAGTTCTGATGAGGATGGTTCTCTAAGTGACAGTCTTTCTGAGGGAGAAAATGACAATGCGGACCTCATGCCTCCAAAGCAAAAACGCAAGAAACAGGGAACAAAAAAGCCGAAACCAAAAAAATCTCGTGCCAAGAAAATAAACAGTTGATTTTGAAAAAAAATGAGATGTGGCCTACAAAGAGGGGAGGCTCCAAAATTTTGTAGTTTAGTGTATCAGTCTTGAGCTTTGACCATAGCTTCTAGTTGAGACATGGGTCTCGTGTATATGAAATATAGTCCGTTGCATGTATAATTGCGAATGTAATTGCCGAATCTTCGATGTCTCTTTAGGGGTTAATTCGAAATTTGAACTTTTGTTTGTTGTCAAATATGCTTTTATGTAATATTTAATTTAATTGAAGAGCTATTACACATTTTAATTCTCTTGAATCCTCCTCTTCTTCTGGCTAAATATAGAGTGATTTTCTCATTAATTTTGGTCATTTTAATTTCAGACAAGAAATACTTGAAATTCAAAATTGAATTCTTCTATCATTTGGACAAGGAAGATAAACACAAATTAAAAAGAGAAAAAATCGATGAAAGCAAGTTATTATTCTTTCATAAACAGAAGGGCATGTAAAGCCACAAGTTCAACATTAATAATGAGAGAAAAAACACGCATAAACATTGCGTTTACTATACCTTGCACTTTTGCTAAAAACTAAAAGTGACTTTATCCATCAGAAACAAATTCTCTACATAATGTCCAACGAAATCGATAGCACATTGCTCAAGTCCAAGACACTTAACTGAATCTTTCTTGGGATCTAGTAGAATTATGTCACCGTTGTATCTTTGTAGTACCAATTCTCCACTACTCCTCCTAGCCCTTACTGTTTCTATGCTTCCATAATCTGTTGAATCAAAAGAAAAGGACTCTAGATTCCATAAATTTAGAGCACCATATTCCTTCATCACCCATATATCAAATGCATTGAAGTTTGATTTATATACCAATGCAAGTGAATTGCTTCCACCCAAGAGATATAGCTCACAAGATGAGTTAAAATCCAAAGACTGCGGTAACATCAGTTCTCCAAATGTCTCTTCAACCAAATCAAATGTTAATATAAAATAACGGCGCCGACCATTACAATTTTCACAAACAATCCAATGAAGTACACCATTCACAAGCACTTGATTATGACGGTCAGACTTCCCATGGGAATAGTAATAAAATGAAGGAGCTCTATCTGAGATGTTTCTCCATTTACGTGTAACAAGACAGTAGACCTCAACTTGTGGAGGAAGTGGTTCCCATGGTTCCGGATAGCAAGCAACAATTCTAACAACCTTAAAATCCTTTTTCTTTGAATCAAAACCAAACCCTAACAAATAATATCTCATACCATATGGGTTGGTGGATTTCGGAACCACAATATATTTTCGAATATACGGATTCATAATTATAATATTATTGATATAGTTTAGAGATGTTGAGTATTCAGCAAAACATACTAGTCCATTACAAGTGCCAATCACGGTCAAATGAGACCCAAATTGATGAATCTTCAATGGGAATTTGAAAATAGAGAGGCGACCAGCTAATTGATTATCTGAATAGAATGAGTAAAATTCCTCAGAATGATTGAACCATGGGGTCAACTCTTTTGAATGATGGAATTGAAGAAAGAGAGAGTCATTGCCATTTTCGGCTTGTGCACTGTAGCTAAGATGAGAATATATGAAGGACTTGTTGGTGATGAGAGACTTCCAAGCTTTACACACACACATGCATCTAACCAGTGATTTGAGAGGTTGTCTATGAAAAATTTCCATCCAAATCTCTAGAGGTAAACCGTAAGACATTGCTTCAATGGAAGATTTTTTTGTAATTGTTCAGGGTCTTCACAACTGCTCAAAAAATTAAAACAAAGTAAAAAAATCAAAACGAAGAAAGAAAACAATGAAAGAGTTACAATGCTATAGTCTATAGGAACTTTCGTTTTCTTTTTTTTCGTATATCATACAACGCTATAGCCATCTATCAAAGTATGTTATGACTCTCCGCCAGAGAGTACAGCAAAAGAATGCTTCACTGACAGATTCCAAGTTTGCAATCTTGTTCAGTCACACACACACATATATATATTACAGTATTCAACATGTAATTGTGTTTATGAGAGTTTTATAACATTGACAAGAATTTCTAATATTCTCACTGGGGAGGATGTTGGGATTTTGGCACATTATTAGAATTTTAAATCCGAAAATTGCTCCAACAATCCGTCCGCTTTGTTTAAATCTAGCAGAAAAAACAAAAAGCGTACCTTCGCCAAATTCTAAAACTTGATCTTTGCTTCTTTATTATTAGGTAATCAAATCACAGCTTTCGTAATCACCGTTTTAATTTATAGAAAAGGCGTTCTCTCATAAACTCTCCCTCTAAGGTGATGTGTAGAATAGAATGAATGACTTTTTAAAGAGAGCCCTAACCTTTTTAATTTATAAAGATATGCTACTTGTTCTTCAAGTAAGTTTGAATTAATTTTAACATTAATTTGAATATATTATTTAAATTAAATCTTATTTATTTTCAAGTAAGTTTGAAGTATTTAAATTAAATCTTATTTAATTTAAATCTAATATTTAAATTAATTCAAATATTTGTTTAATTTAAATCTTACATACTTTGCATTGGTACGTGTCATGATGATAAATTATGACCCTTTTGAAATTTTAGGTAAAAAGGTTCTAATTAGTGTATGTGGTAATATGTTTTGTTTTTGTTCTAATTATATCTATGCATTTAAGAAGCCAGAATAAAAATTTTATTTATAAGTTGTTATGGATATTTAATCATACATGTAATTTATTTTAACATTTATTCAATGCTCAATTATATTTGTACACACACACACATATATATATATATATATTCTCATATCTTAAAATTTTGAAAGTTAACTATCATATTTTATGGCTTGCTGAAGCGAATTCCCGGTCCCTGTGTCGCTCCATTCTCCCTAGCCCTAGTTGCACTTCATCCAATGACATATACATACATACATACATACATACATATATATATATATATAAAGACTTATGAGTGGGTTCATTGGGTCGGGTTAGCCCTTTCTACTCCGGATTTGTCACATGGCCCAATTAAGCTAAATGATCTCAAAACACTTGCAATGTGCTGAATTAGTAGTGATGCTCTGACTTAGACAAGGAAAGCTAAATGAAAATTTAATTTATGTTCTAAAATGTTGTAGCTTACCTTTGGCAATAAATATTGTATTAGACAGCATAGAATGAGAAAGTTTCGAAAATGTTAAAAAGGAGACAATTGAGTTTTGGGACAAAAAATGAAGTTAGTCGCTTTTTGGTACAAAAGTCAGTTCTTGGTTAAAAAAATTTAATTCTCACCCAAAAAAAAAATTAAAATTTGGTATCAAAAACCAAATATCTTCATTTTCTGGTCTCAAAATTATTCCTAAAAAATAAAAATAAACTTGCATTAATTGCCTATCAGCACACAAAATAGCAATATATTAAAAATTGGATAGAATTGAATTGGTCGGTACGACTGGAAACTAGTACTGGGTCCGGTTCGGAAGAAGAATTGGACCGGAGGATTTCAAAACTGGTCAAAAACCAATGGAATTGATAATAACTTTATTTTTAGTATTAAATAATATTATTTTTTTTTATATAAATTTTTTCTTTTTACATTATAATATCATATAAGCATTATTATTATTATATATAATTATTAATAATGATAAATTTACTTAATAAATAATACAAATATAAAATATTATTTTACTATTTTGAATTCAAAATATGATTATAGATAAATATTAACTTATTTAAATTTTGATATTAGGCTATTAAAGTTATTAATAATATTTTTTAATAATATATGGCATATAAAATTAAAAAAATTATTAATTTTATTACTACTGATTTTATTACAATTCAACCATGGTTTAATAATATATGACATATAAATTAAAAAATTATTAATTTTTTATTTAATAATCGATCCAATTTTTAATCCCTTACATATAGCAATTAACAGGAGGAGAAGTGAAAGGTGGAGCCTCTAAGGCTACCACTTTCAAATTTTTCGTTTGAACTAGGGTCAATTGCCTCCAAAAATACCCTAATTTCCTGAGGTTGGGGTCTCTCTTACGGAGACCTCAACTACCACGGTCCTGCCATAGTAGTTTTCCCCATTTTTTCAAAATTATAGATAAAAAGTAAATTTTTTAGGAATCATGAAGATATATATTTTGTGCAGTTTTGAATTTGTTTAATATTTTTTCTTAATTACTAAAAAAACTATAAACTGCAGAGATCCAATTTAATCTAGTTTTTACTATATAAAATTTTTTTAATAAATAAAAAATTTAAACTGTACAAAATATATATCTAAATAATATCTAAAAAAATTTGCTTTATATATATAATTTTTAATTTAAAAAATTTTAAAATAAAATAAAATTCTACCATGGCAAAACCATGGATGGGAACTTGCAGGAGAGAACCCCAGTCCTAATTTCCTCCCTTTATGTCAATGTAGAGATAGGAGCTCACAAATTGCAAAAGACTACAAGTTATGGCTTTTACCTAGTGGATTTGCTTATAATCTGGCCTATCACAAATTATACACAATTAATTGGGACCTAATTCATTCTAGGCTTGGTATTTAAAATAAAATTAATTACTTAATTAAATATGTAATTGAGCTAATAATTAATTATTGATAATCCGCAATAAAATCAATTCAATTAATCCAACGGAAGATGGATATCAGCAAGAAAAAGGACAACGCATACCAGTTAACTCTATTGCAGAAAAGCCGACTCCCGTGCTCATTGCTATGACATTTAGAGATGGTTTAGAATTGTCACTAGATCGCCTAAAAAACTGCGGCTAGAGTCATGATCTTTTGTACAGTGTATGCCTTTCCAAAGATTTAGGGCCTGTTTGATTCGTGTTTCCGAAACAGTTTTTCTATTTTCAGAAACAGAAAACTCAGAAAACTTGTTTGGTAAACCTGTTTTTAATAAACTGTTCTGGAAAATAGAAAAATAAAAGAACAGAAAACGCAGAACAATTTTAAGATGTTTTGTAATTTTTGTTCTAGAAAACACGAGAAAAGGTGAAAAACATCCACATCACTAATGGTAAAGTTATAAATTTTGAATAACTCATCTATCACTCACTAGTTATGATTTTGAGAATAACTATTCAAACAAATTTTTTTGTTTTCTTGTTTTCAAAACTTATTCTCGAAAATAGTTTTACAAAACTGTTTTGAGAACAAGAAAACAGAAAACACTGTCAAACAGGCCCTTATAGTCTCAAATCACCAACTTAAATTTTTAAAACAAAAAAGTAGCATACTCCTTTTAATTCATATTATAGGGGTTTAGGTATAACCTTTAGTTGATCTAAAATATAAGGTGTTGTGTTAATTTTTAGTAGTAGTTTATAATTCTACTCCTATTGATTTATTACTTGTCTTGTTATTTGAAAAAGAGAGAAGTGAAACTTAATAATTAATAATGATAAAAGTAAGATGTTGGGTTTTCTAACACTCTATCTCTAAATACCTCAAAACTTGACCAAAATCTTTAAAAACCAACTAAATGCAACCCAAACATCTTAAAACAATTTCCTGAAACTTCAGAATAGCGGAAACGAACCAAACAACGTAAAAAACTGGGTTAGGGCCGCGGCTGCTACAGTACCGCTGCAGCTCTAGACCTCCCCTGTCTCACCACGCTATTGGACTTCGTGGCGTTGTGGCTCCCCCTGCTGGTTTTCTATACCAGCAAATTTCCAACATCAGGGTGAACTTTCAACGTGCATAACTTTATGCTCCGACCTCCTATTAATTTGATTCCAACTCTTACAAGTCAATCTAGTCTCGAACTAACCATAGACACTAACTTTGCCCCAATCCATCTTCGTATGGAGAATCTGGACCCCTGAAACCGTTTTGGCCACTTTTTGACCAAAACTCATAACTCACAACACCCATTTGCCACCCATGGCAATTCAACCACTTGTGACCATTCACACAGATCCAAAACCACTTAATCAACATATTCAAAGAAGTTTCACCTCAAAGGAACTGTTTCTCTGAGATTTGGCCCATTGAAATCTAATTGACAAATTAGGCTACCTGCCTCAAAACACACTAACAAGGCCCAATTCCACCCATGGGCTCACAAACATTACCACACTAACACCTCAAAACCTCGAATCACACATACACCACCATCCAACATACACATCACATACATAACTATACATATAACATCCATTCATTCATAACAATCCTATCCTATTTGGCACAAAATACATATCCAAATTACACACATGCTACATAGACCTAATATCTCCACGTCCAATGCTACTCACGCATCTTCTCCGGACTAGTGCTAGAACCGTCACCTGAAAGGTTAGTTCATGGGAGAGGGGTGTGAGACAATGTCTCAGTAATTGGGGACAACCACATATATATATACATATATAACTCATACAACTCATGAATGCAATGTGAAATGAATGGAATGCATGTCTCCCTTGCATACAGCTAGAACCACGAGCTATCGTTATAACAGGACATTTCATATAGGTAATTCTCTTCAAACAATTGATGAAGACTAATTCCGAAATATTACCAAGCTCACCTCCTATAACACTCTACTTCTAGACATCCCGACTTGACCAAAGAACTTCAAAAATCAACTAAACACAACCTAGACATCTCTAAACAACTTCCCAATACTTCAAAGCAGCAGAAAAATACCTAAAAGGCACCTGAACAGGATGAGGCCACGGCCAGCTACAATGGCGTCGTGGCTCTAACCCTTCACAGATTCACTGACGCCCACTGACTTTCTAGCGTCGCGGCCCTACATCAGAACTTGCATTAGCAAATTGCTTAATTGTTAGGGCAATTTCCGATGCGCATAACTTCATGTCCCGATCTCCGCTTGACCTGATTCCAACTCCTACAGGTCACTCTCGTCATTATCTAACCATGGATACCAATTTCACTTGAATCCAACTCCATTTGGAGATTCCATATGCTTAACACCGTTTTGGCCACTTTTTGACCAAAATTCACAACCTATCACCTCCAATTGCCACCAAAGGCAAATAGACACTCAAAGACCCTTCATACAGGTCATATTTGGGTAAACCAATATGTCTAAGGAGGAATTACCTCAAAGAAACCTCACCTTTGAGAGTTGACCCCCTTAAACCCCAAAACTACAGAATGGGCTATGTGCCCGAAACTCACATACATGGCTCAAAACCACCTTTGGGCTCACATTCGACCATTCTAGCATACAAATACCTGCTCATACATTAAAGACCCATACCGGGGTCCACTATCAACATCACATATCATTACATCACATACATCTCTATACTCCCAGGATACTCATCTAGGCAATTAAACTATATCAACCTACTTGGCACAGAATTATATAAACTAAATTATAACTACTAAATATACTTGGAATTCCTGAGAACAGAAAGACCGCTAACTCTTTGATTTTTTCCGAACTAGCACTAGAGTTTTCACCTGAAAGGTTAGTCATTGAGGGGAGGGTGTAAGACAATGTCTTAATAACCGAGAACAATCACGCACACACACATATGTATATATATATCTCATACGACTCATGAATGCAATGTGAAATGAATGGAATGCATGTCTCCCTCGCACACAGCTAGAACCACGGGCTATCATCATAACAGGACATTTCGTATAGGTAATTCCCTTCCAACAGCAGGTGAAGATTGATTCTGGGACATCACCAAGCTCACCTCCCATTAGTGTACCCGGCCAAAGGTAACACTAATGGTCAGACCGTGACTCTCCTTCCCCTTTCTCATCATGAATTGGCAGTGATTTAGGGAAGGTGCAGTCCACTGCGCGTCTTTCCCCTCTTGGCCATAGGAGGTGATTTAACTGTAGGGATCCCATCCTTATTATTCCTAACATATATAAATATATTCTATCCTTATCCTCCATAACATATATCATCATATATCATATCATCATCACCACCGAATCTGCCATATATCACAATCTCATAATGTCATGTGGTGATGCTCATGTATCATCATATAGTAGTCATCATCAACATCATTATGGTCTTAATGTCATGTTATGCATCGTGTCATATCATATCAATATCATCATCATATATGTAATCATCATAATCATAATCATAATCATTATCTAGCTGTGTGCATACCACGATATATAAAAACAGTACACACAAACACATCAATATCGTGGTATGAAAGAAATATATATATATATATACATAAATATACGTACTATCATACCATACAAACAATACAATACAAACAAACACTCGGTTACCTCAAGTTGTTAGCATTAGGCACACAGGGGCTTAGGCAAGCCTCCAGAGCACCCCAATCACAATCTATAAGCCTTTGATTAGTCAATCTACCATTACAACAATATAATACATTTAATTAACATAGCTCCCATAACACTACAATCCATAATCTAGCTGTCTAAGCTTAACCTGGAGTTCTAATAACATACACATACACACACACACACACACCAATAAACTTTAAACAACCATTCAAACACACACCAACATATGCCATTTCGGATTTCCACTTCTTTTCCCAAATTCCAACCTAGGGTTTAACTCAAACCCATCATAATCTAATCGAAACTCATACCTAAAGCTTCCTAACACCACAAAACACTTTTACAACACAAAATCAAACACTTTAATCAGTGGAAATTACTCAAGCCAGAAACCCTAAGTTTCAACTCAACTTCTCCATCGAAAACAGAGAAGAAAAGAGAAGAGAGAAGGCTAGGGATCACTTACCAACAAGATTGAAGCTCTTGGATGCTGGAAAACTCGAACCTTAGCAGAGCTCATTGCGTCTTCTCCGTCGCTCCCGCTGTTTCTTTCTTTTCTTTTCGTCCGAAATGATTCTGATTTAAACCAATTTCTCGACTCTCGCAGCGGCTCTAAATAAGTCCGCCGCGGCGCCACCAGTTTTAGCAGGAAAATGCCATTGGAATTGGCTCTCACTACGGCGTGGAGCTCATGTTTTCTCCACTTAAACCTTCCTTCACCCTGACACAATGCCAAAGACAAGTGTCACGAGGGGTGTTACACCTTCCATTAGTGCATTCGGCCAAATGTAACACTAATATTCAGATCGTAGCTCTCCTTTCCCTTTCCCACCACGAATTGACAGCGATTTAGGGAAAGTGCAGTCCACTGCGCGCCCTTCCCCTCCTAGCCATAGGAGGAAATTTAGTCATAGGGATCTCATCCTTATCCTCCCTAACATATATATATATGTATATTCCATCCTTATCCTCCCTAACATATATCATCATATATCATATCATTATCGCCACCCAATCCACCATATATCACGATCTCACAATATCATGTGGTGATGCTCATGTATGATCATATAATCATCATCATCATGTCACAATGACATGCCATGCATTACATCATATCATATCAATATCATCATCACATATGTAATCATCATTATAATCAACATCTAGCTATGTGCATACCACGATATATGGAAAATAGTACACACAAACACATCTATATCGTGGTATGAAAGAAACATGCATATATATACTAATATACATACTATCATACAATACAAATAATATAATACAAACAAACACCTGGTTACCTCAAGTTATCAATACCACACACGCGAATTCCACGAACTTCTCGAGTTGTCCAACACGCTTGAACCCCTCTCAGACTACCAAATAACCTTCACAATATCATAATTCCTCAATTAACCACATATACCAATAAACCAAACATCACAATTCAACTACTTTAACCTAACCCAAGATTCCAACACCCCTTTCATGTATCATTAAGTTCCTAAGAATCGTTCAAACACCAAACAATCCCATATAATTCGAATTCCCAAGAGCCCTAACTAAAAATAACCTAGGGTTAAGCTCAAACCATGCATAAACCCTTCAAAACTCACACCCAAGCATCAAGAACACCAAAACACACTTCCTTAATCCCATTTCATCCATTTTAATTGGTGGATTTCGGCCCAAATCCGAATACCCAACATATAACCGAAAAATCCCAAGTTCAACCAAAGAAAATGGAGAGAGAGAAGTAGAGATTATTTACCCACGTGAATCCAAACTTCCAAGGTTCGAAAATCACTTCAAAATGCCGAAAATCTCAAACTCTAGCAGAGCTCCTCTGTTCTTCTTCGTGGCTCCCCTTCATTTCTTTCTTTCTGTTCATCCGAAATGTTTCTGATTTAAACCAAAAACCAGAGTCACGCCATAGCCTCAGATAAGTCAGCCGCGGTTCCACGGTGTTTCAGCTGAAACAACACCACTGGACTTGCTCTCACAGCGGTGGCCCTGCTTCTCGCCGTGGCGTGGAGCTCAATTTTCCTTCACTTGAACCTTCCTCCGTCTTGTTTCCTCCAGTTCTACATACAATACCAAAACAAAGTCATGAGGGGTGTTACAGGTTTTTTTAGAAGTTTAAGGCTTGGTAACTAACATTTCTTAAGAAGCATGAATTAGTTGAAAACCTCTTATATGGACTGGAGAAAGTATGTATGAGATTTAAGTTTTAACAACTGGTTAAGAAGAATTTACTAAGTTGTTTCATATTTATTATAGTCAAACACAAATCTATAATTTACCCGAAGCTTCAAAATTTTCTCCTTGTCATTTTTCGTATACAAACTGTTTGCCCTATATATATATATTGAAGCTCATATACAGGAGTAACCTTATTTATAATCTTGTAGGCTTTAAATTTGTGTCTTTCCTTTCAATTATCTTTGTGTATCATCTCTGTACACTTAAGTTTGCTTCGTATGAACTTGACTTTGGTTATATTGCATAAATCTGAAAGTAATGACCAAATAATTAAACTCAATCTAAAACAAAAGCAAACAAAAACTTGGGTATAGGAGGAATCTCATTCATAAAAGTATATATGTTTATTGCATAGTGTGTTATATTGTCTGAAACGGATCAGAGATACATGCATGTATAGCACTCACTTTGAGAACCAGTACTATTTGTGCTAATCTATCTAGCAACCCCATGGATTCGCCTTACCAAAAGTATCTTTATTTTTATTTTTTTTTAACTAAATTCGTAGACAGAAAGATATTTGATGGTACAGTATAAGGTACCCCATGCTGACCCCTCCGAAAGATACCCCAAGAAACCATTGAACCAGACTCAGACTTGATATAAATCCTAAAAAATTGTAATATTTTATTGTATGTGTTGTTGATATTTCTTCCCCATTTCTCACTACCTTTGCAGGACCGCGTGCACGTTGTCTCCTTTCTTTTGTTAATGTAAGATTTTTGAATAGATCCAATGGAATCAACCCAAGAAGAGAAAGAGAATTATTATTAATTATTAGTAATTTGTGATGTTTACAGAGAAATCACATGGACGCCTGCATTGTGTTGGGCAGCAGACTCAGACAAATGGGGTAATCTGAAGAAGCAAGCAGAGAGACCAGGTGACACAACATTAACTCATGGGGCTGCATTTGTTTGTGGTGGAGGAAGCACAGCTACATGTCATCTAGATCTCTGTTAGGGTTTCCATGTGCTCAAAGAATCAACATTATATATATATATATATATATATTGGCCAGCTATGTCGATTACTTTTTTTAAGTTGGTGAAAGGCTTTGAAAGAGGCATACGAGGGTGTTTGGTGTTGGCATGTCTTGAGGGTCTACCAATTCTATGATATGTTTACGTGTGTGTGTGTGTCTAAATATATATATATGGTCCTAATATTAATTGTTAAATATACATGCAGATTTTGTTCACAAAAGCTGGTCTCTTTTGATGTGCGAAAAATAAATAGATCTTGCAAGCTCACAGACAAATTCTTCTATCACTGTTTGATTGGCAGTCTTGTTTTTTATTTTCAAGTCAACTTTACAATGATACACACACACACACATATGTGTGTGTGTTGCATGTGAGTTTAATTATGAGCTAAATGAAATTTTAAAATAAGTGTTCCCGTGTAACCATATTTTAGAAGATGTCAGATAATTGCCTTTTGATATGTCTCCTTTCAAACAAGATATTTTTCATTTTGTTTTGATTTTTACTTTTTGGGAAATCATAGACACAATCCGTGCCCAACGAGGGAGGAAATAAAAACCAATAACACGTGGTTCAAATGGTTTGACACTTGTAATTTTTTTAAGCAATTTTCGAATTTAAGTTTTCTGCGTTGAGAAAATTGTTGTTGCGAGCTTTACACTCATGATCAAATTACCGGGTTGGATTAAGATTAATCCCGACTCAAGGTAGTTTCTAAAAACTGATTAGTATACCCAAAAAAAAGGAGGAATTTAAAAAAAAAAGTATTTGTAGATTATTAGAGTGTCTGTGTGTTAGCTAGTAAGATTGATATGCGTCTGCCTGAGCTAACATGGCCATTGTTTATTTGGTCTCAGATTTTTTTTTTTGCGAAGGTCTAAGAAATAGAGTCAACTTATAAATAATTTTAATGATAAAACCTTTGAGTTAATTAGTGACTGTTTATATATATATATTTATTTATTTATATTGTCCATCCAGTCATAGGACATCACAGCGGGAATTAAGTGCTGATTATGCTTATTAATTGTTCTCTGTTAATGGCCGGGAAAGTTCACTTTATAGTTGGCCAAACACTTTTTCAATTTTTATTATATATTTTTAGAAAATTGTAACTTATATTAGTCTTCCCGTATGGTTTTATAACATTTTTTTAAATAAATGTACTGCAAAATAAATTATCAATTAGAGTTATTTTTAAGATTTAATATATCCGTATTCTTGACCAATTTTCAATTATATTTCACTTAAATATATGATCTTAATTAAACATAAGTCACATTCTAAAAATACTAATTGGTCCTTAAAATAAGTTATATTAGAGAATTAATGAAACATTAAATATTCGTTTCCAAATCTGCACTCTATAACCAACAAAGTCCTGACATAATTAGTAAATAACTAAATCTTTTAAGTATATTATTTTAGGTTTAATCATTACCTTGTATATAAAAATAGACTTTGTTAATAGAAATAAAACTTATTTTGGTGACTTTTACACATTAAAGAATTAATTTTTGATTATCGATTGAGAATCTCTCTATACTTACCAAAAGAACAAAATTTGCACTTCATATAAATCTTTATCCAATTATTTTACATTTTTGCTAACTACTCATAAATACGGGTAATTTTCAAAAAAAATTTATAATTTTTTAAAAATTCGATTAATCATTTTAACGAATTTCCTTAATATATGTGAATGAGCTAAAATTGGCTTTTATATATATATATATATATATGAAACTAGTGGGAGTATGTATCACTTCTAGAAATTACGATTAATTAACTACTTAATAAAAAAATATGATACATTTATTTGCTTCAACATATAGTTCAACATACAGACCGTAACCATATTTGCTCCATGCATATTAATTATATTCACCTATTATTATTTTTGGGTCTAAAACTTCTCATCCATTGGACACAGAAAAAACTTTGGACAAAATCATATTTGGTTCCGTGCCTAGTAATGTCTTTACCTTTTTTGCCCTAAAACTTATATCCATGAACGCAAAGAAAAGACTTTGGTCGAAATTATTTCCTCTTTCATATATTTCTGATTTTCGGGCAATTGAGACAATTTTCTAGTTAAATCATAAAGCCAGGTGATTTTTTTTGTATAAACCAAGAAATCAAGTGCAATTAGATGTAAAACTGTTTTCTATAACTTATTTTAACAACTAGATTTGTGAGACTTGTGTATCGCACGGAACCCATATTCTAATTACTGACAGATTTATATTATATATACAGAATACATACATACATACATATATATATTATATCTACTCTACACGCACGTAGATATGTACGTATAATATTACATCTATGTCGAAAAAAAAATACACACTTTTTCTGCCGAAGAATATAACTTGTTTACACAACTTGATATGGTAAGTTTATTATTCGGATGACACTATAATGCAGCTAAGTTGATATTAACTCTAGCTAGTATGAGACTATAAAAAATTTTTATTTTTAATTGAAGACAAAGATAATCACTTTTTTTTTGTTCTCAGAAAACACATATTAACATAAATGGACTTCATGAAGATAAATTAGATGGAAGTAGAGTAAAATTCCAGAAACTGAGATGAGCAGTACTTTATCAATATCTATAACCCCAGAAAGGCGCATTATGTACAAACTATATAGAATATAGCTCTTCTCACGAACATTTTATTTTGCACGGAATCCATCTCTAGTTGAAAAAAATAATGTAATTTATAATTCATGTATTTCTTTACATCATTTGGAACCTCCGTAGCGGGGCAAAAAGTGAATTAACACAGTGAATAATTAACCATGCTGGGTTTGTTTTCTTCTATAACAATAATTACCTAAAATCCAGTTTTTGAAAACAATAGACTCCGTCCATTTCTTTTTATAAGTCATTTTCTAAGAATTTTATTGGTCTTTAATATAAGTCGATCATCTTATTATTATATAAGATTTTAATAACTATAATACACACACATATATATGGTTGCTTTGTAAATCTCAAGGGAAAAGCTCAACTGAGGGAAGATATCCATATATTCAACAGCAAAGATTGATGAAATCCATTAATATATATATATATGTGTGTGTGTTTATCTTTCGTTTCTAGTGGCCATCACCTTCATACGATGGATCGATCGCACAAAGAACTCAAATGTGTCTTCGCTTTTTCTTTTCCAAACCTCGATTCTTTTCCTTAAAAATATGGAAAAAATAGAAAAAATAAAAAATCTCGAAGAACATAACGACACTAATTTATTAGCAAATTAAATTAAACAAACAAGGGAACAATATGTGGCCATGTTCATGACCCAATAATTAATAAATCGTTTTGATTTGGATTGCCACGTATTATATTACTATTATTTTAGTGCAGAGCCAGTTGGAATAACACATGACCCACCATGGCCAGCCAGCTTCCTTGATTCCCCCTATACCAATATTCCTATATAAACGCACAAACCTCAGCAAATGAATTCATCAGTTTCATTCAAAACCAAATCCAAAAGCTTTTTTAATTAACGTCAAGACATCTTCAAAACTCTCACACAATGGCTTTCTGGTCTGTAGAAAACGCCACAAAGGCCTATCTCACTACTTTGAAAATGGTAAGCACACACATATTCGTATATTATTCTCTAATCATAAGCATATTCTTCTGGTTGTGTGTGTGTGTGTATATATATATGTATATATATATATATGAATCGATCCATATTTCTGAAATGATTGGGTTGGTATTCTCAGGGACAAAGAGCCAAAGAACCGGACGTGGCTGAGTTCATATCTGCCATAGCCGCCGGCAACAACGCCCAACTAATGGTGGTGGCTTGCAGTGGTGCACCGGACTCCACCACGCAGGCCTTAGTGGCGGCGAGCCACCAAACCGGTGGTCGTGTCATCTGCATAGTTCGTCACCCCCAACATCTAACCACTTGCAATAAATTCTTAGGCATCTCAGAGAGTCATGTTCAGTTCGTAGTCGGAGAGCCTCAAGAACTGTTAACAACCCAATACGACGCCGCAGATTTCGTGCTCGTAGACTGTAAGCTGGAGAACCACGAGGAGATTCTCAGAGCCGTGGATAGAGTGAGTACCAGGAAGCAAAACGGCACGGTGATTGTGGGGTACAATGCGTTTAGGAGCAGAGGGTCGTTTGGGTCCAAAACGCAGTTCCTTCCCATAGGAGAAGGATTGTTAGTGACTAAATTTGCAGGAAAAAATAATAAAAATGGAGGAAAGAGTAATATTAATGATAATAATAATAATATAATGGGGAAGGTGAGAGGAAGCAGGTGGATAGTGAAGGTGGATAAATGCACTGGGGAAGAACATGTGTTTAGGGTTAGATTTCCACAAGGCAAAGTCATTCATGCTTGATTTACATTATTTAGGGGTTAATTTTTGGTACGTTACTCTATTTTGTCGTTTAGTTGATAGAGTTCTAAGTAGCTTTGCTTGTTACGAAAGCACTTGGAGCTACTATGCTTTTTCAAGTGTATATATAGCAAATATTATATGTGTACGTGTATATATATATATATATAAGATTTGTGTTGTATTGCATATTTTCTCTCATGGAGATTAGTATTTATGGCCAAGATGAAAATTCCGTTGCCAAAAGGTTTCTTTTGAGATTTTAAGAACAAAAAGGTGGGCAAATCTTTTATTATTATTATTATTATTGTTTGGCTTATGATGGAAAAACGTAAAGTAAGTGAAAGGACGTATAGAGAGGATTAATTTTTTTCTGTTTAGTTCACAAAAGAGTAGTCTATCAAATTAGTCAATTAATTCTTAATACAAATTCTGACTTTCATATTTGCATAGAGCTTCATAATGATGATGTCCTGAAACAAATTATTTACAGTGCTTACTAATTAATCATCTCAAGAATTAATCTGGAAATCAGAGATCTCACTAATCAGCATATGTTATACATTCAAGATTTAAATATTTTCAGAGAAATCAAATTCAATTTTAGAAGAAATTAGGTAAGTGATTCTAGTCAAGTGGATAGTGGAAATGAGTTAAAATTACGGTGTGAAAGTACAGTGAGCTGAGATGGAGCACCCCCACGTGAAGGAAACAACCAAACAAGGTACCGCTGAACAGTAAGGGACAGACAACAGGCTGTAACGTTGCAAAATAATAATAATAATAATAATTAAGAGTGCACTCTAAGCTCCTTGTTTAGTGAAACTCCATTATTAACAACTTATAAACATGGGTTTCTGTGGTTTTGTCTCTAAACCTTTCTGTATAAAGCTGGAAACTGAGGATGGATAATATGATAATATTATCTATATTTGGTTTATAAAATACTTTTATCTATTGCAAATGGATAAAAATAGGTAGTTAATAACTAAAAAAAATGATTTTTTCTTAAGTTATCCTCATTTAATATTATTTAATATAATTGATATATGAATTAAATTCTATCATTTTTCAGGGATAATTTGAGTAAAATAAAATTAAATATATTAAGTAATTCGTGAAATGCATTATACTATAAAACATAGATTTTCAAAATTAAGTTCTATAAATTGAAATGAAGGAGTAGTATATACTAATCACCAGTTTAGCACACAGCAAACACACAACTGATGGATTGTTGGTAGGTGGTGCATCTACGTGTCAAGGGGAATCAGATTGAGTGGCATTAACATGTGAATTTGACGTCCTTACAAAATCATAGCAACTCCTTAATATATCTATTATTGTGCTAGCTCTTCCTCATTATCAAGTTGTTGCTCTCAACTCAATCAGTTGGTAGATGGGATCTCGTGGTGTCAGTTTTCAAGATTAGAGAAAGTTAAGTTAATTATATGAGGTGGTATTTATTGGACTCAGGACCACTTGGCAATCAATCATTGCAATTGAACTGATTTATAATGACGCGCATTGGTTGGTTGTGGAGATTATGAATAATGAGCATCACTCTTCTTTCTTCATTCTAATGAGAGATTTAAAAATTTGGTAGTACCTAGTACTCCCTCCAGTCCTATATATATAAGACATTTTACCCTGATTCTAAATATAAGATCATTTATAATATACGAGATAGTATTTATTATACGTTTTTAAAATAATACTCTTATTTAATGTATCCAAAGAGAAAGAGAGAGAGATTAAATAAGGGTAGTTTTGGAAAATGTTGAGATTTTTGGAAAAATTGAGGTAGTTAATTAGTTTTAATTTCAATTCTTAATTCGCGTGATTCAGTTAAAAGAGTCTTATATTAAAGATGAGAGGTAATAATTGTTATTCTCTCTCTCATGGTCCTCAACTGTCTTTTGGCCTTTTCTTGTCTTTTAAATAAATTCACTTGACCATACTTATGTGAGTTAAAAACTTTAAAAGTAAGGCTCAAAGGCTCTTTTTTTTTTTTTAAATCTAGATAAATTCATTTCATTAGTAAAAAGAAGCACCAGTCAAATAACCTTGTATTGGTCCATTTTAAGTTTGCACTAATATAATAAAGTTTATCAAAATGAAATCTAGATAAAATTATGTTTGTTGCATCGTGGTTTATGTTTAAATATTTTTTGTTATAAAAGTAAGTTTGATATATTAATTGTGAGATAAAAATAAATTTATAAACCTGAAAGTATTTTTTCCAATTTGTTAGTAAGATATTGGTTTAGAGGTAAAAATAAGTTTATAAAATAATTTTTGAAAATCATGCCAAACAACATTTTTCTTCTAATATCAATTTTTTTTAACAAATCAATTTTCTTCTAATATCAATTTGCAAACTCACTTTTAGAGCTATCAACGAAAATGCAAACAGGCACTGTATGTCTCCAATTCACAGCTTAGTTCAAAGTAAAACAATTAAGGAAGGGGAATTGGGGTTATGCTCATCACTATTCTTGCGCTTTCTTATCTTATGTATGTTATGGACTTATGGGCTGCTGATAAGAAGACTCATTGAGTATTATTATTATTATTATAAACTAAATATGTATTAACTATTAAATAAGTTTAGTTGGTGTGGTTTAGTTTGGTTTAAATCTTAAGAATAAAAAATTGAACCTAAACTAAACCGAGTCAGTTCCAATATAGTAGAAAATCGAAGTAGACTATATATTAGTTCAAGTTAATTTGATTTCTTTCAATATTATCAGTTTGGATATCAATTTTAAACACTCTAAAATATATATGATAGACAAATATCATTATTGAACAAACAAAATGGCCCTAAGATGCTTTTGGACCAAAGGATGGGTCGAACTACTGCACCAATAGTTAAGTGTCGAACATCCTATTCATTAAATTCCAAACCCATCCCCTAAGATGCTTTTATATATAGGTGACCAAAAATAATGATTATTCAATTAAAGTTATTAAATGGATATAATATGGTATTAATTGGTTAATTCAATGAGAAATAAATGTATTATAATTTATCTGAAATTTAAATCATTGATCAGTCATATTTTACTTAATTTACATATGGGAATTACATCTAAAACATTACTATGAATTTGATGTGGCATGTTGGATCAAACTCTCATTCCATATCACATGCATGCGTGTTTTTTCATGTAAGTGTCAATTAAATAGCATTAATGCAGAATTAATACCTTTCACTTCTCGTTGAAGTGCTTTATTGTTTGGTATTCATACTAGCTCCTCTAAGCTCACAAATTACAACATATATACAGTCCTAGAGATTTATTCCCATTTAGAATCAAAATAATCATAGTGTGATAACAAAATCACATATCTAATGGAATCTGAGTAGTACCTATGTTCCACATTGTCAAACCTTGAGCCCTTTTAATTAATTATGATGATACTTAAGCGAGTTCAATATTACGTTAATTTAATCACTTCCACAGACTGTATGGAATGTACGTATAAACTTAGAGATTTGAAAATACAAATAAACATGTATAAATATATGTTGTTTTGTACGAACACATTTTTCTGTTATAGAAATAATTGACAGATTCAAATCATTCCTTATATTCAGTACAAAAAAAATTATCCCTTCTACTGATCAAGCATATAAATCAATCACAATAAATAAATGATAATCAATTAGTTTATTATGATTGATTACGAAAATGATTTAAAAAGGTGAGTACAATGGAAAGCACAGCTAATTCTGAATCTAAGAAAATATTCATTTGGACTCAGAATCTGCAGATTATAAAAGAATGAGACGAGTTATATCAAAATCATTGATTTCAAAAACTTGTTATATTCAGGGCTTTTGAAATGAAAAATCAAATCAGATTAATCAAGGATGAAAAACTATTGAGATTGGTTTATTGTATGTGATTAATAAATTACTACTTTTTTTTTAATATCTAATGCTTTTTCCGATTCTAAATATATAATTTTTTTTTTGATCCTAAATATAAAATTCTTTTCAAAATAAGAGATAGTATATTAGTATTTATTACACATTTTTTAAAAATGTCCCTATTTAATTCATCATGAAAAAAGAGAGAAATAAATTAAATATGAGTAATTTTAAAAAAATGTTTTGATTTTTTTAAAAAATAATATAATTAACTAATTTTAACTCTTATTTTTAATCTATACAATTTAGTTAAAAAAGTATTATACTAAAGACCACATAGAGATAGACCGGTCAAAAAAAGAAAAAGACCCGAGAGAGTAATTTTATATTATTGATTTAATTAGCTGACTGTTGACCAATAAATATTTAAAAATTGATTTGATACTAAAAAAATGGAAATTGTAATAATTGAAGCTAATCAATTTTAAAACTTGACAATCACGAAGTTTAGAATTTCAATCAAAAATTAAATTTTACGTCAACTCTAAACACATAATTTGATTTTTTTTTGCTAACTTAAATAAATAATTTGATTAATAATTGTCACTACTCTTAAGTATCGAGTAAATCTTGTAAAGAGGGGTTTACTTTTCCTTCCGTATATTCAAGGAAAGTTCTTAGCATCGCTGAGACACTCCGGTCCCTAGAAAAGACATAATAAGAATGAATTAAAAAAAATTCAAGGACTTGTTTTAGAGTAATTTTTATTTTATTATTTTTAAAACAGTTTTATAAAACTGTTTTTGAAGATAAATTTTGAAAACAAAAAAATAAAAATGTCTATTTGAATAATTATTTTTAAAATTATAATTAATAAGTGTTAGATGAATTATTTAAAATTTATAACTTTACCATAAATAAAATGAGCATTTTTCATCTTTACTTGTATTTTTCATAATAAAAACTATAAAACATTTTATAGATTTTTTAAGTTTTTTATTTTTTTTAATTTTTTTATTTTTTAAAACATTTTATAAAAACAGATTTACCAAATAAATTTTTTTATTTTTTTTAAAAAAATTATTTTAGAAACAACTTTTGCCAGATGGGTCGTGTAACTGAAAAATTAAAACTTTTTAACCGTACATGATGTAACGGATGTTTAATGGTTTATATGGACATAACATTTAATATCATTAAGACAGAATTGAAAAAAATAATTGAATAAAAAAGTTGAATATATTTATGATTCCCCTTTTGATATATATATATATAATAGATATATAGATTGAAAATAAGTTTATAAATATAAAAAATTATATAATTAAAAACCTTAATAATATAACTATGAATCTAAAAAAAAAATGACTATAATTCAGTCACATTCATTGCAAATTTTCTAATTTATTCTGATTGCTTAGAAATTTATATTGTTATTTATTAATTCATTTTTCTAAGCTAACAAATGATAATCTCTGGCCAAAAAAGAAAAAAAAGCAAACAAATGATAATATATATACTATATGCAATAAATTATTGATCTCGAAAATTAATGAAAATTAAAAATTAATGAATTAATAAAAAAATAAATTTAATTGACGGTAATTGATATGGTATTAATTAATGTGTATTTTTTTTTAAAAAAATAAAAACAGCCCATTACTTCCATAGGATAGGATATATTTTTTTTTGGAAAAATTATTATGAAGGATATATGAAAGCTAATATTTTTTACGAAATATCATAAGAATTATAATTAGACTCCAGAAAAAAATAACTAATTGATTGATCATTATATCCCAATAAAATAACACCTAATATCTTAAAAAAAAAACAACATTGTTATAGTGCTTGGATATTTATCAACTATTTACAAGCAAGCTAACCTTTTTTAATTTCAGTCCCCGTCGACGGATATACTTTATAAATTTTATGGGTTGGAGAGAAACGAATTAATAGCAAAGTGCTTTTAGTTTTTCCTCAGCTTTGAAACCAGAGGGCACAAACAAAATAAACTAACACAAGCCAGCAAATTTTTTTTAAAAAAAAAAAACTCAATGAGTATCACTTTTTCAATTTCGCGTCTTCTTTTCTTGGATATTACTTTACTTTATATCTTTGATCTTTCCACGTCAGAACTCAGGCAAAAAAGAAAAAGGAAAAAGAAAAAATCTTTTCGTCGGAACCGTAATTTGATCCACTGGATCCCAAAGCCTCCGGTAAGATTTTATTGACCTCCAAGATATTATACAATATACATTTGACTTTGTATTCTCTATCGATTTTTTTTTAAGATTAATCAAATTAAAAAAATTAATATATTAGATTTTTTAAAAAATTTAAATAATATGCCCTTAAAGAAATAGATGAATAAAAAAGTTAAATGATATTTTTGTAAATTTAAAATAATAGATAAGAATATAATATTTGAAAACATATATCGTGTTAAACTTTTAAAATGATAGGTAATTAATAAATATAAATAACATTATTAACAAGATGCTCATACAGTTTCTTCACCAAAAAAAAATATAAACAACACTTTAAAAAGAATTGGAGAGAATAAAATTTTGTAATGTGGGAACTTTTTTTTTGTGGTGCTTTTATGTAGAAATAATAATAATAATAATAACAATAACAATTAGAATTAGAAGTTTACTTGAAAAAGAAGAAGATAGAAGTGAAAAAAAAAAGGTCAAAACTTAGCCGCCGAATAGGTTAAGCGAAGTAGTGGTGGGGCTGACAAGTGACCCCACCATTCCTCGCAATCTTATACTCTCGTCTCCTTGAGCGCCATTTTGCAGGCGATCACCATGGCAAAAGAAATTACGTCGACGGACAAGTTCAGTGAGTTTGAAGCGAGGCTTGATTCTCTTATAGACTCGAGGATGGAGGCTTCACTGGAGAGTCTGGAGTCCAGGTTCAACGCTATATTAGAGAAATCGATGACCAAATTTGAACAGCAAATCGACGCCAAGCTATCACCATTCATTAATGATCTGAGTACGCGTCGGTTGCCTTCCGCCGGGGGCCTAAGCGGAGGCTGTGGGAACGAATGTCGAGGAGACCCACCCATTCAGATACGGATACGTGCTCATGGCGAAGCAGGGGGGTCGTCTGGAGGTGGTGAGGCAAGTTCCAATCGAGAACAGAGCAACCGTCTCCCGACAAAATCCTCCTCTGGGAAGAAGAGGAAAGAGGTGAAGAAAGAGACGGGTTTAGGGCTTAAAAATCGAAAAGCAGACAACTTTGGGGAGTGGTACTCTGAGGTACGTACCTGCCGCAAATTGTCATCAATTATATTTTCTCTTGTGCTTTTGATTATGAATGTATTTAGTTAAACTTGTCCATCGTCGTCTGATTTTTCTGTCTATTTTTTTTCGTTAAAATTGTGTTAAGCTAACTAATAGTGACAATCTCAATAGTAGTTGTATATGCTTGAGTTTGATAGTTCAAATGACTAATGCCAAAATTGAATATGAGTAAAAACAACACACTGTGCTGTTGTTCTTGTCGTTTGACTTTGGCTTTTGGGTGCAAAATCTGATGAGTCCATATATATTTGCGAGGCTTTTCCTTTTTAATTTTCTTTAGATGGGGCGTTACAGGTAGTTGTCAATGCGGATATGATTGAATACTACACCGTATCTGGATGCTACAGTTTGTTGCCGTTGACGATGTCAATCTGGAAGGTGTTGGAAGTGAGTTCCTAAATTCTTTCGCATCCATTGTTACACCTTATGATTGTTACTCATATAGTTCGTAGAGGCTAACACAATAAAACAGAAAAAAAAAATCATCAAAGCCCAACACCAGGAAAATATTTATTCAGTACCAGAATGATTTTAAGGTTTTTTTTCTTCTTCTATTGTTCTCAAGAGAAGTCAGTCCCCAAGTTAACAGTGATCGGGCTATATAGACCCGCCTTTGCAAAAAAAAAAAAAAACTACTCTTTCCCCTTTGAAACCCCTCCACATGGACCACAGCACAACCCCTCCTTTCCCTCCCCTTTAGACCCTACCCGGACATATAAAATGATATAAATAATATCATATAATATTTATAAATATTATATCATATTTGATATAATTAATACATTAATATATATTATAATATATATAATATTATAAATATATAGAATTATATGTATTATAGATATGTATAGTTTTACCTATTTAATCATAAATATGCATGTGTGTGTGGGGGTGTGCATGCTAGCATATGTATGTGTGTGTGTATAATTTCAGATGTATATGAAATTATATATTTTAAAGAGAAGTAAGAAAATAATTAATAGGTTATAAATACATTATGATTTCGTTATACCATAATTATATAATTTTTTTTTAGAATACAAGATAGAAGGAATTGCATTGACTTTTAAAATATTCTTAATGTCGTTTGTGGATAAATACTTTCCACATGATAGGGTTTTGGTAATTTTTTTTCTTTTTATTTTAGTGTTAGGCTCAAAAAGCCGTTTGAAGAAGCTCTTGTTTGGTGTGGGTTTAGCTTTTTAAGCAACTCTGGTTCCTTAAGCATGGAAATGGATTTCTTCTGGACTGTCTTCTTAATTTTCCAGAATTCAAGTTGCTCAAGTTCATTTATTGTTTAATGTTTAAACTTTTGAAAATCAATGTGCAGCGCTTCTTTGAAGCAGAGCTAGAGAAAATGAATGTCGATTTCTGCTACTTTCCAATATTTGTAACTAAGGACCTTCTGCAAAAGGAGAAGGATCATGTTGAGGGCTTTGCACCAGAGGTGAAATTTGTTTTCTTTTTGGAAAATTTACAAGGTCTATTAATATATCTTGTAGATTTGAGTGCTTTTGAAAATGGAAATTCTGTTCATTTTTAAATGGACTGTTTACTCATTCACTTTTTGTTTAGTCAGTAACAGTTTGTCTCGTATGCAGAAATTGGATTGCCTTGTGGAAGGAAATTTTCGGTTTAGAAACATCATTGTTATACTAGTAGTTACTTTTATTTTTTCTAGGTTGCTTGGGTGACAAAGTATGGGGAAACTGATTTAGAAATCCCTCTTGCTCTTCGCCCGACTAGTGAAACTATCATATATCCATACTACTCTAACCGGATAAGGGGACATCGTCAATTGCCTTTGAAATTTTGTCAATGGACCAATGTTGTTAGATGGGAGTTCAGTAATCCCATGCCATTCATCAGGTATTGCATAGCATTCTTTTACATTGTTTCTTCTTCTTCTTCTTCTTCTTCTACTTTATATATATATATATATATATATGATACGCCTTAATGTGCTGGGTAGTAGGTATTTTGTGAAAAGTAATGCACACTTTCAAACTTAAACAAAGATGACTCACCTTGGAATATCAAGCCTTTAGCCCTTCATGTTCTTTTGTAGTGCCTTATTATAATCACGATCTGATTATCCTTTTCTTTTATAATGGGAAGCTTCATAAATAGTGAATTGATCATAGTGAATCCCTTTTGCAAAACAATAGTTGTTGATAATTTGTTCAATCTTAAGCAGTGTAAGAAATTGGAAATAGGATAAATTAAACATCGTTGTATAATTTGTTCTCACAAGCAGTTGCTATCACGCATATCATTCTGTATGGATTCTTTTAGCAGAAGAAGCTTGTTTATAGTGTACTCAATACTTCTTTTGATTGCAGGAGCCGTGAGTTTCTCTGGCAGGAAGGGCATTCTGTTTTTGCAACAAAGGAGGAGGCAGATGCAGAGGTCTGATGCTTGTATTACTTGAACGATGTTGGATTCAATATCAAATTATTGTTTTGGTATCATGTTTATAACTGAATTAATTTTATCATTTTTCTATATCTGCATCTATTTGAAGAACTAATTCCTGGTATTTAAAATTCTTTTCTCTCTTCCTGGGCACTTTCTGATCATTGCCAATAATTTCCTTTGTTTTTTTAGCTGTGTGTGTGTAATACCTTCTCTCTCTCTCTCTCTCGTGTTGTTAGGTAGCAAGGTTTGCTATACATGAACTTCTTTGTTTTTTTTTTTTTTTTTTGCATATGGTGCACTTGATCTTCTCTGTGCATATTGATTGCTCAAATGCAGGGTTAATTCTAAATAATTAGTATAAACTGTTCAGAGTATAGCCAAACAGTTCATCCTCCATAGTAAGGCTGGGAGGTTAAGAGGAAACTACTGTTGTTATGCCCATGCCTTTTTTCTAGTTCAATTGAATTTTAAAGATAATATGAACATTGTAATGCTGCCTAATAAATTACGGTTTATGTGGTTTTGATTGTTCAATTAAAAATTGTACATCCATTGAATGAATGTAGTAGGTTTATGATTGATAAGGTTGTAAGCAATATATAGGCAAAGACAAACGTGAATAAATTGTATTTTCTTAATTCTTAACTGGGGACAAGGCATGTAAATACTTTGATTGTGTACCAATGAAGTGCTCGGGATACCTAATTGCTATGGAAGATTATGGTTGCAAGAAGTTGAACATAAAAGATATTTTTTTTATGATATTGATATGATCTGAATTAAATTCGGGAACAAACTAATTTAGTTCACTTCAAACTCATGGAAATAAGGACAAAGTGCCGTGCATTTTTGCACAAAACTTGAGACAAGTCACATTGTTCATGTGCATCTCCCTTCATATTGTAGATTTAAATTGATTTTAGTTTAACTAATTACATGTCATGAACTATGCGACAAAGTTTTTGACAGTAACTGTTTTAAACCTTGATTCCCTATTTTTTTCAAAGAAAAAAAAAAAGATTTTACCAACAGTGATGCTGGCATACCTATAATGCATGGTCATTTGATTTCATAAGCATCTCCTTCTGAACATTTTTGTTTTCAAAATATAATAAATTTGTCTTGTTTCAGGTCCTTGAGATACTGGAATTGTATAGGCGTATATATGAAGAATATTTGGCAGTTCCAGTCATAAAGGGTAAGAAAAGTGAGCTGGAGAAGTTTGCTGGTGCACTTTACACCACCAGTGTTGAGGTACCTATTTGACTTCCTTGCATGACGATTGATTTGTTATTGAAATGGTGAAATTTTGTTTATACGGATGCAATGTGCCATATACTAGGCATTTATTCCGAACACCGGTCGTGGTATACAAGGTGCAACTTCTCATTGTCTTGGCCAAAAGTTTGCTAAAATGTTTGAGATATTTTTTGAAAATGAGAAGGGAGAGAAAGCATTGGCTTGGCAGAACTCATGGGCCTATAGTACTCGAACTGTAAGCTTTTATTTCAATAATCTTATTGCTTTTGCGAATTCCTATGTGTCAGAAATTGTTTATATTTCCTGCCTTTTTTAACAGATTGGGGTGATGGTGATGGTTCATGGGGATGACAAAGGGCTTGTGCTGCCGCCTAAAGTAGCAAAAGTCCAAGTCATTGTGATTCCGGTGCCTTACAAAGATGCTGACACTCAAGGGATTTTTGATGCCTGTTATGCTACTGTAAATACTCTTTGCGAAGCAGGTATTCATGCTAAGTTAGACTCTAGAGATAACTATTCTCCTGGTTGGAAGTATTCAGATTGGGAATTGAAAGGTGTTCCCCTAAGGATCGAAATTGGGCCAAAGGATTTGGCAAATAACCAGGTCGCCAACCATTTCCTATTATTTTACATATACTCTTGTTCGTGTAATCTTTCTTCTATGCTGTTAGTTTGTCAATGAACAGAAATTAACAATTTTCAGATAATGCACAGGTTCGTGCTGTTCGACGTGATAATTCGGAAAAAATAGACACACCTAGGGATGATTTGGTCAAGCAAGTCAAAGACTTGCTGCATGATATTCAACAAAACCTATTTGATATTGCAAAACAAAAAAGAGATACATGCATTCAGGTTGTACATACTTGGGATGAATTTGTGGAAGCATTGAGCCAACGGAAATTGATCTTGGCTCCTTGGTGTGATGAAGAGGTATGGATTGTGTGCAGGTGGTCCTAATTTTAGGTTTCAATTGTCTTGATGATGAATCCTTTCAAGATTTGCATTTTTTTATATTACCATGTTTTGCATAGTCTCAACTTATTTTCTTTTTAAAATTTATCATCTAACTCATTGAAAGCATCGGTCATGAGGCAGTTGGCATTGATGCATTTATTATTATGAGACATGATAAAGTTATACAGGAAAACATATTGAAATTGTTAATATTGGATATCAGAAAGAATTAGCCGTACAACATATTGAAACTTCCCTTCTTTGGGTGTCTAGTCATCAAATACATTTAAATGGAATAATTATTTATTCTTTTTATTGAAACATCTAGTCCATGTTAGCAAGTCCTCTAGCGTGGAAATGGTTGCTATTGGTACAGAGGATACCTATTATCATATAAAAATATCTTTCTGCTGGGGACATCACATTAGCTGTCTGATGCAGAAGGTTTTGAAGTTAATTATCCCGCGTCTTTAGACTTGAATATTTTGACTTGTTTAAGCTGATGATGCAGTAGGTGAGAAGATGGAGTACTTATATAAATTTAGTATGATTGCCTGTTTCCACAGAGCTTCCGAATGAGAATGCTTTGCAATTCTGTTATGTACTATGATTAATCTGTTATGTAATTGCTGATAGAAGGCCAAAACGTGGGGCTGCTGGTCAAACAAAATATCCAAAAGTTTATATACAAAAAGAGAAAATGAAGGAGCAAAAGAAGGGTGTAATGATAGAGGGGTAGGAGGGAGCAGTTAAGTTAAAGAGTTGTTGAACGGCATATAAAGAGAAGGAAGGGCAGAAGAAGAAGAATTGTGGTAAACTCTTGGTGGAGGGAACCAACCTCTCAAAAGTTGGCAAACCTGTTGAATTCTTGAGGTTCTAGATCAGTATTGTTGTGCTTGTAGAGTATATTTAAGCTCTTTGGTTTATCTTATTTGCTAGTGTTCTGAAACAGTGATCCATATGTTCACTCTATCTGTGTCATTCGTAACATCCGTGCTGTTCAGTGTTCAGAGCCTCAGAGGTATCTCAATAGCCTTTGCAAGATTCTGTGTTTTTATGATGGGTGTTGGTCTGAGTTAGGGTGCTGTAACTGGAAGTAACTTTGTATCAGTACCATCTGGCTGTTCTTTACATATAAGCACATTCTGCAAAATGTTTTGGTGGAAAATGTCAAGGTCCTAACAATTCGAGTATTGTGCATTAAAAATCTGTAATGCTTTAGGCCGTGGAAGTGGATGTGAAAGCAAGGACGAAGGGTGAGACAGGAGCAGCTAAGACCCTTTGTAGTCCCTTTGATCAGCCAGTACTCCCTGAAGGTACCATTTCTTTCATCCCTGTCTACTATATGTGTATATATATCTTTGACTTAAAATAATGAAATTTATACATTAGTTCTTCTGTCTGTGTTTAAATTAGCGTAGCTGTAAAAATTCCTTCATCGCTGCCCATATACCAACACCACACGTCTGGGCTTTTATGTCCATTTGATATCTTACATGTCTGAATCCTGCTTATATATGAATTTAAAAATCAATCCTTTTTTTTAAAACTAAATCTCACGATTTGAAGGTCTTCTGATTCATAATGTGACTGCCATATCTTAATTATGAGGACAATTAGAATTTACCAATCTGATATCCTTCACTTTTGTGTGATATCTTGTAATTGATTGTTAACTTTGAGCTGTATTTTCATGGAGATTTCTTTTATCTTGATGCTTATTAAAACGACATGTGGTTATTTTGGTTAGGTACCAAGTGCTTTGCATCGGGAAAGCCCGCTAAGATATGGACATATTGGGGCAGAAGTTACTAGATTACTTTTCCATCTGGAAATTTCAGTTATATTTCCTATATATGTACCTTGTATTGGTTTGGTGTTGTTTGAAATTACTCGTGAATTTATGTTCCTTTCTGATTTAAATTATGACTTATTGTTAAGTTCGTGAATATTCGTAGAATCTATAAAAATTTATTGTTAGGTTATCCCTTGTGACTGCAAATTAAAAGGATATCGAATTTTTTTTTTTTTTGAATCTTGTTTAACCAATTTGTCCTAGTGGTGAAGAAGGAGGATTTTCTTTTTTTTTTTAGTAGCCAAACACAAACACACACACACACACACACACACACACACACAAAATACTGTTTATGTCATTCGTACTGTAAGTATAAAATCTGTAGCGCGGTTTTTATCTTGAACTTAACAAAAAAAAAATGTATAGCATATAAATGTAGTCATTAATTGAAAAGTAGTAGTATTTTTAAATATAACCGATATATAAGTTGATTAAAAATTATATAATCATCTGTATAAAGATTATATTTATCCAGTTAGGTAATTCGATTAGATAATTTGATAATAATAATAATATTGAAGTTAGATATTGATCTTTTTCCTTTATAAAATGAAAAACGAAGGAGCAGGTCAAAAACTGAGAAGTAAAGACCAAGACCTAAATAAAAAAAAAAAGCGTACAGTCTCTCTCCAGTTAAAATATTGTTTTAGAAAGAACTATCTGTATATATATATATATATTTCTTGTCATATCTCATTTAAAATTATACATAGGAAAATAAATTTTTTCAGACTTGGATGGATTCTTGGGAAAAAAAATTAGAGTCTCGACTCACTGTAGTCCTCTTCCTTTGGCGGGCCGAATAAGAAAGCCTTCTTGTCATTAGTTTTGGTCATTTGTGTAGATAAAATCAGGGAACACGGAAGGACTATTTTCCTGCCCATATAGATTAAAATTGAACAATCTAAATTTAATTATATTCTATGTTCATATTTTTAGTATTCTTTTATTTTAATAGATACAAAATTTAAAATAAAGATAATCATCTAATTGCAATGTTTTGGGAGGAAAGAAAAAAGGAATTCATCATTAAAAAAATAGAAACTTTAAATTTGAAACATCTAAAATTAGATTTAAATAGACCAAATCTCATCTTAGCAGTGATCATCCCTGGGATACGTATCAGATTTGATTTTTACTTCTTACCAAAGCAAATTCCTAGTCTAAAGCTTTTTTCTCATCCAGTCACATATGATCTCCAATACATGGTGGGCTAAATTAGTGATGTTGTATCAGGCAAGGAAAAAGATGGGCTTTTTGATTAAAATGCATTAAATGAAAAAAAACCAATATATACTATTTTTAAAAATATTTATCAGGATACTATAAATTTGGGATTTAATAACAAATCGTGACGTACCAGACCGATTTATAAATGGATCTAACACATCAAGTTTTATTTTTTAATTTTTTTTGGACATAAGTGAAGTCGGACTGACATAGTCGGATTTCACTGACTTTTAATTTTTTTTTAAAAGCTGGGCAGCCTTACTTGCGTTAGTCGTCAATTGATAACTCACACATATTTTTTTTAAATTGATGACTCACACCATTTTTTTTAAATGTAAGCTGATGCAGTTTACTTTTAATTTTTTTTTAAAGTAAGGCTGTCCAGCTTTCTGGTTGACACAAATTTTTTTTTTTTTTTTTTAAATGTAAAGCTGCCCTAACTTAGTTGGGTAGTTAACGTTGCCGCGTCACGTCAGCCTGACTGACTGACGCGACAACATTGAATTTTTTTTTTATTAAAGCTACCCAATTAGGCAACGTTGATTGACATAATGCTGCATGAGCAGCGTGCCTATTTGTCCAGTAAAAAAAAATTGAAATCTAACTGCATCAAAAAATATACAATATCATTTTGTAGTTTTTTTAAGACTCTCAGTATTCTTTCATTTGCTACATTTCATTCTAGCATCCTCTTTCAATATCTCCATTCGTTGAGTTTGCAACTATATCTTATTTTCTCTCTTATGCTGCTAGTTCTTTAAAGAATTTTTTTTTATTATTGTTTTTAAATGTAAAGCTGTCTAGCTAAGTTAGCTTAGTTGGACAGCTAACGTTACCGCGTCACTTTAGTTAGACTGACTAACGCGGCAACATTGAATATTTTTTTTTTATTAAAGCTGCCCAATTGGGCAGCTTTTTTTCCCTTTAATTAAAGCTGCATGAGGCAATGTTGATTGCCACAATGCTACCTCATGTAGCGTTGATTGACACAACGGTCAGCGTTGTGTCAATCTAGACAAGCACGCGTGCCTGTTTGTCCAGCCAAAAAAATTTGAAATTTAACTACATCAAAAAATATACAATATCATCTCGTAGTTTATTTAAGGCTATCAGTATTCTTTCATTTGCTACATTTCATTCTAGCATCCTCTTTCAATATCTCTATTCATTGAGTTTGCAACTGTCTTATTTTCTCTCTTATACTGCTAGTTCTTTAAAGAAAATATTGCAGCATTGTTTTGTTCGTGACTTTCTTTTGAAGTGGAATTACTACACAATTAAAGCCGTGAGCTTCTTTTAAGTGGAGAGATCTCTCAGAATCTTCATATTTATCATCACATATTTTTTCTCTAACTTTCATAAGGTAAGTATATTTAATGATAATGCAAGTTTTATGATATTTAAATTTATATTTATCATTTACAAATATATACTTATTTTTCATATTTAGGTTGTTTAGATTTTAGGTCATTATATTAGTTTTTCTCTATTATATTATATGTCAAGAAAATTTCTTCCAACAACCCAGTATTAAATAGTTTTTTGGTCCCTAAGTTTTGCTCTCTTATATGTGGTGTGATGATATTTGGATACATGTTATGTGAAACATATATAAATGTGTGTGAAATATCTTTGTTGAAGTATATTTCTTTTAGGGAAGTTGAGCCAAATATTACATATAAATAGATTATATGCGAAAATATAACAAAAAAATTATCAAAAAATACTATACATAAACAATATTCTTTTTTTTTTTTAACTTTGATCATTATTTACCATAATTCTACTAGAGTTAAGATCTATATTTTCATAATATATTTAAAAAAAAGAACTACAGATCTTGACACCCTCTGAACTCCATGTTCATTCTCTCTCCTATAAAGGTGCCCAATATCTACGCAAAGACACCCCCCACCTTTCCACGTGTGCATATATAATAATATATATCAAATATATTTATATATTAAAAACATATAAATTATATTGTTAAAAATTGATAAACATAAATATATTTATTTCGTAAAAAATGAAAATGATAAGTACCATTTAAAAAAGAAGTAGCAAATTAATGTAATCAAAATCAAATTTTAATTAATTAAATGAACATCAAATTTTATATTAAAAATAAATAGTAAATGGGTGATTATGTAGAATATAAAAAATAATAAAATGTATATTAAGTAGTATTTTATTATATACAAGTTTATAATAAAAAATTATTATAAGACATAGTAAATGCTATCAACCTAATTATATTTATTAATAAAACTTAAGTTTCTTTAGACTGTGACAGAATTTAAGCATATTTTTTTTAATGTGATATGTATAAAAGATAATAATTTGAACACTTAAAAAAAATAAAGTGATATGAATTTTTTTTGTCAAAAATTTTTTTTATGAGAACAATATTTACAAAAATATTTAATTTAAATTTAAATTTTTTTATGAAAATTTTGAACAACAATTTGTACCAATTTATCAAATTAATTCACCATTCACCATTAATAGTATTTTTTTAATTTGAGAATATAATAAATAAATTATAAGTAATGAAAATAAAAGGTTATATTGGTGGTAATATTATTTTTGGGTGAATTAATAATTTTCATGTTTATTAGTAAATGATAAACAATTTTATATCTTAGGAACAATAATGGATAATAGAAAAGAGTAGGTTTATGTATATGCGAATGGATGGATTTTCAATGGTCCAGACGGGGTAACATTTGAGTCCGACAGTATAAAAATGATAAGTGTTGATCCGAATATTAGCTTGATGCAATTAAAGCAAGTCGTTGGGCAGAAACTTCAACTTCCTCCGAATGAAATTGTGTCAGATTTGGTATATAGATGTCTAGTATACATAAATCCCAATCATGTATTCTGGCAGAAGATTCTGATGTGCAAAGGATGTGGGAAATAAATTCGCAATATTCCACTCAATTAACAGGAGCAGAGTTGTATGCTCATACTTCGAACGTGGAAGTAGACAACCATCTTAAATCACAACCACTAGGGGACTATGTGAGACATACATTCCCATTGAGTAGTAATCAAGTGGATTTAATAGAACATAGATCAAGACTTAGCATGAACTTAGAAAATTTTCATCCATTTGGTCTTTACCCAGATGTTGGCAATAATATACCATCATGTTCGCTTGATCCAACTAAGGATATTTTGAATGACTTTGAGAATGAGGATGAGTATAATTCTTTAATAAATGCTGGTGGTGAGAACAATAATGATGACAATGAAAATGAGGCTAATGATGAGAATTACGAGGGGGGTAATAATGTCCTAGACCCAACGTTACATGTAAATGAACATGAAGAGCCTGTAGCTAATTTCTTTTCACTTGAAAATTGTGAGTTAGCTGTGGATCATGAGTTTAGAGGAACGAGAGCTATTTTACATTTGAACAATAGTCAAGAGTTCTCAATTGGCAAAATTTTTAATAATATCTGTGCTGTAAGACTTGTAGCCAAACTTTACTCTGTTCAAGTTCATCATATGTTCAACGTGTATCATTCAAGTAACAAATATAAAGAATATCGGTGTATAAATTATAGAGCCGGTTGTAACTGGAGACTAAGGGCATGTAGGAAATGAAATAGAATGGACTGGAAGATCACAAGATATGTGGGGTCCCATACATGTTTAGCCATATCATTAACTCAAGATCATCCTAAGTTGAATGCTAATGTCATCTCATCTTTCATAGTGGCGATGGTGACTTATCAACCGGATGTAAAAGTGTCTCAAATAATTGAGCGAATGCAATCGATGTTCGATTACACCGTGTCATATAGAAAAGCATGGAGAGCAAAGCAATTAACACTTGCTATTGCTTTTGGTAATTGGGAGAACTCATACTCATTACTACCTAGGTGGTTAGCTGCTGTCCAACATTTTATGCCTGGGTCATATATAAAAATTTCAAGCAAAACATGTTCACAAACCAATTTTGAAGGGTAGTCATTTGACATGTTTAAGCGTGTATTTTGAGCTTTCAAACCATGTATCGATGCATTCGATCACCTAAAACCCATAATCCAAGTTGATGGAGCTTTCCTGTATGGCAAATATAAAGGCACACTTCTTATGGCCATAACAGAAGATGGTGACTGCAATGTTGTTCCACTTGCATTCGCTGTTGATGAAGGGGAGACAAAAGGTGCTTGGACATGGTTCTTATATCATGTGCGCTAATGTGTCGTTAAGAGGAGAACCGGGATATGTCTAATTTTTGATAGACATCCTTCAATCATGTCTGCAGTTGCAAATGAACAAGTAGGATGGCTTGCACATGGATATCATGTTTTTTGCCTATGGCATGTTACCGCCAACCTTCGTAAAGCACATGGAACGAAATGGCTGAAGGATAAGTTCATAAATATTGGTGAGTATCGATTGCTTTATTCACATAAATTAACATGTGATTATGAAATTAGTTCCCTTGATATGCTTCCATATAATTGAATGGCATCACCACAAATCTGGTGAGCTTCAGTCCCCTTGATATGCTTCCATATAATTGAATGGCATAATCCTGATCGTGTGCTTAGGCAATTTGGTTGTCAACAATCAATACCTCTTACTCCAATTTATTTGGGGAGTTGCCACACAATTCAGCTAAGAGGAAGGACATCAGAAAACTGGATTCAAAAGCACATGGAGTATATTCAATTATGGTTTGGGTGGCATAATGCTATTGTTTAATCACCCATGGCACATGAGGCATTAGATTTGACATCTGAGTATATGCGATGGTATTGGAGGCATACTCGATGGTGGATCCACCCAGCTAGTGCTGCAACTGGTTTTGCGGTAACTATCTAACTAAAATCATTGTCTTCATTTTGTTCTATATGAATAATATCATTATATAATAATGTCTTATTGTTGATTTCAGGTCGATATAGCTGATGAATTAATTTAACTAAGTATTCAAGACCCTTTGCCAATGCTAACTATAGAATATCAACAAAGGGTTATACGAGACCAACAAAAAATTAGAATGACATTAAAAGAACAACACCACAACATGGTCCCTCAGCATGCCCCACCTACAGTTGAGCTACCACGTCTAGTGGTTGTCCAGAGAAGACCAAGTAAGCGACGTGGTGGTTATTTGTTAACTCAACCACCGGTTGCGGCTGAAGAAGAAGAGGAAACAAAATCACGATGTGGTGAGAGATGAAGAGGAACAAAATCCCCAAACCGCTTTTTCTTCAGATATTTTTACCCAATACCATTACATGGCACCATCATCTGTATCCCAATTAAACTCGCACAATTTAGATCAACTCGGGCCATTTATGTTGTTATTGGAGAATTTACCACTTTTTGAGCCTGAATATAACAATTACTCATTTTGAAATAGGTGGACTATCAAATGAAGCTGCACAGCAGTCGATTCCTCATATTGAGTCTCCTGTATTTGATCTAAATACCCCACCAGCTACAACTGTTAACGAGTCACCTAAATTTCAACATGAAGAACTCATAAGATAGGGGCGACCACAACGTGTTCGGAGGAGATCAAGATGTGGTACGGGAAGTCATTATGTATAAGGTAAACAATCTTTTTTTTATAAAAGAAATATTTTTATTTTTAATTGATGTAAAAATTTAGCTTTATTAATTAAACTTCAATAATTACTAATTAATTTGTTAAAATAGTTTATTTAAAAATTAATTTTTTTATCATTTGTATGTTTTTAATTATTATAATACTCACTTATTAATATAATAATATTATTTAACAATTATTATTATTATTCGTAATAATTATTTAATAAATATAATAATTATTCATTAATACTCATTTTATAATTATAATTATACTAATAATTATTAAAATATTTATTATTATAATTATTGATATAATAAAAAAGGGATATTTTAAAAAAAAAATTGCGTCAGTCATCATTTGATGACTAACGCAAATAAGGCTGCCTAACTTTTGGACATCCGTACTTTTAAAAAAGAAAATTAAAAGTTAGTGATGTTGGATTGACTATCGGACTATGTCAGTCCGACTTCACTGATGGTAAAAAAAAATTAAAAAATAAAGCTTGATCTGACACATTATGATTTGTTATCAGATTCTAAATTTATAGTATTCCAGTAAATACTTTTAAAAATAGTGTATTTTGATATTTTTTTTTTTTCATTTGATGCATTTTAATCAAAAAGTCAAAAAGATGAATACACACATAGACTAATTATTTTTGGTGTGAATGTTCATTTAAATCCTTAATGTGCATTGCGCAGAGAACTATTCTAGTTCTGAAAGTGAAAAGCCAACTATGTATGAGATATATATTTGTAGAATTTACAAAGTATGTGCTATAAGCTTAAGTTTTCTTCATATCATAACTTATGAAACGTACTGATATACATAATAATATGAGACACGTACTTCCAATAGCAAGAAAACATTGCACAGAAATTCAATCTCCCATGGCAGAAATAAACAAAAAACACACCCGATCGAGTATGTATGTTTAATGCACAGTGTGCCATTTTGTCTGAAACGAGTCAGAGATCATACTTGCACGTACACCACTCACTTTGAGAACCAGTTCTGTACGTTTGTGCTAATAACAAAGCATCTTTATTTTTTATTGTTCTTAAAACTAAATTCATAGACAACAAAATATTTGATGGTACAGTATAAGGTACCCTCTGCTGACCCCTCCAAAAGATGCCCCAAGAAACCATTGAACTAGACTAGACTTCATATATATAAATCCTAAAAAATTGTTATATATATTACATTGTATTTGTTGATTTCTTCCCCATTTCTCATTACCTTGGCAGAACCGCAGTCCCTTGTCTCCTTTCTTTTGTTAATGTAAGATTCTGGAATAGATCCAATCGAATCAACCCAAGAAGAGAGAGAATTATTATTATTATTATTATTATTATTAATTTGTGATTGTTTATACAGAGAAATCACATGGACACTTGCATCGTGTTGGCCAGTAGATTCAGACAAATGGGCTAATCTGAAGAAGCAAGCAGAGAGACCAGGTGACACAATATTAACTCATGGGGCTGCATTTGCCTGTCGTAGAGGAAGCACAGCTACATCTTAGTGTCCATGTGCTATAAGAATCAATCAACACACACACACATATATACGTTGGCCAGCTATGTTGATTGGTGTTGGCATGTCTTGAGGGTCTACCAGGTCTGTCATGTGTTTACGTGTGTATATGCTTCTGATATTGTTTAATTAATATAAAAAAAGTTGGATTGTATGGATGTGCAAAACCGGAGGGAGTATTTGTGACTGACCAATACTAATGGATCCACCCCTCTGTACTAATGGCGGTGGCTTCTTACAAAAATCAAAACATGTGCTCAAAGTGTTACAAGCATCATCTTCTCAAACTCAATGAAAACATCGTTGGATCAATGAAACAATTGAACACAAGAATGAGTCTGCGATTATCAGATAACTTGGAATATTTGCATAAGAAAAAGAGGTGCAAGAATTGCAACAAAAAGATTGGGTTAAGTGGTAATTTCATATGCCGATGTGGAGATTAATTTTTGTGGAAAGCATAGATACGCAGCAGAGCGTTCATGTACTATGGGTTACAAGCAGATTGGTCGTGAACTTACTAGAAAACAAAACCCACTCTGCAAAGCTGATAAAATAGACCAAAAGATCTAGATAATTTCTTGTTAGATTTTCTTTTTAATAACTGTCTTGCTATTAAATCAAGCTACTGTCAAACATTATTTAAGAGGGAGCTCTTCCAAAAGCATTTTTAGCATTTACACAATCTCATCTCGAACTTAAGACATCATGTTTAAGTGATATTAACCCCTTCCACTATAATCAATATCCATAGGTAATTTTTTATTAGATTTAACTATAACATATATTAAGATTATTTTTTATTTAGCCAAATAATTAATGTTTCTAACTTTGTCTGTTTATCTAAAGAAGAAATTTGCTGGATACTATTTGCTTTGTAATTAAATATACCACGAGTTCATTTACAAAATTAAGAATATCTTAGCTAGCTCATAAAAAAAAAGAATATCTCACATAAATTAGAATTAATCTGTTATATACAGGCAATTTTACAGGCGAAGAGGTTTGGATTTACTTTCATTAAAGAAGATACATGAAACAAAGAAAGAAGAAGGACGCAAAGAAGAGGGGGAAAAAGATGAAGGGCACAAAGAAGATAAAGATCTTGTCATAAAAAGAAAAAGGAAGATGAAGAACTTAGCTAATAAGAAAAACTGAGATCTAATTAATCAGAATGCGAAGAGAAGAAGAATAAAGAATTAACCATTAACAAAGAAAATAGAAAATTGGGGCTTTAAGAAGGATAGAAGAAAAAGGAAGAGGCACAATTCAGGACTTCAGCTTTCTGGATCAAGAGGTAATAGGCTAGGGCTCCATTCTATGATGAGCACCTTCCTTGTAGTGAGTAAGATGCTGATGATCCGGAGTTAAAATTTTTTATTTTGATTTTTTAAATAATTTTATTTTTTTAAAATGATAATTATAAAAGTATCTTTATTTTAAATTCTATATTCAATAAAATAAAAATATATTAAAACTATAATAATAAAATAAAATTAAATCTGGACCATTCAATTTTAATTTAAATAATTCAAATTGTGATGAGTACCAAATATGCTTTGTGCAGGACAATTTTTTTGTTTGATAAAGGAAGAAAGCAAAAGCTACACTAATCAGATACTACAAGGGAATTATATTCATCTGGGTCCACAAAATGCAATCCTGGAGGTCTGAATAAAGCCATCTTTGCAAGACGATCAGTAGCAAAATTATCTTCTCTCCTAATGTATCCAACATCAACCCACCAGTCTCTCTCAAGCATGCCACGACATTCCATAATTAACCCATAGTGATCATGCAAAACCACCTCTCCTCCTTTAATCAACCCGATAGCCTCTGTGCAGTCACTTCGAAGATACACACGTTTGTGACCACAGTCCCAAGCTCGCTTAAGGCCAATGAGACAACCCCACAACTCAACAACGAGAGCATCTCCTGGTTCTAGCTTTAGCATAACAACTTCAAGAAAACCTCCACTATTATTCTGTAATATACTCGCACAACCATTCAACCCATTTAAGTAAGAGAATGCCCCATCTACTAAAACAAACACCCCACCCTCCTCACTTAAGTTTAAATCACTAACTTCTTTCGGGGTCCCTTTGATCCTAGTCATCTTCAAACTCGTCCGAGCCAACTCAAAACTAGTGACTATAGCTCTAGCTTTACTGACAATAACATTTGTAGAGTTATTAACATTACCAAATATCTTGTCGTTTCCCCTCTTCCATAATAGCCAACAGATGGCCACGAACAATTCAGCCCAGCTTCTCACATCAGTGCTAATATTAACGGTAAGATTGAGACGACACCATTCCCACGCATTACAACTGAAAAACTTGGACATTATACTTGGTTTGATTAGAGTCAACCAAATATTCCTCGTATTAGCAGTCACGCAAAACATGTAACATATCTTCATTACTCATACTGCACCAAACATAAGGTTCCACACCCCCCAAACCTCTTCTCCTCCTTTCATCATTCGTTAAGAGCCTACCCTGAAGGGTGAGCCAACAAAAAGTTTTACACCATTGCGGGAGTTTCAAGTTCCATACCTTACTCCAAACATGATGAATATGCCCATGATAACTATTGAGAGCATTATAGGCTGATTTAATGGAGAAATCTCCATGTTTTTCAAGTTTCCAATGTACCTTCATTTGGCCCTTAGAGTCATAGAGTAGATCCATGCCTTCTCTAACTTTATCACAGTTGTTTTTAATTCCTTGCCAAAATTTGGATCCAGGCCGATCTTTATTTATACTAGGCATTAAATCATTACCAAATTGATATTTGCTTCTAATAACTCGGGCCCATAAAGCATCCTTACTTTTAATTAACCCCCAACCCGCTTTCATCATGAAGGCTTTATTCTGAATTCTTGCATGTCTAATACCTAGACCTCCTTGCCTCTTTTCTCTGCAAACCTCATCCCACGCCACCAGATGAATCTTCTTCTAGTCATTAGTGGATCCCCATAAAAAACTTCTAGCATTCTTGTTTATTTCATCACAAGTAGTCAGAGGAAGATTGCACATTTGCATTGGGTATAAAGGGATAGCTTGAACCACAGCAGACACTAAAGTGTTCCTTCCTGCCAAGGAAATAGAATTGACCTTCCAAATTCCCAAACGAGATTTTACTTTATCGACCACATACTGATATGTATCTTTCTTGACTCGGTCATGATGAAGAGGAACCCCTAAATATTTACCAAGGTCCGCAATTCTTGTAAAGCCTAGTTGTTGACTAAGTTGCGTAGCTCTATTATGATTCACATTATTTAGGAAAAAGACCAGCGTTTTGCTCTGACTAACCTTTTCACCTGACAAATGACAAAACTTCTCTAAGCATCGATTAATAACTTCCACTTGATCCAAAGAGGCCTCAGCAAACATAATAAGATCATCTGCGAAAAAGAGATGAGAAAGCGGAGGTCCGTCCTTGGAGAGACGGATAGCCTTCCAACAACCACAATGTAACCCCTCTTGGATAAGATGAGCTAATTTTTCAATACAAATAAAAAACAGATAAGGAGAAATTGGATCACCTTATCTTATACCCCGAGATGGGGTAAACTTTCGAGATCTACTACCTTCCCAAAGAAACTGCATGTCTGGAGAAGAAATACACTGCTGAATCAAGTTGTTTAAAGTCAATGGAAATTTTAATTCTTGCACACATTTTATAATGAAATCCCACCATAGCCTATCATAAGCTTTTTTCAAGTCAATTTTGATAGCCATAAAGCCCTTCTTTCCCTTCATCATTCTCATTGAGTCAATGACTTCTTGAGCAATAATAATATTATCTGATCCCACCCTCCCCAGAACAAATCCACATTGGTTGGGAGAAATCACTAAAGGTAGAATACCTCTAATTCTATTAGCAACCACTTTTGTAATAGTCTTATAGATCACGTTACGAAGACTAATGGGGCGGAAATCCCTAATATTTTCAGGGTGGTCCTTCTTGGGGATGAGAACAATAAATGTTTCATTAATACCTTTAATAACTGTAGGGTTCCTGAAAGCTTCCTGAACCATAGAAATCACCGAATCCCCCACAAATTACCATTGGCTTTGATAGAACAAAGCATTGAAGCCATCCGATCCTGGTGATTTAAGAGCACCCATGTTAAAAATAGCATGTTTAATTTCTTCTCTTGAAGCCATATCTCCCAGATTATGTAACAAATCCATATCAAGAGTCGGGTAAGAGTAAACGCAAGAAACTTCAGCAACCGGGCCTCCTTCATCACGGAAAAGATTTTCATAAAAATTGAGAGCTAACTCCTTTATGTCCTCATGATCATAAATCCATTCTCCCATGTCATTTTGAATAGCTTCAATTTTGTTTCTCTTTTTCCTGGCATTCACTCTTGCATGGAAATATTTGGAATTTTTATTCCCCAAAAAATACCAATCACATTTTGCTTTCTGAGCCCAGTTAAGATCCTCTTGAATCAAAATCTCTTCAAGATCTTTCCATAGCTTTTGCAAAAGAAGGTCCATGGATAGTTTATTAAAACAAGTATGGGAAAAATAATTCAGGCCCTCCAACCTATTAAGAATATGCCTCTTCTTCCTGTCCAGAGACCCATAAACATCATGACTCCACTTCTTTAAATCTGCTATGAATTGATCCAAATTAACACACCAGTCAGAATTTCCATGCCACATTTCCTTAACAAAACTAGCAAACTGATCATGCATAACCCAAGAAGCAAGAAACCAAAAAGGAGAACCCCTACGAATTTTCCGGTTATTATTGTGATCCAAACGAAGAAGGAGAGGGTGATGGCCTGATTTAAAATAAGGCAAATGAAGTACAGACACCTCGGGATAAAGATTAAGAAATTCATGGTTTACCATAACTCTATCTAGACGGCTTTCACTTCCACCTCTCTTCCAAGTAAAAAAAGGCCCTTGACATCCCAAGTCAATCAAAGAGAGATCATCAACCCACGCAGAAAATTCTCGGTCAATGAACGTGCCTGATCGTAAAGAAGATCTGCGTTCCTGCATCTTCAAAGTACCATTGAAGTCTCCCCCAATACTCCAAGCTCCATTGACTGTAGTACTTATAGCTCTTAAGGCATTCCAAACCACTCTTCTTTTTATAGGATTGGGATTAGCATAAATAGTAGTGAAGAAGGATTTAATGTTCCCATTAGTCAAACACATATGAATAAATTGTTCATGGGAACCAAGAACTTCAAATTTCCAATCAGCATTCTTCCATAAAACCCAAATATCTCCACTAAATCCATACGCATCCACCAACTCAAAATTATCAAAACCAAGTTTCTTAGCTATCTGATGAGCTTTATCACCACTTAACCGAGTCTCCACAATAGCAAGGAAATCCAGATAGTGTTTTTTTGAGAGTTCCCTAATTAAACCTGGAAACGATTTCGCACCCGTTCCTCTACTATTTCAAAACATAAAATTCATGGAGACAGAACAAGAGGGGATTCTTTGCTTTTAGGCCCCTTAGAACAATTGCCTTTCTGATGTTCACTATTATTCCCACCATCTTCCTTCGTAGAGATGTCCTCCAGAACACTAACGAACTCAACAACCATAGTAGCCTTCTCATTCTCGTTTTGGACAGCATCAGGACACGCTAGTTTAGTTGAGGATGAAATGGTCTCTAAAGGAGAGTCTTCATTCTGGCCTATTAGCGCATTGAAAGGATTGGAAGACAAGATATCACTTGCCTTATTTACACCACTATTACTCATCCCATCATCCATACGGAGCCCACTAGGAATTTGTCCTTTCCCACGTGCCAACATCTTAGTAATCTTCCTTCTCACTCCTACCACTGGGACCCACTCTTTTTTTTTAGATACCTCTTTCCCAAATTTACGTGTTTCAGAATTATTTCTAGGAGAGAATTTTGCATGCATATCAGGAACATATAATCTCACGTCCCTCTGACTATGAGAATCTTGCAACTATCGTCCTTCCCGATTCTCCTGCATAACCTTAGCCATATATCCCTCATTCCTCCCCGAAATCCCCGAGCCTAACATTATTCTCACCGGTCTCCAAACTAAGTTCCGTTCGCCGAGCACCTCCATGACCGGAAACCTCTCTCCATCCTCCTCCTCGTTAGAGTTCCCCTCCTCATGCATTCTCTTTTGTGACTCATTGGTTTCACTTCCATTCCCACCACTCCCTTGATTCTTACCCTCAATGGAGGCTGTAGCCTTTTTCTTATTTGTCAAATCCTCTCTCGCTTCATCCGTGCAGCCCATGCGAACGTGCTTCTCCATACATGCTTCATGACGGTGACCATATCTTCCACATCTAAAACACACAAGGTGTAATCCTTCATATTCAACATAACAGTTTTTCCCAAATATAGATGCCGCCGGCTTTCAGATCAAGTTCAACGCATATACACGTGTATCGTCCCCTCGTCATCAAATAAGTGATTGAGTCCACCTTAAGTGTTTTCCCAATCAATCTTCCAATCTTAGTCAAACTCTCAGCATTGAAAAATCTAGAGGTAATAAAGGGATCCGTACCCAAGCTGCTATTTTGTGCTGCATCTCTGCACACCATGGATTGAAGTTCGATCTTCACCTTTGCACAAGTAGATAATGATCGGCTAACATCCATGGACCATCAAAATAAACATATTCCATATCCTCATCACACCTAAACGAAACCACAAAGTAGTCATTATCCAAATCCCTGACCTCATACTCTTTCTTAGTCTGCCAAAGTCTCTTCAGTCTCACCTTCATACCCCATATAGGAATATTTTTCCCCATAAGTTTAATAATCAAGGATTTCCTCCATGGAGCACATCACCATTCATACTCCTCTTGTGTTACCACCAAGGTTGGGATATGATCATCGTCTCCTTCCTCCTCTGTCCTCTCTAATGATCCCGAAGCTTTACCCACCCCCTCCTTGCCGTCTCCAAAAAAACTCTTTAGGTTCTCAATGTGTTCTCTCCAAGCCTCCTCGAAAATATTACTTCCTCTTCCATCCTTAAGATGATTTTCATGCCCTGTACTTATCAATTTATCACGATAGGACAGGCCAGAATCCTCCTTCACCTTCTCGCTATCCACACCATCATCAGGACGAACTTTTTTTTTTATTTCTCTCCCTGCCATCACCATCCTCCGATCCACCGCCACCTCCGTTCTCCCCTACTCATTCGCCTCTCAACATTGCTTATTTTCCTTACTTTGGTAGGTTGGGACTGCTAGGGTTGTTTTGGGTCTTCTGATTTCTCAACATTGCTTATTGTCCTTAGTGTTGGAGCTCCTACACTTACTCAAAACATACACAAAAAAGAATAACAAAATAATTATGGAATTGAAAAGCAAAAAAGTAAATTGAAATCGTTGAAATTGAATTTCAATATCTTCTTTTTGTGTATATGGATTTCAATAATTTTAAAAATGTATTATTAGCTGAAAATAATTTTGAAATTGTATAAAAGAAGAAAAAATGTGAAGAGTGAAAGAACACTACAAATCTATACATATATGCTGGATATCACAGAATCCAGCTTTTGGATTTGGTTTCTGGAAATAAGATTTTCCGATCTTGCTTTTTATATCTATTTATTTTTAATTTTGTTAAAATTATATAAATATGTTTTTAATAGATAAATATCAGATATGTTTATTTTAAAATACATAATTTTTTATGGAAAAAGTCTTTTGTATATTAACTTAACCTTTTTTGTAACATTTAGAATTTATTTAAACTATCAATGAGCGTTGAGCTATTAATTCTAGTGGTAAAGCTTAAAAATCATTTAAGTACGATGATTCAGGGTCAAGATTGAACGGATGCAGAAGATGATGTTTTTAGGAGAGTTTCAACAGTCCAACGCAACTCAATTAGAATTAGTCGGGGCCTAAAATAATGACCGGATACCAAATGATTTTACTTAAAAAAAACTGCACCCTACTTTTCCTTCTGACAAGTCTTTTTTATGACTTACTCATCAAATGTTTTTAATATATTGTTCAAATTTCACATTTAGGATTTGTAAAAATTTCTATTTCATTTTCTTAAGCCCTCTCTTTTTCCATCAGTTACTGTCTTATTATTTTAACTCTTTCTATATATTTTTTTATTATTTTAAAATTTTATTTCCGTAAACGAACGCATCAATTTTCAATTTAAGAAAAATACATTTGAATTAATGAAATAGAGAGATAGAGAGAGAACGAACCTTAGGGTTAGTGATAATGGGGAGTGGGATCTGATCAGGTCAACTGAAAACTTTTTTATTGCCAACCAGGTCAATTAAAGGCTTGATTTCCCATGAAGTGGTTCTGAAGATCATATGGCTATGATGCCACCAAACCATGACATTAGCCATGGGCTCCTGCGACGTGAACTTGTACCCTCTCCATGTCCCTGAATCGAATTCTACTTCAAATATTAAGTAATACTAGTTGTAAATTGTGATAAAAATCATATTAATTAAACCTCTGGTACCAAATGAGAGAATTATTTAAAAATCAATCTAGACCCTTGATCCACATCTAACCATTAGAATTTTCAATAGAAATCAAGTGAGAGATTATCAAATTGGAGAGAATCCAAATGCTACAAATTAATGTATAAAGTAAGGGTTTCCTCCATGACCTGAGTCTTAGCTAGCAAGCAATTGTGCCCTCTTTTTTCCAGTTGGATGAGTTGACAGGTCATTCAGGTAACCTAAATTAATTCTCATGACCTTCTTCCAACTTCCCATATATATGTGGGTGCCACTTGAGGATCATATCCAACCCAATGTAAATTTGCTTCCATTTACCTCCTAAAAGATGTAGATGACAATAACATCATAAGCATTGCATTGAGTCACAGAAGGATTATTGTTATATATGAAGAGTTTTATTAATTTCAACCTAGATCTCACCACTAATTAAACAAGCATCTTAATATAATCGTACATGTATAAGTTCAATATATGGTAAAGAAGACATTAAAAGTGAGAGAGACAATTATATGATTTAATTCCTAATTAAGGACCAAAAAATAACCCACAAAGTATTTGGATGCATAGATATTAAAGTCCAAAATCTCTGAAAAAGTTGAATTATATATGTGCAAAAAAAATCTAAGCGAGTTCACCAAGATATAACCTCTTTACAAACTCTGATTTTATAAATTGTTGGCTGCATGAATGATTGCTGAATGCCATAAAATAAGAAGTAAACGTTGTGTAATTATTTTTTTTTTAATTTAGGTGGTTGGATGAGTGGCGAATGATTAACTAAAGAAATGAAATTGCTTCCCCTGACACAAATAAAGGTGTGGGTAGGAAGCAATAAGTTCGTTAAAACTTCAGCCTTCTTCCCCACTCAATTCATCTAAATATATACTAACTTCTTAACACCACACAAAATGTTACTACTATTAATCAATCATTTGTGAACAACAAATTAAAGTACCATGAAAAACAATTGGTCAGTATTCAGAGTGAATGAAGCTTACCTCTTTGATAAATGCGAGAATAAAAATGTACGTATAGACAACATAAATATGGGCAAATGGAAAGAGTAACCTTTGTCGAGTCATAACAAAATATGTTATTGTGAACTCTTCAGCCGTGTGTCGAGCCACAACATGCCCAACCTATAAAGGTGTAATCATCAAGTCTCCCACATCCAATAAGTTACAAATATATAAGGAAACAAAGCCAAATACAAGCAAGCATACCTTGCCTGCAATAAGAGTTGCAACCTCTGCATCACTTGTAAGATGCTCAAGCAAACTAGTAAACACCACAATCTTTCCACTCGAGTTGGAGAACGCATCAACAGCAGGATCATTAACCACGAACACCTCCCAATTCAATCCTTAATTTCAAATGTAATGTGGCAGGTTGTGACCTTTGTTTCTTAACCTTTTCTCTGCCCAGTTGAACCCACTTGTGACTTGTCAACATGAATCTCTACCTCACAGTAACATTTCCTTTCATTCTCTCCTTCTATCTCAGACAAAGCTTCCAATGTCTTATGCTCATTCTCTTCATGTGTGGTGGTGAGCTCTGATGCACAACCACTCCATACTTGCTCCTTCCTCAACCCTCTCTGCAACACATCAATTATGTCCTTAGCTATTGTTCTTACCCTAATGCTTGCAGGTTACGTAGTAGGGAAAATACCCTAGATTCGGGGACAAGAATTAAATGAGGTCACTTAGCATAAGGAATAATTTCCAAATTTTCATAGTATATAGTGATCACCAAACAAAATGGCACAATGAAGAATCCGGCAAGAAACTGTCGAATCAGTCCTCGTGGCTTGTTTTGTACCGATCCACACAGTAAAATCTCCTAGCCCCAGCAAGAAATGGATTGGATAAGTTCTTGTTGACTCCACCTCGTAAACCTAATCCCTGTGATATAAAATAATATGACGAAAACCCATAAAAAATTACCTCCTTGCCATGCAGAAGTCAATTATCTTGGCTGCAAATTTTGGTTTTTGGACATAATCCTTGAAGAGAAACTGCGAAAAGTGTCGAAGGCAAGCTTTCCTCTGCTGTAGGACAGAATATGAAATTTCCAGCTCAGACTAGAAGAATGTACTGTATAAAGCACTGCAATAGGAAAGGAAACAAATTTTGTATTAAGCCAAAAATACATAACTTCATGTCCAAAAAGTAAAACACCAACTAATCACTTTATAGCAGAAAATTATAGTAGCAAGATAAAGCTTTGTACCATAAAATTATGACATCAAATCAGAACTTTATAGCAGCAAATTATGTATAGAAACCAGAGAATGGACAATAACAAAAACTGAAAAAAATATGTCCAAAGATAGACCAACGCACAAAGCAAAGCCTAACGAAAATTCTTATCCAGTCTTAATGTGTCAGGTGATTTTTCGGGCCATCGTGCAGAATCCGAGATCAAAACGGCTTCCTCTGCACTTTTCCCGATGCTCGGTTTGAGAAATTGTTCAAGTTAAATTTTAAATTTCAAATTTAATATTTTAATTGAAATTTCAATTAAAAAAAATAATTAAATCAAAATCGTTGAAATTGAATTTCAATAATTCTTTTCTTCAATACTTTTAAAATTGTATTGTTAGCCAAAAACTAGTTTTAAGATTGCGTAAAAGACGGGGGAAAAAGGTGAAAATTGAAAGAATAGCAAAAATCAATGTATATAAGCTGGATATAGAATCCGACTTTTGGAATGGGTATCGGACCCCTTTATTTAAACTTCTAAAAAAGATAATTTTTAGATTATTTAAAATAATTTTTAGATTATTTAAAAAAATGATTAATTATGTAGAGATTTTTGAAAAAAAAGAAATTATTTTGTATTTGGTTAAAATAAAAAAATCATTTTTAAATTGTTTAGCAAATAAAGAAAAAATATGAATTTATATTATAATATTTCTATGGGGTAAAATATTGTTATTTTTGTAATTTTAAAAATTATTTTATTACACCCTACCTCTTATATTTTTTTCTTTCATATACTGTAATTGTTTTTTTTTTTCAAAAGTCACTTAGAGTAAAAATTACTTTATTGCACTCCACCTCTTATATCTTTTTCTCTCTCATACACAACAGTTGTTTTTTTTTATTTAGAAGCCACTTAGAGTAACTTCTTAAAATAAGTGGAAAAATTTTTTTTTTCAGATTCTGATTATTTTTAAAAGTTTAAACAAACACCCTAAAAAATTTTAAAAATATTTTTTATATGAAAAAAAGTCATTTTGGCATAAAAAATTTGAAACAAACAGGCTCCTAATAAGACTTTCGGATCTTGCTTTTACAATTATATAATTATGTTTATTTTAAAATAAATAATTTTTTTAAAAGCAAAAAGTCTTTTATATATTAGCCCTTTTTTCCTTTTTTTTTCCTTTCTTTATATTAGGAATATACACCAACCATACCCTCATTTCATCACCTAAATCAGCTTCTTATAATTACATCAATTTAATTTTTAATGACTACAATTTAATTAACATAAATGTATGTTTCTTAAAATTAAAGTACTTAATAAAATTAAACTGATATATTTTAATAAATGTGTCCGTGTACGTCTTATATATATATATATACCCCTATATATATATATATTAAATTGATTAGCACAAAATTTGATACATGGACACTTCTTTAAATATTTGTTTGAAATACTATTTTTGGCCCAATTATTTTTTTGAACAGGATTGGCCCAATTATTTGAAATACTATTTTTGTGTGTGTGTGTATATATATATATATATAATAATATAAGGAATAAATAACTAATTATAAAAAAGTATTATTTTGAATTTTAAAATTATATTAAAAATATTTCAATGAATTTGGGAGACAAATATTCATAAAATGTGAAAAATTGAAATAGATAAGCATGTGGATGGACTAAATTAAATAACATGATTCAACTAGGTTACTTTTAAAATTTAATTTAAATTATGATGGTGAACAAAATCTTTCTTGGATAAGATATATTTACAATTATTTAAGTCTAATTTAGACACTCCATGCTCAAGCTAGCCCTATAAATAAATCCCACGCCTCTCCAAGTCTCCATCACTTGCAAATTGTAATTGGGATCGTTATTGGATTAGAAGGAAAGGATTAATGAACTAGGGGTAAGGTTGTAGAATTTGAATTTTTTTAAAAAATAAATAGCTTCACGTTTAATATAAAAATTAAATCTAATAAATTTTACGGTCTAAAAATATTAATGAATTTGAAGCTTTCATACATGGTAAGACTAAATAATCATATTCATATCTATAGGGAGAAAATGATTTTTCTTTAGAAATTTAATAAAATTTAGTACCTATTATTTTGTTTTACTTTTATATATATATATGTTAATATTACTGCTCAATTAGTAAATTGTAATTTTCTATTCCAAGAGTAAAAGTTAAAAGTTGATTAAGTTGTAAAAAAAAGGACACTTACACTTTATTTATTTTTTGGAGTTCTAAAATTAGCTCACATTTATTAGTTTTAAAAATAACAAATAATTTCAATTAATAATTATTCAGTTATAATAATTACTTTAAATTTAACAAAATACTTTAATTTGGGAAATAGATGAAGATAATTATGATGATTTTTGTCCACTATAAAGGATTAAAGAGCTAGTGTTTTATAATTTATTTTTCTTCTAAAAATACAAATAAAATATAATTAACAAAAAAAATTTATTGTCTCAAACCTATTTCACTATCCAATTTATTCATTGCGCGAATTAATGCATATGCTAGTACATAATATTTTTTTGTTGGCAAACAAAAAAGTTTTGCATCCTATCCATACTTTCTCTCCATATCACTTTCTATATACAATATCATCTGCTCATTTTGATTTAGGGCCCGTTTGGATTTCAGTTAGTTAAAAATGAGTTTTGATAAAATTGGTTTTGTAACGTAGTTATGATAAAAATTGATTTTTGACTAACGTGTTTATATTTGGATGATTTATTTAAAAATTAGTTTTGACAGAACTCATAATTTTTCTCTAAATTGAGTTTAAACTCTATCCCATGATTAATTTAATTTACTTGGACTAAAATTTAATCTGTATTTATTTAATTGAGAACATAATATATCTGATATAACATTTTTTTACAGGTCATGATCTATAAAAATTAAAATTTTGAAGGGATATTTTAGTCAATAGATAGGATAAATTTTATGAAAATATTATTTTCCTAATTTTTCTATTTTTTCTCATTTTTATTGATCTATTTTTATTTGTCTTGAAAATAAATATAGGAAAAAAATGAATAACCAAACCAAAAAGCAGCAAATGTATTACTTCTCCTTCAACTCTATTTTCACCCAAATTCACGGCAGCAATGCAACTGATTTGAAGACCCAAACATTAATAAAAAATTGGGAGAATTGGTTTGCGGCTAGAACGTGGTTTCTGAAGGAGAACCAAACGGAGCCTTAAATGGTAGAAATCACTTATTGTTATTTTAAACAAAACATATTATTCATTTTAATAATAATAAAAATAAGGATTACATATTACTTTTAGGAAAATTCTACTCATAATAATAAATACAAACTATTAAATCAAATATATTATTCATTTATAGACTATTTTTTCAATTATTCAATCACAATCAATAGAATTAATAGAAGAGATTGCCTATAAAGAGAGATATGGAAAAGATCCAAATTAAAACAAAAAACACATAACTTTTTTTTGTGACAAAAATTAAGGTTCAAAAAATCGGACTGGGCTTTGAACTAGTTAAGACATTGTTTTAATGTTCAATGGTTTAGCCATTGTTTAACCGAAATTAAACCGATGATAATAAATTAAATAATTTTTTAGTTTTATACATTGTATAGAAAATAAAAAAATATTATTAATAAGTTTCACAACTTAATATTAAAATCTAAATAAGTTAATATTCATTTGTAAATATATTTTAAATTCAAAATAGTCCATTAATATTTTTTCATATTATTTATTAAGTAAATTTATCATTATTAATAATTATATATCATAATAATGCTTATACAATATTATAATATAGAAAAAAAATTATATAAAAAATAATACTATTTAGTACTAAAAATAATATTATTTTATTTTTAAAAAATTAAAAATTTTTAAAATAATTTTTAAAATAATTAAAAAATAAACTGGTTCAAATGGTTCAAAACCGATTTAACCGATTTTCCTCCGGTTCTGGAAAGGAGCGGTCGAGATCTATGATCGGACTGGACTTGACACTGGAACCAGTGAAACCGGCTGGTCCGTTCCAATTTTTTGAACATTGAAAAAAAAACATAACTTTTTATTCCAGCTGCTTAATGTGATTCTCGTTGTAACTACACTAAACATCATAATTTTAGACTTGCTCGTAAGATTTCAAATTACTTGATCGATCGTATGGATAGGAGGTATCAGACCATCGATGTTGATCTCTTTGGATGTTACTCCGAACAGGGCATATTACTCTGGCCCACCAACCGCAGCTGGGACACATGAACTCACTCACCCTCAAATGGCGTATTCTACTAACTTATAAAACTCACTCTTCCCTTTGATTAAATTAAGCCATGAAGATGAACCGATTCTTAAGAAGACTTGATTTCCACTAAGCAGGATGGTAGGTTCCAACTAGATTTGTTCTTGCTCACATACTCATTTTGAACATGTGATGACCATCCAAGATCAATATACGAACTACTACCAACATGAGCCAAAAGCAGAACCATTTCGATTGATTTGTACAAAAGATGCAACAGACAAGCACTGGCTAGAGAAAGGATGATTGCTATAAGCAAATGTTCTTGATGGTCAATTTAGAACGTCTGACTAGTAATTCTAGTAAGCCAATCTGTAATATATGTCCAGAATCTACGAGCCAAGTAAAATGATAACTGATCGACAAAAAGCCTAGGTGATCTCGTGCCTGGTGACTTGAAAATCCAGCATAAACGGTAAATTCAGTGTATGTAGTTAAAGTCTCAGTGCTCATTTGATTTTTAGTTAATCAAAAATGAATTTTGATGGAATTGGTTTTACAATATAGTTATAATAAAAATTAATTTTGGAATAATGTGTTTATGTTTGAATAATTTATTTGAAATTTGATTTTGATAAAACTCATAATTTTTTTTTAAATTGAATTTAAATTCTATCCTATGATTAATTTAATTTATTTAGATAAAAATTTAATCTGTATTTATTTAATTAATAACATAATATTTATGATGTAACATTTTTTTACAGGTTATAGTCCATGGAGATTAAAATTTTGAAAAGATACTTTGATCATTAAAAATGAGAAATTTTATTAAAATTTTATTTTTCCAATTTTTTCTCATTTTTATTTTACTTTATTTTAATTGACACGTAATTAATACTCAACCACAGTCTCCAATGAAAGATCTTCATCTAAGTTGCCAAGACTCCATTTCCAACTACAACTAATTTTCAAACGGAGAAGTGATAGGATAGCCAAACAACTACTTTTCACCGGAAAATTGGTTTTGGACTCAAAAATGGTTCCAAAAGCAGATCCAAACAGGCCATTAGAGGGTGTTCTTGGATTCATCTCCGAAGCTGACAACCCAATGAGCATCAGAATAATTATTCACCTGCTTAGGTTGCACTGACTCCATCCTTTGACATTGCCCCTTTTCTATCAAGAATTGCTTGTAGTTGGTCATCTTAGCAGGGGCAGAAAACACTTTATTAGTCGGCGCAGGAAGTAGTGGCATCAATACCCTTGCAACCTCATGCATGGTAGGCCTCTCAGAAGGGTTTCTTTTCTTGCATAGCAGGGCAAGCTGAAAGGCCTTCTTCACACGGGCCAGATCCAGGCAGGTTACAGAGACCTCTGGATCCACAGCCTCCATTACAGTGTTGTTATCTGCCTTGGACAATATCTGCGAGTCAATTTTAAACATCAAATCATTGTATTCACCATTTAAATCAGCAAAATGCAGCCTGTCGCAATCACTAGAACATATGGATTTATGTTCAATGAGAATAACAATACGCGCGAGTGCGTTGCCTTTGCCTACATTGTATAAACATACCACATTATACTAGATATGACTCGAAGAATACTCAAGGTCATTGCTGAAAGCTGGGTAGGTGGGTACAAAAGTACCAAGAAATAAGTTACAAAAAGAGAAACATACCAGTTGTAGCAAGTTAGACTCATTATCTACTGCTTTCTTCCCAGTTAGTAGCTCAAGTAGAACAATGCCAAAGCTATAAATATCTGATTTTTCATTCAGCCTAGAAGTCCGGGCATACTTAGGATCAATATACCTGATGGTTCCAAGTACATAAGTTGATGCACGAGTTCTTGTTGTTGATATGCTTTTTGCAATACCAAAATCAGAAAGATGTGGCTCAAAATTCTCATCCGGCAAAATATTTGAAGAGTTGATATCCCTGTGAATAATTCAAGGGTTGCAATCATGATGGAGATAAGCAAGACCTTCCGCAGCACCAATAGCAATCCTCAATCGTGTTTCCCAGTCAAGTTTTACCTTCTTCAATGGACCTGTCAGATGAAGCAGTTGAAGCTATAAATTACTTCTAACCAATCTGTGAAAGATTTAAATAGGGATCAACTTCTCTGACAATGAGCACCGTATATTTCATTTTTACGATAAGAATAGTTATGGAAGAAACTAACCATGAAGAAGATCCCACAGAGAGCCATGCTCCATAAAGTCATAGAATAGGAGATTTCCATTGGGAGTTAGTGCATAACCATGCAAGGTGACAAGGTTTCTATGTCTGATGCTGCCAACAGTCTCAAGTTCTGTTTCAAACTCTTAAAAATTGTGTGGATGCTGGTTGTAAAGTCGCTTAATTGCAATTGGTTGGCAACCTTTCACATTACACTTGTATACTGTACTAGAGGCACCATACCCTATGATATATTTCTCACTCAGATTCTCCGTAGCTCTCATTATATCATCCAAGGTATGAATTGCCATATCCATATGTAGAATTACAAGTTTTGGGGGACGTGAAAAAGGGGGGAAATAAAGAACAAAACAGAAATGAAAATTTGTGCTCACATTAAAATCTTATTTAAAAAACAAAATTACTTTTACATGCCTTGCCCCAATCTGCTAGATCCTTTCATCAAATGCTTTGAATGACTGGATCTATAAATAGCAATAATGACCATTACCAATAATGTGATGATACCCATTGTGAGAAAAAGAACTGCAGCCCTAGAAAAAATCACTGAAAAAAAAACACTGTATCACTGCTCGTAGTTGTCTAATTGCACTAACATGAGTTCTATAGTTATATATATGAATTACACATATATGCAGAAATAGATTGAATGAATGTGACATACCTTGGGATTTGGGTCTATAAGGACCACACAATGATCCTAACATTTTTCCACATAATAACGGATTTCCAATGAAACTGCAAGACACCACATTAAATGTCACTGGTACATGAAAATGGAAAAGCTGTAAAGGATTAGTTTTATTCACAATACCTGTCTGCTGAAAACCGTGAAAAATTCCTCATAGGAGGAATAGCTCCAGATAAATTATTGTATGAGACATTTCTAGAACATGGAATCAACAAACGTTAGAAACAATCCCCAAAAAAGGGTTGAAAACAATTGACTGATCATCGGGTGTTCATACAAGGAGGAGAGACTCAGGCAATTAGCAAGATGATCTCAAATTTTCTCATGTAAAACATTGTTGTTCAGTATCCTATTGAAATGTTCCAACAAATGAAATTCATGAATAGCTGCCCCCATGCAAACTCAAGGCAATAAATAAAGTAGAATTCACTTTCTGGTTATCTTACAGAGACGCAAGGTTCTGCAGCTGACCGATTTCCTCAAGGATACTACCTGAAAGATTGTGGTACGAAATATCACTAGGAGTAAAAACAAATAGTTAAAAACAAAATAAAATCAGAATGGCAAGTCAGCTCGATCAGTTTTATTTTTACACAGCAATAGAACTTTACATAATCTGTATGCTTCTCAAATTCCCAAATTCAGTAGGTAATGGACCATCAAGTAGGTTATGGCTCAGCTTCCTGCACAAACATAGCATAGAGATATCAACAGCGTTCCAGCAAACTGAGAAAATGAAACGAACAATTTCCATAAATGCAACATCTGTCTTACAAGGTCAGGAGATGCTCAAGGTCACCAACAGATGCTGGAACCAGACCTGAAAAATTATTGCCTGACAGATCCCTAAACATTAAAGAGAAAACAGGCCAGCAAATATTGTAATTAATCAAAACATAAAATTTAACTTTTAAACTTATAGCGTATCAAGATTTATGACATAGCCAAGTTCAGCAGGAATTCCCCCTTTAAAGTTGTTAGCAGAGAGATTTCTGGAGATATAATAAAGCTTTACTACAACTTCACAAATAATGGGAGAAATTGAGGAAGGGACAACAAAACAAGGCTAGCACAGGTATGTCACAACATACAGGCAAGTCAAACTCTCAAGGGTTCGGAAACTCAGAGGAATGGATCCACTCAAGTGATTACCATGCACATTGCTGAAAAAAGATATACAAATAAGAGACTAAAAGAAAAAGGATTCTGTTTTTAAAAAGGGTTCCACTATTCTCTTGAGAATTTAGAAATCTTACAACTGATTCAAGGTTGTGCAAGAGCTGATGTCATGAGGAATAGGTCCCTCAAGATTAATGTGGCAAGATTCCTGAAAGGTGGCAATATAAGCCCCTTAAAATACAGTAAATTGCATAGAACATGAGATAAAATGAATAAAACTCACAATTCAAACAAATGTTCAAGCCTACCATGTTCACCAGGAATTCTGCCAACTAATTGGTTGTCATTCAATTGCCTGAAAGACAAGTTTTTTCCCAAAATAAATATCAAATAAAAAGTGATCAATCATAATCCATACAGAAGTTGAAAATCAACTTACAGATAACTTAATTTAGACATATTGTCGAGTTCTGCTGGTATAGGACCAGAAAGCAAGTTTCCATGGAGGTACCTGAATAATCATAGTGCTAAGACTAATCATAACAATTAATTTTAAAGACAACATGTTCAGGCTTGGTAGCACTCACAGCTTGCCAGTAAAAGATAAATTGCCAAGTATTGGAGAGATAGGTCCCACCAGCTCATTCTCACTCAAATCCCTGAAAGAAAGCATAAGATAAATGTACCACACCCAAATAGAAAATAAGACCTCTGTAATCTTCCCAGTTAGCCTATTACCTTGAAGCGACCTAGGAAAAAAGTTATTGACCTAATTAGACTCCAACCCAACTGACAGGATTCCATGACAAAAAAAAAGCCAATGATTTGCAGTTAAGTAACCGTAGAACTAAAAAGTAGAAGTCCACAGCCAAATAAACTCACAAAGTCGCAACTTGCAGGAATCCAATGTTGTAAGGAATTTCTACACTGATCTGATTATATGATTTATCCCTAAACATTTATCACATGATAAAATGATAAAATGGAGACATCACAAATGTAAAGCAGAGGAATTATAGAAATAACATACAAAATTTCAAAACTTGTACAGTTTTCAATGCTTTTAGGTATTGTGCCCATTAAATAATTGCCTCTCACATCAATGAATTAATGATATAAAAGGAAAACTTGAGTTAAAAAGAGAATAACAATTGTAAAAGGCAGGAATAGAAGAAAAACCTTATATGCCAATGCTAGAGCACTCACAAATACCACAAACCAGTTAATTGACAAATATAGGGGACAGGGTACCACTCAGATTGTTCCCTCACAAACCTCTGTTACATTAACAATTAATATGAATTATAGTAAACTCTCAAATGCAGATTACAAAATTTAAAGATACATTACATGACCCAGGGATTATCATCTTAATAGTAACTTTGAGTAAACATATAATCGATACGAGACAAGATTCACAAAACTCACCGATATGCAGGACTTCATTCCAATAGAGCAGTCTTGGTATCTCACCAGTGAGGCAGTTTTGAGCAAGATCCCAGAGAATATGACATCATAATAATAATTTAAGTAAATGCAGTTTCTTGTCCAACCTTAAATTGTTTATTGCGCTCCGCAATAAAAAGTATGAAAAATCAGCGGGGAAGAAAACCTAGTGGAATGAAACCTTACATTCCAAATAGCTTGAAATTCTACCACATCTTTATGATATCCTAAAAAGACCATATGAAGAATTTACAGGGTCTTCAGGTTAGGAATCTCGGTTAATGTTGAAAGGATAGGACCGGTCAGCTGATTGTTCTTCAAATTCCTGCATTCACCAGCTCAAAAATGACCAGTTATGACACAACATAAAATTAGCATATTGATTGCCAAAACAAGGTTTAGAACTCACAAAAACTCCAGTTGCTTTAGCTTTGAGAGGGAGAAAGGCACGTCCCCATATAACTGGTTATCAGACAAATCTCTGCATTCTATGAAAAAGAACATGCTGTCACACTCTGCGAGATTGGACAAGTAATAATTATAATATAATTATAATTTCATTATTATAAATTATAGATATAAACAATACAAGAGCCCATGCAGATGGCTAAGTGAGGCACAGTTTCCAATTTCATCCGGAATTTGACCACTCAGTTTATTCCCCTGCAGATCTCCGTAATTTTAAGAAAACAGAACTTAGACTCGTATAAATATAAAAGTTACGAAACATGTGTTAGAGAGGAAAACGAAGGAAAGAGATAAAAAGTCCCAACATACATGGATTGCAAGTTTCTTAATTCACCGATGGCTGGTGATATTTCGCCACCCAAGTTTAAACTTGACAGATTCCTTCAAAACATAATAAATAAAGCGACAAAAAATAAATAAAGTTATTCAAAGCAATTGACCCAACTCAACAAAAAAAAATTACAGAAATGGCAATCCACAGAGTAAGCACAGTAATGCTGATGTTATCACAGTATACTCCATGCCAAGAACAAAAGTCGTCATTGTGTACATCATCCCAATCAAGCAACACATTTGCTACGTTGCTGAAAGAAGCCTTGATAGTCATTAATGTTTGTCGTACATTTCGGGATAGTAAATTGACAAGCAGTACACAAGAGACAAATCAATATAGACTTATGATTGGGTTACAAAACTAGTCATGAATAAAGAGAACGCCTGTTCAAGTGCACATGGAAGAACAGCAGGTAAATGAATGAAAATGTCTATCAACCCAGATAAATGATAGAACAAGAATCAAACTATATACATAACTATACCAACATCATAGGGTCATCAATTTTTTTGGGATGAATGAATCAATTTATTGGTATTTATAGTTTCTAAACCAAGACTTAGGTGTCAGAGTCAACGATTAATTATCCACGTTACCTGGGTCTCACGATATCAAGTACTTTGTTGACATATTTAAATTTTTATCTTCACCAAAAACAAAACTAGTCTCATGAAATAAAGTACTCTGTCGACAAAACTGAGTTTTTATCTTAACCGAAAAAACAAAATTAAAATTTTATTAAGAGACGACAGTGGAAATCGGCATTTCAAACCACAACCGCACTAACTCTAGAAGGCATGTTACTGCCTTAATGTTTCTTCAATAATTTTCGCCGGCATAGCGATCGTGTACACATAGAAGCAAAAAGACCAACTAAATATCTGTAGTTCCTTTGATACTTCTAAGTCATTGAAGGTTAGCCGTGCTAACTTCATTGGTTAACTTGCTCAATCAAATAATGCAATTGGTAGTTATCGTGTAGTTTTGAGTTTCAAATCAAGTTAATACCTTGAAGATTATAAAATATTTAATCCATTTGAATGAATGTTGCTGCACATTCCTGTATCAGTTTAGCTACAATATTTTTTGGGTCTACATGTAGTTATGCCTCAAATATCAAATTAGCATAAATTAATACTTGGTCCGGACTGATTCTTTCTAGCAGTAGTCATGATGGAGGGATACCATGTGATGAATACGAATTTCTTTGCCTTTGTTTATTTACTGCTTTTATGGGCCGTTTTAAGCTTTGCATTTGGTTTCCTAAGGAGATTCTTGCCTGGGGAGAAGGTTGATGCAGTGAAGGATCTTACCCTCACTGCAGATGAGCATGGTGCTGTTTTTGATGTCCCAGCTGAAGACTCAGATACTTTTCTTACTGGTAAAATTTTTTATTAACAAATTACGTGGGACTTTGAGGAAAAAAAGTTAATAAAGGAGATTTTTCCTCTATGTGATTGTAACTTTTAAACCGAATATGGCATTGCTCAAACTGCACTCTTTTGAGCTATAATTGATGCATATCAATTCTACATTTCTCTTTTATCTTTGCCATGCTTTTTACCCAAATATACCCATTTTTCAGGTCAGGAAAATGCTGCTAATGTCAGTTTAGAAGTGTTGAAAGCATTGCCGACTTTGCTAGAAAGAGAGCAATCAAGAGGAAGGTTTGGTGGTGGTTGTGGTGGTGGTAGTAGCAGGTTTTCAGGTGGAAGGGCTGGTGGCAGAAGTGGTGGCGGATTTTCTAATGAGAGAAATGGTAGGTTTTCCAGTAATTCTAGAGGTGGAAGAGGTCGTGGCAACAATGGGAGAAAGAGATGGTAAAAGGTAAGTAGGGAGCTAGAGTATAGTCTGTTCGTGAAGACTATTGAAGTAGTAGTAGTAGTAACAAGATTTGATGTTGGTATATATGAAGGATTAAAGTTCTGATGCGCTCAACTTGCCCTCACAATTAACTCAGAATATTCTGATTTTTTTTGGCGTTAATTGTTGTTTTGATGTCATTCTCATTCAGATATATGGGGTTGGATTTGCCCCACAGTATGTATCAGTTTTGTGTACCATTGCATTATTTTACTAAATTTTCAGGGAGTGTAATATTAATTTTACATATGTATGGAAAAGCCAAGGAGAAAATCTACTATATATATATATATATTTTTTTTTTTTACTTTATGCTCATTTCATTGTTCTCAGTTTGAGAATTTCTGGGGTGAACTGGTCATAGTTTAATCTAGATATTGAAAGAAATGAAGCTATTGCTAGGGTGTGCATTGACCCAAGCAACCCAGACAAAAACTTGAAAGTTACATGTCTTAACCTTCCTTGGCAGACTTCCTCAGTTCCCCTGCTCCAAAATAAATAAGTGGAGTTTCATATTATACACGCAACTATGATGGGTTTATTAAGTTATGTATTATTAAATTTTTGCTATCAAAATGAAATATACACGCAACTATTTCAAGCGATTCAATGATTTCATGCTGAAAGGTTAAAAATGCGTTATCGATCTATTATTGAGTATTAAGAGAATCCATCCAAGTATTTTTCTATATAAAATAAGATATTTTGAACTCTACATTTATCTTTTTTATAATTGCATACAATTAAGAAATAAAGGAGCATTAAAACATGAAATGCAATTTTTAGCCATTCGTACAGAGAAACAAGGATAAAAAAAGTGAGGGAAAAAAGTAAACCTATATGTCTTTTAATTTTTTAAACTCTCATAATTTCATAAGCAAATGTTCTGAAATATTTATATGTTCTATATCCATGTATTCAACTTCAATCCTCATGGTTGTGGTTCCAAATTCGTATTTGATACAAATAGGGTTTTTTGAGTCAAATATAATAAATAAATAAATTATTTACTAATAAATGTTATGTCAGAAATAATTTACCGATCTATAATAATAAAAATCGATAATCAGAAAATCGATGAGCACGTTGCGAATAAGTCGATAAATGGAAATGTGACTTAAATTTTTTTTTTAAATAAAGAAGTAAGTCGACTTGCTCATGAACATGCATAATGAAGAAGTCTAAAACAAGTTAATTGGTAATTAATCGACTTAACTTTTGTTTTATTTTTTTAAAATAAATAAGTTTCTTTTACCAACTTCTTTTCTTTTCCTCTAATTTTGTTAGATGTGTTGTTACATTCCATTATCAAAACAAAATGTGTTCTTTTTTATTATGCAGTGATTTCATTTTTATCATTTATTTATTATTTATTATTATATTATTAATATTGTAACTAATCTTAGACTTAATGAAAGGAGTTAAATTAAAAAGAGTAAATTTAAAATTTTTTTAAAAAATTTAAGAATATAATAAATAATTTTTAATATATGTGAAATCCCTTCCATTATCTTATAAATTTAGAATTAATAATTTTTTAATATAAAAAATTAATAGTTTAGAAAATGAAAAAAATTGGGATTCATTACTTAATTAATTATTTTTAAATAAAGAGAACATGTGGATTGAGTAGCACTTGCTAATTAATATTTTTTTAAAAGAAAAAAAGATAAAAGATCTATAATAAAAAATATTTCTAAATAAATAATTTCAGTTAGAAATTTAGTTAATCTCAGTTGAAAATTCAGTATATATAACTCAGAGATTTGTAAATTGGGTCTTAATTAAAAAATAATTTTATTTTTGAGTCTTGAATTGTTTTTCTCCCATATTCTCTTTTTAAACATTCAAAAGCAAGTCAACTGGGAATCGACTTATTTTTGTTTTCTTTTATTTTTTTAATAAAATTTTTATTTTAACGACTTTTTTATTATTATTTTTTAGATATGTTTCCTCTATCCTATATTATTAAGATAACATAAGATTTTTTTTTTATAATATAAGATAATATCCAATGATTTGTTGCTGTTATTTCTTATTTATTGAATTATTAGTATTATAAAGTATCTTATATTTAATAAAAGAAGTAAAATTAATAGGGATAACATTTGAAATTTTTATTTCTTAAATTTAAAAATGTAATAAATATTTTTTAATATATATAAAATTTTTCTCATTATCTTATAATAATATGGGACTAAGAGAGTAATAAAAATACAATAATTTGATTTGTATAATGATTAGAATGAATTATTTTTAGGTGAAAATATACATTTAATTCTGTAACTTTAAAATAGATTTCATTTTAATCCTTTAACATATAAAAGTTTTATTATAATCATTTAATTTTAAAGATGCGGTAAAAAACTTCCTGAACTTAACACTGTTATTCAAACTAATAGAAAATTTATTTAAAATCATCTAATCATTGTTATTATATATTAATTAATATAATAATTATAATTATCATTTTTAGGCTCAAAATAAATAATTAGTACCTTAGAAAAATAAAAAAATATGTTAATTTAAGGTATTAAAAATTATAATCTTAGAATAAATTATTTTTAAAATATTGTGGTAAAATGTTTAAAATTATTATATTAAAATTAATAATTTTTATTTATTTTGCACAAGTTGACAAGTCAAAAAATTTAACTTGAGAATATATGTATAAAAAATAAATATTTATTTTTTATAATAAAAATATTTTAATGTCTTAAAATAAATATTTAAAACCAAAAAATAAAACTTTTGATTTTAAGGTTGTAATCTTTAACCTCTTCTATTAACATATTGTAAAAGTAGTAAATATTTAAGTCTTAAAATTATTTTTGTTACAATTTTTATATTAATTAATACATAATAATATTAATGATATGACTTTTAAATAGATAAATTTTCATTTTTTGTTAATTTATTTAATAATGTTAAGAATTTGGAAATCTTTAATTATATTTTAATAGTTAAAGGATTAATATGAAACATAATAAAATTAAAGGACTAAAATGAAACTTACTGCAAAATTAAAGGATAAAAATTATATTTTAGCCTTATTTTTATAATAAATAGAAAAATAATAGTTTATAATAAAAATTATAATTAGTTTATTATTAAGGAAATATTATTAATAAATAAATCCTAACAAATATTAAATAAAAAATATTAGATCATTATTATTGTTTAATAATCATAAAAAATATAAAAATTAATTAAGAGTTAAAAAAATTAAATAATAAATAACTAATAATAAGGAATTAATAATGATAAAATAACATTATAATTAAGTAGTAAATATGTAAAAATTCTAATGTAAATTTAATAATTAATTGATAAAAATAATTGATTATAAAATGAAAAGGATGATTGATAAGTATTAATTTTTATTATAAGCTATTATTTTTTCTATTTATTATAAAAATAATTCATTCTAAAAATTATACAAACAAAACTATTATATTTTTATGACTCTCTTTGTCCCATATTATAAGATAATAAGAGAGATTTTATGTATACTAAGAAACATTTATTACATTTTTAAATTAAAAAATAAAAATTTCAAATTTTACATCTATTAATTTCACTCATTTCGTTAAATATAACATAATTTATAACATTAATAATACAATAAATAAGAAATAAAAATAATAAATTACCACATATTATGTTATATTATGAGAAAGAAAAATCTCCTGTTATCTGAAATAAAAAGTGCATATCTAAAAAAATTAAAAAAAAATAAAAGAAAGTCGATTAAAATAAAATTCATTTATTAAAAAAATAAAAGCAAGAAAAACGGGGGGAAACAAGTCATTACCCAGAACTAACAATATTTCCCAATTAAAACCCAATTTAAAAATTTTCATTTCATATAAATTGAATTTCCAACTGAGATAAATTAATTCTTTACCTAAAACTAATGATTTGGAAGTTTTTTATTACATGTATTGAAATGTCTTTTTCTCTTTTAAAAAATTATCCATTAGGAAGTCAATGGCCTACATAATAGACTTACTTTTTTTATTTAAAAAAAATTGATTAACTAATGAATCCCAATTTTTTTATTTTCTAAACTACTATTTTTTTCATAATTATAAAAATCATTAATTCTAATCATTATTCACATTAAGTTATTATATTGTTATTGCTTCATTCGTCTTATATTATATTATAAGGTAATTAAAAGATTTTTATGGCATATTAAAAATAATTTATTATATTTTTAATTTTTTTAAAATAAAATTCTAAGGTTACCCTCTTAATTTAACTCAAGTTATGATATTAATACTATAATAAAGGCAAAAATAACATCACTATATTATCATATGTTAAAAAACATGTCTTATCTTAAGGGAACACATGAGTATATATATATATATATATATATAATTAAGTCTGGTGAAAGAAAATTAAAAACAAAAAAATCAATCGACTTACTTAAGACTAATTTATTACACAGTACATGAGCAAGTTGATTGCTTCTTTATTTTAAAAAAAAAAGTCGCATATCTATTCATCAATTTATTCGTAGCGTGTTTATCAATTTTCTTATCATCAATTTTTATTATTATAGATCGATAAATTATTTTTGACACAATATATATTGGTAAAGAATTTATTTATTTATTTATTATATTTTTCTGAAAAAACCTACAAATAGAGCTAAAAAAGGATAATTGAGCAAAGTACAAAGCTTATCAAAAGTTACTGTCCAAATACAACAACTTTGACAAAATTTACCAATATACAGTACATGAAATCCGAGCATGGGATTACACTTTTGTAAAGGTAATTTTTTTAAAAAAATAATAAACGCAAACGATCTGTGTTAAATTTAGATAAGATTATGCAAATCATGATACACTTTAACGATTTGGAAGATTTTTTTTTTAAACGTAATAGCAAATCGTGAAGTTAAATCACAATTTGCTTTTATGTGTTTTTCTATTGTTGTGTAACACACGTTTGGTTTTAAAATTAATTATTATAATAATTATTACACAATAATTAATATAAGGTAATGATTAATAATTATTGGATAATAGTTATAATAATTGTTAAGAATAATCATAACAATAATAATGGTTAGGTAATGATTGAGTATAATAGATACTTTCTTCAGTCTATATTATAAGATATTTTGTATAAGAAGTTATTCGTCTAAAATATAGGACATTAGATATTTTTCTTCCCAATTTATCCATATATTTAATGCTTCCATACTCCTAATTTATAACCCTACAAATATAATAGAATGTGGTATGTAATAAAAGTAAAATAGGAAATATGTGTACTTTTTGCATTGATTTCAATTAAAGAAATGATTTTCTTAATATGCGTATAATTGATACAAAATGTCTTAAAATGTGAATTGGAGGAAGTATACTCCATTTCATTCCAGTTTAGAGTGTATTTTTAACTACCACATATAGACTAAGACAATAATTAGTAACTAAAAAATTTTCCCACATTTTCCTAAATTATCCTTATTAAATGCATTTGAAAGAAATATTTTAGTAATGGAAAATATTTGAGCTTATTAGTTAGAGGCAATCTTAGAGAGAGAAAAAAAATACACCATATAATCGGTAAGGTGCACTATATTATGAAATAAAAATTTCTTAAAATAGTGCAATATATAGCGGAATGGGGGAAGTAATAATTAAAAACTTGTAAATAATAAAAATCACTTCCTCCGGTCCTCTTTATAAGGGACATTCTAGAAACTTTTCTTGATTCTTTTTATAAGAGACCTTGTAATTTTTAATGAAATTTTTCTTATTTTACCCTCATCATTTATTTCCTCTTGTAAATTGTTATTAGATTTTTTGGATGGAAGAAACATTCTCAATTGGTCAAATAATATTTAATGTGGATTGCATTAATATATTAAATATGGGTAAAAAAATATTTGATTTTTTTTAATTTTAAGAAGATAACTAACTTTCTTAATCTACGTGAAGTAGTTGAAAGTTCCTTATAAAAAATATCGGAGGAGTAATTTTTAAATATAAACTATTTTAAGAAATATAAAAAGTATTAATTAAAATTATTTTTTATAAAAAAAAAATAACACTACCATGGCTGCGTGATGCTGCAGCGTTAGTCAAGTCTGTTGGACAGACTTTAATTAAAAGTCTGTCTAATAGTCTTTACTAAAGTCACATGAACAGTGTGTCCATGTGATTTTTTTTTTTACAAAAAAAATGATAAATCGTAACTAAGAGTTACTATTTGATCTATATTTCCTCATATCGTGCTACAGGATTATGATTTTTTCTTCACTTTAGATCTTGAAAAAGCGGAACACCACCTTACGATTTTTTAAGAGTGTAGTATATTGGTAAATAATTTTGAGATTGTTATATATTAGTAATTTTATATTTTTTTATTGTATTTTGATCAAAGAGCCGCTAAAAAAAGAAAAATGAATGGAAGTTTTATAAGGATGCTTCTATTTTTTAATTTTGTTTTTGGCAGACCATGCCCATTCTCTTTTTTAACTTTGTTTAAACTTTAAAGAAAATGGCAATATGTTATCCAACTTTCACGGTTAAATCATACCAAACTAATACGTGACAAAAAAAATGATAAATGGAAACTTGAGTGTTCATTTTATCTCCAAAAATGTATATATGTACACTCAACATAATTAATGCCTAAGATTATTATTTATTGATGAAAAATAGAAATTAAGTATAGAGATATCAGATATGTTAAAACAGAACTGGACCATGTCTAAAGACATGTGAAAATTAGTTAGTTTCTTGTGATCAACAATCTAATATCCAGATTGGTAAAAACATAAGGGATAGGTTTCCACATTACCCGTCCTTGACACTCAACATAAGAGGACGGTTTTTAATTACCTGTCCTTGAAAATTAATAAGAGTCCTTCACACGGAAAATGAGAGAGGTCGGTTAATTTTTTATGGAGATCAAAAAGACATTTCAAAGATTTTTAAACATCATTCACATAATCATTGCAAGAAGTTTCTAAATTCATTTTGTTTAGATAATTTTATTTATTTATTTACTTTTATTTGGTTAGTTTTTAATTTGTATTTCCTTGGGGTCAAAGTTATTTGTTAAATTTAAAATAGAATAAATAAAATCTATTAGATATCCTTTAAGAAAATTTTTAGATTTAAATTAAAGAGATTATCTAATATTATTAGGATTATAATATCAATTTTATTCTTTTTCTTTGAATTTTCGTTTTTATTTTTAGGGTTTTCTATAATTAGTTATATCTTTTAATTTCCTAGATCTAATAAAATTATTTGAGTATTAAATATTCCTAGTTACTTTAAAATTGGGTTTTCTATGTTTTGCCTATATAAATGTCCCTATGTAATGCATATTTTTGAGATAAGAATGGAATAATATTGAGTATTCTGAGTTCTCTCAGTTTTCTTTGCACTATTCTATTTTCTCTCTCTTTTTTTCCTTCCATTTCTTTCAAGAAATGAAATGAAATGGCTATATGGGTTAGGTCATTATTTGAGAGATTTTTTTAGAAGGGAATGAAATGGCAATGGATGGCTTCATAAGCCATTCTTAGCCATCCTAAATCTAATTTTTCTTATCCCTCCAAATTGGGGGGTTAAGAATGAAATGACAAAAAGTAATTATTTAAATTACAAAAACACCCATTAACCATAATAAAAAAATTCATTCTCATATTTTTTTTACTCTTTCCATAGTGTCAAATCTATCCTGGCATATTATATCTTTCTTAGTATTTCGTCATCACATCAATCAGATCATTCCAATCACATCACACCTCACACATACAATTGAATCACTACTTCAAGATATGTTTTCTTCAATAAATTTTGTGATTTATCATAACTTTCTTGTTTTTTGTGTTTTATCATAGTTGGTTTAGCTATTTTTATTTTTTGATAAAATTTTTACTTTTTTCTTAACATTATTATTAGAAGAATCAAGTTGTTTTATAACATATTATTATTATTATTATTATTATTATTATTATTATTATTATTATTATTATTATTATTATTGGAAGATGTTTTTATTAAAAAGTAAAAGCAATATGAATTTTTTTATATGAAAAAAAAGAAGAACTTGTTTTTTATTTAAATTTATTAATAAAGGTAATATTAGGGAAAAAAGTTATAATACATTCTATTCTATCACTTTTATAATAATTTCTAAATAATAGTCAAATGAGACTGCTCATTCTCGTCATAAAACTCTCAAACAATGGAACATTTCGTTCCATTCCATTATATTCCATTAATAATCATTACATTTCATTCCACCGTAAACTTCCAAACATAGCCTTAAACTCTTTATTTTCTCCCTCTTTCAGTCTATCCTCTCTCTCACAGATTCTTCTACTCCTCCTTCTATTTTATTTGTTCTCTATCTATCTACTCTTACATTTCTCTTCCCTGCTTATATCAGTCAGTATCAGAGCTTTGGTTCCAAAATTTAGATATATAACAAAGTGAAAGCTTATATGGAGATTAAAGTAAAAAAAACACATTCAAATCAACCATAACATGATGAAGATTCGTGAATGAATCTTTTAAGAAAGAAGGGCGAATGATGGAGATCAACAAGGTATCCCAAAAATTCTTAGGCCCCACTTACATAATCACTTGCAAGGATTTTCTAGATCCATTTTGATTGGATAATTTTATTTATTATTTATTTATTTTTATTTTGTTGGTTTCCAATTTATATTTTTTTGGGTCAAAGTTATTAGTTAGATTTAAATTAGAATAAATAAAATCTATTAGATATCCTTTAAGAAATTTCTTAGATTTGAATTAAAGAGATTATCTAATAGTATTAGGATTCGAATATCAATTTTATTATTTTTCTTTGAATTTTCATTTTATTTTTAGGATTTTTTATAATTAGATATATATTTTAAAATTTTTAGATCTAATAGGATTATTTGAGTATCAAATATTTCTAGTTATTTTAGAATTAGGTTTTCCATGTTTTACTTATATAAAGGTCCCTATGTAATGCATATTTTTTAAAAATGAATTGAATAATATTGAGTGTTTTGAATTCTGCCCTCTTTAGTTTTCTCCCTAAGCTCCTCTATTTTCTCTCTTTTTTTTTTTTTTTTTTTTCTGTACCTTCCCCCCTTATTCTATATCTTTCTCCATTAAGCTTTTTCTTTTATCCCTCTTTCTATCTATCCTCTCTCTCTTTCTCTCAGATTCTTTTACTCCTCCTTCTACTTTTTTTGTTCTCTATCTGTCTACTCACACCCTTCTCACCCCTGCTTATATTAGTTGGTATCAGAGTTTTAGTTTCAAAATTCAGATATATGATGAAACGAAATCATATACGGAGATTAAAGCAAAAGAAACGCATTCAAGTTAACCTTAACATGACGAAGATTCGATGACGAATCATTTCAAAGAAAGGGGGAATGATGCAAATCAAGAAGGCATTCCAAAGATTCTTATACGCTACTCATATAATCATTTGCAAGGAGTTTCTAGATCCATTTTGTTTAGATAATTTTATTTATTTATTTATTTTTATTTTATTGGTTTCCAATTTTTATTTTCTTAGGGTTAAAGTTATTAGTTGATTTAAATTAGAATAAATAAAATTTGTTAAATATTCTTTAAGAGATTTCATAGATTTAAATTGAAGAGATTATCTAATAGTATTATGATTAGAATATCCATTTTATTATTTTTCTTTAAATTTTTTTATTTTTTGGATTTTTTATAATTAGATATATCTTTTAGATTTTCTAAATCTAATAGGATTATTTGAGTATCAAATATTTCCTAGTTACTTTAGAATTAGGTTATTCTTGCTGCTAAATGGTTGTTCATTCTTATGTGCTGATTTCTTTTTCCTTTCTTTCTTTTTGTTTCAGAGATATTTTCTAATTCTTTCAATTTGTATTGTTTTAAATTGAAAATGTTTATTAACAAGAATGGACAAAGCTCCTAAGAGGTCACCTATGTGGGATGATGTAGAGGAAGTCTGGGATCGAGAAGACAATAATCAACAAGATTCAGGATCTCACAAGATAAAGTGCCTAATCTATTCAACTATTTTCATATGTAAGGGTAACAACACTTCCCATATTCTTAGTCATTGGAGATCGAGTATAGTGAAGTCACAACACGAGGAGGTCCACAAATTCTCTAAGGATATTGCCATGCTGCTAAATGAGGACAATACCCTGTGTTTTGGTAAAAGGGATTTGGAGGGTAAGGGAGGGGAGGAGAGAAAATTTTTTCCTCTTTTGATTTTCTCTCGTTTGGCTCAATAAGTAGGAGGGAAATGAATTTTCTCTCCCTCAGCTCCTACCCTTTCCCTCCAAAAGTGGGTGAGATTTAGAGAAAAAATGAGCAAATTCCTTCTCTTCCCTCCTCTCCAATATACTCAAATAAGGGAAAATTAAAATCTCTCCCCTCCTCTCCCCTTCCCTCTCTTCATTGAAATCCCTCCCTTTTTCTCCCCTCTCCTCCATTAAAATCCCTCTCATCCCCTTCTTTCTGTTAAACCAAACACAGCCTTAATGAAGAAGTAACTTCTTTTTAATCATCTTTAGGTTCTAGTATGAATGATGATAAGGATTATGAAACCCCCGTGAATACAAATGATATGATTGATGCTTTTAAGGGGTATCTCGATTTGAAATTTTCTGACATTATGGCTGACAATAACTTCAGCACATCCATGAGGTCACTCATCAAAATGCTATTTGGTCCTCGGCAATGTGATCGTGCTCTAGAACTAAAGGATATTGTGGTCAAACTATCGGCAAAATATGACCACTAGACAGTTTTTTATGACCAAACCCTAAAAAGTGAGAAGGAAATCAAGGATATGATGAAGGACTTTGATGATCATGAGAAAAAGTTGGTGGAAAACAAGAAACTAGTTGCTAATATCATGTCTGTAGAGGTGGAGTTGAATGATAAACTGACTCAGTATGGAGACCAATTAAAGGACTTACAAAAACAAATGTATGAAGTGAAAGTCTTAACATTGAAAGCTAGGTCTACTAAAAAAAGCCAAGATTGACCATAAAAATAAACTACTTCAAGAGAGAAGCAAATCAAATTTCTTTGATTCTGACCTACAAAAGCAGGGAGGGGAAAAATTTCTTGAAAGAAAGTTGGAAATTCTGGCTAAAGAGAAAAACCATATTGATACTCAATAGACAGAGATAAGAGCCCATGCAAAAACTCAAAGGGAAATATAAGATGTAGCATAGTAATAAGAGTAGTTACAGCAAATGGAAGAGCCTAACTTTACCCTAAAATTGAGAAAAACTTGTTTGGTATCTGTGTACTTCCTTTCATGGTATTTGATACACTTTTAGATTAATCAAGCTCAAGTGCAGTGAATATCAACTATTGTATAGTTTTCATATTAGTTCAATTCCACGAAGGACCAATAATGAAATATTTTACCAATAAATGAGCATAGTTAGTCTTCAATATTTTTGTATTTCATTAATGATTGTTATTTTTGTTCGCTGCTTCAATTATGTTATAGATCCCAATTGTTATTGCTGTCTCATAGCAAATGTATCTTGTAGTATAATAGTATAATAATGATGGTCATGTAAGTAAAGATATATGTAACTTTTTTTCCTTGTGATTATTACTTTATGTCTATTTCTCACCTCCCATGACCATCATGTCATGAGAGATGATCCAAATCCTTTCTTATGCTTGTTTACTTTGGATTGTAATTAGCTTTATATTTAATGGTTAATTTTTTTAGCCTTTAACACTGATGTGATGTTGGTAACATGCACAGGTGCAAAATCCAATAATAAGACCAAAGTAAATTTACATAGTTGTGTGAATTGTGAAAACTATAAACAAAAAGTCTATGGTTGGAACAACACTTTTTAATTAGAATAAATTCATTTAGAGGCATCACTATTTTGAAAGAAAGGGAGAGGGGGTTATCATGATCTCTTCGTGTAAAAGGGAAAAAGGATGCTGCAATAGCCAGTGGCATTATGTTTATTTATCTTCCTCATTGATGGTTCATGTCTTAACTCTTAACATGTGATAACACGATATGTCGTCTAAATTCTGCTTGTGACTCATGATATGTGGTGTGAATTTACCAAAATGAAATATTTACTATTTGGCAACCTAATCTGCCCTCCCATTACATCCTAACACTATAGTTCAGCGCCATACTTTTTGGGCTTTTATATTTGATTTTGGTTCCAAACTGAGTTGACAAAAAAAACAAAATTCCTTAGTGCTTTGAGCAAACTACCTGATATAGAAGTCTTGCGGTGCTCCTGATGTTCCATAGCAAAATAACTCTTGAGTTTCTTAGTTTGTGAACAACCAGAACATTGACCTAGTACTACTTGTTTTGCTTGATGAAGAAGGATCAATTATTGTTCTTATTTTGCTTCTATTTAAAGAATACTGATTCTACCAATACATGCTTCACAGTTAGATAATTCAAATTGTGTCTAAATACCATGAAATTGCTAAAGAAAATCACAAGTCAACAGATATTCTAATGCATATGAAAACCAATAATGAAGCATGAATCCACTCTCTATTGTAGTTATAAGTGCAAGTATCCCTGAATATATCTTTTACTACTTAATTTCACTTTTTTTTAGATTCTAGTAAAGAGGAAACTCATTTTCTAGCCATTCTTTGGCCCAATTTTTCAAAGTTTGAAATTTGTCTTTTCTTCTTATGTTTCAGCTATCTAATAATTAAAGCATTCCCACAAGAAGATTTCATATTTTTCTTTGTCAAAAATTGAATTTGCTTATCAAAGAACAAACATTTTTTTCATGAATAAAGATGCTAAAACATGACACTGAATTTTCACTGGCTCCCAAATTTTGAAGTTACTTTTTTGCTGCAGAGTTGGAATTGCTTGAATGTGTAGGGTGGTTGGCTAACCAAACTTGGTCATGAAGTGGGTCAACCTTGCAACAACATGAGAGAGAATCTCTATAGCCAAAGAAGCAGTTCTAGTAGATACCACCTGGCATATCTCTTATGTTCATTTCTAAAGTTGAAGGGTCCATCTTAGTGTCGTGGTCAAAGAAAAGCAAGGTGTGAGTGGCTTTCCATCACATTAATTCATCCACCCTCTTTCTTTGTTATGTATATGTGTGTTTATTGTTTTTGGGCTTAGCCCACAACCTTTGGTAACTTTGGTTTCAAACAAAAAATTTTCTGATAATTCACTAGTTCATGGGGCCTTCTACAAACTATTGTTTATCTACTTGTTGAAAATTGGAGGTTTGCCGGATAAACCATTTAGGTTGTCATGATTGCTAAAAAAAAGTCTTTATGAAAGTGAAAGCAAGGAGGCTTGTTGGCATGAGGAGATACATGAAATAGTTGAAAGGGTATATTGTTATTGAGTTATTTTTGCATGTAAATTACTATGATTATTGTTAACCATGAACAACTAGTTGGTGTTTTATTTAACTTTTGGTGGGGTTAACATCTCTTTTTGTCTCTTCCTATCATAGAATTTTGTGTGTGTTTGTATTTTTGTTTATCGGATAGTGAAACAAAAGAATGAAAGCCCCTAATTCCATAACCTCCATACCTCCCTTTAATTTCATAACTCTTCTTTCAATCACATCACACCCCCATAAATTCAACGTAACTCCCATATTAAGGCCATAATAAGTAGCTTGTAACTTATGTAACTCCCTTTTCCTATGTTTAATGTTTTGTTCTAAATTGTAGATGAAAGTACCCTTGTATGACCAGTATAAATATACCTTCCTATTGTTGAGTTGAGGAAAAAAACAATAACAAAGCATTTTCTTATAATTTGAGAGTATTTATCACTTGTTCTCTCTAGTTTCTAAACCAGTTTTTGGTATCAGAGATAGGTTCCAGAGACAGGGAACCACTTGAAGAATAGCCAGGAATCGGAGTTCATACAGTTTGTTGGGAATTTCGATACACACGAGGAGATAACAACACTGAATTTCTTCCATAGATCTTTCAATATTGCTTAAATTGAGATAGAGAGAAGAATTTTTACCTTTGATACATAGTTTTTCAGGTTTTTCTTTTACTATCAAACCTTAAGAACTGACTCTTCTGATCAACTCCTTTTACTGGTATCCACATGAACGGTGAATCCAACTCAAACAGCGTGCTAGCACCATTGTTCACAAACGTCTTATGCTTGAGGTCTCTGTGCGTCCGTACAATTCCTCTCTCTAAGTGTGCGGCCGCTCACTCTCTCTAGGGTGGGAGGAAACTTTCTTAATTCTAATTAGATAACCCTAGTCTCTATCATATATAGATATGGTTTAGTATTTGATTAATTTAAATCAATTATTTAAATTAAAAAAATCTTAATTAAATAGATTAGTTTAAATTTAAATCTGTTTAATAGGTTAAATCTAAACTAATTATCTAATCTAAATCTAGAATCAAATCTAAATTTAATTTATCATATTAATCAAATTCAAATTATCACATTAGTTTAAATTTAAATCTATCACATAGAATTAAATTTAAAACTAATTCATTTAAATTAATTAAATGATATATATATTTTGAAATATATTTAATATATGAAATATATATAATATATCAAACATATATATATTTTGAATTTTAGAAGATATATCAAATATATTTATAAAATTCCTCCTCCTTAAATTAAACGTTAAATTCATCGAATCTAAACACATCTTAGGTTCAATGAATCGAGACAATCTAACTCGAGTTGGCTCATTCTTATGTGCGACCCTATAGGCTCATATGATGTTGGCAGTGAGACAATAACACTATTGTACCCACCAGTCACAAGTGGTGTTTAGTAAGACATTATGACTATCTGAATCATATGAAATTGGTGATCCGATGCAATCTATCATATAACCCTATCACATTCCTTTTATCTTATAATATATAGGTCAAGTATGAGGTATGAAAACATCATCATTATCTTACTCAACTATCACTTTCTCGATCTCCGAGCAGACTAACAAAATAAATGGAAACCCTTCCATTTGAGCACAGCTATGCATTTCTCAGTCTTACTCATCGAGGGGCCCATATATATCTCTCCATTAATTAAAGGGATAAATTCCATCTTGACCATTCATCTTCCTCTACATGAATCCCACTATGTCCAATCATAACTTTTATGATCTCTCGATTAAAAGTAACTTCTGATTATGCCAAAGTATAGTGTTCCCCATGTAGGAAGCCATGGTGATCTTAGGTCTAAGGGGTCAGTGACACAATTATATATATGAAATATGATTATGACTTGATCAATACAATTATTTCATAACGGGTCGATCCATCGCCTGTTCCCTAACAAGTGCTTATGATTTTGATTTATATCTTCATACATAATTAACTCATAATTATCAATCAAAATCATATGAGCCTTAGTTCATCATTATTCCCACAAAGATGATTGACAAGGGATGTTTAGGATAAAATGATTTATTCAAACATATTATTATAAAGAAAAACATGTATACAATATAATACTGTAATAAAAGAAAAACACATTCTTTTTTCATAATGAAGTACAATGTTCATGATACAATGATTGGCCTAAGATACAATCTCCAACACAATTGCCGATGAAGGAGGTCATTACCAGCCTTGAAACTCCTATCTTCGGTCTTTTTTCAACCAAATAAATGTCATCATTGTGCTCAAGAGGTTGAAAAACTTAAGGGTAGCAAGTTTCGCCACTAACTAAGGCTTCACGCGCCATCATGCACCACTGCCAGAAAACCACATGCCGGCCACTCGCTCCACAAGCTGGCCACGCGTCTGCTGAAGGTTGAAGATGATGACGTCATCTACCATGTCATCCTGACCTGTTCGGTTAGCTATAGCTCAACTACTCAATGTCTACCACGTATCCTGCATGCTGCATCACCCAAGCCAGTCACTCAAACTTTTAATATTTATAGTTTGACCCTTAAGCTCTTCCATATTTACATTTTACTCCCATACTTTCTAAAATTTCATTTTAGCCCCTAAACTTTCCAAAATTTACATTTTGGCCCGTAACTTTCTGAAATTTCACTTTTACCCCTCAACTTCTAAAAATAAAATTTCACCCCCTACATTTTTTAAATTTCACTTTTACCCCTCATCTTTCAGAAAGTTGCAGTTATGCCCATAACTTCTCAAAATGCCCGCAAGATGCAGACCTGTGCATGAAGTTGAGATTGAAGAGTTGAGAAATTGAGTTTAACTGCTACAGGAGCTTGTGAATGTCCAACAAATCTAGTTAGAGGAACAAAGAGGACAAAGAGAAGAAAACTCATATAGTAGCAATACAGCATCAGCTGGCAACCACCGTCTTTAGAGATCAACAGTCCGCTACAATGTTATCAAAGTGGAAATCCCAGACATTAAAGGAAAGCTTTAGCCATATGATTTTGTAAACTGGCCACAAATAGTGACGTGTGTATTTGAATTCAAGGAGGTTCCTGAAGAATAGAAGGTCAAGATCATGGCCATTAAGCTGAAAAAACATGCATCAATATGGTGGGAAAACTTGAAGAAAAAGCGTGAGTGTCAAGGGAAAAGCAAAATTCACACTTGGGAAAAGATGCACTGCGAGTTATCCTGAAAATTCCTAATGGAACACTATTATCAGGACAATTTCATATAATTGCAGAACCTTAGACAGAAGACTCTATTTTTGGAAGAGTATACCCAAGAGTTTGAAAACTCATGATGAAATGTGACATTCAAGAGAAGGAGGAATAGACTATAGCTTGCTATATTGGAGGACTGAACAGCAATATTGCCCATTAGGTTCAGCGGCAACAATACTGGACGTTAGATGATGTCATTTTAATATATCTATCCATATTGAGAAGCTATTGCCCAAGAAGTTCTCTTATCAACCGGGTTCTTCTACCAGAAGTTTCTTTGATGGCTGCAAAAACAAATTCAGTAAACTAGTTCTTTGAGCAATCCTCCACCTAAGGCTGCCAAAGAATCTAGCTCTAAATCACCTAAGTGTCTCAAATGCCAAGGGTTCGACCATATTGCTTCAGAATGTCCCAATCGCAAGGTCGATACCATTGTTGAATGGGAAGCTTATGCAACATCCAACTAAGAAAAGGAGGTTATCTTTGATGAGATTCTTGAAGAGAAAGAGCCGGTGTCTGATGAAGGGTTTGTTTTTGCAGATCAAGGAGAGTCCTTGGTGATTAGATGAAGTTTACACATAGCACAAGTCAAAGAGAAACCTTGGCTTTGACATAACATCTTCCATACTTGCTGCACTACTTAGGGCAAAGTCTGTGATGTTATCATTGACAACAGGAGTTGTGAGAATATAGTTTCAAACTACATGGTAGAGAAAATGAAGCTGTCAACTCATGATCACCCACATCCATACAAGCTACAGTGGCTCAACAAGGGACATGAGGTAAAAGTTACTAAGCATTGCCTTGTTTCTTTTTCAATTGGCCAAAAATACCAAGATAAAGCCTGGTGTGATGTTATGCCCATGGATGTTTGTCATCTATACTTCTTTAAAGACCATGGCAATAGGATCATTGTGCTATGTACAATAGACATGTAAATACTTATTCTTTTGTGAAGGATGGGGTGATGATCAAGTTAGCTTCACTACCACCAAGTGAATACAACAAAAAAGAATCCAAGTATCCAGTGTCCTTAGTTGCCAAACAGCAGCTTAAAGTGATGAAAGCAGAAGCTCAGACCATGGGATTCATTCTATTTTTTGAAGCAAATGATGGATCCATTATTCCTTTTGGAGTTGAAAAGTTGCTAGTTGAGTTTACAGATGTGATCTCAGATGAGATTCCTCCAAGATTTCCACCTATGTGAGACATCTAACATGAAATGGACTTTATTCTAGGAGCAGTGATTCTTAACAAGCCTACTTACAGAATGAGTTCATAGGAACATGTTGAGGTTCAACGGCAAATTGAAGAATTGTTGTAGAAAGCCTTGGTTCATGAAAGTGTTAGCCCTTGTGCTATGCTTATTCTTCTAGTACCTAAAAAGGATGAGAGTTGGAGAATGTGCATTGATTATTGAGCAGTGAATAAGATCACCATCAAGTATCAGTTCTTGATATCCCAGCTCAATGACATGTTAAACCAGTTGCATGGTACCACTACCTTTTCCAAGATTGACTTACATAGTGAATATCATCATATCAGAATTCGGCTAGGAGATTAGTGGAAGACTACCTTCAAAACTAGAGATGGACTATACAAGTAGGTTGCGATGCCCTTCAGATTGTCCAATGCTCCCAGCACATTCATGCATCTAATAAATCAGGTACTTTGCCCCTTCATCGGTAAGTTTGTTGTTGTTTACTTTGACAACATTCTTATCTATGGTACGAATCAAGATGAGCACTTAGAGCATCTATGACAAGTCTTGTAAACTCTGTGAGAACAAAAACTTTATATCAATCTAAAGAAGTACACTTCCTTGACTGATGAAGCTGTTTTCTTGGGCTATATCATCACTATAAAGGGTATTCGAGTCTACCCCAGCAAAGTTGAGGCCATTAATAGTTGGCCAACTCCGAGATTTGTCCAAGAAGTTCAAAGTTTTTGTGAATTGGCTTCTTTCTACCTGAGATTCATCCAAAATTTCAGCTATATTGCTGTACCGCTCACAGACTGCATCAAATGAGACAAATTTTAGTGGACAGAGCAAACTCAAGAAAGTTTTGGCGAACTAAAGAAGTGTTTCATGGAAGCACCGATATTAGCCCTTCTTAATGTTGACTAGGTGTTTAAGGTCAGCTGTGATGCCTCCAACACTAGAAATGGTGCTGTCTTAAGCCAAGAAGGCCACCCAATTTTTTTTTTCAGTGAGAAACTCAATGACGCCAAACTCAAGTACTCTACTTATGATAGGGAATTTTATGCCATTGTCCAAGCTTTGCAACATTGAAGTCATTATCTGTTAATTAAGGAATTTATCCTTTACTCTGACCATGAGGTGCTCAAGCATCTAAATTCTCAACAAAAGATCAACCACAGACATGCTACTTGGAGTGAGACTTTGCAGGCTTACCCATTTCTATTTAAGCATAAGGCTGGGACTTTGAACACAGTAGTTGATACACTTAGCCGCCAACATGCTTTGCTAGCTACCATTCAAGCCAAAGTTGTTGGTTTTGAGACCATGAAGGAAATATACAAAGATGATCTTGATTTCCAACAGGCATGAACTGCCAACAAAACTCAACCATTTCACCTATACTACAAGCATGAAGGGTTTCTATTTCGAGGAAAAGTCATGTGCATCCCTCAATATTCTTTGCGAGAGGCAATCATTTGGGAAGCCTACAATGGTTGATTAGCAGGTCACTTTGGCCGAGATAAGACAGTGGCTTTAATCAAAGAAAACTACTATTGGCCAAGGCTTGAAAGGGCACATATAGAGATGCAGAACTTGTCATTTGACTAAGTCTAAAAGCCAAAACACCAGGTTATACATGCCTCTTCAAATACCAATAGCACATTGGGAAGATATGAGTATAGACTTTGTCCTTAGATTGCCTCGGACACAGAGACGGACAGATTCCATCATGGTTGTTGTAGATAGATTTTCAAAGATGGCTCATTTCATTCCATGCCAAAAGACCAATGATGTGGTTCAAGTTGCAGATTTATACTTTAAGGAGATTGTTCACTTACATGGCATTTCCAAAACCATCATCTCTAATCGTGATATCAAATTCCTCAGTTACTTTTTGAGAACGTTATAGAAAAAGATAAGGACTAAGCTTCAATTTAGCAGTGTTCACCATCCCCAAACAGATGGTCAAACTGAAGCTGTTAATAAAATCTTGGGAAACTTGCTCCGAAACTTTATCAGAAAAATCAGAAGCAATAAGACCTTATTCTTGCTCAAGTTGAATTTGTCTATAACAACTTAGTCAAGCAAGAAATTGGAAAGTGTCCTTTTGAAGTTGTTTATGGCACTCGTCCTTTTAGTCTGATAGACTTGACTCCTTCAACTGATAAGCAACAATATAGTTTTGATGCATATCAAAGGGCAAGGAAATCAAGAAGTTGTATAAACAAATTCATGAATGAATTCAACAGCAGAACTTGAAACACAAGACTTAGCATGACAAGTATAGAAGACAGCAGACCTTTAATGTGGGAGACTTAGTTTAGATACTTTTGAGGAAAGAACATTTTCCCAAGCAACCAAATGCTAAGTTGTCACCAAGAGCTAATGGTCCATTCAAGGTGGTGTAAAAGATCAACAACAATGCCTACAAGGTAGAACTACCAGGTGCTTATAGAGTCTCTGTTACCTTCAATGTTATAGATCTATCTCTGTACTTTGACAACGATGCTGAGCTTGACTCGAGGGCAAGTACCGCCTAACCTAGGGAGGATGAAATGGAAGAATGAAAGCCCCCAATTCCATAACCTCCATACATCCCTTTAATTTCATAACTCTTCTTTCAATCAAATCACACCCCTATAAATTCTACATAACTCCCATATTAAGGCCATAATAAGTAGCTTGTAACTTCTATAACTCCATTTTCCTATGTTTAATGTTATTTCTAAATTATAGATGAAAGTACCCTTGTATGACCAGTATAAATAGGCCTTCCTGTCGTTGAGTTGAGGAAAAAAGCAAATAACAGAGCATTTTCTTATAATTTTAGAGTGTTTATTGCTTGTTCTCTTTGGTTTTTGAACCAAATAGTCATATGCACAGATCATGACATCCTTTAAAATTTGAGACTCATGCCATACGAGTTATTGTGTCCATACTTCTAGGAAATATAGAGACTGATGGAAGTATGTTCTAGAATAGGACGTAAGCTATCAAACAAAAGCAAGGGAAGCATTCATCTCTCTACTTGTGAATAATTACATAAATATTTTCATCATAGAGTGGTTGAAATCTATCTTTGCCTCTCCATGTTTACACGTATGATTTTTTTTTTAATTTCAGGTGCAACATTTAAATCCTTGATTGTTATATATCACTTGGACCTTGTTTGTTAGATAATTTTCTATGATACTATGGCTGTCTGTAGCCCACAGAATACTATACCACATTTTTCTTGTAATTTATGTGCTTCTTAAAAAATCAGACCCCCATGGTGTCCTTTTACTGTACATAATCTGATAAAGCGGCTTGAATCTAGCATTAACCACCCTATCTCCCTCTTTCCATGATGCTCTCTAGCTACGGATTTATATTTCTTCACCAACCACCAGGCCAGAAATAATGGAAGTTTGTTTCTTGACCTTCTTTATAACCCTGTAATAGTCAAATAATTTATATTCTATTCTTATATTATATAAATCTATAGCAAGACATATTATTCATAAGTAAGTTGTGAGCAGCACAACTTCGTTGCACGGGACCCCATCTGGTGATGTAAATAAAGGATAAATAGATTGAAAGAATCACAAACCTGGTTTGCCTAAAAATTCTTGGTAATTGATAGACTGTGTAGGGGTGAAGTCATTAGAAGAGAAGAATGTTGTATTGCTGAGATCTTATTTAATATATTATGGTTATGATTCTACATAATTCGGTGTTAGTGACAGTGGATGATGTCAGCAAGGGGAAGCAATTCTGACTGCTTACCAATGAAAAGGAAAAGCTATTACTATTTTTTGGTTTGGTTGTATGATATAATTTCATTGTTCATTCCAGTCTAGCTCTTGTAGAAGAGAGGGAGGATAGTGATGATTGGGGCACAGGACAAGACCATCTTTTTACAAGAATCTTCATACTTAATCTTCTTTATTCATAATGTCTCTGCTTTTTCCTCCCACTCACTTTAACATTGCATATCATGTATGTATATGTACGTAACAGCTGTGACATAATATCAGTATATTATTAAAGTATTTTTACACAGTTGGTGGTTGGATTTGGATTGAGATGATGAAGAATTCAACATTCCTTCAGCCCTGTCAAGTTTGAATCTGAATTAGTCAATAGAACTGAATACTAAATGGTTTGTAAAAAAAATTTAAAAAAAAAAAGTATTTTGACACTCAACCCTTGTTTTCTTCTTTACTTATCATGTATCAATACGAGGATAGATTACCTGAAGTTACTACAGGTAAAATTAAGCAGGACTCATTTATACGGGATTTACATTGGTAAGGTGGGAGCCATCTCTATTTTTCATGCTCTTTTTTATTTTCACTTAAAGTAAATTCAAATAAATCATTGAGATTGTTTGCAATAAGGCGTTGTGCAATTAAAAGAGAGAATATATAAGACAAAAGACTATGTGTATGTGGCTTTTTTTTTTCTTTCTATTCATTCTCTATGGTTATCTAATTTTAAATATACAACTTATATTTATTTGCTCAATGTAAAAAGGTTTAGATCTAATCCATTCACGTATCAATATATTTTGAGATGATTGGAGTTATGATCGGTATCCTGCAAATATACAGGGTCGATTGCAGTAATAAAAGAAAATCTCTGAAGTATTCCAGAGGTCGAACCTAAGTGAGGTAGTGAATTTATCAATCCAAACTCTTAATCCCAAAAGGAAGTGATAATCAAATTGAGAATTCAAATTTAAAAAGGAAAAAAATAGAAAATAAAATGAAGTCTGAATTTAATTCAGTTCTAGAAGCGTTAAGGGATCAAGATTCACCTTATGAGATAACTAGATTTTATTTCTTAGTTAGACTCTGTATAATTATAGTGACCATTGTTCCTAAAGCATCCTAATTACCTCTCGGTCAATTAGTCCTTATTTAATTATGATTCAATTTGCTCTCGCACAACTAAATTTCCTAATTAAACCTTGAAAACTACAACTTATATTACCATGAATTCCTAATTCTATCTCTAGATTAGTTATTCATGTTTATCTCTCTATATCTAGGTTCATTTTTCGCTTTTCAGTCCATTAAGTTTACCCATTGATTAGATTATATGGTGATCAGGCATAAAATCCACATGAAAGAATAAAAGAGATAAATATAATAAAAAGATAAATTAAATATAACTTGAAGAATAAATTAAAGAGTCTTAACTAGAGAAATAAATCTAATCCATCCCATGCAAGCTACATCCCTACCACCGATTAGAAAATTTAGCTACTCATGGAAATAAAAATTAAATCACAACTAAAATCCCAAATCATAGTGAAAATAATAAGAAAATAGAGTTATATTAGAGAAGAATGAATATATCGCTAACACTCCCCAAATCTCCTTGCTCTCTCTTTATAAGATACTCCTAGTTGCTCCCAGATATGTTTAAAACCGTGTTCTTTGACTTCTGAGTACGTTTCTGAATCTCCCTTTATGTTTCTATCGTGTCTCCTTTTATAGGAAAAATTTAGAAGCTCATAAAAGCTCAAAATATCACTAAAACGCGTCAAAAACAAGTTTTTATGGGCTTTTATTGCTTGACCCGACGCCGGGTGTCCATATTCTCATCCCATACGATGCTGGGTGCTTCTAAGAGGCTAAAAAATGTTAAAATCATGTTGACCCAGTGCTGGATGTGTTTGACCCAGCATCAGGTGCCTCTTTTGTTCATTCAGCTTACAAAGTCACCAGCTCATGTTAAAAATTTGAGTTCGATTTTCACCATGATAATGTTTGAATTTGGGAAAAGTCAAAACACAAAAGATGTATCTCTATGTCTTATCTTTCCAACGCATCTTAAATCACCTCAATCGAAGTTCATATGTGAGAGTTATGATCAAAATACCAAAAGGGTGTCAACTTTTCAATATGACCGATTTGTAACGTTTTTGCTTCGAATGCTTCCAAATGAGCCTATAACACCATAAAATGCAAAAATATGTAAAATCATACTAAAATATATCAATATAAACATATTTAGATACAATTTAGAGCTTAAATATGGGTATTTTATACATATAAAATGGACACATCAAGTTATTATGGAGCATATTGTTAAATCCAGAACAAAGTCAGAAAATAGTGGTGTAATATGTTGAGTTAGGTGAGTTAATGATTTTGTTGTTCAAATTCAGTGATACTGAGAAAGATGGGCAAAAAAAAAAAGTAAAGTAGAATTTTGAGGAGGAAGGAACATAATGGGGGTGATAGTAGACAGGAAATATTGCTTTACCCAATATTTTGCCTTTTTTTATATCAATGGGGTAACCAACGGCTCTAAACTCTAAGCTTTTGATTTTAATTTTAGAGTTTTAAATCTGTTATGATGTCAATCATTACACTCTCATCTATTCCTTTCCTATCTTTATGTGCTCTCTCACGTTTAAATTTGAGCTTCTTCTTCTATCAAATAGGGTGCCTTCCCTCCTCATATAATATCAATCAATATATATATACATATATACAATCACTGTATTTTTAATGTCACACCCGAAAATGCGGCGGGGATAGCGTGAGGCATGAAAGAAAAAGAGAGAAATCGGCCCATACGACAGGGGCCGATTTCGGAGGAATCGCCACCAAAATTTTGAGGGAAATTTTGGAAAACCGAAACAAAAAAGGAAAAGGATGATCTGCGAATCAGAGTGGGGTTCGAGAGTACGATTGTGAGTGAGGAAAGTGTTAGGCATCCCCACAACACCCGTTCCTAAGAACGGTTAACTTAGGTTGATCATGCAATTTTTATGGCTTTTAAAAATTATTTTAATTGCCCTTTAACTATTCACATGCAAAAACAAATATAAAAATAAGAAAAAGGAAAAAATGAAAATAAAGAAATAAAAGGAAAATATAAGGAGTTGGGAAAAATAAAATAAGAGGAAAACATTATTTATTTACAAAAATGGACTTCACCCAGAATTAGAGTCTAGGGCCTACGTACCCTGCGATAAGGATCAAAGTCGACGTAGTTTGGACTATAAATGCGTGTCACTGGGTTGATATTTTTTATTATATATATATATATTTTAAAAGAGAAGTTGGAAGATGAATTATCATTCTACAAATAAAATGATTGTCAAAATTGGTAGTTGCGTTTTAATTTGTAAAAGATAGTTTAATTTCCATGCCTTACTCTTATAATCACTTTTTCATTTAAAAAAAATAAAATGTGAAAAACAATTTTAAAAGATTAACTAAATTATATGGTGACTTTATCACTCACATTTCGCCAGTTGGTACCTAACTGCCTATAGTGTTACCACTCGAGATGGATAGGTGCAAAGAAGAAGAAGGTTTGAAGGAAAACAAATAATTTTTGTACAAATCATTATTTTTTCTTTTCATTATAAAAATAAAAATAGATAAGATCATTTTAACACATTTGCTTATTACATTAAGAAAAATATGAAACGTGATTATTACATATATATTTTCGAACAGAAATAATCAGTATATGTGGTGACTTTATCACTCACAAATTGCTTATCAGTACTTAAATACCCATAATGTTAACACTCGGAGCAGATAAGGAAAATGATAAAGTTGGGAGAGAGAAGACTAATTTTTGGTTAGATTGTTTTTATTTCAAATCATGCAATGAAAAATGCAATTAGAAAATCCTTTTTTTTTTACAAATATTTTTTATTTAAGTTATTTTTATTTTCTAATTTCAAATTATGAAATGAAGAAATACAATAAAAAAATCCTTTTATTTATTATTATTTTTTATTTATAAAATTACTACATTGATTTTTTTTCTTTTTATTTATTTTTTCTCATGAATTATTAGTATTTTCTTATTTTAGATTGTAAAAAAAAAAACAATTAAATTTTTTTTCTTTTTAAACTCGAAATAGAAAGAAAAAGGAAAAAAATAAGATGAAACAACTATATATATTTTCTTATTTTCAAAATCAATTTCAGAACAAAACCCATCAGCGCATATGGTGACTCTATCACTCATAGTTCGCTACTTGGCATCTAAATACTCATGGTGTTATCACTCGAGGCGTAAAGACAAAGAGAAATTTAAAATAGAGGGCTTTCATTTTAATCATTTATTTTAATTAAAAAAAAATAATAGTAAAAGAGGTCATTCGAATCCAAAAATATTAAGGCGTTGCCAATATGAATACCATGATAACTCCTCACTCATGGCACTCTTGACTGACACCCTAGCTATTCGCTCACGGAGAATTAGTCCCTCGTGACGAATTCTAAATGCGAAAAGAAAAGAAGCCCATAGCCATAAGGACCAAAATTATAAATAAAACACAACCAAATACAATTAATCAATGTGTGTGTGTTAAATGTGCAAATTCAAGTAATTTAAACACAATCATAAGATGAGGAAATGCAAACTCTTGTATCTTCATTTTCTTTTCCTTTGCTTGAAAGTTGATTACCCAATTTTAAGCTTGATCCATGCTCCCGTGACACTCACACAGAAAGCTTATTCATTGATCTTCCCCTTGGCATCCGAATTGGCCATCAACTTCTTTTTGTAACATCCTACCTCCTGACACCTCCGAACTTAACCAAAAACTTCGAAATCTGACCCTACACACCCTGACATCTCAAAACAACTCTTCATATTCATAAACACAGCGAAAACGACACAAAAGAACCAAAAATTGGGCTGGGGCCGTGGCCTCCCCTGTCTCTTCTGTCTCCTCTGGCGCCGCGGCCTGCCTTCCCTAGCCGCGGCGCCCCCTTGCTGATATACCATATCAGCAATTTCAACACTCCGGGGCGAACTTCTGACGCGCATAACTTTATGCTCCGACCTCCGATTGACTCGATTCTAACTCCTACAAGTCAATCTAGTCCCCATCTATCCAAGGACACCACTTTTACCTCAATCCAACTCCGTATGGAGATTCTGGACCCTTGACTCCGTTTTGACCACTTATTGACCAAAACTTATCACTAGCCACCCCCAATTGCCACCAAGGGCAACTGGTCGCTCAGAGACCATTCATACAGGTCCAAAACCCCCAAACCAACCTGTCCAAAGAGGTTTTACCTCAAAGGAACCACTCCTATGAGATTTGACCCCTTGGAACCCAACCTAAACAAATGGGCTACCGGCCCTTACGCAAACCAACAAGGCTCAACAACACTCTGGACTTACCAAAACAGTCACACATACTTCTCAACAACATTCAACCATACATACCACATACATAAACATCCATACATAGCCAATCTCAATCATAACATTATCCATTACAAACCATGCTATCCTACTTGGCATAAGATACTAATACAACATACACACGCTACATAGACTATTCCCACGTACACAGCTACTCCCGCGTCTTCTCCGGACTAGTGCCAGAACCGTCACCTGAAAGGTTAGTTTATGGGAGAGGGGGTGAGACAATGTCTCAGTAACCGGGAACAACAACCACACACACATATATATATATATATACTGATCCATACAGTCGTGCAATGCAATGCTAATGAATGGTATACATGTTCTCCCTCATACACGGCTAGAACCACGAGCTATCGTCATCATAAGACATTCAATAGATGATTCCCTTCCAACAGTCGGTGAAGACCGATTCCAGGACATCACCAAGCTCACCTTACCCTAATGCAACCGGGCCAATGGTTACACTAGAGTTCGGACCGTGGCTCTCCTTCCCCTGGACCATCACGAATTGATGGTGATTTAGAGAAGGTGCATCCCCAAATCCACAGTCACCTGGCTCTCCCTAGGAGAGGATTTAGTGACAGGGATATCATATCATATCATATCATGTCCTCTACCGCCTGGCTCTCCCATGGAGAGGATTTAGCGATAGGGATCTTTATCACATCATATCTCATCATCATCACCCCGTCATCCATTTCTCACTATGCAATCATGTGGTGATGATATCAATGTCATGCCAACATGCCTCTATATACATATATACGTATACTATCATATCATATATCATATGGACATGCTAGCATGCAATAGTATGGGGATGCTACACATCATAACATATACAATCATCAAGCCGTGCATACCACGATATGTAGAAAACCGTACACACATACACAATCAATATCGTGGTATGAAAAGGAACATGCATATACGTACATATACATATCAACATATAATCACATAAAACAAACATCCGGTTACCTTAATTGTCGTTACCACACACACACGATTTCCACAAGCTTCCTTGAACTGTCCAGTACGCGTGAACCCCTCTTGATTAGCCAACAACCTTTATCATGTCACAAATCTCCCATTAGCACAATATACCAACAAATCAAACCTCACAATTCCACCACATTAACCTAACCCAAGGTTCCAACACCCTTTACACGCATCAATAAGCTCTTAGGGATTACTCAAACACTACACAACCTCAAATACCTCGGATTCCTAAGAGCTATTACCGAAGACAACCTAGGGTTAAGCTCTAAACACACATAAACCCTTCAAAACTCACATCAAAGCAACAAGAACACAAAACACACTTCAGCAACCCCAAGACAACCATTTCAATTGGTGGATTTCACCTCAACCCAGAAATCCAACCATACAACCGAAAATCCCAAATTTCAACCGAAGAAACTAGAGAGAGAGGAGTAGGGAACGTTTACCAACTTGAATCCAAGCTCCCGATGGACGAGAATCACTCCGGGACACCGAAAATGCCGAACCCTAGCACTGCTCCTCGTCTCTCTGCGTCGCTCCCTTCGTTTCCTTTCTTTCTTTCACGTCCGACTGATCCAGATTTAAACAATTTTCCGACTCTCACCGCGGCTCCAATACTCCTCGCCGCGGCTCCACCAAATTTTCCAGAACAACGCCACTGGAAAGCTTCTCGCCGCGGCGGCCCTGCTCTTCGCCGCGACGTGGAGCTCTTCCAGACTCCACTTGAGCCTTCCTCCGTCCTAATTCCTCCGGTCCTGAACACAATGCCAAGAAAAATATCATGAGGGGCATTACACTTTTCATTCTTCCATAAGGCCAGAATTGAATTCTCACATGGTGAAGATGCGAGATACAAGTAAGAAACAAAGAAATTAGCAATGCATTTTCATGGCCAATGCAGCAAAAGTTACCAATAGCAATAGTAAAGGAATCACCAAAGAAGCTTTTGGAAATCTCAATTCAACCCATTCAATTTTGCACAACTTAAGGGAGATACATGAGAGCTAAAGACAATATCCTTAGCAGCCTTCCAAGCTATTTTAAGTCATCCGTTTGACCATGTTTAAGCTAAAGAATCTAGCCTTTATAACCAAGCCACACTATACAGGACCCACTAGTTTGTGACATCAAGGACAAGCTTCTACTCTCAAGGGAGATGCAATAAGCATGATTTGGAACTTGGAATAGAAACATAAAGCAGACCCCACCATTTCATTCTATTCCCAATTTTACCATTAAAAGGAGAAGTTTAAGGACCTGCAGAACATGACTCTAATAACTCTACTTCAGTATTTAGACAAGCTTTCCTTATAAACAAGGGTTACAACAAGAAAGAATTAGAAACAGAAGCACAAAGTATAACCATGGGTCAATAAGCAATATGCATTCCAATTTACTTTAGCTTAGAGACATAGCCTGTAGTTTCATTTTTTAGTGGAAAGCAACAAAACTTAACAGAATATACAAAATGTGAACAAACACTTACTTTCAAACTTGCCAAAACTCATTCAATGGATTAAGAATGCAATAATAGCACTATATCACATGAATTTTCAAAGCTCACGATGATGGTTTATTTGCAAGTTTGGAAGAGCACCCACATGAATGTATCAAGCAAAGAAGATTTATGTGGGAAGACAAGACCATATAGAGCATTCTTCATGCTTAAACTATTTGTCGTCATCACTTCCAAGCCTAAACAGGACATCCATAAGCAGTAAGTTAAAACCAGATTATTCCCATAGAAAACATATTCACACAGTTAGTTTTAAACCCAAACTTGAGCAACACCAGGCAACAATTAACCAGAATTCCTTTCTTTTCTTTATGGGAAGACATGATAATACAATCACAACAAGAGTTTAATGGTAGTCCACGCATATGCAGAGAGTAAAATATAAATATGTGTGTGTGTGTGTGTGTGTGTGTGTGTGTGTGACCATCTCTTTTGAGCTCACACCTGAATCTATAAGTCACCAGAATCAACATTTCAGTTAGGTACAAGGTTGCATTAGATTCAAAGCTATAAATCGGACATTTGACCCTTACTAAGCTAGTCGCCATTCTCATGTAAGTTACATCTCACACAAGCATTTTGTCAAACATTTCATGCGCAAGGCTTCAGAAAAGCAAAGAGCATAATTGTTCTAAGTGCACAGCATGCCAAACAATACCTACATATTTCGGTGGACCAACATCCATATTGCAGCGAAGATGAAGCCAGTAGGTGCAAGGAAACATTACCTATATAAGTAATCTGAATCCCTTTGTTGCTCTCGCTTAGGGTTCTCGGCATCGGAGTCTCACGCCCGTGAAGCCATCATGGCTCCTTTGTCCTCCGTGCTCAGCCTCTTTTTTACTTTCTCTCAGCTCTGCTCGCGGCCCCCTCTATTTTTCGGTTCAGACTGAAGTTCCCTCTCGCTCTCAGTCTCCCTCATGCCTGAGCTCTCTCTCTCCCAATCTCGCAACTCGCTCTTCCTTCCTGGCCTCGCATCTCCGAGCCTCTTCCTCCTTTCACATTCACTGCTCTCTCCTCCTCCAGATCTCACTCACTCTGCTCTCCCACGGCTCCTTCTTGGTCTCTCTTACCATCTCCTTCTGGTTGGTCCCTCAACCTCGCCTACGGCTCCCTCACTCCTCTGCCATCATGCTCTCCTCATGCCCGCGGCTCTCTCCTCTTCTTCCTCGAGACCAGCTTAGAGTTCCTTCACCCGAGCTCCCCAGTTCTCTCCCAAACCCTAGCACCCTCTTGGCCTTTTCTTTTCACGGCCCCCTGTGCTCCCCCCTGTGTCTCCCCTCTTCTGGTGTGCTCCCTTTGCTCTCCTTAGGGCTCTACCCCTCGGCCCTGTTCACAAGCCCTCACTTGGGCTCGTGACATGTTTGGGCTGAAGCATTTAAGCCCAAATATGTTTTTGGGCTGAAGCAAAAATATATATATTGTTTTTTTTGTTTTTTTTTGTTTTGAGTTTTTTCTCTTTCTTTTTTTTTAATTTCAGTTTTAATTTTTTTAAGTTTTTTTTATTTCTTTTTCTCGCCTTCTTTTTCTTCTTCTTTTTTTTCTTTATTTCAAATTTCAGATGTCAAATTCTAAAAAGATGAACTTGGGTCTTAAAATTAAATTACAATTATTAATTCCCTTGCTTAAAAAGGAATTTTGTTTTATTTCTTTTATTTCTCATTTTTCATACTCATTTTTCTTTTATATATATATTTAAAATGCCTGGACAAAATAGGGTGTTTACATTTAATGTTGTTTTCGAATAAACCTTTTTTTCCATTTTTTTAAGTTTTCACGCCCATGCAATATTGCATGATGGGTGAAATCAAGTTTTTGGGGGGAATTAGGTATATATAGAATTCATCATTGGTTCATATGAGGAGAAAATTGGGAGAAAAGAAAATTTAGAGAGAAAATAAGAAGGAATCTAAATATCCCCTCATCTAGGTTCCCCTTATTTTTCCTCTTAGTATTTCTATCTCCTTATTTTTTTTTTCATTCCAAATAAAGTCTTAAAGTGAATCATCTATTCATAACTTTATGAATAATGAGATTTACTATAAATTTTATAATTTAAAACTTCAGCTTTAAAAATGTTTGTTAAAAATTATAATTATTTTTGTGTATCAAAGTTAGTATGAAGTTTTAGATGATTCATCATCAAATGTTAAAATAAATTACTATTTGATAAGTGAACCCTTCTGGAACCCATCCAAAGAACTCACTTTTATGTGTATGACACCCGGATCTTTACGAAACAAGGGACACAAAGACTGAAAAATTGAAAAATAGTAAGAAGAAAGATACACAAAGATGAGAATAATCAAGAAAGCACACAAGATATGTTGGTCTAGGTGAATTAGAACCCAAGAGAACCGGTCTCTTGAACCCTAGTTCCGGTGACACCACAAGAAAGGATCAATTCCTTGATAAGTCGCAGTTCGCTCTAGCACTCAAAGAATGCAAGAGAAAACTCACAAAAGTCTAAAACTTTAATCATTCAAATCTGAAAAATGTACATGAAAGTTAGCCTTAAATAGGTAAGGTAAAATCTAACCTAATAAGCCTAGAAACCCTAATTAATTTGAACTCAAGTAATTCTAATAGGATTAGGAGATTTTAGGCCCAAATAACAATCCTATTAGAGCTAAGAAACTATTAAAATAAATCCCTAAAATAAAATAACGAAAATTCATAAGAAAATAATAAAAATAAGACCTAAGCCCTTATAAACATGTCACCATATTAATGAAATCACATGTTTGGCACATGACATACTTATTTACAAGATGGGCTATCAAAAGGACTACTAATTAACTAATTGGGCTTTATTAATTAACAAAGTTCAGCCCATAATTAATAAAAACGAAATAAACACTAATTAGGCCCAATAATACTTAAGTCACATGCTATTATGCTATTTTAGTGAAGCACATGATCTTTTAAGTAATCTCTTCCAATGAGCTTCTCTTGGGCTTGAATCTTTCCAAGTGATAAGGCCTTCTACCATGTTCCTGAATTTGTCCAAGCCATCCTCCATCATTCCCTCCCTCTTCAAAAAGATTCGTCCTCGAATCTTCATAATCTACATGGAAGGAAAGGGAACGATTAAACGCATCAAATAAATTATATGGAGTATACTTACCTTTCAAGTTTGATTGATGCATCTGTACTTTATTCCTTGCATAAATGTGAAGGACAACGTTCTTCCTTGGCTTTGTGAACCAGAACATTGTTCCAATATCAGAAACATTCACACCTTTAACTTGAATTTCATAAGACCTATCTTCAAGCATTGGTGGATAAGAAATTGAACTTGTCTTCATAGCATATACACCAATGACCTGCAGCAAATAGCTAAACACAAACTCGACACAAGAATACTTAAATGGGACCACGATGTTAAGGGACACATAGGGAAACAAAAAGGGACAAAATGGCACACAAGAAGACTTAATTAAAACCAAAGTATTAGAAAAACTAAGGGACAAAATCTGGACAGATTTGAACATAATGCAATAAATGCAAAACTTGAAAAGATTTTGATAACATTAATGATGCACAATGATAGAACAAAGATGGAGATGTAATGACTAAAGGGACACACACTAATATAAAACTAGAAGAAGAGAATGAGTTGAATAGGAAATGAAACACAAAAGACTCACGAAGGTGAAATGGGATAAACCAACAAACAACCAAAAAGACACATGACTTATGAGACACATGATAAACATAAAACATAAAACGAATAGGAACTACTTCACAAATACATAGGAAATACAAAATACTATGATGATGAGATGGAATGACATAAAAGGATAAACTAGAGAAAGAATGCACTAAAGTAACTAATGAACTTATTATTGACTCATGCAATTTGGACTCAAAAAATTGCAGACTCATGCAACAATGATGGATGACATAAGTTAAAGAAGTTAGAAACATAATGAGAAGGAAGAAGCAAATACAATGAAGACACATAAGAAAGATGAGATGAAGAAGGAAGGAGTTTTGTACAAACTACTTTAGGCTTACTTTCACTCTCATTCTTCCTCAAACTCTCTTTTTCTTTTCTCTTTTTCCTCTTTTTCTTCCTCTTTTTCACTCTTTTCTCACTTCTCTTCTCTCTTACTCTTTTTGTATTCTTTTTATTTTTCTGGACACTTTCTCTCCTGCATCTCTCTTTTCTTCTCTCATTTTTCCATTCTAGCTCACTTTTCAAGTTCTTATGATTTTCGCACAAATGAATACATGGCAATAGTTTATGGAATTTTTCCAAAACATGATAACAATTTCTATCATACCCATTCAAGCTAATATCATAGTCTAAATTTCCAATCACCATGTCCATATGCTCAATCTCATCAATGCAATCTTAAGATCTAATTTCCAAAGGAATCACACTATTAGCACTACTTGAAACTAATATGCTACCATCCAAAGAATTTTCCATCAAATCATTAATAGCATATGAATAATGATTTTCAACTAAAGGATGCAAACAATGATAATTTTGCTCATAAGCACAAGCAACATTATGCAACTCCTTTTCCAATTGTGCTACAACATCATTTTTAATTTGCACACTAGAAGCACAACTAGAATCATCTAAGCCTTCTAACACAACACTATCAACATCTGAACTAATTCTCTCTTCAAGTTTTAGCAAGATATCATGTTCAATCTCATTATCACAATTAATAACATTAAATTCATTGGGATTCTCAAGTTCAACACATCTCAATTCAGATTTCAACTCAATTGTTCCAACACAAGGGATATCATCAATGTAAGCAACATTATTCATCTTACTAGAATTATCACATCTTAAATCACAAGAGATAATATCAAAGTTTTGAGGATCAGGCATACCTGTAGTGGATTCTTTCATTACATCATCAGTTGTTGAAGTGGTAGCAATGTTATCATCCACTTGATCATTTTTCTCCATGTGGAAATCACAATCTTGGACCACAGGCATTTGCATCTCCTTGGAATGTTCAATTACACTTTCAGCTTTGGATTTCATGTATTTTGGCCTCAAGATTGCTCTCATTTCATTCCATGTTATAATGGAAGGTTCTCCAATTGCAGCTTGTCTAGTTTCCACCCGTTTCCACCAAGCAGCAACATTTTTACCTAATCGAAGGTATGCATACTGTGCCTTCTCTATTTCGGAGTAGTTACAACATACGAAGGCTTGTTCAACTTTTCTTTCCCAATCCAAGTAAATGTCAGGATTTTTCTCACCATGAAATAGTGGGATCTTCAGTTTGATCTTACTAATAACATCTGCGTGAGCAGGAACCTTTGGATTATGTCTTGCTTTAGTTTTAGAAGGAAACTCTAGGCGATCCAATTTTGCATTCACTTCCTTAATTTGATCATTGAAAGTCCTTAATAAGACCTTAAAATCAACTTCTCCAACAGTCATGTTTATAATATGAAATGTTAGTGTAAAACAAAGAGAAAGAAATAGGGACCTTACACACTCTCTCATGTGTTTCACTCAAATAATGTAAATGCACTCGTGTTTCACACTAAGTCAAGGCTTTTTCAAATATGATGCAATTTCTCTCTTACCTTTTTCCACTCAAAGCTTGTTTTCTTATGAGAGTGCTAAATTAAAACCATAACTTCAATCAAAAGGAAATTGATTTTTCAAGAAGTGGCAATCACAGAAAACAAAAGTTCAAAATTAAAGTTCTCAAAGATCCTAATTTGATTAAACAATAACTAACATAAAACGAGCACAAAAGAACTGAAATTTCCAATAAGAGAAATATGAAGGAAATAGATTAAAGAAGGATGAAAATTTGTAGGAAATTATTAAGAAAAGAAATTAGAAGGAAAGACAAATTATAGAGAAATAATCCCAAATGATCAAATATATAATTATTTTTTTTGCTGCTATTTTTTTTCAGCAATCAATCTCTCTTTTTTTTTCAGAGATTTTTTTTAATGCCTTTTTTTTTTCTACTTTTTTTTTTTAGCAAAACAAATTTTTTTTTAATTTGGGGACTCACAATTGAATATAGGATGAAATTTTCTTTTAAATTTGGATAAATGAAAACAGTGATCGAATAGTGGTGGTGAACAGTCACCGGAACAGTGCGAACAGTACCGGAAATAGTGACATAAACAGTATTCGGAAAAGTATGATGAACAGTTAAATAGTTTGGCGAACAGTGATAGAAACAGTGACACGAACAGTAATCACGATACAGTATGATGCACAGTGACCGAAAATAGTGTTCGGTGAATAGTGAAAACGAAATAGTGACCGTACTGTATGAACAGTGACGCGAAATTTTTCTTGAAGCAACGAAGATGGATTGAAACAAGGAAACAAGCAAAACAGAGAACACACCTTGATTTGCAAACCTAAGCTCTGATACCAAATGATAAGTGAACCCTTATGGAACCCGTCCAAAGAACCCACTTGAAACGAATGACACTCAGATCGTTGCAATTGCAAGGAACACAAAAACTGAAAAATAGAAACAGCAAGAAGAAAACAGAAAAGATATGTTGGTCGAGGTGAATTAGAACCCAAGAGAATCGGTCTCTTGAACCCTAGTTCTGGTGACGCCACAAGGATTGACCAATTCCTTGATAAGTCATAGTATTCTCTCTAGCACTCAAAGAATCGCAAGAGAAAACTCACAAAAGTCTAAAACTTTAATCATTCAAATCTGAAAAACGTACATGAAAGTTAGCCTTAAATAGGTAAGGTAAAATCTAACCTAATAAGCCTAGAAACCCTAATTAATTTGGACTCAAATAATCCTAATAGGATTAGGAGATTTTAGGCCCAAATAACAATCCTATTAGAGCTAGAAAACTATTAAAATAAATCCCTAAAATAAAATAATGAAAATTCATAAGAAAATAATAAAAACAAGACCTAAGCCCTTATAAACATGCCACCACATTAATGAAATCACATGTTTGGCACATGACATACTTATTTACAAGGTGAGCTATCAAAAGGACTACTAATTAACTAATTGGGCTTTATTAATTAACAAAGTTCAGCCCATAATTAATAAAAATGAAATAAACACTAATTAGGCCCAATAATACTTAAGTCACATGCTATTATGCTATTTTAGTGAAGCACATGATCTTTTAAGTAATCTCTTCCAATGAGCTTCTCTTGGGCTTGAATCTTTATAAGTGATAAGGCCTTCTACCATGTTCCTAAATTTGTCCAAGCCATCCTCCATCACTATTAGATTCTGAAAATGTTGTGATTGTAAGTAACTTTGTAATAGCTTTTTTAACGTGTGTCATCAAATTGTATAATGATTTTATCACGGGAAACATTTATACTTTGTAATGGTTTTTAATCCAAAATTTTAAATTTTAAATTTTTAAATGTAACTTTTTTCACGTATTAATCCTATGCCTGTGTAATATCATATAAAAAATTTTATTAGTCAATTTAATATTACATTTAAAAAATTAAAACGAATCAATATATAATAAAAATTCTATATTTTTAAACTCCATGCAAATTCATTGAGGACATGTCTAGTTTAATAAATATAAGAGCAAGTATAACTTTTATACTTTTTTTATACCTAAATTTTTGTTTTGGAATCAATTTGAATATTATGTGTCCCTCTCAAGTATGATCTTTTTCAATATGGGTATATTATTTTTTTTCTTGATATGCTGGAACAACTTGTAATGCCTTTCCAAATGAAACAGCTATTAATCAACTATGATTGAGTCAAAATAGAAGAGATTTGATTCGCCTTAATAAGGTTGAGAATTCAAACCTTATGGAAGAAAAAAAATTACATTGTGATAATTATCTCCATTGAGGAACTCAAATTGAACCCGGCAATATTTAAATCTAACTCATTGATAATGGATATTAGATAACTATATATAAAAAACAAAATCTAGTTATTTAAATACGTAATGCAAATGTTAATTAAGAAACTTGACACATTTCTATATTAGTAAAATTTGAGTTTTTGCATGAATATATAGTGTGTGGGTATGCACATTTATACATATGTGGATTAGTATGTATCTCTCTGTGCACATAAAATAGTACATATGGATGCATTTTTTCATTTTGTTAACATTAACTAAGAGCCTGTAAAATGGTTTCTAACCATCATTTTTCCCAAAGTTATCCATATAAGTTTATGATAAACTTCTTTACTTTTATCCAAATTTTATTTTTTTAAACTGTAATTATTCAAACATATCTTTTATAAAAAAATAATCCAAATGGGCACTAATTATGGTCAATTTGGTTCTCAGTTGGTTAAAAATAAGTTTTATTAGAATTGGTTTTATAATGTAGTTATGATAAAAATTAGTTTTGGACTAACGTGTTTATGTTTGGATTATTTATTTAAAAATTGGTTTTGCCAAAACACATAGTTTTTCTTCAAATTGAGTTTAAACTCTATTCTATAATTAATTTAATTTACTTGAACTAAAATTTAATCTTTATTTATTTAATTGGTAATAAAGTATATCTAATATAACATTTTTTTTACAGGTCATGATCTATGAAAATTAAAATTTTGAAGGAACATTTTGGTCAATAGATAGAAGGAATTTTATGAAAATTTTATTTTCCTAATTTTTCAATTTTTTCTCATTTTTATTGATTCATTTTATTTGACTTTAAAATAAACACAGATAGAAATGGAGAAAGAGAACAAAAAAGCAACTATCATACTGCTTCTTCCGTTTTGCATCAAAAATCATTCTCAAATAGAGAAGGAAAAATTTGCCAAACATACACAAATCTTCATTAACCTTAGTTTTGACCCCAAACCAAAGTTTGATAAGTATTGCCAAACACACCTTTAGTTGACCAAAACAACTACGTGAACTAAATAAATGTATACCTAATTCCAGACACAAAAGAGAAAACGAATTCGTGTAAATGAAAAAATACATATAATTATATAAGCACCAAGTTGAGTTAGACCATCTTGTATGATGGGATAGCTTGAAACAATTGTTTAACCCAATTTTTTATCTAGGAGTGTTTTTTCAATTGAGTCAGATTGGGTTTTGGACTTCGATGACAATTTTGTGTGTTATAATTCTAAATTCTAGTTATTTAGGTTAACTTTTAAATTCTGTGAAATTTATTGAAATTATTTAAATTTTAAAATCATGTCTTTCTTCATCCAAATAATGTTTTAATGAAATGAGTTGTGTAAAATAATGTCTTCGCTTTAAAATACTTCATGGAAACGAAACCTAGTAGGTGAGTAAACAATATATATAAGAATGAAGGAGAAATAAAGGGGAAAAGCAAAATTAAGGTAAGTAATGTGTTTAGCTGGGGGTAACAAATGTTTTGTGAGTAATATCAAAAGGAAGAGAATATCTTATAGCCTGAGGTTCATATTTAAAATAAATTGTGAATTTTTTGCTCAAGTACTGGACTACAATATTCCTTAACAGAAGCAAAGATTAATTTAATTTCTATTAAAAGGCAAAGAGTAAATATTTTCTAACTAATGTTGTTTCATATATAAAGATTAAGATCAAATCTCCAATTAATTATTCATCATACTAACATAAGTTGATAATTGTGGATAATTTGATTATGGATAAATGTGACTTTACTTTTTTGGAAAATGATTATATGTCAATATATGGCTCCAAAAAGGTCAAGCATCATTCTCCAACAATACTATCATAGACAAATGAAATCATACAAAGATTTAGTAGGGAAGTGCCTATTTCACTGCGGAGTCAATTTAATTAGTGTCTCAAGCAACCCGCTTGTTCAACTAATTGGATTAGGAATGGGTACTTAGTTCAATCCGAATAGGGGGAGAAACCGGCCATTTTAGAACTGATGGAGAACCAGCCAAAACCAGTAGTGCATGTGGTTTAAATGGTTTAAATGGGTAAGCCAGTCTGACTTGATGTTGCCGGAAAGAAGAGGAAGAAGAAGAAAAAATAAGAGGAAAGAAAAAATCTCAGCATCCACAATATTTTTCTTACCCATCTACCTCCATTTTTAATGAGACCCCACAGCTTTCACCATTTTTTGGACCACTTCAAATACTCACTATGGAAAAGAAGGTGAGACTTAAGTAGCGGTGACGAAACTGGCCAGTGAAAAAAAAAAAGTTCAAGCTATCAAAACAATGGTCTTGATTGTTCTCTCTCCTTCCTTGCAATCATTTCCTCTTGCAAAAGCCATTAGATCCTCCACAAATCCTCCACAGATGAGGGTTGAAATGGAGATGATGGCTGAGAGATGATTTTGAAAAAGAAACCCTAATGGCTGCACATAAGGGAGAGAGAAGATTGTGGGAAATGATGTGATGACAGACCATACTAACCTTTATTCAATTAAAAAAACAATCATATCTCTCAAGTTCGTGTTTTTGTGTTGAAAGTCCAACCTCTCTTTTTTTGTTTCGGAAAGTACAATAAAATATATAGTTCCAAAGTTATCATAATTTTGTTTTTATTTTTTTGTTACATTTTCGATTATTATTCTACTATAATTTTTAAATATCTCTTCATTATCTTTTGAAATTATATTTTTTATTATGGGAAAAATTAAATTTTTATTTTTTCTTTTAATTCTTTTAAATTTTAAATTATTATTCCTCATTAATTTAAAATTTATTTCTCTTATTTTTATTGTAATTCTTATTTTTATCTAAACCAATTAATATAAATTGATATAAAACTGTAAATATATTTTTAGTGCTCCCTACCAATAATTAAAAATTAATCCTTCTAGCCTTTCCTATATATACAGTTAAGACCAACTCAACCATGGTTTAATTTCAATTAAACCAATTAATCTTGAACTAGTGTCTGTACTAGTTTAATAATTGATCTGGTTCTTACAATATTAGTCTCAAGTACCTATGTAATTAAAATTTTGTAAGGCTTTAATTTTCTTTTTCTATACTTACCAAATAAAAGTTTACATGTAATTTATTTTTAAATTAGTCTCCCTCTATGCTATTACGTGTTTTTTTAATCAATAAAGTTTAAATTCTTAACCTTACTTAAAAGAAATTGAGTTCATATCAGTAATTAAATGTGAGTATTTTGTAAATTCTTATTAAAATGAGTAATTTTTATTCTAAATTTGACAAACATGAATTTGCAGCATTTAAAACTAAACATTAAATGGGATTGCAATGCATGAGTTCATTGCTAATTTAGCTTTTTTTAAGCAAACGTTAATTTAGCTTATAATCTTATATAGCGCATTTATTATTTTACACAATTGTCTTTTTCTTTTTTTACACAAGTGAAATTAAGTCCCATAGCTATCTCATATATATTCAATTCATATTAGATTTCTCCTTCTGCCTAAATTATCCTGTACGTAAGCTCGCATTAAAACAAGAAAATGGAGCATATCAAATTTTTTTTTTTGCGCACCTGTGTAGGTGTTTTCTTTCCAGGAGACACTAGAATGATATTCAAATAATAGATTTTTGGGAAAAGAATATAACGTCAAGCTGATTCGTGAAGCGAAACACAAATTATAAGGCAATGAGCGAAAACGTGGGAAAGGCAGAGCACCTGATATTGAAATTTAATTTGAACCACACCAAACGTTATAGTATATAATCAATTCTAAGAAAAAATAGTACAGAATGTCTATATCTCAGTGTTAAAAAACTTACAAGACTTTTAAGAGAAGAAAATGCATTATTTTTATTTTAATTCATAAGTATTGCTTGATGAGTGAACATGAATTACTTGTAATCAAAAGTAGACAATTTACACGGAGTTTGACCCATTCTTTCGCCGAGTGAGTCATTCATTGCGTATCAAATACTGAACAGGAGGATCAGAATTCCTCTTCAAACAATCTACGAAGAGCAAATAGCGAAACGAGAAAAAAAAAATTGACATCATGTAACATAACTATCCCCTTTGATTGAAACAAGAGTGGCCACATAATTTACAGCTTGGGCTGAGTCTGGAATTGGGTTCCCTTCCATCTTAAAATCCTTCGTCTCTTGAGTATCAACGTTATAAGACTTAATCTCTCCCGTAGTCACTTGCAAAAGAAGCTCATTACCCTTCCAGAAAACCAACGGCCTACATAATGATAGACTTGTTATGGTGTGCATTTTAGTCCACGAAGCTTGAGCGCCAAATCCATCCATCACCCATATGTCAAACGTTCTCTTCCGACCATAGCAAAGCAAAGAGATTGATTCTTTCCACACAAGTAGACGTTTAGTACTAGCCTCCCCGATAACAGCGTCATGTGGAACTGGCACCTTGTAGAAGACCTCGTCTCCCACATCCAATCCCAGGATCATTGAGGAAGGCTCTCTCCGACTGCAACCCCACCAATAATAGGTTCCTTTATAGAACAAAGCAAAAGGATGACGAAAAAAATGAAAATCATTAGCATTGCTACGGTGTAGTCTTGTCCAAGAATCATTGTTCAGAGAATACACGTCGACGTCCCATGTAATATGCCCTCGACTGTCAGACCTCGACAACCGTATCCTTACAACCTTATAATCGTCGCTCCGGGAATCGTACCCCATTCCAACACCTTCAGAAACGGAAAGAACGGTCTGCTTAATGGAGTCGGGAAGACATTTGAATTCTCTTGTCGCCGGGTTATACAGAATAACCTCTGGAGACTTATTGTGGCCTAGTAATGACAAACACAGTATACCATTACAGTGACCTGAAATTTGGAATCTGCATGCCACGGAGTTGGACGTTATGGCAAAGAAGTTGTGCATCAAGGTATCAACGGCAGAAGAATCATTGGCTGAGAGGGAAAAGAGTTTGCAGCTTGGTAAGCCGAGAGCATCATCATGATTTGATGTGGTGAGAAAAGAGAGCCTAAGGATGAGACTAGTATCGGGGAAGGAGTGATGTTTGATGAAAGTTGAGAGGTGAGGGGGTACGAAAGGGGGACCAGTTAAGAGAGAGCACCACAACTTACAGACGCACCTGAATCGCGACAATGATTTGTATGGAAGCCTTGATAGTATATCCTCCAACAGTTCTTGGGGCAGATCTGAACCGTTCCCCATCCTCTCGTTCCTATTTTCTACGCAGGGAGGAGATGGAGATATACAGGCAGAAGCCAATGGACTTTTTATATTTCAAAAAGGAAAGGAAAGTAAACAAAATTGCTGAAAGATCTTCGTGATCACGATTATTTCCAAAATTAAAGTTTACGAGATTTATTAATTATTATCGAGATTCACAAAAAGATACTATGAGATTTTTAAGAAAGTTAGTTGTGATTTCATTAAGGAAAAAACTTATATACGGTTACTTATATCTTTACATGCTGTTCTCTAATCAGTACATACTATCTGGTTATTTTTATCCAACTCATCACATATCTCGCTATTTTATATTTGACGCCGTTAACATTTCCTTCTTTTCTTCTCCAAGGTATTTCTATTCACCTGCAATGAAACTCTCGTTCATTCTCTGTGATTCCTCCCAGCGGACGCCTCCACCTTAACGCCAATCAGTGTATGTAATAATTTCTCTTCTCTTGGTTGATTCCATCTCCGTGCCCAAGTTGATATTTGCTCCTAGGTTTGGCCTCGCTGTTGCTCTCAAAACACCACATGTTGTTTGGGGCAATTTCCAAGTTCGCAAAGTCCGATGATGGGCAATAATAGTGAGCAATTCAAGTTTGTTTGTTAAAACTTAAAAATGATTTCAAATGAATATTTTTCATATCAAAGAAATCGACATGATAGGGTTCTCTGCACAGCAAGGTTGAGAAGTTTAATTATATTAAGAATTTTTTGCAAACCTTCTTGATGGCATAGGTTGGACTTGCTTTTTTCTTTGCAGAGAAATGGCAGACGGGAACCCGAGAGGGAGAAAGAAGGAAGAGGGCTATGCTGGCATTGTCACTAATTACGAGAAAGAATTGCTTTTTATCACATGGGTTTTTGCAGAGGGTTTATTGGTTTGTTTGTACTTGGTTTACGGGAATGTGGGGTTTCTTAACGGTGTTAAGTGTAATTTTTATTTTTATTATAGAAGAACACATGGCATTTATTGATTAGAGTACAGCATGTAAAGAATATAAATAACAGTATATAAGTTTAATCCTTTTATTAATATCTAACATAAAATTTGTAGAGTATTTTTCAGCTCATAAAAAAAATTGGTAGTTGTTTCAATGACTATATTTCTAGAATTATTTAAATTAATTTAAATGAAGACAATGATAACTTTGGTCCATAAATTTTTAAGATTTTTAAACTAATTTTTTTAAGATTATAATCAATAGATATATGTAATTTTTCAAAAAAAAATTAATCTTATATTTTGTAAAATTATGTTTTATGTATGCTTTTTAAAATTACCATGAGCTAGAAATATCACTGGTTCCCATTAAAAAAAAAACCTAATAGTTAGGATCAAGGCATTATCCATAATCAAGAAGGCTCTCATCATTATTAAATCATTTTGTAGTTTATCTATTTATCTCCGTATCTTTTCTCTGCTTTCTTATGTTTAAAAAATTTACAAGAATTTAAAAATACAAATTATTTAAAAGTTCACATGAAATTTAAGCAATATTGAAGTAGAAGAAAGCTAGGGAATATTAAAGAATTTAAGCATGAAAGATTAAGCAACGTATAATTTACTTATAAGCACAATGTACATCCCTTTTAACTTAAATTTTCTTTTTTCTTCTCATCCTTTTCATCTCCATCTAACTAAGTTTTGAGAACTTTAATGTATCAGGTTAGCAAGCTGAGCCTGAAGACTAGAGCATTTCAAGAGGCATGTGTTTTTCTGTAGTTGAAGAGCTTGCTGAACACTTAGCACAGTGGAGTTATTCTGTTGCATTCATGGAATTGTCTGTTATTCCACTTTAGTTTGCATCTATCTGAGCTTGAGTAGTGTTTCCCTAATTTTTCATTTCTCTACTTCCAGATTGAGGCTAATTCTGACTTTGTAAATGGAAAGTGCATGTCAGTTTCCTTTTAAACCTAATGACCTTGCAGCATCATCTTTTCTTCAGGTTCGCATATTCTTTACTTTTATGGTCCTTTTTTACCTCTTAATTCATTTATTTACTTTGTAGCTGTTGTTGAGTTGTTCATCTGCGATTCTTAATGTTCTATTATTCTATCTTGAAATTGCATGCACAAAATAAAATGGATCCCTTTTTTTTTTTTTAATCTTGCGAATTTCTCATTTGCCACTGCTATTCCCCTACATCCCCCTTCTCTTTGAACGCTCAATTTTAGTATATACTTTAAATGAGACAAATTTGGTGAGCTTTGATGCAATCTGTATTGGGGAGATGAAAAGTGTATATTTATTTTCCTAGGATGGGAAGGAGGCTGCAGTTAGCCCTCTATCAAAGTATGTTATGACTCTCCGCAGATCACAGCAAAAGAATGCTTCATTGACAGATTCCAAGTTTGCACTCCTGCTCAACCACATACCTGTCTGAAGAGCCTTCTTTGACTATTGGATCATGCAACTCAAGAAAAAACAAACTGAACACATGAACAGTAATGAACAAAAATCGACGTAAATAGTTAATTTTCTACATCACTAACTTCTACATCGCTTTCAAAACCAATTTAAATAGGTTAAAAAAACCAATGTAAATTAAGGTTTTGTATAGTAGTGTAAAAAAAATAGAAAATGATGAAAATAAGAAAAAACAAAATGTTGATTAAAGAAAAATGGTTTCAAGAGAACTCGTTTCTTGAATCTTAATTCTGGAACACCTTATAGATTACTACTTCTTAATAAGTTTTCATTTTTTCTGACACTTACGGGTTAAATTAAAAGAGTATCAAATACAGTAGCGGTAGGAGTCCTCTTCAAACAAGGGAAAATGTACGAAGACCAAATAGCGAAACGAGAGAAAAAAATTGACATCATGTAACATAACTATCCCCTTTGACTGAAACAAGAGTGGCCACATAATTTACAGCTTGAGCTGAGCGTGGAATTGGGTAAAATCCTTCGTCTCTTGAGTATCAATGTTGTAAGACTTAATCTCTCCAGTAGTGACTTGCAAATGAAGCTCATTACTCTTCCAGAAAACCAACGGCCTGCATAATGATAGACTTGTTATGGTGTGCATTTTAGTCCATGAAGCTTGAGCGCCAAATCCATCCTTCAGCCATAAGTCAAACGTTCTTTTCCGACCAAATTCAGAGTAGCAAAGCAAAGAGATTGATTCTTTCCACACAAGTAGACGTTTAGGACTACTTTTCCCGATAACTGCATTATGTGGAGCTGGCACCTTGTAGAAAACCTCGTCTCCCATATTCAATCCCAGGATCATTGAGGAAGCTTCTCCCCAACTGTAAGCCCACCAATAATAGGTTCCTTTATAGAACAAAGCAAAAGTATGATCGCAAAAACTAAAATCATTAACATTGCTACGGTGTAGTCTTGTCCAAGAATCATTGTTCAGAGAATACACGTCCACACCCCATGTAATATGCTCTCGACTGTCCGACGTCGACAACCGTATCCTTACAACTTTATAATCATCGCTCCGGGCATCGTACCCCATGCCAACACCTTTAGAAACGGAAATGGAAACATCGGTCTGCTTAATCGAGTCGGGAAGACATTTGAATTCTCTTGTCGCTGGGTTGCACAGAATAACCTGTGGAGACTTATAGCGGCCTGGTGATGACAAACACAGTATACCATTACAGTGACCTGAAATTTGGAATGGGCTTTCGAAGAAGTCGAGTTTGGGCATAAAGGTATCAACGGCAGAAGTATCATTGGCTGTGCGGGAAAAGAGTTTGCTGTTTAGGAAGCAGATAGCAGCATCAGCAGGATATGGGGTGATGAGAAAAGTGAGGCTGAGGAAGAGATTAGCATCGGGGGAGGAGTGATGTTTGAAAGTTGAAAGGTGAGGGGGTACGAAAGTGGGGCCAGTTAAGAGAGAGTACCACAACTTAGAGACGCACCTGAATCGCGACAATGATTTGCAAGGAAGCATTGATAGTATATCTTCCAACAGTTCTTGGGGCAGATCTGAACCGTTCCCCATTCCTCTGTCTCTATTCTTGTTTTTATTTTCTAGTTTTCTGAGATGGAGATATACAGTGAGAAGCTAATGGACTTATATTTCTAGAAGGAAAGGAAAATAAACAAAATTATAGAAAAATCTTAGTGATCACGATTATTTCCAAAAATTAAAGTTTACGAGATTTATTAATTATTATCTAGTTTTACAAAAAGATACTATAAGATTTTTAAGAAACTTAGTGATGATTTTCTTAAAATCTAACATAAAATTTGGTGATTGTTTCAATGTCTATATTTCTAGAATTATTTAAACAAATTTAAACAAATAGACATAATATTATTTAAATTTAGCATAAATTTTGATGATTACGGTGGTCCTTAAATTTTTAAGATTTCTAAACTAAATTTTTTAAGATTAGAATCAATTATAGATATATGTAATTTTTCAAAAAAAAAATTAATCTCCTATATTTTGGTAAAATTATGTTTTATATATGCTTTTTAAAATTACCGTGGGTTAGATATATCACTGGTTCCCATTAAAAAAAAAACTAATAATTAGGATCAACACATTATCCATAATCAAGAAGGCTCTCGTCATTATCAAATCTTTTTGTAGTTTATCTACTTATCTCCGTATCTTTTCTCTGCTTTATTATGTTTAAAAAATTTACAAGAATTTAAAAATACGGAATATTTAAAAGTTGACACATGAAATATGAGCAATATGAAAGTGCAAGAAAGCTAGGGAATATTAGAGAATTTGAGTGACAAAGATCAAGCTACATATAATTTACTTCAATGGGTACAAACACACGATACATCCCTCTATTTACAAGCCTCCTACCATTGAAGGCTAAATATAAATAAAAATATTAATTTACATAATGGTATAATATTACATCTTTTAAGATTATAGAGCATTAACAATGAAAAACTCCTACAAAGTTATTCAATTGGAAGATTATGGAGTGTGGGTCATTCACATTAGAGGGTTATATATGGAATTTAGGACATGGTGTAATGTCCCTCATGATATTTTTCTTAGCATTGTGTTCAGGACCGGAGGAATCAGGACGAAGGAAGGCTCAAGTGGAGTCTGGAAGAGCTCCACGCCGCAGCGAAGAGCAGGGCCGCCGCGGCGAGAAGCTTTCCAGTGGCATTGTTCTGGATTATTTGGTGGAGCCGCGGCGAGGCATGCTGGAGCCGCGGTGAGAGTCGGAAAAATTGTTTAAATCCGGATTTGTCGGACACGAAAGAAAGAAAGGAAACGAAGGGAGCGACGCAGAGAGACGAGGAGCAGTGCTAGGGTTCGGCATTTTCGGTGTCCCAGAGTGATTCTCGTCCATCGGGAGCTTGGATTCAAGTTGGTAAGCGTTCCCTACTCCTCTCTCTCCATTTTCTTCGGTTGAAATTTGGGATTTTCGGTTGTATGGTTGGATTTCCGGTTTGGGGTGAAATCCACCGATTGAAATGGATGTTTTGGGGTTAAGAAAGTGTGTTTTGAGGTTCTTGTTACTCGAATGTGAGTTTTGAAGGGATTATGTATGTTTAGAGCTTAACCCTAGGTTGTCTTTGGTAATGGCTCTTAGGAATTTAAGGTGTCTGAGGTTGTGTGGTGTTTGAGTAATCCCTAAAAGCTTATTGATGCATAAAAAGGGTGTTGGAACCTAGGGTTAGGTTAATGTGGTGGAATTGTGAGGTTTAATTTGTTGGTATATTGTGCTAATGGAAGAATTGTGACATGATAAAGGTTGTTGGCCAAGCGAGAGGGGTTCACGCGTACTGGACAGTTTAAGGAAGCTTGTGGAACTTGTGTATGTGTGGTAACGACAATTGAGGTAACCGGATGTTTGTTTTATGTGATTATATGTTGATATGTATATGTACGTATATGCATGTTCCTTTTCATACCACGATATTGATTGTGTGTGTACGGTTTTCTACATATCGTGGTATGCACGGCTTGTTGATGTATGATGATTGTATATGTTATGATGTGTAGCATCCCCATACTATTGCATGCTAGCATGTCCATATGATATATGATATGATGGTATATGTATATATGTATGTAGAGGCATATTGGCATGACATTGATATCATCACCACATGATTGCATAGTGAGAAATGGATGACGAGGTGATGATGATGAGATATGATGTGATAAAGATCCCTATCGCTAAATCTTCTCCATGGGAGAGCCAGGCAGCAGAGGACATGATATGATATGATATCCCTGTCACTAAATCCTCTCCTAGGGGGAGCCAGGTGACTGTGGATTTGGGGATGCACCTTCTCTAAATCACCATCAATTCGTGATGGTCCAGGGGAAGGAGAGCCACGGTCTGAACTCTAGTGTAACCATTGGCCCGGTTGCATTAGGGTAAGGTGAGCTTGGTGATGTCCTGGAATCGGTCTTCACCGACTATTGGAAGGGAATCATCTATTGAATGTCTTATGATGACGATAGCTCGCGGTTCTAGCCGTGTATGAGGGAGAACATGTATACCATTCATTAGCATTGCATTGCACGACTGTGTGGATCAGTATATATATATTAGTGTGTGTGGTTGTTCCCGGTTACTGAGACATTGTCTCACCCCATCTCCCATAAAATAACCTTTCAGGTGACGGTTCTGGCACTAGTCCGGAGAAGACGCGGGAGTAGCTGTGTACGTGGGAATAGTCTATGTAGTGTGTGTATGTTGTATTAGTATCTTGTGCCAAGTAGGATAGCATGGTTTGTAATGGATAATGTTATGATTTAGACTGGCTATGTACGGATGTTTATGTATGTGGTATGTATGGTTGAACGTTGTTAAGAAGTATGTGTGACAGTTTTGGTAAGTCCAGAGTGTTGTTGGGCCTTGTTGATTTGCGTAAGGGCCTGTAGCCCATTTGGTCAGGTTGGGTTCCAAGGGGTCAAATCTCAGAGGAGTGGTTCCTTTGAGGTAAAACCTCTTTGGACAGGTTGGTTTGGGGGTTTTGAACCTGTATGAATGGTCTCTAAGTGACCAGTTGCCTTTGGTGGCAATTGGAGGTGGCTAGTGGTGAGTTTTGGTCAACAAGTGGCAAAAATGGTGTCAAGGGTCCAGAATCTCCATATGGAGTTGGATTGAGGTAAAAGTGGTGTCCTTGGATAGATGGGGACTAGATTGACTTGTAGGAGTTGGATTCGAGTCAATCGAAGGTCGGAGCATAAAGTTATGCGAGTCAGAAGTTCGCCCGGAGTGTTGAAATTGCTGATATGGTATATCAGCAGGGGGCACCGCGGCGAGGGAAGGCGGGCCGCGGCGCCAAAGGAGACAGAGGTGATGGAGAAGCTGGGGAGGTCGGAGCCGCGGCGGTACTGTAGCGGCCGCGGCCCCAGCCCAGTTTTTGGATTTTTTTTAAGTTGTTTCCGCTGTGTTTATGAATTTGGAAGAGTTGTTTTGAGATGTCAGGGTTGTGTAGGGTCAGATTTTGAAGTTTTTGGTTAAGTTCGGAGGTGTCAGGAGGTAGGATGTTACACATGGAGTTATGGAATGCCTATAATTGAGAGTTATGAATATCTACATATATCATAAAATAATCATAATACTCCCCCTTGGATGTTATAGCATACTAGCATCAATGGTTAGGGTTATGTTCAAAAGCATATCCAAAGTATAGTCTTTTGGTACCCTTCTAGATAAAAGCATACCAAAGGATGAGCCTTGGGTTACGCTTTCGATGATGTGTACCCAAAATTCTGCCATTGAGTACTAAGATAGTAAAAATAAATTAATTTAAGGTTCATTGATCGAACCATAATTAAACTGGTTACATTTAAATTAATACTCCCTCCAGATCTCTATTATAAATCACTCTCTAAAATGTTTCCTTGGTACCTAAGTATAAGTCAAAATGCAAAATAGTTTGAGCAATTAATTTTTTTTCTTTTTACAAATGCTCTTACTAATTATATTCTACAACTAATATAAGGTTACAATTAAATTAATTTGATTAGAAATAATTTTTTAAAATAATGAAAAATCTTAATGAATTTAATGATCATAACAATTTTTAACTATTTTTCTTAATTTATGAATTTATGTGAAGTAATTATGTAAAAGTAATTTATATTAGAGAATAGAGATAATATGTATTTTAATTATAGATTGATTATCTTACATAAATATAAGAATAAAAATAAAATATAAAAAATAGATTTGAAATAACAGCAGAATTTAATAGAAATTTAAAATGTTAGGAGAAAATAAAAACAAATATAATTTACATAAAATGGAATGTCATAGCAAAATGTTTTATAATTTAAATTTAAAATTTAAAATGTAATACAAAAAGATAAGAAAGAGTTGTAAGTTAATGTAGGGTAGTAACTATACCTAGATAATAGACATGATTTTTTCACCCTTTCCAATAACGCAATAACTTTTTTTGGGGACAAAATTTAGTAAAAAACTGATTTATTTTTTCATCGAAATAATCACTCTAAGCCATCTTTGTTATTTCATTTTAAGATTTTTCTTTTATCTCCATCTCTGCCTTTTCTCAGTACCATCATCTCACTGTTCACCTTCTCAATACTTTCTCCATCTTGCCGTTCACTTTATGTACACAATCTCCATCCTGCCATTCTCAACAAAAAAAAAATTGATCTTCGACATCTTGCCATTCTTTGCCTTCTCAACGAAAAAAACGAATCTCCAACATCTCACCATTCTTTGCCTTCTCAGCAAATCTCCAAATTTCATCTTGCCGTTCAACAGATCTCCAGCATCTCGTCGATCTTTGTAACGCCCCTCATGATATCTTTATTTGTTTTGTGTTCAAGACCGGAGGAAGCAGGATAGAGATAGGTTCAAGAGGAACCAGAAAAGGCTCCGCGCCGCATCGAGGAGCAGAGGCGCCGCGGCGAGAGGCCTTCCAGTAGCCGTGTTTGGGCTGAATGTTATGGAGCCGCGGAGAGATATCTGAGGCCGCAGCGAGAGTCAGGATTTTTGTTTAAATCTGGATCATTTCGGACGCTCGGAAGGAAAAGAAACGAAAGGAAACGAAGGGAGACCGCGAGAGAGCTAAGCTAGGGTTTAATTTTCTGGCGTTCAGGGGTGACTTTCAAACCGAGGGAGCTTGGATCTAGATTGGTAAGTGTTATCTACACCTCCCTCTCCATTTTTATTCGGTGGAAATATGGGGTTTTTGGTTTTGAGGTTGGGTTTTCGATTTGTGACGAAATCCACCAATTGAAATGGTTTAAATGAGGTTAATAAAGTGTGTTTTGGTGTTCTTATTGTTTGGATGTGTGTTTGGAAGGGTTTATGTGCGATTTGAACTTAACCCTAGGTTATTTTCAGTTAGAACTCTTGGGAATCCGATATGTATTTGTTTGAGTAGTATTTGAAGGGTCCCTAAGAGTTTATTGATGCATGAAATGGGTGTTGGAACCTTGGGTTAGCCCTAAAGTGCCTAAATTGTGATATTGTGATTATGGGTATATTATGTTAATGGGAGAACTATGTATTATGAAGGTTGTTTGGTTAACCGTGTGGGGCTCAAGCGTGTTGGTGTTCAAGAAAGCGTGTGGAACTTGCCTGAGCATGATATTGACAACCTGAGGTAACCAGGTGTTTATTTATGTGGTTTTATACGATAGTACGGATAGTTGTGTATATATGCATGTCTTTTTCATACCACAATATTGATGTGTATGCGTGTATTGTTTTTCTATATATATCATGGTATGTGTATAGTAGATGATGTTTATGAGTATTGTGATGAGATATGTGATGAGGACATTGAGGTTATATGATATGATGATTATGACGATACATTAGCATCACCACATGTTATTGTTACATTGAGATATGTGACGGATGAAGTGGTGATGATGTGATGACGTATGATATATGATGATAAATAAATTGTTAGGGAGAATAAGGTTGGAGTATGTGATATATGTATATGTTAGGGAGGATAAGGGTGGATTGTATATGTTATGGAGGATAAAGATGGGTTATATGTATATGTGTGTTAGGGAGGATAAGGATGGAAGTTTCGGAGAGGACGACATGCATACCATGCATTTTACATTGCATTCATATGTTATATGATTCATATATATATATATGTTTATGTGTTGTTGATCCCGGTTACTGAGACATTGTCTCACCCCACCTCTCCCATGACTAATCCTTTCATGTGAAAGTTCTGGCTCTAGTCCAGTGAAGCCTAGAGAGTAGCTGTGTACGTGGAAAGTCTATGTAATGGTTGTATTTTTGGATAATGTATTATGTGCCAAGTAGGATAGAAAGTGATGTATTGAATGTATGAGATTGACAGGATTGTTATGGATGAATGTATGTTTGGTTATGTTTATGTGGAATGTGTTATGTTGGTATTTTGAGAGAGTTAAGTGTTTGGATGTTGGCATGGTAGTATTTGTAAGCCCAGAGTGGTTTGGGCCTGATGGTTGTGTTTTAGGGCCTGTAGCCCATCTGTCCATATTGAGGTTTGAGGGATCAAAACTCGAAGGAGTGGTTCCTTTAAGGTGCGACCCCGTTGGATATGTTGGTTTGGAGTTTTAGAACCTGTGTGAATGGTCTCTGAGTGACTCATTGTCTTTGGTGACAATTAGGGTCTGTTGATAGTGAGTTTTGGTTAATAAGTGACCAAAATGATGTCAGGGGTACAGAATCTTCATACGGAGTTGGATTGAGGTGTAAGTGGTGTCTGTGGTTAGATTGGGACTAGATTGACTTGTAGAAGTTGGAATCAAGTCAATCGGATGTTGTAGTATAAAGTTATGCGCGTCAGAAGTTCACCCCGAAGTGTGGACTTGCTGATATGGGATATCAGCAAGGGGGAGCCGTGATGCCAGTGTTGGCCGAAGCGAGGGAAGAACAGAGTAGGCCTGAGCCGCGGCGGTACTGTAGTGGCCGCGGCCCCAGCCCAGAAATTGGTGTTTTGGGGTCATTTCCGCTGTTTTGAAGCTGTAAGATGCTGTTTTATGTTGTTTGGGTTGTGATTGGTTGAATTTTAAGAGTTTTGGTTATGTTTGGAGGTAGGATGTTACAATCTTCACATTCTCAACAAATCTCCAATCTTCATCTTGCCATTATTCACTTTCTCAGTAGATCTCTATCTCCTCCACTTCTTCCTAAGTTTTTCCATTTTTGTTTTTCCTTCCCCTTCTTTTTCGGTATTTTTCATCCTTCATTTTTTAGGGTGATCTTGTTTTTTTTCTTTAACTATCTAGACCAGATGACCTGTCCATATTACCGGTTTTGCCCGATTTAAGACCAAGTTAACCAATTTATGGCTGATTACCTCTTATTTGTCTCGATTTACTCTTTATTCCGGATCGGACAGACATGATCGATCCACTAGAATGTCAATCAAACCAGCCAATCTAGAATGGTTTTCAAATATTGTTGGGTATGTCATTGTTGTCAAAACCGGACCGGACCGGCCGGTTCAACCAGTTTGACCAGGAACCAAAGCCATGTTCGGTCCAGTAGGAGAGGGGGACCACAGGTTTCTGGAACTGATGACAACCGACAGTGAACTAGCTAAATCGGTGTTAAACCGGTAGAACCAGCAGTCTGAACGGCTCCAGCTGTTGAAGAAAAGAAGACCGAGAAAAAAAATTCAAATAGTATAAAAAGATTTGAAGAAGAATAAGAAAGATATCTATTTAGATCTAACTGAAAATAAAAAGCAAAAATGAAGAAAAAATGATAAAATCTGTTTAGATCTTAGATGAAAAAGAAGAAAACGATAGTGTGATGGAAGAACCTTGAGGAGCTTCCGGCAAAGAACATGGATCATGGTGAAGGATTAGAAGGATAGATGTAGTCTTCCAGCAAATAAACAACCTTACAAATTGCAGTTGAAGCCATCAAATGAGTATAAAAAAATGTGAGGGAGACAGACAGATGAGTATAGAAAAGACAACAGAGGGAGGAGAGAGAGGTATTCAAAATGAAACATGATGAGAAGGCGGTGAAGAAAGGGAAGGAGACTTTGGGAAAGTGTGCAATTAAAGTTCTGAAGGAAAATAAGGGCTTGTTTGGTGCAGTTTTTAAAAACAGTTTTTCTGTTTTCGAAAAGAGAAACATAAAAAAACTTGTTTAGTAAACTTGTTTTTTATAAACTGTTATGAAAAATAGAAAAATAAAAGAATACAAAACTCAAAACATTTTTAAGGTGTTTTGTAGTTTTTATTCTAGAAAATAAAAGAAAAAAGTGAAAAACACCCACCTCATTAATGGTAAAATTATAAATTTTGAATAACTCATCTATCACTCACTACTTATGATTTTGAGAACAATTATTCAAACAGATTTTTTTGTTATCTTGTTTTCAAAACTTATTCTCGAAAATAATTTTGCAAAACTGTTTTGAGAACAAGAAAATAGAAAACACCGTCAAATAAGCCCTAAAATCACATGTTTTCCCATGACATAAAAGCAAATCCCCAGATTTTCCATTGTCAATCAATGACTTCTTCTATTTATAGTAAATTAGTGGATATTTTTATAATCATTATTTTAAATTATAAATTGCCTATCATCATTTTTGTTTAGGTCTTACATTATTTTTTTTATTTTTAACTTTTAGATTTTTACGTAAATTTATTATAATCAGTTATTTAAAATTTTATTCCTTTTATTTATATTCTTATTTTTGTGAAAAATAATTATTATAATTCATAAATTTATAAATATATTAATTTAATTATAACATGTTCAACACGGTTTGATGATTACAGTGACCACCAAACTGTGAACCAGTACCTTATCCGATTTAATGACCGGTCCAATTTTTATAATCATGGGGTATGCTTATTACTAAAAGGGTATCCAAAGCTCCTTTTTAAAAAAATATATGTTTATGTTTTCTTCCCATTTCCATATGTTACACATAAATTTATAATATATCTTTTTCATCCATTCAACAATTTCACAATATAAGATCGATTTCCAAATTACAGAATTCAAAATATAATTGTTGGCTAAAAAGTTTAATTACAATTATGTAAAAAAGGAATATTACAACATTTCTACCACATACAAAACAAGCTAAAATATCTCCTAACAATGTCTAAAGCATCACAAAGTTTTTCTATCTCCAAAACAAGCCATGGACCCATGGCTGATGAACTGATAGGAAATAGAATCTTACATAAGTTATTATTCAAGCTTAAAGAACAAGCGTGTGCATAATGAAATAATCAACCAATAAGAAGCTTGCATCAATATGCCAACCACAAGAAAATATTAGATATAAAAGAAAATTAAGTGACCTTAGTTTGTGTCTAGCATCTCATGTCAGGTTTTTCCAAAATCCACATATCTTTTACTTCTAATATAATTATATCATAGAAACAGTATCACATGAACTATGGTAAGCGTACTTAGTGGTATTTCTCCCACCGTCATATATATATATGGAATCATCCTCATCAAGCGTCCCCTGAAACAATAAGTTTGATGTCTAAATATGTTAATCATCAATTATGATTTCATAGTTATCTGGCAAACAAACAAGAAAGCAACTACAAACTTTGGCAAGCTATTTCACTATAGATTAAAAATAAATGCTGTAACCATCTTTTCACGAATATGAATCAGGGTATAAATTAAATTCCTAATGAATTTTGTAACATCTTATCTTATAACCTCATTTTCCATATATTAGACTCTTACTGAGTCCAATTATTTATGTTTGAAAGCTCGAATCGCTTAAGAGACTAAAACAAAAAATCACATGGACACTTGCATCGTGTTGGGCAGTAGACACAGACAAATGGGGTAATTCGAAGAAGCAAGCAGAGAGACCAGGTGACACAACATTAACTCATGGGGCTGCATTTGTTTATGGTAGAGGAAGCACACAGCTACATCTCTGTTAGGGTTTCCATGTGCTGAAAGAATCAATCAACACACACACACATGTATATGAATATTTATATATATATGTTTGGCCAGCTATGTTGATTGGTGTTGGCATGTCTTGAGGGTCTACCAGTTCTATCATGTGTTTACGTGTGTATATGCTTCTGATATTGTTTAATTAATATAAATGCAGATTTTGTCGAAAATTAAAATAGTTGAATTTTGGAGGTGCAAAAAATGAAATTTGTCTTGTAAGCTCACGGACAAATACTTCTATCACTGTTTTATTAGCAAACTTTTTTTTTTAATTTTCAAGTCAACTTTGCACAATCTTATAAGCTTACGGACAAATTTTTCTGTCACTGTTCATCTTCCTAGTTAATTTCATATCTATGCTTCACTTGTCAATCCATTGCACACATCATATAATTGACAATAAAGCACAAGAAAAATATGTGAAATAAGAAACGAGCAATTAAGAAACAAGTGAACCTAACAAGAAGCAATGAAATGTGGGGGTGTCTATGGATGAAACAAGTGACTTGGACCTTCCTATTCAAAGGATAGATATGAATTTTCATATGATGAGTCATTAAAAAATAACCATTATCCAAAATGAAAATGCGACGCTTATACAATATTCATAACTCAATGGACTTCAATATATATGTCGCTTCATTGATGATGACTTATATATTTTCGTAAGTGCGTTGGGGACTCTGAAGAAACTTTATTGAACAGGAGTTGCAGTTGATATAGCGCCCGTTTGGTTTATCTTTTGATAGACCAAATTATGGTTTCTAACAATCATTTTTATCTTTTTTATCTAAACAGATCTATAGTAAATTTTTCTGTTTTTATTTAAACTTCATTTTTATAAACTGTAATTATTTTAATAGACATTTTACAAAAAGATAATCCATACAAGCACATAGCAATAAAAGCTTCCATATCCGCTTATATATGAAACTTACTTATAGGATAAAATTATTCACTTCCTGTGCTGAGAATGATTCTTACATGCAGAGAACACAAACGTTTCGGTCATCAGTTAAAGAACATCATATATATTGTAGGATATACATAAACAATCATATTAGAAGTTAATATATCAAGACACACACATACAGTAGGATATATAGCATTGCATGAAATAATAAAGCCATATTAAAGACTGATGAAAAAACAATCAAATCTAGAGCCTTGTGAAGGATCGGGAAACTGCACTTTTGTGGAACTGATCTTTTATTGCTTCATAAGCGGACAATCAGAAAGATTAATTCTAATTGTTTGAGGGCAGTCCAAAATTCGTTTTATAGAAAAAGATTCATCCATCACGGTTTTATATAGAGGGGATTGTCCTCCATTACTTTTGATTATTAATTTAATGATATTAATCATAATTAAAAGGAGATTGATCGCAAATTCAAAATAAAAAGGAAAACTGAAAACAAATTAAATAAAAAATGATTACGGTTTTCTCAAATATATGCTAATTGACTCAATATGGTAAAAATTTAATAGCATTTATGAGCATAATTAAATTATTCAAATTTGCAATGGTGTCTAACTTCATTAACCTAATTAAATTATAAAAATAGATTAGTTGCCCATTTTTCCATCTCACAAGGCTGGTGTGGTAACATAGAATTCTGATGTATCTCATACTGTACTCTACTTAGATAGACAACAAAGAAAATAATTTTTTTTTGGTGCACAAACACATATTAGTGTAAATTAAATTGACTCCATTAAGAAAGTCATTGTTGTGAGGGGATAAAACTCATTTTAATATTCTTTACACCTTAAAAGAGATTAATCTTTGATTATTAGCTAGGATATACCCTTGAAGTATAAAAAAATGGAAGTAGAATAAAATTTTTTATATCAAAATGATCTTAGGAAATTTTATTTAGTTAATAAATTGATATAATTTGTAACTCATGTATTTCTCTACATATTTGGAACCTCTGTACCTTTTTATAAAGTTAAAGGCTATCTCATCAATTCTTCTAACTAGTTCTTCTAATACCTTATTTTGTATTCCTTAAATTATCTATGAAATATTAAATAATTTTTCCATGTTTCCTTTAATCTCTAATAAATTATGTTTAACAACTCTACAATTTTTGAATAAATTGTTTCACTTTTCCACCAATCATGGTGGCTATTCAAATAATCACTAACTTTTGTTTTTGGCCAATATGGAATAATCACTAGATTGTTAAAGTGCTTTTTGTTCACAATAAATTAATAAGGGTAATTTTGAAAGTTGATATAATTTTTAAAAAATTTAAAACTATCAACTAATTTTGATAAACTTTCTTAATTTTTGTAAATTGATTAAAAATAACTCATAAAAATGATCAGAAGGAAAGTTGCTTTGAAAATCTCCAGAAAAAAGCTTACTATTCATATGGTCAACACCATAAGATTGATGAGATCCATTAATATATACATATATATATGCCTATAATAAAAGTCTTTTTTAACCAATAATTAATAAATCATTTTAATTTGATTGTCACATATTATATTATTTTAGTGCAGAGCCAGTTGGAAAAACACATGACCCACCATGCATGGCCAGCCAGCAGCTTCCTTGATTCCTCCTATCACATTCCTATATAAACGCACAAACTCAGCCACTGAATTCATCAGTTTCATTCAAACCCAAATCCAAAAACTTTTTTGACGTTAAGACATCTTCAAAAGTCTCACGCAATGGCTTTCTCTGGTCTGCAGAAAACGCCACCAAGGCCTATCTCACTACTTTGAAAACGGTAAGCACACACACATTCGTATATTATTCTCTAATCATAAACATATTCTGCTGGTTTTATATATATATATATATATATATGAATCGATCCATATTTCCGATATGATTCCTGGGTTGGTATTCTCAGAGACAAAGAGCCAAAGAACCAGACATGGCTGAGTTCATATATATCTGCACTAGCCGCCGGCAACAACGCTCAACTAATGTTGGTGGCGTGCAGCGGCGCACCAGACCCTACCATACAGGCCTTAGTGGCGGCGAGCTACCAAACCGGTGGTTGTGTCATCTGCATAGTTCGTCACCTCCAACATCTAAACGCTTCCAAGAAATTCCTAGGCATCTCAGAGCGTCAAGTACAGTTCGTAATCGGAGAGCCTCAAGAACTGTTAACAACCCAATACGACGCCGCAGATTTCGTTCTTGTAGACTGTAAGCTGGAGAACCACGGGGAGATTCTCAGAGCTGTGGGTGAAGTGAGCGATAGGAAGCAAAACGGCAAGGGGGTAGTGGGGTACAATGCCTTTGGAAGCAGAGGGTCGTTTGGGTCCAAAACGCAGTTTCTTCCCATAGGAGAAGGGTTGTTAGTGACTAAATTTGCTGGAAATAATAATAATGGAGGAAAGCGTAATATTAATGATAATAATAATATAATGGGGAAGGTGAGAAGTAGCAGGTGGATAGTGAAGGTGGATAAATGAACTGGGGCAGAACATGTGTTTAGGGTTAGATTCCCGCAAAGCAAAGCCATTCATGCTTGACTTACATGAATTAGGGTTAATTTTTGGTCCATTAATTTTGTTACCTTACTCCATTTTATTGTTTAGCTGATAGAGTTCTGAGTAGCTTTGCTTGTGACGAGAAACACTGGCTAGGAAGCTACTCCATTTTTGAAGATGTTTACACAGCAATACGCATATATTATAAAAGACTGTGATGTAATTTTACAGAGCTTACTGCTACTTAACCATCCCTAAAATCTAGTAACTAAGATGTCACTAATCAACATACGTAATACTACTAATACATTTAATTCTTTTAACCAAGTATTAAAATTAAGTTCAAATTAGGAGAAAGATAAATGTCTTTTTTCTTACCCACAGGAAAAGCTCTTCCTCAAGAGTTGGTAATTTTATTTTATGAACTATAGTTTCTGCATAAATATAATTAACTATTTTATGGTCTTGAAAAAATATATTTTTTCAACAGTGATCACAGGATTCAAATTCAAGAATTAAACCTTTGTTTCCACAAAATTTTCGAACAGAAGCCAAGTGCGAATGAGTTAAAAGCTGTGCAAGAGGGCACACCCACGTGATGGAAACAACCAAACAAGGTACCACTGAACAGTAAGGTACAGACCACAGGTTGTAATGCAAACTACTACTACTACTAATAATAATAATAATAATTTAAACTCCATTATTAGTTTAAACATGGGTTTCTGTGGTTTTGTCTCTAAGATTTACTTCACCCAAAACCTTCAAAAGTAATGCCGGAAACTGAGAATGTATAACATAATATTTCTCCTAATCCAAAAATATAAGTTTAATTTGACTAATTATACAAAAATTGATAAAAGGTAGTTTTACTGATTTAATTTGTAAAAAAAATATTTTTTTAATATTATCCATATTTAATGTATTATTTTTAAAGTTTATATAATTATGATATTATTCATAACCTCTTTCACATTTAATTGCAGATAAAAATTAAAAAAAATATATTTAATGTTTTAAAAATTAATAAATAAAACATTTTAAAAAAAATTTCCGAAAGAGCACATATTTTTTGAATAGGAGGAAGTAATATTAGTAACGACCAGATTAGCACACAGTAAACACAGACCAAGTAGTTGATGTATCCGTGCATGTCAAGCGAATCACGCTCGCTGGTATCAACATGCGAGTTTATGACGAGGTGTTCAAAATTACCCCCTCCAGTTTATATTATAAAGTATTTTGTATTACAAGTTTCTCATTTAAAATATAGTGTTATATTCTACAATGATAATAGAATAAAATATTTATTAAGATAAAATAGTAAATGTTAACACTTTTTGTATTGATTTTATATGAAAAAATAATTTTTTAATATATATATATATAATTGATACAAAATATATTATAATGTGGATCGAAAAAAGTATTAAGTTGCTAATGGTCTCCATCAGTTGGCAGATCGGATCCCGCCACTTCAGTTTTGAAGATTTGAGTAATTGCACGAAGTCTCATATACGTTGTACTCCTGTTATGATCGAACATGTATAATATAGATATAAATAGATTATATGAGGTCGTATTTATGGGACTCAGGACCACTCACTATTCAATCATTACCATTTGCGGATTGGTTGGTTGACGAGCCTATACACAGAGTTAACAACTTCAAAAGTAAGGCCCAAAAAGTTCTTTTCTTTTTGTTTTTTTCTTTTTCCTTTGCCAGTTGAAAAATCCATTCCATAAGTAGAAAGGAGGACGATATAAATATGGCCAAGTTACAGAAGACTAACTTAGTTAATGTCTTGTTTTGACTCCAATATGAGACACATAAATCCCAATCTAACAGGCACGTTTTCTCATTGCCATGCAGAACTGTCAATTCGGGCCGGCCCACCTCGGACCGGGCCCAATTCAGGCCGGGCCAAAAAGCCCTAATTGAAAAATGGGCTTGGTTTTCCAAGCCCGAGCCCGCGGGATCGGGCCTACGGGCCGGCCCGCGGGCTTTTTTAATTTTTTAATATTTTTTTTATATTTTTCTAATAATTTTTTTTATACAATAATTTAAATTAATACAACTAATTATCATCATAATTTAAATTAATACAACTAATTATTATCATAATTCATCAAAAACTAACATAATATTTAAATTTTACAATTTATATATCATTAATTAATAAAATAATATATATTTTTTAATATTTTAAACCAAAAATAAAAGAAAAAGAAAAAAGTTTAGGGCTTTCGGGCCGGCCCGTGGCCCGCTCGGGCCGGCCCACCATGGGCTGGGCCTAAACGGGCCGGGCTCAAAAAGCCCGGAATATATATTTACTCCCGAAATTGAGGCCCGAGCCCGCTCATTTTTCGGGTTTTTCGGGCCGGCCCGTCGGGCTTGACCCATTTTGACGGCTCTATTGCCATGTTCGTCAAGCATATAAGTTCCTCATAAGCCAAATCTTGTCATGAACAATATATAGATGAGCATCTCCTGTCTAAGCTGATCAATGGTGAAACATTCACTTGAAGTTGAATCCAGATCCTCTAAAACTGAAGTTGAAGTATTTAAATGCACGGTACTAATACTTTATGTTCAATCAAAAATAAAGCATTAGTACTGTGTTTAACATATTAACTTCAAAGACTGTCAATTTTAAAGAATTCAAATCTCTTGAAGTTAATTTTGCAATAATTAATTAGTTTTATAAATTCAAGCAAGAGAACAAACATATTAGTAAATTCCTAATAAGGCAAATTACATTATGTACAAAAAATTGAGTATCTATAGTCTAAGGAGACGAAGGATGTTAAATGATAAATAATGGCATTTGCTTAAAGTAATTATATTCAAAAGTAAGAAGAATTTCACATAGATAACTTGAAGTGACTTCATCTAAAATGAAAAAGAGAAATAAACATAAAATGATGAGCCCTACTTTTAACATGTGAATCCAACAAAATGAGATCCATTATATATCTATCTCTTTTTTTATAGTCACTTTAGAGGATTTAAATTTAACACTCTATGACAATCCACCATCTAATCTCTAGTGACAGTCCCAAGAAATTATGAAAAACTAGAATGAAAGTTTCTATTAATATTGTAAATTTTAAAATAACTTAGATTTATAATTTAGCAAATAACCAAATTATGGCAAGTGTTAAATATCATTCCACTCTCTAAATTCTTATCTCTTTTTTTTTTTAAATGTCATATCATTCATGGATTCCACTATTAATTGAGTATGCCGAATTTATGATTTAAAATCCTAGATCTGATTGATTATGTACACACAAGCATGATTCAAGATTTTACTTGAGAACCATTTGGGACAAAATAGGAATGTAAAAAGGAATAAAAGGAATGGGCAAGAGAAAAAGGAAAGGAAAGGAAATTTGAGTCCACCACATGTTTGGTACGGTTGGCAAAGAGAAATGAAATCACATTGTATGAATGAAAATATTTTTTCACTTAAATAAAAATGAGAAAGAGTTCTTTTCTAAGAAAACCTAACTCACACATATCAAATAAAAGAAAATTTATTTTCATTCACCCATTTCCTTTTCCTACCCATTTTTCCTTTCTACCAAATAGGACTTGACCCTCCTAAATTATGTATGCATTTTAAACTATAGCACTTTTTTTTAACTAATTTTTTATAAATTTTCACGGACAAATATTTTTATTAATGTTGAATCACACTATTCACAAGTATGAACAATACACTTCATTTCTTGAATTCCATATAATACACAAAAAAATAAGTGTCTAATAAAAATTACCATAAAAATAATATAATTGTCAATTGCACACACATACACCTTATTTTTAGACAGCTATGTAATGTTTTAGACATAATCTTTAAAAAATGTGCAATATTTTTTGTATTTGACTTTTCGTGATGACTAAAGATTGCTAAATGATAGGTGTTAAAATTTGATAAATAAAAGTATCATCTAGCTATAATTTTCCCATAAGTGCTTTCTTGATTGGCACACGAAACTTTTTTTTTTTTCAATTGAAATCCTATTTATAAAGTAATTAGATATATAAAAGTCATGAATATCATGAAATGTTGCATATACCCGATATAATATAAGAATAATTTCTCCTTCATACATCAAGCTCGAATATTATGTAAGTTTTCCAGATGTGTATGATATTAGAATACCTGCAATATTACCTTAATTTGAAGTCAATAAACCAATAATCACCTTCAATCCAAAAACAAAAAACAATTAATCATCTTCAATTCTAATTAATAGCTAATGGAAATGGGATAGATTGAACATTAAGAGGGGGATTCACCTTAGAAAGAAATTATATTCAACAAAATTGCAAGTGACTAGAGATGAAGAAGAAAGGAAACTCCTAAAAACCCTTCTCTAAGCTTACAACATACTATCCTAGAGATCAACATAAAAGCTAGTTCTTTGTAACCAGAGCCATGTTGAGCTCAGAAAGGTCACCACCATTAGCAGTTAGTGACAGTTAAAAGTTGGTGAATAGTGAGTCTGAGTTAAGTGAAATCACAGACAGCTACTGCAATTGCTCAGTTCTTGAACAATGGCTTCCATGGATGGCCTCTCAAAAGAAGACTCATGGGAACAAACCAGAGCCATTTTCAACAGTTTAGCTGCCTCAAATTCGAAGAATCTGCCGTGCAGATTTGGGTCCATGACTTCTTGGAACCTCGAGGATTCTGCTAAAAGGCGCATTGAGCTAGTGATCTTCTGCTTCCCTGAGAGGATCTGGAAAAGCAGAACTCCAAAAGCATACACATCACTTTTCTCAGTGAACCTGCCAGTGGTGGTGTATTCTGGAGCTAGATAACCCTTTGCTGCACTAGCCTTGAGCGCCGAGAAGACGATGTCATTGGTAAGGATCTTGCAGAGGCCAGAATCCAAAATCAATGGATTGAATCGTTGATCAATGAGTACTTTCTCAGCTGAGATGTTTTGGTGAACAAGTGCGGGTTTGTTCGCTTTGTGTGCATGTAAATATGCTATACCTGTACAACCGAGACATCAAGATTGAAAAGCATAAGAATGCATCACTTGCTGTATTCACATTCAATATCAAAATGATCACTTTAATGTCAAAGTGAAAAGAGTGTGATGACAAATAATCACATATCTAGTGGAATCTTAGTATGTTCCACATTGGCTAACCTTGAGAACCATGATGATGTCATGATAATACTTAAGTGAGTTCAATATTAAGTTACAAATCAGTTTCCTTATTAAGAGTGCATAGAAAATTGCAGAAAACTCAGAAAATAAGTGAAAATTGAAGACTCAATCTTTCCAATATAGGAAAGACAGAAGACTGACCTTTAGCAATCCCTTTCACAATGGAAACTCTGGTTGCCCATTCAAGGACTTCTCCATCACCTTCCTTCACATCAAGGTAGCGTGATAGATTTCCGTTAGGAACAAAATCATAAACCAGAAAGCACTCACCTCGTCCCCTCGAACAACAAAATCCTCTCAGCCTCACTAGATTCTCATTCCTTAGTGACGTCAAGATGTTCAATCCCTTCAAGAACTCAGCTTCATCCGACTTGCAACTACTTTTGCTGATGCTCTTCACAGCAACTACAGACCCATCCCTTAACACTCCTTTATATGTTGCACTGAAGTTACTCTTACCTAAAAGATTCGAGTCTGAGAAATACAGAGTCGCAGTTTCCACCTCTTCCAAGTTGAACCTGAAACTTTGGAACATGTCTTGGCTATCCCCATCGAAACTCCGGCTATCAGCCAAAGGGTCCCATCCACTGGAGTACTCAAGGCTGATAAGAGGAGAGCCATTTTTCCTGTATATAGCGGCCTTCGCTTGATCAGTACTTAGGCGGCTATCAGTGACATCATAGGAGTTTCCAAGCTTCTGTTTTCTTCGCCTATATTGTATGAAGGTTAGAAAGCCAATTGCTGACACCGCTATAGTAATCACAATTATGCCAACAGTTATAGATGTAGTTTGCTTGGACTTTGATGACTTTTGGCATCGAGTTCCATTGCAGGGCAGCTGAACATTTGCAGTTTCTGGAATATTCCTCGTTGGCAGACCATCTATACCAGCTCCATAAGGTTCAGGTCTATCAGGATTGACATGATCAGAAGCACTGCAGGTTTTCAAGGATGAAAAACCAGCTCCACATAATCCCAGATTGTATTCATACAAAAATCCATCTTCAAGTCTCTTCAGAGCTTCATTTAGCCAATGAAAAGCAAACAATATATTTTATTATTTCGGATGACTGAAGATAAAGAAACAAGACTAAGTACAGTTTTGAGGCATCTGCTATCATGTATTTTAATAGAAACATAACATTAAAATGAAGGAAATAAAATCTTGTCTAAGCTGTAGTATCAATATTACCAGGAGGTACATTTCCAGAGAGAGTATTGTTGCGAACATCTAGAACTTGCAGTGAAGTGGCATCAGCTAGTCTGGAGGGAATGGAACCAAAAAGGCGATTAGAGCTCAAGTCGAGCCTCATTAGCATTCCCAAATCACCTAAACTAGCAGGGATAGCACCAGTTAATTGATTTGACTGCAAAGCAAGAACACTAAGCTTCTTCAGAGCACCAAGCTGAGTAGGTATACTTCCTTTCAATTGATTATAGCAAAGCTGTAAAACTGTAAAGCAAGAGGAAAGAAAAAATAAGCATAGTCTAAAACTGAATCACCAATAACAAATTATTTTCCTAAGAAAAGGTGATGCCCTCAATTAATAATGCAGTTCAAGATCTTTGATTCCAAGACCAAACATTGAACCTGAATACAGCAGGGTTGAAACAGTCAATTGAGTTAAAACAAAGCACATGCTTCATTATGTTTAGACTTTCAGTGTTTAGTTTGTAATAGAAAGCAGAAATTCTGAAAGTATCATTAGCATTTCACTACTTCAGTGAATCCAATCTTCATTTGGCCAAAAAAGCTATTAATTTTAAGAAAAGCTACAAACAGTTCAAAACAAAACACAAAAGTGAAAACTTGCAGTTTCATTCACTAGTTCAAACCAAAAGAGAACATGGTTTTCAAAACCTTATTGTATTTAGAAGCATTAATAATTAACATGGTCAGAGGTATTAAAGTTCTGATCTGTAGTATTAACCGCAATTACTGTCTTCATTTTCTCTTCTTTCCTTCTATAACTATAACTATATTTGGAACATTCCAGAGCAAGAGATATAAAGAACCCACCAAAAGAGGATAAAACAATAGAAGTCAGAAAGTCATCAAATGATTTGAAACTTTAAGATACAATAAATACACAAGACCGAGCTCAAATCTTTCAGCGAAATCCAAAAGAAAAAAATAGCACTTAATACATTCACTGAAGAACAAGTTTTCCACAGAGAAAGATTTGAAGGAAGTTCAAATTTTCTTTAACAAAAACACATCCATTTTTACCTTGCAAGTTCTCCATTTTGCCGATCTCAGGATGGATTTCCCCAGTGAAGTGATTCACATTCAAATACAAATCAGTAAGCTCAGCCAAGTTGGCGATTTCTTTGGGTATCTCACCATAGAGAGCGTTGTAATGCAAGTATAGCCCCGTCAAGTGCTTGAGGCCATCAATGGCGGGCGAGAGCTTCCCTGATAGGCCCTTGCCTTGCAGGGAAATATTAGCCACTTGACCCTTCTCGTTGCAAGCCACTCCTTCGAAAGAACCGTCACATGGGTTCCCATTGGAAGTCCAAGAAGAAAGATAATGGCTTTCTGGGTCCAGAGCAGCCTTCACGTCCATGAGAGCTCTGAGCTCTGCATTCCCAGAGACCCATGTTGGGTGAGAGAGAAAAAACAGGAGAGAGGAGAGAACAAGAAGCAGAGCTGAAAAACCCATTTATGAGTTTCTGAATGAAATGGCCGAAGATAGCAACAAGCTCTGATTTTGAAGTTTCAACTCAAAAAATTCTCTTTCTGGGTTTTCGTTTCTCCCTCACTCTGGTTTTCTTTCTCTGGTGGGTAAAGAGCAGGGGATGGGAAGCGAAAATTACAGGGGGAGGTCGGTACCGAAGAGAAGTCTCATAAAGTGAAGGAATGAATGATCATGCAACTTCTGATAGAACGGTGACCGTTGGATAGGTTTAGTGTTTGAGATCGTGAATGTGATGCGAGATTTTGTAGCACTTGTTATTGTTACCTGCTGCTCCAGGTTCCAACTTCCAACTTCCTAGTATGTTGTTTGAGATTTCAGAGTTGCTTAATCAAGTGCGATGTATGTAGCCAAAAGTTCATAATTATTTTCATGTTGTTAGTAATGATATGATAGGTATTGAGTTTGATGTTTACTACTAGTTGTAGTAGTATATTCTAAAGTTCATTTATGAAAAAGAAAATTTAATTTTGATCTCATAAGTCATATGGCATTATTGTGAACAATTCATATTGGTGCAAATTTAACTTTTAAAAAAGGAACAAAAATCTTAAATCTTTTTGAGCTCATATCATGAAAAATTATCGTAATTATAATTTTTAGAATAATAAATAAAAATAAAAATATTAAATACATTATTAAATATTACCTCGCATTCTAAATATAAGATATAAGTGATTAATTCATATTGATTAAGGAAAAAAATTAGAATTATTAAATTTATTAGAACTCAAAATAGTTTTTAAAAATACCTCATCTAATATTTAAAACTTCTACTATGTAATAAAAATAAAAAAAAAACTTACATGCATTATTATATATTTATCTAAAAATATTGTTGCATCAAGTTTTTTTGAAAAAATAAATTACAATAATAAGTTCTGAAAATGAGTTGTAAACTTTATCATGGGACATTTTTCCAAAGCCTTAAAGAGACATGCAATCGTGTTGGTAAAATAGGAAAGAAAGAATAAGAGATATGCAATCGATGGGTGAATAGATCCATAGTGGAAATTATTAAATTAAATTTAATTGTCGGTATCATAGGGTCCCCATTTGTGGTATTTGTCCTATGTCAGCCACGTGGCTGTTCGGATGATGTACGCGGGACAAGCGCGTGAGGAAATCTTCACGGTACAAACAGTTCGCATCTCGAAGACTTTTTCAAATTCAAATGGCAACAAGCCTGTACCAAAAAATAAAATGGCAACAAGCCAACGACCATTGGCCGTTTCGCAGTACACGATGAAGACAAATTACCCAAATATAGCTTACCCCCACATCGTTGTCTAATATCAAAACAGGCGAGAGACAACAAAAGTAAAGGCTAGAGATAAAAATCAGCCCTTGTTTTATTTTATACTATTTAAAATAAAAATTTAGCTAAATCTATATCCAAACTTGATAAATGTATCTTCCACCACATATTTTTTATTTATGCTAACAAATATTGGTCTTGTTAGTAAATCTACCCAAATCACAAAAGTCATAGTACTAAAGCACTCTCCACTCCTAAACATAAACAACTTTTAATAATTTTACACGTTTAAAAAAAAATTAAATCATTAAATTTATCATGAAATTCTAATATTTTTTACTATTTATTCTTATTAATTATATTATCTTTCATACTTTATGATTTATTTCACATCTATTAATTATAGACCGCGGGTATAAAAAGGAAAAAATCATTAATACACTAAACATTATTACGAAATATCTTATATTTAAGATCAAATAATTTTTCTAAAATGTATCTTATATTTAGAACTAGAGTGGGTAATAACTTTAATAGTGACCAATTTTAAGTATCTTTATAACCACTTTTTGAAATGTGGAGATTCACACCTCATGAGCTCTGTAGCTCAACTCACTTAAACTTTATATAAAAAAATTTATATTTTTTATTATTTTGAATAAATTACCCATTACCCATACCTTTAAACAATGCATGAAAAGTTATGCTATCTAGATACTTCTTAGAATGGCTTTTATTTTTTATACTTTTGTAAGGAACAAAGTTCAATTTGTTTCAATAAAAAAATATAATCAGTGTATGCAATTAGAGTAATCATTTTTTGGTAATTAGATAAAGTAGAAAAAATTAGTCCCAATTATGATTTGTTAATAATATAATTTATTTTTAATTTTATTTTATATATATCGATGAATATATATAAATAAAATATTATTAGTATTGATGTAGGAATAAATGGAAAAGGTCATGTGAAGAAATAATGCAGTCCACTAAGGGTGTTCAAAACCCAAAAATTAATCCAAACTGAATTGAAATGAGGTCTATTTTAATTTTGTTTTTTTATTAGAATCAGCTCGATATAGTTTGATTCAGTTTTAATGTAGTGTGACTTAAACTAAACTGAACCACATCTAATAACTATATTATAATAAGTTATAATAGATGAATATACCTAATTACTTATAACTACACATATTTTGTTTCACTTTTTTAATATTTATAAAATATAATAGTTAGTAAATGATTTAGATATAATTTGTGTTTATTCAATATTTATATGTAAAATATTTAATTTAATTTTTTAAGAATGATACTACTTTTAAAATAAAAATTCAAAATTATGAATCAAGCTTAAACCAAATCGATTACATTTTGAATAGAAAATATCCATACACAAAAAAAGTCAAAGTGATTGGTTTGTTTCGGTTTGATTTTTGCTCAAAACTGACCCAAACCGCACATATGAACACCTTTAGATAGTGTTTGGTAGAAGGGTATGGAGGTAAGAGAATGAGGATGAGTGAAAGATTCCATTGTGAGGTATGTTTGGTGTGAAGGTTACATGGTTCACAGGAAAACTAACACATATGTAGGAAAACTAACACATATGTATAAGGGAATAGGGAAACCTAAAGGGGTGGTGGGATTGGAGCATCCCTTCCTTACTGTTTTTCTTTTCTCCATATGTTTGTCACATTTTCCCTTGTCAAAATTGACGATCGACAAACTACTTCTTCCAACAATATTCCTCCAATGGCCAATGAACAACAACCAAATGGGGCCTTACAATCCAGTAAAGTGGTCAAGTTGGTGTTTGATAATAAACCAATATCTACCAGTGATAAGCCACTAGCTTAACACAGTTAGTAAGTGAATTACTAATATTGAAGTGAGGTTATAAGTTCAATTCCTACTTGCAGTATCATATTAAAGAGCTTTAGGCCAGATCTTTATCTTTAAGTAAGGGTCAGACTCTGCGAGCACTCTCGAGACTGAATTTGAATTAGACAGAGCTCAATGTGACTTCTGAATACTGAGTGCACAAAAAAAAAATCTATTTGTGATGCCCATGCCTGAGATGGTCCAAACCCATTGAATAGCAAGAAATTCAAAAAAAATTTTTACTCATGAGAGCAAGAAATTCAAATTCATTATTCATTATTCATTATTCTTCGAATTTTATGGGATCTAGATTCCCAACGTAGAGCTTTTCTGCTTATCTCTGCTCGTCATGGAAATCCAAACCATTCAAATAATCTAACACTCCACATACTGCTACATCAGTGCAAGTAAGAAATCCGTACCTCCCTTGCATGTAGAGAGACGTGTAACATGTTGCAAAATTTTTAATTTAAGTTCATTTTTTGTTGTGACAGATTTATTTTCATCAGTATTTTTTGTTTTAACTGAATTTAGTTCCTTAGGATGCTATAAATATTCTATGACATAGATTTTCTAAATTTTTAATATTTTATTTATTTTTTAATAATCTAAAAAATTTTGTTAACTTTTTATCTAATCAGAGATTTTTGAAAAATTTATTATTTTAAAGATAATTTAGAATTATTTTTTAGAAACATTATCTTAAAATGTATTTTATCAGTATCTATTTTACATATTTATTTGTATTTAACAGTATTGATTTTTTTGGGGCCATGTATAATTTCCTGATTGGCAAATCGTTATTCGAAGGCAATATTTTTCCCACAAAAGTCTTATGTGTAATGCAATGATTTTGACTGTAACTCTATTATTTTTCCTATATTAAATTAATGTCAACTATTTTTTATTTTTGCTATTATGAGAGATTTCAAGAAAAAAAGTTTTTGGGTTTTTATGTTTAAATAATTAAAATAATTATCATTTTTATAGTACTTTATGTTTATGAAATCAATTATTGCAAGAATTTTATTTTTCAAGAAAATATTAAATTTTATTTTATTCTAAATTACACACATACTAAGGTTAATTTTCTTTCATGAAACCTAGTTTCATTAAAGTCAAACATTTGAATGATCCTCAAATTAAAAAAAAAAAAAAAAACAAACTGACTTCACTTCAAATAGTTTTGAAAACTTGGGTCTTCCACCTCAACTTTCTCAAAATGTGAAGAAGCGTATTGCTGCACCAAATCATTAGTGGGTTCAATCCTATAGGGTTAGACTGTAGCAAGATGGCTCACTACTGAAACACCATAAAAACACAAAATAAATATAGACAAAAAATTCTTCAAAATCCTTGAATTAGATGGGATAAAAGGTTAACAAAATTTTCTCAGACTATTAAAAGTTACAAAATTTGAAAATCTCTATCATAAAAAAATTTATAACATACTCCATTTAGTCTACAATATAAGATATTTTGTATTAATTTTATGCATATTAAGAAAATTATTTTTTACTTGAAATCAATATAAAAGGTATCAATATTTTCAATTTTACCCTTATTAAATATCCAATTCCATTTATATTGTAAGATTATAAATGAAGAGTAAGAAAAAATTAAAAATATGAGTAAAATGAAAAGAAAAATATCTAACACCCAATATTTTGAATTAGAAATTTATCATATAAAATATTTTATAATATAAATCGGATGGAGTATTAAAAAAAACTAAATTCATTTAAAATAATATACTGCAGAACTAAATCAGTCTTTAAGGGAAGAAAATATAAATTAGTCTCATCTAGATCCCTCGTCAACGTTGAAATAAAAATGTTAACCATGTCTTTCAAGGCAGGGAGGGATGGGTTCTTATCTCTTCAATTATGTGGCAAAATGTAGAACGTCCAATTATTTGAACGGCTTAGATTCCCATACCGCGCAGAGTTGAGCGGGGAAGCTCCGCGTTGGGAATCCAGATCCAATTTTATGAAGCTGCATGTTGGGTACACTGCATAGTTGGTTTTGTCAAAAATAAAAAGAACCTTTTTGGACAACCAAAAAAAAGTACATTTTTAATTTTATATATTTATGCTTTTTATGGATTTTTTGTATTTCTGTATTTGTGGTGTGTCAGAGTTTCTGACACCTCTGTCCACGCTTCCCTGTCATTGTCCACATCGCTAGTGCTTTTTCTTTTCTATTCTTCCCAAGTTCCAATTCAAAACTTCATTTTCAATCTCAATTCTATATTTTTAATCAACTCAATTTAATTGTATTATATAATATATATTCCCTCCGATATTATTTTAAAAATTTATTTAGTTATATTTATAAAATATTATTTTATTATTTTATTTGAATTTTTTTATTTATCTTTCATTTAATAATTTTTTTATCTCATAAATTATTCTATTTTTTAATCAATAGAGATAAGATTGAAAATTTATACTATTTTTTATAAATTTAAGAACATAATTATGTCTCTTTAATATTCGTACAATAAAAAATAATACTTTATAAATGAAATCGGAAAAAATATTTAATATTTTTAATTAATATTATAGTTGAGTTTCCTAGTAGTTTGTATATACTACTACTACTGTCTAGTTTTTAGTTGGTTAAAAATTTTAATAAAATTAGTTTTATCATATATTTATGATAAAAATTAGTTTTAAACTAACATATTTATAAAATATTTTGATGCATTACTTCAGAATTAATTTTAATATTACTTCAAAATTGATTTTAATATAAATAATTTTGTTTAGATAATTTTAATTAAAAACAATTTTAGATATGTAATTAGCAATAAAAAATAAGTTTTATAATATAATATTAGATGAAAAAATAAACTGTTTATGCTATATGATTTGGTCTATTTAAAAATGTTTAAAATAGCCTTATTTCTTAAATAATAATTTTTATTTTAAAAAAATTATTAATAATTTTTTAATTAAAATTTTAATTTATCAATAATATGAAAATAAGTAAAAAGAACTTTTAATTTTTAAACTAATTTAATGATAAATTTTTTATGTTTAACTTAATATTTTATTGCCTTTATTTTTATTATTTCGACTCATAATTTTTCTTTAAATTGAACTTAAACTTTATCTTATAATTAATTTAATTTTATTTGATCAAAATTTAATCTGATAGATATTACATTTTATTTAATTGGATTTATAATCTATTTAATATAATATTTTCTTATAAATTATGGTCTATGGAGTTGAAATTTTGAAAGAATATTTTGATTATTAAAATAGAAGAATTTTATGAAAAATTTATTTTTCCATTTTTCCATATTTTTAATTTTCTATTTATATCTATCTATATTTTTAATTAATCCATATGTCTTTTCCCATCACTTATTTATTCTTGCAACCAAATAAGCCCTTCATCTCCTCTACTCTCTTTCTCTCACACACACATAGGACCGGCCACCGGCCAGGCCTTTATCTCCTCTTATTGTCTCTCTCGTCTAAAAGAAAGTCCCTTCATTCATTCTCTATTTTTTCCTTCGAATCTTCACCATTTTCCTTCAATCTCTTCCATGTCCATATGAAATTCAATCACAATTAGTACTCAAACTAGGTTGGAGCGAACATATAAGCAACATGGGAGCTCCCTTTACTTCAACTCTATTAAGTACAAAAATTATGGAACGCAAGAAGATTTGAATAATCAAACAACCTCCCAAAAGTGGCTAACCCGATTTTAGGTCTGGACTCAGTTTTAAACTTGAAGTCAAGTAGTCACATAGAAATAGTAGTTTTTTATTCAATTGTTATTATTGTAAAATTGTAATTTTGTTTTTAAATATCAGTCTTAATTAATTTATATGAAATTTTAATAAATCATTATAGTATTATTTTCACAGCAAAAAAACTAGTAAAGCAAATTTTTTGTGAGAGAAGGGGGAATTATATTAGTTTTTCAAAATTATACTATATAAAAGCTATTTTTCTGATAGTCAATGAAATAAAAATATTTATCATGGATAAATCATATTTTAATTCTAATAATTTCATTTTATTTTTATTATATAAAACTTTGTCATTAAATTCATAATTTAATAATTATTAATTTGATTTTTTTTTTTCAGTATTGTATCTCTTCCACGCCCACACATAACTCATAAGTAATCATACGTTATTGTTATGCGTTTATTCTATTGTTCACATACATCACACACACACACACACACACTAAGAGTGCTTAAATGATGTATAATTAACTATTATATCAGTAAAATTTAGTAATTTAATAATATATTTGTAGGATTTTTTTGGATAGAAAAATATTTTTAGAATTTTAAGAATATGCATTAACTTAAAAGATTTGGTATATTTTATATTATGGAATGAACAGCACTATTTTCAATTTGTGAATCATATGATTTCGTATATTTTATATTTTATATTAATATTGATATATTGATTTTAAAGATTTACACTACGTTATCACATGATTAATTTCATTCTTTATAATTTTTCATCTAAAAAATGTCACAAGAAGAAAGGCAATTAATTAAGTATAAACTATGTAGATTAAATTTGAACTACTTAAATTATATACAAATGATTCAAATATTATTAGACAAAAATGAAATTCTGTTATCACTTTCTTGAGCAGCAGACACAAGAGTCCTGTTTGACCTGTAGTATTCAATTATTCATAGTTGGTTTAATGGATTGAGATGTGATTAGTAACTTATGAAGCTGTGAATAATCTGACAATGGTAAATAATAATGAACATATAGCAGCATAACAACCCAACTGAGAATCAAGGACCACAATGTTGTTGCTATCATTTGGAATTCAAATTTACATGTGACTGCCAGAAATATGAGTTTTTTTTCCACTTTTTCTGTTCAGCTTAGCGTACAAACAAAACTCAGTTTTCAAGCATTTGACATAAGAATCTTTAAAATTTTAAGCCAACAAAGAGGCAACAAAAGCTGCATTAAGATTTGACTCATGCTTTTATAAGAGTGTACGTTTAAATTCTGTAATCGATAACTCAATAAGAAAACTTTGTTAATGAATGATTTATAATTATCTTATTTTAGTAAAATCTTTTCAAGCCATAAGGCCTAATTGACTTTGTTGAATACTTGATATTCAACTAACATAAACATTTTCCTAGCATTGAATCAACTTACATAAACATTCAAAAATCAATAAAATTTTTAAAAAAATTAATAACGAAATTTCTTTTACAGTTAAAGACTACTAATTGTTGGACCTCTTAATTACTTAAAAGAATTCATTATATTTTATTGTTTAGTATTATATTTTTTATCTTTAATTGTAATTTGGTCTATTAATTTTTATTTAATTTCTTAAGTTAATTTTAGTCCAAGTTTCAAATTCATCCATTAATTTTATTTTATTTTATTATGATTAACTTTATTTTATATTTTATTTTTAACCCTTAATTTTTCATCCTATAAGGTGATCTTTTACCTTGTAAAAAATTCTAAAATTGTGTCTTCCGTCTAATACTATCAAGTCAATTATTAGAACAAAATTATCACAGTTAAATCACTACGCGATCATATAATATTTTTCTATTCATCAACATTTGAATTTGACAATGTTTAAGTCACAAAAAATTAGATAAATACATTTTCACCTTTTTAAGTCAAATTTTAATTAAAAAAAAGTTAATATTAAACATTCAACAAATTTCAATTATTTTTCTAAAATTATTATGGATTGAATTTACTACAACTTTAATATGATTAAGTTATTCTAAATTCTGCACAATATTTTTTATTCATAAATCTATATTCTAAGTTAAGCCTTTTTAAATTTTACTCGACCGATAAAATTTTCTTCAATATCATTATATTTAAATTTTTGAAGTTAAAATTAAATAATTTTTTATTTTCATCAAACATATCGTTGGAATAAAAATATATAAAATTATTAATATTTAAATTTTTTTGAAAAGTTTAAATAAAATTTAAATGGATTAACCAGTGTTGGGGAGTTAGAGTAGAAGGGAAGCAAAACTGGAAGTTAACTAATGCAATAATAAGTGTAAAGATTTGTGATAAAGGAAGGATGATAAAGTACTAATAATGTGTAATTAACATCAAATTTTGAGGAAATAGTAAGTAAATCTCACTTTCCCCTGTCATGCAGCTTCCTTGATTTGTCGTGGTGGAGGACAGATTCCCCTACAACCATAAGCTTTTTGAGCCTCAAATTTAAAATATAAGTGTCATGGAGATTGGAGTATCAGTCTCTCTTGTTATTTGTAAAATACAATTGTGGAAACTGCCAACCCTTTGATTTCTTATAAGTAATCTAATACACACTCACATTCACCCATAAAGTGCGTTTTATTTTATTTATTTTCTTACAGTAACAGAACTTATAATATTAATATATTCAGTGTGCTGCTTTTTAGGATTTGGAATTATTATAGTTTTGTGCGCTCCTCGGACCTATCTGTTTGCACATGTGCATATGTACATGAGCTTTTGTGCTAGCAACTAGTAAATAAATAAATTTAAAAAGTTCAAATGTGATATTTTGAGATGAGAAAATAATTATATACCTTTCTTTGATTTATAATTAATCTAATTATAATTTTAGTGTATAAATTTTTTAAATTATCTTTTCTGTATGCTATTTATACTTAGGTGTTGACTTTTACATATCTACAAGGTCTAATGCTAGTAATAAATTAAATGCATGTTTAAAATAAATTCATTACAGAAAGTTTGAAACAGAGAATCGTTATTTTTCACAGTTTCAAAATAATAAGGAATTAAAAAAAAGTTTATGCATGTATGCATACACACACATATTTCATTTTTTGAGAAAAGGGAAAAATTCAGAAAAAAATGAGGTAAGTTGTATTTTTTTTATTTTACAAAAATATGAGGCTTCAGAAGACATTCCATGCCGTGTTTTGCCACTTTTTTTCAGAAGCTTTTTCAGAGTAACAAGACATCTCTTGCTTCCATGGCAGGAAGGAACACGCCACGAATCACTTTTTAAAACAACCTTTCTATGCCATGCAACAGGGAATTTATTAATTTAATTTAAGCCATTAATCATAAAAATGTAAAAAAAAAAAACCTAATGAATAATGATATGCCCTGGTTTAGAGTGTGGATTAGCTCCATCTTACTGGTACATCCCAAAGTGGAAGATTGATTTGTTCCTATTTGATTTGGGTTCATCATGAGAAATATGTGTCTTAACTATAACACACACACACACACACACAACTTTTGGCCTTGTGACATGTATCAACATTAATTAAATATACTATTATTGTAAGTTCAACTATTCATAAATTATAAATAATAGGGCTTATCTGAAATTCTATATAACACATAGAAAATGTGTCAAATTTTTTATAAAAATTATGTGTATGAATCCCAACTTAGCACTTTGGGTTAAAGATGAATCTTTTATTATAGAAAGTTATTTGGGGAAATTGGCTTATGAATAATTTTATGATGTGATTTATTTGGTTTGTATTGGGATACATATTTTGTTATTTTGTAACATAATGTTTAATTTTGAACTTAGCGGATACCATTATATAATTTTGTCACAAATATGTCCTTTGTGGAATGCAAGAGATGGATTTATAGTTTTTCTTAAAGGAGAGAGAATGATACATCTAAATATAAATATAACTTATTATTTATTTTTATTCTCTTTATAACTATTCTCTTTATATTTTTATGTGAAACTAACCCTGGTAAAGAAAAAAAACTATTAGAAAAGCACTACTTTAGAATCAATTAAGAGTTAATATTTAGTAAAAAGTAAAACAATATTCTCAATCCCTCATAAAATTTGAAGCGTATTGATTCCCACAAGCCTTTTCTCGTGTAAACCAACTTTCAACTTTGGATTTTTTTTTTTAAAAAAAAAAACTTTGGATGCCCCAAAATGATGTCAATAAATTAATCATATATATCCAGATTTTTATTCTCCATTATTATTTTTTTTGGGACCATTATTCTCCATTATTCACTCACATTCTTTTGGCCCATTTCCAGTGTAAGAACAGAATCAACCCGCCAACATCTCACCTTACAGCTAACACATACATTTATTGAGGGCACATCACCTTTAAGGACACCACCTACAAATAATTTTTTTTCTTTAAAAAATTATTTTTTTATGTTAAAAAATTATTAAAGCGTCAGATATGGTGTTAGTTAAAAAAAATTAAATTGTATAGAACTCTCATTTTAGACTATGTGTAAGTATGTCATTGCCCTTTAAAATGACAATTAACACCTACAAATTCTCACACACTTTTCTCTCTCTCTCTCTCTGTTTTTTTTTTTAAACTTTGGATTATCTACAGATAATTTTTTTTTTTAAATTTCAAGTCATGTGCAATACTCTCCTAGCATATCATGCTATGTTATTGAAATGAATAATTAACAACAAAGGGTTATATGTATAAATTTAAAATTTTTAAATGGCTCATCATTAAATTTTAAAAATCATGAGATTATCTATATATATATATATATATATATAAATCTATAGCTGGCCATATTATTCACAACTCACAAGCCATTAAAGTGTAGCATGATGTATGGGATTTTGTATGATGCATGGATTCCATCATATAATTTAACCTTTAAAAATGGAGATTTTGTTTAAATTGAAGAATTTAATAATAAACACATATATTTGTTCCAGTTGTAAAATTTCTTTTCATTCACTTGAAATAAATTTGAAATGAGGACAATGAACGAGAAGAAAATTGAAGTGAAAATTTTCTTTTGCTGGAAAAATAGAAGCGAAATTTTAATATTAACATTTTATTTTATTTGGATTTAAATTCGACTTGTTATTTCTCTTAATTAGAATATATGAGGGTTCGGAAAAATGATTCATGAAGGAAAAAAAAGAGAAGAAAATGGTGTATTTAACTTTAAATAAAAGAAAATATCAAAATCAGGATTTTATTTTATTTCTCTTCACTTATATTATCTTCAATCTAAACATTTATTTAATAAGAAAAAACTACGTAGACCAAATCCAACTTTCTGGGGCTAAAGTGATAATCTTTTGTATAGTTGAAGTATGACAAATCGCATAAAAAGGAGTTGTCTTAATTGAAAAAAAGAAAAAGCTAGTTTGGTGGAAATTTTGCTTTGTGAGTCTGTAAAGGCCTTTTAGAAATAAGAAGCGGAGGGCTTTCTTTCTTTCTGTCTTTTTTTTCCCCTCTTTTGGATCAAATTCTATATAACAATAAATAATTTATTGCATATAATTTTATAAAAAAAAAAAGATAAAGAAATAAATTTAACTGTGCATAAATATATATAACAAATCTATGGAAAGCCATCTTACTCATAAGTTGTAACTTCTTATAATGCTTGCTGTAATACATTAGCCTCAGCGTCTAATTGATAAAATGAGTTACATATGTAATTGTTATTTAGTGTCACATTTTTTTAAAAGGAAAAGGTATTATAAATTTACAATAACCCTATGGAGATCCAAACTTCTTTAGGGAAGGGCAGGGGCGTATGGGTAGAGTGGGGTCAAAGTGGTCAACATCAACGTGAACAGCATCTTTCTTTTGATAGAATAATAATAATATGCATAAAGCTTAAAAGTTGAAACTAGCAGTGCCATGAATATATATGAGATTCAAAGAATAAAAGTTTTATATTATAATAAAGAAAAGGAAAGAAAGTAAAGGGGAGGATGCATGGGATGGGATGGGACATGTAATAAAAAAGATACAGGAGAAAAGGGTCAGATACGGTTACAGAGCATAAAGTTGCAATTGATGCCTGTGGCCCAACCATGCATATAATAATAGTAATAAATAAAAGACTGAATTTGAGGTTGAGCCCACTCCCTTCATTTCAGTTAAAATCTTATCTCACAACTCCGTGTGTGTGTTTTCTTGATAATTTTATAAAAAAAAAAAGATAAAATAAAACCAAAAAAATGTGAATATATGTAATGAGAAATAATACATATGTATACTTGAAAAAATAATATAAACAATAATGTTCTAGTAATATTTGACTATCAACAAGGATTAATTGATAGTACCTTTGGTGAAAACAAAATTAGTAATAGTACTAAATATCAGATAATTTTTATAAAAAAACCATGCTTAGCAATGCTTAAAAATGATGCATATGTTTGGAACTCGATAATAATTGACACATGGTTGACTTTTTATTTTTAACACTATTTTCTCTTGTTCTTTATTATCTCCAGCTATTATCAAGCATGCCTGGCTATTTCCCTTTGCTTTTCCAATTTATTTTGTAATAAATTATATATTTTTAAAAAATATATAAGCATCTCCTCAATTTTAAGATATACATGGAATGCTATTAAAATAAAAAATTATATTATATTTTTGTCCAATTTTAAATTTTGACTAAAATATTATTTATTAACCACTTTTATATACTCTTTAATAAAATTCGAAATTGATTTAAAATATGTATTTCATAAATAGAAAGAAGTTAAAACTTCAATAGATCTTCAATGAAATTTTGTGTAAGTTCTTTTTTTTTTCTTCTGTTTTTAACACCAATATCTAAGATAATATGGAAATTCGTTTTAAACTTCCTTATGGGCCTCCTACTTTCTGGATCCAGATGATAACTTTAGGGCCCTAAATTGGGCTTAACTTTCGTTTCCCTTACTATTTAGTTGTGATGACCTATTACATTCTTTTGGTAGAGAAGAAGAGCTTAAAGCCCAAAACAGAGAGCAACATGAAAACAAAAGAGAAGACACAGACACAGGAACTGCAGGAGAGGTCTTCCTATGAGAACCTACTACCAAGATGCATAATAATTTTTTATTAAAAAAATAACTTACAGCTAATATCAATATATATGCAAAAAAATAGTATATAGTCATGTTATATATTAAAAAAAATTATAGAGAGCACTATGGCAACAAGAGAATGATGTGCTTTTCATGTGGATTACATTTCATTTACCAACTTTATAGGGATTGTACCATCTCTTTTAAGTAGCAGTACGTATAATACATATACATATATATATATATATATATCTTGATAAAAATAGTTGGACTATTTTAATTGGAGAGAGAATAAATGACATGCTTCTCGAGAGTATGCAATAATTCCTATTAGTTTGGGGAAAATTAGAAATCTCTATTATTAATTTGATTAAAACACCTTTCCTTTGTCAATATCTAACAATTATATGATATATCAATTCAATATATATATATATTATATAATCTATAGCAAGTTGTATTATTTTTAAACCATGAAAAATGCGCCCATCTCATATTCTGTACAGTGTATGGAATTTTTTTCCAGTTATATAACTATTATTAAAGTATCCTGTATGTTTAACACATCAGCTTCAGCTGTCATATTAAGCATCAGCTCTAACAACATGAGCAGCAAGAAGAGACACTAAAATTATTAATTCTGCATTGTTAAATGTATGGTTTAAATTCCAAAATCTTCCGGAACTAGATCTTGAGAGGAATCAATGAATTTATGCTGTTCATTCCCATCTTTGTATTCGATGTGTTAGGCTGAGTGCATTATTTATTTATTTATTTATTTTTTTAAATTTGTATTGTGTCATTTCATTGTTAGTCATAAGCAGAAAGCTGCATAACAATCCCGAGTTTCTAATGTAAGTATTACTTGCATTAAGGAACCATTATGAAACCATAGAAAACTTAGATGCAGAAAAATTGCAATAAGTTGAAGACAGTAATATATGGGCGATTTTACTCGGGCTTTACAAAATTAGAAATGATTTGGGGCTACAAGGGAGCAACATAAAATGACTTAAGGATGTCTAAGTGAGATGTATTTTTACATAGAAAAATTTAAAAAGAGTTTGATTGTTCAGAGAGTAGGAGCTCTCTCAGCAGAACCAGCAATGACAGTGAGCAAGTTGTTGCCAAAGGGGTCACTGAGATGTTTGGCAAGGTTCTCAACTGGACCTTCTCCGGTTACATAAGCTTGGAAGTAGAACCCAAGCATTGCAAACATGGCAAGCCTTCCATTCTTGATCTCCTTCACCTTTAGCAGTGCTGCCTGGTCTGGATCCTTTGCTAGCCCCAATGGGTCGAATGGACCGCCCGGATGAAGCTTGTCTTCCAATCCCTGCCACCAAATAAAAAGCCACAAAGATGGTTCATTTTTTAATGTTATGGTGGCGTGACAAGTCTAATCTCACATTGAGTTATTATCTGATATACTCACTCTGATAAGTTCCTTTGTATTGACTCATTGTACAGTTAGATAGCTAGTTATATGCATACAAGACCTTCTTGTTTCAGTAAAGATATTGGCTTTCGTTTGGTAAATATCTTTATGTATCCAAGAAAGATTAAGGTAAGTCGAAAATGGAACATACGAGGCCATTAGTGATTCTGTAGTACTCTGCACCACCCACAAGAATAATCTCAGCGATGACAGCAACAACAAGGTTGATGGGGATGGGTTTCCCGAAGTAGTTCAATGTGTTCCCATCAAGAAGAAGAGCTCCTGTCTGCATTGATTCCACAAGCAAAACGATATCATCACCTCATTTTAAAACAATGAGAATCACAAAAACTTTCAACAAGGGCCATTTCAAAACTCTTACAAACTTAATCCAACAACTGAGTGACTATAATGACATAGATACGTCGATATATTTCCCCATATTAACCATAGATAACTAGGTGGGTTCCCTATGCAGTACAGGGAGTCCAAGGAAATGAGCCACACCATCTACGACTACAGATTTTATAATTTATTTTGAATTTGAATATTGATTGGTCTTGATTCCGATAAGCTACACTCAAATAACTGAATTCTGCAGTACAGTTTTAAAACTATCCAATGAACTCAAGTCAATTAAAGCTGTTTTGCTCGTAGATCCTAGAGGGTTTTTAATTTCCCTATTGGGAAGCTAATGCTTGGCAAAGTAGCGTGCTATATATATGAGGCAGATCTATTGAGTTAGAGAGTTATAAAACTAAAGAGTAGAGAAAAACTTAGTGAGAAGTCATATATAAGAGGAGTTGCAAACCTTGAACCAAACAGCCTCAGGACCACAGTTAGCCCCAAACTTGTTGAAGGCCTCAGGAATGATGAATCCAGCAGCACCAAGCATTGCCCATCTGGCGTGGATCAACTCAAATGCCTGATATCTGCATTATATGATCAAGAATCACACATCATTATTAATAAGTAATGTAATATATACACAAATTCAACAAGTTCGGTATATGTGTGTGAATGTGTGGTTTTTGAGTGTTTAACAACATACCTGGTGAAGTCCTCTGGCCTCTTGCTGAGACCAAATGGATCATAACCATAGCTGCAAGCACACAGATCAACACAAATTAAGTAACAGAACACCTAAAATATCAGAGATAATCAATAATTGCTTTATAGACTAGCGAATCAACATCTTAACGCTTCCAAGATAAGCTCATTTTCAATTTGTTTCCTCAAATTTGATTAATCATATCAAGATTGTGACTTCCAACATATCATAGCAGAGCAAATACCAAATTGAGTCAAAATATAACTTCTGATGGCAAAAATGTTAATCAACTTATAACGTGAGTTTCATAGCACGGAAGAAAAGGGCAACAGCTTTTACAAGAGAAGACACATACTCTCCAGGAACTACTCCGGTCAAGTACTCCGGGATCTCCGATCTGTCCAAGAGACCTTCGGGCAAGTAGATCCTTCTGTCAGGACCTACCACACCACATGCAAATACATTTTAAAGTTAATTAACAGGAACAAGCATGAGTTTCAAGCCAATTCATCAAAGAACAGAAGAAGGAGGAAGAAGAACTAAGTAGAAGGAGCAGAAGACTCACCATACCACTTGGCGAGCTCATCGTCGATAGGAGAGACGGCGGCCGCCTTTTGCTTGGCAGGTGGCGGTGCTGCTGCCTTTTTCTTGGAGAAAAGAGCGACGGTCTTGAAAGTGGCGGGGCTAGACGGCGATGGTGGAGCAGACCTGGTGGCGCCATTGAAGGTCAGAGGGTTTCCGAGCATCTCAGACACGACGAGGGAGGCCATGATAGGAAAAGCCTCTTCAGAGAAACTAGACAAGTGGAGCTAAGATGCAGAAGGATGGAAGGCAGAGAGGAGCAAGAGATAATAGTATATGCATGGTTTTGGTGGATGTGGACGTGCCACGTAGGATTCACGCTGGTGGGATATGATTGGCTCTTGAACATGAGTAATCCAATGCAGGGATTTGATAGGGTGGCCTCTGATACATGGAAGATGATGGTGCTGACGTGGAATGCTTCTGAAAGCTGTGGATTCTTCAGGCTCGGATTTGGATAACATGTTCTATCGTCCTGCTTCTATGGTCATTCGTTTCTCTTTCATCCATTCTTTATAGTTTTTACCTACAAAATTTACATAATGTCCTGACCCACACGGTGGAAAGATATCAGGTTTAGCTTTTTTCTCCCCCTTTGCCATGTATTTTAGAAAGATATCAGGCTCAACACTGCAATTTCTATTGGGGCTCACATTCAAATTTGTTGAAGATATATCCTTTACTCACTAACTTGGTGAAACGATATCTTTATTTTTATAGTCTTAACATTCAATTCTTTTAATTAGTTTTAGACTATGCCTTGGTTAGTACGAGATTGAAAGATAGAATCAATATTTAGCATTTAATATAAAATATAAAATCTATAATTTATTATAAAATGTATTATTCCTAAATTATATATAGTATAAAATTCTTTGGATCCGCCTGATGAGAAGTGGATCAAAGTGGGTATTGACGGTGCTAGCTGGGGAAATCCTGGTTTGGTTGGGTGTGTGGTTGGCTGCTTCGCGGTCATAATAGTTGTTGGCTTCATGGCTTTTCCATGAATATTGGATGGTGCTATGCATTTCTGGATGAATGCTGGGGTGTTTCATACTAGACTTGAGCTAGCTTGTTCTTAGGGCTTTAAATAAGTGGTTTTGGAAGCCATGTTGGGTTGGTTTAGCGGTAAGCAGGTTGGACCTCAGGTAATCATGTAATGCTAAAGGATAAAATTTGAATCCTGGTAAATAACTCAATTGGAGGAGAGATAACTAAAAACTGCTCCACTTTTTGGAATGGTGGGAATTATTTCTGTCACCATTTTACTCATAAAAAAAAAAGTTATTTTGGAAATTGATTCCAAGACTTCTTATGAAGCTGAATTTATTGATTCTGAATCACGAGCCTCCTTAAGGGTGAATGGAATGTCAAGAACAAAGTTAAAATTTTGCATAATAACTCAGACTGTAATTGATATTAGACTGAAAAAAAAATCATTTTTGGACTTTCAAAGTATCCAAAATCAAACTGCAAATCTTTATACTACCAGATTCTTCATGGAACTAATCCCAGGGCCCAACTCTAGCAGTTCTATGCAATTTTGTTTTTCTTACCAAAACGATTCCAACATTTGTACTTCCAATGTTTTTACTTTTTTTACCCTCTCTTGGATCAGATACTCTATTGGATCGGGACCATATCCTCTGCATATCGAAGAGGAAAAGCACGCCCTGCATTTCCAGTCGAAGGTTTGAGCGTGTTGAGCAATTTGGATTAGGTCTTGCAAATTTTAATGCAATGATGCGTTTAATGGAGATGCAGGACGTGTTTTTCTTTTTCAACGTGCAGAGGATATGGACCCGGCTGATTGAATGTGGGTCCGGGTTTCTTGCTTGTATCCAATTTTTTTTAGTGGGGACCAACTCAAAATTAATTCACAATTTGTCCCATTATACGTCTAAAAATTTTGTTTTGGAATTGCTGCGATGCCATCGTACTAGTTTTCATCTTGGAGTAATTTAGTTCTTGTGGGTTAACTATCAAACTACAATTAATTAATATACTATATAAAAAGGAAAATAACTTGACGCTGGTTTTTTACTGTATATTTATTCATTTTCTATTTTCGGCATATCCTATGGTAATGCATGGAGGAATTTTCTAGTACAACAATAAAATTGGTGACATGACTACAATTTTAAAACATGGTGCAAATTGGATTAACATGTAGCTGCTATATATGTGCCGAGTCATAAATAAAGGCCATGTGGTCACCAAAGTTGTGCTCCATGACCGGCATATCAGCACATTCCTTCATGGGGCTAAGTACCAATTACTAATGGGAAATTACTTAATCTCATCCATTTAAGAACCAAGGAGCAACATTGCTAGTTACAACAAAGAGGACAGATTTGCAAACTTTGGTAAACTTGAGGGATAAAAACTGCAATTAAGCCTAAGACATTTTAACATTTTCCCCCTTTTGCCCCCTTTTAGCATTCTGATTATTTCTACTAATAAAAACACCTCAATGCTATGCTCCAACTATACTCTCCAATTCTTAAAACAATGAATGTGGTAAAAGCAAGTAGGACCATGTCTTCTCAATTTCAACAAAAATAAGTGTGTATTTTTAAGAAAAAGGCAGTAGGAAAGGCAACAGCTTTAATATTAAAGAACAGAAATCTTCGTAAAAGCAAACTTTAACAATGATAAATTAAAGTAGACTTATTGTTGAAGAATGTGGAATGGGATGACAGGAAGAAGCAAATTTTAACACATGTAACTCAAAATGAGCCAAGCTATTGGAGTTATTATTTATGGAGGACTGAGTATTCATATGATTTTCTCCGGACATGAGGTTCCGGTGTTACTCCTTGTTATTGTTTTTCAGTTTCATGTAGTTTCACAATGAAAGTAGTATTTCTCTCCACTTTTTTTTTTTTGACGATCAATTTTCTCCACACTTTGGGTAGCTTACTTATAGGACTCAGTCAGTCAATCAAAATCTTATGAAACCTATGCTATAATTTGCTTTATTTCTTGGGAGACATTGTTGTCACAACCAAAGAGAGAATAAACGGTGGCTTTCATAAACTTGTTGAATTCAGGCCTCACTAAGTCAACGAATTCTTTATTTAGAAGTTGCTTTAATATTTCAACCACTTCATGTATTTTAGTTGGGGGCATGCCATTGGTATTTTCAAATTTCAATAGTTTCTGAATCTAGTGGTGTGAAAAATGCAACAATATTTTCATATAGAGTACTATTTTAATATTCAACAAAGGATACAACCTCAAGAAATGGCTTTGGTTTTTGAGAATGATAGTGTGATGCAACCTCAAGTGTTTACACAAATGCAATGTGCCTTTTGAAGAGCCTGGGGCAATGACAACATTTTACTTTGGGTCCACCATCTGTGTGGACTCTATCCATTTCTTTCCACACAATGGAGGTTCTCATTGGATTTTGACTGCTCATTGTTCTATCCTGCAGAATAAAATTTGATTTAGATAAATTTTTCTATTAATAACCTTCAAGAAGTATTAGAAAGGCAAAAAGGAAAATATATTCCAGATAAATATAATAATTAAATTAAAATCATCAATAACTCAAGTATTAATATCTCTTGGTTGGAATTAAACAAAAACAGTGAATAACTCAAGCATTCCTCATTCCTAATAAAATCAAAGGAGGAAGAAAGATTAAAATACACTCTTCCGTCTGGTACTGATGGGAAGTGTCATAGATGTGGGGAGGAGGAAGAAACTACTCTACATGCCCTACGTGATTGTCCCCATGTTAATAGGATCTGGATATTACTTGTTAAATCTGTTGATAGAGCTCATTTCTTTTCTGAAGATCTAAGGGATTGATTAGTTTATAACTTAAGTAGAAATGCTGACGATAGGGCTATAAAATTTGGGGTGGCTAATTGCTACATATGGAAGTGGAGAAATAAGTCTCTATTTGAGACTGATTTTCAAATGCCTACCAGGCCGGTTACTACAATGAAAAGGCACATTGCAAAGTTGAAAAGAAATGATGCTAGACATGCTGCTAATTATATTGACATTGTTATGATTAAGTGGCAAAAGCCACCACCTAGCTAGTGGAAATTGAATGTTGATGGAGCTTCAAAGGAGGCTGATGAGAAAGCAAGCAGTGGGAGACTGCTGTGTAATGATAGTGGAGAATGGATTATAGGATTTAGTCACTTTGTTGGTAAGTCCAATGCATTAACGGCTGAATTATGGGGTTATATTAAAAGTCTACATATTTGTTGGAGCAAAGGTATTAAACAAGTCATTTTGGAGAGTGATTCCAAAGTTCTTGTGGATACTCTGAATAATGAAGGGAGGAAACTGAGAGGTTATGATAGGATGATTAAAAAGATCTAAGATATAATAAGAAGAGACTAGTGGGTGAAGGTTATGCATACTTATCGTGAAGGAAATTAAAATGCAGATTGGCTTGCTAATCACAACCTCAATCTTTCTACAGGCATGCACATTTTGGAGAACCCTCCAGCAGATATAAAGCCAATTCTTGATGAAGATCTTACAAGTGTTGCTATACCATATGCTGTGTCTCTTTCTCATGTTTGACGTACTGTTTTGATTTCTCCTTAGGTCGCTGACCCCTTTTTGTATAAAAAAAAAACACTTCCTATTTTCAAGGATTTTATATTGGTAGTTGTAACTATAGGGTAAACTCATAGGGAAAAGGAACAAGAAGCTAGCCTCCCTATAGAAACTCGATCCTATCCTCTACCACTATTTTTAGTACATTTACAACTTGTTTGATTCATATGCAGAGAAGTCAAGGGATGTAATGGGAAGAAATGTAATGGAATATGATGTAAATAAAATACATGTGAGTTTGTTTGGTATGACACTGGACTATATGAAAAATAAATTATTATTATTTTTTGTATGATGCTCTCCCCCTTATTTATGATGAAAAAAATTATTTTTTATATTTAAATAAATATAAATAAATAGTAAAATATTAAAATGCTCTTGCCAAAAAAAATCCATTTCCATAAGGGCAATATTGTCTTTTTACTTCCATTTATAGTCATGTAATCTCAAATACATAACTTCTGGACAGGTTTATCATTTACATTTAAAAGTGTATTTGAATTTACGGACGTAACCATATAATCATATAATTCAGCGAACTAAACGCAGTCACTCATGTAATATAATCCTATTTACATTACATTACTCCAATGAATTTGAACCAACCATACTGTAAGAGAATTATGAACCCATTTTGAACTTGAAATTGAAATTCAAGGTTTGATTGCTCCCATTAATAAGGAAACTAACTCTTGTTTATTTATTCTTTATACTTTCCATTTTGACTTAAGTGACTATCCATAAGGATACCTCGAGAGTGCTTTATGTTGTCATCTTTTAGTCTGGTGGAAGACATGGCAGAAGAAGAAGACTGCAGTTTGTTTGCTTAAGAGAAAAGCCAAATGGTTTTTAGTGAGTAGATCTTAAAGCAAAGTTCCAAGTCTAACTGCAAAAACCTTGGTCCTTCAAGGCCTTCACAATTGAGATTAAACCCAAGACATTATATTATTTTGATTATCCTATCTGCCTCATAAAAAAAATGTTCCAACTAAACTCTCCAGTCCTTAAACAATGAACATAGTAACATTCCTGTATTCTCAATTTCAATATAATGAGCTTGTACTTCTGAGAATGAGTACTTTAAAAAAAAAAAGGTTATCAAAAAGGTAATAACAAATATCATATTAAGGAATGGATCGAGATTTTTTTTTAACTTTCAAATATGACTTATTTATGGGTTTTCCTTATCTATTTCTTCTTTTTAACTATAGAACCAAAAATAACACATCAAACACAAGACTAACTTTAGCTTTAAAAATAACAATATATAGGAAAACAAATGGAATGATTTGTCTGAATAATTATTGGTGGATGAATACATAGAGGATTCAGTAAAATGATAGCATTTACATCAACAAAGGCATAAAAAAAAAAAGAAAGAAGATAAGTAAATGTACCAAGCTACCAAACAAATTTCCAACAGTTGAGTACTTTCTGTTATCATTTTAAGCAATTTTCCTCCCTATTTCATACCCAAATCCTAAAATTATATATATGAACCATCTTTTATTATATTTATAATAATATCTTATTTAAATATTACAAGTGATGTTTTAAATTTGTAACAAGTGTCACCTTAAATTAGTAACAAGTTACAATATTTTTTAATTATTTTTGTCTTTAAACTAGAATTGTGACCCATGCATTGCATGGATACTTTAATTACATAAAATGTTTAATTATACTAATTATTATATAAAGTATTTGGTAATATATATGTTTTCATTATAGGATTATATATCTCAGATATACTTTTTTTTCTAGATTATATAAATAGCAACATTAAAGTAAATTATTTAAAAATATATAACCAAAATATGTCAACGGTCAACCAATTACAATGAGAGCAAATCCGTATAATTAGGTACATAGATGTACTTACAATGCTGAGTTACACCATTGTTGACAAAAATAAAGTGGATATATCTACCATGGCTAAGGTCCTGCATCTCCAAGGGCAGGAATTTTAAACCTATTAGAAATAAAGCAGATATATTAACATGCTAAAACTACATACATAAAAGAACTTCTACAAAACGAAATATAAAGAGGAACTAACCTGCTGTCATTGACTAAGGGATCATTGGCTAATGTACACATGAATACTATAAAATTCTTAATATTAAAACTCTGGAAAGATAAATAGAAATCTTAACACCAAAGCTGTGTTATATTAAAAATTAGAAATTAGAATAACTGAATAAACTTTGTTAAATAAGAAAATCATTAATCCCATTAAAAAAATAAAAGAACAGATTTACTAATTTAACTCACAAATTGAGAAACTGAAACAATGCTATTTTTAAACAAAAAAACAATACTTAATTTAATTTCGTATCTCCTCTTTATTTTACATTCCTCCAATTAATTAGATAGATATTGGAGTGAAAGATCATATATTCAAAGTTTTCCATTTTGTGTGAAAATCCCAATCAATAGTTTCCATAAAAAATAGAATCACTATAGTTTCAAATAATTGAAATCTTTTTAGTTCACTTCATTGAGAGAAAATCAACCACCCAGTTTCCGAATTTACAGCAGTTGCTTTGTACTCCAATGCTTCTTCATTTCAAGGCAAAGGATTTAAGATAGTGATATAAAAACAGGAGCTTTAAAGTGAGTAAGGCATTGAGTTTAACATAGTAATACAGAGAAGAAATTTCTCACAGTATTTAAGCACCAGTTTATACTTGCCATAATAGGCATAAGAAATTTCCATCATTTTAATTGTCATAATAGACAACTATAGATATGCTATAAAAATATACAGTTCCATTTAAAGAACTGAAACTGCAGCACATACTATGGTTTGCAAGATTTTTCAATATATCCCTTTTGATCAGCAGGTTCTTCAAAAACACTATATATATTCACAGAAAAACCCATAGATGAAATAACAATAACTAAATAGTATAAAGATGACATAAGCAAAACTAAACATAAAAACCACTGAAGATATATCTCGCAGACAAGCAGGACAAAGCCATTAACACATATTATATAAAAAGTTTGAGTTAAGTGGCAAGGGGCTGAAGATTCTGAGTTTAAAGCAAGGGACTGAAGTGATGCTGCATTGTGTAGACAGAGACTATATCCCTATTTGATGTGCTGTGAGGAAAAGGATGGAGAAGAGACACTTAAGATCGGTGATGTTCCATGATTCACATACTGAGGCAGGAGAAAATGGTTTGGAAGAAATTGAAGTAAGGCACATTATACATGTAGAGAAGAGCAAGATACAAAAGGAATAGCTAGTGAGATGCTTTAGTTACATTATTCAGCTTCACCTTCACGTTATATAAGGACAGAAACTATATTTCATGGCACAAATATACACAAAAATAGTCCACATTCCTCAACCCAGCGAGTGAACATATTTCACCATCAAACAACAATATTTATTATCAAATTCTGTCCAAGTTTTACATCAACTCCCTAGTATCAATTTTCATTCCATAATATAGTCATAACAGCACCTTATGGGCTAATACAAATTAGTCCATAAATTTAACATCCAACTACAATTAAATGTACAATTGTAACTATGTGTCCTACTCTTTTGTTGCAAACAAAAATTAACTATATACATCCTGCTCTCGGAGTATATAACCATATAAGGATATTACTGCACTTCAAATTTCTGTAGTAAAAGTTCATCACAGAACATGCTATTCACAAACTTCTAGAATTTCTCACATTTGATCACAGTTTGAGGATGATGAAGATTAGCAATATAGAGGTAAAACTGGAAAAAGGTAAAACTAGAATTAATTTCTCAAATTTATGCATGTGGAGCCGACCTGGTGGCGCCTTTGAAGGTCAGAGGGTTTCCGAGCATCTCAAACACAACGAGAGAGGCCATGTTTGGAAGCCTCTCATAGAAACTACGAAGGCTTAGAAGAAGGAATGACGGAAGGCAAAGAGGAGAATGAGATAATAGTATATGCTTGGTTCTGGTGGATGTGGACATGCACGTAAGATTCATGTGTTTGTGTTTGGAAAAATGTAACTATACCCACGTAGTTCAACATATTTTATTATTTTATAAAATTCATACTATTTTCAGTAATTTAAAAGTATTTTTGACTTATGTCATCCAAATAAGTTTCAGTTTATCAAACTTACATTTACAAAAAAAAAAAAAAAATCAAACATAAAACACATTACAACAAACTTATTTTTATCTAAATTTTATTTTCATAAACTCACTTTTATCCAAACTTAATTTGCAAACTTAAAACCAAAACCGCTCAAACATGAGTAATCCAGTGCAGGGATTTGATAGGGTGGCCTCTGGTACAATGGATGACGGTGCTGATATGGAATGCTGTCAAAAGTGGTGGATTCCTCAAGCTTGGATTTGGATAAAATGTCTAGCATCCTAGCCATGTGGTCGTTTCTCAATCTATAATCCATCCTTTTTTTTTTTTACTTATAAATTTGCATATAAGATCCAGTGACACCTAACGTTTTTGTAAATTTCTTAAAGCAGGTGAAGCAATCTCCGCCACAAACAATATCCTGACTAAAGACTGTTGCCAAATGAGACTATTCACTATTGATATCATAAATCAATTATACATATTATACTACTTAGCTCCTAGGACGACTGGGTTTAGCTTTTCAGAAAGATTTTTTTTTTTACTGCATGTTTGGTCTCAGTGATGAGCCCTTAAAAGAGTTAATCTTAGGGTCCTGGTCCAACTGCTGGTATGATGATGAAGAAGAAGAAGATCTATTTTTTCCTTATCTACTTTTTTTCTATTTTATTTTATTTCTTTCCACTGTAATATACGTGGTCATCTTGAGCCTGTTCTCTAAAAATTTCTTGTTTAAACCAAGTGTCTGTTTGGATAAACAACTGGGAATTGGGGAATACAGTTTCAGGGAGGCCAGATAATAATCCAGCTGAACATTCATTCTTTATCTCAATTACTTCTATACCAGCTTACACTTGATGCATTGTTCTAGCTATGAATTAGTATATCACTGGCTTACCCAATTAAAAGCTAAAATAATCCAGCAACTTCAATTCACTTCATCTTCTCCACTTCTCAATTTCTCTGGTTGTTGTTCTGATAAGCTTTTTGGTATTATTGACAAGTTCATCCACAAGTGCAGCAATATCCTCCCTGTCAACAATCAGTAAATATTTAAAATTGAAACCAATCACAGATTATTTTGCATACAGACAACTTCTATAATATTAATCTGTGTGCAGTGCAGGTATAACTTCTTTAGAGGCTCATCACTGAGGAAGCAACCTTAAAAGTATCCAAACTCAAACTGCAAAATCTTCATACCACCAAATTCTTTGTGGAAGTAATCCCTGGGCCCAAATCTAGTAGTGCTATGCAAATTTTTTACTAAAACCATTCCAGCATTTATACTTTCAGTGTTTTTAACCTTCCCATTTGGATGAGATAAACGTTCTCTTGTATATTACACTTAAGGTTTAACAGCACTTTTTGTCCCTTTAATTTGCTAAAACTTCAAATAAGTGATCTTGGTTTCAATTGCTGCAACACCATCATACTAGTTTTCAACTTGGAGTGATTTAGTTTTTGTGTGTTAACAATCAATCCAATTAATATATTAATATACTATGTAAAAAGGAAAATAACTTGACACTGGTTTTTATTGTATATTCACTTCATTTACTATTTTTCCGCATATATGTTCTTCCAAACAAATTTGAATATCCGGTGCAGATGAATGGTTTATAGTTAAAAGAAAACTTGGTGACATGGCTACAGTTTTATAACATGGTGCAAGCTGGATTAACATGTAACTGCCATATATATGCTGTCATACAATAAACTCACCAGTCCTTAAAACAATGAACAGCAAGTAGGACCTATTGTTCATGTCTTCTTAATTTCAACATAAATGAGCATGCCTTCTGAGAAGAAGAGTACTTAACAAGGCTACCAGAAAGTTAATAACAGAAATCAGATTAAAGTACACAGACATTTTTCTAATTTCAAATGACTTATTTATGGGTTTTCCTCATCCAATTCATTCTTTAACTATATAACAAGAAATAAAACATTAAACACATAACTGGTTTTAACTTTAAAAATAATAGTATATAGGAAAACAAATGGAACAGTTTATCCGAATAATTATTTTCTTTTTTGACAAATATCTGAATAATTATTGTTAGATAATTATAAAATGGATGAATACATAGCGGGTCCAGCAAAATGGGAGCATTTACATCAACAAAGGCATAAAAGAAAGGATGATCAGAAAAGGTACTTACTGAGAATGAATGTTTCTAGAGCTCTGGAATAAATTTCCAACATTTGAATACCTTCTGTTCTCATCTTGAGCAATTCCCCTCCCCACTCCGTAGCCAAACCCTAAACCAACCCCACAACCAGCACCAAATCCATAACCAACTTGCAACCCAGGTATTCCAGGACCAAGTCCCACCCCTGATGTCAGAAAACCATTCAGTATAAGACATGATGAAGCTATACAAAGGGCATAAAATATATTCTAAATCTTATACAAAACCAAAATCAGTGACATAAGCTACATTTCCTCGCTATTATAAAGAAAATGATGATCCCAATAAAAAATAGCAGCACTATAAAAGGTATTGAGCTAAAGTCATATGGAATAGAAATCAGAAGAAAGGTAGAAAAAGAAATATGAGAATGAGCATATTTCTTTTCACTCCAACTATTTTTGTTATATTATCACCACGTTTGCATTGGAATAAACTCTCATTAGCCAAAAAGTTCTCAAGGATTCATAGGAAAGCCAAAAACAGTAATTCTTGATATAAATTTCAACAAAGTCAAACCATCAAGGAAAGCTTCAAAAGACAAAACTCATTAGAAATGCTAGTCAAAGTAGTGTTTAGAACATGAATTCAAGCAGTATCCATCACTCACTTGCCAAACAATTCAAAGTTTGCCCAAAACCAGCACAACAAGGTCTCTTTCTGAAATAGAGATCGACAATAATACCAAAATTAGGACTGCATCAAAATTAAACAAAAAAGTTTTGCACTGCTTAGAAGTTTGACATCCAGTTCCTTTTCAGACTAAGTGAAGCCAAAATAAATTGAACAAAAAAGGAACAACACTAAACCCATATAGAAAAGAGAAGGTGGCCAAAAACATGAGAAGACTAGGAACAAATTACCATAAAGAGCACTTCAGCATTTGGGCACATTCTCTTTTTCATTCAATGTATTGAATTTGAAACTTACAACAAATTACAAGTCCTTATAATGATTCCATATTTCCTTTAAAAGTAATAACCTCGATACCAGCATGTCAAACAAATGGAGACTAAAGTAATGTGGGATGCCAATCTTACATTGAATAGTAAGGGTTGCTCTATGAGATAATTAAGTGGATTAGTTCTTCCACCTTAAAAATTAGAGGGTTCTCCACCCACTTTGACGCTCACCAATAACACCAAAATTGCACTATCTATTTTTAGTTCAGCCTAATCATCCCAGATCATCATCCAGACTTCTATCTTCATGCAGTTCCCCTCATCCCGTCTATCCATTTTTCACATTACCATTTACCCAACAACCAGAACATAGAGTACAGCAGCTAAAACACATCAGCATGCTGCAACTCTAACAAGATGGACATTTGTGCTTTTCAGTCCGTAAACATGAACCTCTATCTCTCTTTCTCTTTCTGGTGCATGGAGGAGGGGCAAATAAATTAACTTTGAACATAAGCTTTCTCACACTGGGGAAAAAAAGAACTTTCCCACAATAGCATGTTTCTTAACAATAAGATCTTATAACTTATTAGCACCTCTTCGAAATGCACCGGCCAAGAACAAAGTAATTGCTTACTTGCTATCCCAAAATCATATTAGAAAAAATGAAACTTGTTCAAAGCATTAATTTGATACGTCTCAAAATGTTATGCCGAAAAGCAAGGTACTGCAGCCATCTTCGTAACTTCCAGGTCAATACTTGACAAGCAGCTAACAAGTTGCAAAATGAAGATTGATATGTGCATTCTTTAGGTCTTTCAGCCTCCTACGCTGCTCAAATCCGACGAACAGAGAACAGCTAAGGAAACTTTAGACGATTAAGCAAAAGAGCATTCAAAAGCCGTGATTCTCTCCAAGACAAGAACAACGGCAGAAATATACACTCAGATGATTCCATTCTTACACAGACTCTAATAAACAGATATTCAACTACCGAAACTTGAAATTTAAAGGAGCTAACTTCGGGCAAATCATTTAACTTCGAGCAGGCGAGTGAAAACTTCAAAAGCAACCGATGAATTGACCTTCGCAGCTCAAAATTTGTCCGTAGGAGATGACATGTAGATATCAAACAAAAGAAGAAAGAAAGTAACATATAAATCTGCAAGGAGTATGAACGAAAAATTAAACTCAGATTGGAGAAAAACAAGAAAATGTACCTCCGAGAAGTCCAACTCCGAACCCGAAGCCACAGCCGACGCCAACTCCAAAGGCTGGTCCCAACTTTCCCAAATCCCTGGACTTCACAACCGGAAGTTTCCACAGCAAACCCTTCTCCTCACCGTCGTCTCCGCCGTTCATCATTTCTCCGACGGTCCAGAGAAAGGGTTTCGCCGAAGACGAAACGAAAAACAAGCAACCGTGTCAGCACTCTTCGCAAAAGAAAATTTCGCAACCTTTTAGAAAAGATTGAAATTCAATTTTTTTTAAATAGTTTTTTTATTTTTTATTTATATATATTATATTAAATTATAATCTTTAAATTGGTTAATCTTAAATTTATTATTTTATAAATATAGTTTTTGTTTTTAACAATTTATTTCTTTCATATAAATTGACAATTAATTAAATTAAAAAAACCTTAATTTCATGTCAGTGATATATATATAATTTTTATGTTACGTTAGCAATACATATGATTAAAATAAATGTGAAACTCATTAGCAACTGATACAATATTTTTATTAAGGGGAATATGGATAATTGGTTGATGAAAGAAAAATTCTTATAAAATAGAGAGAAATGTGGGCCTATTTTTGTTGGAAAGAGTACTAATAATATAATTATGAGTAGGTCAGAATTTTTCATAAATGTGAGCTTATTTTTATTGGAAAGAGTACTAATAATATAATACTGAGTAGGTCAGAATTTTTTGTAAGTTCTTTTACTTTTATTAATTTTTAATTAAAACTTAATTAGTGCTACATGATTTTCTAATAGTAATATGAAAAATGTATGATTCAATATAAACATATATATATATTTATATCCAGTGGTTTGTAAAAGTGTGCACTCAAAACAAGAGCATGTTAAAAGTACATAAAAAATTACAGAATTCCCCCCCCCCTAAACCATACACTTGTCAAAATGTTAATAAAGAATCATATGCTTGAGATATTTCGATTGATAACAATGGTTTATAAAGTGGCGTCTAGTACAATCCTAACTTGTACGGCAAGACGAAAATAAGTTGAGTGCATAATTTTCCAAGGACATGATTATGTAGAGGAGAAGAAAATAATTTACACTCATATTTATATCTCATTTTTAGTTTGAACAAAAAAAATTAAAAAATTTACCATCGGATAAAGGAACTTCGAATTTTCTCTCAGAGAAAATTCTTAAAAGAAGACGCGACACAAATAGCTCTAGTGTGCTGCACTAATTAATATTAAAATTGAAACAATTAGAACAATAAATATAATAATAAAATCAACAACAATTATATATCAAAACTTGGACATATGCATGAGTTTCATAATATCTATAGTGTCGCCTCACATCTCGGAAGAGGCATTATATCCAATAATTGTTTGTCTTAACAAGTGAACTGCCATTAAAAATTAGTGGTGGTTTTGCGGCCACTAAAGCATGTTGTTTGAACAGCTAATAATGTTGGCAGTTGTACTATCAAAACTACCAGGTGACGGTTTGATAAAATCGTCACTAAAACTTGTTTTAGTGGTGATTTTTAAAACCGCGACGTAAAAGCAGTAAACACTTTTTTTGAGTGGTGAAAACATTTTTTTCCTTCTGTATGTATTTGGATTTTTATAGTCGTAAATGAACTATAAATTGTGAACGGATATAAAACAAAAAATAAATAAATATAATTTTGTTTCTTTATTAATATTTCTCTTGAACATGATTATATCCTATTGTGAGGAATATATTTTGATTTTGTTTTTTGTTTTTTGTGTTTACGTTCTAAAAATAATTTTGTAAAAATATTTTCTAAAGTAAGTGTTAGAAAATTAAAAAAAATTTTATTTCAATAAGTTGTTTTGAAATTCACATTTAAAAATAAAAAATTTAAAAACATTTTGGTAAAATTAATTTAAAAATAAGTTTTGAGTATATTAGAAGATAATGGTAAATAATAGTGGTGGGTGGGGAAAAGTGATGGTTGGTTATATACATTGGTGGTTGGCAGGGAATAGTATTTATCCATGATGACTAATGGTGGTTGATGAAGGTTGACAATAATTGGTAGTGATCGGTGACAATTGATAGTGATCAACAGGTGTAATAATAGTTAGCAATAGTTAGCGATAGTTGGCAATGATCAATAATTTGCAACAAATAATGATAGTTGACAATCGTTGGCAATAACCACAATAGTGGTAAATGAAAACCAAAACAAAAAAACAAAAGAAGCTTTAATTTATTATTATTCTCCATTAAAAAACTAAAGAAATAAGTTTGAAAAACAAATAAATAGAAAGCACTTATTTAAATAGATTTTTTTTTTTGAAAAAAAGTCATTTTTGAAAACAGAAATTAAATAGGTTATAATTTTTCTCCCAAACCAGGTTCCAAGCATCCAAAGCTTGTCTCAAGAATTTGTTCCATCACTTGCATCTCAATTCTCAAAATGACCGTAACAAGTGTGTTGAATGACTCACAAATCATGCATTAGAGGATGATCAGATTGGTTTTGCTACATTAGCTACACCTCTAACGAAGCTAAAACCTCTCCTTATGAGTTATGAGAATGGAACGGGTGAGAAAACATTACGAGGGAAGTATCTATGCTTTAGTTCTTTGTTTTGTTATTTCTTCTGAGTTTCATAAATGTTGTATTCAAAAGAAAGAAAAGAAAAGAAAAGAAAAGAAGTCTGACCTTAAAACAATCTTCCAAGCCTAAACTAGCACCAGCCTTAGAAAGCTTTTAAAAACAAAACAAAATGGTGTTCTTTAAGTAGTTTTTTTGAAAATTCAATGATATATATCCTCGATACTTTTGTTGGGCAACAATACACCTCAGATAATCCACCATCCTTTATTAAAATGAATATTAGAATCCAAAAAAAACTTGATTTTACTGCACCAAACTAACAAATAAAAAAAACCTCTTTATATACGCCCAAGTGGTAACCATTAAGAGCCCGTTTAGTTTTCAGTTAGTTAAAAATGAGTTTTAATAGAATTAGTTTTACAATATGGTTATGATAAAAATTGGTTTTGGACTAATGTGTTTATGTTTAGATGATTTTTTTGAAAATTGATTTAGACAAAAGTGATTATGTTTGGATGATTTTAATCAAAAGTACTTTTAGTGCAATAATTTTTTTCCAATTTTTAATAAATAAATTTTATTTTTCTAATATTTATTTCATAAATATATATGGGTGTGTATATATGTTTTTCTAAAAAAATAGAAGTTTAAAATTATTTTCTGATATTTTATTTTCTTTATTTTTTTTATCATTTTGATTCATAATTTTTCTCTAAATTGAGCTAAAACTCTATCTAATGATTAATTTAATTTTCTTGGACTAAAATTTAATTTGCATTTATTTAATTGGGAATATAGTCTATCTGATATAATATTTTTTTTACAAGTCATGGTCTATAAAAATTAAAATTTTGAAGAGATATTTTAATTATTAGATAAAAGAAATTTTATGAGAATTTTATTTCCTCAAATTTACTATTTTTCTCATTTTTATTGATATATTTTTATCACATTTCTTGTCAAAGGGATATCAATATATCTAATTTTTTCAGATTGATATCTAGTTCCCCAACAGAGAAGCAGCCTAGAAGTTGCTTATTATTCAACAGAGTTTAAATGACCAATACAGTTCCCAACATGTTATGGTTTAATAGCCAAATATATCTTCAAAAAAAGTGAACTCCGTTTTGGCCTAAAACATGGTTTAAAACTAAAAATCAAACAAGTCATAAGTGGTCCTGGACCATGGTCAGCATGGCCAGTTGTTTGACTTTGACTTTGATTTTTATTCATTTTCTGTTGATTTTGTTTCTTTGTTTTCTTCTTTTAAAAAATGTAAGATTCTTTTGTTGATCTAATTCACAGAAATTGAATATCAAAATGTTCAGCATGAAAATGAAATAAGGTCACTTCAAATCATATAAAAAAATATTGAGTTATTGACCCTTCATATGATTCAATATTGAAGGATTTTGTCATATGTAATGTAACTATATAAATGTTATTACTCTTCTAGAACACCACTGCCCCTTTTAATGAATGGTTCATGGCTATGTTGACTGCAAACGTGTTGACAAATTTTGGAGGATTATTTTTGGCATTGTCCGCTGCAAACTCTGGAAAGTTAAAAGCAAATGAATATTCTCGTATGAAACTTTCTCTCCTAAGGGAATTGTTATTGTAATTTGTGCTTTAGTTAACCACACTATCAATTCCTTAAGAGTCCTCAATATTTTTAATCGGAGGACTTCTCACTGACCCTTTTGGCTTTTCTTGTTTTCTTTTGTTGGCTTTGGGTCCTTGTTCGTTGTATTTTTTGTATTTTTTGGTAATGGAGAGAATGCCATTTTCTCCAAAAAAAATTTCAATATCAAGCTCTGGTAAAAAAAAAAAAATCCAATTTCAAGCATTTCATTATGGCCATGAGCTGTCAGCCCCAACCCCAACCTCGTCCCTTCAATGTTCCCATCAAGAAAGGCCCAATCATCCAATCTGTAATATGCTTCAGTTGACAAGGTTTAGTGCATATATATATATTTCACCAAATGACTGTGTAATTTTGATATTTTTCAGAAGATAGGAAAATAATTTAGTCTTATATATATATATATATATATCTCATGTTTTGGTTTGAATAACAAAACAACATTAATTTTATTCCACTAAATAGGGTTAATTACAGAAATCATACGATATTATTGAGTTCTATATATTAAAAAAATTATCTTCAGATAAATCATTTATTAAAAGATCTTTCCTTATAATATCCTTAAGTGTCTATTTTGACCGTCATCTATTTCTTTTTATAAAGTTAAAGACTATCTAATCAACTCTTAGAATTGGTTCCCATAATTGCATTTTTTGTATATGTTTAAACCACTTTAATTGATTTTCTATATACTATTTTCTCTTTAATAGGTGTTATTTCAACTTTTTCTTATATATAATTATTTCGTATCTTGTTCTTTTTTATATGACCATACATTTATTTTTACATTCTCTTCTTTACTATCTTCATCTTATGATCTTGTTTGTTTTTTCAAAGTCCAACTAATTCATGTCATAATAAAGATTCAACTGAATTTTATGTTGGTTATTGATAGTCTAATATGACTCTTCTCTTTTATCTTGAGCTTGAATCCACTTATACAGGTGGAGTTTTTTGTTTGAATAAAAGAAATAAAAATTTCTACCATATTATATAGTGTGGCTTTAATCTGGAAATGTGAGGATTAATTCGATTGTTTTTGGGTGAAAGATTTGATTTGAAATTCACATGACAAGACGCCAATCTTCTTTTTTTCTCTTGCCAATAAGATGCTATTGCTAATCATTACATTATAGTGTTTTGCTACTGTGATTAAAAATAATTACCAATAAACATAAAACCTATATGTACATATATATTTATATATATACAAATAAATATAAAAGAATGGATCATTTAACAGCAGATGCATTAACACATCTATTAGAACTACTATTATCAAACCTGTTACAGCCGCATAAGTTTCGTAAAATCAACCATGCTCCGTCCTAGTGGCATTATATGCACTACTTTTACTTTCATCAAGTGTGGAAGCCAAATCAACCGGTTCGACTGGGAATCGGTCCTAGATCCGGTCCAGTTATGATTGAAAATCGGCTAGTTTCAAAATTGGTACAAAACCGAATAAACTGATTAAGAACTAGTTTGAATTAGTTTTTTTTTTTTAATTTTTTAAAATATTTTTTAATTTTAATATAAAATAACATTATTTTTAGTAATAAGTAGAATTATTTTTTTATAAATTTTTTTCTTTCTATATTATAATATTATATAAGTATTATTATGATATATAATTATTAATAATGATAAGTTTACTTAATAAATAATATGAAAATATAATATCAATTGACTATTTTAAATTTAAAATATAACTATAAATGAATATTACTTTGTTTAGATTTTAATATTAAATTGTAAAATTTATTAATAATATTTTTAATTTTCTATATGATAAATAAAATTAAAAAAATAAAAAAAATTATTTTTTATTATAAATTAAATATTAATTTTATTATCATGAATAAATATCTTTTATATTTTTTATCTATATTATTTAAAATACATCAATTCATCAGAGACCCTGAGCTCACTCCCAATCTAATCATTCAACCTTTTAACGGTTGGTCCTGGTTAAATCACCCGTCCGAATTTTAGTAACTTGCTTTCATCTCATTCTCGTTATATATACATATACATATATATATATATATATAAAGGACATGTACCGTAACAGCGTATCGAGTACCCAGACCAAGTTGATCCTGGTCCTGCATAGTGGACGCGCAGATCCTGGTGGACATTAAAGATGTCAAGTGGCAACCATTGCACTGGAAAATGGAATTAGCTGCTGTTGTTTTTTGACTTTGACTTCCATTTTTGTTCATTTTGGGTAGATTTTTCTTCTTTAAAAGGCAAGATTCTTGTGTTTATATAATCTAGAGGAATTGAATATCTTAATGTCTGGCACGAAATTAAACTACGGTTACTTCAAACCATGCAAAAATATTGAGTTGCTGAACTTTATATGATTCAATAATGAATTATTTTGTCATATATGACTATATGAAAGTTACTCTCCCAGAAATAATATCCAATGTCAAGCAATTCAATATGCACAAATTAACCGCATGACAGCTTCCATTCTGCTACTGGCCATCTTTTCTGACGAAACTTTATAGTCAAAGATAAGATCTACACACGTTCAGGCCAAAAAATTAAGATAAGATCGACACAAGCACTGCCTATATAAGAGACACTCTGCATTCTGGATTGAGCAGAGCAAAAGCATTATCTGGTATTCAAATGGCTTCTTCTGCCCTCCACTTCTTCCTCCTCTCAATAGCCATTTTCTCTGTTTCCTGCTTATCACTTTCAGATCATCCCAAACCTAAGCCTCATCCTTTCAATCTTCCCATTAAGAAAGACCCATCAACCAATCTCTACTATGCTTCAGTTGGCATAGGAACTCCTCAGCACAATATGGACCTGGTGATTGATCTTTCAGGAGAATCCTTGTGGTATGTTTGCAGCAGTCACTACAATTCATCATCCTACCATCCTGTCCCTTGTGAGTCACCAAAATGTCCCCAAACTGGAGGATGTGTTGGCTGCTCTGGCCCCTTTAGACCAGGTTGCTCAAACAACACTTGTGGTCTTAATACAATCAACATTTTTGGAAAATATCTCTTCGGTGGCAACTTGGGTGATGATGTCTTATACATGCCCCATCATCAAGTGCCTAGCTTCCTTTCTGGCTGCTCGCCATCAGATTCATCCACAGGGGATTTTGATGTTCTGGAAGGCTTACCTAAAGGCAGCAATGGGATCATAGGCCTTGCAAGGACCAAATTAGCATTACCTGAACAACTCTCATCAACTTATAAGCTTCCTCTTAAGTTTTCTCTTTGCTTGCCCTCTTCAACCGATAGAGGATTCGCTGACATGCTCGTTGGTGATCGAGATGTGTCCAAGTTTCTCAAAACCACCCCACTTGTTGTCAACCCCATTTCAACAATTGGAGTGTTCGTAAGTGGTGTTCCCTCTTATGAATACTTCATTGATGTGAGATCCATCAAGATTGATGGTAATGTTGTGAACTTAAAGCCTTCCTTGTTGTCCATTGACAAAAAGGGAAATGGGGGTACCAAAATTAGTACTATGAGTCCTTTCACTGAGTTACACAGCTCAGTTTACAAGCCCTTTCTGAGACAATTCATCAAACAGGCTGCGGACAGGAAAATGAAGAGAGTGGCTTCTGTACCACCATTTGAGGCATGCTATGATTCAAGTACAATTTCCAGATCTGGTGTGCCAAGTATTGATTTAGAGCTACAAGGGGGAGAGAAATGGACCATTCATAGGGCCAATTCAATGGTAACAACTAAGAAAAATGTGGAGTGTCTGGGATTTGTTGATGGAGGAACGGAGCCTGCAAGAATGTCATTTGTGAGAGCTTCAATTGCGATTGGTGGGCATCAATTGGAAGACAATCTCTTGGTGTTTGATGTGGATTCCTCAAAACTTGGCTTTACCTCTTCTCTTCTCCTCCAGAACACAAGTTGTTCTCACTTTTAAAGCATTCAAGTTAGTCATAAAGGAATTTGAGTTTCATCATCTATGGTTTTGTGGGTCATGAAGCTTCAACCTTCATGAATGACAAAATAAATACTAGAGCCTATAAATAAAGAATGTAACTTTTTTCCTTTCAATATTGTGCAGTCAAAGTTGAGTCTCATGTGGTGTCATCCTAAATTTCAGTGTGCTATGCTAAAAGTCAAATGTAACATTTTCCTTCTGGCAAGATCATTTCTTTCTTATTTCTTTTCTCAGAGTACTACCAAGTCTTTCCATGTTCTTGTTCCAATAGAGGGCATTAGAGATAAGAGAGGTAAATGAATAAAAGGATTTTGTTTTTCTCTTCCTTGAAATGGAAGGACAGAAGATGGAAGAAACCAAGCAAGTTTGGCTCTGTAATTGGAATAATAAATGGCAAGTGGTTCCTCTTTTTGGTTCATTCTGTCGTATGGTTTTGCCATATGCCACTTTTCTCATTTCATTTTATAAGCATTTACTTGTTTTTAGAGTGCAAAGGAAAGTTGAGCATGACAAATAAAGTGAACGTGTCCCAATATAGTCCAATTAGTACTCTGTAACATTTGGCCGATGAAATAAACAATCCAACAAAGATTCTTGTTAGGCATATTCAATTTTCTGCAACATTTTACTACTCCCAAATGATAACAGAAGGAGGATGGAAAGACCGAAACTTGGTGTGGGAATGGTGGGGAGTAGCTGAAAATGGAAGGAACTGAGGAGAGGATGATGAAAACGGTGAAGAGAATGAGAAACTCTGTGAAGAATAGGTGAATAGGTGATGTCTGAAAAGGAAAGAAAGAGTACCTAAGGCTTGTTTGGTTAAGTGTAATTATGTGTCAAGGAGGTAAAGTTGATCAATTAAAATAAATTCAGATAAAAATGAATCAATAAAAATGAAAAAAAATGAAAAAACTAGGAAAATAAAATTTTCATAAAACTGCTCCTATCTAATGATCAAAATACTTTTTTAAAATTTTAATTTTTATAGATCATGATCTGCAAGAAAATGTTACATTAGATTGATTATATTTTCAATTAAATAAATGTATATTAAATTTTAATTTAAAGAAATTAAATTAATTATGTGATGGGATTTAAGTTTAATTTAAAAAAAATTATGAGTTAAAATAATAAAAATAAAGAAAATAAAATACTAAAAAATAATTTTAAACTTTTATTTTTTTTAGACATACATATATACACACACATATATTTATTAAATAGATATTGAAAAAAAATTATTTATTAAAAATTGGAAAAAATTATTGTACTAAAAATATTTTAGATTCAATTTATCTAAATATAACCACTTTTTTTAAAATTAATTTTTAAATAAATCATTTAAATATAAACATATTAGTTCAAAATCAATTTTTATCATGATTACATTACAAAATCACTTCCATTAAAACTCTATTTTAACTAATTAAAAGGCATACGTGGGCTATATCCAACTCCAATAGTTGTGTTTGTCTTGATAGGTGCACTGCCATTAAAGATCAGTGGTGGTTTTTGGTAATGGTCAGGATGAACAGCTAGTAATGTTGGCAGTTGTACTTTTTCTCATCAAAACTATAGGTGAGGGTTTTGTTAAGATTGTCACTAAGTATTCGTTTCATTTGTCTTTTTATAAAAAGTCATTTAGAATAACCACATTTTACAAAAATAAAATTTGGATAAAAGTAGAGAAGTTTATCATAAACCTGTTTAGATAATTTAAAAAAAAAATGATGGTTAGAAGCTATAGTTTGATTTATCAAAAGGTAAACAAAACAGGCCTTGAAACTTGTTTTAGCGGTGATGTTTTGAAACCGTCACAAAAGAACTGTAAACAATTTTCTAGGTAGTGAATAAATTTCTTTCCTTTTGTATGCATTTGGGATTTTATAGTCATAAATTAACCATAAATTGTGCACAGAAATAAAACAAAAAAGAAATAAATATAACTCTATATGAAATTTTGTTTCCTTATTATTATTTCTCTTAAAACATGATTATGTTGGATTGTAAGGAATATACTTTGATTTTTCTTTTGTTCTTAAAATACTTTTGTGAAATCATTTTTCAAAATTAGTTTTGGAAACAAGAAAAGATTTTTGTTTGAATAATTTGTTTTGAAATTCACATATAAAAAATAATAAAAAGTTATTTTGGAAAATTTAATTTGAAAATAAGTTTTGAGTATATTGGTAAATGATGGTAAATAGTTGTGATTGTTGGGAGATAGTCGTAGTTAGCTGTGTATGGTGGTAGTTGGTGGTGACTGGCAGCTAAAGGCAATGGTTAATGATGACTATGTTAAATCAAATATTTTAATGATTTCAAACCAGCTTTCTAAAACTTAGAAAAAAGATATCAAAGGTGCATAGAAGATCTCAAATGGAGAAATCCAAGTAAAATCAGCATAAGTTTATATATAGGAACTCTTACTATATTTAATTTGAGTAAAAGACTTTGAACTAGTAAAAGAATGCTTTTAAAAATCTGATTCCATGTTAATTCATGAAATACTTGAAAAATACTCAGCAACAAATGAATTTTAAAGTGTTAAAACTGATCTATCGCTTTGAAAATTCGAACTTTAGTATCTGAAATTCGAATTTTGAATTGAAAATAAGTTAGTTAGAAAAGAGATTCCTTTGACAGATGAATTTTGAGTCTAGAAATTCGAACTTTGAAATAAGTCTGATAAGAACCTTATTTGACAAATGAACTTTTGACTTTGAAAATTCGAATTTTAGGTAAAATACAAATCATGAAAAATGAAAAATTTGTCTGAGGATATTTCAAAGTTCATCTGAAAGTAAAGTTTGAAAAGAGTTCAAAATTAATCCTCTGACAGACAGACTTTGATTTTGAAAATTCGAATTTTAGAAACAAGGCTTGCAAGTCTGTTTTGATAATCTGTTGACATACGAATGTTGGTATTCAGAAATTCGAACTTTGAACTAAGTCTAATAAGAGCTCTCTCTGACAGATGAACTTTGAATTTTGAAAATTCAAATTTTGAAAAGATGAACCATTGTGCCTTATTGAGTTGCCCACTGATAGACGAATTTTGGGTACCAAAATTTGAACTTCGAAGGCACTGTAGCAATATGAAACTACCGTTCACACTTACTAGAAGAACTTTAAGCTTGAAAATTCATATGTTCTAATACAGAAATATTTTTCAATGATGAAAAATTCAAACTTTGCTTTATAACAGACAAACTTTGAAGTTTAATGTTAAAGCTTTTAACTTTCGGTATTTGCGAAATTCGTCTGTTGACTAATCAAAATTTGAACATTGAGTGTCAGAAGCATTAAATACGGTTGGTGAATGGATAGTTTTTCAGAGTAACCATTGGGTAACGTCTCTAACGGCTAGATCTTGTCTCTAACATATAGTTAAGACACAAATCTATAAATAGAATTTCATTTGAAGTTGTGGATAATAATTTTACATTACATATACTGAAACTCTGCCAAATTCTTAAGTCAAAGTCTCTTACTCTCACATACTTCATTCTTTATACTTAAACTTTCATATACACTCTAAATTAGAGAGTTCATTCTTTATAATCAATTTTATCTTCATTTGAAAGAAAGATTTTCTTGTGAGGGGATATCACAAGGGATTAGATAAGCACTTAGCTAGAGTGCATAAAGTGAGATTGTAAGCTCTAAGAATAGAGCATCAAAGTTGTACTGAGGCAATTTCAAGAAGCCCACTGAATTCTTGCAAGATAGTGAAAAATCTGAAGTAGTTGCTTGGAGACTGGACGTAGGTCAAGATAGAAAGACCGAATCAGGATAAACAACTATGTTTTCCCTTCTCTTTTACTGCTTTTACATTGCTATTTCTTTACATTCTGTTTTACTGTCTCTTTTGTCTTCATCACATTTTTTACTTTTGCAGAAAATTTTAATCTTCCCAATTCACCTTTTTCTTGGGAAACTAGCATATCTAACAAGTAGTATCAGAGCTCGAATTCCCAAAAAAAGGATCTAACAGTTTGGAAAATTCAATGGCTAGCTTTGGAGAAAGTATACTATCTGAGGGAAACAACATAAATAGACCACTTGACTTCAGTGGAGAATACTATAGATACTTGAAGATGAGAATACAGATTTATCTCCACTCCATTGATCTGGACATCTAGTCTATTATTCAGAAGGGAGATTTTGTCCCAATGAAACTGCAGAATGATAGAAAATACAAGTAGAAGCCAGAGGACGAGTAGAATGAGGAAGATAGGAGAAGAGTCTTGCTGAACTTTAAGGTAAAATACTGCCTGGTCAGTGCATTAAACCAAGACGAATTCTACAGACTGTCACAATATTCCACAGCCAAGGGTATGTGGGACACTTTTAGAAATCACTCATGAATGAACCAGTGGCGTAAGAGAAAACAAATTGAACTCCTACATTGGTGAATACGAAAGCTTCAGAATGGTGGAAGGTGAGAGCATCAAAGAGCTACAAAAAGATTCACCCTTATTGTGAATTAATTGAAGAGTCTTGGCAATGAGTACACTTAGCCGGAAAAGGTGAGAAAAATCCTTAGAGCTCTTCCTCTGGAATGGCAACCCAAAGTAACAGTAATAGAAGAAGTCAGAGGAGAATCAATGGCCTCTACCACAGCTCTCTTTGGTAGCCTTGAAGAATATGAGGGAAAGATAAAAGCTCTGCAGGACAAGACATGAAAAAGAAAGGTTTTCCTATGAAAGCTGCGGAAGAGAAAGAAGAAGAATCTGATGATGGAGATGAATTAGATGAAGAAACTTTGGCTATGATGATTAGAAAATTCAGAAGGTTTTATAATAAGAAAAGAAATAAAAGATTCTTCAAGAAAAGAGCAGCTGGAGACAACAAGAAAGAAGGAAAAGAATTTGTCATTTGCTACGAATGCAAAAAGTAAGGACACATCAAATGAGATTGTCCACAATTCCTAAAGAAGTAAGAGAAAGAAAAGAAAGTTGCTGACAAGAGTAAGAAGAAAAGGGCATACATTTCATCAATCTGGGGCAACAACACAGATGAAGAAGAAGATGATGAAGATGAAATTGCCAATATCTGCTTAATGGCACTTGCATCTGAAGAAACTCAAAATCCATCCAACAGTGATTATGACGATGAGGTATATGAATCTGAACCTTCCTATTCTGAATTACTTGATGCATTTCATGAACTGCATGATGAATTTATTAAGATAGCTAAATAACTAAGATAGGCTAAGAAAAAGATTAACAAGCTAGAATCTCAGTGCAATATTTCTGACATTACATCTCTGCATAAATCTGATTCTACTTGTTATACATCGTGTATTGAATTAAAGCAAATTAATGACTATCTATTGAAAGGAATGTCTAAACTTACTAAGGGTAAAGATATGTTGTTTACTTTAATGGGAAGTTAGAGAATCACACAAGGAAAAACTGGACTAGGCTATGATCCTTGTGCAGTAAAAGAAAGCATTAAAAAGAAAAATCAAAATACGTATATGAGGCATTTTGTGCATGCTAATAGGCATAAGAAGAAAGATCATATTTCAAATCGCATTGAATCCTATGATCAATCAAAATATGTGAAACAAAAATATTATCTTCATTGCTTTCTTCCTGCATCACAATTTGATAGCCTTTTCACCACTTGTCACTTCTGTAACAAGAAGGGACACATTTCCAATTCATGTGCATTGAAGAAAAGTGGACTTGACAGGAAGGTAAAATGGGTTCCCAAAGATACACTTGTATATAGGGAAAATGCCATTGATAGAAAAGGATCCAAGCAAATTTGGGTACCTAAAAAGAAACTCTGAACTTTGTTTTGCAAATCTGTCTTAAAGCAAGAAAGAGTAACAAATGCTATATGGATAGTGCCTGCTCAAGTCACATGACTAGTGATAAGGAGAAGTTCATCACCCTTAGAGACAAAAAGGGAGGAAAGGTGACATTTGGAGGTAATCAATATGGCAAAATAGTTGGAATGGACATTGTGGGCAAGAATCCAGAAATATCTATTGAAGATGTGCTATTTGTAATTGGCCTCAATCACAATCTGCTAAGTGTGAGTTAGACATATGACAAAGATAACTGGGTACTGTTTGACTCAAAATTTTGCTTGGTCATCCGAAAAAGTGATCACAAAATAATCCTCAAGGCTCAAAGGGATGGTAATTGCTTTACTATTGATCTTGATAAACTTCCTTCCTTAGATTCTGTCTATTTGATTAGTCAGGATAATGATAGTTGGTTGTGGTATAGAAGATTAGCACATGTTAACATGAACCAACTGTCAAAATTGGTTAAGAATGAGTTAGTCACTGGCTTACCAAAAATCTCCTTTGAAAAAGACAAAGAATATGATGCATGCCTTAAAAGAAAACAAACTAAATCATCTTTTAAATTTAAAAATGTAGTCACCACATCTAGATCACTGCAACTATTACATATGGATCTGATTGGTCCATCTAGAGTAAAAAGCATTGGTGGAAATTTGTATGTTCTTGTAATTGTGGATGATTACTTTAGATTTACCTAGACCTTGTTCCTTTCTTCCAAAAGTGAAACATTTGATGCATTTGTAACCTTAGTTAAGAAAGTGCAAAATAAGAAGGGTATTTCTATTGTGTTTATCAGGTTTGACCATGAAGGAGAGTTTGAAAATTCATGCTTTCTAGAGTACTGTGATGAACATGGAATTGATCACAACTTCTTAGCTCCAAGAACTCCTCAGCAGAATGGAGTAGTGGAAAGGAAGAACAAAACAATTAGAGAAATGACAAGAGCAATGCTGAATGAAAAGGAACTCTCTAAAGTATTCTGGGGTGATGCAGTAGACACAGCAAGTTACATCATTAACATAGCCTACAATCAGACCAATTCTGGGGAAGACTCCTTATGAGCTGTAGAAAGGAAGGAAGGCAAACCTTTCACATCTATATGTGTTCGGCTGTAAATGCTTCATCCACAACAATGGAAAGGAGAATCTAGGTAAGTTTGATGCGAAATCTGATGAAGGTATATTTCTGGGCTATTTTAGTAGGAGTAAATCATATAGAGTTTTCAATAAGAAAACTAAATCTCTAGAGGAATCTGTGCATGTTGTGTTTATTGAAAATGAAATAGTTTCGAAGCATGTCATTGATGAAGATGATCTCATTTTGAATTTTAAGAACTTAGATCCTTCTGAAGTAGATAAAATTGAACCTTAAAAAATATCTGAATCTATTAACATAGAAAAAGATATTCAAGAGAAAAACCTTGAGGATGAGATTAATGAAGAAATATCTTAAGAACTCCTTAGAGCTTGGAGATATAAAAGGAATCATCCTGTTGATCAAGTGATTGAGGATGTTCAAGAGAGAGTTAAAATCAAAAAACAGTTAAGGGATTAGATGATCAATTGTGCTTTTATTTCTCAAATTGAACCTAAGTATGCTGAAGAAGCCTTAACTGATGAATACTGGATTCTGGTCATGCAAGATGAATTAAATCAATTTGAAAGAAATCAAGTTTGAGATTTAGTGCCTAGACCTAGAAATCACCCTATCATTGGCACTATGGGTCTTTAGAAATAAACTTGATGAATCAAGAACAATAATTAGAAATAAAGCAAGACTGATTACCAAAGGATATAATCAAGAAGAAGACATTGATTTTGAGGAGACCTTTGCTCCAGTTGCAAGATTAGAAGCAATTAGAGTTCTGTTGGCCTATGCATGCATGAAAAACATAATGTTATATCAAATGGATGTGAAAAGTATTTTTCTGAATGGATATATCATGGAAGAAGTTTATGTAGACCAACCTCTAGGCTTTAAGGACTCTACAAAACCAAACCATGTTTATAAACTAAAGAAAGCTCTTTACGGTTTAAAACAAGCTCCTAGAGCATGGTATGAAAGGTTAAGCAACTTTCTAACTAAAAAGGGATTAAATAAAGGAAAAGTAGATATTACTTTATTCACCAAGAAAGAAAACAAAAATTTACTTATTGTTCAAATTTATGTTGATGATATTATATTTGGTGCTACTAATGAATTTCTTTGCAAGAATTTCTCTAAGCTAATGCAGGGTGAATTCAAAATGTCAATGATGGGTGAGTTTAACCTCTTCCTTGGACTACAAATTAGGCAATGTGTTGATGGTATCTTCCTCAACCAATCAAAATATCTGAAAGAGCTGCTGAAAAAGTTTGGCATGGAAAAGGCCTAGCCAATGGAAACTCCTATGACTACTGTAACTAAGCTTGATATGGATGAAGGAGGAAAAACTTTTGATACAACCCAATACAGAAGAATGATTGGATCTCTGTTATACCTAATAGCAAGCAGACCTGACATCATGTTCAGTGTCTGTATGTGCGCAAGATTCCAATCATGTCCTAAAGAAACCCATACAATTGCTGTAAAACACACCTTCAGATATTTAATTAGAACATCACAAATAGGACTTTGGTACCCAAAGGGCAATGAAAAGGATCTCATTGGATACACTGATCTGACTTTGCTGGATCCAAAACTGATAGAGAAAGCACAAGTGGAACATGTCAGTTCCTTGGAGGATCCTTGGTGTCATGGTTTAGCAAGAAGCAAAATAGTATGGCTCTATCCACTGCAGAAGCTGAATATGTTGCAGCTGGTAGCTGTTGTGCCCAAGTTATTTGAATGAAGCAGCAACTTGAAGATCTTGAGATTGAGATGAATGAAATACCAATAATGTATGACAACCAAAGTGCTATGAACATCACAAAGAATCCTGCCATGCATTCAAGTACAAAGCATATTGAAGTCAGGCATCACTTTATAAGGGATCATGTTCTGAAAGGAGAAATCATATTAGAATATGTCCTTACCAAGGATCAAGTTGCTGACATTCTGACAAAGCCCCTTCCAGAAGACAGACATTGTAAAATTAGAAGAGAATTAGGTATGGTAAATCCCAATGAACTGTAAGTGTATCCCTATATCCATCTAAATTAGAGTTTCTGATATTGAATCAATCCTAACTTTAGCATCTGAGTGTGTTTAATATAAGATGCAAGTACCCCTCACAAGTTCAAATAATAATAGAACCATATAATGGAGCTGATATGGAAGGCACAATCAGAAGATGAGAAAGAAAGCCAGAAATCTGAGGATGTGGATCTGTTCTATAAATTCAGAAAGTTGAAATTCGCATTTTAGATGTTTATTAGACGAATTTCCATAATTAAACTGTGTTTTTGAAAAGTTAGCATGCTTAACATTCGAATTTGGATGCCCATAAGAAGAATTTCAGTTGGCTGCACACTGTAACAGCACTCCTTTATCCTTTGAAATTCATCTGTTAAACAACAGAAATTTAAATTTTCAAAAATAAAATACACATAGTGTCTCTGTTCAACATGACTAATATATGAATTTCCATTTCTCAAAATACGCATGTTGAAAAGTTCTTTACAAAATGTTGAAATTCGAATTCTGGAATCAAAATTCGTCTGTTATAACATGTTCACCTTATTGGTTCCCTGAAAGAAGAATTTTCATAAGTAAAATTCATCTGTTGCTTGTTTTGTTCATGATTACTTATTGCGTAGTTCTTTCGAAGTTTGAACTTTGTTGAAGCAAAGTTTGTCTGTTCATGCATGGTTTCCTAAACCAATTCTCTGTCAGTAAGCCTAGTTGAATGAATTAACTTGTAATTGCTCGAAGTTTAAATTTTGACCTCTTAAAATACGTTTGTTTAGCGGTTACATACGTTAAAACCGAAGATTGTCCTCCAAACAAACACAACCCTATTCGTCTTTCTCTCAAGTTTGTTCAAATTCTCTCTTTAATTCTCATTAACTCCATTCGTAAATCATCATTCCTCACCAATTAAACTTCTTTTCACACCTTATAAACTAATTCTCAGCATCTTTCTGAATCATTCCTCTACGAAAATGGTAAGAGTAAAAAATCCAGAAGTTGGAAAGGGAGAGTCATGGTCAAAGAGGTCTGTAAAATCCCAATATGCCTCTAAGGAGAGTAAAACTCAAAAAAGAAAAGGCGAATCCAGCAAGACAACACCCTCCAAAAGGCAGAAAACTACTCCAAGGGAAGACTCGAAGAAATTTGCACCCTCTCCTTTGAAGAAAGCAAAGCCTACTGTTCCTGCCACTCTTGTCATTGCTGCTTCTTCTTCCTCCTCCAGCACTAAATCTAGAGAATATCAACTAACCTCACTGCCATTGTGGAGCAATGCTCATATTCTTGGAGAATACATCACCAAATTTGTTAGCAAAAAGGTAATCAGGTCTCACTGTGTAAATTTGGAAGAATTCCTAGTTTCTAATGACTTTGATGCTAGGCTTTGGATGATACGATACAAAAATTTGTTAGAAATACTGGAAAGGTATGATGATGAGGTAGTCAAAACTTGGTATGCCTCTTTGAAATTCAACAGCAAGAAAAAGAAATGAGAAGTAAATCTGAGGTCAAGGACCATCTGGCTAACAGATGAAACCTTTAATGAGGTTTTAGAAATTTCAGGACAAGATGGTCTGAAGATTGACAGTACACCCTCAAAGTATATGGATGAGGCTAAAACTACTAATGAAGAAAGAGGGCCTTTTCTGAACTATAAGAAAAGCACAATTCTGAATACTCTATTCAGAAGAAAAGAGAATAGGCCACCTCTAAGCCTGCTGAAGCCTACTGACCTCAATGCTCAAGTCAGAATCCTGCACTATATTGTGTCTAGGATTATCTTCAACAAAGAAGGCAGTTGCAATCTGATTACGAGGGCTGAAGCACATGTGATAGCAGCTATCATGCATGGGAAGCTTATTAACATAGGACACATCATCCTCTAACGCATGATCAAGGCAAGAGATTAGAGGAAAGATTCCACCCTTCCCTATGCAGCAATCATCTCCAAGATACTTCAGTATGCCTGAATCCAACATCTTGAGAAAGGAAAAAAAAAGCCTACTGAAATCTTCAAAGAAGAAGAACTGCAAAGGATGTGAATAGAGAAGAAAGATGGAAGATGGATTGGAAAAGGATCTGGAAAGACTGAAGACCTTTTCTTTGATGAAGAAGCCTCCTAACAGCAAGAAGGAACCTCTAAGGCTACTGCAAAATCCATACCTCAGCCTTTTTAGGTAGTCTCATCTCCATCTCAGCTCACTCAAGCTCAAGTACCATCCACTCCATCTACTCAAGCAAAGACAACCAAGATCACTGAGTTGTATGACAGTCTGTCTGCACTCATAGTTAGCATCAGAGATAAGCAAAATGCCAAGTTTGCCCATGTGTAAGACCAGACACATCAATTGGCAAGGAATATGAAAGTGGTGGCTGATGCATATGAAGACATCAGGAGCGCCATTCCCTCCTCATCAGCTCCACTTCAGCCAGGATTTTCTGGGCCTATTGTGTCTCATACACCTGAGCCTCCAAGTCCTTCGTGCTAGCCTCCCTTGAACTTGATGATGCAGTGCATGATATTGGAGCAACTGGCACATTGACCATACCACAGGCCTCTAGTAATGAGGCAAGTCCTGGTCCTTCCTTGGACTATGGAATGGAGGAAGGGGCATCTCTAGAATCATGCTTCCATGAGCCCATTCCTGAAGTTGCTCAGGACTCAATTCTCTCATCCCAAGAATCTGAGCAAGTTGAGAAACTGGTGGCAATCATCACCACTTCACCATTCATGCAAGCTGCCTTGAATGACGAGAGAAGCATTGTGTTTTATGTTGATCTAGAGGCTATTGCTCATAATGCTCTCCTACAAGCCCAAAGACTAAGGCTTGAGGAAATGTTTCATTCTCCTGCTCCTGCTTCCTTATCTCTCTCTACCTATAGTCTCTCAAAGGAATGAAGAGTTCAATTAGCTCTTTCTAGATAAGATATGCAAGAGCTTCTTGAGGTCTTAGATGATGAGGATCCAAGCCCTGAAAATTTTACACCACTTCCAAAGCTTAATCCTGATATGCCTTTTTGTGCCTGTGCCTCTTAAGGCAATTTCAGTATCTCAGATCCCTCCTCATGCTGACTTTGTACACCTTCCTGATGATGCCAAAAAGGGGGAGAAGTCTGAGCAAATTGGAAAGACTGCAGCAGAGCCTTCTAGCAAGACCTACAGCAAGAAGTTCAAGTCTAAGAAAATGTTATTAGAACTTAGGATTGCTTGGTCCATGTTCTATCTTTGTATTGAAACTTTGAATGAATTAATGAATCTCTCTATTTGATCTGATGTACTTGATATCTTATCTTTTGAATTATTATGCATATGTTGAGGGGGAGCTTTGGGCGAGCTTCTTGAAGCAAACCCAAGTATTAATCTAGTTTACAAGTTGTTTTGTCATCATAAAAAAGGGGGAGAATATTGAATCAAGTGTTTTAATGATTCCAAACTAATCTTCTAGATCTTGAAAAGAAGATATTAAATGTGCATGAAAGATCTCAAATGAAGAAATCCAAGTAAAATCAGCATAAGTTTAGATATAGGAACTCTTACTATGTTTAATTTGAGTAAAAGACTTTGAACTGACAAAAGAATGCTTTTAGAAATCTGATTCCATGTTAATTCATGGAATACTTGAAAAACACCCACCAACATATGAATTTTAAAGTGTTAAAACTGATCTATTACTTTGAAAATTCGAACTTTGGTATCTGAAATTCGAATTTCGAATTGAAAATAAGTTAGTTAGGAAAGAGAACTTTAAGTTTGAAAATTCGTATGTTCTAACACAGAAATATTTTTTAATGATGAAAATTCAAACTTTGCTTCATAACATATGATCTTTGAAGTTCAACGTTCAAGCCTTTAACTTTCGGTATCTGCTAAATTCATCTGTTGACTAACCAAAATTTGAACTTTGAGTGTCAGAAGCATTAAATGTGGTTGGTGAACGGATAGTTTTTCAGAGTAACTGTTGGGTAACGTCTCTAACGGCTAGATCTTGTATCTAACATATAGTTAAGACACAAATCTATAAATAGAACTACATTTGAAGTTGTGGGTAACAATTTTACATTACATATACTGAAACTCTGCCAAATTCTTAAGTCAAAATCTCTTACTCTCACATACTTCATTCTTTATACTTAAACTTTTATATACACTCTAAATCAGAGAGTTCATTCTTTATAATCAATTTTATCTTCATTTGGAAGAAAGATTTTTTTGGGAGGGGATATCACAAGGGATTGTGGAAGCACTTAGTTAGAGTACATAAAGTGAGATTGTAAGCTCTAAGAATAGAGCATCAAAGCTGTACTAAAGCAATTATAAGAAACCCACTGAATTCTTGCAAGATAGTGGAAAATTTCAAGTAGTTGCTTGGGGACTTGTCGTAGGTCAAGATAGAGAGACCGAATCAGGATAAACATCTGTGTCTTCCCTTCTCTTTTACTGCTTTTACATTGCTATTCCTTTACATTCTGTTTTACTGTCTCTTTTGTCTTCATCACACTCTTGACTTTTGCAGAAAATTTTAATCTTCCCAATTCAATCCTCTTTTGGGAAGCCAACATATCTAACAGACTAGTAGTGGTCAGCAATGGTTGATGAAGGATGACAACAATCAATGATGGTTGGTAATAATTGGCAGTGGTCAACAATTATTGATAACAATCGACAATGGTTAACAGTGGTCAATGGCCATCAATGACGATTAGCAATGAACAATGGTGGTTGGCAATTATTGGTGATGACCATGATGATGGTAAATGAACAAAAGTATAAAACAAAAGCAACTTTAATTATTTATTCTTGTTTTTTTTTATTCTAAAAACAAAGAAATAAGTTTTAAAAACAAGTAAACTGAACACACTTATCCAAATAGATTTTTTTTTTCTGGAAAACAAAAAAATAATTTTTGAAAATAGAAATCAAATGGGCCATAATTTTTCTCTCAAACTTAGTTCCAAGCATCCAAAGGTTTTCTCAAGAACTTGTTCCATCACTTGTATCTCAATTCTCAAAATAGACCAACAAAGTCTAATATACTGTAGAGAAGGTAACAAGTGTGTTGAATGACTCACAAATCAAGCATTGGAGAATGATCAGATTGGCTTTGCTACATTTGCTACACTTCTAACGAACCTAAAACCTCTTCTTATGAGTTATGAGGATGGAACAGCTAAGAAAACGTGAGAAAACATAAGGCGGGTAGCATCAATGCTCTAGTTTCTTCTTTGTCTTGTTATTTCTTCTTTTAGTTTCATAATTGCGCACACACTCAAAAAAAAAAAAGAAAGAAAAAAAGGTCTATAACAATCTTCCAAGCCTAAATAGCACCAGCCTTCAGAAAATGCATAAAAAAATATGGTGTACTTTAATTAGTTTTTTTTTTAAAATTCAATGATATGCTTTGTGTCGAGTAACAATACATCGCAGCTATATAATTATAATCCACCTTCCTTTATTAAAGTGAATAATACAATCCAAGATCAATTGATATTACTACCCCAAATTAACCCAAAAAAAAAACCTCTATACACGCCCAAGTGAACACACTTTGATCTTTCCACACATCTAATAAAGACATGCCAATGCAAATTGATTCATCTAATAAGCATGGGACTTATACTTCACATGGGTGTGAGATCAAATTCCATTAATGTAAGAACTTTATTGATAAATAGTATGTAGGTATTACTTTTAAGTCAAAAGACTTATTCTAATCATGGTAAGTCTATGGAATTTAACTTACATAATCTGTTTTTTTTTTTTTAAAGAAAGACACATGACATAAACAAACTTCTTCAGGAAAAAAAACCATGATTACTCTGTGTGTGTGTGTGTGTAACCCTTTAAACAATAACTAACCCGAAACAACAGAAATGATACTTATGGTCCCCAAGCAATAATGGAAGACATGAATCCGTACCACCGTACGTAACTAATAGACCAACGTGGTCATGATCCTCCACAGTGGACATGCAGATATAGGTGGATATTAAAGATGGCAGGTGGCAACCATTAATTGGTCCTAGACCATGCATTGTTAGTTGCTGTTTGACTTTGACTTTGACTTTGATTTTTATTCATTTTCTGTTGATTTTGTTTCTTTCGTTTCTTCTTTAAAAATGTGAGGTTCTTTTGTTTATCTAATTCACGGAAATTGAATACCAAAATGTTCAGCATGAAAGTGAAATATGGTCACTTCCAGCCATATAAAAATAGAGTTATTGACCCTTTATATGATCAGGGACGGATCCACAACATAATGTATGGGGGGCAACGTTGAAAATAAACTATAAAATGGGGGCTGAAATTTAATTTTAAAGTTTTTACAAGCTAAATATACATTTTTGGCTAAAGATCTACCAAAGCATGTGCTCCCCCCCTCTTCTCTCTCCTCAATCCGTCCCTGCATCTGATTTAATATTGAAGGATTTTGTCATATGTAACTATATAAATGTTACTACTCTTCTAGAGTTAATGTCCAATCTCAAGCTTTGGTAAAAAAAGAAAAGCAATTTCAAGCACTTCATTATGGCCATGAGCTGTCAGTCCAAACCCAAACCATGAGCTGTCAGTCAACAATTCTAAGAGCATTGCAATATGGTGATGCTTTCTTGTTAACTTTAGGGACGGGCCTTTGCTTCACTGGGGAAATGATTGATCCCTTTGAATGGCCCATACCTTGAATTTGTTTTCCCTTCTTTTTGGATTGTGTAGGCAACTGTGTAGGCAACAAAAATCATGAGATGAAGTGACATATCATTTCAACAATGATTATAGGTACAACACATTATAATAATGTGCCAATGACATACCATCTCAACTAGCTCGATGAGGCATCTAGGCCATGCAACAAAATAACCTATTGCCTCACCACCTATTGTTACTTCATCAACTGGCACTGGCAGCTCAGCTCCATGCTCCTTAGCTTTTTCAATTCTAACTCTTAGGTAACCGTTAGGTAGTGGTGAATTATGCAGAACTGTATCATTATTATTATACACACTACCCTTTGCAACCAAACGACGCTTAGGGGATTCCAACCATAGTTGACACTTTGATTCACCCTACACCAAGCATAAAGTAATAAATTAAGAAATAACAAAATTACAATGAACTCAGTAGGGAAAGAAATTACCTGAGGGAATTCAGATGTAGGTGTGCAACTATCCTTCATGCTGGGGCTGCCTTGTGCTACTAGCCTCCCTATCCCCTGCATCTGCTTGAGTTGTTCAAACATCTCATCATATTTTTGTATTCGATCTTCTAGGTTGGCTACCTTTCCTTTTAGTTGTGCAACCTCACTATTAGTTTGGGACTTTGAATGCTTTTGAGTCCCAAAGTAGTCTCTTTGACAAACCCCAAATCCAACACCTCTAACACGACCGGGGACCTCAGGGACTTGTAACACTCTACCCAAAGTAGTCTCTCCCACATTAACTTCAAATCTTCAATTAAGGGAGTCAAGTATATGTCTATATCATGTCCAGGTTGTTTGGGCCTAGAAATTAACATAGACAACATCATAAACTTGCGCTTCATGCATAACCATGGAGGAAGGTTATAAATTACCAAAATCACAGGCCATGTGCTGTGGGTACTACTTAAAATACCATGCGGATTCATTCCATCAGTAGACAATGCAAGGCGTAGGTTTCTCTCTTCTTCCCCGAAGTCAGGGAAATCATCATCAATTTTTTTTCCACTGAGGAGAATCTACAGGGTGCCGAAGCTTGCCATCTTTAATCCTTCCATTCGCATGCCATGTCAATTGTTTAGCAACTTCTATGCTACTATACATACGCCTAAATCTTGGAATGATTGGAAAATACCATACCACCTTTGATGGAGCCGATTCTTTCTTCTTATATCGTGAGGCATTACACTTAGGATACTTCTCTAATGATGTATATTCATTTCGAAATAGAATGCAATCATTAGGACATGCATGTATTCTCTCATAGCTCATGCCAATGAAGCATAAAATTTCTTTAGCCTCATATGTTCGACTAGGAAGCTCATTATCCTCTGGCAACATTTCTTTCATAACTTCAAGTAATTCTGTGAAACTCTTATCACTCCAACCATTACCTGCTTTCAAGTTATACAATTTCAAAATCGCAAATAGTCTTGTAAATTTAGTACAACCGGTATACAATGGCTTCTCTGCATCATTTTTCAACCTCTCAAACATTTTCGGACAATCTCGAAGATCCTCCTCGACCATATTTACCATCTCTTCAAGATGGTCAGCCTCATATGTGCTCGTGTCGAATTCATTTGATGCATAACTCGCACTATAACCCCAATCATCAGACACATCCTTGGTCTCACCATGCTTTGTCCAACATGTATAGCTTTGATCAATTCCATTGCACACTAAATGATCTAGCAACTCATCAGCACTAATTCGCCTTTCATAGCAACATTGTAAGCAAGGGCATATAATTCTACAAGGGTCTTCTGCATGTTCAGTTGCAAAATTAATGAACTTTCTCACTCCATCCTCATATTCATTTGACAATCTATTGGCAGACATCCACTTTCGATCCCTGCCTATTTGTTCTGGAAAAATTTCGGCAAAGTCTCCCCTTAAAATTGGAGCTCCCAATAATTCTATAGTATGAAAAGTAAACTTGTTCAGTCTATCACAGTAACAATAAAAATATACAGCATCGTTTTCATCAAGTTTGAATGTAAGATTAACATACCTTGTGAGATCCTGCTACCCAATATAAAAAACAATTCCCTTTAAATTTGCTGCCTCAAATCTTCTCAAAACTAGACATAAATGAAATAAATAAATTTAATTAAATTTTTCAAGAAAATCAAACTAGATTCTTGAAAACCATACTAGAAATCATATTAGGTTGAAAATCCATGGGGGATTGAGAAGCTCAAGGCATATGTAATATTCCTCGTTATTTAGTATGTCTTCCTCTTTTTTCCTAGAGAGAAAAACAAATAATGAGCATGAGAGCTTTTAATTGTCAACATTTTCAAACTAGCTTTAGAGTTGTTGGTCAAAACTTATGTTGGATTACAAAGCACAAGGTTGGAGGAAGACAAGAGGTATTTAGTAAAGTGCATTAGCTTACCAAGACAAGATCCTCATCGGTACCGAAGACTTTGGAAGCTTCTTCTAAAGACCTTGAAGAGACCTTTTTATGTAAAATCAACTACTCATCAATGCAAATATTATATGCTAGAGATAATTTACCAAAAAAAAAAAGCAAACTGCACAATATTCATAGATGAACTAGGCCGTCATGTGATTCATCTTAAGCAAATTTAAATCATAACTAAATTTATTTTAAAAAACAAATTGATCCATCTAGTTACTCATGCATGTGATCATCTTAAGCAAATTTAAATCATTTTTTAAATATATATATAAGAACCTAAAGTTAATATTTATATACAGATTATACAGATTATTTTTTAAATATATATATACACTACTCTTCTTTAAATTACTTTCATTGTTTCCAATGAAAGCAATTTAAAGAAGAGTAGTGTATTTCATAAACATATATAATTAAATAAAAATTAAAAGTTGAACATTATAATCTAGTCTAGAATGTAAGGGTGAGAGTTTATTTACGTGGATTTTTTTTTTGGCCAATTACAAGGATAATAAAGTTCAGTGATAGTATAATATAATTAAATAAAAATTAGAAGTTGAACATTATAATCTTCTCAATAAAGATGATTGAAGTCCGCTAAATTCTGGTCAGTTATGTCATCTTGGCACTTTGAATGAGCATGACTCATGCCCAACTCACTTGAGTCCCTAAATTTTGGTCAATTTATTTCACCTCATCATCTAACTTCACTATTCTTGTTGGCATAAATCTCATGTATATAGAGTACTAAGATAGCACATATTTGGCCATGTTAGCAAAATTTAACAAAAAAATTGCCTAAGTTTAATGGCAGAACTAAATTAAAAAAAAATTAAGGTACAACAACCCAAACTTGCTCTCGATAATTTTCATAAATAACATTTGAACATTTCATTTTGAGCAAGGGAATAGAGCACGCAGCAGGGTGAAGCAAGGAGATATTAAGGCAAAAGTTTAAGATACATAATTGCTTAGGATATGTTAAGTATTTAGTGAGATACAGAATGAAATCATTTTAAGGGCATGAATTTACAGCTAGAAATTAGAAACCATACCACGATAATAAGAATAGCAAAAGCACGTTGTAGAGGAGGAAGAAGAAGAAGGGGAGGGCCGAAGGGGAGAACTGTAATTTGCTGAAGGAAGAGATTGTGATCTCGGACGAAAGGGAGGGATGGAGCGAACAGAGCTTGTGGACAGAAGGAAAGATCCGTGGAGGAAGCCGTCGTGGAGGGAAGGCAAGGTCTGAAGATGGAGACTGAGTGACAGAGTTGAGGCCACAGACGAAGTAACAGATGCAGTGCGTGGACCGAGGAAGGCAGAGATGGTGGCGAATGTGCGATTGAGCGAGGCCGAGCAGCTGCGAATGTGTGAGTGTGATGCGTGACCGTGTGTAGCAAACTGAGTTTAAGAGTGAAATCGAAAAGAAATTAGGGATTTTGAGACTTTTTTTGAAGGCAATGTCGCGCAGTGATGCAAACATTCTGGAACGCTTTAATTAATAAAACGTGCCGGAAGGTCTTTCAAAAGAATTGTCTCAGGAGAATCCTTGTGGTATGTTTGCAGCAGTCACTACAATTCATCATCCTACCATCCTGTCCCTTGTGAGTCACAAAAATGTCCTCAAACTGGAGGATGTGTTGGCTGCTCTGGCCCCTTTAGACCAGGTTGCTCAAAGAACACTTGTGGTCTTAATATAATCAACATTTTTGGAAAATACATCTTCGGTGGCAACTTGGGTGATGATGTCTTGTACATGCCCCATCATCAAGTGCCTAGCTTCCTTTCTGGTTGCTCGCCCTCAGATTCATCCACAGGGGATTTTGATGTTCTGGAAGGTTTACCTAAAGGCAGCAATGGGATCATAGGCCTTGCAAGGACCAAATTAGCATTACCTGCACAACTCTCATCAACTTATAAGCTTCCTCTTAAGTTTTCTCTTTGCTTACCCTCTTCAACCAATAGAGGATTCGCTGACATGCTCGTTGGTGATCGAGATGTGTCCAAGTTTCTCAAGACCACCCCACTTGTTGTCAACCCCATTTCAACAATTGGAGTGTCCGTAAGTGGTGCTCCCTCTTATGAATACTTCATTGATGTGAGATCCATCAAGATTGATGGTAAAGTTGTGAACTTAAAGCCTTCCTTGTTGTCCATTGACAAAAAGGGAAATGGGGGTACCAAAATTAGTACTATGAGTCCTTTCTCTGAGTTACACAGCTCAGTTTACAAGCCCTTTCTGAGACAATTCATCAAACTGGCTGCGGACAGGAAAATGAAGAGAGTGGCTTCAGTATCACCATTTGAGGCATGCTATGATTCAGGTACAATTTCCAGATCTGGTGTGCCAAGTATTGATTTAGAGCTACAAGGGGGAGAGAAATGGACCATTCATAGGGCCAATTCAATGGTAACAACTAAGAAAAATGTGGAGTGTCTGGGATTTGTTGATGGAGGGACGAAGCCTGCAAGAATGTCATTTGTGAGAGCTTCAATTGTGATTGGTGGGCATCAGTTGGAAGACAATCTCTTGGTGTTTGATGTGGATTCCTCAAAACTTGGCTTTAGCTCTTCTCTTCTCCTCCAGAACACAAGTTGTTCTCACTTTTAAAGCATTCAAGTTAGTCATAAAGGAAAGTTGAGCATGACAAATAAAGTGAACGTGTCCAAGTATAGTCCAATTAGTACTTTGTAACATTTGGCCAATGAAATAAACAATCCAACAAAGATTCTTCATTCTTGTTAGGCCTAGTCAATTTTCTGCAACATTTGACTACTCCCAAATGATAACTTTCTATATAATACTTTTATGAATTAAACTAAAGAAGTTCATTATCATCACATCAAAATAATTCAAAATAGTTAAACCAGAGGGTCACACTTCGCTCTTGCATATTAATTGCTGAAGCCTTTTGTACTGTCATGGTGCAGTTGAAGTTATGACATTTCTAAGACTTGGGAAACATGAATGGGATCAGCTTTATGCTTGCTGCTTTCAAGAGGAAAAAAGGTACATTCAAATTATTTGAAAGGAAAAAGAGAGATGAAAGTGAGACTAGCTTTTGTGGAGCTCGCTGGAGGGAGCCTACACTGATCTCACCCTTTTTTTTTTCTTCCTCCAACTTTTACTCAAGTATAACGCAATTGGATCAAACTGGTCAAAATGGGTGGTCAAAATGGATGAACTTGTGCTCGGTTTGGAATTTTATTGAACCGGTTAAGAACCCATCCAAAATCAAGAAAATTGGCCAAAACCAACAAGAATTGATCAAATTATTTTTAAAATTTTTATTTTAAGATAAAATAATACTCCCTCTAATCCTTTTTATAAAATATTTTTAACTAATTTTGACACATAAAAATTTTTAATTATTTTCTAAAATTATATTAATTCAATGAAGTTTATTAATAATACTTTTTCCTCTATTCAAAAGAATGATATTTAATATATTAGTAACTATTAGTGTAATTATTTACATTAATATCAATTGTTAACTTTAAGTAAAGGACATTTTAGGTAAAAAAATATTTAATGATTGAAACAATTTCAAAAGTTTCTTAATTAAGGAAAAAATATTCAAAAGAGTATTTTATAAAAAGAACGAAAGGGACTATCATTTTTAGTTCAAAATAACATTATTTTGAATATTTTTTCTTTCTATATTATAATATTATACAAGTATTATTATCATATATAATTATTAATAATTATAAATTCACTTAATAAATAATATGATGATAGATTATTGGTTGACGTTTTTTAATTTAAAATATAATTATGGATTAATATTGATCTTTTTACATTTAAATATTACTATGATGCACTGATACTTCAAATTATTTAGCATATTCGTATAAGATATTTTTTCGATACCGATGCGTGATGATACTCCTTTGATATAGATATATATATATATATTTGAAGTATCCAATTTGTTATTTTATTGAAAATAAAAAAATTAATTTTTGATGTATATCTTATGCGTATTAGATCCTAATCAATATGTTTCGATGCTTTTTACATATTTCATGACATTTTTTTACAAATTAAAATAAATATTATATGCATTTATCAATTTAAAAATTTATTTTTTTAATCATAAAAACTATTCAAAAATATTATGTTATATTTTTTATCATAAAATATATTTTTTAATCTAAAATTTAAATAGATTTTTTTTTATCTTTTATCTATTTATACTCCATGTATTTTCATAGAGTTTAACGCCATTGCTTCATTCCTTGGTTATTTTCAGCTTCATATTGTACTTTTGGTATTGTAAACACCATATTTTATCCGAGTATTAAATAAATCAATTAAACTTTAAACTAAAATAATAAAAATTTAATTAATTAATTCAAAAATTCAAAAAAATTTAAAAGTCAAAAGAGACCAAAATACTTTTTAAATTAGCTAAATTAATGAATATATGCTAAACAAGTGCAAGCCCTTTCAAAAATAAATAAATAATAAAAAGCTTTAATTTATTTTCTCCTTACCAAAAAAATTTTAATTTATTTTCTCCTGCCTAGATTTAGTGAATTATTTCCCCTTTAAAAAAATAAAATAAAAAAAAGGAAGAAAAGAGATTTATAGTCACTTTTTAAAAGGAGAAAGTTCTCTTTAAGCAAAATAAAAAATAACAATAATAAGATATAAATAATACATATTGGGCTAGAACCCAATCACTAACCAAACAATAAAAACAAAAAAAAATGAAAATGCATGTTGGGCCAGGACTAAAACCCTGGTGGCCCAATGTCTTGGTTCCAAAGTCTCAAATGCCAAAAATGATAAGAACCAAACAAAAAAAATACAAGACAACAAATAAACCGAATAGAAAAGCTTTGAACTAAAATGCTGAAACTTAGTGTTTCAGCCCAAATAGTCCTGAGCCACAATTGAGAGGCTTAGACATGAGAGAACAGAGGGACCTGTGTGTGAGACAGAGAGAAGGCAAGAGTGAGAACAGAGAGGAGTTAGGGCCTGAATCCGTGCACGAGAGAGAGAGAGAGAGAGAGAGAGAGAGAGATTGGGAGGCATTAAAGTGGGCAAAAAATTCTCCACTACTTCTTACTAGGTACAATAGAGTAGTGAAGGCAAACGCAATCAGGATAACCAAAAATTGGGCAGGGAAGTAGAGCAAAGGATGAATGAAATTAGGGACGAGAGGATGTAAGACAATAACTATATGCTTGGGATGCTTTTCTTTTTCACTCACTGGAACTCTATAAAAGGGGATGAAGAACAATTGGAGAAGGGGGGCACTAATAACCTTTGGAAATTTATATTATTTTAGCACATTTTCCTTAGTTATGCATGCTTTTAGAGTACTCAAGATAGGAAAATGTGCATTTTGGATGCTAGGGCTTTAGAACTATACTTTAGTGCTTAATTATACATATTTTAGGCTTATATTGCTTGCTGATAGCTCATGGTTTTTGCTCTCTTGCAGGTAGGTGTTGGTTGAAAATAAAAGTGAAGCAAGCCTCTTAGAACTATTAGGAAAACTGTAGAAAAATGCATTAAGATGAAAACAAAGAAACATGAGCGAGTGAAGTAGCAAAGTTTGGTCACTGAACAGAACATCATTTTTACACTATTTTCATTAAACTATCTTCATCACGACTACAAATTCTTCGTCATAATGCAAACAATGCATAACAAAATGCATAGTTTCAGTAAAGCAAAACCTCATGACATTGGGTATATTTATTCATTTCCTTTGAGTTAGACGATCATTCTGGACTTCACAGAGGCGCAAGGAGCCACTAGGGTTAGGAAGTGGAGTGAGGGCATGCTTGGATTGAAGATTCAAGGGAGATTTTGGCTTCAAATCTAGTTTTCTCTATCCTTTTCCTCTTATTTTCCATTTGTTTGATGTTTTGTTGGTTTGTATTGAGGATTATTTGTTGGAATGTTGAATATTGGTAGCTAGTTTCTTTGCCCTAGGATTATTTGTGGCTTAAACATGGATTAGTGGTTATTTCCTCTTCCTATTTGTGATTAATGCTATGTATGTGTGCTTATTTGTGGATTTATTGAGCTCTTTATTGATTAGCCATCAATTAGGGTTGATTAGGGTTCTCTAATCAAACTAGAGACACGAAAATTAGAGTAGACCATGTAATAAATATTGTGGGATTGTGAAATTCACAATGATGGATGAAACAATTTGCTTATAGGATAGAAATATACCTATGGACCTCACAAAGTCACATTAGGTTTGTGCTTAATGAAGCTAGTTAACTAATTTGGTAAGAGATTGTGGATTAAGTTGATTAAGAAGCTTCTTTGAAATTGAGAAATGCTTAAAAGTATAATTGAATCATAGACTCTCATATAATTGCATTAAGAAACAAAGATGAAAGAGGTAATTAATTACTATGAATTGATGAAGTTAGAAATAATCCTTGGTGGCCTCCCTTGTCTAAAATCACCACTAACATCTAACCTTAGTATAGTTAGTTTTATTTGTACTTTTGCTCTTTGATTATTTGTGTTGCTCAATGTGATAATCGATATTTAATCGGGTTTTAGAACCAAATCCTCATGGGAATGATATTCTACTCACTCTATATTGATTGTCTCAGCTCATATGCTTGCGGTATATGCTTGGTGATGAACAAGCACAGACCGAAGCTAGAAGAGAAAAATCTTAAGAAACAAAGGGTAATAGCCGAAATCAAGAGAAAGAAGGAAAGAGACATTTCTTGAGCAAGCAGAGGTAAATGTGAAGGAGAGAATGCTGAAGGGAAAGGAAAGAGAGGTCAAGTATTAGCGTGAGTAAGGAAGGAAGAGAGAGTTGTCGGAACAAGGGAGAATGAAGACTGTGGGCCTAGTTCAAGTCACTGATCACCGGGAACATAGGGGGAGTTGAAGAACAAGTAACAAAGATTTTGGTTTGGTAAAATTTTCCATTTCAGTTTCAAATTTTGTTAGCGGTTTTCTAAGCCATGGGTCTATTTCTTTGATATCTGAGAATCCTTAATTTTGTCATGGGGTCATTGATTGTAAAACTGCTTTGTGTTGATAGACACTTGTGTTTTTAGCTAGTTTTAGGGTGTTGTCGTTTGATTAAAGAATTTTGCCTTTTGCCTTTTGTGTCTTGTTATATTTTGGGGCCTCAAATGATGAAGTGTAGAAGATGAGTTTTATGCGTCCATCTTGTTGCGTCTTGGTTGATGAACATTTCCTTGCTTATAGGTTTGTATATCCTCTGTTTAGGTTGTGTCATGTTTTGAATGAACCTGTGGTTTAAGTTTCATTGACTACTAGTCATTAGAGTAACCTTAGGCTTTATGTTTACAATATGAGGATTTTGGTTCTGGAATATGAAGTTTCTAGTGATGCTTGTTGTTTTAAAAAGGGATTTGCTTCTCTGGCATTTATAAAATGTTTTGACCTTAGAGTTGATTCAACTAGGAAATGAATATTATTTGCCTTAAAATCTAATCCATTTGCTCTATGTTTTTATTTCTATGGATCTTCTTCATCATGGCCTTTAATCACGAAGGGAGTTTGATTGAATGATGAGCTTGAGTCGTTAAAGTCATGCCCTTGATTGATTGATAAGTATAATATGTTGTGCACAAATTGGTGGTGTTACGCTTTCGCTAAATCCTTTAGTTTGTTTTGTTTGCTAGAAAAGCTTCATTATCGTGTGAGTTTATCAAACATATTTCCATGACTATTTTACATGCTAATGGAGTGAGTCCAGAGTCTCTATATATATGAAGGGATGATGTTTTGACCTTGAGTATGGGCTATTTATGATGTTTTGGGTTGTTAGAAGCTTCCTAATATATATTTGATTTGGGAAAGGAAGAAATATTAGCTTTGGTTGTAATTTTATGTTGTAATTTTACTTATTTGAGAAACTCCATTAATGTGAATGTTTGTCAAATTATCATGGTTTTACTTGAATTTGCAATAACGGTGATTCTTAGCAAAGGTGGGTGCCGTGATATGATTTAAAATCTTGTGTGCAACATGGTGATTCCTTTTAAAATTATAGCTTGGAATCTTTCCTTGCTTACCTTTTAGAGTTTGTCATGAAGGTTTTTTAGGCTTTCGTAGACTCCTAAGGCAATTGCACTGTGTGAATCTACGGAACTACATGATTATCTTAATTAGTTTACTTATAACGGTGGATTCCAATGGCCTATCTATTAAAAATTTCATTTTCCTTTAATAATATAATAAGTAGAAAGATTTTAAGCCAACCATACCACATGAGGTTTTTGAAACCATATTGCCATGTGAGATGGTGAATTCACGTAGGTTGGACTGTGACTCAAAATAAATAATGGTTACATATAAATTTCATTTTCTCTTTGGAAAATATATATTTCAAAATGTTTTGAACAAATATAATAACATTTGTTGATTCTTTGTTAAAAAAATTAATATTAAATAATAAAACCTTTATATCATGGAAAATAATTGGATAAATAATCACACCATAGAGGTTCTTAGACTTCCGCAGATATCTTAGTTAACCGTGTTGTCACATGAAATAGAAAGTCCATGTAAATGTATTGGTCAGGTTACACAAAATTTATTAAAAACTATAACAACTATTTGGAAGGTGGTTTTTCTTTTTAAGGGAATACTTTTTTTTTTGAACAACACTTTTAAGAGAATAATAATATTTCATTTTAAAGAAAAATAATAATAATATTTTTTTAAATTGTTGTTTTGAAATATATAATAAAACTTTTATACTGTGGAGGTTTTTAGAGTTTCTATAAGTTTTTAATGAATCGGTCTATTGGGTATGATGACGAGTCTGCAGTAGGTAGATTAATTTTTTTTAAATAAATAAAAAAATAAATCAAAATATAAAAAATAATAAAAGAATTAAAAAAATAAATATATTTTCAAAAACTAAAAAAAGTATTTTTAGAAATTAAAGCAAATAAGATTAAGTAAAAATATTTTTAAAATTAAATAAAAATAAAAGTAAGTAAGTGAAATTAAATTATTTTTGCAAATTAAAACATATTAACTCAAATTTAAGAAAATTGTTTTGTTTGCGAAATGGTAAATTATTTTTAATTAAATTTCTCTTATCATAAAAATTATAATAAAAAATACCAACTAATTGACATATATTTCTATCCCGAATTACGTGAATTTTGATCTCTATCACATGGTACGTAGGTCTCAGACTTTAATTCTGGATCAAATTCACCATTGTAAATAAATAAATCATTTATATCTTATTTTCTTAATTTCCTTAATTTTAATTTTAATTTTAATTTCTTTTCCTTCTATTTTTATTTTTGCATGTGAATGATAAGAGAATAATCAAAATACCTTTAAATTCACATTAATTTGTGTAATCAACTTAAGGTAACCGTTCTTAGGAATATGTGTTGTGGGGTATTTAACTTCTTCTCCACGCTACTTCCAAATCTAATTATGTCTATGCAGACTATTATTTTCCATCTAAATTGGTTTCTCAAAATTTTTATTAAAATTTTAGTGGCAATTTCTTACGAGTTGGTTTTCATTTGAAAACTTAATTCGTCTCTCTTTTTCCTTCTCTGGGTGTGACAGGTATTCAATATTATTAAAAGATTATAAATGTGTTTATAGTTTGGATTTTTTATTACAATTATATTTTTTTATGTTTTATGAATTATTTTTGTATTTTATATATATGTATCATAGAAGTATTGTATTCTATACTTTTAAATTTAATCATATTGATATATTGGATACGCATCGTATTTGATATTTGTATTGTATCTGTGCATCATATATAGTAAGTTATGAAACTTATTAGTACTGTTTATTTAATTTTCTCCATAATATATAACATATAAAATTAAAAAATAGATTAATATTATTACTATTAGTTCAATTACATGTTGGCAACGGTGGAACTTATGAACTTTGAACTAGGTTTTAATTGATTCAATGACTGATCTGATATTAAAGCATGGAGTATAATTTAGTGAATTAGAACTTGTAAAGAGGCTCCAAAATTTAAGAAATGTTAGAAGGGATTATAATAAAATAAACAGCTATGTCAATAAAAATTAGTTGAATTGATAAGAATACAACTTATTTTTCACAAGGGTATGGGTTTAAATTTTATTGTTGATGTTAATAAATAATATATAAATATTCTTACAGATATGTTTTGAGTTGTGATGTAAATCTACTTTTCTAAACTTTTTTATTTAAAAAAAATAAAATAGCTACAACTTTGTGAGCCCGTGGCTCCGTAGGAGATCACCAAGACGTGTTTATTTTATGATTCAAATCACATTCTTTTCACGGGGGAACTGTATTATCGTGTTCGTGTTATATGTAAGAAAAAGAAACCGAGTTCAACTAGGCTGGGAGTTTTTGCGTTTTTTTTTTAAAACTCTACAAGGAGTAACTGCCCCTTGTTGTGTGAAGCCTGATTGTTTAATGGCATCCTATTAGTAAAAAATAGAAAAACCCAAAATAGACAAGGCATAGGAAATGGACCCGCATCACCTTATTACTTTTTTTTGTCACAGCAAAGGGTAAGAATGTCGGCCCAATAGATCAATGGCCTCAATCTTCTCTGGTCATATCGGGCTGGGCTGATATGATTTGCATAGAGAAGTTGAGGGATTCTGTTTTAAAATTACTATCGTTAGGCCACATACAGACCTTTTGGAAAAATTGATATTTTATAATATAAGATATTTTATAGATTATATAGTATATTTAACTTTTTACTCAAAATATCTATGAAAAATAATAATATTTAATTAATATTGAGAGTTTAATTCATGAGTCAGCTATATTAAATGAGAATAATTTAGAAAAATATGAAAAATTTTTCAGTAATTAATTATTATCCTTGATTCGTGTGTGATAGCTAAAAGTAACTTATAAATTGAAATAAAGGGAGTAATTATTATTTGGTAAAGCCTACTAGTATCTTGTTGTACTTCTAATTCCAACTAATCTGAATGGATCTACGTTAGGCCTTAGACAAGGAAAAATTTTCTCAAAAATGCCTTTTTACATTTTAAAAATTAGGTAATGTTTAGTAGAGTTGTTCTTTTAAGTATAGAGTTTAAAACTTAAACACCTCCACTCTTGTATACTTGGTTGGAACAGGTAATGCATGACAGAAGTATCTTGTTGGAATATATGATGCACAATGAAATTGACTTTAATATCAATCTTATATTCCATTTTAAAACCAATCAATATTGAGTAAAATTGTCTTTCAAATATTTAAACAATATTTAAAAAATTTAATTAGACAATAGACAAAATACTCACAACAAAAATCTTTCAGTTTTTCAAATGAAGGAATAGCTATCAAGTTAGTGATCAATTGTACATTAATTAAGTGCCTATTTGATTTTTAGTTAATCAAAAATGAGTTTTGGTAAAATTGGTTTTATAATATAATTTTGATAAAAATTAGTTTTGAACTAATATGTTTATATTTTGATAATTTATTTGAAAATTGGCTGTAATAAAAGTAATTATCTTTGCCTGGTTTTAATTAAAAGTACTTTTGGTGCAATAATTTTACTCCAACTTTTAATAAATAAATTTTATTTTTTCAATATCTGTTTAATAAATATATATAAGTGTATAAATGTTTGTATAAAAAAATAAAAGTTTAAAATTATTTTCTAGTATTTTATTTTATTTATTTTTATCATTTAGACTTATAATTTTTCTTTAAATTGAGTTTAAATTCTATCGCATGATTATTTTAATTTTCTTAAAATAAAATTTAATTTATATTTATTTAATTGGAAACATAATCTATCTGATGTAATATTTTTTTGTAGGTTATAGTCCATGGAGATTAAAAGTTTGAACGGGCATTTTAGTCATTAAATAGAAGAAATTTTATGAAAATGTTATTTTTCTAGTTTTTCCAATTGTTCTTATTTTTATTGATTCATTTTTATCTGACTTTGTTTGAATTGATACATAATTAATGCTTAATCGTAGTCTGCCACCAATGAGAAAAATTCCTCCAAGATGCTTCGGTGAAGATTTCGTTTCCAGCCACAACCACTTTTCAAACGTGTAGGAGCGATGATAGCCAAACATGTCATTTTAATTAAAAAATTGATTTTGGATCCAAGCTCAGTTGTGAAGGCAGCTCTAAGTAGCTTTCTTCTATATTGGCAAATGAAGACTAGATTTACATGTCCATCCTGTCATTTTCCAATGGTTGAAATGCTTGAATGGGTATATAGCAAGGTGATGATGGCCAATCAATTTGTTCTTGGGGCCAATGATTCTTGTTCATCATATATACTTTCAACATTGGATGGTGTTGATCAGTCAATGAATATGAATATAGGGTAGACTTTGTTTTTGAACCATCTAGTGTGGGACGTTCACACATTGAAACGATACTTTCAATTACAGAAAAAGATTCATATGGCCTCTGTGCGAAAATGACACCCACCCACCCACAAATCAATGTTTGATATCAACACTTCTCACTAAAATCATAGTTATGGTATATCTAACTTTAGTAAAACAAAAAAAAAATTAATTTTTGAGATTATATATGATACTGGAACATTAAGTTTGTACTTACTTGTTGAAAATACAATATTAGATGAGGAAGAAATAACCGCAACAACTTTCATTCTCCTAAAATTGGAAAAATAAGGTTCCACTGCCGTTCATACTCGCTTTCACAACTCTCAAGTGACCTAATATAACCATAGTAGAAAAAGGGGCTCTAGGGATTAAGATGTGCATTTTCACTCACACTAATTAACTCATAGATATCCATTCCAATATACAATAGGATTACTTAACTCATTAAATGAGTTCAAATTGCACCCCGGTGGAATCGTAAAAGTAAATTAGCCTTTTTTTTTTTTTTTTAACAAAACCAGCATTATAATTGTTTGAAACTCATACGAAAAGTGTAGCAACTTTTTTGGTTTGATTAAACTTCAAATGAATGAGACATATATAGCATAAGCATATATACTGTGTACAGCAGTCGAATTTCGCTGAAAGTCTGAAATTCCCATTTTTCTTCTATTTTTGTGATTCTGGCTTATCTATTCTTACCCCCTTCTTGACCTTCACAATGGCTTGACGCTTAATCTATCTGATTTATAATAATAAGTTACCAAAGCTTCATCGAAGTCCGTATTCTAAGGCAGTATTATTCAAGGAGCATTTTTATTTTAATGCGTTTATTTTCATTTCTTACTTTATTATTTAGAGGCTTTCTCTGGTTTGAATACTAAAAGGTATTTTTTTTACTGTATAAAAATTGAAACACATAATATTTATTGTACTTATATTATTAATTATATATTTTTATAAGTAAAATTATTTTATTTTATTTTATTTAAATCTACTATGTATAAAAAAGCTTTTGAATGTTTACTATAATTATTCCTTCCAGTCTTAAATATAATAGATAAATAACTAATTCACATAGATAAAAAATAATTGTTGAAAACAGTTAGTCCTCTTATATATGTCCCAAAACCCAAATTAAAAATGTTTTTCTAGAATACCCTTTAATTAATGTATATTCCACTAAATTTTTTTCATAGGAAAACGTTAACCATACATTTAATTAGAGATGTGATTGGAAATAAATAAATAAATGTATGAGATAAATCATATTTGTTTATTATATTTTAAACCAAGAAAGAACTTATATATTTGTCCTTTGTATTTGAGATCAGAGGGAATAAAATTTATTATGCTCTATTTGTTTTATATTATAAGATGTTTAAAAAAAATACATAAATTAAGAAAGATGGTTAAAGTTAGTTAAAAGTCCTAATTTTATTAAAAAAATTACTATTTTTCAAAAAAATATTTTTTTATCAATTTTATTGACTTTTCTTTAGAAAAAAAAATTGGGTTAGTCTTAGAGTAAATTTATGAAGATTATTATTAAAAAAATTCACAAATACTCTACTAAGTTTTATAAAATATTTTATATTATCAGAAAGTTTGTAGAATATGTTGAGGAAGACTAACTCCTTAAGAATTAAAAAAAAAAAGCTAGACCAATAGAAATGTCTCACATGGTGAATTGTGCGCAGTATTAATGATGCTGGTGCATCTATAGTACAATAGTAAATGCAACTCTGAAATTGATGCCACAGAGGTTAATCCTATTTGCTGATTTGCTAATTGTAATTGCTAATTTAGATGAGCTCGCATCAAGTTGGGGAATCTTCCAATTTGAGAGCTTATTACCAGCCGCCACTGGCATATACATTAGTTCTGATTGGATGATTTTTATCCATAATTAATAATCATTATCTTTTAAGTTTTAGGGTTCATCCCCATTACTCTACAATCTGTCAATGTCCATTCTTGTGTTGGGTATTAAGTAGTGATGCTCTTCAAACTGTGGTGGCATCAACCTCATTGGATAAGTTTGTCAAAAAAAAAAAAAATCATTGGACATTGCATCTGTCCTAATGTTTTTAATTAAATTTGACTCGTTTTTTAATCTAGGTATTTTAATTGAGGTTTTTTAGTTTTGTTCCCCCAACATTTTCTTAGTTCAATTATAATTATAATTGAATTGTGGTTAAGATGGTTTTAGTTAGATTAATATATTTTAAATTGTATATATTAAATATGTCATATAACAATAAAAACTACTATTAATATTTAATAAATTTATAACTTAATATTTAAACCTAAACAGGTTAACATCCATCTACAATAATAATTTAACTCCTAATGAATTATTGCGGTACTTATAAAGTATAAGTCCATAATTATTAATAATTATGTATAAGAATAATATTTATATAATATTAGAACTTAAAGATTTTTAATGAAAAATATTATTTTGTACAGATAAATCAAAAAATTTGAACTGATTGAACTAGTAATCACTCCAATTTTTTGGTTTTTTTTTTAAGTTTTATTATTTTTTATGAATTCAAAATAACCAATTTTACCGAGATTGATTGGTTCTGTCTGACTTTGGTAGCACTATGACTGTGCAATATCCATTTCATGTAATACAGATGAGATCAAGTCCTTTGCCTAGTGATCCAACTGTTGCTAGACCTGACTTTCTTTGTGAATAAAATTCTGACCTAACCACTATAGTTGGACCCGGAAACATATGGGATTATTGCTAGAATATATAGAATATGGCAAAAAGCTAAAGCAGGCATATATAGCCACATTAAATATTTAATAATAAAATTTATTATTTAAAAATATTTTTTTCAATCAAAATAGATTGGACTCTAATAAATTTTTTAGTTAAAATAGGATATGTCCAAAATACTAAATAAAAAATATATATATAGCAAGAATCCTATTTTCACCCATCTTGGACATATCGAGTTTTACCCGGCAAGAACACCTTTTTCTGTAGTTAATATCTGTGTGTGCCAGTGCATGGGTGGGCCTTGACGTTCCCCACCAAAAGAAAAATTAGCCCCTATTTGATGTTGTTCTACAAAACAGTTTTTTTGTTTTCAGAAACAGAAAACTCAGAAAACTTATTTGGTAAACCTGTTTTCTAAAAATTATTTTAGAAAACAGAAAACAGTTTTATACAGAAAACTCAGAACACCTTTTAGATGTTTTGTAGTTTTTGTTCTGGAAAACACAAGGAAAGATGAGAAACATCCATCTCATTAATAGTAAAGTTATAAATTTTGAATAACTCATTTATTACTCACTAATTATGATTTTGAGAACAATTATTCAAACAGATTTTTTTATTTTCTTATTTTCAAAACAGTTTCTTGAAAACAGTTTTACAAAACTGTTTTTAAGAACAGAAAACAGGAAACACTATCAAACTGACCCTTAGTCTCACCATCTCTATGGAGAACCTGTGGATGAGAAAACAGCTACCTTTCTCAAAGTCAATCCATCTTTTATGTTTGTGATGTTGCGCAATGGCGAAAGAGTTAGATGCACCCAGAATCATATTCTTTCAGAACCAGGTTCTCTCTCACCCCTCCACCATCCTTCACTTTTTCCCTCGTTGACTCTTCCCAATAATCACATCAAATTATTTCCTTTAATTCTCCCACACTCTTCCCTGTTAACGGCTAGCTTAAGCTTCTCAAACCCAATTCCAACCTTAATGCTTCAGTGTGTTATTTGTTCTCTCCTCTTTTGACTTTATCTGAAACAGTCTTCTCTTCTTATATATAGTTTTATCCACTCAACATTTTACATTAATTAATATATATTCTCTTCATTATCGCGTCAGGTCACCACTAATACCATCATGATTAAGCGTAATGAAGGATTAGACAACAGCGTTTGGCATTTTCTGTTATTATTACATTTCTGTCACTTCAGGAAGACAAGAAAAGAAGGCTTTTTGATTATCCTCGTTGACTTGGAACCTATATAGATGATAGCCTCTCTTTTCTTTTCATTTTTCCAATAGAAAATTAAAGAGTTGTTGTGTATTCATTGTGCTAAACAATCCAATACCAGTTTTATATGCTGAACATTCTTGTCCTTATTATAATCTTTCCTCCTCTAAAATACAATAGATTTGATTCTCCTCTTCGTACTGCTTCTACTTCATCAATCTCTCTCCCCCACCTTTATATTTGTGTACTTCTACAACTTCTTATTACCTCTGCACAGAAAAATTCCTCAGAGAATATGGGTGTGGACATACAGGGAAAGATTCGTCTTGCTCTTGGCTCTGTGAAAGACCATGCCTCCATTGGAAAAGCCTTGATCATGTACCACCACCAACAAGATGGCTTCTCCAGCATAGAGATCGCCGTTCTGCGAGCTACAGGTCATGATAATGGCACCATTGATGACAAGTACATGCATGAGATCCTCTTCCTCGTCTCAAACTCCCCAGGTTCCATCCCTTTTCTCGCCGAGAAAATCTCTCGCCGTCTCAACAAAACCAAGGACCGCCTTGTCGCCCTCAAGACCCTTGTCCTGATCCATCGTCTTCTTCGTGGAGGCAACCGTTGCTTTGAGCAAGAGCTCTGCAAAGCCCATGTCTCAGGCCATCTGCAAATAAGCATAAGGTGTTTCACAACGAACGGCTCATCAGACCATCCTTGTGTTTGTTTTCTGCATAAATATGCTTCTTATCTTGAAGAGAGGATGAACTGGCTCATCAACCAAGCCGGGAAGCTTGAACCGATCATGTCCAAAGGGCTAGAGTTTAGGAGATACGATGAGAAATCCGTTGATATGGTGTTTCGAACTTTGCCAAAATGTCAAGTGCTCATTGATAAGGTATTGGACTGTTCTCCAGTTGGTGATGTTCTGGCTTATGATAGCTTGGCTCAAACTGCTATGAGCAATACTCTGAGAGAAAGCTTCCAAGTGTACAAAACCTTCAGTGAAGGCGTTGCAGCACTTGTGAACATGTTCTTTGATTTAACAGCTTCAGCCAGAGGCTTGGCCTGTGAGATACTCAAGAAAGCTTCTGTGCAGAGCCAGAAGCTTCATGAATTGTACCAGAACTGCAAGCAGATAGTGGGGAACAAGAACTTGGAATACCCATGTGTTCAAATTATCAGTATGGATCATATAATGGCATTAGATCGATGCTTGGGAGGAGGAGGAGGAGCAAGTAGTGTCTCAAAGCCACCACTTGCTCCAATTTTGGACCATTTGAGAAGATCAACAGAGTTGGAAATGGCAGTAACAACAGCAAAAGAAAGGAGTAGGAAGAATGTTAAAAAAGAAGAGAAAATTGATATAAACTTGTCATCAACTCTCTTCTCATGGACAGTACTAGAGACCAAAATAAGCAAGGTCTGGGTTGTGTTTGAAGATGAAACTGCCAATGAATCAGTACCACAGGTCCTTCCAGCTCAGTCAAAATTTGGGGATATAAAGAGTGACTATAGTTCTAGTTCCTGTGTGTTGTTAAACCCATTTTCATCTGGCATTGATACACCCATGCTGTAAAAAAGGGGTAAATAAGCCTGATAATTAACTAGGTTGATGAGTTTTGTTTCATATATAGATAGTTTTGGTGAGGTTAAATATACTGTCAATTGTTTCCTTTGTTGTATACGTTTAAGTAAAATATTGTTATAATTGGTATATCTGCTGGAGAAACTGCTGCTTTGAATGGTAGTGTGAGAATAATGTCAAAGTAAAAAATGTTAGAAGATCACAGAAATAGAAGTAACTTAGCCAAAAGTAAAACAGAAAAAAAGAAAAAGGTGTTTACTTTGCATTCCTTCTGCCTAGAACAGAAGATTGTATCAAGATTTGAAGGTATAAAATATATAACTGTAAGTCCCCTTAAAGGGAGGGGGAAAGAAAGTATTATATTTAAGGATTTAAATTTTAAAAGTTAGAAATTAAATAATTGTTTGACCAAAAAGTGTAATGGGCTTGGCCCACCACCAAACAGGGTAAAGGAAATTGAGATAGGCCCAAAAAGACATCGGCTATTGTCGTCTGAAGATTAGAGCATCAACCATTACACTTTCCTTGCGTGGCCTCTGACCAAGTATTTCCCAGTAATTGACGTACACTTATAACTGAGGATTCAACGGTCCAAATTCTCACTAGAGATTCCTATTCAAGATATCAGCCTTCATAAGCAAGGAGGACTCGGGCTATCAGATTGCTGAGCCTTGGCTCCTAGCGCCATAGCTGTGATGTTCATCTTGTATATCTTTAGTAATGTTTTTGCATGGCCATCTCATATATTGGTAATGTTACCCAGGTTCTGTGCTGCCCATATAGTGTATTTTTTTTTCCGTCTTTTTGCTTCTTACTTTTCATGCTTTTCTTCATTAGGTATAGCTAATTTTATTTTTAGAGCTGTTATCTTCAATTTGAGCTCCATCTAATTCGAATCGAGCTGTATCGAGTCTAGACATGGGAAGCTCTTTAAAGGTGTCTTTTACATTTATATGATCTCGAACAAGATATATCATGTTTAAGCGATACTAATCCATTATTTTATTAGGACTAATGCACATTGCTATTGAGTATATATATATATATTGTGATGAATTGGTATTCGGTATATTGTTGGGATAAGGAAATCACAATAAATTGGGCTTTGGCAACAAATTGGCAATTCTACTCAAGTGGGCCATTTGAAATTGCTACATGGTCCGACAGCACTTTGGACTGATTGGGGAGTGTGACATTGGGCTTCTGTACCAAAGGAATCATGAGGCATCGTTGATTCTTTGATGTTCATTACTTGAGTCAAATTATTTTTGTATAATGTAATGTTAACCAAAAAAAAATGCTTTTGTATGAGGAGGTCCAGAAGAAGGGGAAAAAGGAAAAGAAAACAATTGTATTTCAGCTTTGAGTTGTAATTGCAAGAATATTTTTTTAGGGTGGAAGCATTGTTACATTACAACGGAGGCTAGGGGGTTAGGAATATGCTAGTTAGAAGGGGACACTATGGATGAATAGACGTGAGTTTCTGAAGAGAGTGAAGAGGAAGGGTTTAGACAAAAAAACAAGTAACAAGTTTCTGAAGATTATCTTTATTTTAGACCTGGCCTCTACTAAAATAAGAAAAAAAATTAAAATAGGATTAAATTTGGACCATCCAATTTTACTCTAAATAATTTAGATGAACGAGATGAGCATGGAATTTATTTTCGTACGTACTATGGCCACTGATTTGATGTCATTATTCTGGTTATTCCACATTTAATTTAAATCAGGTTCTCCACTCATATTCCAAATGCATATTAGCATCGGGTGAAATTTGAGTCTCATGTTATTTTGCATCATCATTCTCATTTACATTAATATATTATTTAAAATCTAATAATATATTTTGTCAAATCTTAATGATTCCCGTGTTGCGGTCAAATAATCAAATTCATCCTACTTCAGTCATACTGTCTACATTCAATCTCTTAAGAAGACATTTTTCCCAATAAATAATGTCAAATACAACTGATGGTTTTACAAAAACTTACCAATAGCTCAATTAGATTTTGACACATTTTAAACTCAACACTTAATATCATGATCTCAATCAATACCAGAGATAGATCCGAAATGAATTAATGTTGGGGCAGGAAATTTTTTTTCTTAAAAAAATGAAATATATGCATATAAATATTGTTAGTTTACATTTTCTTCATTTTTAATATATAAATGATTTCATAATCTGAAAATGTCATCAGATAATAAATTGTGTGATGATGTAAAAAAACAACTTAAAATTTTTTAAAAGAGATAAGGTAACTAAAAGTTTTGCATGCCCATATGATTAACTACCTGTTCAGATTTATTATTTAAGCACTTATGGAGTAAAAAAAGTGATTATTCTATCAATTTTCAAATGCACTCCAAATCAAAATAATCACTATGACCATTTAAGTGATTATTTCCATAAACTACTTTTTTCTACTTATAATAATCATTTATTCTCTTATAATCACTTATTTTACTTTTTCTTCTCATTATCCATCCAATAATCACTTAAACTCCTAAAATTCAAACATATTTCTTTTTTCACAATTATTTATGAGGTAAAAACATCTAAACACAAATCATTTTTGACATATGCACTTATTTTCATAATCACTTATACATAAGTCAATTCTCATAATTTTCATGAACCTATTTTTTATATGTTGCTCGCAAGCTGTTTGATTCAATTACCCGATCAAATATTCACTTTTAAAGTTTCACAAGCTTCCTTATTTTTATGGAATAGAGGCCTTCAAATACTATAACAACAACAAAGGCAACAGATGAACCTAGAACACTAGAGCCCAGGAAAAATGGGTCGAAGCATGTTTAGCCCTTACTTTTAGGCAAGCCATGTTAGAAAAACTGCAGCCTGTTTTGAAGTAGGTTTTTCCTAACTCACCTTACTTAACTTGCGGGTTAGCTTTTTTTTTTTTTCCTTTGAATGTAAAACGCAGTGCAACAAATAGGGAAAGGGAGAGACAAAATTGAAGAAAAGAAGAAGCCAACGATCACTACTCTTGCTCAGTGCTCACACAAGATAGCTGCGCGCCACTCTCAACTCCTCCCGCACCTTACTCTCTTGAATGATCTCCAGATTAGTTCAGCACTCGCACTCTCATCCACACCACTCTTAGCATGTCGCTGTTGGTGTTCCCTCCTTGTTCCTCACTCTATCCCAGAGATCAGCTCCATATTCTTAATTAGTTGTTCCATCTGTCTTAGTCAAAAAAGCTACCATTGTATTTTTCTTTTGTAGCTAGAAAGGTTGGAGGAGGAAGCATAGATTAGAAGAGTTAGGGAAGAATTATCGCAAGAGTAGGCCAACCAGAAGATTCCCTTGCATGAATATCTTGTAATTTTCTTGGCATTTTCCCTATACTTCCCCCAGTTCCTTGTTTTTCTAATGCAATTTTGTGGTGTGCAATGTGATGTTTTTTATGTGGTGTGGTTTTCACTACTCTATTCTCTTGTTCGTTTGTAATTGGAAAAAGAAAAATAAGAAAGGTTGATAGGATATGTGGTCAGCCAGCATACTCACCTTTCGTTGGAGGATTTGGGAAAATCCCAACCCACCAAAAGAAGAGTTAGCTTAGACTGGTCCATTTTCCAACCATGCCATGATGGCCAACTTCCCAACTCAACAACAAAATGATTTACATGGTAATCATGAAAAACTAAGGAAAAATTCTTACCAAACACATAAATAAATTAGACTAATTTTAATTAGACATTTAAACATGTACTTTTAGATTTATTTGTGTCTTTTTCATGTTCAGAATATGTAAACAAAATAAAACGATGAAGTTATGAGAGCAAGAAGGTTGCCTTTATAATAAATAGAATAATCACTAAAAGAGAATATTCTTGCATAACAAAAAAAGAATATGTGATTCAACATGCTAGAGCACAAATAACTTCATTTCAATATTTTTAATCTGATTTAAAATTTGATTAAATGAAACAGAAGTAACTCCCATAACTTCCTCCAACCATTTAATCCATGAAACTCTCATCTTTAATTCCTTGTAGTAACTCCCCTCTTTATTTTTTGTGACTCTCCTCTTTATTTTGGTAACTCCTATTAGTTTTAGATTATGGTTTAAATGCTGGGTTAATGTAATAACACCTTAAACTAGTATAGAAAGGAGAACTCTGTGTGCTTTCTTCTTCAACGAAGTAATAATCAGAACTCATTTTCCCTCATATAAAGAGTGTTCGTCTTGGCTTCTAAGCCATTTTGGTATCAGAGCCTAGTTCTAGAGACAGGGAATTGCCTGAAGAACAGCTAGGAATTAGAGTTCGTACGGTTGTCGATAGAGGAGGTCACTGCCAGCCTCAAAACTCCCATCTCTGGTCATTTTTCAGCCAAATAGACATCACCGTTGAGCTCAGAAGGTTGAAAAACTTTAGTGCAGGGAGTTTCGTAGCCAACTGAAGCTTCACACACCATCACGAGTCGCCATCGGAAGACCACGTGCAGACTACTTTCTCCATGCGCTGGCTACGTGCCAACTGGAGGTTGAAGATGATGACATCATCTGTCACGTCATCCTAACATGTCTAGTCAATGGCAACTTAGCCACTGTGTTTGTACTGCCACGTCATCTAAACCCAGTCAGTCAAACTTTCCATATTTACATTTTTAATCTCTAAACTCTTCCATATTTATATTTTTAACCCTATACTTTTCATAATTTACATTTTTGCCCTTCATCTTTATGATATTTCACTTTTGCTCCCGAACTATCTTAAAGTACACTTTGACCCCAAAATTTACTAAAATTACAATTTTGCCCCTTCAACTTTTTGAAATTACAATTTTACTATATAGTTTTTTTTTTAAAAAATTCACTTTTACCCCTCAGCTTTCTGAAAGTTGCAATTAGGCCCATAACTTCTCAAAATACCTCCAAGACATAGACCTGTGCATGAAGTTGCAATTGAAGAGTTGAGAAATCGAGTTCAACTACTACAGGAGATTGTGAATGTCCAATGAATCCAGTTGGAGGAACAAAGAGAAGAAGACTCGGATAGTAGTGACACACCATTAGCTGGCAACACCGTCCTCAGAGATCAACAATCCACTATAATGATATCAAAGTAGAAATTCCTGATTTTGAAGGAAAGTTGTAGCCAGATGAGTTTGTTGATTGGCTACAAACTGTTGAACGGGTATTTGAGTATAAAGAAGTACCAGACGACTAGAAGGAGAAGGTTGCCATCATCAAACTCAAAAAACATGCCTCTATTTAGTGGGAAAACCTTAAGAAGAGGCATGAACGAGAAGGGAAAAGTAAGATCCGAACATGAGACAAGATGTGACGTGAACTTTCACGTAAGTTCTTACTTGAACATTATTATCAACATAGTTTTCATCAATTGCAAAATCTATGGCAAAAGTCTTTGTCTATGGAAGAATATACTATGAAATTTGAGAAGCTCATGATGAAGTGAGATATTCAAGAAAAGGAGCAGTTGATGATCGCAGCTGATGATAGCCCATTATCTTGGAGGGTTGAATACTAACATCGCCCATCCAATCCAGCTTCAGTAATTCTGGACTCTAGATGATGTCATCTATCTAGCTATCTGAATAGAAAAGCAGTTGCCTAAGAAGTTCTCCTATCAACCTGATTTTTCTACCAGAAGTTTCTTTGAAGGCCATAAAATACAAGTTCAGTAACCTAGTTCTTGGAACAGGCCTCCACCTAAGGCTGTCAAAGAATCTAGCTCCAAATCACCTAGGTGTTTTAAATGCCAAGGGTTTGACCATATTGCTTTAGAATGCACTACTAGAAAAATGGCATTTAGCGAGGGACAAATCCCTCGCTAAATGCCATTTTTCCCTCGCTAAATTGAAAATAGCGAGGGATTTTATCGCTCGCTAATTTGGTCGCTAAAAACCGCGTCACTAATTTTAGCGAGGAATGAGTTGATTCCCTCGCTAAATTAGCGAGGGAATTAGCGAGAGATTTAATCCCTCTCTAAATTTAGCGAGGGATTAAATCCCTCGCTAAACTACAAAAAATTCAAAATTGCCATGTCACCACCAAGACCACGCCATGTCACATCATTGCCATGTCACTCGCTACATCACCGTGATTGCGACACGTCACTGCCATGTAATATAATTGTTTCAAATATGCATTTGCTTAGGTTCGAACCCATGACCTCCTGCTCTTAGTGCCTTTATATTCAGACTTTTGCCAGTTGAACTGTATTGTATTTGCAGTCTTTATATGAAATATTAAATATATATTATTTATTTACACACTAATACACACATATATTTATAAATTAATATATTGTTAAAAAATAAAAATATATTATAATTTTAGTTATTAATATCATAAAATATTTTATATTTTGAATTTTGTAATAAATGAATTTTCATTTTTATTTTTTTGCCAACAAGTTATAAAAATTAATCTAACTATTCTTATTAATTTAAAATAATCAACTGATAAAAATAATTTTATAACATAATTATTAAAAATTTTTTAATTCATTAAAATTAAATTTTTAATAAAATAATTTTAATCTATTAAAATTAATTTTAAAAAATTTAGCGAGGGACAAATCCCTCGCTAGATTCCTCGCTATTCATAATAATTTAGCCAGGAATAAAAAATTCCTCGCTAATTCCTCGCTAGTTTAGCGAGGGAAAGGATATTCCTCGCTAATTCCCTTGCTAAATTTAATTCGTCGCTAATTTCTCGCTATTTAGATCATTTAGCGAGGGATGAGTGATCCCTCGCTAAATTCCCTCGCTAAATTGCATTTTTCTAGTAGTGATGTCCCAATTGCAAGGTTCTTACCATTGTTGAAGGGGAAGCTTATGTAGCATTCCACGAAGAAAAGGAGGTTGTCTTTGATGAGATGCTTGAAGAGAAAGAGCCAGTTTATGATGAAGAGTTTGTTTCTGTAGATCAAGGAGAGTCCTTGGTGATTACGCAAAGTTTGCACACAGCACAAGTCAAAGAGGAACCTTGGCTTCGACATAACATCTTCCATACTCGTACTACTCAGGGCAAAGTCTGTGATGTCTCATAATTAACCACATTTGCAATTTTCTTTTTGAAAAATCAGTAGTGAAATCTATAGATAATTTAAAATTTTTAATTAAATTTAGTCACACTTTTTAAAAATTCATGTTTTAGATATTAATAATAAAAATTATTTTTTATTTGCAATGAATTTTTAAATAAATAAATCTTTTCTAAAAAATAATAAGTTGATTAAACAAATAATAAATTGATCAAAGGGCTAATGTTCTGTCTATTTTTTCATATTTAAATTTTAATCATCATGTTTTTTAAGTTCTTAGGCCGGTGATTAAGAGATTAATGTGCTAAGATCAAATTAGTTTGATGTCAAATTTAATGTGATTGAGTTAATTAGTCTGACAAATCAATTAAAATTAAATTGTTGATTGGATACTCTAAAAAATTCAAAGTATCCATTGATTAATTAATTAATTTTGGAAATAATTACAAATATCACTTTGAATATTTCTTCTTATTCTTCATCTCAGATATTATAAAGATCGCTTTCATTGTATATAGACACATATATCACTACTCTCATTTTCTCTCCTTGACTAATTTTCTGGAGAAACAAACAGAATGGGATGGGGAAGATTAGCTATGAAATTGATAGAGAAGGAGAAATTAAGAAAGGCCACATATAAGAAGAGAAAGAATGGAATCATTGTAACACCCCTCATGATATTATTTTGGCATTGTGTGCAGAACCGGAGAAAACAAGACAGAGAAAGGTTCAAGTGGAGTCTGAAAGAGCTCCATGCCACAGCGAGAAATAGGGTTATCGCAACAAAAGCGTGTTCCAGTGGTTCTTTCCAGTTGAAAAATAGCAGAGCCATGACGGGTTGTCCTCGTGCCACGGTGAGAGTAGAAGATTTCGTTTAAATCAAAAATATTTCGGTCAGTCGAACGTGAAGGAAAAGAAGAAAATGGAGGGAGCAACAAGAAGCTGTACCAGAGCTTGCAAGATTCGACCTTGGGAAGTGATTTTTGAACCTTAAGAGCTTAGATTCAAGTTGGTAAGTGATTTCTACTCCTCCCTCTCCATTTTCTTTGGTTTAAATTTGGGGTTTTTTGGTTATAAGTTTGGATCTTTAGTTCTGGCCAAAATTCACCGATTGAAATGGATGAAATAGAGTTAAGGAAGTGTGTTTTAGTGTTCTTGTTGCTTGGATATGAGTTTTGAAGGGTATATGTATGATTTGAGCTTAACCCTAGGTTATTTTTTGTTTGGGCTCTTGGGAATCCAAAGTGTATATGGTTGAGTAGTGTTTGAATGGTCCCTAAGAGCTTATTAATGCATAAAAGGTGTGTTGGAACCTTGGCTTAAGCATAAATTGGTTGAATTGTGTTGTTTGGTTATTGGTATATTGTGTTAATTGAGGAATTATGATATTGTGAAGGTTGTTTGGTAGTCTGAAAGGGGTTCAAGCGTGTTGAACAACTCGAGAAGTTAGTGGAATCCGCGTGTGTGATATTGACACTTGAGGTAATTGGGTGTTTGTTTGTATTGCATTATTGTGTTGTATGATGTTACGTATATTTGTATATATGTGCATATTTCTTTCATACCACGATATGGATGTATTTGTGTGTACTGTTTTCTATATATCGTGATATACACACAGTTAGATGATGATTACGATTATGATGAGGATTACATATGTGATGATGATATTGATATGATATGGCATGATGTATATCATAACATTGAGATCACGATGATTATTATATGATGATACATGAGCATCACCACATGGTATTGTAAGATTGTGATATATGGTGGATTGGGTGGTGATGATGTGATGACGATATGATATATGATAATATATTTGTTAGGGAGGATAATGATAATATATATATATATATGTTAGGGAGGATAAAGATGGAATAGGGAGGATAAGGATAGGATCCCTGCGAGGGAGGCATACATTCCATTCATTTCACATTATATTCATGAATTGCATGAGATATGTGTATATATATAGTTTGGATAATGTATCTTGTGCCAAGTAGCCTTTTAGGTGACGGTTCTGACACTAGTCTAGAGAAGACAAGGGAGTAGCATCGGACGTAAAAGTACTAGGTCTATGTAGTTTATGTATAGTTTGGATAATGTATCTTGTGCCAAGTAGGATAGAAGGTTTTGTAATGAATGTATGGCATTATAAGGATTGTTATGAATGGATGTACATATGGTTATGTATGTGGAATTATGTATGTTGTATTGTGGTGTTTACGTGGTTTTGGATGCTGAGAAGTCAGTATGGTGATGCTTGTGTGCCCATAGTGGATTTGGGTCTCGTTAATGTGTTTTAGGGCCAGTAGCCCATTTTGTCAAGTTGGGGTTCAATAGGGTTAAATCTCAAAGGAATGGTTCCTTTGAGATAAAACCTCTTTGGACAAGTTGGTTTGGGGGTTTTGGACCTGTATGAATAGTTTGAGTGACCATTTGCCTTTGGTGGCAATTGGAGGTTGTTAGGGGTGAGTTTTGGTCAATAAGTGGCCAAAATGGTGTTAGGAGTCCAAAATTTTCATATGGAGTTAGATTGAGGTGAAGTTGGTGTCTATGAATAGATTGAGACTAGATTAATTTGTAGGAGTTGGAATCAAGTCAATTGGAGGTCAGAGCATAAAGTTATGTGCATCAGAAAGTCGCCCCGATGTATGAAGTTTGCTGTTATAGAAAACCAGCATGGGGGGCCGCGGCGCCAGGTAACAGGTCGCAGCACCACGAAGTCCAATAACGTGGTGAGACAGGGGAGGTTTGGAGCCGCGACGATACTGTAGTGGTCGTGGCCCCAGCCCAGATTTTGATGTTATTGGGTTCGTTTCCATTGTTCTGAAGTTTTGGGAAGTTATTTTTAGATGTTTGAGTTGTGTTTGGTTGGGTTTTTGAAGGTTTTGGTCAAGTCCGGAAGTGTTTGATGGTAGGGTGTTACAATCATCAAGTAGGTTCATGAACTCTCTATACTTTGTGGTGTCGACTCTTGTTTGATCATCTACTGCCCTAACTCTATGAACAACCAACCCGATATTTGGCCCCAAGATCCCAGACAGGTATGAATTATTGTGTTTAGATGCTAAGTTTTACATTAAAACATATTTAATAGAACGTACTTGTCAAAGTAAATCATACTATTTTCCCTGATTTTTTTTACTTATTTATGACCAATAATTAAAAAACTTAGTCTAAATCTCGTTAAAATTATAAGGATTTGTCGTCCGATTTCAAAAACTAGCTATAGAGATTGTTTTGTTAAGTAAAGATTAAATTACATAATAATTTTATTGAAGTTATAGAGACATTTCTATTTTCAGAATTTATACAAATTTCTGGCAAAGATAGAAGAGATGTATAGCTAGGTGTAATTTTAACAAAATTTCAAAAAATGTCAATGTAATTTACTTTCATTTTTCTGAAGAGTTTGTGTATATTTCAATAATATAATAAAGGTATGAGTAAGTTTGTGCGTTTTAGCTTGTGTTCTTTGTTGATGTTCATTAATTATATTTTGAAAATAAAAGAAAACGCCTGCAATTTTAACCAAATACAAGGTCTATGTAACCTAGTCTTTGCGTTTATTGGAAGTTTGTGTGCATAAGTTTCGAAATAAACGAAGATCTATACTTAGGCCAAAAGAAACGAAGATCTATACATTTTTATTTTTAATTTATAAAAAAAATTTTAAAATAGATAAAATGTTGGTGTAATTTTGACCAAATTAAATGTGTGTGTGTGTGAATGTATCAATATATATATAGAGAGAGACACAAACAGAGATAATGTAATTTCCACTTTGATTGTTGGACATTTTTTAGCGAAGTTGTTATATATTAAATCTAGTCGTTATTATTACCAAAAAAATTCTGGTGGTTATTGAAGGTTTATATTTTTGGACAAGCTAAGGTACATCGAATCATTAAGAAGTACGAGGCTAAGATCGCAGAGAAAAGTCCCAAGAGGCACGATGTGTTGGAGTTCTTCAAGGATAGGAAGAACAAGGTGGAAGCCGAAGCTTGCAAACGTCGGAAGGAGAAGATCTTTAAGCTGTATCCGACATGGGACCCCAGTTTCGACCGACTAGGAGAGGATCAGCTGAGGATGTTGGTCAGCCTGTTGGATTCCAAGATCCAAGATTGCAAGGACAGGATCAACCTGTTGAAGAACAAGCGTTTCATGGAGGAGAAATGAGTAGAATCCTCAGACGACAAAGCTTCAAACAGAAGCCACCTGGGCTTCGTGCAAAACACGTCGTCGTTGACGACGATGACTCAAACCCTAGATTTTCCCAAGTCCGATGATCATCATCGTCATCATGTGATGCTTCCCTTTCATCCAAATGTGATGCATCTGATGATGACAAAGAGTGATGCTGCTTCTGCAAGCAATGGTGGTTTTGATCCGAGGGATTTTTGTTCTTCTCCACGCTGTCACAACAATAATTACTATCCGTATCTTCAGAACTTTCCTTCACAGAATAAAAGTATTATGCAGTATCATCATCAAGCAAACTTGCAGGTCCTTCCTCCTCTGATGATGATGCAAGGATTTCAGATCAACTATGGATACCATCATCATGATCTGCTTCAAGCTCATCAAATGTTCAACTATTTGGACACAAAAAAGTAAGACAGTTTGATGCAGCAGGAAGTTAATTAAGCAATAATGTTGAAGCATTTATTTATATCTGCTACTATTTATTTTACGTTATATCTTGGTGGCTAGAAATCTGATTACTTAGTTTGAGGGTTTTACTGTAGCAAATTACTTATATGGATCGAGTAAAATGTTTGTTGTACCTTGAGTTTATGGCATGTGTTTTAAACAGCAGTATATATGCATGTTTGTTCCTTAACCACGTTTCCAACGTAGAAATAAAAAGACCCATATCTATATGGGTTTTGGTTTTATAAACGAGTGTCTATCAAAAAACCAATTTGGGTCTCTCGCGGATTTGCTGATTTGCTTCCTACATCCGTGCTGTTAGAGCCTCCTATTTTTCTTTTTTTAGAACGACGCTTATAGATGAAAAATTAATACATCTTCTCTAGTCATGCAGTATAACTATATAATTGTCAAAATCTAGTTTCTACTTTGTAATATTTTATATTGAATTTTTTTTTTAAAATTATAATTACATTACGACATGATACTAAGGAATCTATTTTTTAAAACTGTGAGCTTTGTGATCTCTGTACAAAGGTCTGGCAGGAGATATGCAAGACCCAAACAGTATAGGAGATTGTATAAGTCAACCATAAGAACAGGATGGATAAAATATAAACAACAAGACATTTCTTCACTGTTGTTTTCTTTCCTTTTGAATAAGACATTTTTCCCCATAGAATAAGTGGAAGTTGTAGTTTGGATACTTTGTAGTAGTATTGTACTGTTGTCTAAGATTTTTTTTGTGTTTATAAAAATAACAAAATTTTAATGATAACGAAAATCAGTAAGAGCTATGATTAATATGGCATCATATCAATAATCAGCTTATGGAATCTTGACCAAAACAAAGTCAAATTGTAGAATAATGAATCATTCCAATCAGATCCATTCACCTGTGTGTATGTGGGCAAGTCACCATTTTTTTTCCTTTTTCCTTTTTAAAACCTTAAAGAATTCAATAAAATTACTAGAACTTAAACATGAATATCAATAAGCAATTGCCTCATCTGGTACACAAGAAAACTAAGTATATTGAGCTTCTTCCCTAAGCTTGAAAACACACACTCTCAATCACAGAAAGTTCTGTTGCTGTTGTGTCTGATCCACAAAAGGCAGTCCAGTCATTAACTATCAAGCCAGCAGCTATAACCTCACTGCCATGATTCACAGTCCCAGCTGCTAAAGGAACATCAAGAAGTGTGGAAAGTTCATCCAAGTCTTCAATGGAAGTGTGAGGGTGAACCTGCACCAAAATTTGTGGTCAAACAATAATATATAGATGTTTAGACAATTTAAAAGAATCCGTATTTTTACTTACCAAACCACCATTGTTGGAGAAGGCACAGTAACTTCCGACCAGAATTTTTCTGGCAATGGTATGCCTAAAAACTTCTACTCCCAGAATGTCTGCAATCAGTTCCTCAGTTTCCTAAACAAAGAGGTTCACAAATTTTGTTACTAGGGCATGCCATTGTGATAAGTTTAAGTCTTTTATTAAATGCTGAATAATTTCTATAAAATAAAAACACATGTCAATGTTCAAACAAGAATGACTAAAGTTTGTCATGTAAAATAAGAGCAGGTACTCCTTATACAAGATTCTGTGCTTGCTTTTCATGAAATTATTTACAATTTACATGATTTGTCAATAAAAATGTTGAGAAGATTCAGATATATAAGCAGGGATATACTTTGTCAACTTCAATTTTAGGCCTACATGCTTAATAACTGAAAAATATTAGAAAAAAATTTGCTGGGAAAAAGAAAGAAAGCTTGGAAATATAAGCTTCTCTCTGAAGAAAAATTTCGGATACAAAACAAGAAAAAAGTAAAAGAAACAAAATCTAAAATAAATAAATAAGGAAATACCTTGTCAATATCAGTGTGTATGAGCGCCACACGATCATTGCATGCTATACAATTTCCAAGAGCAGATAATCCTTCTTCTATTCGCTGAACAATAACTTGATCTGGAAGACTGTTTCTTAAATGTTGAAGTTCTTTTATAGTAGCCATACCAGTAAACATCAAGAAATGTTTAAGTCAGCATAATAAGTACGGAATAATTCAATGGTGAAGTAGAGAAATTAGATTTGTCATACAGCCCAAAATAATAGAAATTCAGTTACTATAATCCACAAATGCCTACATAGCAACACCCACAAAGTAAGATTATTGACAGAGATAAAGAAGCTCGTCAAACCCACTAACCAGCTGAGATTAAGGTTTTCAAATTAAATAGTTCTGATAACTTTTAATGATATTTATGACAATGCTCAACAAATTTTATTCTCTTGAAAGTATAAATATAGTATTGAGAAAAGCAGATCCAATAAAGAAGAATACACCTTGGTCTGTGGTGTTGTGCGGCACGAGAAGCCCATGCTTGTTTCCTGCAACCCCAACAAGACAAACTAAGCTAAATAGTGATCCATCTCAGCTGCTGATATTTAAAGAAAAAACATTGAGAGAAAAACAGTGAGGCCATCTGTTACTGGCCCATGAACGGGCTAAAGAAAAGAAAAACTTTACCAGCACAAAGGCGGCCAACAATACGAGTGCCAGCAATGGAGGTTTTGACCACGGGGATAAAATCTGCTAACTCAGCCTCAAATGCACTGTATACAAATCAATTTATGAGCGAACTGCATTGACTCGAGTCTCATGAAGTTCACAATGCCTACATATCAGCCCTCTCTGGTTTAAAATTATACAAAGACCTCCCCTAACAGTGAAATCTCACTTCAAAATAATACTGCATTGAAGAGGTTAAGTGTTTGTTGGAAAAGAAATTAACAAGGAAAGATGGGAATGGTTTTACCTGTAGAAGTTTTCAGAGCCTCCAATGGCAACCAAACAATAGGCGTTAGTAAGTTTAGAGAACACTCCAACATCACAAGAATTCTCAAACATAAGTCCTGCAGAAAATCCGTAGCTCCATTCATTATATTATTTAGAAGAAAAACAGAAGTAGTGCATTCATTATATTATTTCATAGCCTCCTATAGGTTTGTTTGGTGCAATTTTTAAAAATAATTTTTTTATTTTCAAAAATAGAAAAACTAAAAAACTTGTTTGGTAAACCTGTTTTTTAAAAATTGTTTTGAAAAATAGAAAAACAGAAAACTCAGAACATCTTTAAGGTATTTTATAGTTTTTGTTCTAGAAAATGAAAACAAAAGAAAAGGTGAAAAACATCTACCTCATTAATGGTAAAATTATAAATTTTAAATAACTCATCTATGACTCACTAGTTATGATTTTGAGAACAATTATTCAAACAGATTTTCTTGTTTTCAAAACTTATTCTCGAAAATAGTTTTACAAAATTGTTTTGAAAACAAAAAATCAGAAAATACTGTCAAACAGCCCTACACTCCCACATTATAATCATACATTATGTAAATTAACAATGGAAAAAGCAAATATTTGTAACTTACTAGTAGCCATGGTTGAGAGAGAGAGAAATCTTTTGGCCCAAATTGCAAACTTGAAGACACTACACGCATTGAAATTCTGTTCAACAAAGCACAAAAGAGAAACAGATGTCGATATCGATTATACAATGCGTGTCAAAAAAGCTAAACAAGCCAAGCATACTATTACTTGCTATATGGGTGCTGCGTATGTATTTGCCTCAATTAGGGTTAGCATTAAGGTTTTGAATTTTGCTCACTTGGTAGGTTATTTGACTCGGGTGCTGTTTGTCTGAGATTTAAATTAACACGAGGCGTGACGTGACAAGGAAGTATTTATTTTTATATTTTAATCTTAATTTTAATTTATTTTTATTTAATATGCGCAACGACTCCACGCAAAAATTGATCTGTGAAACGGGATCTACTTACGAGTTATTGAAGTTTTGGGGTCACTCCAGACACGGCCAACTTGGCATAGAGTAGTTCAGTTTTTTTTTTCCCAGTTTGTTTAATAAAAAAGAAATTTAATAATCTTAAAAATTCGAAAAAAAATGTAACCTAATAAAAATTATTTGAAAAAAAAAAACACAACGACTAAGTTGCAGAGAACGAAGCCGTCAACTAGGATTACAGCAATATTTAAAATTTTAACAAATTCACAACATCAAGAGGTAGCGACATTAGGTTGAGTGGGCTTAGATAGAACAGTGAAGCATAGCGCTATAATGTGGTTTCCGTGAGAATGTCACAAGAAGAGGGCAAGCTATGTATTATATGATCCAATTGGCAAAAAGAAGAAGAAAAAAAAGGATCCAAATTCCAAAACCTGCGTTTGTGTGAGAGCATGAACTTCAATGTTATTCTGGCCATTAAATATGATGAAGCATTAGTCCTGATGTCATGAAACATGATTCATTGCGTGTATTAAAATATCAAAAGGATCTCACACCAATTTGTTTGCTTCGCAACCGATTTGTGTTATTTTACATTATCTTTTTGTAAAAAGTCTGTTAGAATAACATAGTTTATAAAAATAAAGTTTGAATAAAAGTAGAAAAGTTTACTCAAAATCTGTTTAAATAAAAAAAAAATTATGATGAGAAACCATGATTTAATTTATCAAAAAGTAAATCAAATAGATCTAAAAGGTAAACTATGAAACTTTCTTATATCAAATAAGGGAAAGCACACTTTTAATACCTCAACTTTATACTAAGTTTTACTATGGTCCCTCAACTTTATTTTATTTCTTTTTAATCTTTTAATTTTCAAAATATAACTAAAAGTTTCTGTATTACTAACACTATTAACTTTGTTAACAGAAAATGCTGACAAACATTATTCAACGTTGACATATCAATTTTTACTGTCAAGTCATCAATATTTCTCATTAACCTTGGATTTAAAATATTATTTAATTAAATTGAAAAATTAAAAATAAATAATTACAAATAATAAACTTCTAAATAAAACATTAATCTTATATCTTTTTTTTGTCAAAAAAAAAAGTTAGAGAAATATGTAAGTGTTTAGAAAATACTTTGTCAATATTTAGAAATAATTTGTCAATATTTTTTACTGATATAGTTAACCATGTTAGTGATAAGAAAAAATTTAATTATATTTTGATAGTTAAAAAACTAAAAAGAAATAAAATAAAGTTAAATGACTAATTAAAATGAAACATAGTATAAAGTTAAGAGACAAAAAATATACTTTTACCTATCAAATATAAAAATAGTATATATATATATTGGCTATTATTTCAATCATTAAAAACAGCCACAAAGGAGAAATCTGATATGAAGGATAAAGAAAAAAAATTCCAAACAATAATACTCCAATTGTTAACGAATCCGAATCACAACCTCAAACGCAACAATCAGTTCTCTTTTGTTTTGTTTCTCTCCCTTCTTTTTCTCTGCTCAATTGTTCTCTGGCTCACTCTTTCTTTTTCGTTATGGGGGTAAGATAACGAATGAAAATTTGGCACAAGACCTGATGCAAAATCTGATCCAATATCAAATTCAATCTTTCATTATTTATTTTTCTTTTATCACTATCACTATTATTTTCTTTTTTGGATATTTGGATATATAATAGCACTCCAATCAAATCCCAATCTTCTGTGATTTATTTTTATTTGACTTTTAACATTATATTTTGTAAAATATAAATCTCAAAGCCAAAGGATTTGAAAATATCATAAAAAAAGTCCATATCTCCTTAAGATATGATTGTCCTTGTAAAATTATTATTTTTGACTCAAAATTAAATTAGACTTAACTTAAGGTAAAAAAATTATCTAAAAACTAGAATTTGCATATGAAAAGCTCCAAATATCTATTTCATTATATATTATAAAGTAAAAGTTAAATGCATGAAGTGTTGTACTTTAAGGTTTCCATGATCATATGCTAACTATAAAAAATATAACTCCACATATTCTATATAATATTTATTTTTTTTATATATGTTTTCAATTTTTTTTAAAAAAAATGATATGATATTAAATATCAAAATAAAAATAAGATATATATATATATAGGAAAAAATAATGATTTGATTTGAAAATCTAGCTACATATATTCTAAATAATATTTATTTTCTTATATATATTTTCATTTTTTTAAAATTTGATATAATGATAAATATGAGAGTGAAATCATGTATATATTTGTGAAAAATCATGATTTGATTATTTAGATCTATAATGAAATCCATATAAAATAAATATGGAAATTAAAATCAGATATGTAGTGGTTCAAGTTTCGATGGTTTAGTCATAGTTAAATTGCAATTAACCCGGTAATAATAAAATCGATCATTTTTAAATTTTATATGTTATATATTATTAAAAAAATATTATTAATAAGTTTCATAACCTAAAATTAAAATCTAAATATATTGATATTTATCCATAATTATATTTTAAACTCAAAATAATCAACTAATATTTTATTTACATATTATTTATTAAGTAAATTTCTCATTATTAATAATTATGTATCATAATAATACTTATATAATATTATAATATGGAAAAAATACAAAAATAGTTTTATTTAATACTAAAAAAAATATTATTTTATTTTAAAAACTAAAAAAATTAAAAAATATTTTGAACGGTTCAACCGGTTCTCTGCTAATTCACAATCAGTTTGATTGGTTTTAGACCGATTCCCTTCTTTATTTGGACCAAACTTGTCATTGGTTCTTAGTTCAATTAGTTGAACTGACCAGTCCGATTTAGTTTTTCGAACACTAGTCTAATCATTACTTGATCCATTTAGGTTTTTTAGTCAAAAAAGAAATTTTAATTGTTTAACTGTATAAATAAATTTGTTGCAAAGGTTAAGTGATGAGTGTAAAAGAAAATCTATATGGCTCAATATGACTAGACAATTGGACTTAATGGATATAACATTAAGTATCTAATTTTATCCTTTATATTATTCTTAGGTTAAAAATCAATTTAACAGATTTTGGATTTCACTCCTGTGCCATGCATGGGTCGCACATAATGCTTTAATGAATTAACATTATAAGATATATTTAATGCAAAAAACTAATTTTATATTTACTTACATAAGATATACACAAATTGGTTTACATAATTTAAGAATTTAATTGTTATAGTGGTTTAATCTTATAAGTTAAACACTATAGATTTATTTTTAGTTTTAAAACAGTTGTTTTTGGCCATTAATATTCTAATATCTTATATTGAACACAAGAGATTGCAATGGAGTGATATGATTTAGATATTTAGTATTGCAGTTTATTTTGAAGTTAGAATCAATAAATTATAGAAAATCATAGTATTCATATTTGTTAAATAGAATCTTTTTTTTTTTATATACAAAAAGGAAGCTAAAACAAATAGCTTAAAGACCCATTAACCATCACGTTCCTTATGTTAGCCTTATCCCGCTCAAGCAACATCTGGAGCTGCTGAGGAGGATTCGTGACCATATGAACACCAAGCATTTGCACCAAGCCCACTCTTTGCTAACCAGTCAGCGGCCATGTTAAATAGAATCTTTGATTTAAAGGTAATTAGCAATTTTCTTATGTTATTTCTAACTCTATTCAATTTTCAAATCAAATAAAAAAATATATTAAAAGAAATTGAGCATGACCAAGAGCACTTATAAGATATAGGAAACAAAAGTAATTCATGATGGAAAATCTATGGCTCATTGACCATGAAAATTTATATATTGCATGTACATGTTGTGCAATTTGAACCACAAACCCCAACAAGAGAACGTGTAACAATCTACTCCCAAACACCTTCAAACTTGACCAAAACCTTCAATACACAATCAAAAACAACCCAAACAACTCCACAAACCTTCCAGAACCACTAGGCAGTGAAAAAACAACACAAAAACACTAGAAAATAGGCTGGGGTGGCGGCCGCTATGGTACGGCCGCGGCTCCAGACCTCCCCTATTTCTCACTCGTTACTAGACTCTCTGGTGCTGTAGCCTGCTTTCTAGCGCTACAGCGCCCCCTTCTGGTTTCCACACTAGCAAAAATTCAACATCAGGGCGAACTTCCGACATGTATAACTTTATGCTCCGACCTCCAATTGACCTGATTCCAACTCTTACAAGTCAATCTAATCTCAATCTATAAATAGACACTACTTTCACCTAAATCCAACTCCATAAGGAGATTTTGGACATCTGACATCATTTTGTCCACCTTTTGACCAAACTTACAATTCACAACTCCCATTTACCACCAAAGACAATTTAACCACTCCGGACCATTCACATAGGTCCAAAACCACTTAAACAACTTGTTCAAAGAGGTTTCACTTCAAAGGAATCACTCTCTGAGATTTGATCCCCCTGAATCCCAATTGACAAAATGAGCTACTTTCCCCAAAACACACCAACAAGGCCCAATTCCACCTTTGGGCTCACAAACGCTACCATACTAACTCTTCAACACCTCGAACCACACATACACCACCATCAATCAAACACAATTCCAAATACATAACATACCGACAACAACCATCTCATTACAACCATCAGAATCCTTATACCCATTACAAACATGTTATCCTACTTAGCACAAGATACATATCCAAAAATACACATAAACTACATAGACCTAGTATTCCCATGTCCAAAGCTACTCCCTTAGCTTTTCCAGACTAGTGCTAGAACCATCACCTACAAGGTTAGTTCATGGGGGAGGGGTGTGAGACAATGTCTCAGTAACCGGGGACAATCACACACACATATATATACTTATATCTCATACAACTTATGAATGCAATGTGCAATGAATAGAATGCATGTCTCCCTCCACACAGCTAGAACTACGAGCTGTCATCATAATAGGACATTTGGTATAGGTAATTCCCTTTCAATAGTCGGTGATGACTGATTTCGGGACATCACCAAGCTTACCTCCCATTTGTGCACCCGGCCAAAGATAACACTAATGTTCGGATCGTGGTTATCTTTCCCCTTTGCCACCACTAATTGGCAGCGATTTAGGAAATGTGCAGTCCACTGCACGCCTTTTCCTCCTAGCCATAGGAGGAAATTTAGCTATAGGGATCCCATCCTTATCCTCCCTAATCATATATCATCATAATCATATCATATATCATATCATCATCACTCAATCTACCATATCACAATCTCACAATGCTATGTGGTAATACTCATATTATTATATAATCATTATCATCATATGTCACAATGTCATGCATGTATTATGTCCTGTCACGTCAATATCATCATCTCTAATTATCATCATAGTCATCATAATTATCATCTGGCTGTGTGCATATCACGATATATAGAAAACCGTATACACAAATACATCTATATCGTGGTATGAAAGAAACATGCATATATATACAAATATACATAATATCATACAATACATACAAGACAATACAAACACCCGGTTACCTCAATTGTCGCTACCACACGCACACAAGTTCCACAAGCTTTCTTGAACGCCAATCCCATGACTAACTTCTCTAACCAGCAAACAACCTTAATAACACCATAATACCTCGATTAACACAATATACCATTTAGCTATTCAACTACTTTAGGCCTAACTCAAGTTTTCAACCCTATATTCATGCATCAATAAACTCCTAGGAATTATTCAAACACCAATCAAACACATACACTTCGGATTCCCAAGAGCCCTAACCGAAAATAACCTAGGGTTCAACTCAAATCATACATAAACCCTTCAAAACTTACAACCAAGCATCAAGAACACCAAAACACACTTTCTTAACCTCATTTTATCCATTTTAATCGGTGGATTTCGGCCCAAATAGGAAATCCCAACATACAACTGAAAATCCCGAGTTTAAACCGAAGAAAATGGAGAGGGAGGAGTAGGGATCACTCACCAACCAAGATCCAAGCTTCAAGAGGCTGGAAACTACTCCCAGAGGTTGAAGATCATAAACCCTAGCAGAGCTCTCGTGTTCTCTCCTCCATTTCTTTCTTTCTTTTTCACGTCCAACTCACTGAAATGTTTTTTATTTAAACCAGAAATCTGACTCCCACCACGGCTCCAGGACAGCCCGTTGCGGTGCCACCACATTAAGCCAAAAATGAAGCCACTGGAATACGCTCTCTCCTCAGTGTGGAGCTCTTTTCTGCCCCACTTGAACCTTCCTCTGTCCTATTTCCTCCGGTCCTGTACACAATGCCAAAAAAATGTCATGAGGGCAGGAAGTGATTGTCGGTGCAGAAAAAGGGGGTGAGATAAAGTGATAAGACATGGACAAGGAGCGGCTCCTGGCAGGCTTCTAAGCGGGAGGGGTATATGAATGAATCAAATACATATAGAAATGAGAGGGATTCAGAGACTGTATAGGTATAGGACTATAGGTTAAATGATAGCTTAAAGAAATTAATAGGTACTTCCTATACCAATAATGTACACTTACATTTTCGGTAGCTTATCCCTTAAGAACTCCTCAATTAAGCGTGCTTGACCTGAAGTAATTCTGGGATGGGTGACCTCCTAGGAGGGAGTTGTGTGAGTGAGGATAAAGCAAACCCAAAATGCTTGTGTTGATTTGTGAGGACAGTCATCAATCCCAAAGAAGCGGCCAAATGTTACAGAACATACGACGAGAGTAGTATTGGTGATTGAGAGAACATATTAGGGATTATTGGTGACCATCTTGTGCGATTTGTGAGTTTGCAGGTTTTGAGAGTTTTGGCTTCACAGGGGTAAGTTTAGAGTTTGCGGGTAAGATGAGACGGTCTAGAAAAATCTAAGATAATTTTCCTTTAAAATTACATTGTATTTCTAAATTTATATCACACCCGAAAATGCGACGCGGATGGTGCGAAGAATGAAAAAAATGAAGAAAAAGGAGAAATCGGCCCGCTTGACGGAAGGCCGATTTCAGAGGGAGTCGCCACCAAAATTTTAAGGGAAATTTTGGAAAACCGGAATGAAAAAAAAAGGGATAAGGATTGGTCTGCGAATTAGAGTTGGGTTCGGGAGTACGATTGTGAGTGGAGAAGGTGTTAGGCACCCCCACAACACCCGTTCTGAAGAACGGTTACCTTAAGTTGATTATGCAATTTTTATGGCTTTGAAAAAATCATTTTGGTTGCTCTTTTACCACTCACATGCAAAAATAAGAAAAATGTAAAAATGAAAATAAAGAATAAAATGAAGATGAGAAGTTGGGAAAAGCAAAATAAGAGAAAAATATTATTTATTTACAAAAGTGGACTTGAAAAATTGGTAAATATTTGTTAAATGAAGAGAAAAAAAACACCAAATAAATCAGAAAATGTTTATTTATTTACAAAGGTGGACTTGACCCAGAATTAGAGTCTGGGGCCTACGTACCCTGCGATAGGGATTAAAGTCGACGTAGTTAGGACCAAAAAAGCGTGTCACTGAGTTGATATTTTTTATTATATATTTTCTTTGAAAAGAGGAGTTAATAGAAAATAATTTTGTCTTTCCATAAATAAAACAATTTTCAGAATTGGTTGGTATGTTTTAATTTGTAAAAGACAGATTACTTTCCATTATTTGCTCTTTTCATTTTTTTATTATATATTTTTTGTTTAATCAATTTCTAAAAGAGGAAATATATTTTCCTCACTTTAAAAAAATAGGATTAAAATTATTGGTGATTTTGAACATTTTATTTGATTTGAAAAGGAAATATTTGGAAACAAATTTATTTTTACATAATAAAATCAATTGGCTTATGTGGCGACTTTATCACTCACAATACACCGATTGATACCTAAATGTCCACGGTGGTGTCACTCGAGACAAAAAGGCATAAAAAAACCGAAAGAAAACAATTTGTTAATTTCAATTTTTTGTACAAATCATTTTTTTCTTTTATTATAAAAATCATTTTAACACATTTATTTATTAAAAAAAACAAAATTTTAAAAAAATGAGATCATTACGTATTGAAAAATAATAATCAGCCTATGTGGTGACTTTATCACTCACAAGTTACTGATTTACGTTTACATGCTCACGGTGTTACCACTCGGAGTAGAAAATACTAGAAAAAATTTTAAATAAAAATTAAACAGCATATATGGTGACTTGATCACTCATAATTTACCAATTTACGCTTATTTACTCAAGGTGATGCCACTCGTGGTGGAAGGTAAAAAAGACTTAAAAGATAAAATTGAAAAAATGAAATCATTTTATATATAAAAATAAATATGATTATGCTTATTTTATAAAAAGAAAGGTGGTAAAAGCCATTTAAGAATATGATTATATATATATATTCATATATTATTTATTTTATATTTTATTATTATTTATTATTATTATTTTTTTTTAGAAAAAGAATCAATCAGGGATCTGTGGTGTCTTTATCACTCACAGCTCGCTAATTGACACATAAATGCTCACGGTGTTACCACTCGGAACACAAAGGTAAAAATTAAAATTTGAACTAAACAGCTCTCATTGCCCATGGATAACGTGAATAGTTAATGCTGGAAGCAAAACAAAATGGAAGTTTGGTATTCCCTAAATGTTCTTTATTCACATTTTTCTTAAATTTTCAGAGACAACTTATTTGTTAAGCCTTTTTGGTGATACACTCAAAGCATGACTCAAATAAAGGAGAATGAGATTCTTGTGCCTCCGTTGCAGTTACATGCTTCAAGAAAGGCAAAACAATTCAAGCTATACCTGTTTCTTGTCTTGATACTTTCGTGCTTTATATATTCTCTAGATGAATGTATCAATAAATTAAATTGCTCCGAATTTTCCTCAATGGGAGCCATCGATGGTATGAAGGATGTTGAAAGCAAATGAAAACGGAAGTTTTTTCATCCTCTAAACTTACTTCTGTTCATTTTTCATGTTTCCTTCAATTTTCACAATCAAACAAACAATTTGTTGAGCTTTTATGTTAATAGTAATTTTATGTTAAATGAAAGTAAATAAGTGGCCCACCTCACTAACTCCTTTTATATAAGTCAAGGAATCGTCTTAGATGCTTTTAGGTTGTGTCTTATGTCCCATTGACAAACACTCAGTAGATTTTTAAATAGTTAAATTTATTTACACATTTATGATGGATGCAGAAGAAAATGGAACTTCTTTGTCCATTAAACTTTCTCTATTCATGTTTTTCTTCAATTTTCACAACCAGACAACCTATTATGGGTGGATAGGGATCTGACGATGACAAACAGCAACACAAGCTCTTCACATGGTATCTTGATGTTAAGTTAGCTAAAAGTTAAGGTTTTACCATTTTATCTCAAAGAACCTGACTGATTTGTTACATTGTAAAGTTGACATACTAAAATTGTAACAAGTCTTACTTCAAACTTCAAATCGGTGCTTTGTTACATTCTAAAGTTAATGTACTAAACTTAAAATAGACCTTAATTCAGAGTTAAAATCCATTTTCTCCTATTATTTATATAAACTTATAAACACAGTGATACTCCTAGAGTAGAACAAAATCATGAGTGACGATTGACAGGTGAGTTTAACAAGTTTTCTTAGTTTGGTTCAGTATCTAAAATTTTAGAATTAAAAACATTTCAGCTCAGATTTATACCATAAAGGATATTAAATCAACCCATGGCTGTCCCATGTTAATCAGTACAGTTTTTAGGAGAGACTAGAGGGTCTGATTATGTCAAGAGAAAGTTAGCTTGTTCAAGTACATAAACATTCTCCTCCTAGGTTCTTGGTTGTCATTTTTGTTGCCTACGGGCTCTTCCCTGTGATGTGGCAACCTTTAGTAGAGGATACTATGAGATGGGACCCTATCTCCTGTAACTGTCCCAAATATTCTATGCCATTTTTACCTATCTAATGTTAAATATGACTGTTTTATGGCAGAAGTTAGAACATTGTACAAAGTTGTCAAAACAAATACTCGTTGGAATTTGTTGCATACAATAAGTTATTTGTGTCCTTCAATTAGACCTTCTTATACAACATACTGTATAGCTCTATATGTCACAGAGAACAGAAAAAGATCTGATGAGCACTTAGCAACTTCCCATCCAAAAAAAAAAAAACTTAGCAGTTGAACCTACCTTTAAGCATGTGTGAAAAATTAAAAGATATTGACACGGGAACATCAGCTTATCATCATTATTCTTAATCTTTGAAGCAACTCAATGGCACTTGCATACCTGATAATGATGACAATTTTGCAGTGGTATTGCTTGTTGCAATCCCATTGTTAACCATTCATAAATTTTATTGCGTTTTTCATATACTTATACCTTCAAGGACAAACAAGAAGAAATTTATCGAAAAGAAAGTGAAAGCAGAGAAATACAAACAAATGCAGTACAGTTGGCAGATTATGGATATGATCATTTACTGGTTTTTCTTATCAGTATCTCTGCTTTCTGTGATTCTCTTTGTATGATCTTGTATCACACATTGGCTGGGACATTATTTTACACTACAATTGACTTTCTTCATTCTAACAAGAGCATATTATTCTGTCATAGAACAGTAAATTTTTCAACCAAATTACAAGTAAATTGTGTTAATAAGAAAACAACTGTAGAAAAAACAAAAAAATCCAAGACATATTGATGAGATAACAAGTGTAGTGTGTAGATGTTATAGATGTAGAGTGCTGCTATCAGATATGGTACTTCCACAAATTTGGATTTTGTAGGTTAAAAGATCTTCCAATTTTCAAACTAGATGCCATGCATCGTCATGTAGCTTTCATTCTTCCTTTGGTTTTGTATGAGTTGCAATTATCTAGCTCATTGTCATTGTCCTCGGAAGCAATAAGCATACCACATGGCATAAGAAGTCTCAGTTACATATAGTAATAGTATGGAACTTAACACAGGGAATACAAGAGAAAAATTTTATTTGCAGCTGACAATGCTTCTAGAAGGATCAAAAGAGGAGGAAAAAAAAAGAATACAAAATTTGAAGGTTTTAAGTAACTGATATGACAGAGATTTGCAATTTAAGCCCAAGTTTACACAAGCATCAAGCTAAAGGTGACCACAATAATAGCGGGTATGACCAAGTATGTCGTGAAAGAAGACCAGAAGGAGTACCAAACAAAGATAGTGAACTACAAAGGGCTCCAAAAGTATACCAGTAAGATATGTTTGAGCAGACAACTTCAGCAATCTCATTCTCCTCTGCTTCACATACATTTCTAGTGGTGCTTGAACTTTGTTGCTTGTCAAGTATTGTGCTAAGCACCTAGCAAGTAGAATTGCATCCTCTACTGCAGCTGAGGCACCTTGCCCAAGGAATGGAGGCATTGCATGCATGGCATCGCCTGCTACAGTCACTGTACCCATTTTAAAGCTTCCAAACAGGATATCCCATGGAGCACGATACCTCAATCATGTGAGAATCAATGAACTGATGTCACTTTTCTTTATCATTTCAACAACTTCCTCTGGGAAATTCTCAATTGATTCCAATGCAGATTGTCTAATCTTCTCTGGATCTTTAGAGATATTTGAATCTGTTCATAGTTCATATACTTAATGAGAGAAAATGTCAAATAAATCATGAAGTTACATATTAGGAATTTGGAAGAAATATGAAACAGTGTGATTTAGAAATACACTCATCAAGAGGGGTCCTGTTGAGTTCTTAATAATCATAAGCTTTTTTATTCATATAAATGATAAAATAGAAAGCTTTTTCTGATGTTTAAAAAAACTCCATTTCATTTTTTTTTCTGATGATATTTTTGAAAAATAAACTTCATCAATTGATTCAAAACATTTGATGACATGAATTTCGTTGTGTTATGAAATTTCAAAAAGAGAAAATTTTGTTAATTCCTTTTCTATATTTTTGGTGTCAACAACAATCTGTCTCCGACAAAAGAGAATGGCTAGAAACTGTATCCATGGTTCACCCTTGTCTGAGCATCAGCAAGAGAAGAAGAAATTAGCATTTATTAATTTTTTTCTTAAATAATGAAAAGCAACTGATGTGTAGAAAAATGTTGTGCTCAGTGTGACCTTGGGGTGCCCAATTTCATCCCACAAACCAGTAAACAAGCTTATCATCTACTGGAATTCGGCCAACAGAAATGCTTCCTCTCCTCATCCGGATAGACTCACTTTCTAGACCATGCCCATGAGGATAGTTTGTGAAACCACGTATTGAGCATGTGGATAAAAATGGGGCAGGTTTTAATCCAAGAAACTCAGGCACAACTGAGTTTGCGCCATCACATCCTATCACAAACTGTAAACCATTCATTCTGATCCTTGAAACATAAGGGGAAAAAAAAGACAAGTGAGGATTATTTATTGTGAATAAAACCAAAATATAGCCCCTAGAAGTGTCCTATAAAAAGGACCCGAGGGAGTACATCATCTTTGTGCGCATCATTTATAGGACTACATGAGAAGAACTAAGTGGCTTTCACTTAACATCCAGTCACCCACTAACACTCAATTTTACCTTAGCTTTAATGGAATTGCCATCACGAAAGTGGAGCATAGGGCAACCAGTTAAAGGATCTGATTTAATAGCCATTACTTGGCATTCAAAGTGTAATGTGCTAGCAGGAAGCTCATGGGCTAAAGTTTCAATCAGGGTCCTCCGTTTTAAGCATCGAAGTTCTTCACTTCTGCAGAATCAAAGGCACAAAAGCACGAAAAAAAGTTTTTTACAAACATAGACAGCAAAGGAATTGCAATTGCTTCTTGTGCCTTATTATTAGTGATACTAAATTTTAGTAGCTTTTTTCAATACTACCAAAGTAATCTCATTTAAGTAAGTTCAGGAAGAAGAATTGCTCAGCTAATTCCAGGATTTACTGACTTACAGGATCATAGAGATGAGATAACTTGTGAAATGGGTCATTTACAAGTAACTCTATGCAAAATATTGGTCATCATGTGCAAAAAATTATATATATTCATTAAACATTCCATAATAGAGTTTACCAATTTAGCAAAGCATAAGGACCAGAAGAAAACCACAAAAATGGGGACAAAGTGGAAAAATATCAAAGATTAATACTCCTTTAAGACCACCGTTACATCTAGAAACAAAATATTAGGTAAGAATTTACCTGAGTGGTATCTTATGGCTGGAATTATCATCCAAGGATATTTCATGCAACCTGGGTAATAGAAAAGAAAAGAAGGGAGAGAGATGGGGGAGAGAGGATTATGGAGAGCAAAAATTAACAACTTAAAACATTAAGTGTCAAAAAATTATTCTAGGTATCTACGTAAAGCGTAATCGTTTTATTATGAAGTTATGATTGATTCCTTTACGTGGTCCTCGTAGCAGCCTTCATGAATAACCTCCTGAGAGTTCATTGTCAATTGATTTTCTTCATAATTAGATCTATAATCCCACTGCTATCAATATTCTGAATCTTCAAAGCGAATTATCCGATCTACATTCTGAATTCTTTTTGCAACTAAAGAAAGAGTAGTAATTAGTATAATCAAGCTCAACTAAATATACCCACCCTCTGATTGGAATTGTTGATGAAAAATGGATAATTCTAGATAATTAGGATTTTAAATAAAATTATTTTATTAAGATACTTTAGATTACATTTTATATTTAATTAGATTTCATAATATCTTTTAGGATTATTAGGATTTGAATTTTATTTTTTATTTATTCCTAGAATTTAATTATTTGAATTAGGATTTATCTTTTGTTTAAATTTAAGATAGTTTGAAAAGAGAAATCTTATCTTAAAATTCTAGTAGGATTAGGATTTGAGCTCTATAAATAAGAGCTTCACTGCTCATTTGTATTCAAACTTTGATTATTGATTTGAGTTATAGTTTGAATAAATTCTCTCTCCCCCTCTAGTTCTTCCTTTTCTCCCTCCTTGAGTTCTCTCTCATTTGAGTTCATTTCTCTCTCCCTTTTTTATTCTCTCTATCTCTCTTCTCCCTACCCTAGTTCACATCAATTGCAGTAGATTGACGCTTAGATGCGACACCCAGCTGATCAAGAGCTCGCCAACCATTTGTGAAGATGGTAATTGCTGACCCTACAGCTCGAATCATCTCTGATTTCTCTAAAACCAGAGCTTTTATACCCTTCCTGCGAAACAAGTTACAATTCAAGTTACTAGCATTAACACAAATGATTAATTAGGAAGAACTTGAACTGGATTTTCCAATTCCATCAACCCAAAACAATGCTTGACACTGATAATTTCACAGAGCAGAGTGTGAAGTGAAAAGGAGAAAAGAGGGGGAAAAAGATGAATAAACGATGACTAACCTAACCTGTGAAGAGTAAGAGCAGTAGCAAGGCCACAAATTCCACCACCCACTATTACTATGTCTGCATCTTCGTGTTGTAGTATTGCCGTGGAATTCTATTTACTTCTTTTTTTGTATAGATATGTTATTTTTCTTTGATCTTTTTGGCAACTCAGGCCATTACTCATTTGTCATCGTCATTCCAAAATGCAAACATGCAACTGACCCTGCCAAAGGGCACGTATCTCACCTTTCATGAAGCTCATCTCATGAGCGGTATTACAAATTTTTAAGGGAGAATTGATAATAAATACCAAAAAATAAAATTAATTGGGAAAAGGTACTAAAGCCAAAGATAAAACACTCAATGACCAAGCTAAAAATTTTTTTTAGGAAATTATTCATGTAAAGTTACAAAAATGCCCCTAAACATTTAAAAAAATTAAATCAGGAAAACTTCGGACCTCATCCCTAACTCCATCAAACTAAAAATTTGGGAGAAAAAGAAGAAAGTCTGTGTCAAAGTTGAACTCCATCGAAGATGGAGAACGTGTCACTGGTGAGCATTCTGATTGAGAACAAGTAAACGTTAGTTGTCGGTGAACTTGGAGGAGTTGACATGCTCTGCTCGCTAAATCTTTTGAACCAAGTACCAAATTTTTTGATTTCTTGGATTCGCTAACCTTGTAGCCTTTTTGATCTATCAAGGAAGGGATTTAAGTATGGGAAGATCATATACAGCCTAAAGCTGATCATAAAGGTACTAAAGGGGAGCTTGCGATTTGCATATCAGCTTGTGATGATGTGGGGTCCTCTGTAGATACATCAATTAGTATAATAAAGCATTCTTGATTCTTTTGACTTTCTTGTGAATTGATGAAAACTATTTGAGATTTATGGACATATGTGGGGTTGGTTGTAACACCCTATCTCCTAACACCTCCAGACTTGACCAAAACTTCGAAACTTAACCAAACACAACCCCAATACCTTAAAAAAGCGGAAACGACTTCTAAAACACCAAAAATGGGGCTGGGGGTTGCGGCCGCTATAGTACCGCCACGGCTCCGGCCTCCCCTGTTTCTCCATCACTTCTGGATTCACTTGCACTGCGGCCTGAACTCTAGAGCCACGGCGCCCTAGGCTGATATGCCATATCAGTAACTTTCATACTCCGGGGTGAACTTCCGACGAGCATAAATTTATGCTCCGACCTCTGATTGACTTAATTCCAACTCCTACAAGTTAATCTAGACCCAATATAGCCAGAGACACCACTTATACCTCAATCCAACTCTGTATGGAGATTCTGAACCCTCGACACCGTTTTGGCCACTTATTGACCAAAACTCACCACTAACCACATCCAATTGCCACCAAAGGCAAATTGACACTCTAAAACCATTCATACAGGTTCAAATCCCCTAAACCAACTTGACAAAAAGGGTTACAGGCCCTGAACCATAGCAACAAGGCCCAAAACTACTATGGGCTCACAAACACCAACATACATACTTTTGAACATCCAAAACCACACAACCATACATACAACATACATAATCCATACAATTCATACCTTATCCAAATATTCATTACAAACCATTCTATCCTACTTAGTACAAGATACAATATCCAACATAACAACCACTATATAGACTATTCCCACATACGTAGCTATTCCTGCATCTTCTTCGGACTAGTGCCAAAACCGTCACCTGAAAGGTTAGTCATGGGAGAGGGGTGTGAGACAATGTCTCAGTAACTGGGGAAAAACACATACACATATATATATTCCATACAACTCATGAATGCAATGTGTAATGAATGGTATGCATGTCTCCCTCGAACACAGCTAGAACCACGGGCTGTCGTCATGACAGGATATTTCGTATAGGTAACTCCCTCCCAACAGTCGGTGAAGACTGATTCCGGGACATCACCAAGCTTACCTCTCATTACTGCACCAGGCCAAAGGTAACACTAACGTTCGGACCGTGGCTCTCATTCCCCTGGACCACCTTGAATTGGTGGTGATTTAAGGAAGGTGCAGTCCTTTGCCACTTGGCTCCCCTGGCCATAGGGGAGGCTTTAGCGACAGGGATTCCATCCTTACCCTCCCTAATCATATATTATATCATATCATCTTTACCACCAAAACCACCATATATCACAATCTCACAATGTCATGTGATGATGCTCATGTATCATCATATACTCATCATCATCATCATATCACAATGTCATGTATGCATCATGTCAGTATCGTCATCATAATCATCATAGTCATCTTCATCATCATAATCATCACAACTATCAACTAGCTGTGTGCATACCACGATATATATATAGAAAACCGTACACACAACACACCAATATCGTGGTATGAAAGAAACATGCATATAGACATAAATATACATACTAATATACAATACAATACAAATAAACAAACACCCGGCTACCTCAACTGTCATTACCACACGCATACGAGTTCCACAAGCTTCCTTGAACTGTTCAATACATGTGAACCCTTCTTGATAGCTAACAACCTTCACAACACCATAATTCTTTCATTAACACAATGTACCCATAAACCAAACATCACAATTCAACCATATTAACCTAACCCAAGGTTCCAACATCCTTTTTATGCATCAATAAGCTCTTAGGGATCACTCAAACACTACACAATCTCCTACACTTCGGATTCCCAAGAGCCCTAACCAAGAACAACCTAGGGTTAAGCTCTAAACACGTATAATCCCTTCAAAAATCACATCCAAACAACAATGATGCCAAAACACACTTTCTTAACCCTATTTCATCTATTTCAATCGGTGGATTTCATCCGAAACCAGAAATCCAACCTCAATACTGAAAATCCCAAACTCTAACCGAAGAAAATGGAGATGGAGGAGTATAGAACACTTACCAAATTGAATCCAAGCTCTTAAGGTCCGAAAATCACTCCCAATAGCCAGAAATAGTAAACCCTAGCTCAGCTCCTAGTGGTCTTCCTCAGTTTCCTCCATTTCTTTCTTTCCCGATCATCCTAAATGATCCAGATTTAAACAAATTTCTCGATCCTCGCTGCAGCCTCAGCATGCCTCGTTGCGACTCCACCCAGTTCATCCGGAACAACGCCACTGGAATGGTTATCACCGCGGCAGCCATGCCTCTCGCCGCGGCGTGGAGCTCTTCCAGACTCCACTTGAGCCTTCCTTCGTCCTATTTCCTCCGATCCTGAACATAATGCCAAGAAAAATAATATGAGGGGTGTTACATTGGTTGTTTTTGGTAGGCCTTTGGTGCTGGAAAGATTGTTATTGGTGCTTTGACTTATAATTTCATTTGAATAGTGTAAAATGAACCTGGATTAACCTATGGTCGCTTGCTAAGTGTCATTCGTATTATGATCAGGGGAGCCAAAGTTGGCATAGTTGCCTTAAATGGTCCAACTATTTCACTGCTAAATAAAATGTCATCAAGATGTTTGATAAAATGTCTAAAAGAGACTCACTTGCTAGAAGGTCATTTACTGTTGGCCTCATAGTCTCCTTTACTATGTTATTTCACCAAAACTTGTCAAATTTTGTGGGTGATTATAATTAAGGCTATATGTGTGTGTACCCTTCTAGCTATAGATTTGTGTAGTTGCTCTAGTTGTTATCCAATTGTTTATTCAAGAAGGTGTTGCATGATTGGATAATATTCAAGAATGATGTTTATCTTATATACTATGCATTTTTTCTCTTAAATTTATGACAGATCACTGATAAGCTTGAGGTTTTTCCTAGCATTAAATGTTGTGTGCCATATGAAGAAGTAATCAAGCATGGTGGGATGAAGTTATGTCATGGGCAAATAAAGAACAACCAAGGAAGCAGGGAAGAAAAGTGCAAAGATAGTCCCTCTATTGCTAATAAGTGTCACACCCAAAAATGTAACGCGGATGACGGAGGAAATGAGAAAATGAAGAAAAAGAGGGAAAATTGGCCTTCATGATGGAGACTGATTTTAAGAGGAGTTGCAACCAAAATTTTAAGGAAGATTTTAGAAAACCAAAATAAAAAGGAAAGGAGGATCTGTGAATCAGAGTTGAGTTTGAGAGTACGATTATGAGTAGGGAAGGTGTTAGGCACCCCCACAATACCTGTTCCTAAGAATGGTTACCTTAAGTTAATCATCCAATTTTTATGGTTTTTAAAAATTATTTTGATTGCCTTTAATCATTCATATGCAAAATTAAGTATAAAAATAAGAGAAAATGTAAAAATGAAAATAAAGGATAAAATGAAAATATGAGAAGTTGGGAAAACAAAATAAGAAAAATATTATTTATTTACAAGAGCGGACTTGACCTAGAATTAGAGTCTGGGACCTACGTACCTTGTGATAGGGATCAAAATTGACGTAGTTTGGAGTAAAAATGCATGTCACTAAGTTGATATTTTTATTATATATATAGATATTGAAAAGAGAAGTTTGGAAAATGAATTATCATTCCGCAAATAAAATAGTTGTCAGAATCAATAGTTGTATTTTAATTTGCAAAAAATAGTTTAATTTCCATACCTTATTCTTATCATTCATTTCTTTTATCATTTTCTAAAAAAAGAGAGAATATATGTTTTTTTCTTTAATTTAAAAGATATGATTAAAATCGTGCATTATCTTGAATATTTTATTTTTAACTTCCAAAGGAAAAGTTTGAAGACAATTTTATTTTTTTGTTTTTCAAAATAAAATCAACTAGCTTATGTGGTGACTTTATTACTCACAATCTGCTGATTGATACCTAAATACCCACGATGGTGCCAACGAGGTAAAAGGCATAAAAGACAAAAAGCTTGAAAGAAAACAAATAGTTTTGCACAAATTATGGAAATAAATAGGATCCGCTTAAAACATATTTATTTATTTAAAAGAAAAACATTGAGAAGAATTTAAAATGTGATTATTACATAAATTTCTAAAGAGAAATAACCAGTATATGTGGTGATTTAATCACTCATAAGTTACTGATCGATACTTAAATACTCACGGTAATGCCACTTGAAGTATAAAGGCATAAAAAGGCTTAAGAAATAAAATTGGAGAAAATAAACTTTTTCTTGTTTTATTGTAATGACACATTTTTATCTTATAAAGAAAAGCAATAAAAAGGGATTTAAGATATGACTATATTTTTTATTTTTTATTTACTATAAAATATGAAAACAACTTTATTTTTACAAAATAAAATCAACTAATTTATGTGGTGACTTTATCACTCATAATCCACTGATTGATACCTAAATATTCACTGTGATGTCACTCGAGGTAAAAGGCAAAACAAAAAATTTGAAAGATAAAATTGTGATAATAAAATTTTTTTTTGCATAAATCATTTTTACTTTCTTATATTAAATTATAAAAATGAAAAGGCCATTGGAATTTTTTCTTTCTTTTTTTTTTCTTTAAAAGGAATTCAAGGTGGAATTACTACATTAATACAATATTTTTCTTCCTAAAATCAACTTTACAACCAATTGACTAGCAATTGTGGTATTGTCACTCAGAGGGTAAAGGCAAAAAAGAAAAGTTCAAAGTAAAGGGCTTTTATTATAATTATTTTACCATTTATTTATTTGTTTATTTCACTATTATTTATTATTTTTTATATTTTAATTTTAATAAAACAAGCCATTGATACCCAAAAATATTAAAAATTTAAGACGTTGTCAATATAAATAACATGGTGACTCCTCACTCATGGCACTCTTGACTAACACCTTATATGTATACGGAGACTTAGTCCCTCGTGGCAAACTCAAAAAATTATAATAATAACGAATAATTATAAATAAATAAATAAATAAGAATCAACTTAAAATAAACATATGTAAAAAAGAAACACGAGTGAGGACCATCGTTTGTGACATATGTAGGGATTGAGGTAAATTAGACCTATACCCCCATTTCATCTGACAAGTGGACAAACCATGGGTAGCTTGGACTTAATAGCTTTGACTGAATAACCGTGGAAACAACACAAATTCAGGTCGGTTTTGAATCTCTTTCCATGCTAAAGTCTCTTCTCAACACTTAGGTTAGCAAACAGATTTTTTTCATTTAAAAAAGAAAAGAAAAAGAATTCATGTGATAACTTTCATGTTTAGACTAGATCCTACAATTGTAGCTACCAAGCATGAGACTCCCAAGCTACATCATAGTCATATGACCACATTTTAGTTCAACATGTAAAGTACACATTCAGCAATCAATCCTCCACGGTTTACATGGGAAATCAAGGTCATATGGTCTATTTGTAAATCCAATCAAATCTAAGAGAAGGACATGAGCAAATAGTTCATTTATGAGCTGGAAACAACAATCACATGAATGTATCCAGCACAGAAGATTTATGTGGGAAACCAAAAACATATGGAGCATTCTTCATGCTTAAACCATTTAGTGTCAGCCCTTCAAAGCCTAAGCCATAACATAGTTAAAACCAGATTTTTCCCATAGAAAACATATTCACATGATTAGCTTTGAACCCAAAGTTGAACAACACCATGCAGCAATTAACATAAGGTCCCTTTTTATTTATTTTTCTTTATGGAAGATATAATAATATAATAACTTTTAAAGTTTAATCTGCAGTCTATGCATATAGGGAGAGCAAACTATAAATATATGACTATCTCCCTTGAACTCAAACCCAAGTCTATATGTCACAAGAAAGGAACATTTCCATTAGGTGTTGCATAGATCCAAAGTTGCAAATCATACATTTGACTCTTACTAAGCTAGTCACCACATTTTTATGTAAGTTACATCACACAACTGCCAAAATCAATAGCTAAACACCCAAAGTTCTTTACAGTAGAATCTACATATAAACTCTTGTGAATCCCATTGAAAAGGAAAAGATATTCAAAATCAACCCCCTACATTTGGTCTATTAGTTTTCTTATTACATAGAATCGGACTCATTACCTTAGCCTTGAATCCACAACAGAAAGAAGAAGACAAAGAAAAAAACAAAACAACTTTGATGAACTATTGCAGTACTCAGGCTAAACTTACTACTAAGATTCATTCCAGGGGCCACTGGCATCAAAGATAAACAAGCACATGATTAGAACTCAACTCCTGTGACCATTAACATCAACACAAATCCTCTGGGTTATAGATAAGCAAGAGAAACACAGAAACTATATCGCATAGCTAATATAGTCATGAGTTTTTAATAGTGAATCAAATGAGCAAAATGTATTCCCAGTCATTGTTTTCCAAAAAAACAAAGCAAACTAGGCCAAAAGGAATAAACAAAAGATAAGGAAGCCTAGCATTCATCCTTGTCATTTCAACAAGATAACAACAACAAAATAGACTCCAGACTCAGTGGTTCATGCAAGAGAATTTCATGATAGAATGAGAAAATTTTATACCAAGCTAATGCCTTTGCCACATGAATTTCAACTCCTCTTGTGTTCATGGTGTTCGGTAACTTGAACTTGGCTTGCAACCTTCCTTCCTTAATCACTTCTTCCAATTCAGATTTTGAGCATCCTCTTCCTGTTCCCTCTCTCGGTTACTTTTCTTTTGTTTAGAGCTCTACCCTTAGACCCCTTACCACTTTCCTTTTGGTGTTCTTTTCTCAATTTCCTAGGGTTTCCTCTAGGTTTTTTTTGTGTACTCAGCCCATTGTCATCCAAATTCCCTTGCTTTTTATCCTTTCATGGGATCAATGCGAGTGGAGAAGAGTAGAAATTGTAGAAATTAGTTAGAATTAGTTTTAGGTAATTAATATTTTGTAATCGGGTAGTTATTATATGATTTTGTCTTTAGATTTTCTTAGGCCAGATTTATATCTTTTGTTTTGGGTTTTGTATTATAAATTGGCCTAGACATTTGCAAGTCAGTGGGTGTTAATACTCAATAAAGATACGCTATGTTTTACTCAACTAAGGTTTACAGAAACCCTAATACGTGATCCCTACTTTGGCATCCCTTCGTTCCCAATTTCACACCCTTCAATCCATGCATCCCTCTGCCATTTTCGTGCCAAATTCGTGGACCTCCAAATACTTCCTCACCTCCACTACATGGTTGTACCCAGTATATAGGAGTGGAAAGAAGTAATTTTTCATTTCTGCGCCTTCTTCACTTTTCTTCTCTCACCCACGCTTGAACCCAAACCTGGTCCTCTACCTCACTCCCATGCTCATGCTCTGCCTCAATTTGGCTCTACTCTAAGCTCCCCCTGTCACTTTGCCCAAGCTTTCTCCATGTCCCAAGCTCCCTTCATGTCCCGAGTGCCTGAGCCCTAAGGCTCCTTTTCTCCCCTTCGTAACTTCGTACCTAAGTCCCCCTGCCTTGCATGCCTAAAGGACACATGAGCTCTACCCTTGGTTTCCTAGTCTGAGCCCTAAGGGCTACCTCTATTTCTCTCAGAGGCTCCCTCTGTTTTGTCCACGAGCCCCTCCCAATTGGGCTCATGGATACTTGGGCTGAAATGCTAATTAGCATTTCAAGCCAAACATATATATTTTATTTATTTTGTTATTATTGACTATTTTTTGTTTTTTATTTTATTTATTATTTTTTTAATTTTTTAATTTTTTTTATTATTTTTTAGTGTTTAGATTTTGAGATTGGAAGATTGGGCTACCTACATTCAACCCAAATTCCATTCTAACTCTATTTTTCTTTCTTTTTCTTTTGTCTTTTCTCTTTTTTTTTAATTTATTTATTTATTATTTTTTATCCCTTATTTTATTATTATTATTATTTTTTTTATTCATTTTTGGTTTTAATGTATAAAGTCAGGACAAAATATAGTGTTCACAATGAGGTTCTAGGCGTAGGAATAGGATTGGAAGTTATTCCTTTAATGTATGCCATAGATATTAAAACTAAGTCGTTAATATTAGAAACTATGATATGATGTATGGTAATACCATTTTACAGATGTCTTCATGTATAGATATTAAACATTTATTGCTTGTTGGTAATCTAATGTATATTAAGAATATTTAAGTTTTATGACAATGTAATATTTTGAGATAAATTAATGTATTTTATCTTGCTTTTGTATATTTAGTTTATATATCTCCACTTCTTATTGCTTTATCTTTTGCACACAAAATGGACTAATTCTGATCCCAATTATGCTGAAAAAGGGTCAACCGTTCATAAATTTGAACTTAAAATATTAGAATTTTTGGTTAACTATTTTTCTAAGATATTGAACACGGCTCACATTAAATTTGCATAGCTAGTGTTGAAGAATTGAAAAACAGTTGACCACTTCTATTTTATAATTTCATATACGTAAACTGCTAGTCGACCATTTTTATTGGTTTGTCCACAAAGGTCAACACATCTTGTTCATATGCAATGCTAACCCAACTTATTTTGAAAAATGGTTAACCATTCATTAATTTAAACTTAAAATGTCAGAATTTTTGGTAAACTATTTCTCTAAGATACCGAATCCAACTCGCATTCGGCAAAATACATCTACATTACCTTGAAAATTTTCTAAGTTATCTTACACATTTTCTAAGTAGTCTTGGAAATTCTATCAACTGCTAAAAGATTCTACGTTACTTTGGAAATATTCTAAATTATCTTGAACTTTTTCTACGCAGCCTTGGAAATGAGTGTGGACCATATAACTTGAAAAAATTTTATGGGACATAGAGTTCAATTGGGTTATGGAGTGAAAAGTTCTACATTAGTTTGGAAATCTTCTAAATTGCCTTGGAAATTTTCTATTCCCCTTTAAAAATTCTTTTATTTGGAAAAAAAATTCTACACTACCTTGAAAATTTTCTAAGTTACTTTGTATATTTTCTAAGTACCCTTGGAAATTCTATCAACGGCAAAAAAATTCTACACTACCTTAGAAATTTTCTAAGTTACCTTGCACATTTTCTGAGCAATTTTGAAAATTTTATTAACTACAAAATGATTCTACATTATCTTGGAAATATTCTAAGATTCTTTGCACATTTTCTAAACAGTCTTGGAAATAAATGTGGATCATGTAACTTATAAAAGTTCCATGGGACATTGGGATAAATAGAATTATTGGGTAAAATATTATATATTGACTTGAAAATTTTCTATATTGCCTTGAAAATTTTCTAAGTACCTTTGAAAATTTTATCAAGTGCACAAAAATTCTAAACTACCTTAGAAATATTTTAAATTACCTTGCATATTTTCTAAAAGGCTTTAGAAATTCTATCAACTGTAAAAATAATTCTACATTGCCATGAAAATATTCTAAGTTGCCTTGCATATTTTCTAGGTAGTTTTAAAAATTTTATCTACTACAAAAAAATTTCATGTTACCTTAGAAATTCTAAATTGCTTTGCACATTTTCTAATAAGACTTGGATATGAGTATGGGCCATATAATTTGGAAAAATTCCATATGATATGAGGTTCAATATGATTATGAAGTAAAAATTCTATGTTGGCTTAAAAAATTTCTACATTGTCTTGAAAATTTTCTACTCCCCCTAGAAATTCTATCATTCAAAAAAACATTCTACACTAGTTTGAAAATTTTCTAAGTTGCCTTGCACAATTTCTAAGCACCCTTGGAAATTCTATCATCTAGAAAAAAATTCTACACTAGTTTGGAAATATTCTAAGTTACCTTACACATTTTCTAAGTGGCCTTGGAAATTTTATCAACCACAAAAAAATTCTACATTGCGTTGAAAATATACTAAGTTGCCTTGTACATTTTCTATGTAGCCTTGAAAATGAGTGTGGGCCATATAACTTGGAAAAATTCCATAGGTCATGGGGTTCAATTGGCTTATGGAGTGAAAATTTCTACATTAACTTGAAAATTTTCTACATTGTCTTGGAAATTTTCTATACCCCCTTGGAAATTCTATCATCTAGAAAAAAAAATTCATACTAGTTTGGAAATTTTCTAAGTTGCCTTGTATATTTTTTAAGCACCTTTGGAAATTATATCAACTACAAAAGAATTTTACACTGCATTGGAAATTTTCTACCTTAAAACAAAGTAGAATTTTGGAATTTTGAAGGAAAATTAGAATTTTTTTGGAATGATTTCAGAAAATGTGCAAATAAAACTTGAAATTTTTTATGCTTAACCCAAATTGACCCCTAGGAGATGTGGCACTCCCTCAACTTAGAGCACCAACAATCATTTCCAAGTTATAGTGGAAAATTTCCAAGGTTTGATAGAAAATTTACAAGGCGGCTCTAATTTTTTTGCACTAGAATAGAACCTCCAAGGCATGTTAGAAAATTTTCAAGGAAAAGTAGAATATGTGCAAATCATGGTAAAGTTTTTCTCACTATGGTAGAATTTCCAAAACTAATTAGAATTTTTTGGAATAATTTTAGAAAATGTGCAAGTTGAACTTGAAATTTTTTATGTTCAACCCAAATTGACCCCAAGAGAGTTGGCACTCCCCCAAGTTAGATCACCATCAAATTATTTTCAAGTCATGATAGAAAATTTCCAATGGAAAGTAGAAAATTTATGAGTCATGATAGAATTTTTCTCACTCTAATAAAATTTCCAAGACAAATTAGAATTTTTCTCACATGTGAGTTATCATTTCCTCAAGTTACATAGCGCATAATAATTTCCAAGTTCAAGTAAAAAATATCTAATTAAAAGCAGTTAATATGCAAGGCATGATTGAATTTGGTATGGTCCTAGAATTTCAAGGCCCATTATAATTTGTGGTTGACCACGAATTTCCAACTACAAGAGAACAGTCACCCAAAAACCATGTCACTTGACCCGGTATAACACCCCTCATGTTATTTTTCTTGCCTTTGTGTTCAGGACCAGAGAAAACATGACGGATGAAGGCTCAAGTGGAGTCTGGAAGAACTCCACGCCACGGCGAGAGGCAGGGCTGCCGCAGCAAGAACCTTTCCAATGGCATTGTTCCGGATGAACTGGCGGAGCCGCGGCGAGGTGTACTGGAGCCGCAGCGAGAGTCGGGAAATTTGTTTAAATCTGGATCATTTCAAACGAACGGAAAAGAAAGAAACAGAGGAAACCGAGGGAGACTGTGAGGAGCAGTGCTAGGGTTCGATATTTCCAGTGTTTAGGAGTGATTTTCGGATCTCAAGAGCTTGGATTTAAGTTGGTAAGTGTTCTCTACTCCTCTCTCTCCATTTTTCTTTGATTGAAGTTTGGGATTTTCGAGGTTAAGGTTGGATTTCCAGTTTAGAGTGAAATCCACCGATTGAAATGGATGTTTTGAGGTTAATGATGTGTGTTATGGTATTTTTGTTGCTTGGATGTGAGTTTTGAAGTGTGTATGTACGATTTGAGCTTAACCCTAGGTTGTTTTTTGTTAGAACTCTTGGGAATCCGAAGTGTATGTGGTTATGTAGTGTTTGAGTGATCCCTAAGAGTTTATTGATGCATGAAAAGAGTATTGGAACCTTGGGTTAGGTCAATGTAGTTGAATGGTGATGTTTGGTTATATGGTGCATTGTGTTAATGGAAGAATTGTGGTATTGTAAAGGTTGTTGGCTAATCGAGAGGGGTTCATGTGTGTTGGACAGTTCAAGGAAGCTTGTGGAACTCGTGTGCGTGTTGTAACGACAATTGAGGTAACCAGGTGTTTGTTTATTCGTATTGTATTGTATATTGGTATGTATATTTATGTATATATATATGCATGTTTCTATCATACCATGATATTGATGTGATTGTGTGTATTGTTTTCTATGTATCGTGGTATGTACACAGCTAGATGATAGCCATGATGTTTATGATGATGATGATGATGATTATGTTTATGATGATAATTTTGGCATGACATGGCATGATGCATACATATGATTGTGATATAATGATGATGATTATACGATGATACATGAGTATCACCACATGGCATTGTGAGGCCTTGATATATGGCGGATTGGTTGGTGATGATGTGATGACGATATGATATGATGATATATTTTAGGGAGGATAAGGATAGATATATATATATATTTTAAGGAGGATAAGGATGGGATCCCTGCGGCTAAATCGCCTCCGATGGCCAGGAGGGAAAGGCGCGCAGTGGACTGCACCTTCCCTAAATCGCTGCCAATTCGTGGTGGGAAAGGGGAAGGAGAGCCACGGTCTGAACATTAGTATTACCTTTGGCTGAGTGCACTAATGGGAGGTGAGCTTGGTGATGTCTCGGAATCAGTCTTCACCGACTGTTGGAAGGGAGTTACCTATATGAAATGTCCTGTTATGACGATAGCCCATGGTTCTAGCTGTGTGCGAGGGAGACATGCATACCATTCATTGCACATTGCATTCATGAGTTGTATGGAATATATACATATATATGTATTTGTGTGTGGTTGTTTCCGATTACTGAGACATTGTCTCACCCCTCCCTCTCCCATAAACTAATCTTTCAGGTGACGGTTCTGGCACTGGTTCGGGGAAGACACGGGAATAGTTGTGTACATAGGAATAGTCTATGTAGAATGTGTACTTTGTATTTGTAACTGTGCCAAGTAAGATAGAATGGTTTGTAATGGATAAATGATATGGTTGAGGCTGGTTATGTATGTTTATGTATGTGGTATGGATGGTGGCATGGTTTTGGATGTTGAGAAGTCTGTATGTTAGTGTTAGTGAGCTCAGAGTGGCTTTGAGGCTTTGTTGGTTTGTTTAAGGGCATGTAGTCCATTTGGTCAAGTTGGGTTCCAAGGGGTCAAATCTCAGAGGAGTGGTTCCTTTGAGGTGAAGCCTCTTTGGACAGGTCGGTTTGGGGGTTTTGGACCTGTATGATTGGTCGATGAGCGTCCTTTTGCCTTCGGTGGCAATTGGAGGTTGTTAGTGGTGAGTAGAGGTGAACAAGTTGGCCCGAGCCCGATTGGCCCGGTCCAGCTCGACCACTTTCGGGCCAATCGGGCCGGGCTAACTTTCGGGCTGGGCCAGGGTTAGGGTCAGACACCCTAACCCCGGCCCAGCCCGAACTATATATATATATATAATTTTTTTAATTTCTTTCAATTATTTTATATATCTTAATTGATTTTGTAGGATTTTTATTCTTCATATATCTAATATAATACATTTACTATGTAAATATTATAAAAACATTTTAAGATTTTAATGTTTCAAATATTTTTTAAATTTTGAATTAGTTTTTTACCTTAATATTTATGTAAAAATAATGTATAATGGTTAAATATTCATAAATTTTGAAAAAATTATTTTTTTTCTAAGATTATGTTTTAAGAAAATCTATTTTTAAGTATAAATAAGTATATTTTTTATTATTAAATAATTATTTTTTATTTTTAAATTTTTTAAAATATATATATATAATAATATTGGGCCAGCCCGGAACTGGCCCGATATTGGCCTGAAGAACATCAGGCTGGGCATCGGGCAGGGGTCAAACCCGGCCCGGCCTGGCCCATGTTCACCCCTAGTGGTGAGTTTTGATCATCAAGTGGTCAAAACAGTGTTAAGAGTCCAGAATCTCCATATGGAGTTGGATTAAGGTAAAAATGATGTTTTTGGATAGATGAGGACTAGATTGACTTGTAGGAGTTGGAATCAAGTCAATCGAAGGTCGGAGCATAAAGTTATGCGTGTTAGAAGTTCACCCCGGAATGTGGAAATTGCTGATATGGGATATCAGCATGGGGCGCCACGGCTCCAGAGTCCAGGCCGCTGTGCCAATGAATCCAGAAGCAATATAGAATCAGGAGAGGCCGGAGCCGTGGTGGTACTATAGTGACCGCGGCCCCAACCCAGTTTTTGGTGGTTTTATGGTTGTTTCCGCTACTTTGAGGCATTGTAGAGTTGTTTTAAGGTATTGTGGGTTGTGTTTGGTTAAATTTTGAAGATTTTGGTTAAGTCAAGAGGTGTCAGGAGGTAGGATATTGCACCCGGCCCAAAAAAGTCCAATCCTAACCCAAGTCATTTCCAAAGAATAGTTGATCACTTCTATTTTATAACTATATTTACTAAAACCGTCAATCAGTCATTTTTAGTGGTTCGTCCACCAAGGTGCACACGTGTTGGACACGTCCAATGCTGACATAAGTTATTTCCAAAAAAAAATTGTTAACCACTTGCATTCTATACCTATGTTTACTAAAAGAGCCGGTCGACCATTTTAGTGTGGTTCATCCACCAAGATGCACATGTCTTGTGCACGTCCAATACTAACCTAAGTCATTTCCAACAATGGTTAACCACTTCCATTTTATAACTATATTTACCAAAACTGTCAGTCAACCATTTTTAGTGGTTAGTCCATCAACCATTTTACTTTGACTTGGAAATTTTACCAGAGTCAGAAAAATTCTACCATTACTTGTAAATCTTCTACTTTTCCTTGGAAATTTTCTACCACAACTTAGGGAGTTCCATGTCATTGAGTTCATTAGCTAAGAAAAAATGGTAAACCATAAAATTTCACCTTTTCAGTTCAAATTTGTGAGTGGTTAACCATTTTTAGAAATAAGTTGGGTCAGCATTTCATATGAATAAGACATTTAGACCTTTGTGGACAAACCAGTAAAAATAGTCGACCAATATATGAAGTTATAAAATAAAAGTGGTCAATTGTTTTCCAATTCATTAACACCAACTGTGCGAATCTATTGTGAGCAAGGTTTAATATCTTAGAGAAATGGTTAACTGGAAAATCTGACATTTTAAGGTCAAATTTATGACTCATTGACCATTTTTTGGCATAAGCTAGATCATGATTGGACATGACCAATACATTGGGACCATGATGGACAAATCATTTAAGCGATCCACTAACAGTTTCATGAAGTGTAGTTATAAGATGGGAGTGATCAGTCGTTTCTCCAAATTACAACATAACAAATTGTAAGTAAAATGAGATTGATAGCATGTGAAAAATGGTAAGCCACATTTGTCCCTATTGCTGAACAAAAGTATCCTATAATGATTAAACAGTTAACGTAGGAATGAGCACATTTAGTCAATTGTTCCTATTGCATAAACACCATCTTAAAAATCATCACATACAACTTAGGCACAATATGAGACCAATATATAAAATATTCTAGAAAGCATAAATTACACAATCTAAACATGTTATCATCAACCTAGGAATGCTATGTCTTCTTCCCTTACTTCTTCTTTTGCTCTTGCGGTGCCCATGCCAACACTTCATCCTGAACTTCATCTCTTACTGCCCTTAACGCTCAGTGCAATATTCTTTCTTAAATATATTTAACCCAGATACATATGATCTTTTCTCTCAACCTCCTTTCCTCTTCATTACATTCCTACCTCAATTTCAAGTGAATGAGTTTTTCACCAATTCTACCATAATGCACCAAACTCTAATCAACAATAACTTTATGGCTGACTGTAAAAACACATCATTGCTATTATAGTTAGATAACTCATTAGCTAATATTTCTGGATATCTCATTTGGATCACGACAGTAATTTGAATGAAAAAACACACAAGATAGCATATACAAAGACCTATCAACATATTTGAAGGACTATGATTTCAAGAACTATCCACATTATGATTTGAAGAACTATAATTTGAATGAAAATACACACAAGACCACATATACAAAGATCTATTAACATATATATATACATAGCCTTAATTATGATCACCCACAGAAATTGACAAACTTTGGTGAAATAACATAGTAAAGGAGACTTTGAGGTCAACAATAAGTAACCTTCTAGCAAGTGAATCTCTTTTTAGACATTTTATCAAACATCTAGCAGGCATACTCGAAAAGAAGTAATAGAACTCGAACTTAAGACAACAATCATTGAGCATACAACTCAGAACAGCAAGCATTGAGTTAGATGAATACTTTGTAAGTACCAGATGCAGGGAAGAAGTTAAAGTTGAGACTTAGATGAAATTAAATGGGTATTCAAATGTAAACCCAACTTTAACAATTTCATATTGTGATTAAGAAAAGGGCACACCTGAAATAGATGACTAATGACGCAAATATCAGCACTTTACGCTATGTCACCTCCTCTCAATGTAAATATTTTCACTAGATGCAAATAGGTAAACCATGAATGTCAAGCCTCCGAAGTCTCCTATGTTCCTTACCACCTCTTCACTATCGATGCAAATCTCAACTTCACCAGTGACGTCACCTCCTTCACCTTCGACTTCGAGATCAAGGCTTCACCATGGCTATCATCCTCTTCCCCAAAATGACTATCATTTGCAGTGCAAATCTCCCCTTGTGTGTGTAATTTTTTTCCCTAAATTTCAAGGGTAATTTTGGTCACTTCACATCACTTTTTTATTCCGATTTTCATTTTCATTGTTGCTACAGTGTGCATGTCCCATTTCCCAAATACTTCTATATTTTGGTATTTATTCCCAATTCTCCCAATTTTTTATAGATTATATTATTAATATTGATATATATACACACACACATGAATATATATATATATATTGAAAATATTATTTAATTTATGTTTTTAATTCAAGGAAGAATGACATTTATGGATCAAAACTTTGAATTAATGTCACAACTTAATTCCTTAACACAATTTGATTATTAAATTATCTAAATACTCTTCATGAAATGGCAATGTCAAATGACTAAAAAAAAGTATCAAAACCTTAGTCTAAGAGTGTTGAATTCCTAAAGTTAAGTATCAAATAATATGGGTAAACAATTATAATTGGTGAGTGAAATTTCATTTCTCGTGTAAAATGGAGAAAGATTAATGTCAAATCCTAGAATAATAGGATTAAATGATTGACGAGAAATGTCAAAAACTAGGTGTGAGACTCTAATTCTAGTGAGTATAAACTATTTAGTGTAAAATAACTGTAGATTAGTGTCAAATCCTGAAATTTAAATATCAAATTGTTGAAAATGAGTGTCAAACATTTGACATGACAATCAGACTTTTTAAAATGAAAGTCATACTTCGAGTTTTTGACACTCATCATCAGTCATTTGACAGTAATCTTTCATTATTTTACACTGAGAAATGAAATTTTACTCATCAATTACAATTGTCAACCCATATTATTTGATATTTCACTTAAAAAAATTTGACACTTTACACCTAAGTTTTAACACTCGTCTTTAACTATTAGACACTAGCATTCCAAGAAGAGTATTTAGATCATTTAATGGTCAAATTTTGTTCAGTTTAGGACTATAGGCTTTTCTTTTATCAATTTAGAATATTTGAATTCTTAAGTGGCATTAATTTAAAGTTTTGGTCCCTAAATATCATTCTCCCTTAATTCAAACTAGATTTTTCTCCCCTGCAGCAAAAAATGTAAGGGACATTTTATTTAATTCTAAAATATTTTAAATTCAAAAAGGATTTCATCACTTATTTTCCCACCCCAAAAAAAATTAATATCAAATTATATTAATTAAAATTAATATAGATTTGGAAAACAAAAGTTAATTAATTAGTGAAAAACAATAAAAAAGAAATTAAAATTTAAAAATTGGCAAAAAAAGACATTGATATGAAGTGATATTAATTTAATTTAATTTAACTGAAATTAAGAAAATAAAAAATGAACAATTAGCAAAAAAAAAAAAGAGAAAGGAAGGGCACAGAGCCCAAGTAAGGTGAAGCTACATTGTTTGACTAATACACAGTAAGGCTCCACCATATTTTTAATTATTATTGATTTAATGTAATTTTTAATTTAAAATTTAATAATCATTGATATTACAATATTAATTTTAAAAAGAATTATCTATGTCATTAAATTTTTTGGATTTTATTTTATTAATATTTGTTAAAGTTATAAGCTATTATTAACTTTTGAAGAGAAAATTCCAATTTATCATGAAGAAAGACATTTCCAAAAAGATACCATAAATTTGTAAAATTTCAATAGCTACTAAGATATCAAAATGGAATTAAAATAAATTGGGAAATATTGATTTTGCCCCTGCTATCTTGTTTCTTGATTTGTATGTATTATCCTTGCACATAATTCTTGCTAATCTTTTTTATATCATTTCAATTTTATTGGATGTCCCCAAAGAAACTTGCTATTCTATTTCTAATTGAAGTTCATCTATTTCCAATTAATCCTCATATATTTCCAACACACCAATACCTATTGCCAACTGATACTCACTTATTCTCCAATAAATCCTCACATATTCCCAACTTTAACCTAGGGATAAAATCAACATTTATCTGTGCATTTTAATTTCAGTTTGATATCTTAGTACTTATTGAGAACTCTATAAATTCATGTATGATTTTTAAAAGATCTTGCCTCCACCGTATTTAAGTGAAAATTTCCCTATTTTGAACATATATAATAAATATATTATATATAATCAAATTCATCTATTGCTATTTATTTATTCTTTATTAATGTAAAATTAATATAAAACTAAATTGTCAATAATAATTATTCACTTATTTTTTATTAAAATAACTCTTTTTGTCGAATTAAAATAACTTTATAAATACAACATTTTTTTCTTTTTCTGTTTTTACCAATTGAATTTAGAGGATTGGATAAAACCACTTAAGGTGAGTGGTAACATACTTCTTTTTTTTTTTTTGTCATTGATAACATACTTCTTCAAACTATACAAATTTATATTTTTAAGAAAATATTGAATAATATTTTTAATTTATATTAATTTATAGAAATAATTCAATATGTCTTGTATTTAAGATTAAGGTTAAATTTTAAAATCATGTTATAATATCATCAATCTTTGTTCGATAGGTATAGATTAATATTTGGAAAAAGTAATCATCTAGTCCTTATACTTTACATTGATTTTCAAATAGGTCCTTACAGTTTATGTTTTTTCAACAAACACCTTCCAAGTTTTCAATTTTAGAGGAGTAAATCCTCACATTAAACTGGCGTTTGCACAAAAGACCTTAAGAGGTCTAGGTGGCAAAAACGAAGTTAATTTTTTAAGCTATATTTGGTTGGAAATTTTTTAAAGGGAGGGGAGGGAATTGGAGGGGATTAAATCACCTCCCTTTACTTGGCTAAAATATTGGAGGGGATTGGGGGGAATTTAATTCCCCGCAATCCTCTTCCCCACCCCTTTATAAATTTCCCCAAAATTGAGATTTTTTTGGGGGAAATTGAGTAATTATAACTCAATCCTCTCCAATCTCCCTCAATCTCTTTCTGAACCAAATAATATTGGCTCAGAAACTTAAACAAAACTCAAATGATATAAAACTGTGTTTTTTTCTCTTTGATGATCCATACAAGGGAAAGTGGCCTCCTTTTTATACTAGTTTCCAGAGGCACAAAATGCTGCAGAGTTTAATGGAATTTGATGGCAATTATTGAGGGGGGTTATGGGAGAGGGAGTTACATGGATGGATTACAAAGGTTACACGGCGGAGGGGTTACATGGTGACATAATTGTGAACCGTTTCATTCTCCCCAAGTTGGACGAAACTCACCCTCAAGTCCAAGTCAGCATCATCATCCAAATGTGGTGACAAGTTAGTAACATTGAAAGTGGCAGAAACTCCATAAGCACCTGGCAATTCAACCTTATAAGCATTGTTGTTGATCTTTTGTATAATCTTGAAAGGGCCATCAGCTCTAGGAGACAACTTGGCATTTGATTGTTTAGGAAAACGCTCTTTTCTTAGATGTATCCAAACCAAGTCTCCCACATTAAAGATCTGTTGCTTCCGATGCTTGTCTCGCTGTGTCTTGAGTTTGAAATTCTGCTTTTGGATTCTTTCACGTACTTGTTCATGCAACTTCTTGATTTCCTTAGCCCTTTGATCTGCATCAGAACTATACTGCTGCTTATCAAGTGAAGGGGTTAAGTCTAGTGGACTAAGGGGACGAGTGCCATAAACAACTTCAAACGGACACTTCCCAGTTGCTTGATTAACATAATTATTGTAGGCAAATTCAACTTGAGCAAGAATGAGGTCCCACTGCTTCAAATTCTTCCCTACGAAACTTCGAAGAAGATTTCCCAGAACTTTGTTAATAGCTTTAGTTTGGCCGTCTATCTGTGGATGGCCAGCGCTGCTAAATTGGAGCTTAGTTCCCATCTTCTTCCATAACGTCCTCCAAAAGTGGCTCAGGAACTTAACATCATGATCAGAAGTAATAGTTTTTGGAATTCCATGGAGACGAACAATCTCTTTGAAGTACAAATCTGCAACTTACACCGCATCATTGGTCTTTTGACATGGAATAAAATGGGCCATCTTCAAAAATCGATCCACAACAACCATGATGGAATCTTTTTGCCTCTGTATTCGGGGAAAACCAAGAACAAAATCCATGCTCACATCTTCCCACGGCGCTTCTGGAACCGGCAGTGGCATGTATAATCCTGTATTTTGTCCTTTCTTCTTAGCCAAATGACATATTCGGCATTGCTGTATATGCCGGTTGACATCTGGTTCAAGTCTTGGCCAATAGAAATTCTCTTTGACCAGATCAACTGTCTTGTCTCTGCCAAAATGACCAGCTAATCCTCCATCATGAGCTTCCCAAATTATCACCTCTCTCAACAAACCCTGAGGAATACATAGAGTTTTACCTCGGAATAAAAACTCATCATGTCGGCAATACTGGTGGAATGATTGATCAGCTGTAGCTTCCTGGAGAGATTTTGGAACTGGCCAGCTATTAATGGCTTCAACTTTACTTGGATCAACTCGAACACCTTCTGCGGTGATGATGTACCCCAAGAAAACAACTTCATTGGCGAGAAAGATATACTTCTTTAGATTGGCAAAAAACTTTTGGTCTCGCAGTACTTGCAAAACTTGCCGTAAGTGATCAAAGTGTTCTTCCTGACTCTTGCTGTAAATAAGAATGTCGTCAAAGTAAACAACAACAAATTTGCCAGTGAAGGGTCGTAATACCTGATTCATCAGGCGCATGAATGTGCTAGAGGCATTGGTTAGTCCAAAAGGCATCACATTCCACTCATACAAGCCATCTCTTGTCTTGAAGGCGGTCTTCCATTCATCTCCTGGAAGAATCCAAATTTGGTGATACCCACTACGAAGGTCAATCTTGGAAAAAATAGTGGCACCATGTAGCTGGTCTAACATGTCGTCAAGCCGGGGTATCGGAAACCGATACTTAATAGTAATTTTGTTAACGGCTCAACAATCGATGCACATTCTCCAACTCCCATCTTTCTTGGGTACTAGCAGAACAGGTACAGCACAAGGACTAACACTTTCCTGAACCAGCCCTTTCTTTAACAGCGATTCAACTTGTCGCTGGACTTCGGTATGTTCCTGAGGACTCATCCTATAAGCAAGCTTGTTAGGAATGATTGCTCCTGGAACAAAATCAATGGCGTGCTATATGTCTCGCATGGGTGGCAACCCGGGTGGTATCTCATCAGCTATCACCTCTGGAAACTAGTATAAAAAGGAGGCTACTTTCCCTTGTATGGATCATCGAAGAGAAAAAAACACAGTTTTATATCATTTGAGTTTTGTTTAAGTTTCTAAGCCATTTTTGTATCAGAGCCTGGTGAGAGAGAGTCCAGAAGCCGAGAAGAGTGAGAGATCCGTCGAAAAAAAACCTGAAAATGAGCAGCCGCCGCCGCTGCTGCCGTCGAAATCCATTTCCGGTCATTTTTCAGGCAAACGGACATCACCATCGAGCTCAGAAGGCAGCAAAACCTCTGGCTGGAGAGTTTCGCCGCCGTTGGACACTCCACGCGCCACTGTCAGAACTCCACGTGCCGCACGCGCTTGTTGGAGGTTAAAGATGATGACGTTATCTGCCACGTCATCCTGACCTATCCAGTCAGCGACAGATCAGCCACCCTGTGTCTGCCATGTGTCAATTCTACCACGTCATCCTGCCCAGTCAGCCAAACTTCTCATATTTACAGTTTGACCCCTAAACTTTCCATATTTATGTTTTTACCCTATACTTTCAGTATTTATGTTTTGGCCCCTAATCTTTCTATAATTACATTTTGACCCCTGTACTTCCTACAAATTACAATTACGCCCCTAAACTTTTTGAAATTTCAATTTTGGCCCCATATTTTTCCAAAATTACAATTCCACCTCACTTTTTTTAAAAATTCCTTTTCCACCCTTACACCCACCAAATTACCTTTTCACCCCTATTTTTTTAATTGTTTCTGCCTAAGTCCTAACCTTCCAGAAAAGGCGAGAAAAAAAAATGCCTCCAAGACGCAGGAATGTATAAAAAGTTGCAATGGACGAGATGAGACGTCGAATACAAGAATTAGAAGCTACCGTAGAATTGCAACGAGCTTTGCTAGAAACTCGTAGAGAAAATCCAGAAGGTGATTCAAGTAGCAGTAGTTCGTCATCCACTGACAATCACCGGCGACCTCAACAACAACCATTCCGCTCTAGTGACATCAAAATAGATATCCCAGAATTTGAGGGAAGACTTCAACCAGATGAGTTTGTAGATTGGCTTCAAATTGTCAAGCGAATATTTGAATACAAAGAGATTCCAGACAGACAAAAAGTCAAGATAGTCACTCTTAAACTCAAGAAGCATGCTTCCATATGGTGGAAGAATTTCAAATGGAAGCGAGTATGAGAGAGAAAGCGCAAGATTGAAACTTGGGAGAAATTGAGACGACAGCTCACCCGGAAGTTTCTACCAGAACATTACCACCAGAATAATTGTATCCAATTGCAGAATCTTTGACAAAAGTCCTTGTTTGTAGAAGAATACACCAGAGAGTTTGAAAAACTTATGATGAAGTGTGACATACAGGAGAAGGAGGAGCAAATGATAGCTCGTTATCTTGCAGGGTTAAACGCTGACATCAGTCGTCCAGTCCAGCTTCAGCAATATTGGACTTCAGATGATGTGATTCGCCTAGCCATCCGTATTGAGAAACAAACGCCCAAGAGGTCTTATCAACCTTGTTCTTCTAGGGGATATTTTGATGGTCGTAAGGCAGAATTTCAGCAGGCCACTTCATCAAGCAAGCCACAGCCTAATACTACGCGCAAGTCTCCATCAAATAATGTTAGGGAATCTGGCTCTAAAGCACCCTAATGCTTTAAATGCCAAGGATTTGATCACATCGCCTCAGACTGTCCTACTTGAAGGGTTATCACCATTAGGGAAGGGCAAGTTTATGAAGCACCTGAGGAAGATGAAGAGGAGACTATATTTTATGAAGCCGAACCAGTATATGACGAGGAGATTACGCCTGCAGATCAGGGAGAGGCTTTGGTTATCAGACGAAGTCTGCATGCAGCTGTAGTTAAAGAAGAACCATGGCTACGACGCAATATTTTTCACACCCATTGCACTGCCCAAGGCAAAGTTTGTAATGTCATTATTGACAGTGGGAGCTGTGAAAATGTAGTGTCTGACTACATGGTGCAGAAGTTGAAGCTACCAACGCATGACCACCCGCATCCTTACAAGCTTCATTGGCTTAATACTGGAAGCGAGGTAAAAGTCTCTAAGCAATGCCTTGTTACTTTTTCTATTGGGAACAGATATTGTGACGATGTTTTGTGTGATGTTGTTCCTATGGATGCATGCCACCTTCTTTTGAGGAGGCCATGGCAATATGATCGGTATGCTCTGCATGATGGACGTACAAATACCTACTCTTTCACTAAAGACGGTGTCAAGATCAAGCTAGCAACTCTACCGCCTAGTGAGTTTAGCAAAGCTTCAACAGAAGCTAAGCCACTGGTGACTTTGATGATGAAAGAAGAGTTCAAAGTGATGAAATCTGAAAACCAGACAATGAGTTTCATACTGGTACTCGAGGCAAACAGTGAGTCCACCATCTCACCAGCAGTTATGCCTTTATTATCCGAGTTTCCAGATGTGATAGCTAATGAGATACCACCCGGGTTGCCACCTATGCGAGACATACAGCACGCCATTGATTTTGTTCCAGGAGCAGTCATTCCTAACAAGCCTGCTTCTAGGATGAGTCCTCAGGAACATACCGAAGTCCAACGACAAGTTGAAGAGCTGTTGAAGAAAGGGCTGGTTCGGGAAAGTGTTAGTCCTTGTGCTATACCTGTTCTGCTAGTACCCAAGAAAGATGGGAGTTGGAGAATGTGCATCGATTGTCAAGCCGTTAACAAAATTACCATTAAGTATCGGTTTCCGATACCCCGGCTTGACGACATGTTAGACCAGCTACATGGTGCCACTATTTTTTTCAAGATTGACCTTCGTAGTGGGTATTACTAAATTCGGATTCATCCAGGAGAAGAATGAAAGACCGCCTTCAAGACAAGAGATGGCTTGTATGAGTGAAATGTGATGCCTTTTGGACTAACCAATGCCCTTAGCACATTCATGCGCCTGATGAATCAGGTATTACGACCCTTCACTGGCAAATTTGTTGTTATTTACTTTGACAACATTCTTATTTACAGCAAGAGTCAGGAAAAACACTTTGATCACTTACAGCAAGTTTTGCAAGCACTGTGAGACCAAAAGCTTTTCGCCAATCTAAAGAAGTGTATCTTTCTTGCAAATGAAGTTGTTTTCTTGGGGTACATCATCACCGCAGAAGGTGTTCGAGTTGATCCAAGTAAAGTTGAAGCCATTAATAGCTGGCCAGTTCCAAAATCTCTCCAAGAAGTTCGAAGCTTCTACGGGTTAGCTTCTTTCTATAGGAGGTTCATTCGTAATTTTAGCTCTATTGCTGCACCCCTTATAGATTGCACCAAGGGAGACCAATTTTAGTGGACGGAACGAGCTCAGAGGAGTTTTGAGGAGCTAAAGAAGCGGTTGATTGAAGCTCCCATCCTAGTGCTTCCAAATTTTGACCAGGTGTTCGAGGTTAGTTGTGATGCCTCTAATACTGGAATTAGCGCTGTTTTAAGCCAGGAAAGTCATCCCATTGCCTTTTTTAGTGAGAAACTCAATGATGCGAAACTCAGGTATTCTACTTATGATAAAGAATTCTACGCCATTGTCCGAGCTCTGCAACATTAGAGTCACTATCTCCTGAACAAAGAGTTCATACTTTTTCGGATCATGAAGCCCTAAAGTATTTGAACTCTCAACAAAAGATCAGTCGCAAACATACCTGTTGGAGTGAAATCTTGCAGTCTTATCCCTTCCTCATTAAGCATAAGGCTGGGATTTTAAATTCTATAGCTGATGCTCTTAGCCGTTGACATATGTTGCTAACAACAATGCAAGCCAAAGTTATTGGTTTTGATCTTGTCAAGGAGTTGTACCAGGATGACCCTGATTTTCGTGGAGTGTGGGAAGCTACAGCTGATCAATCATTCCACTAGTATAACCGACATGATGAGTTTTTATTTCAAGGTAAAACTCTATGTATTCCTCAGGGTTCATTGAGGGAGGCGATAATTTAGGAAGCTCATGATAGAGGATTAGCTGGTCATTTTGGTAGAGACAAGACAGTTGATTTGGTCAAAGAGAATTTCTATTAGCCAAGACTTGAACGAGATATCAACCGGCATATACAGCGATGCCGAATATGTCATTTGGCTAAGACGAAAGGACAAAATATAGGATTATACATGACATTGCCGGTTCCAGAAGCGCCGTGGGAAGATGTGAGCATGGATTTTGTTCTTGGTTTATCCCGAACACAGAGACAAAAAGATTCCATCATGGTTGTTGTGGATCGATTTTCAAAGATGGCTCATTTTATTCCATGTCAAAAGACCAATGATGCGGTGCAAGTTGCAAATTTGTACTTCAAAGAGATTGTTCGTCTCCATGGAATTCCAAAAACTATTACTTCTGATCGTGATGTTAAGTTCTTGAGCCAAATATTTTGTTAAAATCCATTCAATCCCCTCTTCTCTAATCCCACTAAACAAGGGAATTTTAAAATCCCCTCAATCCCTTTCCCTCCAATCCCTTTTATTAAAATTCTCTCCAATACCCTCCCTCAAATCCCCTCATCGAACCAAACACAGCCTTAATGATTGGGCTCACATACAAGATAATTTTTAGCATGTGGCAAGTCATGTGGAAGAATTTTTTTTTTTTTGGCTAAACCATGTGGAAGAATTAACATAACTGATTTTGCACCACATTTCCTTTTTTCCTCTCTCACACCAAATTACCTCCTCTTTCGCACCTCCCCCATGGATCACATTTGCCAAGTCATCATTGCCGTCCCCCGTTAGTTTCTATATAATCACCTTCTTCACCATCATCATCCTCACTTTCAAAAAGCAACCCCAAAACTAATCCACGTTAGTGCCAACCTTGTATCAAAACCCACAATTACACCCAATATAAACTATCTCCAATTCTCCATGGTCATCAATGCCAACTAAGCCATTGACCCCAAAGTTCAAATCTCCATGTCTCATCCTTTACTTGCCATTTGGATAAAGGGAAAATAGGGGGAAAGAGGAAGATTCTGAGAAAAAAAAAGAGGGAATCTAAATACCCCATTATTACGGTTTGTCCTTAATTTTTTTCTCCTAATATTCCCCTATTTCTATTTTTCTCTCTTTCTAAATAAAACATTAGTGTGAGACAGCACCAAAAGCTTAAGCCTTAAACCCTGTAAAGAATGGCAACCTAAAGCATGTTCTTGTTCTTAGCGTTTCATCTAATATGTTGCCATTATGTTATGCAGTAATCCACTGCTTCTTGGTCTCCTTAATTTAATTATCATAATGCCACTTCTTGTCTACTTTTATGTAATTACAGTTTGGACATTTAACAATCATGATAATATTCAATGATAAGGTGCATCAAGAAGATTAACCAACATGACTTGTCTAATCAAAGGGCCACTTTTTTTCCCATTCCCCTAGTTTCCGACTTCTTCTCATTGTTTTTTTTTTTGTTCTCTTTTCTTGTTTGCTAACTTAATTTCCCACATCAACTATTTTGTTTATTAAACAATTATTAGTTTTTATTCATTTTGAGTTGGGAACTTACCAGATTTTTTTTAGATACTCATGCACTCTATTTAGCTCTATTTTTTATACCAAAAAAAAAAACAGAGCAAAAGAAAATAATGCTCTAGTCCATTAGTACGTGAATGATTTTACACATGATGAATCCATTCTTGAGTTATATTCAAAAGCTACCTTTATTAATACATTATTCAATAAACTTTCCTGCATCCTTAACAAAACAATCTAACATCTCTGTCTCTGTGTGTATCTCTCTTTAATATATACATATGTGTGTGTGTGTGTGTGTGTGTGTGTGTTGTGTTTTCATGTCATCCTAAATACTTGGTTAGCTCCAGAAACAGTTTATTCATTTCCATTTCAAATGGTAGGGTAAAATCTAAGATATGATTGCTTCGTTTCATAAGCAGGAGTTTATGCATGCTCTAAGAGAGGATGGCCATGTTATGACTACTCAAAATTATCTTCTATGTTAGTCCATATTAGATAATCTAATAATCAAATATTTTTCTTTTGCATGAACAAACTCTTACGACCACTTGTTATATAAGAGGTAATATTTAATATATATATATATATATATCTTAAACTAAACTTTTGAACCCATAACCACTTGGATATCAACTGCGCCCATCCAGCATTTGAGCTACAAGCAATTGATGTTCTTTATATATATATATATATATCTTAAATTATACTTTTGAACCCATAATCACTTGGATATCAACTGTGTTAGATATTCTGGCTTCTCAAGAGGAGGGTGAATTGAGAAGATTAAAATTTTCTGCAAAAGTTAAGAGAGTGATAAAAGCAAAAGTAACAGTAAAAACAGAGTATAAAAGAATAACAAAGTAAAAACAGTATAAAGGAAGAGAAGATACAGATATTTATCCTGGTTCGATCTCTTTATCTTGACATACGTCCAGTCCTCAAGCTACCACTTGACATTTTTCACTATCTTGCAAGAATTCAGTGGGCTTCTTGCAATTGCCTCAGTACAATTTGATGTTCTGTTCCAAGAGCTTACAATTTCACTCTTTGTACTCTAGCTAAATGCTTCCTAAATCCCTTGTCGAATCTCTTCATAAGAAAATATTTCTTTCAGATAAAGATAAGATTGATTACAGTAATTGAACTCTAATTTAGAGTATTTATGAAAGTTGATGTATAGAATATGAAGTTCTATTTATATATTTATGACTTAACTATACGTTAGAGACAAGATCTAGCTGTTAGAGACGTTACCCAACAGTTACTCTGAAAAACTATCTGTTTACCAATCGTATTTAATGCGTCTGACACTCAAAGTTCAAATTTTGGTGTGTCAACAGATAAATTTCGCAGAGACCGAAAACTAAAGACTTTAATGTTGAACCTCAAAGTTCGTTTGTTATAAAGCAAAATTTGAATTTTCATCTTTGGAAAATGTTTCTATGTTGGAACATACGAATTTTCAAGTTTAAAGTATTTCTGGTGAGTGTGAACAGTTATTCCATATTGCTACAGTGTCTTCGAAGTTCGAATTTTGGTGCCCAAAATTCATCTATCAGTGGGCAATTTAATAAGGTACAATAGTTCTTCTTTTCAAAATTCGAATTTTCAAAAGTCAAAGTTTGTCTGTCAGAGAGAGCTCTTATCAGACTTAATTCAAAGTTCGAATTTCTAAATACTAAAATTCGTATGTTGAAAGATTATCATAACAGACTTTCAAGCTGTATTTCTAAAGTTTAAATTTTAAAATCAAAGTTCGTCTGTTAGAGGAACTTCTTTTCTGACTAACATATTTTCAATTCGAAGTTCAAATTTCAAATGCCAAAGTTCAAATTTCCAAAGCAGCAAACCAACTTTAACACTTCAAAGTTCATCTATTAATGGGTATTTTTCAAATATTTCATGAATTATCATAAAATCACATTTTTAAAACATTCTTTTGCAAGTTCAAAGTCTTTTACTCAATTTAAACATAGTAAGAAATCCTATATCTAATATTATACTAGTTTTTCTTAGATTTCTCCACCTGAGATCTTTTGTACAGCTTTAATATCTTCTTTCCAAACTCTAGTTGGTTGGTTTGGAGTCATCAAAATACTTGATTCAACAAACTGCACCCATCCAGCATTTGATCTACAAGCAATTGATGTTCTATATATATATATATATTATTAAAGGAAAAACTATAGTTAAGGATCAAAATAACAAAATTAATAGGACCTATTACTATTCATTCTTCCAATTTTACTACTCAATATTCTAGATTTTAACATTTTTTATCAACTAAAATATTTCTTTATAATTAGTTCATTGTACTAGTCCCTAATTATAATTTCCCTTATATTAAATTAAACTTTTGTAATTAACTATAGCACAAGTTGTTAGATTTGCTGGCTTTTCAAGAGGGGGTGAATTGCGAAAATTAAAATTTTCTGCAAAAGTGTAAAAAAGCAGTGAAAACAAGAGTAACAGAAAAACAGAGTACAAAATATAACAAAGTGAAAATCAAGATAAGGGAAGAGAAGATACAAATATTTATCTTGGTTCGGTCTCTATCTCTTGACCTACGTCCAGTTCTCAAGCAATCACTCGAGATTTTTCACTATCTTGCAAGAATTTATTGGGATTCTTGCAATGCCACAGTACAATCATAAATTCTGTTCTAAAAGCTTGCAGTTTCACTCTTTGCACTCTATCTGAGTGCTTCCCAAATCCCTTATGAAATCCACTCACAAGAATATCTATCTTCCTGATGAAGATGAGATTGTTTACAGCCAATAAACTCTCTGATTTAGAGTAAATATGACAGTTGAAGTACAAGATAGGAAATGTGTGAGAGTAGAAGGTTTTGACTAAAGAATTTTGCAGAGTTTCAGTATATACAATGTAAAATTATTTTCCACACTTTCAAATAAAGTTCTATTTATAGATTTATGTCTTAACTATTCGTTAGAGACAAAATCTAGCCATTAGAAATGTTACCCAACGGTTACTCTGTAAAACTATCTATTTACTAACCGCATTTAATGTGTCTGATATCTCAAGTTCAAATTTTAGGGAGTCAGCAGATGAATTTTGTAAAGATCGTAAGCTAAAGACTTTAATGTTGAACTTCAAAGTTCGTCTATTCTAAAACAAAATTCAAATTTTCATTTTTGACAAATGTTTCTATGTTGGAACATACGAATTTTCAAGTTTAAAGTTCTTCTCGTAAGTGTGAACAGTTGTTCTATATTGCTACAGTGCCTTTGAAGTTCAAAGTTTGATGCCCAAAATTCGTCTGTCAGTGAGCAACTCAATATGGCACAAAAGTTCTTCTCTTTGAAATTCGACTATTCAAATACCAAAGTTCGTCTATCAGAGAGATCTCTTATCAGACTTAAGTCAAAATTCGAATTTCTAAAGACTGAAGTTCATCTGTCAGAACAGACTTATAAACTATTTTTCCAAAGTTCGAATTTTTCAAAATCAAAGTTCATCTGTCAGAAGGCTGACTTGAAACTCTTTTTCAAACTTTACTTTCAGATGACCTTTGACATCCCTTTAGACGAATTTTTCATTTTTCACAGATTGTGTTTTACTTGAAATTCGAATTTTCAAATACTGAAGCTCGTCTATTAAAGGAACCTTTTTTTCATATTAACATATTTTAAATCCGAAGTTCGAATTTCAGTTATCAAAATTCAAATTGTCAAAGTAACGTATCAAGTTTAACATTTCAAAATTCATCTCTTAGTGGATATTTTTCAAATACTTCATGAATTAACGTGAAAGCACATTTTTAAAATATTTATGTACAAGATCAAAGCCTTTTACTCATGTGAATAAGATGAGAAATCCTACATATAATCTTATACTCATTTTTGCTTGGATTTCTTCACTTGAAATCTTTTGTACACATTTGATATCTTCCTATCAAGCTCTAGTTGGTTTGGAACATCAAAACACTTGATTCAACACCAGTCAATATGAAAATTATGCTAAAACATATTAATCTCAATGAAAATAAACCCAAAACTAATATCAACATATTATGTGATTCATATATTTTATTATTCTTCTTTTTTTATTTCTATTTTCGTTACGTGATAAAATAAATTAACTTTCTTCATTTTATTCTTTTAAATTTTGTTAATTTAAAAAAATATAAAATTTTTAAACCGATTATGTTTATGGTGAATGTTGATTAGTTATTATATCAAACTATTATTTTTATCTTAGTTTAAATATTAATTTTATTATTATGTTGAATATCTTTTTATATTTTTTATTCATATTATTTAAAATATATTAATTTATTCTTAAGTGGTCCAACTCCGATCCATTAAACTTTAATACAGTGTTTCCGTTAGGTTAATGATGAGCCCAATTTTTAATATGTTGCAGAAATTAGAACAACTATTTTTTTAACAAAAAAGAATCAGAAAATATTTCTTATGTTTTTTTTTTTCCATAGAGGCAGAGTCGGTCTTGAAAAAAGGAGCAAATAGTTCACATCCGACCAAAATATCATCACATTGCTACTTTGCCCAAATAAAATTTATCGCATTACTACACGAGACATGAAAACTGTGGAACGTTTTGGAAAACTCTAGGACCCTCTTGTCTTGAACATTCTTTCTTTCTCTACTCCTGTCTCGTTCTCTGATTCGTTCCCTCTCTCTCTCTCTCTCTCTCTCTATATGACTATATATATATATATATATATCACCATGCCCTTCTATGATCATCATCTCCTGAAAGACACGAGGAAAACCCAGTCTCTTAAACACCAAAACCAAAACAGATAGTCCAAAAGATTCAATTCATTCCAGTGAACAAAATGAGGCAACACCTTAACTTCTTGTTGGTGCTTTTGCTTTTGCTATTTCTCACTGGTTTTGCAAATGGGTCTCTGCTACCATTCATAGATCGTCCAGACAGTCTCTGGGCCGATCGCTTCCCGGACCCGTTTCGCGTGCTGGAGCAAATCCCATTCGGGATCGACAAAGACGAACCGTCCATGGCTGTGTCTCCGGCCAGAGTAGACTGGAAGGAGACGCCGGAGGGTCACGTGATAATGATGGACGTACCGGGGCTGAAGAAGGAGGAGATAAAGATCGAAGTGGAGGAGAACAGGGTGCTGCGAGTGAGCGGAGAGAGGAAGAAGGAGGAAGAGAAGAAAGGGGACCACTGGCACCGAGTGGAGCGATCCTATGGAAAGTTTTGGAGGAAGTTCAGGATGCCACAGAATGTGGATTTGGATTCTGTGAAGGCTAAGCTGGAGAATGGAGTGCTTACTCTCACACTGAACAAGCTGTCACCTGATAAGATTAAAGCCCCAAAGGTTGTAAGCATTGATGAGGCCAAGCAAGAGCTATGAGTAAGTGCTACATGATTATGTTCCTAATGAGAAGTGATATTGAAACTGGCTTTGAACTGAGTTGTGTGAATAAAAATGGTTTGTATAGAAGCTTTGGTTGTTCTGATGTACTGGTTTTACTTGTTGATATAGGATGATGAGGATGTCCAGTGCTGTACAGGTTTTACAGATATATCCTAGTGTGCTGTAAACTTGCAATGAATAAATAAACAGTTGCTGAGTGGAAATTTCTTTTGCTCAAGAAAGTTTTTTTTTAATCATACAAAGATCAAAATACGTAATATTTATTATTATTTAATATTAATTTTTTAGTCAAGAGTATATAAGAAATATTTTTTATTCATAAAATTATTTTTTATGATACTATTTATTTTATTATGTAAGTAGTAGGGGTATTTCTTAACTGATAATTAAAAATTAATTTTTTTTAAATTTTTTTTTTTAAATGTAGAGATTATTTTTTTTTTCCAACTCTCAACAAAAAATACACAACTATTTATTCTATTCTATTCCATTGTAACCAAATGAATTCAATATAAAGGGATAAAAGGAGATAAGAGGCTAAAAAGGAGGCAATGGGACTTGAGGCCCAACAAAATCAGTTTCTTGGGTGAGAAAAGGGGCCCGGACCCAAATTGTACAAACCGGTCGTCTACCCCATCCCCAAGCATGAAGGTTCATGTCTAACGAGGAAAGTAAAAGAGAAGGGCAAATGAGGAAATTCACAATGAAAAAGGCAGAAGAACATCTTTGATTTCCTATCAGTGGCTGAAAATAAGGTTACGACAACGCAGAAAAATATGTCATTTCTTATCAGTGACTGTTATGAGTGTGGCCAAGGTAAAAACAAATGCAAAACTCAAGTATAAGTTTTACTTCTTTCTGTATTTCTCCTCATTTTATCAACTAGTCATTTAAGAGAATTGAGCCTAGCAATCAGAAAAACCCTCAAAAGAGGAAGATTGACGGGTGAGAGGTAGAGATTTAAGTACTAGGAAAATGGACTAATTCGACCCAATCTATATGAGTTAGCTTATCACAAACCGGATCTAATATAAGTTGGTAGAAAATGTGACTCAACCTATCCGACTCGTAAGCTCAAAATTTTTTTTTTAAATTTCAATTTTTTTCACATGAAAATAAAATGTTTTTATTTTTTTGCTAAACATATAAAATGACATTCAACCTTCACTATATAATTAAATTTAAAGTCATGCAATTCTAATTATGATTATTAATTCACAAGTTAAAACTAAAATCCAAAAATAATATTTAAATTCTATAATTCATATATTCACTAAAGTTCAAAGATAATGTTTGAATATTTTTTACTTAAATTTAAATCATTATCATTATCAATGACAATATTTAAAAAATTTAGAGTATGAAAAACTTTAATTGATATTATAAACTTTAGGTGAGAGTTTTTTTCCCCAATTTTTTTATTTAAAAAAAAGAAAACAGGCCACATGGGGTCAACCCGCAACCCTACGAGCTAGCCCATTTTTTAAGCAAGCTTCATAGGTTCGGACCCAAAAGTCCATTTTCTATTTGAGTCTCATATTTTAAAACCCAACAGATCCCAACAGTACAAGAAAACAACACTAAGAAAACACAAAAGAAACAAACAAAACACACTAATAAACGGCAACAGCTACTTCACTCTCATTCTTATTATTCTTGGAACGAAACGAGGCTTATAGTACGAGGCACAGTGCAATCCCGTTTGAATTGGAGTTCTAAAGCCAAGAATATGCCAGGCCCAACATCTGAGGCGAGCCCACTAAATAGTTCTTCTAAGACTGTGTGCTGGTAACGACAGGCACTATATCTACATGACAAAGCAACAACCACAGAATAAGCTTTAAGTGACCTACAAAACATGAAGCTTTCACTTTCAAGTAAATCAAACTCATGAGTGGGGACAAGACCAGACCAGTTGGTGTCTTGTCCTTTTGTTGCATCCTGCGCATTTTCCTTTCTTGAGAGAATCCACACTTGACAACTACTAATTCCCAACATACACACAATAAAATTCTGGCCCGCAGACATTTTGAAGACTTTGATTGGTATAAACATTAGAGGCCTCACATCTAATACTCACTTCTCATGCCTTTGGATGGAGTCTTGTGTTTTCCAGAACAGGAAGCTCGTTTTGTAATTATTTTACTCTAATTTTTAAGTGTTCATCCCTGCCTCCTTCCCTTGTATAAACTGCTGCTAGCCAAGAATGGTGAGTATACATACCACAACTTTTGCCTCCCAACCTCTCCATAAACATCCAAGAATACTATATATTGAAGCATCCCAACCACTATTTCCTCCTTTATGCCACCATTACATCTATATTTCACGTTGCAAATCCATCAAACCAAATAATAATAAAAACAAAATGCAGATTTTGCCTCTACCAATTCTCTTCTATTTCTTTCAAATCTTTTCGTACTGGAAAAACTTGGCAGAATTCCCCGGTATTCCTTTCAATCTGGGAAAAACGGAGAGGGGAGGAGGAGAAAAGGGGGTTGGGGTTCGTTACATAGGAGGTTCGTGACAAGTTGAGATACAGATGGATCAAAGACACACTTACCTGATTCTAAGATTGGGATTGTTGCGCTGTGAACTATCAACTTATTAAGAGTCTCAAGGAGGAATCATAATTAAGCGATTAATTCATTAGCCAGAATAATTTTGCTCGAGAGCCCAGAGACATTCCCGAGAAAAAATTATGAGGAGCCCTTGTGCTTGTAATAAGTTTTAACTATAATGGATAGAAAGTCCAGAACTCAACTTGCAATGGATCTATCTATCATAAAATAAAATCTATAGAAAGCATCCCTGTTCATTAGCAATAAACAATGCTGCTCGCCTCAGACTCCGTGCAACACAATTTGCAGCAGGATAAAAGAAAATGGAATCAACTTGCAACAGACTATTATTAATCTATGCTGGGAGCTAAAAAAGTTGTACAACTTGGCAGAGAGGTTGGGGTTAAGAAACACGCCTATTTCTCAAGGCTTGAAATAATAATGTGAAAATTGGGTAAGAACCTATAAACAGAAAGGAACGGTAGCTTGTAGCCAGACCCCTTGTGTACATAAGTTCCACCTGAAACAAGTGTTCCCTCAAAAAATGTAACAGCGGTTTACACAAGGCATCATCCCATCATTTCAATACAACCGCTTTTTTTGGTATGACCTGGAGCTCCCACTTTTGAGAGGCTTCAATTTGCAATCATTTAATTTCAACCCTTGAAGGCCCCTGACGGCAGTAAACATGAGCAATGTTAGAAGTAGATATTAAAATCGTTCCACAGTTCTCCAGAAGAATGAGAGTCCTGAAGTTGATTCCCTAGAACGGTCTACATGCTCTTGCTCATCCTCTCCTATTGGTCCTCTTCCAAAGTTTCGATTTGCTGAATATCTTCATTATTTTTTTCCTTCCCATCCCCGACTTTTACCATATCATTGATCATTTCCTCATCACTAGGTCTCATAAAGTTATCACTTGCTGTTTCTTCTACAGCACTATCCTCCTTGCCCACCATGTCTTCCTCTTTTACAGTTTTTATTACCTGAAGAAATTCAGATGGAGTAGCAGCTGGGTCCAGCTCCCTGCAACCCCTTAGGGCATCTGGTGTTTCTCTACCTTTGTGTGAGTATGAAGGGACCTGATGTGAGAAACGAAACATCTCTTCCCTTGGAATGATCTTAATTTCTCTTGGGTCCAAGTGCTGGTGAAATAATGTCTTGAAACCAGCCACTTTTACCAGGGGAATGACCATAACACCATGTTCTTCACTAAAATCCTCAAGTACTTCAACCATATCATACTTGTGTATCACCTCATCTGCTGTCAGCTCATTCCAGTCAGGTGACCAATTCCTATAAAGCGCCCAAACATCTCCTTTCATGGGATAGATACAAATGGCTCCATGCGTACCTTTTCTCCACCTAACCTTGTGAGAAAAAGAATTGAGTGAGTCATTGAGTTCATATCTACCCATTCTAAATTCCCCACAAGTTTTAGAAAAGCCTGAAATTATCCAATTTAGAGGGGCCAGTTCACCATTGGTCCTTGAGTTGAGCCAACTGATCTTCATCTTTAATGGACTCGAAGAAATCACACCGTGTATCATAGCATAAAAACGAGGCATCCCATCATCATCATCATATACAGCCCATACTTGATTTTCACCAAAAGATCTATCAGTTCGATCCTTATCAAAATCATGAAAATCAGGATCAGGGATATCTATTGACATTGTTTCCACGTCCATCTTAGCAATAGCAGTTCCTGCACAAGTCTTGATTGTCTGGAATCCACTATTCCTATTATCAGACTTACAGAGGTTATTTTGATCACATCTCACAGAGCTACTTAAAGATTTTTCCCCTTTCTCATCTGCTTTCTCATTACCATTTCCACTCTCCGTCACTGCTTTCTTGGAATCAGTATTTGATTGTATGTCCTTCAGTTTCTCATCAATTTCTTTTCTAGCTCTCACCATAAGAATATTGTTAAGCTCAAGCTGGGAGAAAACTCCTGCACCACTGGCCTTCAAGCCACCATTAATAGAGATAGGTTCAAAATTACCTGGTTTAGAACCACGTGAGTTACCTGCTCCTACTACTCCATTTCTCATTCCTGTCTGATTTGCAGGTTCCTTACCGTAGCTGCTCATACTAGCATCCTCCAAGCCCCTTCTTCTCTTTGCAGGATTAGCATACCCTTTTTTAGAAGCATGCTGCTTCCTTCGTAACACCTGTTCCTTTTTTGTAGCTGCTTGTGCCTCCTCACGCTCTCGCTTCACTTTTTCATATGCCTGTTGAACCACACTTGCAGCTTGAGCTGCTGTAGAAACACCAGAAGTTTTTGAGAATGGAGCCCACTGGAAATCAGAATGGTTATATGAGTCAGTATTACTATAACAACCTCCTCCAACATGTGAGGACATCTTGTTCTTTCCTGCATTAGAATTGTTTTTACTAGGCCCTTGGTTATTGAAATTTTGCTGCTGCCAGGAAAAGCTAAATGAGGTGGCAGGTCTAACACCACTTGCAGGTGGTGGAGCTGTTTCTACAGCCAAAAATGCCCCATGACAGTTGGGACACAAGAGTTTAAGATTAAGATAGACTCTAAGATACTCATACTGCATTTTGCATCGATTACACACAGTCCAGAATGTATTTGATTTCGACTTGTGAGTAGAGGTTGAAGCATGTGGTTTAGTAGTATGCTTATGAGCTCTTGCACTAGAAGTGGTAGATTTTGCAAAATTGTAGTTCCCATTAGTCCCTGGATGTCCAGATGTAACATTAGACTTCGTCAAAACTTTCTGCACCTTTGTATTTCTCTTCTGGTCATATGATACCCGTTTAGCCTTATCTGACAGTAAACTCCACGCCTCTGAAATAAGTTTAAAAGCTCCATCCGCTCCAATAGACTTGTTCTTGTCAGGGTGAAGTGTGAGCGCTAGCTTCCTATAATGTTTCCGTATTATTTCATCATCAGCCCAGGGATCCGCACCAAGTATACCATACCAATCTGCTTCACCATTTATTTTATTCTCTGCAGAAATGTACACATCAAGTGTAGATAACATTTGAGGAATGCCCTCAAGCCCAGGAAACAACTTTTGGGCCTTTAAAGCAAACTTCTTTGCCCCCAAAATATCCTTTGCAATAAACTTCCTCTCTGCAATTTCTTTAGCTCTGGTGGCCTCATCCTTATTGCACTCCATTTTGTTTAATTTCTCAGTGCTTTATTGCAGTGTAACAGTAACATTGCTTAATCAATCTATGTCTTGCAACCTTATAAAATTCTACATAGCCAGAGTTTCCTCCTTACTTCAAATGGAAGGATGTATGTTTTAACATAACCCTATATGCAAAAAAAAAAAAAAAAAAGGGAGCATATTTTAGTCATGAAAATAATGAAAGAAACATCAAACAGAGAAGTAAATTGTTAGTTAATTGAGTTCAATCAACTGAAAATGAGAAAATAGATCATTGATAAGATTTCTAAAAAATACAAGCACATTTAGCACATGAAATTAATTATTGAAGGTTCATAATGGAAAGGAAATGAGAACTGATTGAAATGAATGACCACTCTCCTTTTAGTGTTCAGTTCCATTAGGCATAAAGTGGTGTTACATTCATTTGCATTTTGTTATTATGTTTAACATGTGGAATTACCAAGTCATAGAATCATGGCGGTAACTAAGTGAGAACTAAATAAGTATATTAAAAAAAAAATTAAGGATCGCTCTAGGAATACTTTGTGACTTCTACAAGGAAGAAAGAGCTAGAGTAAATCAGCAAAGTGATGAAATTATGAGTTGGCATGAATAGTGCTGGGTGTCATTTTTTTCATTATTGAACGGTCAAGACTACAAGAAATTGATCCTCTCAACTTCTAAGAAAATTTGGATGATCACGATAGAAAAAGTATTAATTTAATATTATAACTTAGAATTAGAGTAATTATTCCTTCTTATATTTCCAGGAGACAATGATAATTCCAGCGTCATCAAAGTCAAGGCCAACATAACATTATCATTCCCATGGAATAAAGACATGTATGGAATTATCATTTCCCCATAGTAAGCTAACTCCAAGTTGAGAAAAACCTGTGCTGCAGGCAATCACTAGAACAACAATATGGATAATAAAATTCAGGGGCATCACTAGAATAATGAATTGCAAACAGTCAAATAAAAATCCCCATTTACAAGTTTTATTTATTTATAGGATTATAGGATAAGTTCATAATATGTTTGCTCCATATGACCTACGATCAATAAGTTTTGAAAAAATGATCAACAAATAGGAACTAAATGAACATAACTATGAATAAAAAATCTCAAATGAGAAAAGAAAAGTTAGTTTAACTGAAACCATTTTTCAGTAAAATTAAGAATTTACAAATTAAAACTTAACTGAATAATGATCATAGAAGGAAAACCCTAGAACCATTTAAAATTTCTGACAATAACCAAAAAACCTGTAAGAACCAGATTCACGTAAAAGCATATTGACTTAGGTTTGTGCCTTTGTGGGAGTTGAAAAAGCAGAGTTTCAAAAATCCATAGTACATGAGAAATTGCCAAATACCACTTAGTGGGGAAGATCTAACAACAAAGGAGTCAGCGTTTTAGAATTTCCAGTAAAAAGTGTTCTTCCTTTTCTTTCCTTTTTTCTGAGAATAAAGTCAAGCTCCTTTCTCTCCCCAACCTGAGCCCTATGGTCTTGGGTGGGAGATAATCTATCTCACTTTTTTTTTTCTTATTTTATCCTGGTTGTATGAAATTATTAATATTAATATAAAAAACATTTGAAAAGAAATTCAAATTCGATGCACTTCTTTTTCTTGACAATTCTAAAGAGATAGACACAAAATATATGAAATTTTATTTACTATATGAGATCTTTTTATTGACAAAATGTTGTACTCACCCTAGTGCCTTACTAAAGTCAGCGCCTCTTGTAGCATGAGAGGCGCTAGCTTCATTCGGGCGCCACAAGGTGCTTGACTCTTGTACAGTAAAAAGTGAACACCTTTGGCATTGTTAGCAACTAGGGTTTTGATCTGACCAAATAAGATTGGAGTCAAAACACTTGATTAAGACGTGATTCTCCTCTTAATGGAGCCAAATGGATCCTTTACTTTCTTAATCACATCTTAACGACATGATAGAATTCAAATCACTTCATTAAGATGTGATTCTCCTCTTAACTAAACCAAACAGCTCATTTCATTATTCTAGCTGATCAGCATATTTTCCCTTCTCAATTCTTTTTTATTTTTGCCATTATGTAATTTATTACCTTCCTCTTTGCTGTAATTATAGCCATTCCTTCCTGCTGGGCATTCACAGTCAAGTCTAACCAGCTGCTTGCACGTCTTATTATAAAGGAATCCGGGACAATTTTCTTAACCCATATTCCCATGTATTGTTGTTGTACTCTTCATCAAATAATTCAGAGCACTTCTTTATGAATTTTCACCTCTTCTACCCTAAAATCTTCAGTTCTTTTATGTCTTCAAAGAATCTTTAGAACTTGAGCAGTGCAATTTATTGTTTGTTTCGCATTTATGATTGACATAGCTGCTACATTTATCTTTTTTTTCTTTGGGTTCATATGTCTTAACTTTTCAAAATTTAGATGTGAAAGTTGTTCAAAATTACATCTGTCTATATTTTTTTGTCTATACATCATATTCTTTTTTCCCAGTGCAGTGCCTTGATTCACTCAAGTGAGCGCCTTTCTAGCACCTCCTGCCTAAGGCATTCAATAGGTCTGGTGCCCTCAAGCCTTCAACTACCTTACTTCGCCGATTCACTCTATTTCTGTCTTTCTAGTAGAAGTTGCAAAACATTTGTGGAAACTCATCTATTCTCGACAAGTATGTGGACCTGTTTATATTTTTTTTTAGCAAGCATTTGATTTTACCAATGAGAAGACCAATTCGTTCAGTTGAAAAAACCCAATCTTAGAAAATGCATGAATGAGACAAGTTTTAATCTCGCAGCAAGTATGTGAACAATCTTCCTTAAATTCTACTTTGATATGTATATTTTATATCTTGGGTATTTGAAAATGTTACTTATCATCAAGCACTAAATTCATAAAGATGAGGCATCATTTAGGAAGGTACTTTCTTAAAATTCAAAGCCCTAAGGAAGATGTTGTGCAGGGAGTTATCTTTGCATTTAATTAAAATAAAAGATTAGCCTAAAAATATATATACAGATCAAAAAAATTGCCCAAAGTAGATGATTTTCCATTTTACTCTCTCAACGCAAAGAAGGAAATTATGGTCTTGCAAAGACAGGAGAAAAAAAAGGAAGATAGTGAAAATAAACTTGCAAAATGGTGACATGGTGTGTATTGAATGTAAATTAGTAAATATTTAGAGGATCATGACTCATTTTCCTTTTTTTTGGGTTCATATCCATATTTAATCTCATTTAGTTGCAATTATGAATTTGTGACATGGTAATGGTAATTCCATGTGATAAATATAAGAACAAAATGGAACTAAATATTAAAACCATTTTAGGTTGTGTAAGGTTTGAAGGAATGGACTGGAAAGGAAACAGAAAAAGAATGGAGAAATAAGAAATTTGGTACAGGGGAATGACTCTCCCTCAGCCATTCCATAAAACTTTATTCAGCCAAACTTCATCCAAAGATCTAAGGATCCGTTTGGTTGGGAGAAATTTTAGCACAGGAAATGGAAACCAGCCTCCCTTCCACCTGCTCACCTTTGGTTGCAAAAAGGGAGATAACAGTGCAGCAGTTAGGGAAGAACACTTCCGTCAAATAGAGGAGAGATATTTTTCAGGGATGGGGGGAGACCAGGGTCAACGAATGGAGAGGTAGATAAATTTACTGACCTACCCGTAAAGAAGCAGAACAGGTTGACAAAGAGGCATTTGTACCAGTACTAGATTTGCCCAGAAGAAGTGGAACAGATTAAAAATTTATTTGCATACATTGAACATGAAAATACTTGCATAGATTGATAAAGAGAACTTAAATATTCTCAGCATTTTCATAGATTGAATAATTATTTGCAAAGAAGCATAAAAGATTTGCACAGCCAAACATCAGCAAATTGTCCACTCTAACCAATGTAATAGCCAAAGAGAACAACTATAATCGCATCATGTAAAGCTTGGATGAAAAGAGAGATTTAGGTGCATGGAATCCAAACCTTAAAGGCAAAAATTTTACCTTCCAACGCACTCTAACCCACCAGTCTCCTATAACCTCAGTCACCGCTGTCACCTCCGGCGCGGATTCCTACTTTTCCTTCAAGTCTCAGCCGATGGCAACGTTGCTGCACAGAACTCCCTTACCCCTGGCTTTCCCTAGTCGTTCTCGTCCGCCCTAGCCATTAATTTCAATATTAATAGATTATTGTTTATTCATGATTTTTATTATTTTAAATCAATTTTTTTAATACTGAACAACAAAATATACATATTAAAATTTAAAAATGTATTAAGAAGCTAAAAAAATTAATATACGCATCAAAATTAAATTTTGAGATTCATGAAACAATTAAGACCAGCAACTTCATCAATAACAGAGAATCTTTTGGTGCTGCACATCAAGCAACCCAAAAGAAATTCATGTTCTCTAATCCATCTATTAACCAATAGAATCTTCCCCGGACATGATTTACCATTTTTTTAGGCCGGAAGACCATATTCCAACACCATCAAATTGATCAATAACAGTAGCAATTGCAGATTCCATCCGTAAGCAAGTAGGAAGGGGCTTACCGTATTCGGCCGTTGTGGAATGCGATTTCAACAATAAGTCGCAAAACAAGGGTCCTTCAGCCGTCGCCGTCATTCGGTGCCGCCATCGCCGAACAACCTCGCCTCGTCGTCGTTCGAGCTTTCTTCTCCCAAGTCAAGGCTGCCTTTCTAACAAAATGAAGGGCTGGAGCTTTTATTCTGCGATGGTTTAAAGTGCGAGCTAGATCCTCGACTGCAGCAAGGTAGAGAGTGAAATGAGAGAGAGTTCGGAAAGAGACAACAGAGGAAAGAGAAGAATAATGAGAGGTGATCTCTTCTTTCTCTCAGTACATAAATTTATGAAATAGATACATAAAAGGAGATGATCTAATTTATTTATGGAGGAATGGGAGGCTTTTTCTGATTTTCTATAGCTAGTGATTTTTTTGGGTATAGGTTTTTTTCCCCATCTCTTGGGTCTAGGTTACAGCTAGGGTTATTTTCAATGTTTTCCTAAGAAGTGGCAGAGGAGACATTAAACTTTTATTCAAGTTTCAATTGTGGTAAAACCATGGAAGAAAAAATAAATGGGACTGGGGGATTGGTTTACCCAATTGGATGGAGAATTGGTTTGAGATTCAGTCTAATTGTAGATCTCAACTGTTTCTACTACTAGTAAGAATTCATAAAAAATTGATTAAATTGATTACAAATTATTATTAAACTAATGTAAAACCAGTTAAACCGATTATTTTTTTTTTTAAATTTTATTAATTTTTTTGTTTTTTAAATAAAAAATATTATTTTTAGTACTAAATAATATTATTTTTATATAATTTTTTATATTAAAATAGTATATAAATATTATTATGATACATAATTATTAATAATAATAAATTTAATTAATAAATAATATAAAAATAAAATATCAATTAATATTTTTAATTTAAAATATAATTATAAATAAATATCAATTTATTTATATTTTAATATTAGATTGTGAAATTTATTTATAATATTTTTAATTTTTTATATAATATATAAAATTAAAAAATTATTAAATATATTTATATTGGTCTTTGAACTTTAATTTATTTTAAATAGCTCCTTGAGGTTTCCAGCATCTAATCAATCATCAGTGCTTGCTATTTCATAAATGGATGGAAAGACTATCATGAGACACTAACACCGTTTATTGTGGTGCGGTGGGTAGCAACTTTGGGCGTGTGGAGATATATATGACTCAAACAAAAAGTAGAGGAGATTTTAGGACAGTTGGGTCCGGCAGCTGTTGATGTTACAGCAATCGACTTAATAGCTAGGAATCTAAAGACTGTCAAACAACAGGTAGCATTCTTTTGTTCCCACAATTTCAAGTGATTTTTGTTATTATTCAACGTGTTTTGATTCACTTATATATATATATATATAAATGGTTATAAAAATAACTAATTTATATTTAGATATTTTTATTTTATAAATAATTAAAAAAAAAGGTGTTTAGATATTGAAATTTAAATAATTATTAAAAAAATAAAAAAAATTTAAAATAAATAATTATTAGAGAATAAATTATTATTATTATAAATAAAAAAAAATTAACTTTTTAATAAATATTTATTTGAGTTATAAATATTTATTAAAAAATAATTTCTATTTAACTAACATTCATAAGTGATTATGATTTAGTTTACAAAGAGGCACTCATTTCTTTTCGTCAAAAATCACTTTTTCCGTTTGTCATTCTTCTCCATTATCACTCTTTTCATCCATAATATGTAACCAAAATCTCCCAATGACCAACTTCTTGGCTAAACTAATTCTTCATTCTTCTTGGCCAAACTTGATTCCTTAATCCCTCTCTCGTGTGTTATATGTACCTGCCAAGAAGAAAACTAATGCAAGCAAAAATGGTCCCCACTCCAATATTTGAAAAAGTAAGGATTAATGGTTCCAATAGCTAAAACAACATAGAACTATTTAAAAAATGTTAGAGTTTAAGGTCTGATTTCAAGATTTGATGATACTCTAGGAACCAAAAGATTAATTTTTCCTAAAATTAAATTGGACTTGAGTGAAAATATTTTTGAAAATGCCTAAACAAAATATGTTGTTGGTATCTATAAAGATGAATTGATACAAAATGTTCCCTATTGATAGATATTTTGGATATTCATAGCACACACCTGGTGTTTATTAATGTAGTTTAATGAATTTGAATTTTAAATAAGGAAAATGTACAAAGGAAACTTTATTGTTAAAATAAATTTCCTATATTCACGTATTTAAAGAAGGAGTTACAAAAAAAAAAAGACTATATATATATGTAAAACATACATCTTATTTTTATGCTCATTTTTTTTTTATCTCTATGAATTCAAATATATATAATTGGGATGCTATGCTGGTACATTATAGATGAGCACGGCCTGCTAATATATGATTTATTTATATTTTTAGGCGTAAAAATAAAAAAAAATATTTAAATATCCACAATTAGTAAAATTTAAATTAAAAAACTAATTTCTATAAGGTTTTAAGAAAATCACTATCGTGTTTAGACTAGAAAAGTCCCTTCAAAAAGTATTCAAATTTTCATGAAGCATATTTATTCCAATTAAATTGGATCACGTTAAAAAATGACACTTATGTAAATGAATAGTGACAAGCAATTTTATTTTATATATGATATTGATTTTAAAAATTATCATTTTAATAATAATTTTCTTCAGATCTAATAATATTTTTTAGAAAATAAATAAAATTATTCAATATCATAATAAAATTATTTTTAAAAATATTTTTATTTTTTAAATTTTAATCTAAAATTTATAAAATTTAAGCTCCAAGATAAAAATGTTTTAAAAAGAATTACATTGTCCATTTATATGAATATTTGTGTTTGATATTTGCTATTCCAAGGCATGTTTGGTTGATCATGATTTTCAATTATAATTTTTTAAGAAAATGTATTTAGTTAAATATAGATTATCTTTTTAAAAAATAAAAAGTGAGTTAAACTATAATTTTAAAAAAAGAATGAAATAGTTACTTTTTCAGATGAGAAAAATAATTATATTTTTTTTCAAAATTATGATTTTGAAAAAAAAAATAAATACTGATTTTATATTATACATCTAAAAGTATTTTTAACTCTCATAATCAAAATAAATTTTTTTATCAAACTATTATTTTAAAAAAATATATTTAAATATAACAATTTATAATAAATTTACTTTTATTAGATTTTATTTTTATAAATTTTATTTATTTTAATTTATTTTTATAAAATTGGAAATAAAAAGCAACCCCGAATTTTAAATGAAAAAAAAAAGGTGGAATCTTACCTAAATACTAGAAGAACGTATGAAACTGAAAAGGATACGGTCAAACTGTCAAAATTAGAAACCATATACCAAAACCGTCACCTTCCATCTCCCCCTTCTGGTGGCGGTAGAGAGAGAAACAAATGGAGAGCAGAGTGTTTCTTTCTTCTCCGAGAAACACTCCTCTCTTTATCTTCTGGCTCAATCCCCTCCCCTTCTCTGTTTTTCTTTCTTTATTCTCTCTCTCTTTCTGTGATCACATGCTTATAAATTCTATCTCACAGATATCCATTTTTTTAATAACACATTCGCACAATTTTATTACTCATACAGATCCCAAATCTCTTCTTTTTCTTCTCTTACCTTGAATTCTTCACTGGGTCATTCAAGCTGATTATATTCTCACCAAGAAAGAGTGTATGGTTCAGTCTGTTTGTATCATTTCTCGTACTTTCTTTTTCCCTTGAATCCAATCAAATTCTCTATGTCTCGCATTTTCTCGAGATGGAAGAAACTGAAGGAAATGTTGATGATTCCTCATGGAGAGACAGAGTTGGCTGTTTCGGTATGGACTGGGCATAACTGGAAGAGGTGCAATTTCCGGTTCAACCAGGTGTGTCCAATCTCGACCCACTTGAATTACCTCCCAATTGCCGCCCATAGACGACGGGAATCGCTTATCGGAGTTCAGCAGAGGTATAAGTGGGACCACGGTGGCTCCGATGACGCTCACAACCCGAGTTCGCAGACCCGCAAGATTCGGGCTGAGACTAATTGCCCACGTTGCACCAAGCTCATGGCCATCCTATTCTCTAATCGCCATTTCCCCATTTCTTCTGGTTCTGATTCTAATTCCAACCCTCCAGTCCCTCTTCAAGGAGAAGGAGGCTATCAGGCTGTAAATCTTTGTCCCAGTTGTAGGACTGCCTATTATTTTCGACCGTATGGCATTTCTCCTCTTCAGGGTACCTTTGTGGAGATTGCGAGGTTCACTAACAGTAATGTTAATAATACCACTAATAAATCGTCAAAGAGAACTCATAGCAAAGATAATGCTACTCATGGTGGCTTTGGAGGAGAAGATTATGATCATAAGAGTAATAGCAGCAGTAAGCGTAAAGTGGCATTCTTGGACACTTCGAGATCCAATAATGATAGAAATGGTGGGGAACCACCAGAGAACTGGCCTCCCCCACTACCACGTTCATCTAATGGAAATGGGTTGGCGGTGCATACTCCATCAGGCCCACCATTTGGACCAGGGCTGAATGTCATTCGAACTTCAGGGTCACGACAAGGCGGTTCAAGTGGCAGAAGTGGGGCTAGTAAAGAGAAGACTTCCTGGGGTGGCTCCAATTTGGGTAAGGATTTGCCCACGCCGAAGGAGATTTGCAAAGGTCTTGACAAGTATGTTATTGGCCAGGACAGAGCCAAAAAGGTATATTATATGCCCTAAATTTTATTAAGATTAATGCGCACTATTTTACCAGTTTTACGTTAATGCTTATTCAGTACGCTGATGATGTCTATGCAGTTTATTATTCTTGGCCTAATAAGTTGTAATATTGTATAAGTACTACTTTAGTTTTATCTTATTAGTCGCAGTAAATGCATTTTCCAAGTTCTAGCCCAAGATGATCTCACGGATAGTCCATCTCTGTGTTGAAGGTGCTTTCTGTGGCTGTTTATAATCACTATAAAAGAATATACCATGCCTCTTTGCAGAAAGGGTTAGTTCTTGCACAATACCTTTTCTTTTCCTAAATTTTGCATCTTAGTGAAAATACAACTGATGCTCCTGAGCTTCTTATGCCCCCTTCCCTTTCTTCATATTTTATTTCTTCCTCTTTTGGGAGGTATTTATTTGTTATGACTGAAATGGTGGATTTTAATACTAGGTCAGGGGCAGGTTCAGGAACTTCAGAAGCGTTAGATGATGACCAAAATGTGGAGCTGGAAAAGAGTAATGTTCTGTTGATGGGTCCAACTGGATCGGGTATGGTTTGCAATACAGCTACCTTTTTCTGGTTCTTACTCAAGAAATGAGAACCAGTTGCATCCAAATTGTTTAGATGCTATTTTATGTCAGGCATCTGAAATTACAACATGACTGTTTTACTTGTTTGAATTTTCATCAAATAGGGAAGACCTTACTTGCAAAGACACTAGCTCGTTTTGTGAATGTTCCATTTGTTATTGCTGATGCAACAACCTTAACACAGGCAAGTATGCTCTTATTGAGAAGGTAATGCTAGAATTTGGCAGAACAAGGGTAGATGTAACCAAGTGAGATCGTGTTGATGTCTTCATCTTCTTCTGCCAAACATTTAAATTTCATCTGATATATATAGATGAACTATTTTGGTATTCTTGCTTCTTTCAATCAAGTTTTACATGCAACTGAAAATCTAGGGACTTTATGGTAGATTTTATTGCTGTTCGAGATTTCTTCGCTCTAGCCCCTAGTAAGATATTTTTGGTGTTATGGACTATTCTGAACTAAAAGAGGAATCACTTTGCAGGCCGGTTACGTGGGAGAAGATGTTGAATCAATTTTGCACAAACTACTTGCGGTATATGACTTATTTCTGCTGCTGACCTATCATGTTCTTGTAATAATATTTCAAGTCTTTCTTTTCTAGGCATGTGCCTGTTGATGTCTGTCACAACCCTGGGAACTTTTTTGTTTTTTGTTTTCCTGTCTGTTATGCTCACTGAGTCACTTTTGCTAATATAAAAGATGACAAAGGTAGGCTCGTAGAAAGGAACTCGTACATTCATAAAATTTGCCTTCTCTAGATGCTTTGGTAAATCTGAAAAGGCCATTATGAATCCCTATTAGCTGAAAGACAAGAAAAGTTTAGCTTGTGCCTTCATTGATATCTTGTTTCCTTTCTGCTCACACAATGCACTTATCTATCTACCTGTGCTGTCAAAGTGATAAGGTAGAAAAATGCCTATATGGTTGACTCATAATTCTCAGTGGATGCATTTACATACTAATACTTCAGGGTTAATGTTCTTGTTCATGATGCAGATTCTGTGTTGAAAAAAGAATATAAAAAGGTGTTAGGATTTGTGTGGTGAATAGTGACACAAAATCTGATCTTTTTTTCCCCCTTAAATTCTGTTGCTTTCCATGTGTCTCAGTTATATTACTTACATTATGCTCCTGCAATATCCTAAATCACATAGAAACTGCTGATTTTATATTGCTTTTATAAAATCTTCATTTTTTTACTTTCCAGGTATAATAATCTGGACTGGCTCTTTTGCTTGTAACTATTTTTTTGACCATCTCTTTTGTATTCGGGAAGTTAATCTTTCAATTATAGATAAGTTTCTTAAGAAGTATGTGGTTCCTGTGAAATTTAGACATTTTGTTTGGTCCTTTTTACCAGGTACTAGATGTATTAAAGATTTGGGTGTCCTGCATATTCCTCTCCCCTACATTTATTTTGTTACGTGCTTTAGAAGTTTGCAGACACAGTCAGTTCTTTATCAATTGTCCAATGGCTTAAATATTTGTTGTAGACTGTTTGCTAACGGTAGGTTTGATGTGGGTTTGTCCTCAACTCTGAAAGATCCTCTTTTGACTTGTTTTAGGGGTATTGGTAGCAAAAAAGATGGCAAACTTTGTGAGGATTTGCAATGTTCATTTAATTTGGTATCTCTGGATTAGGTAGAATGCTAGAACTTATAAGAATATACTTCCAGCTTTAGTGATTCGGTGCTTTGGAGGGTTCTGTATTATTGAGTTTCTCTCCTTATTCTCCTGGTCTTTGGTTCTCTGATATCTCTGTTCCTACAGAATGTAATTCTAATCCTATTTTATTAATTGATTTCTTTCTTTTCTTCGGCTATCCTCATCCCCCCAGTATTATGGAAGACTTTCGTTTTTCTTGCCATTTTGTAATATTAATCTTCTCTTGGTGCTTTAATCATATTCTTTTATGCTATTTTAATTACATCTACTTTTGCTTTCAATCTTTGGTGAATGGGGTACTTTCTTTGCTTATAACTTCTCTACTTATATTATTTAGATTTTATTTTATTTTATTCACCATTTACCTTTTGGTAGACTACATCAAATTGGCTTATTTTGTACTTGCCATTATATTCTCAAATAAATATCATGTGCTAATAGATCTCACTGCATAGGCCGCAGAGTTCAATGTTCAAGCTGCTCAACAAGGGATAATTTACATTGATGAAGTTGACAAGATAACTAAGAAGGTTTCTTGCTTATTTAATTGTACAAGTTCCTGATTGTGAATCCATCGTATTGCTTTAATTTATGGGTGATATTACAGGCTGAGAGCTTAAATATCAGTCGGGATGTTTCAGGTGAGGGTGTTCAACAGGCACTGTTAAAAATGCTGGAAGGAACTGTGAGTAAAATAATTCCATACTTGTTCCGATTGGTTTATCTACTCTTTATTTGAAATCTTCTCAATGTTATTATATACTTCACATGTTCTTAGCAAATCTATACTTTTATGATCACCGGCATATGAAAAGTAATATCGTGTATATACTGCAACTAAAAACTGCAGTTTGCACTGCAGTTTGTTATCATAGGATCTTCTAGCAATTGCATTTTGAACTTAATAGAATTGATATATTAGCAGAAATGTCAGTTTGGTTACTATCACCAGCATATTCTTGTTGGTGGCTTCTTAGGTTCTAATGCATCTTCCCTGGTATTGATTAGTTAGAGGATGCCGCTATATTGTATAATTCTTAGGCATTGAGAACTGTGGAGCGAGCTTAAAGGAGAACTTTAGAAGAGTTATTTGACAGGGTGGTAATAGTTTTGCCATACTGTATCTCAAGTAGCACAAACTAATTCCAGTGTGGCACCTTTACCTTTCTTCTCTGCAAGAATTCAAATATTAAACTGCAGTTCAGGCAAAAAATGGTATTGATTTTCTTAGGAAAATGTGCATGGATTTCATTAATCAGCCCCTTAGAAAAATCTCTAGATATTTCATGTCCAATATAATAGCAACATATGTGAAAAAGAAGAGTGAATTGTGAATTATTTGAGACTCAATAGACTCCCTGGTTAATACTTGTAATGTGGTTCTGATTTCTGACATTCTAAGATCTTCAGCTTGATTTATTGAGCCTTTATCAGCTGAAGTGCCCAGTGTACACTTGAATGGCTTTTTGTAGTATTTTTTGTTTGCATTAAAATTACTCTGGTAATTCTGGGTAGGCATTGATATTTTAATATATGTCTATTCTCAAATTTTATTTTCCTAATTTAGATTATTTGTGCTAAATGTTTTCGAAAAGCTAATTTTTGTACAATAGTTAGTATCATTCTAATGGTAGCCTAAACATAAAATAATTTCTCATTGTCTAGATAGTAAGTGTTCCTGAGAAAGGAGCAAGGAAGCATCCACGGGGTGACAATTTACAGGTGCGTTAAAATGCCCTTTTTATCTTCATTTCATGCTTGCACTAGGATCTCGTTTGAGGATATTTCTCACTCATAACTTAAATATATAAAAAGGATGGTGCAATCACCTTATGGTTGATAACAGTAGTGGCAACTTTTTCTGGATAAGCGCTGAAAAAGTTCCTAATTCCTGGTTCTAGGGTCAACTTCATATACATAGAGTAATTACCTGTTATGGTCAAGAAATATAAGTATTGGCAATGAAAGAAAATTTTGATACTACATATGAAAAGGAATTTATAATAATGGTTGAAAAGTTAAAAATTATAAAAACACTAATCTTGACACCCATTCAATGTGTGTGTCAACCCACTTATTTTTATTTATTTTCATTTATAATGAGATACTGGAATATTTTGAAATTTCATATAATTACCCATGAACTAGTTACTACAACTCTCTTTCTATTGAAAAAATAAAGAGATCATGGATAGTTTCAAAAACTTGTAGTAATTACCATACCAACTAACTATAACCGTCTAATTTATTGCTTAAGTTACTTTGCAGAGACCTAACTCCAGCACACACATGCCATTGCAAGCAGCTAAACCTTTGCCCTATATTTTAGTTAAAGAAGTTCTCATACTAACTGAAAGGATATTGCTAACAAAATAAACTTCCCTACTCAACCATTTTCTTCCTGCACCACTTGATGATGCCCACCTTGCTTCAGTGGATTTCACACTTAGATCTGTAGGATATGGCTTATTGAAGGATAGATGAGAGAAAAAGGAAAGCAAAATGAGTATTTTGTTAAATAACACTTTCATCTAACAGTCAATTATTTCATAGGAGGTGGAGACATAGGCTCCTTTCAATAGCCTAGTGCAATATGTACTTGATTCTAGTAGCATATATTTATTGCTTTTCTGAATTACCTGCCACCCATTTTTTATGCAATGCAGATTAACACTAAGGATATTCTCTTCATATGTGGTGGAGCATTTGTCGATCTTGATAAAACCATTTCAGAGAGGTAAATTTTTCATTTCATGCTGTTGTTGTTTGTTGTTATTTGGTCTTTTCAAGAGTATTATTGTGGTTTTTCCCCAGATGATGCATTAAATTTTAATAATTTTTGAATTAAACCAGACGAGAGGATTCTTCTATTGGCTTTGGAGCACCAGTTCGTGCCAATATGAGAACCAGCGGAGTAACAGATGCTGCAGTAACATCATCTTTATTAGAGACGGTGAGAATGGACCATCTTATCTGAGTAAAATATTTTTGTTCTTTTTTCTTTTCTTTATTGATGAGATGCTCTAAGCAATTGCAGCTAACACATCATGTATTTCAATTACTTTGGTACCGTCTACTTCACCCTTCCAGCCCCAAAGAAAGTACATGAGTAACACATATTTGTTATAGACGAAAACCTTCCAAATGAGTCTAATTGACGCTTAGCAATTTTCAGGTAGAAAGTTCTGATCTTATTGCATATGGTCTCATACCTGAGTTTATAGGACGATTTCCAATCTTAGTGAGCTTGTCAGCTTTAACTGAAGACCAACTTGTGCGGGTATTACTTCATTGTTACATCTTCTTTCATCCTATCATAGCTTTTTCTAATTTCTCTTAACAGTTCAGTGCTTCAATGATTAATTCTTCTAGTCACTTGTAAAGGCATTAATTTATCTAATATGGTTATCTCTTTACTACATCAATGTATTGTGGGTTTTGGCTATTTCGAATTGGATCCAAAAGTAAACTTCCTCGTATTAAAAAGAAAAAAAGAACTTCCTTGTCCTTACCAAAGAGTTTAGGTAATGAAATTTAAAAAGAAAAGAAAAAGTGGCCATCTCACATATGCAAGCATATGGTTGATGGTTAATTTTTGAATGGAAAAGGAAGAAAATTTTTTATATGGATAAAAGTCTAATAATGGATTTTTTAACTTCCAGGTATCAAGTTTCTCATTATTATTTTGTATGTACAGAATGAGGTTAGTGTAGACTTTTTGTCTAGTGGAGCACTTAATCATAGATAAAAAGTGGGCAAGATAGCTTGATGAAAGAGTTCAAGTTCTGTATATTTAAGATATCTCACATAATGACGCAAATATCTTGGTTTTTCAGGTTCTCACAGAACCCAAAAATGCTCTTGGTAAGCAGTACAAGAAATTATTTGGCATGAATAATGTAAGCACGTCTCTCCCCCTCACTCCCTTAACCACCCGATAGAACTAAATTTGTGCATTTAGAGACACAAACCCTTCGAATTTTAAATTGGTTTACCTGCTTGATTGTTTGTGTGGGAAATAATATAATAATGATCCACTGGCTTGATATATATTTTCTTTTGATCTTGTTCTTATTAGAATAAATCTTCCAGTCACTGTCACAATCTCACTCTTCATATTTTCTCCGACCCATGTCCCAACTAAAGTCTTTTCCTCAATTCCTCCCTTTCTTTCATGTGATTTGCTGATGTTGACTACAGCCTGCCTCTAAGCCATTGCTTAGTGTCATTATTCAACCATTCTTCCATTTGATTTGGACATGATTTAGAAACCTGATCACCTGATCAAAATTGAGCAAGGATGATTTGGTTTATGTCTTTTGGTTCCATTAGATGGTCGTTTCTGGTTTGAAACTCGTTGAATTTTGTCAGCTTCTTTTGCATAACCATCAAAATTAACCTGTCTAAACTGTTAAACCCCTTGCCCTTCCCTCTGAGCTCAGCTAATATTAGTGATGTTATTTGTTTATTCATCCACTTGTTCATTTTAAGTGTGAATAGTGACTGGTAAAGCTATTTATCTTTATTCATCCCTCTACTCTACAGGTAAAGCTACACTTCGTGGAGAAAGCACTGAGACTTATTGCAAAGAAAGCAGTGGCCAAAAATACTGGTGCCAGGGGTTTAAGAGCACTACTGGAAAGCGTCCTAAACGAAGCCATGTTTGAGGTATGAAAGAGCTTATTGCTTTTTCAAGATACCTGGCTATCATCAAGCATCCAAAATGAATATTTATCTTTATTCTATATGGTTGGCTCATGTATCCAATGCTTCTATGCACCAGGTTCCAGATGCTATGACTGGAGATGACCAGGTTGAAGCCGTTGTTGTTGATGAGGAGTCAATAGGATCAATGATTGCCCCTGGATGTGGTGGCAAAATTCTTCGTGGAGATGGTGCTTTGGAGCGATACTTAGTTAAGCTGAGAGATTCAGTGGTATGATCTTATAGTCTAATTATGTGCTGGCCTGTGCCTTATAAACATCAAGTTGTATTGGTTTTTGGGGATCAATCACTTACAGGGTAAAATACTCCCCTTCCCTTGAAAGTTGACTTAATTACATGACCTCTCTTTTATTACAAAATATACATGGATCTTCCTCAAAACCAAAGAACATGCTACAATTAAATCCAATTTTGGATTTGGCATTGAGGGAACTGTTTAGCTCTGTTTTCTGGTGGTCAAAGACCTGGTACCACATCTTGTAACATAAATATCCTTTAATAACATTTACATATGTTAATTCCCTTTTATTTGCAATCGAATGAATGCCAATGGAAGATATGTGACACTAAAAAAACTTCTTCACCCAATCACCAGTCACAAATCTTCCATTTACCTGCCAATAAATGAGAATCAACAAATGTAAAGGTTAATGAAAGGCATCTTAGTGAAAAAGGCAAAGTGGTATTAAACCTTTCACCACCAAAACTGGAGCTAAAATTATCACTGAAATCTAAATTGAATTTAGTTGTAGCGCATGTCTTGGTCTTAAATGAAGTTCAAATATATTGTTATAATGAAAAGGAAGGCTATGCAATTAAGCCATGTCTCATAGTGAATACGGTTTACTTTGGTTTGAGCAGTTATAACTTGGTAGTCATGAGTTATTTGAAGATAAGTTGATCCAATTTACTAAGTTATCCATTATACTTCATTGTGTTTGTAGGTTAATGGTGAGGGAGGTGAATTAGAGTTACAGGAGGGGGAATCGGAGCTTTCATCGAGAGCCATGAGCATGTAATACTTATGGATACCATATTGTTGAGGTGTATAATCTATCCTTGTAATTTTTATTTGTTAAATTCTCATTCAAAAGGTGCTTTACTTATTTCTTGTATTTGCTTAGCTTCCTTTTGATGTCCATTGGACCAAATATGTAGCATTTTAGGGGCACAGAATAAAAGAACAAAAGATGTAGCATTGCTAATTTAGGGGACTTGAAGAATTTTTCATGGAATTCTTCTGTTGCTACAGAGACGTATAAGAGAAGACGAATAATATACAACTGTGTTTTTTTCTGAGTTTTCTCGAAGTCCTCTCTCTTCTTTTTGAAATCTTCTTTCACTTCTTTTTTCAGAGTTACTATTAAAAAATACAATTATTATTTGCACTTGCATCTGAAAAATATTTTGTGCACTAAAATGGATTAGACCAAAGATCTTTAGCGTTTGTTAGCAAGCAATGAAGGTTATGACATGTCATAGAGCTCATATTTCAAAAGGATGTGAACAGGTTAAAGAGTTCTTTAACCCTAAGGCGCCTAAACACTTCTGTACTTAAATAAAAGGCTTATTATCTCCCAATTTGGATATCCTGAAATACTTTATGGGGTGGAGAGAGAGATAAGAAGAAAATAGTAAGCATCACGTATGTGGAATGGGTTCCATGTACACAAAGGTGAGATCTACCATTTTATTCCTATTTCTCTCTATTTCCATCATGATGAAATATTTCAAAGGATCTGAATTCTATTTTCTCCACAAAATTGAAAAGCAACTCTTTTGTATCTATAATAATTAGATATTACACCATCTTGAATGTTCCACCTTATGATGGTGGACGTCATATCCCTCCTGCTAAACAAAATGCAAAGTCAAAAGTGATCATATCTTTGAATTCACAATTTATTCAAATAAACACTCAAATTGTTTATTATTGATGGAACCCAGCTCATTTAAATCTGTAACTGTTAAAAAGATTGCTTATTGACCATGCTCCATAAACCATACCTACTCCTAATCACATAAATAAAAAAGTTAACCCAAAAAATAAGTCTGAAATTTAACAAAAAAAAAAAGCTTGGGTTGATCGATTCATTAAACAAATTCCAAAGGTGGTATGAAAGATCTACTAGGCCCTAGATTTGGAAATGAGACTCTGGGCATCAGAGGCAGTTGGAAGTGCAGGAATGGCTCCTTTCTGGGTTGTACAGAGTGCTGCACAAGCATTTGCGAATATCAGAGCCTCTTTCAGTTTCGCTTCATCCTGCATAGTGTATCCAATAAATATCAGGAACAGAGAAAATCTGAAGCTTCATCTTGCAATTCAAGTGAGGAAAGAAGGAAGAAAATACATCAAATATGGAGGGGTTGTTAGCCACAGAAACCAGAAATGAACCAACAAAAGAGTCACCAGCACCAGTTGTGTCCACTGTGTTCACTTTGAACCCCGGTACCCTGCCTTTGAATTTCTGTACTCATCAAACAAGATTACACATATAAACATGTTTGTGCAGTCTAGATCACTCTTCATCAGCGATATATGTATGGACCAAGTTGATCATGAATAGATATAAGTGAGTCTCACTTAAATGTATCAGTTTGGTATCCTCTAACAAAAAGGATCCCTTTTTCATGACACATAGATTGAGATATGCAATATCTATTCTACCCTTATCATCATTACTTAATAACTCATATTCACAGAATTACTTTTTTCATTTAATTCTCTGTTCTATTCTATATACCAAATGAGCTTAACAAGTTCACATGACTTTGATGTACCAAACATTACTCAAGAGGTCAAACTTCCCAATTTCTGGTGCAGCACTTTATCCTCATTGGATCTACCCGAGAATTTTGCTTCTTACAATGTGGCAACAACCAATCAAATCATTGGATCATAAAATAGTTTTGAAATTCCAGAGAGACCAACGATGAATTAGTAGTGATAGAAAAGAAGAATTATCTCATTTTCCTCTCAAGAAAGTGGTATCCGAAGTAATTCAGAAAAAACAAAAAGGAATAGTACCTTAGTGAAGTATCTGCAACCCTTTTCTCCATCAGTGATAAGAAGAAGCTTCAGCTTATCATGCCACAGGGACAGACAAACATCTTCCTTCTCAGGATCTCCTTGTGTAAGAAAGTTCACTTCATCATCACTTACCTATACCGATAATGGTAAATCACGTTAGGATTGATAGACATAAACCAAGTTTGAAGATTAAGCTTATACCAAGAAGTTTCATACTTTGATCAAGTCAGCTTCAGACCAAATGCTCTTAATGCCAGACCTGGCAGCTTCAGCAGAAGGCCACAAAGGAAGCCTAACATTAGGGTCATAGGAAAGCAAAGCTCCAGCTTCTCTAGCAGCTTTCATGGCTGCCATGTGAGCTGATCTGCAAGGCTCACAGATGAGACTAATGGAGCCATAATGGAAGATCTTGGCCTTCTTGATCGTATCCATCTTCAGCTCAGAATCCTTGAGGAGCATATCAGCACTGGGGTTCCGGTAAAACATGAACTCCCTCTCTCCATCATGCCTTAATGTCACAAAAGCCAACGCTGTTCTTGCGTTTTTGTCAAAAAGAACTCCATCTATATTCACCCCATTTTTCTTTAGTATATCTGCTAGCATCCTCCCAAACTCATCATCTCCGACCTGTTCACTTCATGTTGCAATTATTAGTATTCTAAAAGTGAAATATTTCATTGTTTAAATGGCTAACATGGTACAAAATGGGATTGCATGTGCGTAATATTGTGGATAGAGAAAAGTTTGGACAGAGTTACGTCTTCCTAATCTTTTTTTTTTAAATGGTTTTATTTTACTATAGACTAATTTAAATTTGATGTGGGTCAAGTCCTAAATAAGGGTAAAATTTTCCCCACATAATTTTTTTTATTGACAAGACTTGAACTCAAGATTTTGATTAAGGGATATCGAGTTCTTTTTACTTGACTCAACCATTAATATTCCTATTGATGCACACATGAAAGACAAAAACAGCATGAAACAAGGCTGTTATGTCCTACAAATAAATAACATGCCTGGTCCCATTATGTGTAAAAGGGGAAAATCAGTAAATATGACTATGTTTTTGTAAGAATGAGTCATTAAAAAAATAAAAAGGGAGAAAAAATAAAGAGAAAATTTTCATGAAAAATTTATTTTTAGTCTCTAAAAAAATTAAATAATATGTACCGAACATATCATGGAAGAATTTCTCTCCTTCTTTCTTTTCATAAAACTTCTTTCATATTTACCAAATGTGGCCTAAGAGTATATATGGCTTAGAAAATTAGTAATATATGATAATGAAGAATATGATAATAAAAGTGGATGCTTGGGAGAGATCAAGAAGTAACCTTGCCAATGAAGGCTGAGTTGCCACCAAGTTTGGCTATGGCACAGGCAACGTTAGCAGGGGCCCCACCAGGGGCTTTGATGAAGCCTTCAGACTCGGCCAATGATAGTCCAGATGTCATAGGAACAAAGTCTATTAGCATCTCACCGAATGCTATCACTAATGGACCTTCTTTGTTCGCCATAGCTGCTTCTGCTTCTGCGTTTCCTGTCCCTCAAATTACAACGTTAGTGTCCAAGGACTAAGGTTGAATCAAGCAGGTTTTCTGAATTCCTTTGTCCAAAATTGTAGATGCTGTTATAGACTCGGTCATAAAGTATCCTTAAACTTGAGAAGGAAATCTGGTTTTTATTCTAAGGGTTAAGGTTTCTAGTAGAATTTTAATATGACCAGGTAAGTTTACTTTATGAGGGTAAAAACATGATTATAAGTTGTATGTTACATGCGATTCTGTGGTTTAGGTTTATCTTCAATTGCCCTGAAATTTCTGTTTAGATATAAAGAATATTATTTTTAAAAAATTAAGAAAAACTAAATTATTTGAGATGAAAATTAGAAAAAGTTAACATATCACATAAATAAATATGATAAATATATATATAGTAAAAAGTTTATCTACTTCTTAAAAAGTTTAACTTTCCCTTCTTTCTCCCAATCAAACATATAAGAAGGTGCTCTTCTTTTTCATTTAAAAAACTTAATAGGATTTTCTCTCTCTTTTTGTCAGAAAATTTTGTGCAATTTAATATGCAATCATTTTCACACTAAAGTTACAAATGTTTTGTATTTTTTAATTTCAACTAAATTATTAAAACTTTCTCTTTAGCTCAAATGACAAAAGTGAAATGAGATATAAAAAGTGATCAATAATTCAAATCCACTTAACAGAAAAAGAAAACACAATCATTCTCATCATTTGTACGAGTTATTTCACTACCATTTCTTCATTTACTAGAAAATAACTACCGATGCAATTGTATTGTATTTGTCACTATGGCTCTATTAGTAACCATGATAAAAGGAAAATAAATTTGAAAAAAATGTGATTTGGAGAATACAAAATGACTATCGTACCCCTGCACTTAAAAAAATTATCACAAGAATACGGTAAAAAAGATATTGTTGGGTAATCATCATAAAACATAATATATATTGTCCGAAATGCAAAAAAAATTGCTTCCTACGTCCCAATATTTGTAACTAAATAGGCAATGATGTCAACATAAACTAACAGCAGTTGAAATGGTTTGATACCTATTTATTTTAAATAAAGTTTGAAATTTGAGTCTTATATATGTACAAAATATTGCTGTTAAGAAAATTTTGCACTCATGTGGTTCAATCCAACTCTGATTTAGATAAGGCAGAGCCCAATGTGAGTTTCAAAAATCATTTGGGTTTAAAATAAAAATCAATTTAAGAAAATAACAACCTGCTTTTAAAATTGCATTTGAGCCTTGCCCCCATGTTAATCTTAAAAATTTATTAACATATTATAATTCTTAATTTTATTTGAATTTGAGATAAAGATACTTATGATATATTTATTGCCGAGGCTAAAATTTTCACAACCTACATGTCAAAGGGCACCTGATCATTTCTTAAATGCCTAGAACCTTCTAGGCCAAACTAAACCTAATTACTAACAATTTAGATGTGGTTGTACCCAAAAAAAAAAAACACATTTAGATGTAGTTGTTGCAATCACCTTACATAGTACAATACAATTGGTTAAGGTGTTTTGGAGGGGAAGAGTCATTTGGTTCCCAAAAATAATGAAAGGAAAGGGAGGGAAAGGATGTAGCCTTATTTTAAGATGACCAAAATAATTTTATGAATTTTTAATATTTTATATGCCCTTTTGTGACTTGGTATATATTATAATTTTTACTCAGCCTACAAAAGCAAGACAAGAGAGGGAATTGTCTCGCTCTATTTTCATGTTCTGTTTGTTAAAATTTGTTTTATCCTAAGCTATTATTACAATTACGTACAAATTGAGTATAATAAATGAGAAAATATGAAACAAATAAATTACATACCTTGAGACATAATAAATTTTGATAGCTTCAATAAATACAGACAAAGGTTAAGAAAATAGAATGACACCTTACTCTTCTCTTTTCTTACTCACATAAGACTCTAGCGTTTGTAAAATGATTGAAATCACACAAATCTGGTGATAACTGATGAGTAAAAAGGAGGAACCAAGAGCCTTGTTTATAGTCTTCAAGGCTCAACCATCAAAGAGTCTCAGGGCTTCATTTTCCTCTAATATTAATGAATACAATTAATTCAAGTTATGAGGTGGAATTTCTTTTATCAAATACATCCAAAGATACATTATAATTTTGAATAATGTTTATCCTAATATTTAATATAGATACATACCTTTAGCCAAGTATCTATATTCTATTATTGGTGATGATAATAATGACCTTTCATCTTTCACAATATTTATTTAGGCTTTATTTAGCAACTTTGAATATAAATCATATCCCATTATGTCTATCAGTATACTCCCTCCGTTTTGGAAGAATTGACACTCATTTAGTACTATAGCGATATATTTATGTAGGCTTTATTAATCAATATTTATGACTTTTTTTCAATATAACAATACAATTAAAACAGAACATTAAAGAAAATAAAACAACCTTAAGCCTAAGAACAAAAAGAAACGAAAACCTAACAGAATAAGGGCTAAAAGATGAAGAGCATGTTTCCACTAAGAAGTCTAGCTGACGTCCCATTTGGATTGTGTATAGTGCAAGTCCATCTACCCGCAATTTGTCATTTTGTTGTTGGTAATTAGTTTGTGTTGGTACACACTTAAATAACCCTATGAATTAAAAGGAAAAAATTGCAATTTTAAATCAAACTAACAATGCAGTTATATTTAGTTCTATTTTTTAACATATATAATAAATAATATAATAAGTAATATTTAGTATTGAATATCTAAATTAGTTAATTCAAAATCTTTAAACTTATGAAATGAACTATCTTTTATTATATTTATAATAACAATAATCTTGTTCAAATGCTACACGTGTTGTTCTTTATTTGTGACATCTGACACTTTAAATTAGTAACAATTCATGTTACCATATTTTTTTTTATTTTTATCTTTATTTCAATTTTATTTGATTTTATTCAACCCAATATTTAGTTCTATTTTTTAACATATAATAAATAATAAGCTATTTAGTTCTATTTTTTAACATATATAATAAATAATATTTAGTATTGAATATCTAAATTAGTTAATTAAAAGCCTTTAAACTTATGAAATGAACTATCTTTCATTATATTTATAATAACAATAATCTTGTTCAAATGCTACAAGTGTTATTTTTTATTTGTGACATCTGACACTTTAAATTAGTAACAATTCATGTTACCATATTATTTATTTATTTTTATCTTTATTTCAATGTTATTTGATTTTATTCAACCCAATATAAATTTGAATATAGTATGTAATTAATTTAATAAAATTTAATTAATATTAATAAAAAAAACATATAATTCAAATCAAATTTGGTATTTTTCAATATTTATTTGTTGGTATATTCGTACAAGATCATATAAAGAAGATTATTTTAAAGAATGTATTTAAAGACATATATATATATATATATATCGGCCCAAATACCAATTAATAAATTTAATCACATCCACAATGAATAGTCAATATTATATGCTAATTAAAAAAATTTCTAATCATTAGCCAAAACAAAAAAATTCTAATCACAAGATTTTTTAAAAAAATTATAAATTGCAAATAAAATTAAGTAGCTATTGTTCAATAATACACAATAAAAAGTACATTGCATTACACAATTATAATTGGAACTGAAATTGAAAAAAATAATGGAAATGAACACAAATTTAAATTGCATATGTTATTATAAAATTGGGTATTTAAATTAGTTATAATGCTAAATCTTATTTATTATTTTCACTTATATTTCATGAGTTGAGTTGGGTCAAATTTAACTTTGATTGTAGCCTTATCCAATGAAAGGCAAAATGGGCTAAGTATCAAATCGAGATCAGGTCAACCAAGTGCCAAATAAATTTTTAAACATTAAAAATGAAATAAGATATTAACTTTATATATTAACAAATAAATGTAATTATTTATGTCCAAAAATAGATTTTCTTGAAAAATAATATTAACACTTTTAAAATTATAAGTATTCAACAATTATATATTATTTTCACATATTAAGAGACCAATTTAAAATTTTAAATAAAATTAAAAAATTAAAATCTTAAAATATTTTTCATGATTACATAAGATATATAGGGAAAAACATCTTATAAAGTCACTTAATACATATTAAACAATAGAAAAGAAATGAAAAAAATAAAAAAAAAATGTATATGTACATATGTCACGATGGTCGGGCTAACTTGACATGATGTCAAACGAAACTGAACTTCAATTTTTATTGAAGAGCCCTATCTTTAATACAAAATAATCCTTGAAAACTTGGTTTAAATCATTACTAATTATGAAACTATTGAAAATTTTAATGAGTGAAAAAGTTAATGGATGTTAGTTGTCAAATTATTTATTAATTATTTATTTTACTTCTTAATTATTCATTTCAAATGTTAAAATATAAACACAAATAAAATCAAAAAACATTTTTTAATTTGACAGTATAACATTTATATAATGCATCAACTGCAAAATGAAAAGATAATCCCACATATTAACTGGATGAATTACACTTCATGTTATAGAAATTGAACAATTAATGAAAATATAAACAAAGATCTTACTAGAAACCCTATATAAGAATTAGACAAATACACACACACACACACAACAAATAATCCTCGTAAAGTCCCTCAACAGATAACTTTTTTTTTCTTCTGGGAGGAGCAATGCATGTATCATTAATAATCAACAAAGTGCACAAAAGGGGGCAAATTCCCAAAAAATTTACAAGCCAAAAAACTTGACAAAAATTAGAGGAGCCCTCGAACAAGAAATTGGAGGAGCCCCGATTAAATTGGTAACTTTGAGAGACGAAGCAAGTGGCTCATAAAACAGTATAGAGAAATATTACTAACACTGCCACAATGAATCTTTGATGGCAATATAAAAGCTTTAATTTTCTTACAACTATATATCAACTTTGAATCAATAAGACCTTTCAGCTTCCATTCTTCCCATCATCAAGAGTGTGAATTTTGGGAGGCGTGCGTGATTTATGTGAAGACTAATACAAATAAATAGATCTCCAGTAATAAAATTCCGAAGTTCTTCCACCAATGATTACATCAATAAATGAAACAAATACACATTGAAATTAAACATGACAAAAAATTATGTAATAAGAAAAATAATTGCAATGATGTCCTAAAAAAATAAAAAATTACGAGAAATCGCTTACATACCTTTATTTTGAATGGCGAATGGCAAGAGAGGTGGAGAGGCGATAAAAAATCAATTATGCTATGGTGATGATGATGATGGGAAGGGCAAGGCTTTAGGGCCATTTGGTTCACTCCTATACCCCTTTATGTTAGGTGATAAACTTTACATCACCTAAGTGAGGAGTTTTTGATTTTGCGTATCACAGTTGAATGTCATCATATCATATGAAAATCCTCACCCCAATTAAGGTGATGGTTCTTCCCTCCATTTTACTGAGTGAAGATGATCATTTCATTGTAATGATTTACCAAAAACCATAGTGCCCTCTACTCAAACTCATTCTTGTCAGTGAATCTCATCCTTGTTCTCTCATTGTCACACCCGAAAATGCGACGCGGATGGCGCGAGAAAATGAAAAAATTGAAAGAAAAGGGAGAAACCAGCCAGCCTGGCGGGAGGCCGGTTTCGGAGGGAGTCGCCACCAAAATTTTAAGGGAAATTTTGGAAAACCGGAATAAAAAACAAAAAAGGATAAGGATGGTCCGCGAATCAGAGTTGGGTTCGGGAGTACGATTGTGAGTGGGGAAGGTGTTAGGCACCCCCACAACATCCGTTCATAAGAACGGTTACCTTACGTTGATCATGCAATTTTTATGGCTTTTTACAAATTTGTTTTAGTTGCCCTTTTACTATTCACATGCAGAAATAAATATAAATATAAGAAAAATGTAAAAATAAAAATAAAATGAAGATATGGGAAGTTGGGAAAAATAAAATAAGAAAAATATTGTTTGTTTACAAAAGTGGACTTGAAGAAATAAATTGGTAGATGTTTATTAAATTAAGAGAAAAAAAACACCAAATAAACCAGAAAAATATTATTTATTTACAAAGGTGGACTTGACCCAGAATGAGAGTCTGGGGCCTACGTACCCTGTGATTAGGGATCAAAGTCGACGTAGTTCGGACATAAAAAACGTGTCACTGGGTGGATATATTTTTTTTTTATATGTTAAAAAAAAGATTTATAGAAAATAATTTGTCTTTCCACAAAGAAAACAATTTTTAGAATTTGTCAGTGTGTTTTAATTTGTAAAAGACAGATTAATTTCCATTATTTACTCTTTGCATTTATTTATATAATTTTTTTGGTTTAATCAGTTTCTAAAAGAGAATATATTTTTCCTCAATTTAAAAAAAATAGGATTAAAACTATTTGTGATTTTGAACATTTTATTTGATTTGAAAAGGAAATATTTGGAAACAATTTTATTTTTACATGATAAAATCAATTGGCTTATGTGGTGAATTTATCACTCACAATACACCGATTGATACCTAAATGTCCACGGTGGTATCACTCGGAACATAAAGGTACAAGAAGAATTCGAAAGAAACAAATAATTCGTTGTACAAATTATTTTTATTTTATTTTTATTATAAAAATAAAAATGCATAAGATCTTTTTAACGCACATTTTATTTATTTAAAATGAAAATGCTAAGAATAATTTCAAATATGATCCTTACATAAATTTTTGAAGAAAAATAATCAGCATATGTGGTGACTTTATCACTGACAAGTTACTGATCTATGCTTAAAATACCTACGGTGTTACCACTCGAGGTAAATAAATGGGAGAATAAAAACTTGAAGGGAATCAATACTTTTTGCTTCAATCATTTTATTTATCATTATTTTCTTTTACATGAAAAGGCGATAAAAATAAAAATAAAATAACATAAATAAGAAAAATAATACTGGAGAAAAATAGATAATATTGGCCTGAATCATTATTATTATTATTATTATTATTTACAAAGACAGAAATGGATAAAATTCTCTTAACACATTTATATAAAAAAAAAATCATTAAGGAAAATTTAAAATGTCAATATTATGTATATTTATTTATTTTTTAAAATAATAATCAGCATATGTGATGACTTTATCACTCACAAGTTACTGATCTTCGCTCGTATGCCCACGGTGATGCCACTCGTGGCAAAAGGCAAAGAAAGACTTCAAAGATAAAATTGGGAAAATAAGTATAATTATGGTTGTTTTATAAAAAGAAAAGTGGTAAAAAGAATGTAAAAGTATGACTTTATATATATATATATATTCATTCGTATATTATTTATTTTCATTTTATTTTATTTTTTTTATTTATTTATTTATATATACATATATATATTTTTAAAAAAAAAAAGAAATCAAAAACCCAAACAGTATATATGGTGATTTAGTCACTCATAATTTACCGATTGGTGTCTAAACACTCATAAAGATAAAGTAAATTTGCAACCGAGATTCTTTTTTTTTTTTTTTAAGTTACTTATTATTTATTTTACTTATCTATTGTTATTATTAGAAATAAGGAACTATTGAAGCTCAAAACATTTGAAGATTAACCAATGTAAGCGCCATGACAACTCCTTGCTCATGGCACCATTTGACTGATACCTTACCTACCCATGGAGGCTTAGTCCCTCCGGATAGACCTTAAGACAATTCATATATTTGGCTCACACCACAAGTTACAGTACCAAAACCCAGCTCTCATGCAACCCAATCTAAACAATTTCCAGTGTTCATCCCATTCATGTAATTTATCAAGGCTTGAAATAATAAACACAGGCCAAACAAAACGTCATATCTAACAGTAATTCCACCATATCATACAAGCAAGCACCAAGAGGAAACAGAAATGGCACCCAATTATATGAAACCGAGTGATTCCAATCTTGTGGCCTTAACTTTGGAATCAGAAACTCACCACAAAATTTGGGGTTCACATCATAATGGAACAAAGCATTGTAAATCAGTTAGTCCATCAGCCAATATTTGATGGCGTAGTTAATCAACCAAGAGAAATAAAATACAACCAAGGACGAAGGATTCATTATGGCAACACCCCATTAGGCAAATGAGAACCTCTTATAAGCCAAGGCCTTGACAGAAGCAGACCATGTAGAAGTAAACCTTAGAATACAATTATGAACCAGATTATAAAACACAAAGCAACTTCAAATTGTAGAATCCCATCCATAACAGACAAGTTGCATGAAGTATTACATAACTCCTGAATCAACAGAACCCAGAAAATTCCCAAAGGTGTACAAAGCATGAACAAGCAAATATATAGTTCTAAAATCAAATCCTAATTCCAGCAAAGCTCACATCAACGCAAACTAACCTATCAGCCAGTTTCAACTAGTCGGTGAGGAAACAAAATCCACTGAACACCTTTAAACGACACATACAGCTCATTCATGAGTTCATTCGAGCACCCTCGATCCATTAATTAACAACTTTAAATTCGGAACACTGACTACCCAGAACACATAATAGGTGAAGAAAACAAAATCATATCACGACACCATCTGTAACCATGAAAACAGAGCATCTAATTTAATGTCTACAACAAATGATATTCAACCCAGAATCATAAACCCAGTTTTGACAAACACGAAAAACCTCAACTCATAATGTGTAAACTAGGCTTACTAGTTGAAGCCCTTAGGTTCTCTGCAACTTGACCCTCTCTCTAAGTTGCTTCCTTTTGCTCCCAGCTTCCTCTTCTTTCCTCTCCCCTTGTCTTCACCTTCGTTCAGAGCCTCCTCCTCAGTCTCCCCGGTCTTCCACCCTCCCCAAAAAATGTCTCCCCCACGGCTTTCAGGCTGCCTTCCTTTTATAGGGCCTCAGTAATTAGACCCACCACCCACCAATGGAGCGCGTGGCTACTGCCCCTTTTTCTTTTGGTCCCAGATTCACGCCCTTCTTGGCTACGGCTCGCCATTTGCCTTCACCTCCATTACTCTGACAGTACTGGGTACGGAGTAGTGGATGGATTTTGTTGTCCGTGTCTGCCCTTCGTGTCAATCCGAGGGCTCCCCCCATCACCCCATACCTGGTACCGAGTAGTGGAGGCATCCCCCATTCGCGTGGCTTGTGGTCCATCCTCTGCTTCACGGATTCAAGCCCTAGCTCCTCAGGTTTGCCTTCGGCCGCTCCCTCTGTTCCTATCTGTCTTCGTCCTCACGAGTCCTTTCCTGCGGCTTCTGGTCTCACCTCTGCTCTCACGGCTCCTCGGTGGCTCTCCCGAGCTCACGGCTCTTCGGTGGTCTGAGTTCCCTCCAGATCTCACTCTCGGTCTCCAACATGCTCCCGGCCACCCATCGAGCCCTAAGGCTCTCGGACACCTGCTCTCTCGGTCTCTCTCACCCGCGGCCACCCACCGAGCCCTAAGGCTCTCGGACATCTGCTTCTCTCGGTCTCTCTCTCCTAGCTTTGCCTCGGTGGTTCTCTCGGTTGCTCCCTCCTCTCTGCCTCGGTGGTTCTCTCGGTTGCTCCCTCCTCTCTGCCTCTCTCAAGCTCGTGGTTCTCTCGGTTGCTCTCTCCTCTCTCGAGCTCGTGGCTCCCTCTGATTTTACTCTGCAGCTCCCTTCCCTCTGAGCCCTAGAGGGCTCCCTCTGCACCGAGCCCTAAAGGGCTCGGTTTGGACTGGCTCAAGAGCCCGTGTTCACGAACCCTCCACTGGCTCGTGAGTTTTTGTTTGGGCTGAAATGATTTCAGCCCAACAAGGCCCCACCCTTTTTTTTTTTTTAGGTTTCAGCCCAAATTTTTTTTTTTATATATTTTAGATTTTGGGCCGAATCTCGGCCCAAAATAATTTTACTTTGTTTTATTTAATAATAATTTTTTTAATGTTTTAATATTTTTGTTTATTTATTTATTTTATTTTATTTATATATATATCTATATTATTTTTTTTTTGGCTTTGGTTCATTTATTTGTTATCTATTTACTTATTATTTTTGTTTCTTTCTTTTTTTTTTGTTTTTATGTTTTCTATTATTATTTTTTTATTATTTTTATTTTTTTATTAATATATCTGTATATATTTTTAAAATTACCCAGGCAAAATACGGTGTTCACACTCATCGATCTACGTCAACCTTCACCAAAGTTAATATGTGAACCCTTTTTAAATATATCGTAAATTTAGTTATTAATTATATACCAAAAAATCTATATACAAAAATTTAATTGGAGAACAGCATGAAATGTATGTAAGAAAATGCTTTCTCCCAATCCAAATCACCAAGATGATGTGAAACATCATTCTTTAGATAATTACTTCATAATATATAATACATTATATAAATTTTAAATGGAAATAATTAAATTATAAATATTTCAAAAATTAAAATTATTATTGCACCTTAGGATATTTATAGATAAATTTAAGAAAATTATTATTAGCAATTAAAAATTTTAAATTTTAATAATGATATTTAAAAATTGTAATTTTCTAAAAAAATTAATAACAATATTTTAAAACACGATAATATATTTTTAGTAATAATTTTTAATAAATTAATAATTATTTGAATCTTCAAAAAATAATTATTATAGTTCTTATGTTGGAACTCTTAATTAGACTATTGCAAATTTTAAGGTAAATGTATTGGTTTTTTTAATCTGAAATCTAGTTGGGTTTGACACTGCAATTTTTCCATTTTGTTTAGAGGGTTATTAGATTATAAGTATTGTTTGGTTTGCCTTTTGTAAAAGTACTTTTAGAATAACCACAGTTTACAAAAATGAAGTTTGGATAAAAGTAGATAAGTTTACTAAAAAACTACTTAGATGAAAAAGGAAAAAATAATAGTTAAAAAGTACAATTTAATTTGTAAAAATATAAAACAAACAAGCCCTTAATTGTGTTAAAACTTAAAACGCAGGTCGTGTACACACTTGGCATGCCGAACACGTACTAGCACGCACGGAATCCAAATGCTTTCATTTGGTAATAAAGGCCACATTCAAAAAATTCCAAATTTACTTTAACTAGATTTTCCTCTCCCACAACACATGGAGAATATTTTATTTAATTTTAAAATATATTAAATTTAAAAAGAATATCATTACTAATTTTTTTATCTAAAAAAATTATATAAAATAATATTAATTAAAATTAATATAGATTTTAGAATTAAAAAAATTGAAATTAGTGAAAAGAAAGAAAGAATGCGGGACACCTAAAAAAATTGAAAAAAGATGGACCCCATTTGTAAAAGGAAAAAAAATAAATGAGGAAAAATAGAATTTATTTAAATAGAAAAGAAAATAAAAAAAAAATAAAAGGGCACAAAACTCAAAGGGTGAAGTCATATTGTGTAGCTAATACACAGAGCGACTCCATTCTCCTTTTAATTATATATTAATATATTGATTGATGAATGTTGAAGTTAAAACCACTTATTGCAAATAACAACTCAACCATCTGAATATTTGCTTTTACATATTCACGCATACATATAAGTGAAGCCTCACTCTCCAAAGATGCCTTATTAATTGAAAGAGAATGGAATATAAGATGAGCTGTGGTTGAATTAGAAGGAATATTCTAATTGAATTTTAGTATAAAATGTTTAACTACTTAATCTTACATTAACCCTTAAATTGATTTGTCCAAATAACCTGTCTTTTTCTTACAATATTTCTTTTTATGTAATTCCTCTGAATGAATGAATATTCTCCCGCAAGCACAATTCAATCTATGAAGGCCTAACTACAAGAGTATATATGCTAAGCTATCCTTCTCAACTTTGAAATCTCATCTAAAAAGACGATGAAAGTTTCAATGTAAATCAACATTCTTTTTTAAAAAAAAGATTTATAGAGAAACATATATTATGAGAAAACACCCGACTTCTTGTATTAAGAATGTCACTTTAGATGTATCTGAAAATTAACACTCAAAAAAAAAAAAACTGCTTCTGCAGGGATTGTGGAGTCTACATAATCATGGTGTGTTTGGATTCTTCCTGTAATTATTTATGAGGAGAAATAATCACTCATGGGGAGAAGTTTCTAAATACACTTCAAAATAAAATAATCACTTACGAAAAAATTATTCTCATAAACTACTTTTTCTTACTTTTTATAATGACTTATCTCCCACAATCACTTATTTCATTTTTTTTTTCTCATTATCCACCCAATAATTACTTAAATTCTTAAAATTTAAACACATTTCTTTTATGAAAATTAATTGTTGAAGCATGTTGAATCATTGATAGGATTGAATCAATCAGTGGGAGGAAAAAGAAAAATTCAAAAGAAAAACTTGACTGAACAATTTGACAATTGAAATAAGAAAAAAATTGCAGATCAAAATAAAGAAATAGTGAAATTAAAATATATATCAAAGAAACCAACACACTTGTTGAAGAATGTGGTATCATTGGTGGAACAGAATCAACCAATGATAGGAAAAAGCAAACTATAAAAGACATAGTAGATAAAGAGTAGAGGAAAAACCAAAACAAAAGTTATAAAAGAAGCCGCTTGACCGAACAATTTGACAATTGAAATGACAACAAAAAATGTTGCAAATCAAATTAAGAATATGAGTACAGAAAAAAAACCAACTTCGAATGTTATGATCAAATAATGAATACCAACAAATGAGTTCAAGACATAGAAAGTTGATTCCAAGCATGAAAATTATCTCAAAATGACCCTCTCCCAGCAAATTTAGCATAATCCTAATAGTTGCAAATTTGAATTAGTTCTTATTGGTCCAACAATGTCAAACACATGAGAGACAGATATTCCAGAAGTAGCTCCCAAGTATAGCACTTTTGCACCAGGTTTACAGATATTCCAGAAGTAGCTCCCAAGTGTAGCGCTTTTGCACCAGGTTTCTTTATCAGACATAAAAAGTGCCACGAAAATAATGATATTAAGATACAACTTTTGAAATAGAAAGTCCAAAGCATTAGATATATTAGGAAACAACAAATGTACTTACAATATGTATAATTTCAGGATTACTGAGAATGGCAACAGCTAACTTTGATTGAAAAGGATTTCATACCCCATACTCAACTTTGGAACCATCCTCATTCTACTGACCGGAACAGACTATTAAGTTAGGTATGATGCAGCATCAATGACATTATGGAAAACCGATCATCAAAAAAATGACATTGAGAAGAAAAAAAACTTAAAAGGGACTCTAATTAAAGGGGATATTTTCAAGGATTTACTTGTGATGGCTGTTATTACAATGAACAACATAAGTGTGGGTCAAGTTTGCAAGGTTATTGTAATGAACCATGGTGAGCATGAGAGCAACCATGTGCCATCACAAAAGGGGATAAGAGAGCATGATTCTCTTGTGCAACCTGAGGCCATTGCAAAGCAAACGCACTTTCAAGCCACGTGGAAATTAAGAGTAATGGAGACTATATAACAAGAACGTTGGTCGACATGAAGGGATGTGGATGATTATTGTAAATCTTTCCCACTAAGCTATTCTTCCCTTTCTCTCTATGATATTATTCTCCTTCCGTTATTCCCTATTGTGCTTTCTTTTTCTAAGTACTCTATTGATCTTTATCCTTGTCCAGTGACTATGAGCTATGTGCCATGCACTTCAATTGTACTTCCTCATTTGTGATCTTTATTCTGCGTGTAAATTTAATTATGCATACCTGAAGCAGAAGACATAGATGAGTAATCTCCAGCCATACCGTTATTCTCTCAAAATTAGTTTCTCTCCCTTAACCCTAATCCTTAATTTTTTGGTGACACTGTTTGAGGGAGAACATGTTCTTAATGGGTAGAGAGATGACCAATTTATAATGAATTAACTTTAATCTAATACGTCCATCAAGTACCAAATGAACGAATTAGATTTAATTATACTGTTAAGATAAACCTTAAATTTAAATGTAGATAATTGTAAATATTCATTAATCGACTAAATTAGAGAAAATATATCTATTATCTTATCCTTAATCTATCATATTATCAAGCCACATAATTTAAAATATTTCTCACATTCTCCCATTTGGCCTAATAATTAGATAGCCTTAATTCTTAATAGTACTATCATAAATGAGCATAAATAAACTAATACATTCATGCATCATAGATACCTGGCTTTAATGTTTTGCAGAATGCAAGTTATGGCGATCATACACTATTTATTTTCAACATACTCCCTTTCATATACTACAATACATGCAATCTATTAAAATATGTCATTTAAAGATATAAATTTTGTTATAGTCCACATAATCTTTTCCTATAAGCATAATGTGTACACAATTATAATAAATAGGAGGATAAATTATAAATCAGAAAGATATAATATGAGCTCAGAGAGTCAAATATAAACATCATAATCATAACACATCATTTATTGTTGCCAAAACCCATCTTGTGCACATGTTCTTTGAAAGTCTTTGGCAATAAACCCTTTGTTAAGGGATCAACTATCATTAGATCATTCTTAATATGCTGAATGGACACTCTTTGTTTCTGAACCTCTTCCTTGACTAATAAATATTTCATATCCATATGTTTGGCACCTTTAGAGTATTTATCATTCTTGGAGAAGAAAATTGCTACAGAGTTATCACAATAAATTTTCAGTGGCTTGGTAATAGTGTTGACTACCCCAAGTCCTGAAATAAAGTTTTACAGTCATAATGCATGATTTGTAGCTTCAAAACATGCAAAAAACTCTATTCCATCATGGATGAAGCAATAACATATTGCTTAGCACTTTTCCATGAAAGTTTTCCTTCAGATAGAAGAAACAAGTAGCTAAAAGTAGACTTTCTACTATCAAAACATCTACCATAATCTGAATTCGAATATCCAATCACCTTAAGAAAATTGGATCTCCTATACATGAGCATCTAATCCTTGGTGCCTTGTAGATATATCAGTACTTTCTTTGCAACCTTCCAATGATCCATGCCCGGGTTGCTTTGGTATCTTCTTAACATCCTCACAGCAAAACTTATGTTTGGTCTTGTGCATCCTTGAACATACATTAGACTACCATTGTTGAGAAGCTTGCTTAAGTCCATATATTGACTTCTTAAGTTTACACACCATGTGGCCCTTTCCTTCAACTAAAGAACTTGAGGTTGGTCCATGTAAACTTCCTACTCAAGATCACCATTAAAAAAAAGGTTATTTTCACATCCATTTGATATAACTCTAAATCATAATGAGATACAAAAGCCATAATTATTCTTAATGAGTCTTTCTTTGAGACCGGTGAAAATGTCTCCTTAAAATCAATGCCATCCTTTTGAGTATAACTCTTGGCAATAAGTCTAGCTTTATATTGTTTGATGTTGCCATTTGAGTCACGCTTAGTCTTGAAAACCCACTTACAGCTAACTTGTTTACAATTCTTTAGCAACTCGATGAGATCCCAAACTTCATTTTGTTCCATGGATTTTAACTCATATTTCATGGCATTAATCCACTTTTCTAACTCAACACTTTCTATGGCTTGTGTGAATGTGACTAGATCTTTATTGATTCCTATATCAAAATCATACTCCTGTAAATAAACCACATAATTATCCAAAATAGCTAATTTCCTCTCTATTTGAGATCTCCTTAATGGCATCCCTTGTGGCTTATTTGCATGAGATGATTCTATATTAGCTACGTCATTGGGTGTATCATTATCCAAGTTTTGCTCTGTATTGTCAAACTATTGTTCAATAATTGGAACTTCACTTGGAACACATGTGGATGAAGGAAGACGTGAGGGTAGCTGGATGTTTACATTTATTTCATTAATATCCACATAATGATGAAAGACCCAAACAGAACTCATCCGATTGGACCTTCAATAACTCGGAATAAACCACGGATCTTGCTAGAATCAAATAGGACACACGAAACAGCAAAAAATACAAGATAGATGAACACGTTAAACTAGAAAGATAGGATAATAAATCTAAATGAAAATAACAAGAAAATAGGAAAGATATATTGGTTAATGAGATAAGACGCTAAGAGAACTCAGGCCTGTTTGACAGTGTTTTCTATTTTATTGTTCTCAAACATTTTTATAAAACTGTTTTCGAGAATAAGTTTTGAAAACAAAAAAATAAAAAATCTGTTTGAATAATTGTTCTCAAAATCATAACTAGTGAGCGATAGATGAGTTATTCAAAATTTATAACTTTACCATTAATGAGGTGTGTGTTTTTCACATTTTCTTGTGTTTTCTAGAACAAAAATTGCAAAACACCTTAAAGATGTTCTGAGTTTTTTATTCTTTTATTTTTCTATTTTACAGAACAGTTTTTAAAAAACAAGTTTACCAAACAAATTTTTTTATTTTTCTGTTCTCGAAAACGGAAAAACTATTTTTAAAAACTCTGCCAAACAGCTCCCTTGTCTCTTAAAACCTTAGCCTTGAGACGCCACAAAGGAAAACCACTCCTTTGATAAGTCTAAGAATTCTCTCAAGAACACAAGAATACAAGAGAAAACTCACAAGAAAAGAACATATGTTCTAAAAATCCATTCTTATTAATCTCTCTATATCAAAAGTATATAAGCGGCTCCTTATATAAAAGAATAAGCCAACCAAAACCCTAGCTTAAAATTAAAAAAATAAATTTATATAAAAATATAAAAAGATAATAAGATTTAATCAATCCTAAAGAAGATACTGTAAGGTTTAGTATAATATAAGTTTTGATGATGACAAATATAGAGTAATAAGGAAGAAATGCATTATATGTATCTGACATATATAATGTTCCTTAAAGAAGTAAAATACATATTAGCTTGTATTTAAATATGGTTATAATACATATATCATGCTATGTGTAAATATATCCACTGTACTTTTACAATAAATAATATAAGTTAGATATATAAACTGGACTAACTACTTGGTTTGTAAGTATAATATATTAAATATAGGTTGGTCCAAGTAAGAAGAGTGAGCATTGAAACACAAAAATGGAAATCAATATCATGCCTCACTCAAGAAAGAAGAAAAGAAAGGATGCTCTAAAAATGGAAAATCAGAAGGGAGCATGCTAAGAAGGAAATGACCAAGTGGAAGTGGAACTCAATATTTGAAGACCTAGTCACTAGGTATGTTTTATTTTCACTTAGGTCTTGAGGTGGGATTAATCTTTAAAAATTACTTAATCTTGTTACCATATATTCTAAATGAATTAGATTAAATAAATCTGATGTTAGCTTTGAAAAACTCTGATGACAGACGAATTTTGAGAAGTTAAACTTCATATACTTTGTGAAAATATGACTTTGCTGACTGAAATTTGAAATTCTAGAGATATCACCTCTGACAGATGAATTTTAGGTGTTGAAATTCGAATTTCGAGTCAGGCATAGTTAGTGAAATCTGGTTTTCAAGAATCTAGAGTTTGACCTTTACTTAGTATTTTTAATATATCTCTCAAAATACATATGGCTTTGATGTAAAACTTATTTCATATGAAACTAGACTTAATAAGCTTTTCAAAGAAGGTTATTTCACTCAAAATGAAAGTCATATGAAAAAGTTATGGTTATTTAAAGTTGAGTAGTGAGATATGAATTTTCAGTTTTGACCTCTTATAACTCTTTCGATCATATCTCACAAAATATGTTTGTTTTTGAAGTGAAACTTATTTCAAAGTAGACATTCAGAGCTTTCCAACAATATGTCATTTGCTTAATTTGGAGTTAAAATGAGAGAGTTATAGCTTCTGCAAAATTGTCTATAGTGCAAAATTTGAAGTTACGTAGGTTTCGTTGCGATAGTCTAATTTCGGGCCTCCAAAATTCGAATTTTGAAGAGAACCTTCATGCAGAATTGAGCTTGCCACCAATTTTGACTTCCAAAATTCGAACTTCAGGTCCAACAGACGAATTTCCACTTTCAAAATTTGAATTTCACAACTCCAGAAACATGGAAATACTTCTAAAACAACCAACAAACGACTTTCCACTTTCAAAATTCGAATTTCACAATTCCAGAAACATGAAAACACTTCTGAAATAACCAACAGACGAATTTCCACATTCAAAATTCAAATTTCGAAAGGAAGAACTTGTACCATATTGAGTTGCTCACTATCAGACGAATTTTGGGAACCAAAATTCGAACTTCGAAGGCACTATAGCAATATGGAATTACTATTTAAACTTACCAGAAGAACTTTAAACTCCAAAATTTGAATGTTCCAACATAGAAACATTTATCAAGATGAAAATTCGAATTTCAGCTTTGGACAGACGAACTTCGAACTTCAACGCTAAAAACTTTAACTTATGGACTCTTCAAAATTTGTCTGTTAACATCCAAAATTCAAATTTCAGTATGTCAGATTCATTAAATGAGGTTGGTAAACGGCTAGTTTTGCAGAGTAAACTGTTGGGTAACATCTCTAACGGCTAGATCTTGTATCTAACGTCTAATTACACTACAAAACTATAAATATAACATCATTTGAACTTATGGGTAACAATCTTAAGAGAGTTTATGTGCAAAATGCTGCTACAACTTGTAAAATCTTTCTGTTTCAGCATAGTTTGAAAAACCCACCTCAATAGAGTGAACTTTTAATGTATTATCTACTCTTCAAGAGAGTTTTTATTCTGTAAATATTTCTTTCTACATTTTCTGGATAGAATCTTAGTGTGGGAAAACACTAAGAGATTTACACATCTTGTAAGGGTGTGAGTAGAGTGGCTTTATAAGTGCCTACTGAAACTTGTGAGAATGTACTGAGGCTTCACAGGTGCCCGGATTAAACCTGTGAGATATAGTGGAAAATCTCAAGTGGTGGCTTGAGGACTGGATGTAGACCAAGTGGTTGGGCTGAATCAGTATAAATCATTGTGTATTGTTCTTCATCTTTTCTACTCAGCTGCTGCACACAACCATCTCTGTTTATCCCTGTTTTACTGCACTCTTAATGAAATTGGGTTGTGATTCAAAAGAGCGAAAATCTTGCATCACCCAATTCACCCCCCTCTTGGGTGACCAGTCAACCTAACAGATACCACAATATAAATGAAAAATAAAATAAAATATTCCTCAAATCAATCAAAAGGTGGCACCTTTCTTACCAAAACTAATAGAAAATTCTAGAACCTAAGGTTTTAAAATAGGAAACTAAAACTTAATCTCCAAGACACAATCTTTGACCATAGGACTTATTTTTGGAAATTAAATTAAATAAATGAAAATTCCTAATAAAATTATATTAAGAATGTCACTATTCATGGTCACATGTAGAGCACATGATGTTTTCAATTTAGCTCTTCCAAATGGGCTCCTTTTGGGTTTAGATCTAGACCTTGTATAGATAAGAGCATTATCACGCCTTTGGGCTGTAACTTGAATTAAATAAGTGGGCTCTAAAAGTAGCAACTCTTAGATCAATCCATTTAAAGTTTTCTTCATTGTTTTGGATCTTGCTTTAATCTTTGGGCTTGTTGAGCATTGCAATGGATCTTTGGGCTTCCAAACTTGCTTTCCATGTTCTTGTTCAACACCTTGATCAAGCCCTCCAAGCTCTCCATGCTCCTCTTTGAACTCTTGCAAGTCATGTTTAGCCCTTACTCTATCATTCATTCCCTTCTCAAAAGGATTTTTCCTCAAATCTCTATAATCTATATGAAAAGAAAGGGAACGATTACAAGCATCAAATAGATTATAAGGAGTATACTTACCTTTCAAGCTTGATTGATGCATCTTTGCCTTAATCCGTTGATGAACTTGAATGACATTGTTCTCGCTTAGCTGCAAATTTATTTTAAATGTTCCTCTAAGCTTTTGCAACGAATCTCCAGGATCATAAATCTTCCAACCATGATTTTGAATAAGGGACTTATTTTCAAGCATTGGTGCACAAAAGCTGGCATCTTTCTTTATGTCATCTTCACCAATATCCTACCATAAAGAATTAGACACAAACTCGACACAACTAGACTTAAATGGAACCAAAGGGTTAGGGAAAATATGAAGGATGAAATTAGCACAAAACATGACACAAAAAGACTCAAAGGGACTAAGGTGGAGAGATCTAGATAGATTTGAATGTAATTCATTAAATTCAAAATTTAGATAGATTTGACATATATAGGTGATGCACAATGACAAAACAAAGATGAAGATGTAATAACTAAAGGGACACATACTAATATGGAACAAAAAGAAGAGATAAAGTTAGATAGAAAAAGGAATACAAAAGACTCAAAGATTTATACAACACATAACATATGTGATTACTTAGATAGATATAAGAAACAACTAGAGGAAACAAAACACAGTGACCATGAGATGGAATAGAAGATGAAGCAACAATGGGTGAATATGACACTAAATTGTCACAATGCATCTCTTTCACAAGGACTCATGCAACAAAAATAAGTGACATAATTCAAAGAAATCATAAACATAATAAGAAGGAAGAAGAAAATATAATAAAGACACATAAAAAAGATGAGGTGAAGAAGGAAGGAGTTTTGTACAAATTACTTCAAGCTCACTTTCACTCTCATTCTTCTTCAAACTCTCTTTTTCTTTCCTCATTTTCCTCTTTTTCTTTCTCTTTTTCACTTTTCCCCCAATCTTCTTTTCACGCACTCTTTTTCCACTCACAACCATTTTTTAGATATTTCCTCTCTTATTACTCTCATTTCTAGCACTTTTATTCTTCCACTCTAGCTCACTCTTCAAGTTTTCATGACTTTCACACAAATGATTACATGGCAATGATTCATGGGTTGTCTTTAATACAAAAGAAATATTGCTATCATGTCTAATCAAATTAACATCACAATCAAAATTTTCAATCACCATGTCAACATGCTCAATCTCATCAATGTAATCATAAGAACTAATTTCCAATGAAATCATATCATTAGCACTACTAGGAATTAGTATGCTACTATCCAAAGAATTTTCCATCAAATCATTAACAGGTAAAGCATGATGTTCCTCTAAAAGTTGCATGCAATCATGGTTAATCTTATAAGCACAAGCAACTTCATTATTTTCCAATTGTGCTACATCGAGATTTTTAATTTGCATATTAGAAGTACAACTAGAATCATCAAAACTTTCTACCACAACACTATCAATATCTAGGTCACTTTTCTCCATTACAAGTTGCAAACTTTTAATCTCATTATCACATTCAACATCATTTGCAACACTAACCAAATATAATGACTCATCACAAGAGATATCACTAAAAGAGATCTGAGAGTTAGATATACCTGTAGTGGATTCTCTTGTCTCATCATCACTAGTTAAAGCTACAACTTCTTCATCCACTTGATCAACTTCCTTTAGGTAGGCATCATAAGAATCTTGAACTGCCAAACTTTCACCTCTTTACAATGTTCAACAACATTCTTACCTTCAGGAGGGTGTACATGTATATGTGATAATGCAAACTTTTTCCTCATGATCATTTTCATCTCACTCCATGTTGCAATAGAAGGCTATCCATTAGTAATTCGTCTAGTTTCAATTCGTTTCCACCAAGAAACAACCTTTTTACCTAATCAAAGATAAGCACATTGTACATTCTTTAACTCAGAGTAATTGTAACACCCAAATGCAAGTTCAACTTTTCTTTCACAATCCATATAAACATCAAGATTTTTCTCACCATGAAATAGCAGGATTTTCGGTTTGATGTTGCTAAGAATATTTGTGTGAGTAGGAACCTTTGGATTACGGCTTGCTTTAGTTTTAGAAAGAAACTCCAGGCGATCCAATTTTACATTCACTTCCTTGATTTGATCATTTAAAGTCCTTAATAAGACTTTAAGATCAAATTATCTACCAGCCATGCTTAAAAAATGAAATGTTAGTGAAAACAAAGAGGAAAGAAATGTGGACCTCACAAATCACTCTCTCACATGTTTCTACTAAAAAATTTATTAGCACTCGTATTTCACACAAAAAAATTAGCTTTTTCAATGATGTAAAACACTCTTGCCTTTTGCCACTCAATTTGTTTACTATAGTATTCTTAATCAAATTCCAACAAATCAAAAGAAGTATGTATGAAGTGGCAACCACAAAACTAAAGTCCCAAAATTCAAGGTCCTCAAAGCATCAAATTTGGACCAACAATCATGAAGGATAATATGCAGCAAGTTTGATCATAAAGAGCATGTGATATGGTAATCAATAGGGTAAAAACATGCACAAATATTGACCACTAGAAATACTAAATGTGCAGCATGTTTTATGGAAAGAAAAGGAAGGAAAATGTTGGTGATGAATTTAGGAAAGTGACATGACAATTATTGCAAGAAAGGAAAGCACAAAATCTGGACAAAACTAAGAATAAAGCAAGATAGATACAAACAACAATTTAGAAAACTAAGAAAGGAAGAAAATAGGAAAATATAATCAAGGAAGAAAATAGGAAACTAATGATTTAGCACAAAGAGAAATTAGGAAAGAAAGGATATAACAAGATTAGGAAACTAGAATATGAAAATATTTGAAAAGTGGCAAAATAATAAGAATCTTACCATCCAAGTTTGAGTAATTAGGAAGCTTTTTGTGACTTGGAGGCCAAAAACCTCAAAATAAGCAACTTTCTTCAACTTGCATTCCAATCATTCAAAATAGGAAACTAAATTGATTGAGAAAAAAATCAATACCCAAGAACAATTCTGACTTTTCTCTTTTTTCTTTTTTTTTCCAGTTTTTTTTGGGTTGTCACTATTGCTTTTTTTTTTCTTCTTTTTGCAACAGCCACTCAAGTTTTTTTTTGGTTCACGAATTTTTTCTTCTTATTTTTTTTCAATTTTTTGGGCAACACTCACACAGGATAGAACACTAATAAAAAAAATAAATAAATAAATTCAAAATTTTTTTTTAATTTTCAAAATTTTATCTGGACAACACAAACAAAAGTAGGAAATAAAGAAGAAAAGATGAACAAGTCACAAAAAGGAAGAAACAAGATGGTAAGACAAGAAATTGATGGAAAAGCCACAAAGAAGAATAAGGGATAGATCTGAAACAAGAAAGGGATGGACAAAATAGAAAAGAAAGGACAAACCTTGAAGCTAGCAAATCAAAGCTTTGATATCAAATGATAAAAAATAAAACGGAACTCGTATGATTGAACCTCCAATGACTCGGAATGATCCACGGATCGTGCTAGAATCAAATAGGACACATGAAATAGCAAAAAAATACAAGATAGATGAACACGTTAAATCAGAAAGACAGGATAATAAATCTGAACGAAAATAATAAGAAAATAGGAAAGATATATTGGTCAATGGGATAAGACACTAAGAAAACTCGTCTCTTAGAACCTTAACCTTGAGACACTACAAAGGAAAACCACTCCTTTGATAAGTCTAAGAATTCTCTCAAGAACACAAGGATACAAAACAAAACTCACAAGAAAAGAACATAAGTTTTAAAAATTCATTCTTATTAATCTCTCTATATCAAAAGTACATAAGTGGCTCCTTATATAAAAGAATAAGCCAACCAAAACCTTAGGTTAAAATTTAAAAAAAATGAAATTGAATAAAAAATGTCAAAAGATAATAAGATTTAATCAATCCTAAAGAAGATACCACAATCTAAATTAAAAAGGAAACAAAATATTCCTCAAAATAATCAAAAGGTGACACCTTTCTTACTAAAACTAATAGAAAATTCTAGAACCTAAGTGTTAAAAATAGGAAACAGCTAAAACTTAATCTATAAGACACAATCTTTGACCATAGGACTTATTTCTGGAAATTAAATTAAATAAACGAAAATTCCTAATAAAATTATATTAAAAAATGTCACTATTCATGGTCACATGTAGAGCACATGATGTCTTCAAGTTAACTCTTCCACATGGTCTCCTTTTGGGTTTAGATCTAGACCTTATATAGATAAGAGCATTATCATGCCTTTGGGCTCCTTTTTGGGTTGTAACTTAAACTAAATAAGTGGACTCCAAAAGTAGCAACTCTTAGATCAATCCATTTAAAGCTTTCTTCATTATTTTTGATCTTACTCTAATCTTTGGGCTTATTGAGCATTGCAATGGATCTTTGGGCTTCCAAACTTACTTTCCATATTCTTATTCAGCACCTTGATCAAGCCATCCAAGCTCTCCATGCTCCTCTTTGAACTCTTGCAAGTCATGCCTAGCCCTTACTCTATCATTTTGTCTTTTAGTACTCCCACCGACTTCACCATCTTCAATGAATCTAGCACTACCGATTTCAACTATTCTTGGACTATGATTAGGGCAATAAAACTTATATCCTTTGGATTTCTCAGGGTAACAAATGAAGTAACCACTAATCGTTCGAGAATCCAATTTCTTTTCATGTTGATTATAGATGTATGCTTCTACTGGACAACCCCAAACATGCAGGTGTCTTAAGCTAGGCTTCCTACCAGTCCATAACTCAAAAAGAGTTTTGGAAATTGCCTTACTAGGAACCATATTCAATAGATACACAGCAGTTCTTAATGCATATATCCACAATGATTTTGGTAATGATGATTTACTCATCATACCCCTAACCATACCCATTAATGTTCAATTTCGCTTCTCTGCCACACCATTTTGTTGTGGTGTGCCTGGCATAGTATGCTATGCACATATGCCATTTGTCTCAAGGAATTTTGCAAATGGACCAGGACATTATCCTGTTTCATCATGTTTCTGATAGTACTCAGCACCTCTATCAAACCTAATGATTTTCACTTTTCTATCTAATTGCCTCTCACCTTCATTAACATATATTTCAAGAGTATTGACTGCTTGAGATTTTTCATGAAGCAAATAGATATACCCATAACGTGAATAATCATTGATAAAAGTGATAAAATACTTTTCTCCACTAAAAGATGGAGCATCGAAAGGTCCACATATATCAATGTGTATTAATTTAAGAAGTTGTGTGCTTCTTGTGGCTTGCTTCTTGTGGCTTCCTTCTTGCTATGTTTGATTTTCTTACCGTTAATGCAATCCACAGATATGCCAAGGTCTATAAAATCCAAGTTTGGAAGGATTTCATTCTTTACTAATCTTTCCAATCTTTCTTTGGATATGTCCCAAACATTTGTGCCACAAGAAAGTAGAACTTTCATTATGTGTGTTACGTTTACTTCCAACAACATGATAGATAGTAAGCAGGGATTCAGCAAAAATATAATCAAGTTTCCATTTATATAAACCATTAGAAAGAATAATAGAACCAATTAAACTAGTACTCTTAAACATACTAAAACATCTATTCCCAAAATTAAAAGAAAATCCAACAACATCAAGTTTTGAAAAAGAAACCAAGTTTCTAGACATTGTAGGTACATAAAGAGTTTGAACTTTGAAACAGGTCCAAATGATGGCCAGTATCCAAGATTAAATGATGAGTTCCTACACCTTCAATTGTAGCCTTTACTCGATTTCCCATGAGCAGGAAGTTCTCATTTGGTTTTATGGATTGGATCATAAGGAATCTTATTCTTTTCGAACCAAGCCTTACATTTTGGGCAATCTTTCTGAAGGTGTCCTTCCTTGCCACAAAAGTAACAGTTATTTTCCTTTTGTTCCTTTCTAGCAATCTGTGGAGCATTAGCAAGTGTTGCTTGTGTAGGCTTTTTCTTTTTCTTCTTCTTCTTAAACTTGTTGGCTTTCGGTTTAAGTGTTGTACCAGCTCCTTGACTTACAAGGTGAATAGAATTGTTTCCTAGTTTCTTAAGTCTCATTTCCTCTTGAGTAAGCATACTGGACAATTTATTGACATTCCACGTTTCTTTAATAGTGTTATAATTTATTTGGAATTGTCCATACTCAGGTGGTAATGAATTGAGAATGAATTGTACTAGGAAGGATTCTTCCACTGGCATTCCTAAGGTCTTTCGCCTTGCTGCAATATTAATCATCTCGATGATATGTTCATGCATATTCCGTGACCCATTAAACTTCACAGTCATGAGTCTGCCATTAATGTACCAGTGAGTGACTTATATGTAGAACGAAACCTTTTTTCCATAGACTTAAGATATTCCTTAGCACTTTCTATTTGTGGAAGAGTAGACTTAATGTGGGGGGTAATAGTCATTCGCAAAAATATTAGACTAAGTCTGTTAGACCGTGTCATGCCTTATGATATAACTTTTTCTCCTTATTGCTTGAATCCATAATAGCAGAAGGTTTATCCTCCAATAGTGTCAAGTCAAGATCCTATACACCTAAGTGGTAATTGACTTGTTCACACCATTCAAAAAAGTTCAACCCATTGAACACAGTCACAGATGAAGCTTACAAATGAAGTGATATAGTTACAATAAATACATAAATGCTCATTAATGTCAAAGTTATAGATTCAAATAAATTCAACATTCATGTATATTATAGCCCCCATTTGGGTAGAAACTACAATATATACCATCATTAAATAAATGCCAAAATTATCTTCATGGGGTAATTAAATATTTTAGCCAAAATATACATGCGATCTTTGAATATACACATAAATCTAACTAAAATAATAATTTATCTCCATTCTGTTTACTAATTATAGAATGATAATTTACCTTTGGATAAATCTAAAAGTTTTAATAATTAGTAAACGTTAGTCTATCCATTTATTTCATAATTACATTTCATTAATACAATAGATAGATGACCATCTGTGCGTGATATATATTATCATCATTCTAGTTTGATGATTATGGTCCCCAAGAAGACATAAATGAGTAATTTCCAACCATACCGTTATTATCTCAAAATTAGTTTCTCTCCCTTAACCCTAATCCTTAATTTTTTGGTAACACTGTTTGATGGAGAACATGTTCTTAATGGGTAGAGAGAGAATCAATTTATAATGAATTAGCTTTAATCTGATATATCCATCAAGTACCAAATGAATGAATTAGATTTAATTATATTGTTAAGATAAACCTTAAATTTAAATGTAGATAATTTGTATATATTCCTCAATCAATTTAATTAGAGAAAATCTATTTATTATCTTATCCTTAATCTATCATATTATCAAGCCATATAATTTAAAATATTTCTAACATGTTCGACATGAAGGGATCTGGATGATTATTATAAATATTTCCCTCTAAGCTATTCTTCCCTTTCTCTCTATGATATTCTTCTCCTTTTGTTATTCCCTATCGTGCTTTCTTTTTCTAAGTACTCTATTGATCTTTATCCTTGTCCAGTGACTATGAGCTATGTTCCTTGCAATTCAATTGTGCTTCCTCATTTGTGATTATCACTATAATACAATCATTTCCATTCTCTCAGCGTGTTAATTGACTATTTTACAAGAAATCATAACAATTGTGTTTGACATGATAATTTTTACCTCCCAAATAGTATAATAATATATCAGCAAAATTTGCTTCTAGGATCATTAGTGTAACCCTGATACAATACCTATAAATCAAGTCTATAATAAGAAGTCATAAACACCACTCAAAGAAAAGGAAAAAGAAAACAGTTGAAAGAGTATAACCAGCTCAGTAATCCTTTTCTTATTGTAAATAGATTCACCAGGAACCATATTCTTAGTAATTAAGCAGAACATCATCTTTACTCTTTGCTCCCTTCTTTCATTCCACCCTTACCTCCTCCATGACCTCCCCTGCCTCCTCATCCTCCCTCATCCGCCGCCGTGAGGTTTCATGGCACTACCTCTGTCTCTTTTTCCCCCCTGCCTCTTCAACCATCACCTCTGCCCCCAAACCCTCTTCTACCACCACGACCTGCACACATTTTTCATTAACAGCTAGAAGGTTACTGCACTTTCAAGTTGCACAATTCACTCGCCATAACAAAGTATTATTTGAATTAAATTATGTATAAGTGATTATGGGTATAAGTGCTTATTCATAGTAGATTATGAGAATAAGTGATTATATCAAAAGTGATTTGTTTTTGAATATTTTTACCTATAAATGATTTTGAGAAAATAAATATGTTTGGATATTAGGGTTTTTAAGTGATTATTAAGTGGATAATAAGAAAGAAAAGTAAAATAAGTGATTATAGGAGAATAAGTGATTATTATAAGTGAGAAAAATCAGTTTCTTTCATAAACACTTATTTAAGACATAAATACTTATTGAAAAGTAGTTTGCGTTTGATAACTTTTACGTATAATTATTTATATGCTCACATAGTGCTTATTTTACAAATCCAAACAGGGATGAACGCTCAAAAGCCAACACAATGAACCCAAAATATTAAAAGTGCATTAATTTATCTATCTACTTCAGAGAAGTCCATATCCGCAACGGAAAACGTGATCACGTAACGGAAAGCTTAGCGAACTCTACCAGCATCTATGAAAAAACAAACAAAAAAGAAATAAACCAAAAATTGTAGTACACATTGTAATCATATTAATTTAATAAAATATATTAAATGTCAGGCCCAAAAAATAATAATTAAATAAGTAATAATAAATAATAATGCAATATTAAGCTTCTAAATTGTTAAAATTTGAACTTGAAATTGATATATGTATATATTAATTATCAATAATCAAATACCAATCAATGACAAATTAGTGAGATATTTTTAGTAAATATATCCAATAAAAATATGGATACTAACTTAGCTTGATCATCAAGAAGAATATGACAACCTTTATTTTGTATTCAAGAAAATCAAAATTAAAATAATTAAAACATTAGTAATTTTCGTCAGGCATAATCTTTTCTTTATAAGGGTCAATAAAACAAATAGATCTAATGAATTTCGTGGCCCAAAAAATTTAATAAATTTGAAGCTTTCATATAAGGTAAGACTAAATAATTACATCCATAGGGAGAAAATCAATTTTCTTTAGAAATTTAATAAAATTTAGAACTTTTTTTTAAGATATTTGAGCAGGATACAAAAAACTCCAATAATTTAGTTTGTACACTCTCTAAGATGGGCGTGCAAGCAATTAATATGTAAAATCAATATATACTTAAAAGGAGGATGAAGCTTCATCAGCCAAACAATGCGGCTCCAACAGTTAGACTCCATGCCCTTTTGTTTTATTTTTTTTTCTATTTTTTATTTTCTTTTCTACCCAAGTAAATTTCATTTTTCTTCATTTATTTTTTTTTTACAAGTGGAGTCCACCTTTTTTCAATTTTTTTAGTTGGGCTCGCATTCTTTCTTTTTTTGTTTCGGTAATTTTAATCTCTTTTTAACATCTAAAATTTATATTAATTTTAATTAATATTATTTAATTTTTTTTTTAGATAGGAGAGTAAATAATGAGATTATTTTTGAATTTAATATATTTTAAAATTAAATAAAATATTTTTCATATTTCTTCATATATCTATGTCCCCATGTGACTGGGGAAGAGAAATCTAGTTTACATCAAACAAAAGGTGGTTCATACATTGTTGTAGGTATATCATCAAAGCATGAAAATCGATCGGGTTGGACTCGGACTACAAAACCCCCAATGCCTTCAACAAGTCAAGTTTGACCCTGACACATTGTTCGGCCTGATGGAGGGGTCAGCTGCATTTTTGCAGCCCATGTCCTGCCCAGCTCGGACCCCGTGCCCAAATGAGCCAAGTTAGAAGCCAAGAACATAACCAAGCTTGGTATTGTCCTCCTTTTTTTTTTAAAAAAAAGAATTGAATTAAAGTAAGGAAATCAAATAAATGTCTTTAAAAATCAAAATTATAAAATTAATAAATTTTGTAGTGTGATTGAAATTAACGAATTTTAAAATATGATAAAAAATTAAAAGGGTATATCTATTAAAAAATGGGCCAACATTTGTGTTTAAAATATGATTAAATAATATTTATCATAACAAAGAGTATTTTGGTTAAAAAAACTTAAATTATTCGATTTAACACCCCATTAAGAGATGAATCCATAGAAATGAAATGTCAGAAAGTGATTTATATAATGCAATTTCTGGTTTCTGTGTATGTTTAGATTTTCAAATAAAAGATCATTTTTACCATTAAGATAAAATAGAGAAGATATCCATGTATTTTACTCTTTAAAAAAATAATTTAAATACCATTTTAACATATATGAGGAATGAATGTATATGTTATTATAAAAAATGTATTATTTTAAAAGTAAAAATACATTAAAAAAAACATTTCAAGAAATTTAAAAGAAAAATATTACAGTGTTACATAAGATGTGCAAAATCAAAAGAGATGAGCATGTAGATTAAAAATTAAATAACATTGTTGAACTAATGAAATTTAATTTAAATTATGGGGGTGAACGAAATCCTTCGTGGATAACATATATTTATTATTCTTTAAGTCTAATTAATTAGGACACTACAAGCTAGCCCTGTAAATAAACCCCACGCCTCCCAAATTCTCCAAACTTGCTGCTGCAGGCTACGACAATCTTTGATCAGAAGAAAAAGAATATCTGTGAATGATGGATCCACCTCTCTGTGCTAATGGCTGTGGATTCTTTGGCTCTTACAAAAATCAAAACATGTGCTCAAAGTGTTACAAGCATCATCTTCTCAAACTCAATGAAAAGATCATTGGATCAATGAAAAGTAATATTACTATATATATTATCTGCTGCTGATCATGATCAATATTTAAAAACAGTTGAACACGAATGAGTCTGCAATGGAGATGATTTTTGGGACTTCTACTAAATCAGATAACTTAGAATTGCATAAGAGAAAGAGGTGCAAGAGTTGCAACAAAAAGATTGGATTAACTGGTTTCACATGCCGATGTGGAGACTTATTTTGTGGAAGCCATAGACATCCAGAAGCGCATTCATGTGCTGTAGATTACAAGCAGATTGGTCGGGAACTTATCAGAAAACAAAACCCACTCTGCAAGGCTGAGGCACAGTCTGTATTGGACGAAATTCAAATAATGCAAGAGCCCATATAGATGGATAAGTGAGGCACAGTTCACAATTTCATCCGAAATTTGACCACTTAGGAGATCTCTGTAATGCAGAATTTAAACTCGTATAAAAGTAATATTAAGACGGACGTGCAAAAGGGGAAACCGAAGGAAAGAGATAAACTTAAAGAATTATTTATGTTGTTAATTTATTTTTAAATTTAAAATTTACATGTTTAGATTTGATTTGATAAAAGTATAATAAATATGTAAGTTTAAGTGTCTCAGTCTTCTCCAACATAAAATAACTTTTACATTCCTAGCCCCAGCATGCTAGATCCTTTAATCAAATGCTTTGAATGGCTGGATCTATAAAAAACAATCACGACGATTACCAATAATGTGATGATACCCAGTGTGAGACAAAGAACTGCTGCCCTAGGAAAAATCACTGGAAAAAACACATTGTCACTGATCATTTTTAAGTCTAAATGCACTAACATGAGTTCTACATTTTTATGTATGAATTATATATATATATATACACAGAGAGAAATAGGTTGAATGAACATGACATACCTTGGGATTTTGGTATGTAAGGACCACACAACGACCCTAACTTTTGTCCACATAATAACGGAGTTCTCCCATGCATAACAACTTGCTCAATTTTATTTTCACATAGCAATAGAATTTTGCATAATATCATGTTTTGATAAGAGAGAACATTGAATTTTCAACATAACAGGTACAATACTCATACATAGAGGCTAAAGAACTAACTTAACTTAGTTATGCTAGCTAACTGAAATATAAACAGGCTAACAGAACTTAGAAAGTATCTAACTGGACTCTAACTATGTTACCCCCCCTCCCCGGCGCAAGCTGGAGAATGTATGTCACACATTCCCAGCTTCGACAAAAGTAAATGAAATGGACCAGTCCCAAGTGGCTTTGTGTACAAGTCTACAACCTGATCTTGTGATTTGAGAGGTAATAGATGAACAATGCCTTCCTGAATCTTGTCTTGAACCAAATGACAATCCAATTCAATATGCTTTGTCTTTTCATGAAATGTAGGATTAGAAGCAATATGGATGGCTGATTGATTGTCACAGTATATAACAGCTGGAGTAGAATGTGAAATGTGAAGATCATGGAGTAAATAGAAAAGCCATTGGAGCTCACAAACTACTAACCCAAGAGCTCCACATTCCGCTTCAGAAGATGACCTAGAAATTGTGCTTTGTTTCTTAGATTTTCAAAAAATCAAGGCTTTGTCTAAGAACACACAAAAACCGATAATAGATTTCCTAGAATCCAAACATCCTGCCCAATCAGAATCAAAAAAGGCTTTCAATTTTTTATTAGAATTAGAAGGGAAAAAAATCCCTTGCCTGGTGAGTTTTTAATGTATCGGAGTACTCTATTAGCAGCTTGAAGATGAGGAAGTCGTGGATCTGATAGAAACTGACTAAGTTGTTGAGTGGCAAAAGAAATATTAGGACTAGTTGTAGTAAGATAAAGAAGTCTACCAATCAATTGTCTATAACTTGAAGGATCATCAATAGGTGAACCATCATCCTGTGAGAGCTTAAGTGATCGATCCATGGTGTGTTTGCTGGCTTACAACCTAGAAAACCAATATTTGTTAGGATGTCCAAAGCAAATTTTCTTTGACAAACAGAAATACCAGATGCAGAATGTGCAATCTCCAGGCCTAGGAAAAATTTAAGAACTCCCAAATCTTTGATTTTAAAAGATTGATCAAGAAAAGATTTGATGGTTTGAATTTCAACTAAATCATTCCCTACAAGAATGATGTCATCAACGTAGGCCAATAGAGCAGTAAATGAAACATCATTTTTCTTTACAAATAAGGAGTAATCAACATTAGATTGATGATAACCACATGAAAGGAGAGCTATAGAAAGCTTAGCAAACCATTAGCAACTAGCTTGCTTTAATCGATATAAAGATTTCTGAAGTTTACAAACCATATTTGGTTTTTCATATGTAAATCCTAGAGGAAGAACCATATACACTTCTTCATGAAGATCTCCATGAAGAAATGCATTATTAACATCCAATTGTTGTAAGTATCAATTATTTGCAGCAGTTAAAGCTAATAAAAGGCGAACAGTAGTAAGCTTAGCAATAGGAGAAAAAGTATCAAAGTAATCAATTCCCTTAGTTTGAGTATACCCTTTAGCCACTTATTTGTAATGTTCAATGGTATCATCCGCTTTATGTTGTTTTTATAAACCCATTTGCAACCAATAGGATATTTATCTTAAGGCAACTTAGTCAAGACCCAAGTATGATTTTGCTCGAAAGCTGAAATCCCAGTTTGCTTAGCCTGCCTCCATTCATTATATTTAACAACATGATTATAAGTTTTTGGTTCAATAGGAATAGAGATAGAAAGGGTGAAATGCTTTTGTGAAGGAGACAAGTTGTCATAAGAAAGTACAGATGCCAAGGGATACTTACAACCTGAATTAGTGGAAGGAGATGAAGCTAAGGTGAAAAGAGAACAATGATAATCCTGCAAGTAAGATGGTGGTTTATGAATTCTTTGAGATTTTCTGGGTGAAAAATCTGATGAAGGAGAAGAAGAAAAAGTAGAAGAAGGTTCACTATGAATAAAGGAAGAATTAGAAGAATCAAGAACAACGTCACTAGAAATAGAAGATGTAGGAAGATTAAGAGAATTTTCAGTGGCAAAAGTAGGTATAAAGGGATTAGTGAAATCCAGATTTTGAGTTGGTTGAAGTAATGAAATGGGAGAAGATGAAATAGGTAAGTGGGATATGGCAGAAAAAGGAAATATTGACTCATAAAAGATAACATGTCTACTAATAAAAATATTTTTAGTGTGCAAATCAAGAAGCAAATATCTTTTTGTCCCAGTTTTAAAACCAAGAAAAACACATTTCTTTGATCTACTATCAAATGTGGTTCTTTGAGAAGTAGATGTACAAGCATAGTATAAAGAGCCAAATGCTTGTAAAGTAGTAAGATCAGGAGGGTGATGATATAGAAGTTCATATGGTGACCTATTGTCCAAATTGGGTGAGGGAAGGCGATTAATAATATGGACTGCATGTATTAAAGAATAAGACCAATAAACTATAGGCAAATGACTTTGAAACATTAATGCTCTAGCTACATTTAGAATATGTTGGTGCTTTCTTTCAACTACACTATTCTGTTCAGGAGTTTCCACACATGATGTTTGATGGAGAATGCCTTTTGAAGAGAAAAATGAAACCAAATTAAATTCAGGACCATTATCTGAATGTACCATTTTAACAGTAGAAGAAAACTGGTTTTCAAGAAATAGAATTAAGTTTTGTAAATGTGTTTGTCTCAAATTTTAGTTTCATGAGAAAAATACATGTGTGTTGAGTAAAATCATCTACAACAGTAAGAAAATAGCGATATCTTGGATCAGAAGCAGTATTAAATGGCCCCCAAATATCTACATGTAGCAATTCAATAGGATGAGAAGACTTGATAAAACTTTTATTAAAAGGCAATTTTCGTTGTTTGGCATAATGGCAAGTATCACAACTTGTATGAATGGTTTTACAGGATAAAAAAGGATATTGTTTCTCAAGCACACTATAAATTGTTTTAGAGACATGTCCTAATCTAAAATGCTAGAGATCAAAATTTATAGAAGAATTAGAGTTTATGACATTAGGTGAAATAGTACTAAGAATAGTTGATGAAACAGGTTGACTTGCTTGGAGAATGTATGACCTTTGCTCCACCTCAGCTATACCAATCATCTTCCAACAATTCAGGTCCTGTATGAAAGAAAAGGTAGATCGAAAAATAAGAAAACAATTAAGGTAAGAAGTAAGTTTTGAAATAGAAATGATATTGAACTTGAATTAGGGTATATACAGGACATAAATTAAAACTAGATTAGAAGAAAGGTGTATAGTTCCTGAATATTCAGTAATGACAATGGAACTATTAGGAAGAGCAACTTCAACGGGTTTTATTCATTTATAAGGAGGAAAAGCTAGAAATGGATGAACATACATGGTCAGTGGCACCACTATCAAGGATTTATAATTGGGATGGTATAGTGACAGAAAGAATTATGGAACTACTTGGTTTAAGAGAAGAGGATGTTGTTGTCATTATATGATTAACATGATGTGTTGAATTAGAGACAGGAGTTTCAATTAGAGCAAGAAGTTTCTGATATTGATCTTGAGTAACCTGCATCAAGGCATTAATCGGAGAAGTACTCTCTTTGACTTCAATTGGTTATGCACAGAGGGAGTTGTAGCAGCTACACTTCCACGATTCTTGTAGCCAGGAGAATATCCATGTTTCTTATAATAGGTCTCTATGGTGTGACTTGTTTTTCTGCATAAGGTACAAAACTTAGATGAATCTCCACTTGTATTTCTTGATGAAGGAACAAAATGCTAACCTTTAGAAGGAGCTCTGGTAAACAAGATCCTTGAATCTTCTTCTGAATTCATCTCTCTTTAGAAGGAGCAAAATGCTAACCTTTAGAAGGAGCTCTAGTAAACAAGATCCTTGAATCTCATTCTGAATTCATCTCTCTTTCTTGCTATATGACCAAAGAAAAGACCTAATTCACTTATAGAAGAGGATCGAGTAGCATAATCTGCGATTTTACACCAGAAAACTGTTCATTCAAACCTTTTAAGAAATGAATCACATAATCTTGTTCTTGATAATCACGTGCCAAAGTCACAGCTCCACATGAACAAGCCAAAGAACAAGAGCAATGAGGTAAATGACGAAAAATTAGTAACTCATCACGAATAATCTTGAGTCAAGTATAATACTCTATTACTGATAGATCACCCTGCTTCAATTGATACAACTCCTCTTGAAGCTTAGAGATGCGGAAAATATCACTCTAGGAGAATCAATCCCTAAGATCATTCCAAACTTCATATGCCTTGTCGATCCACATGACACTTCTAGCAATAGTCTATGAGAGAGCTCTTGAGATCCAAGAAGTAACCAAAGTATTACACTGCTCCCATGCCGGGAAGAGAGGATCATCATGGCGCGGCATAACGATGGTTCCGTCGATGAATTGAAACTTACTTTGGACAATAGTGCATTTTCATGGGACAAGCCTACGGATGATAATTTGGTCTTGTGAGCTCCGGTGACACCAAGATGATCCCTGGGTTCTCATTTGGATGAACATAATAGCAATTAGTGGGATCATTCAACGAATCGAGACGAGAAGATGGTCCAATGACTGGATCAGATGCCATCGAAATTAACGTCTATGAGAAAAAGACAAAAAACTCAATCAAAAGAAATAGAAAAGAAGAGAATATGAGGGAAAATAAGAGAGGGCACATGTGAAGCAATAAATGCTATGATACCATATCATGTTTTGATAAAAGAGAGTGTTGTATTTTCAACATAACAGGTACAATACTTATACATAGAGGCTAAAGAACTAACTTAACTTAGTTATGCTAGCTAACTGAAATATAAACAGACTAACATAACTTAGAAAGTATTTAACTGGACTCTAACTATGTTACATAATGTGTGTGCTTTTCAAATAAAAGTTGAGATTTTTCTTTGTAATTCTTTAATTAACTATGAAGAAAAAGTTATTTTAAATATAAGCAAAAGCCATAGATCAATATGTACAGCCCATAAAAAAGAAATCCCACACTTTCAACCCAAAAGGACACACTCCTCTCACTATCTTTTTCAGCTTTTGCTTTTTCGCTTCTCTCTCTATCTTCATCAGTTTTCTCCTCTCATCTCTTTTCTCTTCTCTCTCATCTCCATTGGCATTTCATCCTTTCATGGGGTCGGGGTCTCTCCCGCGGAGACCCCAACTGCCGCGACAATTCCCCTCTTTTTTTATTTTTAAAAAAATTATAAATAAAAAGTAGATTTTTTAAGGATCATGATATATATTTTGTGCAATTTTAAATTTATTTGATATTATTTTCTTAAGTACTAAAAAACTGCACAAAACTGCAAACGCAAAGATCCAGTTTTTATTGTATAGTATTTTTTAATAAATAAAAAATTTAAAATTATACAAAATATATATATCTACATAATCTCTAAAAAACTTACTTTTTATCTATAATTTTTAATTTAAAAAAATAAAAAATAAATAAAAAACCAGCCACGGTTAACCGTGGTAGGGGGTCTTACAGGAGAGACCCCTTGTCCTCCTCTCATCCTTTTCTCTTTTCTCTTCATCTCCATTGACTTTTTCTCCGCCTCTCATCTCTTCTTGGTTTTGTCGGCCTCTTCACACTCCTTTCCTAAAAGAGAAGCATCAGCATTGGAAGTGATGTTGATCTGAAGCTCCAGCAGTCTCTTTGCCTTTCAACATTAGAAGCACAACATCAAAGAGAAGTGACGTTGATTTGAAGAGTAGGCACTGGATCTGCTGCTGTGACGATCTAGATCTAAATATGACATGCAAGATTTGCATCGCATAGGAGAGAGCATTGCGGTGGGAAGGATGAATCACTCTGATTTCTGTCATAATCATCTGATGCCGATGATGAAGAGTTCATTGAAGTTGTTGGTGGCGTGAGTGAGTGGAGACTTGAGACTCTGGAATCTCGTGTGTGTATGTGAGAGGAGGATTTGAATTAGCAAGTGAAGTGAGATTTTTTTTGTGTTTGGTTTAAAAAATAGATGTAGATGGTGCAAATCTATGGTACTGCTACACTTTCTGTGATAATTTGGCTCAGTTTCCATTTTCTTCTTTTCATCTTGTTTTTCAATCAAATCTCACCTCTACATACATTTGGGTCTTTCGTTATTATTGATCAAGTATATATAATCTCCATTTCTTCCTTCAATGAATCATTCTGGGTCTTTTCTCTATTGCTTTGTATTTGTGCTTTCTGATTATAAATTATAGTTGGAATTGTTTTTTTTTTAAATAGAGTAAAGTTGGCGGTTCTATGTAAAACCACAAATGAAAGTTACGAATTATTTAAAAAAAGAATCAATGTATCTTTGTCTGCATTTATCAACCGCAAATGAAATTTTTTAGGTGTTCAAATAACACAGAACGTAACCATCAAGGAAAGTCATTTCTACCATAGTGATTACATATGCATTAATTAAGATGACAATACCAAATTATCCTTCACAAACATAAAAATGAAATTCCTTCATATCATTCCATGATCCTTCTTTTTGCCTTCTGTCTCCGTTGCCAGCTGCTAGTTGCCACTACTGTCACCAACAACTATCGACCATTGTCGACCACCACCTCTAACCGTACGTTATTGGCCTAACACTACCACTTTCAAGGCAATTTAAGTTTCTTCTAATTATATATATTTAATTAAATATTAAAAATAAATTTATTTTGTACTCTCTAAATATTATACTAAATAAATTCATATGTATTCATCATTCTATTACATTACACTATATTATATTACTTATTTTCTTATAATTGAACCAGGCGTTACAGTTGGTGGAATCCGTACAAATGTGGTCATTGTACCAAAAAAGTTGGAGTTTGGTGGAGTGACCCATCACAGCATATGTGCAAATGGATTAGATAATCGAAGCAAAATTAAAAATAAAAAAAAAAAGGCCACTTACAACTATTAGCGTTATCCTCTCATGTCCTCTTTCCCTTGTACACTATCACTCAATTTCAGCTTTTGTTTGATGGGACATTGTCACTTCTGCTCCAAATATGCTTTTCCACCATGTTATTTCAAGGGGAATTACTACTCAGAACCACCGGAATCACAATTAAATTATAAAATAAGATTTATTATTTATTTAATTATAAAATTTTTTAAAAAATTAAATATAAAAAAATTACCAAAATACCCTCAAAATTTACTTCTCCCTTACCCTTACTGGTCAATGATTGCAGGCTGCTAGTCAATAATTACAGATGACTAGTCAATGGTCGTAGGAAAAAAATGATTTACAACTTTCTTTTTTTGATTTTGTAACTTACTTGTTTTGAATTTGTAACTTATTTTCCAAATTTTTACTTTGTAATTTTTTTTCTAGAATTTGCAATTTATTTTCTAAATTTTTATTGTGAATTATTTCAGTACTTTTACAACATATTTTTCAGATTTTACAACTTACTTACTCTAAATTTACAACTTGTTTTCCAAGTTTTTATTATGAATGATTTCAGTGTTTTATACTTTCTTTCTAGAATTTACAACGTGCTCACTTTGAATTTGTAATTTATTTTTTAAATTTTTACTGTGAATTATTTCATTGTTGTTACAACTTGTTTTATATATTTTGCAGCTTGTTTACTTTAAATTTATAACTCATTTTCCAAATTTTTACTATCAATTGTTTTAGTATTTTTCAACTTCTTTTCAAGAATTTGTTATTTATTTATTCAGAATTTGTAACTTGTTTTCCAAATTTTTACTATAAATTTTTCAACACTTTTCAACTTTTGTTCCAAAATTTTTCAATTTAGAATAATTTGTAATAAATATTTGAAAAATAAGTTGTAAATTTAGAGTAGGCAAATTGTAAATTCTGAAATAGAAGTTGTAAAACACTAAAACAATTCATATTAAAAATTTAGAAAATGAATTATAAATTAAGAGTAAATAAGTTGCAAAATATGTAGAAAAAGTTGTAAAAGCACCGAAAAAATTTATAGTAAAAATTTAGAAAAATAAGTTGTAAATTCATATTAAATAAGTTGTAAAACATGTAAAATAAGTTATAAAAACATTGAAATAATTCATAGTAAAAATTTGAAAAATGAATTGTAAATTCAAAGTGAGTAGATTGTAAATTCTAGAAAAGAAGTTGTAAAACACTAAAACAATTAATAATAAAAATATGGAAAGTAAGTTACAAATTTAGAGTAATCAAGTTGCAAAATCTAAAAAAGAAGTTATAAAAGCACTGAAACAATTTATAGTGAAAATTTAAAAAACAAATTGTAAATTTAAAATCAAGAAGTTGTAAATTGTGGAAAAAAATTGTAAACTAAAATTTTGAAAACTAAGTTACAAATTCAGAGCAAATAAGTTGTAAAATTAAAAAAAAAAGTTGTAAGATATTTTGTTGACCGATTGTCAGCGGCCGTTGGCTGGTCGCTGGCGACCATTAACCTGCGGACAAGGATCATTGACTGGCAGCTAGCGTGCGTTGACCGACACGGAAAGGGGAAAAGTAAATCTTGGGGGTATTTTGATAAAATAATATTTTTTATATTTAATTTAAAAAAACTGATTTTTTTACAATTAAATGAATAATAAATCTCATTTTATAATTAAATTTTGATTCTGGTTGTGAATAGTAATTGTTCCTATTTTAATCCATCAATTATTGACTCCAATAAAGTTCTTTCTTCCAAAATCTTACTTTTCCTATCAACTATGATTTTTTTATGACTTTTTTACAAAAAAAAAAAAAAAAAAAACCTTGACCACATCCATCTTTTTCTCGAAGTCCTTCAACCCGGCTAGTCTATTATTCATCTGGGCAAAGTCTCGTGTTATCTTTTATCCATTTTTGATGTTCTTCCATTTTGGTAATCAAAGACTCAAAAGTCTTTTGATATCTGAACTATCGCCTTTTTATTTATAATTATAAAACCTGAACACATAATTAAACTAGTAACAAAGCCGTACAGTGCACGGATATATTTAATATAAGAAAATATTTCTAACTACTTTTAACATATATTGAAATTCTAAATTAATACATTTGTAAGTATAGAAATTTTTAGGCATCAACCATCTTCCATTTTATTTATAGACATGTATTTTTAAGTACTTAACCTTTACATGGAAAATTTTATTACAATATTACAAGTAATGTTTTAAGATTTTAACAAGCAAAATTCTAGATTAATTACAAGTGACAATACATAAATTTTAAATTTACACTTTAAATTTGAAACAATAATTTTGTTATAATATTTTCTAAATTTGTAACATTTAACCCTCTAGATTAGTAACAATTGGCAATGCAAAAATTCATTTTGTTCACTAAACTCACATCATCATGCAGTTTGGTTTAGTTTATTTAGATTTTTCATCTAAAATTGTAAAGGGCTTTGTTTATAATATATTGATAAGATAAATTTCAAGAAAGATATGTTGGCCAATGAGATGCACAAAAATATTTTAGTAAATGTAAATCATAAAAAATATTTTTAATATTAAAATTATGAATTTATATGATTATTTCAATAATAAATTAAATTATAAAATAATTAAAATATATTAATAAAAAATAAAAATACTTTAAAAAATATTTATTCAATTATTAAATAGTATTATAGGATATTTACAATAAATTCATCAAATAAATATATAAATATAAATACAGTTATATAATTATATAAATAAAATATAGTATATAACAACAAATTTATTTGAATTTAAATATAATCCAAAGCATGCAAAATTAAAAGGGGAAATGATACTTGAGGACCAAAACTTTCAATTAATTTTATTTTAGGACAAAAAATTCAAACATACCAAAAAAGGACCATGTCTCAAATTAATTAAAATTCTAAATAGGAAATAACATAAATGCCCTTATTAAAATATTTTACACTCAACATCTGCTTTTTACTACTCTTCTTTTAAAATTTAAAACTGAACTTCGCCAATTTTATACTGGACACAATAAAGAATTCAATTTTCAGAATTTTACACTCATCTTCTGCGTTTTACTACTCATGTTCCATAATTTGACACTGGAGACCCCCGATTTTATACTGGATAAGTCTTAGAATTTTATACTCAACTTCCATTTTTTACTACTCAACATCTGCTCTTTACAACTCTTTTTCATAAATTTGATACTAAACTTTCTCAATTTACACTCATATTCCATAATGTGTTTAGTGCAAAATTGGGGATGTTCAGTGTCAAATTTATGAAAAAGAGTAGTAAAAAGCAGATGTTGAATGTAAAACCTTTTTACAAGGATATTTAGGTCATTTCATATTTACATTTTTAATTAATTTAAGACATGGTTCTTTTCTGGTATTTTTAAATTTTTTGGTCCTAAAATGAAATTAATTCAAAATTTTGGTCCTCAAATGTCATTTTCCCAAATTAAAATCAATTCATTTGCATTTTTTAATGCATAATTTAACATAGAAAAAATCAAATGCATATATAAAGTTATTAAATATAGTAATAAGGTATAGCACTGTTAGTAGATATATGTATTCCTTAAATATATAAAAAAAAAAATTTATTGAAAGAGATAAAATTTATTTTAATAATTACTATTTTAAAAACATTAGATTTTGACCCTCAGCTGAGAGTTCTTAGCTAAGAGTTCTTAGTGTTAAAATAAAAGGTTAAATATAATTAATTTAAAAAAATGTTAATATTTCGTTGTTCATGTCTTCATGACAACGTTTGGTTTGCAACGAACAAAATCAAAATCAAAGTAAAACATGAAAAAAAAAAAACAGAAAAAAATAGCCTCACTCATAAAAAAAAAAAGACGACCAATAAATGCTCCAAAGTCCAAACTATAAGATAATAAAATAAAATTGCAACAATTATATAATAATAGCATAATAAAAAAAATTTAAGTCTGGATTAAATAAATAATTGGATGCATTATCTAAATTACAAATTGAATCCTTTTCAATTGATTAAATTTTGATTATTCATTCTAATACTTTTTTTTATTTAATTTCAGAATGAGTGCCAGAAAAAATAGTTTGAACGGATGGTTCTTAAGAATAATGGATATTGGGTCTTGAGAGATGTTTAAGAAGTACCATTTCTTTTTTGCTCAATACCCACGGGAAAGAGCTTTTACATCTTTAGCGGGTATAATTGCATAGTATGATTGGAAATGAGACTTCAGATACGTTTTCTGATACATGTAATCCAGACATAAACTTGGAAATGCACACATTCACAGAAAATACAACTTAAATTCTCATCAACATAATAAACTCATCTTTCGCAAATCTAGCATCACACTGAACTGATGGAAGAAGATAAGGGAGGAATGCCTTGTTGATTAGTGAAAACGTTGTTGGGATCAATCAGAGTCTTAGCCTTAACCAATCTGTCATAGTTACTCAAGAAGTACCTTTCACCCCAAACTCTAGCTTGCTCCTCTGCTCCCTTTGTATTAATGGGTTCCACCATTACTCCGAGATCAAAGTCCATGTAATTAATATATGCAGCCCTTGGACCCCATGAAACAAAAGGAGCCATAGAAGCATAGAACCCTCTTATCCACTCAATATACTCACTGCTTTTCTCATTATCTGCTTCTTTCCAATATATCAGGTACTGTATGGTGAAAAGGTTGCCTTTTCTGTGAGGAAAAGCTATGGATTCCCTGCTTATATTGTGCATTATTCCACCATACGGGTCCAAAATGATATACCCTTTTGGCTCTTTCTCAAGGGTGTTTAAAGCAGTTTCTAGCCCCACAAGAGGAATAGGACTCCTCACGAAATCTGATTTGGCCTTGAAATATTCCTTGTCTTGCAGATACCTGTTCTTCAGGTCAGACACTGTGGCTACATCAGTTAGGCCAGAGAAGAAAACTACAGACTCAATCCAACTCATTTCGCTGCAATCTTCTTCTTCAATGCCCAATTCAGGGAAAACCTGGTTTATGACAGATACGGCCTTGTGCATAGGACCCAGATACAGCCCTCTAAAAGTTGCTGATAAGCCTGTGGTTTTAGCTTCAGGCAAGCCAGCGCCAACAAAGCACGACAAGTAATAGTCATCTTCCAAGTTTGGTGCTACATATTGCCATTTGTTCACTAGCTTCAAAACATGACCTTTTGTGCCTGTTCTAGAGACTGTGAAACTAGTTACAATTTCCGGAACTTTCAGCAATTTGATCTTCCAGGCATATACAATTCCCCAAATTCCACCCCCACCTCCTCTGATAGCCCAAAACACATCTTCACCCATTTGTTCTCTGTTCAGTAATTTCCCATCTGCATCTATAAGAAGTGCTTCCACCACATTATCTGCTGCAAGCCCATATTTTCTTGATAAAAGCCCAAACCCACCTCCTCCAATATGCCCACCTACCCCCACAGTTGGGCATGACCCAGCTGAAAACCCATGGGCCTTGCTGGCCTGAGAGATTGCATAGTAGGTCTCTCCCAGAGTGGCCCCACCTTCAACCCATGCCATCTCAGTCTCCATGTCCACCCAAACATGGTTTAAGTTCATGAGGTCAATGATGACAAATGGAGCTCCATCATTGGCTGCAGAGGAAGTCCCTTCATAGCTGTGTCCACCACATCTCACTCTGATACCTACAGAGAATTCTCTGCTGCACACCAGACTGTTCTTCAGCTGCTCCAAGCTCTCCGGCAGAACAATGGCCATAGGCTTTGGGATGTTGGGCTCTGCAAAGCGAAGGTTCTGGATAGAGAAGTTGAGGATTCCGAAGTAGTTAAGACTGTGAGAAGAGGAGTGGTCAGGGAATGAGGTGAAGTTGTTGATGTTGTGGTGGGTCAAGCAAGAGGTAAAGTCTGGGATTGCAGAGGATAATGAAACAGAAAGGACTAAAGGTAGCGAGAGAAGGAAGATTGGGGATGAGTTTCTCAGCATAATGAACATGGCTTGAGATTGTGAATGAATGGAACATGAAGATGAAGCAAGCAAGCTACTCTGCAATTTGTGCTATTGAGGTTAAGTTTTATGGCTTGAGAAAACGATCCAGAAAACAAAGTGCAAATGTGAGGCCGGCCATAGTTTTAATATTAGAAACTTAGAAGATTATCAAATTGAACATCTATGCTACCGTGGAATCAATGGCGAAAACATGGGGAGAGAAAAATTCGGGAAAAAATAAGAGGAAATCTAGATATCCCTTATTTAGGTCCCTTTTAATATTTTTTTTTTCATATTTTCCTCTCATTCTAAATAAAATTTAAAAAAGACAAATTTTTAATATTATTCATGAATGAATTAAAGGGAAGGTTGATGTAAAGTGGTAGACAACAACACATGACTTTTGTAAAATAAAAATTCTTATTTTAGGTTGAATGACTTCCTTTGAAATAAAGTGAGGCGATGAATTTTGTATATATTAGGATTTCTTCAATTAACTAGCAGACACAAATTTTGCCGGCAGACTTGAAATTTTAATGCCATGGCCTGCTATGCTTGCTCTTCTCACAAGGATGTTTAATTCATAGCAAAATTATATTCTTTCTCTTAATTTTATTTGGGATTTTAGTTCCATTTTATGACTTCATTCAGTTAAATAAAACCTAAACGTGCTTTTTTGGACCAAAAATCTAAACGTGTTAAAACAAGGCAAAGTATTAAAGTAGGCCAAGATAGTAGGTAATCAGACTTCAAATTCATTTGTTTGTCATTTCACTCAATACATCATGCTAGGAAAAAGAATAGAAAACATAAACATGTAAGGCCAAACATGTACTCCATATAACCCTTTTTATAAGAACTAAATAACTATTTCATTATATTAAGAAAAAATAGTTGAAATCAGTTGAATGAAATTAATATATAATAATGTGAAATTTCTTTTAAAAAATACTCATATTTAATGTTTTAATCTCTTAATAATAACTTAATTCATATTCCCAATTCTATTAAGCAAATTTTGATTATGAATAAAGAGTATAAAAAGAAATTCACTAATAAATGCATAAGCTAAAGGGAGATTCTTTTTTATAAATAGGACCAAAATAACACTAATAAAAGTTTGTTATAAAAATGAACTCTTTATATATTATATAAAATTAGAAATTAGCGGATTATCCATGTTGATGAAATATAACTAACAGTTCGCCGTACATGGAAAAAGTATGCAAAACATCTCAAGTCATTTATTGTGTGGGTTGAAGACAAGCAACATGAGACAAGTATAGCACTGTCTAATTTTGAAGATGACACTTCTTATATCACTTTCCATTGCGACGTTGAAAAGGTCTAGGGAGAGCCAAACTAAGAAAACTTCCAAGGCAGGAGCAGGACACATTTTAATATGAATATATATATATATTTTAATTTTTTATGTGTTTGGCTTCTTTTGAAAGAAAGAGGTTGGAAGGACCAACACTTTTCTCTTGTTTTCGTGTGGCTGTCATTAATTAAATATATATACCACTGTAGAAAATGATAATCATACATTTATATGGGTGGACATTAAATATAAAGGATCCTGATCCTCTCATGTGAGAGCTAATAAGATATGACTTGCTTGTTCGGCTGCATAAGGGAAAACTGATTCTATTTTCAATGAATTAAAAAAATTAAATTATTTATAATACCAATATAAAATATAAAAAATCATATAGAATGGTACTATTTACAAATTATAAACAATATAATTTTTTTAACTCTATACAAATATACGGGCATCACTAATTTTGAATTCTGTACAATACACGAAACTTAAATCTAATTATATTTATTGTATCAGATTAACAATCGTATACCATATAATGTTGTCAGGCTTGTTAAACTAGACTAGTTGTCAAGTGCGGTTCATTTTAATACTGTTTAAAAAAAAAACAATATACAGATCCCAAAACATAATATCATAGCAACATCTGTGTGTGGAAACCCATACCTGTGGCAGTAGGGATAAAGAGAGGCACCGAAACCGGGCAGAAGAATATCTATATGAAGAAAGAATACTATTTTGCTACTTGAAGTAGCTTAGCTCTCTCACATCCATTAACAGCGGCAAACAGGTGTATATATATAGAAGAAGGAAGCTAAGCTAAAGTTCAAGATAACGCTACGATCGACGAATATTCCCTGGGTTAATAATTCAAGCTGCTGCTTCTTCTTCTTCTTCTTCTTCTGCACATTCCTTCCCACTCAGAATCTTGTGTCTGTACATGTGTGTGTATATATATCAAGTTATATAGTTTTATAGAATAAACGGTGGACATAAGATATATGAATATATATATATATATAGATATATATAGAAGGAGAAACAACTCATTTTTGATTGGGAAGTTAAGGAATAGAGATGTCCCAGGAAGGCAATACCAACCTTGCGAAAAATATACTCTCAAGTTTGGCTAATTACCGACGAAACCTCCACCCCCAGCATATTCTTTGGTTTAGAGGGTATCTTTAAACCAACATCTAAAAACTTCTTTCAGGTGTGTAGGAATTATTAAAATGGATTTTACCTTTCTCGATAAAATTTTTTTTATATATAATCCAAAATAGCATATGTAAAGATCCAATTATCTATGATCTTATTGGTTATTTGTTGTTTTCTTTATTAATAAAGAAATATATTCATAGTGTACTGTGTAATTGGTAGGATCCAGAAGAGGATATATATTTTCCTTTTTTTTTAATGTTTGAAAAAACAAAAAAAGGAAACAATTAACACACGGCTTATTATTTTTATTCTTGATAATAAAAGGACAAATTACAATTAGTGCTTATCTGATTATTATTTCTCTTCTTTTTTAATATCAAGTTTTCATAAAACCATTTTAGACATAGGCTAATTTGGATTAAATGGGGTCAGATAACATGTATGTAAAGTTCTTTTTTTAATAAATTAGAAATCACTTGGATATAAAGTTTTCATAGTAGTAATTTTTTCTATTTACAAAATTCAAATTAGAAATCTTGTTTAAGGGGAATGAATGCTAACTATTTTTTTTTACCAACTACGATAAAATATGTACATATTTGAACAGACAGTAAATGAAATGCATATTGATTGATTGATTCAATGAACAATTTTAAAGGGGTACATGAATATATATTGATAATCTAAAGGTGAGATGTATGTTCATTAGTTGATCTAGTAAATAATTGGATGAATCATGAGTCTATCATATTTCCATATTTGATGAATAAATATTTAAATTAATTAATCTCTCAATGTTGAACGAAACAAGGGCATATAAAGAAGACTCTTATTTAGTTTAATTAGATCAACATGTGTCTTTGTAAAGTACGATCGAACAATATTTTCTAAATTTAAAATTTCTCTTGTTATAAGAGTGTTACGAAATATTTTGGCATTATATCAAACAAGAAATTCACTTCCCATTTTGTTAATTTGTAGAAATGATTGGAATGGAATGGAGTGATTGAGAATGGAATAAATTGGAGTGAAGTGCACCATGAATTTGTTTGGTAACACATTGGGAATATTAGAAACAAATTTAATTTTTATATTTAATGAAATTAAAATAAAAATAAAAAGATAAAAATACCCTTAAATAATTTTGTTTTCCCAAATCCTTCTTGCTCCTTAATCATACAACCACCAGCAACCACACCATCGTTTGGTCCTTTAACCTCCTCAATTACTCTTATCTCAACAGAAAAATAGATAAAGAAACACAGAATCTAGCCATGAGTTAAAAAAAAAAAAAAGTCGCCATGGATATTGTTGGGTTAGACCCTTTCATGAAGGAAGCAAAGGCCGCCAATTGTGAGTTTGAAGCCTAGGTTTGGCGAGCTGCAGACGGCAACAAGTGGGAAAGGGAGAGGGAAAAAATGGTAGCAGTCAAACAAGGTCACAGATCAAGCAATCTTCAATGATGGGTCACAAATCTAAACGTTGACAGTGGAGATTGGAGATGGATGGTGGTGGTAGGATGGAGATGAGAAAGGAAGAAGGGGAGGCTACAGATGAGAAAGGAGATGGACAGTGGACAGTGATGATGGAGGAGGACGCCTGCGATGGAGGAGGACGGCGAAGCCATCGAAGGAGGATGATACCACGATGGAGGATGGGAGAAGAGGAAGTTGATGGGAAGACGAAGTGAAAGGGATAGAAGGGTCAACTAATCAAAATTTGAGATGTGGGAATCCTCAAGATGGGTGAGGAGACTCCTAAGTCAATGCGAATATATGGTCAACGGTAATTAGGATTCCTACTTTTAAAACCAACAAAACGTAGTAACAAGTTGGGAATAGATATCTCATTCTTAGTCATTCCAAGTATTTGGAAATGAACCATACGTGTCCTGAAATTTAATTATATCATGGGAGAGTATCAATGACAACTCCAGCTAAATATTTGAGTTTGGTACTCAATCTTTATTATATATTTGATTCAAATTTTGCCTAAATTCCTACAAACAATTCCACATATGGTAATAATTAACATCTTTAATCACATGAAAAGAACTTGATATTATTTAAACAAAATTTCAGATTCAGACTTTATGAAAATTTATGTTAAAAGAGTAACCTAATATTTGAGACCCATCTCAATTTTTGTCCTGAATGCAATACTTAAATTTAAAACAGTTGATAATATTAATATTATATAATTGTCACCAAAATAGATAATTTGGCTAGAATAATTTCAATTTTTTACCAGGTTATTTTTGACAAACAAATAACTTAAAGTGATTTTTCTTGGGGCCAAAATCTAAAGTAATTATTATTTTTATGCATCAAAAACATTTCTAACCAATAGCTAAAAATTAATCTAAAGATCACTTAAATGATTATTTAAAATTATTTAATTGACGCCAAAAGAACCACATGTGAATGAAGGACCAAATTATGAATGTTTGGAAGGTTGAGGACTAATTTTTAAACTGACTAAATATTGTAGGAATTAATTTGAAAACAGTTTCAACTGTTAAAAATAAATTAAAAAAATTTTAATACTTCACCTTATATCTTTGATTCAATATTTTTAATTAAATTTAACACTTGTTATTACATGTACGGATAAAAACTGCATTTTAAATATCACTTACCATATATATATAACTTAATTCTTTTTTTATAGCAATATATAACTTAATTCTTACTATTCACATTCTTAACTTATTTTTAAACTTAAAATTCACACGTTCTAATTTAATTAAAAAATATTTTAAATATATAATTTCATTTAAGAAACTAAACTTTCATTAAAAAAATTAAAGGAACTAATTATTAATCAATCACCTCTTATTCTCTTATTTCTTTTATTTCCGTTATCCATCCATCTTTCACCCTTTACTTTAATCTCGAACCCTCAGTTAAACTCTTCTTCCCGCGGCGTCGACATTCACTTCAAATCAAACTCAGTTTCAGCTAGTAACTTTGCCGGTTATCGAGTACGTTTCGTCCAATCTCAAATTCGACCCCTTCTTTCTAAAGTTTGTTACACTTCTCCCTCCTGTTCCTGCAAATCCTTCTGCAGTCTTCATCTCCTTCTCAAATCTCAACGTTCCTCTCGTTGTCAACCACCTTGTTGCCATTTGTTCTTCGGATCCGAGACCCAGAAGGTTCTCCCTTTTTCTCTCTTTCACATCTGTATGCATGTTCTGGTAGCTAATAACCTCTAATTTGTTTTTCCTGTCCTTTGTGAAGTTTCTCAATTGGCAGCTATTATCATTTTAAAGAAGCTCTCTTGGTGGTTTTTTTTTTTTTTGTAATGTTGTCTCCGCCAAAAACGTATTTGATTTACGCAGTACGGTTACTAGAAAAATTGTACATGGAGGGAGATCGAAGTGGTGTCTTTTGAAAGAATTGGCTTGAAAGGGAAACGAGTAATGGAGTTCTTTGAAGAGGAATGCATAGCCATAGTGGTTATTTGTTTGAAAATGGTAAGAATTGTAAATGCGATATGAGTTTTAGGAACTAGTTCGGAAGAATTATTTTGAGCAAATTTTGAAGTATAGTGGATTAAGCAGAACTGGAACTGGGCGATGAAGCGAAGATCGGGGAGAAGTTGGAGTAGGCGAGGTTGGAAAGAATGGGAAAATCTTCGATATGAAGGGAAAGAAATGCCTGTTAAGGGTTTTCTTCTGCAGATATTGATTACTGTCAGAAATTTATGAAGTATATTTCATTTGAGACTGATGAAATTAATTCCATGACATGTGAATCTGTTGAGGGTGATTAGGAATCTGCTTTATATGTTGTGTTTTATGTGGATTGATTAATTTTACATGTTATCTATCCCATGTATGCATTTGCATTGATTGAATCAGCCACATTTACAGAGTGTTGTGTTTTCATCTTTTTCCATTCCCTTATTCTGACTGATACTGTCTGAAGAACAAATGTTTAACCTCCTTCTGTAGTTTACTTGTCTACTTCATTTCTTTCCTCAGAGGCACTCATGTGTGCCATGAAAAGCTACATGTTGACAATTGAGAAATTTCATAATCAAAGTTACTATCATAAGATATTTTGATTTATGGTTCATTTATTGATTTTGGAATTTTAACATAAAGTTTCCATGCATCTTACTCAATTCACTTTGTGCTCACAAGTTCTTCCATGTTGTAGGGAAAGTCTTGTATGTGCATTTCGAGATATTGTTCTTTAATATCCAATTTTATGGTTTGAGGCCGTGTTGAGATATTGAGATCAAGTCTGATCACATTACTTTTCAGTACTTTATCAAGTGACTCTACTAGAGGCCATGCCAGCATGCCTACCATGAAGAAGGTTGTTTGGAGTTGTAATGCCTCTGACTGCTCTATTTTAAGGGATTTTTCTTTTAAATCTGATTATTCAATCGTAGTATGACTTCTATTTGCCTGAATGTCTCTCTTTGGTGCAGTTTGCAGATCGTAAATTTTTTCTTTTCTTTTCTTTCTTTTTCTTCCTGTGAAGTTGTCATTATTCCTTCAGTAGATTGGTTAGAAATTGGTTTACATGAAATAATGGTTACATGTTACAGATAGTTCTCTAGTATATCTATGTGATTGTGGAGTCTAACACTAGTGAAGAGTATATTTATTTCATGTAATTTTCCTTTCCTTTTTATTTTGGTTTGTATTCACTATGGAAGTTTCTCAGGAATTTTCTATCTATTCAAGAACTGAGATAAATAGTTATCTACTCATCAACTTATCTTGGCTAAATACATGGTTTCTTCTAACAAATTTCTTTTTGATAACATGTAATAGTAGCCTTTAGCTATCATGCTTAAGATGGTTGAAAATGGTCTCTATTCCAAGATATTTTCCGCTTCCAATTGGCATTCATGCTCGTGAGTGAGTTCTTTTTCTTTTTTCTCTCCTGTTTAACAGAATTCTGAGCAGACTCATTTAGGTTTTGTGTTCAGCAAGTTGGTGAATGAGATACGAGATCCTGTTGATTTTGAACTTCCAGATTGTTTTAATAAGTGGAAGGCAATGCCATACACCTTCATAAGGCGCAGTATCCTTTGTGAATATTGTTAAAAGATATATGTAGTAGTACTTCTGATATTTTTCTCATTCTAATCTTTGCTTGCATTTCATATTCAGACTTCTTTCATTGAAAAATTTCTTATTATCTTTTCAAATATCTTAACATATGATGGCCCAGCTAACACACAATCTTTAGTTCACCATTTCATTATTTTTTATGATTCTCACTCACTTTATCTATTTGTCTATATGTTTCTTTAGACCATTTTCTGGTTACAGATAACTGTCTTTGTTGGTTCTTACAAATTTAAGATATATATCTTACGAAGAAGGTCAAGAGAAGGCTTGATGATGATGGCATATTCTGTTCCTGCACTCCTTCCGCCGGATCTTCTAGTGTATGTGGTAGAGATTGCCATTGCGGGTAAGTTGTCTTTCTTAACTATATAACAGTAATTTCTTTGCCATATCTATCACAACAAACTAAATATATCTACTTAAATCATTGCTAGCAGATAGTGACGTCTATTTTCTTTGACATGTAATATTTGGTTATAATGTCTTTGACTACCGCACTAGTGGTTAGTCCTGGTGAGATCAATTTTTTTTCTAAGTTAAAATTTTCTGGTTTTTAGAATCTGAATTTGCTGATGCACCATGTACATATTGCAAAATCTTCCTCTATCTCCATGTAATTATGGATCAAAGTAAATCAGCATATCCTTCTTTGTACTCATATATAGTTATTTATTTATTTTGTTGACTACAGGATGCTTATGTCTAGCTGCTCTTCAGGTTGTAAATGTGGGAGTTCCTGTCTCAATAAACCATTTCAGAATCGACCTGTAAAAAAGATGAAATTGGTTCAGGTATAAGTTTCTAGCTCAGAGTTTTGTCGCTTCTACAATGTACATTTGATACACTGTTTTCTTTCTATGATTGTTTTCCCTAATATTTTGTTCTCGTAGCTCCATGTGAATGAGTAAATATATGAATTTATGCTTTTTCAAAAGTATTCTCGTACTTTATTTATTTGCCTTCTGGTCTAGTGTCTTCAAAAATCAGTTTCTGTATTCAGTTATATAGCATTGAACTTTATTTTGGTAACACCTGCTTTTCTTTGCTTACTTTAACCTTTGTATAGGACTTTTCTCCGAAAAAAAATTGCATTGAACTATTGATCAGTGTCATCTGATTTGGTTACTTGTTATGAGGATACATCTCTATCTTAAAGCTGTTACCTCCTTCCAATGCATATTGTGTTTCTGAAAGTTATTTTTTGACTTGCATTGTGCTCATAATGTTTTCACTTGGCATACTGAGTTTTAATTTGTAGACTGAGAAATGTGGTTCTGGAATTGTGGCGGATGAAGATATCAAGCAAGGAGAGTTTGTCATAGAATATGTTGGAGAAGGTAATAATCATGTGTTTGCCTATGTACAGCCATGAAATTTGTATCCTCTTAAGTGCTTTAATGGGTACTGCCTCTTTCTACCAGTCATTGATGACAAAAAATGTGAAGAAAGGCTTTGGGAGATGAAACGTCGGGGGGAGACAAACTTCTACTTATGTGAAATTAACCGAGATATGGTGATCGATGCAACATATAAGGGGAACAAATCAAGATATATAAATCATAGTTGCTGCCCCAATACAGAGATGCAGAAATGGTTTACTTCTTTTTTCTTTTCTGCTTATTGTTATGTTTTAATATTAGGTATTTCATCTAACTTCTATCTAAGATGTACTTTTTTCTCCTTTCCTTCTTAAGGATAATTGATGGTGAAACAAGAATTGGCATATTTGCAACACGTGACATAAGAAAGGGCGAGCATTTGACTTATGATTATCAGTATGAGCAAATGCTTAACTCTTTAGTTGCATAATTTCAGTTCCATACCTCTTACATAACTGTAAGACAAATGGTAATCTAACTATATAGCAGGTTTGTTCAATTTGGTGCAGATCAAGATTGCCACTGTGGTGCAGCTGAGTGCAGGCGTAAGCTGGGGGTCCGTCCTACCAAGCCTAAAACATCATCAGATGCTGCACTAAAATTGGTTGCATATCAGGTGGATGCATCTTCTTCAGAGTTGAAAACAATTATATCTAGAAGATATTTATGTCTATATGGCTGTTGAATTATAACATAACTGTACTTGATTTCAGTGGCACTTTATTATATTCACAATCCATTATTATGACTTGTGAGCTAATGCTGGGTAATAAACTTGTTTTTTCTCCCTCAGATTGTTATTGTAGTTGCTGATGCTAACTTGGTAATCGCAGCTAATTAATGTTACCGAAACTTAAGTAGGAAATGGTCTCCCTCAACTTTCGCGAGATTGAGGATTCTCTCCCAAAACAATAAACACTTGACTGATAGCTTGCCTCTTCACAGAACACGACTTCCAAGAAAACTACTGTAGCCATTACCTACCTGACCCGGCTCATACCCAGAACCCGACCCACAAAATTAGGTCTGACCCACCCACTCTCTTAGTAACATCCCCCTGTCCAGTTTGTGTCCCTTTTTTGGTCCTCTTGTATGCTTTAGTAATTGGGCCATCAAGCCTATCAGTTGCTATATCAATTTTGAATTACTTCTATGTCTCCCGTACTGTGTTATTTCTGCCATTACATGTCTGTTCATCATAGTTTTTTATTATTACAATCGTATAATCATCATTATTTGCATGAGCTGAATCATGGAGCATAATTGAAACTTTTAAATATGTTTAAGATTTCAAGTCAGGCCTGTATTACCATTAAATACAATCCTTGATGAAAAGATAGCCATATATGTTTTTATATATTTGTGCATGATGTAACGACTATTTTTTTTTTATGTTTATTTTTAACTTTGGACTTAGTATAGATTGTTCTACCGTAAATATAGAAGTTGATTACTCTAGTTCCTTTTGAGTTATAATAATTAGAGATTAGAGATAGCTTTGCTTATGTTGCCTTTTAGCGTGAACAATCCTTGTGATGCTGAATTAGTTTTTAATTTTGGGCTTTGGGCTCAAGGTGGTGCTGGATAGGTTGGTTATGGCCTTTTTGTGGGAAAAATGTCAATGTCTCCGTTCAATGATTCTTGGGCACTTTGTGGAGCTTCACTATATCTTTTCATTCTTTCAATGTTTATCGTGTGATGCATTATAAATATATGCCACTTCTTGCTTATAATCTTTGGTCTATTCTGGGTTACTCAGAATCATAGTGTACTGTCCTTTTATTGTGTTTAGCTATAATATAAAGGTATGATAAATGCCAGAGGATAGGGAACCACTACATTGCATGGTTTGACAGCTTGATTAACACCTTGATTGTGACAATTAGCTGTTATGGCAAAAGCTTAATTTTAGTAACTGACAGACCCTGCACTATTAAAGATGCCTCTGTAGTCAAGGTTTATGAGAGGATGAGAACTATGGCCTGGGTGAAAAATAGATATGGAAAGGTTTATGTTGGAAAGGTGCATAAAGAATGCAGCTGGTGTGTGAGTATTACCAGGGAGAGGAGGGTTGTAGGAGTTATGGAACTTGTGAGGCAATAGAGGAGAGGGCCTGGCCTCTTGAAGCCAGAAGTGGGTCAATTTTCTTGTTTATCTCTTCACGTTCAATTTCGTCAACTCTGTAATTCTGTTAAGCTTCCATACCTTCTGTTCAAGTGAGTAGGAGCCGTAATTCAGTCTATACTCCATAGATAAATAATAGGGTCGAGTTTCAATATCCAGTGAGGTTCTTGGGAAGTTTGGATGGTTGGGTGGTAGTGTAACAGGGAGAATGTGAGTTTTATGCCTGATTTGTTACATAGGATTATACAAACTGGTGGCATTCAGTTTATGGAGGTTCTGTTGCATAATCTTACTGTGGTTGTTTTTCACCAGCAGTTCATTTTGCATTTTACTTCCTTTTAGTCTCACTATTCAATAAGCTCATATTGGAATCACAAAAAAGAAAAAAAAAGGACGTGTTCTTAATGCCATCTCTTTTTTCAGCTCCCTTAATATTGACTTGTGGACATGATGTAACAGTTATATTATGAATTATCTGAAAGTTAATTAAACGATCTTTTGCAATCCTATCAGATTAATCTCAGTTGTTTCCCTTGGTACTTCTTATTTATTTATTTATTTAAATTTAGTTCTATGCAATTGTTCTTGATTTTAGTAGCAGTATAATAGTATGTACTACATAGCTACCATATAAAGATGGCCTAATTATGGGACTTGTTTCTGTTACTGATAGGTTTATCAGAATGGAGGTTTGCATATTGGTAAGATTTTGCTTTACTTGGTTAGCTATATGCTGTTTGAAATTTCTTTTAACGAGAAACATGTTTTAAATTTTGCTATCATCTTCTCTTTTGGGTTGATAGTCCTTATGTGTTGTTGTTCTTGGCTTTTTAGGACGTTCTCGTGCTATTGATCAACCAAGGTACTTCCACAATTGCATTGGAGAAGTTATTAGGATAAATGCCCCCACAAATGAGAGGTATATTTAAGCTGTCTATTCTTGAACCGAGATTTTTTTCTTATCTAATCTATTTGTACTTCATTAATAAGCTTATTTCTGATTTTTTTGCTGAGGAGTTGAATTGTGACCCTTTTCTTTCTTGTAAAACTTTCAGGTGTTTTGGGATTATAAAGCGGTTTGATAAATATTCCAAAAAACACACTGTAAGAGATTTTTTGGTTAGGTTTTAGTAATTTTCATGAGCATTTGACCAATACGGATATACTTTTTGTTTTGCAGATTATGTTTGAAGATGGTGGTGTTGAAATTATTGACTTGTCAAAAGAAGATTGGGAGCTTGTGAGATTATGATGCAATTATAGAGTAAGAGAATCTTCATTGTTAATAATTTTTCTGGTGCACCCGTGTATATGACCTTGCTTTCTTCCGATTAATTTACCAACTTTTTGCATTTCCATTGATGAAGCAAAGAACAAAGCAGCAAACTATGCTTTATCATAGTTTGATAGGAAATCCTAGCCGCCAATAGATCATACCATTTTTAGTGCAGAAATGGTTATGTCATTTGACTGATTTATCCCTTTCGTCATCTTTATATCTGGATAAGATAAAAGACTGCAGAAAAGATGCATAATTTGGAGTGATTCCCTTGTAAGGACGTACAAACAGCCAACTATTTGGAGGGCCATGAAGGATGCCTAATTATCTATTATTTATGTACAAAAGTAATTGTTCAATTATAAAAATGTAATTATAATGATTTAGATTCATATTTTCACCACTACATCTCTTCATTCCTCTTCTCTTTCACTTAAGAATTATTGATTACAAGCATTGCCTTCAGCATGTTTTTTACCTTCTGTTTGGTTCAAGGGATTTAGAATTTTTTGTCCTATTTTTTTTCTAAACCAAACAAGGGAAATGAAGTATTTTTTCAACCCTCCCCCTATCCGTCTCCTCCTTCTTATATGAGGAGGGGAGGAAAAGTGCTCCCCTTCTCCTATTTGATTTAAAAAAAATGGAATGGAAAATTTCTCCTTTGTACTTCTCTAAATCTCTCTAACCAATTTCAGGTCCTCTCCATTTTTTGTTGTGACTGTATGTATAGAAAGGAAAGAGAAGATGAATGTAAAGAGAGAAAGCAGGTCATGTACTGGGTCTTACACTTCCTCCGAACATATGACAATTGACAACGTGATTATAACGGATTAAATGCAAGTTCTTTTTTTTTTATTGCAAGAATATAAGTTAGGACGATAAAAGAAAAGTACGCAAGCCCATTGACATTGAGCGACCAACTTGCCTTGAGGCCAGAGGCACTAGCCACTAGATTATGAACCAGGTTTGATCAACATAACTATGTGTGATTGCAGGCTTTTACAATTGCTTCTTTCTGCATGGACTACTCTCGCCTGATCCCAGAATATTGCTGTTTAAAGTACTGGAAATAATAATGCATCAGCAAATCCTGGTTGTACGGTAATGTGAGGACTTATCTTGCACCTTTGTGAGGGATCTGCGCAATTGTTGTATCAAATGTATTTTTTTTTTCGTTTTCGGTTGAAAATCTAGTTTTCTTCCTTCTCCCCATTTTTTTATACTCAATGATGTAACAGTCAGCCATCAATGAGGTGTTCAAATGGAAAAAATGTTGTATTATTATGTATTCTTGGAATCTAGGCAGTATGTTTGTGTTCAATAAGAAAGGCACATTAACTGATGTGTTGTAGGGCCTTTTTTGAGTGATAATTTGTGGTGATGTTAGTATTCCATGGGTTTTGATTAAAGGCTCACTTAACAACAAAATAAAAATGATTCTCTTATTTAGAGTATCAACTAATAATTTTGACATGTAACTTGGTCAAAAAAAAAAAAAAAGAAGATAACATGTGAAAAAAATGTAAAAGTTGAAGACAACACAAGATTCAGTGTGATTAATACAGTGTTCGGTTGAAAGGGAGGGGAGGTATGCTGCACCACCCCTTTCCTTGTTTTGTTTGAAAAAATAGGTGAGGGAATATTTTTTTTGGCCCTGTACATAGAATGGGACATCTTAAATGTATTAAAATTAAAAAAATGATGAAGTTTAGATATTATCTTTAAAATATGTTGGTAAAAGAGCTGTTATTTGAAAAAATAAATGAAAAGGTGAATATATATTAAAATTGTAGAAAGTTAATAATAGAACAGAAGGGAGGGAAATAAGCTAGGGATGGAAAAAATTGGAGGTAAAAGGAAGTGATGAGAGATAACAATAATAGAGAGGGAACAAAGAAGTTACAATAATGGGTAGAGAAATTGGGATAACGAGAGAGGTTTTTGATATTTTTTGGGCCAACAAATGAGAGAAGTTAATAAGATAATTAGTAGAAATTTCAAAAATTTTTATATTTTAAATTTAAATTTGAACAGTTTAAAAAAAGGAGAGAGCACTCGTTCTTGCAAAAAAAAAATCAATATATATATAGATATATATGTTTTATTCCTTCATTCTCCTTTAAAATTAGGGAATTTGATGGGCAGGGGAGCAACCTTTTTATATAATAATCAAAGTATCTTAAATTATGTTTCTTAATTACAAATTTGTTATTAATATCCGTAGTATCCTTTATTTATTTATTTTTTGCATTTAGGCAAACATAAGTGATGGTAGCTGGTAGGGGTGGCTAAACTTAGGTTACATCCTTGCCTGGTGAACATATCTAGTTGAACTTGGTTCTTGTTAGGGCTTAGTTTGGTTTGGTTAAAAAAAGTTTAATAATTTTTTTAAAATTACTAAAAAATATTTAAAAATAATTTCGTTTATAAAAAATAATTACCCCACTCAAAATATATTCATTTCAAAAATAATTTTGGAATTAAAAGTATACTTTTCTAAAATTATAAATACTTAACAGTTATCCATTATTTTTATATAATATTAAATTAAAAAATCAATTTGAAATTTTAAACAAAACTAAAAATTAAAATAATAAAAAAATTTTATAATAATTATAGAATAAATTTATTATATAAGAAATGTTAAGAAAAAATATAATAAAAAAACTAATATCTATTAAAAAAATTAAAAAGACTATGTACGTATATTGGGCCAAGTCAGGTTTCGTCACAATTAACCCAAAGTGCCTGGATAAAATAGCGCCCACTGGGCCATTGACACCCCCAAAATGGAGGGAGAAAGAATAAAAACAGTTTGTTTTGATCTTTATAACTTAGAAAATCATAATGATAAAAAAATTATTATGAATTGGTTATATATGAAATCTTTATAAATTTATGTTTCATTATGATTTTATAGATTTTTTTTTCTCCAACCATGAGGAAATAATCATTAGGGAGAAACATACCAGGAGCTAATACATAAAAAGCAACAAACAAACTCCAAAAAGAAAATACTGAAAACAAAGAAAGTTAACTAACACCACTCCTAATAGCAGCACTAGAAGAAATCTCATCAGACAAGCAGGACTCCACAACATCCACAGCTGAACATTCAAGAGGAAGTGACAGTGAGAACACCCACCCCACAGGGCACATTTCCTTCAGTACATCAGCTGCCAGAAAATCAGCTGCACGATTACCCCTTCTAGGAGTAAAAGAAAAAGAAACTCCAGCCATGGATTTCATATCCAAAATATCCTGAATGAGACCTCTGCATTTCCAGTCACAAGAAAAAGGATGACACTTATCCAAGCAACTATATAAACCAAATTAATCAACTATATAAACGTAGAATCAGACAAAACTTTTTCACCAAAAGCCCAAATCAAATCCCCTTTATCAATTCTACAAATAATACCAATAGCAACCTCTTTAGTATTCGGTTGGAAAGCACTGTAAGAATTAATTTTCATAACACCCGTAGGAGGAGCTTTCCAAGTTTGAAAAATCACTGGCTTACTTGTAAGGTTATCATGCTCAGGAGTCATCCAACAGATTGCATATGTTAGTAGAATTAATGACCACATCAGGATAAAGCTGCTTTCTATTAAACACCAAATCATTTCTGCTTTTCCAGGTGAGCCATAAAGTTCAACAAATTAATGCAATTGTAAACTCATCCAGACTCTCCTTAATACAACATATATCCAAAAACCATTTACCAAAAGAAGACACATTAAAACGATCAAATTTTAAAGAAAGAGAGCACCCAAACCAGACACATCTAACCCACGGACAAAAGAAGAAAATATGCTCAAGGGACTTAGGCTTACCTTCACAAATGGGGCAAAGATTACTTCAGCTACTATGTCTTCTCCAAAGAGCATCATTAGTAGGGACAACTTCAGACAAATAACGCCAAATAAAATGATGAATTTTAGGAACTACTTTTACTTGCCAAACTTTCTGCCAAATATCTCTCGAGATAGAAAAAGATGTGCTAGGATTACCCTCAACAAGCCTTAGTTTACTTCGAGCATTCTTGTATCCCAGTTTGACAGTATAGCATTCATTCCACTCGCAACTTCACTCCACACTTGTTGGTCATCTCTATTAACAGTGGAAAGGGGAATCATACGGATATTTGCTGTAGAGTTATCGCCAATCTCATTAATGATAGAAGACAAATCCCATCTCCCATTATCAAGAAGGGCTGAAACTTGTATACACTCTTCTCCCCTAAGACCAGAAGGGTCTGGTAAGCGAAAATTAGATGAGTTTGGAATCCATTTGTCATCCCAAGCCTTGATAGAATTTCCGTTCCCAATCTTCCAGAAAATTAGGACCAACAAGGATGCTAGACCAACACCATGACGCCTTACGTCACTTGACAGCTTGCATAAACGAGGAATTGGGAAAATACACCCCGTGCAAAACTCTGGCCCATAGGTCATTGGGGTTTTGAAGTAATCTTTTTATAGATGTTGAATTCAAAGTTCTTTCTTTTATTTGGTCTAACAGACATGGAGGAAATATACCATAAAATTGAAGGAAATAATAGAACTTGATTTCCATGAAACCATTGAAATATAGCAAAACAAAATTTTGATTCTTTTGCATTTAGTTGAAGATGGATCAAACAATGCAGCAAGAAACGATCCATTGCACCAAAAACACATATCCCTTATCCACAAAAAACATGTGTCCATTTGAAAAAACAGAAAAAGAAAATTTTTTTTAAGTTTAATGGAGTTATAGTAATTGTCAATTTATTATTATTTTTCTTTGTCATCTTTTTCCTAAAGTAACAAAAAAGTTAAAATTTCTCTGCTTTTCTCCCGAACAACCAAACTAAGTAATATATATACATGTTTCTTTTTCTTATTTTTTGTTAAAATCCATCTCTAGATTACATAGTTTTCTCTTGAATGAAATCCATTCTTTAAAATAAAAAAAAAAAATCCCTACACTTCCTTTTTAGCAAACCAAATAGACAGTTGGGACAGCCTTGCCAAGGGAGCTTTTGGTCCTATCTTGTAAAATCCCCCAGTGGCCAACGTTGGTTCCTCGCCTCCTCCCTCAATAAAGAATTTGGGGAAGGCTGAATATGGGATGGGGCACAGGTCCTTGGAGCATCGGGAAATGGTTCAGTGTGGTTACAGTTTTTTGTTTTTACTGTTCCCAATAAAACTTTTAATTTAGTCACTACTCATATTTTACTCCATCATTTTTTGCACTGCTCCAGTTTTTTTTTTTTTGCCACTACCATGTTGAGTTAATCGTAATTGGCATTCTCTTTCTTAAAATGATACTTTTTCTATTTTTTATTATAAGATATATTTTTAAAATATTAAAATTTCAAAATATAAGTCATTTTATAAAATTTATGTATCATTTAATATTTGTTTTCTATTTTTACCTTTCATGAGAATACTTAAAAAAGTTATAGTGGAGAGAGATTAAGAAAAATACATTTAATATAAGTTATAATTTAATAAAAGTAATTTTAGAAAGTTAGGATAATTTTTTAAAACATTAAGACTTTTAACTAATTTCTTAAGTTTGCGTGAAGTAGATAAATATGACTTATAATAGAAAATAAAGAAAATATTAGATGATTCTACCAAAACAAAAATGATAAATGATTGTTTTCTTGGCTTTATAATTTGAATTAGATAAATATTAAGAAGAAGACCTAGGCCCCGTTTGATATGTTAGAATGGTTTTTGATACAATAGGATTCAGGATGAGAATAAAAATATAAAAGTAATATTTGGTATTGAAGAAAATTTTAATAGAATTTTGTGATTTTTTTATATGGAAAAGAAATCATAATATATTGAAACACTATAATGTTCCTAATTAAAAAATTAAAAAATCTAATAAAGGTTAATCATAAAAAAATAATCCACGAGGGGTATTTCGGATATTTTATGTATGATTTATATGTAAACTAATAGAAAATAAAATTAGGATATTTAAAATATCTTTTAAATTTAACTAGGTTTTGTTTGACCTAAATTTATAGCGAGTTAAGCTTAAATATTTCTTTAAGCCTTAAAAAGCAAAATAAAATAAAATAAATGGGAAATTGAAGATGAGGCAATAAGCGAACGTGTTGTATGATAGCAAAGAGATTGCAGAATAAGGAGTATGATCAAGATGTGGAGAGTGGGGCTGGATAATTACCATTAGGTGGCTTATAAATAAATGCTCAGATAACCAAGAAGACCAAGAATTATCACTCAACACATACTAACATCAATTTTATTCTGCATCAAGTTTTCTTATTTTTCTTATGCTTTCTTTTAGCTTTCATTATTACACTTTAGAACCTTCTTTAATTTTCTAGTATCGTTGTTTTTCAATTCTAGACATGATCGTTGTTATGCTTTTCAGTAATTAAAGTCATTTTACATTTACATTCCTTAAAACTTCTAAAATTCCTTTCATCTCTATTTTTGTTATCTGTATTTGAGGAAATTGTGGCAAATGATACCAGGAATTTACATCATTTTGATTAGAAGTCAGAATTCACATGTATTTTGAGGTTCATACCTCTGGCACGCTTGGAGCATATATTTTCATAAATTTTGTTGTCAACATATTATTTTTGGCATGCCCAGTGAGACTTATGTAGGTACATTACTATCAAAAAGCAAACATTTTTATGGAGATGAGTGGTTAGGTCTTACGATCCAAATGATGCATTTGCAACAGCAACGCATGAAAGGCACATTTCACCATTAATGGAAACTATAAAGTATGAAGGTGTTCAAAATTTTCTAGCACCAACACAAGATACTTTTCTAGAGGAAAGTTTTCCGACAAGAGAGTTCACTAACAATTCATCTAGTATGCTCTTTGATGTTGGCGGGGCCTTAGTGACTGCTTTAAAAAGCTTGCTGACGTAACTCAAAAAATGATTGAGGAGAACCAAAAGAAAATAGAAGAAGCAAGAAAATAGAGGGAAGAGCAATAGAGGCTCGAAGATGAAGAATGGAAAGTTATTTTGCATGCATCGCGCGAGAATGCATCAAAATCTTTGAACCAATTATTGATGTGAACACAATGAAAACCGGTCTCAAACATCTAGAAAATACAGAGTAGCGGAAGAACTTGACTCAAAAGATTCAAAAAATAATCAGTTAAGGAACTCGTCTCTAGATCCCTAACTATAACGATACCCATAAGATTAATCACTCCTCACGGTAGGTCAGATGAGAAAACTAAGAGAGAGATAGAAAATAAGAGAGAGAAAATAAATAATTTAGTAAATCTTTACTGAAAAACTCACAATAATATTATTCCACCATTCTCTGAAAAAAATGCATTACATAGAGGTCTTTATATAGACAAAACAAGAAAAACCTCAATCCTAAAATAACTGGACCCAAATAATCCTAATAGATCTAGAAAATCTAAAAGATATATCCAATTATAAAAAAATCCTAATAATAAAAACAAAAATTCAAAGAAAAATAATAAAATTAATATCTAATCCTAATATTATTAGATAATCTCTTATATCCAAATCTAGGAAATCTTTTAAAAGATATCTAATAGATTTTATTTATTCTAATTTAAATCTAACTAATGATTTTGGCCTCAAGAAAATATAAATTGGAAGCCAATAAAATAAATAAATAAATAAATAAAATTATCTAAACAAAGAAAAAGACCTAGAATTTCCTTGGGAGAGATCATGTGAGTAGCGAATGAGAATCTTAAACGTACATCCTTGATCTCTATCATTTCCCCTTTTCTCGAAAAGATTCGTCCTCAAATTTTTACCACCTTAAGATTAATTTGGACGCGCTTCTTTTGCTTCAACCTTCTTATATGCTTTTGTTTCGTCATATATATAAAGATAAAAGCACTGATATTTGTTTAAATAACTATTTTTTTTCAACACTTTTTTTTCACACTTTTTTTCTCTTTTCAATGTGCTCTTTTTTTTTGCACAATTTTTTTTAATAACTTCACAAACATGAAGAAGACAAGGGAAATAAGATGTAAAGATGGAGAAAGTGGTGAGATGATAAGAAGAAACACAAAAGAAAAACTTGAATTTCGGAACTAAAGCTTTAATGTCAACTGATATGGATACAATGAAAACCTGTCTCAAGTACCCAGAAAATACAGAGTAACGGAATAATTTGACTCAAAAGATTCAGAAGATAATCAGTTAGAACCCTAGAGAAACTCGTCTTTAGATCTCTAACTATAATGACAACCCGGAAAATCATATGAGGAAAAAGGGAGAGAGATAGAAAATGAGAGAGAGAAAAGAAATAACCTAGTAAATCCTTACTGAACAACTCACAATAATATTATTCCACTATTCTCCGAAGAAAATGCATTACATAGATGTCTTTATGTAGGCAAAACAAACCCCAATCCTAAAACAACTGAACCCAAATAATCCTAATAGATCTAGAAAATCTAAAAGATATATCTAATTATAAAAAATCCTAATAATAAAAACAAAAATTCAAATAAAAATAATAAAATTAATATCTAATACTAATATTATTAGATAATCTCTTATATCCAAATCTAGAAAATCTTTTAAAAGATATTTAATAGATTTTATTTATTCTAATTTAAATATAACTAATGATTTTGACCCCTAGAAAATATAAATTGGAAGCCAATAAAATAAATAAATAAATAAATAAAATTATCTAAACAAAGAAAAAGACCTAGAATTTCCTTGGGAGAGATCATGTGAATAGCGATTAAGAATCTTTGACGTGCCTCCTTAATCTCTATCAATTATTACAATAAATAAATGCCTTTAGGATAGAAGAATCAAAGGCCAATTCTAGGCCTACGAAACAAGTTGTTGAAAAACTTAAGGGGCATTCCTCTTATGACATGAAACAAATTATATCTAAGGAGCTCCGAGGGCAGTCTTATAGTGGTTCCCCAGAAAAGGACGTGGTTCCCCAAACCAATCTTCATGCTAAAGAGAAGAACCAACATTCATAGAGGAAGGATAAGGAGGCTAACATGTTGGAAGAGGGCTCAAAGGGCAGTGTCCAAGAGATTCATAGCAAAGAGCAATCAGTTCCTCAGCCAAAGGTTCTACTAGCAGCTACTATCAACACAGTAACATTAAATTCATGTTCAGTCATTAATGTTGAGAAGAAATTGTAAGGAGTTCTCAATAAATCTCTACTTTAGCCCAAAGGGAGATATAAAAAAGAATGGATACCTAAATACTACCTCTCCCATATTCAAAATATGTGTGGAGGAAGGTTGAAGCTTCTAGTTCCCCAAAAAAGAAAAAGGCTCCCTAGAAGCAGCAAGTACGTAATGCCTAAAAAAAAATCATCTACAAAGTTTAATTATATGACAAAGCACACCACTTCTCTATATTGGAGTTAACGAGTGAAGAGATAATCAAAATGGGGTGAGTTGCTGGACTTACATTGCAAAGACTCACATTATCCTAAGCATGGCAATAACAAGAAGAGACAACTTAGGTTTATAAAACCTCCTCAAAACATACTATCAAAACAATGACAAATAGCAAGACATGAAGAATTTCTCCAACCATTTACCAAAAAAGGACGCTCCAAAGAAAAAGAGTTGCTGTGAAGAGAGAGAGTTAGAATTGCAACAATAGGAGAGCCATACTGGATAAACTTCCTTTTTCCTAGTAGGTAATGTTTTTATGCCATTGTATGCTGATAATTCCTTAAGATTTTCTATAGTTTTGTAGGAAAAGTATTCTAGAAAAATGCAAAAAAGAAAAAAAGGGAATTGAAAGTGTAAGAGATAGTAAGTTATCAAATAAAACCTGGAGAGTTGCCCCACAAGTTCATCAATGGTAAAAGAGATACATTCCCACTATGTGGGAGATGACTAAAAACAAGTAAGAATAGAGAGAAGGCCATGCACAAGGCCAAACAATGTAGGTCCTTGAAGTATTCTTTTATGCAGTAAATGTTTAGGATCACATTGTACTGTAGAGCCAATCTCATGGCTCTATTTTCATTTCAGTTACTATGTTCATGTTTATAAGTAGTTTTTTATAAGTCACTTTAATGCAGTATAGTAAAGATAGGTCTAAGGTCCATCTCTTGTTTCTTATGTGCTGATGTCTTATGTGTTGATTGGAGAATCATTACGATGAATAAAAAATCTCTTTGATTAAAATAGCTGCATCACTTGGCTAACTAGGCTTTTTATGGCTCTTAGTTATTCATGTATGTCATGCTTGGATAAAAGAAACATACTTTACTTTGAAGTACATTTGCAAGGTTTTTTCTAGCTACGGAACCAGCTTCAAACAATCAAATTTGGTGGTGGGGAGCTATCTCGTTTCTAATATATAGTTGGTTAATAGGTATTCTAGTAAACATCCAAGTAGAAATAGGCCTCTAGTCTATTATAAGAACAAAGATACCATCCAAAAAAGAAAGGATAGATAGTTCCCCAAAAATTTTACTTAAGCTATGCATGAAGTTTCACTATGTCTTAAAGGTGTAGCAGGAGTATGATATGCCATCATTTACTTTGGGCCTACAAAGCAACATAAAGTGGAGTTCTCATGTAATCTTGTCTTGGTGAGCTCTAGAGCCCTACTTATATATGAAGGGGTTAATGAAGCAAAGCTAGATGTGATTCTCCTTAAGCCTACAAACCAGCACCAATTATGTATGAATTCAAATTTGCTGCTTACAAGTTATATGGTGCCAATGTTTGCTAAACATGCAAGAAGTCGTTAACAAGCAACTATCCAATGCAAAAGTTGATATAGATGGCTAAGTTTGGCTATTTATGAGTAATAAGTTAAATCGAACATTTGCACATATGTTAGCTGTGACATCCGGGCGCTGACGAGGGTGGGGAGTGATCGTCGGTGCAAGAAAAGTAGGGGCCAGATAAAGTCATGAGGATAAAGTAATGAAGCACCGACAAGGAAAGGCTCCTAGCAGGCTTCTAGGCGGGAGGGGCACATGAATGAATCGAATACATACCAGAACAAGAGGGATCCAGAGACTGTATAGGTATAGGACTATACGGTTAAGGATAGCTTAAAGGAATTGATAGGTACTACCTATACCAACAAGGTGCACCTACCTTTTTAGTAGCCTATCCCTTAAGAACTCCTCAGTTAAGCGTGCTTGACCTGGAGCAATTTGGGGATGGGTGACCTCCTGGGAAGGAGATGTGTGAGTGAGGATAAAGCACACCGAAAGGGCTTGTGTTGGTTTGTGGGGACAGTCGTCAATCTCGAATAGCGGCCGGACGTTACATTAGTAAACTTCAAATATGTTTCTTAAGTAAGGCTAAGATTTTATGGGGAAGTAAATGACTTGCTCATGATATGACATTATAGTATGAAGTTCCTATTAATGCAAAAATGAAAATAGTTCAGTAAGTGGTGAAAGTTAAATTGGCCATTTGTCATAGATAAAATAGACATGCAAGAGGTTTTATAGGACAATGGATTTATGATGATAAAAAGGCTTGTTCTCTGGGCCTCCTAGCTTAAAAATTAATGATACAAAAAGCCTTTTATATTTGCAAGTTCATATGTAAGTTGTATGATGCACAAATGGCTATACTTAATACTTTGATTTATTTAAACATCAGTTCTAAGCATGTTTATGATCTAGAGACTTAGCCTATATTTGAGAGTTTTTTTCTCGATGGAATGGAATAGAGTGGAATGGTTAAAAAGAGTCTGCCATTGTTTGGATGAATTTTTTATAAGAGAATGAAATGGCAAGGAAATGCCTCTCAAGCCCTCTTTAGCAATTTAAAACCAAATTTTTATTATCCCCCAAAATTAGAGGGTCATGAATGGAATGATTTGCGATTTATATTATATTTACAAAATTACCCAAAATCTTATTAAAACACATATATATCTAATAATATTTATCATTGATATTTTCCTCATCACTCTCATTCTCTTCATTATATAGAGTTATCTCCTAGTCTCTCAACTACATTAAACTATCCTCTCAATTTCTTTATAGCTTGAGGATTTTTAATTTTTTCTATTGAGGACTTTGAATTTAAAAACAGTGCATAATTTTTCCCTAACAAATTGTAATTATAATCTTATATATTTATAAAGAATAACAAATAAAAAAATCTCATTGTATAAAAGTACTTGGGAAAAAATATTTGAAATTTATTCAAAAACATTTTGTACTTTTTAATTTGAAGTAATTTCATATTTTTTGTCTAAATTAAATTATAAGGATAATATCGGAAAGAAAATGTTATAAATCATTCTGTTTCATTAATTTTATAATAACTTTCAAACAATGGCTAAATGAAACCGTTCTTTTCCATCTTAAAACTCTCAAATAATGGAACATTATGTTCCATTCTGTTCCGTTCTGTTCTATTCCACTTTATTCCATTAATGATCATTTCATTCAATACTATATTAAATTCCCAAACATACCCTTAGAGCAAGTTATTATGAATGCCATACTCAATCCTATAAGTCTAGTAAAGAAAAAATGTTATCTTAGGCATTTTATGGAACGTATGGTAGATATGATTTTGGTAACAAATTTTTATAGCCTATTTGCTACAGTAATCAACCAAAATTTAGCGTCACTATGATTTTACATCAATATCAGCATTTTTACATTGGCATTCAATTCCTAAGTTAAGGTTTTCCATACAAAGCCACCAATGATTTTGGCATAAATGCAAGAAGGAACAAATTGAGTATGGAAGTTCTAACCTCTCATAATTTCATGATAGAGCAGCCATTATTTTGTATGCTGAGAAAAAGTGAGATTATATTTTTTATTTTGAAAGTTCGAAGGCTGTAAGTGTAAATTGGGATATGAAGCAAAAGGGAGCAAGTAAAGAAGATGATTAAAAAGTTTGGAGTAAGGTATTGAGAGATTAATCCTTGAAATGCTAAAGGAACAATGAAGTAAGTAGCTTAGGAGCCAATATTTGAATTTTGAATAATCAACCTGGAGAACTCGGCTTTGATTGAGGTGATTTCTAATGACAAACAGAAAGGAGCACCAAATAGTAATATGAGGAGCCTTTATAAATGAGTAAGTTGAGTTCTAAAGTGAAAAGGAAAGGTGAGCTTCTAAGGAAAAAATGAATTTGGAATATGGGTTATTAATAATCTTTGAGATATATATCCATACGATTTTGGCCTACTGGGATACAGCCAAATTGAACGTGAGAGGCAATTGTTTCCCTAAATTTGTAACAGGCTGAGCCCAAATATTTTTTTGAGCCTTAAAAAGCAAGATTAAATCAAGTAAATAGGAAATTAAAGATGAGGTAATAAGTGAGTGTACCGCATGATAAAAATGATATTGCAAAATATGGAGCACGATCAGGATGTTAAGAGTGGGGCTCGATAATTACCATTGAGTGACTTATAAATAGAGGCTCAGACAATCAAGCGAACCAAGAACCATTGCTCAACATATACCAACATCAATTTTATTCTGCATCAAACTTTCTTATTTTTCTTATGCGTTTTTTTAGCTTTCATCATTACTCTTTAGAACCTTCTTTAATTTTCTAACATTGTTGTTTTTCAATTCCCGACATGATCGCTATTATTCTTTTTAGTAATTGAAACTTTTTTACATTTACATTCCTTAAAATCTTTAAAAGTTTCCTTTCATCTTTATTTTTGTTATCTACATTTGGAGCAATTATGGTAAAGGAATCCAGGGATTCACATTGTTCTTGATTAGAAGTCAGGATTTACATAGATTTTGAGGTTCACATCTTTGGCATACTTGGAGCATATATTTTCATAAATTTTATTGTCAACAAGTTTTATCATATTTTTAGGGATTATTATGTTTTATATTATCTTATATTTATTTTCTATTTTTTTTTTTTGAATTTAGGATAGGTAATTTTAGATTTTTCTTTTACTTTAAGTTTAAGTTGTATCCATTTTTGTGAAGGTCCTAGGGTCTATAAATAGTTTTAAAATTATATTTTTTACATGTTTTGATTATTAATGAAATATTGAATATTTTCAATGATATCTCGTCCCCTCAAGTTCTATTTCATTCTCTTATTTTCTTAATCTCTATACCCTACTTGAATCATTCTATTTCTTCCTCTTTTCTATTTATTCTCTCCCTTCTCTTCTTATATCATAAACAATTCCATTCCATTGCTTGACCAGTGGAATGTTTTTGGACCCTTATTTTCATTGTTGGAATCCAAAGTTAATTTCATTCCATTGCTCAAACTTAAGAATCACACTATTTTCCTATCCTTTCATTCCATTCCCTTATACCAAACAGGACCTAATAGATATTTGAACTTATATACTTAACATACTATGATCACATCAAAATACGTGGATTTTTAAAATTAAAAATAAATTAACAATACAAATAACAAAAATTAGTTATAGGCTTATAGAAGAAATAATAGTTAAAAAATCCATTTGCCTCTTAATAAGGTTACGTGCCCAAGTTTTTTTTTATTATTAAACATGTCATTTAATTCAATTTATTTAAAATATGAAATAGTATGATGTTGAATTATAAAATACAACAAGGCACATTTTTTTATATTATACCTAATTTAAAAAATAAACCACATATTATTTATGACTTGTAAATATTGCATCTTATTATAAATTTTATATTCATGTCTCTATTGCCAATTGAGATCTCATAATCCATAACTAAAAATAATAAATTTTATTATATTGATGATAAAAAATTTTGAGTTTGATCTTTATTGGGGTTGGTCAAATTACCACTCACGGAAGGAGATTGGTACTTTTAGGCTACGTTTGGTATGCAAAATGATTTTTGAGAAAATATGAATGTGAATAAGAGTAGGAATGAGGATAAGAATGAGAATGTGCTTTAAATATATATTTGGTATGTTAGGAAAAAATGATGGGAATAACCAAAAAAAGAGAGAGAAAATTATGAAATGATTGAAACACCTTAATTTGGGGGAAAAAATGGAGCTCCTTCCTCCTTTCTTTTTCCCCATCGATAGTACCATCGCTATCCATTCCAAAACTGTTGTCATTGTCCAGAACCACCATCACCGTATTCTCCCTCAATCGCAACTAGAATCACTGTTGTTTGTCACTATGAACTAGATCTCATCTCCAGCACAATCCAGACCCATTGGAAACACAAAGGAGCCAAATCCCATCGTTACCAGTGAACACGAAGATTGCCTGAGTTGCTGGCACCATCATGGCCTTCTCAAATCTGTTAGATTTGGTGACCAACATGTTTAGTTTTAATATATCAAGTAGTGGAGAAAAAAGTTTAAATGATATGGTTATTTAATATTATTTATATCATTTATATCATGCTTATTATTTAAGGAAGAATTTGATTAACTATTGGGTTTAATATGGATTTTTTATGTAGTTAAGTCAAGAAGAGTATAAATTATGGAATCAATTAATGGAGTAAAATCTTTCAAGAAGAAGAAGAGTTTTGGAGAAGAAAAACTTGGGAGTTTAATTGGAAGATCAAGATTTAAGTTTTTAATCTTTGAGTTTGGATGTAAGTAGTTGAGGATGTTTGATTTTAAAAGGTTTTTCAGATAATTTTAGAACATCACTTTTAATATCATTGAAGATTTTAAGTCTAGAATTCAAATTGAGTCTTGATTCCTTCATTCCTATGAGTTTCAAAGTGCTAGAAAAAAGTAATCAATTATCTCAAGTTATATAACATGTTATACCAGCTGTTTACTTTAGTTTCATATTTTCTTATTGGTACAACCAATTACCTTTTCAAAATAATCAATTATCGTCCATTTGCTTTGTCCGCTTGCATGTGTTTAATGCCATAATCAATTAAATTTACATATAAACAATTATATTAGTTGTTATGTTAGTTTATTTTTATTCTTTTCTTGTATAATCGATTACCTCCTCAAAGTAATTGATTATCGAGTTTTGGTCATTCTTGACACTTTAATTTCACATCTTCATCAATTATTTCTTACCTCTAATTGATTATATTGCTTCATATAATCTGTTATATTTCTAAATAATTGATTATAATTCCTCAATGAGATTACATCCTCTCTGTTCGAATTCTAACTTGTTATATCTCAGTATATAATCGATTATCTTGCTTCTTAAACTCTTTTTATTATTTGATAACCTGTTATATTCTTAAACATAATTGGTTATATTTTCTAACCTTCCAAATTTCTTTTTAACAGATTGTTCTTAACTCAATTGATTGATGAGCTTACTTTCTTCTTTGTTATTAAACTCAATCCATTGACTTAAACTGAACTCAATTTATTATTTTGGATGCGTTACTGGGAATAGCCTTGAATCATATCATAATCAATTAGATTTTGATAGTATGATCAATTATCTTGGTAAAATGAATGCAATTGTTAGTTCTTCAAAGTAACAACTAGTTAATTGTACCTAATGGCTAATTAACTACTTCCACCTATAGGTAGAGCTTGATTTAAGTTGAGGGTAGAGAGAATCATGTTCTAAAACTATTTTATTGAATCAACGATTTATTTTTTAATCAAACACTCTCAACTACACTCTATGAGTTTCAATATATTTATCTACTCTTTGATGGAGTTTTTGTTTTCCGTATTGATATTTTCTCCGTGAAAGAATTTTCTAGGTGATTTAGAGGGTTTCTTAAGGGGAATTTATAATCATACTAGGGAAATGTGGGAGAGAGACAAACTTAAAGAAGGAGTTTTGGGTATACTGTGACTTCACAAGTGCTCAGATCAAACTTGTAGTTATAGTGAAAAATCTTAAGTGGGTTGTTTAGGGATTGAATGTACGTCAAGTGGTTAGACCGAAACAGGATAAATTTTTATGTCTTGCTCTTCATTTATTCTCTCTCTCACTCTCACATTAAGTGTTCTATTTGCCTCTATTTTTAATACTTCCCTACAACATTAAGTTATGTTTCCAAAGGACGAAAAATTTCTAACACCCAATTCACCCCCATTTTGGGTAACTAGTCTATTCAACAAGATTTGTTGCTGGTGAATAAGAACTTCTCAAATCAAGTTCTTCAACCATTCTCATTGCTGCCAAAAGCAAAGCCTTCTCAGATCTCCTTCTACTTGCCTTCGTGTTTGCTTTGCAGATCGCTGTTGCCATCACCACTAACAAGATGGTTTAGGTTGTCAACACCATCATGGAAGATGATGGAGAGGCATCGACGGAGGCTTTGGTAAATAAGGGTATTGTTGTCCAAAATTTTTTGATTCCCACCCTCCCTACATGTTTCCTCATTCCCATGTTTAAAGGAATTAGTCATTTCATGGTATCATGATATCCACACACCAAATGTAGAAATTAGGCACTTCCTCACCCATTTCCATTCCTAATGGCCCATTCCTTTGTAGCAACAGGGCCTTAACGGCTAGTTTGGTACGAAGGAATTTGGATAAGGGAAAGGGAAAATGAGTGGGAATGGCAAAATTACTTGGTTTGATGTGCATGATTGATAATTCCAAGGAAAGGCAATTTTCCATTAAAGATGGGAACGTGTGTTCCTACGGGGTTGTGAAGGATTTTGTGGATTTTCCAGGAAATAATATTTTACTGACTAAAATACCTTCAAATATAAATCAAATTTTCAGCCAAAACCCATCCCTCCAATTCACTGTCCAGCCACAAAACATCTGACGAAGCACTGACGAGCACATAATGGGCGATGTTGACGTCACAAATCTGCTTAGCAGTGCTCCACTGTCTTCCATCCTTGCACATCTGACCATTTTCCATTGTTTTGCATTATCGCAAATCTGTCCATCATCTACTGTGCTCCATTGTGACTGTCGAAGAAGAAGGAAGTGGCTATGGAGGTGTCATTTTACAGTTTGATGGTGACAAAGGGCCTTGTTGTAAAATTATTTAAAAAAAAAATAATTTCACGTTATCTTTTAGTCAGGCTATTTTAGTCATTTATTATTTTAAAATTTTTATTTCATCATTAAAATATACATACCAAATAAAGTTTATATTAGAATTCTATTAATTTTTCTTTTATATATCAAACATACTTTTAAATCATATTCCTATTCTCATTCATATTGTTATTCCCATTCTTTTTGTTATTCTCACTCCATAAAAAATTATTTCAGTATATCAAACAAGCCTTTAGTTTAGTCAGATTCCTTTTCATCTGTTCTTTCTCCACGTTTTTCCTGTTTCAAGCATGGGCTATTTCCCTAAAAAATATACTCTCTCCGTTACACTATATAGTGTACTATTCTGAGAAATTTATATTTCAAAATATAATGCATTATGCGGATTACATTGTGTTTTTTTTATTATCTTTCCAATATTGCCCCTAATAAATAAACTTATATATTATATGATTACCAATGCATTTAATGAAAAAATCCTTAATAGTTTAGTCAAATCATAAATAAATGAAAGAGAATTTTTTCAAAAACTTCACTTTTCATAATTATTAATGATTCATGGAAAATCAGAAAAAAGAATAAAAGAAAGAATAGATGTAATTTATTAATGTATGAAGTATTATTAAATAAGGGTAATTTAAAAAATAATAAAAAAATTTTTAATTACTAATAATTATCTTGATACGTATGTAATAGTTAAAAGTGTATTAAAAACTGGGACAGAGGAAATACGTTACTTTCAAAACTCTTATATTAATGATATCTAATTCACTTTGGAACAACGCATTTTAAAAGTGAATCAATAACTACAATTTTCTTTTTGGATAATCACTACGAATTTTTTATTATTCATTTTGATAATATTTTTTTTAATTTTTATTATAAAATAATTTATATTAATTATGTATATATTAAAAAAAAATCTAATATTTTATATTTTAAATCAAAATTTATCTTATAAAATATCTAAGTATTTTATCAATTTATTAATATTTATTTTTAATTTAATAATTGATAGACATAATTTTATCTATATCAGTATATCTGTACTGTACATGTCATTTTGTTTTTTGGGCCCAATACATGTCATTAATGATGTTCTTTATGAGTTTTCCTTGCATTAAATTTTCTTACCGACTACTACAAAGCACCAATTAGTAGCCTTCCTGGAAAGTTCGGCCTAATCAATTTGGGAGGGTGCTACGGTCATTTCACTCGGGCATGTCTACCATCAGTTTTGAAAGCGGTAAATTCGCTTAACGACTAAGTTTTCGATCCTGGAAATTCTCTCCCTCCTCCAAACCCAAACCACTGTTTTCTCGCGAATTCCCAAAAGCAATTTTTTGTTTTTAAGATTCTTTTTTCTTATATTCATTCATCATTTCAAATCACAGATTAATCCGACGACTCACATCTTCCAAACACCAACTAGCCCCTTCCTTTCTTCTTCCTTCGTCCTTCATCTTCTCTCATCTCAGTTACTCGATTTCCCCCAAAAGTTTCCAATCATTTCCGAAGTTATTTCACTACACGCGCTGGAGATTGAACCACGCGCCTGTTTCCGCTTCCATTATGGTCGTCAGCGGTGGGAAGCCATTGAAGCGGATGAAGAGGAGAGTCACGGCTGATTTCTACGATTTTCTCACGTTTCCATCCCCGTCAGTTGCCGGAGAAGAAGATTTCTCCGGTGGACCCTTCAGGACCAACGTGCGATCCTTTCTATCTAAGCACGCGCTGCTTCCACCGCCGTCGGCTCTGTTCCCTCACCTGCTGACGTGGCAGATCCTGTTCCGAGTCGGTGACCTGACGGACGGCCCCGAATCGAGCCCAGCGGTGGTTTGCCTCGACGTTGTCGAAGAGGATGTCGCCAGATCTAGATCCGTCTACTGTGATCAATGCCGAGTTGTTGGTGAGTTGGCTCGCAGTAGTTGACCGATTCTATGTTTCACGTAGCCATAGACTCGCTTTGGTTTGATCTCTTTTCAATTTCTTCCGGTTGCCAGTTTCGATCTACGGTGGTGATAGAAAAATTGATATATTATAAACTCTGAAATTATCGTGGTAATTTCGCAACATGAGCTCAGGTTATTACACTCTTCGACAAGTAAAAAGATGATAGATAAGGTTAATGATGAATAAACATGGCTTTTAACTATATAATAGTGAGCTATTAACAAAATTGAAGTGACAAATAGAAATGTAACTTTATGGTCCTCTACATGAACTCCTTCCTGATTGTAACGTGAGTTATTGTCAACTCAATGGTGACAAAATCCAAAATATCGGGCGAGTTGATGATCAGGAGAGACCTACTCTATATTGGATGGTGGGGCCCATTAAGAGAGGGATAGTTTGGAGAATAGAATTCCTTCTTTACACGTGGAAAGAATAATGCCACATGTAGGTCTAACACCCAATGGGCATTTCACGGCTGTCATTGTTGCGTGACAGCTATTATAGTATTATGCCGTGGTCCAAAGTTTGTTTTTTTATTGTTTTTTCTCCTCACGCAGCATCGCAATCCGGAGGAAGGTCATCATAACGTGGTAGCGTGGACCCCTTTCTTTTCTTATATATTTTTTTTTCAAATCTGGATTTTGTTTTTCATCCACGCTTTCCGCGATGTTTTTATTATGAGTTTTTTAGGTGATTATTTATTATTACTTTTAACTGCATAATGAAATTTGTGTACAGCTTGGTTATTCTGATTTTAACTTCGAAATATTAAAGGTTGGAGTGGTCATCCGGTATGCGGAAAACGTTACCATTTTATAATCAAGGCTGATGGTACTTCCATTGGTGGGTACCACAAGCCATGCATGTGCTGTGGAGACATCTTGCATTTGTCAGAATCCAAGTGAGTAGCTTCGGCTCAAAATTTCTGTTGTTCAATGCACAAGCTGTTCCCGGTAGATTGACAAAATTTGTTATCATTTGGATTTTTATATGTTTCAATTTATAACATAGATGTTAACATATAGGGATAAGTGGAATGGGATATTGATATAAGGTAACGAGACTTAATTTATTACTTGCATGCTTTCATGAATACAAGTATTCATGACACAGGCAATACTTAGCTTGCGATAGCCTTAAATCTAATACATTGTGTGATTAGTGTTTTCAGTTAAGTGCGGATGAAAGAAAATCTACTTCCTTTGGCAATCAAAGTGTCTACTGAATCATATTAAAACATTGTCTATTTTATGTGGTTTTGAATGATGTTGAAATTAATTTTGTTAACTTTGATTAGTTCCTCCACGTGAGATTATGAAGATCAATTGGATTTTGAAGATGAATTATGTTTATATATATGTATTTCAGTTCGATCTTGAATGAAGCCTAGTATTTGGTATCTCACTTGATACTTTTGGTTGACTTATTCAAATCTACCTGAGCTAGTTAGATTGAAGCATGAAATATTTATAATTAAATTGAGCTTGAGCCTGCCTAAGTTTCATGTTTGAATTAAATGTAATCTATAAAATATTGGAGGTACATGATTGTAAGGTTAGACTCTCGTTAAAGATTAATCCCCACTTGGACTGTGTAGTTTCAAAGTTTATAAAGCTGTTGGATTTACCTCTTTTATAAATTATAGTAGTGACCTGTTGATGGCTGCGAAGTATTGATGACATGTTCTCTGAAGCATCCTTTTTGCCGGTAATGATCTTATGAAACTGTTGGGTAGGCTCTTTTTATATGAGAGCTTGATTGAGATCTTAATTGTATAGAATGTGATTATGCATGAAAGGCTCGCTTATTATTTAGAATTTATGACGATCAATTGGATTTTTAAGATGAGTTAGGTTTATATATATGTATTTCAGTTCAATCTTGAATGAAGCCTAGTATTTGGTATATCACTTGATAGTTTTGGTTGACTTGTTCAAATCTACCTGAGCTAATTAGATTGAAGCATGAAATATTTATAATTAAATTGAGCTTGAGCCTGCCTAAGTTTCATGTTTGAATTAAAGCTTGGCTTGAGCTTGATTTAGTAAGTCTTGTGTTCAAACTAAGCTGAGACACCTATGCTACTTAATTTGGTCCAATTCCACCCCTGTACTACAATGTGGCTTGAGGGCACTCCAGTGTCAAAATTAAATTTGGTGTCATGGATTTGCGTATGCGGTCAGTAGAGTTAAATCTGAATGTTTTCACGATGCTGAATGGTGAAATTGGATGCAATAAGATTATATTAGAGAGGCAGTCATAGATTCTTGTTCTCACCCTCGTTCCAAAGGCTTTTATAAAATATAAGTGGTAAATACGGTGTGTGAGCAGTTTTATGTACCATGCTACTGTCCAAGTCAGGAGTTTATCTTCATAATGATTATCACTTATTATGTCCACGTTATAATGATTATCACTTGATTATTCTATTAATTGATGTATTTAAATCATTATATTTCCATTTAATAATTCGTGCAACTTTATTAATGATTTATGGTTTGGTGGGTTCTATACGCTGCTTTTACAATTGGCATAGTGAGCCTTAGCTATTTGTCTATTAACTTGCATACTCTTGAATACCATGTAGCATATAGCACTTTTATCTTACATCCATGCTTTCTATACTCAGGTGCAAGTCATGCAACCATGTGACAACCACGGATGATGTTGAAGACTGGGTCTATCACCAATTAGAAAGCACAACTCATCTTTTACATGGGGTAGTCCATGCTAATGGTTATGGCCACCTTCTTCGAGTTAATGGTAGAGAAGGTGGCTCAAAATTTCTTTCTGGGTGCCATATCATGAACTTTTGGGACCGCCTCTGCAAGACACTTGGAGTTAGGTTAGTTTGCTTAATTCTGATTACAGTTTCCTTGTTGCTTACTGATTATTGTTAAAAGTTGAACACATGGTTGCTTCAGAATTCACATATTCTATATAGTGCCTGTTTGGATAAGATTTTTAAGCACTTATGGGTAAAAAAAGTGATTATGCAGGCAGTTTCCAAGCACAACCCAGATCAGAATAATCACTTATGGCTATTTAAGTGATTATTTCCATAAGTTACTTTTTTCAGTTTCTGATAATCACTTATCCTCCCATAATCACTTATTTCACTTTTTCTTCTCATTATTCACTCAATAATCACTTAAACCCCAATATCCAAACACTTTTTTTTTTTTTTCTCAAAATCACTTATGGGTAAAAATATTCAAACAAAAATCACTTTTGACATAATCACTTATTCCCATAATCTATTATGAATAATCACTTATCCTCATAATCACTTGTACAAAATCCAATCCAAACACACTCATAGCTTTTCTCCCCATTTTTTCTGTAATTTTTTTTGTTTTTTTTGGGGGGGGGGGTTTGGTTTGGAATTCTAGTTATGAAGATTAGAGATGATACGAACATTTGCATTGTTATCCGTTTGGTCTTTGGGCATCTGAAAAAATACCTTTGTCTTTCGAAAATGGGAGAATTTCTTTGTCACACTTTTTTTTTTTTTTCGTGTTCACATACTGTGGATATCGCTTCGAGTGAAACTCTCAATTGTGTTCATTTGTCTACATGAGCAGAAGAGTTAGCGTGATGGATGTGTCAAAGAAGTATGGGTTGGAGTACCGCCTTCTCCATGCTATTACAAAAGGACATCCTTGGTATGGTGACTGGGGTTATCAGTTTGGATCTGGTAGCTATGGTCTTACACACGAAGCATACAAGTCTGCTGTTGATTTTTTGTCCAATCTGCCCTTGTCCACCTTTCTCTCTGAGGGGCAGAAACGTGACTCTCATGTCCGAGACATGATCTCTTATTACCAGTCTTTGTCAAATAATAAGCTTGTAAAGATAAGGGACTTCTTTTGTTTTTTAATGGGTTTGATACATGATGCTCGTAAGACCGCCACATCAAAGAATATTGATGACATCACCTGCAAGAAGCAACGTGTGAATGCTCCTGGAGTGTCTGCTTCATGGACTAAGAGTGACATTGAATGTGTGGAGGAAGCCATGCTCAGAGTGCTGCGTGCTGTGTCTGGGTCCAATTGGGTGAGCTGGCGTGCTCTAAGGGGTGCTGTCTGCAAGGTGGCCTCTCCTGATCTGCTTGATTACTGCCTTGGAGAATTGGGAGGGAAAGTGGTCCTTGGTGCAATGGTTAATACCCGATGCAATCCTGTTACTGGTGCTTTTGAGTACAGGTTTGACTTCATTCTGATTTTTACATTACGTTGATTCTTGAGGTTCAGAATTATACCACTTAAAATTTGGTCATGCCTTGCGCAGTTGTGGATAATTCACTCAAATTAATTCATGATGTTCTTTGTATTATCATGTATGGGATTAGACCTAAAAAATCCAAAAATCAGTCAATCCCTTGCACACCTTAGCATTGCAAGTCTAATAAGTAGTGAGATTGTTGAACCTTGAGATATTGATTTGTATTATTTGGAAGATCCTTTAATAGCTTGCATCCTTCCTTTGTATTCTACTAGATTTTTCTAGTGTATATTGGTTTTGCATTAATATTCCATTTTTCACTTTTATTTGTTGCAGACTAGAGACAGGGAACAATTCTCGCTATGGAATTGCAAGCAATATTTCTTCGGGCTTAGCATATCCATCTGAAGTGACTCTTCTACACGACTTGAGATACTTGTACAATTCTCTTCTCCATCCTCAGATGATGTTGAGCTTTGATCCAGAGGAGACAAGGGCAATTGCCATGAGCTCTGCTCAGAAACTTCTTGACTGCAAGCAGTTTGTAAAGGACTATAAACCTGAGACGATGCCACTGACAAACCTGTCGAAGATACGCCTCTCATGTCAACTGGAACTAGAAGATGAATCTGAAGGTTCTGCTGCACACCCTCCACCAGAACTAGTTGTCCTCCCTGTAAATGCTACAGTATCTGACCTCAAGATTGAAGCAGCAAATGCTTTTCAAGATGTGTATGTCATGTTTAGAAGACTTCAAGTTGATGAGCTTCTTGGCTATAGTGGTGTTGATGATTCCTCCCATGTCAAGAACTTATCTGGATCAATGATTGAAACAGTACGGTTGCGAGGAAGATGCATCAGCAAGAACGGATTGAGCAAATTCCAAATGGAACGGGGTATCGAGAGGTGGACTGTGGATTGCAGCTGCGGGGCCAAGGACGACGATGGAGAGAGAATGTTGGCTTGTGATATATGTGGAGTGTGGAGGCACACAAGGTGTTGTGATATTCATGATGCAGATCCTGTACCTGCACGGTTTGTTTGCCCAAGATGCCAAAACTGTGAATCCAAATCGAAGGTTAATGGACACTGCGAGGATGAGAGTCTGATTGATATTACCAGTAACAAAAGCTGCTTTGAAAACAGCTTGCTAGTGCCATCTGATGTTCGTTGAGGTGTGGCTCCAAGTGTAAAAATGTTTTTGCTTCTGTTTAGTTTGAAGTGGCCTGGAAAGAAAAAAGTTGTACATAACTGATGGGCCTAAATGATGTTATGAGGTTCAGGAAGAGGGTTGACATCTCTGATGCTGCCTTCGTTTTGTTTTCTTGTATATATCTAACTAGACTGACGAAAACTTGTGGATAAAAAGAAATGTATTTAAGCAAAGGCCTCGCATGTTAAATTACATTTATCTGGTATATTTCACGCATGTGATATTGGTCCTTTTTTGGCAATTAAGATAATAACAAGAATTATTCCATGAATAAAAGATAATAACAAATTCATTCTATCTCAAGTGGCTAAAGAACAGTTATATATATATACATGTATGTATATATTTCCAGTTTTACATGTACATGTATTATATATACAATACTTATATTGATGTTCTAATGTAAGGGTCAATCAAGAGGCAAGCGTCACTTCAATGATTTTTAAGCGTTTGAGGATTTTGACGGGGACTTATTACTGAAAGTTGTAGACTTCAAGAGAGTATAGCCCCCCTTGTCTCCATGACTACTGATCTCTTAATAAATGAAGAAAGTAGTTTCACATTTGGTGCCACAGTGATGTTTGCAAAATGTCAAGTTCTTGAGTTGTTGTTACTATGATATCGGCATAGTGTCTTCCATTGAAAAGTGTCGACAGATTATAACTTCAAATGCATATAGGAGTTCATGTGAGGAATCTAAATAAATTAATATCATAAAACTGTCAGCATGTCAATATATCAATATATATATATATATAATATGAAATCCGTAGCAATCTACCCTGGGCGAGAGAAAAAAGAATACAATTGCCAGCATCATTGTTTTGTTTGTGTATATAAACTTCTTTTAAACTACATATTGTAGCCAAGTAATGAAAATGATCCAATTAAGAAGAAGGATGTAACTCATACTTCCACAAAAATGTGGATTTGAACTTGTCTTGGTTTTTATAAACCTTTGGAACCAACGCATTTATGTCATCTTTGGTACACCAGAATTCAGAGTAAGGAAATGGAAAAAGAAACGGATTCTTGATTTAAATAAGTTTGGTAGCCCGTAATTGTTGTCCCTGGAATCCCAATTCAGGTAGAATTGCTTGAATCCATTTCCATCATTATAAGCATGGAATCGGTCAAATTCTATGAAATCAGAATTGTGAGACATGTCTACCCTCCACTCACATCCTCCTTCAATCGTCAACTCTTCCAGTCTCTGCCGTCACATGTCTCCATACCATTGATTGCGTTCTCCTCCACCATCCGCCCTCTCATCCTCATCGTCCACCTTATCCTCCTTTTGTGGATTGGGAATCGATGCCGTCGTCTTCTCCAATCTCCAGCAACATCCTCAAATAGAAGGCAACAACAAACATCAACGGTGACATCAGATCTGCATCGTGGCTCCACCATCACTGTCAACCACCAATCCCAGATCTTCACCGTCACCAAGCTGTGACCGCCCACAGATTTGGTTCATCCGGCGTCTCCCTCTTCTTTCCCTCCCTCTCCCTTTCGTCTTTCGCAGCATCAATTATGTTTGAAAGCCAGATTTGGTTCGATACAAAGCAAACGAGTCTTGTCTGACTTTGAGTCACTTCGATGGATGGTGGTGTGTGGCTGATTTTTTGAAAGCAGTTGTGGTCTTCTCGAACAGAGATGGCGGTGAGTGGCCGACGATGGTGGCAACTTCTGAGACTTGGGTTGTGCGACGGTGAAGGATCCTCGTTTTTTCTTTTCCAAGACAAGGGCATTTCAGTACTTTTACATTTTAAATCTATATATTTAATAAAAATTATATATCATTATCAAATACATTTTTAAAATATATTTCTATTCTTTTTTTTATTCTTATTTTCATTCACTTTCCTTTTTCTATTTCCATTTCATAAAAAATTATTTCAATATACTAAACGGAGCATTAACTTTATTTTTTATAGAAAAATACTATTCACAACAATTCTTATTAAGAGTGCAGCTCTAATTATTTTAATTTAAAAAAAATGACTAAAAATGTTTCATTTAAAAAATAAAATTGTCAACTGTAATTTGATTAACTTCTGTCTTTTCACACCCCACGATTTCCTATTTTTATGAAGTAGAATATAATTTTTTTTTCCTATCATTATAACTTCTCTTTCTTAATTTCCCTTTTTGTATTTTTTAAACATTTTACATCCATGTGAATTAATATTTTCAGAAAGTATTATTCTATTTTAAATTTTTACTTTTTTATATATTAGATCTATTTCTCATTTAATCTTTTCTATATAATCTTTTCATACTTTTAAATTTTAAAATATTTTAACCTTTTTTTGCAGTTCTAAAAAAATTAAAAAATTTTAAAAACCATCCATGATCTTAACTGCATTCCATTATCTTAATTCTTTGAATTAAAAAAATATAAATCTCCTTCAATTTAAATCTGGTTTTTAGATTTTTTTCCCAAATATTATAATATAAAAAATAGTAATTATATTATAAATCTGAATTTTAGTTAATAAATCTCCTTCTAAATTAAATTAAGAATTTATTTTTCCCTAAATTATAAATTAAAAATTGTTAACTTTTTTCTACAAGTTTTAAATCCAAATATAATAATAGTAGTAGTAGTAAACAAAACTCCTTCTATTGAGTATTAAATTGTTAATTTTTTCTTGAAATTTTAAATCCAAATAACATTGAAATTGGATTTTCCGAACATTATAATATAATAATAATTATTATTATATTTTAAATTTGAATAAATTACAAATGGTTAATTTTTTTCCTAAAAATTAATAATTTGTAATTTATTAAACTTGCAGTGAAAGGAGAATATTATTGTCAAGTTGCTTATTTAGTAATTGATTTTTATTATCTACAATACTTAGATTCTACTCTTATAGCATGTTCATTGTCTATCACTATGCATGGAATTAAATGACAAGTGTTCTTTAAAGATAAGTTTTTACACATATTAAAAGTGAAGCTATTATTTTAAATTTAACATGTGTTATTCTAACTGAAAATTTGATATCTACTTTATTATATGATTTCTTTTTCAAATACTAAACTAACCCGTGCAACACACAGGCTAAGAATTCTAGTTTGAAAAAAAAAAACTACATATTGTCTACACTCTGCATTGGATTTCATTATGCAGCTATTAGTAAGCATCTCATGGCATGCAGCCACAGCATGGAAAGTAAGAGCAAGCACTGTCTTATATATATATATATGTATAGTAGTGAGTTGTGACTCTATACGGAGATAATAACACACAAATATAATAAACTAACAAATATGGTACCACCATTTTTGCCGCCTCGCACTTGCAGGCTTTTCTGCAGAAGTAAATTAATTAAGCCAATTATGTGCTTTTGCATGGACACACACACAGATATATATATGGAGTATGACACCACTACCCACATGTGAGAGTTAGACGCGTTTCCAACACCCACAGAAACTGGGGTGTTGAAATTGGTTCATGCTTCCATGTGGGACTTGTCCCATTTTCTCCTTTTATGTTTCGTCCACGTAAAAGATATGTAGCAGTAGCACTCACAAATTTCTCCTTCATTCTCTCTCTCTCTCTCTCTCTCTCCCTCTCCCTCTTACACACACAAATATGCCAGCCAGCTAGCTTCATGAACTCATTCCACACAACCACTCCACTTGCGCTTGACTTTGATTCAATTCTTGTAACGTCTAATGGTTAAAACCATCATGGAGATGAATGACCAGTATAGCGCATGGGTTGAAGAATTCAAGTTGAACATGCTAAGAAAGCTAAAGTTTGAGTTTGTCTACATGGAATTTCAATTTCTAGACTCTTCTATTAGCCTTGTGATGTCAAACACTTTTCCAAATTAAATTTATCATATTATTTAGAATTTCAACCTCCACTTGTTATTATTTTTTATTGCACAGATTCTCCTCAAAGACAGTGAGTGATCTTAGATATTTGTAGTACGTACACTCTAAAAGCTTGAGTTTTCAAAATAATTTACTCAGATTTATGCAAGAGAAATAATTAGAGGGTAAGTGAAATTCTCCACTTTTTCTAATTGGCCCTCGCTAGAAAACCGTATGCCAACATTTTTAATCTCATTTTTCTCCCGCAAATTAATGTTCAACAACCTATGAGATTTTTTTTTTCAGGAAAAAATTTCTGTGAGTTGGATTTTGATATTCATTAGAATCAGGACATGTTTTACAATTTAAAAAGTATTTACATATTATCTACCAATAAAATTCTCTACATCAATCCTTGTTAATTGGACCAACTTTGATTGGCTCTTAAATAACAAAATCAATATATATAATAAATTTTACTATTTATCTAATCTTTTCAACCTGCAAAAGCAATATTGGATGAATATAAAGGTTTTGAACCTAAAGATAAAGAATCTTAGTGGTAGAATAAGAGTGTGCAGGAGAAGGTCAAATATAAGAAAGAGTATTTCAAAGTCTTGCATTTATGCAGTAACGATGAAAATTGGAAATGTTATTGATTGGCTAAAAAGGAGACTAAGAAAGCAGTGAGCAAGACTAGATCTAAAACTTTTAAAGAATTCTACCAGGATTTAAGAACGAAGAATGGTGAACGTAATATTTACAAAATTTCCAAGAGAAGGGAAAGACAGTCAAGAGATCTAGACCAAGTAAGATGCATTAAGAATGAGGAAGGAAAAATTTTGGTTATAAATGATGATATCAAAGAAATATGGGAGAGCTACTTTTATAAGTTTTTCAATAGTGGATTGGATATGACTATTGATATCGAAGGATTAACAACTCATGAAGATGATCTCAATTTGAGCTTCTATTATATGATTTAGGTTGAAGAGGTAAAAAAAGCTCTTAAGAGAATAGATAATGGTAAAATTATTAGTCATGATGGTATTCCTATTGAAGTTTGGAAATGTTTAGTAGAGAAAGGGGTTTTGTGGCTCACTAAGTTATTTAACAAAATTTTAAGGTCTAAGAAAATGTTAGATGAATGGAGAAAGAGCACTCTAGTTCCTATATACAAGAATGAGGGGAATATTTAGAATTGTACTAATTATCAGGGGATAAAACTCATGAGTCACACCATGAAATTTTGGGAAAAAGTGATTGAACATAAACTCATAAAAGAATCTCGTCTTTCTAAAAACCAATTTGGATTTATGGCAGGATGATCTACAACAAAAGCTATTTATTTATTAAGGGATTTGATTGAAAGATACCAGAGTAAAGTGAGAGACCTACATATTATTTTCATTGATTTGAAAAAAGCCTATGATAGAGTACCAAAAGATGTATTGTGGAAAGTAATAAGCAAGAAATGTGTTTTTGTGGCTTATATTCGAGCCATAAAGAATATGTATGAGGGGGAAACAACAAGTGTGAGAACTCCTAGAAGTGTAACAAAGGACTTTCCTATAACGATAGGCTTACATCAAGAATCTTCTCTGAGTCCATACCTGTTTGATCTGGTTTTGGATGTTCTAACAAATCATATATAGGAAGAAATTTCAAAGTGTATACTTTTCACAGATGATTTAGTTTTAATTGAGGACTCAAGAGAAGAGGTCAACTCTAAACTTGAGTTATGGAGACACACTTTGAAATCAAAAGGTTTCCGCTTAAATAGATGCAAAACGGAATATATGCATTACAAATTTAATAAGAGGCCAATTAAAAATGATTTAGAGGTAAAAATTGGAGAGTAAATCATTTTAAAAGTGTCAAAGTTTAGATATTTGGGGTCGATTTTACATAATGATGGTGAAATTTTTGGGGATGTTATGCATAGGATACAAGTTGGGTGGTTAAAGTGGAGAAAAGTATCAGAAATCATTTGTGACTGCAAGGTACCTACTAAACTTAAAGGAAAATTTTATCGAACAGCTATAAGGCCAACGATGTTATATGGTAGTGAATGTTAGGCTTTCAAAGGACAACAAGAGCATAAGATGAGAGTATCAAAGATGAGAATGTTGATATGGATGTATAGTCATACAAAATTGGATAAGATACGAAATAATTGTATACGAAAGAAAGTTGGAATAGCACCTATCAAGGAGAAAATGGTGGAAAATCATTTAAGGTGGTTTGAGCATATACAAAGAAGAGGGCAAGAAGAACCAGTGAGAAAAGTTGATCAAATGACTTAGAGTCCTACTAAAAGGTGTAGAAAAAGACCAAAAAGACACTAAGAAAAGTTATAAGGAATGATCTTTTGATAAATGATTTATTTAAAAAAATGGTGTTTGATAGAGTACATTGGTATTATATGATTCATGTAGCCGACCCCACATAGTGGGACAAGGGCAATGTTATTGTTGTATCTAATCTTTTCAATAATTACATACTTTTTGACATGCACTGGGATAATTATAATACAATGAGAGGAAAGTAGATTTGTATCCCACTCAAACATTTTCTACTCATTTTTCCGGCCTGATATTTTTTGATATGTGAGTTTCAACGTCCACCTATATATTAATATCATCTATGCGGTCTTCATCGATCTGCATAATAGTGTTATTGTAGGTAAAATTCCTTAGGTTGTCAACTTTGGTGTGCAACCAACTATTCAACCAACAATCGAGCACTTGTTCAATTGGTAAGGAGTTATACTAGTTTAACTATAAGTCTTAAATTTGAATCCTGAAAATACTAGCATGTTAAATATATTTGGTACTAGAACATGTCGCTCGAAATGGTCTTACCTGATTTAATAATCTTTATCACAATAAATCTTTTAGTTGAAATGAAATATATTCAGTATACTAGGTGCACAAGTAAAAAAAAAAAATTTTTGGTGCAATAGAGATGCATTTACTTGGTTTTATTAACATCTACAATGCATTGACCAATATATAATAATTTGAATGGATCCAAGAATGATGATAGGTATAGCAGGAGGAGAATGACAAGACCCACTATCTTCAACTTTTCCTATTTCTCTTATCCAATATATAACCGACCCAATCTCATTAATCATTAGCATAATTTATATATACTCTATATATTGCTCTGCCAACTATTCCCCACTATACTAAGTCCTTTATTCCTGGACCTACCTGGTCGTTCACTCACTCATTTCTACCACTATATATAAGTGTGGCTTTGGGTTGCAGATGCAGCACAAAGCTTTTGCTATGGCGAATTTGGCGAGAGTGCTAGTGATGATGGAGGTGATAGCAGTAGTAATGAGTGGTGTGAGATTTAATGGAGCAGATGGTTTGAGAATCGATTACTACTTGATGAGCTGTCCCCTCGTTGAACCTATTGTGAAGGAAACAGTGAACAGAGCCTTGCAGAATGATCCCACCCTCGCTGCTGGTCTTCTTAGAATGCACTTCCATGACTGCTTCATACAGGTTCTCTCTTTTTCTTTCCCTTTATGGCTATTTCAATATCATCATGATTATATTAATCTGATATATTTTTAGTTACCTAACTACACACATATATATGAACATATTTTTTCAATACCAATTGGTTTCAGAAGCTATATTAGGTCTCGACTAACCTAGAATGAATTAAATCAGATCATATAAGGGTAAAGCTCTTCTATCGACACTTTTTTCTCTATGAAAGACTCAAACTTGAGACTTTAGTTAAAAAGAACAAGTGTTGAACCATTTGAAATAAATGTTATCATATACACGTATTTTTTAAATAAGAAGGATCTGTCTTTATATGAAGTTACAGCTATAATATTCGGTAACGTTAACAGGGTTGTGATTGTTTGAGCAACAGGGTTGTGATGGATCAGTTCTGATAGATTCAACAAAGGACAACACAGCAGAGAAGGATTCACCAGCAAATTTGAGCTTGCGAGGCTATGAGATCATAGACGATATTAAAGAACAGCTCGAACAGCAATGCCCTGGAGTCGTTTCATGTGCTGACATTCTTGCAATGGCTGCTAGAGATGCAGTTTTCTTTGTAATTAAGATCATCAACTTACTCTTCTTTAATTTCTTCCTTTTCTTTTTCCAATTATTTTTGAGGCATTCATTGGTTTTATATTTATATTATTATTACCATTTATATTATATATGTGTGTACGTGTGAGCAGGCCGGAGGTCCAGTGTATGACATACCAACAGGAAGAAGGGATGGAAGAAGATCAAAAATTGAAGACACAATCAATCTGCCAGCCCCAACCTTTAATGCTTCCCAGCTCATCAGGATGTTTTCCCAACATGGCTTTTCTGCCCAAGAGATGGTTGCTCTCTCTGGTATTTCAACTATATATGTTAAATATATATATATATATATATGCTCATGCGTTATAATCAATATATCAATATATTCAAATATATAGAAAGCCATACTATTCATTAGCTATGAAGTTGAATAGAGGCTGACTTTAAATATTATACAACGCACAAGCCCACTTCCAGTTAATTGAGAAACCAAAGTCGACAAATTAAGCTAAAGGCGTGCAAATTTTAAATCCTTGGGACAATAATTGTGCATGCAGGAGCACATACACTAGGAGTTGCAAGGTGTTCATCGTTCAAAAACCGACTGACCAAGGTTGATCCTACGTTGGGTTCGGAATTCGCAAAGACACTATCTAAAACATGCAGCGGCGGAGACAACTCGGAGCAGCCCTTCGACGCCACGAGGAACGACTTCGACAACCTGTACTACAATGCTTTGACAAGGAAGAATGGGCTTCTTACGTCCGACCAAACACTGTACAGTACCCCCGCAACCAGGAACCTTGTGAATGGCTATGCACTGAACCAGGCCATGTTCTTCTTTGATTTCCAGCAGGCTATGGTCAAAATGAGTATGCTTGATGTCAAAGATGACTCTAAAGGAGAAGTACGTGAGAACTGCAGACAAATCAACTGATCATTTCTAGGTTTCTATGGCTGGGGACAGTTTCAATTGTACTTGTGAAACATCACAATATCTTTCATATTATTAAGTACTTGATGGTATATATTATATATATACACTTTATGCTTTGATTATATATATGGTTTGTACTGAAGTTGTTTCTTTTGTTGTAATGTTATGATGTTTTTGAAAATCTATATATTTATCAACAAATCAGTGATCAGTAATTTTTAAGGAATTATTTTGGAAATTTTCAAAGATTTTTATGTTGTAACTTTTAGAGAGTAGATTGGTTCGTTTTTATGAGTGGATTGTAAATTTGTGATGATGAGAAGGGCCTCGTCTATGTAACAGCTAAATTGTAGCCACACTTTGCCTGCTGTAACTACTTTTTTTTTTTGGGGCAATAGAACATACTATTAATTCAAACTAACACAGTGCAAAATACGCCATTGTGAGAAAAATTTAATCCTCCTTTTGTCTACAATCATTTGAATCCAAACGAAGAACTGATGAAAACTTCTTACTTAATGAGCACACATCCTCCTATAATAATGATTTGCAAGCCATCAAGTGGCTTTGATTATGGGATCTAGGGACAAAAGAAAGTTTTCATAAGGTGTATTTTTCTCTACTAGTGCGTCTCTACTACACATTAAAAAAGTTAGGCAAAGTCTTACAAAAAAAATTGAAAAAAAAAATGTCAAAGTAGTAAAGGGGCATTGGAGAAAGGAGCAACAGAGGTTAGAGAAGGGAGCAACAGAGGTTCTGAACTCTACTAAGATGAGTTAGATTTGAAACAATGTGTAAAACTTCTCTAATCAGGACAATATATGAGACCAGGCATCAATAGAATCCATCAACTCCTTATCACGCAAGAGTAAATGCCTATTTGATAGTGTAAATAAGTACTTATAGAAGGAGATAGATAATTATATGGAGAAATTGTCAAATGCAAACTATTTTTTAATAAGCACTTATGCTTTAAATAAGTACTTTTTCTATTTATGATAATCACTTATCCTCCCATAATCACTTATTTCACTTTTTCTTCTCATTATCCACCCAATAATCACTTAAACCCCCAATATCTAAACATATTTCTTTTCTCAAAATCATTTATAGGGTAAAAATATCCAAACACAAATCACTTTTAACATAATCACTTATTCTCATAATCTATTATGAATAAGCACTTATCCTTATAATTAGTTATGCATAAGTCAATCCAACCACGCTAAGACAACTTTAAATCGTATCCCATCTACGTCTCTTTTAGAAAGACAGAAGACAAAAGCTAAAGATACAATAGGAAATAGGAAAAAGAAAAGCTTCATATATAAATTATTGGTTATCAAACACATTAAAGTTTCAAATGGAAGATTTATAATTGGCTATCAAATATAATAAGATGAATTTTTTCTTTCATTTTTTGTTTATTTAGAACCTTTTTTCTTTCTACCAAACTAAGTAGTACTAAATGAGAAAAAAAAAAATTTGCAGCACTTATGGATATTAGTGAAAATGAGTTGGCGGTGTCTCACAAACAGAGTACCAGTAATTTAGAACTCAATCTAATGGATGGACATGACGCTAATCCAAATAAATTGCAAAATATAGAGATTGAGGAGACTAATGGTGAGAAATAGAAGACGAGCAAGTTGGAAGTGGATAATAATTCTAGGGGTCCTAAAAGCCATGATGCCCGTGAGATGGTTTCCCCATGAATTATCTTTTTTGGAATAGCCGAGGTATTAGATCAAAATCTTTTCCAGGTTTGATCCAGGAAATTTCTAAAAAACATTCTATTGATTTTCTTGATGTTCTCAAGACACGTGCTAGTAGGTCAAGAGCCCAACCATTGGCCAAAATGTTGGGATTTAAAAGTTTTGTGGTAGTGGAGGCTCAAAGTTTTAGTGGGGGATTATTGGTTTTATGGGATGAGGAAAAGTGGAAGTTTGAGGTTTTACAAGTTCACGAGCAATTTATACATCTATGCCTAGATAATGGGGGGAGGAAAATGTTCCTTACAGTAGTCTATGCTAGTCCAAACGCTATTAAATGTAGATCTCTTTGGGAGGAACTAAGAAGAATTAAATCACATATTAATGATGCATGGTGTATTGGTGGAGACTTTAATAGCACTTTCTTTCTTCATGATAGAAGATCTTCGCATCGAAGTAGGGTTAATATAGATAGAGATTTTTGTAGGTGAGTGGAGGATTTGGAAATAACTGATATTAGGTGTTGTGGTCCTTATTTTACTTGGAGAAGAGAGGGAAGTGAAAGTCATATTGATAGGATATTTGGAAATAACACTTTCTTGGAGTAGTTTCCAAATGCTTATGTATTGCACTTGCCTTTTTTTAAATCAGACCACCGTCCTTTGCTTCTCCGATTGACTGAGACAGGCCTTGTTCAGACGTCATATAACAGGCAATTTTGTTTTAATGCATCATGGGTGCTACATGATGACTTTAGCAAATTGGTTAAAGATACGTGGTGAGTTAGGGAGGATTGGAGTGAGAACGTCAGTAACTTTACCTCAATAGTGAGTATATGGAGCTATAATGTGTTTGGTCATCTTGGTCGAAAGAAATGTCATCTGCTTAACAAGTTAAGGGGGTTGGATAGTTTGGACACGAATTGTTACAATATTCTGGATATGGAAAAATTACAGAAAGAATTATGGAAGCAATTGGAGGAAGTTCTCCTTCAAGAAGATCTTATGTGGGCTCAAAAAGCTAAATGTGAATGGTTTGTCTAGGGTGATCGGAATTCAAAATACTTCCATGCAAGAGTAAATGCCAAGAGAAAATGGAATAAAATTGAGGCACTCAAGAATGATAACGATGATTGGGTATATGATGTTGAGGAAATTAAGACCATGGCCATGGAGTTCTTTCACAATTTATTTTAGGAGGAAGGACCTGCTAAAGAAGTTGCATCATTAAACACTTCCTATCTTGAAATTAATGAAGAACCACTGATTGAGATGGGAGGAAGATTCACCGATGATGAAATAAAGCAAGCCATTTTCAGTATGGGGGCTTTGAAGTCCCCAAGACTAGATGAGTTAAGTGCTTTATTCTTTCAAAACCAGTGGTCTATTATCAAACCTACTGTTATGAATTTTGTTAAAGTTTTTTTTGTAGATAATTCTTTAATTGAGTCTATTAATGACACTTTGATTGTCCTTATTCCTAAGAAGGACCAACCAGAGACTATTAGAGACTTTAGGCTTATCAGCTTGTGCAATGTTATCTACAAAAATATCACTAAGGTGGTGGCGAATCACATTAAAATGGTCCTTCCAGATGTTATTACTCCTAACCAATGTGGTTTTGTTCCTAGTAGACTTGGCTCATATAACATCATCATAGCTCAGGAAGTGATTCACTCGATGCAGAATATGAAAGGGAAAAAGGGATTCATGGCGATAAAAATTGATTTGGAAAAAGTTTAAGATCGCCTCCGATGGGATTTTATTATCACATGTCTTTAGGAACTGAAACTCATGGATGAGATCATTGGTATTGTAAGACAACATGTGTCCTCCTTTAACATGCAAATTTTGTGGAAAGGAAGCAAGACGAATGAGTTCATTCCTTTGCGAGGTATTCAACAAGGAGATCTTATCTCTCCTTATTTGTTTGTAATCTGTATTGAGAAATTAGCTTATTATATACAGGATGAGATTGATGTAGGAAACTGGAGGCCAATTAGGCTCACTAAAGATAGACCTCCTATCTCTCTTCTTTTCTTCGCAGATGACCTGGTGATCTTTGTAGAAGCGGCTGAGGATCAAGTGCAAGTTCTTATGCGATGCCTTAATGACTTTTGTCAGATTTCTGGACAGAAGATCAATTTGAGCAAAACCAGAGTTTTCTTCTCCCAAAATGTCAACCATTCTTGGGCACAACAACTCAGTGATCTTCTTAGGGTGTTGTGTATGTTAGATCTTGGTAAATATCTAAGAGCTCCCCTCCACCATGAAAGGGTGACCAAGCAGACATATCATTTTGTGATTGATAAGGTGAAACAAAGATTGAGCAATTGGAAGGTGGAGATGATATCCTTTATAAGTAGATATACTCTTGCAAAAACTGTTATTTCTACTATGCCACTCTACTCTATGCAAACTACTTCTCTTCCTCTTAGTACTCGTGATGAGTTGGAAAAGAACACTAGAAGTTTTTTATAGGGATCCAGTAATGAACATAAAAGAATCCATCTAGTTGCATGGGATGAGGTTTGTAAAGAAAAGAAGAGGGGAGGCCTAGGTATGAGACATGTTAGACTCCAAAATACTGCATTCATGATGAAAGCACTTGTTAGAGATAAATATAAATGTGGTAATGATTTAATTCCCTCAATAGATAAATCTAGGGCAAAATCTCAACCATGGAAAGGGATTAAGAACAGCTGGAAATTTGTCGAGAAAGGCTTGGAGATTGTGCAAAACAGAAGGGGTGATGAAGTTGTGAGATGGAAATTTGAAAAACATGGGGTCTTTTCTATTAGATAAGCTTTTGAATCATTGAAATTAGATGCATAGGGAATGGATCCTTTATGGTTGAGTATTTGGAAGCTCAAAATTCCTCATAGATGTTGTACTTTTTTGTGGCTCACATTACATGATAAATTGCTGACTAATAAATCGCGATGTATTCGTAAATTAAGTAGTGATCCGAACTACCCTTGGTGTGTTAATATTGTTGAAGATTGCACTGCATGTATTACGAAACTGTCCAAAAGCCAGAAATATTTAGGAAAGGATTGTGAATCCTATCAAACTAAGGACCTTCTTTTCGGCTAACTTAAAGGAATGGGTTGCTTGGAATTTACATGGAAGACATGGAATGGACATTGAGAAATGGAGTGAGTTATTTACGATAGTGTGTTGGCTACTTTGAAAAAGAAGAAATGAACATATTTTTGACAATATAATCAATAAGCCGGAAAGTGTGATTGCTCAAGCTTTTGGTATTTTGGAATACATGGCTATGGCTAAGGCAAAGCTTTGGGAATGTCAGGTTGCAAGGATGCACGCAGCATACAAGCTTAGCAAATGTGGAACAAAGAGCTGAATATGAGGTGGTAGTCTTTGTTGATGGTGCTTGGTCAGTAGGTAGTGGAGCAGTGGGTTGTGGAGGAATATTGAAGGACTCAAAGAACAAACTGATTGACGCCTTCATGTGCAAGATTGAACGTGGTGGATGCTTGACAGTTGAGCTATGGGTGTGTATGCTTGGTCTTAAACAGGCATGGGACCGAGGATGGAGGAAAGTACGCTTACAAAGTGATAGTGCAAAAGCTATATCCTTGATCACTAGTCCCAAGAATGAGCTTCACGAAGAGAGAGAGTTAATCACTGGGATTAAGCTGATGATGCTGAGAGAATGGCAGGTGGATTTGTCATATGTTTCATGTGATCAGGACATTGATGTAAATATACTTGCGAAGCGGGTGCTATTTTTACCTTACGGCTTTCACTTTATACCCTTTTGCTTACTTGATAGTCTCATGAACGATGGCCAAGTGACTAAGAGCCTGTTTGGCAACTGTTTTGGAAACAATTTTTATATTTTCAAAAATAAAAAAATTAAAAAACTTGTTTGATAAATTTATTTTTAATAAAATATTTTAAAAATTAGAAAAATAAAATAACAGAAAACTCAGAACATTTTTAAGGTGTTTTGTAATTTTTGTTCTGAAAAACAGAAGAAAAGGTAAAAAATACCCACCCCATTAATAGTAAAATTACAAATTTTGAATAACTCATTTAATACTTACTAATTATGATTTTGGTAACAATTATTCAAACAGATTTTTTTTTATTTTTTTGTTTCCAAAACTTGTTATCAAAATTAGTTTTACAAAACTGTTTTCGAGAACAATAAAATAGAAAAACCTGTCAAACAGACCCTTAGTGTATTTCAGTGCTTGGTTCTATTTTTTTTTTCTTTCTATCCTATAAAAAAAGTATTAATATCATATTAAAATTAAAATTCTTAGAAAGAACAAAGTTATCATCCGTACTTCCAAAATTATTATCAATATATCTTAAAATTATCACTTATTTTTAAATTTCAAATTTAAAGTATTTTTGTAATATAGTATATAATCAAGTTGTAATTTTAAAAAAATAAAGATAATTTTAAAATTTTTTAATAAGAATTTTGATTCTTCACAATTTTTCAAATCTTTAACTGTCACTAATTCATCTTAAGAATTTCTAAATATTATTTTTCAAAGATAAAATATATATTGGGAGAAAATTTATAAGATATTTATATAATGACAAAAATTATAAGATGTTTATTTTATTATTTTTTCAAAAATAAAATATTATTATTATTTCATATATGATTTTTTAATTTAATTTAATTTTTTTCAAATTTACAATGGTTTTGTTTTTTTGCCAGAAAAATTTGTAACGTTGGAAAAAAAAATTAGACACAGACGTAGAACTGAAGGATATAAAATAATAATTGATAATTAATAAAATAATAAATATCAGTCATTAGTCTATTGCGTTTGTTCAGACTTCCAGTGGGGTCGGGACGTTGTCCAAATCCAAATTGTTCCTGAAATTGGAAGCTACTTTCTGTTAAGGTAATTCTTACGGATCCTCTGGCTCCCCAATTTCTGGAGAAAGAGTGAGATAACAATGGAGAAGATGCACAAGGCCTTCGAGAAAGTTAAATTAATGGTGGGAATGGAGGTGGAAGAAGACGAGCAACAAACCCCAGCATTAGAGGAAGGCAACTCCTTCGCCTTTGTGGATGAATTCAACCGAAACTGCACCTTGTCGACCAAACAGGTATTTTCGCCTTTCAATTTCTATCAACTCATTAGTTTTCCCTTCTATTACTTCTTACTACCATTGTTTTAGTTTACGTGCTTTTTTTTTTTTTCCTTCTTTTCCGATAAAGGAAGTGAGGGCATTTTGTTCAATATCGGTGAAGTCAATCAGTTGTCAGTTGAATGTATGCTTAACTGAAAACACGGATCTACACTTCAGTAATTCCAGATTCAAGACCATTTGAACTTGATAGCTGATCTGCAGTAGTTATATTTGGATAATTTAGCTCAACTTAATTAACTTAGTTAACTCAAGAAATTTTGGATATTTTTACCACGTCAGTGTCCGTGGCATTGGGCTAGAAGTTAGATAAGAGATTCTTGACCTGAGTGGACACGGAAAAAGCAGCTACTTGAGCAAAATAAACGTTTTGAGTTTGGATCTCACTTGGGGATCTATACCCTCTGACATCCAGGTTCAAATAATAGTTAAATGTTCTTAACGAAGTGGACAGCTTTCGAGAATAATTTGAATGGTGTACGAACGTTTGTGGGAAAGTGAAAGGAATTGGATGAAGTGCATAATTATCTTATTCTTATGTGGCTAGGAATATCTATGAGGTGTCTTACTAAGCTAAAGTCTGGTGATTGACAGACAGTTCCTTGAAATGAATTTAGGTTATTGAAGAGAGTTAATATGAACTGTGTATGTACAACTACCCACACACGTAATGTTGGGTAGCATGCTTGATCCTGATTGATTAGTTGCTCATAAACAATAGTTCCTGGAATTTGTTTAGATCAGGTGTTGTAAAGTGTAGGAATGAATCTTGGTGAAAGATAAAAGCATAAGTATCAAAAGATTATTGAAATATGACCTTTGATGTGCAAATAGAGAAAGAAAATATGTAGCTATTATTGATTCATTAACTAGAGTGACTAAAGATTGTTGTATTTTCAACAAAATGAGTTGTTCATAATTGATAGAACAGACAAATTAATTACCAATTGCTATATTTCGAAGTGAGAAAGTGAGAGATTTGAGGTATGCTAATAGGAACGAAGGGATGGAAGGGGAGGGAGTGGAGTGGGAGTAAGAAGTAAATATTTTGTTTGGAAACTTTTTTAAGTATAATGGAGTTGAATTGAGGGGATTAGAGATCCCTCCAAACACCTTTCCCCCTATGGAAAAAGGGGGGAGGAGGGGGAATAAGGGGGGTTATATGGGTGCTCTGTTTAATTGAAATGTTACGTAATGACTTTTTGTTTTAAATCTCTTGTTGAGTTGTGGTTTGTTTTAAAATGCTACACATAAGGACTATAATATATTATATTTTATGTTATGCTCTCTTTTCTTAAATTGGTTTCTGTGAGAATTTTTTTCTCATAATTGGGGTTGTATGTTAGGTTTGGTGGGTGTTACAGAGTTATTGACTCCAATTGTTAGTTCCATCTTACATAAAGAAAGAAAGGTTGAACATAAATATATAAATAAATAAAACTTTACAGGTCCATGTGTTCTGATTTTGTTATACGAAATTTCTTTTTTTTTTTTTTGTTTAGCCTTCTCAAGTTTAAAACTAAGCAGCAACTAGTAGTCTTATAGAAAAGTCATGTTTTGGGGCTGCTGACGTTACAGTCTAGGCACAGTGAACGTCTGTTTCAAACAAGTAGTTCTGGGGGGTTTTGATATTTTGTCTTTCAATGACTTAGAATTATATTCTGGTATTTGAATTATCAGGACCTACAGAATTTAACGAAAATTCACACTTGACCTGGGAGGATCTATCTCTTTTCATGTAAATGTAAAATTACTTGTTACTATTCAGAGATGGTTTGGAATGGAGCCGAATTATTGGTTATTTTTCCTTGGAATCCACTGAAGTAGTTGGCTGACACTATGGGTTTTAGCTGTTATTTATCTTATCTTTTCTTGTTGCTTGCCCGTATATTTTGGATTTTACACTGAATTGTGCATCAACCTCCTCAAGTTTATTTTACACTGAAGTAGCTGATTGACGCTATAATATAGTCCTTAACATACCACAACTCAACAAGAGATAAAAAGTTTGTTTGGTTCATTCAAAAAATTTCTATCAGAAAAATGTCTTTCCCAGTTTCACTAATAATATCTTTCTGATCAAACAGAGATTACATGGTTTTGTCATATGCTTTGTTGCTGGCTTAACTTGTACACTGTTGGTAAGTTTGTTCCATGCTTTTACTTATGTGTTTCTCTTTTGTGCGATGGGGAGAACTGGTAGATGAAGCTTAATTATTTAAATGAGGTAGATTATTGTATTTTTAGTCGTAGAATCCATCCTGTCATATAAGAGTGGATTTGTTTTTTAATGTACTAAGTTAATTCTTGGAAATTGGAATAATACTCAATACTGAAATGATATTCGTCATTTTTACACATCAGGCTTTTTCATAGGCATAAATAATACTAGTTGATTGACATGTGAAAGGACAAAAAGAAAAAAAAATCAATATGTAATTATAATTGACTTACCCTTTGTCATGCTTCAATTTTCCTCCACATAGAAAGACTACTTATCATCAAAACTCAAGGAAATCATCCTTGAGTTGAGTTTATAGGTGTTGAGATCATGCTCCATGTATGAGGACATCCTATATTGGATGAAAATTCCAATCTGCAATAGCTGGTTCAGTGTCATGAACGGGCTTTTCATCTTCTCAATCTTCAATTTTATCTGTCAACCTTTCAGAATGTCAAAAGATTGTAATTGTCTTCTGCAATATCCAAATTGAGTGTCATTTTACAGAACCTGGAAGCATGATAGAATCTAATTTCTGAAATGCACTTTCTGCTCACATTAAAAAATTATTTCTGACATCTGACCAGTACCATCTCCAATAATTGCTTTGTCTCTATACTGGACAAAAGTGACTATTATAGACAAGCATAAAAAATCATTTTATTTTGTTATCCAAGTTGACAATGAAAATGGGGTAGGTGAAAAATTGCATATTTAAGAAGACTGGTGAAAAAAAAATCTCATAAATGGCTTCCCATATTTGACATTTAAATGTCATGGTAATACAACTTATTTCATTGTATTAATCAAAACTTGGACTTAGGGGTATGCTTCTGTTTCTTCCTATTTGTAGAATATATTAGTAGTTATTAATATAATAGCCTTATAATTTTTCTTTCTTACAGTCAATGATTGTTTTCCTCAATCCAATCAAGTTTGGGATAACATTCACCCTTGGTAATTTGCTTTCACTTGGAAGGTATGTATTGCTCTTGTGAACTTCATGTGTATAATTTCTGGCTAGTATTCTTCAATTTTGTTATTTTTGCTTTGAGCTGTGCTCTAAGTAGCTAGATTGATCAGTGGCTAGTAGAGGAGTGAAAATTTCCCAGAGGCACTGTACTGAAGATTTCTTTCTTAGTTCATATGGATTTGTCTTCTTTTATGCAAATTAAATTCTTCTTCTCTTGGATTAATTTGTTTGCTAAATGTTAATTTTTTTCATTTTGCTACTTAAAATTGACTAAATGACTTGTATCTCAAAAAATTGTTGGCTGTTCTGCTTTTTTCAAATCCTAAGTAGTGTATTTTATTTCATGACAGCACAGCATTCCTCATAGGTCCTAAACGGCAGCTGACAATGATGCTTGATCCTGTTCGTATCTATGCAACAGCAATATTCCTTGCAAGTACTATAATTGCTTTGTTTTGTGCTCTTTATGTAAGTGGCAATGTATCTGTATGCTGTATTTGTTTCCTCTTTTTTTTTTTCAAACATATCACTTTTCCGTTAATTGCTCAGTATCTAACTTGTTGACCAGGTTCATAATAAGTTACTGACGCTTCTGGCGATTATTTTGGAGTTTGGGGCCCTAGTTTGGTATGTCACAGTGTTTCAAAATGTCCTGCATGTAATTCTACACTTCAATTGTTTGAAGCATGAACACATTGCTCAGAAGTCACACTTTGTTTAGAAAAACTGAATCTCATTAAAATGAGTATGATAGATACTCAAGTGGGATGAGGAATCTTCCGTCAAAAGTTAGTTATTGAGATAGGAGAACTAACCCACTTGAATACCTCGTTAAACATCACATACTATTCAATGTGGAATTTAAGCATTCCATACTACCGAAGTTTACATCAAAGTATTAGGAGTGTGTCAAATGCACCGATTTCACAGAAACTAGCTGCAACATGAAAATCCAGCATTTTCAATTTCTAGCATGCATTGTGATTATCCAGTTATAATCACATACTTGTTTCCACTTTCCACCACTGCTTACTAATGTTTCCTACCTTTTCTGATGTTGATATTGACAGGTATAGCTTGAGTTACATTCCATTTGCTAGATCCATGGTTTCAAAGATCCTGGTTTCTTGTTTTGACACTGACTTTTAGGCTATACTTGAAGACTCTAGCTTTGTCCAATGAGCAGCATCGTTTTGCTTGATATTCTCGCTGTGCTGCAGAAAGCAGGTTTGGTTTTGGCTAAAATACAATGCAGATGAATTGAGATTGACCAGTGCCTGCCCCTTTTTCTCTGCAGTATTTTGTAGCTACCACTAGATTGGTGGAAGTAAATCTTGGGCATTAATATTTTGTTGTCTGTGTATCAATGTAAAGGCTTTTCTCTCTCAACTTTTTCTTCTTTTGGTTCCTGTGGACACATATCCCACTATGTCACCTTTCATTCAAAGGGTATCACAGGGAAAAGGCGACAATGCAATATGCCAACTTTGGCATTAACTACGAGCTGGGTAGTTGAGTAAGACTTGGTTTGCAATTTTGGTCCTTCAAAAATTGAAATAGTTTTGTTTAAGGGAAAATACTTCTTTTAGAATTGTGGATGTAAGTCTATTTCAGAAATAAATCACGTTAAAGTTCTTTCTCTTTTTCTAGGCTTTGTCTTTGGAGAACCAAACTAAATTAACAGTAATATTTAAAAAATATTTTTTTTGAAATCTTAAAGAAATAATTAATCTATGCTTAAGATTACCCGGCGTTACATTTCCTTTTTTAAGTTGTAAATTTTAAATTGGTTAACATTTTTATTTTATCTTGTAAAATTTTGATTAAGTAACTCACAAGAAGTCAACAATAGAGAAAACTGTTTGACACTTCAAATGAAATGCCTCTTCAAAAATTTAAAAAAAAAACTGAAAAGAATTTCTTGCTTTATGCGCAGAAAGAAGGCTGTGATGAACTCAGATATTTTTATTATCTTGGAACTCACGTGGACACATGTAGAGAAAAATCTCAAATATATAATGCAGTTATTGATAGAAATAAAGGAAACTTCAACTTGGAAAGCTTCTTCTCTCTCACAGCTAGGAAGGGTTACTTTGATAAACTTAGTTATTAATTCCTGTGTTCTCCATCCTTTTTCATGTATCTTTTTTCCTAAATGGGTCTGTCATGAAATTGATATGCTTATATAGCCAACTTTTTCTGGGGTCATAATTTGGAACATAATAAATGCATCTACTTCGTTGGGGGAAACTATGCACACCCAAAACATCATGGTGGACTTGGTCTCAAGCATATGGAAAGCCTGAACTATGCATTGTTGGCTAAACAAGTTTGGAGACTTCTTCTGAGAATGATAATTTCTTGTTGTAAAGGTCTAGTCTCCTAAATATTGTTCTCAGAGAATTGATGGTGATTTGAAGAAACATATAGTAGCATGTTCTGGTATTTGAAAGGTATTCTGAAAAGTAAGGGCATTGTGGTTAATAATCGCTGTTGGAAAATCGGAAATGGTCTCCAAATTCCACTATTCAACCATGTTTGGTGGAAGATGTAGATAAATCGTCCAGTGACTTTAGAGTCAGTGGGAGATCTGATACTGCATCATCTTGGGTCTTGGAATAAACAATTATTGTATGAACTTTAGTCGCCCCAGGTTGCCCTCTTAGTTTCGAAACTTCCTTTCTCTGTTGATTTTAATTATCTGGACAAACTTGTTTGGAATTTCAATCATAACGGAGAATATCTTTTCTCCGATGCTTGTAAAATCATTTTTAAGTCTTCTTTCTCTCATGAGGTTGATTCTTTGAATTGGAAGAATCTTTGGAAACTCAAGTTACCTTAAGAAAAATTATTCTGTTCGCTTGGAAACTTCTTAAAAATTCTCTTCCATTCAAAAGCACCTTAGTAGCTCATACCTTAACATAGATAGGTCATGTTCCTTTTCCGATACAATAGAAGAGAATGGGGAACATCTATTCTTATATTGTGATTTTACTAGAGCTTCTAGTTTGGTTCTAAATTGGGATATAGAGTACATCTTATCTTTCTTATATATAATAATAAAGTTGGATTATTATTATATATAAGAAAGATAAATGTATTAGTTAGAATTATTTACAATTCATTCAGACTTACTTTAATATTGATTTTACTGTTCCGTCCAAATCAAACTTTTTTACTGTTGTTACTCAATTTTAATCAAAGAATCTTCTCAGGCCAAAAAAAAAAATCAAAGTATCTCCATTATACCTATATTATTTTTTATTGTGTGGGACCCACATATGTCAATTTTCTTCTTATACCATCTATTTATTAGTCTAACAGCCGATCTTTAGACAGTCTAATTCAAACTTTGCCAATGCAAAATTGTTGGAGACTTATTTTAAAGTTCCAGAAAAGAAAAATAGGAATTTTACTCTTGTGATTTGTGATCTCTCTTTTATTGGGGACAAAAACCCTTCCTAGGAATGGAGGAAGAATGGCCAGATGAGAAGCTATCTTGAACCTATTGGCAGATGTCTTTTTTACTTGACGTGACTACATTCCAGATTCCACCCCTCCCCCCGATTTTTTTCCGCTTTTTTTTTTTTTTTGTAAGAGCTGTTGCATAAAGGAAATACTTACAAAGGAGAATATTTGTCCATGGCTTTTAAAGCCATTTCTTTTTTTTATATTAGGAATCTCTTTTGTAGATTTTCCTTTGGGTATTTTATTCATTCTTGGTAGACTTTGTACTTCTTTATTTGTTTAATACTATTATATCTATCGTTTTTTCCCAAAAAAATAAAACGAAGGCTGTGACAAAAAGAGATCTGAACTTTTTTTGGGCCACTAAAAAAATCTGGTCTCAAATTTTAAAGATGTGCATTTACCACAGAGAGTTCATTTTTGCAAGGAATATATTTCAAATAAAATTTTATCGAATTTTTATTTACAATTGGAGATTAAGAAAAAAGAAAATCAGAGTCAACAAAAGAAAATTTAGGTGAGAAGTTTCATGGTTCAAAGAGTACTTAATGAGGTAATTACAGATTCTGATTATCCACTTATAAAATTTTACCATCAGAAGTGAAATTTGAATCTATATATGTCCTTGTAAAAAATGGGGATAGGCTAACTTTTTATCATCAATTAAATCAATACCTGTTGGCGGTAAAAAAAAAAAAACAAAGTTAACTCCATGCATATTCTCTCTCTCTCTCTTTTTTTGTCGTTTCTTTCTCGATGCACAAGCTACCAAAAAAAAATTCAAGTTCACCTAGACAAGAGGATTCAATTATAAAGTGTTAATAATTGCAAATCTCTCTCTCTCCCTCTCTGTGTCTCTCTTACGTAAATGCCTGGGGAAAAATATGAATCCCCAATATAATGCAATAAAAAATATGGTAAATAAATATGTCATCTATTCTTATTGCCTTTTTCTCTTATATAAATGTATAATTATAAAATATTTGGTATCATCTTGGCAAGAATCTAATTATAAAGTGTTTTATCAGTTAACACTTAATTGGTGTTACCATTAATCATTAATCTTAAACGATAAACAAAGAATGAAAAAAGATTAGCCGCTTAGCAAATCCACTTGCCATCCTTTTATATTAAATAATTATTATACTTATCAATTTCTTTTCCCTTTTCAACACCATAGCCTATCATTATCATATTTAAACCTCATTTTATTTTAATCCTTTTTTTAATATATATATATATATATATAGGTATCCTATGCTCTTGGGTTAAGCATTTTGCCATTGAAAGACCTGATCAAGTTTCATTATAGGCTCTAATTCCTTTCTGCGCATGCGCCGCACTTAAGGTTATTATTATCCTCAAGTCTTAATTTTCTTGTTCACAATGACAATAATTTTCGGCTTCACCTACTTCATCTTTGTAGAGTAAATTATATAATTTATTTTTAAGTTTTGTGAAAATTATATAACTTTTTATTTTTAAAACATAGTATACACTTTGATTCAATTTAATTTTTTTAATTCAATTTAATTTTAAATCAAAATATCCTCCAATAAAAAAGAGAATATTTTATTTTGAAAAAATGTATTTAGATCGATTAAGTGTTGTTATTATATATAAAATAATTAAGTTGGACCAGAGTACAACTGTAATTTTTTTTATTTTAGAAAATTTTTATCTATTTTAAAAATGGAAAGTCTATATGATTTTAATAAAACTCTTAGATAATTTATTTTAATAATAAAATTAATTATAATAAAATTCTAGAGGTAAATGTTTTAGCGGAGTATCTTATTTTGGATTGCAGGACCAAAAATGAATGTATGAGAAAGTGTCTTCATTTTGTTTAATTTAGAGCCTGTTTGACGCACCGGATAGGATAAGACATAAATGAATAAAGCCTGATAAGATAATTAAGGATTGATAAGATTTTACTATGCAATAATGCTATATATAGCGTCTCGACGCCTCACCCATGACATAACCATTGGTAGAGGAAATTCATAACAGAGACCCGATAGTCTCATGCACTATCATTCCTCACCAACAACACTACTACGTAAGTATTTCTTTTTTATTTGCATTTTTTATATTTTTTAAAGTTCTTGGAATTTGCTAATTGATTATATTTTTAAGATCTGCTAAACCTGACTTATCATCTGTTTCTTTATCTTAATCAATTTTTTTTATTCCGGACATAGGACAATGGGAAATCCGAGTTAGTTGGCATGTTTGCTTTTTTAATTATTTTGAAAACAGTTAATAAAAAATAACTCATTCAATAGTCTTTTCTTTTAAACATAAAACTGTTCTAGAAAATAGATATCAAAGGGGCCCTTAATCACTCGAAGATTCAGAAAGACATTAGTAGATTAGGCAGTGTGTTTTATCAAGCTTCTTAATTTCCATTCTCTGCCACAGGACTAAGGACTAGAACAACCGGTGGGGTGGGATACAAGTGTCTTTTCTGTATTTGACGTGGTTGGTTAACTTTATTAATTAAAAAAAAAAGTGTCTTATATATTATGGCATGAGGGATGCATGATTTCATACATAAAAATTCTAATTAATGCATCTCTAATTACTTTGCTAAAGAACATTCGGATACAAAGTTGCCTCATGAGAATCCTTTTTAAGTTAATTAGATAATTAACAACAAAAATTAATGGCTTAAATAACTAATTATGTTAGAAAGGAGTGTGTTTGAAATGGCTATTATAAAAGGAAAAAAACTTGAAATGTTCTTTCGTGTGCATGCAAATATTACTCTAATATATTTGAAAACTGACCAGAATGATAGCAGCTGCTACTGTCATTGATATTCACTTTGTCCATTTTGTTTCAAAATTTAATATTATCCATCAAAAAGTTAGCGAGATTTTTCCAATTATTCAATTATAATATCTTGAATATTTATATATAAATGTTTTTATGTATGTTAATTATATTCTTCATCACACCAATAAGGGAGTTTTTTTTTTTCTTTCACAATTCATTAGATTTCAGCGCATTGCCTCTAGGCCACAACCTCTGACTACTTACAGCAACAACTTGAAATATAATGAATCACAAGACTAGAGAAATTAGAATGAGAACTCTATATTTAGTGAATGAACATAACTACAGCAGTCACTGAAAATCAAACTTCAACATAGGAATATTCCCCTGAAAACAAACAAATAAATGAGAAAAATAATTCAGTAATGAAAGGAAAATTAAGAAAGCCTAAATTATGAAATTGCAATAAATTAATTCAGCTAGTGGAGATGAGGTTTCTCTTGGCAAAAGCGTTCTTGTTATTGTGCATCCACACTTTGAGCACTCTCCTCTTGATCCCAACTTCTTCACAGAACTGCTGAACCATGGATTCCTCCACCTTCTGCATCCTCCACCCAACCTTCTCTGCAAATCTCAGCATCTTCTCCTTCTGCTCTTCACTGAACTTGGTCCTGAACCTCTTCCTCATCACCCTCTTCCCATCAGACTCATGATCAGAAGAAGCATTTGACCCACTTTTATGATAACTTTTGAGACACAAATCATGGGTCAATAAGGGTTTCATGACCTGATCATCAGCATCATTATCATTCGGAAGCAGCTGCCGAGGAAGAAGACGATGATGATCATAATATGGTGAAGAAGGGCTTTCAGAGTCTTCAGTTTCAATTTGTTTTCTGTGGAAGTTTCTGTGGCACTTGCAGGCTGAGCATTTGAGAGAGTCAGGTGTGCCTTCTTCTCCTGCAGCCATGAACTCACCACACCCATCTGTTGCATTTCCTCCGATTGAAGCTGCATGGTTCTTCTGGCATTCTTTGTACTTTATTATCATCTGCTTCTTCTTCTCTGACTCGAGATCCTCCATGGCTGAAGCCGGGCTTGGCCTCTTGTGATCGATGTGGACATTTCTAGACTCCATGCTTTCTTTGATACCTATGGGCATCCACAAGAGATAGAACGTTAAGTGATATGGCTATTTAGAAGAAAATGGTGATATATATAAATATTGGTACTACTTGGGCTGAAGGAGAGAGATAGAATGGCATGAGGAGCTGTAAGTGAATTTTGCAAGTGAAGAAACGAACGGCAGTTTCATGTGTAACTGAGTTTATATAATATTAATTAGGGAGTGTGAGAGAGGGAGAGGAAGGAGAGTTAAGGTCTGCCATGGAAGCTTTAAAGAGGGAATTTAAAAATTACAATAAATTTACGGGTTTCATTTTCTATTTGTCCAATTGTCAACATAGAGGCCATAATGGCAAGAAAAATTATATTTAAAAATTAAGATATCTTACAATTATTTTTAAATATTAAAATTATTATTCATTTTTACTAGAATTACTAATAAATTTTTTAAAACAAATTATCGCCAAATTTTTAAATAACTATGTAATAATGTTCTCAAATTTTTTTGTGAAATTTGATATATATATATATATTTGGAAATAATTATACATTTTTAAAATTTTAATTTAACTTGAATTTTCTTTTACAAAGTCTAATGAATGAATCATACTGTTCATGGCTTATAAATAAATAATGTAACTTGTTAGAGTTTTTATGTTATGTACAGATATAGATGTTTACATATAGATTCTTAAATACAACTTTTACTAGTGACAAATTGACAATGAGACTAAAGGCAAAGTGGTGTCTTTATAGGGAGAGAATAGACAGATAATTAAAATGTTGGAAGACCATCTGCATGCTTGCTTTGCTTACACTGTTAGACACTGAATTACGCTAGCTATATAAAAATATGTCTCTCATAAAGTAATTTAAATTAATAGAGAAAACAAACAAAGAAGGAAGAAGTAATAAAGGATTGGAGCTTGGAGAGAGTCCTAGATTGGGTGGTTGCTAGCGTCAGTCTCCACTCCCAATTTTTGATATTACAGCATAACGGTGAAGAGATTAATTTTAAATTACAAAATTGTTTTTACAATTTTATTTCAAACTAGAGGTATTTAAAAGTTCAAATCCGATTTGTTTTAAACCAAAAACAAATCAAAACTGAACTAATCAGTTTAGAGGTTGTGACCTTATTTATTTATTTTTTTGGTCTATTTAACTTGATTTAGATTGATTTGATGCATGCTGAATGTAATCTTTGTAAAAAAAATATTGATGAATTAATTTAAATTTATGCTTTTTAAAAAAAATAAAAATTATTCTTCATGACATCATCATACCCTTGTAGGAGACCATAATTTGTTTTGTGCATTGTAAATCATACATGTACCATATCTAATACATATTTGATAGGTTTTTTTTTTTAAGTATTGGTACAGTATAAAACATGGCCTTCATTGGTTAAATAAACACTAATCCATATGTTTTCAATTCTTATTTATTCCTACCCATCTTTCAAAAATACCCACCATACACTTCCACTTTTTGGTCAATGGAATGACAATTCCTTTGACTTGGGGCGAATCACCATTGCTGATGAAATGGAATGGAACGAGGAAGCAAAAGTCTCGTTCCCATTCCCACACCAAGAGCAAAAATTACTATCTACCAAATAAAACGTGGCCTAAGTGAATCGAGAATTCATTACCACCAAAAGTTGATACCATTAATTTAAGCCTTATCATCCAAAAAATTATATTAAGTAAATAATATTTAGCATATATATTAATTACAATAAACAATGATGAAGACAAGGTCAAGAAGCGGCTAATTGTCGTCTTCCATATCATTATGGCTATCTGAAAATGATTAAAACCTAACCACAATGGCAATTACGTTCATCACAATTCCGCCGTTTCAATAATGATATATCGAATGACACTATTTATGAATTGTTAAATATTATTTTGTGATGGAATTTCTGTTGATGTCGATGTTAAGATTGGCCCTAACACATTTAGGGCTCATAATAGGTTCACGCATGCCTTCCCATCACTATTAGATAAAATGGAGCATAATACACTGCATAATTAATGATATATCCCATAGCCATGCAGTTCAATAAATTAAGTTTTTTTATCTGTAAATGTAACAGTTTTGAAAACGATTGATTTGCCATATGGTATAGGTGTGATGTGATTATCAATTAATTAATAAGCATTTAGCATTTTTTGGGGAGAGTTGTACTTAATTACAGGAGCTTTATATATTAATCAAATCTCCCACATTCACACCTAGAAAATGAGTTTAAGTGAGTTGGGTTATGGGGACATATTAAGAGTCTCAAGACTTAAATAACACTTATAAAAATATTTATATAATCTGTTAACAAATTAAATTCTCATATCAATCACGAAATTTGAACACACACTACTATGTGTTATGAGTTGTATTTCTCCTACCTGAATTGACTTTCACAACTATATTTAAACATATGGAAACACTATTTTTTGTTTTTTTAACATCTCAACAATGCATAGTGATCCAATTTCCCTGTAACTCCCAATTAACCCAAGTGGTTTTAATTGAGCATAATGATACCATAATTAAAGCTATAGTAAATTTGGAAAACAAGTTATTTAATTATGTAGTTCTTTTTTTTTGGTAAATGAAAGATGAGTTGAGTTGTAGGGGCTCATTAGGGTTAAAATAGGTTTCAGTGTATAAAAAATACTTACAGATAAGTTATTATAAATATATATACAGGTTACATTACAAATATATTTTTTGATACCTTGGCTTTGGTATTGAAGCCATGTGATTCCGGTTCCTCCAATATATTTCATATATGAAGAATTTTGTGTGAGGACGAGTATTATTCATTAGCTGCAATTAAAAATAATACTTTTTTATCAATAAAAAATAATATTTTGCTAAGGCTTTACGCAAAATGGTGAGATTTTGCTCAATTAGTTGATCGCATAGCACTAAAGGCTTTCTAAAATATACATAAGATCATAGATTAATTAATGAAATTTTCCGTCTGAGGACAACCACAACAACCACTTAGGCTTCTATAATTACAAACTAATACTGCTACTTATATATGTATATGTTGCTTGAAAGGAACGTTAAAAGGAAAGTTTAAAGTGATTAGTTTAATTAAGCAATCACTTAGCTTGCCCTCATCTCAATCTTTTTTTTTTTTTACCAACCATCTCAGTCTAATTTAAATTTGTTTATTTTATTTTATTTGTGTTGTTGGGGATGATGGTCGGAAAGTCACCCATCCTTCCTTTCAACTCATGCATGGTCGCCTTGAGTACGGACACTTGTTGATTAATTTTTTTTTCCTTTTTTTTTTTAAAAAAAGAGTACCAACACCTTTGAACCAAGATCACATTATAAAATTGACTTCTTTCCTTGTAGTCACGTCACTTTATATATTCCAAAAGTAAAATTGAAGCTTTGTACGTGTAAGTGCCATAGACAATCAATGTCATAAATTAACTAAACAGCCAAATATAAATGTTGGGAGACAAGTAAGAGTGAATAGAAAAATCTCGTGTCCGATAGAATTGAACTGAAAAAAAAAATATATATATATATATATATATATATATAAACACACACACACACATAAGTGAATCGACCTATAAATCTAATGTGGAGTCAAAATGCCAGCCATTAAAAAAAATGGTGATTTTTCAAACCGAGCATCAAACTTGAAGCCCGTAAGCATTAGTTCTGTTGAGGTGGCGCATAAACATTTTTTTTGGGCCAATCTGGTCCTATCGAGGAGGATGAATCCAGGCCAATAAAGTACAAATGGGCTGGCCCGCCTAACAGGGATATTAAGAGGACATGTCGCTCCCAAGTTAAATCGTTTTTAATCCAAAACAAAAAAAATTAAATTGTTAATGTCAATTGCAGATCAAATCAAGACAAGGGAATACCTTTTCAAGGTATAGAGTTGAACTTTCACCAATAAAACAAAAAAGTTAGAGGTACAACTTGCAACTCGTTTTTGTGAGCCGAAGGCAGTTGACAAATTGGGATCTATGGGCCATGCTCAAGCCGACAAATAATTATAATAATTTACATTTTTTAAATATTATGATAAAAACATCACATTCATTATAAAATGATTTTAAAATTCAATTATGTGATACTAAAATGAAAAAATTATAAACTTCTCATATTTTTATTGAAGAATTTAAGATTAAATTGCACATAATCATCATGAAGTTTGAATTGTTTGGGTAACTAATTAATCTACAAAACTTGTGATTAAATTTTTAAAACTTTGCAAAAAAAAATCATTATTGATTAATTCATTATTTTAGTTCGGAGTGTGATATGTCATAGTTTATCTACACATGACCTAATTTTCAGTTATATTTGCACAAAAAATAAAATTTGAGGATTTTTTTTACGTTAATATATTATGTTCTGTAAAGTTTTTGAAAAACTTGTCAAATTTTAAAGTTTAAAAGATTATTTGCATGACAAAAATTTTCAGGATTCTTGTACAATTGGCTAAAATCTAATAACGAAGATATAGAAATATTTTTTAATGTTAATTTTTAATTGTGCCAAGAAATTATAAAAAATTAATATAATGCTTGTGAAAATGTTATTGACACAGTACAAAATTGTCGGAATTGGATCCCTATAATGTCCACCTCCTCAATTACTCAAATGCAGCGTAAAAGTTGAAATATTCATGTTATTTTTATATTTTTATTTTATGTATAATAAATTTATCTCTCTCCAATACATTACAATTGAGCAATTGAGAGGGGTGAGTATCCAATTTCGAAATTGTCCCATATCAAATTATTTTTTTATGGGCAATATAGGGTGGTCAAGTTGGTGACAATAAAACTCATACTGCATAGGTATATAAGTTCGAACTTCACTGCTAATGTAGAAATCTTATTAATAAATAATTTCTAAATTATAAGTACTTTTATTATACTTTTCAAGTCTTAAGACCTACCTTAATCCCAGTAAACTTTCAAGACCTAACCCACCTAAATATTTCTGGGTCTTGTCAAGTGATTTTTAATATCTTTCTCAGTAATCATCTCCTTGGCGGGACACTGAAACTGGAGGATGCGTAATATTTGACAATGACCATTAATTTCATATTTTGACATTAAGGAGTAAGGATTGGGAGAGCCCATTCCAATCTCATCTCAATAATTAATTAATTATGCAAGCAGTGACGTTTACGTCCTAAATTAAAAATATTAACGACTATGATGGCAAGAGGACCTTCGAGTCTTTGTACAAAGAAAATACGTACTGCGTACATCCCATAAATTAATTAATGTTCTTATATTATATGATGTTGCTTCGAAGTAACGAGAATTCTTATTCTGATGACCAAATCTAATCTTTATATATATATATATATATATTTTCTAAAGCCGACTATCTTGATTTATTTCCGCCCAATGGTCTATGAAGAAGCTTCTGGGTTGACAAAATTGATCGAGTTAGAAGCAAAAATCAAAGAAAATTAAAATTAAAGTATTTCTTAGCCTTATGGTATTTCTATTTTGAAATAAATAGTGATTATGGGACTGTCGGAGATATGGTCAACAATTTTTTCTTAATAGTTTGCTATCATTCTAATCCAGGGGCCGAGCAGCAGTTAGAGCCGGGAATATGGGCTAAACCCGATGGGCCGGCCCGTTTAGCCCAAAGAAAATAATGGGTTGGGCCAGAAATTCGGAAGCTTTTACAAGAAACGGGCTTTTGAGCCCGAGCCCATTTGGGCCGATAAAAATATGGGCTAGCCCACATGGGCCGCGGGCCAGCCCATTTAGCCCATTTTCTTTTTTTTTAATATTTTTAAATATTTTTTTTGTTAATAATTTTAATTGTGATAATGAATGATAATGTTAATAATTAATATATAGTTAATTTTAGTTGTATTAATTTAAATACTTATGTATGTGAAGAGAAAAATTTATATTATTTTATAAATGTTAAATTAAATTAAAAATTAAAAAAAAAATTTAAAAAAAATACGGGCCCACGGGTTAGCCCGCAGCCCATTGAATATGGGCTGAGCTTAAAAAAACATAGTCCATTTTATAAACGGGCTTTTAGGCCCGGCCCATATTAGGCCCAGCCCGTGACGGGCTGGCCCATATGGGCCGGGCCGGCCCGATTCCCAGCACTAGCAGCAGTAGTGGTTTTTTTGGGGGGAGGGGGGGATTCTTTAAAAAATATTTATACATTAAATTCTGTGCTCCAATTGCACCTATTGGACTTAGAAGGAGTAGTTTTATTGACAATGACATGTTCCATTTGATCTAAGAATTGAATTTTTAGGGGCTAGGCTGTGTAACATTTTATTTTTTCATTTAACGTACAAACAAAATTTAACCAAAAAAAAATAGTGGAGGAGGTTAAGGCCCGTGAGTGATAACATGTGTCCACTCCTATTCTAATCACTTCCTTTTTAAAGGAATTTTTTTTGTTAAATTTTGTTTGTATTTTAAAAAATCTAACCATAACTGTGTTAGAATATAATTAGTTTATTTTATTTTTTCAACATCAAGAATATTCTTTGGTCGACAATTAGAAATCAAACCTAAACAATATAACAACATTGATCCAATTATCTACCAATTTTTTGGAATTATTTAGGAAATCCCAATAGTATATCTCTAGTTTGTTTTTCTTGTTCTTTTCCCTCAACCTAGCTTTATCAGTCATCGTGCATTTTAGGAATATGTATTTTTCAAAGTATACCTTCTCAATTTTTTGAAAAAACTCAATTATTCAATAAATTATACAATTTTAAAATCTCTGTTATCCAATAAATTACACATTTCCTTCAGTTATTTGATTATTTAATTGAATAAATTAAAATATTTAAATTCACTTGGAAAGTCCAAATTTTAAAATTTTATTTTATTTTAAAATTTTTTTAATTATAAAAAATGTAAAATAAAAATAATTTTCAGCCATAAACATAAAAAATTATATTAAAAATTAAAAAATATAAAATTTAAGATTTAAACTGTCTAGATCAAATACAAATTATCTGAATCCATCAATTGAACTGATTTTTTTTTCACATTTCTCTCTGAAGCTCTCTCTCTCTCTGTTGTCAAATTAAAAGAAAACAATATCCCATTTCAACTAAGTCTCTTCATAATGGTAAAATCCCATTTATCGCATTTGAAGCATCTAGAGCTAAGATCTCCTAAGCAACATCCATTCTTTTTTTCATTTTAAATTTCAAAGCTTATGAATGTAAAAGTTTATATAAAGATATTACAGTTACTTAAGTTTATATAAAGATATTATAGTTACTTACACAACACAAATTCTTCATAATTTCTTCATAATCCATAGATCATTTCTAACCTCATCAGTTCAAGTACTGACGATCAGACTGTCTTATCAGTTCTCTAAGCTCAAATTGTTCATATTTACCATACTAGTTGCTGTACAGACCAATGAATCAACCATCATATAACCTAGAAGGGAAGTCCCTAAGATTTTCTTTTATTCCTAAAACAACAATATTTCATTACACATCATTACTAATAAAGTATCACAGAAACACAAGCATAATTTACAACATCTGGAAATGATAGGCAACACAACAATTACAATTGCAACAACAACACCAGAAACAACAATGGCGATGAGTTAAGAGAAAGCTTAGGAGGATGGTGATGTGAACTGGAAAGAGGCATAAGAAAGAGTGCCCATATCAATCCCACTGTGGATGAGTTTAGCCTTGGCATTTTCACCAGCAGCACCTAATGCCACATGCAGTGGGAAAAAGTGATCTGGCCGTGGATGGGCCATTCTTGCGTGTGGTGCCTTCTCTTCATAATGATTCACATCTTCATATCTGCAATATTAATTCCAATCCATGAGAAGTTCAACCTTTGTGGGAAAATCTCAGTAATTAGACCATTTAAAAGTATGAAACTGCAGTTCCCACAGCTCAATTATGCATTTATCAAATATGAATAGTTCAAAAGGGTTAGCTCAGTTGGTAGAAAGAAATGTATCTTATTATCAATCTAGGTTCAACTCTTCTCAAGAAGACTCAAGAATAATAATATCATAAATGCAGTACAAAGAAAACCATTGAGAAAATAGATGTAAGCCTTGAATGAAACTGAAAAGGAAGATGAGAATAGGGAAGTCATAAAATAGGTACCTTCCTTCAAGGAGAGAATTAATTAACCAATCATCAAATTCTTTAGCCCAGGAAGCAACAGAGGGGTTAGGTTGAATATTTAGTGCTCTCAAGTTATGAACTGCACTTCCGGAACCAATTATGAGGACACCTTCATCCTTAAGAGGGGCCAATGCCTTTCCCATGTTATAGTGGTAAGTCCCATCCTGATCAGATTGAACAGATAATTGACAAACTGGGATATCAGCCTCAGGGTACATCAATATTAGTGGAACCCAAGCTCCGTGGTCAAGCCCTCTCTTTTTGTCTTCATCAACACGGCTGAATCCAGCTTGATGCAGCAGTTCCTTCACCCTCTTGGCCAATTGTGGTGCTCCAGGTGGTTGATATTTAAGCTGGCAAAAGAAGAATGAAAGAGACAGTTATCAAAATGAACCTAAAAACATCACCTCAATACACTGTATCTACAATACTAAGTTTGTGGGAATGATGTGTTTCAAGTCATATCATGATCATTATTATCTCTTTAACTTTCCGTTATCCACAACCACCACAGTAAAAATTTTCAATTCCAGAACTCAATTTCTGCCATCAACTTCCTACTTCTATAGAACTTGTCAAATCAAATTGAAGGCCAATCAATATGCATAAAGAATTTATCACGAGAAAAAGATACTGTTAATAATATTTCTCACAATATCACCACAAAGAGATTCAATATTTTCAAAAATACTTGTTTAATTGAAAAGGAATGATGATTGCCATTATCAGGAACAAAACCGAATGGTTTCTGGTTCTGTGAGAGAATGATTATTGGGTGGAATCCAAACCTTGTACAAGGCTTTGGGGAAACCATAGAAGTCGTAGATGGTGTCGTTGCGGTTAACGACGTTGACGGAGGGAACGGCGGTGTCCCAGTGGCCGGAAATGACGAGAACGGCGGAGGGTCGGTGGGGGTAAAACTCCTTCCACTTCTTCAAGAACTGCGAGGCCGGAATGGAATCATCTATGGGCAGAGTGGGAGATCCATGGGAGATGTAAAAGGTATCCTTCAATCCCATTATTTTTTTCTTAATCGCTGATTGTAATTCTGAAACACAAATCTGATTAACGAAGTGGGAATTATAATTCTATATATAAGATTATGATACAGAGGTAGCTGCCTTTGACTTGGTAGATTCAAATGGCACGGGATATGAGTGTGGGTATGGCTGGCCTTCTGTGCAACGCGCATGGAATTTTCTTATTTTACAGAGGAGGCGTTAGGTAGGGAACGACAAATTCTTAAAAAAAAAAAAAATGGATTTGTTATTGCTTTGTTGGTGTTTTGTTTTTGGTTTTTTGTTTTTTGTTTTTTGGAGCAGACTTGTTAATGATTTGTTGAGAGTACTAACTTGTACGCCCAGGAAAAAAAAAAAAGAAACTTTTACGGTTTCCTTTGTTTTGGTAAGGGTGGTTCGGATTGACATTGCAACGAATTTGTTTTTTAAAAAAACTATTCATATGTAAATAGTACAATTTATTATAAAATAAACATATTTTTCATGTTATATGATATTTATAATTTATAGATAATATAATCTACTATCTACTACTATATAAATCTTGTAAGAAGCTTTTTTTAGCCAATAATCTTGTAACAAAGCTTATGGCTGTGTTTTTACAATTTTCTATTATTTTTTTATTAGTTTGATCAATACATATATTATATAAAAACTTTATCAGCCTAGCCTACGATATCATGAACCATGTGATTCATTTTTAAAACATCATTAAAGCTGTTAAAATGAGTCAAACTTAATGGGTCAACCCAAAAAGCCTAAAAAAAATGAGCAGGTTAGACTTCAATTTTTAGTGTTAAAATATAATTCAGACTTTTTGAGTCCGGTCTGAGCAGGCCACGGGTTGGTCTGAAAGCCTGTTTTCTTTTTTTAATATTAAAAATATATTATTTTATTAATTAGTGATATATAAATTGTAAATTTTAAATATTATATTAACTTTTGATCAATTATAATAATAATTAGTTATATTAATTTAAATAATTATATAAAAATAAAAAAAAGAATGAAAATTATTAAGAAAATAAAAAAAAAAAAAAAAAGCCTGTCGGCTAGCTTGTAGGTCAGATCTCACGGGCTCAGACTTAAATTTTTAAACCCATATATTAAATCAGACTTTTAGACCCGACCTAATTTAACACCCCTAGACACCATGCTACACATAGGACCCATATTAATATTTTTCAAATATAAATATGTGGTGCCTATCTTTGTTGGAGTTTAGTAACGAGTTTCTATTATGTTGTTTAATATTTCCATAAGTATTAATGTATCTCCATGCAACAGGTCATGTTTTCAGTTTATTATAAATTTTATGATATATATATATATATTGATATTTTACATTTAATTTTAATTCAATTATAAATATTGATGAAAAGAAAAGAAAGAAAAACAAAGGCAAAGTGAGAAAATGGCATTAAGCTTGGGGGGAATTATGAAATTAGGATAATTTGGGTCATCGTCAATTTCTTAAAAAGAAATTAGTAATTAGTAAATAAAAGGATTACTTAAAAAAAGGAAAAGAAAGGCATTAATCACAATTACTTTAAGTGTTTGTTTGGATTAGCATTGTAATTTTATTATATGATAGTAATTTTTAAAATTGATTTTAATTAAAAGTTAGTTTGGTTCATTGTGATTTTAGTTTAAAAACTTTTTCTAAAAAGTAATTTTGAGAGAATTGATTTTATTTTAATATTGTTTATAAAATCACTTTTAAATTTAAAATATTTGGAATTAAATTGCTTTTAAAAAATATTTTAATTAAATACCTAAAGTTATCAAAAGTAATTATCTCAAACGAAAAAGTAAGAAAATTTCGTTGTTACAAAAACATGATGTAACTTAAAAATCTTGATACATCGTGATTTTCAACTCTTATCCAAATAGTCTTTCAATGTTGCAAAAGTGATTATAACCACTCAAAAATGCTTTTGGAAGATTACACTACTTGTTCAAACAAGCATTGAGAATCAGTAAAATTATTAACTCATTTGGTTTTATAGTTTTTAATTGGTTTATTGATATTTGACTGGTTCCTAAAATTATTGGTGTTTTAAAATGTTTTAGGTTGATTTAGACATTAATTGATTGACTATTCAGTTAAATTGATTGGTTCAACTGAACGGACAAAATTAGAAATTTTGATAGAATTACTGGGATTGCGACAAGTTGTATATGATTTAAAATTCTATTTGGAAATTAAATTAAAAAATTAAATTTTGAATTATTTTAAAAACGTGAAGATTACAAGTTCAAATTCAAATTATGTATAAAACCACTATAATAAATTTAAATTAACTTTAAAGTATTTAAGTACTTCAAAATAATGTTGGAGTATAAAGTATTTGGGCATAAATATTTTTAATTTTCAATTTAAAGTTATAATTTTTCTTTTCCTATATAAACATCAACATCTATTAATGATGTCATGCGTACGCACCTAAAAGAAAACAACTCTTTCAATGGTTATTTTTGGCTCCGTTCTTATTTAAAAGAAAAAAATTACTTTACATAAAAATAATTTTAGTTAGTTAAAAAGTTATCTCATATTTTAAATTTTTTTTTAAATTAATTTTTTAATTTAATATTAATTTGAATCACTAATACATTTAATATTTTTCTCACATAATTAATAAAAAATAATTTTAAAAAAATTTAATACATTATTATTTTTTTTTTCTTATATTTAGAACTATTAAAAGAAAAAAACTTCTTTTATAAATAAGATTGGAATATTAACATATGTCAGTATGAAAGAGCTTACTAATGAAGCTTACTAACGAAGGGTTTTTTTTTTTCAGCCAAGAAGGAAATCTATGTAAGAGAACTGAAAATTTTAAAAATTATAAGTATTTTTTAAAGATTAATTAAATTCACCGTTAATAATTTTAAGGAAATATTATTAAAAATTATTCGATTATAATATTTTTAAGATTACAATAAAATATTTGGATTGAGAATCTTAATATTACGCGCAGACGTTGACGTTGAATCGCCGATACAAAGTATTAGGTATGATTACGTGTCACGAGGGGGTTAGGTAGGATGGGGTTCGCTGGCATGGCCATTTTTGTTGATTTCGAACTAATTTTATCGCACATGGCCAAAAAAAAAATGGCAATATTATATTAATAAAAATTTAGTGCCCTCATTCTTTTTAAACAAAATAAAATATATAAAAATTTATCATGAATTAAATAAAAGGCCAAATTAAGTCTTTAGTTCTCATAGTTTCAATGAGTTTTGAAGTAAGTCCCGCTACTTTAATTTTTTCTAAATGAATTCTTGAAGTTTATGCAGTTTGTCTCCCAAATTTTATATATTGACGCAAGGACTGACATTTGGCTCTAACATTGTTAAATTTGTTGAAGTGGCCAGTTACATGTATATGTGGAGGGTATTGTGGAAAGGGCAAGCAACTTCAACTGACTACTTGAAGACACAAGACATGGAATGAGAACAAATCAACACAACAAATAGGTGCGGACGCATAACGTGAACTTTGAGGGGGTCAAATTATCCTCTTTTAGATTATATAAAAATCAGATTTTTAATACATTTTTTATGTATAATATTATATATTGACAATTTAAAAAAAATATTATGATAGATTTTTAAATTTTATACTTCATTTAATGTGATAAATGTATAGTATATACAAATATATATTTGTGTATTTACATATTATGTAAACATAAAAATATTAGGAGGGACAAACCAACAAATATTAGGGTTGTTCAATGGGTCCAGAGGCCCGATCGACCCAGAGTAGCCCAATCATTTCGGGTCAGGCCAAAAAGAGAAAATTGTAAAATGGAGGAGGACCGGGCCAAAAAGATGCCCGGGTTGAGTCAGGCCAGGCCTTGGGCAAGCAACATGCCCGGCCCGGCCTATATATATACATATTTTTTCAATTTTCTCATATTCCTTTATTTGTTAAAAATATTAAATAATTTTATATAATTGTTTTTCCTTCACATGCCTCATGTAATAAATTAATTTTATAATTATAATAGATACATTTTATTATTCCAATTTTTAATTTTATTTCAAATTTTAAATTTATTTCGTACCTTAATATTATATAAAATAAATAATCTATAATTGTTGAGTATTTATAATTTTGATAAATATTATTTTTTAACCTAATATTATTTCCTATAATAATATATTTTAAATGAAACTAGTTATATTTTTATTAAAAAATTAAATTAATTAATTATTTATTTATTAATATTTTTATACCGGGTCAAAACCCGGCCCGATCCTTCACCTGGGCAGGCCGGGTTGCGAGTTCATTTTCTCAGCCTGGAGGATTCCGGGCTGGACACCAGGCAGAGGTGATGTTCAACCCGGCCCATCCCATGAACACCCCTAACAAATATATGTATATTTAAGAGTAATCATATATAAAATCTAAATAAAATATATTGAATGGGGGATGGGTGAGGTAGGCCCCAGTCCCCAAAGGAGCATGTGTCCACCCCTGATAACAAAGAAATAAACTTTTGGATAAATTTAATTAATTCAGCTCATTACGAATTTACAATCAGGTTTCTTTCAAATTTCATTGACCAAAACAAAGCGAGATGATAGAGAAAAAAAAAAAAAGAAGCTATTCAGACACACTCATCGTGGAACCTCCCGTAGGAATTTCTTCCCTCAGAAACTCCTTGGATTTTTACCATATTTCATCTATCGAAACCATAAATTGGATTTTGGCTACCTCGTCCTCAAGTGACTAAACAAGATTGAGTTATCCTGGACAAAAACGAATTGAGATGACCTGCCTATCTTGTATAGAAGTCCAACCACTGCAATTATCTGACAATAAAAAATAATTAATTAATTCTCAAACCCATAGAAAACTTTCACCCTCACATTAATCTGGAACCAAAAAATGATGGAGTTATTTCTCATTCATCTTGGCAGGTTCTCCATATGTTAAAAGTTGTCAAATATAAACGGTTAGGAAATAAGATTATACAAGTACAGAACTCCCATTCTCACCCCGACCATGCCTAGGCGCAACATGACACACACATTGGTTGCAATGGCCATGCTTTGCTGACCCCTGTTCTTAAATTAGAAAACAGAGGAAGGTAAACTTTAGAAAACTATAATAAAAACAATGGGAAAAATAAAATATTTATGTCTATACAAATAAAAGCTATGCATAGATGAAGAGAATCCGTTGAAAGAACAAATGGAAGAAACTTGGTTGCTCTTTAAGTTATGCAGAAAACTATTTAAGCATGTATAGTTAGATTTTAGTGTTCAAAACTATGTGGATTTTCTTTACTTTTTGGCCAAGGAGTTCAAAACTGTTAGAAATTAATCTTCACAACAGCTTTTGTTTCTCGGCAACTACTCTATAAACATCAATCATCATAAAGAGAAAAGAAGCTTAGGCAAGAGGTTCCCCGATGAGTAGATCTAAATAGAAATTAATCTTCAAGTTTTGTTCAGGCGGAGAAAATCTGAAAGAAACCTGATTATGAATCCATGATGAGCCAACATTGCATTTTTTTCTGTCTTGCGTCGGATATTACGTTTTCGAGTGGGCACCGTACTTGTTGCGTCTATCCACATCACCTATCACATATGCACATAATTAGCCATATCGATCATATCAGCAAAACTAACTGTGTTAGGCCCACTTGTCAGTCCTTTTGCCGTCATGTAAAACTTGAGGGAGTACGGCACAAATGGTGTAAGTTTTAAGGATTCATTTGAAAAAAAAAATTATAGGGACTAAATTCAAAATTGATTGAAAGTATAAGGACCAAAATTCTATTTTCCCTAAATAAAACTTAAATAGATCTATTTGTGAGGAATGAATGTGAGGGCACTGTTGTGTTGAAAATAATGAGAAAACAAGTTTTTTTTAGAAAGACATAAAAAGAATAGAAAAAAACAATGTTGAGGCCAAGTTAGAGGAGAATTGAAGGTCTTCATGTCTCTCAAAATGATTAGTATTTTATTATGGTTGGAAATATCCTTGGTATTCATAAAATTATAAAAGAAAGAGAATTGAATGTTTACTTAGAAAATTTGCCTAATTAAAATTTTATCTTTTATTTTTAAAAAGAAAAATATTTACTGAAACCGAAAAGATTGTCTTCATCTCACATGCATTTTGTTTATAATTAAAACATATCTTAAAATAAATAATTAAAATTTTTTTTTTAAAATTTAAATATCTAGTTTATATTTATTTCTCTTTAGTAAAACACAATATATACGAATAGTTCAGACGAAGGCAAAGATTGCAAATGTTTGTTTCCAAATTGGTGTTTACATGATGCTGAAGTGGTCCAAGTTGTCCAAAATTGTTGAATAGGGAAGGAGAACATTCTATTCTTTCTATGTAGTTTGAGATTCTCTTCCAAAAGAAAATTTATTGCTCTGTTTCTTTTTCTTTCTTTTTTTTTTTTACCAAAAGATACATACGAGAGACCTATTACTATTATCTTGTGCCCGTTTTTCGGAAGAAATGGGAAATTTGTTTTAGGATTATTAACTGCACTAACAAAACTTTTCATTATGGTCACATAACATTTACTGTCAATTGCACCCAAACAATTTTATTCTGGAGAAAATATAGTTATGATAGCAAACATTTATGTTAATATTAATAATAAGATGCTAATGTCAATAATTAAAACTTACTTTAAATCAAGGAAAATACTTCTCGTTGGTTTTTTACATGTTCAAGCAGCTCCATGGTATCCTCATTTATAAGCTCTTTTCCTAATCAAAATACCGCTCTCCACACTTTCTTAAAATAATAAAAAATAGTTAGGATGAAATGTTGGAAACGATACGGAACTACCATTTGTTTAAAATTGCAACCTAGAATGTATAAAAGCAATGCAACATTCTCTTCCAACTTCAAATCTTTTAAATAAATAACTTTTACTCCTTAATTCATTATATAAATTATAAAACATAATTTTCTATTCACAACTTATAACAAGTAATTCTTAATCCTTGCACGAGTTTATTAACAAATTTTTTATCACTAATACCATTCGTTTGGTTTGAGGACTTTGGAGGGACAAGAGAAAATTTTCAATTCTATTTTTCTCTCTAACCAAATAAAAGGAGAAAATACTTTTTCGCTTGCCTTTGTATAAGAGGAAGGGGAGGGAATTGTAGGAAAAAATTGGTCCCCTCTCTTTGTTTAGTTTACAAAAAAATAGGATAAAAAATTTTCTCTCGCTTCCTTTCTCAACCAAATCTTTCGAACTAAACAGAAAATAAGTGCAAATGTACCAACTTGAACCTTATCAAGAAACTTACTTTCATACTCCCATATGATATTGACAATAACACAAGTTTATTCTCATATTTAATTGATTCAGGATGATGATGAGTTACCATCTACGTCAGATATGAACAAAAGTCAACTGTAGAATAAAAAACATAGGAAAAATATGAATAAAGATTGCACAATCTACTTTTGCATTACAATATATGGTCCCATAATATTGTTTGAACACATATATCAGTGTCAAATACATAAGTATTCATCACACTCATGGTTCTTAAAACTAACATAGAGAGAGAGAGAATCAAGCTCTTGTGATGTGGCTCACAAGCTATCCAACCATGCCTTCTTCCTTTCTAAAGAAATAGCCATAAATATTTCCCTCCAATTAACATCAATAAATTTATTCATTGCTTTCACATAAGTATCATCAGATACATTATCAATCTCATTAAGGACACAGACACATTTGGCAATTGAAAAATCAGATGATACGGCTCTAGTACTATCAGCTTCCATGCTCCCCCTCAACATCTCAGCCTTAGCAAGGTAAGATTCTGCCGTTGCATTAGATGCCTTAAACAGTTCTTGAATTGCTTCTCCCGATTGACCAGGCCTACATAATACTGTTACTTTTGCTAATGCATTTTGATGCTAATGAAAAATTATAAAGCAAAAGGTTATCATTTTTAACTGATCTGAATCATAAAAGCATAAAGCCTTTTGTTTGTAGCGCCTGGCTTTTGAGTGAAGAAGACTAACAAATTGAGATTTTGACTACATTAATTACTTTAATCCATTTAAAATCTATTCTTACCCATTCATTTGAGTAATCTTTTGTTTGTTTGTTCTTGTTTTCCAAGGGATGTGAGAACTGTAGGTCTGTGCCTTTTTCTAAAGAACGTAAATCAAACAAGCTTTTTCATTAAATGTCATTACTTCTTTGTGACAAAATGTTGATTAATTTTGTTCAAGATGTCACTATAGCAAAATACAATAGAAGAAACAAGATGGAGTTAAGAATTTTACCTTCTTGCACTTTTCCTTTTCTTCCTGGCAGAATTTCGCTCAGCAATCCCAAATGGCTGGGCAGCATAACTTCTGAGCTTTTTAAGGATCTTCCTTTCACTGATGCGCAGCACCAAAGAATGGAACAGCTTCCTTTCTCTAACACCGTTACACCTCCCTAATGCCTCAATATCATCTTCTATTGAGTTCAGACCATACAGACTCTCGCGCATATCAGCAACAGACAACAGAGCATCACGAACTTTTCTAGTCAGCAAGGATTCCTTGCTCAGATCAGATGCTTTTTTTGACAAGATTTTGCAGTCTCCTGGAAGAGCAGTTTCACTTGATTCATGAATATTTCCTGCAATTGATGCTGATATGTCTAACTTATGGTACGCATCTTCTGATAATAACATAATGTATAATAAAATCAGGAGTTCAATCTGTGGTTCTCCATCAGATGATATCTCAAAATATTCTGACTTTTGGCTGACACATGCAGAATAGCCCAGCCTTCTCCAAAGAGAGACTCTTGCTCGAGTGTATCGAGCAGAAAACAAAGAAGAACACCACTGAAGAACTAGTTCCAAATCAATGTTTACAATATCATAGGAGTTATCTTGCTCAGTGAATCCATATCTGTGAAGTAAAGCAGCATTACCCATTGACCCATAGGTGTTGAACACCTGATAGAAAAAAGAGATCAATTAGTACTATAATACCTTGAAATGAAAAGGAAAGATAAGGGGGTAAACTAAGTTCCATTTCCTCTGTGGAATATTTATGAGAATAGGAATGAGAATAAAAATGGAAATAAGTCTTGATGAAATGAATTAATTATGTTTGATATGTTATAGAAAATATAGATATTCTGTTCCAAATTTCAATTTGGTTGGATGACAACGTAAGAAAGAAAAATTGATCAAAATGACCATAATACCCTATGTATAAAATATCCTAAAAATAATTTTTTTTAATTTTTTAATTAATAAAATAATTTTTTTACATATCTTGAATAAAACAAGATCAAAATATAAAATTTCAATTTCTTTAATTTGTTAAAATATTTTCAAACTATTATGCAATAAAATAATCATCAACATAAAATGCAAAATCTATAGATAGTACAATTCATTTCTCAAATTCCATATCATGCATGGAAAAATGAATTTAGTTAGTTTTAATAACCAATAACAAATAATCTTATAATTACAAAGTAATTTTAAATTATAAACAATAAATAATCTAAAATCGTATGGGTGTCAATATGTAACTGAAGGAGTGTGCTCAAAACCATAAGCGAGAAGTAGCCAAATGTAATGGTAGTGTAAATGGGAGAAGGGCATTTTAATCAATTCACCTAAGCTTTCCAGGAAAGCAGTCTGATTCCATTGTTCGTTGGATTGAAGCATGATTTCTTTAAATAATTGAATGGAGATTCCAAAAGGAATGGAATCAAAATTAAATCTTGCAACCAAACACACTTGTCATGCTAATGTTGTGTTCATTTCTTTCCAAACAATCTTATTTGCCATCAACCGATGGGGGCACAAAAAACATGTCCAGTAGAGAAAAAAGATTTTTTTTAAAGGAACAAAAAATTGGATAGAAATGGAACTTTATGACCTAAATTCATGTTTGGTACATAGAAAAGAATGAGAATATCTTTCTTTTTTTAAGATTATAGAGGGCAAGCTTAAAGCTTCAGTACAACAGCAAGATCGAACCTATGACGCTCCACAAATTAGGGAGCTCTTCTGCCACTGGGGCAATGCACTATAAATATCTTTTTATTTTCATGTTAGGTAAAATATAAATAGTACAGGAATGAAATGAAAGGTGAGCAAATAACCAAAATATCCCTAGAAGCAAAAAATATTAAAAATTTAACTTTTGTTAATTAACATGAAACAAAAGGGTAAATTATAGATGAAGATCTCAAGTTAAAGATATTTGTATTTTTATAATAAAAGATCTTAAATTTTAAAATTATTTTGAAAGCCGTAAGGACAAAAAGTTTTAATTTCCCAAGAAAATTACAGTTCAAAACCTCAAGTTAAAATGTTTGACCATAAGATTCGTCTGAAGAATTTAAAAATTGAAGGGCTTTCAACATAAACCATTACTGTTGTTCGGAGCAAAATGGTCCCCCCACAAAAAAAATAATTCTCTCAATTTTAATACAATGAACAGTGTCACAAAATAATAGCTCTGGAGTCCATCAATGTTTCCACCTTCATCCCAAGAAACAACATTTTGTTACTCCCCCCACCCCCACCCCTCTCTCTTTTTTTCCCCGTTCTTTTTTCCCTCACCTTCCTCTTCCAACTTACCAAACACCACCTTAGTAAAAGAAAACTGTGTCTTACACGGAGAAAACCATAGGAAATCATATGTCATTAATCATTCTAAACTGAAATTATAACCATATTGCCAAAACTATAAAAAATGTGAAAATAAATGAACATAAACTATTGGGGTTCATTTGTATGAAATTATGCAAAACTAATCAATACAAAGAAGCTGAAATAAAGCCACATTAGATAAAAAACAGAAATGAATTTTCTAACCTCTGCTCCAATGCTGACATCTTTTATCATAATCATCTCCAGCATTGAAGGATTACCTCCCACAACTGAAGATGACTCCAAGTTGCTACCACTGCATTTCCCAATAAGAGCTGAATCCAACTCATTCTCAGCTACAGAAGAATTTTGCTCCAATTCTTCTTCCTCAGTGACACACTTATTATTTCCATCTTCGATGTTCAAGGATACAGCAGTGAAATGAACATCCTCAGCATCTGTTTTATGATTAAATCTGAAGCTCAAAAGAGATCATTAAAATTGGAAAGATTTAACATCTTCAATTTATGATCAGATACATACATTGTCATACGCAAAACCATAAGTACATTCTTTGTTAAACAGTTATCAGTCAGGTGAGATTAATGATTGATGAGAAGATGCTTTATATGCATCCTTAGAGCACATGTAAAACAGTTAAATAGTTATCACTTTGATTAATTCACAGTTCATAATAGTAATAAATTGTAAGTAGGTTTAATAGTCACAAGATAGCACAGACAATTTTCCGTATGATCATCTCATAAGATTTTTTTTTTTGGAGTTTATATACTAAAATCATGAGAGTAATGGAATGCAGTACATAGTTTTCATGTAAAATATAATTTTTTCCCCATACATACGCTGAGAATACAAATATCTTAATAAGGTATACATTTGCATCCAGGTCGAGTGGAGTGACATTTCCATGCACCCAAAGGACACCTTAGACAATAAACCATTGACATTTTAGTAGTACTGCATAAGGTCATCCAGGCAATAATAGGAAGGAATGTCATTCAATTGTAATTACAAGGGAAGTTTTGGCAACTAAATCATAACAAAAAATGTAATGCCATGAGACATCAGACATGTATGGACTAATACTAGAATAGTTATAAGAAAATAATGTCATAAAAGAAAATAATGTCATAAAATAAGCACCGCAAATTATGACCGATAGTATATCTACAATAACATTTGTCACACCCTAGTAACTGTTTAGCCTAGAACACTAGCAATATAGAAAAACCAAATTAGGCAAATTGAAACATTAAGAGAGTGAAACCTATCCTACTACCACCACTGTCATGAAAAATTGGTAACATCCCATCTCCTTCCTCAATTGTAGCATGCAACCGAACCAAGAGAGAGAAGAAGCTCCAAATAGTCTGACATGGAAGCATAGCGAGAGAGTAAGAAATGCTTCGCATGAGGTAAGAATTCACCCCTTTTGATCTTGCCACAGAAAGGATTGAGGTAGGATATTTTGTATACTTTTCAATGGCACAAGTCTTTCTTCCAAATTCTAGACTTACTTTAAAGTTGAGAAATTGCTAGGTAGAAATGAAGGAGAGGGAAGAAGTCTAAAGGTAACCCAACTTACCAAAATTTTCTTTAGGATATTGTGGATTTGATCTAAATAGTATTTCCTTCTTGTTGGCTGAAATTTGCAGAAAGGACAATAAATTTGGAAGCTAGGAAATAGATATTAGGGAGTTAGGCATCAAGTACATCGACTTGAGCATTGAGATTGAATTAAGTAATTATCAAATTAAGAATTTAGTTAAGCTCAATCGGTAATATTGTATGAATTCTCATTGACATTAACCATCTATTTAAATAGAATTTAATCGTCTATTTAAAATAGAATTTAGGCTCTGTTGATGAGGCAAGAGAAAGTGAAAGTTGCATAGTTTAATTAGAGCCTCGGATGATACAGGCAGTTAGTATTTTCATTCCTGTTTTATTTGTTGTCGTATTTCCATATTGGAATGGATATATGTTTTAAGATGCATGAATTTAGATACTGTTATGTATGATTGTGTGTGACCATAGAGCCATAGAAGTACTTGATCTTACTAGATAGGGAGGTTGAATTCCATAAGAACTTATTCCTAGTTGTTAGCAATCAACTGAGTTTATGAAACTTTTAGTATGAGATTGTATTTGAGTTGTAACTAGTTTTGTATCCACAACACAGTATTTACAAAGCTTGTAGAGTGAATTCCTATTCTATATTAGTTTAAATTCTTTGCAAATATAAGTGAAAAATTCTGAACGGACTACCGAGATTATTTTCCCACTCTATGGTTGACTAACTACTACAGGTGAATGTTGAGAAAGGCAAAGAGAAGAAAATTACTAGTTAGATAGTTAAAATGTTAGGATTCACTGTATAATAAGATTTCATGAAGATAGGTATACTTTTTACGTAAATATGCATTGGAACATGTAGTGGTCCTAGTGGAAACTTCATGTTGACTTATGTGATGGCTTGATTTCTCTTGTAAAAAGAATGTAAAATTAGGCTTGAAAATGGTGCTAAGCAGTATAGATGTTGGTGAAAAGTTCATGCTTAAGATGCTAGATTCTTGGCCTTAGAAATTTATATATTGTGGTTCACTTTTCTTAGTTTATGTATGGAAAATCTTTACTCCTACCAATATGTGCAAGTTATCTCATAAAGTACCCAAACTTTTGGTGCCAAAACAAGGCAGCTTTAGAAGTCACTAAGAAAAGTGGTCAAATCTTGCCATTTGATCTTTATAAGAGATAAAATGTATAAGACATAGCAGGTAAATTTCAGACTGTTCCGGGCTGGTTTAGATTCTCAACTAAGGCACAAAGAGCGCTAGTTTATGTGATAGAGCAACACTGGGCAATTTTTCAAATTAGGTAAACTGAGGGGTCAAATGGTAGAGTTTTTGGTGACCTTTGGGTTACAATTAGGTGACAGGTAGAATGTGTTTGGGTTACAATTAGGTGACAGGTAGAATGTGTTTGATGCCAAATTTGGTAGTTGTTGGTGAAGGTTTGATAGTCCAAACAGCATCCTAAATTTTACAAAATTTTCAGGAGGATGAAACAATGCATCACACAGCCCCTCTTAGTGATTCCATATAGCTGTGTGGTGGTAACCAATTCACCATGCGGCTAGGCCATGTGATATGCAGGCCTTTGGGCAGTGTAGTACACAGGCAGCCCATGCATGAGTGAAACACACAACCAACTTGTGTAGTGAATGGAAAGGATATGCAAGTTTGTGTATGGTTGTTTCCTTATAATGGATGAACGTGTATGCTTTAAGTCTCAAATTAAGATGTGGAAGGTGCACTTAAGTAAAATAATTGAACAAGTCTTCCCTAAGTATGATCTTTAAAGTAAGAAGCTTTAAAAGTCAGAAAAAGTTAAGTGATAAGGAGTTATTTTTGTATAAAACACTTGCAAGTGCAAGAGAATTAAAAAGCAAACAAATGAAGAGTCATATCAATCAAATAGTAAAATAATATTAATCTCTGTTCTAGTTATATATATAATTAGGTGTTTGAACCAATGTAATCTTACAACTAGTCAACAAAAATTATGATAACAATCCCTAGTTTCAACATCATTAATATTACATATGCCTTTGGAGCCTTTTAGTGTCTCCAACTTTCACAACTTGACAAAAAAATATGTTTATTTATATTTAGTTGCTTTGAAATTAGTGAGTACTTAGAATGTGAAAAGTAACTAGTATTTTCAATTTTTAAAATAAGAAATTGATAAATAGTTAGCAGATAATTAAAATTTTAAAATGTGTTGTTAACTTTTAGTTAGAAAACAGAAAAGTGGAAATAAAAAAGGCAATCAATAAGATTATTTAAAATATTGAAATTACTTACCAAGTTATTCAATTAAAAATAAAATAAAATAATGCGTGTCTACCTTCAAGTATAATTCATTCAAGAGTGCTTGCAACTCACTATAAAGTCTAAATGGTATTTGGACGTGAAAATGCCATATGATGTGTTTGGAGCTCTTTTATTCAAATGAATTTAACATCTTAAAGACTATAATACATCTCTTAATTTGAGTTTTTAAGAAGGCAAGGCCATGTTAAAAGAAAATAAAATAACAGGGAATGGGGATTACAAATCAAGAAAGGAAGTAATCTTATGTTACAACTGAACTTTAGATGTATGAGTCCTTTTGGTGTGTGTTTGGGGTGGTGTTCATGCCACCTCAGCCATGTTTTGCAAGCTCCAAAATGCAGAAGCTCCTTCTGCGTTTTTATTATAAAACTCAGTTTGGGGAGGCGTTCAAAAAGCCTTAGAGAGACACCATCAATTACCACACAGATCATAACCCCATAGTTGCACACATGTTTTGCTTAACCACCTAAATAGTTGTGGAAATAAATTATGCATCGGTTATTGGAGGTTAGGATGACATTTGAACATGCAATTCTGCAACTCACCACTGCACAGGCTGACAGACATATTACAGGAAACAACAATAAAAGGATAGTTGTGAATCCATTACTTAAAGGAATAAATAATTCAGCAGATTCTAATATGCTACATTATTAGATGCAACTGCAGGACATTTAGAGGACATTGTCAAAGGCTTTACTTACAGGTCTGCAAAAGGAACCATGCCAGAACCATGGTAATCATCTATCGCAAAAGATCGGGAAGCAATAAGGCTTCTTGCAGCAAAATATTCTTCTACAGCAAAAAATTTAGCGTTAAGCTTTGCAAAATCCAATATGGGCAGAATATTCTCTTTCCAATCCTCATACATTAGAGCTTTGTCCTCTTGCACTATCTGCCTAGAGATCAGAAAATTTTCATCAAAGAAACAGCAGATGAAAATTCAAACTTTCTCTTGCATTTTTTTTTTACACAAATCAATTTGAGCAGTCAATTTGTAATTAATGCAACGCCATGATCAACGGGCATTGTTCTATACGACCAAACAACAATCATAATTACCTCGTGTAGCTCAGTCCCCCTCAAGAGCTCGTCTACTTCATTCAGAGTCCACACCAATGGCAGGCACTCTTGGTGAGGAAAGAGCTGAAGGTAGCCAGCCCAGGGTGACTCCTCACCCAAGCTTCTCTCATACATCAGAGCCACTGCTAGTCCCAGATTACCATCCAAACCAGCGTCCTCTATCATTTGACTCGCCCCACTAGTCTTCATCGTCAGGCAAGCATCCTTTGGTATTCTGGCAACAATATCGCCTTGCTCCAATTGGCACAAAGCTCTCACCGCAATCCCATTTTCTGGATCGTCTACGAACTCCAGGCCATCGCTGAGTTCTAAACCCCGGGATTTCATCCATCGCTTGAATGCCCTAAGCCGCCTATTCAAAGAAAGAGAGTGAGTTAAGTTACAGAAACCGTTAGTCACACTCACAGACACGATTGGAACCCATGGTCTGTTTGGAAAGGACTAAAAAAAAAACTGACAATAGGTAAGATTTAAGGATAGTGCTTTGTTCGGATTTTCTCGGAAAACGAGCGGGAAAAGGATAGCGTCGTAAGTAGGTGATACCTGGAGGTGGCCATGAAGAGAAGAGTCAGAGACTGGGAAACCCGGAAAGACGCGACCGGCGGGAGATTGAGCTAATTCATCTGATTCACTGAGGAATGATCCATTTTCAATTTTCGATTTTCAATTATTTGGTTTTGGGCTTTGTCCAAACAAATCATTTAGTTTTGGACCTTCTCGTTGAAAAGCTCAACTTCCGAATGGGCCGAAAGATGTCTATAACCCATACTCAGGCCCAATCGTTCCAGTTTTTGGTTTTGGTTGATCTATGGACTTGGCCGTTCAAGTTGTTTTCTTAAGTGTGTTTTTTCTGAATTTATGCTTTGTAATTTAGTCTACAGAAATTAAATAGAAATATATTTTAAGAGCATTATTCTTGAAGGAAAAGAAGCAACATCCATTTTTTTACCAAAAAGCAACATCCAATTTTTTTTACCGACAAAAGCAACATCCAATTTAAAAACATTGGAAGCAACATAGTTATTTCTTCAGGCCAAAAAAATAGTTTTTGGTCAATATTTGAATTAACATCTTCATTAATTATAATTAATTGAAATGTGACTGATGAACAAATTTTTGAAAAAAATATACTAATTAGTATTGATAAAAAATACACAATATATTAAGCATATTGTCTAGATTCAATCATTGGTTATATGTATAGAAAATATTTTGTTTAGAAAGATAAAACTCATTTCAATAATTTTTACATCTTGAAAAACTGAGCTCAGTAGGAGATATATTTAGTGCTAAAAAAAATATGCAACATAAGTAATACTGAAAAATTTAAATGTCTTCTAAAAATTTTTTATCCACAGCATTGGAGCCCTACTCCATGATTAGCAAATACTTTTCCTAATCACCATTTTGCCTGTAAAAAAAATCTCATGACACAAATTTTTCTAATGTTGAATTTGAAGTCCCACGGATTTCAAGGATCCTGGGGGCTATATAATTTTTTAACAAACACTAATGAAAAAATCACTTATTTTGCCCAAAAATATATATTTACATGATTTATTATTCTTAAATATATTATTAATTTTTTTGGCAAAAAAAGATATTATTAATTTTTAAACACTAATTATATGTAATTTAGAAACTAATATATTATTTTTTTTTATTTAAAATATTTTATAGTAATAATTATGATATCACCTTGTCAACTGCACTTGTCTTTATTTATTACATTTCGCTATAAGCCATCAAAATCAAAATTAAAATTAAAAAAAATGGAAAATCGAACGGAAAGCACAAAGGTAGGCTTAGGCCTTAGGCAATACTTAAGCGACAGTGACTACAACGAAGTCCCAAGTCTCAACATTGGACGGAGGCACACACAGATAAGAGGCTGACCGATATTCAAGGGGGCTGAGGTGAGTTCGCGTCACTGATTCTCTTCACTCCGTCTATGATTTCTAGGGTTTAATTTGTGTCCACTCTACAAATCCGTCTTCATTCTGTTTGGTTTTTGAAAAAAAGCTCACAATGGAAAAGGGTATGTTGTGTTGATTGCATGTTCACGATCCTCATTTATGTTCTTTACTTTTTTTTTTAATTTTCTCTGCAAAAAGTTGATGGTAAGGTTCTAAATTGGTTTTGCTTCTCCAGTATTTTTATTTTGTCGTTCATGGGATATTATTACTCGCTATTGTAGTGCACCCACGTTTTGTTCTCCTTTCGTTCAATCTATTTACTCTTGATTCGTCATTTATTGTTCTCTTTTAGCATTAGCAGCGGAATTGTTAAAAAAAATTTCATTTTTTTTTTATCTTTCAGTTAATTTGAAATTGGTGTTCTTCTCAGCCGTGAAAAAGTTAATTTTACCAACTTCTCTCAGGATATGTCCTGAACTTGCATATCTGTCAGTTTATGCTTGATTGCCGAGAGTAAACTACAAGATTCTAAACTTTTCATGTCCCAGGATTATTTTTTCAATACATGGCCACATCGCTTAACCCTTGCTATTATTTGTAATTCGTGTTGCGTGAAAGGATTAAAATGCAATTTGGATTTGCATTCTCACGGTTATATGTCATTGCTTTGGTCCTTATTGTTTAAGCTTGTTGCTTCGTTAATTACTGTCTCTCCAGACTTGTGCTGATCACTTCTTTAACTTTTAGTTACTACTTGGCATGCTGTTGTGTATGAATAGATCTGTTTATATGTGGGTTCTTTAATGTAATTTGTTTTTAAAGCACATGTGGCAATTAGCATGTTAACCTGCTCTCATTTAGTTTCCAAAATTGTCATGTCAGGTTTCGACTAGCAATTTTATATATATATAACCAATTGGCAACAGTGATAGGCATTATTTTGTCTATCAGACTAGTTTATGATTAAGTTTTATGTCTGCACTGGGTTTTCACTATGAGTGGTGCACCTAAGAGACCTCATGAAGAGACTGTTCATTCCTCAGCAAAGCACCCGCATGATGATCCGGGTTCATATTCCAAATTGTCTTCATCAGTTTCAAATGAGTATCATGTTCCTTATGATTTAGGTCAGGATTCAAGGGTGGCAAAGACACCCCGTATTGAATCTCGTGATGCAGATAGAAGATCTCCTCTCCATTCAGCATATCGGATCCCATCTTCTAATGATTTGCATGTAGATCATCCTGTCAATGCTGAAAACAGGATAGAATCAAGGGATTCCAAGGACATTAGAGACCCACGGGTTGAGAATCGTGATGTAAAGATGGAGAAGAAGGAATTGCACGGTGAGGCAAGGAGGGATTCTCAGAGTTCTAAAAGTGAGAAGGATGTACGTATTGAGGGAAGAGGAGATGACAACAAGGATGTCAGATATGACCGGGACAGTCATAATGATTCAAAAGGTGACATTAAGACGGAAAAGGATGGTTTTAGTGCTGTAAGTAGCCACTTGAATTGGAAAGAATCTAAAGAATACCATAGGGGAAAAAGATATTCTGACTCCCCCAGTGGGAATTTAGACTCCTGGCATATGCCACGTGGAAATTCACAAGGCCCTCTTGAGGTTGGGAAGGAGGGTTCAACAGCAGAAGAGAGAGATTATATGGAAGCTCATGAAGCTGTTGGGGAGAACAAAGTTGATCCAAAAGGTGAAGATAAATTTAAAGAGAAAGATAGAAAAAGAAAGGATGTGAAGCATCGGGATTGGGGGGAGAGGGAAAAAGAAAGAAATGAACGTAGAAGCAGTACACCAGTAATCAATACTAGTGGTGACAACAAAGAATCTGCCAAAGAAGATAGAGATGTTGAAAGATGGGATAGGGAAAGGAGAGATCTTCCTAAAGACAGAGAAAATTTAAAAGAAAGGGAAAAGGACCATGTTAAGAGGGAATCATGGAATGGAGTGGAGAAACAGGCTTCAAATAATGAGAAGGAGACTGGTGATGTATCAATTAAAATGGCAGAGCAAGAAAATGTCGTACCAGAGCAGAAGAAACAGAAAGATTTTGAAAGCTGGAAAAATGTTGATAGGGAGGCCAGAGAGAGGAGGAAAGAAAGGGATAATGATTTAGAAGGAGATAGACCTGAGAAGCGTATTAGGTGCCCTGACAAGGAATCAGATGATGGATGTGCTGATGGGGAAGGAGCAACAGAGAAGGAGAGGGAAGTCTATAATTATAGTGTTCAGCAGCGGAAGAGGATGCAACGATCAAGGGGAAGTCCTCAGGTGGCTAATCGTGAACCTCGTTTTAGATCCCGTGCTCAGGACACTGAAGGGTATTTTTCCCCATTATCTTGCATTTTTATTTTTTTGGAAACTTTATTATAAGTATCCTTTTCATTTCCAAAATCTTCTGAATTGCTTATAGATTGATATTAATTTATATTGTATGTTATTTGTATTAGCTAAAGCTTCACAGTCCAGTAAGAAGTTTCAAATGATTCTTTTTTTTTTTGCAGCTTTTTTTGTTTTTTTTTTCCCTTATTTCATTTGGGAGGACAGTAATTTTTATTTAAAAAAAATTTAAATTTATTCTTAACAGTGTGGCTTTGCAGTCAACAACTGATATCACGGGTCTTTTGCATTTGCAAGTCAAATGTGCGTAGGAATAATGACAAAAACTGCTTGAATTATTAGTGAACTTTATACAATTTAAATAACTCTTGTGGTAATATATTTAAAACACGATTTTCCCAGAATAAAAAAGTTCTTATTAATTATGTCATTTTGCTATCTTATATCTTGGACCTTTGATATAAGATAGCAAAATAAACTTACGATCCATGTAGTCAATCCCACTTAATGGGATAAGGCTAATGTTGTTGTATATTTTGGACCTTTGAATGAATAAGCTTATGCCTTGGAATTCATATACAGTTATTGGTATTTTATTGTAACATGAGTTCTACAGTATTTATATTTTTTAGTCTTTATATAAAAAAGGTGATTTATTGATGGTAAGGCATTGTTGATATAATTTTTGTCTCTAATCTGAAGAACCAGGTTTGCAAGAAGATGGACCATATTGAGCTTGTAGTTACTATTGAATCTTTTAGACAAACTAGCCTTGGAATATTGGGCAAGCTTTGATTCATCTTTCTTTCTTCCTCCCATATTCTTTGAACTTTGAAGCACCATATCTCTTATTTTGCATGGTATAAAAGTTTATTATTATGGATTTTGTTAATTGAATACTTTTATCTGTTTGGAAAGAAGTTCGTAGACTGAATCCTTCTTGTAGATTGTCCTGATAATTACTTTATGGTTCATTTATTTTCCAGGTCTCAAGGTATGCTGCCATATTTGGTTTACTTGCTTGAAGTTGTTTGGCTTGTCACAGTCTAACGAATATGTGCCTTCCTAAAGTAACACGGGTTTATCAGAAATTACTTCAGTTGACACACTGTCACATACAGTTTTGAGGAACAGTATCTTGATCAACATGGGTTTATCTTTTTGAGCTTCCCATTGTTAATTTGTTGTGTGCTACCATATGATGGTTAATTTTTGGTGCTTTTTATGAGAGGAGCTACATACCTTTTTCTAGACTATTCTTTGCATGTCCTCTATATATAAGTTTCTGGTATTTCAGGGAAAGTAGAAGTATCATCTGTTGTTTATAAAGTTGGTGAATGCATGCAAGAACTGATAAAGTTGTGGAAGGAATATGAATCATCTCAACTGGAAAAAAATGGTGAAAGCTCTAATAATGGTCCAACTCTTGAAATACGGATACCAGCTGAGCATGTTACTGCTACTAACCGCCAAGTAAGATCATAAAGCTTCATGTTATGGGTGACTTTTTATTTCTGGGCAGGGGGGAATTGGTGGTTATCTTCCCTATATTGAAGACTTATCCTCATTGTTGCTGACTTGCTTCCAAGAAATTTTTTTTCTTGTTTTATTTTGTTATCGCTGGTTTATTAGCTTTGTGAAATGTTGTACTTGTATCATCTAAGTTTGGATATACTAGTTATATGCTATAAGATGATCTAAGATAGTGATTTTGTGGTTGAGCATCACGTTCGTTGAGTGAAGATATTTCACATGTCTTCCCTTCCCTCTCTACTTTCTTTCAGTCTATCTTTTTCCAGTCCCTTTTTGTTCCAAAACCAAAAAGTTATTCCTTCTGGGTTTACCACTTGGGCCTGGTGACTTCTTATGCCATATGTGAAATCTAATGCATTTGTTGTAGCTGAGTAAAGCAAGTTTGTTTTAAAAGCTTTATGCTATGAATTTTATAAAGCATGGATGAATCAAAACTTTTATTTTGTTAAATATTAAGTATTTTATACCAATTCAAGTTAGTGTGAGTAGTAGAAACTCTTGTTCCTTAAGTGGTTAGGGGTTTATTTCCTAGCCTTTATGTATGGTGCAAGCCTAGTTACGAGAGGTCTATCTTTGCTCTTCATACCTTGGGGGATATTAATTCCTGCTGCTAGAAGAGAATACTTCTAGTCTACGATAAAAAATATTAAGTATTATGTAGTTGAAAATTGGGAAAAAAAAAAAAAGAATACTCTTGCATCACACTTAAAGTCTCAGATAGATGAAAGTGGGTATAAGGACATTTATAATGCTTCCTTGTCCAATGCCCTCCTTTTTTGCGTTGGAGAGGAGGGGTGTGGAGGGCGAGTGTTGAGTTGATGGGCTTTTCTGGGGAGATGGAAGTCTTTTATTTGTTTTTTTCCATTTTGTTACTATATATGTGCGGCATTGATGGCAAAAAATTTTAATGCATGTTTTTTTATTAATGCTATACCATGTGATACATTTAATTGATGTGTTCAGGTTAGAGGTGGCCAGCTATGGGGGACTGATGTGTACACATATGACTCAGATCTTGTTGCTGGTATGTATTGTTTAAAATATAATGGTGTTAACATCTAATTGCAAATTCCAGGAGGCTTAACGTTTTAAAATTTAAACTAGTATTGATGTTGCAGTTTTGTTGCGCAGTTCTCATGCATACAGGTTACTGTCGTCCAACAGCTTCACCACCTCCTGCTGCAATACAAGAGTTGTGTGCGGTCATTCGGGTGCTACCTCCACAAGATTGTATGTTCGTATAGCCCTATCATACATGTCATGAAGGGTTAGAAAAATGCCCTGTGGACTGTGGCTATATTTTCTAATCATATTTTGGTTATATTATTTATGAGAATATTTAAATCCTTCTGGTCTGCAAGAAAGAGATGAAATAAGTTTATGTTATTACATCTGTTTGCTTATATAGTGAATATTATATATCTTCTGGTTGACTTTTGGTTTTGCTGTTAAGTACCTTAAGAAGCAGTCCTATTTAGTTGTTCTTTTCAGATGTCTAGAATGTTGAAATCATTAAAAATGAAGATGAAAATATTATGCTAAACTTAACTCTAATAGACTAGTATGAAAATATCAAGGGGAAAAAACAAGTGAAAAAATGGGGTATGAAGACAAGGTCAGAGTCTCGAGGAGAATTGGTGGAAGTTATTGTGTTTTTGTGCTTCTGAACAATCCCTGAGAGTGCTGTAGCAGCAGAAGAAAGTGATTGTAGGAAGGTGTGGAGGGGTAGGAGTAGGGGTAGGGAGGGAGGGAGGGAAAGAGAGGATGATGGGGCTAATGTTTCTAACATGACTGAATATCTTATCTTTCAAACATCTGAATTTTCTTGAGCTTATCTATATAAAATTTAACAATATGCTCTGTTGATTATCATGAACTAAAACTTAGAAACTATGACCTGATCACATCATTTTCAACTGAGAGCTAGTTAATGTACCAAAAATAGAGGAACTTGTATCTCAAATAGTTTTGGCTACTGCAACAAGTATACTTGAATTTTGTTAATTATGTATCCTTATGATTTGCTTGTAGTATTTATTTATTTATTTATCAATGTGCTTTTAGGGGGAAATAAGCCACAGTCCTCTTGGTCTTCCTTTTATCTTTTTCAGTTATGGATATTGCTGCCTCATTTAGAGCTTTATTTGGATAATGTAATGATTTTGGTTTCATAACAAATATTAGGTTATATTTCTACCCTAAGAAACAATGTTCGTTCCCGTGCTTGGGGTGCTGCAATTGGTTGTAGTTATCGAGTTGAGCGGTGTTGCATTGTGAAGGTAGTAACAAAATTACTGTAAACTTCTATTATGGTTGGCAATTTTTCCCCTCAAGTTATGTGATCGCTTAAGTCCATTCTCATCTACTTTTTATTCTTGTAATGTTATTTAGTTTAACATGTCTGTAACAAATATATTATCCTTTTTATCTCATTTATGCTTCCCATTTGTCTATTTGTTAGAGTTGCTGACTAGTTAACATTGTCAATTATTGATTGGTTTTCAGAAAGGAGGTGGAACTATTGATCTTGAACCTTGCCTTACACATACATCAACAGTTGAGCCCACCCTTGCTCCATTGGCTGTTGAGCGAACAATGACTACTAGGGCTGCAGCTTCGGTTTGTCCCTCATCTTACAATTCAAAACTTTTTGCTTTTAGATAATTTAGACTTATCACTATTTGGTCCGTGCGTTTTTTTTGTGCTGGTTATGTGATTTGATTTTGAAATCATTTCTTTTATTTGACAGTGTTCGGGTGTCACATGTTTGTTTCCTGATTTTTTGGTTCCATCTTCTCCTTATATTCTCCATTTAATTTTAGTTTTGTTTATTAGTTGACTTTTATAGTTGCTGAATTTGTGGGATTTAAGGCAGTCACTATGAATGTTCAAATCCCAATTTATGTAAAACATTATTCATTTGAATCAATGAGAAATCTAGCTCCAGAGCTGCCGACTTCTCTGGTCTGTCTCTTCACCAAAAGCTTATAACAGTTTTTGTGCTGTTTTGTTTTCATCTATGGGACATTTAGGCCTGTGGATTTGCATTTTTTTTTTCTGGTTATTCAGGCATTGTATATAAATTTTTTAGTTTACGATGGAGATCTAAGCAAGCATGGGAAACTCACCGCTGGAAACTAGATTGTAAGGAGGAAGAACCATGTCACTTTAAGCATCACAAGAATTACTTGTGGCTATCTAACATGGGACTCCATCAGTTTATAAATTAAACTTCTGGTTTTGGATTGTTTCATTCTTGACAAGCCTAAGAAGCAACAGTACTGCTGAGTTTGAGGTGTACTGTTATCAAATATTGCATGCATACTGTATGCCTACACAATTCATTCTAAAAATTGGTCAACTTGGCTTGGTGGGACCTGTTCTGAAAAATGTTTTGGTAAGTGCTGAAACATTCCAAAACATGCAAAATGACTGCAAATCATATGCAGACTGTGAGTACCTTCATTTGGAACAACCAATATACCAATCAGACCATGTCGAGGGCCCTTGAGCACCCTGACAACCAATTGTGCAGGGCAAGAAAAATACTCACCTGCAACCTTGGTTTAACCTTAGTGCCCTGTGGGATAGGTTCCCCCTGGATAGACTTACACATCTCAAATTAATATGAGAAAGGAACGGACAGACTGAGATGTCAAGAGTAAGAGGAAACGGCCTGAATATACATTAAAATTGTAAATAAATTGGCACTATTTGAAATAAACATATATTGTGTAATATGTTTAACTTTTACATGTATTTATAATATTTACTATTCTTTATAATATCCCACCATAACTGTATCCTAGAATTTCCAAAAATTTGTCCTATCTTTGTATTGTATTGTTTTAAATATAGAACTTACTCCTATATGTGCTACTTAGAGTAGAGCAATTTTTATTTTTGGGCTTGAAAAATTCTGCATTAATCTGCTGTCTCAGATTGCATCATTGTTGTTTTTTTTTTCTTTTTTTCTGCTAAAATTTTGGGGGGTTGGGCTAGTGGATGCTAATTTTTTTTTTTTTTCCTTTACTGGTTCTCTTATGCGTTTAGCAGAAATTTGCTTCTTCATGTGGAAAAAGTGATGACAATTGTAATAGTTTAGTAGAAATTCGCTTTGTCATGGGCAAGCAGATGCAAATGTGTTTTTTCCCCGTTTTTGATAACAATTGTAAGAATTTTGTATTTACCTTCATCAAAGCCAGGGATTTGTGTTGTTTTACCAGCTTTAAAAACTTGATGGGCAGCTACTGACAACGGGAAATCATTATGCATGACATGGAAAGACCACTCTCCATGTTCTCTCCACCCATCCAACAATGGGCTAAATGTTGCTGAACTGACCTCCTTTTTCCAATCCTTCTGTATTTTGATTATTGATTTCAGCTATTTTTCTTTGTTTTTCTAAATTCTCGTTAAGTTCTGGAGAAGATCTGCAATCTTGGTGGAACAGATTCGAGAATGTTTGAGGCAATCTAGTATTATGCTACTATTTTCATTAAGTTGTATTTAGCCTGTCTGCTGTGTTTTGGTTAAAAATTTAGACGTCTTCTTTAGTCATATTAAACTTGACGTTTGTCTGACTGATGGTAGCCAATACAATATTGTGTTTCCTAAATGCTGTACATTTTTGTGATTCTAATTATATTTCTGTTCGTAAGAGTTGGGAGAAATAGTTAGAAAAGATTGTTTTTAACATTTTTTCCTTGATCACAATGTTACGTAATCCAAAACTGATTAAAAGAACATAGATGGGATCGCTCATATTCTACATTACCATCTTACCTGGTGTCCCCTTATTCTTCAGAATGCATTGCGTCAGCAAAGATTTGTTCGAGAAGTCACCATACAGTACAACCTCTGCAATGAGCCTTGGTATGTTGGCTATGGTCTCCAATCTTTTTTTTGGTTATCTAATATTTTGATATTGCTAAAAGCATGGTAATATATTTAAATGCCTATCATAAATATAATACTTGATGTTTAATCAAACACAGAATATTGTACATGCATCTTTTCACATTAGAGATTTGATGATTAATTTTGCATCTGAATTCTATATGATTTGCCTTTCCTTGTGATGAGGACCTTGTCAACTTAAAAGCTTAGGCCCAGTTTAGTTTGCTGTAGTGCAGTGAAATGGAAAGTAATCAGCCAAAGATTCCATCAATGTAGTGTTTGGTATTAAAAGAATTGGATTCCATTCTTAATTCCCTATGGAAACCAGCTCCAAGAAATTATTCCATCAATTTGTTGATGGAATGTTACTGTTCATGTTGGAAACCATGATGAAATTTCAAAATCGCCCAACCTATATGATTTTGTATTGTAAGAAAAAATATTTTTAGGGATATTCCAGTCATTTTAACTTTGTCTCCATCCCTATCTTATTTCTATTATACCAAACATTATTAGGAGAAGTAATCTTGTTCTTTTTTATGCCTACCAAACATTATTTTCCTATAGTTATTTCCATTCCATTCCCATCTCCATTCTATTAAAAATTTTTCCTTCAAACCAAACAGGGCCTACACTTTTTGTTGAAGTGGTTCTTGACATAATACCAGAACGCTATGACCTAAGTTACTTTGGTTGGGAGTTCATGCTTGCTAAACCCTATTCTCTCACTTAAAATTATATGCATAAGGTGCAGGCTTGTGCTTTTTCACACTTCTAGTTCAATGAGTTTTCATGTGAGGAGTACTATAGATATTAATTTAAACTAATGTTGGGCCTTAATAATTTTTGCTTTTGAGTTGAAGTGGTCCTTGAATGCTTCCTCACCTCCTAGTCACCCTACTACTCGAATAACAAATATGCCTGCAATTCCCATTTCGAGGGCTGGGGTAGGGAGTTTGTTGTGATGCCTTGGATGGGTAAATCTATGAAGTTTAGTCTATGGTATACATCTGTCTGGAATAAATGCATTCTGCAGTTTTGTCTTGTTCTTTTTATTATTGTCGTATTTCTGACTCTTAATAAAATACAAGATGTAACACATCTACTTTTGTATCTTATTTCATTTCTCTTTTGCTCATCAAAGTTCTGTTGATATTCATCAGGATCAAGTACAGCATAAGCATTGTTGCTGACAAGGGTCTGAAGAAGTCACTCTATACATCTGCTCGTTTGAAGAAGGGAGAAGTTTTGTATCTGGAGACACATTCACGCAGGTATTTTTTGCATCACAGTTCCTCTCCTACATGAGTGATTCCTATAGGTTTGGGTGCCTTTCTTAGACTTATGAGCGCATTGCTTGGATATTAAATGTGGCACGTGACAATAATGTGCTTATACTTATGGAACCAAATAGGATCCTTAATATTTTTTTTCAATGAAAATAGATGCTTGAGGCTTTGAGCAATATTTCAGTGCTTTTAGTATATTACTATTTATTGTTATTAAGTTTTTTCAAGACAATGACTGTCTAATCTATGGAATTCAAGGAGTCCATGGCGGTAATCCTGAAAGGTGTACAGTCTGAGTTTTTGAAGTCATGAAGACTCTTCCTACTGATTTTTTCCCCTAATTATGAGTCAATTTCTTGTAGATATGAGCTTTGCTTTACTGGAGAGAAAATGGTCAAAACAACACCAGCAACTCAATCGCATGACCCAGACGTAGAGAAGTCTCAAAATCACCACCCTTATTCTGCAAATGGTGATAAATCTGACAGTGACAATGTTATGATTGATGTATTTCGATGGTCTCGCTGTAAGAAGCCTCTGCCACAGAAACTAATGCGTACGGTTGGGATCCCTCTGCCCCCTGAACATGTGGAGGTACGTTCAAATCACGTGTTATTTATTTTCACCTGCATTTAGATAATGTATGTTGAATTCTCTTCTCAATGGTTGGAAACTCTACAATTTTTGGAAATTTGCAGTTGCATCTACTGGTTTAGTTTTAGTTAGTATGCAGTTTGCTTGCTCTGTCACTCCTATTATGAGCCAAATTGTTAAACTTATTGGTTTTCATGCGATTGAATGTTAGTAACTTGTAAGTTCTGTATTTCATACATTCTCTTGATCCTTTTTTCTCCTGTGTCCCAAGACCCTTTTTCCTTTATTTTCTTGTTTTATGTGCAAACTGTATAGTATGTAATTCCTTGCCTCTGTTTATTTGTCCTGTTTCTACATTGCTGCTTGGTTATTATAATCACAATGTGGTATGAATTAATTGCACAATACAAATGGATGCCTTTTTAGTTCTAAATGATTGAAATTTTGCCCTTTGTGATTAGGTATTGGAGGAGAATTTGGACTGGGAAGATCTACAGTGGTCACAGACTGGTGTCTGGGTTGCAGGGAAGGAATATGCCCTTGCACGGGTGCATTTCTTGTCCATGCATTAGTTCATATTTTTACCTGTCTCCTTTTTTTTTTAAAAAAAAATTTCCTTTTTCAGATGGGGTGGGAAATTGGGATGATCTTATATACTAATATGAAATACAAATTATGTATCTAGAACTCTTTATGCTGTTGTGATTTATAGGGCATAGTTGTTGGTATTTCTTCTGAGAGCATTACATGGTGTAATTTGTTTTTGTATTTATTTCTAGTTATCCGTGAATATGGCCATTATTGCTGTTGCTCTAATTTGTTCCATAATTCATGGGTTGAAATACCAGAAATTGGGGGCATTGCCACCATGGACCAAGAAGAGGAAGAATAATACTCCCTTTATTCCATTTTATATGTTATTTTAGAAAATTTTGAAAATTTCAAATTATCTATTATTTTACATTATTAATGAAGCAATAACTATTTTTGTTGTTATTTTTTTCTTCATAAAAAATAGTAATAAATAGAATACAAGTTTTTTTGAATATTTAAGATTAATATTTTGATAAAATATTATTAAATTATATTATAATTTAAATTATTTAATATTATTTAGTGATCTGTATAAAAAAATTTTAAAAAGATGTAGAATGAGACAAAGGGAGTAAATACTAGTGTAAAGCCCTTTTATGTTTTTTTGGGTAAGGTCGGCAGTCATTTGTGTAAGCGTACGGGGCACACGTTCATTGGACTGCTGAGATGAGCTTTTTTGAATTTATTTGGACTAATTAAAAGAGCTAATAATCACCGTGCTTGACACCCTATAGGCATCGGAAATTGTGAACAAAGTATTGATGGTGATTATTGCAGACGGTAAAACGGAAAGGTTTAAAGAAAAACTAGGCTCCTGTGCATATATTTTTGTCTAGTCTTACTCTGGAATAGGCTTCTGAGCATAGATGTTTTTTTTAGTCTTAATTAACTCTGGAATTGTGATACTCTCTCCAAATTTTAATATAAGTTTCTTTTATTCAAATTACAACAAGAATAAAAATTAAGATTAGTTATTTTAATATTTTAAAAAATTATGTCTTTTTAAAACTATTCCTATTAAAAAAAGTTTTTGAATTAAATCAGAACATTTTTTGATAATATATAATAAATATTACATCAAATTCTAAAAAAAAATTATATTTAGGATACGAGGAGTATTTCAGTTTTGGTCTATTTTCCCATCGTTTTGGTCCTTTCTCCTGTGGCAGAAAGGGTGGAAGATAAAGCACAGTTTATTGTAATCGGGTAATGAAGGAAAGTGCGTTTTATAGATCATTTTTTATTTTCTGAATACACAAATTAGAAACAGTAGATCCTGCCCTTGGATCTTTTCCACAGCAATTAATCCTATCGAAGGAGTTACGAGTTAGTGAAGATAGCTTTGAATGGACTAGAATAAGAAATGAATAGCACTAAAATATAATTGCTATATTACGTTGGATTTGAAACTTACTTAAAGATATCGTCTATTAAGACTTGATGAATAGTTAAGTAATTTTACTTGCTATATGATCTATCCTATGGGGAAAATGTCAAATACACAACTCAAGTCGCTTGCCAAGCTCTCATCAAAGTAGTAGATCCTATTTTATGGTCGCCTTACCCAAATGCGGTACCTATCATAAGATTGCAGGAACATAGACATCATGCATTAGTCATCTTCTTAATCGAATAAAAATTTAATATAAACACCCATTACATTTCTTTATTGACAAAAACATGAAGGGCCTAAACAGAAGTTCAACTTGACACAAAAATATTCATTGACCTTAACATCATGTGGTAACATGATTAAGAGGGTCCTCAGTTGCCTGCAGAATTACAGATGATTAAGTTCGACAGCCTTCGGCAACAAACCTAAAAGTCGAGTCACTAGACATCAGTCATGTTATTTCTACTGCTCGAAGAGTCACCAATCGTTCCATTTATTCAAAAAGTCATCCCACATGGCTGTAGCAATTGAATCCCGTAATGAGAAAGCAAGTTGTTCTTCCATTGACGAAATGAACTGGACACCAGGAAGTTCATCATCGACATCTGACAGGTCATCCACTGGTGTTTCTCCGACAGTTTTGAATAACCAATCATTTCCATCCTGGTGGCGTATGAAATTATGCAGAACACATGCAGCTATGACAATGTCCCTCTGAACATGAAAAGAATACTGGGGAGCGAGTTTGAGAATTGGAAACCTAGTTTTTAACACATTGAATGACCTCCCTATAGCATTCCTCAGACAACTGTGCCTGTGATTGAATAGCTCCTTTGCATTTCTGGGTAATTGATTAGCACCTCTATACTCATAATAGTGGTACCGAACCCCTTGAAAAGGAGCAATAAACCCTCCCATATTTGAGTATCCCATATCAACAAGGTAATATTTTCCTGTAGCAGATCCAATGAAAATAAATCAGGGATGATAGTTTTACTTAAACTACACGTTATATGGAAACATACAACCATCAAACCTTCAGGAATTTGGGGGAAATTCTGATCTGGGTCATCAAGGACTGCCCTTAACACACGTGAATCAGTAACAGATCCTTCCCAACCAGGATAGATGAATATGAATTGTAGGTCAAATGTGCAAGCTGCCAGCACATTTTGAGACAGTAAGCCTTTCTTATTACGGAATCGAGATTGATCCTTGGCTGGGACGTGTGCAGGAATGTGCATGCCATCAATCACTCCAATACAATCCTGAATTAAGAGGTCATATAGTGATACAGGCAATGAAACAATGGAGAAAACTTGAATAGGGAATAACGAAGAAGATGAAGCCTAGTTATCATACAAACCTTGAAATAAGGGTTAAATCTATTGCTACTGAGAATTTCTGGAGATGTGGTGGTTTGAGGAGGTTGCAAGAATTCACGTGACAGAGACTTAATAGCCTTCAACACATTATTAAAATGTCTGCTAATGGTTTCACCAGAGTGCTGATACCGCTCTTGAATCACTCTATTGCGTTCATTATGGCCAATGATGTTTAAGAATATTGCCAGCTGCTCCTCTATCATTACACCAGAAGTATCACGCAACAGAGATCTTAAACGGAGAATGTCACACAACTTGTTAAATACATGTTTGTCCATCCGCAACATTTCCCGACTAAAGTCATCATGTGCATTCAGCATTTCAGTCATAAATCCACATCTTCTTCTAGGTGATAAACTACGGCAAGGTTGTTTGGTTATACAGTTATAGTAATAGTAGCCAGCAGCTGCTGCAACTAGCTCCATCTCATTCAATTCTAAGTCAATGTCATCCATGCTGATCGATGTATCTGTAAAGATAAACCTCAAGGGTGCGAATGGTTCAAGATAATATTTTTCTTATATATCCAAGTCAATGGCTTTAGAAAGTTTCCCAAACAATACATAAAAGGATATGTCAAACAACGTTTCTACTAAAAACTGCTATTTCAGCATTCAAAATTTCAGATTGTTAAAACTAACAGTGATGTAGGCATAAATTAGATTAATCACTACCATAATTTTCTTGCGCTAAATTTGATTTTACAAAAGTATAGGACCATATTTTCAATAAAAAGAGCCAGTTTTCCAAACATTTCAAAAAGAGGGAACACCACACTTGTGCTGCAACCACAGCAATCTTTTTTCACTCTTAAGAGAGATAAAAATCTCTCGACCAGTAGGATTCTCAAATAAATCCAAAGCAAGAAAGTAGATCCGTTCATCAACACCTTGCATCTCATCCAATACTTTAATGCATTTGCTTATAGAGAACCGGTCCTCATTCTTCATAATTGCATTTGCTCTCATCTTTGAAACAGCTGCTATTTCCAGCATAGCATCTACTATAGCATCCCCAGTAGCTTTGCGACTTCTCTTCCGGCGACCAGAACTAGATGGCACACCAGCCTGACGCTTGTGTCCATCTAACATGTGCAAATCATCCCCAGAGCCTGAAGATGCATCCTCCTCTCCAAAATTCATTGGCACTGCATGATCAGTTTATATGCCTTAGATCTCATTGCATAGCAAAAATTTTAATTCCGTTAGACACTTAGATTTCCACCTTCCAACGAAAACAGTAAAAGACAGGTAATCTAAAGCCAACAAAGAAATTTGAAACACACGAAGCACATCAGATAGCAGAACAGCAAAATAATCAACCATATAGTAGTTAATGTATGCTCTCGACAGGTATGCAACTCTAAACCATGCACGACCACCTAAACATTCTAAAGAAAAAGAACATTCTTCCTTCCTTTTTTTTTCCTTTCCTCCAAGACACTTTATTGGAGAAAGAAGAATGCCCAATAATCAGACAGCTATTGAAAAACTAAATCTACCACCTATACCCAAACATTAGTGAATTATTCAGTTCCTTCTTGATCAGTTAAAACGCCAAGCAATACTTCAAAAAAGGTTGAAAAATATAAGCATAGCCGGAAAACCCACTTAATCAAACTCTATACCCAAATGTACTAAACAAGAAAAAACCTCTTTTTGACAAAAAAGGCACGAATCAAATAAGCAAAGCTCGCGAGTAAATGGACAAAACATCAGCAAACTAAAATTCAATCATCCAGCATGTTCATTATTCGCCACCGGGATACGATCATCTTGAACAGGAACTACAGAGTCGAATCATCGAGAGAAAAGGTGAAAATTTTACATCAATCTCGTCAAAATTTCTAGAAATGAATCAGAAGCGAGAATACAGAGACATCTAGTAGAAAGAAGAAGTGGAAACTCACCGTCGGCTTTACAGGGTGAGAAATTTCCTTGAATGAAGCTCTACGAATTTCTCGAATCAGAAATAGAGTGAGGAAACGGGTGATATCGGGATTCGGGGTTTAGGGCTTAGGAGCGTATCAGATGGCTAATTACATTACAGGGAGCTTGTTTTTTTTTTTTTTTCAACAATTACAGTCAGCTTTTGATTTATTTATTCGGCTTTAAAGGGTTAGATTTTAATATTTTTAATGATTATTTTATTTAAAGTTTATAAACAAAATTTCCTTTTAGTTTATATTTTATTTTTACATTAAATTTTAAATATTTATATTTATATACATATTTTAAAAACTAAGTTATATTATGAATAAATTATAAATAATATGATTTATTATGAAATTCGTGCAATGTACAAAGTTAGCTTAATCTAAATAAATAAATTATAGGTAAAGATCAAAATAATATATGATATCATTCTTTTTACATAGAAAAGGATTAAAATTGTATTCAATTATTTTTATGAAAAGTGCATAATTTAATTAAAAATTAGACATGTTTCCCATATATTGTATAGAATGTGAAAAATGAGTTATAATATTCATAATTGCAAATAGTTCAAACTACTATAAATCTTATCATATATAGATATATTTTTTTATAAATGAAACCTGAAGAATGACTTACATTTTTTTTTTGAACCAACACCAATTGAAAAAACTACCTATAAGACTTAAATTTATAAATAATGTAATTTATTATGAATTTTAAATTTTATTATATATATTGATATATTGATTGTGTATAATTATTTATAAAAAAGGTATGTCTCATGTTTTTATCATATAATTATATTTTAATATCAGTATTTTACCTTCAATTTTGCATTTTTCTTTGATATTAAAATATAAAAAATTAAATAACTAGTATATCTTGGTTTGTTTAGTAATTTGAACTTAGACAAATATATCTAATTTTTTTCCAAAAAATATAATTAATTTAAACTTAATTAGGAAAAACATTTGCAGAAAATTTTGGGCCATATCCTAACTTTTTAAAAATAAAAATCATTATCAGTATATCAATATAATCAAATATAAAAAGTGTAACGATCCAATTAATAAAAAATTTTATAGTTTTTTATAATCAAATTTTAATTAAAAAATCCAAATAAGTACACATTCAAGTCTCATACTTAAAACCATTAATTAAGTTAATACAACCCCAACCCTGTTGAATTGCTGAATGAACTTTTTTCTTTGGCTAAATAAATGAACTTTTATAGTTGATTGTTAGTACATGTAACTAGTCTGGTGGTTTTCATGATGACGAATGGTCAACAAGAAAACAAAATGATTGGGCTAAGGCCCATAGCTTCTATTAGGATCCATAAGCCATGGGCTTCGTTAAATATTTTTTACTTGTTTCCAATTGGACTTTATATTGCGAGTTTGATGTTTGAGTCTGACTTAAACTGGTCTAATATTAAGTCCAGTCGAGTTACTTTTAATTTCGTTATAAATTATAAAATAACATTTGAAAAAATAAAATGTTAAATTATTCCCCCAAAAAATTAAAAATTTTTATACACTTCTATAAATTTAAAAAAAAAAATAGTAAGGCTAGACCTAACCATGTGATCTAGCTTGATTAGCAACATTTTTTTTTTATATGATCCAACCTAACTTGGTGTGTATAGACTATAGACCACTAGACATATTGATCACCCACCCTTAACTTATACATATTAGTTGCAGATTTTATTTGAAAAATAAAAAGTAAATCATGAGATATACAAAATCACAGATAACAATATCCATAGAAGTAATTAGGATGAGTTTACCACAAACAAAAAAAGAGTAATTAGGATGACCCATAATTGAAATTTCAATCTATGAACAACTTTATACATAATGGTTAGTTCTGCCAGAAAAATGGCATCAATATTTACATATGGGTAAGCTTTTTTATTCCAACTCTGGTCTAAGAATTCTACCTAGATATTGGACATCATTCCCAATAAAGGCATTCTGACATCAATCAAACTTCGATATAAATCCTGGATTCTTCCCTCTATAACATTAACACCATCCTCTAATTCCCTCAAACTTCTCTTTAATCCCTCAATCTCAATACCAGTAGAATTAACCTCCTTTTCCCTCTTACCCTTTATCTCTTTCTTCAAGTCCATAGCTTCATACACTGTCTGCTTCAACTCACTCATCATCATCATCATGAAATTCCCACTTCTTTTTTTCCTCAGCTTCTGAATTCTTTCCGCTTGCTCTGACAGTTCCTGCAACAATCTCAGCCAGGAAGAACTCGTAGGCTCATGATCATCACGAGATTTCATCTCAATTGATAATTGCCTTTTGGAATCAAAAGACAAGCCAAGCTCCAGAAATCTGCATGCCATCAAGGCCATAGCTTCAGACCCACATATCACCTCACTCAACTCTGATTCATACTCTTGACTTAGTTTTCGCCTCAACATTCTTCTAATTAGACACGAACCTCGCTTACCCATTACTCTGAATTTTCTTTCAAAAAACTTAGCATATCTCTAAGGATCTATTTGGTTGGGATTTATTAGGGAGATTTTAAGAGGAGGGGAGGAAATTGGAGGGGATTAAATCATCTTCCCTTTTTTGATTCTTAAAATTGAAGAGGATTTAATTCCCTCAAATTCTCTCTCTCATTTCTTTGTTGCTTCCCCCAATTTAGAAGTTTTTGGAGGGGATTGAGTTTTTCAATCCCTTTTAATTTCTTTCTAAACCAAACAAAATTTCATTAAGATCCCTCAAATTTCCTTCCTTTCAATCTCTTCGGTTGAACCAAACAAAGCCTAAACAAAGCCTAAGTGATCCAGTGCCCGGTGTAGTAATATTTCATTTGGCTTGGCACCACCATGACAATCAACCGAGCGAGCCACCAATCTCAACGCATTCACAAATTTCTTAATCATGTCTATTTTCTCCATGAAGTAATTGCAAGCATCAAGAATGTCCACGTTGGTTTCGAGACACTCCTCGAGGGCTCTGCAATCCAATGCTTCATAATCTCTGTGAGGAATTTTCACAAACACGTCCAGGGCAGTTCTCTGAGCAGTGATGGAGACGTCAAGCAGTTGGATTAACCAATTGGCACAGGAGAATTTGGGTTGATCATGAGGGAATTGTGAGAGAAGGGTACTGAGCTCCGCCGTGAGTTGCTCGTCGAATGGAGATTTTATGGGCAAGGGGGCCACCGCCGCTGTTGCCCTCGATTGAATCCGCCGCGAGGGGAGGAGGCTCCTTAGCAAAGTTGATGGGGCCCTCATTGCTGTATGCTCTGTATCTCTAGTGAGTTTGCGAGACACCGAAAGTGGTGCACAAACAGGGTCTTATATAGAGAGCAATTATATGAATTAGATAAAATTTAAATAAAAATTACTCATTCTTACGCAGATTAAAAATTAAAATTAAAATTAATTAATTACCTTAATTTCTCCAAAAATTTTAATATTTTTCCAAAACTACTCTTATTTAATTTCTCTCTCTTTCTCTTTGAATATATTAAATAAGGACATTTTTTTGAAAATGTATAATAAATACTACCTCATATATTATAAATGGTCTTATATTTAGAATCATAATAAAAGATCTTATATATATGACCGGAGATAATATTAAGTATATATTGATGGACAAAAAAATTGTCACCTAATATTAGAAAAAATCTAATACATCATTGTTTGGGAAGCTGACCTAGTATCTTATAGGTTAAAAGTATTATATTAGCTGTGATTAATATGGTTAAGGTAAAATAAAATCCAGTTTAGTAATCTCTACCTTTTAAAAAAATTAAGTCTTCAATTATCGATCAAATAATATTTTAGTACTAAAAAAAAGTACACATAATTCATTAAAGCTGAATAACAATAAAAGACACTATTGCCAAAAGAAAAAAAAACAAATGAAGCAATGTTTTTAATTATATAAAAAAATATCTAAATTATAAGTTAACTCATTAAACACTAGTGTAGTAAGAAAGGAAGATTTTTGTATTTTATTCTGTTAAAATAAAAGCATGTTCATTATCTGTTTTGTATGAATGGTATACGTGTATTTTTCTTTGAAATAAAGTATTTTTGGGCCTTAAGAATTTTCAAAATTTTCAAATTAGTGCCTGTATTTTCATTTTTAGTAAATGATTTTCTATAATTTGATATCATTAATAAGATGGGCCTTCTAGTGATACCTGAGATTTTAAAAATCAGACCGGACATCAAATCATAAATGTCACCGAATCATGATTTTTACGGTTCAATCGATTGAACTGGTGGTTGAACTGGTGATGTAATAATTATGTAAAAAAATTATATTATATATAATAAAAATATATATAACAAATAAAATCACATCTTCTATTATATAATCACATTAATTGATTAAAATTATACAAAATTTTGATATATGAAAGAATCATAATAGATAAACTTATACATTACATTAAATTTGTTAAATGCTTCAAAAATTCATAATGTATTATATTAGTTTATACTCTCTCAATCCCATATTATAAGGTAATTAGTAAAAATTTTGTCTCATATTATAATGTAATATGAACTTATTTGTCATTTTTGTTCCACATTAATTTAATGTCTAAAAATGATTTTTTTAAGTAATGAAAATGAGGAGTGTTAATAATATTTAATAGGAATAAAAAAGGTTTTTTTTTTCATTTTTAATATTGTAAAATAATAATATTTAATTAATTTCTAAATTAAGAAAAAACATATATAAAAAGCTGTCTAGTTCTCTTGGAACCGTTCCAATTTCCAGCTCAAAGCCGATTTCCTACTCAATTACCAACTCGATCCGTCTCAATCACAGAAATGACTCAAACCATCAAAATGAGCCTTTGCAGTCTCCGGGTGGCAGTTCAGTTAGTTCGACCGTCCAGTCGGGTTCAGGTTTGAAAACACTGGTAATACCATTAAAATAGCCTGATGTTGCCATTAAAATGGGTTGATTGGATTATTTTGAACTAATTGGACTATTTTGATGTGACTGTTAAATGGACTGATTGAATATTTTAATAACTACTCAGCCTTCAAAATAGTTTAGTCAGCAAATTTTAACTCTCATAGCAATCCACTTTAATGGTGTTATTGCCACAACAGAAAATTGAAACATTAAATTACTGGGTTATTGAAACCTTAAGATTTATCTTATTAATGATATCAAACTATAAAGAGTTATTTGTACAAAATAAAAATACAAAGACCAATTTAAAAATTTTGAAAAACCTTCATAATCAAAGCATGATTTATCCCTTTTTCTTTTTGACATTAATATTCTTTTTGGATTGACTGGACTAGCACAGGCTCCATTTAAGACTGAAATATTCTTAAAATTAGAAGTAACAGGCATATAATATATTTATCAATTTCATTTTATTTATTATTTTACAGATTTTTAAATGTTACATTTGATTTGTTATCTTAAAAAACTAATGAAGAATTAATTTTTTAATTATATTCTTGAACAATTAATAATATGTATTTTTTTATAATTTAATGCTTAGTAGAAAATTAATAATTAAGAATAATTTGATAAAATTATATCATCCATTTTACTATATTATTTATTATTTTTCTTAATTTTTAATTTGAAACATTACAGGACGGATACTAGAACTGGCAATTCGGGCCGGGTCAAAAAGCCCGAATTGTCAAATGGGCTCGTGCATAAAGTCTGAGCTTGTATGGCACAGGCCCACGGGTCCGTATATTTTTAAAAATTATTTTTCATGTTTTTTTAAAGAAATTTTTTTATGTAATTTTTTAAATTAATATAACTAATTATCACAGTCATTCACAAAAAAATCAACATAATATTTAAATTTTATAATTTATACATCATTAATTAATAAAATAATATATTTTTTAATATTTTAAATAAAATAAAAAATAAAAAACGGGTCAATCGGATTGGCCCGCCATGGATCGAGCCTAAAAAACTTATTTTTCCTTTAGGCCTCTAATTTTAAAGTCCGAGCTACTTATTTTATCAAACTATCCATGCTGATCCATCCAGATCCATTTTGGTGGCGCTAACGGATACATTGGAAGGGTGTATAAATGAGGGAGAACCGTAGAAGACGTGGCAAACATGGAAGGTTGGGGTGTAATGTAGGACCCACACAAGATACCTTTTGAGGAACGAGTGGAAGCAAATGATTCGGGAGGTGACGGTGAAGGCTGTACTGAGAGTGCGTGGCCTCACCCGTGAAGAACCACGTGGCACGAGCCAGAGGCTATGTGGGACCCTCTCTGGCTTCATGCGTCACGGCCATTGGGCCACATGCCTTCCTTTCAATTGTTGGGACACCACCACCATAACTAATTTGCTGCTTTCCCAGTCCGACAACTCCACTCACTATTGAATTGGCTGAAAGGTACACACCCGTTTGGTTTGAAGGAAAGTTTTGTTTTTTTGGTAAGATTTGAAGGAAAGATTTTAGTGTAATAGGAATGGGAATGAATATGAGAATGGAATGAAAATAAATATAAAAGAATAATGTTTGTATGATAAAAATAAGTTAGAAATAAAAAAAATAGCTAAAAAGACTTAAATATCCCCCAAAAAAATTTCTTATAATACAAAATCATATATGTTAGACAATTTTGAAATTTCATCATGAATTCCAACATGATGAGTAGCATCCCATCAACAAAATTGATGGAATAATTTCTTGGAGCTGGTTTCCAATATGGAATCAAGTATCGAATCCATTTTTTTTTTCTATCTCAAACACCACATTGATGGAATCCTTTGCTAATTCTCTATCCATTTTACTATATTACCGCACACTGAACTGGGACTTAAATGTTTGAGGCGCAAGTTTTTTTATTTTTTTCATAGTCAGGCTAACTTTTGAAATTTAATTTACATAAAATTTTATTTAAAAAAAAGAAAACAAATGTTTAAAATAAAGAAATAATAAATATATTAATATATGAATTTTATGGATAATTATATTTTCAAATATATGAATAAAAAAAAATTAAATGCATTTTATCACGTATTGCACTGAATTAAAATATAATTTTATTGTATGTATATCGATTATTGATTTAATTTAAATAAATAGGCTAAAAAGACGTGGATGAATATGGAATAAAAGGGTTGGTGTCACTTTGGGACTGTCCAGTCCACGTAGCATCAGGCCGAAAACTCTCCACGTAGCATAGAGACAGGAATCCAACATTGGGTCGCGTTGTTTCTCACTCGCTCTCTTCTCTCGGCCACGTTTCCATTGTGTTGAGTTCATGTTTAACAGTTTAAAGTTACTATGGGCTGTTTGACAGTATTTTCTATTTTTTTGTTCTCAAAATAATTTTGTAAAACTGTTTTTTAGAAAGTTTTGAAAATAAGAAAATAAAAAAATCTATTTGAATAGTTGTTTTCAAAATCATAACTAGTGAGTGATATATGAGTTATTCAAAATTTATAACTTTATCATTAGTGAGGTGGATGTTTTTCACCTTTTCTTGTGTTTTTCAGAACAAAAACTACAAAACATCTTAAAATTATTCTGCGTTTTCTGTTCTTTTATTTTTCTGTTTTCCAAAATAATTTATAAAAAACAGGTTTACCAAACAAGTTTTCTGAGTTTTCTATTTGCAAAAACAGAAAAACTGTTTCGGAATCACGAATCAAGCAGGCCCTATATATATTATATTGCCTCCAAAGCAAAAGAGCTTGCGGTTCGGATTTTTGTTTTTCCTTACCATGCGCTAAAGCTGGCTGTATCCAGGTGATAGTATTTTGTATAGACACTTTTGTTTGAGCTTTTTGGGCCATTTGAATTTTCTTTTTTGGCCTGAAAGGCCATTTGAATATTGAAGAAAATTTTAACTTAATAATTGTTAGTTCAAGATTTGATGTGTATGAACATACACCTCCCATTCAATGGACATTTCTTTATATGGAATCTTGAATTGTCATAGATTGAATACTGTTTTTCCTTCACTTTAAGAATAGTACTTTATAGAAATGCAATGCGTTGTGTTTGGTGAAATTTCTGATAATTTGAAAAAATGGATGAAAAAATGAGGGAGAAATAGAATAGGAAGAAGAAGAGTACGAAAGAAAAGGAAAAACAAATAAAATGGAATAAAAGAAAGGGATGAAAAAAATATATGTAATTAATTAAGAGGGTTCAATTAAAAAAGTCAAATAAAAAAAAAACATGTATCCATGCATTTGGTGAATTCGAAACGTTTCGAGGGTGTAAATTTTTAGAAGGGAGGAATCTAATTTTATTTCATGTTTTTCTATAGTTTCCATGTTGTTATGCATTTTAACACCTTGACCAGTTTTTAAATACAGCATTTTAAATACAGCATCAAACCCAAGCAGTAACTCCTCCATCGATGATGAGCATCCCCATTACTTCCCTGGTCCAAAGATAATTATTGGTCGCCTCTTCAAAATCTTTCAGCAGATGATGGAGCATTTCAACGAACGCAAAAAGGGAATCTCTTCTCACTTGGATCACTCAGTCCACTTGTGAGGCTTTATATTAGGGTAAAGTCCCAAAACATGCTCCTCCATGAAGTCATGGCGTGTCAGAATCCCAACAACCGGAGGTCTCTGCAATATGTAAGCAATGTCAACATATTTTGCTGGAAAAATTACTAGATAAACTAAGCTAATTTTGAATATAAAAGCATGCTAGTTTGCTTTTGAATAAGATCCACTATGTGCTTACTTATTTATTCATAATGACTTCGCCTACTATTTTACAAAAGAAGTCTTGAATAGATCAAACCAAGACATGAGTATGTCAGTATACTTCTTTAGTAAAAATTCTACTTCTGACATGCATATATAGCTCTACTTCTGACATGCTCATATAGCTCTGCATTAACTAATCTACTTTCTTAGATTCTCATTGTTCAGCCAAACTGGTTATAAATAGACATGCAAGCATACTACTACAAGTCTAAGTGGGATCTCGCTTCTGGTATACTTCTATGTCTATTTATTAATAGTACGGTTGATCTAACTTCGATATAGACAATGATAAAAGAAGAAAGAACTATACCCCTTGACACTTTGAGACCACACACATGTGCCTAAGACCGAGTTGACGGAAAAGGATAGCAGCTTTAGCAAGTGACATGGTCTCAACCACCGTGTATGGGGATGCATTGGTTATGGGATGGAGATCAACATACATATCCATCTCTTCCTCTTGGATATCAATTTCCTCTAGTTTGATTCCTTTCCCCGATCCTGCCTTCGCAAAATCTAGTGCAGAAATTCTTTGTAAGATGTTTTGACTCATAAACACCCTTTCTTTTGAGAAGTTCTTCCCCTTCAATAGCACTAGCAGATGAGACCTAAGAACAAGCCCACACAATTCCGGTGCATCTGAGAATGGTGGTTCATCGATGACAGGAAACCCGTTATGCCCTGTAGTTTTCAGAGCATGTAGTATATTCCCTACCCTTTCAATGCCAGAGAAGGTGACTAGTGGGCCAGAGACAACATCACCTGCAACTAAATTCCTCATATAAGGTTCTGCATGCGCCTCCAAATATGGAAGCCCTTTGATCTTCAGAATTTGATCGTAGACCCCCTTGTTGAAGCTATCAGCCACAGTTTTCGAGACTAACAAGACCAACATCACAAGAGGAAGTAACAAGAGATCACTGGTGAGTTCAAGCAATATAACACAAAGGGATACTGTCATTCTCATGGTGCCACCAAGGAAGGAGGCAGCTCCAAGGAGTGCAAATAGTCCGGTATCAAGTTTGGTAATTGATCCAAATAGTCTACCAACAAGCCGGCCATATGTAGCACCCGCCAGTATCACAGGAATGAAAAGCCCGGATGGAATAGCAATACCGTAAGTGACTACCCCAAGAAAGTAAATAGTAGCAAAGAAGACAAAGAGACTGGAGATGTGGAATTCTTTGGTTGTACTGGTGCTGAATAGGTTGCGAATAGCATCATCATTTGTGTTTTGAAAAAGGGATGCGAGATCATTGTAATATCCCGGAGGACATTGAAAGCTCTTGTAGTTGCCAGATTTGTCAACAGTGGGGCAGCTCAATGTCAGATCATCGGGACAGGGGATGCACTTTGCAAGCCATGGTAGGCCATAAGAACAACATGATGTCAAAAGAGCAATTGCAACAACAATGAGGATTTTGAAACCTGGACCTTTTCTGCATTGGTTTGTAAGTTATGATATCATCAGAGATGATGGAAAAACAGAGACAATAAATGGCTAATGAGAACTATTTAACTCGAATGTGAAGACATACTCGTTGAGGATGCTATATGTCCGAACAACCTTATCCACAAGGTAATTATATATGCTTCCAAGAACGCCTCCAAGGGTTCCTAGGAGTAATACTGCTAATATATCAGCACCACTGTATGCTGCTTTGGCTGCGCTGACATCATACATTATTAAACCACCTTCCCCAAATAGCCCGCATTTCCCAGTGGCACAGTACTGAATTCCGGCTCTCAAAACAATTGCAACTACTGCTGTAGTGAAAAAGGTCCTCCAAAGAAGAGCACTCCGCCACCTAAAGTATGTCATAGAAATAATAAATATATCTTTTTTTCACAGAAGTACATAGTGTTTAAGAAATCCACGAAGTACACCTCAAATTTTTGGGCACTGACTATCTCTTAAAGAAAAAAGACATTAAGTATACCCTTTATAACAACTTATAAAGCTAAAATCAAAGAGAAACCTATGGAAAGCAAAGGAGTGTAGACAGATTTCTCTGTATGAGTTTTTTTAAAGGAAACAATTTTACATTCTTTATTCATAGCCAGGAAATTGGATTGGATAGTATTAGAGTGAAATCAGTAAGGCAATCTTTGTCCATCGCAGGACAGAACTAATGCTCAAAGTTAATAAATACTCCATTGGACAACATTTTGTTTAAGAAAATTTGAAATGTAAACAAATGTATAAGAAACAAGCAGTAATATTGACAGCTTTTCCTTTTCAGTAAGAACACGTTAAAATTTAGAAGACAATTTTGGTAATTCAGATTTTTGGTGTGCTTGCTGCTTTAAAGCCAGGCCAGGAACACCTTTGTGCCCAATTGTTTTCTCTCACTCACCAGAAAGCTCACCTTCTAAATATTCCTGTGTACATTAAATGATTAATAGCTTAGGCCTTAACACTTAGAGCATTGGATACTTGCATCCATAAAGGCTTCAGAATTTTTCTAATGCTGTGTTACTTTTAAATAATCTACTCATAACACTGTAATCAAGTGTCATTCACAATTCAGTTATAATGAAGTTGTTCATGCAATAAGTTATTTTTTTATATTAATTCTATCACATATTTATGTAGCATTAACATTAGGATCATACAGTAACTCTGCTTTCTATTTTTCATGTCTTTCTTATATGACAGCATCTCAAATTTCATGTTACGTAACATCTCAGTATGATACTGTCTTAACAAATTGATGATTGTACACTAACAATTATCTCTCACAAATCATTCACTTCGGTGCATCCCTACAATTATCTCGGAAGTGCTGGTTACTACCTAACTCCATCCTCTTAAAACTTACAAGTGTTTAAAACAAATACTTATTAGGACTCCATTTTATTTAAGTTGTCTTCAAGCCAAACAGGAATCTAATCGAGCAATCAAGATCTCAACCCCCTTTTTTTCCCTTTAAGAGGGAGTTTGTTCCATCAAAGCCAAAAATGAAGAGCAAAGAGATTACTAAAACTGATTTTTTATAAATTAGTATTTGATCATTAAAGAACTATAGTGGACTTTACCCCAAAAAAAACACTATTGCAGACTGGATGCTTATTGCCAATGCTCATATTTATTTGAGATTCATGGTTCTACTAATTGGCCATACGCTGGCCAAGGTTTAAGTTTTTTTTCCCCGTGTTAAACATCTATCCATATTCTCATACCCACACTATATTAAGTATATCCAAGAAATTGGCAGATTAGTCAAGAATTTTTATACTTGCATTATGACTAAGTTTAAGCAAGATGTCAAACAGTAACCAAATATAAGTTCGCAAAAATTAAAAGAAAAGGAAGCATGAGAGAATGATTGCAGCAGAAATAGATACCATGAAGCTGCCTCTTCAAGGGCAAAGAGAACACCACCTACTGGAGCACGAAATGCAGCAGCAACACCAGCTGCAGCACCACAAGTAATCATGTCTCGCCGGTCCCGATCATTTTTGAAATACCTTAGCCAAGTCCAACTTAGGCCATACTTGCGAGATCCACCCTGTCCTAACAAAGAAGCTATACATGCACCTGTGTGTACCATAGGCCCCTCTTTGCCTACCACAAATCCAGCAGAAACTCCAAGGATGGCACCAGATATCTGTCACAGATGAAATTATAAGTTTTATAAATAAGCTAGATATTTTAGTGCAAGGGGAGAAAAGGAAAACAAATAAAACCTCAGATTATGTTCTTAGCACAAAAAAATATTTAAAAAAAAAAGATAAGGGAAAGAAATGCTTTTTTAGTATTATAGCATTATATTATTTACCTTCACAAAAAGAGTAGTTGGAGCCAGTATAGAGTGAGCATCCACACCATTGAGATAGGCTTTCACCTCAGGAATACCAGAACCAGCTGCTGCTGGAGCAATGAAAGCACAAAGAGCTGCAGCTGCTGCTGCTAAACATATATTGCAACCAGCAAATGCTAGAAAAGCCTGAAAATATCTGTACTGAAACTACTATAGGGTGAGAATAAAGTACAACAATGTTTGAAAGAACTCCGCATGTAGTTTAGATTATTCTATGCCAAATAATTTCCGCCAAGCAAAATGTTAAAATAGGTGGATGCATCTTAAATATGTCAACTCTTTCCCCCACAAAAACAATGACCAATTGGAAGTAAAGGTCAATGGAAAATGTTTAACTGCCAAATTTTTTCATTGTTTACATTTATAAGAACACCACTTAACTAATATCATGTGATTTTTAAACAACATTGTCATTCCTACTGAGTGCAATTGAAGTGTGTCTTTTTTAAATAAAAAACTCTGAAAAATGAAATAAAAGTGCCCCAAGCATAGAAGGAGTACTAGCTGTGACAAGAACACAATATATATCACATATATTCTATTTTCTAGTTATGATTAAGAGGATTGATCAAAAGCTAAGAAATCTTAATCATGATAGAATTTCGCAATCATGTTAAAATAATATGCATCTTATCTACCACAAAATTAAGTTATGAGCAACACGTACCAAATAAAGTCCAGCTTAAAAATGTCATTAAATTTTGAGCATGTGGAGCTGGTAAACCAAGGAGCAAGCTCACCTGTGTTTAGCCATGAGATTGGTTGTCAGAAGCAGCTTGAAGCCAGCTATATTCTCAACTGCAATATTATTTATGAAGCCAGCTAGCCCAGTGCCTAATCCAATAAGAGCAGCAAATGCCCACTTAAGTATCACATACTGGAATATCTGAATCTTCCTCCTTGATCTCCAGTCCTGCTTAAATATTTCATTCTCAAAAATCCTGAAATAACAGAACCCTTATGACTCCATATCATTAACAGATCTGCCAAAACAATTACAACAATCCCAGAGTTTACGATACCTCCGGCTTTCTGATTTTAGTTTCATTATTTACTTCAGGGGAAGCATTACAATGGGAATCATGTGCTGGGGGAAACTAGCAAAGATATATAAACATGGAGAAAAAGAAAAAATTTGATATACTAAACATAGTTATGGGAATAAGACCATGTACAGGTGAAGGCACTTGATTTGATATAGATATAACACTTTGACGTGCGTCCAGAAGGTAGAAATGCCCAGCACAACTATATCTAAGAAACAATGACTAGAAAGAACATCGCTCAGCAAAATTGGCGTAGACTTTTGTGTGTGTGTGTGTGTGTGGTGATCAGAAAATTGGCATAGTCTTTATTCCTTCATCAACCTATTTTACAGAAACCTCTTGGTGCATTAATTTTACAAATTCAGAATTTGTTTTGCATGACAGAATTATCTTAACTCAAATAGAATATAAAGTGCTTACTCGTAGTCAAGGCTTTCAACAGGGCTAAGGTTGGCACCAACTATGGCAATCTGAGAGGTGGTGTTAGTCCTCTTCACTAGAAGTGGCTCTGTATGTGTCATGTTTCTTTGAGAAAACTCTGACCAGTACATCCCATTGTCCTTCCCATCCATTGGACCTTCATTTTCTATGTCATGCTCATCATCACCATGATTCACATAACGTTCGCCCTCCATCTTATTAACAACTACACGTTTCAGTTTTGCAAGAATCTAATTTTAGCAGATTTATTAAATATACCTGCAAGCACAACCACATTATTTTAAGCATACTAGATGGCTTCCCTCAGGCATTCAAACATTCAACACATAAAACAGTCTTCTCTCTTAGTAAACTTTCTTGATTTGCTTTAAGTTGCAGAGAACACGATTTGGATTTGGAGTTATCAACTTGGTGCGATGTTAAGCCGTTGGAATTGCATTCACAATAGCATAGATAGGAATTTTGACGTAGATAAGTGCTAACCCGGAGGGCAACTTCAGAGGATCCATGCTCGGGAAGGTAGAATGAGACTATCACATTAAATCACGAAACTAAGCCAGTAGATCCAGACTCTAAACTTTTCTATAGACATATGAGAAAGAAAAAAGATGGCATATGAGTTGATTCTAAAACAGTGCAAGAGACATGATAAGCTATCCGTGTGTTGAAATTGGATACCTTTATATAAATCCGATATAAAGGGACTGAGAAATCATTTTAGGAAAAAAGAAAAAGAAGGAACAGGATGGAATCAAACAATATATCAACAATAAAGGAAATCTATTTCTTACTTTACACGCATAAATATAATAGGGAGAATACACACAAAAAAACAAAAACATGCGCACCTGGGCAAGATTAAATGATCATGAAATAAAAAGGGAAAGAAAGAAGCAGAAGCATCAGATTGCTCAGTTCTTTCAGTAATGAAATCGCCTTCCGCAGAAGCCGATATCACCTGAAGACTTACTATTGGAGCGTTAGTCTGGGAAGTCAAACCACACCACCAACGTATGAAATTCAGAAACAAAAGCAGCTCAATAATTCATTACAATACATACAAGAAGGATGGACGCTCTGTGCGCGAGAGGTAGAAAAGGGACAAGACCGACAAATACTACCTCTGGTGCATATTACGGGCGATTTTGTTTGGGTTGAAAATATGGGATACTGGATTTTTTTTTATTTTAATTTTAATTTCTTTCCACCTCTGGTTTTATATTAATAGTATAATACAAAAATATTTTTTAATATATATTTAATTAATATAAAAATCTATTCTAAATCATAATTTCTTATCCGTATATCCGCCCGAAATGAACAGTATTACCCTGCCAGCGCCAAATCATTAATTTCCCGTCTACCTGAAAAGTAAATAACGGTTCACCTAAGCTGATGACTTCGTCTCGGTCACTCCCTGTTTAGATGAGGTGTGGCTGCTGGTTTTCTCTGATGGAGCCCAACACGTGAAGCAATCTTAATGTATTTGTTTGTTTCCATTGAAAATGGCGGTGAAGAATCTCGTTTCTAACAGCGAACCTTTGCTAATCGTTACCTCATCAATTAACTTTCTGAATTTTTTATTTAAATATTTTTACTTAGAGGTAGTATGGGATTGACACGGCACAGATAATGACATAGCGATTATCGTATAATAATGGAAATTAAGTCGATGACGCCGTGCTCTGTGCTTCGTTGCCATGGCTGAAAGAGACAAGCTGATCATGTTCCGCCATGTTAATAAATGTGAGATTGCAATAATAGGGGGCCACCATGTGTTTTTCTCTTCTTGTTAGTGAGAAATCAAGTGTTTATTTACTTACTCCCCCCGGTACATTATAAGGCATTTTATATTAAATATATGCATATTAAGAAAATCATTTTTTCAACTTAAATCAATATAAAAAATATTCATATTTTTTATTTTACCCTTATTAAATATCTTATTCTATTATTATTGGAGAGTTATAAATGAAAAGAGATAAAACATTAAAAACATGAGTAAAATGGGAAAAAAAAATATCTAATGCCTTATATTTTGGATCAAAAACTTATCATATAACATGTCTTATAATATGGACTGGAAGAAGTAATTAATAACAGCGTAAGATCTATTAGCATAATTTTTAATTTAATTAATATAACACGGAAGGAAATTATCTTATTTATGTAAAAAATTATGCGTTGAATCTTAATTTTTCTATAAGTGATTGTCTCCGACGACAAAATGCTGTCGAGATAAATAAAGTGAATAATCTCTATCTATCTTTTTTCGGCTGCATGTTCCGTTGGAGTCTTTTCTTTGATTTTTTATCGGAAAATAATTCTATACACACAATTAATAAAAAAATGAGAATAAAATCAAAACATAAAACATATTGAAATTTTATGGCCTTTACTCACAAGGGTTAATTGGTTTTACACTAATTTGTCTTAATTTTAACAAAAAGAGTAACTATTTTGTATAGACTTAAAAATTTTAAATTTCTGTTACTCCTCTATTCTATAATATAAGATATTTTCAATAATTTTCTGTATTTTAAAAAAAATTTTGTTACATTATTAAATTCCTAAAAAAATCAAAAATATCATTTTTATTTTTATTTATTTCACTTTTTTTTATTATTTCAGTATAAATTATAAAATTAGTCATTAAATAATTGAAAGATATATTACATGATCATGCATAATAAATAAACCAATTATGGAGCAGAAAAGGAAAAAGACAAGTGAGTACCCAAAAGTAAAAATATTTTTTAATTAGGATCTCATTTGAAAATTTTTAAATGATATAAATTGAATTTTTAAGTGAAGTAAATTAAATTTCCAATTAGAAATCTTAATTGGAAAATATTTTTTATATGAGATCCTCAATTATTTTTTTTTTTTCATAAGAAACTTATGATCCATAGTTATATCCCGCCAACAGTATAATAGTCCAAAAATTATAGAGTGGTTGTTCTTTTTTTTTTTTGGTCTTTTTTTAAAAACTGATATACATAACAGTCCTAAGATTTGAGCCTCCATAGGTGAGATCCATGTTTATACAACAATGATGGAAGGGAAGAAGAACCTCCAAGTCACATGGACCACGTTGAGAGAAAATTAGGACGAGTGGGAGCAAGAAAGAATGGATGTCTCACTTTAGAGTAGGCTTATGTCACAAATATCACAAACAGACAAAAGAGTCTCTATTTTTTTAAATACAAAAAAGAGTCCCTATTTTAAAATGACTAAATTGTTTTTTTTTTTCAATTTCAATGAAACATTGATTTCAAAATGTTGTGTGAGTTTGGCCTATTTTAAGATAGTCAATCTATTATGATTTATTTAATTAGACTCAATTTATTTTAATAAAGTGTTAAATATAATTAGTTAATATTAATAGTTGTAATTTGGTAATTAAATTGACTAATATTAATCTACACAGAGGAGTGCCATAATTATACCAACAAAAATAGGTTGAGTTGATCTAGTAACAAGGAGAATGATAATTAAATTAACTATAACTCACTTCTTCTCATTAAAAGATTTTTCAAACCATTTCTTCTGGGTGTGAAATTTCTATTTTGGGTAAAATCGGATGAACTAGTACCGGTAAATGATCTCAAACAATTATTTAGAATAAATATTCAAGAGGATCTAAAATGGTAAGTAATGATTTCTTGACCCAAAAAAAAGTTGAAATTTTCTATTTTCCTAAATATTACAAATACAAAAGTACACCATTATGCCTTTTGTATTCATTTATTCAAGTTACAAAATCTGACCAAGCTAATTAAATCCGGAAACTTACTCTCCTGCTGTCAATAGGATTGAGAAGGGTTAAAATTTTAACTCTCCCCCCCCCCCCAAAAAAAAACTTTCCCTAATTAATATTTGAATGAATAATTAGAAACCCTCATATATTCGATGGAATATGAGGAGTAAATTACATTATTCGTGGTTTATAAATAGTTCGCATTTCCATAGATATTAGATATTGATATATTGATTTCAAATAGTTAAGGAAGCCTTCCAGATCATATTTATGGCTTGTGATTTTATTTACATATGAAAATGCAAAAAAATCATTTAAGTATATATTTTAATAATAAAAAAGAGGATTGTATAATTTAAGTATTTCTAGTTGTTGATTGATTTATATTTGTTATTGATTTATTTATAATTATTCTATGCATTTATTCCCTTTTATTAGAATTTATTAGGCAGATTCATATTTTCTGTATATATTTTGTACTCCGCCACACTTTGTAATATATAGAATATTTTTCAAACTCCAAAATTCTCTTTTCTCTTCTATTTCTCTCATGGTATCATAGCAAGGGGCTCATTTTCTTCGCGAAATAGCACTATAGTGCTCCTGTTTCTTTCTATCAACTCCATTTGAAATCTGCACAGTGTCACCATCTCAGATCTCTGTTTGTGGCCTTCCCTATTGCACACACACGCCTCACCATTGTCAACAGAGGCCCCTGTCCGGCGAGTCCACGAAGTCCAATCACCATCTGAGCCTCCACGCTCTGTCATGCGTGACACGTGCCGTCGTGAGTGCCTTCCTTTCCCTAATGCGTGAGAACGCATGAGTTGTCCTCTTCGACCACCATTTGCTACGTTGTCATTGCCTTGTCTGTCCAATCATTCCCCTCTGGTTTGTTTTTTTATCTGAGATTGTTTGTTTTTGGGTATTTTCTACAGTACTTGGTTATTTTTCTACAGTTTGTTTTTTGGGTTCTTGATCTATTTGCTCAGCATGGATAAATCAGAACTTTCTCAACCAATTTCAGTATTTTCAAATGGCTCCAATTACCGCTTGTGGTTGGAGAGTATATGTGGTTTCCTAAAAGGAAGAAAATTGCGGAGATATGTGTGAACACCCCATTTTGTCCGGGCATTTTTATAAAATAATAATAATAATAATAATAAATATAAAAAAACATAAAATAATAATAATAATAAATGGAAAAAAATATTGTTGTTAAAAACAAAAAAAAAACACATTGGGCTGAAAAGATTTCAGCCCAATGCTTCAATGGACCCAAGGGCGTTGCCCTAAGGTCCACAGAGGAGGAGCCCTTAGGGCTCAGTAGAGAAAGGAGACGGAGGGGGAGCTGGCCGAGAAAGAGAAGAGGAAAAGAAAAGGGGAAGGGAAGACCACGGCAGAGAAGAGAGAACAGAGAGCCGAGAGGAAAAGGAAAAGAGAGGAGCAGAGTCAAAAGCTGACCACGAGAAAGAAAAAAGGAGAGGGGGGCGCCGTGAGGAACAGAGGGAGTCAGAGAGCACTGGCCGAGAGAAAAGGAAGGAGAGGGATGGCCGTGAGGAAAGTTGAGAAGACCGCAGAGAGAAAAGCAGTCGGAGCAGCGGAAACCGCGTACAGAGGGACCAAAGACCAGAATGTTTCTGACCACAGGCATGGGGCTTCTGAGCTTTGATGGAGACCGAAGGGAACTAAGAAGCGAGTTGACACGGGACGAAGAAAAGCAGACCAAAGGAGCTGCAAGAAAACTGGACAAAGAGAACGAAAGCAGACGGGAACAGAGGAAAGCGTGTAAGAAAGAAAAAGGGAGAGGGAGGCGATGGCAGGGGATGGCCACACGCTCGGATTTCCTTCTCTTTCCAGTCGCGGGAACCCTATAAAAGGGGCTGAGAGGAGGAATTTAGAGGAGAATTTTCTGTCCACGGAAGATCTCCAGAGAAAAACAAGGGGGGCTGTGCGAGACGGGGGAGAAACCGAGGGCAAAGAAAAAAACAGAGGAGGTCAAGAGGGGGAGCTCGGGCAGGGTGGAGTCAAGGAAAGCCAGGGACTTGGAGGGAAGGACGATTTGCAAGGTTTGGGATTACTAACCGGTAACTTTGGCTTTAAAATTCCGGCTTTGAACTAAGATTTTGCTCCTTTTCCTTGTTGCTTCCTCATCGTCTTCCCTTTCTCTTCACTGTGAAGTCTATTGATTGATTTTGTCTCATGACTTTGCCATGCAAGATGTTCGGCACTATATCTTTGTAGGAGATTAGCATCAAACTGTGTTCAGCAGGTTCTGTAAATGAGTTGTGTTCCCTTAGGATAAATGCAAAATGTTCTGTGATTCTGTATGTCGTCCTTTCACGGGTGGTAGAATCAATTCTCTGATTATTTCAAGATATGGGTTTGGTTTTCTCAATTGGCTTTCTCAAGTGACCTCCTTAAATTGTGAATTGTAAATTAAGATTATTGTAGCCTTGTAAATTTTCTTTCTGGGTTCTTGGAAATCTGGAAGTGCCTGCGTAATTGTGAGAGATAATAGAAAAATGTGTTGTGCATATGATTTTATCACAAGGCACAGAGGTATTTCGAAATAGCTTTTGGTTGAGTTATGATGACCATCAGGATTTTCTTAGGAAACCGTAGGGTGATAGCTGGGTCTTATTATTTCTGAGTAGCATTAGGCAATGGGTTGGAACCAGTTAAATAAGGCAAACAAGATAATTCTCTCCTGACTATGGTTTTCGGTTTTCCTGTATTCTCCCATGTATATTCTAATTTTCGGTTCAATGGCCTCAAATGGACTATGTCTCGTATGAAGATTTTTTTTTTCTTTGTCAAAATGAAAATAGAGGTAAAAGTTTTACTTCAAAAAAAAAAGGGCAAAAAAAAAATATATATATATATATAACAATAATAATATTAAATGAAATAAAAGGATTCTCAATCGTTTGTTTTCACAATTCTAAACAGGGATGTATGCATGATACATAAATAATAAATAATAAAGATGTAAATTGTTTCTTAAAAAATATATATATATATATAAATAAGTAATGTGCATATGTTAAGTGTAGTAATCCCTTTTGTGAGTACCTTTTTTTTAGAAATATATGTATGTATAGAATAACAAATAAAAGAGGTTTTCTAAGTTTTTGTTTTCATACAAGTGAAAAAAAAAAGAAATAAAAATGTAGATAATATAGATAGAAATCATATTTTCAAGCTTCTTTGACTACTCCTAAAAATACGTGTTACCATAATTGTGTTTATTTTTCTCAATTTATCCCTCTAGCTTTCATCCTTTTTTATTTATTAGCCTCGAGTGGTAACACCGCGGGTGTTTAAACCCCGATCAGTAACTTATAAGTGATAAAGTCACCACATATGCTGATTATTTTTCTTCAACAATATATGTAATGATCATTTTGAATTGTTCCCAATATTTTCTTTTTAAATAAGTAAATATGTAGTGAAAGGATCTTATGCGATTTTATTTTTTATAAAAAAATCATTTGAATTATTTGTTTTCTTCCTAACTTTTTGTGCCTTTTTGTCTCGAGTAACACTACCGTGGACGCTTAGGTATCAATAGGTAAATGTGAGTGATAAAGTCACTATATGAATCAATTGATTTTATTATGTAAAAATAAAATTGTTTTCAAATCTTTTCTTTTCAAATAAAATGTTCAAATCACACATTATTTTAATCATATTTTCTAAATTGAGAAAAAATATATCTTCTCTTTTAAAAATTGATTAAATCAAAAATAAATAAATGAAAAGAGCAAGTAATGAAAATTAATCTGTCTTTTACAAATTAAAACACATTAACCAATTATAAAATTGTTTTCTTTGTGGAAAGACAAATTATTTTCCATAAACCTCTCTTTTTTCAAAGAATATATAAAATAAAAAACTCCAACCTAGTGACACGCATTTTTACTTCAAACTACGTCGACTTTGATCCCTATCGCAGGGTACGTAGGCCCCAGACTCTCATTCTGGGTCAAGTCTACCTTTGTAAATAAATAAACATTTTCTGATTTATTTGGTGTTTTTTCTCTCTTAATTTACTAAATATTTACCAATTTATTTTTCCAAGTCCACTCTTATAAATAAATAACATTTTTTTATTATTTTGTCCTTCCCAACCTCTCATATTTTCATTTTATTATTTATTTTTATTTTTACGTTTTTCTCATTTTTAAATTCATTTTTTGCATGTGAATAGCTAAAGAGCAACCAAAATATTTTTTTTTAAAAGCCATAAAAATTGCATGATCAACCTAAGGTAACCGTTCTTAGGAACGGGTGTTGTGGGGGTGCCTAACACCTTCCCCACTCACAATCGTACTCCCGAACCCAACTCCGATTCGCAGACCATCCTTGTCCTTTTTTGTTTTTTGTTCCGGTTTTCCAAAATTTCCCTCAAAATTTTGGTGGCGACTCCCTCCGAAATCGGCCTTCCGCCGCATAGGCCGATTTCACCCTTTTTCTTTTTATTTTTTATTTTCTCGTGCCATCCGTGTCACATTTTCGGGTGTGACAATTGGCGACTCCACTGGGGAGATTTGAGAGTCAAGCCTGTATAGGCTGACCATGTTTTTTTCCTTATGGCTTTACGTTTACTTTGGTTGCTCTTTTATCTAAATGTTGTTTGCCTCACATGATTAGGGTAGATAACATGCTTGGTAATTTTGTCTGCTCACATGCTTTTTAATGTACTTGTTGAATTGAATAACATGTGCTAGGATAGATAACATATGGAATGAACCCTAGGGTAGACGATTGTTATCTATTTATGTATTGCTTTGTCTGTAGGTGGGGAATTTGGGTAGTGTCCAGGTCATAAAGTCTGTATGCTTCCCTCACACATTGAGCACTTACACGTTTAACCTCACACACATAATGGGCCCTATACCCGGGTCTGAGAATATCCTAGGATAGTTGAAGTTTGTAACGGTTTCTTTGAGGGGCTATTAAGCTCCCAAAGATTACTGTGAAGACTTCATCCGAGCTGTTACATATTTGCTAAGTTTAGTCTGGGAAGGGCTCGTAAGCCCTTAAAGGATTAAATTTATTGTAATAGGATTTCCATCTCAATGGTGGGAGCAACTTGAAGACCTTTAAGAAAATAGAACCATCCTGAAACTTGTGCACAATAATAGATGAAGCTTAGATATTAACCCAACCAGGTAAAGCCAAGAATCCTATCCTAGGATGCACCTAATATAGGACACGGGGAGTATATCCTATCTCATGCATTTTCTCTTCATATAATTGCATTAGTGGAATGGTTATCACGTTAATAGGCCCTCAATTGCTTTTATACCTTATTCATGAAGAGACCTTGTCCTCTATGATATGAGGGTTAGTTTCTATCTCCTTCAGAATTCAATAAGGATCTCCTAGGAGATGAAGTTTCATGACTATTAAACGGGGACCTAATAACATTTTAACCAATCACATTCATGGCTTTTTTTTACCTCACCTTCTCATTTTCTTTGTCACTCAGGAAACCAGTGAATTACCAGGGAAAGTTAGCATAAGTTAAAGACACAAAAGTGACAATGGATTCGAGGTCAACAGGGTTAGTCTACGTTGGAAAAGGGTTTAAGCTAGAAGCAATTATGGAATCCGTTGATAGTCTGAAAGAATTTTCTCGACGCATCAAGGGTAACATTTTGTTGGACTTCAGAAAGAAATATGGTGACATACTAGAGCTGCTCAATGTACCCATTCAGACGCAGGCACTTTCCGTATTGGGGCAATATTGGGATGACACCTTGAGATGTTTCACATTCCCCGATTTCCAAATTGCACCGACCATAGAAGAGTATGGCGAACTCTTAACCATACCACTAAAGAAACGGGATCGTGTCTATAGGTACCCTGGATACATGGCGTCAAACGCTACGATAGCGAAGCTTTTGGAGATCAGCGTAGACAAGGTGCAATTCGTCTCTACCAAGAGTGTAGAAGGAGTCTCGAGGGAGTTTATGGAGGCTCGTCTGAAAGAGTTAGCTGAACAAGAGAACTGGGTAGTTTATAACAGGATACTTGCCATGATCATCTATGGGATTATTTTGTTTCCCTTTGCAAAAGGGGTGATTGACAAGCATGCCATTAGTGTGTTTCATATGGTAGAATATCATCAGGTGAACCCAGTACCGGCAATATTGTCAGAGACCTATATGACCCTAAGCTTTTGTCATGCCAAGAAGGGAGGAAGAATTATATGTTGTCTCCAATTGCTGTATGTGTGGATTATGAATCATCTATACGGAAAGAGACTCCAAGAAGGAGAAAAGGATAATTCTTCTCCTCTGGCTTCATTCAGAAACCAAGAAGGAAAAGCTAGATATGATCGTGAAGGATGGATTGAGGTCTTTGGCCAACTTAGGGCAGAAAATGTCCGATGGAGATTGGCGTGGTGGTGGGAGGATGAAATAATCTATTGTTGCGGGGACTTTCCGAATGTGGTGCTAATGGGTCCGCGAGGGGTGATAAATTATAATCCCATGTTATTATTGAGACAGTATGCCTTTCCACAAAGGGTTCCGTCAGAAACCGTGGTTCACATCATGCAATTCAAACACGATGACTCAACAGTAAAGATAAGTCAAAATGTGGTGAGTGCCTGGAGTAAAGTAATATACAAGGGACAGCTGGAATTAGGTGCACGACGGATATATGCCACAGAGGAATATCAAGTCTGGTTATCAGAGCGGATTAAGGGAGTCAACCCAACCTTTGCACCTCCTGATCCCTTGCTCAGCGGTAACAAGGCGAAAGTCAATACAGAATTAGCCAAGCAGCTCCGAAGGAAGGAAGTGGAATTGGAAGAGCTAGTAAAAGCAGGAGATGAACAGAAAGAGGCTCAGATTCATCTGCAGAATGAGTATGCCGCCCTACAAGAGACAGTAAAGGAAATGAAGAAACAGGGAGCTTGTGAGATGAATATGGAGGTAAAGAGATTGAAAGAGGAAAATTTAAAACTCAAAAAAACAATTAGGGATATGCGCGTGCATGTGGAAGAGAATGACCAACGAATGAAGAACAATCGGAGGTGGTTAATGCAAGTTGTGAAAGAAAAGGATGCACTCGAGAAAGAAGTACGGGAGCTCCGACCATTAAGAAGTTCGTCACAGGAATTAGAAAGGATCATTAAACAGTTGGAAGATAAGGTGAACGAGTTAGCAGCCATCAAAGGGGATTCATCAGCTACAATCCAGAGGTTGCTTGAACAAATGCAACAACGTGCTGATGCAGTGGAAGACTGGAGGATACTTTACTCAGAGAAGGCAATGGAGTCAGATAGGTGGAGAGATCGCACTGAAAGATTAATTATGATGGTGAATTCCAGCATCCCTAGATTCGCTGATGTTTATGAGCAAGCAGCACAAGGATCCCATCCATTTAACACTTCTATAGAAATGTCAAACTTCCTTTTGTTATGTAGAGAACTTGTGGAAGAATTGAGGGATTTAGCTCAAACTTGGTAATGTAATGACAATCTATGACGATGTATCGAACCATATGAATTTGAGGCTTGTACTTCACTTATATTGCGTGTTTATAGACATCATTTATAAAGTAACTTGAGTTCTTATGAATTGATTGTCAACCTCATGACCCATTGAGTACAATATGTATCGGGGGGACTTGAGGGAGTCTCACGGATAATTACTACAAAAGCCGGCAAGCATCCAAAGTCACTACGTCAGGAGACTTATGCTAACACCTATTGTAATTCACTGGTGTCTAAGTAATGGTAAGGTAAACGCTTAATTCATTTTTTTCTTAAAAGTAGGTCAACATTGCTCCGGTTAAAAAGAATACAGTTAACCCTACGCAACGCCCACAAAGGATCCATTTAACTCGCGCAAGAACAAAGGCAATGGCGTTAGAAGGTCATCTTTCGGATGTAGAACGAAGATTGGAGGAGGAAGTAGGGGAGTTGAAGGGCCAGCTTAGTGGCTTACATGCCCAGATGGGAGAAATGATGAAAACGCTTCAAAGCATGAACGCAAACGGGAGGAGACATGATGCTAACAACACCCAACCGCTTGATACGAATGTGGAAGGGATACCTGAGGTGACTGACAACGACCAAAATAGGCTTCCACCTATCCCAACCCCAGGAATGGGCAGACAAGGATTCCAGGAATGGGATCAAGGGTATGTATATACCCATGATATCAATAACCAAGAAAACGTCGCAGCATTCATGACTCAAAATCCGCCTAATCATGGGTATTCTCAAGGTGGGGAGGCTGCAAGTAAAGCTATCCTGAAGGAAGAAGTATCAGAAATGAGAGACCAGTTACGGGCTCTACAAGGAGTAGCAGAACATAAATTCCTTGACTTGAGCGAATTATGCCTAGCTCCTGATGTGGTCATTCCCAAGGAATTCAAGGTTCCGGATTTTAATAGGTACGACGGCAATGGAGACCCACATTATCATTTGAAGACATACTGCACTAGGATGTCAGTATGGTCTAGGGATGAGAAATTCCTCATTCACTTCTTTCATGAAAGTCTCACTGGGGTGGCTTTACATTGGTTCATGAAATTAAATCATTCTAGACTGAAGAAGTGGAGAGATCTGACGGATGTCTTTATGAGACAATACCAATTCAATTTGAATTCCGCTCCTACTAGGGAGCAGCTGAAAGGATTGAGAAAGAAACCTGCTGAGTCCTTTAAGGAATACGCACAGCGTTGGCGAGCCTTGGCTTCAGAAGTTCAACCTCCTTTAACAGAGTCGGAGTTGTGTTCTTACTTTATTGATACGCTGGGTGAGCCCTACTTTAGAATCATGCTGGGAACCCATGCTAAATACTTCACTGACCTCATTGAGGTAGGTGAGAGGATTGGCACTAACATTCGAGATGAGAGGTTGGAGAATGCACACCCTGAAAATAGGAGAGGGCAAGGCTTTTAGAAGAAGGATACTGATGTGAATCATGTCCCGGATCCTTACCAACAGACATGTAGGCCCTCATATAACCCACAACATCCTCCATATAACTCACAATATCCACGACCCTTCACATATGGGGCACGCATGCAACAAACTTCCTACTAGCCTAAAGCTCTGTTTGCCTCACCTCTTCAGCATCCTCAACCAGTCCCACAACCTTATCCCAATCCCAGTCAGCCAGCTTGGGTCTTGCCACCAAACAAGGATTCTAAAGCCATGCGTCTCCCAAGGGATGACCGCCCTCTTCCTAATTTCAACGTCACAAAGTCGGAGCTGTTCGAGGAGCTGGTGGAAAAGAAGCTCATGGGCCCTCGTCCCGTAAAACCTTGGCAACCGCCTTTCCCTACTTGGTATAATCCGAATGAGACTTGTGAATATCATATGGGAGCGGTAGGACATTCAATTGATCGATGTGATGCTTTCCGGAAGAACGTGTTGGATCTTTTGGATAATAATTATATCAGTGTACGGCGGGACAGCAAAGAAAACAATATGTAACTGGTGATTAGAAATTTCCTTCTCATGCTTCTGATGAAACTAAAGCTAAATTTTATGAATGACTTGAAGACCGGGATAGCAAAAATAATTAGAGTATTACCTGGCTCAGAAATACTTTGACTGCCAGCATTTATCAACAATTTGGCCACTTTGAGACTGCAAAAGAGATATGGGATCATCTTGCTAATCGATACACTTCTTCTAATCTGTCCAATCAATTTCAACTACAGAAGGAACTTAGCACTCTCAAGCAAGAACGGGGTCAACCTCTTTATGAATTTCTGGACAAAATTAAGTCCATCTGGGATCAATTAGCCTATTCTGAGCCCGTCTTCAAGTGTGAAGCATACGCACAAACTTTCTTAAAGTATCAAGATCAACTTTGCCTTATTCAATTTCTTATGCCACTCACACAGGATTATGAGCCTGTTCGAGTTTCTCTACTACATCAAAGTACGCTTCCTACTCTCAAAGATGCTATTTCTCATCTTCGATTTGAGGAAACTCGTCTGGGCCTTCTGCAATGTACTCCTGAGATGGCATTTGCTGCACCTAACAGGAACCCTAAGCTCTGCCGACGCTATCCTTAGTCTAATCACTTATTTGTTGAATGTCTTTTTATTGAGTGTCGCACATGTCAGAAGAAAGGGCACATAGCTGCCAACTACCCTACTCTGTTTTGCAGATACTGTAAGAAACTAGTCATCTCATAGAATAGTGCCCAATTCGCCCACCCAGAACTGATCAAAGAAAGTCAACACAACCAAAACATTCATCCAAGCCTGCCTTGTCTGCTACTGATGCTATCAATGATGAGATATCTACTGCTTCCACCTCAGGGTCTTCTCATGTTAATCTTGAGACTTTACTCCATAGGCTGATTTTAGGTTCCTCCAGTCCACCCGCAACCCTAGCCACCCCCTCAAGTATATCTCCTTGGTACTTTGACTCTGTCTACTGTAATCACATGACTGGCCAACCTAACCTTTTCTCCTCCTTGAGCCAAATTCCTCTACACCTCCTATTCACATTGCTGATAATTCGCAAATGCCTGTTAGCCATGTTGGAATTGTTTCTTCATCTTTTCTATCTCTTAGTGATACATATTTTGTTCCTGCTATAAGTTTTAATCTTATTTCTATTGGACAACTTATTGACATGGGCTATGATGTTTTATTTAACAAACGTGACTGTGTTGTTATGAATTCTCAGACATGATAGGTTATCGGGATTGGACGTAAGGTCGGACGAATATTTGAGCTTACCTTTATGCATCTTCCTAACAACACTTCCTCCAGACTATGTGCTACCCCTTCATCTTCTCTTGATTTATGGCATCGTCGTCTTGCTCACCCCTCCCTGAATAAATTGCATCTTTTGATTTCTCATAGTTTTCTATGTCTAGTTAGTGATAAAACTCTATATTGTATTTCTTGTCAAACTGCAAAACAACCCACTTTATCTTTCAATAAAAGTGACACTATTTCTGCTTCTCCTTTTGACTTGTTTCATTCTGAAATTTGGGGGCCTGCCTCTACTCCTTCTATGGGAGGATCTTGATACTTTGTCATTTTTGTTGATGATTTTTCACGATTAACTTAGATTTATATGATGAAAAATCGCTCAGAGCTATGTCAAATCTATATTAAATTTGCTACCATGATTCACACTCAATTCTCAAAAATCATCAATGTTTTTCATCGTGATAATGTTCTTGAGTATCGTGATTCCAAATTGCTCCACTGTCTTCATGAACAAGGCACTATCTCTCAACATTCTTGCCCTTACACCTCTCAACAAAATGGATGTGCTAAGCGCAAGCATCATCATATTCTTGACTCTATTCGTGCTTTGCTCATTTCCTCTGGTTGTCCTGAGCATTTCTAGGGTAAAGCAGCCATGACTGCTATTTATTGTCTCAATCGAGTTCCTTTCTCTGTTTTTGAGTGACTTCATGATACTTCTCATGATTACCAAATGTTGAAAGCTTTTGGCTGTGCTTGTTTTGTTCTTCCTCCTCCTCATGAGACCACCAAATTGCAAGCTTGTGCCTGTGTCTATCGTTTTCTTGGTTATGACTCTGAACACAAAGGCTATCATTGTTGGGACCCTCTTTCCCATCGCATTCGCATCTCTTGTCATGTTGTCTTTTGGAAACATGTTCAGTTTTCTTCTTTAACTAACTTCTTTTCCATCCCTCTTACTTCCTCTTCTGCTTTCATCAATCCGTCTATTGATCTTTTTCCTAGTGTTCCAGGTACAGATTCTGATGGTGAGCTCACCATCTCGACTGATGTTATGCCTCTTCCAGATGCTCCTATCATCTCTGATCCTCCTACACAAGACACGTCTCCTAAGCCCGTGTCCTCTGAGTCTACTCGGCCTGCCCGTGTAAGAAATCCTCCCTTATACCTTAATGATTACCATTGTTTCTCTACCATTCTTCAGTTACATGAACCTCAAACCTACATGGAAGCCTCTCATGACCCTGATTGGGAGCAAGCTATGCAAGGAGAATTACAAGCTTTAGAGAAAATACATACTTGGGATCTTTTTTATCTTCCCTCTGATAAGACTCTGGTTGGATATCGCTGGGTTTATCAAGTGAAGACTCACTCTGATGGTTCTTTAGAACGGCATAAGGCCCAATTAGTAGCTCAAGAATTTACTCAAGAATATGGAATTGATTATGAGGAGACTTTTGCTCCTGTTGCTCGAATCACTTCTATACGAAGCCTTCTTGTTATTGCTGCAGTTAAATACTGGACTCTTCATTAAATGGATGTCAAAAATGTCTTCTTAAATGGGGATCTTGAAGAAGAAGTGTATATGAAGCCTCCTCCAAGATACTCACATCCAGCAAACAAGGTTTGTCGACTCAGGCGAGTACTCTATAGCCTTAAACAGGCTCCTTGTGCCTAGTTTGCTAAGTTTAGTTCTACTATTAGTCAACTTGGTTTTTCTTGCAGCCCTTATGATTCTATACTATTTGTTCACACCACTAAACATGGCATTGTTCTACTTCTGCTGTATATTGATGACATGATTATTATTGGTGATGACACTCTAGGGATCCAAGAACTCAAGTCTTATCTAGGGAATCATTTTGAGATGAAAGATCGTGAGAATTTAAGCTATTTTCTTAGTCTAGAGGCACTTCATGGGGAGAGTGGGATCTCTCTTTCCCAGGTTAAATATGCTTCAGATTTGATCTCTCAAGCTCAACTCTCTGATGATACAACAGAGAATACACCTATTGAACCTAATGCTAAGTTTACTCCCACTGATGGTACTTTATTGAAAGATCCTACGTCTTATCGTCAACTGGCGAGAGTTTTATCTATCTTACTGTGACTAGGCCGAATAGTGCCAATGCAGTGCACATTGTTAGTCAATTCATGCAGTCTCCTCATACTACTCATTGTGCCGCAGTCCTCTGTATCCTGCAATACATTAAAGGTACTCTGTCTCATGGTTTGTACTTCTTAGGTAACTCTTCACTCATTCTACGAGCTTACTCAGATGCAGATTGGGGTGGTGATTACTCTAATCGTAGATCTACCACTGGATTCTGCATTTTTCTTAGTGATTGTCTAATCTCTTGTCGTAGTAGGCAGCAAACTTTAGCCTCTTGATCCAGCACTGAGTTTGAGTACTAAGCTCTGGCTAACACTACATCTGAGATACTCTGGCTCTGTTGGCTTCTTGCTGATATGGGTGTGGCTCAAAACTCCTTCACTGAACTCTACTATGATAGTCAGAGTGCTAGGCAGATCGCTCACAATGACATTTTTCATGAGCAAACCAAACATATAGAGATCGATTGTCACTTCACTTGTCAGCATGTTCTTTGAGGTGCCCTCAAACTTCTTTCCATCCGGATTGCTAATCAACCTGCCTACTTGTTTGTCAAGTCTCATAATCCAGGACGATTCAATATTTTAGTTAACAAACTCAAAATGTTTGACCTTAAACTATCTTAAGTTTGAAGGGGGTGTTAATTGATTTATATTTATTATTGATTGATTTGTAATTATTCTCTACATTTATTCCCTTTTATTAGAATTCATTAGACATATTCATTTTTTCTATATAGATTTTGTACTCCATAACACTTTGTAACATATAGAATATTTCTCAAACTCTAAATTTCTCTTTTCTCTTCTATTTCTCTCACTAGCAAAATAAAGAATAATTTACTAACTTAAAAAAAATTTAAACCTTGATTTTCATATTTTCACCTTTTATTTATGGCAAAAAGAAAAAAAAAAGTCTTTTATGTACTTGCTGATCATAAACTAATAGTAGGATCTTAAAAGCTGAAGGCACCAAAATCACGTAATTGCCGTCCGTTGTTGCTTTTTGGGATGTTGGCAACATTCATTTCGAAGCCAACAAATGAAATGGTCTGAAAAAATGATGGGATTTTGTCTTTATAGATTTGTACACAAAATATTTCATCACATGTCTCTTCTATATACTGTTCTTTGATTTATAGAGGAGTCCTTGTTGGAATTTGGGGAGCGCCTTTAATACCCAAGACAATATATATATATATATATATATATACACGCACACATGATTTCGATACTTGTTTTCATTATACAGAAAAATTGGGATGAAGGAAAAATATATACAAGTGAAACAAATCTATAGACTTGATGTCATATAATTTTAGGTTAAGGGATTATATCAAACTTATTTATATTTTAATAAAAAAAAATTTACTGAATTTTTCAATATACTCCCCTGGCTGCAACAACGGTGCCACCGTGAGGGGTTTGAGGGGAAAAAAAAATCACGGGTGAAAAAATTAAATTAAATAAAAAGTGTGAGCAATATTTTGATTGTTCTAGTTATTATTTTTTTTCTTGAACTGGTAGTAGCTATTATTCTTCAAACACAAATTTTGTGCTAGGAATTTTTTCACATTATAATGTTCAACATGACTACTGAAACATGTTAATGGAGAATTTCTTTTTTATGATCATAGAAATATTGGTCAATAATTGAATATGGAATGAGAGAACTGATTAATACAAGATACAATTTTGAAATAAATCAACAAATAGATTTAGAACAAGAGAGTTCAAAGAAACAGATATATCAATCAAATTACTCAGTCAAATATATTATTAAAAAAAGGGAGGATTAAGCCATTTTATTGCCTTATGCACAGTAGCAGTTTGTCTCTTTGGGTTACGTGCTAATGCATCACAATATTGACACGTGTTTTTTCCTTGATTTCTGTCACATGTTTTTGCCCCCACCTCATTGTTTGATTAATAGCATGATTGGATAACAAAATTAAGTACTTATAGAAATTTATAAGTGCTTATATGATGGAGTTATTAAATGAAAACAGTTTTTCAATAAGTATTTATACTTAAAATAAGTGCTTATGGAAGAAGCTAATTTTTTTCAGCTTATGGTAATCACTTATCCTCCCATAATCACTTATTTCATTTTTCCTTTTCATTATCTACCAAATAATCACTTAAACCCCAATATCCAAACACATTTCTTTTCTCAAAATCACTTATGAGGTAAAAATATCCAAACACAAATCACTTTTGACATAATCACTTATGAATAATCACTTATCCTCATAATTACTTATATATAATCTAATTCAACCACACCCTAAAGTGTTAGAGGCTGGTCTCCGTCTTCTTCCCTTCTTCTCACGTGTGGGACCCACACTCGGTCAGATTTTCAGCCCATCAACTTTATTCTCATTCCTTGTCATTATATTTTTCATTCTTATTCTTCAAATTCTCTACTAACTTCCTCATTTAATATAATTTCCTTCTTATTTTTTAACACCATTTTTTATTGATGGTTTTTTAAGTATTAATACTGTATTAATATTAATTTTATCATCAGTTTTAATTTCTTAACCACCATTTTCTAGCATCATTTTTTATTAATACTAAATTTTTAGCTTCATTATATTTATTAATCATAATTTTTATTTATTAATGCCCATTATAAGTGTGAAGTCATATATACCTAAAGTAATTTTTATTTAATAATTATTTATTGCAATAAATAATTGTTAATAAATTTAAAAAAAACTTCTAAAATCTCAGTATTTTAATATTTATAAAATATTTTACTATATACTTAAACTTCAATGTCTAAATGAATTAAAGAAATATTATGATACGAACAAAAAAAATTTTTGGTGAGGATATGAACAAAATTTTTAATAACAAGAATTACCAAGAATAAAAAATCTTTTAATATACCATGATATTTTATTTTTTAAAATTATTAAGATACTCTTTTTTTAATAGGTGTAATAATGTATTTTGAAATTTGAATCTATAACTCATTCAAATTTTTATTATACCATGATATTTTATTCCTTTAAATGTTTAATATACTCTTATCTTTTTAATATATGTAATATCGTTTTAATCTATATCTAATCTATAATTCATTCATTTTTTGATTTTAATGTATTTTTTAAATTTTTATTTGTTGTTAAAAATGTGATTTTTTTTTATATTTTTATTTTTTAATATATGTAATTTTCTTAATAATTAGTTTCGAAAGAATCACTTGACCACATTTTGTAATTTCTCAATTTGAATTTCTAACCTGATATAATATTTGAATATCTAAATCAATTGAAATTTTTTGTGATAAAAATGAAATTTTTAATGACATTAATTATGAAAAACCTTTTAATATATTGTTAAATCTCAACAATTTCTAAACTTGTTATTATAATATCAATATTTTAAGATCGGGTTGGGGGAGACCGAGTTGGTCAAGTTATATATCAGCTTATGGTCTGGTCTTGTGGAGGGTCAGGTCTAGGTACCTATGGTCTGGTTTGGTCTTGCTGGGTTAGTAGACCAGACTAGTCCAGCTCAGATTAGATCAGGTCCTGGTTTTAAAAAAAAAAAAAGAAAAAAATCAGATAATTGGACTTCTGTTTCTTGTGACAATTATTGCTCAAACTCAATCTGGTCTAACTCTTTTTTTTTTACTAAATAAAATTATGTGTGCATATGGCAAATTATTAAACTATATTTTTTTTGTTTTCATTTGGACTCTTTTTGTTTAGTCAATCTGGCCCAAACATAAAATTATTAGACTTCTAGAACCTCATATGCTAGCTAACTCTATAGAATATTCATAAAAAAAAAACTTATAGAATTAAAAATACTAGCTTAAAACTCACTTGAAAGATGAATGACAATTTCAATTCAATAAATACAAATACCTAAAATTCAGTGAACACAAATATATCTCACCAGAAAGAATCATGGTCATTCACTGTAACTTCAAGGAACTTTAATGAATTAAGTTGTAAAAGGAGATTTTGGCGGAAAAAAAGGTGTACAAGGAGATTAATTTCTCACCATAAGTCTTTGGCCAAAACAACATATACACTACCAAGTAATCAAGTCCTAATTACAAACTTATAACACTCAAATAAACCCAGCACAAGTTCTTAAATTCAACTATTAATCATCAGCAGAAAGAAGAACCGAAGCTTTGTTTCGTTTGATAAACCAAAAGCTAAATCTCAGAGCATATTGAACCTCTTATTAATTTTCTGGACTTAATAGCACATTAAAACTAAAACATGAACACCCAAATCTGAAGTTTGATCTTAAGCAAATTTGAAACTGAGATCTAAAGCATATTATAAAGCACCCAAATATGTATCAGATCTAAAACTGAGAAGGGAATTAGTCAAGGTGAAGAGGAAGAAACTAGATCTGAGTATCTGAAGCAGTACCAAATGCAAAATGAAAATTAAAGGCATTAAACAAACAAAAAACCTTGAACATACAAGCTTTTCATGAAATTGTTACCATTGAAATCCAAATGTTGCTCTAATCTAAAGATGAAGATGAAGACGAGGGAGTGTGATAGAATGTAGACAAAAAGGAAGAGGTCATAGATGAGGACGAAACTGAGATTTTGAGATTGAACAACCATGGAGGAATGGTAATCACATATTCGATTTTTCTAACCATCAGCTTTGATTTGATACAGATTGACAAAGGTGAGAGTGAGAGGAGAGGAAGAACACAGCGATGGAGCCTCGGAGGAGGACGGCTACCAATTTTCCCAATACAACTTTTGAGGATTAGCGTTCAATGTTCAAAACCTTGAATCATTCACACTGTTGGAATTCCATCGAGCATAAAATGAGAGCCATAGAGGAAAGCCTATCTAGATGATTCTACAATCCTATGGTAATATATGGATGGAGGAGAAGAGTGGAAACAGAAGGGTAGGCCGAAGATGTGCTGAGAAAGTAAAGGAATAAGCCGATAGATGGAGATGGGTCGAGGGAGAATGATTGAAAGATGAAGAAAAATGGCACCATCCACACTTTCCATGTAAAATTTTTAAAATACATATATATATATATGCACCGGGTTAGACTAAACCGAGTGGTTGAAAGGGCCAGCCTGAAACCTGAACTGATCAATTTGCCCAATGTTCAGACAAGGTTTTTGGTCCTTGGCTGATGAGACTGGGTTGATACCGGACTGGGTCACCTTGAGTTGGATTGGGTTGGCTAGGTTTAGGTTTTTTTCCCACCCATATTTTAAAATCTCAAAAATCTTTTGATGTATACTTATGTATCAAAGTCTAAATCAAATAAAGAAACATTGTGATAAAAATAAAATTTTTAATAACATGAATTATGAAAAAAATTTTATATAACATGATATCCTATTTTATAATAACACGAATTATGACATTAATTAGGTTTTGCTTTAAAATCCCATATTAATTTACCTTAGATTTTAAATTATTGATATTAATATTGATTCTTTTTCAACATTCCCTCTTTCGAGTCTCTCTTCCATTTCATCTCTCTCTTCTTTCCTTTCTATCTATGGGTCCTACATTCTAGATTTTTTATGCATACTCCATTCTTGATTCTCCATTTTCATTTGTGTGTTAGGTTATTCTCTATTTTTTTTCCCATAGACTCAACCTACCCTTCCCCACTTCGATTTTTTTCTCCACGTTTTACCTAGAATTTGAGTTTTTGATTAGAGGGTTTTGGAGGGGAGGGGAGGGGAGGGGAGTAACGGAGGCATTTGGTCTAAGTGTGTTTTGTTAAATGTAGGGGAGGGGAGGAAGGGGAAGGGAGTTGGGGAAACATTTATTTGCTTACATCTTGCTTGTACTACTTGCATATATTCCCTTTGTTTTCCACTAATTGATGTTCCACTTTCCTATTTGATAAATGGTTCTTTAATTCCAATTTCTTTTTTTTTTTCATGTACAACATATCAAGTGACTTGCCATAGATTGTGAGGGAAAGTTAGAGAAAGTTAACCAACGAATCCCGATACAACATGGTTAGAACCAAAAGTTCAAGCTTCCTTTCAAAACCCATTTTTTCTTTTCCTTTCTGTGTTAATTCAAAACATTATCTTCAATTAATATTAGTTTGATATGAAGTTTTTTATTTTCAAACTCTATATATACAATTTGTATATATAGATATACACAGAGACATGTGACTTCATTTTATATTTTTTTTAGGGCGAGATGTCTTTGGATTTCTTCTCTTGAATATGTTTCATTTATTGCATTTTGTATCATGATTGATGTGAACATTATATGATTGAAGTAGAATAATTTGGCCACTAGAGGATGCCTAGAGCATGTATGGGTGATAGGTTTAACGAATTACTTTGGAAGTTTTTATTAGAAGATTTGTTGGTAAAACAGATATTTTTTAAGTTTTGCAACTTATTCAGGGGGATATAAATTTAGCTCATCCATGGTGTGTTTGACTCATTGAAGTAAGGTGGAAAGTTTTTGTGGGTTTGATGTTATCATGAAGACAGGAATGATGATGATTGGTATCCTTACCTTATCAATTATAATTAAAGCTACTGACATTCATGATCAAATGAGGTTACTAGATCTAAACAATTTATTTGTGCAGACTGTATGTTTGAGATGGACTGCTAAACTACAATTTAGAGGACAATGTACTTCGTTGGCTGCAATGGAAGATTTGATGTCAAATGGAATGCAATATATTAATTTAAATGAGGAGATATAGCTATTTTGCCAAGCAGATTATAAATTTACTCAATTTAAAATACTACTTGAATCATCAGTTTCCTTTTTGCATTTTCAACAATTTGTGCTTTAGGCTCTTCTTTCTCAATGTTTGGTTGGTGGTCTAGCTGCTATTATTTACTGTGATTGATTCCATGGTCTATTTAAATACTTAAAAAATGAAGTGGTTGGAGTGACATTGGGTTTTTTCTTGATGTGTAGGCAACTAACTACAGTATTTGATCTTTTTAGTGGTATTGTAGGATTGCAAGTACATATTGACACAGTTTTTCAATTTATAGCTCATGTTGTTAGTAATTGAGTTGAACTTTAAAAATCATTGTTTGAGAAGAAGCCAGATCTACAATATGTGAGATATGTTACATGGTTGATGAATTGGATCATGGATATTTTTGTGAGGCATTTGGATTAATATTTTCTTACTGCCAAACTTAGAGAGACAGAATACATGGTTTGCTGAGAATTTTGCAGTTATGAAAACAAGGTAAGCTTAATTTGCAAAACATAACTAAAGCAGTTTAGATTTCACTTGTTGATGTCCAAGAGCAAAATAATTATCCATACACATTCCATGTCACTCTTCAAGTGCTTTAAAGTTTTTTAGACCAAGTTAATGTTTAGTTTATCTATTTTAGCACCTCATAAGATTGTGATTATTTTGCTGCTGACTCAATTTTGATTATGTTATTTAATCTCGTTGTTGAATTTCAATGCAAAGATGATGGAAGAGAGTGATCCTTTCATATTTATTCCTATTTCTTAGTTCTTACAAGTGACATCTTAGGCTCATTTGTTTTGATCAATGATGCTTTAAAATGAAGTAAGAGTGTGCATTGTGGCATCGAATTAGAGGAAGAATTTGAAAAAGGTGGACTTGATATTTTGTATAGATTTCTCTTGCATATTGATGATGATAAGCAACGTAAGAAAGTTATACTTCTGCTCTTAACCTCATTCAATAGTAGCTTCACCTGCTATATTCTTTATTCTTTATTTTTATTTTGTATATGAAATTCATAACATTGTCTCTTAACCTTATTCAACAGATGGTATGACTATGTTCATGCCAACAACTTAACAGATTGTTTTCCTCACCATAAATATCTACTAACTTAATGTTCAATTTCAGCAAGTCATCCAACATTTAGAACATATTCGAGCTTAACTAAAGTTCCAATTTACATGATAATCATACTCAGAAAACAATGGAATCATGAAGACAGCATCATTCAATTTTATGAGCAACAAAAACTATCCCATCTTTAGTTTTTGTTATAACCTCCCAGGACAAAATGATCATGTCAAGTTTAAGATTGAGTCAGAACAATGTATTCATACTGATAGGATTGTCAAGAAGAAATTTTTTTTTATCCATATTGGATTTTGTTAATATTTTACCAATCATACTAAGCCAAGTATGATGATCAAAATAACAAAATTATTTTCTATAGAATATGAATTTGATAACAAAATGATTTCTACAGAATATGAATTTGATAACAAAATGAGTATTGGGGAGGAGGAAGAAGGGGTTGAGTTTTTTTTTTAAGTTTAATTCTACATGTGAGAGTATTGCTAAATTTTTTTTGTATCTTTTTATATTACATGATAAAAGTCTTTTTGTATCTAGCAATCTCTCACTTATTTGTCACGCTAGGTGTTTGGTGAGGGATTTATGCTCACCACTGTGTATAGTGAAATTATCACATTGTTATCTTTTTTTTTTTGCCAACACTCATGGTTATCTTTCGAAAACACAATTAAAAGGTAAAAAATTTAAGAACACATACTAGGCATCACACATCTTTGTTTTGTTTGTTTTTTATTTTTCTTTCATACCACAAAATAGGTGGATTTTCTCCATTTGTCATATTCCACTAAAAGTAAATTTGGTAGGTTTAAGATTAGTTTAAATTACAAATTAAACATATTTGAATTTAATATTTTACTTTTAGAGTTAAATAAAATATCCCTCATGCATAGCACGGGAGAGAGATTTCTAGTTGAAAGCAAAAAGATCATATGTTTAGAAAATTGATCGTCTCATATGAGAAATAACTCTAACAAAAAAATTAAAGATATACGAGATTCAATAAAAAAAAATATTGAGACTCTTAAGAGTGAAGCATGCAGAACCTCAATTTTGAAGGGATTTTGAGACTTAAAGGATGACAAATTTGTCATCAACTATTACACTAGAATTATAGAGATTAGCAACAAAAAACATCTCTATTCTGGGAAGATGGAAAATCTCATAGCATTCCTTGACACCAAAATTTAATTATGTTGTTTATTCAATAGAAGAATCAAAAGACGTAGATGCAATTAAGATTATGTAAAACTAAACCAAAATTGAATACCAAATCGAATCAAATTGAATTTAGTTTATTTATTTAAAGGTTCAGTTCAACTTTTTTTTTGACGATTTTGTTAATTCTAATTAGCTTTGATTTTGAATTTTTAAACTATGAATAGACTAAACCAAACTGAAATTTTAATATTTTTCCTTTTTTTTTCTTTAGTTTTAATGAGTATGGTTTATTTTTAATTAGTATGATTTTTATTTTTTAGATGATTATTTGTTATTCGATACTATCGACTTAAAATCAAGTGTTATTGGATCAAAATGGGGATAACTTTTCTAACATAATTTTATTTTATAAAATGGGCTCAAATGAGTATGATTTATTTTATCTAATAAGATAAGATGTCCAAACTAGCAACCTCATCTCTTAATCTCATATTTATTGTCATTTGGCCCACCCCACAAGCCCACTCACCCACTATCAAAGGTCTATAAAAAGTTTCAAACCAATTATGAGAAACCAAACCAGTTTGGTTTAGTTCAACTTTTTTGAAATATAATAGTTTTGTTTAATGCCTTATATCTTATCATTTCGTTTTTTCACTCGAACTGACATATGCATACCGCTAGATTCTCTCTCTCTCTCTAAGTGAAATTAAAGCTATATATCAAGTCATAAGCAAGCTTTAAAGTATGTTACTTTTACCCATTTCTTGAATTTTGGAAGAGATAAAGGGTGTAATTTCAAAATGCGACAACTCGAAATTTGGTGGTGGTATGATCCAAATTACTCATTTTTTTCATTTTTGAATAAAAAAGGTCAACCACAGTAATGTAAGTTGCATAGATCTAACAAAATAGCCACAAGGAAAAAGACAAGTTAAGATGTAAGAAAAAATATTTACTAAATAAGATTACCATATGAAAATTTAATTAATCTTAGTTAGAAATTCAATTCATACTATTTGAGAATTTTCAAGTGAGATTCTTCCTAGTGAAAGTTTGAAAGAAAGAAAGAAAGAATTGATGAATTGTCGTATCTTGTATTACTGAAAGGGTTCACAATATATACCAATATTATCAAAACTAGACCAGATATTGAATCGAATAAGACACTGGTTCAAGGTTCAATGGTTCAACTGAAGTCAGATCGGGGTCGGATCGGTGGTAATTAAAATAATATATTTAAAACAAATAATATAAGTTTAAAAAAATTTATAACTTAATTAAAGTCTCAAATTAAATAATATTGAATTATCAATCTATTACTCACCACAAACAAATTATTAATAGGTTTCATAACTCAATATTTAAATTTAAATAAATTAATATTCATCTATAATCATATTTTGAGTTCAAAATAATAAATTAACAATCACTTATTATATTATTTATTAAGTAAATATATAATTTTTAGTACTTATATGTAAGGTATTAAAAACCGGACTAGTCATTAAATCGGATGAGGCAACGGTTCAAAGTTTAGTAGTCAGACTGGAGTCGGACTGGTTGTGAATAAATTAATATATTTTTAATAATATAGTCAATTGATATTCTATTTTCATATTATTTGTTAAGTAAATTTATCATTATTAATCATTATGCATCATAATAATACTTATAACATATTATAATATAGAAAAAAAAATTTATATTCAAAATAATGTTACTTGGTACTAAAAATAATGTTATTTTATTTTAAAAATATTTTTAAAAAAATTTAAAAAATTAAAAAAAAAAAGTCAGGACCAGTTCAACCCAGTTTTTAACTGGTTTTTTATCGGTTTTTGACCGGTTCGACCTATTCTTGACCGATTCGTACCGGTTCTAAAATCTCCCGATTCCCATCTACGATTGGACTGGACCAAGGGCCAGTTCCTAGTTGGACCTGTCGAACCGGCCGGTCCGGTTCGGTTTTTATTACTATGCTTATATGTCATAATAATGCTTAAATAATATTATAATATATAAAGAAAAAATATTTTGCATTAGAAATGATGTTATTTTATCTTAAAAATAAAAAATAATATTTTAAAAAAATTTGAAAAAGAATAATACAGAACCGGTTCAAACCTGTTTAGGACCGGTTCAAGGCCAGTTTCACTGGTTCTTGATTGGTTCTTACCGATTCTGAATAGTACTGGTCATCTAGCTTAACAAGACCGGACTAGGCACCGGTTCCCAGTCCAATTAGTCGAACCGGCCGATCCGGTTCTAACAATAATGATATATATATACAAGAATTACAAATCTTTCTAATAATAACAAATCTTCCTAATCAATACGAAATATAATATTTACATAACTATAGAAGATTCTAGAGTGTAACATCCCCCTCAAACTCAAGATAGCTTAACAGGAAGCAACTTGAGTTTGTCTACTAGAAACTGAAAACAACTTGAATTAAAAGACTTAGTAAACAAGTCAGCTGGCTGGTGCTTGATTCTAATAGGAACAAGTCGAATAGTTCCACGAATAGCATGTTGTCAAGTAAAGTAACAGTCAATCTTAATATGCTTGGTCCATTCATGGAACACATCATTGTGGGCAATCTTAATAGCAGCTTGACTGTCACAATAGATATCTGTGGAGGTGGTCTATGATGCCCCCATCTCATCAAGTAACCAACGAAGCCAGAGAACCTCCAAGGTTGTGTCAGCTAATGCATGATATTCTAATTTAGCACTAGAATGAGAGGCCAAAATTTGCTTCTTACTTCTCTAAGAGACAAGAGAATTACCAAGAAAAATACAGAAGCCAGTGGTCGACTGTCGATCAGCATGGTCATCGGCCTAATCAGCATCAGAATATGCCCGTAGAACAAGAGAAGAGTTAACAGAGAAGTGAAGGCCATGATATAAAGTACCCTAGACATATCGAATAATTCTAAGAATAGCTGCATTATGGGTAGTTCAGAGTACAGACATAAACTGGCTGACTATGTATACTACATAGGCAATGTCTGGATGAGCTACTGTAAGATAGATGAGTCCCCCAACTAGTTGACGATAGCGAGTGTGATTTTCTAATAAGGTGTTATCAGTAGAAGTAAAGTGAGCATTGGGCTCAATAAGAGTATTTTCAACCTCCTTGTTAGAAAGATAGGCCTGAGATATCAAATCAAATGCATATTTAGCCTGAGAAAGAGAAATACCATCCAGTTCATGATGGACTTCAAGGCCAAGAAAATAGCTGAGTCGGCCAAGATTCTTCATTTCAAACTGCTTTCCCAGGTAAGTCTTAAGTTCCTGAACACCTGTAACATCACTACCAGTGACAATCATGTTATCAATATACAATATTAGGAAAACAAGACCCTGAGCTATAGCTCGAACAAATAGAGCATAATTATGAGGGCTACAAGCAAAGCCTAATTGACTCATAGTAGTGCTGAATTTAGCAAACCAAGCAGGAGGTGCCTTCTTAAGACCATGCAAAGCGCGACGGAGGTAGCAAACCTTTCCATTCGGATACTGATACCCAGGAGGAGGCTTCATGTAGACTTCTTCCTCTTAATCACCATTCAGAAAGACATTTTTAACATCCATCTAATGAAGAATGCTTAACGATAGCAATAGCAAGAATGCTGCAGACATATGTAATTCAAGCAACATGAGCAAATGTCTCTTCATAATCAACATCATACTCCTGTGTAAAGCATTGAGCCACCAAGCGAGCCTTACGTTGCTTTAAAGAATTATTAGAATTAATCTTGTTCTTATAGATCCATCTGCAGCCAACTAGAGTCTTACCAAGAGGAAGATCAACAAGATCCCAAGTGTGTATTTTCTCCAAGGCTTGTAACTCATCATTCATAGTTTGTTGCCAAAAGGGATCATGGGAGGCTTCCTTAAAGGATTACAGTTCTTGAAACTGAAGAATAGTAGAAAAACAATGGTAATCACTAAGGTAAGAAGGAGGATGTCTTACACAAGTAGGCTGAGGATCGTCAGACAATATGGGCTTAGTAAGCTATGCTGAAGGTTCAAAGACAGTAGGATCATCTGGAAAGGGCGTGAATTCAGGCGTGTGATCATGCTCATTAGTTGAAGCTGTACCTGAGTCACTAGGAAAAAGATCAACAGAAATATTTGTAAAAATCGAAGGTGACAGGGAGAGACAGGGAAAATATCAGTCAAAGAGGAAAACTAGACATGCTCCCAAAAAATAACATGATGAGAAATACAGATACGATGAGAGAGAGAGAGAGGATCCCAATAATGATAACCCTTATACTCAGAGTCATAACCAAGGAAGCAACAGACATGGGTTCGAGCGTGCAGTTTAGAAGTCTCATGAGGAGGAGGAAGAACAAAACAGACATAGGCAAAAACTTTTAAAAAACTATAGTCAGGAGATGTACCATGAAGATGCTCAAACGGAGAAATGTTACCCAGAACAGGAGTAGGGAATCTATTGATGCAGTAAACAGCGGTCAAAGCTGCTTCTCCCCAGAAGCGTTCAGGACAAGAAGATAAAATGAGTAAGGCTCTAACAGAATTAAGAATGTGATGATGTTTTCATTCAGCCCCACCATTTTGCTAAGAGATATAGGGACAAGAGTATTGTGAGAGGGTGCTCTGAACATCAAGAAAACTAAGCAATTTAGAATCACGATATTCCAAGGCATTATCAGGATGAAAAACTTTGATAACTTTTGAGAATTGTGTATGATTCATAGTGGCAAATTTGATATAGATATCAGGTAGATCAGACTAATTTTTCATCATATAAAGCCAAGTAAAATGGGAAAAATCATCAACAAAAATTACAAAATATCGTAAACCTCTCATAGAAGGAGTAGGTGCTGGTCCCTAAATATTAGAATGAATTAAATCAAAAGACAAACTGACAATAGAGTCATTTTTTTTAAATGATAAAGCAGACTGTTTAGCAATTTGACAAGACCTATAATCCAAAGACTGAACACCAATATGACCTAAAAGACCACTAGAAAACAATGGACACTATGCAGTTAAAGAGGGATGAGCAAGACGACGATGCCACAAATCGAGAGATGAGGATGTAGAAGCAACATATAATCTAGGAGAAGTGATTTTCAGGAAGATGCATGGATTGGAGCTCAAACATACGCCCAATCCCTACAATCTATCCTGTATGAGAATCAAACACAGTACAACCACATTTGTTAAATAATACGTCATAACCCATATCAACAAGTTGTCCGACAGAAATAAGGTTAAAGCTAATGACAGGGACAAAGTAAGTGTCATGAATGGACAGAGAGGGCAAAGAAATAGCTCCAACATGATAAACAAGCATTTGTGAGTTATCAGCAGTATGTATAGGGCGAGCAGTGGTATTAGGTTACATAGAAGAAAAATAGTTTTCATGACTAGTCATAAGTTGCAATAGGCAAAATAAAAAAACCAAGAAAGCGTACCTGAGGGAGTGGTTAAGGTAGCAGGTGGGCTAGAGGTACCGGAAAGAATTTTGCAACGTAAGGCCTCATTGTCAGTAGTGGAGGATCTCGAAACAGTAGCAACACTAGGTGCCTTATCAGTGGCAGAAAAAGCAGTGTTGAAGGAGGAAACAGATCTAGTTGATTTCCTTTGGTCAGATCTAGGAGGACGAGTAGGACACCGATCAATGAGATGCCTGGTCTTCTTGCAGTATCGACAAAACAAAGTTAGATAGTGTGCAACAATATGAACCTTCTTCTGGTAGGTTAGACATTCAATAAATGAGCATTGATCGAAGGTGTGAGTGGATTGAAGACAGCGACGACAAGCCTTAGAATTTCTCCCAGAAGCAGTAAAGGCTATCTTAGGGGCAGAAGCAGGCTCAAACGGGTTTCCTTAGATCGAAGACAAGGAAGAGCATCTTCAAGAGTACGAAATGGGCTTTGGTGTAGCAAAGAAGTCCGAACATGCTCAAAGTCATCAGTAAGAGCCATCAAGAACTGAATGGGACAAAGCTAATCTCTGTACTTAAAGAATGCTTGAGCGTCTTCCTCACACTTGAAGGTGAGTTCAGAGTAGGCCAACTAATCTCAGATGGATTCAATCTTGGCAAGAAATTCAAACAATGGTTTATCTTTCTCTTATTTAAGAACACTAAGGTTCTTCTGCAACTGAAATTGGTTAGATAAATCATAAGAGGTGTAACGACTAGCAAGGTGGCCCCATACTTCTTTGGCAGTGTCAAAACACCCAAATTGTTGATGAATATTGGAAGTAGAAGTATTCTAGAAACAAGTAATAATCTGATTATTTTTGGTATCATATTCATCTAGTCGCTCAGTATATTTTAAATCAGATTCAACAGCTTCAGGAGTAGGAAAAGTAACGTTACCTGTAACATATCGCCAAAGCTTTCTACCTTTTAAGAAACCACGCATACTTTCCAACCATAAACGATAGTTGGGGCTAGTGATGGTAACAGAGATAGGCTGAGCAATATTTGACTTCTCCATCATAGACAGAAAGTCAGCAAATACTGGAAAAATTTGGCAAATTCAAGGAAGCACTAAAACACCCAATAATAAGAACAAGAAGGACACAAAGAGAGGAGCACAACGAGGGAAGCAGCGGCCAAAGAAGCATGCTCACGAGTTGTCATGTGCCACCAGAAGTGGCTAGTGCAGAAAAGATTGATTGGTACTTGGGAGTGTGTGGCTGGTCAGAATACTGCCGGACTTGGTGATTCGGCCAAATGGAGGATGGCGAACACGACGGGGTGGAGCATGTTTGCAACAGAGGTCAGTGGACGAGTGGATCTGGAATGCATGAATAGTGATGGTGATGAATAGTAACATAAATGAACATGAACGACAATGAACAGTGATGGTAATATGAACTTCTGGCAGTGTTGCTGGTGTTTGTTTGGAAAAAAAAATTATGGCTCTGATACCATGAAAGCTTGAAAGAAAGAAAGAAAGAATTGATGAATTGTCGTATCTTATATTACTAAAAGGGTTTACAATATATACACAAGAATTACAAATCTTCCTAATCAATACAAAAGATAATATTTACATAACTATAGAAGATTCTAGAGTTTAACCGTGAGGAAATATTTTTTTCTTAAGTTCCAACTCATCTTTTTCCTATAGCCACCACCTCTATCTAACCTATGAATTTTAGCTCATTCCATAGGTATATAATCATAAGTCATATAATCTCTATTTTTTTTTTTGCCATAAGTCATGTAGTATCTATTTACATTACATACATCTTGCGCTACCCAATTTGCAGGTTGCATCGAATCCCCATATGTCCAATGCAATAGTTGTCCAATCCTTACACATTCAACAACAATATTGGGTAGAACCACACTTCCATGTGGTGCTCATCCTTGATAATTACATGCTCCATCTACATCAAGACCTACCTAGCTTCATAGTCTTGTGGTAGAATCATACTTCCATCTGATGCTTGTCCTTGATAGTTCCATTTATGATTTAACAAATTATCTTTTTTCTTTTAACCTAAAAATACAGCTATTATGCAATTCATAAATTGTTAAAGATTTATATTCACATATTATTTTACATATCTATCCTTCCACAAAGTCCAGCATAGGTTAGCAAATTTTTTATTTTGCATAACACTATTTTGAATTTTTCTTTCTATACTTGTATTCTTTCGAAGGTTCAAAAAATCGAACCGGATGTTGAACTGGTCAAAATACGAGTTCAAGATTCAATAGTTTAACCGTGGGTCAACTAGAATTAAACCGGTGGTAATAAATTTAATAAATTTTTAATTTTATACGTTATATAGAAAATTAAAAATATTATTAATAAGTTTCACACCCTAATATTAAAATCTAAATAAGTTAATATTTATCTATAATTATATTTTAAATTCAAAATAGTCAATTAATATTCTATTTTCATATTATTTGTTAAGTAAATTTATCATTATTAATAATTATGTATCATAATAATTCTTATATAATATTATAATACAGAAAGAAAAGAATTTATGTAAAAGTAATACTATTTAATACTAAAAATAGTATTATTTTATCTTAAAAATTAAAAAAATTTAAAAAAGAAAAGGCAAAAAGAGCTAACTAGTTCAATTGATTTTGCACCGGTTCAATACTGATTCGTGACTAGTTTTTCACCAGTTCTAAGTAGAGGCAATTAAGATCTATGGTCGAACCAGACATAACACCAATTCTCAGTTCAATTGTTCAAACTTGCTGATGCAATCCAATTTTTTATTCCTTAATTTTTTCACTAGCCGAACTCATTTTCTAATGGGTTGGGATTTTATCAAAATGTCTTTTAAATTTTTTAATATATTATTCACTAAATAAATATTGGATAGGTAAAACAAATAATGAATATTATATTTAAATTTTAAAATTTTAAATAAAAGTTCAAACGAATAAATAATTACTAATGTTATTTTGAAATTTAAAAATAATATATAAATAAAAATAAACTAGTAAAGTACGAGTGTAGGACCCACTCACAACTCAACTTATGCGTGGTCGTCACGCATATTAATTAAATTAAATATTTAAATTAAAATATTACTTCCATTAAAACTCTGACAAAAAATATCAAATTAAAATCTAAAAATACTTGCACGTCAAGTAAAGCCTCGGGTTTATTAAAATCTCAAAGACAAAAAATATATCGAAGTCAAATAATTCAAATACCCTATCCTTCTTCGCCGCTTGTCCAAGTGACTCCTTTCCCTTCCCTTCTTCACAGTTCCGGTGACCTCTACCTCGCTGCCGCCGTTGGCCGTTTCCCGTGCTCACTCCTCGACTTTGCTCTTGGTATTGTTTTATTCATTTTTGCAGATTGATTGTTCCCTTCCCTCATTGAAAATAGAAAATTAAAAGTAGAAACTTCTTTTGGTCTAATTCAAACTGAAAGGTTGATTTCAAGAATTAGAGATTCTAATTCTCAACCATGGTAGGAGTTATTTTTGGGTGATGTTAGATGTATCAAGATTGGAATTTATAATAGAAGGAGTGGGCAAAGTGTTCAGTGTTCAAGTCACGAAACCTGTGAAATTCTTTAAATAATTGTATTTCTGCTGGAGATATCATTACACACCCCATTTCAATTTCAACTCCTAGAAAATCAGTTCCTCATACCTAATGCGACCCAACCCTGAGAGCATGGGGAAATTTTATTCAATGTTGACTACGCCATACAATTCTTTTGTTATGCATGATCACGTAACCTTAAGGCATATACCTATAGCACATAGAGCTCGTATGCTTGGCTTGTAATCGCTTATTTGACACACATTTTTATCCCTATCATTGCCTGTTTCTCTTTTGTGTTCTGTTGAACAGAATTTCGGCAGTGTTTTCTAGTTTGTTACTTGGGTCAAAAGATTTCTGTCTCTCAAACATGGCCACAAGTAAGTGAGAAATATATTCTTTTTTCCATTGTTAATTTACATTATGCATGATTATAACGGGTTCTTTTGTTCTGTGTGTGGGTGTAGGTGTGTGGTAGTGTTTGCATGTTTGGTTTTTCTTTCATATAATATAATTAATGGTGCTATGGATTTTCTGCAGGACTTATGTTTGAAAATTCTTGTGAAGTTGGAGTGTTCTCTAAACTTACTAACGCCTATTGTTTGGTTGCCATTGGAGCTTCTGAAAACTTCTACAGGTTTTCATAACTATTTTGAGACCGTCTCTTAATTTTATGTTTTTTTTTGGGTTGGTGATTTATGAGACTGGATTTCTATATTGATTTAATGTTATTATGAGTCATCTACAGTTGATTATGTTTATGAACAAATGCAAATCAAGTAAAAAAAAAAAATTAGACCTAGCCTCCCTATAGTTTAAAATTTATACCAAAATAACATGCATGATGTTGAGCTATTCGCAGTAGGTTATATTTATGAACAAATGAAGATCAAGTAAAAAATTAGACCTAGCTTCCCTATAGTTTAAAATTTATACCAAAAAAAAAAACTTGCGTGAGGTTTGCAAAAGCTATGCCTATCTTCCCTTGTTGAATTTCTTTTCTATACATTTAGCCTCTTCCATAGGTATTCGTATATTTTTAAATTTAAACTTGAGAGAGCTGATAGGTAGGTTTTGTGAACTTCATGGGACTTCAGTTAATGCAGTTCACTCATAAATCAATTTGTATACAGTGCATTTGAGGCTGAATTAGCAGATGTTATCCCTGTGGTGAAAACCTCCATTGCTGGCACTCGTATTGTTGGCCGCTATTGTGCTGGTAAAGTTGTTCTTTTCTGTCTTTTATATTCTCAGTTTCTTGATTTGAATTAGTATTTGCTTTAGACTATTCCTGGGCAACTAATAGATGGCTTACTCTCTTTCTCTCAATGTTTTTCTTCAGATACCAGTGGCTGAGATGGATTACTATTTTATTTGAGCTGATTAGCTTAGTTTGTTTTGTTGGGTTGCAGGAAACAAGAATGGGCTTCTCGTGCCGAATACTACCACAGACCAAGGTGATTCCACTTATTGTGTTTATTATTGGATCTTGGCAATGCTTTCGTTAAGTGTCATACTGTATAACCTCTATCTGAATATGTCTCTAGATCATCCAACCACAACCACAACCCCCCCCCCCCCCCAAAAAAAAAAAAGGCTCCGTGAGAAAAATAGGTTGCTTTATTGATTTGGGCTGTCTTTCAAATGTTATTGTAGAGATAATCTATCTCCAATATCAATATTTTGTGGCAACATATGTGATGCAATGCAACACAGCCCGAGTTGTCTTGTTTAATAATTGATGAATTTAACCGTTCATATTGAATATCTTCATCCTTTGCGGATTAAGTAATTGTTAGTTATTTGGAAACTTACATAATAGATGCTTATTCTGAGGGTTGATTCTAAAAATGTTAGCCTTGTAATTTTGTGAAAAGATCTTTTTTATGTGGTATATTTTAAGTTTTTGTTCATCTTTGCGTCCTTACCACTCTAAACTTTGTAGTTTTTAATTCTATTTTAAAAAGGCATACTGGGAACCCTTACATATCTCCATTTCTCAATACTATATTTTTACTTCCAGGAGAATAAATTTTGCTGGGCATTGTTATATGTTATCAGAACTGTTCATTTTGAAAACCTTAATGTCAGTTGGCATTTCACTGACGCAGCAGATTGCTGTTGGGATGGATGAGATTGTGAAAAGTGCATATCTGATAAGAATAATCCTGCTCTTATATAAATGTAATTGTAAATTGTAAATAAATTAGAAGGTAGTCAGGGAAGTGTTTGATAGTTGTCTGGGACACTCTGTGGGCTCATCCAATTATCATATTCTGGCTTGATATTTGATTAAGTGTTAACATGACCCTGAAAACTGTTGGTTATCTGCAATCATCCAAGATCTTCAACTCTCTGGGTCATTCATGATTCATCAAACTCATATTAATGGTTGGTTTGATGAGCTTATTTATCTCTATCAATAATGATATTTTGTGGTGTTGCTATATAAGCATTATTTGTGGATTGTAACTCACTGTTATTTTTGGTTGTATGACAAATCTAGTTTTTCTACTTCACCATCAAATTTCACACTTGTTATACTGACTTTCATTTCGTGATGTTATTGGTATGGCTACTACAAAAGAACTTCAACATTTGAGAAACAGTCTACCAGATCAAGTTAAAGTCCAGTGTGTAGAAGAGAGATTATCTGCTCTTGGAAATTGTATAGCATGTAATGACCATGTGGCTCTCACACACACTGATCTTGAAAGGGTATTATTTATTTTGTATTTTGTTTCCTTTACTTTCTTCTTGTTCTGTATTGGAAACTATCCTGTAGAGAAGCTTATATTTTCAACTCAATTGTTCTTTTCTCTCTTTTCCCAGCAAAATTTTCCTCATATTTTACAGTTACCAAGCATGTAGTCCTAAAATTGAAGTTAACAAAGTGCATCCTTGCCTGTTTATCTGAATCTTCTCACCTTTTTTATAGACAAATCACGTCAGTTGTAAATAATTTCTTGAAAAGAAAGCACCGAATTATGTGTAACGAGTTTGTTTTATGAATTCAAAGACTCTTCTATCAGACCTGCTCTTATTATGCAGGACCAGCTTTAGTCATTCTTATTTGGATGTTGGCATGTGTTTCAATTTTATAGAAATTAGTTCAGCTTTTAATTAAAGACTAATACTTATCACGATGTCTGTTGAATTTCTCATTCCATTTTTTTTGTAACGTGACATGATTTAAGAATATTTTAATCTTTTGTTAAGGATACCATTCCCAGGTTACTGTGTGTACGCTAATAGAATTAGAAACATCATCTCTTCTGATAGCCATTCACTTACTAACAAGCTATTCTCGCGACTAACATCAATCACATTGTCTCTTGTTCTCTCCCTAAATAGTTGTCACTGTCATTCCATTCATCTGCTGGTTTTTTTATATGGTGTTTTGCATGCCCTAGTATCAATTTGTGAATCTCTTTTGTTTAGGAAACTGAGGAGCTGATCACGGACACTCTAGGAGTAGAAGTTTTTAGGCAGACCATTGCCGGAAATATTCTAGTCGGAAGTTATTGTGCCTTCTCCAACAGAGGTGGTTTGGTAAGTATAATTTCAGATTCTTTCTAAACTGTTTAACCATCTATCATTGTTTGACCTCAAATTTTGGTGCAGGTTCACCCTCACACTTCCATTGAAGACTTGGATGAACTTTCTACACTTCTTCAGGTTCCTTTGGTTGCTGGGACTGTGAATCGCGGCTGTGAGGTTATAGCCGCTGGCATGACAGTTAATGACTGGACTGCCTTTTGTGGATCTGACACAACAGCGACAGAACTTTCTGTGATTGAGAATGTTTTCAGGCTCAGGGAAGCTCAACCTAGCGCTATTGTGGACGAGATGGGGCAATCACTTATTGATAGTTACGTTTGAGTTATGGTTTTGCTTCTTCTTCTTCTTCTTGTTCTTCAGGATTTCAGGTTTTGATACTAGTTTGATTATGATTTCATGCATCAATCAAGAATTATGATACTGATAAAAATTTTGGTTTCTTTAGATACCAAGTTATGGCAGTGACCATAACTGTGGTTTCTTTATGGTTATCGGACTAGTAAAATATATACGTGTTACTTTATTTTTCATTTGACAATATTAGTTTAATATAGTTCAGTATAATTGATTGTTTCTGTTCGTTCAGCGTCTTATTTATGCTGATATGATAGATTATTTATTCAGAATAAAAAAATGAAGTGACATATTGCTAAGGAAAACCGATGAATCAGGTCTGGAATAGATTCCAGTGACCATCAGCGGAGAACTTGTTAAAAACAGTCAATCTAAAGAAAAACAATACTGGTGAATGGATCTGATTGGAATGATCCATTATTCAATGTTTTTTATGGGTCAAGATTTTATGAGCTTATTATCTATACGATGCCATTTCAACTTTTTGGCCAAACACCGGAAATGATTCATGCACAGACCAAAAATTGTTGGGCTGGTCTAGCTTCTAGACTTTAATGTTACATGTGAGTTAACATGTTTGACTCCTTCACGCCTCCTATCTTAATGTCAAGTTCAGCTAAGATAGCCACCACACTTATTTGGAAAGATTCAAATGATTTAACTGAACTTCAATTGAATTGATGTAACCAAGCAAAATTGAACTGATTTAATATCTAGTTTGTCCTCTGTGATTAATAAAGTGAATTTAACCTACATGACATATAATATTGATTAATACTTTATTTAAAATATTATATTTATAGAACATGAGAAAATAGACTTTTATTATCTTTTCAACTATGAAGTGACAATATTTCAAAAAAGTAAACATATCATATCTAATACACATAATATGTGTACCAAAATTATAGATATGTATCTATCTGTACTACTTTATACCCGTTTATATCACTTAAAATTTTGACAATAAAATAAGATCATTTTGGAATTTTAAGGTAAGACAAAAATCATAGCCTCATAAATATTTATAAAAATGTAATGTTTTTGCATTTTTCACTTTCAAAAGATGTTTTTTTGTTAAGAAGAAATAGTGAAGACTTTATTCATAAGTTGTTATAAATATTTTATAATTTATTTTAACATTTATGTCATAAATTTTCTTTTAATGAGTTGATTTATTGATTATAAATATATCCCTACACTTATATCCTAAAAATTGCAGTATCTTGGGTATTGTGTTAATTTCTCCTAGAATATTTTCTAGGAAAAATCAAAGAAAATATATTTTAATTAAATTCTTTTAGTTTATGAAGTAAATAAAAAAACTCAATACATTTAATTATAGCAAGATAGATAACTATTTAGAAAATTTTTATATTAATAATTTTGGCCTAATTTATCAGCTTTGCAGAGTGGGTTTTTTTTTTCTAATAAGTTCCCGACCAATCTGCTTGTAATCTACAGCACATGAATGCTCTTCTGGATATCTATGGCTTCCACAAAATAAGTCTCCACGTCGGCATGTGAAACCGGTTAATCCAACCTTTTTGTTGCAACTCTTTCACCTCTTTCTCTTTTGACATTCCAAAGCATCTGATTTACAAGAAGCAGCCCCAAAAGCACACTCATTGCACCTCGTTCTCTTGTGTTCACATCTTTTTACATCTTGATCATCTTCTTCAGCAGCAGATGATACATTGATATTTCTGATTAATTTAGTGACCCTTTCATTGAGTTTGAGAAGATGATCTTTGTAACACTTTGAACACAAGTTTTGGTTTTCATGAGAGCCGAAGAAGCCACAGCCATTAGCGCAGAGTGGTGGATCCATCATTCACCAATATTCTTTTCTTCTGATCAGAGGCCGTCGCAGAAGCAAGTGTTGGAGTTGGAGAAATTGAGAGGCGTGGGGTTCATTTATAAGGCTGGCTTGCACAATCCTTCTCAAACTTCAAATTATGACAATATATTTTATCCAAAAAAATAAGATGACGTAATTTGCCATCAAAATTTGGATAAATTAATGTTTTCCCAAAAGGATTGCGTATTTTAAAATCATAATTTAAATTCAATTTTATAATAAATCCATGACAAAAGATTACAATATCTTTCTTTTTTTCTTTGTCAACAAATTGCAATATTAATCTTAGCTGGATCACCAAAATTTGGAACTAGATATAAGCCAGTTTTTGGGCCATAAGTTCGTTATTATCTTGGGTACAATTATTTTGTGCATAAATTATTCTAAAGCAATATTTTTTAAGAAAAAACCTGTATATTATGTATCTCTCTGTTTTTCTTAAAGACATTTTAACTTGTATTTATTAATTTCTTTTTAGTACCAAGGATATCCCTAGCTTAGGATCCAACCAGCTACCAATTGTATGATGATCTTGTTGATATTATTTATCATATTTTTTTTATAAACCCTATTATTTATCATTTTGCTCATTAAATTTTATTCATTGTACTCATCTTTTGACTGCACTTGTGATCGTTAAAGCGAAAGCTCTCGAGAATTAAAAAACAATGTTATAATAGCATCATTAACTCGGCAATTCGTAAATATGTTAATTCACATATAAATTTAAAATTAAATAATTTTATTCAATTTCCATTTATATCCACATGTTTATCTCTTTTTCAATTTTCACATCTTATAAAATATTTTCTTTTGAAAATTGATTAGGATAATTTATGTACTTTGTTAATTTCTTAACTATAAGATAAATTTTTTCAATTATTTTTTAGTGATCCAATTGTTTATTCCTTATAAAATAATATTCAATATGAATATTTAAAGTGTTCACTTGTCACAATTTTGTGCCTATCAACTTAAATTTTATTAAATTTCTAACGAAGATTCATTTTCTTCTTATGGAGGAGATTAATTAGCATTACCTTAACTACATGAAGACATCAATTTCTTTTTTTGCCACAAAATTGATTATATTTATCTATTTTTCTAACAATAAATTATTCTTTTTTTCAACTATTCAAATTACACAACCTTACTCCTATTTCAAAAAGTACCCTCCCTTCACCCAAAACGACAAAGTGCACCACATTGAACTACAAAGAACACTTCCTTATTCATTAAATTATTATAATGTTTTATAATAAGTCACAATGTATTTTGTATATGCTTGGCATTATATGAATTTTGCACATGTACAAAAGTATATCTTCATGGAGATTTAAACAGTGCAATTATATCATCAATCCACCGAAGCATACAAGCAGCTTCAATGGCAGTCTTGAATGCTTGTAACTTCACATTGAGCTCTTAATCATTCAAACAATGCAGGACAGATATGACAGCGTAAATACCATAAACTAGAAAAAAAGTGAGCAACCCAACAATGGGATGACGCCACCTTCATCAGAAAATGGATCAACAGAAAAAAGCAGAAGAAAAAAAAAAATATATATATATATATAAGTGTTTTTTTTGGTTGCTAAAGACCCAATTCCTTCATTGAAATTTTCTAAGTTTAAGGCCCTTGTACATATATTTCTTACAAGATTCTTCATTGTGATTTTTGCGGTGTATTATCTTATTCATTCGCTTATATATAATGTGTTTCTTATTTTAAACTTTATATTAATATTAATTTAATATTTAAAACAAAATAAGATAATCTTTTTTATATTCTGTTTTAAAAGTGAAATTGTGTTACACACACCATTTTTTTTTTTGCCACCAGTTACACATCAATTTTTAAGATTTTATTTACATCAAATTACATGTTAATAAGGTATTAAATCATTTATTTAACTTTATTCAAATCAAAACATTTCTTTTCAACATAATATTGTTTAATAATTTTATAGTTATTAAAATACGTATGTTGGTAAAAAAATTAAGGAATATCATAATGGTAAAAAGATTATGGATTTAGGAAATTACAATGAAGAATTTGGGTCCTTAGATGAAAATAAAAAAAATAAAAATAACAAAAATGTCCTTTAGAAAATTACAGATGCTTAGCTGTAAATTGCTGTTTTTGAGCATTTCATGAAGCCCAATAGTCAATTATCTTTCTTTTCAGATGAATAATGCTCTTGACTTTTTTTTTTTGTCACGAAAGACGCATATAATATTAGGAAAAACAGCTAGATTACATAAACAAGAACTAAAGCCAGAAACCCGAATCTGACCCGAAATGCAACCTACCATGCCAGAAAACAAACACAGCCTTGTATGCTAATAGAACTCATTGTCGGCTAGCAAGCAGGAACCACAAACACAACAGAAAAAAAATCAGAAAAGCAAAGACGAGCCAACAACAAAATGAAAGCCACAAGAACACCACCCACCAAGCCTTTAGGATTTTACAATGCAAGTAAATTAATATTTGAACATGTCCTATTTTTTTTATTTATATCTAGGATTTAGCAATTTATTCATTTTTCTTTTCTTTCTAGACAGGAGTATCCTTATTTCTCACATACAATGAGGATTAATTTTTTTTGAGGTACTAAGAGCAAATAATAGATACCTTCTAATTAAGTCTGTTTTATATATAAGAGTTAGAAAATAAACTCCTAATCACTTTTTGGGATGAATGCCTCTATTACTTATGCCAACTTAAGTTGGTAATTTATTCATTATTCAACATGTTTTAAAACAACTGACACTTCAAGTTTTTTTTTTTTGTGTTTCAAAATAAATGTCACTTTATAATTTTTAAGATAATATTAATTAATTTTTTTTATAAATTTACCCTTGATAATGTTATTATTAGTGAATGGTTTATATGTTTTATTATTTTAAAGGTAAAGAGTATTTATAATTGACTTTTTGGTTTAAAATAAAAGCATTATGGTCATCACAATTTCTTTTTGCCTAGACGTCTAGGTCTTCCATTATAATTTTCTGAAAATTCAGGTCCTTTGAGTGTGTGTGTGTTAAAGGTCTTTGTGCAATGTTTGATTCAAATGGAGGGAGGGGTTTTAGTGGAGGAAAGAATGGAGGTGATAATAAAAGATTTTATTTTATTTTATTGGAGGAGAAAATGAAGAATTTTAATGGTAGATTGTTTGGTTTAAGATGGGAAGAGAGAGAAAAATAACCATAAATGGAAAATTATACCCTACTATATTTAAGTTAATTTCTGCCTTTTTATATGAATGATAATAATATATAATTATGAATGCTTAATATATATAATTATAATTATAATTATGGTGTGAATAATTTTCACCATAATTAATATATATATATATATATTCAAAATTGATATTTATGACATCAATGTTTGACTTCAGGTACCACTTTATATCACAGTGAAATTTGGGAGTGTAACTAGACAGAGACAAGGCTATGTTGAATTAAGTATTTTGATGATTCCAAATTAATCTTTAAGAGTTTGGAATAAAGATATCAAATATGCACAAAAAGTTTCAAGTAAAGGAATTCTAGAAAAATCAGTGCAAGAATAAATGTAAAATGTTTAGTAATGTTTCAATTTGAGTAAAAGACTTTGATTTGGTAAAAAGATATTTTAAAACCTTGATTCTATGTTAATTCATGGAATATTTGAAAAACATCCACCAACAGACGAAGTTTGAAAGGTTTATACTGATTTGCTGTTTTGAAAATTCGAATTTTAGCTTTGGAAATGAATAAGTCTTAAAAGAAGCTTATATAACAAACGAATTTTGACTTAAAAAATTCGAATTTTGATACATGTCTGAAAATAGCTTTCTTTGATAGACGAATTTTGACTTTTGAAAATTCAAATTTCAGATAAAATGCAACTTATGAAAATTAAAAAAATTCGTTTGAGAATATGTCAAAGTTAATCTAAAACCAAGTTTAGATAGAGCTTCAAAATTGCTCACTGACAGACAAATTTTGAATATGAAAATTCAAATTTCAGAAACAAAGCTTGTGAATCTGTTATGATGATATGTTGACATACGAATGATAGTATTCAGAAATTTGAATTTTCAAGTAAGTTTGAAAAATAGGTCTTTCTGACAGACAAGCTTTGTCCTTTGAAAATTCGAATTTCGAATTGATGAACTATTGTGCCTCATTGAACCAGCTTCTGATAGACGAATTTTGGGTTTAATAATTCGAATTTCGAAGGCACTATAGCAAAATGAAATTACTGTTCACATTTAACAAAAAGACTTTGAACATGAAAATTCGTATATTCCAACATAGAATCATTTTCTAAAGATGAAAATTCGAATTTTCTTTCATGACAGATGAACTTTGGGAGTTCAATGTTAAAGGCTGTAGCTTTTGATTTCTGCAAATTCATCTATTGACCAACTAAAATTCGAACTTTGAGTGTTAGAAACATTAAATGCGGTTGGTGAACGAATAGTTTTTCAGAGTAACCGTTGGGTAACATCTCTAAAGGTTAGATATTGTCTTTAATGTATAGTTGGGACATAAATCTATAAATAAAACTTCATTTAAATATGTGAGTAATGATTTTAACTTTGTATATACTGAAACTTTACCAAATCATTTACTCAAAGTCTCTTACTCTCACATACTTCAATATTTATACTCTAACTTTCATATACACTCTGACTAAGAGAGTTTATTCATTGTAAACAATCTTATCTTCATCTGGAAGAAAGATTTTCTTGTGAGGGGATATCACAAAGGATTGGAGAAGCACTTAGTGAGAGTGCAAAAAGTGAAAGTGTGAGCTCTAGAAACAGAGTATCAACTTTGTATTGAGACATTTGCAAGAAACCCACTGAATCCTTGTAGAATAGTGGAAAATCTCAAGTGATGACTTGAGGACTGGAAGTAGGTCAAGTTGAGAGATCGAACCAGGATAAATATCTGAGTCTTCTCTTCCATATGGCTACATTTACTGTTTATTCATTTATATTCTATTTTACCATTACACTTTGCTTTCTTCACTTTCTTGATGTTTTGTAGAAAAATTTTTAATCTTCTCAATTCACTACCCCTCTTGAGAAGTCAGCTTATCTAACAAGTTTAGTATAAGATATTTCTTTCACTTCATAAAAGCTCTTATTTCATGGTATTTTTATACATATCAAGAAATTCTAATATGTTAAATATTATGAAAAATATCAAATCTAATAGTATTTTAAAAAATAAAATTAATTTATATATCTTTTTATATTAATAAAAGATAAAATAATAAAATAAGTAATTAATATTTTATCAGTATTCTTAAAATTATAAATATTATGAAAAATATAAAAAATTCTAAAATGACAATTTTTATAAATTGGAAAGAGTAAGTGATTAGAGTATATCAATTATAAAAATCGTAAGTGTGAGAATTAGGGAAAATGAGTAAGAATAATTTAATAACAATGGGATAAAATTTAGGAAAAATAACATTTGAAGACCAAAATTTTTAATTAATGTTATTTTAGGACTAAAAAATTGAAAATGACTAAAATGAACCATAGTTTTAAATTAATTAAAATTTTAAATAGAAAATAACCTAAATATTCTTGTTGAAGAGTTTTACTCTCAATAGCTGTTTTTTACTATTTTTTTTTCAAAATTTGACACTAAAATTTTTTAATTTTACACTGAACATATTATCATAATGAAAGAATTTAATTGAAAAAATTTAGTACAAAATTAGAAAAATTGAGTATCAAATTGTGAAACATGAGTAGTAAAAAATGGAAGTTAAGTGTAAAATTTTGAGATTTATTTAGTGTAAAATTAAGGTTATTTAGTATCAAATCGTGAAATATAAATAATAAAACATGGAAGTTGAGTGTAAAATTTTTAAAATTGAATTTTTTAGTATATCAAGTATAAAATTGTGAAAGTTCAATATTAAATTGTAGAAGATAAGTAGTAAAAAATAGATGTTAAGTATAAAACTTTTTAATAAGGATATTTATTCTATTTCCTATTTAAAATTTTAATTAATTTGAGATGATGATTTTTTTTATCATTTTTAATTTTTTTGATTTTAAAATAATATAAATTAAAAGTTTTATTCATCAAGTGTCATTTTCTCTAAAATTTATATGTTTCTTCAAAATTCCCACTCGGGGTCTGTGTGAGGTGGAAAATTGTTTTTTGCCCCAAACGAGGGAGGGGAGCAAAATCTTTTCCCTCCCAGATTTCCCGCCAACCAATCACCAGGTAGTTGTGATTTTCTGATTTTCTCTTACTCACCTTAAATTCAACCCTCTCACCTCTTGCCCTAACCATCACTTTGAAGCATCGTGGTCATGCTTTCTTCGCTTCGATCATCTGATCATACGCCCTCGGCTTCTTTCCGCACAAATGCACATTAAGGTGTCCATTATGTTTTGAGGAAATTTATCACTTTTCACTGAATATTTGATTGCTTTTTCATGAAACAGGTGATTTTGAAAATGGGTTGTACTAGGATAGGCACTTCGAATAGAGGATTGGTATTTAATTGTATACTTTCCCAAAATATAAAAAGTTAGAAGGCCTGCATATTTTGAAAGAAATTTCTCACAGCATATTTATTGAAAGCTTAGGGGCTAATCAACCAGCTGACTATCTGACTAAAGAAGGGGAAGGGGAAGGGGAAGGGGAAGAAATGAAATCTTCAGTGAGTTTAATAGACTACCTTCTATTGTGAAAGGAAGCGTTAAAATGGATAAAATGGGCTTTCCTGCAATTAAATTCTAACTTCCTGTTATTGTTTGTCTTATATTTTTAGGTTTAGTTTTTTTTAGTTCTATTTGTCTGAGTCATTTGTATTGTTGATGTTAGTTTTTCTATAAGCTTTCCTCTTTTTCGCCTGGTCTTTACCTTCAGTTAGTTGTTTTACATTTCGTCCATTGTATTTGTCATGTTCGTGTCTTTTCTTTACATTGTGTCTTTTTGTAACCATGATATTCCTCTGTCCAAAAAAATCATAGAGCTAATCAAATGGAATTCCTGGCTATATTTCTATTGTCTATCAACAACAAGGTAGTCAAAGGCAAAAGATGCCCTCAAGGCACTAGTCCTATAAAATCCCTTAGGTGATAGGCGTTAGATAAATGATATATAAAAAAAAAAAGTAGATAAAAGTAATTTGAAATAACACTTGACTTATAAATTCGGCAAAAATATGAGAAATAACGCCTTTCCTTTATGGTTAGTATTTTAGTGTTTGTTTACAACACTCAATAAAAGCTAATAGCCTAAATAATATTTTATAGTGGCAATTACTATTTTATCCGATTATAAAAGGTTGGGCTGGAGTATTCAGGTTGTGTTTCATAATTTTTGAGATTGGGATGCTTCAAATGAGTAAGGCGCCAAAAGGGGCACACCTTTCAGATGGAAAATGTGCAAAAGGTAAGTGTCTTTTGTCGTCTCAGCCCAGGTAGTGCCTATCACCATGTGAGATTAGGTGCTGACTGAGGCAAGTGCCTTTAACTACATTGATAAATAACAAACTTTTTTGTAATTGATTTGACTTCATCCACAACTTTGTGCATTGGAGTCATTGGAATATGAAGATAAAATATATAATGATATGTAATAGCTGGTTTGGATCTGTGGCAATGAACAAAACAATAATTTCCATTGGTTGCTATTGTCTTGACTTATCTGTATCCCCCTTTATATGTTTCCTTATAAAGTCTGATTTGATTTAAATGTTCTTGGTTTGGGATCTGAGTTAATTTATATGTGATAGGCATAGGTACCAATAATTGGAGACAAAACTAGGTGGAGCACCAGTTATGGATACTGTTGATTGGAGAGATGGATTGCAGCCTCACATCCGCAGAAGAGCTGTCAAACGAATGTAGGCATAATTCTCTTTTTGTATTACTTCAACAATCTGAATAGCTTTTGCTTTTATGCTACAGTTGCTGTAAAATGGAAATGCTGCCATCAAACTTCGCTTATTTGTGTTATAGAATTAATTTGATCATACAATATACATCTATGACGGAGGAGCTGCAGTAGACTCATGGTGCCATTTCATATGATTGGCCAACTTTTAACATTATTGCTTAATTCACTATATGAACATGATAGTTTAGAATTCAGGCAATAATCTGACCTTTTATAAATTTATAATCCATGCTCATCATTATTATTAATATTATAATATTGTAGTTGAGGTCCATGCAAAATCTTTGGCATGCTAGTGATACACATACTTTTTGGCAAGGCAAGCAAGCTAACATGCACAAAAAGAAGCCTATTTAAGAATTTTGTATCTTTGCCACTGCAGTATTGTCTATTTAGCGTTGATGAATATGACTTTCAAGTTGTGAAGCATACACTTCAGAAAAAAAGATTTGTTTTCTTATAGCTTTGGAGTTATACTTGATGTTGCACCACATTATAGAATGGACTTTTTGTTATGATTCGTCTGCCTTGGACATGACTTGGGGATTTGGAAATGTTTTGGTTTATTAGCTTTATAGATTTTTGGAAAAGGTTTTCTTCTTTTGTTTGGGTGCCTTGGTTGGATTGTGTTGCCATAATTTTCCAGTAGAAACCTCACCTGTTAGCTGCAGCCCATAGGATTGTGTATTTGTTTTGTTACCTTATGAAGCTATGCTTTAAAAGATTAACAGATAAATAAGTAAAGAAATAATAAAAAAAATGATAAACATATGGAGGGATTGGCTTGTGTTGTTGATAAGAGACCAAGTCAAAGTAATTCCCCACTAATAACTTTTCAGAGGCGAAAAAGGAGGAAAGAGGAGGAAGTTAAAGCTTTTTTACAGATTTTTAGGAAGGTTGAAGATTTGAATGAGTTTGAATGAGTCGTATTATGTTCTATTAGTCATTTAATTATTTATTTTAATATTAGTTAGCTAAATAAGTGGGGTTTATGACTGTTAGAGAACCCACCCACGTTCTTTTCTGTTTTCCCAAGATATTTGGGATATTTTCCTATGTTTATTTACTTTTAATTGTAATTCAGCATTATATAATGACTAGCAGTCTAAGGCTAGTCAGAGAATTAAGAAATAAATTATCCCTTCAGTATATTTTGGAGATTCTCCTACTTGGCTATTACGATTTTTTGAGTGAGATCCTTGCTTGAGTGATCTTAGTAGAGTGTTACCTATTTTATCTTTACCTCAGTCCAGTATTTATCAGTTGTCTTTTCAGGTAGTCAAAGGTGCATTCGAGGCGCAAGGCCTATAAAACGCCCGAGGCAAGAGGCACTAGAAAGGCCTGCAAAGCGAGGCGTAACAATGAAAACCATGATATGTAGAGTATAATATAAACTTTCCTATAATTAATCTACATAATTTCTTAAATATAAAACTTTTCTATCTTGCATTAAAATTTGTAACATTTAACTATCTTAAATCTTAATTCTTATGACAATAATAGCTTAATTCTTAAGTCAATGAAAGAAACAAAACCTACAAGTACAAACAGAAGCAATGGCAATGTGGTAGCATAATGAGCAAACTCCATGATAACAAAAACAAAGCATAGCAAAGCCAAAGCATGCAAAAGGCATGCTTCACTATTCTTCCTGGCGCCAAAAGGCGCACACCTTTCACATACGAGGTGATCGGTCTGTTTTGCGCCTCGCCTTTGGTGCTAAGGCGCTCACCTTTGACAACACTTTTCTTTTCTTTTTCCTGGTGTCTTTTCATAGTCCAATAGTTTTTCTCTGATATAGTTTACTAGGTGTACAATTTCTTACTCTTCTTTTTGAGTTCTGTTGCTAATATGTTATTTAGTTGATGTCATCATATTCAGTGACCCATAATGAATCACGTCAACTATTATTAGTGTTGTTTTTCTTGGGTATTATGAAAGTTTCAATGATGATAATATTTTTCAGGAAAGGAAAATTGGTCGTTGGCAGTATTAATTTGTGTAATTCAAATCACAATTTGTTTTGTATTTATCTTTTAAATAAATTGAAAGAAAATAGAAAATTGAAATTACATATTGATCTTGTGTTTTCATTTGAGGTGTAGTGATTAATAGCTCTATAACTTGCAACTCACTGCCACCGAACCTGGTGCCAGCATGGCAACTTTTATATCTCTAGCTCTATCCCCCTTGTCTAGCATGGCAACTTTTATATAGCTCTGTTGTGGCTATGCTATAGGAGCTACTTTACTTGGCTGCTACTTGCACTATGTACAAATAATGCAATAGATGTTGAATGAATACAGATTAAGTATTCGTTAATCATATCTTGAGCACAAGAAGAGGTAGTGCCATCCATCTCTTCTCGTACTCTTGATATTGCTGATGAACAAATGAAACCTTAGAAGATGAAGATAAGATTGAAGGATTGCTTATTGATGATCAGTTTGATGATTTTGTATTCAATATAGAGGATTGGTTTACATTTATTAGCATAAAGCTTAGCCTAAAAAATTTTGTTGAACATAGGTTTATTTTGTGAGTCAAGTTGTAGTTAATGGATGATTATTTTGTTGTTGTTATTATTATTCATTTGAGTGGATTTTTATTAGTCATTACCAACTATATTTTGAATTTTTAGGAAGTTGTGCTCTATATGAGCAGAATGCTATGCGAGCTATATGCTACAGCATTTTGGAGCCTTTGATTGTTTAATATCTGTATTTTGAGGACTGTTTAATGTGCTCACCCCTCACCATCTTGATGAATTGTAGAACTGTTCTTTTGATTTTGTAGAATGAATGCAGTAAGGAAATGCTGTAAATTCGATGAAGATGAACTGCAACTTGTAAAACTTTCTTGGAGTTTTGAGCGGAAGACTTTTGCTGGTGCAACAAGTATGGTATGCTTATATCACAAATTTCAAAGTTATCATATTTGAAGTTGTCTATGTAGGAAAATTATATTTAGAGGACTCAGGAGGGCCCTACTTTTTGTTTTTGTTTTTGTTTTTGTTTTTGGGTTTTCACTTTATGGATTGCCTTATGCTTATTTCCTTTATATTCCCAATTTCAGTCGGATTATTTGCAGAAAATCAATTCAAAGAAGCTTGCAATGGATAGTGAGTCTCTAAACTTGATGTTCAACTCTATGGCATCAAATTTAATTATTAGCTTATTTCATATTTTAATTATTGGAGGTTTCTTTTTTCCTAAGGCTTCTGAACTTATGGTTTTGTAGGTATGAAATAGATTGTAAATAACTCAAGCACTTCTCGTTCATGCAATTATTATTCTTTCTGACAAAATGTTTGGTCTGTTTCTATTGATTTGATTTTCAAACATGAAACCTTCTACTTATTTTATTTTTCAATCAATCTTAGGGAAAATCAATTATGCTAGCTATATTATTGATTCATTTGGCATACAAAATATTGAGCAGTTGTGTTATAATAGTCTAAGGACTGAAGTTACAAAAGTGAATCTAGCTTGTTAACTCAAGTTGGTGATTCCTACTCCCTTCCATAAAGTAGGTCCTTTACTTCTCAGCTTGTAACAGGTTGGGTAACTTCATATTTATAGAAATTATTTAGTGAGAACATTTGACATTGCCATATGTCATAAGTGTATTTTTACTGTGGTTGGTGGGATAATATTTTTTATATTAGTTTCTTGCAATTGCCTTTTCTATTGATGTTTCCGTATGTTATATAGTGAGAATATCTGATATTGCCATATGCCATATGACAATTGCTATTTTACTTTATTTATTTTAGCGATATATACTAATGTATGTATAATATAATATCTATTTTAGGGAAATTGCAAGAAGAAATAGACCAAAAGGTAAGTATGTCGTTTTTTTTTAAATGCAGGTATGCCATTCTTTATCACTTCTATTTCATCAATAAAGTAAGTATTGAAGAGTCCTTTGATTGCTTTTTTTTTTTGGCTGAGGAAAATTATGGATATTATAAACTCACATTTCTGACAATGTTCAATTATAACACCGAGCCCAATGATTTGCAACCTTGTCATACCCTGTGGTGAAACAGATCTAATTGCAGGGGGTAACCCAATGTTTCAAATGTTTTTTCTTATTGTGTTTAATTAACTTACAGATCCAAATGTTCAAGGAAGTGTACTTGCCAGAGTTGATTGAATTGTACCAGATAATTGCTAGTAGACATCAGCAGGTATTTTAGGGGTTCTTTTTAAAAGTTAATAATGTTCACAATACCAATTGATAAAGCTGTCCTTTTGAGTTTTTCTCTTGCTATTATGGTGTTAATGGTGACTTAAGAATCAAGAGTAATAAATGCGTTGTTCAGCCATATCCATCGGCTCTTGTAATTCAGAATTGGATTCCCTACATCCATATATTCATGCATTTAGATAGAGTGATATTGAAGAATGTGGTTGTGTATGGGATCCACATCTCATCATTGCACTTATCCACTCTGTTCTCTCTCTGAATTCATTATATACAGTTTACACAGACTTTTGTGAGTATAGGGGATCAAGCTGTTGCAATTCCCTCAGTTTAAACTTTCTAATCTCTGCTCTTATCTATTCTACTAGCCTATTTTCGAAAGCATCCACCAATACCTCATCAGAGAAGTTTTTCAATGATGCTACAGTGATTCAAAGCGTTCCTTCTATGTAGTTCTTATACTCTCTTGTCTTAACTATCAACATTTCATAGGCTTCCAGGCATTTTGATTCTCTGATTGTTTTTATTTCAACTTTCAGATCCAAATGTTGAAGGAAGTGAACTTTCTAGAATTGACTGAAATGTTCTGGAGATATGCTGATGGTCTTAAGCAGGTATGTTAGGTCCTCATGTTTCAAAGTTAACAATGTTAAAAATACCGATGGTTAAAGCTATCCTTTTTGAGTTTTTCTCGTGCTATTAGGGTGGGAATAGGGACTTTCGAATCCAAGCAATACATTTACTGTTCAGCCATTGCTACCTGTCCTTAACATAAGCTTTTTGAAACCACCACTTTTTCATAAAGAAAGCCCGTTATTGCCTATGAGTTTGCTTATGATCATGTAACCATCTTTAGCTTTGTTTCTGCATGTCTATTTGCTTGACTCACTCTCCACAATGGAGAAATTTATTTGCCGATGACTTTGCTTATAACATACATCCATTTTTGACTTGTATCACTTGATTAGCTTGACTTCCTTCCACCACACCCAACCTTCGTTGATTGTAGAGAGCTGAAGGCATTTAAAAAAATTTTTGACAATGCTTCATCCTTCCTAGCAACGCCTAAGTTTCAGCGGCTCAGTCCTTCCTTCAAGAAGAGATTAGTTTCATGTGAGAAGGATATTATAAATCGTATAAATAGTTGTAGGCCTTGGAAAATGCTTTTTCGGCAGCCGGTACAGGATCCCCCACATGGTACGCACACCTTGCCACATCCACAGGCACAAGCCCAACTTACAAGAGTGTACTCTGAAGAAAATCAAACAAACTCTCACTGGCAATTCCAACAAGTGTACCCAAAGGTAAACATGCCACTTTTTATCATTTATAAATTGGCAGGAGCGGCAGGAAATATTCAAATAAAACCCAAAATATAAGTATTGAAGATCCTCTTGACTGTTTTTATTGTGAGCAATTTACATAATATGAACATGAACATCATCAATGGAAAATTTATATGAGCATGTACATCTTCGACAGAAGATTTATTTTCTTATATAATACACATTAATGGATCTGATCGATTTGGAGATCTCAAGGCTTCAAATGTTTTGATTATCTGATTCTGTTTATTTCAACTTACAGATCCAACTGCTGAAGGAAATGTACCTGCCACAATTGAATGAAATGCGCCGCATAATTGCTAATAAACCTTGGCAGGTAAGGTAGTTTCTTGGTTTTTGGACTGGACAATATTAATAACAGTCATGGATAAAGAAGTCTATTTGCTAATAAACCGGGCTTGGTGAGGCAGTCTAAAAAAAAAAGAGTGGGGTTAGCCAAAGACCTCAAACACATTGGCCAAAGGCCCAAGGGATTAATAATTTGTGACACCTTGTTAGGTTTAAATAAAAATCCGGGAGTGTATATAAAAGGAGAAATAAAGGAGAAAACTGGTTATGGCTAACCTGCTTTTTGGCCGTTGATAAACTAAAATTGTAAGACCAACATAAATCGTCAATAATGGGAAGAATCCATTTGAAATCGACGTATTGCTCCACAAATAACAGGAGCTTTATATTTGTGAATGAAGAAGTTATGACTATATTATTATCAAATGCTTTTATTTTACTTATTGGTTATTTATGTTGAAGTAGTAGACTGAGTCCAATGCACTGCACAATTGTTATCAAATCAAAGCATTCATTTGATTTTTGCTTTTTTTTTTCCCACATCAATACATGAATATAAAGTATGAGATATATAGCAAATTGCACTACTCAAACTTGTGAACATTGTCGGTTTATTACTCAGATTCTAGGCAATACGCGTGAAAATGTATTTAGTTTACTGTAAAATTGCCTGCGCAACTTCTGTACATAAGGTTGTTCTAGAAAATGTGAACTTGTGAAGTATGGCCGCAAAGCTCTTGAATCAAACCAAAGCCATTTAACGTTGAATCTGCTTCTCTCTATCAGATTGACTCCCTCCCACATACAACAGAGTCAGACAAGCGTCAGGTTGTGACCCTAGACTCCCTAGTTAAAGTTCCATTGCCAACAAAGCCGTACGCAAAGCCATACAAGTACGAGAGGCCAAAGTTTCTGAAAATCAAAGATATTAGAGCGTACTATAGCCGTCCTACGGTTTCAGAGAGTGACATTTCTCCTGCCTTGAAGGTAGCATTACCTTTGTATAAGGACCAGATTACAACTTTTATAAGGATAAATAGGTCCAAGGCTCGCGGAGGTCTTGTTAGCTTCAAATACTAAATTCCTGTACCATCTGTGACAGGAAATTTGGAAGAATTTTGGGTAAGTGAAAGTGACTTCAGTTGGATTTATTTTATATTTTTAGTAATTTACTTCCTAACTTCATTTGTTTACTTCATCTGATTTTCTTTTATTTTAAGTTGTGTTTTGGACTGCTTATAAATAGTTCTAGGTTATGTTCTTTTGTCAGACTTAATGGTTTGATATGTACAGTAGTTATTTTCTGTAGTTCTCTCCCAACTATCCTATTCTCTCTTTATATTTCTTCCTTTCTTCTTCCTTCACCCCCTATTCTATGGCGTTCTACATCAATCCAGCAGCAATGCAACACCATAGGTTGATACAGTTTTAAACTGATGGGATGTAGAAAAGAACAGGAAGTGGAATCCACAGTAGGCTCTTATGAACCGTGATGCAGAAAATTATTAATCAAAGGATAAGACCTCCAGCACAACTAGTGGTCAAACGGCTGCTGTTACTTAAAAAGTTTCGTCACTTTGTAGTATTTGCTTTTTGGTTACTTTGTGATGTTTTATCTTTTTCTGCTACGAAGGGTAGTCTTCAGTTTGTTCATATAAAAAATGCATTTAAAAAAAAAGAAAAAAATGCATGGTTGAGAGATAAATTCACTAAATTGGGACTATTTTAAAAATTTCTCTTGTAGATATGTTTTTGTATATTTTGCCAATCATTACAATTATGAATTATTTTATTGTGTCTGAAAATAATAACCTACTTGATTGACTGAGCAGCGCGGCAAAGCTTCATTTAATATAGGGAGAATTACATTAAAGGATGAAAAAAAGGATAATATTTATTTTAAAAGATTTTATAAATTGTAATTATTTTAGAAGACTAAATACTAAAATTTTGATACAAAAATATTAAATTATCCCTCCTAATATATAATTTAAAGTACCTAAATAATACTATCTCCAGTTTCAAATATTATTTTCATTTTAAAATCTAAGAAACAAATAATTAAAGAAAAAATTACCTTTTAATTGTTATAGTTTACACTCATTTTTAAATAGGATTTTGTACTGTAAACTTTTTAACCAACTCCTCAAAGTTTAAGTGCCTGTTTTGATTTTGACAAAAAAAGTGATTATGAGATTCTTAATAGATTGTGTTAGAGTTACCAAATGAAAATAATTTTTTAATAAATATTTATGTCTAGAGGTAGTAAACGGGCCGACCCACCTTAAACGGGTTGGCTTGCCATAAGCTCGCCTTTTGGGCGGGGCGAGACGGGCTGAGGCACCCATAAGGGCGGGGCTGGAAATTCCCAGCCTGTCTTACCATACACGGGCTCTTCTATTTTTTTATATTTTTTTGTTAAATTATAAAATTCTTCCTATTTTTTTTTACTCTTTTTGTTGACTAGTCCCTTTTTTCCCCTACTTGGTTAAATTATTAATTTTTTATTCACTATCATGAATAAAATAACTACATTTATGAAATCTTTTATTGATTTGGTGCATAAAGTCTTAAAGCATAATATATTAATATATTGATATGGTAATACCACAAGTAACATTTAGTTCAATAAAATAAAATAAAGCTAAAATTAAAATATAGAAAAGATTGAGAAAGAAAATGATGCTTAATCTCTTTTTTTTTTAGTTTTTATTTTTTTAGATATAATTATATAGAGTAAAAAAATATAAAAATATTTAAAAACAAAAGTGGGCCAGCCAGCGGGCTAGGCGGGCTGACCCGCTTAAAGTGGCGGGCCAGCAGGAAGGACCAAGTTTTTGAACCCCATTATAAAGTATCTCAATTTTTTCAGCTCACTCCGCCATTTTTGGCGGGCTAAGCAGGCTGGCCCGCAGACTCCGACCCATTTTACCGGCTCTACTTATATCTCAAATAAGTGCTTATGGAAGAAATTATTTTTTTCTACTTATAATAAACACTTATCCTCCCATAATCACTTATTTTCTTTTTTCTTTTTATCATCTACCCAATAATCACTTAAACCCTAATATTCAAATATATTTTTTTTTCAAAATCACTTATGAAGTAAAAATATTAAAACACAAATTATTTTTGATATAATTACTTATTCTTATAATCACTTATATATAATTTAATCCAAACACACTTTAAGATGTTAGTATAGTTAGTCCATCATGTATTATCAAAAGTTAGCATTATGATCCAACAATGTGCACACGTGGCCTTACTGTTAACAGTACATTTGGCAGTTTTGCTGACTCAACTTTCACTTTATTTTAGTGTTTTTTTTTTAAATCAGAGTTCAAGCGTCCTTTTCGGAAAAGCTGGGAGTTTGCTGGAATCCTATTTCCGTACCGGCGCGGTGACACCCAAAACACTGTGACCAGGTAGTTTTTTTTTAATTTAAAAAAAAAGACTTAAAAGAAAAAAAATCTCTCCCTCACTCGCGTAAATCCATCTGACCTCCACATACGGAATCACGTTCCGAGTTTGCTGCGAGACTCATGACGAAGTTTTGAAGAAAACCATGAAAGTAAGAGACACATAGAGCAAACGGTGGTGAGCCGGGAAAGAAGAGGAAACCAAGGAGAAGAGGGGCATATTTGGGAAGATCAGAGAGAAGCTTGCTGCCAAATGGTTGATTCTTCAAATGCGCTTTTTGGCATTAAGCTTACCTTGCTTTGGCTCTGGTCCGGTTTACTTGATTGTTCATTCTTCCTTATCTCTTCCTTCCTCTCTCTATTCCTTTCAGCAAAAGCCAGGGTGGTTCTCTTTTCTTACACACAAAAATATGTGTTTGTGTGTGTGTGTGTGTGAAGAGAGAGAGAGAGAGAGAGAGAGAGAATGAACACAAACCATTTGATTTAGGTGCATAATTTGGAGAGAGAGAGAGAGAGAATGTGTGTGTGTGTGTGTATGTATACATAATTAAGTGTTTATGAATATGTAAGGTTTAGGTATGCTTTTGATGATCAAACTTCTATGGAACTCCCATATATATTTAGAAAAGCTTTTATGTCCAAAGAAATATAAAAAAAGGGTGTTGTTCCACAAACAGCTCTTCCCCCGTATTTGTGGTGGTCCTCCGTATATGAGTGTCTTGAAGAAGAATAAGACGCAGCGACCTGGGTTTTGTTTCGGACCTTCCTTCAAGTACTTGGGGCTTCTTTCAAACGTGTGTGTATGTATAATTCTAAACATAAAATAATTAAAAAGCCTTTGCATTTGTTTACCTTTGTTTTCTGTCATAAACAGCAGAAATAAATAGAGTATCTTAGAATAATTAAAATGGTGATTTCTCAACGGAGTCCATTAATGTGTGTATTAAAGCTAATTAAAAAAATGCAAGGACACACAACCCATATATATTGTTACTATATGATGCTACTTCAATTCAATAGTCTGTTCTTGCATCATAGTATTATTATGTTGAGTCTTGTAATGCCAAAGTTAATTATCCAGAAACTTTGTAAAGAAGATGTTTGTTGATTTAGTCAATATAATAATACTTATTACTCTACCTTTATATACGCTAATTCATGCTTTTCGAACATGCATGCCCCTATCGATCACCACATCCTTGCACCACAGTAGCCTTCCATGGCACATGATGTTAAGAAGTTGTCATCTTTGAACTTTTCTCGTGGATGGATTCGCCTCTGATGCCATTGCCGGTGCTGAAATCCCCCCAAGCACATGAAATCGGGGATGACATGGTGGAAGTTATAGCTCTTGTAGTGGAAGGGTTTCTCTTACCACAAGTGCCTTTGTCACTAGTAATGTTTTATAAATAAGACGGAATATCGAATCAGGAATGTTATCGGATCATGAGTTTTATGTTTTAACCAGTTATACTGGTGGTCAAACTGGTGACGTAATAATTAAGTAAAAATAATGATATATAATAAAATATATGTATAAAAATAAAATATCAAATTGTTAAGAGAATAAATTTAAGTGGTTCAAGTTCATATTAAGTTAATAAATTCACATAGTAATAATATATATTAAATCATTGAAAATAATATCAAAACATTTTAACATGATAACACTACATGACCATAATATTATAAAATGACTATACTTCCTCCATCTCCAATAATAAAAAATAAATAATAAATTCATCTGTATCAAGGAAAAAACAGTTTTGGTAGTTAAACTTGTTGAATGTGCTACAATTTTAATTTTTTTCCAGAATTGTCCACATTAAAAACCTGGAATAAGATTAATTAATTATTAGTAGTTATCAATACAACATTGATTACTCAAGAGTATAAAAGGAGAATGATATTAATTATTCCACAAATTTTATCCATGTCTCTTATATTTTAGGATAAATAAAGAATATTAAAATTCTCTTATAATTTGAGATGGAGGGAGTATAATACAATGAAAATTTTCATTTTCATAATTAGTAATTTTAAAATAAAAAGAAAAATAGTGTTTTACTCTCTAATAATTTTTATAATTAATAATTTTGACAAAAAAAAGTTAAGTTAAATTTTACATAATTTAAAAAACCATCCGGTTTTCTAAAAATTGCTCCGGTTCCCGACTCAAAGGCCGGTTCAAAGCGGTCCAATTTGGTTTAACCTCTAAAACAGTCTAAAGCTGAAAACCAAACTGTTCTTCTCTCCAGGTAATAGTTCAACTAGTTCAACCGTCTGATTTGGTCTTGTTCTCAAAACATTGGCAGTGGCCATGTGTAGAGATTAAAGTAAGACCTTTTTGGTGTTTTTAGTGAGATGTAGAGCCAGTGACATAGAAGTAGAGGACATATGTGTGATGGGATGTCCAAATTAACATTACTTTCTTATATCGATGCTACGTCAATAGTTAACAGTACATCACTCATTTTTCTTAACTTTGTTGCCACATAATCTTCACAACTTTCCCTCAATTAATATATCAAATTCTCATTGACTCTAATTTAATAAGGGACATTAGTGAAAAAACCTATTTAATACACCAAACATCCATATTTTTTTCTTATAATTTAAGTTAAAACAACTCTCTCTTATATTTGACATTGGAGGCAGTAGGAGACATGGCTAATTTTCCGATAGAATTGCTCAGATCAAAGGAACTACGATCAACTACATTAATTTCTCAAATTAACTGCTCCTATATCTATTTCGATCTGCAAGAGCGCCAAGTCGTCTTTATATGTATATATTTTTACATAAACAATCCCAATAGCTACATTTTTTACACACTCTCTCTCTACCAACATTTTTTTACATTCCCTCACAATCCCACACATCTTTGTATGTTTAATGAGTTTGTTGAAGTTTTAATTTTTGACTCCACAATTTTTATATGGTAAGCTTCCTTTGTGTGATCCATCATAACGGAGAAGCCTTTCATACAGAAAACTCAGCTTATCCATTCGTTTCTCCCACCAACTGAACTGGATATTTTCAACCTCCTAGACACAGGATTAACGGTAGCAAGTTTTCCCAAATTTTTTATTCTCATACTAATCTCTTCCATGGCTTTTCGGTGTGATTATTCTAAACATAGCAGAACGTCCCGAATTGAGGATGCAAAACTCAGAGGAAAAATTTCTTATTCTCACAAATTGTTCCATAAGCTTTCTAATTTCACAAAGCACGTACTCTATTGGAAATGGAAGGAAGTGGTTGAGGGGTAATTTGGTATTTTAAAAACATAAATTTTGTCATTTCGTGTTTCAAAATAATTATAATTTTTAAGGTATTTTAAAATAAATACTTTCTATTCTTGATCCTTTAATATAATTCTCCCTAAAATATTTAGTATCATAAGTATGGACAGTCACACAAAGAAGTTGGAAGAGAAGGAATTCGTGAAATGTAATTAAATTATATATCAGTATTGTTACTAAATTTTAAAATATACCAATTTATTATTATTTCATTTTAATTCTACATATGTATTATATTGCATATCTAGTGACAATATATTCATGTAAATTACAAAATTATAGAACCCATTTTTTTTTATAGATTTTGAAATTATAATAATTATTATTTTGTCTGTATGAATTTCAATGTTTAAAAACGCCATGATGAAGTGGACGATGGACATGGAAATACAATGTCATTTTTGGCTTGTCTTCCGCATGGTGAATTATGAAAGACATGTGCACTGTTTATTATTTAAATATTTAGGAATAGTGGTGGTATGAGATTTTGTAAAATATAGATTTGAATTTTATAATTATCAGCTTTTAAAAAATAATAACTCAACAAATAATAGGGTTGGTATTATGAGAAAATTTAAATCGGTAAAACAATAAAGTTAGAGAAAAATAAAAGCAGTGATGATAGAATAGAGAGACACTAGTCCAGACATACCATCTTGAGAATAGTGCATTGCATAACAAAATTACAATTATCAAGACTCATGAATGGGGGAGTTGGTAGAGACTTTAAAGATAAATATAAGATAAAATAACCTTGTATTTTGTCTAAATTTTTTACATAAAAATTTTAAATTAGGAAGAATAATAAAATAAGATTAACAAAAAAAATGAATAATATATAATACAAATAAGTAAATAAAATAAAACAACAAAAATAATTTATAAATAAAAAAATAAGAATAATGAGGAATAAAGTAATGTAATAATAATAATAATAATAATAATAATAATAATAATAATAATAATAATAAATTTAAAAATTTAAATTTTTAAAAAGATTAATTAATTAAAATTAGTTAATTAATAAAAATAGAAAAAGGGGAAAAATCAGTGTTTCAGCCCCAAAATATCCTGAGGGCTCAGGCAGGTGAGCTAAGGCTCAGAGAGGAAAATGTAGAGGGAGCCCTTAGGGCTTGGGCAAAGAAACCGAGAGAGGTACGAGCTTAGACCAGAGTCAGAGGGAGTCTGGCAGACGAAGGAAAAGTGAGGCAGAGCACGAGCATGAGAGCAAAGTAGAGGGCCAGGTTTGGGTTCCAAGCCAAGCGCAAGTGTGAGTGAGGAGCAAGTAAGATTAGGAGAGTAGAGGTGCGAAAATGACAAATCATCTCCCTCCATTACTCCGTACTCAGTACAGCAGAGTAGTGGAAAGGAGGGAGCATTCGGTGAGCACGAATTTCAGATTGAAGCATGACAGTAGGAGAAAGCAGTCACGCATTGGATTTTTGGAGCGGAGGCTACTCGTTAGAGCTCTATAAAACTGAAGGAAATTTTCTTGGAGAGGGGAGGACGAGGAGGATTGGATGCTAAAAACCCTAAAAGGAAAAGAGAGCCATTGAGAAAAAACCTAATCGAAAGGGAGAAACAGAGAGAGATCGAGGAACCAATGAAGGAGAATGTGTCAAGAAGAAGAAACATAGAGAGCTTGAGTGCGGATGATCGAAGAGGGCACGAGAAAAGGAAGAGAGGTAAAGTCATGATTGAAGGCAAAGACTCAGAGAACAGGGGCAAATTGCAAGGCACTTGAATCATCAATTGGTAAATTTCATTTTGAGATTCAGATATTGAGTTGAGATTTTTGTTCTTTCATTTACTGCTCCCTCGTCGCCTCCCCCTTCTCTTCGTCTTGAAGCCAGTTAATTGTTCTTTCTTTTTTTAGTAGAGTTTCTTTAGGGGTCTAGGTGCTTGCTTTTAGTATGGAAGTAACATTAAGTTGAGATTTACTTGCTGTGAAAATGATCCCTATCATATGAAGATAGATGTAAGATGTGTTTTGGGATTTTATATTCTGATTCCGATATCTCTGATATATGATGTTAGACCTCAGATTTTGTTTTCATCTGGTTTAGAAAATGTTTGCTTAGTCTGTTTGCTATTGAAATCTTGGAACCGTCTACCTGTTGTTGGAATCCAGTCACAATATTGGCTCTTAAACATGTTTGATTATATATATTAATTATTAAAAAGCAAATGTATTATATCTAGTGAGGCTGCAATTGAAAAGAAGAATCATTTGTGATCATGAACTTATTTCATCTTGATAATAATGGTCATTGGAGGGAATCTTTGTAGTGAGTTTAGTTTGAAGAAATAATTAGTCCATAAAGTATACTGTTTTTGTTGTGAACCTTGATTTATTGTAAAAAAAAAATCTGGTTCTGTTTCTAGTTGGAACTTTAGTGTATGGTTGGTTTGGTTCCCTATTACCTATCAAATCATGGGTTTTAGTCTTTTCAGGGTGCTTTATTTCTAATTATGATGCTGGTATCTTGTGTTTTGATGAATGAGAATTTTTTCTGGGACTATTATTTTCTTCGTCTAATTTTACTCTTGAAAGCGATACATTAGCATTAGAAGCAATTCGTTAGGAATTCGATTATGAGTTACCAAAATGCATCATAATATGGTATACAATTTATTAGGTTTCTTTTTGTTCAAAATGGTGTGTTCTTCTGTGCCCCTAGTATTTGCTAGACTAGAGCCAATGGAGTGTTCCAATTGGGAATGAGATATTATTTACCTTAAAGACTTAGCACATAGTCCTATTTCAAGTTTAAGGTTTTTGGATTTTTTCTCTATTCAAAGTGGTGTTATGTTCTGTGACTAGGGAATATGCTTGTCAAGTGTTCAACGAAATGTTTCAAAAGGGGTTGACTTGATTGAGAGTTGGATCTCATTTGGCCTAGAGAGTTAGTTTAGAGTCTTTGTTTTAAATTGTTCTGCAATTTTATTTGATAGCTTTCTATTGCTTCCCTCCTTCATGCCCTTTGAACATGGTCTTTTATCTAATACCGGCTTTGTGTTTGTGAACACCGTATGTTGTGTTATGTTGTAATTTTATGATTTTTTTGGTGGTACTCAAATATCTTATGTTCTATTTTTGAATTTGTTACGAAGAACTAAGTCTTCATGTGCGTATAGAGTGTCGGTCAATATTACCATGAATAAAGAGTTGCCATGGTATTCATATTGGCTAAGCATTACTTTTTAATATTTTTGGGTATCAATGGCATTTTATTTATTAAAATAAAAATAAAAATAATAACATAATAAAAAAAATAATAAAACAAACAAATAAATAAATGATAAAAATAATTACAATAAATGTCCTTTACTTTGAACTTTTTCCTTTTTACCTTTACGCTCTAAATGATAACACCATATATGCTGTTTGGTTTTGTTTTAAAGTTGATTTTGAAAAATAAAAATATATGTAGGAGTTCCACTTTAAATTATTTTTTTAATACTATTTCAAGTTTAAAAGAAAAAAGAAAAAAATTTAATTGCTTTTCTCCATTTTTACAATTTAAAATAAGAAAATATAAATAATTTATAAATAAAAAATATATAAAAATAATAAAAAATATATATCGAATGTAGCATTTTTATCTTTAATTCCCTTTTTCAAATATTAAAAAAAAATAAAAAAATAATAATAAAGGGGATCTTCTAATTGCATTTTTCATTTCATAATTTAAAATAAGAAAATAAAAATAATTTAAACAAAAATCATTCATTTTCCTCCAAGCTTTTACCATTTTCACCTATATGTCTCGAGTGGTTATATCGTGAGTATTTAGGTATTAATCAATAAATTGTGAGTGATAAAGTCACCACATAAGTTTGGTGATTTTATTTTATAAAAAAATAAAGTTATTTTCATATTTTATTTTGTAAAATAAAAATAAAAATAAAAATAATACATAAATAAATAATAATACATAATAGTTATATTTTAAATTCTTTTTAATGCTTTTTTTTTTAAATAAAAAGGTGTTACTATGGTCATATTTGTTTATATTTTTATAAGGAAATAAAAATGATTTATGCAATAAAACATTTTCTCAATTTTATTCCTTAAGCCTTTCTTTTTCTGCCTTTTGCCTCGAGCGGTACCATTGTGGGCATTTAAGTATCAATAAGTGGATTGTGAGTGATAAAGTTATCATATAAACTAATTAATTTCATTTTATAAAAATAAAGTTGTTTTCAAATTTTTCCTTCCCAAATTAAAAATAAAATATTCAAGATCACATATAATCATATCTTCTAAATTGAAGAAACTATATATTATCTTTTTAGGAATTGATTATTTTAAAAAAATGAAAAATGAATGATAAGAGAAAATAATTGAAATTAATCTACCTTTTACAAATTAAAACACATTAACCAATTTTGACAACCATTTTCTTTGCGGCAAGATAAATTATTTTTTAAATTTTTCTTTTCAAAAAATATATATAATAAAAAATATTAACCCAGTGACGTGCACTTTTATCCCGAACTACGTCGACTTTGATCCCTATTACATGATACGTATGCCCCAGACTTTAATTCTAGGTCAAGTCTGCTCTTGTAAATAAATAATATTTTTCTCTTATTTATTTTTCCCAACTTCCCATATTTTCATTTTATTCTTTATTTTCATTTTTATTTTTTTCCTTATTTTTATATTTATTTTTGCATGTGAATGATTAAAGAGTAATAAAAAATAATTTTTAAAAGCCATAAAACTTGTATGATCAATTTAAGGTAACTGTTCTCAGGAACGAGTGTTGTGGGGGTGCCTAACACCTTCCTCACTCACAATCGTACTTCTGAATTCAACTTCGATTCACAGACTATCATTTCTTTTTTATTTGGTTTTCTAGAATTTTTCTTAAAATTTTGGTGGCGACCCCTCCAGAATCGACCTCCGTAGTGAAGACCGATTTTTTCTCTTTTTCTTCACATTCTGTGCCATCCGCATCACATTTTTTGGTGTGACAAACCTAATAGAAAATTTTTTACCTAGGGATATATAGATTTAAACAAATTTTAGTCCAAAAATTCAAAATTAAAATTTAATTAAATAAAAATAAGTAAGTAAATAAATATAAATAAAAATAATAATGTTTCTAAGAAAATTAACAGTCCAACTGAAGAATATATAAATAAAATAATAAAGTAATAAAATTTTAACCCTCTAAAACTAGGAGTTGCTTAGTATGATAGAAATGAGGAGGGAAATTTTAATTTCACTGGAAGATAGAGCAATTGCACTTACTTGGTTAAAAAAAATATTACAAATTCTTGAGAAGATAGGCTTAACTCAATAAATAGAAATTCTTGAGTAAAATTTAAGGGTGTTTTATTTCTCGAGTGTTTACAATGTTTTCTCAAATTAACTCTTTACTCTTAACAATTTTCTTAATAAAAGGGCATTTATATATTTAATATTGAAATATTATATATTTATTTTTAAACAATAGTTTGAACTTCCTAAAACAAGCAAAATGTAAATGAATTTCTCATCAAGTGTTACTTCTCGATAAGCAAATGAAGTAATTCCTTCGATGATATAGGTCAAGAATTATTATTCAATTCATGATCTAGATGAATCATGCATTGCAACAATATGGCACACGAATGCATGAAATGATATCCATATTCATAAGGGAAAAAGACATTTAAGAATCTTCATATGGAAATATTCTCTTCTAAGGACTCGGTTTAAAAATTTAGTACTCCTATAAACTAAATTCTCAACTCAAATCAACTAAATTCAGCACTAATATAGTTCATTTATCAATATTTTTATATAAAAATCCTAAAATGTCTTTTTCCTTGTTCATGAATACAGCTACAAGTCGACCACAGTGGGGCACGGTTTGTCGGTTACATCGATACACGTCATCAAAGATATGCAGCGAAAATGGCCAAAAACACAAAAAAGGAGCCCACAAGAAATTTTAAATATTATTTTAATATAAAGTATATATTATTTCATTTTTTTGGCCGAAATATATTATTTCGTTTTAATTCTATATATGTGTGTATTAGATTGCATATATAGTAACAATATATTGATGAATTTAATGAATTATATATAAAGTTATAACAAACTCAATTTTATGCATTTTAAAATTACATTAATAATTCTTTGCCTGTAAGAATCTCAGCATTTAAAAATGCAATGTTGAAAATTGATGATGGATATGGAAATAGAATATCATTGTTGCCTTGTCTTCTGTATAGTAAATTATGAAAAATATTTGTGCTATTTATTATTTATGAATAGTAGTGGTATGTGATTTTATAAAATATAAATACGAATTTTATAATTATCAACTTTCAAAAAAGAACACTTAAAAAAATAGAGGTTGGCATTCAAAAAAGCACATATTCAACCTAGTAAAAAATAGAGATAATAAAGGAAAATATAAAACAAATAATGATACAATAGAGAGGCACCAAGCCAAGCTGCACCATTCATATAGCTTTACAAGAATTATAACATATGAATAGTAGAGCATACATATATATATATATACACACACACACACACACACTCCCTTCATTTCATATTTTTAAAATATAAAACAGATTTAGTGGGTAATAAATTTTTAAAATATAAGGGCCCATTTGTTCCTGAAATAAATTTTTTTAAAAAATAAATTAAAATTGATTGAATGAAAATAAATATAAATAAATTAAAAATGTCTGTTTGATTCAATTCCTATGGGTTTAGGAATATGATTTCGGATTTTACTCTAGATGTAAGACTATTTAGTTACACAATAAAATAAGAATTTAGATTCCATACGGAATGAGGACACCCAAAAAATAGGGGATAAGGATTATCATATTGTCCTCTATATTTTCTCATTCTCACTTCCAAGAATTATTTTTATGAACCAAATTACCCTTCTCCACCAACTTCTTTTTTTCTCCTTTATGCTTCTCTTTCACCCATGACTTCCTCTCCCTCCTCCACCGACATTATAGTCGAAATCAATTTATTCAACATCTTGTTTCATTTTCAATTTTGATGGTTAATTTATTTTATTCCATTCCATTCTCGGCCATTTTGGGAATCAAAGGGGCTCTAAGTTAGTTTATGAAATTTAGTAATCATTTAATATTTTTTTTCCATTTTTGCCCCAATTTATAATAGATCTTAATTAGAGTGGATACTTGACTTTTTCTTATGGGGGAAAAATGATTAAAAGAAATAGTATTTTATTTGTTCTCTATTATAAGTTATTTTTAACTAATTTATACACCATTCGGTCCTTAATGTAAATCACTTTTAACTATCTCACAAGAATCAAGAAATATTAGTTGCATTAATAAAACTGTGTAACATTTACTTTGGTTTCCATCCTTACTCCTAATTAATGCCACATATTTAAACCTCTAAAGCAATTAATGCTTCATGAATTTTAAGAAGGGTATTTTTGGAATAAAGTAATTAATACTTTACAAACTTTTGTAAAATGACTTATATTTAGGACCATAGAATTCTTCTAAAAGGTGACTTATATAAAGGACCGGAGGGAGTACATACTAAGAAAAATAGTTAAAAGTAATTAAAGTTTTTGAATTTTATAAAATTTATCATAACGGTTCATTATCTTATTATATTGTAATCTATCTTAATTATATCTTTATTATTCTCTCTCTACCAAAATTATTTAATTAGGAATAAATATGAAAATAAATATTTAATGCTTCTTAGATTTTGTATACTTTAATTCTTATAGAATGTGACTTATATATACATTAGAGAATAAAGGGAGTAGTAATTAATAAAGATAGAGTAATTTTGAAAAGTTGTGGTAATTTTTGAAAAAATTTAAGATATGTAATTAATTTTAACCACTTTTCTTGGTAGGAGTGAGATATGTTAAATCTGCACTATATTTTGAAATGGAAAAAGTATTGTATAGAGAGCTTGAATGAGATTTTAAAGATATGAGATGATATAAAATAACCTAATATAAATTTTTTATAGTGAGTTAAACAAATTTTAGTCTGGAAATTCAAATTTCAAAATTGAAATTGAAATTATAAATAGGAAACTCAGGGAAAAAAAATCATATCCGTGTCTACAGATTGATGTATATTTAGATCAAACCCGAAGAAGATAACATATAAGATGGAAAGTGAGTGGGTTACATTTTCAACGTCCCTCCATCCCTGCTTTTTCCATTCATCTCTGACTTTTTGCAAGCAACATATATAAAGGGTAATTTTTTTGATATTGTAATATGTGAGATGATGTGTGTGTGCAATTGATTGTGCAATTATATAGGGTAATTTTTTGATGCTGTAACATGTGAGATGATGTGTGTGTAACTGATCGTGCAATTTGAGCCAATATCGCCCACACCCTTTTCGTTTGTCTTTGGACTTTTGTCCAAGAAACGTAGCAGATCAACTTGCCTGTGATGCTGTAGCAGAAGAAGCAACCCCTCTTCATCTACAGAATCAGCTCCAGATCATATCAGAGGCCTGTTGAGGGATGATATTTTGGGGTCTTGAAATATTTCACCATTGTTTGTTAAAAAAAAAAAAGACAATAACAGAAACTGAAACTGATCTACAAAGAATCTCAATTTATAAAATCCCATAGCATCGATTTTCATAAATAATAAATAGTGTAGATAGTTTTCATAATTTACAAGTGGTGTATAAAACTATATATATATATATATATGGCCAGCCAAGTGTTATTATATATTTGAAACTAAGAACCAACTAAATTAACTACAGTTATACAAGTACTGGATCGCTTATCCAATTAAGTGACAATGGGATCGGTTATATATTTACAACTGTATTAAATTTATTTATTAATGAAGATGGTTAATCGTCAAATATGATTAACTTGAACAGCCATTGGCAGTGGATAAATAACCTAATTTTATTTTATCAGCTTTATTAATAAATTAACTAACTTTAATAGTTTTGATAATGAAATCTTGTAAAATTAGTTAATAAATAACAAATAATTTGGTTAGGCAACGAAACAGGTGCAAGTTCAAATGAGCTAATTGACTGGAGTATCATGAAATATGCGTTTGATCACTTCAATACTATTTGCTGTAAATAATTTTTTGGGCATAAAGAGAGTTAGATAGTTCACTCGCAATGTGTGCGTAGGAAAAAAAAAAAAATGTCATTGTGAATCGAGTGAACCATCTACCTGCCTTTATGCCAAGCTATTTATTACTATATAAACATAACATTCTCCCACAAACAAGTGAGTTTGTTGGAGCTCCTTTTTGAGATCCATCACAATTTTTACCTTGTACAGACACAGCTCAAAACGTAAGAAACCCAGAGCCTCTGTTCTTTGCCTCTATATATGTGTCTCTATTCTTCAACTTTGCTCACATCTCTTCTGGCTAATTTAGCCTTGCTTGAGTAGCTTCTCTGTTGAAGCAAACATTAAGCCTCTTTATCCTTCACTGCTTCCATTCTTTGGTGAGCTCCTTCTTCTACTTTGATTCTTCGATGGCTTACTTTGCTGGTTTGTTTTACATGTTTCCACGAGGATCACACATTAATACATGTCTAATTATGAATATTTAAGTGAGTTTTTGGATTAATATTCTAAATTGATCCTTATAGATCTGATCCTGAATTTTTGTTTTGAGATGTGTTGAACTTTCAGTTTGCAAATGCTTGACAGCAAAAAATAAGGTCAGTCTTGGGATAATGAAACTTTTCCCTCCATAAGTAGGCTTTCCATTGCTTGACAGCAAAATATAATGGCCATAAAGTCCATCTCATGAGCAGACAAATGCTTCTTCTGACTAGTGAGAGCTTTGATAACAAGCTCTTTATAGGTTAACATTTCTTGGGCAACGGGGGTTTTTTTTTTTCGGTATCAAATTTGATTCTATAGTGGGAATGCTCATTCCCACCATTTTGGGAGAGAATGGGCAATCCCATAAATGTAGCAATTGTTGGCCAAAAAAAATTCTAACAAATGGGTTTGTTCTCGATTTTTCTAGCCCAAAATGTATTTTCTCCGGTTCTTTTTATAAGAGAATTTATGGAGTAACTTTTAGTCTTATTTATAAAAAATATAATCACATTGTCTCATACATTTATGAACTTATTTCATTTCTACCCTTCATTTATGTATTATGGATTTGGATCATTTCCATATTTTTTTTCTCTATACCTCTCTTTATACATAATCTAATCTACTGATTTTGATTTGAATGATAAAGATCATGGATTATTATTTTAAATAAAATATATTATTAATTTTAATAACAACTATAAATAAGTATTATTGATTTTTTAAGAAAATTCTACTCATAATAATAAGTGTAAACTATTAAATCAAATATATTATTTATTTATAAACTATTTTTTCAATCATTCGATTATAATTAATGGATAAAATTGTATATAGAGAAAAAGTATAGAGGTGATCTATAATCAATAATCCAAAATTTTCATTTATGAGGAATGAGGTAGTGATTATTTTCCATTTAAAAGGAATATATTAAGTATGTGGTTTTGAAGTAGTTAAAAGGTTGCATCACTAAATATAAATTTTTTTTAAAAAAATAAATTGTAACATATAAATCATACTTAACTAATTTTAATTATTTTTCTTAATTTTGATAAAGTAACTATTTATCTCTTATAAAAAAGCTCAGCAACATATAAGAATCCCTTACAATTCAATAAAGAACGAAAACATTTACTCCCCTTATTTAAGTTTAACCAAAAAAACTATGATCATAAGAAAAAAAATCCTTTAAAGAGACTATATTTTAAACTAATTAACGTATAAATAATAATATAATTATACAATAAAATTATAATAATTGCATTATAATTTGTAATGATGAATTTATATATATCAGTGAAAAACTAAAAGTTTGCTTGACTTTTCAGTTTATTTTCCTTTTTCCTTCCTTTTCTTTTTGTTTGGCGATTCTCTCTCTCTCTCTCTCTCTCTAACTTTATTACTCAGTTTCCGGATGTGTTGTCTGCATATGGAGACTGCGACAGGACTTGGCTACAAGTTGAAGCTGCCATGGGTGACGCCAATAATACTAAGGGCCATTTGGTTAACTTAACATGATATAAATATAAAAAAAGAAAAAAGAAAAAAAGAAAAGAAAAGGTGTCACAAAAAAGTATTTCCGGTGAGACCGTTGTTCTAAATACTTTACCGCATTCTAGATAAGCATAATTTTTTTTTGAAAATTGGGTTTTGATAAAAAAAAAACATGTATTTGAGAAATGAGACAAAAGTTCATTTTATTTTAAAGTCAGAACATAATTTATTTCAAATAAAAATAAAAAATTTTTAAATCAAAATAAAATTCTTTTGGCACTAGAATAGAAAAATTTTCTATTCTGACATGAAAATTTTTTATTTTCATTTAGAAAAATTCTATCTTAATTTAAAAATAAAGCAAATATTAGTATTAATTTCTAAATATTTTGATTTTTTGATTTTTTTAACCAAAAGATAAGTTAGCTAAAGGAAGGAAAAATAGTTGATTAAAGAAAAATTGGTTAGTTTAGTTTCTATAAAGATAGAAAAAAAATAAAAATACGATATTCTAGATTGCCCCTCATCTTAGAAACAATAAAACAAATTTATTTCATTTTTTTAATAAAAAATTTGGTAAAATAATTAATTTTAATTATATTATTAATAATTAATATTAATAAATTAATTAAAAAAATCTTTGCAACACTATATTACATTATATTACAAGTGCATTTTACCTTCCTTTGCTTCGTATCAAATAAAGTTTTGAGCGGGGAGAAAAATCCAAGATCAAAGTCTTTTTTTTTACCCTTTTATGTGGCGATCTTATTTCTAAGAACACAGTAAATATAAAATAATATTCACTAAAAAATTACAAAATAATACTTTATTAAATAATTTCTTAAAAATTAATTTCTTCATTACTAAATAGTTCATAAAATGATTCATTTCATTTTTATTAATTAAAAACTAAAAGTATAATCACAAATATATTTAAACAAACAAAAAATTATTTCACCTATTAATGTCTCAGTTATTAATCAACTATCACCAATCTTCGTTTTTTTTTTTCAGAAATGAGAAGAACATGTTGGTGGCAAAAAAATAAAAAGCTCCCTCTGATATTTTAATTTTTTTTAAACACATCTAATCTGAATGTAACTAACAGGAAATATATATATATATATATAAAGTAAACCCATCCACACATAAAACGAAGCAAGCTCGTCGAAAATTGGCTCTCACGGATCAGTTTCCCTGCCGTCACTACTGAGGTGAGCTTCAGCCAGAGCGTTGTCTCCAATATGAATAAGCCACCAGCAATCGTCGTGTCCTTTCTCTTATTCTTCCAAATTCTTTTCTCTATCTGTGTCACCTCCTACACTCCTGTTGATGATTTTGCAGTCGACTGCGGTAGCTCCGGCAACCTTCCTTCCCCAGATCACCGAAACTGGACTGGAGACATTGGCTCCAGAATATTCTCTCCCATTGAACCCCACTATGGCAACCATTCTGTCAACGCCGACGCACCAGTCAGCCCAACGATCCCCTACGGCACCGCCCGCCTCTCTCGCTCCGAATTCTCCTACTCATTTCCCGTGACCGACGGCAAGAAGTTTATTCGCCTCTACTTTTACCCATATTCCTACCCTAACTTCCATCTCTCCGACGCTCTCTTCTCCGTCAAATCAGGATCTTACACCCTTCTTAAGGACTTCAATGCCTCACTGACCGCCGACGACGCTGCCCAAGAAACCATTGTGCAAGAGTATTGCGTCAACGTTGAGCCAGGTCAGAGGCTAAACGTAAGCTTCATGCCCAGCCCATCTCATCCAAACGCCTATGCTTTTGTCAATGGGATCGAGGTCGTCTCCATGCCCACCTATCTTTATTACACCAACCCAGACAACCTCCAGGCGATGATGTTAGATGGTAGAAACGACCAGTTTCCGGTAGTAAACAACCGTGCTCTCGAAACTGTGTATAGAATGAACGTTGGTGGGAGGCAGATCCCTCCTGAAGGTGATACTGGCATGTTCCGGAATTGGGACGAAGATAGGCCGTATGTGGAGATAGAGCGCTCACTAAGTGTATCGGCAGGTTTTGGTTTAAAGCCAATCTACAAAGATGATCAAAATTATTTTGCACCTGATGAAGTATACATGACTGCACGAAACTACGGGATGAATGAAACGTCCAAATATAATGTGACTTGGGAATTTGAAGTTGACTCAGAGTTTACTTATATGGTGAGATTGCATTTTTGTGATTTTGATCTAAACATTCGAAAAGCTGGAGACAGAGTATTTCAGATCTTTATATCTGATATTTTGGTGGAGGGTCTCGCCGATGTGGTCATGTGGAGTGGCGACCTGCAAGTTCCTGTACATAAGGACTACGCTGTGTCTATGCGGAGTGAAGGGGGCTTGAAGAAACAGAATCTTTCAATTAAGTTACAACCACACCCAACTGCGAGAAGCACTTACAGAGATGTGTTATTGAATGGCATAGAAATTCTTAAAATAAGTGACTACAGTGACAATCTCGGTGGTCCTAATCCCGATCCACTTCTATACCTGCCACCACCATCAAAGTCATCTAAGAATGCAAAGAAAACGAGGGTAATTCCCATTGTCGTAGGGCCAGCTTTATGCTTCATTGTGCTATCTCTTATTGTTCTATTGATTCTCCGACGATTGAGTAGAGCTCCAGTCAAAGAAGGAAGCTCGTGGTGGGGAGAAACCACTTCGAAAAAAACAAATCCCATGGGCCAACATTGCCGTCAGATTTGTGTCGCCGCTTTTCAATATCTGAGATAAGAGCAGCCACTAGTAATTTCGATGATGTTTTCATTGTGGGTGTGGGAGGATTTGGTAACGTCTATAAAGGCTACATTGACGACCGTACGGTTCCCGTGGCAATCAAACGGCTCAAACAAGGTTCGCAACAAGGGCTCCACGAGTTCCAGACTGAGATTGAAATGCTCTCTCAACTTCGTCACCTTCATTTAGTGTCTCTCATCGGTTACTGTAACGATGGCAACGAGATGATCCTTGTCTACGAGTTCATGGCTCGTGGGACCCTCGGTGACCACCTTTACGATTCTGACAGCCAAACACTCTCTTGGAAGCAAAGGTTGGAGATGTGCCTTGGTGCAGCGCGTGGACTGCACTATCTTCATACTGGGGCGAACCACAATATCATTCATCGTGATGTGAAGACAACAAATATCTTAATAGATGAGAAATGGGTGGCTAAGGTTTCCGACTTCGGATTATCTAAAATTGGTCCCACAGGGATGTCGAAGTCTCACATTAGCACAGTGGTAAAAGGAAGTGTTGGATATTTGGACCCGGAATACTATAAGCGTCAACGGTTGACTCAAAAGTCGGACGTTTACTCTTTTGGAGTTGTATTACTCGAAGTACTGTGTGGAAGGCCACCACTGCTACGTAACGCGGAGAAGCAGAAGGCAAGTTTAGTAGAGTGGGTACGGAAATGCCATCAGGAGGGTGTTATTCATCAAACCGTTGATCCCTTCCTCACAGAAAGTATCACACCAGAGTGCTTAAAAGCATTCAGCGACTTGGCACTAAGATGTTTAGTAGATGATGGGAATGAACGACCATCGATGAGTGATGTTGTGTGGGGCCTCGAGTTTGCGTTGCAGCTTCAAGAAAGCACTGAGGAAATAATGGGGCTTGGTGGGACACAATTTGAAGGAAAAAGCGAGGAAAGGGCTCTGCTGAGAAAGTGACAAACGTGGAAGAAAGTAACGTAGCTTTCACGAGTAGTGATGGATCAAGGAGCGAATCAAAGGCCAGGAAGATGACCACTTCGAGCAGTGAGGATCAGTCATTGCTTTCTGGGTCGGTCTTCTCCGAACTTGATCATCCAACAGTTCGATGAAATGAAGGTCACTAATAGAAGTTATTGCTGTGTGATGATGATGTTTATTAACGTTCATCTTCATACAGTAAGAACTTTATATGATTATATGCCGGATGCACCAAGTAATTTTGACCTTTTTCTTTTGCATCTATATAATTATATATGAGAGGAAAGACCAATTGCAATTACTTTCATGATAATGTTTATAGGAAGGTGACTTATATAGGTTATTTATTGCTGTTTCTGTGATGATTTTTTTTTTGGGTGAGATTCTGTGATGATGTTTATTTCCGTATAGTGTGGACCTTTACTTTTGCATCTATTCATGTGTATATTATAGGCAAGATAAACTATAATTTATATCTTTATGATTTCTTATACTTATATATACTTGATATTTATCTTACACTGCTAAACTTTGAAGCATCTCATATTATACAAAAATTTCATAAAGGAAATGGTTTTTCATTTAGAAATTATAATTTATTTTCGGATGACTTAAAAGAAAGCTGTATCTTATAATTCCATATTTGGGTCGATTTAATTACAAGAACTACTTGTAGAATATATGTGTGGGGATACACACACACACACATATATGCCTTCTGGGACTACGTTTCTCTCTGTTTTGTTTTTTGGGCTAGACTATGTTTTTCTTTTCTGAAGTCACATCATTTGACTAATTCCAAATGGTGTCACTTTCCATGCAAATTGTAAAGCACGAAAGGTAGACTATGTAATGTGGCGTTTTGTGCTTGCCCAATTTGTGTTTTGAAAGTTTTTTCTTTTCTTGTCTTTTTTTTTAAAGTGTGTTTTGAATACCCAAATTAATCAAATTGGCCCTCTAGGTCGTCTCACCTGCATCGATGATGTCAATAGAACGAGTACAGTATGCTCCTAGCGCGTTCAAAGACTTGGGCTCGTTTGATTTTTTGTGTTGTAAAATTAAATTAAGATAAATGAAATTTGTAAAAATGAAGTTTAGATAAAGTAAATTTGTTAAAAGTTGTTATATTTGGATATTCTTTTTGTAAAAGTAAGTTTGACAAAAAATCTATTTGGATGATAAGGGTTAAAAGTATTTTTAGATGTATAATATAGAGTAAATTTATTTCTCCTTTTTCAAAACCCATATTTTGTTAAAGGAAAAGTAACTTTCCCCTCTTTTTTCAAAACCATAGTTTAACCCACTTTTAATTTTTTAAAAAGTCAGTTTGTGTTTTTACTGTATTTGACCAAACACATCTTTTAGAAAATTATAGTTTTTTTTTGTAAAAGAGGAACCAAACACCCCTTACAAGTTGGGTCAATGAAAAATTATAGCCATATATATCAAACAAAAAGTATAAAATTTATAGCATACTATAATATCCATAATTTATTAATAATGTTGGTTTTTTAATTTCATATAATGTACTGGTGCCTATAAATAGTGCATCTCATTTATACTGGCGTATGGAATGAAATAAAATGGAAATCCTTCCATTATTTATCCATTGAAATTAGCTACCTTCACAATTATTGTTGTCTCTTAGGGGCTGCTCTGTAACTACTTTACTACTTTGGTCGGCTTTGGGCCTCTTTGAATATTTGATATAATTGATTATGGGGATTTATATAAATGCTTATTTTCAATATTTGCCAAATATTTCTCTGGATATCATAATCAATTATATTTCAAATAAGTAATTATGAGATAAGTTGATTTTTTCTATTTATTATAATCATTTATCATCATATAATCACTTATTTCGCTTCTCTTTCTCATTATCCATCCAATAATCACTTAAAACTCACAAATTCCAAAAACATTTATTTAAGCTAGAGTGCTCTCTTAATTATGGCTAACCCACCAATGATCGCACGTTGTATCCTTGTTTGGAAATCCTTCCTCACACGCACATTTATATTGGTTTGTGCGTGCGAGGAATGGGTGGATAGCGTAAGCCTTGTTGGTTGAGTGAAATTAGGTGAAAAGGAGACGAGGTGAATCAATTAAATTAAAATCAGATAAAAATAGAATAATAAAAATGAAAAAAAAATTAAAAAAAAAAATTTTCATAAATTTTTACTATCTAATGATCAAAATGCCCCTTCACAAATTTTAATTTCTATAAACTATAATTTGTAAGAAAATATTACATCAGATAGACTATGTTCCTAATTAAATAAATGCAGATTGAATTTTAATTCAAGAAAATTAAATTAATCATTAGATAGAGTTTAAATTTAATTTGAAGAAAAATTATAAGTCAAATTGATAGAAATAAATAAAATAAAATAATTTTGAACTTTTTTTACATAAACATATATATACAAATGTATATATATTAAATAGATATTGGAAAAAGAAAATTTATTTATTAAAATTTGAAAAACAATTATTATACTAAAAGTGTTTTTAATTAAAATCATCCAAATATAATTATTTTTATCAAAACCAATTTTCAAATAAATTATTCAAACATAAACACATTAGTCAAAAATTAATTTTTACTATAATCATGGTACAAAATCAATTCTACAAAAACTTATTTTTAACAAACTCAAAATCAATCTCTTCAGTACATTATATGTGTGTGCATATAATAAGCTTCCGCTTTTTTTTTTTTGGCCAATAAATGATAAGCCTCCTGGGATTACGTTTTTCATTTTTGAAGTCACTATCATTTGACTAATTCAAAACGATTTTTCCATGCAAGTGTTTTCAATTTTTTTTTGGCCGAAAGTGTTTTGAATATTCAAATTAATCAAATTGGTCCTCTAAGTCGTTTGTCGTGCATCGACTCTAACATTTCAATTTTTATATATGTAATTCATGACCATGTGATGCTATGAATGATATAAAATTATTTTATAGATAAATTTATGATGTTTAGAGAAATCTGGATATTTAATTAAATAGATTTAATGTCCAAAATAGTATAAAAATGTACAAAAAAAGGGGACTTAAAAAAGACAAAATGATTATTTTACAATAGAAGAAAGAGAAAATAATACTATAATACTTTGATGTAGATTAAAAGTATAAATGATGCTGGTTATGTGAGTTTGAAGAGAAAAAAGTATAAGTTTGATAAAATGCGGGTCCTACGTAAATAGCAAATGTCAAGGAAATAAATAGTGAAAATTAAGTAAGACATGTGGACCCTACATGAAAAAGTAAAGAGGAAAATGCAATGGGTTTCGCAGATAAAGTAAACAGAAAATTCATATAAAAAAGCACTCAAACCATAAATAAATTAATCTGTAAAAGTCAAAAAGTACATTTTTCCTCTTTTTATCTTGAAAACTGAAATTTGAGGGAAAAGTTGGACAAAAATGTCCTTATACACTTTCTCACATTACCTAAAATATCTATCGGTAAAATAGTAAAGTTACATAAAATAAAGAGGGTTAATGTCAAGCCATTTGATCACATTTAAATTCAAGGGTTAAGGTGCATCCACTTTTACTATAAATACCCCAAGACCTCTCCCATTTTCTTTGTTCATTTGTAAACACCTAAAGGGTGTGGGGGAGATAATGTTGGCATAAAGAGAAGAGGAAGAGGAAGAGAGAAAGAAGGAAAGGAAGGAAGAAGAGGAGGAAGGCAAGTTCAAAGTTTCAAATGCAAGTTTTTCTTTCCAATCTCTCTGGTGTTCCTTTCCCTCTTGTTTAGCATAGGTTGAGTTAGGGTTTGGAGTATTTTTCTTCCCTGTACCAAAGTCCTAATGTAACATCCCTATTTTTCATGTATGTATATTATGATAAGATGATATTATGAATGATATTAAATTGTTCTGGATTAATTTATAATAATTGGGGAAGCTTGGATATTTAATTAAATGTGTTTAAGGCCCAAAGTATCATAAAAAATAAAAAAAAGGGCTGAAAAGGGTAAAATGATCATTTTACCAAAAAGGTAAGGGTAAAATGGTTATTTTACAATATAAAGGAGAAAAAATAATATTATAATATTCCGGTATAAACTAAAAGTACAAGTATTATTGGTTATGTGAGCTCATAGAAGAAAACAAGTTCGATAAAAGGTGGGTCCCATGTGAATAGTAACTACCGAGGAGATGAATAGTAAAAAGTCAGACAGGTGGGCCTCACCATAGAAGTACTGAATCGGGTAAGAGTTAAAAATTAGTATACTTTTACCATAATATAAAGGGGGATTAGTAAAGATTATTTCCTAGGTATGGTAAAAGGTCTGGTAAAAAAGTAATTACTTAAAAATTTATTGGACTAGGTAAAAGTAAAAAGTAAAAAGTAAAAGTATTTCAACCCCTTAGTTGGACAAAATACCCTTACACATTCGGCTCACAAAACTAAATATCTTTTGTACAATGGTAAAGTAACATAAAATATTAAAGGAAAAACTTGAGCCTTTAGACCAAGAAGCAATTCAAGAACTCTTACTCACTCACTTTTTCTATAAATAGACCCCTTCCCCCCTTGCAATTTGCTCATTTGGTTGAAGGCTTGGGAGGCTTTAGAGAGAGAGAGGGAGAAGGTGGGCTAGAGAGAGAAAGAGAGGGAGAGAAGGAAGGAGAAGGAGAAGGAGAAGGAGAAGGAAGGAAGAAGGAGCAAGGTAAGGAGTCTTCAAGATAAGTCTCTCCTCCTAATCTCTTCTAGTATCTTTTTTCTTTCATTTAACTTAAGATTTAATGATATTATAGGCTTCAATCAAGTTAAGAAAGTGATATAAATCTAAGTAAAAGCAAGGTTCAAAGAAAAGTTAATAAAGTTCAAAGGTAGTCTCTTGCCCTTACTTAATGTTATTACTTATGAATATTTTATATGTTATTATGATTTGTAAATAATGTCATATTACTATTATGAATACTTTTCTATGATTGGTGGCTTTTTTATATTAAGGACTAAGCCCTGAGATGCCCATTTACTAAGCTATTTTACTGCCAAAATTTTGTTAGATAACATAGAAGTTTTGATAATTTAACGAAAATATGTTATGTTTTATATGCTTTCAAATATTTTTGTGATGACATGATAGCATGTATAAGTTGACTACTGGGATTTCCCAATCTCATCCCATAGTTAACTAATGACAAGGCCAAGTCATGGCAAAGGAAAGCAGTGGCGGACCCAAGTATATCACAGGGGGGCCTGTGGCCCCTCCCAACTTCTTACCCTTTCCATGTAAGTCCTCATGTATATTGTATATATAAAACATCTCAAATGATTTTCCCAATAAACCAACTCCCCAATATATCTATATATACATACACACATACACACAAATATATACATATATATATATAATGTTATATATATCTATTTGACTTGCCTACATAATAGTAGAGGGGGTTATAAAATTATCTCTTATATCATTCACACACACATTGCTATTCAACACTACATGAATATGAATAGAAAATATTTATATTTTCCCCATATATATAAAATTTGGCCCCCCCAAGATTGAAGAGCTGTGTCCGCCTTTGAAGGGAAGCATGTGGAGCATGAGAAATAATTATGATGGAACCTTACTGAAAGCTGTTAATGTTATGTTTATATGCTATCTACTTCTGGTTACTGTATAAATTTGTACATGTCTCTAAAAATTAATTGGTCTATATTTATAGAGAGATCTATGTTTCAAGAGCAAAATGACATTGGTTTGGTTGTATTTGGAGTTATATAATGGTAGTTATGTATGTTTTGCCAAAACTGCTCCAATAAAAGTTGTTTCAGACCCTTGAAGGTTTAAAATAATATTCTGGCTAGTAGGAGTAAAATAAATATACAACATAAATATATCTAGAAAGTAGACATTCAAATTTTTTCAAAAATACTAAGTATGTACCAAATAGCTCTTTACTTTAAGAGAAACAAGTTTTCAAATTTAAGGCTTAGATTTCGGATAGAATTAGTGATGCGAAAATGAACAATAAAGTTTAAATACTAAACTATGAGTTCATGTGTCAATTTTCCATTTTCATATTTGTCACATAAAATTCAAGATGTGAGGATTTTTAAAAACTTGAATCACTATCAAATAGTTTTTCTATATTTAATTATGAATTTTGAAAGTTTATTGCGCAATGAGTTGTAAAAACTGTGAAAAACAATTTTATAGAGTTTAAAGTTTTAATTGATTCAAGTTTTATAAGACTGTTTTCATAGGTTAAAACAAAACCATTTTCATGAGAAAAGCTTTAAAATATAAGAAGTAACACCTAACCCATGGCCAAGCATGAAAATGGAAGCAAGGGTGTATGTTTCATTTAGCTAATAGTAAGGATGAGTTTAAGGGATTACATAATGTCTAAAGTGCATGCTTACATGATGAAAGATTGACTTTTTCCATCATGGATCTTAAGGGGGTATGTCTCAGCCAAATAATGATCTTGGCCTTAGGGTTGGATTCTTAAGAAATTAATGCTTCCAACAAATTTTAGGCATGCCAAATAGTCAAGAAAGGTTAAAAGATTAAAGCTTGAACTTGGTTTGCATAATGTCAAAGTTTAGGGTCCATTATACATTTAGGAACTCAAATGAGGATATCAAGTCATTAAGAAAAGTTTGATGATGTATATAGGCTCACAACAAGCTTGAGAAGTAAAGCAAAGTAAGAGTAAAGACCAAAAGGAAGCCAAAGGTTAAAGCTTCAAGGTAGCACGTTGTCATGATTTTTGTTATTGTATAATTGATATTTATGAATGTTTAAATGTTATGAAAATGTTTCATGCTCCTGTTGTGATTGTTTTTCATGATTGGTGGCTGTTTTATGAAGACGGCTAAAACTCGTGATATCTTTTTTCTAAACTGTTATGCTGCTGAATTTTTGTGAGACAATATGATATTTATATATGTTTTCATAAAATTATGCAATGTTTCTAATGTTTTAAATGTTTGTTATGATATAATTATATATGCAATATTACTACTGAGATGTCCCCATCTCACCCCCAAGTTTCCCCAATGATAGGGTCAAGTAGTAGCAAAGGAAAGAGTAAAAGCATGGAAGGATGATGAGGCTAGCCAATGTGCTAAAAACTGTTTATGATTGTATTTACTGTCTATTTTTTTATTCTATGAAAATTTGTGTATTACTCCAAAAAATTAGATGTTTATATGGATGTATAGAGCCATGTCTTATAGATGTTTTGGCACTAGTTTGACTCTATTTGGAGTTATATAATGGAAGCTATGCTTGTATTCCCAAAATTATTCCAGTTTAAAATAGTTCTGACCCTTTAATGTTTATGTTGATGTTCTGGCCAGTAGGAGTAAAATAAATCTACAAAATAAAGCTAGAAAGTAGATATGCAAAGCTTTCCAATGATGCTAAGTATACACCAAATGACTTTATATTTTATGAGAAATGAATTTTTAAAATTGAGGCTTAGATTTCGGATAGAAACAATAACTCAAAAATGAATGGTAAAATTTACACAATAAACTTTATGAATCTGTGCGTCTATTTTCTAGTTTCATATTTTTTCCATGAAATTCAAGATGTGCAAGATTTTTCAAAACTTGAACCACTATCAAATGATTTTTTCTACATTTAATTATGAATTTTAAAAGTTTACTATGCAATGAGTTGTAAAAACTATGAAAAACAATTTTATACAATTTTATTTTTTTTAATTAGTTCAAGCATTCAAACACTATCTTTATGAATTAAAAGTAAGTAGTTTTCATGAAAAATACCTTAAAATGTAAGAAGTAACATTGATGACATCAATAAAACGAGTACAGTGTGCTCCTTTTATGTTCAAAAACCTACAAGTTTGTTCTAGAGAAAAATTAGAACCAACACAAATATAAAGAATAAAATATAATTATGAAATGTATATTTTTTTTTTCAAATTTTATGTAATGCAAAAAAATTTTAATTTAACAAGAAAGTGCATGATCTATTGAAATTATCCTATAAGAATTCAGAGCTGATCATAATAATAAAAATACTCGGAATATTCTACACTTGAACCCACATATATAGAATTTAAACTTCTATTCAAACTTACTGTTTTCCACTCTATAGTTGCAATCTAAGAATTCAAGTACGCTGATAATAATGAATTAATACGAGTGTATGAAAGTAATTCAATAAATGATCTCATCAATTGGAGCACACTAGACGCTAGGGATTCATCTTTAGGGGGATTAGTTAAAACTAAATGTCAAGAGTCATTCAATTATAATATTGATTGCTATAAATTCATTGTAATGACCTACTCCCAGAATATCCTGAAACAACTCCTAAAACCTTAAGAACACAGAAAAACTCTAAATAGGACCAGAACAGGGCTGAGTCGCGGTAAGCTACAGTGCAACCACGGCCTGGGAGAGGTAGTAGCACTTGGCACTGCGGCCAAACTTTTGGTGCCGTGGCACCCATATTAGAACATGTATTGGCAAATTGCTGATTTTTCAGGTGAATTTCTGCTATGCACAACTTTGTACTTTGACTTCCGATTGACTTGATTCAAACTCTTACAGGTCAATCTCATCTCAATCTGACTATAGACACCAGTTTTATTTCAATCCATCTTCCTATAGAGATTTTGGATGCTTATAACCAATTTGGTCATTTTTTGACCAAACCATACCACCTATAGGCCTCAATTGCCAACCCTAGCTATTTGGCACCTGAGAACCATTCACACAGGTCCTGTTTGACTCAACCAATTTATTCAAGAAGGTTTCACCCTAGAGAAACTACTTCTCTGAGATTTGATCCTCTTGAACCCAAAATTCACATAATAGGCTATATGTCCCAAATCACACAATTTAAGCCCAAAACCACTTTGGACTCACATATACAGCCAATCCAGCTCACAGACATATGCTCCAACAACAATGACCATGCTAGGGCCCAAATCATCATCACAAACATATAAATGATACATAACACATATCTACACCTATGACATATCATCCATCATCTTCAATACCATCACATCAACATTATCACAATCATCCATATCATCATATAACATACACAACATCACTCCCAAGATAACACGACCATACATACATACATACACGCAACTCTACTTGGCATAGATCATTACATAAACCAAAGTGGTAAAACTATCGGATTACAATTGATACTCCCAAAGACGGAGAGGCCTATGACTTCTTGGTCTTCTCCGGACTAGTACCAAAGTCTTCATTTGAAATGTTAGCCATTGAGAGTGTGAGACAAAGTCTCAATAACTGGGAGCACAATCACATGCAACCTATATCATCAATCTCCACAAATATGCATATAGTACAATGTAATGCAACATGTCATGGTATGCATGTCTCTCTCATACCCGGCTAGAACCACGAGCTAATGTTATCACATGACATTTCCAATAGGTGATTCCCTTCCAACAACCGGTGAAAGATGATTTTAGAACATCACCAAGCTCACCTCAAATTAATGTAACCTGACCAAAGGTCACACTAATACTTGGACCGTGGCTTTCCTTCTCCTGAACCACTTGAATTGGTGGTAATTTAAGGAAGGTGCAGTCCACTACCACTTGGCTCTCCAGGCCATAAGAGAGGATTTAGTGGTAGAGAGCTTTCATCATATCATCATATCATATCATTATATTTCATCTCATCATCAACTCCCGATCCACTATATCTTACTATGCCCATGTGGAGATGATGATGTTCATGTCATGCCACTATGCAATAATCATCATTATCATAACTATCATCTATACCATGCTAGTATGCTATCATATGAGTGTGTTATGAAATCACATATATACACATATCACTTCATGCTTATCATCATCATACAGAAGTACTAAGGATAGGGATTCATACATCATCTAGTTGTGTGCATACCACGATATGTATAGGAAACCATACACACACATAACGATATCGTGGTATGAACAGAAACATGCATATATATATATGTATGTATATAAATACAAATCAACAATTGTAAAACAAACACCCGGTTACTTGAAATCGTCAACACCACATACACGGGCTAAACCCATAGTTTCGACATCGAACATGAGCCGAATCACTTCTGATTAACTAAATGACCTCTACAACATCGTAACATTCCCAATTAACATAATATAGAACTTAACCAAATCCATAACTCAACCAATTATGCTTAACCTAAGGTTCCAACAACATATTCATGTACCAATGGGCCACATACAACCATTTAACTTATGCATCAAACCTTCGAATTTGGATTTGACACTCCCTCACCCATACTTAACTTAGGGTTTGGCATAATTCATACATACTTCCTTTAAAAATCATACCCAACCATCAATAACACTAAATAACACTTCGTTGATCCCTTAGCAACCATTTTAACAGATAGAATCTGACCAAATCGGGATTTCCATGCATATACCCAAAAATCCACCTAAAAACTGAAGAGACAGAGGAAAGGGGAGAGGAGAGATCACTTAGCAACCAAAATATAAGCTCTCACGGTCCAAAATTCACTCTCAAAGGTTGGAGAAATGAAACCCTAGCAAAGATCTTCTTCTTGCCATTTGATTCTTTTTGTTTTGTTCAACTGAGATGTTTCAAATTTATCAAAGTTTAGAGTCTGGTGTCGCCGCAAACGATAAGTTCAATGCATTGTGAGACCCTTCTATTTGAAAAATATTGAAGCTCCCTGATTCGTTCATCTCGGTATGGAGTGCTTTTGCCTCCTTTTTATTCTTCCTCTATCCTAGTTCCTTCGGTACTACATATTTTAATAAGTATACTTCTTATTAGCTCAAGACTAAGTTCATGATAGTGTAATGAGGGTTGTTACATTCACCCTAAGGATCCATCAATATATAGATTATATTTAATTAACTATAACATAATAACGATATGTTATTTAATTAATTAATTAAACGCATTTAGTTACAATCACTACCCATCACAATAATAAAAATATGTATAGCCTAAGCAAATCATGCTTACTTTTCTAACTCCATGATTATATTTCTCCAATCAATACATCGCACATGCTGTAAGACTAATTATATGATGACCATCACACATTGAAGGATCAAGATCATGACACGCAAAAATAATTGGATCTAATCTATAAACATAAATCAAGCCATGAGTCTTGAATTCAACTAACTTGTCCCATGTTTCTTTTTTGGAATCTATAACATATAAAGAGTAAAAAACATAGACATTGTTTGTATATATCATCCCAACAAAAAGAAAAGAAGAAAATTAAACATTGAAGAACACCTTACCTAAATGATGTTGATGATGTGTCTAAGTCAATCTAGCCTTATCAATATCCAAATATGCTTTTAATGAATGTTCCTCCTAAAAGAAGTCAGTTTAGCCTTATCAAACTCCCAATCTGCTTTTAATCAATGTTCCTCCTAAAAGAATCACCCAAATTAAAAGCCTCAGAAAAATGCTTTGTTCCTCAAGAGAGTGCAAAAACCAGATGATTTTTCATTCCCTCTTTGGTATATTCAATGACATTTTTTACCATGGCCACAGCCTCAAGAGTGAAAAATGCTTTGTTCTTGCTTTTAATGAATAAGGAGCACTTGAAATGTATTTAATCTCCTCCTTAGTTTTTGGACAAAGATGATCATGAGAATTAAAATGTGTAGTAAGATTTAAAAGGTTAAGTTTGGTACACATGAAATGGATTTCTTGAAAGGGAGAATGAGAGAGAAATTCTTGTAAAATTTTTTTTGTACACATCATTCAAACTTTCTTTAAATAAAAAAAATTCCCTTTTTATGGAATTTCTTTTTCTATTTCTATTTCTCTCAAAGTAGCTCATTCCTATCAAAATAGCACAAGCTTGCATACTTAAGCATGCACACACACAAACACACACAAATATATATATATATATTAAATTGGTCAGGTACCTTTGTCCTTTCAAATATACTTCTTTTGAGATAGAAACAATTAACTAGCTTGATGATCCTTGTTGATCTCCATGCCACTAATTAATATTCTTGGCTATACAAAGTGTTAATTTAGATGGTTTTTATGATTCTAAACAATATTTAGCTTGGAAATCCAATATCAAAGGAGCCCAAGTCATATGGAGAATAAAGCTGGAGATTCTTGAAGGTTGAAGAGTTTTTACACATATTTTAGGAATCCATTTGCAAAAAAAGGTAGTTAAGCTTTAATTCTACTTGTCCCAATATTAAATGAGGCATCTAATAGAATGATTAATTATTAAATTATGTTTTCAAAATGGTTTCCATGAAAAGGGTTACCTTATGCGCAGAACTTATGAAGGTTCTGAGGATAAAGTCTCAATCTCAAAGCTTTTCTAAGTGTTCTCTCTTTGATTTCATGAAAAGGATTGAGGTTATCCACATAACTTAGGTATCCACCATGTCCTCATCTCTGTCCAGATGGTTATCCTGATAAGGTGGTTACCTTATTCGTATAAGGAAGTGAACAGTAAAGGTCACTTGTACTTTACAGCTCGTTATTCGCATAACCTAGGGAGGTTATCCGCATAACGTGTGTTACAGAGCACTTGGATGTTCTTCTATTAAGTAGGTTATTTGCATAACCTAGGGAGGTTATCCACATAACCTATGTTATAGTACTCTTAGACCTTCCTAGGTTAAATACGTTATCTGCATAACCTGAGAAGGTTATCCTGATAGCCTATATTTTCCAAAAACTTAGTTTGAGAAGATTTAATGTTATCCAAACAACTGAGTAGGTTTTCATGAAAATGTTCTTGAGCTAAAACTTAGTCATTCTGAAATGAACGTTATCCGCATAACTTAGCTAGGTTATCTGCATAATGAATGTATAACGTTGAAACCAAGAGCCAATGGTCACCTATTATTCGCATAACCTGAGGAGATTATCTGCATAACCTCTGTCAGATGTATTTAATGCGGTAGATGAACGACTATTTTTCTAAGGGTAATGGCTAATCTTGCTTTCAACGGATAATTTTACTCTAAAACTATGTATAGGACCTCATTTAATTTGTTGGGTAATGAGGAAAAACATATAAATGGCAAAACTCTGCAGAATTGATTACTAATTTATTCAAAGCTTGCCTGCCTTCTGTTTAGCTCATTCATTGTTCTTAAATTTTTATATCTACTCTTTTGAGAGAGAGTTTTCATATCTTGACTTGTATATTTCTACACACTTGTAGATAACCCTTAGTATGAGAAGACACTAAGAGATTTGTTCTTACTCTTAGGTGAGAAGAGTGAGAGTGTTCTGTTCAGCTCGAAGTTCGAGTTGGGGTTGTATTGTAGTTTTTGTAAGAATCTATTCAAATCTTAAAAAATATAGTGGAGAAATCTCAAGTGGTGGCTTGAGGACTGGACGTAGGTCAAATGGAGTAAACCAAACTAGGATAAATCTTTGTGTCCTTTTCTCATTTACTTTGCAACTATTTATACTCTATACTTTATTTTTCAGCAACTTTTATTATCACTACTGTATTTCAATTTTGCAGAAAATTTCAATCTTCCCAATTCACCCTCATCTTGGGAAGTAAGCTAACCTAATAAGTGATATCAGAACTCGACTCCCAATTGACGGATCTAACATTCTGGGAGAATACGTGGCTGACTTTGGTGAAAGCATTCTTCCTGAAGGAAATAATACCAACAGATCTCCTGGCTTCAATGGAGAGCATTATGAATACTAAAAAATGAGGATACAAATCTATCTCCAGTCCATTGATTTGGATATTTGGTCGGTCTTCCAGAAGGAAGACATTGTCCTAATGAAACTGCAAGATGATGGGAAGTACATAGAGAAACCTGAAGAGGAATGGAACAAGAAGGATAAAAGAAGGATCCTACTCAACTATAAAGCTAAGCAGTGCCTGGTCTATGCACTCAAACAAGATGAATTCTACAGGGTGTCTTAATGTACAACAACCAAATGTATGTGAGACACTTTGGAAATTGCCCATGAAGGATCTACCGGAGTGAGAGAAAATAAATTAAATTCATGCATAGGTGAATATGAAAGCTTCAAAATGAAGGAGGGTGAAAACATCAAGGATTTGTGGAAGAGATTCACCCTTATTGTGAATCGGCTAAAGAGCCTTGGGAAGGAATACACTCAATCTAAGAAAGTCAAAAAAATTCTCAGAGCCTTGCTCATTGAATGGCAACCAAAGGTGATAGCAATAGAAGAAGCCAGAGGGGAATCAATGACATTTGTCACAGCTCTCTTTGGAAGCCTTGAAGAATATGAAGGGAAGTTGAAAGCCCTTAAAGAATCCTTATCTTCTGACAAGAAAAAGAAAAGCCTAGTTTTCAAGGTAGAATCAGAAGATGATAATGATTCTGATGAAGATACTGAGCTAGATGAAGAAACAATGGTTATGCTGGTAAGAAGATTTGGTAGAATGTATGGAAAGAAGAAATTCAGAAGATTTGCAAAGAAGGATAGAGCCATGAGTAGCAAGAAACAGAACAAAGACTCCATCATATGCTGCAAATGCAAGAAACCTGGACATATCAATTGGGAATATCCTCTGCTGAGCAAGAAACAAGGAAAGGACAAGAAGGCTAACAAAGGGAAAAAGAAGAAGGCTTTCGTATCAACCATCAGGGGAGATAATTCAGATGAAGAGGAAGCAGCAGAAGATGATGAAATTGTCAATCTATGCTTAATGGCTCAAGAGAGTATAGAAGAGGAGAAGAATCACGATCAAGACAGGGACATTTGTTGAATCAAGTGTTTTGATGATTCCAAACCAACTAGAGCTTGGAAGCAAGATATCAAAGGTGTACAAAAGATTTCAAGTGAAGAAATTCAAGAAAAATGAGTATAAGATTAGATATAGGATTTCTTATTGTATTCAAATGAGTAAAAGGCTTTGATCTTGCATAAGAATATTTTAAAAATGTGTTTTTAAGATGACTCATGAAGTATTTGAACAATATCCACTATTAGACAAATTTTGAAGTGTTAAACTTGATTTGTTACTTTGAAAATTTGAATTTTCATATTTGAAATTTGAACTTCAGATTGAAAATATGTTAGTCAGAAAAGAGGTTCCTCTAACAAATAAATTTCACCTTTGAAAATTCAAATTTCGAGTGAAACATGAACTATGAAAAATGAAAAATTTGTCTGAAGATATGTCAAAGTTCATCTGAAAGTGAATTTTAAAAAGAGTTCTAAGTTAGTCCTCTAATAGACAGACTTTGATTTTGAAAATTTGAACTTTGGGAAGATAGTTTGTAAGTCTGTTATGATATTCTTTTGACATATGAATTGTAGTATTTAGAAATTTGAACTTTGAATTGGGTATGATAAAAGATCTCTTTGACAGACGAACTTTGATATTTAAAAATTTAAATTTTGAAAAGAAGAACTATTGTACCATATTGAGCTACCCATTGACAAACGAATTTTGGGCACCAAAATTCGAACTTCGAAGGCATTATAGTAATATGGAACAACTATTCACACTTACTAGAAGAACTTTAAACTTGAAAATTCGTATGTTTTAACATAGAAACATTTGTTAAAGATGAAAATTTGAACTTTGCTTTAGAATAGACAAACTTCGAGGTTTAACGTTAAAGTCTTTAGCTTATGGTCTCTGTGAAATTCATCTGTTGACACACCAAAATTTGAACTTTGAATGTCAGACGCATTAGATGCGATTGGTAAACAGATAGTTTTTCAGAGTAACCATTGGATAATGTCTTTAATGGCTAGATCTTGTCTCTAACGTATAGTTAAGACATTAATCTATAAATAGAACTTCATTTGAAGATGTGGAAAATGATTTTACATTGTATATACAGAAACTCTGCAAAATTCTTGAGTCAAAGTCTTTTGCTCTCACACACTTCATATCTTGTACTTTAACTTTTATATACACTCTAAATTAGAGAATTCATTTGCTGTAATCAATCTTATCTTCATCTGGAAGAAAGATTTTCTTGTGAGGGGATTTTACTAGGGATTTGGGAAGCACTTAGCTAGAGTGCAGAGAGTGAGATTATAAGCTCTTGGAACAGAGTATTAAGCTGTACTGAGACATTGCAAGAAGCCCACTGAATTCTTGCAAGATAGTGAAAAATCTCAAGTGGTAGCTTGAGGATTGGACGTAGGTCAAGAGAAAGAGACCGAACTAGGATAAATATTTGTGTCTTCTCTTTCCTTATCTTGTTTTTCAGTTGGTTATATTTTTATACTATGTTTTTACTATCACTCTTGCTTTCATTACTCTCTTACACTTTTGTAGAAAATTTTAATCTTCCTAATTTACCCCCCTCTTGGGAAGCCAGCATATCTAACAAGTGGTATCAGAGGCTGGACTCCCAAACAAAGGATCTAACAATCTAGAAAATTCAATTGCAGGCTTTGGAGAGAGTATTCTACCTGAGGGAAATAACACAAACAGACAACCTGACTTCAGTGGAGAACACTATGGATACTGAAAGATAAGAATGCAAATATATCTCTAGTCTATTGATCTGGATATTTGGTCTATCATCTAAAAGGGGGATTTTGTCTCAATGAAGCTGCAGGATGATGAGAAATACTAGGAGAAGCCAGAGGACGAGTGAAATGAGGAAGATAAGAGAAAAGTCCTATTAAACTTTAAGGCAAAACACTGCCTGGTCAGTGCATTAAACCAGGATGAATTCTACAGAGTATCACAATGTTCCACAGCCAAGGGTATGTGGGACACTTTAGAAATCGCTTATGAAAGAACCACTGGAGTAAGGGAGAACAAATTGAACTCCTGCATTGGTGAGTATGAAAGCTTCAGAATGGTAGAAGGTAAGAGTATCAAAGAGCTGCAAAAGAGATTCACCCTCATTTTGAATCAACTAAAGAGTTTTGGCAAGGAGTACACTCAGCCAGAAAAATCAGAAAAATCCTTAAAGCTCTTCCTCTAGATTGGCAACCAAAAGTAACAGCAATAGAGGAAGCCAGAGGAGAGTCAATGGCTTCTGTCACAGCACTCTTCGGTAGCCTTGAAGAGTATGAGGGAAAAATGAAGCTTCTCAAGGAAGCAGGTCAAGACAGGAAAAAGAAGGGCCTTGCTTTAAAAGCTGCAGAAGAAAAAGAAGAAGAATTTGATGATGGTGATGAACTAGATGAAGAGACTCTAGCTATGATGGTCAGAAAATTCGGAAGGTTCTATAACAAGAAAAGAAATAAAAGACTCTTCAAGAAAGGAGCAGCTGGAGACAATAAGAAAGAAGGAAAAGAGCCCGTCACATGCTATGAATGTAAAAAGTAATGGCACATCAAATGGGATTATCCACAATTCCTAAGGAAGCAAGGGAAGGAAAAGAAAGTTGCTGACTAGGGCAAGAAGAAGAGGGTATACATCTCATTAATCTGGGGTAACAACTTGTAAGGTTTAGTACAATATAAGTTTTGATGATGACAAATATAGAGTAATAAGGAAGAAATGCATTATATGTATCTGACATATATAATGTTCCTTAAAGAAATAAAATACATATTAGCTTGTATTTAATTATGGTTATAATACATATATCATGCTATGTGTAAATATATCCACTGTACTTTTACAATAAATAATATAAGTTGGATATATAAACTGGACTAACTACTTAGTTTGTAAGTATAATATATTAAATATAGGTTAGTCCAAGTAAGAAGAGTGAGCATTGGAATACAGAAATAGAAATCAATATCATGCCTCACTCAAGAAAGAAGAAAAGAAAGGATGCTCCAAAAATGGAAGATCAGAAGGGAGCATGCCAAGAAGGAAATGACCAAGTGGAAGTGGAACTCAATATTTGAAGACCTAGTCACTAGGTATGTTTTATTTTCACTTAGGTTTTGAGGCGGGATTAATCTTTAAAAATTACTTAATCTTGTTACCATATGTTCTAAATGAGTTAGATTAAGTAAATCTGATGTTAGCTTTGAAAAACTCTGATGACAGACGAATTTTGAGAAGTTAAACTTCATATACTTTGTGAAAATACGACTTTGCTGACTGAAATTTGAAATTCCAGAGATATCACCTCTGATAGACGAATTTCAGGTGTTGAAATTCGAATTTCGAGTCAGGCATAGTTAGTGAAATCTGGTTTTCAAGAATCTAGAGTTTGACCTTTGCTTAGTATTTTTAATATATCTCTCAAAATACATATGGCTTTGATGTAAAACTTATTTCATATGAAACTAGACTTAATAAGCTTTTCAAAGAAGGTTATTTCACTCAAAATGAAAGTCATATGAAAAAGCTATGGTTATTTAAAATTGAGTAGTGAGATAAGAATTTTCAGTTTTGACCTCTTATAACTCTTTTGATCATATCTCACAAAATACATTTTTTTTTGAAGGAAAACTTATTTCATTTGAAAGTAAACATTCAGATCTTTCCAACCATATGTCATTTGCTTAATTTGGAGTTAAAATGAGAGAGTTATAGCTTCTGCAAAATTGTCTACAGTGCAAAATTCGAAGTTACTTAGGTTCCGTTGCGACAGACGAATTTCGGGCCTCCAAAATTCGAATTTCGAAGAGAACCTTCATGCAGAATTGAGCTTGCCACTGACAGACGAATTTTGACTTCCAAAATTTGAACTTCAGGTCCAACAGACGAATTTCCACTTTGAAAATTTGAATTTCGCAACTCCAGAAACATGGAAATATTTCTAAAACAACCAACAAAAGAATTTCCACATTCAAAATTTGAATTTCAAAAAGAAGAACTTGTGCCATATTGAGTTGCTCACTGTCAGACGAATTTTGGGAACCAAAATTCAAACTTCGAAGGCACTATAGCAATATGGAATTACTGTTTAAACTTACCAGAAGAACTTTAAACTCCAAAATTCGAATGTTCCAACATAGAAATATTTATCAAGATGAAAATTCGAATTTCAGCTTTAGACAGACGAACTTCGAATTTCAACGCTAAAAACTTTAACTTTTGGACTCTTCGAAATTCATCTGTTAACATCCAAAATTCGAATTTCAGTGTGTCAGATTCATTAAATGAGGTTGGTAAACGGCTAGTTTTACAGAGTAAACCGTTGGGTAACATCTCTAACGGCTAGATCTTGTATCTAACGTCTAATTACACTACAAAACTATAAATATAACATCATTTGAACTTATGGGTAACAATCTTAAGAGAGTTTATGCGAAAATGCTGCTACAGCTTGTAAAATCTTTCTGTTTCAGCATAGTTTGAAAAACTCACCTCAATAGAGTGAACTTTTAATGTATTATCTACTCTTCAAGAGAGTTTTCATTCTGTAAACATTTCTTTTCTACATTTTCTAGGTAGAATCTTAGTGTGGGGAAACACTAAGGGATTTACACATCTTGTAAGGGTGTGAGGAGAGTAGCTTCACAAGTGCCTACTGAAACTTGTGAGAATGTACTGAGACTTCATAGGTGCCCGGATCAAACCTGTGAGATATAGTGGAAAATCTCAAGTGGTGGCTTGGGGACTGGATGTAGGCCAAGTGGTTGGGCTGAACCAGTATAAATCATTGTGTATTGTTCTTCATCTTTTCTACTCAGCTGCTGCACACAACCATCTCTGTTTATCCCTGTTTTACTGCACTTTTAGTGAAATTGGGTTGTGATTCAAAAGAGCGAAAATCTTGCATCACCCAATTCACCCCCCCTCTTGGGTGACCAGTCAACTTAACACAGCTCAGATAAAGAAGATGATGATGAGGAAGAAATTGCTAATATTTGCTTGATGGCACTTACATCTGAAGAGACTTCAAGCTCATCCTATAGTGATCATGAAGATGAGATTTATCTTAGAGCAAGAAAAAGCAACAAATGGTATATGGACAGTGCTTGCTCAAGCCATATGATTGGTGATAAAGATAAGTTCATCACCTTTAGAGACAAAAAAGGAGGAAATGTGACCTATGGAGATGACTAATATGGCAGAATAGTTAGCATTGACATTATGGGCAAGAATCCTGAAACATCTATAGATGAGGTGCTGTTTGTAATTGGCCTCAACCACAACCTGTTGAGTGTGAGTCAGACATGTGACAAAGGGAACTGGGTACTATTTAACTCAAAGTTTTGCCTGGTCATCCGAAAAAGTGATCGTAAAGTATTCCTTAAGGCTCAAAGGGATGGTAACTGCTATACCATTGATCTTGATGAACTTCCTTCCTTAGATTCTGTCTATTTAATTAGTAAATATAATGATAGTTGGTTGTGGCATAGAAGACTGCACATGTTAACATGAACCAGCTATCAAAATTGATTAAGAATGATTTAGTCACTGGTTTACTGAAAAATCTCTTCTGGAAAAGATAAAGAATGTGATGCATGCCTTAAAGGAAAACAAACCAAATCTTCTTTCAAATCTAAAAATATAATTACCACATTTAGACCACTGCAACTATTGCATATGGATTTGATAGGTCCATCTAGAGTAAAAAGCATTGGTGGAAACCTGTATGTACTTGTAATTGTAGATGATTACTCTAGATTTACTTGGACTTTGTTTCTTTCTTCTAAAAGTGAAACATTTATGCATTTGTAACCTTAGCCAAGAAAGTGCAAATTGAGAAAGGTATTTTTATTGTGTCTATCAGCTCTGACCGTGAAGGAGAATTTGAAAATTCAAGCTTTCTAGAGTACTGTGAAGAGCATGAGGTTGATCATAACTTTTCAGCACCAAGGACTCCTCAGCAAAATGGAGTGGTAAAGAGAAAGAATAACATAATTGGAGAAATGGAAAGAGCAATGCTAAACGAAAAGGAGCTACCACAAGTTTTTTGTACTGATGTAGTAAACACAGCAAGCTATATCATCAATTGAGCCTACATCAGACCAATTCTGGGGAAGAGACCTTATGAGCTGTACAAAGGAAAAAAAACCAAACCTCTCACACTTACTTGTATTCGGCTGTAAATGTTTCATCCACAACAATGGAAAGGAGCATCTGGGTAAGTTTGATGCCAAATTCGATGCAGGTATATTTCTGGGCAACTCTAGTAGAAGCAAAACATATAAAGTTTTCAATAAAAAGACTAGAAGTATAGAAGAATCTATGCATATTGTGTTTATTGAGAATGAAACCGTTTCCAAGTATGTCTTTGATGAAGATGATCTTATTTCCAATTTCAAGAACTTGAATCTCTCTAAAAAAGATAAAATTGACCCTCCAAAAATATCTGAATCTATTAACATAGAGGAAGATATTCAGGAGAAAGATCTTGAATTTGAAAACAATGAGGAATTGTCTCAAGAACTCCCTAGAGCTTGGAGATATCAAAAGAATCATCCAGTTGATCAAGTGATTGGGAATGTTCAAGAGAAAGTTAAAACCAGAAGATAACTTAGGGATCAAATGAACAATTTTGCTTTTGTTTCCAAAATTGAACCTAAGTGTGCTGAAGAAGCTTTAACTGATGAATAGTGGATACTGGCTATGCAAGTTGAATTAAATCAATTTGAAAGAAATCAAGTTTGAGATTTAGTGCCTAGACCTAAAGACCACCCTATTATTGGTACTAAATGAGTTTTTAGAAATAAACTTGATGAATCAGGAACAATCAGTAAAAATAAAGCAAGATTAGTTGCTAAAGGATATAATCAAGAAGAAGGCATTGATTATGAAGAAATTTTTGCTCTAGTTGCAAGATCGGAAGCTATAAGAATCCTCTTGGCCTATGCATGCATGAAAAACATAAGGTTATATCAAATGGATGTAAAAAGTGCCTTTCTGAATGGATATATCATGGAAGAGGTTTATATTGATCAACCTCCAGGATTTGTGGACTCAACAAAACTAAACTATGTTTATAGATTGAAGAAAGCTCTTTATGGCTTAAAACAAGCTCCTAGAGCATCGTATGAAAGGCTAAGTAATTTTCTATCTGAAAAGGGATTCAATAGAGGAAAAGTAGATACAACTCTGTTCACCAAGAAAGAAAATAAAGACCTACTTATTATTCAAATTTATGTTGATGATATTATATTTGGTGCTACTAATGAATCTCTTTGCAAAAATTTCTCTAAGTTAATGCAAGGTGAATTTGAAATGTCAATGATGGGTGAGCTTAAATTTTTCCTTGGATTGCAAATTAAGCAATGTGATAATGACATTTTCCTCAATCAATCAAAATATCTGAAAGAATTGCTGAAAAAGTTTGGCATGGAAAACGCCAAGTCAATGGGGACTCCTATGACTACTGCAATAAAGCTTGATATGGATGAAGGAGGAAAGACCTTTGACATAACTCAATATATGAGAATGATTGGCTCCTTGTTATATCTAACTGCTAGTAGACTTGACATTATGTTCAGTTTCTGTATGTATGCAAGGTTTTAATCATGTCCCAAAGAATCCTATGCAATGACTGTGAAAAGAATTTTCAGATATCTAATTGAAACATCACAAATGGGACTTTGGTATCCAAAGGGTAATGGAGAGGAACTTACTGGATATACTGATGCTGACTTTGCTGGATCCAAAACTGACAGAAAAAACTCAAGTGGAACATGTCAGTTCCTTGGAGGATCCTTGGTCTCATGGTTCAGCAAGAAGCAAAATAGTGTGGCTCTTTCCACTGCAGAAGATGAATATGTTGCAACTGGCAGCTATTGTGCTCATGTCCTTTGGATGAAGTAGCAGCTTGAAGATCTTGAGATTGAGATGAAGGAAATACCAATAATGTGTGAGAATCAAAGTGTTATCAGCATCACAAAGAATCCTGTCATGCATTCAAGGACAAATCATATTGAAGTAAGGCATTACTTTATAAGTGATCATGTTCTGAAAGGAGACATCAGATTGGAATCCATCCCTACTGAAGATCAAGTTGCAGACATTCTAACTAAGCCTCTTGCAGAAGATAGACACTGCAACATTATAAGGGAGTTGGGTATGGTAAATCCCAATGAACTGTAAGTAAGCCCTTATATACATCTATTTAAAAATTTCTGACATTGGATTAATACTAACTTTAGCATTGGAGTGAGTTTGATATAGGTTGCAGGTGCTCCACATGAGTTTAAATGACAGCAGATCTGTATACTGGAGCTAATCAGACCTGCACAATCCAAAGATGCTGAAGGAAGCTAAAAATTTGAACTTCTAAACCATATCTGTAAGTTTAGAAATTTGAAATTCACATTTTAAATGATTATTAGACAAATTTCCATGTTAAATTGTGTTTTTGAATGCATTTGCATTCTCAACATTTGAACTTAGATGCTCATCAGATGAATTTCAGTTGCTGGCACATTGTAACAGTGCTTTCATAACCCTCAAAATTCGTTTGTTGGATAGTGAAAATTTGAATTTCAGAAATAAAATGGGAATATTGATTTTATTCAAAATGCTTATCATATGAATTTCCATATCTCACAATTCGTATTTTAGATACTCTTTTACAAAATTTTGAAATTCGAATTTTTGAATCAAAATTCGTCTGTTGAAATTTGCTTTCATGATAAGTCTATGTAAGATAGACTTTCATAGGTGAAATTCGTCTGTTGCTTGTTTTACTCATATTTGACTGTTGCATGAATCCATAAAATTCGAACTTTGTTGAATCAAAGTTCGTTTGTTTGTTTCTTGTTCTCAGAATTAAGCCTCTGACATATGAACTTCAACATGAAAATTTGTCTATCAGTAAGCCTTTCTTTGAGGGTTAGCTCGTAACTGCTTGAAATTTGAATTTTGACCTCTGAAAATTCATCTGTTGAACGGTTACATACATTAAAACCGAAGATCTCTCTTTGAATAGACGCAACCCTATTCGTCTTTTTCTCAAGTCTGTTCAAATTCTCTCTTTACTTCCCATTAACTCTGTTCACAAATCTTCATTTCTCACTGATTAAAATTTTTTTCTCATCTTATAAACCCTTTTCTAACATCTTTCTATATCATTCACCTATAAGAATGGTGAGAGTTAAAAATTCAGAAGTTGGGAAAGGAGAGTCATGGCCAAAGAGAACTGTCAAAATCCCAATATGCCTCCATGGAGGGTGAAACTCAGAAAAGAAAGGGTGAATCTAGTAAGGGAACTCCTTCCAAGAAACAGAAAACAACTCCTAAAGTAGACTCGAAGAAATTTGCTCCTACTTCCTTGAAGAAACCTGAGCCTCCTGTTCCTATTGCTCCTGTCTCTCCTGCATCTTCTTCCTTCTCTAGCACTGAATCTAGAGAATACCAGTTGACCACGCTGCCATTGTGGAGCAATGCTTATATTCTGGGAGAGTATACTACTAAATTTGTCAGTAAAAAGGTAATCAAGTCTCACTGTGTAAATTTGGAAGACTTCTTTATTTCCAACAACTTTGATGCTGGGCTACTAATGATTAGATATAAGAATTTGTTAGAAATTTTGGAAAGATATGATGATGAGGTTATTAAAACCTGGTATGCCTCCTTGAAGTTCAATGGCAAGAAAGAAAAATGGGAAGTGAATCTAAGGTCTAGGACTATCTGGCTGACAGATGAGACCTTCAACGAGGTACTAGAGATTCCCGGGTAAGATGGATTGAAAATTGAAATCTCTACCTCAAAATACATGGATGAAGTTGAGGCTGTAGAAGAAGAAGGAGGTCCCTTCTTGAATTACAAAAAAAGCACTATACTGAACACATTGTTCAGAAGAAAAGAGAATAGGTCACCTCTGAATTTGCTGAAATTCACTAACCTTAGTGCCAAAGTCAGAATCCTACATTATATTGTGTCTAGGACTATATTCAATAAATGAGGCAGTTTCAATCTGATCACATGAGCTGAAGCATATGCGATGATAGCAATCATGCGTGGCAAGCTGATCAATATGGGACATATCATCCTCCAATGCATGATCAAGGCAAGAGATCAGAGGAAAGACTCCACCTTGCCATATGCCTCAATCATCTCCAAGATACTTCAGTATGCTAGGATCTAACACCTAGAAAAAGGAAAGGGCAAGCCTATTGAAATCTTTAAAGAGGAAGAACTACAAAGGATTGGGATAGAAAGAAAGGATGGAAGATAGATTGGCAAGGGAGCTGGGAAAATAGAAGATCTTTTCTTTGAAGAAGATGGCTCCCAATAACAATAGGCAAGCACCTCTAGGGCTGCTCTTCCTTCTCAATCCTTACCTTAGCCCTATCAACATGTATCTACTCCATCTCAGCCTACTTAGACACTAGGGCTATCTACTTTTTCCACCTGGGCTAAGCCAACTAAGATTACTAAGCTATATGACAGTTTGCTTGCCCTCATGCTGAGCATTAGGGATGAGCAAAATGCCAAATTTGCTCATATGCAAGATCAGATTCACCAGTTGGCAAAGAATATGAAAGTGGTTGCTAATGCATATGAGGACATCAAGAGTGCCATTCCCTCCATATCAGCTCCACCTCAGCTAGGATTCTCTGAGCCTATCAAGTCTCCTACTCCCAAACCTTCAAGTCCTTTGGTGCTAGCCTCACCTGAACCAAATGATGATGTACATGCTGCTGAGGCTGCTAGCACCTTGGCCACTCCACAGGCCTCAAGTAATGAGGTAAGCCCTGGTCCTTCCTTGGACTATGGTGTGGAGGAAGAGGCTCTTCAAGAACCAACCTCCCATGAGCATATTGCTGAAAATGCTCAGGGTTCATTTATTTCTATTCAAGAATATGAGCAGGTGGAGAAATTGGTGGCAGCCATCTCTACTGCACCATTCATTCAAGCTGCTCTGAATAAGGAGAAAAGCGTAGTACCATATGTGGATCCAGTGGCTATTGCACATGATGCTATTCTGCAAGCCCAAAGATTAAGACTTGAAGAAATGTTTCGTTCCCTTGCTCCTGCTCCTACACCTCTTTCTATAAATGGTCTTTTAGAGGAAAGAAGGGCTCAACTGGCTCTTTTTAGACAAGAGATAGAAGAGCTTCCTGAAGTCTCTGAAGATGAGGAAGAAAGCCCTGAAGCTTCTGTAGCTCTTCCTCAGCTTAATCCTGAACTGTCTTTTATCCCTGTGTTTCTTCGAGCAATTCCAGCATTCCAGATACCTTCTCCTGCTTTTCATGTTCAAGTTCCTGATGATGTCAAAAAGGGGGAGAAGTCATCTGAGCAAACTGAAAAATCTACTGCAGAACCATCTGGCAAGACCTACAGCAAGAAGTCCAAGCCCAAGAAGAAGTGATTAGATCTTAGGATTGCTTGGTCTTTCTTGTTGTGCTGTTTTTCTTCTGTATTTCTTTTAAAATGAATGATAATCTTGCTATTGAATTTTGTGTTTGTAATGTCATATCTCTATACTAAAACTATGAATGAATTAATGAGATTATCTATTTGATCTATTGTACATGATGCACTTATCTTCGAATTTTATTGCATATGTTGAGGGGGAGCACTTTAAAGCAAACCCAAGTACTAATCCAGTTTGCGAGTTATTTTGTCATCATCAAAAAGGGGGAGAATGTTGAATTAAGTGTTTTGATAATTCCAAACCAACTAGAGCTTGGAAGGAAGATATCAAAGGTGTACAAAAGATCTTAAGTAAAGAAATCTAAGAAAAATAAGTATAAGATTAGATATAAGATTTCTTATTGTATTAAAATGAGTAAAAGACTTTGATCTTGCACAAGAATGTTTTAAAAATGTGTTTTTACGATGACTCATAAAGTATTTGAAAAATACCCACTATGAGATGAATTTTGAAGTATTAAACTTGATTTATTACTTTGAAAATTTGAATTTCGATATCTGAAATTTGAACTTCGGATTGAAAATATGTTAGTCAGAAAAGAGGTCCCTCTGACAGACAAATTTCATCTTTGAAAATTCAAATTTCGAGTAAAACACAAACTATGAAAAATGAAAAATTTATCTGAAGATATGTCAAAGTTCGTCTGAAAGTGAAGTTTAAAAAGAGGTCTAAGTTAGTCCTCTGACAGATGAACTTTGATTTTGAAAATTTGAACTTTGGAAAGATAGTTTGCAAGTCTTTTATGATATTCTTTTGATACATAAATTTTAGTATTTAGAAATTTGAACTTTGAATTGGGTTTGATAAGAGATCTCTTTGACAGACGAACTTTGGTATTTGAAAATTCAAATTTTGAAAAGAAGAACTATTGTACCATATTGAGCTACCCACTAACGGACGAATTTTGGGCACCATAATTTTAACTTCGAAGGCACTGTAGCGATATGAAATAACTGTTCACACTTACCAGAAGAACTTTAAACTTGAAAATTCGTATGTTCCAACATAGAAACATTTGTCAAAGATGAAAATTTGAACTTTGCTTTAGAACAGATGAATTTCAAAGTTCAACGTTAAGCCTTTAACTTACAGTCTCTGCAAAATTCGTTTGCTGACATACCAAAATTCAAATTTTGAATGTCAAATGCATTAAATGTGGTTGGTGAATGGATAGTTTTTTAGAATAACCATTGGGTAACGTCTCTCATGGCTAGATCTTGTCTCTAACATATAGTTAAGACATAAATCTATAAATAGAACTTTATTTGAAGATATGGAAAATGATTTTACATTGTATATATAAAAACTCTTCAAAATTCTTGAGCAAAGTCTTCTGCTCTCACACACTTCATATCTTGTACTTCAACTTTCATATACACTCTAAATTAGAGAATTCATTTGTTGTAATCAATCTTATCTTCATTTGGATGAAAGATTTTCTTGTGAGGGGATTTTACTAGGGATTTGGGAAGCACTTAGTTAGAGTGCAGAGAGTGAGATTATAAGCTCTTGGAACAGAGCATTAAGCTATATTGAGACATTGCAAGAAACCCACTGAATTCTTGCAAGATAGTGGAAAATCTCAAGTGATAGCTTGAGAACTGGACGTAGGTCAAGAGAAAGAGACCAAATCAGGATAAATATTTGTGTCTTCTCTTCCTTTATCTTGTTTTTCAGTTGGTTATATTTTATAGTATGTTTTTACTGTCACTCTTGCTTTCACTACTCTCTTACACTTTTGCAGAAAATTTTAATTTTCCCGATTCACCTCCACTCTTAGGAAGCCAGCATATCTAACAAGTAATTCTGAGGTAAATAATTCTAAACCTTCCTACAAAGAACTGCATGATACAGTCAATGATTTGATGGCTAGATTTGTCAAAGTATCTAAACAGTTGAATCAAGCTAAAAGGAAAATACACAAGCTTAAAAATGAACCTCATACATCTTGCACTGCTTCACAATCTTCTTTTTCTTCTTCCACCACATCTGTTTGCGTCTTATGCATTGAGTTGAGAGATAAGAACAATTATCTCCACAAGACTCTAAACTAAACTCACTAGAGGTGAAGATATGCTGAAAGTGTTACTAGGAAATTAAGTTGTAAGTCAAAACAAAATTGGTCTGGGATATGACCCATGTGTGGTCAAAGAGAAACTGAAAAACAAGAAACAAAATCTTTACCTGAGAAATTTTGTACATGCTAATAACATTAAATCAGACCAAAGCATAGAGTTATTTCCAGCTCTTAGAAATCAAAAGGACAAATACTATCGTCATTACTTCAGATATGCATCTCTTTCCTTTTACCCTTTCTCCACTTGTCGCTTTTGTAACAAGAAGGGTCATGTCTCCTCCACCTATATATACAGGAAGGAAGGAAATGGCAATGAAATGAAATGGGTTCCCAAGGATTCTTTTACCAACAAGAAAGGACCCAAGCAAATACGAGTTCCTAAAAGAAAGAAAAGATACAAGTGGTGCATGGATAGTGCCTGTTTGAGACACATGACTGGAGACAAAGAAAAATTCATTGTATTGAGAGATAAGAAAGGAGGAAAGGTTACTTTTAGTGGTGACCAGTCTGGCAAGATAGTTGACATTGGAATTGTTGGAAGAAACCTAGAAACTTTAATTGAAGAAGTTCTATTCGTGATAGGACTTAATCACAACTTGTTGAGTGTGAGCCAAACCTGTGATAAAGGCAACTGGGTTCTTTTTGATTCCAACCACTGCCTAGTCATCAGAAAGAGTGAACACAAAGTTATTCTCAAGGCAGAAAGAGATGGTAACTGTTATACTGTTGATTTAGATGAATTGCCTACTCTAGGCACATGTTAGCATGCATCAATTAAACAAACTTACTAAAAATGAACTTGTTCTTGGATTACCCATCATCAAGTTTGACAAAGACAGAGAATGTGATTCTTGCCTTAAAGGGAAACAAACAAAGTCCTCATTCAAAATAAAAAATATTGTTTCTACAATTAGACCACTGCAATTGCTCCACATGGATTTAATAGGTCCTAGTCATACTAAAAGTATTTCGGGTAACTTGTATGTACTTGTTATAGTAGATGATTATTCTAGATTCACCTGAATATTATTTCTTCCCTTTAAAGATGAAACATACGATACTTTTTTGATCTTAAAGAAGAAAATCCAAAATGAAAAAGGTTACACTATTGTATGTATTAGAACAGATTATGGTGGAGAATTTTAAAATGCTAAATTTGCTGATTACTGTAATGAGAATGGAGTAGAGCACAACTTCTCAACCCTAAGAACACCTCAACAAAATAAAGTTATGAAGAGAAAGAATAAAGTACTAGAAGAAATGGCTCGTGCAATGCTGAATGAAAAAGAATTGCCTAAGCACTTCTGGGCTGATGTAGTGAGTATAGCATGCTACTTGATGAATAGAGCATAAATCATACCCATTCTAGGGAAGACTCCATATGAGATGTATAAGGGAAAGAAGACCAACCTCTCTTATCTTCATGTCTTTAGATGCACTTACTATGTCTACAACAACAACAAAGATAATTTGGGTAAGTTTGATGCCTAATCAGATGAAGATATATTTCTTGGCTACTGAAATAAGAGTAAAACATATAAGGTATTCAATAAAAGGACTAGAACTATAGAAGAATTTGTACATGTGGTTTTCCTTGAAATTGAAATTGTGTCTAAGCATGCTAAAGATGAGAATGATCTAATTTCTAGCTTTAATAACTTAAATGTTTCTGAAGAAAATAAAATTGAACCTCCTAAGGTATCTAAATCTGTTGATGTAAAGGAACATATTCAGGAGAAAGATATTAAATGTGAAATCAATGAAGAAATTTCTCAAGAACTCCCTAAAACTTGGAGATATCAAAGGAATCATCCAGTTGATCAAGTTATTGGGGATGTTCAAGAAAATGTTAAAACCAGAAGACAACTTAGGGATCAAGTGAATAATTGTGCATTTATTTCTCAAATTGAACCTAAGAGTACTGAAGAGGCCTTAATTGATGAATATTGGATTCTAGCTATGGAAAAAGAAATTAATCAGTTTGAAAGAAGTCAGGTTTGGGACTTAGGTCCTAGGTCCAAAGACCATCCTATTATTGGAAACAAATGGATTTTTAAGAATAAACTTGATGAATCAGGAACAATAATAAGGAATAAAGTTAGATTAGTAGTTAAAAGATTTAACCAGGAGGAAGGCATTGATTATGAGGAAACTTTTGCTCCAGTTGCAAGACTGGAAGCAATAAGAATTCTCTTAGCCTATGCTTGCATAAAAGATATTGTGCTATATCAAATGGATGTGAAAAGTACTTTTCTGAATGGTTATATCATGAAAGAAGTTTATATTGATCAACCTCCAGGTTTTGAGGACTCAACTAAACCAAATCGTGTATATAGACTGAAGAAAGTTCTATATGGCTTGAAACAGACACCTAGAGCATGGTATAAGAGATTGAGTAACTTTCTTATTGAGAAGGGTTTTAATAGAGGGAAAATTGATACAACCTTGTTTACTAAAAGGGAAAATAAAGATTTGCTTATTGTATAAATTTATGTTGATGACATTATATTTGGTGCTACTAATGAGTCTTTGTGCAAGAATTTTTCTAAGTTAATGCAGAGTAAATTTGAAATGTGAATGATGTGGGAGCTGAACTTCTTTCTTGGACCGCAAATCAAATGTAACATCCTACCTCCAAACATAACCAAAACTCTCAAAATTCAACCAATCACAACCCAAACAACATAAAACAACATCTCACAGCTTCAAAACAGCGAAAATGACCCTTAAACACCAATTTCTGGGCTAGGGCCGCGGCTGCTATAGTACCGCTACGGCTCCAGCCTGCTCTGTTCTTCCCTCACTTCGGCCAACAGTGGCGCCGCAGTGCCCCCTTGCTGATATCCCATATCAGCAAATCCATACTCCTGGGCGAACTTCTGACGCACATAACTTTATGCTCCGACCTCCGATTGACTTGATTCCAACTCCTACAAGTCAATCTAGTCCCAATCTAACCACAGACACCACTTACATCTCAATCCAACTCCTTATGGAGATTCTGGAATCCTGACAACATTTTGGTCACTTTTTGACCAAAACTCACTATCAACAGACCCCAATTGTCACCAAAGACAATGGGTCACTCAGAGACCATTCACACAGGTTCTAAAACTCCAAACCAACATATCCAACGGGGTCTCACCTCAAAGGAACCACTCTTTCGAGTTTTGACCCCTCAAACCTCAATATGACTAGATGGGCTACAGGCCCTAAAATACAACCATCAGGCCCAAACCACTCTAGGCTCACAAATACTACCATGCCAACATCCAAACACTTAACTCTCTCAAAATACCAGCATAACACATTCCACATAAACATAACCAAACATACATTCATCCATAACAATCATGTCAATCTCATACATTCAGTACATCACTTTCTATCCTACTTGGCACATAATACATTATCCAAAAATACAACCACTACATAGACTTCCCACATACACAGCTACTCTCTAGGCTTCACCGGACTAGAGCCATAACCTTCACCTGAAAGGGTTAGTCATGGGAGAGGGTGGGGTGAGACAATGTCTCAGTAACCGGGATCAATAACACATAAATATATATACATAAATATGAATCATATAACATATGAATACAATGTAAAATGCATGGTATGTATGTCGTCCTCTCCGGAACTTCCATCCTTATCCTCCCTAACACACATATACATATAACCCATCCTTATCCTCCCTAACATATACAATCCACCCTTATCCTCCCTAACATATACAATCCATCCTTATCCTCCCTAACATATACGGTTCACCCTTATCCTCTCTAACACATATACATATACACATATCTCATCCTTATCCTCCCTAACAAATACATATATCATCATATCATCCCCACTCTGTCCACCATATAACATAGTCTCACAATATCATGTGGTAATACTAATGTATCATCATATAATCATCATCATGTCATATCATCATGCATGCACCATTTCATATCATATCATATCAATGTCAACATCATATGTATCATCATCATCATCTAACCGTATGCATACCACAATATATATAGAAAACAATACACACAACCCATCAATATCGTGGTATGAAAAAGACATGTATATATACACCACTATACAATAACACATAAACAAACACCCGGTTACCTCAGGTTGTCAATATCACGCTCAGGCAAGTTCCACAATCTTTCTTGAACACCAACACGCTTGAGCCCTACACGGTTAACCAAATAACCTTCATAATACATAGTTCTCCTATTAACATAATATACCTATAATCACAATATCACAATTTAGCCATTTTAGGCCTAACCCAAGGTTCCAACACCCCTTTCATGCATCAATAAACTCTTAGGGACCCTTCAAATACTACTCAAACACATACATATCGGATTCCCAAGAGTTCTAACCGAAAATAACCTAGGGTTAAGCTCAAATCGCACATAAACCTTTCCAAACACACATTCAAACAACAAGAACACCAAAACACATTTTATTAACCTCATTTAAACCATTTCAATTGGTGGATTTTGTCACAAACCGAAAATCCAACCTCAAAACCAAAAACCCCATATTTCCACTGAATAAAAATGGAGAGGGAGGTGTAGATAACACTTACCAACCTAGATCTAAGCTCCCTCGGTCTGAAAGTCACCCCTGAACACCGGAAAATCAAACCCTAGCTCAGCTCTCTCACGGTCTCCTTTCGTTTCTTTTTCCTTCCTAGAATTCGAAATGATTCGGATTTAAACAAAAATCCTGATTCTTGCCGGGGCCTCAGATATCTCACCGCTGCTCCACAGCTTTCAGCCCAAACATGGCTACTGGAAGGTCTCTCGCCGTGGCGGCTCTGCTCCTCGCCGCGGCATGGAGCCTTTTCTGGTTCCTCTTGAACCTATCTCTATCCTGCTTCCTCCGTTCCTGAACATAAAACAAATAAAGCTATCATGAGGGGTGTTACATCAAATAATGTGATGATGTCATTTTCCTCAATCAATCAAAATATCTCAAGGAGCTGCTGAAGAAGTTTGGAATACAAAATGCTCAACCTATGGGAACTCTTATGGCCTCTGCAACTAAGCTTGATATGGGTGAAAAGGGAAAACTCTTTGATATAACTCAATATAGGAGAATGATTGGTTTCTTGCTATACCTAACTGCAAGCAGACCTGATATCATGTTTAGTGTCTATATGTGTGCTAGGTTCGAATCATGTCCCAAAGAGTCCCATGCAATAGGTGTGAAGAGGATCTTTAGATATCTGATAGGAACATCAAAGATAGGACTTTGGTATCCAAAAGGCAACGGTAAAGGGCTTATAAGTTACACACATGCTGATATTGCTGGATTCAAAACTGATAGAATGAGCACGAGTGGAACTTGTCAGTTTTTGGGAGGTTCTCTGGTGTCATGGTTAAGCAAAAAGCAGAATAGTGTAGCTCTCTCCACAGCAGAAGCTGAATACGTAACTGCAGGTAGCTATTGTGCACAAGTTGTAACACCTTATATTAGAGTACATTTCCCATGTATTAGATCATATTAGATGTCTTTTATCATGGTTCAGAGATTAAAATCATAATATAATAAAAACGAAATTTTTCAAAATTTGGGGCATTGTTCATTTGGCAAACTCCATTTTACCTGATGAATTTTGAAAATTCATAACTAAATCTAAAAAAATCATCTTGAGATGATTCAAGTCTCTAAAATTTTCTTAAATTTAGATCTACATGGGAAAAATATAAAAAGTAACTTCATTGGGCCAATTTGTAAAGTAATTTCATGGACATTTACTATTCATTTGGTCATTTTTCTATCTTTCAGTTTTCTGACCTCAACTTTGAAAAATCATATTCCATTCTATTTTGTTCCAAATTTTGTATACTCTATGTCATTTGAAAGCTATACATGTCTACTTGTAGACATATTTTTCTTATACATTTATTTCATGAAATGTCATAATCCAACTCTTACAAGAATAGTTTTGGGAAAAACTCCATATCTCCTATTATATAGCTCTAATTAACTCCAAATCAGTGGCATATGAAACTTAAAACATAGATATTTTTATACATATAAACCATTGAATATTTGAAGTTTTGTATGATTTTATATTAGCTTTTGAATTTTCCAGTACTTACTTTTCAGTTTTCAATTTTCCCATTTTTGCCCTGTTTTTGAACCTTGAATTTGAAAATTCACCATTAATTGTACACAACTCCAAATGGAGTGAATTAGATGTCCTATTAAAGCTTGAGATGCCTTATATCTGGTACAAAAATATCATAAACTAACCTCACATTAAGTATAGAACAAGGGTGAATGAATAGACATGTCTAGAAAATGCCCTGTTTCAGTCTACATTGCAATTTGCTTACCAAAACCCTTGTAAATGAACTCATTTTGGCATGTAACTTGGTAGAATATAACTTCATATTCCAACATATAGAACTGGAAATTCTCATAAATTTTCTACAACATTAACATAATATTCCCTATTTTACAATTTCATACAAAACAAGATACAAATAACCATTCACATTATAACACAATGGCTTGCAACATAATTTCCTTCTTCATGCCTTTTGCTCCTTCCTTAGTTCTTTTGCTTTGGTTCTCCCTAGCATGGTTAGTCATTGAAGGGGGGTAAGAGTCAAAGAATCTCAGTAGCATTATCCAGTCATACACATATATCATCACATTTCACATAGAACTTCAAGCAAACTCATCAATTCATATAATGTCATAACTGTTTTATAAAAATTTTGGCAGAGTTTCATTTTGTAAATTAGGCATTTCGGAGCTTCAAGCCCCTTTAAACTACTAAGCCAACAATCAATGAACATCACAAAATATTAATCATGGCATCAAACAAGTCATAGAGTTCATGAACATTCATAAGACAATATAATGCATATAATGGAAAAATGCTACCTTTATGTATACCCTTCCTCTCCAAACTTTTTACCCCTATTCTTTGGCTTGCTTAAGCTTCCTTGAACTTATCCATTTAGCCACTGATTTTTGGAATTATACACACTAAACCCTAACTTTTTCACTTAGTTTTCCTTTGATCTTTCTTTGTACAACACATTTGTTCTTAAGGTTTTGGACCATGGAGAATCCATTTTTGGAATCAAAAACATGAAATTCCAACTCTAAATTGATGCTCTGTTCTGACCAAAAATCTTGGAGAAAGAAGGAAAAATTATTTACTTTGCAATACAACAAACTACTCCATGAAATCATGTTCTCTTGACTAGTTGATGATTTGTCCTAAGTTTATTGCATCAAAATCCATTCCTTGCTTCCTCTAGGGTTTGGCTGAAATATTAACATGGAAAGGGAAAGAGGAAGACTCCAAGAAACTAAGCTTAACGACTTAAAATTATAAGCTCAAGATAGTAGGAATCACTTACCAATTCCTTGAGTTCTTGGTCCATCAACTTGTCTTCTCTTTCTCTCTTTTCTTTCTTCTATTTTCTTTCTTTGTTTTGCTATTGAATGTGTCGTTCAGAATAGGTAGGAAAGAGAGGGATTAAATGGCCTAATCATTCACTAATTACCTTGCTTAAGCCTTAATATTTTTGGTCCAAAAGTCAAAACTTCTTTTATAAGTTTTTGGCCAAAAATTCATGACTTCCTTAAGAAGTTTTTGGCCAAAACTTCCAGCTGCTCACACGTCTAGGGAGAATATTTTAAGTGCCCAAAATTGCTCACTTTTTCCTGGTCTAGATATATCTTAAACTGGATAATTTTTAACCGTACCGATAAAACCACTTTTTACAGTAATTTATCATTTTTGGGCTACAAGACTATTCTAATTTTATTTTTATATTTCCATAAGTATTTTGTCCCAAATGATATTTGTGTATGGTCTATATCCTGTCCCGATTTGTTTTTAATCATTGGTGGGGCTCATAGTTTACTTTATCGATTTACTGTTACTTCTGGACACTCAGCACTGATTATTTCTTTATTCTTTAACATTAACCCTTAGTGCCATATACCATTGGACTTCTCTCATTGAGGGCTTCGTTTTGACAGTAATTTTACATATTTACAAAATTACCTCTAACCTAGGGTTAAATTATAATTTTTGAAACTTTTGAGTCATTCGGTGTAATTTTCCCCAAGACATTTCTAATACCCATTCCACACATGATTTTTATGACTTTAGGGACATGGATGTTCTTTTCATAATTCTTTGTAGGTAAAAATATAATTTTCTCATTTTTCCGTCCAAACAGGAAAAATGACCTCCTTGCCCTATTTCACGCAAAACGGTGCTGCCCATTTTTTCAAAATCTCTATACATTTGTAGATATTTTAACTTTCTTAGGATGTTACACAAGTCCTTTGGATGAAGCAATAACTTAAAGATCTTGAGACTGAGATGAAGGAAATCCTAATAAGATGTGATAATCAAAGTGTCATCAACATCACAAAGAGCCATGTCATGCACTCAAGGACAAAACACATTGAAGTAAGACATCACTTCATAAGAGATTACGTTTTGAAAGGGGATGTCAAGTTGGAGTTTGTCTCTACTGAAGATCAGCTTGCAGATATTTTGACAAAGCCACTTGTAGAAGACAAACATAGTGAAATCAGAAAAGAATTGGGAATGGTAAATCCCAATGAGTTATAAAAAATTTCAGAAATCTCCTTTAAATTTATGGTTCAATTGATATAAATATTGACTTAAGCATCAGAGTAACTAGAAATTTGTTTTGTAGGTACTTCTTAGTCTAAAATAGTGAAAATCTGATAAAAATGAAGTACATTGCATGTTGAAATGGAGTTATAATGAAGAGAAAAGGCTTATGGGGATAACACAACTATTTGTATGTGTTTATGAATCTTTCTAATATGCTTATGCTCATAACCCATAGCCTTATGCTGAAAATGAATTGATTTTTTGGTGCCTATAGTTTCTGTGTTTGAGCTTATTAGAATAAGGTATGAGACTTTTCATGAAAATAAGAGCTTATGTGAAATTTTGGTCTATGTGAACCTTAATTTTTGAATAAGGTCATCACCTTATGTGCATAACCTGCTTTGTTTGCTTCATTATATGTGTATTGTGAAAATCAATTTTAGCATAACCTACCTACCTTATCCATATAACATTACATCCAGAAAAGTAGTTCCTAAAGAAAGAACATTGTTCACATAAGATGGCAAGGTTATCTAGATAACATATTGATTGCCTTTTTTTTGTGCTTTCTGTGAAACTTATTTTCATGATAACTTGTGGTGCTTGTCTGGATAACTTTTCTCTTTTCCTATCTATTTCAACTTGTGTTAACTTGGTTATGCGGACAACATAAGCACCTTCTCCACATAACCTAGCAAACAGTGCCCCTGCATAAACTCTCTGAAGTTTGTTATTCGCATAACGTCCTTACGTAATGTGCATAACGTCGAGACTATATATAGGAACCTTTGTTTTTTAGCAGTCTCTTGTGCAGAAAACCTAACCCTATCTTGAAAACCTCTATTCTTACTTCTCAAGCTTTCCAAAATCTTCCAAGTCCCTTTCAATTACTTGAGTTCAAATCATACTCTATCCTACTTTAAACACCATTCACCCTCTCAAATCATTTGGAATCACTGCTATGGCTAAAACTAAAGAGGGAAATCAAGGCAAACGATCTCAACGTAACGTGAAGTCCAAATATGCAATGAAATCACCAATTCAAGGGAAAAGGAAAGCTAAATCTAGTCTGAATGTTCCTACAAAGAAGCCTTGAACTTCAAAATCAAAAGAAACTTCAGAATCTGAGCCTCAAGCTAACACTCAAGTAAGTTCATCTGCCACTGAATCTGAGCAAGCTCTTATTACAGATGAATTGATTAGTATAAGGATACTAAAGGAATCATATGAGGCTAATTTTAATAAGCATAAAGTAGTTAAACCACATTTTGGTAAGTGCAGACTTCGTACAACTCGGTGCTGCAGGAGATTGACGGTGCCATATGTGTAGTGAGAAAGCACGAAAGTGGGTGGAAGATTGGAAAAGAAAGAGATCATCACATAAGATGGAGAAAGGAAGAGAGTTGATGGAGGGGTGGAAGAAACCGCCAGAGAGTGTGATGGAGGGAGACAGAGACAACGGAGAGAATATATGAGAACGACGAACCAAAATGAGGAACCTGACAAGTAGGGTGGCATATGGATGAGAATATATACAGATGGCTTCCTTTTTAGGTTTAGAATTTTGTTATTATTTCCTTTCACTTGTGATAATGTATAGAATATGAGGAATTATATGAAAGTTTTGATTTGTGCCCACTAACACGCATTGGGCACTGAATGTAAATATTTTTATTTATTATTATGAGGCGTTTTATATTTTGAATTTTTAGAGTATGCTGTGTGTGACGTTTTGAAACTTTTGCAGGCATATAAGATGGTTATGTGCCATGTGAGTCAACATGACTATGCAAGCATATTGATCAATTGGTGCTTTCATTACACTATGGTTCCAAACAGCCACTTAACTAAATGACTCTCTCTATTATTCATTATAAGTCATTTTCAATGGTTTTACATGGATTATAAGAAAATTAATTAAAATTAAATTATGTCATTAAATTTATAAAAAAATATTTTTATTTTTCTAAATTATCCTTAATTAAATGCAATACCAATTTCTAACCCATCTTAATTATAGGCAAACAAATCAAGGGCATTTGTAAAAAAAAAAAATTAAATGTTTCAATCACTTTACAAAATAACTTATATTTAAAAATATAAAAAAATTTTAAAAATAACTTATAATAAAAAATAAATAGAGTAATTTATAAACATATTTGTAGATACCCACGTCATGTCTCTGTGGTTTTTGGACCTTCACCATCATTTGGATCAACCGCCCGGCGACGCAAGTGAGACGTTAATTTTTCGCAGGTGAATGGGTCAGCCGCTTCAATAATAGCATATATTTATCACATCAACCATTTATGGTAAACTTACCAAGCAAGCTTCTAAGTGTATATTTGGCTATTTGCTACTACACATGTTTTTCTTGGAAAACTGAGCAGAGCAGAACGCTACAAATTAAAAAAAAAAATAATAAGACCCAAATACCATAACTTTATAACTTTGAAATATTTTACCAAAATACTCCATTTATAATCGGAATGGGGGAATGCGTTTTGCATTATGTTTTTTTTAATAAAATAATACAAATCGTTTGGTCCAAAAACGATTTGAATGCAGTTGTGTCTTTAATAAAAATGGGACCTCCCCACCGCATTTTGTGCACTGTGTTATTTTTTTAACGAAATATTATAAATCATATTATCCCACCACGTTTTGCATTGTGTTATTTTTTTTAATAAAATAATACAAATAGTATTCCCACACCATAGTTTGTCTCTCTTGTTAAAAATGAAATAATACAAATTGGTCAATTATAGATGATAAGAATAAGTATATTACTCCATCTAATCCTATTTATAAAAAAAGTTTCTTTCTTTTGATAGTGTTAAATATAAAGAAAAAAAGAGTTAGTGATGCATTAATATTTTTTTTAAATTAACATTCATTAAGGCTCTTAAAAAAGAATTAATAGTGCATTAATTATATTAGTAATTCAAATTAGCATATTAAATTAAGTATGGGCGATTTTGAAAAAAATTTAAAATGTGAGAAATTGATTAGTTTTAACTAATTAAAATTACTTTTCTTAATACCTGTAAAATAGTTTTTTTCTCATAAATAGGATTGGAGGGAGTAATAGTTATTAGATAATGATTAATAATTGGTTTCACCAAAGTTAACCATCATTTAAATTTTTTTTCATTTTTGCTCCAATTTACCATTGACATTAATTAGAGTGAATATTTGACTTTTTCTTATGATGGAGAGATTAAAATAATAGAAATTAAAATGAGGTGATTTTGGAAAATTTTTTAAAAAAATTAAGATGTATAATTAACTTTAACGAGATAGGAGGTTGTTAAATTCACTATATATTTTGTGACCAAAGGAGGTCTTGTCTATTAAAAATAAATAATCAAGTCTTGAATTAAAAGTTCTTTTTTTCTCAAGAACATCCCAGACCTAATAATATCATGCAATTAATAACACACAATTCAAAGTTAACACCTTGAGTTTTCTTTTGGGTTGCTGGCCATCCCAAAAGGTTTAGTGACTTTTGTCCTTGGGTCGTGTGATGGCAGAGGCAAGGAAGAAGACTGGTGTAACACTCTACCATCTTTCACCTCCAAACTTAACCAAAAACTTTAAAATTCCACAAAATATAACCTCGACATTTCAAAACAACTTCCCGTATCTCTTAAATAGCAAAAACGAACCAAAAGACACCAGAAACTGGGCTGAGTTGCGGTCGCTACAGTACCGCTCTGGCCTCCCTTGTTTTTCACTCGCTGCTGGCTTCATTGGCACCGCGGCGCCCCATGCTGATTTCCATACCAACAAAAACTCAACACCGGCGTGAATTTTCGACGTGTATAATTTTATGCTCCGACCTTTGATTGACTTGATTTCAACTCTTACAAGTCAATCTAGTCTCAATCTATCTATAGACACCAACTTCGCCTCAATCCAACTTCGTATGGAGATTTTGGATCCCTGATGCCATTTTGTCCACTTAGTGACTAAAACTCACCACTAACAACCTTCAATTTGCCACCAAAGGCAAATGGTTACTAAAAAACCATTCATACGGATCCAAAATCCCTGAACCAACTTGTTCATAGAGGTTTTACCTCAAAGGAACCACTCCTCTGAGATTTGACCCCCTTGAACCCCAACTTGACAAAATGGGTTATAGGCCCTAAAAAACACCAACAAGGCCCAAATCCACTCCGGGCTCACAAACATCAACATGCTGACTTCTATGTATCCAAAACCATGAAACACTACAATACATCATCTATAAATTCATACAATGACATCCATTCATCACCAACTTTCTATCCTACATGGCATAAGATACATATCCAAAATACACATAAACTACATAGACCCAGTATTCCCATGTTCGCTGTTACTCCCTCTGCTTCTCAGGACTAGTGCTAGAACCTTCATCTAAAAGATTAGTTATGGGAGAGGGGTGTGAGACAATGTCTCAATAACCGGGAACAACCCCATACAATATATATATATACTAACCCACACAGTCGTGAAATGCAATGCTCATGAATGGTATGCATGTTCTCCCTCACACGCGGCTAGAACCACGAGCTGTCATTATCACAAGACATTTCAATAGATGATTCCTCTCCAACAGTTGGTGAAGATTGATTCCAGGACATCACTAAGCTCACCTTATCTTAATGCAACCTGGCCAATAGTTACACTAGAGTTCGGACTGTGGCTCTCCTTCCCCTAGACCATCGCGAATTAATGGTGATTTAAGGAAGGTGCATCTCCAAATCTTTTGCCACCTGGCTCTCCCAAGGAAAGGATTTAGTGACAGGGCTATTTCATTATATCATTGTCCTCTGCCACTTGGCTCTCCCATGGAGAGGATTTAGCGACAGAGATCTTTGTCATATCATCATATCATATCATATCATATCATCATCACCTCATCATTAATCTCTCACTATGCAATCATATGGTGATGATGTCAATGCCATGCTAACATGCCTTTACACACACACATATATCATTGTCATTACAAACATCATATGGACATGCTAACATACAATGGTATGTGGATGCTACACATCATACATACACTACGTATACTATCATCACCTATCAACTAGCCGTGCATACCACGATATGTAGAAAAACCATATACATACATAATAAATATCGTGCTATGAAAAGGAACATACATATATATACAAATATGCGTACTGTCATACCATACAAACAATACAATACAAACAAACACTCGGTTACCTTAAGTTGTCAAAACCACACACGTGAGCTCCACGAACTTCTCGAATTGCCCAACACTCTTGAACCCCTCTCGGTTAACCAAACAACCTTCATAATAACGCAATTCTTCCATTAATACAGTATACCATTAAACCAAACATCACAATTCAACCACTTTAGGTCTAGCTCAAGGTTCCAACACCCCTTTCATGCATCATTAAGCTCTTAGGAACCATTCAAATATCACGTAATTCCATACAACTCGGATTCCTCAAGAACCCAAATCAAAAACAACCTAGGGTTAAGCTCTAAACACATATAATCCCCTCAAAACTCAAATCCAAGCAACAAGAACACCACAACACACTTCATTAACCCTATATCATCCATTTCAATCGGTGGATTTCATCGCAAACCGGAAATCCTGACATATTATAATGTCCGACCGCTTCTTTGGGATTGATGATTGTCCCCACAAACCAACACAAGCCATTTCAGTGTGTTTTATCTTCACTCATACACCTCCTTCCCAGGAGGTCACCCATCCCAGAATTACTCCAAGTCAAGCTCGCTTAGCTGAGGAGCTTTTAAGGGATAGGCTACCGAAAAGGTAGGTGCATCTTATTGGTATAGGTAGTACCATACCTATACAGCCTCTGGATCCCTCTCGTTCTCGTATGCATTCGATTCATTCATATGCCCATCCTGCTTAGAAGCCTGCCAGGAGCCGCTCCTTGTCTGTGCCTTATCACTTTTTATCCCACACCCCCTTTCTTACACCTGCAATCACCTCCCACCCTCATTAGCGCCTGGATGTCATAGGCCCACCAACTTCCGTGTGGTTCGTCCTCAAACCATACCGTTCTGAGAGAAGCCGGACTCTGATACCAATTGTAATATCCGGCTGCTTCTTTGGGATTGACGATTGTCTCTACAAATCAACACAAGCCATTTCGGTGTGTCTTGTCCTCACTCACACACCTCCTTTCCAAGAGGTCACCCATCCCAGAATTGCTCCAAGTCAAGCACGCTTAATTGAGGAGTTTTTAAGGGATAGGCTACTGAAAAGGTAAGTGCACCTTGTTGGTATAGGTGGTACCTATTAATTCCTTTAAGTTATCTATACCCATATAGTCCTATACCTATACAGTCTCTGGATCCCTCTCATTTCGGTATGTATTTGATTCATTCATATGCCCCTCCCACTTAGAAGCCTACTAGGAGCTGCTTCTTATCCGTACCTCATCACATTTATCTCACACCCCCTTTCTTACACCGGCAATCACTCTCCACCCTCATCAACGCCTGGATGTCACACATATAACCGAAAAACCCCAAATTTCAACCGAAGAAAATAGATAGGGAGGAGTAGAAATCACTTATCAACTTGAATCCAAGCTTCCAAAGTTCGAAAATCGCTCCTAGATGCCGGAAAACTCGAACCCTAACAGAGCTCCCTCGGTTCTCCTCTATTTCTGTCTTTCCCGATCATCTGAAATGATCCGGATTTAAACAAAAATCCAGAATCTCGCTGCGGCTCTAGGTCAGCTTGCCGCGGCTCCACCTCATTTAGACCAAAAGCACGCCATTGGAATTGCCTCTTGCCGTGGCGGCCTTGCTTCTCGCCGCGGCGTGGAGCTCTTTTAGACTCTACTTGAACCTTCCTCTGTCATGTTTTCTCCAATCCTGAGTACAATGTCAAAAAAATATCATGAGGGGTGTTACAACTGGTCTTGGAGGGAGAGACTCTGCCTCTCAAAAGTCACAGACCAAATTTATGTTACTGTTTACTGCTTATGATTAACTGAGGTCAGCAAATTTTGTGCTATAAAATAAAACTCTTCTAGCATATAAAGAAGGTTCCGCTAGCCTTTTATCGGTAATACAGCAATATTTTATCCAGTGTCTCCATTATATATACTTTTTTACTAGTGGATGACTTTACAATCACAGACACATACCAGAGATACATCTGTATAACATGTGATCATAATTTCATGTGGACTAATAAAGGGAATAATGAAAACTTTGAAATAATTTTTTTTTAAAGTACAAGTTGTAAACTGTGCCAAATACAGGCGTTCAGGCAATGGAAGTTCAAGATATGATTGAATAATCAGATTTAGAAAAAAAATTAAAAAACACTCACGATGTGTTAATTGTTTAATATTTTTGGATGGTGCTTTACACAATAGGTTAGGCTGTTCAACTCTACTGTAATATTTTTGTATTGATAACATGCATGTTGAATTAATCGCATTTGTTGATTTGAATGTAGTAAATTTGCTCTATCCCGTATTTGCAATGTACGGAGAAGAATTCTAGTTTCTAAAATTGTGTTATTTCTTTACTCTATTTAGGTATGCATTAATTTTAAATCATAGGACATAAAATAAATTTTGTAGAGTCCAATTCTATGAGAATGATATTTTCTCATAATAATCCGATGATAGACTTTGGAAAATAAGTTAAAACTATAAAAAGTTATTATTCAATGATTTTTTTTATTTGTGATATATGATATCAATTTTGATTAACACTAATGTCAATCGATCTGATTTGTCCTAATATATATAATTGACTGTTAAAAATAGATTTTATCGTATTTTTTATTTAAATAAAGAAAAATCTATCAAATATAATTTTTTGTCCAAAAATATAAATCAACAATAATGCACACTAGGGTGACACTTTTTCTTTCCTTTCCTTTTCTTTTATTTAAAGCACAATGTCTTTAAAATTGGGATTGGATAAAAGGACATGCATAATAAGAATCAAAATCCATTACATTAAATCTTCCAGAAAGCTCTAGGTGTCAATAATTTTACTTTTTCTTGTGCCACACACGCGATTTTCCTCTATAAATACATGCCGAGTGCTGAGTCTGAAAAATGAGGAAATATTATAAGTGAGACAAATAATTGATCTTATAGCATCAAAGCAAGGAGAAGAGAAATATGGAATGGAAAAAGTATTATCTGGATGCGATGCTGGTGCCTTTAGGGTTTGTAATTACCATTGCTTATTATGTTTGGTTATGGCATAGGGTTCGTACACAGCCTTTCACCACCACCATCGGAATCAACTCTCATTGTCGACGCTTCTGGGTGCCTTCCATCTTGAAGGCAATTATATTAGTCTTTTTTATCTGAAAACCCTAGCTCATTAAATCCAATTATATATGTTCTTTCATTCTGATTGTCATCTTTAATTCTAGATAGTTCTTCTCAAAGGTAAATTTGAGTTTATGAAAACATTTTAGCATTAGCTGATTAATTAAACCCAATACGCTTCGGGCTGCACAGTTAGTTGAGATATATAACAAAAAAAAGACCGAGTTTTTGTAGAAATAATTTGCTGCTTTTAAATACCACTAAATGTTTTCTCCGGATTCGATACCCAAGCTTAGATGGATATTAATTATATTTGTTGCAGATTTTCTTTTTTAGTAGAGAGAACGTGCTTTGGATTAGATAATATAAGAACTGAACCCAAATCAAACACTTGGAATGTCATATATATTGGGAGTCTTTAATCCTAATCCGATTATAATTAGGAGTTTCTTGGAATCTAATAATGTATATATATGTGTGTTCAAAGAAAACGCTACTTTTTTATACCTCTCTTTTGATCTCATTGACACTTTGAGGGGACTTTAAAATTCGTGTTGGTGAATTGAAGGTTATGACTGGAAGGTGGAAGGATCAAATGGAATGTAAACAAAAATGAAGGGGAAAAGTAAGGAATAAAAATTTCTCTCTCTTTGTAAAATAATTTTTCATTTCCAAAAATTTTGAAGTTATAGCAGATCATCAAAATACGAAAGGAAGAAGAATTAAAAGATTAGTTTGCCACTCATTGTGGTCTCACTTGAGTCGATCCTAATTAGTCAGGATTCCAATAAATTCTTCAATTAAAATATGGTAAATTCAGGATATCGAATGCTCCAAGAAAAAAAGTATTGAAAATCTTTTATTAACTTCTAATTTCATCGACTATTAATTATTCTCTTCTAGAATCACCTACCAACCCAGGCGTTCCACACTAAAATCCTTCTCTCACCAGTTATGTTCCTTGAATTTAAAATCTTAAAAAGCACCCCTGGATATAATAATCTAAAGTTCACATTGAATTTGGTCTATCAGCGAACGCACAGTACATATATACACGCAACGTAATGTGACCAAAGTTGAACATGGGAATCTTTAATTAGACGTATTTGTACTCAATTTGGAATCTTGAAATGACTAATGAACAAAATTGAATATAGGAGGGAATCTACGTACATTCAATTGTGTGGCCTACACGTTTCAATCAATTATCTCACTACACGAAAGTAGGGTCTTTAGCAAAATATGACGCATCCCTTTCATTCAAAGGTTGGCCAATTAAGACACTTCCTTTTCTTTCGGTGGTCTCTGACTCTCTGGTGCTTCTAATTAATTATAATTAAAAATCTTTGCATTATTCATCCAAGAATAAATAAAAAGATTAGATCTTTGGCAACAAGGTCTTTGCGTAGTTTATATAGATAGTTGTGTCCCTTGAGTATATTATTTTGGGTTCAGTTCTTGGTTATGAGTAAAAAAAAACCTTTGTCAGAAGAGGCAAAACTAGCTTAATTTGATGATCTCTATGTCTCAAAGGAATTAATTTTTGGCTAAGAAATATCCTTGGTTCTAAAAGAAAAAGAAAAAAAAAGATTAGACCTTTTCATCCTAAAACTTCTTGTTGGGTCACCATGTATTGTTTTGTTCCTTACGAATCTATCAATCATCTTGTCCACACAATTTTGTTCGACCTTGTTCTTTAATAATGAGCTTAATGAAATTGCAAATGTCTATATATAAATACACACTGGGCATGTCTAGTTTGAATTCGGAAACCATCTCTTCGGTACACGGACAGTCATTAACAACATAGTCCCCAAATTTATTATTTTCGGTTAATATTCTCGTAAAAGATGATATGAATTTTCTAAGAAAAAATTAAACTTTTTGAATAATAGAGAAATATTGGAAATCATCAATTATATATCCGATAGCTTGCTGATAAAAAGCATGATTAATGTCATGATCCTCTGGCTCAATAATGCCGAAAGTAGTCTCTAAAGGTGAAATAGCAATCCACATAAAGCTTAACAAAAAGTAAACATTTTGAATAATAGAGAAATATTGGAAATCATCAATTATGTATCCGATAGCTTGCTGATAAAACCCATGATTAATGTCACGATCCTCTGACTCAATAATGCCGAAAGTAGTCTTTAAAGGTGAAATAGCAATCCTCATAATAGTTAACAAAAAGTAAACTTTTCTTAGAATCCATATAAATACATTTTTATGTGAGTGCTTTCATGTATGTATGTATATATAATGCGTATATTTAAATAATTTTCTTGGTCCGTACAGGATATAGAAGAGAAGAACATCCTGGCCGTTCAGTCGCTTCGGAATCTGGTAATGGGGTGCACTCTTATGGCCACCACATTGATCCTCCTATCAGCAGGTCTAGCCGCAGTGATAAGCAGCACTTACAGCGTGAAGAAGCCTCTAAACGACGCTGTCTACGGAGCTCAGTACAGTAAATTCGTGGTCTCCCTCAAGTACGTGACAATTTTCACCATATTGTTATTCTCCTTCTTCTGTCACACTCTGTCCATCAGGGTTCTGAGCCAAGTGAGCCTCCTCATATGCACTTCACACGACGACGTCGTCACGGCCATGGTGACCCCACAATACATGACTCAGCTTTTGGAAAAAGGCACTGTGCTCAACACAGTGGGCAATAGGCTCTTCTATTCGGCTCTGCCACTTTTGCTTTGGATCTTTGGACCTGTCCTCGTTTTCTTGTGCACCATCACTATTTTGCCTGTGCTTTACAATCTTGACTTGGTTAGTGGGAGCATTAAAGGGAAAGGGAAGATGGAGACGACCAGCCACAAAAGAGATGACTTTGTATAAACATTAATACAAGTTATGTGAATCCAACATACAAATATATATATATATGGTTATTAAGGCCCAAACCTCCTATTCTTCACCTCGCCCCACTATCTTTGTCTTACTATGCACTTATTTTTTTGCTTTCTGTCATACGTTGTATTTCTCCTCATTCTTATCTTCTTGTATTTGTGGCCTTTAGTTATTGGCTTAACTCTTTTAGGGTTTGCACATTTCTGTAATATATAATAACACTGTGCAAGGCCCTGTAGTTAATTAAGAAGGAAAATAGCTTGAGCCTCCTTTTCTCTAAAAATACTCACAAACAAATCTTAGTATCAGAGCACAAACGAGCCTAGCCGCCATGAGCAGCTCACCGAATCAAGATTCTTCCTTTGCTGGGTTAACGACATCACAACAACCTACGGTACCCATAACTCCTATCGTCGCCACTGTTACCGCGAGCAAAATTGTTCCTCTCTTGAGTTTGCTGAATCAAGTAAGATCTATCAGGTTGGACAGATCCAACTATATGTTATGGCAGTCGATCATGCTTCATATTGCTCGAGGTCACAAATTGGATGGCTACCTCCTCGAGACTAAACTGTTCCACCAGAGTTTATTGATGATACTGCCACTACTCCAAATGTTGAGTATGAAGATTGGGTCTCTGTTGACCAAATCTTATTTGGGTGGCTTCTGGCGAATATGTCGCCTAAGATTGCTTCACAACTACTGCACTGCAAGACAAGTCATCAACTTTGGAAGTCTGCACAAGCTTTGGCTGGAGCACATTCCTGTTCACACATCATTCCCTTGAGAAATGAGTTACAGAGGATTCGAAAAGGAACTATGAAGATGGAAGACTATTTAAATAAAATCAAATCCATTGCTGACAAATTGGATCTTGCTGGTTGTTCAGTACCAAATAATGATCTCATTATGCTGACCCAATCTGGACTAGATAGTGAATACACTCCAATTGTTGTCACTCTGTCAGACAAAGAAGGACTAACTTGGATAGATCTTCAAGCCAGTCTACTCACGTTTGAAACCCGTTTGGAACAACTCCAGAATGCAGCTATGATGAATATGTCTGGTGCGTTTGCAAATCTACCTTTCAAGAGTGACTCAGCATGTGGAAATTGGAGAGGGTTGTTTCAAAGAGGAGGTCGTGGAAATCATGGTCGAGGAAGGCAAAATAGGGGATTTCCTACCTGTCAAGTGTGCAATCGTCAAGGGCACATCAGAGCAAATTGCTACTATTGGTATGACAAGAGCTTCATCGGTCCTGAGTCCACAAAGCAAAGTGGAGAACATAGTGCTTACTATGCCAATTCTGAAACTATTTCTGACCTTGCTTGGTACATTGATTGTGGTGCACCAAGCCATGTTACCAACACTATTGGAGAGGTGACACCTCCTAAGTCTTGAAGTGAAACAAGTAATCTTAAACTAACTATAGGAAATGGTGATAAATTGGATGTGGTAGACAAATTGAATGGAATTCTTCTTTGTGCTGGCTTAAAACAATTGATTTTGAAGGACATTTTAGTTGTTCCTGAAATTAAGAAGAAACTTCTTAGTGTCTCACGTCTAACAATTGATAATGAAAATATAATGGTTGAACTTTACTCACAGTATTGTTTTGTGAAGGACAAAAGAACCAATCAGATGCTACTGCAAGGGAGAGTGGTTGGAGGTCTTTACAAAATTGAGGATGGTCAAGTGTTTGGTGCTATTAAAAAGTCTCATGAAGTTTTTTGTTTAGTTGTTTCTGAGTTTGTACAAAGCAAAAAGTTTGATGAAAAAGTTTGTTTAGTTGTGTCTCTTGAATCATGGCATGGACGTTTAGGTCATGCTTCAAGTAAAATTTTGTATTAGGTTGTTAAGGAGTATAATCAGGAAGTCAACAGTAATGAGAAATTTCCCTTTTACAATGCCTGCCAATATGGAAAGTCACGTCTCCTTCCTTTTGATCTATCTAATTCTCGTGCCTCAAAACCTCTTGATCTCATTTACACTGACTTATAGGGTCCAGCACCAGTAACTTCCTCTAATGGTCATAAGTATTACATGAGCTTTGTGGATGATTTCATAAGATTCACATGGGCATATCCTTTAAAAGCAAAGAATGAAGCTTTTAATGCATTTGTTCAGTTTAAGAAAATGGTGGAGAATCTTTATGGAAAGAAGATCAAAACTGTTCAGAGTGATTGGGGAGGAGAGTATAGAACCTTTACTGAATTCCTAGCTGACTTCGGAATTGTTTTTAGGCACCCTTGTCCCCATACTTCTGCTCAAAGTGGCTATGTTGAAGAAAACATAGGCATATAGTTGAAATGAGTTTATGTTTACTCACTCAGTCACATGTTCCCCTTAGATTCTGGTGGGATGCTTTCGCAACTGCTATTTACACTATTAATCGATTGCCTACTCAAGTTCTTGAGAATAAATCACCATATAAAGTTCTTTCCAAGAAGAAATCAACTTATAAAGATATGAGAATTTTTGGGTGTGCCTGCTTTCCGTCTCTCAGGCCATACAATATACATAAACTTCAATATCATAGTGAAAGGTGTTTATTTTTGGGGTATAACATGTCCCACAAAGGCTTCAAGTGTATGAGTCCCACAGGAAGATTGTATATATCTCAACATGTGGTTTTTAATGAATCTAATTTTCCTTGTGCAGGCAATTTCTTTAATCAAAGGCAGAAAGGCAGCAATGATATTTCAATAGCTACAGATTCTCCACATATAATTTCTTGGCATGCATCTAGCCTTGACGTTAGTGATGTCAATAATGAATCAAATTCAGAAAATCAAAACAAAGCAGAACAGATTCCAGAAAATGGTAACCTCTCATGTACTGGTGTTGTCACCACTGATCCAAACACAGCTACAGCTAGTCAAACAGAAGGAAGCTTAGAAACTGAGTCATCTAGCTCACAGGGAACATTTGAAACTGAACATCACTCTATGTCAGATTCTGAAGGACCTGAACAACAAACAGATGCTGAACTTAATCAACACCCAATGATCACAAGAAGCAAAGTAGGAGTCTATAAACCCAAAAGACCATATGTTGGTTTAACTGAACTCAAGATTGAAGTTGAGAGGGAACCTGGCTCAGTATCTGAGGCAATTCAATCACCTAATTGGAGAAAGGCGATGGAACATGAATTTACTGCATTATTGAGGAACAAAACCTGGACACTTATTCCTTGAGCACTCAATCAGAATTTAGATGGCAACAAATAGGTTTTTAAAACTAAATTGAATCCAGATGGCTCAGTGCAAAGATACAAAGCAAAGACTTGTGGCAAATGGGTTTCATCAAGAACCCGGAATAGATTACAGTGAGACCTTTAGTCCAGTAATTAAGCCATGTACTGTTGGATTAGTTTTGACTATTGCTGTCTCAAAAGGTTAGGAAGTAAGACAATTGGATGTAAACAATGCATTCCTGAATGGTGTGCTGTAAGAAACAATCTACATGGTCCAACCACAAGGTTTTGAAGATCCAACAAAACCATATCATGTTTACAAACTTTTAAAAGCTCTTTATGGGTTAAAGCAAGCTCCACGTGCTTGGTATAAAAAATTACACTCAACTCTATTGTCTTGGGGTTTTTATAGCACTAAAAGTGATTCCTTTTTATTTATGTATTGTGATTCAAGACAAGTTATGATAATTTTGATCTATGTTGATGATATACTGATAATTGGTAGTTCATTAAAGAGCATGCAACTATTTACTATTTATAGAAAAGCTTGACAAGTTGTATTCCTTAAAGGATCTTGGACCCTTGCATTACTTTTTGGGAATAGAAGTTAATCGAAATAACAGTGGTCTTTGTTTAATTCAAAGCAAATATGTCTCTGATTTGCTGAATAAATGCTTGATGAGTAATTCAACAGCTTGTAGCACACCACTGGTTGCTTGTAGAGGCTTTTCATTACATGATAGTGAATCATTTGACGATCCTTCTTAGTACTGAAGTGTAATAGGAGCTTTACAATACTTAACAACCTCCAAGCCAGATATAAGTTTCAGTGTCAATCAACTAAGTTAGTTCCTTCAATCTCCAAATGTTCATCATTGGCAAATCTTGATGATCGAAGATCCACCAGTGGTTATTGCATTTATATGGGAAGTTCTCTTGTCTCATGGTCCTCAAGAAAACAGAATGTGGCAGGCAAGTCCAGCACCGAATCTCTATACAGAGCTCTAGCTAATACAACAGCAGAAATTATGTGGATCAGATAATTGCTGCTTGAATTGGAATTTGATGTCGAGAGGCCACCAATAGTCTGGTGTGACAACATAAGTGCAGCCTTTCTTGCAACAAATCCAGTTTTTCATGCTCCCACGAAACACATAGAAATTGATACTCATTTCATTCGAGATCAAATTTTGGCCAAGAAGATTGCTGTTCAATTTGTCCCAACATCAGATCAGTTAGTTGACTATTTAACTAGGCCACTATCTCATGCACATTTTGTTATGTTGAGGAACAAACTCGGGCCCGTGAACTCACCATCTCGTTTGAGGGGGCCTATTAAGGTCCAAACCTCCTAATCTTCACCTCGGCCCACTATCTTTATCTTACCATACACTTATTTTTTGCTTTTTATCATACGTTGTATTTCTCCTCATTCTTATCTTCTTATATTCGCGGCCTTCAGTTATTAGCTTAACTCTTTTAGGGTTTTTACATTTCTGTAATGTATATAATAACACTGTGCAAGGCTCTTTAGCTAAGAAGGAAAATAGCTCGAGCCTCATTTTCTCTAAAAATACTTAGAAACAGATCTATGGTGCATAGTGATATGAAGAGTTGTGGAGTTTACTAAACTAGCTATCTAGGTCTGTCTAATTAGAATTTTCTTTAACTGAAAAGAGATAGACGTAAAGGTGGGCACTACCATCAAATAAGATGCATTACTGTGTCTATTTCATTCTAGTTGCCTGAGCTGCATGTACCATTGGAGAGAGGATCTATCTTTGTCTATCTTTAACCATCATTGTTAGTGTATTACAATTACAAGCCAGAGCACAAGCAAAATCTGTGTGTGTGAGTGAAGAGAATAAGTGATGAATGAATATTGAATAATGATGGAAGTGAGAGATCGTGTTGAAATAGGTAATAGGTAGGAAAATTTATGTGGATACGTCAATAGACGCCCTCTTTAAGACTGTTGGTTGTGATGTGGTGTAAGTGTCTTACTGACACCAATTGCTTTATTAAAAAGATGTATGAATAGATCATCTTTGCCCTACGGCACTAGAGTGCTTTTCGTGGTGGAATAGATTGTTACAATACATACTCTGTCTTCTACTTTTTTGTATCTGATAATACTCCCTTTGTTCAAAAATAAAAGCCATATCTATTTAGCTACCTCACATTTATAAAAAAAATATTAATTTTTTTAAATTTTTTTTATAATTTTTCAAAATTACCCTTATTAAATAGGGATAAAAATAAATTATTTTTTCCCATAACTTTTCTTATTCTTTCCTCTCATAATTAAATACTATCATAAATGAAAGTAAAATTGGAAAGAGAATATTAAATGATTTCTAATTTATCTTAATTTTCACTAAATCTATCTTATATTTTGAAACAGAAGAAGTATACCCGCAAGGGTAGCTCATTCTTTTATGTTGCGACAATTTGCCAGATTAATCACGTGGATTTATATATATTTGTGACTGATCTACCAAGTCCTGTACTACTAAAATTGCCATTGTATTTGACAGTTCATGCCATTTCATTTTTTTTTGTCACTACAACAAAACAGGCAATTTGCAACAGAAATTTGAGACGGAAAATGTCCCGTCCCAAATCCGTGGCATGTTTGTCACAAATTCCATCACAAACTTTTGTGACGGAGTTTGTGATGGACCAATTCCGTCTCAAACATCTATGACGGAATTTGTGATGGAATTGTCTGTCACAAAATACATCTGTCGCAAAGTCATCACAATGCCGTCACAAAATGTCAACATTAAAAAAAAATTAATTCCAATTGTTTGGGACGGACAATTTTGTCACAAATACCGTCACTATATTTTAGGATAACTTATCCCCGATTTGTGGCGGAATTTGTGACGGATTTGCAATAGATTTGCGATGGAAAGGGTTCCGTCACAAATGTCCATCACAAAATGATTCAAAATATTTAATTTTAATTATTTAAAAATATGGTATTAATTACAATTTGCATAATTATATTTCATATACTCAAAATTATATATTTATGTAACCATATTTATTAACATAATATACAAAATTATATATTTATGATTTTAATTTTTATATAATTGAATATTATATAATTATATATATGTAATTCTATAATGTATTCTTAATTAATTTATTTTTGAGGGCCTAAATGATAATGATGTTTACTATATTGAGTATAAGTATATGGTTATAATCTTGAGGGAATTGTTTTTCAACCTTAGACAAATAAACTCTAACTTCAAAATTTTAGTTTTTAACTCCAATTTGTTTGACTCCTAGTTAACTCCATCTCTTGAATTCCCATATTCTCAAACTCTCTTGACCACTCTTGCAAACTTAATCTCTTTTCTCTCAATCTCTCACACTTAAATCTCTTTAGTCTCTTTAATCAATAAGTTCTTGTCCAACTCGTCTTGAACAAAAACAATTGATCACCATTTTGAATCCTAGCAATAGTCTTTGTCCAAAAGCAATCCATTTTATTATTAATATATTATTACTATATACTATAATCATAATTTATACTTAATTGTTAATACTAAGGTATTATATATCTTCTTTGGATTCGACTTAGTTTTTGTACCTTGGGTTTATGAGTAGTTTTTTTATATAAAGGATATCTTTATTTTTTTAAATATAAATACATATACTTCTATTAACATATCAAACACTGGTGATGATGATGGTGATGGATGAAGCATGGAGCAACAATATAAGGTCCCTCCAACTTTCTATATAGTATATACACTACTTTCCCCTTCCAAACAATATATATACATATATGTATGTGAATATATATGTATCTTTTATTTATATATTTAAATGGAAAGAAAATATATTTTTAATAGTTTATTAAAACATTTATATTATTGATTAGTATTAAATTTTTATTCCCCACAAAAAAATAATTTTTTATTAATAAAAAATGACACTTAATATTTATATTACGCATATCAATCCATTTTCTTAGTTCTTATAAAAATTGGGCATATGCATGAATATAGATTTGTAGTTCTTATACAATGACATAAGTAAATGTAAAAATATGAATTTGCTATGTTTTTTTTATGTAAAATAAATATTTTAGAAATATAGTTTAACTTTATATATTTTAATTTTTTAAACATGTATAATAATATATATTTTTGTCATCAAATAATTATTATAATAATAAAATTGGTATATGACGTGGTCTCATTTTCATTCCTTCCCTCGCTTATTTTGGTTCGTTCCCTCCAGCCATTATTTTTGTAAAATTCCCAAATAGAAAACCCGAACCCTTTGCCTCTCACCCTTACAAACAAGTCGAGTGTCTCTTATTCTCACTTGTCGCACACTTCCTTGTTCTTCATCTCGCTTAATATGTTGTGGCTGAAGCTTGTCATTTTCCTTGCGGCTTAAAGAGACAGATTGGAGCTTGCTTAGGTTCGTCTCTTCTTCTGTCTCCTCCTCTTATTACAAGTTTGCTTTTTTGTTGTTAGCTTTCAAAGATTTTGTCCTGTGGTGAATTAAAAATAAGTTCCATGCTTCTAAAAGTGGGTGAAAGGGAGAGTGTGTCTGTTTAAAGGGGAGAGTGGGTCTACCACTCATTTGGATATTGCATCTCCATTCTGAATGATAGACGGGTAAAGGGTAAATATTTATGGCAGTAGAAGAGCTTGAGAGAAAATTTGGTCAGAGATATTAAAATCGAAACAATTATCTTAAACTTGAGATTGTTCTGCACTTTTCTTTTTCTTTTTTTCTTTTTAACCTGAAACTTTGCTGCTGTGTGTTACGTGATGTTCTGTTTCTATACGTTATTGTTAGTGGCTTTTTCAATTTAATTGTTTTTTAATGAGTTCAAAATTCTAAAATTAAAAAACTTTATTAGAGAGGTGTTTCTTTAGTTGGTGGTCCATACCATGTGCAAGCTATGAGTTTTTTACACATATATTGGATACAGACCAACTTTTACAAGACATAATATAGAGGCCCCACTTTAGACAAGTACGTTATATGCTTTCCTTTTTCACTCATCTAAAGTTAAGAAATAGACAAAAACTTTGAGAATGGGAAATGTGAGCATTGTTGTTAGCTTTGTTTATTTTTACTTTATTATAATGATATTGATAATAATACATGGTGGTTGTTGCTTGGCCCTAATTGTCTGCAAGATGCTTTACTCCTTTGGTATTCCTCATTAGGCCCCACTCACCCTATTTCAAATAACGTGTACTGCTTCTTTTTGATTTCTCTTTTGTGAACCAAAATAATCACAATAATGACTACAAATGTATAAACTCTGACTAATGTAACTTCTTCAAGTATCATTTGAAGCATGTATTAGGTATTTTTTTTATTCATATATTTAATATTTAGAGCTTAAACCTTATTTTCACATAAATATTTCTTATTCAATCATTGTAGATCAAACTTTTTTGGTGGCACTTCACTTTATAAATATATGGTAATATTTGGTATACTTCATACTAAAAGCCATAATGTTTAAATAATCAAATTTCTATGTTATGTATCATTATCAGTGAGCGTGAAACTGGTAATATTATAATCTTTAAAAAAGAAAAAATAACAATTTTTTCCTTGGTTGTGCCCCATGTAGTTTTCAGCAATTGTTTATTTCTTTTTGAGCCTACTACAATGGACAACATGAAGCCAATTTCTCCTTTATTTGCAAAGCAAGTGGTTCACACTTCACACGTCCCAAATTCATTGTGATTGACTTTGTAGAAAAACTTTGGCACTTTATGTGTCACATGGCTGTTTTAGCAAAGGTTGGTGGACCCGTTCAATATCGATGGATGTATCCATTTGAAAGGTAATAAAATGTTTCATATTCAGAATGAATATATGATAACTATAATAAGTCTTAACAACCATGACTCTTCATGTAGATTCCTACATACCTTGAAGCAAAAAGTGAAGAATAAAGCTCGTGTGGAAGGATCTATTTGTGAGGCTTATATAACCGAGGAGATTGCAACATTTTGCTCCCACACGTTCAATCAAATTTAACAAGACCTCCAAGAAATGATGATGGTGGAGTATCGGACCTACCTACAATTTCTATTTTCAACTATCCAGGTAGGCCTTCTGGGGAATGCAAGTCTCGTTTTATGAGTGATAAAGAAATAGAAGCTGCCACAAGATATGTTCTTATGAATTGTGATGAGGTGCAACCTTATATCAAGTAAGTATTGTTGATTAGGAAAAATTCACATTGTTTATTCATATATATGGTTAACATATTCCTTAATACAACTTATTTGTTGAAATGTTGAATTCATATGACCTTGAAATTGCGGATGTTGAGATAGAAGCTCGAATTAAAGCACATTTTTCATAGTGGTTTTGAGAATATGTAAGTTGTTATTTGTTTTTTATATTTTGTAGGATAATTCAAATCTTGAACCACATTAAAAATTGTGACACAGGTTCTAAACCCAATCAACAATGTTGTTGACCCATTTTTACATGATATTGCTCGAGGACCAAAGAGAAAAGTTAGAACATGGCCTATCTACTTCATCAATGGTTACAAGTTTCATATAGATTCATATACCCATCGGAAGTCAACTATAAATAGTGGAGTTAGTGTCAAGGGATCTAACTATGGCCAATCAGAATGTGATTATTATGGCCTACTACAAGAGATTGCGCAATTAGAATATACTGGGTCTCCTATAAAGCAACTAGTGTTGTTCAATTGTGAGTGGTTTGATCCAACACCTAACCATGGTATAATGGTCCACTAACAATTTACGAGTGTTGAACTTAATGCATCTAGGAGGTGCAACAAGTATGATCCCTTCATTTTTGCACAACAAGCAATGCAAGTATACTACACACCTTATCCCAGTGGTCGTGAGAATGCTAACAAGTTAGTTGCCATTAAAGTGAAAGCTCGAAGCACTATTGATGCTCCCACATCAACAGCTAACATTGAGCCATTTCAAGAGGATGCATTACAAGTGATATTACCTACAATTGTTGAGAATGATGAAATCCATAACCTAAGAGACACTGAAGGAGGTTATGTTGAAGTAGATAGGTCAATTCCTAATGATGAACATGAAGAAGATTCAGAAGAAGATGAAGATGATGAAGAAGATTGGTATTCAGAAGATGATACTGAAGATGATAAAGATGGTGATATAGAAGATGATAAAGAAGAGGAAGAAGAAAAGGATGATTCGGAAGATAACATATAAAGGATTATGAGCTTTCATTATTTTCTAGCATTCATGCTAACTTGTTCTACAAATACAAGCCATGTTTTACAAATTTAAATATGCTAATTTAAATGTTATTTTTGTGCTATTAAATATATATATATCCATGTCATCTTGTTCTATAAATTTTTATTTTATTCATAAGTGCAATCATATTGCAGATGGCAGGTCATGGCATAAGGCGAGTTAGAGGTCAAGTTATGCCACCACAAATTGGTAATGGGTTATCCTCTCCTGTTCCTCTTCCACCTTCCTCTACTCCCACACATATCCCCTCTGGAGGATCTACAACAAGGCCCACCATGCCATCATCTAGCCCACCCTTGCATTCACCAACAGGATCTCCCAATCCTACTCCAGAGCCATTCTCACATTTACCAGCAGGATCTGGTAGTTGTGACCCTCCTGATGGTAGGATTTGGGTGGAACCCAATAATGATACGTAAGTTAACATTATTTGATCCACATTTTAAGTTGTCATATGAATATTTCATAACATGTCAATTTTAAACTATTCTAACATGTGTAATCACCAAAATAAATGTAGGTTTGATCCTATTTGTGCTGTTAAGGATATATTTCCTATCATTCAAACCAAATTTGAACACCCTTGTTATACAATGAAGATGACACCACCAAAGATCTAGGGCGAATGGTTCTCTGAATGGGCAGTAAGTCTAATAAGATATTATTTTGTCAAGATTATGTTCTCAACTTAAATCTAAATCAAATTTATGAATCTGTTATTATTTATGCAGAAAAAGTATCAATGGCTGCCACAACATGAACAGAAAATAAAATCCAATTGGAAGAAAAAGTGTGGTGAGATCCTCCGACAACATATGGCAAGAGTTAGGGAGGATATGAGAAAAGGAATCTAACCACATTGGATTTCAGCAACTGTGTGGATAGAACGGGTCTGTATATGGATAAGCGCTCAATATGGGGCAAAACAAGCAATCGCTAAAGTGAATTGGGCTTCTACTAAAGGAGGCATGAAGAATAGATATGGTAGCATTCCTTCAACTGAGCACAAAAGGAGGATGGTAAGCATTCATTTCAAGTTATACATTGTTTCTTATTTTTTATGATTGTTATCATCTTTATTTATCATTCACAGAGTGAACAGCTTGGGAGGATGCCCACATTGCTTGAAATGTTTTGGTGTTAACATTATAATGAGAATACCAATCAATTTGTTGATGATAGGACAACCAAAGCCTATGTAAGTATATATTTTTCTGATTCTTTTTGACTTATTTGTCATTGGGAATGTGCTGATGGCTGGAGGCCTGACTAATTGTATGTAGTAAGTCATGCATGTTCTTATTTTGAAGAATTTGGTGTTTGAAGACTTTATATTGAAAATTATATGTGCTATAAGAAAGAATTTATTCTCTATATTCTTTGAGATAATGACTATGTCATCAGCTTTGGTAATTCCAATATTGTGAGCTTATAATTGTTAGATTAGCTGGCTTCCCAAGAGGGGGGTGGATTGGGAAGATTAAAAATTTTCTACATAATATCAAGAAGGTGAAGAAAGCAATATATGATGGTAAAACAGAGTATAAACAAATAACTGTAAAGGTGACAGTAAAGAGAAGAAGACTCAGAAAATTTATCCTAGTTCGGTCTCTCCACTTGACCTACATCCAGTCCCCAAGTCACCACTTGAGATTTTTCACTATTCTGAAAGAATTCAGTGGGCTTCTTGCAAATGTCTCAGTACAAAGATGTTACTCTGTTTCTAGAGCTCACTCTATCTCTCTGTGCACTCTTACAAAGTGCTCCCCAATCCCTTGTGATGTCTCCTCACAAGAAAATCTATCTTCCAGATGAAGATAAGATTGGTTACAAAGATTAAACTCTCTTAAATACAGTGAATATGAAAGTTGAAGTGCAGAATATTGAAGTGAGAGAGTAAGAAGCTTTGAGTAAATGATTTGGCAGAGTTTCAGTATATTCAATGTTAGAATCGTTACCCACAACTTCAAATAATGTTATATTTATAAATTTAGGTCTCAAATATCCTTTAGAGACAAAATCTATCCGTTGGAGAAGTTATCCAATAGTTACTCTGAAAAACTATCTGTTAACCAACCGCATTTAATGCTTCTGACATACTGAAATTCGAATTTTGGTTGGTCAACAGACGAATTTCACAGACACCGAAGGCTTACAGCTTCAACATTGAAAGCCCGAAGTTCGTCTGTCAAGAAGTGAAATTCGAATTTTGATATTTGGAAAATGTTTTTGTGTTGTGACATACGAATTTTCAAGTGGAAAGTTTTTCTGTTAAGTGTGAACAGTACTTTCAATTTGCTACAGTGCCTTCGAAATTCGAATTTTGGAACCTCAAAATTCGTCTGTCCATAGCTGGTCTGTAAGGCATTGTAGTTCATGTGATTCAAAGTTTGAATTTCCAAATGTCAAAGTTCGTCGTTCAGAGAGACCTCTTTTCAGACTAACTTCAAAATTCGAATTTCTAAATACCGTCATTCGTATGTCAACATATCACTTTAACAGACTCACAAGCTTAGTTTCTGAAATTCGAATTTTCATGTTCAAAGTTCGTCTGTAAGTGAGCAATTTTGAAATCCAATCTATACTTAGTTTCAGATGAACTTTGACATAATTTCAGACGAATTTTTTTAGTTTTCATAAGTTTCATTTTGTCTAAAATTCGAATTTTCAAAACTCAAAGTTCATCTGTTATTTAAAGCTTCTTTCAGACATTTATCAAAATTCAAATTTTCCCAAGTCAAGATTCGTCTGTCAGAGAGGCATCTCTTCAGACTTGTTCAATTTCAATACGAAATTTGAATTTCTAAGGCCAAAGTTTGAACTTTCACTATGACATATTGGTATTAACCTTTCAAACTTCGTCTGTTGGTGGATGTTTTTCAAATATTCCATGATTTAACATAGAATCAAGGTTTTAAAATATCTTTTCACCAAATCAAAGTCTTTTACTCAAATAAAACACTACCAAACAACCTACATCTATTCTTTTACGGATTCTTCAAAATTTCTTCACTTGAATTCTTTTGGGCACCTTTGATATCTTTATTCCAAGCTCTTGAGGGTTGGTTTGGAATCATCAAAACTCTGGATTCAACATTCTCCCCCTTTTTGATGATGACAAAACAATTTACAAACTGGATTAGTACTTGAGTTTGCTTCAACAAGCTCCCCCTCAACATATGCATTATATTTCAAAAGATATCATATATAGTAAATCATCTGAAGAGATTCAAAGAACAAATCATTGCAACCAAGAAATTCTTTCATTTAATCAAATGTTGCTTTACAGAGACAAATTTAAGCAAGGTTCACAGATTAAACACAAAATAGAAACACAACAACTGAAACTCAAAACAGCACTATAAGAGGACTCAAGCCTAAAATCTAATCACTTCTTTTTTGGCTTGGTCTTCTTGCTGTAAGTCTTTCAAGATGGCTCAGTAGCAGACTTGCCAATTTGCTTACTCTTCTCCCCCTTTTTGGCATCATCAGGAAGGTGAACAAAATCAGCCGGAGGAGAGATCTGAGAAACTGGAATAGCTTGGAGGGGCACAGGATCAAAAGGGATATCTGGTTCAACTGAGGGAGGATGCTTAGAAGGTTCAATGCTTAGATCCTCATCATCAGAGATCTCAAGCAGCTCTTGCACCTTTTGTCTAGAAAGTGCCAATTGAGCCCTCTATTCTTCTGAGAGACCATATGCAGAGAGAGATGAAGGAGCAGGGTCATCAGAACAAAACATTTCCTCAGGCCTTCTTCTCTGAGCTTGCAAGAGAGCATTGCGAGCAATAACTTCAAAATCAACAACAGGCACAATGCTTCTCTTTTCATTGCTGGCAACCTCCAACATTGATGAAGTAGAAATGGCTTCCACTAGCCTTTCTACTTGCTCAGATTCTTAAGTGGAAAGAATTGAATCCTTAGCATCTTCTGGAATGGGCTCATGAGGGCCAGTTTCCTGAGGTCCTTCTTCTTCCAAACCATAGTCTAAGGGTGGACCAGGACTTAGTGTCCTCATTGGACCAGTAGGCTCAGCACCATCTACATCATCATCATGCTCAGAAGAGGCTAGCTCGAAGGGACTTGGAGGCTCAGGGGTTGGAGACTGAACAGGCACAGAGAACCCTGGCTGAGGTGGAGCTTATGTGGCAGGAATTGCACTCCGAATATCTTCATAGGCATCAGCAACCACTTTCATGTTCTTTTTCAACTGATGAATCTGATCTTGCAGATGAGCAAATTTGGCATTTTGCTCATCTCTGATGCTAAGAATGAGTGTAGACAGGCTGTCATACAACTCAGTGATCTTGGTTGGCCTGGCATGAGAGGAGGGAGTAGATGGAATGTGAGTAGGCTTGAATGGAGATGAGACAGGCAGAGAAGGCTAAGGAGTAGGTCTGGCAAGAGCCTCTGAAGTGCCTTCTTGCTGTTGGGAGGCTCCGTCAACAAAGAAAAGATCTTCAGATTTTCCCGCTCCCTTCCCAATCTATTTACCTTCACTTCTTTCATTTCCCATCCTTTGAAGTTCTTCCTCCTTGAAGATCTCAGTGGGTTTCCCTTTCCCTTTCTTAAGATGCTGAATTCTAGCATATTGCAGAATTCTGGAAATGATAGCTGCATAGGGGAGTGTGTAGTCTTTCCTTTGATCCCTTGCCTTGATCATGAGTTGAAGTATGATATGTCCCATGTTGATCAGCTTTCCACGCATGATTGCTACCATGACATGTGCCTCTACCCTTGTTATCAGATTGAAGCTGCCTCCTTTGTTGAATATGATCCTAGACACTATGTAGTATATGATCCTCACTTGAGCACTGAGGTCTGTGGGCTTCAACAAGTTTATGGTTGGCCTATTCTCCCTTCTTCTGAACAAGGAGTTCAGGATTGTGCTCTTCTTGTAGTTCAGAGAGGGCCATCTTTTTCATCAGCAGTATCTGCTTTATCCATTTATCTAGAGGTAGTGATGTCAATCTTGAGGCCATCTTACCCTGGGATATCCAGCACTTCATTGAGAATCTCATCTATGAGCCAGATGGTCCTTGATCTCAGATTGATCTCCCATTTCTTCTTCTTGCTATTGTACTTCAAGGAGGCATACCATGTCTTTACTACTTCATCATCATATCTCTCCAATATCTCCAACAGATTCTTGTATCTCAATATCCATATTCCAGCATCAAAACTATTAGAGACTAAAAAATCTTCTAAGTTTACACAATGAGGCTTGATTACCTTTTTATTGGCAAACTTGGTGGAGTATTCTTCCTGAATCTGTGGAGTGTTCCATAATGGCAGTATAGTGAGTTGATATTCTCCAGATTTAGTACTTGAGGAGGAAGTGGAAGCAGCAGTCTCAGCAGCAGCAGGCACAGGGATCGAAGGTTCTGCTTTCTTCAAGGAAGAGGGTCCAGCTTTCTTTGATTCACCCTTTGGTGAAGTTTTCTGATGTTCGGAAGGAGTCCCTTTGCTTGATTTGGCCTTTCTCTTCAGTTTTTCACCCTCCTTTGACGCATATTGAGACTTGACCGATCTCTTTGGACGAGCCTCTCCTTTTCCAGCTTCAGGATTCTTTACTCTTGCCATTTTTGTGGATGAATGATTCAGAATGAAGCAGAGATTGGGTTTATAGGGTGCGAAAATCAGTTTAAATGGTAGGAGATGAAGATTTTCGTTCAGAATTTAAGAGCATTGAAGAGAGGATTTGAACAGACCCAGAGAGGAAGAGAGTAGGGTTGCGTCTATTTAGTGGAAAATTGTCGGTTTTAACGTAAGTAACCGCCTGACAGACGAATTTTGAGGGGTCAAAATTTGAACTTTTGGCAGTTAAACGTTAAACCATTCAGCAAAGCTTACTGACAGACAAATTTTCTTCTGAAAGTTCATCTGACAGAGGCTTGGTTCAAGCAACACAAGATGAACAGACGAACTTTGTTTCAACAAAGTTTGAATTTTGAAGTGTAAACATCAAACAGCAATCAAATCACCAGACAACAGACGAATTATGCATATTAAATTTCATCTTTCAAGGATTCAACATTAAGAGCAAGTTTCAACAGATGAACTTTGAATCTGAAGTTCGAATTTCTTTACTTTGTGAAAGTTTTCCAACATTCGTATGTTGAAAGATAAACATCAATATAATCATCATGTTGGATAAACATAACTTTGAAATTTTTGTTCTTGAAAATTTGAACTTTCAAGGTCCAACAGATGAATTTCGAGGCATCATTGAGAACTGTTCCAACTTATAACAGGCTGAAGTTCGTCTGTTGGGCATCCAAATTCAAATGTTAACCATGCTGACTCCCTTAGAAACTTAGTTTTTCATGGAAATTCGTCTAACACAATTAATATACAAATTTCAACTTTAAAAACTTACAGAATGGATCCAGAAACTCAGAATTTATGCCTTTTTCTTCACTTTTTGATTGTTCCATTCTCATGTGCTCCATTTTTCAGATTTATTTGCATTGAATCTCATGAGGAGCTCCTGCAACTTAAATTAAACTCACTCTGATGCTAAAGTTAGAATTAATTCAATGTTGGAAAATCTAAAAACAGAATTACACACGGATTTACTTACAGTTCATTGGGATTTACCATGCCCAATTCTCTCCTGATTTTGCAATGTCTATCTTCTGATAGAGGCTTTGTCAAGATATCTGCAACTTGGTCCTCTGTTGGGATATATTCTCTGATTTCTCCTTTCAAAACATGATCCCTTATGAAGTGGTGCCTAACTTCAATATGTTTTGTCCTTGAATGCATAATAGGATTCTTTGTGATGTTTATGGCACTTTGGCTGTCACTCATGATTGGTATTTCCTTCATCTTAACCTCAAGATTTTCAAGCTACTGTTTCATCCAGATGATTTGGGCACAACAGCTTCTAGCTGTAACATACTCAGCCTTTGCTGTGGATAAGGCCACACTGTTTTGCTTCTTGCTAAACCATGAAAGCAAGGATCCTCCAAGAAACTGACATGTTCCACTTGTGCTTTTTCTGTCAGTTTTGGATCCTGCAAAGTCAGCATTAGTGTATCCTTTGAGATCTTTTCCATTCCCCTTTGGATACCAAAGACCCATCTGTGAAGTTCCAATAAGATATCTAAAGATACGCTTCACAGCAGTTGCATGGGTTTCCTTGGGATATAACTGGAATCTTGCACACATGCAGACACTAAACATGATGTCAGGTCTGCTGGTAGTTAGATACAGTAGGGATCCAATCATTCTTCTGTACTGGGTTATGTCAAATAATTTCCTTTTTTCATCATATCCAGCTTGGTTGTAGTAGCCATAGGTGTTCCCATTGGTTTGACATTTTCCATTCCAAACTTCTTTAGCAATTCCTTCAGATACTTGGATTGATTAAGAAAAAAACCATCATCGCACTGCCTGATTTACAATCTAAGGAAGAAGTTGAGTTCACCCATCATGGACATTTCGAATTCTCCCTGCATTAACTTAGAAAAATTCTTGCAAAGAGATTCATTAGTAGCACCAAATATGATATCATCAACATAGATTTGAATAATAAGTAAATCTTTATTTTCTTTCTTAGTGAATAAAGTTGTATCTACTTTTCCTCTGTTAAACCCCTTTTCAGTTAGAAAATTACTCAGTCTTTCATACCATGCTCTAGGGGCTTGCTTCAAACCGTAGAGAGCTTTCTTCAGTTTATACACATGGGTTGGTTTTATAGAATCCTCAAAACCTGGAGGTTGATCTACATAAACCTCTTCCATGATATATCCATTTAGAAAAGCATTCTTCACATCCATTTGATATAACAAAATATTTTTCATGCATGCATATGCTAATAAAATTCTAATAGCTTCTAATCTAGCTACTGGAGCAAAGGTTTCCTCAAAATCAATGCCTTCTTCTTGATTATATCCATTAGCAACCAGTCTAGCCTTATTTCTGATGATTGATCCTGATTCATCAAGTTTATTTCTAAAAACTCATTTGGCACTAATGACAGGATGATTTTTGGGTCTAGGCACTAAATCCCAGACTTGATTTCTTTCAAATTGATTTAATTCATCCTGCATAGCCAAAATCCAGTACTCATCAGTTAAGGCTTCCTCAGTACATTAAGGTTCAATTTGTGAGATGAAAGCACAGTTAATCATTTGATCTCTTAACTGTTTTCTGGTTCTAACTCTCTCTTGAACATTCCCTATCACTTAATCAACAGGATGATTCCTTTGATATCTCCAAGCTCTAGGGAGTTCTTGAGACATTTCTTCATTATTTTCTTCTTCAAAATTTCTCTCCTGAATATCTTCCACTATATTAATAGATTCAGATATTTTTGGAGGTTCAATTATACCTTCATCAGTGAGATCTAACTTTTTAAAGTTTGAAACAAGTTCATCCTCATCAGTAACATATTTAGAAGTAGTTTCATTTTCAATAAATACTACATGCACAGATTCTTCTACCAATTTAGACTTTTTATTGAAAAATCTATATGCCTTACTTATACTAGAATAGCCCAGAAATATACCTTCATCAGATTTGACATCAAACTTACCCAGATTCTCCTTTCCATTGTTGTGAATGAAGCATTTGCAGCCGAACACATGGAGATGTGATAGATTTGGCTTTCTTCTCTTGTACAGCTCATAAGGAGTCTTCCCAAGGATTGGCCTGATGTAGGCTCTATTTATGATGTAGCTTGCTGTATTCACTGCATCAGCCCAGAATACTTGAGAAAGTTCCTTTTCATTCAGCATGGCTCTAGCCATCTCTCCAATTATTCTATTCTTTCTTTCTACTACTCCATTCTGTTGTGAAGTTCTTGGGGCTGAGAAGTTGTGGTCAATTCCATGCTTATTGCAATATTCCAAAAAGTATGAGTTCTCAAATTCTCCTCCATGATCTGACCTGATAGACACAATGGAAATACCTTTCTCATTTTGCACTTTCTTAGCTAAGGTTACAAATACATCAAAGGTATCACTTTTAGAGGAAAGAAACAATGTCCATGTAAATCTAGAGTAATCATCCAGAATTACAAGCACATACAGATTTCCACCAATATTTTTTACCCTAGATGGACCAATTAAATCCATATGCAGTAGTTCTAGTGGTCTAGTTGTGGTGACTACGTTTTTGGGTTTAAAAGAAGATTTAGTTTGTTTTCCTCTTAGGCATGCATCACATTCTTTGTCCTTTTCAAAAGCAATTTTTGGTAGGCTAGTGACTAACTTGTTTTTAACCAGTTTTGAAAGCTGATTCATGTTAACATGAGCTAATCTTCTATGTCATAGCCAACTATCATTATCCTGACTAATCAAGCAAACAGAATCTAAGGGAGGAAGTTCATCAAGATCAATAATATAGCAGTTACCATCCCTTTGAGCTTTGAGGATTACTTTGTGATCACTTTTTCTGATAACTAGGTAGAATTTTGAGTCAAACAGTACCCAGTTTCCTTTGTCACATGTTTGGCTCACACTCAGCAGATTGTGGTTGAGGCCTATCACAAACAACACTTCTTCAATGGATGTTTCAGGATTCTTGCCCATAATGCCAATGCCAACAATTCTGCCATATTGATCACCTCCAAAGGTCACCTTTCCTCCTTTCTTGTCTCTAAGGGTGATGAACTTCTCCTTATCACCGGTCATATGACTTGAGCAGGCATTGTCTATATACCATTTATTATTCTTTCTAGCTTTGAGACAAACTTGCAAAACAAAGTTTATGTTTTCTTTTTAGGTACCCAAATTTGCTTGGGTCCTCTTCTGTCAATGGTCTTTTCCCTAGATACAGATATACCTTTGGGAACCCATTTAACCTTCCTATCAAGTTTATTTTTCTTTAAAGCACATGAGCTAGAAATATGCCTCTTTTTGTTACAGAAGTGACAGATGATAAAAGGACTGCTGGATTGAGAAGCAGGAAGAAAATAATGTAGATAATATTTTTGTTTAGCATGCCTTGGTTGATTATATGATTCAATATGATGTGACATATGATCTTTCTTTCTATTTCCATCAGCATGAACAAAATGTCTCATTTATACATTCTGATTTTTCTTCATAATCTTTTCTTTTACAGCACAAGGATCATAGCCAAGTCCAGATTTTTCCTGTGATATTCTTTGGCTTCCTATTAAAGCAAACAACATGTCTTTACCTCTAGTAAGCCTAGACATGCTTTTCACTAGATATTCATTGGTTTGCTTTAGTTCAATGCATGATTTACAGCAAACAGATTCAGTAATAGGTAGAGAAGCAGTTTCAGAAATGTTGTATTGAGATTCTAGTTTGTTAATCTTTTTCTTAGCCTGCTTCAATTCTTTAGCAATTTTAAAAAACTCATTATACAACTCATGAAATGCATCCAGTAATTTAGAATAGGAAGGTTCAGATTCATATACCTCATCTTCTTGATCACTGCTACATGGGATTTTAGCTTCTTCAGAGGCAAGTGCCATGAGACAGATGTTGGCAATTTCATCTTCTTCTTCATCTGAGCTGTTGCCCCATATTGATGAGATGTAAGCTCTTTTCTTCTTACCTTTGTCTGCAACTTTCTTTTCTTTCTCTTGCTTCTTGAGGAATTGTGGATAATTCCATTTGATGTGTCCTTGCTTTTTGCACTCATAGCAAGTCACAGGCTCTTTTGCTTCTCTCTTGCTATCTCCAGCTGCTCCTTTCTTGAAGATTTTCTTGTTTCTCTTCTTGCTGTAGAATCTTCCGAATTTTCTGACCATCATAGCCAGAGTTTCTTCATCTAGCTCATCTCCATCATCAAATTCTTCTTCCTTTTCTTCAGCAACTTTGAGAGCAAGACCTTTCTTCTTTCTGTTTTGTCTAGCTTCTTTGAGAGCTTTCATTTTTCCTTTATATTCCTCGAGGCTGCCAAAGAGAGCTGTGACAGAGGCCATTGATTCTCCTCTGGCTTCCTCTATTGCTGTTACTTTGGGTTGCCATTCCAGAGGGAGAGCTCTGAAGATCTTTCTGACTTTCTCTGTTTGAGTGTACTCCTTTCCTAGGCTCTTTAGTTGATTCACAATGAGGATAAATCTCTTCTGTAGATCTTTTTCATTCTCTCCTTCAGTCATTCTGAGGCTTTCATATTCACATATGCATGTATTAAGTTTATTTTTCCTGACTCCAGTTGTTTCTTCATGAGCAATTTGTAGGGTGTCCCACATTTCCTTGGCAGTGGAGCATTAAGAGATTCTGTAGAATTCGTCTTGATTCAAAGTACTGACCAGACAGTGTTTTGCCTTGAAATTCAGCAAGACTCTTCTTCTATCTTCCTCATTTCATTCAGCTTCTGGCTTCTCTCTGTATTTTCCATCATCGTCCAAAGCCATTGGGACAAAATCTCCCTTCTGGATGACTGACCAGATGTCCAGATCAATTGACTGGAGATAGATTTGCATCCTCATTTTCCAGTACCCATAGTGTTCTCCACTGAAGCCAGGTGGTCTATTTGTGTTGTTGCCTTCTAGTAATATACTTTCTCCAAAGCCAGCCATTTTAATTCCTGGACTGTGAGATCCTTTGATTGGGAATCTGGGCTCTGATACCACTTGTTAGATTAGCTGGCTTCCCAAGAGGGGGGTTGGATTGGGAAGATTAAAAATTTTCTACATAATATCAAGAAGGTGAAGAAAGCAATATATGATGGTAAAACAGAGTATAAACAAATAACTGTAAAGGTGACAGTAAAGAGAAGAAGACTCAGAAAATTTATCCTGATTCGGTCTCTCCACTTGACCTACATCTAGTCCCCAAGTCACCACTTGAGATTTTTTACTATTCTGCAAGAATTCAGTGGGGCAAATGCCTCAGTACAAAGATGTTACTCTGTTTCTAGAGCTCACTCTATCTCTCTGTGCACTCTTACAAAGTGCTCCCCAATCCCTTGTGATGTCTCCTCACAAGAAAATCTATCTTCCAGATGAAGATAAGATTGGTTACAAAGATTAAACTCTCTTAAATAGAGTGAATATGAAAGTTGAAGTGCATAATATTGAAATGAGAGAGTAAGAAGCTTTAAGTAAATGATTTGGCAGAGTTTCAGCATATTCAATGTTAGAATCGTTACCCATAACTTCAAATAATGTTATATTTATAGATTTAGGTCTCAAATATTCTTTAGAGATAAAATCTATCCGTTGGAAAAGTTATCCAACGGTTACTCTGAAAAACTATCCGTTAACCAACCGTATTTAATGCTTCTGACAGACTGAAATTTGAATTTTGGTTGGTCAACAGACGAATTTCACAGACACCGAAGGCTAACAGCTTCAACGTTGAAAGCTCAAAGTTCGTCTGTCAAGAAGTGAAATTCAAATTTTGATATTTGGAAAATGTTTTTGTGTTGTGACATACGAATTTTCAAGTGGAAAGTTTTTCTGTTAAGTGTGAACAGTACTTTCAATTTGCTACAGTGCCTTCGAAATTTGAATTTTGGAACCTCAAAATTCATCTGTCCGTAGCTGGTCTGTAAGGCATTGTAGTTCATGTGATTCAAAGTTTGAATTTCCAAATATCAAAGTTCGTCTGTCAGAGAGACCTCTTTTCATACTAACTTCAAAATTTGAATTTCTAAATACCGTCATTCGTATGTCAACATATCATTTTAACAGACTCACAAGCTTAGTTTTTGAAATTCAAATTTTCATGTTCAAAGTTTATCTGTCAGTGAGCAATTTTGAAATACAATCTATACTTAGTTTCAGATGAACTTTGACATAATTTCAGATGAATTTCTTTAGTTTTCATAAGTTTCATTTTATCTGAAATTCGAATTTTCAAAACTCAAAGTTCATCTGTTGCTTAAAACTTCTTTCAGACTCTTATCAAAATTCAAATTTTCCTAAGTCAAAATTCGTCTGTCAGAGAGGCATCTCTTCAGACTTGTTCAGTTTCAATACGAAATTCAAATTTCTAATGCCAAAGTTCAAACTTTCACTATGACAGATTGGTATTAACCTTTCAAATTTCGTCTGTTGGTGGGTGTTTTTCAAATATTTCATGATTTAATATAGAATGAAGGTTTTAAGACATCTTTTCATTAAATCAAAGTCTTTTACTTAAATAAAACGCTACCAAACAACCTACATCTATTCTTTTACGGATTCTTCAGAATTTCTTCACTTGAATTCTTTTGAGCACCTTTGATATCTTTATTCCAAGCTCTTAAGGGTTAGTTTGAAATCATCAAAACTCTGGATTCAATAATAATAAAGTCTAAACTCAATAAACTATTTAGCAAAAGGTTTGCAATTAAATATAAAGTGTAGCATATCAGGGATAAATTCTTGCTAAGTTTGCAATTTTGTATAATGTCAAATTTTAAGTAATGTCAAATCTTATTAATAAAGCTCATTATAGTTATACTATTGGAATTAAATATAAGATGTAGCAAGCCATGTATGGATAAAGTGTTTGATAAGTACCTTAAGCCAATTCTTACTTAGTCAACATGCATGAATAGGAGGGAAACAACTAGTTCAGTTATGGAGCAAATAGGAAATATACATATTGTGGCAGCTACATGTGAGGAAGTTTAGATGAGATATTTTAGCAATTATTTTATTTTCTGTAGTTAGGATTTTTCTGATCTGTTTTAGATTTATTAATTATTTTATCTTCTCATTCTTGCTATAAATAAGGCAGTTGCCACTAGGTTTAGTCACTTAAGTATTATTCCTTATTTGTTCACTTGGACATTCCCCCTTTGCTATTAATGACTTTGTGAGTGAGATCCTTGCTGTCTTGTTACTAATAGATTTTTCATTCAACAAAATTCCCCTATATTTTTAGTGTACCTATCAGTATTAAAGAATAGTTGCATAATTACAATGATTTTTATTTTCTGCTTTGTTGACTTATATATTTTGGACAAATATGGCTTGAATGTTTGTTGACTTATATATTTTGCTTCTATTATGTAAGAAAGCCTTTGGTAATTCTGATGTTACTTAAATTAGATCATCTTCTTCCTCTCTCTCTTTTGCCTTTATATCTTGTATTCTTTATAAGATTGTTTGTGTAATTAGCTTTGGTAATTCGAATATAAGGAATTCCTTATATTTCAATAGTAGACTTTTTGCTTCAATGATATATTCTGTCACAAATTATTGGAGGGGCTATAATTATTTTATATAATTAAGTGTTGTGTCCAACTCCTTGTATTCTATGTAATTCTTATCATAATATATGATTATTAGATCCTCACTAAACTTAATATTACTTTCTTCTATAGGCTGATTTCATGGAGCTATTGTTAGTCGAAGGAGACTCTGCTGATGAAATAGAACTGTGGTTAAGGGCTGTTGGAGGTAGGAATAAGAAGGGTCGGATTTGTGGTCTTGGATCTGAAGCTTCCTCCATTTATGCCTCTTGTTCTACTAGGATGTCCAACTCCTCTCATATTAGACTTAATCCTAATGTTGAGAGTGAGCTACTGAGACGTCTTGATGTTTTGACAAATCAACATAAGATACTTATGTCTCTTTTACATGATGCACAAGAAGAAATTCAGCAGCAGAGACAAGAAATTAATAATTTGAAGACACATATGCACCCAGACTTGGTAACTCAGCATGCAAATGAAGATAACCCAAACAATGAGCATCATTCTCCTCTTGCTTAGTAGTTATTACTAGATTTCTATCTATCACTAGACTTCTATCTATTACTAAACTTCTATTTTATTTTGTTGGATTGTTGGGTTTTTTGTAGTTATGATATGAATCATACATTTATACTAATATTTTGAAGGGAACCCTACTAATATTTGTTAGATTGATGGATTTTATGGGATGAATTTATATGAAAATTATGTGCTTCGTATTATCATTATATTTAAGTTGTTCTAGTTTATAAGTTTCTTCGTATGATTTTTCAGGTTTTAGAAATAGTTTAAATTGCAAAACAAGATAAAAATTATTAAATTTGCAGAAAATTTTTCCATATCAATTTTGTTGCAACGTTTGCCATGAAATTTATGACAGAATTTGCCACGGATTAATATTTGTTGCAAATCCTGTCTCAAGAAATGCAACGGCACTTGTGACGGAATTTGCCACAGGTTTTGTGACTAAACTATCCGTCACAAGTTCTGTTGCAAAGTTGGAATAGGCTATTCTTGGAGCTTTGTGATGGAATTAATTCGTCACAAACTCCGTTGCAAAATTGGAATATGCTATCCCGATAATTTTGGGATGGAATAAAATTCATCACAAATTCCATTGCAATTTTGGAACGGAATGGTTTTTTCCGTGGCAAAGTATTTGCGACGAGTTTATTTGCCGCGGACAAAATTCCGTCTCAAACTCCATGGCAACACTATTTGTGACGGAATTTCTTTCAAATTCCATCGCAAATCACCTGTTTTGTTGTAGTGTGTAATCATATGTCATATCACTCAAACAAAGAACACTTGGCATGTGTCATGGAATTAATTGAGTGTTTTAATTTTAATAATTTTATTTGTACTTAACAATGTTTATATAGAGGCCATTTTATCATCTCTATCCCTGAAATTCTTTTCCTCTTCATCTTCATCTTCACGTTCTGTTCCTTCGTCCTTCACTGGCATTCCAATAATAGTCAAAATGATAAAAGGAAAAAAAAATCTCAAGTAAAAAACATATAAAATCTTCACGCTACGGATTTTCTTTTGGTATCTTTTTAGGTCTGAAAAAAAGACCCCTAAGCAGTTTAAGTCTAAAAAATTATTAAAACATTTAAAATTCCATGTCACATGTGAAGCGTTTTTTTGTATAAAAAAATAGTGAGGTGGCAAAAGTCATTAAATTTAACTGCAGTTTAAACATCAGCGGAGTTGGTAGTCAAAATATAAAATTTGAAGGTCTTAATATTAAACTTTTAATTAAAGGTATAGCGATGACATGCAATTGACCTAAAATTCAAGTAAGCTGTGTATTTTAGCATTATTCATTAAGACATCTTTCACATGGAATCAAAAAAATTATCCAGAGTGAACTACAAGCCCACCAGTGCTTTTTATAGTGCCCAAGTCCATTTATTACATTTTTTATATTTTTATCAACATAAAATATAAATATGATATAAAGGGACACTGCTAACCAATGGTTCATTTCAAATTTTACGTAAATGCGCAGGGTCCATTTTAATTTTTCAAAAAGGTTACGATTTTTAGTTTTTATGGTGTGTAGAGAAAGAGAGAGAGAGAGAGCATTTTTATCTTCTTTTAAAACCAACTTTTGAATTTTTCCTTTTTTTATTATTTACAATTTACAGTTTTTCCCAACTAATATTTACAACTCACTGGAAAATGAAATTAGCTTCACAAATCCAACATGCATGATGTGAGTGTACGGTTTGAACTTGGGAGGGACGAGTTGGCTGCGATGTGGAACATTTAAATATGAGAATGAGAATGCATGTTCATAATGAGAGTCTATATATGTGTGTGTGTGCCGGGCATGCAAATATATTCTATATATACTGTTCGATCCAAAATATAAATTATATTTGACTAATTATACACAAATAAAAAAAGTACTTTTATTTATTAAATTTATCAAAAATATATTATTTTCTTATAGTATCTCTATTTAATGCACTGCATTTAAAGTTTGCTATTTCTCTTATATTTAATTGTAGATAAGGATTAAATAGGAAAAAGAACATTTAATACTCTAAAAATTATCAAATGAGACTTATATTTTGAAAAAAAAAAGTTTTTAAAAGAGGATTTATATTTTGGATCGGAGAAAGTATATACTACAACAAAACCTTATTACACACTCTTACAAATAAGGATTTGATTGAGTTAACTCATGATGCCAACTTTCCATGATTGTTATTTGTTAATTTTAAGCTTCTATAACTTCAGTAATTTCAGAACTGTTTTAATGCCAAAAGAAAATCCAAATTAAATATATATATAAAATATATAAAGTTAAGGGCGCTAAAAAGAGATGGTGGATTCTCTCTATTTCCATCGTAAAATAAAAGAATAATCCTACGAACACGATAGGACATGTGAGGCAAATTTATCATCATCCTTTAAAAAGAAAAAAAAATTAGAACCTTTATGCTTTCATTAAAAAAAAAAATCCTTTACGTTTCCTCTAGATGAAAGGAAAATAAGGGGAGAGAAAAATTTAGGGAGAAAACAAGAAAGAACCTAAATATCTCATTGTCTAGGTTTCTTCTTATTTCTCCTTCTAGTATTCCTCTCCCCCTATTTTCTCCCAATTCCAAATAAAGTATTAATTTCTCTTAACTAGATACCGAGTTTAGCTACTTCTTTTTTTGTTTTTTTGGGTATTGTTTCATTAATTAGAAGGTGGATTTGAATCCCCTTTATACTTTTTTTAATATATTTCTCTATACACAATATCTTATATTGCCTGTGATATAAGAAAATAATCAGTAAATGAACAATATATTCAATTTTAATGGTTTGCAATTGTTATTATGAGTGAACTCTTACAAACATGATTACAATGCTTATTCGGAGAGATTGTGTATGTAGATAGATATGAAAAGAAAGTATAAAGAGGATCTACATTTGGTGGTAGGTTCCTATATCTCCTCTCCCTTTACACACCACACACACATTTATATTTATATGTGTTTCAGGTAAATAATTTTTATTTTGTAGTTTTTTTTTTCCGGGTAAGGATGCTGCTTAATTTGCGGGACATTTCTTGAGTGGTTAAAAATCATATAATTTGAAATGACGAGAGAATTGTTAAGAACGTGTGAGGGGATCATACAATACAATTGGTTTCTAACCAGAAGAAAGAATAATGGAATATTGGTGAACGTATAACTGATCAGCCATTCTCTATGAATAACTGTCACAAGTTCAGCGCATGAAGCCCCGCTTTATATTAAAGCTTTGAATCTGTGTGCGTATTTTGGCAATCTATATTTCTATTAATTTGAATTAATGCGAGCTGGGAAGTGAAAATGATTGAAAAAACAGCGTATCATTCTCTTTATTTTAATGTTTGGCATCACTGTGTCTTCGGGTGTGTATATATAGAGAGCTGTGTAAAGGACTGAGTATATGTGCAAGGAAGCAAACCGAGGCAATTAAAGCTGCATATAGTGAGAAAGTGAACGAGGGCATTGAAGAGAAGAATATGGAGTGGAAGAAAGATTATATGGATGCGATGCTGGTGCCATTAGGGCTATTGTTAAGCTTTGTTTATCATTTATGGTTATGGCATAAGGTCAGAACACAGTCTTTGTCAACTGTAAGACGCCGTTTCTGGGTTCCGGCCATCATCAAGGCATTTTTTATTACAGGTAACATGCTTATAATATAGTGTTTAAGCATATATACCACACATATATTTATCTTAAAATGATTATATATATATATATCCGACGATTGCAGGATATAGAGAAGAAGAGCATATTAGCAGTCCAAAGCATAAGGAACATGATGATGGGATCAACCCTAATGGCGACCACCTGCATCCTTCAATGTTGTGGGCTAGCAGCTGTAATAAGCAGCACTTACAGTATAAAGCAGCCTCTGAATCATGAGCTCTCAGTATATGGAGCATCAGGAGAATCTGTGGTGGCTCTCAAATACGTCACGCTTCTCACCATTTTCTCTTTCTCATTCCTCCGTCTCTCTCTTTCCATTAGGTTTCTGACCCAACTGAGTATCCTCATCAGCGCACCACAGAACGACGTGGCGTGGTCGTCGTCGACGTCCATGGTGGCCACTGAGTTTCTGGGTCACCTGTTGGAAAAGGCTACTTTTCTGAATGTTGAGGGGAATAGGCTGTTCTTCACGGGGCTGCTTCTCATGATGTGGATCTTTGGGCCTCAGTTGGCTTTCTTGTGTTGTGTGGCTGTGTTACTTCTGCTTTATGGCATCGACCATGTGGGGAGGAAAGCTGTGACTGTGAATAATGATAATAGTAGCAGCCCTGTCTGATGGGTTCAACACCAGAGATATTTTGAACTTTTTGAAGCCTTTTACATGATTAAAATTTTATGGTGATAATTTTAAATGCTCTTTATAATTAAATTTTAGTCAAGATCAGTTTTTTTTCCCCAATGGATATTAAAATGAGATGTTCTGCATGATATATTTGACCAAAGAGTGACATAAGATTAACACAATGAGAGGGTATATTATATAGAACTTTCTTTTTTTCTAATTTTTCACTCGATCGATTTTAGATTTTCCAAAATATAATTTTTTGTATATAGAACTCTTTTTTTTATATTTTCACCATTACAATTGCGTTTAGATTTTCAAAAATATAAAATCTTAGTGGGAGGAGAGAAGGACAGTGAGAAACACATTGCTCTCACTAGGGGACTGGCCAACGTAGACCATCCCCCGAATTGCCGTTTTCAACTTATGGCTTGCAATTTTTTGGGATGACCTGCTGCTCAATCAAGTTGGGTCGAACCTATACCACATCTGGATTGGCCCAATTAAAAAAATACGAAAAAAGTCTTTTTATTTTTTGTGTTTTATTTTTGGGGGTGGGGGTTGAGCTTATAAATACCAAGTAAGGAAGTCATGTCTTCATAGTTGGGCCTTTCCATTTTTGTGCTGAACAAGCCCACAGTTTAAAAGGTTTAATTGAGAAGCGGCCCACAGCTTATAAAACCTTCTAGTGTCTCTACGTTCCTCTATCCACGACTAGATTAGAAGCCATTTTACGGCTAAATCTGCTGCTCATCCGGTTTTAATAACCCTGAATCATTTTCTCCCCATGCAAAAACATTGATTGGTCTCTTAAAATTAATCTTATTTAGTAAATTTCCAAAAATAATACTCCCATATATTAGATGCGTACTCACATGAGTTCACTAATTAATTTTTTTTACATGAGATTCATACAAGGCTGCACCAAAATTAAAGTTTAGTGTTTTTTTCCCCCTCATTTGACTCTCACTTAATATTTATGAACATATATCTTTAATAACATGACGGGATGATTTTATCTCAAGAAATACATGACATTTAAAAGCAGTGTGATCATAAAGATAAAATCAAATCAAATAAATTCTTCTATGTTTTATATGAGTATTTACCAGAAGGCTATCAAGTTATAAGTATATACCCGGCTAGTTGTGAGTTCTCCTTTTCAAGTATATATAACTTGAAATATAAAAACGGCCTAAATTAGAATGTTATCATTTAGAGTAATAAATAATTGATATCTAACCTTGACAATGTACAAGTTGCCTCAGAGCAAGTGGAAGTGGTAGAAATTGGGGGAACAATGTGCAGAAGGAAAAAGAATCTATAAGCACATTGACAATAGGATGATTATATTAAAAAGCTATAATGAGTCACCTGAAGCCTGGCACTGGCTTTTTAGCGATGCAAATATTTGAATCGTAGAAAGCCTCAATTGTATGCCCACATTTTAAGTCCACCATTCTTGTTCTGTATAGAGTACAGATTATGAGCCTGATAATATCATTAAATGGTGAAGACCATCTACATTGATATACCAACCCGTAATTAGTAATTAGTAAAAGAAAGTGTAACTTTGTGCTTTCACAAGGAAACTTGAACTAAAAAGGCTCCAGACCTGGCAGCATACACTCACTTTCTATTTAAGTTTTATTTAGGACTCAACAAGATGTGGTAATCTAAGTTTTATTGTTTCTCAGTGAATGTTTTTCTTTTAACTTCTAAGTCATTGCAATAGAACTTCTAAGTCATAAAACATACAATTAATATTAAGTTCCTTTCCCTCCTCATCAAGTACATGTCAGAAAACATTTTACGAAGTACAACCATATAATTTTTGTCGTCAACAAAACTACTCACTATGACATTTGGATGAAGAAACAGCCTGACAATACCATGAGGTTGATAATGGCAATCTTCTGGAAGTTTGTTATCAGGGGGTGTTCGGTTTGCAACTAGGAGTATAGACTTGGGATTTTGTGGTGGAGAAAAGATATGATGCATTTCTTTGTCCAAAAATTCCATAAATGCAACATCAAAATCTATAGTACTTTTGTTCCTTAATCTCTAAGTGGTAGGGTTTGGCCGTCATTTTGTACCGGGATCATCCATTGGACCTTCAACATAGAAGTGTGAGACAACAAAATCTATAACTTGCGAGGAAGATTACAATTAGCTTGTTTTGTTTGAAATCATAGCAACGTTATCCGAAAAATCGCACAACAGATCTAGAGAAGAACAGATGAAGACTGATGGGATAAATTGTCCTCTCTAACTCGAAACAAATTTGCTTCATAGCTAATGGGAACAAATATAATCACATTATGAAAGGTTGGATGAAAGGAGAGAATTAGGTGTATGGAAGGCAAAACTCTCGCCCCCCAACGCACTCTAACCCACCAGTCTTCTACCAAAGTTGTTAACTACGGCATCTTGTTACAACTTCTCCATTAAGTCTTAGTTGAAGATAGAGCTGGCAAAAAGAGTCAAGTCATGATGGGCTGGTCCGAAAAGCCCGAAGAAATGAATAGATTGAATCTCAATTTTTAGTATCAAAATACAATTCGAGTTTTTCAAATCAAATCCGTAGTGGATCGGCCTGAAAGCCTATTTCTTTTTTTTTTCCCTTTTTTTTTTAAATATTAAAAAATACATATTATTTTATTAATTAGTGATATATAAAATGTAAAATTTAAATATTATGTTAGTTTTTAATGAATTATAATGATAATTAGTTGTATTAATTTAAATAATTATATGAAAAAATTATAAAAAATTTTGAAAAATATTAAAAAAAAAAAACCGTGCGCCGGCCCATAGACCCTATCATGCAGGCTTGGGCTTGAAGTTTCAAGCTTGAAGCAAGTCTAATGGGCAGAGGATTACAATGCACTCTAGTCCACTAATCCACTTTTACAAATAATAATCACCAAAGCAAACCCAAAACCCTACTCTTGTGATCTCATACCACTCCCTATAGGTCGAAAGCAAAAAAATGAAAAAGAAAAAAGAAGTAGAAAATGACAAGAGGGGAAAAAAAGAGGAGAAGAAAGAGATGACAAAAAAAGGGTATGCAGATGAGTTAAAATGCAAGAGTGAATCAAAAGAGGGAAATTTTAAATTTAAAATGAATGTGGAGAAAAGTAAAAGAAAGGCTGAATTTTTTTTTAATAAAAAAATGACTCCAAGATAGAGCCCAAAGATGAGCCGACACTGTTACACATACTAATGAACAGAGCGGCTTGGTTTTAATTTAGGTGTTTGATAATTGATACTTGATCGTGAATAAACTAAATGCATACCTAATTTCATAGTCGTAGAACTAGGTTAAGTTGGGTTTTCCTCTCTATAATCCTAAAATTTCATCGGTCTTTAATCGGAAAATTCACTAAATTAGGGTTAGAAATGGGACCTAGCCTCTTTAAATCATAGTTTCACCAAACTCACCCACTACAGACTTTAGTAAAACACAATGACTCATATCTTTTACCATCAACTAGCTTATAAATTAAAATTGTATGTGTTTAGCCCATTAACTTTATGATCACTAAAATAATGTTGGGTTTTAACATCTTAATGGATTATTGTTAATCCTTTTTCAAAAAAATACAAAATAATTAAAGTGAACTCACAAAGAATTTTCACAAAATTTTCTAACAATACTTGCTCCGTCATGGGTAGTTCTTGAGTGGCATGGACCGGATATGAAGAAGGATGCAACTAACTTCATGAATGAGCATGGTTAAGGAATAATAATAACATTGTACAAAACTTAATTTGTGTTAGCAGGGCTGACTTCCCAAGAGGGGGGGTGAATTGGGATGTTTGAAATTTTTCTGCACAAAGTGAAGTAAGTGAAGATATCACAGTATAATGAAAACAATGCGTAAAACAGAGCAAGGTGAAAAGTAAAGATAAGGAGAAGAGAAGTCAGTGATTTATCCTGGTTCGGTCTATTCACTTGACCTACATCCAGTCCCCAAGACACCTCTTGAGATTTATCCACTATACAGCAAGAATTTCAGTGGGCTTCTTGCTAAAGCCGCAATACATGAGTATACTCTGTTTCTGAGTTCTCTCAAACTTTCCAAGCATTTTCACTATGTGCTTCCCAATCCCCTTGTGAATACCCCTCACAAGTAAATCTATCTCCCAGATGAAGAATAGATTGATTACAATGAAATAACTCTCTTGTAAAGAGTGGATATGAAAGTTTAAGTACAAGTTTAGAAGTTAAGAGGGTAAAAGCTTTTGAGAAGAAGATTTAGCAGAAATTCGGTATATACAAGTTTGATTCATTACCCACAACTTCAAATGATGTTGTATTTATAGATTTAGGTCTCAAATATCTGTTAGAGACTAAATCTATCCGTTGGGGAAGTTATTCAACGGTTACTCTGAAAAACTATCCGTTTACCAACCGCATTTAATGTTTCTGACATACTGAAATTCGAATTTTCGTTGGCCAACAGACGAATTTCAAAGGAACCGAAGATTAAAGCTTCCAACGTTACAGTACGAAGTTCGTCTGTTCATGAAGTGAAATTCAAATTTTGAAACTTACAAAACATTTTCACAATGTGACATACGAATTTTCAAGAAGAAAGTTTTTCGGTTAAGTGTGAACAGTGTTTTCAATTTTCTACAGTGCCTTTGAAATTCGAATTTTGGATCCCCAAAATTCGTCTGTCCATTGAACGTTTAAAGGGACACAGTAGATTACTTTCTTCGAAATTTGAATTTTGAAGGGGCGAAATTCGTCTGTCAGAGAAACTCTTTTCAGACTAATTTCATCATTCGAATGTTGCAAGTTCTTATCATTCGTATGTCAATGTTTCATTTCAATAGACTCAAGAATTTAGCTTCTGAAATTCGAATTTCAATGTTCAAAGTTCGTCTGTCAGAGAGCAGTTTTGAAACTTAAATCACTCTTGATCTCAGGTGAACTTTAACATAGTTTCAGACGAATTTCTTCCATTTTCTCAAGTTTTGTTTTGTTTGAAATTCGAATTTTGAAGACTCAAAGTTCGTCTGTTGCAAAGAAGCATCTTTCAGACTTATATGAAAATTCGAATGTTGGAAGTTCAAAATTCGTCTGTTAGAGAGCATTTATCAAACTCAATTTCATTTTGATTTCAGATGCACTTTATCATAGTTTCAGACGAATTTTTTTGGTTTTTACAAACTTCATTTTACTTGAAATTCGAATTTTGAAAGTGTGAAGTTCGTCTGTTAGCAAAAGGCCTCTTTTCAGACTAGATGAAAATTCGAATTTTGAACAACCAAAATTCGTCTGATAGAGAGCCATCTCTTCAGACTTATTCAGTTTTAACTTGAAATTCGAATTTCCAAAGGCAAAGTTCGAATTTCCAACTTGACAGTTTAGCTTAAACTTTCAACCATCGTCTGTTTGTGGGTGTTTTTCAAATATTTGAAGATTTAACATAAAATCAAAGTTTGAAAACTTCTTTTCTTCAAATCAAAATCTTTTACCCAGTCATAACAAAAACTTAGGATCCTACAAAAGATCTAACAGCAAGTACTCAGAAAATCTTCACTTGAAACAGCTTTGCTCTCATTTGATATCTTCAATCCAAGCTCTTGAATGTTAGTTTGGAATCATCAAAACTCTTATTTCAACAATTTGTAACTCACATTTAATGAAAATATTGTGCGTAAATATTATTTATAAATAAATAAATAAATAACTTTTATAAATATAATTAAATAATATGATTGTGACAAAACTAAACAGACGATGTGTATGGCAAAATAATAATAAAAAAGATTAGTATCATTATTAAAAATTAATAGACTACAATCACTAAAAACATGAAAGTCAAAGAAGAGAAAAGATGGATGAGGAGAGTTATAACTAAAGAAAGAAAATGAAAAGAGGGCTTACTAGCAATGTTTTAAAAGCCGGACCGGAGGTTGAACCGAAAAATCACTGGGCCATGGTTTTTATGGTTCAATCAGTTAGATTGACAGTTGAACCAGTATCATAATAATTAAATATAAAAATAATTCTATATATAATATATGTATAAAAAATAAAATATCAAACTATTAAATAACTTGGAAATTAAGTTGCAAAATGAAATAAATTAGAAATAACCATATCTACAAAACAATATATGTTTAAATAAATTCCATGACTTAATTTTTATCATAAAAAATTTCATGATTTAACTAAAATTTCAAACTAAATAATATTTAATTATCAATCCCTTACCCATCACAAATAATCAAATATCATTGAGTTTTTCTCCTATATAAAATCTTTCACTTGTTATGTGATCACTTCAGAAATCCAACTTAATATATATGTTTACCTCTTAATCACATATTTGAAAAAAATTTAAACAATTAATTATTACAAAATTTAAAAAATAAATGAAAAATGGAGAAATTAAATATATTTAAAAAGCTATAACATTGAAATATTTTTCTTTAATTTTGTTATATTTAAATTAAAGAAAACCTTTTTTTTGGCATGCCAAAAAACCCAATTTGCTTAACCGTATATTGAATCTTAGCGAATTGGAATTTCTGTCTGTAAATTGCCTAATGAATAATAATTATTTTTGTCTTAAATTGGATTATCATATGGTTATTGATTGAACCAGTAACCTGGGTTTCTGATTTCTGAATTACTGAGAGGGGACGACCAATTGGTATCAGAGTCTTAACCGCATCAGATAGAAATCTGGTATAACTATTGAAGAAAATTATGGAGAGAATTTCAACCATCATGGCTGATATTTCAGAAACATCATCTTCCTTAGAACCTGTAAGATTATCTTCTGCCTTTTCCTTAGAAAATTTACCACATTCTGTCAAAAGAATCTTAGCTAATAAAATAGATAACCTTGTAGAAATTACTCATATCTCAGCAAATATTCGTATTGATAATGTTGAATCAAGAGTTTTGATGATTCCAAACCAACATCCAAGAGCTTGGATTGAAGATATCAAAGGAGATCAAAGTGCTTCAAGTGAAGATTTTCTGAGCATTTGCTGTTAGATCTTTTGTAGGATCTTTAGTTTTAGTTATGATTGGGTAAAAGATTTTGATTTGAGAAAAAGATGTTTTCAAACCTTGATTTTGTGTTAAATCTTAACTTATTTGAAAAACACCCACAAACAGACGAAGTTTGAAAGTTTAAACTTAACTGTCAAGTTGGAAATTCGAACTTTGCTTTAGGAAATTCGAATTTCGAGCTAAAACTGAATAAGTCTGAAGAGATGGCTCTCTGTCAGACGAATTTCGGTTGTTCAAAATTCGAATTTTCATCCAAGTCTGAAAGAAGCCTCTTAGTGACAGATGAACTTCGCATCTTCAAAATTCGAATTTCAGACAAAACACAACTTGAGAAAATAGAAGAAATTCGTCTGAAACAATGTTAAAGTTCATCTGGAATCAAGATAAAATTGAGTTTGAAAAATGCTCTCTGACAGACGAACTTTGACTTTCCAACATTCGAATTTTCATATAAGTCTGAGAGGAGCTTCTTTGAAACAGACGAACTTTGAGTCTTCAAAATTCGAATTTCAGACAAAACACAACTTATGAAAATGGAAGAAATTCGTCTGAAACAATGTTAAAGTTCATCTGAGATCAAGAATGATTTAAGTTTGAAAACTGCTCTGTGACAGACGAACTTTGAGCATTGAAGTTCGAATTTTAGAAGCTAAGTTCTTGAATCTGTTAAAGTGAAAACATTGACGTACGAATGATGAAGTTAGTCTGAAAAGAGTCTCTCTGACAGACGAACTTCACTCTTCAACATTCGAATTTCAAAGAAAGTGAACTACTGTGCCTCCTTTTCTCGTACTAGGAACAGACGAATTTGGGCTTCCAAAATTCGAATTTCGAAGGCACTGTAGTAAATTGAAAACACTGTTCACACTTAATCGAAAAACTTTCTTCTTGAAAATTCTTATGTCACATTGTGAAAATGTTTTGTAAGTTTCAAAATTTGAATTTCACTTCATGAACAAACGAACTTCGTACTGTAACGTTGAAAGCTTTAACCTTCGGTTCCTTCGAAATTCGTCTGTTAGCCAACCAAAATTTGAATTTCAGTATGTCAGATGCATTAAATGCGGTTGGTTAACGGATAGTTTTTCAGAGTAACCGTTGGATAACTTTCCCAAACGGATAGATTTTGTCTCTAACGGACATTTAAGACCTTAAACTATAAATAGAACATCATTTGAAGTTGCGGGTAACAAATCTAACTTGTATATGCCGAATTTCTGTCAAAACTTCTTCTCAAGAGCTTTTACCCTCTAGCTTCAATATCTGTACTTTAACCTTCATATCTACTCTATTTAGGAGAGTTATATCTTTGTAAACAATTTACTCTTCATCTGGAAGATAGATTTACTTGTGAGGGGAAATCACAAGGGGATTGGGAAGCACACTGTGAAAGTGCTTAAAGAGTTTGAGAGAGCTCAAGAAACAGAGCATACTTGTGTACTGTGGCATTAGCAAGAAGCCTGTTGAATTCTTGTTGTATAGTAGATAAATCTCAAGAGTTGTCTTGGGGACTGGACGTAGGTCAAGTGGATAGACCGAACCAGGATAAATCACTGAGTGTTTTTCTCCTTACCTTTACTTTTCAGCTTGCTCTGTTTTATACGTTGTTTACATTATACTGTGCTTTCTTCACCCATTTCACTTTGTACAGAAAAATTTCAATCTTCCCAATTCACCCCCCCTCTTGGGAAGTCAGCCTCGCTAACAAGTGGTATCAGAGCCCGGATTCTCATTCAAAGGATTTTACAGTCCGGAAACAAAGATGGCTGGCTTTGGAGAGAGTATACTTCCTGAAGGGAATAACACTAACAGACCACCTGGCTTCAGTGGAGAGCATTATGGGTACTGAAAGATGAGGATGCAGATCTACCTACAATCAATTGATCTTGACATCTGGTCAGTCATTGAAAAAGGAGATTTCATCCCAATGGCTCTAACTGAAGATGGAAGACACAAAGAGAAGCTGGAAGCAGAGTGGAATGATGAAGACAGAAGGAGAGTCCTACTGAATTTCAAAGCAAAGCATTGTTTAGTCAGTGCCCTGAACCAGGACGAATTCTACAGAGTCTCATAATGCTCAACTGCAAAAGGAATGTGGGATACTCTGCAGATTGCACATGAAGGAACAACTGGGGTCAGGGAAAACAGACTGAACACATGTATTGGAGAGTATGAAAGCTTCAGAATGGCTGAAGGAGAAACTGTAAAGGAGCTCCAAAAGAGGTTTACTCTCATTGTGAATCAGCTGAAGAGCCTGGGAAAGGAATACAATCAATCTGAGAAATTAAGAAAGATACTCAGAGCTCTCCCTCTGGAATGGCAGCCCAAGGTGACAGCAATAGAGGAAGCCAGAGGAGAATCAATGGCCTCTGTCATAGCTCTCTTCGGCAGCCTTAAGGAGTATGAAGGAAAAATCAAAGCTCTCAAGTAAGCTGGGCCGGACAGAAAGAAGAAAGGCCTTGCCCTCAAAGCTGCTGATGAAAAGGAAGAAGAATCTGACGAAGGAGAAGAGCTGGATGAAGAAACTCTGGCTATGATGGTCAGAAAATTCGAAAGATTCTACAACAAGAAGAAGAACAAGAAATTCTTCAAGAAGGGAGCAACTGGTGAAAGCAAGAGAGAGGGTAAAGAGCCTGTGACTTGCTATGAGTGCAAGAAGCAGGGACATATAAAGTGGGACTGCCCCCAATTTCTCAAGAAGCAAGAAAAAGAAAAGAAAGTTGCTGACAAAGGGAAGAAGAAGAAAGCCTACATCTCATCTATATGGGGCAACAGCTCAGATGAGGAAGAAGAAGATGAGGATGAGATTGCCAACATTTGTTTGATGGCACTTGCCTCTGAAGAAGCCACACTCTCATGCAGCAGTGATCAGGAAGAAGAGGTATATGAATCTGAACCTTCCTATTCTGAGTTACTTGATGCATTTCACGAGCTTCATGATGAATTCATTAAAGTTGCTAAAGAACTGAAATTGGCAAAGAAAAAGATAAATAAGTTGGAATCTCAAAGCATAGTTTCTGAAATTGCCTCTTTACCTACTATTGAATATGTTTGCTGCACTTCATGCACTAAACTTAAGCAAACTAATGATTACTTAGTCAAAAGCATGTCTAGGCTCACTAGAGGTAAAGATATGTTGTTTGCCTTGATGGGGAGCCAAAGAATATCATAAGAAAAAGCTGGTCTTGGCTATGATCCATGTGCTGTCAAGGAAAAGATTAGGATGAAAAACCAGAATGCATACATGAGACATTTTGTGCATGCTGAGAGTAACAGAAAGAAAGATCATATGTCATCTTGCATTGAAACATATGATCAACCAAAGCATGCAAGACAAAAGTATTATCTGCATTGTTTTCTTCCTGCCACTCAATCTAGCAGTCCCTTCATTACCTGTCATTTTTGTAACAAAAAGGGACATATTTCCAGTTCTTGTGCATTGAAGAAAAATGGACTTGGCAGGAAAGTTGAATGGGTTCCCAAAGTTGCATCTGCATCTAGGGAAAAATCTACTGATCAAAAAGGACCCAAGCAAATTTGGGTACCTAAAAGGAAAACATAAACATTGTTTTGCAGGTCTGTCTCAAAGCTAAGAAAAGCAATAAATGGTATATGGACAGTGCCTGCTCAAGTCACATGACTGGAGATAAGGAGAAGTTCATCACCTTTAGAGACAAGAAAGGAGGAAAGGTGACCTTTGGAGGTGATCAATATGGCAAAATCGTTGGCATTGGCATCGTGGGGAAAAATCCAGAAACATCCATTGAAGAAGTGCTGTTTGTAGTTGGCCTCAACCACAATTTGCTAAGCGTGAGTCAGACCTGTGACAGAGGAAACTGGGTGCTGTTTGACTCAAAGTTTTGCCTGGTCATTAGAAAAAGTGATCACAAAGTAATCCTCAAAGCTCAAAGGGATGGTAACTGTTATACTATCGACCTTGATGAACTCCCTCCCTTGGATTCTGTATGCTTAATCAGTAAGGATAATGATAGTTGGTTATGGCATAGGAGATTAGCTCATGTTAACATGAATCAATTGTCTAAACTGATCAAGAATGAGCTGGTAACTGGCCTGCCAAAAATATCTTTTGAAAAGGACAAAGAATGTGATGCATGCATAAGAGGGAAACAAAATAAATCATCTTTTAAATCTAAAAATGTAGTTACCACAACTAGACCACTTGAATTGCTGCATATGGACTTAATTGGACCTTCTAGGGTAAAGAGTTTAGGTGGTAATCTATATGTGCTTGTAATTGTAGATGACTATTCTAGATTTACTTGGACATTATTTCTTTCCTCTAAAAGTGATACATTTGATGCATTTGTAACCTTAGCAAAGAAAGTGCAAAATGAGAAAGGTATTTCTATTGTGTCAATCAGGTCAAACCATGGAGGAGAGGTTGAAAATGCATACTTCCTGGAGTACTGCAATGAGCATGGGATTGACCACAACTTTTCAGCTCCAAGGACTCCTCAACAGAATGGGGTAGTAGAAAGGAAGAACAGAACTATTGGAGAAATGGCCAGAGCTATGCTGAATAAGAAGGAACTCTCTCAAGTGTTTTGGGCTGATGCAGTAAATACAGCAAGCTACATCATAAATAGAGCCTACATCAGACCAATCCTTGGGAAGACTCCATACGAGCTTTACAAGGGAAGAAAGCCAAATCTGTCCCATCTCCATGTGTTCGGATGCAAATGCTTCATTCACAATAATGGGAAAGAAAATCTGGGTAAGTTTGATGCCAAATCCGATGAAGGTATATTTCTGGGCTATTCTAGTAGAAGTAAGGCATATAGAGCTTATAATAAAAGATCAAATGTGGTTGAAGAATCTGTGCATGTGGTTTTCATTGAAAATGAAACTGTTTCAAAACATGTTACCAATGAGGATGATCTTGCATTTAATTTTGAAAAACTAGGCATTTCTGATAAAAGTAAAACTGAACCTCCAAAGATATCTGAATCTGTTAACACAGAGGAAGATATCCAGGAGCAAGAGTTTGATGAAGAAATAAATGAAGAAATATCTCAAGAACTCCCTAGAGCCTAGAGATATCAAAGGAATCATCCTGTTGATCAAGTAATACGAAATGTTCAAGAGAGAGTCAAAACCAGAAAATAGTTAAGGGATCAAATGCTCAACTGCGCTTTCATTTCTCAAATTGAACCTAAGTGTGCTGAAGAAGCCTTAACTGATGACTACTGGATTTTAGCTATGCAAGACGAACTAAATCAGTTTGAAAGAAATCAAGTTTGGGATTTAGTGCCTAGGCCCAAAAATCATCCTGTTATTGGTACCAAATGGGTTTTAAGAAATAAATTTGATGAATCTGGAACTATAATAAGAAACAAGGCTAGATTGGTTGCTAAAGGGTATAATCAGGAAGAAGGTATTGATTTTGAAGAAACCTTTGCACCAGTAGCTAGATTAGAAGCTATAAGAATACTACTGGCATATGCATGCATGAAAAACATTTTGTTATATCAAATGGATGTAAAGAGTGCCTTTCTAAATGGTTATATCATGGAAGAGGTTTATGTAGATCAACCTCCAGGTTTTGAGGATTCTACAAAACCAAACCATGTTTATAAACTGAAGAAAGCTCTCTATGGATTAAAACAAGCCCCTAGAGCATGGTATGAGATACAGAGCAATTTTCTAATTGAAAAGGGGTTCAATAGAGGCAAAGTTGACACAACTTTATTCACTAAGAAAGAAAATAAAGATTTACTAATTGTTCAAATCTATGTTGATGATATTATTTTTGGTGCTACTAATGAAACTCTTTGCAAGAAATTTTCTGAGTTAATGCAGGGAGAATTCGAGATGTCCATGATGGGTGAACTTAACTTCTTCCTTGAATTGCAAATCAGACAGCTTGATGATGGTATCTTTCTCAGTCAATCCAAGTATCTCAAGGAGCTGCTTAAGAAGTTTGGAATGGAGAATGCCAAGCCAATGGGAACACCTATGGCTACTGCAACCAAACTAGACATGGATGAAAATGAGAAGATGTTTGACATTACTCAGTATAGGAGAATGATTGGATCCCTGCTGTACTTAACTGCCAGTAGACCTGACATTATGTTCAGTGTCTGTATGTGTGCAAGGTTCCAATCATGTCCCAAGGAAACCCATGCAACAGCTGTGAAGAGAATTTTCAGATATCTTATTGGAACATCACAGATGGGTCTCTGGTATCCAAAGGGCAATGGAGAAGATCTCAAAGGATACACTGATGCTGATTTTGCAGGATCCAAAACTGACAGAAAAAGCACAAGTGGAACTTGTCAGTTTCTTGGAGGATCCATGGTTTCATGGTTCAGCAAAAAGCAAAATAGTGTGGCCCTATCCACTGCAGAAGCTGAGTATGTTGCAGCTGGAAGCTGTTGTGCCCAAGTCATCTGGATGAAGCAGCAGCTTGAAGATCTTGAGGTTAAAATGAAAGAGATACCAATCATGTGTGACAACCAAAGTGCCATAAATATCACCAAGAATCCTGTCATGCATTCAAGAACCAAACACATTGAAGTTAGGCACTACTTCATAAGGGATCACGTTCTGAAAGGAGAAGTTAAATTGGAGTACATCCCAACAGAGAATCAAGTTGCTGATATACTCACAAAGCCTCTATCAGAAGATAGGCATTGCAAAATAAGAAGAGAACTGGGCATGGTAAATCCCAGTGAACTGTAAGTTATTCTCTTGCAATCTTGTTTTCAAAGGTTTCAACTTTAAGATTAATTCTAACTCTAGCATCGGAGTATGTTTAAATTTAAGCTGCAGGTGCTCCTCACAAGATTCAATAGCAATAAACTTGAAGATTGGAGCACATCAGAATGGAACAACCAGAAAGTGAAGTAAATGATGAAAATTCTGAGTTCTGGATCTATTCTGTAAGTTTTTAATAAGATGAAATTCGTATTTTAATGAGTGTTAGACGTATTTTGCCTCATAAACCGTGTTTTTGAACTAGTCAACATGGTCAACATTCAAATTTTTGTTGACCAACAGACGAACTTCGGCCTATTAGCCTTGGAACAGTTCTTGGTGATGCCTCAAAATTCGTCTGTTGGATCTTTGAAATTCGAATTTTCAAGAACAAAAATCTCAAAGTTATGTTTGTCCATCATTGTTGTACGAATTATCACTTCTTGAAATACGAATGTTGGACAACCTTTACAAAAGTTGAAAAATGTGAATTTTCAGATCAAAATTCGTCTGTTGAATCATGTTCTTCATGTTGAATGCTTGAAAGATGAAGTTCTGCATGCTTAATTCATCTGTTGATTGTTGTTGCCTACTGTTTGCTCATCAACATTCGAACTTTATTGGAACAAAATTCGTCTGTTGTGTTTGTATTACTTGTTCCAAGCCACTGTCAGACAAACTTTCAGGATGAAAATTCGTCTGTCAGTAAGCTTTGCTGATCAGTTTAACTTGTAACTGCCCGAAGTTTGAATTTTGACCCCTCAAAATTCGTCTGTCAGACGGTTACATACGTTAAATCTGACGGTTTTCCAATGAACAGACGCAACCCTATTTGTAACTCCTCTAAGTCTGTTCTGATCCTCTCTTCAATCCTCTTAACTTCTGTCCAAAAACCATCATTCTTCACCATTTAAACTTCCATTCGCATCCTATAAACCAAATCTAAGCCACATTCAGCATCATTCAACACGAAAATGGTGAGAGTCAAGAATCCTGGTGCAAGACAAGCTGAAACTCGGCCAAAGAGAACGGTCAAATCTCAATATGCTACAAAGGAAGGAGAGAAATCCAAGAGAAAGGTTGAACCCAGTAAAGCTACCCCTTCCAAATGCCAGAAACCTTCATCTAAAGTAGAATCTCAGAAAGCAGGACCCTCCTCACCAAAAACTGCAGAACCTTCGGTTCCAGTTCCTTCTGTCCCTGCTGTTGCCTCTTCTGCCTCTTCCAGTACTGAATCTGGAGAGTATGAAATGACTACACTACCACTGTGGAGCACTCCTGAGATTCAAGAAGAGTACACTACCAAGTTTTCCAACAAAAAGGTAATCAAGCCTCACTGTGTAAATGTGGAACAATTTCTGATATCCAACAACTTTGATGCTGCAATATGGTTGATAAGATATAGAAATCTGTTGGAAATTGCTGAAAAATATGATGATGAGGTAGTAAAAACTTGGTATGCCTCTCTTCAATACAACAGCAAGAAAATGAAATGGGAGGTCAACTTGAGATCAAGGACCATTTGGCTTGCTGATGAAACCTCCAATGAGGTGCTGGAAATCCCAGGGCAAGATGGGCTGAAAGTTGACATCACAGCCTCTGGATATATGGATGAGGCAAGCACAGCTGATGAAGAAGGTGGATCCTTCCTGAACTACAAGGAGAGCACCATCTTGGACACCTTATTCAGAAGAAGGGAGAATAGGCCAACAATAAATCTGTTGAAGCCCACAGACCTAAGTGTACAAGTAAGGATCCTGCACTACATAGTGTCCAGGATCATATTCAACAAGGGTGGCAGCTTCAATTTGATAACAAGGGCAGAGGCTCATGTGATGACTGCTATCATACGTGGGAAGCTGACTAATTTGGGTCATATCATCCTCCAGCGTATGATAAAGGCAAGGGATCAGAGAAAAGATTCCACACTCCCCTATGCAGCAATTATTTCAAGGATCCTGCAGTATGCTAGGATTCAACACATTGAAAAGGGGAAAGGGAAACTCACAGAGGCATTCAAAGAAGAGGAACTGCAAAGGATGGGTATTGAAAGAGATGAAGGCAGATGGGTTGGAAAGGGAGCAGGGAAATCTGAAGATTTGTTCTTTGCTGCTGATGCTACCCTCCAACAAGAAGGCACCTCTGAGGCCCCTGGCAGATCTGTACCTCAGCCTTCTCAGCCAATTCCATCTTCCTCCAGGCCTACTCACCCTCCTTCCACTCCCTCTTCACAGGCCAAGCCAACCAAGATCACTGAGTTGTTTGACAGTTTGTCAACACTCATTCTCAGCATTAGGGATGAGCAAAATGCCAAATTTGCTCATCTACAAGATTAGATCTATCAGTTGGCTGTGAACATGAAGGTGGTGGCTGATGCTTATGAAGAAATAAGAAATGCAATTCCTACCACTTCAGCATGGTATCCCTGAGCCTACTCTGTCTCCAACTCCTGAGCCTCCAAGCCCCTTCGAGATTGCCTCCTCTGACCATGATGTTGATACAGTTGGTGCTGGTGCAATGAGGACACCTAGTCCTGGTCCACCCCTGGACTATGGATAGGAAGAAGAAGGACTTCAGCAGACAAGCCCTCTTGAGCCCATGCAAGAAGATGCTCCGGATTCAATTCTATCCATTCAAGAATCAGAGCAAGTTGAAAGACTGGTTGCAGCCATTTCAACCTCTTCTATGCCAGGAGAAGCAAGCAATGAGGAAAGGAGCATTGTACCTGTTGCTGATTATCTTGTCATTGCTCACAATGCTCTGCTGCAAGCTCAAAGGAGAAGGCTGGAAGAAATGTTTGCTCCTGCTGAACCAGCCTCTCACCCTCTTGCTGCTTATGGGCTATCAGAGGAACAGAGAGCTCGACTAGCTCTGTCCAGGCAAGAAATGCAAGAGCTGCTTGAGGTCTCTGATGATTATGGTGATGAAGAACCTAGCCCTGAGCCTGCTGAGCCTCCTGCACCAGTTTAGCCAGAAATTCCTTTTGCTCCTGTCCCTTTTCGTGTTGTTCCTCTCACTCAGATTCCTCCTCCAATGGACTTTGTTGGGCTTTCTGATGATGCCAAAAAGGGGGAGAAGTTAAAGCAAACTGGGATCAAGCAAGCTGGAAAGTCTGCTGAGACATCTAGAAGAGGAAAGACATACAGCAAGAAGTCTAAGCCAAAGAAGAAGTGATGATTTTAGATCTTAGGCTGAATCTTCTTGTTGTATCTTGTTTGATTGTTTTTGTTTGATGTTTTGAGAACTATTCTTAAATTAAATTATGCATTGCAACAATTTGATTAAATGTATTATGTTCTTGGTTGCAATGTTTTGGGCTTTGAATCTCTTCACTTAATCTGTTGAAAATGATATCTTATGAACCGTAATGCATATGTTGAGGGGGAGCTTGTGAAAGCAAACCCAAGTACTAATCCAGTTTGTGAGTTGTTTTGTCATCATCAAAAGGGGGGAGAATGTTGAATCAAGAGTTTTGATGATTCCAAACTAACATCCAAGAGCTTGGATTGAAGATATCAAAGGAGATCAAAGTGCTTCAAGTGAAGATTTTCTGAGCATTTGCTGTTAGATCTTTTGTAGGATCTTTAGTTTTAGTTATGATTGGGTAAAAGAGTTTGATTTGAGAAAAAGATATTTTCAAACCTTGATTTTGTGTTAAATCTTAACTTATTTGAAAAACACCCACAAACAGACGAAGTTTGAAAGTTTAAACTTAACTGTCAAGTTGGAAATTCGAACTTTGCTTCAGGAAATTCGAATTTCGAGCTAAAACTGAATAAGTTTGAAGAGATGGCTCTCTGTCAGACGAATTTTGGTTGTTTAAAATTCAAATTTTCATCCAAGTCTGAAAGAAGCCTCTTAGTGACAGACGAACTTCGCATCTTCAAAATTCGAATTTCAGACAAAACACAACTTGAGAAAATAGAAGAAATTCGTCTGAAACAATGTTAAAGTTCATCTGGAATCAAGATAAAATTGAGTTTGAAAAATGCTCTCTGACAGACGAACTTTGACTTTCCAACATTTGAATTTTCATATAAGTCTGAGAGGAGCTTCTTTGAAACAGACAAACTTTGAGTCTTCAAAATTCGAATTTCAGACAAAACACAACTTATGAAAATGGAAGAAATTCGTCTGAAACAATGTTAAAGTTCATCTGAGATCAAGAATGATTTAAGTTTGAAAACTGCTCTCTGAGAGACGAACTTTGAGCATTGAAGTTCGAATTTTAGAAGCTAAGTTCTTGAATCTGTTAAAGTGAAAACATTGACGTATGAATGATGAAGTTAGTCTGAAAAGAGTCTCTCTGACAGACGAACTTCACTCTTCAACATTCGAATTTCGAAGAAAGTGAACTACTGTGCCTCCTTTTCTCGTACTAGGAACAGATGAATTTTGGGCTTCCGAAATTCGAATTTCGAAGGCACTGTAGTAAATTGAAAACACTGTTCACACTTAATCGAAAAACTTTCTTCTTGAAAATTCTTATGTCACATTGTGAAAATGTTTTGTAAGTTTCAAAATTCGAATTTCACTTCATGAACAGATGAACTTCGTGCTGTAACATTGAAAGCTTTAACCTTCGATTCCTTCGAAATTCGTCTGTTGGTCAACCAAAATTCGAATTTCAGTATGTCAGATGCATTAAATGCGGTTGGTTAATGGATAGTTTTTCAGAGTAACCGTTGGATAACTTTCCCAAACGGATAGATTTTGTCTCTAACGGACATTTAAGACCTTAAACTATAAATAAAACATCATTTGAAGTTGTGGGTAACAAATCTAACTTGTATATACCGAATTTCTGTCAAAACTTCTTCTCAAGAGCTTTTACCCTTTAGCTTCAATATCTGTACTTTAACCTTCATATCTACTCTATTCAAGAGAGTTATATCTTTGTAAACAATCTACTCTTCATCTGGAAGATAGATTTACTTGTGAGGGGAAATCACAAGGGGATTGAGAAGCACACTGTGAAAGTGCTCAGAGAGTTTGAGAGAGCTCAAGAAACAGAGCATACTTGTGTACTGTGGCATTAGCAAGAAGCCCGTTGAATTCTTGCTGTATAGTGGATGAATCTCAAGAGTTGTCTTGGGGACTGGACGTAGGTCAAGTGGATAGACCGAACCAGGATAAATCACTGAGTGTTTTTCTCCTTACCTTTACTTTTCAACTTGCTCTGTTTTGTACGTTGTTTACATTATACTGTGCTTTCTTCACCCATTTCACTTTGTGCAGAAAAATTTTAATCTTCCCAATTCACCCCCCCTCTTGGGAAGTCAGCCTTGCTAACAGATAATTCTGAGATCCCTTTGTTAAGTCCTTATGCAATCTTCTCCCAAGACCGAGCATATGCTAGATCCTTTAGACAACGTATCAGAAGGATCTTTGGAACTGACAGACCACCAGTGAAAGAATATGTTCACAGTTCGTGTCTAGAACAGTGTGGACTAAAGACTACCATAGCTGAGCAGTACATGACTTTGGAAATTCCACAGCCTTTAATCAACACATGGAGACAGCAGGGTACACTCATCTTCATGTTGGTGCTATTTGTTTAGTCCTAACTCTCCATGGTAGAAAGGGAATTCCTGCTATAACCAGAATAACTGTTCTTGATTCCACATATACTTCTTATGGAAATGTCATGATTGACGCACTTCTCACTACTCTCAGCAATGGAAGTATTGTGATGACTATAGCTCCAGATTTCAATATCAAACTGGATGATGAGACTCTCACTCATCGATTAAAGGTCCAAATTCAAATTCATGGAGCAGATCAAGATCCATGTGCCATGATGGCTACTCTTCACCATCAGATGATCTATCATCTCCAAGATCATGCAGTTAATCTTGGATTCCCCAACTCTACAATAGACGCCCTGTACATGGTGTCTAATTAGTCAGGTACCTCAGAGGTTCAAATTCCTTGAAGGATTCCTAAAGAAGAATTAGCTCAAATCATGCCCCATGAGTGGATTAACAACTATGAAAAGGAGTTTCACTCATTCAAAATAGATGTTTATACCATAGAATAGCCTATCCTAGAAAGGCTTTTAGATGGTACAGTTAAATCCACCTTCAAAAGGTCAGGTCAAGGTCCATCGTCTTTTCATGGATAGATTTTGACTATCAATTCAGCATACAAACAAAAGGAGAAATTTCCTATGTATTTTGTAGATGCCAATGCTAAGCCACGTTTTGTTGAGAAAATTCATGGTCATTTTATCTGGGATCATGCACTAGAAGAATGTAATCCTAATTGTGGTTGTCATGATTGGGACAACTAAATAGGTCTTGAAGAAAACCTATTATCCTGGAATGGAGATATATAACAAAAACCTTCCTGTCACCACAAAAAGCCAAACTAGGATGATAATACAGATCATGGTCCAAAACAAACCTTGTCCCAAAGAAAGAAGTGGGTTGCTTTTCATAAACCACCTCCATCAAAGCCTGCTACTTTTCATGAACTTTAAAAGAGTTAGATCATTCAGATCTAGCCTCTTGTCTTTTCCCTAATGAAAAGGTTAGCCAATCCTCAAAACTCCTTTATCCTATATCTTCCACTGAACTAGTTATCAAACTTATTCCAGAAAATCCATCACACACTCTTCCTTATATTGTCATGATTCGACCTATTTATGAGGAAGATTTTCCTTCTCTTGAAAGGAGAATCAATGAACCTTCTAGATATTCTTCCTGAACATTTGTCCAAACAGATCAAATGACTCCTCAAAGTCCGAAAATCATTTCTCAGTCAGAAGAAGTTTTGAATCGGCAAACAAAAAATTTAGTTAGTCAAAACAGGGTCTTTCACAGGATCAATACACGACTGGAACAACTTCATGACAAATAAGATGGTTTTTCTTTTTATTTAGATTCTTTAAATGAATAGGTGAAAAATTATATATCAATTATTCTTCAAGAGCTCAGCAACTTGATAAAGAGCTCCGAGAATATATTGATGCTCATTACATGGGTCCGCAATTCATCAAAAAGGAATAGGAGTTAAAGAAGATTAAAGAGGAACTAAAGAAAATTGAAGCAAATATTTCCAAGTCCTCACCAACTTACTCTTATGATCCATTTTATCAAACATCTTTATATTCACCTTCTACTATAACCTCTTTCTCCTTATATCACCCTACCATAAGAGAACCCTTTCAGATGACTTACCTTATTCTTAGAGAAGCCAGACAAAAATACTCCAAAAAAGTTTCACCAACTCAACCAGCTCAATCATCTTATACCTAGGAAACACAAAGCCCTTATCCATCCATATCTTATACCACATATCATATTTCCCCTACAAAACCTTTACAAATTAAAACTCCTTCATCTTCACCTAAACAACAACAACTACCCTCATCTTTCTCCAAAGATAAATCCATAGCTATCATCCACCAAATGTTTGAATCATTTGCTGAATTCAATAATTCTGATGATGAGTATAATTCAAGTTCTGATTTATCAGATTCATCTTCTTAGTCTCATCATGTTCCAACCATGTTTATGGTAACTCCACATCCACCGGATCTGCAGATATCAGATCAACAGGAATCTTCTACTCCTATTATTGAAGATCTTGTAGAAGCTTCACATAGAGCAAATATGCATCATAAACTGATCAGTGGTCCTTATTTTACTCTTGATGATTTTCCTCCTCATCGATGGAGAGAAAGGATACATGAATTTGGTGCATGGATTGATGTCCAGATGAATGAGCCAGAAGCCAATCTTCATGTTGTTTTAAGTAATTTTCTCTCGAGAATGACAAGAAATCTCAAAGAATGGTTCACAACCCCAAGTGAATACTAAAAGCTCCAAATGGCTCAGTATGATATTACAACATTTTTGGGAACTTTACATCATGAGTTTATTGGTGATTTTAGTATCATTGACAGAAGAGCTTGACATGAATTCTTTGAAATGAAGTACTGTTCTCTCGAGTGCAGTGATTTGCAGAGACATTTTCAAAGAATGTCTAAAAAAATACTACATGCTCGGGGGAGCTAATGATGTTAATTTTAGGCATGTTTTCATTGCCTCTTTGCCTGACGAACTTTAACTAGAGTTACAGAAAGCTTTTAACTTTCTTCAAAGAGCAATGTCACAAATAACTCTTGGGGAAATTTATCCACTTGCCTTGGCATCCCTTAATAGACTCTGTGAACAACAGAAGTTTGTCAAGAATATTCTCAAAAGTAAAGCTCATTTGTACAAAGTTTGTAAAAGGCCAAATCTACAAATCAAGTGCAAAGATAAGGACGTTTGTTTATGCTCCTCAAAGAAGAAATGTCATTTCTAAAAATTTTCTCACAGGAAAAGAAGCTTTTCCAGAAGGCAATGAAAACCTTTTTGGTTTTTCAAAAAGTGGGCTTCAACTTCAAAAAAGTCTGATAAATGTTACATATGTGGACAAAAGAGGCACTATACAAACAGGTGTCCTAACAGGTCAAAAAGACATATCAAGATGCTCCAGACAATCCACAAAATATTATCATTATCTGACAATCATGATGTGGAATCATTTATTGAAGAACAGGATTTTCAAGATGGAGATACTAGTTTCGTGACTAAACAGGAAACAGATTCAGGTTATTCTAAAGACAAAAAGATCCTTAGTATTTTCCCTTGTTCAAAGGAGCAACGTCCTTGCCATTCTTGTTCAAATCATTGGATATGTAACATCAACTTGACTACTAGACAACAATCTATAGTAGTACTTCCTAATGTGAAAATCAAAGTTCTTGTTGATAAATATGACAAGCCTACACAAGTTATTGGTTTTATAGACACAAATTCTTGTTGCAGTGTCATGAAACCTCATGTTCTCCTAGAAGAATGGATTCCACATAAAGAATATTTTACCACTGCTGATGGTAATCTTTTCTTAATCAACATGATTTCCAAAACAACGATCAGAATTCAGTTCTTTCTAGATTGCACAGTCTGGACCAGAGTACTTAGGAGCATATTGCCTAATAGAGATTTGCTAATCAGCAAGGATATATATCACCTGGCAAAAGGATTACAGATCCTTCCTAAAGGAATATGATATAAGTCTTCCTTCTCTTCATGGGAGACAGTTCGTAATCTTTATGAGATTCAAAAGGTGCCTCCAAGTTATGAAATCATTAGAGATAAATCATTGCCTCTTTGCCCAGAAAATCATGAACAATTTAATCATCCTTCTCCTCTCTGGAAGAATGAAGAATTTTTTATTTGAATTCCTTTCAAAAGGAATGAAGATATTAATCCTACTAAATCTTCTCATCCAGGAATGTCTCCTGAAGATTTATCTCTTGCTCGAGAAGAATGTGCAAGTCTTTTAAGACAAGGATTAATTGAGCCAACCTGTAACACCCCTCATAACTTTGCTTTGGCATTATGTGTAGAATCGGAGGAAGTAAGACAGAGGAAAGGTTCAGCTGAACCAGAAAGGAATTATACGCCACGGTAAGAAGCAGAGCCGTGGCGGCAAGAGAGTTATTGATTCAATTATTTTCTTTGAAAGCCATGGCGCCACAGCGAGTTGTTCTGAGGCCGAGGCGAAATTCAAAAAAATTTGTTTAAATCAGGAACATTTCAGTCGAATACGGAAGGAGAAAATGGAGGGAGAACGAAGGAGCTCCGCTAGGGCATGAGAAATCTAGTCAAGGGAGATCATTTTTGAACTCAAGAGACCTCAATTTTTGTTGGTAAGTGATCCCTAGCCTTCTCTCTTCTCTTTTCTTCTCTGTTTTTAGTGGGAAGTTGAGTTGAAGTTTAGGGTTTCCGGTTTGAGCAATTTCCACCAATTAAAATGCTTGATTTTGTGTTGTAGGAGTGTTTTGTGGTGTTAGGAAGCTTTGAATATGAATTTTAATTGGATTATGATGGGTTTGAGTTAAACCCTAGGTTGGAATTTGGGAAAAGAAGTGAAAATCTGAAATGGTATTTGTTGCTATGTGTTTGAATGATTGTTTAAGGTTTATTGGTATGTGTGTATGTTGTTAGAACTCTGAGTTAAGCTTGGACGACTAGATTGTGGATTGTAGTGTTATAGGAGTTATGTTAATTAAATGTATTATATTGTTATAATGGTAGATTGGCTAATCAAAGGGTTACAGTTCGTGATTGGGGTGCTCTGGAGGATTGCCTAAGCCCTTGTGTGCGTGGTGCTGACAACTTGAGGTAACCGGATGTTTGTTTATACTGTATTATTTATATTATATTATAGTACGTATATTTACGTAGATATGCATGTTTCTTTCATACCATAATATTAATGTGTTTGTGTGTACTATTTCTATATATATTGTGGTATGCATATAGTTAGATGATGATTATGATTATGATGATTACATATGTGATGATGACATTGATATGATATGACATTATGCATAGCATGACAGTGAGATCATGATGATGATGATGATTACTAGATGATGATACATAAGTATCACCACATGACATTATGAGATTGTGATATATGGCAGATTGGATGGCGATGATGTGATGACGATATGATAAGGATGAATTATATATGTTAGGGAGGATAAGGATATAATATATATATATGTTAGGGAGGATAAGGATGGAACATATATGTTAGAGAAGATAAGGATGGATTATATATATGTTAGGGAGGATAAGAATGGAATATATATATTAAGGAGGATAAGGATGGGCTCCCTGTGAGAGAGACATGCATTGCACTTATTTCATATTGCATTTATGAATTGTATGAGATATATATATGTGTGTATGTATGTGGTTGACCCTGGTTACTGAGACACTATCTCATACCCCTTCCCTCCATGACTAATCTTTCAGGTGAGGACTCTGGTGCTAGTTCGGAAAGGATCAAGAAGTTAACAGTTTCTCCATCTTCGAGAATTCCAAGTTTAGTTAGTGGTTGTAATTTAGCTTATGTAAATTTGTGCTAAGTAGGTTGATATAGTTGGTTGCTTGGATGAGAGTCCTAAGAGTACTATTTGTATGTTATGGGATGATAGTGATGTTGATGGATATTATGCAAGATGTGTATAGGTGTCATGAATGGTTTAGATGTGTGATATTGTTGATGGACCACAATATGAGTCATTAATGTAAGAGCAGGTGTTTGTGCACTAGAATGACCATGTATGTGAGTTTTAGGCACATAGTCCATTATGTGGTTTGGGGGTTCAAGGGGGATCATTCATGAAAGGAAAGGTTTCTTCGGGGTAAAACCTCCTTGGATATGTTTGTTCAGCCAAATATGACTTGGGTCAAGGGTCTCTCGGTGTCCATTTGCCTTTGGTGGTAATTGGAGGTGATAGGTTGTAAGTTTTGGTCAAAAAGTGGCCAAAATGGTGCTGGACGTCTAGAATCTCCAAATGGAGCTGGATTCAAGTGAAATTGGTGTTTATGATTAGATAATGACGAGAGTAACCTATAGGAGTTGGAATCAGATCAATTAGAGATCAGAGCATGAAATTATGCACATCGGAAGTTGGCCCAGCAAATCAGCAATTTGCTGATACAAGTTCTGATGCTGGGGCCGCGGCACCAGCAAGTGAGCGTCAGTGAATCTGTGAAGGCTTGGAGCCATGGCGCCACTGTAGCAGGTCGCGGCCTCATCTTGTTCAGGTTTTTTTCAGGTGTTTTTCCTCTGTTTTGAAGTTTTGGGAAGTTGTTTTGAGATGTCTGGGTTGTATTTGGTTGGTTTTTTTGAAGTTCTTTGGTCAAGTCAGGTTATCTGTAAGTAGGGTGTTACACAACCAATTCAGCATGGGCATGTCAAGCCTTTTATGTTGAAAATGATGCAGAAAAAATACGAGGAAAGAAGAGGTTTGTGGTTAGTTATAAACCTCTTAATCATTCTTACAAGATGACAAGTTTTCTCTTCATAAGATCAATACTCAAGCTATTCATTTGAAGCACGCAAAGGTTTTCTCTAAGTTTGATCTTAAGGGAGGATTCTAGCAATTAGGAATTCACCCTAATGACAGGTGTAAAACTGCTTTTTGCATACCAAATGCCTAATATCAATGGAAGGTTATGCCTTTTGGGCTAAAACTTGCTCCATCTTTGTTTCAAAAAGCCATGATTAAAATTTTTAAACCTATCCATCACTCTGCCCTCATCTATATAGATGGTATTCTCGTATACTTAGAAACAGAAGAAGCCCATAAAGTCCTATTAACCCAGTTTGAACAAATTATCAAAAAATATGGCATTATGCTCTCAGCTACTAAGAGCCAAATAGGACTGGCCCAAATTCAGTTGATTTCAAAAATGCCAAAGTCTCATCTTAGCTGCCAGCTTGTTTTCCCTCCAAAACATAATCCATCCATAGTCTTAGAAATCAACTGTGTTACCAGAAAGAGCCTTTTTTTGTTATCTCCACCTATTCCTACAAGCCATAGGAATTTCGCCCAAACCAGAGTTATTTGACCCCTTTCTTTTGTTCTTAGTCATTCCTTTCATCAAATGACCAATTACTACTGAGTTCATGTGGTATATGTGGTCTCTCTCTACTCTATTCGCCTGTGCTTTTGCTTTGCCACCAAGACAAACTTATTAGTATTTGACTAATAAGCAAAACATTGCCTCCAACTTGTCCACCTTTCTCAGTTGGTACACTCCATTATCAGTATGGAGAGGAAAACTCTATATTGTCATAGAGGAAAATAACCTTTGGAATATTCCACTATATAAACAAAAGGCTTATTCCTTCTTTGTTATTCACCATCCTTATGAAGCTGACCATGAAGGAAATCTTTTTACCCCTGTTCAAACCCATTTGTGTAATACTTCCTTGCACTGGCCATTTAGACAACATCAAGTTATTTCTGAGTTAAAATATTTTTTTTAGGTCTTAATAACTTTACAGGAAATACAACGGAACAAACATGCACATCTTTTAGACCTCTGCTAGGAGAATTTTTCTTCCCAGAAGAAATGTTCACCACTAGCCAAGTTGTCCCTTTTGAGTGGCCTAATCTCACCCTACCTCCATCATCATCATTCAATGAAGCCTCATCAAGTCAGGATTTCCCCAGCATAAATCTTTCAGAGGATCAGGATCCCTTTCCTTTTGAGTTACAAGACCCATATGGGATAGATCCTCAGTTCTTACAAAACTTTCTCTCCCAAACACTTACTTACCCTACTCCCAGTGACTTTGACATTGATGAAGAGCTAGAAAAGGTACAAAGAAAAGATGTAGAGAAAAAGAAAAAGAAGACTGACACGGATGTCATGAATCTCTCAAGTGATCACGAGCCTATATGCAAAAGTTTCTAGAAGTCTTTTGTCATTTTGTACCAACGGTTATAAAGTTGTTTGTCTTCATGTAAAAAGTAGTTTGCCAATAGTCTTTTAGATAAGTGTGCTGTAAAGGTGGTTGTCTTTATCCTTGTAAGTGGACTGACAAAGTTGATTAAGATATAAAGCTTGTCTGCCACCTGTCTACCACTAGTTGCTGTCCAACTTTCGATAATGTAAAGAAAAGCTCTAAGTCTATATAAGGGGCTAGGTTTGTAAAGAAGAAGACAGAAGGAGAAATCCATTAGCCACCTTTTGTGAAATGCAATGCCTACTTTCTAAAACCTCCCTCTTCTCTCCTAAAATTTCGAAATAGTAATATCTTAATTTTTTCTGCTTTGATTTAAGTATGCTTTACACTTGCCTCATATGAGGAACCTATGTATCAGAAAGAATCTGAACAAGATCCACCTTAGTAACTTCCCAATAACCTCTATTTACAAAAGTCCATATATTAGTTCATTCATTAATATGTGTGATAATCCTAAGGTGTTCCTTGAGTCCTTGATACCCAGGAGGGGCTATTTATAGTTAGGAGTAAATTGAATTATTATATGGTTATTGATTAAACCAGTAACCTGGGTTTCTGATTTTTTTTTTAAAGGGTAATAGTAAATAAGATTATTAAAAAGTAACTTTGCATGTTGAACAGCTGGAGGCCATTTATTCACACCTATCAAGATTAAAAAGGGCATTTTCAAAGCACATTACAAAAAGTTTTTTTTTAGATATAGGTGAAAGAGTTAGGAAATGCATAAGCCCATACATTTCACCAACTCTCTCTCTCTCTCTCTCACCATGTCTCTTCTTGATGGGGGATGAAAAAGTGCGATAGCGATAGTTGGAAGGATCTGAGAGGCAGACAATGCTCATCAATGATCAAAAAAAGGAAGATTATACTATCAATGACTGAGAAGAAGAAGATAATGGCAATGATAGAGATTTTCTTTTCCGCTATATTTTAAGATAAGAGAAGAGAAAGTTAAACATTTGATTTAATTTTAGTTTTTTTTATATTCTTTCCTTTCCTTTTTTTTTGTCATTTTCTTCCCATATATATCTCCTTTTTCCTCCTCTTTCTTCCTTGTTATTGACCTCCCCTGTAAATTTTACTCAAATATAGACTTGGAGGGTTCCTTTAAAACCGCACAGGGTTCAGGCCCAAAGCCAATTTCTGACTTAAAGGTTGGTTCAAAATGGCTCAACTTGCTTTGATCTTTAAAACAACTTAAAACAACAGTATAAGTTTCTGAACTCTTGGGTGATGGCCGGACCGATTCAAATGTCCGGTTCGGTTTCAAAAACACTGTGTGGGTGTGTGCTCTTTCTTTAAATCTTTAATTTCTTTCTGTGTAGGTTAACCTTGCCCGTAATTTTTAGAAAAAAGTGATCGAGAAGATTGATTCACTTTGATTGAAGCTGTACTGATCGCGAGGTTTGAAATTGTAGTTTGTATTATATATGAATATAAAAAACCAAAATTACAGTATCAAACTGGGGATTCACAAGGTTTACACACAAAATTAACATAATTTGTAATTAAAAGAGCTATACTTATGAAATAAAACGTAACAAAAAAGAATTATTGATTTCAACGACATTTTAAAACACATTTTTCTAAGACAATTGAGTTAATTTTTTTGATAAAATAAAAAATACAAATTGAACTAATTATGAGTTTATCACACAAGGGGCCATTATACATAATTTTTCTTTTTTCTTTTCATTGGCGTATGCACCCAACATCCTGAACCAATGCACTTCAATTGGAAGACTTATCAGGTGTAGACTAATCTAAATCAAGCTAAATGGAATCCTTTTGGGTGATAAGCTTTACTATCAAATATTTCATGCGGTTGCATTTTTAGGGTTCAAAATCAAAATCTCTGATTAAGTTGATGCAACCTTTTTACTAGTTAAATTAAATACTTGGTGGTTTGTACATTGGGAATGATGTTTTCTTAATATGGTAAAGCATTTAATTTGTAATTAGAAAATTTCAATCACATGACCAAGTTCAATGGTGAATGGTATAAAACAAAAATCCAAAAAAAAAAATCAAACAAATATAATTATAATTAAACGAACCCAAATAAAAATATGAATCAACATAATAAATATAATAAATTAATAAATCAAATTCAATATAATTGAATCACCTCAAATTAAAATTCAAATGAATTTAATAATATAAAAAAAAGTTTCATCCTATTTGTGTCTTTACGGAAAACAAACTCGTAAAATGCCATTTGTTAACAATTTAAAAGCTTAATTACTTGTTGTTATTAAAAAAATGCTACTTGTCAATATTTTAAGATGCCACTTGGTAACAATACACATATATATGCATGTGTATGGTAAGTTTGAGAAAAAATACTTTTTGTGATAAATTTTTCTTTTTATTTCCTCTTTTTGACCATCTGAGTAGTGTTGTCAGAACTGGACCGAGTTGACCAGTTTAACTAGTCGAATTGAGAACCAATGTCATGTTCAATCGGAAAAAAGAGATGACCAGGGTGGAAGAGAACTGGTCAATAATTGTTCAACCCAGTCAAAAAATCAGTGAAAACCGATGGTCTAAATGGTTTTGCCGGTCAATTGCAGATGACAAAGAAAAAGAAATAAGAAAAGGAAGAATAAAACGTAAAAGAAAAAAAAAAGACAGATGGAAGAAAAGAAAATCAAAGAAGAAGAAAGTAGGAAGAAGAAGAAGAATATAAAGTTATAGAAGAAAAAAAAAATGATGGCAGTAGGAGAGAGAAAGAAAAATTATAGAAGAATGAAAGAAGAAGAAGATAGAAGAAAGAAGAGGGTAAAGTAGAAGAATGAAGATAAAAATGGACATTGAAATAGAAGAGAGAAAGAAAAAAAGGTAGAGGAGTAGAAGAAGAAGAAAATAAATGAAAGAAAAAGAGGAAAGGACGAAAGTTGAGTGCCGGATGTGAGTTTTCTCTCTGAAGAATAAGAAACAAGCCACTTTGGCAATGCCCAACAGATATCACACAGTATCATGCAGATGACCAAAGAGATGAGTAGCTGATAGCATGGTTGTTAAACTTCCGAGTTAACTTGATGAGTTTAGCAGTATTCATTTCTACCCAATCAATTTTATTCAAGTTGCATACAGACTCGCCTGGAATGCTGGCACAGGTGAACTCAAATACAACTGTGATGAACTCGTTTAACACCACGTGTTGGAAACAAGCTTAGCCAGCTGGACCTATCTTTAAAATCAAAGTTCTCTCTCGTTGGTTGTCACGGTTCAATCCTCTCAAACACTATACCACCTAGAAGAATTACGTCATTAATAATAGGCAATATAAATTACATAAGATTAATATATGTTCTTAAATTGAAAAAAAGAAAGAGAATAATTGCTTAAATTAATTTAGCACAACTTAATTTATAAAATATATTAAATGTATATTAAAAAGAATTAATTAAGCCAAAATTTACTTAATATATTATTGAGTAAATTAAACAAAATTTTTTTTGAATAATGTTGTATTAAATCCATTTTAAAATAAAATTACACAAATTTGTTTACTAAAATGAAGTTAAAATAAATATTAACATTTGAAAATTTATTTTAATAAACACCATCCAAATATTATGTTAATGAATTTTGATGAGCACATATGGGACGCTTTAAGTTTTTCCATTTTCAATTTACATGTATATGTCAGGTAAAAAAAAAAAACCTTATGTGTACATGAATAAATCTATACCTTTATATCTCAGCAAGAAAAAAAAATCTAGACATTTATAAATTCTAACTAAGTATCAGATAATTTTATAAAACAATAAAATAAATATACTACTTTATTAGTTATGCTAGCTGAATTATTATTAACATATACACTTTATGAAAATTTTCAAATTAAATATTATGTGTTAATTATTAGTATAATTTGAATAAATTCCATATTTTAAACTAAAATTTAATTATATGTATTTATTCTAACAATTATTTATATTGAGGTAAACTCTCATGAGCTTACCTTATAAGCTTACATTGCCCATACGAGTTTTCTTCTAGTACCTAGTGCCCTAGTCACTTTATTACATTTTTTTTTAATATTCTTATCAACATAAAATATAAATATTATACGAAGTTGCATTATTTACAGTGTATGAATTATACTGTTTATTTTGATTTTTATGCAAACGTAAGGAGTCTATTCTCTAATTTTTTTTTAAGGTTATTTTTGGGCTTTTATGGTCTATAGAGGAAAGTAGAAATCCTAAGAGAGCTTTTTTTTATTTTAAATCTTCTGTTAAGACCAACTTTTGGCCTTTTGTGACTTTACAATAACAATTTACAATGTTCACAACTAATTACTACTCTTTGAAGAGTAGAAAATTAAATTGGCTTCTACAAATCCAAAATGCATGATGTGAATGAACGGTTTGAACTTTGGAGGGACCAGTTGGATGTGATGTGGAGCATTTTAATGTAGGATTGCGCGCGCGCGTGTTTGGGTGCAGAATATATTCTGCTCGAATTGTTTTTAAAAATATTCTAGTATTACTTTGATATTTAACTGGAACAGGAAAAAAGTGGGATACATAATATCTACTGCAACTAAATATAATATATATATAACTGAAATTCTAACATTTTAGGATTCGAGTAGATCATGATGCCAATTTGCCACAAATGATCTACAAGCTTCAAGATCATTTGGTGATGGAGAGTTGTCATGGTGGCTCTTGGATCCTAATCAGCACCATGGATTTGCACTTGTACCTTAAGACGGAAAGATAAAGTTTCATCATTCAGTTTGATATTGAAGTCCGGGGCAATTGTCATGATAACACGACCATTGCTTAAAGTTTTGAGAAGTGTACCAATCATCGCATTACTATAAGAGGTGCAAGTAGAATCAAGAATAGCAATCCTTGCTATAGCAGGAATTCCTTTTCTTCCATGAAGGGTGAGAATCAAATAGATAGCACTTATGTATAAATGGGTGTACCCTTGTTATTTCCATAAATTGATCAAAGGCTGGAGAATCTCCAAGGTGACATATTGTTCTGCTACAGTTGCTTTTAACCAGGCTAAAGAAGAACTGTGAATGTATTCTTTTACTGGTGGTCTGGAAGTTCCAAAGATTATTCTGACTTGTTGTCGGAACGTTCTGGCATAAGCACAATCTTTGGCAAAGATTGCATAAGGGCTTAATAAAGAAATCTCAGTATTATTGAAAAGAACATCTTCTAGAATATGGATGATTTCTACAAGATTATCTATCTTGTTTCCTAAAGTTCTTTTTATAGAAGAGGAAAGGTTGTCTAGAGAAAATGCCAATGATAGTTTAACATGTTCTAAGGTAGAGGAAGTGAAAGAAGCAATATCACTCATATTGGAGAGTTTCTTGTCTTACTCTTCATCAACAATTATATCAGATTTCTGTCAGTAGCAATTATGGCTCTGATACTATCTAGTTGTCCCCTTTCAGTAATATTGAGTCTAGGTTATTTGTTCAATATCTTATGTATATTAATCCAATTTTGCTTTAATCCCAAAAAGCAAATCCAAATTAAGTATAAAACTATAAAAAGTTATGGGCTCTAATTAAAATGAGCTGTGGGTTGTCTCTATATCCATAGTAAACAAAAGAAAAATCCTACGCATAGGACATGCGAGGCAAATTGAGCAGCATCCTTTTCTATTAAAAAAAAATTGCAGAACCTATAATTTCTCCAAAATTGATACCGAATTTGGCTTCTGTTTTTTATTTCATTTTATTTTTTCTTGTATTATTAAAAAAGAATGATGGCAGGCTAGCTCTTAAATCTCCCCTCCCCACCCTTTGTCATTTTAAAGGACGCTTCTCAATTTGACGGACATGCGAAGGACAAAATTTTCTCGAGTGGTTAAAAATCATATCATTTGAAATGACAAGAGATTTGTTAAGAAAGTGTGAGGAGAATACAACTCATTTCTAACCATAAGAAAGAATAACGGAATAATATCGTTGAACCTAGCTGATTAACCATCAATAGCTATCACCAAGTTCAGTGCATCACATATACTTTATAATAATAACAATAATATTAACCTTATCCTATCAAGTAAAATCAACCACATATGATATTATTCGGTTTTATCAAAAACTACATTTTAAATAAATCATCGACAGCAATTTTTGTTTTTATTTTTTTATATTTTTAAAAGTAAGGTTATTTATGAAATTATTTTTTTTCATTTTTATTATATTTTATTTTGTGTATTAAACGACCCTTTATCGTTGTACAATTCTCCTTTGATTGATTTGTCAGCTGTATTTTTTTCCCCTTTCGGAGAAATCTATACCCATCAGCAGGGTATAACTTTATAAAATGCTGTTTAGATATTTAAATTTTTTGTGGTGCTGAGTGATGAAGTGATCCAAAGCCTGCTTTTATATATATATATATATATATATATATTACGTAAAGATAGTTTGAACCCTAAAAGTCTACAGACAGTTCACTCTTAACTAAAGTGTCTCATATATTGTTTATGCATGTAAATTACACGTACATTCATCTTAATCAACACTGCTCACAAATAATAAACACATCACATCTAATAGTAATGGGTCTGTAAAGTGGCAAATTATTAGCTATAATGTAGTGATGAGGAACAAGAATATATTTTTTTAGTTCAGGAGATATATGGAGGAGTTTGTTTCTTTTTCGCAAAATTTAATTTAACGTATTTAATTACATGCTGATGGCCACTAGAGGTTTGGATTGAGTACAGTGGATCCGATACCTCCCAAACAATATATCAACTTCAGGTCTCATGGATTGGGGGAAAAAGACATTCTACAAGAGTTACACCTTTCATTTAAAACTTTATAATAATCGAATCTAGACTAATTGATAGTACTGAATATCATATCATTATAAGAAAATAAATATATATTCCTAAAAGCAGAAGAAACAAAGTATTAGCTTCCTCTTAATTTTTCTTATAAATTCAGAAGTATCATCCTCTCGAGAAAGGACCCTTTTTTCAATAATTTTATAACATAACAAGATAAATTGCTTCTATTAAATAATGAGATATATATATATATCCAATGATTGCAGGATATAGAGAAGAAGAATATATTAGGAGTCCAAAGTATAAGGAACATGATAATGGTGGGATGGCGTCCACCTGCTTCCTTCTATGTTGGAGGTTAGTAGCAGTAATAAGCAGCCCATACAGTATAAAGAAGCCTCTGAATGATTACTCTGTAAATGGAGCATCGGGAGAATCTGTGCTTGCAATCAAATACGCCACTCTCCTCACCTTCTTCTCATTCGCATTCCTCTGTCTCTCTTTCCATTGCACTTCTGACCCAACTGGGCGTCATCAGCACACCACAGAACGACACGTCGTCCTCGTCCATGGCGACCACTGAGTTTCTTGGTCATCTGTTGGAGAAGGCTGCTTTTCTGAACGTTGTGGGGAATAGGCTTATGTTCACTGGGCTGCCTCTTGTGATGTGAATCTTCTGCCCTGAGTGGGCTTTCTCGTGTTTTGTGGCTGTGTCTGTGTTGATTCTGCTTTTCAACGTCGACTTTGTGGGAAGGAAAAATGTGTTTGTGAATGATAATAAAATCAATCAACGTTTATTAAAAAAAAAATCAATCAAAATAAAAGAACCCCCAAGTCAGATCCAGTTTTTGGAGTTGAAATACCACACCCAGCGCATGAACAGTTTTGTACTTTTAATGGATAGGCTTGATCCAATCCAAATTGGTCGAGCTAGACCAAACTAGGCCCAAAATCACCCCTACTCCTCATTCTTAGTATTATGCATCGAAATGAAGCTTACCTTTCTTTCTCTCTCTTCTCGTTTTATTTAAGAGGTTCACTTTAATTTTTAATAACTTTTCATTGCTAAGATTAAACGGAATAAGAGTTCAAAAATTCTTCAATTCAATCAAAACTGATTTTAAAAAGGCGTTAAAAAATGATTCTTTTAACTCACATCAGAATTATTTTTTTCTAAAAGAATTGTTTGTCCTGCTTGGGGGCCAAATCTCCGTACTTGACTTGGGCCGAGGCTTTTTTGGAAAAATAAACTGGATATTAAACCATTGAAGATGTAAGGTATTGGCTCACAATCCACTAATTGGATCATTATTAAATTGGTCATAATTAAATTCATGTATCTTATAATTCCTATATATATTTCTTATTCAATAACTATATTTCCTTTTCATATAAATTATTCTGTTACAAGAAAGTTTGACTTAAATTTCAGTTCATTTATCTATTAAAATTTAGTACTTTTTATTTATTTTTATTTCATTTCTTTAAATTCAAAGCAAAACAATTTGATTTAAAAATTTTCTCTTTAATTTGAAAAGTTGTTTTTGTTAATAAAGATTAACTGATGTAATTTAATTGCTTTAGCAGCAAAATGAATATAAAATTTGTAAATACTTCCATGAGTAAATTTGTTGATTTGGGTGTCGGAGTATTTTGGCTTCAATAATTCTAGGGAAGCTACTCAAGCAAGGCCAAATAAGCCACAAGAGAATCAAGAGATATCGAGCACGGTTGAAGAATCGAGACACATACATACATACATACATACATGTATATAGGCCAAGAACAGAGGCAGTGGGTTTCTAACGTTTTGAGCTGTGTCTGTACAATGTTTACCGCAAATAGTATTGAAGTCAAACGCATACTTCATGATACTCCTGTCAGTTAGCTCATTTCAACTTGCACTTAATTGTTTCGTTGTTGCCTAACCATATTATTAATTATTAAAGTTAATAAATTATTAGTTATTTATTAACTAATTTTACGAGTTGATTATCAAAATTATTAAAGTTAGGCAATTTAGTAATAAAGTTAATAAAATAAAATTAGGTTTGTCCAATGCCATTGGCTTAAAATATAAGCAAATTTCAAACTAAGGGCCCATTTGGTTCAATTACATGAGGGTAATGTAATGTGATATGATGGGATAGTAATTACATGTGAGTTTGTTTGGTAGGATATAAATAATGATGTAATGATATTAATTTTTTATATTAAAAAAATAAAAATAGAAGTGAAATGACTTTATTGCCCTTAGCCCTAGAAGTGAATTTGTCAACATTTATTTTTATAAGGGTATTAATGTCTTTTTATATCTCATTACATCTATGTAAAGACCTTCACATGCAAAATGTTATATAATCCGGATTACCTCTACAGGATCATCTAAGTAATCCGGATAACATGTGAAATGTCTAACCGAACGCTCAAAACTTAGGTGAAGTGAAGTTTATTACCTTGACATAAGGGGTTGTAAACGAACCAAACGAGCCCTAAATGTTTCTCTTACCACATTAGTCCTCATATTCATGATTTAGGCTTTGTTTGGAGAGTGGAGAAAATAGGGGGAGAGGAATACTAAGAGGAAAAATAAGAAAGATGTCTAGGTTCTTTCTTGTTTTCTCCTCAAATTTCTTCTCCTCCCTATTTTTCCCTCATCCAAATCGAGGGTTAGTATGGACACTCACCCCGGAATCTCATCAATTCTTGGTTGATCATGTCAGCAAACAAGTTAGGTACAACACACAGGGCTCTTCTTTCCCAGATCCCCCAAATCTTCCTTCCAGTATGTCTTGGTCATGTGATGGCAACGTATGGCATTGTCTTTGAACTCCTTGAATCACTTTTGTTTCTCATCAAGCCTTCGATAAACTTTGTAGTGTCTTATCCATCTTTCATACAAATCCCACAGGCTCTCATCCAATGACAAATCCTTCTTGTCATAATCAAAGTATCTGGCCTCATTGAAAACCAAATTAAGCCAATGATAAGCTAGGCAAACCAACATGTTAAGAACTGAATAAAAATTGGAATCTAAAGAAAATAAAAATAAAATAAAAGATCTACCAAAGGATAGAGCAACCAAAGCCTTCCTGTAAGACACCTCATGATATCTTTCTTGGCTTTGTGTGCAACACCGGAGGAAACAGGGAGGAGGAAGACTCAAGTGGAGGAAAATAAAGCTCCACGCCGCGGCTTAAAGCAGAGCCACTGCGGCGAGAGCGTGTCCAGTGGCATTGTTTCAGCTGAAATTGGTGGAGCCGCGGCAAGAGGTCCTGAAGCCACGGCAAGATTCGGGATTTTTGTTTAAATCTAGATCATTTCAGACTATCAGGAAAGAAAGAAATGAAGGAGAACCAAGGGAGCTCTACTAGGGTTTGAGTTTTCTAGCATCTAGGAGCGATTTTCGGACCTTGGAAGCTTAGATTCAAGTTGGTAAGTGATTTCTACTCCTCTCTCTCCATTTTCTTCGGTTGAAATTTGAGATTTTTTGGTTATATGTCAAGATTTCCAGTTTGGGACGAAATCCACCTATTGAAATGGATGAAATAGGGTTAATGAAGCATGTTGTTGTGTTCTTGTTGCTTAGGTGTGAGTTTTCAAGGAATTATATGTGTTTAGAGCTTAACCCTAGGTTGTTCTTGGTTGAGAGTATGAGAAATCTGAGTTGTATGGAATTGTGTGATGTTTGAATGGTTGCTAGGAACTTATTGATGCATGAAAGGGGTGTTGGAACCTTGAGTTAGGTTAAAACCGTTGAATTGTGATGTTTGGATATTTAGTATATGTGGTTAATTGAGGTATTATGGTATTGTTAAGGTTGTTTGGTTACTCGGAGAAGGCTAGTCATGGGATTGGCGTTCAAGAAAGCTTGTGGAACTCGTGTGAGTGTGGTATTGACAACCTGAGATAACCGGGTGTTTATTTATATTGTATTGTATGATAGTATATATATTTGTATATATATGGATATTTCTTTCATACCACGATATTGATATGTTTGTGTGTACAGTTTTCTATTTATATATCGTGGTATACACATAGTTAAATGATGATTATGATGATGATATTGATATGACATGACATGATGCATACATGACATTGTGATATGATGATGATGACTATATGATGATACATGAGCATCACCACATGACATTGTGAGATTGTGATATATGATGGATTGGGTGGTGATGACGATACGCCATGATATGTGATGATATGAAATATAATGATATGAGATATGATTAGGGAGGATAAAGATGGGATCCCTATCACTAAATCCTCCACTATGGCCAGGGGAGCCAGACGGTAGTAGACTGCATCTTCCCTAAATCACCACCAATTCAAGATGGTCGAGAGGAAGGAGAGCCACAATTTGAGCAGTAGTGTAACCTTTGGCCGGGTTGCATTAGTGTAAAGTGAGCTTGGTAATGTCCCGGAATCAGTCTTTACCGACTGTTGGAAGGAAGTTACCTAGATGAAATGTCCTGTTATGATGATAGCCCGTGGTTCTAGCTGTGTGCAATGGAGACATGCATTCCATTCATTTCACATTTCACATTGTCTCACGCCCCTCTCCCATGAACTAACCTTTCAAGTGACAGTTCTGGCACTAATCCGGAGAAGATGCAGGAGTAGCTACATACATGGGAATAGTCTATGTAGTATTTATAAATTGGATAATGTATCTTGTGCCAAGTAGGATAGAAGGTTTTGTGTTGAATGTATGACATTAACGAGATTGTTATGGATGGATATATGTATAATTATGTATGTTATGTGTATGTGTTATATGAGGAAGTTAGAATTATGCCTGATTGGTATGTTTTAGGGCTTGTAGCCCGTTTGTCAAGTAGGGGTTCCAAGGGGTCAAATCTCAGAGGAGTAGTTTCTTTGGAAGAAACTTCTTTAGACAAGTTGGTCTAGGGGTTTTGGACCGGTATAAATAGTCTTTGAGTGGCCATTTGCCATTGATGGCAATTGGAGGCGGTTAGTGGTGAGTTTTGGTTAATAAGTGATGAAAACGGTATCAAGGGTCCAGAATCTCCATACGGAGTTGGTTTGAGGTGAAAGTAGTGTCTATGGTTAGATTGGGATTAGATTGACTTGTAGGAGTTAGAACCAAGTAAATCGGAGGTCAGAGCATAAAGTTATGCATGTCAGAAGTCTGCCCCTGGTGTTGAGTTTTTGCTGATATGGAAATCAACAGAGGGTGCCGCGACTCCAGAGTCCAGGCCACGGCCCCAGAGGAGGCAGAAGCACATGCAAAATAGGGGAGGCTAGAGCTACAGTGGTACTGTAGTGGCCACGGCCCCAGCCCAGTTCTTAGTGTTTTTGGGGTTTGTTTCTGCTGTTCTGAAGTTCTGGAAAGTTGTTGTAAGATGTCGGGGTTGAGTTTGGTTGGTTTTTGAAGTTTTGGCCAGGTCAAGAGGTGTCAGGAGGTAAGGTGTTACACTTCTTCTCTAAACATCTCCCTCACTCTTACTCCAATTTAGAACCACCTCCTCCCCAACATCCTTCTCCATTTGTCTTCCAACCCCTCCCTCACTGCTCCCCAAACTCCCTTCACAACACTCACCTAAATCCAATATATACATATATATATATATCTCTTTTCTTCTTCATCTACCATATAAATACAATATATTCTTTCAAATGAGGATCACTACCATGATCTGTTATGCTTCAAATAAACACACCTAGTTTACTTTTCTTGAAAAATCTCATACTTTCTTGTAAATTTATGGCTTAAAAACTCCTTCCCTCTTATTATCATGCTTAGGCCAAGATTAGAACAGCAAAGAGAGAAGGAGAAGATTCAAGAAAACTAACTTAAACTACTTAGAAACTATGCTAGGATACTTACAAATTGAAAGGAACTTGCTTACCAATTTATTTGAAATTTTCTTCTCCTTTTTCTCCTCTTTTTCCTTCACCTTCACGTGCTGCTCTCTCCCTCTCAAAATGGCAGACTTCACTTCCTCATTTCCTTGCTAAATGGTAGGCCAAATCTTGGGAAGGAAGGGAGTATATATAAATTTCATGAACCAATGAAAATTTGCCACTTAATGTCTTAATTTTTCTTGCTTTTTCATGAAAAATAATAAACTAAGGCTATTTTGACATGTGCAGCTTGTGGAGCACGAAATGGGGAGTATTTTGATCCAAAAATTTTAGATATTTACTTATCCAGATATATCCTGAACCGGTCTGGACAAATAAAGTTACTTTAGCAGTATATTTTACTATTATTAGAATACTAATTATAATCATATTGGGATATAAAATTACCATAATATACTTATCCCAATTGGTCCAAATATAAGACCCACACATTTTTCCTGAATAAATACTGCTTCTTCCTGCAGTCCAGACTGATATTTATCGGGTAAGATATTAATATTAAATCATAATTACCTAATAAATATTATTTTGATCTTAATAAATTTCATACTATATTCCAATGGTCTTAGCTCATTGAGAGCTTTATTTTGACTATAATTTTTCATATATATAAAAATACCCTTAACCTAGGATAAATTTATAATTTTTAAAACTTTCAGATCATTAGGTGTAATTTACCCAAAAATTTATATTTTATTCAATTCTCACTGCACCCACCGCCTTTAACTTTTTTTTTCTTTCCTTTCCTTTTTTTTTCTTTTTTTTTTTTCAGGGGTAAAATAGTTATTTTCTCATTTTTTCTTCTGACCAAGATAATTGACCTCTTTACCTTATATCATGTAAAATGACATATATCCATTTTTGTAAATTTCTTATAGATTTTAAAATATTAAGCCTTAAAAATTTAAGAAAATTTTCAGGATATTACAGTTACACTAGAGTTTGGATCGTGGCTCTCCTTCCCTTGGACCATCTCAAATTAATGGTGATTTAGGGAAGGTGCATCCTCAAATCCACTGCCACCTGGCTTTCCCAAGAAGAGGATTTAGTGACAGGGATATTTCATCATATCATATTATCCTCTGCCACTTGGCTTTCCCATGGAAAGGATTTAGCGACAGGGATCTTTATCATATCATTATCTCATATCATATCATATCATCACCTCATCATCAATCTCTCACTATGTAATCATATGGTGATGATGTCAATGTTATGCTAACATGCCTCTACATATATATATACATCATTATCATCACATTCATCGTATGGACATGCTAGCATGCAATGGTATGGGATGCTACCCATCACAATATATATACAATCATCATGCATCAGCTAGCCGTGCATACCACGATATATAGTAAAAATCATACACATACACAATCAATATCATGGTATGAAAAGGAACATGTATATATACATCAATATACATACTGTCATACTACACAACCAATATAATACAAACAAACAACTGGTTACCTTAGGTTGTCAATACCCCACACGTGAGTTCCACGAACTTCTTGAATTATCCAACACGCGTGAACCCCTCTCGGTTAACCAAACAACCTTCATAATAACACAATTCTTCCATTAACACAATATACCATTAGCCACATATCACAATTCAACCACTTTAGGCCTAACCCAAGGTTCCAACTCCCCTTTCATGCATTAATAAACTCTTAGGGATCATTCAAACACTACTCAAACACATACACTTCGGATTCCCAAGAGCTATAACTGAAAACAACCTAGAGTTAAGCTCTAAACACATATAATCCCTTCAAAACTTACACCCAAGCAACAAGAATAGCAAAACACACTTCATTAACCCCATTTCATCCATTTCAATCAGTGGATTCCATCTCAAACCAGAAATCCAATCTCAAAACCGAAAATCCCAAATTCCAACCAAACAAAATAGAGAGGGAGGAGTAAAGAACAATTACCCACTTAAATCCAAGCTCTTGAGATCCGAAAATCATTCACAATGACCAATAGCAAACCCTAGCATTGCTTCTCGTCGCTCCCTCCATTTTCTTTCTTTCCGATCGTTTGAAATAATCCGGATTTAAACAAAAATCCTGAATCTCGCCGCGGCCTCAACATACCTCGCCGCGGCTCCACCATGTTCAGCTGAAACAACGCCACTGGAATGGTTCTCACCGCGGCGGCCCTGCTTCTCATTGCGGCGTGGAGCTCTTCCAGACTCCACTTGAGCCTTCCTCCGTCATGTTTCCTTCGATCCTGAACACAACGCCAAGAAAGATATCATGAGGGGTGTTACACATGAGGTAAGCCTTGAATCCATCACCCATCAACTATTTCCATATGGCTTCTTTAATTGGTATCGTAAATGCTTGTAGGAGCTACATGTTCTACATGTCTAAGTGCTTCCTTTCCTTTGTTGAATGTCAGGATGTAGAATTGTGCTGAGCTGTGATGTGTTATTAACTTGTATTGTATCACTTACTGTACACAATCTAACAGTCATTAAACTCATTTCTATTTGGTTGCAAGTCATTTATATCCTGTTAAAGTATTGTATGTGTCAATCTTGGTACTATTTGATTATATGGAGATCCACACACACACACACAAATAATAGTGGTCTAGGAACGTGAAGATCTTTGAATGAAAGTTTTAGTGAAATCTTGACCTCCTTATAATTAGAATTAATTTTTTATATAATTAATATTATTTTATAGATTGATTCCACTTTTGAATTGGAGATAAAATTTTACCTTATATTTTATATATTGATAAGAATAAAAAATTTCCTAGCTAATTAAGATTCACCTTGAAAGATCTATAAATAGAAGGCCATCATGAGGTTCAACTTCAATACATATATGAGAAACATAACGTCTTGCACATAGAGTGAAAACAAGGATCAGAAAGTGAAAGTCTCCTGAGTTATTTTGTTACGGCGAGCAGGTAAATTTTCCAATCTTTCCCTATTTAAATTCTATTTTTTGCAACTTTAAATTTTGTCTTAATTTGCTAAATTGATATTAGAATTCGGGTTATACTGGAAAATTTTTGAATTTCTCATATATATATATATGAATATTTTGACCATACGATGTTAATAATAATATTTATTATTTTTTGGTGCTTTGATGTATTAGGGCTACACCTCTCCTCTGGTTATTAATGATGAGACGCTATAGAGAAGTAGAAACAACAATTAGAAATTAAAGTTCGAACACTAATTGACAATTACTCCCTCCGTTCGCTATATAGTGCACTGTTCTGAGAAATTCATGTTTCAAAATATAGTGTATTGCACGGATTACATTGTGTTTTTTTTATTGTATTTTCAGTATTGCCCCTAATAAATAAGCTTATATATTATACAGTTATCAATGTATTTAATGAAAAATCTTTAATAGTTTGGTTAAATCATAAATGAATGAAGGAGAATTTTTCCAAAAACTTCACTTTTCACAATTATCAATGACTCATGGGAATTCAAAAAAAAGAATGAAGGAGAGAATGGATACAATTTATTAATGTAGGAAGTATTATTAAATAAGGGTAATTTGGAAAATAATGAAAAAAAATTTCGGTTACTAATCATTGTCTTGGTATGTGTGTGGTAGTTAAAAGTGCACTATAAACTGGAACAGGGGGAGTATCATTATCAAGGACACTTTTGTAATAATCTAACAAAGTAACCCAGTAATAGATGACAGCTGTTTATGGATTTTCTGCGAAGCAATTATGAATAGGGAGATGTATGAAAAGGATATAGACCTCGATGAGATTTAAACCAAATGAGAATTTGGAAGCAATTTTCCTTCCCTCCTTAGATGGGAGGGAGAAGAAAGGAATAGATGAAAATTGCTCCACTCTCCTGTTTGGTTTGGAAAAAATAGGAGGAAATGTTTTTCTTCTCCCCTTCCAAATCCTTCAAACCAAATAGGGAGTTAAGGGAAAACCAGAAATTAGGAAAAAAGAAAAACTTTTTTTGGGAGTGCAGGAGTTTTTTTTTACCTTAATATTAAAATGAGTTATTATTTTAATGCTGTGTAACAGTGAATCCCCCGGAGCTGGAAACCATGATGAATAAATAAGATGAGTATTTTTAATTAGTTGTTGTTGTTATTATTATTATTATTATTATCAATAAATTTATTAAAGTAAAATTGTCTATCGATGCTTTGGGTCTATTTGATAGTATTTTCTATTTTATTATTCTCAAAAATAGTTTCAAAAATGTTTTTGAGAACAAGTTTTGGAAATAAGAAAATTAAAAAATCTGCTTAAATAATTGTTCTCAAAATCATAATTAGTAAGTATTAGATGAGTTATTCAAAATTTATAACTTTACGATTAATGAGGTGGGTATTTTTCACTTTTTCTTATGTTTTCTAAAACAAAAACTATAAAACACCTTAAAGATGTTTTGAGAGTTTTTTGTTATTTTGTTTTTCTGTTTTCCAAAATATTTTATAAAAACCAGATTTACCAAACAAATGTTTTTATTTTTTTATTTTCAAAAATAAAAAAACTATTTCCAGAACAACTACCAAACATGCCTTTTTTCTCTAGCGACCCTCCAGTGTAGATGGACTCATCACATGTGCTACCCACCATATGGGTTTCATGCTTAGAAGATGAACTCATCTTATACTTTATATTAAAATTGGGTGGTTCAAATTTTATTTTGTTTTGTTCTTATAGGTTGACTTTTCATGATTTTATATAAATCCAGGTAAGTTCTTTTAAATAATTTAATGATAAAAGTTTTGTTATACAAATTCTATTCCTTTTACAAAAAAAAACTAAAATAAATAAAAATTTACAACAACCCAATATGATTTTTAATTTTATTAATATCAATGCATTCAAAATATTATCAATAAATAGTCCAAAAATTCTATTTATATAATATAGTAGTAATTGATAAACTGGGAGTATACATTGTAAATTTCGTATAGATAAGTTGTGAATCTAAAATTCAAATTGCAAATTCTTAGAACTCTTACTAATTTGAATTTCAACCTTCTATGTTGAAAAAGCTAGTTACGAGTTTAAATTCAAACATTTCATATAAAAAACTGGAAGATTGAGTTGCAAATTTCATACAAACAAAATGCAAATATGGGAGTCCAACTTGCAAATGGAGTGTAAATATGAGGGTATTTTTGTAATTTCACCATTTTTTAACTTTAAAACTACTGATCTATTTTTTTTTAAACAATTGATCCTATTTTATAATAAACTTGTTATTTTGATCCTAAGGTTTGATTTTTCCTAAAAACCAATGGATACATAAATAGTTTCGGCTAGGTTTGGCAACCATTCAGCGAAAATATATGTAAAGATACTAAATTATATATTTTAAAATAAAATAATAATGTTTGACGCAAGGAAAGAAAAATTATGCTTATAAAAGAATAATTGGTAAAAAAAATGAGTTAGTGAAAAAGTTATTCTTCTTTTTTTTTCAAAAAGCTGTTAAAAATAGTATATGAAAGCAACCGGTGCCCAGAAATGTATGATAACACACTGTCCTTAAGGTGTTATTCGCCCCCACTAAGTTTGCTGCAGGGATCCGACGAATTACCTCTAGGAGTTATTGTAAGCACCAAAGATATCTGACAGCAACTTTAGATACCTTGAAATACAGAACAAAACAGAGAGATTGTAAGCAAAAGAAGAGAGCGTGAGGGATTCTTTTAGTCTCTAGTCTGATCATTTTATAATAGTGAAAAATAGAAAATTGAAACGTTGTTAATGAACCTGTTCGTTTCTGAACATTGTATTTGAAACGTTATTGTTAAATTGAAACAGAATATCAAATAACATGTTATTTCAGAATGTACCGTTTCAGAACGTTGTTATTTGAAATTCTATTTTTGAAAAAAAAATGATTAATTAAAAAATATTAATCTCAAATTCATACTAGACCAGATCTCCACTGTTAGATCAATCCAATGATCACAACGCGTCACGTGCCAAGTGTTAAGTGCTTTAAATATTAAATAAATAATATTTAAATCTACTTAACATTTTTCCCTCAATATTTATTTTTTAACATACTTTGTCTTCTCTCTCTTATATTAACTTCATAAGCCTTACTCACATCCAATGTGGGACTCTAGTTTTCAAACTATCTCTAACAATCCCCCACTTAGTTTGAAAAGCTAAATGTTCTCTATAAATATAAGAATATGCATAATATCAGGTGTCTCTTAACTTGAACCTGTTAATAGTGTAAGTACTTTAAAATATTAACAAATAGATAGTTGCTTAACTGCATTGAACCACAACTTTAGTGTTAATGCTAGAAATACCACACATATATTCTTATATTGATTTCGTTCTACATAGACTTCCTGCACTTTTATGACCATGTGCTCATCCTAGGCTTTTCATGAACATTTCAAGAATTACCCCTGAATTCTTATAAGAAGCGGCACCACTTCTTATGTTCATATAGGTGGATTTTCATTAAGCCTTAATTGCTCATGCTTCCTTGAATCCATTAAGAGTTTAACTCACCCTGAACACTCAAGTTCTTCTTATATGCACTAGTCACGGAATGGTTAAATGTCTACTCTAGTGCTCAGTCACTTATTAATAACTTGTTATTACCCATTGAACCTTTAAACTAGATTTGATCTAGTTAAATGTTGGGTTTCCATTACTGGTGGCTAATGTTTACGGGGTTCAATCTCATTCCTCTTGATGTTTTGTTAACCAATTCTTTATTGAGTCTTTTTGTAAAAGGATTAGCCAAGTTTTCATTTGTTTTTACATATTGAATTGTAATTACTCCATCAAAAATTAATTGCCTCACATATTCATGCCTTAGGCTTATATGTCTAGATTTACTATTGTAAATTTTGTTAAATACCCTAAGCATTGTAGCCTCACTATCACAATGTAAAGAGATGGCTAGCATCAGCTGTGGCCACAACTTTATTTCCAATAATAAATTCCTCAACCACTCTTCCTCTTTACATGCAGATGCTAAGGCAATAAATTCTGATTCCATTGTAGAATGACTTATACAAGTCTGTTTCTTTGATGCCCAGGAGATTGCTCCTCCTGCCAGGGTAAATATCCACCCTGAAGTTGACTTACTATCACCTGCACCAGTTATCCAACTAGCATCCGTGTAACCTTCCAAAACTACTGGAAATTTATTGTAAAGCAGTCCTAAATTAATTGTTTTCTTTAGATATCCTAGGACCCTTATAATTCCTTTCCAGTGTTCTATTCCTGGATTACTAGTATATCTTGAAAGTTTGCATACTGCAAAAACTATATCAGGTCTAGTACAATGTATTGCATACATCAAACTCCGAATAGCACTAGCATATTCTAGTTGAGCCACTGATCTATTATTATTTTGTGTTAAATGATGTGATGAATCAAAGGGGGTATTTGCCTCTTTTATTTTTAAATATTGAAACTTGTTCAAAATTTTACTAACATAGTTAGATTGATCTAGAGAAAAACCTCCAGTATGTCTCTTAACTTTGATCCCTAAAATAGTAACCACTTCTCCAAGATCTTTCATCTTAAATTGTGAGGATAAAAACTTTTTAGTCTCATTTATTGCAACCATACTAATTCCAAAGATAAGCATGTCACCTACATATAAAAAAATACTAACTCCATACTCACCAGTGAACTTTAGATAAACAGACTTATTTGCATTGTTATGTTTAAAACCATGAGACAACACAACATAATCAAACTTTTCATGCCACTGCTTAGGAGCCTGTTTTAAACCATACAAAGATCTAGTTAATTTGCAAGCTTTCTTTTCATTTCCAAGAAGTACAAAGCCTTCTGGTTGTTCAATATAAACTTCTTCTTCTAATTCACCATTTGAAAATGTTGCTTTAACATCCATTTGATGCACAAACAAATTATTAATGGATGCTAAAGCAAATAAAACTCTAATAGAAGTAACTCTAGCAACTGATGCATATGTATCAAAATAATCAATTCCTTCTTTTTGTTTAAAACTTTTAGCAACCAAACTAGCTTTAAATGTTTGAATAGAGCCATTAGTATTATATTTCTATCTAAAACCCCATTTGCAACTAATAAGTTTTGACCCTTCAGGAAAATCAACTAATTCCCAAGTTTTATTACAACAATGAATCCATTTCATCATTTATAGCTTCTTTCTAGAACTTGAGTCTCTAGACATCAATACTTTCGTATATGTTTTAGGATCTTCTTCAATACTTAAAAGAATAGGAATTTGTCTTAACACTGATTCTCTATCACCTTCAACTAAAAAGACTATTGCTTGAGAATTAATAAAATTAGAATCTAAATATTTTCCTTTCCTTGCTCTCTGACTTCTTCTACGTTCAAATTCAGAATGAGGTACTACTAATTCATTTCTTACAAATGTAAACTCTTCATGCTCTTTATTTTGAAACAAATCAGTTTGTACTGAATCATAAGCAAATTTTCCTTCAAAAAATTCAACATCTCGTGATTCAATAATTACATTAGAATCAATATCTAAGAGCCTATAGGCTTTTGAATTTTCTACATATCCTACAAATATACTTTTCAAAGCTCTTGGTCCTAATTTAGTTCTTTTATGTTCTGGAACTTTGTAAAATACAAGATATTCCGAAACTCTTAAATAATTTAAATTCGGTTTTCTACCTTTGCATAACTCATAAGGAGTGCATTTTATTGATTTTAAAATAACTCTATTAAGAATATGGTTAGCAGTTAACAAAGCCTCACCCCACAAATTCATGAGAGTTTTTGCATTCAGAATCATTGCATTTACCATTTCTACTAAAGTTTTATTTTTTTCTTTTTGCTAAACCATTTTGTTAAGGTGTATAAAGAGCACTCATTTGGTGAATAATACCATTATTTTCAAAAAATTGTGACAAATCTGTAGAAAAATATTCTTCTCCTCTATCACTTCTTAAAATCTTTATCTTCTTTTCTTTTTGGTTTTCTATAACATTCTTGAAGTTTAAAAACATCTCAAGAGCTTGATCTTTTATCTTCATCAAATAAACATAAGTAAATCTTGAAAAATCATCTATAAAAGTTATAAAATATATGTTTTCCCCTCTTGTTAAAATATCATTTAACTCACAGATATAAGAATGAATAAGTTCTAAAATTTCTGAACTTCTTTGAATAGAAGAAAAATGTTTTCTTACTGTTTTAGCTTGTACACAAATTTCATATTTGTTATTCTTATTATTTTCACAGGAGATTAATCCATTTTTAGACATATGTGCTATTGTTCTATAATTAACATGTCATAATCTATCATGCTACAAAGTAAAAGATTGATCAAGCATATAAACAGAAACTGAATCATTCTTATTAATGCTTAACTTGAACATTCCATCAGAAACATAACACTTGCCCACAAATACCCCATTTTCAGAGATAATAATCTTATCAGCCCCTAAAACAGCTTTTAGCCCCTTTCTAGACAAAACACTTGCAAACACAAGATTCTTTCTAATTTCAAGAACATGAAGTACATTATGCAGAATCATCTTCTTTCTACAAGTAAACTGTAACTCAACACTGCCTCTTACAAGTGCATTTGATGTGCTTCCATTGCCCATAATTACATGCTGCTCTTATTGAGCAATTTCATAATTCTTGAATAGATTCCTATCATGGCATACATGAACTGTTGCTCCAGAATCATACCACCAGTCAAACAACTTTACAGCAGCAACCATATTTAATTCTGAAATCATACCAATGTGCATATCAGAAACCATGGCAATAATTTCATCACATTCTATATCCACCATGTTTGCACTATTGGTAGTTTCATTCCTTGGCTTTTTCTTATATCTGCAATCCTTTTTAAGATGTCATTTCTTTCCACAAACAAAACAAGATTTTTAAGTCTTGAATTGTTTTCCAGAACTGAAACTAGTGGGCTCAGGGTTCTTCCTCTTGTTGTTGTTATTTCCAGGAAAATTCTGATTTTTATGACATACAGTAGCCACATAGTTAACTTTGGTTTGAGATTCTGAATGCTTCTTTTGTAAGACACGAGTTTCTTGTTCAATCCTTAAATGTTTCATAATCTGATCCAAAGTAAAACTTTCTGTGGTGTGTGGCAACTTTTTCCTGAATTCATGCCAGGTATGAGGTAATTTTGAAATAATGGCACCTACTTGCACTGACTTTGGAATGTCCACCTTAATATCTTTTAGTTTAGAAACTATAATCTATAAATCATGAACTTGATATAAAATATTAATAGCATCTTGCAATTTGTAATCAAAATACTGCATAATCAGAAACTTATCTGTTCCTTGCTTTTCTGTGTTGTAATTGGCCTTCAATGCATCCCAAATCTCTTTTGGTGATAAGAAGGATGAGTAGAGATCATACAATTGGTTTGACAGTGTGTTCAGAATATGGCCATGACACAGCACTTCATCTTCTACCCTCTTCTTGCGTCTAGCCTTAACTTCTTCTCTTTCATCATCGCTCGGTTCAACAAGAGGCTCCAGACTAGGATCAAGCAGATACAAAATTTTCATGGCAGTAAGCAAAAACATCATTTTGTCTTTCCACCTATTGAAATTCATTCCATCAAAACGATCCAATTTGATGAACTCCTGGTTCATGACCTTGAATGCTGATTCCTGGGTGGTCTCCATGATCAATCAAAATAAAATAACACCTTAAGACTGTTAAAAATAGTATTTGAAAACAACCGATGCCCAGAACCTATGATAACACACTGTCCTTGAGGTGTTATTCGCCCCTACTAGGTTTGCTGTAGGAATCCAACGAATCACCCCTAGGAGTTATTCTAAACACCAAAGATATTTGACAGCAACTTCAGATACTTTGAAACACAAAACGAAACAGAGAGATTGTAAGCAAGAGAAGAGAACGTGAGGGATTCTTTTAGTCTCTAGTCTGATCCTTTTATAATAATGGAAAATAGAAAATTGAAACATTGTTAATGAACCTGTTCGTTTCTGAACATTATATTTGAAACGTTGTTGTCAAATTGAAACAGAATATCAAATAACATGTTGTTGCAGAATGTACCATTTTAAAACGTTGTTATTTGAAATTATGTTTTTTGAAAAAAAATGATTAGTTAAAAAATATTAATCTCAAATTCATACCAGACCAGATCTCTACCGTTAAATCAATCCAATGATCACGACGCGTCACGTACAAAGTGCTAAGTGTTTTAAATATTAAATAAATAATATTTAAATCTACTTAACATTTTTCTCTTAATAATTATTTTTTAATATGCTTTATCTTCTCTCTTTTATATTAACTTCATAAACTTTACTCCCATCCAATGTGAGACTCTAGTTTTCAAACTATCTCTAACAAAAGTTACAATTTTTTTCTACAATGTGTTTCGAGTGTTTCAGGTAGGTGATGATTGGAGTAACAGAAAATGGAGTAAGCTTACAGGGGGAAGAAGTGCTCCGCTACGCTTGCTACCGCGTGTTTGTCTGTAGAATAAGATGTAGGTCTTTGTCCAAATTTAATTTGGATCATCGAAATTTAAAGTTTGTAATTTTTAATTTTTAAGTAATGAATTCATTTTTTTAAAAATGTTATATGTAGAAAATCATTTTTATGTATTACAACATATTAAAAATATAAAATTAAATTAAATTAAATAATTGGTAATTAATTAATTCCACTTCTCTCGGTCCAAATTTCTTCACTTTACCATCGTTCATTCATTGTTGCAACGTTAGCATCAAATTTAAAAAAAAAAAAAACAAAAATAAATTTTCTGCACTCCACTAAGGGGTATAGTTGTGAGATTCAAATATGGTGCCCCTCCACGAGTTTGGCATGACAAAATCTGCTAGCTAGTGAGATAACAAAATTATTAATTGTAAGTCTTGATCAAAATATCAAACCTCGAGGAGGTTGTTATTCTTTTTAGAGGATTAAGGAGGTTGATTTTTAATTTTGAAAAGTTAGGAATGTTATATGTAAATGATTTAAAGTTTTATGGCAAAAAAAAATATTTTTTTGATCGAAAACAAAAAAAGATTCAAAGTTTACCAAGTTATATACATTTTAGTCATAAATTAATATTATAGATCAATATATACTAAATAAAATTTATAATAAGCCATACATTTTGTAGGTGATAAACAGTATAATTTAGTTCGCATACTCTATATAATATATTAAAAAAAAGTTAGTTGTATGTGTGCATGCGAGAATTTATATTTTAAGTTATTTTATAATAAAATCCTTGGACTTTATAATTTGTAGCCTGGGTCTTGGGCCAATTTTAAAATGAATAAATTAGTTGATGTGACCCTTTAAGATCAATATTTTTAGAACCCAAAAAATTGAGTTGTCTGCAAAATGGAAGTACGAATCCAAAGGGAATAGATGATTAAAACTTTGAAATCTAATAAAATATGGGGACTCTAAGAACTCTAGAGAGGGACGCCACAAAAAAGAGATCAATTCTCTTAATAAGTCAAAATTTGTATTCTAAGAAGAATACAAAGAACTAGTGAAACTCATTATATAAAAGAACTCAGAATATTATTAATTTAAAGAAAAGTAACTCTATAAAGGTCTATAAATAAGAAAAGAAAACTAAATTATAATAAAATCTCTAAGAGCTATTAAATAACGATAAGCTCTATTAAATAAATTTTAAATTAAATTAAATTAAATTAAATCTAAACCTATAATTGGTCTATTTAAATACAAACAAGAAACCACAAAATTATCCTAATCCTAATTTAAGTCAAATCAAATCAATTAAAATTAAAATAAAATAAATATGAAAAATTATCCTAAAAATAATTAATTGAGATACCCCATTAAGAAAACTTTTATATTATTGGGCCTTGATTTGGTAATTGGACCTCACTTGAAACTTGAGTTTGAATCAGAATTATTATTCTTTTTTCAACAATAGGATTGAAGCCTCTTGTTCCTCAAACATGAGCTCATCTTCCTGTAATTTTTGGATCAAGCATTCTAATGCTTCCTTCATAACTTTAGCTCGGTTTTTGGACCTCTAATAACTTGTAATGGATCATTTGAGATATTGGATCTCTATTGTTGGATTTGTAGGTTATGACTTGGGTGCTCTCCATCACTAATTCTTGTCAATTCTTTTCTTTTTACATTATAGACATATTGGTTGGCTACATTTTTTTTAAAGTATATTTTTAAAAGGGTTGGCAAGTTTTGTTAAGTTTAATATAATATAAGTTTTGATGATGACAAATGTAGGATAATAAGGAACAAATGCATCATATGTGTCTAACATATATAATGTTTCTTAAATAAATAAAATGTGCATTAGCATGTATCTAATTATGTTTATAATGTATATATTATGCTATGCACTAATATATCCACTATGCTTTTATGGTTTATAATATAAATTGGACTAAGAACTTGATTTGTAAATATAATATATCAAGTGTAGAATTATTCAAATAAGAAGAATGGACATTAGAATAAAGAGCTGAGAATAACATAATGTTTTATTCAAAAAAAAAGAAGAGAAATGATGCTCATAGAATTGGAGATCAGAAGGGAGCATGCCAAGAAGGAAATGACCAAGTGAAAGTCGAGCTCACGTATTGAGAACCTAATTATTAGGTATATTTTGTTTTCACTTAAGTTTTAAAGTGGTTTTAATATTTAAAATTTACTTAATCTTATTACCATATATTTTAAAGAAGTTAGATTAAGTAAGTCTATTGTTAGCACATGTTAGAATTAAGAAATATTGACTAATAGACGAATTTTGCTTATATTTCATGTTCATTTTGTGCAAAATTTGAACTTTGTTCGATAAAATTCTAATATGAAAAGGTTTTATCTTTGATAAACGAATTTCAATTTTGAAATTTGAATTTCATGCTAAGTACCATTAATAATTGTGTGCAAAATTCGTATGAAACTTAATCAAAACTTGAATGTTGGTGAAGTTTAATGAGAGTTCAAAGTCACCCTCTCTGACAGATGAACTTTGAACTTTAAAGTGCGAATTTTAAAAAGAGAACTTGTCAGTCTCATTAGAGGATACCTTCGACAGACGAACTTTAAAGTTCAACAGTCAAATTTCGAAGGGAGAATTTGTGTACCATGTTAAACAAGCCTCTAATAGACAAATTTCAACTTCTGAAATTCGAATTTTGAGTGCTCTGTGAAAACTTGAGACAACTGTTTAAACTTCAACAGACACACTTCCAATATGAAAATTCACATGAATAAACATGAGTTAACTTTGGCAAACTTGAAATTCTAATTTCACTCTGTGACAAACAAATTTTTGAAGTTTAACATTAAACATATAACTATACTGTCTCTGCAAAGTTCGTTTGTTGAGCCTCAAAATTCAAATTTTGGAAAAACAAACGCATTTAATACGATTGGTAAATAGCTCTTTGTGTAGAGTAATAGCTAGAACTTGCATCTAACAGATAGATTTTGTGTCTAAAGTCTAGTTAAACCACAAATTTATAAATAGAACCTTATTTGCATTTATGAGTAACAATCTTAAGTTATGCCAAAATACTGCAGTAATTTATAAAATATTTCTGTATCAGCATTCTTTGAAAAACCCACCTCTATAGAGTGGGTTTTCAATGTATCACCTGCTCTTAAAGAGATTTTCAATATTGTAATCATTCCTTGTACAATTTTTTGATAGAATCTTAGTGTAAGGAAATACTAAGTGATATTACACATCTTGTAAGGGTATGAGGAGAGTAGCTTCACAAGTGCCTATTGAAACTTGTGGAATGTACTGAGACTTCACAAGTGACCGAATCAAATCTTTGAGATATAGTGAAAAATCTCAAATGGTGACTTGGGGATTGGATGTAGGTCAAGTGGTTTCGCCTGAACCAGTATAAATTCTTGTGTTTTGCTCTTTATCTTCTGTTGAATCAAGTGTTTTGATGATTCTAAACCAATCTTTAAGAGCTTAGAGAGAAGATATCAAAGGTGCACAAAAGATCTCAAGTGAAGAAATTCAAGAAAAACTAGCACAAGAATAAATGTAGAATCTCTAACAGTGTTTAAATTGAGTAAAAGACTTTGATTTGGCAAAAAGATGTTTTAAAACTATGATTCTATGTTAATTCATGAAATATTTGAAAAACACCCATCAACAGACGAAGTTTGAAAGGTTAATACTGATATGTTGTTTTAAAAATTTGAATTTTGGTTTTGGAAATTCGAATTTCGAATTGAAAATGAACAAGGTTGAAAAGAGCTTTCTCTGATAGAAAAACTTTGACTGCAAAAATTTGAACTTTGAAACAAGTCTGATAAGAACCTTCTCTGATAGATGAACTTCAGCTTTTGAAAATTTGAATTTCTGACAAAACACAATTCATGAAAAATGAAAAATTTGTCTGAGGATATGTCAAAGTTCATCTAAAAATAAAGTTTAAAAAGAGTTCCAAGATAGCCCACTGACAGATGAACTTTGATATTGAAAATTTGAATTTTAGAAACAAAGCTTGCAAGTCTGTTACGACAATCTGTTGTCATATGAATATTGATATTTAGAAATTCGAATTTTGAACTAAGTCTGACAAGAGTTCTCTCTAACAGATAAACTTTGAATTTTGAAAATTTGAATTTTGAAAAGATGAACTATTATGCCTTATTAAGCTGCCCACTGACAGACGAATTTTGGGTACCAAAATTCGAACTTCAAAGGCACTGTACCAATTTGGGACTACTGTTCACACATTTAAAACGAACTTTTTAACTCGAAAATTCATATGTTCCAACACAGAAAAATTTGTCAATGATGAAAATTCAAACTTTGCTTTACAACAGACAAACTTTAAATTTAACGTTGAAGTCTTTAGCTTTTGGTCTCTATGAAATTTTTTTGTTGACTAACCAAAATTTGAACTTTGAATATCAGAAGCATTAAATGTGGTTGGTGAACCGATAGTTTTTCAGAGTAACCGTTGGGTAACTTCTCCACCGGATAGATTTTGTCTCTAACGTATAGTTAAGACCTAAATCTATTAATATAACATTATTTCAAGTTGTAGGTAATGATTTTAACATTGTATATACTGAAACTCTATCAAATTCTCAACTCAAAGTCTTTTACTCTCATACTTCAGTCTCCTGCACTTAAACTTTCATATACACTCTAAATTGGAGAGTTCATTCTTTATAATTAATCCTATCTTCATCTGGAAGAAAGATTTTCTTGTGAGGGAATATCACAAGAAATTTGGAAAGCACTTGGGTAGAGTGCAGATAGAGAACTTGTAAGCTCTAAGAACAGAGCATCAAAGCTGTACTAAGGCAATTGGAAGAAGCCCACTGAATTCTTGCAGGATAATTGAAAATCTCAAGTAGTTACTTGGGGACTGGACATAGGTCAAGATAGAGAAACCGAACCAGGATAAACATATGTGTCAATCCTTCTCCTTTACTGCTCTTACATTTGTTGAATCAAGAGTTTTGATGATTCCAAACCAGCATGCAAGAGCTTGGATTGAAGATATCAAAGGAGCTCAAAGTGTTTTAAGTGAAGGATTTCTAAGTAATTGCTGCTAGATCTACTGTAGGATCTTTAGCTTTAGTTATGAATGGGTAAAAGCTCTTGATTTGAGGAAAAGATGTTTTTAAACCTTGATTTTATGTTAAATCTTGACTTATTTGAAAGATACCCACAAACAGACGAAGTTTGAAAATTTAAACTGAACTGGCATGTTGGAAATTCGAACTTTGCCTTAGGAAATTCGAATTTCGGGCTAAAACTGAACAAGTCTGAAGAGATGTCTCTTTGTCAGATGAATTTTCTTCTCCAAAATTTGAATTTTCATCTAAGTCTGAAAGAAGCCTTTAGTGACAGACGAACTTCAGATCTTCAAAATTCGAATTTAAGATAAAATGCAGTTTGAGAAAACCAAAGAAATTCGTCTGAAATAATCTGAAATCAAGATGAAATTGAGTTTCAAAAATACTATCTGACAGACGAACTTTGGCTTTCCAACATTCAAATTTTCATATAAGTCTGACAATGGCTTCTTTGAAACAGACAAACTTTGAGTCTTCAAAATTCAAATTTTAGACAAAACACAACTTATGAAAATAGAAGAAATTCGTCTGAAACAATGTTAAAGTTCATTTGAGATCAAGAATAATTTAAGTTTCAAAACTGCTTTCTATCAGACGAACTTTGAACATTAAAATTCAAATTTCAGAAGCTAAGGTTGTAAGTCTGTTGGAATGAAATGTTGACATACGAATGACAGAGTTTTGTAACTTTGAATGTTGAAGTTAGTTTGAAAAGAATCTCTCTGACAGACGAACTTCACTCCTTCAAAATTTGAATTTCGAAGAAAGTGAACTACTGTGCCTCCTTGAACGTTCTACAAACAAACAAATTTTGGGGTTCCAAAATTCGAATTTTGAAGGCACTGTAGAAAATTGAAAACACTGTTCACTCTTAATCGAAAAAATTTCTTCTTGAAAATTCATATGTCACATTGTGAAAATATTTTGTAAGTTTCAAAATTCAAATTTCACTTCATGAACAGACGAACTTCGTGCTGTAACGTTGGAAGCTTTAACCTTCGGTTCCTTCAAAATTCGTCTGTTGACCAACCAAAATTCAAATTTCAGTATGTCAGAAACATTAAATGCGGTTGGTAAACGGATAGTTTTTCAGAGTAACCGTTGGATAACTTCCCCAACGGATAGATTTAGTCTCTAACGGATAGTTAAGGCCAAAATCTATAAATACAACATCATTTGAAGTTGTGGGTAACGAATCAAACTTGTATATACCGAATTTCTGCTAAATCTTCTTCTCAAAAGCTTTTAACGTCTCAACTTCAATATCTGTACTTTAACCTTCATATCTACTCTACTCAAGAGAGTTATATCTTTGTAAACAATCTACTCTTCATCTAGAAGATAGATTTACTTGTGAGGGGAAATCACAAGGGGATTGGGAAGCACATTGTAGAAGTGCTTAGAGAGATTGAGAAAGCTCTAGAAATAGAGCATACTTGTTGTACTGTGGCATTAGCAAGAAGCCCGTTGAATTCTTGTTGTATAGTGAAAAATCTCAAGAGTTGTCTTGGGGACTGGACGTAGGTCAAGTGGATAAACCGAACCAGGGTAAATTACTGAGTCTTCCTCTCCTTATCTTTACTTTTCAGCTTGCTCTATTTTATACGTTGCTTCCATTACACTGTGCTATCTTCACCCATTTCACTTTGTGCAGAAAAATTTCAATTTTCAATTCACCCCTTCTTGGGAAGTCAGCCTTGCTAACAAGTGGTATCAGAACCCGGATTCCCATTCAAAGGATCTCACAGTCTGGGAATTAAGATGGCTGGCTTTGGAGAAAGCATACTTCCTGAAGCGAACAACACTAATGGACCACCAGACTTCAGTGGAGAACATTATGGGTACTAGAAGATGAGGATGCAGATTTACCTCCAATCAATTGATCTTGATATCTGGTCAGTCATTGAGAAAGGAGATTTCATCCCAATGACTCTAACTGTAGATGGAAGACACAAAGAGAAGCTAGAAGCAGAGTGGAATGAGGAAGACAGAAGGAGAGTCCTGCTAAATTTCAAAGCAAAGCATTGTTTAGTCAGTGCCCTGAACCAGGATGAATTCTACAGAGTCTCACAATGCTCCACTGTAAAAGAGATGTGGGACACTCTGCAAATTGCACATAAAGGAATAACTGGGGTCAGAGAGAACAGACTAAACACATGCATTGGAGAGTATGAAAGCTTCAGAATGACTGAAGGAGAAATTGTAAATGAGCTGCAAAAGATATTCACCCTTATTGTGAATCAACTGAAAAGCTTGGGAAAAGAGTACACTCAATCTAAAAAAGTAAGAAAGATACTCAGAGCTCTCCCTCTGGAATGGCAGCCCAGGGTGACAGCAATAGAGGAAGCTAGAGGAGAATCAATGGCCTCTATCACAGCTCTTTTCGGCAGCCTTGAGGAGTATGAAGGAAAAATGAAAGCTCTCAAGGAAGCTGGATAGGACAGAAAGAAGAAAGGCCTAGCCCTTAAAACTGCTGAAGAAAAGGAAGAAGAATCTAACGAAGGAGATGAGTTGGATGAAGAAACTTTGGCTATGATGGTCAAAAAATTCAGAAGATTCTACAGCAAGAAGAAGAACAAGAGATTTTTCAAGAAGGGAGCAGCTGGTGAAAGCAAGAAAGAGGCAAAAGAGCCTATGACTTGCTATGAGTGCAAGAAGCAGGGACACATCAAATGGGATTGTCCTCAATTCCTCAAAAAGCAAGAAAACGATAAGAGAGTTGTTGAAGTTGCTAAAGAACTAAAACTGGCAAAGAGAAAGATTAATAAACTGAAATCTCAAAGCAACATTTTTGAAATTACCTCTCTACCTACTACTGAATCTATTTGCTGTACTTCATGCATTGAACTAAAGCAAACTAATGATTACTTAGTAAAAAGCATGTCAAGGCTCACTAGAGGTAAAGATATGTTGTTTGCCTTGATGGGGAGCCAAAGAATATCACAAGGAAAAGCTGGTCTTGGCTATGATCCATGTGTTGTCAAGGAAAAGATTAGGAAGAAAAACCAGAATACATACATGAGACATTTTGTGCATGCTGAGAGCAACAGAAAGAAAGATCACATGTCATCTCGCATTGAAACATATAATCAACCAAAGCATGCAAGACAAAAGTATTATCTGCATTGTTTTATACCTGCTTCTCAATCTAGCAGTCCCTTCACTACCTATCATTTCTGTAACAAAAAGGGACATATTTCCAGTTCTTGTGCTTTGAAGAAAAATGGACTTAGCAGGAAAGTTGAATGGGTTCCCAAAGTTGCATATGCATCTAGGGAAAAATCTACTGACCGAAAAGGACCCAAGAAAATTTGGGTACCTAAAAGGAAAACATAAACATTGTTTTGCAGGTCTGTCTCAAAGCTAAGAAGAGCAACAAATGGTATATGGACAGTGCCTACTCAAGTCACATGACTGGTAATAAGGAGAAGTTCATCACCCTTAGAGACAAGAAAGGAGGAAAGGTGACCTTTGGAGGTGATCAATATGGCAAAGTTGTTGGTATTGGCATTATGGGCAAAAATCCGGAAACATCCATTGAAGAGGTGTTGTTTGTGATTGGCCTCAACCACAATTTGCTGAGCGTGAGTTAGACCTGTGATAAAAGAAATTGGGTGCTGTTTGACTTAAAGTTTTGCCTGGTCATCAAAAAAAGTGATCACAAAGTAATCCTCAAAGCTCAAAGGGATGGTAACTGTTATACTATTGATCTTGATGAACTTCCTCCCTTGGATTCTGTATGTTTAATTAGTCAGGACAATGATAGTTGGTTATGGCATAGGAGATTAGCTCATGTTAACATGAATCAATTGTCTAAACTGGTTAAAAATGAACTAGTAACTGGCCTGCCAAAAATATCTTTTGAAAAGGACAAAGAATGTGATACATGCATAAAAGGGAAACAAACTAAATCATCTTTTAAATCTAAAAATATAATTAACACAACCAGACCACTTGAATTGCTGCATATGGACTTAATTAGACCATCTAGGGTGAAAAGTCTCGGTGGTAATCTGTATGTGCTTGTAATTATAGATGATTACTCTAGATTCACTTGGACATTATTTCTCTCCTCTAAAAGTGATACCTTTGATGCATTTGTAACCTTAGCTAAGAAAGTGAAAAATGAGAAAAGTATTTCTATTGTGTCTATCAGGTCAGAACATGGAGGAGAGTTTGAAAATGCATACTTCCTGGAGTATTGCAATGAGCATGAGATTGACCACAACTTCTCAGCTCCGAGGACCCCTCAACAGAATGGGGTGGTAGAAAGGAAGAACAGAACTATTGGAGAGATGACCAAAGCTATGTTGAATGAGAAGGAACTCTCTCAAGTGTTTTGGGCTGATACAGTAAATACAGCAAGCTACATCATAAACAGAGCCTACATCAGACCAATCATTGGGAAGACTCCATACGAGCTGTACAAGGGAAGAAAGCCAAATCTGTCCCATCTCCATGTGTTCGGATGCAAATGCTTCATTCATAATAATGGGAAAGAAAATCTGGGTAAGTTTGATCCAAATCCGATGAAGGTATATTTCTGGGCTATTCTAGTAGGAGTAAGGCATATAGAGTTTATAATAAAAGATCAAATGTGGTAGAAGAATCTGTGCATGTGGTTTTCATTGAAAATAAAACTGTTTCAAAACATGTTACCAATGAGGATGATCTTGCTTTCAATTTTGAAAAACTGGGCATTTCTGATAAAAGTAAAACTGAACCTCCAAAGATATCTGAATCTGTTAACATAGAGGAAGATATCCAGGAGAAAGAGTTTGATGAAGAAAATAATGAAGAAACATCTCAAGAACTCCCTAGAGCTTGGAGATATCAAAAGAATCATCCTATTGATCAAGTGATAGGGGATGTTCAAGAGAAAGTCAAAACCAGAAAATAGTTAAGGGACAAAAAGCTAAACTGTGCTTTCATTTCACAAATAGAACCCAAATGTGCTGAAGAAGCCTTAACTGATAATTACTGGATTTTAGCTATGCAAGATGAACTAAATCAGTTTGAAAGGAATCAAGTTTGGGATTTAGTGCCTAGGCCCAAAAATCATCCTGTCATTACCAAATGGGTTTTCAGAAATAAACTTGATGAATCTGGAACAATAATCAGAAATAAAGCTAGATTGGTTACTAAAGGGTATAATCAGGAAGAAGGTATTGATTTTGAAGAAACCTTTGCACTAGTAGCTAGATTAGAAGCTATAAGAATATTGCTAGCATATGCATGCATGAAAAATATTCTACTGTATCAAATGGATGTAAAGAGTGCCTTTCTAAATGGATATATCATGGAAGAGGTTTATGTAGAACAACCTCCAGGTTTTGAGGATTCTACAAAACCAAACCATGTTTATAAACTGAAGAAAGCTCTTTATGGTTTAAAACAAGCCCCTAGAGCATGGTATGAGAGACTAAGCAATTTTCTAACTTAAAAGGGGTTCAATAAAGGCAAAGTTGATACAACTTTATTCACTAAGAAAGAAAATAAAGATTTACTAATTGTTCAAATCTATGTTGATGATATTATTTTCGGTGCTACTAATGAAACTCTTTGCAAGAAATTCTCTGAGTTAATGCAGGGAGAATTCGAGATGTCCATGATGGGTGAACTCAACTTCTTCCTTGAAATGAAAATCAGACAGCTTGATGATGGTATCTTTCTCAGTTAATCCAAGTATCTAAAGGAGTTGCTAAAGAAGTTTGGAATGGAGAATACAAAGCCAATAGGAACACCTATGGCTACTGCAACCAAACTGGACATGGATGAGAATGGGAAGATGTTTGACATTACTCAGTACAGAAGAATGATTGGATCCCTGTTGTACTTAACTGCCAGCAGACCTGACATTATGTTCAGTGTCTGTATGTGTGCAAGGTTCCAATCATGCCCCAAAAAAATCCATGCAACAACTGTGAAAAGAATTTTCAGATATCTTATTGGAACATCACAGATGGGTCTTTGGTATCCAAAAGGCAATGGAGAAGATCTCAAAGGATACACTGATGCTGATTTTACAGGATCCAAAACTGACAGAAAAAGCACAAGTAGAACTTGTCAGTTTCTTAGAGGATCCCTGGTTTCATGGTTTAGCAAAAAGCAAAACAGTGTGGCCTTATCCACTGCAGAAGCTGAGTATGTTGCAGCTGGAAGCTGTTGTGCCCAAGTCATCTAGATGAAGCAGCAGCTTGAAGATCTTGAGGTTAAAATAAAAGAGATACTAATCATGTGTGACAACCAAAGTGCCATAAATATCATCAAGAATCCTGTCATGCATTCAAGGACGAAACATATTGAAGTTAGGCACCACTTCATAAGGGATCACGTTCTGGAAGGAGAAGTTAAGCTGGAGTACATCCCAACAGAGGATCAAGTTGCTGATATACTCACAAAGCCTCTATCAGAAGACAGGCATTGCAAAATTAGGAGAGAATTGGGTATGGTAAATCCCAATGAACTGTAAGTTATTCTCGTGCAATCTTGTTTTCAAAGGTTAATTCTAACTTTAGCATCAGAGTATGTTTCATTTAAGTTACAGGTGCTCCTCACAAGATTCAATAGCAATAAACTTGAAGATTGGAGCACACCAAAATGGAACAACCAAAAAATGCAGTAAATGATGAAAATCCTAAGTTCTGGATCCATTTTCTAAGTTTTTAAAGATAATATTCGTATTTTAAATGTGTGTTAGACGTATTTTGCTTCACAAACTGTGTTTTTGAACTGGTCAACATGGTCAACATTCGAATTTTAGTTGACCAACAGACGAACTTCGACCTGTTACACTTTGGAACAGTTCTCAGTGATGCCTCGAAATTCGTCTGTTGAATCTTGGAAGTTCAAATTTTCAAAAACAAAAATTTCAAAGTTATGGTTATCTATCACTGTTATATGAATTATCACTTCTTAACATACGAATGTTGGACAACTTTCACAAAATTAAGAAATTCTAATTTCTGACTCAAAATTCGTCTGTTGAAACATGATCCTCAATGTTGAATCTTTGAAAGATGAAGTTTTGTATGCTTAATTTGTCTGTTGCTTGATGGTTTGTTGGCTGCTTAGTATTTGCCTTTGAAAATTCGAACTTTGTTGAAGCAAAGTTCGTCTGTTGATCTTGTTGTATTTTATCCAAGCCTCTGTCAGACGAACTTTCAGATGAAAATTCATCTTTCAGTAAGCTTTGCTGAACGGTTTTACTTGTAACTGCCCGAAGTTTGAATTTTGACCTTTCAAAATTCGTCTGTCAGACGGTTACTTACGTTAAACCCGACGGTTTTCCAAAGAACAGACGCAATCCTATTCTTAACTTCTCTGAGTCTATTCTGATCCTCTCATCAATTCTCTTAAATCCTGCCCAAAAACCGTTGTTTCCCACTAATTAAACTTCCTTTCGCATCCTATAAACCAATTCTAAGCCACATTCAGCAACATTCATCCGAAAAATGGCGAGAGTCAAGAATCCTGGTGCAGGGAAAGCTGGAGCTAGGACAAAGAGGGCAGTGAAATCTCAATATGCTACCAAGGAAGGAGAAAAATCTAAGAGAAAAGCCGAACCTGGTAAGCAACACCTTCCAAACGCCAAAAATCAACATCCAAAGCAGATTGACAGAAAGTTGGACCCTCCTCACAAAAAACTGCAGAACCTTCGGTCCCTGTTCCTGCTGATGTTGCTGTTGCTTCCTCCGCTTCCTTCAGTACAAAATCTGGAGAGTACCAACTAACTCCACTGCCACTCTAGAGTACTCCTCAGATTCAAGAAGAATATTCAACCTAGTTTGCCAGCAAAAAGGTAATCAAGCCTCACTATGTGAACATGGAAGAATTTTTGATATCTAACAACTTTGATGCTAGGATATGGTTGTTAAGATATAAGAATATATTGGAAATTGCGGAGAGGTATGACGATGAAGTAGTAAAGACATGGTATGCCTCTCTTCAATACAATAATAGGAAGATGAAATGGGAAGTTAACTTGAGATCAAGGACCATTAGGCTTGTTAATGAAACATTCAACGAGGTGCTGGAAATTCCAGGACAAGATGGGCTCAAAATTGACATCACTGCCTCTGGGTACATGGATGAGGCAGATACTGCTGATGAAGAAGGTGGGCCCTTTCTGAACTACAAGGAGAGCACTATTCTGAGGACATTGTTAAGAAGAAAGGAAAATTGGCCATCCATAAACGTATTGAAGCCTACAGACCTCACTGTTCAAGTGAGGATCCTGCACTACATAGTGTCCAGGATCATATTCAACAAAGGAGGCAGCTTCAATCTAATAACCAGGGCAGAGGCACATGTCATGGCTGCAATCATGCGTGGGATACTGATTAATATGGGACACATCATTCTCCAATGCATGATCAAGGCAAGAGATCAGAGGAAGGATTCCACACTCCCCTATGCAACAATTATTTCAAGAATCCTGCAGTATGCTAGGATTCAACATATTGAAAAGGGGAAAGGAAAACTCACAGAGGCATTCAAAGAAGAGGAACTGCAGAGGATGGGCATTGAAAGAGATGAAGGAAGATAGGTTGGAAAGGGAGCAGGAAAATCTGAAGATTTGTTCTTTGTTGCTGATGCCTCCCTACAGCAAGAAGGCACCTCTGAAGCTCCTGACAGATCTGTACCTTAGCCTTCTCAGCCAATCCCATCTCCATCCAAGCCCACTCATATTCCTTCCACTCCCTCCTCACGAGCCAAGCCAACCAAGATCACTGAGCTACATGACAGTTTGTCTACACTCATTCTCAGTATCCGGGATGAGCATAATGCCAAATTTACTCATCTGCAAGATCAGATCCATCAGTTGGCTGTGAACATGAAGGTGGTGGCTGATGCTTATGAAGAGATCAGAAGTGCAATCCCTGCCACATCAGTTCCACCTCAGCCTGGTGTCCCTGAGCCTACTCTATCTCCCAGTCCTGAGCCACCTAGTCCCTTTGAGATGGCATCTCCTGCTTCTAGTGTTGAAGCACAGGAAACTGAACCAACTGGCACAGAAAGCACTCCAAAGGCCTCTAGCAATGAGGCAAGTCCTGGTCCTCCTTTGGACTATGGCATAGAGGAAGAGGGTCTTCAGGAATCAAGCCCTCATGAGCCTACTGAAGCAGAAGCTCAGGATAATATCCTGTCCACTCAAGAGACTGAGCAAGTTGAGCAGCTAATAACAGCCATCTCTGCTTCTCCATTTCTGCAGACTGCCCTCAATGAGGAAATGAGCATTGTGCCTGTTGTTGATTTTGAAGCTATTGCTCACAATGCTCTACTGCAAGCTCAAAGGAGAAGGCTTGAAGAAATGTTTCCTCCTGCTGAACCAGCTCCTCCCTCTCTTGCTGCTTATAGGCTCTTAGAGGAACAGAAAGCTCAGTTAGCTCTTTCCAGGCAGGAAATGCAAGAGCTGCTTGAGATTTCTGATGATGAAGAAGTAAGTCCTGAGCCTGTAGAGCCTCCTGCACCAGTCCAGTCAGAGATTCCTTTTGCTCTTGTGCCACTTCAAGCTATTCCTGTCTCTCAGATCCCTCCTCCTGCTGATTTTGTTGGCCTTCCTGATGATGCCAAAAAGGGGGAGAAGACTAAGCAAACTGGAAAGTCTGCTGCTGCTGAGCATTGGGAAAGGCAAGATGTACAGCAAGAAGACCAAGCCCAAGAAGAAATGACTGAAGACTTGTTTAAATCTTAGGCTTGAGTCCTCTTGTAGTGCCTTGTGTTTCTGTTTCTATTTTAAATGTTTGCATTTTGTATTTTGTATTAAGAACTTTGATTAATTTTATCTTTGTAAAGCTTAAGTATTAAAATGAATGAATTTCTCGGTTGCAATGATTTGTGCATATTACTCTTCGAATATCTTTACTTGATCTGCTGTATATGATATCTTTTGAAATATAATGCATATGTTGAGGGGGAGCTTGTAAAAGCAAACCCAAGTACTAATCCAGTTTGTAAGTTGTTTTGTCATCATCAAAAAGGGGGAGAATGTTGAATCAAGAGTTTTGATGATTCCAAACCAACATGCAAGAGCTTGGATTGAAGATATCAAAGGAGCTGAAAGTGTTTCAAGTGAAGGATTTCTAAGTAATTGCTGCTAGATCTACTGTAGGATCTTTAGCTTTAGTTATGAATGGGTAAAAGCTTTTGATTTGAGGAAAAAAAGTTTTTAAACCTTGATTTTATGTTAAATCTTGACTTATTTGAAAGATACCCACAAATAGACGAAGTTTGAAAATTTAAATTGAGCTAGCATGTTGGAAATTCGAACTTTGCCTTAGGAAATTCGAATTTCGGGCTAAAACTGAACAAGTCTGAAGAGATGTCTCTCTATCAGATGAATTTTCTTCTCCAAAATTTGAATTTTCATCTAAGTCTGAAAGAAGCCTTTTAGTGACAGACGAACTTCAGATCTTCAAAATTCGAATTTCTAATAAAATGCAGCTTGAGAAAACCAAAGAAATTTGTCTGAAATAATCTGAAATCAAGATGAAATTAAGTTTCAAAAAATACTATCTGACAGACAAACTTTGACTTTCCAACATTCGAATTTTCATATAAGTCTGACAGTGGCTTCTTTGAAATAGACGAACTTTGAGTCTTCAAAATTCGAATTTCAGACAAAACACAACTTATGAAAATAGAAGAAATTTGTCTGAAACAATGTTAAAGTTCATCTGAGATCAAGAATAATTTAAGTTTCAAAACTACTTTCTGTCAGACGAACTTTGAACATTAAAATTTGAATTTCAGAAGCTAAGGTTGTGAGTCTATTGGAATGAAATGTTGACATACGAATGACAGAGTTTTGTAACTTTGAATGTTAAAGTTAGTCTGAAAAGAATCTCTCTGACAGACGAACTTCACTCCTTTAAAATTTGAATTTCGAAGAAAGTGAACTACTGTGTCTCCTTGAACGTTCTACAGACAGACGAATTTTGGGGTTCCAAAATTCGAATTTCGAAGGCACTGAAGAAAATTGAAAACACTGTTCACTCTTAACCGAAAAACTTTCTTCTTGAAAATTTGTATGTCACATTGTGAAAATATTTTGTAAGTTTAAAAATTCGTATTTCACTTCATGAACAGACGAACTTCGTGCTGTAATGTTGGAAGCTTTAACCTTCGGTTCCTTCGAAATTTGTTTGTTGACCAACCAAAATTCGAATTTCAGTATGTCAGAAACATTAAATGTGGTTGGTAAATGGATAGTTTTTCAGAGTAACCGTTGGATAACTTCCCCAACGGATAGATTTAGTCTCTAACGGATAGTTAAGGCCAAAATCTATAAATACAACATCATTTGAAGTTGTGGGTAACGAATCAAACTTGTATATACCGAATTTCTGCCAAATCTTCTTCTCAAAAGCTTTTAACGTCTCAACTTCAATATCTGTACTTTAACCTTCATATCTACTCTACTCAAGAAAGTTATATCTTTGTAAACAATCTACTCTTCATCTGGAAGATAGATTTACTTGTAAGGGGAAATCACAAGGGGATTGGGAAGCACATTGTAAAAGTGCTTAGAGAGATTGAGAAAGCTCTAGAAACAGAGTATACTTGTTGTACTGTGGCATTAGCAAGAAGCCCGTTGAATTCTTGCTGTATAGTGAAAAATCTCAATAGTTGTCTTGGAGACTGGACGTAGGTCAAGTGGATAGACCGAACCAGGATAAATTACTCAGTCTTCCTCTCCTTATCTTTACTTTTCAGCTTGCTCTGTTTTATACGTTGCTTCCATTACACTGTGCTATCTTCACCCATTTCACTTTGTGCAGAAAAATTTCAATCTTCTCAATTCACCCCCCTCTTGGGAAGTCAGCCTTGCTAACAACATTGCTATTATATTGTGCTCTATTTTATAGTCTTGTTTGTCTTCACTATATGCTTGATTTTTGCAGAAAATTTCAATCTTCCCAATTCACCCCCTCTTGGGAAGCCAGCTTATTTAACAAGTGGTATTAGAGCCCGAATTCCTACATAAACGATCTAACAGTCCAGGAAAATTCAATGGCTGGCTTTGGAGAAATTATACTACCTGAGGGAAATAACACAAACAGACCACCTGGCTTTAATGGAGAACACTATGGATACTGGAAGATAAGAATATAAATCTATCTCCAGTCTATTGATCTAGACATTTGGTCTATCATCCAGAAGGGAGACTTTGTCCCAATGAAGTTGCAGGATGATGGAAAATATAAGGAGAAGCTAAAGGATGAATGGAATGAGGAAGACAGGAGAAAAGTCTTGCTAAACTTTAAGGCAAAACACTGCCTAGTCAGTGCATTAAACCAAGACGAACTCTACAGAGTGTCACAATGTTCCACAGCCAACGGTATGTGGGACACTTTAGAAATCGCTCATGAAGGAACCAGTGGAGTAAGAGAAAACAAACTGAACTCTTGCATTGGTGAATACGAAAGCTTTAGAATGATAGAAGGAGAGAGCATCAAAGAGCTGCAAAAGAGATTCACCCTTATTGTGAATCAATTGAAGAGTCTTGGCAAAGAATACGCCCAGCCAGAGAATGTGAGAAAAGTCCTTAGAGCTCTTCCTCTGGAATGGTAACCCAAAGTAACAATAATAAAGGAAGTTAGAGGAGAATCAATGGCCTCAGTCATAGCCCTCTTTGGTAGTCTTGAAGAATATGAGGGAAAGATGAAAGCTCTCAAGGAAGCAGGACAAGATAGGAAAAAGAAGGGTCTTGCGTTGAAAGCTACTGAAGAAAAGGAAGAAGAATCTGATAATGGAGATGAACTAGATAAAGAAACTCCAGCTATGATGGTCAGAAAATTCAGAAGATTCTACAACAAGAAAAGAAACAAAAGATTCTTCAAGAAAGAAGCAGCATCAGACAATAAAAAAGATGGAAAAGAACCTATTACCTGCTACGAATGCAAAAAATAAGGGCACATCAAATAAGATTGTCTACTATTCCTAAAGAAGCAAGAAAAGGAAAAGAAAGATGCTGACAAAAGCAAGAAAAAAAGAGTATACATCTCATCAATCTGGGGTAACAGCTCAGATGAAAAAGAAGATGATGAAGAGGAAATTGCCAATATCTGCTTGATGGCATTTGCATCTGAAGAAACTCAAGATCCATCCATCAGTGATCATGAGGATGAGGTATATGAATTTGAACCTTCCTATTCTGAATTACTTGATGCATTTCATGAACTACATGATGAATTTATTAAGACTGCTAAAGAATTGAAACATGCTAAGAAAAGGATTAATAAGCTAGAATCTCAGTGCAGTAGCTCTGACATTACATTTGTGCATAAATCTGAATCTGCTTGTTGTACATCATGTATTGAATTAAAGCAAACCAATGACTATCTACTGAAAGGAATAGCTAGACTTACTAAGGGCAAAGATATGTTGTTTACTTTAATGGGAAGCCAGAGAATCACACAAGGAAATGCTGGACTTGGCTATGATCCTTGCGCAGTAAAAGAAAGGATTAAAAAGAAAAATCAAAATCTGTATTTGAGGCATTTTGTGTATGCTAATGGGCATAAAGAGAAAGATCATACTTTAAATCACATTGAATCCTATGATCAACCAAAATATGCGAAACAAAACTATTATTTGCATTGTTTTCTTTCTGCGTCATAATCTAGCAGCCCTTTCATCACCTGTCACTTCTGTAACAAGAAAGAACATATCTCCAGTTCATGTACATTGAAGAAAAATGGACTTGACAGGAAGGTAAAATGGGTTCCCAAAGATACACTTATATCTAGGGAAAATGCCACTAATAGAAAAGGACCCAAGCAAATTTGGGTACCTAAAAGGAAACTCTGAACTTTATTTTGCAGATCTGTCTTAAAGCAAGAAAGAGCAACAAATAGTATATGGACAGTGTCTGCTCAAGTCACATGACTGTTGACAAGGAGAAGTTCATCACCCTTAGAAACAAAAATGGAGGAAAGGTAACATTTGGAGGTGATCAATACGGCAAAATAGTTGGAATTGGAATTGTGGGCAGGAATCCAGAGACATCTATTGAAGAGGTGCTGTTTGTAATTGGTCTCAATCACAATCTGCTAAGTGTGAGTCAGACATGTGACAAAGGTAACTGGGTACTGTTTGACTCAAAATTTTTCCTGGTCATCAGAAAAAATGATCACAAAGTATTCCTCAAGGCTCAAAGGAATGGTAACTGCTATACTATTGATCTTGATGAACTTCCTTCCTTAGATTCTGTCTGTTTGATTAGTCAGAATAATGATAGTTGACTGTGGCATAGAAGATTAGCATATGTAAACATGAACCAACTGTCAAATTGGTTAAGAATGAGTTAGTCACTGGATTACTAAAAATCTCTTTCGAAAAAGACAAAGAGTGTGATGCATGTCTTAAAGGAAAAAAAACTAAATTATCTTTTAAATCTAAAAATGTAGTCACCACTTCTAGACTACTGCAACTATTGCATATGGATCTGATTGGTCCATCTAGAGTAAAAAGTATTAGTGGAAATTTATATGTTCTTGTGATTATGGATGATTACTCTAGATTTACCTGGACTTTGTTTCTTTCCTCAAAGAGTGAAACCTTTGATCCATTTGTAACCTTAGCTAAGAAAGTGCAAAATAAGAAAGGTATTTCTATTGTGTCTATCAGGTCTGACCATGGAGGAGAGTTTGAAAATTCATACTTTTTGGAGTACTATGATGAACATGGAATTGATCATAACTTCTCAGCCCCAAGAACTCCTCAGTAGCATAGAGTAGTGGAAAGGAAGAACAAAACAATTGGAGAGATGGCAAGAGTAATGTTAAATGAAAAGGAACTCTCACAAGTATTCTGGGCTGATACAGTAAACACAGTAAGTTACATCATAAACAGAGCCTACATCAGACTAATTCTAGGGAAAACTCCTTATGAGCTGTACAAAGGAAGGAAGCCAATGCAAGGTGAGTTCGAAATGTCAATGATGGGTGAGCTTAACTTCTTCCTTGGACTGCAAATCAAGCAATGTGATGATATCTTCCTCAACCAATCAAAATATCTGAAAGAGCTACTAAAAAAGTTTGGCTTGGAAAAGGCCAAGCCAGTGGGAACTCCTATGGCTGTTGCAACAAAGCTTGACATGGATGAAAGAGGAAAAACCTTTGACATAACCCAATACAGAAGAATAATTGGATCTCTGCTATACCTAACTGCCAATAGACCTGACATCATGTTCAATGTCTCTATGTATGCAAGGTTCCAATCATGTCCCAAAGAAATCCATGTAACTACTGTGAAATGCATATTCAGATATTTAATTCGAACTTCACAAATGGGACTTTGGTACCCAAAAGGCAATGGTGAAGATCTCATTGGATACACTGATGCTGACTTTGCTGGATCCAAAAGTGATAGAAAAAGTACAAGTGGAATGTGTCAGTTCCTTGGAGGATCACTGGTGTCATGGTTCAGCAAGAAGCAAAATAGTATGGCTCTATCCACTGCAGAAGCTGAATATGTTGCAATAGGTAGTTGTTGTGCCCAAGTTATTTGGATGAAGCAGCAACTTGAAGATCTTGAGATTGAGATGAAAGAAATACCAATAAAGTGTAACAACTAAAGTGCTATTAACATCACAAAGAATACTGTCATGCACTCAAGGACAAAGCATATTGAAGTTAGGCATCACTTTATAAGGGATCATATTTTGAAAGGAGAAATCAAATTAGAATATATCCCTACCGAGGATCAAGTAGCTGACATTCTGACAAAGCCCCTTCCAAAAGATAGACATTGTAAAATCAGAAGAGAATTGGGTATGGTAAATCCCAATGAATTGTAAGTATATACTAATACTTATCTTAATTAAAGTTTTTGACATTGAATCAATCCTAACTTTGGCATTGGAGTGTGTTTAATATAAGTTGTAGGTGCCCCTCACAAGTTTAAATGATATCAGAACCATATGATGGAGCTGATCTGGATGAGACAGTGAAAAGATGAAAAAGAAAGCTAGAAATTTGAGCATCTAGATCTGTTCTGTAAGTTTATAAAGTTAAAATTCGCTTTTTAGTTGTGTATTAGACAGATTTCCTTGATAAATTATGTTTTTGAACAAGTCAGCATGCTCAACATTCGAATTTAGATGCCCATTAGATGAATTTTAACTTGCTATACATTGTAACAATTCTCGGTGTCTTTTGAAATTCGTCTGTTGAGCTATGAAAATTCGAATTTTCAAAAATAAAGTGCCAATGTTATCTTTGTCTAACATGATGATTGTACAAATTTCCATTTCTCAAAATACGCATGTTGGAAACTCTTTACAAAATGTTGAAATTCGAATTTCTGATTCAAAATCCGTATATTAAAACATGCACACATTGTTGTATCTCTGAAAGACGAATTTTCATAAGTAAAATCCATCTGTTGATTGTTTTATTGATAATTGCTTACTGCCTGGTTCTTCGAAGTTCGAACTTTGTTGAAACAAAGTTAGTCTATTCATCTCTTGTTTCATGAACCAAGCCTCTGTCAGACGAACTTCTAGGTGAACATTCATTTGTCAGTAAGCTTTGCTGAATGAATTAACTTGTAACTGATCGAAGTTCAAATTTTGACCCCTCAAAATTCATCTGTCCTGCGGTTACACACGTTAAAACCAAAGGTTATCCTCTAAATAGACGCAACCCTATTCGTCTCTTTCTCGAGTCTGTTCAGATTCTCTCTTCAATCCCCATTAATTCTATCCATAAATCTTCATTTTCCACTGATTAAACTTCTTTTCGCACCCTATAAACCCATTCTTAGCATCTTTCTGAATCATTCCTTCATGAAAATGGCAAGAGTGAAAAATCCAGAGGTTGAAAGGGAGAGTCTTAGCCAAAAAGAAAGGTGAAATCCCAATATGCCTCCAAAGAGAGTGAGAAACAGAAAAGAAAAGGTGAATCCAACAAAGCAACTCCCTCCAAAAGGTAGAAAACTACTCTAAATTCTGATTCAAAGAAATATGGACCATCCTCTCCAAAGAAAACAGAGACTACGGTTCCTACTGCTCCTGCTATTGTTGCTTCTTCTTCGTCCTCCAATACTGAATCTGGAGAATATTAGCTGACCACATTGCCATTATGGAGCAATGCTCACATTCAGGAGGAATATATGACCAAATTTGTGAGCAAGAAGCTAATAAAGCCTCACTGTGTGAATATGGAGGAATTTTTAATTTCTAACAACTTTGATGCCGGGCTTTGGATGATAAGATATAAAAGTTTGTTAGATATATTAGAGAGATATGATGATGAGGTGGTCAAGACTTGGTATGCCTCTCTGAAATACAACAGCAAAATGAAGAAGTGGGAAGTCAATATGAGATCAAGGACCATCTGGCCAACAAATGAAACCATTAATGAGGTTTTAGAAATTACAGGGCAAGATGGCTTGAAAATTGACATTACCGCTTTAGGGTATATGGATGATGCAGAAACTGCAGATGAAGAAGGTGGACCTTTCTTGAACTACAAAGAGAGCACAATCCTGAATACCTTGTTTAGAAGAAAGGAGAATAGGCCACCCATAAGCTTGCTAAAGCCCACTGACTTCAGTGCTCAAGTGAGAATCCTACACTACATTGTGTCTAGGATTATCTTCAATAAAGGAGGTAACTTTAATCCGATCACAAGGGCAGAAGCACATGTGATGACAGGAATCATGTGTGGGAAGCTTATCAACATGGGACATATCATTCTCCAACGTATGATTAAGGCTAGAGATTAGAGGAAAGACTCTACACTTCCTTATGCAGCAATCATCTCCAAGATCTTTCAGTATGCCCGAATCCAACATCTTAAGAAAGGGAAAGGGAAGCCTACAGAGATCTTCAAGGAAGAAGAGCTGCAAATGATAGGTATAGAGAAGAAAGATGGAAGATAGATTGGAAAAGGAGCTGAAAAATCTGAAGATCTCTTTTTTTATGAAGATGCCTCCCTGCAGCAAGAAGGTACCTTTGAGGCTCCTCCAAGACCCACACCTTAGCCTTCTCAGCCTATCCTATCTCCATCCCAGTTTGCTCAAGATTAAATTCTATCCACTCCCTCCTCTCGAGCCAAGCCAACAAAGATCACTGAGTTGTATGTCAATTTGTCTACACTCATACTCAGTATCAGGGATGAGCAAAATGCCAAATTTGCTCATCTACAAGATCAGATTCATCAGTTGGCTAAGAACATGAAAGTGGTTGCTGATGCATATGAAGACATTTGAAGTGTCATTCTTGCCGTATCAGCTCCACCTCAGCAAGGATTCTGTAAGCTTGTTATGTCTCTAACTCCTGAACCTCTAAGTCCTTTTGTGCTAGCCTTTCCTGTTCCTGATGATACTGTACATGATACTGAGGCTGCTGGCACATTGAGCACACCACAGGCTTCTAGTAATGAGGCAAATCCTGGTCCTTCCTTGGACTATAGCATGGAGAAAGAAGGTCCTCAGGAACCAAGCTCCCATGAGACCATTCCAGAAGATGCTCAGGACTCAATTCTTTCATCTCAAGAATCTAAGCAAGTTGAGAGACAAGTGGCAGCTATCTCCACTTCACCATTCATGCAAGCTGCCCAAAATGAAGAAAGGAGCATTTTACCCTATGTTGATTTGCAATCCATTGCACATAATGCTCTTTTACAAGCTTAGAGGTTAAGGCTTAAAGAAATGTTTCGTCCTCCTGCTCCCTCACCTGTTTCTACTTATGGTTTCTCGGAGGCACGAAGGGCTCAGTTGGCTGTTACAAGGCAAGAAATTCATGAACTTCTTGAAATCTCTGATGCTAAGGACACAAGTTCTGAAGTTTTTGAGTCTTTGCGAAAGCTCAATCTAGAACTGCCTTTTATCTCTGTGCCTCTTCAAGCTATTCCAGTGTCTCAGATCCCTCCTCCTGCTGATTTTGCACACCTTCCTGATGATGCCAAAAAGGAGGAGAAGATATCCGAGCAAACTGGAAAGTCTTCTAACAAGACTTATAACAAGAAGTCCAAGTCCAAGAAAAAGTGATTAGAACTTATGGATGCTTGGTTCTTCTTGTAGTATTTTGTAATGTTGTTTTTCTGTTGCTTTGTAATATCTTGTAATGTGGCTTTTGAATAAAATGAAAATTCTTTGTTCTGAATTCTATGATTGCTATGTACTATCCTTGTGTTGAAACTTTAAATGAATTAATGAATCTCTTTACTTGATCTACTGTACATGATATCTTTTGAAATACATATGTTGAGGGGGAGCTTGTTAAAGCAAACCCAAGTACTAATCTAGTTTGTAAGTTGTTTTGTCATCATCAAAAAGGGGGAGAATGTTGAATCAAGTGTTTTAATAATTCTAAACCAACCTTCAAGAGCTTAGAGAGAAGATATCAAAGGTGCATAAAAGATCTCAAGTGAAGAAATTTAAGAAAAACCAGCACAAGAATAAATGTAGAATCTCTAACAGTGTTTAAATTGAGTAAAAGACTTTAAATTGGCAAAAAGATGTTTTAAAACTATGATTCTATGTTAATTCATGAAATATTTTAAAAACACCCATCAACAGACGAAGTTTGAAAGGTTAATACTGATATGTTGTTTTAAAAATTTGAATTTTGGTTTGGGAAATTCAAATTTCAAATTGAAAATGAACAAATCTGAAAAGAGCCTTCTCTGATAGACGAACTTCAGCTTTTGAAAATTTGAATTTCTGACAAAACATAATTCATGAAAAATGAAAAATTCGTCTGAGGATATGATAAAGTTCATCTAAAAACAAAGTTTAAAAAGAGTTCCAAGATAGCCCACTAATAGACGAACTTTGATAATGAAAATTCGAATTTCAGAAACAAAGCTTGCAAGTCTGTTACTACAATCTGTTGTCATATGAATATTGATATTTAGAAATTTGAATTTTGAACTAAGTCTGATAAGAGTTCTCTCTGACAGATGAACTTTGAATCTTGAAAATTCAAATTTTGAAAAGATGAACTATTGTGCCTCATTAAGCTGCCCACTGACAGACGAATTTTGGGCACCAAAATTTGAACTTCAAAGGCACTGTACCAATTTGGGACTACTGTTCACACATTTAAAAAGAAATTTTTAACTTGAAAATTCATATGTTCCAACACAGAAAAATTTCTCAATGATGAAAATTCAAACTTTGCTTTACAACAGACAAACTTTAAATTTAACGTTGAAGTCTTTAACTTTTGGTCTCTATGAAATTTTTCTGTTGACTAACCAAAATTCGAACTTTGCATATCAGAAGCATTAAATGTGGTTGGTGAACCGATAGTTTTTCAGAGAAATCGTTGGGTAACTTCTCCAATGGATAGATTTTGTCTCTAACGTATAGTTAAGACCTAAATCTATAAATATAACATCATTTGAAGTTATAGGTAATGATTTTAACATTGTATATACTGAAACTCTGTCAAATTCGTAACTCAAAGTCTTTTACTCTCATACTTCAGTCTTCTGCACTTAAACTTTCATATACACTCTAAATTGAAGAGTTCATTCTTTGTAATCAATCTTATCATTATCTGGAAGAAAGATTTTCTTGTGAGGGAATATCACAAGGGATTTAGGAAGCACTTGGCTAGAGTGCAGAAAGAGAACTTGTAAGCTCTAAGAACAGAGCATCAAAGCTGTAATGAGACAATTGTAAGAAGCCCACTGAATTCTTGCAGGATAGTTGAAAATCTCAAGTAGTTGCTTGGGGACTGGACGTAGGTCAAGATAGAGAAACCGAACCAAGATAAACATATGTGTCAATCCTTCTCCTTTACTGATCTTATATTGCTATTATATTATACTCGGTTTTACAATCTTGTTTGTCTTCATTATATGCTTGACTTTTGGAGAAAATTTCAATCTTCCCAATTCACCCCCCTCTTGGGAAGCCAGCTTATCTAACATCTTCTCCCCTTAATTGCTACACTTAACTCTCTCTGTTTATCCCTATTTTACTGCACATCTGATGAATTTAGGTTGTGATCCAAAAAGGATAAAAATCTTGCATCATCCAATTCACCACCCTATTGGGTGACCAGCTAATTCAAAAAAGTTCAACTATCATGAATTGTTCATTGAAAAAAAAAATAACATAGAACAAGGGAAGGGAAGACAAATAGAAAATGAAGAAAATAGAAGAATTTAAGGAAACATAACCTAAAATACTCAATATTATTCAATTCATCAACAAAGTCTAATATTGAAGAAACCTTAGGGTATTTATAGAGCCTTATTACAATTATGAAAATAGAAATAACTTAAACCTAAAGCAAAATAAATCTTAATCCAAAAAATAAAAAAAATCATAAAATAGAAACTAATCTATGAAAATCTAACAAGAAATAAATTACTAAAATCTAATATTTCTAAAAAAGGTGCGCGCTCAAATGAAGCAAGGCGCAACAATAAAAAAAATGATATGTAGAGTATAATATAAATCTTCCTATCATTAACCTACATAGTTTCTTAAGTATAAAACTTTTCTGTCTTACATTAAAATTTATAACATTTAACTATCTTTAATCTTAATTCTTATTAAAATAATACGTTAATTTTTAAGTCAATGAAAGAAATAAAACCTACAAGTACAAAAAAAAAGAAGCAATGGCAATGTGATGGCATAATGAGCAATCTCCATGGTAAAATAAAGCATAGCAAAAACAGAGCATGCAAAAGGCATGCTTCTTTGTTCTTTTAGGCACCAAGAGGCACACGCCTTTCACGTGTGAGGTGATGGGTCTGTTTTGCGCCTCACCTTTGCACCTTAGCCACTAAGGCACTCGTCTTTGATAACACTGAGCAAAATACATTGGAATCTGTGAGAAAATTTTCATTAATCATATGAAAGGATGTGACTTCTACCTAGATTCATGAATCATTACAATTTATATACATTAATCATATGAAAGGATGTGACTTCTACCTAGATTCATGAATCATTACAATGTATATATATTAATCATATGAAAGGAAATAACTTTTTGTTTAGATTCATGGATCACTATAATGTACATACATTGGTTAATATATGTGTTCTTTTATAGAAAGAGTCATGTTGCTTCAAGAGGTGCCTTCTCATTCCTTGTAAATAGTCCACAATATTCCATCATTCAATTATTCCAAGTTTCATTCATCCACACTTGTTTCAACATATACAAACTCACTTGCCTTTATCTTTAGTGCACAGAGGATAAAAAACAAATTATCACTTTGTAAAATCCATTGTTGTCTAGGCTTGAGTTTTGGAAGTACAGCACCTACTCAAGAGTTTTCATTGTATCCTGCAGGAAATTCGTCACTAACCCAAATTGTACCAAAGATTTGGAAATCAGTGGGGGCGAATTAAGCCTAAAGAAAAGTGTTGCCCACACCTTAAAGACTTATACATAACATTTTCTGCAATCTTTTTTTCTTCTACACTTCAAAGTTCCATTCCTTGTAACAATCTTTAGGCTTAATTTTTTTTGTTGTTGAATTCAAATGGCTTCTTTGAAGGATTTGACTACAAATTTTGTGAAAATAGAGAGGTTCGAAGGAGGTAATTTTCTGAGATGGCAGAAGAAGATGAAGTTTCTACTTACTACTTTAAAGGTGGCATATGTTCTCACCACTCCCAAGCCCGAAGAAAGAGAAGGAGAAACTATGACTGATGCTAGAGAAAGGCCAAAATGGGAGAATGATGATTACATCTGCACTGGATACATTCTTAATGGATTTGGTGATTTCCTTTTCGATGTTTATCAAAAGTACTCAACCTCTGCAAAGGAACTATGGGAGAAACTAGAGGCAAGGTACATGTAAGAGGATACAACAAGTAAGAAATTTCTTGTTACTCGTTTTAATAATTATAAAATGATTGATGGAAAATCTGTTATGGAACAATTGCATGAAATTGAACATATTTTGAATAATTTCAAACAATATAATATGCATATGGATGAAAGCATCATTGTCTCCTCAATCGTAGACAAACTTCCTTTTTCATGGAAAGACTTCAGAAAGAGTCTTAAGCATAAAAAAGAAGATATTTCTCTTGAGCAACTGGGGAATCATCTTTTGAAGAGGAGTATCATAAACAAGATGATACTAAAGACACCAATGCTCATGAGAAAGTACATGTGATAGAAGAAGGGCAGTCAAACAAGACTTCTAAGAAAAGATGGAAGGAAAAGGATGAATCCCATGGACAAAACGGCCATAAGAACAAGAAAAAGAAGGGTAAATGTTACTTTTATGGGAAGATTGATCATTACAAGAAAGAATGTCATTTCTTCAAAAAGAAGAAAGAAAGAAATTCTTCATCAAAAGACAATCTTATGGCTGTTATTTCTGAAATCAACATGGTCGAAAATAATGACTCATAGTGGGTGGATTCTGGAGCAACCTGTCATATGTGCAAGAATAAGGATCTCTTCAAGACATTCAAGGAAGAGGATGAAAATGTGTTCTACATGGGAAATGCATCAAGTGTCCAAGTTAAAGGCAAATGAACTGTGGAAATTAAGTTCACTTCTAGAAAAACTCTTACTTTAACAGATGTATACTATATACCATATGTTAGAAAGAATTTAATTTCTGTACCCTTACTTTATAAGTTTGGGTTTAAGTTTGTTTTTTAGGGAGATAAGTTTATTCTATCTAAGGGAGGAATCTTTGTAGGCAAAGGTTATTTATGTGAAAACATGTTCAAATGTAATGTTGCTAAAGTTAATAGTAATGTTTTCAATTGTGCTTATATCGTTGACTCTTGTGATTTGTGGCATTATCATTTAGGTCATGTTAATTTTGATAAATTAAATAACATGATGAATCTTGACTTAATTCCAAAATCTACTAGAAATCATGACTCTTGCACCACTTGTATGTTGACAAAAATAACTAGAAAACCTTTCCCTAGAATAGAAAGAAGTTTGAAAGTGTTAGATTTGATTCATTCTGATGTTTGTGATTTACATGGTTGGCCCACTATGAGTGGTAAAAAGTTTTTTGTGACTTTTATTAATGATTGTACTAGATATTGTTATGTATATTTAATGCATTCAAAGGATGAAGTCTTAGAAAAATTTAAGATTTTTAAAACTGAAGTAGAATTGCAATGTAAACTTTCATTAAATGTTTAAGGACCGATAGAGGAGGAGAATACTATAACCCAAAATATTTTGAGTCTATTGGTATAGTACATCAAGTAACTGCTCCTTATTCCCCACAACAAAATGGAATAGCCAAAAGGAAGAATAGGGTTCTAGTAGAAATGGTAAATGCCATGTTATCTTGCTCTGGTCTGGCCAGTGGGTATTGGGGTGAAGCAATGTTAACTGCATGCTATATATTAATAGGATTCATAATAAAAGGAACAAGATAACCCCATATGAACTCTGGAAGAAAAGGAAACCCAATCTTAATTACCTTAAGGTTTGGGGTTGTAGGGCAATAGTTAAAGTTCCAGAACCTAAAAGAAAGAAATTGGGTGAAAGAGGAGTTGAATGTATCTTCTTGGGATATGCTGAAAATAGTAAGGCATATCGATTCTTGGTGATTGAACCAAGTTCATATCCCATAAATAAAGTCAATGAATCAAGGGATGCGATTTTTCAAGAAGATAGGTTTAACTCAGTCACAAGACCCAAGGAAATTTCTCAAACTAATGAGAAATTTATTCTGGAAGATAAAATTTCTAATGATAATTCATTGGAACAAAATGAATATAGAAGGAGTAAAAGGGTTAGGAAGGCAAAAACCTATGGTCCAAACTTCTTCATGTTCCTTGTTGAGGGAATAAGAGAAGGAATTGAAAGTGATATTCATATTTATTTTAATATGGAAGGAGACCCTGAAACATTTGATGAGGCTATGAAGTCTCAAAATGCAATTTTTTGGAAAGAAGCTATACAAGATGAAATGGATTCAATTATGGGAAATAAAACTTGGAAATTAGTAGAATCCCCAGCTAGTTCTAAACCCATTGACTGTAAGTGGATTTTCAAAAAGAAATTAAAAGTAGATGGATCCATAGATAAATTTAAAGCAAGGTTAGTTGCTAAAGGATTTACACAAAAAGAAGGTATAAACTATTTTGACACATATGCACCAGTTGCGAGAATTTCTACTATTAGAGTGCTTATTGCACTTGCTTCAATATACAATTTTGTTATCCATCAAATGGATGTTAAAACAGCTTTCCTTAATGGAGAATTGGAAGAAGAGGTGTATATGACACAACCTGAAGCGTTTGTGGTTCTTGGTTAAGAACACAAAGTGTGTAAATTAATAAAATCTCTTTATGGACTTAAGCAAGCTCCTAATCAATGGCATAAAAAATTTGATGAAGTAGTTTTGACTAATGGGTTTAAAATCAATGCATCTGACAAGTATGTTTATAGTAGATTTAATAATGAAAAAGGTGTCATTATTTGTTTGTATGTAGATGATATGTTAATCTTCGGTACTAGTTTAGATGAGGTAGAGAATACAAAGAAATTCTTACATGATAACTTTGACATGAAAGATATGGGAGAGGCAGATGTCATCCTAGGAATTAGAATCATAAGGGATAGCAATTGTATTTGTCTATCTCAATCACATTACACTGAGAAAATATTGAAGAAATTTAATTATTTTAATTATTGTCCTGTATCTACACCATTTGATTCTAATTTGAAGTTAAAACTAAATCAAAATTGTCCAATGAGACAACTTGATTATGCAAAAGTAATTGGATGCCTAATGTATGCTATGACATGTACAAGACCAGCTATAGCTTATGCTGTAGGAAGGTTAAGTAGATACACAAGCAATCCAAGTAAAGAACATTGGCATGCTCTTCATAGAGTACTGAAATACTTGAAAGGAACAAGTCATTATAGTTTAACCTATAGTGGTGATCCTTTAATTTTAGAAGGATATACAGATGCTAGTTGGGTCAGTTACTCAGAGGACCATGCAGCTACAAGTAGTAAGGAAGCATATTGGTTTAGAAACTTATTACTTGAAATTCCCATATGGCCCAAGCCAATGGCACCAATATCTATCCATTGTGATAGTCAATCTACTCTTTCAAAGGCTTATAACCAAGTTTATAATGGAAAGTCGCAACACATTGAAATAAGACATAGTTATGTGAAAGATTTGATTGTTAATAGAGTAATCTCTATTAGTTATATAAGGTCTGAGTTAAATCTTGTAGATCCTTTGACGAAAGGTCTGACAAGGCATATGGTGTTGAAGACATCAATGAGGATGGGATTGAAGCCCATTAAATCATAATCACCAATGGTGAAAACCCTACTCACACTTGATTAATGTTAAGTCTTGAGTTCAAAGGTGAGAGCACACTATTAGAGTGATTGCAAGTACATAAAATATTATCTATTCATCCCAAAGTTGAAAAGTACTTAGTTACCATGGATTTAAAGGAAGGCTAAGCTTTAGCTCTTAATAGATCTGTAAGCATATATTTGTTGAAGTACTTATCATGGTGTTATTGATAGAGTTTACCTATATATGAGTGAAGTAGGGCCGCTTCAGGGAGTCCAAGGGCTTGACTCTCAAACTCTCATGAAAAGGATATAAGACACCAGGCCATATTAAAAAGTGTCTACTAAAAATGGCATACAATGGTCCGAGATCTTATGCGTAAGTCATGCACGCTTGTTCAAATGGATTAATTGGTTCAAAACTTATCTACCATATTAATTCGGATGGGTGAAACTATGTCTTACTAAGTAAAGGTTCAAGTCTTTTAAGACATCTTTACCGAAAACATGAGATTTCTGAAGTGATAAGAGTTTGTTATTTGAAAAAAAAAATTATCCATTTTGAAAATGGTGGGGGATTGTGAGAAAATTTTCATTAATAATATAAAAGGATGTGACTTCTACCTAGATTCATAAATCATTACAATGCATATACATTAATCATATGAAAGGATGTGACTTCTACCTAGATTCATGAATCATTACAATGTATATACATTAATCATATAAAAGGAAATAATTTTTTGTTTAGATTCATGAATCATTACAATGTACATACATTGGTTAATGTATGTATTCTTTTATTGAAAGAGTCATGTTGCTTCAAGAGGTGCCTTCTCATTCCTTATAAATAGTCCACAATATTTCATCATTCAATTATTCCGTTTTTCATTCATCCACACTTGTTTCAACATATGCAAACTCACTTGCCTTTATCTTTAGTGCACAGAGGATAAAAAGCAAATTATCACTTTGTAAAATCCATTATTGTCTAGGCTTGAGTTTTGGAAGTACAGCACCTACTCAAAAGTCTTCATTGTATCCTACAAGAAATTCGTCACTAACCCAAGTTGTACCCAAGATTTGGAAATTAGTGGGGGCGAAGTCTAAAGGAAAGTGTTGCCTACGCCTTGAAGACTTGTGCACAACATTTTCTTCAATCTCTTTTTCTTCTACACTTCAAAGTTCCATTCCTTGTAACAGAATCTTCAAGCTCTTCTCAACTTTGTTGGTGGGACCTTAAAGGGAAAGAGAAGATGGAGCTAACCAGTGAGAAAAGGAATGACTTTGCATGACCAATAATGCAAGTTATGTGAATCTAGCATACAAATATATATATATGGTGCACAAGGATATGAAGATTTGTGGAACTTACTAAACTAGCTAGAATTTTCTTTGATGGTACAGTACCTGTGTAACTATGTAACTGAGAAGAGATAGATATAATGATGGGCTTCCCACTAGTGTGTCTATTTCATTCTAGTTGCACATGAGTTGCATGCACCATTGGAGAGAGGATCTATCTTAATGATAGTGTATCTTTAGCTATCATTTGTTAGTCTTTTGTGTTAGCAAGGCTGACTTCCCAAGAGGGGAGGTGAATTGGGAAGATTGAATTTTTTCTGCACAAAGTGAAATAGGTGAAGATAACACAGTATGATGAAAGCAATGTATAAAACAGAGCAAGCTGAAAAGTAAAGATAGGAAGTAGAAGACTCAGTAATTTATCCTGGTTCGGTCTATCCACTTGACTTACGTCCAGTCCTCAAGGCAACTCTTGAGATTTTTCCACTATACAGCAAGAATTCAACAGGCTTCTTGCTAATGCCACAGTACACGAGTATACTCTGTTTCTGGAGCTCTCTCAAACACTCTAAGCACTTTCACAATATGCTTCCCAATCCCCTTGTGATTTTCCCTCACAAGTAAATCTATCTTCCAGATGAAGAGTAGAATGTTTACAATGATATGACTCTCTTAAATAGAGTAGATATGAAGGTTAAAGTACAGATATTGAAGTTGAGAGGGTAAAAGCTTTTGAGAAGAAAATTCAACAGAAATTCGGTATATACAAGTTTGATTCGTTACCCACAACTTCAAATGTTGTTGTATTTATAGATTTAGGTCTCAAATGTCCGTTAGAGACTTACTCTAACCGTTGGAAAAGTTATCCAACGGTTACTCTGAAAAACTATCCGTTAACCAACCGCATTTAATGCTTCTGATATACTGAAATTTGAATTTTGGTTGGTCAACAGACGAATTTCAAAAGAACCGAAGGTTAAAGCTTTCAACGTTACAGCACGAAGTTCGTCTGTTCATGAAGTGAAATTCGAATTTTGAAACTTACAAAACATTTTCACAATGTGACATACGAATTTTCAAGAAGAAAGTCTTTCGGTTAAGTGTGAACAATGTTTTCAATTTTCTACAGTGCCTTCAAAATTTGAATTTTGGAAGCTCAAAATTCGTCTGTTCCCAGTACGTGAAAAGGAGGCACAGTAGTTCACTTTCTTCGAAATTCGAATGTTGAAGAGTGAAGTTCGTCTGTCAGAGAGCAGTTTTGAAACTTAAATTCTTTTGATTTCAGATGCACTCTATCATAGTTTCATATGAATTTTTTTGATTTTCACAAACTTCATTTTACTTGAAATTCGAATTTTGAAAGTGTGAAGTTCGTCTGTTACCAAAAAGACTTCTTTCAGATTTGTATGAAAATTCGAATTTTGAAAAACCAAAATTCGTCTGACAGAGAGCCATCTCTTCAGACTTATTCAGTTTTAGCTCGAAATTCAAATTTCCCAAAGCAAAGTTCGAATTTCCAACTTGACAGTTAAGTTTAAACTTTCAAACTTCGTCAGTTTGTGGGTGTTTTTCAAATAAGTCAAGATTTAACACAAAATCAAGGTTTGAAAACATCTTTTCTTCAAATCAAAATCTTTTACCCAATCATAACAAAAACTAAGGATCCTACAAAAGATCTAACAGCAAATTCTCATAAATCTTCACTCAAAACAACTTTAATCTCCTTTGATATCTTCAATCCGAACTATTGAGTGTTGGTTTGGAATCATCAAAACTCTTAATTCAACATTTTGCAATTACAAGCCAGAGCACAAGGTGTGAGTGGAGATAATCAGTGATGAATGAATATTGAATAATGATGGATGTGAGAGAATTGTTGAAATATGTAATTGGTAGGAAAATTTGTATGTGTATACGTAAATAAACGCCCTCTTTACAACTGTGTGATATGGTGTTAGTGTCTTACAGGCACAATTGCTTTATATTTTAAAAAAAAAAGTATGAATAAATCACCTTTGCCCTCCGGCACTAAAGTGCTTTTCGTGGCTTTAATAATGGAATAGATTGTTACAATACATGCTCTGTGCTTCTGCTTTTGTATTCTTTAATATATATGCAAGAGCATGTCGGTGAAGGCTAGCTCATAATTTTATTGCGATATATGTTCTACAGATGAGATGTTCCCCATGATATATTTGGACACAGAGTGACATAAGGTCAACACAATGAGAGGGTATATTATATAGAACTTTTTTTTGTTAGCACCAAAAATATTAAAAAATCAATAATCAAAAATTAACCCCATTAAAAAATAGAGATAACTAAAGTAGATTTAGTCTATATTATTTAGAACTCTTCTTCATTTCTATTTTTACACTTGATTTTAGATTAATCCAAAATACAATTTACCAACACATGCATAACTCTATTTTTTATTTTATCCTTACAGTTGAGTTTAGACTTTCCAAAATGTAATTTACCTTAGTGAGGAGAGATGAGAATAGAGAGAGCCGTAGCTCACCATTGGCCACCTAGACCATCCCCTGAATTGCATTTTTCATCCAATGGCTTGCAATTGTCTGGGATGACCTGCCGCTTAATCAAGTTGGGTCTAACCTATACCACATTTGGATTGGCCCAATAAAAAGGAGAAATTCATGAAATAAGTGCTTTTCATTTGCTGTTTTTTTTTTTTGGGGGGGGGGGGGGGGGAGGGGGGGAGAGGTGGGTGGTTTGGTTTGAGCTTATAAATACGAAGTTAACGGAAGTCATGTCTTCGTACTTGGGCCTTTGAATTTTTGTGCTGAACAAGCCCACAGTTTAAAATTTTTATCGAGAACCGGCCCACAGCTAATAGGACTTTCTAGTGTCGGTTTGTTGTTCTTTCCAAAACTATATTAGAAGCCATTTTACGGCTAAATAGGCTGATGACGTCCGGTTTTAATAATCTTGGATCATTTTCTCCCTATGCAAAAACATTGATTGGTCTCCTATTATTAATCTTATTTAGTCAAGTTCCCAAAAAAAAAAAAAGCCCCGTATATTAGATGCATACTCACATGAGTTCACTAATTAATATATTTTACATGAGATTCACACAAGGCTGCACCAAAATTAAAATTTTGTTTTTTTTTTCTTTCCTCATTTGACTCTCACTTATTAATATTTATGAGCATATATCATTAATAACATGACCGGCTGATTTTATCTTAAGAAAAACATGACATTGAGAAAAGCAATGTGATCATGAAGATAAAATCAAATCAAATAAAAAAGCGACAACACACTTTTGTCTTCCGTATAAATAATACGGGGTGGTTTTCTAAAAGAATGTACGCCATCCCAAAGACCAGCCCAAGGTTAATGGTTTTGGATGACAAACTATATAGTATTTTGTATTATTGACTAATTTAAATTTAAGTTGGACTTTTTTTTTTAATTCATAAGATTCAAATTTAAGAACTCAAGAAGTGTTGAGTCCCTAATTATCACTTAACCCTTCGTAATTAAATATAGGTTAATATTATTGAACCACCTGGCCAATGTGTACGTATCTCATATATATATATATATATAAAAGAAAGAGCCACACGAGCTAGGAGGCTTGAATAAAGCAAAAAGGAATGTGGAAGGTGGCAAAGAAAGACAACATCGCAGGCTGCTCATCCTTTTCCTATTAATAACACAATCTTTGTGATCTTTAGTTATAATATTTTAATTAAGGCAGAGCATGTTGTCTTGCACCATACCTACCATCATAATTTATAATTCATCATTTGTCACATTCATTAAAGTATAGAATCGTTTAGATAATTTAGTGCACTGCAATATTTTTGAGGGGGTATATATATAGTTCATTTTAAAAAGGGAATTAAAGAGGGTATGGTATGACAATCTTGAAACACACATAAACATCTGAGATCTTGTGCTTTGTGCTGCAGCATGCTAGGATTTTTGTGGAGGGTTCGAGAACGAAATCTAGGACATGCTGTTATCGAATAAATGAAAGATTATACACACACAAACATGCACATCTTTTCTTACTCTTTATCAGGGTTTTGAGGCTCTTTTCTGTGATTAATTTCAAATATATATAGCTCTGAAAACTTGGATTCGGAAACACGAGTGGTAAAAGCAGTACTTACATATATATTAATTAACTTTTAACAAAGCTGATCTAATTAGTTAACTCCTAAGAACTCCATGAAACCATGAAGAAGATTAACCTTGCATGATAATAATTATAATTAATACCATTAATTAATATTAAGGTCTTTTTTTATGTACTAAAAATATTCTTTAACTGATAATCAAAAACTGATTTTTTCAAGGTTTAGAGATCATCAAAGTGAGCTTTTATGTATATAAATGGTTATAAATCAAATTCAAGACAACATTCTTATGGGATATAAATATTTGTCAATTATGTTGAATAAGATATAGAGTTTTCTCCTTTATGGATCCAGGAGGACTTTCTTTTTTTTGTTTTTTTTATTGACAGAAAAGAAAGGCTGAAATCACCTAATATAATAATAATCATGGTGTTTATATTAAATGTCTATTTGTACATAGTCACACATTTATTAATCTTTGAAATAGAGCTTGAAACCTGAAAAAAAAAAGGATCAAAATACGCAACTACGTACTACTTCCACGATGAATTTATGAGTGCACACATTTTTTTTATTTAAAGACTAAAAAATAAAATCACTTTATGCGAAAGATAATTAAGCATTCTTTGTTAAAGCACCGAAAGAGCAAACCAAGAGTTTTTTTTTTTTTTTTACCGAACAAGAGTGAAATTTGAACATAGCAACATGCCCATACGAGATCACGGTGTTACTCTGATAATTCATAATAATCACGGTAATTGAACACCTAAATACACCAAATTATTAGTTAAATCTCTATTGGAATAATTTTGACCAAAATGTGCTAATCATGTACAAATAATATACCGTGGGAGAAATTTTCTAACAAACAGTATTGATTATTGATTCACCTAATTACATAATTATACTTTACATCACAAAGTAGGTTTAGTAGTCCAATCTATATCCAGCGCCGGTGTTTACTCATTATATTATATCTTGGAATAAAATTATGTATTTTGTGAATTCTGTTTCCTCCTCCTCCTCCTTCTTCTTTTTAGTTTCTGCATGACAAATTTAGTCCAAAAAAGTTACCATATTTCACAATTTTTTACAACTTCTAACCGGCAAATAAAATGCTGGTCTCAATAGTTCTACCCCACTGTTATTAGTTGTCATAATTGACCTATTTCCATATAAAACACATCAATGGAATGATTGGAAAAATTATATTCAAGGATCCAAACTTGATAAAAATTACTTTAAAAGATATAAACAGATTCTTATATATACACACACACACACACTCAAGAATTGTTCTTCTCCCGTATACGTTAACGATGGTGGAGAAATTTGGGTCCTCATCTACGAGAATACAATTAAACTATTGCTCGAGCCATCAAATGGACTTGTTTTATGGGCAATAAAGTATATATTCTAGAAGCTTTTGCTTCTAAATAATTCAGATGCACAGAAAAATTGTTATTATCTGAAGAGGTCAACTATGGTTAAGTAATTTCTTATTGTCCGAAGCTCAATAATTACCAATTTCTTTAAGGATATGTTCCCCTATTTGCATATATTAGAACCCATAGAGACAATTCACAAAACAGAAGCATATTGATAAACTATGGAAATTAAAAATAATTTCTGAAAGCAACACATGTGGTATCTTCGCCATGAAAAAAAAAAAGCACCCCAATTAAATGCTCAGGTCAATATGATATAATAAAAAACACATATTGGGATCCAACCAACTCTAATTAACATGCTTTTTATTACTTTAATACAATACAACTTATGCTAATTGAGCATTACAATTACTAATAAGAGGGCTTCTGAGTTCTGCACTTGTACTTCTCTCTATACACAGAAGTTGAAGATGGCGGATGATCAAACGACTGTGCGTTTTGGGATTATCGGTTGTGCTCAAATCGCCATCAAGCTGTTCAAAGCCATAAGCCGAGCACCAAACACCACTCTGGCGGCCATAGGGAGCCGCTCTGTTGAGAAGGCTACAAAGTTTGCTACTGACAATGGTTTCCCGGCCACGGTGAGAGTGTATGGAAGCTACGAGGCAGTGCTGGAGGATGGTGAGGTGGATGCGGTGTATGTGCCTCTTCCGACCGGGCTGCACGTGAAGTGGGCGGTGATGGCGGCGGAAAAGCGGAAGCATGTGCTGCTGGAGAAGCCGACGGCGATGAACGTGTCAGAGCTTGACCAGATTCTTGAGGCCTGTGAGGCAAACGGCGTACAGTTCATGGACGGCACCATGTGGATGCACCACCCTCGAACGCAGAAAATGAAGGAGGTTTTGTCCGATGCGCACCGTTTTGGTCACCTTAAATGGGTAAGCATCCTTCAAACAGAAACTATGATTTTCATGTCTTTTTTTCCTTTACTTCATGAGTAAATGAGAGAAACAACACTAATAATACAAGAAAAGAAATAACCAATAATCCATTAATTATAAATCTTTTTCTATAGCTATTTATTATGATCGTTTCTTTGTTAAGTTTTGCTTGCTTTTGTTGGGTGAGTGGTTGATACACTCTGAACTAATGCAATAACATGTCAAGTTATCAACAAGGTAAAAATATTCAAAGAAAGAAAGGGCAAAATCTAATGAGATTAGGGATTCATGGGAAACCGGAGATAAAGAGACAAATGGAAAGTGTGTTGACCCAGATTTTCAGGTTTTAAGGATGGCTAGCTTGGTAGCTTGGATAACCTAAATTTGGGAGTTTCAAGGATTTGGTTCAACAGAGATGTGTGTGTGTGAGTGAATTCATAGGAATACTGAAATTAATTTCTTGAAATCAATTTTATGTGAATTTCTATCATTTTATTTGGTTAAATCGGTTCAATATTTGTTTTATAATTAATCAAATAATATATTTGACATTTGATCGATGTGCATGAATAATTAATTTTAAGAGTATAGTTGTGCCGTGAGAGGTATTAGCTCATCATGGGGTGGATGTCATGTTAAACTGAATTGAGAGGCATATGCTTTTGCAGAATATAGCAAAAGTTTATTTTGCACGTAAACATCAATTTAGGCCAAAGTTGACTATTTCATCGTCCAAATATTTCCCTCAATATAATATAATATAAGCTTTGAGAAGGACTAGAACACACACAAACAGAAGAAAAGGGTGGGGAATTGCAAGATCTCTGAATGTGGATACGTCGAAGTTACGCAATTGTTTATAAATGTTGATATATATATATCATATATGTATGTATGTATGTATGTATGTATGTATGTATGTATATCACACTTAGAAAAGACGTTCAGCTAGCTGCTTAAGTAGTTGAACCATTTTTTTAATTTCCCAGTTGATTAAATTATGTTGTTGGAATTAAACGACAGAAGGATCGATTTAATTTATGAAGTAATATAGATCTTCTTTATTTATTTGTTAACAAATCGATCAAAGAAAACGTTGTTTTCAGAATTCAGAGTTTGAAATTACATCTTTACAAAGCATGACAAAATTTGTATTATAAAAATAATTCAGGTATAGAGATAAATAATGACATGATCATGCATATTTTGATTAACTTTAATTATCTGAATACAAAAATTGGTTAAGATGTTTAGTTAGTTATAGCCCATTTATCCACAAAAGGTAGGATTGGATTGTATTATAAATGAATTAACTTGAATTATCTGAATACAAAAAAAAAATTACGTGGCATGTGTACTTATTATATGTTTCACTCTATGTTTGGATGGTAAGAAAAGTATGGAAAGAAAAAAACTAGAGGAGTAAAAAATAAATGAAAGAAAAATGGGAAGAAAAAGAAATATGGGACTAATTTCTAATAAAAAGAAGTATGGAAAGATTTTTTTTTTAATTTTATTTTTTCTTAATTTTCTCTGGTTAATTTAAACATGAGAAGAGAAAACATTTCTTCGTAGTTTTTCTTCCATTCATTTCTCTCCTCATCCAAACAAAACATACAATAGGGCATTAATTTCTAATACGGTTGTGAATATGTTTTTTTCCCTCGACTAATCTATAAACAGCCTGGGGAACTTTTTTTATTAAAAAAAAATTTGAAGCATTACTGAACGAAACAAATGATCTCATATCTGTTCGAATGATATATATATATGCATTAATATTTTTTCCATATAGGGCGTGTATAATATGTATTTTTTTTTTCTAGATTACCATATATATGTTTTCCCCCCTACAAAATTAAAATACTAGTGAACTTAACAAATGATTAAACATGCCTAGACACTATTATGGCACATGTTCCTCAATATAAGGAGAAAACAGTCAAAAACCAAGCCTACCCGAATAATATATATACTTAACTAAACAATAGAGAAAGGTTGCAAGTAACATGATTATATGTTACAAAGCTTGTATGGCCCGATAAAATAAATATAAATCCTCAAAAAAGTTTGATATAAAATATGTCTAGTTAAAGAAATGTGTTATTATATCATATTTTCATTCATTCATTTTTAATTCTTAAAGAATGCTTGATTTTGATAATGTTCTTTTTTTTTTTTGGGATCAAATGTTCGTTGTTTTAAAAGTATATGAGTTTTGATTCATGAAGGTATCAAGGCATGATTTTATTAATCAATATTTGGATATTTGATATATATATATATATATGAATATTCTCATATATGTTACTTAGTTGTTGAATCTAGAGTTGAAAAATGAAAGTTTGAGTATTGTTGCCTCTTTCTCTTTCATCCGTTCTTCTTGTTATAATAATATTTAATATTATCAATCAATATATGATATTGGCTAAAAATATTCTCATATTTCATATTTGATATACGTCAAGCTAAAATTGAATATTCAGAGTGCAATATTGTTGCTTCTTTCTTGAATTCCATATTTTCGAATGTTACACTTTTTTTCTATTTTGAATAAACCAAAACCGACAAAGATAAAACAAACTTATTTTGTTCCCATCAAGATTTTAAAATTTCAAAGTAGTTGTTTCATAAATAAAAATGAAAATATGATTATTTATATCTACGTTAGCACTTTTTTTTTTTGGTATGAGATCTACATTGGCACCTAGGGCTAACAAATAAAGGAAGCCCAATACCAAAAAGAAACTCATTAAGCTTTCTTTTAAAAGTCCGGGCTTCTTGTCATCTTCAGAAAATTATCAATTTGGGCCTGAGGCCCAACTCTACCTAGGCTAGGATGGGGGATTGTTACCAATCCGAACTTCATATCGTTGCAAGCAAAATAAATAAATAAATAAAAGGATCTCCTAAAGTATAACACATTGGGAAATTGAATATATATATATATATATATTGATGAGAAGTAAATAGGTTTGATTATGATTTAAATATCTCAAAAAGCTTTAATATAATTGCCTAAAGTGTTGGGCTTAAAAAATGAAATTGATGTTTTGTCTTCATCAACACGATTTTCTTTTTCAAGATTATTTTAGATTTTGTTAAGTTAGACATTTAAACAATTTTTTTTGGTATCAAAATAATTTTGTTTTTTAACGCACAGTTGTGATGTTTGTCAACAATAGATTCACTGTTGTGTGGCGTACAACCCAGGACCAGAGTTTCTAACGCACAGCAACCGTGTGAAGCCCGACCTCGACGGGCTCGGAGCCTTAGGCGACATAGGCTGGTACTGCATCCGGGCCATCCTATGGGCCGTCGACTACGAGCTCCCAACCTCCGTCCTCGCACTCCCCGGCGCCGTCCTGAACGATGCCGGAGTCATCCTATCTTGCGGCGCCTCCTTGCAGTGGCCAGACGGCAGGCTAGCCACCTTCCACTGCTCCTTCTTCTCCTATCTAAGCTTCGACCTCACAGCTCTGGGCACCAAAGGCTGCCTCCACCTCCACGATTTCATCGTCCCGTTCGACGAGAACTTGGGGTATGGTTCCTTCTCGGAGGCGTCGCAGGTGGACTTTGGGATGCAGGATGGCAAGAGGTGGTGCCCGGAGGCGAATGAGCATAGGGTTGAGAGTGAGGAGCCTCAGGAGGTGTTGATGGTGAAGGAGTTTGGTCGGCTGGTGGAGGAGGTGGAGAGAAGAGGAGGGAAGCCGGAGAAGAGTTGGGGGGTGGTGAGTAGGAAGACTCAGGTGGTGTTGGATGCTGTGAAGGAGTCCATTGAAAGAGGTTACAAGACTCATGAACTCGTTGTCGGTTAGTTAGTTAGTTAGGCGGGCATATATATTTGGTTATATAAATCTGTGTATAAATATACAGACTCTGTGTGAGAAGGGAGAGAAAGAGAGGAAATCAGGTTGCAAATGTTAATTTTGGCTGATTAATTAACTGCTATAACTAGCAGTACTTGCAGGATTTCTTTGTTAATCATATTTTCTGTCATCGCTTCTGTTTGACAACTTCGCTTGTAATTAATAATTATGATAATGCACCACGTAAAGTGGATTGAGAGATAGAACAATGTCATGTAATAAAATTTGGATTTCGGAATAAATTAGCAATATTTAATGGGTTAATTATGTATGGAAATCGGAGGGTCATAGATTTATTCACATGTATGGATTTCGTTTAACCTAGCAGTACGTCTAGGACTCATTTTTCCCATTATTTTCTACATTATATTATCTTTTTGGGCATCATGCTAGTTTTTGTTATTGAATTTACATGAGACCCCTGACAAAAAATTAAAATAAATTAATTATAATAAAAGAATAAATTGATAAAGCTTGTGAAATTTTGCAATACATTTATAAAATTAATAAAAGCATCCATGCACACTACGCCAAAATATGCTTTTCTTGGCGGTTATTTTGGTCTTTATTGACGGTTATGAACCGTCAAGAATTTCAGCGCTAAGAAAACTTGAGGTTTTCGTTGGCGGTTTATAACCGCTAACAAATATCCACTTTCGTTGGCGGTTATATAATAAAACCGCAAAGAAAAACTATTTTTATTTAAAATATTTTTTTATTTTTATTTACTTTCCTTGGCAGAAATTTCAATAAAACTGGTTATTGGATTGAAAGTCATGTAGCTATGGTCATTTGACTCATTCTTTTGTTATTTATCTTCAGTGACACTTGGTGAGGAGAAAGTTCATGCTACCATAGTAATTAGATAACTTATGCAATCTAGCTGGTTTTTCTTAGTCAGTCTACTCGAGGACGAGTAATTGTTTAAGTTTGGGGGTGTGTTAATCGTACCGAATTATATCATTTCAGTACATTTTCCTTGAGTTACGCATTCATATATATAGATACTTGATACTCAGGATAGGAAATTATGGAGTGTAATCCTAATAATGCATAATAGTATATTTTTGTCTTATTATGCATTATTTTATATCCAGGAAAGTTTTTAAAAGCTCTTCTTTATTGTAGGAATCCTTGTAGGAATCATGGGAGAATGGAGATCAGAGAAGGAAATGCTTCTGGAGCTCACCACGCCGCGGCTATGGTGTATGAGGCCGCGGCCTCAGGACAAGCAGTGAACAAAACAACACATCCTAATGGTATGAGGCCGCGGCCAGGATTATGTAGCCGCGGCGTGAACCCCTCGTCAGCAAAACGCAAAGCTTCACTCGAACGCAGTATTAGAGGAGAGCGAGGGCACGAACAAGGGAGAGAAAAGTTTTGGAGAAAAGAAGCTAGGGCACGAAGGGACGAAGGGAAATCATTCTGGGGAGCTAGGGTACGCTGGAATTTGAATCTTTGAAGGAGCTTGAAGCTGGGATTTGAAGTTCTGAGCCGATTTCAGCATCCTTCCTTGATTTTCTTGCAATTACTTCCTCCTCGTTTCACTCTTGTTCAATAATGATATTGATTGAGATATATGTTTTGATGATGTTGTTGAACATGAGTGGCTAGTGTTTCACTTCTAGGATTATTCTGAACCCTTGTACGGATTGAACACTCATTTCTCTATTATAATTATAATTAATGCAATCTTTATGTTGATTTAACTCTACTCTTAATGCTTCTTATTGTTTGGCCATCAATAAGATTGTTTAGTTGATTTAAGGTATGCTTGAGAAAGTTAACTTATATAGAGAACTTGAGTTGGGTCAGATGAGAACTTAAATCTTGCTTTATTGAGTGCTAAGTTATGTTAGTGGGGTAGAGATATACTCACTAACCTCATATAGTTACTTAGGATTTGGATTGAATATGAGGGTTGAATTAACTAGTAAGAGATTATCTAATTAATTACACTAACAGCTATTTGGAGACTCGAGAGAGCACAAATAGTTAAATTGGTATCCTGACTACATAATCTTGCATTAAGAATAATTGTAAAAAGAGTTTAAGTGTGTGTTCATGAAATACAAGGGGAATGAATAATCCTAGATCTTCCTGAATTCCTTAAGTCCTAAGTGTCCGTGTTGTTAATTTTATACGCTTGTCTTGCATAGTTGAAGTTAATTGAATAGTGAACTTCTAAATTACTTTGCTCAAATTAATCGGAAATGCGATGTCCAATGTTTGGCCGCTTTTTAATCTAAGTCCCTGTGGAAATGATACTCACTCATCGCTTTACTATACCTCGGCCCGTACGCTTGCGGTATAATCTGGTGATGAACAAGTTTTTGGCGCCGTTGCCGGGGACTTAGCATCAAAAGTTCTTTGGTCAACCTTAGACTTGTGTTAGTAGATTAAGTTTGAGTTGTAGATAGGGAAATAGATACTTTGTGGAGTTTAGACTCATATACTCTTTATTTTTTATTAGCTTGATACTTGTTTGTTGTTTTTGGCTTGTAGGTACCTATCTCACGCGCATGCAAGGCTTGGATCCCGACAGATTTGAAGTGGTTCTGGAGGGTGAAAATATCTTTGAAGGAGGCACTCCTAATACTCATACTCCGGACCCTCAAGAAACTCCAACCATGAATGACGGTGAGGCGGATGAAAATGATGTCCGGACTCTTGATGACTTTATCAGTAGAGAGAATGAGGGCTAACATTCTAGTATCCGCATGCCGGATATCCAAGCTCGGAATTTTGAAGTCAAGCAAACGATGCTGCAGTTGCTACAAATGAATGGGCAATTTGGTGGAACATACGCGGAGGATCCCAATGCTCATTTGACGACTTTTGTGGAGGTGTGTGACTCATTCAAGCAAAATGGTGTTTCTAAGGATGCTTTGAGATTGAGGCTCTTCCCCTTGTCATTAAGAGATAAAGCAAAGGCATGGCTCAATTCTCTTCCAGAGCAATCTATTGATAATTGGGATGAGTTAGCAAGGAGATTCAGAGCGAGATTCTTTCCTAGGGGCCGTAGAGCCTCTCTTAGGGGTGAACTTCTATCCTTTGAGCAAGAGCCGGGTGAACTCTTCCATGAAGCTTGGGAGCGATTTAAAGATAAAATGAAGCAATGCCCCAATCATGCACAGCAAAAATGGGTGTTACTTGAAGCGTTTTGGAATAGCCTTGATGATGATTCTTTGAATATGCTAGATGCGGCATCTAATGGGACTATTGGAAACATGACAGTGAATGAGCTCTACAAATTGTATGAGAATCTTGCTGCAAACACAATGCAAAAAGCCAATAGAAGGAGAGCCATAAAGAAGAAAGATTATTCACAAGCCTCTAGCTCCACAAATGAAATCCTAGATCATTTGAATGCTTTAAATCGGAGGTTTGACAATTTGGAGATGCAAGTAAAGAGAGGAAATGCGATGGGGGTTAATGCCATTCAATCTCCTATGGGTTGTGAGCAATGCGGGGAAGGACATGGCACGGAGCAATGTCCTTATGCTATGGAGAATGTGAACTACTTGAACAACTTTCAAAGAGGGCCAAACAATCCGCAAAACAATCCTTTCTCACAAACCTATAATCCGGGGTGGCGAAATCACCCTAACTTCTCTTGGAGTCAAGGACAAAAGGTGAATCAACCATCCTCATCCGGCATACGACCTAACTATCCTCCCGGTTTCCAACCTCAAGCTAGGCAATTCCCCATTAAGGAGGAAGAATCTAAAATGGAGAAAATGTTGTCTCAATTTCTAGCCAACCAAGAAACTGCTAGAGCAGAAACCAAGGCCACTTTTGCAATACATGAGACGGCAATTAAGAATCTTGAAGTGCAAATGGGTAGTATGGCTTCTCAATTGAATGCTTTGCAAAAAGGTGGGCTACCTAGTGACACAATTCCTAATCCAAGGAGAGAGGGCAAGGAGGAATGTAAGGCGGTCACCTTGAGGAGTGGTAAACAATTGCCTGAAGTCATGGATCATAGGGTGAACTATGGAGGTGATGAGGGAGTGGTTGTGCAAGAGGAGAATGAGAGAGAGAAAGAAGAATTTGTGAAAAATAGTGGGGAAGAAAATTGCATTGAGGGAGACAAAAGAGAGGTAGAGAGAAAAGATGACAAAGATGGTGAAAAATTGAGTGGAGAGAAAAGAAAGCAAGAAGAGATCATCCAAAAAGTGACACCTCCTCTACCTTTCCCCCGAAGGTTCAAGAAGCAAAAAGAAGATAAACAATTCAAGAAATTCTTAGATATCTTCAAGAAGTTGCATATTAATCTTCCTCTAACTGATGCTTTAGAGCAAATGCCTGCATATGTGAAGTTCTTGAAAGACATGCTGTCAAAGAAGAGAAGATTTAATGAGTTCGAAATGGTAGCTTTGACCAAAAGTTACACCGATATCATCAAAAATTTACCACAGAAGTTGAGTGATCCAGGTAGCTTTGTGGTTCCATGTGAAATGGGTAAAATGACCATCAGGAAGGCCCTGTATGATTTGGGCTCTAGTGTGAATCTCTTGCCTCTTTCTGTCTTCAAGAAAATGCAATTGGGTGAGGCAAGACCAACTACTGTGACTTTGCAGTTGGCGGATAGAAGCTTGGTTTACCCGAAGGGGATCATTGAGGATGTGCTTGTGAAAGTGGGTAATTTTATCTTTCCCGCAGATTTCATCATTCTAGACTGTGAAGTGGATCGGGAGATGCCCCTCATTCTAGGGCGTCCTTTCTTAGCCACTGGTAGAGCCCTCATTGATGTGGAAAAGGGTGAGATTACATGGAGAGTTGGTGAAGAAAAGTTGACATTTAACATGTTCAAGGCCATTAAGGCACCTAATGAACCGGAAGAATGTTGCTTTACTGACATCATTGATCAAGTGGTGCATGAGGAATTCCACAAGTCAATCACGCAAGACCCTTTGGAAGCTCTATTAATTGGGGGTAAAATGGGAGGAGAAGAATTTGAAGAATGCTTGGCTCTGTTGAACGCCTCTCCAACCATCTCTAAAAGTCGAATTGCATTTGAGTCTATAGAGGCTACGTCTCATGAAAAACCTTCTTTGAAGCCATCTCTGGTTGATCCACCCACTCTTGAGTTGAAAGCACTCCCACCCCACTTGAAATATGTTTATTTGGGAGGAGACAATACATTGCCTGTCATAATTGCCTCTGATTTGAATGAAGATCAGGAGAGGCAACTCTTAAATGTCTTGAGGGCATATAAGCGGGCTATTGGGTGGACCATTGCGGATATAAAAGGGATTAGTCCATCAATCTGTATGCACAAAATTTTCTTGGAGGACAACCACAAGACATCCATTGAGCATCAACGAAGGTTAAATCCCATCATGAAGGATGTGGTGAAGAAGGAGATTTTGAAGTGGTTAGATGCAGGGATCGTGTATCCTATCTCGGATAGTTCTTGGGTGAGCCCAGTCCAATGTGTACCAAAAAAAGGGGGCATGACTGTAGTGGCTAACACCCACAATGAACTTATTCCTACTCGCACTGTCACTAGTTGGAGAGTGTGCATGGACTACCGCAAGCTAAATGCAGCCACACGGAAAGATCACTTTCCCCTACCTTTCATTGATCAAATGCTAGATAGATTGGCTGGCAAGGACTTCTTCTGTTTCTTGGATGGCTATTCGGGATATAATCAAATTGCCATTGCTCCAGAGGACCAAGAAAAGACCACCTTCACTTGTCCTTATGGCACATTTGCATTTAGGAGGATGCCCTTTGGTCTGTGTAATGCACCCGCAACTTTTCAAAGATGTATGATGTCCATTTTCACTGACACGATTGAAAAGACTATGGAGGTATTTATGGATGATTTCTCGGTGTTCGGGGAATCTTTTGAGGAATGCCTTTACAATCTCGCGGATGTCTTAAAAAGATGTGAAGAAACCAATCTTGTGCTCAATTGGGAGAAATGCCATTTCATGGTGCGTGAAGGCATTGTACTAGGCCATAAGGTGTCCAAAAATGGCCTGGAAGTGGACAAAGCAAAGATTGAGGTGATTAAGCAATTACCCCCACCCATTAATGTGAAGGGCATTCGAAGCTTTCTTGGACATGCGGGTTTTTATCGTCGTTTCATTAAAGACTTCTCCAAGATAGCTAAACCTCTATGCCTCTTATTGGAGAAAGATGTGGAGTTCAAATTTGATGACAATTGTCTCGAGGCTTTTCACGAGCTCAAAAGAAGATTAATAGAGGCACCAGTCATTGTAGCTCCTGAGTGGGACCTTCCATTCGATGTCATGTGTGATGCCAGTGACTTTGCCGTGGGGGCTGTTTTGGGTCAGAGAAAAGACAAGATGTTCCACCCCATTTACTACGCTAGCAAGACTCTTGATGATGCTCAAGAGAATTACACAACCACAGAGAAGGAGATGCTAGCCATAGTATTTGCTTTTGGCAAATTCAGGCCATATCTTGTTGGTGCTAAGGTAACAGTATTCACTGATCATTCCGCTATTAAGTATCTATTTAGCAAGAAGGAGTCAAAGGGGAGGTTGATAAGATGAGTTTTATTGCTGCAAGAGTTTGACTTAGAGATTGTTGACAAAAAGGGCTCAGAAAACCAAGTGGCGGACCATCTATCTAGATTGGACAGCAATGCACAAGTTGATGATGAAGGTGCTATTCATGAGAAATTTCCTGACGAACAACTCTTTGCTGTTGAGGATGTAGTGGATCCGTGGTATGCTGACATTGTAAACTATTTAGCATGTGAAGTGACACCTCCTGATTTGAAGCTCTATCAATTGAAGAAATTCCTTCATGAAGCGAAATACTATATTTGGGATGAGCCTTACCTCTTTAGGCGATGTGCAGATTCGTTGATTAGACGGTGTGTCCCAGAGAGTGAGCAACAAGCAATACTACATGGCTGCCATGATTCTGAATATGGAGGTCATTTTGGGGGGGAGAAAACAGCAGCCAAGGTGCTTCAATGCGGTTTCTTCTGGCCAACTCTATTCAAGGACTCATATGAGTTTGTGCTTAAATGTGATAGATGTCAAAGGGTTGGGAACATCTCTAGGAGAAATGAAATGCCACTCACCAACATATTAGAAGTAGAGTTATTTGATGTTTGGGGAATAGACTTTATGGGACCACTTCCCAAGTCCTTCAATAATCAATATATTCTCGTGGTAGTGGATTATGTCTCCAAATGGGTGGAAGCCACTGCTTGTGTGGCCAATGATGCTAAAACGGTGCTTAAGTTTTTGAAGAAGCACATCTTCACCAGATTTGGGACTCCACGAGCCATTATCAGTGATGGTGGTACTCATTTCTGTAATAGCCAATTTCGAGCACTCTTGAGAAAATATGGTGTGAAGCACAAGATAGCTCTTGCATACCACCCTCAGTCTAATGGGCAAGCTGAAATTTCAAATCGAGAGATCAAAACCATTCTCGAGAAGACTGTGGGTGTAACAAGAAGGGATTGGGCTATTAAACTTGATGATGCATTGTGGGCATATCGCACGGCTTATAAAACTCTCATTGGGATGTCACCATATCGACTTGTCTTTGGCAAAGCTTGTCACTTGCCTGTAGAGTTAGAGCATAGTGCTTATTGGGCCATAAAAAGGCTAAATTTTGATTTGAAGGCAACTGGTGAAAGAAGATTACTGCAGTTGAGTGAACTTGAAGAATTCCATCTCAATGCCTACGAAAGTTCAAGGTTGTATAAAGAGAGAACAAAGAAGATGCATGATCAGAGAATTCTGCCCAAAGCATTTGTACCAGGCCAGAAAGTGCTCTTATACAACTCGAGGCTCAAATTATTTCCAGGCAAGCTCAAATCTAGGTGGTCTGGCCCATTCACTGTGGTTCAAACTTTTTCTCATGGAGCTGTAGAACTTGAAGGACAAGATGGTGCGAAATTTAAAGTCAATGGACAGAGACTAAAGCATTATTGGGGCGGAGAGGTGGATCGTCAAACCTCTACCCTCCATCTGTCGGAGCATAGCTAGAGTGCTGAGGAGTCGGGCTGGCGACTATAAAACTAGCGCTTCTTGGGAGGCAACCCAAGCCCTGTAACTTTATCAAGTTGTTGTTGTGTTAGATATATGTTTTATGCAGTAGGTTTTCTGTTTCTCCTTGGTTTTGGTTTTAATGTAGGTAGGGTAAGTGCAGCTACTTTGGACCCCAGGGAAACAACTTCATGACAAATAGCAACGAAGTACTGAAGTGGAGATGACACAGCAATAGGGAGTTCACTAAACTAAACTCTTATTTCAAATCCTATTTCTGCAAGTACTGCTGATAGCTAAGTTTTGTAGACTGATTCGGAGCAAATTAATGAATGATCAAAGTTTGAGCATGAACAATTGTGCATGATTGAAAATTGCTAAGCTGTAATGGAATTGAATAGGATTTGAAATATGGCCTGTGCTCTTGTTTGCCATTGTGTGCATATCTTAACTGTTGTAAACATGGATGAGGTGAGGAATGTGTTTCTCAAGTGTGTTTACTACTGCTTTGCTGAGACTCAGAAAGATTGTCACGCCGCGGCCTGATATTACATAGCCGCGGCTAAAAAGAAACAAAGAGGACCTAATTCTGGGTGTCTCCACGCCGCGGCCAAACAACCACGGCCGCGGCTAAAAATTTCCAGAGACGAGAAATGCTGGGTATCTCCACGCCGCGGCCAAAAAAACCATGGCCGCGGCTAAAAAGTTCCAGAAAAGTGAATTTCTGCGTGTCTTCACGCCGCGGCCCAAAAACCATGGCCGCGGCTAAAAAAATTCCAGGATTGGCCTAACGTTCTTGTCTCGCCGCGGCCTGAGATTACATAGCCGCGGCGTAATGCTTCCAGGGGCCGTGAACCACGATTCACGCCGCGGCCATTTGTTTTAAGCCGCGGCGAGACCTGACAGAAGACTAAAAAGACAGTCTTCCCCGCGTGTTCTGAACCCTAATTTCTCTTCGTCCTTTTATCCCTTCGAGCCGCAACTTCTCTCCTCACCTCCATCTCCGGCCTCCGGTCCCTGCCCCCTCAATCCCTCACCGAAATCCAACCGAAATCATCTCCCTCGGACTTCATCACACCCCCTCGACTCTAAAATCATACCTCCACGATCCCATTCCCTAGATCCACCGTAGCCACACCCACACCTTCGGCCGTGGTCACTACCTATCCCTCCTCTCTTCATCCCTCGGCCGTGGTTCAGTTTCAGCCGCCACCTTCTTCTTCCACCTTCCTCCTTCACTTCCTCGGTCCACGTGGGTCAGTGGCAGCATTGGCCTTCCTCGGGTTGGTGGCCTCTCTCAACTTCCTTGCTTCTCTGCGCAATTTTGGGTAACGCTCCCAATCCTTTGGTGAATTAAGTTGTTGAATTTTCACCCGCTAAGTTGGGCTGTTGGAGTGTTAAATTTCATTCGTACAATAGGAAGAATTTGGGATTTTATGGATTTCGACTGCTTTAAGAATTTGATTTAAGTCTGATTGGGACTTTTCCTGTTGTTATTGACTCTGTGTGTGGGGACCAGTGGAATGCAACTTGCTTATGTTTGTGAATGTAGGCCATTGTTAGCTACTTTATCCTTGTTTTGGTCTGTGGTCCCTTGCTTTGTCACTCTCCTGGTTGCCATTTGTCATTATTTTATAACTCTGCCCAGGTTTCGCTGGTGGACTGTGTCCATTGTTCTGCCTCTTGGTGGTCCCCTTGTTGTCGCTTATCGTGAGTGGTTCATTTTGTTAATTGCTATTTTGTCTGTTGGTGGGTCAGGCTTTTGTCTTCAACTTGTAGGAGGTCTCTTGTTTGTAGCTTGTTGTGGTCCCAAGGTTAAGTTGTGATTTGGTATTTTGAGGTCTTTGGGCTGGCTGTCCTTTATCTGCCCAATGATTGCTTCTTTGCAGGTATGGCCCGCACAAAAAGAGCTACTCGATCACAGGCAGCACCTCCCCCTCCACCCCCACCTCAACCTGAACAACAAGAAGAAGAGGAAAGAGTGGAGCTCGATAAACCCCGACCTCTCATTTTGGAGAAATACTTCCCATATAATAGTGACCTACGATTTTGGCAGGGGATAGAGTCCTACGGGTTTGGATTCTTGGCAGGAAAACGAGAAGGAGGATCTCTCACTATGGTCCGAGAGTTTTGTGAGGAGGCAGAGAAACGCACCTCTGTGCGGTGCAAGGTGTGGGGCAAATGGGTTGAAATTACTAAGTCCCTCATCCAGTCAACCTTCCAAATCCCTGTTGTGACCAATTGTAGGTACCGGTATTTCACTGAGAACACTGATGAGGTACCTTATCAGGGCATTGCCGAGCTGATCACTTTACCGGGCCGAGCCCAGTGGCACATTGTTGATGGTGTCCACCGTCACATCAAGCGGGCTCACTTGCATCGAATAGCGCGGTATTGGCTGCACTTTATCTGTAATAATCTTGTACCAGTCAGCCATTTGAGTGACGTTAATCGGGAACGGGCCCTCCTCATTTACCTATTCATACGCGGAGAGCCTGTAGATGCCGCCCAGCTCATTTTTGACTATCTCAGGAACTCGGTCCCCAAGGCCCATCTACCCATTGGATTTCCTCATTTCATCTCTGGGTTGTGCATCAAGGCAGGGGTGCCCCTGACACTGCAAAGGGTAGAGCTCTTCCCACACAAGCAAGAGTTCAACTATGACTCCATCAGAGTAGCCGACATGGTAGAGCCTGGGGAGGAGCAGCCCCCAGATGAGCCTGGAGAGATAGCACCCATTGAGCAGCCTGCACCACCATCACCACCACCACCTGCTGAGGAGCATACGATGGAGCGCTTATTTCTTTATCTGCAGCAGGTCCATCAGGATGTCCGGCACATCAGTACCTCTCAAGCCAGAATGGATAGAAACATCCGGCGGCTAGCCCAGCATTTGCAGGTCCCTCTATCCCCGGAGGACACAGCAGGACCGTCAGGGCATGGGGAGATGCCCGGAGCACAGGACCCCACAGATGACAGCTAGCACTAGACTTTTCTTTTGCCTTGTCCTGTTTTTACTCTTTGTTTAGAACTTTTATTCCTGGTCTTTTAGTTGTCATCCGTTATTTGTGTTGCAGTTTTCATCACTTTCTGCGAACCTTATGGATTAATAGTTTCACATAGTCGAGACATCATTTGCTGTGCTTTGTTATTGCTTTAACTGCTTTTGCCTATTCTTTTTGTCCTTTCATGCAGTTTTATCTGTTTGTATTGTGATACTGTATGAGAGATGCCTCTCATTTTACCCCGGTGCATTAGTCCTGACATTGAGGACAATGTCCCAATTAAGTTTGGGGGTGAGGGATGTTTTTGTTTGTTGGGCTGAAGTGATGTGGCTTTAAACTTTTACTATTACCCTTCCTCCTTCCATTTTTTTTACTTTGAGCTAGATTGTTGAGTTATCTTTTGAATTGAATGCATGAATCCAATGATTGTGGGGTGTTTAAATTATAGATGGCTCAGGAAGGGTATGTAATGCTTATAGCTACTTGAATTACAATATCAATTTCTTGTTTTGTGGTGATTTTGAAGAAAATTTCTGCACACAATAATTGAGGAATCATTTGAATGCTGGTATTAAGAGAGAACAGCAGCAAATTGATGTGTATAGACTGTTTGAATGTCATTACTCTAGAACCTATCTTGGAACCTCTTGAGGCTAATCAAGGACTTCATGTATTTTTGGTAAATGATTTGGGCATTCTTTAAAATACGTTTGAGCCTTTCATGCCTACCATGAGAAATATTTAATCACTTGATCCCCACTTGAACCGTAAATTGAAAAACCATGTGAATTTTCTTGTTGGAATCCTACATGAAACCTTACCCACTTAGCCTGAAAAACCATAAATTACCCTTAATCTTGAGATAATTGAAAAGTCATGAGTGGTGATTAGAGATGGTGAAGGGATAGAAAATGATGTAAACTGTATATTTGGGCACAGGGTCACCTTAGTTGTGTACGGTTATATTAGTTGCAATCTTTATGTAGAAAAAAAAAAACCTATATTCAGAAAGGAGCAAAAGTCCAAGAATGTTTGGGGTGCAAATGATCATTAAGAGATAAGTTTGGGGGAGTTGTTACTTGACTTCATATAGTGTCTCAAAGTTCAAGATAAGGAAGAGAGATGATATGTAATACATCATTTATCTCAAGATATTTGCAATCCCTCTGACCTCTTCATTTCAGTAAGCTATTAAACCTGGCCACGTTACAAGCTTAAAAGTCCCATTGATCTCAAAGGTATATGGTGGTTATCTTATAAGTGGAGAGGGGAGAAAAGGTTAGGCATATGAAGTGTTGATGTTGAAGCATTTTATTTATGTAGATTGGAGTGCTGCTTTTAATCTTGATTCTTGCAAGAAAGTGGCTCTTTGATTAATCACACACACACCCTTTGAAATTTCAATAAAACTGGTTATTGGATTGAAAGTCGTGTAGCTATGGTCATTTGACTCATTCTTTTGTTATTTATCTTCAGTGGCACTTGGTGAGGAGAAAGTTCATGTTACCATAGTAATTAGATAACTTATGCAATCTAGCTGGTTTTTCTTAGTCAGTCTACTCGAGGACGAGTAATTGTTTAAGTTTGGGGGTGTGTTAATCGTACCAAATTATATCATTTCAGTGCATTTTCCTTGAGTTACGCATTCATATATGTAGATACTTGATACTCAGGATAGGAAATTATGGAGTGTAATCCTAATAATGCATAATAGTATATTTTTGTCTTATTATGCATTATTTTATATCCAGGAAAGTTTTTAAAAGCTCTTCTTTATTGTAGGAATCCTTGTAGGAATCATGGGAGAACGGAGATCAGAGAAGGAAATGCTTCTGGAGCTCACCACGCCGCGGCTATGGTGTATGAGGCCGCGGCCTCAGGACAAGCAGTGAACAAAACAACACATCCTAATGGTATGAGGCCGCGGCCAGGATTATATAGCCGCGGCGTGAACCCCTCGTCAGCAAAACGCAAAGCTTCACTCGAACGCAGTATTAGAGGAGAGCGAGGGCACGAACAAGGGAGAGAAAAGTTTTGGAGAAAAGAAGCTAGGGCACGAAGGGACGAAGGGAAATCATTCTGGGGAGCTAGGGTACGCTGGAATTTGAATCTTTGAAGGAGCTTGAAGCTGGGATTTGAAGTTCTGAGCCGATTTCAGCATCCTTCCTTGATTTTCTTGCAATTACTTCCTCCTCGTTTCACTCTTGTTCAATAATGATATTGATTGAGATATATGTTTTGATGATGTTGTTGAACATGAGTGGCTAGTGTTTCACTTCTAGGATTATTCTGAACCCTTGTACGGATTGAACACTCATTTCTCTATTATAATTATAATTAATGCAATCTTTATGTTGATTTAACTCTACTCTAAATGCTTCTTATTGTTTGGCCATCAATAAGATTGTTTAGTTGATTTAAGGTATGCTTGAGAAAGTTAACTTATATAGAGAACTTGAGTTGGGTCAGATGAGAACTTAAATCTTGCTTTGTTGAGTGCTAAGTTATGTTAGTGGGGTAGAGATATACTCACTAACCTCATATAGTTACTTAGGATTTGGATTGAATATGAGGGTTGAATTAACTAGTAAGAGATTATCTAATTAATTACACTAACAGCTATTTGGAGACTCGAGAGAGCACAAATAGTTAAATTGGTATCCTGACTACATAATCTTGCATTAAGAATAATTGTAAAAAGAGTTTAAGTGTGTGTTCATGAAATACAAGGGGAATGAATAATCCTAGATCTTCTTGAATTCCTTAAGTCCTAAGTGTCCGTGTTGTTAATTTTATACGCTTGTCTTGCATAGTTGAAGTTAATTGAATAGTGAACTTCTAAATTACTTTGCTCAAATTAATCGGAAATGCGATGTCCAATGTTTGGCCGCTTTTTAATCTAAGTCCCTGTGGAAACGATACTCACTCATCGCTTTACTATACCTCGGCCCGTACGCTTGCGGTATAATCTGGTGATGAACATTAATCTATTTTATAAGATTGTCCTCTTTGGGTTCATACTTTGCACTCATATAAGCCGTTGATTTTATTTTCCGGGGTCTCGTTAGATTGTTAGCTACTATTTTATGGTACTGCACACTTAAATCTCCTCACCGGTTAAGTCGTAGAGTATTTGGGGTTATTATTGTATCTCTTAGTCCTTTGATTTAATGACATCTTGATTTAATCTGGTTTGTGGATCATGTTTTGCCATGCTATTTCTCGATATTATTGAGTTTAGTGAGATTATGCCTTGCTCTCTGTTCTTGGGTTTGACATTGTGGGGTTGTTTTGTTTGTGTTTGATTGGAGTTTAAGTTTGGAATATGTTTTTGATGCCAAGTCCCATGTTAGCTTGAGGTTGCTACTATGAGTTGCAATGATATGTTGTATTTGATTTAGATTACCATCTGAGTATGAAATGGTCAAAACCACTTTGAATAATTGTTGTGACTCAGATAATGTAAGCACCATAGTTTGTATTCTTGTGTCATATATGTGCATACTTTGTTGGATAACATGCTATATTGCAGACCTAGATGTGTTAAGGAAAATAGATGCTGGGTTTATTTTACCATGAGTCGGGTTTAATTCTTGACAAGTTTAAAATCCTAAATTGGATCTGATGTATATATGTATACACATAGACATATAAAAGTTTCCAAAGTTTTTTGACCATGCATATATCTTTTAGAATGCTCATGACTTGATTCTATAAGTGAATGCTTTCTCATTCCTCTTGCTGATTGTGACCCATAGAATAATACATGAGAGCTCAATGGGAAGTATGACACATGTATAACAAATGGAAAAGATTAAATCAAGTTTGGGGTTCTTGTGATTTCTATCATTTTAATGGACGTGCATGAGAGCTCTTGGGGTTCTTGGTCAAATGTGTTAAATATTTTGATATTATTTAGCCCCATGTGAGTAATGGCATTGCTTCTTATTAGCATGTGGACTTTGTTCTTTAAAAGCAATTACTTTGTTTCCTTTTGCCCCAAACTTTTAAAACGAATACCCCTGTTTTATCTTTTTTTCAAGCAATATGGGAGCATGTACCAAGTTTGGGAGAAATTAAGGCCATTGCCACCAAGCCAAGTAGGGGAAATGGAAGCTATCAACTTTGAGGCAAAGGAAAAGAAAATAAAGATATTAGAGTTTGCATCTTTTCATCTCATGGTTGGGTGTAAATTATTTGAGTTTATGCTAGCACACACCTTGATAAATTGTATTTGATTTTTATGTTTTGTTGTTTTTATTTCTGATTTTGGTTTTTATTTGATCATGGATTTTTGCTTCTTTTCACCTTTAGAGTTTCCACGAGGGACCAAGTTTCCGTGCACCTATAGAGTGTTAGTCAATTATACCATGAGTGAGGAGTTACCATGGTATAAACATAGGGTAAATCTTAATATTTCTGAGCGCCAGTGTTTTTTTTTTATTAAAAGTAAAAATAAATGAAAACCCTCTATGCCAAATCTCTTTATATACCTTTGTGCTCTGAGTGGTAACACCGCGGGTATTTAGGTGTCAATTAGCAAGCTGTGAGTAATAAAGTTACCATAGATTCTGATTGATTTTTTTTCTATAAAAAAGAATAAATAAATAAATGATATATATATCTATGAGTAATATTTTTAAATTCTTTTTATCGCTTTTCTTTTTTGTAGAAATGTGTCACCTTGGTCGTGTTTATTTTTTATAATTCAATATAAGGAAATAGAAATGATTTATGTAAATTTTATTTTCCAATTTTAATTCCTAAGCCGGTTACTTTTCTACTCCGACTGGTAACACCGGGGACATTTAAGTATTAATCAGCAGTCTGCGAGTGATGAAGTCGCCACATATGTTGATTATTTCTTTTTTTGAAATATACATAATAATGACATTTCAAATTCTTCTTAACGTTTTTTCTTAAATATGTATTAAGAGGATCTTATCAATTCCTATTTTTATAAAAATAATTCAGGCTAAAATTTTTAATTTTCCTTCAATTTTATCCATTTTTCTTATTTATGTTTTTTTAATTGTTTTGTCATTTAAAAAGAAAACAATAATAAATAAAAATCATTTAAATAAAAATTATTCATTTCATTCAAGCTTGTATCCTTTTATTTATTTGACTCGAGTGGTAACACCGAGGGTATTTTAAATACAGATTAGTAACTTGTGAGTGATGAAGTCATCATATATGCTGATTATTTTTCTTTAAAATATATATAATAACCATGTCTTTTTTATTTCTTTTTTTATGAATAAATATGTGTGATATTATTTGTTTTAAAGAAAATAATGATAAATTTGTACAAAAAAAACTATTTATTTTTTTTTGAACCTTTTTATGCCTATTGTCTCGAGTAACACTACCGTTGATATTTAGGTATCAATAGGTATATTGTGAGTGATAAAGTCACCACATGAGCCAATTGGTTTTATTTTGTGAAAATAAAATTGTTTTCAAATATTTTCTTTTCGAATCAAAATAAAATATTTAAAATCACACATAATTTTAATTAAATTTTCTAAATTGAGGAAAAACATATAGTCTCTTTTAGAAATTAATTAAACTAATAAATAATAATAAATGAAAAGAGCAAATAATGGAAATTAATCTGTTTTTTACAAATTAAAACGCACCAACCAATTCTAAAAATTGTTTTCTTTGTGGAAAGACAAATTATTTTTTATAAACTTTTTTCAAAGAATATAATAAAAATACCAACCCAGTGACACGTTTTTTTAGCCTGAACTACGTCGACTTTGATCTCTAATATAGGGTACGTAGGCTCCAGACTCTAATTCTGGGTCAAATCCATTTTTGTAAATAAATAATATTTTCCTCTTATTTTATTTTTCACAATTTCTCTTATTTTCATCTTATCCTTATTTTCATTTATATATATATATATTTTCTCATTTTACATTTATTTTTATACGTGAATAGTTAAAGAGCAACCACAATAAATTTTAAAAGCCATAAAAATTGCATGATTAACTTAAGGTAACCATTTTCAGGAATGAGTGTTGTGGGGTGCCTAACACCTTCCCCACTCACAATCGTACTCATGAACCCAACTTTAATTCGCACACTATCCTTATCCCTTTTTTTGTTTTTATTTAGTTTTCCAAATTTTTCCTCAAAATTTTGGTGGCGACTCCTCCGAGACCGGCCCCCGCCGTGCTGGCCGGTTTCTCCCTTTCTTTTTTTATTTTATTTTTCATGCTATCCGCATCATATTTTTGAGTGTGATAGATGATTATACCTTTTCCCTAATATATATACATATATGTATATATATATGAATAAAAAAATTATTTGTATCTTTTTTGGCCCACAAGTATTTGTATCTTGATTGTTCTTTTTCGGCATTTTGAGTTTTTCAATCGTTTATCAAGACCCAACAACTTAAAGTGTAGGCCCAATCTTCTTTGATGGTAAAGGGCTCATGAAAACGCCCAAACCCATCCAAGAATGTTCAACCCAAATAACCGAAAGAAGCAAAAAGAAAAAAAATAGTAATTCCTCTTATTCAAAATATAAGTCATATTTAACTAATTGTATACGAACCAAAAAAGATAATTTTACTCATTAAATTTATAAAAAAAATATATTATTTTTCAATAATACTCATAGTTAATGTAGCATTTAAAACTTGCTATCTCTCTAACATTTAATTGTAAATAAGAATAAAATAGAAAAAAAATTTAATATCCTAAAAATTACTAAATGGGACTTATATTTTTAACTAAAAAAAATTTTGAATAAAAACTTATATTTTATATTGGAGGGAGTATCAATCATTGCAAAATCCATCTCTAAAAAAAAATTATAGCTTCTTAATTTGTGACGGAACGATTCATCCAAAAACAATTTACAGAATATTCTCTTTGATTAGCGATGGATTTTTTTCGCCTCAAACTTGAGTTTTTGTTAGTATGGAGTCCACAAAGAAGTTATGTGTTCAAGAGTCAGGTTCTCTAGATACAAGTGGCATGAGGTTATTTATTAGACCCTTGAATTTCTAAGAGGTATTGGAATTAATCGATAATCATAATACCCTCGATTTTGAATATAAAGCATAACTAACTATCCCACCAATACTAAGAAAAATGTTTAAAAGTAGTTAAACATCTTAAATTTATCACAAATTAAAAATATTTTTTACAAATGCCCCAATTTAAGTTTTAAACTTTTAACCTAAATTTAATTATACTTTTTTTTGTCAGGATAATGATACTTAATTACTACTCACATTTTAACTAATTTTTGGATGCAAAAGTCAAAGAAATATGCTATTTAATAATAGATATAAATTAAATAAATCATTTAATCGACCAAATATTCAAGCCTCGATGGAGTATTAGCAAGACCATGATCGAGTCCCATATATAATGCCATCGAATTTTCTGGTTCTAGTTCCATGCTACTTCTTTGGAGGCCGTATCGCGGGTCTATTCTACATCTGATAGCCTGTTTGGATTACACTTTTAAGTGCTTATGGGGTCCCATAATTGCTTATATGGTGGAGTTGCCTAACAGAAGCAGCTTTTTAATAAGCACTTATACCTTAAATAAGTGTTTATGGAATAAGCTAATTTTTTCAGCTTACGATAATCACTTATTTCATTTTTCTTTCTCATTATCCACCTAATAATCACTTAAACCCCCAATATCCAAACACATTTCTTTCTCAAAATCACTTATGGGATAAAACTATCCAAACACAAATCACTTTTGACATAATTACTTATTCTTATAATCACTTATAAATAATCACTTATTCTCATAATTACTTATATATAATCTAATTCAAATACACCCTATGGGTATTAATTATGATGCAAACGCATAAAGGTGTGGCGTTGGGAAAATGTGAGACTGATTGAAAAAGATTTAAATGGGGGGCCCATCATCGCCGAAAAAGAATGGAAGACTATTAAAAGATGGGTTTTGAAATTTGATGATTGTTGCTCTTCCACTTCACTCATTTTTAATCTATTTATAAATATAAAAAAATTAAAAATAATTAAATTTCTCCAACAGTATGAATTTATCATAATTTTTTAATATTATTTTTATTAAATTATAAAAAATTTTAATTATTTTTTTCTTAATCTCTATTTAATAAAAAATAAATATATAAATAAATATTTAATATTTATAAAGTGATTTATATTTTAGATAATCAAATTCTTTTAAAATATAACTTATATTTTCTCTTAGAAATAAATAGATCGCGTTTGATTAACTGCATACAAACAATAAAAGAAATTAAATTAATTAAATTTTTTAAAAATATACATTACTTTTTAACATTATTCTTAATAGATAAATTTTTCAAGATAATTTTTTCTCATAAATTAATTAAAAATATAAATAAATTTAAAAAAATAATTTATACTTTTAATTTTATCAATATAAAACTTATATTTTAGATAAAAAATATTTTAAAATAAAATTCATATCTTGATCTGAAGGGATAAATAAAAGAATAAAGGGACTAGTTGCATATCTATGATCATGATTGCTATTGCACTGTATCTCGGGCGTCCCAGAGACGTGAGTGCATTGGTAAAAATTGACCTTGAGCAAATTAACACATGAAAAAAATTAAGGCTTATGATTTTGCTTTGCATGATAAGTAGCTAGCTAGGCGGGAAAAGAACACCTAAGTCTCATAAAGAAATATAATTTTTTATTTTAAGGGAAAAAATGGTCCGTGACACTCATTTCTAGTATTTAATATAATATTTGATAAAAAAAAATGAAATATATGGATACGTTTTGTGAAAATAATAAATTTTACAATACTTGATTAGCTAGATTTGATGTTGGCAAATGAAAATTAAGATCAATTAGCAGAGTCAAATGTGAGCAAAATGTCTACCTCACAAATATTTCAAGTTAGCTAATGTATAATATCATCAACAATTCAATATTCAAAATGCATGCAACATGCAATGAAAGGACGAAGAGGAAAAGTAGTGAATATTATGTATTCTACATAATTTAAATTTAAAATAAAATAAATATTAAGAGGGTTTGAACCAAGTTTGAAAAGGAGAACACACAATTTGAACATCTTAAATGTGATATAAATCGTTGATATAAAGTGAATATTATTATATACTCATCTCCTTTGACGAGCACCAACGTTGTTCATCATTAACGAAATCCACACAACATATTCCTATCTGACCTTCTTTTTTTTTTAAAAAATAATAATAGTACGAGTAGACATATACATAAATAGGATTCAGCATCCCCACATAAAAGGAATGAGGGAATTTTTTCATGGTCAAGAGATTTTGAACGGTTTAAATTTAACATTTTATAAAATTATTATTATTTATTAAAATATTAAATTATAAAATAAATGAATAAGTTTAAATTATTAAACTTTTACATGAACAGTTCAGAATTATAGTAAAAAAAAATTAAGAATTCATTTTATAAAATTTTTTGGCCTTTTTTATGAAATTGAAATTTGCTAAAGGTAAACAAATTAAATAATCAGGCGTATCAAAGAAATTAATCCTTAATTAGTAAAATTAATGATTGCCTTTGCAATGATACTGGGTGAAGGGATGCCAAAAGAGATGAGCAAGAAAGATCACGTGAGGAAGGGGGAAGGGAGCATGCTTATCATGAAGTTCTTATATATGCATGTGGAAGTCACAGGCAGAGGGCCTATATTAACAAAGGTTATTCAGTCGAAAAGTGTCTGGATGAATATTGTGGTCTTTCTCCTCCCTCTGGATGTTTTTCTTCTCCATCTAATATTTTCTCAATCTTCCTTCTGTTTTCTTTCTCTTCCTGATAATTTTCTTGATGCTATTTTCTTACTTGATCCTATGTAATGTGGCTTATGTGATTGTAAGCTTCAGTTTAATTGTCATAACAGTGTATTTTTCGGTCATTAATTATCCATCACAATCTTCCAATTCTTGCAGAAGGGCAACAAAAGCACCAGTTGTTATGATCATAAAATTGATCAACTAAAAAATACATTGTTATGACTATATCCTCCTACTTTGAAAAGTTAAAAAATAAAAGCTTTTAGAATAATAATTACACGAACATCATAGACGTTGTGAAAGATGAAGGAAAATAAATTCCTTTCGTTCATCATACCAAAAGGGGTCAGAAAACTTGAAATTAGATTTTCATGAAGATTCAGAGTCCACTCTGTTAGGTTGACTGGTCACCCAAGAGGGGGGGTGAATTAGGTGATGCAAGATTTTCGCTCTTTTGGATCACAACCCAATTTCACTAAGAGTGTAGCAAAACAGGGATAAACAGAGATGGTTGAGTGCAGCAGCTGAGTAGAGAAGATGAAGAACAATACACAATGATTTATACTGGTTCAGCCCAACCACTTGGCCTACATCCAGTCTCCAAGCCACTACTTGAGATTTTCAACTATATCCCACAGGTTTGATCCGGGCACCTGTGAAGCCTCAGTACATTCTCACAAGTTTCAGTAGGCACTTGTGAAGTCACTCTTCTCACACCCTTACAAGATGTGTAAATCCCTTAGTGTTTCCCCACACTAAGATTCTACCCAGAATATGTAGAGGGAAATGTTTACAAGATGAAAACTCTCTTGAAGAGTAGATAATACATTGAAAGTTCACTCTATTAAGGTGGGTTTTTCAAACAATGCTGAGATAGAAAGATTTTACAAATTGTTGCAATATTTTCGCATAAACTCTCTTAAGATTGTTTCCCATAAGTTCAAATGATGTTATATTTATAGATTTACGTCTCAAATATCCGTTAGTGACAAAATCTATCCGTTGGAGAAGTTATCCAATGGTTACTCTGAAAAACTATCCATTAACCAACCGCATTTAATGCTTCTGACATACTGAAATTTGAATTTCGGTTGGTCAACAGACGAATTTCACAGACACTGAAGGTTAAAGCTTCCAACGTTTAAATGCTGAAGTTCGTCTGTTCATGAAGTGAAATTCGAATTTTGAAACTTAGAAAATGTTTCCATGTTGTGACATACGAATTTTCAAGAGAAAAGTTTTTCTGTTAAGTGTAAACAGTGTTTTCAATTTGCTACAATGCCCTCGAAATTTGAATTTTGGAATCTCAAAGTTCGTCTGTCCACAGCAGCTTCAAAAGGCACGGTAGTTCATTTACTTCGAAATTCAAATTTTAAAAGAGTGAAATTCGTCTGTCAGAGAGACATCTTTTCAGACTTACTTCAATATTCAAATTTGTAAACACTGTCCTTCGTATGTCATTATGTCATTTCAACAAACTTACAACTTTAGCTTCTGAAATTCGAATTTCCATATTCAAAGTTCGTCTGTCAGTGAGCAATTTTGAAACTCAGAATAATCTTGATTTCAGATGAACTTTAACATTGTTTCAGACGAATTTCTTCAGTTGTCATAAAACTCATTTTGTCTGAAATTCGAATGTTCAAAACTCAAAGTTCATCTGTTGCTCAACAGCTTCTTTCAGACACATATGAAAATTCGAATTTTCTCAAGTAAAAATTTATCTGTCAGTGGCAAGCTCAACTTTGCCCGAAGGTTCCCTTCAAAATTCGAATTTCGGAGGCCTGAAATTCATCTATCGCAACGGAACCTAGGTAACTTCGAATTTTACACTGTAGACAATTTTGTATAAGCCATACCTCTCTCATTTTAACTCCAAATTAAGCAAATGACCTATGGTTGGAAAGCTCTAAATGTATACTTTCAAATGAAAGAAGTTTCACTTCAAAAAAAAATGTATTTTGTGAGATATATTAAAAACACTAATCAAAGGTCAAACTCTAGATTCTTGAAAACCAGATTTCACTAACTATGCTTGACTCGAAATTCGAATTTCAACACTTGAAATTCATCTGTCAGAGGTAATATCTCTGGAACTTCAAATTTCAGCCAGCAAAGTTCGTATTTTCACAAAGTGTATGAAGTTTAACTTCTCAAAATTCGTCTGTCATCAGAGTTTTTCAAATCTAACTTATACTGACATCAGACTTACTTAATCTAACTCATTTAAAACATATGGTAACAAGATTATGTAATTTTCAAAGATTAATCCCATCTCAAGACTTAAGTGAAAATAAAATATACCTAGTGACTAGGTCTTCAAATGTTGAATTTCACTTCCACTTGGTCATTTCTTTCTTGGCATGCTCCATTCTGATCTTCCATTTTTAGAGCATCCTTTCTTTTCTTCTTTCTTGAGTGAGGATATTGATTTTCATTTCTGTATTCCACTGCTCACTCTTCTTACTTGGACCAACCTACATTTAATATATTACACTTACAAACCAAGTAGTTAGTCTAGTTTATATATCCAACTTATGTTATTCATTGTAAAAGTACAATGGATATATTTATACCTAGCATGATATATGTATTATAATCATAATTAAATACATGCTAATGCATATTTTACTTATATAACAAACATTATATATGTTAAACACATATGATACTTTTGTTCTTTATTTCTCTATATTTGTCATCATCAAAACTTATATTACATTAAACTTAACACACTCTCTTGGTCTCTCTATCATTACCTTCACCTATCATTCTTTTCCAAAACCTATGTTCATGCATACCACACCTTCTCCATCTATTCAATAGGCACATTCTTGGTCTCTAGTAAGAAATAGTACACAAACACAGTCATCACTAGCACCCAACCCCTAAAGAAGACACTACAAAAAAATAGATTTTCAGTGACGATTTTCGGTGGCAAAAAAAAAAGTCACCACTGAAAGTACACTTTCAGCGGCGACTAAAACAATCATTGCTGAAAGTTAATCTTTCAACGGCTACTGGAAAAAATCGCCCCTGAAAGTAAGACATTTGGCGGCGACTAAAAGCAATCACTGCTGAAAGTAAGACTTTCAGTGGCGATTAAACTAGTCGTTACTGAAAGTATACTTTTCAGCGGTGACTGAAAAAAATCACCGCTGAAAGTAAGACTTTCGGCGGTGACTAAAAGCAATCGCCGCTAAAAGTAAGACTTTCGGCGGTGATTAAAAGAAATCGTCGCTGAAAGTATACTTTTTGCCGACGATTGAAGAAGTCGTCGCTAAAAGTCTGTCTTTCGGCGGCGACAAAAAAAGTCATCACTGAAAGACTGATTTTCAGCAACGGTTTTTCCATGGCGCTACCAAAAGTCATACTTTCAGCGACGATTACTTTTAGTCACCGCCGAAAGTCTTACTTTCAGCGGTGATTACTTTTAGTCGCCGCTGAAAGTCTTACTTTCAATGGCGATTTTTTCCAATCGCCGCTGAAAGTTTACTTTCAGCAACGACTATTTTAGTCACCACCAAAAGTCTTACTTTCAGCGGCAACTTTCTTGATGTCGCCGCTGAAAGTAAGACTTTCAGTGGCAACTTTTTAATGTCGCCGCCAAAGTTAATTTTTTGAATTTTTCGCTCCTTTTATTTTAAAAATTAATAAATAACATATTAAAATAATAATTTTGTTTTATTTATACACTTTTATCACAAGTAATTAGATATTTAATATATATTTTGTATTATAAATATTATCTAGTATTTTTGTTTAAAGATAAAGGATTTTACTATTTTTTCATGTAAAATATTTTAAACATTTTGAAAGTGTTTTATCTATACCAGATATTAAAGATTTGAAATGTTGAAGATTGAATTCAATCCATATTTATCTTTACTTTTCCTTATCCTAATTAATGAAATATGTTATTCTTATTAGGATAATTTTTTTTAATTTATAAAGAGATTGATAACTCCAATAAAAGAAAATAAGAAAGACAAACTAATCCCTAATTATCTAATGTAATTAACCTTATATTTGGAGGAATTCTTATTAGGTTAATTTAATTTCTAATATATTTAATATATAAATTAATATTAATGTTATTTATCACCAATAATAATTTTGATGAAGTGATAATGTACTAAGGCCAAACTCCTATGGGTGTTGGTAGTGTAAATATTTTCACATAATGTAAAAGTCTAATAAAGTAATGTCACATAGAGAAAGAACGATTATGGGTTGTTAATATATTTTCCTGAAAAATATGTAATAACAATATTTAAAAAATAAATATTGCTTAATTCTCTCTTTCTCATCCTCTTATTCTTTTTAATCATTTTTTATTATCTGAATCATAACATATTGAATTTATTGCATTTTCTTTTAAATCATATGACAATCAAAATTACAATATTTATTTTAATGATTTTTTAACAATTTTCTATTATATTATATTATATATATATATTAAGCATATATATATAATATAACTTATTACATAATATAATATATGATATATATTATATATTATATATTATATGATATGACATAACATAAAATAACATAATATAATATTAATACATATGGATAATAAACCTTATAAATAAACTTATTATTGTTTAAAAGTAAAAATAAATTTAAAATTTGGTTGGGAAAATAAATTTTTTTCTTGGTAAATGAAAACAAATATATTTATAAGAAAATCGTTTCAGATTTAAAAATAAAAAAATATAATATAAATATTCATATAAATATATATAAATAAAATATTTAATGATATTAATAATTGAAAATAAAATATATGTGTTATTTTTTTAATAATAATATTGATTTATAAATATATATGTATGTATTAGTGTGTAGATAAACAATATATATTTAATATATCATATAAAGACTGCAGATGTATTTCAGCTCAACTGGCAAGAGAGTAAATACAAAGGCATTACAAGTAACAGGTCATGGGTTCGAATCAAGCTGAAGGCACATTTGAAACAAATATATGACGTGGCGGCCGGAGGTGGTGACATGGTGGCTACATTTTGTCGCTGCCAAATGTTGACTTACGGCGGTGACTAAATGTTGCCGCCAAATGTCAACTTTTGGCGGCGACCAAATATCGCCGCCAAATGTCGACTTTCGTCGGTGATGTTTTTATCGCCGCCAAACTTTCAGCAACGGGATTTATGACGGCGACATGGTGGCGATAAAAATGTCACCGCTGAAAACTTTTGGTGGCGACATTTCATTTTTCAACGGTGACTTTTGTTGCCGCCGAAAGTTAAATTTTTTGTAGTGAGAAGAAAATCCCAAACTTGAAGTGGCAAAGCATGATCAGAAATATCTACGCAACAATGAATGTGAAGAGGAAGCTCACTGCCACTGTGATGCTTTGCCTAGCCAATCGAATCTCCAACGGAAGAATCCCACTTGGTAATAACCACCCTAATGGTCCCCATGACCATCCAAACCCCGCAACAAATATTCATATCATCACCAAGACCAAGTAAGCATACCCTTTGCTTAATTCTCCATTGTCTTTCAGCTGAGCTACCATTGTCCCTCCTACTACACTTTGTGATGCTAACATCTGAATGCCTCTTATACCAAACAAGGTTCTCCAACCAAATTTTTCAACGATGAGCTAGCACTGATATGAAGGTTGAGCCGATGCCTACAATGCCGGTCATGGTAGTAGACAAGAGTAAGGCACTTACACGTAACCCAATTATTCTGAAAAGCAAAGGGGCATAGAAGGCAATGAAATTGATCCCTGTCACTTGCTAGAAAAATGGTATAGCCACTGCCATTATAAGTTAAGGTTTGTATTTTTGTTTCAAGATAAGCTTTGAATGAATGTTCAGTGTTTTTCAATAGTGAACTTGTTCAATGAGATCATCAAGTTCATTTTGAACATCATCTAGTCCTTCAATTCGTTGAAGTATTTGCTTTGTCTTTTGGTGATATGTACTGCATTAGATAAGACTATTGGGAGTTTCTAGGAGGAAAAATGCACTTAGTGTTAGGATTAGGGCTGGAACTCCTGCCATGGCTAGTGAGATACGCTAACCCTATCCACCTTTGATCTTCTCTGTGCCATAATTGATAAAATTGGCACATAAAGCTCCAATGCCAGTGCTAAATTGGAATCCATTATTGATTGCACCTCTCAGTTTTGGTGGTACCATTTCTGAGAGATACAGAGGAACTAACTACAGAAGAAGAAAAGAAGTTACAAGAAATTCTAAATATAAGAATGGTTGGAGCTAGATCATAGCCAAGTCTAGAGTATCTGAAGAAAGCATGAGAATTATGAATGGCTCATCACTGTGCAATGTTCATCCTGCACTTCGGAGGATCTATATCCTTAAGATTGGGGGCTATACTTACTAGGATGGTTTTCTATTTAACAAAACTATTAAGGTTTTGTGTATCTATAAGGAAACATGGAGTTACCTAGTTCCTATATGGAATCTGTAACACCCTAAACTCAAAAACCCCAATTCTTACCCAGCATACATAGAAACAGGGGAGAGAAGACAAGACAGCAAAGTGGCACCGCGGCGAGATGCATTTCTAGACAGAAAGAAAAGAAGACAGTGGTGCATGGTGCTATGACGCCAATGACATAAACAACATCAGCAGCTTGCTAATGCATTCGACCAACTTCATTGAGCATAACTTCGTACTTCGACCCCCGTTTAACTCAATTCTAAAGCCTATAGGTCACTCTACTCCTACTCTAATCATAGATACCAACTATGTCTCAAAATACCTCTGTACAGAGATTTTAGACACCCAGTATCGAAATGATCACTTTTGACTAAAACAAAGAACCAACCTCTTTAGATCTCTACCAATAGACATTTGAGAGCCAAAGACCATACCAATAGGTCACACAAGGCGCAAGAACCATGTTCAAAAAGTTTTCATCTCGGAGAAAATACTCCTGTGTTTTGACCTCCGTGAACTCCAAACCAAGCTAATGGGTTATATATCCATTTCACACAACAAGGACCCAATAATAGGACTAGGCTTACAATCTAGACATGCACATCAATGAGAACTTAAGGCCACTAGTCTTAAGCCCAACACAACCATACAATAGGATTTGAAACATCACAAGCCATATGCAGAACTTGCTACCATACACCATTCCACTTTACTAACCATAAGCTAATAATCATACAAACTATTCAACATGGAATATAAAGGAATTAGGAAGGGGCTCAACTCATAACCACACAAGTACATGATAGAATGGCACAATACAATATCTAGCACTTTACTAGAAAAATGAACAAACAATAGTTATATAGGGAACACAGTCCATGGCACCCATAAGTGAACTCTCAATCCTCTTTACCCTAGCTTTTCTTGGTCCTCTCCTTACTAGTGCTGGATCCTTCAACTAAAATTATTAGCTACGGGTTGAGACATACGTCTTAATAACCAGGGGTTTTTACATACAAACATAGAAGCATATAAGCATGCTTCTATAATAGTATTCAGATTGCAAACTCAACATGAATACAAGGTGCATGATATGCAAGCATAGATCCCATCAATACAGGACTAAAACCATGAGTTTGCTACATTGACAAGGTAACCTTAAACAATGGCCCCCTTCTAACGACCCATGAAGGCTGATTTCGGGGTCACCACCCAATTCTCCTCCTAATGGTCATGACCTGGTCAAAAGCCACTGCACCAAAAGTCAGATTATGGCTCTCCTTCTTCTGAACCACCATAACTAATAGCTATTTAGAGAATATGCACCCCAATTCATAGCCACATAAGTCTCCCAACAATAGGATGACTATTTAGTGACTGGAATGGCATCAACCACACCGCTTGAACACAAGACATCATGTGTTATTGAGTGGATTGGAATACCATGTGGTATATAGAGTATCGTCACATAAAATATATGTCCTAGCAATATATATCATGTGACAATGTCCAATGCATGCTAACATATCAATACATGTTCCTATAGTGCTAACATGCCATAAGATCATACATGATAAGTGATGTGATGCATAATTATTATTATATGTCAACATCCATCAATATGTATATATCATGTTCACTATCACCAATATGCATTTCAATACAATATAAAGTAAAGATGGAGGACTTACTAGCCGTGTAACTTTACATATTATGATATGAAAAGAAATAACCATAATCTATTCTAGATGCATATCGTGATATGAAAGAGCATAACATATTACACAAAGCATGCATATCATGATATAAAAGGATTATCCATATATATATAATCAATAAAAAACATAGGAAAAAACATCCCGGTTACCTCAACCATGTGAACCCGCTTGACATCACGGTAGGCCAAGGAGAACAACAACCACTACAACACATCAATGATGCAAGAATCATGTCACCACATTATCCCAAACCAAAATACATAATCAAATTCATAGTAGTCCAACCAATATACCAAGGAGTCTATTACTCAAACATCAACATAACCACTTACCAACCAATTCAATACTTTCCAATTATTTCCCAGAGTCAAGAGATCCCAATTTAACCAGTAGACAGCCTACACAACACCAAATTTCCATTACTAACATAATTTCTCAACACTTAGTATATTCAATTATCAACCCAAAGCACAACCCTGGTGAAACAAAGTTTTCCAATGCAAACCCATACATTAAAATACCTAAAACAACTCATAGATCCATAATATAACCCAAACAACTTTGAATTCCCAAAAATGTCAATGGTTAAGGGTTACGGTTTAGGAAATATACCACTTAAATACTTAAAATCCTAAACCTAGAACTTGTACATAACCAATAATATATCAATGAAGCATTTATACACATTTTAATCGATGAAAAGAATCCCAACAGAAACCTTCAGCTACTCCCATGAAAATCCATTGATTAAATCGAAGAACAAGGAGAGGAGGAAAAAATAGATAACTTACCCACAAGATTTGAGCTTTCCCAAGGACAAAATCACTCTCCCTAGCCTCAAACTAGCCAAACCCTAGTAGAGCACCAAGATTGTCCTCCATTTCTTTTTGTTCTGGCAAGCTAGAAATGTTTTGAATTAAACCAGATTCGTAACTGGCGCTGCGATGCCACTTAAGGTCACCATACTGTCAATGCTTATTGACAGCCCAAGCCCAAAATTTTGAGCTTGTTCACTATGGCATTGCTGTTCTATTCCTTTGTTCTTCTTTTTCTCAATTCTGATCCTTTCCTCTGGTCCTGCACCATTCGATAAGATCATTCTTTGAATTAATGTTTAAGGTCATTATAGAATCTTTCAAGTTCATATAATACATTGATTTATCATCCTACCACTATTTTGTAATGAAAACATAGATAATAGGGAATATTTGTTATATTCAAATAAACTTCATGTACCGATTTTGTTATCAAACCTTACTTCAAAATGACAAGAGAATCTCATTGAAAGAAAGAGAGGGAAAAATGAAAAAAAGTAATTGAGGCTAGCTACCTAGTTAGCAAATCCAACTCCAACACCAAGCAAAAGACAACTAACAATGAGCATGTACACATTAAAAACTACTCCACTAAAGCTTGTACCAACAAGAAATGTAGCACCTCCTGTAGTAATGAAAGGCTTTCATCCAAAAGCTCTAGTAATATATGAGGCCACAAAGGAAGTAAGAAGCCCAGCAACATAAAACGATGAAGTGAATGTGGTAAGTAATTGACTATCAAATATGTAGTAGTTGCTGACCTCTGTATCCTCTTTCATCTTCTTGGATATCTCTAGGAAGAAATTGACTAGAAATAACTCCATTGAAGAGAAATCCTAACTTCAGATTAGTCTTACTCATAAAAGCAGCCATAGTATGATATTGAAAATAGATTCAAGATCCTTTTTTTAGGTTATATGAAATTAGGCTTAGAGCTAAGACTGAATTTATAATTTATCCATTAATAAGGTTTCACATTAGTTGTAACAACCCTTAACATGTCGCCCTAGACTTAGTCACAGGTTAATAAGAAGTTGTCTTGTATTTTATGCAACACCAAAGGAACCAAGATAGAGAAAAGATCAAAATGGGACAAAATCAGAAAAATGAAAACAGAGAAGGGTCACGTCGTGACAAGGTGCAAAGCCGCCGTGGCAAGATACTAGTGGAAATTCAAAAATTTCTAGGCCGAGAGCACTCATGCCATGCGGAGCTTGCTGGCATCGCGTCAAGAGTCATGAAATTTGTTCAAATCAAAAGGGTTTCAGTAGATAGAAGGAAAACAAATCAAGGGAGAATGAAGGAGCTCTGCTAAGGCAAGAAGAAATCTGACCTAAGGAGGTAATTTTTGGACTATATGAGCTTGATTACAAATTGGTATGTGATTCCTCCTCTCCTCTTTCCTCTTTCTTTTAGATTTTTGGGTGATTTTCGAATTTATGCTTGGGGATTCAGTTGGGTCAAATTCCACCAGTTAAAATACCTATTAAGGGATCAATGAAGTGTTGTGTAATGTTATTAATGTTTGGGTATGAGTTTTAGAGAGAGTATGTATGATTTATGTGGAACCCTAGGTTGATTATGGATGACGAAGTGTGAAATTCGTATTTGAATGTGTTGATACATGAGTTGAATGCTTGTATATGGCCCATTGGTGCATGAATGTGTTGTTGGAACCTTGGATCAGGTATAATTGGTTGAGTCATGGATTTTGGTTAAGTGCACATTATGTTAATTGGGAATGTTATGATGTTGTAAAGGTTGTTTGGTTAATCAGAGGTGATTTGGCTTGTGTTCGGTGTTAAGACAATGGATTTAGCCCTTATGTATGGTGACAACGATTTCAGGTAGCCGAGTGTTTATTTTATAATTGTTTATTTGTATTTATATATGTATATATATATATATATGCATATTTCTGTTCATGCCACGATATTGTTATATGTGTATGATTTCCTATACATATCGTGGTATACACATGGCTGGACAATGTATGAATTCTGATCCCCAGTACTTGTGCATGATGATGATAAGCATGTAGTGATATATGTATATATGTGATTTCATAACACACTCATATGATAACATGCTAGCATGGCATAGATGATAGTTATGATAATGACGATGATTGCATAGTGGCATGGTATGAACATCATCATCACATGAGCATAGTGAGGTTTGATAGATTGGGAGATGATGATAAGATGAGAAATGATATAATGACATATGATATGATAACCATATATATAATACAAAAAGCAAAAAAAAAATTCATTGATAGATAAGAAACTTTAAATAGTAATGAATAATAACATAGTAAGAAAGTAGATCTTTTGGTTTTCTTTTATGTATATAGTTTGATTGATATCTTCATAGGTGATTTTTTTAAATCTACTACTAAATAAGGCTGAAAGGCTAATAATTTAGAAAGTAAACATGCATGCGCAATGTAACACCTTACCTTTATCTATATTTTCCATATATCATAGTATGTACAATGTCTAAATTACCCATATTAAGAGCTTGAACCATTAGTAGAACCAAAATATTTAATTAAAAAAAAACGTGGTACTATTCATTTGGTTCTCAAGTTTTCTGGATGAATTTTGAAAAATCATAACTTAATCCAGAAAAATCGTATCAATGTGATTCAAGTCTCCAAATGAATCTACAAATATGATGTACAAGATAAAAATATGAAACTTTCCTTTAATTTTACCAATTAGTACAGTTTATTGCTCAAACTTATACTGTAAAAATGGTCATTTCTCTCTTTTCAGGATTTTGGCCATAAATTTAAAAATTCATATCTAACTCTATACTAAGCCAAATCATGCATTCTATATACCTTTGGAAAGATATATATGTCTACTTGCCGTCACATTTTTCTTATACATTTATTTGGTCTATACAGGGCACAACATCAATTTGAATGGCTAGGGATCAGAACATCACTTTTACTGGAACAGTCTTGGGAAAACTTGTATATCTCTCATTGTACAGCTCCAATTGAACTCAAACCAGTGGCATATTAACCTCAAAAGATAAATATTTTCATAAATGTAAACCACTAAATTTTTGGATCTCTGTACGATTTTATATCACTTTTCAAAAAGAAGTAATATCTTCAGTAAAATTCGCAGCCTTCACATCACTGTCCAGTTTTGATCCTAAATTTTAAAATTTCACTATAAATTGTGCATACATCCAAATTAAGTGTTCTTTAGCTCATTAGAAAGCTTGTTCTCTCTACTTTCAGAGCATATATAGCACTTGACTTACTTGCCCTATCTCAGTCAAACAGTGTTGACTTTACTTTCATTACTACAAAATGAACTTCTAACAATATAACATGGCAAAGTAGACTTCATAACAAGCTCATATGATCATTCCATGTTTCAAATCCATGCCAAACATTTCAAAATGCACATAAGGACATAATAGCACAATGGCACAGATCTAAAAGCATATACATGGTTTTATACATAATTACAAAATATACACTCATAGCTTGAAAACACCATCAAGCATCATTCTCTTCTTCATTCTCCTTGCCTTTTCTTTGGACTCCTTTGCCATAGATTGTGCCTAGTCATTTGGGATACTTGAGGGGATGAGATTGGGGCAATCTCAGTAGCAAGTTACATTCCATGCAATTATGTCAATCATGTCAAATAAACTCACATTTGATCACATATAATCACATCAATCACCTTTAAACAATAAATTGCCATATTAGTCATAAAAAAATTTGGCAGCATAACGGCTTAGAAAATGGACATCCTGGGGAATAAAACCCCTCATTTAACAGTTAAGACCAATCAAAGAAAACACAATTGCAATATGGCAATACAATTTAATCATAGAAAGACAATGAAAGAACATAAAGCAAGAATATGAAACTTAGCTACCTTTGGTGCTTGCACTTGGCTTTCCTCCTTAAACCAAAGCTTCCTCTAGTTTTACCAAGCTTCCTCAAGTCCCTAGACATCATTCAACACATGCTTAAGCCATTGATTTCATGGCTAATCACAAAAAGCTATCATAAAACTCTTGAAACCCTTAAATCCACAAACTCTATATTTTAAGCTCTATCTTTGAGCCAATACTTGTCTTTAAGGTTTTTCATCATGGGGAACTCATTTTTGCCATCAAATTAATGAAAATCAAACTCTTTCCCATCATATTAAACTGACCTAAACAAGGATTGGAGGAAGAAAGAAGTGATTTTCATTTTCTTACTTCCAAACATATCAAACCTTGTTCCTTTCACTTAATCTTATGCTTTCTCTTTAATTTATGGCAAAAACTCACTTTCTTTCCTAACTCCCTTATCTTGGACAAAAGTTACAGCAAAGGAGGAGAAGAGGAACTCAAGAAAACTAACCTTAAACCATTCAAAACTTGAAGGAAGATCACTTAGAATTTTCAAGGAAAATTCTTACCTTTTTTCTTGATTTTTCCTTCTCTTTTTCCTTCTTCCTCTTCTTCACGTGCTCCCTCCTTTCTCTCAATTTGCAGACCACTTCTTTCTCTTTTTATGAAGTGCTTGTTCGGCCAAGTCATGAGGGAGTATATATAAACTTTGTCAACCAACAAGAAGTTGCCATGTGTCCATTCATGAAGCTTGATTGAAAAGTTAAGAAAATGTGAGGAAATATTAAAGTAATCTCAATATCCCCATGTGCAGCTTAGGTCACGAAATTGAGCAGCTTTTTTGTCCATAAATTTCAGATTTTTACTTATCCAGATATATCCTGGACCGGTCTAGACAATTAAAGCTACTTTAGCAGTATATTTTACTATTATTGAGATACTAATTATAATCATAAAATTACCATAATATAATTATCCCAATTGGTTCAAATATAAGACCCACACATTTTTCTTGAATAAATACTGCTTCTTCCTGCAATCCACTAACATTTATCGGGGAAGATATTAATATTAAATCATAATTATCCAATAAATATTATTTTGATCTTAATAAATTCCATACTATATTCCAATGGTCTTAGCTCATTGAGAACTTCATTTTGACTATAATTTTTTATATTTAAAAAAATGCCCTTGAACCAGGACATATTTATAATTTTTAAAACTTTCAGGTTATTAGGTATAATTTGCCCCAAAATTCATAAAATTTACTTCATTACGCGTGCGTTCGCCGCCTTTGAATTCTTTCTTTCTTTTTTCGTTTTCCTCTTTTTTTTTTTTTTAGGAACAAAATTATCATTTTCATATTTCTTAGGGGTAAAAATATAATTTTTTATTTTTCCATTTAATCAGAAAAAATAATCTCTTTACCCTATTTCACGCAAAACAGTGTCTACCCATTTTTACAAAATCCTCTATATATTTTTAGTTATTTAATATTTTAGGAATGTTACACGCAATCTTGATTTCTAGCTTTAAAAAACCTATGAAAGTAAAAATAAACTAAGAAAATGATCTGAATTGCTAACCCCAAAAGTAAATAAACTAAGAAAAGCACTCAGAATTGGATGAGAGTAGATGATTTAGCACCTTGTTCTTCAAAATGCTTTTCTATCTATACTTGAAATTGCAACACTGCTTGTTTTCTTATGTTTTGTTACTGAGATTCTACTTATTATATAGCATGAAGTTCATCCCTATAAAAGCTAAAGTTTTTCTTTTTCATCTAAAGATTGTTGCATGTGGGTATTTTGAAAAGTAAAATTAATAGCACAACTACCAAATTTTTTTTTTGTAGCCAAGCACAACTACAAAGTTTGAAGTTATGCACGTTGGTGTACAAACCATTTTAAAAAAAAAAGTTAAGCAAATAGTAATACATATAACACAATATCAAGTGCTAATAAGAAATTAAGAAAAAAAGAATGAAAGCGAAGCAATTTTTAAAAAAAAAAATGAAAGAAAAAGCTTTAAATAAACTAAGGGTTGTAAGTAAAAGAAAAATTACTTTACTTAAAATAAACTGAAGGTAGAAAACTTAGAAAGTTTGTAACAACCTACTCTTAAATATCCCTAAACATTGCCTAAAACCTTAAATACTAGTCTAACAGGACATATCAAGACGAAACAGGGTTAGGCCATGGCATGCTACAGTGCCATGTGGCCTAGAAGAAATAAAGTGGGTTAGCACCGTTGCCAAGCTTCTGGCGCAACCTACTGATACAATATCAGCAATTTGCAGATATTCCAGGCTAACTTTCAATGCCCACAACTTTGTACTCTAACCTTTGATTGATCTGATTTCAACTTCTACAGGTTGTTCTCATCCCAATCTAACTAAAGACACTAATTTCATTCAAATCTATCTCCATATAGAGATTTTGGACACCTGACACTGTTTTGGCCATTTTTTAACCAAAACTCAAATCTCAAATGCTCCATTTGCTAACAAAGGCAACTTGGCAACTATAGACCATCTACACAGGTCCCATTTGATAAAAACAACTTGTCCAAGGAGGTTTCACCCTGAAAAAATACTCCTTTGAGTTTTGACGCCCTTGAATCCCAATTCCTCATAATGGGCTATATGGCTCAAACCACACTTACAAGGCCCAAGAACCATATTGGACTCACAACACAACTCATCAGGTATAGCATATGCAAACAGACATACACTAGTCCACATTAACCAACACCAAGGTCTAGATCATCATATTGCATACATATGAAACACACATAGCGTAAAACGAAACACCATCATCACCTTTCTATCAATATCATCACATGATACATAACCACATATATCACGTACTCCCAGGAATACTTAGAACATGCAAAACAAGAAACATTACTCTACTTGGCACAATACATTACATATACCAAATGGTAAAACTACCCGTTACACTTGTAATTCCCAAAAGTGGAGAGGCATACGACTCTTTAGTCTTCCCCAAACTAGTATCAGAAATGTTAGCCATGGAGGATATGAGACAAAGTCTCAGTAATCGGGAAAACACACACACAACAGATATCAACAAACCTATACATATATGCATATGATGCAATGCAAATACCGAATGTCATGGTATGTATATCCTCCTCAAACACGGCTACAACCATAAGTTGACATCATCATAAGACCTTTCCAATAGGTGATTCCCTTCCAACAACTAATAAAGACTGATTCCAGAATATCACTAAGCTTACTTCACACTAATACAACCTGGCCAAAGGTCACACTAATACTTGGACCATGACTCTCTTTTCCCTGAGCCACTCAAATTGGTGGTGATTTAGGGAATGTACAATCCACTGCCACCTAGCTCTCCTGGCCATAGGAGAGGATTTAGTGGCAAGAATGTATCATCATATCATCATTGTATCATATCATATCTCATCTCATCATCATCACCTAATCCACCATATCTTATTATGCTCAATGCGATGATGATGTTTCATGTCGTGCCAACATATTTCAATGCAATAATCATCATTATCATAATCATCAATGTCATGCTAGCATGTAATCACATGGATATATTCACAATTATTACACACACATATATATAACACCATGTTATCAATATTATATACAAGCGACAATGATCAAAGTCACATACCTTTCCTAGTCATGTACATACCACGATTTGAAAAAGGCCATGCATACACATAGACAACATTGTGGTATGAAAAGAAATATGCATATATCTATATATACACAAAGTCAATAACTAATGCACATACATATACACTTGGTTACCTCGAATCGTCTACACCACACACACGGTTCTCACAAGTCGTCAGACTACTAGCAACGGATTGAACTTCCCTTATCAGTTAAACAACTACTATAATGTCATAATACCTTTAATTAACACATTGAATAACTTAAACAAATTCCATAATTCAACTTTTTAAGTATTACCCAAGGTTTCAATAACTTAAACACATATCAATGAGTTCCAAATGATCATCCCATTCATAATCATTCACAAACAATTCAAACTTCATATATCATCAACCAAAATCAACCTAGGGTTCCCCTCAAATCCCTTATAATCCAAGCAAAACCCATACCCAAAGCATTAGCACACTAAATATTACTTCAATAATCCATTTCTACTAATTTTAATTGGAGGAAAATGCAACCCAACTGAAACTCAACGCACTCCTATAGATTCCAACTGATTTTCATGAAGAAAAGAGAGAATAAGAGGTTAGGGATTACTTACCAACCAAGATTAAAGCTCCTTAAGGCTAGAAATTACCTCTCAAGACTAAAAATCTTGAACCCTAGCAGAAAAATCTCTTTGCTCCTTGATTTCTTTAGTTTTAGCCGACTAAAAGTCACTCGATTTAAACAAATTTCGCGACTCTCGCCACAACTCCAGCAAACACGCCATGGCGTCAGTGCTCTCAGCCTATAAAGTTTGGGAATTGCCACGAGTATCTCACCATAGCAGTCTTGCACCTTGCTGTGGCGTGACCTTTCTCTGTTTTCATTATCAGATTTTGTCCCGTTTGGATCCTTTCTCTGGTCCTGGTTCCTCCGACGTTGCACAAAATATAAGGTAACTTCTTATTAGCTTAATACTAAGTTCAGGATAGTATAATGTGTTAGGTTTGGCTAGTCACCCAAGAAGACGGTGAAATGGGTGATGTAAGATTTTTTGCCCTTTTTTAATACAATTCAATTTCACCAAGAGATACAGTAGAACATGGATGAACAAAGAGTGATGAAGGATATAGATGAAATAATAAATTGAATGATCAGATACAAGAATTTATCCTGATTCAACTCAATTCACTTGGTGTATTTCCAATGCTCAAACCATCACTTGAGATTTTCATTATATCCCACAAGTTTGATTCGGGTACTTGTGAAGTCTCAGTATATCCCATAAGTTTCAGTAGGAACTTGTGAAAACAATTTTGCCCACACCCTTACAAGATGTGCATTTTCCTTAGTATTATTCATACACTAAGATTCTACCCAAAAAATAGTAGAGATGAATGAATACAGAATCAAAACTCTCTTTTAAAGAAGATGATACATTGAAAACCCACTCTATTAAGGTAGGTTTAACTAATAATATTGATACAGAAAGATTTTATACATTGCAACAACATTTTGGTATAAACTCACATAGGATTATTACCCATAAGTTCAAATGATGTTCTATTTATAGATTTGTGACTTAACTATTCGTTAGACACAAAATCTATCCATTAGACACAAATTCTAGCCATTACTATGCAAAAAGAGCTGTTCAACAACCATATTAAATGCGTTTGACATACCAAAATTTGAATTTTAAGGCTTAATAGATAAATTTAGCAGAGTTAACATAGATATGTGTTTAACGTTGAACTTCAGAAATTCGTCTGTCACAGAGTGAAATTTGAATTTTGAGTTTCCAAAGTTAAGCCATGTTAGTTCATGCAAATTTTCATATTGGAAGTACGTTTGTTAAAGTTTGAACAGTTATCTCAAGTTTTCACAGTTTACTTTGAAATTCGAATTTCATAACCTAAAATTCATCTGTCGATGGCATGTTTAACATAATAGAAAAGTTTTGTCTTTGAAATTCATTGTTGAAATTCAAAATTCATTTATCAAAGGCATACTCTAACAAGACTCACTCACACCCGGAGATACGATGCGGATAGTGTAGAGATAAAGAAAAAGAAAAATCGGCCCATACCACGGGGGCCTATTTCGGAGGAGTCGCCACCAAAATTTTAAGGGAAATTTTGGAAAACTGAAACAAAAAAAAGGAAAAGGATGGTCTGCGAATTAAAGTTAGGTTCGGGAGTATGATTATGAGTGGGGAAGGTATTATGCACCCTCACAACACCCGTTCCTAAGAACGGTTACCTTAAGTTAATCATGCAATTTTATGACTTTTAAAAATTATTTTGATTGCCCTTTAACCGTTCACATGCAAAAATAAATATAAAAATAAGAAAAATGTAAAAATGAAAATAAAGAATAAAATAAAAATATTAGAAGTTGGGAGAAATAAAATAAGAGGAAAATATTATTTATTTACAAAAGTGGATTGACCCAGAGTTAGAGTCTGGAGCCTACGTACTCTGCGATAGGGATCAAAGTCGATGGAGTTCGGGCTAAAAATGCGTGTCACTGGGTTGGTATTTTTTATTATATATATTCTTTGAAAAAAGAGGTTTATAGAAAATAATTTATTTTTCCACAAAAAAAATAATTTTTAGAATTGATTGGTGTTTTTTAATTTGTAAAAGACAAGTTAATTTCCATTATTTGCTCTTATCATTTATTATTATTTTTGGTTTAATCAATTTCTAAAAGAGAAAATATGTTTTTCTTTAATTTAGAAAATATGATAAAAATTATATGCGATTTTGAACATTTTATTTTGATTTGAAAAGGACATATTTGAAAATAATTTTATTTTTACATAATAAAACCAATTGACTTATGTGGTGACTTTATCATTCACAATATACAATTGATACATAAATGTCCGCAATGGTGCCACTCGAGACAAAGACATAAAAATGTTCGAAAGAAAATAAATAATTTTTTTGTACAAATTATTTTCTTACTTTCTTTTTTTTATTATAAGAATAAAAATAAATAAGATCCTTTTAACACATATTTATTTATAAAAAAAGAATTCAAAAGTGTGATTATTACATACATATTTTTGAAGAAAAATAATCAACATATGTAGTAACTTTATCACTCACAAGTTACTGATCAGTATTTAAAATACCCGCGGTATTGCCACTCGAGGTAAATAAATAAAAAGGATAAAAGCTTGAAGGAAATGAATACTTTTTGTTTCAATCATTTTTATTATTATTATTTCCTTTTTAAATGAAAAGGCAATAAAAGAATAAAAAAATAAATAAGAAAAATGGATAAAATTGAAGGAAAATAAATAATTTTGGCGTGAATTATTTTATAAAAATGGAAATAGATAAGATTCTCTTAACACATATTTATAAAAAAAAAAAAAGCATTAAGAAGAATTCAAAATGTCATTATTAATTATATTTCTAAAAAGAAATAATCAACATATATGGTGACTTTATCACTCACAAATTGCTGATTAATACTTAATACCCACGGTGTTACCACTCGGAGTAGAAAAGTGACTGACTTAAGGGATAAAATTGGAAAAATAAAATTTACATAAATCATTTTTATTTCCTTATATTGAATTATAAAAAATAAACACGACCAAGGTAACATATTTTTATAAGAAGAAAAGTGATAAAAAGAATTTAAAAATATGACTTATATATATATATATTATTTTTATTTATTTATTTATTTATTTATTTATTTTCTTTTTTAAAAAAAGAACCAATCAGGATCTGTGGTAACTTTATCATTCACAGCTCGCTAATTAACACCTAAATGCTCACGGTGTTACCACTCGGAGCATAAAGGCAAAGATAAAGATTTGAAATAGAGGGCTTTCATTATTTTTACTTTTAATAAAAAAAACACTGGTGTTCAGAAATATTAAAAATTAAGATTTAGTCAACATTTATACCATGGCAACTCCTCACTTATAGTACAATTGACTGACACTTTATGGGCATACGGAGACTTGGTCACTTGTGGCAGACTCTAAAAGCGAAACGGATAAAAATCCATGATCAAAAAAAAAACCAAAATCAAAAACAAAATTAAATACAATTTATCAATGTGTATGTGTTAGTGTGCAAATTTAAGTAATAATTCTATTCCACTACAATGAAAACTACATGAAGATAAGAAAGAAGACCAAACTCTTTTGCCTTCTTCCCATTTCTTGCTTTGATGTTCCTCTTCTGCCTTGCTGAAGAAAATTCACTCTTTCCAAGATTGATCTCACACTCCCATAGTGCTCAAAAGAAAATAAGAAGACATGAATTCGTTTCCAGCTTAAAACTTCTAATCAATAAACTATCATAACAATAGATCATAAATCTTAGCTCAAATACGTTGGAGAGCTAATTATAGCCATGATACATTAGAGTCATGCAATCTAGCTAGATCACCCTTATTATTTAGACTCAAATAAACCAACCTGACTTATACAGTGACCTGATACAAGCCCCACAATTGAATTCAAGTAAATGCTTCATGTCAGTAAGTTGAGAATGAAACATTGAATGAAAGGGTTCAATGTTTTGAAAGAGAGTTCAATGAGTGGTATTTTCAAAAGAGCAAGAGATTACTTTCAGGTTCACCAAAGCCCATCAAAATGTGTACAAACTTCATCCCATGTGTCTGTAACATAGAATTAGAATTCCACAACCAACGATAAAAACAACCTACGAGATATCCTAGACACAAACAAAACAAAACAAGAACACTAAGGTAAATTAGTGGATGTGTGTGTGTGACAGAGGAGCATAAATCATTAGCTAACCAAAGGAGCACTCATAAGCAATGCCATTATTTAAAATGAACTCAAACCAAACAAAAAAACCTAAACTAACTTAATTCTTATATGATCCAAACCCCATTAACTAAACCTCAAGCTTAACCATTTGAAGTAATAAAAATGACCCACCACTTCCTTTTATAATCCAAAAAAAAACAAGCCCTAATATGTTAGCCAAAACTAATTCCAACAACAATGGCAATTCAATCTCAATCTAACTCTCAAGTTAACAAAGGAGTCAACTAGAAAATTAAACCCCTAAACAAGAATGAAAATTTCCTCCCAACATCAATATCCTTTCATCCCCAAGCAGAGACTAAAGAAAACATGATCAAACTAGAACAATCAATTTCTTAGCGTCATAAGAACCCTCAGGTTTGGAAACTAATATGATGTAATATTCAAGCGGGATCAAGTTGGTGAAGATGCTGATGCGTCCAGACATAAAACATCATGAACAATCCACCAATTTCCAAAATGAGGAGAACTCTAGGAGGTAAACACAGGTTAACCAACTCTATGGTTTCTGTAACATCCTACCTCCTGACACCTCCGAACTTAACCAAAAACTTCCACATCTGACCAAACACAACCCTGGCATCTCAAAACAACTCTTCAAATTCGTAAACACAGCGAAAACAACACAAAAGTACCAAAAATTGGGCTGGGGCCGCGGCCGCTACAGTACCGCCGCGGCTCCGGCCTCCTCTGCATCAACATCGCTTCTGTCTCCTCTGGCGCCGCGGCGCCCCCTGCTGATATGCTATATCAGCAATTTCAACACTCCGGGGCGAACTTCTGACGTGCATACCTTTATGCTCCGACCTTCGACTGACTCGAATCCAACTCCTACAAGTCAATCTAGTCCCCATCTATCCTAGGACACCACTTTTACCTCAATCCAACTCCGTATGGAGATTCTGGACCTTTGACTCCGTTTTGGCCACTTATTGACCAAAACTCACCACTAGCCACCTCCAATTGCCACCAAAGGCAACTGGTCGCTCAGAGACCATTCATACAGGTCCAAAACCCCCAAACCAACCTGTCCAAAGAGGTTTTACCTCAAAGGAACCACTCCTCTGAGATTTGACCCCTTGGAACCCAACCTGACCAAATGGGCTACAGGCCCTTAAGCAAACCAACAAGGCCCAACAACACTCTGGACTTCCAAAACTGTCACACATACTTCTCAACAACATTCAACCATACATACCACATACATAAACATCCATACATAGCCAGTCTCAATCATAACATTATCCATTACAAACCATGCTATCCTACTTGGCACAAGATACTAATACAACATACAGACACTACATAGACTATTCCCACGTACATAGCTACTCCCGCGTCTTCTCCGGACTAGTGCCAGAACTGTCACCTGAAAGGTTAGTTTATGGGAGATGGGGGTGAGACAATGTCTCAGTAACCGGGAACAACAACCACACACACACAAATATATATATACATATATCTCACACTAATCATGTATGCAATATGAAATGAATGACATGCATGTTGCCCTCACAGGGACTCCATCCTTATTCTCCCTAACACATATATCATCCATCCTTATCCTCCCTAACATATATATTATCCATCCTTATCCTCCCCAACATATATATATAATCCAACCTTATCCTCCCTAACATATATATAATCCAACCTTATCCTCCCTAACATATATATAATCCAACCTTATCCTCCCTAACATATATATATATCATCATACACCATACCACCATCACGTCATCACCACCACATCCACCATACATCACAGTCTCACAATGTCATGTGGTGATGCTCATGTATCATCATATCATCATCATAATGTCATGTGTGCAACCTATCATATCATCATCACACATATCATCATCATAGTCATAACCATCATCTATCAGTATACATACCATGATATATATACAAATAGTACACACAAACACATCGATACCGTGGTATGAAAGAGACATGCATATATACACAAATACACGTACTATCATATAACATAATCAATACAATATAAACAAACACTCGGTTACCTCAATTGTCGTTACCACACACACACGAGTTCCACAAGCTTCCTTGAACTGTCCAGTATGCGTGAACCCCTCTCGCTTGGTCAACAACCTTTATCATGTCACAATTCTTCCATTAGCACAATATACCAACAAATCAAACCTCACAATTCCACCACATTAACCTAACCCAAGGTTCCAACACCCTTTTATGCATCAATAAGCTCTTAGGGATTACTCAAACACCACACAACCTCAGACACCTTGAATTCCTAAGAGCCATTACCAAAGACAACCTAGGGTTAAGCTCTAAACACACATAATCCCTTCAAAACTCATATTCGAGTAACACGAACCTCAAAACACACTTCCTTAACCCAAAAAATATCCATTTCAATCGGTGGATTTCACCCCAAACCGGAAATCCAACCATACAATCGAAAATCCCAAATTTCAACCGAAGAAAATGGAGAGAGAGGAGTAGGGAATGCTTACCAACTTGAATCCAAGCTCCCGACGGACAAGAATCACTCTGGGACACCAAAAATGCTGAACCCTAGCACTGCTCCTCGTCTCTCTGCGTCGCTCCCTTCGTTTTCTTTCTTTCTTTCGAGTCCGAGTAATGCGGATTTAAACATTTTTTCCGACTCTCGCCACGGCTCCAGCACGCCTCACCGCGGCTCCACCAAATAATCCAGAACAATGCCACTGGAAAGCTTCTCACCGCAGCGGCCCTACTCTTCGCCGCAGCGTGGAGCTCTTCCAGACTCCACTTGAGCCTTCCTCCATCCTGATTCCTTCGGTCCTGAACACAATGCCAAGAAAAATATCATGAGGGGCATTACAGTTTCTAAGACCCCAACCTCCTAGCAATATTTAAAATACTCGAGCGGATACAGGACTAGCAAAATGCAGAGATTTTGATCAAAAGCTTTATCTCAGCACTCAAACACAAATATCACATCATATGCATTTCATCAAATATATGCGAAACATGTATTACCAAGCATGATATTTCCTGATCGTAATCATAGGAATCTAATAAACAACCAGACTCAGTGAAATCTCAAACGCTTTACATAAGCATCAGATGTCAGTAAGCCATCAAGAAAGAAATTGTACATAAGCTACTTAGAAACAAAAATGTCATGCATACGAGAAGGCAGAGGAGAAACAAAGTCCAATGATTCCATAGCTAGAAAGCCATAACCTAACTAAGTAAACCATATGAAAAGGAAACCCTGGAGCAAGAGGTTACCTTTGAGGCTTCAAGGTAGCCCTTTCCTCCATTTTCATCTATGCTCCTTCTAGTTCAGGCTCGCTCTATGTACCCTCAATCTCGAATTCAGAACGATGTTACCTTTGCCCCTTAAATTTGGTTTCACTCCCTCACGGCTCCCTCTAGTTCGTCCCTCAACCTCATGCTCAAACCCTTGCTCCTCTCCACCGCCTCTCTCTCACACCTGCGGCTCCCCCTCTATGCCTCCCCTTTTTTTGTTTTTTTTCTCTCCCTCTCAACTCCGTTCGGGTCCCCTCTTGCCTTAGCTCTCTCTGTTTCTCAGCCACGACTCTCCTCTCTCCCCTCTCGGTCTCTCTTCGCCGTCTTTCTTCACGGCTCCTTCTTCACGGTCTCCTTCCTCTACCCCCTCTCTCTCTTTCTCGCACTCTCCCCTGTCTCTCGTGCTCTGCTTCTCCTGGCCCTGCTTCCTCCATCCTCTGCTTCCTTTTTTGCAGCTCCTCTCTCCCTCTCCTTCTCTACGGCCCCCTCCCCCCGAGTTCTCTCTTTCACTCATACCTGAGCCCTAATAAGGGCTCAGGTGAGCTCGAGCTGAGCCCCCAAATGGGGCTCAGATCACCTTGGGCTAAAATAAGCTCAAGGTTAAAATTTATTTATTTATTTATTTTATTTTGTTGTTGTTTTTTTTTTCTTTGTATTTTGGCTATTGATCCAAAATTTTGTCTTTGGGAAAAAGATTTAGGTCATCAACAACCCTAACCGCAACACTTCTTCCTCTTTCTTCATTTTGAGGTTTTTGAATTAACTATTTTAATTAACTTGGTTAATTTTTATTTTATTTTATTTTTTTTATCATTTCTTATTTGTTTTTTTAAATCTTTAATCTTTATTATTTGTTGTTATTATTTTTTATCTATATTTATTATTATTATTATTTGTTTTTTTTCTTTTTGAAATTTTTGTGTATTTTGCCCGGACAAAATACGGTGTTCACACAAGTTCTCATTTTGAAATTTGTACTTTGAAGTTCAAAATTCGTATGTTGGATTTAATGACAATGAACTCATTTTGAACTTCACCAACATTCAAATTTTGACTAAACTTTTTGTGAATTTTGCATACTTTCACTAACAGTGTCTAGCCTAAAATTCAAATTTCAGAATTGAAATTCGTCTATGAGAGATTAAACCTCTATAACTTCAAATTTCACTTAGTAAAGTTTAAATTTTCTTCAAAATAAACATGAGTCAAACAAAAACTTCATTAGTTAGCGAACATTTCTCAATTCTAATTATAAGCTAACATTAGATTTACTTAATCTAACTCGTTTAAAATATATGGTAGTAAGATTAAGTAAATTTCAAAAGCTAAACCACCTCAAGATCTAAATGAAAACAAAATATAACTAATAGCTAGTTCTTCAAAGTTAAGCTCCACTTTCACTTGGTCATTTCCATTCTTAGTATGCTTCCTTCTGATCTCTCATTCTATGAGCATCATTTCTCTCATTCTTCTTTGAATGAGACATGCTGTTGATTCTCAATTCTTTATTTCAGTGCCCACTCTTCTTATTTGGATAATCCTACACTTAATGTATTATACATATAAACTAAATAGTTAGTCTAATTTATATATCCAACTTATATTATAAACCAAAAGAGCACAATGGATATATTGGTACATAGCATAATATATGCATTATAAATATGGTTAAATATATGTTAATGCACATTTTACTTCTTTAAGGAACAATATATATACTATACAAATATGATGAATTTATTCCTTATTACTCTACATTTGTCATTATTAAAACTTATATTATATTAAACTTAACATATTTTGTTACAAAGTTAAAGTGTAAACAAAAGAAGGAAAAGTAACCAAGCTAAAGGTTTTATAGAACAAGATTAATATACGTTATATAAACTAAAGGTTATTCTAAAGGAAAATAAATTTATATTTCGCACTTTCTTTAACTTTTAAACTTGTTATTGAGGCTGTTATTTTAATCGATATGGTCAAATTGTTCGTTGAATGATCTATTGTGAGAAATGTGAAAATATAATTTGAAATTTATTGTCTCATGTGTGACTCTTGAATTAAAACATATGAAAAGTAGTTAGTTTCAAAGGATTATTCAAATTAAATAAGATAATTGAAAGTTATTATATTTCATGGTTACAATATGTGTCAAAATTAGAAAACTGCAAACACTACTACTCCAGAAATTGACTTCGGGACCGCTTGTTTGACCAAAGAGTTATATATATATATATATTTGGCATGGATCCTCTACAATGGTTGACGGCAAATTACTGCCTTCAGTCGAAAAGAATTAAGAAAATAATTCTACATAATATATATATCACTAGACAGTGTTCGAATGAAAAAAAATTGAGAATAAAGAGTACAATTACTCCAAGGCTGCATGGTGCATTTTCTATTTTCAAATTAAAGGGGGTTACATTTCAAAGTGCTTCACTAATTTGGAGTTTGAGAAATATGTTATACATAGATTTCTACATATAGATAGGCTAAATATGTTAATTTTTTCTATAACCACTCTTATTAATACACCTTGAAGAGTTCAATTATGAAACAAGCATCGACTAATATGTCCTTTACAAGTTCATTGTCTCACTATTTTTAGTTTTCAGCGAAAAGCAAGAACCGTTGCCTCTTAACTCTTTTCATAAACCTGACCAAATTGTCCAAGGTTGTACACTACGCCAGAAAAAGGTTTTGTAGGCGGTTATTTTTAGCTATTATTGATGGTTATGAACCGCTTATTATGCGAGTGCCAACGTAAAGTGGACACTTTTGTAGGCGGTTAAAACCGCCAACAAAGGTGGGATTTCGTAGGCGGTTATCTAGATAACCGCCTACAAAAGTCAACCTTTGTATGCGGTTATATAAATAACCGCATACAAAAGTCCATTTTTGTAGGCGGTTATTTTAATAACCGCCTACAAAAGTGGACCTTTGTAGGCGGTTATACAGATAACTGCCTACTAAATTTATATATTTTTTAAAAACAAATTTGAAAGTAGTTCAGTCTCGTATCAAAATATATGCAACCTGTTAAATCCATTAGCAAAAAATAAAATGTATTACATTAAAAAGTATTTACAAATTAATATCAATTTACATATCATACATAAACAATACATTGACACTACAAAACGATAAAATAAGAAAAAACAACATCTAAACAATGCTTCAAATACCATAAATAAAATGTCATATTGCAATACATGAAAATTATCTAGATAGAAGGTTAGGCTGTTGAGCTTCATACAATCCCAAATCTGCTATCCTAGAGCCTCCACCAAAGTCATCCTTCCAAATTTACTCTTAGACTAGCTCCAATCAACTCCCATGAAGAAATTTAAGCTCTTAATATTGGCAATGGCCCTTCCCTCTAACTAACCAAATACCTACAACACAAAAATGATTCACATTTATGTTTTAACCAATGTAATGGCATGGGAATAAATATATATAGTTAAGAAAGAATAAGATGTTGAACCAAGATATGCAAATTACCAATTATTTTCTCAATTGAGAATTTTCATTTCAATGAAAATATCAATTAGTACATTGCACTTATTTTCTCATAGGAACCTTGCTATATGTTGCTAGCATAATACTAATAACACTGCACTAATGTGGAAACAGAAAATAGACTCCTTAGATAGGAGGTTACATCAAATATAATCACAACAATATCTCACACTAGTGCCAATAAGACTCACTCAAAAGTTAACAAACAAACTTCATAGTAATACACCCACTATGACACAAGAATGACTCACCAAAATTTATTGGCAACAACACTCTGATTGAGATGAGTTTGATACTAAAGTTCTATGTATTGATCAAAGAAGAGAGGGAGAGAAAGAGAGATACCAAGAACAAAAACTGCAACTCTCATTCCGCCATGCTTCTGAGGGTTTAAAGGTATGCCTCTCCAACAACAGTGATATATCTTCATTTCTTTCGGATACTCCTTTCTTCCCTCCATTCTCTCTCTCTTTCTCTCAATATAATCCTGGGCCTCTTATTAAGAAGAAAGAGACAGATCACACACGTGAGACTTTGGCTATAAAGAAGGCTTCTTATCTTACTGTAATGCTTAATTGTTAAGGAAAGATGATGTTTGTTTTTGAATTTATAGTGCCAACCCAAGCACTAATCTCCCCTTAGACTCTAATAGAGAAAATAATAATAATAATAATAACAACAACAGAAGGAAAGAAAGAAAGAACGGGCCATGTGAATATAGTCCATCACCAATAGTTATCCACTTCTGTGTGGAGAAACCTAGCAGCTCCATGAACAATGATACAACAACAACCCATACAGCAGTACATACATAGCTTTCCCAGCAAAATCAAAGCCCATCCTTCATTTGAAGTACAATTTGTTCTTAAATTATACTTTATATTACACTTTAGCAATACTCTTAAGAGCCCCAAATGGAAATTAAGAACATTGGGAGTTGGGACTTCCTCACCAAATGATCCAAAACAGAAAAAGTATGATATAATCTTATAACATATTATAAAACTATATACTTTAAAAGTTTAAAAAGAAATCATAAAATACCAGATTTTTCCCAACGGACTCTAGCAACAACAAATTAATCAATTACTCTGATCCCTCCTCATCCTCCTCTCTAGTTAGGTAGATTTCAGCCACATAATCACTTCACTCTGTGATGACTTCATTGATTTGATTTTTGGAGTACTCATCACAGTAGGTATCCGGGAAGTACTATACAAGTTAAAATATCATGAAGAAATTAATAAAATGACATTACTAAAAAATGGTCAAAAGTTATAAGCATTAATGTAATTGCATGAAATGGAATTACATATCGTGACCGGGATAGAGCTTTGGCCATGCATTATGATATCTTTCATGAATTTCAGTACATAATATGCACAATCGATACCATTAGCTTGCTTCGGACACTAAACAAAAATATATACATACATATTATATATGAAGATTAATGTCAATTACAATAAATAATTGCTTAAATATTATTCTATAAATACCTTTATTGATGTCCATTTATATGATTGTTGCTTCTTGTCATTAAGCCCTCGGTCTGCTCGAAACATCTTCACAGCACTGTTAAGCATGAGAAAAGAACATTAATATAAGCATAACTTTGAATTACCATGGAGACATATACAAAAGTTAAAAAAAAAACTTATTCTTACTTGTTGAACATTTCCATCATTTGGATGCGGTTCTCTGGCCCTGTTTGTTTTCCGGAGTCTAAATAATATATTTTTGGCTTTACTGGGTTGATGACAATCAACATCCAATGTTCTCTGACTAAAAAATAATTAACATTAACAAATTATAACTGGGCAGTTCACAACAACTAAAGTCATCATTTAATATTTTAGCAACAAGTTACTGACCCTTGATGAAAAGGTGCCAAAAATAATACTTCCTTATCGGCTCTTGCCTTGAACACATCCGCAATTTCTTGAGATTGTTCTGTGATCTTCTTCTGGGGCATCAAACCTCTACAAAAAGATGATATATCTTGGGGTGGAGGAACACAAATTTGCTAGTAAGATTGGCAGGGACCAAAAATTTTTCATACAAGTACCTAAAATGAAAAAAAAATTGTGTATTAATATCACACTCAAATGAAAGGTTAGTTGGAAAGTAGTTCATTTATGTTAGTTTGAGTACCTGATGTATATGTTAATATTCGCAGCCCCAAGCCATTGATGATCCACCATGAATAGGATAACTTCTTCGGTGATCATTTCAGTTATCCTTTTATTATAGATCCCTATATCATACTCAATTTCTATAATCTCCCATTGCCCTATGCTCACTAATCCTTTCAAGTACTTGCAGCTTTTCCTTAAATTAACATTAGGTCTGGGTAGTCTCTTCATCGGTGCAATGATTGACTCTTTGGATTGCCCGGACCCTAGAACACGCTTTCCTTTTGCCTATGCAACAAAGTTAGTCAATTTGGGATGAACTAGTGATTACACAGTAGCAAATTATAATAAAGTGTCAATTGACATACCTGTACAGATGGAGCAAGGGTAATGAGGTTCATTGGCCATGCTACATAACTACCCACTGCTTGTCCTACCTTATCCGCATCTTGGGTAGGAATTGGCAATACAGCATTCTCCTCTTTGGGGACATCAATCGATACTCTCACATGGCCTTCAGGTGGAGCTTGATTGTGAATGACGCCTCCTGTGTTTTCCACATGCCCCTCTGTAACCACACGTCTAGTAGGGCGATCCAACCATAATTGACAGTATGATACGCCCTATACCAATAGCAAAAAATAAGTTAAACATGTCGAAAAAAACTATGAACTTGATTGGAAAAGCAATTACCTCAGGGAGATGCTCAAATGGAAGACGGCAGCTATCCTTGACACTAGGGCTTGTTGATGCGACCTGTGACGACTGTATTTGCTTCAGTATTGCAGCTTGTGTTTGCACCAAATCTGTCAACATGGCTAGTTTTCTCTCCATCTCAAATTGAGTTGCCTCTAATTGAGCAACCTTAGCTGCAGAGTATGACGATGAGCGGCGTTGAGTCCCAAAATATGCTTTCTTAGAAACACCAAACCCGGCACCCCTAACACGACCAGGGTGCTCAGGGAGCCCCAATGCTTTGCCTAGCACATCAAGCCCTGTGTCTTCCTCAATGCCTTCAAGCATGGACTCTACAAGGGTTGCCTGTGAAAGCAAAAAAATAATAAGAAATATATTATTTTATAGAAATATATTATAAATGATTGAAAATGCAAATAATAATGTAAGACTTACAATTTTATCACAAATTTGTTTGACGTTTTCATTGTCAATAATCCCTTCCTTGTTCTTTCTTGATTCTGCCCATAGCACATGACGCTTGGTTAAAGGGCCACCTTCAGATCCCTCTTGAGAATGCTGTGTAATAACATAAATAACTTATTTGTAAGTATTTATAAGGAAAATATATTCATATAAATAAGATCTATAGACACGTACCATCTTATCCTCTATACCCGAGTATCCAAGACGGCCAGCTCTATAAGGGTATTGTTAACACTTGGCCCTTTCACTATTTTGCTGACTTAATATCAGTAAAAAACAAAAATCTGAAATGAAATAGCTAGACACATATGGCATTATAATAGAATTAACAACTAACATGTAAAAAAGGATTACTTTGAAAGATTGCTCACGGCGGATACCCGTAAAAACATCCCAGTCTTCTTGCTTTATGTAGACTTCAAATAATGGAGGTGGATGCTCAAGGATGTTACCATCTGGATCTCTCAAAAATCTTTTTGTAAGGATATATCAAAAAGCTCGCATCGATACTCCAGCCTTCTTATATATGAAATCTCTATGGCACTCATCGATGTCAAATCTCAACTGCAAAACAAAGTACCAAGATTAATTATAATAAGTATAACCACATAGGAAAAAAACATTACAAGATAATTATAATAAGCTGTTTACCGCTATATCCTTGAAAATCAAGTCTTTCATAGCCTCAGGGACTTTCCTCCAGTCCTTCCATTGGCTACTTGCTATAGGCACATTCATCTTCACAGCTATTCCAATATAGCTACTTAATTTTTTTCCACCATCTTTTATTGGGTGGCCTCTACGATTCCACACCACATGGATCTTCTGACCACTATCTCTTGCCCGTGAGACCTCTTTCAAGACGGTCAACCCACAATGATGCTTCTCTAACTCTTTCTCAACCCATTTGTTAACATTACTGGGATCTACATTCGTCGGATCACTATCATAATCAGAAGAGGAAGACATTTACCTGTAATATCAATCAAACAAACAAGACATTAATACATAGAAAGGAAAATAACAAGATTTAGGCAAAAGTTCGCACAAATAAGATGAATAACACAACTAGTAAAAAATTCAAACACACAAAATTCAAACTCAAACCTTTTCCTCTTTTTGGTTTGTCTTCTCTTTATGATCCAAATACCCTCTTGATGATCATCTCTCACATACAAGGCATCATCTCCAGTATAATCAGTATCAATTGATGTCCCTACAAAAGGATCATCCTCAATATCTGCATCTTGATGACTTTCAATATCTTTTTGGTTGTCAATTATTTTATTTGTTAACATAACAATAGACAACTTCTTATTAGCAGGATCGGAGACAAAAAACACATGTTGAGCTTGGGATGCTAAAATAAAAGGTTCATCTCTATACCCCACCTTGTTAAGATCCACTTGAATGAACCATGTTTGATCAACTCGAAGACCATTTTTGTTGTCAACCCACTTACAACAAAAGACTAGTACCCGAAACAAGATATAATCCAATTCCCATATGTGATCAATTACCCCAAAGTATGTCATATTTGCAAAAATAGGGTTTTTGTCTTTGACACTAGAAATATGCATTGATTGAGCTATAAGAGTTACCCCACTATTTTGCATTGTGCTCCGATCATCCTACTCTTTCGTATAGAATGTGTAGCCGTTAATAAGATAACCGTTGTAAGATATGACACGCATGCTTGGACCGTTAGCTAACCATCGTAACCTTTCTGAAACTGAACCAGGATTTCTCTCCACCTCCAAAATAATGTGATGTCTCAACCAATTTATAAAAACCCGATTGTGTTCCTTTGATATCTAACTCTCATTCTTGTAGGGGTTTAAACTTCTAAGTTTCTCCTTGTGCATTTCCACATATAGCTCAACCTCATCGGAGTTATGCAGAACATACAAATGAGCTTGCTCCCACTGTGTCCCGAAGATGCTAACTATATCATTTCCAAGAATCCCTTCCCCATCTGTTCTCCCAATGTGACGAGACTTTGGAAGCCCAATATGATCAATATTGGATAAGTATTGAGTACAGAATTCAACAGCTTCTTCAGCTATGTACCGTTCAACAATACAACCCTCTGGTCTACTTCGGTTTTTCACATATCCTTTTAATACCTTCATGTAACGCTCAATAGGGTACATCCATCTCATATAAGCTGGGCCACACAATTGTGTCTCTCTAACCAAGTGAACTGTTAGGTGAATCATCATGTCAAAAAAAGAAGGCGGGAAATACATCTCAAGTTCGCACAAAGTCACAACAATTTGTCTTTGCAACCTTGGCAACTTAACGGGGTCAATCACTTTGCTACAAATATATTTGAAGAATAAACATAATTTTGTGATTGTGCCTCAAACCTTTTTGGGCAAAATAGATCGGATAGCGACCGGCATCAAATTCTCCAATAGAACATGGCAATCATGAGACTTTAAGCCCTTTAACTTCAAGTCTTTCATAGATACAAGGTTCCTAATGTTTGAGGAGTATCCCTCTGGGACCTTAACTCCATTAAGAAACTCACAAAAAGTGATTTTCTCCTTTCTAGAGAGAGTATATGCTGCAGGAGGTAGATAAGTACGGCATTTCCCCTTCACCGGTGCCAATTCTCCTCTTATTCCCATTGCAACCAAGTCCAACCTTGCCTTAACGCCATCTTTGGTCTTTCCCGGCACATTAAGCAATGTACCAATGATGCTATCACATACATTTTTCTCTATATGCATGACATCAAGGAAGTGTCTCACATATAAAGACTTCCAATATGGCAATTCAAAGAAAATTGACTTTTTCTTCCACCCACTAGTCCCAAGGTGTTTTGCAAAAGGCTTCCCGAAATTGTTATTCAAATCCTTCACCTTGTCAAACATATCCTCACCACTTAATGGCAAAGGTTCACTCCCTTCTTCTGTATTCCCATTAAAGGCTTTTTTCCACCACCTGTAACGATGTCCCAGAGGCAAAAATCTGCGATGTCCTAGGAAGACAAATTTCCCACCATGTTCCAACCGTATGGTATGTGTGCCTTCTTCGCATATAGGACATCCAAACACTCCTTTGATACTGTAACCTGATAAATTACCATATGCCGGAAAATCATTAATTATACCAAACAGCATAGCTCTCAACTTAAATGTTTCTTCCCTGTATTTGTCATACATCTCCACACCCTTCTCCCATAATAGTTTCAAATCTTCAATTAATGGAGCCAAATATACGTCTATATCATTTCCAGGTTGTTTGGGTCCGGAAATTAACATAGACAACATCATAAACTTCCGCTTCATGCATAGCCATGGTGGGAGGTTATAAATCAACAAAATAACATGCCATGTACTGTGGGTACTACTTTGCATGCCATGCGGATTCATTCCATCAGTAGATAAAGCAAGGCGCAAGTTCTATCTTCTTCCCCGAAATCTTCATATTCACGATCAATTCTTTTCCATTGTGGAGAATCTGCAGGATGTCGAAGTTTTCCATCTTGAATTCTTTCATCTGCATGCCATGTCAAGAGCTTTGCAATTTCTGCGCTACTGTACATGCGTCTAAATCTAGGTATGATGGGAAAATACCATACCACCTTCGTTGGACTCGATTTTTTTTTTGTATCATGGGGCATTGCATTGAGGACACTTGTTTAATGATGCATATTCTTTTCGGAATAAAACACAGTCATTAGGACAAGCATGTATCCTCTCATAGCTCATTCCAATAGAACATAACATTCGTTTAGCCTTATATGTTCGGCTTGGAAGCTCATTATGTTGTGGCAGCATATCTTTCAAAAATGCAAGTAATTCTGTGAAGCTCTTATCACTCCATCCATTCCCTGCTTTCAAGTTGTATAACTTTAACACAGCTGATAATATCGTGAATTTAGTACAACCAGGATATAATGGTTTTTCTGCATCGGCTTTCAACCTCTCAAACATCTTAAGACAATCCTGAAGCTCATCTTCAATCACATTTGTCATCTCTTGAAGACAGTCATCATCAAATGTACTTGAATAAAAATCATTAGATCCAAAGCTCTTACTTGTCCCCAAATCACTATACCCATCATTTGTCTCACCATGTTTTGTCCAATGGGTATAACTTCGATCGATTCCATTACACACTAAATGTTCTTCCAACTTATCTGAACTAACTAGCCTTCCAAAACAACACTTTAAGCAAGGGCATATAATTTTGTCGGGGTTATTAGCATGCTCAACTACAAACCTAACAAACTCTTTCACTCCATCCCAATATTCCTTACTCAAACGATTTGCATGCATCCAATTCCTATCCATAATGTGTACAAATTTCGGCAGAGCCTCCCCTAGAAGTTGATGGTTCCAATAATTCTACAGCAACAACTCACAAAAAGTTAGACTCATGTCACACCCGAAAATGCGACGCGGATGGTGCGGGAAAAAAAAGAAAAAAGAGAAATCGGCCCACCCGACGGAAGGCCGATTTCGGAGGGAGTCGCCACCAAAATTTTAAGGGAAATTTTGGAAAACCAGATAACAAAAACAAAAAGGGACAAGGATGGTCTGCGAATCAGAGATTGGGTTCGGGAGTACGATTGTGAGTGGGGAAGGTGTTAGGCACCCCCACAACACCCGTTCCAAAGAACGGTTACCTTAGGTTGATCATGCAATTTTTATGGCTTTTTACAAATTTAGTTTGGTTGCCCTTTTATCATTCACATGCAAAAATAAATAAATATAAAAATAAGGAAAATGTAAAATGAAAATAAAGAATAAAATGAAAATATGAAAAGTTAGAAAAAATAAATTAAGGAAAATATTATTTATTTACAAGAGTGGACTTGGGAAAATAAATTGGTAAATATTTATTAAATTAAGAGAAAAAACACCAAATAAATCAGAAAGTACTTATTCATTTACAAAATGGACTTGACCCAGAATGAGAGTCTGGGGCCTACGTACCCTGCGATAGGGATCAAAGTCGACGTAGTTCGGACTAGAAATGCGTGTCACTGGGTTGGTATTTTTATTTATTCCTTGAAAAGAGAGGTTTATAGAAAATAATTTGTCTTTCCACAAAGAAAACAATTTTTAGAATTTGTTAGTGTGTTTTAATTTGTAACAGACAGATTAATTCCTATTATTTACTTTTTTCATTTAAGAATATATTTTTGTTTAATCAATTTTTTTTTTTGCTTAGAAAATATGATTAAAATCATGTGTGATTTGAACATTTTATTTTGGTTTGGAAAAAAGCAATATTTGAAAACAATTTTATTTTCATAAAATAAAACCAATTGGCTCAAGCGGTGACTTTATCACTTACAATATACCAATCGCTACCTAAATGTCCCCGGTGGCGCCACTCGAGACAAAAGGCATAAAAAGAAAACAAATAATTCGAATGATGATTTTTTTTTTCTTTTATCATAAAAATGAATCGCATCAAATCCTTTTACTACATATTTACTTATTTAAAAGGAAATCATTAGGAACAATTCAAAATGATCATTACATATATTGTTGAAGAAAAATAATCAGCATATGTGATGACTTTATCACTCACAAGTTACTGATCGGGGTTTAAACACCCGCGGTGTTACCACTCGAGGCGAATAAATGAAAAAGGATGAAAGCTAGAGGGATAAATTGAGAAAAATAAACACAATCATGGTGACACGCATTTTTAGGAGTGGTCAAAGAGGCTTGGAAATATGATTTATATCTGTATTATCCACATTTTTATTTCTTCTTTTTTTCTTTTATTTACTCACTTGTATGAAAACAAAAACTTAGAGAACCTCTTTTATTTATCATTCTATACATACATATATTTCTAAAAAAAAGATACTCACAAAAGGGATTACTACATTTAACATATGCACATTACTTATTTGTTTATTTATTTATATATTTTTTGAAGAAACTATTGGCATCGTTATTATTTATTATTTATGTATTATGCATACATCCTTGTTTATAATTGTGAAAACAAGTGATTAAGAATCCTTTCATTTAATATTATTATTGTTATATATATATACACACACACACATATATATATATATTTTTTTTTAAATGAAGCGAAACTTTTACCTCAATTTTCATCTTGACCAAAAAAAAAACCTCTTCATGCGAGACATAGTCCATTTGAGCCCATTGGACCGAAAATTAGAATATACGTGGGAGGATACATGAAAACCCAAAACCATAGTCAGGAAAGGATTGTCTTGTTTTGCCTTATTTAACTGGTTCCAACCTATTACTTAATGCTACTCAAGGTACATATATTGTAAATGATGATTTTAAACCAGAAATAATAAGACCCAGCTATCACCCGACGGTTTCCTAAGAAAATCCTGATGGTCATCATAACTCAACCGAAAGCTATTTCGAAATGCCTCAGTACCTTGTGATAAAATCATATGCACAACACATTTTTCTGTTATTTCTCACAATTACGCAGGCACTTCCAGATTTCCAAAGACCCAAAAAGAAAATTTACAAGGCTAATCATAATTTACCATTCGCGACTTAAGGAGGTCACTTGAGAAAGCCAATTGAAAAAAAAAACCAAACCCGTAGCTTGAAATAATCAGAGAATTAATTCTATCATCCGTGCAAGGACGACATACAGAATCACAGAACATTTTGCATTTATCCTAAGGGAACACAACTCATTTACAGAACCAGTCGAACACAGTTTAATGCTAATCTCCTACAAAGATATAGTGCCGAAACATCTTGCATGGCAAAGTCATGAGACAAAATTAATCAATAGACTTCACAGTGAAGGGAAAGGGAAGACGATGAGGAAACAACAAGGAAAAGGAGCAAAATCTCAGTTCAAAGCCAGAATTTTAAAGCCAAAGTTACCGGTTAATAATCCCAAACCTTGCAAATCGTCCTTCCCTCCACGTCCCTGGCTTTCCTTGACTCCGCCCTGCCCGAGCTCCCCCTCTTGACCTCCTCTCTTTTTCTCCAGAGATCTTCCGCGGCCAGAAAAAATCTCCCCCCTTTCCACTCGGCTTGCTCCTCGGTCTTTATAGAGTCCGCGAGTGGTCCCCTGTCTTCTAGTTCCATGCACGTCTCCATCCCTCCTTCCTCGCGCCCCCTCAGCTTTTCCTCTGCAGCCGCCTGCTTTTTCTCAGTCTCGGTTCCCTTGTCTTCTCGTGTTTGCGTGCTGCTCTCTCTCTGACCACCTCTGTTTTCACGGCTCCTTCTGTTCTCTTCGTGCTCGCGTAGATCTTTTCTCCCGCAGCTTTTCCCTCACGGCCATGCCTCCTGCAGCTTTCTCTGTGCCTCTCGCGGTGCTCCCCTCTCTTTTCTTTTTCGCGGTCAACCCTTCCCTCTGCCTCTGTTCTTGCCCTTGGTTCGTGTGCTCCCTCCTTTTCCCTCTGCCCGCGGCCAGTCTCCCTCTCACGCCCTGCTCCCACTGTCCTCTGCTCTCTCTGCGTCTCTGCTCCCGTGACTGTCTTCTCAGTTCTCCAGCATACTCCCTCGGTTCCTTTCATTCTAGGGCAACGCCCTTACTCCCCCACGAGCCCTCACTTGGGCTCGTGAAGTATTTGTGGCTGAAGCATTTCAGCCCAAAAAAAAATTTCTTTTTATTTTATTTTCTTTCCTCTTTTTTTTTCTTTTGCTTTGTTTTGTTTTTTATTTTTTATTTTTTTTTTATTTTTATATTCTCAAAAAAGAAAGGGGTTATTTTATTTTTATTTATTTATTTTTATTATATATTTTTTTTTCTCTCTTTTTTTTTATTATTTATTTTTTTTAGTTTTTTTTTATTTCATTATTATTATTTTATTATTATTATTTATGAAAGTGTACGGACAAAATGGGGTGTTCACAGTTGCTCCTCTTTACTAGTTTCTTATGTGGGAATGAAGAAAATGCAGTTTTTTCTTTTGCTTTTATTTTTTTTTTTTTTTTTTATATTCTCAAAAAAGAAAGGGGTTATTTTATTTTTATTTATTTATTTTTATTATATATTTTTTTTTCTCTCTTTTTTTTTATTATTTATTTTTTTTATTTTTTTTATTTCATTATTATTATTTTATTATTATTATTTATGAAAGTGTACGGACAAAATGGGGTGTTCACAACTCATCAATTATAAGTACTAGCATCTTTCAACCAGTCCCAGATAAACTAAGCTATCTTCAAACATAAGGACTGTCTTTATTCTAGGACATTAAAGTAATACATGATTCAACCATGGACTATTTCTGACAACCATAAACTAATTTTTAAAGAAAATTCAGTAGCATAACAACATAGAAATGAGAGTTTCCCAAGCCTTAAGCCCTTTATTCATACAAAAAGTAGTAAATTTCAACCAATCATAGCAGCAACCATGTACCCAATCATTTCCAATCATCAAATTACTTCTAATTAATAAAGTAATTATATTTCATGCTATTAGATATTAATACATGGCATTATAATGATATAGTTCAAAAGGAAATCGGCAACATAACGACTTGGAAAAGAAAGTTTCCTGGGCTTGTTGAAATTTGATCAAATTATGACTATCAAATTTCATTCAATCATTTCCAATCAAAACTTCACCATATGACTTCCATTGAAGATATTAACATGCAAATCAAACATCGGTCAATTAGTATAACAATCATTCAACACCACCATTTTCAACAACTTTGAAAGCAAGAATAACGTACCTTATAACCTTGTACTATACTATCCCCTTTAGTTTAGCCCCTTATTTTCTTGCCTCAAAGCTTCTAAATTAAAAAGCTAATTGAAATAGCTAATATGTAATAACCACAATGACATGTTCAACCTGCATTACATAAGAGTATAAAGTTAAGAAAAATTTCTAAACTAGTTTAATATATGAAAGTGTTAAAATTTGACTCAACAAAGATTTAGGGGGCTAAGGGAAGTTTAGATCATGACATGAATATGATAAATTCAATGAGTTAATAATGGTTCTATATGCTTGATGACGTCTTAGAAATGACATTAAGATGATGAGAGTGTAAGAACACAAGTTATATAGTAAAGTAGTAAATTGAAACCTAAAATGGCCAAGGCCCACCCATGTTGATTTAAATAAGTCAAGAAGTCAATTTAAGATTTAAACCATATTATATTTGTTAAACTAGGTGTATATGCTATATGAATAAGAAGAAATATGTCTGTGATGAGAAATCTCAATGAAATGCAAGTTTGGACACTAAAAAATTTAAAACAGGACATAAATGAACAGTAAAGTGAATGTCTTACTATAAGAGTTAAGTTAGTTTAAAATTTTTTAAAAGAAAATATTAAGAATCTATATATGATATAAATATTATATTTAATATATATCAAACACATGCATGTCTTCTTATATTATCAATGTTTTATAGCTTATTATTATCAATTATCATTATCATTATCATTATCATTATCATTATCGTATCAATTTATAAAAATCTTACATTTATTTATAATTATAATTATAATATTTTACTAAACTAAAATATTAAGTAATTAAATAAATTAATAATTATACTAATGTTAATTAATAAATTAAAATACTTATTATTTTTCTTTTTTTAAATTTAAATTTCAGTAATTAAAATTAAGGTGGGTAAGTTTTAAAAATTTTGCACTTATTATACATTATAAATAATATAATTTAATATGTAAGAATAGTTTATTTGTTGGCCAAAAAAAAGTTGCATAATTTATTTATTTATTTAATGTTTTTGCCCACGGAGTTTTAAATATGGAGTAGAAGAAAGGTGCTTTAGAAGCCACGAATTAAAAATAAAACAAAGAAAGAAAGAGAGAGAAATCCTAATCACATGAACAAAATTTGACAGGCGGAGAATCATCCACACATTCCCAATTGTCTCAGCTTCTCTGGCCCACACCATATATTATCCCTCCCTCCCAACAACCTCAGCCTCAAAATAACATCCATATTTCCTTCCTTTCTTGCTTCCCCTCTTCCATCTACACACCCACGCGTTGCTTCTATAATTGGGATGTCACTACGTAGTACCCTGAACAGGTTGTGCCTCTAATTGACACAGTTTCAATCTTTGCAGTCGAGGTATCATACCCTCCTCATTTTATTAAGGGCAGTGATATATTGCTCTTAATTTATCTATTTTCTGAGGTTTTTTGTTTCAGGGTAGGTTAAATTATTTAGTAGGTTATAGTTCCAATTCACTGAAACTTAAACAGAGTGTAGAATGAGGAATTGCTAGGTGTGAGAACATTTAGAACCTATTGTGTTGTTGTTGGGAGTTCAATGCTTATAATGGTGGGCAACGCTCAAGGAGCAATAGCTTCTCTTGCTTCCCCAGTCAGTTTGGGAGGTCTAGTTGGAGCAAGTTCCTCTGGAAGGACCCACTCATTTGGAAGGAGAGTTTCCCTGTCTGGAGGAAACTTTAAGGGTAGAAGGACATGGCATTGTGTCTCCTTCCCTTTGTAGATATTCAGTGAGTACGACTGATTTCATATCTGACCAAGGCAATACAGTGTCCCTTGACTCTAACGGTGATAGAGGGAATACAGTTACTGGAGATAATAGTGATGGTTTTGTCCTTAAGCCTCCTCCAAAGCCGGTATTGAAGTCTTCAGAGACCAAGGGTAACTCCATGTTAGGTACAAATTCTGAAGGGTGGGATCCCTCCAAAGCTACTAAGCAATTTGGTAATGAAAAATTAGATGATGTAGAAGAGAGAAATAAGGTGATTGAGTCACTTGGAGAGGTGTTGGAGAAGGCTGAAAAGCTGGAAAATTCGAAGTTGGATGGCAAAAGAAATAATGGACCAGCAAATAAACCAACAAAATCTAACACAGTCACTACTCTGAAGACTGAATAATGGTTCTAAAAGTGAGAATATTCCTGCCACTATATATTTCCAGCTTAGAATATAACCCTTTCAACAGAGCAGCTACGAATCCTAAGCAATAATAATGATTTGGATTTAGGAACACATCTCATATAGGCATTTTAGCAAACACCTAGAAGGCATACGTTGAATCATGAGCAGGGATGACGAATGGAAGGAGAAATTGATGGGAAACAGAAAAGTGGAGGTGAGGTGCTGACCTATAGGAGTTCAAAATAGTTGGGTTCTCATATAGGCATTTTAGCAAATAGTTGCGCACGGAAGCCACAAAACTCGAACAAGTACACGGACACAAACACGAACACGAACATGAAGATGGAGAGCACGAACACGAAGCTTGAAAAGCCTCCAACGCAGAATGCTGCAGGAGACAGAGCAAGCAAACAAGCACAGAACCTCAAGATGGAGGTTGGAGACAGAGCGAATATGGACACGAACTCTTGAAGAAGCCGCAGAATGCTGACCCGAACTTGAAGAAGCCGCAAAATGCTCACACGAACTTGAAGAAGCCGCAGAATCAAAGGGAGAGAACTTCTGTGGAGTCAGTAACGAGGCCGATGGAAATAGCTCAAAAGTGATGTAATAGGGCAGAGTGCAACAAAAGTAGGCGGTTATAACAAATAACCGCATACTTTTAGTTTTATTAATTTAATTAATATTATTATAATTAAATAAAAGTAGGCGATTATTAAAATAACCACCTACTATGTTATTAATTTTTTTTTTGTTATTTGATAATAAATTTGTAGGCAGTTATGTAATAAACCGCCTACAAATATTAACTTTTTGTAGGCGGTTATTTAAATAACCGCCTACAAATCCCCCAGGCATATTTTTTTAAACGTTTTTTAATATAACCGCCTACTATTATGCATATATTATTTTCAAATCTGGCATAGTAATTTGTTTATGTGATGAAAGGGACCAACCACAACGTCTTTTGGAGTTTAAATATATATCTTCTCTAAGATGGATATCATTATGTCACACCCCTCTTAACGAAGATTCAATCTGCAAGCCTCATAGGCAAACACAATCTAATTGCTAGAAACTCTACTACTAAAATTACAAAGAATTATAAGAATTTGAATGTCTATCAAATTTTCTTCATTAATACATATATCAATAGGCACCTAGATTTGTGCAAAAGTTTTGGTAAAGTTTCCCTCCAATAATGAGGGATTCCAGAATTTTGTACAAACAGACAGATCTCCATAAAGACAGTGTTAAGAGCTCGGCTCTGCCTCCAATACAAAATAATATTCACGAATAAAAAGTGCTGCTCTCTCCAATCTCAAAAATAAATCATTAAGGGAAAAGTTTTCATGGTCCAAAATGTAAATAATCTCTTGATCATTAAATAAATTTTTTCTTGAAATATTCCTCAATAAATATGTTAAACAAAATTAATGCAATTAATGATTGGAAAATATGTAGCATTTAATTAGAGGTAAATCTAAAGAAATAAAAATTTAACAACTTTTCTAAATATATATCAGATAATTAAATGTAACTTATACCTATAAAGTAACTACTTGGGAACGACGGAGGGAACGATGGAGCATACTCCTATGAATATTTTTATGACTAATTATATAGAGTAAAATATGATACGTCCACACGAGCCATGCAGGGCTCACCAAGCAAAACAAAGGAAGGCACTTTCCTAAACTGCTGACCATTGAGGTAGGTCCAGGGTCCACAGAACTATTTGGGAAAAAAAATATATTAAGGCATTGATGTAAGTGATAACACTTAGTGAGCAGATAATAATGATTGTGATAAATAAAAATACAATAAAACCTCAACTACTCTATATATATGAAGTGTGAGTATCGACATATATAGAAGAAAAGAATTTAATTTAACATGTCCAAATTATAACTCAATTGCTAGTCCTCATAATACAAAATTAAATACGATCACAATAACATCCAAAGATCTAGAATTAATATTGTAACCAACCATCACATAGCTAAACTTCTAACATTATATAGATGTTTAACAGGGACCAAACAGATGAGAGCACAAGGCCCACAATTACTCTGTCAGATGGGAGCACAGAGGCCCACAATAGTCACTGTCGGATGGGAGCCTGATGGGCCATTACAGCCTTAATAAGGGATGGGAGCTCGAAGGCCCACAGTAAAAATCCTGGTGACTGGGAGCATGAAGGCTATCTTGATGAATCAGTCGGAACCAAATAAAAATAAAAAAAAAAGAATCAGTCAGAAGCAAAGCAAAAGACCGGTTACCTTTATGAACCTTCTACACTATTGTAGAATTTTTATTATGTCTAAAACTTAATAACGTGCCGAAAACACGTGATCATGATCCTGTCTCTTGGTACCAGAAAAATTTAAATAGTGTATTTTAACGCAAAAGTGGAGCAAAAGCATTATAACATAAATCAAGCATAATTAATACTATCTACTCACAACACGACTGGATGTTATAGATTCCTCTACTGTTTCGTCCAATATGTTGCATAAGGGAATGCTCCCAAATTACTAAAATATAAATTATCATTATTATTAATATTTATTTTATTTCCTTAATACTTGAAACTTCCTAGAAGTTGTAAGATCAATTTTTATACTTTAACCTGTCATTTGGGTTCATTAGAATATAGAATTTCGAACTTCTCAGAATAAACCTCCCAATTTCCCAAATGACATATATACATGTTACCAATGTCATTGTGATTTCCTGCATTATAATTTCTTTGCCGTACAAGGGTCATTATTCGTATAGGCTAATATTTTTATTTGCTAATAAGCTCAATAAGTGATTCATTCCCTTTCAATAAAAAGCTAATCCAATAGCATCCTTTAATTAAATTATTACGAAATATGATGCTAATAGTTTAAAATTTATTTTAAAAGTTATACTTGAAATTTTTAATCCAAATATAACAACTCTCCACTCCCACTCTATACTTTCTACAATTTTAAGCAAGTAGCAAATAAGTCTTTTCCCATGACTTGTAATGACGAAGTTTAGTATTGCAATTTTCAACAATCTAACTTGTAAGAGTCCAAATGTGAGTAAGGGGAAGATACCACAATATATATATATATATTGTTTTGCCTAAAATCGAAATTAGGCTAATTATTAACTTTTCATAGCCCATAATAAACTAAGGCAAAGTTTGTTAAGCCTAATCTTCTTTTATTGATCTTATTTAATTATGAGGCCTTGATACATATATACATATATATATATTTGTATGTATTACAGTATTAGGCTAAGGACAAAGTTAAGGTTCGAGATTTCTGACATTTGGGAGTAATTTTTTGCCTTTGGAAGTTTCAATCTTAGTTAGTAAGTGATCCTTACTCCTCATTCTTCATTTTTCTTCGGTTTTTGAGTTGGATTTTCTGGTATATAGGTTGAATTTTCGGTTTTGACTGAATTCTACTGATTAAAATAGATGAAATGAGATTAATGAAGTGTTATTTAGTATTAAGAAGCCTTGGGTTCAAGTTTTGGATGGATAGTGATGAGTTTGAGTTGAAGCCTAGGTTGATTTTGGTGAAGAGGATATGAAATCCAAATTGTATGTGGAAAATTATGATGAGAATGATTAATTAGAACTTATTAGAGTATAGTTGTGATATTGGAACCTTAGGTTAAGCATAATTGGTTAAATTATGAATTTTGAATAATTATGCTATAGTTAATTGAAGAAATTATGACATTATAGAGATTGTTGGATTGATCGGAGGAGTTTGAGCTGTGGTTTGGCCATCCGAGAAGCTTATAGAATCCGTGTGTGTGGTATTGACAACCTAAGGTAACAATGTATTTGTGATTTATGTGAATATATGTTGAGTTATATATATGCATGTTCCTTTTCATACCACAATATTAGTTGTGTATGTATATAATTTTTCTACATATCATGGTATGCACACGGCTAGTTGAGATAGGATGATTATATATAATGTGTATTTATGATGTTGTAGCATTCCTATACCATTGCATGCTAACATATCCATATGGTGATTATGATGATATATATATACATATGTATTTAGAGGCATGTTGGCATGATATTGACATCATCACCATGTGATTGTACAGTGTGAGATTGATATTGAGGTGATGATTATATGATAAAGATCCCTGCCACGAAATTCTCTCCTTGGGAGAGCCAAGTGGTAGCGGATAAGATGATATGATGAAATATCACTGTCACTAAATCCTCTCCTATGACCAAGAGAGCTAGGTAACTATGGATTTGGAGATGCACATTTCCTAAATCACCACTAATTTGCAATGGTCCAGGGGAAGGAGAGCTACGGTCCAAGAACTAGTGTAACCTTTGGCCGAGTTGTATTAGTGTAAGGTGAGTTTGGTGATATCTCGGAATCAGTCTTCACTGACTATTAGAATGGAATTATCTATTTGAAATGTCTTGTGATGACAACAATTTGTGGTTCTAGCTGTATATGAGGGAGAACATGCATACCATTTCATTACACCATATGTATGATTGTGTGAATTAATATATATATTGTGTGTGACTGTTCCCGATTACTGAAACTTTGTCTCACACCCCTTTCTTATAAACTACCATTTCAAGTGAAGGTTCTGGTACTAATCCGAAGAAGACAAGGGAATAGTAATGTATCGGACGTGAGAATATTCAAGTTACGGTAGTATATATATGTATTGTCTATGTATGCATTGTGTCAAATAGAATAAGGTGATTATAATTAGTATGAGAATAATTGTATTGGGATGACAATGGTTGTAGAATGTTAATGATGGTGAATGAATGTGATGATGGTTTAGACCCTAGTATGGGTCATTCTTACTGGAACAGGCATCTATGAGTCAAATTGGTTGTATGTGTAAGCCAAAGGTAATTTTGGGCCATGTGTGTGAGATTTAGGCATATAGCCTATTATGTGGATTTGGGCTTCAAGGGAGGTCAAATCTCAAAGGAGTAGTTCCTTTGAAGTGAAATCTCTTTGAACAAGTTGGTTGAGTTGATTAGGATTTGTACGAATAATTCATAATTGTCAAATTACCTTTAGTGGCAATTAGAAGAGGTTTATGATAAGTTTTGGTAACAAAGTGACCAAAATGATGTTGGCAGTGAAAAATCTCCATACGAAGATAGAATTGAGTAAAACTAGTATTTATGAATAGATTGAGACAATATTGACTTGTAAGAGTTGGAATCAGATCAATTGAAGGTCGAAGCATGAAATTATACACATTAGAAATTCACTCCGGAAGTTGAAATTTGCTAAGATGGTATCAGCAAGGGGGCGCTGCGGTACTAAATGTCAGGCCGCGGCACCACATGCTTCTGTCTAATTTACACTATAGTGCCATGGAAGCTGCCATAGCGCCAAGTGCTACTTCCCGGCTAAGGCCACGGCAGTACTATAGCACGCCAGGGCTTCATACAATTCTGACCCAAACCTAAGTTTTCCACTATTTTGATGTTTTGGGAGATGTTTTCGGGGTGTCCTAGCTTGATTTGGCTAGTTTTTCAAAATTTTGAGTGAATTATGAAAGTGTATTAGAATAAGGTGTTACAAGATTTTTTTGTTTCAAGCTTAGAAGCATTTAAAACATAAAAATAAAAAAAAAATCAAGAGGACTTGATTTAAGCCAGGTTTGAAAAATTTGACTGAACCAGCCGATTTGATCAGTTGGATCAGGAACTAATATCTGGTTCAGTATGGTCGCAGATGTCAACCCGCTGTTTTCAAAACCGGCAGAAAATTGATCAAACCAGTCATGAACTGATACAAAAATACTTGAACTAATCTTTTTTTTATTTTTTTAAATTTTTTTTGGTTTTTAAAATAAAATAACATTATTTTTTATATATATTTTTTCTTTCTATATTATAATATTATATAAGTATTATTATAATATATGATTATTAATAATAATAAATTTACGTAATAAATAATATGAAAATAAAATATTAATTGACTATTTAAAATTTAAAATATAATTATAAATAAATATTAATGTGTTTAAATTTTAATATTTAATTGTGAAACTTTTAATAATATTTTTAATTTTATATATAATATATAGAAAATTAAAAATTAAAAAATATTAAATTCATTATTAGCAATTTAATTTTACTTGAATCACCATTGAATCTTTCAATGTTGTATTAGTGTCAGATGGAGGGTTTTTTATTATTTAATGTAAGCTTGATGTCCCGACTAGAGCTATCAAATTGGGTCAGCCCAGGTCGGGCTAGCCCTAAAAGCCCGATTTGATAAATGAGCTTGAAAATTTAGGCCCGAGCCCGCAGGATCGGACTTATGGGCCGGCCTATGGATTTTTTTTAATTTTTTTTATTTTTTATAAAATTTTTTTATATAATTATTTAAATTAATACAACTAATTATCATCCTAATTCATCAAAAACTAACATAATATTTATAATTTATAATTTATATATCACTAATTAATAAAATAATATATATTTTTTAATATTAAAAAAAATAGGTTTTCAGGTTGGTCCGTGACCTACTCGGATCAGCCCGTCACAAGCTGAACCTAAATGAATCAGGTAAAAAAAATTTAAATTATATTTTAACACTAGAAATAGAAACCTAATCCCCTCATCTTTTTATGCTGGTACGTGGAAATTGACCCATTTTAGTAACTATAATCCCAAAAGAAAGCATGCATAGTAGTGGGGTCCACTAGCACTTGGGTTTTTTTTGTTTTTTTACGATTTCCTAATACCATGATGACGTACCATTCAAGTCGACAAGGAAAAGAAAAGGAGAAACGGTCACCTGGATTATGCACGACAGGACATCGTAAAGATTAATTAATATAATATAATTCCTTCGGCCGAAAATAAAAGTCCTATTTGTGTTATTATACCACAGTTATTATACTGGAAGTAAAAATGTTACTTTTACTTATTAAATTTATTAAATAAATATATTATTTTTTCATAATACCCTCATTTAATATATTACATTTAAAATTTATTATTTCTCTTACATTTAATTATAAATAAAAATAAAATAGGAAAAAAAACATTTAATATTTTAAAAATTATTAAATAAGACTTATATTTTAGACAAAAAAAAACTTCTAAAAAAAGACTTATATTTTGAACCGAATGGAGTATATATAAAAAGAAGTCATATTTTTCAACCATAATTTTTAAAGAAGATATGTTTGGGTTAATACAGACTACCTTTTTGAAAAATAAAAAGCGGATTAAACTATGATTTTGAAAAAAGAGACAGATACTGATTTTATATTATACATTTAAAAGTATTTTTAACTCTCATTATCTAAACTAATTTTTGTTAAACTATAGTTTTATAAAAAGAATATTTAAATATAACAACTTACAATAAATTTACATTTATCAAACTTCATTTTTACAAATTTTATTTATTTTAACTTACTTTTACAAAATTGAAAATGAAATACGCCCTTAGTGTGTATATAATATATTTTGGATGATATTTGAAGCAATTTTTAGCCATTAAATTCAAATAATTATATTAAGTAATTTATTTTAATACCATTCAGTATTTTTTCTGTCTATAATTCTAAGCAAATTAATTGATACATGAATATCACCAAAATTAACTCTTATGTGAAGATTTTTTTATGAGGAATAATAGATATTTTGTAATTGTATAATATCACGTGAATATCTTAATTAGCCCAAAGAAAGGTTAATATCTAGCCAAATTTTAATTGTATTGAAATTTGGGTCAAACTGGCCGATTCAATCGGTTGGAAAAAGAACTAGTACTAGATTCGAAAGAAGAGTTAAACCGGAAGATTTAATAATTGGTGGGAATCAGTTGTGATTGATTCAAAACCAGTTTAAACTGCTCATAATTTTTTTATTTTTAAATTTTTTTAGTTTTTAAGATAAAATAGTATTATTTTTTGGGCTAAATACATATATATATATATATATAAGGCCCCTAATCTCCGACTCTATTGCATATAACCTCCTTGACTTTCTAATGCTGAAAATAACCTCCTTTTAAATTTTAATTCTTGATTATTAAACCCTTATCGTTACTAAACTAAAACAACTATTTTCTCATTGTCAAAATCCATGAGAAAAATAGCAAAAATTTGTGAGAAAATGCTTTCTCACATAATTTCCCACAAAAACTGAAGGGTGAGAAAATCAAGCATAGGAAAAGCATATTTCTTATGGAATTTAGATGTGAAAACTATTCTCATAGAATTTATACAAATTTCACATAGATTTTAGTTTATGAGAACTTTTTCACAACAGACTTTGAGAAACTTCTTATGAAAACTTTTTTATGGACCCATTTCTATGAGAACTTCTCACGAATTTTTGTTCTTTGAGAAATTTCTTAAGAAAAAAATCCATGAGGTGGAAAAAAAAGAAAAAAAATTAAACATTCTCTCAAACTAGCTACCTTTGTGAGAATGCTAAAAATATAATATAAAAAATAAAAATTTAATAGCAGATATGTCATTAATATACGGTAAGATACAATTATTTTATTAACAACAATCTAATATAAATTAATACCTAAGATAGAATTGTTTTCTTTTTGCAAAAATATATATAATTATTTTCTAAGCAACAATAATCTAATATGAACTAATACCTAAGATATAATTATAGACAATATTAATCTAGGGTTCATACTAAGGAGAACTTTATCACCATAACCTTTGTAGCCATACATAGCATTTGATAGAAATGCCACTTGCTCTCAAAGCTTGCACACAGACAAAAGTTATTAAATTTTCTCAAATTTCCCTCATTTCAGCAAATATGATAATTACAAACAACATTTATCTATACATGCAATAGTGACCTCAACAAGACATTTCTTTTAATTTGTAATTGTAAAGAGTAGAATCGTCCATCGGTATTGACATGGTAACAAAATCTCAACAAGTAACTCCTTTGTAGACATTGTACATATGAAATCATGGCTATCAAATGCCCAGTTATCATATGATTTTGTGACATCCAAATGGACAAAAATAATAAGACCTAAGATTCAGTGGTCACATACCATACCCTTGCTTCCATCGAGAAATTTAGATCTAAGAGAAATGGAGACTAAGAAGGAGACTAAGGAAATTATAGCATCCTATCAGTCTCATGGAAGCATAACCATTTCTACAATGTTCGATTTTTGGTACTTTTATTAGTCACTAATCAAGATTTATACTTACAAGATGGATTTGAAGTAAGATAACAGAAAACACCACCAAGGAAATATATGACTAAAATCATGAACTTTCCATGCCCATGATGCTAGGGAAGTACTATGAAACAATTCAGCACAAACAGATTAGCTGAGCATCATACCTGAGATGAAAGAAACATTTAGCCACTTTTGTGAACAACTTATTCTGCATTGACCAATATCATAATTAGTGGACTGCATATAATTTTCAAAATATCCCATGTTGTAAGAAGTAAATGTGTTTTCCTCTTTTTATTATAACCACTTAACGCTCCCCCAATTTAAAAAAAGACTAATTAAGACTCTGCCTTTAAAATCTATTCCCCTTAAATTATATATTTTTAAACTATCACTTTCAATTATATAATGAAAGAACCTAACAACTTTCAGAATCATTAACATGAGAGATCAATCTATGTAACAGAATATGCATAAAACATCAAATTAGTACTCGCAAATACAAGTTAATGATGTAGTAAGAGAAACCATTGGACAACTAACAAGCATTAAATAAATGCGCAGGCAGCTCTACTAGAGTTTGGATGATTACTTCCAAATATAAACCTAAACAAATATAGAAACTTGTACATAACAAGTAGCTATTATAAGTTTCAAAATGCTTCTAAATAACGTCCTAGTTAGTGTACCTATCTCAAATGCATCATATTGTTACCATCTTCACCATATACATAGTAAAAAACTTCATCAGGAACCATAATTTCCACAGTTATACTAGTCACAATGGCAGCTTTGCTTCCACTGCAAACAAGAACAAAAAATAAGAAGAAGAAGAAGAAACAATCACTTAGGTCGATGTTAAATGGTTTATTTTCACCACTCTATCACAACTGCACTTCAGAAGGCTATAAAAGCGTAAAAGTTAATTCTAAAGCCATGGTTTCAAATTAGAGATATTACACAAAAAGGTCGACGTTAAAAAATATCAGATGATGGTAAAGTATAATGGTATGCCATCTAAGAGCATTGCACGTTGCAATAACTTCACTGGAGATGCTTAAAAGCCAAACTAGGCATCTAACAAATCAGTTGAGAAATGAGGATTGTAGCAAAAATAGCAATTTTATTTTAAAAGATCAGACATGGCTAAATATGATATGCCACAAACATCAACATCAATAATTACATACCTAAATAAAATTTTTCTAGTACCTAAATAATAAATTTCTGATTCTGAGAGGCCTTTAATTTATTTAATAATAAATTATAGCTTTGCATTCAAAACTAATACAATGGTTTTCAAATCACCAACCTGCCTAGTTCTATATAAGCCACATTTTAGAGAAGTCAATTTCCTACCAACATCATCAATGCCTCTTGAAACCATCTGCAATCAAAATTATTCAATCAATAAGAGAAAAACTGGTAAAGTAAAACCAGTAAGTAGAGAAAAGAAATATACTTGCGATGTCCATAGCCCTATTTAAGAAGGACAATCTAAATTTCGAGAGAGTCGAAGATGATATATGCATTGAGAAAATGACTGTTTACTTGGATTATTAGAAATCCCAGCACCTGGTTAAGCTCCAACAGGAATAGAACCCCCCAGTCTCCCATAGGATGATCCTAGTCTACCAGTTGCATTATAGAAAGCATCTTGAACATTTGAAAACCCTCCTGATATCCGAGGGGAAAATATTTATACAGTAAATTAATAGTGGCTCAGGCATCCATATGAAAGGATTTAAACATCATATCTTGAAGGATATAAATTTCATTAATCCAGCTGCCAAATTATAAGTAATTATCATATTGATCTTGCATGTCAAAATGTAAAGAAATTGAACAAAAACATTTAAATTTTGAAATTTTCTCTTTTTAGTACACTAAAAGCTCTCTAGTAGTTTTGAAACTTTTCCAACTTACAATTGACATTGATCTTCTATTTATGCTATCCTTTAATTTATGCTTCAAATCCACTCACTAGTAATGATTTGTAGTCATAAAGGGTTGGAGGCCATAAGTTTTTGACAAGTCCAAGTGAGGAAGCTGAACCACTATTAGTCACTGTAGCATGATAGCAAGAGCAACTAAGGGCAGAACGTAACTAGAAGCAATCTTACTACTTAGATAACAATAACCCGTGCATGAAATCAGTGGTAAGTGGTAACTACGCATGGCAATAGCATTTGCTTGATAGAACATAACACAAACTCAAAACACAAGTTATTCACTATAGGGCAGAATAGATATTTTATTACAATCCCATTTGACAGTAAAAATATAATTCTACATTATGGTTTAAGCTTAAAAATTGTTCAATAACTATAGAGCCAAAATGAGTCACTTGTTTGATGAAATTGGCAAAAAAAGGTCCAACATGAAAACATGACTCAGGCTTGTCCCCATAAAGACTAGTTCTTACATATCACATGATTTAAGGAAGCTAGAGATGAATTATGTAACACCCTAATGCTTAATACTACAAAACGACACAAGAAGACAACCCGGTATGGTAAAGAATGAGACATAAATGAAGAACAACTGAAAGGGGACACCAAAAATGAGAGACCAAGAGGGGAGACTTAGAAAATAGGGCTAAACATGAACCGAGGACTTTAAGTGCGGCTAGGTGGCATGAAAAAATGAAGGGGAAAATTTTCCCCTATGGATCCATGACCTGAGAGTATGGCACTGCGGCTCCATCTATTGCTATTTAGATGTCAACTTGCTGTCAAATTGGGTGAACTTCAAAAACACATATCTTCTTACCTGGACCTCTGATTGAAACAATTCCAAAGCTTATAGGTCACTCTAAACATTCTCTAACCATAGACACCAACCTTGTCTTAAAATTCCTCCGTATAGAGAATTTGGATACTCATGACTGAAAGGGTCACTTTCAGACCTAAACTAGACACTAACATCTCTCAATCCCCGACCATTGACCTTTTGGTCATCCAACCTTTTCCTACAGGCACAAACAATATAAGGACATTATTCAAGGAGGAGGCACCCCAAGAAAACCACACTCTTGGATTTTGACCCCCTTAAACCTCAATCTCACCTATCAGGCAAACATACCCTTTTTCTTCAAAGCTTAGTAAAACTCAAGACCGAACACATAAACCACTCACATTCATCTAAACACACATAGGCCACCTATTTCCTAGGCACCAAACTATCTACAACAATAAAGGACCATAAACCCTAACATACTAGAACAACTACTACAACAATCCTTACAAAAAAGACAAGATGCTTTAGACTACCATCTCAATCAGATACACAATCACACATTGAATCATCATACACCTCTAATGTAATAACCCTCTATATATTGTCCTGGACATAATACTGAACTAACGAGGAGTTTACCTTTTGGAGTTGTTCAAGACTGGAGGGACAAGGATCGGAGGAAGGACCAAAGTAGGACAAAACTTCAAAATAGATGCAGAAACATATCACGCTGTGGCAAAGGACAGGGGCATCACGGCAAGCGAGCAAAGGAATTTCAATTTTTTGGATAGTAAAGGCTCACGCTGTAGCAAGTTTATCTTGCGATATGGCACTACTAGTAGAACATGAATAAATCAGGACACGATTCAGTTGATGGAAAAGAAAGAAATTGAAGGAGAAGAGAAGGAGCTCTGCTAGGGTTTGTATTTTTTGACCTTGGTTATCAATTTCTTGGCTTCGGAAGCTTCAATCTTTGTTGTTAAGTGAATATATACCATCCCTCCTCTCTTTTCTCCATGATTTCAAGTTCGAATTCATGGGTATGCATAAGAGTCCATTTTTTGTTGCTTTCCACCAATTGAAATGGTTGTAAACGGGTTATTGAAGTGTTGTTTGGTATCCTAAAAGCTTGGTTGTGAGTTCTTGCATGTTTGTAAGGTAATTGCTTCAAACCTTAGCTTAGAACCTTAGGGTTCTTTGTACAATTTGAATTTTTTGGGGTTTCTCCTTCCTTGGATGGATATTTTAGGAACTTTTTTGCTTAGATATGAGGTTGGAATCATGTGTGATATTATGATGATTAGGTTTGTCAAGTTGTGGAGTTTCAAAGTGTAATGCTTCATATTGATTCGGGTATCTTATGATGTTATAGTGTGTGGATTAGCTTGATTAAGATCTTGCATAAGAAGAGGTTGATTGGAAGTGTTCAAGTCAATATTAGTGCTCCAACAGTTTGTCGATTCCCTTGTGTATGTGTGGTTGTGCAGGTGACTCTAGGTAACTAGGGTGTAATTCTATATATAAATATATATATTGTGTATTATTTCAAATATATGTTTTGTCCGTTCATATGATGATATGTGTTTCATAGATATATTGACCTTTTTTTTATGTTCATTGTAACATCCTACCTCCAAACATAACCAAAACTCTCGAAATCCAACCAATTACAACCCAAACAACATAAAACAGCATCTCACAGCTTTAAAATAGCGAAAACAACCCCAAAACACCAATTTCTGGGCTGGGGCCGCGGCCGCTACAGTATCGTCACGGCTCCGGCCTGCTCTGTTTCTCCCTTGCTACTGCTATCACTGGCGCTGCGGTGCCTCCTTGCTGATATCCCATATCAGCAAATCCACAGTCCATGACGAACTTCTGACGCGCATAACTTAATGCTCTGACCTCCGATTGACTTGATTCCAACTCCTACAAGTCAATCTAGTTCCAATCTAACCACAGACACCACTTACACTTTAAACCAACTCTGTATAGAGATTCTGGACCCCTGACATCATTTTGGCCACTTATTGACCAAAACTCACCACTAACAAACCCCAATTGTCACCAAAGACAACTGGTCACTCAGAGACCATTCATACAGGTCCCAAAATTTGCCTACTAACATGTCCAACAAGGTCTCACCCCAAAGGAACCACTCCTCTGAGTTTTGACCCCTCAAACCTCAACATGACCAGATGGGCTACAGGCCCTAAAACATAACCATCAGGCCCAAACCACTTTGAGCTCACAAATACTACCATACCAACATTCAAACACTTAACACTCTTAAAGCACCAACATAACACATTCCATATAACCTGATTAAACATACATTCATCCATAACAATCCTGTCAATCTCATACATTCAATACATCACTTTCTATCCTACTTGGCACATAATAAATTATCCAAAAAAACAACCACTACATAGACTTCCCATGTATACAGCTACTCTCTAGGCTTCACAGGACTAGAGCCAGAACCTTCACCTAAAAGGGTTAGTCATGAGAGAGGGTGGGGTGAGACAATGTCTCAGTAACCGGGATCAACAACACATAAACATATATATATACAAATATAAATCATATAACATATGAATGCAATGTAAAATGCATGGTATGCATGTCGTACTCTCCGGGGCTTCCATCCTTATCCTCCCTAACACACATATACATATAACTCATCCTTATCCTCCCTAACATATACATTCCAACCTTATCCTCCCTAACATATGCCATCCACCCTTATCCTCCCTAACATATACACATATCACATACTTCAACCTTATTCTCCCTAACAATTTCATTTATCATCATATATCATACGTCATTACATCATCACCACTTCATCCGTCATACATCTCAATGTAATAATAACATGTGGTGATGCTAATGTATCATCATAATCATCACATATCTCATCACAATACTCATAAACATCATCTACTATACACATACCACAATATATATAAAAACAATACACGTATACACATCGATATCATGATATGAAAAGACATGCATATATATACACAATTATATATACTATTGTATAAAACCCGTAAACAAACACCCAGTTACCTCAGGTTGTCAATACCGCGCTCACGCCAGTTCCACACGCTTTCTTGAACACCAATACACTTGAGCCCCACACAGCTAACCAAATAACCTTCATAATACATAATTCTCCCATTAACATAATATACCCATAATCACAATTCAGCCACTTTAGGCCTAACCCGAGATTCCAACACCCCTTTCATGCATCAATAAACTCTTAGGGACCCTTCAAATACTACTCAAACACATACATATCGGATTCCCAAGAGTTCTAACCGAAAACAATCTAGAGTTAAGCTCAAATCGTACATAAACCCTTCCAAACACACATCCAAACAACAAGAACACCAAAACACACTTTATTAACCTCATTTAAACCATTTCAATTGGTGGATTTCGTCACAAACCAAAAACCCAACCACAAAACCAAAAACTCCATATTTCCACCAAATGAAAACGGAGAGGGAGGTGTAGATAACAGTTACCAACCTAGATCCAAGCTCCCTCGGTCTGAAAGTCACCCCTGGACGTCAGAGAATCAAACCCTAACTCAGCTCTCTCGTGGTCTCCCTTCGTTTTCTTTCATTTCTTTTCTGTCCGAGCGTCCGAAATGATCCGGATTTAAGCAAAAATCTCGACTCTCGCTGCGGCGCCACCATAAAATTTTGAAAAATGCTACCGGAAGCCTCTCGCCGCGGTGGCCCTGCTCCTCGTCGCGGCTCAGAGTCCCTTTTTTGTTACCTCTTCAACCACATCTGTCCTACTTCCTCCAATCCTGAACACAAAACCAGTAAAGATATCATGAGGGGCATTACATTCATGACATGGCTAGTGAGAGTATGGTAACATTTGTCTTTACTACTTGCTATTTTGTATATGAGAATATGTCATGTATTGTATAGATGACATACTGTTATCCCTATTGTTATAGCTTGTATGTTGATAAGCATGCTAACATGATGATTATGTATATGTGTTCACAAAACATGTTAGCATGAGAACATCATCGTATTGTTGAACATGAGTACATTGATGGTTTTAGGTGATGATGATGTATGATACCATGTGGTATACCGATCCACTTATGGAATACAGGAGGCCTCATGTCCAAGTGGTGAGGTTGATAGATGAATATTCTTGCCATTAAATTCTGTTCTTTTGGCCAGAAGAGCTAGGTAGGAGTGGATTGGAGATGCACCTTCCTTAAATCATCACTAATTCAGGTGGAAACCACGGTCGAATCACTTATGTGCCCTTTGGCCAGGTCATACTAGTAAGCAAAAAGCTTAGTGATGTTTTGAAATCAATATTCACTGATTATTGAAAGGAAATCACTTGTTGGGTGTACCTTGTGATGGTAACTAGTCCGTGGTTCTAGTTGTGTTTGATCAGGGACATTCATATCATTGCATTTTGCACTACATCACATTACATTTATTTGCATAATATATTAGTGGATAATTGTTGGTTGCTATGTTTCCTCAGTTACTGGGACTCTGTCTCACACCCCTTTGTGGTTAACATTTCAGACAAAGACTCTAGCACTAGCCAAAAGAAGACTAAAGAATCTTAGCTCTCTTCTCCACAGGGACATTTGAGTTCATAGCTAGTAGCTCTTTTGTATTTGGTTTATGTAACTTATATTATGCCAAGTAGTATATTGGTAATGTTTATTGCTTGTAACTTCGTATCCTGGGTATTTGATACAATATGTGGTTGATGTATTTTGTAACACCCTACCTTAAAACACCTCCAGACTCGACCACAAACTGCAAAATCTAACCAAACACAATCCTAACATCTCAAAACAACTTTTTAAAACACCAAGAAGTGGAAAAACAACACAAAAACACTAGAAAGTTAGCTGGGGCCGTGGCCGTGGCTGTGGCTGCGGCTGCTACAGTATCGCCATGGCTCTAGACCTCCCATGTTTTACCAGGTTACTGGACTCTCTAGCACCGCGGCCTGTTTCCTAGCAACATGGCGCCCCCTGCTGGTTTTCTATACCACTAACTTCTATACTCCGGGGTGAACTTCTGACGTGTATAACTTTTTGCTTTAACCTCCAATTAACCTGATTCTAACTTTTACAAGTCAATCTAGTCTCAATCTAATCATAGACACCACTTTCACATTGATCCAACTCCGTATGGAGATTTTGGACACCTGACACTATTTTGGTCACTTTTTGACCAAAACTCACAACTCACCACTTTTATTTGTCACCAAAGGCAATTCAACCACTCGAGATCATTCACACAAGCCTAAAACCACTCAAACAACTTGTTCAAAGAGGTTTCACCTCAAAGGAACCCTTCTCTGAGATTTGACCCCCTTGAACCCTACTTGACAACACAGGCTACTGGCTCCAAAACACACCAACAAAGCCCAAACACCCTTGGGGCTTACAAACACTACCACACAGACTCCTCAACACCCCTAGTCACATATACACCACAATTCATCATACACAGCACATACAACACAATTCCACATACATAACCAGACATATGACATCTATCCATAACAATCCTTATCCATGTCATACATCCATTACAAAACATTCTATCCTACTTGGCACAAGATACAAATCCAAATTACACATAAACTATATAAACCTAGTATTCCCACGTTCGATGCTACTTCCTCAGCTTCTCAGGACTAGTGTCAGAACTGTTACCTGAAAGGTTAGTTCATAAGGGAAGGGTGTGAGACAATGTCTCAGTAACCGGGAACAACCACACACACACATATATATATACATATATCTCATACAATCCATGAATACAATGTGAAATGAATGGAATGCATGTCTCCCTCGCACAAAACAGAACAATGGGCTATAGTCATAACAGGACATTTCGTATAGGTAATTCCCTTCCAACTGTCGATGAAAACTGATTCCGGGACATTACCAAGCTCACCTTACACTAATGCAACCCGGCCAAACGTTACACTAGTGCTCGGATCGTGGCTCTCTTTCCCTTGAACTAACTCGAATTAATGGTGATTTAGGGAAGATGCAGTCCACTGCCACCTAGCTCCCCTAGCCATAAGAGAGGATTTGGTGATAGGGATCCCATCCTTATCCTCCCTAATCATATATTATCATAACCATATTACCATATATCATACCGTATCATCATCACCACACAATTCACTATATATCACAATCTCACAATGCCATGTGGTGATACTCATATCATCATATAATCATCATCATCATATGTCACAATGTCATGCATGTATCATGTCATGTCACATCAACATCATCATCTCTAATCATCATCATAATTATCATCTAGCTGTGTACATACCACGATATATAGAAAATAGTACACATAAATATATCTATATCATGGTATGAAAGAAACATGCATATATATATACAAATATACATAACATCATACAATACAATATAAATAAACACCTGGTTACCTTAAGTGTCAATACCACACATGCAAATTCCATGAACTTCTCAAGTTGTCTAACACACTTGAACCCTTCTCAGTTAACCAAACAACCTTTATAATATCACAATTCCTCAATTAACCACATATACCAATAAACAAAACATCACAATTCAACTACTTTAGCCTAACCCAAGATTTCAACACCCCTTTCATTCATCATTAAGCTCCTATGAACCATTCAAACACCAAACAATCTCATATACTTCCGATTCCCAATAGCTCTAACCAAAAATAACCTAGGGTTAAGCACAAATTATACATACACCCTTCAAAATTCATACCCAAGCAACAAAAACACACTTTCTTAACTCCATTTCATCTATTTCAATCGGTGGATTTCATCCTAAACCGGAAATCCTAATATATAACCGAAAAATCCCAAATTCAACGGAAGAAAAATCGAGAGAAAGGAGTAAAAATTACTTATCCATGTGAATCCAAGCTCTTAAGGTCCAAAAATCACTTCCAAAGCCCAGAAATCTCAAACCCTAGCATAGCTCTTGCGTTCTTCTCTATCGCTTCCTTCATTTCTTTCTTTTTGTTCGTCCGAAATGTTTCTGATTTAAACCAGAAACCTGAGTCTCGCCACGGCCTCAGATAAGTTCGCCGCGGCTCCACCGTGTTTTAGCTAAAACAACGTCATTGGACTTGCTCTTGCCGCGGCGTGGAGCTCTTTCAAACTTCACTTGAAACATCCTCCATCCTATTTTCCTCCGGTTCTACATATAATGCCAAAACAATGTCATGAGAGCTATTACATATTCTGTAGGGTTGTATGTGATAAATCTAATATTCGATATATTTTTATCCCCTATGTTTTGTTATTTTAAAGAGGATTTGATGCTAATTATGCTTAATTAATGGATTATTTGGATTATTTGGCATTTTCTCTCTTTTATGAATTTTTATGCACAAATCTTGATTTTTAATGAATTAATCATATTTTTTTAATCATGGAATCTTTTCTAAATAATATTTCCTCAAACTTTTTAGGCTAATTGAATATATTCTTGGTTTCTAGAATTTAATTAATTTGTACTCATATAAGCTTTTGGGCCTAAGGTTTGGTTGAGTTTTTTCTATTTTCGCATGATTTTCTTAGGCTATTTTTCCCATTCACATTCCATGTGTTTTATGCATATTTTGATGTGGAAAAAATCATTTTCTTAATGTACAATATCTAGGAAAATTTTAATTGACTAATTTATATTTTTTATTTGCCTCTTTCTGTTTTATTTCTTCATTTTCATGGGCTAGAATATATTTGCAATTCTATTTCTTTTCAGTTTTATTTTATTTTATTTTATTTTATTTTATTTGTTATTATAGTGGAATGATAGGTTTTGGAATAAAAAGAGGGGAAGAGGATTGAAAGAAAAGAGCCACCACTGACCAAAAAAAAAACAAGACGCTCACGCACTCAAAGTCCAAAGGCAATTCGATCATTCACTCCCTGGGGTTGAACTTCATTCTTCCATCGGCATTTCATTTCACTCTCTCCATCCCTCTCTGTCTTCCACTTCTCCATGGCTGAAGCTTCTCAAGTTCTCATGCTTCAAGTTAACTCTTCCATGAGAGGCTAGGTATCTTGGTGGCATTCTTGGGCAATGTAGACGGATAAAGATTGGAGCTACTAGGCTACAATGAGATTTGATCACTCTTCCACTCTATCTTTCCTACTTTGTTCATGATTTTGGCTTAGATTGTAGCTAGGTTTAGCTATGATATTGTTTGGGATTATGGCTTGAATTTGGTTAAATTAATTGAGGATTATTGCTAGATTTTATACATTGTTGGTATGATTGGATAGAGTACATGGTTTGGTTGATGGATTTAATGTTTTATGCGGATTAAGCTACTTATTTCCTCTTGATTTTAGTGATTTTATCATGTTGGTTAAAATGTTATACTTACTGGAATTTGGGATTTGATTGATATATTTGAGGATTTTTATGCTTGATTGGTTAATTAGGCATGTTAGCTTGATTTGCAATTGATGATTGAATTTACCATGGTTGTCTTGGTGCATAAATTTTGTTAATCCAAGCATCAAATAAGTTAGAATTAAGTAGAGGTTTCTAATGCATTCTCGGTGTTTGAGGTTTGGCCTCTTAAGTGGTCATTTGAGAATCCTTTAATTAAATGCCCAAGTTAGAGGAGTGAATTGAATCTAACTACATAATTGAAGTGAAGATAATCTAAATCCATTGAAATTGTCCAAGGATTGCCACTATAACATTCATTAGTTGTTGATTTCTCTAGTTGCTTTTATTTGTTCTCTTTGATTCTTAGTTTAGTTTTCTTTACACTTACTTCAAACCCCCCCCCCCAATTTTACTATTATTTTCCTCAATAAAAAATCAAATACAAAAGTAAAAAATATTAGAAAAGCAAAAAAAAAAAACACCTATCGAAACATTTGCATTTAGAGTAAAATTGCATCATTCTAGAGAAGTTTGCTTAGCATTTGCATATAGATAATTAGGTCCATTTTGCACTTAGAATCCCCTAAATTGCTCCTTAGGAGAATGACCTAGGTTACCATTATATTGCATTTATAGTGTAGCCTAGAATTAATTGGTAGCCGACACGACTAAGGCTATATCAGTATGGAAATCCATTGAAGTGACAGGATGTATGTTGGCCTTGTGGGCATGCTAAGTTATATGCTGGTAGACCCTTGTATGGGTCAGATTATAGTTGATTCATGTGTATTATGTCGTGTTAAGTTTGGAATTTTAGTTATGGTTGGTGTGTGTGAGTGTTTGATTAAGTGGGTATCTAATCACTGGTTGCTTTTGGGGGTTATAGGGGGGTCAAATCCTATAGGAATGGTTTCCTTCAGACAAGTTCACCCGAAACCCAGCGGTTGATTTAATTGGGACTTAGGTCAGGTGTTGGTTTTACTATTGGTGCTATGGTTTAAATGTGGGAGGCCCAAGTGCTGAGTTTTGGTCTAAAACTTACCATTTCAATTTCAAACATCCAAAATCTCCATACGGAGGTATTTTGAAGTGCGGTTAGTGCCTATAATTAGAGTGGGAGTAAAGTGACTTGTAGGATCTAAATCTGTGCACAGATCTGTGTCTTCCCTCACGCTCCTTCTTCTTCTTCATTTTCTTCTTTTTGTTGCTGTGTTTAGTGTAGTTGTTCAACAAATTTGGTGAAAGTACCTACAGATCTAAGATGTCCCTAATTTTTTACCATCTTTCCTAACATGATAGCACCATTATGTAGTTCAAATAATATTAAATATGAGATTTTATTATGTAATTTGAACAAGTACACATTATCAAATGGGTTGTCTTATTATTAGAGCTTTGAAAAAAATTCTGGATAAATTTGAAATTAGTTTTGTTTCTTTTTTCTTCTTCTACAATATGCTATCTTCTTAATTTGATCTTTGTAAATAACATTTTACTTCTTGGGATTTAGTTTTGCTTCAGTGCCATTTTTTCCCCAAAAAAAGAAGGAACAAAGGTGGTGGTTATGAACCGTCAATGAAAGCCACCACTTGTCTCGGCACTCATTGTTAGTGGTTTGGAATGGCCAAGGAAAGCCAAAAATAACCACCAAGGAAAGCCAATTCTAACGTAATATTACCAAAAAGAGCGAAACCCATTGTTTGCAAATGAATATTTAAAACCAAATGGGATGCAAATATTGATGTGGAGAGATGTAAGGCTTATCTTGAGGCAAAAGGCTTTACTCAAAAGGAAAGGTGACTATAAAGAGATTTTCTCTCTAGTTTCTTTGAAAGACTCTTTTAGGATAATCATGACGTTAGTTGCAAATTTTGATCTTGAACTTTATTAGATGCATGTAAAAACAATGTTTCTCAATGGTGATATTAATGAAACAATCTATATGGTACACCCATAAAACTAAGTTAAGAGACCAAAGATGGTTTGCAAATTAAAGAAATTCATTTATGAAATCATGCAAACTTCCCATAGTGGTACCACAAATTTCATCAAGTGATTACCTCATTTGGCTTTAAGGACAACATTGTGTATAAAAAATTCAGTAAGAGTAAGTTTATATTCCTAATTTTATATATGGATAACATACTGCTTGCCACTAATGATACAGGCATAATGAGTGAAACCAATAGATTTTTATCAAAGAATTTTGAGATGAAAGATATTGGTAAAGCCTCCTTTGTATTTGGAATCTAGATACATCAAGATAGCTCTTGAGGTATTCTTAAATTATCACAAAGAAACTATATTGATATAATCCTTAAAAGATTTGGCATGCAAGATTACAAACTACTTAATGCCCTTATTGCTAAAGGTAATAAATTTAGCCTCAGCCAATGCCCTAAGAATAACCTTAAAATTGAAGAAATGCAAAAGGTTCCCTACGCATCAATTTTAGGGAGTCAAATGTATGCCCAGGTTTGGAAGCATCCAAATATTACATACTATGCTGGTATGCTTGGTAGATATTTAAGTAATCTTAGAATGGATCATTGGAAAGTAACCAGATAGATTATATGCTATTTGAAAAGAAAAAAGGATTACATGCTCACATACCATCAATTAGATCAATTGAAGATCACAGGGTATGTTGATTTTAACTATGTTGGATGCCAAGATAGTAGAAGATCCACATCAAGCTATATTTTTTTGTTGGCTGGTGGAGCCATTTCTTGGAAAAGTGCCAAACAAACACTTATAGCTTCTTCCACTACGGAAGCATAATTTTGTAGCACTTTATGTGGTGTAGAATCAGGGAATATGGTTGTGGAATTTTGACTTGGGCTACACATTTTGGGAAATGCAAAAAGATCACTAAAGTTATATTGTGACAATAGGTCTACAGTTTCATATTTCAATAACAATGGGTTCGTCTAAGTCAAAACACATAGACGTCAAGTTCCTAGTTATAAAAGAAAGAGTGCAGAGTGGACAAATATCCATTGAACATATTGGGACAAACTCCATGATGGCACACCTACTTATGAAAGGATTACCATCCATGGTATTTCATGAGCATACCATTCATGTGGGTGTTATTTATGTTTAAGGATATGTCAATATAGTAGAAGTATGTAATGTTCAATTAAAGACTTTATGTACTAAAGTGTATTTTCTTATTGGAAATAAAGATATTCAGTATTCAGTGATTGTATTTCACTCTATCACATTATGTTAAAATAATGATCTCCCTAAAATAAGGAGGACCTATAGGAAAATAAATATTTATAAACCACATTTCAAGTAATTTTTTATGCTACACATCCATAATTGATATATGTCATTTAGTTGTGTTAATATATGTGACCATTGTTGGGTCTAGTTATAATAAATCTGATGAAAGCCTCTTTGATCCTATATTGATACTATCAATGGACCATATTGTTTACACCCTATGTATATTATGTTTTCAAGGTCATATATATGGATAAGTACATTTTTCACAAGTTTTACATATGTGGTCGAGTTAGAGATTATTGGAATAAAATTCAACATATAAGGCCACACATGTAAGTATTAAAAGTGTGTGGCTATTATTTAAATAAGTTTAAATGAAGTGTTCTATTTGGAATTAAAATTTTAAGGCTTATGGGGTATATTTGTCATGGAATTAATGTGTAGAGACCAAAGTAATATGTATAATTTGTTGAAGGGTTAAATTGTAAATATCACATAATATTTCTCTATAAATAAGGAGTCATGGTGTAATAATTCTCATTATACTAGCATAAACTTAGTCTCGAGCTAATAAGAGGTTGTCTTGTATTTTGTTCAGGGCCAGGGGAATCAGGACCAGAGAAAGGACCAAAATGAGACAAGTCTAAAATTTGAAATAGATAAGGGTCATGCCGTAACAAGGAATAAGGCCGCCAAGGCAATATACATGTGGGAACTCAAAAATATATGGATTGAGAGCACTTGTGCTGCAACAAACTTATAGCCTGCAGCTCCAAACACCAAAATCCTTTAAATCAAAAGCCATTTCAGTCGATATAGAAGAAAAAATTAGAGGGAGAGATGGAGCAGCTCCACTAGGGCTCTGGTTTTCTGACCCTTGAAGATGATTTCTGGACCTAAGGAGCTTGATTAATTGTTGGTAAGTGGTTCTTGATCTCCCTCATCTATTTTCTCTACCGTTTTTGGGGTTAAAATTCGGATATATATATATATATGAAGCGTCGGTTTGGTTGAATTTCCACAGCTTAAAATGTTTGTATTAGTGTTGTAGAAGTATTATGTAGTGTTAAGAAGCTTTGGGTATGATTTTTGGTTGGATTGTGATGAGTTTGAGTAGAACCCTAGGTTGAAATTTGGGAAGATAAGTGGAAATCCAAAGTTGCATGTGTTGGTGTATGTTTGAATGGTTGTTTAGGATTTATTGGGATGTGTTGATGTTGTTAGACCTCCGGGTTAGGTTTGAAAGGCTGGATTGTGGATTTTAGTTTTTATGGGTATTATGTTAATTAAAGGTATTATGATGTTGTAGTGGTTAATTGGCTAATTAGAGGCATATGGTTCGTGATGAGTACTCCGGAGGCTTGCCTAAGCCCCTATGTTTGTGGTATGGGTAATCCGAGGTAACCAAGTGTTTGTATGTGTGTTATATGTTGATATATATATATATATATGCATGTCTCTATTCATACCACGATGTCGTTATGTGCATGTGTATAGTTTTTATATATATCGTGGTATGCACACAACTAGATGAGGTATTTGCATATGATGATGATTGGTGTGGTATTGTATATGTGCATACATGATTGTGGCATCCCCATACCATTACATACTAGCATGACCATGTTGATACTAATAATAATGATTATATATATGTTGTTAGATGCATGCTAGCATGGCATGAGCATCATCACCACATTAGCATTGTGAGAAATAGTTGATTGGGTGGTGATGATGAGATATGATATGATATGATATGATGATATATGTTATGATGGAATAAGGGAAGGATCATTGCCACTAAATCCTCTCCCATAGCCCGAAGAGCCAGGCGACAGTGGACTGCACCTTCCTTAAATCACCACCAATTTGCGGTGGTCCAGGGGAAGGAGATCCATGATCCAAGCATTAGTATGACCTTTGGCCTAGTGCATTCATGTGAGTTGAGCTTGGTGATGTCTCAGAATCAATCTTCACCGGCTGTTAGAAGGGAATCACCTATTTGAAATGACTTATGATGATGCAAGCTTGTAGTTCTAGCCGTGTTTAAGGGAGACATGCATTTCATGATATTTGACATTGCACTACATCATTGCATATATGTGTGATGCTGATGATATTATTATATATGTGTATTTGTCCCGGTTACTGAGACATTATCTCATACTCCCTCCCATGACTAACATTTCAAGTGAAGACTCTCGTGCTAGTTTAGAGAAGATCAAGGAGTCGTAGGCCTCTTCACATTTGGGAATTTAAAGTGTAATTGGTAGTTGTTATTTAATTTATGTAATATTGTGTCAAGTAGGTTGTTGTCATATGTATCACCTGTTCCAAGCATTCCTAGGGAGTATTATTGGTATGTGGCATGATGATATTGTGCAAGATGATGTTGAGTGATGATAAATGGTATAGTTGTATATGCCAAGTTTATGGTTGATGTGCTTGTGACGTTGATGATGGATGATATGTGATAGATATGGAAATGTGCTAGGTACAGTTTATATGTATGTAATGATGATGTAGACCCTAGTATGGGTCATTGTCATTGGAGCATGTATCAGTGAGCTGGATTGGCTGTATGTGGGAGCCTAAAGGTGGTTTTGAGCCATGTATGTGTGTTTTGGGCATATAGCCTATTGTGTGGTTTTGAGGTTCAAGGGGGTCAATTCTCTAAAGAGAGGTTTCTCCGGGGTAAAACCTCCTTGAACAGGTTAATTGAGCCAAATAGGACATGTATGAATTGTTCTTGAGTGCTAAATTGTCTTTGATAGCAAATGGAGGTGGTAAGTTATAAGTTTTGGTCAAAATGGTGTCGGATGTCCAAAATCTCGATACAGATATGGATTAAGGCAAAATAGATGTTTATAATTAAAATGGGATAAGAGTGACCTATTGGACATAGAATCAGTTCAATCAGAGATCGGAGTATAAAGTTGTACGCATCGGAGGTTTGGCCAAAAAATTAGCAATTTGCTAATATGGTTACTGATATGGGCGCTGCGGCGCCACACGCTACTGCCTCTCCTAGGCAACTATGGTATTGTAGCTCACCGCGGCATCAACCTATTTTGTCTTTTGATGCTTTTTCAAGGTAATTTGAAGTCTTGGGAGTTGAAATTTTGTGTGTTCTGGTTTGGTTTGATTAGTTTTTGAGATTTTTATTGAAGTATAAAGATGTGATGGAGTAGGTATTACACATGGTACTCAAATTGATATGTCATTATATTAAATTCTCTCCCATCTAAAAAAAACTATCAGGAAAGTTTTGATTTATACAATCTGGAAGATTATATCAACTCGTGAATTCTTGCAAACTTCATTAGCGATAAATTCAAGTACGCTTCCACTCTCATATTCTAATTTTTTAGATTTGATATGGTTATTGGATTGTTGTTGAATGAGGAATTGGTTGATAATGAATTGATTGATTGAATATAACCAAAATTTTTCAACGTGCTATATATATGTATATATTATACTTCGTCTTGGTCTTTATATGAAGAATATAATACCTGTCATATTTTGATATTGACAGTGCTATAGATGATTTTTACAGTTTGTTGATGCAAATGAAAAAAGGCTGTTTTATGAACTGGAAGCAATGGCTAGCTGTTTTATATTAAAATCTATAAAAGGTCGCATTATTTATTAACTATTAATAGTGTAATTCATCTCAAATTCCATATCCTGCATGGGACTATCTCGAGTTCAGACAAATTATGACAAACAGGTACAGTCATTGCACAATATTAGTTTTTCCCTACTTGTATGTAATTCAGTTCTGCTTATATATATTTTTTAAAGAACTTCATTAATTTGGTTCAGAAGTTTTGTATCATGCAAGTGAAAGTATATCCATATCATGTCAAGGATCTTGAATTTGCAAATGCACTGGACGTTGATTCATTCCTGGATCTGTGGAAACCTCTCATGGGGATTATGTTTCAACTGCATCAAGCAAATATTGGAACCTTTACACACCTAGCGACTCCCAGATGCAACACCAGGTTCAAGTAAACGGTATGCTTATGGGACTATTAGCCATGCATCAAGGTTAAATTTATAATACTTTACCTCTGTTCTTATTTCTGTGGATGAATTTTTTTTTTTTTGGTTCTGTGGATGATTCATCAATCGATTAATATGACTTTTTTTTTTCTTCACATCATTTTTTCAAATATTTCGCATGCATTTGACCATTTGTCATTCGCAAAGAATGGGTGATGATTTAATTTGACATCACGAAATCAAACTATCTAGGTATATTATCTGTCGAGTAGTGTAATGATTTTATAATTATCCTATAAACGATAACTTTCTTAGTTGATATATTAATATGATAGTGTGTGTCAAACACCTGATATTTATTTGCTATACAAATAGTAAATATAGAATGACGAAAAAATATTTTAAGGAGGAAAGATAATTTCTGTCTATTCCTTAAAAATTAAAAGAGTTGTTAAATAATAATAATTATAAAGATATATAACAAATAATATAAATAAAAAATCTTCTTTACTCACTCAAACAAGACGAAGGTGTTCAAAGCTTACATAAGAAGGATCAAACAAAATTCAGGTTGTGGGAAGAATTTGAAAAGGACACGCACACAAGGGACACGTTATTATTTCCCCGTATTTAATCTGCCAAAAAGTCATACATTTGGATAGTAAAATTTTTTTTATATATTTATTTTACTATTTATATTCAAGAATTGTTAGACCTAAATAGGTAAATCTATTAAAATATTTTTTCTATTCATAAAATTTAAATTTAAAATTTTATTTAAAAATATTGAGTCTCTTACCATAAAACTCAGTAACTCAGTAATACATTGCAAAGAGTAAGATATTTTGAATATCAATGTTGACCATGGAGGTAAAACAGAGTTTAATTGCCTAACGAACTTGTGGCTTACTGGTGTAGCAATCTAGTTTTCACTCGTGGGTCACAAGTTCGAATCGGCATTCCTCGAACTGAGGAACTTCAAAAGACCCAGTCAAATTATCTTGTTATAATAATTATCCTTGATGCCTAATTAAAGAGGATATTTCCGATTTCATGTTTTACGTGTCATTGTCAAATGGTAAGCACTAATTATTCATATATAATACTACATCTCTGATCCTTAATATAAGACTCTTTTAACCAAATTATGTAAATTAAGAATTAGAATTAAAACTAATTAACTACCTCGATTTCTCCAAAAATTTCAATATTTTTCCAAAACAACCCTTATTTAATTTCTCTCTATTTCTCTTTGAATACATTAAATAGGAGCATTTTTCTAGAAATATATAATAAATACTACCTCGTATATTGTAAAGAATCTTATATTTAGAATCAAGACAAATGATCTTATATATAAAACTGAAGGAAGTAAGACATATCCAAATATGTGAATGAAGTCCCGTTCTATTACAGAATCGACCAAAAAGATCAAAAATTGGAAAAATCCACTAGTTATTAGTTATTTTTTAATAATTTTTTTTAGTGTAATATTATATAAGCATTATTTACATACATTATTATTAATAATTATAAATTTACTTAATAAATAATATAATAATTAATTATTTTGAATTAAACACGTAATTATAAATAAATATTAATTTATTAATATTTAAATATTAAGTTATAAAATTTATTAATAATAGTTTTTTGTTTTATATACAATATATAACATAAAATTAAAAATACATTAATATTTTTATTTTTATAAAAAATATATTAACTTTAAACTACCAATTTAATTATAATTTACCTATAATTGAACTAATGAACCTTAAATCTATGTTTTTATTAGTTCAGTGAACAGTCCAATTTCTAAAATATTACTTATAATTAAAAGCATTTGCACAGGGTGATTTGGCAATAGCCAAAACCCACATATTAAATTGGTTGTTTAAAATTAATATATATATTTTTTATAAAAAATTAATATATCTTTTATTTTATATGTTATATATTATACATAAAATTAAAAAAACTATTAATAGCCAAAACCCACATATTAAATTTTTGTAAACAGAAAATTTAATATTGTATATTATTTTCCTATCCATGTATTTATATCATGTTAACCGACTAAGATGTAAATTTTTGAACTTTGATAATGTAAAGATTAAAAAAGAAAAGAAAAAAAAAAAAGAGGTAGGCCCAAATGTTGTTGAACTGGTCCCCCTATCAAGTGGGATTATTGTAGTATAGTCAAAGTGACGGTGCTGACTTTTGAAGCGTGTCTTTTGGTTGGCAAGTAGGGCCACTTTCCTACTTTTGGAGTTCATGAATGCAGCATTCATCCATTCTATATATATGGAATGAAACTCTATCATATCCAACGATGTTCGGAACCTGAAATCAAAAATTACACACACACACACACACACACGGCCTCCTAAGCAGGACTTGCATGGAGAGGCGTAGATAGTGTAGTGCAGCCAAGGATGACTTGCCGGCCGGCCGGACGGCGTTACCAGAAGATCCCCTCTCCCTGGTCTTATTCCGGCAAGTTGCCCTTGGCTATATTGGGCTTTCTTCTTCTCTTGCAAGTCCTGGATTTAGCTACACTTATCCTATATATATATATATGGCCTTCCCTCTTGTGCAATCCTTTTTTGCATTTACGAATGAGTGGCTCCGGTCAGTGGAGAAACCGAAAGTGAGTGCATCTTGTGGTTTGAGTGGTGATATATATCATTATATCCGTGTGTTTGTTAGAAATCTTGCATTAGGTAATTTTCATATTCCTGATTTCTGGCTATCTTCGCCACTGGCTCTGATTTAATGGACATTAGGTATTGCAGGGTTTGAATTGAATCTTCTCATTGCCTTATCTTGGGTAAGGAGATGAGGGTATGTACGGTTGACAATTTGCTGATAAGAAGGCGAAGTTAGATTTGAATGTAGTTTTTGTTATATGTCGCTTTCGTTTTTATGTGTGTGTGTGTTTCCTTTTTTGTTATAGGAAAATTGGTTGGCAGGTACGTACTGCAAATAATGGAAAAATAATTAGAGTTGAATTTGCCTTGCTGAAAGCAGATGGAGGGTATTACTTGCCGACCAGCGACGCCACCTTGAATTCCAAGTACATGTGATTATGAATCATCAAGAGATGAGAGAGAGAGAGAGAGAGAGGAAAGGAGCGAGAATTCTCGAAGTTTTTTGCTTTTTACTTACTTCCTCCAATGCATTTCTTTTCTAGTTTTAGAGTCTATATTTTATTTTAGATCTATCGATGTTTTAGACTTTTAATATATTAGTTATTTTTTCAATTATATCTTTCCCATATTTAATTTAATGTATGTCATTTAATTCAATATAAACTATTAAATTGTGGTATTTTAATCAAATCCTTCAAAAAAAAATTAACATAATTAATAATTTCTTAGTTCATATAAAATAACACAGGAAATAATAGAAAACGTTTGCGTCGTTTCATAAGTTATTGCCGTTTTCTTTGACCTTTGAATGATGTTTTTGTCCAAAAGTACATCCTTCGCATGAGATGAGAGCTGAATTGGAAAACGTCAATGAATGAAGAATATTGGAAAAACATTTTTCAGAGACATTTGAATTACAGTCTTTTTTGTTAGTTTGAAAATATAATATGGTAATATATAAAAAAAATTATGTTATTCTACTGGTAATGGGCTGATATAGTTTACTTTCTCCCCCGAGTCCATCCGAGTTTCTTCACTAAAACAAACATGCAATAAGAATATTTTTAGCTGATAGCCAAAAAACTAATCTTTTCAAAATATACAGATTACCAAATGGACTTTACCTCTCCCAATTAGTCTTTGACTATCATTGGAGATGCCTGTGCTACTTTGAAAGAAACGCACTTTTTATAGTGAAAGTTGCAAGAAATTATAATGAAGAAGCAAATCAATTAGACCATATCAAAACGGTTTTCCATTTTTTATGATTGTGATCGCATCTTGAATGTAGCAAAAACTGCTTGAAACAAGCATATGCCAGCAAGCTGCATATATATGTTGATAAGTTTGTAGTTATATGTTGAGGTGACGAAGTTTAATTCACCAGAGAGGAGTGAAAGGTTTCAGCATCACACCACAGAGTCTTTCCGTAAGAATTCCATTATATCATATCATTATATATTATTACATAAATGTAATCAAACGTCAGAAGAAGAGAATAAAGTTAGCAAAGAATCAATTTAAAGTAAAAACACACAAAGAAAAAGCTATAAATGAATTTTTAATAATTACTTATTTTGAATTCTCAAGCATATCTCCTGGAGGCAAGGCTATTCTGTCCGTGCGGATATTTTGACCAATTTCGAGCTCTGTTATGATATATCGCCAATCCTTCAATCAGGGGTCCCTAAACTTTTTTTTTGGTATAAGAAAATTTTTTTCTCCTCATAGAAGCATGAATCTTCCCATCTTGTACGGTCAAAAAATATTATGAATTTTGAATTAAGGAAGATGATGTTAAAATAAGAAATATATATATATATATATATATGTATATGTATATATATATGTGTGTGTGCGCGCGCGCGCACATGCACACGCATGTGGAGGATCCAGGATCAAGCTAATGGGAGGCCAAATTTAATTAAAAACAAAAAGATAACAAATTAATATATACAAAAAGCTATTGGATTAAATTATTCAAAAATTTTAATACACGCATAAATTTATATACACTTTTCAGTATATAAATATCAAAATTTAATACTACTTTCTTTAAATTAAAATTTATCAATAATAATGGAATCTATGTTAAATATTATCTTGTTTGTAAGAATTTTTTCTATGTCACCAGTAATGAGTAGTTTTATTTTTATGATATTTATAATTAAAACTACATCTCAATGCTATATTTTTTTAGATAATGTTGATTCAGTTTTCCCTAAAATAATGATAATAAAGTTTAATGGGCACACAATATCTATATCTAATTAATTAGTAACTATTTATATATTAATAGCATGAAACAATAGTAACAAAATCCACATAGGTAATTTCTATGAGATTTTTAGTGGGAGACAAACTATCCTGAAATTTGTATTGTATCTAAGATTGTGAAAATTGACAAATATAACTCTTTGTTGTTTTGGAAAAAATTAAACATCAAAATAATTTTGCAAAATTATTTCCAATAATTTTAGGAAATAAACAAATAGTGTCCAAATTTACTGTTGAAAAATATCTCATGTATTAAAAATTGTCCAAAATAGTTTTTTTTTTTAATTTAAATGGCCTAAGTCACATAATCCTCAAAATGCCAAGAAAATAAATCTACAAAGGCTTTTAATTTGAAATTGGAGCACAGCCTAGAAATTCAATCCTCAATGCCTGAAAAATTAAAATTAACTACTTTGGTGATCCCTAGCCATATATATATAGAAAATGTCATGGTGAGAAAAGCAAAACCTACTTTGATAATTTTTTATATTTTGAAGGAATTAATTTTTGATTGTTAATTAGAGAATACCCTAGTTGTTCCAAAAAAAAAAAGCCCACATGCATGAAGGTGCAGAATAAAACTTTTTCGTAACCAAAAACATAAAATTTTCTTGAGTTATAAATACAAATTCTTGAACACCCTATAATAGACTCAATTACCAAAAAAAAAAAGGAATAGAAAAGAAAAGAACCTTGAATTCAATTTTGAGGGAAATCAACAAATTATAAACCCACTTCTGCCAATTGAGAAGACAATAGAAATGTAATGGGGTCCAAATTTAAATTTAATTGCTCCAAAATTACTGAAGCTTTCCCAAAGAATGTATTAACCCGTTTTTTCTACCCCACTGTATCATAGAGGTAATTATAATGCTTCTCTTTCTTAAACTTTCCCTTTAATTTTTATCAAATCCAAGTAATAAAAGGCTCAAAAGATGAATTGAACTGTCCAAATTAAAAGAAACAAACATAGATCATTTAAAAATAAGGTGGCCCAGAACCCGGAAATCAAAATAGAGATAAAATGATGACCCAGAAGTTTTTTTGTTTTGACCAACGATGACCCAGAATTCAAAAGAAAAAAATTAGGCCGGTAGGCACAGAAACATTAAATACTAAATAACCCTCCTTGAGAACAAAGACAAACATGCCTTGAAAGAAAAATTATTTCTGGGATCAAAGTATGATTCTGAAAAACATTTTGATCCTTTTGTGTAATTGAAACGTAACAGACCTTTGATGACATCATCCCCCAAATTTCAACCTCTACGCTGCTGTTGCGGGAAAAAAGAACCACGTCGAAAACTCATTTTTGTTCCCGAAGTTTGCTAAAATGCCGCAAGGGCCCCTAAGATATTGCATGTTAAAACTACACATCCCTATGCAAATACCATCCATGTCATCACAAACTTCATATTTGTTTCTTAACAGTGCTTACTATCAAGCAATGGTTGTTAAAGGGCTCGCAAATCAAGAGCCCCCATGTCTATAGGGAAGCTGATATTGTGACTAACTTTCTGGTTCAAATGGTATTTCATAATAAATGTGACTTTTCTATTTTGGATAGTGCTCCTACTATTTTGAAGCCTTTGCTTTGTAATGATGTTAGCGGAGCTTCCCTCCCCAAGCAGTCTAATTAATTAGTTCTTCTTGTACTTGGCCCTCTTTCATTGCCAAAAAAATAAATACCATGCCATCATCGCCATTCACCACATGAACAAATATTAATCATGAAAATTGCGGTTAAGAACTCTAAGCTAAAACAGATGCTCAGACTACCAAAGCAATTCAGGGGATTACAAGTGAATTAATACTGCATTCAAATTCAAATTTAAAATAACCACACATTATATTTCAAATATACAATAAACTATTCAAAATTCTAATACCAAATATAAGATTTAATAATACAATAGATCAATACAAAGATTTGGGGTGCAGAAGCTTCTGTTTGTCACGGTGCAAAAGTGATTTTGGGGTGGCAAATGCCAGCCTAAACATACCATTAATACCTACGTTAAACGTAAATGTATATATTATTTAGTCATCTTGATAAGATAAGTTTGACTAAATCTTCCTCCCTGTAACCATAAGTGCATATTTAGGGGTTTATTTTTCGATGGAATTAAGTGGAGTGAAAGAGCTAATAGATTCAAGCTATTGTTTGGAATAATTTTTTGGAAGGAGGTGGGATGGCAAGGAATAGCCTCCTAACTAATTCTTAACTATCATAAATCTAATTTTTTTTCTATTCTCTTAAATATGAGGATCAAGGATAAAATGATTTGAAGTTAATATAGTAATTATAAAATTACCCCAATATAAAAACACATATTGCATCCCTAATTCTCTTCTCATTTTTTCCACTACATCAATTTCTCTCCTCCCGCTTCTCCTTTGTGTTAAACTTGTACCCATTCTCTCCACTACATTGAGGCATACTTTTTTTCTCATATTGCTCACTCTCTTAATTAACATTTATTCACTAATTCAATTGATAACTAAATTTTTTTTATTGGGATAAATATCTTATTATGACTTAAAAATAAATTTAATTTCTAAAGCTAACAACCGCTAGCCTTTTTTTGTCTAAATCAACTCATAAGAATAATATTAGAAAATAAGAGTTATAATCCATTTCATGTCATCTTTTTTATAACAACTTTCATACCATAGTAAAATAAAGCCATTCATTTCTTCTATAAAACTTTTAAAGAATGATCATTTCATTCTATTATATCATAATCACCCAATTGTATTCTTAAGTTTTAGTAGCCTTAATAGAGAAACTTACTAAGCTAGGGGTAGAGAGAAAACCTAGCGTATCATATAATATATATTAAAACCCACACACTATGGGCTTCAATAAAACACAATGACTCACACTTTTACCAGCTAAATAGACTTAATTAAATAAAATAAAACCATGTGTCTTAGCCTAATGACCTTGTGATCACTTAATATAATTCTTGAGCTTTACATCTAAATTACAACCAGTTAACCCATTTTTGAAAAATAAAAAATAATCAATATGAGCCCACAAAATATAAATTCTCAATAAAATTTTCCAACAATCTCCACACAATTAAGCCTCATAAACATCCAATTTCATTCAAAAGTACCTGTAGGTTGCTGCCCTGAGATGCTCAACTTTCGCTCTCACTGTGTGCTTCTTTTGGTCCTCTTTGCCCACCAATCCGTGTCTATATATATATACACACACACAATCTCATAGGAACATTTTAACAGAATGATATATTGATTTAGTTGATTTTTTAATTTAAATTTTATTTATAACTTATTAATAGTGCCATATGAGATTATATCTATGTTGAAAAATGCAAAAAAAAAGAAAAAAAAATAAAGAAGAGATTAAAATATAAGAATACCTCTTGGATAAAACTTATATACTTAGCCTTATATCTATTATGTCCAATTCTTCAACCAAATCATAATTAGATTAAATAAAAGGGACTCGATGTTTGAATTATGATTGGGAAATTGAAATTTGTGGGTGAAAAAAAAATATTAGGAGAATTATATTTAATTTTGACAATCATTAAAGATGGATCGGTAGTATTAAATATCAGAAAATTGTACCTAAAATATGAGTGGGATAAAGAAAATTTTCTTTTATTTAGTGTTCAGTTCACCAAAAAACAAATAGCAGTATATCAAGGTCATAAAAAATGTAATCCAAGGTTAAGACAAAATATAATTCTTTAAAACATGATTGTAATTAAAAGAACTATGCTTATGAAATAAAATCCAACAAAGATTATTTATTCTATGAAAATTTCAAAAACACTTTATTTTTCCAAGAGAATTGAGTTAATTCATTGATAAAATTCTGGCCAAAAATATTTATTGATAAAATTCAAAATATGGATTGAATTAATTATGAATTCATGACACAAGGACATCCATTGGGAAAAATACTTTCTTAATTTGGTGAAGCATTTAATTTATAATTAGCAAATTTTAATCAAATACTATAATTATAATTAAAAGGAATTCAAATAAATATATCAATATATTAAATTAATAAATATAATTAAATACAATTGAATCACCTCAAATTAAAATTCAAATGAATTTATTAGTGTAAAAAACGTTTTAATTCATTTGTGACATGTAGAAAGACAAACTCGTAAAACACCACTCGCTAACGATTTAAAACGCTACTTGTTAATATTTTAAGATGCCATATGGTAATATTATATATATATATATATATATATACACACACACAACCATATATATCATGTCTATTTAGTATTGCTTCATTAACGTAAAATGCCGTAAAATGCTCATTACAATTGCACCCAATGTGTCAAGGGAAAAGTTTTGTGTTTTTTATATGGATAAAACACTTTTCAATTTTGTTGAAAAGATTTACAAAAATTACTCTTAAAATTTTGTTATAATTTAATTGATTGATTGTTTTGTTATAAATCATAAAAAGAGACAAAAATCCAAAAATTTGCAAGAGTTACCAATAAACTAAAGAAAAAAATTGAACGAAAGAATAAGTAATGAAGGATGGTTTGAGGCTCCGAAAAAGAAGTAAGATATTAATGGCCTTTTGGTGTTAAAATAAAAGTCATTCATTCATATAATTCAACTAAACCAATAGTTGAGGATCGAACCAAGTAGGATTTTAGTGACAAAAAGAGGATCAAAACCACAGCTTTAATGTTATCGATCTGCACTCTTGTCATTTGCATTAAAATGCATCGATAAAAGAATAAGTAATATAGCTACTTGACGGTGGTAATTTGATTACTTCTTCAAGGAAATTTTAAAGGGCTAATAATAGTGAGGCCCAAACTATTGTAATGATTGTTTGACCCATAATCTACGAACATTTAGCCAAAATTATTGTTCTTTTGTTTTTGTTTTTATTTATTTATTTTTTTGGCTAACAAGTCACTTCTGAACTTTATGCTAGGCCTAAGATGTTTAAGCCCATTGTTTAAATCTAACTGATATTTGACACCCGTACGATGTGCAGGAAATTCAAATATATTTAATCAAATTATATAAATATGAATATAATAAAATAAGTAATGTAATGTAATGTAATAAATAAATATATTTAAAGCATGCAACAAACAATTAGAGTCATATTTGATAAAAAAAAGTTTGCACACTATATCGAATCACAAAATAAATTTAACCGATCAAATCAGGCATATAAAAGTTTAAATAAATACTTTGAAATTTCAACTTATTGATAGTAATTAAATAATTATCTTTAAATAACTGAAAAAAATTCAAATTGCTTACCAAATGCATAGGATTTAAATTGAAATCACATATTTGACAGAAATTAGAATTAATCTAAATTACAGTACACATAACAATGCATACATAAACAATCACATACCACACTACATTTGCCCAACTCCTCTTATTTTTTTTATAGGAAGACTACGTAGTCTGTCTTTAGCTTTATCAGAGTTAGGTTCATCCGTAATTAAAGATGGCATATGAGAGAATATTCCATCTTCGTTCCTTAGACTAAATGATAACAAAATATAAATTTAAATGACTAAAAAACTAAAAAAAAATAAAAACATGTTTGCATGTACGCTTGAAAATTTATTCTGAAGAATAACGTATAACTTTTCACACTGTGCAATAAAATGAGTGACCTTTGGTAGATTTAAATGAAGAAACATTTGGGAGGCATATTGAGAGTTTGAGATCTTCCAAGTACCAACAAAATATAATATATATCATTAAAATTTAGAGCATTACTATAAACTGCAAAAGCAATGGGACATAACTTATCTTAAAAAATATCAATATCAGAATCACCATTAAACTCTCTGATCTTGCACCATTGAGCAATGAAAACTATGGGAGCATGAACCTTCAAAGACATACTGAACAATATCTTGAGCGAATGAACCCCAAAGAGTGCATAATAACCGAACATTACAAAGTGCAAGAAAAAATATGAAAAATTATTTTATACAACAATTAAACATATATATAGTCATATAACATAGTTTTATATTGAACTAAGATGTCGTCCTCTAGCTCAATCTCTATCTGCTTTTGTTGATGACCAAACTTTGGCTTTCCAATTGCACATATCTTGCCAATCACGTCTAAAAAATCATAAAAAATATTTCAATTAATATATAAAGACTCATAAATATTTATACTATTTAAATACAACTATTACAAAGTAAATTACAACCTAAACAATGATCACTAATCTTCTTTGATAATATATCAGAGAATACTATAAAGAAAAAGTCATAGTTATGGATAGTGGGACCATCAACTATTGGTATCATAGAAGTGAAGAACTGGAAAACTATCTTAAAGTTATGCTTTGTTGTTCTGTATGATCAAGTGTTTGGCTCAACCTTGAAATTGGAAAAAATGTAAACCTTTCCTTCTTTAAGCAAGTCCTTAAACTTATGAAGAAACTGTTTCTTGATTACAGCATTGATACAATCACCCAAAGTAAATATCAAAATAGACTGGTACAAAAAAAATTCAGACACATCATTAAAAATGATATCTATATTGTTAAAGAAAAGGCTCATACTTCAAGATCTTGAAGGACCAATTCTATTGAGTCTAAGTTATTTCTATTGTTGAATGATGGCATCATAAACAACCTAACAATATCTTGATATGTAAATATCGTTTAAGAGGGGTGATCGCTATGTAACACTGATACGGGTACATGTATCAGATATGATATGAAAGATATAATAATTTTTAAAATTTTAGGACGTGGATGCGAGAGATATTTTATACATATATAATATTATTAATATAATTATTTATATTTATAATTAATAAATTTACCTATTACGGTAAAAATGCATATTAAATATTCTAAAAAGCATAGTATAAATGTTAAAATAAACTATAAAATATTTATAACAATTTCAAATAACCCTATTTTAATGTAAAAATTTAAAGTGGTACAGATGGTTACAAAGTGGTATAGATAAATACGTATGTATAAGTATGGTATACATATCGTATAATATTGTGTATCAGATATGGGTACATTTACTTTTTTTAAGTATCGGCACTTCATAGGGTAATAGTATTGATAGAACTTATGTGTGTATCCATTGCTTTATGTTATATAACATAAGTGAGAAGAAGAATGATTATTATAAAAGGATGGTTAAATTATAAAAAAAATATAAAATAATAGAAAAATCTCCGATGCAACAAAGGGGACCTTCTTAATTTTAAATCAATAAAATATGATTAACGTAATCTGTTTGATCTCAATTATTTAATTTGACCTAAATTTCTAATCATACAGTAGATTCCCTTAAATTTCTATATATATAATAAATTTCTTTAACTTTATTATTATATAAATTAGAAAAATCAGAAAAGAAGGAAGGATAATCATTTGAAATTATGCTCAAAATCTCAATTTTTATACTGTAATTGATATGATTGATACTCTTAATATATATATACACACACATATAGAAATCCCAAGTAATTATTAAAAATAAGAAAATATCATAATCAATTTTTGAAAAAAAAATTTAAACAACACGCCATGCTTTTAATTTTTAGTTTATAATATATAATAGATAATAGATTTGGACTAATAAGATCTAGAGCATAACTTATGACATTATTACTACCAAAAACATGTGTTATTAACTGCTTTCTCTATTATTATTATTATTATAAGTATTATAAGTCAGTTTTAACTGCTTTAAATGGATGAAGAAAATTATTAAAAATTAGTTAAGGTTGTTAAGCTTTTAAAAAGTTATCAAAATTTTTTAATATTATTCTCATTAAATTATAATATATTATAATTATATATATCTCTTATCTTTCTCTATTATAAATTTTTGGATAAAATTAGAAAATAAAATTAAATATATTCTTTTTAAAAATTATAAAATGACTTATATTTTGAATAATAAAAATACTTATAGAATGTGCAATATAAATAGGAGCTGAGAAAGTAGATTAGATCCAAAAAGAGAGAGAAAAAATCTAGATCAGATTGACGATTTTTTAAAATAATGGCAAAAGCCAGGCGGATCCAACGGGTTTAATGAAATTGCAGCAATTTGTGGCAATGAATGAAATGAATAAAGATCCGCAGCAATTGGCGAAATGCCATGGTCCTAAAAAGAAGTTGCCCCGCTTTTTAAAGACTCCCTTTGTGTGTTCCCATTTATAAAGGATATTTTTAAGGTATTAAAAATTATATTGGCTATTAAATTAGTTAAGGTATCAATTTAATATTCAATGGTTGAATTGGAGATGGACAAGTTGTGAATAAATTGATATGTTTTAAATAATGTAAATAAAAAATATAAAAAATATTTATTTATGATCATAAAATTAACATTTAATTTAGGATGAAAAACAAATTTAATAATTTTTTAATTTTATATATCATATAGAAAATTAAAAATATTCCTAATAAATTTTACAACCTAATATTAGATTATTAAAAAGTTAATATTCATTTATAATTATATTTTGAATTTAAGATAGTCAATTAATATTTTATTTTCATATTATTTGTTAAATAAACTTATCATTATTAATAATTATGTATCATAATAATACTTATATAATATTATAATATAGAAAGAAAAAAACTTATACATAAAATAATATTACTTAGTATAAAAGATAATATTCTTTTATTTTAAAAATAAGAAAATATTTAAAAAATAAAAAAATCAGACCAGTTCAAATCGGTTTTGTACTGGTTCTAAACTTGACCAATTTTTATCTATGACTAGACTGAACTTGACACTGGTTCCAAGTCGAACTAACCAGTTTAATCCGGTTTTTTATTTATTACATATTTTATAAGTTTTTAGTGTATTTAAAATATAAGTTATTTTACAGTATTTTAAAGTATATTAAACTGTTTATTTTAATTTTACTCAAAATATTTATGATGGAGATAGAAAATTATGGTGTTACAATTTAATTAGGGTAATATTGAAAAATTTTGATAGTCTTTTAAAAATTCAAGAATCCTGATCAACTTCAGCTAATTTTTTTTGTCTATATAAAATGGTTAAAAATGTCTTATAAATAAAAATAGTGAGTAGAAACCAATACTTTGTAATTAAGGCAATATTTTTAATTATATATAAACATATTATATAGAAAATCAAAAAGAAACAATTACTAATACTTAATAATCTAATTTAAATATTATATTTATCCATTATCCAAAATTGAATCAAAAATAAGCAACTAATAATTATTATCATAGTGATTATGTATGATAATAAAACTTAGATCATATTAAAATATAGAAAGAAAAATTTATCCCAAAATTAATGACATTTTGCACTAATAAGACAAAAGAAAAGGTATAAAACTAGTAATTGGATTGGTTTTTCTTTTTTTTTACCAGTCTATAGAGTTTTGGCACGATTCTGCCATTGTTTTATCATTTTTTTTTGGTTAAATTGGCTAATTCAATCAAGTTATGATAAAAATGATTTATACCAATTTGAGATTCCAAAGAATTACTCAACCTGATCTTATTTTTAGAACTACATTATAATCTTACGAATATTTGATGTTTCAAGAAAATTATTTATATGTGATATAGAATTCAAGAGATTATTTACATAAAAAAAAAGTGAAATTTGAGAATGCATTCAATCAAACATCATCTTTTTATTAGTAAATTATGGCCCATAAAGAAATTGTTTGTTTAAGATTTTTTAAAAAATTATTTTTATATTGTTTGAAAAAGTAATTAATTATTTAAAGATTTTGTAAAAGATATAAATTATTTTTTGTTTGGTTAAAATAAAAAAAATCACTTTTAACAATTATGTTAAGTGAGGCAAGCATATTTAGACACTTTTTCAAGGGGTAAGATTTGTTATTTTTACAATTTTATAGGACTAGATTTATACATGAAGTGCATCCTTATCTTTCCACTTTTTCTCTCTCATCCACCTAGAGTAGTATTTCAAAATAATTAGAAAATTATTTTTTTATATTTTAATTATTTTTAGAAATTTAAACAAACATTTAAAAAAATTTAGAAGTGTGTTTTTTTTCCATACAAATGGTTTTTTATTTAAAAAAAGGATGAAACATATGGCTACTCTACTAGAAAAATTGACCCAAAAAAACACTTATCATGTGTTTGATTGGAGGAATTTTGGGGTGTGGGAGGGGAGAAAAAATAAAAAAAAAAATTTGTTAGATTCAATAAGTAGGAGAAGATAGGAGAAAAAAATTGAAAATTTTCATTATTTTATTCAATAAGTAAGAGAAAAGGGTCAAATTTTTCTTCCACTCCCCTCCTACCCCTCCCCTCCAAAAATGGGGGGATTTAGAGGATAAATGAGCAAATCTCTCCTCTCCTCTCCCCTTTAATAAATTCAAATAAAAAAAAATTAAAATCATTTCCCTTTTCTCTCATCTCCTTCCCTTCCCCCTCACCATTAAAATTCGGCCCCTCTCCTCTCTTAAACCAACCATAATCTTAAGAAAAAAGCCAGATAATAAAACAAGCCCAAATTAAGCAACAATTTTTGTTATTTAATATTCTATTTAAAATTTTATCTAGATTCTTTTCAGTTTTTTTCTCGGCTCTACCTTTTTTTATCATGAGCAGAATTTGCCATCCAATTATTGATGCAATTTGAATTTTGAAGGAAGAACGTAATTGATATTATTAAAGTTAAAATATCATACTAAATTATGCATAATTGTATATCAAATGTGAAAACCATAGAATCGCCTAATTGGAATAGGAAGAATTAAATAAATTTTCGTATGGATGTGACTCATTTTTTTTTATGAGTCTAGTTCTTTGCATATGCTCATGGTAAAAATTAAAAAAAATTCTTTTGCATAAATTAAAATTGAAAATTTAATATTATTAATCAATTGTACTTCAGAGACTTCAATTCAACTATACATTAGATTAGAAACAATTATAATTTTGTCAAAAAAAAACATAAATAAAATAAATAACTATGCTTAATATCAATACTATGGATGAGGCTCTCTCTCTCTCTCTCTCGGTTTGGAAGGCTTCAGACGTTGGTGAGTATAGAAGTCAGAGAAAGAGGCCAAGGAAGTCACGTGACGATCACGTGATGGAGCCACATCTCCGTTTGACACATTATGTCTTTGGACACGTGTATCACCATCGTTTCGAAACCAAAAACAACCAGAGCCCTCACCCGAGAATAATACACACACAAACAAACAAAGCCTTAGGCCCTCCAAGCAACTCTGACATTTCCTCCCGTAACACGCGGCGAAGCGACCTCTTTCCCTTCCTTCCTAGTCGCCGCCATTCCTCTCTCGCCTCTCTCCCTCTCTTTCACTGAAAAAAAAAAATCTCAAATATTTTAAAAATTAACACTTTTAATTTTTTTTAAAAAGACATAAAATATTAAAAAAAAAAACGTTGATAGGTTCTATCTTCTATATTATATAAAATCCAAAACCTCTAACAAATTGTAGTGTTGATGAATCATGAATAGTACAATTTTTTTGGTACTAAGATACCTCCATCCCATAATTAAATATTAATTTTTTTAGGACATAAAAATTATCAAAATAAGTTTTATTTCATCTAATAAAATATTTTTTATATGCACAATTAAAAATTGAATCTAGAATAATATACTTAAAGAATCTAGTTATCTACTAACTATAATACATTTTATTCTTTAAAGTCTTTATACAACACATGTGCTCCATATTAATTTAAATGTATGAAACTCATAAAATTAATTATTAGTATTATCTAATTGATATTTAAATATAAGTTGGGTCAAGACGCCACAGGTTTCTTGCTACAAAGACAAAAGAAAAAGGTCACAAACATAAAATACGAGAAAAGTGGAGGCCCATGATTTTGGAGCAACAACCAAAAAGAGTATAGGGAAAGCAGAGAAAGAATAACAGAAAAGTCAGCCGTGGTTGAGACGCATTAATTAACAAAAATAATTTACATTTTTATATTAAATGATAATGATAATGATAATTTTTAACTTAATGATACTTTTCCTTTGTATATTTTACATTTAGTAACAATTAAAAAAAATTAATGTTCTTTTCAAAATCAGCCAAAATAAGAGTATCCCAATATTCACTTCAATTATGAATTCAAATTTTAATTAAAACTAAAATGAAAAAGTCCCTTATGCATACGCACAAGGTTATTAAAAAAAATCTCATTCCAAAAGCGGAGCAACATGTCAAATGATGATACCCGCATAAATGAATAATAAATTAATAATGATAAGTAATTTTAAATTTTATATAACACGATCAGATTTGAGACTTACTATGTTGAGAATAAGTTATGAGAGATATTTATAAATTATTTATCAATAATATTCTCACACCAGGAATGAAATTGGAATCCATGCCCATACAAGAGTGCACGCTTTATTGTTATCAATTAAACCAATTTTTATTACTTGATAAGCATAATGAAAGTAGCAAAACTCACATAAATAAATGATGTAATAATTAGTGTATATATAAATAATAAAAAATAAATGAATGCCATTAAATCATTGTTAATTTTTCTTTTTCACATTATATGCGAATTATAATCATTTTTTTCATATGGAGAGACTTTTAGTTATTTCATGATGATATAATTCCCAGTAATGAATAATTTTTAACCAATAAACTTAGTTTAGTTAGTTAGGGGTGATGTTAGTTTATCTAGTAATCTTGAGTACCTTTATAGTTTTATTTGACTCGATTTGGATTAATTAAAGTCCAATATAATTACTGAATATTGGATGGTTTAATAAAAGAAGGAATAATTTTTCTATATAAGCTAAATATAAATATAGTTAAAATGCTAAATTTTTAGAAGATGCAATTAAATGACAATTGAAATTATGCTTTAATAAACATATAAATCAACAATATATTATATAAAGTAGAGTAAGTAACACAATTATTTTATCATTTATTGAAGTGATCATATTTTCATTTAAATAATTAGTAATTTATATTATAAAATTTAATTACATTTTACTAAAATGACCTTAATTTAAATATTTTATTAAATAACTAATTTAATATTAATAAATAATAAAATAATAAAATAAGTAATTAATATTTTATTGAAATTATAAAGTTACAAATATTATGAGAAATCTTTAAAAACCTTAAACTGAAGGAGTATTGAATTACAATTGAGTTTTTTTATTTCCAAGAAGGCTAGAGATTTCTTTTCTTTTTGTTACATTTTAAGAATTTTAACCCTTAACTACTACCAATCCCATTTCAATTTTACCATCTAAGCTAGCTCTAAGTTGTTAGAATTAGGGATTTGTAATTATTTCACCATAAAAATATGTACCCAATAATGTGTATATATTGAGATTAGTACTTGTTTGGTTTTATGTTAGAAACCAAGTTTTGGCACAAAACTAAATTTTGTTATCTTTCTGATATATTTGGATGTGTTTAGTGCAACCCATTATAAATTTGGTTCTCCCTCAAAATTAAGTTTAAGTATAAGTGATTGTGGGATTGCTTATCCCTTGACTAACCAAAATTGTAGTATTATTGTGGTAGTTGGAGAAATTTATTATACATCTAAAAATATTTTTAATTAAAATCATTCAAATATAATCACTTTTATTAAAATTAATTTTCAAGTAAAGAGTTTAAATACAAATTATGTTAGCTGAACCATGTTAAAAAATTCTTCCAAAACTTTATTATGATAAATTAAAACCAAATTAGCACTAAATGATACTTTTTTAATACTAAATATAAGACTTTTTACCTTGATTAATATAGTTCTTTTACAGCATATGAAGTAGTATTTATTATACATTTTTAAAAAATACCTCTATTTAATGTATTCTAAAGAGAGAAAGAAAGATATTAAATAAGAGTAGTTTTGAAAAAATATTACAATTTTTAAATAAATCGAGATAGTTAACTAACTTTAACTTCTATTTTTTTTTATTAGTGCTAACGGTTTCTTCTAACCAAGAGTCAAAGATTAATTCTTTTGAAACGTAGAGATCATTGAAGTGAGTTTTACTTCCATACACATGACTAAGGATTGAACTTAGAATATTATACTTAAGAAACTCAGCCATATATTAACTGTGTCGATTAATTGTACCAAAACCTTATCGGTAACTTTAACTTTTATTTTTAATCATGTAATTCATTTAGAATAATTTTATATTAATGATCCATGAAGTAGTTAAAACTTAACATGTAAAATTTTGATAAGATCCAATTGAATTGAATTAAATAAAATTAGGTATTAATAATTATAATTATTGACTTAATTATAACTTGTTTGACTTATTAAGTATTATTAATTTTTTAAAAAGTTAAAAAAATCCATTCCCTTCCAAAAACACCCGAAACAAGAAAATCCGAAAATCCGTTTCAATTATAATAAAGTTAATGAACTGACATTGAGTTATCTCTCTCTCAAAGTAAGCACATAAAAACACAGCGTTGCACAATTTCCTCTCGCTCTATTTGTTCCTTCTGCCTCCTCCTCCTTCACCTTCCTCATCTGACTACTTCACACAGCTTCCCTCTTTAATTATATCACAGCATTTACTTTCTCCCAAGTCTCCAGTGGGTGCACTTTGTCTCCTTGCCTCGTTCTTCTCTTTCTTCCTCCTCGTCGTGGCAATCATTATCGCCAATGCCTCCCAACTTGTTCCTGGATTCCTCATTTTCATGAAATTCAATCTCTGTGCTCTCTTCTCTGATTGAAACATCATCGCCCCTTTCTTCGACTGTCGAGATCAGCTTACAAGGAAAGCTCATGAATTTACCAAATGCATTCCTTATATATGCCTGTTGTCTGTTTCGTTTCTCTTCCATGACTTTTGTTCTCGGCCTTTCGGTTCGCGCTTCGTCTCTTCGTGTTTCAACGCTTATTTAGTCAAATTTCTGAAGGTTTTGGTCTCTTTCTCTCGAAACTTTGCCCTCGATCATGTCCTCTGCGGCGTCGTGTTGCTCCCGGAGCTCCCTCTCGAATTTCGAACGCTTTCTTCAATGTGTCACTCCGGTTGTACCTTTGACGACTATTCCTCAGGTATTTTCTCTTTGTTTTCTTTTCTTTTCTGTTCTTTCTCTTAATCTCTCTGTTTTTCTCAATGCTGGTTTTTCAAGGTCCCGTTCTTTCTTTCTTTTTGGTTTTCACAGCAATCGTGAGAAAAATAGGTGTATATATATTTTTTCACAGAACTGAACTTTTTTTTTTTTTGGAGTTTGCAAAATCGTTGTGTATGTTGCGTGTGAGGATGATCGACGGAATGAAAATTTCTCGTTCCGATTCTCCTTTTTCCCGGAAAATTTCCGCGTCATCTGCGGAATCTGGGCGATAAGGGAGAATATCGGCGTTAGAGATACTTTCTCGAGAATGAATTGTAAATATTTTCATTTCAGATTTTTACTTTTTTTACTTTTTTTACTTTTTTTTTTCCTTGTCCTTTTCCGCTTTGGGTCTTTTAATACTTTTAGTACTTTGGTCAACTCTTTTCTGGTTAAACATAAAAGGATTCCAGATTTCAATATTTGACACACGAAATTGAGAGTAATTTCAGCTAATCAATCAAAATCAAAAGTACTTTACAATGTTCTAATCTGGGCCAATGGCCCCAATTTTGTCTTGTTTCATACCCAAGGTCTAGAAAATTCGTCATATGCCTGGAGCTACCCTCTGCAAATTGTCTTAGTGTAAATTTTGATCATTTTGATGGTTAAGAAAATTCTATTAAAAATAATTTATTACTTTTAATTAAAAAATTGGATTTTCAAGATCTGCTCCAAATAAATTACCCTTTTACTATTCAAACTCCTCTTATCGTCCTCTGATTGAATGTGACATTAACCAGAACCTTTTTACTTTTTCTTTTTCTTTTAATAAAATTATATATATATATATATATTTTTTGGTGCGTCTCTGTCACACGCTTTCTTAAAAGTGAAAGAAAATAGCATTTATAGGGGTAAAAGTTTGACTTGGCCATTCTGTGGAAAGTGTATATTGTAATTTCATTTACAGAATATAAAGGTTTCTCACTCTCTTTTTTAAAATTTATTTTGGATAAGTAAAGGTGTCTTACTATGGTCTGTGAGTGATTGCTTCAAAGCAGATGAGTGCCACGTGTCACTTGTAGCTTCCTACTCACTCAAGTCTCAAATTTAAAAATTGGTTCGACAATATCTCTGCGCATTATCTACATGTTATTCATCATTCAATTTAAAAATTTAGTGCTAGAGATTTTTCTGGTATCACTTACTGAGATGCCTAATGTTTGTAATGTTTTCCCCAGAAATCTCTCTCCTTTTATAATGTGTTATAACGAAATCATCCATTAATAATATTTTTGGGTATATCTCATATGAGTCATCTCTTTTACAATTTGGGCAAGCTGTTGGTTATTCTTGTAAATTTGTCTGGTTTCTTGGATGGGTAGGACTGCAATAAGAATGTGTTGATATTGCTTGGGATTCTGATAAACTCTTATTTGCTGGTTTTTAATTGAATGCACATTGCAGAGCTGCATTAATGATATAAATAGCCTGTGGCAACCTCTTGGTAAGGACACAGTTGAATACTTCACCCTGAAAGATCTCTGGGACTGCTACAATGAATGGAGTGCATATGGTGCTGGGACATATGTGATGTTGGAAAGTGGTGAAACTGTCATGCAATTCTATGTTCCCTATTTATCATCCATCCATATCTACAGCAGCAAATCCGTTGTGGCTTCCAGGTACATTTCACGATGCAACACTGCAATGATTATATACTAAATGCGTCAAATACGACAATTTATGAGATGTTGATACTTAAGAGAAAAAATTATTAGTGTTTTATGTTTTGTGTCCTATATGTATGTTAATATATGCGTGTTTCTTACGTGGCGACGTGATTCTTTTCTAGGAACCAGAGAGAAGATGGTGATGTAGTTGAATTTGAAAGCGACTCGTGGAGCGATGATAGTGGAAGTGACAATTTATCTCGGTTGCCTAGCAACAACTCGAGCAAATCATGGGATGATGGGTCTGAGGACTCAAGCTGTGACCAGGACGGTTCATGGTTGACAAGGGATAGGCTTGGCTACCTCTACTTGCAGTACACTGAGATGTCTTCGCCCTATCAGAGGGTTCCACTCATGGAGAAGGTTGTAATGTTCACCTCTTTTAAGTGGTAATAAAAATGATATAGATGTTGTGTGTCATATTCACACAATGCTGCATCACTGATGAGTAAGGAATACTATATATGTGTGGTTTCAGATAACTGAGTTAGCAAGAAGCCATCCAGCATTGATGACTCTGAAGAGTGTCGATCTTTCGCCCGCAAGTTGGATGGCTGTTGCTTGGTGAGCATAATTGGTTGCTGTTATGCGTTATGCTCAACTATAATAAAATTTTGTTGTTTTTGGAAGTGAACTATTGAATTTCAAGTGGTCAACCTTGTTCATATATACATTTAATAGATGGAGCTCAAACTAAAGTTTCAAATATTCAATGGGCCCTGTGATTTACTCAACCTGCTAAAGATAGGTAACTTTTTTAGACAAGGCAGTATTTCTAGCATTGTAGAAAGTTGGGAGAAAGAGACTTCCCTTGCTCCAGAATTAGTTCTGTCCAAGAGTCTAGAGGTTTGGTTGGTTTTTTTTAGTTTAATTTATGATTTTTTTCAAGTGATTTAATATTTTCAGATTATATATATGAATAGTTTAATTGAGTTTTTATGTTTTTGTTAAGAAGAAAAATCAATCTAAAGAATATATCAGTTAATAAAATTTCAAGAATATCATGTTATTGTTGCCCAATGGATTTTTTAATCATAAAAAAAAAGCGAAATATCATCATTCATTTGGCTTGGTTTGGTTTGATATGAACAAAAATTGAACCGAGTTAAAACTATAATTTAATCAGTTAAATCAGTTTTGATGGATGAAAAGTCAGTTTTGACTTGAATTTATTTTGTTTTAGTCGATTTAATTTATTAGTTTATTTTAAGTCATTTTAATGGATTCATTTTGATTTGGAACATGGCTAATTTTGTTTCATTTATTTATTTTTTATTTATGTAATCTTCTCTCTCTCTCTCTCTCTCTCTCTCTCTCTCTCATATTCATGCATATTAATACTCCATTTGTTTTTATTTGATACTTTATGTTAGCAATTTTTTTTTCAACTTGTTTCTGCATTATATATATGCTGACTCTTCAGCATTGGATAGGTATCCCATATATTCCATACCGAGTCTGAAAAATGAAAAGGACATGGAAACGTGCTTCCTCACTTACCATACATTATCGTCGTCCTTCCAAGGTACCCAAAAGTTGTTAAATGTCTCGATCCAACTGACGTTATTTACTTTAAATCACAATACCTAATGTACTGTGTTGTGTATTTTGAAATTGTGTGTGCAGATAACATGAGGGAATATGAAGACATTGAGTTAGGGAAAGAGATATGTTGCTGCTGCTGTTGTGGTACACAGAAGTTGGTAGGAGAGAAAAAAGATAAGGGTGGGTGGATGTCGGTGCCGCCATTCGGCGTGGCGACGTACAAATTACAGGGAAACATATGGGTGAACCCAGATTCCTCTGATTGTGAAAGGCTAACCTATCTTTACAGTGCTGCTGATTCATGGCTGAAGCAGCTCAATCTTCATCACCATGACTTCAACTTCTTCACCTTTCACTCCTCCTTGTAAAACAGCCTTGTCTGAACCTCACTCACTCATTCACATTGAGAAATTGAGAGGTTGTATGTCAGAACACACAATGCGGTCCCCTGCTTCACTTACTCTAAGAACAGTTTAGGAGAAAGATAGAGCCCAAAGCATAGTCACATGAGTGAATCTCACCTAACTTTATCTCTGGCTTTTTTTTTTGGGTTTTTTAGTTTAGTTCTAAAGGGATCAAATGATAAGTAATAAGGAATAGGATACATGATAGATAAGTCTCGCTCTCCTTTCCCTCTGTTCATTGAATCCCTTGAGTTATTTGAAAAGATCCAAATCATACACTTTCTAACTTTACAGAAATGTAAGGGATACTGCACGCTGTGGTTAAAACAGTGTGTATAACTGCGAACAATGAAAACCTTGTTAATGAGGACTTTGGGGCTGAGTTGTTGCTGTTGGTTTTTTCCCTCCCTTGCTTTTTTAAATTAAAATGTATTTCTATCTATATTTATAAAATTTGTATGAAGCTGAATTATCTGTTATGAATAGGATGGCTCATGTTAATCTTCATATAATATTGTTGATATGTCTCTCCTTTTTTTCTAATGGACAAATCTCATTTTTATCTTACTTGTTAATAAACTGGGCATCATTTTTAAAATTTAAAATTATCCAATTTAAAATTTGAAAATTATTAATTCCACCTAACTTTTTGAACAAATTTCCAAATTAATTTTTAAGAGAGATAAATTATGTTGATTTCTAAAGAACTTTATTGAAATTATATATATATATGTGTGTATTTCTATCTAATTTTAATTTTTATTAAACTTTCTTTCATTGGCTTAAATATTAGGGGGAATGACAGTTGGGGACCAAAAGTTTGAATTAAATACAGTAAGGGATCTTGCAGTTTTTTTTAGTAGTAAATACAAAACAAAACAGTAGTAAATTCGTGATGTTCAGTAGTAAAAAAAATTAAAAAATTACTTACTGTATTTAATTTAAACTTTTGGTCTCCATGTGTCATTTCCCCTAAATATTAATTTATATTCTATCTAATTATCTACAAATAAAAATAAAAAGTACTTTTTACTTTCATATAATCCCAGATGCAATAAGAAATAATAAATTTTATTTTCATTATATTTAAATTGAAAATGTCATTAGATCAATAAAAATTATTTTAATTAAAAATTTAGAACAATAATAACAACTAGTCTCATCTTACTAAATAAGGTCAATTACATGAATCATATGACACCAATAGACTCTATTAAACATCATTTTTTTAGATAAATTATTTATTAGGAGGTCTTGCCTTATAACCTCATTTAGTGTTGTTCTAGGTCTACCTCTAAGTGTTTTGATAGGGTTCTAAACTGTTTAATCAACTTTTCTCAGTGGCTCTTTTTATTTTCCATTTTGTACATGTTCAAACCACTTTAAATGATTTCTTTTCGATAGGTGCTTTGCAACTTTCCCATATATATATAATCATTTCGTATCTTATCTTTTTTTATATAACCACACATCTATATTAACATTCTCATCTTTACTATTTTTATTTTATAGTTTCGTTATATTTTCAAAGCCTAGCATTCACTGTCATATAACATTATTAGCATAACAACGGTTCAATCAAATTTCCCTTTAATCTTAGTAAGCACCTTGCTGTCATGGATAACTTCTAAAACTTTTTTTCATTTTAACCACCCAACTTATATTATGTTCATAATATTCCATCAATTTCACCATTATTCTATAAAATTGACCCCAAATATATGAACTTTGATATTTTTGGAATGATTTACTCTCCAATTTTTTCCTCTAAATTATCTCTAACTGGTTTTTTGTTAAATTTGCATGACATATATTCTGTCTTACTCCTATTCAAGTAAAAATTTTTATTTTAAAGTGTGTCCTTATAACTCTAGTTTAGAGTTGATTTCTTCTCTAAAGTCCTTATTTAATGTTATATTATTCATGAAAAGTATGTACTTATGAATTTTCTCTTTTAAGTACTCCATCTGGGCTTTCTTATAATGGACTTTCCAAAAACTTTTTCTGATCCTTTTTATAAGGGACCTTGTAATGTTTAGAAGAATTTGTCCTATTTTTCTCTTATTATTTATTTTTTCCCGTAAATTGTTATTAGATTTTTTGGATGAAAGAGATACTCTCAATGGTCAAATAATATTTAACATGAATTGTATTATTATATTAAATATGGGTAAAAAAAGGAATGTTTGGTTTTATTTTTAGAATTTTAAGAAGATACTCCCTCCGATTCCATTTATAAGATGTTATTTTAAAAATTTATTTAGTTCTATTTATAAGATATTTTGTTATTTTTTTATTTGAATTCTTTTCATTCCCCTTCATTTAATAATTTTTTTATCTCGTAAATTGTTTCATTTTTTAATCAATAATGACAAGATTGAAAATTTATACTTTTTTATAAACTCAAGATTATAATTATATCTCCTTAATATTTATATAATAAAAAATAATATTTTACAAATGAAATTAAAGTAGTAACTAATTTTTTTTAATTTACATAAACTAGTTAAAAAATTCTTATAAAAAAGAACCGACCAAAATCAACACCAAATAAAAGAGGTGAAAAAATTAGAAAAAGAACACAAGAGAAAGTTACCTCTAGTGGATTATTGTACTTGAGTATTAATTAGGTGAACGTTACTTTCTGTAGTGTTTTCCAAAATCAATTATTAATTACAGCAAATGGTGTTTAACGTTATTTAAATTCAAGATCAATATTCAAGACCTGTATTAAAAAATTAATGTGAAACAAGTTTGAAAATTTCCGTTGACCGTTGAGCTGATTAGATGCTCTATCCAAAATAAAATGCTACGTTTTGCAAGTCCCAATGTTCGTTTTACACTTCGACGGGAAAATAAATCCCTCAAACGCGCTTTCTTGATTTTTCGACTCTCTCTGGGGCCACTTCGTCCTTTACAGTAACCCAAGTGATGGGCACTGGGAGGACCTGATTCGAATTTGGAAATTTCCCTTTTTTGTTTTCTTGTTACCTTCTTGCTGTCGCTCACCTCCATACCAGTCAGTATCACTCAAATTTGTGTTACTTTTGTTTGGTTAATCTCATTCGTGGCGAAGAGCTTTCGTGTTCGAGTTTTAAGTGAAATGGGTTTCGTTTTCGGTTTGATTCTCTTTGGATTTGTTCTTGGGGTGGTTACCGTCGTTGCTGCTCAAGCTCTTGGAGCGTTCTTGATCATTAAAAGGTTGAGCACCAAGGCTAAACGGGACGAAGCCATAATAGCATCGAAATCGGAACCCCTAGTGGGTGATGTGGAACTTGATCCCCAGCAGTCGTTAACTTTTGCAGATAATAAGCAGGTAGCTCTTTCTGATTGTCAGCTTTACTAAAGATTTTTGTTCTCGTATGTTTGTCTGTAAATGATCAGAATTTAGAAGACGAGAAAAAAAATCGGGTTGGTCTTGATTCTTGAGCCAATTCTGGGGTCAACTTAAAATGTTGAGACGGTGTATTTGGATGAGATATGATGTACAGAGGTATTGTCTTGTTTGCTTCTGTAGCCCTTTTGGGACCAAATAAGCAATTCTTTTGGCTAATTTTATTTTAACATTGCCATTATCATCTCAAAACAGGCAACTGCATGATCCTTTAAGTCCCGTGGAAACTTCCTTGACATTTTTCTCTGTACGATTCTTTCGACTGGCTGGGTTTTGAATTCTGCAGTAATACTACTTAGAACAAGAGTTCGGTGATAGAACGATTTGCACCAGAGAATAAGAGAACAGAGATAGTAGCGATAGGGAGAAAGAGAGGGAAACGAATCCAATTAGTTGAAATAAAAAAAAAAGAAAACAGGCCAACTGTACTCCTATTATAGCCAGGAGTAGTTGCTTACAATGTAACTAACGCCGGTCAGGTAGTTGCACTTAACTACCTTGTTGACTACTAATTGACTTCATTAACTGACTCTTAGCTAATTCTGACCATCCACTAATTGCCATGTAAAATTATCTCCCCCCTTCAAAAGCATACCTTAACCTCAAGGATTAGTAACAGGGGCTGTAGTAGGAAAAACAGGAAACCAACTCCTAACGGCTGGATGATTTTCCCATGAAGTATCTTCAATGTTGTTGTGCTTCCATCAGATCAATACCTGAGTCATCGGTGAATTGCCTTGTTTAACTACTTTCCTGGCCAATCTCTCCTCTGGTTCCATGGGGAATTGCCCAAGTATCAGCTTAAGGCGAAGTAAAATATGATGGAATGTTGTGCTCCTCATGCCATTCTAATAGAGAAACATGAAATACGGGTATAGCCTACTATTTCCGGTGATACCAACTGATATGCCACTTGTCCCATGCATTTAACCACCCTATGAGGCTCAAAAATTTTATCAGCCAATTTATGTGAAGAGGAATTATTTGGCATATTTCTTCGTAAAGGATGCAACCTAAAATTCAGCAAATTGCCTCTCTATCCTCTTGTTTGCCAATGGAACCATCCCATTCTAAGCCTTAAGATGTTGCCACAACAGCTGTACAGTGGCCTCCCTTTCTTGATAATTTTGATCTACCACATCATTTGAAGAATCACCTGCTAGATAAAGCAACTGTATTCGTGGGTATATGGCAAAAACAGCTTGGAAACAAGTCATTCCAATGGCCCAATGTAAAGTGGTATAATACCACAACTCAGCCAACGGCAGCCGCTTTAACCACTGTTTGGGGTGGTTCTTAGTCATGCAATGAAGGTAGCTCGCCAAACATCTGTTTAACACCACTGCTCGGTCATTCATTTGAGGATGTAGGCTGAAGGGTATTCAAGTTTAACCTTGGACAACCCTAACAATTCCTTCCAAAACTTCCTACAAAAGATTGGGTCCCTTTCCATGACAATAGATTCCATGAAAATCTGGGCCACATCTACTGCTGAATAAGGTTGTTGGAGAGCCATCAAATGAGCAGCCTTGCTTAGCCTATCAACAACGACAAGAATTACAGGCTCATTGTAATATTTAGGCCATCCTCCAATAAAGTGCATGTACAAGTCAGCCCAATTAGTTTCTAAAGTTGGAAGTGGATGGCGAAGGTTTGGAGGTGCTACCTTCTCAGGTTTAAACCATTGACAAGTGGTTCAACTTATCACAAAATTTCAAACTTTCTTTAATCCCTTCCAATAAAAAAAAAGGGAAGGAACTCTTTTAAATGTCAAAGTTGTTCCTGAATGGCCTCCAAGAGCATTACCATGAGAAATTTGTAGTAATTGGTCTCCCAACTCTGAATTGGTACCAACATCTAACTTCCCTTCCTCTTGGGGTGTTATTTGGCCATGAATAATGAGGATGGCTGTTTGAATCACGTTCCAAGTCTGCAGTCAGTGCTTTAATGTTGTTATCCCCTTTTCAAGTATTGTTAAACTTTAAAGTCAGGGTAGAGGCCACTGTGCTGATTGCTGAACAACTTGCTTGCTCTTCAATATGTTTCTCTTCATGACAATGCATATACTGCTGTGTTTTCCTTCCCTTTGTGGTGTAATATTTAATAACTTAGCCCTCACAGCAGCCATTTATGTTGATATAAAGAGACTGATTTCTGCTCCAACAAATATTTCAATGCAAAATGATATCTTGATGATAGAAGGTTGTCTTGTAAATACAGTCTCCATTGCTTAACCATAAACACTATGGCCATCAATCCCTTCTTGTCAGCTGATAAATTCCTCTTTGATGTACATGGGCCTTACTTGTAAAGGCTATAGGGTGTCCATTTTGAGGTAAGACAGCCCTCATACCAATATTAGCGGCATACAGTTCAATAACATAATGTCCAGTAAAGTTTGAAAGAACAAATACTAGTGTGGTTGTTATGGAATATTTAAGCAATGCAAAAGCTTTTTATCTGCTGCTTCATTCCACTTGAAACCTTTATTTTTCTTAAATGAATCTGTTAAAGTTTTACAAATGGCTCCATATCCTCTCACAAATCTCCTGTAATGACCAATTCAATCCATAAAACTTTATAAAGCTTGGAGATTACTTGGCGTGGGCCAAGAAATCATGGCCTCAATTTTCTTTGGATTTGCCTCCACCCCACTCTCTGAAATAAATGGCCAAGGTAATCTACTTGTGTAGCTCCATAATGTCACTTACTCCTCTTGGCAACAATGTATTTTCTCTCGTTGTCTGAGGGGTGATCTTCAAATTCCTCAAATGATCCTCCAATGATATACTATACCCAAATATGTCATAAAAAAAGATGCCAAAATAAGTCTTCTCATGAAACTCTTAAGAACAACATGTATAATGAGTCTTTGAAATGTTGCCAGGCCACTTGTCAAATGGCATCTCCAAGAACTCACAGGAGCTTTCATGAGTACGAAAAGATGTCTTGTGAACATCCTGAGGTCTCATAATGATATGGCCATACCCAACCTTAAAGTCCAACTTCGGCAAGAACTTGTTTCCATGCAACTTATTCAACAACTCCTTGATAACATTTATAGGAAGTTTATTTTTTTTATTGTATGGGCATTTGTCTTCCTGTAATCAATGCAAAAATGGCTTGACCCATCTTTTTTCTTTACTAAGAACATGACTGAGGCAAAGGCACTGCAGCTGTATCTAATTACGCCATTTTTCAACATTTCCTGGCCTTGTTTTTTAATTTTAGTTTTTTCAATTGGACCTTAAAGCTGAGAGGGTAAGCCACTCTCAAGTGTGTTTGATAATCAAATTACTTTTGATGGAGGCAGAAACTTAGAAAAACATCATTAAACTCTAATAGAGCTTCTTGTAATGCTTCCTGTTGTCTGCCTTAAAGTTTCCCCATTTCTTGTGCTAATGTCAGCCATTTCTCTTGATGACTGAGGTTGACTTGAATGAGCAAAGCTTGGTGCCCTCACACTATCTGCTCTCCTTTAAATTTCTGCTCTTTGAATGGTGGTATGGATTGATTGACTCCTGTAATTTCATACCACCTGTCATTCAACATCAAAGTCTTTACCTTTTGCTACAAGTCCCATATAATTTTCCCAATAATAGACAACCACTCCATGCGCAATATCATATTGTATTCTCCTAACTCCATGAGGAAGAAATCAGCCTTAAAGATTTCCCTTTCATAGATCACTTTGTCTGTACACACTTTTTCTCTACTTCATGCCCATTTGCTACGTCATCCTGACACCTTCAGCCATTTGCATCTTAAGTTTCAGTTTCTTTGCTGATGACACATCCAAGAAAGCGTGTGTGCTGCCTGGATCTATCAATATTACCACTGACTGCTTTTTCGCTTTACCTTCCACCTCTATTGTTGAGTGACCTTTGCATCCCTCAATTGTATTCAGTGAAACTATTGATTTTTCTTGAGAGTGCAGGTCCTTGTACTCCTGTTTGATACCATAAGCGTCCTGAAATCAATCTTCCTCATCCTCTTGCACTATTATCATGAACTCTTGGGACACCAGTGATATTCCCGTTCCTTTCCTTTCTATTCTTTCTGTGTGAACTGCTTAATGTCCTTATTGCACTGGAGCTTGCCCTAGTGTTGGACTGCAACTATCTGGCACAATTCCAAATATGCTTGTTTCTTTTTTTTTTTTATCTTCTTCTTCTTCTTCTTGTCTTTTTTTTTATAGTCTGTCATGCTGATTTTTTACTCACTCATCACCATGCTAATTTTTGTTGGATATAAATTCCCCTTCAACTTCTTTAATTTTTAATGCTTCCATTTTTTGCTTGCGCATGGTCCCACGTAGACTCTGGTAGGGATCTCTTTGCAATCATATTTTTCTAACTCTAAAATTAGCTTTTATCTTTAAGGTTGTGGTTTAGGGTTCTAGTTTCAGTCATTGCTGATTCTTAACCTACTCTCTTCTTAACCAAGCTAATTTGTTGTTGGTTATATTAATTCTTCTTCTTCCTCTTTAATTTTTAATGCACCTTGTTTTTGTTTGTCGCATGCTTCCATATATACTATGTGGTCAGCATCTGTTTGGAATCATACTTTTCTAACTCTAACAATTAGTTTTATCTTTCAGGGTGTGGTTTGGGTTCTAGAATCTGACAAAATTCCTGAAATTCTACTGGACAAACCATCAAAAGATAAAGGAAGAAAAAAAGAAATCTTGGAGATTTCTCCTGTTAAAAAATATGGAAAAATTAAGGGCCAATCACTTATTCTGACAGACCCTGATGGTTTGCACACAAAAATTCAGCTTAAGGGCTGCATAGTAGAAGCTGTTTCAGCAACAAGCCTATCTTCAAGAAAATGGTATCGTAATCTGGATGCCTCCTTTTTATTGGGTGGTATTCTATCATTTGAATCCATGGTTGATTTAATGTGACTTGCTTTTGACTTTAAATTTCGTAATATTTTGCATGTTGGGCCTTTGGGGGCATGTCAATATTTTCCATATTTATTTTAGTTCTTAACTCAAATCTCCAGTTGTCTACAGGAAGGTCCTAAGTTTATCTAACATGTGAAGGAAAGAGGAACGATTACTGATGTTATCATAAACCTAACCTGTCAATGAACATTTGAGAAGTTTTGTTTGTATCTCTCTAATTATGTCTTTTGCAGACTATAAACTGTCCATTGTTTTGCCGCTCCCCCCCAAACCAAAAAAAAACTGTCCATTGTTGAATGAATATTATAACTATAGCTATTGCCGAGCAAAAATTGAATTTCTTTGAACCCCAACATGTAATACATGTACTGCTATCAAACTTTGAGTATAATTAATTGCATAATTATGCAATTAATTATTCGAGACTCAGAGCATTGGTTTTCATTGTATACTGCTTCCAGGAGCTTTTGTTTTTTTCTGGAGGATACTTCTTGTTGTGCATATCATTTTTATTCAACAACTGGTTTACATTGACACGTGGGGAATGGTTTTCCTTTGAAAATTCCTGTGATGCTTAATTTAACGTGGAGAAATAACTTTTACCATGTGTCTGCTTACATGTTAATTACTTTAATTTACTGGTCATAGATCTGATTATAGGTATTACGGGTTCAATGATGATGAAATGATTCTTCTCACATTTTCTATTGTACATTTATGGGGGATATATGCTCTAATTTCTTGTTTGATTGGCGTGAATCTTACAGGGCAAAAAGATTTCCCATTAAGGTGGAAAGCAAGACCTCTGCAATATACAATGGAAGAAAATCCTTTTACATATATCTTGAAACGTCCTGGGATAAAGAAGCATGGTGTAAGGCCCTCCGTTTGGTTTCATGTGATCAAAAAGAGAAAGTTGAATGGTTTGCTCATTTGCATGAAGAGTTCCATAGTTATCTGGCATCCCTGAATGCTGATTATAATACATTTTTGAAACCAACAATAGGGTCTAGTATTGAGGTGGTAAATAGGACTATCAAACCTGATGCTGCTTCCTCAAAGGTTCAAAAATTTCTGAAAAAAATTGCAAAACGGTCTTCCAGAGTTGGTTTGGATAATAAATCAACTTGGACTTCATTGTCAGGCCGTGAAGAAAGAAAGAACACAGAGAAGCTTAGTGATTGTCAGGATGCAGATATCTCATTGAAGAATGCCTCAATGGCAAGGAATCTTAAGCATCCCATGGAAGATAATTCTCCACTGTTATCATCTACGTCATCTCAATCGGGATGCCATATTTCTATCAGATCTGATGTTGATTCTGATGAGAGGTTTGTCATAGAGGAGGGAACATTATGTTGGAATTTATTGATTTCTCGATTCTTTTTTGATGCCAGAAGCAATGCTCAGCTGAAGACATTCATAGAAGCAAAGATTCAGGTCTAACATTTTCCTACATGATATTATATTATGTTAGTTAGTTTGTTGATGTATATTTGGGGAAGGTGGAGGTGGTCCTGTTTAAATATCAATCTCTGCGACTTTTACTATTTTTGTTTCTTTAATTGATTAGTTGCTCATTCTTATTGGTAGCATTGGTGATGGATATTTTATCTCTCTAGCAAGCAGCCTAGCTTGATACTTTTTCTTTTGCACAATGCATTGTTTTAAAAACTACGTTGATGTGTACAAGCCAAGCTATGTTTCTCAAGCTTAACACATTTGGAATGCTGGACTGATGTTCTTTCGAATTGTGTTTGTAAAACTTCATTTCTTATTGTTATTGTGAGATAGATGTTGGCCTTTCTATTTGTTTGCAGAAGACATTGTCCTCTATGAGAATTCCCAGTTATATAGGTGAAATCAGATGTACAGGCTTCAATGCTGGGAGCCTTCCACCTTGTATTGTTGGGATGAGGGTTCTTCCTATGGAAATGAGTGAGGTATGGGGATTTGAAGCTGACATTGAATATTCTGGCGGTGCATCATTAGATATTGAAACAAGGCTCGAAGTTGGTGAACTGGATATTTCTTCAGGGGCAGAGGACTCAGATCCAGACTCAAGTAATGCTGTAGATGTCTCCTCAGATCTTCTTCAAGGCCTTGAGGATTTTGGCAAGCATTTAAATCTTTCAGATGGAACGAATGACTCACAAGATCCAAAAGGAGATGATGAATGTAGCACTGGTAAGCACATGTGTCCTATGAAAACTTCTCTTCTGTAATGCATTCTCTATTTGTTCAAGGTCTTGATGCAGCTTGACAATCTGAATTTGTTCGATGCATATTTCCTCTGCAGATATTTCTAAGAATGTTAAGAGCACCACATCTTCTCCACCCAATGTATCCAGGTGGAAATCTATGGTGAATTGCATAGCCAGACAGGTTTCACAGGTACTGTCTTTTTTAGTTTTCTCCCTGATGCAGAAGAGATAATAGATTATCATAAAATATTTGGGATTTTTAATAATTATTAGATTATTTAGATTTAATTTATTTTTAATTTATTTTATCTTTTAGAATTTAATTATTTTGTTTAGATTTATCTTTATCTTATATTTTAGAATATAATTTAGTTTATTATTTATCTTTTGTTTAGATTTAAATTATTTTATCCTTTTAAGATCCTAGGTAGATTATGATTTGAGATTTTATAAATAAACCTTAAGACCCCTCATTGTATTCAGAGTTATTTTTCTTATTGATTGAATATTATTGAGATTATTGAGATTTGTTCAGTGAGTTTCCTCTCCTCTTTAAATTTCTTCTCTTCCCATCTATCTTCTACCCTTCCCTTACCTTGTCCTACATTACTCCCCCTCCTTATTTTCATCTGTCTTTTCTTTTCCTTTTCACATTAGTTAAATTGCTTGTGTTATATACTTGAAGTCTTGAACAGTTGAACCCATTATGTAATAATAGTTCAGTCAAGCTCTTTTCTTTCCAATCAGATATTGAACTGCACAAACCTCTAGGGTTCCTAGTCAGCTCGATTCACATGAACATTTTTCCAACAGGTTTTGCAGTCCAAGGGCAATATAGTTAAGGAAGAATTAGTATTTTTCTAACTCTTTAATTGTTTCTTGTCAAAAGGTTCCTATCTCTTTGACAATAAGGATAACATCACTCAGAGGAACACTGCGTTTACAGATAAAGCCTCCTCCCTCCGATCATTTATGGTATGGTTTCACGTCTATGCCAGACATAGAGTTCAACTTGGAGTCATCTGTTGGAGAACGCAAGATAGCCAGTGGACACTTTACTTTGTTCCTGGTCAATCGAATTAAGGTTTGATAGATCTCTTCCCATTTTATTTATAACTAATGACACGGTTCTAAGTCAAAGATCTCTCTCTGCAATTGCTATTTACGTTTTATTTAGGTTCGACATATTATGCTCATTGCCATGTCCTCTGCGTTTGATCTAATGTACAAATAATTCACATATACCAAAAGTATCTATAAGGTTGTGCAAAGAGGAATTTTCCTCTGGAAATGCAAGAGGAGAATTTGAACTTTCAATTCTACTTCCACTTGCAAACTGAAGCCTTATCTGCTATTGCAGGCATTAATTCGGGAAACTATAGTGCTCCCAAATTGTGAAAGCATATGCGTTTCGTGGATGCTTGCAGAAAAAGATGATTGGGTTCCTTGGGAGGTTGCTCCATTCAAATGGGTTAACCAAGAGTCCAGAAAGGAGACTTCCCCGTCAAGTGATGCCCCTAATCTGCCTGTGGATGGTGCAAGTGATGGTTCAGAGAACAAACAGAAAAAGCCAAGTGTTATTGAACCTAGTCTAGAGCCAAGTAGGAAATCAGCAGATTCTTTAACAGTTCCGTCTAGTTCCACTTGTACTGTAAGAAGCAGAAGTTTAGATGATTTGACAGCACCTTTGGTAGGGAGTGACAAACCTCATGAAACTAGTGAACAGAACGTGGAGGATTGCCAACAAGCAAGGAATGTGGAACAAGAAGCACTTTCCATCCGGCAGGATGACACAATGCGAAAGAAAATGGGGAAACGAGAAAGGATGCTTGATCTGAGGAAGAAAGTGTCTGAGAAATTTGAAGAGAAGAAGCGTCACATTGAAGAAAAGAGCCGGCACATTGTCGACAAGATGCGGGGACCATGAGAGAAATGGACCACATAAACAGAATGCATATTTTTGTTTTGTTTTTTGTTTTGGTGAATGCATATATTTGTTAATGTTCAGTTAGATCATGAAGAATTTCATTGCACAGTTGTACATTCTCTAGGTGCTTAGAACATAAAATGAATTGCCCATTATATGTTCATTTGTTGGCTATTCAATTTTCTTGACTCAAGAAATTCTTGAGAAATCACATTCACTTCCATAGTTGAGTAGTCTCCTTCTTCTTTCAACCCTAATGTCAAACATGTAAATGACTGTTTGACACGTGGGTTTGCAAACTGAGATTAGAAGTGAAAAAAAGAATGTGAACTCTGCGTATTTTCTTTTGGTTTACATTATTATTATTATTATTATTTTGGATAGAAACATTATTAGTTTTTTTTATATCAATAAGAAATCGGTGAAAGTCTAACTTGTGACGAATAGTCGAAAACGATGTATATACGTGTAGCTTATAAATGTAAAGACCAATGCCACCACATGGGACCTCTGATGCCATATTCAGTAAGTACGTGGCACAACGTCTTTCAATAACCAATTATTAGGTACAACATATATGTAGAAGCAAGCAGCTGGCATACACATGTTTTCTTATTTTCTTTCATTTTTGTTATTTTAAGAGAAAGAATATTTGAAATTGGAAGTTCTTCCGCTCGGCTGCATTTTCAACATGTATAGATTGCATGCATCATGATCGGTTTGCCTCTCTCACCCTCTCGAGTGCTCGAGCAAAACTGGTTAGAGATATTATGAGGATTATACATTGCTCATGATGTTGTAATTGTGTAAATGATTTAATATATATATATATATATATATATGAACTAGATATATGACGTACGTTGCATAGAATTTATCAAATGACATGTAATATTCAAGATTTATAAATGGTGCGATTAACTTTTTATACATTGCATACACACACACACACATATTGATATTCTATAAGCTTAATGCTTGAATTTCAAACACAAATAAGTGTGATCATATATTAGTATGACATTCAATCTTTATCATGTTACTTTTCAATCACTTTACATAGATTACTAAAAATAATTAAAAAATAGTTTATCTCTCTTAATGAGTCCACTTTTCAAATTTTAAATTTTGAAAAATAAAGTTAAAACAAACTAACTTCCAATACAATGACATGGCCAAAAAAAAAATTTAATGTGCTCCAAACATTTTCCAATATAACTTATATTTAGAGACATGAAAACTTTAATCTATAATAAAAATGGAAGGTACTATAATTAATTGTAACTCCCTAGAATTAGGATACAGCCGCGCTTCTCTACAATCTTTTCTGTTCAATAGTCACACCCGCAATTTATATGCATACATATCCCATAAATTGATTAGAAATATAAGCATAATGATTCATAAAAATTATTATTTTGGAGGTTTGCTGATTTTTCAATAAAATATTAATTAATTTTTTACTTTTTAACTTTTCATTGTTATCAAACGGAGTATTTGAGAGATCATTTAAATTAATGAGGTTTTAGTAAAATATTATCAAATTTTACAATTAAATTATTCAATGATTTTTTTTAATTAGTATATGTGAAAACTCTAAAATGACATTTTTTGTTAATTTCTCCCTTTGTTCCATTTCTTTTGCAGTTTTATAGTTTTGATTTTATTCCAAATTTATTATTATTTTAGAATTTCAATGCATTATTGATATTTTTTTCCAACTGTAATTTCCTTTTATTTAATTCAATATTCTTTTGTTTTTTTTATGTAAGTCATATTCTAGAAAATTTTGTAATCTACAATATAAGTCACTTTATAAGAATATGTGAAGTGTTAATTACTTTATTTTAAAAACACAATTTTCATTTATTATTTTATGGAGCATTAATTGCTTCATAGTATATGTTTTTTTAAATTTACTATGGTTATTAGAGTTAAAAATGAGAACCATAGCAATTTTTAAATAATTTTATTGATTCACCTTATTTATCTTGGTTCCAATTAAAAGTAATTTAAATTGAAGACCCGAGGGAGTAAATCATTTAATTTAATTTAGGTTATTGAATGATAGGTATTTCAGTCAAATTTTTAGTAAAATTTAATATAACTAATAATTTTTTGGTACATGTAAAATAACCTTAAATGACAAAAGAAATAAAACGGAGGGTGTATTTACTAAAGATAACTTGCCAACGTTACTGATTAATACATATAGTGAAGAGATAAGTGGGAGTTTAATATTAGCATTTATTCATTCAAATTGTTGGAGAATATTCAGTCCTAATGTAAGAAAATTAGTGCACTTTCATCACCTCAGAGGATAATCATTCTATGGTGAATAGTTATCCTAATGCAGAAGTTAGATTTGTCATAAGATTCCAGGGAATTTAAGATGGTGAATGAGTTGACAATTAATAAAATTTATTTTGTGATTGCTACTCCCTCTATTTCTTTTTATCTATCATTTAAGATTCTAGCACAATAGATTAAGAAATATATCTAATATGTCATAGTTAATAAAGAGAAATGGAGCAAGTAAAAAATGAGTAATTAATGATATTTTTTATCTTTAAAATAATAGATAATGGTATAAGTGGAAAAATAATTAATATTGTTTTGAAATTTGAAAGTAATATATATATATATATAGAAACAAATTTTTTTGATAAACAAAGAGAAGAAAAAAAACTAGAAGAAAATCATTAACGAGTTAAAACATTCGAAGCCAGGAGGTCATGCACAAGACAATATTGAAGCCATGGTGAGGGCTCAGTGACTGACACAAGTCCAAGCAGGAGGGATAACGAATTATTTGCCGGCCAAAGCATCGGCGACTATGTTTCCTTCCCTAGGTATGTGATTTAAGCTGACAACCCACTCTCTTGCAAGCATACTCTAGATCTTGAGCAACAGATCATGATCCTCATGAAGGGACGGACAAGGATTTTGGACAAGCTTAATGGCTTCCAATGCATCAAACTCAAGCTCAAGATTTTGAACACCAAGATCCCATGCAGTCTTAAGACCCAAGGCAATTCTCCATAGCTCTACATTGAGGCTTGAAGCAGCATCCCACTTGCACATTAAACCATGCAACACCCTGCCATCATGCATATGAAAAATGTTGAAGATCATTGGTTGCAATAATAAAACACGTTAGTATAAACCGATCCAAGTTGTGGCTGATGACACTATCCTTAAGAGTTGTTCTGGCACAGGTCGACAACTTCTCAAGATTAAATGGACCCCTCCTACAGAAGCAAGGTAACAGAAATAGTAGAAACAAAGGAAGAATATGTATAAGAACTTAGAGAGACAGAGAGGAGAAGAGATGCTTAAAAGCTCAAGGAACTTGGTGCATTTGAAACAAAGGTGGAGCTCTGTATTTATAGGCTCTGAAAACATATAAACGTTGGGCACGGATTAAAACACCATAAAAAGGATTCAATCATCGGTTTTGAACGTTGGGATTGAAGGTGATTAAGAAAAAACATTTTAGAACACTGGGTTATGGTTTCTGAAATAAGGGATCCCTTTATAAACACTAGAATTAAGTCTAATTAATTGAAGATTAAAATAGCTAATTAAAAGACTCCAATGTTCACTCCAAATTTGAAACTGTTAAAAAGAAAGATTTATGGTTATCTATTTTATGCAAATTATTTTGTATTTTCACAAAAAATCTTAGTAAAAAGTGCCAGTACTGCATCTAACTTGCACATAGGGGGCAAATCAACAAATTTCAACTGTGTTGGCCCGTTATTGTGTGCGCGAGCCCACCTCTCCTCTTGGCCCATTTACTTGCCTAATATCACATCTTAGTATATGTGTACTAAGACTTCCTTTCTCTTGAGCAATGTGAGACTTTTGTTTTGACACTCACTCACACAAACTACAGCAATCACCCACATGTGTCAAAAGAAACATTATCATTTGAGTTAAGCATATGAAGTATAACTGTTTCGAATTTAGTGTTTTTTGGACTATGAATCAGACCTAGACCAATAATTCTTAAAACACAGAGCTGTTAGTGAAGCTTAAAGCTTTTATGAACCAACAACTATTGACTACGTATTAGAGGCCTTATTAGTCAAACTATACCCCCATAGTTCCTGCTGTTAATGACGGTTTTACGCTTTAAATGGCTATGTGCGTGCTTAATATTTAATGAATGCTCTAAAGATTTTGCCATGATCTCATAGGAGTGGCCCCACTCTACATTTATATAGGTGATTTCATCAAGTGTATTTGCAATAAATACACCTTCCATAAGAAAAATGAAATTATTAAGAGTTTTATTCAATCTCACCAACAATGCATTCTAACACTTTCTCATACCATAGGTAGGAACTAGAATTTAGTGCTAACAGAATTAACAAATAACTTATTCTTACCCATATAAACCTCCTTCATTGGATCTCTAATCACAGAGGTTAGATTACCATTATTGTTAATTTCAGAATGGCTTAAGTCCCATTCCCCTTGATGTGTTAATAATTTGTTTCTTCCCCAGGGGTTTTGTTAGAGGATCTACCAGATTACCTTTTGACCTTACAAATTTGATTGAGATTACTCATCTTTTAGCAGCTGCCTTATAATATTATGTCTCAATTGAATGTGTTTACTTTTGCCATTAAAAGTCTTATTTTTAGCTGTAACTATTGCCGATTAGTTGTTACAATGTAAAGACACAGATGGTGTTGGTTTTTCTCCTAATCGAATATTTGCTAAGAAGTTTTTCAACTACTCATCCTCAGTACCAGCCACTTCCATAGCAATAAACTCTGCATCCCTTGAGGATTTTGTAATAATACTTTGTTTGACTGATCTCCAAGATATTTTACTTCCACCAAGAGTGAATACATAGCCACTAGTGGATTTAATCTCATCTAAATCTGATATCCAGTTAGCATCACTATATCCTTCTAATACAGTGGGAAATCCACTATAAAATATACTATTGTTCATGGTACCTCTTAAACATATTATCAATCTAACCAGAGCTATCTAATGCTCACTTTTAGGATAGTGGATATATCTAGTCAATCTACATACAACATATGCTATATCAGGCTTGGTAAAATTCATTAACTGTAACAGACTTCCAATAATTTGTGTATATTTAGATTGAGCCATTGGATCACCTTTATGTTTTGCTAACTTTATGCTAGCATCATAAGGAGTGCTTAATGGAGTATCATCAAAATGTTCAAATTTTTTAAGAAATTTTTAACATAATGTTCTTGAGAAAGTAAAATACCATTTTCATTCCTTATAATTTTAACACCTAATATCACTTCCACTTCACCCATATCTTTCATGTCAAAATTTGAAATAAGAAAATGTTTAGTTTCAATCACATCATTTATGCTAGTACCAAAAATAAACATATCATCCACATATAGACAAATAATCATATAATCACCATTTATAAGTTTTGTATAAACACATATTTCTACTTTAGCAGTAGAAAAACCATCACTTGTCGAAACTTGATCTAATTTTTCATGCCATTCATTCGGTGCTTGTTTCAAGCCATATAAAAATTTAACAAGTTTGCAAACTTTATTTTCTTCCACAGGAATAACACACCCTTCATGTTGTACCATATAAATTTCTTCTTCTAAATCACCATTTAAAAAAGCTGTTTTAACATCTAGTTGATGAATAAAAAGCTTGTAAATAAAAGCTAAAGCAATCAAAATTCTAACAGAAAAAGTTCTTGTCATAGGAGAAAGTGTCAAAATAATCAACATTTTGTTTTTGTATAAATCTTTTGTCTACTAACCTTGCTTTAAATTTATCAATAGACCCATCAGGAAAATATTTCTTGTTAAAAACCCATTTACATCCTATAGGCTTTGCTCTTGTAGGAAAGTTAAGTAATTTTCAAGTTTTGTTTTGATTAAGAGAATCAATTTCAGCTTTAATTGCTTCTTTAAAAAAAATAAGCTTCAGAAGAAGAAACATCTTCATAAAAATTTGATGGTTCATCTTGTATCAAATAAGTATAAAAATTATCTCCAAAAGAAGTTTCCTTCTTTTGTCTCTTACTCCTCCTTAAATTTTCAACCAAATTTTTGTATGTATTTTGTTTAGAAGAAGAAGAAAAACTTTCTACTTGCTGAGGAATATCTCAAATTTTCAAAGGAAAAATATGTTAAAAAAACTCTGCATCTTTAGTTTCTATAATAATGTTATGATCAAGTACATCATTTTTCAAAACTAGAAATCTATAAGCTGTACTTTGTTCAGCTTATCCAATAAACATGCAATTTGAAGTTTTAGAACCGGTTTTTCTCTTTTTAGAATTAGGAAGCATAACCTTTTTAAGACACTCCCACACTTTCAAATATTTTAAATTTGATATATATCTTTTCCATACTTCATATGGTGTCTGACTTATTTTTTTTTATAAGGTATTCTATTTTGTATAAAACATGCAGATAATAAAGTTTCACCCCACAAATTATCTGATACAGTAGAATTTATAAGCATAGAATTCATTATTTCTATTAAAGTCTTGTTTTTCCTTTCTGTTGCTCCATTAGATTCAAGTGAATATGGAGGAGTTACTTCATGAATAATTCCTTCATTTTCACAAAAAGAATTAAACAAAACATATTCTCCTCCTCTATCTGATCTAACTCTTTTAATTTTTTTGTTTAGTTGGTTTTCTACTTCTGCTTTATAGAAAGGAAAATTTTCAAATGATTTGTCTTTAGTTCTCAATAAATATATTTTAGTAAACCTTGTAAAATCATCTATAAAAGTTATATAATATTTTTTACACCTCTAGTTATTGTTTGTATTAAATCACCCAAATCAGTGTGAATTAAAGCAAGTGATTCAATTTCTCTTTGAGTAGAAAAATGAGTTTTTTTTAGTTAACTTAGCTTCTGCACACACTTTACACTTATTTAAACAATCACTTTTAATTCCAAAAATTAAACCAAGTTATTGCATTTTCATTATATAAGTTCTACTAATATGTCCTAATATAGCATGCCAAATATAAAAAGAAATAATCATGAAAATAGGCAAGTAAGCAGAAGATGATACATCTATTAGATAAGCTGGCTTTCCAAGAGGGGGTAAATTGGGAAGATTAAAATTTTCTGCAAAAGTTAAGCATATAATGAAGACAAAACAAGACTGTAAAATAGAGTATAATATAATAGCAATGTAAGAGTAGTAATGGAGAAGGATTGACACAGATGTTTATCCTAGTTCGGTTTCCCGATCTTGACCTACGTCTAGTCCTCAAGCAACTACTTGAGATTTTCAATTATCCTGCAAGAATTCAGTGAGCTTCTTGCAATTGCCTCAGTACAGCTTTAATGCTCTGTTCTTAGAGCTTACAAGTTCTCCTTCTGCACTCTAGCCAAGTACTTCCCAAATCTCTTATGATATTCCCTCACAAGAAAATCTTTCTTCTAGATGAAGATAAGATTGATTACAAAGAATGAACTCTCTAATTTAGAGTGTAAATGAAAGTTTAAGTGCAAAAGATTGAAGTATGAGAGTAAAAGACTTTGAGTTGAGAATTTGACAGAGTTTCAATATATACAATGTTAAAATCGTTACCCACAACTTCAAATGATGTTATATTTATAGATTTAGGTCTTAACTGTACGTTAGAAACAAAATCTATCTGTTGGAGAAGTTACCCAATGGTTACTCTGAAAAACTATCCATTCACCAACAGCATTTAATGCTTCTGACATTCAAAGTTCGAATTTCGGTTGGTCAATAGATGAATTTCGCAGAGACCAAAAGCTAAAGACTTCAACATTAATTTTCAAAGTTCGTCTGTTGTAGAGCAAAGTTCGAATTTTCATCATTGAGAAATTTTTCTGTATTGGAACATATGAATTTTTGAGTTAAAAGTTCTTCTTAAAAGTGTGAATAGTAGTCCCAAATTGCTATATTGCCTTCGAAGTTCAAATTTTGATGCTCAAAATTCGTCTGTCAGTGGGTAGCTCAATGAGGCACGATAGTTCATCTTTTCGAAATTTAAATTTTCAAGATTCAAAGTTCGTCTGTCAGAGAGAGGCTTAGTTCAAAATTTGAATTTCTAAATACCAGTATTCGTATGACAACAGATTATCGTAACAGACTTGCAAGCTTTGTTTCTGAAATTTAAATTTTCAATATCAAAGTTCATCTGTCAGTGGGTTATCTTGGAGCTCTTTCTAAACTATGTTTTTAGATGAACTTTGACATATCCTTAGACAATTTTTTCATTTTTCATGAATTGTGTTTCATCAGAAATTTGAATTTTCAAAAGCTGAAGTTCGTCTGTCTGAAAAGGCTCTTATCAGACTTGTTTCAAAGTTTAAATTTTTGCAGTCAAAGTTCATCTGTTAGATAAGGCTCTTTTCAGACTTGTTCATTTTCAATTCGAAATTCGAATTTCCAAAGTCAAAGTTCAAATTTTTAAAATAACATATCAGTATTAACCTTACAAACTTCGTCTGTTGATGGGTGTTTTTCAAATATTTCATAAATTAACATAAAATCATAGTTTTAAAACATCTTTTTGCTAATTTAAAGTCTTTTACTTAATTTAAACACTGTTAGAGATTCTATATCTATTATTGTGCTGGTTTTTCTTGAATTTCTTCACTTGAGATCTTTTATGCACCTTTGATATCTTCTCTCCAAGCTCTTGAAGGTTGGTTTGGAATCATCAAAACACTTGATTCAACAACATCTTCATTCATTTCAGCAACATTGAGTGCAAACAGTCCTTGATTACAATAACCCTTTCCCACAAAAATATTATTTTTTATCATCACAATCTTGTCAGATTCAAATGACACGTTAACCCTAGTCTTTCATAATAAAGCTATAAAAATAAATTTACTTTAACATCAGGCACATGAAGAATATCACTAAGAGTTAAGGTCTTTCCAAATGTGAGCTTGAGGTCAACATTTCCTTTTCCAAGAACCTTTACAATTCTAAAATCAACAAGGTAAACTTGCTCTTCTCCTTCTTTAGTCAGATTATAGGAGGTAAAAATCTCTTTATCAGCACAAGTTTGCTTGGTAACTCCAGAGTCTACCACCTACTTTCTTACATCAGAGACAAGAAAAGCTTGAGAAATGACCGTAGCTATAATTTCATCTTCATCATGTCCTTGAACCAAATTCACCTTTGGCTTGGGAGGATTGTCATTTCTAGCCTTCTTTTTGCACTGAGCAGCATGATGACCTGGCTTGCCATAGACATAACAACTTCCTTTCTTTTTTAACTTGGGGTTATAATTGTTGGGTTTGTAATTAGATTTTGTGTTAGAATCATGCCTCCTGTTGTGCGGCTTAGTCTCCACTAGGTTTGCCTTTGAGGTCATCTCCTTGCCCTTTGCTGCTTGAATCACCTTTCGGTTGGTGTCTTTGATGATGATGTGAGTGATGAGGTTAGACAATGATAGTTGCTTTTGCTTGTGTTTGAGTTACTATTTGTAGTCTTTCCACGAATCCGATAGTTTCTCAATTAGGATCCCAGCTACAAATTCATCTGGAAGGTTAATTTTTTTAGCACAAAGCTCCTCCAGCAGCTTGTGATATTCATTAATCTGCAGTTTGATATCTTTGTCTTCTGACATCTCTTACCTCTAGTAGTTTCCAACAACAAATTTCTACTTCCCAGCATCATCAGTAGTATATTTTCTTACTAGTGACTCCGAAATCTTATTAGCCTCCTTGTAGATAAAATAGATATCGAACAGATCTTTAGACAGTGTACTAATGGATTCTAGTTGATATCTGTAGAATGTTAGGACTATGTTAGTGCCACTAGAACTCTATGTATATCTAGAATAGTGAAAATTCATTCCTACCATCTCTTGAAATTTTTTCCTTAAAAAAACTTCAATTTTTGATATATCCAGGAAAGGTTTGGGTAGTGGCACAACAGGCACTACAGTTGGAATGAAAACAGTAGCACCGACCCTACAATACCAGTAGCACCAACAGAACCACCTGAACCACTAGGAGCAACGTTGACAGCACTGGAACGAACAACAATAACAATCTATGACTCCATAACTCTTAAGATTGTTGAAGATCATTGGCTGTAATAATCAAACATGTTAGTATAAACCGATCCGAGTCATGCCTAAGGATATTGTCCTTAAGAGTTATTCTGGCACAGGTTGACAACTCCCTAGGATTAAATGGACCCCTCTTATAGAAGAAAGGTAACAGAAACAACAGAAACAAAGGAAGAAGACGGCTAAGAACTCAAAGAGATAGAGAGGAGAAGAGATGCCCAAATGGTTAAGGGACTTAGTGCATTTGAAACAAAGGTACAACTCCATATTTGTAGGCTCTGAAAACATATAAACGTTAGGGATGGATTAAAACACCATAAAAAGGATTCAATCGTTAGTTTTGAACAATAAGATTCAAGGTGATTAAGGAAAAATATTTGAGAACATTGGGTTACGGTTTCTGAAATAAAAGATCCATTTATAAACACTGGAATTTAGTCCGATTAATAGAAAATTAAAATAGCTAATTAAAAGACTCCAACATTCACTGTAAATTTGAAATTGTTAAAAAGAAAGATTTTTGGTAAGCAATTTTATACAAATTATTTTGTATTTATGCAAAAAATGTTGGTAAAAAGGGCCCAGTATTGCATCTAACTCACGCACAGGGGGCAAATTGATGGATTTCAACTATGTTGGCCTGTTATTATATGCGCAAGCCCACTTCTCCTCTTGACCTATTTATTTGCCCAATATCACATCTTAGTATATAGGCACTAAGACTTTCTTTCTCTTGAGCATTGTGGGACTTTTCTTTTGACACACACTCACACAAGCTACAACAAAAAATACCTCTACACCTTGACATAGCAGTGTTCTAACTAAATGCGCCATCAACATTAAGTTTTGATATATCTTGGCTGAAGGCTTCCACACCGTTGGATAAGAATTTCTAGTTTGTCCCCTCAAGACTCTTTGTTGAAATATTGCTTGCTTCATGTTGCTAACGATAGCTGCAATCCTTGCTGTTATGTCCTCTTTTAGAAACATATTATATTCAAAAATAAATTCGTTCTATCGTTTCCACAGCTACTAACAAGTAATAGCAAACTAATTCTTCCATTCAAAACCTTGAACAGACTTATTGCTCAATAGGTTCATTTTCATCCACATGTCAAAAGGTTTACGAAAGAACCTGTGAGAGAAGTTAGCAGGAAACGAAGAATTCTAAACATTTTGAGCAAAGCTACATTCTCTTAGGACATGATTCGTATCCTTCATAAGTCCATTACAAATAGAGCATAACATCTTTGCATGAAATCTATGGCCACAACGTTGTTGATTTGTCAAAAGCTTCCTTCGATGAGCCAACCAAAGGAAACTATGGTGTCTAAGTGGTACCTTCAACATCCAAAGCAATTTTCAAACAACATTCTCTTCCTCCATAATATCTGAAGCTAGAGATAAGTTAGTTGACTTTGTAGAAAACATATCAATTTTTGTCTACTTCCAATGCACACTCTTTGGACATTGGCTTTCAATACTATTCTCAACTTCATCCCACACACTCTTAATGTCGCGCCAAACTCCCGAACCCTTCCTTCTAAGATTAACAAAAGGAATAAGGTCTGTTCCACACTTGTATTTGTCACGAATCATCTTGCGCTAGAGAGCATCATGGCATTGTATAAGGCCTATCTTAACTTCATCATGAAAGCTTTATTCTGGATATTAGTTTGTTTTATACCTAGACCCCCTCTAGATTTAGGCTGACACACCTTATCTTATGAAATTAGATGTACCTTTTACTCACCTTTACCAATGTTCCAAAGAAAAGACCTATTTAACTTATCAAGTTCTTCATAATTATCCAAGGGCAACGGAACCATTTGCATTATATAATTTGGGATAGCAGACAAAGCTGCATTAACAAGTGTTTTCCTTCTTGCAAAAGAAAAGTAACAACTTCTTTATCCTTCCAATCTTTGTCGAACCTTACCCAGTAACTCCTTATACATGTGCTTAGTAACCTGAGAGTGGGTTAAAGAAACCCCATGATATTTCCCCAAGTCACTCGTAAAAGAGATACCTAAAGCCGAGCTAATCTCTTGCATCCTATTAATATTCACATTATTATAAAAGAACACTTTGGATTTACTTTGATTTACCTTATGACTAGAAATATTACAGAAATAAAGCAAGCAATCTTTGATAACATCTACTTGATCCATAGAGGCTTTAACAAAAATCACCAAATTATTTGCAAAGAATAGGTGAGAAATCAAAGGATTGGTCTTGCTAAGCCATATGAGCTGTCACATCTTGTTCTCCACCCTACACTGAATCAAATGCATAAGCTTCTTTGTACAAATCACAAAATGGTATGGCGAGATAGGGTCCCCCTGCCTAACTCCTATTGAAGGAATAAATTCTTCTGCGACATCTCCATGCCACAATATTTGCATACTTGCCGATGTGACATACTCCATAATGATATCAATCAGATTGCCATCCAGACCCAACTCAAGCAAACAACGACGTATAAAATCATAGGCTTGTTCTCCACCCTACATTGAATCAAATGCGTAAGCTTCTTTATACAAATCACAAAATGGTATGGGGAGATAGGGTCCCCTTGCCTAACTCCTCTTGAAGGAATAAATTCTTTTGTGACATCTCCATGCCATAACATTTGCATACTTGCCGATGTGACACACTCCATAATGATATCAATCAGATTGCCATCCAAACCCAACTCAAGCAAACAAAGACGTATAAAATCCCAATGAAGTTGATCATAGGCTTTTTCCAAATCTATCTATATAGCCATAAAACCTTTTTTCTTCTTCATACTCTGCATGAAGTGAATTACTTCCTGTGCGACCATAATATTATCCATCCCTTGCCTACCCGGAACAAAACTACATTGATTCAGGGCAATGATAGTTTGCATAATCGACTTCAATCTCTTAGAAATAATTTTAGTAATAATCTTGTAAATAATATTGCAAAGACTTATTGGCCAAAGATCACATAGTCTCGTAGGATTATGCACTTTGGGAATAACAATAAAGGTATCATTAATCTCCTTAATCCTACTATGATCATGTAAACATTCACAAACTTTATTAACAACAAAAACACCTACCTAATCTCATTGGCTTTGGAAAAATAACATATTCACACCATCTAGTCCAAGTGCCTTCAGAGATCTCATATCAAACAAAGCTTGCTTTACTTCTTCATCACTCACTTCCTTGTTTAACAAATTCCATGTAAATTCATCCAAAATTGGATATGTAAGCTTACACTCTATTTTCATGATCCCCATATTATCTTCACAATAAAGGTTCATAAAGAAATCCCGGGCATGACTTTTGATAATTTCCTAATCAAAACACCAATCTCCATTCCCATCAATAATAGCCTGCACTTTATTTACCTTATGCTATTTGTTAGCCATGGCATGGAACATCTTAGTATTACCATCACCACAAAGGTATCAATTGCATCTAGAGTTCTAAAGCCACAAAGGCTCTTCTTGCAAAAGAAGATACTCCATCTGTTTCCAAAATCTCCTTCCTTATTTGCACAAAATCCTTCGTAGGCCAACCCTTTTCAATGCATATATTAATCCCATTTAACTTGTGGTGTAGGGAAGCTTTTTTTTTGCTGAATATAGCCAAACACCTTCTTGTTCCAAGTCTTAACCTCTTTCACAAAACTACTAACAGTCTCCCCCCACTGAGCTTGTTGTATCCATTTTGCCTTGACCAAACATGCAAACTTCTCATGAAAACCCAAGGAGCGAAAAAGTGAAATGGCTTATTAATTTGCTTTCGTTCTAGAGAGCTATCTAGTCTTACAAGAAGAGGCCAGTGATCGAACTTATAGAATAGGAGATGAAAAATAGTTGCATTCGCAAATCTTTGAACCCAAGCATTATTGGCCAACAACCAATCCAATCTACTAGAGCTCCCATTGTGAGACCAAGTAAATGTGGGACCTCGAAACCTAACATCCATAAGATCTAAGTCTTCACACATGAGAAAAAGTCTATACATATACCTGAAGGATTCACCACTGTTAATTTCTGTTCATGGTCGAAGAGAATTTCATTAAAATAACCAACAATATGTAACAACCCTTTATGTACTATCTTGTACTTAACCTTGAACTAATGAGAAGTTGCCTAGTATTTGGTATAACATCAAAGGAGCCGGGATTGGAGCAAGGCCACTACAACGATCAAGCAATGAGCTTCAAAATTTTTTTGGACATGATGGCCTCATGCCACAACAAACTTATCTGGAGCCATGATGTGACATCCGGGCGCTGATGAGGGCGGGGAGTGATCGTCGGTGCAAGAAAAGTAAGGGTCAGATAAAGTCATGAGGATAAAGTAATGAAGCACCGACAAGGAAAGGCTCCTGGCAGGCTTCTAGGCGGGAGGGGCACATGAATGAATCGAATACATACCAGAACGAGAGGGATCCAGAGACTGTATAGGTATGGGACTATACGGTTAAGGATAGCTTAAAGGAATTGATAGGTACTACCTATACCAACAAGGTGTATCTACTTTTTTGGTAGCCTATCCCTTAAGAACTCCTCAGTTAAGCGTGCTTGACCTGGAGCAATTATGGGATGGGTGACCTCCTGGGAAGGAGGTGTGTGAGTGAGGACAAAGCACACCAAAAGGGCCTGTGTTGGTTTGTGGGGACAGTCATCAATCCTGAATAGTGGCGGGACGTTACACATGACACCGATCTTCGAATTCTGATAAATTCAAACACAAACCAATTGGCTGGGAAAGAAGAAAACAAAGAATAAGGAGATTTGCTCTTCTAGGGTTTATGATATCCAATCTTGGGAGGTGTTCTCTGACCTTGGGAAGCTTCTATATTGGTTGGTAAGTGGATTTCCATCCTTCCTCTTTTTTTTTTGGTTGTTTTGGTGTGAAATCCGTTGGAGTGTGCTAGGTTTCGAGTTGGGTGATGATTCTACCAATTAAAATGGTTGCAAATAGATTATTGAAGTATTGTTTAGTGTCCTTAAGGCTTGGATATGAGTTTTGGGAGGTTTGTGATAGATTTGTGTGGAACCCTAAGCTTAAAATGGTTATGGAAGCATGGAATCTGAAATGTATGTAGATATTTATGGTTTAGATATGTGTTTAGAGTTTATTGATGCATTATTATGCTATAGGATTCATGGGTTAAGTTTGGATAGTTGAATTATGAGATTTGGTTTATGTGGGTATTATGTTAATTAGAGAGACTATAATATTATAGTGCTTAATTGGTTGATTGAACACATTTTACTCATAGTTGGTGCTTTGATGGCTTGCCGATCCCCTCCATGCATGTGTTGTGTGTAGGCAATCCAAGGTAACCGAGGTGCATGTTATGCACATTGTATGTTTTCTATTTGTGTGTGTGTGTGTGTGTGTGTGTGTGTGTGTGTGTGTTCTTTTCATATTGCGATATGCCCCGGCATGGTTGGTGAGGAAATGATAACCTCTGTCCTTATCTTTATATGAGTATGTATTGGTTGATGGCATGAGACATTGTAGCATCCTTTCTTTGGATATATCTTATTATATGATGATGATAATTATATATATATATATGCATATGTGAGTGTTGAACTTGATAGCATGACAACATAATCACACATGAGCATGAGTACATTGATGGTTTCGGATGATAATGATGAGAAATACCACATGGTATACTAAACCACTATTGGCCAAGTGGTGAGGTTGATGATTTTATATCCCTGCAACTAAATCATTTCCTATGGCTAGAAGAGTCAAGTGACAGTAGATTTAGGGATGCGCTTTTCTTAAATCGCCACCAATTCGGGTGATCCAGGGTAATAAGAACCATTGTCCAAGCATTAGTGTGGCCTTTGACAGGGTTATACTTATATATGGAGAGTTTAGTGATGTCCTAGAATCAGTTTTCACTGATTATTAGAAGGGAATCACTTATCGGATGTACCTTGTGATAGTGACTAGCCCATGGTTTTAGCCGTATATAGATGGGGACATTCATTGCATTGCATTGCACAACATTGCTTACTTGGACTTATATGTGTGTGTATATTGTTGTTGTGTGTTCCTCAGTTATTGGGACTCCGTCTCACACCCTTTGTGGTAAATATTACAGGTGAAGACTCTAGCACTAGTCCAGAGAAGACAAAGGAGTCTTAGTTAACTCCGTTGCACAAGGGCATTCTTGTAGTTAGTAGTTTCTGTACCTAGTTTATGTAATGTATTGTGTCAAGTAGTTCATTGTTGCATATGTTGCTTGTAATGTTGTTATCTTGGTTTCGTATACTGCTTGTGTACCATGTATTTGGTGGATGGGTTGAAGAATCCGTTATGGGATCGATTGTATGTTGGTTGGGTTGACTAGTGATGTATGTGATTCATTTTTGGACCTTAGTATGAGTCGGTTGTATGTATGATATGTATCCAGCCTTGTAAGCCTGTTATGTGTGTTTGTGGATGATTCAGGTAGTTGTTGGGTTAAGTGGGTATGTAACTTACAGGTTGTTAGGGGGTTAAATTCTACAGAAATGGTTTCTTTGGGATGAAATCATCCTAAACCCAATCTTAAGGGCATTTGGGACTTGGGTCAGGACTTGGTTTGGTTATTGGTGGTTTGGTTTCGCATTTGGAGGCCCAAGAGCCAAGTTTTGGCCAAAAACTGACCATTTCAATTTTGAATGTCCAAAATCTCCATATAGAGGTATTTTGAGGTATGATTGGCGTTCATAGTTAGATTGGAAGTAGAGTGAATTGTAGGAGTTGAAATCAGGTTAATCAGAGTTTGGAGGAAAATTTTATGTGTGTTGAAAGTTTGCCAAAAAAATTAGCAAAAAGCTAATATGGTATCAGCTGATGGCGCCGTGGCACTAGGTGTTTGGTCGAGTGCCACGCTATTCTGTCTCTCTTAGGCCGCGACTCTAGCTCTGTTTCACCTGGTTTGAGTGGCTTTGAATGTTCATAGTGTCAGTTTTTTGGTTTCAGAGTGTAGGGTGTTAACAATACACCAAGGATCAACCATGGAATGGCCAATATGATGAAGATAAAACCAAAGCTCCCTTCTTTTGGTAGGATCAAGCCAATTGTAAACAATGGTTACCCATCACGGTGCACCAGTCACACTAGAAAACTTCACATGCACAAACTGCTCATTTTTCTCTTGCACACAACACTGCACATAACTTTGCCAACAAACCCATATACCTCCTTTATAACCATTAGCATGTACAACATTCTGAAACCCTAGCCTCTTAGAAATTCTCTTACTCCGATCTTCTTTCTGTCGAGTCTCAAGAATTCCTAAAAAGCTAACAGAATACTTCGAGCATAAGTCTCTCACCAATCTTGGAAATGTGCAGGACCTTGTCCCCCTGAGTTCCAAATTAGAAAATTCATGAGCAACAAAACTTAATTAAGAGCAGGCCTAGCCTGTATAGTATCTTGGGGACCTACACCACGTTGCTCTTCAAGCCCATTAAGCACAGATGAAAACTTCACCAAACTGTCACTCGAACCACCATTATTCGGCCCACTAAAAGAATCCACAAATGCTCCAGTCAGTCTGCCAACATCGTCATCCCCAGACATATTAACATCAAGGGTCTTGAAGGGGTTCCATTTAACATACTTGGGTCCCTTAGAATGGCCCAATTCCGCCTTTATCTTTCCTTTAGCATGTTGTGGTACTAAAAGGGGGTTCTCTTTATCTAGGCCCTTAGCCACTCGAGTCTCACTCGATGTTGAGTAGCCTGACAACTTCTCGTGATGACTAGGATACGTGCCGACCCCACCACGCAAATCTTGAGTAGAATCTCTACCCATATTACTATAACGATATTTCTGTCCAACAGCATCGCTAGTATCTCGCCTACCAAAACGTCTCCGTGATTGTCATCGTACCATCAACCAAGGGCCGAAATTCTCGCTCGCCGGAGAAACATCCAACGACATCTCCGTTTGCCCATCCACAGTGGGCACCACCATCTTCCCTCTATTAGTTTCAACGGAGGAACACAACTGTACTATGAGGCTGAATAGCTTTGATCAGTGGTTCACCAGTAACCATCACCTCCTCCATCACACTCACCCCTTGAGCCCCCGTCTCAATCTCTCCTTGGGCACCCAGCACTTCGTCCATAACCATTCATCAGCATTCGACATTTGTACTTTAACCACATCTGGACAATAATCCCTGTTATGCCCAAACCTACTACAATGAAAACAAATTCTATGCAACCCTTCATATTCAATACGGAACTTGAAGCCCCAAATGGAGACTTTTGGCAATAACTGCCTACGAAGATCCAGCTCAACATAAATGCGAGCGAATCGGCTTGGTAAGGCTCTTGAAGGAGAGTTTGCACTCGAGAGTGCAGCTACAAAAATAGTATGATCCACCTTCAGAGTTCTTCTAACCAGATTCCCTATCCTCCATAAGCAACGAGAGTTATAACACTCCATCAGCAACTCCGGAATCCTTATCCAGGCAGCTATTTTTATCGTCTCTTGCTCTGACCAGGGATTAAACATCGGTCTCCTTTTTTGCACCAAGAGATAAGAATCAGCAATCATCAACTGTCTTTCCTGATATGCATATCATAGAACTTCTTTATCTTGAAAAGAAACCACAAAATAACCTTCTCTAACCCAAGCAACTTAAAGTGACCATTAGGATGCCAGATCTTCTCCAATCTGGCTCGCACAAAACTCAGCGACACATTCTGTCCGAGGAGCTTGATAATCAAAGACTTCCTCCACAGCTTGCACCAATCCTTATACTCCTTATTGGAGACCTCTACTGCAGGACACATCACCTCCGATCCTTCTTGCCTTTATCTAAAACCCCACGTTCCATAACAAAGTCCGTCTCTTTCTGAACCCTCTCTCACCATTCTTCAAAATTATCAGAACCATCTTCAGTAACATCTGAGTCACCCATGGCCACATCCTCAGCCGAACCAATCTGCAACAATTTGTCTCTATATGAGACACCAACCAAAGCCTCTGAAACAACCCCTTTCCCTTCTAAATCAGATTTCTCAACCTTCTTATTAGATCGTTCTAGCAAATCCATCTCCTCCAAAGAATGAGATTTTCTATTATCCATAGTCGCAAAATCACCATCGCCGCCAGACCCTCCAGACGCCATTTTTTTTAATAAAAATAAAAATGAAACAAATTTTTTTTAGAAGTGTTAAAAAGAAATAAAGATAGTATTTGAATTTTATATAAGTTCTGATATATGTCATGCCCATCTCCTCAGAAATAGGATGCACCAATATTCTTATCATACACATATAAATATATATAAAATTTTTAAGAAGTTACTACAATTAATCAATAACATAGTTCATTTACCAAAATCGGTTCAATACACAAAAACACATGTCGAGTACGCATATGTTCATGAAAAACATTGGCCCAAAGTTTGGCTTTGATCACTTGCATAAAATCTATTTTTCCAAGACACTCTTAGAGCTAGAAAAAAATTAAGTGTTGTATAAATGTTGGATGAAAATTAATTATTAAACAATCATATGAGAAATTAAATTAAGACCAAGTTTATGTGTCAAAGACCAAATAAAAACAATAATTCTACATGAGAAAACTCAACCGAAAAGTACATCTGCAGAAAAGTAAAATAAAATTTTGCTCGAAAACTGGATAGAATTGGGACATTGATTAAAGAGGTCTATAAAAACGGATTTGGATCACCTCGTTTTTTTTTTAATAACAAAAAATGTAGTTAAATTAAATTTTGAGGCTTATTATGATTAGCGCAGGTCTTATTGTTGGATCACCTCTTTTAATGCAAGAAAAATAAAAGAGAAGTAAGGGGAAAAAATGAGACTCATTCAACCAGGTCTCGTTGAGCCTCTTTTCTCTTTTTATTAAAATTAATGGAAATCTTATGTGTGTATATATCCATACAAACACACACATATAGATATATATAAAACTATCTTCCTTTCTTAAAGGTGGAAAGTAGGACGGTTGTGGGACGGTGTATCGTATGCCGACTGACGATAACCCTTTGCCTCCTCTTTTCACTTCCAAGCTGACGCTCTTACCTTATCTTATCTTTTTTTTTTTATATATTTATTACATCAACATTCTCAATGTCAATATAATATATAAAAAATTTTATTAAAGGCTTTGGACAGAGACTAATATTGGCTACCTAATGCCAATGCTATGTCACGTGGTAAAAATGAGATGGGGGTGTAGTACAGGTTCAGTATACAAACGTGTCTGATATAACCAAAAAAACAAATAGATAGACTAATATTGGTAAGAATGAAATGTATTTTTAAAGTCCTTCATAAAAATATTAGTCTGCATATGTCTTTTCAATGTAATATTTCCATATAAAAACAAAATCGCATACCATTTTATATTTATTATTCATTTAGCAAGAATTTGCTCATCTGGTGATGATGGCCCTTCAGTTTTTGTTTCGTGTCATTGACTTGATTCAATATTTGGAAACACAACATTATACTTGCAAAAAGTCGAAAGACGAACAAACTGTTCCGAAAAAAAAAAAAGACAAAACAAATAAATGTCAACAATATTGGCCCAAATTGCAAACGCAGTGAACAATATAACAATATATAGACAAACATTTCAAACCATTTTATCATCGTATTGATATCAAGACAATTTAATACTCCAACGATACAAATAATATCTGAAATCTCTGCTAACCGGTGTCTTATTCAGGTGTATATATGTATATATATATATAGATATATATTTCTGTATATATATATTTTATTGAAAAATAAATTCCCTGATTATTTTCTTCTTTTTGAATCCTTGAATGGTAGCTAACTTCTGCACCATCTTCCTTTATTTTCTTCTTTGCCTTTGAAAATGGACATCAATTAGGAGCAAGAACATACATCTTGCAAGCATGTGAATCCAGTTCAGCGGAAATTTGTCCCGAAACCGATGTTTGTGTTGAATGCTGCAATAATTCATATGGAAGTAATTGTTAGATAATAATAAAAACTTGATCACTTATCTTCTTTAATATAGCTTAAGTCATTGGATTGAAATCATAATGATAACAATTAAGGTGAACTATATAATATCAGACCTCCCATAAATCACGAGCATCTACAACTTTGCCTGAATGAAAGCGTAAGTCAGACCAAGATGCAGTCACATTTGCTTTTGATGAACTTCTGTTCCACAGAACCACTGCAACCCTATTATCACTCAGAGGACCAGTCCATACCTGTCACATTAATTTTTCCTTTCCCATTAATAAAAATTAATTTTAAGTGTCTATATAATTTGAAATATTGCAACACATTTGATCCAAGTAACACAACTCATTTTTTTTAAGTGTGTGCGGTTTATAAATTTTGGAGAGAAAAGTGGCATGGGAAAGAAGACATTACTTCTAAACCTGCATCACTCTTCACCTTCTTTCCCTGAACTCCAAGGCTATCTGCAATATCATAGGAAGATTCATTTAAGTTTTAGAGCTTTTTTGGTTTACGAAGTAATTAAAGGCACGTGAAAGAGATAGTTAATTGATGTATGGTGTCATGCCTTGGTTCACAGCAATAACTTCCTTGTTGGTTAGCAGGTCGAATGTTGTGTTATCCATCGCTCTAACATCACACCCAATCAACAAAGGAGCCTGCATATATATACAGACATAAACAAATGCCTTAAGAACAATATTTATACTATAAAACAAATACATCTTCCTGAATTTATATAGGACTATGGTAGTAATATATATATTGTTTGTTGACCTTAGCTAGTGCCCATATGCTGTAATGAGAACGATATTCTTCAGTGGTCATCCCTCCATTTCCAACTTCCAACATATCTGGATCTGTTCCCACATTTTGAGAATGCATCGTTCTTAATTATTTCCTCTAAAAGATTTAGCAATAATTAACTTGGTAATTAGTTAATTACCATTCCATCCTCCAGGTCCAGCATATGATGCCCATTTGTCATTTGCATCTATAATACTTGTCATACTAGGAAGAAAGAAATTTATATGATCAGTTATCCATGAAGAATTGATTCTTAATGTTAATATGTATATATATATATGAAATAAATACTTCCTATGTTGATGCTACACGTACCTTTCCCAGGTATCTTCAATATCTCCCGTTGTTCTCCAACTATTGCCTACACTTTTGGCCCAAAGCGCTGGGTCTTCTTGTCCCCTTTAATTTCATAAACCAGTTAATCAATTTTTAATGCTCTGGAACCTCCCGTTTTGCAATATGAGTAAGAAACATAATCAGTGAGTGGACTCACCATTCACACATGGAGAAGAAGATTGGCCTTCCAGAGTTTAGTAAAGCTTCAGACATTTTAGGATACCTGTATATACATACATGTTCATACAATAATGTTTTATATATGATCAGTCTCTGATGTTTTGTGTTTTTTTTTGGGGGGGGAGGCTTGAAGGCTACAAATACCTCTCCTTTGGGCTTATGTCAAGATTCTCACAATTATCATACTTCAAGAAATCAACACCCTGAATAATATAATTAAACAGCAGAAATATATATAGTTAGAATTTCACAATAAGTTTATATATGCAACTCCCAAATGAGTTCGAAGTAAATGTATCTTTTATATAGGTGTGTGTACCCAGGAAGCAAATGTTTTTGCATCTTGGTCTTCATGTCCTAGTGATCCAGGCATTTGTTTACTACATGTTTGATTTCTGCAAGAAATTATTTTAAGATATCATTAATACTTTAATAATATTAATGATGAACTTTGTGTGCAATGGATCAAATTTGTAGGGTTAAAATTAAATGTGGGTACCCAGCATCAGAATAAATTCCCAGCTTCAATCCTTTGCTGTGAACATAATTAGCTAGAGCCTTAATTCCTGATGGAAATTTTGATGCTTTAGGTACCATATTTCCCTGCCACAGTTTTAATTTTCATTTTAGATTCTAAACAAATTAAGAATCAAATAGATCCAACGATATATATGAATATAAAATTAATACAGTGCAAGAAAAAAGAACGAGTCATTATATACCTTAGAATCTCGATCAAGTTCGGCCCAACAGTCATCTAAAATTCGGATTGAATGATGTTTAGTTCTTATGAATAAGAAAAAAAAATAATGTGCTTGCAGGCAAATTGTATTTAGATAATTGAATTAACTAGTAAGCATATTATATTATATTATATTAACTTACCTAAATTGATATATTGGTACCCTAAGGATGCGAGACCCGTTGACACCATTGCATCAGCTATAGTTTAGAAAACATGTCATAAAATCCATATTAAAGACATAAAACTTAGAAATATAATTTTTTTAAAAAAATAACTAACATATTAATTTGAAAAAAGTTACCTGTTTCACGAATCATTTCTTCATTAATGTCACAACTAAAGTGGTTCCAGCTATTCCATCTGACACCATTAATTCATTACTTGTTATAAATATATCCTCTATCATCGTTAATTTGAAACAAATTTCTAATAATCACGAGAGGAAAATAAATTATTTTGAGATGCAAGTTCAAACCTTAACAATATTGATTGAAAACAATATTTGCGACTAATAAAATAAGAAGATGCACTAATTTGAACAGTATAACTTACCCCATAGGAGGAGTGCGACCAAGTCCATTTTTAACAAGCTGTCTTCTGAGCCTGTGGTGTTGTGTTGATATGTCTCTCCCGTCTGTGTTTAACAAACGACCACCACATGAAGAAGAAGCATTCAACAGAAGAAACATGAAGCACAAGGCAAGCCCTGTGATCATACTTCTTTCGGAAACAAAAAGTGCCATTTCTGTCTGATGAATTGGAAACTGATAGTGCTTCTGCAATATATATAGTTAATGGCAAAGTGCTTGAAGAAGAAGAAAGCTTCAAGCTTGGGAGTGAAGTAATAGGTTTAGGAAGATATGATCTCTGAGAGATGAATGAAGGGGGAAGAACATGATGAGGGGTATTTATAGAGAAATTTTTCGAAGAGAAGATGGTTTGATTTGTCCCAAAGGATGGGCCAGTTAGTTAGATAGTTCGTGTGGTCCTACGTAATCAGATCTATATATCCTCAACACCCATATATCTCAACATACACATTCATGCATTTTCTTTTCCTTTCTGTTTTTTTTTCCGAGAAAAAATATTTTAAAGAATTGAAGTTCAACTTACTGGTCTTACAACTTGTATATGTATGCATCATTGCTCACCAAAAGAATCAAATCAGTTATATTTGTTAGCCCGCCTCTGAAGTTAGAACTCAAAATAAACCATAAAAATTGCAAGGCACGAAGTCAGTTGTAATGTAAACGCAAAGTTGATTATGTTGTTTGTAGACTGCATACTCTAAAGCATTAAAGAACATTTCAAAAACACTTAATAATTGTTTATCATCATATAAATGAATTTTTAAATATCGGTATGTCGACAAGCAAATATTTATGCATGTTTTTCTTTCTTCAATGTATATATTCTTTAGAAAAATGAAGTTTATTAAATTTAATATATTCTATATAAATATATAAACAGAATATACTTTTTACTATTTATTTATTTATTTTAATGTTTTATCAATCGATAATATCATTAATAAGTAATTGTTTTTTTGTATTATCTATTCTATGTATCTATAGTTTGGAATTCTTCGTACCCTATGTACCCTATATTATTGTTCTTAAAGTCACATCAAGGTGTTTTTAAATGGCAATATCATTTTTTCATTATACTATGTAGCATTATATCTTTTTTGTATTCCCCTCATCTCCTTATCCTTTTATACCAAATAATAATCATGTAGGAAGTCACTTGGGGAATATGTTTGCGAACAATGAATTTGCACAGCCCAATATTTTTTTTTGTGGGTCGATAGCTCTTTTTTTTTTTCCTTTCATTTATTATTATTATTATTATTATTATTATTATTATTATTATTATTATTATTATTATTATTATTATTATTATTATTATATAGAATCTATAACTAGTGATAGTATTTAGGGGAATGTGTCTAGTTTTCTATATGTTTGCATATTCTCCAGCAAAGTGGTGAAGTTATTCCAATTATTTATAATTAATAATTACCAATTTTTTGGCCAACAATTAACAGTTAACAATTGAAGAAATAGTGGCAAAAAACAGGAGACATATATTTAATAATACGGATTCCAACGACCAGAAAAATTTTAGACGAAAGATGTTGAATGGTGTCAGCACAATATAGTTCTCCAATTTTTTTTTTGGTGAAATGTACTTGTCCAATTTTAAATTATTTTTAAAGGAAAACGACTCAAGTTGGAGGATTTGGATGAAACAGAATCACAAGACGTCATATTACTTCATGAATTGTGGGATATGGGAAGAGGACGCTTTCATATTCATAATATTTTAAAAATTGATAAAATTCTGGGTCAGGTTTCGCGTCCTATGCACTGCAAAAATGGACCCAGCTCACAAACTCTCATAATATTTCAAATAATATTATATTTAAGTTTATTTAATTAAAGAAATTCAATAGTTCAAAACAAAAATAATATTATTTTCTACTTGTTTTGTTGGCATGATGAAATAATTAAAATTGTTATGGTAAATTAACTTAAGTTCATATAAGCATTTATAGAACCAAAAAAAAAAAATTAAGGGAGTTAGGTTCTGAAGATTTATGAAAATTAAGACATGCCTCATGGCTCCATATAATTGTTAAGTAAAAGGAATTTTTAGGTTGGCAATCAAAGAAGAGAGGAAGCAGTAAGTTGGATACATCCAAGAGGTGAATGGACCAAACGCAACAACGGATGGCTCAATTAGAGTTAGGAGAGATGTCGTTGGCAGGCATCTAAAGGGATTCGTGTATACTTTGCATTTCAAAAGCTAAAACGCAGAACGCAGAAGGAATTAAAGAGCTATTTCTATGTTCAGCTTTTGAACGCACTTAAATGCGGGTGTTTGGGTGGGCGGCACAGCCGAATTCATGAGAAATCTAGGACACAATTTTCTTAATTATGTTTTTTGGGTCAACATACACTTCAAAATTTAGGTTTATCATTAAGCTATTAGGTATGTTTCTCTCTTTATCGAAATGGGGTAATTTTAATTAGCAAAATGAGGAATAGTCAGTTGCATATAAGGCATATTGTTTAATAAATTAATAAAAAATAAACTACATCTTTTACAAATATATATTGTGGTAAGGCTGCTCCTAAAACAAAAAAAATTAAGCCGACCAGTTTGATTTGGCTTTTAAATTATTTTTATTTGAAAAGACCCAATCTTCTCAACTCCTGGTCTTTATATCTTCAATTCGGTCCACTCCAATAAATTTTTAATACAAAACCCAAACCCAAATTTATTGGATCTCTTCAAGTGTCTCCAATATTGGCAATATGTTTAACATGAAATTCATAATATATATATGTTTAAATTATCTTTGAAGTTTGAATCAAATATTTTCAAATTTTAATAAAATTTATTTGACATTTAAAGCAATACTTATTTTAACTTAAAATAATTAATATTCTTGAAAATTTTTATTCAATTAATTTGTGAGTATAAATTTATGATTTTATGAACATCAAATTTTATTTTGAATATGAATATGAATTTCGTCTAGAATTTATTAAAACTTACAGTATTTTTTTTTTTAAATCTTGTTAGCACACTGTCACATTCAAAATAGAGGGAGAAGAATTAGGGGAAAAAATCCTTGCATTTTCCAGTAACGGAAAGGTGTGTATTTATAGGAGTACCACACTGTCACTGAATCATATAAACACATGTTATGAGCAGTGTAAATAACAAGTCACTAATTCTAAACAACACATAATAATAAACAACTCTATCATCTTACATAATATCTTCAACAACAGTAAAAAATCCTGCAAAGCATTAGTTAACCCATTTGAACAACCCACTGCAACTTTCTTCCAATAGTTGATTTTTACATTTGTCGCACTCGATTTTTAAAATAAAAAATAAAAAGCAAAGTAAAACCACCACCAAAATTTTTAAAATGCAAATTTTGAAAAACCTTTCTAAAAAAAAAAAAAACATAGTCCATGAAACATAAAATGTTTGAGAGTCGATTGCGTTACATGAAAGATATTAAACACCCTATAATACTCGGTTATAAGAATATTTACCTTAAGTTGATTATACAAAATCAATGTGACTTTAAAATTATTTTAATTATCTTTATAAAATATGTAGAGAGAAACAAGAAAAATAAAAAAATAAAATGAATTTATTTAAAAAGACAAAATTGACTTAATATAAGAGTTTAAGCCCTACATATCCTAATATAGAGATCAAAGTCTACAGAGTTTGAGAGTAAAAATTTGTGTCAATTGGTTGGTATATTATTTTTTAAGAGAAAAATTATATATCTCTTTTGAAAAGAAATTTTTTATGGGTTTTTATTTTTTAATTTGTGAAAAAAATTATATTTATTTAAGAAAATCATTTTACTTTTATTAATTTTATTGGTAACCTGTTGAGATTCCAAAATCTCACTTAGTAACCATTCAACTTATATATCTATGAAGATTCTCATAACCTCACGTAAAAAAAAAAATATATATATATAAATATATTATGAAGTTATTTTTCTTAAGAAAAATTCTTTTATTTAAGATATATATTTAACTTCCCAAAATTTAAGGAAACTTTTATTATTTAACAAAACCTTTATCATATTGATTTCTAATATATAGGGTTTCAAAAAAAAATATTTTTTCAAAAAAAAAATAAAAAATAAAAAGTATATATAATTTGATTAGTATATTTATGAAAGTAAATCACAACATGCAGTAAATCCATTAACCTAAATGTCCACAAAAATTCCAAAAATCTCACGTGTGGCTTTCAAAAAAAATTACTATATTATTTTGAAAATTTTCATTCAAAATAGATACTTGCCTTTGCAAAACCAAGAAATTTTTTGTTATTTTGATTAGAATAAAAACACATAGGTCCAAGAATATTTTGTTAACAAAACATATAGAATTTTTGTTCTCAAATATACATGTGACTTGATTGATATAGCCATGGAGATTCATTGCCAACACAATAATAAATTCAAGTATATATGAAGACTAAAAAACCTCACATACAATACTATCTTTTAGGAAATCAATCATAACAAAATAATAAATAAATTATAACAATAAAATGAAACAAGCATACATAAAGATTTTAAGAAGGCTATAACTTCATAAAAATAAAAACAATATTACCACATTTTCCATGAAAAGGTCAAGACAAAAATCGTCAGCCAAATTACTCCTCCCTTTGCTTTCACATCAGCAAGCCACAAAAGATGGTCATAAAAAAAAGTCATTAAAAGTGCATATTTATATACCCATTATGTTGTAACTTGTGATTTGGGAGTATTTGATAATATAATATTGTTGCATCCTCACAAATTAATTAACGTACTGACCAGTATAAAAAAAAACTTTCAACTTAGGCCAAGTTCTCTTAGTTAAAGAAAGCAAAGTTCACCGTATATATAATTCATCAACAGTGGAAAAAATAAATAAATAAATATTAAATAATTTATGGACCTCACAAAATATATGGGATTCATGAAAAATAAAGGTAAGAAGAAAAAAGAGTTAGATAAAATATTCACATCATAAATATATCTCCATGTATTGTGAGATATTCATTAGTATGATTAGTTTATTTCATGAACCTCATCAAAATATGAAATTTGGGATCCATCATAAACAAACACATAAAAAAAAAAAAAAAAAAAGAACGTAGTGTATTTTATTCTATCTAAAAGATAATCTATTAGAAAATCCTAATTATGTAATAAGATGGAATGAATGGAAGACCCAAAAAGAGAAAGAAGAAAAGAAAAAAGGAAAAGAAATAAAAATATTTTCTTCATTACCTCCTGTAACTTCCTTCAATTGCGTTCTTCTTTTCCTTTTTTTTTTCTTTCAACTCTCTTGCCCTCCCTCTCTTTCTTATTCTTTTTTCTCACCCTTTCCTCCCCTTTCTCTCAATCTCTTTTTTTTTTTCCTTTGATTCTTTGGTGATATCTCTACTTTAATCTTACCTCTATTTATAATGCTAAAATGAAAATCATTCAATCAATCCTCTAAAATCACAAAAATTTCTTTTATTATTTTTCTTTAATATTCACAAGATTGATTAATTTGCTCTTATTTTTTTATTATTAATTTGATATCAAATCTCAATCCTTAATTTTTCTATTTTTTATTTATTATTTTTATTACTTCTAATTTTATGAAAATCTCAAAAAGAAAAAAAAATCATAACTCTACAAGATATAACAATCTTTGAAAGATATTATTATTTTTTTATTATTTTATCTTATGAAATTTGTTTCATATTTAAAAAATTATTATTTAAAAAAATCCAGATAAAATACAGTGTTTACAACTTTATTTGCTACTAAATCTAATTCCAAAAATTTGAAAAAAAAAAAAAAGACAGAAAATAACATTCCGATTCCCACGTTCATCGTCTGTGACAGCAACTCATGTTTGATGATCGTAAGCTATTATATCTTCATCAACAGAGCCCAAACACTACATATAACAAAAAAATTAATTTTCACAATCCTGAAAGATCAAGAAAAAATTTACTACATACACAGGTAAATTAGACTCATTTTAAGCAGACATTTAAACATGCATTTTAGATTCATTAGTATCTTTTATGTTTCTTTGTACACATTGAATTGCTTGTGTTAGAACATCAAGGCTTCATTAAGGCTACGAGAAACTTTGTAATAATTCATCTGTCTCTTAGACAAATCTCAAAAAAATTCTCTTTTAGCCTTCTTTCTTCATTTGCTTTTTGGTGAATTCTTTTAGCCTTCTTTCTAAACCTATTCTCAAACAACTCTTTGGACCCTATGAAGTTAACTCCATGCCCAACCTTCTCTTGGGTCCAAATCAAATGTTTGAAATTAAAAAAAAAAGCATGGACGATCACCGTGAAACAAGATTTTCATTTTTTATTCTTAGAAGTTAGAATAAAACATCGATAGAGTCACTTAAATTAAGGATAACAACTTACAACATATCAAAAGCAATATTAAAAATATAACTGCAACGACATATTAAAAAAAAAACCTGCAAACATCTAAACAAACACAAATTCTGTTTGAGCAACCCAATACATTCACTTTCATAGAAAACACCCAACAACTACATGTAACAGAATAATTCTCATCACAAAAATTAAGAAAAAAAAATTCCTACTAAATGATAAATAAATTATACTAATTTCACACAGTCATCCAATCATAGCACTTTTTAAGTTGATTTTTATCTTTTACGTGTTGAGAATATTTCAATAAAAAAAACTGTGTTAATAGATTGACCTAGTAATTATTTGACAAAAAAGTCTTAGTAAAAGATAGTTTATAAAATATAAGCAAACCAATATGTAAATGAGAACTAAATGTTTCACTTACCACGTTAGTCCTCATATTCAAAGACGCCCCCCACAGCAGTAGCTCATCATTTCATCATGGGTCATGTCAGCGAACTTGTTGGGTCCAAACACGGGGCTGTCCTCCCCAAAATCTTCCCTCCAGAACGTCTTGGTCTCTTGATGGCAATGTATGACATTGTCTTTGAACAACTTGAATCGCTTTTGTTTCTCATCAGAGCTTCGATAAACTTTATAGTGTCTTATCCATCTCTCGTACAAAGCCCACAAATTCTCCTCCGATGACAAATCCTTCTCATCATAATCAAAGGATATGGGCACACTGAAAACCAAAGCAATGATAAGGCAAACCAACATGTTAAGAACTATAAATGAAAGTTGAAGTTTTTATAAAAATAAAAGATATCTACCAAAAGGACAAAGCAACCCATGCCTTCCTCTCTAAATATCTCCCCCACTCTTACTTCAATCTAGAACCACGTCCTCCCCCACATGCCCTTCCATTTGCCTTCCACCTCCCCTCCCTCATCCCCGCCAAAACTCCCTTCACGACACTCACCTCACCACCCTCAAAAATCAAGAGAAAACCACTCCTCTCCCAACAGAGAGATCACAAAACGTTCCTCAACTCGAACCTAGCTCTTGAATCCAATACATAAATACATACATATATCTTTTCTTCTTCATCTACCCTATAAGTATAATATACATCTTTCAAATGAGTATCACCACCATCATCTATTATGCTTCATATAAAGATACTTACATGTCCACTATGTCGTCTCCTTCTAACCATTCAGCAGCTGAAAAGTGAGAAACAAAACAGTCACCATTCCTACACATTACCTCCCATATGTAAAAACCCCAACGTCTCAACTCTTGAGACGCCAATAATGTTAATGATTTAAAGCATCTAGAGAAACACAATCAACTACAACTTTACACAGCCAGGCCAGATAAAAAGGTAGGGTCAGGAATGAAAAGATCAGGGAAGAAAGGAGTCCCTCTCCTGAACAAAACTCATTAAAAGTGATTTATAATAATTACCACCTGTCCCATTTAAAGTGGTATTGTTTATTTTGTAGTCTACACTAAGTCGGTCAGTAACCTTGATCACAGGACAACAAAAGAAAAGAAAAGAAAAGTCCCTTAGGCCATCCATGCAATCATCATATTCACAGAATACAACTCATGTTAGCTGATCTTCCATATTGAATATGAAGAGTAATATGGTCGACACATAACAAAACAATGCAACAATTACAAACATAAAACAAAATTAACAAACAAAATAGTTTAACACATTAACACACAGATGACAGAACCCAACAGATACTAAACAGTAATTTCAACACAGCAGACGGCAAGTTCTTCTTACATAAGGAAAAAATCGAAACTTGCATGTGACTCCGATCAACGTAAAAAGGAATAGCGATCGAAATTGCAAGATCAAAACTAGTCACTGTCCCAACGAACAAAAAATAGGAAGGCGGTGAAAAAGAAAAAGGGAATTCGAGGGACCACATACCAACAGAGGAAGAGGCAATAACCGAGGGAGAATCAACCATCTTTCCGGTCATCTCATCATATTTAATTTGGTGCTTCATGACATCCCCACAAGCGGGGGCCTCAACCTAGCCAGCACCGTCGACAGTGGGGTCATTCTCGTCGGAGGATCGAACATTCCCTGGGTTGTTGTAATGATCGACAACCCTCTTGTGGTAGAATTTGGGCAGAACTTGAAGCGACGGCGCCGGCACCTCCCGATACGACGTTCCCAAAATTCTCTTCGCAGACAGCCTCAGCATTCTCTGGTGGTCTTCCCCACAGAAGCTTGGCCTTCAATTTGCAAGCGAATAGGGTTTTTCGCGCGATAACGCGTTCAAATAAATAGTCCCTCCACTGCATCACTCCTCCTCATATCTCGAACGCGGATGAGTGGTCATTTTAAACATTTATAACCATTTTTAAAAGTCGACTCTGAACATTTTACTAATCAATTTTATATGTAGAAGTAATGTTAATAAACATTTTTATTAAAATAAGGAAAAAGAATGAGACTCATCCAACCAGTATACCGTCAAGCCTCCTTTTTTTTTTGGGTTAAAATTAATGCGAGTCTCATTCGATATATTTGTATATTTATTAATTTATATTTCCTGTCTTAAAGTTAAATTTGTCCCTGCTCCCACCTTTTCTTTTTTCTTACTTGATATAATATTTTATTATGCATCAATATTCTCAATTTCAATATAATATATAAAAAATTTATTAAGGATTTTATTGGCTACGCGACACTAACCCAAGTAATAAGAAAGATGTGATGTGTGCGGAGACCCAGATCCAAACACTCTTATAAATAATAGTTTTATTTTTGGCCCGAAGACAAATAAAGGTTTTACTTGTGATGCATTTAATTTTTTTTAATAATACCTCTTATTGATATTGAAAATTTACATATTTGAATTTTACACGCAAGAGATATCATTAATTGCATAGGAATAAGTTTTAGATATTAAATGTGATAGTTTTGGAAAAAAATTTATTTATAATAAATTTAATAATCCTAACAACTTTTAACTGTTTTGATCTGTGTAAAATAGTATAAAAAAGACCAATATTATATATATTTCATGGCCAAGAAAATCAATAATAAAGAACCTTAAAAATGAAATATATTTTTCAAGATTAAATACCTTCATTGACTATTTCAAGAAATGAAATTTCTTTTATCTTTTTTTCACTCTAATTTTGAAACATATATTTGCGTCAATCTAATTTAATTGCAAGTGTATGACAAAATTAACAAACACAAAACATAATAAATGAATTTTCTTTATAGATGGTTTTTCATCATGAATGAGTATTTTTTGAGAATGGGTCTTGCAATTTATTTATTTATTTTTTTAGAAGCATGAGTTTTCTTTGCCTAATGTTATGCTTTGGTATGTGGGAATTGGCACCATGAAAAGGGGAATGGGATAGGAATCAAGACTTTGATGGATTTGGTATGTATGAATTTGGATTTTTAAGGAATCCAATTCCATCCTTCCCTACATAAGGCCAAATAATCGCCAAATAATAAAAATTAAAGTGCCTTGAGAAATCATATATAGGTACATTATTATTCTTACAATTTACAAATAAGATTTTTTGGTCCTTTAAAATGGATTTTTTTTATTAGTTTGCATATGTCTTTCCATGTAGTTTTCCTATATAAAAACAAATCACATATCATTTTTATTTATTATTCATTTAGTTAGATCGGTGTCATTTTTCAACGTTTTGGATAATGTCTACTTCTAAATTTGAATACAAGGTGCATCCACACAATACACAAAATAAATCCCATTTATATATGTCTGTGTGTCTATATATATAATATAAAATGCTATATATATGTAATGCTATATATAGTTTTATTACTGTTTAATATTTCATATGCTGATATTTGGTTGGCCCTAATTTTTCGGTATTTGTATTGCTATATATGAATTTGCTCATTTAGTGAATATGTGGCCTTTCAGTTTCTTTCTGTTGGTGTCATTCACTTGATTCAATATTTGGCAACACACCCTCATACATCTTTTTGTCAAACTATATTTGCTCAAATTGCAAAAGCAGTGAACAATAACTAGACAAACATTTGAAACCATTTTATTGTATTGAAATAAACACAGTTTAATAACACAATAACACAAATAACATCTGAAATTAACCTCTGGTAAGTTGTCTTATTCGAGTATATATATATTTTATTAAAAATAAATTCCCGTGTTTATTTTCTTTTGTTTGTATATATCCTTGAATGGTAATTAACTTCCGCACCATCTCCCCTTTTCTTCTTTGCCCTTGGAAATGTGGAGCTTAATTAGTTGGGAGTGAGAACATACATCTTGCAAGCATGTGAATCCAATTCAGCCGAAATTTGTCCGGAAACCGACGTTTGCGTTGAGTACTGCAATAATTCATACCCAAATAAGTATTAATATACATACGAAAAGGTAATCTCAATTGAAACGAGAACATGAACTACACATATATATAATATCAGACCTCCCATAAATCACGTGCATCGACAACTTTGTCTGAACCCAAGCCAATGTCAGACCAAGAAGCAGTTACATTTGCCTTTGATGAACTTCTGTTCCACAGGACCACTGCTACTCTGTTATCACTGAGAGTACCAGCCCAAATCTGTCACATTCTCACTTTCAGTTAAAAAGTTGTATAGAGACACGATATGAGACAAAATTTAAAGCGTCTTAATTTAAGATATTGTAAAATAATACTAAAATGTTTGAAGAAAGGTGGGAACTAAAGAAGACATTACTTCCAAACCAGCATCACTTTTCACCTTCTTTCCCTGAACTCCTAGGCTGTCTGCAATATCACAGGAAGGTTCATATAATTTTTAGAGCTTTTTCATTTTGGTTTATGGACAAAGGCACGTAAAAGAGGTATAGCTGATATATATGGTGTCATGCCTTGGTTGACTGCAATAACTTCCTTGTTGGTTAGCAGTTCGAATGTTGTGTTATCCATTGCTCTAACGTCACAACCAATCAACAATGGAGCCTGCATACACACACACACACACAGACAAAAACACAAGCATTAAAAAAATATCTATACTATAAAACCCATCTTCTTGAATTTAGGACTACGGTAGTTATAATTTTTTTTTACCTTAGCTAATGCCCATATGCTGTAATGGGAACGATATTCTTCGGTGGTCATCCCTCCATTTCCAACTTCAAGCATATCTGGATCTGTTCTCAAATTTTCAGAACGTCAGGTCTTAATTATTTCCTCCAATTGATTTGATAACAAGTAGTAATAAACTAGGGAGGTTAATTACCATTCCATCCTCCAGGTCCAGCATAAGATGCCCATTTGTCATTTGCATCTATAATAGTTGTCATACTGCGAAGAACGTAATTTACACTATTTGTTATCCGTGAAGAACTAATTATTTTTTTTTATAGGGAAATAAATATCTCCAAACGTGGATGTTATACCTTTCCCAAGTGTCTTCAATATCTCCTGTTGTTCTCCAACTATTGCCTACACTTTTGGCCCAAAGTTCTGGGTCTTCTTGCCCCCTGTTTGTTCATAATTAGACCTTATTGCAATATAAGCATACGAAACCTAGCTACTTTATCGGTGAGAAACATAGTCATTGAGTAGTGGACTCACCATTCACACATGGAAAAGAAGATTGGCCTTCCCGAGTTCAATAAAGCTTCAGACATTTTAGGGTACCTGTATATGCATGTGTGTCCATACAATATATATTTAAATATATTATGATCAGTCTCTGATTTTTAGATTGTAGGGAGAGATAGATATATAAGAGACTTAATTGAAGGCTACAAATACCTCTCTTTTGGGCTTATATCAAGATTTTCACAATTATCATACTTCAAGAAATCAACACCCTGAATAATATAATTAAACAGCGGATATATATATAGTTAGAATTTCATAATAAGTTTATATATGCAACTCCCAAATGAGTTCGAAGTAAATGTATATTTTATATATAGGTGTGTATACCCAGGAAGCAAATGTTTTTGCATCTTGGTCTTCATGTCCTAGTGATCCAGGCATTTGTTTACTACATGTTTGATTTCTGCACAAAAATTATTTTTAAGATATCATTAATTAATAATATTAATGAAGAACTTTTGTGTAATGGATCAAAGTTGTAGGGCTAAAATGTGGATACCCAGCATCAGAATAAATCCCCAACTTCAATCCTTTGCTGTGAACATAATCAGCCAGTGCCTTAATTCCTGATGGAAACTTTGATGCTTTCGGTACCATGTTTCCCTGCAACAATTTAATTTTCTTTTTAGACTCTAAACGAAAAAAGAAATGAGTAGATCAAATGAATATAAAATAAAATTAAAAAATAAAGGAGAAAAAGTCGTTATATGTACCTCAGAATCTCGGTCAAGTTCAGCCCAACAATCGTCTATAATTGAAATAAAATATTGTTTATTTCTTATAAATAAAAAAAAATTAATGCGTTTGCAGATAAATTGTATATAGCATAATTGAATTAATTAGTAAGTAAATTATATTAACCAACCTAAATTGATATATTGGTATCCTAAGGATGCAAGGCCTGTTGACACCATTGCATCAGCTGTAATTCATACAGCAAACAGTGAAATCCATGTACATATATATACTTTATATGTATATATATTAAAGACTTATAAATATAATTTTTTTGAACTTTAAGTAACATATTAATTTGGAAAAAAAAATTACCTGTTTCTCGAATCATTTCCTCGTTAATGTCACAGCCAAAGTGGTTCCAGCTATTCCATCTGAATTCACAAATTATTTGTTATATATACCATCTTACACAACTTGAAATTTCTAAAATCAGATAATCACGAGAGGAAAATAAATTATTTTGAGATACAAAGTTTACCCCCTCAACACTAACTAAAAACAAATATTAAGACAAATAGAATAAGGAGAGGAAGATGCATTGTTCTAACAACTGAACCAGAGCGAGTACCAAGCATGCATCAGTACAGCACCCAAAATAAGTAGCTAGCATTGGTTATGGCTTGTGAACAGTATAATTTCCTAAAATATAACATACCCCATAGGAGGAGTGCGACCAAGTCCATTTTCAACAAGCTGTCTTCTTCCGAGGTTGTAGTGTTGTGTTGATATGTGTCTGCTTGTGTTCAACAGACGAGCACCGCATGAAGAAGAAGCATTCAACAGCACAAACATGAAGCACAAGGCAAGCCCTGTGATCATACTTTTTCCAGAAACCTCAAGTGCCATTTCAGTCTGATGAATTGGAAGCTGATAGTGCTTCTGCAATATATATAGTTAATGACAGAGAACTTGAAGAAGAAGAAAGCTTCAAGCTTAGGGAAAGAAGTATTAGGTTTAGGAAGATATGATCTGATTGATGAATGAAGGGGAAATATGTGATGGATATTTATGGAGAAGTTTTTCAAAGAGAAGATGGTTTGGTTTGTCCCAAAGGATGGGCTAGTTAGTTAGGTAGTTCGTGCGGACCTAGGTAACAGATCTATACTAAATAGAAAACACCCATATATTCATGCATGTTCTCTCTGTTTTTTTTTTCCCCAAGAAAAAGAATATTTTAAAATTGAGCTTCAACTTGCTGGTTTTACAACTTATATACATACATATATATATATGCATGCATCATTGCTCACCAAAAGAATCAGATCAGTTATATTTGTTAGCCCTTCTGCAATCCACTAACGTCAGTTGCAATATAAACGCAAAGTTGATTCTGTATTGTGTGTTGACTAGAGATGTGAGAAACTGAGACTATAGGAAATTACTACATATATACTCCTAAAAGGGCAAAGCATGAAATAACATTTCAAGAATACCATATAATTTTTATCATTGTATAAATTAATTTTGAAATATTGGTATCTCGACGTACAAATATTTATATGTTTTAGTTTCTTCAATGTTTATATTTTCTTTGCAAAAGTAAAAAAAAAAAGAAAAAAGAAAAAAGAAGAAGAAGTTAAAAAGAAGAAGAAGAAGTTAAATTTAATATAATCTATATAAATAGATAAACAATAACAATTGAAGAAACGGTGGGGGAAAACAGAAGAAATAATTTAATAGGGATTCCAACAAAAACAACTAGAAAAGTTTTAGGACAAAAGATGTGAGCACAATATTTGTCCAATTTTAAATTCTTTTACTAATTTTAAAGGAAAACGACTCAAGTTGGAGGATTATCGGATGAAACAGAATCACAAAGACGTCATATTACTTTCTTCCTCAATTCTGGTATGTGGGAGGAGGATGTTTTCCTAATATTTTAAAAATTGATGAAATTTCTGGGTCGGTATCGAGCAATGCAAAAATGGGCCCAGCTCATGAACATCCTTTCTATTTTAGTTTTTTTAATTAAAAAAAGTTAATAATTGAAAAACAAAAAAGTAATATTTTTTTCTATTTGTTTTGTTGGCACAATGAGATAATTAAAATTATTATGGATAAATTAGCTTAATTCCATATAAGCATTTTTAGTACAAAAAATCTAAGCGAGTTGAGTTAATTTTGGGGATTCCTTGAGAATTAAGATATGCCTCATGGTTCCATGTACTCCCTCTAATCTCATATATAAGAAAATTTTAAGAGAGATATGTCTTAGTTTAAATTATAAGAAAAAAAATATTATATGTTTGATGTATTTAAGAAATTCTTCTAATTGTATCTCTCATTTAGAAGTCATCATTGTGTTCACAAGGCAAACGATATGTTTTTCTTAAATCAGTGGTATTTGAGAAAAAAATCATTTTGTGACAAATTTAAGAAAGATAACAACATTTAATAACATATAATGTGTGGTGACTGGTGAGGCAGGTCACTGAAGTTTGTTTCATTTTTCATAATATCAAAATCGAATTTTCAGTTTGTTTTCATGTGAACCAAACCAAACTTTTCAATCTCTACTTTTGATATCTGCAATATTCGGCTCAGCTCAATATATTTTTAATATGAAGCCCAAATCTAAATTTATTAGAGCTCTCCAAGTCTTTCCAATATTATTTAACATGAAATTAGTAATATATAAGTTTAAGTTATCTTTGAAACTTGAATCAATTATTATGGAATTTTAATACAAATTTTGACAAATTTAAGTCAAGTTTTTCACTCAATATTTTTTGAAAAATTTCATTCAACTAATTTGTAAATATAAATTTGTGACTTTATTAACACCAATTTTTATTTTGAAAATGAAATACGAATTTCATTTAGAATCAATATATAATAAAAAGTAGGGGGAATTACATCCTGAGATTAGTATCTCAAATTAATCACAAAGGAGGACTTTTAACTAAAAACCAGTGGTAAAAATGGGAGATTGAGTTGTAAAATTGGAAGAACAAGTAATAAAAAATTTTACTTTGTAATTAATTTGAGATATTGGTTCCAAAATGTGATTCCCCCTGAAAAGTAGGATGTAGTCAGTACCATGTATTAGTTATAGTTACAGGCTCCACCCCAGTGCCATGTATTAGTTATAGTTACAGGCTTCACCCCACTTTGGGCTCTGTGCCTTTCTTTTTGTTCTATTTTCTTCTTTTAGGTGGTCTCATTTTCTTTATTCATTTTTTCCTTTTCCCATTTTGTTATGTGGGTTCCACTTTTTTTTAAATTCAATATTTTTAATTCCAGTATCTATATTTATTTTAATTAATATTATTTCATAGCATTTTTTGTAAATAGGGGACTTAGTGATAATTTTTTTAAAATTTAATATATTTTAGAATTAAATAAAATATTCTCGATATGCCAATGCATCTATGTCCCCCCCTAGAAAAATCTAGTTTATTAAAATTTCAATTTTTTTTAAAAATAGGTCTTAGCACACCGTCACATTCAGAAAGAAAGGGATATGAAGAATAGAAAAAGGAATCTTGCATTTCCGAATAACGGAAAGGTGTGTATTTATAGAAATGCCAAACTGTCACTGAATTATATAGGTACATGTTTTGAGCAATATAAATCACAAGTTACTAATTATAAATGACACACATATAACATTATAAACTATGAACAACACTACATTAAAATCTGCATAAACAGTACTAAAACGTAACTCCAATGACACATGAAAATTCTGCAAAGCATGAGTTAGAGAGTTAGACAATAGCAACCCACTACAACTCTCCTCGATCCGGATAAGATTCGACTTTTACTTTATTTGCCACTAAATCCAATTCTAGAGTTTGGAAAAAAAAATGGAAAAAAGGAAATAACATTTTCCAATGTCCCACTCTCATAATCTGTGATAGCAACTTATGTTTGATGGATGTAAGCTTTTTATCTTCCCCAACTACTAGGAATCCGTTTGGTTTTCGATTTATAAATTTAAATTGGAATAAAATGAAGTTTTGATAAAAAGATATTTGTTGTAATATGATTTGTTTGGATGTTTTTTATTGTAAAAGTAAGTTTGATAAAATGATTGTAAAATAAAAGTACGTTTGCAAATTAAAAAAATAACTTCTTTAATTTATTGGCTAAAAGTACGTTTAGAAGTAAAAATAAGTTTACAATGAGACTTTTAAAATGAGACAAACACAAAATTAGTAAAAAAATGTGCATTTACAAATGTACTTTTATTGATCCAAAAGATAAACTAAACAGGTTAGGCTACTTGTCACAACATAATTTTCATTACAATCATGAAAAATAAGAATTTGTATTAAGTGAATTTTAAACTTACATTTAAATATGCACTTTTATACTTCTTCTGGTCTTAAATGTAATATAAAAAACTACTTTATATGTACAAATAAATTTAGTTAAACTCATCATTTAATTTAGCTGATCTTAATACCGTTGTGCATATCCACACAAACACAAAATAACTTCTTAAATTTACAAGTGAAATTTTCTTGTTCACTTTCATTGTTCCATCTTAAAAATTAGAAGATTAGTGTAAAAATGTTTATATATCAGTGTCAATTTTCACAAGATCTATGTCAAATCTTTGGAAATTCAGTGGTAAAATGTTCATTTAATATATTAATGTCAACTTTTGAAAGTTCTGTGCAAACTTTTGGAAGCCAATTACATTAAAAATTTAAAGATTTTGGACAAACAAACGAATTCCTAGAACTAATATATAATTGTACAAGTAAATTTCTAATTAACCAAAAGACTAGAACTCATATATTGAGTTATTCCCTTCAATTCAAAATATAAGTCATTTTTTAAAAATTATTTTATTCAAAATATAATCATATTTAATAATTTTTAAGATATTAAATATTTTTTTTTATTTTATCTTTATTTATAATTAAAAAAAAATAGTAAACTTTAAGTGTAATATATAAAATAAGAATATTATAGAAAAATAATATATTTTTTTGTTAAATTTAATGAATAAGTATTTTTTTTATTCTTACATGATTAGTTAAATATAATTTATATTATAGATTAGAGGAAGTAATTTTCTATTTGTCAATTTAATGTTAATGGCACCAACCAGGACAGTACTTGTTAGCCATCTATGTGACTTATCATGTGCTTGGGATGGTGGCGAGGCCACTCTAAGATCTTGATTTTGAAAGAAACAACTAAAACAACTAAAAGTTACTTTTAGCTTTTGAGGTCAAAATCTTGATTTGAGTTGACTTTACTGCCAACCGTCCTTAGCCGTCCAACTAAAAGCAAATCTCAAACATAATAATGGCTAAAGAATGGATGATAGTTTACGAAAAGAAAACAGAAAGAAAAAGCATTGATGACCACCGTTAATCAGGATCTTCTTTTTCTTTCTCAGAATAAAACCTTGATAGAGTCACTGAAGTTAAGGATTACGACTTCCAAAATGTCACAAATAATATTAAAATAGAAGTGCAACCCAAAAGAAAAAAATCGCAAACATCTAAACAAACACAAATTTCATTTGAGCACCTGCTTTCACCTTCATAGAAAACGTCCAGCAACTACATGTAACAACAGAATGGCTACCATCACAATCATGAGAAATTAAAAAAAAAAATCCTTCCAAATGATAAATAAATTAGACTAATTCTAGACCCTGCATTTAATCGTGCACTTTTTAAGTTGAATCAGTGTTGCAAGTTGAGATGCTCGATCAATTTCTTTTTTTTAACAAAACTGAGGTTAAATATGTAATTTAATTATATTATTCATCCTTTCCAACCTTCATGCCTTCATACCAAACAAAATAACCCCCTCTCCTTGCCATGTCTATCTAACATATTTTGGATGTACAAAAACAGCCTCATTGAAATCTTCTTTCCTCCTCCCACTGGTTTTTGTAACATCCTACCTCCTGACACCTCCGAACTTAACCAAAAACTTCAAGATCTGACCCTACACACCCTGACATCTCAAAACAACTCTTCATATTCATAAACACAGTGAAAACGACACAAAAGCACCAAAAATTGGCTGGGACCGCGGCCGCTACAGTACCGCCGCGGCTCCAACCTCCCCTGTCTCAACATCGCTGCTGGGAGTCTGGCGCCGCGGCCTAAACTCCTGGCGCCGCGGCGCCCCCTTGCTGATACACCACATCAGCAACTTCAACATTTAGGGCGAACTTCCGACGCGCATAACTTTATGCTCTGACCTTCGATTGACTCGAATCCAACTCCTACAAGTCAATCTAGTCCCCATCTATCCAAGGACACCACTTTTACCTTAATCCAACTCCGTATGGAGATTCTGGACCCTTGACTCCGTTTTGGCCACTTGTTGACCAAAACTCACAACTAACCACCTCTAATTGCCACCAAAGGCAACTGGTCACTCAGAGACCATTCATACAGGTCCAAAACCCCTAAACCAACCTGTCTAAAGAGGTTTTACCTCAAAGGAACCACTCCTTTGAGATTTGACCCCTTGGAACCCAACCTGACCAAATGGGCTACAGGCCCTTACGCAAACCAACAAGGCCCAACAACATTCTGAACTTACCAAAACTGTCACACATACTTCTCAACAACATTCAACCATACATACCACATACATAAACATCCATACATAGCCAGTCTCAATCATAACAGTATCCATTACAAACCATGCTATCCTACTTGGCACAAGATACTAATACAGCATACACACACTACATAGACTATTCCCACGTACACAGCTACTCCCGCGTCTTTTCCGGACTAGTGCCAGAACCGTCACCTGAAAGGTTAGTTTATGGGAGAGGGGGTGAGACAATGTCTCAGTAACCGGGAACAACCACACACACTAATATATATATATACTGATCCACACAGTCGTGCAATGTAATGCTAATGAATGGTATACATGTTCTCCCTCATACACGGCTAGAACCACGAGCTATCGTCATCATAAGACATTCAATAGATGATTCCCTTCCAACAGTCGGTGAAGACCGATTCCAGGACATCACCAAGCTCACCTTACCCTAATGCAACCGGGCCAATGGTTACACTAGAGTTCGGACCGTGGCTTTCCTTCCCCTGGACCATCACGAATTGATGGTGATTTAGAGAAGGTGCATCCCTAAATCCACAGTCACCTGGCTCCCTCTAGGAGAGGATTTAGTGACAGGGATATCATATCATATCATGTCCTCTACCGCCTGGCTCTCCCATAGAGAGGATTTAGCGATAGGGATCTTTATCACATCATATCTCATCATCATCACCTCGTCATCCATTCCTCACTATGCAATCATGTGGTGATGATATCAATGTCATGCCAACATGCCTCTACATACATATATACATATACCATCATATCATATATCATATGGACATGCTAGCATGCAATAGTATGGGGATGCTACACTTCATAACATATACAATCATCATACATCAACAAGCCGTGCATACCACGATATGTAGAAAACCGTACACACACACAATCAATATCGTGGTATGAAAAGGAACATGTATATACGTACATACACATATCAATATATAATCACATAAAACAAATATCTGGTTACCTCAATTGTCGTTACCACACACACACGAGTTCCACAAGCTTCCTTGAACTGTCCAGTACGCGTGAACCCCTCTCGCTTGGCCAACAACCTTTATCATGTCACAATTCTTCCATTAGCACAATATACCAACAAATCAAACCTCACAATTCCACCACATTAACCTAACCCAAGGTTCCAACACCCTTTACACGCATCAATAAGCTCTTAGGGATTACTCAAACACTACACAACCTCAAATACCTCGGATTCCTAAGAGCCATTACCGAAGACAACCTAGGGTTAAGCTCTAAACACACATAAACCCTTCAAAACTCACATCAAAGCAACAAGAACACAAAACACACTTCAACAACCCCAAGACAACCATTTCAATCGGTGGATTTCACCCCAAATCGGAAATCCAATCATACAACCGGAAATCCCAAATTTCAACCGAAGAAAATGGAGAGAGAGGAGTAGGGAACGCTTACCAACTTGAATCCAAATTCCCTCAGTCCGAAAATCACTCCTGGACGCCGGAAATGCCGAACCCTAGCACTGCTCCTCGTCTCTCTGCGTCGCTCCCTTCATTTCCTTTCTTTCTTTCGCGTCCGACTGATCCGGATTTAAACAATTTTTCCGACTCTCACCGCGGCTCCAACACTCCTTGCCGCGGCTCCACCAAATTTTCCAGAACAACGCCACTGGAAAGCTTCTTGCCGCGGCGGCCCTGCTCTTCGCCGCGGCGTGGAGCTGTTCCAGACTCCACTTGAGCCTTCCTCCGTCCTGATTCCTCCGGTCCTGAACACAATGCCAAGAAAAATATCATGAGGGGCATTACAGTTTTCACTTTCCTTGGACAAGGCTTTCTTGTTATGATACTTGACCTACATGTCAAAGCAAAATAATTTTCATCACAATCATGAAAAATTAAGAACAATATTCTTACTAAATAATAAATAAATTAGACTAGTTTTACACAGCATTTAATTGTGCACTTTTTAGTTTTGGTTTTATCTTTTTACGTGTTGAGAATGTTTCAATAAAAATAAATGCGTAAATAGGTTAAACTAGCTAGAACTCCCTACGTTACGCTATATAAGGCACCTTTTAAAAAAATTAATATTTTACAATATAAGACATTTTACAGATTAGGTAATGTATTTAGTTTTCTTTTACCCAAAATGCTCCTAAAAAGAATGGAATTTAATTAATATTGAGGAATTTAATTTATATGTTAACTATATTAAATAAGAGTAATTTAGGAAATTGTGGGAAAATTTTCAATTATTAATTATCACTCTTAATCTGTGTACTATAGTTGAAAGTGTCTTATAAACTGGAATGAATGGTGTAGTAATTATTTGACAAAAAAACTTAATAGAAGATAGTAGTTTATAAAATAGTACTCCTTCCATCCCATATTATAAAACAGTATTTAGGATTTCATGCAGATTAAGAAATGAAAAAAAATATCCTTAAATTCTTCAAAAAAAAAAACTCAGAGATTCCTATTTTACCCCTATTAAACATCATTAAATACTCCCCTTTTCATTATTCCATCACAATTTACTATAGTATGTATTATATTAATAAGGGACACAATTTTTAAATTCCCAAATGTTGATTTATATTATGGAACAAGAAAAACCCCAAAAGTTGCCATATACTCTTTTTGTTTTTTTATTATAAGTCATATTTACATGCCTCACTCATACTTACAGAATTAGTTGAAAGCTTTGATTTTTTCAAAAATTAAACTAACTTTCCAAAATTATCTTCATTAAATTATAACTCATCTTAAATATATTTCTCTTAATTTTTCTCCACTATAACTCTTTTGGATATTCCTAAGAAGGGTAAAAATAGAAAACAAATATCAAATGATGTATAGATTTTATAAAATAATTTCTATTTTAAAATATTAATTCTCCAAAAATATGCTTTACAATAGGGATTAGAGGGAGTATTATGAGTCGAAGGGACTATAAGCAAACCGTCATGTAATTAATGTGAACTAAATGTTTAACCCTTACCACCGTGGAAAACAATTCCTTTTAAATTCATCCTTGGTCCTGTCAACAAAAATGTTCCCTCCAAACTTGGGGCTATCCTCCCCCAAATCTTCCCTATAGCACTTCTTGGTCAAGTAATAGCCACGTATCACATCGTCTTTGAACACATTGAGTCGCTTACGTTTCTCATCATGGCTTCGAGAAACTTTGTAGTGGTGTAACATCTAAATTTTTATGATTTTGTTTGAATTCTGGTTTAGAGAATTACTGCATAATCATAACTAAAAGAGCTTAAATATCTTATATAGATCAAACTAGAGACTAAATTGCAAAGGGTGATCAGGAACCAAATGGCAAAGAAAGTTGGATGGCATAATTGAAAATATTAATTATTAGCAAAAAGACAAAAAAGAGGGCATAGATGTCATTTTCTCAAACAAATTATTTGTCCAGTATTTACTAAGATTGATTATAGGAGATGATTCAGGAAAATTATCGCAAGAAATTAAACTCGAATAAATAAAACCAGAAAATAGATATATTGGGTAGAAAATTGATTTGAAGTTCCATAATCTGTAAATTGATAAGAATTAGAAAATAAGTCTGGATCAGAAAACTCAGATATATTAGGGCATAAAAAGAGATACTAGATTTTTCTATAAGGTTTAAATAGCCATATAATTGGTCTAATGGATATTGGGCCAAAATCAGAGTCCGGGCCCAGTAAGACTGCACCGATTTCTTAATGGGCCAAGAGTACTATTCATGGAGGCCCAATAAAGGTGTAGAAAACCCTAATAGGCCAGGGATGATTTTTGGGAAGCCCAAAAGTATTATTGACAAGAATAGTGCAAATTAGGTCAAGAAATGATAAAAGGCCCAATAAGCCCAATTCACCTGATTTCCAGACTGATTAAATTATAGGTGATCCAGTAGACTATGAAATAATCAAGAATAAGTCCAAAATAATTTTAGAAGATTTATAATAATTATCTATGCAGAGAGATTACAGGAAAAACTAATGAAGACTAATTTTATTGGTGTTTTCAGTTAAAGCCTACTAAGGTAAAATATTTTCTAAAATAAATTATATGGGCCTAGAAATGATTAATTAAGATTATAATGATTTTGAACTTCATATTTTAAATATATTTATACATGAAAAATTTTACCAGACAAAATTTACATAATCGGAGCTCGAAAACCCAGTATATGTTGAAATTGGGCCTAGAGTTAAATGGTTTAAGTCCAAATAGTTAAAGGCATCATCTTGGGCTGAATTTGGACTCAAAATTTCGTGCAAATAAGAAGAAAAAGGAGTGGAGATGAGTTAAACACCATGCATGATACTATTTCAAAAATTATGTGTTAATATTGGAAGCTTGGATGAAGTAAGCCTATGTAAGCTTAATGATGCAATATTTGCCTTATTTGGAGATAAAAGTGGCATCCAAATTAATGGCAAGAGAGGAAAAATTAATTGGACAACAATTACGTGAAGAAATTAGGTGTATGGTAGAGAAAAGAGGTGATGTAGTGCAATTTTGGCCCCTGGATCAAAAGTTAATCCAATGGATGGAGTTGCTTCTTCTTGTCTATAAATAGGCTCTTCCTCCCCTCAATTCTTCATACCAAAAAATGAAATACATCATATATTAGTGAGAGAGTGAGTTATAGAGAGAAAGAGGAGAAGAGGAAAGGAAAATTTGCAAGTTTAAGGTAACATCTTTTCCCTTTCTTACATTTTATTTCTAAATGATTGTTTAGATCTTGTATTTCTATGATTAATAGGTAGAAAATATGTTTATGACATGAATATGATGATGATGTTGGATCAAAATGGTCAAAGGATGATGAACATGCTATAAAGTTTGCATGAATAAGCATGAACATGTGATGAATATGATGAACATGCTAAAAGATGCCTTTTGATCTTAAAAGTTACCATGCCAAAATGAAATCATGTTTCTTGCAATTATTTTTAAATATTATGCTAAGAATGAGATTATGATGTTATTGTGATTTTTATAAATCTCACTCCACCAAATATCTAACCATGATTAGGTCCAAATTATGTGAAAGACAAGGAGATAAAAGAGGATCTATGAAGAAATATTTAGAAATAGGAAGAATATTTTGGATGGTTATGTAATATCAAGTCTAATGACATTTTATGTTACAATTATGTAAATTATGTGTGACTCCTAGATGATGAATAAAAGTTATTTTGGATCAATTTTACATGTGTTATGTGACTACTATTGCAAGTATGACATTATGGAATTTTATAGAATAAAATTTGGAAAAATTAGGGTATAAATTGTAAGTAAATTCATAAAATTTACTTTAGTAATTTGCCCAATGAAATTCCAAATAAATATTTTTCCCTCATAAAGTATTTTAGGAGATAAATTTAGCAATTTGAACCACCCTTAAAGGATTTTTCTAGAATTAGTTATGATTTTTCAAAGTTCAGCAAAATTATTCTAGTTAACAAATGAATAGTGACTTTTGGTAATTTTTGGAATTTTTTGAGTTTGGCCCAAATTTGCTTCCAAATGCATCTAATTGGAACCCAAACCACTAAAGATGAATAGTAAATGGTTCCTAAGACTAAGGTTTGACATTTTTGGTATCAGAGTAAAGATCTGGACAAATCTTTGCTATAAGAGAGGAAAGTAATCCTCTCAGATAGAGTTTTTCCTTTGAATACAAGATATATTCCTTATGAGAAATCTGGCCTAAGAATGTTTTAACGACGTAAGAGATTAGTCTTGAGGATAGTCTAAGGTAGTTGCTTGATCATATGAGGATGTTTTATAGATTTATTCTCTTTAGGTCTTAAATCCTTTCAGAGTTAGGTCGTAGTTAGATTCTATCAGTAAAAAGATGATGTTGGATTACTGAAGATCCTAGTAGGGCTCAGAGATCATAGTAGATCTTATGGTTGCAGTAGACCAATAATGAGGTTATAGTAGACCTCTATAGAGAATAAGATAATGAGCTTTACAGTACTGATAGTTTTCTAAAAGAAAATGACTTAGGATGATATAAGACCTCATCAATCAGCAACTAATGTGAATATTTACCTAAGAATTTTCTCTATTGCCAAGCCACTAAACATAAAGTAGTTAAGGAAATGTGGTGGTGGGTGATAATGAGTGTAAAAGGCAAGTATCCCACCTATGAAATGAAGTAAGATTAGTGATGAAATGTTTCAGTAGTAAATATAAGAGGCCAATAAAGGAAAAAGTAATTATGATCAAGGAAATGGGGGGAAACTGATGGCTAATGAAAGTTAGATAAAGGTATAATGTAAACAAAAAGTATGACCTTTAAAGAGTGAAGTATGAGCCATGACAGGTGAAAATAGTGGTAGGCAATTAAAGGACTATGAAGCCTTGAGATAGTTGATTGTTAGGCTGGGTATGAAATCTAGCTATAAGAGAATTCTTGGCCGTAACATCTCACAGTGAATGAATTCCTCCATTAGCTGCTAAGGCAAAGTAAAAGGGAGGTAGCTCTTGGGGAGAAACCCAATTAAGCAAAGAAATGAAATCCTCCATATAAGAAAAGCAGCCGAGGCAAGGTAGATGGGAGGTAGCTCTTGGGGAGAAGCCCAATTGAGCGAAAAGATGAAATCCTCCATTAGATGAAAGTCGCTAAGGCAGAGTAATGGTAGGTCGCTCTTGGGGTGATGCCCAATAGAGCAAGAATAAGTAATGGTGGGAGGCCAAGAGCTAGACTCTAACTAGGCTAGCAAGAGGCTTTTGAAGGGCTAAGAAGTTCCTTCAAATTGTCAGATCACCAAGTAACCTTGACTGAATAGCTAAGATGGTTATGTATGAAAATGAACAAAGAAAGATGGAAGTAGGGGTTGAATTCCCTAGAATTTAAAGCAATAAGTTATCTAAAGGTGACAAATATAAATTATGGCTTAAAAGGAAGCCAATGCTAGCATTCTCTAAGTCCAATATTGGCATGAGTATAGCAGAACCCCTTAACATTTCATATTTAAATGTACTCAAGTGGGAAATTTTTGGATAGGTGACCTACTAAGAAGCAGTAAAGAATAAGAAAGATGTAAGAAGTAAGAAAGGAAAGATGTGCTAATAGTTAGATATGAGCACTATGAATTAAGATTATGCCAATTAATCTTCTCAAGGCACTTGTTAAAATGCACAAATAAAGATATGAGTATGATGTTTTAAGTACTCCAAATCTTTGGAGAAGCATGAAAGAAAGCTAAACATAAAAAGGTGAGTTGGACTCACAACAGTATAGTTAGTAAGTCATAAAATCTCCCCTAGGGTCGCAATAGATCCTAATAAAGTGAGTACAGTTATGAAATGGGAGAGATACCTGGAGAAAGGATGTCAAGGTTATTTGGTTTTCTTTTCTGCAAGTGTTAAGGTAGAAGAAGGTATTAATGATATTCCAGTAGTAAGAGAATTTCCAAAAGTGTTTACAAAAGAATTTAGTGGTTTACCTCCAAAACGAGAGGTTGAGTTTGCAATAGACTTAATACCAGAAACATCTCTAGTTTCCAAAGCACCTTATAGAATGGCTTGGAATGAAATGATAGAGTTAAAGAAACAAATAGAGGAACTATTAGAGAAAGGTTTTATTAGACTAAGTATCTCACCTTGGGGTGCTCCTGTGCTATTTGTAAAAAAAAAAGAAGGATGGAAGCCTTAGATTGTGTATAGATTATAGAGAACTTAATAAGATGACCATAACAAATAAATACCCTTTACCTAGAATTGATGATTTGCTAGATCAACTGGTGGGAGCCAGTGTATTTTCAAAAATTGACTTAAAATCTGGCTATCATTAATTAAAGGTTAAAGTGGAGGATGTTCCAAAGACTACTTTTAGGACAAGATATGGGCATTATGAATTCTTAGTTATGTCATTTGGTCTTACTAATGCACCAGCTATTTTTATGGACTATATGAATAGAATTTTTTTGACCTTATTTAGATCAATTTGTTGTGGTCTTTATTGATCATATACTTGTATATTCGAAATCTTATGAAAAGCATGAGAAGCATATGAGAATCGTTCTGAAAACCTTAAAGGAAAAGAAACTATATACTAAACTTAGCAAGTGTGAGTTTTGGCTCACACAAGTCTGGTTTTTGGGGCATGTAGTGTCCAAAGAAGGGGTCGCAGTAGATCCAAGCAAAGTGGATGTTGTACCACAATGGCAAAGGCCCAAAACTATGACTGAAGTAAGAAGTTTCCTGGGTTTAGCAGGATATTATAGAAGGTTTATTCAAAACTTTTCTCACATTGCTTTTCTGGTTACTCAACTTACTAGAAAAGATCATGCTTTTGTGTGGGATCAGAATTACAAAAATAGTTTTCGAGAACTCAAGAAAAGGCTAACCTCTCCTCCTATTTTAATCATACCTGAAGCACATATGACCTATATGGTCTATAGTGATGCAAGTAAATATGGTTTGGATTGTATATTAATGCAGCAAGGTAGAGTTGTAGCTTATGCTTCTAGACAATTAAAACCTCACGAAGAAAACTATCCCACACATGATTTAGAACTTGTGGTTATTGTATATGCTTTGAAGATCTGGAGGCACTATCTTTATGGTGTGAAAGTAGAAATTTATTGTGACCACAAGAGCCTCAAATATTTACAAGAACAAAAAGAACTCAATATGAGGCAAAGAAGATGGATGGAATTATTGAAGGATTATGAACCGACCATTAATTACCATCCAGGAAAGGCCAATGTAGTGGCTGATGCCCTAAGTTGAAAATCTATTCACATAGCCACCATGATGATTAAAGAACTAGAGCTGATTGAAAAATTTAGAGATTTAGCTCTTGCTGGTGAAATAATGATGAATGAAAAACAAATTGGCAGAACTAGGATCGAAATGGAATTATGGAAAGAAATCAAAGAAGCCCAATAGAAAGATGAATTCTTAAAAGTAGTCAAGGAAAGAATAGAGCAGGGACAAGCCCCAGGATTTGAGGAATCAAGAGAGGATGGTCTAATGAGGTTTCAACAAAGAATCTATGTACCTCCAATAAACAAAATAAAAGAAAAGATCATGGTAGAAGCTCATCGGAGTAAATATACTATTCATCCAGGAATTACAAAAATATATCATGATTTAAAGAAATTATTATGGTGGCCCGGAATGAAAAGTGATATTACTCAATTTGTTGCTAAATATTTAACTTGCCAAAAAGTAAAAATTGAACACCAAAAGCCTGCGGGATTATTACAACCTTTGGATATCCCAAAATGGAAGTGGGATAGGATTTCAATGGATTTCATAATGGGTTTACCTAGAACTTCATTTGGATATGATGCTATTTGGGTAATTGTGGATAGACTTACAAAAACTGCCTACTTTTTGGCTATGAAGTCTACCTATACCTTAGATAAATTAACACAACTATACATTAAAGAAATAGTTAGACTTCGTAGTATACCTAGTAGCATTATTTTAGATAGAGATCCAAGATTTACTTCAAATTTCTGAACATCCTTGCAGAAGGCTTTAGGTACCAAGTTAAGATTTAGCATAGCTTACCACCCTCAAACTTATGGGCAAGCAGAAAGAACCATTCAAACTCTTGAAGACATGTTAAGAGCTTGTATTTTGGAAATGAAAGGAAACTGGGATTCATACTTGCCATTAGCAGAATTTGCTTACAATAATAGTTATCATTCCAGTATTGAAATGACTCCTTATGAGGCTTTGTATGGAAGAAAGTGCAAGTCTCCTTTATGTTGGGTAGAACTTGGGGAAAGGAAATTGACTTAGTAGATCAGACCTCCAAACAGATTGAATTAATAAGAAAGAAATTGTTAACGGCTCAAAGTAGACAAAAGAGTTATTTTAATAGGAGAAAAAAGCCGTTAGAATTTCAAAAAGGAGATCATGTTTTTCTCAAAGTATCCCCTACAACTGGAGTGAGTCAATCTCTTAAAAGTAAAAAGCTTAGCCCAAAGTATATTGGACCCTTTGAAATCCTTTCCAAAGTCGGACCTGTAGCCTACAAATTGGCCTTGCCTCCAAATTTAAGCCAAATTCATAATGTCTTCCATGTTTCCCAATTGAAGAAATACCAGTCAGACTCTCACACATTATAGAATATGAATATGTTAATTTGTAAGATAATTTATCTTATGAGGTAAAACAAGAGAAAATCATTGACTTTCAAGTCAAGCAGCTGAGAAACAAGAATATCCCTTTGGTAAAGGTGGTCTGGAAAGGTTTATCTCCTGAGGAAGCCCCTTGGTAAATGAAGGATGACATGAGACAAAAATATCCAAAACTATTCTAAGAAAAGGTATGTGCCAAATTTTGAGGACGAAATTTTATTTAAGGGGGAGAGAAATGTAACATCTAAATTTTTATGATTTTGTTTAAATTCTGGTTTAGAGAATTACTGTATAATTAGAAGTAAAAGAGCTTAAATATTTTATATAGATCAAACCAGAGACTAATTTTATCGCTGTTTTCAGTTAAAGCCTACTAAGGTAAAATATTTTATAAAATAAATTATATGGGCCTAGAAATGATTAATTAAGATTATAATGATTTTGAACTTCATATTTTAAATATATTTATACATGAAAAATTTTACCAGACAAAATTTACATAATCGGAGCTCGAAAACCCGGTATATGTTGAAATTGGGCCTAGAGTTAAATGGTTTAAGTCCAAATAATTAAAGGCATCATCCTGAATTTGGACGCAAAATTTCGTGCAAATAAGAAGAAAAAGGAGTGGAGAAGAGTTAAACACCATGTATGATACTATTTCAAAAATTATGTGTTAATATTGGAAGCTTGGATGAAGTAAGCCTATGTAAGCTTAATGATGCAATATTTGCCTTATTTGGAGATAAAAGTGGCATCCAAATTAATGACAAGAGAGGAAAAATTAATTGGATAATAATTATGTGAAGAAATTAGGTGTATGGTAGAGAAAAGAGGTGTTGTAGTGTAATTTTGGCCATTGGATCAAAAGTTAATCCAATGGATGGAGTTGCTTCTTCTTGTTTATAAATAGGCTCTTTCTCCCCTCCATTCTTCATACCAAAAAATGAAAATACATCATATATTAGTGAGAGAGTGAGTTATAGAGAGAAGGAGGAGAAGAGGAAAGGAAAATTTGCAAGTTTAAGGTAACATCTTTTCCCTTTCTTGCATTTTATTTCTAAATGATTGTTTAGATCTTGTATTTCTATGATTGGTAGGTAGAAAACATGTTTATGACATGAATATGATGATGATGTTGGATCAAAATGGTTAAAGAATGATGAACATGCTATAAAGTTTTGCATGAATAAGCCTGAACATGTGATGAATATGATGAACATGCTAAAAGATGCCGTTTGATCTTAAAGGTTACCATGCCAAAATGAAATCATGTTTCTTGCAATTATTTTTAAATATTATGCTAAGAATGTGATTATGATGTTATTGTGATTTTTATAAATCTCACTCCACCAAATATCTAACCATGATTTGGTCCAAATCATGTGAAAGGCAAGAAGATAAAGGAGGATCTATGAAGAAATATTTAGAAATAGGAAGGATATTTTGGATGGTTATATAATGTCAAGTCTAATGACATTTTATGTTACAATTATGTAAATTATGTGTGACTCCTAGATAATGAATAAAAGTCTATTTTGGATCAATTTTGCATGTGTTATGTGACTACTATTACAAGTATGGCATTATGAAATTTTATGAAATGAAATTTGGAAAAATTATGGTATAAATTGTAAGTAAATTCATAAAATTTACTGTAGTAATTTGCCCAATGAAATTCCAAATAAATATTTTTCCCTCATAAAGTATTTTAGGAGATAAATTTATCAATTTAAACCACCCTTAAATGATTTTTCTAGAATTAGTTATGATTTCTCAAAGTTCATCCAAATAATTATAGTTACCAAATGAATAGTGACTTTTGGTCATTTTTGGAATTTTTCGAGTTCGGCCCAAATTTGCTTTCAAATGCATCTAATTGAAACGCAAACCACTAAAGATGAATAGTAAATGGTTCCTAAGGTTAAGGTTTGACAAGTGGCTTATCCATCTCTCATACAAAGCCCACAAACTTTCTTCTGATGACAAATCCTTCTCGTCATAATCAAAGGAGCTAGGCACATTGAAAACCAAAGCCAATTAATGATAGAACAACCAACATGTTAACAAGTACTAGATGAAAACTTAAACTTTTATAGAAATATAAGATCTACCATGGGATAGAGCAACCAATGCCTTCCTCTAAAAAATTCCTCCCTCACTTAGATTGCAATCTAGAACCACCTCCTTCCCTCGGTCCATCCAACTCCTCCCACTCTACTGCCAAAACTCCCTTCCCTACCCCCAAAGTCAAGAAAAAACCACTCCTTTGATAACACAAAAAAAAAGTTCCTCCTCAACTCAAACATAGCACTTGAACTCGATATATACATACATACATACATACATACATATATATATCTTTCCTTCATCATCTATTATAAGTATAATATACATCTTTCAAATGAGGATCACCACCATGATCTATTATGCTTCCTATAAAGATACTTACGTGTCCTCCATTTCATTTTCTCCTACCTATTCAGTAGCTGAAAAGTAAGAATTGAAAAAGTTAATGATATTTAATGAGGATGCATTATCCTTGAATAAACTATTACACATTACTTTACTTCCCCTTATGCACATTCCTAGAATACAACTCATGACAGCCCAAAACTGAAGAGTAGTACAAGGACAGATAACAAAACAATGCAACAATACAAACATAAAACAAATTAACAAAACATTAACACACAGAACCCTATAGATACTAAAAAGTAACTTCAGTATAGCAGCAACAAGATATGTCCATTTTATACATATAAAATACCCACATTTAAGCTCTAAATTATATTTAAATATGTTTATATTGGTATATTTTAGCATGAATTTACATATTTTTGTGTTTTATGGCGTTATAGGTTCAGTTGGAAGCATTCGGAGTAAAAACGTTACAAATTGTTCATGCTGAAAAGTTGTGACATCCTTCAGTATTTTGATCATAACTCTGACATATGAGCTCCGATTGAGATGATTTAAGATGATTTGGAAAGCTAAGACATAATCTCACAAATTGAAAAGCTCAAACTTGCATGTTGACAACACTGACTCTGATCAACTTAAAAAGGACTGGTGAAATTCCAAGATGAAAACTTTCAGAAAAATAATTCGTGTAGACATCCAAAACACAGATTCATCCCAATTTGTCTCTATCTCAAGGAACATATAATAGGAAGGTGAAGGAAAAGAGAAAGGGAATTTAGAGGACCACATACTAACAGAGGAAGAGGCAATATTAGCTAAGGGAGCATAAACCATCTTTCCGGTCTTTTCATCATCCTTAATTTGGTGTTTCATGACATCCCTACTAGCGGGTGCCTCAACCAAGTCTGTCCTATCGTCGATGGGGTCATTATTGTCAAGGGATCCAACATTCTGTGGATTGTTGCAATGATCAACAACCCTCTCGTGGAAGAATTAGGGAAGAACTTGGAGCACCAGTGAATACGATGCTCCTAGAATTCTCTTTGAAACCGCCCTCAGCATTCTCTAGTAGATTTTGGTCCTCTTTCTCTCAGACGCTTGCCTTTCAATTAGCATAAAAAAAAAACTAGGGTTTTCCTCTACTACTTTCTAAAACTAGGTTAGTGGCATAAAACCATTGCTATTCCCTCCACTGTATCACTCCTTCTTATATCTTGTCACATCCTAAACTTACAAGGCCCCCCTAAGGCATTTGTCACAACAAAATAGGGACAAGAAGACAGAACAGAGGGGTGGTGCCACGGTCAGCATTGTAGCTCCGCGGATTGAGATGTTTTTAGGATGTGACTCGAGAAGCATGGCACTGCGGCCACGATTATGGCACTGCGGTGCCATTAGCTAACAGAAACTTAGCACCTTGTTGATTTTTTGACCGAATTTTTGACACGCACAACTTCGTGTTTCGACCTACAATGTACCTAATTTCAACTCCTACAGGTCACTCTACTACCCCACTAACTGTAAACACTAACCGTATCTTAAAGTACCTCTGTATGGAGATTTTAGACATCTTACTCCAAATTGGTCACTTTTGACTGAAAATAAGAACTCAACACCTCTAATTGTTGAATCAAGTATTTTTGATGATTTCAAACAACTGGAGCTTGGAAGGAAGATATCAAAGGTGTACAAAAGATCTTAAGTGAAGAAATTCAAGAAAAATGAGTACAAGTTTAGTTTGTAGAATTTCTCATTGTATTCACATGAGTAAAATACTTTGATCTTTCACCCAAATGTTTTTAAAACGTATTTTTCAATAATCCTATGTTAATTTACGATATATTTGAAAAATACTCTATAACAAATTAACTTTAAACTGTTAAACTTCATATGTTATCTTGAAAATTTGAACTTTGGAGGCTGAAATTTGAACTTATAAAGATGTTGTCTCTAATAGATGAATTTCAAACTGTTAAAATTCAAATTTTGGGTAAAACACAACTTGTGAAAAATGAAAAATTCATCTAAAAATATGTCAAAGTTCATCTGAAAGTGAATTTTAGAAAGAGTTCCAAGTTAGCTATTTGACAGATGAATTTTGACTTTGAAAATTTGAACTTTGGAAAGATAATGCGTAAGTTTGTTCAAGTGTTCCTTTGACAAATGAACTTTGGTCTTCAGAAATTCAAACTTTGGAATAAGTCTGAAAGAGATCTCTCTGACAGACGAACTTTGGTTTATGAAAATTTGAATTTCAAAAAGAAGAACACTTGTGCCATATTGAGTTGCTCACTGACAGATGAATTTCGGGCACCAAAATTTAAATATCGAATGCACTGTAGCAATATGAAATAACTATTTACACTTATTAGAAGAACTTTAACCTTAAAAATTTGTATGTTCCAACATGGAAATATTTGTCAAAGATAAAAGTTTGAATTTTACCTTTGAACAGACGAACTTTGAAGTTTAATGTTAAAGTCTTTAACTTATGGTCTCAGCAAAATTTGTCTGTTGACATCCTAAAATTCAAACTTTGGATGTCAGACGCATTAAATGCTGTTGGTGAACGGATAGTTTTACAGAGTAACTATTGGGTAATATCTCTAATGGCTAGATCTTGTCTCTAACATATAGTTAAGACAAAAATCTATAAATAGAACTTCATTTGAAGGTGTGGGTAACATTATAACGTTGTATATACTGAAACTCTATCAAATTCTTCAGTCAAAGACCTCTACTTTCACACACTTCATACATTGTACTTCAACTGTCTTACACACTCTAAGTTAGAGAGTTTATCTTGTTGTAAACAATCTTATCTTCATATGAAAAAAAGATTTTCTTGTGAGGGGGCTTCACAAGGAATTCAGGAAGCACTTAGCTAGAGTGCAGAGAGTAAAACTGTAAGCTCTTGGAACAGAGCATAAAGTTGTACTGTGGCATTGCAAGGAGCCCACCGAATTCTTGCAAGATAATGGAAAATCTCATGTGGTAGCTTGAGAACTGGACGTAGATCAAGGGAAAAAGACCAAAGCAGGATAAATCTATGTGTCTTCTCTTCCTTTACCTTGCTTACTACTTCGTTATATTTTGCACTCTATTTTTCTGCTACTCTTGCTTTTACTGCTCTTTTATACTTTTGTAGAAAATTTCAATCTTCCCAATTCTATCATTTCTAACTTTAAGAACCTGAATCTTTCTCGAGAAGATAAAATTGAACATAAAAAAATATCTGAATTTACTAATGTGGAGGAAGATATTAAGGAGAAAGATCTTGAACTTGAAAACAATGAAGAAATCTATCAAGAACTTCTTAGAGGTGGGAGATATCAAAGGAATCATCTAGTTGATCAAGTGATTGGGGATGTTTAAGAGAATGTTAAAACCAGAAGACAACTTAGGGATCAAATAAACAACTGTACATTCATTTCTAAAATTGAACCTAAGTGTGTTGAAGAAGCCTTAACTGATGAATGTTGGATACTAGCTATGCAAGATGAACTAAATCAGTTTGAAAGAAATCAAGTTTGAGATTTAGTGTCTAGACCTAAAGATCACCCTATTATTGGAACTAAATGTGTTTTTAGAAATAAGCTTGATGAATCAGGAACAATCATTAGAAATAAAGCAAGATTAGTTACCAAAGGATATAATCAAGAAGAATGTATTGATTATAAGGAAACTTTTGCTCCAGTTGCAAGATTGGAAGCAGTAAGAATCCTCTTGGTCTATACATGCATGAAAAACATAATGTTATATCAAATGGATGTAAAAAGTGCTTTTTTAATGGATATATCATGGAAAAGGTTTATGTTGATTAATCTCCAGGTTTTGAGGACTCAACAAAACCAAATCATGTTTATAAACTGAAGAAAGCTCTTTATGGCTTAAAACAAGCTCCTAAAGTATGATATGAAAAGCTAAGTAATTTTCTAACTGAAAAAGAATTTAATAGAGGAAAAGTAGATATAACCTTGTTCACCAATAAAGAAAATAAGGACTTATTGTTCAAATTTATGTTGATGATATTATATTTGGTACTACTAATGAATCTCTTTGCAAGAATTTCTCTAAGCTAATGCAGGGTGAATTCGAAATATCAATGATGGGTGAGCTCAACTTCTTCCTTAGACTGCAAATTAAGCAATGTGATGATGATATCTTCCTCAATCAATCAAAATATTTGAAGGAGCTACTAAAAAAGTTTGGTATGGAAAACACCAAGTTAATAGGGACTTTTATGGCTACTGCAATAAAACTTGATATGGATGAGGGAGGAAAGCTCTTTGACATAACTTAGTATAGGAGAATGATTGGCTCCTTGCTATATCTAAAAGCTAGTAGACCTGACATTATGTTTGGTGTCTATATATGTGTAAGGTTCTAATCATGTCCCAAAGAGTCCCATGCAACAACTGTGAAAAGAATTTTCAGATATCTAATTGGAACACCACATATGAGACTTTGGTATCCAAAAGGCAATGGAGAAGAACTCACTGGATATACTGATACTGACTTTGTTAGATCCAAAATTGACAGAAAAAACACAAGTGAAACGTGTTAGTTTCTTGGAGGATCCTTAGTTTCATGGTTTAGCAAAAAGCAGAACAGTATGGTTCTCTCCACAGTAGAAGCTGAGTATGTTGTACTTTGGTAGCTGTTATACTTAAGTGCTTTAGATGAAGTAGCAACTTGAAGATCTTGAGATTAAGATGAAGGAAATCCCAATAAAATGTGATAACCAAAATGCTATCAACATCACAAAGAATCATGTCATGCATTCGAGGACAAAGCACATTGAAGTAAGGCATCACTTCATTAGGGATTATGTCTTGAAAGGAGACATCAAATTGGAATATATCTCTACTGAAGATCAAATTACAGATATTCTGACTAAGCCTTTTTGTAGAAGATAGACACCACAAAATTAGAAGAGAATTAGGAATGGTAAATCCCAATGAGTTGTAAGTAAGCTTTTAATCAACTTCTCTTTAAAGTTTTTAACATTAAATTAATACTAACTTAAGTATCAGAGTGTGTTTAAGATATTTTACAGGTACTCCACATGAGTTTAGATGATAACAAATCTTTATATTGGAGTTAATCAGACTTGCACAATCAAAAGATGCTGAAGAAAGCTGAAAATTTGAACTTTCAGGCCATATCTATAAGTTTAGCAATTTGAAATTCACATTTTAAAACGTCATTAGATGAATTTCCATGTTGAATTATGTTTTTGAATGAATTAGCATGCTCAATATTTGAACTTAGATGCTCATAAGATGAATTTCAGTAGCTTACACACTGTTACAGTATTTTCATAACCCTCAAAGTTCGTCTATTGAATGATGGAAATTCGAATTTCCAAAATACAATGTGTATGATGACTTTGCTCAAAATGCGCTCTATTTGAATTTCCATATCTCAAAATATATATTTTAGAAAATCTTTACAAAACTTTGAAATTCAAATTTTTGATCTCTAAATTCGTCTGTTGAAACATGTTTTCATGACTAAGTTTATGAAAGATGAACTTTCATAAGTAAAATTCATCTGTTGCTTTACTTTTCTCTGATTGCTTGTTGTGTGAATTGTCAAAATTCAAAATTTGATGAATCAAAGTTCGTTTGTTGCTTCTTGTTCCTTAAACTCAGCTTTCGTAAGATGAACTTCAAGATGAAAATCTGTCTGTTAGTAAGCCTCTCCTTGTGGGTTGACTCGTAACTGCTCGAAATTCAAATTTTGACCCCTCCAAATTTGCCTATTGAATGGTTACAGACGTTAAAACCAAAGGTCTCACTCTAAACAGATGCAACCCTATTCGTCTCTTTTTCAAGTCTGTTCATATCCTTTCTTAAATTCCCATTAATTCTGTTCATGAATCCTCTTTTCCCACCAATTAAACTTCTTTTGGCACCTTATAAACACATTCCCTACATCTTTCTGTTACATTCATCAACAAGAATGGCAAGGGTTAATAATCCAGAAGTTAGGAAATGGGAGTCAAGACTAAAAAGAGCTATCAAGTCTCAATATGCTTTTAAGGAAGGTGAGACTCAGAAGAGGAAAGGCGAAGGGAACTCCTTCCAAGAAATAGAAAACCACTCCTAAGGCAAATTCTAAGAAACCTGATCCTACTCCCTCGAAGAAATCGGTACTTGTGGTCCCTATTGCCTTTGCTTCCTCCTCCTCTTCTAGCACTGAGTCAGGGGAATACCAATTAACCACGAAGCCATTATGGAGCAATGCTCATATTCTAGGAGAATACATCGCCAAGTTTGTCAGCAAGAAGGTAATTAAGCCTCACTGTACAAATATGGAAGAGTTTCTTATTTCCAACAATTTTGATACTGGGTTATGGATGATTAGATACAAAAACTTATTGGAAATTATGAAAAAATATGATGATAAGGTTGTTAAAACTTGGTATGCTGCCTTGAGGTACAACAACAAGAAAGAAAAATGGGAGGTAAATTTAAGGTCTAGAACCATCTGACTGACTAATGAGACTTTCAATGAGGTGCTAGAAATCCCCGGGCAAGATGGGCTGAACATTCACATCATTATTTCAAAGTACATGGATGAGAGTAAAGCTGCAGATGAGGAAGATGGAGCTTTCTTGAATTACAAAGAAAGCACAGTGCTTAATGCCCTATTCAGAAGGCGTGAAAATAGGCCTCCTCTAAGTTTGCTGAAGCCCATTGATCTTAGTGCCCAAGTCAGAATCCTACATTATATTGTGTCTAGGATTATATTTAACAAAGGGGGAAGTTTCAATCTGATCATAAGGGCTGAAGCACATGTGATGACTGCTCTCATGTGTGGCAAGTTGATTAATATGTGACATATCATCCTCCAACGCATGATCAAAGCAAGAGATCAGAGGAGAGACTCTACTTTGCCATATGCCTTAATCATCTATAAAATTCTTCAGTATGCTAAGATTCAACACTTGGAAAAAGAAAAGGGCAAGCCTACTGAAGTTTTTAAAGAGGAAGAATTGTAGAGAATAGCAATTGAAAGGAAAGATGACAGATGGATTAGAAAAGGAGCTGGGAAGTCAGAAGACTTATTCTTTGAGGAAGGGGGCTCATAACAGCAAGCAGGAACTTCTGAGGCTGCTCCACCCTCACAGCCCTCACCTCAGCCTTCTCAGCCTATTTCTCCTCTATCTCAACCCACTTAGACACATGTGCCTTCCATTCCTTGCACCTAGGCTAAGCCAACTAAGATCACTGACTTGTATGACAATTTATTTACACTCATGCTGAGCATCAAAGACAAGCAAAATGCTAAGTTTACTTATCTGCAATATCAGATTTTCTAGTTGGCAAAGAATATGAAAGTGGTTGTTGATGCATATGAGGATATCAGGAGTGTTATTCCCTCCACATCAGCTCCACTTTAGCCAGGACCCTTTGATCCTGTAAGATCTCCTACTACTGAACCTCTAAGCCTATTTGAGCTAGCCTTTCCTGAACCAGATGATGATAAACATGCTGCTACTGAGGCTGCTGGAACTTTGGCCACTCCACAAGCCTCTAGCAATGAGGCAAGCCATGGTCCACCCTTGGACGATGGCATGGAGGAAGAGGCTCTTCAAGAAGCTAGCTCCCATGAGCCTATAGTTGAAGATGCTCAGGATTCAATCCTTTCTACTTAAGAATCTGAGCAAATGGAGAAACTTGTAGTAGCTATAACTACTGCACGAATTATTCAAGCTACTTTGAATGAGGAGAGAAGCCTTGTGCCTTACGTGGACCTTGCAGCTGTTGTACATGATGTCACTGTGCAAGTTAAAAAACAAAGGCTTGATGAGATGTTCCCTCCTCCTGCTCCTTAACTCTTATCTCCTTAATATGGTATAACCTTAGCATGAAGGGTCAAATTTGCCAATCTTCATAAAGAAGTTCAGGAAATAATTGAAGATGCTAAGGATGATCAACCTGAGGATGACCTGCCTACAACATCACCTCCTGTTTCTCTTCCTTAAATTAATCTTGATCTGCCTTTTGTCCCTGTACCTCTTCGTGCCATTCCAGTATCTCAAATACCTCCTCATGCTATACATGTTCAAGTCCCTAATGATGCCAAAAAGGGGCAGAATACATTTGAGCAAACTGGTAAGACTATTAGGAAAATTGCTGTAGATCTATTTCGCAAGACCTACAGCAACAAATCCAAGCCTAAGAAAAATTGATTAGATCTTAGGATTGCTTGGTTTTACTTGTATTGCCTGTTCATGTTTTTTGTATTTCTTGTAATAAAGAATTATCTTTGTTTCTAAAAATCTGTGTTTACAATGTCATATACTTGTACTGAAACCTTAAATGAATTAATTCAATGAGATTATCTATTTTCCTTCTGATCTGTTGTACATGCTGCACTTATCTTCGAATTTTAATGCATACGTTGAGGGGTAGCTCTTAGAAGCAAACCCAATTACTAATCCAGTTTACAAGTTGTTTTGTCATCATAAAAAATGGGGAGAATGTTGAATCAAATGTTTTTTATGATTCCAAACAACTAGAGCTTGGAAGGAAGATATCAAAGGTGTACAAAAGATCTCAAGTGAAGAAATCAAAGAAAAATGAGTACAAGTTTAGTTTATAGGATTTCTCACTGTATTCACATGAATAAAATGCTTTGATCTTTCACCCAAATGTCTATAAAATATGTTTTTTAACAATCCTATGTTAATTTACGATATATTTGAAAAATACTCTCTAACAGATGAACTTTAAACCATTAAACTTTATATGTTGTCTTGAAAATTTAAACTTTTGAGGCTAAAATTCGAACTTACAAAGATGTTGTCTTTGATAGATAAATTTCAGATTGTTAAAATTTGAATTTCAAGTAAAGCACAACTTGTGAAAAATGAAAAATTTGTCTAAAAATATGTCAAAATTCATCTGAAAGTGAATTTTAGAAAGAGTTCCAAGTCAGCCCTCTGACAGAAGAATTTTGACTTTGAAAATTTGAACTTTGGAAAGATAATACATAAGTATGTTCAGGTGTTTCTTTGACAGACGAATTTTGGTCTTCAGAAATTCAAACTTTGGAATAAGTCTGAAAGAGGTCTCTCTGATAGATGAACTTTGGTTTATGAAAATTTGAATTTTGAAAAGAAGAACTCTTGTGCCTTATTGAGTTCCTCACCAACAGACAAATTTTGGGCACAAAAATTTGAATTTTGAATGTACTGTAGCAATATGGAATAGTTGTTCACACTTATCAGAAGAACTTTAACCTTGAAAATTCATATATTCTAACATGGAAATATTTGTCAAAGATGAAAATTTGAATTTTGCCTTTGAATAGAAGAACATCGAAGTTTAATGTTAAAGTCTTTAACTTATGGTTTCTGTGAAATTCGTCTGTTGACACCCCAAAATTCGAACTTCGGATGTTAGATGCATTAAATGCGGTTGGTGAATAGATAGTTTTACAGAGTAACTGTTAGGTAACGTCTCTAATGGTTAGATCTTGTCTCTAATGTATAGTTAAGACAAAAATCTATAAATAGAATTTCATTTGAAGGTATGGGTAACATTTTAACATTGTATATACTGAAACTCTATCAAATTCTTCAGTCAAAACCTTCTACTCTCACATACTTCATACATTGTACTTCAATTGTCATACAAACTCTAAATTAGAGAGTTTATCTTGTAAACAATCTTATCTTCATCTAAAAGAAAGATTTTCTTGTGAAGGGACTTCAGAAGGGATTTGGAAAGCACTTAGCAAGAGTACAGAGAGTGAAGCTGTAAGCTCTTGGAACAAAGCATAAAGTTGTACTATGACATTGCAAGAAGTCCAGCGAATTCTTGCAAGATAGTGAAAAATCTCAAGTGGTAGCTTGAAGATTGGACGTAGGTCAAGGAAAAGAGACTGAACCAGGATAAATCTCTGTGTCTTCTCTTCCTTTACCTTGCTTACTACTTTGTTATATTTTGCACTCTATTTTTTTGCTACTCTTGCTTTCACTGCTCTCTTATGTTTTTGCAAAAAATTTCAATCTTCCCAATTCACCCCCTCTTGGGAAGTCAGCAGACCTAACACTAATAGCCACCCATGAGCAATTGGCATGCCAATACCATTTCTACAGGTTATAAGAGACATGAGGAACATGTCCAAGAAGGTTCTAGCCTGAAGAGACCACTTCTCTAAGTTTTGACCTCCTTGAACTCCAACTCAAACTAATGGACTATGTGCCCATTTCATAAACCAAGAGCCCAAGACCCACACGAGGCTTATAACTAGACATACAGATCTAAGGTAGGGTAGGGACATCAACCATAGGACCAATACCAACTAACATTTGAGATGGGTACATCTCATAACATACATAAGATCTTGCCAACATTTTATACAACACTAATAGGGTTTAAGCCTATCAATACCAGTTAGGCCACTCAATGCATCCAAAAAGGGATCAATAATGAACACAAAACATTTAGATCCCAAATTATATCAATCCATAAATCCCTACATAAAATAGTGGTACTTTAATGGAAATAATAGAAAATTAACAGCATGGGGAAACATAATCTCTGGCACCCACAAGTGCACTCTCAGTCCTCCTTGCCCAAGCCCTCTTTGTCCTTGCTAAAGCTAGATTCTTCACCTGGAAATTAGTCATGGGGTGAGACAACTAGGGGTAAACACATACATGCACATATTCATGCTTTTATATTAGTAACAATTATAATTCATCACCAATGCAATATGCATGATATGCAGACACCAATCTCATCAATACACGACTAGAACCATGAGCTAAGCACCATGACAAGGTAACCTCAACCAGTGGCCCCCTTCCAATGACCCGTGACAGCCGATTTCGGGGTCACCACCCAGCTCTTCTTACAATGGTCATGACCCGGCCAAAGGCCATTACACCAAATGTTAGACCATGGCACTCCTTATCTTGAACCACTCAAATTGGTGGCTATTTAAAGAAGGTGCACCTCAATTCACAGCCACTTGAGTCTCCCAGCCATAGGACAACTATTTAGTGACTAGAATATACATACACAAGTTGCACCACCTGAACACAAGAGCTCGTGTGCTATTTAGCAGATTGGCATACCACGTTGTATATAGAGCATCGTCACCCAAACCATATGTCCTAACAATGTACATAATATGACAATGCCTAATGTATGCTAACATGTCAACATATATCACTTTCAAATGTGCTAGCATGCCATATGAAGGTATACAATACATCATGGGATGCATAATCATCATTCCATATCATCAGTCATTACCATTCACACATATCATAATCATTAACGTCATATTACCATTTCATCATATAATGAGGTAGGGATAGATACTTACTAGCCGTGTAGTTGCACATATCATGATATGAAAATGATCAACCTTAATCAAGCTATAAGACATATCATGATATGAAAAGGCAAAACATATATGTGGAAAGCATGCATATCATGATATGAAAATAACTAAACATATATCACACACAAATAGGAAACCCTCGTTACCTTAATGTTAAACCCACTCGACACCTCGGTAGGCCAAATGGAGCAACCACCATCAATCCAATGCTTTAGAATTATGATTCGGAGCCAAGAGACCACAATCAAGTTATAGGATAACCCATATAACATCAATTCCTCATTACCATCATAATTCCTCAACCTTAACATATAAATATTTATCAATTCTAGCATATCCCAAATGGAAAATGGTGCTTCATTAAGCAAACTCAAGCAACAAAACACTCTAAACAACTCTTAGAATTATAATCATACTTTCCCAAGTTTGGATTCCCAAATATGTCAACATTTGAGGGTTTGGATTTGGGAGATATACCACTTAAACATCATGAAACCAACACCCAATCCATAGAAACATCCAACAACACCTTTAGATCATATTTATACACAATTTAATCGGTGAAAACTCACCTAAATCGGAACCCTAACCAAATCTGTGAAAAATCTTCAATGAAACTTGAAGAAAAACGCTAAGGGAGGTTAAAAGATGACTTACTAACAAGATTTGAGCTCTAAAATGCCAGAAATTGAACTCCTAAGGTTGAGAGGATCAAACCCTAGCAGAGAAATCCTTCCTCCCTCCGTTTCTCTTTTCATTCGCGTTTGATTCCAAGTTTTGATTTAACTTGGTTCGGACATGCTTGCCGCGGAGTCAGTTATGTTGGCCGTGGCGTCAATGTTCTCTGTTTCTTTGTGGGCGCGGCACTACTGTTCCTCGCCATGATGCCAGTATCCTCTGTCTCCTCTCTTTAAGTTGCTCCATTTTTATCCTTCCTTGAGTCCTAACACTTCCGGTCCTATATCAATCAATAAAGTCCTTCTTAAAATGATGCACATGGTCATTACATATCTCAAACGTGGTGGGCAAGTATAAAGAAAAAAGAAGCTTCGTTATGTTATTTTAATAATTTGTTATTAAAAAAACTGAACATGCAAATTTCTAATATATATTTACTTGATCATGAGCAAAATTTCTTTGATGTTGCATTGCACCCACGAAGTATAGAAAGTGCCAAACATTGGAAACTACCCGGGGAAGAGTTAGGAACAAGGACAAGGAGCGCTTGGTCAGGCTAGCTATATAAAATTTATCCCTGTATTTCTATTTTCAAAATTCTTCACCGAAAATTTTACCAATCAATTTTATATGTAAATTACATTTATCCACTTTGGGAGAGAAACATAATTTTACTAGTAATATATGCACATTTCTTATCTAACGACTAACATGCTGCAGTATTTTATTTTTTTGTTACATGTAATTCATGTTCACAGATATTCCTCGTGAATTAAAAAATAATATATTTTCTTCTTTTAAATAACTTATATTCTTAAACTCTTATAAATTTTTTAAACATAGCATAGCAGAGTAAAGATATATACAAAAAGATTTGATGATGATGATGATGATGATGAGAGCCTCTTGATTTTGAATAATGTGTGAATCCTGACTATTAGTTTTTTTTTTTATGGGGTTCTAGTGATATTTCTGGCCCACGGCAACTTTAAAAAATTGATTCTAATATTAAAAAATTTGGTTTTAAAAATCTTAAAAATTTACGGACCAGAGTTATCATCAAAATTTATACTAAATTTTAAGAAAGTATGACTAATTCTTTTTAGCAAATAAGTTTAAAGAATTCTAGAATAATCTAGAGACTGAAACAAGTACCAAATTTTTATGTTATTTATGAACTGATAAATGCTCTGCAAATTATGTTGGATGATAAGAAAATCAAAACTAACTTTCCAAAAAATCTTAGTAATTTTTACTACAATTCCATAATAAATGTCAAAAACTTTAATTTTTGGAAACAATCCTGATAACGAAGATTTTTTTTGTATATATAACGAAGATTTTTTAATATCTATATATATACATACATACATATTACTTTCCTTTCCTTTTTTTAAATACAAACTCCGTTGGCTTCTATCTAATATCTATATACCTCCATCTCCTCCCTCGCAAGAAGAGAGACGCTAGTGATGGCGAATGATACAAATCTGCCCCAAGAACTGTTGGAGGATATCCTATCAAGGCTTCCTTACAAATCATTGTCGCGATTCAGGTGCGTCTGCAAGTTCTGGTACTGTCTCTTAACTGGTCCCACTTTCGTACCCCCTCACCTCTCAACTTTCATCAAACATCACTCCTTCCCCGATACTAGTCTCATCCTCACATATCCTTATGATGCTCTCCACTTGCATCACTTCAAAATCCTTTCCCTCACAGCCAATGATTCTTCTGCCGTTGATACCTTAATGCCCAAACTCGACTTCTTTGCAAGACCATTCCAAATTTCAGGCCACTGTAATGGTATACTGTGTTTGTCATTACTAGAATATTGTCTGGAGGTTATTCTGTACAACCCAGCGACAAGAGAATTCAAATGTCTTCCCGACTCGTTTAAGGAAACAGATCATGCCAATCCGTTAGATGTTGGAATGGGGTATGATTCTCGGAGCGATGATTATAAGGTTGTAAGGATATGGTACAGTCTTGAGCATATTACAAGGATTGTGGACGTGTATTTCTCTGAACAATGATTCTTGGACAAGACTGCACAATAGCAATGTTAATGATTTTGTATTTTATCCTTGGAATAGTTTTGCTTTGTTCTTTAAAGGAACTTATTACTGGTGGGGTTTCAGTCGGACAGATACTTCCTCAACGATCCTGGGATTGAATATGGGAAACGAGGTTTTCTACCAGGTGCCAGTTCCACATAACGCAATTATCAGGGAGCGTAATCATAAACGTCTACTTGTGTGGAAAGAATCAATCTCTTTGATTTGCTATTCTGGTTTTGGTTCGGAAAGATCGTTTGACATATGGGTGATGGATGGATTTGGCACTAAGGCTTCATGGACCAAAATGCACACCATAACATGCCTATCACTTTGGCAAAAACCGTTAGTTTTCTGGAAAGGTAATGAGCTTCTTTTACATGTCAGCAGTGGAGAGATTAAGTCTTATAACGTTGAGACTCGAGATGAAGAATATTAAGATAGAGGGGAACCCAATATCACCCTTAGCTCGAGCTGTAAATTATGTGGCCACTCTTGTTTCAATCAAAGGGGTTAATTATATTACATGATGTAGATTTTTTTCTTTTCTATTTTTTTTTCTCGTTTCGTTTTTTGCTCTTCTTGCATTTTATCTTGTTTGATGAGGACTCCTAAACCTCCTGTTCAGTATTTGATACTCTTTAATGAAATAAAGCAATGAATGACTCATTCACTCATGTTCATTCATGTGGCTGTACAAATACATTCATATTTCCACACATAAGAATCTATATATCAAATAATCACATAGGAAGTTACCACCTATAAACAATATTTTGATTAATTTTATATTTCACTTGCATTGCGTTCCATTTTTTTATCTTCTTTCTATTATTTTTAATCCTATTATTTTTTATTATGTACGATATAATGTGAATCCTATAGTTTATCAAACTCCATGTGTCACATACCAAAATTTTGGTGTGACTAGCATGGAATTAATTAGAGATAATTCTCCATTGCATAAGTCTTATACACATGTAAACTCACATTTAAAACAAAAAAAATGTAATTATAAATCAAAGGATCATAATTAAACTTACTTATATATAGATATAAAAGTTTAACCACTTTGTAGAAATCTTGGTAGAATTTCCTCAGTAAATAGAAATTTTCTGAAAGTTGTACAACAGCATATTCCAATCAAAATGCAATAACTAGAGTACTGCTCCACAACAAAACATGTATCAACAAATCAAAAGATAATGATTCTATCTATAAGTTATATGGAGCAAATCTAAACTAAATACAAAAGATATTTCCTCCCCTGTTTTCGCACAGCAATAAAGGTATAGAGAAAAAAAATGTTGCAGCAAAATAAAGGGAATATACTCAGAGAAGAGGGGTGTCGTGGCAGCAATTTCAGAGAAGAAATATACTCAGCCACATTCATACACTCCACACAACAAACACCAAGAAGAAGAGAGGAGTTTACATCTACCAATTAATTTTTATCAGATTATTAGTTTATTTTCTCATTATTTATCATTCTATTTTAGAAATGCACTAATTTAGGGTCATTACATTCTTCCCCTTATAAAATTCGGTCCTCCAAGTTTTAAAAATCCACTGACCTTGAGTTTCAAACGAGTGAGGATACTTAGCTTGTATTTCGCTCCCAGTCTTCCATGTGGCTTCTTCTTGGGAGTGGTTGCGCACAACACCTTCACTGAAGCAATTTAATTTCTTTGAACCGTAATTTCTTTAATTGCCTATCTATTTTCAAAATTCTTCACCGAAAATTTTACCAATCAATTTTATATGTAAATTACATTTATCCACTTTGGGAGTGAAACATAATTTTATTAGTAATTTATGCACATTTCTTATCTAACATGCTGCAGTACTTTTTTCTTAGTTGCATGTAATTCACGTTCACTTATAAGATAAATGCTCATGAATTAAATAATAATATATTTTTCTTCTTTTAAATAACTTATATTTTTAAACTCTTGTAAATTTTTAAAACATAACAAAGCAAAGCAAAGATACGATGATAAATAGATAACCTGACAAAAAGATTTGATGATGATGAGAGCCCTCTTGATTTTGAATAATGTGTTAATTGTGACATTTAGCAAAGCAAAGATTTTTTTTAGGGGAAACAGTGATATTTTTAGGACACGGTAATTTTAAAAAATTGATTCTAATATTAAAAAATTAGTATAAAAAATCTTAAAAATTTAAGTGTCAGAGTTATCATCAAAATTTATGCTAAAGTTTAAGAACATAAGGTAATTCTTTTTTTAAAAAATAAGTTTAAAGAATTATAGAAATCTAGAGATGAAACAACTACCAAATTTCATTATCTTTTTTATGATCTGCAAATTTTGTTAGATAATAAGAAAATCAAAACTTTCTTAAAAATCTATAGTAATTTTGAGCAAAATTCAATAATAAATCTCATAAACCAAGCTTTTTTTTTTTTGGAAACAATCATGATTACGAAGATTTTTTAATATACATACATATATATATATATTACTTTCCTTTCTTTTTTTAAAAAAATATAAACTCCATTGGCTTCTATCTCTCCATCTCCTCCATTGCCTTGAAAAACTTGAAAATATATAGAAAAAACAAAAGAAACGCTAGGGATGGCGAACGATACAAATCTGCCCCAAGAACTGTTAGAGGATATACTATCAAGGCTTCCCTACAAATCACTGTCGCGATTCAGGTGCGCCTGCAAGTTCTGGTACTGTCTCTTAACTGGCCCCACTTTCGTACCCCCTCACCTCTCAATTTTCATCAAGCATCACTCCTCCCCCGATACTAGTCTCATCCTCAGCCTCTCATTTCCCATCACCCCATATCCAAATGTTGCTCTCCGCTTGCGAAACTGCAAATTCTTTTCCCTCTCAGCCAATGATTCTTCTGCCGTTGATACCTTAATGCCCAAACTCGACTTCTTTGCAAAAAAATTTGAAATTTCAGGTCACTGTAATGGCATACTGTGTTTGTCATCACTAGGCTATAAGTCTGTAGAGGTTATTCTGTATAACCCAGCGACAGGAGAATTCAAATGTCTTCCCGACTCAATTGAGCAGACCGATCGTTCAACTCCTTTAGATGTTGGAATGGGGTATGATTCTCGGAGCGATGATTATAAGGTTGTAAGGATATGGTACAGTATTGAGCATATGACAAGGATTGTGGACGTGTATTCCTTGAACAACGATTCTTGGACAAGACTCCACATTAGCAATGTTAATGATTTTGTATTTTGTTATCGTAGTTTTGCTTTGTTCATTAAAGGAACTTATTACTGGTGGGGTTTCAGTCGGACAGACACTTCCTCAAGGATCCTCGGATTGAATATCGGAGATGAGGTTTTCCACAAGGTGCCTGTTCCACATAGCGCTATTGTCAGGGGAACTGATCATAAACATCTACTTGTGTGGCAATAATCAATCTCTTTGATTTGCTATTCTGGTTTTGGTTCGGAAAGATCGTTTGACATATGGGTGATGGATGGATTTGGCACTCAGGCTTCATGGACCAAAATGCACACCATAACATGCTTATCACGTTGGCCTAAACCGTTGGTTTTCTGGAAAGGTATTGAGCTTCTTTTGCAAGTGACTAGTGGAGAGATTAAGTCTTATAACGTTGATACTCAAGAGATGAAGAATATTAAGATAGAAGGGAACCCAATTCCACGCTTTGCTCAAGCTGTAAATGATAGAGTACGATTGAGGCATGAAACATTTAGAGTCCTTAGACATGGCAATGAGTTTGGAAAGAGCATGAAGCTCAATTATTTGAATCAAGCTTCAGCCTAAAAAAAAAAGAGATAGAAAGTATGAAAAATGCTTCCAATTCTATAAGCTAATGGTCCAAATCCAAAAGAAGCCCATTTGAGATATATAACTTGAAGACAGCATGTGCTTCTCATGTGACCATTAAAAGTGACGTTTTTATATGATTAATATTCAGGTCAAAAGTTTCCTATTTAAATTAGGCTACTTTTTGCTGATTTCTTTTTAAGTTTGTTTCACAATTTGAAAAAGGTGATAGGAGCCATCTTTGAAGAATTAATTCAGCACCTTATGTCCAGATTCATTGTATAATGAGGTGTCACCTTTTAGGAATATTTAATGCTTATTATTCCTAGGGATTCTTGGTAGCCTTTTCCATCTATAAATAGGCACCACTTTGTAAGGTTTTTGACACAACATGGATGAATGAATTTCTCTTTCAGCAACTTTGCTGTTGTTTAGTGAGTTCTTTCTTGCTTATCCTTGAGTGCCAGAAAGAATGAGGACTTATCAAGGAGTGATGATCCTTGTGGCATCCCGGAGTTAGGATTCAAGAGACGGGTTCTCTTGGAGTCTATTTCCTTCGACCAACATTTTGTTTCAGTCTTCTTATTTTCGTCATTTCTATTCTTTAGTTTTATTTATTATTGTTCTTCACTGTTCTTGTGTTCATTTCATCTTTCCTTGAGTTGCACGATCCTTAACTCAAAGAAGGCTCTTAGGACGGGTTCCTAACGTGTCTCACATCATTTGGTATCAGAGCTTCGGATTGCAAATCAAGGTGTGTTTCTGTTGTTTCGTTTCATTTTTTTTTCCTTGCTATCCAGAAAATCATAGTACTGTTCATTTCACTGTTCATCACTGTTCATCCGTACACTCATCACTGTTCATTTGTACTGTTCATCATTTTCTTGTTGTCCAGATTTTTCTTTTCCCCAAAAATTATGCTTGCTGTCCAAATTTCTCATTTGTCTAGATTTGCCTAAAAAAATTGTTTTTGCTTTTATATAAAAAAAAAAGAATTGATTGATTGCTAAAAAAAAAGGAGGAAAGAATCATTTGCAGCCTGATTAAAAGAAAAAAAAATACAAGAAACAAAAAAAAATTGAGGTTGCTAAAGGCAAATTAAGGAGATCTTGTTTATTCCCAAAATTGAGTTCTTTCAATCAAGCGATCCTAATTGTTGCTACCTTTGAATTGCAAGTTTCCCTTTTGGTAATTGGGTATTGATCCTATATAATTTAATAGGTCTTTTTCTAATTTCAATCAAATCTTTGAAGGAAAAGAGAATTGATCTTTGAAAATTCATTCACAATCACCCATTTGAAGTGGTAAGATTCTATATTTATTTCCTCTTCAAAATTCTACTCTTCTAGTAAATTCTGTCTAAATCCTTTCAGCTTTATTTCCCTTATTTTATGTTGTCCTTTGTTTTAACACCATTTTCTTCCTTTATTGTATAATGTGCCACATCCTTCCTCTTGTTGTTTTGTGTTCTTTGTTGTCTAAATTTCCAATACTTTCTTTCTTTTCTTGGCTGGAAATTCTCTTCTTTTGCTGAAAACAGAAAATCCATCTTTGTTTGTTGGTCACCATCTTTTTAAACTCTTTCGAGAATTTGAATTTTTGGATCTTTGACTTTGAGATTGCCATTTAAAACATTACTTCTTGATTTATGCTTAGATTCAATTTTGCACTCTCATAGGAAGCAAGAGTGGGTGGTAAAAGGTAAGAGTGTAATTATATCATTTCTGGAAAAAGCCTTTAAAGTGTGCAAGACACGAGTGAATTTGCATCATTGTTGAGTGAAACACGTGAGAGAGTGTGCAAGGTCCTTTCTTTGTCTCTTATTCACTAACATTTTAGGTTTTAAGCATGGCTGGTGATGAATTTGATCTTAAAGTTTTAATGAGAGCTTTTAATGATCAAATCCAAAAGTTGAATGTGAAATTGGAGAGCATGCAATTTTCTTCATGCAAAAAGGATGTTAAATTGAACATCCCAAAATTTTGTGGAGAGAATGATCCTGATATGTACTTGGAGTAGGAAGGAAGAATTGAACAATGGTTTGAAGACTGCCAGTACTCTGAGTCCGAAAAAGTGAAATTAGCTACTCTTTACTTAGAAGGAAAATCCAAAGTTTGGTGGGAACGATTTGAAAGAAAGCACCTTCGTGAAGAGAAACAGTGTGATACTTGGAATAGCATGAAGCTCATTTTGAAGCAAAAGTATGCACCACACCACTACTTCTATGAGTATCTTCCAACTCGTAGAAAGGAGCAAACTTCTAAGGTACAAATTTCAGTTCCAAGTTCTAGTGATTCTCATTTGGAGCAAAAAGATCCAATGGAAGAGATATCTTCCTCAACATCTACAATAGTTGTTGAACCAAGAGAATCAACTACTCTTGAAGGTACCTCTAATTCTCAAAATCCTTGTGTTGATAATGTTTCTTATGACTTAGAGTATGATGTTCTTGAGAATCTTAAGGAGGAAAATGTTGATGGGATTGATCATGATCATTTACCATCTTTAGTGGAGACAACTGCTCTAGATATTACTAGTGAGGTGATAGAGAACTTTGTTGATAGTGGTGTACTTGTTTCTAGTAATACTCACATTGTTATGCCATTAGAAATTAGTTCTCATGGGTGTGATGAAGTTGAACATGTTGATATGGTGTTTGGGCATCCATGGTTATTTGATGATAGTTGTTCTTTTGAAGTACAGAAAGTCCATGAAATGTGTTGTATTCAATTCTATGAAAATCACAAGAAAATCAAAAGTGAACTTGAAAGGAAAAATAAATGTGAGAAGAATACGAGTGGTAAAAACAAGAGTGAAAAACAAGAGAGAAAAGAAAGAGTACAGAAAAATGAAAAAAGAGGAAAACAAATGAGTGAAAAGAAACTTGAGAGAAGAATGAAAAAGAGAAAGAAAAATAAAGAAAAGAGAAAAGAAAAAAGAGAGTTTGAGAAAAGATGAGAATAATGAGGAAAAAGCAATTATGAGTTGTTTGAGTAAAGGAGAGTTTAAGGTAGTTTCTTTACAACTCCTTCCTTCATATCTTCCATATGTTCCTTCTTTTCATCTTCTCCATCCTTCTTACTTTATCTCTGATTCTTATAATTTATTTAGTCCATCCATATGTTATGAATCCTCAATTCCTCTTGAATCTAATGTGAAAGAAAGTCAGTTTAATGATTTAGTGTCTTCTTTCTCTAGTTTATCCATCTATGTCACTTCATTACATTTTCATCACAGTGTTCTGCAAACTCAATTCATTTGTGAACTAGTTTCTACTAATTTCATGTTTTATATCTCATGTGTGTCTCATAAGTCATGTGTCTTTTTAGTTCTTTATTGGTTTCTTCCATCTCACTTTCATGAATCTTGTGTGTTCCATTTTCTATCCAGTAACCCATTCTCTTTTTATTCAATCCAACTGTGTGATACTTTGTTTTCATCCATATGTATTCTTCTTGTAAGCTATGCTCCATCCTTGTCTTGTCAATGTGCATCATCCATAGGTGTCAAATTTTTCCAAATTTTGAACCTAGCAAATAATGTGAAAATTTGCCTAGTTTTCATCCCATATGTTTACTCTACTATCTCAATTTTCCTTGAGTCTTATTGTGTTGAATTTGCCTCTAGTTCTTTGTTGTAGGTTATTATTGTAGATGTTATGGAGGGAAAATCCAGTTCTTATCTACAAATGCATGACAACAAGTCATATACAGTTCAAACTAATTGTCATTACAAGGTTTTTGATCCCGGAGATTGGTTTGGAATGCAAGATTGTAAAGATAAAACTTTAAAAGGGATAAATTTGTGGTCAAGAGTCATTATTACACCACAAGCTCAAGCAGGGGTTGAAGAGAAGAGGAATCAATTAGATTTGAAAAGTAAGTATACTCCCTATTTTTTAATTGTTCTTTTTAATCGTTCACTTTCTTTCTATATAGATTACGGAGATTCGAGGACGAATCATTTCGTGGAGGGAGGGAATGATAGAGTACGATTGAGGTATGAAACATTTGGAGTCCTTGGACATGACAATGAGCTTGGAAAGAGCATGAAGCCCAATTATTTGAATCAATCTGCAGCCTAAAAAAAAAAGAGATAGAAAGTATGAAAAATGCTTCCAATTATATAAGCTAATGGTTCAAGCCCAAAAGAAGCCCATTTGAGATATATAACTTGAAGACAGTATGTGCTTCTCATGTGACCATTAAAAGTGATGTTTTTATATGATTAATATTCAGGTCAAAAGTTTCCTATTTAAATTAGGCTACTTTTTGCTGATTTCTTTTTAAGTTTGTTTCCCAATTTGAAAAAGGTGATAGGAGCCATCTTTGGAGAATTAATTCAGCACCTTATGTCCAGATTCATTGTATAATGAGGTGTCACCTTTTAGGAATATTTAATGCTTATTATTCCTAGGGATTCTTGGTAGCCTTTTCCATCTATAAATAGGCACCACTTTGTAAGGTTTTTGACATAACATGGATGAATGAATTTCTCTTTCAACAACTTTGCTGTTGTTCAGTGAGTTCTTTCTTGCTTATCCTTGAGTTTTTTTTTGCTTATCCTTGAGTGCCAGAAAGAATGAGGACTTATCAAGGAGTAGTGATCCTTGTGGCGTCCCGGAGTTAGGATTCAAGAGACGGGTTCTCTTGGAGTCTATTTCCTTCGACCAACATTTTGTTTCAGTCTTCTTATTTTCATCATCTCTATTCTTTAGTTTTATTTATTATTGTTCTTCATTGTTCTTGTGTTCATTTCATCTTTCCTTGAGTTGCACGATCCTTAACTCAAAAAAGGCTCTTAGGACAGGTTTCTAACGTGTCTCCCATCAGTAAATTATGTGGCCACTCTTGTTTCAATCAAAGGGGATAATTACATTACATGATGTAGATTTTCTTCTTTTTCGTTTCGCCATTTGCTCTTCTTGCATTTTCTCTTGTTTGAAGAGGACTCAATCCGAATCCTCCCCTGTTCAGTATTTGATAGACTTTTAATGAAATAGAGCAATGAATGACTCATATTCACCTTTTTTTTATCTTTTGTTATTTTTTATTAAGTTCGATAATGTGAAACTTATAGTTTATCAAAACCCATGCTTCCACAGGTCTGTGTCGATCTTGTTTAAATAATAAAAGGTAATTATTTATTTGGTTACATGTAGTTCATGTTCACTCACTAAACAATGCTTATGAACTAAAATAAAAATAATATATTTTTTCTCTTCAATAATGTCTATTTTTAAAGTCTTGTAGGTTTTTTGAACAACACGAGATAAAATTAAAGACAGAGATAGATAGATAAACAGACAAAGATAGGCGATGAAGATAAAAAGCATAGGGTGTTTTATCTTGGAAGATATCTTCTGAAAAATAATTATTGCATTGATTATAATGGCAGACAGATATTCATACAGTATTTTGGTGTTTAAACTTTTTTTGATCTTATTGACAAATAACTTCTTTGTATACACCCTATCCCACAGAGGTTTTGTTTTTCCTAAACGGCATATTGTTCGAGTGCAAATAGCATTTAATTTTATTTTTTTTTACGATTTTGTCTTGGAAGATTGTGGCACCTCATCTACCAATTAAGATTGAAGAGACTTTAGTGGATATGCTTGATTGTGCTGATATTTCGTTGTGATTTTTTCCCCCTTCACATTCACATCAATGTAAGAAGTTCTAGAAGGGGATATGCTGAGTATGAACTTTATTGGATTCAATTAAGGCGATGCATTTCAAATGCCACCACATACCAAAAAGGTTGTGTGGAAAAGATGTATATATCTTTACCAATTTTATATGGGCCTGACCCAAATTGAAATGGTCAAGGGAAGACAATGGTCTTGATTTTGAGATTTTATTTTAGAACTTTGACTTGATGATACGTATTGGACCACTTCAATTTAATATAGGAAATTTTGTTTTCATCATTCAATAGAAAACTTATAATATGCATTAAATGCACATACCTCTAACCTGTCAAATATATTTAATAATTGTTAGAATTAATTTCATTAAAAGATACCATGAGAGATAAGTAGCTTCTGTTGGCCTTCTTTTTTTTTTTTAATCACAAGAGTATATATATTTATATTGTCTAATTAAACTACAAGAAAACTGAAATTTTGGGATAGATTTTGTAATTAAACTACAAGAAAACTGAAATTTTGGGATAGATTTTGTGATAGAAATAATTCCATCTCAAAATCCATCATAAATCTGTCCCAAAATTTATCACAAAATATTTGTGACAGATTTTGGTGGAAATTTCATAAATCCATTATAAATTCTTCACAAAATCCGCCGCAAAAAATTTGCGACGAGCTAAAATGTGATGGACACAATCCGTCATAAAGCCAAAATCCGTCACAAATTTTACTTAATCCATTGCAAATTTTGGTGTCAAATTTCCAGTTTTTTTGCAATATAATACAAAGTTACCTACTGAACCCACAAATTAATTAGACATGCATGCATCTTGTATCATTCTCATTTTCCTTCTTGAAAACCTTATAAAACAAGCAAAATGTTTTCAATATTGATAACTTCTGCTTTTGATGATGGCCTTTTCATTGCAATTTTTTTGACCTTCTCAATTCTCCAACGCCACTGCTAGAAAGTGGAAACTGCCACCAACCTCAAGCACAAGTAGGCCCCAAGAGAGCATGAGAGAAAGTTGACTTGCAAGAACCTTTATTGCCCGCCGGAGATGGTGGTGGATGTCAGAGTTGGTTGCGAGGTCAACAGCGATGGCAGTTGCTATGTTACACTCAACCTCCCGTAGCTCTGCACTTTTGCCCACAACCACCTTCTCCATAATCTCGTTCTTTGTCCACTACTACAAATTTGGGAATAGTTGGCGTTTTTTTCAAATTTATTGGCGTTTTAAAAATGTCATCTATTAATGCGCTGATGAAAGTCTTTAAAATACAATGGCGTTTGAAAAACGCTAACATTTCTTCAGTATTTAGTTGGCGTTTATTGATAAACGCCAACTAAAGTGAACTACAACATTAAGAAACGTTGGCGTTTTTAAGTAAAACGCCAACTAAAGTCTCCATTTAGTTGGCGTTTATCAATAAACGCCAATTTTTCTTAAGGTTTTATTTGGCGTTTACAAACAAAATGCCAACTAAAGTCTGTTCAAAATGACTAAAACATTAAGAAACGTTGGCGTTTTTAACTAAAACGCCAACTAAAGTCTCACTTTAGTTGGCATTTATCAATAAACGCCAACGCTTTTTATGATTTTCCTTAGCGTTTACCATTAAACGCCAACGTTTTTTATCATTAATTTTTTTTATATTTTACTGTTACGCTACACAACCTACAGTTATTCATTATCAACCACATCCAATGAACCCAGAAATTGGAGTAAAATATAACAAGATGGAGTAATATATATTATTACATTTATAGTACCGGCCAGTGGAAATTCCAGTGATCAATTAAGAAGCAAACTAATTAAAAAAAGAAAAAAGAAAACCATGAATAAATTTCAGTTATTGACAACAGAATGTGCAGGAAGAAGCCAAGAATACAAGCAAAGGTGTTAGTATCTTTATGATTAAATGTCACTTGCATCACATAATGAGAGTGCCCCTCAAATATCTGAGTACAAACCCAGCCTTTCTCCCAATCCCAAAGCTTTTTGAGCATATATCAGCAGATGATGACAGCACGTAAGGAAGGGTAGGATGAACTGCCACACACCTAATGTAATCTGTATGTGCCTCAAAAACTTTAACTTTATCCATTGTGTTGTAATTATATGCTCCAGCAACCACCCACTGTTTGCGTGCAACAAATTTGGCCGACCTAACTGCAAAATCATGCTGTACTTCAGCTCCATTGTGGTATATATTTTGAGTTATAATAATAGTGAGAAAAGATACACTTTCAAACAATTTTGGCAGTACAGGTAAAAATTGGTTTGCTAAAGAAAAAACAAGGATCATGTACCTGGTAACTCAGTAACCTCAAAAGACTTGGCCAAGGAAATGGTGAAAACAAACATGGGGTATCCAGAGCCATAGTTATGAATTTCACAATTCTAATCTGTCAGTTTGAATAGAAGAATGCAAAAGGCACACAAGAAAATTTATTCCACTGATCTCAATTAAAAAATTTTCAGGTACCTGAGATTGGGAGTTCCAAATACAGACAGTTCCTGAGTATAAACTTGCCAGAATCCTGTGGTAGCCATGACAAAATCACACATTTCAGCAAAATAGCCAACGATAAACTATTTACCAATCCTATGTCATCAGTAACCCTGTTGACAAATTCCATGACTAATATTGATATAATTCTCACAGATGCCACACAGTAGAAATAATCAAATTAAGAAAGCAACTATAGAATTTTAAATTGCAGCATGGTTAAATTTACCTCTCTATTCATAGGCACTTATCAAGGACGAAGTTACACCACTCTTCGATGAGTTCCTCTATTTGCGTATTAGAGTACTCGGAATAAGAGGTGTCAGGGAAGTACTGTAAATTAAAAAATTATAAATAAGCGAAAATGGCAAAATTTTATAAGCCTTAATGTAAATATAAAATTACATACCGTGTCTAGGATTATACTATGACCATGTGTGATGATATCCTTCATGAATAACATCACATAGTATCCACAGTCATTATCATTTGGTTGTTTTGGACACTAAAGAGGAAACTTATATTAATTATACAATACAGAAATATTAATCTCAACAATTGTTGATTAAATATAAATTTATACATATCCGTATCTTCTGCCATTTATATAATGAGGAAGCTAAGGGTTTTACCATTTTGCCCTTATGATTATCTCTACAACCCCGGCCCGCTCGAAATATTGACACAGCACTGTTTAACCATAAAATATAAAAAATGTTAGATTGAGCAAAACCTAGCTAATTTGAATTATTACATATAAGTATGGATCATTAAAAACATGAAAAATAAATCTAGGTTCCTTACTTATTAATTATCCCCATCATTTGTTCGCGAAGTTCTGGATCATAATTCAAAGGATCCAAAAAATAGATAGTTGGCTCCAATGGATTGATTGCAATTAACATCCAGTGTCCACTATGAAAAAATAACCAGTGTCATTAGGAAATTATTATTCAGCAGATGAAGTCAAATACATTAAATCTTGAGAATTTACTTACACATTATGATACGGAACCAAGAATAAGACATCTTTGTCAGCCCTTGCAGTGAATGCATCCGCAATTAACTGCTGCTGTTCAGTAATCTTACTATCCGGCAATTTTGAAGCGTAAGCAGCAACCTCTTCAGGATGGATGAATATAAATTTATTTGTAAGATTGCAAGGCTTCAAAAATGTCTCATACAGGTATCTAAAGTTTAGAAACAAAATAAAAAGCAACATAGGTTAATATGAAGGCCTAAATTGAAAAAAATTAAAACAAATAGATTAATATCAAGTACCTTATGTACAAGTTAACATTCGCAACCCCAATCCACTTCCGATGGATGATGTAATCAACAATTTCAGTGTTGATACTTTCAAATACTACCTTATTATAAATGTTCTTGGCAAATTTCACACGTTTTTCGATTTTGCCCTTAAGCGAATGTGGTAGAAACTTGACAATTATCCTTCGAAAGGTGTCTGGAACTGGATGCCTGGGCGGCTGCATGAGTGGTAGAGCTACTGATTCCTTCGAATGTCCTGACTCTCCGACCTTACTCTTCCCCTTCAACTAAGCAACAAAGTGGGAAATTTTGAGATTAACCACCTTAATATACACATAACAATAGTATATGTCTATAGGTCCTCTAATATGAACCTTTGAATGTAGTGGCTCATTCAAGACATCTAGTATCAAGTTAGTATACTGTCAAGTAACATACCTTTACTAATAGAGCAGCAGTGATGAGGTGTGCGGGCCATGCTATGAAGCTGCCCAATGCCATTCCTATTGTTTCCATATCCCCCGCAGGAACAGGCAACCTGGTACCCTCCTCCCTAACTACCTCAATCGACACTTTTAGATGATTTGCAGGTACGGGTGCATTGTGAAGCATCTCTTCAGGGCTATTATGCACATGCTCCTCCGCAACCACACGTCGATTAGGTGTTTCTAACCATAGCTGGCAATATGATTGACCCTGTTCCAATCAATGCATTAGAACTCAACCATTTATTAGGGGTAAAAAAAAAAGTTATCTTTTAACTTGTTCATGATAGCAATTACCTGGGGGAGATCGTGAGGGGTAACAGTACAACTATCTTTGGCACTAGCCGACACTGGTGGTGTCCCTTGCGTTCCCTGTAGTTGAAGCACCATGTTCGTCAATTCAGCTAGTCGGAGCTGCATCTCAGATTGAGTCTGATGTTGTTCCTGAACAATAGCCTCCAATCGGGTAACCTTTGCAGCATCTGATAATGATCGAGGCCCAAAAAAGGCTTTGTGTGTCACACCAAACCCTGTACCCCTAACACGACCAGGATACTCAGGGACCCCCAGTGCCTTACCAAGTATGTCCTGCCCAACGCTCTCCTGCTCACTAGCTTGAGGCATCGAATTAGAGAGTTCATTATGTGGAAGAAAGAGAAACAAAATATAAATTTTGCAACTAAATAATAAGTATTTGAAAATATATATGAAAATAAAATATGTAATACAATAATACTAACTATTGACTCGGCAACTTTCCGAACGTTGTCATTGTCAATTATCCCATCCTTGTTCTTGCGAGATTCTATCCATAGCTCATGGCGTTCGATTTCCCTCCCTTCTGACCCCTCCTTTGATTGCTATGTTTGATCACAAATAAGCAAATGTATCAGTATTTGAACATAAGTGTCATTCATAGAAAAATCAACTATCAAACCACATACCATCTTAACCTCTATACCATGGTATCCTTGACGACCCCCTCTATATGGGTATTGCTGCTTCTTGGCTCTGTCACTATTGGCTTGGCTTAATTTCTGAAAAGTTATGCAGAATATTAGTTTTAGTGTAACAAAAACTAAGATAAAGTACATATGATTAGGTTTATGTCCACCAAAAAAGTCGCAATAAGAATATTCAATGAAATGACATACTATGTTAATAATGCACACAACAAAGCAGACTTTTATTCAATGACTAAATATATGTACTATAATTAATTTAAGACCAACAATGACAGAAATGGGTTACCTGAAAAGATTCTTCACGACGCCTAGCAACAAAAGCATCCCAGTGTTCCTGTGTAATGTACAACTCAAACAACCGAGGCGGATGAACAGCAAAGTTGCCAGCTGCATCTCTCAAGAAGAATCTAGTGAGAATGGATCGAAAATTTCAGAGTGCGACACCAGCCTTTATATATATATGTGTCTCCTGTGACTATTATTGATGTCAAAAGTAGACTGCAACATGCATTACCGAAAAGAATTATTATCTGTATATATGTACACACATTATAATCAAATGACATACTATATTATTACCTCTATATCTTCAAAAATACTATTCTTCACAGGATCAGGGACTTTCCTCCAATCCCTGTGAGGATGGGAGATTGGAACCTTCAACTTCACAGCTACCCTAATATAACTGCTCAATTTTTGTCCACCCTTTTGTATTGGATTGCCTTTGCGATTCCATTCGACATGAATCTTTTGGCCAGTGTGTCGGGCGTGTATCACCTCTTTCAACACAGTCAAGCCACGCTGTTGCTGTTTGATATATTTCTGTAGCTCTTCTTGACCTTCATCAGCACCACGATCATGATCATGAGCAGAAGGGGATGCCATTTACCTATAATAAAATTCCAACAAACATGTAAGATATCAAAGAAGGAAAAAAAATTTAAAGCAAATACAACACATAAAAAAAACTAATAAAACATCAAAAATTTATACATGTCGAAGGAAATAAAATTCAAACTAAGGCAAACAATAAAAAATTTTCGATAATTCAAACCTTTTCCTCTTTCTTTTCAGATGTTCACTAATCCGTCCCCTCTTCCAAATCCAAGTACCTTCTTGATGGTCATCTCTCACATAAAGGGTATCATCTCCACCAGGATCAGTATCAAGTGATGTCCCATGGAAAGGATCATCCTCAATGCACGCACCTTGATAGTCTTGACCATCATCTAAGGTGTCAATTATTTTGTTCGTTAGCATAACAATTGACCACTTCTTATTAGCAGGATCAGTGACAAAAAACACTTGTTGGGCTTGGGATGCTAAAATAAAAGGTTCATCTTTATACCCCACCCTATTCAGATCCACTTGAATGAACCCTGAATCATCAACTTGGAGGCCGTTGTTGTTGTCAACCCATTTACAACTGAAGACAGGTACCCGGAATGAGATGTAGTCCAATTCCCATATGTGCTCAATTACCCCAAAGTATGACATGGGTGCAAAAATGGGGTTTTTGTCTTTAACACTAGATATATGCATTGATTGAGCTATAAGGGTTATCCCACTATTTTGCATTATACTCTTATTATCTTACTCTTTTGTATAGAACGTGTACCCATTGATAAGATAACCAGTGTAAGATCGTACATACATGCTTGGACCCATAGCTAACTATTTCAACCTGATCGAAACTGAACTAGAAGTCCTCTCCAACTCTGTGAGGATGTGATCACGCAACCAATGTATAAAAAGTCGATTATGTTCTTTTGATATCCAACTCTCATTCTTATTAGGGTTCAAGGTTCTAATTCTCTCCTTGTGCATTTCCACATATTCATCAACCTCATCCGAGTTGTGCAAGACATACAGGTGAGCTTGCTCCCACTGTATCCTAGAGATACTAACTATTTCACTTCCCCGAATCCCTTCACCACTTGTTCTACCCAAGTGACGAGACCTTGGAAGCCCAATGTTATCAACACTCAATAAGTATTCAGTACAAAATTCAACAGCTTCTTCGGCTATGTACCTTTCAACAATACATCCCTCTGGTCTACTTCGATTTTTCACATACCCTTTCAATATCTTCATGTAATGCTCAATCGGGTACATCCATCTCATATACGCTGGGCCACACATTTGTGTTTCCCTAACTAGGTGTACTATTAGGTGAACCATCATGTCAAAGAATGAAGGTGGGAAATACATCTCAAGCTCACACAAAGTGACAACAATTTGTCTTTGCAATGTGGGCAACTTCCTAGGGTCAATGACTTTGCTGCCAATAGCCTTGAAAAAGAAACATAGTTTCGTGATTGTCCCTCGCACCTTTCTCGGCAATATGGATCGTATACCCACCGGCATCATATGCTCCATCAAAACATGACAATCATGAGACTTTAGACCCTTCAACTTCAAGTCTTTCATAGATACAAGGTTCTTGATATTTGATGAGTACCCCTCCGGAACTTTAACTCCATCAAGGAATTCACAAAGAGATACTTTTTCTTTTCTAGATAAAGTATAAGCAGCTGGTGGAAGATAAGTACGCCGTTTGTCCTTGATCGGTGCCAATTCTCCTCTAATTCCCATAGCAACCAAATCCAGTCTCGCCTTCTTACCATCTTTGGTCTTTCCCTTCACATTGAGTAACGTACCAATAATGCTATCATATACATTTTTTTCTATGTGCATCACATCAAGGAAGTGCCTCACATACAAGGACTTCCAATATGGCAAATCAAAGAAAATTGACCTTTTCTTCCACCAACTTGTCCTAAGGTGTCTGGCAAAAGGTTTCCCAAAGTTGTTAGTCAAATGTTGTACCTTTCCAAACAGGTCCTCACCGCTTAACGGAACAGGTTCTCTTCCGTCTTCTATATTCCCATTAAATGCTTTTCTCCACCCTCTATAATGATGTCCCTGATGCAAAAATCTCCGATGCCCGAGAAAGACAAATTTCCCACCATGCTCCAACCGAATCGATTGTGTGCCTTCTTCACATATAGGGCAACCAAATTCTCCTTTGATACTATATCCAGACAAATTCCCATACGCTGGAAAATCATTAATTGTACCAAATAGCATAGCTCTCAAATTGAATGGTTCCTTCATATACCCATCATACACCTCTACACCACTCTCCCATAATAGCTTCAAGTCATCAATTAGTGGAGCCAAGTATACATCTATATCATTTCTGGGTTGTTTAGGTCCAGAAATTAACAAAGACAACATCATGAGTTTTCGCTTCATGCATAGCCATGTACTGTGTGTACTACTTTACATACCATGCGGGTTCATTCCATCAGTAAATAATGCAAGACGTAGGTTTCTAGCTTCTGCCCCGAAATCTTCATAGTCACGATCAATTAATTTCCATTGTGGAGAATCTGCAAGATGTCTAAGCTTCTCATCTTTAATTCTATCATCTGCATGCCAGGTCAAGAGCTTCGCATTCTCCACACTGTTGTACATGCGTCTAAATCTAGGTATGATGGGAAAATACCAAACTACCTTCACTGGACTCGATTCTTTCTTCTTATAACGTTGGGCATTGCATTTAGGACACTTGTCTAATGATGCAAATTCCTTCCGAAATAAGATGCAATCGTTAGGACAAGCATGTATCCTCTCATAGCTCATCCCTATAAAGCTTAACATTCGTTTAGCCTCATATGTTCGGCTAGGAAGCTCATTATCCTCTGGCAGCATATCCTTCAAAAGTGCAAGCAATTCTGTGAAGCTCTTATCACTCCATCCATTGCCTGCTTTCAAGTTGTATAGCTTCAACACAGCTGACAATATCATGAACTTAATGCATCCAGAGTACAATGGTTTTTCTGCATCCCTCTTCAACCTATCAAACATCCCCGGACAATCCTTAAGTTCATCCTCAATCACATTGGTCAGCTCTTCAAGACGATCAGCCTCAAGTGTGCTTGTGTCGAAATCATTCGATCTATAGCTCCCACTATACGTATTACTGCTATAATCATTATTCGTCTTACCATGCCTTGTCCATCGTGTGTAACTTCGATCAATTCCATTACAAATTAAATGTGATTCCAAGTCAGTTGCACTAACTAGCCTCCCATAGCAACACTTCAAGCAAGGGCATATAATTTTTTCAGGGTTATCAGCATGCTCAACTGCAAACCTAACAAACTCTTTCACTCCATCCCAATATTCCTGAGTCAAACGATTCACAGACATCCATTTCCGATCCATACTTTTATTAAGTTGTGTAACCTTTTATAACTTCTGTATAAATTTTGGCAGTGTTCTTCCCAAGTTGAGCCTCCCAATAATTCTACAATACAACACCAACTTACAGGTCATGTTATTTCATATGGATTAAATACCATAACCCCATGATTAATACATTAATATTCTTGCTACATAAAAAAAACTAGATTCATTAATTGTACTACAATTATTTGTTTTTCCTAACTTTACTTTCTGATTTATTAAAGCATATGTTACTTTTCAAGTCCTTAAATAGCAAAAGTATTCAACAACATAGACAAAAAAAGAGTTCCAATTATATGTTGCCAACCATCCAAATCAACTATCCATAGCTTTTCATTTACTAAATTATAATTTTGAAAGACAAACCGGCAGCATAACAACTAAAGAACCATAGCATTAACCACTTAGCAAAAATCACCTGACTTGGCTAACTAATACAAAACTTTAACATAAACATAATCAGGAAGCATACCTCAGACAAAGTAGATATCTGATGGGCTAGGACTACAAATTCTGTCAATATGAAACAAGCGCACCAATGACACCTTCATACAAGTGAAGCAACAAGTTAAATGAAGGTCAACCACAAAGTAGTTTGGTGGTGCGTCCACATATGCATGTATGAGTAAGGAAATATATATATATATATATAGTAAAATAACACTATTATTATAGAAAAAAATTAAAATAAAAACTATAAATCTAAAACATGTAAATTAAAATTAAACGGTCCAAATTCACCCAGAATGATGAGTATTGGGTACTCATACATAATCAAATTACCACTCATGGAGAAGCTCTCGGTGGTTCAATTTCTTTTAGCCCAATTAGGAACAGTTTGATACAGAATAGACATAATGGTCAACAAACAAAATCAAGATATATGGATTGTATTAAAAAAAAAAGCAAGATAATATGGTGGTTGATTGTATAGTATATTTGGGGATCCAGGTTTCGACATTTCTTCAATGAACTAATGAAGTCTTTGCCATCAAGCATTGAAAAGGAAAACAAATTACAATATGGGCAATGACTCATATATGAATTTGACAGAAACAGCCACGAATATGAGAGCGTCAGTGGGACAATATGGGGTTACCTCAAAGCTGGCCGCCGTTCGCTGTTGGGTTTGGGAGGGATTTCGAGTTCCTCTGAGAGAATAGAACTGGGCCTCTTTCACTCCATTCACCGTGACCGTTGACAGGGAGAGACGCTACGAGATCAAGCGATTTCAGGTTGAAGGGGATTTCAGAGGAACAATGCCGTGGCGGAAGAGAAAAGAGTGTAAACTTTCGACGCGTGGTGGCTGAAGAGCTGTGCCAGAACAGAGCTATGGCAGAGGAACAGCTTCAGAGCATGGTGGGAATGAAGACGGCACAATTCTGAGAAAATGCGATATAGGGTTTTGAGAAGAGATTTAAAACAACTTAGTTAGCGTTTAACTATTAAACGCTAACTAAATATAATATACATGGCGTTTATTATGTAAACGCCATCTAATATTCATAACTTAGATGGCGTTTATCACATAAACGCCATTTGAAATTTATACTTAGATGGCGTTTAAATATTAAACGGCAACTAAAAGTTTAAAAATAAATTAAAAAAAATTTCGGGTGGACCTTAGTTGGCGTTTATTTCATAAACGCCATCTAATAATTTATATTATTTTATTAATTTAGATAGTGCTTTTTTATAAACGCCATTTAAAGTCTAAAATTAGTTAGCGTTTATCATAAAACGCCAACTTTAGTTTTACATTATGACTGTAGATGGCGTTTAGAAATAAACGCTATCTAAAGTTTCAAAAATAGATGCCGTTTATTTTTTACACGCCATCTAAAACTGGACTTTAGTTGGCGTTTACAAAATAAACGCCAACTAATACGCTTGATTTGATTTTTATTGGCGTTTTTCTAAATAAACGCCAACTATTCAGTGCCAATAAATCCTGAATCTGGCGTAGTGGTCATAGCATTTTGAGAGATGCCTCTGGAGTCTATATTATCTTAATTTGAAGTTTGAATCAAAGTTTCCAAATTTTAATATACTTTTTTTGACAAATTTAATGCAATACCTTTTTTTTAAAGAATCAATATTGTTTAAAAAAATTTAATTTAATTAATTTGTGAGCATAAATTTACGATTTTATGAACATCAATTTTTATTTTAAAAAATAATACGAATTTCATCTAGAATTTGTTAAAAATTACAATCTTTTTTTTAAATATCGTTTTAGCGCACTGTCACATCCAAAAACAAAGTGAGGAAAATAGAACAAGGAATCCTTAATTACATTTCACAATAATGGATAGGTATGTTTTTGTAGGAATAACACTATCACATAATTATATAAGCACATGTTATGAGCAATATAAATGACAACAAAGTTAATAATTATAAACCACACAAGTAATATAACATATAAATATATATAAACAAGAAGCAACACTATTATCCTATCTTACATAATGACTTGCAACATATTAAACTCTGCATTAACATTAAAATGTAGCTGCGACATCCAAAAATCCAAACATAGCATAAATTCAATTCTCCAAAAAAAATTCCAATTTCCCACGTTGATCATTTTCGTACCATTACAGATTATCCTGCAAAGCATAAATCCAATTATCGTTTTCATACTACTCTCTCCGGTCCCATTTATAAGATGTTGTTTTAAAAATTTGCTTGGTCCTATTTATAAGGTGTTATTTTATTTTTTTATTTGAATTTCCTTCTTTACCCTTCATTTAATAACTTTTTCTGTCTCGTAAATTGTTTCATTCTTTAATTAGTAGGGGTAAGATTAAAAATTTATACGATTTTTTTATAAATTTAAGAGCATAATTATGTCTTCTTAATACCCCTATAATGAAAAATAATATCTTATAAATACGACCGGAGGGAGTATTACATATTTATGCTCTTCTTCATTGGAACTCAATTATATTTTGGTTTAGATGTGTGCATTTTTCAAATGGGTGAGTTTTGGTTTCTGGCAAATACAAGGGTGTGATGACTAAAGTATATCATATATAAGCATTAGGTGTCAAGTTGTAAAATTATTTAATTTTTCTTAAACCACCTAAATTTAACATAAAATTATGTAGCATGATGATGGAAGTACTTTGGGATTGACTTTTCTATGAAAAGGTACAAATCAACGGAAGTACCTTGTAATTCGCTATACAGAATTTTGCAGCACAGCTGCACAGGACTTACCCAGCCATTATGAAATAAGGAGAAAGAAGAAGGAGAACTACTTTTTATGAAGCTTGCCCATTTTGCATTATGACCCTTTAATTTGATCAGTAATCATTGAGTGCTCACCTTGTATTTCATAATTAACTGGCAATCAAGTTAGTCTAATTATTCAGTAAAAATGTCATCTCTCAATATATTACTAAGCTCAACAGTTTATTTGTGCACATATTTCTAATAAATTGTTTATTGTCTCCATTTTGCATTATTTTGTGATATACCTACATTCATGCATCTTCCATATATTGGATTAACCGATGCCACATATTCCTGAAATATAATATAATAACATTTTTCTCTAGTAAAAATTTTTAAGTTTTACTATTTTGTAAAATAATAGTATTAAAACAAAATAAAAATCCTAAAACAATAATAGATGTGAAATGGAGGGAATAACTTATATGAAATTTTGATCAATGATCCAGCATTTTCCAAAAATGTTTTTGCTGCTTGTGAAATTCGTCACATCAGATGCTGAATATGCATGCCAACCTCAAGTTGTTACCCTTTTGCTTAAGCTTCTTTCATGAAATAATCACTTATTTTAAATAGCTTCTAACCAATGAAACCCTTTTCAAATGAAGTGTTATTCTTTCATGATTATAACCAAACACAAAATAACCTGATCGGAAGAAAAATTGCTCTATTCAGCTTCATAGCAATGGGCTAACTCAAGGGTGCTACTTAGCAGTCCAACTATAGTAGCAACTCCATTGAAGGCTGTCAACATGAGTAATTGGACCACTGTAAGAAGACATTCACTACAAAAAATTTGACTTTCAGCAGGAACAAAAGTCGTCGTTTAAAGATGAAATGTCACTGCCAAAAGTTTTCAACGGTGACATTTTTGTGGTCACCATATCGCCGTCACAAACCTCGTTGCTAAAAGTTTGGCGATGATAAAAACGTCGCCCCCCTAAAAGTAGACATTTAGTGGCGAAAAGAGTTGTCACTGAAAATATAAATTGTCACCGCCAAAGATTTTTCATTTGGCGACAACATTTAGTTGCCGCTGAAAATTTGTCATTTTGCGACAACATTTAGTCGCTGCTGAAAGTCGTTTGACCATACCATCATCATGTCAACCATTGGACCCCACTACGTCATCACTGCCATTGGACCACCGCGGCTGGCCGACCGCCACATCACCACCCACATCACCACCACCATGTCATATATTTGTTTCAAATATGCCTTCACCTAGGTTCAAACATATGACATCTTGCTTACAATGCCTTTGTATTTATTCTCTTGCTAATTGAGCTGAAATGCATCTGTAGTCTTTCTATGAGATATTAAATATATATTGTTTATCTACACACTAATACACACATATATATTTATAAATCAATATTATTATTAAAATATACACATATATTTTATTTTCAATTATTAATATCATTAAATATGTTATTTATATATATTTATATGAATATTTATATTATATTTTCTATTTTTAAATCTGAAACAATTTTTTTATAAATATATTTGTTTTCATTTGCCAAGAAAAAAATTTTTTTCCCAGCCAAATTTAAATTTATTTTTATTTTTAAACAATAATAATTATGTATATAAGGTTTATTATCCGTATGTATTAATATTATATTATTTTATTTTATGTTATATCATATCATATAATATATCATATATTATATTATTTAATAAGTTATATTATATATATATATGCTTAATATATATATAATATAATATAATAGAAAATTGTTAAAAAATCATTAAAATAAATATTGTAATTTTGATTGTCATATGATTTAAAAGAAAATGTAGTAAATTCAATATGTTATGATTCAGATAATAAAAAATGATTAAAAAGAGTGAGAGGATGAGAAAGAGAGAATTAGTCAATATTTATTTTCTAAATATTATTATTACTTATTTTTCAGGAAAATATATTAACAACACATAATCATTCTTTCTCTACGTGACATTACTTTATTAGACTTTTACATTATGTGAAAATATCAACACTACCAACACCCATAGGAGTTTGGGCTGAGAGTCTCAATCATAGCATGACAGATTATTTTCTTGGACTAACTATTGATAATCAGCTTAGTACATTATTACTTCATCAAAATTATTATTGGTAATAAATAACATTAATATTAATTTATATGTTAAATATATTAGAAATTAAATTAATCTAATAATAATTCCTCTAAATATAGGGTTGATCACATTAGATAATTAGCAATTAGTTTGTCTTCTTGGTTTTCCTTTATTAGAGTTATCAATCCCTTTATGAATTAAAAAAAATTATCCTAATAAGAATAACAAATTTCATTAATTAGAATAAGGAAAAGTAAAGATAAATATGAATTGAATTCAATCTTCAACATTTCAAATCTTTAATCTCCAATAGAGATAAAGTACTTTCAAAATCTTCAGAATATTTTACATGAAAAAATAGTAAAATACTTTATCTTTACACAAAAATACTAGATAATATTTACAATACAAAATATATATTAAACATCTAATTACTTATGATAAAAGTGTATAAATAAAACACAATTATTATTTTAATATGCTATTTATTAATTTTTAAAATGAAAAGAGCAAAAATTCAAAAAATTAACTTTGGCGGTGACATTAAAAAGTCACCACCGAAAATCTTACTTTCAACGGCAACATCAAAAAAGTCGCTGCCGAAAGTAAGACTTTCAGCAGTGACTAAAAACAATCATTGCTGAAAGTATGACTTTTGGCAGCGCCAAGGAAAAACCATTGCTAAAAATCCGTCTTTTGGTAGCAATAATGAAAGTCATCGTTGAAGGCTATTTTCAGCGATGACTTTTTTGCTGTCGTCGAAACACGGACTTTTAGCGATGACTTTTTCAGTCACCGCCAAAAAGTATACTTTCAATGACGATTTCAGTCGCCGTCGAAAGATGAACTTTCAGTGACGACTTTTTCAATCGCTGCCAAAAGTATACTTTTAGCAATAACCTTTTTTAATCACTGCTGAAAGACTGTCTTTCAGCAATGACATTTTTAGTCATCGTTAAAAGTGTACTTTCAGCGGTGACTTTTTTTTATCACCACCAAAAGTCGTCACTGAAAATCTATTTTTTTGTAGTGATTGGAGTTGTTTCAATTCCTATAACATATGAATGTAAATAACAAAAGTTACTAATTATAAAAGGCACTTCAATATAACATATAGATATAAACAATAAACAACATAGCTATATCTGTTTGCTTAAACATTAAAATGTAACTGCAACAACTTACTAAAATCCTACAAATTAGACCATTTAAGCAATATGAGGGCTTTTACAATATTTGCTAGTTGCTACTAAATCCAATTCTCAAAAACAATACACACACACACACACACACACACACACACACACACACACACATATATATAATAACATTCCAATTTCTCACGTTCACATTGTGGTACAGTGTCTCATGTTTATCAATAGTGGTAAGACATACTTTTCATCGTCAAAATGGCAAAACATCTTCCTGTAATAGAATAAATTTCATCAAAATAATGAAAAGTCAAGAAAAGAATTTACTAAATACAAAAATAAATTAAAATAATTTTAAGCAGACATTTAAATATGCACTTTTAGATTCTTTTGCATCATTGACATGTTGAGAATATTTTAATAATAATAGTAAACATGTGAATAGGTTGAAGTAATTATTTGACAATAAAATTGTAACAACCTACTTTCGAACACCTCTGTTCTTGACCAAATACCTCAAATACATCCAAACTTACTCAAACCACCCTAACTTTAACTCCCAGAACACCAAAATTAAACCATAAAAAACACTCAACAAGAACCAGAATAGAGCTGGGGTCGCGACATGCTAGAATACCACCGCGGCCTCGATACTCTCACGTTTCAGATTTATCAAAATAGAGGGTCTGGCATCATGACCTAGCCCTGGCGCCGTCGCACCCCATGTAAATACCATATCAGCAAAAACTCTAATTCCTAGGGTGAACTTTATGTTCCGACCTCAAATTGACTTGATTCCAACTCCTACAAGTCAGTCTCATCTCAATCTAGCCATAGACAGTAATTTTACTTGAATCCATCTCCGTATAACATTTTGACCATTTCTTGGCCAAAGCTCACAACTTAACACCTTCATTTACCATCAAAGGTAATTGGGCACTCAAAGACCTTTCATACAGGTCCTATTTTACTCAACCAATATGTCCAAGGAGGTTTTACCTCAGGAAAACCTCTCCTCTGAGAATTGATCCCCTTGAATCCCATCATCACACAATAGGCTATAAGCCCCAAACTCACATACCAGGCCTAAAACCACTTTGGGCTCCCTCATATAGCCATTCCAACACCAAACACCTGCTTCAAGCTTATACTACCAATCTCATTGATAACATCATTACACAATCATCACATATTATCACCTACACAACATCATCACTTCACCCAAACATGCATAACCACATACATCTCTGTATTTCCAAGATACATATACAAGCAACCAGATTATAACAACCTACTTGGCATAGTTTTACATAAACTAAGTTACAAACCACCAATTACACTTGATATTCCCGAATGTAGCGAAACCTACAACTCCTTAGTCTTTCGTCCAACTAGTACCAAAGTCCTCACCTTAAAGGTTAGTCATGGGAAGGGGTGTGAGATAAGAGCTCAATAACCGGGACAAACACACATATACTATAATATCATCAATACTACATACATATGCAAATGATGCAGTGCAATGCCAATGTCATGAGATGCATGTCTCCCTTCACATGGCTAGAACCACGAGCTGGCGTCATAATAAGATATTTCATATAAGTGATTCCCTTTCAACAGTCGATGAAGATTGATTTCGGGACATCACCAAGCTCACCTCACACTAATGCACCCGGCCAAAGGTAACACTAATGCTTGGTTTATGGTCTTCCTTCCCCTTTCCTATCTCAAATTGGTGGCGATTTAGGGAAGGTGCAGTCCACTGCCGGCCTTTCCTTCCTGGCCATATGAGGCAATTTAGCCTTAGAGATCCCATCCTTATCCTCCCTTATCATATATCATTATATCATATCATATCATATCATCATCACCACTTGATCACCGTATGCCTCACAATACCATGTGGTGATGTTCATGCTATATCATTATATAATCATCATCATCATCAGCATGCTTCACCATGTCATGCTATGAATTCCTGCAATGTCACATCATCATCATGATCATATTCATCATCATAATCATGCCATGAAATCACATTTACTACCATACTCATCATTATCATACATTTACATCATGGCATAACAACATATATTATCTTGTCTAACTATGTACATACCACGATATATAGAAAAACCATATATATATATAATGATATCGTGGTATGAATGGAGACATGCATATATATATTGACATAAAACACATATACAAACACCTGGTTACCTTGAGTGACCAGCACCATGAACACAGAGACTTAGGTAAGCCTCTGGAGCACCCATCACAAACTATATGCTTCCAATTAGTCAATCATCCACTACAACATCATATACCTTTAATTAACATAACACTCATAATACTAAAATCCATAATCTGCCTTCCAAGCTTTACCCAAAGTTCTAACAACATACACACATACCAATATACCCTAAACAACCATTCAAACACACACCAACACATGTAACTTCAGATTTTCACTTCTTTTCCCAAATTTCAACCTAGGGTTTTACTTAAACCCCTCACAATCCAACTAAAACTCAAATCCAAAGCTTCCTAACACTTCTACAACACCAAATCAAACATTTTAATTGGTGGATTCTTCCTCAACTTGAAACCTAACATACTCCCACCGATTTCCAACCCAAATCTGAAGAGAAAAGAGAGGAAAGGAAGTAAGATCAACTTATCCACCATTAATCAAGCTCCCTGGGTCCAGAAAACACCTCCCAAGGCCAAAAAATTGAAGCCCTAGCAGAGCTCTCTTCGATCTCCTTCCATTTTTTCTTCTTTATCTATCTAAAACCCTTCAGATTTAAAAGAATTTCTTGACTCTCACCGTGGCGCGAGTGCTCTTGATCTAGATATTTTTCAAGTTACTACAGGTGTCTCACTGCGGCAGCCTTGCACCTGATCATGGTGTGACCTTTCTCTGTTCCAAATATTGAACTTGTCCCATTTGATCCTTTCTCAGGTCCTGATTCCTTCTGTCCTACACACATTATCAAGTATACTTCGGCTAGCTTGAGACTAAGTCTGGGTTAATATAACAAGGGTTGTTACAAAAACTACATATTATTTAGCCTTATATTTGTTTATGCAAATGAATAAATAGTATTGTAATAATAGATGATGAAAAATACTATTTAACCAGGAAAAATTTTTCCATAAATATGTGTGTGAATTCCTCTTTGAAAGTCAACTAAAAGTAAAGCTAAAACACAAAAATGGCTAGGAGAATTCTAGAGAGCCAATAAAATCATTGTTGATGGTTTACTAAGACAACAAAAAAGGAAAGAAAAAAAAGCATTAATGACCACCATTAGTCAAAATCTTCATTTTCTTTCTTAGAATAATACTTTGATAGAGTCACTTAAGGATCACAACTTCCAACATATCAAAAGCAATATTAAAATATCATTGCAACAACATACAAAAAAAATGCAAACATCTAAACAAACACAAATACCATTTTGGCAACCCACTACATTCACCTTTATTATAAACTGAATGTTATAAAATATAAGCACACCAATATGTAATCGTGAAATAAATGTTTCACTCATACCATATTTCTTCTTCCCCAAACATAAAATAGGTATTCTTGATTTCATCATCACCAATGTCATACAACTCGTTCAGTTGAAACACAGTGCTATCATCCCTCCATTCTTTCCTTCTTTTCTTCTTTCTTGTGTCAAGGCAACCTATAAGATTGTCTTTGAACACATTGAATGGCTTATATTTCTCATCAAGGCTTCAATAGACTTTATAATGGCTCATCTATCTTGTAACAATCCTCATGATACTATCCTGAACTTAGTCTCAAGCTAATAAAAAGTTTACTTAATGATATGTGCAGGACCGAAGGACCAAGATTGGAGAAAAGATCAAAATGAGACAAATCAGAAAATAGAGATAGAGAAAGGTCACGTTGCAGTGAGGTACAGGGCCACCGCGCGAGACACTCATGATAATTCAAAAAATATCTGGACTGAGGGCTTTACGCCTTAGCGAACTTATTGTCTGCCACAGCGCGAGACCCTAAATTCTTATAAATTAGAAGTCATTCAGTCGGCCGAAAAAGAGAAAAATGAAGGGAGAAATGGAGGTGTTCTATTAGGGCTCCGATTTTTCGGCTTGGGGAGATGATTTTTGGACTTTATGAGCTTCAATCTTGGTTGTTAAATGATTCCTAACCTTCTTTCTTCTCTTTTCTCTTTGATTTTGGGTTGAAATCTGTGGGAGTATGTTGGATTTCTGTTGGGTTATGTTTCCACCGATTAAAATGTTTGGTTTGGTGTTGTATAAGTGTTATATAGTGTTAGAAAAGTTTGGGAATGAGTTTTGGTTGCACTGTAATAGGTCTGAGTGTAACCATAGGTTGGAAATTGTAGAGGGAATACGAAATTTGAAATGTATGAGCATAATTATGGTTAGGATATGTAATTAAGGCTTATTGAAATGTGTTAGTGTTATTGGAATAATGGGTTAAGCTTGGATGGTTGGATCATGAATTATGGTTAATGTGTGCAATATGCTAATTGAAGGTAAGATGATGTTGTAGTAGTTGATTGGCTAATTTGAGGCGTATAGTTCATGATGGATACTCCGGAGGCTTGCTCAAACCCCTGGGTACATGGTGTTAGTAATCCGAGATAACCAAGTGTTTGTTATATATGTGTTATATGTTAATATATATATATGTATATATGGATGTCTTCGTTCATACCATAATATTATTATGTGTGTGTGTATGGATTTCTATATATTGTGGTATGCACACAGCTAGACCAGGTATTTGTATATGATGATGATGAGTGTGACATTGTATATGTACATATGTGATTATGACATCCACATTTGATTGCATGCTAGCATGAGCATGATGGTGACTGTGATGATGAATATATATATTGTTAAAGGCATTTCAGCATGGCATGTACATCACCACCGATAAGCATTGTGAGATTTGGTTGATTGGGAGGTGGTGATAAAATGAGATATGATGATATATAATATAATGATATAATGAAAGTTCCCTGCCACTAAATCTTCTCCTATGATCAAGAGAGCCAGGTGGCAATGGACTATGATATGATATAATGATGATATGATTTGGTGATAGGATGAAATGTCCCTGCCACTAAATCCTCTCTTATGGCTAGGAGAGCTAGATGGTAGTGGATTGCACCTTCCTTAAATCACCACCAATTTATGGTGGTTTAGGGGAAGGAGAGTCATGATCTAATCACTAGTGTGACCTTTGGCTGGGTGCATTAGTATGAGGTGAGCTTGGTAATGTCCTGGAATCAGTCTTCACCAGCTGTTAGAAGAGAATCACCTACTGAAATGTCTTGTAATGACGCTAGCTCATGGTTCTAGCCGTGTTTGGGAGCGACATGCATTGCATGACACTTGGCATTACATGACATCATTTGTATATATTCGTGATATTGATGGTATTACATATATATGTGTGTTTATCCCAGTTACTGAAACATTATCTCACACCCCCCTCCATGACTAACATTTCAGGTGAAGACTTTGGTACTAGCTTAGAGAAGACTATGGAGTCATAGGCCTTTCCATATTTGGGAATCTTAAGTATGATTGGTAATTACAATTTAATTTATGTAATATAGTGCCAAGTAGGTTGTTATGCCTTGATGTATGTATGAGTGTCCTAGGAATATTGTTCGTATATTATATGTTAATAGGATGATTGTGACGATGATGTTTGAATGATATTGATGATTATGTGATGATATTGATGATGATGGATGATATATGAGATATTGATACGTATCATGGACGGTTTATAGGTGTGTGATGATGAGTTAGACCCCGATATGGGTCATTATTGTTAGAGCAAGCATCTGTGTGTCAGAATGATTGTATGAGTAAGCCTAAGGTGGTTTTGGGTATAGTATTTGTGTTTTAGGAACATAGCCCGTTATGTGGAATTGACGTTCAAGGGGGTCAAATTTCAAAGGAGAGGTTTCTTCAGGATGAAACCTTTCTGGACAAGTTTATTCAGCCATATAGGACCTATGTGAATGGTCATTTAGTGCCAAATTGCCTTTGGTATCAAATGGAGGTGGTAAGTTGTGAATTTTGGCCAAAAAGTGAATAAAACGGTGTTGGGTATCTAGAATCTCCATATGGATTTGAGTGAAATTGGTGTCCATGGTTAGATTAGAATGAGAGTGACCTGTAGGAGTTAGAACTAGGTCAATCAAAAATCAAAGCATGAAGTTATGTGCAGTGGAAATTCACCCTAAAAATCATCAGCAAAGTGTTAACATCATATCAAAAGGGGGCGTTGCGGCGCCATAAGCTAAGCTGCGGTGCCAAGTGGTTTTGTCTCTCCCAGGCCGCAGTTATACTGTAGCTTATCGCTACCCCACACTGTTCTGATGTCTTTTGGTGCAAGTTCAAGGTTTAATGGTTTGGAAGTTGAAATTTGGGGTGTGTTAGTTTTGTTTGGCCAATTTCCAAAATTTTTATTGAAAGAAGAAGGTTTGATGGTGTAAGATGTTACACATCTCTTATACAAATCCCACAGGCTCTCCTCCAATGATAAATCTTGCGAATTAGGTGGTAGCGCCACTTGATACGCCACTGGCCCAATTCACTCCAAGATTTGATAGGGACCCATATACCATGGAGTAAGCTTCTTTACTCAAATTGATCTCCTAACACTTGTAATAGGAGTGACCTTCAAAAAAAACATGGTCTTCAGTGTCAAACTCCAATGGTCTCCTCCTTTTATTTACATAACTCTTTTGCTAACTTTGGGCGGTCATAAGCTTTTGTTGAATACTTTCTATTTGCTAAGAGGTTTAATCCACAATGTCTGGGCCCAATAGACTCCTCTCAACAAGTTCAACCCAACACAATAGTGATTTGCATTTTCAACCATACAATACTTCATATGAAGCCATTTGCAAACTCGAGTGGTAATCGTTATTGTCGGCAAATTTGGCCAGTGGTAAGTATTGATCCCAATTGCCCTTATTCTCCAAAACACAAGCCCGTAGCATGTCTTCCAGTGTTTGAATCGTTCTATCAGTCTGCCTATCAGATTGAGGATGATAAGCAGTACTGAAATTCAGCTTCGTCCCCATGGCCTTTTAAAGAGACTTTCAAAACCTGGATGTAAACTGAGTATCTCTGTCTGACGTAATATTCATTGGAATCCTATGTAATCTCACAATTTTGTTTATATATAACTAGGTTAACTTTTCTATTGAAACTATCTCCCAAATCAGAAGGAAATGGGCTGATTTTGTCAATCTATCTACAATTACCCATATTGCATTATACCTTGAAGAGATCCTTAGTAATCCCAACACAAAATCTATGGAGATGCTATCCCATTTCTACTTAGGAATTTCTAGAGGTTGCAACGTACCTATTGGTAATTAGTGCTCAATTTTTACCCTTTGACAAATTAAACATTTTGCCACATACTCTGTGATGTCCTTGGCCATGCTTAGCCACCAATACCTTTTTTTAAGTCTTAGTACATCTTCGTGGTATCTGGGTGAATAGTGTACCTGCTCTTATAAGCTTTCTCCAGAATAATTTCTTGAAATCCTGTAACGTGTCTGAGCACGGTACTGGATGATAGCATCCTCTAGTATATCAAAGTCCTAGGTTTCTGCCATTTTAATTAATTCCCAAATACCTAAAAGATAGTTATTCTCCAACTAAGCATAGCAAAGGTTCCTCAACAAATCACTTGATATATTGATAGATCCCAATACTAGTACTCTAGGGTGTACATTGATGAATAACTTCATATCTCTCAGGCTTTCCAACAACTATTGTTCCCTCATTATCATCGTGGCTATATGGATCGACTTTCTGCTTAGCACATCTGCCACTACATTGGCCTTCCCAGGGTGATACTTGAGAGCAAATTCATAATCTTTCAGAAATTCTACCCATCTCCTTTGTCTCATGTTCAACTCTTTCTGATAAAAAAGATACTTCAAAATTTTATTATCACTAAATACCTCGAACTGAGCACCATATAGATGATGCCTTTATAATTTCAAGGCAAAAACTACAATCACTAGCTCAAGGTCATGAGTAAGATGGTTTTCTTCATAAAGTTTCAACTACCTTGAAGCATATTCCACAACTCTTGCCTGTTGCATTAATACACACCCTAAACCCTTCTTAGAGGTATCCGTATAATCTGTGAATGGCTTAATTAGGTTAAGGATAATTAGCACTGGGGTGGATGTTAAATGAACCTTCAGTTCTCGGAATACTCTCTCACACCTGTTATCCCAAATGAAAGATTGATGCTTGCAGGTGAGTTTAGTCAAGGGCATAACAAGATAAGAGAATCCCTTGATGAACCTCCGATAATAACCAACCAATCCTAGAAAGTTGCAAATTTCGGTCACTGATTGCGGTTTCTCCCAATTTAACACCGCTTCTAGTTTATAGGGTCCACCGTTACATCTTCTTCAGAAACCATGTGGCCTAAGAATCTCACCTCCCATAGCCAAAACTCGCATTTACTAAGTTTGGCATACAATTGGTGATTTTGTAACACTTGAAGCGGAGTGCATGCTCTTTCTCACTCTTAGAGTATATTAGAATATCATTGATGAATACCATCACAAACTTGTCTAATATCCTATTCATATAATTCATGAAAATTGTCAAGACGTTCGCCAAACCAAATGACATCACAAGGAATTCATAATGCCCATATCGAGTTTGAAAAGCTATTTTAGGTACATCTTCAGCATGCACAAGAAGTTAATGGTATCCCGATGTTGAATCAATTTTAGAGAAAATCAAAGCACCTGCTAATTGATCAATCAAATCATCGATTCAAGGTAAAGGATATTTGTTCTTAATTGTTACCCTATTTATCTGCTTGTAATCGATGCACAACCTAAGAGTAGAATCCTTCTTCTTAAGGAATAACACTGGAGCTCCCCAAGGTAAGACACTTAGTCTGATAAAAGGGGTTTCAACAAATCTTCAATCTGCTTCTTGAGTTCTTTTAATTCAAATGGTGCCATTTGATATAGAGCCTTAGAAATGGGACTTGTCCCAGGCACCAAATGGATGGAAAACTCCAACTCTTGTGGTGATGGTAAGCCTGTAATCTCTTCTAGAAATATATCAGGATATTCACATATAACTAGATACCTTTCTATACCTTCATTCTCATTAATGAAGAATCAAACTAGAAACCCTTGACACCCTTTCTGCAAGTACTTGTTGGCTTGGGCAAAGGACAGACAAACATTTTCATCCCCTTAGACACTAGTGATATTCATCGGCAATGATACAATCTTCCGAGCATAGTCCAGAATAGCACTGTTTTCCTCCAACCAATCCATCCCAATGATAACACCAGTCTCTTGCAATGGTAGATAGATTAAATCTAGTGTAGTGCTTTAATGTTCAAAATAAAGCACACAATTCAGACAAGCTTAAGCAATTTTTAATGAAATTCCTGTGGGTGTGGAAACTGACAATTCAAAAGGTAACTCCATTGCCACAATACCCAATCTCCGAGCTTAATCAAAAGATATAAAGGAATATGATGCACCAGAATCAAATAATAAATAAATAGAGACACTATTGAGTTCAAGTTTACCTCTAATCAAGTTAGGCGTTGCATCTGCTTCCTATCTGGTTATTGTGAAGACTCGTTTGGGCATCGTGGGCCTTCTCATTGCATCATCATGCCTTGGCCTTCTCATGTGTCCCGGTCTCCTGTAGTTATAGTAAATCAAACATGGTCCATCAATATGACTCATTCTACATTTTTGTACAGATTTGAGGTACTACCTGAACTGTATTTGATGGGGCTGAGTCTCTTCCTACAAATTTCCCTGTTGAAAAGCTAGAAATTTGGCCTCCTTCTGCATCATTAAGGCCAGAGGCAAGTAGTGTGCAAAGAATCTTTCTTTAAACTGTTCCTAGGTCATCGGAGCATTCATGGATTCAACACTTAGGAGAACACTCTTCTACCAACGCTTAGCTTTCTTCTCAAGTTTAAACGTTGCCAGTTGCACATTTTGTTCAGAGGTGCAATCCACCATGTCAAATATAGTCCCTAATTGATCGATCCATTCCTCAACCAATGCAGGGTCCATTGTACCTTCGAAAGCCAGGGGATTAAACTTTTGAACGTCTTTTAGTTGGGAGGAGATACCCCTTGTTTCAGTTCTTGGGGCTCTCTCAGGTTCCACTTCATTCTCGTTATCATCCTCTCTTGTATTCAAGTCAACATATATGCCGGTCTCTTCATTCACATTACCATACTCTTGATGGTTCAATTGTTCTTGCATCCTATTCAATGCTTCCCCTTAAGCATTTCCTCAATTACTGAAGCCTGCCAACATTTCATGCATTTGTCGCATCAAGTCACTATTACTTTGTCTTCCTTGGCGAGACATTCTCCTACACACAAGTAACAACATATTCAATTATATGTTCTAGACCAGTATTGCAGTGGGAATATACAAGCCTATACAATTGAAATTATGCCAAGTATTACCACAGGCAGAAACAATGGCATGAATCATTGCTCTAATACCAAAATGTAACACCCTACTCCAACTCACCTCCAATCTTAACAAATTTCTTCAAAAACTAATCAAACTAAACCAAAACATTTCAACTTTAACTCTCAAAACATCTGAACAATTGAAAAATGCCAGAAGGGCACCAAAATAGGCTGAGGCCATGGCCTGTTATAGTACCGCCGTAGCGCCCCATTGCTGATGCATATTAACAATTTCCAACTACCATGGTGAACTTCCGACGAGAATAACTTTATGGTCCGACCTCCGATTGGCCTGATTCCAACTCCTACAAGTCAATATTGTCTCAATCTATCCATAGACATAATTTTACTCCAATCTGACTCCGTATGGAGATTTTGGATACCTGACACCGTTTCGGCCACTTTTTAACCAAAACTCACCACTTACACTCTCCAATTGCCACCAGAGGCAATTTGGCCATTATAGACCATTCATACCAATCCTAATTGACTCAACCAATTTTTCTAAAGAGTTTCACCTCAAAGGAACCATTTCTTTGAGATTTGACCCCCCTTGAACCCTGAATTCACATAATAGGCTATATGTTAGTTCATGGGAAAAAAGGTGTAAGACAAAGTCTTAGTAACTGAGGACAACCACAGGAAATGCATATATACTAATCCATACAATCATGCACATGGTGCAATGTAATGCAAATGAATGGTATGCATGTTCTCCATCACATACGGCTAGAGCCACGAGTTATCATCATAACAGGACATTTCATATAGGTGACTCATTTCCAACAGTCAGTGAAAACTGATTCAGAGATATCACCAAGCTCACCTTATACTAGTGCATCTAGTCAAAGGTAACATTAATGCTTGGACTATAGCTCTTCTTCCCATTGACCACCACAAATTGGTGGTGATTTTAGGGAAGGTGTAGTCCACTACTATCTTTCTCTCCTAGCCATAGGAGAAGATTTAGCAACAGGAATCCCTTCCTTATTTCACCTATATCATATCTCATCATATCATATCATATCATATATCATCATCACCACCTGATCCATCATTTCCTCACAATGTCATGTGGTGATGTTCATGTCATATCATTATGTAATCATCATTATCATCATGTTTCTTAATGTCATGCAATAGACTCATGTAATGTCACATCATCATCATATATAATCATCATCATCTATTATAATGTCTAGCCTTATGCATACCATGATATGTAGAAAAACCATACACACACATAACAATTTCATATTATGAACAGAAACTTGCATATATATACATATATATACTAACATATAATACACATAATACAAACACTCAGTTACCTTAGCTTGTTAGTACCATACACATATGATTCCATAAGCTTCTCAAATCGTCCAACATGACTTGTACTCCTCTAGTCAACCAAACAACCTCTACAATATCATAATACTCCAATTAACATAATATACAACTTGACCAAAATCCATAAGTCAACCAATTATACTTAACTTATCATTCCATTAGCATAATCATGTTCCAATAAACCCCAAACAACTATCCAAACCTTATCCTATCGCATACAATTTGGATTTTCTAATCCCTCAAGTAATTCTAGCCTAGGGTTCCACTCAAACCCATCATAATGCTACCCAAAACTCAGACCTAAGCTTCATTAACATCAAATCACACTTTATTAATCTCATTTCATCCATTTTAATCGATTGATTTTGGCCAAAACCATAAACCTAACTATATATCTAAAAAATCTAACTCAAAACCGAAGAAAAATGGAGAGAGAGGATCAAGAACCACTTACCAACAATTTATCAAGCTCCAAGAGTCCAAAACTCACTCCCAAGGGTTGGCGCCCTCAGTTCACCTCCGTTTCTTTCTTCTTCGTTCATCTGATATGCTTCATATTTATAAAAATCCAAGGGTTGGCATTGTGGTGGTGGGTAAGTATGCCACGATGTGAGGCCCTATTGCTTGGAAAATTTCCTAAAGTTTCAGATTGTTTGTCGTGGCGCCACTATTACTCACCGCGGTGTGGAGCTCCCTTGTTTCATTTTTGACTTTTCCTCCATCCTAGTCTCTCTAGCTCTCCACATATCATCAATTATACTTCATTAGCTAAAGACTAAGTTAGAGATAATGTAATGAGAGTTATTACAACTTGAAGATAAAGATCTTAGATTTCTTGGCCATGGCTAGTCATAACACAACTTTGAGAGATAGAGCACAAATTTGGACAGAGAACTCTATCGCCACGAGCCAAAATTTATAGTCATGGCATTAATTCTCAATCAGAAGCAAGAATTTAGACAGAGAGCAACATTGTCATGATGACACTATTTCACATCATGACTTTGTCACAATTTTTACAAAATTGTGCATTTTGACTTCAGCAAACTCATGGCTTTTAGGTTAAAAACGCCTCTCCTCATCATTTTTGAGCATTCTGGGTATTTGGAAACTCAAGAGGGTAGCTATGGAGGATTGCGGAGTTAGGGCTTGGCTTGAGCATTCTGGGTATTTGTGTTACTCAAATTAAGCGAAAGTGTAATAATTGATTCTCATTTGGGTTTTGGATCCAAATCCTCGAACGATACTTTATTCATCAGAATATTACTTTTTATGGCCTGTGTGCTTGCGGTATACACTATGTGACGAACAATCTTATTATTGTTTGATTGAATTTAATAATGTGAAACCTAGGGATCAAACTCCCTACAAATTGTCTACTTTAAACAATAACGAGTAATTATTTATTTGGTTACATGTAATTCATGTTCACTCATCGAGCAATGCTTATGAGTTAATATAAAAATAATACATTTTCTTTTTTTTTAAATAATTTAAATTTTAAAGTCTGGTATGTTTTTTTAACACTAAGCAAAAGTAAAGATATAGACATTATATGCTATTTTTTTCTTGGAATTGATTATATACTATTAAGTATTTTTGTCTTAGAATTGATTATATAATATTAAGTTTGGTGTGGTTCAAATCAAATTACAAAACATAGTGCTTTCATCCCCCCAATCTTCCCTTCTTTTCTTCTTTCTTGTGTCAAGGGAACCTATGACATTGTCTTTGAACACATTGAATTGCCTATGTTCCTCATCAAGGCTTCGAGAAACTTTATAGTGGCTCATCCATCTCTCGTACAAACCCCACAAGCTCTCCTCCGATGATAAATCCTTCTAATTATAGCTAAAGTCACCGAAACAAAAGGGGCTATTGTCCTTTAAAACTTTTGGCTTTGGCCCACACATAACGTAGGTATTCTTGATTTCATCATAGATCATATCAGGGATATCAACCCTCAAAGTGGTGTAGTCAGGCTTATCATCCCCCAAATCCCTATAGTAATTCTTGGTTGTGTTATGAAAACTCTGGACATTCTTTTTGAACACATTGAATTGCTTTTGTTTCTCATCAAGGCTTCAATAAAATTTGCAGTATCTCATCCATCTCCGGTACAAATTCCAAAAGCTATCTTCTGATGAGAAATCCTTCTCGTTAAAAATAAATAAGCTAGGCACCCTGAGAACCAAAGACAATGATAAAGCAACCAACATGATAAGGACTAAATGAAAACTGGAATTTTTTAAATAGATAAAAGATCTAGCAGAGCATAGAACAACCAATGCCTTTCTCTCTAATTAACTATCATCCTCCACTCTTTCTCCAATCCAGAACCACCTCCTCCCCCATGTCCACCTCCATTTGCTTTCCACCTTCTCCCTCACCATCACCAAAACTCCCTTCACGACACTTGCCTCACCACCCTCTCAAAAGCAAGAAAAAACCACTCCCCTCACAACAGAGAGGAAAAGAAAAAGTTAAAAAAAGAAAAGTTCCTTAACTCAATCCCAGCACTTGTATCCAATACATACATCCATACTCCCTCCGATCCTTTTTATTAATCATATTTTAGAAGCTTTCTATGGTCCTAAATATTAGTCACCTTCTATAAGTTTTTGGGGTATTAATTACTTTGTTTCCAAAATGCCTTTATTTAATCATAAGAGCGAATATGAATTATTGGAATTTGTAGTATTTATTAGAGGGTAAAGATGGAAAAATATATTATTTTTAAGACAATTTTAATAATATAATAAACTTTTCTTAGTTTTGATGAGTTAGTTAAAAGTGAACTTACATTAAAAACCGGGGGAAGTATATATATATCTACCCATTTAGTAAAGATTACTTTACCTGTCCTCCATTTCGTTTCCTTCTACACATTCAGTAGCTGAAAAGTGAGAAACAAAATAGTTAATGATATTTAATGAGGATAAGTTATCCTTGAATAAACTATTACACAAGTGAATAAAAAGAAATTCAACTGCTATGAAATTTTCAATTAATGCAATTCACGTCACCATTCCTACACATAACTTTGCCATAATATGCTAAACCATGTGACCCAAATGCGTCTCAACTATTGAGATGCCTATGATGTTAATGATTTGGAGCATCTAGTACAACACAACCAACTACAACTTTACACAGTCAATTTAATTTATTTGTGAAAGTAATTTTTATTAGCTTTTTATTAAAATGAAAATTAATTTTTAACCTTCCTCTGGATATGGAAAGTTGGCATTTTGGAGTATGGACTGTCTCCGCCCATTCAAGATCATTTTATTTTTTCGTGAACAATAATTTTTAATAAAATTATGGTAATAGATATATAGTATGTATAATATAACATTATTGATATATTTTTATATATACAAATTATTGTTATTAAAAAAGTTCACTAAAGTATAGGCAAAATAGTATCTTGTCTCAGATGAAGACATAAGAAATGCCTCACAATTTCGGTAGTTCAAGCATCACACATAAATAAAATCATAACACTTGCTTAACACCCCACACTTGTAAATATTAAATATACCCTTTTCAAACATAATATCTCAAATTAATTAAATCAACCTCATACCCTCAAATTTTATAAGTTAAATTACTCACAACGCACTCGGTAATTAATCATGTTACATTATAATGAGCAATAATTCTAATATCATGAGCGCCATATTATGGCTCAAAAAAATCAGCACAAACAATTCGAAGTTGACTATATCAATTAATTCAATATATATATTTCCAGCATCAAATTCATAGAAGCAAAAATGTAAAACCGAGGATGCTTTCAACATATATAAATTAGTTCATTACCTTCTACAAATTAATTAGAGCATGCGCAATAAAATTTAAAAAAAAAGCACATTTGTTAATTTTTAACAAACTAAGCCCATAATTTGTGACCACATTCCCAAGAAGTATAACCTGAAAAAACCCTTTCATTCTTCGTTTAAAGCTTTCTTCAAAAGAGAAATATAACAGCTCTATAAATCAGCATCTTAGAACCAGATACTTCTATGTACAATGACGACAATATTATAAAAAGAACAACTAGCACTATTTTATATCAAAGCTTTTCAAAACCGAAATTCTATGTAGCTGTTATACTTTTAATATAAATCTTGCTCCTCATTTTTTTAAAAAAGATATTTTAAACTAATAAATACTTTCCAAGCAAAAATTAATTAGTTGTATCGTAATGTCATATATATCTACAAATAGGAACTCCCAATCCATGCTCAGAAATTGTCCTAGCTTATGTTTTATAAGCATTATTATGTCAGACCAATGCATAAAAAAAAATTATACTCATGCATAGATCATATTACACATATATCCAGAAACGCATGTTGTAACAACTTACCTTCAAACATCCCAAATCATCTCCTCCAATACCTCAAAACTTTAAAAAGCTTCAACAAACACTATAACAGGGTTGGAGCAGCGGTCAGCTATAGTACTGTAGCCTTAGAGAGGCAGTAACACTTGGCACCACGGCGCCAGTGTCAATTTTCATATAAGCAAATTGCTGATTTGTCAGGTGAACTTCTAACATATACAACTTTGTGCTCCAACCTTGATCAACCTGATTCTAACTCCTACAGGTCACTTTCATCTCAATCTGACTATATACATCAATTTCATTCAAATCTATCTCCGTATGAAGATTTTGTATACTCCACGCCATTTTGGCCACTTTGTTGACCAAAACTCGAATCTTAGGTGCTCCAATTGCCACCCAACTCAATTTAGCCACTATGGACCATCCACACAAGTCCTAATATGACTAACCTGTCCAAGAAGATTTCATCTCAAAGAAACCACTTCTCCAAAATTTGACCCCCTTGAATCCCAAATTCACCTATTAGGCCATACATCCCAAAACATACATACACAGCTCAAAACCACATTGGGCTCACACACATGGCCAATCCGGTATACTGACACGTGTTCCGACAACAATGACTCATACTAGGGTCCAAATCATCATCACACACATATAAACAATCCATGACACATATCTACATCTTACATATCATCCATCATCAAATTCACATGAACATCAACCACAAACTTGGCATATAGCCACCACTCTACCATTCACCATCCCTCAACATCATCTATACCACATCATCTATATCATCCAAACCTCTTTGTCACAATCATCCTATCATCACATAGCATATAGATAATACTCCTAGGACACTCATATAAACATCAAACCACAACAACCTACTTGACACAATGTTACATAAATTGAATAACAACTACCAATTACACTTGAAATTCCTGAAGATGGAGAGAACTATAACTTCTTGGTCTTCTCCCAGCTAGTACTAGAGTATTCACCTAAAATGTTAGTCATGGGAGGGGATGTGAGATAATGTCTCAGTAACCGAGAATGATCACAGGCAACATATATAATAATTCATACACTAATGCACATTGTGCCATGAATGCCGAATGTAATGGAATGCATGTTCTCCCTTGCACACGGCTAGAACCACGAGCTAGCTATTGAATCAAGTGTTTTGATGATTCCAAACCAACCTTCAAGAGCTTGGAATAAAGATATCAAAGGTACACAAAAGATTTCAAGTGAAGGAATTCTGGAAAAATTAATGCAAGAATAGATATAGAATGTTTAGTAATGTTTTAATTTGAGTAAAAGACTTTGATTTGGTGAAAAGATGTTTTAAAACATTGATTCTATGTTAATTCATAGAATATTTGAAAAAGACCCATCAACAGACAAAGTTTGAAAGATTTATACTGATTTGCTGTTTTGAAAATTCGAACGTTGGCTTTGAAAATTCAAATTTCGCGTTGAAAATGAATAAGTCTAAGAAGAGGCTTCTCTGACATACGAATTTCAACTTGAGAAATTCAAATTTTGATACGTATCTGAAAAGAGCTTTCTCTGATAGACGAACTTTAGCTTTTGAAAATTTGAATTTCAGATAAAATGCAACTTATGAAAATTGAAAAATTCGTCTGAGAATATGTCAAAGTTCATCTGAAAACAAGTTTAAAAAGAGCTTTAAAATTTCTCACTGACAAACAAACTTTGAACTTGAAAATTTGAACTTCAGACACAAAGCTTGTGAGTCTGTTGTGTTGATATGTTGACATACGAATAACAAAATTCATAAATTCGAACTTTAAAGTAAGTTTGAAAAGAGGTCTCTCTGACAGACAAACTTTGCCCTTTGAAAATTCAAATTTCGAGTTGATGAATTATTGTGTCTCATTGAACCAATTACTGATAGATGAATTTTGGGTTCCAAAATTTGAATTTTGAATGCACTGTAGCAAAATGAAATTACTGTTCATACTTAACAGAAAAACTTTCTGCATGAAAAGTCGTATGTTCCAACATAGAATCATTTTCTAAAGATGAAAATTTGAATTTTGCTTCATGACAGACGAACTTCGGGAGTTCAACGTTGAAGGCTGTAACTTTCAGTTTCTGTGAAATTTGTCTGTTGATCAACTGAAATTTGAACTTTGAGTGTCAGAAGCATTAAATGCGGTTGGTAAACGGATAGTTTCTCAGAGTAACTATTGGATAACGTCTCTAACGGCTAGATCTTATCTCTAACGTATAGTTGAGGTAGAAATCTATAACTAAAACTTCATTTGAAAATGTGGATAATGATTTTAACTTTGTATATACTAAAACTCTGCCAAATCATTTACTCAAAGTCTCCTACTCTCACATACTTCAATATTTGTACTTTAACTTTCATATACACTCTGATTAGGAGAGTTTATTCATTGTCAACAATCTTATCTTCATCTGGAAGAAAGATTTTCTTGTGAGGGGATTGATGTGTCCATTTTATACATATAAAATACCCACATTTAAGCTCTAAATTATATTTAAATATGTTTATATTGGTATATTTTAGCATTAATTTACATATTTTTGTGTTTTATGGCGTTATAGGTTCAGTTGGAAGCATTCGGAGTAAAAACGTTACAAATTGTTCATGCTGAAAAGTTGTGACATCCTTTGGTATTTTGATCATAACTCTAATATATGAGCTCCGATTGAGGTGATTTAAGATGATTTGGAAAGCTAAGACATAGATCTACAACTTTCATGTTTTAAGTTTTCCCAAATTCTAGCGTTATCGTAGCTAAAATCGAACTCAAAATGTCAACACGAGCTGGAAAGGTGCATCTGTCCGTACAAACAGTACCCACCCGGCGCCGGGTCAAATCCGTACAGCGCCGGGTCAACGCGAATTTTGAGCGTCTCTGTCTTCTGGAGCCACCCGGCGCCGTATGAGGTGAATATATGTCCACCCGGCGCCGGGTCAAGCACGAAAAGCCCATAAAAACTCATTTTTGACGCGTTTTGGTGATATTTTAGCCTTTTACGAGCCTCTAAATTTTTCCTATATAAGGATATACTGTAGAAACACAACGGGACATTCAGAAACGCACTCAGAAGCCAGAGAACACCATTCTAAATGCATCTGGGAGCAACTAGGAGCATCATATAGAGAGAAAGCAAGGAGATTTGGGGAGTATATAAGCAAGATTATATTTTTCTTTATAAACTCTTCATTTTTGTTATTCTTATTATGATTTGGGATTTTAGTTTTAGTTTTGATTTGACTTTTATTTATATGAGTAGCTAAATTTCCCAGTCAGGGGTAGGGATGTAGCCTGATTGGAATGGATTGTATTTGTTTCTCTAGTTAAGACTCTTTGATTTGTTCCTCAAGTTATATTTAATTTATCTTTTTATTATATTTATCTCTTTTATTCGTTCATGTGGATTTTATGCTTGATCACCATAGAATCTAATTAATGGGTAAACTTGATGGACTGAGAGGTGAAGAGTGAACCTAGATATAGAGAGATAAACATGAATAACTAATCTAGAGATAGAATTAGGAATTCATGGTGATATATGTTGTAGTTTTCAAGGTTTAATTAGAAAATTTAGTTGCGCGAGAGCGAATTGAATTCTAATTAAATTAGGACTAATTGACCGAGAGGTAATTAGGATGCTTTAGAAACAACAATCACTATGTCTAACTAAGAAATAAAATTTAGTTATCTCATAAGGTGAATCCAGATCCCTTGATGCTTCTAGAACTAAATCAAACTCAGACTTCATTTTGTTTTCTATTTCTTTTCTTTTTAATTTGAATTATCAATTTCATTATCAATTAATTTTTGGGATTAAAAGTTTGGACTATAAATTTTACTACCTCCCTTGAGTTCGACCTCTGGAATACTCTGGAGACTTTTTATTAGGACAAGCAAAGGTTCAATTTTAGATTTTCTTATGAGGGGATATCACAAGGGATTGGGGAAGCACCTTGTGAGAGTGAAAAGAGTGAAAGTGTGAGCTCTAGAAACAGAGCATCAACTTTGTATTGAGGCATTTGCAAGAAACCCACTGAATTCTTACAGAATAGTGGAAAATCTCAAGTGGTGACTTGGGGACTGGACGTGTAACACCTTACTTTTAAATTTATTTCCCATGAATTGGACTCCTTTTAAGTCTGATTATATATATTTTAAGCTTGAATCACATAAGAATGAAAATCAGAATTTCCAAAATTTTCAGTTACTATTTATATAGTAGTTTCCACTTTGCCGACTGAATTTTGAAAATTCATAACTAATTCTAGAAAAATCATTTCATAGTGATTCAAGTCCCTAACAATAGATAAAAACCTTATATACATGGGAAAAATATGAAACAGATTATTCTATTGACCAATTTGTACAGTTTATTCCTCAAATATTTACTATACATTTGGTCATTTTCTCTTCCCCAGGATTTTGGCATTATATTGAAAAATTCATATCTCATTATATCCTGATCCAAATCATTCTTTATGTAATTGGAAAGCCCTATGAGTCTACTTTCTAGAAATATTTTCCTTGTACATTTATTCAACTTGCACAGGGCATGGTGTTAACTTAAATCATAAAGGGTCAGAATTCCACTTTTACTGGAATAGTTTTGGGAAAACCTCCATATCTCCTATTATATAGCTCCAATTACCTCCAAATCAGTGGCACATGAAACTTAAAACATAGAAATTTTCATAAATATAAACCACTGAATTTTTGAAGCTCTGCACGATTTATATCATCTTTTTAATTTTCCAGTATCTAACTTTCAGTTTCCAGTTTTCCCAATCTTTCTCTGTTCTGAACCCTAACTTAGAAAATTCACCATTAATTGTACACAACTCTAAATGGGGTGAATTAGGTGTCATATTAAAGCTTTACTTATCCTATATCTGGATTAAAAATCCCAGAAATATAAACTCACATTAAATACATAATATGGATGAACTAAGCAGACCCATCTGAAAAATGCCCTGTTTCAACCTATACAGCAAATTACTTGCCAACACCCATGTAAATGAACTTATTTTGGCATGAAACTTGGTAGAACATAACTTAACATCACAATATCCAGAACTGGAAATTCTCATTCATTTTCCACAACATTAACATAATAATCACTATTTTACAATTTCATATAAAATAAGACACAAATAATCATTCACATTAACACAATGGCTTGCAACATCATTTCCTTCTTCGTACCTTTTGCTCCTTCCTTAGCTCTTTTTGCATTGGTTCTTCCTAGCATGGTTAGTCATTGAATGGGGGGTGAGATTCAAAGAATCTCAGTAGTTACAACCATTTATGCATATATATCATAATAACATTTCATAAACAATCATTGGAAATCCTTGTGATCATAATATGCCATACTATGTCATAAAAATTTTGGCATGGTAACACTTTGAAAATTGGACATCCATGGGTCATAAACCCCTCATACAATCAGCCAATAACATATTTCCAACACCAATCATTCAATTCAAAGCATGGCATAATCAAAGAAATATAAAAACTCAAGTTGATAACAATAGGCATAAATGAGATTATAACTACCTTCATGCTTTCTCTTACTCTTCCACTTGATACTAATGCCCCCACTAGCTTCCTTGGGCTTCTTCAAGTCCTAATAAATCATCAAACAACTATTCAAGTTAATGGTTCCATGACTTTCTTCAAAAAGTGTTCATGAAACCCTAATTCTTCAAAAATTCACCAAAAATTCATTTCTAACTCAAAAATGATGAACTAAACCTCTATTCTATGTAATTTTTCATGAGGAATCCAAATATGGCATCAAAATTACCAAATTAAATTTCTAAATCAGTTACTGTTCATTCCGAATTAACTTCATAAACCTAAAAATTTCACTTTCTTAATCTCAAACTTTTCTTGTACAACATACTTGTATCTACCTATTTTGGACCCAAGGAATCCATTTTTGAGGTCAAAATCATGAAATTCTCTTTCATTTTCAAACCCTAAATAGGCAGAAAATTTCATAAATTTGTAGAAAAATATCTACCCGATTATTTTGCAATCTAATGGCATAATCTTAATCATTGAAGCCTATACATCACTTTTCATGGATCACTTTCTTCATGGCTTCATTTTCTCTCTCTACTCTCTCTCTAGGCAGAAAATTTCAGAGGGAAAATAGAGAGACATAATCCATAAAGCTTCTCCAAATTCAAGGATACACAATAAAATAATCATAAGATTTTACCTTGAGTTTTTGTGACTTCAACTTTGCCTTTCTCTTCTTCTTTTAATTTTCTAGGGTCTTCACGCGTTCTTCTCTCTTTCTGTTGCTGAAGCCATCGTGAATGAAGTGAGGAAGATGAAGATTAATGAGTTAATAGGATATTTATGTAATAAAATATTTAATTAACCTTTCCTTTTGACTTCATTCACTTTTCCTTTAAAAAGCTTTGTCAAAAATTCCAATTGTGTCCCACTCAGCACATTCAGACGTGTATACCCTTATTTTTTTGCCAAAAATTGCTTAAATAATTTTTATGGATCAAAATACCCTTTACCGATTAAATTTACCCGTACCGATTGAGTATTTTTACCAAAATCATCATTAAATTGGTACAGGATTATCCAACAATTACTTTTGGTCCAAAATTATTATCTAGACCAAAAATATATTTTATTAAGATCCAATCATTGTCCTTGAATCAATACTGTCTTTTCCTGTAGTCTAAATTGACCTTTATCGGGTAAAATATTAATATTAAACCCTAATTATCCAATAAATATTATTTTGGTCTTCATAGATTCCTTTCTATATTCCATTGGGCTTAACTCATTGAAAGCTTCATTTTGACTATAATTTTTCATATTTACAAAAATACCCTTGACCCGGGGCTAATTTATAATTTTTAGAACTTTTGGGTCATTAGGTGTAATTTTCCCCAAGACATTTCTAATACTCATTTCCCCATAATTTTTATGACTTTAAGCACGTGGATGTCTTTACATATTTCTTTGGGGATAAAATATAATTTCTCATTTTTTTGTGCAACAGGAAAAAATGACCTATTTGCCCTTCTTCACGCTTAACAGTGTCTATCTGTTTTTCTCAATTCCTCATGTATTTTATGATATCAACATTTATTTCTTGGGGTTTAAATGCAATATTCATATTTTTCTTCTAATATGGGAAATGACCGTTTTGCCCTTGAACTGGGTCAAAAACATAATTATCCATTCTTTCGGGCACTTTCCTGTAATTTCACCCAAAGACCAATTTTTTTATTATTTCTTTCTCACTATTCACACTAACTTCAAATTGGTCTATCTCTTAACCTGGACCTCTCGGGTATGCAATACTTATACCATTGCGCTCAGTTTGGAGCGGGCTTTCATTCAAGTGGTATATTGCATACTTTTTGGGATGAGTTCTGGAATTAATTTCTGTTAACGGCCTTATGGAAAATTAATTCCAATTAAGGGCAGAACATAACTTCTTCAGAAAATTAGATAATAAATTAATTCCTTCTAAAGCCCAATTATATATAACCTTTTCATCTCGCTTCGTTTCTCATCTTTTACTCATTTTATAACATCCCATAAAAATAGGGATATTACAGGACGTAGGTCAAGTTGAGAGACTGAACCAGGATAAATATCTGTGTCTTCTCTTCTCTACTGCTACTTTTACCGTTTATTCATTTATACTCTGTTTTACAATCACACTTTGCTTTCTTCACTTTCTTGACATTTTGCAAAAAAATTTTCAAGCTTCCCAATTGACCTCGCTCTTGGGAAGCCAACTTATCTAACACTAGCGTCATTACAAGACATTTCGTATAGGTGACACACTTCCAATAGTCAGTGAAGACTAATTTCAGAACATCACCAAACTCACCCCACATCTTGCTCTCCAAGCCATAGGAGAGAATTTAACCATAAGGATTCCTTCCTTATTTCACCATATCATATATCACCAAATCATATCATATATCATCATCACCCAATCCACCTTTTCTCACAATGTTCATGTAGTGGTGATGTTCGTGCTATGTCATTATACAATCATCATCATTCTCATGTTTCTCAATGTTGTGCTATGAAATCATGTAATGTCACATCATCATATATAATCATCATCATATTCATCATCATATCCTATATTGTCTAGCCATGTCATATCACGATATGTTGAAAAATCATACACACACATAACAATATTATGGTATGAACGGATCATGCATATATACATGTATATATATACTAATATATAATACACACAATACAAACAGTTAGTTACCTTGAATTACTAACACCACGCAACAAGGGCTTAGACAAGCCTCCAAAGCACCCATCATGAACCATATACTTCCAATTAACCAATCAACTACTACAACATCATAATATCTTTAATTAACATAATACCCATTACAATTAAAATTCACAATCTAGCCTTTCAAGCTTAACCCAGAGTTCTAGCCACATCAATACGCATTAATGAGCTTCTATCAACCAGCCCCCTCATAATCATTCACATACAATTCGGATTTCACACTCCCTATACAATTCCCAACCTAGGGTTCCACTCAAACCCATCACAATCCAACCAAAACTCATACACAAAACTTCCTAACATTTCTACAACACCAAAACAAGCATTTTAATAGGTGGAAAATGCAACCCAACCAAAATCCAAATACTCCCATGGATTTCAACCCAAAACCGAAGAGAAAAGTGTGGAGAGGAGAGAAAAGATCGCTTACAAACTGAGATTGAAGCTTCTAGAGTCCGAAAATCATCTCCCTAGGGTAGATTTCTCGTGTCCTAACAGAGCTCTCCCGTTTCTCCCGCGGTTTTTCCTTCCGCGTTCTACTAACTCTTGTGTGATACAAACGAAAATTGCAACTCTCATCGTGGTACCAGTAAGTTCGCCGAGGCATGAGTGCTCTCGACCCAGAAAATTTTCGGGTTTCCACGAGTGTCTTACTATGGCATAACCCTTCTTTGTCTCAAATTTCAGATTTGTCCCATTTTGATTCTTTCTTCGTTCTTAGTTCCTCCGGTCCTATACATATCATCAAGTCTACTTCTTGTTAGCTCGAGACTAAGTTTAGAGTAATATAATAAGAGTTGTTACAAATACTCATTAAACATCTCCACTATAATCATATTTTGCACATCTTAGTCACCAAATCGAAATTTCATGCTAACAGAGATAAAATGCACAAATCTTTCAGAGATATAATATATAAGTAATAGTAATTAAAGCTAAAATCAATACTAGCAAGTTGGCTAGTCAAAGTTTAATTCTTGACACCTACGCATAGCAACTTGAGCTTTTTGAGGAGTAGTAAAGGCTGTAATTTTCGACAAATCCAAATCAGAAGTAGAGAAGGAAGAGAATAAAGGTTAGATGTTATCAGGTTTAAGAATTACTATCGTTGATCAAATCGGAGGCGCTTCATTGATCTTAAGATTGTTGGAAAATTTTGGAGAAAAATCAATGGCTTGAGGCATGACCAACAAGCGCTTCTATCTTGAAGATATGTTAGAGGAATCAGCAGAGTAAAATATATATTATGTAACCCAGCGTAAGAATACGAGAGGAAACTAGGTTTTCTAAGTGACAGGTGCCTTGCATCTATGAAGGCTCATAAAGTAAATAATAAGTGAGAAAAATCAGGGAGAGCTGAGATAAATCCGCGAATAAAAAATTTGGTAGAGAGAATATAGGGATTGAAAATTTAATGGAGAATATAGAAATATATTTTATGTTTGATCCAAAAAAACACAAGATAATAGTAAGTGGTTTGTCCATAACGCTTCCGCAGAACTTCAGGGACCACATAATATGGGCAGCCAACCCTATCAGCGAACGTTTGACCTGAAAGTATAAATATTTTTCTCAATTTGAAATAAAAGTTCTCAATAAGCCCGGTAAACTGCAAGAACTGAGGTGTCTACAAGCTTAAAGACAATGGTACGCAATCTGTCAGTGCAGGACCCAGGAACATAGGCATCTTGCTAATCTGCATTGGAACTCAAGCCATGCAGCATAATCATTCCAGGCAGTAGATTTTAAGATCCAGGGATAAGATTATTGAAAGGTCATTAATTACATTTCTTTTCTGCAACTTGAGGGAATTTTTTTTTTTGACCAGCAACTTGAGGGAATGAACCCCGCATTATGCTCGCATTTTTTATATCTAATCCACAGAGTCAGCAGGTCATCAATGTTCTTTCTACCTGTGGAGTTTCTACAACCACTCCTGCTAAAAAAAACAGGTTCTTTGTGTACGATGATTTAACTACTTAGTGAGCAAGACACTTGGGTAAAAGAATGTAGATCAATGTACCTGACAAGTAATAATCCTATTATATCTACATAAATTTATGATAAAAAATCTCTTGTAGGTTCAATTCAAAATAAATTATGTAACGTCAGGCCGCTATTCAGGATTGACAAAGCCGCTATTCAGGATTGACAAAGGAGGTCACCCATCCCATAATTACTCCAGATCAAGCACGCTTAACTGAGAAGTTCTTAAGGGGATAGGCTACCGAAAAAGTAAATGCACCTTGTTGATATAGGTAATACCTATCAATTTCTTTAAGCTATCCTTAACTGTATAGTCCCATACCTATACAATCTCTGGATCCCTCTCGTTCTTGTATGTATTCGATTCATTCATATGCCCCTTTCACTTAGAAGCCTGTCAGGAGCTGCTCCTTGTCGGTGCCTCATTACTTTATCCTCGTTACTTTATCTGACCCCCAACTTTTCTTGCACCGGCCATCACTCCCTGCCCTTATCAGCACCCGGATGTCATAAATTAGCCATGAAATATGGGTAATGTTCAAGGTTCGAACTCTCACAATTTTTTTTAAAGAAAAAGATAGCCACGAAAACAACTAACATTAGCTGCTTTTTGGCCATAACTAACATTAGCTACTTGAAGATTTTAAATGAAACAAAAAACATGAGATTGGGTTGCTGGGTATACTTTCTGGAGAATAGCTTTTCGGGAAGTCTATTTCTCGGGAAGTCTACTTTCCAGGAAGTTCATATTTTATATGCTTGTTTAATTTTTTAATTCATGAGAAATTCAAATTATTTTTTAAAATAAATATGTAATATTTTAGTGTTAAAAATGCTAATATCCTTTTAATTAAAAAAATTGATTAAATAATTAAAAATATTTTTTACAAAATATCACAAATTACTCGGGAAGTAGAACTTCCCAAGATTAATTTTGTTAGGAAAATATAACTTCCCAATTTAAGTTTAACTTTCCAGGAAGTTCCATATTTTAAAAAAAAAAATCAAGTAGTACCTATTAGTCTACTTCTCTTCCTTACTTACCACATACCAAGCAACCCCATCTCTATCATTGTCATTTAGGTTTAACGGGTTATCAAAGAATTTATTTTCTATTCGCTATTTTTATTTAAATTTGTGCCAGCAAAATATATGTACCACCACACTTGGAATGATTCGTTGCATCAAGTACTCACACTTGTAATCATCTTTTGCGTAAGTTTAATTATATGCGGTTGTCTGTTTTGTTTTCAGTAGAGTATAGTTTTGGTTATAATTACTCTCTTTGTAGCTAGCCTCTTAACAACTACCTTATTCTATCACCCAAAATTGTTTGATATGCCTTTCAACCTATTCACAATGAATTAATTTTAAGCATTTGTTATTGTAATGGAATATTTATATATACGGGCATACGATTAAATTATAAGGATGCTTCCTAATTTGAAGAGGTATTTTTTTAAAACCCTTGAATCAGAGCTTATTGAGTTGGGTACATTTCACCCTTGAATTATGACTCTTCCGTTGTTATAAATCCAATCAAACACAAAATATATAATAAAATAATTTATGATTTAAAAATTAATATAAATAAAAACTAATTAAGTTAGACCTTTTGAAATATTTATTATATTTTAACAACATCTCATAGATAACAAAAATTAGAAGTGTTTAACCAATTACCTAGATGGACTGGATCCTACCCAATTACATATTGTGTTGGCCCTTCTATTTGCCAAGAACTAGGGTTTTTCTCCGTTTCTTCCTAAAAATATATCTCAGGGACCAAGAAGCGTTTGATATTGACCACACTGCATCACTCCTCATATTTTGGACGCGGATTTAGTGGTTCTGGACGTGGAGGATACGTTAAAAAAAAAATGGAAGAATCAAGGTTATGTTAATTTAATAATTTGTTATAAAAAATTAAACATAAACAAATTTCTAATATACGTTTAGAACTATTTTAAAAATCCATCACGGAAAATTTTAAATAATTTTATATTTTTAAGATTTTGTAAATTTTTAAATAAACATAACAAAGCAGAGTAGAATAAGGATAAGGACATAAATAGATAAACTAACAAAAAAAGATTTGATGATGATACTTTGAATAATGTGTTGAACCTGACTATTAGGTTTTTTTTTTAAATATGGGAAACCAATGATATTTCTAGCCCACGGTAATTTTAAAAAGTATATATACAAAATAATTTTTTCAAAATATAAGAGATTACTTTTTTTAAAAAAAAAATTACATCTATCTATTGACTTTAATCGTAAAAAAATTAGTTTAAAAATCTTAAAAATTTAACAACCAAAGTTATCATCAAAATTTATGCTGAATTTAAAGAAAATTATGTCTATTTTTTGAAAAAAAATATTGATTTAAATAATTCTAAAAATATAGAGATTGAAACAACTTTAAAATATAGAGATTGAAACAACTACCAAATTTTATTTTTTTTATAAACTGAAAAATACTCTAAAAATTTTATTTTTTTTATACAATGTGAAAATTTTATTTTAGATATTAGAAAAATCACAACTAACTTTCTTAAAAATCTTATAGTATTTTTTTAAAAAAACTCCATCATAATTAATAAATCTCGTAAACTTTAATTTTTGGAGATAATCGCCATCACGAAGATTTTTCAATTTTGTTTTTAACTTTCCTATCCTTTTGAACCCTAAAAAGTCCATTGACTTCTGCATTTATATCTCCATCTCCTCCCTCGCCTTAGAAAACTAGAAAATAGAAACAAGAAGAGAGACGAGAGGGATGGGAAACGGTTCAGATCTGCCCCAAGAACTGTTGGAGGATATACTATCAAGGCTTCCTTATAAATCATTGTTGCGATTCAGGTGCGTCTGCAAGTTGTGGTACTCTCTCTTAACTGGCCCCACTTTCGTACCCCCTCACCTCTCAAATTTCATCAAACATCACTCCTTCCCCAACATTAGTGTCATCCTCAGATTTTCTTTTGCCACCCCATATCCACATGATGCTCTCTTTTCCCTCTCAGCCAGCGATTCTTCTGCCGTTCCCTTAATGTCCAACTTCCTTGCAAGCCCATTCCAAATTTCAGGTCACTGTAATGGTATACTGTGTTTGTCATCACCAGGCCATAAGTCTCTAGAGGTTATTCTGTATAACCCAGCCACAAGAGAATTCAAATGTCTTCCCAACTCAATTAAGCAGACCGATCTTTCCATTCCTTTAGATGTTGGATTGGGCTATGATTCTCATAGCGATGATTATAAGGTTGTAAGGATATGGTACGATGAGAGGCATCATACAAGGATTGTGGACGTGTATTCTTTGAACAATGATTCGTGGACAAGACACCACAATAGCAATGTTAATGATTTTAGGTTTTATTGTCACAGTTTTGCTTTGTTCTTTAAAGGAACCTATTATTGGTGGGCTTACAGTCGGGGATTCACTTCCACAATGATCCTGGGATTGAATATAGGAGACGAGGTCTTCTACAAGGTGCCAGTTCCACATGACGCTGTTATCGGGGAGATTAGTACTAGACGTCTACTTGTGTGGAAAGAATCAATCTCTTTGCTTTGCTGCTCTAAATCAGGTCGGGAAAGAGAGTTTGGCATATGGATGATGGATGGATTTGGCGCTCAGGCTTCCTGGACCAAAAAGCACAACATAGTAAATCTATTATCACCTAACCCGTTGCTTCTCTGGAAGGATAATGATCTTCTTTTGCAAGTGGTTAGTGGAAAGATTAAGTCTTATAATCTTGATACTCAAGAGACGAAGGATTTTAAGACAGAAGGGGACCCAATTCGAAGCGTAGCTCAAGCTGTAAATTATGTGGCCACTCTTGTTTCAATCAAAGGGGATAGTTATGTTAGGTAAAGCACTTTTTTTTTTCCGTTTAGCTATTTGCTCTTCATACATTTTCTTTTGTTGGAATCCTCCTGTTCAGAATTTGATAATCTTTTAATGAAATAGAGCAATGAATGACTCATTTCAGCAAAAGAGATATAGGAGTTCGTGTTCATGAAGATGATCAATAATTTCATGTGACTATGCAAATACTTTCATATTTCCACACATAATAATCTATATATCTAATAATCATAAAAATATGGAGGACTTCTCTATTGAGTACATGCAACAAGCAACAGAAAACAAGAAAAGCCGAAAATATTATCCAGCTGATTGTTAAATTGCGTTGTTGTGTGATTCCGTATAAGATGTCACAACTTAAAAAAAGTATTTTGATTTAACATACTTGGCTTCCACTGAGTTTCGTTTCTTGTCATTTTCTTCTACCATTTTTATCCTATTATTTTTTTTTATTAAATTCGATAGTGTCAAACCTATAGTTATGAAACTGTATTTGTCTATTTTAAACAATAAAAAGTAAAATAATTATGAATTAAAATAAAAATAATATATTTTCTTTTAATTTTATTTTTAAAGTCTTGTAAGTTGTGGGATTCTCTTAACTGGGCCCACTTTCCTAGCCTCTCAACTTTCATCAAATTCAAAAATCGCTCCAGCAACCTCTTAGCTAATGTTAGTCATAGTATTGACTGAGTTTTAATTTGCTCCAGCAGCCTCTTCCGGATTTGTACAAATTACTTGATGAAGATTACTCTGGTCTAGGATTTAGGCGTATGCTGTAAATAGCTTTTTCTTCTTTGTTACCAAAACAAAAGAATCAAACATCACTCGGAAATCTTTGACAGTATCATCCTCAGGCTCTCTTTTCCCTCTCCATATCCATATGATGCTCTCTGCAAGACTGCAAACTCCTTTCCATCTCAGCCAATGATTCTCCTGCCATTAGTACCAGAACGCCCTCTGGCCGAAAAAACAGAATAATAATAAGAGAAACTAAGAAAACAAAATAAAAAAAAAATTACTTATTTACAAAGGTAGACTTGATCGGTTATGAGAATGTAAAACCTACCTACCATGTGATAAGAATTAAAACCCGCACAGTTTGGATTAGGAATGCGTGTTACTACATCATTATTTTTAATTTTTGGAAAGCTAATTAAAAATTATTTATCATTTTACAAATAATTTTCTAAAATTTAAGTTCTGATATTTTATTTTGTAAAAGATAATTAAATTCAACTTGCTTACTCCTACTTCATTCCATTTTTGAAAATATTTTGATTCCTTACTTTTCCAAAAGCATTTTTTGTTTGAAAATTTATATTTTTTTGAAGAATTTATTCTTATTATTTTAAAATCCATTTTATCAATAACTAATTTTTCTGATAAAATTAGGATGCACCATCGGACCAACACACCTGCAGAAACATATCCCCCACGGTGATGGGTTTAACTTAAATAACCACAAGTTAAAAAAATCTCACCTTGCATTCAAAGTTAGCAAGTTGAATCCCCTCACAGTTCTTCCACTGCTCTGAAATGTCTTGACATTCCGCCTTCAGGGCTCAATTGCAATTTTCATACTCAATCCTTATGGTGCCTACGACCTTATATTACTTAACAACTTACCTTTATCTTTCATAATCAAGGTCAATCTTCTTCGATTTGGTTGACTACAAGCACCCAACCAAACGTATCTCTAACCATAAACTCAATCATTCAATCCTGAGGTATCCACATGCATTTCCTCAAGGCAGCAACACAAATTAGCCTACCACAACAAACCATACTTTCCCCGTTAAACAAAACAATCATTCAGTTATGGGGGTTTCTAATATAGCATACAATAAGGAATATAAGACTACACATATATTAGTATAGTGTCAAGTATAGATACAAACAGCATGACTGATCATACAATGACCTGAACTATGGCTCTGATACCAAAATGTAACACCATAAACTTTATAACTACAAAAAAGATATCAATTGCACAGCTTGCTGTTACTTGGCCAAGACATAAAATAAAAACAACCAGAAGGGCATACCAAGGATGAGAAACCATAGGAGACTAAGAAAAGGGGTTAAACGTGACCAAAAGAGCCTCAAACTAAGCCTGAATTGACAAGAAAATCGAGAAAGACAAATCTTGGCAAACTCATAAGACTAACAACATAGTCTGAGTCTCAAAACAACCCAAGGAACGCATCAAGCACTATCACACATGGCATCCACTCACAAAACCATACTTGGCACAATCCTGCATTAAAATATACATGTGTTCTCAAATAACACATATCATTCATGAGTACTCGAATATCCCATATCCGTTTGAGGGGAAACCCACCTAGGTCACCGTTTTGCTAGAGCCAAACATCCAGTCCTGAAAAACGAGGTATTCACAAAGGGTGAGACAAACATCCTAATAACCAAGAGTAACATATAAAATGAAAGATTTACAATATAATAAATTACAAACATAGTAACTTACTACAAGTAAAAATACTAGAAATTGGTATATAACTATACACATGCAGTATGCATGATGCAAATACTATGCACATGATATGCAAAACCCATATCGATCACGGCATGAACCATGTGCTAGTTACTGTTACAAAGTAACTTTGATAAGCAGCTCTCTTCCAACAACTGGTGGAGGCCGATTCCGTAGCACTACTAAGCTCACTACCATGAGTCATAACTCGGCCAAAGGTCATTTCACTAATAAGTATACTATGGCTCCCTATCCCCTGAACTACTCAAACTGGTGGAGATTTAGAGAAGGTGCATCCTCAATTCACTGCCACCTAGTTTTCCTGGCCAAAGGAAGAGGATTTAATTGCAGGGATATAAATATATATATATATATATATCAACCTCACCACTTGGACATGAGGCCTCACGTGTTCCACTAGTGAACTGGCATACCATATGATATCATCATATCATAAGTCATCATCACCCCAACAAACAATGTCTCAATATGTATAATGCAGTGATGATGCTAGCATACTGATGAAGTATAATGCAGTGTTTCTGCATTGAATTGCAAGCATAGATAAAGAACAGAACGTGATGCATAACATCAATCAAACTTTTTACTGATGAAGTATTCAATTTTGGCTAAAAACAATAGCAAGACTCAAATGCATACAAAAAAGTGGCTGTTTGGCATGCATTTTACCTGAAAATCCAAACATTGCCCCAAGCCAATCGAAAATGTCCTCATCCCTCTTTTTCTTATAGTCCTTGGGCCATGGAAGACACCTAGTGTATTTATAAATATATATGTGTATATGTTACCAAACATAAAAGTTAATGCATGTACCTCAATAAATCTCATTATTGCCTGATTTGCCCTGTGTAGATCAAGTGAAAGAATTTTCCAAGGAACTACTCAACTAAGATCTCCGTCTTCTTAGCAACTTTATCTTGAGTCACTAAAATCTATAGCAATGTCAGTGACAAACGAATTATTTACATCACAGACAGTCATATACTTAACATTATAAAGCAAATTAAACAAGTAACATCTTTAATATGGATAAAAGTTTATATGTCAGTTTGCAAATTCAACATCGACAAATATTCAAAGTCTGCTTACTACCATTTAGTTTATCACTTGGCAACTGTTGTTTCCCTGTAACAAGCTGCAAAGAACCATAAACTACCATTTAACTCACATGAGACTGCAATAAAATATTCAAATGTTAGAACACGTTCAGGCATTATAAGGATCATTTCAGCAATTATTGTAGCTCTAAACCTTCGAGAAACTCGCTGGTACAACATTGTATGAGTACAAAACTCAAGAAACAGCTCCCTGTCATGAGGATCAGTCACTAATCTATACTTCGCAGCAATTTCATCACTAATTTGACTTGAGTGGCATTCACCAACTACCTAAAGGAAAGAAGAAATCCACTAGAGTGAATAGTAAGAACTAAATAACATATAACTGTGGGCAACTAGTCAAAGCACATGATATAAGCACATAACATAAGAGTAAGGCCCTTGGCTAGCACAACATGATAAGAAAATTTATTGAAGAAAAAGACCGCCCCGAGGGGGTGGGGCCGTGGTGGGTGTTGGGTGGTAGTTGGAAGTGCCATTCTATTGCATTGAGGAAAGGAATATGGTCATGCATCCTGTTAGTCATTTTATTTCTTTTTATAAAATTGTCACGTTTAGACATCAAATGCTGCTCAGAATTTGGAAAATATATATAAAGGTTTGTTTAAAGGGAAACCTCTGAATATACTTCAGGTAGCATTGGTCTCATAATTTTTTTTTTCTAATTAAACTAGTGAAATCAGACATTCTGGGGGATTGAAAATTTTCCAGTGCCTTCACTTAAATGTTAAAGCAACAGAAAAGCCATGACGCAGATCATGATGTTAGTAAAAGATGAAAATGAAACATGAATAGTAGACTAAGATTCAAGCATATAAACATGAATATAGTTAATTAATTCAAAAAGAAATCAATAACTTAAATCATAAATAAATCCATATCAATGAACATGAAATGGAAGACCTTCTTAAGCGCTTCACCCTCTTCCAATGCTTTTGTGCTTTATCAACCATTCCCTGTTCATAATCATTTAGAAAACAACTTGAGCAGAACAAGCCAATTTCCTCTGATTCACTAATCTAAACTTAGAAAATGTGAGATTTCTTAAAAGAAGCCGACAAAAACAAAAATATTCCATAACAACCCTTTGAGCTAGTAGTTTATCATCCAATGATATGGTAAATTCATCTCTCCTTTCTTGAGAAATGACTTAATTAGAAGACCTCCCTAGAAACCAAAAAAAAACTCTAAATGATATCTACATATTTTTGCTACAAAACTTTAGAGAACACTGTGAGAAGACTTCACAAATCTCCTAAAGGTAGAGGCAAAGAATTTACCTTCTTGTGTGATAGGGAGAGTTTAAGCTGCTCATAAAGACAATTGTAAACAGTTGCATCCTCCTCTAATCACTTCTGTTCCAATTGCAGCTTGTATATTTGAAACATTAAAGAATCAGTTACCTTCTTGTATGCTAGGGAGAGTTTAAACTACTCTTAAAGACAATTGCAAACAGTTGCATCCTCCTCTAATCGCTTCTGTTCCAATTGCAGCTTGTATATCTGAAAAATTAAAGAATCTGTTACTCAAAGTAAGATCTATCTGCCTTAAATATTAATCCCTTTGTTATTACAAATTTCCGTGGATCACATCAGCCCTGTGAGAGTAAAAGAGCATGAAATCATAAGAATGACAGGAGGCATATAACAAGGCAGAAATTTACATGATCCCAAATCAATTTCCAAGAGAAAAAAGAAAGGAGGAAAAATTTTCTTGAAATAACTGCTTTGAAATAAATTTGGGGTTTAGAACATACTTGTGCTGTAGTTCATTCCTTGAATCAACCAAACTATTAGCATACTTTACCACCTGCATTGTGAAAGAACATGGGTACAAATTTTTAAGGTGCTTATATTGATGAATTGAATGCATCATCTCATTTTTTGAAAATATGTTTTTAGAAGTTGCAGGTACCAACAAACATGACCAAAAAAAAAAAGACAATGTAACATGGTTATTAATACAAAAACAACCTCACATACGAAAAAGTTAAGGGGCAGAGTAATTTAAGAACTAAAAGTAAATATAATATGTCTTTATGTTTAAAGGAGCAGGGTACTCCATTAGGTCCCTACCTAGCTTCTCTTCATGCTATATAATAAAGAAAAAGGAGATAAATGAACGTGAATAAGAAAAAGAGAGAGCAATCTACCCACAATTATAAGATCTCTTGCAATAAAGTTAGCATCTAAAGTTCCTATCACTCGTTGCTTTTGTTTAGGATATTTGTTAAAGTTAACTCCTACCTAATCAAGAGATAAATGAACAATTATTACTATTTACACAATTAACAATCATTCAAAAAAGGTTATTAGCATAAAAAAGGATTGCCATAAGCCCAAAATATCAAAATCAAGAGATAATTATTGCAAAAGCGAAAATTGGGACAAAAAGAGATTTCTTCTATTCCTCTGCACTAAATCTGCTATGTACATGATCATCAATTATTTTGAAAAATGGGTCAAGCAAAAGAGTTGAGGTTAACTAGGACATGTTTACCTACTAATAATTTAAACCTGTATTTATCCATGATGAAGTTGAAAGAATGTCATTATCCTTATACACACGCAGCACTCAACCCATCACGGGTTCAAGAGTTAAAAAATGAAAAAATCACAACTTTTTCAGGATAGATTCAGACCCAGTTAGAGACAAGCCTTAATAGATGTGTGGGTCAAGAAAACATTAATAACACAAAGCAGGCAATGCATAGAAATCTAGGCTGTGAACTTATAAATTACAAATGGAGCAGAAACCATCAGATAAATAGGAAAACTTGCCTAAAACATCCAATATTTAGTCACCTATTGCAGAAAATGAATCATATAACAAAAGGAGGCTAAACAGGGTTCAACTTTTTAACTGAAATAATCCTTAATAGGTTAAAAAAAAATAAGTACCAACTTATCAACAAACAAGTGTTAATAGATGCTTTTGCACATAGATTTTAATAACCATTCCATAAGTTGATGCTGATGATTGAAGCCCCTCTACGTTGCATCTCAAGCACATATAAGCCAAAATGTGCTTTTTATGCTCAGACAATAAGAGGATAGCAGACCAAGAAGGTGAGAAGCTGAACAACTAAGACAATAACCTTAACAAATTTACTGGTAATTAATTCATGTTCCAACTACCAAGTCCGACAGATATTTTCTTAACTAAACTGAGAAGCAAGTTTAATCCAGCAAATTGCAACCCTGTGAACTCTTTATGCTCAGTATATACTTCTCATTATTTTCCTAGTTAAATATAAATCCAATCATACATGTCTAGATACTTTATGAAGATTTTAATAAAATTTAATTGCCTTTTAAGGGTCCTAGATTCAACTCCAATTACAAATAAACACCTTGCCGTAATCATACATGGCTAGGTGGGAGAAAAACCAAATCACATTTTCTGATCCATGTTAACCACTATGAAGCTCAATTTTGTGTTGATAGATAAATCTGAAGATGAGTTTGTTTGAAAATGAAATGTTAACACTACAGGCAAGAAATGCAAGAGTAACCATCAATGCAGTCCAGCCGGGGATTGTGAAGACTGGAATTATGAGAGCTCACAAGAGCCTAACAACAGGTTTTAATTTTCTGAAGTCCAATTAATTTAGGAATTTTTGATTTTTGTTTAATCAAAAGTTGACCTTAGCTTCCCTAATATACTTGTCATTCTCCCTTGCAGATTCTCCGTTTTTCCTCGCATACAAGTTACTCAAATCCACGTGTGAGGTTTGTAAACAAACAAGTTTATTGTAACCTGGGAAAAAAAATTCAATACGCACATACTAATCCAAAGTGTTTAAGAAAAAAAAAAAGAAATTATAAAAGAAAAATAGAAGTGAAACTAACTATTTAGAGACGATATATATAGATGTGGTCCATACTCATGCCAAATTTCTAATTTATAAACACATGATCCAAAGCATACTCATGCAAAAATTTCTAATTTACAAACGTGTAATACAGAAGTTGTAATACAGATGAGCATACATTAGAGATGGTTACCAATAGAGAAGACAAATCCACGGTGGACTTCGTAGCCCCTCTTCTTCTTCGTGGTCCGAAATAGGAAACAGGCTTCTCCAAAGTTAGGATTTTGCCGGCACTGAAACTCACACTCTGTAGTTCCTCTTCTGGCCGGCAACGACCAAGGAACAGTGATGGAGTGGGGGTGGCGTTGATGGCATTTGGTGGGCTATGGTGCGACTGTGTGTGGCGGAGGGAGTTGACGCTAATAGGTTAGGGTTCGATCGCCTTGATGGCTATGAGTGTCCAAGAGGAAGTCGAGGGTAAGGCTAATGGGTTAGGGCTTGACGGCGTTGATGGAGCCAACGGTGCGTGGTAAGGGTAGAGAGCCGAAAACGAAGCTGAGCTAGCAGAGCGTTTTGCCGCGAGAGAGAAGAGTTGCTGCTTTGCATTAGGTTAGAAAAGAGTTTATGAGCCCAAGTCTAGAGTAGTATATACCGTCGTAAAAATTAAGGTTTCAAGGACGGTGGAGTAGTAGACTGTCGTACAAAATGCATAAGGTTTTTAGAACGTATAATTTACTAACCGTCTTAAAAGTAGTCATAGAGTAGTATTTTTTCACCGTCTATTTTCCTAAAATTGAAAAGTTGAAGAAATATTTTTAATAATTAAAAAAAACAGCAGATTAAATCAATTGAAAATCCAAGAGATTTTTTTGACAATTCAATCTCTTTCTAGAGTGCTAAAGTAACAATCTAAAGGATTTTTTTTTTAATTCTGAAAGAAAGAAAAGGGATTTGAATGATATTTTTTATTTAGAAAAGTTATATTAAAATTAAAGAAAATTCTAAATAAAAATTTATTATTATTTTTTTTGTTAAAAGTTCTAAAAGAAAGAAATTGGTTTTGGGGAATTTTTTTTATATTTTTCTTTAATATCAGACTGTTTGCACTCAAATTGAAATTAAAGAAAATTTGTATTATTTTTCAATTTTTTTAATTTTTTCTAATTTCTATAGAAAGTCAATTCAAAATACAGTGTTTAAAACAACTAAAAAATATTGTAAGTATTATATGATATATATATATACATGAATATCAATAACTTTTTTTTTATGAGAAATATCCATATCTTTCAACTATTATCATTTCATACTTTCAAATCCTAAACTCCGTATATAACCTCCTTAATGTTGATGAGCCACACTCCATAATCTTTCAATTAAATGACTTTCTAGGAGTTTTTCATGATTAATGTTTCATAATATTGTACATTATATGAATTAATATTACTGATCCTATTTACAAGAAAAATATTACTACATGAGTATTAAAAAAATAATTTTAATTATTTAAAGTTAATTAAGTTATATCATATTTTAAGTTTTTTTTAAAATTACTCCTACTTAATTTAATACTAATTTAAATTACTAATACATTTAATCTCTCTCACATAATTAATAAAGGATAATTTTTAGAAAAGAAAACTTTAATGCACCATTAATTTCTTTTTCTCATTATATTTAGGATACTAAAAGAAAGAAACTTTTCTTTATAAATAAATCGGAGAAGATATTATTTAAGATTTTATAGCATTTATGTTAGTCTTCAATAGTTACAAGCTTATAAATAAAAAGGCTTATATTACCCCATTGAAGTGAACCATAAGTTGTTTGATCTTTTTCACTCCCTCAAATTGTCTAATGTTCTCTAGCTTTCTTATACTTTCGTATTGCATAAATTTCATATCAACTTTGAGATAATTCTTATTTTTAAGCTCCCTATGTAATTTTTTTGAACATAACACAGCAGAGGGAAGATACGGAGATACTCTCTCCATCCCTAGACTATTGTAATTTTGGGGTTTTGTTTTTTATTCCATATATTTTGTAGTTTTGAAATTTCAATGCATTATCAATTTTTTTATTTTATACCTTTCTTATATTTAATTCAATTATGTCATTAATTTTTTTATTTGATTTCCTTCAAGCCATTGGAAATTGAAGCCACCATCAACAAGGTATTTTTAGACTAAGGCAATAAATGCATAATGATACTATTAATATTAATGATAAAATACTGGAAAAATGAAAAAAGCATGTGAAATTAAATATAAAAAAATAAAATTAAATAAGGGTATTTTAGTCAAATTTCATATAAAATCAAACATAATTAATAATTTCTTGATTTGTATGGAAAAATCTTAAAAATGTAATAGTTTTAGAATAAAGGGAGTACATAAATAAACATCAAAACATAAGAAAAGCAGAGAAAAGATATGGAAATAAATAGATAAACTACAAAAATATTTGATAATGATGAGAGAGCCTTCCTGATTATGGATAATATGTTGATCCTAACCATTAGCTTTTTTTTTTAATGGGAACCAGTGATATTTATAGCCCACGTGCTGTAATCTTAAAATGCATAAATAAAACATAATTTTACCAAAATAAAAGAGATTGCAATTTTTTTTTTAAAAGATACATATATCTACTGATTCTAATCTTAAAAAATTAGTTTAAAAATTTTAAAAATTTAAGGATCAAAGCTATCATCGAAATTTTTCCTAAATTTAAAGAAAACTAAAATTTGAAATCTGTGTGAGATATGGGGAATTCTAAGTATATTTAATTAAATTATATAAATAATATGATGAAATAAGTATGCATAGAATTTGTTTTTGACATTTTAAATTTATATAATTATCATAACAAAAAAAATTATTATCACTCTCGCTATAATTTCCTCAACATTATATAAAAAATATCAAATTGCTGATTTTATAACACATATATACATTATACAATAGAAACATTATAATACTAAGTTATTTAAAATTTATCTTTACAAAATTGTGTCAAATTTAAAATTAAATAAATTAATTAAAATGATAATTAATATATATTGATTCAAATTTATAATACAATGATTAATTTCAATATTACATGAATATATATTGCACCTTGGTGATATTAAGGATATTTCATTAAATGCTAGATAAAAATTAATAAAAATTTGAAAATCATTTTATTATTTTAAAATTAATTATGTTAATCATAATAACCTATAATGTGATGAAATCTTACCATTAAATGTGCATTTATAATAAAAACGATATATAAATGGTAAAAAAGATTCATATAATATAAATTTATATATATCTTACTAAATAATAATTGATATAAACCTAGACAATCAAATTTTGATTTTTTCACAAATATATATAATTTTCATTTTTATATTTATTATCAAATTAAAAAAAATAAAAACATATATAAGAAAATAAATATTATTTAGAATATGTGGAGCCAGATTTTTTCATAATATTGTATTTTCAACCTCTGCTACTAAAAATGGTCTCATAATGGTATAAAAATTTATATAATGTAGATTTATATAGACTTTACTGAATAATCGTTGATGTAAACCTAAACAATAAAATTTTTATTTTTTTCAAAAATACTATATCTACAAATACATAATTTTTATTTCCATATTTATCATCAAATTTTAAAAATAAAAATATATCTAAGAAAATAAATATTTTTTATAATATGTGGGGTCGGATTTTTTTATAGTCATAATGATATAGATCTAGACAATCAAATTTTATTTTGTCACAAATACTATATATATAAATATATGATTTTCATTTTCATATATATCATCAAATTTTAAAAATAAAAATAAATATAAGAAAATAAATATTATTTAAAATATGTGGGATCAAATTTTTTCATAATCAACATGATTATATGAAAGTCTAAAATAATGACACGTCGTACTTTCTATCTCTACTTTATAATATATAATAGATTATGTCTATTTAAAAAAAGTAGTTTAAATAATTCTAGAAATATAATGATTGAAACAACTACCAAATTTTTTTTATAAACGGAAAAATGCTCTGCAAATTTTTTGTTAGATATTAAGAAAATCACAACTAACTTTCTTAAAAATCTTATAGTATCTTTTTGTAAAACTCGATAATAATTAATAAATCTCGTAAACTTTAATTTTTGGAGATAATTGTGATCAGGAATATTTTTCAATAATTTTGTTACTTTCCTTTCCTTTTTGAAACATAAAAAGTCCATTGGCCGCTGTTCCATTTCCTTCTGTATAGGTGTTGGGATGGGGTATGACTCCCGGAGCGATGATTATAAGGTTGTCAGGATACGGTGTTCGAGGTCGGACTGTGGGGAGCATTTTACAAGGAGTGTGGACGTGTATTCTCTGAACAATGATTCTTGGACAAGACAGCACAGTAGCAATGCTAATGATTTTAATTTTTGCGATCATCCTTTTGCTTTGTTCTATAAAGGAACCTACTATTGGTGGGGCTACGGTTGGGGAGACATTTCCTCAGTAATCCTGGGATTGAATATGGGAGACGAGGTTTTCTACAAGGTGCCAGCTCCACATAACGCTGTTATCGGGAAAGCTGGACTTCTACTTGTGTGGAAAGAATTAATCTCTTTGATTTGCTGGTCGGAAAAGAACGTTTGACATATGGGTGATGGATGGATTTGGCGCTCAAGCTTCATGGACTAAAATGCACACCATAACAAGTCTATCATTATGTAAGCCGTTGGTTTTCTGGAAGGGTAATTAATGAGCTTCTTTTGCAGGCACTATAATATTTTTCACTTGTAGCAACACTTTTCTTTGTAACAGTTAAAAAAGTGTTGTCTAATCTATAGATAGGCAACTATTTTCTTAGTGTTGCCTATTAATAGGGACTTTAGGCAACAAAAACTTGTCAACACTTGAAAAATGTTCTCTAATCTACAATAGACAACATTTGTTTGTGTTACATTATAGTTTTAGAGTAGGTTACAAAGAAAAAATATTGCCTATAAATATACTCTGAATGCAACATTTAGGAATTGTTGCCTATACTACACACAATTTTTCTTTCCTTTACTTTGGAGTGATATTTGCTTTTTAATAAATTTTTTAATTAATGATATAATTTTATTAATTTGTTTTTATCAAATTTTAGACTCCCGTGGAGTCCCTAATTCCCACTGCCAAATTTTCAGTTTGGCAGCATTGAAAAATCCATCGTGCGTCGTCCCCATCCTCTCACCCTTCTTTCCTATCTTGATCTCTAATATGAACTTGCATTGTACACAAACCATTCTGAGATCGTAATTTTGTCTCGCCGTTGGTATCGCAACTTCGTCTCACCAATCGCAATCGCACATCTCACAACTTTGTCGCCTTTCTCCGTTGCAAGTAGGGCTCCATCGGCATCATCCTCCGTCGTAATCAACCTGGTGAGTTGTCCCTCACCATTTCTCTCTTCTTCCTTCTTCTATTTCATTGTTTTTGTCCTTGTCACTGAGATTTCATGGCTTCTCTTTGCTTCTCGGTATCTCACAGCAACTCTAGCTCGCTGGAGTTGCAACTTTTCTATTTTTTTTCTAAGAAGTGAAAACAGGAGTCATCAAGGAAATTTCTCAAACAATTTCCCTTTGGCTTTCAATTGACCAAGACTTTTCACAATCAATATTTACTTCTGGTGCTTAACCTTTGCCACAGGACAATTGTAAAGGATGGCTAGATCTTGTATGAGGCTTCTCATGGAAGCTAATTGAAAGTTGCATGTTTATGAAGCTTCAGCGTGTCCTACAAGAGCCATGATCACCATAGGTGACAGTGACTTATTATTAAGTAATTTCTCTCATCTTTGCTTTTTCACAATTGTATTTGGCAAACAATTAAGCTACTAGGAATTGATGGTTTTTTCTTTCAGTTTAATGATGAGGCATGGTCACCATTTATGAAGAAGTATAGGACCACCATACATCTAGGAGAAGTATAGATTATTCACCCTGATGGACAAGTTAAAAACTATTAGGCTTTAAAACTTTATATAAAAATAGATGACTATATATAAAAATAGATTATGGGAACTCTTTAAGTTCCTCACTCGTTTCCTTGCCCAAAATCCTGATGGGGATCATTAGTCTGTTGTGGTTTTGCTTTAAGAACAAAACTTAACTGCAATTTTTCAGAATTTTCTTTTAGGCTCTTTAGTTAAAAATGAACACAAATTTTTTACTCTTCAGCTCACAAAAGGCTTTTAAAGACTTTGCAAATGTTGTATTTTCTTTTATTGGAGAACCTAAAAGCAAACACGCAAGGTACTTTGCCTTAGTTTTGCCATTGTTTGAAGCTTTTGGCAAAAGTTATCTGTGACTATTTTACTTCGTTTATGCACTTTGTGGCTACTAATCCTAAACTTTATCTTTGTTTATTTGAGTAATAAATATTATCCAATATAAAATGGCTTGTTTTCATCCATTATGTAGGTGAAGCACTTACCTTTGATTTGATCCTAAGTTGAACCAGGGACCTTCATCGAGGTGCCAGCTGTGACTTTGGTACTTTTTTTTTTGATAGGCAAGAAGCTCACCTCAAGCACCTTGCATACACTTGTTTAGGACTTTTCTATAGCTATGTGTTTTGCTTCAATTATACTATTTTGCTTCAGGAACTCCTATCAATAGCTGATGTCACTAAACAACATGAAATTTGGGACTTTTTGAGTGTTTCTTCACAGGTATGTATCTCCTTGTATATATTTTTATTATAACTTCAGATGACCTTTATATAATTTCCCTTGGTACTTTTTCAATAAGAAAAATAATGATCTGCTGATAGTATCATTATTATCCTCCTATGTGCCCTGATCCTGAGATTTCAAAATTTCACTCTCTTGTTTAATTGGTAACTTTCACAATGATTCTATCTTCTTCTTGAGCATAAACCACAGATCCTGGAAACATGCCATTGATTGTGACAATGTCCTTGGAGTTGCAGAGTTTACTAACTTTCTTGGTTTGTACCTGTAGACAATACCAGCTTCATTAACAAAATAGAGATAAAGTACAATGCAATCCAATATATGTTAGATATGGTGTTATAACGCATACTTAAAGAGTAAGAAGTTATACTTTAAAATCATAGAACCAGGTTGGTCCTCCCATGGCCTTTCCATGTGCTATGAGTTTCACATTGTAGAGAGTAGATATTAGGCTTAGCCCCAAAAGAAACAAGGTGACCAAGTTGGCCACAGTTGGTTGCGGTACTAGATGTGAAGGCTTGAGGTAAAAGGGAAACCCTTTAAAAAGAATTGGTGGTCTCTCTGTGAGTTGATTTATTTCATGGAAGGAAAGTAGGAAAAGGGTTATGTAGTTTCTATTCTATTTGTCAGCTTTCATAATTCCTCTAGCGTGGATGGTGATTATAAGGTGTTGGGAAAGTGATTATTAAACACGACCCCATTGGTGGAAAAGATTTTAGCATAACTTTCTCTGTTTTATTATATTTTCTTCCCACCTCTCCTATCAACATCTACTGCAAATCATGTCATTTGAGTCATAATATAGAGGGTGCACATGCTTCTAAACATGTTTTTATATCTAAACCCCACCACAATCAGCTACTTTCTTTCTGTTCTACTTATTTTGTGTCATTATGATTTTCCTTTAATTATTTTTACTTTATGATGATTGCATTGTTCTAAGTTGACTCGTACAAAGTACTTTGTATAACTCAAACTACAAAGTTGCATTCTCCTTTCAAATTTTACTTGTAGTGTTGCTGTAAAGTGCTTGATTTACCCATACTGTATTTAAGAAATTAGTTTAGAAATTATGTGCTCTAATCCTGCGAAATACTCTTAATCAATAAGAAATTGGTTTTGTTTGGCAGTTTCACTTTGTCTTGTTATCTCTAGTTAAATGGATTAAGCTTCAATTAAGTCTGAAGATCAAACATAATGCTTTCATTTTTTTTCCCTCATATATGTATTTGTGATTTACAGTGTGACACTGACTTTAGTCATTCCATCTTGTATATGCTTATCATTAGTGACTGTCTGTATGATTAACATCATATTTAAATTATGTTGATGTATTGAACTGTTGATCCCTAAAATGGCTGGAGAGTCATTTATTGCAAACCTTGGTGTTCTACTCTGGCAGTAAACTATAGTATGCACTGTCAGAAAATGTTTTATTTCTTTTTTAACTTCTTCAATAATCTGTTATGGGTGTTCTTGCAGGTGGTTTCCAACATTCCCTTTAATGTAGGTCCGTGAATAAACTTCTTCCTATGCTTTTAGTACATACTCCTTGGCATAGTATTGGTCTCCATCAAAGCTTGCGCTTTGTGTGCCCTTTAATGTAAGTACAAATCTAATCAAGCTTCTTCTTCCGATGGGTGAAATTATCTTAGAGGTGGTTCTATTACTCCTGGTTAGCAATGACTATATCTATTGTTGTATATTTTTAGTTTCAGAAATTGTTTTTCTACTCAATTAATGCTTCTATAGATATGTTAGAGTCATAAATTTATTCATGGACCCAAATCTAACAGCTTATGCTTTAGTACATACTCCTTGACATAGTATTGATCTCCATCAAAGCTTGTGCTTTGTGTACACTTCCAACCTTAAGAGCTTCTATATGAGGGAGTATGCTAGATATAAGAATCACTCTTGTGCCTAAACTAAGTGATTGCGTTTTTTAGGATAGTTGGTCTGTAAAATGTTAATTTTAACTTTCCAAGATATATTTGCACATTTATTTCCATTTGTCATTCTTTTTTTTGTTAATACATTAATGTTTGACTCGTGCAGTTTTTTTCTTGATTAGGTCTTTATAAATATTGAGATAATAAGTATTCATGACAGTAATATTGGGCTTGGTTTGTGTTTATTTGTTCCTTAATAAGTACCTAAGTTTTTTCATAACTTCTTTTTTGTTGATGATCTGGTTCTTTTTGGAAAAGGCTTCTTTGGTTCAAGTAGAAATTATGATAATTTGTTCCAAGTTTTCTTTGATTCTTGAGGTGAGAAAGTTATGAAGGGTTCATTCTAGTCCTTTGATCCTCCTCTAACCTAGACAATTTTTATTTTTGTATTCCCTATAATTTTTCTTAATGCTTATATTTCCTCATTAGCACCTTACCTCCATTGTTTTATATATGTCTATCTTTTTACTTTAATTCATGAGATTATAGACTCATGGCCTGTTATGGTTTCCTTGTAATTATGTGTCTCTTTATTTAGTTTTATTCTTGCATTTATTTTTTCCTTCCACTTATAGGAGAGCTATTATTTTTTATTTTGTCGTTAGTTATACTCTTAGATCCCACTTTGCTATGAAAGGATGGGTCTATAATGTGGTGTCCTAGGTGCAAAAACAATTTTAGGAAGTAAAACCTTTTAGAAGATTATTGTCGGAATAGTTGAAATTCAGGGACAAGAAAATTTTAAGAAAAATAAAATTTGAAAGGAAAAATGGATATTAAAAAAAAGTGTATTGTATGTAACAGGTCATGTAAAGAGAAAAACAAAAGGAAAACTATTATTTTTTTAATAAAAAGCCAATTTGAAAGCGCTTGTTGAGCAATGCCGAACAAGCCCTTCCGAAGCCAGTGAACAAGCAATTTAAAAATGTTGCTTGTTCTCCCTGCTTACGGTTAAAACATGTTGCTTATCAATTAATTTGGCAACATTTGTTAGTTTATGTTAACAACATTTCAAAAATGTTGTCATAACTTAATCTCATAACTGTTGCCTATTCCTATAGTATAAGCAACATTTTTTGTTGTTGTTGCTATAGAATTCAAAAAATTATTATCTAAAAAAATAGGTAATGCTGGTATAGGCAACACTTGAGTAACAATTAAAAAATGTTATCTATAATTTTAGGCAACACTTTTTAACTGTGACTGGTAAAGAGATTAAGTCTTACAACGTTGATACTTGATACCCATGAGATGAAGGATTTTAAGATAGAAGGGAACCCAATTCCACACTCAGCTCAAGCTGTAAATTATGTGGCCACTCTTGTTTCAATCAAAGGGGATAGTTATGTTACATGGTGTCAATTTTTTTCCCCCTCGTTTTGCTATTTGCTCTTCGTACATTTTTCCCCTGTTTGAAGAGGACTACTAATCCTCCTGTTCAGATACTCTTTTAATGAAATAGAGCAATGAATGACTCATACTCTGCAAAAGAGAGAGGATTTTGATTTGACATGCTTGACCCCAATTAGGTTCCACTATTTTTGTCATTTTTTATTATTTTTATCCTATTATTTTTTTATTAAATCTGATAATGTGAAACCTTACTTTATCGAACTGCGTGAAAATAATTGCACGTGTATATCTTGTTAGTTATTTGTATGGTTACATATAATTCATGTTTACTCATCGTAATAGCCTATGATTGTATATATCTAATAATCATGTGTTAAGAAGTCACGATTTATAAATACTTATATAGTATTTTGATTTGAAATATTTAACTTACTTTGAGTTCCAATTTTTTGTCATTTTCTTCTATTATTTTTTATCTTATTATTGTTTTATTAAATTTAATAATATGAAACGTAGGGTCCGTGCAAATTGTCTACTTTAAACAATAAAAAGTAATTATTTATTTGGTTACATGCAATTCATGTTCACTCATCAAGCAATGCTTATGAATTAAAATAAAAATAATACATTTTCTTCTTTTAAATAATTTATATTTTTGAAGTCATGTAAGTTTTTTTTAACACTAAGCAAAAGTAAAGATATAGACATTGTATACTATTTTTTCTTAGAATTGATTATGTACTATTAAGTTTAGTGTGGTTCAAATCAAATTTCAATATCGATGCTTGCCCTTTCCCACATTGAAAACTTCCATATCGATGCTTGATCTTTCTGGCTTCAATTCTCTACTATTCTCTAGCTTTTTTGTATTTTCATATTGCTTAAATTTCATATCAACTTTTAAATAACTTGTATTTTTAAATTCTTATAAATTTTTTAAACATAAGAAAGCAGAGAAAATATTAACGATAACACTGCCAAATCTGCATATACATTAAAATGTAGCTGCAACAATGTACGAAAATCCTGCAAGTTAATTAGATCAATTGAGCAATCCATTACAATATACATTATTTGCTGCTAAATCCAATTCTCAAAAAAAAAAAAATCCCAATTTCCCACGTTCATTGTTTGCCACAGTAACTCATGTCTATTACTTGCATGCATTTTTCATCCTCAAAATGCCAATACGTCTCTATATAACAACAGAATAATTTTCATCATAATCACAAAAAATAAAGAAAAAAATTTACTAAACACATGAATGAATAATTAGACTAATTTTAAACAAACATTTAAATATGCACTTTTAAATCCATTTGTATCTTTTACGTGTTGAAAATATTTTAATAATAATAAAGATGTAAATAGGTTGAGCTAGTAAGTATTTGACAATAAAACTACACATTATTTAGCCTTCTATTTGTTTATACTCTCAATAAATGACGAAAACTACTATTCAACCAGGAAAAAAATTTCTATCAATCTGCGTGTGTGTGACTTCCTCTTTGGAAGTCAACCAAAAGCAAAGCTCAAACAAAGAAATGGTTACAATTCAGGAGAGCCAATAAAAGCATTGATGACGGTTTAGCAGGGGAAAAAAATTCCAGATCTTCATTTTCTTCCTCAGAAAAAATACATTGAAAGAGTCACTTAAATTAAGGAAAACGACTTCCAACATATCAAAAGCAATATTAAAATATCACTGCAAACGTCTAAACAAACTCAAATACCACTTGAGCAACCCATTACATTCATATTCATGGTAAATACCCAACAACTACTTGTAACAACAGAATGATTTTTATCACAATCATGAAAAATTAAGGAAAAAAAAATCTTACTACACTAACTCTAAACGGGCATTTAATCGTGCACTTTCTAATTTTATTGTATCTTTTACGTGTTGAGAATGTTTCAATAAAAATAATAAATGTATAAATAGGTTGTCCTAGTAATTATTTGACAAAAAAGACTTAGTAAAAGATAGTTTATAAAATATAAGCAAACCATTATTTAAATGTGAACTAGATGTTTCACTCTTACCACAATGTTTCCCCAAACACACAATAGGTATTCTAGATTTTTCATCATCGATCACGCTGGGGATATCATCCCTCAAATAGAAGATGCTGTAGCCTTCATCATATCCTCCAATTCCCTAAAGGACATCTCACCTCACAAACCTCAAAAGTGAGAGAAAACCACTGTTCTAACCTATCCTCCATTTAATTTCCTTCTACCCATTCAGTAGCTGAAAAGTGAGAAACAAAAAAGTTAATAATATTTAATAAGGATAAGTTATAGAAATTCAACATCATTCGAGGCAATTCACGTCACCATTTCCTACACACTACTTCGCCATATGCTAAAACCCTGTGACCCAAATCTGTCTCAACCACTCAGATGCCTCTGATGTTAATGATTTAAACGACTCTACTGAACAAAACTCATAAAAACTTACTATAATCATTATCACCTGTCGCGTTTAATATGGTGTTATCTATTTCGTTGTCTTGTCAAAGTCGGTCAGTTAAAACATTCATCACACGAGAGAGGAAAACGGCCACGATCTAAGTGCCTAGCTGTGTAGGTTCGATGTCACTGTCCTGAATGGAAATGGAAATTGAAAGAATTTTCTTTTTGCCCACTGAATGGCGGCGATCTGGCTGCTTGTTGAAGGGAAATAGTTTTCCCTGTACAAGAGGAAGATGAAGATTATGAATTCCCTCCTTGTGATTATATGGCTGATGTTAATGCTATTCTGATATTGAAAGGCGGAAATTGTCCAAACCTTGTGTGGTGGTTTAGAGAGGAGAGTTCTAGGATTTTGGAGTTGGTAAGGAATGTTTTAATTTAGGTATGGCATTGTAGTTGGCTAAGTTTCGACCCCTTTGTTATGTATTTTGACGTTGCATGGAGTGTAATCGGGATTTGTTTTAAAATTGCTGCAATGTACCTTTGCTGGTTAATGGAAGTTGGATGTATTATTGTCAAATTGGATTCCTTTATTTTGGTTTTTGCATATAGCATGTTGGAATATTAAATTTTTGGTCACAATGGACACTTTGAGACTCGATATACATCCAAGAACCTATTATGTGTAAAGGCTTATTTAATTTGTCACTTTCTGTCGGAGACAAAAGCATTTAAAAAAAAGAAAAATCCATGTGCTACTTATTATAAATGACCAGAAGCACATGGTAAATACAGTAGCCAATTCAAACTGATTTTAGTGCATATATGAAGAAAGGTACTTCTCGAACTGGTTTTTTTTTTTCCCCTTTTCTAAAGGACATTTATTTTAGTTACAGATGCCACATTTTTAAACAGTTCCAATTTTTTCAACAATGCCACTAATTCATGAAAAAAGACGGCCATAGATTAGTTCAATATTCTCCATTCATCTCTGCCGTAAAAAGCCTGTCAAATAAGGAGCATGTTGCGGTAAAATATCTTCCCTTCCATTATCTCCAATCCAAACGCACTCTATCAGAGACTAATATATATGGAAATGTACTATGTTCCCATATATTTATGAAATTCTCTAACAAAAAAAGGCATGAAAAGATAAGGACGTGAGGCCAATAGGTGGTTAAGGCAACTACGGTAAAGCCCCAATATATATATATATATATATAATATAAAATAAAGATATAAAAATAAGCTAATAAAAAGAAAAGATAAAAAAAGGTAAAAATATCCTTTCGGCCTTTTAACTTTCTATCAGATTCCTATTTAATTTTTTAACTTTATAAGTTTCTTTTCAATCCTTCAACTTTTAAAATATGGTCAAAACTTTTCTAAACTTTAACACCGTCAATTATTTATCATAGCATGCTAGTATATCACTTTTAACTTTTGCCAATTCATTATTTTTCTTCTACTAACTCATTAATCTCTCATTAAGCTCATCTTTTATAGCCCCCAGACTTCCAGCTTATTCCACTTCAAACTTGCCACAAAGGTATTAATAAATTAATAGAAAAAAAACTTTTTTTTATGGAATTAGAAACGCAAGTTAAAAATTGAGTTGCACTTCATTTTTTTTTTTTAGGAAACAAGGGTTAACACCCATAAATTTGCACTTCACGTTGCTACTATCAAGCAAAAACCACTCGAAACAACGATAGTTAGTCCACTTTTCTTCAACATGAATGATAGTTTCTTAAATCTCGGAAAAAAAAGGGGAATCGAGTTGGAACAGAAATGTAGGTGGCAGTTCTTTTGTTGGTGATTAATGAATTTAGGTGATTAATATATTTTATAAGTAAGATTAATGAGTAAATAATAATGTTGGCTTTAAAAAAATCACGTCATAATTTTCCATTAAATAAGTTAACAATGTTAAAGATAAGAAAAATTTTGTCCATACTTTAAAAGATAAATGATTGAAAAGGAATTTAAGAAAGTTAAAGGACTAACTTGGAACCTATGACAAAGTTAAAAGACTAAAAAAAGATATTTTTGCCTAAAAAAATAAGAGAGGAGAGAATTGTTTTTACATATAACTCAATAGATTTCCTCCAATTTTCATCATCTATTTTTCTCAAATAACCATATTGAGATTAATATAAATATTTTTTTATTCCTTTTATAAATTAACAAAAAATATTTGTATTAATTTGAAAAGCTTTATAGTTATAGTGAATATTCTAATATTAATATTTAAGAATTAAAGCTAATGAGAAAATGTTTAACGGAAGAAATTAATATTCTAATTAAAATATTAATTAATTATATCAAAATATTATATTCATTTCCAAAAGCATATTTCCCATAGAATATTATAAATAATATTTAGTTTCTAATCTCTATTCCGGTTTCTTCTTTCCACCATTTTAGAACTAACAAGCTATACCAGCACTTAATTGTAGCATTGTAGATGTACAAAAAAAAAATAATAGAACCAATGCCCATAGGAATTTAAAGTGACAAAACATTTAGAAGCTTAGACCTTGACAACTATTTTCAAAACAATTTTTTATTTTTAAAAACAGAAAAATGAAAAAACTTATTTGATAAACCTGTTTTTTATAAAATGTTCTACAGAACAGAAAATTCAGAACATCTTTAAGATTTTTTATAGTTTTTGTTCTGGAAAACACAAGAAAAATACCTACCTCATTAATGGTAAAATTATAAATTTTGAATAACTCTTCTAACACTAATTAGTTATGATTTTGAGAATAATTATTCAAACGAATTTTTTTATTTTCTTGTTGTTACAAAACTGTTTTACAAAAATTGTGTTGAGATTAATAAAATAGAAAATACGGTCAAATACGCATTTAAATTCATGCTAAATGCATAACTCAAAATTCTTATAGGACTTAAAATTTATTTCTTCATAATTTCAAAAGCTGTATTTCCATCTAATAAGCTTGTGGGCAAACCTTTCTTATGATCTTGATGCCTGAACAATCTACCCTTTCAGTTATCAATATGCAATTGTGCATTTCTCAGCACAAACCAAGACTAGGAAGAGAGGTTTTAAATCAGACTTGAATCATCAAAATGGAGCCAATGTTACTAATATTCATCAAATTCTTCATGCACGCAAGCTTTGTTTATGCAATTATCACATTACGCACAGGCTCTTTTAATATTCTAATATTAAACTTATATCTAGTTCATTCATATTTGATACTATTTAACCAAAATTATCTAATACTTCAAAGAATAATTGAGATCTTGCACTAACGACATTATTACTGGAAATAGATAAACTTGGGACTCAATAATCGAGAAGTATACTCTAAGCCATTATTTGAACTCTCCTAACTTCAGGTTCCATTCCTTCTCTTCAATTACATTCCGTGCTGACTACCACACTCAAGGCCCATACTAAATAAAAGGCATAAATCAATGGGGAAAAATGTTAGGGAAATCTTTGCCAAAAAAAAATGTGAGAGAAATCAATGTCACACCTGAAACGTGGCATAGATGGTGCAAAAATTAAACAAAAAAAGTGTCACACCTGAATTAGAAAGAGCCATCACCAAAATTTTAATGCATAATTGGTTTTGAAAGTATGATTATCAGTATGGATAGTATTATGCACTCCACAAAACCCATTTATAAAAATAATTATCTTAAGTTGATTATGCAATTAATATAACTTCAAAAATTATTTTAATTGCCATTTTATCATTCACATGCAAAAATAAATATCAAAATAAGAGAAATTAAGAAATTGAAATAAAAAAATAAGAAAAATAGGAGAAATAAAAAATATTATTTATTTACAATGACGGACTTGATTACAATAAAAACCTTGGGTTTACGTACTAGGCGATAAAGATCAAAATACATGTAATTAAAGATAAAAATCCATGTTAATTAATGGGTATCCTTTACATTTTTGTGATGAGAGAAGCTAATTAAAAATAAGATAATTAAAAATAATTTATCATTTTACAACCAAAACAAATTTCTGAAATTTGGGTTGGTATATTTTAATTTGTAAAAAATAATTTAATTCTTCTGCTTTTTTTATTTGGTTTTTTAAGATATTTTGATTTTCATTTTATTTTACTAAAGCATTTTTTTGTATTTTTTTAAGAATTTATTTGTTTATTTCTGAAAGATCAATTTGTAATCAATTTACCACCAGAGAGTTAACGTCTCATAGGATAGGCTAATTCTCTAATTACCTGCAAAAATTCCAAAATCTCCCATAGATAAAAGTATTTTCATAAATATTAAAAACATATTTATTTAGATTTTAAAATCTACATGATCTATAATTAGTTTTTTAATAAAATCAAGACGCAAGGCCTGACCAACGCACGCAAGGCCTGACCAACGCATCTTTAGACACATATATCATCCCCATGGCGATGCGATTAACTTAAATACCCCTAAAGCTTAAAAATCTCACACAATATGATTATCTAAATCATCTAATTTTATTGTTTTTATTTAAAAATCATGGATTAATGTCCATCAATAGACTTGTGGAAATCTATCATTCCTCACGACAATGAAGTTAAATTAGATAACCATGGATGTTCAATAACGTCACACAGCATAGTTATTTAAATTACTTAATTACTTTTATTTTACAATACATGATGAATGGGTCATCGATTAACACAAAGTGACCGATTCACCTGTGGAATCCCATTAACTCGCACAATATGTAATCGCCTATGGAGATTCTAAAAATCTCCTATGGCTCATTCTAAAAAGGATTTCCTATAAAACAATGAAACGTATCCAAATCCAAATAGCAATATGGAGTGTTGAAAGGGGTAACATATGAACCAATATTCAAGATAATGCATTCGTGGTAAATGACGTGTGTCACCACAAAGTATGAAGCATTAATCCATGCATGTCTAATATTAACCCAGCTTTCTCATTTAAGATTTCATCAAATAACAAAACGTGGACTTTCTTTTTTAAAAAGAGAACCAAAACTGTCATTTTCAATAGCTATTCAAACAAAACAGAACCTAGATGCTGATCAACTGATGTTTATTATTAAACAAGATCTCATACTTTAAGATTTCAGCATAGACCATATATATATATATGTATGTATGAACAAGTTGACTTTTCAAACATCAAAACTAACATGATAAACTTTCATCCAATTCAGCTGGAGGTGGGGGAGTTTTCAGAGACTCAAATGGATCTTGGCTCTTGGGATTTTATCAGAATTTTGGTTCCTGTAATATTGAGGAAGCGGAAGCGGAAGCACGATCTCTATTGATTGGTCTGGTCTCATGGTCTCAGGTTAGACAAAAGAAAGGGATTTAAACGGCTCATTTTTGAATCTGATGCTGCAAACATTATTAAACGCATAAGAGAGAAGAATTTCAATCTTCAAACGGCAAGCTCCACTATTTGTAAGATTCTACTACTCTTCAATCATAGCTGGGAATTGAAGCTTGACAACATTATTAATAGAGACTGCTTATGGTCTAGCAAGAATGGGATCTGCGTCTACTTGTCCCTTCCACGGAGTTGAAAAGTGTTACATAGAATCTCCAAGTTTTGGCCTTTGCAGTAGTTGGGATTTATATCCCCTTGTAATTAGAGTTTCTTTTTCTGGGCTCTGTCTTTTTTTTTTGTATGAAAGAATGAGATTGGATTTGGAAAATATATTTTTTTATTTTAAAAAAATTTACATTCAAAAATTAAAAAGGAAATTTGCACCATTAATTTTTCTTATTTTTTTAATTTTATGTAGGCGCCGGTGTTCACAACCAGTAGCTAAGTGAAAACTCAAATCAAGAAAAAAGACGAAGGATGCAATGGGAAAATGTCATAAAAAAAAAAACCCACCGATATTCCAGTGAAAACCACGACTTGAACCAGCGAACAACGGCACGGTAGAGAGGACTTGACCGCGCAGTACGGAGGAAGTTCGACAGCAGCACTTGGCCGACGGTGAGCCAAATGAAGGGTTTCTTCGAAATCGAAAATGGGTCGCGTCTTTGAAAAGAAGAGGAAAAGAAGGGGGAGGTGCCAAAATCGGAAATGGATGGTGGAAGCAGTCTTGCTTTACGATTTGCTCCACAAGATTCTCCATCTCTGCAACGAATGAAAGGGAGAGGAGAACAATTCAGAGACCGACAGGAGGAGAGGAGAGAAGTGTTTCCTGCGTTTGGATCTGATTATAATATACTTGTAGTATATAATTGTAATATAATATTTATATATGATATAACTAAATTAAAATAATTAAAAGAAACGATAAGACGACGATTCCGTCTTTTTTTGATAACTTATTACAAAAACATTAGTGATCACACATTTTTACTGTGTTGGGTCTCTTATGAGGCCGCGACAGTTCTCTTTTTTACGGATCATATGATTATATATTTTGTATAATTTTAAATTTATTTAATATTTTTTTAATGACTAAAAATTTGTACAAAGCTGAAAATTGCATAGATTTAGTTTTTACTATATATTATTTTTTTAATAAATAAAAAATTTAAAATTATATAAAATATATATCTACATAATTAATTAAAAATCTACTTTTTATTTATAATTTTTAATTTAAAAATTAAAAAAAATAAAAAACCTGCCATGCATCCATGACCCCAGGGATCTCTCGGGAGAGACCCTGTTCCATTTTTAAGGATAGTTCCTCGTACAAGTGTCTTCTTACAATGTCCTAGAATGGGTTTATTTGTGCTAGTGTGAACTCCATGCCACGGTGCCAAGCTTTGCTTCTATCTATTGTCGTCTATCATTACCTCTATTTCCCATGGTCCCGGTTTTAATGTCAATTTATCCACTTCTATTAGTTCCACACCTCTCATAGAAGGTGTGGATGGCTCCAATTTTAATCAAAGAGTGCTTATATAAAGCTGTAAATTCATAAACCATCAGGGATTCAAAATAGAATGCATATTTTCCTATTTTAAATTTCTAATATATATAAATGTATGCCAAATACATTCATAACTCAAAGAAAATATACTAAAATAACATAAAATTCAAGAGAATAACATTCTCTAGCTTTTTTATACTTTCATATTGTTTAAATTTCTTATAAACTTTTAAAAAATTTGTATTTTTAAAACATAAGAAAACAGAGAAAAGATACGGAGATAAATAGATAAACTACAAAAAGATTTGATAAAGATGAGAGCCTTCTTGATTATGGATAATGTGTTGATCCTAACTAATAGTTTTTTTTAATAGGAACCAGTGATATTTCTAGCGCACGGTAATTTTAAAATGCATATCCAAAACATAATTTTAGCAAAATATAAGAGATTACAATTTTTTTTTGGAAAAATTACATATATCTATTGATTCTACTCTTAAAAAATTAGTTTAAAAATCTTAAAAATTTAAGGACCAAAGCTATCATCAAAATGTATGCCAAATTTATAGAAAATTATGTCTATTTTTTTTTTAAATTGGTTTAAATAATTCTGGAAACATAGAGATTGAAACAACTACCAAATTTTTTTTATGAACTGAAAAAGACTCAGCAAATTTTATGTAAGATATTAAGAAAATCACAACTAACTTTCTTAAAAATCTTATAGTATCTTTTTGTAAAACTTGATAATAATCAATAAATCTTGCAAACTTTAAATTTTGGAGTCCGGTACTGGCTTTTGTCTATATATATATATATATATCTCTCTCTCTCTCTCTCCCTCCATCTCCTCCCCTTAGAAATCTAGGAAATAGAAACAAGAAGCGAGACGAGAGGGATGGGGAACGGTTCAGATCTGCCCCAAGAACTGTTTGAGGATATACTATCAAGGCTTCCATACAAATCATTGTCGCGATTCAGGTGCGTCTGTAAGTTGTGGTACTCTCTCTTAACTGGTCCCCGTTTCGTACCCCCTCACCTCTCAACTTTCATCAAACATCACTCCTTCCCCGATACTAGTCTCATCCTTAGGCTCTCTTTTCTCACCACCTCATATCATGATGATGCTCTCGGCTTACCAAACTGCAAACTCTTTTCCCTCTCAGCCAATGATTCTTCTGCCGTTGATACCTTAATGCCCAACTTCTTTGCCATAACGTCCAACTCCGCGGCATTCAGATTCGAAATTTCAGGTCACTGTAATGGTATACTGTGTTTGTCATTACTAGGCCAGTATAAGTCTCCAGAGGTTATTCTGTATAACCCAGCGACAAGAGAATTCAACTGGCTTCCCGACTCGATTAAGCAGACCGATCGTTCCGTTTCTGAAGGTGTTGGAATGGGGTACGATTCCCCGAGCGATGATTATAAGGTTGTAAGGATACGGTGCTTGAGGTCGGTCTGTGGGGCGTATATTACCAGGAGTGTGGACGTGTATTCTTTGAACAATAATTCTTGGACAAGACACCGCAATAGCAATGTTAATGATTTTAATTTTTTTCGTCATCCTTTTGCTTTGTTCTATAAAGGAACCTATTATTGGTGGGGTTGCAGTTGGAGAGAGCCTTCCTCAATGATCTTGGGGTTGGATGTGGGAGACGAGGTCTTCTACCAGGTGCCAGTTCCACATGACGCTAATATCGGGAAGGCTAATACTAGACGTCTACTTGTGTGGAAAGAATCAATCTCTTTGCTTTGCTATGGTCGGAGGAGAACGTTTGACATATGGGTGATGGATGGATTTGGCGCTCAAGCCTCATGGACTAAAATGCACACCATAACAGGTCTATCATTACGTAAGCCGTTGGTTTTCTGGAAGGGTAATGAGCTTCTTTTGCAAGTCACTACTGGAGAGATTAAGTCATATAATCTTGACACTCAAGAAGAGACGAAGAATTTTAAGATAGAAGGGATCCCAATTCCACCCTTAGCTCAAGCTGTAAATTATGTGGCCACTCTTGTTTCAATCAAAGGGATCAAAAGAGATAGGATTTTGATTTGACATACTTGACCTCCATTAGGTTCTATTTTTTAGGTCATTTTTTTATTATTTTTATGACTTCACATTAGGTTCTATTTTTTTGGTTATTTTTGTATTATTTTTATCCTGTTATTTTTTTAATTAAATTTGATGCTGTGAAACCTTAGTTTATCTAACTCCATGCAAATAATTACACGGGTCTCTATCTGGTTAATTATTTGTATGGTTACATATAATTCATGTTTACTCATAGTAATAATCTGTGACTCTATATATCTAATAATCATCTAATAAGAAGTCAAAACTTATAAATGCCTAGTATTTTGATTTGACATATTTGACTTGCCTTGAGTTCCCCTTTTTTGTCTTTTTCTTATATTATTTTTTTATCTTATTATTTTTTTTATTAAATTTGATAGTTTGAAACCTTGGAATCAAACTCCGTGCAAATTATCTACTTCAAACAATAAAAAGTAACTATTTATTTGGTTAAATTTAATTCATGTTCACTCATCAAGCAATGTTTGTGAATTGAAATAAAAATAATACATTTTCTTCTGTTAAATAATCTATATTTTTAAAGTCTAGTAAGTTTTTTTAGACTTGTTTGTTTTTTTTAACACTAAGCAAAAGTAAAGATATGGACTATATACTATTTTTTTTCTTAGAATTGATTATGTACTATTAAGTTTGGTGCGATTCAAGTCAAATTTCAATATAATTTGTGTAATGCCTCACGAATCAGCTTGAACTCTTCTTCACTATATTCTCTTTCCATACATCTACCATTTCAATATTATCACTTCTAAAATCCCTACATAGGTGCAAAAAAAAAAACATTGTGCCAGAAATGAATTTTGCATGTGGTTATTTTTAGCAATTGTTGGCAGTTTTAAACTGCCTACTATGCAAGCGCCAACGTAAGTAAGATAACCATCTATAAAAGTCTACTTTTCTTTGTGCTTATACAAATGACTGCTAACAAAAATAGCGTTTGTTTTTTCAATATTAGGTTTGTTTTGCAATCAAATCCACCTATTATACAAGGTTATTCAGACATACAAATTGATACATTTTTTTTTGCACCAAAAACCCATAAATTTATTAATATATTCAAACAGATTACAAACACCAATAGTTGTAGGCAAAAAAAGGGGGGGGGGAAAGCCTAAGATACAACCTTAGAAAGTGAAAAACTAACCTAAAATGCTATCTAAAAAGGCAATAAAAAAAATAAAGAAAAACCAAATAGCACGGATCCCACAATAGCCCTCCCTCCTTCCATGAACCATGAAAGAGCCATCCATGTTAATTTTAGAACCCTCCCCACTAGGTAGTATGTGTAATATCCCTATTTTTATGGGATGTTATAAAATGAATAAAAGATGAGAAATGAAGCAAGATGAAATGATTACATATCCAAGTTTTAGAAGAAATTAATCTCTTATCTAATTTTTAGAAGATGTTACTTTTCGTCCTTAATTGAAATTAATTTTTCATAGGATTCTTAGCAGAAATTAATTCCAGAATTTACCCTGGAAAATATGCAATATATCACTTGAATGAAAACCCGTTTCGAGCTGAGCATAATGGTATAAGTATTGCGTAGCCTGGAAGTCTAGATTGAGAGATAAACTAATTTGAAAGTTAATGTGAATAGTGAAAAAGAAATAATAAAAAATTAGTCTTTGGGTGAAATTACGAAAAAGTACTCGAAAGAATAGATAATTACAATTTTTCCTGGCTCAAGGGCCAAATAGTCATTTCCCATATTAGAAGCAAAATATGAATATTGCATTTAAGTCTGAAAGAAAAAATTTTTATATCATAAAATGTATAAGGAATTTGTAAAAATGGATATACACTGTTTTGCATGAAATAGAACAAAGAGGTCAATTATCTCAGTTGGAAGGAAAAAGGGAGAAAATGACAATTTTACCCTTGAGTAAAAAGAAAAATAAAAAAAAGGAAAATGAAGGGCGGTGGGTTGAGATGAAGAAAAGTTTATGAATTTTGGGAAAAATTATACCTAGTGACTCAATAATCTTAAAATTTATAAATTTGACCTGGTCAAGGACATTTTTGTAAATATAAAAAATTATAGTCAAAATAAAGCTCTCAATTAGTTAAATCCAATGGAATATAGTATGAAATTTATTAAGGTCAAAATAACATTTATTGGGTAATTAGGATTTAATATTAATATTTTGCCTGATAAAAGTTAGTTTAAATTGCAAGAAGATGCAATATTAATTCAGAAAAATTAGTAGGCCTCAATAAAATATGTTTTGGGTCAAGATAATGATTTTGGACCAAAAGTAATCATTGGATAATCCTTTACCAATTTAATGACAATTTTGACATAAAAACTCAATCGGTACAGATAAATTTAGTCGGTAAATGGTATATTAGTCCAATAAAGCATGAGAAACATTTTTTGGCCAAAAAAATTGATAAGTGGTGTGATATTATCAGACTAGGGGCAAGGAGGGAATTTATGGAAAAATTTTTAAAAAAGTAACTCAAAATAGTTAATTAAGCTAACTAAACTATTCACTTGTCTCATATCTCTCTTCAAGCACTTGGGTTAAGTCATTTGAGCACTTCATTCCCTTCATTTCACATCTAGTCAGCAGCCAAGAGAGTGAGAGAGAGCAAAAATTTTCGAAGAGCACGAAGGAAAAATTGAAGTCAAATACACCAAGGTAAACTTCTATGACCATAAACCTATGTACTCTTGTGGGTCAGGCTAGTTCTATAGAGTATTTTCTCTCCTCTCTCTCTTATGTTGAATCAAGAAGTTTTGATGATTCCAAACCAACATTGAAGAGATTGGATTGAAGATATCAAAGGAGCTAAAAGTGTCTCAAGTGAAGAAAATCTGAGTAATCATTGCTAGGATTGTTGTAGGATCATTAGTTATGTTTAAATATGGGTAAAATACTTTGATTTGATGAAAAGATATTTTAAAAACCTGATTTTAAGAAATATTTGAAAAATACCCACCAACAGACGAAGTTTGAAGAGTTTATATTGAACTGTCATATTGGAAATTCAAACTTTGCCTTTGGAAATTCGAATTTTGAGCTAAAGTAGAACAAGTCTGAAGAGATGCCTCTCTGACAGACAAATTTTGATTGTCCAAAATTCAAATTTTCATATATGTCTGAAAGAAGCTGTTGACCAATAGACAAACTTTGGGTTTTGAACATTCGAATTTCAGACAAAATGAGTTTTATGAAAACTGAAGAAATTCGTCTGAAACAATGTTAAAGTTCATCTGAAATCAAGATTATTCTGAGTTTCAAAATTGCTCACTGACAGACAAACTTTGAACATGGAAATTCGAATTTCAGAAGCCAAAGTTGTAAGTCTGTTGAAATGACATACGAAGGACAGTGTTTACAAATTCGAATGTTGAAGTAAGCCTGAAAAGAGGTCTCTCTGACAGACAAATTTCACTCTTTAAAAATTCAAATTTCGAAGTAAATGAACTACCATGCCTTTTGAAGCTGCTGCTAACAGACGAATTTTGGGGTTCCAAAATTCGAATTTCGAGGGCACTGTAGCAAATTGAAGACACTGTTCACACTTAACCGAAAAAACTTTTCCCTTGAAAATTCGTATGTCACAACATGAAAACATTTTCTAAGTTTCAAAATTCGAATTTCACTTCATGAACAGACGAACTTCAGTATTTCAACGTTGGAAGCTTTAACCTTCAGTTCCTTCGAAATTTGTCTGTTGACCAACCAAAATTTGAATTTCAGTATGTCAGATGCATTAAATGTGGTTGGTTAACGGATAGTTTTTCAGAGTAACCGTTGGATAACTTCCCCAACGGATAGATTTTGTCTCTAACGAATAGTTGGGACCTAAATCTATAAATATAACAATATTTGAAGTTGTGGGTAACGAATCAAACTTACTATATACTAAAATTCTGCCAAATCTTCTACTCAAAGACTTTTACCCTCTTACTTCAATATTTGCACTTAAACTTTCATATTCACTCTATTGAAGAGAGTTTTATCTTTGTAAACAATCTACTCTTCATCTGGAAGATAGATTTACTTGTGAGGAGATATCACAAGAGATTGTAAAGCACTTCGTGTAAGTGCAGAAAGAGATTGAGTGAGCTCTAGAGAACAGAGCGTACACGTTGTACAGTGGCATTTGCAAGAAGCCCGTTGAATTCTTGCACTATAATGGAAAATCTCAAGTGGTGACTTGGGGACTGGACGTAGGTCAAGAGGAAAGACCGAACCAAGATAAATATCTGAGTTTTCCTTCTCCCAATCTCTTCTCTTTTTGACTTATTACTTTATACTTTGTTTTTCATTATACCTTGCCTTCTTCATCATTCTCACTTTGTGTAGAAAATTTTTAATCTTCCCAATTCACCCCCCTCATGGGTACAAAATGAGTTTTTAGAAATAAACTTGATGAATCAGGATCAATCATCAGAAACAAAGTTAGACTGGTTGCTAAAGGATATAATCAAGAAGAGGGCATTGATTTTGAGGAAACCTTTGCACCAGTAGCTAGATTAGAAGCAATTAGAATTCTATTAGCATATGCATGCATGAAAAATATTTTGTTATATCAAATGGATGTAAAGAGTGCCTTTCTAAATGAATATATCATGGAAGAAGTTTATGTAGATCAACCTCCAGGTTTTGAGGATTCTACAAAACCAAACCATGTTTATAAACTAAAGAAAGCTCTTTACGATTTAAAACAAGCCCCTAGAGCATGGTATGATAGATTGAGTAATTTTCTAACTGATAAGGGGTTTAATAGAGGAAAAGTAGATACAACTTTATTCACTAAGAAAGAAAACAAAGATTTACTGATTGTTCAAATCTATGTTAATGATATTATATTTGGTGCTACTAATGAATCTCTTTGCAAGAATTTCTCTAAGTTAATGCAGGGGGAATTTGAAATGTCTATGATGGGTGAACTCAACTTCTTCCTTGGATTGCAAATCAGACAATGCAATGATGGTATCTTCCTCAATCAATCCAAGTATCTGAAGGAATTGCTGAAGAAGTTTGGAATGGAAAATGTCAAGCCAATGGGGACACCTATGGCTACTGCAACCAAACTAGACATGGACGAGAAAGGGAAACTGTTTGACATAACTCAGTATAGAAGAATGATTGGATCCCTGCTGTACTTAACAGCCAGCAGACCTAACATTTGTTGAATCAAGAGTTTTGATGATTTTAAACCAACTCTCAAGAGCTTGGATTGAAGATATCAAAGAAGAACAAAGCTGTTTCAAGTGAAGATTTACTGAGTATTTGCTGTTAGATCTCTTGTAGGATCTTTAGTTTTTGGTATAATTGGGTAAAAGATTTTGATTTAAAGAAAAGATGTTTTCAAACTTTGATTTTGTGTTAAATCTTTTAATATTTGAAAAACACCTTTGAACAGACGAAGGTTGAGAGTTTAAACTGAACTGTCAAGTTAGAAATTCGAATTTTGCCTTTGGAAATTCGAATTTTGAGCTAAAACTGAATAAGTCTGAAGAGACTGCTCTCTGTCAGACGAATTTTGATTGTTCAAAATTTGAATTTTCATCTAGTCTGAAAAGAGGCCTTTTGTAATAGACGAACTTCACACTTTCAAAATTCGAATTTCAAGTAAAATGAAGTTTGTGAAAATCAAAGAAATTCGTCTGAAACTATGATAAAGTGCATCTGAAATCAAAATGCAATTAAGTTTGATAAATGCTCTCTGACAGACGAATTTTGAAGTTCCAACATTCGAATTTTCATATAAGTCTGAAAGATGCTTCTTTACAACAGACGAACTTTGGGTTTTCAAAATTCGAATTTCAAACAAAACAAAACTTGAGAAAATTGAAGAAATTCGTCTGAAACTATGTTAAAGTTCACCTGAGATCAAGAGTGATTTCAGTTTCAAAACTGCTCTTTGACAGACGAACTTTGAGCATTGAAATTCGAATTTCAGAAGCTAAGTTCTTGAGTCTATTGAAATGAAACATTGACATACGAATGATAAGAACTTGCAACATTCGAATGATGAAATGAGTCTGAAAAGAGTTTCTCTGACAGACGAATTTCGCCTTTCTAAAATTCGAATTTCGAAGAAAGTTATCTACTGTGTCTCTTTAAACGTTCAATGAACAGACGAATTTTGGGGATCCAAAATTTGAATTTCGAAGGCACTGTAGAAAATTGAAAACACTGTTCATACTTAACTGAAAACTTTCTTCTTGAAAATTCGTATGTCACATTGTGAAAATGTTTTGTAAGTTTCAAAATTCAAATTTCACTTCATGAACAGACGAACTTCGTGCTGTAACGTTGGAAGCTTTAATCTTCGGTTCCTTCGAAATTCGTCTGTTGGCCAACCAAAATTCGAATTTCAGTATGTCAGAAACATTAAATGCGGTTGGTAAACGGATAGTTTTTCAGAGTAACCGTTGAATAACTTCTCCAACGGATAGATTTAGTCTCTAACGGATAGTTGAGACCTAAATCTATAAATACAACATCATTTGAAGTTGTGGGTAACAAAATCAAACTTGTATATACCGAATTTCTGCTGAATCTTTTTCTCAAAAGCTTTTACCCTCTTAACTTCAAAACTTGTACTTAAACTTTCACATCCACTCTTTTACAAGAGAGTTACTTCATTGTAATCAATCTATTCTTCATCTGGAAGATAGGTTTACTTGTGAGGGATATTCACAAGGGGATTGGGAAGCACATAGTGAAAGTGCTTGAAGAGTTTGAGAGAGCTCAGAAACAGAGCAAACCCATGTACTGTGGCTTTAGCAAGAAGCCCACTGAAATTCTTGCTGTATAGTGGATAAATCTCAAGAAGTGTCTTGGGGACTGGATGTAGGTCAAGTGAATAGACCGAACCAGGATAAATCTCTGACTTCATTTCTCCTTATCTTTATTTTTCACCTTACTCTGTTTTACGCATTGCTTTCATTATACTGTGATATCTTCACTTACTTCACTTTGTGCAGAAAAATTTCAAACTTCCCAATTCACCCCCCCTCTTGGGAAGTCAGCCTTGCTAACAACATTATGTTTAGTGTCTGTATGTGTACAAGGTTCCAATCATGTCCCAAAGAAACCCATGCAACTGCTGTGAAAAGAATCTTCAGATATCTTATTGGAACATCACAGATGGATCTTTGGTATCCAAAGCGCAATGGAGAAGATCTCAAAGGATACACTGATGCTGACTTTGTAGGATCCAAAACTGACAGAAAAAGCACAAGTGGAACTTGTCAGTTTCTTGGAGGATCCTTGGTTTCATGGTTTAGCAAAAAGCAGAACAGTGTGGCCCTATCCACAGCAGAAGCTGAGTATGTTGCAGCTGGAAGCTGTTGTGCCCAAATCATCTGGATGAAACAGCAACTGGAAGATCCTGAGGTTGAGTTGAAAGAAATACCAATAACGTGTGACAACCAAAGTGCCATAAATATCACAAAGAATCCTGTCATGCATTCAAGGACAAAACATATTGAAGTTAGGCACTACTTCATAAGGGATCACGTTCTGAAAGGAGAAATTAGATTGAAGTACATCCCCACAGAAGATGAAGTTGCTGACATCCTCACGAAGCCTCTATCAGAAGACAGATATTGCAAAATCAGAAGAGAATTGAGAATGGTAAATCCGAATGAACTGTAAGTTAATCTTTGTGCAACCCTGTTTTTAATATTTCAACATTGAATTTATTCTAACTTGAGCATCGGAGTATGTTTAATTTAAGTTGCAGGTGCTCCTCATGAGATTCAATGCTGACAAATCTGAGAAATGGAGCTTACCAGAATGGAAAAATTAAAAAGTGAAGAAAATAGCAATAAATTTTGAGTTTCTAGATCTATTCTGTAAGTTTTCTTTGTTTATAAAATTGAAATTCATATATTGCCTATGTGTTAGACAAATTTCCGTAAAAAAAAAAACTAAGTTTCTGAGGAAGTCAGCATGGTCAACATTCGAATTTTGGATACCCAACAAACGAACTTCAACCTTTTATTGACAGAAATAGTTCTCGGTGATGCCTTGAAATTCATCTGTTGATCCTTCAAAATTTGAATTTTAAAGAATGAAATTTCAAAGTTATGACTATCCAACATTATAATTATTCTAATGTTTGTCTCTTAACATACGAATGCTGGACCACTTTCACAAAGTAGAGAAATTTGAATTTCTGATTTAAAATTCCTCTATTGAAGCATGCTCCTCAATGTTGAATCTTTGAAAGATGAAGTTTTGCATGTTTAATTTGTCTGTTGTTTTGTGGTTTGCTTGCTGCTTGGTGTTTTCTCTTGAAAATTTGAACTTTGTTGGGACAAAGTTCGTCTGTTCATCTCGTGTTGCTTAAGCCAAGCCACTGTCAGACGAACTTTATGAAGAAAATTCATCTATCAGTAAGCTTTTCTGATCGGTTTACCTTGTAACTGCCCGAAGTTCAAATTTTGACCCTTCAAAATTTGTCTGTCAGACGGTTACATACGTTAAAACCGATGGTTTTCCTCTGAACAGACGCAACCTTATTCCTATTCTCTCTGAGTCTGTTCTAATCCTCCATTCAATACTCTTCAATTCTGACCAAAAACCGTCATTTCCCACCAATTAAACTTCCTTTTGCATCATTTAAAACCACTCTTTGCTACTTTCTTCATCAATCATCCGTGAAAATGGCAAGAGTCAAGAATCCAGAGGTTGGCAAAGGAAAGGCCCGGCCAAAACGCTCAGTTAAATCCCAATATGCCACGAAAGAAGGAGAAAAGCTGAAGAGAAAGGCCGAATCCAGCAAGGGAATGCCTTCCAAATGCCAGAAATCTTCACCCAATGGACAATCAAAGAAGTCTGGACCCTCTTCCTCAAAGATAGCAGAACCTTCGATCCCTGCTACTATTGCTGCTGAACTAGTTGCATCCACTTCATCCTCAGGCACTGAATCTGGGGAATATGAGCTTACCACTCTGTCATTATGGAGCACTCCACAGATTCAAGAGGAATACTCCACCAAGTTTGCCAACAAAAAGGTAATCAAGCCACATTGTGTAAACTTGGAGGATTTCTTGATCTCTAATAACTTTGATGCTGGTATATGGATGATGAGATACAAGAATCTGTTGGAAGTATTGGAGAGATATGATGATGAGGTAGTGAAGTCTTGGTATGCCTCCTTGAAATACAACAGCAAAAAGAAAAAGTGGGAGTCAACCTGAGGTCAAGGACCATCTGGCTCTCAGATGAAACCTTGAATGAAGTACTGGAGATCCCAGGGCAAGATGGCCTCAAAATTGACATCACTGCCTCCGGATACATGGATGAGGCAGAAACTGCAGGAGGATGCCAACAATATAGAGAGAAGCATTGTTCCTGTTGTTGATTATGCAGCTATTGCTCACAATGCTCTCTTGCAAGCTCAGAGAAGAAGGCTTGAGGAAATGTTTCAATCTGCTGAATCAGCTCCTTCTTCCAGGCAGGCAATACAGGAGTTGCTTGAGATTTCTGATAATGATGAAGAGCCGAGTACTGAGTTTCCTACAAAAATCTCATTTGCTCCTATGCCACTTCAAGTCGTTCCAGTCTCTCAGATCCCTCCTTTGGTTGACTTTGTTGGTCTTTCTGATGATGCCAAAAAGGGGGAGAAGAGGAAGCAAACTGGCAAGTCTGCTGAGCCATCTGGGAAGACGTACAGCAAGAAGACCAAGCCAAAGAAGAAATGATTGAAGACTTGTTTAATTCTTAGGCTTGAGTCCTCTTGTAGTGCTTTGTGTTTCTGTTATCTGTTTTGACTGTTTGCTTTTTGTATTGTGCATTAGAACTTTGATTAATTTGGTTTCTGTAAAGTAACAAGTATTGAAATGAATGAATTCCTTGGTTACAATGATTTGTACTTATCACTTCCTGAATCTCTTCACTGATGTGCTATATATGATATCTTTTGAAATGTTATGCATATGTTGAGGGGGAGCTTGTTAAAGTAAACCCAAGTACTAATCTAGTTTGTAAGTTGTTTTGTCATCATCAAAAAGGGGGAGAATGTTGAATCAAGAAGTTTTGATGATTCCAAACCAATATTGAAGAGCTTGGATTAAAGATATCAAAGGAGCTAAAAGTGTCTCAAGTGAAGAAAATCTGAGTAATCATTGCTAGGATTGTTGTAGGATCATTAGTTATGTTTAAATATGGGTAAAAGACTTTGATTTGATGAAAGGATGTTTTAAAAACATGATTTTAAGAAATATTTGAAAAATACCCACCAACAGACGAAGTTTGAAGAGTTTATATTGAACTGTCATATTGGAAATTCAAACTTTGCCTTTGGAAATTCAAATTTCGAGCTAAAGCAGAACAAGTCTGAAGAGATGCCTCTCTGACAGACAAATTTTGATTGTCCAAAATTCAAATTTTCATATATGTCTGAAAGAAGCTGTTGACCAATAGACAAACTTTGGGTTTTGAACATTCGAATTTCAGACAAAATGAGTTTTATGAAAACTGAAGAAATTCGTCTGAAACAATGTTAAAGTTCATCTGAAATCAAGATTATTCTGAGTTTCAAAATTGCTCACTGACAGACAAACTTTGAACATGGAAATTCAAATTTCAGAAACCAAAGTTGTAAGTCTGTTGAAATGACATACGAAGGACAGTGTTTACAAATTCGAATGTTGAAGTAAGCCTGAAAATAGGTCTCTCTGACAAACGAATTTCACTCTTTTAAAATTCGAATTTCGAAGTAAATGAACTACCGTGCCTTTTGAAGCTGCTGCTGACAGACGAATTTTGGGGTTCCAAAATTCGAATTTCGAGGGCACTGTAGCAAATTGAAAACACTGTTCACACTTAACCGAAAAAACTTTTCTCTTGAAAATTTGTATGTCACAACATGAAAATATTTTCTAAGTTTCAAAATTCGAATTTCACTTCATGAACAGACGCACTTCAGTATTTCAACGTTGGAAGCTTTAACCTTCGGTTCCTTCGAAATTTGTCTGTTGACCAACCAAAATTCGAATTTCAGTATGTCAGATGCATTAAATGTGGTTGGTTAACGGATAGTTTTTCAGAGTAACCGTTGGATAACTTCCCAAATGGATAGATTTTGTCTCTAACGAATAGTTGGGACCTAAATCTATAAATATAACAATATTTGAAGTTGTGGGTAACGAATCAAACTTACTATATACTAAAATTCTGCCAAATCTTCTACTCAAAGACTTTTACCCTCTTACTTCAATATTTGCACTTAAACTTTCATATTCACTCTATTGAAGAGAGTTTTATCTTTGTAAACAATCTACTCTTCATCTGGAAGATAGATTTACTTGTGAGGAGATATCACAAGAGATTGTAAAGCACTTGGTGTAAGTGCAGAAAGAGATTGAGTGAGCTCTAGAGAACAGAGCATACGCGTTGTACAGTGGCATTTGCAAGAAGCCCGTTGAATTCTTACACTATAGTGGAAAATCTCAAGTGGTGACTTGGGGACTGGACGTAGGTCAAGAGGAAAGACCGAATCAGGATAAATGTTTGAGTTTTCCTTCTCCCTATCTCTTCTCTTTTTGGCTTAGTGCTTTATACTCTGTTTTTCATTATACCTTGCCTTCTTCATCATTCTCACTTTGTGCAGAAAATTTTTAATCTTCCTAATTCACCCCCCCTCTTGGGAAGTCAGCCTAACTAACATCTTAAAGTTTCATCCATGGAAGTTCTTGAGAGAGAAAGTGAGGCTATGAAAAAATCAAACTATAAAAAAGGATGTATAGGTCTTAAGCAACAAGATTATGCCATTAGATTGCAAATTTATCGGGTAGATATTTTTTACATTTTTGTGAATTTTTTGCCTATTTAGGATTGAATTAGGAAGGGAATTTCATGATTTTGACCTCAAAAATGGATTCCTTGGGTCCAAAAATGGTAGAAACAAGTGTGTTGTACAATAAAAACCCAAAGAAAATCAATTTGGAATTTTCGGGTTAGTCAGCACACTAATTGAAAAAGCTTGGAAAATCAGTAGTTAATGGCCATATTTTGTAACGCATTAGGATTCAAGGAAGGGTTGCAAGACCAAAGAAGAGGTGTACAAGGTTTGAAAGTTATTGGAAAGCCACAAGGTAGTTAACTAACCTTATTATGTATATATATTGTTATTGTTGCCATTACGTTTACTTGATGGATTGGATTGATTGGCTATGTTGTTTGAAGGGTATTTGACCCTGGAAATTTCTATAATTTAAGGGGAGGCGCTTCCCAAATTTTTAGAAATTGTTTGTGCATAATTGACTTTAAATGAAAGTTTAATACATTTTTCATGAAAGTTTGCAATGTATGATGATAAATGAGCATGTATGGTAGTTGCTATTGAGATTCTTTGAATCTCACCCCTCTCCAAATATCTAATGTTATAAATCCAAGTCATGGCAAGACTTCCCAACAAGCAAAAGGATAGAAGAAGGAGGTTACTCATTAAAATGAATTTACTTTCTTTGGTGTTTTGTTTGGAACATCTTGCAAAAATTATCTGTATGATTTTAGAATTCTACTTGAATGTGATTATGTCTATCTAGATTTAGTATAATGCAATGTGCAAAGTGGAGACATGAAATGGCCATGTGTGTATATATTAAGGTGTATTTTGCAAAGTTGAATGATGTAAGTGGTCATTTTGAGCACTGTTGGAAAATATGTGTATTGTATGGATCATTTTATGCATAATACATGAATGCTTTATATGGATGTAATCTAGACATGAATATCTTTCCATGGACACCAATGTCACCTAATTTGGAGTTGTGTATGATTTATGGTGATTTTGTAAATGTATAGATAAAATCAGGGTTTTAAAAAATTGACCATTTCTACAATACTTCTTAGAAAAATAAACTGTATGAATTGGCCAAGTAGATACCTAGTTTATTATTTTTTCCATATAGAGAATCTTTTAGGCTATGTTTAGAGACTTGAAACATATCAATATGATTTTTTTTATTTAGTTATGAATTTTCAAATTTTGCCGAGTAAAATGAAATTAACCAAATGAATAGTAGCCAAAAATGAAATAAATTGGTTTAAGTTTTTTTATGTAATCAAGTCTCTAATCATGCATTAATGGACTTAAATAGAGTTTAATACATAGGAAATGAGTCTAAATATGAGGTGTGACAGTATGCCCCTCTTCTAGCTTTTCTGTAAACTTTTCTTGCATCATCTTAGCTTTATGTTGCATCATCTAACATTTCTGCAACTCCAATTCATTTTATGCTACAACTCCAGTTGGTTTTTTACCCAATGTAGAGTAGAACATCACACTTCTGTAACAAGTGGAGTCATGTGTTAGGTTTAACTTAAAGGACAAATTATCAATCTTAATATCCGAGCTATCTCCTCATGTCCAAAGAAACTTATTCTTAATTTAGCAGACATGATGTAAAACATACAAATATATTCATTTCTAAAAGGTGATTAGGAAAATGTATCAAAACATTCTCAGTTAGATTTATGTTCTAGAAAGAAAAAGACTACTTTCCCCTAACTCTAAGCTTTGTTGTTGGCAAAAAAAGAAAAAACTCTAAGCTTCTTGAGCCACAAGTTTTAGCCACATTGCAAATAAAAATAGAAAGGGTTGAGATGTGTAGTTTATTAGATCTCAAACATAACATACCCTGAGCAAGGCATAGATATCAAAGCATTTAAGTATTACTTATACATCTTACTTTTAAAGACCTTTCTCATGAAGACTAGTTTGTTTTAATCTTTGAAAACTGTTTTAGAAAATTTGAACCAATTAAAACTTCAAAACTGTGTAAAATGGTTTTCATTGGTTTTACAGCTCATTGAACTGTGATATTTCAAAAATCATAATTAAATGTAGAAAAATCATTTTCTAGTTGTCCAAATCTCTAAAAATTATGAACATCTTGATCTTTAAGGAAAAAAAAAACTAGAAAACAAATGCATAGATTATTAGTACAGTTTATTGCGTAAATTTTACTATTTATTTTAGTGTCCCTGTTTTTATTCGAAATCTGAGCCTAAAATTTGAAAATTCTTTTCTCCTAAAATACAAATTCATTTGGTTCATACTTAACATCATTGAAAAGCTATATATATCTACTTTCTAACATATTTATTTTGTACATTTATTATATTCTTACTAGTCAAAAAATCAATATGAACCATTAGAGATCAGAAATAATGTTCACTAGAGTAGTCTTAGCAAATCATACATAACTACTATTCTATAAATCCAAATACAACTAAACTAGTGCTATTGTTCCAGACAAATAGATTTATCTATATATATAAAACACTGAATTTTTGGAAGCATATTCAAATTTATACAACAAACTGAATCAGACGGCCAAAACAGAAACAAAACAGTTTCTAATACTTCAATCTTCTTCTTCCATTTTCTTTGCTAAACTCTTTCCTTTAGTATTACTTGACCCTATAATTGGGGAAATTTGGGATGAGATGGGGGACATCTTAGTAGTAACATAGCTCAAGCATATCATATAATCACATTAACTTAAATATTGCAAAAACATTATACAATTATCATGCTTTCATAACATATTTTTAGAAAACAATTAAAATACTATGTTGCAGTAAAAATTTCACACTATGCCATAAATAGCTTTTCTTGATGCTTAATAGTTGGTGGTTATCGAAGAAAATGCCAACAAAAATTAGACGGAAGCTTTTGTTGGTGGTTCTAGAATTAACCACCAACAAATGTTAGACTTTTCTTAACAGTTATTTTAAGAACCACCAACAAAAGCCATGGGTCTTGATATTTGTTGGCGGTTCTTTTTACAATAGCTAAGAAAACCACCAAGAAAAGTAAAAATAACTGTCACCAAAATGTTTAGTATTTTGTCATTATAAAAAAATTAGAGTCACGAATTAACATTAGCAGCCCTTAAGTTTAAAAGTTCAACAGATGCTATTAATCACATCCTTAGCTTACTTTCCAAGCACTCTCTCCCGCCTCTTACTCATGATCACCAAGGCATCCTTTTTCTTAAGCATAAATGCATACTTTCTTTGTCTTTCTCCCTCCTTCCTTTGGTACCTCCAAAAATTCCTCATGACTTACTTTTAGCCCTCTTTCACCTTAAGATCTAGAGTAGTAAAGATTAGAGGCACCACTTCCTTTGCTGAGATTAATGTCATCATCGTCTTCAGCCATCAAGCACAACAAGAACACTAGTGGCAAGAAGCACATTAGATCTGTTAGATCTAGGTCCTTACCTAGTTCAAGCCAAGTTCACGACATTTGTCTTTGTCCTTATGCCTCAGCACAACCAGATTTGTTAGATCTGACCCTCAACAACTACCTCATATGAATTTGTTGCAAGCTTCGCAATGAAGTCCAAGTCAACATAGATGCAGAGGAATCTATGGAGATGGTGGTTCAAGGCATGAGGTTGTCGACAAAGTCGGAGAGGCTGTTCTTTGATCCAAACAACACGAGATTGGTCTTGGAGTTAGAGGATCTGTATATTATTATTTTGTTTTTATTACTCTTCTACATTATCTTCTTTCTCATCATCTTCTTTGTTATGTTTATTTAGTCTTGAGGCTGTGAATTCTCATTATATATTTTTTAGATCAAAAGATATTAGTGATAGGTTCTGTAATTTTCTCTTCATTTTCATGAATGACTTTCAATGAAGATGGAAACTAGTCTAGATGACCCTTGCATTTGAACTAAAAATGTTTTGAGCAAAGTTTTGTATTGTTCTTAATCTTATGCAGGTCTATTTTGTTTTGTTGGCTCCGTGTTTAAGCTTATATTCTTCGGTCTTTCTTCTTTGACGTTCTAGAGTTCCAAGCATGGGACCAATTTTTTCTTTATTTTTTTTAAATAAACCCTTTTATTGGCGGTTGTATAAGATAACTACAAAAAATATATACTTTTATTGGCAATTGTTTAATATAACTGCCAACGAAAGTAAACAAAATAAAAAATTATTATGAATGGAGAATAAATTTTCTTTACAATTTTGTTATATAACTGCCAAAGAATGTCTACTTTCGTTGGTAGTTAACTGCTAAGAAAAACTTCAACTTTTTTGGTACTGGGATTTTTGGTGGTTTATAACCAACAAGAAAGGCTAAAATAACTGCCAAGAAAGGCCTATTTTGGAGTAGTGTCAATAGTATAACAACTTAGTAAATAAGCATCTCTAAGCTTAACTCTTGACATAAAAATAGTCAGACCAGTCATAAAACATAGCCAAACATCATAACAACACAATTTAAAACATAAAGCATAAGGTATCAATATAAAAGCTTAGAGCAAGAGTTACTACATTAAAACTTTACTTCCTTTGCTTTGAACTAACTTAGGCTTGCCTCTAGAACTTGTTTGAAGCCTAAGAACATCATTAAACTTCATTAAATAACTTGCTTACTCAATGGAAACTTAGTATGCATTATCATAAACTCACTCCATTCCTTAGCTATCGTGAAACACAAACCTTTCATTTCTTTTATGCTTTGGCCAAAATCCCATCGAGGGGAAAGAAATTTCTTCAAACCCTAGACCAAATCATGCTAAGTGAAAGAAGAAGAATACTAGAAGAGATTAGGAGGAGAGACTTACCTTGAAGACTCCATTCCTTGTTCCTCCTTCCTTCCTTCTCTACCTCTCTCTTGAGCTCACCTTCTCCCTCTCACTCTTTAAAGCCTCCCAAGTCTTCAACCAAATGAGCAAATGGCAAGGGGGAAAGGGGTCTATGTATAGGAAAAGTGGGTGAATATGAACCCTTGAATTGTTTTTCGATCAAAGGGCTCATGTTTTTCCTTCAATATTTTATGTTATTTTACTTAATTGCCCATGATTGCTTTTTCCTATGTGAGAGAAGAGTGAAGGGCATTTTTGTCCAAGAGAGAAGAGGTAAAAAGGTTTTACTATTACCTTTTACTTTTGCCTGATCCAGTAACTTTTTAAGTAGTTATCTTTTTACTAGATTTTTTTACTGTACTTAATGAGTAACCTTTACTAATCTCTTTTTATTGTGATAAAATATACTGGTCTTCACTCTTACCCAGTTCAGCACTTCTACTTTGTGATCCACTAGTCTTGCTTACTTTTTACTATTAATCTCCCTTGACATTTACTGTTCACATGAGACCCACTTTTACCGAACTCATATTTTTCCTCTTCGGGTCCACATATCCAGTATCACTTGTACTTTTAACTTTCATCAGAGTATTATAATATTATTTTCTCTCTCTTCTATTGTAAAATGACCATTTTATCTTATCTTTTGGCCCCTTATCTTTTGGCAAAATGACTGTTTTGCCTTTTTAAACCCCTTTTTGATATTTTTATGATACCGTAAACCTATTTAGTTAAATATTTAGCTTCCCTAATCATCATAAACTGATCAAGAATAATTTAATATCATTTATAACTTTCTCAGGTCTTAAAATACGTATATGAAAAATGGGGATGTTGCATTACCTCTATCTCTTGCAAGCTTGGGTGGCTTGATTGGGTCATTCTTAGGGAATGCCTTCACTGCATAGGAGAAAAATAACTTGATTTTATCGGACTAAACATCTTAATAACAATATATAGAAGTAAAAAACTGCCGAGATGAACAATCTACCCAATTAAGGACAGGGTCTTGATAATAGTATCACAAAACAACTACCATTATCAAATTAGTTAAATTAAAAAGTAACCAAGCAACTAACCAATAGGATAAGAAAAAAGACATTATCAACTACATAACGAACCTGCAAAGGAAGCACAATTTACAAAAATCTAGAGTTGCGAGCCTTAACATCTTGATGACTATTATGAGTGTCAATAAACTTTAGTTAATGTGGCTGCCTTCCTTTAATCCAGCAAAAACTAATTATAAGACTTCACACGGCCTAAACATTCCCTTAGGTTGCTCTCTATGGTTTGAAAAACTAATTACTCACAAGGTAGTCAAAACCATAACTTACAGGATCAATCTTAAATAGGCAACTTGGCCTGAAATTTTTATGAGTGATTGTAATGAGTGTTAAATTGGTAATAATAAGGGAAACAGGAATTATAAATGGAATAAGTAAAGGATAGAAAGTTAATATACATATTATATGCTTCAGATTTCCTACAAATTCTCGTAATTTGGAATCAACTAAACCATTTCTCACAATTCAAACATGAGCCTATACACACAAATTTTCAATGCTACAACCTAGAAGAATAAAAAAATACTGAAAAGCAAGTAAAGGAAATTTGCAATCCATGCAAATATGTATACAAATGTAGAATCATCAAAGCTGAAGGCAGGGCATATAGCTTACATGGACCATTGCATTGGTATCAAAATAAAACCCATAAAGATGAACATAAGAGATGTTAGAGATTATGTCCTAAGTCAATTATTGTATTATGAACATTGTATTTCATTATTAAAAAAGGTGTTTTTCTTATATTATTATATTGTTTGCATGTTTTTTTTTATAATAATATCCTTGGATAAATTATTTTATCCTAAATATTCTTAGTCAATCATCTTTGTGGGAACAATGATAAATTAAGGCCAGTATGATTTTGATTGATAATTATGTATGAAGGTACAAATCAAAATCATAAGCTCCTGTTAGAGATTAGGCACTGGATCAACCCGTCATAAGATAGCTACATGGATCAAGTCATAAGCATATCTCATATATAACCGTGTCACTAAGCCCTCTGACCTAAGATCACCATGGCTTCCTACATGGGGAACACTATACTTTAGCATAGTCAAAAGTCACCTTTAATCGGGAGATCATAAAGGCTATGATCGGGCATAGTGGAACTCATGTAGAGGAAGATTAATGGTTAAGATGATATTTGTCCCTCTAATTAATGGAGAGATATATCTAGGCCTCTCGATGAGTGAGACTGAGAAATGCATGGCTGTGCTCGAATGGAAGAGTTTCCATTTATTTTGTCAGTCTGCTTGGAGATTGAGAAAGCGATGGTTAAGTAAAATGAGGATGACGTTTCCATGCCTCATACTTAACCTGTATATCATGAGACAAAAGAGATGTAATAGGGTTATATGATAGGTTACATCATATCACCGATCTCATATGATTTGAGTAGTCACAATGTCTTGCTAGAGGCCGCTTATGACTTATGGGTCCAATAGTGTTAATAACCCACAGACAACATCATATGGGTCTATAAGGTCGTACACGAGAATGGGACAACTCGAGTCAGAATGAATTTAATGTTCAATTTGGGATGATTGAATTATATATATATTTGATATATATATATATATTATAAAATTTGAAATATATATATTGTTCAAATTAATTTAAATGAATTAGTTTTAAATTTAATTTTATATGATAGATTTAAATTTAAACTAACTTCATAAACTAAATATGATTTAGATTGGATTCTAAATTTGAATTCAAACTAATTATCTAAATTTAATTTATATAATAAATTAAATTTAGATTTAATTCTGGATATATCTTAGATAGTTAGTTTAAATTTAATCTATTAGATAAATTTAAATTCAAACTAATCTATTTAATTAATATTTGATTTAGTTTAAATTATTAATTTAAATCAAACAAATACCAAATCCTATCTATATATTGATATAGACTAAAATACAGAATCAACACAATTTTGAATTACCCTAAAGAGAGAACGGTCGTACACTCAGAGAGCAAGACTGTACAGACGAATGATGAACAACGACTGTATGGATGAACAGCAATGACGTACAAATGTACAAACATTCACAAACAGAGGTGCTAGCATGCCATTCGAGTTGGACTCACTGTTTGTGTGGATACTGGTAGAGGGAGCTAACTAATCGCATTAGTTCCTAGGGTCTAATGAAACGAAAAAGAACACCAAGGGAAGTGTTGAATCAAGAAGTTTTGATGATTCCAAATCAACTCTCAAGTGCTTGGAATGAAGATATCAAAGATGTCCAAAAGACTCAAGTGAAGAAATTCTGGAAGAATCTGTGACAAATTTGTTGTAGGATTACTAGTTATGTTTAAGTATGGGTAAAAGACTTTGATTTTGATGAAAAGATGTTTTAAAAACTTGATTTTATGAAATATTTGAAAAATACCCACCAACAGACGAAGTTTGAAAAGAATATATTGAACTGTCATATTGGAAATTTGAACTTTGACTTTTGAAATTCAAATTTCGAGTTAAAGCAGAACAAGTCTGAAGAGATGCCTCTCTGACAGACGAATTTTGATTTTCCAAAATTTGAATTTTCATATGTGTTTGAAAGAAGCTGTTGAGCAACAGACGAACTTTGAGTTTTAAATATTTGAATTTCAGACAAAATGAGTTTTATGAAAACTGAAGAAATTTGTCTGAAACAATGTTAAAGTTCATCTGAAATCAAGATTATTCTGAGTTTCGAAATTACTCACTGACAGACAAACTTTGAACATGGAAATTCAAATTTCAGAAGCTAAAGTTATAAGTCTGTTGAAATGACATAATGACATACGAAGGACAGTGTTTACAAATTCGAATGTTGAAGTAAGTCTGAAAAGAGGTCTTTCTGATAGACGAATTTCACTCTTTTAAAATTCGAATTTTGAATTAAATGAACTACTGTGCTGTTTGAGCCTACTAACGGACAGACAAATTTTGGGTTCCAAAATTCGAATTTCGAGGGCACTGTAGCAAATTGAAAACACTGTTCATACTTAACCGAAAAACTTTTCTCTTGAAAATTCGTATGTCACAACATGAAAACATTTTCTAAGTTTCAAAATTCGAATTTCACTTCATGAAAAGACGGACTTCAGTATTTCAACGTTGGAAGCTTTAACCTTCGGTTCCTTTGAAATTCATCTGTTGACCAACCAAAATTCGAATTTCAGTATGTCAGACGCATTAAATGCGGTTGGTTAACAGATAGTTTTTCAGAGTAACCGTTGGATAACTTTCCCAACGGATAGATTTTGTCTCTAACGAATAGTTGGGACCTAAATCTATAAATATAACATCATTTGAAGTTGTGGGTAACGAATCAAACTTTGTATATACTGAAATTCTACCAAATTTTCTACTCAAAGACTTTTACCCTCTTACTTCAATATTTGCACTTCAACTTTCATATTCACTTTATTTAAGAGAGTTTCATCTTTGTAAATAATCTACTCTTCATCTGGAAGATAGATTTACTTGTGAAGAGATATCACAAGAGATTGTAAAACACTTGGTGTAAGTGCAGAAAGAGATTGAGTGAGCTCTAGAAAACAGAGCATACACATTGTATAGTGGCATTTGCAAGAAGCCCGTTGAATTCTTGCAGTATAGTGGAAAATCTCAAGTGGTAACTTGGGGACTGGACGTAAGCCAAGTGGTTGGGTTGAACCAGGATAAATATCTGAGTTTTCCTTCTCCCTATATCTTCTCTTTTAGCTTATTGCTTTATACTCTGTTTTTCATTATACCTTACCTTCTTCATCATTCTCACTTTGTGTAGAATATTTTTTTAATCTTCTCAATTCACCCCCCTCTTGGGAAGCCAGCCTAACTAACAGAAAGCATCGAAGGTAAATTCTTTTTCTACATCTCAATCTAAACAACATTGATGGATCCATGGGAGGAAATTTCTTGATAGTTTTCTGCTGCATGTGTGCCGAAATTCCCAGCAAGAGGAACTTAGTAATCTTCAAAGGAGACAAAGCATACATACCACAAAACATGAAGAATAAAAAAGGAAAAAATCTTATCATATTGAATGGTATTATTGGATTTAGCAAGTTGTTGATCCAAGAATCCAACCATTCTAAAATAGGAAGATTCATTGTGTCACAAGTTTTGATAGTTAACGGTTGAGGAGAACCAAGCAACTTGTTGACCCCTCCCTCCCCCCCCCCAAAAAAAAGAACCAAGCTGTTCTCTGTTGCCCTTTAGACAACCTTTGGACAAAAACCAAAACACATGATTGGTATCTTTTTTAGATCAACAAGCAGTTCATTAATCAAAAAATGAAGCAAACAAAGTCATCCAACATCAACGATACAATGTAGTTGACCTATATTTTCTTTATTGACTAGGAGAAAGAGAAAGCCAATTGACCTATATTAGCTATTTAGATACCTAAAAATCACGTCAAATTAACCAAGTAAAAAGAGAAAGCCATACTCATGTTCCAAAGCTTGTACTTCTAAGATAAATTACCAATCAAACACATGAAGCAGTGATGAAGGGACCTACTTTGCAAATCAACATCTTAATTTTGAAGATATTGAAGATGAAGACTCTAATGAATTCTTGGATTTATCACCTCCATCCCTTACTCCTGGTGTGTTATAGAACAAGTTTTTTCTTGGATCTGAAGATCAAGTGACACCTGGCAAGAGTTATAATTCTCCAGCATTATAGAATTTGTTCATCTAAACTTAACTACATAAGCTGGGGAGATGGCAGGAATTCCCTTTCTTCTAAGGGTGTCAATTCTTAAGACAATTAGTCAAGTAGAAATATAGGTGTTCAGTTTAATACAGTTGAGTTTAAAAAGTCTACTGAATAATTAAAATTGAGTTTTTCCAATAAGGAAATGCAAAGAGTTAAAAAAAAATAGAAAGAAGTGGAAAATGGATCCTAGTAAGTTCTTGTTACTCTATTTTTCCCCTCTTCTATTTTTGTCCACACACATGATGAGAAGCTCCATTAGCTAACTAAACTGCACATTGTACAATTACAATCTACCATTTGAAGGAACAATGAGCACTTTCTACAACATGCAAATAGAGATTATTAAAATTAAAGATGGGTACCAAAGACTAAAGTCACGAGTATTAAAAAATAAAGTCCAATGTCAGTTTTCCTTTTGTTATATGCTGCAACATGCAAATAGAGATCATCTTAAATAATGAATGGAAATTCACTATATATGCCCCACATCAGATGAAGCCTCAGTGCATTAAGCCTTAATGAAACATATAATCCACATTAATCCTTAATGATATTTGTTTACCTTTCTTATACTGCATATGGTCAACTCTAAAGGCACAAAACAAAACCAATGTATTTGTGACAACAATAACTAGTTTCTCATACTAAAATAGGCCCAAAAGAATATGATTTGAATCCTCAACTAGTAACTATACCCTTGTAGCTGTAAGATGAATTTCTCATTCATAGAAAATGCCAAATAAACACATCTTTGAGCTTAAACATGAACCTATGCTCTTATAATTCGCACGCAAAACCAACATCCAAATAATTCACAACAAAATAAAAGCAAGCAATAGACAGAGGAAGAACATATGTTCCATACAATTAAGCACTCAGAATTCTCTAGAACAACTAAATGTACAATGTAACTAATATGAGAGATCAACAAAAGATTAACATAATTAACACATGCTTTGAAAGAGGAAATAGTCAGACCCAATATATCATAAAGGTATTCGATATCCTAAATAACAGTACATGACAGAGCCCAAACCTTAATGAAGATTGATGGATCACAGAGTCTAAACTCAAATCAAGTAAATCTGAAACATATAATCAATAGAAGACAATTTTATTAGACACAAACAAAACCAGCACAAGGAAACTTTCACAAAAAGGAAAGTGTGATATTTCCCCCTATTCAAACTGATGGACAAATGGCAAAAGGTTCGCAAGACTTAGTGGAGAATACTGGTAATGCAGAGGTGGCAACACATGCCCTTAGTCGAGTAACAGAATCCATATGTCCATATGGAAAGTAAGGAATAATGAGAGGAATAGGAAGAATAAATAGAGGATTCATACAGGGAAATGGGCGTGGAATTTGTGATTGTTTTCTCTCTAGTGGACTTCCCTCTGTACTCTTCCCCTAAATTTTCCTTTTGATGTTTCTTTTTGCATATTTCTTCTCTTGTTAGTAATGATTTGGCTAAGATTTACACTTGTTGATAGTATTGTACTAGTTTGACTTGGGTCATTAATAATACTTTACCTGAATATTCCTATCTATTATTCTTGTGTGAATTTTCTAAACTAATAGGTTATTACAGAAAGTCAGTTAATATTACAGTGAAGGGGGAAAAATTTGTTGAACAAAGGCCAAAAATGAAATCCAAAATGATAAAGAGGCAAAGTTGCTATCCATGTCAATGAAAACTTGAGTAATCTCATTAAGCAACACTGAAGAAGTCAACCATAGCTACGAAATAGGACTTGAATCTAAGATAGAAACGAAAGTAGAAAGAGCAGAGCGTGTGATTTGAAACTGAACCAAAAAAAAGTGCACATTCACCAAATTCATATTCCACATTCAGAAAGAAAATCCCAAAAAAAAGGAAAGATAACAGTTTGAAACTAAACATAGTAGTGTGCAATTTTGCAATTTTCACTTGAGCAATCAATGGTGAACTCATGCAATTGAAACTTGAGTAATTACCGATGAACTCTAGCAGAAGGGAAGAACATGTCCGATTTTCAAAGAGCCCTAGCAAAAGGGACAAACTCTGCAATATTTGATATTCGAACCTTCCTCTCGCTCAAATAATCAAACTCAAACCAGAGTGTGGAGTGGAACTCAAACTTTCTGTGTGTTTGGCGTAGTAATAGTGGGAGAGAGCACATAAGAGAGGAAGGAAAGAGAGTATGGAAAAGATGAAGAAAAGAGAGTAGAACTCGATATGGAGAATGGTTAAAGGAATTTTTATTCCAAATAATAAAGGAAAAGAAAGTAGTTATATTAAAAACCGCCTACTTTTCTCTTAAATTATTTTTGGATTTAAGAATAGTAAGTGGTCATATTCATTTTCTTTTCTGGTAGGTGGCTAAATAATTGCCTCTAAAGCTCTTATGTTACAAAAGTTTCCTATTCCATTTTAGTAGGTGTTTTTTTTTTTAAATAATCACCTATTTTTATGCGCCAACAAAAATCATTTTTGTAGTGGTGAAACACGGAAAGAAGTGTATAACCCATAAATGAAAGAAACTACCAAGAAGAAGATGTAGGTTTATAAAAAAGAAATATAATGGAATCAGATGCAAACATATGTTTTACATGCGCCCATTATTTTCTTTTCCCAAATATTTTGTGTGTGTTAGACAAAACTGGGTAACTATTTAACCTTGACCCCTTATTTCTTCCTACAGATCGTAATATGCTCCATTTTCTTGTCTTAATGCAAACTTAGAAAAGAGAATTCATGTAGGAGGAGAATTCTAATATGAATTGAATGCACATGGTTACATATATGTGATAGTTATAGGACTTAATTTTAATTGTGTATAAAAAAATAGTTGTGTAAAATAATAGATGCACTATATAAGATTATTAAATATGCACCCATGCGATGCATGGAGTCAATAAAAATAAATACATTTGTCTAAATATGTTAACTGAAAAAATTATATAAATAAATGAAAAAAAAAATAGCATTACTTAGTGTATAATATGTAAACAATATGTAACCAAAAAGAACATAATATCACTAAAAGTCTCAGTTGAGATTATTAAACATTTTTCTATACACAGTATTTGAAGTTATATCACTTGAATTCCCATCCTGATTTAGAATTAATATTTTCAATCAACTTCTAGATCGTATAAGGGATAAAACGAGATAGAATTGGCCATGCGTGATGATAGGTCTTAGTAAGTATAATCCCACATTACAAAGATTTTACCCCTAACTCTTATTTGTGGTCATAGTAAAAGCTCACATAATAGGAAATTATCATTTTGTCGTATTGAATTGTAGTCTAAAATATAATGGAGTCATAGATATTTGGCGAATACAAACTTTTAACCCTTCATTTGAGTCAACAAAACTTCTGATTTTTTGACTAAACTTCCGACGCACACAATTTTGTACTCCAACCTCCGATTGACCTAAAACCAACTCCTATAGGTTACTCTATTCCCCTTTTAATTATAGACACCAACCACGTCTCAAAACACTTCTGTATGAAGATTTTGGACATCTAACACTGAAATAGTCACTTTTTTACCATAAACAAGAACTCGACACTACTAATAGCCACCTATAATTAATTGGCATATGGAGACCATTCTAACAAGTCATAAGAGACAAAAAGAACATGTCTAACAAGGTTTTAACCCGAAGAGACCACTTCTTCAAATTTTGACCTCCTTGAACCCCTGCTCGGGCTAATGGACTTTATGCCTTTTTTAACACTATACGGACTTAGAATCACACCAAATATACAAGCAAAACATAAATGACCAAATGGACTCAAAGCTACCAACTCCAAGTCTGAGAAAACCCAAACACCAGGATTTGAACATCACATATCATTCCTAACACATAATTGTCATTCATCAATCCATCAACATTACCATAGTCCCGTCAACATACCATGGCCATACATATAATCAATAGAGTATAAAAAGAGGGTCACACAGCAGTCATGCCCTAGGATATACATACCCCAAGACACATGGTATCATACATTCACAACAGCAGCACTTTACTACACCAAAGAAAGATAACAAAGAGGGGTAAACCCTTATCACGCATGGGTACTCTTAATTGTCTTTTCCCAAGCCTTGCTTGGATATGCCCTTGCTAGAGTTAGATCATTCACGAGAGAATTGTTAACCACAAAGTGAGACATATGTCCCAGTAACCAGGGGTAAACACATACATACACAAAATCATGCTTTCATACTAATAACAAATATAATTCATCACCCTTATGGTATGCATGATATACAGACACAAATCCCATCAATACACGGTTAGAACCATAAGCTAGTTATCATGACAAGGTAACCTTAACTAGTGGCTCTTTTCCAATGACCTGTGACAGCTAATTCCAGGGTCATCACCTAGCTTTCTCCTAATGGTAATGACCCAGCCAAAAGTCATTGCACTAAAGGTTAGACAATGGCTCTCCTTCCCTCGAATCACCTGAATTTATGGCTATTTAGAGAAGGAGCACTCCAAATTCATAACCACCTGAGTCTCCTAGCCATAGGAAGACTATTCAGTGACTGGAATATACATAAGTCACACCGCCTAAACATAAGACCTCATATACTATTTAGTGGATTGGCATACCACATGGTATACAGAGCATCATCACCCAAACCATATGTCCTAACAATATACACAATGTGACAATACCCATTGCATTCTAACATATCAACATATATCACTTTCTAATGTGCTAGCATATCATATGAATATATACAATACATCGTGGGGTGTGTAATCATCATTTCATATCAATAATCATCACAATTTACATATATCAAAATCACTAGCATCATATTGCTATTTCCATCATATAACGAGATAGGGATAGATAATTTACTAGCCATGTAGTTGCACATATCATGATATAAATATGATCAATCATAACCAAGCTATAATACATATCATGATATGAAAAGGTAAAACATATATATATAAAGCGTACATATCATGATATCAAAATGACTAAACATCATATTTGAGGGTTAGGGTTTGGAAGATATAGCACTTAAACATCATAAAACCAATACCCAGTCCATAGAAACATCCAACAACACCTCTAGAACCTATTTCAGCATGAATTAATTGGTGGAATTCAACCTAAACTGGAACCCTAGCCCAAATCATGAAAATCACTTAATAATATTAAAGAAAAATGAAAAGATAGGTTGAAGATCAACTTACCAAAAAGACTAACCAACCTAGATCAAAACACCCCAACGATACTCACAATTCATCCAAAACAGCAAATACCTTCATATGAGACCAAAACATGATAGAGCCTCAGCAAGCTATATTATCGCCATGGTCACAGTACTCTTGCGTTCCAGTTTTTTAGAAATAGAGAGACTGGCATCGTGGCCTGGCTTTTGGCGCCACGACGCCTGTATTAGATTCTATATCAGCAAAATACTAATTTTCTAGATGAACTTCCGTTGCGCATAACTTTATGCTCTGATCTTCAATTGACATAATTCCAACTCCTACGATTATTCTTATCCCCATCTATCCATAGACACTTATTTCACTCCAATCCATTTTCGTATGGAGATTTTTGACACTCAACACTATTTTAACCACTTTTTACCCAAAACTCACAACTTAACACATCCATTTGCCACCGAAGGCAATCTGGTACTCAAAGACTATTAACACAGGTCCTATTTGGCTCAACTAATGTGTCCAAAAAGGTTTCATCTTAGAGAAACCTCTTCTCCAAGAATTGATCGACTTGAACTCCAAAGCCACATAATGAGCTATATGCCTTAAACTCATATACCAGGCCTAAAACCACTTTGGGCTCCCTTATATGGCCATTCCAACACCCAGACACCTACTTCAAGCCTATACTACCAATCTAATTGACATCATCATTATAAAATCATCATATACACAACATCATCACTTTACCCAAACATGCATAACCACATACATCTCTGTATACCCAAGATACATATACATATTACCAATCATAACAATATACTTGGCACAGTTAACATAAACTAAGTGGTGAACTACTAATTACACTTGATATTCGCGAATGCAGCAAGACTTGTAACTCCTTAGTCTCTCATCTGACTAGTACCAAAGTCATCACCTGAAAGGTTAGTCATGGGAAAAGGGTGTGAGATATAGTCTCAATAACTAAGACAAACACACACATATATATACCATCAATATCACACATACATGCAATGATGTCATGCAATGCCAAATGTCATGCAATGTATGTATCAATACATGCCTCAATGCATGTCTCCCTCAATACAGCTAGAACCACAAGCTGGCGTCATCATATGACATTTCAATAGGTGATTCCCTTTCAACAGCTAGTGAAGATTGATTATGGGACATCACCAAGCTCACCTCACACTAGTGTACCCGGCCAAAGGTCACACTAGTGATTAGACCATGGTTCTCCTTCTCCTAGACCACTGCAAATTGGTGGTGATTTAGAGAAAGTACAATTCACTGCCACTTGGCTTTCCTGGCCATAGGAGAGGATTTAGAGATAGGGTCATCCTTATCCTCCCTTATTATAAATCATATCATAGTCCACTGCCACCTGGCTCTTCCAAGGAAAAGATTTAGTGGTAGGGATCTTTTATCACATCATCATATTGTATATCATCATATCCCATCTCATCATCATCCCCCAATCAACCATATCTCACTATGCTCATGGGTGGTAATGTATATGCCATGCTAACATGCCTCGAAACGTGCATATATATATCATCGCAGTCATCATCATAGTCATGCTAGCATACAATGATATAAGAATGCCATAACATCATGCATACATGTCATACTCATCATCATCGTATATTCAAATTAACACATATATATCATCATCATATACTATCTCGTCTAGTCATGTGCATACCATGATATATAGAAAAACCATACACATAATGATATCGTGGTATGAACGGAGAGATGCATATATACATATATATATATATATCAACCAATGTATTAAAAACCAGACCGGTCATTAAACCGGATGAGGCAACAGTTCAAGGTTCAGTGGTCGGACTGGGGTCGGACCGATTATAAATAAATTAACATATTTTTAATAATATAGTCAATTGATATTATATTTTCATAGTATTTATTAAGTAAATTTATCATTATTAATCATTATGTATCATAATAATACTTATAACATATTATAATACAGAAAGAAAAAATTATACTAAAAATAATACTACTTAGTACTAAAAATAATGTTATTTTATTTAAAAAAATATTTTAAAAAAATTTAAAAAATTTAAAAAAAAAAGTTGGGACCGGTTTAACCCGGTTTTTAATCAGTTTTTTACCGATTTTTGACAGGTTCGACCAATTCTTGACTGGTTCATATTAGTTCCAAAACCCTCTGATTCCCATCTGTGACCGGATCGGACCAGGGGCCGGTTTCTGATCGAAACGGTCGAACTGGCTGGTCTAATCCGGTTTTATTACTATGGTATCAACATATAACACAAATATACAAACACCCGGTTACCTAAAGTTACCGACACCACATACATGGGGGCTTAAGCAAACCTCTGGAGCACCCATCACGAACTATATGCCTCAAATTAGCCAATCAACCACTATAACCACAAAATACCTTTAATTAACATAACTCCCATAACACTAAAGTCCACAATCTAGCCTTCCATGCTTAACTCGGAGTTCTAACAATATACACACATACCAATAAATATTAAAGTACCACTCAAACATGTGCCAACACATGCAACTTCGGATTTTCACTTCTTTTCCCAAATTTCAACCAAGGGTTTTACTCAAACCCCTCGTAATCCAACCAAAACTTAAACCCAAAGCTTCCTAACACTATATAACACTTATACAACACTAAATCAAGCATTTTAATCGTTGGATTCAACCCTAAACTCCAAACCTAACAAACTCCCACCGATTTCCAATCCAAAACAGAAGAGAAAAGAGAGGAGGGGAAGTAAGTTGAACTTGTTAACCATTAATCAAGCTCCCTGGGTCCAAAAAACATTCCCTCAAGTCAGATTCCTTGTAGCCCTAATGTAGACCTCGTCACTCCCTCCATGTCCTCTTCTCTCGGCTGACTGAAATGGTTCTAATGTAAAGCAATTTCGGGTCTGGCGCCACTGCATGAGTGCTCTCGGCCTAAATATTTTCCAAGTTGCTACATGTGTCTCGCCTCGGCGGCCCTGCATCTCACCATGGTGTGGCCCCTTCTTTGTCTTAGATATTGAACTTGTCCTATTTTGATCCTTCCTTTGGTCCTAGTTCCTCCAGTTCTACACATATCATCAAGATTATTTCATGTTAGCTCGGAACTATTTTTAGGGAAGTCTAATGATGGTTGTCACATTCTCGCCTCCTTAAAAGAAATTTCATCCTCAAAATTTGAGAACACTAGCCTCGACCGCGTATAAACTCACCCATTCTACATTAATCCTTTGACTTTTGAGCAATTTTCTTGATTTCTACTTTTTATAGTACATCTCATGAATGAACTGCTTTCTCATACCTCACCTCTTTCTTCATTAAATTATGTGACTTACATCGAAGAATCAACCAAAATGTCAAATCTTTCTTACATTCCTAGACTTAAGATGGGTCAAACAACCATCTTTACTTGAATTCTTTCACCTTAAAACAAACCTTTCCCATAATTATTCCATCAAAATTATAATGCTTTACTGCCAAACACCTCCTGACTTGACTAAAAACTTTGTAAACTCCAAACAAATGCAACTCAAATATCTTACAAATACTTCCAAATATCAAAGCAGCGGAAGAAAAGCCAAAGGACACTAGAAACTAGGCTGGGGTTGTGGCTCTAAACCTCCCTATTTCTCTGGTGCCTACTGACTTGCTGGCACCGCGGCGCCCCTGTGCTAATGCAATATCAACCAAATTCCACTTCTGGGGTGAACTTCCGACACGCATACTTTATGCTCCGACCTTCAATTGGCCTGATTCCAACTTCTACAAGTTAATCTTGACCCAATCTATCCATGGACGCCAATTCTACTTCAATACATCTCTGTATAGAGATTTTGGACACCTGACACAATTTTTGCCACTTTTTGATTAAAACTTACAACTTACAACTCCTATTTGCCACCAAAGGCAACCTAACCATTTATGACGATTCACACAGGTCTTAAACTACTTAACCAAGTTATCTAAAGAAGTGTCACCTCAAAGGAACCACTCCTTTGAAATTTGACTCCCTTGAACCCCAAATGACAAAGCGATCTACTTGCCCTAAAACACACCAACAAGGCCTAATTCCACCTTTGGGCTCACAAACACTACCATACAGACTTCTCAACACCCTGAACTACATATGCATCACACTACAACACAAACCACATCCATAACATACCAGTAACATCATATCCATTACAATAGTAATGTCAATATCACCACTTTGTTACAAACCATCTATCCTACTTGGCACAGAATACAAATCCAAATAAACATACACTACATAGACTTAGTATTCCCATGTCTAATGCTACTCCCTTGACTTCTCAAGATCAGTCCCAGGACCTTCACCTGAAATGTTAGTTCATGGGAAAAGGGGTGTGAGATGATGTCTCTGTAACTGGGGACAACCACACACACATATATATACATATATCTCATACAATCTCATGAATATAATATAAAATGAAATGCATGTCTCCCTCACACATAGCTAGAACCACAAGCTGTCATCATAACAGGATATGTCATATAGGTAATTCTCTTCCAACAGTTAATAAAGACTGATTCCTTGACATCACCAAGCTCACCTCCTACTAGTGTACCTGGTCAAAGGTAATACTAATGTTTGGATCATGGTTCTCCTTCCCTTAGACCATCTCAAATTGGTAGTGATTTAGGGAAGGTGCAGTCCACTGCCGCCTGGCCCCCTAGTCATAAGGGAGGATTTAGCTACAGGGATCATATCCTTATCTTCCCTTATCATATATCATATCATTATATCATCGTATATCATATCATCATGACCACCCAATCTACCATATATTTTACAATATCATGTAGTGATGCTCATGTCATATCATCATATAATCATTATCATCATGTTTCACAATGTCATGCATGCATCATGTCATGTCACATCAATATCATCATCTCTAATCATCATCATAATCATCATACCTTATGTGTCTAGCCGTGTGCATACCATGATATAAAGACAAACCATGCACACATACATATCCATATAATAGTATGAACGGAAACATGTATAATATACACATATATACTAACATAATATACATATACAATACAAACACCCGGTTACCTCAGGTTGTCAATTCCACACACACACGATTCCACGAGCTTCTCGAGTTATCTAACACACTTGAACCCTTTCAGTCAACTAAACAACCTTCATATTATCATAATACCTCAATTAACATACAATCCAAATACCCAATTTTCATAATTCAACCATATAGGCCTAACCCAAGGTTCCAACACTACTTTTATGCATCATTAAGCTCCTAGGTACCATTCGAATACTACTCAAGACCATGCACTTCGGATTCCCAAGAGCCTCAACCGAATATAACCTAGGGTTAAGATTAAATCATGCATAATCCCTTCAAAACTCATACCCAACCAACAAAAACACCAAATCACACTCCATTAGCCCCATTTCATCTATTTTAATCAGTGGAATTCGGCCACAATCAAAGATTCTAACTTATACCCAAAAAAATTCAACTCAAAACCGAAGAAAATGGAGAGGAAGGAGTAGGGATCACTTACCAACGTAAATCCAAGCTTATGAGGTCCAAAAAATCACTTCTAAAGGCCAAAATCTTCAAACCCTAACACAGCTCTCTGTCACTCCCTTGGTTTCTTTCTTTTCTTTAAATGATTCAGATTTAAACAAAAATCTCGACTGTCGCCACGGCCTTAGGAAAGCTCGCCACGACACTATAGCTTCTAGTAAGAAAATATCTCAGAATCTGAAGCTCGCTCACCGTCGCGGCCTTACTTCTCACTGCAGTGTGGAGGTCATTTTCCTCCACGTTAATTATTCCTCCGTCCTGGTCCTCTGGTTTTACATACAATGCTAGAGACACTTAATTAACTAGGAACTAAGTTAGGGATAATGTAATGAGGGTTGTTGCAAAAACTTCTAGAGTGTACTTTCATTCTCCTCAACTTTCGACTTTCTCTCTTACTTACTTACACAATCGCTTGTCTACTTCAATAGTTAATCATTTTTAACCTTGTTTCTTAGGATTTGAATAGTATTAACAATAATATCTACACTGGCGAGACTCTATTAATCAAATACTATCTTTTCCACTTCCTCATGCCATCCTTTTCCTCATGTTTTATATTTACATTGTATTTCTCCAATGATATTGCTAATGGATAGACCTTTTTAATTTTGAGGTCCTTTCCAGTATCCTATCCGTATACTCCTTAGGTTGCTTCTGCTACGTACTCCGGTTCCTCCCTTCTTATTCATGGAGTCAAATGATACACTCGCATCACCCATGAACATCACATCCTACCTTCATCCTGCTGTTCAAATTTCATTCCCATTGTGAACCTCGCAGTCCTCATGTTTATAGCAAGAGGCTTCAAACCACCACGTACCACTTACTATTTCACCATAGTCACCACTTACTTATCTTTTACTAATAGTAGTTGTGTTCCTACTCATGACTCAAATTTCTCCTTCCAATCCAAGTCAACCATTATAATACTACTACCTACTTACACCTTTGTGAATCCCACTCAAGCTCTACTTTCAGGTCTTTAATCCTTTTCTCATTCTCATTGTTAATGAAAGATGTTGAATTCCTTCCACTAAACGATAAACCACTCATCTCATGATCAATGAATCGCTACAACATGCCGATCGATTAGTTAGCTAAACCCAATCAATCTTTCAGGAGATAGGCATCCAAGACCATGAATTTAAGCAGATTTGAGTTCCCGTCAAGTATCATCATCAAGTCTTTCACTCTCGGTCTACTAATGCCTCATACCTCATGTAACTAGTACGTCAAACATGTGGACAGCTGGCATTAAGCCTTATATAGTTAACTGTTTGTTCTAAACTTATGATTAAATATCATATAGGATTGTCTTATGCTTCCTAATAACAACTACTTCCCATATTCTCCAAAGCTATTACTGGAAGATCCTAGAGGCAACAACATATGGGAATAGGTTAGCTCTACAAGTACTACCCTTAGGCATCTTGGGGGTAACCGACACATTATATTCATAATATGTCGTCCTATAATTCATTTTATGACCTGGGATGTACCAAGAAAGAAATTTCCTTCAGTCCATACCCATGACATTTCAACAATTAAATCACTCCCATAAATCACCAACATCAATTAAGTCAACTTCTCATCCACAACTAGTTGACAACACATTCCCCTTACCAACCTTACTTTAAGTCAGAGAAAGAGAGTTATGAAAACTCTTTTATCAACTTCAAAATCCTTACACAATATTCCCCTTCAAAATTCTCATAGCCCAAGGCATCTCCTACAAGCTGTTCCTACTTATGAAACTCTTGTTCGACCTCCTATAGGTTAATCCTAACTCTTTTGTCACATATTGTGTCATATTGGATATCATAATGATCTTCTTCCAAGCCTACACTGGCATATACTGCTCCACACTGAATATCTTAACAGTTCTTATCCAAACCCATACTGATCATCCTCCAATTTACAAAACCCATCGATACATCCAATTCCAAATAGACCTTCTATCTCATAGTTTAACTTCACCTTTTTTCGGACCCTTGTCCACCACAAAATAAACAAAAGTCTCTTTCTCAACTTGGGTTCAACCCAAAGGACTTTGGTGACCTTTTAACCATAGCTTATATTCTTTCAGCATTGCTTGACCATCTTATTCATTCCAAAATTATCCAACTACTTCCTTCACAATCCATAAACATGATACTCCAGATGACAGTCACTATCTATTCATCGTCTTCCTTGATGGCACTAAAATCACCGTCACCATCATTGCTAAGGCCTTTTTCATCTGGCACTGTCTTAACTCCAGAACACATGTTCCTTACTCCAAAAGCAACTCCCACTAGTTAACTCGTTCTCCACCATTGTTGTATCCAACTTAGTATCCAAACCAACGGATTGGATTCTCTGATGGTCCTTCCACTACTTCAAAATACCACAACATTCAACCTTCAGGATTCAATCATCCTTTCCATATTCATTCTCTGCAATTCCCACCACTTATATTGCTCAACAACTTACCTTATCTTCTATAGTTAGAGCTATTCAACTTTCTTTGCTGATTTCCTCTTGGGGGTCCCAAATAGGAAAAGCACTAATCATTGAACTTCTCTTTTACTCTTTAGTCTACTGCATTCATTAGGATAGAACATACATCTTTGCACACCATTCCTCCAAGGATGTATATATCCTAATCGATAACTACTTTTTGATTTCCAAGCAAGCTACTATAGCCTCCACACTCGGTAAGACTGGCCTTCTACAAGGTTCAACCTTCTTTTCCAACTTGAGAAATACAAATTACACCTTTTATTTAGAGGTGTAATCTATAGTACTTAGGATAGTTTCTAATTGATCCATCTATTCTTTAGCCACCATATGATTCCTTTTACCTTATCCTTGCTGACTTAACTACTCTAACATTCACTTTCACATCACCATACCTTTTCTGGTTCAACTGCTCTTGTACTTTATTTAACATTTTTCCTTAATTACTAACTTGGTCATTCAACACAGCTTACTTCTCATTCATCTCTCTCGGGAGATCACTATTACATTATTTACCTCCTAAAATACATCTTTCCTTATACAAATTGCAACTTATTTTAGTTACATGACTCTGGACTAGTATTACATCGGGAATATATGCTTTTATATAATCCAAAATTTGCCAAGTATCGCCATAAGTAGAAATAATGGCCTAAACCATAGTTCTAATACCAAAATGTAACACCCTATTAAAACTAACCTCCAATCATGACCAATTTATTCAAAGAGTAACCAACCTAGATCAGAACACCCCAACGATACTCACAATTCATCCAAAACAGTGGATATCTTCATGGGGGACCAAAACAGGACAAAGTTATGGCAAGCTACAGTACCACCTTGGCCACAGTAATCCCAGGCTCCGATTTTCAATTGACTTGATTCCAACTCCTATAGGTCACTTTTATCTCTATTTATCCATAGACACCAATTTCACTCCAAACCATCTCCGTATGGAGATTTTGGATACCCAACATTGTTTTGACCACTTTTTGGGCAAAATTCACAACTTTACACCTTTATTTGCCACTGAAGGCAATTTGGCACTCAATGACCATTCATACATGTCTTATTTGGCTCAACCAAATTGTCTAAGAAGGCTTTACCCCAGAGAAATCTCTCCTCCAAGAATTGAACCCCTTGAACTCCAAAGCCACATAATGGGCTATATGCCCTAAACTTATATACCGGGCCCAAAACCACTTTAGGCTCCCTCATATGGCCATTCCAACACCCAGACACCTGATTCAAGCCTATATTACCAATCTCATTAACATATTCATTATACAATCATCACATACACAATATCATCACTTCACCCAAACATGCATAACCACATACATCTTTGTATACTTAGGATACACATACAGATTACCAACCATAACAATCTACTTGGCATAGTTTAACATAAATTAAGTGGCAAACTACCAATTACACTTGATATTCTCGAATCGAGTAAGACCTACAACTCCTTAGTCTCTTATCAGACTAGTACCAGAGTCCTTACCCGAAAGATTAGTCATAGGAAGGGGGTGTGAGACAGAGTCTCAGTAATCGAGACAAACACACTCATATATATACCATCAATATCACACATATATGCAATGATGTCGTGCAATGCCAAATGTCATGCAAAGCATGCCTCAATGCATGTCTCCTTCAACATGGCTAGAACCACAAGTTGGCATCATCATACGACATTTCTATTGGGAATTTTTTCATACACGCAGCAGAAAACTATCAAGAAATTCCCTCTCATGGATCTGTCAATGTTGATTAGATTGAGATGTAGAAAAAGAATTCACCTCCAGTGCATCCCTTGGTGTTCTTTTTCGTTTCATCAGACCCTAAGAACTAACGCAACTGGTCAGCTCCCTCTACCAGTATCCACAAGAATAGTGAGTCCAACTCGAACGGCGTGCTAGTACCTCTGGTTGTGAATGTCCATATGTTGTTGGTCTGTACAGCCGCTATTTGTTGTTCGTTCGTATAGTCTTACTCTTTGAGTATATGGTCATTCTCTCTTTAAGGTGATTTGAAATTCTATTCATTCTATATCCTAGTCTATATCAATATATAGATATAATTTGATATTTGTTTAATTTAAATCAATAATTTAAACTAACTAAAATATTAATTAAATAGATTAGTTTGAATTTAAATCTATCTAATAGATTAAATTTAAACTAACTATCTAATCTTTATTCAGAATCAAATCTAGATTTGATTTATCATATAAATCAAATTTAGATTTTAGTTTAAATTCAAATTTAGAATCAAATCTAAATCAAATTTAGATTATAAAATTAGTTTAAATTTAAATCTATCATATAGAATTAAATTTAAAACTAATTCATTTAAATTAATTTGAACAATATAAATTTCGAAATAATATAATATATATCAAATATATAATATATTAAACATATATATTTCGAATTTTAACATATATATATATCAAATATATATAATTCTACCACCCTAAATTGAATATTAAATTCATTGAATCTAGACATATTTTAGATTCAATGAATCTGGACATTCTAGCTCGAGTTGACATATTCTTGTGTGCGACCCTGTAGACCCATATGATGTTGGCAGTAACCTAATAACATTATTGGACCCACAAGTTACAAGTGGTTTCTAGCAAGATGTTGTGATAACCCAAATCATATGAGATCGGTGATCAAATGTAACCTATCATATAACCCGATCACATCCCTTTTGTCTCATAATATATAGGTCAAGTATGAAGTATGGAAACATCATTCTCATGTTACTCGACCATCACTTTATCGATCTCCGAGCAGACTGACAGAACAAATGGAAACTCTTCCATTGGAGCATGGCCATACATTTCTCAGTCTCACTCATCGAGGGGCCCAGAGTTATCTCTCCGTTAATTAGAGAGATAAATTTCATCTTGACCATTCATTTTCCTCCACATGAGTTCCACTATGCCCGATCATAGCATGATTAAAGGTGACTTTTGTCTATGCCAAAGTATAGTGTTCCCCATGTAGGAAGCCATGATGATCTCAAGTATAAAGGCTTAGTAACACGGTTATATATGAGATATGCTTATATCTTAATCCATGAAACTATCTCATGACGGGTCAATCCAGCGCCTATTCTCAAATAAAAGCTTATGATTTTGATTTGTATCTTCATACATAATTATCAATCAAAATCATACTAGCCTTAGTTCATAATTGTTCCCACAAAGATGATTGACTAGGGACATTTAGGATAAAGTAATTTATTCAAGGATATTATTATAAAGAAAACATACAAACAATATAATAATGTAAGAAAAAATACCTTTTTTCATAATGAAGTATAATGTTCATAATACAATAATTGGCCTATAGCACAATCTCCAACAATTTCAATAGGCAATTCCCTTCCAACAACCAGTGAAAACTGATTCCGGGATATCACCAAGCTCACATCACTCTAGTGTACCCGGCCAAAGGTCGTACTACTAATTGGACCATGGCTTTCCTTCCCCTGGACCACCACGAATTAGTGGTGATTTAGGTAATGTGCAATTCATTGCTACCTGGCTCTCCTAGCCATGGGAGAGGATTTAGTGACGGGGATATTCCATCCTTATCCTCCCTTATCATGTATCATATCATAGTCCACTGCCACCTGACTCTCCCAAGGAGAGGATTTAGTGATAAGGATCTTTTATCACATCATCATGTCATATATCATCATATCCCATCTCATCACCATCCCCTAATCAACCATATCTCACCATGCTCATGGGTGGTGATATATATGTCATGCTAACATGCCTTAAAATACACATATAGATATATATATAGATATATATGTATATATATCATCACAGTCATCATCATGGTCATGCTAGCATGTAATGATATGAAAATGCCATAACATCATGCATACATGTCATACTTATCATCATCATATATTCACATTAGCACATATATATCATCATATACTATCTTGTCTAGTCGTGTGCATACCATGATATATAGAAAAACGATATACAAACACATAATGATATCATGGTATGAAAGGAGAGATGCATATATACATATTTATATGTATCAACATATAACACCAATATATAAACACCCGGTTACCTGAAGTTGCCGACACCACATACACGGGGGCTTAGGCAACCTCCGGAGCACCCATCACGAACTATATGCCTCCAATTAGCCAATCAATCACTATAAGTTCACAATCTAGCCTTCCAAGCTTAACTCAGAGTTCTAACAACATACACACATACCAATAAACCTTGAACTACCACTCATACACGCGCTAACACATGCAACTTTGGATTTCCGGTTCTTTTCCCAAATTTCAACCTAGGGCTTTACTCAAACCCCTCGTTATCCAACTAAAACTCAAACCCAAAGCTTCCTAACACTACATATACTTCTACAACACCAAATCAAGCATTTTAATCGGTGGATTCATCCCCAAACTCAAAACCTAACATACTCCCACCTATTTACAATCCAAGACCGAAGAGAAAAGAGAGGAGAGGAAGTAAGATCAACTTACGAACAATTAATCTAACTCCCTGGGTCCAGAAAACATCCTCTTAAGTTGGATTCCTTGTAGCCCTAATGCAGCACCTTGTCACTCCCTCCATGTCCTCTTCTCTCAGCCGACTGAAATGGTTTTCATTTAAAGCAATTTGGGGTCTGGCACTGCAGCCGGTGATAAGTTCACCGCGGCGTGAGTGCTCTCGGTCTAGATATTTTCCAAGTTACTACACGTGTCTCGCCACGGCGGCCCTGCATCTCGCCGAGATGTGAACCCTTCTTTGTCTTAGATATTGAACTTGTCCTGTTTTGATCTTTCCTCCGGTCCTGGTTCCTCCGATTTTGTGTACATCATCAAGATTACTTCATGTTAGCTCGGGACTATGTTCAAGCTAATCTAATGATGGTTCTAACATATTTCATTTCTCCCGATGACTAGTTCAACTTCTGATTTAAATTGGCTTACCATTGCTCTCCGTGTCACTACCATTTCTTACTGCAGCACCATGGCATTATATCCCATTTTCTCCCTTTGTCTCAATTTTAACCATTCCTCTAGTCCTGTCTCCCTCTAGTCCTATACTAATTATCAATAATCATTTTGGGAATTAGTATTCAAGGTCATTACAATATGTATATATATACACAAAAGTAAGTTTGATAAAACTTGGTCTATGATTATCGTGTACCCTTTTCTTACTTCGTATAAAGATACAATGTTAGTACGATGAAAACATTGATGAGAATGATGATGATAATAATGATGATGAATGAGAATGACTATAATGCATGTGTGTACATGCATATGTCTATGAGCGTGTGATTTGTAGCTTGGTATATGGTTCATTGTGCATCCACATGCTATGTTTCATGAGATGATATGATGTCTTCATTTACTATTTCAAGAAATAATATTTTTTAATCTTTTTCACTCTAATTTTGAAACATATATCTATGTCAATCTAATTTAATTGCAAGCAGTCTATGACAAAATCAATACAAACAAAACATAATAAGTGAATTTTCTTTTTGATTGGGTTTTCTAATTCTTCGCGCGTGGTTGGGTAACTTTCAAGAATGGGTCTTAATTTCATCTTGCAAAATGGAATTTTTTTTTGGTGGAAGAATGAATTTTCTTTGCTAAAGTTGCAATCAGATTCTTCAATGGGTTTTGAAAAGAAAAAAGGGAGAGAGGAGTGAGAATATATTATTAGATGACAGAATACAAAAAATATCCAAATAAGAATTAAAGTGCCTTGAAAAAAATTAACATGGGCACGTTTTGTTCTTACAAATAAGATTATTTGGTCCTTAAAAATGAGTTTTAATTTGTCACACTGGGTTGGGCTGAGATTGGATCAGGGTGGACACACCATGTTGAGTGAAACCCAAGCTGCCACCACATTGAAAAAAAAAAAGCTCAAATCCCAAATGCTTCTACATTGGCCAGAGAAGAAACTTGAAACAAAAAAGTTATTTCTTGCAACAAATCAACATATCTGCAAGTATGAATTAAAACTTGCTTAATTGTTGGGTACTGTCCCATAATGTTTTGTCACAAGAAATGCTTGGCGAAATGATATTCACTTCCAAAAGAGTATAATCTCATTTTTATTGTTTCAGTCATGGTCCTTTTTGCTTTTAAGTTTGAATGTTATTCTAAAATCTGACGTCTAATTATAGAAGTTATATTGTAATTCCTATAGTTTAGTATAGTAGTTTGTTTTCATATAATTATGTTTAATTTGAGTCAAGAGGAAAAGTTTAAATGATAGTTTGACATTCGATAGTTTGATTATTCTATTCTCCTTCGATGCGACTATAGTTTCTTTGTTTCCATTTAGGATTTGATTTAGTGTACCAGTCGAAACTATAATCACTTTCACATAAAACGGTTCGAAACTGATTTTAAACCATAAGGTTACACAAACTCATCCATATTTATCAAGCAAATTGAACATTATAAAACTGCAACAATGAAAAAAAGAGAAATATTTGAAACCATTATTATTGTATTGAAATCAAGACATTTCAATGCTCCAACAATACAAATTTAATTATATCAGAAACCTACAACAATCTGTCTTATTCAAGTATTTCTATTTATATATATTTCTTATTGAAAATAAATTCCATGTTTATTTTCTTTTGTTTGAATCCCGAATGGTATCTAACTTGTAAGTCACTTTCTCCTCCTCCTCCTCCTCCTCCTCCTTCTTCTTCTTCTATACGTTTGAAAGTTGGGAGCTTAATTGGGAGTGAGAACATACATCTTGCAAGCATGTGAATCCAATTCAGCAGAAATTTGTCCTGCGACCGATGTTTGTGTTGAATGCTGCAATATAATTCATACCCAAATAAGTAAAACCACCACACTCAGTTTGATAATCATTAGACGTTAAAAGTAAAAAATTAATCAAGTGTCTTATATTTATAGCTTAAGTTTATTTATAGCTTAAGTTTTTTAATTAAAATAATAATCTAAACTATATAATATCTGACCTCCCATAAATCTCGTGCATCTACAACTTTTTCTGGTTCCAATCCTATATCAGACCAATAAGCAGTCACATTTGCCTTTGATGAACTTCTGTTCCACAGAACTACTGCAACCCTGTTATCACTGAGAGGACCACCCCAAACCTGCCACATTTTTCCTTATTAAATTATAAGTCATCTTTGAGAAGGATAAAAATATGACCAAATTTATACTTTGTTTGAGATGAGAGAAAAATAGGAAAAAGAGAATACTATAAAAGAAAATAAAGAGAAATTTAAGTAAGAGAATATCTAGATTCTTTCTTGTTTCTCTCCTAATTTTTCTTTTCCCTTATTTTCTCCTCATCTAAACCGAGAATTAAATTATCCCATATATAATTGAAGATAAGTGAGATGACTTATTTTTTAAGTACAGGTGCTCATGATATATACATTTTCACGCGAAAGGTGGGGAAGAAGATATATTACCTCCAAACCAGCATCACTTTTTACCTTCCTTCCTTGAACTCCTAGGCTGTCTGCAATGCCACAACAAGATATATAAATACACACAAACATAGACATATATAAGTTTTGGAGTGTTTTTTTTTTTTTGGGTATATGAAGAAAGGTAGGTAGAAGAGGTAATTGACATTTATGGGGTCATGCCTTGGTTGACTGCAATAACTTCCTGGTTGGTTAGCAGTTCAAATGTTGTGTTATCCATTGCTCGAACATCACAGCCAATCAACAATGGAGCCTATATATATAAATACACATGCACACATTAACAAAAAAAATTTATAATATAAATCACATTTTTCTTGAATTTAAGAATATGGTAATGTCTAGTACTATTTAATATGTTGTTTTTTGTTTTTGTTTTCTCATGTTACCTTAATTAATGCCCATATGCTGTAGTGGGAACGATATTCTTCGGTGGTCATCCCTCCGTTTCCAACCTCAAGCATATCTGGATCTGTTCGTTCCCAAATTTTGAAAATGTCAGTTCTTAATTATTTCCTCTAATTAAACAGCAAGTGATAAATATGTGAGGTTAATTACCATTCCATCCTCCAGGTCCAGCATAAGATGCCCATTTGTCATTGGCATCTGCAATGCTTGTCATACTGGGAACAAACTCGTATACATTATTAATCATCCATACAAGATTAGGGAATATATATTTATATATATGGAAGTAAATATTCCTTAAAGTTGATACTATATATTATACCTTTCCCAGGTATCTTCAATATCTCCTGTTGTTCTCCAGCTATTTCCCACACTTTTGGCCCAAAGTGGAGGGTCTTCCCATCCCCTATAAGTTCATAAATCAACTGATCATAATGCACACTCTAGCTCTTAATATATTTTTAATGCACTTTAATTTTTTAATTAGTACACTGATAAGTTTAGAAATTTTCCGAGAGTAATCAAACTAGGTTCACAGAAACATTTTTCGTTATTCTTAGGAACTAAACAACTAGACTAACAAGAGCTATATAGGTAACATATGAGCATACAAGACCTACTTTAATCTGTGAGAAACATATTCACAGAGTGGACTCACCATTCACACATGGAGAAGTAGATTTGCCTTCCCGAGTTTAATAATGCTTCGGACATTTTTGGGTACCTGTATACACACACGTGTTCATAAAATAAGACTGTGAGTGTCTCTGAACTTTAAAGATAGGAAGTAGAGAGCTTGTATATGCATTTGAAAGTCACAAATACCTCTCTTTTGGGGTTATGTTGAGATTCTCACAGTTGTCATACTTCAAGAAATCAACACCCTGAAGATTATTTAAACATCAGATAGTTTGAATTTCAGAACAAGTTTATGTAAGCAATAAGATTATCTTGAATATATGTCTGTGTGTACCCAGGAAGCAAATGTTTTTGCATCTTGCTCTTCATGTCCCAATGATCCAGGCATTTGCTTGCTACACGTTTGATTTCTACAGATAAATTGTTTTAAGATATTTATTAATACTCATATATATATAATATTAATCATGGACTTTTGGGCAAATAATCAAAAAGCTGTAGGGTTATAGTTTGGATACCCAGCATCAGAATAAATTCCAAACTTCAATCCTTTGCTATGAACATAGTCAGCCAGTGCGTTAATTCCTGATGGAAATTTTGATGCTTTTGGAACCATATTTCCCTGCCACCATTTTTATTAATTTTCAATTTGGATTTTAATCAAATATATTAATTGAATATGAATTGTGAAAAAAAAACCAGAATAAGTTATTATATACCTCATAATCTCGATCAAGTTCGGCCCAGCAGTCATCTAATTAAATTTATTAAAAAAATAACATTTAGAAATAGTTTTATTATAAACAAAATATTTTGTATTTGCGGTTTCAGACAAAGTAATAATCAATTAGTCGGCAAATTATATTGACTTACCTAAATTGATATATTGGTAACCTAAAGCGGCAAGGCCCGTTGACACCATTGCATCAGCTGCAATTCAGAAAACATATCATGATAAAATTCACATTAAAGGCTTAAAGCATTGAAATAAAATATTTTTTTAATTTCTGGGCATAACATATTTAATTACCTGTTTCTCGAAGCATCTCCTCATTAATGTCACATTGAAAGTGGTTCCAGCTATTCCACCTGACACCATCAATTCATTATTTGTTACAATACATATCATCGATCTACCATTAGAAACAAATTTTTATTTTCTAATTATATCGAGTATGCATAAGGGGAACACATATGATTGGAACACTGGAAGTCCAAGCCCCCTCACCATTAATCAAGCTTAACAAATACTTCATCTAATTTTAATTAGGTTTGATCATATAAGAGACTATAACATGAAGGGGAAAATTTTTCTTTTCTTCCTTTTGTTATGTATCACTAGTTCAGGAAAATAATAAAAAGTTCCATGACGTGCTCATAATTACTCCCTCTGATCCCATTTATAAAGTGTTATTTTTCATTATATAGGTATTAAGGAGACATAATTATATTATCAAATTTATAAAAAATAGTACTCCCTCTTGTCTTTAATATAAAATTATTTTAACCGAATCATGCGAATTAAAAAGGGAAGTTAAAACTAATTAACTACCTCGATTTCTCCAAAAATTTCACCATTTTTTTAAAACTACCCTTATTTAATCTCTCTCTTTTTCTCTTTGGATACATTAAATAGAGGCATTTTTTGGAAATATATAATAAATACCACATCATATATTGTAAATAATTTTATATTCAGGATCAAGATAAAAGGTCTTATATATAGGACTAGAGGAAGTATAACTTTCAATATTACTCCTATTGATTAAAAAATGAAATAATTTACAAGATAAAAAAATTATTAAATAAAGAATTAAAACAAAATTAAATATAAAAAATAACATAATATGTTATAAATAAGATTAAATAAATTTTTAAGATAAGATTTTATAATTGTGATCGCAAAATCGTACAAAATACACAACTTTGCTTGTTGGAAAATTAATTGGTTGAATCTTTCAATAAAGTAGACAACTGTCCCATTCATCATTAAATTTTAATACAAAAACAAGTCGGTGAAAGTATTGAAAAACAGAAGATTGCCTCATATTTGAGGCTTATATATGTGTGTGTGTGTGTGTGAAGACAAATGCCACTATTTGGACCTGCCATGCTATATTGAGTTAGTACGTGGCACAATCCTACACATTCTTCCCATAATTCCTTAAATTTTTCCTTTAAATACCGAATAATTATTTGGTGTACTTTTTGCTATGCTCAAAATAGAGGTGAAGAGTTCATAAAAACTCAACAAAATATTTATATATATTGGGTGACAATTTTTTGTGCAGATAAATGAGCTTTTGTTGGCACTCTTTTAATTTGTACTAAGTGAAAGAAATATAAGGAAATAATAATAACATTATACAAACCTTCCATATTTAGGTATCAATTTCTTACTACTAATTATCAATAAAAATATTATGCATAAATATTACTTTTAAATAAATAACATGATAGAAACAAAAGTAAACAGACAATGCCCATGACAATTTTTTTTTAAAAAAAAAGTGATTAATATCATCATTAAAAATTCGTAGACTATTGATTGTCATTACTTTTACATGAAAAATCAAAGAGAAAATATGGATGAAAAGTGTTTCTTGATATCAATGAAAGGGAATGAAAAGAGGGGTTATATATATGAATTAACTTAATTACCCCATGGGAGGAGTGCGACCAAGTCCATTTTCAACAAGTTGTCTTCTTCTGAGCTTGTGTTGTTTTGTGGATATGGCTCTGCTTGTGCCCAACAAACGAGCACCACATGAAGAAGAAGCAGTCAACAGCAAGAAAATGAGGCACAAGGCAAGCCCTGTGATCATACTTCTTACACAAACCTCAAGTGCCATTTCTCTCTGATGAATTTGTAAGTTGCTAGTGCTTCTGCTGTGTGTATATAGTTAGTTAATGAGGTTTTGTAAGCAAGAAATGACCCAACACCCCAAGCTAAAGATCAAGTAGTACTTCAACAAGAAGAAGAAGAAAGCTTGGGAGGTGGCCGGGTATATCAGGTTTAGGAAGAGAGAGTGATATATTTGTAGAAGAAGATCTATACGAGTGATGAATGAAGAATGGGAAGAATAAGAGAGATATTTATAGAGAAATTTTTTCCCAAAGGATGGACCAGTTAGATAGATTGTTCTTGGGACGTACGTAATCACATGTCTACCCTCATTACCCGATTTATTATCAATTTATCATACATATGTTTTCTTGTTTATTTTTCTTTCTTCGTATTTTTTAATTGAAGTTTTTAAATGTTTCATCAAATTGAAACCTCAACGTGCTGGTTTTACGACATGTATAAGTGCATGCGTCTTAATGATCGGTTGCTCTCTCTCAGTCTCTAGCGTGCTCCAGCAAAACTGGTTAGACATTTTATGCAAGCTCATGCATCGATGAGCATCGATCAAATGAGTCAATATAAATGCAATTATATTTTATATTGTAGCTCTCTGCGGAAGTACGTACCCATACGTTTATTTAATGCATGTAATGTGGAATTGTAAATTGTAATATTAGTCAATTAACTTTTAAATAACAGTAGCTATTTAAAAGTTGTCAAGCTCATGCAATATATATATATATATATATACTCCCTTCCTAATCTAAAATATAAGTACTATTTAACTAATTGTATACAAATTAAGAGAGTTAATTAATTAAAATTGTCAAAAAAAACTTGCATTATTTTTCAACATTAACCTTAATAAATACAATTTTCAAGATAATTTTCTCTCTAATCATAAGTTAATTAAAGACAAGAATAAATTAAAAAAAAATTAATACTTTTAACTTTACCCAAATAAAATTTATATTTTGAACCAAAAAATAATCTTAAAACATGATGTATATTTTAGACTAGAGGAAGTATAGATTACTTCAAACTATTAAAATGTATTTGTGTTCTTAATTTCAAATCTATCTATAGGAAATTATATGCAAAAAGCGAAGATCAACCCACAGATAAGATTACAAGAGTTGCGTTTAGAAATTTGATTTAGTATGGTTGGATTGAATTGAAAAAACTCTATTTCTTAAGTAAGGTGGTAGGTTTAAAATGAAAAAATATATTGGAAAATCTATTCCTATTAGAGCCTCAAAATAGAATTATTTTAGCAGATACCAATTATTGTACCAGAAAAATAAAAGAAATTCAGTCCTGTTAATTGAGTACATATTTAATTTTAGTATTAAAGTTATTTCAAATCAAAGGCCATACTTAAAAAAATGTAGTTATCTACTAACCGTATCAAGAATAGTGATAAAAAGAAAGGGAGTATTTATAAATAACATGTAAATAAGCAAGGGAAATAAATTCAATACGCATCCCAACAAAAAACGACCAGAAATCCTTTACGGCAAGGGATGTGAATGATGTCAGCATAATATTTTATCTTTTTTTTGGTAGACAGCATAATATTTTATCTCATATTTCATAGGATGAGAATGAAATATATTTTTTCAATTCAAGATTATTTTTAAGAAATTGAGTGGATGACTCAAGTTGGAGGATTTAGATGATATTGTATACACCTGCCAAATTATAAAAATAAGGATCAGGATGAAACAGAATCACATTATTTGATATTACTTCCACATTATAACAAAAGTCATCCACCTTAAGATTGCTATTTATTTATATGTCCTTTTTTTTATAATTGAAATAATAAGGTCTTACTTATTCCGGTTATCAAGGTATCTAATTCAAAATATTATTACAAAGTCAGACTAACATATAAAGTAAAGAAATTAAGAAATATGAATAAATAGCTAGCAATCTTAAGGTGGATGACTTTTTTTTCTTATTTTTTTATTATAATGTGGAAGTAATATATATCAAGCCTTGTGAATCAGTGTTTTTGCAACCAAACCAAACCAAACTGTCGCACCGATCTGACCGTCGGCCGGATAGCTTTTCAGCTTGTTTTTTAAAGTTGAACCATTCTGGGAGTTGAGCCGAATTAAACCGGTACGAATCGGCTTTTAATCTAGAAATTGGCATTGAATTGGGAACCGGATCAGTTTTTAAAAAATCGGTCAATTCTATATTTAACCCATTTTTTTAAAATTTAAATCATTACTCCCTCCGTCTCATTATAAGGCAACATTTGAAGTTTTACACATATTAAGAAATGAAGATAACATCATAAAATTCTTCAAAAAAATCCAAGCATTCCTATTTTACTCATATTACATTAATAGGGGGTTAAAGTGATAAATAAAATCATGTTACCTTATATTATATCACCAAAAAGACTCATTTCTTAAATTAAATATGTTACAATTATATTATTATAATAATATAAAATTTATAAATAAACAAAATAAAGGTAAAATAAAAAGAAAATGTAACCTAGTTAAAACAAAATCCTCAAGTTCCCACATCAATAATTGCAATATGTGGTCTCCTTTGTCTTCATTACCTTTCAAGTTTCAAGTTTTAACTCAACTCAACTCTTTTTGTTATCTTCCTCTATCATTCCAAGTCTCCATATACATATATTATTAGAGTATTTATGAAAGTTTAAAAATTTTATATTTTTTATTTCTTATATATATATTATTATATATATAATATTATTTTTATATAATTATTACATCACCAATTCGACTTGTTGAACCATAAAAATCGTGACCCACAAATATTTCCGGTTCGACGTCCGGTCCGATTTTAAAAACATTATTGTGAATTGTGATTCTGTTGCATCAAGAGAAATAACAAAAATGTATTTCCTAAACTGTTGATGTTGAAACATTTTCTTAACGTTAAAGTTTTAAGGAATTAATTTCATTTAAAATATAATGTGTATAATTCTTTAATAATAATATGACAAATATATGCTGATTTACAAATAACTGTATGACTTTCCAAATAAATCATACATAATACGTCCTTATAATAAATAGTCTGGGAGAAACATGTACCTACTATATTTTAATTGAAAACCTAATCATAATCATAATAAGTATATGAAGAACTGTATATAAGTCTAGTGCTTATTTCCCTAATTCTATTATGAAAACTAAATGAGTAAATCAAACCTTATGTTGATTATTCATAAATGAGATGTTTGTCAATCTAATTCATCATATAATTATTGTCTCAATTTAGTTTTTGAGAGTTAATTACCAAATAATTTGTTAAAAGAATAACATTGGTAAGAAATGAATATATACAACAATTTATTTTTTTCATCAAAATAAATTTTAGTTGAAATGTGGATAGTTGAAGAGATTGAATGAGGAGATATATTCGTAAAATGAGACGGTTGTTGGACGGTGTATGGTGGGGGCAGAATCAGCAAAGCCATTATGTGACGACTGATCAGAGATTACGCTTTGCTTCTTATCCTTTTCACATTTAATATTTATTACAGCATTATTCTCAATTTTATACTTTAATTTCACCAATCCTCTACATATACATATACTTGAGGGGGCTATCCTATGTCTGCTTTTTTATGGCCTTATATATATTCAGTTAGACCTAATTTATGGGATTTTGATATGCTATGAATTTGGACATCCGGTGGTGATGACGTGGCCTTTCAGTTTCTGTTGTGACATTCGGTTAGCTCAAATCTCTGGCTTTCAAATCTCTCTGTTTATAAGTTTCGGAACATCCAAAACCTACAAAAGTTGAAGGACGATCTGATCTCACCCAAAGGTGCCAACAATTTTGCCTCAACTTGCAGAATAATCAGTTAGCCCCACAATTATGGAAAAATTTATATTCAAAGACTACAATAAAAAAATTTTAAAATTTGAATAATTGAATTATTTTTCAAGTTTAAAAACTTGAATGTTATTTGGGGTCAATGAAACTCTTAATTATTTTTTTTAAAGATTACGGCACCTAGGATTCTTGAAATTATAATATAGATTTACTAGATTGTTATTGAATTTTATTTTTTATTATTTAATTCATAATTTAAGAAAATTTGCATCCACATGTTACAACATCAAAAATGTACGCTATGTCGCTATCATTGCAAAAAAGTCGAAAGATGAAGAAGCAAAGTGCAACAATATTAGCTCAAATTGTTGGGCTTTGAGCCTTGATTTGTTATCAAAAAAATAATATTAGCTCAAATTGCAAATATTTTTTCGGCCAGCCAAATTACATCATATGAAACAATGTAGTTAGGAATAAAATCACATGACGTAATTGAAATAAGATAAATACAAAGTATATAATTAATTAATATTTTTAGAATATTCCTGCTTGCCCCTTTTAAAAGCAACTTTTAATTTTTTTTTCAAACTACACAGAGTGCTAACTACAAAAAAGAATGAGGGACAAATATTGTATGGCATTTGACTTCTTCACGATCGGTGATCTTGGAAATTGACACTCATTCTTTGTTCACGACTTTTAGATTTGGTGCACATCTTAAAACCATATATTGAATTATTATTTAATTTGAATTTGAATTGCTTAAATTTCATTATTTTTGTCAACTTAAAAATTTTTTAAATAATTGTAAAAAAATATAAAATACTACTAATTTTTAACTCTCAATTTGTAAAGAAAAATATATTTACATTGAAAATTAAAAAATAATAAATATATATTTAAATTAAATTAATAAAACTCATACTACATTTTTATCGCTGGACAAAATTTTTAAATTACATAACTTTTAATTTTATTTTTAAAAATTAATTTTTATGAAATTAAAAATATATTGCAATCATTCTCTCATAATGAAAGATAAGTGATAATTATGTTTATTTTTTCAAAATATTTTTATATTTATTTTTGGCGTATATTTATTTTTTGATAAAGTATAACAAGTACTAAATACATATTTAACTAATATAAGATAACAATTTTTTAATTCAAAAAATTTATTTTTATTTTTTCAACATAAAATAAATAATGTCAAACTTCAAAGTTTAGAAATATTTTTATGACAGTTTATATTTTTTATGAAAAATTAATATTATTTATTACTAAGAACATTTTAATAGATCTTGTTTATATATTTTGTAAGAAAATAATAAGTGGTTAAATAATTTAATTTAAATATTTTCAAAAACTAGTAGTTTTCTGGTTGATTATAATAAAGTTTATTAAAATAAATTTCCCGTAGATATAATCGCTTTAACAAATCATTGTTTTACGGTAGAATTATTGTATTTATTTTGAAATTCATACTTTAAATATGTATCAATATAAATGCAAGTAAAAATTCAGAATTAAATCTATTAATCTTACAGTTACAATTACAAGTAAATTGTACTCTTCCTAAACTTACTAATCCTAGTTAGTGATTTATGTAACACCCTACCTCCAAACACCTCCAGAATCGACCATAAACTTTAAAATCCTACCAAACGTAACTCAAACATCTCAAAACAACTTCCCAAAACATCAGAACAACGAAAAGAAACCAAACAACATCAAAAACTAGGTTGGGGTCGCAGTCGCTACGGTACCGTCGTGACTCTAGACCACCCTTTTCTCACCTCGTTACTAGACTTCGTGGCCCTGCGGCATGCTACCTGGCGTCGCGGAACCCCTTGCTGGTTTTCTATACTACCAAATTTCTAACATCGGGGCGAACTTTTGACACGCATAATTTTATGCTCCGACCTCCAATTGACCTGATTCCAACTCCTACAAGTCAATCTAGTCACAATCTATCCATAGACACCAACTTTACTTTAATCTAACTTCATATGGAAATTCTGAACCCCTGACAATGTTTTGGCCACTTATTGGTCAAAACTCACCACTAACAACCTCCAATTACCACCAAAGGCAAATAGTCACTCAAAGACCATTTATATAGGTCCAAAACCCCCAAATCAACTTGTCTAAAGAGATTTAATCTCAAAGGAACCACTCATCTGAGATTTAACCTCATTGAATCCCAACTTGACAAAATGAGTTACAGGCCCTAAAACACACCAACAAGGCCCAAATCCACTCTAGACTCACAAACACCACCATACTGACTTTCCAATATCCAAAAACATGTAAACACCACAATACAACATACACATCACATACAACACAATTCCACATACATAACCATACATACAACATCCATCCATAATAATCCATATCCAAGTCAAACGTCCATTACAAAACATTCTATCATACTTGGCACAAGATACATATCCAAATTACACACACAAACTACATTGACCTAGTATTCCCATGTCCAAAGCTACTCCCTCAGCTTCTCAAGACTAGTGTCAAAATCGTCACCTTAAAGGTTAGTTCATGAGAGAGGGGTGTGAGACAATGTCTCAATAATTGGGAACAACCACATACACAGATACATATACATATATCTCATACAACCCATGAATGCAATGTGAAATGAATGGAAAGCATGTCTTCCTTACACACAGCTAGAACTACGGGCTATCGTCATAACAGGACATTTCATATAGATAATTCTCTTCCAACAGTCAATGAAGACTGATTCTGGGACATCACCAAGCTCACCTTACACTAATGCAACCCGATCAAAGGTTACACTAGTACTCAGACCGTGCCTCTCCTTCCCCTAGACCACCTCGAATTGGTGGTGATTTAGGGAAAGTACAGTCCACTGTCGCCTGGCTCCCCTGGCCATAGGGGAGGATTTAGTGATAGGGATTCCATCCTTATCTTCCCTAATCATATCTCATATCATCATATATCATATCATCTCATCATCATCACCCAATCCATCATATATCACAATCTCACAATGACATATGGTGATGCTCACATCATCATATAATCATCATCATCATATGTCATAATATCATGCATGCATCATGTCATGTCACATCAACATCATCACCTCTAATCATCATCATAGTCATCATAATCATCATCTAGCTATGTGTATACCACGATATATAAAAAACAGTATACACAAATACATCTATATCGTGGTATGAAAGAAACATGCATATATATACAAGTATAAGTAACATCATACAATATAAACAATACAATATAAACAAACACCCGGTTATCTCAAGTGTCAATACCACACACGCAGATTCCACGAACTTCTCGAGTTGTCCAACATGCTTGAACCCCTCTTGGTTAACCAAACAACCTTCACAATATCACAATTTCTCAATTAACCATATATACCAAAAAATCAAACATCACAATTCAACTACTTTAGCCTATCCCAAGGTTCCAACACCATTTTCATGCATCATTAAGCTCTTAGGAACCATTCAAACACCAAACAATCCCATACACTTCGGATTCCCAAGAGCCCTAACTGAAAACAACCTAGGGTTAAACTCAAATCATGCATAAACCCTTCAAAACTCATATCCAAGCAACAAGAACACCAAAACACACTTCCTTAACCTCATATCATCCATTTCAATCAGTGGATTCCATCCTAAACCGGAAATCCCAATTCATAGCCGAAAAACCCCAAATTCAACCGAAGAAAAATGGAGAGGGGGGAGTAGAAATCATTTACCCACGTGAATCCAAGCTCTTGAGGTATGAAAATCACTTTCGAAGCCTAGAAATCTTGAACCCTAGCACAGTTCTCGCGTTCTTCTCTATCACTGCCTTCATTTCTTTCTTTCTGTTCGTCTAAAATGTTTCTATTTTAAACCAGATTCTCAACTCCTGTCGCAGCCTTAGATAAGTCTGCTACAGTGCCACCGTGTTTCAGCTAGAAAACACCATTGGACTTGCTCTTGCCGCAACAACACTGCTTCTCACCATCACATGGAGCTCTTTCAGACTCCACTTGAACCTTCCTCCATCTTGTTTTCCTCCAGTTCTATACACAATGATAAAATAATGTCATGAAGGGTGTTACACTCTCCCCTCCTTATAAAAATTTCATCCTCAAAATTTCAACTCTTACTTCAAGTAAAGATCTCTGGATACCTCCTTCACATGGATTTTTCGGTCTCCCACGTGACATCATTGAATGTCAAGTCACTCCATAGGACCTTTATCAACTTAATGGCCTTATTTCTCAACTGCTTTTCTTTTACATCCAAAATTTGCAATGGCATGACTTAAAAAGTTAGATCCTCTCGCACTTGAACTGCCTCATCATCAATCACATGAGATGGATTTGGATGATTCTTCTTAAGTTGAGACACGTGGAAAACATTGTGCAATCCAGCAAGATTAGGCAGTAGCGCTACTTGATACGCTGTTGGCCCAATTCATTCCAGAATTTGGTATGGACCCATATACCGTGGAGTGAGCTTCTTCACTCGAATCGATCCTCCAACACCAGCAGTAGGAGTGACCTTTAAAAACACATGATCTTCCACATCAAACTCCAATGGTCTCCTTCTCCTGTCCGCATAACTCTTTTACCAACTCTAAGTAGTAAGAAGCTTCTGATGAATACTCTCCATTTGTCGTGAGGCCTGATCCATTATATCTGGACTCAAAAGACTCCTTTCATCGAGTTCGACCCAACATAATGGCGATCTGTACTTCCTACCATACAACGATTCATACAGAGCCATTTACAAACTTGAGTGAAAACTATTGTTGTAGGCAAATTCAACTAATGACAGATATTGATCCCAATTGTCTTTGTTCTCTAAAACACATGCCTGTAGCATGTCCTCCAGAGTTTGAGTTATCCTTTCAGTCTGCCCATCAAATTAAGGGTGATAAGCAATATTGAAACTCAATTTCATACCCATGGCCTTTTGAAGAGATTTCTAAAACCTGAATGTAAACCTAGGATCTCTGTCCCATACAATATTCATCGGGACTCCATGCAGCCTCACAATCTCATTCACATATAACTAAGCCAACTTCTCCATCGAAATAATCTCCTAAATCGGAAGAAAATGGGTCAACTTCGTCAACCTGTCCACAATGAACCATATCGTATTGTGTTCAGAGGAGGTCCTCGATAATCCCATCACAAAATCTATGGAAACACTATCTCATTTCCACTCTGGGATCTCTAATGGTTGCAACGTACCAGTAGGCAATTGGTGATCAATCTTTACCTTTTGACAGATTAGACATCTTGTCACATACTCTGTGATGTCCTTTTTCATACCTGGCCACCAATAACCACGCTTTAGATCTTGGTACATCTTGGTGGTACCTGGGTGAATAGTATAACTGCTCTTATGAGAATCATCCAAAATAATTCCTCGCAACCTCGTAACATTTAGCACACAAATTTGACCACAGTACTGGATGATACCATCCCCCAAAATATCAAAGTCCTGGGTCTTCGCCATTTCAATTTATTCCTGAATGCCCAAAAGATAGTCATGCCCCATCTGAGCATAGCAAATATTCCTCAACAAATCACTTGATACACTGATGGAACTTATTACTGGTACTCCAGGATGGACATTAATGGATAACTTCATATCTCTCAGGCCCTCCAGCAATTGTTATTCCCTCATCATCATTGTGGCCATATGGATTGACTTTCTACTTAGCACATCCGCCACAATGTTGGCTTTCTCAGGATGATATTTCAAAGCGAACTTATAGTCCACAAAGAATTCAACCCAACGCCTTTGCCTCATGTTCAATTCCTTTTGTTCAAACAAATATTTCCAACTCTTATGATCACTGAATACCTCGAACTGAGCGCCATAGAGAGAATGCTCCACAATTTCAAAGCAAACACTACAGTCGCTAGTTCAAGGTCGTCAGTGGGATAGTTTTCCTCATTAGGCCTCAACTGCCTTGAAGCATACTCCACAACTCTGCCTTACTGCATCAAAACATACCCTAAATCCTTCTTAAAGGCATTTGTATAAATAGTGAATGACTTAGATGGGTTAGGGATAATAAGCACTGGGGTGGACATCAGACAAAACTTCAGCTCTTAGAATGCTCTCTCACACTTGTCATCCCAAATGAAAGATCGATCCTTACGGATGAGTCTAGTTAATGGCATAACAAGCTGAGACAATCCCTTAATGAACCTTCGGTAGTATCCAGCCAATCCCAGAAAACTCTGAATTTCAATCACCGATTGCGGTCTCTCCCAATTCAATACCGCTTCAACCTTACTAGGGTCTACTACTATTCCTTCTGCAGAAATCACATGACCCAGAAATGTCACCTCCAATAGCCAAAACTTACACTTATTGAGCTTAGCATACAGTTGGTTATCCCGCAATACTTGTAAACATAATCCAAAGGTGGAGCGCATGCTCTTCCTCACTCTTGGAGTAGATCAGAATGTCATCAATAAAAACCACCACAAATGTATCCAAATACGACTAAAACACCATGTTCATATAATCCATGAAGATTACCGGGGCACTAGTCAACCTGAATGGCATCACAAGAAACTTATAATGACGATATCGAGTTCAAAATGCCGTTTTAGGCACATCTTCAGCATACACTCACAATTGATGGTATTCTAACCTCAAATCGATTTTAGAGAAAATAGAGGCACCTGCCAACTAATCAATCAAGTCTTCATTCCTAGGTAAAGCATATTTGTTCTTGATCGTCACTCAGTTTAGTTGCCTGTAATCAATGCACAATCTGAGGCTACCATCCTTCTTTTTAACAAACAACACTGGTGCTCCCCAAGGTGAGACACTAGGTCTGATGAAACCCCTTTTAAACAAATCCTCAATTTGCTTCTTGAGTTCCTTCAATTCAAATAATGCCATTTGATATAGAGCCTTTGAAATAAGACTTGTCTTGGGCACCAAATCAATGGAAAACTCCAATTCTCATAGTAGTGGCAAACTAATAATCTCCTCTGAAAACACATCAGGGCATTCATTCATAATCGGGTATCTTTTGATACCACCTTCCATATCCGTGTTAACAGAGAAGTAAACCAAAAACCCTTTACATCCTTTCCTTAAATACCTGTCAGCTTGGGCAAAAGACAAATAAACATTCTCATCCCCTTCCACACTAAGGATATTCATAAGCAAAGACACAGTCTTCTGAGCATAATCAAGAATCGCATTATTTGCCTGTAGCCAATCCATCTTAATTATCATATCAATCTCTTGCAACGGCAAACAAATTAAATCCAAAGTAGTGCTTCGGTGTTCAAAACGAATCACATAGTTCAGACAAGCTTGAGCAGTTCTTAATGAAACTCCCGTGGGTGTGGATACTGACAACTCAAAAGGCAACTTCATTGCCATAATACCCAATCTTCGAGCACAATTAAAAGAAATGAAGGAATGTGATGCACCTAAGTCAAAGAAAGCATGAATAGAATAACCATTGAGTTTAAGTTTATCTCTAATCAGATTAGGCGCTGCATCCACTTCCTATCGAGTGATGGCAAAGACTCGTTTGAGCATCGTGGGCCTCATCATCACATCTTCATGCCTTAGCTCATGACAACTTCGTGCAATATATCATGGTCTCCCATAATTAAAACAAATCAAGCACAGACAATCAAAATGGCTAAACCCGCATTTTGTGCATGGATTTGATGCACTACCTGAACTGTACTAGGATGGGGCTGAATCTCTCCCTGCATACTCGCTCTGACTAGAACTCCCTTGGTCAAAGCCTCCTCGATAAAAGGGTCCTCTGCCAAACCGACCTCTGTTGAACTGATCTTGGCTAAACCTAACTCTTCCTCTACCATTACAGCCTCTATTTTGGCGACATCTTCCTCCACTAGAACCTGTGCTGCCACTGCTACTACCATTACCTGAACTACTTCCTTTACTGATTCCCCCTGTAGGTCCGAGGTGAGAAAAGGCCCAAATCATGGAATTCCTTCTATGGTCTTCGGCCTCCTTCATCCGTTTGTATAGGGCACGTATCTTCACACACAAGTCCTCAAAGGACACAAACTCCACCACAGATAGCCGTTCCTTAATCTCTGAGTGGGCTCCCTCAAACAACCTCTAAGCCATCTACCTATCATCAGGGTAATTATTCAGAAAGTGGAATACTTGGCTAAGTCCAGAAATTGATCAATATAATCGTCCGCTGACAGATTCCCTTGCTGAAAAGCTAGGAACTTGGCCTTCCTTTGCATCATTAGGGCTAGAGGGATGTAACGTGTAAAGAACCATTCCCTAAACTGTTCTCATGTCATAGGAGTATTCATCGCTTCAACACTTGGGAGAATACTCCTCCACCAATGCTTGACCTTTTTCTCAAGCTTAAACACTACCAGTTACATCCTTTGCTCTGAGGTGCAATCTATTGCACTAAAGATGTTCTCCAATTGTTCAATCCAATTCTCAGCCTGTGAAACATCCATGGTGCCTTCAAAAGCCTGGGGATTGAACTTCCGAAAGTCCTTCAATTATGAAAAGATACCCCTCCTTTCAACTCTTGGGGCTCTCTCAGGCTCTACCACATATTCATTCTCATTCTCTCCTGCATTCAAGTCAACAAACATGCCAGCCTCTTCATTCACATCACCATATTCCTGCCTATTCATGTGCTCTTGCAACCTGTTCAACGTCTCCCCCTAAGTATTTACTTGATTACTGAGGTCGGCCAATATCTCATGCATCTGCCTTATAAGATCACTGTTACTCGGTGTTCCTCTACGAGACATTCTTCCTCCACACAAGCAATAACACATTCAATTATATAGTTCTAGACTAGCATTACAGTGGGAATATAGTCTATGTATTTAAAATTATGCTAAGTAGTACTTCAAGCAAAAACAATGGCCCAAAACCATTGCTCTGATGCCAAAATGTAATACCCTATCTCTAAACACCTCCAGAATCAACCACAAACCACAAAATCCTGCCAAATGCAACACAAACATCTCAAAACAACTTCCCAAAACTTCATAATAGCAAAAATGAACCAAACAATAGCAAAAACTGGGCTAGGGCCGGCCGCTATGGCACCGCCATGGCTCTAGACCTTCACTGTCTCACCATGCTACTAGACTTTATGGCGTCGCGATGCCCCCTATTGGTTTTCTATACCAACAAATTTTTAACACCAAGGTGAACTTCCGATGCGCATAACTTTATGCTCCGACCTCCGACTGACCTGATTCCAACTCCTACAAGTCAATATAATCACAATCTATCCATAGACACTAACTTCACTTCAATCCAACTTAGTATAAAGATTCTGGACTCTTGATACCGTTTTGACCACTTATTGACCAAAACTCACCACTAACAACCTCCAATTACCACTAAAGGCAAATGGTCACTCAAAAACCATTCATACAGGTCCAAAACCCCCAAACCAACTTGTCCAAAGAGGTTTCACCTCAAAGGAACCACTCCTCTAAGATTTGACCCCCTTGAACCCCAACTTGACAAAATGGACTATAGGCCCTAAAACACACCAATAAGGCCCAAATTTACTCTGGACTCACAAACACCACCATATTGACTTTCCAACATCCAAAACCATATAAACACCACAATAGAACATACACATCACATACAAGACAATTCCACAAACATAACCATTTATACAACATCCATCTATAGTAGTCTATATCCAAGTCAAACGTCCATTACAAAGCATTCTATCCTACTTGGCACAAGATACATATCCAAATTACACACATAAACTACATAGACCTAGTATTCCAACATCCGATACTACTCCCTTGGCTTCTCAGGACTAGTGTCAAAATCGTCACCTAAAATGTTAGTTCATGGGAGAGGGGTGTGAGACAATGTCTCAATAACCAGGAACAACCACACACACATATACATATACATATATCTCATACAATCCGTAAATGCAATGTGAAATAAATGGAATGCATGTCTCCCTCGTACACAGCTAGAACCACGGGCTATCGTCATAACAGAACATTTCATATAGGTAATTTCCTTCCAACAGTCGGTGAAGATTGATTTTAGGACATCACCAAGCTCACCTTGAACTAATGCAACCCGACCAAAAGTTACACTAGTGCTCAGACCGTGGCTCTCCTTCCCTAGACCACCTCGAATTAGTGGTGATTTATCTTAGGTATAGTCTACTACCGCCTGGCTCCCCTGGCCATAGGGGAGGATTTAGCGACATGAATCTCATCCTTATCCTCCCTAATCATATCTCATATCATCATATTTCATATCATATCGTCATCATCATCCAATTCACCATATATCATAATCTCACAATGCCATGTGGTGATGCTCATATCATCATACAATCATCATCATATGTCATAATGTCATGCATGCATCATATCATGTCACATCAACATCATCATCTCTAATCATCATCATAATCATTATCTAGCTGTGTGCATACCACGATATATAGAAAATAGTACACACAAACACATCTATATCATAGTATAAAAGAAACACGCATATATATACAAGCATACGTAACATCATACAATACAAATAATACAATACAAACAAACACCCAGTTACCTCAAGTGTCAATACCAAACACACGGATTCCACAAACTTCTCGAGTTGTCCAACACGCTTGAACCCCTTTTTGTTAACCAAACAACATTCACAATATCGCAATTCCTCAATTAACCATATAAACCAATAAACCAAACATCACAATTCAACTACTTTAACCTAACCCAAGGTTCTAACACCCCTTTCATGTATCATTAAGCTCCTAGGAATCATTCAAACACCAAACAATCCCATACACTTTGGATTTCCAAGAGCATTAACCGAAAACAACCTAAAGTTAAGCTCAAATCATACATAAAACTTCAAAAATTACATCCAAGCAACAAGAACACCAAAACACACTTCCTTAACCCCATATCATCCATTTCAATTGGTGGATTCCATCCTAAACTAGAAATCCCAACTCATAACTGAAAAACCCCAAATTCAACCGAAGCAAAATGGAGAGGGAGGAGTAGAAATCACTTACCCACGTGAACCCAAACTCTTAAGGCCTGAAAATCACTTCCAAAGCTCGAAAATCTCGAATCCTAGCATAGCTCTCGCGTTCTTCTCCTTCGCTCCCTTCATTTCTTTCTTTCTATTTGTCTGAAATGTTTTTTATTTAAACCAGATTCTCGGCTCCCGCCACGGCCTCAGGTAAGTCCACCATGGCACCATTGTGTTACAGCCAGAAAATGCCACTAGACTTGCTCTTGCCATAGCAACCTTACTTCTCGCCGTGGCATGGAGCTCTTTCAGATCCACTTGAACCTTCCTCAGCCCTATTTCCTCCAGTTCTGCACATAATGACAAAACAATGTCATGAGGGGTGTTACAATTTATATATGTAACCCTAAGTTGCGTCATTTGTAAATATTCATGTAAGCACTTTCTAGCTATGAGGTATGTCTTGACTCTAATATGCCATTGTGCTTTCTAGGCCTGACAAGTCATCACACTTTCTAACTATGAGACATATCTTAACTCTAATTCACTTAAACTTTTCAAACAAACATCATTCTCTAATTTGTTTAAATTCATGAGTTTAATAACATTTATTTATTTGTGGAAAAAATATTTTAAAAAAATACTCAATTTCTATAATGGAAATATAAGTGTTATTCTATGAGTATTTGGAATACATCTTTTAGAGTTTAAGATAAAATAGAAAGAATAATTATTAATAAAATAATGTAGAATATAATGGAGTAGGGTGAAACATGACATATGCCCTATTTGGTACGATAAAAGTGTGAGGACGGAGGTGAAAATAGAAATGAAAGTGAGAATTTAACATATTTGGTACAAGAGATCCATACTTAACTAGAGTTTTAATTCCATCAAAATGCCCTTAAATGGCTTTCATAGGGTGGAGGGCGAAAGTCTCTTGACTTCCATGAAAGCCAATAAGAAAAGACTATTATACCCCCAAATTGTAACATTTCACTGCCCATTTACAGCCCCAATCATCACACTAAACAAATCGGACCACCATCGACCTTCTTCTTTAGTAAGTTCAATGCCGTCTCCAGCATTCCTCACCATCACTGACGGCAACCACTGAGTTCGAAGACCTGGCAATAAAGGTTGACGACAAAGCATGATAGTGAGAGATTATTGATGAGCGGCAACAATGGGTATAGGTTGGACAGATCTAGGCTTAACAGATCTGATGATGACCACGATGAGCATAGGTTTAACTGCAACTGTGGTTGGGGTTTGAGATCTTCCCATCTTCTCTCTTATTCAACAACCACTTCTGCTTTTGCTTATGCCTTTTTCGTGATTTTGATTTACACGATCTCGTTCCATGCCTCCATTGCTTTGCTTTTTTTTTCCATTTTTTCTATTACATAATTTCTGTTCAATTTTTTATTTTTTTTATGTTGGTGGTTTGATTTCTATTATTGAATTTTGCCATTATTAGTCCTCTGTTTGATGTTCATGGATTTTATTCTTATGGAGTATGAAAATGGTGGTGTTTTATTCTTCCATGTTGGTTCTGGACTCCAGAGACAGTGGTCCATGATGGTCTGATCACTGATGTTGCGAGCAATGGGAATCGTATGCTGGGTTTTCTGATAATGCTTTTTCTTTTTTTTTTAATTTAAATTTGATGGACAGTCTAGTCTTTTCACAATACAAATTATTATAACTAATAAAATAGTATATACTACACTTCTATTAACATTCCAAACATACTTTTATTTTCAATTTCCACCTACTATTCCAGTTCCACTTCCTTCAATATAAACAAAACTTATTGTTATGTTGTTTGAAAGTTTCACGGGAAAAGAAACGGTTTTATTTGAACACTATTTAAGAGTTATTATAAAAGGATTAGAACAGAATAAATTATAATATTTTTATTTCAATGTTACCCCTATAAATTAATTTAAATAAAAGAACTAAGCTATTAGTTTAACAAAAACTAAATTTATTTTTAGGTTATAATTGAATATTTATCCCAACAAAAAAAATCAACTACCAAGCGAATTTGTAAACAAATATTAATTAAAAGATAAGAAATTTGAATTGAAACGAGAAATGAAATTATGTATAAAATATATATATATATATGAGAAAAAAATCATTGTCATAACAAGAATATGAAACATGGATGATGTAATGGAGAGTGAGAGGAGAAAGGTTAAAATGGAAAATAGAAAAGAAAGAGAGGTGGGATACATGTTTTTATAAAGATAGGAATAATTTTGTAATTATTATATTATTCTCCATCCATTTTATCTTTGACCAAAATTTATACGATAGAAAAATTTGAATTTATGATAATTAATGATAGTCTGAAAGGCCATCACTTATTATCACACTCCCTTATAAAAATTTCTTTCAAATAATAATCAAAGACCTACTAGCATTTTACTCCATTTTATTCCATCCAAATATTAACCCATTGGGTGTGAAGTAGTGGGCAACTTTTGAGGAATGGGCAATTGTTTTGGAGTTAAGTGATGGAAACGTATCAACGGCAACGCATACCCACAAAATTTTAAGAATTTCTAAAAGTGGCTCAATTTTCATGACTTTTCTGCTGCATATGTAATGATTCTTGTTTTTTTCTTTTGCCATCTATTTATAGTAATTCAAAATAATAGGCATTGGTGGAAAAATGAGTATTGGTTAAGGATTTAAGGGAAGCTACTCTCATTATGCCATGAGAGGAAAAATGGTGATAGTCCGTTTTTGTTCGCCAAGAAAAAAAATGACAGCATATTTTTGAAGGGTTAATCAATTGAAACATCCAGGAAGATAAATATTTAAAAAATTCTAAATGTAGTTCAATTTTTATTGGGCCAAAAAGAAAAGTAATTCAATCGGCCTAAAAGAAAAAGAAAAGTAATTCAAGATTTATAATTTTTAACTCAATAAATCAAATATATATACACATAAATTATTTTAGACTATTTATATATTTTTTGAGGCAGTAAGTTACTTTGTAATTGCATTTTAACTTATTAATACAAGGAAGGAAAAAAGATAATTGAGGACCTGGTAAATAAAATATTTCCAAATCAGTATTTGCACATGGAAATTCAGCTTCTTACACTTGAAAATTTAGTTCATGACACTTGGAAATTTTCACTTGAGGTCCTAAATTGAAAATATTTTTCCTCCTAGATCCTAAGTTTTCTTTTTCCCTACAAGGATTATGTAACAACCCTAATCTAATTCTTCTGGACATATTAGTGGACTCATGGAAGAATACTTTTGGATTTGTGCAGATCTACAGAGGCTAGAACCGGGGGAAGAGATAAGAAAAGAGAAGGAAATAGAAAATTCTCTCACACTACAGTGGGCTCCCTACGCACCGCGGTGAGAGAGTTAAATTTCACTAGTGTCATTTGGAGACAGCAACCGCTAGCACTGCAGCACCAGTAATATCTACCGTAGCACCATGTCGCAAATTCTAGTTTTAAATAATGCAAACTAGACAGCCAAAGAAGTAAAAGACAGAGGAAACTAAAGGCTCTTTGCTATGGTTCAAAGTAACTTGATTTCATTGGGTTTATGCTTGAGATGTTGATTTGAGCTCTACCGGAGTAGGTCTTTGGATTTGATCCTTGTGTTTGGTGCTTGTATAGGGTGTGTGTATGTTTTAATGAGTTATATGAATTTCAAGAAGTTAATTGGAAACGGTAAATTCATCGGTAAATGGGTAAATTGTGTTATGGTGGATTTTGGTCTTGGAGGCATTAAGTGATCTTGAGTAATTCTAACGGTTTTTTTTTAGTCTTGTTAAATTTTGAGTTTAGATTGGTGTTGAATGTTAATTAATTGTTATGAATTGTATTTCCTCGTTATGTTATAGTTGATGATTCTTTGGCCTACCGATGTGTTGTGAGTGTGTGGCAACTTATTCTATATGTTTGACAGTTTTCATATCATAATATACAATTTATATCACGGTAGAAAATAGTAAGTTGTCTTGAAACCGTTCTTCTTTGAAAAGTATGATAAGGAAGTGAAAATGATTGATTTTATATTTATATGTATATATGATTATATAAATGAGAATACAAGGACTTAGCCTACGAATATTATACTTTTAGTATTAGTATGTGAAACAATTCTAATAATAATGACAATGTTGATAATGATGAGAATAGAATTGGTACGTACAAATATATATGTTTATGATCAAGATGGATATTGTAACACCCTTTATGACATCTTTCTTGGCATTGTGTGCAAAACTGGAGGAAAGAGGATGGAGGAAGGCTCAAGTGGAGAAAAATTTAGCCCCACGCCGCGGCTTGAAGCAGGACCGCCATGGCGAGAACCAATTCCAATGGCATTTTCTGGCCGAAACATGGTGGAGCAGGGGCAAGCTACCCTGAAGTCGCGGCAGGAGTCGAGAATCTATTTTAAATCAGAAACATTTCAAACGAACAAAAAGAAGGAAAATAGAGGGAGCGACGCGAGAGCTGTGCTAGGGTTCAAGATTTCCGGGCTTGGGAAGTGATTTTTGGACCTCAAGAGCTTGGATTCACGTTAGTAAGTGATCCCTACTCCTCTCTCTCCATTTTTTTCGGTTGAAACTTGGGGTTTTTTAGTTATAAGTTTGGATCTTCGGTTCTGGCCGAAATCCACCAATTGAAATAGATGAAATAAAGTTAAGGAAATGTGTTTTGGTGTTCTTGTTACTTGGGTTTGAGTTTTGAAGGGTGTATCCCTAGGTTATTTTTTGTTAGGGCTATTGGAAATCTGAAGTATATGAGATTGTTTGGTGTTTGAATGATTCCTCGGAGCTTAATGATGCATGAAAGAGGTGTTGGAACCTTAGGTTAGGCTAAAGTAGTTGAATTGTGATGTTTAGTTTATTTGTATATGTGGTTAATTAAGGAATTATGGTATTGTGAAGGTTGTTTGGTAGCCTGAGAGGGGTTCAAGTGAGTTGGACAACTCGAGAAGTTTGTGGAATCCACGTGTGTGGTATTGACAACCTGAGGTAACTAGATGTTTGTTTGTATTGTATGATAATACGTATTTTTGTGTATATATGCATGTTTCTTTCATACCACAATATAGATGCGTTTGTGTGTACTATTTTCTACATATCGTTGTATGCACACAACTAGATGATGATCATGATTATGATGATGATTACATATGTGATTATGACATTGATATGATATGACATGCTGCATAGCATGACATTGAGATCATGATGATTATTATACGATGATACATGAGTATCACCACATGGCATTATGAGGTTATGATATATAGCTGATTGGGTGGTGATGATGTGATGATGATATGATATATGATGATATATATATATTAGGGAGGATAAAGATGAAATATATATAGATATATATATGTTAGAGAGGATAAGGATGTGATTTCTGTGGTTAAATCTCCTCCTATGGCCAGGAGAGGAAAGGCACGCAGTGAATTGCACATTTCCTAAATCACTACTAATTCGTGGTGGGAAAAGGGAAGGAGAGCCACGGTCCGAATATTAGTGTTACCTTTGGCCGGGTGCACTAATGGGAGATGAGCTTGGTGATGTCTCGAAATCAATATTCACCGACTGTTAGAAGGGAATTACCTATATGAAATGTCTAGTTATGATGATAGCCCGTGGTTCTAGCTGTGTGCGAGGGAGACATGCATTCCATTCATTTCACATTGTATTCATGGATTGTATGAGATATATGTATGTGTGTGTGTGTGTGTGGTTGTCCCCAGTTACTGAAATATTGTCTCACACCCCTCTCCCATGAACCAACCTTCTAGGTGACAGTTCTGGCACTAGTCCAGAGAAGACGCATGAGTAGCATCGGACGTGGGGATATTATGTCTATGTAGCATATGTGTAATTTGGATATGTATCTTATGCCAAGTAGGATAAGATGTTTTATAATGGATAGATGTTGTTATGTAAGTGGAATTATGTTGTATGTACTATGTATGTTGGATGGTGGTGTATGTGTGACTTAGGGTTTTGAGGAGTCAGTATGATAGTGTTTGTTAACCCAAAGGTGGAATTGGGTCTTGATGGTGTGTTTTAGGGCCTGTAGCCTAATTTGTCAAATAGGATTCAAGGGGGTCAAATCTCAAAGGAGTGGTTCCTTTGAGGTGATACCTCTTTGGACAAGTTGGTTTGAGGGTTTTGGACCTGTATGAATGGTCTTTTAGTGACCATTTACCTTTGGTGGCCATTGGAAGTTATTAGTGGTGAATTTTAGTTAATAAGTAGTCTAAACAGTATCAGGGGTCCAGAAACTCCATACGGAGTTGGATGGAGATGAAGTTATTGTTTATGGATAGATTAAGACTAGATTGACTTGTAGGAGTTAGAATCAAGTCAATCAGAGGTCGGAGCATAAAGTTATGCACGTCAGAAGTTTGCCCCGGTGTTAAAAATTTGTTGGTATAGAAAACTAGTAGGGGACGCCGCAGCGCCCGATAGTAGGCCGCGGCCCTAGCCCAGTTTTTGGTATTGTTTGGTTCATTTCCGCTATTCTGAAGTTTAGGGAAGTTGTTTTGAGATATTCGGTTTGCTTTTGATTGGATTTTGAAGTTTGTGGTCAAGTCTGGAAGTGTTTGGAGGTAAGGTGTTATAGATATTTACATGCTTTTATTATTGTGTATTCCATATGATATCTTATGTGACGATATTATGCTAGCATAGTGATGATGATGATGATAGTGATTTTGTATGGTATCGACATGTTGGCATAACGTGAGAGGTATTATCACTTTTGTCATACATGTTAAGCATTGGATGGATGGGTGATGATATCTTGTGATATGATGATACCATGTAGAATGCCGATCCACTGATGGTACATGCAAGGCCTTGTGTCTAGGTGGTAAGGTTGATATGTATCCCTGCAACTAAATTATCATCCTTTGGCTGGGAAAATCCAGTTGGCAGTAAATTTAGGGATGCACCTTCCCTAAATCACTACCGATTCGAGTGACCCAGAGGAAAGGGAACCATGATTTACTCATTAGTTGAATAACCTTTGGCTATGTTATGACTAATGATAGTGAGCGTAGTAATGCCCTAAAATTGGTCTTCACCAATTGTTGGAAGAAGGCTGCTAATCAAAGTCACTTTGTGATATTGACTAATTCATGGTTCCTACCATGATCGATATTGGTTTTGCATATCATGTGCATAGTCTTTCTTATATAGCATATAGCATATTGTATAAGTGTAATTATATATATAGAACTATGTACCAGATTTGTAATGCGTGTGTATGTGTGTAAAAATTTTTGTGTGTATGTGTGTAAAACTTTTTTTCGACAAGACCTCCTATTTTTATAATTGCTCCCTGGTTACTGGGACGTTTGTCTCACCCTTCATTGATAACCAGTTACAGGAGAGGATTGCAGTTCTAGCAAGATGGTGCTTGAGGTAGTTCCTCCTTTGAGCCAGTAGATAGGATATTCGAGTACTCATGATCGGTATAAACTCATCCAAGAACACATATTATATGATTGTTTAGTATTGTGCCAAGTGTATAGATATGATTGGATACCATGTGTGTTATGGTTTTGTGAATCCTCCTAGTCGTTAGCTTAGGTTCCTAGTTGAGATGCATGTCTCTGTCCTCTATAGCCCCAGATTATTTAGGCTTAAGACATGTTTGGATCTATGTATAGTGTATGGTAAGATTGTACCCTCTATGGTTTGAGTATGCTAAACCTATTTTGAGTGTTTTGAAATAGAATATATGGTGTTTATAAAGTGTTATTGCGCATATGCCTCATTCGTCGTTAATTAAAGTTTGGGTCCCAAGCATTGGTTGTCCATGTGTACTTTGATGAGTCTGAGAATGGTACAATGTCACTTGGGGATTTTGGTGTATTCTATAGAAAAAGGGTATGTCACCCGATAGGTCAGGTTAGGATTCAAAGGGGTCAAAAATTAATAGAATAGTTTTCTTGGGGTGCCTCCTCTTTGAACAATGTTCTTGTGTCATTTGTTGGATGACCAAAAGATTAATGGTTGGGAATTGAGAGGTATTAGTGGCTGGTTTTAGTAAAAAGGTGACCATTTTAGTCACAGGTGTCTCGATTCTCCATATGGAGGAATTTCAAGATAGATTGGTGTCTATAATTAAAGGAGGTGTAAAATGACTTGTAGGCATTGAAATCATGTCAATGGGAGGTCTGGTTAGAGAGTTATGCATGTCAAAAATTCATCCTAAAAACCAGAATTTGTTGTTATTTGATAGCAACAGATGGCATCGCGACGCCACATTCCTAGGCTGCAATGCCACAAGGGAAAATTTCTTCCTTCGTTTTCATGTCAACCAAGTCACAGTTCGAAGTCCTCTAATTTTGTCCAACCCCATTTCCTAAGTCTCTGCTCCTAACTTCTCACCCTTGGTGTCCCATTTTGGTTGTTTTTCATTTATACCTTGGTTCATTTCAGAGAAAGTTATCCTAGATGCTGTTTTGTGGTCTTAAACCTTAGGGTGTTACAAATCGCACCTTCAAATATATGTGTATATATATTGTACTTTGAGATATGCACATGATCATAGAAAATTGTTTATTAAAAGCATAAATATCAAAATAATGGCATATTTGAGAGAAAGATCTCTTCAGCTGTATAACAGTTATTTTAGTGGTTTGACACATATTTTTCTTTGAACAAAATTTGGCTTTCAATCTTATATACAAAGACAATTGTGGGTGTGGGAAATTTACACCTATTTCGTCAAAGCCAAGTTTGATCCAAATTAGCCAAGGCTCAATATACCTTCTAGAAACCTGTTGGTATTACAAAATAAATATTTTTAATTTAAAAAATTATAGTAGTGATTTAGAAGTAATCTAAAAGATGATGTTGAATTAAATTTTAATTGTTCTTACCTATTATAAATACTCTATTTTGTCCGGATAAAAACAAAAACAATAAAAAATTGAAAAAAAACAAAAGAAATAAAATACAATTCCTTTTATGTAAGAAAATTAGTAATTATCATCTAATTTCAGGAAAAATGTAAATCTTCCAAAATTTAAAAACAAAAAAAATCAAATCACTATCCAAATCCAATTTTCTTTTTAAGATTTTCAAAAATCCTATCCCTTTCCTCCTGTGTAAAAAATATATATATAAAAAAAATAAAAAAAAGAAAATCAAATCATTTTCCAGTCTTATCTGTATAGTATCCTAAGCCTTTATTCGAAAATCTTTTTTTCAAAAGGGGCTTATGAAAAAAAACAAAAAAAGAAAAAAAAAGAAAGGAAAAACTAAACGAAACCAAAAAAATAATAAAAAAAGGGAAAGAAGAAAAGAAATAAAAACAAAAATAAAATAAAATAACTAAAAAAAATAACTAAAAAAAATTTTGCATTAAAAGAAAGTAAAATAAAAAAATCATTAATTAAAAAAAAGGTTGAAATGCTGAAACTCAATGTTTCAACCACAAAAGACCTGAGCCCTAATTTAGGGCTCAGGCAGCGTGGAAGCAGTCTAGGGGGAAGCAATCTGAACACAGAGAAAGGTGAGAGCCGAGAGAAAGCCTGTGAAGGAGCAGGGAGTTTAGAGCACGAGTCAAGAGAGGGATACGTGCACGAAAGGCAAAAACAGAGGGAGCTGCGTGCGTGAGAAAAGAGAGAGAGGCAAGAGGCAGAGAAAGAAAAGAGAAAGCAGAGGGAGTAAAGGAGGCAGAAAAAGTTTGGGAAAGCAAGGCACACAAGGAGAAAACAGAGGGAGCCGCGTGTCTGAGAGAGGGGGGAAGCAGAGGGAACGTGCAAAAAAAGAGAAAGAAAAGAAAAAATAGGGGGAGTCCGAACCGAAGGAGGAGCACGAAGGTGAACAGGGGAGAGCCGTGAGATTGATAGGGGGAGCTCGAGCACGATGGAGACAAGAAACAGAGCGAGAGCATGATGGGATCGGAAGGAGAGGCATAGTCGTGCGAGAAGTTGAAGGAATGAGCAGAGGGGGCTGAGCACGAGGACTGAAAGTGAGAGGCCAAAAAAACCCAGAGAGTGAAAGTTTGGGAGACTAAGAAGCACTCAGATACGAACAGAGGATACGAACCTTCGAAGGAGGAAGAGATCACAGGGACTATCGTTTGGAAACTGGAAGATAGTCATGGTGTTGGCTCTTAATCAATTGCATTGGTTTTGACTCCTTTCTTGTTCTCTTGGCATTTGCAATATTGCATTATTAACCCCATTTTATCAATTGGTCACGAAGATTTTAGAGCTTTCACAGACCCCTAAAACAATCACACCATGTGAGTCTATAGGGCTGTATGAGTGTATTATGAAAGCATATTTATAATAGGTCCCAATGACCTTACCATTCAAAATTTTATTTTCTCATAAACAATAAATAAAATAAAAAATAACAAAATGAATAATAGAAATAACTGACTTAGTAACCAGACTACGTCAGATTTCCAGAACCCACGCAGGTATTCTGATTAACTGTGTTGTCACGTAAGATTGCGAATCCAAGCAGACGTACTGGTTGAATTTTCTTTAAAAAAAATAATTATATTTTATAAAGAATGAATAATAATAATAATAATAATAATAATAATAATAATAATAATAATATAACAAGTTTTCAAATTTTATTACAAAGAATAATAGTATTTTCAAGGTTTTCACTTTTATTTGTATAATAAAATCTTTGTACCGCGAGATTTAGAACTTCTGCAAGTAATTAAGGAATCAATCTATCATGTATGACTACAATAGGTGGATCGGTTTTTATTGTCTTTTAAAAGAAAAATCCCTCAAAAATACAAAAATATATCAGTTTTAAAAGAAATCAAAAAAATCAAAAAATAAAAAATATGCACATTTTCAAACAAAATAAAATAAGAGTAAGTAAACGGAATTAAATTATCTTTTACAAATTAAAATACACCAACTCAATCTCAGAAAATTGTTTTGATTGCCAAAAGGTAAATTATTTTCAATCAACTTTCTCTTATAACAAAATTACACAAAAAATTAAAATTAAAAAAATGTCCACCAACAGACACGCATTTCTAGCTTGAATTACGTGGATTTTGATCCCCATCGTAGGGTACGTAGGCCCCAGGCTCTGATCCTGGGTCAAGTCCATATTTGTAAATAAATAAATATTTTTTAATTTATTTTCTTAAATTTCTTTTCCTCATTTTTTACCTAAATCCCCTTAATTTCTAATTTAATTTATTTTCCTTATTAAGTTTTCCAAATTTCGCAAATTTTCTTAAATTCTTCTCTACCCTTATCATCGCATGTGAATGCTAAAAGGAAAACCAAAATATTTTTTTAAGCCATATTAATTTACACAATCAACGTAAGGTAACCGTTCCTAAAAATGGGTGTTGTGAGGTGCCTAATACCTTCTCCACACACAATCGACTCCCGAATCTAACTCTAAATTTGCAGACCATCCTTTCCTCTTTAATTCGGTTTCCTAGGATTTTTCCCTCAAAATTTTGGTGGCGACTCTTCACAAGTCGATTTTCCCTAGAAAACTCAATTTGTTCTTTTTTTTTCCTTTCGTCGCATTTTTCCAGATGCGACACCTACTTAAAAAATTGTTATTTTCTCAATACATTGTTAAAATATTCAAGAACCCAGCTGGCTAAACCTACTATTGAATCAGATTAAATTGGTCTTAATTATATCTAGTATTAGTCATGGTACTCATATATATATATATATATATTAATTAAACATAGGTAGGAACTGTCTTATAGGAAACTTGGATTTTACAACTTCCCACCATTCATTAGTTGTGTTTTATCATACCAACTAGATACTTCTACTGTGCATATATGGGGAATATCTGAGTTAGATTATGATGATGATGATGATTATTATTATTATTATTATTATTATTATTATTATTATTATTATTATTAGACCGACTAATTTCAGAAAATATTTATAACTTGATTTTGTTTACAATGATAATAAATTACTCTGTGTCTATTTGAATTGTTTGGTTGCGGTTATAGAGAACAAACATAAGCTACTCTCCTTGTGCTCTTATTAACTCACAAGCGCAACGAAGACCAATGATACAAAGCAGTGAAATTTATTGTTTATTTTATGGCTTACATATACTGAAACATATAAAATTATATATGAAAAAAGGAACATACTCAGTAGAAAAGTTCACATTTTATTTAATATGCACAAGACAGAGGATAACAACTACACACTCCACACAAAACAAGTCCAAAAAATTCATACACAGACACTAAAGCAGCAAAAACGTGAAGGTAAATAAAATAAAATAAAATACTAATATAGGGTACAGTAGGAGAAGGAAGGCGAAAGCTTGATTTTTCAGTAATCTTCAGGAGCCAAAGGCTGGTGAGGATGAGATGGTTCTGTGGGGATGACGACGTATTCGTATATGAGTGCTGCCAGCCCAGCTCCGATAAGTGGGCCCACCCAGTAGATCCAGTGGTAGTGCCATCTCCAGCCCACCAATGACGGCCCAAAGGCCCTAGCTGGGTTCATGCAGGCCCCGTCGAAAGGCCCACCAACGAGGATGTTGGCCCCAACGATGAGCCCAATCGCCAAGGGGGCTAACGCTCCGCTGGTGCCCCTCTTGGGGTCAATGGCGGTGCCGTAAACGGTGTACATGAGACCAAACGTCATAACGATCTCGAATATAAGCGCGTGCATCGCTCCCTCCCCTACTGCCACCGAGAACGACGCTGGTCTCTGTAATGACGCGTGGCAATCATCAGAATACTCTAAAAAATTATACATTTTTTAAAAAAATATCAAGATTCATTTGGAATGTTCATGTTCCCTATTTTAAACACTTTTCTAAATTCTTTTCCTTTAATTTTTAAATTTTGTTAAAATCACCACAACCCTCTATTTTTAAGATTTACTTGTTTTTCTAAAATTAAAAATAGAACAAATCTCCTATGTCAAGATCAAAAAAATCTATATTTTAAAAACAATTATATCAATTTTATTAAAATATAAGAATATCTCAATAATTTAATAAAATTAAAACATATTTAATTTATCTTTTCTTTTCAAAAAGGTAAATTTTAAAAATAAAATTCAAATCAATATATACAATTTTAGGCAACTGAAGGTCTACCTATTGCTATGTAAAATTTTTTTATCATGTTGGAAATACCAACAAACTATAATTTTAACAAAATTTAATATATATATATATATATATATAATTTACTCCATTTGGTATTATAAAAATTCTATATCTATCTATATTTCTATTTTTGTCTCGGTTCTTCTCACAACTTACAATATCTTCCCAATACAAAAACTATAAGATCACTAGACCTATTAGTAACACTGGTTGATACTTTTCTGTGAAATTCCTCAAAAGTAATAATTCTTTAAACTAGGAATTTAATCCTTCATCTTTTTCACTTGAAGGTTTCACGTATAACTAATGCATCTCGCTCGTTAAAAGTTTCATCTTTCCCATGAAAAAGCAATAACAGAAGGGGGATTGATATACCATGTTATTGGTGACAAGCCTAAGCAAGAGAGCAGCCACAATAGCGCCGAGAAGTTGAGCGACCCAGTAGTATACGGCGCGCAGTACCGATATCCTTCCGCCCAGAAGAGCACCGAACGTCACGGCGGGGTTCACGTGCCCTCCGGAGACATGCATGCTCGCCGATACTGCTGCAAATAAAGCAAACGCATGCGCTATCGCTATCGCCAACAGCTCCCCGGCCGACGATCCTGAATCCCTATATATCTTGTCTGCCCAAAATCAAACCCACAATGTCAATATATATCACCCATCATCATATCTATACACACACAGACGCACACACAAGAACACACAAATATATGCATACCCAGAGCGAGAATGGAGCCTTCTCCGACGAATACAAAGATACAAGTGGACACAAACTCAGCTACTGTGGCTCTCATGGAATCCGGATGTGTTGCCTCATCTACCCTTCCAAACGCATATCTGCGCGTTGCCATTCTTTTCTTTCTTGAACTTTCTGGAAACTGGACTCAGGCTGCCTCCGTCCCAACTGGTCTTTAAGGTGTTGTGAAACTAAGGGTTCTTCACACAACAGTTCAGAGGTGGCTGAAAAGAAGCGAGAAAGAAACGGTGAAGAAACTTGGACGGGAAGATGGAGTGTCAGACGATGTATCTTTTTTGCATGACGGAAAATTGGCGTGTCATTGCTTATATGCGCCGAAGTGGGGTTGGTGTGAAGTGAGACACCTGTGAGTGTAGAATGCTGAAGAGTAGACACGTGGTGATATGAGTTGCCCACTCACTTCAAATCCAGTCTCTCCCTGTTTCTTTATAACATTAATCCATGGTTTTTTGCAGAAGGGGATAAAATCCAAAGTGCAGTTTATCCGGTCCTTTAAACTCGTTCGCCCTGCGGTTGCGGTTTAAAGATATTATCTGACTCGAGTTTTTGTAGCTATCTTCATTACTACTATCTTTCAATTTATACTGTTCACAGTAAAGTGAAAACCAGAACCTGCAATCTCCACATTATTGCCAAGAACAGTGACAGGGTTGTTTTAGTTTTAGCCCATTTATTTTGGCCCAGTCCAAGCTTTAACACATTCTTCTCTGAGGGTTGTTGGGTTTGTAGAATGAATGATCATGTTGGAGCTTGAAGGGTGTGAGCAGGTTGATCAGAAGGTATATGCTAAGTTTTGGACTTGATTCAAATGGATCCATTTAGGATAACAAACGAATCAAAAGGTCTAGAGCAATTGTTTTCTTTGAACACTTGATCATTTCAGGCATGGTCAAGATATTTTCACTAATAATAGATTTTCCCATCAATTGGAGGAATAGGTTATTTCTTTGTACTTTTTCCTGTCCCTATTCTGTATGCTTCTGCAGTGATAGATATGGCCAACCAAATTCTCAAATAACAGTATTTGCTTACAGGCAGCAGCTAGGAGATGACGATTTTAAAAATTACTTGGAACAGAACATTTCAATTGTTTCCATTCCTTCCCTGCCTATCAATGATCTCTATGTCATATAAACGCATTTTATGTGTCCTTCATTGGACATGATAAGCCTCTTTTCAACAGATAGCTTAGCCAGTTAATAGCTTAACCCAATCAACTGGTTTTAAGTGCCAAAATCAGGGTATAGTTTTAACCTGAGGGAATGTACAATTACAATTAAAAAGGAAACTCATTGTATCCTGATGATCTCAAATCTGTGCAGAAAGAAGTGCTTTGTTCCTGCTTAGCACAACCATTATCGACAGATCTTGTAAGCCCTCATGACAATTTTTCTTCTTTGAGGGGGGGGGGGGGGAGAAATGTCAGCTTACTTGTGATTCTCTTTATCCAATTATGAACATTCCCGCGGTACTATAATGCAAAACATACATCATTGATGGCTTAATTTGTATCAGTCATTCTCTAACTTCATTTGCTCTATCTCTTCTATTCTCATCAAAACTTCATTCATTTTAGGCCGTTTCTCTGGGGTTGTATCTGTACAATGTAAAGCTATCTCTGTTAGCTCGAACATAGCTCCATGACCTTCTCTTGCTGCTAATATCTCCACATCCAGTATATCTGCGGACCAATCATTGTTCACCACTGTTCTTACCCATTCTGAAATATCGCTGGTTGTTTCTTCAATCTCACCCACGGTTTCACCTGGAACTTTCCCAGTTATTACCTCTAGAATGATGATTCCAAAGCAGTAGACATCAGCTTTGTGTGTCAGCTTCTTCCCTTGGACAAATTCAGGTGTCTTGCCGATGGCTAGCTTTTCTGCAGCTTTTTTAGCAGAAAGCAAAGGTAAGAAGCCAAAGTCTATGAGCTTTGAATGGTAACCTTGAGCATCTTGATGAATAAAGACATTGGAAGTTCTTAAGTTGGCATGAGGGACCTTATGAGAAGGCAAAGAATGATGAAGGAAAGCTAGACCTCTTGCTATGTCTTTGATTATAGCCAGCCTTGTGGACCAATCAAGAGGAGTTCTTCCAACTCCTCCACTATCTAGCATTAGCAGATTAGGAATATTAGCGTTTTTCATGTTTTGTTTTCACGTAAGAGAAGGAAAGGAGGGAATCAAACTAACCATGAAGTAGCTCAAACAAAGAGCTATTAGGGATATACTCATAAACCACCAGCTTTTCCTCTTCTGAGTAATAGAAGGAGATGATTTCAACCAGATTTTCATGTTTCAACCTAGCTTGCAAATGCATATGCTGGAGGAATTCCTTCTTGCTCAATCCATTCATGTGATCAAGTCTCTTTACAGCAACAACTGCGCCGGTTTCAAGCGTTGCTTTATATGTAGTGCCTAAGTTTCCCTTGCCTAGCGTTTCAGCTGATGCCCTCAATAAATCATCCAAGTCAAAAATTGGTAATTCCTTGTTGAAAACTTCCAATCTGCCTGATCCTTGATGTTCTTCAATGCTCACTGAATAAGACATCATATTCTTTGCCCATGCTCCAAAACCATACCCTGTTTCAGAAATTCAAGGACAAGCTAGAAGTCATGTGTAAGCCTTAACCCAGTCAGGGTATGTTTGAATGGAAGAGAATAGAGAGGAAGTGAAGGTTTCATTAAAACCTTTTCCTTGTTTGAGAGTTAAGGTTTCATTAAATCCTCCAATGTTGTTTCTCATTTATATTTTTCTGTTCTTCCAAAACAGGGCAATTTTGCATATTAAAGTTTCTACAGATAAGAAGGGAAATTATCTTTTAGATGTCCCTTTTGTTTCCTTCTAACCACCCCTTCCATTTTCTTTTGATTCTCTCCCTTATCTTTACCTCCTTATTCCCAAACATACCCTGAGAGTTGATATAAATAGCATGTATTAGAGATATCTTACCTGGAGATCCATTTCTTGTTGTTTCTTTTGCTTGAACCCTTTTCTTACAGAACAAGAAGACAATAATAGCAAGAAAAAGAACCAGTGCAGGTGCTGCAACAAGTAAAGTAACAATCCATACTGGAAGTCTCTTATTTTCCTTGGCCACTGCTGGGCTTGGAGGAATAATAATAGCAGGAGAAGGTGCAGAAGATGGTGCTGGAGGAGGAGAAGGACACAGAATATCCAATGGCTTCCCACAGAGATCAGAATTATTATCAAAAGAGCTCTTAGGAAAATTTTGCAGCCCAGAAGTTTGAGGAATTGGTCCTGCCAGGTGATTATAAGAGACATTGAAACTTGTCAATGATGCTTGATCAAAAGGTGGGATTTGACCATCCAAGTAATTCACTTGCAGCTCCAATTCTTGCAGACGAGGCAACCCAACATACTCCACCGGAATCGACCCGTAGAAGTGGTTATATGAAAGCAGAACTTGTTGCAAGAACACCAAGTTGGTGAGATTTGGCAGTGTCCCGGAAATTGAATTGTTTCTGAGGTTAAGCTGAGTCAAGAATGTTATTTTCTGTGGGAATGCAGGAGGCAAATTGCCGAGAAGCTGAAATCCTTCGAGGACAATCTCCACAACATGCCAATTGTAACAAGTGATACCCTTCCATCTACTTAGGTTGTCCAAACAAGGTGGTCCTGTCCAATTCCCATGTAAATCAGAAGGAGAAATTAAGGAATCCCTCAGAAGCAACAGAGCAGCTCTTTCCTCTGGATAGTTCTGTGAAAACGCCATGTTCAGTGACAGAAGCAACAGAACCACAAGGTCAACCCAGTTCATGATGACGCCAGATGATGAGATTGGACACAACAGGTTGACATGAAAGGAGCGTTGAGACCAATCAACAGGTAAAAAGTTGGTCCCAGATCGATGCTGGTTTGGGTTGGACGCAAGCGGTCTGAACGAGGAGGATGTTTCAGGTTCACTTTGTTTATTCCATGACTATTATTATAATTTCAGAAGCAACAAGACAGCTTTCTTATGATATTCTGAACAATCCATTCATCCTCATTCATTTGTCCATTGTTCCTTCATTGCTTTTTTGTTTATGACCAAGCAATATGTTGTTATGAAAACAGTATCTTCGTGGGAAGCAAGGAATGTCAAATGCGATTTTTGCTATTAAACTTCTAATTTTAACTTTAAAAATCAGTGAGTTGTTGTAATACTCACAGATTATTCCAAAAAAAAGAAGATATGATAAGTCATTCCAAACGGCTTTGGATTAAATAGAGAGAATTGCACCAATCATTGTGGAAACATCTGGCAATAGGAATTTTAAAATATGTTTCGTGGAAGACTAACTGGAGCATTGCTTAGTTGGCCCAGATTCGTGGGCACGCAAACTAATATTTTAATAAATTTGATACGTCGTATAATACACACAAATCCAGTTGAAGATGACTTTCTGCAGGGAATGCTGCTCAAATCTCATTTTAATCTCTCAGCAGCTTAGATTTTAAAAATATGATCATTTTAATTGATGTCCTCTAATCATGATTCTGTTTCCCTAGTTGTGTACCGGAAGTGAAACAGGAAATATGATCATAAATATAAATATGTCTTAATAGAGTTAACAAATGAGAAAAAGGATATGATCAAAATATTCTCAAGATTAAATATTGATTTCTTGTAATAAAAATATAATTTTTAGCATGGTATAGAAAACCAGACCAAACTTGCCAATCTGACCGGGAACCAGCCCCTCATCTAGTCGAATCAAAGATGAAGATTGGCTCACTTCAGAATCGGGATGAACCAGTACAGAATCGATGAAAAACATATACAAAACCAATTTGAATAAATCTAGCTTTTTTATTTTTTAAATTTTTTTGTTTTAAGATAAAATAACATAATTTTTAATATTAAATAATATTATTTTTATATAAATTTTTTCTTTCTATGTTATAATATGGTATAAGTATTATTATGATACATCATTATTAATAATGATAAATTTACTTAACAAATAATATGAAAATAGAATATTAATTGACTATTTTGAATTCAAAATATAATTATAGATAAATATTAACTTATTTAGATTTTAATATTATATTGTAAAACTTATTAATAATATTTCTAATTTTCTATATATTATTAAATTTACTTTTCATCATATATTAAATGTTAATTTTTTTTATTATGGATAAATATCTTTTATATTTTTCACCTATATTATTTAAAATATATTAATTTATTCACAAAGCGATTCGACCCTGATCTAACCTTTAAACCTTGATCCGATACCTCGATCGGTTAGGATTGGTCCAATTTTTAATACCTTAATTTTTAATACAATATTTTCTAAGCTTTTGTGAGGCTTCTCTGGTTTTTTATCAAAAACCGCCACAAAAGTTGCCACATGCAATTTTTTTTTTCACGTCACTTATTCATGGTATTGTGGTAGTTTTTCATGACAACTGTTGTTAAAGTATGCAATCTATTATATATATATATAATTAGAGGTAAAATGTATTAATTCTATATTAATTATGTTTTAATGATGATAAGGTGAACTACTATATATGCATATGATGTGTACTAACATAGAATGCTGACATGTAACATGGAATGAATTGATGCATAACAATACCATCTAATTTTCATTAACCCAATTTGAATTTAAAGTTTTAAATATTGAATATATGTTTAATTTTAAAATGGCAACATTTAGTATACAAATTGATTTGAATTAAATGTTGTTTATTCTATTTCACAGTTTATAAATACCCTGGAACTTATCAATTACATCCAATCTCATGGACTAATTAGTGAACCTTACCCAATAATATTATGATAATATATCTTTTTTTCTTCGATTTTGATTTTTCAATATTCATTGAAATCATTGTATATTGATAAATTGTTTCCCTCATCCACGACTACTGAAACCAATCAATCTCTTGATTTCTATTTTTTTTTAAGTTTTTCTCATTCCTTTGCATCTAATTATATTTGTTTGTGCATATATTACGAGAGAAGTTTTGAGACATTTTGCCTGAGTTCTAGGAGATCTGCAAAGGGCGAAGAATCTAGGCTATTGCTTACAATAAATGGATATCCAACACACTTAAATTATTTTGGACCAAAGATAAAGTCAATACCTCATTAACAACATTTCTCTTCACGGTGAAGAATCTTGGATATCCCTACCCAAATCTGTTGGTATTTTTATTTATTTATTTATATCTATAACTTGCTAATTTCTTCATAATTATTCATCTCTCACTCTTTTATATATATATATGTGAGACAATATATATATATATATCTTCAAAAGCCCTAATAGCATATTGATACTTTAGGGAGATATAGATGTTGACATATATCCAAGAAAAAAACCTACAAGTTTTGGATGATATGATCCTTAGGACTACACAAATTGATTAATTTAAATACACATTGAAAATTTATAAAATGTAGAAGATTATATTGTGCTCTCTCTCTCTCTCTCTCTCTCTCTCTCTCTCTCTCTCATTTTGATAAAAAAAATAGATTAAATATTAGACATGTATAACAAGGATATATAACAATTCTTAATTCTGGTATGAATTATGATTAAATCACCATCAAAACTTTTAAGTTGACAACATACTCAATTAGTGTAATTTGTTAAGTTTAATGTAATACAAGTTTTGATGATGACAAATGTAGAGAAATAAGGAACAAAAGTATTATATGTGTCTAACATATATAATGTTCCTTATAGAAGTAAAATGTGTATTAGCATGTATTTAATTATGATTATAATGCATATATATCATGTTATATGCAAGTATATCCACTGTACTTTTACAATGGATAATATAAATGACAAATATAGAGAAATAAGGAACAAAAGTATCATATGTGTCTAAAATATATAATATTCCTTATATAAGTAAAATGTACATTAGCATATATTCAATTATGGTTATAATGCATATATCATCTATATACTAATATATCCACTGTGCTCTTATATTATATAATACAAGATGGATATATAAATTGGACTAACTACTTGACTTGTAAGTGTAATACATTAAGTGTAGGATTGTCTAAGAAAGAAGAGTGAACATTAGAATAAAAAAAAGAAAATCGACATTATGACTCACTCAAAGAAGAAGAAGGAAAAGGATGCTCCAAGATATGAAGAATTCAAGTGTCAAAGAACTAAAAATCATAAGGGAACATGCCAAGAAGGAAATGACTAAGTGGAGTGTAAATCATCATTTGAAGACCTAGTCACTAGGTATATTTTATTTTCACTTAAGTCTTGAGGTGAGATTAATATTTGAAAATTTACATAATCTTGTTACCATATGTTTTAAATGAGTTAGATTGAGTAAATATGATATTAACATAAGTTAGAATTGAAAAATAGTGGCTAACAAATTGGTTTTGTGTTTGGCTCATGTTTTCAAAATGGTTTTCATGAAAAATTTATTTTTATGCGTATAACATTCAGAAATTATGGGGATAAAGTCTCAATCTCAATGTTGTTTCTAAGTGTTCTCTATTCGTTTTCATGAAAAGAGATGAGGTTATCCGCATAACTAAAGTCTGCACCATGTCCCTGCTTCTGTCTAACACGATTTCCTGATAAGGTACTTACCTTATTTGCATGAGGGGCCTAACAGTAAAGGTCACTTATTTTGTGCTGCCTGTTATTAGGATAACCTAGGAAGGTTATCCGCATAACCTATGTTACAGTACTCTTAGATCTTCAATGTTAAATTCGATTTCAACATAACCTAAGCAGGTTATCCCCATAACGCGTAGGTTATCCGCATAACCTAGGGAGCGTATTCCGATAACCTATATTTTTTCAGAAACTTAGTTTGCACTGACAATTCGTTATCAGCATAACCTTGAGAGGTTATCTTGATAACCTATATTTTTCAGAAACTTAGTTTGTACTTATTGTTTTTCAGAAACTTAGTTTGTGCTGATTAAACGTTATCCGAACAAGGAATAACATCCTAAGAGATTATTCTAATAATTCTCAAAGGTATCCAAGTTTGTGAGACGTTATTCGAACAACTAAAAAAGTTTTCATGAAAATATTCTTGAGCTAAAACTTAGTCATTTTGGAATGAACATTATCCGCATAACCTAGTTAGGTTATCTATAACATCTTACTTTTATCTTTATTTTTCCATATATTATAGTATGTACAATATCCAATTAGCTCATATTAAGAGCTTGAACCATTAATAGAACCAAAATATTTAAATAAAAAAAACTTGGTACTATTCATTTGGTTATGAAGTTTTCTAGATGAATTTTGAAAAATCATAACTTAATCTAGAAAAATCGTATCAATCTAGTTCAAGTCTCTAAATGAAGCTAGAAACATGATATACAAGATAAAAATATGAAAATTTCCTTTAACCTAAACAATTTATACAGTTTATTGCTCAAACTTACACTGTCCAAATGGTAATTTCTCTCTTTTTCAGGATTTTGGCTGTAATTTTCAAAATTCATATCTAACTCTATACTAAGTCAAATCATGTATTCTATATGCCATTGGAAAGATATATATGTCTACCTACCTTCATATTTTTCTTATACATTTATCTAGTCTAGATAGGGCACAACATCAATTTGAATCACAAGGGATCAGAACATCACTTTTTCTGGAACAGTCTTGGAAAAACTTGTATATCTCTCATTGTACAGCTCCAATTGAACTCAAACCCGTGGTATATTAACCTCAAAATCATAAATGTAAGCCACTAAATTTTTGGAGCTCTGTACAATTTTATATCACTCTTCAAAGAGAAGTAATATATTCAGTAAAATTTACAGCCTTCACATCACTGTTCAGTTTTGATCCTGAACTTTAAAATTACACTATAAATCGTACATATATCCAAATTACATGTTCTTTCACTCATTGGAAATCTTGTTCTCTCTAGTTTTAGGGAATATATAACACTTGACTTACTTTCCCTGCTTTAGTCAAACAGTGTTAACTTTACTTTCATTACTACAAAATGAACTTCTAGCAATATAACATGACAAAGTAAACTTCATAACAAGCTCACATGATTATTCCATGTTTCAAATCCATGCCAAACATTTCATAATGCTCATAAGGACATAATAGCACAATGGCATTGATTTAAAAGTATATACATGGTTTTATACATAATTTCAAAATATACACTCATAGCTTGAAAATATTATCAATCATCATTCTCTTCTTCATTCTCCTTACCTTTTCTTTGGACTCTTTTGCCATAGCATGTGCCTATCATTCGAGATACTTGAGGGGGTGAGATTGAAGGACAATCTCAATAGCAAGTTACATTTCATGCAATTATATCAATCATGTCAAATAAACTCACATTTGATCACATATAATCACATCAATCACATTTAAACAATAAATTGCCACATTGATTATAAAAATTTTGGCAACATAACGGCTTAGAAAATAGACATCCTGGGGAATAAAACCCCTCATTTAACAACCAAGAGCAATCAAAGAAATCACAATTTCAATATGGCAACACAATTTAATCATAGAAAGACAATAAAAGAACATAAAGCAAGAATATGAAACTTAGCTACCTTTGGTGCTTACACTTAGCTTTCCTCTTTAAACCAAAGCTCCCTCTAGTTTTCCCAAGCTTCCTCAAGTCCCTAAACATCATTAAACACATACTCAAGTCACTGATTCCATGGCTAATCACAAAAAACTCTTATAAAACTCTTGAAACCCTTAAATTTCCAAACTCTTTATCTTAAACTCTATCTTTGAGCCAACCCTTGTCTTTAACGTTTTTCATCATGGGAAATTCATTTTTGCCATCAAATTAATGAAATTCCAACCTTAAGACACTCAAATGATCTGACCAAAAATATGCTCCAAAAGAAAAAAAATGGTTCTTTCACAAACTTGCTTAAAACATATCATACTTGTTTTCTTTAGAAAAATCTCATGCTTTTTCTCTCATGCTTTTTCTTGATTTTATGGTTTAAAAACAACTTTTCTTCCCATTAATCATGCTTGGCCAGATTGGATAGCAAGTGAAGGAGGAGAAATTTTAAAAAAACTAGCTCAAACTACCAAGAAACTATGGTAGAAAACTTGAAAATTGCAAACTTGCAAACATACCTTTTTTTTTTCTTAGATTTTCATTCCCTTTTTCTTCTTTTTTTTCCTTCACCTACTAAGCCTTTCTTTCCTCCACCTTTGCTGCAGCTTCTCTTCCCTCTTTCTAAGTGTCCAAAATGTCCAACTTGAGGGAGTCTAAATAAAAGAAGCCAACCAATGAAATCATGCCACCAAAGCTTCTTGATTTTTCTTGCAAATTCATGAAAATAATAAATTAATGCTATTTTGTCATGTGCAGCTTGTGGAGCTTGAAATAGGGAGTATTTTACTTCAAAAATATTGTATTTTTATTTATCCAGATATATCTTGAACCGATTTGGATAAATAAAGCTATTTTAGCAGTATATTTTACTATTATTGAGATACTAATTATAATCACATTGGGATATAAAATTACCATAATATACGTATCACAATTGGTCCAAATATAAGACCCACACATTTTTCTTGAATGAATATTACCTCTTCCTGTAGTCCAGACTAACATTTCTCGGATAAGATATTAATATTGAATCATAATTGCCCAATAAATATTATTTTGATCTTAAGAAATTTCATACTATATTCCAATGGTCTTAACTCATTGAGAACTTCATTTTGACTATAATTTTTTATATTTACAAAAATACCCTTGACTCGGGATAAATTTATAATTTTTAAAATTTTTGAGTCATTAGGTGTAATTTTTGTCAAAATATTTGACTTCTCTCCCCTAACGTAAATTCTTGCCTACTTGGGACAAAATTGTCATTTCCATAATTCTTAGAGATAAAAATATAGGGACTGTTTGGTAGTGTTTTATGTTTTATTGTTCTGAGAACAGTTTTGTAAAACTGTTTTCAAGAATAAGTTTTGAAAACAAGAAAATAAAAAAATCTGTTTAACTAATTGTTCTCTAAATCATAATTAGTGAGTGATAGATGAGTTATTCAAAATTTATAACTTTGTCATTAATGAGGTGGATGTTTATCATCTTTCCTTATGTTTTCCAGAACAAAAACTACAAAACACTTTAAAAGTGTTCTGAGTTTTCTGTTCTTTTATTTTTCTGTTTTCTAAAACAATTTTTAAAAACAAGTTTACCACACAAGTTTTCTGAGTTTTCTGTTTCTGAAAACAGAAAAACTGTTTTCAGAAACAGAACCAAACAGGCCCATAATTTTTAATTTTTTCGTCCAATCGGGAAAAATGATCTCTTTACCCTATTTTACACAAAACAGTGTCTGCCCGTTTTTGTAAATTACTTATATATTTTTAGTTATCTAACTTTTTAGAGATGTTACATTATCCGCATAATGAAAGTATAACATTGAAACTAAGAGTCAACGGTCACTTGTTATTCACATAACTTAAGGAGATTATCCGCATAACCTTTGTCAGACGTATTTAATGCGGTAGTTGAATGGCGCTTTTCGCAGAGTAACAGTTAGAACTTGCTTTCAACGGATAGTTTTGCCACAAATTTATAAATAGAACATCATTTGAACTTATGGAAAGAAATCTTAAGTGAATTTAGGAAAAAATCTATTCATATACATGAAATATTTCTACATCACTATCATATGAAAAACTCACCTCAATAAAGTGAGCTTTCAATGTATTATCCACTCCTCAAGAAAGTTTTCATTCTGTAAATATTTCTTTCTACAAATTCTGAGTAGATATTTAGTATGGGATATCACTAAGAGAGATTATACATCTTGTAAGGGTGTGGGGAGAGTGACTTCACAAATGCCTACTGAAACTTGTGAGACGTACTGAGGCTTCACAGGTGTTTAGATCGAACCTGTGGGATATAGTGGAAAATCCCAAGTGATAGCTTGGGGACTGGATATAGGCCGAGTGGTTGAGCTGAACCAGTATAAATAGGGCTGAGCATTCAGTTTTTTTTATTATGTTCGGCTAAAAACCGAAATAACCGAATATTGAAATAACATATATTACACAACCAAACCTAACCGAATTATGTGAAAAAACTAAACTGAACTGAACTAAAATATTTCGGTTCAGTTTTTTCGGTTTGGGCCTTTTAATGGGCCTTTGCTGAAAAAAAAAAAAAAGAGTTCAAACCAAAGAATCATATCAACTATTTAGATTTGAGTTCAATCCATTTGAATTTTTCAACTGTAGATAATGGAATTAAAAAGGGAATATATTCAAGAACATCCAAGCTTGATATTCGATTTTGATTGAAAAATATTTAAAATATTTATGAATTTATGAACTAGAAAGGGCCTCATGTGCTAGGGGGTTTTAAATTCTCACACAAAGCCTGCAGCCCCAAGAAAATTAATACATGCAAGTATGGAACTCCAAAATGCACATAAGGAATAAGACACCCACTTTATTTTTATATAAAATAAAACATAATTTAATTTTGTTCACAAATTAAAAAAGCAGAAATCACGTCCTCTTGTGTAACTTCAATGGATCCATTTTCAATGTTATTTCATCTACAATGTTCTTTCTCTGTTTCACATCAAGTATGAAGCCTGTTTTTTTTATCGTTAGAGCTTCTAGAAAAGTGTTTCACCTTATATAAAGGTCTCCAACAACCGGTAGAAAATTATGATCCCAATTTACCAAACTAAATCATTAATATACATGACATGTTTAAAACTTTCTAAGGGTAAGCCTATTCTTGAGCAATCTAGCTTCACCTTTTAAGTTGACAAAACATATAGTTGGTGAACAATCTTGAATGCAACTTCATGTCAGCAATCATGGCCTCATGGGGCTGAGTTTCTTTCATTAGATCTGGTTGCTTGTCCTCCAATTTCAATTACCAAATACGCTTTAATAGTTCATAATTTGAAATCCCGAAGTTGTACATTAATACAAATCAACAGATCAATTGGGATAAAAGATGGAGAAATAAATATATCAACAGAGATGCAAGAAGTGACCTGAACAGAGAGCCGAGATGCAGTTGTAGAGATGAGAGAACGGAGTCAGAGAGATAAGCTGTGACCTGCAACTTGCTTGAGCCGAGATGCACTTGCTTGACCATGGTCTGTAGAGGGAGATTGGGATTTGAAGGCAGACAAACACGGAGAGGTAGAGGCTAGAGGAAGCGAGTGCTGAAACTCAGATGCACTTGCTTGACCATGGTCCGTGGAAGGAGATTGGGATTAGGAGGCAGAGGAACACGGGAAGGCAGAGGCTAGAGGGAGCAAGCGCTGAGAATGGATCAAGGACTGGGAGGAGGAGGGAGATGGGATTGGGAGGCAGACGAACACGGAGAGGCGGAGGCCGGAGGAAGAAAGCACTGAGAATGGATCAAGGACTGGGAGGAGGAGGGAGATGGGATTGGGAAGCGGACGAACACGGAGAAGAGGAAGTGAGTGCTGAGACTGAGATGCACTTGCTTGACTGTGGTCTGTGGAGGGAGACTGGGATTAGGAGGCGGACGAACACGAGAAGGCGGAGGCCAAAGTTAGTAAGCGCTGAGAATGGATCAAGCACTGGGAGGAGGGAGAGTGGGACTCTAACCGGGTTCTAGCCGAGAATGTGAATTGGGAAGGAAAGGGGATCTAGGGGTTTCATTTTCAGAATATGTGTGTGAGTCATTGATTGGGCTTTACAAATGGACTGGGTTGGTGTATGGGATTGGGTCTGGGCCGAAGAAGAAAGAAGGAGTTTATGCTTATGAAAAAAAAAACATAATACAACATATATATATATATATATATGAATTTCGGTCAGTTCGGTTTATTTGGTTTTTGTAACACAAAACCGAACCGAACCCAAAAAACCAAAAGAAGCTTAAAAAATAATCGAGTTGAAACCAAACACCGAAATAACTGAATCAAAAAAACCGAATTTCATTTAGTTCAGTTCGGTGATCGGTTTCGATTCGATTTTGCTCACCCCTAAGTACAAATTGTTGTGTATTACTCTTCATCTTCTCTATTTATTTACTGCACTGAACTCTCTCTATTCATCCATATTTTGCTGCACATCTGATGAATTTGGGTTGTAATCTAAAAAAGGCGAAAATCTTACATTACCCAATTCACCCCTTCTTGAGTGACCAGCTAACCTAACATAATCAATGTCAAACACTCCTATGTATAAAACAAATTTGAATTAAACTTTCAATATTTGTATTAATTAATTACTAAAACCTTTAATTACTAAAACCTATAATTAAATACTATTGTTTGACATAAAGATAATCCTTAAATCCAACATTTTTTATTTAGATTCCAAAATATATATATAAATATTAAATTACATAATTACCTAATTCCAAACCACATTAGAGTTGTTTAAATATAATAATGATTAGATTTGATGCATTTCATTGTATTGACTCATATTTATTACATTTAAAAATATTTGATTATTAGTTAAAAGTTAATAAGTTTGTTATATATTTAAATTAAAGGAGAAAACTTAGGTGTTGTTTCTTATATACTTTTTAACCTGTTTTCAAATGAATAAATGCCAAAGGTGTTATTTGTCCAACATATCTTTTATATTACTCTTTCTTGTTTTACCGGTGTTAGAACAAAGTTACCAAAAAGATTGTTAAAAATATTCAATAAAAAAAGTTTTGCAATTTTAAGTCTTTTCAAATCCCTCAAATCTCTCCTCAAATAGAGGACAACTCCGCCACTGTAGTAGTCCCGCCGGTCTCATTTATAAGATGTTATCTAAAAAATTTGCTTGGTCATATTTATAAGATGTTGTATTATTTCTTTATTTAAATTTCCTTCTTTACTCTTTTTTTAATATTTTTTTTCTTCTAAATTGTTCCAGTGTTTAATAAATAGGGATAAAATTATACTAACATTTTATAAATTCGAGAGCATCATTTATACCCGTGTAATAAATAGCAACACCTTATAAATAGGATCGAATGGAGAATGTGGTTGCAAGCGTCATCGAAGTTTTCCACCGTCTAGCATCATTGAACAGTGCTTCCCAATCCTTGTACCCCTCATCTTCTTCCACCATATGTACTCACTAGAGGTCTCATTGAAGAATTTTTTGTTGGCTTAGCAACTTGCATAACAAAGTATCATATGCCATCGTCGATCTTGTAATCCATGCTCATGGTATTCATGGAGGATGAATTGTTCGGTTTTCTTAGTAAGTGAGGATTGAGAACCAAAGCTTTGATCCATGATGATAGATTAATGAGAGATAGAGAGACATGGAAATTAAAGTTTATTAGATGGAAGGCCAACCAGAAGGTGTTTAAACTATAGAGAGAAATCAAACTTTAGGGATGAAGGGAGATTTCTGATTGTGACTGTGCTGAAAAGTTTGTAACCTATTTTTTCTCAACATTAACACCGTTAAAAGTAAAAAATTGTTATAAAAAATGAATTTAATAAAAAAGAACACATGGCATCAGTTTATTAGATAAAGTATAAAAGCATAGATGAAACAACATCTAAGTTTTTTCCTAAATTAAATTAATATACTCCATTAATATAAAATTATTTTAACTGAATTACACAAATTAAAGATAAGAATTAAAATTAATTAACTATTTTAATTTTTTCAAAAATCACAATATCTTAATTTAGAAAAAAAGTTTTAGTATATAAATATGTTAGTATACGTGTATTTATGGATTGATTAATTAACTAAATTATTTATAAATTATTTTTCAACACACAAAATGTATACTACATTATGGTATTTAAATATTATATTTATTATATAATTATCATTGTGATTAAATTATTTATTAAAATTTGACCTGAACTTTAAATTTGCAATTGATTAAATAATTTGACATATCAGAGGCTCATAATTTAATTCAAAAATTATTGACTTAAATTTTATCTATATACACAAATATTTAACTTAAATAGGCAATTTCTTAATTGAAAATATTTAAGTTAATTGTTTAAAACTTTTTACTAAATAAAAGTTTGAATTGAAAATTAATTATTATGTTTGATCAAAATCCTAATTTTAAATTTATTGTACTATTTATTACTTGCACAAAATTAGAATCAATTAGAGAATTTATTGTAAATTTAAAATTTAATTTGAAAATATTTTGGTAAAATTTGACTTAAATATTAATTTTCAAATTAATTAGACAAATAAAAATTTATTTAAAATTATAAATGTCAATTAAAATTGTTAATTTTTTTGAATTAAAGATACAATTTACCCAATTATTGTTATTTAAAATTATAATTACAAGCACATTTACATTATCCAGAGTTTATCATTCTCATTTTATCTATCATATGAGTTATAACAAGTTAACAACCATTTCAAACAGAAAAGAATATAATCTCCATATTTAAATTTGCAACATTGATTCAAATTTATTACTAATATAAATAAATAAATTGAGTAATTATCAAATTTTATAGTTCCAATAATATTTCTCCGATAAAACATATGAGTTAATATATGTAGATATGAGATTGACATACACCTAACAAAAGAAGAATTTCAAAGAGAAAATTAAAAAAAAAAGTTGAAGGACATATCATTGCATATATACATGCATATATATATAACCACCTTCTTAAGCAATATGAAATATTTTGCAATCTTCTGTTTTTTTTTTTTCATTTTTTTCTTGTTTACCTAGTGGCTTACAATTTATGTTTAATAATTCATTTATATCTAGGTTCAAATTCAACACATTTAATCATGATTGGAGTAATCAAAATTAACATTACATATAACCATTAATTAGATCAATTTGAAATTTGAAATCTTCCATTAATATTGAATTCCAGTCAATTATATCTACTCATATTAATCTCATTTTGTTTCACTAGAAAGCACATCTTTCTTTATCTCCATCTTTTTTTCTTATTTTTTTATTTCTAATTCATTTCCCTTTTATTGCAGGTTTGTGCTCAAAGGTTCCTCTACAAATTGCAAAAACTACTAATCCTTGAAAATTAGTATTCTTCGTTAAAATTTTTGGACACTTCCTATTTTCGATAGACTACATTGCATTTCATTGATATAATTGCTGAATATCTTTTAACCCTTTTTTCCACCAATCTTGGCTTCTTTTTTATGCTCTTCCCCCCCCCCCCACCCCCCCAAAAAAACACAAAAAAAAGTTTCGGAAAACGCAAGCTTGAAGGGATATATTTGGCTTAAAGAGACATGTTGACCAAAGTATAAGTTTAATTAGATTATAATACGCTTTTGGCCATTCTAATTTAGTGTTGGACATCAATATACTTCGCACATGCATCATGAATCACAAATCACAAATCTTGGCACCAAATCACTAATTACAATTTCTAATTAACAGAAAAAGGAAGCAAACGTGAAGCAAAATGGGGTTTTGCTTTTGTCAATGGAGATGCACAATAGAGAAGGCAACAGAGATGGTTACATAAATAGGATTTTGATCTATTGTGTTCTCCATTGAAATAGGCTTGACGAAGGCTGAATCATTGACATGGATTTTCGTTTAAATGATCACTCAAATGAAATATGAGAACTAACCTTAGTGATGTTATTTACATATTTGAGCTTGAAGAGTTTAATAGGAGGAGCAAAATGGAGGGGTGATATTTTAATGCATTAATAGCTAAAATTAGATGAGGGAAAACAGCATCATTTTAAGGGACAACACATGGTATTTGATGTGTTATTCACAACACCTTTCTATGTGTCAATTTATGTTTCTCTAAAGGTTGGTATTATCAGCCATTTTTTGTTTCATTTGTCTTTTTTCATTATCATTTAACTTATATTGTCTATATCATTGTTAAGTTCACTTTTCATTAATGTATTATTCATGCCACCTTTCTATGTGTCAAATTGTGATATTGCTTGGTATTGACTATCCGATTGTGTTTCTGTCAATATTCCTCCTACTGCTATTCAAATTGTTTCTTTGCAACATTACAGGATGTATTCTCTAAAATCTAAAATGTCAGTATTATGCATGAGATGATACACATATTCTTGTTGTCCTTTATCATGCGACTTCCATTTACTTGTGTATTTCTTTCGTAAGTGCTTATTGATCAGATTGTGATATGATAAATATATCATAGGTTTTTAATTTATCAAAACTTACACATGTATACACCTATAAAAGTTTAGAAAGAATGAGCATTTTTTAAAAATGGTGTAATTTTGCATTTACAACATGATCCAAAGATAATATTAACTATACCATTGCTATTATGTTAAAATAATAAAAAACACAACGAAGTCATATTTAGTGAATTATTAGATATTTAAACCCAACAAAGAATTATTAAATATGAAAAATAAATATTAGAATATAAATAAAATAAAAGAATTAAATTTGAGATAATTATTTATTTAGTAAAAGAAAATTCTATTTTCAATCAATCAAGATCAAATATGTTTCTAAAAAAAAAATCAACACTAACTATTAGTCTATGACTTTGTAAAGGTTTTAATCAAATTATAATTCAAATCTATATTAAATTACATAATTAAAGGAAAAAACTAAAGAGAATAGTTTATTGGAAACATTCAATTAAAAATTTAGTTGACAATAAATTTCAACAAATATTCATTAAATATTGTTAAACTTCAAATTAACTAATTCAATTGATTTAATGACTTTAACTACTATGGTTAATAAAAAAAACAAACTTTAACCACAATAATATAAGCTGAATTCATAACGCCCTTAAATGTTTGATCAGTTACATATAACTCCTATAATCTTCAAAAGTTTAAAATTAAAATCTTAACATTTTAAATTTTGACCATTTACCCCATTAAATTTACTGTTTGATTTGAGTGTATGTCACATCATACAAACTATGAAATTTTGGACATCTTAATATATATATATATATATTTATACATATATATATTTGCTACATTCATTTTACATTTTAATAATTTTATTCATACTTAAAATGCTCATGAGTCATTTTGTCTTTCTCACCCATAGCAATCGATCCCTTCACTCCTCCTCCTTCCTATTAAGCCATTTGTACATTTTATTGTTTCTACAATGCATAAGGAGTAGCCTGTAATGACCCTCAACATCAATTCTAAGAAAAGACTTAGTTGAATGGTGCAGGATCATAGGGGTCAAGACTGGAGGAAGAGTCAAATTGAGCAAGAAAGCAAATTTTGTGTTAACACCGCGGCAAGGTGCAAGGCCACCATAGCGAGATATGCTGAATTGGACTTCTAGACCAAATTAGTGGGCACTGACGCTGCAACAAGTTTAAATGGTGCCACGATGCTAGTCGAGAAATCTGTTTAAATCAAAAGTCAAACCAGTCACCGAAACAAAAGAAAAACGGAAGGAAAAGAAGGAGCTATGCTAGGGTTTCATATTTTTGGCTTGTGAGCTTTATTTTTGGCCTCTTTGAAGCTTAAATCTTATTGATAAATCATCTCTCACCTTTCCTCTTTGTTTTTCTTCAAGTTGTTCAATGATTTTTCTTGGATTTGGTTAGGGTTCCGACTTGAGTTGTATTTCTACCAATTAATCTGTGTTTAAATACTTTATTGATATATTATTGGACATGTTTGAGCCCTGGGTTAAGGATTTTAAGTGTTTAAGAATTATATTTCACAAACCATAACCCTTAAATCTTGGTATTATTGGGAATCCAAATCTATGGGAGCATGATCATGGTTTTATGGATTGTTTTGAGTGTTTTAATGCATGGGTTTGTATTGGGAAGTTTTGTTTCAGTCGGGTTGTACTTTGAGTTGGCAATTATGTATGCTGAGAATTGTGAATTTGTGATGGTAATGAGAATTTAATGATGTATAGTTTGTAATATTGTTCAATTGGGATCTCTTGGCTCTGGACTGTAATTGGAAAGTGCTGAATTAGTTGTGATTACCCCCTTTGACCTACTGAGATATCAAGTGGGCTAGATGGTTAATGTAACCAGGTGTTCTTTTTATGTCTTCTAATTAATTATATATGTTTAGTCCTTTTCATATTATAATAGGCATGCCTTATGTATATGTTTTGCTCTTTCACATCATGATATGCCTCATAACTCAAATATGGTTATTTTCTTTCATATCATGATATGTGCAACTACACAGCTAGTAAGTTTCATATCCTTATCCTGTTTTATGATGAAAATGGTTGGTAGTATTCATGAATATATAACAATACGAATATGATGATATCGAGGTGTTATTGGCTATGATGCACCCTGTACTTTGTTATATACTTTATTATGGCATGCTAGCACTATAGAAATGATACATGTATTGATATGTTAGTATGTACTGAGCCTTGTATTTAGGCAGTGTGACTTATGTTATTCCAGCCATTAAATAGTTATCCTATGGCCAGAAGAATTAGGTGGTTGTGAATTGAGGTGCACTTTCTCTAAATAGCCACCAATTCGGGTGGTTCAGAGGAAGAAGAGCCATGGTCTAACTTTTGGTGTAATGGCCTTCAGCCAAGTCATAACCATTGAAAATAAAGCTGGGTGGTGACCTTAGAATCAGCCTTCACGGGTCATTGGAAGGGAGTTACTGGTTAAAATTAACTTGTTATGATAACTAACTCATGATTCTAGTCGTATACTAATAGGTGTTATGTCTGCATATCATGCACGTTACATTTATATTGATTATTACATTCAGTTAATATTATGGAAGCATATCTGTATATTTTTATATATGTAAATCTCTGGCTACTAGGACGTATGTCTTACCCTATGGCTAACAATTCCCATATAAAGGATCCAACACCAGCAAGGAAAGGACCAATGAGGGTTTAGGAAAGGAGGAATGAGAGTACATGTCGATGTTAGGATTCACCTCCTCCCTGTTATTGATGTTTTGGTTATATTGTTATTAAAGTGTCATTCGTACTGTTGTGTAATGTTTTATGTACCTGACTTATATTTATTGTTTAGGGTCAAACTATTGTATGGCCCCTCTTATACTCTTTATGCTTTGTGTATAGTCCTTTGTGAGTTGATGGGCCTATGGTTATGCTAATAGTGTGATGAATGTCAATTTTGTTCTATGTATGGCATATGATGTTTTCAATTCCTGATGTTTGATTGTGTTAAACTTGAGATTGGTGCCTCCAAGTCCCTTTGAATATGTATGTCTAAACTATGATCCCTATGTAATTATTAGGCCAATGGTATGTGAAATGGGCATATAGCCCATTAGCTTGATTTAAGGTTCAAGAAGGTCAAAACTTGGAAGAATAGTTTCTTCAGGTTAAAACATTTTTAGACATGTTCCTTGTATCTTGTATGACTTGTTGAAAGGGTCTATAGGTGCAATTGCTCATTGGGGGCAATTGGAGGTGTTTGGTTCTTGATTTTAGTCAAAAAGTGACTAATTTGGTTATAAGCATCCAAACTCTTTATATATAGGTGTTTTAAGATGTGGTTGGTGGCTATGATTAGAATAGGATTAGAATGACATGTAGACTTTAGAATCAGGTCAATTAGAGGTCAAAGCGTAAAGTTATACGCGTTGGAAATTCATCGACTGTATCAACAAATTGCTTATACAAGTTCTGTCATTGGCGCCGCAAAGCCATGCATCTTTGTTTCCATTCTCGTCTCCTCTAGAAACGTTCTTTGCCATGGTGCCACTTTACTATTTTGTCTCCTCTCCCCTATTTTCGTGTCTCTTAGCTATATTTTTAAGTTTAGGATGTTACACGGCTTTCCTTTCTATTACACTTGTGTTTGAATTTAGCGACAATTCAAACATATGAAATTCAACCCTTGAGCATTTTAAGTTTGAAAAATTATTAAAACAAATCCAAAATTCAATTTCAAATTCCAAGGGCTCTTTGATTAGTATAATATAACATTTACTGTTAAATTTAACTGTGATTTTAATGGTGGGGAAATTAATTGTCAAAATTTGAAATATTAGGTTTTCATTTTAAACTTTTAAGATTATAACCTACATGCAACTAATCTAAAGTTCAAGGAGTTATGTATTTTTTAGCCAATAAAATATTATCAAAATTCTCCCAAAAAATATTGTCAAATTAAATTTTGAATTTATAATCAATCAATAAATTATAGCTATAAAAAAATTATTATGTAATAAATAAATTTTTAATTATTTTATAAACATTCAACATATTGCAGGCAATCAATAAGCTGGCTAACCAATCCAAAATATTCTTTTGGCCGAAAACTATTCCAAAATATTTATATTATCTTAATATATTTTTTAAATAGAATGTTAGTCAAATTTCTATATATAATTTAATAAGTAAAGAAATTGTAAATACACAATAATTTAGGTCTGTACAAAGAAACATGTTTGATTGTTACTTAAGCATTTCATTAAATTGAAAATAATAGCAAGAATTAGTGGTGGGTTAAATATAGTTATTCCTCCAATCACTATTATGCCGTTTAATTTAAAACTTCCACTCAAGATGCATTGAAGATAATTTCTAAGATATTTGACAATTGCAATGAACATTAATAAGAATTAAGAATAAACTTATGAATGTTAGTCTATACTTTCCAAATCTATATTCACTTATAGTCTGTTACATGTTACTATATCCCAAATCCAAAGTAAACATGGGCTTAAAATGTTAGTATTGAGAAGGGAAAGCATCGAACATGACTTTAATTATAATATATAAAGAAGTATTCAATAAATTAATATTTTGATTAAGTGAACTGTATATGCTAATTAATACTTAATTTTTGTCACTTTTGTATTATATTCAAATAAAAATCATAATATTTTTTATTATCATAGGATCAATCTTATGTATCACACCAGTCATTTTCTAGTTTTTAATCAAAACCAATATTAAAGTTAGCACCACGATAATCCGTGTCTTAACTACAAAATGCCACACCTCACCAACCGTTGTTCATTCATCTCATTTTTATTTTGCTTCATTATACTCTCGTCTTTACTTTTTGAAGAAATTCACACTTCATGCTTGATGTTATAAAAAATTTTATGCACCTGGATAAGAAGGAATAGATTGATTAACAAAGTCTTTTAGACTATCCCATTGTTTCTTCTCATTATATTTCTAAATATAAATGTAAATTATATTTGTCCATTCTCAAATCTCAATTCCATTCTTTTGAATTCATAGTTTTTTTAGTATCTCCCATTAATTTTGCTTAATTTTTAATAAATATTTATCTTTCCAATTAATTACTATAAAATAATAAAATAAAACCTTCTTAATGTATGTATGCAGCTTTTAAAATTTTAAAACTAAAAATTTAAAATGTCATTGTTATACATTATAAAAAAAATTTCTTAAAATATCTAACCGCTTTGCGGCAAACCACCACTATTTGTGGTAGCCAAGAACAGCTAGCAACGACAGCAATTCTTAACTACCACGAATGATGACAATTTCATTACTTTACCAACCGATTGAGGAAATTGTCCCTAAACTTTCATGACACATACTTTAGTAATGGTTTTTCAAAACCATCAAGAAAGGCTTTTGTGATAGTTTAAACAGTCACAAAAGAAAAAAAAAATAGAAGTCATTAAAGCAAGATTTTTTTTAACAATGTATATTTAATATTATCAAAATTTTTAAAAAGCTATCTTTGTGTTGATTTTTTTCTTTGCCAATATCTTTGTGTTGATAAAAGTCTTTAGTTTTGTGATAAGATAAAAGTCACATTTAATACTTGTTATATCATAAAAATTATATAAAAAGTTTGTTAAAGTAAATATAATTGTAACTTTAAGTGTCAATATATCATATTTTAATTTTTTTAAAGTAAATGTAATTTTTTAAATACAAAGCTGATAAATAGATTCTTTTAAAACTAAAATATGAACAAGGTGATCAATGTCTTTTATATGGAACAAGCCTACTTGAGTCTGAACTACCTTTTGCTCAACCAAAAAAAATTATGAACAAGGTACACTTGAGATAATAACAAGGGTATAATTACTTGGTTTTACAGGTGACATCGGAAATTAACCATTGACAATGGTAAGTTGAAAGAAAATGAGTTTCAAGAAAAGAATAATAAAAAATATATATATTTTAATATGTTTGGTAGTTAATTATAACTTTTTTTTAATTTTAATATATTTAATAACAAATAATAATCTTTTTAGTAGAACCCAAGCACATTAAAATGAATTTTTTATTTTCTTCATTTTTTAATTTAAAAGTAATTTTTTCTACTAAAAGATGATAATAGTGTTGTATAACTGTTTTTTGACCAACCTTTTTTTGTCACAGTCCAAAGTTCCAAACAATGGTTTTTTTTCTTAACGAGGTGGTAATTATGACATCACATCATAAATTTTTAAATAAAAAAAATTTTTACAAATCAGACATTCATTAAATTATGGAAAAAAATATAATAATACTCATGAATTGACATTTTGTTAATTACTGATAATAGTGATTATTTTAGTTCTCGTCGACCTGTCACATATCATATTAGGTGAGCTAGATAGAAATAGTTGGAAACAAAATTCTTACAATAGCTAGTGAAACATGATTTTGACGATAATTTGTTTATTTTAACATTCATTTAATGATCATTTATTCATTTCTACTATTTTTAACAGAATAAACAATTATTTTATTTTTGAATTATGCTCCTTGCATCAACTTAATATCTAAAATTTAGAATAAAGTGCACAATTTTTTATAATTGTAATAAACACAAGCATATTTTCGATTTCTAAAATATAGATTTTTTGGGTGTAAATGCATAGAAATTTTTTTAAATCAAAATATAAGTTACGTTTTAGTTCAATTTTAAGTTTTCTAATTAAAAAATTTTTTTATCATCCGAAATTTAAAATTGTTTAATATTGGATAGTTTGATGAATAGCTATATTAATAAAGCGTGAGAGAGAGAGAGATTTTAATAAAATTTAATAAACATTCATGTATTGTAGCCTCCTCTAAAGAATAACTATTATCACTTAATTTATGCTAACAATCAACATGTGATGTACCAAAAAAGAGAGGAAAGAAAGAAAAACCGCTAATGTTTGTTGGGCAATAAACTTTGGACGCTTTTTGTTTTTCTGGGCTTTACATTTCCATGGATACGAAATCGGACACAAACGTTTTAATTTGGGCTTTATTGCTTAGAGAACATTTTTTTCATGATCGGATGTTTTTTTTATTTCTATGTAACTAAGGGTATTTCAACAGCTAGAATTGGTCTCTCTCAAAATACAAAAGGTGAAGGATAAATCTTTTTCAACTAGATTTATTTTGTAAGCAAAAATCGATAATCAAACCTCCTAAGAATATTTTGAAATAGAAGAATTATAAAGATTAAACTCATTTTGCATTGCATTATTTGATGTCTACTAATCCTATAATTTCAAACATGATTATTTCTTTGTGGAGTTTAATTCTTTCTAAGTAAATTCTCAAATTAAAATTTTATAAATAAAAAGAAATTGATACTAAAAGAGTCTCAATACACATGACTTGAATCTATATACAATATAAAATTTATCCATAAATTATGCATAGTGTGATTTATTGCAAATTCCGAACAACAGATGAAAAACATATCTAGTTAAAACTAAAGATTTAGAATACCCTCCCTCAACAATATCCCCATTTTCCCCGTACGCCCACGAACACATGTATTATTTCCGTCATCATTATTGAAGTAAACTAAAGTCCATTAATTATTAATTAATTAAAAGCTGGTATTGGCTGAAGGGTTTTGGTGTCTCTGTCCATAGCTAACTACTGAGTTTAATAGCATTTGTTTATATATTGGGGGATGGTGTTGTGTTGCTTTTATAGCAAACAAAGATAGGATGACACATTACTTATTATCTTTCCAAATTAGCATACTATAAAATTCAAGATTGAAGAATGACAGCTCTAAGTTGATTCTGTAAGATAGCTCTAATAATAATCTTCTTTATTATTATATAACCTTTAATTAATTAATTAGTTAATTAACGAGATAAGATGCTTGCCACATAAAATTAATATGGTTCCTTTTACAAACAAGAAAACGTGACATTCCTCATCACCTTGTTGTCAAAATAAGACATCCTCATTATTTAATATCAGATTCTGATATCCCTTTCTACCTCAATCGTGAAGCTCCATTTCACATTACATCCAAAGTTCTGTTTTTCTTTTTTAATTTGTTTCTAGAAAAGTTAGTGAGGCGCCATAGTTTCATCCATCTCAAGTTCTTTTGTATAACTAACTATGATTGAAAAAATCAAATCAGTAATGGAGCCAATAACTATATTCAATAACCTGACCTCCTTGGTCCCTCAAGACCAGCAAAGTATAGTACAAGAACATTCACCAACGTCCTTTCAGCCTAATTTTAAAATTTATTTACCATCTATGGATGGATGAATTTTGTTTCTTGTCACGAAGAAATCTCAATTGGTGAAGTATGATTACTAGACAGGTAAAATTCTAGGGGTGAACCTCACTTACCATAACTGGGTAATCTGAGCTATTCAACCTAGTGGTGAGTGTCTCCCTAAAGCCTTCCAACCACTCAGGCTTTTGCGGATAAATTTCTCATTGTGAACCTTGTTTTATGAGGTATGTCAAATACAGTTTGAAAGCTCTTTGTGCTTATTTTATTTTATTTTTTTTATATTTTAACCTCTCTCTGTTACTCTCAATGCTGAAGAGACCAGAATAAGGGGTTGTGCCTTAAGCTTTTCTTAATTTCTAAAAAAAAAAAAAAATTTGCTCACTTTTTTGTATTGCAACAAAAGCACATTGTTAATTTTTTTTTTTTAAAACAAGCACATTAGAAAGAAGTGCAAGAAAACCCAAATGTATGTCAAATTATGCCCATACTATGGCTAGGCTGGTTCCTGCTGGCATGTATATTATATAATAATATTTGTGAATTATAAAATAATATTTGTGAATTATATCATACACCCAATATGTAAGCTTTCGACAATTTTATGTCCTTAAATTGATACTTATCTGTATAACTTTAGGGGCACTAGTTCCTTAAAAGAAGCCCGAAAATGAGGATTCAAAAATGCCTTTTGCACTATTTTGACTCATCCTTTTAGGGGCTCCATGACTTAAACAATCCAAATTTTCATTTCCAATAAAATCATTATTGAGACCTCAGCAACACTATGATTTCATTTCAGGCAAACTTTACCAGAAGGCATATAATATTAATATATATAGACATACTTATCTAATCAAGTAATATTAGTTGCAAGGTTTTTTCCATTTTAGATTATTCTGTCAAACATGAGCGAATCAAATTAAACTAACATAATTTGTCAGAAGTGACACAAACTAGTTATTTAGGCCCTTTATTAAATAAATTAAATTTACTTAATCGCTTATATAGCGTCATTGCATAAATGGTAATTGAATTATAATTATACTCAAATAAAAGAATGATACCTGTTTGAGATTTGCAAAAAGTCACCTCTCCCTTCATTTGAAATCCAGGCCGACTCAAATTCGGATAAATTGGTAGAGATGGATTTCAGATGATTCATTTAGAAAAAAAATTTATGCTTAACTTATCACTAGTACTCCTTTCAGTCTTTTTTTTATTAGTTAAATCTTAGATGTTTTTTTCCCCTAAATATAGGTAATTTTTCATAAATTTTTAAATATTAATTACTCTATTTTCAAAATACTTTTATTCATGAGGAGAAGTGAATTGTTTGAATTTATAATATTTATAAGAAAAAAAATAAAAATTACATTAATTTTATGATAATTTAACAAAAAAAGTAACAGAACCCAGATTGTGCTTACATATATATATATATATGTTATATAGGGCTCATGGATTGACATAAATTATACCGCATTGTTTTCAGTTAGATATTGAAGGAGCTACGTGAACAGACATGTACAAATGTGACTACAGTGTAGGATGCAGTTTTTTAATCACCTATACATATTTAATTGTGTCTCCTCTAGATGCTATATACGTCACACCCGATGTCTGCCTTACTTTTTATATGTCTCAAATGGTGTGAAACTGTAATTAAATAAGAACAAAAAATGGGATTGCTGAATCTCCGAATGTGACAAATTAATTAATTAATTAATTGTTTATAAATGAAGTTGCATATATTATAAACAACCTGGCGCAAAGAGGAAAAGTCACACTTGAAGCTAACTTCTATAGATGACCATCTATACCAGTGGATCATCATGCTCCTCATTTTGTGCCACCAGAACTATTAAATGCACCTTACCTTTCAAAAGGTCTATTTTGGACCATCTACAGTCCCTTTTCCTCATTTCCATACTATAAATATTGCTTCCCTCTTCTTCTCAGTGCATGTGTCTCTTCAAAGTCAGCTGAAATTTCTGAGTATGGTCTGTGTTTGTGTTTAAATGCGTAGTTATCAGCAGAATCACAAGGTGATTATAGGAACCTTCCATTCTGTGAATTTTGAAAGCCTAATCTTATTCTCCCTCTTATCAGTGTATTTGAATTATTGATCTAACCATTGTTGCTCAGCTGCACTTTCTGGCAAGGTATGTTAAGCACTTCACAAAATTAACTTCCCATTTTTTGCTTTAATTTTCATTAGAAAGCAAAGGGTTATCCGTTGCACTTGTTTGTTGAAATGCATATTAGAAAAGGAAATGAATGATTAGCCTCCTGAGTTTGAGCATGTAATAATATTCCAACTTGCTTGTTCAACTTTTTCTGGCTGGATATTATTAAACTTTTTCCATGTTCAAACTAGATTTAAATAATAGATCTGGGAATGATTTATACGTCGAAAACAAATAAGCTAACGTGGCCCTACCAGATCTTCTTCACAAGGTCAACCAAGCATGTTCACCGGATTAAATCCTTCCTTTTTCATATTCTTCTTTTGTAATATTAATCCAAGTTCACATTGAACAATTGATTATCAGTTATCATGTTTGTCTCACTATCTACACTAAATTTGCCTTTGGCAGCAGGTGGATCTGTGATTAGCTATTGTCCCTCATTTTGTTTCTCGGAAGGATGAGAGAAAATCTTTCAGAGCCATGGCTAGTTACGTTTATGCTGCTATTGATCACTTTGATTGTTACAAAACAAATACAAGCAAAGTTGAAGAAGGCAGAGAAAGGAACACGGTGGTTGCCTCCGGGCAGAAGAGGCTGGCCTTTGATTGGTGACAGCATCAATTTGTACAATGCAGTTGCAAGTTCTCATCCTCCTCAGTTTGTTGAGGAAATGGTTCAAAGGTACTTACTTCCTTAGCAAGAAAAGTGCATTATATTGTAAAATTTGAAGTAAGTTTTCATTGAAAAACAAGTATGCAAATCCATGCTTTATTCAAAGATGATTGCCTCAATTTGCAAGAGTTGAAATTTCATAAGCAGGGCTGATGAAAGACCATTTTTTGTTGATGAAAATTGGATCCTTTGGCATAGGTATGGTAAGATATTCTCTTGCAGCCTATTTGGAAAATGGGCAGTGGTGTCAGCAGATCCTAACTTCAACCGCTTTGTGATGCAAAACGAAGGGAAATTATTTCAGTCAAGCTACCCGAAATCATTCAGAGATTTAGTTGGTAAAAATGGTGTGATCACAGTGCAAGGAGATCAGCAAAGGAGGCTGCATGGAATTGCCTCCAACATGATGCGCTTAGAGAAGCTCAAGTTTCATTTCTTGAACGATATTCAAAAGGTCGTGCTCCAAACTCTGATCAATTTCAACAACAATCAAGTCATCCTCCTCCAGGATGTTTGCAGGAAGGCAAGTTCTTGCAATTCATGATGTGTATGTGTGTGCAATCGTATATATAATCAGCATTCAGTGCATATGGTTCAGTTCAATTAATCTCTGTACAATTTTCTGCAGGTAGCTATAAACCTAATGGTTAATCAACTATTGGGGGTCTCAAGTGAGTCTCAAATCAATGAAATGGCTCAACTGTTTTCTGACTTTGTTGATGGTTGTTTATCTGTTCCCATCAATGTTCCCGGGTTTACATACCACACTGCTATGAAGGTACCATAAGCTTAATGATTATAAAGCCATATAGGGGCACTTCTATTTATATTTTGAAGCAACATAAATTTATCTTAAGTCACTGGGGATTATAATTTGTAAGCAGTGAAATTGTGTTGAAGTGACAGTCTTAATTTTTATCAGGCAAGGGAGAAAATCATAAGCAGTATAAACAAGACCATAGAATTACACAGGCAACAAGGTCCTGCAGCTGTAGGTAGTGGTGTGCTTGGAAGACTACTGGAGGAAGAAAGCTTACCAGATGATGCGATCGCAGACTTCATAATCAATCTTCTCTTCGCAGGCAATGAAACTACCACTAAAACAATGCTTTTTGCAGTCTATTTCCTCACTCATTGCCCTAAAGCCTTGACACAGCTACTGGTACTACCATCCATATAAGAAGCCATTTTCCTTGACTCTAAGTAATGGAGGCATTTTTTTTCACATTTTCATCCTTCTAACAAATTGATCTCTTGAACAGGAAGAACAGGAATCTCTGAGGAGCAATTCTGGAGGAGAAGAAATGCTTACATGGCAGGATTATAAAGCAATGCCTTTCACTCAATGTGTAAGTATTTAAAGCTACACTAAGATTCAAAATTTGATTGTCTCAAGCTCAAGTTTGATGAGATGCTTCGTCTCATAAACTCTGCTATAAAATCTCGCGCTATCTTCTATTGACAGGTCATTGATGAAACCCTTAGACTTGGTGGTATTGCAATTTGGTTAATGAGAGAAGCAAGAGAAGAGGTTAATTACCAAGGTATGCAACTTATGAATCAGATTCGTGATGGATTGATATTATTACACTTTTCATATCAGATAAATATGTGAAAGTTATAAAATAAGATAATTAAACTATGTCCATTCGAATCAAACACAAACAACACTTCAATTAATGATTAAACACTTCAGTTCTTAGCCACTAACACTTGGTCATCTGTTTTCGGGGTAGATTTTGTGATTCCCAAGGGATGCTTTGTGGTTCCATTTCTTTCAGCAGTCCATTTGGATGAGAATGTGTACAAAGGAGCTTCAGACTTCAATCCATGGAGATGGATGGACCCTGAAAATGAGGTTAGTCCATATCACCCTAGTTCATACTGCATAATCAATATCAATCATTATCAAGTATTTTAATATATAAATATATATTATTCATAAGTCATAAATAGTGCAACTCATTCCTCAAACACCATGTAATGCATGGAGAAATGTATCTTATTTAATATTCAATTTAAAATCTATAGCAAGTCATACTACACAGATGCCTTGAATAGCACCACTCATTTCTCAGATTTCGTGCCATACATGGGGCCCACCAAGTTACATATATAGCTTTAATTTCATTTCCCTTCTTTCCTAACTCTTATGGTCTTTATGAAGGAAAAGTGGAACTGGAGAAGTAGTCCATTCTATGCACCCTTTGGAGGAGGTGCTAGATTCTGTCCAGGAGCAGAACTGGCTCGTCTGCAGATTGCTCTTTTTCTCCATTACTTTGTAACTACATACAGGTAATGCCCTTTCTCTCCATTACAGAAACATGAGTTCTACTCATATATATTCTCCTTAGAAATGGTTAAATTTTCAGCAAATGAGTAATTTAGCAATTCTAATCATAGCTGATGTATTGGATGTTTTGAACAGATGGATACAAGAGAAGGAAGATAGGATGTCCTTCTTTCCCTCTGCTCGATTAGTGAATGGCTTTCAAATTCGCCTAACCAGACGGCATGATCATGAATCCAAGTGAAATATCACGCCATGTTTATCTCTCTTTCCTTCCTATTCTCTGGCTTTCTTTCTTTTCTTTTTTTTTTCATTTTTTCCTGATTCTCACTCAGTTCAAGAATGATGTGTTTCCAAATTTACATGTTGTTATATATATATATATATATATAGGTTTTAGAGTTTTTTCTTTTAATATATATAAAATGTTCACTACTCACAAAGATTGTATATAACATAAAATAGTCTTAAGTTTTGGGACTTTTTTTCCCGTGGTAAAACAATGTTTTGTGCGAAAGTTTAAGGAAGATTGTTTAGTTATTATTTTGTTTCTCATTTCTTTGCATCAATCTTCTCCCAAATAACAGCATAAAAGCGAGTAATCTTATATAAACAAATTTTCTTGTGAGTTGAGAGATCCAAGTGCATTTGGTTTTCCGTAATAAAGTTTGGATAAAAATAAATTTGTTATAACATGATTTGTCTTTAAATCCTTTTTTTCACAAAAGCAAATTTGACAAATTGAAAAATGTTTGAATGATAAGAGTTAAAAGTATCTATATGTAATTATTAAAAAGAACATTAATTTTATAATATAATATTAGAAGAGGCAAATAGAAATGGTATAATGGTATTCTTAGTATAATATCTGTGGGTATTAATGATAAACCTATCTTTATCCACCGCTATCTACATCAGTTCTCAAAAAGAAAAAGAAAAAGAAAAGGGACAAGTTAGTTGAGCAAACATATGCTAGAGTCCAAACCCCATTTTGTGAAATGATGGTTTAGAAAGCCAAACACAAAATTAGAAAAAATGAGGTTTCAAAACCAAAGTTTGAATTTGTAAACAATAAACCAAACACGCACTTAATATGCCTTTGGCCCCAAAAGTAAAAAAGAAAAAAGGGTCTTCTATATGCCAAACAAGTTTTCATGTTACCAATAGACCATAAAATTGCTAGATTGTTCCGACAATGGGTTACACATCTGTGTCTTGAACGTGAAGAGCAAAATAAAAAACTTAACTTTCTTCTCAATATTGAGAGTAATAATTATAAGAAAAATGTATAGAAATCAAAGTTTTGGCATTATCTTTTCTTAATATTAAAAAAAAAATTGGCACTGGCCTTGTCGATTATTTAAAAGAAAAGTAGAAAAAAAAGAGGGTAAATTTGTGTACTAAGTGATGAAGTAATTCGGAAGAGTGAATTCTCTTCTAGGTAAGGATAACTTTGTTTATGCATGGAATCCACATGCTCTAAATTTAAGCAATTAAATTAAAGATGCGAGGCAAAACCATGCTTTGTTTCCAAAGTCCATGATCATTTTGTATGGGATGCAGCTCCTGAAGAATGTGATCCCGATTGTGGATGCCATGATTGGGACAACTGGACCGGATCTGAACAAAATTTGTGCCAAATTCCTGAACCCAAACATACACCATATCTCAAACAGAAACCCTCCTGCAAACAGTACAAACCCCATCAAGATCATGATTTTGATCATGGTCCTAAGCACACCTTTCCCAGAAAAAAGAAATGGGTTGCTATACCCAAAGAATCACCTAAACCAACTACTTTCCACCAAATGCTGAAAGAACTAGGTCATTCAGACCTAGCATCTTCTATCTTCTCAAATGAAGATTTTACTTTTTCAGCCTATGTTCCAAAACCTGTTATAGAACCAATCCCTTCAATTCCTACACAAGATCTTCCTTGTATAGCCATGATTCGACCTTCTTATGAAGAAGACTTTCCTCCCTTGGAAAGAAGAATCAATGAAACCTCCCGATACACTTCCCGACCTTTTGTTCAATCAGAACAAATAACACCTCAAGGTCCAAGACCTATATCTCAATCGGAATAAGTCTTAAACTGGCACACTGAAAATTCAGTAAGTCAGAACAAAGTCATTCATAGAATTAATACCAGGCTAGAACAACTTCATGACAAAACAGATGGTTTCACTACCAAGATGGATGCTTTAGACCAAACGGACAACAAGCTTTATATTGATTATTCCCAGAAAGCTCAGCAGCTTGATAAGGAGCTTAGGGGATATATTGATTCAAGATACACAGGACCATTGTTCTTTCAAAAAGAACAAGAACTAAAACGGGTGAAAGAAGAACTGAAAAGAATGGAGACAGATTTCTCAAGACAATCTATCCACAGCCAAGACCCATTATACCACACTCCATTATACACACCACCTCTTATCTCATCTTTACCCTTATTCCCAACCACTACCAAAGAACCTTTCTAGATGAATTATCCTATTTTCCAGCAACTCAGAAAGGAGAGAAAACAACAATCCCATAAACCACAACCTATACCCCCATTTTCTCAAACAACCCAACATGCCACAGTATCCCTTCCATCCACTTCTTATACACCTGAGCCCATTCATCCTTATAAACCTCTGAGGATTCAAACTCCTCCATCATCACCAGAAAAACAAATACCTCCCATGGATTATTCCAAAAACAAATCCATTGCAACCATCAAACCCATGTTAGAATCATCTACTGATTTTGAGGAAAATCTATCTTTGTCAGCATCAGAATCTATCACCACCTTAGAATCTTCCTTATCATCCCTACCTTTACAACAACCTCCCATATTCATGGTTGATATAAACCCTCCTCCATTTGAAGAACAACCTCCAGAAGCCTCAACAACTGAACATCCCCATGAACCCATGGTTGATGAACCTATTGGATCAGTTCACAGTGTTAATGAAGGATTTCATAAATCTTCAAATGGTCCATATTTTACCTTCGATGATCTTCCCCATCATCGTTGGAGAGAAAAGCTTTATCAATTTAGCACTTGGTTAGATGTTCAGATGAATGACCCGGAGGCTAATAGACATGATGTGTTGACCAATTTCTTATCCAGAATGAAGGGAAACTTGCGAGAATGGTTTACCAGTCTTAGCGAGTACCAAAGGATACAAATGGCCTAGCATGACATACCTACTTTCTTGGGTATCCTGCATAAAGAATTTATTGGTGACTTTGGCATTATTGATCGCAGAGCTCGACAAGAATATTTCAAAATGAAATGTTGTTCTTTGGAACGAGCGGATCTGCAGAGACATTTTAAAAGAATGTCTGAAAAATACTACATGTTAGGAGGAGCAAATGACGTAAATCTCAAGCATGTTTTCATAGCCTCACTACCTGAAGAACTTCTCCCAGAATTACAAAAGTCTATTAATGCCTTACAAAGGGACATGATTCATATTTCTCTTGGAGAAATTTATCAAATGGCTTTAGGAGCACTGGACAGACTTTGTGAACAACAAAAGTTTATTAAGAATGTCCTCAAGGAGAAGACTCATCTTTACAAAGTATGCAAGAGACCTGACTTGAAGATCAAATGCAAAAATAAAGATACCTGTTCATGCCCTCCAAAGAAAAAATCACATTTCTTCTATTACTCCAAGAAGAAGAAATTCTATCCCAAAAAGAAAAAGAAAGCTTTCAGGTTTTTCAGAAAACAATCTTCTTCAGTAAGCAAATTCTCAAACAGATGTTATATCTGTGGTCAAAAGGGACATTTTGCAAAATAATGACCAAACAAAACCAAGAAAGGAATAAAGATGCTGAAAAAACTCCAAGAGATGTTTCTTCTATCTCCTCATGAGAATTTTGAAGAAATCTATGAAGAACAAGATTCTCAAGATGAATATACAGCTATTGTCATTCCTCAGTCTGAAGATTCTAGCTCAAAAGAAGAAGAAGACAATTATCAGCCTTGCCATCATCAAATTTGCAACATCAATTTGGTGAAACCCATTCTCAAAGAAGCACCTCTTCCAAATGCCAAGATACAAGTACTTACTGAGAAGTACGTTAAACCAATCTCTATTATTGGATTTCTAGACACAGGATCTTGTCGCAGTATCATGAAACCACAGATTCTATCAGATGAAGAATGGTTACCACACCAGGAGTATTTCACTTCAACTGATGGGAAATATTTTTCTATCAATCTTATCTCAAGGAGAAAGATAGGAATTCAGTTTTTCCCAAATTGTGTGGTCTTGATCAGAATTCTTGGTAGTAATCTTCCTACAAAGGATTTGGTAATTGGAATGGATGTCTATCATAAAGCAAGAGGATTGCAGATACTTTCCAAAGGAATTAGATACAAATCTTCCTTTGTTCCTTGGAAACCAATTCGCAATTTATTTGAACTACAACAAGTTCCTCTGGATTATATTCCTCTCAGGGATAAATTATTGCATTTATGTCCAGAAAATCATAGTGAATTCCAGCACCCTCATCCTCTGTGGAAGAATGAAGAATTCTTTGTAAAACTTCCATTTAAAAGGAACGAAGACATCAATCCAATAAAGGCATCCCATCTTGGGATGTCTCTTGAAGATTTGAAGTTAGTAAGAGCAGAATGTGCTGATTTGCTCAAACAAGGATTAATTGAACCTACAACGTCTCAATGGGCTTATTATGCATTCTATGTGGAGAAAGATGCAGAAAAGAAGAGAAAAAAGAAAAGATTTGTCATGGATTATACTCCTTTGAATCATTTTCTACAATATGACAAATTCCCCTTACCCAAGATCAACACTCAGACTGTACATCTGAAAAAAGCAAAAATATTTTCAAAATTTGATCTTAAGGCGGGATATTGGCAACTAGGAGTCCATCCAGAAGACAGGTATAAAACAACCTTCTGTATTCCAAATGCCTAGTATCAATGGAAGGTTATGCCTTTTGGGCTTAAACCTGCTCCATCACTATTTCAAAAGGTCATGTTGAGATTTTTTGAACCCATTATCCATACAGCCCTTATCTACCTTGATGATATTCTTCTATACTCTGAAACGGAAGAAGCCCATAAAAACCTATTAGACCAGTTTTACCAAATAGTCCAGAAATATGGGATCATGCTATCCTCTTCAAAAAGTCAAATGGGCCTAACCCAAATTGAGTTTCTAGGCATGATGTTCTCAGAAGGACACTTCCAACCTAACCCCCACATAACCACTAAGTTACTGGATTTTCCTGACAAATTGTCCACAAAACAAATACAAAGTTTTCTTGATATAATTAATTATATCATAGACTTTATTCCTCATGTCAGCCAGTACACTAGCCAGCTGTCAAAAATGTTGAAAAAGAATCATCCTCCGTGGACTGATCAACAAACTACAGCTGTAAAGAAATTAAAACAAATTGCCCAGCATCTGCCACCTTTAAAGATTTTTAATCAAGGTGAGCTCATCCTACAAACAGATGCTAGTGAAGATTTTTTGGGGTGCTGTCTTGATTAAACAAGACAAAGGTAAAAGATATTATTGTGCTCATGTCAGTGGTGAATTCAGAATGGCAGAAAAGCACTGCCACATGATTTATAAGGAGATATTAGCCATGAAAAGAGGCATTGAAAAGTTCAGCTTTTATCTTAGCTTTAAACATTTCACTGTAGAGATGGACAATACATCTTTTCCAGCCATCTTAGACCAAAAGAAGAAAATTCTCCCTGAGAAACAATTATTGCGGTAGAAAGACTGGTTTTCACACTATAAATTCACTGTCAAGCATATCAAAGGGAAGCATAATCTTCTTGCTGATCTACTCTCAAGACCCATTGCAAAAAACCAGCAAATAACTCTCCTCAAAACAAATCCTTTGTTCATACTCACTATTTCAGAAATGCCTAAGCAAAATCCTCCTCCATATACTCATCTTAGCTATGACTTGGTGTTTCCTCCATCTCACTATCCTACCACCATCTCTCAGATAAACAGTCTTGCCAGAAAAACCTTGTTCTATTATTTTCATCTTTTCCTTGTTAATATTGGTATCACACCTAAATCAGAGTATTTTGATCCTCTTCTCCCCTACTTAGTCATCCCGTTCATAAAAGGCCCAATTACTCATGAGTTCATGTGGTACATTTAGTCCATGTCAACTCTTTTTGCATGTACATTTGCCTTACCTCCAAAACAGACTTATCACTATCTTACTGATAGGAAGAATAAACATTCCAATCTAGCCATTTTCCTATCCTGGTTCTCCCCTCTTACTGTTTGGATAGGAAGACTGTATAATACCATCAATGAGTATGGCTTATGAAATATTCCATCAGGGAAAACCAAAGCTTACTCTTTCTTTGTTGTCCATAAACCATATCAAACTGACCACAAAGGCCTTCTCTGTACCCCTGTTTAATCCCATCTTTGGGGAACTGCTTTACACTAGCCACTTTAACAGGAACATGTTATTAATGAGTTACGTGATTTTCTTTTAGATCTTAATAATTTTGCAGGTAATCACAAGGAACAAGTGTGCACTTCTCTCGGCCCTCTTCTAGGAGAATTCTTTGACCCTGATGAAGTCATGACCACAGGACAGACCATACCCTTTGAATGGCCTCATCTTTCTCTTGCTCTAGCAGAAGCTTCAGCTGAAGCCTCCTCCAGCAGAGATCTCCCAAGTCAGCAGGATCCATCACTCTTCATGGATTCCCAAGATCCCTATGAAGTTGATCCTCAATTTCTACAGCAATTTCTTGCACCAACTCTAGAGTTTTCACAATACCCTCGATCACTAGGACGAGATCTTGATGAAGAACTTGAAGAACTCATGAGGCAACAATGGAAGAAAAAAGAAAAGAAGAAAAAGAAAAAATATACAGAACCAGAAGATGACAGTGACTATGAAATCATGAACAGTTCACCAAGCCACGAGCCTATCTGCAAGAACTACTAGCATGGACTGCCGACAGTTTAATTTGTCCTTTTATGCCGACAGTCACGTGAAATTTATGCTTTTGTAAAAGTAGTAACTCATCCATTATACTCTTTATCACGAGCCTGTAAAAAGGTTTGTCTGTTTGTCTGCTACCTTGTAAAAGTAAGAGTCACGCGTACACTTTTGTAAAAGTTGTTTGTCCGCTTGTAATATGTATGATGCCCCCTCACTCTATATAAGGGGACTAAGCGTGTAAGGAGAGGTAAACTGAATCCAATTCAGAAAACCTCCTTTGAAATAAGATGCTCAGTTTCTAAACATTTCTCTTCTCTCTCTAGAATTCTACAATAAACATATCTCTACCATGTCCATTTCAGATTTGAGTATGCTCTACTCTCGCCTCCTACGAAGATCTTGAGTATCAGAAAGAATTCGACACAGATCCATTTCTCAGTAACTTCTCAGTAATATTGAAATCAGAGATTCAATCTATAAGAAAATTGAGAATAAGAAGGATGATCCTAAAGAGTCCCTGAGTCCTCGATGCCCAGGAGGGGCCTTTTTACTTGGGAGTAACTAGATTATCTTTATTAATCTCTCTCAACTTATAGTCTTGAATAACTGAACTTGTCTTACTGAGTTCAAGGGAACATAAATGGTATCAGAGCCTAAATCTTCTAGACAGGAAGAAAGATATGTTTATGAATGAATATTAGAGAGAGAGCCTTTACAACCATGACGGAATCATCACAATCCTTATCCTCTTCTACCTTAAATCCTGTACAACTCTCTTCAACTTTTTCCCTAGATAAACTTCCCTCTTCTATAAAAAGAACTCTATCCAACAAGATTGATAATCTTGTTGAAGTCACCCATATCCCAAATAATGTTCGTATTGATAATACTGAGTTACCTTTAGTCAGTCCACATGTCATTTTTTTTCCCAAAATAGAACCTATGCAAGATCTTTTAGTCAAAGGATCGATAGGATTGTTCATACTCCGAGACCCCATGTGAAAGAATACGTCCACAGTTCCAAGTTAGAAAAGTGTGGCCTAAAAGCTACCACGACAGAGCAGTATGTTACTCTTGAGATCCCTCAACTTCTGATCAACACATGGAGACAACAAGGATATACTCATATCCATATTGGTGCGATCCGACTCGTACTTACCCTCCATGGAAGGAAAGGGATTCCAGCCACTGCTAGAGTTGCAGTCCTTGATTCCACATACACATCCTATTCAAATACTATGATTGGTGCCCTTCTCACCACTTGTAGCAACGGAAGTGTTGTGATGACCATTGCCCCAGACTTCAATATTAAGCTGGATGATACAACTTTACCATGCCATTTAAAGGTATAGATCCAAATACATAGTGCTGAGCAAGATGAAAGAGTCACTATGGCTATTTTACATCATCAAATGATCTATCGACTTCAAGATCATGCTGTTAACTTAGAGTTTCCCAACTCTACTACAGATGCTTTGTATATGGTTTCCAACCAATCTGACACCTCTGTGATCCAGATCCCTAGAAGAATTCTTAAGGATGAACTTGCCTAAATCATGCCTTTCAAATGGATTAACAACTATGAAAAAGAATTTCATTCTACTCGCAAAGATACTCATATAATTGATGCTCCTGTCCTAGAACGCTTAAAAGACGGAACAGTTAAATCTACCTTCAAAAGGCCAGGATAAGCTCCATCATCCTTTTCACGACAAATTTTAACCATCATCCCAACCTACAAACACAAAGAAAAAGTCCCGGTGTATTCTGTAGATGCTGAGACAAAACTATACTTTGCTTCCAAAGTCATTTGATAACTTTTTTTTAATTATTAAAAAGAGGGGTAATAATAAATTTTTATTATTATTAAAATTTAAGATACTTTTCAAAATTAGTATCCAATATTTTTTTAAAGTATAATATCCCTATATCTAGAAAAGACTACTTAACATGAATACAACTTTGTAAAATAAAACATAATTTGATAAATTTTAATTTTTGAACTTGTTTTTTGGCCAATCATTTTTCACATAGTCGTTTTCGTTTGGGCACCGAGAAGAACTATCCAAACATCAATTATACTAGTGGAAGGGCAAGACTGCGGATGCCGGCGGCGGCAGCAGCGTCATGGCTAGTGAAGAAGTAAAGGCAGAGGGATATGAAGTAGAAGGAGACGAAGAAGAACAAGAAGAAGAGGCAAAAAGGGTGAATCTGGGCTCCTTCGGTGGGAAGGTGAGATTGCTGGCTGAGGGGGAGGAATCGGCTGCGGAAGAGATCATGCTTCTCTGGGGAATCCAGCAGCCTACTCTTTCCAAACCCAACGCCTTTGTCTCCCAGTCTTCCTTGAACCTCCGTCTCGACTCGTGCGGCCACTCTCTCTCCATTCTTCAGTCCCCTTCTTCTTTGGTATGTTACTGTTATGTATAAATTTAAGCTAGCAACCACCTTAGAATGCAAGCTTCACAATACGGTTGATAGAATGATCATAGAATACGAGAAATTGAAATATGGTAGACATGTAATTGCCAAATATTCGTGAATCATGGGGAGCCTCTGAAAGGGTGCTTCTATGTTGTTTGCAAATACAAGAAGCTTGTCACCCTGTTGCTGATGCTTTAAATGTTCTCCTTTGTTTTATGGAGTAGTATTCATATAACTCGAAACCATTGGTGAGGTTAAATAGGTTTTGTTGGCACTTCTTGAACTCATAATTTCAACTGCTCACTGGGATGGCTGTGTTTATTCAATGAAATGAGCTGCTGGAGGAATTGTGTGTCTTTGCTTATAATTTCAGCTGCCTAACCTCTATGGGGTATTGGCAGACTAGTAGATGATACCTGTGCACATGCTAGACTTGTCCCTTTATGAGGAACAATTAGTTGTACCCCTAGTAGATTAAAAAATATTGGATTTAAAGGTTAGAGCTTTAGTTTCTAAATATTTAAATTGTGTAATGACTATATTAGAATTACTACTTTTTTTTTTCTTATAAACAAGAAAAAGGAAATTCTGTGGCAAAAGCTGGCAACTCATGCCTTCCCGAAAAAATCCAGAGGGAAAAAGAAAGGAAGAAGAAAAATGGAATTTTTTTTTTGGTAAAAGAAAAAAAGGAAAATGGAATTGGTGAAGCATTAGAGTGACATGTCTTGTTTTGAAATGAACAATATATCATGATTAACACATGCATGAACAGCTTCTTCTCCAACCACTATGTTTTCCATCTACAGATAATTAGTATCAAGGATGAAATGTTCATATCACAAATTGGCAATTTTTTCACTTCAGTTCACAGTTATGGCTTTTTAAACTTTTGATTTAAGAGCACACCTGGAGTGACTGGATCAGTGATGTGGGACAGTGGAGTCGTGTTGGGGAAGTTTCTAGAGCACTCTGTTGACTCAGGGATGCTTGTTCTTCAAGGCAAGAAGATTGTTGAATTGGGATCTGGTTGTGGTTTGGTTGGGTAAGAACACTTTCCTATCTCCGCCAGTCAGCCATGAGTGAATCAATTGGGGCAAATTACTATATCTTGTTAATGAAACTTCTAATTAGCTTCTAACCAATTTCCTAGTAGCACTGAGAGTGAACTAATCAGTAGTCCCCTAATTTGCAGACTTAGCCTTGGTTAGTCCTCAAAATTTTTGGGATGCCAATGCACAGATTAGTTCTAGAAAATACCTAACTCATTGCTAGTTAGTCATTCTGTCAATTATCCTATGGCTATCATCCAAATATTTTTTCCATTAATTGATCCAACTAACATATCAAGGTCTACCTGACCTGTTATGTTTTGAGTAAGCAAAGCTCATTATTTTACAATCACCAAAACAAATCTCACTATTCTACAAAGTGTACATGGAACTCTGTAATCCTTTTCATTTATCTAAATATACCAAAATTAAACAAGTTTAATTCATCATTCTTCTGTCCTAATATGAAGTTATGAGCTGTCCAAGAGAAACCAATACCCCTGGGAAATGGCAGTCAGCAAAATTTGGATAGCAACCATGGAGCACTTGATGGGAGGACTAACTGGCAATAGATTAGATATTTTCAAAAACTCTCATGCACACTGGCAATAGATTAGATATTTTCAAAAACTCATGCACTACAGAAAATTCAAGGACTAAGGCTAAGTGGGTCTATAAATTCAGGAACTATTTAGGTCACTCAAGTAATTAATTTCAAAGCTAGAGCTTTGAACTTTCACATAATTTCCTGATTATTTGACCAGCAACTGAAAGACTTATGTTTTACTTCCGTTCTCAAAGTCTATATTTAATTATTCTTATTTTCTCTTCTCCAGTTTCATTGCAGCTCTTTTGGGTGGTCAAGTCATTCTTACTGACCAGCCTGATAGGCTGAGGTTACTTAGAAAGAACATTGAAACTAATATGAAACATGTGGATGTGCGGGGTTCTGCAACAGCAACAGAACTCATATGGGGAGAAGATCCTGACATAGAACTCGCTGAACTTGCACCTGATTACGGTAATAATCGTTATCCATCACATCCTTACAAGGAATAGACTTTGACAACTGGCATCTGAAAAGTCAAGTAGTGACGTGGTGGTGTCATTCATATCACTCTGATTATAAATTTGTTATGGTCATTCTAGTCATGGTTGAGAATATTTTCCTTTCTAATTTCTCTTTCTTGTCCATTTTTCACTTAGGCGTCTTCCATATCTGTCACTGCCATTCAGTTATTACCAAATGTTCTTTATCAAAGTGATCTTCGCTAAATTTTAAACTATTTTGCTGAAGAGTAGTATTAGGTTATAACATCAATTGAACCTAAAGTGTATAACGTCGCCATGAGAAATTTTTGCTGGCACCGTTGTTTTGTCTTATGCTAAGGCTGTTGGCTTTTTTGAAGTGAATTTATGATGAAAAAAAAAATTCTTTAGATAATCACATGATTCATTGTTATGCTAATTGCCACGTAATATTCATTCTTTCTTATTTTATTCTTAATTTGTTCTTTTCAGTGCTAGGATCTGATGTTGTATATAGTGAGAATGCTGTTGTGGATTTGCTAGTTACGCTAGGACACCTCTCTGGGCCCAAAACAACAATATTGTTAGCTGGGGAACTACGAAATGGTGAAATATCTCTTCTTTCTTTTTCTTTTGGGACCCCAAACCATCATGCCAAATATAGTATTGACTTGTGAATATGTATACTGATTTCAGATGCCATTCTTGAGTACTTCATAGAAGCAGCAATGAAAAGTTTTATTATCGGACGTGTGGATCCAACCCTATGGCATCCTGATTATCGCAGCAATCGAGTTGTTCTGTATGTTCTAGTCAAAAAATGAAAGATAATAGTTATTTTAGCTGTCTCGTTCTAGCTGGCAATATCCATTTGCAAATTACATGCTTTGGAGCGGAGTCCTGCCCAAAATCTCAAAAGTTCAACTCATGAAACAACTTATTTCATTGTAGTGGAACCTGTTTAGTTTCCATTTGTGTTATGGTTCTTGGATTATTGTAAGGTAAATTTTGCATTTTTTTGGCTGTATTAATACATATGTATGATAGTATTTACATACAATAGCTTGGTTTTGTTCCACATTAGGTGGTTAATTCAATTTACAAGCAATTAACGAAATATTAAGTGTTTAACTTTACTGTGATCAGTGGGAAACCACGCTTTGGCAATTGAAAGCAAATTTGATTGACGTGAATGTGATATCAAGGCCACTTGGTCGCACTATTTTCTTTTTCGTCTTTGTTCTGAGGTCGTGTTTTTGTCCTTTCTTACAGAATGTTATCTTGCGAAATTTAGTTGAAACCTGAAATTCAATTCGCCCCATCATCTTTCTTTTCCTGCTTGTGCAGAATTTGACAGCTCTACATATCAAACAGGAGTCGCCATGTCTTCGTTTGGGGGTTTCCTTCCGATAACCAAATTTGTACTGGTTTGATAGAAAAAGAGGTCTTTGTTTTAAATTTAGTAAAAACATAATCATTTTGTTTTTCCGGCATATGATACTTAAAAAAAGGTGGGGGCAAAAATTAGAAACTTCCTGGTTCTTATTGTATTCACTCAACAACCGTTTTAGTGATTAGATGAACTACCAGTTTATGCTATTTAACTATTGGCTCTTTTCAGGCCAAAAAAAACTATTGGCTCTTTATTGCAAACATATCTTGTAATTTTAGGTGAGGAAGGTCACCTCCCAGCTAAAGTATTCTTAATGAAATTGTCAAAAAAGGAGACTCAAAGTGCCAACACCCTGCACCTTCACTGCTCTCTCATCCCATGATCATACACACCATAGTGTGACACAGAAGAGCGCTTATTCATGGCTGATCATCAAAGGATTCGCCAGGTAGCTGCAGTCGACGCAGAAGCGCCACTGCCACCACCACCAACAAAACCATTAATACCTGAGGGTTCCCCAAGATCAGAAAAGGGTAGTCCGGTGAAGGATCATCTTCCTCCATTACAACGCACTATGCCAGCAATACAGTCCACACCACCATCCAAGAGAGGAGGCTACTTCTGCAAATGCATTTGTTGGACACTATGCTTACTTCTCCTTCTACTCATCATCCTGGGAGCAACTATAGGAGCCCTTTACCTTATTTTTAAACCAAAGCTTCCCAATTACTCAGTTGACAGTCTAAGGATAAGTGATCTGAGGCTTAACTTGGACATGACGCTGGATGCAAAGTTTGATGTGAAGATCACAGCAAACAACCCCAACAAGAAGATTGGTATTTACTATGAGAAAGGAGGGAGGTTGAGTGTATGGTACACAAAAACTCAGCTTTGTGAAGGGTCACTGCCTAGATTCTACCAAGGTCATCAGAACATAACAAAGCTTGATGTGTCCCTAAGTGGGCAAGTAGAGTCAGGAAGCACATTGATGAGTGCACTGCAAGAGCAACAACAGATAGGAAGAGTTCCATTGGATCTGAAGGTGCATGCACCAGTGGCTATCAAACTTGGGACTTTGAAGCTGAGGAAGGTCAGAATCTTGGGGAAGTGCATGTTGGTGGTAGATAGCTTGTCAGCTAATAGTCTGATAAGCATCAAAGCTAACAACTGTAGATTCGGACTAAAACTTTGATTTTCATAATCAGAGTTTTGTCTTAATTCTTCATATATATATATATATATATATGTAGCCCTTTAGTTGCAGTCTTTCAGAATATCACTTTATTTTTTTGTAGTGAAAGAAATTTTCTTTTCTGAATACTAAATTATCATAGTAGCATTTCCTTGCTGTCAATTTGTTTTCTTTTTAACATTATTAGACTTTATTTGATTTGCCCTCGTCTCCCGTTACAGGGTAGAGATTTCAGTTTAGATCTCGGATTATAATAGCTGCACTATAATTTCTTTTGATGTCAACATCTCTCTTTTTATTTTAACGACTTAAGACACATATAATGGGAGAAGAAAAAGGGGGGAAAATTTGTTGTACAATATTATGTTTTTATTACCATTATTAAATAATTTTCTATTTTAAAATTGAAACACAACAATCATTTCATACCAATTTGTTTTCTTTTCATTTCATTCTACCTTAGTAAAACACCCTTACTTTTAACCTTTATTGCATTGATACTTTAAAAAAGAAGACATACTCATATCTAAGATATATTAAATATAATATTTATACTGTAATTCACAATATGTATCATAAATATATTCTTATTTTTCTTCTTCACAAAATTTCAAAATAACTTAAATCTTATAAGAAAACTCATTTGTTTCTTATTTTTGACATTTTCATATTATTTTTAAAATATTTGTTTAAAACTCAATTGTTTTTATATTTTTTATTTTTGATACATTGATTTGTTGAATATATACATAAATTTCACAAATTTTATATGTATATTTCTCATACCTATGTTTTAAAATTTTAAAATTTATTATGGCATATCATGTTATATCCGATCCCTACACTCATGTCTATGCAACATTGGTTTTAAGAATACTAAGCATTTAAATTGGATAATGGGTGTGGAAGAAAGTAAATTGATACCTAAGATTTTTAACTACTAATTTTTTATTATGTTATCAGATTTTTCGCCACAGAACAAACTTTTCCGCTACTCAATGAGAAGAAAGATGCAAGACAGTTAAATCAAGAGGGAAACAAAACAACACAGCAAGTAAAGAGAAAAGAAGGAACAGGATATAGGCTGATAGCATGTGTGGAAAATTGGAGAGACCAGGGAACGGGAAGGAAAGAGGATTTTCAATTTTGGGAATTTGCAAAGGAAATCTTTATTTCCGGCTCAAGTCAACTTTCTTTCCACACAATCACTTATACAAACTTTGATTTACCAAATTGAGCATTTGACAGGCTTTACTTTGAAATAAATAGGAACAATATTATTTGGTTACTGGCAAGAAAACCCTCTTTTCCCTATGACCAGACAATTAACATTATAAACACCATCCAAAGCTCTATTTGTTGGGCATTTTTCATATATTATGGAGGGAGGAAAAAGGCACAAGGAAAGGAGAAGTCAAAGGGAAACTAATTTTTCTATTGACAATGATTGAAAAATCACCCTCCTAAGCTTTATGTTGACAACCTCTGCCATCCATATCTTTAAAATCCGCAAGTGTTTGAGGATTTATCTACTGTCACCCTTGAGATGGTTAGGGCCAGTTTGTCCCCCCTCTATGTTCTCCCCTTTCCAGGAGGAATCTACCTGAGGAAGTTGATATTCATCTGGTTTCAATGCCAGTGCAAAATCAGGCAATGTTGGGGCCGTCTCCATGATTCTGTATCAAAAAATGACAATATATGACTTGGTCATCATACTTCCATTCATCAACCAAGCATGATAATGAAGTTGCACTATGCAACAATTTACTGATATAGCCCCGAAAATTTTACCTCTCGTGTGAGTATAGATCTCGGTTGATTCGAACCTTGCTTGAAGTATCCTTGGGAATTTTCTCTGAGAGATATTTCATGGTCCCCCAAACTGGTGGATTTCTGCACACGGATTGCTGGTTAGGCAGGCCATAAAAGAAGTGCATGACATGCAACTTGAGTGCTATAATCTTCATGAGATGACAAATAAATCAAAATCTTGGTCATCTGAGAACCTTCATGAACTTGGTTCAGCGCATAAATAGCACAATGGCCAACAAGAGTGATGCCCATATAATGCTCTTTAAAATCTTCAATGATGACACCAAAGATCACTAAGGTACTTAATTACATTTTTAAATGGAAAAGAAGAGACAATGGATAACTTCAAGGAAAGGTATTTTCTCCAAGTTTCCACTTATTTCCCCTTCATTTTACTGACTTTCATAGTGAGGGGAAAATCATCACCTCAGGTCACTAGACAATAAATTCACATTTGTGTCATCTAAAGTTCAAGATGAGTAGGTATTATAGAGTCCATACAACTCGCCATAATGACAATTGCTAATGGATCCACAAACAGAGATATTATATGCATTCCATTTTAATTATCAGGGTTCTTTCATTAAAAACCATTGCACATTTTTCTTACTCAGGGTGTTTCTGAAATCAGCATGCTCACATAGTTAGCAGGAAAATAGCACATATAATTCAAAGGAATAATTTAAAAAGACATGTGACTCATGATTTAACTGTTGTTTGAGGAAGCTTAGAATAGGGGGAAAAAGGTGTATCAGGGCAGATAACAAAACATTTGAACAGAAGAGACCTTGATAATGGAGGTGCCGCATTGAACGCCTCACAAAGCTTCTTACTTTCTTTGAAATACTCATCTGCTGCTTGCAAAGCAGCTACAGCCATCCCATGAGACTTCTCTGTATTTCCCTCGTCAAGAATCAAACCATGATAATAATATGCTGCAGCCTGGTAAAAATATACTCAATATCAACAAATTCACATTACTTAGTTCAGTTGAATGCACCATACATGATCTTTCTTGAATAATTTACAAGTAGCAATTCAGATACTTGCGCCCCACCTTCTCCTTTTCTTTTTCTTTTTTTTTTTTCCTTCTTTTAATCTTTTCCACATATACAGCTTTGACAAATAGATCCCTCAATTTTCAATTTTGGCTATTCTCCCTCGGACTTTGAAGATTGTCTCATTAGATAAATTCCGTTCATGGGAAAGAATCACTAATTTTTTGAAAATTTGGTTTCCAAGCATAATCTTTTTTTTTTTTTCACTAAGGGATTAATGAGCGAATTGATTGTTTAAAATAATTTCTTGGCTAGTTAGTGGTTTAAAAATTGAAGTTTGAGAGTGGAACTGTGTTAGTGAAGTTAAAATGGTGAAATTTGGAAAGACTTACTCTAGGCATAATAGATTTTAGTCAAATTTATTTTATGTTTTTAGTATTTTTATGTCTTAGTAATGCCTATATTTTTATTTTTAGTAATTTCTTTTACTTTAGGTTTAAGTTATTGTTATTGTGTTTAGGGCTACATAAATAGCCCCTAGGGCATTTTCATCATCAGCCTTCTGATGAATTGTTTAGACCAAGTTTTGCCACTCCCCCACTCTCTCCTTCTCCCTGTATCTCTCCATCTCGTCCCCCCGCCCCCCCTTCTTCTCCTCTTCTTTCTTTTTTCTTTGCTCCTTTTTCTTCCTTGTTCTACATCACATGGACTAAAAAAAAAAAGGCCAAAAACTGGCATCGAAATGATTTTCAAAGTTGAACAGTTAATTAACAAAATTGGAAGTTGAGAAGCCTACTTACCCGAGCCCTGAATGTTTAAAAAAAAAATCATAAAACATATCAATCTTTTACAATCACATCACTGCTATTATGTGAATAACTTGCCTCTTGTACAAATTATCTTCAGTTTTGTCACCAGTAGAGAACAGAGTCATATAAATGTAATCATTAAGGTATTAAAAACCGGATTGGTCCTTAAACTGGTCAACGCAGTGATTTAAAATTTAATAATTCAACCGTGGTTGAACTGTAATTAAATCGGTAGTAATAAAATTAAATAAATTTACCATTATTAATAATTTAAATAAGTTGATATTAATCCATAATTATATTTTAAACTCAAAATAATCAATTAATATTCTATTTTCATATTATTTGTTAAATAAATTTAACATTATTGATAATTATGTATCATAATAATATTTATATAATATTATAATATGGAAAGAAAAAATATTTATACAAAAAATAGTACTATTTAGTATTAAAAATAATATTATTTCATTTTAAAAACTAAAAAAATTTAAAAAAATATCTTGACTGACCAGTTTGCACCGATTTACAACCGGTTTGACAAGTTTTCAACCGGTTCTTGTCAATTCTAAAATCCTCTGGTTCCCTTTTTTGTCTGGATCAAACCTAACATTGGTTTCTGATCCATCCAGTTGAACCGCCGATCCGATCCGGTTTTTCATACACTAGTAATCATACTATAAATCTGGAAAACATATCTACAAAATTCCTTTTTGCACATAAATTATATCCAATAATTGTCAAGCATTCGTTATTTATTTATCATATATACTAGAAATTTGATTTATAGTTTTGCAATCATAAACATTTCAAACTAATGAGAAGGAAATAATCAAAGATAAAAGAAAAACATAGATTTACCGTAACCTACAGTTCACACACCAAAAAAGCAAAAAAAAAAAAAAAGCAAGATGGAAATAACCCAAAACTAAAATAACAATATATACCTTTGCTTCAACATACTTCCATTTCACAAATAGACGATGCTTTTCACCCCAACCATTAGCTAATGGAAGATTCATAATGTTATCTTGAGCCTGTACAATGAACAGGGCAAACAAAATAATGTATGCTGACTAAAGTCACCTATGTTATAATCCTGAAGAGCAAACACATATACAGCAATATAGAATAAACAAAGATTTGTCTCAGGAAGAGAATCTTATACGAGCAGAATCTAGGGGAGGAAGTTCCCTCGATAAATGATCCCATAAAAAATGTCTTAAATAAAGACTAAGTATCAATTACTTGGTAACTCAAAATATAGTAAACACCTACTTGAGAAATTTGGATATTTATCAAATAAAGGATCACTTCCACAGTGACTCAAAATACCAGAAAGTAAGGTGAGATTACTTTCAGAAAAAACAATAAAATGCATGAACAGAACAGAGATAAGGTAAACGAAACTTATGCAATGCAAAGCCTCGACAAAGTTGCTCTTGAAGACTTCACGAAACTCGTGGAAAACTCATGGCTTTTGAAGTGTTTAATAATTAATATACTAAGAAAAAAAAAACTTCTTTCTTACAGGAGACATAGAATTAGAGAGTTTACGCACATAAATTCAGCAGCCAACACAGCACTAAAAGCTTTCACCCAAAAAAAAAAAAGCACAGTACTAAAAGCAAAACTGGGCTGCACAAGCAGTACAATGACAATTCTCATTAGATATACCTATCAGATTAGAGCCCTACTTGTTTGAAAATTTTCAATCATGTATAGAAGTACAAATCTAAAAAGTAAAATGTACAAGAATAGGTTCCTCACAATTGGATTTAGTTATATAGTAAGCTCTGGATAACAACGAAAAACTTGACATCTGTACCTGCTGCCAATACTTCACCATCTCACATGCAAGTCTACGCTTCACAGCAAGAGTGGCTTTGGTACTATCAATCGCCATTCCAAGTTGGATATCAACACCCTAAACAGATCATGGAAGAAATAAACAGGTGAACACCTAACATGGATAGGAGGAGGAGGAAGAGGAGAGAGTGAACTCCATTTTCGTTGTGCAATCACAAGTATATCAGATTCTCATGATAGAGTAAAAAACTGTTTTCCAAGGTACATATTTGAGCAGAATCATAATCCATAAGCATTATTATATAGGAATTCAGCACTTGGGACTTCAATAATAAACAAACTGAACTGTATTTCAGGAGTTCACACTTAAAATTTTCCTGCTTAGCTAATCATACTTGCCAACTGTTCGATTATACAACAGAACTTAGTGAGAAGAGAACAAGAAGTTTCCTGAATTAGAATCAGATTACATTCATTCAATAAATAAAAAGAGAGGGTTCAGTTCTTAATTGTCTGCAAAGTATCTTCCAATTCAAGCATGCAGATGAACTACACGAGACATAAAGGTTGATTCAGTCATTCCATATAAAAGCACATGATGTTTATACCTGTCCCAATGCCTGTAGACAGAGTGCCCGAAGAACTCCTTCTGCAAGGTCTACTGGTAAGTTTCTCCTAAAATCAGAATCAACAGTTAGAGGATTAATAAAAATCGCATTATAAAGATGGCTTTTGAGATTACAAAAGGCGTTGTGTGGTCAATTCGTCACATTAAATTTGTACAAACCTGAGTTCCGCAGGCAATTGTGGAAGAACATGTCTGACAGCACAATCTAGATATCCAGCTGCCTTTAAGAAGATATCAACAGAAGCTCGTCTGCTTTCTGCCAGTAAGTAATGAAAGTTAACTTCTAAATTTCAAAACTACATAAATCACAAAGTTAGAGTAAGGCCTGAACTAATCTAACTAAAAGTGTTATGTTTACATGAAAAAAAAATTATCACTAAGAGAATATCACTTAATTGTTAGTCGTATGTTACCTTCAGTCAGAGAAGCAACTGAATCTCTATTTTCTCTAGCTGATATAAATATGGACCAGAGAGTTTAGGGAGAGTTGATAAATCGTTTTCTAATGGAATGTTTTTTAGTGCTTATTGCCTGAAGTCTTGGTACCAAAAAGTGTTTAGATTGTTTGACATCATAAAAAGCAATATAAAGATAAAGGAATATGCTGAGAAGTACTAAAAAGTTTCCTGAATTTCCTACGTTCCGATGCTTCTTGCTGATAACCATCAGAAGATGTTCTAGGAAGAAGTAATAAATTGGCCTGTGATAGCAAAGAGGGACATGGATGGTAAGGGGAAGAAAGCAGTCTGCTGCTGGTGCCCAGAAAAGTATAGATCACAAATGTAAAAACTCATAACTTTTCATGACAGTAGCACAAGAAGGTGAAATTCAAGAAGAGTATCAAAACTGTATCAGTGAGCAAGAAGTGCAGCCAATAGCATCTTTGAATGCAGCCAATGAAAGAGAAGGGTATTCCATTTTGAAGGTGATAGCTACTGGGCTTTACTTATGGACACAGGAAGGGCACATAACTTCCTAAACTTATCACTAGTTAAGCAGCTGAAGTTGAAAACTCAGTATACTTGGTGTATCTAAGTGGCAGTGGCTAATGATGAGAGAATAATAGTGAACACTAAATGTGTTCAGCTACCATGGAAGATGCAAGAGAGACATAATGTGCTAATTTCTTAGCCAAGGAATTGAAAGAATATGATTTAGTTGGGCATTTTATGGTGAACACGCTGGGTAGATTCACGATATATTTAAATGGCATGGTGATGGGTTTTAAACTGAAAGGAAAGCAATAGGAGATTTATGGGGATAAGAAGGGGCAAGATCAACTCATGGATGATCTATACAGAGCAAACAATTGCTTAAAGCGCAGTTTATTCAATGCTAATTTCTGAACAGCAATATAACAAGATGACAGATTTGAGATTGCAAGAGTAGCAGCTAGAAGAGAATAAATGTTCTGAGATGGAAAAATTATTACAGAAATTTAGGTATGTTTTTCAAGAACCCAAGGCATTACCACCTTCCCATGAGTTTGATCACTAATCACAAGGGTGTTACCATTTCAGCTAGAGATGTAAGTTAACTCCATTTGTTGGAGCTGGTATGAATATGAATCACAGAATTTAGGGAGAGTTGTTAAATCATTTTCAATTAGAAATTCTTGATTGCCCCTCCAGAGTCTTGGTACCAAAAAGTGTCTAGGTTGTTTGGTATCAAAGAAAGTAATAAAAAGATAGAAGGAAATGTTAACATGTACTAAAAATTTTGCTGTATTTCCTACCTTCTGATACTTTTGGCTGATAACCATCAGAAGAAGTTCTTGGAAGAAGTAATAAATTAGCCTGCGATAGCAATAGTGTTGCCATCAAGTGCAAAACTGACAACACCTCATACCAAGCATTAGACATGGCTGTTTCCTGCATAGTATCAACCACACGAATTGGGGGAGGGGGATTTAACAAGAATAGAAAAGAATCAGCAATCTTGAGAGCAAAACTTAACTCTCAAACCAAAACTAGAAATTGTGTTCTTTTATCTATTACTTGAGAACTACCTCTGCTTCATCCTCCTGATTAATCCAAACAAATTGTACTTTATATTGCAGGTGATTTCCTGCTAGTAAACATAACCAATAATGATCAGGACTTGTCTTAGAAAGAGCATCCATCAATTACAATTGAACTAACTCAGATTTTACCATCTTTAACTAATCCCAAAAGAACAGGCAGATAGTCCTCAAGAGCCTGCTGAAGGTCAGCCAGAGTTGAACCTCCTGAAGATAGAACCTTGTGAAGAATAGATTTGAGCAACATATATATTATAAGATGATTTCATTTTCTTAAAACTAACCATGTTGAGTGGCACTTTTTCTTTTTGTCCTCGTAATCGTAGGACCTTCTTGGCCAGCCATTACAACAATACGAGTTCTGAGGGCAGATAGACGCTCAACTATACTCTTGGATAAGCAATCACCAAGTGACTGGGCAAAATCAACAGGTTTAGGAATTCTTAGACCAGGAACATAGACTGAAACCTCCCCAATACTCCCCGGCTTTCTTCTATTTCCACCAGAATCCTTTGGAGTTGACACAAAGCAACCCATGTCTGGAGGCTCACTGTACCTGCTGATACAATTAAAATAAAGTGAATCACCTCCAAAAATCTTCTGTTCTAGTATATACAATAAGTTCTATTTATCGGCTAGTTTCTGGTATCTAATAGCACAAACTTAAGAGCAAAGTACAGGGGATAACACTCTTACGAATAAATTCCAGTCACAAAGCTAATGTTTTATTATATCAAAGTTCAGAGTGTAGAGAATTCTTGCAAGAAAGCTGGGAGGTCAGCAATAAGAAAACCATAAACAACGAAACGTCAACCAACAAAGATGTGGAAGTGGATTACTCACAAGCAACATTACAAATAATATGTACCAGAACTCTCCATACTACTTTAATAAACTCGCATATTTTAATCAGCAATTTGCATTAATAATTCTTTCTTATTTATCCACTTTTCTGTAAGTGGAAAAGTTTCATAAAGCTAACCCTTGATTGAAGAGAAACATCAAGGATTAATCAAACTAACCTTGTCCTTGCCCTGATGGCTGACTGGTCAGGTCAAAGTTCTAGTAAGCTCTGCGCAAAAAATTCACAAGTGGAGACTTGAGCTTGAGAAGGAAATACATCTAAAACCAACTATATCACAAGAAAGGCATGAGTCATGACAGGTGTTGTCTGTATCACAGTTTTACTGTGATTACAAGAGAAAAGGCCTCAAAAGTTTCCCTCAAGCTAATATATCATAGAACTCGTGAAAGAATTCCCCGTCCACCCCATTAGACTTAGAAACAAAAACCCCAGCATCAATGGCGAGAGGCAAGGATTCAAAGTAACCAGAATGAGAACATCCTCACGGTAAAGTAGCTTCAAGTCCTCACGGTAAAGTAGCTTCAAGTTAAAGTTGTTAGATCACAAATTTCAAGAAGAAAGAAGCTTCAGCAAAGAACGAAAATTGAGTTCGGCAAGAAAAAAGAAAAAGAAAAAAAGAACGAGAATTGTGAGTAAAGGATCGCCAAATAAATCTAAACAAGCAACAATCGCAGAAACGCTAAGGAATATTTGCATTCTTTTATATTTTTCTCACGCTCATGAATGAAGCGATCCGAAACTTGACGGCTTTAAATCACTCCAACTAATAGACGCAAGATAAATCGGAAACCAACTCTAAGAAGAGAGAAAATACTCCATTTAAGTGATCAAAAACAAAATACTTTGAATTTCAGAACTGGTAATAAAAGCCACTAATAAAATAGAAAAGAAAAGAAAAATCCCTTTTCCCCAGAATTTTTACTATTATATAGCTTGAACTGGGTTAAGCTAATTTTATAGCGTAATCCATAAAGGTACGCTCAAAACACGTCTTTCAAAGAAGTTTTCGCACTTCAATAATTCTGTCCCCTTGCTCTGCCTCTAATTTCTCATTTCTCAAACAGAAAAAGCGGGTATAAAACCCATGTGGAAAAATTCGTACTTCTGAGTCTTACCATCAACAGCACAGTGGCCAGAATTCAGTGAGTCAATTGGAAGCACAAAACTTCACCCTAATTCGATTCAGAATCAAAGTAACCAAAAAAAGCTGAGAATTTGAGAGCAACCCACAAGCACAGTCGCCCTACTGCTGGAAGATTGAAAAAGCAAAATTCAAAAATGTGATTCTAACGCATTCCTTCGTACAGACGAAGAGAGAAAGAGAGAGAAAGATGGAAGAGAGAGTCTCCGTGGAAACTAAACGGAAATACATTTAATTATTAGACAGCATTAAGATATTTCTTTGTCCTTATATTACAACACTCACCTCCAACACATCTGCTAGAAGTGGTCTTAGCCTTAGGACGCTTTATATTAATATGATAATGATAATTGCGTTTAAATGGCGCCCAATTCAACTCCTATCTTTCTCATTTTTTAATTATTTTTTCAAACCCTCAATTAAGTAATTTTTCCCTTTATTTTTTCGTCTGGTTCTTCTCTTTTGCCAAGAATATTATTTCGTCATGCCCGTGAGTGCTTTATGACAAAGGAGGAATTGCCTTCTAGAGAGTTTAAAGAAAATAATAGGTTTGAAGAAAATTTATTGCAAGTGGGTGTTAGATGGTAATATTAAATCTGCAGAAATTCCAATTCTGTGAGTACAAGCCAAAATAGTAGTTCGTGAATCCTAGGGCCGATCCACAGAAGATCTTACAAACTTGTAGTGAGGGTGGAACGTGAAGAGTGAATATTTTGATGGTGGTGGGGAAATTCAGATCAGTGAGATTCATGAAGATTTGCGTAAGAATTGCCACATTCATTGAACTTGTGTGAAAGATTGTTGAGATGTCAGGACTCATGAATTGCGATATCATATGCAAAATGTACTATTTTCGTCTCTCAAAAGTCACGTTTCCCTCATGAAGTGGAATGATAAAATTGGTTGCACGTTTTGCTCCATATTTTGAATTTGAGCATATCAAATTACAATGATTGAGTTCTCAATCATTGGAGGAGCCTGTTTTTCTTTTATTTACTTATCAAATCAATATATATACAAATAAATACATGATATATAATATATTATTGACACCAAGAGCATATATTAATATAAACATAAAATAAATATACTGTCAGCTAATAAAAAAAGTGGTTATATATTATTACTTAGGGGGAGTAAAAAGTAAATATGACTCATACATTAAAAGAGTCTGAGTTCGAGCCCACTTACCAGTAGATCAATTGTTGATTAGTAATTGTAATTAAGTATTATTGTAAATACTTTTTAAGCTATATCAAGTTTTCCATAATTATAGTGAACTCCAATACCCAACTCATATATACTTATTATTATAACCAAAAAAAAGTTAGGGAAAATTCCAGTTAAATACCAAAAAAGTAAGATAATTCCAAAAAAGAATTTCAATTTACCCTAATTTCAAAAAACTACTAAAATAGGTAATTGGAATTAAATTTAGAAAAAAAAATGTCATTTCTATGTAAATGACTTATTTACAAGTGATGATAATATATTTATAAGTAAAATAGACTCATTTACAAATGATACTATTATAAGTTACAAATGAATTTATGTCTCTTATAAATAAATATATGTCACGTGAAAATATATTATTATTATTTGTAAATGAGTCATTTACATAAAAATAGCATTTTTGTCTTTTTCCTTCCAAATTTAATTCCAATTATCTATCTTGGCATTTTTTGAAATTAGGATAAATTATGGTTATTTTTTAAAATTATCTTACTTCCGTGGTATTTGATTGGAATTGTCCTAAAAAGTTAGGTAGTTTTTCATTGCCATTTAAAAAAATCGTAAAAAACTTATTAATTCGACTGTTATACATAAAAAAAAATGGAAACAATTGTCACGAACGTAATCAATATTCTTTGAAGAAAATATTTTTTTAATTAACATTGATTAGTAATGAAATTGATAAAATTCTAAAATTGCTATAAGTAATTAATTCATAATTTATGCATTGTAAGAAAATAAAAAATGATTCTGACATTATTAATTAGGTGTCACTGTAACAAGTGTGAACCATTGTTTCAAAAATCTGCGTGTTATATCAAAACCTAAAAGCAATAAGACTAAATAGAGGGTAATCAATAGTTACAAAAGCTTTAAATTTTTGAAATAAATTGAATTTGAATTTTGAACTTGTGACTTGCGATGAGCAACGGATATAAATTAAAGGGCTCATATAGATGCATTATTATGAGACCCCCCTAAAATGACGTGCATGCTAAATATACAGATATATAGATGCTTCTTTCTTTCAGTACATTATCATCAATAATAGTGAAATATGGATATGTGTCGGTTTATAACGTGCCTTGATCAAATTGATATCCTGGCTTTCCTAGGTTGGCAATATCTACCAATATATGCATGCATCTATGTAGCTAGCTATCCCCCCCTCTCAAATATATCTTTTGTGTTTAAACAAAACACCCATGGATTAATTATAACATAATTTTTTATTTATAATTATTGTTAAGACGTGAATTCTAAACCTTATTTAAGGATATTAATTAAATCATGTACTTCCCAAACTTAATTATTGTTAGTGCTCCCTCTCAAATATGAAATTTATGTTTTTTTTTCTCATTTTTTACACAGCTACCATGATGTTACCCCATGATCGTATTCCATTGATGGGAAATAATTGATGAGAAATTAATTAATTAAGAGCTATGAATTTCACACGCTTCTACTTCCTCAGATCCTTTCTCATTTTAGAAAATATTCGTAAACAAGGGAAAAAAAGAGATAAAAAAAAGTGAGATCTGATGATAATTTATTTTCTTCCATCTTAGACTTTGGACAGAATTTCATCTCCTTTCTCTTTCTCTTTCTCTTTCTCTCGGTTTATCCTTCTCTAACATGATAAAATTATGTTGCTTCAAATGGAGGGTATAACAAAGTGACTGTGTTATTGGGGAATGTTGGAACATCGATATTATCAATAGGAAGAAAATGTCGTAGCTTTTGCCACCACGTATAACCTTTTCAACAGAACATACATATTTTAAACTCAAAATAACTACTTACAACAGTTTCTCTAGTTGATATATACGATATCATATACTCCCTCCGTTCCTTAATATAAGAGATAATTAAAAAAGTTTCCGTGTTTCAAAATATAAGGGACACATAGGTTTGTCTGGTGTATTTAATGACTTTTTTCCAAAATATCCCTAATTAAGATAGTATGTTCTTAATATAATTCATTTGTATTAATTGCATGATAGAAGAGTTATTAACATTAAATGAGGGTATTTTTAGAAACTACTTTATATTCCTGACAAATTTATTATTTTCTTTATTCTGTGTGATTTTGTCTCTTGTCCCTTATATTAAGGAATACAGGGAGTACTTGAAGGCCAAGTATTCAAAGATACTCCCACACTTTAGTTTATAGTACACTTTTAACTATCACACACGTATCAAGATAATAATTAGTAACTGAAATTTTTTTCATTATTTTTCAAATTACCCTTATTTAATAATACTTCATACATTAATAAATTACAGTCATTTTCTTGTTCATTCTTTTTTTCTGAATTCCCATAGGTCATTGGCCATCATGAAAAGTGAGACTTTTGGGAGAAATTATCCTTTATTCATTTATGGTTTGAGCAAACCATTAAAGAATTTTCATTAAATATATTGGTAACCATAGAATATATGGGCTTACTTATTAGGGGTAATACTGAAAAGATAATAAAAAAAAACACAATATAATCTGCACAATGCACTATATTTTAAAATATAAATTTCTTAAAACAGTGCACTATATAGCATCACGGAGGGAGTATTATATAGGAGTATGTGATATTAATTACAATATTAATTGAAAATATAGTTTTGATTGCACCATGGGGGCTGTTATCCTTTTGTTGCAGTGTCCCTAAGCAAAGCAATAAAGGGAAGCAACCCCATCGTCTAATAGTCAGAAAAAGGCTAGTAAGATTTGAAATATATATATATATATATATATATCAGTGTGAGTATTCTTCCAGTTTCCCTGTTTTCCGTTTTATTATGTTAATTGATTGTGACAAATTATCCTCTAGTATTGTTTATAATGGATCAAGCATTTAGGGATGATATATAGATTAAGCTTGGTGGAAGGTAGGGCGATGGTCGCACTCTCTATGAGGAGCTTTGTGAATTGGGAAATAAGATGGGAATTAATGATTTAATTAGGTTCTTGTGGATAAATTGGTAAACATAAATTATTTTATTTAAAAATATTTTAATTAAATTCTACTGTTGTTGTAAAATCCCCATTGGTAATACACTACAAGAAAACTAGAATTTTGGGACAGATTTTGTAACGGAAACAATTCCGTCTCAAAATTTGCCGCAAATCTATCTCACAAATCCTTCACAAAATCCATCACAAAAAATTTGTGATGGAAATAATTCTGTCTCAAAATCTGTCACAAATCTATCTTACAATTTTTGTGATAGATTTTATGATAGAAATTTCACAAATTCGTCGCAAATCCTTCACAAAATCCATCACAAAAAATTTGTGACGAGCTAAAATGTCACAAACATGATCTGTTATAAAGCCAAAATCTGTCTCAAATTTTGCTTAATCCATCACAAAGTTCCGTATCAAATTTCCAATTTTGTAGTAATAATAGCTAATCTTTGAATATATACCCCAATAAGCACTATTTAAACTACTGTAAGACATGTCCTGAGCTCGTAAGCATCTAAAATCTAACCCATGTAAATTTTTCTTTTCATTAGAAAAAGAAAAAACTAAATATAGGTTTTCAAAATAATACAGAGGTCTCAATTATAAAAATAAAAACAAAACTGGAGGAAGGTTAGTGCATTTTCCATCCTTGGCTGTTTTTCTCTCTTTTTTTTTTATTACACTTTTTCTCTCTTTCTTTTTTTTCAATTATAAGAAACATCAAGATGTTATATTATATAAATTTCCTTTCTGGTAAAAAAACGTTTCAATTCTACTCCATATCTCTTTTTTTTTATTTTTTTTCATATATCTATCTTATTTCATTAGATTTTCTTTTTGTTCCACATTCAAAATTGGAGGTATATTTATTATCTTCATTACTTTCTCACAATTCATTCCATTTTCACACACACAAAAAAAAGTTATTTTTTATTTTTTGATAAAATATTTTAAAATTAACTTATCTATTAATATAAATCTCTTTAATTTTATATTCTAATCTTAAAATATATTTTTAAAAATATAAAAATATATTTTTCATATCCAAAATAAAAAATCACTAAAGTAAAGTCTTTTTACTACACCACCAAAATCTAGTACAAATAATAGATAATCGGGTGTTTTAAATATGTTATCTAGGACTTAATTCTATATTATATAGAGTAAAACTTAAAAAATAAAAAATAAAATTCACTTTAATAATTTATATGTCTCAAAAAAATATTAATCTTTGATTGTCTAAAGGAATATACCCTTGATTGGGAAAAAAAAAAAAAGGTGCTTTCACGCCACCAAGCCTAAGTTCAATAGACTTTTTGGTATTTTTATTATTAAATTTTTAGTATTAAAATAATATTTGTGTTATTAAATTACTAGGACTCTCTTTATTCCATTTTATATATCATTTTGGATAATTTTAAATATCATAATTATTAGTCATTTTATATTACAAATAAATTATTAATTTTTTTACTATTTTATTATTTATTATAAATCATTATTGATAGAATATATAAGCCATCATTTAACATTTAAATTAAAAATATTTTAATAATATATTATTAAATTTTACTATAATTTAAATTATTTAATAATTTTATTAATTTCTACGAGAAACATTAAAACAACAAATAAATGTTTTTAAAAAGTTTACATATCATATAACTATCATGTACTCCATCCAGTTTAAAATATAAGGGATATTTTAAATTTTTTTTATCTAAAATATAAGATGTTATGTAATATTTAGTAGTAATTTATCTTTTTTATTTCTATTCATTAATGACTAGTCTCATAATTTATAATAAAAAATGGTGAAAATAATTTTAATTATTAATAATTAAAAAAAATATAAATATAATATTAAATTTTTTTAAAAAAATTTAAGAATGTAATTACCTTTCCTTAAAATACATAAAATATTTAAAATCTTCTTATATTTTAAAATGATGAAGCAGTATTTATTGAAAAATCTACTCGAATATGTCACGGGATGAATTGACGGTTTAATAGCGGCCACTGGTCGGTATCGGTATACGTTAACATTTATGAAATTAGGACACTTGTCATTGCCGTTTGCCATTTGCCATTTGCCATTTGCCATTTCGATCCCTCAATAGTTTTTGTCAATAAAATCGTTTCATTTTCTAACAAAATCATACTCCTTACCTCTTTAGCCATAAAAATTATCTCTAGGTTTTTTAAATTTTTTACAATATTTTACACTTTAAAATTTTAATAAAATGTTAATTATTTATTTTATTATTTTATTAATACCAAATATATCATTTAAGAAAGTATTTAAATTAAGAACATTTTGATAAAATACTACTCTATCTGATTTTTAATATAATATTATTTTAATCAAATCATGTGAATTAAATGTGAGAGTTAAAGTTACGTAACAACCTTGATTTGTTCAAAAATTATAGTAATATTTTTCTAAAACTATTCTTATTTAATCTCTCTCTCACAGATATATTAAATAAGAGTATTTTTTTAATATATAATAAATATTACTTCCTCCAATCCTATATATAGGGCATTTTGTCCTAATCTTAAATATAAGACTTTTTACAATATATGAGGTAATATTTATTATACATTTCTAAAAAATGTCTCTATTTAATGTATTTAAAGAGAAAGAGAAAGATTAAATAAGAGTAATTTTGGAAAAATATTGAAATTTTCAAAGAAATCGATGTAGTTAATTAGTTTTAATTACAATTCTTAATCTGTGTGATTTGGTTAAAAGGGTTTTATATTAAGGATCAGAGGGAGTATCTTATATATGATAAATGATCCCATATTTAGAAACAGAGCAAAAATTTAAATATTTAGGATCGGAGAGAATATTAAGGTTTACAATATTTTATATCTTTTAATGACTTTTTTAATTTATGTAAAAATTCCTAAAAAGACAATTTTTATAAATTTAAAAATATTTATATTAAATATATTTATATTAAGGATTCTTTTTCGAATATAAAGGATAGTTTGTCTGACCCCCAAACAATACTATAGACTCTCTCAAATCTTTTTTTTTTCCAAATACTCTCTCAAATCTTAAATAAAAATATAAAATACATTTTTAACTACCTTATACATATTAAAGAAAAGTAATTGGATCATTAAATTTATTAAAAAAAATTTAATATTTTTTACTATTTATTTTTATTAATTATATTATCTCTCACATTTTTCAAATATTTATCTTTCACTTATTAATTATAGATCAGATATGAATAAAAAAAAATAAGTAATGCACTAAACAATCTTGTAAAATATCCTACTTTTTGAACCTACTTTTAACATATATCTTATATTTAAGATGGGAGAAGTGTTAAAGATCTTAAATTTCATTGAACAATCTAGGACTGATTTAAAAATTATGTGAAAATTGCAATTTAAAATTTTAGTTAAGGGTCATTTGATACATGACCGGAAAAACAAAAGGAAAATTTGAGAGAAAGGCTACGTTTTCACGGTTTGAAATGGAAATGAAAGAAAGTGGTACTTCGACTCCGAGACATTTGAGGTTGTCATAGATAAAAAGAAGGAAGGGTTTTTCTTTTTTATTTTTTTTTCTTTGGCAAAAGCAGACAATTTTATTACCAACCGAAACAGAGAATAACACCGACTAGCTCAAACCAGAAACTGGAAAAGAAAACCACAAAGGCAAATACAAAAATCAGTTCAACAGGAAAATAAAACTAAACAAAATAACTAACTGAAACCAGCTAAAGCAAACTGAGATCAGCCAAAGCAATTATCAAAGTTCTGCAGAAATCAACTTCAAATTGCGGTAAAATATTTCCATAATTATTTCATTTTCTTTCCATCTCCATTTAATTAAAATAAATTTTCTCCGAAACAAACGTGCCCTATTTCTGCAGTAAAATATTTCATAAAACTTTTAAGATATATTTTTATTTTAAGTTTTAAAAGCAAACTAATAATTATAGTGCAATCTTGATCCGCTTATTTAAAAATATTTAGTAACAATTAAATAATAAATATATATTTTAAATGTGATCTGAATTATGATCTCATTTGTGATTCTTCTTCTTTTCCCATTAAAAAAATATATATATATACATATATATATATATATATACACCCTACTCCCAAATAAAATTCCGGAGAGTCAGCATAGCTAGTTACGAGGCACAATATTTTACACCGGGGTTCAGTCTTCGAAAAGAATGTATTTATGAAATAAATAGCCCTTCCTAAATGTTACTGTGGACATGATAGGGCTTCAATCATTGTTGTTGACACGGGTATCATATTGGAGTAAATACTCTATATGATTTTTAATATAAAATTATTTTAATTAAATTATATATTAAAAATTAAAATTAAAATTAATTAATTATTTTAATTTTTTTAAAATTTTAATATTTTTTTAAAATTATTTTTATTTAATTTTTTTCTCTTTTTTTTAGATATATTAAATAGGGATATTTTTTAAAAATATATAATAAATATTTTATATATTATAAAAAGTCTTATATTTAAAATTAAAATAAATATTCATATATATGGGACAGAGGGAGTAGTAGCACATTTCCGCGTTGGCATGTATCTTTGTTTGTTTCCTCCAATATTCAATATGCTCGTCGGCCCAAAAAAATAAATAAATAAAAGAATCTTTAATATCAAGGAGTATCAATCATGATAGACTACTATATGCTTCTATATATAAAATTTTTTATTTTAATTTTAAATATAAAACTTTTTACAATATACGAAATAGTATTTATTATATATTTCTAGAAAAATGTCCATATTTAATATATCTAAAGAGAAAGAGAAAGAGATTACATAAGAGTAGTTTTAGAAAAATATTGAAATTTTTAGAGAAATCGAGGTAGTTAATTAGTTTTAATTCTAATTATTAATCTACGTGATTTGGTTAAAAAAATCTTATATTAAGGACCAGAGGGAGTACTTCCTCATGTTTTCCAATTTTTCTTATTCCAAAATATTCCTTCCATCATTTTTAAGTATTATTTTTAAAAAATTTAAATATTTCCTTTTTATCTATTATTTTAAAAAAATTAACAAAAAATAATTATTTTTTCCAACTATATCTTAAATATTTAACAGTACATTATTTCAAAAAACTAATATATGAATAGTAAATAAGTATAATAATTATGGACAATTTAATAAAATTACATTATTTACCATTTATTGTTGTTCTTAATTTTTGTACTAAAACTTTAAAAGATAAGTAAAATGACATGAAGGGAGTATAAAAGACAAATGAGTTTTGTCTAATTAATGAATATATTTTTTTTAATTTTACTCAAAATTAAAATAAAGTTATTTTTAATAGGAGAATTAAGTGACAAAGAGATTTATTTACAATTTTAATTTACGAGAAGAATTAAATGAGAGTATTTATGAAAAAAAATTTATTATATATTTATGATGTGTGATTGTTTTCTTGGTTCTAGTGATATGATTATTTGTTTTTTATATTCTGAATCAGAGGGAATATATTCTTAATATAATTTTTTTTTTTAAATCTTCATGATCCTAGTATTTTTAAAGGTAATTTCAACATTTAGTGAAACATTGATGAATGATTTTTACCAAAACCCTTAATAGTTTTAACTTCATCTCATTTCAAGCATTAACATGGATAGAAATTAATAATTTATATTAAAGATACTTTAAGTAGAACCGTCAAAATGGGTCAAATCTGACGAGTTGATTCGAAAAACCCGAAAAAATGAGCAGGCTCAAACCTCAATTTCGGAAGTAAATACATGATCCAGGTTTTTTGAGCTCGGCCTGTGGCAAACCGATCCGAAAGCTTGAGACTTTTTTCTTTTTCTTTTTTTTGTTTAAAATATTAAAAAATACATATTATTTTATTAATTAGTGATATATAAATTGTAAAATTTAAATATTATATTAGTTTTTAATGAATTATTATGATAATTAGTTGTATTAATTTAAATAATTATATAAAAAATTTTATTTAAAAACATAAAAAAATATTAAAAAATTCGCTGGCTCGAGCTTGATTTTTCAAGTCCATTTGTCAAATCGGGCTTTTAGGCCTAACTCAATTTGACATACTAACTTTAAGAATGTTACATGCTCCCTTTGTTCCCATATACTCTTTTCGGTCGCATTTATAAAATGTTATTTTGAAAATTTACTCGGTCCTATTTATAAGGTGTTGTGTTTTTTTATTTAAATTTCTTTCTTTACTCTTCATTTAATGACTTTTTTATCTCATAAATTGTTTCATTTTTTAATTAATAGGGGTAAGATTGGAAGTTTATATTATTTTTTTTATAAATTCGAAAGTATAATTATATCTCTTTCATACCTATGTAATAAAAAATAACACCTTATAAATAAGACCGGAGGAATATATATATAACATATAAATAATGAATGCACATATACCAATGAATACAGTTAAAAGTAGTTTGAAGTTTTAAATTTGTGAGGAATTCAATATAGTTTCCTAAAATGCTCATATTTAATGTTTAGCACTTCTTTATTGTAATTAATGAAAATTAATTGTATTCAATTTCAATTAGAAAAAAGAAATAAATACATCAAATAACTCATTTTTGTATCTTATACTAGCACTACTTAAGAAAAAAACCTCATTTCTATATTATATATGGGAATGAATTGAGTAATTTTTAACAAAGTTAATGTTTGTATTTGTCAAAAATAATAAAATTACTATGTTTAACTAATTTTAATTATATATCTTAATCCGCATAATTTAGTTAAAAAACTCTTATAAGACGGAATAGAAGGAGTATAAATCAATATACTTACAAATCAAAACATTAAATTGGCTTCCTACATATTTTAAAAATAAATATATATTTATGTACTTCCTCCGATCCTAAATATAGGATCCTTTATAATATACGGGATAATATTTATTATATATTTTTTAAAAAAACCATATTTAATGTGTTCAAAAAGAAAGAGAAAAAAATTAAATAACAGTAGTTTTGGAAAAATATTAGAATTTTCGGAGAAATTGAGATAATTAATTAACTTTAACTCTCATTCTTAAATCACGTGAATCGGTTAAAATGATCTTATATTAAAGATTAGAGGGAGTATTGATTAATTTTATGATGTATGTATATTAATATATTGATGTAAATTTCACTATCTTTATTTTTGGTCCCAAAAAAATGATAGGTTTATATGTTCACATTAAAATAACCAATTTTGAGGAAAAAGTTATACGGTTAGATATATTATTTGTTAACCGTATCTTTTTCGATCTAGTAATTTGTAACTTCACAAGACGTTTATGAGAGTTGATGTAGCTGTAAGCTATTTACAAGTTAGAAAACTATTTTATCACTACGCATTAATTTTGAATAAGGCTGTCCACTATAACCTTAAACCTGGTAAATTGGTCAGATCTTGGGGAAACCTGACTTATCTTAACCCGTAAAAATATTGCAACCCATGGTGAACAAGTTAAATCATGCTAGGCTAGTCAACCGGTTTGACCTTCCAAACCAACAGGGGCTCAACCCGCCCGACATGGGATGCTTAATTTTTTTCTAAATACATCTATATTTTTTTTGCGGCCCATGGAAGTTTTATCAAATCGCTACTGATACTATATAGTACTAGTAAATATTAAATTTTGTGGTTGTTTGACATTTTCATTTGTTCTCCGTTCCTCTCACCTTTAAATTGTGTGTTCACCTTTAACTATATACATCTGCGTGCATGGTGTGTGTAAGGTGAAATAGAAAAAAAAAAAAACACCAAAAATGGTGTGCATCCGTGTGTGTGTTCTTTCTCGTCATTCATTCGGCTCAACTTCAACCAGATCCAGATCCATGAACCTTTATTCCTTTTTTTCTGAGGTTGACTTTTAGATTGAAACTCGGCCAAGTCCATGATTGATAGCCACTCGGTTATGTGCTGAGTTTTTCCAAATTGGGTTGGGTCTCAGGCTCGAATTTATAATCGAAGGCATGTCCAAGCCAAGGGCATGTTCAAATCAGGCTCCAAGTTGGTGTTCAACGCGGTGCGACCGGCTTATATGCAGCCCTAATTTTGAATTGAGGCTTAACTTCCAAATATTATAAGTTGAAGACATTCCTAATTCAGATTTTAAAAAGATAAACTTGGAGTAGTTTAGGCCGAAATTAATGTGTAAATGTTAGCCCAAAATATGCTCTTGATAAACGCATTCAACACACTGCAGACAAACAGGTATATATATGAGTTTAATGTTTAGACTTGGTTAAAAGATCAAACTCGTAACTAAATTATAGTACCGCTTAACGAAGCTTATTTGTAAATTAGAAAAAAAAAAAAGAAGAGAAAGTGACTGGTAATTAAGGTGGGGGAATGTAGAAGAATCAATGTATTATAGATGTATATGGTATATGGAGGCACTTTAGGATGACGGGGACAAACGGGGAGGTGTCATAGTCGAACGAAAGGGCCGTGATGGAAGGTCAAACCCTACATGGGATTCCTCTCCCTATATATTGGGCTATCGTCACCTTTCCAAAGTGCTTGATGCTTACCTTTCCTCCATATTGGGTTTTAATTTGATATTACCTTTCCTTCATATACATGCACGTAGCTCTCTCCACGCAATTTGCTTATGGTCCTTCTAGCTTCCAGCTGCCACAACGGGTACGTACTTATCCCTTCAACGAACTACACACAAAAAACAAAAATCATAAATTAGTATATATCTACATCATTAGATCATAAATTAGTACAAAAAAATAAGTAGATAAAATGTGAAATTCCATCATTAATTACAATAGAGAAGATTAATTTCTTTGGTTTTCCCTTATGTGTGTACAAGTACTAAGATGGTGTTCGGTTGCAAGCATAAAAAAGGTTTCGTTTTTTATTTTAAAACAGAAAAAAACAACTATATAATATTATATTTTGTTATCATTATTTTATAACTAAAATATACAAATAATATTTATAAAATTATGTACTGATTTTTAATTTTATTTTATTATTATGCATACCAAAATCCTTAACTTGATTTCATAAATTAGCAAATGCGTACGTATGTCAAAGTTGATTTCATTAGAAAATCAAATCAAATTCTACATGAATTTGATTTTAAGTACTACTGTACGTGTCTTACTACTTTAAATTTAGAACAATCTACCTATTAACATATATTTGGTTTTAGTGTAAAAGGTTAGAGTTGTTTAAGTACGATATCTCGAGTTTAAAATCGTGTGAATATAAAAAAGGTCTTTAAAAAAACTCCTCTAAATAGGACCCAACTGTAACCTAATTTAAATTAGTTGGAGCCCAAGACTAGATACTAAACAATTATTAAAAAAATATCAGGACAATCTACTTGTCTCTTATGCTTGCTGAAACAGAAAATTGCAAACTTTAAAATTATATAATATATAAATTCTTATAGGTAATGGCCACTATGTAATATAGTTAGGGGTGTGCAAAACCAAATGCCGAATAAAATCAGATTGAATGTAGTCATATTTAGTTTGATTTATTCTATTATTAGGTTTGGTTCGGTTAATTTTTTTATAGAATTTTAGTTATATTGGTTCAATCTAGTTTTGATTTAAATCTAAGTAGACCAAATAGAACCGAACTTTTTTTTATAATTTTTTTTATTTTTATTAGCATTACCTATTTTCATTTTTTAGTGTTGGGATTTTTTAATTTAATAGATAATATTATATAATTCACTATATTAACTCTCAATTGACCCAATATTTAAAGTCCATTATTATTAAAGAAAACCTAAGATCTAAGTCATTATATAATTCATCAACGAGCCTTTGTTGCTTTCTTTTGTCTCTTCCTATCACCTAAAAAAAAAATTGAAACTTTGTTCTCTCCAATAGGGTATGCGTTTGGTTTTTTTAATGTTTTGAATCCTTTAGAAGTCATTTTGCTTCAACTAAAATTTTAAACCGAATTGTAAAAACTAAACTGAACCGAATTATTTTTGTTTGGTTTTACTAAGCATTATTCAGTTCTTAGATTGAACCAAACTGGAAAACTAAACAAACGCTTCTAAACAAAGGCAGACCTATACTGTTGGTGGGAGGGGTGTCGCCCCCTCATCAACCTCCTCCCCTTCTTTTTTTTTTTGATAGAATCCTCCTCCCCTTCTTTTATATGTATATAATATACACCACATACACATACAAAATAATATAATATATATACATTTGGCCCTCTTCCCCTATATAATATACACTACACACACATTAGATATATATAATATATATATATACACTATATATATAATTGATATATTTAAAGACAAATAAAATGTATATTTTATTTGTTTATTAAAATATATTTTTCTTAACTAATATTAACTTTTCATAAAAAGAAAATAATGACAATTAATATTTATATTGTACATGTTGATCCAATTTTTATGAATTTGAAATTGGTTATCATAAAAAATATTCTCATAAATATAGATTTGATTTTTGTTATTTAATTTACATATAATTGAAATTGAGAGTTGTTTAGGCATGTTAAACATATAAATTTTAAAGTATCTATGTATATTGATGTATTTTTATAAAATTTGATCATCTATCCTAATTTTTTGTTCAAATCATCAATGTACAACAAGATATGTAAATATATTGAAAATACAAGATTTTAATATATTTTTTATAAATTTTCTTAAAATTAATATATTACATATATGATTTCACTTTGTATACATATTCAATTTTTAAAATATTATATAATTATATATAATTTTCCATTTCATATTTTTAAGTTACAAAATCATTTCAAAAATTAATTATGTTATCATAATTAAAAAATTATATTAATAATACAATATATATATTATTTTTAAAAGCCCCCACAACATTGAAGCTGCGGCCGTCCCTGCCCCTAAATACAACGCGGAAAAAGAAAGAGATGACAAATTAAGAGAGCTGGTGTGGGAATCCGAAATTGGAGTCCAAGTGAAGAGAAGATATTCATACTCACTATCTGAATCAGATATTATTATTGTTGTCACCCACACACAATATCATCTTGAGATACGGCCACAACAAACAATCCATGGAATACGCGCCAAGTCGTCACTTTTTAGAAACATTAATTGATTGGTAGTCTATTAATAATTTTGTGCTCTTTTATTTTTATTTTTCATTTTATTATTTGGACGGATGATTGAGGCTGATTACGATGGAACAGTAGTTTCATAATTAAACATGTTGTATCATTTTGCAAAGTGTATGTATATATACAGTTGGTTTCATGGGCGCTGCTTCATCGGGCAGGGACCAGGAAGACCAATCCCGCCGTCCAATGATAATTCGCCTTCCACGTGCCTGGACACGTGTCATTCATGGCCCCCTTGTCACCTCGCCCTCTGCTTTCGTGTTCGTAGTAAGCGCCCGTTTAATTTGTCTTTTTATATAAAAGTATTTTTAAAATAATTACAATTTATAAAAATAAAATTTGGATAAAAGTAGAATAATTTACTAAAAGTTATTTGAATGAAAAAAAAATAATAGTTAAAAAATATAGTTATATTTTGATAAATAAAAATTAAACAGGCGCTAAATAGTAACGGAAACGTAACACAGATGGCTATATTGGGACGGTGACGTCCATGTCCACCTAATGTTTCAAGATTTTAATTTAATTTTTATAATAAATTATGTATTTTTTTTCAAATTCTATATTTCATCTTATTTATATTATAAAATATTTTATGAGATTTTAATTTATCCATAATAGATGTTATTATATATTCTTTCTGATCTTTAATATAAAATCTTTTTAACTGAATCACGCGGATTAAGAATTATAATTAAAACTAATTAACTACCTTAATTTCTTCAAAAATCCTAACATTTTTTCAAAACTACCAATATTTAATCTCTCTTTCTCTTTGAATATATTAAATAGGAACATTTTTTTTGAAAATGTATAATAAATACTACCTCGTATATTATAAAGGGTCTTATATTTAGGATCAAGGCAAAGGATCCTATATATAGGACCAGAGGGAGTAGTAATTTATCACTTTTATTTTTTATTTATTGTATTCTTAAATTATTAATATAATAATTTGTGCTATATTTAATAAAAAATAAAATTAATATAAATAAAATTAAAAATTTTAAATTTTTTACATAAATTTAAAAATGTAATAAAAATTTATTAGTATGTGTGAAAAAAATTTTAGCACATTGTAATTTTTTTTTATAAGGAAGAAAATATCCATGCATTCCTATCTTGTCATGCTAAATGTGCCGGTAGACTAACTCCTACAAAATTAGAATCCAGCGTACTATTTAATTATGTGTTTGTGAATTTTTTTTTTAAATTACGTTTCACCTCTAAACTCATGTTTTTTCTTAATTAAAATATCTAATATTTAGAACTTACCTTATTTCAATAGAGGATTTATTGGAATATAAAAAAACACTCATGTTTAATTAAGAATAATTTTATATTTTTTATATATATTATTAAAAATTAAATTTAAAATTAAAAAATTTAACTATCGACCAAGTGGACTTGCACTGCACATGACGTTGGTAACAAATCATATCATACATTTAATAAAATTATAAACATGTACTGTAGTGCAGCTCATGCAATGTCTTGACGCCACCTCATATTTAGTTTGATTAAAATAGTAAATAATGAAGGAGGAAGGGGCGAGGGGCGGTGGTTGAAAAGCACGTGATGTTGCCATTTTGAGGTAGATCTTTCCTTTGCTTTGCCGCTAAACGACGGATGCGTGTGAGCTCCCAATAAAAGATGAGGCCAGTCGACGGCCGACGCGTGGACGGAGTGACGCAATGCAGAGTTGGCAGGTTGGGCCACAGAGATCAGGGTTATGTGGTGAACAAGGCTCACATGTAGAGCTCATCGTTTTGCGGGACCCACAGCTGGTCGCTCTGGTTTGTACTCCCCTGTTCCATAGGATAAAACATTTTTGGATTGGATTAAGATTTTAAAATATAATTTATTTTAGGTTAAAATATATTTTTTATTTTTTTAATTTTGAGATAAGTTCTGTTTTAGTTCTTTAATTTTATTATATTTTATATTAATCTTTTAATTATTAACATATAATAAAAAATTTTATAATTCTTAATACGGTTAAATAAATTAATAAAAAATAATAATTTACAAAATCACATTATTAATATTATTATGTATTAATTAATATAAAAATTGTAACAAAAATTCCTTTAAGAATTAAATATTTATTACTTTAAAAATATGTCAATAGAAGAAGTTAAAGATTACAACCATAAAATCAAAAGTTTTATTTTTAGGTTTTAAATATTTATTTTAAGATATTAAAATATTTTTATTATAAAAAAATATTTATTTTTTATACTTTACATTCTCAAGTTAAAATTTTTAATTTTTCAACTTGTCTAAAATAAATAAAAACTATTCATTTTCATAAAATAATTTTAAACATTTTACCATAATATTTTAAAAATAATTTATTCTAAGCTTATAATTTTTAATGTCTTAAATTAACATATTTTTGAATTTTTTATTTTTCTAAGGTACTAATTATTTATTTTGAGCCTAAAAATGATAATTATAATTATTATATCAATTAATGTATCATAAAAATAATTACATGTATTTAAGTAAATTTTCTGTTAACTTGTTTAACGATGTTAAATTCAGGAAGTTTTTTACTGTATCTTTAAAATTAAAGAATTATAATGAAACTTTTAAAAGTTAAAGAACTAAAATAAAATCTATTTCAAAATTAAGTGATTAAATTTATATTTTCACTTTTATTTTATAAAGCATATAATTATTATTTAATTTTTATTTTTTATTTTCATCTTTTTTTTAATACTTAAAAGAGTTAGAGTGAAGAAAAATATATCTAAAATAAATTATACTTTAGTGATGATAATTTTGAATAATTGAGATAATTTTTGAAAAGATTAATAATTTTAACTAATTTTTTAGGTAAATATGAGATAAATAAATATAATTTATAATATAAAATAAGTAAAATAGTATTTATTTATTTTTGGTTGTGAGGGTTGCCTTGAGGGAGGTGGAAATGAAATTCAATTCCAATGGAGAGATTCATTGCATTGAGCATTGTGTTGGTTCCGATTAATGGGGTGAAATCTAATCAGTTAGGGCCCGTTTGGTTCTCCATTTTATAAAATTAAGTTAAGATAAATGAAGTTTATAAAAATGAAGTTTAGATAAAGTAAGTTTATTGGAAGTTGATATGTTTGGATATTCTTTTTGTAAAAGTAAGTTTGACAAAAAATCTGTTTGGATGATAGGGGTTAAAAGTACTTTTAGATGTATAATATAAAGTAAATTTGTTTCTCCTTTTTCAAAACCCACATTTTAGTAAAGGAAAAGTAACTTTTCCCCTCCTTTTCCAAAACCACAGTTTAACCCACTTTTCATTTTTCAAAAAGTTAGTTTGTGTTTCATTTGTATTTGGGCAAACACATTTTTTAGAAAACCATGGTTAAAAATCATGGTTATGTTTACAAAACAATGAACCAAACATACACTTATGGCCCGTTTGGTTCTCCGTTTTGTAAAATTAAGTTAAGATAAATGAAGTTTGTAAAAATGAAGTTTAGATAACGTAAATTTGTAAGTTTGTTGGAAGTTGTTATGTTTGGATATTCTTTTTGTAAAAGTAAGTTTGACAAAAAATCTGTTTGGATGATAAGGGTTAAAAGTACTTTTAGATGTATAATATAGAGTAAATTTGTTTCTCCTTTTTCAAAACTCACGTTTTGTCAAAGGGAAAGTAACTTTTCTCCTCCTTTTCCAAAATTACAGTTTAACCCAATTTTTATTTTTTAAAAAGTCAGTTTGCAAAACGTGGATGTTTGACCAAACACATCTTTTAAAAAATCATGGTTAAAAATCATGGTTACACTTACAAAACGTGAAAGCAAACATGCTATTAGTGGTTGCCGCAACAACCTCTGATCTCACAAAGTTGGGATCTGACATCTGACTGTGATCTGGAAAAATTGGGGAAATCATATCATATAGATAATGGTAGTTTGTGTAATATATATAAAACTTTTATTGATTTTAATACTACAATTTAATCTAGATTTAAATTTAAATTTATATTAATTAATTAAATTTGTGTCCACATCAATGCACTCTAAGTATAAGTAAAATACTGTCACCTTCTCTTTCTTTCGAAAACATAAACAATTTTTTTCTAAATTAAAGGTTATATTATAAAGATCTCTTTCCTATTTTCAATATTTTATTTCCATTTACATAATAGTTAATAAATCATTAACTCATTAAATTTAACCTTTTTATTTATCAAAATATCCCTCCTTAGCATAAATAAATTTAGGAATGTTTTTAACACATTTTTTTGTTTTACATTTTAATTTTTAACTAAAATGAATTTGTCCATTTATATTAAGTTTGAGATAAGTTGTATTAGCCAAGGTTTATAATCGGTACATCTTACTTCTATTTTATATTTTATTTATATTAATTGATTTCACATATTTTTATTTTATTAATATTTAATTTAATATTTTTAAATGTATTTATATAAATATTACTATAATTAATTATTTAAAATTATTTAATAAACCTTTTAGATATTTAATGTGAAATCATTAGGAAATATTATCATCTACAAGAAATGCTATCTAACTATTTTTTTCAATATGACTTTTATATAGTATAATCTTAAGCTAAAAGTAAAATGCATTGCAATTGTACCAGATATTTGAATCCACATCCCATTCTAATATTTCATAATTTTTTATATTATTTTTATCTAACTAAACATGCAAATAGAATAAAATTCAGACTTTTTTTTTTATATTGAACTAATTATTCCATCTATTCACATCAGAATTCCTTTTTTTTTTTTAATTTTATACCTAACACTCCTGGATATCAAGTTAGCGCATGTTTGGTTTATCTTTTTTAAAATCAAACCATAATTTTCAATCATAATTTTCTAAGAAGATGTATTTGGTTAAATACAAACTATCTTTTTGAAAAATAAAAAATGGATTAAACTATAATTTTGGAAAATAAGGAAAATAGTTACTTTTCCATTAGTAAAACTATGGTTTTGGAAAATGAGATAATACTTACTTTATATTATATATCTAAAAATACTTTTAACTTTTATCATCCAAATAGGTTTTTGGTCAAATTATAATTTTATAAAAAAAATATCTAAACATAACAACTTACAAAAATTTTATTTTTATCAGATTTTATTTTTATAAACTTTATTTATTGTAAGTTACTTTTATATAACTGAATATCAAATGAGCCCTATAACATTTGTGTCTATTTATGTAAAATTAACAAACAAAAACATAGTGTATCCAAACTCCAAAGTCTCTCACGCGGACTTGAATTCCCTGTAGTGTCTTCCTCTCTCAATTGTTGAAGTGTAGTGTATTGAAAGGAGATAAATTATTATACATACCAAAAATAAAAATAACATAAATACCTTAATTTTTATACTACACTGGAGTAATTTAGGGAATAGGCACAGCAAGAAATCTAAATCCCTCTCGCACACTTTATTTGTTCCACCTTCACAAATGCCTCATGAATTTTATTAGAACCTGCATTAGCATTGTCAAAATATCTAAGCATCCAATATCAAATAATGCTACAATTTGATTGTAATACCTGTGACACTTAAAAATATCATCCTTTTCTTCTCTAAGCAATCCCAAAGATGCAAGAACATTAATTAATTATATCATATTCCTCCGATCCTATATATAGAATCTTTTATCTTGGTCCTAAATATAAGATCCTTTACAATATAAAATGTAGTATTTATTATACATTTCTAAAAAATGCCCATATTTAATGTATCCAAAGAAAAAGAGAAAAATATTAAATAAGGGTAGTTTTGAAAAAATATTAGAATTTTTGAAAAATTATAGAATTTTTGAAAAAATTAAAGTAGTTAATTAGTTTTAACTTTAATTCTTAATTTACGTAATTTGGTTAAAATAATCTTATATTAAGAATAAAATGAAATAATAATTACAATGATATTATACCTCACACCTCGGGTGGGCTTGTTATAACACAATCAATGATAAGATCGGTTATAGTTACAAATGCTGATAGTGTCAACTTGATTAATCTTGTCGGGAACCAAATTAGTGTCCACAGCCTTTTAATTACACACACTCGAATAAACATGGGCTTTGTTGAAGCCAAAAAAGCTTACGATTATTTGAAAAATCGTAAACAAAAGTGAGGCGAGAATGGTAGAATGGTTTTAGTGGGCGGCTATATAAATAATTGTCTAGAAATGTGTGATTTAAAAAAAAGTTACTTTCCTTTTCTTGGTGATCCAATAGCAAGTGATTTACTTAGAAAGCTAGTAGTGGCACAGCCTGTAGATTAAGGTACGTTTGTTTTAATTATATGAGAGTAATATAATATAATGAAATGAAAAAGTAATTATATGTGAATTTATTTTGTATGATATAAATAATGATATAATGATATTAATTTTTTATATTAAAAAAATAAGAATAAAAGTGAAATAATTTTATTGTCCTTAGTTTTAGAAGTGAATTTGTCAACATTTATTTTTATAAGGGTATTAATGTCTTTTTGTATCTCATTACACCTATGTAAAGATCTTTATATGTAAAATATTATGTAATCCGGATCACCTCTATAAGATCACCTAAGTAATCCTGATCATATATGAAATGTTCAACTAAACACTCAAAACTCAAATAATGTGAAACCTATTACTTTTACATGGGGTCATAAATGAACGAACTAAGAGTCAACATCATCACAATGCAAGAATACGAGAGATGTGAATCATTGGAAAGTGAGGACAAATGGAAATACAAAATGAGAAGCAATGGCAACAACAATTTTTATCTTAATCGGTATTAAAAAGCCACCATCACCAATGTGCTTCATTTTAATGATATGGTTTCAAGTTTCAGTCTTAATAACTATAAACATACTTTAATCGCCATTTCAAGTGGGTAGAATATAAGGATGTACTCTGTCCTATCTTTAATATAAGTCATTTTTAACTATCTTACCATAACCAAGAAAAATTTATTATATCCTTAAAATTATCTTAAAAATAATATAGTTTCCATCTTTACCATATAATAAATACCACAAATTTAAATAATTCATTTTCTTTATCATAATTAAATAAAGATATTTTTGAAATAAAATAATTAATGTTTCAAAAATTTATGGGAGGTGGCTTACATATAGGACCACAAAAAATTTATAGAATGCGACTTATAAAAAGGAACGGAGGGAGTAAAAAAGTCCCTTTGTTTTTATCTAAGGTATTAAAAATTGAATCGGCCATTAAATCAGTTGAGACACCGGTTCAAGATTTAATGGTCGGATCAGGTTGAACCAGTTGTGAATAAATTGATATATGTTAAATAATATGGATGAAAAATACAAAAAAATAATTATCCATAATCATAAAATTAATATTCAATCTAGGATAAAAAGTAAATTTAATAAATTTTAATTTTGTATATCATATAGAAAATTAAAAATATTATTAATAAATTTTACAACTTAATATTAAAATCTAAATAACTTTGTATAATTATATTTTAAATTTAAAATATTCAATTAATATTTCTTTTTCATATGATTTATTAAGTAAATTTATCATTGTTAATAATTATATATTATAATAATACTTATATAATATTATAATATAAAAAAATTTATACAAAAAATAATACTACTTAATATTGAAAATAATTTTATTTTATCTTTAAAATAAAAAATATTTAAAAAATTAAAAAAAAAAGAAGTTGGACCGATTCAAATTGATTTTGTACCGATTCTTAATTGGTTTCTACCAGTTTTATATTGACTCGTACCAGTTTTGAAATTATCTGATTTTTATCTATGACTGGACCGAGCCAGACACCGATTCCTGAACTATCTCATCCAATTTTTAATATATTAGTATTTATTAGCAAAAGCACGATAGGGGATACTTTTTTTTTTTATATACAGCTAAGTACCTATTATTAATTTTTCTAGAAAAAATTACTTCATTTTTATTGAAGAATTTGATAACAATTGCCTAAAGAATTTAGCCAGGTTAAACCTTAAAAATATTTTGATTAGATGCAAGAATCGGCATTAGAGACCTGTGTTGAGTGACTAGCGCTGTTGCTTTAATTCCCAACCATCATTTTCCCAAATAATAGAAAATCGTTGAGAATATTGATTACGTTAACTCAGGTTGGTTTGTAAATTCACAATAAAGAATTTTTTATATAAACATTTTAAATTTATTTATATTTACTTGGATAAAAAATTAAATATTTTATGTTATAAGGATAAATTAAAAATTTTAAATTATTTTAGTATAAATTTTAATTAACAAAAAAATTTATTACAAAATCTTTAATAGAATATTATTAACGATGTTCAAATTTGGATTAAATTATATGTTTTAAAAATAGAAAGGAAATCCTTGTTATAGTAATTTAGTTATATACTATAACAAAATAAAATGTAAATTGTACTATTCATTTATAATATCTATATGGCTTTTATTTTTTATTTAAATATATTCGATATTAGGTAACAATTTTCTTTGAATATAACTGATTTTAATTGCGATATTTTGAATTTCAAATAACAAAATTAGTAAACCAGTTGTTTTCTTTGCATAAACGTCTTGAAATTTTTATTAATTATTTAATATTTAATCACATCAAAAATATTTTGCAATTATATTGATACCATATCAATAAAGGCCAAAGTTTTTAATGGCTGAAATTGCGTCCTTGCATCAAAAGTCAATTTTTTCATACTACAAAATTGAATAATTTGTGAATTAGTTACTTGGAATTTAATAAAAAAATTTAGAATTACATATTTTATTATGTACTTCAACTAAACTCATATTTAATTTGATGTTTGAGATTTAATCAATTCTTACTAAATAATTTTTCATATAATTTTTACTAAAATTTTGATATCTTAAATTAATTGAATGATTTTTAAAATATTTATAGTATAATGCAAGAAATTTTCAACATCAAGTATTTTTTATTTAAGTTAAAAATTTTAAGTGAACATTAACCGAAGTTAGAATGGTTTTAGAATTCAATTTGATTATGTAAAATTTAAATATTTTTGACACTTTTAAAATAGCATAATAAAATTTCATATCAATTGCGTAATTTCTAAATTAGTTATATCATTGTAAATGAGGGTCACGTGTCATACTTTTTAAGAAATATATTCTTCGGAAAAGTTAATTTTTCAAAAAAGTTTGTGCATATTTTACTTGTTTAATCTTTTATTTTGATCTAAAATATAAGAAAAAAAACTATTTTACAAGTACCATAGGATTAATTGAAGTTAGTTAGTCTTATTTAATTTGTAGTGAAATATGCTGTTTTTTTTTAAACTACCCTCAATTAATTGTCTTTTTTACACTAATTTAGAGATTTAGTATAAAATATTATTTATTATATATGTAAAAAATTAGAAATAAATATTTCTTTATATCAAATATACTTGTGCATTTCTGATTAAAAATATACTCGTATATCATGTCTATCATGTGTATTGCTAGTTATATAATAATAGTGTCTACCCATGCAAAATTATAATGCAACAACAACTTAAGTATAAAGAAAAAACGAAAACAGTAAAAGGACAGTCCTTCTGCATAAGAGGTAATGATGATCTTATATTGATATATTAATTATATAATATTAATAATAATTTTTTAAACAGAAGAAAAAAGCAAGGAGAAATAATCTTCTCTCAATTGATGCACTAGTTATTCACACAACTTTTGTGTTACTGTGAAGTATGTCTAATCCATATTATTAATATCAATATAAATTATAACATTTTTATAAAGTTATACTATTTATAAGTTACATAGAATGTAACAATTTTTTTTATTAACATTAACAATGCAACATGAATGCACACTAAAAAATATATAGTTTTATTGTATTTTTAAAATTTAAGTATACTTTTTGTAAAAACAATATGCAAAATAAAACTAGAATTTTATCAATTTAACTAATAATAAATTAAATAATTTTTAAAAATATTTATGGACAAGTGCATTTCTCATCGCCCTGTCAACTTAGAATCCTCAATGCATTGCATGCCCTTTGCTAAACTCAATTTGGAAATAAACAATATCACATTTGGTCGGTCAATATCTCATTTCAAGCGCGGTCATTTTCAAAATGGACTAAAGAAATTTTTGGTAAAAAAAAAAAAGAAGATCTGTGGGCTTGTAATTTGTATAATATGAATAACCGTTTGCTGGTACGAATGATGAGAACGCGCGCGCGCCCCCCCCCCCCCACACACATATATATATATGAAATTGAAAATACTTATATGCTGATGTGATGTGATGTTGTGAGCCATGGACTGCAAATTGGCGGCCCAAGCCCAACGGTACTCAACTAATGGCATCTGTGACGTAAAACATCCTCTTGGAACCTAACTATGCCGATTGGGGTTTAGACTTGGTGGGGTTTCTTTTTTATTAAGATTTGGTAAGAAAATATTTGAATTTGATATTTCTCCTCTTAGCATATAAAAAAGGAAAAAGTATTTCTAAAAATTATGAGTATCTTTATTACTGCTATCCTCGATTTTTCAATGATGATAATTCCCCTCATGACATAGAAATTTGTATTCCTTACTTGATCTGTGTTATATTTAATTAAAATTTAATTTTAAACAATCCAAAAGTATTTTTACATCTTGAGAATGTGAATGTCATCAAGAAAACTAATTTCCAATACAAATCCAGGTAATTGAATGGGGAGCAACTTGGACCTTATTTTTATGACAAAAATGAATTACCACAGATAATGGGCTGGACTAAGGCCCATAAATCGTGGAACTTAATAAATTCCTAAGGTCTGGCCCATGCAATTTGGAGTCCAAACAAGGGCCTGAAAGGGTAGTAGCAAAAACACTACGCTCTCGGATTCAGTGCCTCCAACGGTCAAATGCTCCGGAAGCAAAACGAGGGCGTTTTTGTCCCTACAAGGGGGAAAAAAACCATTTAAAAGATTCAAAAAATTAGGAAAAATTCGGGAATACATATATATTTTGGTTATTTTTCCCTCCGTTTCGATTTCTGTCCATCAACTCCAAAACCTAGCTGGTTGGTTGGCCAGGGTTGTTGTCCAGTCCTGCAAATTCAGGTAGTGCTTCCAAGTTTCCTTCTTTCTTTTAGCCAAGAGGATAGAAAATGCAGTGTTTTCGTGAACAATGGGGAATTTTCGCAATGCATTTTGATATTGGTCAATTCCTTCACGTCTTCTAGTTTTCCCTGTACCGTATTGCTGTTGGAGAATGGATCAGAAAATATTGGATGAAGGTGGACAAAAAGTTTTGAATTTTAAGTGTGCGAAGATCCTTCATGGAGTTGATAAATCTATCGCGTGTCGTACTTCTAAGAAGACTAGTGGGCCCTTACCTACCAAATCCAAGGAGGGAACCATCCAGCTTCCAGAAACGTGAGTTCCCGATTTGGGTGAATTGCATCAAAGTTTTGCTATAGGAAGCAATTGTTTTTTTTTCATCGTAATATGTGATTGAAGTGTATTTTTTTTTTGAGATTCCAGATACAAGGTTTTAGCAGATTTATTTGACCACATGAGTTGTTCACTGAGGTTACTTCGTCTCTGTAAAAAATCTACAACTTTTCGAAACATTTGCACCCAGGTTGAAGTTCTTACTAAAAGGTAATTGAAACTTTTGCTGTTATTTGGGTTATACTTCTCTTCTCGTGCTTCATTTTATTTTTCTATATCCCTGAGATAATTAATGGATCCAATTGAAGGGTTTGGGTTTTATCCTGTCCCATAGTTCTCTCTCAAACTTCAGTTCTCACTTTTATTGGGATGGAATTACTGATACTGCTATTTTCCCTTTGCAGAAAATTCTCGTACATGCATCTTGCGCAGATAAAGTATGTACTTCCTGAAGCCATACATATAGAGAAGGTATTAGTACATGACACTAGAAACTTGTGTATGAAGCCTGATTTGAAGATCACCTTGGAATATGAGGTTGTGGTAGGACACGCTAGTGAATCAACTTATATGGCTTTTCGGCAACTTTTTGGTTCTAGGCTACTAGACTTCTTCAATGCGCATCCTGAGGTATGACTCGATATTGTACTGTTATTGTTTATTGTGTTTGTTGTGTATAAAGCTGTTATGACAACCTTAGCAATAGTTTGGAATCATTCTGGAGCTCAAACCTATCATGGTGGCTTTTGTGTAAGGGAAAGGGAATATCTTTCCTATGTTTAGCCAAGTGAGCCATAAGTTTTAAATACACACCTAGAGAGTTTTGCTCCTTTGGTTTTACCAAAACTATGATAGCTCTGCTGGTATGTTGATTATCTTTCTATATATTGTGAGTTTTGGGTGTGATTTCCATTTGGTATGTGAAAATACCTTGTGGAAGTTTTCTACATGAGCTATTCCTTATGTATGAATTCAGTTTTTATTTGGATAGAATAAATTTGAGTGTTGATGATTCAAAATAAGTTGATCAATCGTGTTTGAAATTGTTCTTTACTTCCTTTGTGGACAAGGATACTTATATTCCAGAAGCTACACTGCCAGAGCCTTTTCAACAAAGAACTCATAGCTTGATTTGTGAGGATTTGCCTGTGGATCCTTTAACAATACTCCCATCGTCAACTTCCAATCAAAATCAACTGTCATTACAGGAATGCAGGCCGTATGCTTTTAAAAGGCATTTCTCAAGTAAGAATGTTGTAGCAGAGACTGAAAAGAATGTTGCAGAAAGTCAAACTGCTCAGTCACATCATTCATCTGATCACTTGGATAATGAAGGTGGTGAAAGTGACAATAAATGGCAGAAGAAATGTTCTACTTCATGTTTAATATCTGATAAGAATAATCAGGATACAAAAAAGGGTCAGCAGGATGAATCATGTTCTATGGGTTTCCAACCTAGTATTGTTAATACACCAGCACGTCTGATTTGCTCTCCACAGTCTGTTAGTTTTGCTAGTTATGAAAGCCCTCATCTCAAGATTGCCTCTTCCACGGATATCTTAATGACCGAGACACCTGCTCAGTCAGCACCTACAATATTGGTGCCTAGTTCTGATGTTAAACCTCGGATTATGACCACCCAAAGTTCAATTTCATGCAGTAAGCATGTAAAAAGAGTTCTTTTTTCACATGAAGGTGATTATGATGCAGACAAGTTAGAATCAAGTGGAGATACTCATGATAACATCCCTGAAGCTAGTAGAGGATGTACTGAGAGCTTTGATGTTTCTAATTCTATTGCACTATCCCAGAAGGTATGCTTTCTGACCCCTGATTCTTCTAGTTATGATGTGTTTCTGAAAGTCTTTTGTAATTCCGTGTCTATGCTTCTTGCTTTTGTATACAACAGAGAACTTGTAAATAAAACATTTTTTTATTGTTGTAGACTTTACTTTGTGGATATTATTGAACTAGCATGTATTCCTTTTTTCGTATTGTTTATTTATGCTAGTGTTTTTTCATTTTGGATCTTGATCTCAGTTCATCTTAATCCAGTCCAACTATTACCTTGTTCATTGAATTTAAAGAATTAAATAGAGTTACAAATTCAAGTTGGCGTGAGTGGTAAAGGCTCTCATCTTTTAAGCAAGTGGTTGGGAATTTGATTCCCAACTCTTATGTATGGAGCAAATTTAGTTGGGAGAGGTCTACCCTTTAATCATAGTATCTTGAGGGAGATTAGTTATTACTGCCGGCGAAGGATACTTATAGTCTGCAACCAAAAAAAAAAAAGAATAAAGCATAGTTTGAGTATTGTTTTGATTTTATCATTTTTATACTATAACAAGAGTGAGGCACTCACTAAACATGCGTGCATGAAAACATCTTAATTTTTCTTTAAATATATAGAAAATGAAGAGTGGAGTAGTGAGAGAAGTAAGAAAGCAGGAATAATAAATGGGGCAGCTATGTAATTTAGTTTTTGTTATTTTCTTTTATTACAGTGGAATTATTTTTTATAATATTCCATATATATTCAAATTGAATCTGGGCATTTTTGGGGGGGAACTCTCAGGATCAAAAGAGCACTTTTGATAGCAACTTTATCCGAACTATTTCTTATGTTGTGCTGTTGCATGTTAATAATACTTGTGTATATTATTCTCAAATAACCTTTTTGGGGGAGGAAGTGGGCCCAAAGGCCCCCTTATTTTTTCAATCTAATTACTAAAATCTGCATGCATCTCCATTATATTCATCTTTGCATTGATACATTTTGAAATTTGAATAACGCAGTGAGTTTAAATTAAACTTTGATGTACTACTTGTTCATGATTTGATAAAGTTTAATGCTCTTTTGCCCTGAATAGTTCTTTTCTTTTATTTTTCTTGTGAGTGTTACATCTCTTTTAAGAGTTATTTGTGGTATCATGTGCTATGCTTTTCATATTATTGTCAATTGGATTTATGACCTTAATGTTCTCAAATTTGGTTTCTCATTACAGGTGGCAGAGAGCCTCGATCGTTCTCATGAAAATACAGATCAGACTCAAGGTGGTTCAGCAACATGGCAGCAGAAGCCTTCATCGTTGCTTGGCCTAGTTGATGTGATATATTCTATTTTTGGTTCTGTCAAATGCTCTCCAATCACAAAAGAGGAGCTCCTGCACAAGATAATAATGAACAATTTAGATTTTGTTGAGATAAGTATGTATTGATTGTGACAATAGCACAAGTAGTTTCTAATTGCATGTTATTGTTATAAGTATGATGAGTGACTAACAAATTCAGTCCTCTCCAGGAGAAGCTGAAGAACAGATTAATTTTCTTGAAAAGGTGGTGCCAGATTGGATCTTTAGGAAGGTGGACACTAGTGGAGATATTATGTACTGGTGAGTCTCTTAATTTGCATGTTGCAAATGTGAAAGCTGAGTGGATTTGATCATGGTCATATGCCAAAGTATCAATTTTTAACTGTGAATATAAATTTATAACCATGAAATTCAGTTTTGAGTAAATGAAATAATAAATTTTTTTGTGTTGGTTTTGTTAATTCAGTATGTTCTTGTGCATGCAAATGGGTATGCTCGTATGAATCATGTGATGTGTAAAACACCCACAGGGTAATTTTAAAATAGTAGTGATAGGACTTGGAATGTGGATATCATTAGAAGTACATTTCTTTGTTTAGAAAAAAGATAATTGCTGATGTCTTTTTCTGGGAACATTCTCAATTAGAATTCTTTTGTTCAAATTTGAATTGTAATAATTACCTGACAATGAAGTCTTCACAAGATTCTTAATATAATTCAAACAATTGTGAGATGCCATGCCGCACAAGATGACTACTCAGTCTACTTGTTACATGAAAAATAGAGTAATTCTGTTTTTGCACCCACACAAAACCTAGCTTTAGCACAGTTTTATGTTATTAAATTTTTGGATAAATTACACATCCTTAAGATACGTCAAAATTTCTCCATCTCTTCCTTGTTTTGACAAGTTACATTCTCCTCTCTTGAAATATAAAGTTGTGTTGTCTGTATGAAGGTGGTTGATGATGATAGGATGGGTGTTGTAAGATCTAGGCAAGGTCTAGGCACATGTAATCTTGTTTTGTTGCCCATTTTCAATATAGCTCAAAATAAAATAGGCAATTTCTAAACTAAATTGAATTTATGATTTTTAATGCAAGATAAATAATATTGAAATAAAAATGTAAGAAAACATCTAATAAGTTATATTATCGGTAAAAAATAATATTGTCCTTATTTTTTTTCTGCTTCATAGGAGGGTTGTGTGTTTTAAAAATTTCTTCGTGGCGGAGTAATTTACCTAGTAGTTTGTGACAGACTTTATTGTGGAAGTAGTCGTCTTTTTTTTTTTTTTCAGTAATCATTTTTCAGCTTACTAATTCTGTAGCACAGTTTTATATTAGAAAAGCTTCATCGAATTCTGATAATCAAAAGCTGGTTTATATATATATATATAAACCAAATCTGGTTTTATATAACAGCTTGCGTGTGTGAAAGAAATTATTCTTCACTCCAGTTTATCTATCAGTGCAAGTTCCCCCCCCCCCCCCCCAACACAAACACAAAAAAAAAAAAAAGAAAGAAAGAAAATCTATATTGATGAAAAGTAGGCTACCAAGAAATTTGGTTTTAACTTTTAACATAATTATTTGTTAGTTGTTCTTTTAAAATAATAATGTGAAAAGTTAAAACCAAATTTCTTATAGGTAGTAGCCTACTTCTCATCAATATGGCTAATGTTGTTGTTGTTCTTTTAAATTTTAGGCATTACATCTCTTGTCAATGAGCTGATCTCTCTCTCTATGGGGATTTCGCAGTATCAAGAAAGGGTCAGATTTGGAGACCGTTCGATCAAAGCTATCCAGCACTAGCATATCTACTTTATGAGTGAAGGGCTTTTGTTGGATTGGTATGGCTTATAATCTCATATGGAATTATGGAAAATCCAAAATTGTCGCCTTCTTGGAGTTGTGCTAAGTGTTACAATGCAAATGGATTATTTACGTGAAAAGAGGCTATGACTTATGAGGAGAGTACAAGAGGATTTTTTTTTTTTGATGAAAGAGTACAAGAGGATTTGAAGCACGAGTAATAATACTCAACCCATTCAAGAGAAAATTGATATTTTTTATTATTTGGTTTAACAAATTTGAGTGAAGGGGAATTTTACCTTCTTAGTGCTCAATTGCGGATATATAATGAAAAAATTTCAATTAGGTGTTTAGGCCCATGCAAGAAATTTCAATTGTGGATGAAGCTTTTCTAATATAAAATTTCAATTTCAATTTCTTGTGTTTAGGCCCAGGAGATTGAGTAGTTTCTCGGACTTGACATGTCATTTTTTTTATTTTTTATTTTTAGTCAAAAGAATAAAATAAGAATTGCAAAAAATAAAACTTTTATTCAAGTCTTTACTATATGAACTCTAAAAGAAGTAAAATTTTTATATAAGCACTTATGATTTTTCTTAAAAAAATTGTAGTACAAAGTTCAATTAAACTAAATTAATTAATATATGTATGAAACGGAGGGAACTAAATTGATTAATATAACCGACTCAATCATATTCCTTCCTTAACTCAGTTTTATTAATATTCCTTCCTTAACTCAGTTTTATTAATTTTTATGAAACATAAAAAGTTTTTTTTTAAAAGAGGTGAGGAACTATAATTTTTTTAAAAAAATCATGTGACTTTGTTTTTCGTAAAGGTTATGTTATTATTTTATCACGTTTTAAAAAAGAACGATCGACTTTGGGCCATGAGAAAAGTTAAAATGATAAGTTTAATTGATTTAGGAGATATTTGGTTTACATTTTTTTAAATTAAATTGTATTTTTTAATTATTATTATTTTTTATTTAAATAATTTTTTAGTAAATTTTTTTTATTTTTATTCAAATTTTTCTTTTTATAAATTATAGTTATTTTAAAAATATTTTTATAAAAATATAAATAAAAATCAATCACTCAAAACAAAAAAAAGTATTCAATGTCATCTCTCAGTTATCCAAAAGAACAATATCATCTCTCAGCTTGTCAAATCGACTTTTCCTACTCACTAATGAAATTCATATCCCATCCCGGTAAATATATAGTGGAGTATCTCCATGTCAATCAAAAACGTACTACCGAGTATTTTACCAAAATAAAAAAAAAGTTGAGCATTGACCAATGACCACATGGGGTATATACGGATAAGGTTATAAATAATCCAAATCGATTTATTATACGATCAGTGTTTAGCTTTTCACAATTCCCCACCATCCCAGTTGTTTCCGCAAAAGGTAAAGTAAGGCGGAGCTTCGTGGAAGTTGGTTCCTTCAATAATTATTAATTACTGCAAATTGCAAGTCCACCTTCCTGTCTTCCCAGTCCTTTCATATCTTCTCCGTGTCTTCCTTCTGTAAGATTAGCTTCGCACGGCATTCCTGTTCAGATGAGATGACCTTCAGTTGTTCCATCTCACGTCAACCCTTCACTCTTTCCATTCCTGCTGTGAGCTCTTTTCTTGCTTAATACTACGCGTCTGCCATTTTTAAGCTCTGAGTCTGGGCAGTTTAGCTAGGCACGACGTTGATCTCATGGCACGGCCATCATCTTCCTCTGCTGTGAGTTACAGATGGTCTTATGACGTGTTTCTTAGTTTTCGAGGTGAAGATACTCGTTTAGGTTTTGTGGGTCATCTCTTTGATGCTCTGCGTCAAAGGGGAATCCGTGCCTTCATTGATGATGAATCCATCAAGGGTGGCGAAGAAATCCCACTATTTCTCTTCCAAGCCATACGAGAATCCAGGATAGCCATTGTAGTTTTCTCCGAAAACTATGCGTCCTCAACATTTTGTCTGGATGAACTTGCGAAGATTCTGGAATGCTTCAAAGAAGAAGGTCGATTGGTTTATCCAGTATTTTATTATGTTGATCCATCGGAGCTGCGACATCAAAAAGGGAGTTATGGAGAAGCTTTGGCTCTGCTGGAGAACAGATTCAAGGACAACAAACTAAAGGTGGAAAAATGGAGATTGGCTTTGTCCCAAGCAGCTGACTTAAAAGGGTGGCACCTCAAACCCAGGTAATTCCTCACCCTTTTACTTGTTACTTCCCTTCTTCATACTTATATTTAACCAAATGGGCAAAGTTACTATTAATTATGATCGGGATTTTAGTATTGCATAATTTCCATATACATTGCGCATAATACGAGATGGATGTAAGAATGAATATATGCACACACACATATTATGTATGTATTGTTTTCATGCTTTAAATCAAGATTAAAGGAATAATTTTTTAGAATAATTTTGAATGTTAAAGAGCATTAGAAAACAAGTGTTTTATTTTAATCATTCAAACTAACTTAGAAACAATAACCAAACCGGCCTGATATGTGCAACTGCTATAAACAATTAGCAAGGACACTATTAATTTAAGTAGTTATTTTAATAACTATACATGTCTGTACTAGTGATTATATTTTTCATTATAATGATTTAATTCTTATTAAATGTAATCGAATTAAAAAGTATAATATTTTAAACTTATTATATTCTCACAACATATCTATATTTAATTATTTGTGTCAGCAATGTGTTTAATTCTTGCTATGAGGAATAGGGAGGGCGAGCTAGTTTTTTATTTCTAAAAATGGCATATCATAATTTTTTGGTAAAAATTTACTTTTGGTACCTTAATTTTGAGTCGTTTGTTTGATCATTTAGTTTTATTAAGTTAATTTTATTGTAGTACTGTTTGTTTTCCTTGTTGTGTGCACTACTTGATAGGATAAGATTAATTCCTTTTGAGACGTATAGGTTATTGAAGTAGTTTTTTTATAATTTTTTTTTACTTTTAAAATGGAGAAATTTTTTTCCTAATTTTAACACCATTAAATTAATTAATAGAAAAGTCTTATTTTTTCCCCAAATTTTAAAGTCTTAAAATAAAAAATAAATAATAAAGTTCAATTGAATCTTTTGGTCTAGTAATTTTTACTAACTATTTACATAAAGATGCAGAGAAGCCAGACAGTGCAATTTATGTTTTTTTTTTTAAAGGTTATGGCTATTTATTTTAGGATTTTAAAATTATTTTAATGATAATTATAGTATTTTTTTTGCCAATGGTTATAATTATAAGATTATTAAATATATAATAATATTATTAATAAGTTGTCTTTAGGATATGTCATGTCATTATTTTTTGTTAATTTATTTAACAGTATTACTGATTAAGTTTTCAACTATATTCTAAAAATTAAAGGATTAGTATGACATTTAAAAAAAAATAAAGGATCAAAATGAACTTGCCTCATAAAGGATAAAACGTATCCTTTTGCCTAATTTTTAATTTGACCGAAAGTTAACTTCTTATCAATTGACCAGGATTGTAAAAGAACAAGAGTACATTGGAAATGACATAACCTATCTCTTCTCACACTTTTGCTTGTTATTATTATTTTTATATTATTTGGGATTATTTTTCTGATGATATTTTTCTAATAACTGGAATTGAGTTTAAAATTAAGGTATTTTACATTTAAAATCTTCACAACACACTTGCATATTTAATTATTTAAATGAGGAATGAAACTTTCTCTTAGCTGGAGGAATAGGGAAGCCAACAAAGTTTTTATTTCTAAAACTGTATCATACCTTCAAGTTTGACTAAAACTGCGCCTTTTATAAATTGGTCAGGATTGCGAAAGAACAAGAATGTATTGCAAAGATCATCAGTGAAGTCTCTGCTAGGATCACTCATGATCATTTGCACGTTACTCAATATGCAGTTGGACTTGTGTCTCGGGTGAAGGAAGTAATCTCACTTTTAGATCTCTGGTGTACTAGGGAAGTTAAAATGGTGGGAATTAGGGGAGCTGGTGGAATAGGTAAGTCAACAATTGCAAGAGCCGTTTATAATTCGATTGCTGATCATTTTGAGGGCTTATGTTTTCTTCCTAATATAAGAGAGAAGTCAAAAATGCCAAATGGTTTGTCACATCTTCAAGAAATATTACTCTCCAAATTAGTCATGGAGAAGGATTGCAAATTCCGTGATTTTTATGAAGGAATACCAATAATGAAACATAGGCTTAGCCAGAAGAGAATTCTTTTGATTCTCGATGATGTTGATGAAATGAAACAGTTAGAAGCACTTGCTGGGAGTTGTGATTGGTTTGGTTCTGGAAGTAGAATCATCATCACCACAAGGAATAAACAATTGCTAGTAAGTCATGATGTTAAAAACATTTATGATGTCAGGGAATTAAATGACAAGGAATCACTTCAATTGCTTAGTTGGCATGCCTTTAAAAAGGAGAATGTGGAGTCCAACTTCATAGAGGTTTCTCATCGTGCAATCTTTTATTCTTGTGGCTTTTCGTTAGCTTTAGAAGTGATTGGTTCTAACTTATGTGGTAAAGGAGTCGATCAATGGCACATTGCATTGGATCAATTTGAAAGAATTCCAGAAGAAAGAATTTTGAAATCTCTCAAAATAAGCTATAATTCTTTAGGGCAGTTTGAGAAAAAAATTTTCCTAGACTTGGCTTGTTTTTTCAAAGGTGAGAAACTAGGAGATGTCAAGGGTAAGTTGTCATGTTTACATGGAATCCAGCCAGAATATGCTATTGAAGTGTTGATTGATAAATCCCTCATAAAGATTGAAGGAAGTCATATTACAATGCATGACTTGATAGAAGATATGGGTAAAGAGATTGTTCAACAAGAATCACCATATGAGCCTGGTAAACGCAGTAGGTTATGGTTCTATCAAGATATTCTTCATGTTTTAAAAGAAAACACGGTAAGATTATCAATATGTATATTTTTTTCTTCTTTATAACTTGCCTTGTGATTTGTATATGTCAGAATTTTGAAATTTATTGTGTGATATTCCTTTTGAAAGGGAACTAATAAAGTTGAAGCCATAATCCTAGACTTACGTGAAGGTAATGAAGTACAAGTACAATGGAGCAGAAAGGCATTCAAGAAGATGACGAATCTCAAAATGCTTGTGATAAAAAATGCCTGCTTTTCTAAATGTCCCAAATATCTCCCAAATAGTTTAAGGTGGTTGGAATGGAAGGGATATCCCTTTAAATCTTTACCACATAATATTTGCTCCACACAACTTATTTATCTTGACTTGTCCTATAGTTATTTTGGAGCAGAATTGCTCCAACCATTTGCAAAGGTAAGTATATATATGTACTGCTAATACTTATTATTTTTTCTTTGCATGGTTTCTTTGCGTAATTTTTAAGTAATTTCATCTTTGTTTTGCAGGAGTTCCAAAGTTTAAGTTGCATGAATTTTAGAAATTGCAAATTTCTTCAACAGATGCCTGACTTATCTGGAGTTTCAAATTTAAGAGAATTATGGCTTGATGATTGCACAAATTTAACTGAAATTCATGATTCAGTTGGACGTTTAAGTAAATTGAGAGAATTGAGTGCCATGCGATGTGAAAACTTGCAGATTTTGCCACATGGCCTTAAATTGACATCTCTGAAGCATCTCAACCTTTATGGCTGTTCAAGCCTTCAAAGTTTCCCAGAGCTATTAGTCGAGATGAGAAATATACAGACACTTGATTTAGATAGGACGGCCATTACTGAATTGCCATCATCAATTTGCAATCTCATTGGACTTGAAATCTTAAACATCGAGGGGTGTTCTAATCTTGAGCAGCTACCAGCTAGCATTTATATGCTGCCAAACCTTTGGGCACTATATGCAAATGCTTGTGGAGGAATGAGGCATTTTAAGATGTGTGAAGCTGGAGAAGAAGCTAGCTCATATTGTTATGCATTGTCTCAAAAATTGAAACATTTTTGCTCCACAAATTGCAATTTTTCAGATTTCTCCCTTGCTCTTTGTCTCCCTTACTTCACTAGTATGATACGTTTAGATCTAAGTTTTAATAATTTTACAACCCTTCCAGCATACATAAAAAATTGTCACCATTTGAGATATCTGTTACTGGATAATTGCAAGCGACTTCAACATATTGTGGGGATGCCTTCAAACTTGGAAAAATTCAGTGCCATAAGTTGCATATCATTGACCAAGTCATCTAAAAGCAAAGTATTGTATCAGGTCTCTCTCTCTCTCTCTATATATATATATTTAATTATCTCCTTTAATTTGTTTCTTACATTTTATTTATCATCTTTTTTTTTTTAAACATGCAATTGGTAGGCACTCAGCTTGCAACCTGGGAAAAGAAACTTTATTTTGCCCGGAGAAAATTTCCCAGAAAAAGTCAACCATTATACTCGGAGAAACTTTATGTCATTTTGGGTTCGTGATGTGTTCGATGTGTTCCCAACGATTTTTCTATGGATCCTTGTTAAACATGATCAGGATTTTCTCTGCAATTGTACATTCATGGTGCACATCAATGACATGAAGCTAGATATTTCTTCTGAGTGGCTTTTACTTTCAACAATAAAGACTGGTCATTTATATATATGTGATCTGCAAAGCATAATTCACAAGGCTGAACTCCCCCTTGTATATAAATGGAATAATGTGCAGGTTTCCCTCAAGACCAATACACAAGACATAAATAGTGAAAGGGAAATTCATTTTGCAGTTCATGTATATAAGCAGCAAAATAACTTGGAAAACATCCAATTCATGAACCCTTACAAAAGGCAAAAAGTACAACAATCACAAGATGGGAAGGAACTTGAAGATGACATGCATTATCAAGGTATTTTCTCCTTTCTGTGTTGCCTTTAATATTCTTTCTAAACATGCCTTGATTACTAAGCATGGTTCAAAGTGCAACAACCACAAGATTGAAAAGAACTTGAAGATGAATATTTCAATGAAATCTACATAATCACGATCACCATGAGTTGTCTAAGTTTTACCCCCTCGTGCATTACAATTGAATTTGGTTAAAATTATATGATTATTTTTACCATTTTTAAAATATACACTTTTTTATATGATCTTTTCAAAGAAGTTATTTTATGTTTTTTTTTATAATTTCAAAATTTATATGAAATATTTATATATCCATATACCTAGTAAATCTATATGAATTTACACTATTCACAAATCGAGTATGACAACTTGATATGTGGCATAGTCAGTTAATCTAAATATATATTATTTTTTTTCATAAATATATATTTAAAATCATGTTCTTAGATAAACTTAAATGCACTCTCTCCTAAGTCATTTTCGTTGTCTCTCTATATATAAACATGCACAAATAAGAATAATGGACTTTTTTTTCAAAAATTTTCATCAAATCTTTTAAAAAATTAATTATCATTGATCAAGTGATAATTTGTATGATGATCCCATTATTTAACATATGATCATTTTGAAGTTTTACTCTTTTATCACTTGTGCAAGTTAACTAGTATATAACCAATTGCTGTAAATCAAAATTTCTATCTCTAAATATGGTTTTGATGTACTTGTTAAGACCTAGCTTCAGGCGTCCTCATGAATCTCAGGGCACAACAAGCAGTATTGGCTTCCAAATGGACTTATGATGTGTTTGTGAGTTTTAGAGGTGACGATGAATGTTCAAGTTTTGTTAGTCATCTCTATAATTCTGTGTGTCTAAAGGGAATCCGCGCCTTCATTAGTGGTGCATGCATCAAAAGTGGGGCAGAATTCAAAGCAATACAAGAATCCCGGATGGCTATCATAGTTTTCTCCAAAAACTATGCATCCTCAACATATTGTTTGGATGAACTCATGATGATTCTTGAGTGCTTCAATGAAGAATGTCGATTGGTTTATCCAATATTTTATGACGTGAATACATCTGAGTTGCGACATCAAACTGGTAGTTGTGGAGAAGCAATGGCTGGGCTTGAGAGAAGATTCAAATATAACAAACAAAGGGTTCAAAAATTCAGATTGGCTTTGTCTGAAGTAGCTAACATAGAAGGCTGTCATCACAGTCCCTGGTACATACCTCCTCAACTGTCTACTTGTTATCTCCATTCTATTCTTGGGCATTTTGATTTCATATTTATACCTAGTGAAATGGGGAAACATACAATTGATTACAAATTTGATTCAACTACTCTATGTGATTCTCATAAGCATTCTGCTTTACATGACATCAATGTCAGAATATATGAACATGCATTTGTGTATGGGTGCGCGCGTGCACACATATAAATATATATATATTTGAATTGCTTTTAAATGAATAGAATAAATAATTGTAAATGCAATTTTTTTTTATCTTTTTTAAAAAATTAATTATGATTGAATAATATAATATAACAAATATTATATGGCAAAATAAAATTCTTGATCCCTACAATTTCAATAAGTTTTGAATTTAATCCTTGTACTTTAATTTCTTTCAAATGAATCCATTATATATCTATAATTTGAAAAAAAAAAAATTAAAGTAACTCGCTGAAACTTTAGGGACAAAAGGTTTAATATTCTTACAACTCAAACCTTGGATAAATTCCCAAATGAAAATGAGGATCATACTTGGGGAAAAAAAAAGATTATAAGGCCGTCTTTTCATTTTTGCTGTTTTTTTTAATAATTTTAAATATTTATTTAAAAAATCGCAAAAGAAATTTTATATGCTTTCAATTTTAAAAACTATTGAAACTGTAACTGAACAAGCTGTGATGAGTAATATGCATAGCCGATATTTTCAGTTAACATAACACCAGGCCAAAAAAAAAAAAATAGACTTGATTTATTTAGTTATTTTAATAACTGTGCATGCCAATATGAAAACCTTATTTATCATTCACTATATTGACTTCAATATTATTTTTAAAAAATGTGATTAAAATTGATATCATTTTAATTTTTTAAAAATAATTTTACAACATTTCCTTTTTCTACTATGTATGTTAAGAGTGCGATTATTTCTTATTGTGAGAAATATGGAGGGTATCTCAAAAGCAGTACTGTATCATATTTTTTTTTTGTTTGAATAAAAATTGGATTTCTTATAAATTGGTCAGGATTCTTAAAGAAGAATGGCATATTGGAAGGATCATTACTCAAGTCTCTGCAATGATTGGCAGTTTTCCCTTACATGTCAATGATGATTTAGTTGGACTTGACTCACGGGTGCAAAAAGTAATCTCACTTGTTGATGTTGGGTCTAAAGAGAAGGTCAAAATGATAGGAATTTGTGGAATTAGTGGAATAGGTAAATCAACAATCACACGAGCTGTGTGTAACTCTATTGCTCATCATTTTGAGGATTTATGGTTTTTTTCTAGCGATATAGTACATCTTTGTTACAAGGGTGATTTGTCAAATCGTGAAGAGAAATCACTCTATGAAATAGTGAGGGGCAATCGCACATTCACATGGGGTGAATTCCATAATTTAATACAACAACCCTGGTTCCAACAAAAGAAGATTCTTCTAATTGTTGATCATGTTGACGAATTGAATCAGTTACGGGCAGTTGTTGCAAAATGTTATAGGTTTGGTCATGGGAGTAGAATCATCGTTACAACAAGATATGAACAGCTGTTACCAAATGCTGGTATTGAAAAAATTTATGATGTGGAAGAATTAAATTATGATGAGGCTTATCAATTGCTTAGCTGGACTGCTTTTAAGAAGGACAACATGGATTTTAATTACGTGGATGTTTCAAAACATGCAATTTGCTATTCTGGCGGCATTCCATTAGCTTTGGAGGCGATTGGCTCTTACTTACGTGGCAAAACAGTTGATGAATGGAATTCTGCATTACATAAGATGGAAAAATACTCGCTACCTATATTTTTAAGCATAAGGCGGAATGTTGACCTGTGGTTCGCGTTGTTGGCGGTTTTGGAACTGGAAAACTTGAAGAAAATATGAATCAAGGTATTCCTTCTTCTTTCTATTTGTGTTAGTATTGATATTCTTTCTCATATTAAAACAACCTTGATTTGTACACGTTGAAGTACAACACCCACAAGATTGGGAAAAACTCGAAGACAACATGAATCAGGATTCATGTTGAAATTCCGGTTCATGTTGTACTTTTTCAATAGGTATTTTCAATTAGTTATCAAGTTATATTTTTTTTTGGTTCCTTCCTCTTTCTTCTCAAATTAATTACCATTGAATCTTGTTAAAACTATCTGATTATTTTTTTATGTTTTTAAAATGTATACGTTTTACTTTCGACACGAAAGCTGTTTTTTCATTTTTCAAAAATTTGAATGTTTATTGAAATATCCTATGTATTAATTAATGCAAATATACGAATTAGGAGTTCTTTTTCTTTTAGAAAAAAATTTGAAATCATGTTATTTGTTAAACTTAAAGATACTTTCACTTGTGACATTATTGACATAACACAATATATTAACATACATAGATAAAATTAGAAATAAAAAACTAATTCAGGTTGGCATTAGTAATAGGCTCTTTCCCATTAAGTAAGTAGTTGGGGTTTAATTCTAAATCTTTTATGTATGGAGCAAATCTAGTTGGGAGGAATTTACCTTTTATTCTTAATACCACGAAGGAGTTAGTAATTAGATTCTCTTGTTGGTGGGGATACTCCCAGTTTTCACCAAAAATAAAAATAAAAAAAATTGATTTTCATTAAATTTAGAAAATAAATTAATGTTGATAAAAGAAATAATTTGTATGACTCATGCCTCTTATTAAAAATATGATGATTTTAAAGTGTTTATCTATTATGACTTATGTAAGTTGACTAGTTTATAACTAATTGCTGTAAAAAAAATTATTAATTCTAATGTTTTGATGTACTTGTTACCAAGCTACAGCTGTCATCAATCTTGGTGCACAGTGAGTGGGATTGCCTTCCAGTTGGACTTACGATGTGTTTGTGAGTTTTAGCGATGATGATGAATGTTCAAGTTTTGTTCGTCGTCTCTACAATTCTCTGTGTCGAGGGGGAGTCCACACCTTCATTAGTGGTGCATGCATCAAGAGCAGGGCAAAATTCAAAGCAATAGAAGAATCCAGATTGGCTATCATAGTTTTCTCCAAAGACTATGCATCATCAACATCTTATCAGGATGAACTGATGAAGATTCTTGTGTGCTTCAATGAAGAATGTCGAATGATGGTTTATCCAATACTTTGTGACTTTTCTGCTCGAAGGGATTTGAAATATCAAATCGGCAGTTATGGAGGAGCATTAGCTAAGATTTCGAAAAGATTCAAGGACAACAAATAAAAGGTGCAAAAGTTCACATTTGCTTTGTCCAAAGTACCAGTCTTAAACGGCTCGTATCTGACACATTAGTACCTCCTCACCTTTTTACTTGTTATTCCCTGTTCTATTACTTTGGACTTAGTTTTTAAAAAACATTTTTACCAAGAGAAAAAGGGCAAACGTACAATTGATTTCAATTTTGATTCGAGTAATAATAATTTTAAATATTTATTCCATTAAGCATTGCAAAAATTTTTTTTTTCTTATATTTTTAGAATTTTATAAAGTATTGAAACAGTAAGTGAGTAACTGAACAAGCAGCCATATGCACAGTCGATATTTTCAATTAACAAAACACGGGGCCTTAAGAAAGGAAAAGGAACGCGCTTGATTTATATAATTATTTTAATAATTATACATCACTACTAGAAAAATGTAATTTAGCGAGGGAATTTAGTGAGGGATCACTCATCCCTCGCTAAATGATCTAAATAGCGAAAAATTAGCGACGAATTAAATTTAGTGAGGGAATTAGCGAGGAATATCCTTTCCCTCGCTAAACTAGCGAGGAATTAGCGAGGAATTTTTTATTCCTCGCTAAATTATTATGAATAGCGAGGAATCTAGCGAGGGATTTGTCCCTCGCTAAATTTTTCAAAATTAATTTTAATAGATTAAAATTATTTTATTGAAAATTTAATTTTAATGAATTAAAATTTTTTTAATAATTATGTTAGAAAATTATTTTTATCAGTTGATTATTTTAAATTAATAAAAATAGTTAGATTAATTTTTATAACTTGTTGGCAAAAAAATGAAAATGAAAATTCATTTATTACAAAATTCAAAATATAAAATATTTTATGATATTAATAACTAAAATTATAATATATTTTTATTTTTTAACAATATATTAATTTATAAATATATGTGTGTATTAGTGTGTAAATAAATAATATATATTTAATATTTCATATAAAGACTGCAAATACAATACAGTTCAACTGGCAAAAGTCTGAATATAAAGGCACTAAGAGCAGGAGGTCATGGGTTCGAATCTAAGCAAATGCATATTTGAAACAATTATATTACATGGCAGTGACGTGTCGCAATCACGGTGATGTGGCGGTGGTGTGGCAATGATGTGGCATGGGTGGCGGGTGACGTGGCAATGATGTGACATGGCGTGGTCTTGGTGGTCACATGACAATTTTGAATTTTTTGTAGTTTACCGAGGAAATAGCGAGGGATTTAATCCCTCGCTAAATTTAGAGAGGGATTAAATCCCTCGCTAATTTAGCGAGGGAATCAACTCATTTCTCGCTAAAATTAGCGACGCGGTTTTTAGCGACCAAATTAGCGAGGGATAAAATCCCTCGCTATTTTCAATTTAGCGAGGGAAAAATGGCATTTAGCGAGGGATTTGTCCCTCGCTAAATGCCATTTTTCTAGTAGTGCATGTCTGGTCATCCAAAAAAAAAAAACTATACGTATCTATATAAAAATTATTTATAATTATAATGACTTCAATATTTTTAAAATAAAGGTGATTGAACTTGATACCATTTTAATGTTTTATTTTATAATTTTACAACACTTCCATTTTTAACTATGTATGTTTAAGAGTGCTATTATTTCTTATTGCGAGAAATATGGAAGGCATTGTAGCTTTTATTTCTTCGAGTCATCATAATTTTTTGTTTGACTAGAATTGAATTTCTTATAAATTGATCAGGTTTTCGAAACCATATTGGCTAATTGAACGCATCGTTACTGAAGTCTCTGCAATGATTGGTAGATTTCCTTTGCAAGTTATTAATTATTCAAGTGATGGGAATCGGGTACAAGAAGTAATCTCACTTCGAGATGTCGGGTCTACTGAGAAGGTCGAAATGATAGGAATTTGTGGAATTGGTAGAATAGGTATATCACCAATTGCAAGAGCTGTGTGTAACTCTATTGCTCATCGTTTTGAAGATTCTTCTAATCGTTGATGATGTTGACGAATTGGATCAATTATGAGTACTTGTTGGAAGACATGATGGGTTTGGTTATGGAAGCAGAATCATTATCACTACAAGGAATAAAGAGTTAGTAAGTCTTGGGATTGAAAGAATTTATGATGTCAAGAAATAAAAGTGTTGATGAGGTTCTTCAACTGTTTAACTGACTGCATTTAAGATGGACAAAGTGAATTTTGGTTTCGTGAATGTTTCAAAACGTGCCATGCTGTGTTCACGTGGCCTTCCAATAGCTTTGAAGGCGATGGGCTATTACCTAAGGGGTAAAATAGTAGATGAATGGAATTCTGCATTATATAAGATGGAAAAAGACCCAATGCAGATGCTTTTATGATTCAAGAGACTTGGTTGGAAACGGAGAAGCTTATTCAATTATCGGAGAAAGGGAAGACACCGAAACCTAAAAGACACGATTGTTGAGGGAAAGAAGTGCCATGAAGGAAACATAATATCAACCATCAGAACTGAGTTGTCAACATTGGGGGAAAAGTTTGTTAAACATGCAGGTATTCCTTCTTTTTTTTTAAATTTTTTTTTTGTCTTTTTATTGATGCTCTACTATTCTGTACAGTTTAGATGTTGATCTTGTTTATTCATGCACATGCCCTGTACTTCGTTGATTAGGAAGGATGAAACAGAGTTTCAGTATTGCTCGACACTTTCATCTTCTCAGGATGAACAAAACCAAGGGGTTGGGCCATATAGAAATCTTCATCCAGAAATCCATGCAAGAAGGCATTTTGAATGTCAATTTGATGAAGGGCCCAGTTGTTGGAGATAACTAAGGATAACAGAATTCGAATGGTGACTGGTTTGACTACGGGTGAGAAAGTATCAAGAAAATCCACACCTGGTTGTTGATGGAAGCCCTTAGCAACAAGGCGTGCTTTGTGACGATCAACAGTACCATCAGGAAGATATTTGGTTCGGTAAATCCATTTGCAGCCCACGATGTTCATAGTAGCAGAGGGAGGCACCAATGTCCAGGTATTAGTGTGAAGTAGAGCTTGAAACTCATCATTAAGGGCTTTGCGCCAGTGAGGTTGGGTGAGTGCTTCAGTGATAGAGGAGGGTGGTGTATCAGAAGGATGGAAGGTAGTAAGATGTGTACGAGGTGGGGGCCAAGGTATTGTTCCATTAGTGTAAATTTTGGGTCGTGATATATGGTGCTTTGAGCGAGTAACCATGGGATGAGATGGAATGGGTAGGGGAAGGGTTGGAGAGGTTTGATTGGAAGAAGGAGAGGAAGAGGAAGGTGAGAGAGAGTCTATATTGGATGGGTTGGATGAATGGAGATCCGAAGGAGGTGACTGTATCAAGGAAAGAGGTTGGGCTGAGGAAGAAGTTTGGTCAGAAGAGGAAATATTGAAGGTGAAGTTTGGTAGTGGATAATTGGTGAGAGGGGATACCTTTTGTTGGGCCGAAAATTTGTGGTTTGTGAAGGGAAAAATATCTTCATAAAAAATAACATCTGTTGATATATAAATTCGAGCTGTTTGCATGTCATAACAAAGGTAGCCCATGTGATGAGGGCTATAGCCAAGGAATGTGCATAGATGGGATCTGGGCTCCAATTTATTTTTGTTGTAAGGCCGTAGGTTAGGCCAGCATGCGGAACCAAAAATCCTGAGAAATGTATAGTCAGGAGATCTACCAAATAACAATTGAAAGGGTGAGTTTTGCTGTAATGTTGGGGGTAGGAATGCGATTGAGAAGATAAACAGCAGTTTTGAATGCAAAGGTCCAAAATTGACGAGGAATAGAGGCATGAGTTAGTAGAGCAAGGCCGGTCTCAACAATGGTGCGGTGCCTTCGTTCCACAGTGCCATTTTGGGAATGAGTGTGAGGGCAAATACGTCTATGTTGTATGCCCAAAGATTGTAGTTCCCTACTAAGGGAACGATATTCTCCCCCCCAATCAGATTGGAGAGATTTGATTTTGGAATGGAAAAAATTTTCAACATGAGTATGAAAAGCAAAAAAAACAGAAAGAACTTCATTTTTTGATTTAAGAGGAAAGATCCACATATATCTAGTGAAATCATCTACAAACAATACATAATAACGAAAACCATCAACAGAAATAGTTGGGGAAGGCCCCCATACATCACTGAAAATTAAATCAAAAGGAGCAAAGGAACAATTTGTTGAAGGATAAAATGGGAGTGAATGACTTTTGGAACTGCAGCAAGCTGGACAAAGATGAGATGCATGTTTGGAGGAGACTGGAAGATGATGTGAAGATAGAACAAATTGAACAGTTCGAAATGCAGGGTGGCCAAGACGATTGTGCCAGTTGAGGAAGGTAGTGTGATGTCCAAGAAAAGCTTGTGGAGAGCCGGAAGAAAGGAGAGGATAAAGGTCAGAATTAGTTGATCCCTGAAGAAGAAGTCTCCTGGTTCTTTTGTCCTTCAGAAGAAAAGAATCATCGTGAAATTCAAAATACACAAAATTATCACGACAAAAGCGTTTGACAGAGAGTAAATTATGAGATAATAAAGGAACATGTAAGAGATGAGTTAAGAGAAAATTGCCAGATGGGGTGGGGAGAATTCCAGCTCCATGATGTTTTATGGGAAGAGAAGTGCCATCACCAATCTTGACTGATTCAGGCCCATAATAAGGTTCAGCATGAAGATTTAGCTTGGATAAGTCTGGAGTCATATGGTGAGATGCTCCACTATCTGAGAACCATAGATCATCATCGTGAGTGGATATGTTACTGTAATGGGCCGAAATAGAGGGAGGAGGCGAGGCCTGATATGCTTGGTTAAATCGGTGGTAACATGTTAAAGCAGTGTGGCCCACTTTGGAACAGACTTGACATGTGGGCCGGGTACTAGATCCAGTTTGTGAGCCAAAACCAAACCCGGATCCAAAATGTTCCCCAAATCTGAATCGGCCTCCACGGTGTCCTCTGCCTCCTCTGGAAAACCTAGGTGCACCGCGACTGCGGTTGCCAGAAAAGAATGGGGAGCGTCCTCCGCGTGAGAAACCTGAAGGTGGAGTCGACATAAAAGAGCTATTTCTAATGGCAGCTGCATTTGCAGTGATTTCAATGGGCGAGACAGGAGTGGAATGGTGCTGATTGAGTCTTGATTCAAAGACCAGAAGATGACTTAGAAGTTCCTCTTGTGTGAGAACATCAGGCCTTGTGGAAAGCGATGCTACAATTGGATCAAATTCTGACCCTAAACCAGCAAGTAGGTAAGTGGTCATCTCAATGTCAGATAAGAACTTCCCGGCAGCGGCCATAGCATCAGCGATGAGGTTCATTTTTCAAAAATATTCTGTGATTGAGTCTCCACCTTTCTTAGTGGTTGTAAGTTCATTCTGAAGTTGAATAAATTTTGCCTGAGATCTCTGTGTAAATAGGACTTCTAATGCATCCCAAAGTGCTTTGGCAGTTTTATGCTTCATGATCTGTGGAATAAGTGTTTCAGAAATAGATGAAATAAGAAGAGAAACAATTAATTGATCTTGTTGAAACCACTTGGAGTGAGCTGGATTGAGTGTTCCATCTGTGAGAAAAGATGAGGGAGGAGGAATTGAGCCGTCAATGTGACCAAAGAGTTGCTGTCCATGGAGATAAGGTAGCATCTGTGCTTTCCAGACCAAGTAGTTGTCGTGATTAAGTTTGACAGAGACAAGATGAGGCAAGGATGAGACATAGAGCTGTGTGTTCGGTGGAGGATTAGACTGAGTGGGGTTTTCATTGATGGGATTAGGAATAGAGCTCTATGAGGTGGCTGTTCTTTGGGATTCGGTAGAGGGAGGGGTATGATCTTCACCAGACATTTGTCAAGGCAGCTCTGATACCATAAAGAGATAAAAGCCAAGAGAAAAGACAAGAATGAACAATAATGAATTAGGGTTGTATTGTATTGAATTGAGGATTCTGCTTTACAGTTTATATTAACATAGGTGCATCTCTAGAATATTCGAAAAGGATAAGAACAAATACAAGAGCTGTAAAACGACACAGTACAGTAAAGCTTGTAATGGTTTAATGACTCAGCATGAAGATGTATGGTGTGGCAAAGTTAGCTTCTAGTTTGACCCTTATTGACAGGTGCTTCAGCAGTTTTCATCCTTTAAATCAAGATTAAATGAATAATTTGTAGAATAATTTTGAATGTTTCTTTTAAAAGACCATTATAAAACAAGTTTTATATTTTAATCATTCAAACTAAGAAACAATAACCAAACCGGCCTGATATGAGCAACTGCTATAGATAATTAACAATGACACTATTAATTTAAGTAGTTATTTTAATAACTATACATGTCTATATTAATGATTATATTTTTCATTGTAATGAATTAAATACTTATTAAATGTAATCGAATTAAAAAGTATACTATGTTAAGCTTATTATAATCTCACAACATATCTCTATTTAATTATTTGTGTCAGTGTTTTTTTCTTGGTCTGAGGATAGGGAGGGCGAGGTAGTTTTTATTCCTAAAATTGGCATATCATAATTTTTAGGTAAAAATTTACTTTTGGTCCCTTAATTTTGAGACATGTTTCAGTTTGATCATTTAGTTTTATTAAGTTAATTTTATTATAATACCTTTTGTTTTCCTTTTTGTGTGTACTAGCTTCACATCATAAAACTAATTTCTTTCGTGAAGTAGAAATTATTGAAGTAGTATTGTTATAATCTTTTAACTTTTAAAATGGAGTAAAAAATTTCCTAATTTTAATACCATTAAATTAGTTAATAGAAAACGGTTACTTGGCATATTCAAAAGATAGCTCATTAATATTATTATAAATTTATAAATCTTATAATTATAATTGAAAAAAATTTGAAGTCTTCAAATAAATAATTATAACCTTAAAAATAAAATCTAAATTGCATCATTAAGACAATTTTAAAGTATTAAAATAAAACCTAAAATTAAACTTGACTTTAAAATTAATAGTTATTTAAAGTCTTAAAATAAACAAAAATGAATAATACAAGTTAAATTGAATCTTTTGGTCTACTAATTTTAACTAACTAACTACATAAAAGATGCTGAGAAGCCTGACAATGCAATTTATGTTTTATTTTTAAGGTTATGGCTATTTATTTTAGGATTTTAAAATTATTTTAATGATAATTATATGGTTTTTTTCCTAATGATTATAATTATAAGATTATTAATTAAGTATATAATAATATAAATAAGTTGTCTTTAGAATATGTCAAGTCATTATTTTCTGTTAATTTATTTAACAGTATTACTAATTAGGAAGTTTTTAACTATACTTTAAAAATTTAAGGATTATTGTGACATTTAAAAAGAATAAAGGATCAAACTGAACTTGCCTTATGAAGGATAAAAAGTATACTTTTGCCTAATTTTTAATTTGACTAAAAGTGAACTTCTTATCAATTGACCAGGATTGCAATAGAGCAAGAGTATATTGGAAGGATGACATGACCTATCTCTTCTAAATCTTTTGCTTCTTATTATTATTTTTATATTATTTGGGATTCTTCTTCTGATAATATTTTTCTAATAACTGGAATTGAGTATAAATTAAGGTATTTTAAACATTTAAAATCTTCACAACACACTTGCATATTTAATTATTTAAATGAGGAATGAAACTTTCTCTTAGCTGGAGGAATAGGGAAGCCAACAAAGTTTTTATTTTTAAAGCTCCCGTATCATAACTTCTAGTTTGACTATAACTGCACCTTTTATAAATTGGTCAGGATTGCAAAAGAACAATAATGTATTGTAAAGATCATCAGTGAAGTCTCTGCTAGGATTACTCATGATCGTTTGCACGTTACTCAATATGCAGTTGGACTTGTGTCTCGGGTGAAGGAAGTAATCTCACTTTTAGATCTTTGGTGTACTAAGGAAGTTAAAATGGTAGGAATTAGGGGAGCTGGTGGAATAGGCAAATCAACAATTGCAAGAGCTGTGTATAATTCGATTGCTGATCATTTTGAGGGCTTATGTTTTCTTTCTAATATAAGACAGATGTCAAAAATGCCAAATGGATTGTCACATCTTCAAGAGATATTACTCTCTGAATTAGTCATGGAGAAGGATTGCAAATTGGGTGACTTTAATGAAGGAATACCAATAATAAAACACAGGTTGAGCCAAAAGAAAATTCTTTTGATTATTGATGATGTTGATGAATTGGAACAGTTAGAAGCACTGGCTAGAAGTTGTAATTGGTTTGGTTTTGGAAGTAGAATCATCATCACCACAAGGAATAAACAATTGCTAGTCAGTCATGATGTTAAAAACATTTATGATGTCAGGGAATTAAATGATAAGGAATCACTTCAATTGCTTAGTTGGCATGCCTTTAAGAAGGAGAGTGTGGAGTCCAACTTCATAGAGGTTTCTCATCGTGCAATCTTTCATTGTTGTGGCTTTCCACTAGCTTTAAAAGTGATTGGTTCTAACTTGCGTGGTAAAGGAGTCAAGGAATGGAGCTCTGCATTGGATCAATTTAAAAGAATTCCAGAAGAAAGTGTTTTGGAAGTCCTCAAATTAAGCTATGATACTTTAGCAGACGTTGAGAAAAATTTTTTCCTGGACTTGGCTTGCTTCTTCAAAGGTGGGAAATTAGGAGATGTCAAGGGCATGTTGTCTTGTTTACATGGAATCCAACCAGAATATGCTATGGGAGTGTTGATTGATAAATCCCTCATAAACATTGAAGGAGATCGTGTGACAATGCATAACTTGATAGAAGATATGGGCAAAGAGATTGTACGACGAGAATCACCAGATGAGCCTGGTGAATGAAGTAGTTTATGGTACTATCAGGATGTTATTCATGTTTTACAGCAAAACACAGTAAGATAACCAATACGTATGACTTTTTTTTTTCTTCTTTAAAACTTGCCTTATGATGATTTATACATATCTAAATTTTGAAATTTATTTTGTGCTGTTCATTTTGAAGGGAACTAATAAAGTTCAAGCCATAATTCTAGACTTACATGAAGGTGATGATGTCCAAGTACGATGGAGCATAGAGGCATTCAAGAATATGAGCAATCTCAAAATGCTTGAGATAAGAAATGCAAGCTTTTCGAAATGCCCCAAATATCTCCCAAAAAGTTTGAGATGGTTGGAATGGAAGGGGTATCCCTTCAAATTTTTACCAAATAATATTTGCTCCACACAACTTATTTATCTTGACTTGTCCTACAGTTATTTTGGAGCAGAATTGCTCCAACCATTTGCAAAGGTAAGTATATATATGTACTGCTAATACTTATTATTTTTTCTTTGCATGGTTTCTTTGCGTAATTTTTAAGTAATTTCATCTTTGTTTTGCAGGAGTTCCAAAGTTTAAGTTGCATGAATTTTAGAAATTGCAAATTTCTTCAACAGATGCCTGACTTATCTGGAGTTTCAAATTTAAGAGAATTATGGCTTGATGATTGCACAAATTTAACTGAAATTCATGATTCAGTTGGACGTTTAAGTAAACTGAGAGAACTGAGTGCCATGCGATGTGAAAACTTGAAGATTTTGCCACATGGCCTTAAATTGACATCTCTGAAGCATCTCAACCTTTATGGCTGTTCAAGTCTTCAAAGCTTCCCAGAGATATTAGTTGAGATGAGAAATATACAAACGCTTGATTTAGATAGGACGGCCATTACTAAATTGCCATCATCAATTTGCAATCTCATTGTACTTGAAATCTTAAACGTCGAGGAGTGTTTTAATCTTGAGCAGCTACCAGCTAGCATTTGTATGCTGCCAAACCTTTGGGCACTATATGCAAATGCTTGTGGAGGAATGAGGCATTTTAAGATGTGTGAAGCTGGAGAAGAAGCTAGCTCATATTGTTATGCATTGTCTCAGAAATTGAAACATTTTTGCTCCACAAATTGCAATTTTTCAGATTTCTCCCTTGCACTTTGTCTCCCTTACTTCACTAGTATGATACGTTTAGATCTAAGTTTTAATAATTTTACAACCCTTCCAGCATGCATAAAAAATTGTCACCATTTGAGATATCTGTTACTGGATAATTGCAAGTGACTTCAACATATTGTGGGGATGCCTTCAAACTTGGAAAAATTCAGTGCCATAAGCTGCATATCATTGACCAAGTCATCTAAAAGCAAAGTATTGTATCAGGTCTCTCTCTCTCTCTCTCTCTCTCTCTATATATATATATATATAATTATCTCCTTTAATTTGTGTCTTACATTTTATTTATCATGTTTTTTTATTAAACATGCAATTGGTAGGCACTCAACTTGCAACCTGGGAAAAGAAACTTTAATTTGCCTGGAGAAAAATTCCCAGAAAAAGTCGACCATTATTATAGTAGGAGAAACTTTATGTCATTTTGGGTTCGTGATGTGTTCCCAACGATTTTTCTATGGATTCTTGTTAAACATGATCAGGATTTTCTCTCCAATTGTACACTGCTAGTGTACATCAATGACATGAAGCTAGATATTTCTTCTGAGTGGCATTTGCTATCAACACTGAAGACTGGTCATTTATATATATGTGATTTGCAAAGCATAATTCACAAGGCTGAGCACTCCCATGTCTATAAATGGAATAATGTGAAGGTTTCCATCAAGAACAATACACAAGAAATAAACAGTGAAAGGGAAATTCATTTTGCAGTTTATGTATATAGGCACCAAAATAACTTAGAAAACATCCGATTCATGGACCCTAACAGAATGCGAAAAGTACAACAATCACAAGATGGGAAGGAACTTGAAGATGACATGCATTATCAAGGTATTTTTCTCCTTTCTGTGTAGCCTTTAATATTGTTTCTAAACATGCCTTGGTTACTAACCATGGTTAAGAGTACAACAACCGCAAGATTGAATAGAACTGGAAGATAAATATTTCACTGAAATCTACATAATCATGATCACCATTAGTTGTCTAAGTTTTTCCCCCTCGTGCATTACAATTGAATTTGGCTAAAATTATATGATTATTTTTACCATTTTTAAAATATACCAATTACTTTTAAAACAAGTTTTTTGACCTGATCTTTTTGAAGAAGAAGTTATTTTATGTTTTTTTATAATTTGAAAATTTATATGAAATATTTATATATCTATGTACCTAGTAAATCTATATGAAGTCATACTGTTCACAAATCAAGTACGAGAACTTGATATGTGGCACATTCAGTTAATCTAAATATATATTATTTTTTATCATAAATATATATTTAAATCATGTTCTTAGATAAACTTAAATGCACTCTCTCCTAAGTCATTTTCGTTGTCTCTCTATATATAAACATGCACAAATAAGAATAATTGACTTTTTTTTTTAATTTTCATCAAATCTTTTAAAAAATTAATTATCATTGATCAAGTGATAATTTGTATGATGATCCCTTTATTTAACATTTGATCATTTTGAAGTTTTACTCTTTTATCACTTGTGCAAGTTAACTAGTATATAACCAATTGCTGTAAATCAAAATTTCTATCTCTAAATATGGTTTTGATGTACTTGTTAAGACCTAGCTTCAGGCGTCCTCATGAATCTCAGGGCACAACAAGCAGTATTGGCTTCCAAATGGACTTATGATGTGTTTGTGAGTTTTAGAGGGGACGATGAATGTTCAAGTTTTGTTAGTCATCTCTACAATTCTCTGTGTCTAAAGGGAATCCGCGCCTTCATTAGTGGTGCATGCATCAAAAGTGGGGCAGAATTCACAGCAATACAAGAATCCAGGATGGCTATCATAGTTTTCTCCAAAAAATATGCATCCTCAACATTTTATTTGGATGAACTCGTGATGATTCTTGAGTGCTTCAATGAAGAATGTCGATTGGTTTATCCAATATTTTATGACGTGAATCCATCTGAGTTGCGACATCAAACTGTTAGTTGTGGAGAAGCAATGGCTGGGCTTGAGAGAAGATTCAAAGATAACAAACAAAAGGTTCAAAAATTCAGATTGGCTTTGTCTGAAGTAGCTAACATAGAAGGCTGGCATCTCAATCCCTGGTACATACCTCCTCAACTCTCTACTTGTTATCTCCATTCTATTCTTGGGCATTTTGATTTCATATTTATACCTAGTGAAATGGGGAAACATACAATTGATTACAAATTTGATTCAACTACTCCATGTAATTCTCATAAGCATTCTGCTTTACATGACATCAATGTCAGAATTTATGAACATGCATTGGTGTATGGGTGCGCGCGCGCACACATATATATATATATATATTTGAATTGCTTTTAAATGAATAGAATAAAAAAATTGTAAATGCAATTTTTTTTATCTTTTTTAAAGAATTAATTATGATTGAATAATATAATATAACAAATATTATATGGCAAAATATAATTCTTGATCCCTACAATTTCAATAAGTTTTGAATTTAATCCTTGTACTTTAATTTCTTTCAAATGAATCCATTATATATCTATAATTTGAAAAAAAAAAATTATAGTAACTCGCTGAAACCTTAGGGACAAAAGGTTTAATATTCTCACAACTCAAACCTTGGATAAATTCCCAAATGAAAATGAGGATCATACTTGGTTAAAAAAAAGATTATAAGGCCCGTCCTTTCATTTTTGCTGTTTTTTTAAATAATTTTAAATATTTATCTAAGAAATCGCAAAAGAAATTTTATATGCTTTAAATTTTAAAAACTGTTGAAACTGTAACTGAACAAGCTGTGATGAGCATAGCTGATATTTTCAGTTAACATAACACCAGACAAAAAAAAAAAAAGAAATAGACTTGATTTATTTAATTATTTTAATAACTGTACATGTCAATATGAAAAACTTATTTATCATTCACTATATTGACTTCAATATTATTTTTAAAAAATGTGATTAAAATTGATATCATTTTAATTTTTTAAAAATAATTTTACAACATTTCCTTTTTCTACTATGTATGTTAAGAGTGTGATTATTTCTTAATGTGCGAAATATGAAGGATATCTCAAAAGCAGTACCATATTATAATTTTTTTTTTGTTTAACTAAAAATTGGATTTCTTATAAATTGGTCAGGATTTTTAAAGAAGAATGGCATATTGGAAGGATCATTGCTCAAGTCTTTGCAATGATTGGCAGTTTTCCCTTACATGTCAGTGATGATTTAGTTGGACTTGACTCACGGGTGCAAAAAGTAATCTCACTTGTTGATGTTGGGTCTAAAGAGGAGGTCAAAATGATAGGAATTAGTGGAATAGGTAAATCAACAATCACACAAGTTATGTGTAACTCTATTGCTCATCATTTTGAGGATTTATGGTTTTTTTCTAGTGGTATAGTATGTCTTTGTTACAAGGGTGATTTGTCAAATCATGAAGAGAAATCACTCTATGAAATAGTGAGGGGTAATCGCATGTTCACATGTGGTGAATTCCATAATTTAATACAACAACACTGGTTCCAACAAAAGAAGATTCTTCTAATTTTTGATGATGTTGACAAATTGAATCAGTTACGAGCATTTGTTGCAAAATGTTATAGGTTTGGTCATGGGAGCAGAATCATCATTACAACAAGATATAAACAGCTGTTAGAAATTGCTGGTATTGAAAAAATTTATGATGTGGAGAAATTAAATTATGATGAGGCTCGTCAATTGCTTAGCCAGACTGCTTTTAAGAAGGACAACATGGATTTTAATTATGTGGATGTTTCAGAACGTGCAATTTGCTGTTCTCGCGGCATTCCATTAGCTTTGGAGGCGATTGGCTCTTACTTATGTGGCAAAACAGTTGATGAATGGAATTCTGCATTACATAAGATGGCAAAATACCCACTACATATGTTTTTAAGCAAAAGGTGGAAATTCAGGGCCGTTGAGGAGTGGTTCATGGAGTTGGCGGTTTTGGAAGAGAAAGAACTTGAAGAAAATATGAAGCTAAAGGTGTATTCCTTCTTTCTATTTGTGTTAGTATTGATATTCTTTCTCATATTAAAACAACCTTGATTTGTACACGTTGAAGTACAACACCCACAAGATTGGGAAAAACTCGAAGACAACATGAATCAGGATTCATGTTGTACTTTTTCAATAGGTATTTTCAATTAGTTATCAAGGTATATTTTTTTTTGGTTCCTTCCTCTTTCTTCTCAAATTAATTACCATTGAATCTAGTTAAAACTATTTGATTATTTTTTATGTTTTTAAAATGTATACGTTTTACTTTCGACGCGAAAGCTATTTTTTCATTTTTCAAAAATTTGAATGTTTATTGAAATATCCTATGTATTAATTAATGCAAATACACAAATTAGGAGTTCTTTTTCTTTTAGAAAAAAATTTGAAATCATGTTATTTGTTAAACTTAAAAGATACTTTCACGTGTGACATTATTGACATAACACAATATATTAACATACATAGATAAAATTAGAAATAAAAAAACTAATTCAGGTTGGCATTAGTAATAGGCTCTTACCCATTAAGTAAGTTGTTGGGGTTTAATTCTCAATCTTGTATTGAGCAAATCTAATTAGGAGGAATTTATCCTTTGTTCTTAATACCACAAAGGAGCTATTAATTAGTTTCTGTTGTCGGTGGGGATACTCCCAGTTTTCACCAAAAATAAAAATAAAAAAATTGATTTTCATTAAATTTAGAAAATAAATTAATGTTGATAAAAGAAATAATTTGTATGACTCATGCCCTTTATTAAAAATATGATGATTTTAAAGTGTTTCTCTATTATGACTTATGCACAGCGAGTGGGATTGCCTTCCAGTTGGACTTACGATGTGTTTGTGAGTTTTAGTGATGATGATGAATGTTCAAGTTTTGTTCGTCGTCTCTACAATTCTCTGTGTCTAGGGGGAATCCACACCTTCATTAGTGGTGCATGCATCAAGAGCAGGGCAAAATTCAAAGCAATAGAAGAATCCAGATTGGCTATCATAGTTTTCTCCAAAAACTATGCATCATCAACATCTTGTCAGAATGAACTGATGAAGATTCTTGAGTGCTTCAATGAAGAATGTCGAATGATGGTTTATCCAATACTTTGTGACTTTTCTGCTCGAAGGGATTTGAAATATCAAATCGGTAGTTATGGAGGAGCATTGGCTAAGATTGCGAAAAGATTCAAGGACAACAAACAAAAGGTGCAAAAGTTCAGATACGCTTTGTCCAAAGTAGCAGTCTTAAACGGCTCGTATCTGACACATTGGTACCTCCTTACCTTTTTACTTGTTATTCCCTGTTCTATTTCTTTGGACTTAGTTTTTAAAAAATATTTATACCAAGAGAACAGGGAAAACGTACAATTGATTTCAATTTGATTCGAGTAATAATGATTTTAAATATTTATTTCATCAAGCATTGCAAAAAAAAATTTTTTGTTATATTTTTAGAATTTTATAAAGTATTGAAACAGTAAGTGAGTAACTGAACAAGCAGCCATATGCACAGCCGATATTTTCAATTAACAAAACACCAGGTTATGAGAAAGAATAAGGAGCACGCTTGATTTATATAATTATTTTAATAATTATACATGTCTGTTCACCCAAAAAAAAAACTATACGTATCTATATAAAAATTATTTATAATTATGATGACTTCAATATTTTTAAAATAAATGTGATTGAACTTGATACCATTTTAATTTTTTATTTTATAATTTTACAACACTTCCATTTTTAACTATGTATGTTTAAGAATGCTACTATTTCTTATTGCGAGAAATATGGAAGGCATTGTAGCTTTTATTTCTTCGAGTCATCATAATTTTTTGTTTGACTAGAATTGAATTTCTTATAAATTGATCAGGTTTTCGAAACCATATTGGCTAATTGAACGCATCGTTACTGAAGTCTCTGCAATGATTGGTAGATTTCCTTTGCAAGTTATTAATTATTCAGGTGATGAGAATCGGCTACAAGAAGTAATCTCACTTGTAGATGTTGGGTCTAATGAGAAGGTCGAAATGATAGGAATTTGTGGAATTGGTAGAATAGGTATATCACCAATTGCAAGAGCTGTGTGTAACTCTATTGCTCATTGTTTTGAAGAGTTATGGTTTTTTTCTTTTTACAAGAGATCACTTTTTGAAATAGTCAGGGGCAATCGCAAGATCACATGGGGTGATTTCCATAATTTAATAACGCAACATTGGTTCCGACAAAGGAAGATTCTTCTAATCGTTGATGATGTTGACGAATTGGATCAATTACGAGTACTTGTTGGAAGACATGATGGGTTTGGTTATGGAAGCAGAATCATTATCACTACAAGGAATAAAGAGTTGTTAGTAAGTCTTGGGATTGAAAGAATTTATGATGTCAAGAAATAAAAGTGTTGATGAGGTTCTTCAACTGTTTAACTGACTGCATTTAAGATGGACAAAGTGAATTTTGGTTTCGTGAATGTTTCAAAACGTGCCATACTGTGTTCAGGTGGCCTTCCATTAGCTTTGAAGGCGATGGGCTATTACCTAAGGGCTAAAACAGTAGATGAATGGAATTGTACATTATATAAGATGGAAAAAGACCCAATGCAGATGCTTTTATGATTCAAGAGACTTGGTTGGAAACGGAGAAGCTTATTCAATTATAGGAGAAAGAGGGAAGACACCGAAACCTAAAAGACACGATTGTTGAGGGAAAGAAGTGCCATGAAGGAAACATAATATCAACTATCAGAATTGAATTGTCAACATTGGGAGAAAAGTTTGTTAAACATGCAAGTATTCCTTCTTTTTTTTAAAAAAATTTTTTTTGTCTTGTTTATTGGTGCTCTACTATTCTGTACGGTTTAGATGTTGATCTTGTTTATTCATGCACATGCCCTGTACTTCGTTGATTAGGAAGAATGAAACAGAGTTTCAGTATTGCTCGACACTTTCATCTTCTCATAGAGTACTGACGCAAACACTGAACATGTGAGCACGAAAAAACACAATGAACTTTTCTTTTTTTTATAAAAAAAAAAGGAGTGGAGAATGAGTGAAAATGTGAGGAACCTTGGAAGAACAGATGATATCCTTATCCAAGGTTATCACCTCATCTATTCTTCTGAGCGTCTCTAGTTTTTTTGTAAACTTGGAAAATTATGTTTGTAATGAAATGAATCACATTGTTGAAGTCATATCCAGTGACAGGGATTCATATACAAGAAATGTAAAGTGCAAATTAATTGATAACAGGAAACCAAGGCATATTAACTCATAAATAGGGAGCGTGTCATAGTTCCTTAATATTGTCATAAAGCATTGAATTTACTATCTGTACTGAATGATATTTTGTACGCATAATGATAGGGATCAAATTCATTCTCTTCTCCCTTGATGATTTTTTCTGCATATGAAAGACTGCCTGTACTTCAGCTTACGAGAGAGAAATCTTTTTGTTATTTCTAATTATTAATGAAATAAGAAATCTTTTCCTTATCAACCTATGGGTGTAGTGATGAGAGAAAGAGAGAGATCATTGGGGTGAAATTGCATAAAAAATAGTCCTGATCTGATTATTTTATTTTATTTTTTTTATTTTCCAGGATTAATATTTTTACCTGATACAATCTAGTGCGTGAATACATACATTGAAGTTGTTCTAACCTGACCCTTTGTATTGCATCTGGTTGCCTTAAATTAGGTTTCCAGGTCTCAACAACAATCAGCCTCTTATATAATTGACAAAAATTCTCTCGTCATGTAACACGTTTCACTTGAAAACAGAATGCATGATAAGGATACAGATAGTGAGGCTACAAAGTTTGAACAATTTGGGTATTGAAAAATAAGCATTATAGTGATTAGATATTGGACGTAGCATTTACTCCCTTTTTTAGGTGTCATGTTCCTAGCTGTTTTTAAGTTATTACCTGAATCATTCACAGGTATCTGAAGAGCATGGATATTCATACTCATAATCATACAGGAGATGACACATACAGATAGAATGTACGAGCTGCAGAGTCTCAAGAGTTCAGGTATGGACATATATTCCGCATTGCATGCGAAGATTTACGACTGCATAGAAGTGTTATTTCACCAATGGAAAATATGGTGTTAGAAGTTTTGCATTGTTTCTTTTCCTATTCTGTATTGCTGGATTTTTTACTATTATTACTTACAACTACAAGTTACTGCATCATCCAGCAAGGGGCCAATCAAAATGTCAAGCCACAAGTTTTGCAGAGATAAATATTCAGGCCCCACGTCAAGAACTGCTTCAGCTAACCATTTCTATTGTGTTGCCAATTAAGACTTGATGAATCCCAAAAAATTCTGCTTGAACGATCTCTGTTTGAGGTAGAAATGGAGACATTTCATGGTTCCCTGGAAGCCTTTGAGTTCGCTGATATCAGAAGTTTTGCGAAAATTCACTCTGTGAAATGGAGACTGTGACAGTGGAAGAAGTGAAAAAGGAGTGAGGCCAACCTTTCATAAATTTGTTTAATGAAGGAACCAATCCTCATACGTTGTGAATTTAGTGTTCCTTGTTATTTCTTCTGGTTTTCCTAGGGGTGTAATTATTCTTGTTCTTGTTACCCTCATTTTTTATGGATTCAACTGAAAATTTTTACTGCGAATTAACCTGAGAAATTTGTCTTCCCAAAGAAGAAATAAAATAATCATCACTTCATAAAAAATCTAGATTTTTAATATCCAAACTTTTGTACTTTATTCGTTTGTAACTTGCTATCTTTTGGCTTAAAAGTTTATAATGAAATATCTTGTAATTTGCTTCATTTAACATGTTGAATTGGATTACCTGTAACTTTTTTTTTTTTTTAAATTGTCTTTTTGATATTTGATCTGATATTATAGGTCGACAAAACGAGATATTAAATTTGGACCCGAAGGGAGAGACAATTTTCTAAAAGTTAAGACTTAACAATGGTGGTCCAAAGGAGAAAAGAAAACAAAAAATAAAATCAATGGTGTTCCAGATATTTAATGAGAAAGTCAATTTGGACCTAACTCTGTCTATGAATTCATTGATTCTCTGCCTCAACGCCCATGGGAAGGAATCCACATGATATAGAATTATAGATGAAGCAACTAAAATGAGTTTTGGGATTGGAGAAGGGGTCACCCACTTCAACCTTTATGCATTTAGCTCACTTTCTAAGATCTGTGTACAGTAACACTTGTTATTTCCGGTACTTAATGTAAGTCACTTCTAACTAACTCATTAAAATTAAGAAAAGTTTGTTACATCATTAAAATTGTTTTAAAATTAATGTATTTTTCATCTTTACCCTTTAATAAATATTACAAATTCAAACAATTCATATTCTATCTCATGATTAAATAAAAGTATTTTGAAAACAAAGAAATTAATGCTTTAAAAACTCATGGAAAATGACTTATATTTAGGATCATGAAAACTTCTAAAATATGACTAATAAAAAGAATAGGAGGGAGTACAATTCATTTGATGATCTTTTATAAAATGACATTGGATTAATAAGGCTAAAATTAATCTAATTGCATTTTGTTTCCATTTCATTCCATTAATAATTCCATTTTAAATGATCTTGTGAACCAAACAAGTCTTAAGAGATATGACTCAAATTAATGTGGTTGACTTTAACAACTTCGAGGATGTTCCTCAATTGATGACAATTAAATTAACTGTATCGATTGATTTTTTTTTTCAACCCTTAAATAACAAACTATGAATAGATGGGACCGGATAAGGTTAAACATAACCTTCTTTTGTTCTCTGAAAGTGAAAGGGCAACAACAACTTTGAATCTGTAACCTTCAAAAAAATAAGACTAAGATACTGTTTTGTTGGTGTTTTCTTCAATTTGATAATAAACATTATATCTATATTTAATTGAAATATTTTTAAATTTCTTATTATATTAGTATAATAAATATTTTAATGTAGTTTAGTTGAATTTTAAATTTTAAGAGTTTCTTATTTGTTAAAATTAAATATGAATGGTAAGTAGTACATAATTTTTTTAATATCACAAAAAATCCAACAAAACAATTTATTTACCTCATTTGGTTTTCTCCGTTTCACAGTTCCCTCATCCTATTTGTCACTTCAATGCCGTCAATTAAGGTAATATGACGAAGCTTCCTGGTGGTATATTAGCATACCTTCATTCTTTCCAGTCTTATGAACTCTCTTCTTACCCTATTCCATGCTTCTCCCATTTTAATTAAGCCCTATATGTCTGCTAAGACTAGCTGAGCACGACGTTGCTACCATGGCACAGCTAGCAGTATCCTCTTCTGTGACTTGCAAATGGAAATACGATATATTCCTTAGCTTTCATGGTGAAGATACTCGCTTAGGTTTCATTGGCTATCTCTGTGAATCATTGCGTCAAAGTAGAATTCATGCCTTTATTGATGATCAATTCAATAGGATGGGAGAAGAAATCACACCAGCACTCGGAATTCAAATCCTTCCGAGTGGCTTTTACTATCAACAGTAAATACTAATCATATATATATATATATGTATGATGTTCTAGGTTGCCTTGTTGATGTTAAGGTTAATATCAACCAGAGGAATTAGTACAACTCCAACAACCACTTCTTTTCATTTCATTGGAGACAAGAACATTGATTTGGTTAATATTTACAAAGGAATGCTCATTGGTTAATATTTCCTTTTAATTCTTCATGATGTTGAAAAATTAGAGCAGTTGGCAGGAGTGCATGATTGGTTTAGTGCTGGCAGTATATTAATTATAATAAGAGATAAACACTTACTAGCAGATCATCAAACTTGAGAAAACATTGAGGTAAAAAGTTGAATCATGATGAAGCATTTGAATTATTCATTTGGAATGCCTTCAAATGAAAATCACCTGATGCTAGCTATTTTAAGATTTCAAACATTGTGCTGTCAGCTGAAGGGTCTTCATTTATAGCTCTAAGAGTAATGTGTTCTAATTTGTTTGGTAAGACAATGGATGAATGGTTAACTTACTTTGATTAAATATGGATAAAAGGGATCCTAATTAATAAAGAGTTTCAGAATTTACTTATGCCACATTTGGTAGAAATGAGGTAGTTTTAAGAGCAATGGAAAGGGCGAATGTGAGGGAGATATTTCCTTTGAAATGTAATTTTTTATCTCTAAAAAGCTTGAATCATATGTACCAAACTTATTATACAAGAATTTCTATCTCATTTTTTCTTTCATGAAATTTCTTTCCAATCTACCAAATTTGGCCTTAAAGTAACCTACTATACTCTAGAGGATAATGAAAAGGAAATTTTCCTAGACATAGCATGCTTCTTTCAGAGGGTTGACACTTTGAAAAAACCTAAAAGCTTGTGGCTTGGATTCTAATTATAGTATGAGTTTACTTATTGGTAAGTCTCTTGTAAGCATTGATGAGTGTAATGAATAAGTTGAGAATGCTTGATTTGATGCAAGAGATCGGTAGGAAATTGCAGGGGAAGAATCTCCATTAGAGCTTCGAAATTTGAAAATACGTTTCGAAGTACTAAATAAAAAAGAAACAGTAAAACTCAGCTTTGGAAGATTCTTAATGTTTTCTTTTTTAATAAAGAATTTGAATGGTCTATGAGCTTTAATCTTATCTTTATGCTTTGTCATAAAAGGAGTCAAATAGCTACAATTCGAGGCATGATGTCCGACCTCCCAGATCATTATATGATACACATGACAGTTGATGGAGAAAACCTTCAATTTTTACCATCCAAACAAATCAAGATTGCTTCATAGCATTGGAAAAGTCACCATTATTACCATCTAATTTTCAAACCTATAAACATGTACTCAACTTATTTCAGTAGGTATTTGCAATGCACAAGCCATTCAAGTTATATATATATATATCATTGTTCATTACGTATATTTTCAAGCTTCCTTATTCACAAGATGGAATTAATGCTGATTTTGCTTTGTAGTATTTGGATTTTTTAACATCTACGAATTTGAGCGACTATGAAATCTTAAAGTTACCCGACATTTCTCGAGTTGAAAATTTGGTAAAAGTAAATCTTGATTATTGTATAAATTTTGTAGAAGTTCATGATTCTGTTGAATTTCTAAGAAACTTGCACGCTTGAGGACTTTTGGTCCAGATTTAATTATTCAATCAAGAGAGGATGTTCTTCAAGTGAGGGCATCTAATAGAAGACACAAGCGCCATACTTTTGTTTCCTCTGATGTAAACCATCAATTAGATGTCAGAGTCATAAATTTTAAGCTCAAACTGAGAGAGCTCTGCTACTTCTTTCTGTCTCCCGGAGCCATGCACCTTGTAACAAACAAGAAATAGATCTGAAAAATAGAAGAGCATTAGTATCCAGGAAGGTCCCCTGTGTTAGATCCTTCGAGATAACATTCTTGTTCGATGTCTTTTGTTACCCCTGCTTTAACGAACCATATTTTTCTAAGGGATATTTTGTCTCTGTGTGTGTGTGTGATTTTATGGACAAATAAATTATAAGTCCATTCAATAGAGTGATTAGCCAAGTACTAAGAGGGAAGAACAGAGGATGCTTGTCGGGCATTAAGCCTCATTTGTATTGCTGATTAATCGGAGACCTTTGTTCTCTGGTCAATGTCGTGATTCTCTGAGGACCTTTCAGTATTAAGAAAGTGTCAGATTTGGATGCCATTCGATCAAGGCAATCTAGCAATACGACGACTTTGTGAGTAAAAAGGTTACAATCTTCGCAGGGCTTATATTCTAGCATGAAAAATGCAAAGTTTTTGCTCATGCTTGTATGTCTGCTGAGTGTTACAAATTACAATGGATTATTTTGGAACAAGGAGGTTATGAGAAGTGCAAGAGAATTTGAAGCACACGTAATAGTGACTCAACTCAACCGGTGTAATTTTCTTTGGCTGACAGGAAAGCCCGTGTAATTAATTTATCATATCAGTGTATCAATATCATCTGTGACTTGCTGAAAAACGGAAGCCATTAGGCATTTGCCCATGAAGTCAATTTCAGCTTTTGGATAAAATTTTAGGATCCTCCGTTATGGCATTATGTTTTCTCCTCATCTTCAGCCCATCATAATATCTCCCACTTCCAATTGAGGCAGTGATAGAATGTGATATGTGAGAGATTTATATATATATATATATATATATATTATATTCCGTGTTATGCCCTGCTGTGAGTGGTTGTTTTGGCTGTAATGCTAATCTACTCTTGACTGCAATTTTGTTTTTAATAGATTTATGTCCCAATAGCTTTACCAAAATTAGCTTGCAAGTAAAACAAGTTTCCCTTGCAGGATTTTGTCATATTTTTAACTGCTTTAATATTGATGATAATAAAATCATACACAGATGTCTTAAGAATCATGACAAGAACAGAGATAGTGTGAGGCTACAGAGTTTGAACAATTCGGGTATTGAAATATAAGCATTATGGTGAATGGATATGGGACGTAGCAATTACTTCCTTTATCTGACTTTCATGATCTCAGCTATTTTAAGTTACTTCCTGAATCACACTTCTGGATATTCACACTCATACAGGAGATGACACAGATCCAGATACTCTAAGCTGCAGAGTCTAATGGCTTAAAACTCCCTTCGAAGTGTTATTTCGTTAATGGAATCATGGTTTTAGACATTTTGCATTATTTCTTTTCCGATACTGTATTGCTGGAATTTTGACGATAGTATATATTACTTACAGCTGCAAGTTACGGCAACCTCCAGCAGGGGGCCAATCAATGTCAAGTCTCAAGTTTTCAAGAGATAAAAAAAATTCAGGCACCACGATCTGCTTGAACGATCTCTGTATGCTGTAGAAATGGAAATATTTAATGGTTCTCTGGATGTTGATCACTCTGTTCTTTCACCTTTTGCCGACAATAGGCCAAGTGAAGAAGCCCGAAAAGCATTGGAGGTGTCTCAGTGGAAATGAGTTCATATTTAAAGAAAATTCACCCTTTGTAATGGAGAGAATGACAATGCAAGTAGTAAAAATGGAGTGAGGCCAACCTGAAACTTGGACCTAACAAGAAGCATTCCAGGGATGCAAAGTAAATCTGTCTATCAATTTGGATTAATTCAATAAGAGGTGAATTCAATAACAAATGGTAAGAGCCTGTGTCAGCAATTCATCCACATCATGTATCCATCTATTGAATCAAGGAACTGATCCTCATGCGTCGTAAATTTTTTGTACCCTGTTCTTTCCTCAAATTTTCTTAGTTTGGTGTAATTTTTTCTTGTTATCCTTAATTTTGATGGATTTAACTGAAAGCATTAGCTGCTGCAAATTAATATGAAAATTTTTTCTTCTAGAAAGAAGAAATAAAATAATCAATTCAAGATTTTCATTATTTGTACAAGCTTTACAATTCAGATTTATCTCCGGTGGCCAAATGAATGGAATGGAGTTTTTTTTTTTTTCCATAAGAGAGGGATTACGAGAGATACGATAGAGTTATAATTTAATAAAAATAATATTAAAAAGTTATAGTAGTAATTTTTGAAAATTTTAACAACCCTAACTAATCTTAGCTGATTTTTTTATTTATGTAAAATAATTAAAAGTGAATTATAAATAGGAATAAAGGAAATATATAAATTAATGAAAATATAAATTTGGTCATTACTATTTGTCATGTTATAAAGGAATCAATCATATTCCCAAAGATCTGTGAATGAAGTAACTATAAGTTATTATTGCCTTTTTTTTATTCTTTTAATAAAATGATAAAACGGAACGAAAGAGGGGAAGAAACGATAAATACAATGGATTTATTCGTGCTTACTTCGATCCAATTATGGTTAGGAGTTCAATTTTTTTAGGAAAATCCTATGGCCACGCGGTTACATGGTATCACAGCATTCATTCGTGGTACTATTTTGTTTGTTTAGTGGATATTTATTATATTAATATATTCATGAAGCAGACAAGAATATGGCATGGATATCATACAACAAGAATAAGAGCAAAATAGAATTGATTTTTAGTGTACATTTATATTAATATTTTTATTAATGTTTTCTAACTCATGAGTTGGCTCGCTTGTAGAGTTGATTGTCATGTGAACTTGGTGTAATTCATTCGAGAATTCAGTGTAAGATGCTTATGACTCGAACCAAATTACATGAACTTGAACCAAAGTCAACGAGTTGAATTTGATAGAAAACCTGCAGTTTGAGGCTTCAAACCAGTTATGATGACGAAGGAAGGAAGGAGCTTAACCTAAAGTTTTATTATATTTCTTTCTAAAGTCATATCATGAAAACAAATACAACGATATTTTATACATCAGAATTATCAAATAAAAGCTAAACTCAACAAATGAAGTTTCAACCTACTTAAAATGTCAAATATTTTTAATTCTTATTTTTTAAATTGATTTATGATTAATGGAAAAATTCATGTTGAGAAAACTATCTCATTTGGATATAATAATGTTCAAATTTAACATGATTGCACCGAATGTTAGATAATTATAAAAAAATTTCTTTATAATTTTTTATATTAGCTATATATATTTTATCTGTATTATAATATACATAATTTAATAATTTATTAATATAATCTTTTTTATTTAAAATTCTTTAATTACTTGGAGTATTATATATTATAAAATATAATAAATTTATTTTAACTATGTGATTATAATGTGCGGGACTATACTAGATTAATAATAATACGAGCTATCTATTGAGAACAAATCAACTGAGAAAATAATCGTTAATGTAGCACATCTAATCAATTATAACACACACACTTTTCTTCTTCATGATTATGATATATAGCGAGCAATTTTAAGGTGATATTGTAGGAATTCTCTCATACATCTTATATATATAACTCAGCTGTCGAGACAAGCTAAATTACGTTGAGTCAGTATATAGAAAATGAAATTGTCAGTGCCTTGAAATGTGTGATAGCACATTGTTCTTAAGGTGTTAATTCACCTTTAATTAAATTACTATAGAATTCCGATGAACTACCCCTATAAGTAATTTTGAACATTTGAGATACTAGATAGCAACTTTAAGTATCTCTCTACAATGCATAATAGAAAAACAAAGAAGAGAGTAGAGAAGGAAGTTGAAAAATGCTTTTGTGCGTCTATGTTTCTGGTTTGCCCTCAAAATATAGAAGAGGAATATGAAACCGAAATTAATGACAACTAAAAAGAAAAATCAGTTTTTGAACGTTGGAAATTCATTTCTTATTTGAGGATAAAAGACTTGTTTCTGATCAGTTTAATTTTGCAATTTAATTTAATTTATTTTATATACTAAAAACAACAGATCAGATACACATCGTTAGATTTATTTTGATCCAATGCTCACAAATACATAAATACTAAGTGTTTAATATTAATATTAATTAATATTTCTAAAAGGACTATGAAGATATGAGACCCATAGAAATATAAATAATGCGCTCTTGTTTTCCGAAAATGAAAGGGCAACAAGAAATTTTATTTTATAAATCCTAAGGTATTGAATTTGGAGCATGAAGAAAGGAATAAAACCCAAGGTATATAAAATATAAAATTGAATTGGTCATTGAATCGGTTGAGATAATTATTCGATGTTCCATAATTTAATTGGGATGATCCGTAATCAAATTAATAATAATAAAATTAATATATTTTTAATTTTATATGATATATATAATATAAAAATAAAAAAAACTATTATCAATAAGTCTTATAAATTAATGTTAAAATCTAAATACGTTATTATTTATTTATAATTACATTTTAAATACACAATAATCAGTTAATTATCTATTATTTAATAAATAAATTTATTATTATTAATAATTTTGTATCAAAATAATATCTCTATCATATTATAATAATGATTGAAAATAAATTTAAATATAAAATAATACTATTTAATATTAAAAATAATATTATTTCATATTTAAACTGAAAATAAAAAAAATGGATTGGTTTAAATTGGTTCACATCCGGTTTTGCCTGTTGATGAACAATTCTATCGATTTTCAACGGATTCACTTGTCCAAACAGAACCAAACATTGGGTCCCACTGGCCGAATATGTTAATAGTGACCTCAATGAATTATCAAGGTATTAATTCTTTCGGTTCCTTCCTCATTCTTCACACATTACCAGTTGAAGTTGTATGATTATTTTTAATATTTTTTAAATGTATAAATTTTATTTTCAATGCAAGGGCTATTTTAGTTTTCATTTTTCAAAAATTCAAATTTTTACTGAAATATCTATATATATTAATGTAAATAATGAATTAAGAATTTTTTAAATATTTGAAAAAATTTAAAATCATGTTATTGGATAACTTAAATATACTTTCACTTGTGACATTTTTTACGTAATACAAGGTACAAACATGCATAGATAAAAATTAAAAAAATAATTTTCACTAAATTTAGAATATAATTAATGATCATTAATTGATAAAGAAATCATTTGTATGACGCATGCCCTTTATTAAAAATATGATGATTTTAAAGTGTTTCTCTTTTATCTTTGTTTTTTTTTTGTCACAAGTCGTAGAAATTCATTAGATACTAAAGATAGATACATAGAAGTCATAGAAACCAAGGTATTAAAAATCGGACCGGTTATTAAACTGGATGAGGCAACGGTTCAAGGTTCAATGGTCGGACCGGTTGTGAATAAATTAATATATTTTTAATAATATAGTCAATTGATATTCTATTTTTATATTATTTGTTAGGTAAATTTATCATTATTAATCATTATGTATCATAATAATACTTATAACATATTATAATATAGAAAGAAAAAAAATTACACTAAAAATAATACTATTTAATACTAAAAATAATGTTATTTTATTTTAAAAAAATATTTTTAAAAAATTAAAAAAAAAAAGAAAATCGGACCGGTTCAACCCGGTTTTGTACCGGTTTTTGACCGGTTCTTCACCGGTTCCCACCGGTTCCAATTTCTCCCGGTTTTCAGCTATTTCCGGACCGGACCAGGGGCCGGTTTCCTGTCGGACCGGTCGAACCGGCCGGTCCGGTCCGGTTTTTAATACAATGATAGAAACAAAGCAATACAACATAATAGCATTAAAGAGCAAGACAAAGGAAATGGAGACAAACAAAATGAAAAACATATCTGAACTAAAATTAACCGATGCCTTGATGTGGAGAACAGTTGTGCATCAGCATTGAAACCTTCCACTTGAAGAACCAGAGCCAAGGGGGGTCGTGGTATATCAAACCAACCGATGGTGCCAACCCCTTTGCGGCAAGTACAGCTAGACAATCGGTTGATTTATTCACTTGGCGAGAAGCCAAAGAGAAAGAGACTCGAGGAAGAGAGCTTTGCATCCTGATAATATCTTGCACAATACCTTGACATAACCAATGGCAGTGATCAGCTTATCTGTAATTACAGCCTCATAGAGTATTTTGCAATCCATTTCGACACAAAGATCAAAATCACCAAAGAAGTTAGGGACAGAGCAGTAATAGATGTTATATAGTTTCAGGCGCTACTTGACATATAGGGCATAGAGGGGATGAATTGCACTTCTTACGAGACAAAGCATCCTCTGTAGCTAAGGCATCCGAACAGGCTCGCCATAGGAAATGCTTAACTTTTGGGATCTCATGGAGAGACCAGATGCAGCACCAAAGTTGTTGTTGTATACTGTGTGAAGAACTAGGTGTCACATTTCCTATTCCTTGACTTTTACGTTGAGCAATATAGTAGCCTGACTTCACAGAGTAACATTCTTTTTCTATTCTTCCACCCCTGAACTTTGCGCCCAATTCTTTTTCTAACAAAAGCTAGAGCTTCACATTTAGAACGACCCCAAACGGGAGGAAGTCCTAAATAGAATCCCGAATCTGTTGTAGCATGAATATTGAAAATGGTAGTGACCATATGGATAACATTATTTATGGCATTTGCAGAGAAGAAGATACAGGAATCGTCAAAGTTGATTGCTTGACCTGATTCAGCACAGTAATGAGAAAAAATTTGAGACAGTACCCTGCAATTATCCTCTGAAGCTCTCACAAAGAATAATGCTTCATCAGCAAAGAAGCAATGTGTTAGCATTGGGCATGATCGGGTAATTTGGATGCCATGAAATTGACCTCGCACAGACTCAGTAGCCACCATTAAAGACAATACTTCAGCAGCAATGACAAAAAGATATAGGGATAAAGGGTTCCCTTGACGGAGGCCTCGACCAGGGTTAATAGTGTCAATCTCTCTACCCGAAACATGTAATCTGAATTGGACCAAAGATATACAATGAAAGATCCAAGAAATCCATTGCTGACAGAAACCCATCCTTAACATAACTTCACAAAGGAAAGCCCATTCAAGACAATCATAAGCTTTATGCATATCCACTTTTAGAGCAAATTCAACTTTTGTACCGTGCTTCCGTTGCTTAAGGTGATAGATTTCATGGGCTATCAGTTGGTTATCTTGGATTTGTCGGCCGCGAACAAATGCACATTGATTGCAAGAAACAATACCCGGCAGAATTAATTTAAGCCTATTAGCTAGAACTTTTGCAATAACTTTAAAAGAGAAATTACATAAGCTAATAGGCCTAAATTGATGCACACAATCGGGTTTATCAACTTTTGGGATCAAAATCAAACTTGTGACATTTAGTTTGCAGAGATTTTCAGTATTACCAAAAAAACTGTCAACCAATTGAAATAGTTGCTCATGAACAACACTCCAAGATTCCTGATAGAACATGCCTACAGGTGTTTCTCTTTTATCATATATGCAACTTGACTTGATCATAACTAATTACTGTAAATCAAAATTTCTAACACCAAGTAATGTTTGGATGTACTTGTTAAGATCTACCTACAGGTGTCGATGATTTCAATACACAGGCTAATTAAAGTGGCGTGAAGAGTATCCTTCTTTGATATTGTGTTCAACTCTTGTACTTTAACTTCATTGTAACATATGTAACTAGGAACTTATAATATATATGCAGCTATCTCGTATATGTATGTTTGAATCAATTTTTGGGACTCAAGATGTGAGGAAAATCATAAACAGAGTAAACCCTTTGGATAGCCATCAAAACCAAGAGATGCGTGAACTATTACCAAAAAGGAAGCTAACCGACTAATAATAATGGTCAAGTTAACAAAAGGAAGTTCATTGTTACTTCATCCAAAACACTGCCTATTATATGGTCAAGTTTACATAAATTTTTCTGCATCAAAGTAAAAAAATAAAAAATAGAAAAAAGCCCAGAACTATTTTTATTTCATCAAGAATTCTTTTGAGACTAGCGACTCTTTGCTCAACTGTTGTAGAAGCAAGTCCTATTTCAAAGTTTCAACTCTTGCATGCCATTGCTCTCACCCATACTTGAAGATGCCATCTCCTGTAAATAACGCATGGTTTGTAAACACTCAGGCAAGTGGATTAAAATATTAATGTAAACACTCAAGCAATCTATGACTTAGGAATGCCGGAAAATTTATTTTATGTTATATGAATTCATTTTGACATTAGATATCCCAAATGAGAAAGTAGTATGCAAATGTATATAGCAGATTGATCTCCCTAGCTTCTTTCATATAGTTAATTGCTTTAAACTAGGTATGTATGTGATGATAAGAAATATCAACCTTCTCCCGTACTCATTGACTAACCTTCATATGGGCAGTACTTGGATGTTGAATTATGGGCACAAGATGTTTAAGGGGTGTGAGTTATAAGAAACAGAGTTGCTAAAAGTGTAGACCTCTGAATTTCCCTGTGAAGAAAATGGATGAGCGTGTGTCTGATGGCCACATAACTAAAATTATCTATAAAGGCCAAACATAAAAATATGGGAAGTTTACAATGTTCTGAAGCCCTTTTCATACAGCTCTGTATTTTTCTTGTTCTTCAAATTATAAAGCCCATTCATATAATCATATATGCACATGAATATAATTAAAATCAACTATTTTCCCTTCCTTATCATACTTTTTAAGAAAGAAGGTTTCAAGAAAACTTATTATTTCTTGCCATGATATAAATTGCATATCATGATATAAAAACTTTTAAATATATAGAATAAATAAAATTATATCTCGGTTACCACAAGTTGCTGCACACCTATAACACCTCAGTAGGCCAAAGGATCACCAACTATTACACACATGAAACATGCAATCCAAGTCAATAAGGTGATATATTGCACATCAAAACAAAGCCCAACCATTCATCACGGTTCAATAAAAACGTTAGAATCTACCCAAAATCACTTAGTGCCTATAAGGCCCAATTCCACCATATCACCATTTTAATCACTTACTATTGGTTTTGTCATATCCAATCAACTTCTTGGAGCATAAAGCATGCATACATCCTATGCAATTATCAAACACATATATCAAATCATGATCATAACCTCCAGTATAGTTTAACTCAGTATCCTTAACATAAATCCAATAATACCAAGGTTCTAATGTCAAACCCTACCACAAAACATCCCTACAAACACATACAATCAATTTAAACCTCTCTAAATTCGTGATTCACTGAGAACCCCAAAACCAAAGGCTAAGGTTTGGGAAAACAACCATAGAAACACTCAAAATCCATACCGCAAAATTTAAATATACCCAAGAACACATCAATGAAGTATTTACACGCAATTTAATCGATGAAATTCCATTCCAAATGAAACTCCAACGACCAACACCAAAATCCACCATAGATTTTAGGGTTTAGGACCTTCCAAATCCAAGAATCAAGCCCTCTAGACTGGACTCTTCAAACCCTAGCAGAGCCACTCTGATTTCCTCCATTTTCTTTCCCTTTGGTTGAACTGATCACCTTATTTAAAAATAGAGTCCTCGACATGACACCATAATGGAAGTTGTTGGCGTCGCAGCACGAATGCTATTTGACTTCGAGTCCACTGGCCCAAAATTTTGAATCTCGCTGTGGCCTGAAGGGACCTTACCGTAGCGTAGAGAGCTTCTATCTTGACTCCCTCTAGTCCTATACAATTTTGAAAAAAAATACACTTATATAAGTCTTCTAACATGTCTAAAGGAGTTAGATTAGGGTCATTAAAAGATACACCTTTAATCCACAGCCTCTTGGGTCTCTCGGCTAAAGGACTACGATTTAATGACTGGGATATATCACACCTCACCACCTAGAATGAGGCCTCGTGTTCCATTTAGTTGATCGGAATATCATATGGTATTTCAATGATATTATCACCCAACCAATATATGCTCAAACATGTATAATCATGAGTGATAATGTCAATATGCCATGTTAATATGTCATTATTATACACAGTCATCATCACCATGCTAGCATAATATCATTATACAAGATATCTTATGGGGATGTGTAACAGCCCTCATATTATCTTTCTTGGCTTAAGTGGAGTTTGGAAGAGCTCCACACCACGGTGAGAAGTAAGGCCATTGCGGTGAGAACCATTCTAGTGGCATTGTTCCGAAGAATTTGGTGGAGCCGCGGTGAGGTAGGCTGAGGCCGCAGCGAGATTCAGGATTTTTGTTTAAATCCAGATCATTTCGGTTGATCGAGAAAGAAAGAAACGGAGGAAACCGAGGGAGACTGCGAGGAGCTGAGCTAGGGTTCACTATTTCCGGCCATTGGGAGTGATTTTCGGACCTTGGGAGCTTGGATTCAAGTTGGTAAGTGTTCTATACTCCTCCCTCTCTATTTTCTTCGGTTGAAGTTTGGGATTTTCGGTGTTAAGGTTGGATTTCCAGTTTGGGGTGAAATCCACCAATTGAAATGGATGATTTGAGGTTAATGATGTGTGTTTTGGTATTCTTGTTGCTTAGATGTGAGTTTTGAAGGGTACATGTATGATTTGAACTTAACCCTAGGTTGTTTTCGGTTGGAGCTCTTAGGAATTTGAAGGGCATGTGGTTGTGTGGTGTTTGGGTGATCCCTAAGAGCTTACAGATGCATGAAAAGGGTGTTGAAACCTTGGGTTAGGTTAATGTAGTTGAATTGTGATGTTTGGTTTATTGGTACATTATGTTAATGGAAGAGTTGTGGTATTGTAAAGGTTGTTGGCTAATTAAGAGGGGTTCACGTGTATTGGACAGTTCAAGAAAGCTTGTGGAACCCGTGTGCATGTGGTAACGACAATTGAGGTAACTGGGTGTTTGTTTATTTGTATTGTATTGTATATTGGTATGTATATTTATGTATATATATGTATGTTTCTTTTATACCATAATATTGATGTGTTGTGTATACGGTTTTCTATATATATATTGTGGTATGCGCACAGCTAGTTGATAGTTGTGATGATGATGATGATGACTATGATGATTATGATGACGATATTGACATGACATGACATGATGCATACATGACATGGTAATATGACGATGATGATGAGTATATGATGATACATGAGTATCACCATATGACATTGTGAGAATGTGATATATGGTGATTTGGGTGATGATGATGATATGATGTGATATATGATTAGGGAGGATAAGGATGTGATCCCTGTCGCTAAATCCTCCCCTATGGCCAGGGGAGCCAGGCGACAGTGGACTGCACCTTCCCTAAATCACCACAAATTCGAGGTGGTCTAGGGGAAGGAGAGCCATAGTCCGAACGTTAGTGTTACCTTTGGCTGGGTGCACTAATGGGAGGTGAGCTTGGTGATGTCTCGGAATCAGTTTTCACCGACCGTTGGAAGGGAATTACCTATACGAAATGTCTCGTCATGACGATAGCCTATGATTCTAGCTGTGTGCGAGGGAGACATGCATACCATTCATTGCACATTGTGTTCATGAGTTGTATGGAATATATATGTGTGTGTGTGTGTGTGTGTGGTTGTTACTGGTTACTGAGACATTGTCTCACCCCCTCTTCTATAAACTAATCTTTTAAGTGACGGTTCTGGCACTAGTTCGGAGAAGCCGTGAGAGTAGCTGCGTACGTGGGAGTAGTCTATGTAGTGTGTGTATTTTGTATTTGTAATTTGTGCCAAGTAAGGTAGAAGGTTTAATAATAAATAAATGTTAAGACTAAGGATTGAATAGATGTATGTATGGTTATGGGTGGGAAAAGAGGTTATTTGTGGTTATATATGTTGTAGGATGTGTGTGGTGTGATGGGAGTCGAAGTTTGGCTTGTTTTGTATGTTTGAGGGCCTGTAGCCCAAATTGTCAAGTTAGGTTCCAAGGGGTCAAATTTCAAAGGAGTGGTTCCTTTGAGGTGAAGCCTCTTTGGGCAAGTTAATTTTGGGATTTTAGAGTTATATGATTGGTCTGTGAGTGTCCATTTGCAGTTGGTGGCAATTGGAGGTTATTAGTAGTGAGTTTTGGTCAATAAGTGGTCAAAATGGTTTTAAAGGTTCAGAATCTCTATACAGAGTTGGATTGAGGTCAAAGTGGTGTCTTTTGATAGATGGGGACTAGATTAACTTGTAGGTGTTGGAATCAAGTCAATCGGAGGTCGGAGCATAAAGTTATGCGCGTCGAAAGTTTACCCCAGAATGTGGAAATTGCTAATATGGGATATCAGCATGGGGGGCCGCGGCGCTAGTGAAGGCAGTAGCAATGTAGAAACAGGGGAGGCCGGAGCCGCGGCAATACTATATTAGCTGCGGCTCCAGCCCAGTTTTTGGTGGTTTTAAGGTCGTTTCCGCTGTTTTGAGGCATTGGAGAGTTGTTTTGAGATGTCAGGGTTGTGTTTGGCTGAATTTTGAAATTTTTGGTCAAGTCTGGAGGTGTCAGGAGGCAGGGTGTTACAAATTAGATAGCATAGCTCATGGGTTTCTACATAAATTTGATTCCCTTCATTTTTAGCCACATTTTGGACACTTTAAAGGCATTTTGGATGGCTTTGTGTGAGTTTGATCTCTTGTATGAATTAGATACTGATTCCTCTTTTTAATTGTGATTAATGATATAATTATGTTAGTTTTTCTCCATGCTTAATGCTTCTTATTGATTGGCCTCCAATAAATTTGTTGGGTTAACTTGATTAATGCTTGAAAGAGCTTGATTGAGTGTAGAACTTGAGTTAAACCATGTGAGAACTTAATATTTGCAATGTTGAGTATAGAGTTTTCTTAGGTAGAGATACATTCACTAATTGTGAACACTGTATTTTGTCCGGATAATTTTTTTTTTTTAAAATATATATATATATATAAAAAATGAAAAAAATGAAAAAATAATAATAATAATTATAATAAAGAAAAATAACTAAAAATTAGAAAAAAGAAAAAAGAATTTTTGGACCCAAATTCGGCCTGAAAAAAAAAATAATAAATAAAATAAAATAAAAAATAAAAATAATAATGTATAAATAAAAAAAAAAAGGAGAGAGAGCTTTGGGCCAAATTTAGCCCAAAACCTGAAAAGAAGTGGGGAAGTTTTGGGCCAAAATTCGGCCCAAAATTGAAAAAAATAATAAAAAAAATGGAGGGAGGGGGCTGCATTGGGCTGAAGTGAAGGTCACGAGCCCAATTGAGGGCTCGTGACCTGGTCCGTGGGGGCATTGCCCCGAGAGGAGAGTGAGCCTTTAGGGCTCAGGGGGATCACGAGGGGAGAGAGGCACGGAGAAAGGCTGAGTGTGCTAGGGTTCGGAGGGAGGAGCTAGCCGCGAGCGCGGAGGAAGCCGTGGGAGCGAGATCTGGAGGAAAGAAAGAGGAAGCCGTGAGGACGAAATCAGAGGGAGTTACGAGGGAGAACCGAGAGAGAAGAGAGGACGATGAGGCCGAGAAAAAACCGAGGAGGAGGCTGAGAGCTGGAGGGAGAGCGAGAGAGGAGAGGAACTCCGTGAGTGTGAGAGCCGAGAGAGATGGAGGGAGCTGTAACCTAGGGCTCGGTGAGAATGGTGAGGAGCTCAGGTCGGAGGGAGCTGAGAAGCTGGCCACGAGAAAAGAAAAGGGGAACAGGGAGCCACGGTGAAGTAGAGAGAGACGTGACTGAGGAAAGAAAAAGGGTGAGACCAGAACAGAGGAAATGGAGACCGAGGGAGTCTGAAAGGAGGAAGGGAGCGTGGCCGAGAGGAAAAGGAGCACCGGAGAGAGAGCGTGAGAGAGCTGTGAGAAAAAGAAAGGTGGCCGCGACTGAAATGGAGGCAGAGCAGAGGGAGTCCGAGCAAAAGAATGGTGGCGTGATTAAGGAGCAAAGAAAGGAGAGAGGAGAGCTGTGGGAGCAGAGAAAGGAGAGCGAGAAAACCAGAGGGAGCTTGGAGACTAGAAGCCGCGGGTGAGGATGGCGGCGAGGCCAGAAGCCGCGGGAGAGCACTCATGAGGATGAAAACAGGGTGAGGTGCAGATTTGGGAAGGGAACGAAGCTGAGGGAACCACTGGAAAAAATCAGAAAAGCAAAGGCACGAGAGTGGCCGGGGATGGACTATACGCGAGCATGGGTGAGGACTTGAACCTGTGAGGCAAATGACTGAAGACACAGAGTGTGGGCTGGACACGCACAATACAATCCCTCCACTACTCCGTACCTAGTACAGCAGGGTAGTGGAGGTGGAATTTGGTTGGGCTGAAGGAGGTCACGCTAGTGCAGCAGAGAACGTGGGCAGCTGGAAAAAAAACAATCACGCGCGTTTGCAGGCTACCCGCAAGAGCACTATAAAGCCGAGGGAAGGCAACTGTCGAAGGGATTTTTTTTGGACATTGAAAAAAATCCGAGGAGGGGGAGATCTCCGAGTCCGAAAGCCAAGAGCCTGCGAGACAGAGGGAGAGTGGAGAATTGCTAGAAAAAACTAAGAGGCCAAGGTGAACACGCCGTGGAGCAGAGAAAGAATTGAAGGAAGGTTAGTGATTTAGGGACCCAGAACATATTCCATCCTAGCTTCATTTGGGTCAGTTGTTCCTTTGCTTTCCTTCAATCGCAGTAGGGCTCCGTAATGTTTCTTTTGCAATATTCTGTATTTTGAAGCCTTATTGCTAGCTGAAACTCCAATGGAGGATCAGTCCACCTTCACTGAACTTTGGCCTCGCCATGGTAGTCTGTAATGCTCTGTTTCGTGCTCAGTTCTGGAAATTTTGTGCTGTTTTATTGATTGGAGTTCTGTGTACGGTTGCCACAGTTATTGTTGAATCCAGATAGCTTATTTTGTGAACATGAAGGATGAATGAGAATGGATTGCTGATATTCTGGTTTATTGTGATTTATGGAAATAACTCTGATAGCTCAAGTGGTGGATTTAAACTTTGAATTAGTTTGCTATGATAGGAAATTATTATCCAGCCCAGAAGAGGTTTATATTTGGTATGCTTTGATATTCTGGTTTGTTGGCATTGTGTTATGACACTGTGTACTTTAGTCTCCCCACTGGTTCAGTTGTAGAGTGTTCGAACCATTGTTGTGTCTCTTTATCCTTTGATAGCATATTGGTTAGGTGTTTGAGTGATGTTCATTTATTTCTAGTCTGGACTTCAAATATGGGGTTTGATTAGAATCTGCTTTGGTTCAGGATCTTCTTTATCAAATGGTTTCCTATTTTTGTTTGCTTAACGGTTGAACAGTTTTGTATGTGTGTTTACCTATTGGAGGAGGAATGTCGTATGGTGTTATTATTAGCATACATGTAAGATGTGTTTCTTGTTTGGCCTGACCTATGTTCATGATGTAAATGATAGGTTTTGTATTATGAACAACACTGGTCGTGTGAGTCTTAAGCAAGACCCTAAGGTTCCGAGTTAATAAGTCATAGATATACCTTCATAGTGGAGGGAATGCCTCAGGAGCCCTTTAGAAGCTATCCGTTGAATGTTTCATAAATTCACATTTGTGTTATGGTTTTGTACATGAACAGGTTACTCTGTGCTTTTTATAAAGTTTGGTTCAAACTTAAATGTTTTGGGTCCCAATAACCTTTTTAAACTCTTTTTTATTTCTTTTCTTTTAAGCAAAAAAAAAGGGGGGGGGGGGAAAAAGAGGAATTTTATAATCACATTTCTCATACTTTGAAATTAACAGGAATAATTTAAATAAAATTTCTTCCTTTACTTTTATCCTATTCACTTATTAGTCCCGAGTGGTAACACCGGGAGTACTTAAGTATTAATCAGCAATTTGTGAGCAACAAAATTGCCACATGTGTTGATTATTATTATAAATTTATGCAAGAATGACACTTTAAAATTTTCCTAACGCTTTCCTCTTAATAATCTCGTTTATTTCCATTTTTATAAAAATAATTCATATCCAAATTATTTACTTCCCTTAAATTTTTATCCGTTTATTTCTAATTGTCTTTTATTTCATAAAAATAAATAAATAATAATAATAAATGATTAAAAAAAAATTTTCATTTGAGATCTTATCCCTTATTTGCCTCGAGTGGAAACACCGTGGGTATTCAAATATTGATCAGTAACTTGTGAGTGATAAAGTCACTACATATGCTGATTATTACTTTCAAAATATATGTAATGATCACCCTTTTAGAGGTTAAAAGGATTTTTATAATAAAAAGAAAAATAAAAATAATAATAATTTGTACCAAAAAATATATATATAATTAACAAATTGTCTTCTTTCGATTTTTTCATGCCTTTTTGTCTCGAGTGACACCACCGTGGACATTTAGGTATCAATGGGTAGATGTGAGTGATAAAGTCACCACATGAGCCAATTGATTTTATTTTGTGAAAATAAATGGTTTTAAAATATTTTTTTTCAAATCAAAATAAAATATTCAAAATCACAAATAATTTTAATCATATTTTCTAAATGGAGGAAAAAACATATATTCTCCTTTAAAAATTGATTAAACCAAAAAAATTATATAAATAAATGAAAAGGGCAAATATTGGAAATTAATCTGTCTTTTACAAATTAAAACACACCAACCAATTCTAAAAATTGTTTTCTTTGTGGAAAGACAAGTTATTTTCTATAAACCTCTCTTTTCAAAGAATATATAAAAATAAAAAATACCAACCCAGTGACACGCATTTTTAGTCCGAACTACGTCGACTTTGATCCCTATCGCAGGGTACGTAGACCCCAGACTCTCATTCTGGGTCAAGTCCACTTTTGTAAATAAATAATATTTTTCTTATTTTATTTTTCCCAATTTCCCATATTTTCATTTTATTTTTATTTTTACATTTTTCTTATATTTATATTTATTTTGTAAATAAATAATATTTTTCTTATTTTACTTTTCCCAACTTCCCACATTTTCATTTTATTTTTACATTTTTCTTATATTTATATCTATTTTTGTAAATAAATAATATTTTTCTTAATTTATTTTTCCTAACTTTTCACATTTTCATTTTCTTCTTTATTTTCATTTTTATATTTCTCTCATTTTTATATATTTATTTTTGCATGTGAATGGTAAAAGGGCAATCAAAATAAATTTGTAAAAAGCCATAAAAATTGCATGATCAACCTAAGGTAACCGTTCTTAGGAACGGGTGTTGTGGGAGTACCTAACACCTTCCCCACTCACAATCGTACTCCCGAACCCAACTCTGATTCGCAGACCAATCCTTGTCCCTTTTTGTTTTTTTGTTCCGATTTTCCAAAATTTCCCTTAAAATTTTGGTGGCGACTCCATCCGAAGTCGGCCTTCCGTCGCGCGAGCCAATTTCACTTTTTTCTTTTCCAATTTCTCCTTTTTTTCCCGCGCCATCCGCGTCGCATTTTCTGGTGTGACAGTTTGGCGACTCCACTGGGGAGATTTTGAGAGTCAAGCCTGTATGGGTTGATTATGTAATTCTTTATGGCTTTATGTTTATTTTGGTTTCCCTTTTAATTTTGTTTGCCTCATATGATTAGATTAGGTAATATGTTTGATAATTTTATCTGTTCATTTGGTTGCCCTTTTAATGTTGTTTGCCTCACATGATTAGGGTAGATAATATGCTTGGTAATTTTATCTGTTCATATGCTTTTAAATGTATTGGTGAGTTAAATAAAATGTGCTAGGATAGATAACATGCGGAATAAACCCTAAGATAGATGACTGCTATCTCTTTGTATATTGTTTTATCTGCTGTTTTATCTGCAGGTGGGGAATTTGGGAAATGTTTGGGTCATGAGGTTTGTATGCTCCCTTCACACACTGGGCACTTTCACGTCCAACCTCACACACATAATGGGCCCTATACCCGGGTCTGAGAGTATCCTAGGATAGTTGGAGTTTGTAACAATGCCTTTGAGGGGCTATTAAGCTCCCAGAGACCATTGCGAAGACTTCATCCAGTTGTTACCTATTCGCTATGTTTAGTCTGGGAAGGGCTATTAAAGCTCTCAAAGGATTAAGTTTACTGGATAGGGTTCCTGTCTTGATGACGGGGGCAACTTGGGAACCTTTTTGGAAAATAGAACCATCCTGAATCCTGCACTAATAGTAGATGGAGCTTAGATGTTAAGCCAGCCAGTTAAAGCCAAGAATCCTACCCTAGGATGCACCTAATGTAGGACACGGGGGAACATATCCAGTCTCATGCATTTAATGTTGCATTAATGAAACAGTTATCATATTAATAGGTCCTCTATTATTTTTATACCTCATTCATGGAGAGACCTTGTCCTTCATGATAAGAGGACTCGTTTCTGTTTCCTTGAGAATTCAATAAGGATCTTTAAGGAGAGAAATTATTATGACGGTTAAACGGGGGCCTAATAATATTTTAACTAAGCAAATTCATGGTCGCTTTTATCTCATATTTTCTTCTTTTTGCCCTTTTTGCTCAGGAAACCGGTGAATTATCAAGAAAAGTTAGCATAAGTTAAAGACACAAAAGTGATCATGGATCCAAGACCAACAGGGTTAACCTATGGTGGGAAGGGGCTCAGGTTGGAAGTAGTTGTGGAGTCAATTGATAGTCTGAAGGAATTTTCTCGGCGTATCAAGGGTAATCTCTTGTCAGACTTCAGGAAAAGATATGGGGACATACTAGAGCTACTCAATGTACCCGTTCAGACACAAGTGCTTTCTGTACTGGGACAATATTGGGATGACACTTTGAGATGCTTCACGTTTCCAGATTTCCAGATGGCACCAACCATAGAAGAGTATGGAGAGTTCTTAAGCTTACCGCTAAACAGGGGAGATCGTGTCTATAGATACCCAGGATATGTGGCTTCGAACACAGTGATAGCGAAGCTTTTGGAGATCAGTATAGACAAGGTGCACTTCATCTCTACCAAGAGCATAGAAGGGGTCTCAAGGGAGTTTATGGAAACACGTCTGAAAGAGCTGGCTGAACAGGAGAAGTAGGTAGTTTATAACAGGGTGCTCGCCATGATAATCTATGGGATAATTTTGTTTCCATTTGCAAAGGGGGTGATTGACAGACACGCGATCAGTGTTTTTCATATGGTAGAGCATCATCAGGTGAATCCAGTACCTGCCATATTGTCAGAGATTTATATGACCTTGAGCTTTTGCCATACTAAGAAGGGAGGGAGAATTAGATGCTGTCTCCAATTATTGTATGTGTGGGTCATGAATCACCTATATGGAAAGAGACTCCAAGAAGGAGAAAAGGATAATTCCTCCCCTCTTGCATCATTCAGAAACCAAGAAGGAAAAGCCAAATGCGATCGTGAGGGGTGGATCGAAGTTTTTGGCCAGCTCAGAGCAGAAAATATCCGTTGGAGATTGGCATGGTGGTGGAAGGATGAAATAATCTATTACTGTGGGGACTTCCCAAATGTGCCGTTGATGGGTCCACGGGGAATGATAAATTATAACCCAATGTTGTTATTGAGACAATATGCCTTCCCACAAAAGGCTCCCTCAGAAGCCGTGGTTCACATGATGCACTTCCAACATGGTGATTCTACGATGAAGATAAGTCAAAATATGGTGAGTGCTTGGAGTAGGGTGATATATAAAGGACGGCTAGAATTGGGAGCACGCCGGATATATGCCACGGAAGAATACCAAGTCTGGTTGTCAGAAAGGATTAAGGGGGTTAACCCAACCTTTGCACCTCCCAATCCTTTGCTATGCGGTAATAAGGCGGAAGTAAACAAGGAGCTAGTCAGACAACTTCAAAAGAAGGAAGAAGAATTGGAAAAGCTGGCGAGGGCAAATAATGAACGAAAAGAGGCTTGGAATCGTTTGCAGAATGAACATGCGGCCTTACAAGAGACGGTGGAGGAAATGAGGAAACGAGAAGCTTGTGAGGTAAGCTTGGAGGTGAAGAGATTGAAGGAGGAAAATCTGAACCTCAAACGAACAATTAAGGATGTGAATGCGCATATGGAGGAGAATGACGAGAGGATGAAGAACAATCGGAGGCGGTTTATGCAAGCTGTGAAAGAAAGGGATGCACTTGAGAAAGAAGTACAAGAACTCCGTCCATTACAAAATTCATCACACGAGTTGGAACTGGTCGTTAAGCAATTGGAGGATAAGGTGAATGAGTTAGCAGCCGTCAGAGGGGATTCATCAGCTACAATCAAGAGGCTGCTTGAACAAGTGCAACAACATGCTGATGCAGTGGAAAATTGGAGAACGCTTTATTCAGAAAGGGCGATGGAGTCAGATAGGTGGAGAGATCGCACTGAAAGGCTAATTATGTTGGTGAATTCAAGCATCCCCAAATTCTCTGATGTTTATGAGCGAGCCGAGCAAAAACTCCATCCCTTTAGTACTTCTGCAGAAATATCAGATTTCTTTTCATTATGTAAAGATCTTGTCAAAGAATTAAGATTTCTGGCTCATACTTGGTGATGTAGTTATGATCCGTGATGATGTATTGAACCATATGAAATTAAAGCTTTTGATTCCACCTGTGCCCTCCATTTATAGACATCATTTATAAAGTAACATGAGTTCTTATGAATTGATTGTCAACCTCACGACTCCCTGAATACAATATGTATCGGGGGGAACTTGAGGGAGTTTCATGGATAATTATGACAAACAACATGGATCCAAAGTCACTTTGTCGAGAAACTTATGCTAGCGCCTATTATAATTCACTGGTACCTAAGTAATGGTAAAGTAAAAATAATTAATTTGTTTTCTTTTTTTGAAAGTAGGACAACATTGCGCCGATTAAAAGGAATCCAGTTAACCTTACACATCGCCCGCACAAAATCCATTTGACTCGAGCAAGAACAAAAGCAATGGCGATGGAAAGTCATCTTTCCGATGTAGAACGGAGATTAGAGGAAGAAGTAGGGGATTTGAAGGGTCAGCTTAGTGGCTTGCATACTCAAATGGAACAAATGATGAAAATGCTTCAGGGCATGAACACGAATGGGAGGAGGCATGACGTTAATGCCAATATTGCCCAAACGCATGGCATGAGTGCGGAAGGTATACCCGATGCAACTGACAATGATCAGAATAGGCTTCCACCTATCCCAACCCCAGGGGTTGGTAGGCAAGGGTTCCAGGAATGGGATCAAGGATATGTATATGCCCACGATATCCATAATCCGGAAAACGTCACAGCCTTCGTGGCTCAGAATCCACCTCACAATAATATGTATTCTCATGGCGGTGAAATCCCTGATAAGGTCAGCTTGAAAGAGGAGGTGTCGGAAATGAGAGATCAGCTACGAGCACTACAGGGAGTAATGGAGCATAAATCCCTCGATTTGGATGAACTATGCCTAGCTCCGGATGTGATTATTCCGAAAGAGTTTAAAATCCCGGACTTCAACAAATATAATGGTAATGGGGACCCGCATTATCATCTGAAGACATACTGCACCAGGATGTCAGTATGGTCCAGGGAGGAGAAATTCCTCATCCATTTGTTTCATGAGAGTCTCACTGGGGCGGCTCTACATTGGTACATGAAGTTAGATCACTCTAGACTAAAGAAATGGAGGGATCTGATGGATGTCTTTATGAGACAATACCAATTTAATTTGAATTCAGCTCCTACTAGGGAGCAGCTAAAAGGATTGAGGAAGAAACCCACCGAATCCTTCAAGGAGTACGCGCAGCGTTGGCGAGCCTTGGCCTCAGAAGTTCAACCTCCTTTAACGGAGTCTGAGTTGTGTTCATACTTTATTGATACGCTGGGAGAACCCTACTTCAGAATCATGCTGGGAACCCATGCTAAATATTTCACCGACCTCATTGAGGTAGGTGAAAGGATTGACACTAACATTCGGGATGGGAGGTTGGAGAGTGCACACCCCGAAAATAGGAAAGGACAGGGTGTTAAAAAGAAAGACGGCGATGTGAATCACGTGTCAGACCCTTACAAACAGTCGTTCAGACCTTCATTTAGCCCATAATACCCTCCATATAACCCACAACCCCGATATCCATGACCTTTTGCATCCGGGGCACGCATGCAGCATGCTCCCTATCAACCTAGAGCCCCTTTTGCTCAACCTATCCAACATCCTCAACCAATCCCACCACCTCATCCCATTCAGCAAGCGGATGTCTTGCACCCAAGTATGGATTACAAAGTCGTTCGCCCCTCGAGAGATAACCGCCCGTTACCCGACTTCAATGTCTCCAGATTAGAGCTTTTCAAGGTGTTAGTGGAAAAGAAGCTTATGGGTCCTCGTCCTGTAAAACCTTGGCAACCACCTTTCCCTGCTTGGTATAATCCAAATGAGACTTGTGAATATCATATGGGAGCGGTGGGACATTCAATCGATCGATGCGATGCTTTCCGGAAGAACGTATTGAATCTTTTGGATAATAATTATATCAGTGTACGGCGGGACAGCAATCCGAATATAATCTCAAATCCCCTCCCGGAGCATGACAAGGAAAAACAAGTCTGTGTTATCGAAGAAGATATCAGGCTGATTAAAGACCCAAATACACTCCAAGTTACTATGAAAGAAATATTTGATCACCTTGAGGAAGCGGGACATGTCCTTTATGACGGGGGAAAGCCGGGTATAATCGATAATTGCGGTCCCTACTCTTGTGAGTACCACTAGGGAAACGTAGATCATGATATTGAGGGTTGTGAGATGTTCAAGGAGGCGGTGCGAAAGATGATGGTGCTGGGGATTATCAGAATTGAAAGGGGAACATCAAGAGATAAATCCGTATGCATGACGGAGGAACTAAGCGGGTTGCCAATCATTGACAAGTCGAAGGGGTCATTCCTTGTGATCAACACGCAAGCTCCGACTGTAGGAAGTAATGAGCAATTGCCCTTCTTGGAGATAGCAGAACCTCGTCCTTCGTTCATTAACGAACCGACACTTAAGCTGAGCTCGACGGGATCCCTCCTAGTCATAAACTCAATCGCTAATGCAGCAACATGCGAGAAGGATCCAGTGGCGGTTATTCATGTACCAGCACCGTTTCCATATGCTAGTAATCATGCGGTACCCTGGAAATATGGCCTAAGGACTGAGCTTCTCGCAATCCGGGGAGAAACCAGTGAAGAACCAGTGGTGGAAGTCAATAACCAGGAACTAATAAACGGGATTACCCGGAGTGGTCGCGTCTATTCGAAAGAAAATGATAAGGCAACAAGAAATGGCCAGGAAGAAGGAGAGAGTTCAGGAGCTAAGGCGGTGACGGACATGAGTATTGATACCGATGAGATCTTAAAGATCATGAAACACAGTGAGTATGACATAATAGAGCAGCTCACAAAGACGCCAGCTCGGATCTCCATTCATCATGAGCTCAGAGGTCCATCGCAAGGCGCTCCAAAGGGTGTTAGAAAGTGCATATGTACGTCCGGACATAACTCCTGAGAGAGTAGTTCATATGGTTAATGTTGTGAAGAATGCCACTCAAATCACCTTCTATGAGGATGAAATTGTTCAAACTCCGGCGGGACGACCTAAAGCTCTTCACATTACATTAAAGTGTCACGTGTATGTGATCGCAAAGGTTCTGATTGATAATGGGTCTGCTCTCAATGTCCTGCCACTAGCCACTTTAGAAGAGCTTCCGGTGGACAGGTCCACCATTGAGCATAGTGATCTAATTGCCCGAGCTTTTGATGGAGCGAGAAGGGAGGTATTCGGGGAGGTCCATCTTCCACTTGAGATTGGGCCAAGCACCTTTTCAATACAATTCCATGTAATGGACATTGATGCGGCGTACACTATGCTCTTAGGAAGGCCTTGGATTCATGACGCGGGAGCTATACCGTCTACCTTACACCAGAGGGTTAAATTTGTCAGGGATGGCCTACTTATTACCATCAAAGGAGAAGAGAAAATCATGATTAGCAAGCCAAGTGCCGTACCTTACGTCGAAAATGTAGAACGGACAGGTGGTAATTTTTATCACAGTTTCGAGGTTATGGGGGGTGACAAGCCAAGTAGAGATGTGCAACAAGTAGTCAACAAGATAATGAAGCATGGTGGATATAAGGAAGGACAAGGGCTCGGAGCTAAACTGCAAGGGGTAAAGGAGCCAATCAAACTTTTCGGGAATCATGGACGTCAAGGGATAGGATACGATCCCCATTTAGAGACTCTCTTGGCTGAGCAAGTGAAGTTAGGTCGAGGGAAATTACAAGCAAGATCAAAAGTTCCTCATATTAAAGAGACATTCTCACAAGCCTCTGAGATAGTCAATATGAATGACTCCATTGCTACAACGGAGGAAGGAGGGGAATGTTATGGAAAAGGACATTGGATTCAGTGTAATACCCTTGGAAAAGCCCTGGAAAACTGGGAGTCTGAGAAGATCCCTGATGTCATGTCGTTAGAGTAATATTCTAGAGTTTTTGTTATGTCTTCTTTTGAAAATCTTGTATTTGTGGCTTTTGAAACTTTTTACATTTGAGGATTAAATGCAAAGCAGCTTTCCATGTTCTTTATTCCATTATTACTCTCTTTTATTTCTCTCTTTATTCTACTCTTTTTCTCATCTCACTTTATTCTTCTTCTTCCTTTTGTGTTGGCCCCTCCTCAAATTAATTCTCTATACTATTTCCTGCTTCATCGTTTACTTCTGTTGTGTTTGTTGCCTTCTAGGGAATTAGAATTCTCGGAACTCCAGTCTGACACAGAGACTCTTGAACCCCAATGGGATGATACTCGCATTGTTATGGATATGCTTGACGATGGGATTGAAGAAAATGCCGCGCTAGTTGAATTACCCCTCACGTTTGCAAAGCTTATCGAACCCTCCGAAATTGGTTTCATCCCGCATGAGGAAATCATAGAAGTGATCAACATGGGAACTGAGGAAGATAAAAAAGAGTTGAAGATAGTTGATAATCCTGAGAAAAAGGAGATGATAGATTTATGTCGAGAATATCTGGATGTATTTGCTTGGTCATACCAAGATATGCCAGGGCTTGATCCCAACATCGCCTCTCACAAACTTCCTCTGTTCCTTGACTTTAAGCCAAAGAAACAGAAGCTAAGGAGAATGAGTCCCGAGACATCTCTTCAGATCAAGGAAGAAGTGAAGAAACAATGGGATGCTAGTTTCTTAGATGTTGCTAAATACCCACAATGGGTTGTGAACATAGTACCGGTACCAAAGAAGGATGGCCGCATTAGGATGTGCGTAGACTATCGGGATTTGAATAAAGCCAGTCCTAAGGATCATTTTCCTCTACCTCATATTGATGTGCTAGTTGACAATACGGCAAGGGGTTATAGGTACTCATTCATGAATGGGTATTCAGGATACAATCAGATCCTCATGAACCTGGAGGATAAAGAGAAAACCACTTTTACTACTCTATGGGGAACATTTTGCTACAAAGTGATGCCGTTCGGTTTAAAAAATGCAGGTGCAACTTACCAACGAGCTATGGTAGCGCTATTCCATGATATGATACATAAAGAACTGGAGGTTTATGTCGACGATATGGTAGCAAAGTCAGCGCAAGAAGAAAGTCACGTGGCAGTTCTTCAAAAATTGTTTGAAAGACTGCGAAAATACAAGCTTCGATTGAATCCCAACAAGTGCGTGTTTGGGGCTACATCTGGTAAGCTACTAGGCTTCATCGTCAGCAATAGAGGAATAGAAGTTGATCCGGATAAAGTAAAGGCAATTCGTGATATGCCTTCACCCCAAACAGAGAAAGATGTACGAAGCTTCTTGGGTCATTTGAATTACATAGCCCGATTTATTGCAAACCTGACTGCCACCTGTGAGCCAATATTCAAGTTGTTGAGAAAAGGAAATCCTGGGAAGTGGGATGAAGATTGCCAACGAGCATTCGAGAAGATAAAGGAATATTTGCTGAACCCTCCTGTCTTGGCACCCCCTACACCAGGTCAGCCATTAATCCTCTATCTAACCATCTTGACATCTTCCATGGGGGCAATGTTAGGACAGCAAGATAAATCTGGCAAAAAGGAGCATGCCATTTATTACCTGAGTAAGAAATTCAATGATTGTGAATCTCGATACCCAGTCATTGAAAAGACATGTTGTGGGCTAGTATGGGTCACGCGACGATTAAGACAATATATGTTATATCATGTTACATGGTTGATCTCGCGATTGGATCCGATTAAATATATTTTTGAAAGCCCTTACGTGTCAGGTAGGGTGTCAAAGTGGCAAGTAATACTATCCGAATATGATGTGAAGTATGTGACTCGCAAGTCCATTAAAGGAAGTATCATCGCTGACCATTTAGCTGGAAACCCATTAAATGAGAGTCCGCCACTAGACTTTCAATTCTCAGATGAAGATGTCTTGACTGTTGAGGATAAGTTGGAAGATGCTCAATGGACAATGTACTTTGATGGTGCCGCCAATACGCAGGGATGTGGGGTAGGTGCAGTGATAGTCTCTCCTGAAGGGAAACAATTTCCTGTCGCCATTAAGCTTAATTTTGAATGCACAAATAATGTAGCAGAGTATGAAGCTTGTGTCAGTGGTTTGCAAGCCGCCCTAGCTCTGGGTGTTAAAGAACTTGAGGTCTTTGGAGATTCAACACTCATAATATATCAAGTGACGGGGGCATGGCAAACGAAGGACCCAAAGTTGATCCCCTACCAGAGTTATTTAACTGAATTGATCAAGGAGTTTGATGAAATCAAGTTTACCCATATGACTCGTGATAAAAATCAGTTTACAGATGCTTTAGCAACACTCGCTGTCATGGTTAAACTAGATTGTGGGATTCACGTTCAGCCGATCCGCGTTGAAGCAAGGAATACTCCTGCCCATTACTTGAGTATAGAAGAGGAATCCGATGGGCAACCTTGGTTTCACGACATTAAGTCCTACATCAAAGATAGGGAATATCCAGATGGGGCAACAGATAATGACAAGAAGACTCTTCGACGCCTCGCAATGAACTTCTTCCTTAGTGGAGAGGTTTTGTATAAGCGGGCTCATGATGGGACACTACTCAGGTGCATAAATTCACCTGAAACCAAGAGAGTGATGGCTGAAGTTCATGATGGAATATGTGGAACTCATGCTAACGGTCATACTATGACTAGGCAAATACAACGATGTGGATATTTTTGGTTGACCCTGGAAAAAGATTGCATCGAATATGTGAAGAAATTTCACAAATGTCAAATCTACACTGATCGAATCAATGCTCCACCACACCCCCTACACAACCTTGTAGCCCCGTGGCCTTTCTCCATGTGGGGAATTGATGTGATTGGTCCTATTAATCCTAAAGCCACAAATGGTCATCGCTTCATACTTGTAGCTATTGACTATTTCTCCAAGTGGGTCGAAGCCGTCTCTCTTGCCAGTGTTACCCAAAAGGCTTTTGTTCGCTTCTTACGATCATGCATCATTTGTCGATATGGTTTACCAGAAAAGATCATTACAGATAATGCTCCTAATCTGAACGGTGCTGAAGTAAGGAAGCTTTGTGAACAATTCAAGATCCAGCATCATAACTCTGCTCCCTATCGACCGCAGATGAATGGGGCAGTAGAGGCTGCTAACAAGAATGTTAAAAAGATCATTGCTAAGATGACCATCACATACAAGGATTGGCATGAAATGCTCCCATATGCTCTCCATGGGTATCGTACCACAACTCGTACATCAACAGGAGCCACACCATATTCTCTAGTGTACGGGATGGAGGCAGTGACACCAATTGAGGTGGAAATCCCATCACTACGAGTCATGGTCGAATCAGCTATTGGGAAGGATGATTGGATCAAAACCCGATATGAGCAGTTGAATATGATTGAAGAAAAGAGATTGGTCGCCATGTGTCATGGGCAACTATACCAACGGAGAATGGCCAGGGCGTTTAACAAAAGACTTCGCCCTAGGGAGTTTAAGCCAGGGGATTTAGTGTTAAAGAAAATTCTTCCAAATCGAGAGGACAATCGAGGAAAGTGGGCCCCATCATATGAGGGTCCTTATGTGATAAAGCAAGCTTTTTCAGGAGGTGCACTTATTTTGATGGACATCGAGGGGCAAGAATTGACGAAGCCTGTCAATGCGGACTCTGTCAAGAGGTATTATGCCTAAGAAAAAAAGAGAAGAAGAGAAAAGATAAGGGGCTCGCTAGGTTGAAAACCTAAAAAGGCAACCTAGGCAAAAATTAGAGCATGAAAAGAAAAAGAAGCTCGCTAGGTTGAAAACCTGGAAAGACAGCCTAGGCAAAAATTAGAGCATTAAAAAAGAAAAGAAGCCCATGCAAATGGAAGAGCAAATCATCTTCTGAGCAAATAAAAGGAGATTCTAAGCTGCTAATGGATAGGGGTAAATGATAAGCGCGACATAATCTTTAGTCAGAAGCACTGTAAGGCGTGTCCAAAAGCAATGCAAGCTATCCGACTGGGTGCTTAAGAGACCAATGTGAAGGCGTTTTCTCTCATTTTTAATAGACAATACCTATAATTTCTGGTTGTTTCAAGATCTAATATCCCAGTGTTTTGTTCATATAATAAACTAACTTTCTATTCTTATTCCTGGATTGTTGCTAACTGTTGTATATATTCCTCTTTGATTATTGATTTCCTTCTGGTAAGTTGCTGTATTTGTTCCTCAAATAAAAAAAAACAATAATAATATATAGAAAAAGAGAAAAAAGAAAAAAAAGAAAAAAAAATAAAAAATGTTACTCAATGGCATGCATCATGAGAGTAATCTTGACTGTCCGCTAATGGTGCTAAGTACAAGGAGTAGAATGGAAGCTTATAGAGTTAGATTGAGAAAGAGTTTTTTTGGACGACACAGCAATACCCAAGGATAGAGTCTAGCAAGGTGGCTTTCCGACATCACTTATGACAAGTTTAAGAGTTGTGGGGTTAACTGGATTCCTTCATCAGGGGCAATGGAGCTCTACATCAAGACAAGGAAATTGAAAGATAAAACCCAATTTCATTACATTTCTAACATTGTGGTTACAATAAATTTTTGTCAAAATTGGGGCAATAATGGGCATTCTACATGCATCTTCCATTTTGTACAAATTGGGGCAAATAGTCATAATAATAAATAATAATTCTGCATTCCACAAATAATTTTTCATGCACATCTCAAGGAAGACTAAAAAGGAAATCTCCATTTTGCATACATGACAAAAGGGGATCATTATACCTCAGGGAAAGAAAAAGAAAAAGAGAGGGAAGACAAAAGAGATGGCATTGTACCGGCATCTGATAAGTGCCGGATAAACAGAAAAGAGAGTCACAGGTTTAGCTAAGTATTGCTTAGGCACTCCATGTCCTACATCATGACGGATGTTGCCTAGGCACCCTTTAAATTTCTGACATTTAAATTCTGTCAAAGCCCTGACTTAGCTGCAGGCACCTTTAAATTCCTGTCATTTACATTCTGTCAAAGCCCTGACTTAGCTGCAGGCACCCTTTAAATTTCTGTCAAAGCCCTGACTTAGCTGCAGGCACCCTTTAAATTTCTGTCATTTAAATTTTTATCAAAGCCCTGACTTAGCTGCAGGCACTCTTTAAATTTCTGTCAAAGCCCTGACTTGGCTGCAGGCACCCTTTAAATTTCTGTCATTTAAATTTCTGTCAAAGCCCTGACTTGGCGGCAGGCACCCTTTAAATTTCTGTCATTTAAATTTCTGTCAAAGCCCTGACTTGGCGGCAGGCACCCTTTAAATTTCTGTCATTTAAATTTCTGTCTAAGCCCTGACTTGGCGGCAGGCACCCTTTAAATTTCTGTCATTTAAATTTTGTCAAAGCCCTGACTTAGCGGCAGGCACCCTTTAAATTTCTCTCATTTAATCTCTGTCTCTATTGTCGTTATTGTTCATGCGTCTTGCCCCCAAACAAAATACATGTTTTCTTCTTCATTTGTTTCTAAGTACAAATATCATTTCATGATCTTCTTCCTTAGAAAACAAATAAAGAGGGGCAGCTCATCAACATGGTATTTTGTTTGGATCTCGCTATCACATTTTGTTTTAGTGTGCATTTGTACCTATTGCATCAGTTCCAGTCTAGTTGACATGGTTATTCCTTTGTGTCATATCATTGCAGCTGGCATTAGTTCGACTCTAGCTCGAATTAGTTGTTCATTTGTGCAGCTATTAAAGTCTAGTTCAATTTATTTAGTCAAGTCCTAGTTCACATTTGCCACGTATGTCTTGCGTCAAAGTGTTCATTCACTATTAAGTCATTCATACCAAAAATAGAGTTTTGTATGCTCTAGATTCATGTCAAATTTGCATCTCTTTGTGTCAGGGGCAAGAGAGTCTTTGTGTGTTTTGCTCGGACAAAATTCGTGTTCTAATCTTTACTCGTTCCTTATGAGAGAACTCCAAAACTGCATTTCCCTCGTTCTCGCATAAGAAACTAGTAAAGAGGGGCAACTGTGAACACCGTATTTTGTCCGGGTAATTTTTTTTTTAAAAAATATATATATATAAATGAAAAAAATGAAAAAATAATAATAATAATTATAATAAAGAAAAATAACTAAAAATTAGAAAAAAGAAAAAAGAATTTTTGGACCCAAATTCGGCCTGAAAATAAAAAAATAATAATAAATAAAATAAAATAAAAAATAAAAATAATAATGTATAAATAAAATAAAAAGGAGAGAGAGCTTTGGGCCAAATTTAGCCCAAAACCTGAAAAGAAGTGGGGAAGTTTTGGGCCAAAATTCGGCCCAAAATTGAAAAAAATAATAAAAAAAAATGGAGGGAGGGGGCTGCATTGGGCTGAAGTTTCACTTCAGCCCAAAAGGTCACGAGCCCAATTGAGGGCTCGTGACTTGGTCCGTGGGGGCATTGCCCCGAGAGGAGAGTGAGCCTTTAGGGCTCAGGGGGACCACGAGGGGAGAGAGGCACGGAGAAAGGCTGAGTGTGCTAGGGTTCGGAGGGAGGAGCTAGCCGTGAGCGTGGAGGAAGCTGTGGGAGCGAGATCTGGAGGAAAGAAAGAGGAAGCCGTGAGGACGAAATCAAAGGGAGTTACGAGGGAGAACCGAGAGAGAAGAGAGGACGATGAGGCCGAGAAAAAACCGAGGAGGAGGCTGAGAGCTGGAGGGAGAGCGAGAGAGGAGAGGAACTCCGTGAGTGTGAGAGCCGAGAGAGATGGAGGGAGCTGTAACCTAGGGCTCGGTGAGAATGGTGAGGAGCTCAGGTCAGAGGGAGCTGAGAAGCTGGCCACGAGAAAAGAAAAGGGAAACAGGGAGCCACGGTGAAGTAGAGAGAGACGTGACTGAGGAAAGAAAAAGGGTGAGACCAGAACATAGGAAATAGAGACCGAGGGAGTCTGAAAGGAGGAAGGGAGCGTGGCCGAGAGGAAAAGGAGCACCGGAGAGAGAGCGCGAGAGAGCTGTGAGAAAAAGAAAGGTGGCCGCGACTGAAATGGAGGCAGAGCAGAGGGAGTCCGAGCAAAAGAAAGGTGGCCGCGACTGAAATGGAGGCAGAGCAGAGGGAGTCCGAGCAAAAGAACGGTGGCGTGATTAAGGAGCAAAGAAAGGAGAGAGGAGAGCTGTGGGAGCAGAGAAAGGAGAGCGAGAAAACCAGAGGGAGCTTGGAGACTAGAAGCCGCGGGTGAGGATGGCGGCGAGGCCAGAAGCCGCGGGAGAGCACTCATGAGGATGAAAACAGGGTGAGGTACAGATTTGGGAAGGGAACGAAGCTGAGGGAACCACTGGAAAAAATCAGAAAAGCAAAGGCACGAGAGAGGCCGGGGATGGACTATACGCGAGCATGGGTGAGGACTTGAACCTGTGAGGCAAATGACTGAAGACACAGAGTGTGGGCTGGACACGCACAATACAATCCCTCCACTACTCCGTACCTAGTACAGCAGGGTAGTGGAGGTGGAATTTGGTTGGGCTGAAGGAGGTCACGCTAGTGCAGCAGAGAACGTGGGTAGCTGGAAAAAAAACAATCACGCGCGTTTGCAGGCTACCCGCAAGAGCACTATAAAGCCGAGGGAAGGCAACTGTCGAAGGGATTTTTTTTGGACATTGAAAAAAATCCGAGGAGGGGGAGATCTCCGAGTCCGAAAGCCAAGAGCCTGCGAGACAGAGGGAGAGTGGAGAATTGCTAGAAAAAACTAAGAGGCCAAGGTGAACACGCCGTGGAGCAGAGAAAGAATTGAAGGAAGGTTAGTGATTTAGGGACCCAGAACATATTCCATCCTAGCTTCATTTGGGTCAGTTGTTCCTTTGCTTTCCTTCAATCGCAGTAGGGCTCCGTAATGTTTCTTTTGCAATATTCTGGAGAGAGCATTTTTAGGTATTATGGAACCCTTAGCTAACATGATCAATTGTTAAGAACAAATATAAAATGAGTTAAATAAGTATTTAAGAAGTACAAGATAAAAAAAATAAACCTAGGCCCAATTGTAACAAAGTAGTCCTTAATCAATATTCTAATTAATTAGTTTTTCCTTGTATTTGGTAATTCATCTAGATAGTGAACAATTTACTATTTGGCTCAAATTAATCAAAAATACAAAGTCTAATGCTGGACTGCTTTTGATACAAGTCCATATGAAAATGATACCTTACTTCTCACTTACTATTTACCTTGGCATGTGCACTTGTGATGTAGCCCAGTCATGAACACAATCTTTTTTTTTTTTGTTGATAAGGGCAGTGATACCTTAAAAAGGTGCGCAAAACAAAGGTTAAACCTAATGTTGTCTTGAGTTAGCTCCTTGGATTAGTCGATGTCATGTCATTTTCTTTTGTATTTTTCATTTTTAGTGAAAATTATAAAATAAGAATTGCAAAAATAAAACTTTTTTTAAGTCTTTAACACTTTATAAACTCTGAAAGAAATAAAATTTTTGTATAAGCATTTATGATTTTTTTTTAAATAATAGTACTAAGTTTAACTAAACTAAATTTATCGAACGCCATCGATTACATCATACACTTTGGTTAATATATTTTTTCTTAAACTCAGTCTTATTAATATTTATAAAATTATTCTATTAGCATTAGGTCATAATAAATGTTTGGGAAGAAATATAATTTTATAAAAATTTATGTGAATTTTTAGAGGCTCTTTTATGATTTTTTTTATCATTTTTTTCTTAAAAAGTGGATTCACCGCGGACCATGAGAAAAGTTAAGATGATACCATGACAAATTCAATTGATTCAAACCCATCTCTCAACTTATCAAATCAACTTCTCACATTGACTCATGAAATTTATATCCCAGTAATTGTTAAATTTACAAACATTACTATGATAGAAAGAATTCGAAATAAATATTGAATTGGTTTTAAACTTAATTTGACCCTACACCTAAACATGCTTTATCGGAGGTGTATATTCCATGTGTGAGTGTGTTTATATACTGATAAAATCATAAAATAAAGTATACTCCATGTCAATTAACAAATCCTACTGATTACACGAGGTATATTCTGATAAGATTATAAATAATCCAAGAAAATTGAATTTGTGGCCCAAGAAAAAAGACAAAAGCCCATAGAGAGTTTAGGGAAAAAAAAAGACCGCAAAAGGCTCCAAAACAGTAAAGAGCAAATCAATTCATAATATGATCGTCAGTCAAAAAAATTATTTATGGGATTATGATCAATGTTTTGCTGTCCACTATCCCGCACTACCCAATTCTTTCTGCACTGCAGAAGGGAAATATGGCGAAGTTTCGTGGAAGTTGTTTCGCATGACCTTCTTTCCATTATTACAGCAAATTGCAAGTCTACATTACCAGTCTCCCCACTCCTTTCATATCTTCTTCTTGCTTCATCCTCCGTCTCTGCCATTTTTCAAGCTGGGTCTATCAGATAAGATACGCACGGCATTGCTGCTCAGATGAGAAGACCTTCAATTATTACATCTCACTTCAACCCTTCACTATTTACATTCCTGCTGTGAGATTTCTTTTTGCTTAATTCTAAGCGTCTGCCCTTTTTAAGCCATGAGTCTTGAAAGTTTAGCCATGCACGACGTCGATCTCATGGAGCAGCGAGCATCATCCTTCTGTCAATTACATATGGACTTATGACGTGTTTCTTAGTTTTCGAGGTGAGGATACTCGTTTAGGTTTTATGGGTCATCTCTATGATGCTGTGTGTCAAAGGGGAATCCATGCCTTCATGGATGATGAATCCACCAGTAGTGGCGAAAAAATCACACCATCTTTTTTCAAAGCCATCCGAGAATCCAAGATAGCTATCATAGTTTTCTCCGAAAACTACAGGTCCTCAAAATTTTGTCTGCATGAACTTGCGATGATTCTTGATTGCTTCAAAGAAGAAGGTCGATTGGTTTATCCAGTATTTTATTACGTGGATCCATCGGAGCTGCGACATCAGAAGGGTAGCTATGGAAAAGCTATGGCTCTGCTTGAGAACAGATTCAAGGACAACAAACAAAAGGTGGAAAACTGGAGATTGGCTTTGTCCAGAGCAGCTAACTTAAAAGGCTGGCACCTCAAATCCAAGTAATTCCTCGCCCTTTTGCTTGTTATTTCCCTTTCTATTATTTGGGATTTTTTTTTTTGAAACCTATATCTAACTAAATGGGCAAAGTCGCATTTAATTATAATCGGGATTTTATTATTGTATAATTTCCATAAGCATTTCGCTTTAAAATTTCATGCTTTAAATTAAGAATAAAATGAATACTGTAATGCTTGATTAGTTCCATTTTTTCTGTATTTACAATAATTTTTTAAAAAATAATTTTGAATATTTCTTTTAAAAACACTATTAATTTATGTAATTATTTTAATAACTATACATGCATCTCTATACTAATATATTTATCATTATAATGAATTAAATAAATTAAAAAGCAGTGGTGAGATTTTTGTATTTGTAATATGGCTTATATATAGGGCTATATTGTGTACTTTTGCCTTTAGATGTTTACTAGCGGAGGCCGACCTACATATAAATGGGGGGTTAGTTGATGGAGTAGAAAGGCATTCATGTAGATGAAAAATCTCATAGTGCTTGTGATAAAAAATGCAAGCTTTCCTAAAGGATCCAAATAACTTCCAAATAGTTTATATGTTTTGAAATGGCATTACAAAAAATTTGACTTTCGGAGTCGCCGCTGAAAGAAGAAATGTCGCTGCCAAAAGTTTTCAGCGGCGACATTTTTGTCGCCACCATGTCGCCGCCACAAATCCCGTTACCGAAAGTTTGGCGACGATAAAAATGTCGCCGCCAAAAGTTGACATTTAGTGGCGAAAAGAGTTATCGCTGAAAATATAAATTATCGCTGCCAAATATTTCTCATTTGGTGACAACATTTAGTCGCCGCTGAAAATTTATTATTTGGCGACAACATTTAGTCGCCGCTGAAAGTCGTTTGGCCATGTCATCACCATGTCAGCCACTGGACCCCGCCACGTCACCACCGCCATCGGACCGCTGCCGCCGGACCACCGTCGCCGGACTGCCGCCACATCACCTCTCATATCACCACCGCCACGTCATATATTTGTTTCAAATGTGCGTTCACCTTGGTTCGAACCCATGTCCTCTTGCTTGCAATGCCTTTGTGTTTACTTTTTTGCCAGTTGAGCTGAAATGCACCTGTAGTCTTTATATATGATATTAAATATATATTGTTTATCTACACACTAATACACACATATATATTTATAAATCAATATTATTATTAAAAAATACACATATATTTTATTTTCAATTATTAATATCGTTAAATATTTTATTTATATACATATATATTTATATTTATATGAATATTTATATTATATTTTTTTATTTTATGTTATGACATATCATATAATATATCATATATATCATATATTATATTATTTGATAAGTTATATTATATATATATATATGCTTAATATATATATATAATATAATGTAATAGAAAATTGTTAAAAAATCATTAAAATAAATATTATAATTTTGATTGTTATATGATTTTAAAAAATGCAATAAATTCAATATATTATAATTCAGATAATAAAAAATAATTAGAAAGAGTGAGAGGATGAGAAAAACAGAATTAGCCAATATTTATTTTCTAAATATTGTTATTTATTTTTTAGGAAAATATATTAACAACACATAATCCTTCTTTCTCTACGTGATATTACTTTATTAGACTTTTATATTATGAGAAAATATCCACACTAACAACACCTATAGGAGTTTAGGCTGAGAGTCTCAATCATAGTATGACAAATTATTCTCTTGGACTAACTATTGATAATTACCTTAGTACATTATTACTTCATCAAAATTATTATTGGTAATAAATAATATTAATATTAATTTATATGTTAAAAATATTAGAAATTAAATTAACCTAATAAGAATTCCTTCAAATATAGGGTTAATCACATTAAATAATTAGAGATTAGTTTATCTTCCTAATTTTTTTTTGGAGTTATCAATCCCTTTATGAATTAAAAAAAATTATCCTAATAAGAATAACATATTTCATTAATTAGGATAAGGAAAAGTAAAAATAAATATAGATAGAATTCAATATTCAACATTTCAAATCTTTAATCTCCGGTAGAGATAAAGTACTTTCAAAATGTCCAGAATATTTTACATAAAAAAATAGTAAACTACTTTACCTTTAAATAAAGATACTAGATAATATAAAATATATATTAAATATCTAATTACTTATAATAAAAATGTATAAATAAAACACAATTATTATTTTAATATGTTATTTATTAATTTTTAAAATGAAAATAGCAAAAATTCACAAAATTAACTTTGGCGGCAACATTAAAAAGTCACCGCTGAAAGTTAGTCTTTCAGCGGCGACCTTTTTCAGTTGCCGTTGAAAGACGAACTTGTTTTCAGCGGCGACTCTTTTAGTCGCCGCTGAAAGATGGACTTTCAGTAGCGACCTTTTTTAGTCGCCGCCGAAAGTCGTTACTGAAGATCTATTTTTTTGTAGTGTGGAAAGGGTATCCTTTCCAATTTTTGCCCTCCAATTTTCATCCAACAAAGCTTGTCCATATTGACTTGTCCAACAGTTGTTGTGAATTACTCCAACCATTTGATAAGGTATGCTTATAATAAAGCACTCTTAGAGCTACGTTTTTTTTTAGCTTCTTTTATGTTTTTTAAAAAATGGTTGTCTTTGTCTTGCAGAAATTTGAAAGTTTAAGTTGCATGAATTTTAGAAATTGTAAATTTCTAAGACAAATACCAGATTTGTCAGGAGTTTGCAATTTAACAGAATTGTGACTTGATGGCTGTACAAACTTAACTGAAGTCCATGATTCAGTTGGAATTATGGATAAACTTAAAGAATTGAGTGCCATGCAATGCAAAAAGTTGAGGATTTTGCCACCTGGTAAGTTGACATCTCTTGAACATCTAAATCTTTTTGGTTGTTCAAGTCTTCAAAGTCTTCCAGAAATATTAGACAAGATGGAGAAGCTGAAAACACTTGATCTGGATAGGACATCCATTACAAAATTGCCATCTTCAATTTGCAATCTTACTGGGCTTGAAATCTTAAACATGGAAGAGTGTCAAATCTTAAGCAGCTACCAGCTAGCATTTGTATGTTGCAAAACCTTTGGGCACTAACAGCAAATTTTTGTGAAGGGCTGAGGCATTTTAAGATGAGTGAAGGTGGAGAAGAAGCAAGCTTCGACTACTCAGCAAAGTCTTTGACATTGGAACATTTTTGTTTCTCAAATTGCAATTTATCATATGGCTCTCTCGTTCGTTGTCTTTCTTACTATCCCAATATGATGCGTTTAGACTTAAGTTTCAATAATTTCAGTACCCTTCCAGCATGCATAAGAGAATGTCACCATTTGAGATATCTTTTGCTGGATAATTGCATGCGACTTAAGCATATTTTGGGGATGCCACCAAACCTGGAAAAATTCAGTGCCATATGCTGTACATCATTGACTAAGTTGTCTCAAAGTAGAGTAATGAATCAGGTCTTGTCCTCTCTATCCCCCCCCCCCCCCGTCTCTCTCTATTCTTATCTTTTATCTTAATTACTATGTTCTTTTGCTAAGTTTTCCTTATTTATTATTGTTTTTGATAATATATGTAATTTGCAGGCATTCTTGTTTGAACCTGGGAGAAAAAACTTTATTGTGCCAGGAAAAAAAATTCCAGAATGGCTTGACAATTATAGTTGAGGAAGCTCTATGTCTTTCTGGATTCGTAATAAATTCCCAACGATTTTTCTTTGGTTTATTGTTGAAAATGACCAGGATTCTGTCTACAATTGTATATTCTCTGTGCACATCAATGGCTTCAAGTTAGATATTTCTTCTGAGTGGCTTTTACTATCAACAATGAAGACTAATCATGTTTACATATGCGATCTACAAAGCATAATTCCCAAGTTTGAACTCCCCCGTCAAAACAGATGGAATAAAATGAAGGTTTCCATTGAGAGCAATACACAAGAAATAGAAAGCGAAATGGAAATTTATTTCGCAGTTCGTGTATACAAGCAACAGAATAACTCAGATGATATCCAATTCATGGACCCTAGAACATATCTTGATTGCAACTCGTGGCAAAAAGTACGACAACAACCGCAAGATTGGGAAGAACTTGAAGACGATGAATGCGATATGAATGGAATACACATCAACCATGCGGCCAACTCTGGTGCTGACAATCTAAAAAAGAAAAACTTTGGTGCAGACAGGCTTGTCAGGCATAGTCGTCTTTATAAGCCAGGATTCTTTACTCTAATGGGGATGCCTTGTGACATGTTTAGCGTCATTCTTAGTTTGTACATCGTAATTTTATTCTTCCTTTTTTCACTTTTGCTTGTCTTGTTATAATAATGAAAATGCTATGAAATTAAGAAATATGATGAGAATTAATGGATAAAGATTAAATAAATTCTTGTGCATTTTAAGGATCCAGTATTTTATGATGTGGATAGCTTCGACATCAAACAGGGAGTTAGAAGAAGCATTTGATGGGCCTGAGAAGAGAATGGAGGTTTGCTTTGTCCCAAGCAGCTAACTTAAAAGGTTGGCTTCTCAATCCCAAGTAATTCCTCTTCCTTTTACTTGTTATTCTCCCTTCTATTGTTTGGGCATATTTTTTTTCCCATTCTTGAACCCAATGAAGTGGGCAAACGTTGATTTCTAGTACTATCTAATTCTCATAAGCATTATGCTTCACATTACGTCATGGATACGAAAATAAATGTACATGCATATTTAATTATTTATTATGTAATTATTTTAAGCATTTGAGAGACTCCCTTGATGTACAAAATATAAAGGACAAATAAGCATTGTTTGGTATGTTTAATTTTTTTAATAGTGTCTCTCATAAGAAATTACTTTCATTAATTATATAATAAAAGTTTTAAATAATAAATGTAGGCATTTTTAAAAACTATTTTAAATTTTTGACAAATTTAATAATTTCAATGGCTTTTAATTGTTCGGAAAAAATGTTTTTAATTGTATTCCCTAGTTTATGTGAATTTATTTGTCCTTTATATTTAGAATCAGAGATAGTAACAACTATACATGTCTATATTAAAGATTCATTTATTTTCATTATAATGACATTATTATTTTAATAAATGCAACTGAATTTAATTCCATTTTATTTTATTTTTCATAATTTTACAACATTTTCATTTTTATTTATTTATTTATGTGGAGTGCGATTATTTCTTATTATGAAAAGTATGGAGGGCAGCATAGCTTTTATTTCTATAAGTAGTATATCATAATTTTTTGTTTGACTGAAAGTGAGTTTATTATAAATTGGTCAGGATTGCAAAAGAACAGTATTATATTGATAGGATCATTACTGAAGCCTCTACAATACTTGGTAGTTTTCTTTTACATGTGTTAATCATATCAAATTACATCGTTTAAACACATTTTCCTTGAGTTACGCATTTATATATGTATATACTTGGTACTCAGTGTAAGATTTAGTATAATATAAGTTTTGATGATGATAAATATAGAGTAATAAGAAACAAATGCATCATATGTATCTGACATATATAATGTTCCTTAAAGAAGTAAAATACATATTAGCATACATTTAATTATGGTTATAATACATATATCATGCTATATGTAAATATATCCACTGTACTTTTACAATGAATAATATAAGTTGAATACATAAACTGGACTAACTACTTGGTTTGTAAGTGTAATATATTAAATGTAGGTTGGTCCAAGTAAGAAAAGTGAGTATTGGAATACAGAAATGGAAATTAATATCATGCCTCACTCAAGAAAGAAGAAAAGAAAGGATGCTCCAAAAATAGAAAATCAGAAGGGAGCATGCCAAGAAGGAAATGTCCAAGTGGAAGTGGAACTCAACATTTGAAGACCTAGTCACTAGGTATATTTTATTTTCACTTAGGTCTTGAGGTGGGATTAATATTTGAAAATTACTTAATCTTGTTACCATATGTTTTAAATGAGTTAGATTAAGTAAATCTGATGTTAGCATAAGTTAGATTTAAAAAACTCTGATGACAGACGAATTTTGAGAAGTATAACTTCATATACTTTGTGAAAATATGAACTTTGCTGACTGAAATTTGAAGTTTCAGAGATATTACCTTTGACAAACGAATCTCAGGTGTTGAAATTCAAATTTCGAGTTAAGTATAGTTAGTAAAATCTTATTTTCAAGAATCTAGAGTTTAATCTTTGATTAGTGTTTTTAATATATCTCTCAAAATACATATGGCTTTTATGTAAAAATTATTTCATATGAAACTAAACTTAATAAGCTTTTCAAAGAATGTTATTTCACTCAAAATGAAGGTCATATGAAAAAGTTATGGTTATTTATAGTTGAGTAGTGAGATATGAATTTTCAGTTTTGACCTCTTATCACTATTTTAATAATATCTCACAAAATTCATTTGTTTTTGAAGTGAAACTTCTTTTACTTGAAAGTAGACATTGAGAGTTTTCCAACCATAGATCATTTTCTTAATTTGGAGTTAAAATGAGAGAGTTATGGCTTCTACAAAATTGTATACAGTGCAAAATTGGAAGTTACATAGGTTCCATTGCGATAGAGGAATTTCGGGCCTCCGAAATTCAAATTTCGAAGAGAACCTTCGTGCAAAGTTGAGCTTGCCACTGACAGAAAAATTTTGACTTGATAAAATTTGAATTTTGATAAGTGTATGAAATGAGCTTTCAGTAACAGACGAACTTTGGGTTTTGAAAATTCGAATTTAAGACAAAATGTAACTTATGAAAACTAAAGAAATTCGTCTAAAATTATATTAAAGTTCATCTGAAACTAAGCTTAGATTGGATTTCAAAATTGCTCACTGACAGACAAACTTTGAACATGAAAATTTGAATTTCAGAAACTAAACTTGTAAGTCTGTTATAATGATATGTTGACATACGAATAACAGTACTTATAAATTCGAATTTTGAAGAAAGTCTAAAAAGAGGTCTCTCTAACAAATGAACTTTGCCTTTTGAAAATTTGAATTTTGAATTATATGAACTACTGTGCCTTATAAACCAGCTACGGATAGATGAATTTTGGGGTTCCAAAATTCGAATTTCGAAGGCACTGTAGCAAATTGAAAATACTGTTCACACTTAACAGAAAAACTTCCTACTTGAAAATTCGTATGTCATAACATAGAAACATTCTCTAAATACCAAAATTCGAATTTCACTTCATGATAGACTAACTTCGGACATTCAACGTTGAAATCTTTAGCCTTCGATTTTTGCGAAATTCGTCTGTTAACCAACTGAAATTCGAATTTCAAAGTGTCGGAAGCATTAAATGCGGTTGGTTAACGGATAGTTTTTAGAGTAACCGTTGGATAACTTCTCCAACGGATAGATTTTGTCTCTAACGTATAGTTTAGACCTAAATATATAAATATAACATCATTTGAACTTATGGGTAATGATTTTAAGAGTGTTTATGCGAAAATGCTGCAACAGTTTGTAAAATCTTTCTATCACAGCATTGTTTGAAAAACCCACCTCAATAGAGTAAACTTTCAATGTATCATCTACTCTTCAAGAGAGTTTTCATTCTGTAAATATTTCTTTCTACATATTCTGGGTAGAATCTTAGTGTGGGGAAACAATAAGAGATTTACACATCTTGTAAGGGTGTGAGGAGAGTGGCTTTACAAGTGCCTACTGAAACTTATGGGAATGTACTGAGGCTTCACAGGTACCCGGATCAAACCTGTGGGATATAGTGAAAAATCTCAAGTGGTGGCTTGGGGACTGGATGTAGGCCAAGTGGTTGGGCTGAACCAGTATAAATTGTTGTGTATTGTTCTTCATCTTCTCTACTCAGTTGCTGCACATAACTCTCTCTGTTTATCCCTGTTTTGCTGCACTCTCAGTGAAATTGGGTTATGATCCAAAAGAGCGAAAATCTTGCATCACTCAATTCATCCCCCCTCTTGGGTGACCAGTCAACCTAACACTCAGGATAGGAAAATATGTAATGTAATCCTAATAATGCATGGCAGTATGTTTTTGTCTTATTATGCATTATTTTACTCCCATGAATGATCATAAATCCTTATCTTTATTGCAGACCTCATGGGGAGAGCAGGGGAGCAGCCAAGTACCTTTGGCAAAGTTAGAGATCAGCAAAGAAGGGAGTAGGCTTCTGGAGAAGACCAAGCTGTGACTTGATGTAATGAGGCCGCGGCCTCATGGCAGACAGTGAAGAAAATGTTCAGGTCCAAGCTCACCACGTCGCGGCTACATGAAATGATGTTGTGGCCCCATTACACACAGTAAGCTAAACAGGACTACTGGATGACCCTAGGCCGCGGCGTGGATATTATAGCCGACGTGAGAATCCTGCGTCAGCAAAACGCAGAGCTTCATTTGAATGAAGTATTTGAGGGGGTTTGAGGGGATATTCAAGGAGGACGGAGCGAGGGCACAAAAGGGACGTTCAGAACTCACTTTGGGGAGCTTGGGTGTGCTAGGGCTTGGTTTCTTGAAGGAGATTGAAGCTAGGGTTTGAAGTTTTGAGAAGATTTCAGCTTCCCTCTTTGGTTTTCTTGCATTTCCTTCTTTCTTGTCTCACTTATGTTCAATAATGATGTTGATTGAGATACATGTTGTCATGATTTTGTTGAACATGAGTGGCTAGTGTTCCATTTCTAGGATTATTCTGAACCTTTGTATGAATTAAATACTCATTTCTCCATTGTAATTGTGATTAATGCAATCTTTATGTTGATTTAACTCTATTCTTAATGCCTCTTATTGTTTGGCCATCAATAAGTTTGTCCGGTTTGTTTAGGTTGTGCTTCAAAAAGTTAGCTTAAATAGAGAACTTGAGTTAGATCATGTAAGAACTCGAATCTTGCTTTATTGAGTGCTGAGTTGTGTTAGTGGGGTAGAGATATACTCACTAACCTCATATAGTCACCAAGGATTTGAATTGAATTTGAGAGTTTAATTAACTAATTAAGAGATTACTGAATTAGTTGAACTAAACAGTTATTTGGAGATTCGAGAAAGTAGATATAGCTAAATTGGTATTTTGACTAACATGATATTGCATTAAGAGCAATTGTAAAAGGAGTGTAAGTGAGTATTTATGAAATACAAGGGAAATGAATAATCCTAGGTCTCTTTAAATTCTTCAAGTCCTAGTTATTCTTGTTGCTAATTTTATATGCTTGTCTTGAATAGTTGAAGTTAATTGAATAGAGAACCTTTGATCTACGTTACTCGAATTAATAAAAAATGCAATGTCCAATGTTTGACCAATTTTTAATCTAAGTCCCTGTGGAAATAATACTCACTCATCACTTTACTATTACCTCTGCTCGTACGCTTGCGGTATAGCCCGATGGTGAACAAGTTTTTGGCGCCGTTGCTGGGGACTTAGTATCAAAAGTTCTTTGGTCAACCTTAGACTAGTGTTAGTAGATTAAGTTTGAGTTGTAGATAGGAAAATAGATACTTTATGTAGTTTAGATTCATATACTTTTTATTTTTTTTATTAGCTTGATACTTGTTTGTTGTTGTTGGTTTGTAGGTACCTATCTCACGCGCATGCAAGGCTTGGATCCCGATAGATTTGAAGTGGTTTTGGAGGGTGAGAATATCTTTGAAGGAGGCACTCCTAATAATTCTGAACCTCAAGAAACTCCTGCCATGAATGACGGTGAGACGGATGAAAATGATGTCCGAACTCTTGATGACTTTGTCTGTAGAGAGAATGAAGGCTATCACTCTAGTATCAGCATGCCGGATATCCAAGCTTGGAATTTTGAAGTTAAGCAAACGATTTTGCAGTTGCTACAAATGAATGGGCAATTTGGTGGAACATACTCTGAGGATCCCAATGCTCATTTGACTACTTTTATGGAGGTGTGTGACTCATTCAAGCAAAATGGTGTTTCTAAGGATGCTTTGAGATTGAGGCTCTTCCCCTTTTCATTAAAAGATAAAGTAAAGGCATGACTCAATTCTCTTCTAGAGCAATCTATTGATACTTGGGATGAGTTAGCAAGGAGATTCAGATCGAGATTCTTTCCTTGGGGCCGTAGAGCATCTCTTTGGGGTGAACTTCTATCCTTTGAGCAAGAACCGGGTGAACTCTTCCATAAAGCTTGAGAGTGATTTAAAGATAAAATGAAGCAATGCCCTAATCACGCACAGCAAAAATGAGTGTTACTTGAAGCTTTTTGGAATGGCCTTGATGATGATTCCTTGAATATGCTAGATGTGGCATCTAATGGGACTATTGGAAACATGACAGTTAATCAGCTCTACAAATTGTATGAGAATCTTGCTGTAAACACAATGTAAAAGGCCAATAGAAGGAGAACCATGAAGAAGAAAGATTATTCACAAGCCTCTAGCTCCACTAATGATATTCTAGATCATTTGAATGCTTTGAATCAAAGGTTTGACAATTTGGAGATGCAAGTAAGAAGAGGAAACGCTATGAGGGTAAATGCCATTCAATCTCCCATAGGTTGTGAACAATGCAGGGAAGGGCATGTCACGGAGCAATGCCCTTATGCTATGGAGAATGTGAACTTCTTGAACAACTTTCAAAGAGGGCCAAACAATCTGCAAAACAATCCTTTTTCACAAACTTATAATCCGGGGTGGCGAAATCACCCTAACTTCTCTTGGAGTCGAGGACAAAAAGTGAATCAACCTTCCTTATCTGGCATACGACCTAACCATCCTCCTGGTTTCCAACCTCAAGTTAGGCAAATCCCCATGAAGGAGGAAGAATCTAAAATGGAGAAAATGTTGTCTCAAATTCTAGCCAACCAAGAAACTGCAAGAGTAGAAACTAAGGCTACTTTTGCAATTCATGAGACGGCAATTAAGAATCTTGAAGTGCAAATGGGTAGTATGGCTTCTCAATTGAATGCTTTGCAGAAAGGTGGGCTGCCAAGTGTTACAATTCCTAATCCTAGGAGAGAGGTCAAGGAAGAATGTAAGGCGGTCACCTTGAGGAGTGGTAGACAATTGCCCGAAGTCATTGATCCTAGGGTGAATGATACAGGTGATGAGGATGTGGCTGTTCAAGAGGAGAAGGAGAGTAAAGAAGAAGAAATTGTGAAAAATAGTAAGGAAAAAATGACACGGAGGGAGGTAGAGAGAAAAGATGAGAAAAAGGGTGAAAAAATGAGTGGAGAAAAAAGAAAGCAAGAAGAGATCATTCAAAAAGTGACTCCTCCTTTATCTTTTCCCCGAAGGTTCAAGAAGCAAAAAGAAGATAAGCAATTCAAGAAATTCTTAGATATCTTCAAGCAGCTGCATATTAATCTTCCTCTAACTGATGTTTTAGAGCAAATGACTGCATATGTGAAGTTCTTGAAAGATATGTTGTCCAAAAAGAGAAGATTCAATGAGTTTGAAATAGTAGCCCTAACCAAAAGTTGCACCGATATCATCCAGAATTTACCACAAAAGTTGAGTGATCTGGGTAGCTTTGTGGTTTCGTGTGAAATGGGTAAAATGACCATCAGGAAGGCCTTATGTGATTTGGGCTCCAGTGTGAATCTCTTGCCTCTTTCTGTCTTCAACAAAATGCAATTGGGTGAGGCAAGACCAACCACTGTGACTTTGCAATTGGCAGATAGAAGCTTGGTTTATCCGAAGGGAATCATTGAGGATGTGCTTGTGAGAGTGGGTAATTTCATCTTTCCCGTGGATTTCATCATTCTAGATTGTGAAGTAGATCGGGAGATGCCCCTAATTTTAGGGCGTCCTTTCTTAGCCACTGGTAGAGCCCTGATTGATATGGAAAAGGGGGAGATTACATGGAGAGTTGGTGAAGAAAAGTTGACATTTAATATGTTCAAGGCCATTAAGGCACCTAATAAACCAGAAGAATGTTGCTTTACTGACGTCATTGATTAAGTGGTGTATTAGGAATTCCACAAGTCAATCACTCAAGACCCTTTGGAAGCTCTCTTAATTGGGTGTAAAATGGAGGGAGAAGAATTTGAACAATGCTTGGCTTTGCTAAATGCCTCCTCGACCATCCTTAAAAGTCGCATTGCAGTTGAGTCTTTGGATGCTACTTCTCTTGAAAAACCTTCTTTGAAGCTATCTCTTGTTGAGCCACCTACTCTTGAGTTGAAAGCACTCCCAACTTACTTGAAATATATTTATTTGGGAGGGGACAATACATTTCCTGTCATAATTGCTTCTGATTTGAATGAAGATCAAGAGAGGCAACTTTTAAATGTTTTGAAGGCATATAAGCGGACTATTGGGTGGACCATTGCAAATATAAAGGGGATTAGTCCATCAATCTGTATGCACAAAATTTTCTTGGAGGATAATCACAAGACATCCATTGAGCATCAACGAAGGTTGAATCCCATCATGAGGGATGTGGTAAAGAAGGAAATTCTGAAGTGGTTAGATGCAAGGATTATATATCCTATCTCTGATAGTTCTTAGGTAAGCCCAGTCCAATGTGTTCCTAAAAAGGGAGGCATGACTGTAGTGGCTAACACCTACAATGAACTTATCCCTACTCGTATTGTCACTGGTTAGAGAGTGTGCATGGACTATTGCAAGCTAAATGCCGCCACACGGAAGATCATTTTCCCTTACCTTTCATTGATCAAATGCTTGATAGATTGGCTAGCAAGGACTTCTTCTATTTCTTGGATGGCTATTCGGGATATAATCAAATTGCCATTGCTCTAGAGGACCAAGAAAAGACCACCTTCACTTGTCCGTATGGCACATTTGCATTTAGGAGGATGCCCTTTGGTCTGTGTAATGCACTGGCAACTTTTCAAAGGTGTATGATGTCCATATTCGCTGATATGATTGAAAAGACTATGGAGGTATTTATGGATAATTTCTCATTGTTCGGAGAATCTTTGAAGAATGCCTTTACAATCTTGCGGATGTCTTAAAATGATGTGAAGAAACCAATCTTGTACTCAATTGGGAGAAATGTTATTTCATGGTGCGTGAAGGCATTGTACAGGGCCATAAGGTGTCTAAAAATGGCTTGGAAGTTGATAAAGCAAGGATTGAGGTGATTGAGCGACTACCTCTACCCACCAATGTGAAGGGTATCTGAAGCTTCCTTGGTCATGTGGGTTTCTATCGTCGCTTCATCAAAGACTTCTCTAAGATAGCTAAGCCTCTATGCCTCTTGTTGGAGAAGGATGTGGAGTTTAAATTTGACGACAAGTGTGTTAAGGCTTTTGAAGAACTCAAAAGAAGATTAGTAGAAGCACCAGTCATTGTAGCTCCTGATTGGAACCTTCCATTCGATATCATGTGTGATACTAGTGACTTTGCTATGGGGGCTGTTTTGGGTTAGAGAAAAGACAAGATTTTTCACCCCATCTACTATGCTAGCAAAACTCTTGATGATGCTCAAGAGAATTACACGACCACAGAGAAGGAGATGCTAGCCATAGTGTTTGCTTTTGGCAAATTTAGGCCATATCTTGTTGGTGCTAAGGTAACAGTATTCACTGATCACTCCGCCATTAAGTACCTGTTTAGCAAGAAGAAGTCAAAGGGGTGGTTAATAAGATGAGTTTTATTGCTGCAAGAGTTTGACTTAGAGATTATTGACAAAAAGGGCTCAGAGAGCCAAGTGGCGGACCATCTGTCAAGATTGGACAATAATGCACAAGTTGATGATGAAGGTGCGATTCATGAAAAATTTCCTGATGAACAACTCTTTGCTGTTGAGGATGTAGTGGACCCTTGGTATGCTGACATTGTAAACTATTTAGCCTGTGATGTGACACCCCCTGATTTGAAGCTTTATCAATTGAATAAGTTCTTTCATGAAGCGAAATACTACATCTGGGATGAGCCTTACCTCTTTAGGCGATGTGCGGATTCATTGATTAGACGGTGTGTCCTAGAGAGTGAGCAACAAGCAATACTTCATGACTGCCATGATTCTGAATATGGAGGTCATTTCCCGGGGGGGGGGGAGAGAGAACAGCAGCCAAGGTGCTTCAATGCGGTTTCTTCTGGCCAACTCTATTCAAAGACTCGTATGAGTTTGTGCTTAAATGCGATAGATGTCAAAGAGTTGGAAACATCTCTAGGAGAAATGAAATACCACTCACCAACATACTGGAAGTAGAGTTATTTGATGTTTAGGGGATAGACTTTATGGGACCACTTCCCAAATCCTTCAATAATCAATATATTCTCGTGATAATGGATTATGTCTCTAAATGGGTGGAAGCCACTGCTTGTGTGGCCAATGACGCTAAGATGGTGATTAAGTTCTTGAAGAAGCACGGCTTCACCAGATTTGGGACTCCACGAGCCACTATCAGTGACGGTGGTACTCATTTCTGTAACAGTCAATTTTGAGCACTATTGAGAAAATATGGTGTGAAGCACAAGGTGGCCCTTGCCTACCATGCTCAATCTTATGGGCAAGCTGAAATTTCAAATCGAGAAATCAAGACCATTCTCGAGAAGACTGTGGGTGTAACGAGAAGGGATTAGGCTACTAACCTTGATGATGCATTATGGGCATATCGCACTACCTATAAAACTCCCATTCGAATGTCACCATACCGACTTGTCTTTGGTAAAGCCTGTCACTTGCCCATAGAGTTGGAGCATAACACTTATTGGGCCATAAAAAAGCTCAATTTTGATCTGAAGGCGGCTGGTTAAAGAAGATTACTACAGTTGAATGAACTTGAAGAATTCCATCTCAATGCTTACGAAAGCTCAAGGCTATATAAGGAGAGCTGCATGATCAGAGAATTCTGCCTAAAGCATTTGTGCTAGGCCAAAAGGTGCTCTTGTACAACTCAAGGCTCAAATTGTTTCTAGGAAAGCTCAAATCTAGGTGGTCTGGACCATTCACTGTGGTTCAAACTTTTTCTCATGGAGCTGTGGAACTAGAAGGAAATGATTGTGAGAAGTTCATGGTCAATGGACAGAGACTACAGCATTATTGGGGCGGAGAGGTGGATCGTCAAACCTCCTTCATTTGTTTGAGCATAGCTAGCGCGGTGAAGAGTCGGGCTAGCGACTATAAAACTAGTGCTTCTTGGGAGACAACCCAAGCTCTTTAACTTTCATCTTGTTGTTGTTGTGTTAGTTGTGTGTTTTGTGTAGTAGGTTTTATGTTTGTTCTTGGTTTTAATATAGGTAAGGTAAGTGCAGCCATTTTGGACCTCAAGGAAACAAATTCATGACAAAGAGTAAAGAAATACTAAAGTGGAGATGGCATATCAATAGGGAAGTCACTAAACTCAATCCTCATTTCAAATCTTATTTCTGCAAGTACTGGTGATAGCTAAGTCGTGTAGATCAATTTTGAGCAAATTAATGAATGATCAATGTTTGAATATGAATAACTGTGCATGATTGAAAAGTGTTAAGCTTGTACTAGTCGAATAGGATAGGATTTGAACTATATCATGTGCTCTTGGTTACCATCGTGTGCCTATCTTAGCTGTTTTCAGCATGCATAAGGTGAGGAGTGTGTTTGATGAAAGCTCTGTGTGTGTATGTTTGCTGCTACATTGTTGACATTACTAATAGGCTCAACAAGAATACCACGCCGCAACCTAGTAACACTAAGACGAGGTGTGAAGGAGACAGAGAGGACCTCAGCACTGAGAGCATATTGTCGAGGCCCAATAATAAGAGCCGCGGTGAAATAAACTCCAGAAGCGTGAAATACAGGGAGTGTTTATGCCGCGGCCCACAAATTATAGCCATGGTGAAATATTTCCAGTGGCATAGGAACCACAATTTTCGCCGTGGCAATAAACACCATGCCGCGGCGAAACAAGCCAGGTGGCTAAAAGAACAGCCTCTCCTTGCGTGTTCTGAACCCTGATGTCTTACTTCTTCGAACCGCAACCTCTCCTCACCTCCATTTCCAGCCTTAAGTTCTTCCCCACCACCTCAACCTCCGCTCACTGTTCCCCCAATCACTCACCGCAGCCTCCTCACTCGGCCTTCATCGCCTCTCCCTCGCTTTGTTCCCACACCTCCATGACTCCCCCTCGGTCAACTGTAACACACCCCCAACCCTAACACCTTCTTTGCTACCACCACAGCTTCTCTTCCTGTCCGTCTCCAGCCCTAATTTCTTCACCACCACCGCAGCCAGCCTCTTTCCGTCTTGGCCACCTCTCTACCACCATAACCTCAATGCTCCTCGGACTGGTAGACGTACTCTATCTGTCAACTTCCTTGCTGCTAAAAAATTTTGGGTAACGCTCCCAACTCTTTGTGTGAATTGAGTTGTAGAATATTCGTAGACTGGGTTGTGCTGCTTGTGTATTAAATTTTATTTGTCCAATAGTAAGTATTTGGGGTCTTATGGATTATGACTGCTTTAAGAATTTAGCTTAAGTCTGATTGGGACCTTTTGCTGTTGATATTGACTCAGTGTATGGGGACCATTTGAATGCAATTTGCTTATGTTTGTGATTGTAGACCATTATTAGATACTTTATCCTTGTGTTGGCCTGTGGTCCCCTGCTTTGTCCAGTGTTCTACCTATTGGTGGTCCCCTTAGTTGTAGCTTATGGTGGGTGGTTCATTTTGTTAATTGTCTTTTAGCTTGGTGCGTCATTTTGTCTGCTAATGGGTCAAGATATTGTCTCTAATTCATAGCAGGTCTCTTGTCTGTGGCTGGTTGTAGTCTCTAGGTTAGTTGTGCTTTTGTCTTTTAGGGTCTTTGGGCTAGCTGTCTTTTATCTGCCCATAATTGCTTCTTTGCAGGTATGGCCTGCACAAAACAAGCCAGTCAATCACTGGATGCGCCTCCTCCTCCACCCCCACCTCAGCCTGAACAACCAGAAGATGAGGAAAAAATAGAGATAGATAAGCCCCGGCCTCTTATTTTTTAAAAATATTTACCATATAATAGTGATCTATGATTTTGGCATGGGTTAGAGTCCTACGGGTTTGATAAGTTGGCGGGGAAACGAGAAGGAGGTTCTTTCACCATGGTCCGAGAGTTTTGTGCGGAGGCGGAGAAACGCACCTCTTTGCAGTGCAAGGTGCAGGGCAAGTGGGTCGAAATTTCAAAGCCCATCATATAGTCATTCTTCCATCTCCCTATTGTGACAGATTATAGGTATCGGTATTTCACTGAGCACACTGATGAGGTACCCTATCAGGACATTATAGAGCTGATCACTTTGTTGGGCCAAGCCCAGTGGCCTATCGTTGATGGCATCCACCGTCACATCAAGTGGGCTAACTTGCACCAAACAGTGCGCTACTGGCTGCACTTTATCTGTAACAATCTTGTACCAGTCAGCCATTTGAGTGACGCTACTCAGGAACGGGCCCTCCTCATCTACCTATTCATACGTGGAGAGCCTGTGGATGCCGCCTAACTCATTTTTTATTATTTGAGGAACTTGGTCACCAAGGCACATTTACCCATTAGATTTCCTCATTTTATCTTTGGGTTGTGCATCAAGGCAGGAGTGGCCCCAACACAGCAAAGGGTGGAGCTCTTCCCACACAAGCAAGAGTTTAAATATGACTTCATCAGAGTAGCTGACATGGTAGAGCCTGGGTAGGAGTAGCCACCAGACGAGCCCGGAGAGGTGGCACCCATTGAGCAGCTTGCACCACCGCCACCACCTGCTGAGGAGTACACAATAGAATGCTTATTTCTATATCTGCAGCAGGTCCATCAGGAGGTGCAGCATCTCAGTGCCTCTCAGGCCAGAGTGGATAGGCACATCCATCGGTTGGCCCAGTATTTGCAGGTTCCTTTATCTCTGGAGGACACAGCTGGACCATCAGAGCATAAGGAGACACTTGGAGCACAGGACCGCATGGATGACAGCTAGTGATGGGCTTTTCATTTGTCTTGTGATGTTTTCACTCTTTGTTTAGAGCTCTTGTTCCTGGTCTTTTGGTTATCTTTCTTTAATTGCGTTGTAATTTTCATCTTTTTATTCGAACTCTAGTTTGCATTTGCTGTTTCCAACTCACTCTGTTGCATTTCATTGATTAGTTGTATACATATAGTTGAGACCTCGTTTGCTTTGTATTGTTAGTGCTTTAATTGCGTCTACATATTCTTTTTGTCCTTTCAGGCAATTTTATCTGTTTGTGTTGTGATACTGTTTGAGAGAGGCCCCTCATTTCACCCCAGTGCATTGGTCCTAACATTGAGGATAATGTCCCATTTAAGTTTGGGGTGAGGGATGTTTTTGTTTGTTGGGCTGAATTGATGTGGTTTTAAACTTTTACCATTACCCTTCCTCCTTTCAAATTCTACTTTGAGCCAGATTATTGAGTTATCTTTTGAATTGAGTGCATGAATCCAATGATTATGGGGTACTTAAATTATAGATTGCACAGGAAGGGTATGTAATGCGTATAGCTACTTGAATTACAATATCAATTTCTTTTTTTTTGGTAATTTTGAAGAAAATTCATGGGCACAATAATTGAGGAATAATTTGAATGCTTGTATTAAGAGAGAATAGTAACAAATTGATGTGCATAGATTGTTTGAATGTTATTACTCTACAACCTATCTTGGAACCTCTTGAGGCGAATCAAGGACTTCCATGTATTTTTGGAGAAATGATTTGGGTATTCTTTAAAATGCGTTTGAGCCTTTCACGCCTACCATGATGAATATTTCATCGCTTAAACCCCATTTGAGCCTTAAATTTAAAAAAAAAAGCCATGTGAATTTTCTTGTTGGAACCCTACATGAAACCTTACCCACTTAGCCCGAAAAACCATGAATTACCCTTAATCTTGAGATAATTGATAAATCATGAGTGGTAATTAGAGAGGGTGAAGGGATGAGAAATGATGTACATTGTATATTTGGGTACAGGGTGATGTTAGTTGTGCATGGTTATATCAATTGCACTCTCATGAATCATTAAAGTTATTTGCTTCTAAAAGAAATGGAAAAAAAAAAAAAAGAAACATATTTAGAGAGGAGCAAAAGTCCAAAGATGTTTGAGGTGCAAATGTTTTATTAAAAGATAAGTTTGGGGCGAGGGGTTTTACTTGGCTTCATATAGTACCTCAGAGTTCAAAATAAGGAAGAGAGATGATATGTAATGCATCATTTATCTCAAGATATTTGCAATTCCTCTTACCCCTTCATTTCAATAAGCTATTAAACCTAGTCACGCTATAAGCCTAAAAGTCCCATTGATCTCAAAGGTATATGGTGGTTATCTTATAAGTGGAGAGGGGAGAAGAGGTTAGACATATGAAGTGTTGATGTTGAGGCAATTTTTTTTATGCATATTGGAGTGTTGCTTTCAATTTTGATACTTGCAGGAAAGTTGTTTTTTTTATTAATCACACACACACTCTTTGAAATTACAGGGAAACCGGTTATTGGATTGAAAGTCATGTAGCTATGGTCATTTGACTCGTTCCCATGTTATTTATCTTCAGTAGCACTTGGTGGGGAGAAAGTTCATGCCACTATAGTAATTAGATAATTTATGCAATCTAGCTGATTTTCCTTCTTCAGTTACTCAAGGAGGAGTAATTCTTTAAGTTTGGGGGTGTGTTAATCACCACTAAATTACATCGTTTCAGCACATTTTCCTTGAGTTACGCATTCATATATGTACATACTTGGCACTCAGGATAGGAAAATATGTAATGTAATCCTAATAATGCATGGTAGTATGTTTTTGTCTTATTATGCATTATTTTACTCCTATGAATGATCATAAATTCTCATCTTTATTGCAGACCTCATGGGGAGAGCAGGGGAGCAGCCAAGCACCTTTGGTAGAGTTGGAGATCAGTAAAGAAGGGAGTAGGCTTCTGGAAAAAACCAAGCCGCGGCTTGGTGTAATGAGGCCGCGGCCTCATAGCAGACAGTGAAGAAAATGTTCAGGTCCAAGCTCACCACGCCACAGCTACATGGAATGATGCCATGACCTCATTACACACAGTAAGCTAAATAGGACTACCGGATGACCCTAGGCCGCGACGTGGATACTATAGCCGCGGCGAGAATCCTGCGTCAGCAAAACGCAGAGCTTCATTTGAATGAAGTATTTGAGGGGGTTTGAGGGGATATTCAAGGAGGACGGAGCGAGGGCACAAAAGGGACGTTCAGAACTCACTTTGGGGAGCTTGGGTGTGCTAGGGCTTGGTTTCTTGAAGGAGATTGAAGCTAGGGTTTGAAGTTTTGAGAAGATTTCAGCTTCCCTCTTTGGTTTTCTTGCATTTTCTTCTTTCTTGTCTCACTTATGTTCAATAATGATGTTGATTGGGATACATGTTGTCATGATTTTGTTGAACATGAGTGGCTAGTGCTCAATTTCTAGGATTATTCTGAACCTTTGTATGGATTAAATACTCATTTCTCCATTATAATTGTGATTAATGCAATCTTTATATTGATTTAACTTTATTCTTAATGCCTCTTATTGTTTGGCCATCAATAAGTTTGTCCGGTTTGTTTAAGTTGTGCTTCAGAAAGTTAGCTTAAATAGAGAACTTGAGTTGGGTCATGTGAGAACTCGAATCTTGCTTTGTTGAGTGCCGAGTTGTGTTAGTGGAGTAGAGATATACTTACTAACCTCATATAGTCACCAAGGATTTGAATTGAATTTGAGAGTTTAATTAACTAATTAAGAGATTACTGAATTAGTTGAACTAAACAGCTATTTGGAGATTCGAGAGAGTATATATAGCTAAATTGGTATTCTGACTAACATGATATTGCATTAAGAGCAATTGTAAAAGGAGTGTAAGTGGGTATTTATGAAATACAAGGGAAATGAATAATCCTAGGTCTCTTTGAATTCTTCAAGTCCTAGTTATTCTTATTGCTAATTTTATATGCTTGTTTTGAATAGTTGAAGTTAATTGAATAGTGAACCTTTGATCTACGTTACTCGAATTAATCGAAAATACAATGTCTAATGTTTGACCAATTTTTAATCTAAGTCCCTGTGGAAACGATACCCACTCATCACTTTACTATTACCTCGACTCGTATGCTTGCGGTATAGGCCGGTGGGAACAACATGTTACTAATTATTCAGTTGGACTTAAGTCTGGGGCACAAGAAGCAATCTTACTTTTAGATGTTGCGTCTGATGAAAAAGTTAAAATTGTAGGATTTTGTAGAAGTTGGAATTGGTAAATCGACAATTGCAAGAGCTGTGTAACTCTATTGCTCTTCATTTTGAAGATTTATGGTTTTTTTCTTGTCATATATATCTATGTGACAAGGTTGATTGCTCATATCTTAAACATGCAAGTATTCCTTTTTCTGTCCTGTTCATTCACGCTACTGTTCTGTACACTGTACAGTTTGGATCTTCATCTTGTTTATTCATGCACATGCCCTGTACTTTGTTGTTTAGGAAGGATGAAACAGAGTTTCAGTATTGCTTGACTTTTTCATCTTTTCATGGAGTGAAAAGCACTTCAATCCACATCAAATCTTTTATGTTTTACTCCTTAAAGTCCATGCTTTTCATATTCTTGTCTTTTGGATTTATGACTATATATAATTTTATTGAATTTGGTGAATTCATAGAGGTGGCAGAGAGCCTCGATTGTTCTCATGAAAATGCAAAACAGACTCAAGTCCAACTTCTTCACTTTTTAGTTTACTAGTTTGGTATTTTTGTCATTTTCTTTCGGAGCCACTGAATTATTTTTTAACAGACTTATCAAGTAGTTCAGTCTTCTTATGTTTTTAATCGTCATTTTTTACTTTACTAGTTCTATAACAGAGTTATATATTAAAAATGCTTGATCAAATTATGAGAAGTAAAAGCTGGGTTTTTGCGTTGAACAGGATGTGTTTGAAATAATTGGAGACAGCTAAAGTAGTTGTTCTTCAATTCGGTTTATATATATACCAATGCCTAATCCATTGATAAAATTTGATTTTAACTTTGAACGTAGTTTCTTTTTTTTCCTTTTAAATTTTGGATATTATATCCTTACTCAATGTCCTGAATATACGAGAGGAGGATTTTGCAGTATAAAGAAAGTGCCAGATTTGGACTCCGTTGGATCAAGGCTATATCCTGCATTAATTACAACTTTGTGAGTGAAGGCTTTCTATTGGCAAGAGGTTATGACAAGTGCAAGAGAAATTGAAGCACCGGTAACAATACAATACTCAACCCGCCATGTAATTTTGTATGAGCCACATGAGAAAACCATGTGATTTATCAGATCAGCATATCTATCACCTTTGGTGCCAATTTTCAAATTCAATTTATCAGATGACTTTCTTGCTCTGTCTTTCATACTTCCCTAATATAATACGGTTAGATCTAAGTTTTAATACTCTCACAATCCTTCCAGCATGCATCAAAGAATGTCATAATTATCTGAAATATCTTTTGTTGGATAATTGCAAGCGGCCTCGTCATATTGTGGGAATGCCGCCAAAGTTGGAAGAGTTCAGTGCCATGTGTTGCAAATCATTGACTATGTCGTCTGAAAGCAAAGTTCTGAATCAAGTCTCTCTTTCTCTCTATAATCGTCTACTTCTATCTTTGATTATATTCTTTTTCTACTTATTTATTATTTTTCGGCAATACCCAATTGGCAGGTATTCTACCAACAGCCTGGGAAAAGAAACTTTATTCTGCCGTGAGAAAAAACAAATCCCAGAATAGCTTGGCAATTATACCCATGGAAGCTCAATCTCCGTTTGGTTTCGCAAAGACTGTGGACTCTCTTTAAAGATGATCAGGATTCTCTGTGAAACTGTAAATTCTCTGTGCACATCCATGACATTAGGCTAGACTTTTACTATCAACAATAAAGACTGATCATATGTGTGTGTGATCTACAAAGCATAATTCACAAGGCTGAAGTTCCCCGTGTAGATAGATGGAATCATGCGAAGGTTTCCATCATGGACAGTTGACGCAGTTCATGTACACAAGCAAGAACATAATTTAAAAAAAATATGGTTTATGGACCCCAAAACAGACCTTCATTACTGCGAGTGGCAAGATTACAACAACAACCACAAGATTGGGAAGAAAGTTGAGGTTGATATGAATCAGGTCTCAAATTTAACAAATTCTTTAGGGGCAGCTAAGTACACTACCAGTTATCAAGACATATTTTTGACCTTTCTCTGCCATTGTGCGCTAAGATTGATATGCTTTTCTGTTGTAAGTGCTCTGCTGATGGCAGTTCTAATTTTTTTTTTCATATTTATTTGACTGAGTAAAATTTAAGTATTATAGGATCTAAATAAGGATAATTTTTCTAATGTTATTTTTTCAATTCACAAGACTTAAACTTGAGATCTTATTTAAGATGTGTTGAGTCTCATACTACTCAATTCAACCGTTATTACAGGATTAGCTTGCTAAAAGGAAATAATGATATAACATATATGGTAAGTTGCGCTATTTACAGATTATAAATAATGTAACGTGGCTCATTCATTAATTTTCATATAATACACAGAAAAAACGTGTCTATCTCAACTATATATATATATCCAACAATATTGCCAAGACACGATAAGATTGTAATCAACTGCTGTACTCCGAACGTGAAGAAGTAACAAAAGATTTTTATTTCATAGATAGTCAAAAATTAAAAATAAAATAAAAAAGAAGACTCAAAGAAAGAGTGAAAAATCAAGTTATGTTTTCTCCGTGTTTTCCGCTTCACTTTTCCCCACCTCTCTCTTTTTCCTCTATGTAAGGCTCCTAAAACTGAATGCGAGGACGAAATAAAGTTATATATAATAAGGAAATATGAGCTTTTAAGTCATATAGTTTTATTCAGTTCTGAAATTAGTCCCTAAAGTTTAATTTTTTTTTGCTTATCTTTTCACATGTTGTAATAGGGACCGAGATGTGCTATAAGCTCTGATAAGTTTGTTGAGTTGGCTGATGGAGCACCATGTGCAAACTGACTGCACAAACAGAGGCAACACGCTGGACTCGAAAACGCTGCACTTCAAACAGATGTCTTCTCCAGTCAAAAGAAAAAACAGAGGTCGTCTGATGTGATCGGGCTCTATACTTAATCGATCTTTTCTTCGTCTTGTGTTTGGCGAGATATAGGATTGCTGACGTTGGCAAGCTTCAAGCAGCGTGCATCATCAGCAGCATGATAATATGTGGCTAACTGCGAATTTCCATTTAATTCATGCACCAATTCTTGATATCGGATTATCCTCTTGTAATAACCAACTTTGTGAGAGCCTTCAAACACTTTGGAGTCAATGGAAATTATTTGCTGCATGCTTGCGTCAAGAACACTAACTATTAAAAGCTCAAAAGATAAAGGAAATTCAACTTATATATCGGAAGTGGCCGAGCTTTTTAGGTCAAGTAATTCTACTCTCACATATCTGAATGGATTATCCTCCATATATAGAAGCACAGAAAGAAACAATAACGTTTCATATTATTGTTGTGATGAGTTGTCCATGGGAATATATAGGATAGCAAGCATCTTTCTGCATTGGTGCTCCAAAGGAAAGTAGTGTAATGTGCGTTCTCATTATCTTATTTGATTGCTTTCAGATATCTCACTTCCGCTACCCACAAATAATATTTCACCAGCCACAGGAAGTCTGCATATCAACAGAACGCCTCAGCCTCTGGAGGCTTCGACTCCGTCAACAGCCTGAAGTACTTCCCTCCTAAATCCTACGGTCAAATCCTAGATGATACATCTTAAAAGGGCAAACAATGCTGTAGAACGAGAATGGGTTTGCGACACCGTAGAACTCACAAAGTACTCTCCCTCAACGATGGCTTGCTTAGTTTCCCTCAACAATTCGCGCTGCTCTCGCCTAAACCTAACCTCCACGTCTTTTGTTCTGCTTCTAATGGTACAGAGCAGATTCTCTACGCATAAACCACTACGCTTTGTCTCTTGTTACAAGGGATGGAAATTTGAAGTCTAGAAGAAAAACAAATTGAGGAAAATGTTATTCATAAGTTTTTAAGGTGGGAGTAACACTTTCCTTTAGACTTAATTCGTCTTTATCAATTTTTAAATTTTGGGTACAACTTAGGTTAATGATGAATTTTCTGCAGAATACAATGAAGACCCTTGAGTAGATGCTATACTTTCAAAACTCAAGTCTAGACAACAATAGCTTTTATAAAGTGGTAATTTACTTTTTATCCTTTGTGCACTAAAGATAAAAATAAGTGAGTTTGTGTATGTTGAAACAAGTGTGGATTAAAATAAATTGGAATCTCAAATGATAAAAAATTGTAGAGTATTTATAGAGAATGTACCTTTTGAAGCAACATAACTCTTTCAATAAAAGGATCCATACATTAACCAATGTATATACATTGTAATGATTCATGAATTTAGACAAAAGTCACATCCTTTCATATGATTAATATATATATATTGTAATGATTTATAAATCTGGTAAAAGTCACTTCTTTTCATATTTCATGAATCTTGTGATTCTCCATAAATCATTTGAAGAGTCATCATTAATTCATGAATTCTTTAATAAAAACTTTATTAATTCATGAATACTTTAAAAAATATCTTTTTATTTTAAAATTTTTCTCATATCTCTGCCATGTGTAGCAAGTGCAACGTGTAAAATGAGATAGTACCAGCCACGTTCTCCGTCAGCCAACTCAACAAAATTAACAGGGTTTATGCCACATGTCAGTGCCTGCTACAATGTATAAAAAAGATAGGGATTAACGTTTTCAACAGTGAGAACTTGAGAGAGTGTTTTAAAAACGTTGAACTTCAGGATTTGATTTCAGACTTGGGTAAAAGCACAAGCACTAAAAACTTATTTTTCCCTGTCTCCTCAGAACATTCTTTTCCTCATGCTTTTTTCTCCATTTCACATTCCCTCCTTCCTTTTCTTTCTGCTACGCCTTAAAAATTTAAAGTTAAGATAATTAGAACATTTTTTTTATGTTGCAAAAAATGTTCCAGAAAATTAACTATTATAAAATATATTTTATTAGCCTAAATACACATTAGGTGTATTTTTAAAGAATTATATGATATCTTTTCTTGTCATAATATGCTTTGTTAATTATCTAATTAACCTCATGTGAACACCATATTTTGTCCGGACATTATACATAAAAACTAAAAATGGATAAAAAAAAACAAACAAACAAAAATTAATAATGAAAATAAAATAAAATAAGCAATAATAAAAAAAAGAAAAAAAAGAAAGAAGGAAAAAGAAAATAGAGTTAGGATGGAATTTGGGTTGAATGTAGATGGCCCAATCTTCTAACCCCAAAACCCAAACAGTAAAAAATAATAAAATAAATAAATAAAATACTAAAACAAAAAATAAAATAAAATAATAAAAAATAGTAAATAGCAAAAAAAAAACGGGGGGTATATATGTTTGGGCTGAAAGCATTTCAGCCCAACCATCCACGAGCCCAATTGAGAAGGGCTCGTAGACAAAAAAGGGGGAGCCTCGAGGGCTCGGGGGGAGAGGGCACAGAGAGAGGCAGAGAGGAGCCGAAAAAAAGAGGGAAGAAGCTAGGGTTCTGGGGAGGAGGAGAGGGAGCCGCGAGGTGAGGACGAACCAGAAGGAGCAGCGGAAAGAGAGAGGGAGCTAGGGTTTTGTCCATGAGAAAGCTGAGACCGAAGAGGAGGGGGGTCGTGCGAGTGAGAGGAAGAGACGGAGGAAGCCCTAACCTAGGGCTTAGGCGAGAGACCGCGAGAGATCCACGGGGAAGCAGAGCACGAGAGACGGAGGAGGCGAGATAGAAACCAAGGGAGCCGCGGTGAGAAGGTGAAGAGAAACCGAGGGAGTCGCGGTGAAAAGGTGAAAAAATAAAAAGAGGGAGCCACGGTGAAGAGCTGAGAGCAGAAACAGGGGGAGTAGGAGAGCGGGTGAGATCCAAAGAGAGTGAGCTGGAGCCTGGAGAAAAAGGGACTGGGGATTCAGGCACGAACCCAGTAAAAAAAAAAAGCAAAGGGAGGCACAAAGAAAACCCGTGGTGATCTGGGTGTTGAAAAACCCTAAGGGGTCGAAGTGATTTCACTAAAAAGGAGAGGAGTGGAAGGCTGAATAGGAGACTTTGAACGAGGTCACGCAGGAAGCAAGAGAGGGAAGGGATCAGAAAGAACCGTGTAACAGTCGGTGTTGGTGATCAAGAGACTTCAATAAGGTAACCATAGTTTCAAATTTTAAGATTTCGTCTAATAGGTTGGATGAAATTTGGGAATCAAATTGCTAGTTGTCAAAACAAAAAGATTATATATATATATTGTTGTGCACTCAGTTTTACTGCTTGCGGACTGGAACTTATTATTAACCTGATAGCTTGTATTATTGTATGATTAGCTCATTATGCGTGCTGGGAATAAGCCTGTGTCTCCTATTGGGACCATCTTATTCTTCTTCATCTGATATAATTTTTGTGAAAATGGTGTTGCCTTTCACTTTTGTCAGCACTTGAAGTAATTTGTGTAATCTTTGATATTTGTGTTTACCATTTTTTTTAACATACTTTTGAGAGGTTTCTGAGTTTCCTTCCATCAAAAGCGGTGTCCTGCAGTTGATTTAGTTGAGATTTGGGTGCTGTATCCAAAATTTGGTCGCTCCATCAATGGTGGCTTATTTTTGAGAATAACATTGTTGTTTTTGGAAAAAACTAGTGAATGGATTTAAGGCATCATTTGTGTTCAAGCTATGCTTCTATTCGTATGAATGTTTATGTCCAACTTCCCCATCCCTAACATTTAATGAATTTATCTCCTCTTGCATAAGTATAAGGGCTACTTTTTTGGTTTAATTGATTTGCTTCTTGGGACCTTTGAAATGTTTTGGTAATCTGGAACTATGATGGTTTAATTTGAAATTATGTGAGGCTGTTAGAAATTTGGTTTGCCATAGGTCCTCGTGTAGTCCTATTTGAGTGCATCTCTAACAGTTTATAGGGTCTTCAGTTGGGGATTCTAATGGATCTCAAGGCAGAGGTTTAGACTATCTCATAAGCTCTCTTTGTAAATGTCACTTTTTCTTTTACTGTAAATGCCCCACACACTTTGTTGTTTAGAATAATAAGAGAATGAAAATATTTACGTTGTTGTGATTTGCAAGGGTGAAGTTAGTCTTTCCCTTTGCTCATGATAAGTATTTCAATGCTTAGTGGAAGATTTTGCCTTAATAATATGCTTACACTTGTTTATGATGGGACGGATCTGATATCTCTATGACCATATACTTAATTTGCATTTAGACTAGAAGTCTCCAAGGGTTCAATGCCCAACTCAGCTGGCATGTGAGGCTAACAGATGGATCATACTTTGAGTAGCCAATAGAGCGGGGAAAGCTGGTCTATTCTAAATCATTTTCATCTCATGCAGTGGGGCAGTTGGGATGATAATTAGGCATTTGTGTGTGCTCAGTTTAATTACTTAGGTGGGGTCCAGGCGTCATTATGGTTATGGCATACATCCATTTGGTTTTAAGTATCTAAGGTGGTCATGTGACCATGGTCTTCCACGGGGAAACCTTCTTTCCATCATTGTACATCTTTGTTCAGTTATAAGCTTGAGCTTTGAAAATGATCTTATGGTCATAGTTTTTTGTTATGCCTGAACGGCATTTTGGTTGCTACATTTTTATGCACAAAATTATGCATTTTGGTTGTTGTAAGCTTGTTGATTCTGTCTTTGGCTTGAAAATACAATCCGTGGCAATATCTGTATGGTGGAATAATGATTTAGATTTCTTGAGTGATAATGGTTTCTGTCTGCTATAAAAGAATATTATTCTTGATGTTTTGGTTTGATTTTAAGCTGACTACTAATCCACTCCCCTTTTATTTCCTTGCGAGCTTCACGGGAGTATGGATCAAGTTAAGGAGAAATCAAGGTCCTCATCATCAAAGTAAGGAAGTATGGTAAATAAATCGGAATGTCTCTTGAATGCCATGGGGGCATGGACCAAGCTTAAAAGTTGAGTTACCATCTTTGAAGCAAAGGAAGATGATCGAAGAATACAAGAGTTTGCATCTTCCCATCTTATGTTTCTGTTTAAATTATTTGAGTTTGCACATTAACACACACATTGATAAATTGTATTTGATTTTTATTTTGTTTTGCCTTTAGAGTTCGCCACGAGGGACTAAGTCTCCGTGTGCCTATAGAGCGTTAGTCAATTGTACCATGAGTGAGGAGTCGCTATGGTATAAATGTTGGCTAAATCTATTTTTTAATATTTCTGAGTACCAATATTTTTTGTTTCTATTAAAAGTGAAAATAAATGATTCAATGAAAGCCCTCTATTTCAAATTTTTATTTTTTCCTTTATATTCTGAGTGGTAACACCATAGGCATTTAGGTGCCAATTAGCGAGCTGTGAGTGATAAAATCATCACAGATTCTAATTGATTCTTTTTCTAAAAAATAAATAAATAGATAAATAAATAAATAATATATACATATATGTATATATAAAAGTCATATTTTTAAATTTCTTTTATTGCTTTTCTTTTTATAAAAATAGATTACTATGATCGTATTTATTTTTATAATTTAATATAAGACAACAAAAATGATTTATGTAAAATTTATTTTTTCCAATTTTATCCCTTAAACCATTTATTTTTCTACCTTGAGTGTTAATACTGTGGGTATTTATGTATTGATCAGCAATTTGAGAGTGATCAAGTTATTACATATGTTGATTATTTCTCTTTCAAAATATATGCGGTAATCATATTTTTAATAAATAAATGTGTTGAGAGGGTCTTATTTATTTCATAATTAAAAAAAAAGAGAAAAAAATTTGTTCAAAATTGTTAGTTTTCTTTCAAACATTTTTTATTCTTTACGCCTATTTGTCACAAGTGACATAGCCGTAAATATTTAGGTATCAATGAGCGAATTGTTAGTGATAAAGTCACCACATAAGTTAGTTGATTTTATAAAATTGATTTCATATTTTATTTTATTTTATTTAAAATGAAAAAGTGATGATAAAAGTAAAGCATGAAACTTAAACTATTTTTTGCAAATTAAAACACAACTACAAATTCTGACAATTGTTTTATTTGCAGAATGATAATTCATTTTCCAAACTTTTCTTTTCAAAAAAAATATATATATATATAACAAAAAATATCAATCCAGTGACATGCATTTATAACCCGAACTACGTCGACTTTGATCCCTATTGTAGGGTACGTAGGCCACAGACTCTAATTCTGGGTCAATTCCGCTTTTGTAAATAAATAACATTTTCCTTTTATTTTATTTTTCCCAACTTCTCATATTTTTATTTTATTCTTTATTTTCATTTTTACATTTTTCTTGTTTTATATATTTATTTTTGCATGTGAATGATAAAAGAGCAATCAAAATAAATTTTAAAAGCCATAAAAATTGCATGATCAACTTAAGGTAACCGTTCTTAGGAACAGATGTTGTGGGGGTGCCTAATACTTTCCCTACTCACAATCGTACTCCCGAACCCAACTCTGATTCACAAATTATCCTTTCCCTTTTATTTGGTTTTCCAAAGTTTTTCTTAAAATTTTGGTGGTGACTCCTCCGAAATCGGCCTTCGTCGTGTGGGCCGATTTCTCTCTCTTTTCTTTCATTTTCGTGCCATCCGCATCGTATTTTGGAGTGTGACACCTCCAGACTAACTTTCATCATTTTTACTTTATAAAATTAAAAATCTTGTGTCTTGAGTTATTGAATTGAAAGAGTATGGTAATAAAATAATATTTTATTTTATAAAAATGAGAGTCTGAATAGAAAACATGCTTTTAGGCCTGAATCTGTTAAGCCCATGGCCCGATTGGGCCGCGAGCTGGCTTGCTTTCTTTTTATTTTTTTATTTTTTTTATTTAAAATATTAAAAAATATATATTATTTTATTAATTATTGATGTATAAATTGTAAAATTTAAATATTATGTTGTTTTTTTATGAATGATGGTGATGATTAATTATATTAATTTAAATAATTATATAAATAAATTTAAAAATTAAAAAAATTACTAGCCCACAGGACAGTATGTGAGCTCACTCCATACGGGATCAGACTTATAAAGTCGAGTCTGTTTCAGCGATTTTGCCAATTCTAACCAATCGTACTAAAAAGAATTCCATTACTATATTACTAAAACACCCTTAGCTTCTCTTCCGTCTCCACTATCACTAGCACCAATGATCGATCAATGTCTGCCTTCCTTCTCCACTATCACTAGCACCAATGATCGATCAATGTCAGCCTGAGGACTAGTCAATAGACCGTCAATATCAGTCAATGGTTACGGCATCCGGTAGTTTGCAACTTCTTTTCTAAAATTTGCAAGTTACTCTAAATTTGCAACTCGCATTTCAATATTTATTATTAATAATTATTACAGTGATTTGCAACTTCTTTTTTAAAATTTACAATTTCGTTACTTTAAATTGGCAACTTGTTTTTCAAAAATTTACTTTAAATTATTCTACTGATTTACAACATTTTTCCAAACTTTGCAGTTTGTTTACTCTAAATTTGTAATTTTTTTTTAATTTTTACTATAAATCGTTCTAATGCTTTGCAACTTCTTTTCTAAAATTTATAGATTACTTATTTTAAATTTATAAGTCTTTTTTTTTCAAATTTTAACTATAAATTATTACTTTAATTGTTGCAACTTCTTTTCAAACATTTATAATTGTAACTTATTTTTTCAATTTTGCAACTTAGAGAGTTTCATTGTGCCTAACACTGCAGCTGGATCATTGATTTAGCACTGGGTAAATGGGTATTTGTTCAGCTCCATTTAATGTCTGCTTGTTAAAAAACTTAACTAAAATCCATGATTCAGTTGGATTTTTGGATAAGCTTCAAGAATTGAGAGCCATGCAGTGCAAAAACTCAAAGGACATTACCAATTGGCATTGCATCTCTTGAACATTTCAACGATGTTCAAGTCTTCGAAGTTTCCCAGAAATATTAGACAAGATGAAAATGATTAGAACGATTGATTCGGATAAGACAAACATAGAAGAATTGCCATCTTCGATTTGCAATCTCATTGGGCTTGAAAGCTTAAACATGGATGAGTGTCATCATCTTAAGCAGTTACCAGCTAGCATTTGTATGCCCCCAAAACTTAGGGCAATAACAGCAAATTTTTGTGAAGGGATGAGATATTTTGAGATGTGTGAAATTGAAGAAGCAAGCTTAGACTACTCGTTAATGTCTCTGAAATTGGAACATTTTTTGCTTCTCAAATTGCAATTTATCCAATGACTCTCTTGTTTTCTGTATTTCTTACTTTCCAAATATGATATATTTAGATCTAAGTTCTAATAGTTTCACAGCCCTTCCGGCATGCATCAAAGAATGTCACCATTTGAAGTATCTGTTGTTGGATAAATGCAAGTTGCTTCAACATATTGAAGGGATGCCACCAAACCTAGAAAAATTCACTGCCTTATGTTGCACATTGTTGACTAAGTTATCTAGAAACATAATATTGAATCAAGTCTCTATCTTTAATTATCTCCTTTTCCTATTCATATGTTTTTTTTTATCAATTATAAATTTTTGTTTATTGTTAACACCAAAATGACAAGCCTTGTACCAACATCCAGGGAAAAGAAACTTTATTTTGCCAAGAAAAAAATATCCCAACATGGCTTGACAAATATAGTCGTGGAAATTCTTTATCATTTTGGGTCCGTAAAGAGCTACCAACAATTTCTATGTGGATCCTTGTTAAAGATGACCAAGATTCTCTCTTTGACTGTGAATTCTCTGTGTGCGTCAATGACACTGTACAAGAAATTTCTTCTGGGTGGCTTTCACTCTCGACAATATTGAAAACGTATTATATCTATGTAAGGATCTACGAAGTATTGTCCGCAAGATTCAACTTTCGCATGTGGATGAATGGAATCATGTAGAGGTTTCCATTAAGAACAGTACACAGGAGAAGAAAAGAAAAAGGGAAATTTATTTTGCAATTCATGTGTACAAGCAAGAAAATAATGTAGAAAATTTCCAGTTCACGGACCCTAAATCATGCATTGATTACTATCCATGGAAACAAATGCAACAACCAGAAGATTGGGAACAACTCAAGGATGATATGAATCAAGATTCAAATTCAACTAATTCTGTAAAGATGACTCAGAACTACATGGGTGATCAAGGTATACTTTGCTCTTTTCTCTTTCTCTGTTTGTTCCCATTGATATTCTTTCCCTTTATATATGAGTTACCCCGCACATAGTGGTTTTGCATTTAAAACATCGATAATTTGGCTATATTTGTTTTCTTGGTTTATGTTCCTTTTATTTTAATACAAGATTAACCTACAAAAATAGTAGGTTGATCTCCGATTCTGTCATGTTTTTAGGTGTTCTCAAAGTAATACAATTATGATAATAAGAAATATCAAGCTTCTTCCCAGGGTGTTTGCAAACCTGTAGATGACTATGATTGGCATATCTTGTATATTAAATATTTTAATTGTGGCAGATCTTTGGACTCAACTGTGCTTTTTCACCAAAAGTAGTGAGAGGGAGGAGGGGGGAGCTAAGCCTGATTGGAAGTAGGATTAACGCAATTCAGAAGAAAATAATTAGATGTGAGGAAGAGCAATCTATGATCTGGGAGTTCAGACCAGAAGAAGCATCTGAATATCTAAATGCTGTAGATGAGGCTCACTCGTTGATTGTGTGGTTGGAGAGTATGCATTTGAACAACCAAGAGTACAATTCTTTGAACAACCAAGAGTACAAGTCTCTGTTAATGGCACTCAAAATTCTTCAGACAGCCATGGCATGAACTTGAGCAAGAGTTTAGGAACTTGCTAATCCAGAAAAAGCACCCTTTTGAACTTGAATCTGTCTCCTTTAGGTCCACTGAATTTGAGGACATCATTGATGGAAGAAGCTCTACATTTTATTTGGTTGAAGATTCACAAGACAATTTCAGCAGAGCATAAGCAGAGCACATCATTGATTTTGTCCGCCCAGGAGTGGTCCATGATATCAGATGTACTGCAAATTTAATGTTTGCTTCAAACTATGGTAGGGAATATTATGATGCCTATACCACTGTTCGAAGGGATGCCTTAGATACTTGTCTGCTCACGTTAAAATATATTAAAATATAGTTTTATTAAATAATTAAGTATGAAAATCTTTTTATATGAATTAAGTATGGATATTGGTTGCAGGATATCTTCTATATCTTTTATAATTGATTCTCATAATAAAAGATATATGTTTTAATTGATTATTCATTAAAAAAAAAGTAGTCAATCTTTTCAACTTCCTCTTCCAAATGGTTCGACACTATCCTCTAACCTTCTCTTGTCTCTCATGGTCTTACCCAGAGCCCCCTCTCTTCTCCACTTCCGGTGCCTCCTCCGCCATTCTCTGCTATCTCCAACATAGGAGAAGCTATGTGAGCATTATTGCAGTGTAAATGAGAGAGAAGGAGCAGATCAAAGGAGAACAAAAAGGAGTAGAGTGAAGGAGAACGACCATACGCGAACTTGAAGTGCTTCCTCTCTCTCTCTCTCTGTGCTTTCTCCAACCTCTGAAGTCAAGCAATAGAAGCGGATGTGAATCGATCTTTCTTGCTCAATCTCGGGACGTGCTGAAGTCTCATGATGATCTGGAAATTTTTAGGGTTTTTTTTAAGGGCAGGAGGGAATTAGGAGGGATTTGAATCCCTCGACTAATAATTGTAATTTCCTCTAATCTTCTTTCCCACTTCTTGATAATAATTTTTTTTAAGTTTAATTTTATTAGAGGTAAAATATTTATTACTCAATTTTTTTTTATTAAAATTCATCTAATCCAATTAAATAGCGGAGCAACAGAAGGAACCTTTGGTTGTTTGAGGTTTTAGAAGAATGGCAGATAGTCGAGAACGTGCGCGGAAGAGAGGTTGTTAATAATTATTGCAATAAAAATTCTTCAAATAGCCACACAATTAATGCAAACTTGGTTGAGGTAATGGAGAAGCACCAGGTAAGTAGCTGCTTTTGCTTCAAGTGAGTTTTGAGGGAAAAACAATTTCCCAACGTGAGTCAGTCCAGACATTCAAGTTTCCATGGTAAACCCAAACAGATACTAGGAAATTTAGTAACGCTATACGATCCGAGTCAATATAAGTACTCCCTTCGTTACGCTATATAGTGCACTGTTATGAGAAATTCATGTTTCAAAATATAGTGTAGTATGCGAATTATATTATATTTTTTTTATTATCTTTTCAGTATTGTTCCTAATAAATAAATTTATATATTATACGGTTATCAATGTATTTAATGAAAAATTTTTAATAGTTTAGTCAAATCATAAATGAATAAAGGAAAATTTCTCTAAAAATTTTATTTTTCACAATTATCAATGACTCATGGGAATTTGGAAAAAAGAATGAAGGAGAGAATAGATGTAATTTATTAATGTAGGAAGTATTATTAAATAAGAGTAATTTAAAAAATAATAAAAAATTTTTTTAATTACTAATCATTATCTTAATATGTATATAATAGTTAAAAATACGTTATAAATTTGGTACACAGGGAGTATAATATACGGATGAAATGGATAAGGTTATAAAAAGTTCAAAGAAATTGAATTCGCAGGCCGGAGAAAAATCCTAGAGCCAATAGAAAGTAAATAGACCGCAAAAAACTAAAAAGAAAAACACTCCACACTTTCCCAGTCCTTTTCTGCACCAGGGAAACACAGCGAAGCTTCGTGGAAGTCGATTCGCCCTACCTTCAATTATTACAGCAAACTGCAAGTCCACCTTTCAGTGTTCGCATTCCTGTGATGCCTCTTCTTCCTTAATTCTACGCTTCTGCCATTTTTTAAGCTCTGGTAAGATTAGCTACGCACAGCATTGCAATCATGGCACTGCGAGCTGGATCCTCTTCTGTCACTCATAGATTTACTTACGATGTGTTCCTTAGCTTTCGAGGCGAAGATACTCGCTTGAATTTTGTGGGTCATCTCTACGAATCTCTGCGTCAGAGTGGAATTTATGCCTTCATTGATGATGAATCCCTCCAGACAGGGGAGGAAATTGCTCCGTCTCTTTTCAAAGCCATCCAAGAATCCAGGATAGCTATCATAGTTTTCTCTAGAAACTATGCATCCTCAACGTTCTGTCTGGATGAACTTGCTAAAATTATTGAGTGCTTCGAAGGAGAAGGTCGGCTGGTGTATCCAGTGTTTTATTACGTGGATCCGTCAGAGGTGCGGCATCAGAGAGGAAGTTATGGAGAAGCGTTGGCTCTCCTGCAGAAAAGGTTGCAGGACAAGGAGAAGTTGCAAAAGTGGAGTTTGGCTTTGTCTCAAGCAGCTAACTTGTCAGGCTGGCATCTCAAACCTCGGTAACTTTTTGGCCTGTCATTTTCCTTTCTATTATTTGGACAGTAGTTTTTATATTTATCTTTAATGAAATCAAGCACAATTTCTATTTTTGAGACGAAATATGGAATATCTGATATATTTTATTATCATTATTTTGTTGTTTGTAATTTGTAATGTTGAGGCGTAAAAAATATTTCACTTTTACAAATTTATTTATTTTATTATCTTCTTTTCATTTCATTTCAATCCATTCTATAACAGGAACATCAATATTTTTTATGAATAGGGTTGCAAAAGAACAAGTGTATATTAGAAGGATTACTTGTGAAGTCTCTACTAAGATTAATCGCATTCCTTTACATGTCACCAATTATCCAGTTGGACTTGTGTCTCGGGTGCAGGAAGTAATCTCACTTCTTGATCTTTGGTCTGATAAACAAGTCAACATGGTTGGAATTTGTGGCATTGGCGGAATAGGTAAATCAACAATTGCAAGAGCTGTGTATAACTCAATTGCCGATCATTTTGAAGGCTTATGTTTTCTTTCTAATGTTAGAGAAATTTCTAGGAAGCATGGCTTGTTATATCTTCAAGAGACATTACTTTCTGAATTAGTTAGAGAGAAGGATCTCAAATTTGGAGACTTTTATAGAGGAATTTCAATAATAGAACATAGGCTCCATCGAAAGAAGATCCTTTTAGTTGTTGATGATGTTGACAAATTGGAGCAATTACGAGCTTTAGCTGGGAGATGTGATTGGTTTGGTTTTGGAAGTAGAATCATCATTACGACACGAAATAAACATTTGTTAGTAAGCCATGGGGTTGAAAAAATTTATGATGTCATGGAATTAAATGATGAAGAAGCTCTTCAATTGTTTAGTTGGAATGCCTTTAAAATGGGCAATATGGATTCTAGTTACCTTGATGTTTCAAATCGTGCAATACTTTATTCATGTGGCCTTCCATTAGCTTTGGAAGTGATTGGCTCTAACTTATGTGGTAAAAGAATCAATGAATGGAGTTCTGCATTAGATGAATATCAAAGAATACCTAATAAAGAAGTTTTTAAAGTCTTGAAATTAAGCTTCGATGCTTTAGAGGATAAAGAGAAGGAAATTTTCCTTGACTTGGCCTGTTTCTTCAAGGGTGAAAAATTAGGAGATGCCATAAGTATGTTGCTAAGTATTCGTGGAGTCCAACCAGACTATGTCATTGGAGTGCTTATAGATAAATCTCTTATAAAGATTGAAGAAGATCGTGTGACAATGCATGACTTGGTAGAAGACATGGGCAAAGAAATTGTTAGACAACAATCACCAAAAGAGCCTGGTAAACGTGATAGGTTATGGTTCTATGATGACATTCTTCATGTTTTACAAGAAAACTCAGTAAGACAAATATACATTGTTTAGTTTTTTTTTTTTTTTTGAGCCTTGCTTTATGAATTGTATATATTATATTTTGGCATTTATTATGTGCATGCTCTTAATTTTTAAAGGGAACTGATGAGGTTGAAGTCATAATTCTGGACTTACCTAAAGATAAAAAAGTTCAGTGGAATGGGAAGGCATTCAAGAAAATGAAAAACCTCAAAATGCTTGTGATTAAAAATGCATGCTTTTCTAGAGGCCCCAAATATCTCCCAAATAGTCTGAGCGTGTTGGATTGGAGGGGGTATCCTTTTGAATATTTACCATCTAATTTTCATCCAACAAAGCTCATCCATTTGGACTTGTCCAATAGTTCCATTGAATTGCTCCAACCATTTAATAAGGTATGTATATAATTTTGTTAGAACTGCCTTTTTTTTTTAAATTTGTTTCCCTTGATTTTTAAAAATAAATTTTCATCTTTATTTTGCAGAAGTTTGAGAGTCTAAGTTGCTTGAATTTTAGAAATTGTGAATTTCTAAGAGAAATACCAAATTTATCGGGGGTGTCTAATTTAATAGAATTGTGGCTTGATGATTGTGCAAACTTAACCATAATCCATGATTCAGTTGGATTTTTGGGTAAGCTTAGAGAATTGAGTGCCATGCGGTGCAAAAGCTTGAGGACTTTACCATCTGGCTTTAAGTTGACAACTCTTGAACATCTCAACTTCTTTGGGTGTTCGAGTCTTCAAAGTTTCCCTGAAATATTAGACAAGATGGAAAAAATTAGAACACTTGATTTGGATCAGACAGCCATAGAAGAATTGCCATCTTCAATTTCCAATCTCATTGGGCTTGAAATCTTAAACATGGAGGAGTGCCATCATCTTAAGCAACTACCAGCTAGCATTTGTATGTTGCCAAACCTTTGGGCACTAACTGCAAATTTTTCTAACGGGATGAGATATGTGAAGATGTGTGAAGATGGAGAACAAACAAGCTTGGATTACTCAGCAGTGTCTTTGACATTGAAATATTTTTGTTTCTCAAATTGCAATTTATCAGATGACTCACTTGCAATATGTCTTTCTTACTTTCCTAATATGATGCATCTAGATCTAAGGTTTAATAATTTCAAAACCCTTCCATCATGCATCAAAGAATGCCACCATTTGAAGTATCTGTTGTTGGATAATTGCAAGCTGCTTCAACATATAGAAGGGATGCCACCAAACCTAGAAAAATTCAGTGCCGCATGTTGTACATTGTTGACTGAGTCATCTAGAAGCATAGTATTGAATCAGGTCTCTGTTTCTTTAATTGTCTTCTTTTTCTATTTATATATTATTTATTAGTTATCAATTTTTTTAATTTGTAGTTATTAATACCTGATTGACAGGCATTTTACCAGCATTCAGGGAAAAGAAACTTTATTCTTCCAGGAAAAAATATCCCAGAATGGTGTGACAAATATAGTCTGGGGAATTCTCTATCTTTTTGGGTTCGTAAAGAGTTTCCAACAATTTTTTTGTGGATTCTTGTTAAAGACAACCAAGATTCTCTTCCCGTCCATGAATTCTCTGTGCGTGTCAATGACAGTTTACAAGAAATTTCTTCGGGTTGGCTTTCTCTCTCAACAATAAGGGCATATCACATATATCTAAGTGATCTACGGAGCATAGTTCGCAGGATTCAACTTTCCCATGTGGATAAATGGAATCATGTAAAGATTTCCATCAAGAACAGTGCACAAGAAATGAAAAGTAAAAGGGAAATTTATTTTGCAATTCATGTGTACAAGCAAGAAAATAATGTAGAGAACATCCAGTTCATGGACCCTAGAGCATGCATTGATTACTGCCCATGGAAACTAATACAACTACAACCAGAAGACTGGGAACAAGTCAAGGATGATATGAGTCAAGATTCAAATTCAACTAATTCTGCAGAGTTAACTCAGAACTGCATGAGTTATCAAGGTATGTTTTATCGTTTCTCTTTTGTGTGTTTTTCCTTTGATATTCTTTCCCTTTATGTATGAGGTACTGCACATGGTGATTTTGCATTGAGCGCATGGATAATTTGGCTATGATTGTTTTCTTGGTTTACGTCCCTTTTAGTTTAATAGAAGATTAACCTGCAGATATCGTAGGTTGACCTCCCAAGATTCTATAATGTTTTTAGGTGTTTTAATTAAAAGTAATACAATTATGATGATAAGAAATATCAACGTACTTCCCAGGGTATTGGCAAACCTGTAGATGATTGCTATAATTGGCAAATCTTGTATATAAATTATTTTAATTTTGGCAGATCTTGGCACTAAATTGTGCTCCATCACCAAATGTAGTGAGACAAAGGAAGGAGGAGTTAGCCTGATTGGAACTAGGATTAATGCAATTGAGAAGAAAATAATTAGATGGGAGGAAGAGCAATCTATGAATTGGGAGTTTGGACCGGAAGAAGCATCTGAATATCTAAATGCTGTAGATGAGGCTCGCCAGTTGATTGAGTGGTTGGAGAGCATGCATTTGAACAAAGAGGACCAAGAGTACAAGTCTCTGTTAATGGCTTGCAATGTTCTTCAGACAGCCATGGCACGACTTGAGAAAGAGTTTAGGAACTTGCTAATCCAAAAGAGGCACCCTATTGAACTTGAATCTGTCTCCCTTTGGTCCAGTGAATTAGATGACACCATTGATGGAAGAAGCTCTACATTCTATTTGGTTGAAGAATCGCGAGACAGCTTCAGCAGAGCATCAGCGGAGCACATCATTGATTTAATCCATCTAGAAGTGGTCTCCGATATCAGATGTATTGCAAATTTAATGTTTGCTTCAAACTATGGTAGGGAATGTTATGATGTTTATACCATTGTTCGACGGGATACCTTAGATAAGTGTCTGCTCCATCTTGAAAAGGAAAGTATGAGCAATGAGAATGTTTTGATAATGGATTTGGATAGTTGGAAATTAAAAGTCAAAAGATGGATTTGGCAAGTGAAAATCTTTGTCAGGGTGCATCTTGCAAGCGAGAAGTGGCTCAGTTACCAGATTTTTGGTGACACGGAAATCAGTCTGACCTGTTTTGTTGGTGCATCAAAGGCTTCAATATTACAGCTTCTAAATTTTTGTGAAGCCATATCCGTTGGCCACCAACCTCACAAATTATTTTGTTTTCTTGACATGTACGAGGTTCTGGCAGATCTTTTACCAGACATAGATGCTTTGTATTCAGATGAGGTTGGTTCTTCTGTTAGAACCGAGTGTCAAGGGGTTCTAAAAAGATTAGGTGATTGTGTGAAAATAACATTTCTTGAATTTAAAAATGCGATTGCATTATCCTCCTCCTCATCAACCCCATCCCCAGGTGGTGGGAATCATCCCTTGACCAGATGTGTCATGAATTATATTGTGCATCTTACTAACTATAGTAACACCTTTAATCTGCTTCTGGACGACGGAGAGGAAGAATATGCCATTTCACTGCCACCTGACATGAGCCCAGTTATAATAGAGGATAGTAGAATCCAGGGTTCTCCTGGAGTTTCCCCAGTGGCCCTCCACTTCCGATCAGTTGCTTCAATCTTGGATTGTAACCTTGTTAAGGTGTCCAAGTTATACAAGGAAGTTTCCTTGCAGCACTTGTTCTTAATGAACAATATACATTATATGGCTCGAAAGGTCAATGAGTCTAAACTCAAGAACTTTTATGGAGACGAATGGATTCAAGAGTGCATCAGGAAGTTCCAGCAGCATGCATTGAATTACGAGAGAGCTAGTTGGAGTTTCATTCGCTCTTTGCTTAATGATAAGGGAATTCAAATTTCTACATCAAAAAATCTTCTCAAGGAGAGGTTACGGAACTTTTACGTTGCCTTTGAGGATATTTACAGGATGCAAACAGCTTGGATAATCCCAGATCTTCAGCTGCGTCAAGACTTACGGACCTTTATATCTCTCAAAGTAGTTCAAGCTTACAGGACATTCTTAGGGAGGTCTTATAGTTACGTAAGGGATATACAAATTAAATACAACTGTGATGATTTTGAAACTTTCCTTTTGGATTTCTTCGAAGGATCTCCGAAATCGTTGCCAAATCCCCTCGGGAGATGATAACCAATAGGCAGAAGTAGAACAATACAATTCTGTTCTTTAACAAAGCCTTGTATGTACAATCCCAAGAACAGGTCAGGTTCCATGGCCAAACCAGTTAGTTCCACTTATTTCATAGTGTGTATTAATTCCATGCTTGGAACGGTTTCAGTTGTGCGCCTTTTTTATATCTTGTCTTCTTTATATTATTATTAATTATTAATTTCATTGAATAGTAGAGTAATATCGTAATATGCCTTTGCCTTTCTCTGAAATTATCCGTGTCAGAGAGAAATAAATCTAAAAGACGTGATTATCATCATCAGAACATGAGTCTAGTCATGTGATATCTTGCTGAAGGATATTTGGATGCGCTTGTGAAGTGATGATTCCTAAGTTTATAAGATGAGGTAGACCTAGACTGAAAATACACTTGTTGACCGAAGTTAAAACAGAAGTGAGTCAAAGAATCGGTCAAGTTCAAACTCTTGCGGTTGCCCACCTGAGGAAGGTTTTAACTTGCAGTAATTGCTTTCAGGCTTAGATTGTTGTGGATATAAAGACCATAAACCAAATCAAATGGCCCTCAAGCATTTGACTCAGGCTAAACTTTCTTAAAGAAACTACCAGTTAAACTTGGGGAAAAACAATGATCTCAATATTGGCAGAAATTAATGTCTTTTGATGAATGCAAGCTTATTATACTTCAACTTGACTCAGTGGAGTACAGAAAATTGGGTGAAATTGAGAGATCTAAGTTGACCGGCATATTTTGTCTCAATAGTAAGCCCATGGAATATTTGATCTTGAGGGGTTAGGTTCGAATGCTGGTATAATCAATATTTGATCGAATATACAAAATCAATCAGCTTCGATTGATAAAAATTAAGAGAATTAAAAAGAAACAGAGTTTTTTTTTTTTCTTTTTATGAACTTGTTCCTCCGCTACTTGGAGGGCAATTTTCTAAAGGTTAACAAATAACAATGGTGATCCAGATATTTAATGACAAATTAATTTTTGGACCAATATCTTTGTCATGTTGAAGGATAATCAGTAATGGTATTATAGTACCCCTATATTGGTATCACATTCTGCCCAAAATAAATAAATAAAGTTATCAATCGTGTTACCAAGCGTCTATGAATGCATTTTTGTTTTTTTCCTTCTGAAAAATGATAAAATGGAACAAAAGACGAGAAGAAATGAAAGACACAAAGGATTGACTTTATACCGTTAAGGCTTCATTTTTTTGTTGGAAAATTCTGTGGTGATAACTGACAACGTGATATGGCGTTACTGCTTACATAGTACTATTGTGTCCATTAGATGAATTATTATTGATAATTTTTTAACAAAACTGGAGCTTATACAACTCTCATCCTAGGAAAGAAAGCACCCACAGCATCTCCAAACAGCAGCTGTCTACAATTACTAGGAGGGTGAATAAGAATGGTAGAATTTGGCTGATGTCCTAGTACTCCTCCGATGTTGCAATAGCCTAAGAATGTGGAGAACCAAATTTGACAACGGATGATAATTAGAACATCACCTTTCAAGCCGTTTCAGATTTTGTTTCAAACTAGACTCCAGGGAAACCAGACATCCATGCAAGTTCCATTCCTGTTAAGATGCCCCAAAGTTCAGCACCTAAGACACCACAGGTACCCAGATTTCTGGTGAATCCCGTAAGCCATTTCCCGGTTTCATCTCATAAGACCCCTTCACATCTCACCAGAGTCTTATTTCTAACAGCTCCATCAGTGTTAGACTTTAAATCATATTATTAGATTAGATTAATGAAGCAGACAATGTATGACTAGTATAATTCTCCACGATGACAATGCATATGCTTTTATGCTTCAAGAGACAATTTTGAAATGTTGGGAAGAAGTTGGGTCTTTTGAAAGAGAAAGAAGACCTGAATCTTCTGTTCATTCATGACTGAGACGGTTACTTATAAGAGGGAAAGAAGAGCCATGCTAGAAACATGAGCTGCAGTCCGGACAAAACCTTTTCCTTTTAATGTGAACATAGGGAGAACGGTTTGTTAAGCATGCATGTATTCTTTTTGCATGTCTTGTTTATCTATACCAAGCAAATGCATTACAATATTAATGTGAACACTCAAGCAATCTATGACATAGGAATGGTTTTCCTGCTACCAGGAAATGTATTTTATGGTATATGAATTCATTTTAATATAAAATATTCCAAATGAGAAAGTAGCATGCAAATATAGCAGGTTGATCTCCGAAGTTTCTTTCATGTTGTTAGCTGCCTTAAACTTCGTGCCCATGATGATAAGAAATAACAACCTCCTCCCCTACGCGTTGACAAAACTGCAGATGGGCTATACTTGGATGTTGAATGAGCATGGGCACAAGCTGTTTAAGGTGTGTGAATTTTGAAAGCACAGAGCTGCTAAAAGTGTAGACTTCTGAATTTTCCTGTAAAGAAAAAGGTTGAGTGTGCCTCTGATGGCCACATAACTGAAATTATCTTTAAAGTTCAAACACAAAAATGAGCCAAATTTACGACGTTCTGAAGCCCTTTTCATACAGATATGCATTTTTCTTTTTCTTCAAATTATAGGGCTAAGGTCCTGGTTTGCAGGAACAGAGGGTGATATGTTATTAGATGATGGCCACATGTAGCACACGTATTGGTGAAAAGTAGCTTCTCGAGTTTTGTTGCGAACTTGGAAAAATGTTTGTAATGAATCATACTGTTGAAGTCATATCAAGTGACAACAATTGATTCATACACAAGAAATCATTGGAAATGCAAATTAATGACAGAAACCAGGGCACATTAGCTCATACATAAGGAGCGTGCCATAGTTTCTCAATATTGTCATAAAGCATTGAGTTTTTAATCTGTACTGACTGATTTTTTTGTCTTCGTAATGATTTGGATCATATCCATTCTCTTCTCCCCTGATGATTTTTTCTGCATATGTAAGACTGCCTGTACTTCAGCTTACTTACGAGAGAGAAATCTTTATGCTATTTCTAATTATTGAAATAAAAAATCTTTTCCTTTTCAGCATATGGGTAAATTGATTAGTGAGAGAAAGAGAGATCACTTGGGTGGTATTGCATATAAAAATAATCTCTCTCTCTCTCTCTCTCTGTTTTTTCCTCCTAAAAAAAATCCTCATTTAATTAATATTTTATCTTTTTTCTTTTACATTTTCCCGGTTGTATTAGTTAGTTTTCCAGGTCTCAAAACCAATCAGCCTCTAAAATAATTGACAAAAATTCTCTCAACCTGGAAGATTCACTCAAAAACAGAATGCAAGACAAGGATACAGATAATGTGAGGCTGCAAAGTTTGAACAATTCTGGTATTGAAATATAGCGTTATAGTGAATAGATATATTGGACGTAGCAATCACTCCGTTTTGTAATTTTTATGTTTTTAGCTGTTTTAAGTTACTTCATGAAAATGAAGAATCTCAAAATGGTCGTGATAAAAAAAGCATGCTTTTCTAAATGCCCCTAGTATCTCCCAAATAGTTTAAGGTTGTTGGAATGGAAAGGGTATCCTTTCAAGTTTCTACCATATAACAATCGCCCAACAGAACTTGTTTATCTTGACTAGTCCCACAGTCATTGTGATTTGCTCCAACCATTTGATAAGGTAGTATATAAGTACCACAACTATCTTTTCTTTTTAAGTTTCTTTGCCTAATTTAAAAATAAATTTTTATCTTTGTTTTGTTATAAGTACCACAGAGGCTATTTATTTGTTAAGGGATTTAATTGAAAGATGTGGAGTAAAGAGAGAGACCTGCATATGGTTTTTATTGATTTAGAAAAAGTCTGTGATAGAGTACCAAGAGATATGTTGTAGAAAGCAATGGAGAAGAAAGGTGTTTGTGTGGCTTATATTCAAGCCATAAAGGATATGTATTTGGGGGTAACAATAAGTGTGAGAACTTCTGGAGGTGAGATAAAGGACTTTCCTATAAGGATAAGCTTACATCAAGGATTTTTCTTGAATCCATACCTGTTTGATTTGGTTTTGGAGGTTCTAACAGAACATATACAAGTGGAAATTTTAAAGTGTATACTCTTCGCGGATGATATAGTTTTAATTGAAGACTCAAGAGAAGAGGTCAACTTTAAACTTGAGTTATGGAAACACAGTTTGAAATCAAAAGGTTTCTGCTTGAATAGAAGTAAGATGGAATATATGCATTGCAAATTTAATAAGAGGCTAATTAGAAATGATTTAAAGGTAAAAATTGGAAAACAAATCATTCCAAAAGTGTCAAAGTTCAGATATTTGGGGTCGATTTTACAGAATGATGGTGAAATTGATGGGGATGTTATGCATATGATACAAGCTGGGTGATTAAAATAGAGAAAAATATCAGGAGTTATTTGTGACCGTAAGGTATCTACTAAATTTGAAGGAAAATTTTATCGAACAACTATAAGGCCATCAATGCTATATGGTAGTGAATGTTGGGTTTTGAAAGGACAATAAGAGTATAAGATGGAAGTAGCAAATATGAGAATGTTGAGAGGGATGTGTGATCATACAAAATTAGATAGAATACGAAATGACTGTATGCGAAGAAAAGTTGGAGTAACACCTATCGAGGAGAAAATGGTGAAAAATCATTTAAGATGGTTTGGGCATAAGAGGGTAAGAAGAGCTAGTGAGGAGAGTTGGTCAAATAGCTTGGAGCTCTATTAAAAGGCATAAAGGAAAACCGAAAAAGATATTAAGGGAAGTTATAAGGAATGACCTTTTAAGAAATGATTTATCTGAGGAGATGGTGTTTGATAGAGCACATTGGCATCGTATGATCCATGTAATGAACCTTGGGATAAGGTTAATGTTGTTGTTGTTGTTGTTGTTGTGTAGTTTTGCAGAAATTCCATAGTTCAAGTCGCATGAATTTTAGAAACTGCAATTTTCTACAACAAATACCACATTTAGTAGGAGTTTCTAATTTAAGAGAATTGTGGCTTGGTGATTATATAAATTTAACTGAAATTCATGATTCAGTTGGATGTTTAAATAGTTTGCGAGAATTGAGTGCTATGCGATGCAAGAACTTGAAGATTTTACCACCTGGGCTTAGGTTGATATCTCTTGAACATCTGAACTTCTTCCGTTGTTTAAGTCTTTAGAGTTTCATAGAAATATTAGTCAAGATGAAAAATATGCGCTCACTTGATTTAGACAAGACAGCCATGATTGAATTGCCATCTTCAATTTGCAATCTCATTGGGCTTGAAATCTTAAACTTGGAGGAGTGTCCTAATCTTCAACAACTACTAGCTAGCATTTGTTGCTAGATTAAAGAAGAAAAAAGCATAAAACAAACGAGGGAAGAGCAAAAGAAGGAGACGAAAGTTTCAGAGGTAATACTCTGTTTATTATTAATCTGAAGCATCCATACAGCAAATAATGTTGCCTCATATATAGGCATTCAAGAAACTAAAAATGCAGAAAAAATAGGGAATAACAACCCATGTTTATTAACTGAAAAATACTGAAAATAATAAATCAGTTTTACTCCTATATTATAGCTAACCACTTTCCTGATTTTCTGCAGATATTTCCTCAACTAAATTTTGAATCAAATCTTCAACACTCCCCCTTGATTCAAAATTGCACACTCCAAGTAAACTCCTAAGGTATGCATGTCGCTGACTTGTTAAGGCTTTGGTGAAAATGTCTAACTTGAATTTCAGTATTGCAAAACTTTAGAACTATTTCACCCTTGGTAACTAATTCACGGATGAAATGAAACCTTAACTCAATGTGCTTGGTTCTTCCATGAAATGCTGGATTTTTTGACATTGCAATGGCTGATTTATTATCACAATAGAGCTCAGTTCCCTTTTCTTGTTTCTGCTGCACATTTTCCAATATTCTTCTAAGCCAAACACATTGACAAGCTGCTGTAGTTGCCGCAATATACTCTGCCTCTGCTGTGGATAGAGCTGTAGTAGCTTGTTTCTTGGACATCCATGTGACTGCTCCAGACCCAAGCCCAAAAACATTTCCAGAAGTACTTTTCCTATCATCTAGTGAGCTTGCCCAATCACTATCACTGAAATCTATCAATCTGAAATTATTTACATGAGTGTACCAAATTCCATAGTTCAATATTCCAGCAATATACCTCAAGATCCTCTTAGCTGCACCAAAGTGTTGCACCGACGGATGGCTCATAAACCTTGACACAACAGCAACTGAAAATGAAATATCAGGTCTGGTGTGTGTTAGGTAGATTAATCCTCCAACCAAACTTCGAAACTGCTTCTGATTTGCACCTTCTGCTCCATCTTCTTGCTGCAACTTCTGGTTTACATACATTGGAGTAGCCACTATCTTGCAATTTGACATGTTGAACCTTTTTAACAAATCTGCTGCATATTTCTTTTGATAGACAAATATTCCAGCTTCATCTTGTATAATTTCTAACCCCAAAAAATAATGTAGCAAGCCTAAATCTGTCATCTCAAACTTGCTCATCATGCTGACTTTAAATCCTTTTAACAATGCTGAACTTGAGCCCATATATATTATATCATCCACATATAAGCAAACTATAATGAGTTTAGTATTACCTCACCTTTTGAGATAAAGTGTAGGCTCATTCTCACTTCTTGCAAAACCATTCTCCATAAAATATGCATCAATCTTGCTGTACCATGCCCTTGGAGCTTGCTTTAAGCCATAAAGTGCTTTTCTCAACTTATAAACTTTCTCCTCCTTCCCATGCATCACAAAGCCTTCAGGTTGTGAGACATAGACTTCTTCTTCAAGCTCTCCATTGAGGAATGCAGATTTGACATCAAATTGATATACCTTCCATTTAAGCTGAGCTGCCATTGCTAGAAGGAATCTAACTGTCTCCCATCGTGCCACGGGTGGGAAGGTTTCATCAAAATCCACCCCTTGCTGTTGGGAATACCCTTTTGCCACCAATCAAGCTTTATGCTTTTGAATACTCCCACCTAAACAAAACTTTGTCTTGAAGATCCACTTTAAACCCACAACATTCTTTCCTTGATGCAAGTCTGTCAATTCCCATGTTGAGTTTCTTTCAATGGCTGTGAGCTCTTCCTTCATGGCTTTCCTCCATACATCCTTATCTGCTGCCTCTTCATAGGTAGTAGGATCTGAGGTGAGCAAAGCAAACTCATTGTTCTCATAGATCTCCTGCAATGATCTGAATTTCCTTGGTGGTGTCATCTCCGATGACTCACTTGCAGAAGATGGACTCCTTGAAGATGCGTTGGTTGAAGATGTTCTTACTGGACTACCTTCAATTTGAGTGAATGAAAGTGGTGAATCATTTGCATTTGTTGCCTCTATAAATGGAATTTTGAGCTTGTCTATTTCCCCGCTATTTGTATTGTTATCACTCCATTGCCAACCTGCATCTTCATTAAACACTACATTTATGCTAACAATTATCTTTCCACTAGTAGGATCATGCATTTTATATGCCTTGGACTCAGTACAATAGCCAATAAAGATACATTTTTGTGACTTTTCATCAAGTTTTTGGCCAGCATGAGAATTCACTAAAACATAAGAAATACAACCAAAAACTTTTAAATGGCTTACGGTGGGTTTCCTTCCTTGCCATGCTTCATATGGAGTGCAATTTTGCATTGCTTTTGTTGGGGAGAGATTCAACAAATATACTGTTGTTGCAACTGCCTCTGCCCAATAGGAATTTGGCATTCCTTTTCCTTTTAACAAGCTCCTTGCCATTTCCACCACTGTTCTATTCTTGCGTTCTGCTACACCATTTTGTTCAGGAGTGTATGGTGCTGTCAACTCACGTACTATGCCATTTTCTTGACAAAAATGGTTGAATTCTTTTAAGAGAAATTCACCACCTCTGTCCGTACGAAGTACATTAATGCTAGCCCCACTTTGCTTCTCAACCAAAGCTTTAAATTTCCTAAAATTCTCAAATGTTTCTGATTTGAATTTTAGGAAATAAACCCAACTCATCCTGCTGAAATCATCAGTCAATAGAAGAAAATAATAGCTGCCACCGAATGATTCAGTGTTCATAGGGCCACACAGATTTGAATGAACAAGCTCAAGGCATTTTTTTGCTCTCCACGCCTTTCCAATAGGAAATGAATTCCTAATCTGCTTACCATAAACACAACCTTCACATATATCAAGTGCAGAAATTTTCGGTAAGCCATAAACCATACCTTTTCTTTCCAACAGCTGCAATCCCTTCACATTGAGGTGTCCATAGCGTAAATGCCACAGCTTGGACTCATCTTTTTCTCCAACAATCAAGGCAAACTCTTCCATGGTGGAAACATTCTGTTCTTGGTCATTGGAACTTTTGCAACAATTTGACGAGAATGCTTGTGAGTAATGACACATTCACCATTATCAAATAAAAGAGAATATCCACTCTTCATTAGCTGTCCTACACTCAGCAGATTATGTGCCAGTTTAGGAACAAGTTCAACATCACATAGAAGCTTTGTTTTACCTTGTTTATTTTTTATGGCTACTGTTCCTTTCCCTTCAACTTTCATCTCTTGATCATCTCCCAGCTTCACCTTCTTCTTTAGTGAATCATCAAGGTCTTTAAAAGTGGCCTTCTTTCCTGTCATGTGATTGGAACAGCCGCTGTCTACAAACCATGCCTCATTTTGTGTGTCATTTTCATCATGATAGGCCATGAATAGCCTACTTTCTGCACTATATTCTTCTGCAAAATTTGCTTGCTTATCTTTAAACCAACAATCAGATTTCACATGCCCATATTTCTTGCAATTAAAGCACTGAATGTTACCCTTGTTGTTACTGGATCTCTGCTCATATCCTCTACCTCCTCCTCTGCCACGGTTGAAATTCTTTCCTCTGAAACCTCCTCTACCTCTTCCTCATCCAGCTTTCTCAGGTTCTTTTGACCCTTCTCCTTTTGCTTGAAAAGCCTTTTCTTCATTTCTGTCTTCTTTTCTGTTGATTCTTGCTTCATGAGATTGTAGTGAACCCATCAACTCATCAAATGTATAAGTTGACAGATCCTTAGATTCTTTAATAGCTGCAACTACATGATCAAACTTTGGAGGTAGACTCCTCAATACTTGTGTCACCACCATCTTCTCTGAGATATCTTCCCCAAATGATCTTATTTGGTTGACAATTGCTGCTACTTTAGTCATATACTCCTGCACTAATTCTTCAGTCTTCATGCATAGGTTCTGAAACTCACGATGAAGAGTCTGCAACTTGACTCGAACCACCGTGGATGAGCCATGAAATGAGGTTCACAGAGTTGTCCAAGCTTCCTTTGCTATTGAAGCTGCTGCAATCTTGGAGAAAATCGAATCATCCATTGCTTGTTGGATGAAAAACAAAGCCTTCGAATCTTTCTTCTTATTTTCTCTCAATCTAGCCTCCTCGTCTTGTTCCCTATACCCATTCTCCACCAAGTCCCATAGCTCTTGAGACTTGAATAAAGTTTTCATTTTAATGCTCCAGAACTCATAGTTTTCACCCTTGAAGATGGGTATAGAAGGTTGAGAGGTGCTCATTGTATTGCTGTTGGCTGCCATAAGTGAACGCCTAAGTCTGATTGTTACTGCTCTGATACCAATCCGCTAGATTAAAGAAGAAAAAAGCATACAACAAACAAGGAAAGAGCAGAAGAAGGAGACGAAAGTTTCAGAGGTAATACTCTGTTTATTATTAATCTGAAGCATCCATACAGCAAATAATGTTGCCTCATATATAGGCATTCAAGAAACTAAAAATGCAGAAAAAATAGGGAATAACAACCCACGTTTATTAACTGAAAAATACTGAAAATAATAAATCAGTTTTACTCCTATATTATAGCTAACCACTTTCCTGATTTTCTGCAGATATTTCCTCAACTAAATTTTGAATCAAATCTTCAACATTGGTATGCTGCCAAACCTTTGGGCACTAACAGCAAAATTTTGTGAAAGGATAAAGCATTTTAAGGTGTTGGAATGTGGAGAAGATGCTTTAGACTGCTCATCAATGTCTTTTAAATTGGAACATTTTTGTTTCTCAAGTTGCAATTTATCAAATGACTCTCTTGCTTTGTCTTTCTTACTTTCTTAATCTGATACATTTAGATCTATCTTTCAATAATTTCACAACCCTTTCCGCATGCATAAAAGAATGTCACCATTTGAGATATCTTTCATTGGATAACTGCCAGCAACTTCAACATATTATGGGGATTCCATCAAACTTGGAAAAATTTTGCGCCATATGGTGCATTTTTTTGACTAGGTCATCCAAAAGCAAAGTATTGGATCAGGTTTTTCTCTTTCTCCATCTTCCTTTCTTTCTTTTTTGCAACAATATCTCTCTTTCTTTAATTATTTGCTTTTGTTACTTAAATTTTGTTTAGCAATTTTTGGTAATACATAATTGATAGGCATTCTACTTGCCACCTGGGAAAAGAAACTTCATTTTGCCAGGGATAAAACTCCCAGAATGGCTAGACAATTATAGTTGGAGCAACTCTATTTCCTTTTGGTTTCATAATGAGTTTCCAGCGGTTTTTCTATGGATTCTTGTTGAAGATGAAGTGGATTATCTCTGTAACTGTGTATTCTCCGTGCAAATCAACAACTCCAATCTAGATATTTCTTCGGAGTAGCATTTACTATCAACAGTAAATACTAATCATATATATGTATGTGATCTGCAAAGCTTAATTCACAAGGCTGAACTACCCCATGTAAATAAATGGAATCAAGTGAAGGTTTCCATCAAGTGCAATTCACAAGAAATGGAAAGTGAAAGGGAAATTCATTTTGCAGTTCATGTATGCAAGCAACAAAATAACTTGGAAATTCATGGACCCTAGAACATTCCTTCATTGCAACTCGTGGCAAAAAAGACAACAAAAGCCACAAGATTGAGAAGAACTTGATGATGATATGTATTGGGATTGAAAATCAGCAAAAATCTGCAGAGTCCATTGAGAACACCATATGGTTATCAAGTTGTTTTTTCTCTCCTCATTCTTTTTGTCTTACCATTTATATTCTTTCCGTTATAAAAGCATTACTTGATATCTACCTGCGGCAAAAAGTTTACAACAACCACAAGAAAGGGAAGAATCTGAAGTTGATATCAATTGGGATTCAGATTCAGTGATATCTGCAGAGTCCATGAGTTATCAAGGTATTCTTTTTGTCCTTCCTATTTCTTCGTTGCTTTACCATTGGTATTCTTTCATCTATTATATATGCTTTGTTGCACACGTGTGTTTTGCTGGAATAGCTTTTCTCTATAAATTACGAGTTCTTTTTTTTTTAATAAAGAAAAGGAATAAGTTGATTATTGATAGTGATAAGCGTTGAATTTTAGGTTGCCTTACAATTTGTTTATTCATTGACTAATGATGATGCGCCAGTTGCATGAACGTATATCTAATATTTGTGCATGAACTTATATCTCAATCATAATATTTTGAAGCTTTTGGATGATGATAGGTTCGTTGCATCTATTTTGTGCTGGTAGAATGTGGCAGTGATGGCTAAATGTAAATCCTCTTTTGCACAAAATGTAGATATGATGTCTTCCTGGGTTTCGAGGCACAGATTCTGAAAGTTTCACGAACTCTCTGTATCTTGCTCTGCTTGAGAGAGGAATTAAATCATTTAAAGATGTTGAGAACATCAGAAAGGAGGAAGATATTTACGGAACTCTGCTCTGAGCAATTGAAGAGTCTTTGGCTTCTATTGTTCTAGCTATCCTCTGAAAACATTGCATCTTCCACATGGTGTCTCCAGGAACTTGATGAGATCCTTGATGGTAAGATAACAAAAGGGCAATTTGGTTTTGCCAATTTTCTACAATGCAATCCCTTCAGACATACGACATCAAAGAGGAAGCTTTGCAAAAGCAATGGCTGAGCATCGAGCCAGATTCAAGAATAACAAGCAAAAGTCGCAGAAGTGGAGGTTGGCTTGGTCTCAAGTACCCAACTTCTCTGGTTGGTGCTAAGAAAATGGGTATGTCTCCTTTCTTTGTTTCTACTTTGGACAAAAAAGAGTTTCTTGGGTGTTTGTTATGAGTTTTTCTGTAAAAACATAACTATGTAAATCACAAATTTTTTTCCTTAAGAAACTGTATGTAAATTGAGTTGCTTTTACTTTTTGTGTGCTCACCTTTTTCCTTGAATATTCCATGGTTTAACAACGTACATATTACCTTTAAGCAAAAGAAAAAGAATGTCGTATTCTAATTATGACTTGTTTACTTTGTGGTTATTAGATACATGTAAATGAGCAGGAATGAATTTGAGGTTATCCAAAGTATTGTTGAAGATGTCTCGTAAATTAAATTTCATAGCTTCTGTACATTGCTGAATACGTTGGACCAAAGACTCGCATATCAGAAGTGAAATCAGTTTTTAATTAACATCATTGCTAGTCAATTTGGTGTTGTAAGTTTCTTTTGTTGATGTTATAGAAAGTTAATATCAACCAAATCGAACAAGCATTTTTTTTTCTTTATTTCGTTGGTGACAAGAACATTGAGTTGTTTAATATTTAAAAGGAATGGCCATTGTAAAGGAGAGATTCTGCCGCAAAAATAAATAAATAAATAAAGTTGTTCGTGATATTGAAAAATTAGAGTAGTTGGCAGGAGTGTATGATTGGTTTAGTGCTGGCAGCGTAATAATTATAGTAAGCGGTAAGCACTTAGTAGCTGCTCATCAAAGCTGAAAACATTGAGGTAAAAAGTTGAATCATAATGAAGCATTTGAATTGTTCATCTGTATTGGCTTCAAATGAAAATCACCTGATTCTGGTTATTTCAAGATTTCAAATACTGTGCTTTAAGTTGAAGGGAGTCCATTAGCTGTTAGAGTAATGTGTTCTAATTTGTTCGGTAAAACAATAGATGAATGGCAATTTGCTTTGATTAAATATGGAAAAAAAAACTCCTCATATAGAGTTTCAGAATGTACTTTGAGTAACCTACTATACTTCAGAGGATAATGAGAAGGAAATTTTCCTAGACATAGCATGCTTCTTTTAAAGGGTTGACACTTGAATTTGCTGAAAAGACCTAAAAGTTTGTGGCTTGGAATCTCCAATTATAGTATGAGTTTACTTATTGGTAAATCTCATATCAGCATTGATGACTGTAATGATCGAGTAAGGGTTTGCTTCAAGTGAGGGCATCCTGCATCCAATAGAGGGCACAAGCCACATACTTTTATTTCCTGTGATGTAAGCCATCGTTTTAAATGTCGGAGTCCTTCAGGCCCAACAAAAAACAATGCGGGAGTCCTGAATTTTAAGCTCAAACTGAGAGAGACAAGAGCCATGAGCCTTGTCACAAACATCGAATAGATTTGTAAAATAAAGAGATTTAATATCGGGGAAGCTCCCCTGCCATTAGATCCTTCAATATAACATTCTTGTTAAATGTCTTTTGTTGCCCCTGCTTTATCGAACCATATTTTTCCAAGGGACATTTTGTCTATTGTATATGTATACTGATCAAATCGATTATATATATATATATAGACACACATTGATTAAATGAAAAACTCATCAGTGATCACATGGGGTGTATTGTGGTAAGATTATAAATAATCCAAGAAAATTGAATTTGTAGCCCAAGAAAAAAAGAAGTGGAGCCCATAGTAAGCAAAAGGCCGCAAATGACTCCAACCCAAATCAATTTATTATACGATCAGTGTTCTACTTCGCATTGTTCAGCACTTTCCCAATGCTATCTGTTAAGGGGAATATGGCGAAGCTTCGTGGAAGTTGGTTCGCATGACCTTCCTTCAAGTCCACCTTCCAGTCTTCCTGCTCCTTTCATTTCTCCTTCTTCCTTAATTCTTGAGTGACTGCCATTTCTCAAGATCTGAGTCCATCCGATTAGCTGCGCACGGCATTGCTGTTCAGATGAGATGACCTTAAATTATTATCACTTCAACCCTTCACTCTTTCCATTCCTGCTGTGAGCTTTTTTTCTTGCTTAATTCTACGCGTCTGCCATTTTTAAGCTCTGAGTTTGGGCAGTTTAGCAGCGCACGACGTCGATCTCATGGCACAGCCATCATCTTCTTGTTCTGTTAGTTACAGATGGTCTTATGACGTGTTTCTTAGTTTTCGAGGTGAAGATACTCGTTTAGGTTTTGTGGGTCATCTCTTTGATGCTCTGCGTCAAAGGGGAATCCGTGCCTTCATTGATGATGAATCCATCAAGGGTGGCGAAGAGATCACGCCATCTCTCCTCAAAGCCATACGAGAATCCCGGATAGCCATCGTAGTTTTCTCTGAAAACTACGCGTCCTCAACATTTTGTCTGGATGAACTTGCGAAGATTTTGGAATGCTTCAAAGAAGAAGGTCGATTGGTTTATCCAGTATTTTATTATGTCGATCCATCGGAGCTGCGACATCAAAAAGGGAGTTATGGAGAAGCTTTGGCTCTGCTGGAGAACAGATTCAAGGACAACATACAGAAGGTGGAAAAATGGAGATTGGCTTTGTCCCAAGGAGCTAACTTAAAAGGCTGGCACCTCAAACCCAAGTAATTCCTCACCCTTTTACTTGTTATTTCCTTCCTATTGTCTAGGAACTGTTTTTCATATTCATATTTAACCAAATGGTCAAAATGACTGCTCCTCGGTTTTAAATTATGGAACTTTTGCATTAATAGTAAATATAGTAATTTTTACATTATACAATAAAATATTTATTACATATTTCTAAAAACTACTTATAAAAAAGAGAAAGAAATTGAATAAAGATAATTTTAAAAAAATATTATAATTTTTTAGAGAAATTAAAATAGTTAACTAATTTTAACTCTTATTCTTAATTTATATGATTCATTTAAAATGATTTTATACTAGGAACAAGAGAGAAGACTAATTATGATTAGGATTTTAGTATTGCATAATTTCCATATACAATATGCGCATGATACGACGAGATGGATGTAAGAATGAATATATACACACACATTATGTATATATTGTTTTCATGCTTCAAATCAATATTAAATGAATAATTTTTTAGAATAATTTTGAATGTTTCCTTTAAAAGACCATTATAAAAAAAGTTTTGTATTTTCATCATTCTAAGTTAGAAACAATAATCAAACCGGCCTGATATGTGCAACTGCTATAGACAATTAACAAGGACGCTATTAGTTTAAGTAGTTATTTTAATAACTATACATTTCTGTACTAATGATTATATTTTTCATTATAATGAATTAAATACTTATTAAATGTAATCGAATTAAAAAGTATACTATTTTCAACTTATTATAATCTCACAACATATCTATCTATATTTAATATATTTGTGCCAGCAATGTGTTTATTTCTTGCTATGAGAAATAGGAGGGCGAGGTAGTTTTTATTCCTAAAAAAGGCATATCATAATTTTTAGGTAAAACTTTACTTTTGATCTCTTAATTTTGAGGCATGTTTCAATTGGATCATTGAGTTTTATTAAGTTAATTTTATTATAGTACTTTTTGTTTTCCTTTGTGTGCGCACTAGCTTGACAGTACCAAACTAATTCTTTTTGAAACCTAGAGATTATTGAAGTAGTTTTATTATAATATTTTAACTTTTAAAATGGAGAAAAATTTTTCCTAATTTTAACATCGTTAAATTAGTTAATAGAAAACAATGACTTGGCATATTCTAAAAATAGCTCATTAATATTATTATAAATTTATACATCTTATAATTATAATTGAAAAAAAATTTAAAGTTTTCAATTAAATAATTATAACCTTAAAAATAAAATCTAAATTGCATCATTAAGACAATTTTAAAGTATTAAAATAAAACCTAAAATTAAACTTGACTTTAAAATTAATAGTGATTTAAAGCTTAAAATAAACAATTTTAAACTAAAAATGAATAATACAAGTTAAATTGAATCATTTGGTCTAGTAATTTTAACTAAATGCTTACATAAAAGATGCAGAGAAGCCTGACAGTGCAATTTATGTTTTATTTTTAAGGTTATGGTTATTTATTTTAGGATTTTAAAATTATTTTAATGATAATTATAATGTTTTTTTGCCAATGATTATAATTATAAGATTATTAAGTATATAATAATATTAATAAGTTGTCTTTAGAATATGTCAAGTCATTATTTTTGGTTAATTTGTTTAATAATATTAGTAATTATGGAGTTTTTAACTATATTTTAAAAACTAAAGGATTATTATGACATTTAAAAAAAATATAGGATCAAAATGAACTTGTCTCATAAAGGATAAAACGCATACTTTTTCCTAATTTTTAATTTGACTGAAAGTGAACTTCTTATCAATTAACCAGGATTGCAAAAGAACAAGAGTACATTGGAAGGATGGCATGACCTATCTCTTCTACTCTTTTGCTTGTTATTATTATTTTTATATTATTTGGGATTATTTTTCTGATGATATTTTTCTAATAACTGGAATTGAGTTTAAAATTAAGGTATTTTAAACATTTAAAATCTTCACAACACACTTGCATATTTAATTATTTAAATGAGGAATGAAACTTTCTCTTAGCTGGAGGAATAGGGAAGCCAACAAAATTTTTATTCCTAAAACCCGCGGATCATAACTTCTAGTTTGACTAAAACTGCACCTTTTATAAATTGGTCAGGCTTGCAAAAGAGCAAGAATGTATTGCAAAGATCATCAGTGAAGTCTCTGCTAGGATTACTCATGATCGTTTGCACGTTACTCAATATCCAGTTGGACTTGTGTCTCGGGTGAAGGAAGTAATCTCACTTTTAGATCTTTGGTGTACTAAGGAAGTTAAAATGGTAGGAATTAGGGGAGCTGGTGGAATAGGTAAATCAACAATTGCAAGAGCTGTGTATAATTCCATTGCTGATCATTTTGAGGGCTTATGTTTTGTTTCTATTATAAGACAGATGTCAAAAATGCCAAATGGATTGTCACATCTTCAAGAGATATTACTCTCCGAATTAGTTATGGAGAAGGATCGCAAATTCCGTCATTTTTATGAAGGAATACCAATAATAAAACATAGGCTTAGCCAGAAGAGAATTCTTTTGATTCTTGATGATGTTGATGAAATGAAACAGTTAGAAGCACTTGCTGGGAGTTGTGATTGGTTTGGTTCTGGAAGTAGAATCATCATCACCACAAGGAATAAACAAGTGCTAGTAAGTCATGATGTTGAAAACATTTATGATGTCAGGGAATTAAATGACAAGGAATCCCTTCAATTGCTTAGTTGGCATGCCTTTAAAAAGGAGAATGTGGAGTCCAACTTCATAGAGGTTTCTCATCGTGCAATCTTTTATTCTTGTGGCTTTCCGTTAGCTTTAGAAGTGATTGGTTCTAACTTATGTGGTAAAGGAGTCGATGAATGGCGGATTGCATTGGATCAATTTGAAAGAATTCCAGAAGAAAGAATTTTGAAATCTCTCAAAATGAGCTATAATTCTTTAGGGCAGTTCGAGAAAAAAATTTTCCTAGACTTGTCTTGTTTTTTCAAAGGTGAGAAATTAGGAGATGTCAAGGGTAAGTTGTCATGTTTACATGGAATCCAGCCAGAATATGCTATTGGAGTGTTGATTGATAAATCCCTCATAAAAATTGAAAGAGATCATGTTACAATGCATGACTTGATAGAAGATATGGGTAAAGAAATTGTTCGACAAGAATCACAATATGAGCCTGGTAAATGGAGTAGGTTATGGTTCTACCAAGATATTCTTCGTGTTTTAAAAGAAAACACGGTAAGATTACCAATATGTATATTTTTTTCCTCTTTATAACTTGCCTTGATATTTGTATATATCAGAATTTTGAAACTTGTTGTGTGATATTCCTTTTGAAAGGGAACTAATAAAGTTGAAGCTATAATCCTAGACTTACCTGAAGGTAATGAAGTACAAGTACAATGGAGCAGAAAGGCATTCATGAAGATGACAAACCTCAAAATGCTTGTGATAAAAAATACCTGCTTTTCTAAATGTCCCAAATATCTCCCAAATAGTTTAAGGTGGTTGGAATGGAAGGGGTATCCCTTCAAATCTTTACCACATAATATTTGCTCCGTACAACTTAGTCATCTTGACTTGTCCTACAGTTATTTTGGGGCAGAATTGCTCCAACCATTTGCAAAGGTAAGTATGTAAGTACTGCAAATACTTTCTTTTGTTTTTTCTTTTTGGCTTGGTTTCCATGCCTAATTTTTAAGCAAATTTCACCCTCGTTTTGCAGAAGTTCCAAAGTTTATGTTGTATGAATTTTAGAACTTGCAAATTACTTCAACAAATTCCAGACTTATCTGGAGTTTCAAATTTAAGAGAATTGTGGCTTGATGGTTGTACAAATTTAACTGAAATTCATGAGTCAGTTGGATGTTTAAGTAAATTGAGAGAATTGAGTGCCATGCGATGTGAAAACTTGAAGATTTTGCCACATGGCCTTAAGCTGACATCTCTCGAGCATCTCAACCTCTTTGGTTGTTCAAGTCTTCAAAGTTTCCCAGAGATATTAGTCAAGATGAGAAATATACAAACACTTGATTTAGATAGGACGGCCATTACTGAATTGCCATCATCAATTTGCAATCTCATTGGACTTGAAATCTTAAACATCGAGGAGTGTCCTAATCTTGAGCAGCTACCAACTAGCATTTGTATGTTGCCTAACCTTTGGGCACTGCATGCAAATTTTTGTGGAGGAATGACGCATTTTAAGATGTGTGATGCTGGAGAAGAAGCAAGCTCAGATTGTTATGCATTGCCTTGGAAATTGAAACATTTTTGCTGCACAAATTGCAATTTATCAGATTTCTCCCTTGCTCTTTGTCTCCCTTACTTCACTAGTATGATACGTTTAGATCTAAGTTTTAATAGTTTTACAACCCTTCCAGCATGCATAAAAAATTGTCACCATTTAAGATATCTCTTACTGGATAATTGCAAGCGACTTCAACATATTGCGGGGATGCCTTCAAACTTGGAAAAATTCAGTGCCATAAGTTGCATTTCACTGACCAAGTCATCTAAAAGCAAAGTATTGTATCAGGTCTCTCTCTCTCTCTCTCTCTATCTATCTAGTTATCTCCTTTAATTTGTTTCTTTCATTTTATTCATCGCCTTTTTTTTTTGTAACATGCAATTGGTAGGCACTCAACTTGCAACCTGGGAAAAGAAACTTTATTTTGCCTGGAGAAAAATTCCCAGAAGAAGTCGACCATTATAGTCGGAGAAACTTTATGTCATTTTGGGTTCGTGATGTGTTCCCAACGATTTTTCTATGGATTCTTGTTAAACATGATCAGGATTTTCTCTCCAATTGTACACTGCTAGTGTACATCAATGACATGAAGCTAGATATTTCTTTTGAGTGGCATTTGCTATCAACACTAAAGACTGGTCATTTATATATATGTGATCTGCAAAGCATAATTCACAAGGCTGAGCTCTCCCTTGTCTATAAATGGAATAATGTGAAGGTTTCCATCAAGAACAATACACAAGAAATAAACAGTGAAAGGGAAATTCATTTTGCAGTTTATGTATATAGGCACCAAAATAACTTAGAAAACATCCGATTCATGGACCCTAACAAAAGGCGAAAAGTACAACAACCACAAGATTGGAAGGAACTTGAAGATGACATGCATTATCAAGGTATTTTTCTCCTTTCTGTGTAGCCTTTAATATTGTTTCTAAACATGCCTTGATTACTAACCATGGTTAAGAGTACAACAACCGCAAGATTGAAAAGAACTGGAAGATAAATATTTCACTGAAATCTACATAATCATGATCACCATGAGTTGTCTAAGTTTTTTCCCCTCGTGCATTACAATTGAATTTGGCTAAAATTATATGATTATTTTTACCATTTTTAAAATATACAATTACTTTTAAAACAAGTTTTTTGACCTGTTATTTTCGAAGAAGAAGTTATTTTATGTTTTTTTATAATTTCAAAATTTATATGAAATATTTATATATCTATGTACCTAGTAAATCTATATGAAGTCATACTGTTCACAAATCAAGTACGAGAACTTGATATGTGGCACATTCAGTTAATCTAAATATATATTAATTTTTTTTCTCAAGTATATATTTAAAATCATGTTATTTTTTTGGGTACAATCATGTTATTTGATGAACTTAAATGAATTCTCTCCTAAGTCATTTCATTGTCTCTCTATATATAAACATGCACAAATAAGAATAAATGACTTTTTTTATTTTCATTAAATCTTTTTAAAAGAATTAATTATCATTGATCAAGTAATAATTTGTATGATGATCCCTTTATTTAACATATGATCATTTTAAAGTTTTTCCCTTTTATCACTTGTGCAAGTTAACTTGTATATAACTAATTGCTGTTAATCAAAATTTCTAACTCTAAATATGGTTTTGATGTACCTGTTAAGGCCTAGCTTCAGGCGTCCTTATGAATCTCAGGGCACAACAAGCAGTATTGGCTTCCAAATGGACTTATGATGTGTTTGTGAGCTTTAGAGGTGACATTGAATGTTCAAGTTTTGTTAATCATCTCTACAGTTCTCTGTGTCTAATGGGAATCCGTGCCTTCATTAGTGGTGCATGCATCAAAAGTGGGACAGAATTCAAAGCAATACAAGAATCCCGGATGGCTATCATAGTTTTCTCCAAAAACTATGCATCCTCAACATATTGTTTGGATGAAGTCATGATGATTCTTGAGTGCTTCAATGAAGAATGTCGATTGGTTTATCCAATATTTTATGACGTGAACACATCTGAGTTGCGACATCAAACTGGTAGTTGTGGAGAAGCAATGGCTGGGCTTGAGAGAAGATTCAAAGATAACAAACAAAAGATTCAAAAATTCAGATTGGCTTTGTCTGAAGTAGCTAACATAGAAGGCTGGCATCTCAGTCCCTGGTACATACCTCCTGAACTCTCTAATTGTTATCTCCATTCTATTCTTGGGCATTTTGATTTCATATTTATACCTAGTGAAATGGGGAAACATACAATTGATTACAAATTTGATTCAACTACTCTGTAATTCTCATAAGCATTATGCTTTACATGACATGAGTGTCAGAATATATGAACATGCATGTGTATGAATGCGCGTGTGCACACACATATAAATATATATATTTGAATTTCTTTTAAATGAATAGAATGAAAAAAATTGTAAATGCAATTTTTTATCTTATTTTTTAAAGAATTAACTATGATTGAATAATATAATATAATATAATATATATTATATGGCAAAATTAAATTTTTGATCCCTACAATTTCTATAAGTTTTGAAATTTGAATTTATTCCTTGTACTTTAATTACTTTCAAATGAATCCATTATATATCTATAATTTGAAAAAAAAAATTAAAGTAACTCGCTGAAACTCTTGGGACAAAAGGTTTAATATTCTCACAACTCAAACCTTGGATAAATTCCCAAATGAAAATGAGGATCATACTTGGGAAAAAAAAAATAAGATTATAAGGCCCGTCTTGTCATTTTTGCTGTTTTTGTTAATAATTTTAAATATTTATTTAAAAAATCACAAAAGAAATTTTATTTGCTTTAAATTTTAAAAACTATTGAAACCATAACTGAACAAGCTGTGATGAGCAATATGCATAGCCGATATTTTCAGTTAACATAACACCAGGCCAAAAAAAAAAAAGAAATAGACTTGATTTTATTTTATTATTTTAATAACCGTACATGTCCATATGAAAAACTTATTTATCATTCACTATATTGACTTCAATATTATTTTTAAAAAATGTGATTAAAATTGATATCATTTTAATTTTTTAAAAATAATTTTACAACATTTCCTTTTTCTACTATGTATGTTAAGAGTGCGATTATTTCTTATTGTGAGAAATATGGAGGGTATCTCAAAAGCAGTACTGTATCATAATTTTTTTTTTGTTTGACTAAAAATTGGATTTCTTATAATTTGGTCAGGATTTTAAAAGAAGAATGGCATATTGGAAGGATCATTACTCAAGTCTCTGCAATGATTGGCAGTTTTCCTTTACATGTCAGTGATGATTTAGTTGGACTTGACTCACGGGTGCAAAAAGTAATCTCACTTGTTGATGTTGGGTCTAAAGAGAAGGTCAAAATGATAGGAATTTGTGGAATTAGTGGAATAGGTAAATCAACAATCACACGAGTTGTGTGTAACTCTATTGCTCATCATTTTGAGGATTTATGGTTTTTTTCTAGCGATATAGTACATCTTTGTTACATGGGTGATTTGTCAGATCATGAAGAGAAATCACTCTATGAAATAGTGAGGGGCAATCGCACGTTCACATGGGGTGAATTCCATAATTTAATACAACAACCCTGGTTCCAACAAAAGAAGATTCTTGTAATTGTTGATGATGTTAACGAATTGAATCAGTTACGAGCAGTTGTTGGAGAACGTTTTAGGTTTGGTCATGGAAGCAGAATCATCATTACGACAAGGAATAAACAGCTATTAGCAAATCTTGGTATTGAAACAATTTATGATGTGAAGAAATTAAATTATCGTGAGGCTCGTCAATTGTTTAGCTGGACTGCTTTTAAGAAGGACAACGTGGATGTTTTAGAACGTGTAATATGCTGTTCAAGCGGCCTTCCATTAGCTTTGGAGGTGATTGGCTCTTACTTATGCAGCAAAACAGTTGATGAATGCAATTCTGCATTACATAAGATGGAAAAATACCCACTACATATGTTTCTAAGCAAGAGTAGGCATTTTCAGTTAAAAAAAGGCAAAAGGTGGAATTTCAGGGCCGTTGAGGAGTGGCTCATGGAGTTGGCATTTTCGGAAGAGAAAGAACTTGAAGAAAATATGAATCAAGGTATATTCCTCCTTCTTTCTATTTGTTTTACTATTGATATTCTCTCTCATATTAAAACATACCTTTATTTGTACACGTTGAAGCACAATCACCCATGAGATTGGGAAAACTTCGAAGACAACATGAATCAGGATTCATGTTCAAATTCCGATTCATGTTGTACTTTTTCAATGGGTATTTTCAATTAGTTATCAAGGTATATTTTTTTGGTTCCTTCCTCTTTCTTCACGAATTAATTACCATTGAATCTTGTTGAAATTATCTGATTATTTTTAATGTTTTTAAAATGTATATGTTTTACTTTCAACCCGAAAGCTATTTTTCATTTTTCAAAAATTTGAATGTTTATTGAAATATCCTATATATTAATGCAAATATATGAATTAGGAGAGTTTTTCCTTTTAGAAAAAAAATTGAAATCATGTTATTTGTTAACTTAAATATGCTTTCACCTGTGACATTATTGGAACATACATTGTAAATCACGAATTCAAATTGGCAGAACCAAACAATGTATTAACATACATAGATAAAAATAGAAATAAAAAACTAATTCAAGTTGGCATTAGTTGTAGGCTCTCACCCACTACGGAAGTGGTTGGGGTTCAATTCTCAACCTTTTGTGTATGGAGCAAATCTAATTGCAAAGGATTTACCCTTTGTTCTTAGTACCACGAAAGAGCTATTAATTAGTTTTTGTTGTTGGTGGGAATCGAGATTCCCAGTTTTCACCAAAAATAAAAATAAAAAAAAATTGATTTTCATTGAATTTAGAAAATAAATTAATGTTGATAAAGAAATAATTTGAATGATGCATGCCCTTTATTAAAAATATGATGATTTTAAAGTGTTTCTCTATTATAACTTATGCAAGTTGACTAGTTTATAACTAATTGCTGTAAAACAAAATTATTAATTCTAATGTTTTGATGTACTCGTTACCAAGCTACAGCTGTCATCAATCTCAGTGCACAGCGAGCAGGATTGCCTTCCAGTTGGACTCACGATGTGTTTGTGAGTTTTAGCGATGAAGATGAACATTGTTCAAGTTTTGTTCGTCATCTCTACAATTCTCTGTGTCTAGAGGGAATCCATGCCTTCATTAGTGGTGCATGCATCAAGAGCAAGGCAAAATTCAAAGCAATAGAAGAATCCAGAGTGGCTATCATAGTTTTATCCAAAAACTATGCGTCCTCTACATCTTGTCAGGATGAACTGATGAAGATTCTTGAGTGCTTCAATGAAGAATGTCGAATGATGGTTTATCCAAAACTTTATGACTTTTCTACTCGATGGGATTTGAAATATCAAATCGGCAGTTATAGAGAAGTATTGGCTGGGATTGAGAAAAGATTCAAGGACAACAAACAAAAGGTGCAAAAGTTCATATTGGCTTTGTCCAATGTAGCAAGCTTATCAAGATCGAATGTGATTTACAGGTACCTCCTCACCTTTTTACTTGTTATTCCCAATTCTATTACTTTGGACTTGTTTTTTAAAAAATATTTGTACCTAGTGAAAAGGTCAAACGTACAATTGATTTCAATTTTGATTCGAGTAATAGTAATTTTCAATATTTATTCCATTAAGCATTGTAAAAAAAAATTCCTATATTCTTAAAATTTTAAAAAGTATTGAAACAGTAAGTGAGTAATTGAACAAGCAGCCATATGCACAGCCGATATTTTCAATTAACAAAACACCGGCCATAAAAAAGCAAAAGGAACGCACTTGATTTATATAATTATTTTAATAATTATACATGTCTGTTCACCCAAAAAAAACTATACATATCGATATAAAAAATTATTTATAATTATAATGACTTAAATATTTTTAAAATAAATGTGATTGAACTTGATACCATTTTAATTTTTTTTTTATAATTTTACAACACTTCCATTTTTAACTATGTATGTTTAAGAGTGCCATTATTTCTTATTACGAGAAATATGGAAGGCATCGTAGGCGTAGCTTTCATTTTTTTGAGTCATCATAATTTTTTTTCACTAGAATTGAATTTCTTGTAAATTGATCAGGTTTTCGAAACCATATTTGGTAAATGAAAGCATCGTTACTGGACTATCTTCGATGATTGGTAGTTTTCCTTTACAAGTTATTAATTATTCAGGTGAACTTGAGTATCGGGTACAAGAAGTAATCTCACTTCTAGATGTTGGGTCTAATGAGAAGGTCAAAATGATAGGAATTTGTGGAATTGGTATATCACCAATTGCAAGAGCTGTGTGTAACTCCATAGCTCATCATTTTGAAGATTTATGGTTTTTTTCTTTTGAAAAGAAATCACTTTATGAAATAGTCAGGGGCAATCGCAAGATCACATGGGGTGATTTCCATAATTTAATAACACAACATTGGTTCCGACAAAGGAAGATTCTTCTAATCGTTGATGATGTTGACGAGTTGGATCGGTTACGAGTACTTGTTGGAAGACATGATGGGTTTGGTTATGGAAGCAGAATCATTATCACTACAAGGAATAAAGAGTTGTTAGTAAGTCTTGGGATTGAAAGAATTTATGATGTCAAGAAATAAAAGTGTTGATGAGGTTCTTCAACTGTTTAACTGACTGCATTTAAGATGGACAAAGTGAATTTTGGTTTCATGAATGTTTCAAAACGTGCCATACTATGTTCAGGTGGCCTTCCATTAGCTTTGAAGGCGGACAAAGGGGTAAAATAGTTGATGAATGGAATTCTGCATTATATAAGATGGAAAAAGACCCAATGCAGATGCTTTTATGATTCAAGAGACTTGGTTGGAAACAGAGAAGCTTATTTAATTACAGGAGAAAGAGGGAAGACACCGAAAGCTAAAAGACACGATTGTTGGGGGAAAGAACTGCCATGAAGGAAACATAATATCAACTATCAGAATTGAGTTGTCAACATTGTGAGAAAAGCTTGTTAAACATGCAGGTATTCCTTCTTTTTTTAATTTTTTTTTTTACTCATATTAATCATTTTTTACTTTACTAGTTCTGTAGCACAGTTTTATATTAGAAATGCATGCCTAATCAAATTATAGTGCTAGGGTCCAGGTTTGCAGGAACATTGAGGGTGATCTGTTATTGGATTATGGTTACTTGTGGCACAAGTATTGGCACAAAGTAGCAAGGGGATATCCTCATCCAAGGTTATCACCTCATCTATTCTTCTTAGCTTCTCTAATTTTTTTGTAAACTTGGAAGACTATGTTTGTAATGAAATGAATTATATTGTTGAAGTGATATCAAGTGACAAAGAGATTCATATACGAGAAATGTAAAATGCAAATTAATTAATGATAGTAAACCAAGGCATGTTAACTCATAAATAGGGAGCATGTCATAGTTCCTTAATATTGTCTTAAAGCATTGAATTTATTTTCTGTACTAAATGATTTTTTGTAAGCATGATGATAGGGATCAAATTCAGTCTCTTCTCCCTGATGATTTTTTCTGCATATGAAAGACTGCCTGTACTTTAGCTTACAAGAGATAAATCTTACAGCTATTTCTAATTATTAATAAAATAAGAAATCTTTTCCTTATCAGCATAAGGGTGTATTGATCAGTGAGTGAAAGAGAGAGATCATTTTGGGTGATATTGCATATAAAATACTCTTGATATGATTATTTTATGTTTTTTCTTTTCTACTTTCCAGTATTAATATTTTTACATGATACAATCCAGTGCATGAATACATATGTTGAAGTTGTTCTAACCTAACCCTTTGTGTTGCTTCTGGTTGCCTTAATTAGTTTTCCAGGTCTCAACAACAATTAGACTCTTATATAATTGAAAAAAATTCTCTCATCATGTAACACATTTACTAAAAAACAAAATGCATGATGAAGATACGGATAGTGTGAGGCTGCAAAGTTTGAACAATTCGGATATTGAAATATCAGCATTACAATGAACAGATATTGGACTGTTATATTGAAAAATCAGCCTTTTATATTCCGCATTGCATGCAAAGACTTGTGACTTCATAGAAGTGTCATTTCATCAATGTATATATGGTGTTAGAAATCTTGCATTGTTTCTTTTCCTATTCTGTATTGCTGGAATTTCGACTATTACTTACAACTGCAAGTTACTGTATCATCCAGCAAAGGGCCAAACAAAATGTCAAGTCACAAGTTTCCGAGACATAAAAATTCAGGCCCCACATCAAGAACTGCTTCGGCTAACCAGTACTATTATGTTGCCAATTACTAGACTTGATGCATCCCAAGAAATTCTGCTTGAATGATCTCTGTATGAGGTAGAAATGGAAACATTTCATGGTCCCCTAGATGTTGACCATTCTCTTCTTTCACCTTTCACCAACAATAGGCCGAGTGAACAAAACCTGGAAGCATTTCAGAGTTCGCTGATATCAGAAGTCTAAAGAAAATTCACTCCGTGAAATAGAGGCTACAACAATGGAGGTAGTAAAAATGGAGTGAGGCCGGCCTTTTGTAAAACTTGGACTCAACAACAAACATTTCAGGGATTAAGGTACTTCAGTACGTCAGGAATCCATCTATTGAATGAAGGAACCAATCCTCAATCTGTGAATTTATTGTTCCCTGTTATTTCTTCTGATTTTCCTAGGGGTGCAAATGTTCTCGTTCTTGTTATCCTCATTTTTTATAGATTCAGCCAAAAGAATTTGCTGCGAATCAACCTGAGAAATTTGTCTTCCCAAGGGAAGAGATAAAATAATTATCACTTCCCAAAATAATCTAAAATTTTAATATACTCTCTCCATTCCAAAATATAAGAGATATTTTTAAATATATTTTGTTTTAAAATATAAGAGATGAATATTTTTGTCTGATAAATTAATGTATTTTTTTTAAATTTTATTTTTAATTGAAGTATACTTATTATTACGAGATACTCCCTCCGATCCTTTTAATAAAGGACTTCCAACTACTTTACTTTACGTAGATTAAGGAAGTTAGTTATCTTCTTAAAATTTTAAAAATAAAACTAAACATTTCCTTTGTACCCCTATTTAATATAATAATACAATTCATATTAAATACCATTTGACCATTGAGAGTATCTCTTTCATCCACAAAGTCTAATAATAATTTACAAAAAGAAATAAATGATAAAAGTAAAATAGAAATAATCCTACTAAACATTACAAGGTCCTTTATAAAAAAGACCAGAAAAAACTTCTGGAAAATCTCTTATAAATAGGACCGGGGAGAGTATGAATTAAAGGAGTGTTAAATAAGAAGATTAAATGAGGGCATTTGTTATGGAAAATTTTTTTTCTTGGATATATTTAAGATGTTTGATTGTTTTAAGGATTCTAATAATTTAATTATTTATTTATTACATTTTAGAATGAAGGTATTTCAAACTTTTGTACTTTATTCATTTGTAATTTGTTATCTTTTAGCTTAAAAAATTATAATGAAATATCTTTTGTAACTTGTCTCTGGGTGTGTGTATGAAAAATATTTTATTAAAAAAGGTAAAATTTATTTCAGTGATCTTTACATCTTGAAAAAATTAGTCTTTAAGTGTTGGTTGGGAGAAACTCTTGATACTTAAAAAAAATTATCTTGGAACCTAACTATGCCAATTGGGATTTAGACTTGGTGGGATTTCCTTCTTACTAAGATTTGGTAGGAAAATATTAATTTGAATTTGATAATTCTCCTCATTGGCATATAAAAAAGGAAAAAGTATTTCACAAAATTATGAGTATATTTATTATTGCTATACTCGATTTGACAATGATAATAATTCCTTTCATGACATATAGAAATTTGTATTCCTTACTTGCTACGTGTTATATCTAAATAAAATTTAAACAATCCAAAAGAATTTTTACATCTTGAGAATCTACGTGTGCATGTCATAAAAGGACACTAATTTCCAATACAAATCCAAGTAATTGAATAGGGAGCAACTAGGACTCTATTTATCTGACAAAAATGAATTACCACAGATAATGGGCTGGACTAAGGCCCATGAATCATGGACCTTAATAAATTCCGAAGTTCTGGCCCATGCAATTTGGAGTCCAACCAAGGGCCTGAAAAGGTTGTAGCAAATTGTACAAAACAAAAAGCTTGTAGCAAAAATATAACGCTCTCTTCATTAAAAAAAGCATTATATATATATAACACTCTCGGAGTCAGTGCCTACAACGGTCAAATGCTTCGGAAGCAAAATGCGCACGTTTTTTGTCCCTACAAGAAAACAAAAGCATTTAAAAGATTCAAAAAATTAGGAAAAATTCGGGAATATATATATACATATATATATATATATATATTGTTTACTTTTCCCTCCCTTTCGACTTCTCTTCATCAACTCCAAAACCTAGGTAGTTGGCCAGGGTTGTTGTCAAGTGCTGCAAATTCAGGTAGTGCTTCCAGGTTTCCTTCTTTCTTTTAGCCGAGAGTATAGAAAATGCAGTGTTTTTGCGAACAATGTGGAATTTTCACAATGCATTTTGATATTGGTCATTTCTTTCACGTCTTCTAGTTTTCTTATATCGTGTTGCTGTTGGAGAATGGATCAGAAAACACAGGATGAAGGTGGATTAGAAAACAATATCTTAGTGGGAGGAATAGGGAAACAAATTTTTTATTTCTAAAACACGCGTATCATAACTTCTAGTTTGACTAAAACTGCACTTTATAAATTAGTCAGGACTGCAAAAGAACAAGAATATATTACAAAGATCATCAGTGAACTCTCTACTAGGATTAATCATAATCCTTTACACATTACTCATTATCCAGTTGGACTTGTGTCCCGGGTGAAGGAAGTAATCTCACATTTAGATCTTTGGTCTACTAAGGAAGTTAAAATGGTAGGAGTTGGGGGAGTTGGAGGAATAGGTAAATCAACAATTGCAAGAGCTCTGTATAATTCAATTGTTGACCTCTTTGAAAGCTCATGTTTTCTTTCTAATGTGAGAAAAGAGTCCAAAATTCCAAATGGTTTGTCACATCTTCAAGAGACATTACTCCATAAATTAGTCATGGAGAAGGATCTCAAATTGGGTAATTTTTATGAAGGAGTACCAATAATAAAACATAGGCTTAGCAAGAAGAAAATTCTTTTGATACTCAATGATGTTGAGGAATTGGAATAGTTAGAAGCACTAGCTAAAAGTTGCGATTGGTTTGGTTTTGGAAGTAGAATCATCATCACCACAAGAATAAATATAACGACTTTGGGTCTGCTTGGGGAGCCGTTTCAAACCAAGTTTAGCAAAAGGAATGAGTTTGATTCAAATAAATTATGTTTGGCTTCCTTTTAATGATTCCGTTGGTAACTCATTGTGGCTCTGAAACAGGTTCCCTTAGAAGCAATTCAACCATTGCTTTTCTGTTTTGTTTTTTCATTTTCATTTATGTTTATTTTAAAACCAGATAAAAATAGACCAATAAAAATGAGAAAAAAAGAAAAAATTAGGAAAATAAAATTTTCATAAAATTTCTTCTATCTATTGACCAAAATGTCCCTTCAAAATTTTAATTTCCATAGATCATGACTTGAAAGAAAATGTTATATCATATATATTATATTCTCAATTAAATAAATGAAGACTAAATTTTAGTCCAAGTAAATTAAATTAATCATAAAATAGAGTTTATGCTCAATTTAGAGAAAAATTATCAGTTTTATCAAAACCAATTTTCAAATAAATCATCCAAACAAAAACACGTTAGTCCAAAATCAATTTTTATCATAACTACGTTACAAAACCAATTATACCAAAACTCATTTTTAACCAACTGAAAACTAAACGGACCCTTTGATTACTAATTTCAAGAAGGTTATTGTTGTATGGTACAGGGCCGGATGAACCAAGACTAGAAGAATGATCAAATTCAGCAAAAAGGGAATAAGGAGGCACAGAGCTAAGGAACCATGGCGAGAAGCAGAGACGCTATGGTGAGGAATGCTGAAGGTTGGGCAGAGACGCTATGGTGAGGAATGCTGAAGGTTGGGCCTGGGCTGAGATAGTTAAGACTCATGCTACAATAGCTAAATCTGTTTAAATTAGAAGATGAACCAATTGAAGGTGCAAGGGAAAAATGGAGGAAAATCTCAGTGCTTTGCTAGGGTTTGGTCGGACTGAAGCTAGGGAACATGATTTTGGCATTAAAGAAGCTCACATCTTGTGGGTAAGTGATCTACTTCTTCCTCTTCTTCATTTCTTCAAATTATTTGGTGGATTTTCATGGATATAGCTTAGGGTTTCATTTGGGATATGTTACAACCCTTATTTGATTCTTCTGGACATGTTAGTAAACACATGGAAGGATTGGTGTAAGTCCAAAAGAGTCAGAACCGAAGAAAGAGATGAGAGAGAGTTAAATTACACTAGTGAAATTTGGAGACAGAAACTGTAACACCATATATTGGGGTCCATTTCCCATATATTAGATCATTTTAGATGTCATTCATCATGGTTTAGAGACTAAAATCATAACATAATAAAATCAGAATTTTTTAAAATTCAGGGTACTGTTCATTTGGCATTTTCTCTTTTACTCGATGAATTTTCAAAATTCATAACTTAATCTAGAAAAATCATCTTGAGCTGATTCAAGTCTCTAAAATTTTCTTAGATTCAGATCTACATGGAAAAAAAAAATAAAACAGTAACATCATTGGGCCAATTTGTACAGTAATTTCGTGGACATTTACTGTTCATTTGGTCATTTTTCTATCTTCCAGTTTTTTGACCTCAAATTTGAAAAAATTATATTCCATTCTATCCATGACAAAATCATGCATACTCTATGTCATTTGAAAGATATATATGTCTAATTATAGACATATTTTTATTATACATTTATTTTACTTACTCAGGGCATAACTTTAATTTAAATCAGGAAGGGTCAGAATTTGACTCTTACTGGAACAGTTTTGGGAAAAACTCCATATCTCCTATTATATAGCTTCAGTTAACTTCAAATCAGTGGCATACGAAGCTTAAAACATAGACCTTTTTATAAATATAAACCAATAAATATTTGGAGTTCTGTACGATTTTATATGATCTTTTAAAATTTCCAGTATTTAACTTTCAGTTTCCCATTTTCCCAATATTGTCCTATTCTGAACCCCAAATTTGAAAATTCACTATTTATTGTACACAACTCCAAATGGGGTGAATTAGGTGTCATATTAAAGTTTGAGATGCCCTCTATCTGATATAAAAATATCATAAACTTAACCCCACATTAAGTATAGAACCTCACATTGCAATTTACTTGTCAAAACCCTTGTAAATGAACTCTTTTTGGCATGTAACTTGGTAGAATATAACTTCATATCCAAACATACAGAACTGGAAATTTTCATACATTTTATACAACATTAACACATTATTCACTATTTTAAAATTCCATACAAAGCAAGGCACAAATAACCATTCACATTATAACACCATGGCTTGCAACATCATTTCTTTTTTCATGCCTTTTGCTCCTTCCTTAACTCTTTTGCATTGGTTCTCCCTAGCATGGTTAGTCATTGAAGGGGGGGTGAGATTCAAAGAATCAAAGTAGTTACAACCATTTATGCATATATATCATAATAACATTTCATAAACAATCATTGGAAACCATGAAATCATAATATGCCATACTATGGCATAAAAATTTTGGCATGGTAACACTTTGAAAATTAGACATCCATGGGTTATAAACCCTTCATAAAATTAGCCAATAGCGCATTTCCAACACCAATCATTCAATTCAAAGCATGGCAATATCAAAGAAATATAAAAACTCAAGTTGAATACAATAGGCATAAATGAGATTATAACTACCTTCATGCTTTCTCTTACTCTTCCACTTGAACCAATGCTCCCTTGCTCTCCAAACTTGGTATGCCACTTCTTGAGCCTCTTAACACTTCCTTGAACCTAATCATATCATCATTGAACCAATTTAGCTATTGGTTTTTCGGAATTATACAATGTCATAACATTAAAATCCAAATTTTTCACTTTGTTTTCATTTGCTTTTTCTTTGTACAACATACTTGTTCTTAAGGTTTTGGACCATGGAGAATCCATTTTTGGCATCAAAAACATGAAATTCCAACTCTAAATACTCCCCCTGTTCTGGCCGAAATTGTCTCAAAATGTTTGAAAAAAATTTCCTTCAATTCACTTCAAACCATCCATTGATTCATGCTTCTAGTGGATAATCTAAGCTTTCCCTTAAGTTTAATGGTTCAAAACTCATTCCTATTGCTAAATCACATTTTTGGCTGAAACCCTAAGATAGAAAGGAAGCAAACTAAACCATAAATCATGCTTAGAAAACCATAGATAGTAAGTTTAGGGTAGTAGTAGGAAAGCTTATCAATTTATGCTTTGATTTCTCCTTGGTTCCTCTTCCTTTTCTTCCTCCTTTTCCCCTTCCTTTTCTTCTGTTTTTTTCTAGTTTGTTTTGGCTTCTAGTCATGCGTGAATGGTGAGGAAAGAGAAGGGTTTAAATGGTTAATTAAGTAGCTAATGATGTAGCTAATCATGGTTAAGCAAATACATTAACTAAAGCTACTTTTCTACTTTTTCTTTGTCTCATTCTTTAAGAAGTTTTCTCAACCTTTTTGAGGTGATTGGTGGGCTTCATGGGCTACAGAAAAGTCATGCATGGGAGAGCTTGAGGTGTCCAAAAATTACCCAATTTTCCTGATCCAAATGTACCTCAATCTGGGTACTTTTTAACCGTATCGATAAAATCGTCTTTACAGTAATTTAGTATTTTTGTGATACAGGACTATTTTAATTTTATTTTTATGTTTTCATAATTATTCTGTCCCAAATGATATCTTTGTATGACCTATATCCTGACCTAATTTCTTTTTAACCATCGGTAAGGCTTACGGTTTACTTTATCGGTTTACTGTTACTTTTGGACACTCGGTACTGATTATTTCTTTATTCTTGAGCATTAACCCTCAGTGCCATATACCATTGGACTTCTCTCATCGAGGGCTTAGTTTTGATAATAATTTTACATATTTACAAAATTTCCCTTGACCCGCAATTAAATTATAATTTCTGAAACTTTCGGGTCTTAGGTGTAATTTTCCCCAAGACTTTTCTATTCCTCTCCCCATGTAACTTTTAATGCTTTTGGGACGTGGATGCCCTTTTCATAATTCTTTGGAGGTAAAAATATAATTTTCTCATTTTTCCATTCAACCGGGAAAAATGACCTCCTTGCCCTTTTTCACGCAAAACGGTGCCTGTCCGTTTTTGCAAAATCCCTTTACATTTCTAGATATTTTAGCTTTCTTGGAATGTTATAGAAAGTACTAGCATCGCGGTGCCAATAACCCCCACTGCGGCACCATGTCGTGAACTTTGTTTTTAGATAACCCAATCAGTTTGATTGAAGGGAAAGAAAAAGGAGGAAACTGAAGGCTCTCTGCAAGGGTTTAAAAATTTGAGGTATTGGGACGTGTTTTAGAGCTCTGAGAAGCTTGGATTTTATAGGTATGATGATCCTTACCTTCCTCCTTCCTCTTTTTCTGGTTTCAAATAGTGGATTTTGATGTTTGGTGATGGGGGTCGGTTTGAGGATTTTTTTTTACTGATTAAATTGTGTGTAAATGCTTCAATAATATGTTTTTAGGTATATTTAAGCTTTGAGTCATGGATTTTAGGGGTTCCTATGGTTGTTTTCCTAAACCCTAGCCTTTGGTTTTTGGAGTTCTTGGTGGAGCACGAATTTGAAGAAGTTTAACTCAATTGTATGTGTTTATTGAGATGTTTTATGGAATGGTTGTGTATTAGAATCACTACTACACTAGACACTTTTTAGATGAGTTAAAATGGACTTTTTAGATTGGTTCTGATGTAGATGTCGAAGTGACCGATGTAGAAAGTTCCCCTTTCTAGATCCGTTAAATAACCGATCTAAATAAAATATTTTCTAGATCGGTTGTTTAAACAACCGGTCTAGAAAATGTAAAAAACAAATAATTCACACTAAAGAAGACTATTTAGATCAGTTTTTTTTTTCTTTCTAGATCGGTTGTGACATATAACCGATCTAGAATGTCTATTTTTTTACCCAAAAAAATAATTGGATACAAATCTGTATCCCCTAATCATTTTTTTCAAAATAATTGAGTTCTCATACACACCAAAGTTATATTTTCAGCCAATCCAAATAATGAGCCATTACGCTTTCATATATGCATTTCCTATTATATCCATAACTCAATTATAGCACATATGGCAAATAAAAAATAACAACTTGATGTGACCACTACCCAAAAATTAACAACTAGATGTAGGAATAGTTGTTAACTAGTACCAAAATTGAAATAGTGCTCATTTTACCAATAATCTCAAAAAAAAGTAAATTGTCAAAGCATTGAAGAAGTACCACAATTATGATAATCTCCAGCACTACTCTCTAGAATTCTTAAGGCCCATTTTCAAGGAACTAGAAGAATACAAGAAAATCATATTCTTACCATACTCTCCAATAACACATCAAACAAATCTCCAATAACACATCAAACAAATCAGAACCCAAGTTTAGAATTATGACTAGGCTTATAGGGTCTACAAGTTTAAAGCATGTCATTTATATTTATTTTATGTATCATGAGGCTAGAAGAAAAACTTGACATTTGGATAACAAATCAGAATAACCCAAGTTTAAAATTATTACTTTCACAATAGCGTGCACACCTATCCCTCTTGTATTTTAAGAAGCAAATCTTTAACTTAGTCTTCTACATGTTGTCCCTGATAGCAACAAATAGGTTTGTCATCAATAATTAGTGCATATCATAATTCATTTACTAGGCCAAATAAGCAAAAGGTTCATACTTAGCATTAGCACTACTCTTCCATATTGAGATGTGAATATTCCTTTAGAGGAGGGAAGAATTATATAAATCAAGAGACAAATAAAGATAAAAATGACACCACATAGTAGCAATACCATATACTAGTTTGTTGAATTTAGGAGCAAATTCATAGATTGGAGAATGAAATAGAAACGACATGAACCTATGGCTAATTATGAACCTAAATTCAATCCTTATGGAAAAATTATGAACCTATGGCTAATTAGCTTGTTGAATTTTAGGAGCAAATTCATAATTGTTATATAATTAACATGTTAAATACTTTTGAGTCAGAAAAATAATTTCCTTTCTAATATAATGAACATATGAGTAATTGGTGAACATATGAACTTGCTAGGCTAGTAAGGTTGGGATTTTGTTCTGTTCATTATGGCCCTGCCCAAATTCATGTAGAGAGAATGAATTTTCTCATTTAGTGCCAATAAAGGATTTAGCGATGCTAACTTTGGACCTACAGTTAAGAATTTGCTTGGGGTGGAAATGGAAACATCAGTTGAAAGAAGCTTTAACAAAACTTCTACACTTTTCTTGTACTATGCAACTTCTCTGTCCATCTTGTATGTAATAATTATCTTCATACTTAATCTCTTCATATTGTTATAGTAAGTTTATACCAAGTACTTACAATGTTATATTCCCATCATTTTGATGTTCTACTTCACAACGTGACTGTGATAAGAGAGCATATGGGCACTAATGACAAAAATATGAGTATACTATTCTAAAACCTTAACACTTGGGGATCAATAATAATGAAAATTAATGAGAAAAGAACAATGTGGTCAATTAAAGTAAGCAAATTTAATATTAAAATAGAGAGAGATACCTTCAAACTTTTAGTCTTGACATGCATTCCTTTAGACATATTTCTAGGGCAAAGCACTGCTAAATCTTCAAAAACAAATCCAGTTCCATTTGCATAAATCTGCACCTTCCCATTTTCATCCTAAAAAGAATTGAAAACTAAATTAGAATAATTTTCTCATATATCAAATAAAAAAAATGTTCATAACAGATTGATGCAACAATGTATCTCATCTACCTATATGTATCGCATGAGGCTTTATATGAATAAATTGTCAGAGCACTAAATTAGTCTGAAATCTTTAATATGCTATAAGAAGTATGATCTAGTTATTCTCAACTAACTATTTCTATAATAACTACTTTCTTATATCACATACACATAGTACTACACTAGCACATGCATGTTAGAGACAACAATGTGAGACATAACTTGACAATCCCACAACTCTAAAAGTATACCAACCATTCTCATAGGAAAATGAGGGGCAGAAGGAAGATGGGATGGGGGGAAAATCAAATTATTCATCAAAGGCATCATATTGAAAAGGTTGGTAACTTATTTGAAAAATCCATAACACTTGTCAGTTTCTAGTTCTGTAGAATTTATATACGAAAAGGAAAAAAGTTCAAAAACATAAAGAGGGATCACCAAATCATGAATATGCCTCTTAACACCATAGGAAGACACTACTCAGTTAAACAACTATAGCTATCCCCAAGTTCACAACCACAAGAAGAAAAGAATTTTGCAAGCACCCATGCATAAGTCAAAGTAGTCTAATGAAAATTAATAGAGGAATATCAGCAAGTAGACCAAAACAAGATACGTCAGCAAATATTTATCAAAACTAAATAATATATTCAATCTAAAACAACAAATTGCTAGGGAAGACACTTTACATAATTGGTTTATGATGTACTTGGAAGATAGCTTCAACTTTTCAGGATAGTCCAAGTCTTCATCATATGGTATGAAATTTGCTATATGTAGAAAAGCCCAAAAAAAGAAGGAAAAAAGGTTTTCAACTTTGAAGGAACAAAAATACTAGGAAGAATTATTTTAGCCATCATGATAACCACTTCAAGGGACTAGTATACTATATGCAATGATACAAGGCAAGCTTTAATGGTCCTAAGAAGACATCATTAGAACAAATTTGTTAATATTTTGGAGTGGAAACTATAATTTAGTGAAGGCTTGCATATAGTTAAATTCATATTGTAATTTTGAGTCAAAGCATATTAATTAGTCATTTTGCCCAAGAGAGTTAAATTCAGATAGCTCAATTCAGCCATCCATAATGGAGAAAAAAATATGGAATAAAGAAGGAACTAATATCAAAACATTATACAAACCACGTGCTGTGGTTGGATAATAATACATATGGTAGTAAGTATTTGGTAAGCGACAAGCAAACTTGGGCCCAAATTGTATATGTGATGAGTCAAAGTATTGATTATTCCTGAACCTAAAACCTGCAAAAGCTAATCATGCAAAAAACTATTCACAGGATATAAGTAAACTAAAAGAAATTAGATAAATATTTATGAAGTCTAAATTTTTAGTGACAAACCTCAGTTGCAACACTAGTGTGATTAAAATAGAGTGCATTAATTAACTTAGACTAGCAGAATTGAAATCAATTTTGGTCATCAGTTAGCTATTGAAGAAATCATCACCTGAACCTTTTTGTCTATCAAATCTTTCCTCTGTTTAAGACATGGCAAACAAGAGCCAATACTTCAATTCCTCGAGCTCTGAGCTTTTCAGCTACCTCATCTACATTTTTCTACGGTAGTTAAGCTAAAGAAGAAAATATTATTAGTAATATAAGTGTGAGTGCAGAGGTATCATATATATATATGTATGTAAGTACGTATGTCCATATGTATGCATATTAAAGACAACAAAAGAGATTAACTTTTCTCTCTACCAACCATCACCATTATTCCTTTTCAACTTTCCAAGCAAAGATGAATTAATAATAAAGAAACTGTTACTGATAGATAATAAACATGTAAAGAAGTTGACCTCCATTAACAATACATGGCACACAGGGTATTGGTTCACCATTATTTCCTGAGGTGAGACAAACGTAAAATGAATCTAAAATCATTTTCAGTTTTGCTAAAGAAATCCAAACATATAATCACCACCCTATTAATTCGTGTAACACTCTAAAAAAATCAGAATTTACAATATGAAGTATAAACTATAAGGAAACTTGAAGAATCAACCTTAGATATTAGATGAGGAAATTGGGCCATACTGCAAGTCTGGGTTATTCCTGCTTCAGGTTGCTCATAGTTCTCGCTTTCTCTTCTTCCCTCTTGACTTTTCTCACATTTCTTCTCTCAATTATCCCTTGCTTTTTCTTCTCTCCCAATCTTTGACTCCTCTCCAGCTGCTTTCTTCACCCTCTATCTTGCTGATACCTCTCTTAATTCATCCTCTCAAATACACTGATGCCTCTGCACGAATGAAACTCACAGATTAATTACAATCAAAAGCAGTAACCAAAAGCGACAGAATAAAAATTGCAATACATAGACCATTCCAAGTGTGGAAGCTGCAATGGCTCTGGTGAAGATAAAGGGTGCGCAAAGGTTAGACGGAGCTTGGATTACGCGAAGACAAATCCAAGAGCAAGATTGACCGAGGAACTTGGGGTGAGAAGACAGAGGGTGCTAGAGGTAGAGACGAAGGGAACGAGACCAACCAAGGGCACTTGTTGAAATGGAGGAAGCAGGGCTATGGAGGTAACGATGAAAGAATGACCTAGAAGGCATGATTAAGGAACGAAGAAATAGAGGAATGGAGAGATTTAGGGGTTAAGGATCTAGAGAGCGCGGCAACGAAAAATGGCTCGGGAGAGAGTGGGAGGTGAACTAGGGCAACTTTCTTGATTTCTACATCCGTTAATTAATCCACCGGTCTAGATAGTTAAAATTGAAGCTTTTATTTACAAAAATGCCACCGGTCATATTTTTTAGATCGGTTCTTTAAATAACCAATATAAATTACCGATGTAAAAATAATATTTTGTACTAGTGAATGTTGGTATTATTGGATTTATGTTTGGGGATACCAAGTTGAACTATATCAGAGGTTATGATCATGACTTAATATGTGTGTTTGGTAATTGTGTAGGATGTATGCATGCTTGGTGAAGGTATCTATGCTCCAAGAAGTTGTTTGGATGTGGCAAAACCAATGGTCAGTGGTTAAAATAGTAGTATGATGGAATTAGGCTTTATCATTTGTCAATAAGTGTTTTTCAACTTTAACGTATACTAACATCAGATTTACTTTATCTAACTCATTAAAACATATGGTAACAAGATTAAGTAATTTTCAAAGATTAATCCTACCTCAAGACCTAAGTGAAAACAAAATATACCTAGTAACTAGGTCTTCAAATGTTGAGTTCTACTTTCACTTGGTCATTTCCTTCTTGACATGCTTCCTTCTGATCTTCCATTTTTGGAGCATCATTTCTCTTCTTCTTTCTTGAGTGAGACGTGATATTGATTTTTATTTATGTATTCCAATGTTTACTCTTCTTACTTGGACCAACCTACATTTAATACATTACACTTACAAACCAAGTATAGACATATTATACTCTTAGTATTAGTGTGTGCAACATAGATGATAGTGATAACAATGTTAATAATAATGAGAATGGAATTGGCCATATATACATGTGTTGGATCATGACTCATATGGACATATTTCTTGTTATTTTGCATCCCTATATGATATTATGCTAGCATGATGATGATGATCATGATTATGCATGACATTGACATGTTAACATAACATTCGAGTATCATCACTACATTATACATATTGGAACATTGTTGGTTGGGTGATGATGACTTATGATATGATGATACCATGTGATATACTAATCCACTGGTGGGACACGCGAGGTCTCGTATCTAGGTGGTGGTGTTGATATATTTATATATTTCTACTACTAAATCCTCTTCTTTTGGCCAGGAAAGCTAGGTGGCAGTGAATTAGGGATGCATCTTCCCTAAATCACCATAAATTCGAGTGGTTCAGGGGAAAGAGAATCATGGTCTACTTATTAATGGAATGATCTTTTGCCAGGTTATGACTAATGGTAGTGAGCTTAGTAGTGCCCCAGAATTGGCTTTCACAAGTTATTGGAAGGGGGTTACTTATCGGAGTTACCTTATGATGGTAACTAACTCATGGTTCCTGCCATGATTGATATAGGTTTTGCATATTATGTGCATAGCATTTTGCATAATTCATATTGCATGTGCATAATTGTACATTGTCCCCTTGTATTTGATTACTATTAAACTATGGTGTTAGCTAGTGTTTTACAAAAGGAAAGCTCTTGACTAAAATTGCCCCTAGTTACTGGGACGTATGTCTCACTCCCTTGTTAATGCCCCTTTTCAGGAGAGGATGTCTAGCTAGCGCAACAGTGATTGAGATGGGTTTTCCTCTTGGTTGAGCATGGGATAATCGAGTACTCATGATCGGTATGAGCTCATATGAGATCACAAGTTATATATTTATTTAGCATTGTGCCAAGTGTAGAGATAAGGCTAGATACTATATATGATGTAACTCTATGTGATCTATAGATTGTTCTTGAGTTATGGATTCTGTTGTTAGTCTTATGTCATCATTGATCCTGAGATTATTGAGAATAGAACATGCATTGACAAATATGTAATGGATTGTAAGGCCATACCTTGGTGGTTATTAGGGTTTCTCAGGTATATGTCCCACCTATTATTATTGAGAGTTAAGGTTCTAGGGCATTGGTTGCCTATATGTATGTTGATAAGTGAGGGTAACGTATTAGGTTATTTGTGAAGTTTAGTGTGTTTGGTAGAAAAAAGGGTTATATCGCCTAATATGTGAGATTAGGATTCAAGGGGATCAAAACATAAGGGAGCAATTTCTTAGGCTGTCATCTCCTTAAACACTGTTCTTATATGATTTGTGACTTGCTGGAAAAGGTCTAGTGAACAAAAGGTCATTAGTTTATGTTTGGGTAATGTTAATGTCAAGTTTTGGTCTAAAAGTGACTATTTTAGTCATGGGTGTCTAAAATCTCTCTACGAAGGAGTTTTGAGACAATGTCAATGTCTATAGTTAGAGGAGGAGAAGAGTGACTTGTAGACATTAGAATCACGCTAATCGGAGGTCTAGGTAGAGAGTTATACATGTCCAACTTTTGTCCCAAAAATCAATTTTTGCTATCATTTGAAAGCAGACATTGGCACTGTGGTGTCACATCCTTATTTTCTTTCCTTTATCCTTTTCTCCCTTGATCTGAGTTTTTGGGTCGTGTGTTTATATTATCGCTAATTTCCTAGCTCTTCACCCTTAGTTCTTTATCCTTTTAAGTTGCTTTAGGATACTCTGGTTTAGGTATGATCTTTGAAGGCAGTTTGAGTCCATGTTTTCCTAGTATGTTATATTTTAGTATCAAAGCGATAGTTTAGGCCATTGTGTGGTCAGCCATGCCGCTTGTAGTGATGCTTGACACTATACTAATATATGTGTACTCTTCTATCCTTCGTTATATGCTAGACTAGAACCTCATAACTAAATGGTTATTTTGTTTCACGGGGAAAGTATGGCTGGTTGTGGTAACTCAATCAGTGTTTCTACTTTGAGAGAATGCATACAAATATTTTAGGTCTGAATGGTCGAAGATATGGCTGGAGATACGCCTGTTAGGGTGCCTAAGTGGTCAATCTAATTGAAGAGGATCAACCTTAATTATGGAAGATAAAGGTAAGTTGTTGAGATATAAGGTTGCAAGCACTGCAAGGATTGATTATGGAAATTGAATTTGAGCCCTGAAGATGGAATGTTAAGACATTTCAAAGCAGTAGAAGGATAATAAGAGGATTCAATCTGTTGCTTTTGTATGCAAGATATGACCCATCGGCTATGGAGAAGGGGTTAATTAGCAGGAAATTGTATTTGGAAGTGAGGGATATATGTCTTGGAGCCAAAGTAGTGTTGGACGAAGGAGGCCATAGCAATAATAGTGACAACGATTTCAGTACCATCAAGAAAGACAGTGAAGATCTGGTGATCGTTACCTGGAGTGTTGTCACGCTTGTAGATTGGCAAGGTGGAAGTTAGACATTTCAAGTTGAAAAGAAGGTCTAGTAGTGCTAAGAGAGGTGCAAGACCTAGTGTTTGAAATTACTCCTTTCAAATAAGGAGTTAGTAGAGGATGGGTTGTTGAAAAGCTTCCCGGTATGGTTATTTGTCATGGTGAATTGGAATGGATTTCACGGTATCATTCGATGATGAGTTGTAAGCGGCAGTTGAGTAAGAGTTATGTGCTAAGAGATGGCGGTTGGGGTAGTTTCCTTGCTCAAACGTATCCTGGCAACGAAGCGTTATGAGGAGTCCCTGGAATTCTTGAATGAGTTAATTATCAAGTTGTGGAATGAGTTGTCAACCCAAAGGATGAAGAATTCATTTGGTTTGGTAACAAGATTAATTGTAAAGGTTTGGTACTAAGGTATTATTGATAGAGTGTTGAAGGAATTTCTTTCTTGGTGTAGGCTCATGTCAGAGGAGCATTGAGTATGAGATGTTTGGTTGCAGGTCTTGTATCATGGTGACTTTTGGAGTTGCTTGATGGATAGGGTTATTGAGTTGACCCATTTTTATATAGAGTTGTCTCTAAAAACCTCCTAATAAAGTTGCCGAGGTGCACATGGGAGGTTATTGCTATTAGGACATATGAAAATCTCTAACTGATAAATCACAAGTTTAAAGCTAACGGTTGACTAGTTGAGGCTTATTGTCAGCTGGCCATGCATTTGACTTACTAGTCACTTAGAGAGCGAAGCACTAGTGGACTGAGAGAGAAAGACTCGGTGATGATAATAAAAGGAAAACGAGTTCTGTAACACCTTATCCCAATTCAACTCCAAACTTGAACCAAGCACAACCAAAACACTTTGATTTTACCTCCCAAAATGTCCAGGTAGCGGAAAACGCCACAAAACACCAAGAGAAACACCAAAATAGTAGAACCAGGGTGCAAGGCCATGGCCGCTACAGTACCACCATGGTTCTGGTGCTCTCGGGTTCCAGAGCTACCAAACAAGGGCCTAACTTTTCAAAGTCCTGGGGTGAACTTTCAAAGTCCTGTGACGAAATTCCGACGTGCATAACTTTATATTCTGACCTCCGATTGACCTGATTCTAACTTCTACAAGTTAATCTTGTCCTAATCTAATCATAGACACCAAGTTCACCTCAATCTACCTTTGTATAGAGATTTTGGACACCTGACATAGTTTTGGCCACTTTTTAACCAAAACACACCACTTACAACTCTCATTTTTCACCAAAGGCAATTTGACCATCCAGGACTATTCACACAAGTCTTGTTTGACTAAATCAATTTGTCCAAAGATGTTTCACCTAAAAAGAACCCTCCTTTGAGATTTAACCCCCTTGAACCCTAATTTCATATAATGGATTACATGCCCAAAAACACACTAACAAGGCCTAAGTCCATTCCGGCTTACACACATGACTAATTCACCCTATAGACACACACACCAACCATACACGACTCATATCAACACCATCATCATATATAACCACCACATTCATCCACCATACATAAATATACATACAACATCATCCATAACAAACATCAATAACATACCTCCATTCGAAACACCCTATCCTACTTATCACAACATATATAGACAATACAACCTACTACTATGACTTGGATATTCCCATGTCCGAGACACTACTTGATAGAGATCCTGTAAGTATACAGGGTTGATCATAGGAATAAAAAGTCTCTGGAGTATTTTAGAGGTCGAACCCAAGAGAGGTAGTAAATTTATCAGTCCAAACTTTTAATCCCAAAAGCAATTGATTGAGAATTCAAATTAAAAAGGAAAGAAATAGAAAACAAAATAAAGTTTGAGTTTTGATTCAGTTCTAAAAGTGTCATGGGATCAGGATTCACCTTATGAGATAACTAGATTTTATTCCTTAGTTAGAATTTGCATAATTATAGTGATCGTTGTTTCTAAAATGTCCTAATTACCTCTCGGTCAATTAATCCTTATTTAATTAGAATTCAATTCTCTCTCATGCAACTAAAGTTTCTAATTAAACTTTGAAAACTATAATATATATTACCACGAATTCCTAACTCTATCTCTAGATTAATTATTCATATTTATCTCTCTAGATCTAAGTTTACTTTTCACCTCTTAGTCCATAAAGTTTACCCATTAATTAGATTCTATGGTGATCAAGTATAAAATCCACATAAATGAACAAAAGAGATAAATATAATAAAAAGATAAATTAATTATAACTTGAAGAACAAATCAAATAGTCTTAACTAAAGAAACAAATCCAATTTATCCGAGTCAGGCTACATCCCTACTCCCAACTGAGAAATTTAGCTACTCATAGAATTAAAAATCAATGCAAAACTAAAATCCTAAATCATAGTGAAAATAATAAGAAAACAGAATTATATTAGAGAAGAATGAATCTATCGCTAATATTTCCCAAATCTCCTTGCTCTCCTTCTATAAGACACTCCTAGTTACTCTGAGATACATTTAAAACTATGTTTATTGGCTTTTAGTGTGTTATTGAGGTGATTTAAAATTATTTGAAAATCTAAGACATAGATCTACAACTTTCATGTTTTGAGTTTTCCCAAATTTCAACCTTATCATGGTAAAAATCAAACTCAAAATGTCAACATGAGCTGGTGACTTTCTGAAGCTAAACGGAGAAGTGTCTGTATAGACAGAAGCACTCAGTGCCGGGTCAAACCCATCTGGTGCTGGGTCAACATGTTTTTAATGATTTTATAGCATTTAGAAGCACCCGACGCTGAATGGAATAATTCTATGGACACCCGGCATCGGGTCAGGTAACAAAAGTCCATAAAAACATGTTTTTGATGTGTTTTGATGATTTTTTGGGCTTTTATGGGCTTCTAGGGTTGTATAAAATGGACATATAACTACTCCCTTGTCTTCTCCGGACTAGTACCAGAACCTTTACCTAAAATATTAGTTCATGGGAAAAGGGTGTGAGACACAGTCTCTGTAACTAGGAACAACCACACATAATATATATACTAATCCACACAATGGTGCATATGGTGCAATGTAATGCTAATGAATGGTATGCATGTTCTCCCTCATACATAGCTAGAACCACTAGCTGTCATCATCACAAGACATTCCAATAAATGATTCCCTTCCAACAATCGGTGATGGTAGATTCTGGGATATCACCAAACTTACATTACCCTAATGCAACCCTACCAATGGTTACACTAGAGCTTGGACCGTGGTTCTCCTTCCCCTAGACCACCACGAATTGGTGGTGATTTGGGGAAGGTGCATCCCCAAATCTACTGCCACCTGGCTCTCCTAAGGAGAGGATTTAGCAACATGGATCTTTACCATATCATCATGACCTTATCAAAAATCTCTCATTATGCAATTGTGTGGTGATGATACCAATGTTATGCCAACATGCCTCAAAACACACATACATATATCATTATCACCGACATCATATGGACATGCTAGCATGCAATGGTATGGGGATACTACAACATCATACATGCACATCATATATAATCATCCTATCTCAACTAGCCGTATGTATACCATGATATGTAAAAAACCATACACATACACAAACAATATCGTGATATGAAAAGGAGCATCTATACGTGTATATATATATCAACATATAATCACATAATACAAATACCTGGTTACCTTTAGTTGTCAATTCCACACACACGATTCCACGAGCTCCTTGGGTTATCTGACACCCTTGTACCCCTTTCAGTCAACCAAACAATCTTTACAATGCCATAATACCTCAATTAACATATAATCAAAATATCCAAATTTCACAATTTCATATTTAGGCTTAACTCATAGTTCTATTACCCTTTCCTTGCATTATTAAGCTCCTAGAAACCATTCAAACTTTAATCAATCATATGCATCTCAGATTCCTTGCTTCTACACATAATACCAACCTAGGGTTAAGCTCAAATCATGCAAACTCTTTCTAAAACTCATATTCAAGCATCATAAACCAAATCACACCTCATTAATCCTATTTCATCCATTTTAATCAATGGATTTTGGCCAAAACTGAAAATCCCAACATATATCCAAAAAATCCCAACTCAAAACCGAAGAAAATGGAGAGGAAGGAGTAGAAACCACTTACCAACACTTAATCAAGCTTCTAGAGGCTGAAAATCACTCCTAATGGCTGAAGATTACAAACCCTAGCATTGTTCCTTCTTTCTCCCTCTGTTTTCCTTCATTTGTTTGTTTGAAATGATTCTGGTTTATACCAAATTTTTCCTGCTCGCCACGGCGGGTTTTTCTGGAAAGCGCGCCTGACGTGGAGCTTTTCAGCTTGAAAATTTTTATCCAAAATACAGCTCTCTCACCACAGTGGTCCAGCCCTGTGCCGTGTCGTGGAGCTCTTTTTCTCCACTTTGATTCTTTCCTTAGTCCTAGTTTCTCCGGTTATGCACACAACACCAAATACACTTAGTTAGCTAGGGACCAAGTTAGGGATAATGTAGTGAGGGTTGTTACAAATTTTGCTTGAATTCATGGTCAATTAGATACCTATCTTTTAAAAGATTAATTGGGTACAATTAACCAATCAAACCATACGTTGTAGCAATCAACTGATCATGATGTAAGCTGATCTTCACCTTATACTTTTCTATAGCTATGAGGAGGAAAAAGGAATTAAAAATCGGGAGTTGAACCCGTAAGAGATTTAGAAAGATTAAGGAAGTAATTGTGCAATATAGTTGAATTTGGATAGAGAAGAGAAGTTCAAATTTATGGATGAACTCCAAGCATTCTTAGTAAGAAAGCAACAAGTTGCGGGCATGGAGTAACAATGAGTGGTATGCAGAGGCCTTGTGGCTTGTTGCTATAAGGCATGATGACTATGGGATCCTTAATGGAAATGAAGTTAGGATGGCAAGGAGAAAGTGGAACAGTAATATTTGTAGGTGGTATGAATATAGTGTATCACCTCATATGCAAGAATGGGGGAAATCAAAGTACATAGCAAAAGCAAACGCAAGAAGCATACTAATGGGACATGATAAGGGTTATAAGGCCTCAAGATTTGAGTGCGTCTATTCATGGATGATATTATCAAAGGAGTTTAATGTATATATGAGACTTACGGAAAAGGAATGATGCGACGATTTTGCCTTATGCATTTAATGGTGTCATTTTGTGCTTATGAGAGAAGTGGATGATTTTCCTATTAAGATAAGCTCTTATATTGTGTGTGGACACCTGTAGTGGTGAAATCAACATTGGGAAGTCTAATAATGATTTTAGTTTGGTTAAGGCTGAAGGTAAAGCAAAGTAACTCTATGAGATGCAGTGAATATGATAAACTTGATGCGTACTTGGTGGACCACGAAGAAACTCGTGGTAGCAACAAACAATGTGATGCTAAAGAGAGATGGTGTTATGGAGATCATGAGGTGATAATGTGCATCATCTAGACACCAGGCTTTGTGGTAAAGGATTTCGTAGTGAAAACTTGGGATGGTTTGATTATCAATTGAGGTGAACATTACTAGGAAAATTTTAGTGTTGATGGTACAAAAATAATCAACTAGAAAGGAGAGTGTGTATGAGAGAGTGAAGAGATTTGATAATTAATGGCTTCTAAGGTGGATCAATGATTGAGGATTCTACATAAGGAGGAAATCATATTTAGTAATGAAGCATGGACAAGTACTTAGTATGGCAAGAAAGCTATGAGAGGGTGAAGTTTTCTTCCTAACATTGGTAATAAGAGGCAAATTTAATGTTAAATTTTAGATGTCAAGGAGTAATCAAGATAAGTTGTGGAAACTAGTCAATGTTTGATCAATAGAATATTATCAGTATAAATGTGGTGGTTTGTTCCATTTGAAGTATGACAATTAAGAGAAGCTAGCTAATCCTGCAGACAAGGTGAGTCTGTGGACAAACAAAGATGGAAGTCACTTTGCCTTGTTGATGTGATATATTCTACATTTTGTTGTGTCAAATGGTCTCCAATCACAAAAGATGAACTCCTACAAAACATAATAATGAACAATTTAGATTTTGTTGAGATCACTATGTATTGATTGTGACCATAACACAAGTAGTTTCTAATTGCATGTTAATTAGTGTTTTACATATGATGAGTGACTAACTAATTCAGCCTTATCTACTAGAGAAGCTAAAGAACAAATTGATGTTCTTGAAAAGGTGGCATCAGACTAGATCTTTGGGGATGTTGGGCCCTAGTGGAGATATTATGTACTGGTGAGTCTCTTAATTTTCATGTACCAACTGTGGAAGCTTAGTGGATTTGATCATGGTCTGATGCCAAAATATAATGCATGTTGACTTTGTTAAAATAAATTTCTCTCTCTCTCTCTCTCTCTCTCTCTCAAACTCTTCTACTTCTCTCTCCCTTTCTCCTTCTTTCTCCCTTATTCTTTCCCCTTGTGCTGAATCACCCATACAATATAGAAGCACATGGTTCTTGAGTGGAAACGAACTTAAAATATGTGCCATCATAAGTTAATTCAAAACATCATATGGCTGAAGGTCTGACTGAGTGAATAAGAGCTATGAATAGAAAATACTTGCTTCTTTTGTAATGAAAAGCATAGAACGAACGTAGACTCGAACATAAATTAAGCTGCAGACTTGGCATAAAAATCACAAAATTGAGCTGCAGACCTTGCTGAATTGGCTGTTAAAGGACTATTAGATGATTTAGAATGTATCTATATGTTAGGTTATTTATATTAGTATGTTTTGATAGTGTAGACGCATTAGGTGCTATTATCTTCACATAATTTTTTTTGTTCAATACAGATTATATGGAAGAAGAACGAAGATGCACTTCAGCAATCTTTCATCACCCTTAGGTAGGAAGTTGACATGACTTCGATACTTCTATGGCTGCATTTGAGCAGTCAGCTATTCCATCCACTGAAATGTAGTCAATAGCAAAGCAGTGGCATATATAGGAATAGCTGTGATGTATTAGAGATGTTAGTTGAGGCAATCAAGGAAGCATCGGTCAATATGGATCATTCTATATTCCTAGTGTAAGAGAATAAGTACAATTCATTGATATATGTAATAGTTTGTATTTCAGATCAAATCTCCTACACTGGTAGATGTTGTGGATGTCTATACCAGATTGAGTATTTTGTAAAGGTGGTACAAGAATTGGATTGCTATCTCAGCCGGATAAAGATATCCTTATAAGTGAAATGACAAGTTCCTTTGGATTAATGGCAAAATCATGCTTTGTCATGTATAGGTTTATTTTTTTTTATTTTCCTTTTTTTTCTGTAGCTTCATTGTTGTATACATGTGCGATATTATCTTATTGTTATATCTGCTGTAGGTGATTAGATATTCAATTGTTCTGATATGCGCAGAATGTGATGTGTGACTCGTTAAGATATATATAATTTTTTTCTTTTCTTTTCTTATCTTCATGTTCATTGTTACTGATATATAAAAGTTTATTTTGTTATGTTAGGCATGTCCTTTCATGTCTAGTATGTACAGGTTTATTTTGGAATATCTAAAATCATTAGCTTTATGCATATGTAAGTCCTTCAATTCCATGTCGATAAATAGAGTACTCATCTGCTGCCAATATGTCCAGCTTTTACTTTAAATTGATTCTCTTACCCCGCTGTTGTGTACGTCATATGTTCCTCATTGTAGGGGGTAAAAGATAAAATCATACAGATAAAAAAAAGTAATAAATTTGTTTGGAATATAAAATATATAGTTTCTTTAAAAATTCTCTCATTTAACATTAATAACTTTTACATTATACAATTAATGTAAATAAATTGTATTGAAAAAAATACCATATTAATTAAAAGTATTTTTTCAAAAAATTTTAAATACACCAAATAAACCACATGTGTCTTTTATATTTTAAAATATAGATACTCTTAATTACCCCCTATATCAATAAACAGGTCAAGAAGTAACATTTATATAATAAACAACTATATAATGGTCTTCTTAAAGGCTTTGTGGTGTGAAGAGTATCCGTCTTTGATATTTTGTTCAACTTTTATACTTTAACTTCATCATCGAAACATATAATTAGCTAGAAACTTATCGTCATAGATATGCATCTATTTAACATATGTGTCAACACTGTATTTTGTCTGAATAATTTCAAAAATAAACAAAAAATTGGAAATTCACAAAAATATAGAAAAGCAAAGAAAAAGTAAAAAAATAAACCTTTTTTTATTTCAAATTTCAAATAAATTTAGCAATTATCACTTATTTTAAATATAAGGTTGAATTAAAATATGTTTTCCCCTCAAAAATCTTCTTTTAAGTCTGATTTGCTCCCAATTTTAATTCTAAAACTAAAAACTAAAGAAAAAGTAAAGAAGAAAAGAACTTCTGTCGCACCCGATTTTTATCCAAAAATAAAAATGAATAAAATGGAAAAAATGGAGTCGTCACAAAAATTTTGAAGAAAAATTTTAGAAAACTTAAAGCGTGGTAAAGGATGGTCTACGAATAATAAACTTAAGTTTGAGAGTCGATTGTATGTAAAGAAGATATTAGGCACTCTACGTTATTCGTTCGAGAAAACGGTTATCCTAAATTTATTGTATTTTATTAAATAGGCTTGAATAATTAATAATAATTGTTATTATTTACATTTTATCACTAAACTTAAAGAAAAATTAGATGAAAAAGAAAATATAATATTTTCTATAGAGTGGACTTAACCTAGGATGATACCCTAGGGCCTACGTATTTAAGGGGATTAAAGTTCACGTAGTTTGAGTGTTGATTTGAGTGTTTTAAAATTTGTAAAAAAGTGATATTCTTTATTATTCTTTTTTCCTTTTTAGAAAAGAATAATTATTATGAAATATCATGTATTTTATATACATCTTTAGGCAATCATTTTTTGAAAAATAAATTTAAATTGAAAGCATTACTCGTGATCTTTTAAAATAAGAAGAGTTATTTAAATCCGTGGCAACGTAGCATCACTCACAGCACTTTTGAAATAGGAAAAATTATTTAAATCCGTGGTGATGTAAATATCACTTGTGGTTCTTTTAAAGTAGAAAAAATTATTTAAATTATGGTGTGGTATAAGTATCACTAGCAATTCCTTTTTAAATTAAATAAGAAAAAAAGAACAAATATTGCTTAATTCATAGATAGCATAAGCATTACTCGTGTGTGTGTATACTTTTTTTGATAGAGAATAAAAGTAGAACAGAAGAAAAGAAGCTGTGGATTATTATACAGGATGACATGCACGTCTTAAGCGAAACGAGGTGTTGCATGCTCTTGTGCATTTGTTTAATACCCCATAAATAAAGTAAAGCAAGGCGTCATTGTCATGATCTTTAATACCCCATAAATAAAGTATTTCAAATTCATATGGATACATACTTTCTGAATTTACAGAATAAATGGTATATTCCCAGATCTATTGCTAATGCAGTACGGATGCATATATGTAAGAAACACAAGGAAGGAAAAAATTCAGATACTTGTATAAAATACAAGTGTCCTTTTCAAAAATTCCCTGCTCTTCACTCACTTTTTTTCAAAAACTCTCTCTTTCTATATCTTTTTATCTCTTCATGCTCTTTTCAAAAACATTCACGCTATTTTAAAAAACTCTCTTTTTCTATATCTCTTCACACACTTAGATATCTTTTCTGACTCTTTGCCCTCTATTTATAGTGAAGTTTTATCATTCATTTTTTAATTTAAAATATTTTAAATTTTGAAGATAAGAATAATAATATTTTGATTTCCTAATTCTTTTAAAAATTATTAAATCTCATTTAAGGGATATTTATTATTATTGATTTAATTTCTTTTCTCTCTTATTTTATATTATTTTTATATTTTTTTTAAAATCTTATAGATAGAAAAGTAAATAAGATTTTAAAAGATAATTCTTAGATTTCTTTTCTCTTATTTTTATTTTTTTATATTATGTATTTTAATCAAATAATAATCTTTAAATTTTATTCTAAAATCTTTTAAGATAACCCTAGTATGTTTTTATTTAACTTCTTTTATCTCTTAAAAAATATTTTAAAATAATTTAAAAATATTTTATATTTAATCTCTCTTATTTTTTTAAAGGATAATTTTTTAAAATATTATAGATTTTTTTAAGAGATATTTTCTTTTGGATTTTTCTCCTTGGATTCCCTATTCTGAGTTTTAAATTATTTGTTATTTAAAAAAAAAAAGAAAAGAAAGAAAGAGCAAAAAAAAAAAAAAATCAAATAAATCGGCATTTTGCTCCCTCCAAGTCCCAAATCGATGCCCAAGCCCCTTTCCTCTTCCGTGTTGGGCAGCAAGGAAGCAGAGGGAAGCATCAATGAGGCAGAGCGACTGATGAGAGAATGAGGAAAGTGGTAGCTGGCTCGTCTCTCTCCTCCTTTCTATTGTCGCCATCGGTAGGAAAAGAAACTCAGAAGGATGCAGTGATACAGGGGACCCAAGGGACAGAGATGGAGAAAGAGCCAAAGGCTGAAGGCTCAAGAGGCCAATTTGCAGTCAATGGGGCAGTGATTCAGAGAATTAGATGCATGGGAATGAAGAAACGGTCGAGAATTTACAAGCCCATGTCTGCGATCTGTTGCAAAAGATAGGAAGACCCGTTTTGACTCACCAAATGGCCATCCCACCCAAGGTATGAAACGTTCGATTATAAAGAGAGGGAGGAGTGCATTCTGAGAGAGGGGGATGTTTTCGAAGAGAAGAAAACAGAGAGGAGGAGACCGTTGTGAGTCTGAGAAAGCAAAGGAGAGACCGACAGTAGGGGAAGGCAAGCAAGGAGAGTTAGAGAAGGGAACCGAGTAGTAAAGGGCATCAAAGATCGATCTTCAACTGGAAATTAAAAAAGAAGGGTCGGGGTTAGTGATTTTCTTCCAGTCCTTATTGACTACAAGGATCTGTGGTTACTTTGCATTTATCTCCAAGGTCTTTATTGTTGTTCCCATCGTGTTGCGGTTATTATGGCTGCTGCTTTTGTTTACTCTCTTTTCTTGAGAGTATTCAGTTATTTATTTCATTTTTTTTAAGCATAGTTTGTGTTGTGTTGAGAATGGGGTTTGTTTCCAGATGCCTTTTACCCATTGTCGAATAGATGTATAATTGGCTCATCCACCATGGATGTTATGGTTTGATCTAACTGGCTTTTGAGGACTTTGGAAGCTTTTCTGAATAAGTCTTTTGATTATACTCAATCAGTTCTCCATGCCACTTCTAACTAATTTATAAATATTAAAATAAATGATTAAAAGTAATTAAAATTTTTAAATTTTATAAAATCTATCATAATTTTTTAATATTATTCTCATTAATTATAATTTATTTTATTTATATTTTTTTAATTTCTATCTAACAAAACTTTTAATAAGCGCTAGACATTAAAAAATAATATTTAATATTTAAAATGTGATTGATATTTGTTGATGTATAAATTCTTTTAAAAAATATATTATAATAAAAAATAGAGAGAAATAAGAAACAGAGACAGACAGCTTGTATGTTTGTTTGACCAGGCCGGACATTATAGTGGCTTGAATTGACTCGATGTTGCCGAAATATGAAGGGTGATTGGGCATGATCTGCAGTTTCAATTTGCGACAGGGTATAAGTTGTTCCACTTTCCAGATTGCGTCCGAGATTCAGGTGTTGAGGATGACTTGATTATTCTAAGTTTATACATGAGGCCGCCCTCAGAAGTTGAGCTTTTATATATAGTCGTTTCTTTTCCCGGTGTGTTCAAGGCTTAATTTGCCTAAATAGCAATGATTTGGAATCAAATGAACGGGGTAGAATAGAATAATTTATTTATTTATTTTATACTTACTTTACTATTTCTTGAATTTTTGTGGGTATTTAAATTAAATGCATCACTGTGAGAAATAAAAAGTTTCCGCAGGTGTGTTGATGATCCATTCATTCATGATTTTAAATAAAAATAATAAAATTAGATAATTTAGATAAATGTGTAGCTTGAAGTTTTGTTGAACTTCCTCGATTATCTAATTTAATCACATCACCGTGAGGAATGATAAATTTCCACAGATATGTTGATGGTCCATTCATTTGTGATTTTAAATAAAAATAATAAAATTAGATAATTTAGATAAATGTGTCGCTTGAAGTTTTTTTTTTAACTTCCTTTATTATCTAATTTAATCACATCGCTGTGGGGAATGATAAGTTTCCGCAGGCATACTGCTCTCATGAGAGGCTTTTGAACTTCCTCAATTATCTATTTAAATGTGTCGCCATTGGGAGTGATAAGTTTTCGCAAGTGTATAGGTTAGGTCAAGCGTGCCAATTTAATAATTCTTTTAGTTAATGATAAAATGATTTTAAAATAAATAAGAATAAACCTTTCAAAAATATCAATAAGTATAGTAACATTTTCATTGTTTTCAAGAGAAGGTCTCTATTTATGGGAAATTTTGAAATCTTTATAGATACTTTTTACAGGTGTATTAATTACAAATTGATTTTGCACAAATAAATGAATAAATTCTAAAAAAGAAAAGTTAAAAAAATGTTTTTTTTTATATTTTATCACTGATATCCTTAATTTATTATCCGCCCCAGACTAATTCAAACCCCGCTGTGTAGGACTTTACAGTGATTTACGGGTACTAATTAGAAGACCTATTTGAAACCTTTATTTTTTTAATACTGTTGTATCCTTCAAGAATCGAAACCTCAATCCCGAGAAATTCTGGTCAAGCCCCTTACCACTTGATCAAGTGCCCATTAGTCTAAAACAAAAAGCTTTTAGTTATTAATGTAAAGGTCTTTTTTCTTTTAAGAATAAATCTTCCAAGATGTAGCTAAACGTAATAATATTTTTTTAATTTTTAAGAAAAGTTCTTTATTTGTCGGAGATTTCAGGATCATCACAAGTACTTAGAATATCAGTTTACTAAATCACATTAAAGAGGATTAAAGGATTCCAAGTTTAGACTTAAATCAAACTATATAGTGATATCATTTAATTATTGTGTTATTACTATAATTTCCTTACTAATCATACATCTGTACAAATATGAATCATACTCTTGGGCAATCATGTTCCCAAATCCCACATGTAAATTTAGACACCCATTATATTATTCCAAATTATAAAGTTCTTGGTTACAACTCTCTCAAGTTTAGAGTTTTGTTTTTTTTTCCAAGTTCTAACATGAAGATTGAACAAATTATATGCTACAATTTAATCAATGTCACAATAACACTACTTACTTATTTTTTACTAAATTCCCCTTCTTAGACATTTTATCAAACACTTGAATGCAATATTATTTATGTTCATGAAAGACTCTACTGAAATCTTAAATCCCCACCAAGCAATCATCATAGAACCATCAAAGTTTTGCAACACCTTTTTATGCATCAATTTCTCTTGATTAAATTATAATCCTACAAACTTTTCCAACATTCCTAAGCTTATAAAGATAGAGAAAAATAAGATTTTCTATCTTAATTCTACGTCAATATAAAACCAGAAAATTTATTATTGAAATAACCATCACAAAATGAGATTCTTTGTTTTAAATTCCGGCTCGCTCCATACTGCTATTTATCCTCTATTTTAATGTCAAGGCAATAGCAAATTTAAGGACGGAAAGAGATAACTTTATGCTCACACACATTACACAATGGGCAGCAAATAAAGTGGAGTAAAAATGGTGCAGCAAAATGGACGAATAGAGGGAAGACAACATAACAAATCAAAGAGAAGATAAAGGAAGGGAAACTTAGACTTACCATACCCCACCATTGATGCCGAAAAAACAGAGCAATAGGAGGAGAAAAACAACACATAGTATAGGAAGAAGGGAGGAAAATGTTGCAGCCAAAGTAAGAGAGAGGAAAGGCGATGCACAAGGAGCAAAATGAAGAGAGGAGAGAAAGTTGGTGGTGAGGATTCTAGATGGGAGAGAGAGAACGAAAATATGTTTCTTCTTTCTATGTTTTAATTGTTCGAGGAAAAAGAAATATTGGGGTAGAGTAAAATGACCAAAAACCCTTGTTAGATTAGAGAATAAGGGAGGGCATTCTAGTAATTTCAAAATGTTAGAAAGAAAAGTAAAAATAAAAAAGAATATTAATTCCATCTTAAGCACTATATTTATATTGTGATTTGAACTCTAAACTTAATTTTAAATTTAAGATGCATTTCCCCAATAATCCTTAACTCATTACTTGATATTTGCCTACTAATTTTAAATATAGAGTTGAAATAAGTTTAATAATTAACTTTTATAAATGCTAAGTATATTATTTTTATTATATGTATTATTATTTAAAATTATTTATTTAATCATTTTATTATTTAATAATCCATTTTAAAAATTCTCTAATTCTAGATCATTACAGTTATTTTGAGTTTTACTTATATATTAAGATTGTTAAATAAAAATTAATGATTACAAAATGTTATAGGACGACAATGATGCTATCCTATAAATTACCAATGGACAACTGAAATGGAATTTTACCCTCTCTCACTGAATTCGTTTCTTACTAAATTCATTCAATATATGTCATGAATCCATTTGTCCATATTATGAAAGTGAAATTTTACAACAAAATCAAAAGACCCAAGACTCTTTTTTTGGGCTAAACTATACTTTTACACTCTTGGCTTCTAGACATTTTTCATTTTCATCCTTTAATTTTATTTATTTTTTTATAATTCTTTAATTTTTAAAATGTAGTGATAAGCTTCGTAATTTTAATACTGTTAAATAAATTAATTATAAATAATGACTTGACATATCCAAAAATAACTAATTAATATTATTATATATTTATTAATCTTATAATTATAATTGAAATCATTTTAAAATCTTATAATAAATAATTGTAACCTAAAAATTAAAATATAAATTAAGTAACCAATATAATTATAAAGTCTTAAAATAAAACCTAACTTTAAAGCAAATAATTATTTAAGAGTCTTAAAACTAATAACTATAACTTAAAAATACATAAATATAAATTAAATTGTGTCTTTCATTCTACTTTTGTTTCCTAATTGGTGATGTGAAAGACCCAAAATTGCTTGTTAATACAATTTATATTTTATATCTTCATTAATTTTTAAGTCATTGTTTTTAATTTTTAGACTTTAAAATATTTATTTATTTGAATTTTAGGTTTTATTTTAATATTTTATATTTATTTTGATGATGTAATTTAGATTTTATTCTATAGGTAATAACTATTTATTATAAGAATTTAAAATTATTTTAATTATAATAACAAGATTTTTTAGCCTATAGTTATAATTATAATAATTCTAATTCTAATAAACATATAATATTATTAATTATTTATCTTTTAAATATGTCAAGTCATCATTTATAGTTAATTATTTAACAGTCTTAATAATTATGATTTTTTACTATATTTTACAGGTTAAAAAATAAAACTAAATAAAATTAAAGAATTAAAATGAAATATGTTTTAAGGTTTAGACCAAAATAGCATCTAACCTTTTTTCTTTACGCAAAAAATCCTTTTATTCTTCTTATTTTTTTCAATGAAACGAAATGAACTTGTTCCTTTGCCAACTAAGAGGGAGACAATTTTCTAAAGTTAACAGTGGTCCAGAGATCTAATCAGAAATTAAATTTGGACCTTACTCTTTGTCATGTTAAAGGATAACGGAATCAATAAATGAAGTAACCGAAAATTATTCTCGCTGTTTCTTGACCCTTTTAAAAAGTGATATATAGGAACGAAAGAGGGGAGCGAAGAAACGATAAATACAATGGAATAATTCGTGCTTACTTCAGTACAATTTAACTTTATCATTAGGTGCTCATATTTTGCAGGAAAATTCTATGACCACACCGTTATAAGCAGGTGTCACTGCATACGTGGTACTATTTTGTTTGTTTGATGAAATAATTGTTTATATTTAAATTAAATTATATTATTAGATTATGAAGCAGACAAGATGGCATAAATATCATACATCAAGAAAAAGAGTAAAATAGAATTGATTTGGCCGAGTTTGAAATTTTACTTCAACAAAATGAGTTGGCTTGCCTGCGGAGTTGATTTTATAAGAAATCATAGTGAACTCCCATACCATACAAAGCAAGTTGGCTCGCTTGCAGAGTTGATTTAATGTGAACTCAGCGTAACTTGCTTGTGAGTTGTGACTCAAACCGAATTGCATGAATTAACTTGACAATTTATCAGTGAGTCAACGAGTTGAATTTCAACATACTCAAAATGTCAAGTATTTTTATTCCTATGTTTTAAAATTTCCTTTTAATTTTGTGCATATAAATAGTTTAACAATTTATTAATATCATATTTTTTTACTTAAAAGTTTTGCTAATTACTTGAGTATTATATATTATAAATGTTTTTGTCAAAAATATATAATTATGAAATATAATTTATAATTTTATCATTTTACAATATTAAATATATATTTTATGCTCAAAGACTATATTGCACAATACTTAAAAAATGAAGTCGTACTCATATATGATACATACAATATTTTATAATATGTATAACTAGTTTTTCTTTATTAGAAAGTTCTAAAAAACTTAGAGAGTTTATAAAAACAAAAACTTAATTTTTTATTTTTTTATTTTAGATATGATCATATTATTTTTTAAATGCTTGAATATATACATAATTTTATATTTATATCTCTTATAGTCATGTCATAAAATTTTTAATTTTGTTGTGTTTGACACATTAGGTCATGTTGTACCACATGATCGTGCCTACGCATCATAGCTTATAAATGACATCTCTTTGAAAAAGTTTCAGAAGTCAGAATGAAATTATATTTTTGAATACTAAAATGATAAAAAATTATAAAATACTAGACTAGATTTATAATAATTTTTTTTCACATTTAATTCTTACTTTTATAATTTTTTGACTAGATTTATAATAATAGATATTCACTAATGTAGCACAACTTGGAAAAAAATTTTTGTAGTAAGTGATTATGATATCTCGTTGAAATTCATTCCTACAAGCTAAATTAGAGTTCTGAGTTAATTCGTTGTGCTTATTTTCTTCAATATTAAATCTTATTAACCTCTTTGGCCAAAAACAATCTTATTAACCTTTCTGTAAAAGGCAAAAAATCTCAACCTCGTGAATGAGAAATTATTGGAGGGCATAATCTTCCCCTTAAATAAGCACAATGGGGGCCCGATAAAATAATAAATAATACGCTCTTGTTTTCCGAAAATGAATGGGTAACAAGAAATTTCATTTTGTTGGCAAAAAAAAAAAAAGAAATTTCATTGTATAAATCTTTATGCATTGAATTTGGAGCTCGATAAAAGGAATAAAACCAAAAGAGAAAAAAAAAAAATTCTAGTCCTTTTCCTCACGTTGCTTTCTCCGTCTCACCTTTCCCACTTCCTATATTCGCATGACCTTCAGTTCTTAAATCACTGTTCAACCATTCAGTCTTTCCAGTACTATCAGAGTCTTCTTGCTTAATTCTACACGTCTGCCATTTTCAAGATTAGCTACGCACGACGTCGTTATCATGGCACAGCAAGCAGGATCCTCGTCTATCACTTACAAATGGAAGTACGATGTGTTCCTTAGCTTTCACGGTGATGACACTCGTTTAGGTTTCATCGGCTATCTCCGTGAATCACTGCATCAAAGAGGAATTCATGCCTTTATTGATGATGAATTCATCAGGACAGGGGAAAAAATTACACCAGCACTTCTCAAAGCCATAGAAGAATCCAGAATAGCTATCGTAGTTTTCTCCGAAAACTATGCTAGCTCAACATTTTGTCTGGATGAACTTGCAAAGATTCTAGAGTGCTTCAAGGGGGAAGGTCGGTTGATCTGTCCGGTGTTTTATTATGTGGATCCGTCGGAGCTGCGACGTCCAAGAGGAAGCTACGCAGAAGCATTGGCTCGACTAGGAGAAAGGTTCAAAGACGACAAGGAGAAGGTGAAAAAATGGAAATTGGCTCTATCTGAAGCAGCTAACATGAAAGGCTATCATCTCCAACCCAAGTATCATCTCATTCTTTCCCTTGTGATTTTTCTTTTTACTATTTGGGTATTATTTTTCATATTAACACCCAACAAAATGGCCAAATTAGGCACAGTTAAATCCTTGGACTTTAATTTCCAAGATGAAATTACTGTTTGGTTCCATTTTAATTTGTTTTATTCACAATTTTTTTTGTCAGATAATGTTGATTATTTCTTCAAAAAGCCCTTGTCAAAACTTATCTTCATTTTATTTTTTAAAAGATAAACGGTAATCGAACATGCCCTATACTTCCTGATATACACATAGCTGCTATATTCAATTAACTAGAAAACTATTAATTTACAAAATTATCGATATCATCAATATATATATATCAGTACCAATGTGAAATATGAAAAAAAAAATCATATTTTTCATGTCATGAGTCGTAAATGGTACCTTTCATTACTTGGACTGTTAAATGTAAACAATATTTGTATTTATCTTTTATATAATAAATTTAATATTTTTCTAATAATTTCGATTTAATTGAAAATTATGCTACTTTACATCTTTTATAATTTTACGACACTTATATATTTAATTATTTATATAAGGAATGAGACTATTTCTTACTGGGACGAATAGGAAGGCGATCAAGTGTTTTTTTTTTTTTAAATTTGGCATATCTTCATTTTTAGTTTGACCAAAGTTGAACTTCTTATCAATTGTTCAGGATTGCAAAAGAACAAGAGTATATTACAAGGATCATCAATGAAGTCTCTGTCAGGATTAATCGCATGCCTTTACATGTTGCTCGTTATCCAGTCGGACTTGTGTCTCGAGCAAAGGAAGTAATCTCAGTTTTAGATCTTTGGTCGACTAAGGAAATTAAAATGGTAGGAATCTGGGGAGCTGGGGGAATAGGTAAATCAACTATTGCAAGAGTTGTGTACAATTCAATCGCTGATCATTTCGAAGGGTTATGTTTTCTTTCAAATGTGAGAAAAGAGTCTAAAATGCCGAATGGTTTGTCACATCTTCAAGAGACATTATTCCGTAAATTAGTCATGGAGGATACCAAATTTAGTCATTTTTATGAAGGAATACCAATAATAAAACATAGGCTTAGCCAGAAGAAAATTCTTTTGATTCTTGATGATGTTGATGAATTGAAACAGTTAGAAGCGCTGGCTGGAAGTTGTGATTGGTTTGGTCCTGGAAGTAGAATCATGATCACGACAAGGAATAAGCAATTGTTAGCAAGTCATGGCGTTAAAAACATTTATGATGTCAAGGAATTAAATAATGAGGAATCTCTTCAGTTACTTAGTTGGTATGCATTTAAAAAGGAAAATGTGGATTCCAATTACACGGAGGTCTCCAACCGTGCAGTACTTTATTCATGTGGTTTTCCATTAACTATAGAAGTGATTGGTTCTAACTTACATGGTAAGACAATCAATGAATGGAGCCTTGCATTGGATCAATTTAAAGGAAAACCACATGAAAGAGTTTTGGAAGCCCTGAACTTAAGCTATGATGCTTTAGAGGAAGAAGAGAAAAAAGTATTCCTTGACTTGTCTTGTTTCTTCAAAGGTGAGAAATTAGGAGATGTCAGGGATATGCTACTTTATTTTCGTGGAATCCAACCAGAATATGATATTGGAGTCTTGATTGATAAATCACTCATAACAATTCAAGGAGAACATGTAACAATGCATGACTTAATAGAAGATATGGGGAAAGAGATTGTTCGACAAGAATCACCTGATGAACCTGGTGGGCGTAGTAGGCTATGGTTTTAGCGGGACATTCATCATGTTTTACAACAAAATACAGTAAGACCAACACCAGTGGATTTTTTTTCCTTTAAAGCTTACCTTATGATTGTACATATCTGAATTTTGAAATTTATTTGTGTGCTTTTCAATTGGAAAGGGAACTAATAAGGTTGAAGCCATAATTCTAGACTTACCCGAAGGTAAAGAAGTACAATGGAGTGGAAAGGCATTCATGAAGATGAAGAATCTCAAAATGCTTGTGGTAAAAAATGCATGCTTTTCTAAAGGCCCCAAATATCTCCCAAATAGTTTAAGGGTGTTGGAATGGAAGGGCTATCCCTTCAAATTTTTGCCATATAATTTTTGTCCAACAGAACTTGTCTATCTTGATTTGTCCAATGGTTATTGTGAATTGCTCCGACCATTTGATAAGGTAAGTACAGTTAAAACTAATGTTTTTTTTGTCTAACTTCTTTTTCTAATTTTAAAAGTAAACTTTCATGATTGTTTTGCAGAAGTTTGAAAGTTTAACTCGCATGAATTTTAGAAGTTGTAAATTCTTACAACAAATACCAAACATATCAGGAGTATCCAATTTAACAGAATTATGGCTTGATGATTGTACAAACTTAATCGAAATTCATGATTCAGTTGGACTATTACCTAAATTGAGAGAATGGAGTGCTATGCGATGCAAAAACTTGAGGATTTTGCCATCTATTCTTAGGTTGACATCTCTTGAACATCTGAACCTCTTTGGTTGTTCAAGTCTTCAAAATTTCCCAGATATATTAGAGAATATGACAAAGATAAGAACACTTGATTTGGATGGGACAGCCATTGTAGGATTACCATCTTCAATTTGCAATCTCACTGGTCTTGAAATGCTAAACATGGAGGAGTGTCAGCATCTTAAACAACTGCCAGCTAGCATTTGTATGTTGCCAAACCTTTGGACATTAAGGGCAAATTTTTGTGAAGGGATGAGATATTTTAAGATATGTGAAGGTGGAGAAGAAGAAAGCTTAGACCACTCAGCAGTGTCTTCGAAAATGGAATATTTTTATTTCTCGAATTGCAATTTGTCAGATGAGTCTCTTGTTCTATGTCTATCTTACTTCCCAAGTATGATACATTTAGACCTAAGTTGTAATAACTTCACAATCCTTCCAGCGTGCATTAAAGAATGTTACCATTTGAGATATCTTATCCTGGATAATTGCAAGCAGCTTCAACATATTCTAGGGATGCCACCAAACCTAGAAAAATTTAGTGCGATATGTTGCAAATCATTGACCGAGTCATCTAGAAGCAGAGTATTGAATCAGGTCTTTCTTCGTTTCTTTAATTATATTCTTTTGTTACTTATATATATTGCTAATCATTTTTCGGTAATATGTAATTGTCAGGCAGTCTACCACCAGCACGGGAAAAGACACTTTGTTTTCCCAGAAACTAAGTTCCCAGAATTGCCCGACACAGTCTGCCAAAATTCCACTCTGTCTTTTTGGATTGGTAAAGAGCTCCCAATGGTTCTTATATGGATTCTTGTTAAAGATGTCCAGGATTCTCTCTCCAACTTTAGAATCATGGTGTTTGTAAATGAAATGTGGCATGATGTTTCTTCTCATTGGTTTTCAACATCAAGAATAACGGTTGATCATATATATCTATGTGATCTATTCAGCCTTATTTGCGAGACTGATTCCTTCCTGGCACATGATTGGAATAATGTGGTTATTTCCATATTCCCGAATAGTACAGACGAAATGAAAAGTAAAACGAGAAAAATTTATTTAGGAGCTCATGCATGCAAACAAGAACATAGGTTGGGAAATATCATGTTCCCAAAACCAGGTATTTTATTATCCTTCTTAATTTCTTTTTGCTTTTCCATTGGTAATCTTTCACTGTGCATGATTGTTCGGCATTTAATACGAGTATACTTCGGCTATATTTGTATTCTTCGCTTGTGTTCCGTGTAGTTCAACACATGATTAATCAGTATGCAAACTAAGCTGCATCATTACTTTGGAAAAGTGTAAACTGAATAGCCTAGTTACATCACAGTACTGTCTAGCAAGACTTCGAATAGCTACTGAAAAATCCACAATTTTTTGTATTAAAAAAAGAATATATAAGTTGATTATTGATAATGGTAAGCATTGAATGTTTGCCATACCATTTATTTATTCATTGAGTAAAGATGCATAAAGGGTTAGTTGCATGCCTTGTAGTATTTGCTGATACACATATATCTCAATTATAATATTAATATTTTGTAGCTTTGATATGATCATAGGCCTGATACATCTATCTTGTGTTGGTCAAATGGACACTTTAACTAATAAAATCGGTGGTAAAGGCTTTAATATCATCTTCTTTTGCACCAGGATCGAGACATGATGTCTTCCTGAGTTTCCTAGGCTGGGATGTCGGAAGTTTCACGAGCTCTCTATATGTTGCTCTGTATAAGAACAAGATTAATGCTTTCGAAGATGTTGGGAGAATGGTAAGGGATAATATTTGCCCAGGTGTGGTCAGAGCAATTGAAGAATCTAGGATTTTGATTATTGTATTCTCTAAATACTACGCACATTTCACACGCTGCCTTGAGGAACTTGTCATGATCCTAGATTGTATGAAAACAAAGGGCAAATTGGTTTTGACGGTTTTCTACAATGTAGACCCATTAGATGTACGATATCAAAGAGTAAGTTTTGGAGAAGCAATGACTGACCATGAAAAACAATTCAAGAGTTATGTTCAGAAGTGGAAGTTGGCTTTGTATGAAGCAGCCGACATCCCTGGTTGGTGCTTGGAAAATGGGTATGTCTTTGCTTCTTTCTCTGTTTCTATTCTGGATGAAACATATTAGAGTTCCTTAGAGTATTGCATACAAATTATGAATTGATTGCATTGTGCTTATTGGATTCTTGTAATTGAGCAGGAAGGAATTTGAGGTTATTCAAAGCATTGTTCAACGAGTCTCTCGTCACATTCGTTTTGAAGATTTAATAAAATCTGTAGGGTCAATTGACAACACTATGCTTTGTCAAGGTATTTTTTACCTTCCCTTTTTTTTTTATTCTTTTTCTGTGACCATTCATATTCTTCCCCATATTAAAACATACTTGTTTACTGCCGGCTGTATATGTAGAACAATTACAAGATAGGGAAGAGCTTGAAGATGATATGTTTCAGGAATCAAATCCAATGATATTTTCTGGTATTTTTTTATCCTTCCTGTTTCCTCGTGCGTTACTTTGATATCCGCTATTATATATGCTTTATTTGGGCATGGCTGTTTTACATTTTATGTAAGTATACTTTGGCTACATTTATTTTCTAGGTTTATGTCCTTGAAGTTTAACACATGATTAACCTGTAAAAATAGCAGGTTCATCTTCTCTCAACATTCTTTTCATATTTTAAGTTGTTTTAAATTGATGTTCAAGTCACAGTACGTTACCATCTGGGACAAAATGGAAATACTATCGTTTTTTTTTTCTCAACCAAAAATGTTATTTTGAACCACATATGAATTAATAATCAATGAGAGTGCATCTGCAAACAAGGAAAACCAATGTATTCTTAAAAACTAGACACGTTTCTTCGCATTAAGATACACACTGACTTATGAATAGTAGATATTTTATTTTATATTATTTATTAATAGTAGTGTTCCAACAACATGTGACGACTGGAAACAAAATTGCATAATTGTTTAGCAAAAAGTATAAATTGAATAATCTAGTTAGTAGTTACACCACATCTTTCTAAGAGCACGTGGAATTGCTCTTCTCTATAAAGCACAAATTCTTTTTTGTATAAAGAAGAGTAATAGTTGATTATTGATAATGATAATCGTTGAAGAATCACTTCTTGTACATATAATTTGTTTGTTCACTGACTAAAGATTCATATCGCGTTATTGCATGAATTATTTCGGGGTCTTGTTGATACACTTGCATCTCTATAATATTTTGAGACCTTGGTATGATCATAGCCTTATTAAATCGATCTATCTTGTACTGTGGAAGAATATTTACTTCGATTAATTCATTAAAATTGGCAGTAATGGCCATAATATCTTCTTTTGCACGAGGATGGATATATATGATGTCTATGTAAGTTTTGAAAGGAAATAATGCTATGTTTGGTAGAAATAAATTATTTTTAAAAGAAATAAAAAATGACAAGGAAAAGATGTTTACTACAAAAGGTTATTTTCCATTTATAGGAAGCTTGAATTAATCATGTATATCAAACATATCATATAAGAATTTTTCTTTTATTTTCTCTTTTATGAAACTTTTTTCCTATCTACCAAAACTAACCTTAGTTTCATGGAATCGTCTTTGCATGAAGGCATGATTAATGCATTTTTCCCAAGCCAAAAGAGCTTTTGTGGCTGAGAAATCTTTATTGCACAAGCAAGTTAAACAATAGAACTAATTAAGCACGGTAGTTCTTTCTAGGTCAAGATTAGTTATACCAATCATAAATTCTGAGTCTATACCGTATCCAATATATGTGTATGTTATCTTTAATATGATTATCATAATATTCTATGCATATATTCGATTTAATATTCTATGCGTATATTCTATTTCTTGAATAATTATACCATGCATGCTTAAATTATAGACTATTGTTACTGAGATCACTACTACAAATTTGGGAATAGTTGGCGTTTTTTTTCAAATTTATTGGCGTTTTAAAAACGCCATCTATTAATGCGCTGATGAAAGTCTTTAAAATACAATGGCGTTTGAAAAACGCTAATGTTTCTTCAGTATTTAGTTGGCGTTTATTGATAAACGTCAACTAAAGTGAACTACAACATTAAGAAACGTTGGCGTTTTTAAGTAAAACGCCAACTAAAGTCTCCATTTAGTTGGCGTTTATCAATAAACGCTAATTTTCCTTAAGGTTTTATTTGGCATTTACAAACAAAATGCCAACTAAAGTCTGTTCAAAACGACTAAAACATTAAGAAACGTTGGCGTTTTTAACTAAAACGCCAACTAAAGTCTCACTTTAGTTGGTGTTTATCAATAAACGCCAACGTTTTTTATGATTTTCCTTAGCTTTTACCATTAAACGCCAACGTTTTTTATCATTATTTTTTTTTTATATTTTACTGTTACGCTACACAACCTACAGTTATTCATTATCAACCACATCCAATGAACCCAGAAATTGGAGTAAAACATAACAAGATGGAGTAATATATATTATTACATTTATAGTACCGGCCAGTGGAAATTCCAGTGATCAATTAAGAAGCAAACTAATTAATTAAAAAAAGAAAAAAGAAAACCATGAATAAATTTCAGTTATTGACAACAGAATGTGCAGGAAGAAGCCAAGAATACAAGCAAAGGTGTTAGTATCTTTACGATTAAATGTCACTTGCATCACATAATGAGAGTGCCCCTCAAATATCTGAGTACAAACCCAGCCTTTCTCCTAATCCCAAAGCTTTTTGAGCATATATCAGCAGATGATGACAGCACGTAAGGAAGGGTAGGATGAACTGCCACACACCTAATGTAATCTGTATGTGCCTCAAAAACTTTAACTTTATCCATTGTGTTGTAATTATATGCTCCAGCAACCACCCACTGTTTGCGTGCAACAAATTTGGCCGACCTAACTGCAAAATCATGCTGTACTTCAGCTCCATTGTGGTATATATTTTGAGTTATAATAATAGTGAGAAAAGATACACTTTCAAACAATTTTGGCAGTACAGGTAAAAATTGGTTTGCTAAAGAAAAAACAAGGATCATGTACTTGGTAACTCAGTAACCTCAAAAGACTTGGCCAAGGAAATGGTGAAAACAAACATGGGGTATCCAGAGCCATAGTTATGAATTTCACAATTCTAATCTGTCAGTTTGAATAGAAGAATGCAAAAGGCACACAAGAAAATTTATTCCACTGCAATATATCCACCATAATCATTACAACCCTCCATTGGCTAAAACGCACTAACAAGTTATAACAATACACAGGATCTCAATTAAAAAATTTTCAGGTATCTGAGATTGGGAGTTCCAAATACAGACAGTTCCTGAGTATAAACTTGCTAGAATCCTGTGGTAGCCATGACAAAATCACACATTTCAGCAAAATAGCCAACGATAAACTATTTACCAATCCTATGTCATCAGTAACCCTGTTGACAAATTCCATGACTAATATTGATATAATTCTCACAGATGCCACACAGTAGAAATAATCAAATTAAGAAAGCAACTATAGAATTTTAAATTGCAGCATGGTTAAATTTACCTCTCTATTCATAGGCACTTATCAAGGACGAAGTTACACCACTCTTCGATGAGTTCCTCTATTTGCGTATCAGAGTACTCGGAATAAGAGGTGTCAGGGAAGTACTGTAAATTAAAAAATTATAAATAAGCGAAAATATAAAAAATATTAGATTGAGCAAAACCTAGCTAATTTGAATTATTAATTAAAAACATGAAAAATAAATCTAGGTTCCTTACTTATTAATTATCCCCATCATTTGTTCGCGAAGTTCCGGATCATAATTCAAAGGATCCAAAAAATAGATAGTTGGCTCCAATGGATTGATTGCAATTAACATCCAGTGTCCACTATGAAAAAATAACCAGTGTCATTAGGAAATTATTATTCAGCAGATGAAGTCAAATACATTAAATCCTGAGAATTTACTTACACATTATGATACGAAACCAAGAATAAGACATCTTTGTCAGCCCTTGCAGTGAATGCATCCGCAATTAACTGCTGCTGTTCAGTAATCTTACTGTCCGGCAATTTTGAAGCATAAGCAGCAACCTCTTCAAGATGGATGAATATAAATTTATTTGTAAGATTGGAAGGCTCCAAAAATGTCTCGTACAGGTATCTAAAGTTCAGAAACAAAATAAAAAGCAACATAGATTAATATGAAGGCCTAAATTGAAAAAAATTAAAACAAATAGATTAACATCAAGTACCTTATGTACAAGTTAACATTTGCAACCCCAATCCACTTCCGATGGATGATGTAATCAACAATTTCAGTGTTGATACTTTCAAATACTACCTTATTATAAATGTTCTTGGCAAATTTCACATGTTTTTCGACTTTGCCCTTAAGCGAATGTGGTAGAAACTTGACAATCATCCTTCGAAAGGTGTCTGGAACTGGATGCCTGGGCGGCTGCATGAGTGGTGGAGCTACTGATTCCTTCGAATGTCCCGACTCTCCGACCTTACTCTTCCCCTTCAACTAAGCAACAAAGTGGGAAATTTTGAGATTAACCACCTTAATATACACATAATAATAGTATATGTCTATAGGTCCTCTAATATGAACCTTTGAATGTAGTGGCTCATTCAAGACATCTAGTATCAAGTTAGTATACTATCAAGTAACATACCTTTACTAATGGAGCAGCAGTGATGAGGTGTGCGGGCCATGCTACGAAGCTGCCCAATGCCATTCCTATTATTTCCATATCCCCCGCAGGAACAGGCAACCTGGTACCCTCCTCCCTAACTACCCCAATCGACACTTTTAGATGATTTGCAGGTACGGGTGCATTGTGAAGCATCTCTTCAGGGCTATTATGCACATGCCCCTCCGCAACCACACGTCGATTAGGTGTTTCTAACCATAGCTGGCAATATGATTGACCCTGTTCCAATCAATGCATTAGAACTCAACCATTTATTAGGGGTAAAAAAAAAAGTTATCTTTTAACTTGTTCATGATAGCAATTACCTGAGGGAGATCGTGAGGGGTAACAGTGCAACTATCTTTGGCACTAGCCGACACTGGTGGTGTCCCTTGCGTTCCCTATAGTTGAAGCACCATGTTCGTCAATTCAGCTAATCGGAGCTGTATATTAGATTGAGTCTGATGTTGTTCCTGAACAATAGCCTCCAATCGGGCAACCTTTGCAGCATCTGATAATGATCGAGGCCCAAAAAAGGCTTTGTGTGTCACACCAAACCCTGTACCCCTAACACGACCAGGATACTCAGGGACCCCCAGTGCCTTACCAAGTATGTCCTGCCCAACGCTCTCCTGCTCACTAGCTTGAGGCATCGAATTAGAGAGTTCATTCTGTGGAAGAAAGAGAAACAAAATATAAATTTTGCAACTAAATAATAAGTATTTGAAAATATATATGAAAATAAAATATATAATACAATAATACTAACTATTGACTCGGCAACTTTCCGAACATTGTCATTGTCAATTATCCCATCCTTGTTCTTGCGAGATTCTATCCATAGCTCATGGCGTTCGATTTCCCTCCCTTCTGACCCCTCCTTTGATTGCTATGTTTGATCACAAATAAGCAAATGTGTCAGTATTTGAACATAAGTGTCATTCATAGAAAAATCAACTATCAAACCATGTACCATCTTAACCTCTATACCATGGTATCCTTGACGACCCCCTCTATATGGGTATTGCTGCTTCTTGGCTCTGTCACTATTGGCTTGGCTTAATTTCTGAAAAGTTATGCAGAATATTAGTTTTAGTGTAACAAAAACTAAGATAAAGTACATATGATTAGGTTTATGTCCACCAAAAAAGTCGCAATAAGAATATTCAATGAAATGACATACTATGTTAATAATGCACACAACAAAGCAGACTTTTATTCAATGACTAAATATATGTACTATAATTAATTTAAGACCAACAATGACAGAAATGGGTTACCTGAAAAGATTCTTCACGACGCCTAGCAACAAAAGCATCCCAGTGTTCCTGTGTAATGTACAACTCAAACAACCGAGGCGGATGAACAGCAAAGTTGCCAGCTGCATCTCTCAAGAAGAATCTAGTGAGAATGGATCGAAAATTTCGGAGTGCGACACCAGCCTTCATATATATGTGTCTCCTGTGACTATTATTGATGTCAAAAGCAGACTGCAACATGCATTACCGAAAAGAATTATTATCTGTATATATGTACACACATTATAATCAAATGACATACTATATTATTACCTCTATATCTTCAAAAATACTATTCTTCACAGGATCAGGGACTTTCCTCCAATCCCTGTGAGGATGGGAGATTGGAACCTTCAACTTCGCAGCGACCCCAATATAACTGCTTAATTTTTGTCCACCCTTTTGTATTGGATTGCCTTTGCCATTCCATTCGACATGAATCTTTTGGCCAGTGTGTCGGGCGTGTATCACCTCTTTCAACACAGTCAAGCCACGCCGGTGCTGTTTGATATATTTCTGTAGCTCTTCTTGACCATCATCAGCACCACGATCATGATCATGAGCAGAAGGGGATGCCATTTACCTACAATAAAATTCCAACAAACATGTAAGATATCAAAGAAGGAAAAAAAATTTAAAGCAAATATAACACATAAAAAAAACTAATAAAACATCAAAAATTTATACATGTCGAAGGAAATAAAATTCAAACTAAGGCAAACAATAAAAAATATTCGATAATTCAAACCTTTTCCTCTTTCTTTTCAGATGTTCACTAATCCGTCCCCTCTTCCAAATCCAAGTACCTTCTTGATGGTCATCTCTCACATAAAGAGTATCATCTCCACCAGGATCAGTATCAAGTGATGTCCCATGGAAAGGATCATCCTCAATGCACGCACCTTGATAGTCTTGACCATCATCTAAGGTGTCAATTATTTTGTTCGTTAGCATAACAATTGACCACTTCTTATTAGCAGGATCAGTGACAAAAAACACTTGTTGGGCTTGGGATGCTAAAATAAAAGGTTCATCTTTATACCCCACCCTATTAAGATCCACTTGAATGAACCCTGAATCATCAACTCGGAGGCCGTTGTTGTTGTCAACCCATTTACAACTGAAGACAGGTACCCGGAATGAGATGTAGTCCAATTCCCATATGTGCTCAATTACCCCAAAGTATGACATAGGTGCAAAAATGGGGTTTTTGTCTTTAACACTAGATATATGCATTGATTGAGCTATAAGGGTTATCCCACTATTTTGCATTATACTCTTATCATCTTGCTCTTTTGTATAGAACGTGTACCCATTGATAAGATAACCAGTGTAAGATCATACATACATGCTTGGACCCATAGCTAACTGTTTCAACCTGATCGAAACTGAACTAGAAGTCCTCTCCAACTCTGTGAGGATGTGATCACGCAACCAATGTATAAAAAGTCGATTATGTTCTTTTGATATCCAACTCTCATTCTTATTAGGGTTCAAGGTTCTAATTCTCTCCTTGTGCATTTCCACATATTCATCAACCTCATCCGAGTTGTGCAAGACATACAGGTGAGCTTGCTCCCACTGTATCCTAGAGATACTAACTATTTCACTTTCCCGAATCCCTTCACCACTTGTTCTACCCAAGTGATGAGACCTTGGAAGCCCAATGTTATCAACACTCAATAAGTATTCAGTACAAAATTCAACAGCTTCTTCGGCTATGTACCTTTCAACAATACATCCCCCTGGTCTACTTCGATTTTTCACATACCCTTTCAATATCTTCATGTAACGCTCAATCGGGTACATCCATCTCATATACGCTGGGCCACACATTTGTGTTTCCCTAACTAGGTGTACTGTTAGGTGAACCATCATGTCAAAGAATGAAGGTGGGAAATACATCTCAAGCTCACACAAAGTGACAACAATTTGTCTTTGCAATGTGGGCAACTTCCTAGGATCAATGACTTTGCTGCCAATAGCCTTGAAAAAGAAACATAGTTTCGTGATTGTCCCTCGCACCTTTCTCGGCAATATGGATCGTATACCCACCGGCATCATATGCTCCATCAAAACATGACAATCATGAGACTTTAGACCCTTCAACTTCAAGTCTTTCATAGATACAAGGTTCTTGATATTTGATGAGTACCCCTCCGGAACTTTAACTCCATCAAGGAATTCACAAAGAGATACTTTTTCTTTTCTAGATAAAGTATAAGCAGCTAGTGGAAGATAAGTACGCCGTTTGTCCTTGATCGGTGCCAATTCTCCTCTAATTCCCATAGCAACCAAATCCAGTCTCGCCTTCTTACCATCTTTGGTATTTCCCTTCACATTGAGTAACGTACCAATAATGCTATCACATACATTTTTTTTATGTGCATCACATCAAGGAAGTGCCTCACATACAAGGACTTCCAATATGGCAAATCAAAGAAAATTGACCTTTTCTTCCACCCACTTGTCCTAAGGTGTCTAGCAAATGGTTTCCCAAAGTTGTTAGTCAAATGTTGTACCTTTCCAAACAGGTCCTCACCGCTTAACGGAACAGGTTCTCTTTCGTCTTCTATATTCCCATCAAATGCTTTTCTCCACCCTCTATAATGATGTCCCTGATGCAAAAATCTCCGATGCCCGAGAAAGACAAATTTCCCACCATGCTCCAACCGAATCGATTGTGTGCCTTCTTCACATATAGGGCAACCAAATTCTCCTTTGATACTATATCCAGACAAATTCCCATACGCTGGAAAATCATTAATTGTACCAAACAGCATAGCTCTCAAATTGAATGGTTCCTTCCTATACCCATCATACACCTCTACACCACTCTCCCATAATAGCTTCAAGTCATCAATTAGTGGAGCCAAGTATACATCTATATCATTTCCGGGTTGTTTAGGTCCAGAAATTAACAAAGACAACATCATGAATTTTCGCTTCATGCATAGCCACGGAGGCAAGTTATAAATCACCAAAATCACGGGCCATGTACTGTGTGTACTACTTTGCATACCATGCGGATTCATTCCATCAGTAGATAATGCAAGACGTAGGTTTCTAGCTTCTGCCCCGAAATCTTCATAGTCACGATCAATTAATTTCCATTGTGGAGAATCTGCAGGATGTCTAAGCTTCCCATCTTTAATTCTATCATCTGCATGCCATGTCAAGAGCTTCGCATTCTCCACACTGTTGTACATGCCTCTAAATCTAGGTATGATGGGAAAATACCAAACTACCTTCACTGGACTCGATTCTTTCTTCTTATAATGTTGGGCATTGCATTTAGGACACTTGTCTAATGATGCAAATTCCTTCCGAAATAAGATGCAATCGTTAGGACAAGCATGTATCCTCTCATAGCTCATCCCTATAAAGCTTAACATTCGTTTAGCCTCATATGTTCGGCTAGGAAGCTCATTATCCTCTGGCAGCATATCCTTCAAAAGTGCAAGCAATTCTGTGAAGCTCTTATCACTCCATCTATTGCCTGCTTTCAAGTTGTATAGCTTCAACACAGCTGACAATATCGTGAACTTAATGCATCCAGAGTACAATGATTTTTCTGCATCCCTCTTCAACCTATCAAACATCCCCGGACAATCCTTAAGTTCATCCTCAATTACATTGGTCAGCTCTTCAAGACGATCGGCCTCAAGTGTGCTTGTGTCAAAATCATTCGATCTACAGCTCCCACTATACGTATTACTGCTATAATCATTATTCGTCTCACCATGTCTTGTCCATCGTGTGTAACTTAGATCAATTCCATTACAAATTAAATGTGATTCCAAGTCAGTTGCACTAACTAGCCTCCCATAGCAACACTTCAAGCAAGGGCATATAATTTTTTCGGGGTTATCAGCATGCTCAACTGCAAACCTAACAAACTCTTTCACTCCATCCCAATATTCCTGAGTCAAACGATTCGCAGACATCCATTTCCGATCCATACTTTTATTAAGTTGTGTAACCTTTTATAACTTCTGTATAAATTTTGGCAGTGTTCTTCCCAAGTTGAGCCTCCCAATAATTCTACAATACAACACCAACTTACAGGCCACGTTATTTCATATGGATTAAATACCATAACCCCATGATTAATACATTAATATTCTTGCTACATACAAAAAACTAGATTCATTAACTGTACTACAATTATTTGTTTTTCCTAACTTTACTTTCTGATTTATTAAAGCATATGTTACTTTTCAAGTCCTTAACTAGCAAAAGTATTCAACAACATAGACAAAAAAAGAGTTCCAATTATATGTTGCCAACCATCCAAATCAACTATCCATAGCTTTTCATTTACTAAATTATAACTTTGAAAGACAAACCGGCAGCATAACAACTAAAGAACCATAGCATTAACCACTTAGCAAAAATCACCTGACTTGGCTAACTAATACAAAACTTTAACATAAACATAATCAGGAAGCATACCTCAGACAAAGTAGATATCTGATGGGCTAGGACTACAAATTCTGTCAATATGAAACAAGCGCACCAATGACACCTTCATACAAGTGAAGCAACAAGTTAAATGAAGGTCAACCACAAAGTAGTTTGGTGGTGCGTCCACATATGCATGTATGAGTAAGGAAAGATATATATATATATATAGTAAAATAACACTATTATTATAGAAAAAAATTAAAATAAAAACTATAAATCTAAAACATGTAAATTAAAATTAAACGGTCCAAATTCACCCAGAATGATGAGTATTGGGTACTCATACATAATCAAATTACCACTCATGGAGATGCTCTCGGTGGTTCAATTTCTTTTAGCCCAATTAGGAACAGTTTGATACAGAATAGACATAATGGTCAACAAACAAAATCAAGATATATGGATTGTATTAAAAAAAAAAAGCAAGATAATATGGTGGTTGATTGTATAGTATATTTGGGGATCCAGGTTTCGACATTTCTTTAATGAACTAATGAAGTCTTTGCCATCAAGCATTGAAAAGGAAAACAAATTACAATATGGGCAATGACTCATATATGAATTTGACAGAAACAGCCACGAATATGAGAGCGTCAGTGGGACAATATGGGGTTACCTCAAAGCTGGCCGCCGTTCGCTGTTGGGTCTGGGAGGGATTTCGAGTTCCTCTGAGAGAATAGAACTGGGCCTCTTTCACTCCATTCACCGTGACCGTTGACAGGGAGAGACGCTACGAGATCAAGCGATTTCAGGTTGAAGGGGATTTCAGAGGAACAATGCCGTGGCGGAAGAGAAAAGAGTGTAAACTTTCGACGCGTGGTGGCCGAAGAGCTGTGCCAGAACAGAGCTATGGCAGAGGAACAGCTTCAGAGCATGGTGGGAATGAAGACGGCACAATTCTGAGAAAATGCGATATAGGGTTCTCAGAAGAGATTTAAAACAACTTAGTTAGCATTTAACTATTAAACGCTAACTAAATATAATATACATGGCGTTTATTATGTAAACGCCATCTAATATTCATAACTTAGATGGCGTTTATCACATAAACGCCATCTAATAATTTATATTATTTTATTAATTTAGATAGCGCTTTTTTTATAAACGTCATTTAAAGTCTAAAATTAGTTAGCGTTTATCATAAAACGCCAACTTTAGTTTTACATTATGACTGTAGATGGCGTTTAGAAATAAACGCCATCTAAAGTTCCAAAAATAGATGGCGTTTATTTTTTAGACGCCATCTAAAACTGGACTTTAGTTGGCGTTTACAAAATAAACGCCAACTAATACGCTTGGTTTGATTTTTATTGGCATTTTTCTAAATAAACGCCAACTATTCAGCGCCAATAAATCATAAATCTGGCGTAGTGGATGTTATCCAATATCTCAACCCATCAGTAACCGAACGAATGCTAGTGATGAAGCTAGTGAAAAAGGGTGGATGGCCGCGTGCCCCTGCCCGGGGGTGGTGGGACAAATGGGTTGCCAAAGTGTTCTAAGAGGGAGTATTTATTTTAATGGTATTTGAAATACATAAGAGATGAAAAAGAATCTCATAGTTGTCTTAGATGCTATTATTAATTTTATTTCATTGAATTTTGATTTGATGGTTTATTTTAGTAATATATTTGGCATGCTATGGTACAATGTGTTATAAACATTAAGTGATTTTTAAATAAAGGCTGAAAGGACAATAGGTGATTGTCCTATATTAATAACGAAAGCATATGAGATTTATGTGGTTGCACCATGATGAATTATAATAAATGCATTAACGATCTAAACTGCCCATTATAACCAACCTTAGCCTTTATTTTTTATTGTAAACATATTTTTAGAGAATTAAACTTTTAAAATATAAATCATTTTATAAAGTTTATGCATCATTTAATATTTGCTTTTCATTTTTACTCCTCTTGAAAATATCCAAGAGTTATAATAGAGAGATATATTTAAGATGAGTTATAATTTAATGAAGGTAATTTTGAAAAGTTAGAGTAATTTTTTAAAATATCAAGATTTTTAACTAATTTTTTAAATATGTATAGAGTAGGTAAATATGATTTATAATAAGAAATAGAAGAATATTTTAGATAGTTAAAAGATCGAATCAACTTGAAATGATTACATTCTTATTATTCCATTTATTAGAGGACCTGTAGACCTATAAAATGAGTGCTCATTAATATTATTTGGGATTCCTCAGCATTAAGGGTGGAAATAAGTCATGTCAGGCTAGGCTTTAGCTAAACAGGTCAGGCATATATTATAGGCTTAAAGCCTAAGCCTAGCTTGTAAACCTATATAAGGCTTTTTTTTTAGGCTCAGGCCTGAGCCTTATAAAGGCCTAACCTAGCTTAAAGCCTATTTAAAAGTCTACTAAGTAGTATGCTTTTAAGTGGGCTTTAAAATCTAGATTTTGAAGGCTTTTAATAGGTTTTAAGCCTATTAAAGCCTACATCATTAAACATAAATATCAATAAAAAAATTTCATACATTATTGCCTAAAAACACAATAGTAAATTTGACAGGTACATAAATTCAAATACACTCAAACTAAACCAATCCAACATTTAACATCCAATGAAAATTTATAGAAGTACATTAGTCTTTCTTCCTAGCAATGTAGCATCAATAATTAAGTCTTCTATTTGATCTCCTCGTTAATGCACATAGAATGATAAAATATAAACACATATAAGTTGATTGGGAACTTAACGATTCAATATGAGAACTTGGATATGATGTAAAATTGTGGGAAAACATATTTAGTAATGATGGATATCTGATGGTTAAAATATATCCAATAATGATAGACACTTGAAAGTTATATCATTATGGATGCAATATTTTCAGTAGAAAATTAAATTGACCCTCTTAGTTTCCAAATAAGGTCCAAGTAGTAGCTTCAAAATTTTTCCAACAAGATGCTTAAATTATAAATAATCAAATATTATGTACTGTAAGAACTATTAAAATTTTTTCAATAGGGTGTCTAAAAAATCAATAAACTACTAAGTTTGCATTCATAAACCAAGCATAGACTTCCCTAAAAATTTTATGGACTGTAAGAACTATGAAATGTTTGATGCAAATTAATCATATTCCTCTTCTAAAGAAAAATTTTAAGAGAGTGGAATATATAAACCAAGCATAGTTTTCTTTTTATCTTTTTTGGCTACAATAATATATGAACTCTTAATGTCTTGTGTTATATATATATACATAATAATATATTTAATATAATATATATTACACTATAGAATATATGATATATAATATATATATATATATATAATATATTATATAAAATAGGCTTCCTTAACAGGTTTTAGGCCAGACCTTATATAAACAGGTCTGGCCTTTTTACTCAAATAGGCCTAATTTTAGGTTTGAGTCTGATCTTTTTGGCTAAACAGGCTAGGCCAAACTAGGCCTAAAACAAGTCAGGCCGCAGGCTGCTGATAGGCCCCTGGCCCATTTCCACCCTACTCAGCATGAGATCTAAGATTGTAAGATTATGGTGAATTTCTGGAAAAAAAATTACTATCATAGAGACAGCGGCTGTTGTCATAAATTGAGAGGTCAAGGTATCTCAAACCTGTATAATTCTATTTTTTTGTTATATTGAGCAAATCCAGATAAAACAAGAAAAAGTAAAATTTTGTGTCACTTCAAATTTTCAGATCTAGTATTTTCTAAAGATGGTTGCAAAAAGAAGCAAAATTCTATACATCACCAAATGAAGAATATATAAATTGATATTAGTGTGTGAAAAGGTGAAAAATAAGTTGCTATTTTTTTACTGTAGAATATTATTTCCTCCTATATGATAATTTTATGATAAGAAAAGTACTTGAAAAATAAAGTATTACATTTCTGTTTTTTTTTTTCAGCTAACATAAGGAATTACATTTCACACTGAGAATTTTTAGGGAATGCATCCTTAAGCAAGAAGAAGAACCAAGTCATTCCTAGGAATCGTAAATCAATATTGTAGTGACTAGAAACTATTCTCTTTCTCTCTCGTCCTTCTTGTAAGAAACTTTATAATATTTAATGAGATTTTTCTTATTTTGTCATCATTATTTACTTCTTTTCATAAATTATTATTAGACTATTTGGATGAAAGAGTCACTTTTAATTGGTTAAACGGTATTTAATATAAATTACATTAGTATATTAAATAGGGGTAAAAAAAGAATAATTTTTTTTTAGGATTTTAAGAAGATAATTAATTTTCTTAATCTATGTAAAATAATTGGAAGTTCCTTATAAAAAAAGGATCGCGAAATAAGTAAATTGCATCATCAGTTATCAAAAGGTGTATACTGAATACCTTCTCTATAAACCACAAATATTATATATATATATATATATATATTTGTGTAATAAATGTGATGTGCCCTGAATAATCAGTTTTCTAACGATTTGTTTGTATGTGGACTAGAGATGCGTAACGCGCTAGTTATATGAATATGAATGTATGTTTAGTTTATTATATACCCTGCCTATCTCAATTCTAATCATTTGAAGCTAAGGTAGGTATCCTTAGCACTCCTCTTTTCTGGACTAACGATAGCCTAATATGCAAATGATGTCCCACAGGAGAATTCACCATGAGACAGAGGAACGGATACTTACAAACTCAATATGGTCTGCAGAAATTCTTCGATTCTTTGAATCTCTCTGGAACCTGAAACTCTCAAAGAAAATAATTACATTTACCGTGAAGATCATACAAGCTAATCCGATCTCCCCCTTCTGCTACAATCAACTAGAATCACTGAATCACATCTTCCTTGAATGCCCTTTCGCTAAAGCACATGGCCGGTTTGCTTCTCCAGTTATGCTTAAGACAGATAGACTGCTGAATCGGAGCTTCGCCGTTTAGCCTGAAAGATAGATGCTTCCAGATTTCCTTGTCACCTGGTCGGAGGGCATGCAGGAAGAAGATGCTCCATCGATCTATGTCACCCATTGAATGTTACTCCTTGCATCTTTTTTCAGCCTAGTCTTTTGTTATTTTAGACCCATCATCGGGCCAAAAAAAAGAGAAAAATTATTTGAAGCTTTGGTATGATCCTGGCCTTGCTTCTTGTGGTTAACTATCAAAATTGGCAGTAATGGCTATAATATCTTATTTTGCCCAAGGATGGACCTATCATGTCATCCTAAATTGCAGTGGCAGATACCGGAAGTTCTACAGGCTTTCTATATCATGCTCTGTGTCAGAGGAGGGGGAGACGCATTCATAGATGATGAGAAGCTCTAGAAGGGGTAAGAGATTTTCCCATCTTTCAATCATTTCGTGGAATAATTTGAGGGCCGATTTGTTGATGGGGTATATATATAGAGAATTTCAGAAAGTCACTGGGAGACGACTAGCGTCTCCAAAGCAGGCAACCCTTTATTCTCATGTTGTCTCTTAATTTTTGCTTGGTTATGTTGAGTGGCTGAATGATGTTTGGTATTGCTCTTGTTATGTTTCTGTTCAATGGAATAATCTTTAGTGGTATTAGAAGAATAGTTGCATTAATTGCATTGTCTGTGTTAGCATCATAGCCAAGTTATCTGCAGAGATGTTTGGTTTATGTCTAGGAGTTTCACCAAAGGTGTAATTGCTTATGAAATACTCCCTCTGATTCCTATTATAGGGTGTTATTTAAAAAATTTGTTTAGTTCAAAATATAAGATATTAAGTAATAAATTTAATTTTAGTCTCAATTTTACCCCTATTGAATGCTTTCATTACAAGTCTCAATTAACTTCTCTCTCCTCCTACCATCATTATTAATTTAATGTATTTTTATTCTCTCCTTAAGGGTAAAATGAGAATGTCAAAAATTTTTTTCATCAATTTTAGATTGTAACCAATTTTTCTTAATCCACGTGCGGTAGTTAAAAACATCTTATAATAGGGACCGGAGGAAGTAGGTTGCTGTTCCCAGATTGGGTCATATTTAAAATACCGTTAAAATACAAGAATTAAGAAGGATATATATACTCCCTCCATTTCACAATATAGGGTGTGAGACCCATTTTCTTTGATCTATAATATAAGGTGTAGGAACTTAAATAGAAAAATTTACCCTTACTATATTTAATTGTGTAAGTTGATTTTTTCTCTTTCTCTTATACTTGTAAATCACATAAGTAATTACTTGATTAAATTATTTTAATATTCCCTCAATAAATAGTGGTAAATTTGAAACTTTTGGTATATTTAATGATATTTTTTAACTTTTTTTAATGGGTATGAAAATGGATCACACACCTTATACTGTGGACTGGAGGAAATATATATATAGTGATGCCTCAAAATTTTAGTTTAGGGGTTGAAATAAAGCAATGGCTCCATTTTGAAGCTGCTTTTTTTCCCCTAATTATTATTTTCTTTTATCAACTCCGCCTAATTATTTGTTACAACTCATTAATTCAAATGCGCAACTTGTGTAAGGAGCATCGAAATTAACAAACGGGCGTGTTGGTCCTGTTAGAGATGACATGGATACAAATACTGTGATACTGCAAAAATTCTATAGTTTAGGATAAATTTGTAATATAACATCATATTCATGTCCAACAAATATTAATTGGACATGGCAATATGGCTCCTCTCTCACAAATCAAGTGTCATATATTTTAGGCTAATAAAAGTTACTAATCAAATCATCCATAGATGAAATTAAAAGCGTGTACCCTAAATTCAAAAAAATATAGCATCATATCTAACACATTTCACGTAGCAACTGCTTCTTTTTGAATTATCATCTTTTTTTTTTCTTTTTTTGTCAAAGGAAATGAACTACAGTTATTGATCACCAATATTCCTTAATGTTCTGCATGTGTACCAGACCAAGAAATTCTGAATGATATAAAATCAGAAAGATGCTGAGCCCTCTGTTCTTTCACCTTCCACCACCACTAGGCCAAGTAAAGAGACACAAATAAAAAGCGTTGAGAACACTGAAAGACTTTCTGTCCAAGAGGTTTCGTTCTTGTTATATCAGCAACTCTACAGCAATAGCACCACGAAAACAACCTTAGATTACCCTTCCAATTTCATATTGAAATAAGAAATTTCAAGAGAAATCGATCAATGGATAAGGGTCTACAATGATGCAGGTGGCGAAAAATAAATAAATAAAAACTTGTTGAAAGTAGATGAACTGGAAGAGAAACACGGAGCTAACAAGAACCATATCACGTTATAAAAAGTCCAAAAACCATTGGTTATTAATCATCAATTTTTTCCCCTTTTGGTGCTTTAATTAAATTATGTACAGTACACCCAATGAAAACCTGGCCTTGGTTCTTGTTTCTCCGTGATTGTGTTTGATATAATTGTTAATTAATCTATTCAATCTCATCTCTAAACTTATTAAATCAACTTTTCACATTGACACGTGAAATTTATATTCTAATAATTATTAACTTTATGTTGGCCAAAAGGTTATTAGATTTACGAATATTGAATACATTATGCCAATATATTCCAAAGAAATTGAATTTGTAGGCCCAAGAAAAAGAGTAGAGCCAATAGAAAGTAATAGACCGCAAAAGACTAAAAAAAGAAAAATCCCACTTTCCCAATGCTTCTCTGGAACAGGGAAACACAGCTAAGCTTCGTCGGAGTCGATTCGCCCGACCTTCAATTATTACAGCAAATTGCAAGTCCACCTTTCAGCCTTCGCATTCCCGTGATGCCTCCACTGGCTTAATCCTACGCCTCGTGGGAATCGAAGCTACGCACGGCATTGCCATCATGGCACCGGGAGCTGGATCCTCTTCCGTCACTTACAGATGGACTTACGACGTGTTCCTTAGTTTTCGAGGCGAAGGTACTCGCTTGAATTTCGTGGGCCATCTCTACGAATCTCTGCGTCAGAGTGGAATTTATGCCTTCATTGATGATGAATCCCTCCAGACAGGGGAAGAAATCACTCCGTCTCTTTTCAAAGCCATCCAAGAATCCTGGATAGCTATCCGAAAACTATGCATCCTCAACATTCTGTATGGATGAACTTGCCAAGATTATTGAGTGCTTCAAAGAACAAGGTCGGTTGGTGTATCCAGTGTTTTATTACGTGGATCCATCAGAGATGCGACATCAGAGAGGAAGTTATCGAGAAGCATTGGCTCTCCTGCAGAAAAGATTGCAGGACAATGAGAAGCTGCAAAAGTGGAGGTTGGCTTTGTCTCAAGCTGCTAATTTGTCAGGCTGGCATCTTCAACCCAAGTAACTCCTCATTTTTTTTTATTTTTTTATTTTTTGCCTCCCATTTTCCTTTTAATTTATTTGGATGGTAATTTTTATATTTATATTTAATGAAATCAGCAAATGCACAATTAAATTACAATCAATTACATGATATAGATGTCAAAAATTATTTAGTTTTTAGAGTCAAAATTCCAAGATGAAAATAGACACTATGGGCCTGTTTAATTCTATTTTTGTTGCATTTATTATTCAACCTTGTAAATTCATTCTGGAGAAGGTTATTTCTTAAGATACGTCTTCAAAAAACCGTAGCAACACTTGTTTTTAAGTTTTTCTTATAATTTCTTAAAAAAAACCCCAAAAAAGTGTAAAACCTAAGCAAACAAGCACCCTATTTTCGAATATGCAGAGCAACAATGTTTAATAAACAAGAACACTATTGATTTACGTAATTATTTTAATGACTATATATGTGTAAGTCATTAATTATATTTATCATTCATGAATATAATACTTTTTCTGATAAATGTGATTGAATTTAAAATTATGCTATTTTTAAATTTTAATTATTTTACAAAACTTGCATATTTAATTATTTATATTATGAATGAGATTCTTTCATTAAAATTTTTATATGTGAGAAAAAGAAAAGTGACGGAGTTAACCCACATCAATATTGTTAGTTTGACTAAGGATTATTTTCTTATGGGCATGATTGCAAAAGAACAAGAGTTCATTAGGAGGATCACCTGTGAAGTCTCCACTAAGATCAATCACACTCCTTTACATGTCACCAATTACCCAGTTGGACTTGTGTCTCGGGTACATGAAGTACCCTCCCTTCCAGATCTTTGGTCTAATGAGGAGGTCAAAATGGTAGGAGTTTGTGGAACTGGTGGAATAGGTAAATCAACAATTGCAAGAGCTATGTATAACTTGATTGCTGATCATTTTGAAGGCTTATGTTTTCTTGTAAAAAAAGAGTCTAAAATGCCAAATGGTTTGTCACATCTTCAAGAGACATTACTCCGTAAGTTAGTCATGGAGAAGGATCTCAAATTAGGTCTTTTTTATGAAGGAATACCAATAATAAAACATAGGCTTAGCCAAAAGAAAATTCTATTGATTCTTGATGACGTTGACAAAATGGAATAGTTAGAAGCACTAGCTGGAAGTTGTGATTGGTTTGGTCTTGGAAGTAGAATCATTATCACGACAAGGAATAAACAGTTGTTTGTAAGTCATGATGTTAAAAGCGTTTATGATGTCAGGGAATTAAATGAAAAGGAATCTCTTCAATTGCTTAATTGGTATGCCTTTAAAAGGGAGAATGTGGATTCCAGCTTCATAGAGGTTTCTAACTGTGCTATACTATATTCCTGTGGCTTTCCATTGGCTTTAGAAGTGATTGGTTCTAACTTACGTGGTAAAGGAGTTCATCAATGGCATTTTGTATTGGATCAATTTAAAAGAATTCCAGAAGAAAGAGTTATGGAAGCCCTCAAATATAGCTACAATGCCTTAACGGAGGTCGAGAAAAAAATTTTCCTAGACTTGGCTTGCTTCTTCAAAGGTCAGAAATTGGAAGGTGTCAAGGGTATGTTGTTATGTTTACATGGAATCCAACCAGAATATGCTATTGAAGTCTTGACTGATAAATCCCTCATAAAATTGAAAGAGATTGTGTGAAAATGCATAACTTGATCAAAGATATGGATAAAGAGATATTCGACAAGAATCAACAAATGAGCCCGGTGAACGGAGTAGGCTATGGTTCTATCAAGATATTCTTCATGTTTTAAAACAAAACACAGTAAGATCACCAAAATGTGTGGTCCTTTCTTCTTTAAAACTTGCCGTATAATATTTATTTATCTAAAATTTGAAGTTTACTGTGTGCTGTTCATTTTGAAAGGGAACTAAAAAAGTTGAAGCCATAATCCTAAACTTACCTGAAGGTAATGAAGAACAAGTACAGTGGAGCAGAAAGGCACTTAAGAAGATGACGAACCTCAAAATGCTTGTGATAAAAAATGCAAGCTTTTCTAAATGCCCCAAATATCTCCCAAATAGTTTAAGGTGGTGGGAATGGAAGGGTTATCCTTTCAGACTTTTACCATATAATATTTGCTCAATAGAACTTGTCCTACGGTTATTTTGAATTGCTCCAACCATTTGCAAAGGTAGGTGTTGCTAACACTTGTTAATTTTAGCATGGTTTCGTTGCCTAATTTTTAAGCAAATTTTGTCTTTGTTTTTTAGACGTTCTACAATTTATGTTGAATGAATTTTAGAATTGCAAATTTCTTCGACAAATGCAGACTTATCTGGAGTTTCTAATTTATTAGAATTGTGGCTTGATGATTGCACAAATTTTATTGACATTCATGATTCAGTTGGATTTTTAAATAAAATTAGAGAGCCATGCGATGTGAAAACTTGACGATTTTGCCACCTGGCCTTAGGTTGACGTCTCTTGAACATCTCAACCTCTTTGGTTGTTCAAGTCTTCAAAGTTTCGCAGAGATATTAGTCAAGATGAATAGTATGCAGACACTTGATTTAGATAGGACAGCCATTACTGAATTGCCATATTCAATTCGCAATCTTGTTGGACTTGAATTCTTAAACATGGAGGAGCGTCCTAATATTGGGGGGCTACCAGCTAGCATTTGTATGTTGCCAAACCTTTAGGCACTAAATGCAAATTTTTGTAAAGGAATGATGCATTTTAATATGTGTGAAGGTGGAGAAGAAGCAAGCTTAGATTGCTATGGATTGTCTTTGAAATTGAAACACTTTTGTTTCTCAAATTGCAATTTATCAAATGACTTCCTTGCTCTGTCTCCCTTACTTCACTAATATGATACGTTTAGATCTAAGTTTTAATAATTTCACAATCCTTCCAGCATGCATCAAAGAATGCTACCCTCTGAGATATCTCTTACTGGATAATTGCAAGCAACTTCGACATTTTATGGGGATGCCATGAAACTTGGAAAAATTCAGTGCCATATGTTGCATATCATTGACTAAGTCATCCAAAAGCAAAGTGTTGAACCAGGTCTCTCTTTCTCTCTCTCTCTCTCTCTCTATATATATATATAGTTATCTCCTTTTCTTTCCCAGTTTTTATTTATCAATTTTATTTGTAATTTGCAACTGGTAGGCACTAAACTTGCAAGCTGGGAAAAGAAACTTTGTTTTGATTGGAGAAAAGTTCCCAGAAAAGCTCGACAATTATAGTTGGTAAGGCTTTGTGTCTTTTTGGGTTCGTGGTGTGTTCCCAATGATTTTTCTATGGATCTTGGTTAAGTATGTTCAGGATTTTCTCTCCAATTGTACATTCCTAGTGCACTTCAATGATACCAAGCTAGATATTTCTTCTGAGTGGCTTTTGCTATCAACAATTATGATTGGTCATTTATATATATGTGATCTGCAAAGCATAATTCACAAGGCTGAACTCCCCCTTGTATATAAATGGAATAATGTGAAGGTTTCCATAAGGAGCAATACACATGACATAAAAAGTGAAAGGGAAATTCATTTTGCAGTTCATGTATACAAGCAAAGATATGACTCGGAAAACATCCGATTCATGAACCCTAGAACATATGTTGATTGCAACTCGTTGCAAAAAGTACATCCACTACAAGATTGGGAAGAACTTGATGATGACATGCATGATCAGGGTATTTTCTAATTCTTTCTTTCTCTGATTAGTTACCGTTATTCTTTCTCATGTGAAAACATATACCTTGATTAGTTACTGTGGCAAAAAGTACAACCACAAGATTGAAAAGAACTTGAAGATGATATGAATAAGTATTCAAATTCAATGAAATCCAGTGTTAAGAACATCCTGAGTTATTAAAGTTTTTTTTTCTTCCTCATTCTTCATGCATTACCACTGAATTTAGTTAAAATTATATATTTTTTTAATTATTTTAAAAATGTGTTTTTTTTAAAACAAATTATTTTAATTTTTTAAGTAATTTCAAATTTTATATTGAAATATTATATATATTTATCTCTAATGTATTTGTATGAAGTCTCATTCATCAACAGATATATCAATACCTCAAGAAAGATTAGTTTTTTAGGATTAAAGAACGATATTATATTCAAATTGAAAGGATCACTGCTGATGTCTCTAAAATGTTTAGAATGTTTCCTTTACCTATTATTGATACCAATGGCTATTCAGTTCGGATTGGATCACGGGTACAAGAAGCTATGTCACTTCTAGATGTTGGGTCTAAAGAGGCAGTCAAAATGGTAGGAATTTGTGGAACAGGTGGAATAGGTTAATCAACAATTGCAAAAGCTGTATGTAACTCTGTTGCTCATCATTTTGAAGATTTATGGTTTTTTTTCTTGTGACAATTTAATTTGTCTGATCTTGAAGAACAGCCACTTGAAGAAATAGTCAGGGGCAGTATTGGCTTCACATTGGATGATTTCCATAATTTAATAATGCAACACTGGTTCGGACAAAAGAAGATTCTTGTAATTCTTGATCATGTTGACAAATTGGATCAGTTAGGAGCACTTGTTGGATTGAGATGTGATGGGTTTGGTGGTGGAAGCAAAATCATTATTACGACAAGGAATAAAGAGATGTTAGTAAAACTTGGGATTGAACGAATATATGACGTGAGGAAATTAAGTGATGATGAGGCTCTTCAATTGTTTAGCTGGAATGCTTTTAAGAAGAAGAAAGTGGGTTATGGTTTTGCGGACGTTTCAAAACATGCAATAAGTTATGCAGGTGGCCTTCCATTAGCTATGGTGGCGATGGGCTGTTACTTAAGGGGTAAAACAGTAGATGAATGGAATTCTGCACTATATTAGATGGAAAACGACCCAATGCAGATGCTTTCATGCTTCAAGAGACTTGGTCCGATGTTGGGGCAAAGGGGCTCAAGGAGTTGGGTTTTTTGAAAGAGAAAGAACCTCAATCTTCTATTGATTCATCGACGGAGAAGGTTACTTGTAAGAGAAAGAGGGAAGATACTGAAAGCTAAAAGACACAATTGTTGAGGGAAAGAAGTACCATGCATACGTCAAACATGAGCTACAATCCATGAAGGAAACCTAATATCAACTATCAGAATTCAGTTGTCAACATTGGGAGAAAAGTTTGTTAAACATGCAGGTATTCCTTGTTTCCCCCCTTGTCTTGTTTATTCATATTACTGTTCTGTACATTTTGGATCTTGATCTTGTTTATGCATGCACATGCCCTCTACTTTGTTGTTTACGAAGGATGAAAGAGTTTCAGTATTGCTTAACTTTTTCATCTCTCCTTAGAGTGACGTGACGCACACGCTAAACATGTCAGCACGAGCAAACATAATTAAAGAACTTTTTTTTTTCAAAAAAAAAAAAAAAGAGTGCCAGATTTGGTTTTAACTTTCAATGAAGTTATTGATATTATATATATCTATAGGGCCTAATCGATTGATGAAATTTGGTTTTAACTTTCAATGTAGTTATTGATATCATATCTCTAGTCAATGTCCTGACTGTCTAATGATTTTGCAGGATATATAAAGATAATGCCAGATTTGGACTCGGTGGGATTAAGTCTATCTTGCATTAATTACGACTTTTTGAGTGAAGGCTTGTTGTTGGCTTGAGATATGTTTTATTCTCTCATGTAGAAAGAGGTTATGAGGAGTGCAAGAGAAATTGAAGCACTGGTAGCAATACAATACTCAACCCATATAATTTTATATTGTTCAAATGAAAAAACCATGAGATTTATCAGATCTGCAAATCTATCACTTTTGGTGCAGGCTTTCAAATTGCAATTGATCAGATGACTCTCTTGCTCCGTCTTTCATACTTTCCTAATATAATACGTTTAGATCTAAGTTTTAGTACTCTCACAGTCCTTCCAGCATGCATCAAAGATTGTAACCATTTGAGATATCTTTTGTTGGATAATTGCAAGCAGCTTCAACATATTGTGGGGATGCCACCAAACTTGGAAAAGTTCAGTGCCATATGCTGAAAAGGATTGAAGAGTAAAAGGGAAATTTATTTGGCAGTTCATGTACACAAGCAAGAACGTGATTTCAAAAGTATCAATTAGGTATTCTTTTGTCCTTCCTCTTTCAGTGTGCGCTACGATTGATATTCCTTTCTGTTTTATATGCTCTGCATATGGCAGTTTTAATTAATTTAAAGCACGCATAATATGACTCCACTATATTTGCTTTATCAGTTTATGTCTTTTGCAGTTTATAGCAGGATTAGCTTGGAAATATAATGATGATGATGATATAATATGTAGCAAGTTGCACTATTTATAAATTATAAATAATATAAATTGATTCATTCTTTAATTTTCATATTATACACACAAAAAAATGCGTTTATCTCAACTCTATATATAAATATATTCAACAATATTGCTTTCTCTTGGAGCTTCTTGGTGACAATATTTTGATCAAACCGGAATGTTTTGGATTTGAGCGGTGCTCGGGAAAACTATATTCAACCATCAATTACTATGTGCCATTATGAAGTTACCTCTTGAATTAATTTTTTTGCTTACTATTTAAATTTATTATTGATTATTGATGTTTGATTTTACTAATTAAATATACTTAAGATTTAATTCAAAACTATTGATAAAATTTATCATAGATTTAACTTATTATTGATTATTCATGTTACATTTTGTTTAAAAAATGAAAAATTGTACCATTTAAAAATTAACTTTTTATAAAAAAAAATAACATGACCTATCAGAAGATGCCCAGCCTCGGCAATAACAAATGACCATAGCCATTACTTTGAGGCCTTAAAATTTAAAAAATGGAGTTCGTTCAGCGACGTTTTCTCCGTGTTTTCACTTTTCCCCACCTTCCTCACTTTACCTTTTGTAAAGAGGAAAGACTACGAATATGAGGATTTCACCCAAAAAAAAAAAAAAAGTGAATATGAGGAGTCTTCAATTATAAAAAAAATGAATATGAGGACCGAATAAAGTTATATATATCCATCTTTTCTCCTCAAAAGATTCTTTTCGTCACACTTTTATCTCCTTTTTCACATTCTCCCCCCTCCTCCTCCTCCGGGGGCCCGTTCTCTTTCTCTCTTTTTTCTTTCGGCTCCGCCTTAAGATAACTTGAACTTCTTTTTTATCTTTATGTTGCACAATGTTTCAGAAAAACAACTTTTATAGAATATATTTTATTACCTAAATACGCATAAGGCGTATTTTTAAAGAATTATGTGAAATCTTTTTTTTTTTTTGCCGTAATATGCTTTGTTATTTGATAACTTACAGACTCACTTCCATCTTTTTTACTCTATAAAATTAAAAATCTAGTGTTTTGAGTTATTGAATTGAAAGAGTAGCGTAATAAAATGCAATTTTACTCTATAAAATTATTTTATTCAATTAAATTAAACTGTAATGTTACTTTTTGTTTAAGAAAATAAAAAGTTGCATCACGTAAAAAAATTTAAAAGAAAAAAGGTGTAATTTTTTTTGGTAAAATTTAATTTAATATGACCAATCAAAATATGCTCATCCTCAGCAAAAAGATTAAATGTAGTGATCACTTTCGGTCCTTAAAGTTTTGAAAATATGAAAAGATATAGGACCCCATAATACTGTAATCAGCTACCCGCTGTCCGAAAATGAAAAGGCAACAAAAACTTTTATTTTATAAATTGTGAGAAATTGAATTTATAGCCAAAGAAAATTACTATAACCCATTAATTTAAAAAGACGACAATACTGAAGAAAGAGTCAGAAATCAATTTCGTTCGGACATGTTTCCTCCGAGTTTTCCGTTTCACTTTCCCCCCACCTTCCTCTTGCCTTTCTATTTAATAAGTGAATATGAGAAAAAGCTTCCTGGAAAGACCTTGACCTCGTAAACTATGAATAGGGATGGGACCGGATAAGTTTATCTTGACATTATTTATAATGTTTTTAAATTTTTCTTTATACAATATAATCAATATTATATTAATTTTGTTGAAGTTTAAAATTTCATGTAAAATTTTCTTATTTGTTGAAATATGAATGATAAGTAGTCCTCAATTTTTTAAAAATTATAGTCATTGAAACAAAAATTATTTTCCTCACGCTGTTTTCTCCGTTTCACGTTTCACATGTTCCTTTTTTTTTTTGCAACGCCTTAAAATCAAGGAAATATATATATGGACATTAAAAAAAATAATAATAGACGAAGCTTCGTGGTGCTATATTCGCAAGACCTACAATTATTGAACTGCGCTTCAACCCTTCACTCCTCCAGTCCTGAAAGCTCTCATTGCTTAATTTCACACTTCTGCCAATTTTAAGATCTCCGGCTCTGCTAAGATATTAGCTGCGAACACCGTTGTTATCATGTCAGACCAATTAGCATCCTTTTCTATCACTTACAGATGGAAGTACGACGTGTTCCTTAGCTTCCACGGAAAAGATACTCGCTTAGGTTTCATCGGCTATCTCCGTGAATCATTTCGTCAACGAGGAATTCATGTCTTTATTGATGATGAATTCATCAGAACAGGAGAAGAAATTACACCAGCACTCCTCGAGGCCATAGAAGGATCCAGAATAGCTATCATAGTCTTCTCCAAAAATTATGCCAACTCCACGTTTTGTCTGCAAGAACTTGAAAAGATTCTGGCGTGCTTCAAAGGGGAAGGTCGGTTGATATATCCAGTATTTTATTATGTGGATCCATCAGAGCTGCGACGTCCAAGAGGAAGCTATGCCGAAGCATTGGCTCGACTTGATGAACGATTCAAAGACAACAAGCAAAAGGTGAAAAAATGGAGGTTGGCTTTGTCTGAAGTAGCTAACCTCAAGGGCTGTCATCTCCAACCCAAGTACATACATATCTTCACTCTCCTGCTTTTTTACTTTTCCTTTTTATTATTTGGGGGTTATTTTTCAGACTTACATCTAGCAAAATGGCCAAATTAGTAGCAGTTCATTGCAACCTCTTTTATTGGGGTACAGTTAATTACAATTTTGATCTTAGTATACAAAATGCATATATTTTAAAGTCCAAGATGAAAATGAAGGTTTCGGCCTGTTTAGTTCCATTTTTGTCGCGTTTACAATTTTTTTTTTTGAAACAACGGTGATTTTTACTTTGAAAAGCCGTTGCAAAAGGTGATTTTATTTTATTTTTCCTTAAAAAAGAGACTGTAACCATGTATGCCCTATACTTCCCGTTATGCAGAGGTGCCATATTCATTTAACTAGTCTAGAACCCTCTTAATTCATGTAGTTGTATTAATAACTATTTGTTTATGTTGAAAATTATTTTAATAACTATATGGTATGATCTCCTGAAATATAACTCAAATAACACGCATAGGCAATGGGAATGATTGTAATATCTTGATGATCACAAATGAGGGAGTACAATATAAGTGCATGACACCATAGCTCATACTCACAGCAGAAGGATTAAAGAACAGAATTCTCAGAAAAGAAGCACGTAAGAAGGAGAAAAATATCACAGAGGGAAAGGTAAGAATAACTAACAAGAAAGTATTCACAATAATCATTCACACCCTTTATTTCTTCTAAACTCTGCCACGTCATTAGCTATAGTACCTAAATCTGTTATCACATGACCCATGTTTCCCATTCCTTCATCACATTATACCCCTCTATAACTATACGTATCTTCTATAATACATTTCATGTTTTTCTAATAATTGGGATTGACTTAAAAATTATGCTGTTTTAAACGTTTTATAATTTCACAACACTTGATATTTAATTGTTTTTGGGAGGAATGAAACTATTTCTTATGCGGAGGAACATGGAAGGCGATCGAGTTCTTATTTCTAAAACTGCCCTATCATAAATTTTAGTTTGTCTAAAAGTGAGCTTCTTATACATTGGTCAGGATTGCAAAAGAACAAGAGTATATTACAAAGATCATTAGTGAGGTCTCTGCCAGGATTAATCATAAGCCTTTACACGTTGCACATTATCCAGTTGGACTTGTGTCTCGAGTGAAAGAAGTAATCTCACTTTTAGATCTTTGGTCTACTGAGGAAACTAAAATGGTAGGAATTTGGGGAATTGGAGGAATAGGTAAATCAACAATTGCAAGGGCTGTGTATAATTTGATTGCTGATCATTTTGAAGGCATATGTTTTCTCTCAAATGTAAGAAAAGAGTCTAACATGTCAAATGGTTTGTCACATCTTCAAGAGAAGTTACTCCGTAAATTAGTCATGGAGAAGGATCTCAAATTGGATGATTTTCATGAAGGAATACCAATAATAGAACACAGGCTTAGTAAGAAGAAGATTCTTTTGATTCTTGATGATGTTGAAAAATTGGAGCAATTACGAGCACTGGCAGGAAGACGTGATTGGTTTGGTCTTGGAAGCAGAATCATCATTACAACAAGGAATAAACGGTTACTAATAAGTCATGGGGTTAAAACAATATATGATGTCAAGGAATTAAATGATGAGGAAGCTCTTGAATTGATAAGCAAGAATGCCTCTAAAAAGGGCAATACAGATTCTGATTATATTGATGTTCTAGCTCGTGCAACACACTATTCATGTGGCCTGCCACTAGCTTTGGAAGTGATTGGTTCAAATTTGTGTGATAAAAGTGTTGATGATTGGAGTTCTGCATTAGATGAATATGAAAGAATACCTAATGAAGAAATCTTTGAAGTACTTAAATTAAGCTATCATGCTTTGGAAGAATTAGAAAAGGAAGTTTTTCTTGACTTGGCTTGTTTCTTCAATGGTGAAAATTTAGAAGTTGTAAAAAATATGTTGTTCATCATTCGTGGATTTGATCCAAAATATGCTATTGGTGTGCTAGTTGACAAATCTCTCACAAAGATTCAAGAAGATCGTGTCATAATGCATGACTTAATAGAAGACATGGGAAAAGAAATTGTCAGGCAACAATCACCAAAAGTGTTTGGTCAACGCGATAGGCTATGGTTCTATGAGGACTTTCTCCATGTCTTACAAACAAGCACAGTAAGAGCACAATGCACATGACTTTCTTTTTTACCCCTTTTAATTCTTGGCTTTTGTATATCTAAAAATTGACATTTAATTATTATGTGATTTTCATTTTGTAGGGAACTGACAAAATTGAAGTCATAATTATAGACATGCCCAAAGATAAGGAAATTCAATGGAGTGGAAACGCATTCAAGAAAATGAAGAATCTCAAAGTGCTTGTGATTAAGAATGCAAACTTTTCCCAAGAGCTAGAATATCTCCCAAATAGCTTATGTGTGCTAGAATTGAAGGGGTACCCTGGCAAAATTTTTCCGTCTAATTTCCATTCAATGAAACTTGTCCATCTTGACTTATCTTGCAGTAGTATTGAATCACTCCCATCATTTAATAAGGTATGTTTATTTATATAAGTACTAGCTAGCTATTAGAACTACTGTTTCTTAGTCATTTTTTGTTTTTAAATTATTGTTTTTGTTTTGCAGAATTTTAAGAGTTTATGTCGCATGAATTTTAGAAGTTGTAAATTCCTAGAAGAAATACCAGACATGTCAGGAGTTTCTAATTTAATAGAATTGCGGCTTGACGGTTGTGTCAATTTAACTAAAATTCATGATTCAGTTGGATTGTTAGATAAACTCAAAGAATGGAGTGTCATGCGATGCAAAAACTTGAGGACTCTACCTTCTCATATTAAGTTGCCATCTCTTGAACATCTAAATCTCTTTGGCTGTTCTAGTCTTAAATGTTTTCCAGAAATAATGGACAAGATGGAGAAGTTGAGAACACTTGATCTAGACAGAACGGCTATTACAGGATTGCCATCCTCAATTCACAATCTCATTGGGCTTGAAATCTTAAACATGGAGGAGTGTCCTGGTCTTAAGGAGCTACCAGCTGGCATTTATATGTTGCCAAAACTTTGGTCATTGACAGCAAATTTTTGTACAGGGATGAAGCATTTTAATATGTGTGGAGTCGGTGAAGAAGCAAGCTTAGACTACTACTCACCAAAGTCTTTGCAATTGAAACATTTTTGTTTCTCAAATTGCAATTTATCAGACGACGCACTTGATCTCTCTCTCTCTTACTTTCCTAATATGATTCGTTTAGATCTAAGTCATAATAATTTCACAACCCTTCCAGAATGCATTAGAGAATGTCACCAGCTGAAATATCTTTCGTTGGATAATTGCATGCAACTTCAGCATATTTTGGAGATGCCACCAGACTTGGAAAAATTCAGTGCCATATGTTGCACATCATTGACTAAGTCGTCGAAAAATAGAGTGTTGAAAGAGGTTCTCTCTCTATCCCCCTTGTCTTTTCTTAATTATCTTAATGTATTTCTTAGATTTTATTTATCATTTCTTTTTGGTAATACGTAATTTGCAGGCACACAACTTTGAACCTGGGAAAAGAAAATTTATTTTGCCACGAAAGGAAATTCCAGAATGGCTTGACAATTATAGTCGTGGAAGCTCTATTTCATTTTGGATCCAAAATGAGCTCCCAACAATTTTTCTTTGGTTTCTAGTTGAAAATGACCAAGATTCTCTCTACAGTTGCGTGATCTCAGTGCATATCAATGATATCAAGATAGATATATCAGCTGAATGGCTTTTAGAATTAACATTAATGAAGACTAATCATATATACATTTGTGATCTGCAAAGCATAATAAGTCACGAGACTGAACTCCCCCTCGTAAAAACATGGAATCGGGTGAAGGTTTCCATCGAGAGAAATACACCGGAAACAGATAGTGAAAAGGGAATTTATTTTGCAATTCATGTATACAAGCAACAAACAAATTCAAAAAATATTGTCCGATTCATGGACCCCAATACATACGTTGATTGCAACTCATGGCAAAGGGTGCAACAAGAAGATTGGGAAGAGCTTGAAGACGAGATGAATGGGGATTCATATTCAGTAATCAAGAACACTGGGCATTATCAAGGTACTTTTTTTTTTAACCCTTCTTTCTTTTTGTGTTACCCTTGATATTCTTTCTCATGTTAAAATATACTTTGATTACTACCCTGGCAAATATGATATGAATCTAGATTCAAAATGATATCCGCGATGCCATTAGTGTGATCACCATGAATTACAAGTGTTTTTTCCTTCCTCTTTACTACAACATTTTTAATTCATAGGAATAGTTGAAAATTGTTGCTATAGTCATAAAAAATATTATCCAAAGTATAGGTAACATTTTTTCAAGTAGTACCTATTCCAGTATTACTTACTGTTTTATGCAACAATTTTTTGTACTCATAAGTCACACTTTTTGAAAACTATTGCCAATTTATGGAAATTGTTACGTCCGTATGAGAATAGGCAATAGTTATACAATAAACTTACTGCAACAGTTTTTAAATGTTGCTTAGATTAAGTACAATTTAGAAATGTTGCCTTAATTTTAAACAGGCAACAGTTTTAAATTGCGTGTATAGGATGTATAGGCAACATTTTTGAATTGCAAGCATTGAAAAAAATGTTGCCTAAACATTAAATAAGCCACAGTTTTTAGTTGTTTGTGTAGCATATAAAGGCTACATTAATTCATTTTCACATACACTTATCCTACCTCTTTCAATTTTAATATCATCATAATTAATATATAAACATAACTATTTTCAAAATATAAGCATACACTTATCCTACCTCTTTCAATTATAGAAATTCCTTCATGCATTACTATTAAATTTTGTTAAAATATATCACAATATTTTTACTATTTTCAAAATATATACTTTTTGTTTCAAAACAAAAAATTATTATTATTATAATTTTTAACTTTTCATTGATATTTCTTGTATATTAATCTTTTTTTTGTCCTCATATATTAATCTAAATATATTGTAAGTGTTCTTTTTCTTAAAAATTTAAAATCATGTTATTTTGATCACTTATTTATTTTTGTTATTACACTACATTTAAACATATACCTATAAAATTAAAATCTTTTATATTTTATTAAATCTAAGAAACAAAACAATTATCATTTGCATGATGCATGACCCCCATTTTTTTGACAAGTTTAATATTAATCAGTAAATCAAAATTTCTAACTCTGAGTAACGTTTGCATGTCCTTGTTAAAACTTAGCTCTGCACAACAACAATGTCATGGCACAACGAGCAGGATCCGCTCCTTTCATTGATGGATGGAGTACTTATGATGTGTTTCTTAGCTTTTATAGAAGTGAAGATATATGTTCAAATTTTGTTGATTATCTCTACGTTTCTCTGTATGAAAGGGGATTCCGTATCTTTATGGATGATGAATCCATGAGGTATGTGGAAGAAATCACACCATCTCTTTCGAAAGCTATACAGGAATCCAAGATAACTATCATCGTTTTGTCTAAAAACTATGTATCCTCAACATTTTGTCTGGATGTACTTGTAAAGATTCTTGAGGGCTTCAAAGAAGATGGTCGTTTGATTTATCCAGTATTTTATAACGTGGATCCAAATGAGCTGGAATATCAAACAGGAAGTTATCAAAAAGTATGGGATGATCTTGAGAGGATCGCGAGGTCAGCACGGGTTGCAATATGGAAGAAGGCTTTGTCCAAAGTATCTAACATAGAAAAAGGCTGGCATCTCAACCACCCCAGGTTACTCCTCATCCTTTAAGTCGTTAATCTCCTGATTCTCCTTTCTATTATTTGGGTGCTTTTTTTTTTTCCTTTCATTATTATACCTAACGAAATGGGCAAACGGCCAATTGATTACAATTTTGATTCTAGCTACTACCATATAGTTCTCTTGAGCATTGTGCTTTACACTACATGGATGTGAGGAATAAGCATGTATGCGTGTAAAGTTTTCTATTTCTAGCTTGCTTTTAAGGTGAATAAAAAACATAAAAATAATTTTGTACATGGGAATTTTTTTTTTTATGGATTTGAATAAAAATAAATGTTAAAAATTATTTTTCATTGTAATGACTTTGATATTTTTGTATTTAATGTGATTGAATTTAATCTTTTTTTTAGATTTTTATAATTTTACAACATTTCTATATTTAATTATTTATGTGAAGAGTGCAATTATTTCTTATTGTGAGAAAAGTAGTTTTTATTTATACATCCGGCGTATTATAATTTTTTGTTTGACTAAAAGTGAATTTCTTATACAATATTGGTCAGGAGTATTGCAAATGGAAAAGAGAAAGTTGAAGACATAATTAGGGTAGTCTGTGCAAGGATTACTCGTACTCCTCCTCCTCCTCTACATGTTACTAAATATTCAGTTGGATTTGTGTCTCAAGTACAACAAGTAATCTCACTTTTAGATGTTGGATCTAATCAGGAAGTCAAAATGATAGGAATTTGTGGAACTTGTGGAATAGGTAAATCAACAATTGCACAAGCTGTGTATAACTCTGTTGCTCATCATTTTGATGAGTCACGGTTTCTTTCTAATCTTAGAGAACTCTCTGACAGTCATGGTTTGATACGATTTGAAGAGAAATTAGGGAAGAAGATTCTTGTAATTCTTGATGATGTTGACAAATTGGAGCAGTTACAAATACTATCCTGGCTTCGTCATGGAAGCAGATTCATTATAATGGCAAGGGATAAACAGGTGTTAGTAAAGCATGGGACAAAAATAATTTATGATGTGAAGAAATTAAGTGATGAAGAAGCTCTTCAATTGTTGAGCTGGAATGCCTTTAAGAAGGAAAATGTGGATGTTGGTTACATGAACGTTTCAAAACGCGCAATAAGTTATGCAGGTGGCCTTCCATTAGCATTGGAAGTGATTGGGTCCTACTTACATGGTAAAACAGTTGATGAATGGAATTCTGCACTATGTAAGTTAGAAAAACACCCAATGGAGACGTTTTTGTACAATAGGCATTTCAAGAATGTTGAGGAGTGGCTCGAGGAGTCGGTGTTTTTGGAAGAGAAAGAGCCTCCAGTTATTGATCATTCATTGAAGGAGAAGGTTATTGAGAGAGAGCACTTCAAAGAAGAAGGTCGATTGGCCATTTTGGAAGAGCAAGAACCTCCATTTATTGACCATTCATCGATGGAAAAGGTTACTGAGAGAAAGAGCACTTCAAACAAGAAGGTCGATTGGCGTTTTTGGCGTATTTAATGGAATTCATTGACGGCGTAGCTAACTTACTCAATTGCTGTCATCTCAATCCCAGGTAACTCCTCATCTTTTAGTCGTTATTCTCCTTTCTAGTATATTTGGGCTTTTGTTTTCCTTTCATAATTATACCTAACTAAATGGGCAAACCCACAATTGATTATAATTTTGATTCTAGCTAGTACTATATAGTTCTCTTAAGCATTGTGCTTTACACGATACGGATGTGAGGAATAAGCATGTGTGTATAAAGTTTTCTATTTCTGGCTTGCTTTTAAAGTGAATAGAATGAAAAAATAAAAATAATTTTGCACATGGGAAATTTTGTTTATGAATTTGAGTAAAAATAAATATTAAAAATTTATTTTTCTTACTATGACTTTAATATTGTTGTAATTAATGCGATTGAATTTAATCCTTTTTTTCCCTTGTACTTTCGAAAAGAAAAGTGCATCTAACGGCTAAAATTAGCTTAACAGGTAGATTTTCAATGGCTGTGATTTGTTGGCTGTATTGGGCCATTTCATTATTGGGTTCGGCTTTCTGTTACAATTAGTTAGACCTTTGTAACCCATTCCCTATATATCCACATCAATTCAGTTCAATGTTATGTCTCACAAAAAACAAATTCAGTTCAATCTTATTGGGAGAAATGTGGAGGCAACATAGTTTTCACTTTTTATTTATACACCCGGCATATCATAGTTTTTTGTTTGACTAAAAGTGAATTTCTTTTTCTTATACATTGGTCAGAATTACAGAAGAAAAGGAGGATGTTGAAGACATCATCAGGGAAGTCTCTGCAATGATTAATTGTACTCTTTTCCATGTTGAAGACATCGTCATTGCTTGGACTTGTTGATGTGATATATTTTCTATTTTGTTCTGCAAATCCTCTTCAATCACAGAAGGAACTCCTGCACAAGATAATTAAACAGTTCTGATTTTTGTTGAGACTAGTCTGTACTCTGATTCTGACTATAACACAGGTAGTTTCTAATTACATGCATGTTATGTAAGTGTTATAAGATTGATGTGTGAAGAACAGATTGACGTTGTTGAAAAGGCGGCGCCAGATTGGACGAACAGGAAGTTGGGCCCTATTGGGGATATCATGTACTGCTGACTGGTGAGTCTTTTAATTTGCATCTTCCAACTATGACCATGTTATGATCATGGTCGTATGTCATATGCCAAAGTATCATATTTCTCACTCTAAATGTAAAATTGTTAAAACTTACTAACATGCTTTTCTTTATTGATTTGTTATCTTTCAATTTATTTTCCCCCTTGATATTTTATCACTGCCTAAATTATGAAATTCATCTTAAGCTTAGCTAAGCGATTTAAAATTGATCACTCTTGCTTAGATTTTATTCCTTTTAACCAGCTAGGTCCACCTTTGTTGTTTTCTTCACTAGACTGATTTTTTTTTTTTGTTTGGGAAAGATTCAGTATATTGATCTTGGTGATTTGATTACTTAATATGAACAAGTTTCACTTGGCCAAAAAAATTGAAATGCAAAAGGTTTGGATAGCTGAACATCCCTGATCCATTCTTTACAATATTAATACACAGAAGGGGCTAGGCATAGTTTGTCACGGGCTTATGAGCATGGGCTCCCCATATCCACAAAAAAGTTGTAGAGGACTTAGCACGGCAGTATCATTAGGCTTGCATGTCTAGTATTTTAAGAAATGGATTTTTCTTTTTTCCTATTTTTGGGAACATTCTCAATCAGAATTATTTTGTTCCAATTTTGAGTTACGATAAACTAAAAATGAAGGCTTCAAAATTAATATTGTCCCTCCATCTAAATAAATTGCTTGCGTGATCCTTCTAATTAATTCTCCCTACTTGTTTTTCAATAATCATTTTTCAGTTTACTAGTTCTGTAGTACGGTTTTATATTATAAATGTTTAATCAAATTCTGATATTCAAAAGCTGCTTTTTTTTTTTCGGGAATTGAACAGAGTGAGTTTGAAATAGCTGGAGTATATTACTCAGTTGAAGGAGTGCAAGAGAAATTGAAGCACAACTCAAGTAGGAATTTTCAACCCATGTAATTTATCCAATTATTAGATCTAATATGTTTCAGGGTAGGTTTTGATTTCTGACATGTTAAATAATAACAGCAGACTAATTAGTATTAGGGAAGTGGAAGAATGGAATCTGGGAAGCCACGAAGGGCCCCTGCATTTGCTATTGAAGTCAATTTCAATTTCTGGATGCAAATTAGAATCCACCAGTGTGGCAATAGCATTGGCATTATGGTTAGAACATCATAAAATCTTCAACCTCTGTCACTTGTCCCCAATAAGGACACCGAGTGGACATTAAAATCAAAAGGTTAAGCCCAATGCTGTATTGATTCAGCATCCTACTCAGTTTTGCAATGTCGAGCTTCAATTTCTAAGTTCAGTGACTTGGCCCAAATTGTGCAAGAATTTGTTTCTTAGACTGGTCAAATCATTTTGTTTTTTCATTTTTTTTAGTAAAAATTATAAAATCAGAACAGCGAGAATATGGATTTTATTGGAGTGCTTATAAAATAATATTTTATCTCTTGGAACATGAAATTTGAAATTTTTATATAAACATTTACGAATTTTTCTTTTAAAATATTATTGAATAAGGCTAAATCAAATTAATTAATATAAGTGACTTGATTATATGCCTTTGCTCATTTAATAAATTCTTCTTAATGTTTTGCTTAACTCATGTTATTAATTTTTTTAAAAATTATTTGATAAATTCATCTAAAATTATTTTAGAAAATATCATTTTTTGAAAAACTGGATTGATCAGTTCATTAGGACCCCTGAATGTTGTCAGTGAATTTTTTAAAAATTAAAATACAAATGAAACAGAGCATGAGAAAAGTTAAAATGACTTAATGATCAAACTTAATCGACTCAGGCTCACTCTAAACTTAACAAATCAACTCTTCACTTTAACACGTGAAATATATATCCCAATAATTATCAAATTGTTGCCCAAAATATCATGAAATTTACGAACATTATATATATATATATATATATATTTATATATCATACCAAATGATCCGTGTCAATATATAAGGATCAAACTGAACATATCCCAATACGGTTATCAATAAATACTGGGGAAATGGAGTATATTCCGACAAGGTTATAACTATAATCCATAGAAATTGGATTTGTAGGCCCAAGATTAGAAAGTAAAGAGTCTACAAAATAAATTCTGCAGTGTTTTCTCACTGTCAATAATGTGTTGTGCTGATTAGTTAGTAATCGCTATACAAGATTTTAACGTCGACTATTTATATTTCACTAGTCCACCCGTCTAGGCCAGTTTAGGAATTAGTTGATAGGAATAAGTTTCACATGTAGATTAGCTCTGCCCTGCATTGCAATCATGGCACCGCAAGCTGGATCCTCTTCCATCACTTACAGATGGACTTACGATGTGTTCCTTAGTTTCCGGGTGAAGATACTCGCTTGAATTTCATCCCATCTCTACGAATCTCTACGTCACAGTGGAATTTATGCCTTCTTTGATGATGAGTCCCTCTATGAATCCTCTTCCATCGCTTGTATTGCTCAATAGTATTGGTTTCACATTGGATGATTTCCATAATTTAACAATACAACACTGGTTCCGACAAAAGAAGATTCTTGATGATGTCAACAAATTGGATCAGTTACGAGCAATTGTTGGTTTGAGATGTGATCGGTTTGGTCGTGGAAGCAGAATCACTACTACGACAAGGAATAAAGAGATGTCAGTAAGTCTTGGGATTGAAAGAATTCATGATGTGAAGAAATTAAGTGATGATGAAGCTCTTCAATTGTTTAGCTGCTTTGCTTTTAAGAAGAAAGAAGTGGATGCTGGTTATAGGAATGTTTCAAAACGTGCAATATGTTATGCAGGTGGCCTTCCATTAGCTTTGGAGGCAACGGGATTGGGCTGTTACGTAGGGGGGAAAACAGTTGATGAATGGAATTCTGCATCATGTAAGATTGGAAAAAGAGCCAATGCTGATGCTTTCATGCTTCAAGAGACATGGTTGGAATGTTGGGAAGGAGCGGCTAAAGGAGTTGGATTCTTTGAAAGAGAAAGAACCTTAATCTTCTGTTCAATCATTGACAAAGAAGGTGACTTAGTTATAGGGGAAAGAGGGAAGACACCGAAAGCTACAATCCACGAATGAAAGCTAATATCAAATATCAGAATTGAGTTGTCAGCACTGGGAGAAAAGTTTGTTAAGCATGCAGGTATTCCTTTTTAGTCTCGTTTATTCATGCTATACTGTTCTGAACAGTTTGGATGTTGATCTTGTTTATCCATGCACATGCCCTGTACTTCGTTGTTAAGGAAGGATGAAACAGAGTTTTAATATTACTTGACTTTTTCATCTTTTCTTAGAGTGACACAAACGCTGAACATGTGAGCATGAAAAAACACAGAACTAAAAAAATAAAAGAAAGGAAGGAGTGGAGAATGAGAGAAAAATGTGAGGAACATAAGAATAACAGATGATGCAGTCATGTAACTTAAATTTGTTGTTTTCTTTTGCAGTCGTAGAATTATTTTTGGTATTACTGACTAATATTCGTTGCACAGCAAGTTCTTGATCCATTATTCGTTGTCCATGCTTTTCATATTCTTGGTTTTTGGATTTATGATCCTCATTTTCTTGAAGTTGGTTAATTAATACAGGTGGCGGAGAGCCTCCATTGTTCTCATGAAAATGCAAAACAGTCTCAGGTCCAACTTGATGATCTTTTAGTTTACTAGTTCAGGGTTTTTGTTATTTTCTTTTGCAACCACAGAAATATTTTCGGACACACTTATGAAGTAGTTAAGTCTGCTTTGTGTTTTTAATAATCATTACTAGTTCTGTAGCATAGTTTTAAATTAGAAATGCTTAATCAAATTATGATAAGCAAAAGTTGGGTTTCTACATTGAACAAGGTGTGTTTGAAATAATTGTAGATAGTTGACGGAGTTTTTCTTCAATTCAGTTCATGTATATACAGTGTAAAGCTTTTTCCCCTAATCCATTGATGAAATTTGGTTTTAACTTTCAACATAGTTATTTTTTTATTTTTTTCTTTAAAATTTTGGATATTATATCTCTAGTTAATGTCGTGACTCTGAGGATTTTACAAATGATGTTAGGGACCATGAAGATACAGAAAAAGAAAGCGAAACAGGACATGGTAGTCCACAATAAGAACAAAAATAAAGATTTATTTTTTTAATCTAAAAGAAAGAAAGAATGTTCGAGAAATATGAATTTTTTATGCTCACTTTTAAGAATTTAGATAGTGTAGCTGTTTATTGGCCTATTTGGTGCTTCTCTGTATTTTGCGTTGAACAGGATGTGTACCATTTTAAGAATTTAGATAGTTGAAGGAGTTATGAGAAGAGCATGGGAAATTGAATCACTAGTAACAATACTCAACCCATGTAATTTTATATTGGCCAAATGGGAAGAGAGAGAGAGAGAGAGAGACATGTGATTTATCAACATCAGCATATCTATCCCCATTTTGTCTTTTTATGATCTCTTCAATAATGACGGGCAATTGCCGCAATAGAGGGATTCCTAAATACAATATGTTTATTATTTAAAATAATGGGTGAAAGAATAATAGATGATGAAAAATTTTAATTATCTAAGTTTTCTAAAAATAATAAAAAAAATGGTTTAAAATGTTATTTTAAAGCCAATTGGTGGTTATTTTGGAAGGTATACATGACTAGCTATAAGTATATTATTATGTACCAGAAATAAGTGTCTAAACCTTTTCTTCTTTTTTTAAGAGTTCATTCTATGACCATTTATTTATCTTGGGATATTTTAGATAAAAATATAATTTTAATTCTTTAACTTTATATTAAATTTTATTTTAGTCCTATAATTATAAAAATTTTCTTTTAAATTCTTTAACTTTTATATCATCATTGTCATTATCATTATTAATATTATTATATTCTTAAAAATGGTAGGAAGCCATCTTACTTATGAACAGTTTTAGCTAATTTGGCTGTGTGGCTTTATAAATTAGTTGGCTATTTTTTTAATTTTTATGGCCAATTACCCATATTTTTCTCTATTTTTTTTACCAATAAAAAATTCAGAAAATTACTATTTCTTATAACTTCCCTGACTTCCCATCTGCCCATTTTAATTCTAAAAATTATATTGAAAAAACATTTTAACAAGCATTAAATATTAAAATACTAACGTTCAGACTTTTATATTTTAATTTTAATGTTAATTTTAAATTTCAAAATTACCCATATTGTCCTCAATTTTTGTTTTTAACTTCTCACTTGTCAAATATTTTTCCCAATATTTACTTTTCCATCTCTCTCTCCCTCTGTGAAATGTTATAGCTGTTTTTTCTTGTTGAATTTAAAATTTTCATTTTTTTTATTTTTTTTAACGTCCTTCCCCACATTTAATATCTTCAATATTTAAATTTATATTTTTTAATTTTTCAATTTTGAATTTCCTCACATTTCTTTTAAAATATACTATTGAAATTTTTAATTTGAAAAATTTTTATAACTATCCCCAATTATCATTAAATTGACCATTTTTAATATTTTATTTTCTTAACTTGTTTTCCCATTTTTGATGGATGTCTCCCACGTTTCAATGTCTTCAAAATTTAATTTTTTTAAAAAAATTTTGGTATTCAATTTCCTCTTTTAAAATATATTTTTTAAAATTTAAATTTCAAAATTTTTTATGGACTAAACTTATATATTTTTTTCTTATATGCTTTTTATACTATTCTCTAATTAAAATTTAACATGTAGACATTTTAAATTTTTTTAAATTTAAGAAATTAACACCTTTAATATATAATTAATGACTAAATATATAATGTATTAAAAAATAATCAACATATTAACTTTTAATTAGAAAACAACATAAAAACACATAAAGAAAAAATATAAGTATTTTCTAATTTTTAAAACTGCCCCCATTATATTTAACTCTCCCATTTTTCCCTCTTAATTTTCAATTTCCTCTTTTAAAACATATCATTCAAATTTTAAGTTTTAAATTTTTTCATAACTGCCCCCATTCTCTTTAAATTTTTCATTTTAAATATTTTATGTTCTTTACTTCTCTCCCACGTTTTTATAATCTTTGATAGTTAAATTTACATTTTCTAAATTTTTATTTTCTATTTTAAAATTTATTATTCTTAAATTTAAAAAAAAGTTATAACTTCCCCCCATTATGTTTGAAAATATTTTATTTTTCTTAACTTATCTCCCACATTTTAATAATATTTAATATTTAAATATATATTTTTTTTTATTTTAAATTATCTATTTTAAAGTATATTATTCAAAATATGAATTAAAAATTTTTAAACTCGCCACCCATTACCTTCAAATTTTTATTTTAAATATTTATTTTCTTCACTTCCCTCCCCACGTTTAAATAATCTTTAATATTTAAATTTTTAATTTTCAAATTTTTAATTTTATCATTTAAAATATTTTGAATTTTCTCTGCTCCTTGATCATCTTTTTTTTCTCTCATTCCCACCCTCACTTCTCTCCCTTGACATCTTTTTCTCTTCTTCTGGGTCGGCCGTAAGGGCGCTTGAATTTGTAGCGACTAGGGACAGTCTTGCTTGTGTACTATTTATCGATGTTTCAGGCTTGAAGACAGCATTTGTAGCTCTGATGAATAAGACATCATACCCATATTTTACATTCTTAAAATTTTAATTACAACACAGTTAAAATTTGGAGACCCATCTGGGTTCGAGGATCTGCAACGTGTTGCCTTTTAATACGGGTTTTATGGGTTTTGGTCACTGATTTTGTTTTGAAGATTATAAAGTTGCTATTGTACATTTGTTTCTCTGGATCTGTTGAATCTATTTTTGGGAGTAATTGAGGAAGGAGGGAGGAAGAAGAAGGGAATGCTTTACTGGATGGGGGCATCGGTGTCATTTCACACTTACTATTGTCTAATAAAAATATAAAAAAAAAATTAATTCCCATATCTTAATAAATTAATGGTAATAATCATTTCATTATATTCTATTCCCACCCTTTGCAGTAATCAAATGGGTCTAAGTTTCTACCAAAATCGTACACAGGTTGTCTAGAGATACAAATGACATAGATACAAATGTTGTAGAGTCTCAAGAGTCCAGGTATTGACATATATTGGGCATGCAATGCGAAGACTTAAGACTGTATTGAAGTGTTATTTCATCACTGGAAGGAGGGTGTTAGACATTTTGCATTGGTTACTCATGATATTTTCTTCACTCATGCCGTCTAATCAAAATGCCAAGTCACAAATTTTCCAGGGATAAATGTTCAGGAAATGAGTTCACGGATATCAGATCTACGAAGAAAAATCACTCCACGAAATAGAGAGTATGACGATGGAGGTATAATGAAATTTTCAAAATGAAGAGGTATTTTCTTCACTCATGCTGTCTAATTAAAACGTTAAGTTACAAATTTTCTAGAGATAAATATTCAGGAAATAAGTTTGCTGGTGTCTGATGTATAAAGACAAATCACTCAATGAAATGGAGACTATGATAATTGAGGTATGAAGAAATTTTCAAAATGAAGAGGTGTCTGTTAAATGATTCATAAATTAATTATGACTCTTAAAATAATTCATGAAAAAGTCATATAGTTTATGAAACATGAAAATAAGTGTTTTTTGTTTAGATTTATGAATCATTATAATATATCCATATTAGTTAATGTATTCTTTATTGAAAGAGTTGTATTACTTCAAAAGATATCTCTTCCTTTCCTATAAATAGCCCATAATTATCTATCATTCATTTATTTACACATTTTTCATTCCACACAAATCTATTTGCCTTTGTCTTTCAGTGCATAAAAGATAAAAAACAAATTATTATTTTGTAAAAGCTACTGCTGTCAATGCTTAAGTTTTGAGAGTGCAGCATTCATTCAAGAGTCTTCATTGTATTCTATAGGATTTCACCACTAATGCAAGTTACACCTAAAATTTAGAAATTGGTGGGTGCGGATTAAATTTAAAAGAAAATGCTACCCCACATTTTGAAGATTTGTGTATAACTTTATCTCCAATTTTCTCTTTTTTAACACTTCAAAGATCCATTCCCACCCACCAACGAGGTAATGATCCAACAACAAATATTTCAGCTCAGGGATAAAGGTACATCAGTCCTTCTTGAATCCATCTTTTGAAAGAAGGAATCAATCATTGTCTGTGTTAGCATATATAATAACCAATTTATCAGGGAAGCTTTATTGTTTTATCTGCACTAGTTTCACCAAAGGCGTATGTACTTGCCTGTGAAATAGGTTGATGTCCTTAGATTGTGTCCAACTTAAAGTACTGTTAAAACATGCATAGATCACAGAAGAAGCATGCATGGACACAAGCAGAAATACCAAGACCTGACCTGACTTGGATATAGATATTGTGATGCTGCAACATTTATACTAATTATTTCATATGCAACTTGTCTAAGGAGTATAGAAATTAACAAACACGCTGGATATGACATGGATACGGATACTGTCATACTGCAAAATCTAAAGTTTAGGATTTGAAATATAGCTTCATATTCATGTCCAACAAATTGGTATTTAATTGGACATGGCAATATGGCTTCTTCTTGAAGTGTCATTTTTTAGGCTAATAGAAGTCATTAATTAAATCATTTAAAGATTATATAAAGAGCATATACCCTAAATACAAAAAAAAAATATCTATACATATATATATAGCATCATATCTAACACATTGCACGTAGCAACTGCTTCATTTTAAATTGTCATACATTCTTTTTGGTCAAAGGAAATTAACTACAGTGATTGATCACCATTACTTACTGTTTTGAAATGTGTACCAAACCAAGAAATTCTGAATGATGAAATAGCAGAAGTTGTTGAGCCCTCTGTTCTTTCACCTTCCACCTCCACCAAATGTGTACCAGACTAAGAAATTCTAACAGTAGAAGATGTTGAGCCCTCTGTTCTTTCACCTTCCACCTCCACCAAATTTGTATCAGACCAAGAAATTGTGAATGATCAAACAGCAGAAGATGTTGAGCGCTCTGTTCTTTCACCTTCCACCTCCACCAGCATTAAGCCAAGTAAAGAGACACAAAAACAGATGAGAACACTGAAAGGCTTTCTGTCCAAGAGATTTTGTTCTTGTTGTGTCTGCAACTCTACAGCACCAGGAAGACAACCTTCACTTTTGGAAGAGAAACATGGAGCTAACAAAAGCCATTTCAGGTAAGTTGAAGCCCTAATAAGAAGGAGCGGCACAAGGAGTTGGCGTTTATGGAAGAGAAAAGGACCTCGACTTTCTGTGTCATCCATCAACGAAGATGGTTACTTAGAGAAAGGGGGAATTAATACCAGGATTGAAAGGTCAAAGTTGAGAGAAAACAAGCAAGTATTCCTTTTGTGTTGTTTATTCATGCTACTCTTCTGGTCATTTTGGATGTCGATCTTATTTGATCTTAATCGAGTTCGAATTTGTACTGTTTGTTGATTATATATAATGAAAGAGTTTAACCATCATTTGACCTTTTCATCTTTCTATAATATTACTAGTGTGACGGTCCTGCGCCTAGACATGAGTATAAGAAAAAAATGTTTTTTTTTTACAAAAAAACATATGGAGAATGGAGGAGGAGGGAGAAATGTGAGGAAGTCAAGAAGAATAAATGTACAGTTGTATAATTCTCGTTTACAACCATCAAATTATTTTTTATATTATTAAAAAATATATATTCACACTAAATGAGGGCCTTCTTTTGGAAGAAATACTTTGGATCAAAGTTGCACATGGAAAATGGCTTCTTCTCTTCGTATCATTGAACTAGAGATGATCTTATCTTTTTGGCTTTGTTAGCTTCTTTTCTTTCGTAGTTGACAACAAGAGGTTCTATTGATGGTTCCTTCTGCTTTAGTGGTTTCAATTGAAAACAAAAGAAAAAAAGCATAGCATCAAAGAGAAACAAAGAGAAAGAAAGAAAAGGAGAAGATTATCTTCTAAAATTAGCCTAAAGATCATAATCTTTAGTATCTTGAGTACGTCTAAAAAAAAAAACAATATCTTGATTTCTGTCCCCTTTTTTCTTAATATGTACGTGTTCTGTGCACTTTTAATATCAGGTTTACTTGAGCATCTTCTTTATGTTGTGCTATGTATTGTGTTCATACTCTGTACATTCGTGTGTATATTGTTCTCCAATGACTTTTTCGGCCAACAATGTAATTACAAGTTTACTGCAATTTACATGCATCTCCGTTGTATTCACCTTTTTGCATTGATACATTTTGAAATTTGAACATGATAGTGATAATTCAGAAATTGAACCTTAAATGTTTTTTTTTTTACAAGATACATGATGAAGATCCATAGTACTAGGGAGAAAGAAGGATTTTGTCCTTCATAATAATACATTATGCATTTAGGAAAAAAGGAGATGCAAAAGAATATATAGTGTGTATGAGATTTTATATTTTCTCTTTCTAATATTCCTTATTTTTTCTCTATTTTTGTAACATCCCAAATTTTTATGTTTAGATTATTATGCATAGGGATAAGAAAAGATTATATCCTTAATTGGAATTAAGTTTCCTTTAAGGTCTTTATAAGAAAATATGTTGGGGTCTTAATTGAAAATAAATGTAATTTTGGTCCTTGAATGTAATTAATTTTGAAATTTTTATGGAAATTAAAGGATAATTTCAAAATTAATATGGAAAAATATTGAGATGTCAAAATGCAAGAAATTGAGGAATGTGAAATCAAAGGAAAAACATATATATGCATAATGTAAAGGTATTTTTGTTCAAAAGGAAAATTTCTCTCTCTAATTCCCTATAGGTCATGCCAAAAAGGATATTTTGGGAAAAGAAAATGTTTCTCTCTCATTAGTCTCTCTCTAGGCCGAAATTTGAAGGGCAAAAATGGAAATTCACTATACCAAATATGATGTCATAAATTGGTCCAAAATACGATGCCATAAAGATGATATCATAATGGATAACTTGGGCAAGAAGGGGAAGGAACTTGAGAGACAAGGAGAAGCAACTTGGAAGGCAAGTTAAGCAAATTGGTGACCAAATTTTGGGGGACTATATAAGGCCATCCCTAACTCCCTTCATTCCCCACAATTGGTGTGAGAGAGAAAGAGGAGGAGAGAGAGAGAGAGAGGAAGAGAAAACGAAAGAAAGAAGAAAAAGAGAAGAGAAAGAAAGAAGGAAAGGGAAGAGAAAAAAGAAGGTTGGAGAAAATTGAAGCAAGGATTCAAGGCAAAACTAGGTAGGGAGTAGAGATTAAGGCAAAGACTAAAGAAAAGGTTAAAGTTTTGAGGTAGTGACTTGTACTACTCTTATATTATTGCAAGATTTTCATGTTGAATGATACATATTTTCATGAATGATTCAATGTTTAATTAGATATCCTATTTATGTTATAATAAAGTTATGCCAATGTTTTGAAAAGTAATATGGATTTTATTTGACTATTTTGCAAAAATTATGAAATGTTTTCAAAGTTGATGTGATAATATGACTGTATGTATAATATTGCTATTGAGATACCCAATCTTACCCCCTTAAGTTCCAAAATGTTAGGGACAAACTTCCAACAAAAAGAATGCATGCAAAAAGGAATGAAGGAGAAGAAACCATTTTAGAAATGATTTATTGAAAATAATTGTTTGAAAACAGTTTCTGTTTTGGTTCTTTTTATTTCTCAAACGTGTATAAATTCGAATTTAAACCAAGAAAGACACTGAGAGAAGTTATGAAATGTGAATTCTTGATAAATGATTTGTCTAAGGAGATGTTATTTGATAGAGTCCATTAGTATCGTATAATCCATGTAATCGACCCCACTTAGTGGGATAAGGTTAATGTTGTTGTTGTTGTATGTATAAATTCGAATTGATGCCCAAAAATTTAATGGGCTATACGATTATATTGAAATTTGTGAAAAAAGAATTGTTACAGCCTTTTGAAATGATCTTTCTGATATTAGAAGAATTGTTGCATTGTATTGTCTGTGTTAGCATAATAACCAATTTATATGGGAAGCTCTATTGTTTTATCTGCACTAGTTTCACCAAAGGCGTACGTACTTGCATGTGAAATAGGTTGATGTCCCTAGATTGTGTCCTACTTACAGTACTGTTAAAACATACATAGATGACAGATGAAGCATGGATACAAGCAGAAATACCAAGACCTGACTTGGATATAGATATTGGGATGCTGCAACATTTATACTAATTATTTCGTATGCTACTTGTCTATGGAGCATAGAAGTTAACAAACATGCTGGATATGACATGGATACGAATATACCGTGATACTGCAGAATCTAGAGTTTAGGATTTGAAATATAGCATCATATTCATGTCCAACAAATTAGTATTTAATTGGACATGGCAATATGGCTCCTACTTGAAGTGTCATTTTTTAGGCTAATAGAAATCAATAATTAAATCATTTACAGACGATATAAAGAGCATGTACCCTAAATACCAAAAAAAAAATAGCATCATATCTAACACATTGCACATAGCAAATCTTTTTAAATTGTCATGCATTATTTTTGGTCAAAGGAAATTAACTACAGTATCGATCACCAATTCTTACTGTTTTGCAATGTGTACTACACCAAGAAATTCTGATGATGAAACAGCAGAAAATGTTGAGCTAACCAATGTATTCTTTTTGAAGTTTTAAATATTTTGTTGGCTTGATTCTTCGAAGAGCTCATTCCATAATTTTTATGAAACTCCAAGAATAATGACTTGGAATTAAGTCATAGTGAACAGATATTGAACATAGCAATTACTCCCTTTTGTAAGTTTCATGTTTTTAGCTGGTAAAAGTTACTAATGAAATCATACATAGGTTTTCTGAGTGATGAGATCATGGATGCTTACACCTATACAGGAGATTAATCACATACTGATACTATGACACTGCAAGATCTGGAGAGTTCAGGTACTGAAATGTGGTGTTTGGCATTTTGCACTGTTTCTTTCCTATTCTATATATTGTTGGAATTTTGACTATTACTTACAGTTTTCTGGACCATCGAGCAGAGGGCCAATCAAAATATCAGGATGGAGTAGAAATGGGAACATTTTACGATTTTCTGGATGTTGACGCTTCAGTTCCTTCATATTTGGCCAAGGATGAGGGTACGAAGAGAAAGAGAGACATCTTTGAGGAAGACGCTGAAGCTGAAAGAGATGAGTTGAGGGAACTGCCATGCTTTAGACAAAGGAAATGACTGATCTAAACTTGATGAAAAAATTACCAAAAGCATAGGTTGTAAATGATGGCGCCTATCCTCTTCGGTTTTAAATGCATTTACTCTGCTTTACATATTCTGACATCAACGAGGATGGTGCCAAATATAATGTCCGTTTATGACTGCACCTACTTTTTTAGATGAAGTAATCAGTTAGCTTACAGGGATAAATAATTTAAATAATACATACATGTTGCATTGATATAGGTGCATATATCACGTACAATTAGGGCATTCTGCTGCTCAATTTTGATCGCAGAGTTAGTTCAGAACAAAGTTCCCGCAGCATGGCATTTTTCCAAAAAGTGGGGCGGAGAATCACAAGGATGACCAAGATGCATTCGCTTCTTTACTGTGACATGCTGACTCATTTCTAGTTCTTATATCACCTGCCACATCTCATTTTTTGGCTACATCATATTATAGTAACAATACTAATGCCGCTGTTGCATTGTAGGAGTAATTTGTGTGAATGAATTTTACTTTGAGGATTAACGTTATTAATGGTGAAAATTGTAAGAAAATTTTTAAAACTTTTAAATATAATCAGTATAATCTTCCTATCTTTTTCTGGATATAGAAATCTATCTCTAGAAACAACATTAGGCAATTTATTATCCATTCGTTGGTCAGAATTAGAAAATATATCTGGTTTAATTTTATTTTTAATTTACTCTTTATAATTTAGATTCTTTAAATAACTTAATACAATTATCTAACGTTTCAGAATATTATTACTTTATGGTTAAAGTGTAGAGTTGGTGTAGCTGAAATGACGGTTTCGATGGATTTGGGATCAAGCTTATGAGAGATTGAAGTCAGTGAGGGTGACCTGTGAACCAAGTTGTATATTTTAATCCAAATCATGAGCTTGGTTAGCATCTTTTTTTATCCAATTGACAACAACGTGTCACGTTATTTGCCAATTGACAAATGATCATAACACAACAGAGGAAAGAGGATGTCTAATACCTTAACCAGTGGAAGGTGAAGCAATTGAAGTTTAGAGATAGCAATAACAATCTTGAATGCAGGTGGTCCCCGTTGCCTGGTAGAATGACAAATCTGAGGTTATAATGGAAGTGTTTAAATTTTTTGAGATGATGAATTATCAAGAACTGGTTGAACAATTCTCATTTAAGAAAACAAAAGGATCTGGTTGAACAATTGTACTTGTGGTAGGTTCTGCATAATCAAGTATACGTAGTTCTTGAGGTAAAGGGATATGCTAGGTTGATGATATATCTAATCTAAAGACAATGTTTTGCAAATGCATATGGATTCATGAAAGTGAACATCACTGGAAGTTGATATTGTTGTGTATGTGTATCATCAAGAAGAATGTAGAGTTTGGTTCCTTAAAAATCCCAGAAAGACAAACAGTGTAGCTTCAAGATGAAATTTATGCTACGTTTGATAGACATGAAAAGCGTTTCATGTAAGGAAAAAGGAGAGAGGAATCCTTGTGTGATATATTTAATGCTTCATTATTGAAGATTCTTAAAACTAAAATATACCCTTTCTATAGAAGCATCTTCTCCCTCTCATCCTCCCTTTCCATTTCCCTAAAAGATGATTCTTTCCTATCAAACATGACCTTAAATATGTTGTACCAGCTAGCCTGCTACTAAAAGAGCCAGATATACTAATGATGTGAGATTTGGTGGTTTAAGGAATGAAAGCTCGGAAGGTGTCTTGTTTTCTAAGACTGGTGTGGGTAATCAATTAATAAGATAACTAGTATGAGAACTAGCATAGGACGAGTAAAGTTTGAGTAAATGAGATTGAAGTAGGAGTGCTCTAGCAACATTGGTGCCATTGGGAATCTCAATCTGAATGCTGAAATTTTGTGATAAGAAGAGAAAAACGATAAGGAAGACTAGATGTGATCGCACCAGTATTCATAGGAATCCAATAATTGATTTATGCAATGGTAGACAGTATACATTGGGGTGTTGCAAAGTTATTATATACCTTGCTCATAGAAACCTGATTCAAAGAATATGATTTACTGGAGCTTGTTCGTTTGCTTTAGCCGAATCTAACAACTTCTTTTACTGCTCTGATGTGAAACTCATCTGTGGAATAGGTTGAACCCCCTTTTGATCATCTTCTTTAGCTTCAGTTTCATGGCTCACAATACTGTATTGGCTTGATTTTGGAATTGGAAACTAGGGGGAAAACCAGGATTTCTATGGCATGTCTTGGATGTGTGTCTAGCGTACCACTGTACATGCACTGTTTTACATGGCTATTACCTCAATTATTGTTTCTTGCAGCATTCTGGAACTGACTTCTTAGAGTGACATTCTTATTAAAAAGGCTTTGGACTCAGTAGCTCAACCCATTTCTCTTTTCTTGTTGATGTTGTAAAACGAGAGAGAACGCCAGGTTCACTGTGGGAGGTGGGTCCATAAGCATTATCTGAGATTTTACAGCTGCAATCAAATCAATCAGACCCTTGAGAAATGTAATAATAACGTAGTCTTGTCATAGGTAGGCCCTGGCTTTAGCAGTTGCACAACAATAACACATAAGAGTCACAATTACAAGCAAGTAAAAGCCCTCAAATTCATCAATTCGTCCCATAGGATAGTGTGTTTTGTAAAGTATTCACTTACACTCAGGTCTCTCTGTTTGAATGAATAAATCTCTTCTCGTAACTCCACAATTCTAAAGATATCTCCCTGTCGGAGCTGATTTTTGAGATCTTTCCACACCTCGTATGCTTTATGATCCACAATATATTCTGTGCGGTGATTGCTTGCGAGTTTGCTGGGTTTTTATGCAGAGATGTGGTTCATGTGTTTCATTAACTGCACAGTGAGGTTGGGCATGTATGTACCATGAAATAACAGAACTAACAGGATTATGAAATCTACTGTTAATAAAGAAAAGTAGTAAATATGAGGATTGAGGAAGCTTCGGATGTTTTCTCCATGTTTTCCGTTTCACTTTCTCCTCACCTTCCTTTATTTATTTATTTTTCCAAACCTATTTAAATAGTGAATATGAGGATTGACGAAGCTTCCTTGGAGACCTTGACCTCATAACCTTCACTTTAAATAAGCAGTAAAAATAGATGGGACCGGATAAAATTATCGATAACCAGCCATCTTTTGTTCTCTGGAAATAAAAGGGAAATAAAATAGCAACCAGGATATTAACAGGAGTTAGTTTTAGAATGGATTAAGGTCATTTAAATAAAATGTTTCACGTTAAAAAATAATTGATTTGGATTAGTCAAAATCTAAAATTATGTAGGGATCCTGAAAGGTTATTAAAAAAAAAAAAGAACAAGAAGAACTTTATTACATTTATATCAATCAGAGTATTTTAAAACTTATTATTATATAATATAATAAATTTCTTTAAATTTTAAGTAAGGCTTTCTTATTTGTTAACATGTGAATAATAAGTAGTACTCCCTGTAGTCCTATATATGCATGGTTTTTTATTCTGATTCTAAATATAAAATTTTTTAAAATATGTGAAGTAATATTTATAATATATTTTTAAAAAATATACATATTTAATATATCTAAAAAAATTAAATAAGAATAATTTAAAAAAAATATTAAGATTTTTAGGAAAATTAAGATAATTAATTAATTTTAATTTTTATTTTTAATTCATATAATTCAATTAAAAATTTTTTATATTAAAAAATAGAGAGAGAACTTAATATTTTAAATATTACAGAAACACAACAAAAATTTCATTTCCGCGTATAGGGAAAAAAATTAGATTATGAGGAGTGCAAGAGAGATCCCAAAATATCGAGCGGTGCTTAAATCATGCAATTTATCATATCAGGATATATATCTATCACCTTTGGTGCAGCTTTTCATTTGTAATTGCTAGACTCCTTTTATGGTAACTCGGACCCCTAGGCATTCGATGAGTAACATCAAGCCAACCTGGAGGTCACCAGTTCATATGAACCTCGACACGTTAAACCTGGCAAAGTACTGTGACACATCAAGCAGCTCTTTTATTATATATTTTTTTCCTGGCCAAAAACCAACAAAAGCTTTCGTTTTATTAGTGAAAAAGAACGCCTACTCAAGGAAGTGTCAAACATCAATTTCGTCCGGTGATGTCTTCTCCGTGTTTTCCATTCCACTTTTTCCCCCACCTCCCCTCTTGTGAATAGAGGAAGCTTCCTTGAAGCCCTTCACCTCATATATATCCTTCCACTATCACATCAGCAATATTAATAGATGGGCGTCTTCTTTCTCTTTTCTTCATATCAAAATCGCGTCTCTGCTCTAGCTCCCCTCCGACTCCTCTCGGCGCATCATCATCTCCAGCCGAGCAGATTCTGAAGAAGAAGAAGAGAGTAGGAAAGAACCTGGTAAAAAGAGGAAGCAGTGCTGAAAAGGAAATCGGTGGGAAAGGTGGATAGATTTGCAACGCTCGAACAAGTGAGAAGAGGAAGAAGCAACAAGAGTGCCTGCAATAACAGACCTTTCTGAAACCACCACAAATTCCTCCATTATTACGTCACAAGATGAAAAACAAAGGCTGTAGTTTCAGTGGGTGCCATTTGGGAGAGGAAAGATATCGCAATAAACTCTTTCATGAATATATTAAACCAAAATGCATTTATCCCTCTCTTACAATTAACTCTTTTGTTTTTTTGTTTCAACTTCTCAGAGTCTTTCGACCTGTTTCACAGTGTTTTTTGTTTTTTTGTTTTTAAAATAATTTTGTAAAACTATTTTTTAGAATAAGTTTTAAAAATAAAAAAATAAAAAAATCTGTTTAAATAATTATTCTCAAAATCATAACTAGTGAGTGATAGATGAGTTATTCAAAATTTATAACTTTACTAGTAGTGAAGTGGATATTTTTCATCTTTTCTCATATTTTTCAGAATAAAAACTACAAAATATTTTAAAGTTGTTCTGTATTTTTTATTTTTTTATTTTTCTGTTTTTCAGAACAGTTTATAAAAAATAGGTTTATGAAACAAGTTTTTTGAATAAACACAAATCAAACGTACCCTTAGCTTTTTCAATAAAAAAAAAATGACGGCAGAGCAAATAAATTTTGTCCACCTTGTTTTTGATTTGGGCACTCACAATTTTTTTCCTATCATTTTTTTAATCCATTTCATGGAGTGACGAATTAAGTCTCATCAAATAATTTTTTTTCACGTTTATTGAAAAAAAAGTTCAAAATTGACAATGTTATTAAATATTAAAATTAAACTGATAACACAAAATAGAGTGTAAAATTTTTTTTAATTAAAAAATAAGGTTTTGATATTCTTATAAAAAAATAATTATTAAAATAAAAATAATAAAAAAATTTTTAATTTCAAAAATAAAATAATTAAATTATTTTTAACTTCCCTCCCATTTTCTCAACTAAACAACAAATCATTAAATTCCTTCTCTCTTCTTTCCTCAATCCCCTTTCCTTCCTTTCCCTCTTCTTCCATCCATAACTCATCTCTCCTTCCTTTCCCTTTTTCCTATTAAAATCTTTCCCTTCTTTTCTGATCACATTAATAACTATTATATATATATTTTTATCAATAGAAATATTTGAAAATAAAAAAAAAGAAAGTGCTAAGATATGAAAAGGGATAAAAAGGGTTGTATGCCTATTTATATATATATATTTATTTTGATAGTGGGATCTGCACAAGAAAAATAATAAATTAAAAATTGAAAAGATACCACGTTGAATAAGAAAGTTTAGACAAATGGAAGAAAAGGAAAATCGGATACGCGTTGGAGAAATCCACAAGAGAGACCCACAGCATTAGATAATGCTCCCACCCCAGTGAAAAAGTTGCTGAAAACAAGGTAAAAAAAATAGAAAATAAAAACATGAAATTTGAACGGAAAAATTAATAGTGAACTGAGTCTGGATGAACAATAAGAGAGATTCTCACTTTCATATATATATATATATATATTTTATTTACAGAAATATTTAAAAAATAAAAGAGAAAAAAAAGTGCCGAGATATGAAAAGGGATAAAACACAGTGTGAATCCACCATGGGCCTATTTTATTGAGCATATTTTTATTTTGATAGTGGGACCTATACAAGAAAAATAATATACTAAAAATTGAAAAGATACCATGTTCAATAAGAAAGTTTGGAGAAATGAAAAAAAAAAAAATGGATACGTGTTGGAGAGGTCAACAAGAGAGACACACAATATTAGAAAACGCTCCACTTCAGAGGAAAATTCAAAGAAAGCCATATATTATAATTAATAAAAATATAATAATAAATAAATTATATTAAATAATTAAATACTTATATTTTATATTTTAGATTAAATAAAATAGCTAAAATTTATTTTATATTTGGGAGATGGTAAATAATTCAAAGAAATTGAATTTGAGGCCAGAACAAGATTGTCCCATAGGGGCAAAACCTGCAAAATAGTCCTTACAAAAAATGCTTTCTTGATGTTTTCTCCGTGTTTTGATTTGCGTTTGACAATTCTGCCTTTGTCATTCCTTTCAGTCTCCCCACTTCCGTGAGACCTCCTCTTGCTTGATTCTGCGCATCTGCCATTTTCAAGCTCTGCGGGTCTGTCACGGATTACATCGATCCCATGGCCATGGCACAACTTGCAGTGTCCTCCTCCCTCACTTACAGATGGACTTATGACGTGTTCCTTAGTTTTCGAGGCAAAGATACCCGCACAGGTTTCGTTAGTCATCTTTATGAATCTCTGCGTCAAAGCGGAATCTATACTTTCATCGATGATGAATCTCTCACAAGAGGGGAAGAAATCACGCCATCTCTTTTCAAAGCCATTCGAGAATCCAGGATAGCTATTATTGTTTTCTCCGAAAATTATGCATCCTCAACGTTTTGTCTGGAAGAACTTGCAAAGATTCTTGAGTGCTTCAAGGGAGAAGGTCGGTTGGTTTACCCCATATTTTATTATGTGGACCCATCAGATGTGCGTTATCAGAGAGGAAATTATGGAGAGGCAATGGCTCGTTTTGAGAAAATATTCGAAGACAATAAGGAAAAGGTGCAAAAATGGAGGTTAGCTTTGTCCCAAGCCGCTAATTTGTCAGGCTGGCATCTCAAGCCTGGGTAACTCTGCACTCTTTTACTTGTTACTTATATCTAAGGAAATGGACACAGTGACTTACAATCTTGATATTACTATTGTTTAATTCTTATAAGCATTGCACTTTTTTACACTACACTATGTGAGAATTTATATAATTTGTAGACCTTTAAATTCCAAGATGAAAGTGAATAGGCGTGCGTGGCACTATTTTTTTTAATCTATTTACAATAATTTTCTAAAATGTTTTTAAATATTTCCTCCCAAAGCCATCGCAAATGATGATTTTACAGTTTGAAATTTCAGAAAAAAAATAAAAATAGAATCAGAAACCAAACAGGCCCTATACTTCCCAATATGCAGAACTGCTTCAAATAACATGAACATTCCAAATGGGCCACTGTGAGGAAGATTAGTTATGAGAGACGTTCCACTGCATCATTGATTGTATTAGGGATCTTATGCTCGCTGATTTAATGGGATTTTAATCCCAGGGTCTATCTAGTTTGTTTGTCTTGGGTTTGCCTATCTCTGTTTATCATGAACATTTATAGAATGAATTTAATATCTTTCTAATAATTTTGAGAGAATTTAAATTTGTCCTATTTTAAACTTTTTATCATTTTACTTATTTGCATATTTAATAATTTAGGTTAGGAATAACATTATTTCTTATTGAGAGAAACGGGGAGTATGACCAGAAGGCTTTCCCCCCTAACTTCTGATTTCTAAATTTTGGTAAGATATTGTCTTAAAAGTTTGTTACTTTTAATTTTATTATTTTAAAAGACTTACAATAGTAACGTACTATTCATAAAGATGGAGTAATATTAAACTATTATTTTGTTATTTAAAAATAAGACATATTTTAAATGAATGTGTGAAATATGAGTTATATTATCATATTTTTATACACATTTAAATTGTATTTTTTTTGGGGAAGGATCATATGTAGGTTTTATATAAATGGTTTTAGTTTGACTAAAGGCAAGCTTCTCATGGGTAGGATTGCAAAAGAACAAGAGTATATTGGATGGATCGCTTGTGAAGTCTCTACTAGAATTAATCGCACTCCTTTACACGTTACTGATTATCCAGTTGGACTTGTTCCTCGGGTGGAGGAAGTAACCTCACTTTTGAATCTTTGGTCCAATGAGGAAGTCATCATGGTAGGAATTTGTGGAACTGGGGGAATAGGTAAATCAACAATTGCAAGAGCTGTGTATAACAAGATTGCTGATTATTTTGAGAGTTTATGTTTTCTTTCTAATGTTAGAGAGATTTCTATCAAGCATGGCTTGTCACATCTTCAAGAGATATTACTGTGTGAATTAGTGAGGGAGAAGGATCTCAAATTAGGGGACGTTCATAAAGGAATTTCAATTATAGAACATAGGCTTCATCAAAAGAAGATTCTTTTAGTTCTTGATGATATTGACAAATTGGAGCAGTTACGGGCACTAGCCGGAAGACGTGGTTGGTTTGGTTCTGGAAGTAGAATCATCATTACAACAAGGAATAAACATTTGTTAGTAAGTCATGGGATTGAAAGAATCTATGATGTCAATGAATTAAATGATGAGGAAGCTTCCCAGTTGTTCAGTTGGAATGCCTTTAGAAAAGGCAAAGTAGATTCAGGTTACATGGATGTTTTATATCGTGCAATACTTTATTCATGTGGCCTTCCATTAGCTTTGGAAGTGATTGGCTCTAATTTATATGGTAAAAGAGTTGATGAATGGAGTTCAGCATTAGATGAATATGAAAGAATACCTATTACAGAAGTTTTTCAAGTCCTCAAATTAAGCTATGATACTTTAGGGGAGAAAGAGAAGGAAATTTTCCTTGATTTGGCTTGTTTCTTCAATGGTAAGAAATTAGAAGATGTCATAAATTTGTTGGTAAGTTTTCGTGGAGTCCAACCAGAATATGCTATTGGAGTGCTGATTGATAAATGTCTCATAAAGATTAAAGAAGATTGTGTGACAATGCATGACTTAATAGAAGACATGGGCAAAGAAATTGTTCGACAACAATCACCAAAAGAGCCTGGCAAACGTGATAGGTTATGGTCCTATGAAGACATTTTACACGTCTTACAAAAGAATACAGTAAGATCAATATATATTGTTCCTTTTTTAAATGCTCAAAAAGCTTTCTTTATGAATTTTATATATCTAAAACTAATTTGACATTTATCATGTGTTTTTCATTTTGAAAGGGAACTGATCAAATTGAAGTCATGATTCTAGACTTACCGAACCATAAAGAAATTCTATGGAGTGGAAAGGCATTCGTGAAGATGAAAAAGCTCAAAATGCTTGTGATAAAAAATGCAAGCTTTTCTAGAGGCCCCAAATATCTTCCGAATAGTTTAAATGTGTTGGAATGGAAGGGGTATCCTTTTGAATTTTTACCATCTAATTTTCATCCAACAAAACTTGTTCATCTAGACTTGACCAACAGTTCTTGTAAATTGCTTCAACCATTTACTAAGGTATGTGTATCATTTGAAAACCTTTTCTTTTTTGGTTTTCTTTTGTTTGATTTTGAAACTAAAGTTTCAACTTTGTTCTGCAGAAGCTCGAGAGCTTAAGTCGCATGAATTTTAGAAGTTGTGAATTGCTACAGCAAATACCAGACTTATCAGGAGTTTCTAACTTAACAGAATTACTGCTTGATGATTGCACAAATTTATTCAAAATTCATGACTCGGTTGGACATTTAAATAAACTGAGAGAATTGAGCGCCATGCGATGCAACAATTTGAGGATTTTGCCATTGGGCCTTAGGTTAACTTCTCTTGAACATCTCAACCTCTTCGGTTGTTCAAGTCTTCAAAGTTTCCCAGAAATACTAGACAAGATGAAAAAGATACAGTCACTTGATTTGGATAGGACAGCTGTTGCTGAATTACCATCTTCAATTCGCAATCTCATTGGGCTTGAAATCTTAAACATGGAGGAGTGTCCTAATCTTAAGCAGCTACCGGCTAGCATTTTTATGTTGCCAAACCTTTGGGCACTGACAGCAAATTTTTGTGAAGGAATGAGACATTTTAAGATGTGTGAAGTTGGAGAAAAAGCAGGTCTAGACTACTCAGCAATGTCTTTGAAATTGAAACATTTTTGTTTCACGAACTGCAATATATCAGATGACTCTCTTTCTCTTTGTCTTTCTTACTTTTCTAATGTGATACGTATAGATCTAAGTTTTAATAATTTCACAACCCTTCCAGCATGCATCAAAGAATGTCACTATCTTAGGTATCTTTTGCTAGATAATTGCAAGCAGCTTCAGCATATTGATGGGATGCCACCAAACCTAGAAAAATTCAGTGCCTTATGTTGCACATTGTTGACTAAGTCAGCTAGAAGCACAATATTGAATCAGGTTCTTTCTTCTTTCTTTAATTATCTTCTTTTGCTACTTTAATGTTATTCATTGCATTTTTGTAATATGTGAATGGCAGGTGTTCTACCAGCAGCCTGGGAAAAGAAACTTCGTTTTTCCTGCAAAAAAGTTTCCAGAATGGCTTGACAAATATAGTCGAGGAAGCTCTATGTCTTTTTGGGTTCGTAAAGAGTTGCCAACTATTTTTTTATGGATTCTTGTTAAAGAAGACCAGGATTCTCTCTGCCATTGTACGTTCTCAGTGCGCATCAATGACTCTACACAAGATATTTCCTCTGGGTGGTTTTCACTATCAACAATAAAGAGAGATCATATATATGTTTGTGATCTACAGAGCATCATTCGCAAGACTGAACTTCCCAAGTTAGATAAATGGAATCATGTGAAGGTCTCAATTGAAAATGGTACATGGGAAATGAAAAGTGGAAGGGAAATTTACTTTGCAGTTCATTTATACAAGCAAGAAAGTAATTTAGAAAATATCCAGTTCATGGACCCTAAAACATTCCCTGTTTACCACATGTTGCCAAAAAAACTACCACGACCTCAATACCGGGAAGAACATGAGGACTATGTGACCTGGAAGGCAATTAGGATCAACAACATCCTGAGCCGCAAAATGGCTCTCTGGGCAGCGCATAAAAGATACTCCTCTGTCACTTCTAGATTGTATCACGTGCTGCTTAGTTTCAAAGCTGAAGAAACTAGCTCAGGTTTTATCAGGAATCTCTTTCATTCTTTGCATCAGAGGGGAATCAACGCAGCTGCTGTTAATAAATACCCTGGGGAAGGGAATGATTTTGAACTATCTTTTTTGGGAGCCAAGATAGCTGTTATCATTTTCTCTAAAGACTATGCATCCTCAACATTTTGTCTTGATGAATTCGTAAAGATTCTTAGGTACTTCAGGAGAAAAGGCCGATTTGTTTATGCAGTATTTTATTATGTGGATCCATTGGATGTGCGGAATCTGAGAGGGAGTTATGGAGAAGCATTGGCTAGCCACCGTATTGTATTTGAGGACAAGAAGGTTAAAATATGGAGGTTGGCTTTGTCTGAGGTAACTAACTTGTCAGGATGGCATCTCAAACCTGGGTAACTCCTAACTCTTATTTGTTACTTACCTTTCTGTTATTTGGTTATTACTTTTATTTGTATCAAATAACATGGGCTAAGGACTAGCTTATTTCAATTTAGTTATTGCAGTTTAGTTCTCATATAAGCATTGTGCTTTACACGAGGTGGAAGTGAGAATTTATGTAGTTTTACAGGCCTAAATTTCCAATATGAATATGAAGACTATGGACTGGTTCTATTTTTGTTGTATTTACAATGCTTTTGCAAAATAATTGATGAAAGTTATTTTTAAAAATATTTTCATAAAACCGTGGCAAAAATGTTTTTTATTTTTTTTAATTATTTTTTAGAAAAAAAATTTGGAAACAATATCCAGATAGTCCCTGTACTTCCCAAGATGTGGAGTTGCTATATTCAGTTAACAGCACTATTGAATTATGGAATTTTTAGGACTATCTATGTTGATATTAATTATTATATTTATCATTTATACAATGAATTTAATATTTTTCTTATAATTTTGATTGAATTTAAAATTTTACAGCTTACGCATAATTAATTATTGGTATTAGGAATGGGATATTTCTTGCATGTAGTGAGGAATAGGGAGGGTGACGGAGTTTTAATTTCTAAAATTGACATATCAACATTGTAGCATGACTAGAGGTGAACTTCTGGTAAATTGGGCAGGATTTCAAATGAACTTGAGTATACTGAATTTATCAGTGATGAAATCTGTACTATGATCAACCAAGGATTCTGCGAACCACCTGAGAACAGAGGATTTTGGGAAGACTCCGATTGGGCAACTAACATCACGAGTTATGAAGGTTTTTCTTTTGTTTTTTTTTCCGGTTATTTCTTTGTACATTACCATTGATATTATTTTGACTTTTATATATGCTTCACTGTGCATGGATGCCTTGCATTTAAAGAAAGATTAGCTTGCAAACGTACTAGGTTGATCTCCCAAGAATATGTTGTACTTTTGGTCCTTTTATATTACTGTTCAAATCTTATCATAGCATGAATAAAATGTAATAAATACTACTCTCATGTGAATATATATATTGAGTCATATTTCACAATGAGAATTCAAGCAGTGCATCCCCAAGCGAGACCCAATATATTTCTAGAAATAGCTGAGGAAGAAACATGTGGTCGAACACTAAATTGGATCTTTGGTGTCCAATTTAGGAAATGTGGAATAGCTCTTATGAAGAAATGAGTTGATTATTGATAATGATATCCGTTTGAATATTGAGTTGTTTTACAATTTGTTTATTCCTTGACTATAGATGCATAAAGCTTTAATTAGTCATGAATGTATGTTCAATTCTTCGATATACACTAATGTCTCAAATAATTTGAAGCTTCGAGTATGATCATAGATTGTCTTGTGCTAGTAGAATGTGCCTTTTAACGATCAAAGTTGGCAGTAATGACATATATATATATCCATTCGACAAATATAGGGCATAGCAGTGGCTCCAATTAATTTGTAGCTTCATGCTTTTAGATTTTATAATTTGCCAATTAAATTTTGCACAGATTACCTAAGGCGTATGGATACTAACACGCGAGATGACACAGATGTTGATATCACGATGCCACAAAATGCAGATAATTCAGGTATTGGAATATAGTATCATATTCAGCAAACCAATGCATTTGCTTTGAAGTACAATTATTCAAAGAGCACGTACCATGATTTATGGAACTCGGAGAATAGTCATAGTGAACAGATATTGAGCATAGCAATTACTCCCTTTTGCAAGTTTCATGTTTTTAGCTGTTAAAAGTGACTAATTAAATCATACATAGGTTTTCTGAGTGATGAGATCATGGATGCCTACACCTATACAGGAGATGAAATACGTACTGATACTATGACAATGCTTGATCTGGCGAGTTCAGGTACTGAAATGTGGTGTTAGGTATTTTGCACTGTTTCTTTCCTATTCTATATGTTGTTGGAATTTCGACTGTTACTTACAGTTTTCTGGATCATCCAGCGGAGGGCCAACCAAAATATCAGAATGCGGTAGAAATGGAAACATTTTATGATTCTCTGGATGTTGACCCTTCAGTTCCTTCACATTTAGCCAAGGATAAGGGTACTAAGAGAAAGAGAGACATCTTTGAGGAAGACGCTGAAGCTGAAAGAGATGAGTTGAGGGAACTGCCATGCTTTAGACAAAGGAAATGACTGATCTAAACTTGATGAAAAAGATTACCAAAAGCATAGGTTGTAAATGATGATGCCAATTCTCTTCGATTTTAAATGCATTTACTCTGCTTTTATCTACTCTGACATCAACGAGGATGGTGCCAAATATATGCCCGTTTATGATTGCACCTACTTCCTTAGATGAAGTAATCAGTTAGCTTACAGGGATAAATAATTTAAATAATACATACATGTTGCACTGATATAAATGCACATATCAGGTATAATTAGGGCATTATGCTGCTCAATTTTGATTGGAGAGTCAGTGCAGAACAAAGTTCCCGCAGCATGGCATTTTTCGAAAAAGTGGGGTGGAGAATCACAAGTATGACCAAGCTGCATTCGCTTCTTTACTGTGACATGCTGACTCATTTCTAGTTCTTATATCACCGAACCCATCTCATTTTTTGGCTACATCATATCATATTATGGTAACAATACGAATGCCGCTTGTGCATTGTAGGAGTAATTTGTGTGAATGGATTTAACTTTGAGGATTAACCTTATTAATTGTGAAAATTGTAAGAAAATTTTTTAAACTTGAAAATCTAATCAGTATAATCTTCCTATCTTTTTCTAGATATAGAAATCTATCTCTAGAAACAACATTAAGCAATTTATTATCCATTCATTTGTCCAAATGAGAAAATATATCTAGTTTTCTTTTAGTTTTAATTTACTCTTTATAATTTAGATTTTTTAAATAACTTAATACAATTACCTTATGATTCAGAATATTATTACTTTTAGCCAATAACTTAATGGTCTAGTGGTACTAACACTCTGAATGAAGGAGGGTTGTGGGATTAAGTCCCACCAATGGCAGGTTACCATCTTAGATGTGTGTGAGTGTGTAGTTGTTTCTGATAAAAAAAAGCATATTATTACTTTATGGTTTTGGGGTAGATGAAATGACGATTTTGATGGATTTGGGATTGAGCTTATGAGAGATTGAAGTCAGTGAGGGTGACCTGTGAACCAAGGTGTGTATTTTAATCCAAATCATGAGCTTGGTTAGTGTCTTTCTTGATCCAATTGACAACTACGTGTCAAGTTATTTGGCAATTGACAAATGATCATAACACAACAGAGGAAAGAGTATGCCTAATACCTTAACCAGTGGAAGGTGAAGCAATTGAAGTTTAGAGATAGCAATAATAATCTTGCAAGTATGTAGGTGGTCTTCGTTGCCTGGTAGAATGATGAATCTGAGGTTATGATGGCAGTGTTTAAGGGCCTGTTTTATAGTGTTTCTTGTTTTCTGTTCTTAAAAATAGTTTTGTAAAACTGTTTTCAAGAAACTGTTTTGAAAACAAGAAAACAAAAAAATCTGTTTGAATAATTGTTTTCAAAATCATAATTAGTAAGTAATAGATGAGTTATTCAAAATTTATAACTTTACCATTAATAAGGTGGATGTTTCTCATCTTTCCTTGTGTTTTCTAGAACAAAAACTACAAAACACCTAAAAGGTGTTCTGAGTTTTCTATACAAAACTGTTTTCTGTTTTTTAAAACAGTTTTTAGAAAACAGGTTTACCAAACAAGTTTTCTGAGTTTTCTGTTTTTGAAAACAAGAAAACTGTTTTTTAAAATTCCACCAAACAGGCCCTAAATTTTTTGAGATGATGAATTATCAAGAACTGGTTGAACAATTGTACTTGTTGTAGGTTCTGCATAATCAAGTATAGGTAGTTCTTGAGGTAAAGGGATATGCTAGGGTGATGATATATCTAATCTAAGACAATGTTTTGGAAATGCATTTGGATTCATGAAAGTGAACATCACTGGAAGTTGATATTGTTGTGTATGTGTATCATCAAGAAGACTGTAAAGTTTGGTTCCTTAAATCCAAGAAAGACACAGTGTAGCTTCAAGATGAAATTTAGGTGATAGGTATGAAAGGAGTTTCAAGTGAGGAAAAAAAAAAGAGAGAAATTCTTGTGTGATATATTTGATACTCATTATTGAAGCTTCTTAAAACTGAAAAAATATCTTTCATAGAAGTCTCTTCTCCCTCTCCTCCTCTCTTTCCATTTCCTTAGAAGATAACTTTTTCCTACCAAACATGACTTAAAATATGTTATAGCTGCTAGCCTGCTACTAAAAGAGCCAAATATACTAATGATGTGAGATTTGGTGGTTTAGGGAATGAAAGCTAGATAGGTGTCTTGTTTTTTAATGGTGTGTTTGGATTAATTTATATATAAGTGATTATGAGAATAAATACTTAATTATAATAGATTATGAGAATAAGAGTTTGTTTGCTTAAGCTTCTAAAACAAATGATTTTCAAATTATTTGAAAAAGTGAATAATTGTTTAGAGATTTTTTAAAAAGTAAAAATTATTTTGTATTTGGTTAGAATAAAGAAAAGTACTTTTTAAATTGTTTATTAAATAAAGAAAACATATGAATTTATATTATAATATTCTTATGAGGTCAAATATTGTTATTTTTATAATTTTTAAAATTATTTTGTTGCACCCCGTCTTTTATACATTTTTCTCTTTTATCTATCACAACCACTTTTTTTTTTTTTCAAAAGTCACTTAAAGTAACCTCTTAAAATAAGTAGAAAACTGTTTTTTTTTATATTCTGATTATTTTTAAAAGTTTAAATAAATATCTTAAAAATTTTTAAAATTTTTTTTTATATGAAAAAAATTTATATGAAAAAAGTGATTTTCAAATAAAAAAAGTTGAAATAAACAGGTTCAAAGTGATCATATTAAAAGTGATTTGTGTTTGGATATTTTTACCTTATAAGTGATTTTAAGAAAAGACATGTGCTTGAATATTGGAGGTTTAAATAATTATTAGGTAGATGACGAGAAAGAAAAGTAAAATAAGTAATGATGAAAGGATAATTGATTATCATAAGAAAAAAAAAATTAGCTTCTTCTATAATTATTTATTTGAGGTATAAGTTTTTATTGAAAAACTGTTTGCGTTTGACAACTTCTCCATATAATCAATTATCTAATACCATAAGTGTTTATGGAGCAAATCCAAACAAGTAATCAACTATTAAGTAGCATGAGAAATAGCACGGGACCAGTAAAGTTTGAGTAAATGAGATTGAAATAGGAGTGCTCTAGAAACATTGGTGCCATTTGGAAACTCAACCTGAATGCTTAAATTTGCTTATAAGAAGAGAAAAACGATAAGGAAGAATAGATGTGATCGCACCAGTATCAATAAGGATCCAATAATTTATTTATGTAATGGTAGACAGTATACCTTGGGGTGTTGCAAAGTTAATATATACCTTGCTTGTAGAAACTTGATTCAGAGAGTATGATTTACTGGAGCTTGTTCATTTGCTTTAGCCAAATCTAACAACTTTTTGTACTGCTCTGTTGTGAAACTCATCTGTGGAACAGGTTGAACCGCCTTTTGATCATCTTCTTTAGCTTCAGTTTCATGGCTCACAATACTGTTAACTGAATTGACCTGATTTTGGAATTGGAAACCAGGGGGAAAACCAGGCTTTCTATACCATGTCTTGGCTGTGTGTCTAGTGTACCACTGTACGTGCACTGTTTTACATGGCTGTTACCTCCATTATTGTTTCTTGCAGCATTCTGGAACTGATTTCTTAGAGTGACATTTTTATAAAAAAAAAAAGCTTTGGAGTCGGTAGCACAGCTCATTTCTCTTTCTTGTTAATGTTGTCAAATGAGAGAGAGAACGCCAGGTTCACTGTGGGAGGCGGGTCCATAAGCATTATTTGAGATTTTACAGCTGCAAACAAATCACTCAGACCCTTGAGAAATGTAATAATAACGTAGTCTTGTCATAGGTAGGCCCTGGCTGTAGCAGTTGCACAACAAAAAAGGAGAGTCACAATTACAAGCAAGTATAAGCCCTCAAATTCATCAATTCGTCCCATAGGATAGTGTGTTTTGTAGAATATTCACTCACACTCAGGTCTCTCTGTTTGAATGAATAAATCTCTCTTCGTAACTCCACAATTCTAAATATATCTCCCTGTTGGAGCTGAGTTTTGAGATCGTTCCACACCTCGTATGCTTTATGATCCACAGCTACAGGTAGATCTATCAATGTCATCATTCTTTTCACTTTTGACCTTCATTGTCTGCTCTATAATAGCAGCTTTCTGGAGATTTACGATTCCAATAATTCTATTTCCTAATTTCAATATTCAATTTGTGGGCTCAGATTCAGAGGCAACTAAGAGTTAAGAATTGAGAAACTGGGGAGTCAGCTGATGATGAAGTCTGAGAATTGAGGAAATTACAGCATTTAGCTTGAATGGTTCTCGTTGATGATAAATAATTGAATTCTATTTCTTATTCAAAATATTTTTTCAACGGTTTAAAATGCTATATTTATAGATAGCAAGTGATGGTCTAGGAAGGTCAAACTTATAACTAGCTGTGAAAGGACTGAAGTCAACTTGGCAAGAACACGCATTTTAATTGTCCAGATCAACTTGCTTGACTGCCTTTCCTCTCTCTTCGACATAAATTCGTAATTTTATCCCAATAATTATTAAGTTTATAATCATTTTAAAGATGCCATAATAAGATTCTAATGAACAAATTATTGAATATTCCTTCTCTGCCAATTCTTTTCTATTTTTCTAAATTTCAAAACAACATTAATTATAATTTTTTTCAATTATATTATTATTTTAAAAGTTAAAGATTTATAACATTAATTACTCTTTCTTATATTTCAATCTCCATAAAGAGCATACTAGAAAATTTAAAAGAAATTTTAACATATTAATTATATTTTTAAATTTTTGTGCTAAAATTTTAAATAATACTCCCTTTATTTTTTTTATTAGAAGGTCTTTTTGTAATATTTTTTTGTCTTTAATATAATGCTTTTTTTTTTTAAAAAAAAAGTGTCTAAATCATTGATTTTTTTACCCAAAATGCCATTTTCCTGGCCAGGTTACATGGAAAGAAATCGATGGAGTAGAATAATTTTAAAATAAATGTTGAATTTGCAAGTAGACATTTTACACTTAAATAAACATGTCTGCATTAGAACTAATTTTTGGGAAGCCTCCTCGAACAAATGGCATATATTCAATGTTAATGTATTTTAATCAAATAATGCTTGTCCTTGTCAAGAAGAAATAGTTGTAGGGAGTAGTTATAGTTTATAGTCACATTTAACTCTCACTAATTGAGGTTGGGGTACATAAGTTACAAGATGGAACACTAATTAAGCTCACAAAATCCCCAAAACAATTGAGTTACTTGCTTGTTGATAGGAGCTTGACGTTGTTCTTAGGGAGAAAAAAAAAAAAAAGAGAGAAATAAGATCATTCATGTTTATATTCCTAAAAAATTTCTTTTTTTTTTTGCAAGAGGGTGTACTCACTAGCAATAAAAACTAATTTTTTTTGGGGTGGAAAAAACAGATTTGTTTCATACACAAATTGGATTCTAACAATTTGCTTACGAGAGTTTATATCACTCATACTAACCTGAGTTCATATATTCCTTAAGAAATTTAATCTGCAACCCACTAGGAAAACTAAAACCCATTAAAATAGATGATACGAAAGTCAAAATAAATTTATATTTAGGGTTTATTTTTTATTAGTTTTAAAATATATAATTTAAAATTAATGAAAATTTTAATTAAAAATTTTAAAATTAATTAAGTTTTTATAGACCAAATAAAATTAATTAAGTTGAAGTATAACATGATTTTTATTTTAAAAAAATTATAGATATATTATAAAATGAAAAGAAAATTATTATGCTTTTAATGGAAAATTAGAAATGTGTGTTACTTATCTATGTACAGATCCAATATATCAAATCAAACCTTATAAAAAAAACTGTAGGGACTTTTTTTTCCCTTAGAAAGCTGGTTTAGATATTTTAATTGATTTTTTATGAGCACTGGCATCTCCAATTAACCTTCAAAAACTAATTACTTCCAAATGAAATGTAGAGAACCCAAATGTTAAAATTAACCTTCTTGGGTTAAATCTGGTACCTTCCTGATGACTAATTCATCTCTACTATAAACACCGTATTTTGTCCAGTTCATCTAATAAAAAAATAATGAATACATAAAAGAATATGTTTCTATTATGATTCATAGGAAAAATAGTAAAATAAATCTATAATATTTTAGAAAATTTAAAAATTTGAAAGAGATTAAAATATAAAATATTTTTGGGTTATCTTTAAAGATTACATAGCAAAACTTGAAGATTATCTTTTAATTAAAATATATAAAAAAATAGAATAAAAGAAATCAAGATGTTATCTCTTAAGATATTTCTAATTTCGCTATGCATAGGATTTGAAAAAATATAGAAAGAGAAAATAAATCAATAACAATAAATGTCTCTTAAATGGGATTGAAAAATCTTCAAAAAGATTAGTAAATTAAGATATTATCTTTATAGGATTCATATCTTCAAACTTAAAATATTTCAAGTTAAAAAAAATAAATGACAAATTACTCTATAAATAGAGGGCTAGAGAGGGGAGTTGGAGGCCAATCAGAAAATCTAGAGAGCAAATAAAGGGGAGCTGGAGGCTAATCAGAAAACCTAGAAAGCAAATAGAGAGTAAGCAGGACTGAGTACCTAGACAAAAAAAAAAGGGGAAGCAAGGTGAGGAGGAAACTCATATATTGTGCAAGTATAGCTAAATTTGCACATTCTTAATTTGTATTCATTCACCGTCTTGTCCCGTAAATATATGTATACGTGTGCAAACATGGGAATTGAGTCTCAAGGCATCCACTTTCTTGCATATGTGAAGTGTGAATTCATTTTGGGATGAGGTGCCTTAATGGTACAATCATTATTCATTTGTTTTTTTTGTTATGCGTCGTGTTTTTGTGTAAGTTGAACATGGCATACCTTCTCATAATATATGGGGCCGGTCACGTGTTATTGCTTTATGATGATGTTAGTATAACTTAGTCATGTTTGTATCTTATAATTGTCTGTATTTTTATGTGTCTTGCCTTAAAATTAATCAATGGTTCTCACTTTTCCATTTTTATTTTCTCATACCATGAGGGATATTAATTGTCTCCATGGATACCTATGGTGTTAACTAAGAAACTATGAGCAATATCAATTTTTGCTGTAGTTATTCATATATTTTAAAATTTAAAAAAATCTGAAATTAATATTAATAATATTTAAAAAAAATTCTCTCTTGTACTAAAATTCTTCCTCTCCTAATTGTTTTAATTGTTCGCTATGAGAGACACCAATTGTTTTTGTGTGTATTTAAAATATTATTTAAGGAGTTACGAGTGATACTAATTTTTACCATAAATATCCATACTATTTTGTAGCAACCCATAATAACAATATTTCAAAAAAGTATTTTTCAGTTTTAAATCTAAAATTGTTTTAAAAATAAAAATAATATTTTTAAACAAGACAAAAAAATAAAGTCTCTTCTTTTAAAAATAATAATAAAATAAAATAATAAAAAAGAACTCATCCTTTTTACCAAAAACTAAAAGACACCAATCAATCACAAAACTTTTATTTAAAAGACACAAACCAATAGACACATCTTTATATCCTAAACTACGTAGATTTTGATTCCTTTTAAGGGTACATAGACCATAGACTCTAATTCTAGGTCAAGTCCCCTTTTATAAAAATATAATATTTTTCCTCTTTTTGGTTAAATAATCACAAACAAGGATCATTAAAATAATAATTAAGGCCATATTACTATAGCACAATGGATTTAGGGTAGCTGTTCTCTCAAATGGGTGGTGTAGGGTGCCTAACACCTTTTCTACATATAACTGACTCCCGAACCTAACTTTTCTTGTTCGTAGACCATCCTTTCCTACATCTTTAGATTTTTCAGAATTTTTCCTCAAAATCTTGGTAGTGACTCCATTTTTTTTTTATAAAAAATCAGGTGCGACAATTTGGCGGCTCCATTAGGAACAAGTGAAGAGTCAAGCCTAATTAAATTTATTGTACTTAGTCAATAATTAGGCCTTACCTTTGTTTTTATTGATTTAATTGAGCATATCCCTATTAATTTATGTGCTTTATCATTTGTCTATTTACTCATGTATTTGTTTATTCTATTTATTTATTTATTTTTGGGAAAAGTGGGGTAGTTAGTAGAATGCTCCCCTCACACACTATGCACTAACATAACCTCACACACTATGCACTAACATAACCTCACACACTTATTGGGCCCTACACCCGAGTCTATGCACGTCCTAAGTGAGAGGAAATTTGTAACAGTCTTCCTGAGGAACACTAATGTTTCCTTAGGCCATTGTGAAGATTTCACTTAGATTGTTACCTATTTATTAAATTTAATAGATGGAGGGCTAAGCTCTCGTAAGATTAGGTTTGACAAATAGAATTTTCATCCGCGAGATAAGAGCAATTTGAGGACCTGTAAGAATATTAGGACTACCCAAAACCATGCACACTTTAGAAAAGGAATTGGGCTTACCCTATGAGACAGGTCTCACTCTTTATATATATCTATCATAGAACATGAGGAGTACCATATGGAATGGTTTTACTTTCCTTTGCAATCATATTGATAAATATATTGGCATGGTATGATTTTTCTAAGTTGCAATAAAGATCTGGGGGGGAAGATAATTTGATTAAACATTCAAAAGAGTTCTATCTAGTAATATTTTAATCAAGTTTGAAAAAAAAAAAAAGAGCTCTCTAGCCACCTATTAGTCAAGAGCCCAATTATTTCTTCATGCACCATTGAATAGCGAAAAGTAGAAAAGAAAAAGAAGAGAAAAAGTGAAACAATAATCCTAAGAGGAAATTAATATGAAAATTGAGGACATTCAAAGAGAACGAAAAAAAAAAGAATGAATCCCCCCAAGTAGATGCTTCAAATGACAAACACGCCTATCAAAACTAAATAAGTAGCTAAACAAATTGTTCACTACATATTAGGATTCCCCCTTAGAAAACATTAAAGGCTCTTTTGCCTCAGGAATCATATGCTTTTCACTATAGCCCAACAATGAAATGAATAAATTAACTTTGAAAAAGCAATTTAAACACAAAAAATGAGGCAATTTAAACTTGCAAAAAAAAAGAGCTTTTTTTATATAAAAGGAAAAAGGAAAAGACATCAATGTGGGAAGGGTCCAATGCTTCTATCACTTTCTTAAAATAGATTAGAGGTTCTTGTGCAAAATTGACTACTATCCTTATAAAGATAATTAAAATAATTTTACAATCATAAACAACATTGCGCCCAAGGAAAAGCAATCTAATCAAGTAGTTCATGCGCACTCCTATAATACTCGCTTTCAAAGCCAGCAAATGGCCAATGATAGCACAAATGGATATAAGAGGGACGAGACTGAGAATACCACTTTGAGTGAGGAGGTATCCTCTATGGAAACTCAAATAGGCAAAATAATGAAGCTTTTGAATGCCGTTTTAAATAACGGTAAGGGGGCCAATGCACTTAACCTCCAACCATCAAATAGTCAAATGAAAAAAGATCCCCATAAGGGTACTATGAAGGGGGAATAGTCTCCTCAAATAGGGGAGAACTCTAACGCTAAGACCCATAAAGCCCATGAACATATAGGAGAGGATCACGCACATACCTTCCAAATCTCAGCAACACTTGCACAAGACCAAGAATTAAAAGAGGAGTTTGGTGAAGTAAAAGATCAACTGAAGGTCCTTCAAGGAGGGAATATGTAAGGATCTGTGGATTTGAAGGAATTATGCTGGACCTCGACAATAACTACCCCCAAAAATTTTAAGTTACCTGACTTTGACAAATATGATGGGACTGGTAATCCAATGTACCATTTGAAGTCTTACTGCATGAAGATGTTAGTATGGTCCAAAAAGGAAAAGTTTCTAATGAATTTCCTTTCTGAAAGTTTGACTGGACATGCGCTGACTTGGTACTTACAATTGGATCATTCTAAGATCCACAGGTGGAATGATCTCGCTAATACATTTATGAAGCAGTACAAGTTCAATCTTGATATCGCCCCAACAAGGGAATAACTAAAAGCTATGAGTAAGAAAACAAATGAGACATTCAAGGAGTATGCTCAGATATGGAGAGTGTTAGCCTCTCAAGTCCAGGCCACTATGTCATCTAATGAACTATGCTCATACTTTATCCACTCATTGCCAAATCCTTACTATCAATATATGGTGGGGGCTAATGTCAAGGACTTTTCTAACTTGATGACAATCAGAGAAAGGATTGATATAGATATTCGTGTAGGTAAAATCCCTATTCTTAGGCCGAAAGTGACATGCAAAGATGTCACGATACAAAGAAGAAGGAAGGAAATGTGAATTATGTGCAGTTGATGAAATCATCTCCTAATGGGCAAGCTGTCTCTTACCAATTGAATGGGAGGAACCCTAGACAAATACCAGCAGCACCAGTACCCGATAGACGAGGATAGGTTGTAGGACAAATAAGCACACAGGCTAGGGATAATCCCCTATGGCCTAATTTTAGTATGACTAATATATAATTGTATCGTAAACTTTGGGAAGCTCAATTGTTGGGACCATGACCATATAAGCCGATTTTACCACCATTTCCCTCTTGGTATAATCCCAATGTGACATGTGAATATCATATGGGTGCTCCAAGACACTCCATAAAAGATTGTGTGACATTCAAGAGAAATGTATTAGACTTGGTTGATGCTAATTACATCCAACTCAAAACTAATGAGAATTCAACCATTACTAATAACCCTCTCCCTAATCATTAAGGACAAATAAATGTTGTTGAAGAAGAGTCTTTCCCTTCATCGGTTGGAGTCATAAATCAACCAACAATTGTAGTAGCTTTTCCTAGTGATGAGAAATCTCATGCACAAGCCTCAATTGATACTTTAGGAGAGGCGCTAAAAAATTGGGAATATGGGAGCGGCATTGATATTATTACTTTAGAATAAGCTACTTAGATCATGATGTTCTGATTGCTTTTTCTTTGTTCTTTCCCTTATATTTTCTTCTTGCTTTAAAACTATTATTTTCAAATAGTCTTTTTCTTTGTTTCAACTTTGGATTACTCTCATTAAAACATCATATGAATAAAATCTGGTTTCTTTTTCTCTTCCTCTCTCTTCAATTTTTCCTTTATTGTATTGAATTTCTCAAAGTAAATTATGTCATCTTTTCTCACTATTATATTGCATTTAGATAATGAAACAACACCTTCCTTTCTACTCTTTATCAATTGCCCAAATTTTAGGGATACTACATGAAGAATATTGTAACACCCCTCATGATATCTTTCTTGACTTTGTGTTCAGGACTAGAGAAAGCAGGACGGAGGAAGGTTCAAGTGGAGTCTAGAAGAGCTCCACGCCATGGCGAGAAGTAGGGCCGTCGTGGTGAGAACCATTCCAGTGGCGCTGTTTCAGCTGAAACTGGTGGAGCCACTGCGAGATGTCTGGAGCTGTGGCGAGATTCAAGATTTTTGTTTAAATCTGGATCATTGTGGACGATCAGAAAGAAAGAAACAGAGGAGAAACTAAGGAGCTTTGCTAGGTTTTGTTGGATTTGGCCATTGAGAGTGATTTTCGGACCTCAAGAGCTTGGATTCAAGTTGGTAAGTGTTCTTTACTCCTCCCTCTCCATTTTGTTTGGTTGAAATTTGGGGTTTTGAGGTTGGATCTTTGGTTCTGGCCAAAATCCCCCGATTGAAATGGATGAAATGGGGTTAAAGAAGTGTGTTTTAGTGTTCTTGTTGCTTGGATGTGAGTTTTAAAGGGTTTATGTATGATTTAAACTTAACCATAGGTTGTTTTCAGTTAGAGCTCTTGGGAATCCGAAGTGTATGTGGTTGAGTAGTGTTTGAATGGTTCCTATGAGCTTAATGATGCATGAAAGGGGTGTTGGAACCTTGGGTTAGGCTAAAGCAGTTGAATTGTGATATATGGATATTTGGTATATATGGTTAATTGAGGTATTATGGTATTGTTAAGGTTGTTTGGCTACTTGGAGATGGCGATTCATGGGATTAGCATTCAAGAAAGCTTGTGGAATTTGTGTGAGCGTGGTATTGACAACCTGAGGTAATTGAGTGTTTGTTTATATTGTATGATAGTACGTATAGTTGTGGGTATATATGCATATTTCTTTCATACCACGATATTGATGTGTTTGTGTGTACTATTTTTATATATCGTGGTAGGCATACAGTCAGATGATGACATTGATATGATATGACATGATGCATACATGACATTATGATGATTATGATGATGATGATATGATGATCCATGAGCATCATCACATGACATTATGAGACTATGATATATGGCGGATGGGGTGATGATGATGTGATGATGATATGATGTATGATGATATATATATATATATATGTTAGGGAGGATAAGGAAGGAATATGTATATATGTTAGGGAGGATAAGGATGGATTATATATGCTAGGGAGGATAAGGATGGGAACCTTGCGAGGGTGACATGCATTCCATTCATTTCATATTGCATTCATGGATTGTATGAGTTATATATATATATATACATACACGTATGTGTGTGGTCGTTCCTAGTTACTGAGACATTGTCTCACACCCCTCTCCCATAAACTAACCTTTCAGGTGATGGTTTTGGCACTAGTCTGGAGAATATGCGGGAGTAGCTACATACGTAGGAATAGTCTATGTAGTATTTGTAATTTTGGATATGTATCATGTGCCAAGTAGGATAAGATGGTTTGTAATGAATGTATGATATTGGGAGTATTGTATGGATGGTTATATGTGGAAAAGAGGTTGTTTGTGGTATGTATGTTATGTGTATGTGTTATGTATGATGAAAGTTGGAATTAGGCCTCGTTAGTGTGTTTAAGGGCCCGTAGCCCATTTATTAGGTATGAGTTCCTTTGAGGTGAAACCTCTTTGGACAAGTTAGTTTGAAGGTTTTTGTACTTGTATGATTGGTCTCTAAGTAGCCATTTGCCTTCGTAAAAATTGGAGGTGGTCAGTGGTGAGTTTTGGTCAATAAATGGTTAAAATGGTTTCAGGGGTCTAGAATCTTCATACGAAGTTAGATTGAGGTGAAACTGATGTCTATAGATAGATTAGGACTAGATTGACTTGTAGGAGTTGGAATCAAGTCAATCGGAGGTCAGAACATAAAGTTATGCATATCGAAAGTTTGTTCCGAAGTATGGAAATTGCTGATATAGAATATTAGTATGGGGCGCCGTGGCTCTAGAGTCTAAGCCACGGTGCCAACGAAGACATAAGCGATAGAGAAACAGGGGAGGCTGGAGTCGCGGCAGTACTATAGCGACTGTGGCCCCAACCCAGTTTTTTGTGTTTTGGGGTTCGTTTTCGCTATTTTGAAGCATTGGAATGTTGTTGTAAGATGTTAGGATTGTGTTTGGTTGAATTTTGAAGTTTTTGGTTAGTTCTAAAGGTGTCAAGAGGTAGGGTGGTACAAATATAGAATGTCATTAACGACACTAGTAAGGCACGAAAGACAATGGGGTCTTTGGTTAGGTGCTTTCTTCACAGGGCGCAATGTCACCCTAATTAATGTGTTTTATGATATATATATATTTCTTTTTTTTTTTGGCATGAAATATGCATATAAAAATGAGGCAATGAAAAATGAGTCTAGGAATAAAAATAACATATTTGATACAGTACATGAACTGGGGAAAAATACAACAACACTTTTTATGCTTCTTAAAAGAGTATTGAATACAAATGCTAAAATAATAAAAAAATAAAAAAAAACAATAAGAAAGTCTTATACTTTCACTTGAATTGGGGTAAACAATGAGAATGAGTCCAGGAATAAGAAGGTTTTTGGCTTTTTGCCATCTAAGTTTCGGGCATCAAAACTTGTTCATGTCAGATTGCCCAACAGTTGTTTGGAATCACTCCGAGAAGTTGATGGGGTAAGTACCATCAGAGCTACCTTATTCTTTTGTTTCTTTGTCTGATTTTTAAAAAAAATCATTTTCTTTACTTCCTAGAGGTTCGAGAGTTTACATTGCTTGGATATTAAGAATTGTGAATATTTTCGAATACAAAAGTCTTATTTGTAAGCAATTTCTAATTAAGAAACAAGGATTGATGGTTGTATAAATTTAACTGAACTTCATGATTCGGTTAGATTTTTTAATATGAGAGAATTGAGTGCCATCAAATGCAAAAGCTTGATGAGTTTTCCATCTCACATTAAGTTGACATCTCTTTTTCTTTGTTTGTTCACGCCTTCAAAGTTTTCCATAAATATTAAACAAAGAAGAGAGATGAATATGGTATTCAAATAATTACTTGTTTACTTTGTGCTTATTAGATACTTGTAATTGAACAGGAATTGATGAATTTGAGTTTATCATATACAAACTTTAAAGTGCTTGTAATAAAAAATGCAAACTCTCTAAAGGCCCCAAATATCCCAAATAGTTTGTGTGCTGGAATGGAAATGGCACCCTTTCGAATTTTTGCCATCTAATTTTTCATCCAACAAAAATTGTCCAGCTTGACTTGTCCAACAATTGTTGTGAATTGCTTCAACCATTTAACAAAGTGTGTGTATGCGTGTATATATATATATATATATAAGTGCGTGTGTGTGTTTATAGAACTCCTAGAGATATTTTCGTCCATGATTTGTCAGATTTTTTTAAAAGTATATCTTTTTTTTTTGGGCAGAACACTGAGGGTTTAAGTAGCAGGGATTTTAGGAATAGCATATTCATGAAGGAAATACCAGATTTATCAAGAACTTCTAAATCGAATTACTACTTCATGGATGTACAAATTTAACTGTCATTGGAATATCTTTATTTCTCAAATTGCAATTTATCTGATGACTCCCTTGCTTTTGGTCTTTCTCACCTCCAATGTGGTACATTTAGATTTAAGCTTCAATAATAATTTCACATAAGATACTGTCGCCATATGAAGAATCTTTTGCTGGAATTTTGCGAGGAACTTCAACATATTTAGGGGATGCCACCAAATTTGGAAGAATTCAGTGCCAAATGTCGCACATCATTAACTGAATTGTCCAGAAGCATAGTATTGAATCAGATCTCTTTCATTCTTTAATTGTCCTTTTTTTTTGCTTGCAGTAATTGTCTTTTTTTCTACTTCTATACTACTATTTATTTATTTCTTTGTAATTTGTAATTGGTAGGTATCCTCCCAGCAGCCTGGGAAAAGAAACTTTATTGTGCCAGGAGAAAAGATCCCAAAATGGTTTCACATGTATAGCCGGGGATGCCATCCAGCCACCAAGTGTCCATCGAGGACTTTCCCTCGGCAATGACAAGTGAAATGAGTAGTTATTTCGCCGTTCACATCTACGAGCAAGAAAATAATGCAGAAAATATCTGCTTTACTAATACTAATCCTTCATTGGAACATCCTCATGTCATGCCACATTCTTGGGGATACCATGAGAACTACATAAATTGGGATTTAAGTTCAAAACGCAGGTGACTCAGAACACCATGAGTAACTGAGGTATTTTTTTTTTTTCTTTTCTTTCCTTCCTCTTTCGTTGTGCGTTACCATAGATATTCTTACAGTTAAAATAGAAGATTAGCTTGCGAGAAGAAAAACCAATACATTCCTAGGAATAGTAGAGCAACATTATAGTAGTGACTACTCGAAGCTAAATTGCATCCTTATAATTAAAAAATATTTCATATTTTTCATAATTTTAAATTTGCTTTTAAAAATTGTCTTACAACTTTTCAAATTCAATGAGATCTACAAAGGCAGCAGAGAACACCATGAGTTATCAAGGCATTTTGTGGCTCTTCTTTCTTCTTAATTTGTGCGTTACAATTCATTTTTTAAATTATATGATAATTTATATTTTTTTCAAAATATACACTTGTTTCTTTAAAAGACTAGAACTTATTTTATTTTTTTTATAATTTTTTATTTTCTCATATTAATATAAATATATATTAGATCTAAAGTGCTGTTTTTCATTAAAAAAAAGGAAAATCATGTTATTTAATTTGATAACTTTGTACTCTCATGTGTCCTTTTTTCGTCATTACTATACAAAATGCATTAATTAAAATAACTTTTTAAATTTTCATTAAATTGAAAAATTAACTATCATTTATCAACTAATAATTTGATACTCTTTCCTCTATTATATAGTTTGTTGTGCATGGCTAATGCATTTTATGCAAGTGAACTTTGGCTATATTTATATTCTTGGTTTATATTCCCATGTAATTTAATATATGATTAGCCTATAAAGATATGTTCCTTATTACTTCCAAGATTCTATCATATATTTACATATTTTAAATTGTTGTTCAAGTCACATAATAATATGATAAAATAAATGCATATATTACCATTTGAGACTAGTTCAAGTGATAAAGATAGTAGGATATGATATAAATAGAAATTAAGGGTCAAACTCTTTTTATAAAAAAGAAATGCACATATTATTTCTTTTACTCCCAACTTTATTTTGAATCACATTTGAATAAGTAATCAAAGGGAGCGCACCTCCAAGCAGGAGAAACCAATATATGCTTAGAAATAGAAGAGCAACAATAAGAGGAGACTGAAAATTAAATTGAATCATTAATTGTTTAGCAAAAAGTATAAACTTTATAAACTAGTTACATCAATCTTTCTACAGCAAGTCGTGCAATTGAACTTCTATATGAAGCACAAATTCTTTATTGCATGAAAAAAAGTAATAAGATGATTATTGATGATCAGAAGCGTTGAACAGTAAGTTGCTATCGAATTTGTGCATAAGATATTCAAGTGTGAATCCGAAACGAAAATCTGACGGGTTCAAAGGGAAGAATCGGGTAGCTTGAGATTTTGGCTGTTGAAAAGAATTGAGTTTTGATGCGAATGAATTGGGATTTTGCTGTTGGATGCATGTGAGTTTGCTGGGTTTTTATGGGAAGATGCGGTTCATGTGTTTGATAAAATGCTTGTATGGAAGGTGCCTTTTGTTTTCCCAAGACGGAGTGTGTCAACTGTTTCTGTCAACCAAGGTTCTATTGTGACAGTAGGGTCAAGAAAAACACGTTTGAGATGGACTCTGGATGTTCATGAGAAGTTTGTAGAGTGTGTGAATCAACTTGGAGGTGCTGAGAGTAAGTAAATTGTAGTTAATATCGATGTTAATAAAAGTGATATTAACATCTTACTGTCTTCATGTGCTTGATTATAGGAGCAACACCAAGAGGCATGTTAAAGCTGATGCACACCAATGGATTGAACATTTACCATGTAAAGAGCCAATTGCAGGTTTGGCACTTTCAAGTGTTCTAAATTTTGGATGTGGAATCTAGTAGTTTCATTCTTAATACAACACTAATCAAAAAGCATATTTTTATTCCACCTATCTTGCAGAAATATAGATTGACAGGATCCACGCGCCTCCAATGGTAATTCCATATCATCATTGCAGGATAGCTTCTTATTTTCTATGTCAAATACATTTCAAAAATAGTGACCGGACTTGTGGTAAAGGATGTTGCTGTGTGGAAGACATGAGTTCATGTGGTAGAAATTTTGGGCAACTAGGTTTCAAATGTTCTTGTAAAAGACCTAAGTGAAACTACCAACGCTAATTTATGTGATTGCAGTTGATGGTGAAATCTCTCTTTGGAAATGACTGATTGTTCTGTAACAGTTTTATTTACTCCCAATTCTTCCATATAATCACCTATTCCTATATTATTCTTATTCTCTTTGAAATTAGCAGGCTCACTCAATGGCCGGAAAGAATCTACATAAACTTGTTCCTATTGCAGGATAATTTGACGGAAGAACACATGTAGAAGCTGGGCAACAAAGTGATGCCAAAGCGTAATGCTACTTATTTGCCTATAGCAGACTCGGAATTGCCTAATTCAGTACTTCCACTTCTTCTTGGTTGTTCTCATATTAGCTTGAAGCGCTGTTGCTATATAATCTATTAAAATCTCCTCTTGAATTTAAATCTAGAGAGGTACTTCAGCTGCTGGTAAAAATATTCAAAGGCGTCTTCATGAACTACAGGTAGGTCTATCAATGTTATCATTCTTCTCACTTTTGCCTTTCATTGTCTGCTCTTTATATAGCAGCTTTCAGGGTGGCTGTGATTCCATTAATTTTATTTCCCGATTTCAATGTTAAATTTGTGGGCTCACATTCAGAGGTAATTGAAAGTTGAGAATTGAGAAACAGGGGAGGGGAGGCAGCTGATGAAGTCTGAGAATTGAGGAAATTACAGGGAAATTGGTTTTTCCAGTTTTCTACAATGTAGGCCTTTCAGAAGTACGACGTCAAAGAGTATGTTTTGAAAAAGCAATGGCCGAGCATGAAACAAGATTCTATCTTGACATGGAAAAGGTGCAGAAGTGGAAGCTGGCTTTGTCTGAAGCAGCCAAATTCCCTGGTTGGTGGACAAAAAAATGTGCGCGTCTATGCTTCTTTATTTGTTTCTACCTTTGGAAATATTTTCTTAGGTGTTTGTTATAAGTTTTTCAATAGAAGTATAAACAAGTAAATCACAACCTTGACTCATTTTATAAAAAAATGATTTTAAGCACTAAAGAAGCTGCATGAAAATTGTATGGGTTTTACTTTTTCTGAACACACCTTAATTTGTCTTTAACTATGCCATGGTTTAACTTATCAAAAAAAAGAAAAAAATATATATGCCATGGTTTAATAACGTAGACGTTGCCTCTTTAGGCTTCCAAAGCACTAAAGACGCTGCATGATAATATTTTCTTAAGTGTTTAAATACTTGTAATTTCTGTTTCCCTTGTGAGAAAAGAAGAAGAATATTGTATTCAAATTCCGACTTGTTTACTTTTTGGTTATTGGATACTTGTAATTGAACAGGAATGAATTTGAAGTTATCACATACATTGTTGATGCCTCTCGGATATTAGTAACTCGCATCCTTTCTGCATGCACACTGCTGAACACCTAGTTAGACCAGAGACTCGCATATCAGAAGTGAAAGTGCTTTCAATTTAACTTGATTGCTAGTCAATTGATGCTGTAAGTTTCCTTGTTGATATAAGACAAAGCTCAAATCAACCGAAAAGGTGTATTGCCACTCCATGAAGCACTTCTTTCTCATTCAGTTGCAGACAAGAAACAGTATGTCTTGGGTCAAATCTGGTATATTCTCCATCGCTAATACATCTCTTACTACCTGTGAAAAATTTGGAGGAGGTTCAATTTGCTTATCGTGGTCTGCTGTTGAGTTAGATTTCTTGTGGGGTAGACTTTGATCTTTCTGTGATGTAATTGAATATTTTTTTAAAAAAATAAGAAACAGAAATTCCAATGTTACAATTTGTTTATGAAATTGAGCACAACTTAATTTGCATCTTGCTTCAGTTAAAATAAAAAAAAATTATAAAATGATAAAGTCTTGACCACTCAAATTAAATTTAAATGATATAATATTGGTGTGTTTGGATTAACTTATATATAAGTGATTATGAGGATAAATACTTATTTATAATAGATTATAAGAATAAATGATATATGTCAAAAGTAATTTATGTTTGGATAGTTTTATCCTATAAGTGATTTTGAGAAAAGAAATGTGTTTGTATATTGGGGTTTAAGTGATTATTGGGTAGATAATAAGAAGGAAAAGTAAAATAAGTGATTACAGGAGAATAAATTATTATTATAAGCAGAAAAAATTAGCCTCTTCCATAAGCACTTATTTAATACATAAGTGCTTATTAAAAAGCAGTTTGCCTTTGGTAACTCTAACACATATCACTTATAAGATCTCATAAGTGATTATTAGCACAATCCAAAGTGGCATATAGTACAAAATCCAAACTATTATTTTTGAGATACTTATTTCGTATCAAGAGTTATTATTGATGATAAATAATTTAATTATATTTCTTATTTAAACATGTGATGGTTTAGGGAGGTGAAACTTATAATTAGTTATGAAAAGCCTCAGGTCAACTTGGTAAGAACACTCACCTTAATTGACCAGATGAACTTGCTTAATTAACATGCTTTTCCTCTCTCTTAGACAGATTCGTAATTGTATCCCAATAATTATTAAGTTTATAATCATTAAAAATACCATACTATGATTCTAATGAATATACTATTGTTTGGCCAAAAAAAAAACAATGAATACACTATTGACTATTCCTCATATGTCAATTCTTTTCTATTTATTTATTATTTTAAAATTTCAAAACAATAATAATTACTATATTTTAATTAGTCTGTTATTTTAAAAGTTAAATATTCTTATCATTAATTACTCCTTCCTATGTTTCAATTTCTTTAAAAGGCATACCAGTAAATTTAAGAAAAATTTTAAACATATTATTCCATTCGATCCATATTATAGGATATTTTGTATGATAAGTTTTTTCACCCAAAATATAAGACATTGGATATTTTTCTTTTCATTTTACTTATGTCTTTATTTCTTCCCAACTTTTCATTTATAATTCTACAATGATAATAAAATGAGATATTTAATAAGGGTAAAATAGAAAATATAAATACTTTTTACATTGACTTCATGTAAAAAAATGATTTTCTTAATATACATGTCATTAATATAAAATACCTTATATGCGTGTTATTAATATAAAATATCTTATAATATAAATAGAAAAAAGTAATTACATTTTTTAAATTTTTACGCTAAAATCTTGAATTATAGATAAAAAAATGGAGAGAATAAAACCCATTTAAAAATACCTTGACTTTGAATTTGTAGTCCAAGAAAAAGACTAAAAGCCATTAAAAAAAGGATTACCCAGAGTTCAAAGAATCAAAATCTTTGGCCCAATAAAATGCAAATCAAAGTCAATTTCTGCGTTTCACATTTCCCACCTTCCTGTTTCTTTATGCAATGCCATTGTATATTCCCATTTGTTATGCCAGAACCTTTAGTTGATTATTTCAACTTTTTTTTAAAGAAAATCTTTTTTAGAGATAAACTTATGGTATTTGTATCTCCATGATAATTAAATTTACAATTATTAAATACATCATACTATAAAATATAATCACTTAAAGTTCCATTATATATAGTTCATCAAGGGATGAAATTTTTAAAGTATGAAAAGATAGGACCCCATAATACTGTAATCAGCTGCCCGCTGTCTGAAAATGAAAACGCAACAAAAACTTTCATTTTATAAATTGTGAAAAATTGAATTTATAGCCAAAGAAAAGTACTAAAACCCATTAATTTAAAAAGATGACAATATCCAAGAAAGAGTCAAAAATCAATTTCGTTGGGACGTGTTTTCTCCGTGTTTTCCGTTTCAGTTTCCCCCCACATTCCTCTTGCCTTTTCTTTTTCAGCAAAGCTATTTAATAAATAAATATTACATTCATTTCATTTTATATGTAATTTAATATTTTGACACAAAAATTAAGAAATAAAATTAATATATTAATATTTATTTTAAATTTTTTAATATAACATTCAATAAATAAAAAAATAAGAAAAAGTAATTAATATTTTCTTTCAATTTTAAAAGAATAAATAAGGATGTAAATAAAAACATAATAATTAATACTGTTTTAAAATTTGAAAATGCCATATAAATAAAAATAAAAATTAAAAAAAAAAACAGATGGAAAGAAATATAGGGATGACGAGAATAGTTCCTTGAAACTTCTTGGGGAGACCTTGACCTCATAACCTATGAATAGAGATGGGACAGACTTTGACCTCATAACCTATGAATAGAGATGGGACCCGATAATGTTATCTTAACATTAATTAAAAGGTTTTTAAATTTTTTATTATACAATATAATCAATATTATTAAATTAATTTTGTTGAAATTTAAAATTTCATATAAAATTTTCTTATTTATTAAAATATGAATGATAAGTAGTACTCAATTTTTTAAATATTATAGTCATTCAAACAAAATTTATTTTCCTCACGTTGTTTTCTTCGTTTCATATTTCACTTCTTCCTATTTCTTTTTGCAATGCCTTAAAATCAAGGAAATATGGACGTAAAAAAAAGGGGAAATAACACTTAAGGACCAAGACTTTGAATTAATTCCAGTTTAGGACCACAAAATTTGAAAATACCAAAAAAAGACCATGAGTTTAAATTAATTAAAAACGTAAATATGAAATGACTTAAATGCCCCTATTAAAACGTTTTACACTCAACATCTACTTTTTACTACTCTTTTTCATAAATTTGACACTAAACATCCCTAATTTTACACTGAACACATTATGGAATATGAGTATAAAATTGAGGAAGTTTAGTGTAAAATTTATGAAAAAAAGTAGTAAAAAATAGATGTTGAGTATTAAAAAATGGAAGTTGAGTATAAAATTCTGAGACTTATCCAGTATAAAATCAGGAGTCTTCAGTGTCAAATCGTGAGATATGAGTAGTAAAATGCAGAAGATGAGTGTAAAATTCTGAGAGTTGAATTTTTTATTGTATTCAGTGTAAAATTTGGGATATTCAGTGTCAAATTTATAAAAAAGAGTAGTAAAAAGTAAATGTTGAGTGTAAAACATTTTAACAAGGGCATTTAGGTCCTTTCATATTTACGTTTTTAATTAATTTAAAATTATGGTCCTTTTTTGGTATTTTTGAATTTTGTGGTCCTAAACTAGAATTAATTCAAAGTCTTGACCCTCAAGTGTTATTCCCCCTAAAAAAATGATAATAGGCTGGTGGATATTCTCAAGAACTACAATTATTTGATTCATATTATAAGATATTTTATATGATAAGTTTTTAATCTAAAATATAAGATATTGGATATTTTTCTTTTCATTTTACTTATGTCTTTAATTTTTTCTTACTCCTCATTTATAATCCTATAATAATAAAAAAATAGGATATTTAATAAGAATAAAATAGAAAATATAAGTACTTTTTGTATTGATTTTATGTGAAAAATAATTTTATTAATATGCGTATCATTAACATAAAATACCTTATAATATCAATTAATAAGAGTAATTACATTTTTAAAATTTTTGTGTTAAAGTCTTCAATGATAGATAGAACGAAATGGAGAGAATAAAACCCATTTAAAAAGACCTTTGACTTTGAATTTGTAGCCCAAGAAAAAGACTAAAAGCCATTAAAAAAGTGATTACCCAAAGGTCAGAGAATCAAAATCTTTGCCCCAATAAAATGCAAATCAAGGTCAATTTCCGCGTTTCACATTTCCCACCTTCCTATTTCTTTATGCAATGCCATGGGATATTCCCATTTGTTATGCCCTTGTCTGAACCTTTAGCTGATTATTTCAACTTAAAAAAAAAAAAAAACATCTTGAGGGCGTGCAATTTGCTTGTGGTCTGTTCAATTGATGTTGACTTACGTTTCTTGTGGCAGACTTTCATGTTTTTTTTTTTAAAAGAAATCCAATGTAACAATTTGATGATGAAATTGAACACACCTTTACATCTTACTTATTTTAAAATAAAAAATAAATAAATAGTAATGAAATCTTGTCCACTCAAATTAAATTTATACCATACTCTGTCTTATCCTTTATATAAGTCGCCCTCTAGAAAAATTATGTGATCTCAAATATAAGTCATTTTGTAAAAGTTTGTGAAATATTAATTATTTTATTTAAAAAATATTCTTCTTAAAAATTATTTTATAAAGTATTAATTGTTTTAAAAGTTCAAATATATAGTATTAATTAGGGGTAAGAATGGAAATCAAATAAAATGTTAGACAATTTTATTAATGTAACTAATCTTTCTTGATTTCTGTGAGGTAGTTAAAAATAATTTACATTAAGGACCGAAGGGAGTATATATAAGATATGCATATGTTACAAAATCCAAACTATTATTTTTAAGATGCTTATTTTGTATCAATGATAATTACTAATGCGCAAATGCATGAACACAATGTACAAAAGCATATTTGATGCGAAATAAATATTTACTCCGTTCTTAAATGTAGGAGTTTGCCTTGATTCTATACATAAACTTTTTTGTAAAATAATTATGATCTTTTAGAATAATAATTATCACTCTGTACTGGTCCTTCCATATAATTTCCCTTTTTGTAAAGCTATTAAAAACTAAAAAAAGTGAATATGAAGACCGAATAAAGTTATAAATAACCATCTTTGGTCCTCAAAAAGTTTTTATCCTCACGCTTTTTTCTCCCTTTAATATTCTCCCACGAGCTTTTTCTTTCTGCTATGCTTTAAAATAAAGATAACCATAATTTTTTTTAATGTTGCACAAAATGTTTCAGAAAATCAACTTTTATATTAACATATATTTTATTAGCCTAAATACAAATTAGGCGTATTTTTAAAGAATTGTCTGATATCTTTTTTGCCATAATATGCTTTGTGATCATTTGACAACTTACAGACTCACTTTCATCATTTTTTACTTTATAAAAATTTAATCTAGTGTTTTGAGTTATTGAATTTAAAGAGCAGTGTAATGTTGGCAAAAAAGAAAGAGTAGTGTAATAAAATACTATTTTACTTCATAAAATTTTTTTATTCAGTAAAACCAAACTCTAAGTCTATAATGTTACTTTTTAAAAAAAAAACAAAAATTTCACGTAAAAATTAAAAATACAAAGGTGTATTTTTATTTGGTAAAATTTAATATGACCAATCAAAATATTCTCATCCTCAGCAAAAAGATTAAAATTTAAACGTAGTGATCACTTTCGGTCCTTAGAATTTTAAAAATATGAAAAGATAGGACCCCATAATATACCGTGATCAGCTGCCCGCTATCCGAAAATGAAAACGCAACAAAAACTTTCATTTTATAAATTGTGAGAAATTGAATTTATAGCCAAAGAAAAGTATGAAAACCCATTAATTTAAAAAGCAGACAATTCCCAAGAAAATTATATATTAATACTTCACTAAATTTTATAAAGATATTCATATTAGGGCCATGGAGATGGAAATCTTTTAGAAGGGCTTTATAAAAATGACATGAGGGATTACAATAAATGATAAGTAATCCCTTTGTTAAAAAATGTTAAAAAAATAAATAATTAAATTATCATAATTAAGAAAACAAGCAAATATCTTACATATGTGATAAAGGAAATTTTTTTTTATATAAATATTCTCATTTAACTCTACTTAAACTCATATTTCGTGATAATAAGTCTACTTTAACTAAAAACTAAATTGAAAAAAGTACATTAATTAATCAAATAAAATCTCTTATATTTTATAACAAAACAATATTGAAAATGTCTCCTTGTGAAACGGAGGGAGTACTACTTAATTTTATGTATATTAAAAAAAAATTTCTTTTCCTAATGTTTTCTCCCTTTCACACTTCCCCCTTCCTATTTGTTATGACGAAGCTTCCTGGAGATATATGACCTTCATTCTTTTTAGTCCTATGCCGTCTATTACGGTTTCACAATGACCTTCAACTATTAAATTGCATTTCAACTGTTCATTCTTTTCAGTCCAGTGAGATCTCTCTTCCTAGCTTATTTCTATGCTTATACTATTTCATCATGGAACAGCAAGCAGGATCCTCTTTTATCACTTCTCATAGGAATTACTTATACGATGTGTTCCTTAGTTTTTATGGTGAAGATACTCGCTTATGTTTCGTTTGCTTTCTCCGTGAATTTCTGCGTCAAAGAGGAATTCATGTCTTTATTGATGATGATGAAATCAGAATGGGAGAAGAAATCACACCAGCACTTTTCAACGCCATAGAAGAATCCAGAATAGCAATCATAATTTTTTCCGAAAACTTTGCCAACTCGACATTTTGTCTGCGAGAACTTGAAAAGATATTGGAGTGCTTCAAGGAGGAAGGTCGGTTGATATATCCAGTATTCTATTATGTGCATCCATCAGAGCTACGACGTCCAACAGGGAGCTATGCCAAAGCATTGGCTCGACTTGATGAACGATTCAAAGACAACAATCAGAAAGTGGAAAAATGGAGGTTGGCTTTGTCTCAAGCAGCTGAGCTGAAAGGCTGCCATCTTCAACCCAAGTACATATCTTCTCATTCTTTTGCTCATTATTTTTTTTCCTGCTTATTACTCGGGTTTTATTAACATCTAACAAAATTACCAAAGCCACAGTTAATTAAAACTAGATCTTAGTACTAACATGGTGATTGGTTCAAACGAAGGGAGGAAAAAGTGGGGCTTTGTATGAAAAGGAGGAGAAGAGAAGGGTTCTACTGACATTTTATTTGATTAGGGTTAGAAAGGAGAGGTGTTGAGGTATTTTAATGAATTTTTTTTTTGTTTTGGGAAGGAAGGGAAGGGGGGGCTAATTATAAAGTTTTGAAGCAAAAATATTTATGAAAAAAAGGTGTTGTTTTCCTCTGCCAATCATTATACTAGAAATATACCAACTTGTAGGCTAAAATCTAATCAATCACAAAGGGTAAAACAAAAGAAAACCATGCCAAATTAGGCTCTTTATGATAAACCACATTGGATGGAAATTAATTTCTATTCCATGGATTGGTCTAAATTGGACATAAACTGTAACATCCTATGCTCACCAATCCTAAAATATAACCAAAAGAATACAGAAATAGGGAAAGGAAGCCTAACTGGTGGGGTAGCGCCGCAGCATGCACTGTTGCGCCGTGGCTATGGAAGTTCCTGAAGGAAAAGGAGATGAAACTGAGACAAATAGTGCCGCGACCACGGTTGTAGCGTTGAGCGCCAATGATAGAACCTGCATTAGTAGTTTGCTGATACACCCAATGAGCTTCCGATGTGCATAATTTTGAGCTCCATGATTGACCCGATTCCAAAGCCTACATATCACTCTAATACTATTCTAACCTTATAAACCAACCATACCTGAAAACACCTCTGTAAAGAAATTTTGGGCACTGAGATACATATTGGTCACTTTTTGACCAAAGCCAACGAAATAACACCTCCAATTGCTACAAATAAGCAATTGGCATCCATAGATCCTTTCTATAGGTTACATATGACACAAGGATTTCATCCAAGAAGTTTTCAACCAAAAGAAACCGCTCATTCGAGTTTTGACCCCCTTGAACCCCAATTCAAGCTAATAGGCTATATGTCTATTTTATACACCAAGAGCCCAATAATCATACTGGCTTACAATCAAGACATGCATATCCAAAGGGACTTGGGGTTACCCATCTCAAGTCCAATACATTTAAACATTAGAACATGTTCATCACATACCACATGCCACACCTAGAACATAATTGGTATTCATCACATCACTAATAGAATCATAGGTCCATTAACAAACAAAAGGCCATAAACCAAGCATAAAAAGTACAAGAGAGGGCATACTATGGTTTGACCTCAGAATAACATAGATAAATCTAGTATATATAACGTTACACAACAGTATGAATGGCACTTTACTAACAATAATAAACAAGACAATATCAAGAAGGGAATAACCCCAACACCCATAAGTACTCTCAATCCTCCTTGCTCAGGCTCTTCTTGGTTTTCTCCTTGTTAGAATTAGATCCTCTACTTGAGAATTGTTAGTCACAGGGTGAGAAATGCGTCCCAATAACCAAGGATATATACATACGAATATACACAAATAATAGAACATGTTCTCATAAAAATATTTAGTGCCACATCGAATTTGAATGCAACATGCATGATATGCAGACATTAGTCCTATCAATATACAGCTAGCACCATGAGCTAATTACCATTACTAGGTAACTTTAACTAATGGGCTCCTTCCAACAACTCATGAAGGTCGATTTCGGGGTCACCAACTAGCTCTCCTTTCAATGGTCTTAACCTAGCCAAAAGGTCAATACACTAAAAGTTGGATCATGGTTCTCCTTCCAGTGAACCACCCGAATTGGTGGTTATTTAGAGAATATGCATTCCAAATTCACAGCTACTTTAGTCTCCCGGCTATAGGACAACTATTTAGTGACTAAAATAACATAGGCTACACCTCCTAAACACAAGGCCTCGTGTGCTATTTAGTATATTGGTATACCATGCGATATATATAGCATCATCACCTAAACCATATGTCCCATCGATGTATAACATGTGACAATACCTAATACATGCTAACATAATAACTTATACTATCTTCTATAGTGCTAGCTTACCATAAGATCATATGTGCGTGGGAAGTCATGGGGTGCATAATCACTACTATATGTTGAAATTCAATGATAACATATGTATATCATGTTTATTGTCATCAATAGCCATATCAGCACAATATAAAGTATTGATAGAGAACTTACTAGCCATGTAATTGCAAATATCATGAAATGAAAAGGAATACCCATAATTTGTACTAAATGCATATCATGATATGAAAGAACACAACATAATACATCAAGCAAACATATAATAATATGAAAAGGATTAGCCATATATCTATATGTGTAATCAAATAGAAACATAAGATAAGACACCCCGGTTACCTCAATCGTCCAACCCACTTAACCCTCAGTTGGCCAAAAGGAGCAAACACCACCAATTCAACACTTCCCAAATACAACCCAGGTCAAGGGATCCTAATTGAGCAGTATCACAACCTATACATAATTAAATTCTTATTACCATTGCAAATTACCAATTCTTATCATACACAATCATCAATCCCAAGCACCAACGGCTGTAACAAAGTAATCCAAGTTATACCCATACATCAGAACATCCACAATAACTCATAGAAATACAATCACATCACCACATATTCAGATTCCCAAAAATATCAATATTTAGGGGTTAGGGTTCAGGAAATATACTATTTAACCACTGTAAAATCAACACCCAAGCCATAGAAATGTGCAACAATACTTCTATAACACATTTAAACACAATTTAATTACTAGAAACTTAACCAAATCGGAACCTTAACCAAAACCATGAAAAACCTTTGGTAAAACTTGAAGAGAAATGCAGAGGAGAGTTAAGGGATGACTTCCTAACAAAATTTGAGCTTCCAAATGCTAGAAATTGAACCTCCAAGGCTAGAAATATGAAACCTTAGTAGATCACCTTCATTTTCCTCTTCTTCGGTGTCTAGTTCGACTTCTGGTTTTAATAGATCGTGCAACTGGCACCACGGTGTCAGTGCTTACTGACTTGGGCCAGAGTCCAATCCAAGCTCATCCGTCATAGAGCTACTGTTCCTCACTATGACATGATGCTTTCTGTCCTACTTTTCCTTTTTCTCAATTTTGATCTTTTCCTTCAGTCCTGATCCCTTTAGTCTTGTACCATTTAGTTAAGTTTTTTAGAATTTAGCCATTAGGGTCATTACATAATGCAAATTTCCCAATACAAAATGACTTGCGATTCATGTGCTGCCTATAAATTTCATTTGTATAGATCAAAATGAGGAGGCCAAGACCAAATCCCATAAATGATGAATGTTTTATTTCTTCTTTGAAAGAAAAATAAAGAGAAAACATTATGTCATCAGACAGTGTGAATGTGGCCGGATTTGGATCCATTTGTAACACCTTGCTCTCAAACACCTTCGGAGTAGACCAAAAACTTCAAAAAAAACCAAACAAAACACAGCCCACACATCTCCCAATTACTTTCCAAACATCAAAGCAGCGGATGAAAAGCCAAAGGACACCAGAAACTGAGCAAAGCCGCGACCACTATAGTACCGCTAGGCTCCGGAGCCCTCTACTTCACTGGTGTCGTGGCCTGCTTTCTGGCACCGTGGCGCCCCTTGTTGGTTTAAACCAGCAAATTTCCAAAGTTTCGGGGCAAACTTCGGATGTGCATAACTTTATGCTCTGACCTCCGATTGACCTGTTTTCAACTCCTACAAGTCAATCTTATCCCAATCTTTCCATAAAACACCAATTTCACCTCAATCCATTTTTGTATGGAGATTTTGGATACCCAACACCGTTTTGACCACTTTCTGACCAAAACTCACAACTTACAACTCCCATTTGCTGCCAAGGGCAATTTGACCACTCGGGACCATTCACACAGGTCCAAAATTGCTTAACTAACTTGTCCAAAATTGATTTTAGGCACATCTTCAGTACGCACCCGTAGTTGACGGTATCCTGACCTCAATTCAATTTTAGAGAAAACTGAGGTACCTACCAACTGATCAATCAAGTCTTCAATCCATGGTAAAGGATATTTATTCTTAATTGTCACTCGGTTCAGCTGCCTGTAATCAATGCTCAATCTGAGGCTAACATCCTTCTTCTTGACAAATAGCACTGGAGCTTCCCAAGGTGAGACACTTGGTCTAATGAAACCCCTTTTCAACAATTCCTCAATCTACTTCTTGAGTTCTTTCAATTCATACGGTGCCATTCGACATGGAGCCTTAGAAATAGGACTTGTCCAAGGCACCAGATCAACAGAGAACTCTAGCTCTCGTGGTGGTAGCAAATCGGTAATCTCCTCTGGAAACACATCAGGATATTCACTTACAATTGGATATCTTTCTATACCACCTTGTATATCCAGGTTAATAGAGAAGAAAACCAAAAACCCTTGATATCCTTTTCTCAAATACTTGTCAGCTTGGGCAAAGGACAAACAAGCATTTTCATCCCCTTTAATACTAGGGATCTTCATGGGCAATGACACAGTCTTTCGAGTATAGTCAAGAATGACATTATTTGCTTCCAACCATTCCATCCCAATTATGACATCAATCTCTTATAATGGCAAACGGATTAAATCTAGAGTAATGCTTCGATGTTCAAAATGAACCACACAATTCAGACAAGCTTGAGCAGTTCTTAATGAAACTCCAATGGATGTGGATACTGACAATTCAAAAGGCAACTCCATTACCACAATACCCAATCTCCAAGAACAATCATAAGATATAAAGGAATGTGATGCACCTGAATCAAACATTGTATAAATAGAGAAATCATTGAGTTTAAGTTTACCTCTAATCAAGTTAGGAGCTGCATTGGCTTCCTGTCGAGTGATCGCGAAGACTCGACAAGGCATCGTGGGCCTTTTCATCACATTATCACTCCTAGGCTCGCGGTAACCTTGTGTAATACGTCCCGGTCTCCCACAGTTATAACAAACCAAACATGGCCAATCACCATGACTTATCCTGCATTTCGTGCACAGATTCGAGGCACTACCTAAATTGTATTGAGATGGGGTTTAGTCCCTTCCTACATATTCACTCTGACTAGAACTCCCTTAGTCAAAGCCTCCTTGATAAAAGGGTCCTCTACCATAACGACCTCTGTTGGACTGATCTCTACCAAACCTGTCTCTTCCTTTGCCTTGACGGCCTCTTTCTCCACTAGAACCACTACTGCCTTTCACTACCTAATCCACTTTCTTTACTGATTCCTCTGGTAGGTTCTAGGTGAGAAAAGGCTCGGATCATTGAATTCCTCTTCTCTTCCTCAATCTCCCTCATTCGCTTAGATAGGACATGTATCTTCGGAGTAATTGTTTAGATGAGTGGAAGGACACAAACTCAACCACTGATAACCGCTCTTTAATCTCTGGACGAGCTCCCTCAAACAACCTTTGAGCCTTCCACCTATTATTGGGGTAATTGTTTAGATAAGTGGAATATTTCACCAAATCCAAGAATTGATCAATATAGTCATCCGCCGACAAATTCCCGTACTGAAAAGCTAGGAACTCAGCCTCCTTCTGCATCATTGGGGCTGGAGGGAAATAGTATACAAAAAACCATTCCTTAAAATGTTCCCAGGTCATTGGAGCACCCATCACTTCAACACTTGGTAGAACACTTCTCCACCAATATTTAACTTTCTTTTCAAGCTTGAACACAGCAAGTTGCACATTTTGTTCAGAGGTGCAATCCATCACACTAAAGATGTTCTCCAATTGCTCTATCCATTCTTTAGCCATTGCAGCATCCATGGTAACTTCTAAAGCTGGGGGATTAAACTTCTGAAAATCTTTTAACTGTTAGGACTCTCTCAGGCTCCACCTCATTCTCATTCTCATCATTGTTGCCTTTTCCTGCATTCAGATCCACATACATATCGGCCTCTTCATTCACATCACCCTCTTCTTGTCGATTCAACTGCTCTTGCATTCTATTCAATGCTTTCCTCTGAGTATTCACTCTGTCATTGAGGTCAGTCAACAATTCATATATCTGCCTCATTAGGTCACTATTACTTGGTCTTCCACTGCAAGACATTTTCTCCTACACACAAGCAACAACACATTCAGTTATATGGTTCTGTATTGGTATTATAGTGGGAATATATGAGTCTATGTATTTAATGTTGTGCTAAGTATTACTTCAAGCAGAAACAATGGCCCAAACCATTGTTCTAATACTAAAATATAACACCTTACTCCCAAACACCTCCTAAGTAGACCAAAAACTTCAAAAAACCAACCAAATATAGCTCAAACATCTCATAATTACTTTCCAAACATCACAGCAGCGACAGAAAAGCCGAAGGACACCAGAAGTTGAGCTGGGTTGCAACCACTACAGTATTGCTAGGCTCCGGAGCCCTCTACTTTGTTGGTGTTGTGGCCTGCTTTTTGGCGCTGTGGCACCCTTTGCTGGTTTAAACCAGCAAATTTCCAAGGTTTCGGGGTGAACTTCGGATGTGCATAATTTTGTGCTCCGACCTTTGATTGACCTGATTCTAAGTCCTACAAGTCAATCTTATCCCAATCTATCCATAGATACCAATTTCATCTCAATCTATTTCTGTTTGGAGATTTTGAACACCCAACACCATTTTGACCACTTTTTGACCAAAACTCATAACTTACAACTCTCATTTGCCACTAATGACAATTTGACCATTCAGGACCATTCACATAGGTCCAAAATCACTTAACTAACTTGTTCAAAGATATTTCATCTCAAAGGAATCCTTTCGCTGAGATTTGACCTCCTCGAACCCCAGATTGACATAATAGGCTACTTTCCCTAAAACACACCAACAAGCCCAAATCCACTCTGGGCTCACACACATTACCATACAAACTTCCCGATATCCAAAACCATACACACATGATAATACATCATACTTAACACAAATCCACATCCATATTATACCAGCAACAACAATACAACTATCCAGAATCTCACATCCATTACAATACACTATCCTACTTAGCACAACATATATAGACATTACACACATACACTACATAAACTTGGTATTCTCACATCTTACACTACTCCCTTGTCTTCTCCGGACTAGTATTAAAACCTTCACCTGAAATGTTAGTTCATAGGAAAGAGGTGTGAGATAAAGTCTTAGTAACCGAAGACAACCACACACAATATATATTTCACGCTATAATACCATGTATGCAATATGAAATGGAATAGAATGGAATGCAAGTCTCCCTCGCTCGCAGTTAGAACCATGAGCTATCGTCATAACAGGACATTTCATATAGGTAATTCCCTTCCAACAGTTGGTGAAGATAGATTTTGGGACATTACCAAGCTCACCTTACACCAATACAACCCGGCCAAAGGTTATACTAGTGCTCAGACTGTGGTTCTCCTTCCTATGGACCACCTTAAATTGATGATGATTTAGAGAAGGTGCAGTCCACTGCCGCTTGGCTCCTTTAGCCATAGGGGAGGATTTAGTGACAGGGATCCCATCTTTATCGTCCCTTATCATATATCATATTATCGTATATCATATCATCATCACCACCCAATCCATCATATATCTCACAATGTCATATGGTGATACTCAGGTCATATAATCATATAATCATTATTATCATGTGTCACAATGCCATGCACGTATCATGTCATGTCACATCATCATCTCTAATCATCATACCCTATATGTCTAGCCGTATGCATACCACAATATAAAAATAAACCATGCACACACACACACACACACACATATCCATATCGTGGTATGAATGGAAACATGCATACACACGCACACACACACACATATAACAACATACAATGCAACCAATACAAACACCCGGTTACCTCAGGTTATCAATACCATACACATGCGATTCCATGAACTTCTGGAGTTGTCCAGCACACTCGAACCCCTTTTAGTTAACCAAATAACCTTCATATTATCATAATATCTCAATTAACATATAGTCCAAATATACAAATTCCATAATTTAACCATTTAGGCCTAACCCAAGGTTCCAAAATATTCATGCATCATTAAACTCCTAGGGACCATCCAAACATTACTCAACCACACACACTTCGGATTCTCAAATGCCTCAACTGAAAATAACCTAGTGTTAACCTTAAATCAGGCATACTCCTTCTAGAACTCATACCCAAGGACCATAAACACCCAATCACACCTTATTAATCTTATTTCATCCATTTTAATCGGTGAATTTCAGTCAAAAGCACAAATCCCAACATATACCCCAGTAAACCTAACTCCAAAATTGAAGAAAATGGAGAGGGAAGAGTAGGGATCACTTACCAACAATTATCCAAGCTCCAAGAGGTCAGAAATCACTCCCAAAGGCCAGAAACTTTGAACCCTAATGCTGCTCCTTCTTCTTCCTCCGTTTCTCTCTCGCTTTCTCGTTCTCAATTTGACTGAAATGTTTCAAATTTAACCAAATCTGAGGTGTGGTGCCGTGGCGTCGGGTTAGTTCGCCATGGCGCGAGTGCCCTTGATCGGAAAAATATTTTAGAATCTATAGTTCGTTCACCGCAACGGCCTTACTCCTCGCCGCGGCGTGAAGCTTATTTTTCCCACTTTAATTCTTTCCTCCATCCTGGCCCTCCGTTTTTGCACATAATACCAAATACACTTGGTTAGCTAGGGACAAAGCAATGAGGGTTGTTACACCATTGAATCTTGTCATTTTCTTATGGCTCTAAGAAGAAAAAGTAGTTGGTCGGGTCATTGCCAGTTAAAATAACAGGAAATGGGTGGTGGCCCCATTTCCAATAAGAACCTTTACTAGCCCCTTCCATGACTCAAAACCATTATCTTTCTTTGGTTTTGTTATTCCATATTTTAAATATGAAAAAAGTGGAGAGCACTTTCAATGCTCATCATGTGCTAATCAGTTTTTGAATTGTCTAGATCAAATTTGGATGATCTAGATTTAATTATTTTTAATTATTATTTATTATAATTTTATTTTATTAGATACAAAATCTAAAATAGATATAATTTTACAATTGTCACTTTTTAAAGAAATATTGTTATTATGTAAAAAAAATTAAAATAAAACACTGTAAATTTGGATCATCCAGATTGAAACTAGATAGTTCAAATCAGTTCAAGGTGACGAGCATTGGGTGTTCATCATAGTGATTAGCATCCAATGTGGATTCATGTAAATGAAAGGTTAAGCAAGTAAGGCAAATTGTGGTTGTCACTTATCTGTTCATTTGTGGAACTCAAGTGGAGGGGGGAGGGAGGGGGTATTTCAATTATTTTTTATATTTTTCTCTTTTATAACAAAATCTAATTATATTAGAGAATTTATTATTTTTATAATTTTTTAATTTTAAAATCTTTTATCTTACATGACAATTTTTTATATGCTTTTGAAAAGTTTTTTCATTAATTTTAACATAGTACTTATCTCATTATATATCTACATCAACTTAAAAGTTTTTATTACAAACATCAATTTTATAATTTAATAATGTTCAATTCAAATTATTTGACTGGAAGGTGAGCATGAGAGATAGGGACTGCGGATTTTATATAGTGATTAGGGTTGTTTTGTAATTTAATAAGCATGTGCCAAAATTATATCTTTTTCTTAAAAAAAAAACCAATTTTGGAGAGGAGGGAAACATTGGAGGGGAGAGAGAAGAAAAATTTGGCATTCTCATCTTAAAAAAGTTCCAACCAAACATTACATAAGTTATATATTATATGTAAATAAAATTATTCTTTAAGATAATTTTAAATCTATTAATTTTATCTTAAAATTTTTAAATTTGCTTGGCCAAAAAGTTTTTTTTTAGATGATTCCTTCAATATTTTTAAGGTTTAGATATAGTTTTCCTGGTCTGCAAGTCTTAAAAGTTTTAAATTAGTTAAAGGCATTTTACGTCATAAAATTAATCATAAAAATAAAATTTATAAGAAAATAAATATATTACCCATTTTTGAGAAACTATTTATTTTTATTTTTATTTTAATAAAAAGTTAATAATATACTGTTCATGTTCTTATTTGCTTTTTCCTCTCACAATATTTTTTTTAGTTTTTTTAATCATATTCATTTTAATTTGGTTATATAAGAGAAGTTCAGACTTTCAATGCTATCTGCCTAGCCTTATTCCCACTTTAGCCCCACCTTTTTTACCTTACCTTTTACTCACTATAAAATATATTTTTATACTAAAATAGAGGGTAATTTTTTAATCAGTTATATTTATATATATATATTATGAACATTTATAGTTATATATTTATAAAATCTGGTGAAACATGTTACACAGATAGCTGCTTCCTCTTCTTCTTCTTTGGGAATGCTTTGTAGTTTAACTATTTATATTGAGAATTTACAAAAGAAAGTTAATATAAAAGAATTTAAAAATAAAATTTATACAGTATTGGGCTTCACTGTATGTAATTTTTTCCTTGGGTGTTAACCCTGGGTTGAATAAAAAAAAATTCATTTATTTAAAAAATTCTTATATATATCACTTTAATTTGTTATTATATGATTCTTTTTTATTTTAAATTTTTTTGTTTTAATTTAATAAGTAAATGTTATAAATTATAATTATAATTTCTATTGTTATTAATAGTCATAAATTTTAGCCATCTCATTTCATTTTTATAGTTCCGTGTCGCTCTCTCAGACTAGAAATTCCAAGATGCATTTTATTATCTCTTCAAAAAGCATTTGCCAAACATGCTTGAATTTTTTATTTTAAAAAATAGGGAAGGCGATAAAGTCTATATATATTTCTAAAATTGGCTTAACATAATTTTAGTTTGACTAATGTTAAACTCATGAATTGGTCAGGATTGCAAGTGAGCATCAGTATATTATAAGGATCATCAATGAAGTTTCTGCCAGGATAAACCCGTGTACTCCTTTACCAGTTGCTGATTATCTATTTGGAATTGAGTCTCGAGTGAGGGAAGTTACGACACTTCTAGATCTTTCATCTACTGAGGATGTTAAAATGGTAGGAATTTGGGGAGCGGGTGGGATAGGGAAATCAACAATTGCAAAAGCTGTGTATAACTCAATTGCTAATCATTTTGAAGGAATATGTTTTCTTTCTAAGGTTAGAGATATTTCTAACAAGCACGGCTTGCGATATCTTCAAGAGATATTACTTAGAATTTATTTTGTAGCTCATGTATACAAGCAACAAACAAATTCAGAAAATGTTCGATTCATTGACCCCAATACATGCATTGATTGCAACTCATGGCAAAGAGTGCAACAACAACCACAAGATTGTAAAGAGCTTGAAGACGAGATAATGGGGATTCAAATTTAACATAATCTGCAAAGTCAATAATCAAGAACCCCAGGCATTATCAAAGGCCAAAATATCTTCCAAATAGCTTATGTGTGTTGGAATGGAAGGGATACCCTTTCAAATTTTTGCCTTCTAATTTCCATTCAATGAAACTTGTCCATCTTGACTTATCCAGTAGTAGTATTGAATCACTCCCTCCATTGAATAAGGTATGTTTATATAGGAATTATTAGAGCTACTTTCTTTTTCTTTTGTTGTTTTTAAAAAAAAAATTTTTTTTGCAGAATTTTGAGAGTTTAAGTTGTATGACTTTTAGGAATAGTAAATTCCTAAAAGAAATACCGAACATGTCGGGAGTTTCTAATTTAATAGAATTGCGGCTTGATGGTTGTATCAACTTAACCAAAATTCATGAGTCAGTTGGATTGTTGGAGAAACTCAAAGAATTGAGTGTCATGAGATGTGAAAATTTGCGGATTTTGCCATCTGGTATAAAGTTGAGATCTCTTGAACATCTAAATTTCTATGGCTGTTCTAGTCTTCAAAGTTTTCCAGAAATATTAGACGAGATGGAGAGGTTGACAACACTTGATCTAGATAGGACGGCCATTACAGAATTGCCATCTTCAATTTGCAATCTTGTTGGGCTTGAAAGCTTAAGCATGGAGGAGTGTCATCATCTTAAGCAGCTACCAGCCAGCATTTTTATGTTATCAAACCTTTGGGCATTGACAGCAAACTTTTGTGAAGGGATAAGACATTTTAAGATGCGTGAAGGTGAAGAAGCAGTATTTTGCTCAGAAATGTCTTCGAAATTGGAACGATTTTGCTTCTCAAATTGCAATTTATCAAATGACTCTCTTGCTCTCTGTCTTTCTTACTGCCCTAATATGATCCATTTAGATCTAAGTTTTAATAACTTCACAACCCTTCCAAGATGCATCAAAGAATGTCACTGTTTGAGATATCTTGTGTTGGATAATTGCAATCAACTTCGATATATTAAGGGGATGCCGCCAAACTTGGAAATATTCAGTGCCATATGTTGCACATCATTGACAGAGTGGTCTAAAAGCAGAGTATTGATCACTTTTATTTGCTATGTTTCATTTATCATTTTATTGGTGATGTATGATTGGCAGGCATTTTACTTGCAACCTGGAAAAAGAAAGTATATTTTGCCAGGAAAAACAATTCCAGAATGGCTCGACAATTATAGTCGGGGAAACTCTATGTCTTTCTGGGTCCGTGATAAGTTCCCAACGATTTTTCTGTGGATTCTCATTAAAAGTGATCAAGATGCTCTCTACAATTGTGTATTCTCACTGCACATCAACGACACCAAGCTGGTAGATATTTTTTCTGAGTGGCTTCCACTGTCAACAATGAAGAGTAATCACATATATATGTGTGATTTGCAAAGCATAATTCATAGGGCTGAACTTTCCCTTGTAGAAAAATGGAATAATGTGAAGGTTTCCATCGAGAGTAATACACAAGAAATAAAGAGTGAAAGGGAAATTTATTTTGCAGTTCATGTATGCAAGCAACAAAATAACCCAAAAAATATCCGATTCAAGGACCCTAGAACATACATTGACTGCAACTTGTGGCAAAAATTGCAACAACAAAAATTGCAACAACCACAGGATTGGGAAGAATTTGAGGATGATATTAACTGGGATTCAAAACCAACAAAATCTGCAGATTTAACAGGGCATATGAGTTATCAAGGTATATTTGCCCATCCTTTTTTTTTTTGTGTTGTCATTTATATTATTTCCCATATTAAAACAAACCTTGATTGCTCTCTGTGGAATGAAGTGCTACAACAACTCCAAGATAGAGGAGAACTTGAAGATGTTATGAATAAGTTATATTCAAATTCAATGAGACATACAGAGTCAACAGAGACCATCATGAGCTTTGAAGGTAATTTTTTTTCCCTTGCCCTTCCTCTTTCCCCATGCATTACCATTGAATTTTAAATTTTTTATTTTTTATTTTTAATATATGCTTTTTTCTTTTAAAACAAAAAATATTTATATTTTTTTTTTGTAATTTTTAACATTTATATTGAAATGTCTAATATATTGATCTATTAAATATATAAATATTATATTGATCTATTAAATAAGTGTTCCTTTTTTGTAAGAAGTTAAAATCATTTTATTTTGATAACTTAAATATACTCTTAACTATGTCAATTTTGTCGGCACACTACATATAAACAAGCACAAAATAAAAATAGAAAAGCCTTTTCGTTTTCATTACATTTAAAAATGTTAATTATCACTTATCATGTAATAATTTGTATATGACACAACGAGCATCATCCTCTCGGACCTCGTCTGTCAGTCACAAATTCACTTATGATGTATTTCTTAGTTTTCGACATGAAGATACTCGTTTAGGTTTTGTTGGTCATCTTTATGATTCTCTGAGTCAAAGGGAGATCCGTGCCTTCATTGATGATGGGGAAAATATCTCACCACCCCTTTTCAAGGCCATCCAAGAATCCAGGATAGCTATCATAGTTTTATCCAAAAGCTATGTATCCTCAACATTTTGTTTGGATGAACTTGCAAAAATTCTTAAGTGCTTCAAAAGGGAAGGTCGATTGATCTATCCGATATTTTATGACATGGATTCATTTGCTTCGAGGAAGCTTCGACATCAAATAAGGAGTTATGCAAAAGCATTAGTTCATCTTGAGAAAAGATTCGAGGAACAAAAGGTGGAAAAATGGAGGATAGCTTTGTTCGAAGTAGCTTACTTAAAAGGCTGGCACCTCTATCCCATGTAACATTCGTCACCCTTTTACTTGTTATTCTCTTTCTATATATGTTTTGGGCATTAATTTTCATATTTATACCTAATGAAATTGGCAAACACACAATTGATTTAAGTTTTGATTCTAATACTATATAATTCTCATAAGCATTGTGCTTTATTCAACATGTAAAGCGTGTGTGTATAATTTTTAAAATAAGAAGAACGAGAGAAAAAATAAAACAATATTTTATATATAAGAAATGTTCTCTGTCTTTGAATATTAAAAAAATCAAGAAAAAGATAATTCTACCAAAGGCCCATCCTCTCATTTTTTGCTGTTTTTATAATAATTTCTTATATCAATATGAAATATAAAATCTATCGTATGATGCATTATTTACAAGATATATCTATGGAAGCCCAACTCGTTTCTTAAAAAAGCCATTGCAAAACAAGTTTCTATTTTAAAGTATTTATTCTTTTAAAATATAAAAAGTTAAAAAATAATAATAACCGAACAAGCGCCGCATGCACAGCTTCTATTTTCAATTAACAAGAACAAATTTGATTTATGTAATTATTTTAATAAGTATACATGTCTATATTAAAAAATTTGTTTCTTGCCATTATAATGAGTTAATATATTTCTAATAAATGTGATTTAATTTTATATTATTTCAAACATGTTATTATTTTACCATATTTTCAAATTTAACTATTTATGCTAAGAGCTCGATTATTTCTTATTGCGAGGAATAGGAAGGGCAGCACTGTTTTTTTTTTTTTAAGTGGCATATCATAATTTTTCGTTTTACTAAGTGGATTTCTTATAAATGGGTCAGGATGGGAAAAGAACAAGAGCACATTGAACAGATTATTGCTGAAATCTCAGAAAGGATCAATCGTATTCCTTTGCATGTTGTCGATTATCCAGTTGGACTTGAATCTCAAGTACAAAAAGTGATCTTACTTCTAGATGTTTGCTCTAATGAGGAAGTCAAAATGGTAGGAATTTGGGGAACAGGTGGAATAGGTAAATCAACAATTGCAAGAGCGGTGTATAACTCTATAGCTGATCATTTTGAAGATTTATGTTTTCTTTCTAATGTCAGAGAACGCTATCACAAGCATGGCTTGTCCCATCTTCAAGAGGAATTACTTTATAAATTAATCAAGGAGAAAGATCTCAAATTGGGTGATGTCAATAAAGGAATTTCAATCATAAAGCATAGGATCCGAGGAAAGAAGGTTCTTTTAATTCTTGATGATGTTGATAACTTAGAGCAATTACAAGCATTAGCTGGAAAATGTGATTGGTTTGGTCGTGGAAGCAGAATCATAATTACGACAAGGGATAGACAATTGGTAGTAAGTCATGGGGTCGAAGGAATTTATGGTGTCAAAGAATTGAGTGATGAGGAATCTCTTCAGTTGTTTAGTTGGAATGCCTTAAAACTGGGCAATATAAATTATGATTACATGGATGCTTTATATCGTGCAGTACTTTACTGTCGGGGCCTTCCATTAGCCTTGGAAGTGATTGGCTCTATCTTATATGATAGAAGTGTCGATGAATGGAATTCGGCACTATATAAATATGAAAGGATACCCAATAATAAAGTTTTTGAAGTCCTCAAATTAAGCTATGATGCTTTAGAGGAAGCAGAAAAGGAAATTTTCCTTGACTTGGCTTGTTTTTTTAAAGGTGAGAAATTAAGAGATGTTATGAATGTGTTGCTAAGTCTACGTGGATTCAGTCCAGCATATGCTCTTCCAGTGCTGATTGATAAATCTTTGATAAACATACAAGAAGATTGTCTCACAATGCATAACTTGATACAAGATATGGGTAGAGAAATTGTACAACAAGAATCGCTAAAAGAACCTGGTAAATGCAGTAGGTTATGGTTCTTTGAGGACATTCTTCATGTCTTGCAAGAAAACACGGTAAGGACAATATGCATGGTTCCATTTTTCCTTTTAAATCTTTCCTTGTTACTTCTAGATATCTAAATTTTTACTGTGTACTTTCTATTTTGAAAGGGAACCCATAATATTGAAGTCATAATTCTAGACTTACCCAAAGATAAAGAAGTGCAAGGAGTGGAAATTCCTTCAAGAATATGAAGAACCTTAAAATGCTGGTGATAAGAAATGCTTGCTTTTCTCAAGGCCCTAAATATCTCCCTGATAGTTTACGGGTGTTGGAATGGAATGGGTATCCTTCCAAGTTTTTGCCATCTAAGTTTCGAGCATCAATACTTGTTCATCTCAGGTTGCCCAACAGTTGTTTGGAATCGCTCCGAGAAGTTGACGGGGTAATTACCATCAGAGCTACCTTCTTTTGTTTCTTTGTCTGATTTTAAAAATAAATCATTTTCTTTACTTTACTTCTTAGAGGCTCGAGAGTTTACATTGCTTGGATATTAAGAATTGTGAATATTTTCGAATACAAAGGTCTTATTTATAAGCAATTTCTAATTAGGAAACTTGCGGCTGGACGGTTGTATAAATTTAAATGAACTTCATGATTCGGTTAGATTTTTTTATAATATGAGAGAATTGAGTGCCATCAAATGCAAAAGCTTGATAAGTTTTTCATCTCACATTAAGTTGACATCTCTTTTTCTTTGTTTGCTCACGCCTACAAAGTTTTCCCTAAATATTAAACAAAGAGAAAGATGAATATGGTATTCAAATAATGACTTGTTTACTTTGTGGTTATTGGATACTTGTAATTGAACAGGAATTGATGAATTTGAGTTTATCATATACAAACTTTAAAGTGCTTGTGATAAAAAATGCAAACTCTCTTAAGGCCCCAAATATCCCAAATAGTTTGTGCGTTGGAATGGAAATGGCACCCTTTCAAATTTTTGCCATCTAATTTTTCATCCAACAAAAATTGTCCAGCTTGACTTGTCCCACAATTGCTGTGAATTGCTTCAACCATTTAATAAAGTGTGTGTATGTTTATCAGCACTCCTAGCTAGGAGATATTTTTTCCATGATTTGTCAGATCTTTTTTTAAATTGTCTTTTTTTTCGCAGAAGGGTTTAAGTTGCATTGATTTTAGGAATAGTAAATTCCTAAAGCAAACACCAGATTTATCAAGAACTTCTAATTTGATTGAATTACTACTTGATGGATGTACAAATTTAACTGAAATCCAGCACTCAATTGGATTTTTGGATAGACTTAGAAAATTGAGTGCCATTGGATGCAACAACTTGAGGACTTTGCCACCTGCTATTAAGTTGACATCTCTTGAACTTCTAAATTTCTCTGGTTGCTCAAGTCTTCAAGGCTTTCCAGAAATATCAGACAAGATGGAGAAGTTAAAAACGCTTGATCTAGAAAGGACAGCCATTACAGGATTGCCATCTTCGATTTGCAATCTCATTGGGCTTGAAAGCTTAAACATTGAAGAGTGTCATCTTCTTAAGCAGTTACCAGCTAATATTTGTACGTTGCCAAACCTTCGGTCCCTAAGAGCCAATAATTGTAGAAGGTTGGAAAATCTCATGACTTGCGAAGGCGGAGAACAAGGAAGCTCAAGCCACTTAGCACTGTCATTGGAATATCTTGATTTCTCAAATTGCAATTTATCAGATGACTCCCTTGCTTTTGGTCTTTCTCACTTCCCAAATGTGGGACATTTAGATTTAAGCTTCAATAATAATTTCACAACCCTTCCAGCATGCATAAGATATTGTCGCCATATGAAGAATCTTTTGATGGATAATTGCGAGAAACTTGAACATATTGAGGGGATGCCACCAAATCTAGAAAAATTCAGTGCCATATGTTGCACATCATTTACTGAATTGTCCAGAAGCATAGTAGTGAATCAGGTCTCTTTCATTCTTTAATTGTCCTTTTTTTTTGCCTGCAGTATTTGTCTTTTATTCTACTTCTATATTATTATTTATTTATTTCTTTATAATTTGTAATTGGTAGGTATTCTCCCAGCAGCCTGGGAAAAGAAACTTTATTGTGCCAGGAGAAAAGATCCCAAAATGGTTTCACATGTATAGCCGGGGATGCCATCCATCTTTTTGGGTTCGCAAGGAGTTCCCAAAGATTTTTCTGTGCATTCTTGCAAGAGATGGCCCTGGCAACTATTCGTTATCGCTATGTGTCAATGACTTTAGCACAGAAATTTATCCGATGGCAAATCATATGCATCTGTGTGATTTACAAAGCATAATTCCTACAACTGAACACCCTCTGCTAGATAAATGGAATCCAGTGCAAGTGTTCATCCAGGACTTTCCTTCGGCAATGAAAAGTGAAACGAATATTTATTTCGCCGTTCACATCTACGAGCAAGAAAATAATGCAGAAAATATCTGCTTTACTAATCCTAATCCTTCATTGGAACATCCTCATGTCATGCCACAATCTTGGGGATACCATGAGGACTACATAAATTGGGATTCAAATTCAAAACGTAGGCGACTCGGAACACCATGAGTAACTGAGGTATTTTCTTTTTTTGCTTTTCTTTCCTTCCTCTTTCATTGTGCGTTACCATAGATATTCTTACAGTGAAAATAGAAGATTAGCTTGCCAGAAGAAAAACCAACACATTCCTAGGAATAGTAGAGCAACATTATAGTGACTACTCGAAGCTAAATTGCATCCTTATAATTAAAAAATATTTCATATTTTTCATAATTTTAAATTTGCTTTTTAAAATTGTCTTACAACTTTTCAAATTCAATGAGATCTCCAAAGGCAGCAGAGAACACCATGAGTTAATCAAGGCATTTTGTGGCTCTTCCTTCTTAATTTGTGCGTTACAATTGATTTTTTAAATTATATGATAATTTATATTATTTTCAAAATATATACTTTTTTCTTCAAAAAACTAAAACTTGTTTTATATTTTTAAATTTTTTATTTTCTCATATTAATCCGGATATATATTATATCTTAAATGTTGCTTTTTCATTGAAAAGAAAAAGTAAAATCATGTTATTTAATTTGATAACTTGGTACTCTCATGTGCCCTTTTTGTTGTCATTACTATAGATACATATATATATATATACACACACAAATATGCATTAATTAAAATAACTTTTTAAATTTTCATTAAATTGAAAAATTAATTATCATTTATCAACTAATAATTTAATAGTCTTTCCTCTATTATATAGTTTGTTGTACATGGTTGATGCATTTTACGCAAGTGTACTTTGGTTAATTATATTTATATTCTTGGTTCATATCCCCATGTAATTTAACATATTACTAGCATGTAAAAATGGGCTCATCATCACTCCCAAGACTATCATATATTTAGTTGTTTTAAATTGGTGTTCAAGTCACACAATAATATGATAAAAAAATGAACATATTCTTTATTTTACTCCCAAATTTGTTTTGAATCACATTTGAATAAGTAATAAATGGGAGTGCATCTCCAAGCAAGAAAAACCAATATATTCTTAGAAATAGTAGAGCAACAATAAGAGGAGACTGAAAATTAAATTGAATCATTAATTGTTTAGCAAAAACCATAAACTTTATAATCTAGTATCATCAATCTTTCTATAGCAAGTCGTGGAATTGCACTTCTATATGAAGCACAAATTTTTTATTGTATGAAAAAAACTAATAAGAAGATTCTTGATGATCTGAAGCGTTGAACAGTAAGTTGCTATAGAATTTGTGCATAAGATATTCAAGTGTGAATCCGAAACGAAAATCTGACGGGTTGAAAGGGAAGAATCGGGTAGCTTGAGATTTTGGCTGTTGAAAAGAATTGAGTTTTGATGCGAATGAATTGGGATTTTGCTGTTGGATGCATGTGAGTTTGCTGGGTTTTTATGGGGAGATGCGGTTCATGTGTTTGATAAAATGCTTGTATGGAAGGTGCCTTTTGTTTTCCCAAGACGGAGTGTCAAGAAAAACACGTTTGAGATGGACTCTGGATGTTCATGAGAAGTTTGTAGAGTGTGTGAATCACCTTGGAGGTGCTGAGAGCAAGTAAATTGTAGTTAATATCGATGTTAATAAAAGTGATATTAACATCTTACCGTCTTCATGTGCTTGATTATAGAAGCAACACCAAGAGGCATGTTAAAGCTGATGGACACCAATGGATTGAACATTTACCATGTAAAGAGCCAATTGCAGGTTTGGCGCTTCTAGTATTCTAAGTTTTGGATGTGGAATCTAGTAGTTTCTTTCTTAATACAACACTAATCAACAAAGCATATTTTAATTTCACCTATCTTGCAGAAATATAGATTGACAGGATCAACAGCTTCTTATTTTCTATGTCAAATACATTTCAAAAATAATGACCGGATTTGTGGTAAAGGATGTTGCTGTGTAGAACACATGAGTTCATATGGTAGAAATTTTGGGCAACTTAGTTTCAAATGTTGTTCTTGTAAAAGACCTAAGTGAAACTACCAACCCTAATTTATGTGATGGCAGTTGATGGTGAAATCTCTCTTTGGAAATGACTGATTGTTCTGTAACAGTTTTATTTACTCCCAATTCTTCCATGTAATCACCTATTCCTATATTATTCTTATTCTCTTTGAAATAAGCAGGCTCACTCAATTGCCGGACAGAATCTAAATAAACTTTTTCCTATTGCAGGATGATTTGACGGAAGAACACATGTAGAAGCTGGGCAACAAAGTGATGCCAAAGCGTAATGCTCCTTCTTTGCCTATAGCAGCGTCAGAATTTCCTAATTCTGTACTTCCATACTTCTTGGCTGTTCTCATATTAGCTTGAAGTGCTGTTGCTATATAATCTATTAAAATCTCTTCTCTTGAATTTAAATGGATTGCAATCCAGAGAGGTGCTTCAGCTGCTGTTAAAAATGTTCAAAGGCGTCTTCATGAACTACACGTAGGTCTATCAATGTTATCATTCTTCTCACTTTTGACTTAAATTGTCTGCTCTTTATATAGCAGCTTTCACGATAGTTGTGATTCCATTAATTCTATTTCCTGATTTCAATGGTCAATTTGTGGGCTCGCATTCAGAGGCAATTGAAAGTTGAGAATTGAGAAACAGGGGAGGGGAGGCAGCTGATGAAGTCTGAGAATTGAGGAAATTACAGGGAAATTGGTTTTTCCAGTTTTCTACAATGTAGGCCTTTCAGAAGTACGACGTCAAAGAGTATGTTTTGAAAAAGCAATGGCTGAGCATGAAACAAGATTCTATCTTGACATGGAAAAGGTGCAGAAGTGGAAGCTGGCTTTGTCTGAAGCAGCCAAATTCCCTGGTTGGTGGACAAAAAAATGTGCGCGTCTATGCTTCTTTATTTGTTTCTACCTTTGGAAATATTTTCTTAGGTGTTTGTTATAAGTTTTTCAATAGAAGTATAAACAAGTAAATCACAACCTTGACTCATTTTATAAGAAAATGATTTCAAGCACTAAAGAAGCTGCATGAAAATTGTATGGGTTTTACTTTTTCTGAACACATCTTAATTTGTCCTTAAATATGCCATGGTTTAACTTATCAAAAAAAAGAAAAAAATATATATGCCATGGTTTAATAACGTAGAGGTTGCCTCTTTAGGCTTCGAAAGCACTAAAGACGCTGCATGATAATATTTTCTTAAGTGTTTAAATATTTATAATTCCTGTTTCCCTTGTGAGAAAAGAAGAAGAATATTGTATTCAAATTCTGACTTGTTTACTTTGTGGTTATTGGATACTTGTAATTGAACAGGAATGAATTTGAAGTTATCACATACATTGTTGATGCCTCTCGGATATTAGTAACCCGCATCCTTTCTGCATGCACATTGCTGAACACCTATTTGGACCAGAGACTCGCATGTCAGAAGTGAAAGTGCTTTCTATTTAACTTGATTGCTAGTCAATTAATGCTGTAAGTTTCCTTGTTGATATTAGACAAAGCTCAAATCAACCGACAAGGTGTATTACTACTCCATGAAGAACTTCTTTCTCATTCAGCTGCAGACAAGAAACAGTATGTCTTGGGTCAAATCTAGTATATTCTCTATCGATAATCCAGCTCTCACTACCTCCGAAAAATTTGGAGGAGCTGCAATTTGCTTATCGTGGTCTGATGTTGAGTTACATTTCTTGTGGAGCAGACTTTGATGTTTCTGTGATAAAACTGAATATCAAAAAAAAAAAAAAAAGAAATTCCAATGTAACAATTTGTTGATGAAATTGAACACACCTTTACACCTTGAGTCATTTAAAATAAAAAAAAAATTATAAAGTAATAAAGTCTTGACCACTCAAATTAAATTTAAATGATATATATATATATGTGAGATATGCACATGGTAAAAAATTCAAACTATTGTTTTTAAGATGCTTATTTCGTATCAAGAGTTATTATTGATTATAAATAATTTAATTCTATTTCTTATTTAAAATATTAATTTTTTTAACGGTTTAAAATGTTACATTTATAGACAACATGTGATGGTTTAGGGAGGTGAAACTTATAATTAGTTATGAAAGGCCTGAGGTCAACTTGGTAAGAGCACTCACCTTAATTGATCAGATCAACTTGCTCAATTAACCTGCTTTTCCTCTCTGTTAGACAGATTCGTAATTGTATCCCAATAATTATTAAGTTTATAATCATTAAAAATACCATACTATGATTCTAATGAATATACTATTGTCTGGCCAGAAAAAAAAATGAATACACTATTGACTATTCCTTATATGTCAATTCTTTTCTATTTATTTATTATTTTAAAATTTCAAAACAACAATAATTACTATTTTTTAATTAGACTGTTATTTTAAAAGTTAAATATTCATATCATTAATTACTCCTTCCTATGTTTCAATTTCTTTAAAAGACATACTAGAAAATTCAAGAAAAAATTTAAACATATTACTTCATGTGATCCATATTATAGGGTATTTTGTATAAATTTTTTTATCCAAAATATAAGGTCTTGGATATTTTTCTTCTCATTCTACTTATGTCTTTAATTCTTCTTCACTCCTCATTTGTAACTCTACAATAATAATAAAATGAGGTATTTAATAAGGGTAAAATAGGAAATATAAGTATTTTTTGCATTGATTTCATGTGAAAAAATAATTTTCTTAATATGTGTGTAATTAGTATAAAATACCTTATAATATTGATAGAAAGGAGTAATTACATTTTAAAAATTTTTATGCTAAAATCTTAAATGATAGTTAAAAAAAATGGAGAGAATAAAACTCATTGAAAAAGACCTTGACTTTAAATTTGTAGCCTAAGAAAAAGACTAAATCCCATTAAAAAATGATTACCAAAGTTCAAAGAATCAAAATCTTTGGCCCAATAAAATGCAAATCAAAGTCAATTTCTGTGTTGCACATTTCCCACCTTCCTGATGTTAGATAAGCTGACTTCCCAAGATGGGAGATGAATTGAGAAGATTAAAATTCTCTGTAAAATGTCAAGAAGGTGAAGAAAGCAAAGTATGATAGTAAAACAGAGTATAACTGAATAAACTGTAAAAGTAGCAGTAAAGAGAAGAAAAACTCAGATATTTATCCTGGTTCAGTCTCTCCACTTGACCTACATCCAGTCCCCAAGTCACCATTTGAGATTTTCTACTATTCTGCAAGAATTCAATGGGCTTCTTGCAAATGCCTCAGTACAAAGATGATGCTCTGTTTCTAGAGCTCACTCTTTCATTCTATGCACTCTTACTAAGTGTTTTCTCAATCTCTTGTGATATCCCCTCCCAAGAAAATCTTTTTTCCAGATGAAGATAAGATTGTTTATAATGATTAAACTCTCTTAAACAGAGTGAATATGAAAGTTGAAGTATAAATATTAAAGTGAGAGAGTAAGAAACTTTGAGTAGATGATTTGGCAGAGTTTCAGTATATACAAAATTAAAATCATTATCCACAACTTCAAATAATGTTATATTTATAGATTTAGGTCTCAACTATACGTTAGAGACAAAATATATCCGTTAGAGAAGTTATCCAACGGTTACTCTGAAAAACTATCCATTAACCAACCGCATTTAATGCTTCTGATATTCTGAAATTCGAATTTCGGTTGATCAACAGACGAATTTCACAGAAACCAAAGGCTAAAGACTTCAACGTTGAATGTCTGAAGTTTGTCTGTCATGAAGCAAAGTTCAAATTTTGATCTTTGGAAAATGTTTCTATGTTGTGACATACAAATTTTCATGTTTGAATACATTTTGATAAGTGTGAACATTATTTTCAATTTGCTACAGTGCCTTTGAAATTCAAATTTTGGAACCCCAAAATTCGTCTGTCCGTAGTTGGCTTATAAGGCACAGTAGTTCATTTAATTCAAAATTCAAATTTTCAAAGAGCAAAGTTCATCTGTCAGAGAGACCTCTTTTCAGACTTACTTCAAAATTCAAATTTACAAATACTGTCATTCGTATGTCACCATATCATTGTAACAGACTCACAAGCTCAGTTTTTGAAATTTGAATTTTCATATTCAAAGTTTATCTGTCAGTGAGAAATTTTGAAATACAATCTAAACTTGGTTTCAGATGAACTTTGACATAATTTCAGACGAATTTCTTTAGTTTTCATAAGTTATATTTTGTCTGAAATTCGAATTTTCAAAACCCAAAGTTCATCTGTTACTGAATGCTCCTTTCAGACACTTATCAAAATTTGAATTTTCTCAAGTCAAAATTCGTCTGTCAGAGAGACCTCTTTTCAGACTTGTTCATTTTCAGTATGAAATTCAAATTTTCAAAGCCAAAGTTCGAATTTCCAAGATTACAAATCAGTATAAATCTTTCAAACTTCGTCTGTTGGTGGGTGTTTTTCAAATATTCCATGTTTTAACATAGAATCAAGGTTTTAAAACATCTTTTTACCAAATCAAAGCCTTTTACTCAAATTAAAACATTACTAAATATCCTACATGAATCCTTGCTCTGATTTCTCCGGAATTTCCTCACTTGAACCTTTTGTGTACCTTTAATATCTTTATTTCAAGCTCTTGAATGTTAGTTTGGAATTATCAAAACACTTAATTCATCACCTGATTCTTTATGCAATGCTATTGTATATTCCCATTTGTTATTATTTCAACTTTCTTTTTTTAAAAAAAATCTTTTTTAGACATAAACTTATGGTATTTGTATCTCCATGATAATTAAATTTACAATCATTAAACAAATCATACTATAAAATAGAATCACTTAAAGTTCCAATATATATAGTTCATCAAGGGATGAAATTCGAAAATCTTAGAACACCTTCCTATACAACATTGTTGTGGATAAACATGAAATTTGCATGCTGTTGATGTGTATAGCGATTGCTGATGATTAGATTGTTCTTGGTCATGGTAGATTAATACTTGATTTGATTTTGATGGAGGGTACTGTTGTCTTTTCAAATTTAATTTTTCTTCACAAGTCCTTTAAAATAATTGATTTTTATGATCTTTTAGAATAATAATTGTCACTCTGTCCTGATCCTTCCATATAATTTTCCCTTTTTTAAAACTATTAAAAACTAAAAAAAGTGAATATGAGGACCGAATAAAGTTATAAATTTAAATGTAGTGATCACTTTTGGTCCTTAAAGTTTTAAAAATATGAAAAGATAGGACCCATAATATTGTAATCAGCTGCCCGCTTTCCGAAAATGAAAACGCAGCAAAAACTTTCATTTTATAGATTGTGAGAAATTGAACTTATAGCCAAAGAAAAGTACTAAAACCATTAATTTAAAAAGACCACAATATCCAAGAAAGAGTCAAAAATCAATTTCTTTCGGACGTGTTTTCTCCGTGTTTTCCGTTTCACTTTCCTCCCACATTCTTTTTATTTTTCAGCAAAGCTATTTAATAAATAAATACTACATTCATTTTTTTATGTGTCATTTAATATTTTGACACAAAAATTAATATATAAAATTAATTTATTAATATTTATTTAAAATTTTTTAATAAAACATTTAATTAATAGAAAGATAAGGAAAAATAATTAATACTTTCTTTCAATTTTAAAAGAATAAATAAGGTTATAAATGAAAAATAATAATTAATACTGTCTTAAAATTTGAAAATGATAAATAAAGAGAAATAAAAATTTAAAGAAAAAAACAGATGGAAAGAAATATAGGGATAGTGAGAAAAGCTTCCTTGAAGCTTTTTGGGGAGACATTGAACTCAACCTATGAATAGAGATGGGACTCGATAAGGTTATCTTGACATTAATTAAAAGGTTTTTAAATTTTTTATTATACAATATAATTAATATTATTAAATTAATTTTTTTTGAAGTTTAAAATTTCATGTAAAATTTTTTTATTTGTTAAAATTGTTAGATATACTGGCTTTCTAAGATGAGGGGGTGAATTGGAAAAATTAAAATTTTCTGTAAAAGTCAAGAGAGTGATAAAAGCAAAAGTGACAGTAAAAACAGAGTATAAAAGAATAACAAGGTAAAAATAGTATAAGCGAAGAGAAGACACAGATATTTATCCTAGTTCGTCCTCTTTATTTTGACTTATGTCCAGTCCTCAAGCTACAATTTGAGATTTTCTACTATCTTGCAAGAATTCAGTGGGCTTCTTGCAATTGTCTCAGTGTAACTTGATGCTCTGTTCCAAAAGCTTACAATCTCACTCTTTGCACTCTAACTAAGTGCTTCTCAAATCTCTTGTGATATCCCCTCACAAGAAAATATTTCTTCCAGATGAAGATAAGATTGATTACAGTGATTGAACTCTCTAATTTAAAGTGCATATGAAAGTTGAAGTATAGAATATGAAGTATGTAAGAGTAGAAGACTTTACTTAAGAATTTAGCAAAATTTCTGTATATACAATGTAAAATCATTACCCACATCTTCAAATGAAGTTATATTTATAGATTTATATATTAACTATACGTTAGAGACAAGATCTAACCGTTAGAGACGTTACCCAATGGTTACTCTGAAAAACTATCCGTTCACGAACCGCATTTAATGCATCTAACACTTAAAGTTTGAATTTTGGTATGTCAACAGACAAATTTCGCAGAGAGCAAAAACTAAAGACTTTAACGTTGAACCTCTAAGTTCGTCTGTTATAAAGCAAAGTTTGAATTTTCTTCTTTAAAAAATATTTCTATATTGAAACATACGAATTTTCAAGTTTGAAGTACCTCTGGTAAGTATGAACAGTTGTTCCAAATTACTACAATACCTTCGAAGTTTGAATTTTGGCACCCAAAATTCGTCTATCAGTGGGCAGCTCAATAAGGTACAATAGTTCTTCTTTTAGAAATTCAAATTTTCAAAAGCCAATGTTCATCTGTCAGAAAGAGCTCTTATCAGACTTAATTCAAAGTTCGAATTTCTGAATACTAAAATTCGTATATCAAAAGATTATCATAACAAAACTTGCAAGCTTTGTTTCCCAAGTTCGAATTTCCAAAATCAAAATTCGTCTGTCAGAGGACTAACTTAGAACTTTTTTTAAACTTTACTTTCAGATGAACTTTGATATATCCTTAGACGAATTTTTCATTTTTCATGATTTGTGTTTTACGAAAAATTTGAATTTTCAAAGGTCAAAGTTCGTCTGTCAGGGAAAGCTCTTATTAGACTTAATTCAAAGTTCAAATTTCTGAATACTAAAATCCGTATGTCAAAAGATTATCATAACAGACTTGTAAGGTGTGTTTCCCAAGTTCAAATTTCCAAAATAAAAATTCGTCTGTCAGCGGACCAACTTAGAACTCTTTTTAAACTTTACTTTTAAATTAACTTTGATATATTCTCAGACGAATTTTTCATTTTTCATGATTTGTGTTTTACTAGAAATTTGAATTTTTAAAAGGCAAAGTTTGTCTATCAGAGAGAGCTCTTATCAGACTTTATTTAAAGTTTGAATTTCTACAATCAAAGTTTGTCTGTCAAAAGAAAGTTCTTTTCTGACTAATATATTTTCAATCTGAAATTCGAATTTTAGATGCCAAAGTTCAAATTTTCAAAGCAACAAATCAATTTTAACACTTCAAAGTTTATCTATTAGTGGGTATTTTTCAAATATTCCATGAATTATCATAGAATCATATTTTAAAAATGTTCTTTTGTAAGTTCAAAGTTTTTTACTCAATTTAAACACAGTAAGAAATTCTATATCTAATCTTATGCTGGTTTTTCTTAGATTTCTCCACCTGAAATCTTTTGTACACCTTTGATATCTTCTTTCCAATCTCTAAACGGTTGGTTTGGAATCATCAAAATACTTGATTCAACATTCTCCCCCTTTTTGATGATGACAAAATAACTTGCAAACTAAATTAGTACTTGAGTTTGCTTCAACAAGCTCCCCTTCAACATGTGCATTATAATTCAAAAGATAAGATATCATGTACAGCAGATCAAATAGAGAGATTCATTAATTCATTCATAGTTTCAATACAAAGATATGACATGGCAAACATAAAATTCAGAAGCAAGATTTATCATTCATAAAACATAAAATAACCTACAAGAAGGACCAAGTAATCCTAAGTTCTAATAACTTCTTCTTGGACTTGGACTTCTTACTGTAGGTCTTGACAGACGAATCTGCAGCAGATTTTCCAGTTTGCTTGGATAACTTCTCCCCCTTTTTGGCATCATCAGGAATGTGAACATAATTAGCATGATGAGGGATCTGAGATATTGAAATTGCTTGAAGAGGCACAGGAACAAAGGGCAGATCAGGATTAAGTTTTGGCAGAGGCCCAGAAACTTCAGGACAAAAGTCCTCATCCAGAAACTTTAGGACTAGAGTCCTCATCGTCAGAGATTTCAAGAAGTTCTTGTATTTCTTGCCTAATAATAGCCAATTGAGTCCTCCATGCCTATGAGAGACTAAAAGCAGAAACAGGTGAGGGAGCAGGAGGACGAAACTTTTTTTCAAGCCTTAATCTTTGAGCTTGTAAGAGAGTATTATGAGCAATAGCCTCTAGATCTACATAAGGCACAATGCTTCTCTCTTAATTCAGGGCAGCTTGTATGAATGGTGAGGTGGTGATGGCTGCCATCAGTTTCTCAACTTGCTCAGATTCTTGAGATAAGAGAATTGAATCCTGAGCAACTTCAAGAATGAGCTCATGGGAGCTTGGTTCCAGAAGACCCTCTTCCTCCATTCTATAGTCCAGGGGAGGACCAGGACTTGTCTCACTACTAGAGGCCTGTGGTGTGGTCAATGTGTCAGCAGCCTCAGTATCATGTTCAGCATCATCAGGCTCAGGGGAGGCTAGCACAAAAGGACTTGGAGGCTCAAGAATAGGAGACATGACGGGCTCAAAGAATCCTGGCTGAGGTGGAGCTAATGTAAAGGAAATGGCACTCCTGATGTCTTTATATGCATCAGCAACCAATTTTATATTCTTTGATAACTGATGTATCTGTTCTTGCAAATGAGCAAATTTGGCATTCTGCTCATCTCTGATGCTAAGTATGAGTGTAGACAGACTGTCATACAGCTCAGTGATCTTAGTTGGCTTGGCTCGAGTAAAGGGAGTGGATGGTATTTAGGTTTGAATGGGCTGAGATGGGGATGGAAGAGGCTGAGAAGGCTGAGATATGGATTTTGGAGCAACCTCAGAGGTTCCTAATTGCTGCTAGGAGGCATCTTCATTAAAGAATAGGTCTTCTATCTTTCCAGCTCCCTTTCCAATCCATCTTCCATCTTTCTTTTCTATTCCCATCCTTTGCAGTTCTTCTTCTTTAAAGATTTCAGTAGGCTTCCCTTTTCCTTTTTCTAGATGTTGGATCCGGGCATACTGAAGTATCTTGGAGATGATTGATGCATATGGAAGAGTAGAATCTTTCCTCTGAACTCTTGCCTTGATCATGTGTTGGAAGATGATGTAGCCCATGTTGATTAGCTTGCCATGCATGATTGCTGCCATCACATGTACTTTAGCCCTTATAATCAAATTGAAACTGCCTCCTTTGTTGAAGATAATCCTAGACACAATATAGTGTAGGATTCTGACTTGGGTGCTAAGGTCAGTAGGCTTCAGTAAATTCAGAGGTTGCCTGTTCTCTTTTCTTCTGAACAGAGTGTTTAGAATTGTGCTTTCTTTGTAGTTCAGGAAAGGCCCTCCTTCTGCCTCTATAATTTCAGCTTCATCCATGTACCTTGAGGTAGTAATGTCAATTTTCAAACCATCTTGTCCTGAAATTTCTAGTACCTCATTGAAGGTCTCATCTGTTAGCCAGATGGTTCTTGATCTTAGATTTACGTCCCACTTCTTCTTGTTGTTGTATTACAGAGAGGCATACCAGGGCTTAACTACCTCATCATCATATCATTCCAGTATTTCTAACAAATTCTTATATTTTATCATCCAAAGCCCGGCATCAAAATTGTTAGAAATCAAGAATTCTTCCAAATTTAGGCAGTGAGGCTTGATTACCTTTTTGCTGACAAATTTGGTAGTATATTCTCCTAGAATATGAGCATTACTCCATAATGGCAGTGTGGTTAACTGATATTCTCCAGATTCAGTGCTGGAGGAGGAAGAAGAGGTAGGAGTGACAGAAGTAGCAGGAACAACAGGGTCAGATTTCTTGGGAGAAGGTGTAGATTTCTTCAAGTCTACCCTCGGAGTTGTTTTCTGCCTCTTGGAAGGAGTTTCCTTGCTAGATTCACCCTTCTTTTTCTGAGTTTCACTCTCCTTTGAGGCATATTGAGATTTCACAGTCCTTTTTGGTCGTGACTCTCCTTTCCCAACTTCTGGATTTTTGACTCTTGCCATTCTTGTAGAGGAATGATTCAGAAAGATGCTAAGAATGAGTTTATAAGGTGCGAAAAGAAGTTTAATCGGTGAGAAATGAAGATTCACAAATGGAGTTAATGGGAATTAAAGAGATAATTTAAACAAACTTGAAAGAGAGACGAATAGGGTTGCGTCTGTTCAGAGGATGACCTTCAGTTTTAATATATGTAACCGTTAAACAGACAAATTTTGAAAGGTCAAAATTTGAATTTCGAGCGGTTACAAGTTAATCCATACAGCAAGGCTTACTGACAGACAAATTTTCGCTTAGAAGTTCGTCTGACAGAGGTTTGGTTCTGAGAACAATAAGTAAATAGATGAACCTTGTTTCAACAAAGTTTGAACTTTGAAAGATTCAGGCAATAAGCAATCATGAACAAAACAGGTAACAGACAAATTTTACTTATGAAAATTCATCTTACAGAGACCCAATTATGATAGCATGTTTCAATAGATAAATTTTGATTCAAAAATTCGAATTTAAACATTTTGTAAAGAATTTCTAAAATGCGTATTTTGAGAAATGGAGATTTGTACAACAATATTTTGAACAAAGACAATATTGGCATTTTATCTTTGAAATTTGAATTTCTATTGTTCAACAAACAAATTTTGAAGGTCAAAAGAGAACTGTTACAGTGTATAGCCAACTGAAATTCGTTTGATGGGCATCTAAATTCAAATATTGAGCATGCTGACATTTCCAAAAACACAATTCAACATGGAAATTCATCTAATAATCATCTAAAATGTGAATTTTAAATTTCTGAACTTACAGAATAGATCTAGATGCTCAAATTTTTGGCTTCCTTTTTCATCTTTTGATTGTGTCATTCTAATTAGCTCCACTGTACAGATCTATTGTCATTTGAACTTATGAGGAGCACCTACAACTCATATCAAATTCACTCCAATGCTAAAGTTAGGATTAATTCAATGTCAAAAATTCTAAAATAGATGTATATAAGGACTTACTTACAGTTCATTAGGATTTACCATACCCAATTCTCTTCTGATTTTACAATGTCTATCTTCTGGAAGGGGCTTGGTCAGAATGTCAGCAACTTGATCCTCGGTAGGGATGTATTCTAATCTGATTTATCTTTTCAAAACATGATCCCTTATAAAGTGAGCCTAACTTCAATGTGCTTTGTTCTTGAATGCATGAGAGGATTCTTTGTGATATTGATAGCACTTTGATTGTCACACATTATTAGTATTTCCTTCATCTCAATCTCAAGATCTTCAAGCTACTGTTTCATCCAAATGACTTGAGCACAACAGCTGCCAGCAACAACATATTCAGTTTCTGCAGTGGATAGAGCCACACTGCTTTGCTTGTTGCTGAACCATGAAACCAAGGATCCTCCAAGGAACTGACATGTTCCACTTGTGCTTTTTCTGTCAGTTTTGGATTCAGCAAAGTCAGTATCAGTGTATCCAATGAATTCTTCTCCATTTCCCTTTGGGTACCAAAGTTCCATCTGTGATGTTCCAATTAGATATCTGTAGGTACGTTTCACAGCAGTTGCATGGGTTTTTTTGGGACATGATTGGAACCTTGCACACATACAGACACTGAACATGATGTCAGGTCTGCTAGCTATTAGGTATAACAAGGATCCAATTATCCTCCTATATTGAGCTATGTCAAAGGTTTTTCCTCCTTCATCCATATCAAACTTTGTTACAGTAGCCATAGGAGTTCCCATTGACTTGACTTTTTCCATGCCAAACTTTTTCAGCAACTCTTTTAGATATTTTGATTGACTAAGGAAGATACTATCATCACATTGCTTAATTTGCAATCCAAGGAAGAAGTTGAACTCACCCATCATTGATATTTCGAATTCACCCTGCATTAGCTTAGAGAAGTTCTTGCAAAGAAATTTATTAGTAGCACTAAATATAATATCATCAAGATAAATTTAAACAATAAGTAAGTCTTTATTTTCTTTCTTGTTAAACAAAGTAGTATCTACTTTTCCTCTATTGAACCTATTTTCAGTTAGAAAATTGCTTAACCTTTCATACCATGCTCTAGGAGCTTGTTTTAAGCCGTAAAGAGCTTTCTTTAGTTTATAAACATGATTTGGTTTTGTTGAGTCCTCAAAGCCTGAAGGTTGATCTACATAAACCTCTTCCATAATATATCCATTCAGAAAAGTACTTTTCACATCTATTTGATATAACATTATGTTTTTCATGCATGCATAGACTAATAGGATTCTAATTGTTTTCAATCTTGCAACAGGAGCAAAAGTTTCCTCAAAATCAATACCTTCTTCTTGATTATATCCTTTGGCAACTAGTCTTACTTTATTTCTAATTATTGTTCCTAATTCATCAAGTTTATTTCTAAACACCCATTTAGTGCCAATGATAGGGTGATTTCTAGGTCTAGGCATTAAATCCCAAATTTGATTTCTTTCAAACTGATTTAGTTCTTCTTACATAGCCAGAATCCAGTACTCATCAGTTAAGGCTTCTTCAGCACACTTAGGTTCAATTTGAGAAATAAAAGCACAATTGATCATCTGATCCTTAAACTATTTTCTGGTTTTAACTTTCTCCTGAACATCCCCAATCACTTGATCAATAGGATGATTCCTTTGATATCTCTAAGCTCTAGGGAGTTCTTGAGACATTTCCTCATTGTTCTCATCCTCAAGGTCTTTCTCCTAAATATCTACTTTTATATTAGTAGATTCATATATTTTGGAAATTTAACTTTACCTTCTTCAAAAAGATCTAAGTTCTTAAAGTTAGAAATAAGATCATTTTCATCAATGACATGCTTGGAAACTATTTCATTTTCAATAAACATAACATACACAAATTCTTCTATTGATCTAGTCTTTTTATTAAAAACTCCATATGTTTTACTCCTAGTAGAATAGCCAAGAAATATACCTTCATCAGATTTGGCGTCAAACTTACCCAAATTCTCCTTTCCATTGTTGTGGATGAAACATTTACATCCAAATACATACAGATGTGAAAAATTTGGCTTCCTCCCTTTGTATAGCTCATAAGAAGTCTTCCTCAGAATTGGTCTGATGTAGGCTTTGTTAATGATATAACTTGCTATGTTTACTGCATCAGCCCAGAATATTTGAGAGAGTTCTTTTTCATTCAACATTGCTCTTGCCATTTCCCTAATTGTTCTGTTCTTCCTTTCCACTACTCCATTTTGCTGAGGAGTCCTTAATGCTGAGAAGTTGTGATCAATTTCATGTTCATCACAATACTCCAGAAAACATGAATTTTCAAATTCTCCTCCATGATCAGACCTGATAGACACAATAGAAGTACCTTTCTCATTTTGCACTTTCTTAGCGAAGGTTACAAATGCATCAAATGTTTCACTTTTGGAAGAAAGAAACAAAGTCCAGATAAATCTAGAGTAATTATCCACAATCACAAGAACATACAGATTTCTATCAATACTTTTTACTCTAAATGGACCTATCAGATCCATATGCAATAGTTGCAGTGGTATAGATGTGGTGACTACATTTTTAGATTTAAAATATGATTTAGTTTGTTTAACTTTGAGTCAAACAATACCCAGTTCCCTTTGTCACATGTCTGACTTACACTTAGTAGATTGTGGTTGAGGCTAATTACAAACAACACATCTTCTATAGATATTTTAGGGTTCTTGCACACAATGCCAATGCTAACTATTTTGCCGTATTGGTCACCTCCAAAGGTAACATTTCCTCCTTTCTTGCTTTAAGACAAATCTGTAAAACAAAGTTCATATAACTTGAGCAAGTACTGCACAAGGATCATAACCCAGTCCAGCTTTTCCTTTTGTGATTCTCTGACTTCTCATTAAAGCAAAGAACATATCTTTGCCCTTAGTAAGTTTAGCCATGCTTTTCAATAGATAGTTATTAGTTTGCTTTAATTCAATACATGATGTACAGCAAGCAGATTCAGCTCTATATAGAGATGCAGTGTCAGAAATGTTCCACTGAGATTTTAACTTGTTAATCTTTTTCTTAGCCTGTTTTAGTTCTTGAGTAGTCTTAATGAACTCATCATGCAGTTCATGAAATACATCAAGTAATTCAGAATAGGAAGGTTTAGATTTATATACCTCATCTTCGTGATCACTGTTGGATGAAATTGGAGTTTCTTCAGATGCAAGTGCCATCAAGCAAATATTGACAATTTCATCTTCATCATCATCTTTTTTATCTAAGCTTTTGCCCCAGATTGATGAGATATATGCCCTCTTCTTCTTGTACTTGTCAGCAGCTTTCTTTTCTTTCTCTTACTTCTTTAGGAATTGTGGGCAATCTCATTTGATATGCCCTTACTTTTTGCATTCGTAGCATGTGACAAGCTCTTTTCCTTCTTTCTTGTTGTCTCCAGCTACTCCTTTCTTAAAGAATCTTTTATTTCTTTTCTTGTTGTAAAATCTCCCGAATTTTCTGACCATCATAGCCAGAGTTTCTTCATCTAATTTATCTCCATCATCAGATTCTTCTTCTTTCTCTTCAGCAGCTTTTAGAGCAAGACCCTTCTTTTTCCCGTCTTGAACTGCTTCCTTAAGAGCCTTTATCTTTCCCTCATATTCTTCAAGGCTACCAAAGAGAACTGTGACAGAGGCCATTGATTCTCCTCTGGCTTCCTCTATTGCTGATACTTTAGGTTGCCAATCTAGAGGAAGAGCTCCAAGAATTTTTCTGACTTTTTCTGGCTGAGTGTACTCATTGCCAAGACTCTTCAATTGATTCACAATGAGGATGAATATCTTTTTTAGATCTTTGATACTCTCACGTTCCACCATTCTGAACCTTTCATACTCATCAATGCAGGAGTTCAATTTATTCTCTCTTACTCCAGTGGTTCCTTCAGCGATTTCTAAAGTGTCCCACATACCCTTAGTTGTGGAACATTGTGATACTCTGTAAAATTTGTCTTGGTTTAATGTACTAACCAGGTGGTGTTTTGTCTTAAAATTCAGCAGTATTCTTCTCTTATCCTTCTCATTCCACTCGTCTTCTGGCTTCTCCTTGTATTTCCCATCATCCTACAGTTTCATTAGGACAAAATCTCCCTTCTAGATGACAGACCAGACGTCCAGATCAATGGATTGGAGAAAGATTTGCATTCTCATCTTCCAGTATCCATAGTATTCTCCACTGAAGCCAGGTGGTCTGTTTGTGTTGGTTCCCTCAGATAGTATACTTTCTCCAAAGCCAGCCATTGAATTTCTGGGATTGTTAGATCCTTTGTTTGGGAGTCCAAGCTCTGATATCACTTGTTAGATATGCTAGCTTCCCAAGACTGGGATGAATTGAGAAGATTAAAATTTTCTGCAAAAGTCAAGAGAGTGATAAAAGCAAAAGTGACAGTAAAAATAGAGTATAAAAGATTAACAAGGTAAAAGCAGTATAAGGGAAGAGAACACACAGATGTTTATCTTGGTTCGGTCTCTTTATTTTGACCTACGTCTAGTTCTCAAGCTACCACTTAAGATTTTCTACTATCTTGCAAGAATTTATTGAGCTTCTTGCAATTGTCTCAGTACAACTTGATGCTCTGTTCCAAGAGCTTACAACCTTACTCTTTGCACTCTAGCTAAGTGCTTCCCAAATCTCTTGTGATATCCCCTCACAAGAAAATATTTCTTCCAGATGAAGATAAGATTGATTACAGTGATTGAACTCTCTAATTTAGAGTGTATATGAAAGTTGAAGTACAGAATATGAAGTATGTGAGAGTAGAAGATTTTTACTTAAGAATTTAGTGGAGTTTCTGTATATACAATGTAAAATTGTTACCCGCATCTTCAAATGATATTCTATTTATAAATTTATATCTTAACTATACGTTAGAGATAAGATCTAGCTGTTAGAGATGTTACCCAATGGTTACTATGAAAAACTATCCGTTCACCAATCGCATTTAATGCGTTTAACACTCAAAGTTCGAATTTTGGTGTGTCAACATACGAATTTCGCAAAGAGAAAAAGCTAAAGACTTTAGCGTTGAACCTTGAAGTTCGTCTGTTATGAAGCAAAGTTCAAATTTTCATCTTTGAAAAATGTTTCTATATTGGAACATACGAATTTTCAAGTTTGAAGTACTTCTAGTAAGTATGAACAGTTGTTCCAAATTGTTATAGTGCCTTTGAAGTTCGAATTTTGGTGCCCAAAATTCGTCTGTCAGTGGACAGCTCAACAAGGTACAATAGTTCTTCTTTTCGAAATTCAAATTTTCAAAAGCCAAAGTTCGTCTGTCAGAGAGAGCTCTTATCAGACTTAATTCAAAGTTCAAATTTCTGAATACTAAAATTCGTATATCAAAAGATTATCATAACAGACTTGCAAGCTGTGTTTCCCAAGTTTGAATTTCCAAAATCAAAGTTTGTCTGTCAGAGAACTAACTTAGAACTCTTTTTAAACTTTATTTTCAGATAAACTTTGACATATCATCAGACGAATTTTTCATTTTTCATGATTTGTGTTTTACCAGAAATTCAAAATTTCAAAAGTCAAAGTTCGTCTGTCAGAGAGAGCTCTTATTAGACTTTATTCAAAGTTTAAATTTCTATAATCAAAGTTCGTCTGTCAGAGAAAGCTTTTTTCTGACTAACATTTTTTCAATCCGAAATTTGAATTTCAGATGCTAAACTTCAAATTTTCAAGGTAACAAATCAATTTTAACACTTCAAAGTTCATCTGTTAGTGGGTATTTTTCAAATATTTCATGAATTGTTATAGAATCATATTTTTAAAACATTCTTTTGCAAGTTTAAATTCTTTTGCTCAATTTAAACACAGTAAGAAATCCTCTATCTAATCTTATGCTGGTTTTTCTTGGATTTCTTCACCTGAGATCTTTTGTACATCTTTGATATCTTCTTTCCAAGCTCTAGATGGTTGATTTGAAATCATCAAAACACGTGATTCAACAAAAATATGAATGATAAGTAGTACTCAATTTTTAAATATTACAATCATTTAAACAAAAATTATTTTCGTCATGTTGTTTTCTGCATTTCACATTTCACATCTTCTTATTTCTTTTTGCAATGCCTTAAAATCAAGGAAATATGGACATAAAAAAAAATAATAATAGATGAAGCTTCGTGGCGGTATGTTCCCTAGACCTACAATTATCCGATTCATATTATAAGATATTTTGTATGATAAGTTTTTAATTCAAAATATAAGGTATTGGATATTTTTCTTTCTATTTTACCAATATCTTTAATTCTTTCTCACTTTTCGTTTATAACCCTACAATGATAATAAAATAAGATATTTAATAAGGATAAAATAGGAAATATAATTACTTTTTGCATTGATTTAATGTGAAAAATAATTTTCTTAATATGCGTGTTATTAATATAAAATATCTTATAATATGGATAGAAGAGACTAATTATATTTTTAAAATTTTTATGCTAAAATCTTAAATGATAGATAAAAGGAAATGAAGTGAATAAAAACCCATTTATTTTAGACCTTGACTTTGAATTTGTAGCCCAAGAAAAAGACTAAAAGCCATTAAAAAAAATGATTACCCAAAGTTCAAAGGGCCCGTTTGGTCCTCCGTTTTGTAAAAGTAAGTTAAGATAAATGAAGTTTGTAAAAATGAAGTTTAGATAAAGTAAGTTTGTTGGAAGTAGTTATGTTTGTATATTCTTTTTGTAAAAGTAAGTTTGACAAAAATTCTGTTTGGATGATAGGGGTTAAAGGTACTTTTAGATATATAATATAGAGTAAATTTGTTTCTCCTTTTTCAAAATCCACGTTTTGTTAAAGGAAAAGTAACTTTTTCCTTCATTTTTCAAAACCACAGTTTAACCCATTTTTCATTTTTCAAAAAGTCAGTTTATGTTTCATCTGTATTTGGCCAAACACATCTTTTAGAAAATCATGGTTATGTTTGCAAAACAATGAACCAAACATACACTCAAAATCTTTGCCCCAATAAAATGCAAATGAAAGTCACTTTCTGCGTTTCACATTTCCCACCTTCCTGTTTCGATATGCAATGCCATTGTATATATTCCCATTTGTTATGCCTTTGTCTGGACCTTTATGGTTTGTTTGGTTGGAGAGAAATGGGGAGAAGGGAAAGGAAGGGGAGAGAAAATATTATTAAAATTTTCCCTCCACTTGTTTGGCAATCAGGAGGGGAGGGAAAATGTTATTAAAATTTTTCCTCCCCTCCCCTTATATATTTTCTCCCCAAATTGGGGTTAATTTTGGGAGAAAATGTGTTATTGTGTCCAAAATAACCAAAATACCCTCCATTTTTTTGTTATTCACCCACACAATATACTGGTTAGTCTTATCCTTATATTAACTTAAATAAATTAAGGGTATAATAGTCAAATTATAATTATTTTCCCTCATTTCCCCTCCTAACCCAAATAAGGTCAAATTAAAATCCTTCCACTAAAATCTCTCATTTTCCTTCCAAACGAGCTAAAATTAAAATCCCTTATTTTCCCTCCCCTTCCTTTCTCTCCATTAAAATATCTTCCCTCATTTTCCCTACTTTGAACCAAACATACCATTACTTGATTACTTCAACTTTTAAAAATAAAAACTCTGGAGGACGTGCAATTTACTTTCGTGGTCTGTTCAATTGATGTTGACTGACGTTTCTTGTGGCAGACTTTCATGTTTTCTGAGATGAAACTGAAGAATTTTCTTTTTTTAAAAAAAAAAAAGAAATCCAATGTAACAATATGACGATGAAATTGAACACACCTTTACATCTTACTTAATTTAAAATAAAAATAAATAAATAGTAATAAAACCTTAACCACTCAAATTAAATTTAAATGATATATATGAGATATGGACATGGTACAAAATCTAAACTATTATTTTTAAGATGCTTATTTCGTATCAAGGGTAATTACCAATATGCAAAAGCATGGATAATACATTGTACACAAGCATATCTGATATGAAGTGAATATTTCCTTCGTTCTTAAATATGAAATTTTTTACCTTGATCCTATTCATAAACTTTTTGGTAAAATAATTATGATCTTTTAGAATAATAATTATCACTCTGTCCTGGTCCTTCCATATAATTTTCTCTTTTTGTAAAGCTATTAAAAACTAAAAAAAGTGAATATGAAGACCGAATAAAGTTATAAATAACCATCTTTCCTCCTCAAAAGGTTTTTACCCTCACGCTTTTTTCTCCATTTAATATTCTCCCACTTCCTTTTTGTTTCTGCTATGCTTTAAAATAAAGATAACCATAATTTTTTTAATGTTGCACAAAATGTTTCAGAAAATAAGCTTTTATATTAAAATATATTTTATTAGCCTTGTGAACACCGTATTTTGTCCCGGTATGAGCACAAAATAAAATAAAATCGATTAAAAAAAAACTAAACCAATTGTTTTAATGGGATTAAAAAAAAAAAGAAGGGAAACAACAAAAGATAAAAAAAAATGTAAATAAAGTAAAATAATAACAAAAATAATATAAAAATTAAAATACAACTTAATTAAAAAGAAAAGTTAAAAATAAATATTAAAAAAAAAAATTTGGGCATTGCAGCCCATAACCTCACGAGCCTAATTGAGGGCTCGTGGAGGGCTGCCCTAGAGCCTAAAGGAGGGCAGCCGCGACAGAAAAGGAGGGAGGGGGAAGACTGAAGAAGAAACAGAGAGCCGGGGAGCTGCGAAGGGAGGAGAGAGCTCAGAAGAGAAGACCGAGAACCGAGGGAGAAAAAAAGGAAAAGGAGAGCAGAGAAGAGAAAGGAGAGAGGGAGCGTGGCCGGGAAAAATGGTGACCGAGGGAGTCTGAACCGCGTGAGAGAGGGAAGGAGGATGAACTTAAACTGTCACATCCACGAGAAGTTTGGCCGGAGAAAAAATAGAGGGGGAGGACCAGGAGAAAAGAAAAGGGGAAGAGCTAGGGCGGCCGGAGGACTGAGGGAGCTTGGGAGAGATAAACCGAGGGAGTCTGAACCAGGTGAGAGAGGGGGAGCTGGGAAAGAGGAAACCTCGGTGGGAGCGAGATCTGGAGGGAGCTTAGACCGGAGGGAGCTGCGAGCTTGGACCGTGAGTGGAGAAGAGAGCCACGGGGAGGGAGTCACTGTGGAGACCGAGAGTGAGCTCGGGAGAGCCACCGAGGAACCGTGGAAGCTGAGTGAAACAGAAAGAGGGAAGGCCGCCGCGAAGAGAAAAGAAGGAGGGACCGAGAAAGGAGGGGAGAGTTGGCCGCGAGTTTGTGTCCGGTGAAGCTGAGACTGAGAGCACATGGCCTTCCCAAAGGCATGTTGTTGCATGTGCTACAGTTTGCCGGTCTTGGAGGAACATGTGCAAGGAAATTGTGAAGAGCCCAGAATTCTGTGGCAAGCTTACCTTCCCTGTGTCTCTGAAGCAGCCTGGACCAAGAGATGGAATGATTCAATGTTTTATCAAAAGAGATAAATCTAATATAACGTACCACTTATTCCTTTGTCTCAGCCCTGGTAAGCTTTCCTTTTATACATTTGGTAATCTCTTCCATCAACATGCATTTGGTAATGACATCCTTGGATATGCTTCCAGCATGACTATGTAGATTTTCTGGTCTAATGTCACTAATAGGTGACTCGTTGGAAATTTAGTCTTTTATCAATGAATCTGACTTAAGACATGATCATGACTTGCTTTGAACCACACACATGTGGATGCTTCTGTCTGATGCCTAAAATTCTATAATTTGTTTGCTGAAGCAATTATAAGCATTAGGAAAGAGTTTTGAACGTTGTTAGTGTTTGTATGTCATGTTTGAGTTCATAGCACACTTGCTTTTTTTATGCTTCTATTGGCATTCAGTCATGTCACCGGAAATGAAAATCTGAGAAGGCTGGAATTTGTCTGCATGCAATACTATATTAAATGGGAAGTAAAGTGGAATTTGATATTTCATACTATATTCTAGCGCATGCAGAACTCATTACAAATTCTAGCGATATGATTGTATGAACCACGAAAGTAATTGCTTGCGCTTGCTTTGTATATTTTCTAATCTACAAATATGCATAAAACTTGATGTATGATGTTGAGTGTTGCCTTCAAGTACTCGCTCTCACATTTGATGCTCATGATAGAATGGTGAATCCAGTTCTGTGGTCCTTTTAAAGTGTGTTGTCCAAGTGTATGCTAAAATGCTTGTGAGAGTTTATTGGATTAAGAGATGATATTTACCAAGTATTTATTTTGCCTTTTAAGCCTTTATCATTCCTGCTGGGATTTCAGAAGGTGGATAACACTTAATTGAAGGTGCTCTTTAAATATTCAAGACATTCTCATGTTATAAAGGACTAAAGCAGATTTCCTATCCTATATCCCATCAAGATCTAGATTGAACCCTTTCATTCAATGTTTCATTCTCAACCTACTGATGTGAAGCATTTAGGATGTGGTTGGCTTTGTTAGTGTGAACTATATATATTCAAAGGGATGTTCTTTGAACTTTGATATGATCCATGAATATTGATGGGAAGCCTGTTGCTACTGTGGCAAGGGCATTGGTACTAATTTAAAGTCAATGGTATGCCTATTTGACCGTTTATGTGCTTGAGAAATTTGTTATTGTTCATGACCATGAAAATTATTTTTAAGATAAATACTAATGCCTTTGTATTTTCTTTTGAGCACTATGGGAAGGTGAGATCAAGTTTGGAAGGAGTCAATTTTCTTCATCAAGGCAGAAGAGGAACATTAAAGCAAGAAATGGGAAGAAAGCGAAAGAGTTTGGTCTTCTTTCTTATCTTCATGTAGTTTTCATTGCAGTGGAATAGAACTATTACTTGAATTTACGCATGCACACACACGCATTGACAAATTGTATTTGATTTTATTTTTATTCGTAGTTCTGAGGTTTAGTTGATCATTGGTTTTTCTTCTCTATTTTAGAGTTTGCCGCGAGGGACCAATTCTCCGTGTGCATATAGAGTGTCAGTCAATTATACCATGAGTGAGGAGTTGCCATGGTATAAACATTGGCTAAATCTTATTTTATTTTTATTTTATTTCATTTTGATTTACGAGCACCAATATTTTTATTTATTTATTAAAAGAAGAAATAAGCAATTCAATGAGAGCTCTTTATTTCAAATTTTTGTTTTGCCCTTTATGTTCCGAGTGGTAACACCGTGGGCATTTAGGTGTTAATTAGCGAGCTGTGAGTGATAAAGTCACCACAGATCCTAATTAATTCTTTTTCTAAAAAAAATAAAGATAAATAAAATAAAATAAAAGAAATAAATAAAAATAAATAATATATGAATATATATATATAAGTCATATTCTTAAATTGCTCTTATCACTTTTCTTTTTATAAAATAAGCATAATCATATTTATTTTTATATATAAAATGATTTCTTTTTCTTTCGATTTTATCTTTTAAGTCTTTTTTGCCTTCCGCCACAAGTGGCATCACCGTGAGCAAATAAATGTAAATTGTCAAATTATGAGTGATCGAGTCTCCATAAATGCTGTTTGATTTCCATTTAAAATTTTTCTTATGATATTTTTTACTCCGAGTGGTAACACCGTGAGCGCACAAACGGAAATCAGTAACTTGTGAGTGATGAAGTCACCACATATGCTGATTATTATTTTTCGTAGCATTAATAATGATCACATTTATTAATTTCTTTTAAAATATATATATATATATATAAATAAATGAATAGGTGATAAAATGATTTTTATAATAAAAATTATTCTGTACAAAATTTTATTTGTTTTCTTTCGAACTTTTTTGCGCCTTTTTGTCTCAAGTAACACTACCGTGGACACTTAGGTATCAATGTGTAAATGTGAGTGATAAAGTCACCATATGAGCCAATTGATTTTATTATAAAATTGTTTTCAAATCTTTTCTTTCCAAATAAAATGTTCAAATCACACATAATTTTAATTATATTTTTTAAATTGAGGAAAAATATATCTTCTCTTTTAAAAATTGATTAAACCAAAAATAAATATATAAAAAGAGCAAGTAATGAAAATTAATCTGTCTTTTGCAAATTAAAGCACACCAACAAATCCTAAAAATTGTTTTCTTTGTGGAAAGATAAATTATTTGTTATAAACTTCACTCTTTTTAAAGAAAATATATAATAAAAAATACCAAAGCAGTGATACGAATTTCTATTCCGAACTACGTCGACTTTGATCCCTATCGCAGGGTACGTAGGCCCCAGACTCTCATTCTGGGTCAAGTCCACTTTTGTAAATAAATAATATTTTTCTCTTAATTTGCTTTTCCCAACTTCTTATCTTCATTTTATTCTTTATTTTCATTTTTACATTTTTCTTATTTTTATATTTATTTTCGTATGTGAGTGGTAAAAGGGCAACCAAACTAAATTTGTAAAAAGCCATAAAAATTGCATGATCAACCTAAGGTAACCGTTCTTAGGAACGGGTGTTGTGGGGGTGCCTAACACCTTCCCCACTCACAATCGTACTCCCGAACCCAACTCTGATTCGCAGACCAGTCCTTGTCCCTTTTTGTTTTTGTTTTCCGGTTTTCCAAAATTTCCCTTAAAATTTTGGTGGCGACTCCCTCAAAAATCGGCCTCCCGCCGTGCGGCCCGATTTCTCCAATTTTTCCTTTTCCCGCGCCATCCGCGTCGCATTTCCGGGTGTGACAAGCCTAAATACACATTAGGCGTATTTTTAAAGAATTGTCTGATATCTTTTTTGCCATAATATGCTTTGTGATCATTTGATAACTTACAGACTCACTTTCATCATTTTTTACTTTATAAAAATTTAATCTGGTGTTTTGAGTTATTGAATTTAAAGAGCAGTGTAATGCTGGCAAAAAAGTGTAGTAAAATACTATTTTACTTTATAAATTATTTTATTCAGTAAAATCAAACTATAAGTCTATAATGTCACTTTTGTTTTAGAAAAATAAAAAATTCACGTAAAACATTAGTCTATTATGTGGGGCCGAGGGAGCCTAGTGGGGTCGCCTTCCATGCATAGCAATGGGGCCGTGCTCCATTTCAAAATCGCTGCCTATATATGGACAGTTGTCACTGTAAGAGATGTATCCAAATTAAGTGGGACCTTTGAATCACGATGTCTCTGGGGACCTAATTGCATGAAAATGAATCCTCTTCAAAAGTTAGACCCTATCTGTCTCGGGGGTTTTTAGTTCTGCTTCTGCATGACTAATTAATTATTAATTTAATATAATAAAACATGAAAGAAAGAAGGCATCCTAATCCTATCCTATTTTATTTAATTAGATGAAATGACTGAATATGGTTTAAGTTGAATGATAAAAAGAGTCAAAGAGGCCTATGATGAGAGGCAGGAAAACATGGGCGAGAGGATGGCGGGAATTGTAAATGGCGGAGGAGTGGGGCATTTTAAAAGTGTTTTTCCTTTTTTTTTTATTTATTTTCTCAATATGCTTTTTAAAATGTGTGTTATCTTATTTGGTAACCCAAAAAAAAAAAGATGTGTGTAGTGTGGGATTCAGTTGTCAAGATGCGATCAAGCTCCATTATGACAAGGAAGAAAGGTAGTGATCATTAATTTGTACTCCCAGTTATATTTTTTCTAAATTTTATCTTCTTATTGAATTTAGTAAGGAAAAATAGTGAAATATAATAAAATTAATTGTTTCCTTTTTAATTTTTTTGGTTATTTTTTTTTTCATTTATAGTGATTTTTTATTATGTAAAAAAACATGTGGTTTGGCACAAGACATAGGAAACTCATGCAAAAGAGGAAAAGTGATGTGGGCTCAACTTGGATACAATGTCATAGTGAGCCCATTGGGCTTATATAGTAGGGTGATTGTGATGGACACTGAACCTGGAAAGATGTTGATGTCATAAAGTGAAGATGTGTGCCAGGCGTTTATCCTTAAAAATCCAGCACTATCCTGTCTTTGTCAAAATAGTTGGCTGAAACTAGGCAGCTCCCCTTCCTCATTCATCGCACCACCCTTCTTTTTGGTCCACATTTTGTTTCCATCAAAATAAACGCCATTTAATCCTTATACATAAACATGCTACATAATCACACACACAATCAATTAAATTTTATTATCCCCCTTTTAATTTAGAATCTAAAATAAATTCTTTTTAAAATTTAAATCAAATGCATATATATTAATCAATACCGATATAAATTACATATATAATTTATGGTAAGATGTACCCTCTTGAGTTTACACATGGTAAATAATGTAACTCATTTTACCAACTCATTTTTAAACTTTGTGTAATGTTTGAGGTCCATATGGTTATCAATAACTATATAAAATATTAAATTTGTATCAAACAGCACTCTTCACAAATTATGCTCATTTTTAAAATTCTATGCAATACAAAAAATTCACCTACTTATAGATAAAAGGTGTGACGGTCCCATTCTTGACCTAAATCAAGTTTCAATTCAATTATTTTTTAATTGTGAGAATTGTTTTGGATTTTTTTTTTATTTTTTCATCTTAATAACTCAATATTTTAGGTCAAAAAATGTAAAATTATATTACAATCAACATAACAATATACATAATGGTTATGTCACTGACAAACATAATAAAAGGCCACCTTCTATGAATAGTTTCCCTCGGGCATATAAATTTCACGTAATAAGCTACCCGCTGTCCGAAAATGAAAAGCAACAAAACCTTTCATTTTATAAATTGTAAGAAATTGAATTTATAGCCAAAGAAAAGTACTAAAACCCATTAATTTAAAAAGAAGACAATTCCCAAGAAAGAGTCAACAATCTATTTCGTTCGGATATGTTTTCTCCGCGATTTCCGCTTCACTTTCCCCCCACCATCCTCTTGCCTTTTCTTTTTCTGCAAAGTTATTTAGTGCCTCTTTGATTGTCCATTTAAAAAAAAATTATAATTTTTAATTATAATTTTTTAAAAAATATATTTGATCAAACATAAGTGAAACACAAATTAACTTTTAAAAAAATAAAAAGTGGATTAAACTATGATTTTGAAAAAGGAAGAAAAAAATTATTTTTTCTTTAATAAAATGTGGGTTTTGGAAAAGGAGAAATAAATTTATTCTATATTATACATCTAAAAGTACTTTTAACCCTTATCATCCACACAGACTTTTTTATCAAACTTACTTTTATAAAAAGAATATCCAAACATATCAACTTCCAATAAACTTACTTTATCTAAATTTCATTTTTACAAACTTCATTTATCTTAACTTAATTTTACAAAATGGAGAACTAAACGCCCCTTAATAAATGAATGTCACCTCAATTTTTTTTTATGTTAGATTAAGAAGTATAATTAATATATTAATATTTATTTTAAATTTTTTAATAGATCCTCCAATAAATAGAAATATAAGAAAAAATAATTAATACTTTTTTTAATTTTTAAAAGGACAGATAAGGATATAAATGAGAAAATAGTAATTAATATTATCTTGAAATTTAAAAATAATAAATAAATAAAAATAAATTTTTTTCAAAAAGTAACCGATAAAAAGAAATAGAGAGAATATGAGGAAAGCTTTCTTGAAGCTCTTTGCAGAGATCTTGGCCTTATAACCTATGAATACAGAGATGAGATTGTGTAAGGTTATCTTGACATTAATTAAAATGTTTTTAAATTTTTTATTATACAATATAATCAATATTATTTTAATTTTGTTGAAGTTTAAAATTTTATGTAAAATTTTTTTGTTAAAATATGAATGATAAGTAGTGCTCAATTTTTTAAATATTACAGTCATTCAAACAAAAATTATTTTCCTCACGCTGTTTTCTCCGTTTCACATTTCACATCTTCCTATTTCTTTTTGCAATGCCTTACAATTAATCAAGGAAATACGGACATAAAGTTACTGAACTGCACTTCAACCCTTCACTCTTCCAGTCGTGTGAGCTCTCTTCTTGCTTAATTCCACACTTCTGCCAATTTTAAGATCTCTGAGTCTGCTAAGAACAGCTGCATGCCGTCGTTACCATGTCGGACCAAGCAGGATCCTCTTCTATCACTTACAAATGGGAGTACGATGTGTTCATTAGCTTTCACGGTGAAGATACTCGCCTATAGGTTTCATCGGCTATCCACGTGTGCATATTCCACGTAGGACAGAGGAACTATATTATAAAAAAATATTAATTACTAAATAATTATTTTACTAATTAATGAAAAACTTAAACAAGAGGAACCTAAATTTATGAGAAAATTATCGATGTGCATTCCATGTAGGATAGAGAGGAAATATATTATAGATTTGTATGTTAAATAATAATATAAATATTAATATAATGCTATTAAAATTCTTTTATACCAATGCCATCAATATTTGTATATGTTATAACAACTTTTAAAAATAAAAGTGCAAAATTAATATACTTTTGTAGCTTTTGATATTTGTATTTCTTTTATCCTCCAAGTCCTCTGCTTTTTTTCTCTTTGTGAGCTACATACTCTTTTCATTTTTCAACTTTATTATTTTTGTTTCTCCCGATTCTTTCTCTATTTTTTAGCATGGTATATACTGATTTAGATCATCTTGTTACTAATATGGCTTAAACTATTTTTACAGTTTTATTATTCTTAAGTTGACTAATTATGCTATTCATATTATTTATTTTAATGCTAACAATTATGTTATTTTTATTATTTCGTGAGTTTAATTACATAAGTTTTATTCTTTGTTTTTATGATGATTGATTTTGTTAGTATGATGATATATGAGAATTTTTTATGAGAAAATTCAGAATTATTGATTTTTTTAAAAAAAAAATTCAAACAAATGAAATTGGTGAAACGACTCATTCTCATTTAGCATCATCAGAGTTCATTAATAATGAGTAACGACAAGTGAAAACTTAAAAATATTTTTTTGATCTTTGATCATGCAGTATCCTTATATATTTTAGGTTCATTGCCCGCCTTATCTTAATTTATTAGAAATAGATCCCGAAGAAACGTACTAGTATTTCAATTTGCAATTATGGCTGGGGGTCTTTTTAAACTTTTGTTTGGTTTGATTGGTGGTTGAAAAATAGATTTGTTAGACGAGGCTGTGATGGTGGGTGGGGTTTCAGTAGATGACATTAGGCTATTGTTTCCTTTCTCATGACTAAGAGATAAGGCTAAAAGTAACGTGGCTGACTTTCATGCCGCCCAGCACTTTCGAGGATGATTCCTCAATCAAGGAGAAATAACTCTAGTGATTGATTTAATTTTCCCCTCAAATTCACGATGACCTTCAACTATTAAATTGCATTCAACTCTTCATTCTTTTCAGTCCAGTGAGATCTCTCTTTCTGGCATATTTCTACGCTTCTGCCATTTCATCATGGAACAGCAAGCAGGATCCTCTTCTATCACTTCTCAAAGGAATTACTTGTACGATGTGTTTCTTAGTTTTTATGGTGAAGATACTCGCTTACGTTTTGTTTGCTTTCTCCGAGAATTTCTGCGTCAAAGAGGAATTCATGTCTTTCTCGATGATGATGAAATCAGAACGGGAGAAGAAATCACACCAGCACTTTTCAACGCCATAGAAAATTCCAGAATAGCTATCATAGTTTTTTCTGAAAACTATGCCAACTCGACGTTTTGTCTGCGAGAACTTGAAAAGATTCTGGAGTGCTTCAAGGAGGAAGGTCGGTTGATATATCCAGTTTTCTATTATGTGGATCCATCGGAGCTGCGACGTCCAACAGGGAGCTATGCCAAAGCATTGGCTCGACTTGATGAACGATTCAAAGACAACAAGGAGATTGTTGACAAATGGAGGTTGGCTTTGTCTCAAGCAGCTGAGCTGAAAGGCTGTCATCTCCAACCCAAGTACATATCTTCTCATTCTTTTGCTCATTATTTTTTCTGCTTATTACTCGGGTTTTTTTAACATCTAACAAAATTGCCAAAGCCATAGTTAATTAAAACTAGATCTTAGGACTAACATGGTGATTGGTTCAAATAAAGGGAGGGAAAAGTGGGGCTTTAAATGAAAAGGAGGAGAAGAGAAGTGTTCTAATAACATTTTGTTTGATTGGGTTAGAGAGGAGAGATGGTGATGTATTTTAATGATTTTTTGTTTATTTTAGGAAGGAAAGGAAGGAAAAAGAAGGGAAAGGAAGCTAATTATAAAATTACGAAACAAAAAGACTTATGAAACAGGATGTGGCTTTTCCTCGGGAAATTGTTATTCTAGAAATATATCATCTTGTAGGCTAAAATCCAATTGAAAGATGAAAACACATTATGAACATCCAATGTTCATTATTAATCTGAACTGTTTAGATTAAAATTAAATGACTTAAATTTAACTTAATTTTATTATTATGTTTTTAATATATTTTTATTTTATTAGATATAAAATTTAAAATAAAGATAATTTTATAATTATTATTTTTTTAAAAAATAATATTACTATTTAAAAAAATCAAAATAAAAAATTTTAAATCTCGACCATTTAAATTAAAATTCAATAACCTATGTTCCACTAAAGTGCTCAGCATCGGGTGCCCAATGAAGATTCAAATCCTATGAATCACAAGTGCAAAATGAAAAAAAAAAAAAACACACCAAATCAGGCTCTCTATGATGAACCACACTGGACGGAAATTAATTTCTATTCCGTGGATTGGTCTAAGTTGGACGTAAGCGTAGATTTCCCAATTCAAAATGACCACGCAATGTGATTCACGCGCTGCTTGTAAATTTACATTTGTGTAGATCAAAATGAGGCGGCCAAGACCAATTGTCATGAATGATGAATGTTCTCTCTCTCTCTCTTGAAACAATAAAAACAATATAAAAAAAAAAAAGGTTACGTCGCTGGAGGGTGTGAATGTGGCCGGGTTTGGATCCAATGAATCCTGTCATTTTCTTGGGGTCCGGGTGTAGAGAGAACCACTGCCATGGTGCCAGCTCCTTTTTTTTAAAATTAAAAATAAAAATGAAAAATAAATTTTTTTGCAGTTTTCAATTTTTTTAATATTTTTTCTTAATTACTAAAAAATGACATAAAACTGTAAAGGGCAGAAATCCAGTTTTTAATATATAGTATTATTTTAATTAATAAAAAATTTAAAACTATATAAAATATATATCAGCATGATTCTTAAAAGACTTAATTTTTATTTATATTTTTATTTAAAAAAAAAAAAACCTGACACGGCAAGACCTTGGAGGATGGTCCTCACATAAGAGACCCCATATCCAATTTTCTTGAGGCTTTAAAAAGAAAAAGTAGTTGGAGGAGTCATTGACAATTAAAATAACAAGAAGGGGGAGGGGGAGGGGGTGGTAGTTCAATTTTTTTAATATTTTTTCTTTTATAACAAAATCTAATTATACTAGATAATTCATTATTTTTGTAATTTTTTAATTTTAAAATATTTTATCTTACATGACAGCTTTTTTTAATATGCTTTTGAAAAGTTTTTTTTAATTAATTTTAACATACTAATTATCTCATTATAAAACTTACATCAACTTAAAATTTTTTATTACAAAAATCTATTTTATAATAATTTATTAATAATGGTCAATTCAAATTATTTGACTGGGAGGTGAGCATATGAGAGAGTTGAGCATTAGAGATAGACACTGAGTTAGGATTTTATAGCGATTAGGGTTGTTCTGTAATATTATAAATATGTGAGGATAATTTAATAAATATATGTCAAAACTATATCTTTTCCTTAAAAAAAAGTATAATTTTGAAGGGAAAGAAAACAGGGGTGGGGATAGAGAAGAAAAATTTGCCAAATTCCCCGGATAAAAACCCTAAACAAACATTATGTAAATGTGTAGTTTTATATTATATCTAAATAAACTTATTTTTAAGAAAATTTTAAATCCATTAATCTTCCCTTAAAATTATTAAATTTGTCTGGCCAAATTTTTTTAGATGATTGCTCCAATATTTTAAAGTTTTAAATATAGTTAAAGGCATTATTTACATCTTAACTTTATCATAAAAATAAAATTTATAAAAAATAAATATATTACCACTTTTTAAGAAACTATTTATTTTTATTTTTATAAAAATTTAATAATATACTATTCATTTTCTTATTTGCTTTTTTTCTCTCATAATATCTTTTTTCAGTTTTTTAATCATATTCGTTTTAATTTGTTTGTATAAGAAAAGTTTAAACTTTTAACACCATCTGCCTAGCCTTATCCCCACTTTACCCTCACCTTTTTGATCTTACATTTTACTCACTATAAAATATAATTTTATATTAAAATAGAGGATAATTTTTTAATCATTTATATTTTTATATATTTTTTGTATGAACATTTATATTTATATATTTATAAAATCTGGTGAAACATGTTACACAGACGGCTGCTTCTTCTTCTTCTTTTGAACTTTTGAATTTTGAATTCTCTGATTGTGTATATAATTTTGATATCCCTAACATGGGGAATGCTTTGTACTTTAGCTATTTATTTTGGAAAATAACTTACAAAAGAAAGTTAACATAAAAGAAGTTAAAAATAAATTTTATTTAGTTATGAATAAAATTATGATCCTAATGATTAATATATAATTCTGCAATAGATGATTTTTGTATCAATATTGGGCTTCACTATATATAATTTTTTCCTTGGGTGTTAACCCTGGGTTGAATAAAAAAATATTTGTATTTATTTAAAAAATTCTTATATATATCACTTTAATTTGTTATTATATGATTTTTTTTAATTCAAATTTTGTTATTATTTTAATTTGATAAAAATTTTAAATTCTAGTTATAATTTCAATTGTAATTAATAGTCTTAGATTTTAGCCATCTCATTTCATTTTTACAGTTCCGCTCCGGCGCGCGCTTCCAAACTTGAAATTCCAAGATGCATTTTATTATCTCTTTCAGCCTTTGCCAAACATGCTTTTACCTCACTTCTAGATCTTTCATCTACTGAGAATGTGAAAATGATAGGAATTTGGAGAGCTGGTGGGATAGGGAAATCAACAATTGCAAGAGCTGTGTATAACTCAATTGCTAATCGTTTTGAAGGAATATGTTTTCTTTCTAAAGTTAGAGATATTTCTAATAAGAACGGCTTGCCATATCTTCAAGAGATATTACTTAGTGAATTAGCCCAGGTGAAGGATCTCAAGTTGGGCGACTATAAAGGAATGATAAAACGTAGACTCCAGCAAAAGAAGATTCTTTTAGTTCTTGATGATGTTGACCAATTGGAGCAGTTAGAAGAACTAGCTGGAAAATGTGATTGGTTTGGTCGTGGAAGCAGAATCATAATTACGACAAGGGATAGACAATTGTTAGTAAGTCATGGGATTAAAAGATCGAGAGCTTATAATGTTAAGGAATTAAATGATGGAGAAGCTCTTCAATTGCTTAGTTGGAGAGCCTTTAGAAAGGATACTGTGAATTCTAATTATAGTGATGTTTTGAATCGTGCAATATGTAACATCTAAATTTTTATGATTTTGTTGGAATTCTAGTTTAGAAAATTACTGCATAATTAGAATTAAAAGAGCTTAAATATCTTATGTAGATCAAAGTAGGGACTAAATTGCAAAGGATGATCAGGGACCAAATTGCAAAGAAAGTTGGATGGCATAATTGAAAATATTAAATATTAGCAAAAAGACAAAAAAAGGGGACATAGGTGTCATTTTCTCAAACAAATCATCTGTCCAGTATTTACTAAGACTGGTTATAGGAGGTGATTCAAGAAAATTCTCGTAAGAAATTATACTCTAATAAGCAAAACCAGAAAATAGATATATTGGGCAGAAAATTAATCCGAAGTTCCATAATCTGTAAATTAATAAGAATTAGAAAATAAGTCTAGATTAGGAAACTCAGATATATTAGGGCATAAAAAGAGACACTGAATTTTTCTATAAGGTTTGAATAGCCATAGAATCGGTCTAATGGATATTGGGCCAAAATTGGATTCCGGGCCCAGTAAGACTGCACCGGTTTCTTAATGGGCCAAAAGTACTATTCATGGAGGCCCAATAAAGGTGTAGAAAACCCTAATAGGCTAGGGATGATTTTTGGGAAGCCCAGAAGTATTATTGACAAGAATAGCTCAAATGATGTCAAGAAATGATAAAGAGTCCAATGATCCCAATTCACCCGATTTCCAGGCTAATTAAATTATAGGTGACCCAGTATAATAGGAAATAATCAAGAATAAGTTTCAAATAATATTAGAAGGTTTATAATAATCCTCCATTCAGAGAAGTTACAGGAAAAACTAATCAGCACTAATTTTATCGGTGTTTTCGGTTAGAGCCCAATAAGGTAAAATATCTTCTAAAATAAATTATATGGGCTTAGAAATGATTAATTAAGGTCATAATGAGTTTGAAATTCATATTTTAAATATATTTATGCATGAAAAATTTTACCAGACAAAATTTACATAATTAGAGCCCGAAAACCCGGTATATGTTGAAATTGGGCCTAGAATTAAATGGTTTAAGCCCAAATAATAAAAGGCATCATATTGGGCTGAATATGGACTCAAAATTTCGTGCAAAAGGAGTGGAGAAGAGTTAACCACCATGCATGACACTATTTCAAAGATTAGGTGTCAAAAATGGAAGTTTGGATGAAGTAAGCTTATGTAAGCATAATGATGCAATATTTACTTTATTTGGAGATAAAAGTGGCATCCAAATTAATGACAAGAGAGGGAAAATTAATTAGATAACAATTATGTGAAGAAATTAGGTGTATGGTGGAGAAAAGAGATGATGTAGTGCAATTTTGGCCCTTGGATCAAAAGTTAATCAAATGGATGAAGTTGCTTCTTGTTGTCTATAAATAGACTCTTCCTCCCCTCCATTATTCACACCCAAAAACGAAAATCCACCATATATTAGTGAGAGAGTGAGTTATAGAGAGAAGGAGGAGAAGAGGAAAGGAAAATTTGCAAGTTTAAGGTAACATCTTTTCCCTTTCTTGCATTTTATTTCTAAATGGTTGTTAGATCTTGTATTTCTATGATTTGTAGGTAGAAAACATGTTTATGTTATGAATATGATGATGATGTTGGATCAAAATGGTGAAAGAATGATGAATATGCTATGAATTTTGCATGAACAAGCATGAACATGTGAAGAACATGATGAACATGCTAAAAGATGCCTTTTGATCCTAAATGTTACCATGCCAAAATGAAATCGTGTTTCTTGCAATTATTTTTAAATATTATGCTAGGAATGAGATTATGATGTTATTGGGATTTTCTTAAATCTCACCCCACCAAATATCTAACCATGATTAGGTTCAAATCATGTGAAAGACAAGGAGATAAAGGAGGATGCATGAAGAAATGTTTAGAAATAGGAAGGGTATTTTGGATACTTATGTAATATCAAGTATAATGACATCTTATGTCACAATATGTAAATTATGTGTGACTCCTAAATGGTGAATAAAAGTATGTTTTGAATCAATTTTATATGTGTTATGTGACTACCATTGAATGTATGGTATTATGGAATTTTAGGGAATGAAATTTGGAAAAATTAGGGTAAAATTACAAGTAAATTCACGAAATTTACTGCAGCAATCTTCCTAATAAAATTCAAATTTTTCCCTTGTAGAGTATTTTAAGAGATGAATATAGCAATTTGAACCACCCTTAAATGATTTTTCTAGAATTAGTTATGATTTTTCAAAGTTCAGCCAAATTTTTATATTTACCAAATGAATAGTGACTTTTGGTAAATTTTTGGAATTTTTGAATTTGGCCCAAATTTACTTCCAAATACATCTAATTGGAATCTAAACTACTAATAATGAATAGTAAATGATTCCTAAGATTAAGGTGTGACATTTTTGGTATCAGAGCATAAGATTCTGGTAAGGACAACTCGAAACTTATGGCTTCAAAAAGCATTTGGTTATATAGTTAAGATTGATAGTGATGAGTTATTGTTTTGAGGACAGGAAATATGTCTTCTAGCAGTAACACTCCTATCTCTAATTACAATGGGTGGATTGAAGAATCATCTGAATCCACAGAGGAAACTTCTTGTCCTATGAATGATAATGAAGTACCAAATCTCAATTATGATGTACTGGAAGTTGAAAATCTAACAAATGAGGATTTAGAAGACTGCCATGAGCTGGAAGAATTAGAAATGATGAAGAAGGTTACTCCTTGAAGGAATGTTTGGATGAACTTAAACGAAGAAGATGGGCTAAAGAGATGCGAAGAAACATTTGGAGAGGATACTGGACACTTGATGCACCAGAGCAAGAAGTTCCAAATAATGACTCAAAGGAAGTAGCATCAATTGACGGAAACCCACTAGAAGAAGACTTAATGGTTCCTGATGCTGGCAACCGTCGGGCTGCTGATGAAAGCTCCACATCATCTTAGAAAGAGATAGATATATGTTTAGTTAGTAATGTGACAAGGGACTGCAAATTTTGTCACTGTAAATAGAGCAGTCCTAACTAACTAAGTTCAAAGGTAGAATGAAATATTATGTAACATATATGGATGCTTTATGTAAAATATCTGGTATAATGAATAAATGACTGTATTATATGTTGTGGTGTGAAATGGATCCTTGTTTATTTTGAATAGATAAAATGGTGAACATAAGAGGAGGAAGACCATCAACAAGAGGACGAGGAGAACCTCAAGTAGATCCTTTACAAGTGATCCTTAATCAGCTTAACCAACAGCAGCAAGCAATAGAACGCTTACAAGAGGCTATAAATAACGAAAGAAATGTAAATCCGCCACCACAACAAAATCCACCAAGACAACCTAGCCCACCAAGAGTACAAGAATATGATCAACAACAAGTGGTAATCCAATTCTATAAGCATCAACCTCCCTCATTTGATGGAAAGTTTGATGTACAGGTGGCTGAAGATTGGATTGCTAAGCTTGAAAAGATCTTCAGGGTTATGGGTTGTGAAACAGAAGTAAAAGCATTATTAGCCACTCATATGTTAGAAAAAGAAGCAGATCGTTGGTGGAATAATACAGAGTTAATTCTCCAAGGAAGGAATGTCCCTATTACTTGGGAAATATTTCTAGAACAATTCCACGAGAAATATTTTCCTAGGTCAGTAAGGGATGAGAAAGAAGCAGAGTTCATTACTATAAGGCAACAAGAAAATGAATCTGTGGATGAGTATGTAGCACGATTCATCCGATTGTCGAGATACTGTACTTATTTACAACAAGTGAATGATGAAAGATGGAAGACAGAAAAGTTAGAAAGAGGTTTGAGGCTAGCCATTAGAGAAAGGGTGGCTCCAATGCAGATTAGAACTTTCAACCATTTGGTGGAGGTAAGCAGGATTACAGAAAATAGTCTAAATCATAAGTTTATTCAGACTATTGAACCTGTAAATGTTAAAAGGCCAGCTGAAGAAGAAGCGAGACAAGATAAGAATAAGAAGACTTGGAATAAGAATAAGAAGTTTAAGAGATTCGGAAACAGGAATGGCCCTGGCAATCAAAGGAATACCTCTGAATTGACTTGCCGTCAATGTGGAAAGGATCATGGTGGAAGACCATGCCTCGCAGGACAGAATGCCTGCTTTAAATGTGGGAGAGCTGGACATTTTGCAAGGGACTGTACAATGGAGGTGAACAATACCAGACCCCAAGCCCAAGGGAGAGTTTTTGCTCTCAACCAGCAAGAGGCTAGGAAGTCACCTGAAATGATTGAAGGTACGATTAAGATAAATGATTATCTTGTAAATGCTCTATTTGATTCAGGTGCTAGTCACTCATTCATATCCTATGATTGTGCTGGGAAATTAGGGCTGGTAATTACTATAATGCCTTACGATTTACATGTTTCTACCCCTACTGGAGTTAAAGCCATCACCTCTCATGTGTGCTTGAATTGCACTGTCCAGTATAAACATTCCTGCATCACCATTGATTTGATTTGTTTACCCTTTCCCGACATTGATGTTATTATTGGTATGAATTGGCTATCTGCCAATAATGTCCTTCTTGATTGTAAAAATAAGACTTTAATTTTGCCTACCCCTGAAATAATTCCAAATACTGAGGCTAAGCTAAACTTTCTGACGACTACTCAAGCAGGGAAATACCTAGAGAAAGGATGTCAAGGATATCTAGTTTTCTTCTCTGTTAAGGTTGAAATAGAAGAAGGAATTGAAGATATCCCAGTAATAAAAGAATTTCCTGAAGTTTTTCCTAAGGAAATCACCGGTCTACCCCCAGAAAGAGAATTAGAATTTATCATTGACATTATACCTGGAGCCGGACCCGTTTCCAAAGCACCTTATAGAATGGCTCCTAATGAAATGATAGAGTTAAAGAAACAAATAGAGGAACTATTGGAGAAGGGTTTTATTAGACCAAGTGTCTCACCTTGGGGTGCTCCTGTGCTGTTTGTAAAAAAGAAGGATGGAAGCCTTAGATTGTGTATAGATTATAGAGAACTTAATAAGGTGACCATCAAAAATAAATACCCTTTACCTAGAATTGATGATCTGCTAGATCAACTGGTAGGAGCCAGTGTATTTTCAAAAATTGACTTAAGATCTGGCTATCACCAATTAAGGGTTAAAGCGGAGGATGTTCCAAAGACTGCTTTTAGGACAAGATATGGGCATTATGAATTCTTAGTTATGCCATTTGGTCTTACTAATGCACCAGCTATTTTTATGGACTATATGAATAGAATTTTTCGACCTTATTTAGATCAATTTGTTGTGGTCTTTATTGATGATATACTTGTATATTCCAAATCTTATGAAGAGCATGAGAAGCATTTGAGAATCGTTCTGAAAACCTTGAAGGAAAAGAAATTATATGCTAAACTTAGTAAGTGTGAGTTTTGGCTCACAGAAGTCCAGTTTTTGGGGCATGTAGTGTCCAAAGAAGGGGTCGCAGTAGATCCATGCAAAGTGGACGCTGTACTACAATGGCAAAGACCCAAAACTGTGACTGAAGTAAGAAGTTTCCTAGGTTTAGCAGGATATTATAGAAGGTTTATTCAAAACTTTTCTCGTATTGCTTTGCCGCTTACTCAACTTACTAGAAAGGATCATTCTTTTGTGTGGGATCATAATTGTGAAAATAGTTTTCAAGAACTCAAGAAAAGGCTAACCTCCCCTCCTGTATTAATCATACCTGAACCATATATGACCTATATGGTCTATAGTGATGCAAGTAAATATGGTTTGGGTTCTGTATTAATGCAGCAAGGTAGAGTTGTAGCTTATGCTTCTAGACAATTAAAACCGCATGAAGAAAACTATCCCACACATGATTTAGAACTTGCGGCTATTGTACATGTTCTAAAGATCTGGAGGCACTATCTTTATGGTGCGAAAGTAGAAATTTATTGTGACCACAAGAGCCTTAAATATTTACAAGAACAAAAAGAACTCAATATGAGGCAAAGAAGATGGATGGAATTATTGAAGGATTATGAACCGACAATTAATTACCATCCAGGAAAGGCCAATGTAGTGGCCGATGCCCTAAGTCGAAAATCTATTCACATAGCCACCATGATGATTAAAGAACTAGAGCTAATCGAAAAATTTAGAGATTTAGTTCTTGCTGGTGAAATGATGATGAATGAAAGACAAATTGGCAGAACTAGGATTGAAATGGAATTATGGAAAGAAATCAAGGAAGCCCAGCAAAAAGATGAATTCTTAAAAGTAGTTAAGGAAAAAATGGAGCAGGGATAAGCCCCAAGATTTGAGGAATCAAGAGAGGATGGTCTAATGAGATTCCAACAAAGAATCTATGTACCTCCAATAAATGAAATAAAAGAAAAGATCATGATAGAAGCTCATCAGAGTAAATATACTATTCATCCGGGAATTACAAAAATGTATCATGATTTAAAGAAATTATTCTGGTGGCCCGGAATGAAAAGTGATATTACTCAATTTGTTGCTAAGTGTTTAACTTGCCAAAAAGTAAAAATTGAACACCAAAAGCCTGCAGGATTATTACAACCTTTGGATATCCCAGAATGGAAGTGGGATAGTATTTCAATGGACTTCATAATGGGTTTACCTAGAACTTCATTTGGATATGATGCTATTTGGGTAATTGTGGATAGACTTACAAAAACTGCCCACTTTTTAGCTATGAAGTCTACCTATACCTTAGATAAATTAGCACAGCTATACATTAAAGAAATAGTTAGACTTCATGGTATACCTAGTAGCATTATTTCAGATAGAGATCCAAGGTTTACTTCAAATTTCTGGACATCCTTGCAGAAGGCTTTAGGTACCAAGTTAAGATTTAGCACAGCTTACCACCCTCAAACCGATGGGCAAACAGAAAGAACCATTCAAACTCTTGAAGACATGTTAAGAGCTTGTGTTTTGGAAATGAAAGGAAACTGGGATTCATACTTGCCATTGGCAGAATTTGCTTACAATAATAGTTATCATTCCAGTATTGAGATGGCTCCTTATGAGGCTTTGTATGGAAGGAAGTGCAGGTCCCCCTTATGTTGGGTAGAACTTGGGGAAAGGAAATTATTAGGTCCAGACTTGGTAGATCAGACCTCCAAACAGATTGAATTAATAAGAAAGAAATTGTTAACGGCTCAAAGTAGACAGAAGAGTTATTTTGATAGGAGAAGAAAGCCGTTAGAATTTCAAGAAGGAGATCATGTTTTTCTCAAGGTATCCCCTACAACTGGAGTGGGTCGATCTCTGAAAAGTAAAAAACTTAGCCCAAAGTATATTGGACCCTTTGAAATCCTTTCCAAAGTTGGACCTATAGCCTACAAATTGGCCTTACCTCCAAATCTAAGCCAAATTCATAATGTCTTCCATGTTTCCCAATTGAAGAAATACCAGCCAGACCCTTCACACGTTATAGAATATGAATATGTTAATTTGCAAGATAATTTATCTTATTAGGTAAAACCAGAGAAAATCATTGACTTTCAAGTCAAGCAGCTGAGAAACAAGAATATCCCTCTGGTAAGGGTGGTCTGGAAAGGTTTATCTCCTGAGGAAACCACTTGGGAAATGGAGGATGACATGAGACAAAAATATCCAGAACTATTCTAAGGTATGTTCCAAATTTCGAGGACGAAATTTTATTTAAGAGGGAGAGAAATGTAACATCTAAATTTTTATGATTTTGTTGGAATTCTAGTTTAGAAAATTACTGCATAATTAGAATTAAAAGAGCTTAAATATCTTATGTAGATCAAAGTAGGGACTAAATTGCAAAGGATGATCAGGGACCAAATTGCAAAGAAAGTTGGATGGCATAATTGAAAATATTAAATATTAGCAAAAAGACAAAAAAAGGGGACATAGGTGTCATTTTCTCAAACAAATCATCTGTCCAGTATTTACTAAGACTGGTTATAGGAGGTGATTCAAGAAAATTCTCGTAAGAAATTATACTCTAATAAGCAAAACCAGAAAATAGATATATTGGGCAGAAAATTGATCCGAAGTTCCATAATCTGTAAATTAATAAGAATTAGAAAATAAGTCTAGATTAGGAAACTCAGATATATTAGGGCATAAAAAGAGACACTGGATTTTTCTATAAGGTTTGAATAGCCATAGAATCGGTCTAATGGATATTGGGCCAAAATTGGATTCCGGGCCCAGTAAGACTGCACCGGTTTCTTAATGGGCCAAAAGTACTATTCATGGAGGCCCAATAAAGGTGTAGAAAACCCTAATAGGCTAGGGATGATTTTTGGGAAGCCCAGAAGTATTATTGACAAGAATAGCTCAAATGATGTCAAGAAATGATAAAGAGTCCAATGAGCCCAATTCACCCGATTTTCAGGCTAATTAAATTATAGGTGACCCAGTATAATAGGAAATAATCAAGAATAAGTTTCAAATAATATTAGAAGGTTTATAATAATCCTCCATTCAGAGAAGTTACAGGAAAAACTAATCAGCACTAATTTTATCGGTGTTTTCGGTTAGAGCCCAATAAGGTAAAATATCTTCTAAAATAAATTATATGGGCTTAGAAATGATTAATTAAGGTCATAATGAGTTTGAAATTCATATTTTAAATATATTTATGCATGAAAAATTTTACCAGACAAAATTTACATAATTAGAGCCCGAAAACCCGGTATATGTTGAAATTGGGCCTAGAATTAAATGGTTTAAGCCCAAATAATAAAAGGCATCATATTGGGCTGAATATGGACTCAAAATTTCGTGCAAAAGGAGTGGAGAAGAGTTAACCACCATGCATGACACTATTTCAAAGATTAGGTGTCAAAAATGGAAGTTTGGATGAAGTAAGCTTATGTAAGCATAATGATGCAATATTTACTTTATTTGGAGATAAAAGTGGCATCCAAATTAATGACAAGAGAGGGAAAATTAATTAGATAACAATTATGTGAAGAAATTAGGTGTATGGTGGAGAAAAGAGATGATGTAGTGCAATTTTGGCCCTTGGATCAAAAGTTAATCAAATGGATGAAGTTGCTTCTTGTTGTCTATAAATAGACTCTTCCTCCCCTCCATTATTCACACCCAAAAACGAAAATCCACCATATATTAGTGAGAGAGTGAGTTATAGAGAGAAGGAGGAGAAGAGGAAAGGAAAATTTGCAAGTTTAAGGTAACATCTTTTCCCTTTCTTGCATTTTATTTCTAAATGGTTGTTAGATCTTGTATTTCTATGATTTGTAGGTAGAAAACATGTTTATGTTATGAATATGATGATGATGTTGGATCAAAATGGTGAAAGAATGATGAATATGCTATGAATTTTGCATGAACAAGCATGAACATGTGAAGAACATGATGAACATGCTAAAAGATGCCTTTTGATTCTAAATGTTACCATGCCAAAATGAAATTGTGTTTCTTGCAATTATTTTTAAATATTATGCTAGGAATGAGATTATGATGTTATTGGGATTTTCTTAAATCTCACCCCACCAAATATCTAACCATGATTAGGTTCAAATCATGTGAAAGGCAAGGAGATAAAGGAGGATGCATGAAGAAATGTTTAGAAATAGGAAGAGTATTTTGGATACTTATGTAATATCAAGTATAATGACATCTTATGTCACAATATGTAAATTATGTGTGACTCCTAAATGGTGAATAAAAGTATGTTTTGGATCAATTTTATATGTGTTATGTGACTACCATTGAATGTATGGTATTATGGAATTTTAGGGAATGAAATTTGGAAAAATTAGGGTAAAATTACAAGTAAATTCACGAAATTTACTGCAGCAATCTTCCTAATAAAATTCAAATTTTTCCCTTGTAGAGTATTTTAAGAGATGAATATAGCAATTTGAACCACCCTTAAATGATTTTTCTAGAATTAGTTATGATTTTTCAAAGTTCAGCCAAATTTTTATATTTACCAAATGAATAGTGACTTTTGGTAAATTTTTGGAATTTTTGAATTTGGCCCAAATTTACTTCCAAATACATCTAATTGGAATCTAAACTACTAATAATGAATAGTAAATGATTCCTAAGGTTAAGGTGTGACACAATACGTTATTCATGTGGCCTTCCATTGTCCTTGAAAGTGATTGGTTCTAACTTATGTGATAAAAGAGTTGATGAATGGAGTTCTGCGTTAGCTCAATATGAAAATGTACCAAATAAAAAAGTCTTTGAAGTACTCAAATTAAGCTATGATGCTTTAGAAGATTTAGAAAAGGAAGTTTTTCTTGACTTGGCTTGTTTTTTCAATGTTGAAAAATTAGAAGTTGTTAAAAATATGTTGTTCATCATTCGTGGATATGATCCAACACATGCTATTGGTGTGCTAGTTGACAAATCTCTCATAAACATTCAAGAAGATCATGTCATAATGCAGACTTGATAGAAGACGTGGGAAAAGAAATTGTTAGGCAACAGTCACCAGAAGAGTTTGATAAACGCAATAGGCTATGGTTCTATGAGGACTTTCTCCATGTCTTACAAACAAACATGGTAAGAGCACCATACAGATGACTCTTCTTTTTTTTACCTTTTTAATTTTGGCTTTTGTATATCTAAAAGTCGGCATTTATTAATTATTTTCTTTTCATTTTGAAGGGAACTGATAAAATTAAAGTCATAATTATAGACATGCCCAAAGATAAGGAAATTCAGTGGAGTGGAACATTCAAGATGAAGAACCTCGAAGTGCTTGTGATTAAAAATGTAGACTTTTCCAAAGGGCCAAAGTATCTTCCAAAGTGGTTATGTGTGTTGGAATGGATGGAGTACCTATTCAGATTTTTGCCATCTAATTTCCAATCAATCAGACTTGTCCATCTTGACTTAACCAGCAGTAGTATTGAATCACTCCCTCAATTTAATAAGGTATGTTTATATATAAGTACTATTACATCTACTTTTTTTCCCCCTATTTTTGTAGATATTATGCTAATTTTAGATTTTATTGGCACTTAATAATTAACATGTTTTAAAAAATGTCAACTAAAATGGGATATGGGAACAAAAGTTAGCTTTTATTTTAAAAAAGCCAACAAATATAAAAAACCAGTTAGCATTTCTCTAATAAAAGCTAACTTAGCTATAAGAGAAAAGTTGGTGTTTATATTAAAAATGCCAACTTTTCCCATACTAGTTGACGTTTCCATTTTAAGTGCCAACTTTTGTTTCCTTCAAATTCCATTTTTTATTTCATTTTCCGCACTTTCCTCCCTCAAAAACTCCTAGTCCCTGCATCGAGTACTTGTCCTCTCAAGCCCTCTGTCACTCTCTTTTGTGCCCTAGCTTGCTCAGCGTCAGTCCTTCCTCTCTCATCCTTCTCCCTCCTCGCAAATCCTTCCCTCTCGAACATCTCTCTCCCTTTAGCATTTGCTCTTTCCCTCCGGTGTTCATTGATGGAACTCTCTCCTTCTTGTCTCTCTTTCTCTCACTTTGTGTTCTCTCCTTGTCCTAACTATTTCTTTCTCCCTCTTCCTTCTCCCTCATCCACGACCATCACCAAAAGCGTTGATCTATTCGATCTAAGACTTTGTTTGGTTCAATTAAGGAGAATTGAAGGATTTTAATGGAGGGTATTGGAGTTAAAGAAACTAGAGGGTTTTAAAATTTTCTTATTTGATTGGAGTGATTTTAATGATCTTTTGTTTAGTTCAATATGGTTCAAGAGAGAAGAGAAGGGAACTAATAAAAAATTTATCATTATAACCTTATATTTTAAAAATTTTTAATTTTTCTTAGATAAATTAAATTTATATTATCAACCCAAATTTTAAATTTTACGTTTTCTGCTCTTATCCAAAATAAATTGTTAATGTGAGTATTAAAAAAATCCTAGATAACTACATAGTTTTTTTTTAGAAGAAATCATATTGCTTGCTTGTTGACACAAATTACAGCTGCAGTTACGTCACAAAAATTGCGGTGGCAGCCACGACAAATAAAGGACCATTCTCTCATAATCTAGAAACCATAGTCCAGATGTCCACTGGTGGTCACGACAATGACGAGAGCTATGCACCAACCTCTGTTATAGTTACTGCACTTTGCCATTCAAGTTAGTCATTCACTCTCTCCTCCTCCATGCCACAGAACCTATCTCCTCCTCCATACCACAGAACAAGACGAGAAAAGGAAAAGGGTCAGCATAATCTGGGTTATAGTGATGAGAAATGGCGCGATTTGGAATATTGCGTAAAAATGGGGACAAATTGGTTATAAATTTTTGCATCATATTTTGTCCCCTAAAAAAACCCCAAATTAAAGGGGATTAAAAATGGGGGAGGAAAAGGGAGAGGGACCAGGAAAATTGGCTCCTCTCCCTTCCAAAATTTTGAACCAAACAAAGGAAGATGAGCACTTCCCTCACTTTCCCTCCCCTCCTTTTAAAAAACTTTAAACCAAACACACCCTAATAGAAACGTGTTGCTAAGAAAGCCTAAAGGCCATTATTATGAAATCGCCCAAGTAACTCAACCTCTTCTACCGTCCATTTTAGTGGAAGACTCTGCTTGTCTGACTTCAGATCATGGCATGCTAGATACTACTCCAACACTTTTGATAGCTTAAACGAAGTCAACAAGCAGAGGAAGGGCACCAAATGGCTTACTCTTCCACATTTCACTTCCACCGTTAACGGTTCCGATCTCGTAAAGGTACTCTCCGGCCGCCGTTCTGAAGTTAAACGTGGTGTTGTAGCAACCTCCACCACTACTATGCTCAAATGGGTTCTTAAGTGGTGCCCCGACCTACCCTGAATCCTCGTACAAAAGCTCTTTTGTCTTAGACTGGGAGCTCTATTGCTTGTTTTATGAGCCTACTATAACTTGCTGGCATAGTGGCATTGTTATTTATGTTAAACTCTTCCCTGAACTTGTTCCTAGAAGATGTTCATGTGACATTCCCCCAGGTTTGAAATCAAACTCTTCCCTCAACTTGTCTTTGTTATTACTTTGCTGGACGTTTGGATTCAGCTTGTTAAATTGATTTACTCTACATAACAGTCAAACTTCATTTTCTGTACTTAAGTACAGTATGAAGCATCACAATGAGAAGCTTACTCTTCACATTTGCATTATTTTATTTGATATGGCTAATTTCTAGGTTCTCCGTGTTGTGAAAACAAGGCAAGCTACATATTTAGTGTTAAATCATTTACTTAAATATATTCAAGACCTTGAAAAATCTGGATTGATAATGGTAGAGGAAGAGATGTTGCGTCTTCATGATGCTGTCCATGAGGTACTTTCTGGTGTTATCAGTACTTTTGGTTCATCTGTGGTCTCAAGCTGTCCACTCTCCTGTGAATAATTGTAGAATTACATAATGCGTTCATTTATGTTTCAGACTGATTTTAAGAAACTACTCAGGAATCCTCCCTTGGTGAAGCTTCCTAAAATGAGTGGAGTACATCCCATGTTGGGTGCCCTGCCATCTTCTGTCCGCAAACCACTTGCAAGCAATAGCAAGGAAATGACGAAATTGCGTGGGCTGACACTTTACAAGGAAGGCTCCAAAGCAAATGGGATTTGGTTGATTTGTAGTGGGGTTGTGAAGGTAAGATAATCATTGTTTCCTGTACTGCTCTGAACTTATGTGATCTAATTTTTCATGCAAATGAAGTGTCTCTGAATATTGCTATTTTGGCAGTGGGAAAGCAAGATAATAAGACACAAGCATTCCTTTTACCCCACGTTTACTCATGGAAGCACATTGGGTCTATATGAAGTCCTAACTGGAAGGCCAGCTATCTATGGTGCTATAACAGATTCGGCGGTGATCTGTTTTTATCTTGAAGGTGACATGATAGTATCATGTCTTAGGTCAGATCCTTCAGTTGAATACTTCCTGTGGCAGGTGAGGATAAATTGATAATACTATTGCTTCTGATGTTATAGCATGAATGACTTTTGACTGCTTGTTGATTCTGTAAGTCTAGAATACATGGTTTGTGACATTCATATAATAGGTCAGAAGATAGTATTTTTGTTCAAATAAAAAAAACTGCATCTTTATGATATGCTTTTTTGTTTTTATCAAGGGCATCATAACTCATTTAAAAGATATGTCTTAATATATGCTTGGTGCCACAGAAAGCAAAGAAATCTTGCCGAATATGATTATAATCCTTGTATTTTTCTGCTGCACTCTCAAATTATTTTGTTTTGCAGGAGAGTGCTATTTTCCTTTCCAAACTGTTGCTTCCTCAGATATTTGAAAATATGGCAATGCAAAATTTGAGAGCTCTTGTTGCGGAAGGATCGGAAATGGCCGTATACATAAGAGGAAAAACAATAGAAATACCTTATCATTCAATTGGCATCTTACTTGAAGGATATATTAAAACTCCAGGTTTACAAGAACTGGTGGCATCACCAGCAGCTCTTTTGCCTTCACATGGGAATCTGAGCTTCCAAAATTTGGAGAGTTCTGGTGAGTGAAATGATATTATGCCCTCTCAAAGATTTTTTCCTGTATACTAATGTTTTTTTGTTAGAATTATATATAACAAATAATTAAAGGATAAGGGTTATACAAATAGGGAAATACCATGGGAGGGAAGCTCATTTCAAGTGTTAATATCTAAGTAGGATGAGGAACTTGAGTTTTCCCAAGCAGCTGTATCTTTTCTGTTTTCATTTCTTTTCTATTGCCACCGCTCGTCTTCCTCCTCACATCTGCATCGTTGATGCCTTGTCATACGGCCTTTTAGTTTAAGGAACTTAAATAAGAGGCTCGGGCAAGATAATTTTTTTCCAAACAAAAACAAAAAAAAAATCAATTAATCATCTCATCTGTCTCTTGCATATTCTGATTCTATATGTTTTTTAGAAATCAAACAAGCGAGGAACACCTTATTTTATGCTTTGTATTATTATGTACATAATTGTATCTATGTCAAAATTTAATTTTGGTAGATTTGCTTTAATGTGAAAATCTACTTACTTGATGATTGTACTCCTTGTCAACTAGTTGTCCCTAAGATTTCTTTTGTAATTCGAGTGCCCTGAATCTGCAAGTTTTGTGACGGACTAAAATGATTTCAATTTCATCTTTTGCCTTTCAATGATACCAGGTATACAGGATTCAAGTTCTTGTATTAGAACATCCTCTTATCTAGTTGAAACAAGGGCAAGGGTACTCGTGTTTGACATGGCAAAGGAGACGCAGATGGCACAAAAACAAAGAAAAAGAGCAAAATTGGAAGACGATTTATGAGGAGTTGTCACCAAATTTTAAAGAGAAGTTTTGGAAAACTAATTGAAGAAGGAAAGGATGGTTTGCAAAATAAGACTGGGTTTGGGAGTATGATTGTGATTAGAGAATATATTAGGCATTTTACAATACCCGTTCCTATGAACATCTATTCCTTTGAACAGTTACCTTAATTTGATTATGCAAATTAATATGACTTTTAAAAAATTATTCTAACTTTTCTTTTATCATTCACATGTAAAAATAAATATAAAAATAAGAGAAATTTAAAAAAATGAATTACAAAAGAATATTATTTATTCACAAGATAGACTTAACCTAGAATGAGAATTTAAGGCCTACACATCTTGTGATAAGGATCAAAATCCATATAGTTCGAAATAAAAATATGTGTCAATTGGTTGGTAGTTTTTAATTAATAAGATAGTTAATTAAAAATAATTTATCATTTTACAAATAAAATTTTTTAAAATTTAGATTTATATTTTTTAATTTGTAAAAAATAATTTAACCCATCCAACTTATTCTTATTTTATTTGATTTTTAAGATATTTTGAATAATATTTTATTTTACTTAAAGCTTTTTTTATTTTTTTTAAGAATTTATTTGTTTACTTTTTGAAAATCAATTTGTAATTAATATACTCCCAAAGTGTCATTGATAATAGGAAAGCATTTTCTTTTTAAGAATTTATTTTTTTCTATTTTCAGAAAATCAATTTGTAATTGCAATTTGTAATTGATATACCAACAGGTAGTCATCATCTCATATGGTAGACCATTTTCCTCAGTACTTGCAAAAACTCCAAAAATCTCCTATAAATAAAGATCTTGTACTAAAAATTAAAAATATATTATTATATTTATTTATATTTTTTAATGATTTATTCTTGTTATTTTAAAATCTATTTTATCTATAAAACTTTTTTTTAATAAAATAAAGATGCATGACCTGACCAACATACTTACAGAAACATATCATTTCCCATGGCAATGCGGTTAACTTAAATGTCCATGAAAGCTCAAAAGCTTCACATGGTATCATTATCCAAATTATTTAATTATTTTTATTTTAAAATCATGGATGAATGGGCCATTAAAACGTAAATTGATTAACACAAAGTAACTGACACACTGCAGAATCATATTGACTCCCACAACATGTGATCATTCTGTCCGCATATGGAGATTCTAAAAATCTCCCATGGCATACTCAAAAAAAATTATAATTATAATGCCATAATGAAAATATATACCATTAGTGCATAATTTCGATAGTGTGTCAGTGTGATTTCCCAAATGATTCAGACCCAAATGTATAATTACAAGAATAACAACCAAATTATTTATCAAAGAAATAACAACTCGTGAAACAAGGTAAAGATGCAAACTCTTTTCCTCTTTCTTTTCTTCCTTTGCATCAAGAATGATGGTCGCTATTTCTCAAGCTTGATTCATGATGCTCAGAGAATAAAAAGGGATTAGTGTTCACCTAAAAAACATGTGAGCAAGAAATCAAGCATGGCACTATTCTATAGTAGAACCAGAATCCTTACCATTTAGGAAATCCAAGCCAAGATTTTCCCAAAGGTATAACCACATGCTACACTTTAAACCCAAAAGTGTAAGCAAATTACGCAGCAAGTGAATTCAAGTTTTCCAATGAGGAATCATGTACATGTTAAGCTTTCCTCCTAGCTCAAAACAACACCCAAACTAAGCCTGAAAATCAGATTTGTCAAGCTTAAACTCAATGAGCATTCAAGCCAAAATATGCACACATATACTATGGTCCATTCGCACTTCAAGTGCTGTAGCCCTACCATTGGGCTTTAGACGTGAAAAATTTAGGAGTTTAAAAAAAATTAGAATGTAAACAGCACCTAAGGCAAACACCAGCAGCAACTCATGAATATGAATCTCATCTAGGCATTGTATCAAACACTCGACAGGCATACTTAACAGCAAATGAAAATTTCTATTCTTCCACTTTGAAGCCCCTATTGACATTTGGAAACCTCTAATCTAAACGCCAAGCATGTCCTCATAGTAATGAAAGAACCATAGCACATCAGTGAAGATAAGGTCATTTAACAAACACATGAGAGACCCAACACGTATGGAACTACGAGATACTAACTGTAGGCATATTCAACTCACTCTAGCATCAAAGAGTTGGGATATTTTCAGCAAGCCAAACAAAGAGCCGTGAGATTGCATAAATTTCAGCTGTAAAAACCAAAACCCATAAAAGCTATGAAAAATCCACTCAAACAGAGTCACACTATGGATAGATTTTGGCTTCTCTATTCGGAACTCAAAACTATCCCTAAAATTTAAAGAACCAGTAATTAAGTATAGATTATGAAATTAAATGGAATGAAGAAATGCCGTGAGCTATCGTAATCACTCAATCTTCCTCAGCCTCTCCTTTCCGTCACCTCCACTCTTGCTTCTTTGTTCATCGTGCTCATCTCGGAGGCTTTGCTCTCACTTTTTCAGATTTCACTGTCTTCCTCTGTTTCCTCCAACTCTCCAAAAGCGTACCCTTCTCCTTCTCTATCTCTCAAGCGCTCTCCCCTCTCCCCTGTTTGCACCAACTCTCCAAAAACGTTCCCTTCTCCTACTCTATCTCTCAAGCGCTCCCCCTCTCCTTTTTGATTTCGTCTCCTCTCTTTATAATCCAAAGTCGCATACCTTGGTGAGCGGCCAATTGAGAAATCAAATCAAACCTTCCTCTTTTGCACTACTAAGAATCGTCGACTGGATCTGTGAGACTTTCAGACGGTATTCCTTTCTCCCGTCTTTGCCTTTCTGTATCACTGCCTCTCTGTAACGCTGCCTCCTTACAGGTTGACAATAGAATCGATGTCGACAACAGGAGGGAAGGAGAGAGGTCGATGCTGACAGTAGAAGGAAGGAGATCCGAGGCCGCTGCCGCTCCTTTCCCCCATTCTCTCTTCAATCGTTATGGCTTTCTCGTTCCTTGCTCTATTGCTCCGCTTCAACGACTTCAAAGCGGAAATAGGGCATCCGTATTAGGGGAGGGTCAAACGCTGCGTTTTGTATCTTTTTTTTTTTTCTTAAATTAGATTTTTCTAACTTAACTTATTTTATTTAATAAAAGAGATCCCTTTTTTTTTAAGTAAGGCAAATAACCTTATTTGAAATTTAAATTTAGAAAATCAAATCTCCTAAATTGAAAATTTTGAAAATCTAAGGAATATTTTTTTTCCTGTTTCTTCTTTTTTTTTTTTTCAATAAAATCAAACTTAGGTAGGGAAAAAGAAGACTTTAGGAAAAGGAACATTTTAATTAAATCTTATATTTAAAAAAGTGATAATTACTAAATTTATTTGAAACTAAGCTAAAAAGGCTTTTTTTTGGCCTTTTCTTGTTTTCCATTTTTTTGGTAAATATCTAATTTTTTTTTTATTTTTAAAAATATCAAGATAAAATATGATATTCAACAACAGCATTTGAGGCTAATGCTGCTCTTTGTAGAAGGTCAAGTTAACCGTTATTACACGCAATTGATCATCCCAATAGGCCTTTAGGCAAAGAACATAGTGGTCTTGTGGGTTGGTCTGAAAATTTCTTTAAGCTAAAGCCACGCAAGCAAAATTCCAAAGGTGTCAGGCAACAAACTAATGCCATATTTGATAGGAAGAAATTGGTTTCAAGAAAAGAAAATGAGAAAAAAAATTTTATTTTAATATATTTAATTTTTAATAAAAAAATTATTATTAACTATAAAAAGTACTAAGATTTTTAAGAAAAAATTTATAATTAACTACTAAATATATTAAGATAAATTTTTTTTTAAATTAACTTTCTTTGTACCAGATATAGCATAATAGTTTGTTTGTAAGGCAATGCAACTGAGCATTTATGGCAACATGGAATGTTGGTACATAGGATTGGTATTGGCTTTTGTGAATTAGAAACTTTTTGCATGCGGTATTCTCAAATTTGATCAAGTAGTTATATAAAGAATTTAGCATTTTATCGGCACGGTTTTTAACAGATAATCAACCTTGCCTGTGTGCATCTCATTGTTCCTAACAAATGTAGTTGGTAGGTATATCTGATTCTATATGTACAAAATTTTGCATAGTCCAACTCAGATCTTACATAGGTATAAGTAAAATAAACTGAAGCATGCGATTCTCATAGAAGTTTCTAACATGTTCAAAATTAATCCTTCAGAACGAGAACTCTATTATTATAATGGGTGAACCCAACAGGAAATAAGTCACAATGACCATCAACTCATTGTGAAATCCATACCATAATTTGCAAGAATACTGTGAAAGCCAATGAGAAATTAAAAGTAAAAATTTTAGCTTTAACTTATTGTCCACTTGTTTCTATGAAGTCCGAAGGATCTGCAACATCAAGGAAGGATCATGAAGTTAGAGAATTCACAAGGAAATGTTGCAAATATCAAACCTTAATTTTAGGAACCATTTATTATTCATTCTTAGTGGTTTAGATTCTAATTAGATGCATCTGAAAGCAAATTTGGGCCAAATTCAAAAAATTCCAAAAATTACCAAATGTTAATATTCATTTGGTAACTATAATAATTTGGCTGAACTTTGAAAAATTATAACTAATTCTAGAAAAATCATTTATGGAATGATTCAAATTGATAAATTCAGCTCTTAAAATACTCTATGAGGGAAAAATATTAATTTGGAATTTCATTGGGTAAATTGCTACTGTAAATTTCGTGAATTTACTTATAATCTATACCCTAATTCTTCCAAATTTCATTCCATAAAATTCCATAATGTCATTTTCTCAATAGTAGTCACATAACACATGTAAAATTGATCCGAAACAAACTTTATTCATTGTCTAGGAGTCATATGTAATTTACATAATTGTAACATAGATTGTCATTGAACTTTGATGTTACACAAACATCCAAAATATCATTCCTATTACTAAACATTTTTTCATGAATCCTCCTCCTTGCATTTTATATGATTTGGACCTAATCATGGTTAGATATTTGATGGGGTGAGATTTATGAAAATTCCAATAATATCATAATCTCATTCTTCGCATAATATTTAAAAATAGTTGCAAGAAACATAATTTTATTTTGGCATAGTAACATTTAGGATCAAAAGGCATCTTTTAGCATATTCTTCACATGTTCATACTTGTTGACACAAAATTCATAGCATGTTTATCATTCTTTCATCATTTTGATTCAACATCATTATCATATTCATAACATAAACATGTTTTCTTACCAATCATAGAAATATAATATCTAAACAAACATTTAGAAATAAAATGCAAAAAAAGGGAAAAGATGTTACCTTAAACTTGCAAATCTTCCTTTCCTCTTCTCCTCCTTCTCTTTATAACTCATTCTTCCACTAATATATGATAAATTTTCATTTTTGGTGTGAAGATTGGAGGGGAGAAAGAGCCTATTTATAAACAAAAAGCAACTCCATCTATTGGATTAAATTTTAATCCAAGAGCTAAAATTGCTCTACATCACCTCTTTTCTCCTTCATACCCCTAATTTCTTCACATAATCATTATCTAATTAATTTTTCCTCTCTTGTCATTAATTTGGATGCCACTTTTATCTCCAAATAAGGTAAATATTACATCATTATACTTACATAAGCGTACTTCATCCAAACTTCCAATTTTGACACCTAATCTTTTAAATAGTATCATGTATGGTGGTTAATTCTTCCACTCCTTTTTCTTCTTATTTGCATGCCATTTTGAGGCCAAATTCAGCTCAAGATAATGCATTTAATTATTTGAGCTTAAACCATTTAATTCTAGGCCAAATTTCAATATATACCGGGTCTTCGGGCTCCGATTATGTAAATTTTATCTGGTAAAATTTTTCACGCATAAATATATTTAAAATATGAATTTCAAACTCATTATAATCTTAATTAATCATTTCTAAGCACATATAATTTATTTAGAAAAATATTTTACCTTATTGAGCTATAACCGAAAACATCGATAAAATTAGTTTTGATTAATTTTTCTTGTAACCTCTCTGCATAGATAATTATTATAAACCTTCTAAAATTATTTTGGACTTATTCTTGATTATTTCATAGTCTACTGGATCACCTATAATTTAATCAGTATAGAAATCGGGTGAACTGGCCTTATTGGGCCCTTTATCATTTTTTGGTCTGGTTTGAACTATTTTTGTTAATAATACTTCTAGGCCTCCAAAAATCACTTTTGGCATATTAAGGTTTTCTACACCTTTACTGGGCCTCTATGAATGGTACTCTTGACCCATTAAGAAGCCGGTGCAGTCTTATTGGGTCCGGACGCCAATTTTAACCTAATATCCATTAGACCGATTCTATAGCTTTTTAAACCTTATATAGAAAAATTCACTATCTCTTTTTATACCATAATATATCTGAGTTTCCTTATCTAGACTTATTTACTAATTCTTATTAATTTATAGATTGTGTAATTTCAGATCAATTTTCTGTCAAATATATCTATTTTTTTATTTTGTTTATTAGAGTATAATTTCTTATGATAATTTTCCTGAATCATCTCCTATAATCAATCTTAGCAAATACTGGACAGATAATTTGTTTGAGAAAATGACATTTATGTCCCCTTTTTTGTCTTTTTGCTAATAATTAATATTTACAATTATGCCATCCAACTTTCTTTGCAATTTGGTCTATGATCATTCTTTACGATTTAGTCCCTAGTTTGATTTATATACGATATATAAGCTCTTTTAATTTTAATTATGCAGTTAATTTCTAAACCATAATTCAAACAAATTATAAAAATTTAGATGTTACAACATACAAGTCTACTTGTTTCTAATGTTTTTGAACTCCTTTTTAATATTTCCATAATTTAATTTTAGACACCATTGTTCTACTTTTGTTGACTTTGCCTACCTACTGTTGGTCATACAATATTACTATTGTGAGGATTTAGTGACACACATTTGAGATTTTAGTTTGTTATGTTATGGTATATATGGCTAATTGATTGGGTTTTTCAAACTTTGCTATTCAATTGTTAAATTTTAACTTTTTGAAGCAATTTTGAGGCCCTATGCATCAGTAATGCAATGTATATACTTTTATGATTAATACGGTTGTTTTTATTATGTTCCTTTTGTCCATGCCCCATTATAGGTTTAATTTTTAGTTTAATGTGTATAAGATAGCCTCTAGTTGTGGCCAAGACTTAGGAATAGGATTTGAATCAATTTCAGGTGTTGGAAGATGCTTGTATCGAGATGTTTTGAAGATGTTCTATTCTGCAGTTACATAAGGCAATTCTTGGCTGGTGTTGTTGTTTCAAACAATGCAATAATTTGATTTTGTCATTGTGGAAGGAAGCTAGTATAGAATCAAGTGTTTTGATGATTCCAAACCAACTTTTTAGAGCTTGGAGAGAAGATATCAAAGGTGCACAAATGATCTCAAGTGGGGAAATTCAAGAAAAACCAGTATAACAATAGATGTAGAATCTACAATTATGTTTAAATTGAGTAAAAGACTTTAAATTGGCAAAAAGATGTTTTAAAACTATGATTCTATGTTAATCCATGGAATATTTGAAAAACACCCACTAATAGGCGAAGTTTGAAACGTTTATACTGAACTGTTATTTTGAAAATTCAAACTTTGATTTTGGAAGTTCAAATTTTGAATTGAAAATGAATAAGTCTGAAAAGAGTCTTCTCTGACAGACGAACTTTGATTGCAGAAATTCGAATTTTAAAACTTGTTTGAAAAGAGCCTTCTCTGACAGATGAATTTTGACTTTTGAAAATTTGAATTTCAGACAAAATACAACTTATGAAAAATGAAAAATTCGTCTGAGGATATGTCAAAGTTCATCTGAAAACTGAGTTTGGAAAGAGTATCAAAATGGCTCACTAACAGATGAACTTTGAATATGAAAATTCGAATTTCAGAAACAAAGCTTGTGAATTTGTTATGATGATATGTTGATGTACGAATGATAGTATTCAGAAATTCGAACTTTGAATAAAGTCTGAAAAGAGGCTTCTCTGACAGACGAACTTTGCATTTTGAAAATTTGAATTTCGAATAGATGAACTATTGTGTCTTATTGAACTAGCCACTGACAGATGAATTTTGAGGTATCAAAATTTGAATTTTGAATGCACTGTAGCAAAATGGAACAACTGTTCATACTTATCAAAAGAATCTTGAACTTGAAAATTCGTATATTCCATCATAGAAACATTTTTCAAAAATCAAAATTCAAACTTTGCTTTATAACAAACGAACTTTGAATGTTTAACATTGAAGTTTTAACTTTTGGTTTCTGTGAAATTTGTCTGTTAACCAACCAAAATTTGAATTTCAGAATATCAAAAGCATTAAATATGGTTAGTGAACGGATAGTTTTTCAGAGTAACCATTGGGTACCTTCTCCAACAGATAGATTTTATCTCTAACGTATGGTTAAGACCTAAATCTATAAATATAACATCATTTGAAGTGGTAGGTAATGATTTTAACATTATATATACTGAAACTCTGCTGAATCATCAACTCAAAGTCTCTTACTCTCACATACTTCATTTTTTGTACTTCAACTTTCATATACATTCTGATTAAGAAAATTTATCCATTGTAAACAATCTTATCTTCATCTGGAAGAAAGATTTTCTTGTGAGGGGATATCACAAGGGATTGAGGAAGCACTTAGTTAGAGTGCAAAGAGAAAAAGTGTGAGCTCTAAAACAGAGTATCATAGCTGTACTGTGGCATTTACAAGAAACCCACTAAATTCTTGCAAGATAATAGAAAATCTCAAGTGGTGGCTTGAGATCTGGACGTAGGTCAAGATTGAGAGACCGAACCAGGATAAACATCTGTGTCTTCCCTTCTCTATTACTGCTTTTATTTGTTATTCACTTATACTCTATTTTACTGTCACATTTGTTTTCTTCACTTTATTGACATTTTGCAAAAAATTGTAATCTTTCCAATTCACCTCCCTCTTGGGAAGCCAGCATATCTAATAGCTAGAACTCTTAGACTGCCATGTAATGCATTAACCTGTCATACTAGAATGAATAATAACTTAGCTAAATTTTGTTGAGTACTTTTTGTTTATGATCTAATGCACTTGAATCTTGTTCATTTTTTATTCTATAATTAAATAGGGAGAAAGACAATTTGGGACTTACATATAAAAATATTTACAAATGACCAAAACTATTTTAAAATTCAGTTTATTCAAGTTGGAAATTTAATTTATCTGAGTTGGAAATTTTTAAAATAAGTCTTGATTGAGGAATATTTTTACATGGACGTCCTAAAATGTCTTTCTCCCAATTAAAAAATATTGGAATTTTAGAAGCTGTATTTAGCTGATTGAGTTGTTTTCCTAGTTTGAGTTGCCTTCCTCTCTTCTTTGTCTTCCTATTTACAAGTTACAATATGCTGATTAGCTAACTACTACTGCATAGAATTTTTGCTTTGTTACTAAGTGGTTTGATCAGGTTCTTATAGAATGTATAGGCCGCTTTAGATTTGACTTCTACTTATGTTAATTAAAAAAATCATATGGTATTTTGCTAAGTCCATTAATACTTCTCCATCATTCTGATATTAAATACTTTTAAATCAGTCTATATTGTCCCTCCGTTCTCTTTCTCATTCATCATAATTGATTTTTGTTTCTTTTCTATCAAGGAGAAATACAGTGTAGGATTTCTTTGAAGATCTATTTGAGGATTTGAGCAAGTATGGCGAAATACAGAGCTTGAATGAACATCTGAAGCAGTTTTATAAAAATATATGCACCACCTGGCAGCTTACACGCAGCTTTGGCAGCAAAAGCCTTTCTCTATTCCTGTCCTTTTATTGTTTAGTTTTTTGAGCAAGAAAAAAAATATATGTAGCAAGAGATTATTTTGTTAGGGATTATTGTTGATATATTAGAAATTGAATTGAAATTTTTTTGATATAATTTAATTGTAATTGAGTTATTAGAATGTATAATTTTTAATGTAAAATATATCTTTTTACCGATGGGTTCAATAGAGTTTTGTATATGCAATTATATTTTTTAAAAAAGCTTTTATTGGCATTTAGTTAAAAAAGCCAACAAAAGCCTATTTAAAAAAAAGGAAAAAAGTTAGCATTTCTAAAACAAACACCAATTAAGGTTATCTTTGGTTGGAGTTTATAGACTAAAGTAGACACTTTCACTGGTGTTTGTTCCCAAACAAAAGTCCCATCTTTTCATGAGTATTGGAATAGTTGGTGTTTTTTAAATACCAATAAAGGCAAAAAATAAACGTCAACTATTTCTTCTTTTTAATTGTAGTGAGAATTTTGAGAGTTTAAGTCACATGAATTTTAGGAATAGTAAGTTCCTAAAAGAAATACTAGGTATGTCAGAAGTTTTTAATTTAATACAATCATGGCTTGATGGCTATAGCAACTTAACTAAAATTCATGATTCAGTTGGATTGTTGGATAAACTCGAGAATTGAGTGTCATGCAATGCGGAAATTAGAGGATTTTACCATATGAGATAAAGTTAACACATCTTAAACATCTAAATCTCTTTGACTGTTCTAGTCTTCAAAGTTTTCCAAAAATATTAAACAAGATGGAGTAGTTGACAACACTTGATCTAGATGGGATGGCCATTACAAAGTTGCCATCTTCAATTTGCAATCTTGTTGGGCTTGAAAGCTTAAGTATGGAAGAGTGTCATCATCTTAAGCAGTTACTAGCCAGCATTTTTATGTTAACAAACCTTTGGGCATTGACTGCAAACTCTTGTTGTAATGACCCTAGTTACTAATTTTAAGAAGGACATTGTTAAATGGTACAGGACTGGAGGGACCAAGACCGAAAGAAGGGTCGGAATTAAGCAAAAGAGAATATGGTATCAGTTAGGGTTTCAAATTTTGTAGTATTTTCACTGATTAAATTTTGTTTAAATGATTCATTGATATGTAGTAAGGTGAGTACAAGCTCTGTGTTAAGAATTTTAGGTGTTTGAGTGGTATTTTTATCAAACCCTAACCCTCAACTCTTGGCTTTGCTTGGAGTTCGAAGTTGTTTGGGCTTAATTATGGTTTTATGAGTCGTTTTGGATACTTTGGTATATGGGTTTGCTTGTGGGAGCTTTGTTCCAAATGGTTATGCATTGGGTTGACAAGTTGTGTATACTAAGGGTTGAGAAATTGTGTTGGTAATAAGAATTTGGTAATATGTAGGATAAATAATTGCTTAATTAGGATCTCTTGACTCCGGAAAGTGTTTGGAAGCATTGAAGTGGTTGGTAAGTTGCTATCCTATTATATAAAATATATGGGTTCTTTAGACATTGGTTGGATTGGTTGAATTGTCATGAGTTAAATTGTGTGTTTTGGTTTGGAGCAATGTGGTAATATGAGCTTGCATTCTTATGCTATGTTGTAGTAGTTGTTATCCTCTTTGGCTTATTGAGGTGTCGAGTGAGTTTGGATAGTTGAGGGAACCAAAGTGTAATTTCTTATGATCTTATTTAATTATATATGTTTAATTCTTTTCATATTATGATATATGTAATGCCCCTCGTGCTACTTTTCTTCGCACGGTGTTTAGGACGGTGTTCAGGACCGGAAGAGATAAGTTGAAGAGGAACCAGAAAAGGCTCCGCGCCGCGGCGAGGAGCAGGGCCGCCGCGGCGAGAAGCTTTCCAGTGGTATTGTTCCGGATAATTTGGTGGAGCCGCGGCGAGGTATGCTGGAGCCGCGGCGAGAGTCGGAAAAATCGTTTAAATCTGGATCAGTCGGACGCGACAGAAAGAAAGAAATCGAAGGGAGCGACGCAGAGAGACGAGGAGCGGTGCTAGGGCTCGACTTTTCTGGCATCTAGGAGCGATTTTCGGACCTCAAGAGCTGGGATTCGAGTTGGTAAGCATTCCCTACTCCTCCCTCTCCATTTTCTTCGGTTGAAATTTGGGATTTTCGGTTGTATGGTTGGATTTCCGGTTTGGGGTGAAATCCACCGATTGAAATGGATGTTTTGGAGTTAAGGAAGTGTGTTTTGAGGTTCTTGTTACTCGAATGTGAGTTTTGAAGGGGTTATGTGTGTTTAGAGCTTAACCCTAGGTTGTCTTTGGTAATGACTCTTAGGAATTCAAGGTGTCTGAGATTGTATGGTATTTGAGTAATCCCTAAGAGCTTATTGATGCATGAAAAGGGTGTTGGAACCTTGGGTTAGGTTAATGTGGTTGAATTGTGAAGTTTGCTTTGTTGGTACATTGTGCTAATGGTAGAATTGTGGCATTATAAAGGTTGTTTGAGTAATCGAGAGGGATTCACGCGTACTGAACAGTTCAAGGAAGCTTGTGGAACTTGTATGTGTGTGGTAACGACAATTGAGGTAACCGGGTGTTTGTTTATATTGTATTGACTATATTATACGATAGTACGTGTATCTGTGTATATGCTTATTCCATTCATACCACGATATTGATGGGTTGTGTGTACCGTTTATATATATATCATGGTATTTATACTGTTAGATGATGGTTATGACTATGACGATGATATGTGTGATGATGATATGATATATTGCATACATGACATTATGATGATGATATGATGATACATGAGCATCACCCCATGACATTGTGAGACTGTGATGTATGGTGGATGTGGTGGTGATGACGTGATGGTGATATGATGTATGATGATGTATATATGTTAGGGAGGATAAGGTTGGATTATATATATGTTAGGGAGGATAAGGTTGGATTATATATATGTTAGGGAGGATAAGGTTGGATTATATATATGTTAGGGAGGATAAGGTTGGATTATGTATATATGTTAGGGAGGATAAGGATGGATGATATATGTGTTAGGGAGAATAAGGATGGAGTCCCTGTGAGGGCAACATGCATGTCATTCATTTCATATTGCATACAGGATTGGTGTGAGATATATGTATATATATATATATATAATTGTGTGTGTGTGGTTGTTGTTCCCGGTTACTGAGACATTGTCTCACCCCCTCTCCCATAAACTAACCTTTCAGGTGACGGTTCTGGCACTAGTCCGGAGAAGACGCGGGAGTAGCTGTGTACGTGGGAATAGTCTATGTAGCGTGTGTATGTTGTATTAGTATTTTGTGCCAAGTAGGATAGCCTGGTCTGTAATGGATAATGTTATGATTGAGACTGGCTATGTATGGATGTTTATGTTTGTGGTATGTACGGTTGAATATTGTTGAGATGTTTGTATGGCCATCTTGGTAAGTCCGGAGTGTTGTTGGGCTTTGTTGGTTTGTGTAAGGCCCCAGCCTAGATTTTGATGCTTTCGGGTTGTTTCCGCTGTGTCTTTGAATATGGAAGAGTTGTTTTGAGATGTCGGTTGTGCTTGGTCAGGTTTTGAAGTTTTTGGTTAAGTATGGAGGTGTCAGGAGGTAGGATGTTACAATATACACTCTTTATATAATATATTTTGCTCTTTATGCATCTAGTACAGATTATGGTTATTCATTTTCATATCATAATAAGTGTGGTTACTTGGCTAATAAGTTTTTTGTCCCTACTTTATCTTGTAATGAAAATTGTAATTGGATATAATGATCATGAAATATATGAGTAAGATGAATATTGACATATTGATGATTATTATGCACCCCATGAGTTATCATGTATGTTCATACGGCATGTTAACATGCATTGGGCATTTGACATGTCAACATGCATTGGGCATTGTCACTATTTATGTAAGGTTGAGACATATGGTTATTGAGTGATGATGCTTTATATATCATGTGGTACATCAATATGCTAAATAACACATGAAGTCTTGTGTTCAAGTAGTGCAGCTTGTGTATTTTAGTCACTAAATAGTCATCCTACGGTCAGGAGACTCAGGTGGCTATGAATTGGTTTACACATTCTCTAAATAGCCACCAATTTGAGTGGTTCAAGGGAAAGGGAGCCATGATCCAACCTTTAGTGCAATGGCTTTTGGTTGGTCATGACTATTGAGAGAAGAGCTTGGTGGTGACCTTGTAATTGACTATTATAGGTCATTGGAATGGGCTACTAGTTAATGTTACATTGTCTTGATAATTAGCTCATAGTTCTAGTCATGTATCGATGTGATTTGTGTATGCATATCATGTGCATTGCATTCATATTGAGCATTCTATTTGAATTGTGTTTTGAAAGCATGTGTATATATGTATGTGTAAACCCTTGATTACTGGGATGTATGTTTCACCCCATAACTAATAATCTCATGTCAAGGATCTAGTACTAGTGAGGAAAAGACCAAGGAGAGCACATTCAAGAAGGATTGAGAGTGTCTTTGTGGGTGTTGAGGTTGTTCCCCTTTGTTATTTCCTTTAGTAAAGTGTCATTTGTAGTGTCTATGTAATACTAAGTATAACATGTTGTGTGCTCACATGTATGTGAGCTAAATTGTTATGTAACCCCATCTAAACTCTCTCATACTTTATTAATGGTTGTTTGTGTGGTTTTGGACATATGATAGTGTAAGAAGCATGAAGTGTAACAAGTTTGTTTCATATGTGGCTTATGGTGTCCCTAATCTTATTGTCTTATTGTTGTGAGCCAGGAGCTTGTGGTTCCATATCCCTTTGGATGTAATTGGTTAGGTTGTAAGTTTGGTCAAGTTCATGGGTCCTTGTTGTGCAAATTGGGTATATAACCCATTGATGCAAAGTGGGGTTCAACAGGTCAAAACTCGGAGGAGTATTTTCTTTGGGAAGAAACCTCCTTGAACATGGTTTGAGTCTTATGTGACTTGTTGGTGTAGTCCTTGGTTGCTAAAGTTTTATTGGTGGCAATTTGGGGTGTTTGGTTCTTGTTTTGGTCTAAAAATGACTAATTTGATATCGAGTGTCTAAAATCTCTATGCAGAGATATTCTGAATCATGGTTGGTGTCTGTAGTTAGTTAAGGAATACGGTAACCTGTAGGCTTTGGAATCAGGTCAATAGAAGATTAGAGTAAAAAGTTGTGCATGTAGGAAGTTGGGTAATTGCATTAGCAATTTGTTGATGCATTTACTATCCTTGGCGTTGTAGCGCCATGCTTCACTAGTTCTTTTCCATTTTGGTTCTGAAGCTACTCACGCCACTATGCCGAGAGGTCACACAGTAATGCTGCTTCTTTGTCTTGTCCTCTTCTGTTGTTTTCCTATGTGGTTGTGTCGTGTTTGGGTCTTTAGTTATTAGGATGTTACACTTGTGATAGGATAAGACATTTTAAGGTGCATGAAGGTGAAGAAATGTAACATCTTTGATTTTCTAGATATTGCTAAATGCATGAAAAAATCATGATACATCATGAAAATATGATAAATAGCCTGAGATACATAATCTGAATGAGGAAAAGGGTAAAATAGTAATATTTAGGCTAGGGGCATTAAATAAACGAAATTTGCAATTTGATCATTGGAAGAAAAATTATTTGCACTTTAGTCCCTAAAGGAAATTTGCAATGTGGTCCTTCAGGGGTATTTTAAAAAATATGTAATATTACTGTCAAAATGAAGTTTATGACATATTAGACCTAATGGAATATGGTATGGTGTCTAAAAGAATTAGTTAGAAAGACATTGATTATAGAAAGTAGTAGAAATAATACTACAAAAGAAAAAGTATTGTGGGCCTCACAATATGGATAAAGTAAAAAGGGAAAATAGGTGTGCCTCACATAAGACACTATTTGGGACAGAAATTGAGTTAAATACAAATTATAATTTACTTTATTTTCTATATAGAATAAAGTACAAATAATATTAAAATACTACAAAAAGTACCTTTAATTGTCCAGGTAAAAAGTAACCGGTACAGGATATATGTGGACTAAGAAAAATATGCAGTGTTTTAAACACTTTTTGTAGGAAGATTCAAGAATTACACATGTCAACTAATTATGCAACTTTGGTTGGAAAATATCCCTCTTGTCTCTTTGATGATGACTGACTTAAGCAAGCTTAAAAGAGAGGGAAGTGAGCTTCAAAAGAGCATAAGAAAGAGAGAAGGAGATGTGAGGAAGAAGAAGAAGAAAGAAGAGAAGAAATCAAGCCAAGTTAAGGTAAGTTCCTCTCTTAATTTTTCAAGGTTTCAAGTTCTATTTTTGAGTAGTTTAGCATAGTTTAGTTGAGTTTTCTTCTTCTCCTCCTCAAGTCTAGATTTCAGCCAAGTATGAGAAGTGGAATGGAAAGTGCTTTCACACATAGAAACTAAGAGAAAATATAAGAAAGTGCAAGAAAGCATGTTTTTGCAAGTTTAAGCAAGTTTGTGAGAAAATCTTCTCCTTTCCTTTCCTAGGGATATTTTTGGCTAGACCATAGGGTAAGGAAAGAGTGAGAATTTCATGAAAATGATGTCAAAAATGAATTCATCATAGTAGATTTAACTTAAGACAAGTGTTAGTTTCAAGAAAAAGTTAAAGATAAAGTATATGGTATTTTTAGGATTTTGTGGTTCTTTATGAAGCAAACTTTGGAAATGGTTGATTTAGTTAGTATTTGGTATTTTATTAGGACTTGGAAAGGTTCAAGAAAGCTAGTGGAAGGAGTAAAATCAAGTGGAAAAGCCTAAAGTTACACGAAGGTAGCAAACTTCTATTTCTTGCTTTATGTTATTTTACTATGTTTTATGATGTATTATGAATTGCCATGTTGTTGTTTTGATGATTGGTAATTGTTTTGGCTGAGTAATATATAAGGGTTTTAACCTGAGAAGTCCATTTTCTAAGAGGAAATTCTGAAGAAATTTTTATGTAACAATATGGTATTTTTATACTTTAATGTGATTATGTGATGTTTTATGGCATGAATGTATGAAATAGATTTGCGATTTCCATAATCTCATCACTCTAAATACTAACATAATAGGATCAAGTCATGGCAAGAATACAAGGGAGACAAAGAGCAAGGAGAAGGATTTTGATGATTAGAGTTTTATTTGCTATTGTGCTATGTCTATTTGCAATTTTGTGTAAAATTATGTTTGAATTTATGCATGAGGTTGTATTTTTATGTAATCATGTGCCCCTAAGTACTATAAGATATTTGGTATGAAGTTTGGATATGTTTTAGTTATATGATGATAGTGTTGTTAAATTAGTTTTGCAAATTTTAGCATAAAAATGTCCGATTTGAGGGCTGGTTGTTTGGACAGAGTTAATTCTTCTGAAACATGGCATGATATATGAGTAATTTATTTGTTTGGAAAGTAAATAAGTAGAGCTTTCTAAGAAGTTAAAGATCACTTAATTTGGTTAAGTCTATCAAAAGATATGAATTTTTAAATTTGAGACAAAAAATCTAAAAACTAGAATTTACCATATAAATAGTAATTTCCATGCAATTTTCTGTGCGAATTGATACATTAAAAATTCAGTTACATATTTTTTATGATATAGAGGATATTTTAAACTATTTTTAAAGATATGAATCACTCTCATAAATTTTTTCTGGAATTCGTAATGATTTTTTAAAGTTTATCCGGAAAAATAGAATACCAAATAAATAGTAATAACCAAAAATTTTATTTTTCTGATTTGGTTCCTATTGTGATTCAAGCCATCTAAATGATTCAAATGGACTTCATATGAGGTACAATATATGGGAAATAAGGGTAAAGGATAAGGTGTTACATGAAGCAAGCTTATATTGCTTAGCAATGTCTTCAAAATTGAAACATTTTTGCTTCTTAAATTGCAATTTATCAAATGACTCTCTTGCTCTCTATCTTTCGTACTTCCCTAACATGATTCGCTTAGATCTAAGTCTTAATAATTTCACAACCCTTCCAAAATACATCAAAGAATGCCACCATTTGAGATATCTTGTGTTTGGATAATTGCAAACAACTTTAATATATTAAGGGGATGCCGCCAAACTTGGAAATATTAGTGCCATATGTTGCACATCATTGACAAAGTGGTCTAAATGCAGAGTATTGAATTAGGTCTCTTTCTCTCTCTTTCTCTCTACTCATCTCCTTTTATTTTTTATGTTTTATTTATCATTTTATTGGTAATGTATAATTGGCAGCAGGCACTCTACTTGCAACCTGAAAAAAGAAAGTATATTTTGCCAGGAAAAAAAAAATTCCAGAATGGCTCGACAATTATAGTCGGGGAAACTATGTCTTTTTGGGTCCTTAATGAGCTCCCAAAAATTTTTCTGTGGATTTTTATTAGAAGTGATCAAGATTCTCTCTACTATTGTGGTGCACATCAATGACACCAAGCTAAATATTTCTTCTCAGTGGCTTTTACAATCTACAATGAGGAGCGATCACACACACACACACGTGTGTGTGTGTGTGTGTGATTTGCACAGCATAATTCACATGGCTGAACTTCTCGTTGTTAAAAAATGGAATAATGTGACGGTTTCCATCAAGAGCAATACCCAAGAAATAAAGAGTGAGAGAAATTTATTTTGCAGTTCATGTGTAACACCCTTCATGACATTTTTCTTGACATTGTGTTCAGTTATAATATAGATAGGATACAAATATGGAGGTTAGCTTTGACTCATATAGCTAGTCTCTTTGGTTATAGTCATGTATGGATTATGTAAGTAGCCTTCTCTTGTTCTAATATTGATTTTCTTATATACGAGTCTTAGTTGCTCAGTTCATTTTTCTTATGTGATTTTGTACTTGTCAATATTTACCTCCTCGTTTTTTAGCTGATGACTAGTATTTTCTTTTCTTCTTGCAGACCAGAGGAAGATGTTATTGATGAAGCTGTTACAGATGTAATACGCAAATTGGGTCATAGATTTTCAAGTCTGGCTGATGATCAACTTGGGATGGAATCTCATGTAGAAGCCTTAGAAAATCTTCTAGATTTAGAATCATATGGTGCTCGAAAGGTAGGGATTTGGGGGATGCCCGGGGTGGGAAAGACTACTCTAGCTGCAGTTGTGTACGATAGAATCTCTCACCCATTTGATGCATGCTGTTTTCTTTTTTGTGTAAGTAAAGTTCACTTGAGTCCTGGTCTTGTCCGTCTACAAAAGCAACTCCTTTGTGAAACACTGCAGGAAGATATAAAGATACGGGAGGATCACAGCAAAACCAATTATAGGCTTCACCACCTTAAAACTCTTATTGTTGTCGTTAATGTTGATCATGCAGATCAGTTGGAGAAATTGGTTGGAAAGTGGACGTGGTATGGTGCAGGGAGTAGAATCATCATAACAACTAGAGATTTGCGTATCCTAACTGAGCATAGAGTGGATGAAGTTTACTAGGTCAAACTACTGAATGATGATGAAGCCCTTCAACTTCTCCGTAGAAAAGCCCTCAAACATGATTATCCCTCAAATCATTTTCGACCTATAGTCTACTACAATATGCTAAGGCCCTTCCATCAGCAATCAAAATGTTAGGTTCCTCTATATTTGGGCTGGAAAATCCAAATGGATAGCTCAGTTAGAAAGATTTCCTAACCATGAGGTTATGGTCATGAAAACATGTTTCGATGGTCTTACGATGACCTATAGTCTACTACAATATGCTAAAGCCATTCCATTAGCAATCAAAGTGTTAGGTTCATCTATGTTTGGGCTAGAAGAATCCGAATGGGTCACTCTATTAGAAAGATTGAAAGAGAATCCGAGGTTATTGGGATCAGTTGGACTTGAGTCTTATGTACAAGAAGTAATCGCACTGTTAGACGTTGGGTCTAATGAGAAAGTCAAAATGGTAGGAATTTGTGGAACTATTGCTCATCATTTTGAAGATCAATGATTTTTTTCTTGTCCTATATATCTTTGTGACAAGGTTGATTTGTCATATCTTAAAGTGAAACTACTTTATGAAATAGTCAGGGGCAGCATCAGTTTCACATTGGATGATTTCCGTAATTAAATACGACACTAGTTCCAACAAAAGAAGATTCTTGTAATTCTTGATAATATGTTGACGAAGCGGATCAATTACGAGCAACTTTTGGATGGAGAATTGATGAGTTTGGTCTTGGAAGCAGAATCGATCGTTATTACTACCAGGAATAAACAGGTGTTGGTAAGCCTTGGGACTGAGAATTTATGATGTGAAGAAATTAAGTAATGATGAGGCTCTTCAATTGTTTAGCTGGATTGCTTTTAAGAAGGACAAAGTGAATTTTGGTTACGTGGACGTTTCAAAACGTGCAAAACATCATGCAGGTGGCCTTCCATTAACTTTGGTAGCGATGGGCTGTTACTTGAGGAGAAAAACAGTAGATGAATGGAATTCTGCATTATATAAATTGAAGAACGACCCAATGCAGATGATTTCATGCTTCAAGAGACTTGGTTGGTTTGTTGGGTTGGAGCAGCTCAAGGAGTTGGGTTGTCTGAAAGAGAAAGAACCACAATCTTCTGTTCATTCATTGATGGAGAAGGTTACTTATAAGAGAAAGAAGGAAGACAGCAGAAGTTAAAAGACACCGTTGTTGAGGGAAAGAAGTGCCATGATTCAAACATGAGACACAATCCATGAAGGAAACCTAATATCGCTATCAGAATTGAGTTGTCAACATTGGGAGAAAAGTTTGATAAGCATGCAGGTTTTCCTTCTTTGTCCCCCCTTGTCTTGTTTATTCGTATTACTGTTCTGTACATTTTGGATCTTGATCTTGTTTATTCATGCACATGCCCTGTACTTTGTTGTTGACAAAGGATGAAACAGAGTTTTAGTATTGCCTGACTTAATCAACTTTTCAATGAGTGACGCAACCGCTGAATATGTGAGCACGAAAAAACTTTAACTTCTTTTTCTTTAATAAAAAAGAGAATAGAGAATGAGTGAGTAAGGAAAAGTGAGGAACATGAGAACAACAGATGAGGCAGTCATGTAATTTAAATTTGTTATTTTCTTCTACAGTCTAGAATTATTTTCGGTACTATTGACTAACATTCAATTCACACTTAATTTTCTTGACATTTTACTTGTCTTCCATGCTTTTCATATTCTTATGTTTTGGATTTATGACAATTTTCTTGAAGTTGGTTAATTAATGCGGGTGGCAGAGAGCCTCAATTGTTCTCATGAAAACGTAAAACAGGCCCAAGTCCAACTTCTTCATTTTTTCAGTTTACTAGCTCGGTGTTTTTGTTATTTTCTTTTGCAGCCATAGAAATATTTTCGGACAGAATTATTAAGTAGTCAAGTGTTTTGTGCTTTTAATCATTATTTTTTAGTTTACTAGCTATGTAGCAGAGTTTTAAATTAGAGATGTTTAATCAAATTATGCAAAGAAAAAGCCGGATTTATGCGTTGAACATGGTGTGTTTGAAATAATTGTAGGCTGTTGAAGGAGTTGCTCTTGAATTCAGTTTATATGTCAGAGATGATGGGTAGCTACAGGTGGCTCAATATATGGGAAACAAGTAGAAGAGGGAATTCCTCATCCACGGTAATCACCTCATCATCTATTCTTCTTGATACTCTTCTTTTCTTGTAAACTAGGAAACACGTATTCTATTGAATTACAATCATATAGACAAACAGAGTTTCACTCACGCCATAGTTCCTTAAAATTGTCATTTTCCATTGGCTTTGGTATTAATATATATATATATATATGATATTCTGGACCTACCTCTGTTTGTTGATTTTATTATACTAAATTATCGTTTTTTTATTTATTCATTATGATATTGAAAATGACAAATAAAAAGAAATAGAAATAGTTATAAATAGTATATGCATATATAATTTCATTAAATTTGGCTGAGTAACATCAGGCCAAGCTGGACATGACATGAGTTCAGATGAATACCTTCAAATATGAAGCTAGGCAAAATACAATTGCGATATGGGACCAATCATTTTATTTCCTTTAAATTTATGTCATCTATAGGTGGAATTATATCGTGTTTTTTTTAGAGTTAATTTTAATCTTCTATTAAATTTTATCGATGGAATGATTATTCAAGTTATATTATTTTCATTGTATAATATGGAATAAAAAATCATAATGTAATTTTTATATACATTTTAAAAATAAAAAGGAAATGCATACAATTTGAAATTTAAAGTATATCCTCTTTTTAAACCAAAAATTACAGTATACTTTTGTGTAGTTTTAAATTTTTTATCACAATATATTTTATTAACCTAGATACGCATTAAGTGTGTTTTTGAAGAATTAGATGCTTTTTACCCCAAAAAAAAAAAAAAAGGAATTAGATGCTATGTTATTTCATAACTTCAATATTCTCACTTTCATCTCTTTTGTTGTTTCACCATATTTGTTGGTAAGAAACTAGTATTTTTGCCAAAAAAAAAAAAAGCTTTATTATTATATTTTATAAAGCTTTAAACATATTATCATTTTATTAATCAATAGTTAGTGTCATCGAGATGCTTTATATGTGTCTATGAAAATGATAATTTCAAAATTTTTCTCTTTTTAATTAAAAAAATTTAAAGGAAAAAGGTTTATTTTTTTTAAAGACAAGTTAATATGACCAATAAAAATATGCTCACCTCATCATGTGATCACTTTCGATCCTAAAAATTTAAAAAATATGAAAAGATAGGACCCCATAAGATTGTAATCAGCTACCCTAGCTGTTGTCCAAAAATGAGAAGACAACAAAAAACTTTCGTTTCATAAATTGTGAGAAATTGAATTTGTAGCCAAAAAGAAACTAAAATCCATTAAAAAAAGACTACCCAAAAAAAAAAGGCAAAAAAATTTATTTTGTCTAGAGATGTTTCCTCTGAATTTTCTTCCCTCTCACTTTTTCCCCACATTTCTCTTTCTTTTCAGTTATGCGGTTAAAGCGAGTATGTGGAAGCTTCATGGAGCCCCCTCAGGTCACACAACCTTCACTTATTAAATAAGCACCATGAATCCTTCAATCTCTAGTTATATATATAAAAAAAATTATTAAGAAAAATAAAACATATTTTAGTGATTTTTACAACTTAAGGGATTATAATCTTCAGTTGGGAATACCTTGGTGGTAATGATAAAAAAGTACTATGAATAGACGAGACCAGATAATTAAATTTATACATGACCATCTTTTGTTATGATAAAATTAATAAAAGGGCGCAACATGAACTTTGGATTTGATATTATAATTATATTTATATTAATCAAAACATTAATATTATACAATATAATTAATCAATCTTTTCAAATTTTAAGCATGACTTTCTAATTTTTTTTTACCATATGAATGATAAGTAGTGCTCAATATTTTGAATATTACAAAAATACAACAAAAATTTCTTTTCCTCGTGTTGTTTTCGACGTACGGCCGTTTACATCTCCGACCTTCCTATCCTATTTCTTTCTGTAATACCTTAAAATTAAATTAAGGTCATATGACGAAACGTCGTAGTATATTGGACTGCACTTCAAAATTAATGAAATCATGATTTGGATTAGAGCAAGTTAATGAAATTAAATAATAAAAGTGAACTTTAGAAGAAAAAAAGGTAAGAAAAATAAAAACTAAATAACATTAAAGAGTGAAAGTAATTTTCCCTAAGAAAAGAATGAAAGTAAACCTTGAGATAAAATTAAAAGACTAAATCAAAACTAAACAAAGTAAAAAGAGAAAAATAAAATTTAAATAAACATTAATGAACCAAATTATTTAATTACACTAAATAAAACTAAGTATATAAAGTTTGTGCAACAACTCGTTCCTCCGACAACAAAGAAAGAGGCCATTATAAAAAAGCTCACAATGGAGTTCCAAACGAAGAATACTTTGTATTGTCACCAATAAAAATTAAAAAAAGGGGTTCCAAATATTTAATGAGAAATTAAATTTGGACCTTATTAGGGAGAAAAAAAAGGACCTAACTCTTTGTCATGTTCAAAAGATAAGAGAATGAATCATGTCTTCTTCTTTTTTTTTGGCAAAAAAGGATAATCAATCATGTCACCAATTATCTATGGATGCGCTTGATGATTTTGTCTAATCCCTTTGGTGGTTTTGTCTAGTTTTGTAAATTTACTTGACAAAAAATTTATTATTGCCTTTTTTGAGTTTATGTTTTCTTCTGAAAAGTGATAGATTAAACAAAAACAAGAGAGAGAAGACACGAAATACACAATGAATTAATTTGCACTCACCTCTATACTAATTCAAGTTTAACTTAACTTTTACGGAGTTCTTTTTTTTTTTTTCTTTGGTAGAAAAATTCTACATATGGTGACCCATTCCATCATATGGTATCCCTGCTTACGTGGTAGTACTATTTTGTCGTTAGATGAATAATTATTTAAATTATATTATTAGATTGTTGAAGCGGAGAAGATGGGCAGTGAAATCATACAACAAGAGCACCATAGAATCCTCCAATTTTTTTTTGTTTTTTGTTTTCGAGTGAAAGGGGGAGACTACTATTAGGGAAAATTATAGTTAAGGATAAAAAATAAATTTATTATAAAATATAACTTATTAATACTCATCCTCCTAATTTTATTATTTACATTCTAAATTTTAATATTTTTTTTAAGTTCTTCTTTATAATTAATTTACCATATTGATCGCTAACTGTAATTCTCTTTTACTATTAAGAATCAAAGAATAAAACAAGCTCTCCTCATAAAAAAATAACATGGAAATCATAAAAACAAAACGTAAAAAGCCAAAAAGATTACAAGTCGGAATTCAACATTGTGCTAAATAGAATCCTCCATGTTAGTATTACATGTAATGCGATATCGATAGTGGCAATGCTTGGAGGATATGCACTTTCTTCCTTTGCAGTTCTTGTTGGAGCTTTACATTAAAAGTTGTTTATGTCATTGAGATTTTTCTTCCCTTTCAAATTTAATGAAGGAATAAAGTAATTTTTACTTAAAATAAAAAATTTAAGAAGAAATTGAGAAAAGAAGAGTAAGAGTTTGGTGATCTCTTCATCTCTGGGATTAATTTTCATCCTTAAGAGTAAAAAAGAAAAAATAAATTTCGTTGAGCTATTTGGCCAAAAAAAAAAAATCCGTCGAGCTGTATTCTCTCCCCGTGTATTCCGTTTCACCTTTTCCCGCCTTCCATTTTCTGTTTTTGTGAAGCTATTAAAAGTGAATATGATGGTCATACAAAGTTACATATATATATATATAGAAATCCATATTTTGTTCTTCAAAAATTATTTTTCTTGAATTTTAATGAAAATATCTCATTGAAAAAGATAAAACCTTATTTAGTGATTTCATACACCTCAAAAAAATTATTCTTTGACTATTGGATAAATCACTTTGGAACTAAAAAAAAAACTACTACCCAAAAAAGAGTCAAAATAAATTCGATCTTACAGGGATGTTTTCTCCGTGTCTTCCGTTCCACTTTCCCCCCACCTTCCTCTTTCCTCTCTGCAAAGCAATTTAAAAAGTGAATATGAGGACTATTTAAAAAAAAAAAAAGTGAATATGAGGAAGCTTCCTTGAAGCCCTTGAGCTCATATTCCATTATTAAATAAGCACTATCATCATAGATGGGACCGGATGAAGTTATATATTAAGCCTTGTTTTGTTCTCAATTGAGAAATAAAAGGGCAACAAGAACTTTGATTTGAGATATATGTATATATATATATTTACCTTAATTTTTTTTTTCAAATTTTTTATTATATTATGTAGTCAATATTATTGTAATTTTGTTGAAGTTTAAAATCTCCCGTAAGACTTTTGTTTATTAAAATATGAATGATAAATAATAATTTTTTGAATATTGCAAAAAATACAACCAAAATTTCTTTTCCTCACGTTTTCTCCGTTTCACACTTCTCTATTCTTAGTTCTCACCTTCTATTAGAGGGTTGAACATTGGTCCGGTGCTCGATTGGCCTGATCCAGCCCGACCACATCAGACCAATCAGACTGGTCCAACTTTCGGGCTAGGTATCCTAATCTCGACCCAGGCCAACCTATATATATATATTTAATTTTTTTTAATTATTTTATATATTTTAATTAATTTTGTAGAATTTTTATTTTTTATGTATCTAATATAATATATTTACTATGTAAATATTATAAAAATATTTTAAGATTTTAATGTTTCAATTTTTTTTTAATTTTGAATTATTTTTTAACTTAATATTTATATAAAAATAATGTATAATGATTAAATATTCATAAATTTTGAACAATTTTATTTTTTTCTAAAATTATTTTTTATAAAAATTTATTTTTAAGTATAAATAAGTATATTTTTTATTATTAAATAATTTTTTTATTTTTTTATTTTTTTAAAATATATTTATATAATATAATATAATATATGTATCTAATATAATATATTTACTATGTAAATATTATAAAAATATTTTAAGATTTTAATGTTTCAATTTTTTTTTAATTTTGAATTATTTTTTAACTTAATATTTATATAAAAATAATGTATAATGATTAAATATTCATAAATTTTGAACAATTTTATTTTTTTCTAAAATTATTTTTTATAAAAATTTATTTTTAAGTATAAATAAGTATATTTTTTATTATTAAATAATTTTTTTATTTTTTTATTTTTTTAAAATATATATATATATAGTATCGGGTCAGCCCGATACTAATCCAAAAAATATCAGGCACGGGTCAAACCCGACCCATGTTCAGCACTACCTTATGTATCTTTCTCCAATGCCGTTAAATTAAAATTAAGGGAAAATGACGAAGCTTTGCGGTGGTATATTCGCATGCCCACCTTCAACTGTTAATTAATAAACTGCACTAATTCAATCATGCATTTATTCTTTCCGGTCCTGCGAGATCTCTCTTCTTACTTTATTCTCCACTTCTGCTATGGCACAGCAAGCAGGGTCCTCTTCTATGACTTACAAATGGAAATACGACGTCTTTCTTAGCTTTTACAGTGATGATACTCGTTCAGGTTTCATTAGCTTTCTCCATGAATCATTGCGTCAAAGCGGATTTCATGTCTTCATTGATAATGAATTCATCAGGACGGGAGAAGAAATCACCCTAGCGCTTTTCAACGCCATAGAAGAATCTATAATAGCTATCATAGTTTTCTCCGAAAACTATGCAAATTCAACATTTTGTCTGCGAGAACTTGCCAAGATTCTCGAGTGCTTCAAGGAGGAAGATCAATTGATATATCCAGTATTTTATTATGTGGATCCATCAGAGCTACGACATCCAAGAGGAAGCTATGCGAAAGCTTTGGCTCAATTGGAGGAACGATTCAAAGACAACAAGGAGAAGGTGGACAAATGGAGGTTGGCTCTGTCTGAAGCAGCTCATCTCAAAGGCTGTCATCTCAAACCCAAGTATATATATCTCCTCACTATTTTTCTTGTTATGTTTATATTGTTATTATTTGGGTATTAATTCTCAAATGACGTCTAACAAAATAGCCAACGCAAAGTTAATTGCAATTGTCGTATTATTATTACATTATTTTTATACGCATTACTTATCCAAACAATACTATTTTTGTAAAAAAGCTTTAATTCCGCTGCACTTAAAATTTTCAACTTTGACTTCAACATTCTTATCAGTCTTCGTCAGTATGTTTTGAAAGACACAGACTTATATATGAATTTATATATATATATATATTGATCATAAGAATAAAATTTATAAATAAGTATATTAAGACTTTTTCAAGAAATATTTTATTTATATTCTTTAAGAGAAAAACACTATTTATCATCTTATCTGTTTTTTTTTCTTTTTTAACCATATTACTATATAAAACACACTTCTTTACTAAAATGAAAGGTGATTTAATTTCTTTGTTCATTTGACTGTGAATATTAAGACGTAAAATTCAGAAAAGTTAACAAGCTATAAATAAATTGTATTTAACTAAAAAATAAAAATGATCACAATTAATTACTAATATATAGTTTTAACATAAAATTTTTATATTAAAGAAATTATATTTATTCTTGATATTATTATATTTCCTTAATTTCTTTATTATTATGTGTCTTAGTGTCTATTTTTTAATTTAAAATTTTTATTATTATATCAATATAACAAATTGTCACCACCCTGCATTTTTTTATGCTTCGGTCCGCACACACAATTATATACACATACACTTGAAATTTCAAGATGAATTTTGATTACTTCATAAAAAAAAGCTATTGCAAAACATGCTTTTATTTATTATTGTTTTAAGAAATAGGGAAGGCGCCAAAGTTTCTATTTTTTGAAAACTCGCATATCATAATTTTTTTCCTAAAGGTAAACTTCCTATAAATTGGTCAGGATTGCAAAGGAACAGAAGTTTGTTACAAAGATCATCAATGAAGTCTCTGCTAGGATTAATCGCATTCCTAATCATATTCCTTTACATGTTACTGATTATCCAGTTGGACTTGAGTCTCGAGTGCAAGAAGTAATCTCTCTTATTGATGTTTCATCTGATGAGGAAATCAAAATGGTAGGAATTTGTGGAACTGGTGGAATAGATAAATCAACAATTGGAAGAGCTGTGTATAACTCTATTGCTAATGATTTTGAACATTCATATTTTCTTTCCAAAGTTAAAGAACTCTTTAGCAAGTATGGTTTGTCATATCTTCAGGAGAAATTGCTTTATAAACTTACTAGGGAGAAAGATCTCAATTTGTGGTTGAAAGAATTTATGATGTCAAAGAATTAAGTGATGAGGAATCTTTTCAGTTGTTTAGTTGGAATGCCTTTAAAAGGATCAATATGAATTCTAGTTACATGGATGTTCTAAACCGTGTAATACTTTACTCTTGTGGCCTTCCATTAGTTTTGGAAGTGGTCGGCTCTAACTTATGTGATAAAAGTGTTGATGAATGGAATTTTGCATTAGATGAATATGAAACAATACCCAATAACGCAGTTTTTGAAGTTCTCAAATTAAGCTATGATGCTTTAGAGGAAAAAGAGAAGGAAATTTTCCTGGACTTAGCTTGTTTTTTCGAAGGTGGGAAATTAGGAGATGTTAGGGGTATGTTGATAAGTTTGCATGGAATCCGACCAGAAAATGTTATTGGAGTGCTTGTTGATAAATCTTTGATAAAGATTCGAGGAGATCATCTCACAATACATGATTTGGTAGAAGATATGGGTAGAAAAATTGTTCAACGACAATCGCCAATGGAGCCAGGTGAACGCAGTAGGCTATGCTTCTTCAACGACATTCTTCATATCTTACAAGAAGACACTGTAAGCACAATTTTCATGGTTCTACTTTTTCTTTCCACACTTGCCTTATGACTTCTACACATCTAAATATTATTGTGTACTTTTCATTTTGAAAGGGAACAAACAAGACTGAAGTCATAATTTTAGATTTACCCAAAGATAAAGTAGTCCAATGGAGTGGCAAGGAATTCATGAAGATGAAGAACCTTAAAATGCTTGTGATAAAAAATGCATGCTTTTGTCAAGGCCCCGAATATCTCCCAAGTAGTTTAAGGGTACTGGATTGGAAAGGGTATCCCTTCAAATTTTTACCATCAAATTTTCATGCAACTAAACTTGTCTATCTCAACCTGTCCGATAGTTGTTTTAAATCACTTCGACCAATTGATAAGGTGAGTGTGTAACTGTTGTCAGAGCTGCCTTATTTTTTAGTTTCTTTGTTTAATTTTTAAATAAATTTTAATGTCTGTTTACAGAGGTTTGAGAGTTTAAGCTGCATGAATTTTAGAAATTGTAAATTTCTAAAATAAATCCTAGATTTGTCAGGAATTTCTAATTTAAGAGAATTGTGGCTTGATGGTTCTAGGAACTTAACCAAAATTCATGACTCAGTTGGAGTTTTGAATAATCTGAGACAACTGAGTGCCATGAAATGTGAAAAATTGCGAATTTTGCCATGTAACATCATGTTGAAATCTCTTGAATGTCTCAGCCTCTTCAGCTGTTCAAGTCTTAAAAGTTTTCCAGAAGTATTGGACAAGATGGAAAAGATAAAAATACTTGAATTGGATAGAACAGCCATAGAAGAATTGCCATCGGCAATTTGCAATCTTGTTGGAATTGAAATCTTAAGCATGGAGGAGTGTCATTATCTTAAGCAGCTACCAGCTGATATTTGTTTGCTGCCAAACCTTCGGGAACTGACTGCAAAATTTTGTAAGGGGATGAAATGTTTTATCACAAGTGAAGGTGGAGAACAAGGAAGCTTAAACCACTTAGGAGAGTCATTGGAATATTTTTGTTTCTCAAACTGCAATTTATCTGATGACTCTCTTGCTTTTGGCCTTTCTAACTTCCCTAACATAATAAATTGGATTTATGTTTCAACAATTTCACAACCCTTCCAGCATGCATAAGAGATTGTCACCATATGCAGTATCTTTTGCTGGATAACAGCAAGAAACTTCGAGATATGGAGGGGATGCCACCGAATCTAGAAAAATTCAGTGCCATATGTTGCATATTGTTAACTGAATTGTCCAGAAGCTTAGTATTGAATCAGGTCTCTCTTTCTTTCTTTAATTGTCTTTTTTCCTTACTTATATGTTATTTATTATGTTCTTTATTTGTTTATTTTGTTTCTTTGCATTTTTGTAATTGACAGGTATTCTCCCAACAGCCTGGAAAAAAAAACTTCATTTTTCCTGGACGAGAGATCCCAAAATATTTCCACAAATACAGCCAAGGAAACTATCCATCCTTAGGGGTTCAAGCATGTTGTCCATCCTTTTGGGTTCGTAAGGAGTTCCCTATGATTTTTCTGTGCATTCTTGTTATAAATGATTGGGATACTGACCGCAACTATACATTCTCACTATATGTTGATGGCATTAGGAAAGAGATTTGTTCTGAGTGCTTTTCACTATCAGACATGAAAGTAAATCATTTGTATCTGTGTGATTTACAAAGTATAATTCCCAAGACTAAACTCCCTCTCCTAAATAACTAGAAAGAAGTGGAAGTTTTCATCGAGGACATTCCCCGGGAAACAGAAATTTATTTTGCAGTTCACATATACAAGCATGAAAATAATTTAGAAAATATCAGCTTTACAAACCCTATTCCCACAAGGAAAAAGCGTGACAGCAAACCACAACATTGGTGAAAATATGAGGACTATCTAAATTGGGAATTTAATTCAAGTGTCATCCTTTTTTTCAGAATGATTTTTCTAATCACTGGCATTGTCGGTGGAATAATATCATTAGGACTAGTTCAGTTCAGATCCAAAGCAAGCTACGTGTTCTTTTGTGGAAATATGTGTATACTTTTTTACTTGCTTTTGTTCATCAGTAAGGAATTGGGGAGGAAAATCAAATACGAAATCAGGTGAATATGAGGACTACATAAATTGGGAGTTGAATTTATGTAGAATCCTTATGCTTGAAAAGCTTTACTTTGTCATTGCCATTACAGTCAATGGAATATTATTGGGACTTTGGTTTTACTCCAGATCTAAAGCAAGGTACATGTACTCTTGTATAGATACATATATGGTGCTTTTTCCCTTGCTTTGGTTCTGTAAGACACTCAAGAAGAAAATCAGGAGATAAACCTGGTTGTATTTTATTGGTTCTCATAGTCATATTGCAATTTGACAACCCTTCCAGCATGGATAAGAGATTGGAATTTGAACTCATGGAGACGCCTTAAGCACTAAATGCTTCGCTTTGTCACTCACATTGTCAGTGGAATACTGCTGGTTCTCATAGTCATTTTGCAATTTCACAACCTTTCCAGCATGGATAAGAGATTGTCTACATATAAGGTATCTTTAGCTGGATAAACGCAAGCTGCTTCAACATGTAGAGGGAATGCCGCTAAATCTAGAAAAATTCAGTGCCATATGTTGCACATCGTTAACTGAATTCTCCAGGAGTTTAATATTGATTCAGGTCTCTTTTTCTTTCTTTAATTATCCTATTTTCTACTTATTGTTTATTACCTTTTTAACAATTTGTAGTTGGCAGTTATCCTCCCTGCATTCTAGGAAAAAGAAAACTTCATTTTGTCAGGAGAAGAGATCCTAAAATGGTCCTACTAATATAGCAAAGAATTTTGAACTTCATTTTGGGTTCGTAAGGAGTTCTCGATGACTTTCCTGTGCATTCTTGTTAGAGATGACACATTCTATCGGCAACTACAGATTCTCTCTGAGAGTCGATCGATGGCTGTAAAGAAACAGATCTCTTGCAAGTGGTTTTCTTTATTAGACATGAAGGCAAATCATTTGTATCTATATGAGATTTACAAAAACATATTTGTTAGAACACTGAGGGTGATGTGTTACTGGATGATGGCTACATGTGGCGCATGCAAGTGTTGGCAAAATATAGCAAAGGGATGTACTTATCCAAGGTTATCACTTCATCTATTCTTCTGAGCTTCTCTAGCTTTTTTGTAAACTTGGAAAATGATGTTTGTAGTGAATCATAATGTTGAAGTCATATCAAATGATAGAGATTCATATACAAGAAATGTAAAATGCAAATTAATGATAGGAAACCAAGGCACATTAACTCATAAATAGGGAGCATACCATAGTTCCTCAATATTGTCATAAAGCATTGATTTTATTATATGTACTGTCTGATTTTTTTGTATGCATAATGATGGGGATCAAATCCATTCACTTTTCCCCTGATCATTTTCTCTGCATATGAATGATTGCATGCACTTCAGGTTATGAGAGAGAAATCTTTTTGCCATTTCTAATTATTAAAATAAGAAATCTTTCCCTTTTTAACATGTGGATGTATTGATTAGAAAGAGAGATCATTAAGGTGATATTGCATATTAAATAATCCTGATTTGATTATTTTTTATTTTCCTATTTTCTAGTATTAATACTTTTAACCAAAACAATCCAATGCATGAATACATACCTTGTTTGTAACATCCTAGGATTTTCACCCAGACAAGACACCTAGACTTCGAAGACATCATCACACAGCAGTAGGGCATAAGGAAGGGGAGCTCACTTGAGTGAGGTCCTAGGGTGCCATAGCGAGGGACTATTGCCAAAATACATAACCGAGATAGACAGGCTCACTGTTGCAGCACCAACCGCAACAGAAACATCAACTTTTTACTTATGTTTTTTTACAAACTTTCAGTGCGCATAATTCCTTGCTCTAATTTTTGATTGACCTAATTTTTCCAAAACCTATACATCACATTACACCCCCTCTAAGTAGGGCACAAACTAGACCTCCAAATTCCTTTATATGGAAATTTTGGATACCCAGCCTCGAAATGGTCATTTTTGGGTCCAACCAAGTCACCAACTACTCTAAAACCCAAACTACCAACATTTGGGTGTGGGGTAATGTCAATTGTGCATGGTGTTGATTATTTGTACTCCCCTTAGTGCTACATTTGTATGCTCCTTATATATATAACTCAAAAAAAAAAAAGAAAAGGAGAAAATAATAGTGGAGCAAAATCTCAACACTATTTTGAGTGGAAGTATTACATTATGACATAAGTTTGGGGGTTTATTTAGTTTGAGCAATGAATTGTGGAGCAAAGTAAGGAAGAATGGTATGATGCAACATGTCATTGATCTCAAGGCATATTGTAACACCCTACACCAATATACCCCACACATCACTTAAACCTTTGAAAAAATGAACAAATTGAACCAAAATAGTTGTATCAGAGTTTAAGAAACAAAGGGGACTGGCACTACGGCCTAGCTCCTAGCGCCGCAGCGCCCCCTACTGATATCATATCAGTAATTTTTCAACTCTCAGGGTGAACTTCTGATGCATATAACTTTATGCTCCGACCTCCGATTGACCTGATTCCAACTCCTACAAGTCAATCTTGCTTCAATCTATCCATAAACATCAGTTTCACTTCAATCCTACTTTATATCAAGATTTTGGATACTCAACACCATTTTGACTGCTTTTTCACCAAAACTTGCAACTTATCTCCCCCAATTACCACCAAAGGCAAAGTGGCACTTAGGGACCATTCACACAGATCTTATTCGACTCAATTAACTTATCCAGAGAGGTTTCACCTCAAAGGAACCACTCCTCTAAGATTTGACCCCCCTGAATCCTAATTCCATATAATGGGCTATATGTCCAAAAACACACCAACAAGGCCCAAATCCATTCTGAGCTCACACATATGACCAATTCAGCCTACTGACACATACACTAACCATACATGACCAATATGATCGCCATCATCATTATATAACCATCACATATCATCCGTGCCATCATACAAAATACATACTCAGCAACATCATTGCAATCATCATCATTACAGTCACCCTAATCCTCATATCCATTACAAACATACTATCTTAATTGGCACAACATACATAGACATTACATGCACTGTTGTGACTTGAGTATTCCTTGTCCAAGACACTACTCTCTTATCTTCTCCAAGCTAGTACCAGAACATTCACCTGAAATGTTAGTTCATGGGAAAGGGGTATGAGATAAGGCCTCAGTAACTGGAGACAATCATAAGCAACATATATAATATCTCATACGATAATGCATAATGAAAGGGAATGGAATGCATGTCTCCCTTGCACACAACTAGAATCATAAGTTGTCGTCATAACAAGACATTTCATAAAAGTGACTCCCTTCCAACAGTCAATGAAAACTGATTCCAGGACATTACTAAGCTCACCTCACATTAATACACCTGGCCAAAGGTAACACTAATGCTTGGACTATGGCTCTCCTTTCCCTTGACTACCGCAAATTGGTGGTGATTTTAGGGAAGGTACAGTCTATTGCCGCCTTTCTCTCCTGGCCATAAGAGAAGATTTAGCGACAGGGATCCTATCCTTATTTCACCATATCATATCTCATTATATCATATCATATCATATCATATCATATATCATCATCACCACCCGATCCACCATTTCCTTACAATGTCATGGGGTGATATACACGTCATATCATTATCATCATGTTTCTCAATGTCATGCTATATGTCATGTAATGCCACATCATCATCATGTACCATATGTCTAGCCGTGTGCATACCACGATATAAAGAAAAACCATACACACACATAATAATATCGTGGTATGAATGAAAATATGCATATATACACATATATACTAACATATAATATACACAATACAAACACCCGGTTACCTCAATTGTCAATACCACACACACATGAATTCCATAAGCTTTCTTGATTGCCAACCCATGACTTGTACTCCTCCAGTCAACCAAATAGTTACTACAATGCCATAATACCTTCAATTAACATAGAGTACAATTATCCAAATTTCACAATTCAACCATTTAGGCTTAACCTAAGTTTCCAATGCCATTTTCATGCATCATTGAGCTCATAATGATCATTCAAATCCTAACCAATCCCATTCATCTTGAATTTCTTACATCCTCAACCACATTTAACCTAGGGTTAAGTTTAAATCATACATACTCCCTCTAAAACTCACACCCAAGTATCATAAACACTAAATCACATTTCATTAATCTCATTTTATCCATTTTAATAAGTGGATTTTGGCCAAAACCAAAAACCCAACATATATACCCAAAAATTCAACTCAAAAATAGAAGAAAAATTGAGATAGAGGATCAAGAACCACTGACCAACAATTTATCTAACTTCTAAAGTCCAAAAATCACTCCTCTTGGTTGAATTTCCTAACCCTAACTTAGATCCCTCGTTCTCTCCTTCGTTTCTTTCTTCGTCATTCATCTGGAATGATTCTAATTTAAACAAATTTCTCGACTCTCGTAGCGACGCCTGTAAATTTGCCGCGGCGCAAGTGCTCTTGGCTTGAAAAATCTTTCAAAATTTTAGATCATTCACCATGGCGCCATTGTTCCTTACTGCGGCGTAGAGCTCATTTGTTTCCTTTTTGGTTTTTCCTCCATCCTAGTTTCCTCTAATCTTGCACATGTCATCAATTATACTTCATTAGCTATAAACTAAGTTAAGGATAATGTAATGAGGGTTGTTATATATATGAATTCCTTCTTTCCCTTTCTTTCAATGAACCATAACTCAGGTCACGTTACAAGCTTAAAAGGTCCCATTAATTTTGGAGTTGCATTAAGTTCATCTTATAAGTGAAGAGGGAGGAAGAGGTTAAGTGTATGAAACATTAATATTGAGACTATTTTACAAATGTTGGAGTATTTCTCTTAATCTTGGCATTTGCAAGAAAGTCACTATCTGACTAAAGATACACATACTCTAAAATTATTGGAAAATTGGTCATTATGTTGTCAATCAATTACATTCGACTCATACCTATGTGGTCTATCATTGATAGCAATTAGTGAGGAAACACTTCATGCTAACATAGTAATTGGACAACTTATGCAATTTGACTTGTTTTGTTTGTTGTATTTTGCTTGAAGACAAGTAATTGTTTATGTTTGCAAGTGTGTTAACCATCCTAAGTTATGCCTTTTGTAATACCTTAACTTTAGACTATATTTCCCATACATTGGACCTTACTTAAGTCCATTTGATCATGTTTAGAAGTTTGAATCATATAAGGGACCAAAAAAAATTTAAAATTTTTTAGTATTGTTCATTTGGTTACTCCATTTTTTAGATTAAACTTTGATAAATCATAACTAATTTCAGAAAAATTGTATAGAGGTGATTCAAGTCTCTAAAAATAGCTTACATCATTCTCTACCTAGAAAAAAAATATGAAATGATATCTTTAATGTGTCAATTTATATAGTATTTAGCATAAGAATATTATACATATGGTCATTTTACACTTCTCCAGAATTTTGACCTTAAATTTAAACATTTATTTCTCATTTTATTCTGAGTCAAATTGTACATACTTTATATCTTTGGAAGTCTATACATGTCTAATTTTTAGTCATATTTATCTTGTATATTTATTCAGCTTGAATATGGCATCACATCGTGTTGAATCAGTGAGGGTCTGAATATAACCTTTACTGGAACAGTTTTAGGACATTATGCATAACTCTCATTATATAGCTCCATATCCAAACTAGTGGCATATTAAATTTCAAACATAGATCTTTCCATAACTACAAATCACTGGATTTTTGGAGCTCGATATGATTTTATACTGCCTTTCAAAGTAAGTAGTACTTGTAGTAAAAATCATCATTTTCTCCAACACTGTTCAATTTTCACTCTTAATTTTAAAAATTCATAATTAATTCTACACTTAACCATTTGAGGTGTTATTTATATCCTTGGAAAGTTTATTCTGTCTACTTTCAAAATATATATACTAGTTATATAGAATGCTCTTTTTCAAATAGGGGTACTTCTATTCCAACCACAATTGGTTATCTTGGGCAAATTTACATTTCAAACTTCAAAACCATTATTATACAATATATAAATGATTCAAACTTATCCAAAACATGTTCATAACATAATAAGAGACCTAAAGGTACATAACTATAGCTTGCATAGCCTAAAAAATTTACATATAATTTTATACAAAAGGCCAAAGTAACACATTATAACTTTCACAATTTGCTCAATCATCATGCTCCTCTTCAATCCTCTTAACCTTGCCTTGGTCTTTGGCATAACTTGGTCCTATCATAGTTAGTATTTGGGATGGTGAGATTATAGAATCTCAATAGCAAACTCATATTCATGCAAATACATTATCATATATACTTTAAAAAAAAACTTGCATCATAACATTTTCAATCATTGAAACACTTAATGCCATAATATTAATAAAAATTTTGGTAGAATTTTTCTTCAGAAAATGGATATCCTGGGGTCAATTTCATTAATCAACCAAATTCAGTCTCATAACATCACAATAACACTATGGCAATGATTTCATAACATAAAAACAATATATAATAACTTAAAGCACAAAAGTGAACATTGCTACCTTATGTGCTTTCTTTTATTTTCCAACTTAGTTCCAATGCTTCCACTAGCTTTCTTAGACTTCTCCAAGTCCTATAACATTATTAACCACTCACTCACTGATTTCATGACTTACTTCATAAAGTCTCAAGTGAACCCTAAAAAACATATAATTTATCTTTGCCTTTTTCAAGATTCCAACACTTGTTTCTAAAGTTTTCCACCATGAGGAATCCATTTTTGGCAGCAAATCAATGAAATTCTCACTCCTTCCTACACTTCTAATCTAGCAAAAAAGGGTAGCAAGGGGAAGGAAGTGCTTTTTCAAAAACTTGTTTCCAACTTACTTTAACTTGTCTTTCTTGCCTTTTTCTCATACTTGATCTAAATTTCCTTGCAAAGAAACACTTCCCTCCTTACCTCTATGCCTTGGCCGAAAATTAAATTCAAGAAAAAGGAGGAGAAAAGTTAGCTAAACCATCTCAAGCTTTAAAGAAAGCTAACATGAAGTTGAAGAGGAACTTACTTTGATTTTGCTCTCAAATTCCTCAAGCTTCCTCCTTTCTTTTTCTTCTTCCTTTCTTTTTCTTCTTCCTTTCCTCACGTCTTCCTCCTCTTTCTTAAGCATCTTCAGTAGCTCTTCCTCTCTCTCTCTTAGCTCTCTAATTCAGCACATAGGTTGGTCAAGAAAGGAGCAAAGAAAAATATCTCAAATGACTTAATCACTTGGTTAAGTTAACTTAACTTTAGTTGGTAAAAATCAACTCCTTCCTAAAGAATTTTTCAAAGAAATAATATAATATTTCTCCCTTGCACAGGCTGAAAATTCGTGCCACATATAGGGGAAGAATATCCAAAATACTGCATATTTTTTCTAGTTCAGATATGTCATATACTGATTTAACTTTTTGCTTCGATTATTAAAGTTACTTTTGCAGTATTTTGTTACTTTATGAATATAGGATTAAATTATGTTAAATCTATATTTACTTTAATATCCTGTCACAAACAGTATTAATATTGGGCCCACATACTTTTCTTTCTACTTTAGCTACTTTTGTGTGACCCACAATACCTTTTTTTGTACCGTTACTATTATCTATACTTGACCATCAATTTTTCTTCAAACTGATTTTGTTAAGCTTAACACTATCCCATTGGGTCTAGTATATCATAATCTTTAGTTTGACTATAATATTGTCTATTTACAAAAATACCCCTAGAGGGACTAAATTGCAAATTTTCTTTTAGGGACTAAATTGCAAATTGGCACTATTCATATCCCTAACACTATATTTCAAGTTATTTATCATATTTCCAAACTATAATCTCATATTTTTATACATTTAGTAATATTCATGAATTTGGGAATGTTACACCTTTTCAGCACATTTTTCTTGAATTTTCTATACTTATGATGAATATTTGTAAATATAAAATACTCAAAATAGGAAAATGCTCACTCTGGATTCTGCTGTTGCATGTTTACATTTACTCAATTGTGCATATTTTTGTATACTTTGGTACCCATGGTGGTTTATGAATTTCTACACTTGTGTAGGCACTTTGTGATGAATAATGGAGTCACTCATACCTTCCAGGAGAGCTTGGGAACTACTAGAAGTGGGTAACAAACATAAAGAACCAAGCCATGAGAGATGGAAACAAGAAGAAGACAATGGCAAGTAGAAGAAGATCATGCCGCAACACCATGACATCTTGTCATGGTATAGAGAATAAATTCAAAATCAATCAGTGGCAATGAGTACTGTGGTGCCATGTAAACTCACCACGGCACGAGCACTTGTCAGCCAAAATGCAGAGTTGGTTTCAGCAGAAAAAATGAGGGTTTCAATATTTAGTCACCTCCTAACTCATTTGGCTGACGTTATAGACTTCTTGGAGGCACTTTTTGGGTGGCTTGGTGCACCAGAGTTTGCTTCAAGAGTGGAGATTCAAGCTTGGCTGTAGAGATTTCAAGAGATTAAGCTCTTTTACTTGGTTTTATCTCTTCTCCTTCCATTCCCTTCCTCTTATTCTGCTATGGGTCTGAATATTTTATGTATTTGTGGCTTTGTTTTAAATATGAGTAACTAAATAAGTGTTACTAGGATTATTTTAACCTCTTATATGGATTAAATACTTGTTTCTCCTTTATATTTGTAATTAATGATATGATTATATTGGTTTAACTCTATGCATAATACTTCTTGCTTATTAGCCACCAATAAGATTTTTTGTTTCATTGATGTTGGAGAGAGCATGGTTAAGTACAAAACTTGAGTCAAATCATGTGAGAACTTAATACTTGTAGTGCTGAGTAGAGGGCTTTGTTGGTGGGCTAGAGATACACTCACTAACCTCATATAGTCATTTTAGGGCTTGAATTGAAATGCAGGTTTAATTAATTAGTTAAAAGATTAATTGACTAATCAAGCCAAACACCTATCAATCATTAAACACCTATTTTTTTGGCAATATTTGGTGCACAATATTAGCATCAATCGTATGATTATTAATTCTAGAGATTTTACTAGACCCTATTTGATGAACCTCTATCTTCTCACAATTCACAAACGTTACCTTGATCTTACCATTGGTAGAAGAGGGATGATCTAAATGATCCATATTTGAAGTAATATGATTATTGGAATCATCTACTATTGGAATCATCTACTACTGTGTTGGGTATAGCTATGAGAGCCATTGGATTAGTGTTACCAAAGGTTGAACCATTTTTCCTTGATGTATCATGTACCTAAAAATTCTCATCAAACTTGTAGAAGCAAACATTTGCCATATGTCTTGAACGATTGCACACTTGACAAATAACCTTGCCTCCTCTGTTTAAACATCCTCCGCCCCTGTAACACCTTAACTTTAGACCTTGTTTCTCATGTAATATACCTTATATAAAGTTCGTTTAATTCACTTTAGAGCCTTGAGTCATATGAGGGACCAAAACAAAAAAAATAAAAATTTTTGAAGTTACTGTTCATTTGGTCATCCTATTTTATAGATTGAAATTTAAAAAATCATAACTAAATATAGAAAAATTTTATAGAGGTGATTCAAGTCTCTAAAAATATCTTGAAATATTCTCTACATGGAAAAAATATAAACATGAATTTAGTCGTACCAATTTGTACAACATTTAGCACCAAATTTAATGTTCATTTTTAGCTTAAATTTCTATCCAATTTTTGGGTTGTAAATTTGGAAATTTATTTCTCATTCTATTATAGGCCAACTAGTGCTTTCTTTATATTCTTGGAAAGCTCTATATGTCTACTTTCTAAACATGTTTATCTCATACATTTATTTCATATGTATAGAACAGGGCATCATCTTAAACTATCCAGGGTTATAATATAACCTTTACTGGAACAATTTTAAGAAATCATGCATGTCTTTCTTTATATAACTTCAATTGTATTCAAACCAGTACTTATGACGTAACTCTTTCCATATATGCAACTGACTAAATTTTTGGAGCACTGTACAATTTTATCCTGCATTTCAAAGTAAATAGTACTTACAGTAAAAATTACAATTTTTCCAACACTGGCCAATTTTGATCTCTTAACTTTAAAAAATTCATAATTAATTTTATACTTAACCATTTAAGGTGTTCTTTGGCTTTCTAGTATTCTCTTTGTGCCTATTTTTAAGGTATATTAAACACGTATACTTTATGCCCTATTTTAGATAGATTAACTACCAAGCATTCTACTTGCAACCTAGAAAAAGAAAGTATATTTTGCTGGAAAACAAAATTCCAGAATCGCTTGGCAATTATAGTCGGGGAAACCATATAACTTTTTGGGTCAGTAATGAGTTCCCTATGATTTTTTTGTGAATTCTTATTGAAAGTGACAAGTCCTCTTTGCCCAAGCCTTCCTTACCCTTGCTAGAGCTAGATCCTTCATCTGTAAATGTTGGCCACAGGGTGAGACATAGTCCCAGTAACCAAGGGTAAACACATACATACATATATTCATACTTTTATGTTAATAACAATTATAAATCATCACCAATGCAAAATGTATGATATGCTGACACCAATCCCATCAATACATAAGTAGAACCATGAGCTAGTTACCATAACAAGGTAACCTCAACCATGGCCCTCTTCCAACGACCCATGATAGCTAATTTCGGGATCACCACCTAGCTCTTCTCCCAATGATGATGAGCCCGCTAAAGGCCATTGCACCAAAAGTTGTACCATGGCTGTCATTCTCCTAAACCACCTTAATTAGTGGCTATTAGAGAAGGTGCACCACAATTCACAACCACCTAAGTCTCCGGAACACAAGATAACAATTTAGTGACTGGAATATACATATACAAGCCGCACTGCTTGAACGCAAAGACTTGTATGCTATTTAGCTTATTACCACATAGTATATAGAGCATCGCCACCTAGACCATATGTCCCAACAATGTACACAATGTGACAATTCCCAATGCATTCTAACATGTCAACATATATCACTTTCTAATGTGCTAGCATGCCATATGAAGGTATACAATACATCGTGTGATGCATAATCATCTTTCCATATTAACAGTCATTACAATTTACATGTATCATAATCATTAACATCATATTACCATTTCATCATACAATGAGGATACTTACTAACTGTATAGTCGTACATATCATGATATGAAAATGATCAAGTATAACCGAGCTATAAGACATATCATGACATGAAAAGGTAAAACATATATATATATATACATAAAGTGTGCATATCATGATGTGAAAATGACTAAACATATATCACAACACAAAAGGAAACCCCGATTACTCTAACCCTCAAACCCACTCGACACCTCGGTAGGACAAATGGAGCAACAACCACCAATCCAGTGCTTTACAATTATAATCCGAAGTCAAGAGACCACAATCAAGTTATAGGATAACCTATGTAACATCAATTCCTCATTACCATCACAATTCCTCAACCTAAACATACACATTTATCAACTCAAGCATATCCCAAATGGAAAATAGTGCTTCATTAAGCAAATTCAAGCATCAAAACACTCTAAACAACTCTTAGAATCATAATCATATTTTTCCAATTTCGAATTCCCAAATATGTCAACATTTTAGGGTTAGGGTTTGGGTGATATACCACTTAAACATCATAAATCGAACACCCAATGCATAGAAACATCCAACAACACATCTAAATCACATTTATATGCAATTTAATCAGTGGAAACTTACTTAAGTCGGAACCCTAACCAAATCCAGAAAAATTTTTTGGTAAAACTTGAAGAAACACGTAGAGAGAGGTTAAAGGATAACTTACCAACAATATTTGAGCTCCTAGTTGCCTCAAATCAAATCCCCAAAGCGTATTATCCTCCTTCCATTTTCCCTCTCAATTCATGACTAGTTCCGATGTCTAATTTAACCAAATTTCATGACAGGCACCGTGGTGTCACTTAAGTTCATTATGAAACTAGGGCTCTTGGGTTCAGCCCAGGCATGTTCTTCTACTGTTCCTCACCATAACTTCACTGTTCACCTCCGTGGTGCCATTGCTCTCTATTTCAATTCTCCAATTTACTCCATTTTAATCCTTCCTTGAGCCCAAATCCCTCTAGTCCTGTTTCATTAGACAAAATCCTTCTTAAAATGATGCACAAGGTCATTATGTAACAACCCTCATTACATTAGTCCTAACTTAGTCTGTAGCTAATGAAGTATAATTGATGACATGTGCAGAACCGGAGAGATCAGGACGGAGGAAAAGCCAAAAATGAAACAGGAGAGCTCCATGCCGCGACGAAGGACAATGACGCCGTGGCAAACGATCTAAAATTTTTGAAATATTTTTCAAACCAAGAGCACTCACATCACGGCAAACTTATTGGTGCCATGACGAGAGTCAGGAAATTCGCTTAAATCAAAAACATTTCAATTGCCCAAGAGAAGAGAAACCGGAGGGAGAGACGAGGTGCTACGTTAGGGCTTTGAGAATCTGACCAAGAGAGGTGATTTTTAGACTCTATAAGCTAGATAAATTGTTGGTAAGTGGTTCTTGATCCTTCTTCTCCATTTTTCTTCAGTTTTTGGGTTAGATTTTCAGGTATACATTTGGGTTTTTGGTTTTAGCTGAAATTCACTGATTAAAATGGATGAAATGAGATTAATGAAGTGTGATTTAGTGTTTATGATGCTTAGGTGTGAGTTTTAGTAGGAGTATATATGATTTAAGTTTAACCCTAGGCTATTTGTGGTTAAAGATGTATGAAATTCGAGATGAATGGGATTTGTTAGGATTTGACTGATCTTTAGGAGCTCAATGATACATGAAAATGGTATTGGAACCTTGGGTTAAGCCTAAATAGTTGAATTATGAAATTTGGATAATTATACTATATGTTAATTGAAGGTATTATAATATTGTAGAGGTTATGTGGTTGATCGGAGGATTGCAAGTCATGGTTGGACATTCGAAGAGCTTGTAGAATCCACATGTGTGGTATCAACAACCTAAGGTAACCAGGTGTTTGTGATTTATGTGAATATATGTTGATATATATGTATATATGCATATTCCTTTTCATATCACGATATTAATTGTAAATATGTATGGTTTTTCTACATATCGTGGTATGTATATGGCTAGTTGAGATAGGATGATTGTGTATGATGTTGTAGCATCCCCATACCACTGCATGCTAGCATGTTCATATGATGATTGTGATGATATATATATGTATGCGTGTTTCAAGGCATGTAGGCATAATATTGGTATCATCAGCATATGATTGCATGGTGAGAGAATGATGCTAAGGTGATGATGATATGTGATGAGAATATGATAAAGATCCCTGCCATTGAATCCTCTCCTCGAGAGAGCTAGGTGGCAGCAGATAAGATGATATGATGAAATATCCCTATCACTAAATCATCTCCAATGACCAGGAGAGCCAAGTAGCAGTGGATTTAGGGATGCACATTCCCTAAATCACCACCAACTTATGGTGATCCAGGGGAAGAAGAACCACGATTGAAGCACTAGTGTAACCTTTGGCCCGGTTGCATTAGTATAACATGAGCTTGGTGATGTCTCGGAATCAGTCATCACCGACTGTTGGAAGGGAATCATCTATTGAAATATCTTGTGATGATGACAACTCCTGGTTCTAGCCATGTATGAGGGAGAACATGCATACTATTCATTCTCATTTCATTACACCATGTGCATGATTGTGTGGATTATTATATATGTTGCCTATGGTTGTCCCTGGTTACTGAGACTTTGTCTCACACCCCTTTCCCATGAACTAACATTTCAAGTGAAGGTTCTAGCACTAGTTCAAAGAAGATGAGAGAATCACAGCCACTCTTGTGTTGGGAATATTCAAGCCACAATAATATGTGTAATGTCGTGTACATTATGCCAAGTAGGACAGTACAATTGTAATTGATATGAGAATCACGATGATTATAATGATGATTATGGATGTATGATATTGATATGGAATGATATGGTGTGATGAATGTATGTTTGGCGTATTTAGGAGTCAGAATGGATGTGTGTGTGAACCCAAAGGGGATTTTGGACTAAGTATGTGAATTTTGGGCATATATCCCATTATGTGAATTTGGGGCTTAAATGGGTCAAATCTTGGAGGACCAGTTCCTTCAAGGTAAAACCTTTTTGGATAAGTTAGTTGAGTCAATTAGGACCTATGTGAATGGTCCATAATGGTTAATTTGCCTTTGGTGGCAATTGGAAGAGGTTTGTGGTAAGTTTTGGTCAAAAAGTAGCCAAAATGGTGTTTGGTGTCCAAAATCCCTATATGAAATTGGATTAAGGTGAAACTGGCGTCTATAAATAGATTGAGATAAGATTAACTTGTAGGAGTTGAAATTAGATTAATTGGATATCATAACATAAAGTTATACACATTGGAAATTAGGCAAAAAAATCAGCAATTTGCTTATATGGGTACTAATGTTGGCGCTGCGGTGCGCCAGTAGCTTGGCCACGGTGCTAAGTTCTACTACCCAACTAAGGCTATGGCAATACTGTAGCAAGCCACAGCCCCAACCTATCTTGGTGTATTTTGGTGTTTTTCTGCTGCTATGATGTTTTGGGAGTTAAAGTCGAGATGTTTTGATTCTAATTGGTTAGTTTTTAAAGTAATTGGTCAAGATTGGAGGTATGTTGGAGTAGGATACTACACATTACACTGTTGATGCTGTGGCTCCAGTACTGAACCGTCCTGTTTCATTTCGTTCGATTGGTTTTCAAGTTTTTGAAGTTTAAGGCGGTGTTTTGGGATTTATTAGAGGTAGGATTCTGAAGTTTAAGGCGGTGTTTTGGGATTTATTAGAGGTAGGATGTTACGCCTTCCATTTGAATTAATTCACATCTTTAATTTGATTTGGATATTCTAACTTTTATTTTTCATATATTTTTATTTTAATTATACTCCATCCTATTATTTTTATAAGGGCTTTTTAACTAAATCACTAGATTGAAGCAATTAAAATTGAAATTAGTTAGAAGCATTAATTTTGTAAAAAAAAATTACTATATATAACATTCCTAAAATAATCTCAATAAAAATTATTAATCTCTATCACACATTAATGCTTAGAAAAATATAGTTAAGATTATTATGGGTAGTTGTGGAAAATACACATTAATCTACACTAAATTTTGTAAAAGCCTTTATATTAAGGACCATGCAAATCTTCTAAAATGACCCTTATATTATATACTGGATGGAGAAATTTGTAAGTTAATAAACATATTATTTTACATATTGCTTCATTTAAAATAAAAAATATTAGAATTTAAAAAATTAAATTTGAATAGCTCAAATTAAATTTGAATAGTGCAAATATAATATGCAAAGGGCACAAAATCCAAACCATATTTTCATGATGCTCATTTGGTATCAACATGAGTTACTACTTGTTAGTTATTACAGATGCAAAAGATGCAATGTGCATAAGCATATTTGATATGAAAGAAATATTTAATAAATTAATTGAAGATCATGTAATGAATCAATATTAAACATATTTAGTATGTATACTAATATTTGTTTGAATGGTTTTCATTGATGATATATAATTTTATTCTGTTTTTTATTCAAAATATTTTTTAAACGGTTTAAAATGTTCCATTTTAGGGCCAGCGAGCGATGATAGTGCCTAGCATATTAAGTACTCATGAAAGCCCTGAGGTCAACTTGGCTTGTACACATATCTTAAGCGACCAGATCAACTTGCTTAACTTTCCTTTTCCTTTCTGTTAGACAAAGACACAAATTTGTATCCCAATGATTATTAAATTTACAATAATCAAATATGTCATACTAATGAATATATTGTATATAATCACTTTGAAATAAATATTGAATTAGTAATAGACATTGATTTTACAAGCAAATGCATGCCTATGCACTGCATTACAAGTAACTTCTGCGAAGCTTCTTCGATCAGATGTCAAATACATTCAAAGTCAATCTATATATTATAATCAAATAAGATCCAAATTATGCTTATCATCATCAATAAGAAATGGTTGTAGGGATTAGTTTTAGTCATTATCAAATAAGCAATATGAATACATAAAGATTATTAAAAGAAAAATAGACATTGAAATTGCAGCCCACCGAAGAAACTAAAACCCACTAAAAAAGGCCACGGGAAAGTCATAATCAAAATTTTTAGGGCCGATTTTATTTCTTTTGATTTTTTCGAAAGATATAATTAAATTAATGAAAAATATTTTAATTAAATTAAACGTTCCCCCTTCCTGTTTCTTGCTGCGATGCCATTAAAATTAAGGGAATATGACGTTCGTGGAGGTATATTCGCAGGCCTACAGTTATAGAATTGCCCACCAACACTTCATTCTTGATTTCCAGTCCGGTTGTGAGAATCCTTCTGGCTTAATTCTTGGCTTCTGTTATTTTTGATCTCCAAGAGTCTGCTAAGATTAGTGACGAACAACGTCGCTATCATGGCACAACGAGCTGGATCCTTTTCTATCACTTACAAATGGAAATATGATGTGTTCCTTAGTTTTTACGGTGATGATACTCGTTTAGGTTTCATTGGCCATCTCCGTGAATCTCTACGTCAAAGTGGAATTCATGTCTTTATTGATGATGAATTCATCAGGACGGGAGAAGAAATCACACCAGCACTTTTCAAAGCCATACAAGAATCCAGAATAGCTATCATAGTTTTTTCCGAAAACTATGCCAACTCCACATTTTGTCTGGAAGAACTGGCAAAGATTCTAGAGTGCTTCAAGGATGAAGGTCGGTTGATATATCCAGTATTTTATCATGTGGATCCCTCTGAGTTGCGACGTCCAAGAGGAAGCTATGCGGAAGCATTGGCTCGACTTGATGAACGATTCAAAGACAACATGGAGAAGGTGGAAAAATGGAGGTTAGCTCTATCCCAAGCAGCTGATTTGAAAGGCTCTCATCTCAAACCTAAGTAATATCTTACTCTTTTGCTTGTTATTTTCTTTTATTTTTGGGTGAGTTGTGTTATTTTTCTTTTTCCAGTAAGTAAAAGTATCATCTAGCCAACAATTTAAAACTAATCCATTCAAAGCATTTTTTTAATTATTTGGGCAAAAGAACACTTTTAGTCTATATTATACTAGATTTTGTTTTGATCCCTTATCTTATTTAATTTTTTTTAATCATTCAATTTTAAAAAAGTAATCAAAAGTTTTCCTATCATTAACAAGATTATCTATGTTAACAAACTGACAAAGTATTATCCAATGCTCACATTTATCAACTCATCTTTTATGACAAAAGAATCCTAATTAATATTAATGTTTTGTTTAAATGTTGGTTGCTTATAGTTTTTTTTTTCCAATTTAACTTTTGGTCCAAAAAAATTTAATTTAACTTAAAAGTATTTCAAATCAAAGATTTATGAATACATAATAGTATTAATGATTTAGTTGTAAAGATTATCATGTTAGCAGTGAAGAATGTTTCATCAACATGTGAGAACGCTTTTTCAGCATTTTCTTATTAACATGATTAATGGTATTAGTAATAGAAAATTTTTTATTGTATTTTGAAAATTAAATATTAAAAAGAAACTCAATAAAATTAAAAGGTTAAAATAAAACCTAGTATAAAGTTAAGTTTAGCTGTTACTTAGGTATTATTTTTGGGACTTACGTTTAACAAAAGTGGCCAAATTAGGCACAGTTAATTACAATGAATACATGACTGAAAATTCCAAGATGAAAACGAAGATTTGGCCTGTTTGGTCACAGTCTTGTTGAATTTACAATATTTTTGAAAAATAATGTTGGTTATTTCTTAAAAAAAAAACCATTGGAAATCATGCTTACATTTTTCTTAAAAAAGAAAAACACAAACAGTAACCAAACATGGCTTATACTTCCTGGTATAGAGAGCTTTAGTATTCAATTAATAAGAACACTGTTAATTTATGTACACTAAAAAAACAGTAATTTCCTCATGAAACTTTCTTTTGGAATTTCTCTCGCAATTACATTTCTGTTGGAACATTTTCATGGAAAACAAATTAGAAAGAAAATTTCCCAAGAAATTCGCCATGTCAAGAGCAATTTTTTTAGAACTTTAGTGCTTTATGGGGCGTAGATGGCACCAAATATCACGGATCTTTTTTCATAGTTTCTCACATAAAATAGTCCGGGGAGAAACCTGAAATAAATGTGACAAAAATTATGAAATGGGGGAGAGTTTTCTCACTGAATCAGGAATATTTTTCCCCAAATTTCTTTCGCAAGAAAATCATTGTTTCGGTGGTGGTAATTATTATACTAACTATACATACGTACACACTTATATTTATCATTTGTATAATAAATTTGATACTTTGGTATAATTGTCACTGACTTTAAAATTACGTTTACTTTTAAAACTTTTATAATTTCACAAAATTTACAAATTTAATTATTTGTGTGGGGAATGAGATTATTCCTTATTCAAAGCAATAGGGTGGGCGACAAGTTTTTATTTCTAAAAGTGGAATATCATAATTTTTAGTCTAACCAAATATGAATTTCTTATAAATTGCTCAGGAATGCAATAGAACAAGAATTTATTACAAGGATCATCAGCAAAGTCTCTGCTAGCATTAATCGTATTCCTTTACATGTCACTGATTATCCAGTCGGACTTGTATCTCGAGTGAAGGAGGTAACCTCACTTTTAGATCTTTGGTCAAATGGGAAAACTAAAATGGTAGGAATTTGGGGGCCTGGTGGAATAGGTAAATCAACAATTGCAAGAGCTGTGTATAATTCAATTGCTGATCATTTTGAGGGCTCATGTTTTCTTTCTAATATAAGAGAGAAGTCTAAAATGCCAAATGGTTTGTCATATCTTCAAGAGATATTACTCTGTGAATTAGTCATGGAGAAGGATCTCAAATTGGGAGATTTGAATAAAGGAATACCAATAATAGCACATAGGCTACGACAGAAGAAGATTCTCTTAATTCTTGATGACGTTGACAAATTGGAACAGTTAAGAGCATTGGCTGGAAGATGCGATTGGTTTGGTTCTGGAAGTAAAATCATCATCACCACAAGGAATAAACAATTGTTAGTAAGTCATGAGGTTAAAAGCATTTATCATGTTAGCGAATTAAATGATGAGGAATCTCTTCAGTTGCTTGGTTGGTATGCCTTTAAAGAGGAAAATGTGGATTCCAACTACTTAGAGGTTTCCAATCGTGCAATACTTTATTCGTGTGGCTTTCCATTAGCTTTAGAAGTGATTGGTTCTAATTTACGTGGTAAAAAAGTAAATGAATGGAATTTTGCACTGGATCAGTTTGAAAGAATACCACATGTAAGTGTTTTGGAAGTACTCAAATTAAGCTATTATGCTTTAGGGGAAGAAGAGAAAAAAGTTTTCCTTGACTTGGCTTGTTTCTTCAATGGTGAGAAATTAGGAGAAGTCAAGAATAAGTTGTCATGTTTTCGTGGAATCCAACCAGAATATGCTATTGGAGTTCTGATTGATAAATCCCTCATAAAGATCGAAGGAGATCGTGTGACAATGCATGACTTGTTAAGAGATATGGGTAAAGAGATTGTTCGACAAGAATCACCTGATGAGCCTGGTAAACGCAGTAGGTTATGGTTCTATCAAGACATTCTTAATGTCTTACAACAAAATACAGTAAGGATAACATCTATGAATATTTTCCCTTCAAAAATTTCTTCATGATTTGTTTGTATCTAAATTTTGAAATTTATTTGTGTACTTTTCATTTTGAAAGGGAACTAAGAAGGTTGAAGTCATGATTCTAGACTTACCCCAAGGTAAAGAAATACAATGGAGTGGAAAAGGATTCATGAAGATGAAAAATCTCAAAATGCTTGTGATAAAAAATGTACTGTTTTCTAAGGGTCCCAAATATCTCCCAAATAGTTTAAAGGTGTTGGAATGGAAGGAGTATCCCTTCAAATTTTTACCATATAATTTTTTTCCGACAGAACTTGTCTATCTCGACCTGTCCAATAGTTATTGTCAATTGCTCCAACCATTTGATAAGGTAAGTATCATAGAACTATGTTTTGGTTTCTTTTTTTTATTTCAAAAATAAATTTTCATTGTGGCCGAAAAAAAATAAATTTTTATCATTGTTTTGCAGAAGTTCGAGAGTTTAAGTAGCATGAATTTTAAAAGCTGTAAATTTTTACAGCAAATACCAGACTTATCAGGAGTTTCTAATTTAGCAATATTATATCTTGATGATTGTATCAACTTAATCAAAATTCATGATTCAGTTGGATTTTTAACTAAACTAAGAGAATGGAGTGCAATGCGTTGTGCAAACTTGAGGATTTTGCCACGTGGCCTTAGGTTGACATCTCTTGAATATCTCAACCTCTTTGGTTGTTCAAGTCTTCAAAGTTTCCCAAAAATATTAGAGAAGATGACAAAGATGAGAACACTTGATTTGGATAGGACAGCCATTGTAGAATTGCCATCTTCAATTTGCAATCTCATTGGGCTTGAAATTCTAAATATGGAGGAGTGTCATCATCTTAAGCAACTACCAGCTAACATTTGTATGTTGCCAAACCTTTGGACACTAAGGGCAAATTTTTGTGAAGAGATGAGATATTTCAATTTATGTGAAGGTGGGGAAGAAGCAAGCTTAGACCGCTTAGCAGTGTCTTTGAAACTGGCATATTTTTATTTCTCAAATTCCAATTTGTCAGATGAGTCTCTTGCTCTATGTATTTCTTACTTCCCAAATATGATACATTTAGATCTAAGTTGTAATAACTTCACAATCCTTCCAGCGTGCATTAAACAATGTTACCGTTTGAGATATCTTATCCTGGATAATTGCGAGCAGCTTCAACATATTTTAGCTATGCCGCCAAACCCGGAAAAATTCAGTGCAATATGTTGCACATCATTGACCGAGTCAGCTAAAAGGAATGTATTGAACCAGGTATCTCATCCTTTCTTTAATTATGTTTTTTTTTTTCTTACTTGTATATTATTTATCATTTTTGATAATATGTAATTGGCAGGCAGTCTACCATCAGCGTGGGAAAAGATATTTTGTTTTTCCGGAACATAAGTTCCCAGAATTGCTTGACATAGTTTGCGAAAATACCTCTCTGTCTTTTTGGATGCGTAAAGAGTTCCCAGGGATTCTTATATGGATTCTTGTTAAAGATGCCGAGGATTCTCTCTCCGACTTTATATTCTCGATCCATATAAATGATACTCGGCAAGATATTCCTTCGGAGTGGTTCTCAGTATCAACAATAAAGGTTGATCATATATATCTATGTGATCTACACAGCATTATTCACAAGACTCAGTTCTTCCAACCACATGATTGGAATCAAGTGGTTATTTCCGTAAAAAACAGTACACCCGAGATGGAAAGTGAAAGAAAAATTTATTTAGGAGTTTATGTATGCAAACAAGAAAACAAGATGGAAAATATTCAGTTCACGGAACCAGGTATTTTATTATCATTCTTTCTTTTTGCATTACCATTGATATTCTTTCCCCTATCATTCATGTTCTATTGCGCATAGCTGTTCTGCATTTAACTCAATTATACTTTGACTATATTCGTTTTCTTGGTATTTTGCCCCTCGTAATTTAGCAAGTGATCAGCTAGCATATATTGTAGGTTCATCGTTTCCCAGGATTTCTGTCATATTTTTAGCTGTTTTGAATTGCCATTCAAACCACATATCGATGAGCAATCAAGGATAGCGCATTTCCAAGAAAGAAAAATCAATATTTTCCAAGAAAGAGTAGAGCAAAAATAACATATCACTGGAAACCAAATTGCATCGTGGTTTAGCCAAAAAGTATAAACTGAATAGTCTAATTACATCATCTTTCTAGCAAGACATGGAAGTGCTCTTCTCTATAAAGCACTTACATCACACCTTAATGATCACTGACAGTTGCATCCACGCGTAGATGAATTGGATCACCAGTTGGAACCCAGTAGATGACTCTAGTCACTTGAGGGAGAGGCAACTCAAGAAATTCAGAGAGAGAGAGAGAGAGAGAGAGAGAGAGTGAGAGAACAAGTGACTTGTTGTCATAAAATTATGCACGACTCTCTCATGGAAGGCAAAAACTTAAGTATGTAGAAGTTTAAGTATCTAAGTCTTCTTCCTTTTAAAAAACTGTCATCAGTTTTCACCATTATAAAATCCATCAGCACAAAATGGATAATTATAGGTTCATGGAATATAATTGTGCTTATTCACTGACTAAAGATGCATACCGCGTTAGTTGCATGAGCTATGCCTAGTAGCATTTGTTCATACACTTACATCTCAGTTATAATACTTTGAAGCTTTGGTATGATCGTAGCCTTGTTGCATTTATCTTGTGCTGGTAGAAATATGTACCTTAACTGTCAATATTGGCAATATACAATGATTATATAATATCAACATTTTCTAATTTGGCACAAGGTTATGATGTCTTCGTGAGTTTCGTAAGCAAAGATGCCAGAAGTTTCGCAAGCTCTCTAAATCTTGTTCTGCGTGAATGCGGGATTAATGCATTCGAACATGTTTACAGCATCCCAAGGGGTGAAAATATTGACCAATATGCGCTCAGAGCAATTGAAAACTCTAAGAGTTGTATTATTGTGTTCTCAAAAAGCTATGCATATTCCATAGGGTGTCTTGAGGAACTTGTTAAGAGCCTTGATTGTATGAGAACGAAGGGCACATTGGTTTTTCCAGTTTACTACAATGTACACCCTTCAGACGTACGGCGTCAAAGAAGAAGTCATGAAAAAGCAATGTCGAAATCGAAGCCGGAAGCCAAATTCTATAATGTCGACATGAAAAAGGTGAAGAAGTGGAAGTTGGCTTTGTCTAAAGCGGCGAACCTGCCTGGTTTTTGGACAAACAATAGGAGGTATATATGCTCTCTGCAATTCCTTTTTTGTTTCTTGTTTGGACAAAATTTGAGTAGTCTCAATAAAAGCATTTAAGATGCTGCCTGAATGTAATTTGTCAGTTTTACTTCTTTGGGAATTATACAACTGTCTCCTTAAATATATACTATATGCAGTCATGGCAGGTCTAGTTAATAACATAGAGGTTGCCTTTAGGTGAAAGAAAAAAAGAATATTGTATTCAAATTATGACTTGTTTACTTTGTGGTCAATTATTGGATACTTGTAATTCAGCAGGAGTGATCCTGAGGTCATCGAAAGTATTGTTGAAGAAGTCTCTCGTACATTGCTGAATACTGATCAGTTGGACCATGGACTCCCACATCAAAAGTGAGATCGCTTTCTATTTAACTTATTGCCAGTCAACTTGACGCTGTAAGTTTTCCTGGTTGATATTAAACAAAGTCCAAATCAACCAAAAGGTTTAGCACGAATCCAAGAAGCACTTCTTTTTCATTTGATTGCAGACAAGAAACAGTTATGTCTTGGGCCAAATCTGGTACCTTATCTTTTTTTTCTCTGTGGTGGAAATCTTCTTCATTATTAATCCATATCCTATTACCTCTGAAAATTTTGCAGTTATTTGGGACCTGTTTAGTTGACTTGTGTTTCTATTGGCAGACTTTCTTGTTTTTGAGTGGTTAAATTGAAAAGTATTTTTTTAATTCTTATGTAAAAATTTGTCCATGATATAAAAATAAACTAAACAACTGTCTGTTACAAGCCACAGCTGATTAGTTGGTTCTATTCATAAAAGTAGATGCCATGTAACCTTTGAAAAAGGGAGAAAACAAAAGAGCTGGTATTATTCTTAAGCCATAGTTGATAGAGATTTATAAAATATATAAAAGATTATAGAGATGGGTAGTCATCACTCTGAGGTATGGAGTGTAAAAACTACGTTTGCAATAATTTTACAAAAATAAGCTATTACATTATTTATTTTAAACAATATTTTAGTAATTTATGATTAAATTATATTCTTTGAAATTTGACTAAATTATATCAAATTCAACTAATTTTTGCTTTCGATTGATTCATTTTTTGGGTCAACCTGTCCTTTTATTGTTTTTTGGGCCTCCATTTTGGGCCAACTTATCTGTACCTAGAGACCTATATTGTTCATCAATTTATCAGTTTTCCAATAAAACCACCAAGTTGCTGGTAAAAAAAATAAAACCACCAAAGTTGAGTCAGGTTTTGATTTTTTTTTTTTTTTTGTATTTTGTAATTATCATATTGAGGATTCCAGCGCATTTACAGGCGGAATTAATGTGGTATAAAAGATGAGACCCGATAATCACGCCATCAGGATAACGTATCGACTATGCTGCGTGGAAGCCGTTTGCATCACTCCAACTATATGTCGTCGCTCTGAATCGCTCATCCTTTTTATGTGGAGACCTCATTCTCTCTCTCTCTCTCTGCAACAAGATCTTCAACGGGGATCTTGTTGGTGGTGATATCGAACCAAGCCAGGCCCCGACAAAGGGCTCGATATCACCACCAACAAGATCCCTGTTGACGATCGGAACGGCGTCCCTCACCGACCGGCGAGTTGTCGCTGTCAGAGCTTGGCCTGCTGTGGTGGCTCCGTCGTCATTGGAAGTGAAGAATGGAAGCAGTAGCGGAAGCGAGTAGAGAAGAAGGGGCTGTGAAAGAATCTGAGAGGTGAGGCTGAAACGACCGAGTGAGATCTGTAAGCATGATGTCCGTGGTCATCGAAGTCGTGACCTTGGATGAAGAAGCCGCGTATATAAGATTAATAATTGGATGTCCTTTTATATTTTTTTCTTAAAAAATAAATAATTAGACAAATATAAAATATAATAAAAATAGTTTTATAAAAAATTCAAATTAGTTTATTAAAATGTTAAGTACACATTCATATTGCAATTAATTTATACTTATTTAATAAAGATAAAATTAAAAAAAATGTATTAGATAATCTATTTTTTATCTCTTATATTTAAGGAAAAAGAATTCATCATTTCTATTTTGTATATAGGAATGGAAGAAATAATAATTTAGATTGGATTGGAAGATATAAACCGTTAGAAAAATATATAAATATTTTAAATGTATAAAAAATTTAATTCTTTTACACTAACTTGTTGGGGTTTTTGGGGGAACAAAAAGTCATCTGCCATGGTTGAAACTTTAAAATGATTAGATCAAGAACGAACTGACACAGTGAAAACTAGTCTAATCAGAGGTAAGAAATGCATAGACTCTTGAATGAGTTATGTTATTTATGTTTAATTAATAGTTTAATTTTATATATATATAAACATATATATTGAACATATACAGTCTCATAACATCTTTTGTGACAATGAGAATTTTTTTCATACAATGAAAATAATAACGTGAAGTATTTAATAAATTTATACTTAATTTTTCAACATCTAAATCTTATTAAAACGTGTAAAACAATTAAAGGAATAAGAAAAGTTTTATGGAGTCAATAAATATGAGAGGAATATGGAAAGAATAAAAATTACATGAGATTTTTTTTAAAAAAATTTGCATTATTCATGATTATGAAAAAAATTAAAGGAATAAGAAAAGTTATTCATTACTCCAATAAATCTTATTATATTCCAAGGGATTAAAAATCGGACCGGTCATTGAACCGGATGAGGTCACGGTTCAAGATTCAGTGGTTGGATTAGGATCCGACCGAGGTCAGATCGGTTATAAATAAATTAATATATTTTTAATAATATAGATAAAAATATAAAAAATATTTATCCATGATCATAAAATTAACATTTATTCTAGGATAAAAAGTAAATTTAATAATATATAGAAAATTAAAAATATTATTAATAAGTTTTACAACCTAATATTAAAACCTAAACAAGTTAATATTCATCTATAATTATATTTTGAATTCAAAATAGTTAATTGATATTCTATTTTCATATTATTTGCCAAATAAATTTATCATTATTAATAATTATGTATCATAATAATATTTATAACATATTGTAATATAGAAAGAAAAAAATATATACTAAAAATAATATTACTTAGTACTAAAAATAATGTTATTTTACTTTTAAAAAATTTTAAAAATTAAAAAAAAAGTCTAGACTGTTTCAACCAGGTTTTGTATAGATTTTTCATTATTTTTTGACCAGTTTAACTAATTCTTGATTGGTTCTGAAAATCCCCAATTTCTATCTATGTCCAAACTGGACCAGGAACTGGTTCCCAGTCATACCAATCAAATCGGTCAATTCGGTCTAGTGCAATTTTTTCTTTATGGCTATATTCTATATTGATATTAATGTTGATAACACAACAACTTTAATTTAATTGTCAACACACACATATTATATATATATATATACACATTAGGAACCCAAGTTATGGGAGACCAAATTAAAAACAAGTGCATAAGTAACTACGCCCAAGTCAACAAAATTGGACCTAATCCACTTCCCAGGTCCAACCTTTTATGTTGGGGAGGTATTGAAAATCGAATTGATCAGGATAACAATTCAAACACTAATTATTTAAATATAGTTGAATTATAATTAAATTGATAGTAAAAAAATTAATAATTTTTTTTAATTTTATATAATATATATTATTAAAAAATATCATTAATAAATTTCATAATCTAATATTAAAATATAAATAAATTAATATTCATCTATAATCATATTTCGAATATAAAATAATTAACTAATATTCTATTTTCATATTATTTATTAAGTAAATTTACCATTATTAATAATTATATATCATAATAATACTTATACAATATTATAATGTTAAAAGAAAAATTTTTATATAAAAATAATACTATTTAATACTAAAAATAATTCTATTTTATTTTAAAAACTAAAAAAAATTGAAAAAAAAATTGGCCGGTTTTCACCTATTGAAGCCCAATTCAATCAGTTCTCACCAATTTTATGATCTGCCAGTCTTGCTCTTCTTTCAAATCAGACTTGACATCAATTCCTAATCCAACTAATCGAACCAACCATTCTGATCCGATATTTTATACATTAAGGCCCGCTAATGTGTTGCGACTTGCACAATGCATTGATTTTTTTTAAGGGAAAATTCAAGCCGTGTAAAATTATTATAACACTTTTTAAAAAATAAAGAATAATATAATAAGCATATATATATATGAGATTTATTTTGTTTTTTATCTACTTCATCTTGTGTTTATCACTTTATCTCTCACTAATTTTAAATTTATTTTACAAAATTCACACTTGAAATATTTTAATTTTTAAACATGTGCTTTGTGGGGCAATTGTTTTAGAGATTTCAATGCTTTCATTGGTTTAGAGATTGGATTTTGATATCTAGATTTGGTTTGGTAAATAGGAAAAGTTTCATAAAAAGATAAAGAGATAAATCATTATATGATATATTTAATACTCATGATTCAAGTTTGTTAGGAACCAAAACTAGACTTATAAAGAAACCTATTCTCCATCTCTTTTTCCCTTTCTATTTTTCTTAAAAATAATTTCTTCATATCAAACATAGCCTTACATAGGGGTGCACAAAGACTGAGTAAGACTGGGTAAGACTGGGTTAATAATCAACTTGATACTCAATCTTTATGAGGTCAAGTGTGACCGAACCAACCCGGGCTTTGAGACCAAGATTGACCCGATCTTAAACAAAAAGTATTTAAAAATAAAAAATAAATTAATTTTATTTATTAACAAAATTATAATTATATTCATTTAAAATATATTTCCTTAAAAATGATATTATAATAAAAATAACATTTAGTAAAATTATAAATACTTAATAATCATATATCATTTTTAAATAATATTAAGAAATTAATTTAAAGTTTTAAATAAAATTAAAAGATTAGATTTTTAAAAATATTCACAATAATGATATATGCAATTTATTATATATGATGTATCAAGAAAAATCATATAAAATTAATATTTATAAATTTATAAATATATATATATATAGAATTATATATCTACTAGAACCGGGTGAGATTAGATTCGATCCTAATCCAGTGTCCAACTCGGCCTAGTCTTCGAGATCAACCTGATATGTTGGGTAGAACCAGACCTACCTGGTTATTGGGTTAGTTGAATACCTCTAGCCTTACACATTAATTTTTTTTCCTTTTACTAGGCCCTGATATTTATGTCCATTTGTTTAAGTTTTAATTTGACAAGGTGATTTATCTTTGCAAAAATATTTCTAAAATGCAGTATTATTTTACATTTGATTACAAAACTTTTTCACCTTTGCTTCAGTCTTCACTTCTAAACGAGATTTAACTCAATGACAAGTAACGTACGTTTTGATTGTCTCGTTTTGAAGTTTGAAATTGTGTAATGCAGTTTTATCAGGAATTCTGTACGTAATTTTTGCATTAATATTCTTTTTTTTTTAGTGAAGAACGGGGCCAAAGGTCCAAAAACACTCCATTAACAGTAACGGGGAGTTGGACTCCTTGAAACACTAGAAGTTCGCTATGCGGGCTTGACAGAATGATCAACCCATCACAAATTGCATTAATCAAAATATTTCTTTTAAAAAAAATATTTTTTTTAGAATAATTATTTGGTACATAGAATTATCGGTCAAATTTGAATATTATTAAGTTTAAATGGGAATAACTTTTTCAATTTGATTTTTCCTTCCATAAAATTCAAACATGAAACCATATTTAAGAGATGTTTAGTCACTTATCACTCATTTCAACCAATATTATTTTAATTAGTTGAATGTATTTTTTTGATAAAAAATTAGTTAAATACATTAGATAATTGAAATGAGTGTATCTTTTCCATCCAATAATGTTTTATCAGTATTTGAGATTGTTCATCCTTTTCTTGTAATGTCATAACACCGGAATTAGATCATTTTAATTAGTTGGATTCAAAATCCAATGTGCAATTGATAAGTCCTCAAAACGGTTGTTAGTTGTCACTTAGATATTATACATTTTAATAAAAAAAATTAATTTTTATGTTAGGAAACAAGATTCCTTATAAAGATCAATCAATAATATAAATGCAAAACTAGTTTTGACAATTTAATTAAATATAAGTGTAAAGATGTTTTCTCAACTCTCATATTAAGTAACTTTAAAGTCTTTAAAATTTATATAAATGAAAAATTAAAAGTTCACATAACATGTTAAATTTGTAATTTGGAGCAAAAAATGTGTAGCATAGGCTGCGTAGCTATTAATATTTAAAATACATTTAACATTTAGGGCGAGTCACATACAGACTCTAAATCTAAACATACTTTAAAATAATAAAATATCAATATAAAGATAGTGGGATTTACATCCTTTTAGGCACAAATTTCATCTTCCATATGTTTTGATTTAACAACAAATCATGTGGAAATTCAACAAACATGAAAGACTTTTTATATTTCAACAAAGAAACAGATAAATTTTTCTATGGACTACCACTTGCATTAAGAGGTTTTGTCCAATCTCATAAGTATAATTGGAGGAAAAAAAGATAACTTTTTTCTATGATTACTGCCATATGCTGTTTTGTATTGCTGACAAAAATAATTACCAAACAGGGGGCTCTGTTTTGGCCCAAAGAGATGAATTACGTAGTTAATTTAGTTTTCTTTGTCCCTGATGTAATTTATCTTTCAGAGAGAATTAGTTTGAATTCCGCATATATAATCGCGATTCTCCCTCGGAACAGATAAGTTATGTTTTGCATGTAAATATTCTTAAAATATAAACTAGCTAGCCATATGAGGAAGAAAACATTCTCTCTCTCCCACTCTCTCTCTCTGCTTTTTTTTTCCTTTATGCCACAGGGAGAAAAAGACCAAAAGTTATCGAAAATTAAAGGTAATATATTGACATATATTAGTTCAAAATAAAAGACAGAAAATTGGTATTGAAAAGAACAAGAAAGATATTCGATGTTTCTTTTTTCATGTGTGGAAGCACCTTAGTTCAAAGGCAGTTTCACTTCAATCAAAATGTTTCATACTAATTTATTTTTGCTGGGTGTGTGTGATTTTCTTTTCTTTTCTTTTCTTTTTTTTTAATAAAAGGAAGAAAAAGATCAAACAAGCAGGAAAGGGCAAAGCTCATTGTATTCTCCGTTCATCTAAGTCAACAAGCGGTGGCTTAATAAACAAATAGAAGTTGCCCTGAAGGTTATGTGCTGATCTGGCCAATTGCAGACTTATTTTGCTTCCGGAAAAAATTACTTCAAGATGACGCTTCAATCCTTTGTCTGATTTTCAGGCTCTAATATATTTTTTTTGGCCAGTTTCAGACTCTAATATATTAGGCATGAGTTTCCTGGAAGTTTCTGATTTTATACATAGTATGCAATAATAGATGATGCGGAAACAAAGCCATATAAACTCCTAACTATCTATATTATAAGATATTTTATATTAATTACACACATATTAAAAAATTATTTTTAATTTAAAATTAATACAAAAAATACTAACATTTCCTATTTTACTTTTATTAAATACTCAATTATATTATTATTATAGGATTATAAATGAATAGTAAAGAAAAATTAAAGATACAGATAAAATAAGAAAAAATAATCTAATATATTATATTTTAAATAAAAAATTTATTATACAAAAATACTCTATAATACGGATAACAGCGAGTCTATGCTGCCATATACATTGACCAAGTGGATCCATGTGGCCAGCATGCTGGCTAGCTAACTTCATGCATGTACATATTATACCATTGACTTCATTTGTTCTTAGTAAAAAAAAAAAGGCTTATTTTATACAAGTTAACTTTTTTACCATATAAAAAATATGCATCTTTTTTCAAACTGAATAACTAATTATATATCTATGCATTTTTTACAAATGACCAAAATTTTAATAAATCATCAATATCAATATATAATATAAAAATCCATATCAAATCATATTCATAAATGGTGCATTATCCAAAGTTTATGCCAAATTGCACAAAATATATTTGAGTACCGAATCATATGTAGATGACACTTTTAACTTTAAAAGGTAAACAATGAATGAAATCTTCAAAACTTTTATTTATGCAGATAATCTCTGATGAATACTTAGTGTACTATTTCTTAGTGCATGACGCATTGCCTCGTAAGAGCTACGCGACTTATGAAGCGTCGCGGGTTCAATTATGCTATTATACTCAATATAATAATTCAACAATAATATTAGTTTTATTTTACTAAGTCTTGAGATATGCTACATAGACTTATCCCACTAAAACATGAAGTTAATTACATGAATCATATAATGTTATTAAATTTTATCAAATATCATCTCTTTAGATAAATTATTCATCAAAATGTCTCACCTTATAACTTCTTTCAGTATCTTTCTTGATTTTCCTTTACACCTTGTGTTAAGGTTTCAAACCATTTGATTAATTCTCCGATCCCTCTTAACCTCTTCTTTTTATATATTCAAACTATCTTAAAAGATTTTTCACAAATTTTTTTCTCAATAGGTACTACTCTAATTTTTCCAAATATATAGTCATTTTGTATGTTATCCATTTTTATATGATCACACATCTTTCTCAATATTTTTATCTCTACTACTCTTATCTTATACTCTTATTATTCTTTCAAAACACAACATTCACTACCATATAATATCGTTAGCCTTATAGCAGTTTGATAAAATTTCCCTTAAGCTTAATAGATACCTTGTAGTTACAAATAAGTTCTGAAACTTTTTTTAACTTTAACCACCAACTTGTATCTTATGTGTAATATCCCCATAAATTTCATCATCATTTTATAAAATCGATCCAAAATATCTAAATTTTGACACGTTTGTAATGGTTTCCTCTTCGATTTTCATCTTTGAATTATTTCTAACTTGCTTGTTATTAAATTTATAACACATATATTTCGTCTTAATTTTAAAACATTTTGATTCGAAAGTATATCCATAATTTAAGTTTAAAATTGATTTTTTTCTCTAGAGTCCTTAATCAAGACTATATTATCTGAAAAGAGTATACATTTCAGAATTTTCTTCTATATATATTCTGTCAGAACATCCAAAACTAAATCAAATAAGTATGGACTCAAGAAATATCCCTGATATAGGTCTATCTTTATAGGAAAGTCTTTTGTCTCACTTTCAGGAGTTTTTGTATTTGTTGTTGCCCCCTAATACATATAATTTATAACTCGATTATAAGCCCAATGAATTTTTTTTCTTTATTATTTTTCACAATACATCTCTTGATACTCTATCATAAACTTTTTCTAAATCAATGAAAACCATATGTCAGTATCTTTCTTTACTCTGGTATTTTTCCATCAAACTCCATAATAAATAAATAGCTTTTATTGTAGATCGTCCTGACATAAATAAAAATTGGTTTTCTGAAATATGAAACTCTTTTCTTAATCTATATTTAATCACTCTTTCCCAAAGTTTTATAATGTGATTTATGAATTTTATCCTCCGATAACTTGTACAGATTTAAATATCCCCTTATTTTTTTTATATATAGGTATCAAAGTGTTCTGTCTCCATTCTTTGCAATTTTTGTCCTCTATAATAATAATTAAAAAAAAAGAGTGTATTGTTTCTTTAGTCGAGACGCGACCCGTCAGACAGATAAGTAAACTTTGTTTCGTTTTTAATTAATGAAATAATGGAATACCTAACCATAGAAAATTATCAACACAAATTTCAGAATTTAAAACAATTTATTTTGAATTTTAAAAGTAAGATGAGTCATTTGTATATGATCTAAAATTCATGAGGGTTCCGTGCAATTTAGCCTAATTTTTGTTTATCAAATTTTGAAATTTATTTGAAACATTATAAAATATTTTTCTAAAAAATGTAAAAGCTATTTTGCTTAGAAAATTTATTTTTAATCACATTCAAAAAACGAGAATTCAAAAAGATGAGCATTGTCGGACAAGAAACTTCAATGTTTTCCCAAAAATAGTAGAGCAATAATAAGATGTGACTGAAAATTAAATAGCATGATACCCAATAAAATGGCATATCATCGTTGGTTAGCAAAAGTTATGAGTGAAAGGCTTAGTGGCATCACATCCTCCTAAAATAACCACTCATTTTTCTTTTTAAATAATGAAATATCATGATATGCATTAAATAATGAGGATTCCGACAAATTGTTTATTCCTTGACTAAGGATGCAAAACGCGTTGTCACATTGATGTTTGTCCAATTTTTTTATACAGAGTCATATCTCACTTTTGATGAACATGAAGCTTCTTCACAATCATACCCTTGTTGCTTCTGTCTTGTGTCGTTAGAACCTGTCACAGAACTATCAAAGTTGGTAGTGATGGCTATGATATCTTCTTCTTTCGCTCAAGGATGGACCTATGATGTTTTCCTGAGTTTCAGAGGCTCAGATACCAGAAGAAGTTTCACGGGCTTTCTATATCATGCTCTGCATCAGAAGGGGATTAATGCATTCATAGATGATGAGGAGCTCAAGCGAGGGGAAGCGATTTCTCCGGCTCTTCTTAGAGCAATTGAAGAGTCTAGGATTTCTATCATTGTATTCTCTGAGAACTATGCATCTTCCACATGGTGTCTTGAGGAGCTTGTTAAGATCCTTGATTGTATGAAAGCAAAGGGGCAATTGGTTTTGCCAGTTTTTCACTATGTAGATCCTTCAGTGGTACGCCACCAGAAAGGAAGTTTTGGCATTGCAATGGCCAAGCATGAAGACAGATTCAAGAATAATATGGAGAAGGTGCAGAGGTGGAAGTTGGCTTTGACTGAAGCGGCCAACTTGTCTGGTTGGAGCTTAGAAAATGGGTATGTCTCTCGTTCTTTCTCTGTTTCTACTTTGGACAAAATTTGCAAGAGTTTCATAGATGTTTGTTAAAAGTTCTCCAATAAAACATAACAAGTGAATCACATCCTTGAGTCACTTCCTAAATTCATAACAAATGCTTAAAAAAATCTGCAAGTGAATGACAGGATTTGCCTTTTGTATCTGCTTTTGTCCTTCAGTATGCCTTGCTTTAGAGAATAATTATATGGAAGAAAGACGTGATCTGTTCCAACCTGCTTACTTTTTGTGGTTACTCTGCCTTGTAATTGGTCAGGTATGAATTTGAGCTTATTCAAAGGATCGTTGAAGAGGTCTCTGGTGCATTAGATCACACCCTCATGCATGTTGCTGAATATCCAGTTGGACTAGAGACTCGTATATCAGAAGTGAAATCGCTTTTGCATATGGAGCCTGATGAACATATTAGAATGTTAGGAATCTATGGATTTGGCGGAATAGGAAAAACAACAATTGCTAAAGCCATATTTAACTTGATTGCTAATCAATTTCAAGCTGCATGTTTCCTTGCTGATATCAGAGAAAGTTCAAATCAACCAAAAGGTTTAGTACAACTCCAAGAAGCACTTCTTTTTGATTTAGTTGGAGAGAAGAACATTAAGCTAGGAAATATTTACAAAGGAATCCCCATTCTGAAGAAAAGATTGTGCTGCAAAAAGGTTCTTCTGATTCTTGATGATGTTGACAAATTAGAGCAGTTGCAAGCTTTAGCAGGAGGACGTGATTGGTTTGGTACTGGTAGTGTAATTGTTATCACAACAAGAGATAGACACTTACTAGCTGCTCATCAAGTTGAAAAAACATATGAGGTGAAGAAATTACATCATAATGAAGCATTTGAATTGTTCATTTGGAATGCCTTCAAAAGAAAATCACCTGATTCAGGTTATTTCGAGATTTCAAGCCGTGTGGTGCTATATGCAGAAGGGCTCCCACTGGCTTTGAAAGTAATGGGTTCAAATTTGTATGGTAAAACAGTGGATGAGTGGCAATCTGCATTAGATAAATATGAAAAAATTCCCAATAAAGAGGTTCAGAATGTACTTAGAGTAACCTATAATAATCTAGAGGAGAATGAGAAGGAAATTTTTCTAGACATAGCATGCTTCTTCAAAGGGGAGACAGTAGAATATGTTGAAAAGACACTGAAAGCTTGTGGCTTCTATCCAAAATTTGGCATTAGTGTTCTGATTGATAGATCTCTTATAACTATTGATGAATATAATAGATTGAGAATGCATGATCTGATACAAGACATGGGAAGGGAAGTTGTAAGAGAAGATTCTCCATTAGAGCCTGGAAATAGGAGTAGATTATGGCACCATGAAGATGTTTATGAAGTGCTCACTCAAAATACAGTAAGAGCCATGCTTATGACATTCTTAATGTTTTGTTTAATAAAGAAATTTGTCAGTCTTTTTATTTCAATTCTAATATTGTTATTTCCTTATGCTTTGTCATAAAGGGATCAAGCAGAATGCAAGGCATGATGGTGGACCTTCCAGATCATTACATGGTACACTTGACAGCAAATACCTTCAGAATGATGAAAAATATGAAAATTCTTATAGTTAAAAAAGCACACATTTTCGGAAGCCCCCAACATCTCCCAAACAATTTAAGATTGCTAGATTGGATGGAATACCCATCATCATCTTTACCATCCAATTTTCATCCAAGGAAACTTGTTGTACTCAACTTATCTCGTAGTCATTTTACTATGCAGGAGCCATTCAAGGTATATACATTGTTACTTATGCAATTTTTTCCGCCAGTTATGCATTTTTTCATGTTTCTTTCTTCACATTTACCTATTGATGATTCAATTTTTTGATTTGCAGTATTTGGACTCTTTAACATCTATGGATTTGAGCCAATGTGATCATTTAACAAAACTGCCCGACATTTCTGGAGTTCCAAATTTGACAGAATTGAATCTTGATTATTGCACAAATTTAGAAGAGGTTCATGATTCTGTTGGATTTCTTGAGAAACTTGTAGAGTTTAGGGCTTCTGGTTGCACTAAGCTTAGGACATTTCCACGTGTCATTAGCTTGCCATCACTCAAAAGTTTGATCCTTATTTGGTGTTCAAGTATTCGGAGATTCCCAGAAATCAAAGGAAAAATGGAGAGTCTTGTATCCATTTCTATTGAAAGTAGTGGTATAGAAGAATTGCCAGCTTCCATTGGAAACCTTATCGGACTTCAAGAACTATGTATGACATCTTGCTTAAGTCTCAAGGAACTGCCAGAAGGCATTGACAAGCTACAAAATCTAACAAACATTGACATTGAAGGCTGTCCACAACTTCGTAATTTTTTGGAGAAGTTGAAAGACATGGGACAACATACCCCTACCTTTGATAATGTTGATTCACTAAATCTTGAAAACTGTGGCCTATTAGATGAAGATCTTCCTATAATTTTAAATTCATTTCCAAAGTTGACTTCATTAGATCTTTCTGGGAACAAATTCGTAGTCCTTCCATCTTGCATACAAGAATTTTTTTATTTGCAGTTACTTCACTTAGACAGCTGCAAGTTTCTCCAAGAAATTCCAGGCTTACCTCCCCATTTGCAGTACATTAATGCAAGAAATTGTACATCACTAAATGCAGAGTCATCAAGTTTATTATTGAGTCAGGTTTGTCTCAGTCAAATTAGATCTCCCTTTTTAATATTTGCAAGCCTCACACATTCTTACCTTGTCTTATTTGATAGAAAATTTTTCAGGTGCATGAGTTACAGGTTTTGGTGCCTGGAACAAAGATTCCTATGTGGTTTAATCTCTGCAGTAAAGGAGAATATATAACATTTTGGGTTCGTGAAAAATTTCCAGTGATTGCTCTATGTTATGTTTTCACAGTAGAGGGCGAAACAAAAAAGGGTTTCAGTTGTGAAGTTACCTTGTCTATTAACGGTGAAGATTTGCTTGGACTGGAAATACGAAGAAGTTTTTCAAAAATGGTGACAGATCATGTTTGGATGTTTGATTTACTAACTCAACCATCCTTCCAGGGTCATGCTTTAGATTCTTATCTTGAGAATGACTGGAATCAGGTGGAGATTTCATGTGAGAAAATGTCTGAAACGCCAAATGTTACTGTGAGTTGGTGTGGCATTCATGTGAGCAAGCATGAAGAAAATTTGATCAAATTCACAGACCCATATCCGGAATCAGATTCTGTTATAGAATCTGAAAATGTGAGTGATGGCATGGAAGCTTGTGAGGCACAAGAGAGTAAAATGCCAGAATGCTGTGAAAATGAGATAAATGTAACTCAAGAAGATGAAGAAATGGAAGCATTTTACGCTTCATTGGATGCTGAGACCACCGATTTGTTCTTACCTTCCAAGGATATTACAGCCATTTCAGAATTAGCTACATACATCAACCCAAGTGAAGAAATCCAGAAGGCATGGAAGACATTTCTAGGATTTCTCACCAAAGATTTCCGTGACTTATTGGTGCCTGAAGAGTACAACACCATGAAAGCTACATTAGATTACCTCTCCCGATTGTCCAAAGAAGATGGAGTCTCAGTAGAAATGAGATCAGTGATCATAGAAGTTTCAAGAGAGTTCACTCATTGGAGTTGGGATTATAGCAATGCAAGCAGGAAAATGGAGATTACTAAAGCCAGCATGCTGAAAATGGATGAAATAGAAGAGAGTCTTGAAGCTAACAAGAGCCATTTCAGGGAAGTGAATTCCATGGAAAATGAGTTGCATAACCAGTTGGACTACTTGGAGGAGAGAAAGAAAGAGCTAGAAGATCAAATCAATGCCATTAAAGCTAACATCTCTGCTTCTGAATCAGCAAAGAAACTAGCAACTAAGAGAAAGAGAGAAATCTTTGAAGACGGAAAGCTGCTCAAATCTCAAAGAGATGAATTGAGGGAACAAGTGTCATGCTTGAGGGATGAGTGGCAATTGGCAAAGAAGATCCAAGAAAATATCAACAGTGAATGGTCAAAACTTCAAGAAAAGTATAGGTTTCAGTTATAGGATATAAGGGAAATAGGAAAAGAGGTAGGGTTAAATATTAAACTCATGACAGCAAATTCAAATGTAGAATACGTTTTTATGGTGAAAGATGTATGTAAAGTATTAGGCGTTCTTTACTTATATTATTAAAAATTGTTAAATTTAAAGGTTTAGTGCCTGTGTAGCACCAATATGGGTATGTGTATCGGATACGATACGACATGATATAAAAGTTTTTTAAAATTTTAGGATATGAGTACGAAAAATATTTATACATATATAATAATATTTATATAATTATTTAGATGTATAATTAATAAATTTACTTATTAAGATAAAAATGAGTATTAAATATTCTAAAAAGTATAGTGTAAATATTAAAATAAATTATAAAATATTTATAACAATTTTAAATATCCCTATTTTAATATAAAAATTTGAAGTGGTATAGATAAGTATAAAGTAGTACGGATAAATACATATATAAAAATACGATATGAGTATCGTATCATATTGTGTATCAGATACAAGTGTGTCGACTTTTTTGAAGTATCGATGCTTCATAGTTTAGTACTGAATTATTTAAATCAATAATTATTTATACAGAAAATATTGTTGTCTAGCCCTAAAAGACTAACATATAACGTAATTTAGTTATTCTTTCTATTAAATTAAAACTAAGAAAATGCCATTAACATATAAACCATCATTCCTGTATTATCCCCATGATTAGTAAAAGACATATATAAGCTCTGCACATGATGTTATTTTCTTGTAATATGGCAATTACGTTGAATATCTATATCAATGAATTAATTGGGCAGAATGTATTATACTTTTCAATCTTATTTGCTGTAATTTATTGCAAGAGAATACTACTCCCTCCGGTCTAATTTATAAGAGAAAAAAACACTTTATAGGTATTAAAAAATTAATTTTAGCTAGTTAAAATTAATTAAATTGTCTTATATTTTAAACTTTTTTTTCAAAATTACTCATACTTAATTTAATACTTATTTAAATCACTAATATATTTAATTTCTCTCTCACATAATTAATGAAGGGTAATTTTTTTTAAAAAAATTTAATATACCATTAACTCCTTTTTTTCTGTTTGTATTTAGAACCACACAAAAAAACAAGAAATTTTGTTTATAAATAAGAACAGAATATTATTATTTTGAATTCAGTTGTCTATACAATTTTGTGTCCATGCATTATTAAATAACACTTCTACCAACTCTTCCACTTCCAAGCCTGCTACATTCTAATCAATTTTGTATGACTACATGCTTAGCCGTAACACACACACACATTCTAGTCAATTTTGTATCTGACTTTCAGGGAGTCGTTGGTGTCCCTAGCTTTTTAATGAATGAATTTGAAAGTGAATTTTTGTTCTTAAATAATTTTTTAATATTGTTATTTCAAAAGAAACATTTTCTTAAATAATCCGACCTAACATTAGATTCATCTTGTTCTACTCGGTATTGCTGGGTGAAAGAATATCAATTGAAAAGATGATGATATAGCAACTAACATCTAAATCTAATTGATTCTTAGTGGTAATTGAATCTTTTGAAAATTGGGGATGAATTTATGATTCATTTCTTGGAATTTGAAATTAGAAATTTATTGACGAGACCTAAAGGGTAAAGAATATACTTTGATCGCCCTATTTTATTTATTATTTTAAAATTTTTTACGCAAACTAATAAAACTATTAAATAACTTGTAATTTTTTTTTTATAAACCATATGTATCCTTCTATTGGAAGTAATTTTGTTCGAGGCACAATCGGACATTAAATGTGGACACCTCTTTCTGCGAGAATTCAAACCTTGGTTTGTTACATTATGAGGAACTAGTCCCTTCGGCAAGATTTTACCTACCATTATTTTTAATGAAAGATAAAATAGTAAAAAAAATAATTAATGTTTTATTGATAATTTAAAATAACAGATAAATTGAGACATTTAAAATTATCTAAAATAACAAATAAAATGAGACAAAGGTAGTAAATATGCATTCTAGATTTTATCCTATTAACCCTCCTGTCCCTTGAATTTGGAATGGTTTTTCTCTTTCAAAATTGTCGTTAATTGCATGTCTTGCTTTTCATCATAGATTGCTTATTAAAGATATATAGATTGATGAGAATGAAGCTACAACAAAACCACCGGTGTGTGTTCTATAATATTCATTTTAAAACCAGGAATATCTCTTTCTTAAATGCAAATTCTCTTCTACGATTTCAAGAAATTTGATGCAATTGGTAGATTTTGACATTGGTTCTTCTTGTTTTGAGATATGGCACCATGTGTTTGTTCAATCTAGAAATCAAGTTAAGAGTGGTTACATTATGCGTAGCTATTTATGTGATATAACAAACTAGGAATGTTGTTATCTTCTGGCATGAAAATCCCCCAATTGTGTCAGTATGTTTTAGGGTGATTAATTGCCTTAAGGTTAGAAACATCTTTTACTTTAAATAGATAAAGATAAGCATTAGAAAGCTATAAGTTGGAGGTTTAATATTTTTTTAGTAGTCTTTTGGAGTTTGTCTCTTTGGTTGTAAATATTTTTTAGTTGCTTTTTTAAATATAAGTTTTTCACCTTTCTTCAAAAATTTTTTCTTACTAAAAATGGTATCAAATCACAAATATTTGTTTATTTCATTTTTAAACAAAAAAAATCATTTTTGTGACTATACAAGAAAGGCAATAAATCGAGGCGAAAAAAGATTGCGAGCCAAATGCAAGTAAAATGTAAAATAATTATCTTTTGTTTTTGCCAAAACAATTTTTTCATTTAATTAACTGATAATAATGAATCATTTAATATGCAATGATTTAAAACAAGATTGAAAATAGCATTAAATATTCAAAAAATAGACTTGAAAAATAATTCTGTGATCTATCATTTAAAAATAAATTTTCTGTCACTGAATAAAAAAATATTATAAAATAATTATGATTAAATAATTAAATAATAACAATGTAATTAATATTAAACATTTCTTTTTTCCAAAAATTTCTTTTCTTTTTATTACTATACACCTCCGGAATTGAAACTTGCACTTGGCATTATTATTATTTTTTTGTCTGAAACACTTGGCAATCAATTTTTTTATAGAACTTGGCAATTAACCATCCATAACTCTATCAAGGAGGATCTAACAATCATTGTTACCGGTACTGTGCTCGTGACGTGGTTTGCGTTCTCCTTTCTTTTTGTTTTTTCCTACCCTCCATTATGAGAATAACAGCAATGGACCAGAAAAAAGAATGATAAGAAAGGACCCAATTAAAACCGTGATTACATCAAAAAAAACTAGTAGCCTGTTTGGATTGCACCTATAAGTGCTTATAGGGTCCCATAAGTGCTTATATGGTGGAGTTGTCAAACGGAAGCAGCTTTTCAATAAGCACTTATGCCTCAAATAAGTGCTTATGGAATAAGCTGATTTTTTCAGCTTATGATAATCAATTATCCTCTCATAATCACTTATTTCATTTTTCCTTCTCATTATCCACCCAATAATCACTTAAACCCCCAATATCCAAACACATTTCTTTCTCAAAATCACTTATGGGATAAAACTATCCAAACACAAATCACTTTTGACATAACCACTTATTCTCATAATCCCTTATGAATAATCACTTATACATAATCTAATCCAAACACACCCTAGAACAATCATTTTATCAAATTAAAATTCTCATAAATTCAAAATAGTTTTTCAATATGTTTCCAGTTCTACATTTCTATGGCATAATTTATTAGAAATTTAAAATAAATTTTTTAATACTTTATAATATTTTATTTTGATGAAAAAAATGTAAATAATTAATTACACGAAGAAAAATAGTTGGGAGTATTAAATTTGTTAAGATTTAAAAATCTATATCTATATATAAATATAATTATATAAAATATATTTTTTCTTTTCCCATGAATTAAAAAAAATGAAAACAAGAACCAACAAAAATAACAAAAAAGGACCCACTTTAATTAAAATTTATTCAAAATATAAATTTTTCCAATGTATTTGAAGTGTTATAATTTCTTCTTTCTATAATATGAGTCATGTTTAAGAAATTTTACATGTATTTTGGAATTTTATTGATTTTGTTCTATTTTAAAAAGTCTGAATTTGTTCATTATTTTAAAAAATATTGAATGGTTAGTGATATAAAAAAGAATAAAAATTTGACTATATTAAAAAACCTCCAAAAACATAACGTTATGAAAAATTAAATACTCAATAATTGAAAATTGCTTAGTGTTTTTGAGATTCAATTTTAATTTAGATTTTTAATGTTATTTTTTAATTCAATGTCCTGAATATTATTATTGAGATTAATACTAATATAAATTTTATATTTTTATATTTTTTAATTTAATGTCATCAATATTATTATAAATAATATTATTATTGAGATTAATATTAATATAAATTTTATATTTTTATATTTTTAATTTTATTTTTTAATTTAATGTCATCAATATTATTATAAATAATATTATTATTGAGATTATTATTAATATAATTTTTTTATTTATATATATATATATATATGAATATTTTTCAATTTCAAGAGATTTTGAATTTGGGCTAGCTAAGTCATTTCTTTTTTCATCAATTCAATTTCCAATTTATCGGGATCCAAATATTTAATTTATTATGCCTCCTCTTCGGTGATCTTCTTCTTTTATTTTTCAACGCGCCTTGTGCTCCGTATTAAATGTAATGTTAGAAGTTTTATTAATTTAGTTTATTATTATATCGAGTACGGTGTCCCACCTGCCAGAAAAAAAGCCTATACTTGCTTTATTTTATATTATTTTTATTTTTAAATAAAGCAATTTTATATTGATAGTGATTTAATGATTGGTCATTAATTCCCTCGCGTCCATACATGTTGAGAAAAAAAATGCGGAAGCTTCCTAATTGTAACATGTATTAGTATTTATTATAATGATTATTGTTATTATAATATTAATAGTCCATGTGGATGTGTATTGTTGGCGTTGATCAATATTAATAATAAGAATCTAATTATTAATAATAATAGTGCATTCAAACGTGTGGATATATTATTAGTGTGATGTGATATTGATGTACCATGCTATTAAACAAAATTGGGGTAGAGATCAATGTGTCTATATATTTCATGATAAAAAAAAAAAATAGCTACATAGCTTTTTTTGTATATATGGTGAGGCTGAAGGAAAGAGCTGAACATGTGACGGATATAACAAATTGATTAAAACAAATATATATGATAAATTGAATTTATTAAAACAAATATATATGACGAATTGAGTTAGTGGGGGTGGGCTGGCACAATAATTATTAGGGTGTCAGTGATTTTAAAATTGTTGCCCTCATTAGTTGTTACGTTTTTTAGTTTTTTTTTTTTTGTCATTTCATTTTGACGGGATCCAATTCTTCACTTAACTAAAACAAATTTCTTATTCTCTGTCAATTCTACTCATGCAGCTCTCATCTTCAAGGCCAATGAGGCATTGTGGAAGACACCGAGGGAGGTTTGGGTTCAACGAGAGAGGTCCTGGAGTGCCGAGAAACAAGATGTGGTCCTGGAACACTAGGAAAAGTGGCATGGTGGATCTTGCGCGGCGAGTTTTGAAGGCCTTGCAAAGCCTGGAGGAGATTTGTTTCTTTTTTATCTTCATTTTTGTGCTGAATCTTGGTTTTTTTTTCCATAGATGACACTGGAGCTTTTTTTTTTTCCATCTCTACCCATTTTTCCTTCTCTGCTTTATCCATCATATTGCTGTCATCTTCTCAAACTCAAGCAACAAGTGTCAAATATTGTAGTAAGTTAACCTTTCACCTCTCATTTAATCTTTTTTTTTTTGGTTGATCTATTTTTTCCTTAAATTTGTTAGGTTGACTGGTCACTCAAAAGGGGGGTGAATTGGATAATGCAAAATTTTCGCTCTTTTTGAATTACAACCCAATTTCACTAAGAGTGTAGCAAAATAGGGATAAACAGAGAGAGTTGTGTGTAGCAACTGAATAGAGAAGATGAAAAACAATACACAAAAATTTATACTAGTTCAGCCCAACCACTTGGCCTATATCTAGTTCTCAAACCATCACTTGGGATTTTCCACTATATCCTATAGGTTTGATCCGGGCACCTGTGAGGTCTCAGTACATTCCCACAAGTTTCAGTAGGCACTTGTGAAACCACTTTTCCCACACCTTTACAAGATGTGTAAATCGATTAGTGTTTCCCCACACTAAGATTCTACCCATAATATGTAGAAAGAAATGTTTACAGAATGAAAATTCTCTTGAAGAGTTAATAATACATTAAAAGCTCACTCTATTGAGGTGGAATTTTTAAACAATGCTGTGATAGAAAGATTTTACAAATTATTGCAGTATTTTCACATAAACATTCTTAAGATCATTATCCATAAGTTCAAATGATATTCTATTTATAGTTTTGTAGTGTAATTAGACATTAGACATAAGATCTAACCGTTAGAGACGTTACTCAACGGTTATTCTGCAAAACTAGCCGTTTACCAACCACATTTTATGTTTCTGACATTTTAAAATTCAAATTTTAGATATCAACAGACGAATTTTGAAGATACCGAAAGTTAAAGACTTTAACGTTGAACTTCAAAGTTCATCTGTTATAAAGTAAAGTTCAAATTTTCATCTTTAGAAAATAGTTCTATGTTGGAACATACGAATTTTCAAGTTTAAAGTACTTCTGGTAAGTGTAAACAGTTGTTCTATATTACTACAATACCTTCAAAGTTTAAATTTTGATGCTTAAAATTCGTCTGTCAGTGAGCAACTCAATATGACACTTGTTTTTCCTTTCGAAATTCGAATTTTAGATGTAAAAATTCATCTGTTGGCTATTCCAAAAGTATTTCCGTGTTTCTAGAGATTCAAAATTCGAATTTTTAAAGTCAAAATTTATCTGTTATACTTAAAGTTTGAATTTTAGATGTGAAAATTCATTTGTTGGTTTTTCTAGAAGTATTTTCACATTCTGGTAATTCGAAATTTGAATTTTGAAAGTCAAAATTCATCTGCTGGAACTGAAGTTTGAATTTTGGAAGCCAAAATTTGTCTATCAGTGGCAAACTCAACTTAGCACAAAGGTTTTCTGCGAAATTCGAATTCGTCTATCGGACATGAAACCTCCGTAACTTCAAATTTTGCACTATAGATAATTTTGTAAAAACTATAACTCTCTCATTTTAATTCCAAATTAAGCAAATGACTTATAGTTGGAAAACTCTCAATGTCTACTTTCAAATGAAATAAGTTTTACTTTAAAAAAAAATGTATTTTGTGAGATATGATCAAAATAATGATAAAAGGTCAAAACTAAAAATTAATATCTCACTACTTAATTTTAAATGACCATAACTTTTTTATATGACCTTTATTTTGAGTGAAATAACCTTCTTTCAAAAGCTTATTAAGTCTAGTTTCATATGAAATAAGTTTTACATCAAAGTTATATGTATTTTGAGAGATGTATTAAAAATACTAATCAAAGGTCAAACTCTAGATTCTTGAAAATCAGATTTATTTAATCTAACTCATTTAAAACATATGATAACAAGATTAAGTAATTTCAAAGATTAATCCTACCTTAAGACCTAAGTAAAAAAAATATACCTAGTGACTAGGTCTTCAAATGTTGAGTTCTACTATCACTTGATCATTTCCTTTTTGGCATGCTCCCTTCTAATCTTCTATTTTTGGAGCATCTTTTCTTTTCTTCTTTTTTGAGTGAGGCATGATATTAATTTTCATTTCTGTATTTCAATTCTCACTCTTCTTACTTGGAGCAACCTACATTTAATATATTACACTTACAAACCAAGTAGTTAGTTCATTTTATATATCTAACTTATGTTATTCATGGTAAAAGTACAATGGATATATTTATACATAGCATGATATATGTATTATAACAAGAATTAAATACATGCTAATATGTATTTTACTTCTTTAAAGAACATTATATATGTCAGATACATATAATACATTTGTTCCTTATTACTCTATATTTGTCATTATCAAAACTTATATTACACTAAACCTTACAAAATTTTTCTTCCCCTTTTATTTGTCTTCCTTATTCTCCCTATTCAATTTTACCTAATTTATTCCCCCTTTATTTGTGTTTTGATTTTGCCGTTACTCTTCTATTTTCAATTAATAAAAGGTGGCATTGAAGTGGAATAGCGATAGGATGAGGAAGAGGCCGTGAGAGCTCAATAAATGGTGGCACTTGGTTGGAGTAGTGCAAGGGTGGCTCTGAGTCATAGGGCAGAGGTGAGAACTCTTGGATTCTATTTGACTTTCTGATCAAGTTTGTCATCCTATTCAATTTCTACTCAACTTATATCAACCAAAGTATATTTCAAGTAGAAAAAAAACGCAATACCATTTTTTTTATGAAGCCATAATACTTTTCTTACTAAATGATCAAATTAATTTAATTGTCAGATATTTATTTTGTAAATTTATTCTTCACCCAGAAAGCATCGGACACCGGTTGGAAAAAGGAAAAAAATGGATAGTTCATCCTCCTACTATAATCTCTTTTTAAGATTGCCTCTCTTTGTGAAGAAGAAAAACCAGACAAGTAATTTGGTGGGATTATATCATCAACAACGTGAATGAAACGTGATTGGTTGTGATATGAATTCTTAGACTTGATGAAAGTAAATACTATTTTGGCTCAATGATTTGGTCCTACTCTGTAATTGAATTTCTTTTGTTTCTGGTTTGATTGTGCCAATGAATGATTATGGTGGAACGATTGCTGGCTCAACAGTGTTCATGGCACCAGAGGTTGCGCACAGGCAGTAGAATAGTTCCCCCACGATGACATCTGTAATTTATTTTTTGTTACATTCTTTAAATTTCCTTTTAATTATAGGATCCTTCATCTTTGAATAGATATTTCTGATCTCTTCCCCTCCTCAGCACTAGCAAATATATGTCTATACCCATCCATTATGAGTTTATTTATTTCTATGTGAGATTCTTTCCCCGATTTGGCTACTATAGTTGGCTGTTGACCAAGTATTGGCATAAAATAAATCTATAGGATTAATGAGTGATTGCTACATCCAACAACTGTAAATATTGATAGAACTACTTGCTTTCCGTTGCATATATTTATGGTCATTTTAAATATGTTCCTTTATCTTTGTATGTTGCGGCATTATGTGTCATTAATGAGACAATAAAAACTCACTAAAAGAGGTGAGATAAAAGCAAAATCCAATCGTAACCTTTTTTATCTTTTTGATAACTCACAGAAAAAACAAATCGCCTTCATTATCACACCGTTTTTTTTTTGTCAACATGTCATTACCGCATTTACTTATACCAAAAATACCATATATGTATATATATATATCTCACTGTCTTCACCTCATCTATTTTAAGAGACAATTTGTTAGCTCTTGATCTATCATCTTGTGCATACAAAAGAAGACACATTTCATAAATTGACTATTCGTTATCTGGCGAATGCAACATAGTTTTTTAACTCTACAAAGCACACTACTCAGCATCTGTTTCATGAAAAAAAGAAGATACATTGCACACATAATAGATTATACCGGCCACTACAGGTATCATTTTAACTTTACATAACATTTATAGAAGCACTATTTATATATGGCTAAAAAAATCAACATCTAAAGATATGTTATTTTGTAATGTGAACTTCATTCATTATTGAAAAATTTTACCCCGAATCCCCTACTTAGTTTCCTCTCTTTTTAATTTCCTTGCTTAAGAAGTGTTAGGCATCAATACCATATTTAAAAGATATTTCAGATAATTTCTTTATCTAGGAAAAAAATTTCAACTAATTCATTAAAATTTCCAATCAAGACAAAAAAAAAATCCAGCTTAAATCTGAATGGTTTCATTCCAATTGCTATTTAAATTAATTAGCTCTAACTATTATCTTCTCAAAAATCTATATCATATTGATTTATATCAAAACTATCCAATCATTTAAGAATAAAATAAAATCTATCAACAAGTTAAAATTAAAGAAGTTATTTTTCTATTAACTAACCCGTAACATAATTACAAGCACAATAAAAAATGATGTCCCAAAATATAATTATATATACCAAAAAAAAAAACAATCCATCTAAACAATAAAATTAAATAAGCATTATAACTAAATAACAATGGAAATAACTCTAATTTTTTTATTGTCCTTTCATACTTCCTAACCGCGCATCAAACTTTTTTTGTGACTTTTTAATTGGTTACTCAGAAAATTAACTTGACTTTCTTTAAAGGGTCAAAATCCTAATTAATTAATAGGTCCATCATTAATTATGGATTCGTGAGTACACCTATAAACAAAAAACACAAATAATTGGACCACTTTTTCACCAAACCACTTTCCATGTCTGTGGTATAAATTGAGACCTTTTCCTATCCCAAAGGATAATATATATTTTTTTTTATTTTTAATGTGAGACTATTTTAACCGAATTATACGGATTAAAAATTAAAATTAAAACTAATTAATTATTTTAATTTTTTTAAAAATCTTAATATTTTTTTAAAACTATCCTTATTTAATTTTTTTTTCTTACTTTATGTATATATTAAATAAAAATATTTTTTAAAAATATATAATAAATATTATCTTATATATTATAAAAAATTTTATATTTATAATTAATATAAAAATTCTTAATATATAAAATGGAAGGTAAGAACTATCACAATAATCTTATCCACACTAAAAAAAAAAAAAAAAAGGAGAAAAAGCGGCTCCCTTATCCACGAGCACCCGCGACCTGCACCTCGAGTTAACTATTAGGCAAAAAGGCGTACAATACCCAGGCTCAAGCCCAAAAGTCCACAGCCTTCCTCACTGTTTCAGCGCTTGGCTCCTTTCAGCAATTGTCGTATCGTATCTGACTCTGCAACCCTCCGTCGTTGCCAGTCGATCTGTTTGGCAACAGTATCAGCACTGCTGGATATCACGGCAGAACCCAAGCGAAAGATTCACCCTGGTTTTCTCTAAAGTATGAATATGGTGTTTATTTGGGTTTCAGTCTTCCATTTATCTATATTTCCTTTCTTTGATCGTTAATTTGCTGAAGGGTATTGTTGTCGGCTTCGAATTTGGTGCATTTGTGAGGTTGTGACTGAATTTAGTTAATGAAAGGAGGAAAAACGCTAGTAAGTTTTTGTTAATGCTACTTTCTGCAACAGCTAGGAAGCTAAATGTAAGTTATTATAGGTATGCTATTGGCGTCATTGTTGCTTGCATAAATGTTGAAAGGTTTCTCTTATCTGATGAAAGACAAGAGCTAGGTCTTTTTTTTTTTTGAATTTTTTTCTTCTCTTTGAGCCAAAATGTACAACATTGAAACTTTTTATCGTGTTTTGCAATGTTCAGTACAATTTCTTTCAGCATATTATCAAATGCTTCCTACATGCATATGAATTGTTGATAACCAAAAGAAGTTTAGTTGTCTTAATTCGTCAGCCTTTATTTTTAATTGGACAGCAAAAGTCATACCCTAAAATTAAATTTCCATAATGCAATCTATTATGGCTGCATGCAAAATTGACCTCATCTTTTTGTTACTTTTTAGCAAATCAGTAAGGTTTGGTTGGAATTTATATATTTTTCTTGCATTAATGATTGGAAATAGGACCAATCAACTCCCTTCTATCCAAAGAATGCATTTTGATGAAGTAGTAGTTGGAAATTCTTTTTTAGCGCGTGAACGTAGACCGCTAAGAAAATAGGTGGGGTGATTAATGGCCTTCAAACTATGATTTCTCAGAGAAATCATTTTGCAATGTTTATCTGCATAATAATTGAATGGTAAAGTGTCCAACTTTCTGGCTAAGGGGTCCAGCTCCTGGTTTATACTCTGCATAATAGTTCTATTAGTTATTTTTTTTCTGTCTCTTGCCTGGTAGATTTTACATGTAACTTAAGGTTTTCATCACTTTTATTAGAATTTGATGCATTTTTTACGATCAGTGTCTGTTCAATTATACTTTTCTTTTTTAATATATATATAAAGGAAAGCTTATCTAGAGAAGATAAGCATCTTTGATTGTGCGGTATACTTTCTCTGTTTCTTAATTTGCTGTGAGAGCTTTTTATAAGCTGAACTGAAAGCAGTTGTTTTTCTTAATGATTTAACTCACTGATTCTGTATTCATTTCAAAATTTGAAGGCAATTCATTTCTTCTGATAAGGCATCAGATATAAAAAAAAGCCCTTTTGGGTTGGTGGCAATAAGGCTTTTCTTTCTTTTTTTTTTTAAAGCTACAAGGCGAGTATATTTGTTTTACATAGATTTTATATATGTCATTGTCACAGACTTTGTAAGCTCATTTCATATTTTATAAGCAATAAATTTGCAATTAGATAATGTTTTTATTTCTCCTATCTTATCAAAAGATCTGTTTACTTTGCTAAATATAGTTTATTATTACTCCACAGGCCAAAATGACAAATCAGAATACAAGTATTGATGTAGAATATGAATATGATGAATTAAATAGTTCCAAGCGTCAAAAAATGACTTCGAAAGTATGGGAAGATATGCTACGAATTCAAACAAGTGATGGTAGTAAAGTTCAATGCAAACACTGTGGTAGGCTGTTGCAAGATAACTGTGGGACTTCTCATTTAAGGCGTCACTTAGTCAGATGTACCAAGCGCCCAGAAACATTGGATGGTGTTAATCAAGAGCTAATGGCTTTGCCACATGTTCGAAGCATGGTTATTAACGAAGGTAAGCTTACATTATTTATGAATGTGGAATATTGGCCCTCAAGTTCATTTTATCTCCATACATAATCACTATTTTTTTTTTTAATTCTAGCTTCAGTATAATATTCTTTAATGAGTGGGGGAAAAAACAAAAAGGACACAACAAGGTCTGTTATATCATCATCTGCTTTAAGTCACAGATAAATACATATACAGTTGAGAAACCAAAGAAACATAAAGTATTCATAATAGAGCAACAGACTTACTGCATTTACTACTGCACGGATGCTAAATTTGATATCTTTTTAAGGAGCTACATATGCTTGTGTGTGTGTTTTTGGAAAAAGATGTCCTTTAAATTAAATGGTCTGAAGCTTGGTTGATTTAAAAAGGAAATGCCATAGAGATCATATTGACAAGCACCCACCATTTCACTCATCCAAAAGATTCCAAAAGTTTGGTTCTCATTGGTAATAATAAATTGATTCATTCCAAAATGAATTCCAATTTGTCATACTGTGATGATTTATATGTGATAATTATCTGTTGCCAACCGAAATGCTAACTATGACCTTGAAAAGATAATATGGTTTAGAAAAAGCTATAAAACTTTTCTTGTCTATTCATTAGTTCTGATGTAGGTGTCATTAGGAATGAAAAGGGCTGAAAGCTGGGGTGTTTGTTGTTTGACTTTTAGTCCTGGATAAGGGAAGAATGAGGAGAAGGAGGAAAACATGCTGTCTGTTAAATCTGGCTTACGGTTCACCTTGTGAGAGACAAAACTATCATTCTGGGAGGCCAGTTTGAGAGTCTAGGTAGACCTAATTTTTATTAGGAATTGGCTAAAGTATAGGTGGTGTTTGGTGGTCAAGGCAGAGATATTGGAAGAAACACTGCTTTGGATCCCCTTCTGTCATCTTTTTGACTGCAGGGTGCATTCATCAAATGTTAACCATTAGATTTATCCAATGATATGTAGCATGACACATGGCGGTTTGTTTTTTAAAGAAAAAACCACACGACTAGAGAACGTTAGTGACATGCAAGATAGGGTGCCCTGATTTTGCAAAGCAAATTTATAAAATAAAACTACTGCCACGTGTCATGTCATAGACTATTGGATAAATTAATGATTAGTATTTGATGAATGCCCCCTATAGTAAAAAGAAAAAAATGATTGTAGGGGATCCGCTCTGAGTGAAACACATGAGAAATGGAGCAAAACTCATAATGTTACCTAAATACTCAGATGACTTACTTGTTTTTGAGGGGAAAAAAAAGCCAACTTTTAATGTTGTCCCACTGATGAATAGGAAGATACTAACTTCCACATCAAAGTGAGGATAGTATTCCCATATATATGTTGACTGTGTGAAACTTAATTCTATGCCTTATACTTTATAATTGCAAATTACATTTCTTCGGACTGATATGTAGCTGCTGGTATTACCATTTGTCAATTGCAATTCTATGCCTTGTACTTTTTTGTTGCAAATTACATTTTTTTTTTGCCACTGATATGTGGCTGTTAGTATTACCCTTTGTCAACTGGCAACTCTACTGAATTAACTTTTTTCCTATTAACTTTTCCATTGTAGAATCTGGACCAAACAGAGCATTTATGGCTGGTCCATTAAAGGTTGAACCTGGATCCCTAGTCACTTCTTTTTCTGAGACATCAGAATCAGTTGTTACTGCATCTGCTACTGGACGTGAACAGCCAAAAACCAAATCCATTGTGGGGTTGTCTAACATTGAATCCCCAAAAAACCAAATGGACCTAATTCTTGATGATGTAGAAATGAGAGCATTTTATGCTTCCTTGGATGCTGAGAACTCAGTTGCGTCACCTTCCCAAGATTCTAGGTTTGGTACTGAACTGCCCAGCACTACACCATGTGAAGATACTGAGAAAGCTTTGAAAACATTACAAGACTTTCTGTCCAAAGACTTCTCTGCTGTGTTGCATGCTGGTCAGTGCAGTTTGATGAAATCTACCTTAGAGCACCTTTCCAACCTTTCTGCTGCTGAGGGAATCTCTGTGAAAATGCAGTTGTTAATATCAGAAGTTTCAAAAGAATTCACTCGATGGAGTTGTGAATATAATGATGCTGGTCGGAAAATCGAGTTTGCTAGCACCAGCCTGTTGAAAGCTGATAGACTAGAAGGAAGTCTTGAAGCTAACAAGAACCAGTTTAAAGAAGTAGCATTGTTAGAAAACGACTTAAGCAACCAGTTAATTAGTCTGGAGGAAAGAAAGAAAGACTTGGAAGAGCAGATGAATGGCATTAAAGCAAACATATGTGTTTTTCAATCTGCCAAGAACACAGCAACTAGGAGAAAGAGGGAAATCTTTGAGGAAGGAAAGACTCTCAAAGCACAAAGAGATGAGTTGAAAGAACAAGCCCCACACTTGAGAGATGAGTGGGAGTTGGCTAAGAAAACTCAAACAAACATAAAAGCTGAATGGTCGAAGCTAGCAGAAAAATTTAATGGTAGCCTTAATGGTGTAAACTGTGAGTACTTTGATAAATAACAAACGCATTGGGCCAGAGAATTGATTTTACAAACTATTTGTATTATAGCAAGTCTTGGTTCCTTCATATTGCAGTTTTTTTTTTTTAAGAAATGAAGCTTAAAAGAATGGCAGGTTTGAGTATATTGTGCAACAATTCCTTGCTCTTTAGACATATTTCTAGCTGATTGGCTAGAACTATGCTGTGTAAGGGAAAGAATCAAGAAGGCGAAGGCGAAAGGATAAGTGACCCCAGAATTTTGGATTTATGTTTCTATTATTTTTTACTTGATCGGGGTATATTTATAAAAGCTAGTGCGGTGTACTCTCAGCATATTCTGATAAAGGGATGCTTATGGGAAAGATATCTTATTTGTCTTTTATAGATTGACATAATCAAAATAACCAACTAAACTGTTCCATAAGTGTTTTTGTCAGAAGTAGATTATATATGATAAATTTTTCAAAAAGATAATTTAATTTTTAACATGAAATTCTTTCATTTTTCCATGGCTTTAATTTATAATAAGTTACATTGTTTTTAAGTCATTGATTGTGTTACTTATGTTTTTTTAGACTCGCTATAATGTATGAGAAAATGTGTCTTGCTTTCACATAGTAAACTTGCCGGTGAATGGAAGTAGAAGCCCAGGCAATGTCTAGCTTTTAGTGGAAGAACCGCTCGTGAGCTTGAAATCTCTGAGTGACACCTCAAATGATCAGTATACTTAATTTATCCCTTGCCCCGTGCCGAGGTAAGAGTGGCCACTTTTACGGCCAAAATTAACATTTTTTGAGTATCATGAATACTTTTATGATTTTAATTTTTTAACTTTATTTAAAATTTAAATTATTTTTTAACAAAATATTTTGTAAAAATAATTTATAATTGTTAGAATGTTACAAAATGCTACTTTTCAAAATAATATTTTTTAATGGAATATATTTTGAAGGATGATAACTGTATTTTTCATTGATAAATAAATATTTTATTTTTAATAATTATTTAAATTTTTTATTAAAATTCTTTTCTTATCAAGTCAAACCTGTGCATATGCCAGACCGGGCCGAGTTTGTGCAAACCTGCACCCTGTCCCAGTCACAATTACATAAGTTCAGGTTAGATACTGGGTTACACTAACTAAACCTATTACCTCGGTCAGCTACAAAGTTAGTTTAGGTCAGTTAAGAAGCGAACATCAGAGAAGAAGAAGAAGTGCCAAGCATTCCATACCAAACAATAGAAAAAAAATATCAAAGAAGGAGAAAACAAAAAAGATTTGTGGCAAAAGATCAATGATATTCAACTATGTAGATCTTCAATTCCCATCCGCTAATCATCGCAAAAGTAGAGCGAGGAAGAGGTGACGACTTGCTCTAATCTGTGGAAATAGATGATAGCGTGCTCAGATTTGCAAAGATTGGTGATGGTGTGGCTTAGATTGTGGAGATGGACAATAGTGTGTGATGTGGACACAAGCACCCAGAAAATATAAAGTAGTAAAAGAACTTAACTTAAAAGATTTAGAAAATGATCAGTTAGAATCCTAGAGGAACTCGTCTATAGATCCCTAACTATAACGACGCCCACAAGGTTGATCAGGGAGAAAAAAGAAATAACTCAGTAAATCTTTATTAAAAAACTTATAATAATATTATTCCACTATTCTTTTGAAGAAAATGCATTACATAGAAGACTTTATATAGGCAAAACAAGAAAAACTCCAATAACCCAAATAATCCTAATAGATCTAGAAAAACTAAAAGATATATCTAATTATAAAAAAATTATAATAATAAAAACAAAAATTTAAAGAAAAATAATAAAATTGATATCTAATCATAATACTATTATGTAATATCTTAAATCCAAATCTAGAAAATTTTTTAAAGAATATCTAATAAATTTTATTTATTCTAATTTAAAGCTAATGATTTTGGCCCCAAGAAAATATAACTTGGAAGCTAATGAAAAATAAATAAATAAATAAATAAAATTATCTAAAAAAAAAGATCTAGAATTTTCTTGAGAGGAATTATTTGGGTAGCACTTGAAAATTTTTAACGTACCTCCTTGATCTCTATCAGTGTGACTCTAATTTGAAGAGAGTGCCAATGGTGTGGCTTTAATCCATAGAGAGATAAACAACAAAATTTTGAGAGAGAAGAAAAAATAGGGAGGGACGCATTCTGAGGACTGATGAGAAAGTTGAAGATGAGGGCTAGGATGAAGAGGACTGGAAGATGGAAGTGAATGATGAGGATTGGAGTGTAAGAGAGAGTCAAAGAGGGAGGGATGTGTTGTGAGAAAGAAGCCACGAGCTTGTTTGGAGAGAGCATGTATGAACATCCAGGATGAAAAAATATTAGGTGGCATCAATCCATTCAACTAAATATTTTAAAAATAATAATGAAGGAGTGGGCTGGTCTGAGCTCATTAGACCCAGGCCTCAAACCCGCATCCTAGGCCGGCCTGGAATTTTTGAACCCAACAAGACTTGCGCTAGTCCAGGTTGATCCGGCCACCGAGTTTATGCATAGCTCTACTAGTCAAACCCAACCTTCCCCCCTTCCAAAAAAAAAATAATTGGGCCTTTATTTAATTTTAACAAGAATTGTCAATACGTACGCAAATGCAGGCCCAAGATAAATAATTTAGCCGAAAAACATTTTTAAGTCCATTGAAGTAATAAACAAATTTTGGATGAATTATGCCATTATATATTCTCAATCTTACTTAAAATTTATTTCTATGACCATCAAAATATTTTACACGAAATTTTGGAGCACACCAACGCTTGACGATTCTGGCAGGGGGTTCCGGTTCGACATCAAATATTACATCTTGCCGGTCAGAAGAGCAGGCGGTGGAATTTCCCTTTCTGAAAAGCCAGCCAGTGACATTCTCACCAGCCATTAAGAAGACGCTAATCCATTAGAATATGAATGTCATGAAGTCAAAGTACCTAACTATCAAAATCAACCATAAACAAATAATGAAAATATACAATCGCTAACTCTCAAATTTAATCTAAGGCATGTAAGAAAAATAATTTCTTGTTTATCTAGTTGAGGTCTTGAAGATCGATAGACTGGGAACCCTACTTGGGGAACCTATATCAAGTATACAACAAGGGAAATAGCGTCCTTGAAATTAAAGGACAAATTACATTATTCATAAACTTTTTGATCTACTGGAAATTAAAGATCTTTAAGCTTTCTGAAATTGAACTTTGTATGGCGCATCACTCAATGCAAGACGTTGGAATCCATTGGCATCCACGTATAACCCAAGATCCTTACACTGAACGTTACAGGAGCTGCACACTGATGGACAATAAACCAACTTATAACTTTCTTCAAACCTCTCAATCTTGAACCAATTGCTGAGCGTTTGCCATCCAGGATTCCCCACAACTCCTCCTGTTGTCACAAACCATTGTCCAGTGGTATAATCATAGTCGTCAAGCTTCCACACGTTGGACTGAGGACAATCTGATGCAGCATTGAACTCGATGTTCAGATCAGTTGAGACTTGAATGACACCTTTCTTGGGGTTAACTGGAGTAATGACAATGGCAGTCCCGGATAACCGTCCACAGCCACAACGTCATATGGGCAAACTTCTCCTATGCTTGAAAAGGAAAGGCTACCGCCATTTGGGTTAGCAGGAGAAGGAATTACGTAGTACTTAGCACCTGCTTGGAGCTTTTTGGGGGAAGTATTGACCACTTGCTCCACTGCTTCCCTAGCTGCTCCGAGAAGTGGCTTTGTGCTCAACGCGAAGAGAAGGGACAATGCTGCCAATGGGATCTTCATTCTTTAATGTGAATGCTTCGAATATAGCTTTGTCTTTAGTTTGGTTTTCTGATGGGAGATGGAGAGAATTGAACACGAATTCACAGTGAAAGCACAGTCGCAATCCATGGACTTGGATGCAATGATAGCCAAGGATTTCGACTTATATGATATAGGCAGGATGGATAAACTCTTCTTTCATGTCAAGTTGCTTCAGAGTCTTTTTGAGCGTTTCCCTTCCGCTGAGTCTCATCTTTCCTGCCTAACAACATATAGTTATGACTGCTACTTTGTTTTGTTTGGAGAGAAGCCCACAGGATATATGTCATAATATGGGTAACCATATCGAATTTTTTATTTCATTCGCTGTCCGGAGGATGAAGTCAAAGAATAATTCAAAACTGAAGTGTCGATTTTGAATTTCCATGGGAGTTTTCTTTTTCTTTTCATTTCAATAAAAAGATGGATGACTCTGACCTGAGATTCTTCGAAAAGATGATGTTCGCAACTTGCACAAGTAGTTGGAGGATAATAATTGTTGTCTTTTGATAATGCCAATATGATAAAGTTGGATTAGCCATGATAAGAAATAGGTATTCCCTACACATTTCTAGAAATATGTATATGATTTTCTTTTTTTAATGAAAATGTCTAGGATTCAATCTAGCCATGAAATGATTTGTCTAGCTAGTTGGATAAACTTATTTTGAGAGAACATTATCTCTGACACAGAAAAAGAAATAAAAATTATTCTTAAAAATTTATCAAAATAACGTAGAATTGGACATTGAAATACTCAAAATTTATTATTTGAAACAATAATCACATTGAAATACTCAAAATTTATTATTTGAAACAATAATCAATATATGTATACACAGATAAGCTGGTGAAAATGATTTGCGTTGTTAGAACCAATTATAACCAATTAAGAACCAGTCAAAACAAATGAATCGATGCTAAAAACAGTTCCAAACTTTAAAGAACCAATAAAAAATAGGTATAAACTGCAAAAACTGGTTAGAACCAGTCAAATTATTTTTTTTTTTACTTTTTTTAATATTCAGTTCTAAAAATAAACTAGTATCATTTTTAATATTAAATAATATTATTTTTTATATAATTTTTTCTATATTATAATATTATATAAGTATTATTATAATACATAGTTATTAATAATAATAATTTATTTAATAAAGAATATTATGATATATTAATTATTTTGAATTCAAATTATAATTATAAATGAATATTATTTAGGTTTAAATATTAAGTTATGAAATTTAATAATATTTTTTTTATTTTTCTATTTAACATATAATATCTAAAATTAAACATATACTAATTTTATTTATTACTACTAGTTCAACTATAATTTGATCATAGTTTAATCATTAAATTTCAAACTAGTGTTTTAATTGTTTCATGACTAGTCCAATTTTAGAAACATTAAAAATGACACTATTCATATGAAGCCGTCAAAATTTCATACTAAATTAAATTTTGGTCCAATGAATACATGGGATACAAAATCCAATTAGTCTACTAATTTTAAACGTGTATGTCAGCAGCGCAGTCAACAAAACCCAAAACACCAAATCCCATATTTTTGTTTCACAGTAAACCCAAGAGTATAAGGGCCATTTTTACAATGTTTACTGTTTTCTTACTCTCAAAACAGTTTTTCAGTTTTGTAAAACTGTTTTTGAAAATAAGTTTTGAAAATAAGAAAATAAAAAAATATGTTTAAATGATTGTTTTCAAAATCATAACTAGTGAGTAATAGATGAGTTATTCAAAATTTATAACTTTACCATTAATAAGGTGAGTATTTTTCACCTTTTCTTTTATTTTTCAGAATAAAAACTACAAAATAACTTAAAGTTGTTCTAAGTTTTCTGTTTTTTTATTTTTTTATTTTCCAAAATAGTTTATAAAAAACAGGTTTACCAAATAAGTTTTTTTATTTTTCTGTTTTCAAAAACAGATAAACTGTTTCGGAAACACGAATCAAGTAGGGCTTAAGTGAGGTCTATTTTGTAATCTTTTTCATTAAAATGCAAAGTTCAATTGAACTTGCAACAATTATTAAAATTAATCTCACAAATCAACAGCTGTTAAATAAATTCAAATTTATAATTAATTAACAGAAAAAGGAATTAAGAGAAAAACATGCTATTTTTTTTTGTTCTTTATTTAATTGATTTCACAATTAATAAGTAACAATGTAACATCTTTGTCATCTTGTTATTAAAATCTGACATCTCAAGAGCAGTAAGATTCAGTTATATGAATTTATTTAATTGAGTGAAAAACATGATTATTTATTTATTTCTTTATTTGATTGAAGACAACGAATCCTATACGTAGAGACAGCCTTGCCAGTATAAGCAAGAGAACTAATTGTCCCGTACGTTAAGGATAACAGAACATCTACATTACATTCTCGATTATTCATAACGATTCCACCATTGAAGGAATTTCAAGCTCGTTGAAATTTCACTTTGAGAGGCGTATCGCTGAGAGCGAGTTGCTTGGTTTCATCGTTAGCCAGGTAAAACCCAATGCTCTGACATTGAACCTTGCAATTGCTGCACACATCAGGACAGTAAGACAGCTTATAGGCGTCTTCATACTTTTCAATCTTAAACCAATTCCTCACAGTACGTCGACCTGGATTGCCCCTAGCACCACCAGTTGTGATGAACCACTGTCCAGTGGAACGATCATAGTTGTCAAGCTTCCACACATTGGTTTGAGGACAAATAGTTTTAGCAGAGAACTCAATGTTCAGGTCAGTAGAGACGTGAACGACACCTTTGTTAGTATTAAAAGGGGTAAACGACAATGGCTGGCCTTGATAGCCCTGCACGGGGATAACATCAAGGGGACAATCGTCGACCCCTCTCATGCCAAGATCAAGACCACCACCGTATTGTGCTGGATCATCCGGAACGACATAGTAGTTGGCGCCGACTTGGAGCTTCCGGCCTGAAGTATCAAGTACTGCTTCTGACGTTGCATCGGCTGCTCCGAGCATTGACTTTGTGCTCAAGGCGAGAAGAAGAACCCATGCTAGCTTTGTGATCAGCTTCATCGTTTTATGCTTCAATGGAAATTTTGTGTTTAATTTGGTTGGTGATGGTGATAAGGAGTGAGGGGAGCATGAATTTATAGGTTTCAGTGTGGCTCTAATCCATGGACTTAGAGAGGTTGTGTAAAAGTCAAGGATTTTGACCAATACGATGGGCAAAATATTCTGATTTCTCCAGACTTCAAACAAGTTAACTTCGGATAATTTATGTATATTACGTAAACTATAGTTTTTTGGGGCGTTTGTTGCGTTAAATTATATTTATTTTGAAATGAAAGAAGAATATATATATATTATTTTATGTACCATCAACAATATTTTAGCCAATCCAGCCCACCGAAGCACTACTGGTCCCGGAAAGCAGGCAAAGAACATGGAAATTTTTAGTAGGATTTTAAAATTGAAAATTGCTTCTCTGGTATTTGACCGAGTGGCCTCAGTAAAAAAAAAAAATTCAATAGTGAGCAACGACATATATATATATATTTTTAAAATTGTGAACAATTAGTTTGTGTAATCAGTGAAATAATGAAATATGCATATCCGACTCTCAAATATTCCCAACGTGGAGAAATAGGAACAATATGATTTTTTTCGCTATTGTTGAATCATAATTTTAAGGAACATTGTATTTAAGGATAAAAATGTTATTTATTTTAAATTTGGAGCAACTTCAAAATCCAATTACTTTTTTTGCCAAAGGGAAAAATTCCAATTATATATTTAGAAGTACCAGATATTGAAATGTAAATTTTAAAATATTAAATGCCCCTATCTTAGATTCTCACATTTAGAGAAAATAACAATAATGGATTTTCCATCTTATAAAAAAAAAAAAACAAAAAGAGCTAACAATAATAAGTCAGAACCCTTCGGCCAACCCATTTAATTTGTAATAAAGACTGAGCTGAATCACTTAAAAAAGTGGCCCATTTTGAAATGGGCCAATTCGCGCCTGGCCCTGTTTCATCTACTTATTTTGGTTTTCCTTTTTTTGAATTGCTAAATATTAATTTTTTATTTGAATACATTTAATAGCATAGGTATTATTATTATTTAATCAGAAATAAATATATTTCTATTTCAATTATCTTTATCCTAAGAAATTGTTGCAATATGTAATTTGAAGTCCATGAAATGTTGCTCCCAGTTTGATTTCTTAAAATAGTGCTTTTGAGCCTTCAAATGAATTCTTATCCACCAAGATCCTATAACAAAGTATATCACCTTCGAGCCCAAAAAATGATAGAAAGCATAAATTTGTCTCATAAATCAACAAGTGTACACCATATATTTTGTTTTGGGTGAATCTGTCAAATTCATTCCAAAACCAAATCTATACATCACATAATTAGAGAGTAGTAGATAGTTAGGCTACCTTCAAGGAAGGGTTCATAACCATCTACCCCATTCCTCTAATGTGAGTAAAAAGGCCAATTACAAAGTAACCAAAACATAAATAGGGATCCTATACAATATTGCATGTTCTTAAATACTCTGTTTCAGTACGTCTGATCTTCTTTGGAAGGCATGACTTCACTCTCACATTTGTTTCACCTTTAATTTTGAGCATGATCTGCATGGGAGAAGATTGAACATTTTGAAACACTCTAGAGTTCCTTTATCTCCAAATATGATATGCCATTACAACTACAACCGCCCATAGAACATTCTTTCTAACCTTACTATGTTTAAATGAATGCATCATCACTTGTCCCCAATTCCTAACTCTTCTATATAAGAATCTTGTATCAATCCACTCCATAGCCTCTTTAAGTAACTCTCTTGACCATTCACAGTTAAAAAATAAATGGTTCATAGTTTCAATTTCAGAGTTGTAAAGCACACATGTAGTGGATTCAATCTGACATCCAAAGGACACCAGTCTATCTTTGTAAGCAATTTGTTCTTTATAATCAACCACATAATGAAAGAATGTTTAGGTATATTATACTTACCCCAAACAAAAGATGCTTGAGCAAGTTTAGTACCCTCACCTTGTAGCCACATATATCTTGTGGTTATTATATAGAGACCATTTGGTGATGCACACCAATTACCATTGCAGAAACCTCTCACAATTTTGCTTCTCAAATTCATTAGTTTCCTCCAATACCAGCTTACATCAGCAGGAGCATTATAGGTCCATAGGTTTCTCCCTTTCAGGTATACTCTGTTTACCCATTTCACCCATAAAGTATCCTCTTTCTTCTCAGGAGCCCATAACAGTTTAGCAATGGCAGCTTGATTCCACAATTTACAGTCTCTAAAGTTTAGGCCGTCATAATTTTTTGGAAAATAACATTGTTTCCAGGAAACAAGCACATTTGCTTTACCATTTTCTTTCTGGCCCATAGGAATTTGCAACAAATTTTCTCTACTTCCTTAACAACCTTGTGCGGTAATATGAAGATTTGAGACCAATAAGCATGCATAGATAATAGGACAGAGTTAACTAGCTAGCAACGTCCTGCATATGATAAATGTTTGGATGACCACATTTGCACCCAAGCAGGTTATTTTCTGTATGAGGCATTGACAATCATTTTCACTCCATCTTGTTGGAGTCAGTGGAACTTCTAAATATTTCATAGGGAAGGACCCCAAGCTAAAGCCAGTTATACCACAAATTTCGAGCCTAGTATTTGTAACACCTTATACTTAGACTCATTTTCCATGTATTAAACTATATTTAAGTCTATTATTACTTAATTAGAGACTTGATTATATAAAAGAACTTAAACCAATTTATTTCATTTCGGGTACCATTCCCTTGGTTAACTTTTTTTTACCCGGTGAATTTTGAAAATTTATAACTAAATCAAGAAAAATCATATTGACATGATCCAAGTCTCTAAATATAGCTTAAAAGATTCTATACATGGGAAAAAGGTTGAATAGAGAAATTACTTGGCCAACTTATACAGTAAATTCGTATTATATGCACTGTAGCAATGGTCATTTTTGAAAATTTCTGATTCTGACCATAACTTTGAAAAATCACTATAAATCACACACAACTCCAAATTGAGTGATCTTTGTGTCTATGGAAAGATACACATGTCTAGTTTTCATACATGTAAAACACTCATACATTGAACATATCGAGGTATGTACAACACTTCGAATTCCCAACCATATTCAGAAAAGTCTCTTGCATTCTTCCAACTTTCCAAAATACACACTCATATATACATAAATAGCCATAACTTGCCTTTATCTTACATGATACTCCATAAAAACCTAAAGGAACATATTAAAATGGAAGCATAGCATGATCATGTCCCATAAGGTTTTACATAACCTCTCATAGAATAGTATCAACTTAAGTATCATTATCTTGAATATTACTTTGTTTCTCCTTGCCTTTCCTTTCTTGGGTAATCTTACCATAACTTGAACCTAAAATTGGTTAGAAATTTGGAAAGGGGTGAGATTCAAAGAATCTCAGTAGCAACTACCATCATGCACATATATCATCATATATATTGCAAGTATTCATCTAAAAGCACATCAAGCATGCAATCAAATCATTTTGGCATAACCATTTTATAAAAATTTGGGCAGCACTTTCCCTTGTATTTGGACATATCCAGGGTCACATTACCCTTCAAACAATCCAACCAACAATGTCAAATCATCACAAGACAACATTCCAAACATTAAACACATCATTCAAAGCAAGCAACATCAATGACAATACATAAGCATAGATAGGTAAGTTAACTACCTTTGAGCTTTCCACTAATCTCCAAACTTTGCAAACCCTTTCCTTAATCTTTTCACACTCCTTTGGATCCTATAGCATCATAAAATAATGCCATTAACCACTAATTTCCCAATTTCATTTACAAAGTGCTCACTTGAACTAAAATTTGCACTTTGTTACCCATCATGCATTTCTTGTACAACATACTTGTTCTAACCTATTTTGGACCCAAAGAATCCATTTTTGAGGTCAAAAACTTAAAATTCCCTTCCTATAATGAACCCTAATTGGGCAGAAAATTATCATAAATTATAGAAAAATAACTAACCTATTAATTTGTAATCCAATGACATATTCTTGCACTTTATGACCTATATAACCCTTTTCATGGCTTAGTTTTCCATACCTTCATTTTCTCTCTCTACTCTTTCTCTAGGTAGAAACTTTCAGTGAGAAAATAGAGGAAAAATAACTATTAAAATACCTCAAAATTGCTAGGAGACACAAGAAAATGGTTGTAAGATAATACCTTGAAGTTTTGGGACAAATCTTGTGATTTTCTCTTCTCCCTTTTGCTCTCTCTCTCTCACGCTTTCCTAGCTTCTTTCTCCACTGAACCAGCATCTTTTTACGTGAGGAAGATGAAATGGTATGTTTTAAAATGATAATTATGTAATATAATCACTTAATTGACTTTTATATCTGTTTTCATTTACTTTTCTTTTAAAAAGCTTTTTGAAAAATTCCACATGTGTCCATAAGATGATTCAGACGTGGCTCACCTTACTTTTTAGCCAAAAATTACTTCAATAATTTTTATGGACCAAAATACCCTTTACCGATTAGATTTACCTGTATTGATTGGGTATTTTTACCAAAATTATCATTAAATTGGTATAGAATTATCCAACCATTACTTTTAGTCCAAAATCATTATCTAGACCCAAAATATATTTTAACAAGGTCCAATCATTGTCCTTGGATCAATACTGTCTTTTTTCTACAGTTTAAACTGACTTTTATCGGGTATAATATTAATCTTAAATCCTAATCACTCAATAAATATGATTTTGACCTTAATAAATTTCATACTATATTTCATTGGGTCTAACTCATTGAGAGCTTCATTTGACTATAATTTTTTATATTTACAAAAATGTTCTTGACCTGGGTCTAATTTATAATTTTTAAAACTTTTAGGTCATAAGTTGTAATTTGCCCCAAAATTCATAAACTCTCCTTCAAAATCTTCATGCGTCCCCCGACTTAAACTTTTTTATTATTATTATATCTTTTTTCTTTTTTCCTTTTTTCTTTTTTTTTTCCAGAGGTAAAATCATTATTTTCCATTTTTCCTTTCAATTGAGATAATTGACCTCTTTGCCCTATTTCATGCCAAATAATGTATACCCGTTTTTACAAATTCTTTATAGATTTCAAAATATTGAGCCTTGAATATCCATAAAAATTTCAGGATGTTACAGTATTCCCATCAACAGCCCCCATGAACAGTTGGGATTTACTAAAATTTTCAACCAAACCCGTGGCTTTTGAGAACTCAGAGAAAGCCTTCACTAAAACATTAACTGAGGCAGCATTTCCTTTACTAAACATCAGAAGCTTATCAGCAAAGCATAGGTTGATTAATTGCAAATCTTTGCATTGTGGGTGAAACTTAAATGTTCTAGCTTTTGCATACATGTGCAATAATCTAGTTAAATATTCCATCACCGAAACAAATAACATAGGAGAGATAGGATCACCCCGCCTCAATCCTCTTTTGCCTTTGAAATAGCTATGCGTTCCACCATTAACAGCTGTGGAGTATGCAGGGGTCTCAATACACATCTTTATCCACTTAACAAACTTTCCAAGAAACTTTAAATTATTGAGCAAGTCTATAATAAAACTCCATTCAATAGAGTCATAAACCTTCCTAAGATCAATCTTCATCAAACACCTAGAGGAGACATTCTTTCTCTTATACATTTTGATAAGATCTTGGCCAATAAGTATATATGGATAATAGATCTCCCTTGAATAAATGCCCCTTTGTTTTCATTAACTAGATTTGGCAGCACCAATTTCAATCTCTTACATAACATCTTAGACATACATTTATACAATGTATTGCAGCATGTAATAGGTCTCAAATTATTAGCAGAATTAGGCATATCAACTTTAGGAACTAAGGTTAAAATAACTATTTATCAGTTTAAGTGATGTACCTTGATTGAGGTTCTCCAGGATAGCTTCCGAGATATCATCACCTATGATGTCCCAAGTTGTTTTGAAAAATTCACTGTTGTAACCATTAGGCCCTGGGTTTTTGTCAGAATTGATTGAATACATTGCTTCTTTTACATCCTCCTTTGTGTATGACTCAAGCATTTTACACTGCTGTTCAATATTTAAAATGGGACCTTCCTTAATTGCTTTAGGCAAGATGGGCTCTTTGTCATTGGATACTCCTAATATATTCTGAAAATAGCCAATAAGGTGCTGATCCACCTCCTCAGGCTTGTGTATCCATTGACCTTCATTGTTTTGCAAGGCATAAATTCTATTTCATCTCACCCTAGCCTTTATTATCCCATGAAAGTATTTTGTGTTCAAATCCCACATTTTCAGCCAATTATCCTTAATTTTTTGTTTAAAGAAGCTTTTAGCTTTAGTGCAAGCTCTTATGAACTCTAAATGGGCTTTCTTTTCCTCTTCCTGTAGCCCAATATTTGAAAGGTTTTTTTGGAGTGCATCTTGGGCTTGTGATATGTTGCTTCTAGCTACTTCTACCTGCTCATGTATATTGGAAAAGTAGTTCTTGTTCAAACTACCCAGCTTAGGCTTTAATAATTTCGGCTTCCCCACCACTTGAACTAATTTTGGGCCATTGACTGGAATATTCCAATGTTCCCAAACTATCGTTTTGAATTGCTCTGTGGTCCACATGTTAAAAAATTTAAACTATTTTCTTTTATTCCGCCTGGAAGTTCCTAGAGTAACCAATATAGGAGAATGGTCTGAGATGCCTTCATTCATGAAAAGAGCCTCTGATTCAGCAAACTGGTCATACTACTTATCATTCACCAACGCTCTATCTATTTTAGAGAATATTCTCTCCATTCCCATTTGTCTATTTGTCCATGTAAACCGATTACCCCTCCCTTTCAGATCCTGCACCAAGCAAGCCTCCACAAATTCTCTGAAATCCCAAACTTCACTAATGCTAATAGGTGTGCCTCCCGTTCTGTCATCAAAATTCAAAACACTGTTAAAATCCCCAATGATTATCTATGCCTGTGTCATAGACGTAGCCCATATTTTAATTTGCTTCCACATATCTTTCCTCTCAGCTGTGGTATTATGTCCATATATGAAAGTGATGAAACATCTCTTATGCAAAGCCAAAACATTCACTTCATAGTGAATACATTTATCACTACTACCCACAACCTTTACATTAAACTCCTCTTCCTTCCAAAGAATCCAGATTCTCCCTCTTTCATCATGTGCAAGATTGATGAAGGATCCCCATCCGTGCCAAAATTTCTTATAACATGCCTCATATCCTTCTCTTTTAAGTTTAGTCTTAGCCAGCGCCATAAGACCAACATTATTGTTTTTACAAAATATTGACACCTGTTGAATCAAGAGTTTTGATGATTCCAAACCAACATCCAACAGCTTGGATTGAAGATATCAAAGAAGATCAAAGTGCTTCAAGTGAAGATTTTCTGAGTATTTGCTGCTAGATCTTTTGTAGGATCTTTAGTTTTAGTTGTGATTGGGTAAAAGATTTTGATTTGAGAAAAAGATGTTTTCAAACCTTAATTTTGTGTTAAATCTTGACTTATTTGAAAAACACCCACAAACAGACAAAGTTTGAAAGTTTAAACTTAACTGTCAAGTTGGAAATTCGAACTTTGCTTCAGGAAATTTGAATTTTGAGCTAAAACTGAATAAGTCTGAAGAGATGGCTCTCTGTCAGATGAATTTTGGTTGTTCAAAATTCGAATTTTCATCCAAGTCTGAAAGAAGCCTCTTAGTGACAGACGAACTTCGCATCTTCAAAATTCGAATTTCAGACAAAACACAACTTGAGAAAATAGAAGAAATTCGTCTGAAACAATGTTAAAGTTCATCTGAAATCAAGATAAAATTGAGTTTGAAAAATGCTCTCTGACAGACAAACTTTGACTTTTCAACATTCGAATTTTCATATAAGTCTGAAAGGAGCTTCTTTGAAACAGACGAACTTTGAGTCTTCAAAATTCGAATTTCAGACAAAACAAAACTTGAGAAAATAAAAGAAATTCGTCTGAAACCATGTCAAAGTTCATCTGAGATCAAGAATGATTTAAGTTTCAAAACTGCTCTCTGACAGACGAACTTTGAACATTAACGTTTGAATTTTAGAAGCTAAGTTCTTGAGTCTGTTGAAGTGAAACATTGACATATGAATGATAAGAACTTACAACATTTAAATGATGAAGTTAGTCTGAAAAGAGTCTCTCTGACAGACGAATTTCACCATTTCAAAATTCAAATTTTGAAGAAAGTGATCTACTGTGCCTCTTTGAACGTTCAATGGACAGACGAATTTTGAGCCTTCAAAATTTGAATTTCGAAGGTACTGTAGAAAATGGAAAACACTGTTCACACTTAACCGAAAAACTTTCTTCTTGAAAATTCGTATGTCACATTGTGAAAATGTTTTGTAAGTTTCAAAATTCGAATTTCACTTCATGAATAGACGAACTTCGTGCTGTAATGTTGAAAGCTTTAACCTTCGGTTCCTTCGAAATTCGTCTGTTGACCAACCAAAATTCGAATTTCAGTATGTCAGAAGCATTAAATGCGGTTGGTTAACGGATAGTTTTTCAGAGTAACCGTTGGATAACTTTCCCAACGGATAGATTTTGTCTCTAACGGACATTTAAGACCTTAAACTATAAATAGAACATCATTTGAAGTTGTGGGTAATGAATTTAACTTGTATATACCGAATTTCTGTCAAAACTTCTTCTCAAGAGCTTTTACCCTCTAGCTTCAATATCTGTACTTTAACCCTCATATCTACTGTATTCAAGAGAGTTATATCTTTGTAAACAATCTACTCTTCATCTGGAAGATAGATTTACTTGTGAGGGGAAATCACAAGGGGATTAGAAAGCACACTGTGAAAGTGCTTAGAGTGTTTGAGAGAGCTCAAGAAACAGAGCATACTCGTGTACTGTGGCATTAGCAAGAAGCCCGTTGAATTCTTGCTGTATAGTGGATAAATCTCAAGAGTTGTCTTGGGAACTGAACGTAGGTCAAGTGGATAGACCGAACCAGGATAAATCACTGAGTCTTTTTCTCCTTACCTTCACCTTTTAGCTTGCTCTGTTTTATACGTTGTTTACATTATACTGTGCTATCTTCACCCATTTCACTTTGTGCAGAAAAACTTCAATCTTCCTAATTCACCCCCCTCTTGGGAAGTCAGCCTTGCTAACAAGTGGTATCAGAGCCCGGATTCCCATTCAAAGGATTTTACAGTCCGGGAACAAAGATGGCTCGCTTTGGAAAGAGTATACTTCCTGAAGGGAATAACACTAACAGACCACCAGGCTTCAGTGGAGAGCATTATGGGTACTGGAAGATAAGGATGTAGATCTACCTACAATCAATTGATCTTGACATCTGCTCAGTCATTGAAAAAGGAGATTTTGTCCCAATGGCTCTAACTGAAGATGGAAGACACAAAGAGAAGCTGGAAGCAGAGTGGAATGATGAAGACAGAAGGAGAGTCCTACTGAATTTCAAAGCAAAGCATTGTTTAGTCAGTGCCCTGAACCAGGACGAATTCTACAGAGTCTCACAATGCTCCACTGCAAAAGGAATGTAGGATACTCTGCAGATTGCACATGAAGGAACAACTGGGGTCAGGGAAAACAGACTGAACACATGCATTGGAGAGTATGAAAGCTTCAGAATGGCTGAAGGAGAAACTGTAAAGGAGCTCCAAAAGAGGTTTACTCTCATTGTGAATCAGCTGAAGAGCCTGGGAAAAGAATACAATCAATCTGAGAAAGTAAGAAAGATACTCAGAGCTCTTCCTCTGGAATGGCAGCCCAAGGTGACAGCAATAGAGGAAGCCAGAGAAGAATCAATGGCCTCTGTCACAGCTCTCTTTGGCAGCCTTGAGGAATATGAAGGAAAAATCAAAGCTCTCAAGGAAGCTGGGCTGGACAGAAAGAAGAAAGGCCTTGCCCTCAAAGCTGCTGATGAAAAGGAAGAAGAATCTGACAAAGGAGATGAGCTGGATGAAGAAACTCTGGCTATGATGGTCAGAAAATTTGGAAGATTCTACAACAAGAAGAAGAACAGGAAATTCTTCAAGAAGGGAGCTGCTGGAGAAAGCAAGAAAGAAACAAAAGAACCTGTGACTTGCTATGAGTGCAAGAAGCAGGGACATATAAAGTGGGACTGCCCCCAATTCCTCAAGAAGCAAGAAAAAGAAAAGAAAGTTGCTGACAAAGGGAAGAAGAAGAAAGCCTACATTTCATCTATATGGGGCAACAACTTAGATGAGGAAGAAGAAGATGAGGATGAGATTGCCAACATTTGTCTGATGGCACTTGCTTCTGAAGAAGCCACACCCTCATGCAGCAGTGATCAGGAAGAAGAGGTATATGAATCTGAACCTTCCTATTCTAAGTTACTTGATGCATTTCATGAGCTTCATGATGAATTCATTAAAGTTGCTAAAGAACTGAAATTGGCAAAGAAAAAGATAAATAAGCTGGAATCTCAAAGCATAGTTTCTGAAATTGCCTCTTTACCTACTACTGAATCTGTTTGCTGTACTTCATGCACTAAACTTAAGCAAACTAATGATTATTTAGTTAAAAGCATGTCTAGGCTCACTAGAGGTAAAGATATGTTGTTTGCCTTGATGGGGAGCTAAAGAATATCACAAGAAAAAGCTGGTCTTGGCTATGATCCATGTGCTGTCAAGGAAAAGATTAGGATGAAAAACCAGAATGCATACATGAGACACTTTGTGCATGCTGAGAGTAACAGAAAGAAAGATCATATGCCATCTTGCATTGAAACATATAATCAACCAAAGCATGCAAGACAAAAGTATTATCTGCATTGTTTTCTTCCTGCCACTCAATCTAGCAGTCCCTTCATTACTTGTCATTTCTGTAACAAAAAGGGACATATTTCCAGTTCTTGTACATTGAAGAAAAATGAGCTTAGCAGGAAAGTTGAATGGGTTCCCAAAGTTGCATCTGCATCTAGGGAAAAATCTACTGACCAAAAAGGACCCAAGCAAATTTGGGTACCTAAAAAGAAAACATAAACATTGTTTTGCAGGTCTGTCTCAAAGCTAAAAAGAACAACAAATGGTATATGGACAGTGTCTGCTCAAGCCACATGACTGGAGATAAGGAGAAGTTCATCACCCTTAGAGACAAGAAAGGAGGAAAGGTGACCTTTGGAGGTGATCAATATGGCAAAATCGTTGGCATTGGCATTGTGGGGAAAAATCCAGAAACATCCATTGAAGAGGTGCTGTTTGTAATTGGCCTCAACCACAATTTGCTAAGCGTAAGTCAGACCTGTGACAGAGGAAACTGGGTGCTGTTTGACTCAAAGTTTTGCCTGGTCATCAGAAAAAGTGATCACAAAGTAATCATCAAAGCTCAAAGGGGTGGTAACTGTTATACTATTGACCTTGATGAACTTCCTCCCTTGGATTCTGTATGTTTAATTAGTCAGGATAATGATAGTTGGTTATGGCATAGGAGATTAGCTCATGTTAACATGAATCAATTGTCTAAACTGATCAAGAATGAGCTAGTAACTGGCCTGCCAAAAATATCTTTTGAAAAGGACAAAGAATGTGATGCATGCATAAGAGGGAAGCAAAATAAATCATCTTTTAAATCTAAAAATGTAGTTACCACAACAAGACCACTTGAATTGCTGCATATGGACTTAATTGGACCTTCTAGGGTAAAGAGTCTAGGTGGTAATCTGTATGTACTTGTAATTGTAGATGACCATTCTAGATTTACTTGGACATTATTTCTTTCCTCTAAAAGTGATACATTTGATGCATTTGTAACCTTAGCTAAGAAAGTACAAAATGAGAAAGGTATTTTTATTGTGTCAATCAGGTCAGACCATGGAGGAGAGTTTGAAAATGCATACTTCCTGGAGTACTGCAATGAGCATGGGATTGACCACAACTTCTCAGCTCCAAGGACTCCTCAACAGAATGGGGTAGTAGAGAGGAAGAATAGAACCATTAGAGAGATGGCCAGAGCTATGCTGAATGAGAAGGAACTTTCTCAAGTGTTTTGGGCTGATGCAGTAAATACAGCAAGCTACATCATAAATAGAGCCTACATCAGACCAATCCTTGGGAAGACTCCATACGAGCTTTACAAGGGAAGAAAGCCAAATTTGTCCCATCTCCATGTGTTCGGATGCAAATGCTTTATTCACAATAATGGGAAAGAAAATCTGGGTAAGTTTGATGCCAAATCCGATGAAGGTATATTTCTGGGCTATTCTAGTAGGAGTAAGGTATATAGAGTTTATAATAAAAAATCAAGAGTGGTAGAGGAATCTGTGCATGTGGTTTTCATTGAAAATGAAATTGTTTCAAAACATGTTACCAATGAGGATGATCTTGCTTTTAACTTTGAAAAACTGGGCATTTCTGATAAAAGTAAAACTGAACCTCCAAAGATATCTGAATCTGTTAACACAGAGGAAGATATCCAGGAGCAAGAGTTTGATGAAGAAATTAATGAAGAAACATCTCAAGAACTCCCTAGAGCTTAGAGATATCAAAGGAATCATCCTGTTAATCAAGTAATAGAAAATGTTCAAGAGAGAGTCAAAACCAGAAAACAATTAAGGGATCAAATGCTTAACTGCGCTTTCATTTCTTAAATTGAACCTAAATGTGCTGAAGAAGCCTTAACTGATGATTACTGGATTTTAGCTATGCAAGATGAACTAAATCGGTTTGAAAGAAATCATGTTTGAGATTTAGTGCCTAGGCCCAAAAATCATCCTGTCATTGGTACCAAATGAGTTTTTAGAAATAAACTTGATGAATCTGGAACAATAATAAGAAACAAGGCTAGATTGGTTGCTAAAGGGTATAATCAGGAAGAAGGTATTGATTTTGAAGAAACCTTTGCACCAGTAGCTAGATTAGAAGCTATAAGAATACTGCTGGCATATGCATGCATGAAAAACATTTTGTTGTATCAAATGGATGTAAAGAGTGCCTTTCTAAATGGTTATATCATGGAAGATGTTTATGTAGATCAACCTCCAGGTTTTGAGGATTCTACAAAACCAAACCATGTTTATAAACTGAAGAAAACTCTCTATGGTTTAAAACAAGCCCCTAGAGCATGGTATGAGAGACTGAGCAATTTTCTAATTGAAAAGGGGTTCAATAGAGGCAAAGTTGACACAACTTTATTCACTAAGAAAGAAAATAAAGATTTACTAATTGTTCAAATCTATGTTGATGATATTATTTTCGGTGCTACTAATGAAACTCTTTGCAAGAAATTTTCTGAGTTAATGCAGGAAGAATTCGAGATGTCCATGATGGGTGAACTTAACTTCTTCCTTGGACTGCAAATCAGACAGCTTGATGATGGTATCTTTCTCAGTCAATCCAAGTATCTAAAGGAGCTGCTAAAGAAGTTTGGAATGGAGAATGCCAAGCCAATGGGAACACCTATGGCTACTACAACCAAACTGGACATGGATGAGAATGGGAAGATGTTTGACATTACTCAGTACAGGAGAATGATTGGATCCCTGCTGTACTTAACAGCCAGCAGACCTAACATTATGTTCAGTGTCTGTATGTGTGCCAGGTTCCAATCATGTCCCAAGGAAACCCATGCAACAACTGTGAAGAGAATTTTCAGATATCTTATTGGAACATCACAGATGGGTCTCTGGTATCCAAAGGGCAATGGAGAAGATCTCAAAGGATACACTGATGCTAATTTTGCAGGATCCAAAACTGACAAAAAAAGCACAAGTGGAACTTGTCAGTTTCTTGGAGGATCCCTGGTTTCATGGTTCAGCAAAAAGCAAAACAGTGTGGCCCTATCCACTACAGAAGCTGAGTATGTTGCAGCTGGAAGCTGTTGTGCCTAAGTCATCTGGATGAAGCAGCAGCTTGAAGATCTTGAGGTTAAAATGAAAGAGATACCAATCATGTGTGACAACCAAAGTGCCATAAATATCACCAAGAATCCTGTCATGCATTCAAGGACTAAACACATTGAAGTTAGGCACCACTTCATAAGGGATCACGTTCTGAAAGGAGAAGTTAAACTGGAGTACATCCCAACAGAGAATCAAGTTGCTGATATACTTACAAAGTCTCTATCAGAAGATAAGCATTGCAAAATAAGAAGAGAACTGGGTATGGTAAATCCCAGTGAACGGTAAGTTATTCTCTTGCAATCTTGTTTTCAAAGATTTCAACCTTAAGATTAATTCTAACTTTAGCATCGGAGTATGTTTAATTTAAGCTGCAGGTGCTCCTCACAAGATTCAATGGCAATAAACTTGAAGATTGGAGCACATCAGAATGGAGCAACCAGAAAGTGAAGTAAATGATGAAAATTCTGAGTTCTGGATCCATTCCGTAAGTTTCAATAAGATGAAATTCGTATTTTAATGAGTGTTAGACGTATTTTGCCTCATAAACCGTGTTTTTGAAGTAGTCAACATGGTCAACATTTGAATTTTTGTTGACCAACAGACGAACTTCGGCCTATTAGCCTTGGAACAGTTCTCGGTGATGCCTCGAAATTTGTCTGTTGGATCTTTGAAATTCGAATTTTCAAAAACAAAAATCTCAAAGTTATGTTTGTCCATCACTGTTGTACGAATTATCACTTTTTGAAATGCGAATGTTGGACAACCTTTACAAAAGTTGAAAAATGCGAATTTTCAGATCAAAATTCATCTGTTGAATCATGTTCTTCATGTTGAATGCTTGAAAGATGAAGTTCTGCATGCTTAATTCGTCTGTTGATTGTTGTTTTGTTTGTTGCCTACTGTTTGCTCATCAACATTCGAACTTTGAGGAACAAAATTCGTCTGTTGTGTTTGTATTACTTGTTCCAAGCCACTGTCAGACGAACTTTCAGGATGAAAATTCGTCTGTTAGTAAGCTTTGCTGAACGGTTTAACTTGTAACTGCCCGAAGTTCGAATTTTGACCCCTCAAAATTCGTCTGTCAGATGGTTACATACGTTAAATCCGACGGTTTTCCAATGAACAGACGCAACCCTATTTGTAACTCCTCTGAGTCTGTTCTGATCCTCTCTTCAATCCTCTTAACTTCTGTCCAAAAATCGTCATTCTTCACCGTTTAAACTTCCATTCGCATCCTATAAACCAAATCTAAGCCACATTCAGCATCATTCAACATGGAAATGGCGAGAGTGAAGAATCTTGGTGCAAGACAAGCTGAAACTCGGCCAAAGAGAACGGTCAAATCTCAATATGCTACAAAGGAATGAGAGAAATCCAAGAGAAAGGCTGAACCCAGTAAAGCTACCCCTTCCAAATGCCAGAAACCTTCATCCAAAGTAGAATCTCAGAAAGCAGGACCTTCCTCACCAAAAACTGCAGAACCTTCGGTTCCAGTTCCTTCTGTCCCTGCTGTTGCTTCTTCTGCTTCTTCCAGTACTGAATCTGGAGAGTATGAAATGACTACACTGCCACTGTGGAGCACTCCTGAGATTCAAGAAGAGTACTCTACCAAGTTTTCCAACAAAAAAGTAATCAAGCCTCACTGTGTAAATGTGGAACAATTTCTGATATCCAACAACTTTGATGCTGCAATATGGTTGATAAGATATAGAAATCTATTGGAAATTGCTGAAAAATATGATGATGAGGTAGTGAAAACTTGGTATGCCTCTCTTCAATAAAACAGCAAGAAAATGAAATGGGAGGTCAACTTGAGATCAAGGACCATTTGGCTTGCTGATGAAACCTTCAATGAGGTGCTGGAAATCCTAGGGCAAGATGGGCTGAAAGTTGACATCACAGCCTCTGGGTATATGGATGAGGCAAGCACAGCTGATGAAGAAGGTGGATCCTTTCTGAACTACAAGGAGAGTACCATCTTGGACACCCTATTCAGGAGAAGGGAGAACAGGCCAACAATAAATCTGTTGAAGCCCACAGACCTAAGTGTACAAGTGAGAATCCTGCACTACATAGTGTCCAGGATCATTTTCAACAAGGGTAGCAGCTTTAATTTGATAACAAGGGCAGAGGCTCATGTGATGACTGCTATCATACATGGGAAGCTGATTAATTTGGGTCATATCATCCTCCAGTGAATGATAAAGGCAAGGGATCAGAGGAAGGATTCCACACTCCCCTATGCAGCAATCATTTCAAGGATCCTGCAGTATGCTAGGATTCAACACATTGAAAAAGGGAAAGGGAAACTCACAAAGGCATTCAAAGAAGAGGAACTGCAAAGGATGGGTATTGAAAGAGATGAAGGCAGAGGGTTGGAAAGGGAGCAGGGAAATCTGAAGATTTGTTCTTTGCTGCTGATGCTACCCTCCAACAAGAAGGCACTTCTGAGGCCCCTGGCAGATCTGTACCTCAGCCTTCTCAGCCAATTCCATCTTCCTCCAGGCCTACTCACCCTCCTTTCACTCCCTCTTCACAGGCCAAGCCAACCAAGATCACTGAGTTTTTTGACAGTTTGTCAATACTCATTCTCAGCATTAGGGATGAGCAAAATGCCAAATTTGCTCATCTACAAGATCAAATCCATCAGTTGGCTGTGAACATGAAGGTGGTGGCTGATGCTTATGAAGTAATAAGAAATGCAATTCCTACCACTTCAGCTCCACCTCAGCCTGGTATCCCTAAGCCTACTCTGTCTCTAACTCCTGAGCCTCCAAGCCCTTCAAGATTGCCTCCTCTGACCATGATGTTGATACAGTTGGTGCTGGTGCAATGAGGACACCTAGTCCTGGTCCACCCCTGGACTATGGATTGGAAGAAGAAGGACTTCAGCAGACAAGCCCTCTTAAGCCCATGCAAGAAGATGCTCCGGATTCAATTCTGTCCATTCAAGAATCAGAGCAAGTTGAAAGACTGGTTGCAGCCATTTCAACCTCTTCTATGCCAGGAGAAGCAAGCAATGAGGAAAGGAGCATTGTACCTGTTGTTGATTATCTTGCCATTGCTCACAATGCTCTGCTGCAAGCTCAAAGGAGAAGACTGGAAGAAATGTTTGCTCCTGCTGAACCAGCCTCTCATCCTCTTGCTGCTTATGGGCTATCAGAGGAACAGAGAGCTCGACTAGCTCTGTCCAGGTAGGAAATGCAAGAGCTGCTTGAGGTCTCTGATGATGATGGTGATGAAGAACCTAGCCCTGAGCCTGCTGAGCCCCCTGCACCAGTTCAGCCAGAAATTCCTTTTGCTCCTGTCCCTCTTCGTGCTGTTCCTCTTACTCAGATTCCTCCTCTAATGGACTTTGTTGGGCTTTCTGATGATGCCAAAAAGGGGGAGAAGTTAAAGCAAACTGGGACCAAGCAAGTTGGAAAATCTGCTGAGACATCTAGAAGAGGAAAGACATACAGCAAGAAGTCTAAGCCAAAGAAGAAGTGATGATTTTAGATCTTAGGCTGAATCTTCTTGTTGTATCTTGTTTTAGTTGTATCTTGTTTGATTGTATTTGTTTGATGTTTTGAGAACTGTTCTTAAATTAAAATATGTATTGCAACAATTTGATTAAATGTATTATGTTCTTGGTTGCAATGTTTTGGGCTTTGAATCTCTTCACTTAATCTGTTGAAAATGATATCTTATGAACTGTAATGCATATGTTGAGGGGGAGCTTGTGAAAGCAAACCCAAGTACTAATCCAGTTTGTGAGTTGTTTTGTCATCATCAAAAAGGGGGAGAATGTTGAATCAAGAGTTTTGATGATTCCAAACTAACATCCAACAGCTTGGATTGAAGATATCAAAGAAGATCAAAGTGCTTCAAGTAAAGATTTTCTGAGTATTTGCTGCTAGATCTTTTGTAGGATCTTTAGTTTTAGTTGTGATTGGGTAAAAGATTTTGATTTGAGAAAAAGATGTTTTCAAACCTTAATTTTGTGTTAAATCTTGACTTATTTGAAAAATACCCACAAACAGACGAAGTTTGAAAGTTTAAACTTAACTGTCAAGTTGGAAATTCGAACTTTGCTTCAGGAAATTCGAATTTCGAGATAAAACTGAATAAGTCTGAAGAGATGGCTCTCTGTCAGACGAATTTTGGTTGTTCAAAATTTGAATTTTCATCCAAGTCTGAAAGAAGCCTCTTAGTGACAGACGAACTTCGCATCTTCAAAATTCAAATTTCAGACAAAACACAACTTGAGAAAATAGAAGAAATTCGTCTGAAACAATGTTAAAGTTCATCTGAAATCAAGATAAAATTGAGTTTGAAAAATGCTCTCTGACAGACGAACTTTGACTTTTCAACATTCGAATTTTCATATAAGTCTGAAAGGAGCTTTTTTGAAACAGACGAACTTTGAGTCTTCAAAATTCGAATTTCAGACAAAACAAAACTTGAGAAAATAAAAGAAATTCGTCTGAAACCATGTCAAAGTTCATCTGAGATCAAGAATGATTTAAGTTTCAAAACTGCTCTCTGACAGACGAACTTTGAACATTAACGTTCGAATTTAAGAAGCTAAATTCTTGAGTTTGTTGAAGTGAAACATTGACATACGAATGATAAGAACTTACAACATTCGAATGATGAAGTTAGTCTGAAAAGAGTCTCTCTGACAGACGAATTTCACCCTTTCAAAATTCAAATTTTGAAGAAAGTGATCTACTGTGCCTCTTTGAACGTTCAATGGACAGACGAATTTTGAGCCTTCAAAATTCGAATTTCGAAGGCACTATAGAAAATTGAAAACACTGTTCACACTTAACCGAAAAACTTTCTTCTTGAAAATTCGTATGTCACATTGTGAAAATGTTTTGTAAGTTTCAAAATTCGAATTTCACTTCATGAACAGACGAACTTCGTGCTGTAACGTTGAAAGCTTTAACCTTCGGTTCCTTCGAAATTCATCTGTTGACCAACCAAAATTCGAATTTCAGTATGTCAGAAGCATTAAATGCGGTTGGTTAACGGATAGTTTTTCAGAGTAACCGTTGGATAACTTTCCCAACGGATAGATTTTGTCTCTAACGGACATTTAAGACCTTAAACTATAAATAGAACATCATTTGAAGTTGTGGGTAACGAATCTAACTTGTATATACCGAATTTCTGTCAAAACTTCTTCTCAAGAGCTTTTACCCTCTAGCTTCAATATCTGTACTTTAACCCTCATATCTACTGTATTCAAGAGAGTTATATCTTTGTAAACAATCTACTCTTCATCTGGAAGATAGATTTACTTGTGAGGGGAAATCACAAAGGGATTAGGAAGCACACTGTGAAAGTGCTTAGAGTGTCTGAGAGAGCTCAAGAAACAGAGCATACTCGTGTACTGTGGCATTAGCAAGAAGCCCGTTGAATTCTTGCTGTATAGTGGATAAATCTCAAGAGTTGTCTTGGGGACTGGACGTAGGTCAAGTGGATAGACCGAACCAGGATAAATCACTGAGTCTTTTTCTCCTTGCCTTCACCTTTTAGCTTGCTCTGTTTTATACGTTGTTTACATTATACTGTGCTATCTTCACCCATTTCACTTTGTGCAGAAAAACTTCAATCTTCCCAATTCACCCCCCTCTTGGGAAGTCAGCCTTGCTAACAACACCTCTCTTTGCTTGTTAGGGGCATTAAGTCCCCTAATGTTCCACATTGCAATACTTTTATCCATAACCCCCTTCCAAGGTCTTGCTTATACTAGGACTATGACCTGTCACACCATAATTCTCCATCCTTGTCTGCCTTTCAATCTGCTATCCACAATCCCTATCTTCATCCTCTATGTTGTCTTCTATTGCTTTTCATCTTATTCCATATGAATTAGGCTTCTTCCTTATAACTTTTTGCCATTCCCCACTTGTTTTAGCCGCTTTTTCCTTGACTTGTTTTACTACAGTCAAGGCATTATTTGCAGTACCTCTCACAGTATTTTGAGGTTCAATACTTTGAGGATTTTGATAGCCTTCCTTAGTGCTTTTAGATACCCAGACCCGATTAATCTTCTTCCTTCTGCATTCTTCTTTAGTGTGGCCATATTCATTGCAATCAAGACACTTGATTGGCCTCCATTCACACTTAATCGGCTGTTGAATGACCTGCCCCACTTTATTCTCAAAGCTTATATTTGACAGTAATTCTCCATTAATTTCTATCTCTATCAGAACTCTTGCAAATTGTACTCTTTCCTTATTTGTAGTCATCTGATCCACTGATAGTGGTGTGCCCAAAAGGCTAGCAATCTTGCTTAAAGATGAGACATGCTAGTATTTAAGGTCTAAATATGGGAACTGGACCCATATTAGAACAGTAATAGCCTCTTTTTGCACATTTTGTAATTCCATGGACCAAGGCTTAACTATGATTGGTCTTTTATCAAAATGAAATATTCCATTTTTTAAAATTTCCTCCTTGGCCTCAGCATTTTCAACTTTACTAGAAATAAACCATTTTTCAACAACAACATTTTCCCAACCCCATGCTTCCCCCAGATACGTCTGATAAACCCATTCATAATTGGAAATGGAGGATTGGCCCCCAGCACATAGCACACTACAGCATCTTTTCAATATTCTAATTCAGGTTTCACATCCTCCATAGTAATTTTGGCTATTTTGCAATTTCCAGCGTTCATAGGTTCATAATAGCTAAGCTTACTCCCAATATTCCTCAGTTTTGATGAATCAAATTTGGCCCAGATAGAGTTAAGAGGACTTGGATTTACCTTTACATGCTCCTGGATCTCGTCTTCAATAGATCTATTAGTCTCGTTTTGCATCTGAAGCTACTGGTCTAACTTTGCTTTTACTCTCAGTTTGTGCTACACCGAGCTAAGCCCAGGGATTACACCTAGTCGTTCCTTAATCTCGTCCATTTTCCCTTCAATAGCCTTACTAATAAAGCTAAAATTCTGCCCCTTGGTGGATTTGGGAGTTTCCTTTTCATGAGCTACTGTTACCCTAGCCCCAAATCAACCTTCTCCATCCTCGCACCTAACTCACTTGCTTCCAGATTGGCACCCAGACCAGTATCACTACATTGCCCAGCAGCATCCAATCTTGCTCCTCGCTTCTTTCTCCTTGCCATGGCGAGTTATGACAGCCTGATAGCAGACTAGCGTCGAGAGGAAGAGTCGCGAGAGACTAGTTTACCTTTACACCATATATTTTCCAAGTTAGGAAAATTTTCCACGTTTGGCACACAAAATAATCCAACAATGACCACACAAATAGAGTAAGAAGTGATTAATAGAAAAAAGTTCTTCTTACTAGTCTTAGACACAATCATGCTCAACTAGGAATAACCATCAAGAGTCAAAGAAAAAGCATACATATTTTTAGTGTGCGTAATACTCAACTCAATTGTCAATTTAATAACCAAACCATCATGAGTTATTAAATAAATTAAAATAAAAATGAAAACAGGGAGATACACTAAATTTAGATTCAGTCTATTGACCAAAGACCGAACAATATTTAATTATTTAAATAATCATAAAACCATAATATCTGATATAAATGTTCTTTATTTAAATATTATAAAAATAATTAATTAAATAAGAAAATATCTAACATTATGGTGATCCCTAGATATTTGTTTGAACATTTGAATCATTCAAGTTTGATCTAGACATATTATATTTTATTATTTTTTTAACAAATAATTATTTTTTAAAAGCATTAATTGAAAAACTATCAATTGGATTGGGCCGGGCTTAAAGCCAATTGCCAATAGTAACATCAGTTAGCCTCATCTCCTTTAATCAACATTATGAGGATGTGTACTTTTTTTTTTTTAAATTCAATTAATTTTTTTTTTGAATTCAACGTCCCTCTGAACCTAAAACCTTAAGATGCTCAAATGTTAATGTTACTAATTCATTTGAAATCCTTCAAGAGTTAAATTACGGTCTACATAAACAAGGAAAAAGAAGTTCTCAAATTTTAGTGGTAGGGTGCCTCCATTAGCTAATTAGGTCAAAGGGGTGGAGTTCCAGATATTTGTCATTTTTCCTCAATTTTCTACAAATTAACGAAATGTTATGATGTGGAGTGGACTTCATGATTTTTTAAGCAAAATTTTATGACTGCTTTCATTTTCATTTACCAAAAAGAAAAAAGCTAAAATATGAATTAATTATTTTATGTCTGAATCAAGTCGGAGTGTACTTTTATTACTTCAGTCCTTGGGACGTTATGATTTCTTATGGACGAGTTGCTGGTCTTCTCGTTTGTAATGTCTAGGTGTGAATGTGAAATGTGAGCTTAAATGAATTAATATTGAGTTTACCTGTTGCCACTTGTAAAAAGAAAATTTTGATTTCTTTATTGCCACATGTAGAAAGAACATTATTTGTGGTGAATATTTAAAAGATAGACTCCACACGATCAATTGTGATTTTACCATGTGGCTAGTTTTCATGCGCTAGATCAATTGAATGGTTGTATTTTCTTGATTGTAATTACAGTTAATTAAGAGCCTCTTCCACGAATTAGGATCTCTTCATATTTTCTCATCATGTCCCTGTGAATATGTAATCTCATTCATTGATTGTGATTAAATGATTGAAAAAATAGCTTATAAATAGATAATATATTTGACTTAATTATTTGCACTTATTATTATGAGTATAATTTTCTTAAAAAAAATAATTAATACTTATTTATGATTATTATTAAAATGAATAATATATTTTGTTTAAAATAATAACCAATAATCTTTATCATTTAAATTAAAATCAATGGATGTGATTGTGTATTGAGAAGGGTATGGAGAGAAAGTATGGAAATAATTCAAATCTTTCTTTCACATGTTATTGGTAAAACAATGTTGCTATTATGGAAAACAAAATAAATTAAAAAATGAAAAAAAACCTCTTCATTTGAAGATTTTGTCATGGGTGCCAAGCCGCCATGGAGAAAAAGTTTGTGAATAAACTGAAAATGAAAGTTGATCCTGAAAAATAGAAAAGTATTTAGCTAGTTATAAACTAATAATCAATAATATATATGTAAATATATACAATAAAATTTATAATTAGTTATATTGTTTTCAAGTCATCGATTGTGTGACTTGTTTTTTTTAGTTTCCCTATTATGTATGAAAAATATGTCTTGTTTTTACATAATAAACTTATAGGTTATTTGGTCTAGAAACTAGGGATGTAAATAGGTTAGGTCGGGTTTCAAGTCAGATCAGATTTTTAGAAAATTTAGACTTGAATTTGAAATGAAGTCTTATATAGGCTAATAGATCAAGTTCAGATTTTAGATATATAATGTAGGTCTAATTTATTTAATTAAAGTTTAGCATAACCTAACCTATTTTTACTCTTCTAAGGATGGAGTTTAGTCATCATATTGATCAAATTTGCGCGCGTGTGAGAGCAAATGAGCACATTCTTCCACTTGGATACCGTGCAGAATTATTTGCTTTTCCTATTTTTGATTGGTAATATATACTATATATTTGCAAGGCATGCGTCTTTTCGTTTCAAACTGCTATTAGAGCATTTGTTGCGTGACTGGACCTACCCTTAGTGCCTCACAATCTTGAACACTTTCTGACAGTTTGCCAACCAGGATTCGCCACAACTCCACGTGCTGTCACGAACCACTGTCCAATAGTATCATCATAGTTGTCAAGCTTCCATGCATTGGACTACTGTAGACAATCTGATGCAGAATTGAACTCGATGTTCATATCAATGAAGATGCCCATGACACCTTTCTTGGGGTTAACAGGGGAAGGAATTACATATTAATTATCACTTTCACCAATGCTTCCCTGGCTGCTTCTAGCAGTGGCTTTGTGGTTTCTGACGGGAGATGAAGAGAATTGAGCATGAATTTATAGTTAAAGCGCAGTCGCAATCCATGGACTTACATGCAATGATTGTCAAGGATTTCGACTCAAGCGATTTAGGTAGGATGGATAAAGTCTTCTTTCATATCAAGTTGCACGCTTCAGAAGTCTTAGCATTTCGCTCACGCAGGGTCGCATCTTTCTTGCCTAACTGTATACGTATGACTCCTAACTCTTTTTTTTAGAGGAATATGCTAAGTGCTAACTTTCGTTATCTTCGTGAGAGGCCCACAGAACATATAATTATATGGGTAATCATATAATATTTTTTATTTCATTCGCTATCCACGGAGGATGAAGTCAAAGAATCATCAATACTGAAGTGTCGATTCTGAATTTCGGTGGGAGTTTTTCTTTTTTTCTTTTTAGTAAAAAAGAGGATGATTTTTTACTTGAGATTCTTTTGAAAAGATGATGTTCGCTACTTGCAAAAGTAGTTAGGAGATAATATTAATTATATGTTTAGTGAAATTCATTTCAATTCATGCCTAACAAGTGAACGAAAATGGTGACAATTTAGCACTAAATTTGAAACTCCCAAAGTTGCCCCAACATTATTTTCGCACTTATTCATTGTAATTAATTTTTTTTATAGTTCAACAATAATAACAATAATCTTATCCCATAATGTAAGGTTATTTGCATTGATCATACGAAGATATCAGGCTCCGTATAAAATCATCTTTTTAAATAAGTCATTTAATTATAAAAAATTTCCACTTTATAACCTTTTTAATTGTCATTCTTAGTTCCTCTCTACCTTCTTTTATAGGGCTAAGCATATGATAACACATATTTCATTAATATTCTGCCCCCATTTTTTGCTTTTACTGACCTTTTAAAACTCAACATTTACCATCAATATATCATTATTGGTCTTATAGTAACTTGATAAACTTTCCTTCTAATTGGTAAATATTTTATGGTCACATTTTTTTCCACTTTAATGATCCAATTTGTATTTGATAATTACTGATATGAAATTGATTAGCCATGATATGGTGAAATAGGCATTCCCTACACACCTCTATAGATACGCAAAGGGTCCAATCTGGCCATAAAATGATTAGGCTAGTTGATTAAACTTATTTTGAGTGAACGTTATCTCTAATAAAGAAAAAGAAATAAAAAATAATTTAAATAATTAATCAAAACATTGTAGAATTGGACATTGAAATACTAAAAATTATTATTTCAAATAATCATCAATACAAATAAGAGGGTGAAAGTGGCACTGTTCATATGAAGCCATGGAAGCTTCACACTAACTAACTAGAGTTTTGCCAAATATAAGAGGTACAAAATCTAATTAGTTCACTATTATTTTTTTTTGGGGGTTTCACCATAAAGCCACGAACTCAAGTGACATTTATTTTGTGATCTTTATTGAAATGCAAAGTCCAATTGAACTTTCAACAATGATTAAAATCTCATGTCTCAGCAGCCGCAAAATTCAGTTACATGAATTTACTTAAAAGAAAAATATATTAAGAAAAAAAACTTGCTTATTTATTTATTTCTTTATTTGACAGAAGACAGGGAATCCTATACTTAGAGGCAACCTTGTCAGTATAAGCAAGGAACTAATTGTCCCGTTAAGGACAACAGTACATCTACATTAATATTCTTAATTATTCATTATCACTTCTCCATTGAAAGGAGTTTCAAGCTCGTTGAAATTGAAGTTTGAGAGGCGCATCGCTCAGAGCAAGACGCATGTTTCCATTGTTATCCTGGTACAACCCAATACTCTTACATTCAACGTTGCAATTGTTGCACACATCAGGACAGTAAGCCAGCCTGTAGGCATCTAAATACTTCTCAATCTTAAACCAATTCCTCACAGTGCGCCGACCTGGGTTTCCCCTTGCACCACCAGTTGTTATGAACCACTGTCCAGCGGAATAATCATAGTTGTCAAGCTTCCACACATTGGTTTGAGGACAGTCAGTTTCAGCAGAGAACTCAACGTTCAAGTCAGTAGAGACATGAACGACACCTATGTTAGTATTAAAAGGGGTGAACGACAATGGCCGGCCTTGATAGCCCTCCACAGCGACAACATCAAGGGGACAATCTTCCCCTATGCTGGTAAGATCAAGACCACCGCCGTATTAGGAGGAATCATCTGGAACGACGTAGTAATTGGCGCCGACTCGGAGCTTCTTGCCCGAGGTATCAAGTACTGCTCCTGACGTTGCATCGGCTGCTCCAAGCAATGGCTTTGTGCTCAAGGTGAAGAGAAGGACCAAAGCTAGCATTGTGATCTTCATCTTTTTTTTTTGCTTCAAATGTAGCTTTCGTACGTGTTTAATTTGGTTGGTGATGGAGATATGAAGTGAGTGGAGCATGAATTTATAGTGTGGCTCTAATCCATGGACTTAGAGAGGCTGTAACAATCAAGGATTTCGACCAATACGATTAGCAGCGTATATTGATTTAGTTCACTTCATTTAAAGCCTGTGAAGCGTTCCAGAGTCATTCTTTTAACAATGGACTGCTTGGGTTCTTACTGAGAAGCTAGTGCTTCCTTTGTTTAGTTCGCTAGAAGCACATGTATTGTCATTGATATATGGTGGGTCAACAATTATCTTTTAAGTTCCTCTCTTTTCTAACAAACTATAATTTTCAATACTCCATACAAAGGCGGACCTAGGATTGAAAGCTTGGGGGCTGGATCTTTTTTATGTTGATGTACATAATTTTATTTTTCATTTTTAATATATAAAGCACTAAAAGGATTAATCATGTATAATAATATAAAAATCTAAAAACATTTAAAAACTTACAAAAGTTTACTTATATAATTAAAAAAATTAATGAAGGTGTAGGTTTTGACTTGTTTAAATTATGCATGATCACTAAACAAAAAATTCGGAAGTTGTTTGAGTGTTTATAAAGATTTGAATACACAGACATATATATAAGCCTTACTTATACATAAGGTTAAAAAAAAGATATATAGTGGTTATTATTCCTTTACATTAGTTTATTTTTTACTAAAATCATACTTCTATATTATTATTTAATAATGCCAATTATTTTTAGTCAATGACAAAAACCCTACAAAATACAAAGAGAGACAAAAAGAATAAAAAAGAAGTGAAAATGAATAGTAAAATAAAAAAATATTTTTAATTAAAAAGAAAGAGGTAATAAAATTGGTATTTAATAAGATAAGAGATAATGTGTTAACTTTTTTAAATTTTTAACCTACTTGTAGAATAATGTATAAATTTGGGGTGGCCAAAAATATATATTCTTAATACAATATAAAAATTTGGTACCAAAAATACATATACAATAAGCAAAAATTAAAAACTTGGGGGACCATGGTCCATACCTATAACACCCTAATATTACAAACCCCCGAACATCATCCAAAACTTCAAAATACGCCAAACGAACCAAAAGAGGGCTAGGGCAAACTAGTGTTGGAGCCACTGCCTTAACAGTGCCGTTACAGCCTCTAAGAAGTAGAATAGGTTGGCGTCGTGGCTGTAACACCCCTTATGACATTGTTTTGGCATTGTGTGTAGAATTGGAGAAAATAGGATGAAGGAAGACTCAACTGGAGAAGAACTGAGCTCTACGCCGCGATGAGAGTGAGTTCCAATGGTTCCTTTTGCGGTTGAATGTGGTGGCACCGTGGTAGGCTGTCCTGTAGCCCCAACTAAAGTCGGGTTTCTGGTTGAAATTAGAAACATTTTAGTTAGTCAGAGCAAAAAGAAAGAAAGAAACAGAGGAGAGGACAGGAGAGCTCTGCTACGGTTCGAGATTTCCAGCATTTGAGAGTGATTTTCAGACCTTCGAAGTTTAGATTCACATTAGTAAGTGATTTTCTGTTATATGTTGGGATTTCCGATTTGGGTCGAAATCCACTGATTGAAATGGATGAAATGAGATTAAGGAAGTGTAATTTGGTGTTCTTGGTGCTTGGGTGTGAGTTTTGAAGGGTTTATGTATGATTTGAGCTTAACCCTAGGTTGTTTTTTATTAGGGCTCTTGAGAATCCGAAGTGTATGTGTTTGATTGGTGTTTGAATGGTCCATAGGAGTTTAATGATGCATGAAAGAGGTGTTGGAACCTTGGGTTAGGCTAAAGTAGTTGAATTGTGATGTTTGACTAAATGGTATATTGTGTTAATTGAGGTATAATGTGTTGTTAAGGTTGTTTGTCTACTCAAAGAAGCCAAGTCGTGGGATTGGCATTCAAGAAAGCTTGTGGAACTTGTGTGCATGTGGTAGCGACAATTGAGGTAACCGGATGTTTGTTTGTATTGTATTGTATGTATTATATGATAGTATAATTGTGTATATATATGCTTGTTTCTTTCATACCATGATATTTGTGTATTTGTATGTATTGTTTTCTATATATCGTAGTATGCACACAGCTAGATGATGATTATGATGATAATTAGAGATGATGATATTGACATGACATGATACATACATGGCATTGTGACATATGGTGATGATGATTAAATGATGATATGAGCATCACCACATAGCATTGTGAGATTTATGATATAATGGATTGGGTGGTGATGATGATATGATATATGATTAGGGAGGATTAGGATGGAATATATATATATTTAGGGAGGATAAGGATGAGATCCCTACGGCTAAATCACCTCTTATGGCTAAGAGGGAAAGGTGCGCAGTGAATTGCTCATTCCCTAAATTGCTGCCAATTTGTGGTAGGAAAGGGAAGAAGAACCACAATCAGAATATTAGTGTTACCTTTGGCTGGGTGCACTAATGGGAGGTGAGCTTGGTGATATCCCAGAATTAGTCTTCACCGACTGTTGAAAGGAAATTATCTATACGAAATATCCTATTATGACGACAGCTCATGGTTCTAGCTGTGTGGAGGGAGACATGCATTCAATTCACATTGTATTCATGAGTTGTATGAGATATATGTATGTATATATATATGTGTGTGGTTGTCCCCCGTTACTGAGACATTGTCTTACACCCCTCTCCCATGACTAACCTTTCAGGTGACGGTTCTGGCACTAGTCTAGAAAAAGGTGAGGGAATAGTATCTGACGTAGAAATACTAAGTCTATATAATGTATGTGTATTTTGGATATGTATCTTGTGCCAAGTAAGATAAAAGGTTTTGTAATGAATGTATGACATGGATAAGGATTGTTATAAATGGAAGTTATTATGTGTGGTGAATGTATGTGGAATTATGTTGTATGTGCTGTGTATACTAGATGGTAGTATATGTGTGATTCGGGGTGTTGAGGAGTTAGTGTGGTAGCATTTATGAGCTCAAGGCGGAATTGGGTCTTGTTGATGTGTTTTGGGGCAAGTAGCCCAATTTGTCAATTGGGGTTTAAGGGGGCCAAATCTCATAGGAGTGGTTCCTTTGAGGTGAAACATCTTTAGACAAGTGGTCTGATGGTTTTGTATCTAGGTGAATGGTCCTGGTTGGTCAAATTGCCCTTGGTGGCAAATGGAAGTTATGAGTGGTGAGTTTTGGTCAAAAAGTGGTCAAAATGGTGTTAGGTGTCTAGAATCTCCATACGAAGTTGGATTGAGGTGGAATTGGTGTCTATGGATAGATTTGAGATAAGATTGATTTGTAGAAATTGGATTTAGGTCAATCAAAGGTCGAAGCATAAAGTTATACGTGTCGGAAGTTCGTCCCAGAATATAGAATTTGCTGGTATAGAAAACTAGCAAGGGGTGCCGTAGCACCAGAAAGCAGGCCGTGGCGCCAGAGAGTCCAGTAGCGAATGAGAAACAGGGGAAGTCTGGAGCCGCGGTGGTACTATAATGGCCGTGGCCCCAGCCTATTTTATGATGTTTTCTTGTTTGTTTCCATTGCTCTGAAGTTTAGGAAAGTTGTTTTAAGATGGTTGGGTTGTGTTTGGTTGGATGTTGAAGCTTTTGGTCAAGTCTAGAGGTGTTTGGAAGTAGGTTGTTACATTGGCACTATCAGTTGACAGTAACTCAACATTTTGTTGATTTTCTGGCCGAATTTTTGACGTGCACAACTTTGTACTTCAACCTCCGATTGACTTGATTCCAACTCCTACCATTTACTCTCATCTCAATCTAAATATAGACACCAATTTCATTTAAATCCCTCTTCATATGGAGATTTTGGATACTTCACATCGTTTTAACTACTTTTTGATCAAAACTCGAACATTAAGCACACCAACTGCCACCAAAGGCTTTTGGCCACTATGGACCATACACACAGCTCCCATTTGGCTCAACCAACTAGTCTAAGAAGGTTTCATCTAAGAGGAACCACTCCTTTGAGATTTGATTCCTCTTGAATGCTAAATTCTCATAATGGGCTATATACCAAAACCACATATTAGGCCCGAAATCCTTTTTGCGCTCACACACATGGCCATTTTAGCTCACAACACACATTCCAACAATAATGACTCATACTAGGGTCCAAATCATCATCACACACATTTAAACCATCCATGACACATCCACATCTCACATATCATCCATCAACATTAATATCATCACATAATCATTTATACCATCCAAACATCATCATCATTATCATTCTATCAACATCATCACATTACATGCTAAACAATACCCCAGGATACACATGTACGCAATCATACAACAACAAACTACTTAGCACAATATTACATAAACTATATTACAAACTACCAGTTATACTTGAAATTCCTGAATACAGAGAGGTTTATGACTCCATGGTCTTCACTGGACTAGTATCAGAGTCTTTACCTGAAATGTTAGTCATGGGGGGTGTGAGACAGAGTCTCAGTGACTAGAACAAGCACACACATCTAATAATATCATCAATATCACACATATATGTAGTGATGCAGTGCAATACCAAATGTCATGAAATGCATATCTCCCTCAAGCATGGTTAGAACCATGAGCTGCCGTCATCACAGGACATTTCAAATAGGCGATTCTCTTCCAACAGCATATGAAGACTGATTCCAAGACATCACCAAGCTCACTTCACACTAGTGCATCCAGCAAAAGGTCACATTAATAGTTGGACCATGGCTCTCCTTCCCCTGGATCACCCGAATTGGTGGTGATTTACGAAGATACAATCCACTATCCTCTGGCTCTCTTGGCCATAGGAGAAGATTTAGTGGCAGTGATACTCCATCCTATCGTCAAATCATATCATAACATATCATAATCCACTACCACTTTACTCCCTTGATCATAGGAGAGGATTTAATGGTAGTGATCTTTCATCATATCGTATATCCTCATATCTCATTTTATCACCACCTCCCAATTCACCATATCTCACTATGCTCATGGGGTCGTGATATACATGCCATGCTAACATGCCTCTAACAATATATGTATAATAATCATTATAGCCATCATCATGGTCATGCTAGTTTGCGATCATAAGTGGATGATGCAATTATGTATGCGCATATACAATATCACACTCATCATCATCATATACAAGTACCTCGTTTAGCCGTGTGCATACTATGATATATAGAAAATCTATACACATACACACAATGATATCGTAATATGAACGGAGACATGCATATATATATCAACATATAACACATATAACAATATGATAGAACATTTCTTAGGCTTGGTAGATACTTTGTGGACGTAAATGACTTACGGCCACCCAATTTATATCATATACATAACATTTCCATTAAAATTATCTTCAAATCATTTCTAACTTGCTTCTTTTAAATTAATAATTAAACTAACAAAATTTAAACCATTTGAATTTCTTTTTTTTTTCTGGGTCCAGTTTGAACCAAATTCAAAATGCCTAAGTGACGTGTATTCTTGAATAAAAAGTGACATCTATTTCCTAACCTTCTTCCCTAAAATTCAATGTCTAATTAGACTTGCAAAAATTGTCAAAATCACAAACCTAGCTACACAGCTGTAAAATTTCATGAAGTGAATTTATTCAGCAAAGAAAAAAGTTGCTTATTTATTTATTTCTTTATTTGATTAAAGACAAGAAATCCTGTACTTAGGAAACCTCTTGTCAGTATAAGCAAGGAAGCTAATTGTCCACTTAAGGACAATAGTACATATACATTATAATCTTAATTATTCATAAAGACTTCAGCATTAAAGGAGTTTCAAGCTCGTTGAAATTGAACTTTGAGAGGTGTATCGCTCAGAGCAAGACGCTTGTTTCCATCGTTACCCTGGTATATCCCAATATCCTCACACCGAACATTGCAAGAACTGCACACACTAGGACAGTAAGACAGCTTATAGGCATCTTCATACTCCTCAATCTTAAACCAATTCCTCACAGTGCGTCGACCTGGGTTGCCCCTAGCACCACCAGTTGTTATGAACCACTGTCCAGTGGAATAATCATAGTTGTCCAGCTTCCACACATTGGTTTGGGGACAGTCTGTTTCAGCAGAGAACTCAACGTTCAAGTCAGTCGAGACGTGAACGACACCTGTGTTAGTATTGAAAGGGGTAAACGACATTGGCTGGCCTTGATAGCCCTCCACGGCGACGACATCAAGGGGACAATCTTGCCCTATGCTCGCAAGATTAAGACCACCACCGTATTGGGCGGCATCATCTGGAACGACGTAGTAATTGGCTCCAACTCGGAGCTTCCGGCCTGAAGTATCAAGTACTGCTCCAGACGTTGCATCGGCTGCTCTGAGCTTTGTGCTCAAGGCAAAGAGAAGGACCAAAGTTAGCACTGTGATCTTCATCATTTAAAGCATCAAATTAATGTAGCACTTGTGTTTAATTTGGTTGGTGATGGAGATATGAAGTGAGTGGAGCTTGAATTTATAGGGTTTAGAGTGTGGCTCTAATCCATGGACTTAGAGGTTGTAACAGTCAAGGATTTCGACCAAATACGACTGGCAGCATATGCTGAGTTCTCCAAAGTTCACTTCATTTAAATTAAGCTTTTGAACTTTGAAGTGATCCACACTCTTCCCTGTAACAATGGACTACTTGGATTCTTACTTACTGAGGAGTGCTTCCTTTGTTTAGTTCGCTAGAAGCAGCACACAGTCATTGATATAAGTTGGGTAAACAAATATATATATATATATATATGTAAGTTTCATTTATTCTCATCAATTAAGTGTACGTCAATGAATTAATTTATTAAACACTGAAGACAAAAAAATATATGTTATGAGAACTATCCGTTCCTCTAATTATCTATTAATCCTCGTTTGGTTTAGAATAATTATTAGTTTGGAATTTAAATTTTTTGAATAATTATCATTTTAAAATTAAATAATTATCACTTTAAAATTGTAATGAAGTTTAAAACATTTATTGATCAAAATGTATAAAATTTTTGTTGTTATAGACTAAGAGCATTTCTCGTTAAAAGTAAGGACAAATCTTCTTGGATATTGAAACGGAACACTGAGAGTAAGGAATAAATCTCTTTCAACTAAATTGTTTTTTAAATCTTATCCCCTACTAACTTGAAATTTTTTAAGAAGAGAGAATGTGCAACAGATCATTAAAGAATTAATATATGAATATTCTAGTCAAACATACTTAAAATTTTCAACAATTTAGACTATTTCATAAATCCATTAATTTATGGATGTTAAGCGAAGGTTTTTATTTTCTTGCGTGTGTTTGTTACATTAAACTATAGTTAGTATTTTGAAATGAATGAAGAATATATATTATTTTATATACCTTCATTAATATTTTAGCCAATCCAGCCCACTGAAGCGCAACTGCTCCCAAAAATGCAGGTAAGAAACAAGGAAACTTTTGGAGTAAATGATTTTAAAACTGATAGTTGCTCCTCTTGTATTTGAACGAGTACCCTTGGTTTTTTTTTTTCAAATCAATATTGAAATTATTTTTTTTAATTTTTGTGAAAATATAATTATTTTTGCGATTTCAAGAATAATTATAAGGAAAATTCTTTTAAAGGATGAAAAAAAAAGGTATTTATTTTAAAAGCAACTATAAATTTTAATTATTCAGAAGTACCAGATACTGAAATATAAATTTTAAAATATTAAATTGCCCTCTGGTTTAGACTCCACCATCCTTCCTCTTCCCATCTGGTTGGAATATATAGATACCAAAGCCACGGAAAAGAATGCACCAAAAGCCTACTACCCAAAAAACCAAAACACAACTGGAGATAAGAAAACTGATCAAAAGAAATGAATTTTAATATTTGCATACCCAAAATATGGCCAATAGGATAAAAGAAAATTCAGAAATGCTTGATTTATCTTCCTCCCAGGCTTCCAAGATTGCCCTCTAATAAAGCTCCAAATGTTATATGTGTCCTCCCCATGGCAAAAGATCAACAAAATAAAATATAACACTTATAAGCATATGTGGCAAACCTTTTATATAAACAACCAAAGTTGGTGATGATGGCAAACAAAAAAAAAAATCAAAAACAAAAATGGTAAGAAATTAATAGAGGGTTATGCTTTCAAAGAAGCACAGACTGCGATTCCCATTGGACCTAACATTACCGGCTACAACTTTCAGGCTTCCCTTGTAATTCTTCTAGCCTTATAGTCCGTTTGGTATAAAATAAAAATATGAATGCGAATGGAAAAACTCTTTTCTAATAAACATGAAAAATTTTGTATAACTTCTATACTTTTTCTTTTGTCGTCTTTTCTCAAATTCATTTTTCATATATCAAATATATCATAAAGAATTATTTAGTTCAGCAATGGTGCATAGCAACAAGTTGCCATAAATCGGTTAGAACGGAACGATACTGAGATTTTGATTTAGGGTTTGTATTTTTATTTACAATAGGTTTAGTTTTTTGAACTGATGGTATAATAATCCATTTGATACGAGCATACAATATTGGTCCTTTAATATGATTTTTCTCTAATGATAACATTTCCTTGATCATCAATCAATGTCATAAATATCAATGATCAATATATCAATATATAGTTGTCGTGCTTATCTGATTTATGAATAGGAAAATGTCATACTGATTAGTTCAATGTTGTGGATTATTGATTGCAGATCGGGTTTCTCTGCTATTAGAAAAACAACAATATTATGTGCTTTGTTGTAACAGCAAATTTGGATCGTCCATACTAAAATTTGGACAATAGATGGTCCAAATGTTATATTATATTTTTATTTTATTTTTAATATTAAATATAATTTTTAAAAAAAATTGTATAGTTATGTGATTATTTTTATTTTGTGTTTCACTTCTTTTAAATTAAAAAGTTATATTAAAATATTAAAAAAATTTTGTATAGTAAATCTATACCATCAATATTTGTTCTAGACAGTCCAGATTTTCTGCTGCAGAGGACCGAGTTCGATTGATTGCATTCTAATATCTCTTCTCGTTTTCCCTCTCTTTTCAAATTGCAAATTATGTGCCCATTTAAATCAATTAATATATCATCATTAATATCGGTATATGACATAAAACTATACAAATTTACTCGTGTATCACACAAAGCTGTACTAAGTCATTAAAGCTGTGCTAAACATCGAGAAACCACCGTGTAATAAAACAGCTGGTGAAATGCCATATATCTCATCAATGAATATGTACGCCTTATATTAATGCTCAGTGATGCTTTCTGGTCGTATTTTTTTCTTTGAAATCCAACAAGAAAAAAAAAACGTTCCCCATATATTCTATTTGTTTAAAAACAATTGTCATTTTACAGTAATATAGATTAAACAAAGTTAATAAATAACTTAAAAATTAATTAATTTTAATTTATTTTATTATAATATCTTTATTAATTATTTAGTACTATTTCTTAACGCTTCTCTCTTCCTCCGTTATTATTCAAGGACAATTTTATATAAATATAATTAATGGAATTTTGAAAACTATAAATTCACAATTATTTTTAAATAAGAAAAAAAAACACCTCACAGTAATAATGTTTTGAAATGGAGGGTGTAATAAAATATGAGCTCTCAAATTTATTTAGTTAAAAACATTTGTAACGGTGTAAGAGGAATATTTGCTCATTTATTTATTATCTTATAAAGTTGAGGACATGCTAGGAACCTTACTTGGGGGATCCATTGCAAGTATAATAAGCAAAGGGAATAATTAATGTCCCTTAGTACAAATTACATTATTCATAAACTTTCTTGTTGATTATATGATCTTCAGGCTTGTTGAAACTGAACTTTGTATGCTGTATCACTCAGAGCAAGACGCTGGTTTCCATCGCTGTCCACATATATCCCGATATCTCTGCACTGAACGTTACAGGAGCTGCACACAGTTGGACAGTAAACCAACTTATAACTTTCTTCAAACCTCTCAATCTTGAACCAATTGCTCACCGTTTGCCACCCAGGATTGCCCACAACTCCACCTGTTGTCACAAACCACTGTCCGGTGGTATCATCGTAGTCATCAAGCTTCCACACGTTGGACTGAGGACAATCTGTGTCGGCTGAGAAGACAATGTTCAGATCTATAGAGACTCGAATGACACCTTTCTTGGGGTTGACAGGAGTAAACGACAACGGAAGGCCCTGATAGCCCTGGACCGCCACAACGTCAAGTGGGCACTCTTCTCCAATGCTTGCAAGCGCAAGGCCGCCGCTGTTGTCGGTGAGGGGAGCTGGAATTACGTAGTAATTGGCACCTGCTCGGAGCTTTTTGCCGGAAGTATCAACCACTTGCTCTGGGGCTGCATCAGCTGCTCCGAGCAGTGGCTTTGTGCTCAAGGTGAAAAGGACAAATGCCACCAATGTGATCTTCATTCTTTGATATGAATATATAGCTAAAGCGTGGTCGGAATCCATGGACTTACTTGCCAGTATGGTCAAGGATTTCGACTTATACGATTGGCAGACGGATAAACTCTGGTTTCACTTAAAGATGCTTCAGAAGCCTTTTTAAGCTGCCTTCCTCTTCCGCTGCATGTAGTGATAGTGTTTCTGACCGGTTCCTGCCTAACAATAAAAGAGACAATGTTTTTTATAGCTTTAATTTTTTTTATTTTTGAATTAAACATAATAAGAAAGACTAGCTAACTGCTAAATAATAATTAACTTATATATAATAGATATTTTAAATATATATTACTATTTTTTATTTAAAAATCCTAAATGGCTAACAATCACCATCTGACTGACTGCTACTTTTTGTTTTGTTGGTGACGGAGAAGCCCACAGGATATAATATAATATGGGTAAAACTATCATATACTATATATATATATATATATAATTTTATTCGCCAAGCAGGGAGGATAAAGTCAAGGAATCATTAATGTAAACTAAAGATTCGACTCTGAATTTCAGTGGGAGTTTTCTTATATATATATATATATATATATATAAAGAAACAGGAAGGTTGATTTCCAACTGGCTATTCTTTTCTGGTAGAAAAACTGTATATTCTTTTGAAAATATGACGTTAGTTGCATAAATTATTAGGGAATTATTAGTGAATAATGAAATGTCCAGTTGTTATTCACTAATAATTAGATCAAGCATAATTTATGCAACTAACATCATTATTTTTATACTTTATCACCTGCTATCTTGCGATATCCTGGGTTTATTATCCGCCCCAAACTAATCCGGACCCCGCTGTATAGAACCTTACAACAGCTCACGGGTACCAATGGGAAGACCCCTTTAAAACCTTAATTTTTTTACAATGGAAACCTCGACTCCGAGAAATGCTGATCAAGTCCCTTACCACTTGACCAGGTGTTATCATTAGTGAATAATTTATGCAACTCAAATCCCTCACATTAGCATACACTGAGTTTGCTGACAAAGAAAAACAAATCATTAGTGAATAATTTATGCAACTTAAATCCCTCACATTAGCATGCACTGAGTTTGGACTTCCCAAAAATGTTCCCTAAATACTCCCTCTGTTACGCTATATAGTGCACTATTCTGAGAAATTCATGTTTCAAAATATAGTGCATTACGCGGATTACATTGTGTTTTTTTTATTGTCTTTCCAGTATTACCCCTAATAAATAAGCTTATATATTATACAGTTATCAATGCATTAAATGAAAAATCTTTAATAGTTTGGTCAAATCATAAATGAATGAAGGAGAATTTCTCCAAAAACTTCACTTTTCACAATTATCAATGACTCATGGAAATTCAGAAAAAAGAATGAAGGAGAGAATGAATACAATTTATTAATATTGGAAGTATTATTAAATAAGGGTAATTTGGGAAAAAATGGGAAAAAAAAATCGGTTATTAATCATTGTTTTGGTACGTGTGTGGTAGTTAAAAGTGCACTATAAACTGGAATAGAGGGAGTATTATTTTTGCATTTGATCATTAGTAATTATTACTTGTCCTTTGACAATACCAATAAGATAAAACTTGATTAGCCATGATATAATTTGTCCTGTTCGATCGTCATGTTTATCTTTAGTGATGATAAATTAAATCTGAATAGAGGATAGGGAAATGAAAAATAAAAAATAAAGCTTATTTAAACAATTGATAAATATGCAATTCATAAATTAATTGATAAATTTACAAAAATAAAACTATGGCTGCTTTTATCCTTGGTAACAATTTAACTGAAAAATTTGCAAAAGCTAGATTCTAAGTATATATATTTTGTATGATTTACAATGATCATATAAATGCATGAAATTAAACAATTAATTGTTAGTATATATGTTGATCATTGATTAAGACGGAGCAAGTTAAGAAATTAATCCTTATCGTAAACTGTAAAGCTAATCAGAAAATTAGCTGCTTGATGAAAATTTAAAAGAACATGTGTTTATGTAAACGCAAGAATATTGTCACCATCCGCTTGCTTGTTGGTAGTTCGAAATGGATTTCAGTACATACACACAAAAATGGCATTCCCAGCTGCCAAATTGTGCAACTTGCAATCACAATTTTCTCGAAAGAATCGCAGGTCGCAATCAACTCTTCTTTTTATCTTTATTTTTTCCCAAAAGCTCCCACTGAAATTCAAAATTGAATACTTCAGTTTAGAAAATGACTTCAGTGTCACGGTCACTAAGCCGGAAGCTGATTATTCGCTGTGGCTGTGCTTGTCTCTCTCGTTGCAGCACCTTGCAATGACTAACCCCCAAAAAAAAATCCTTCTAAATAACATCATCAATATATCAATATATAATAAAATTCATAAAAAGTATTATCCATTAGTTATGAATAATGAAGCTCACTTCATACTTTGTATATTAATTCATGAGGCCTGCTTCTAGTTTTATACAAATTTTGTACATACGAATAAGTTTCTTGTATCTCCTCTATAGTCCCAGGATAAGGAAAAAGACAAATTATGTAATATGTTTAGATTAATATGTTAAAAGAAAAGAATTTATATATTTATTTAGATTAATTTCAAATACATGCTTCACTCAAACTAAACATGATTAACGCGACGGGACAAATCATATTATCAAGGTCAAGTTATAATTAGTTACCACTGATCATATAGGAAACAATAAAAATGGGGACTTCACATATTTAATACTAAAATGTGATGGAGTATATAATCCAATTCAGTATTTAGAGGTGGCAAAGCGGGTTAACCTGCCTTAAACGGGCCAATCTACTATGGGCCCTCTTTTAGGTGGGGCGGGCTGGGCCAGGAAATTCCCAGCCTGTCCCACCATATATGAGTTGGTGGGCCAAATGGGCCAGCCCACTTTTTTTTAATATGGTTAAATCATAAAATTTCTCTTTTTTTTTACTCTCTTTGTTTAACTTGCCCCTTTTTTCTCTTATTTAGTTAAATTATTAATTTCCTACTTACTATTATGAACTAAATAACTATATTCATAAAATCTTTTACCGGTTTGGTACATAAAATCTTAAAATATGATATATTAATACATTAATATGGTAATATCACAAATAACATTTAATTTAACAAAATAAAATATAATTAAAATTATAATACAAGAAAGATTGAGAAAGAAAATGATATCTAAAACCTTTTTTTTAGTTTTTATTTTTTTAGATATAATTATATAGAATAAGAAATGAAAAAAAAAAAAGCAATGAGCCAGCGAGCTAGTCTGCTTAAACTGACAAGTTGGTGGAGCGGACCAAGTTTTTAACAAGCATTATGAGAATCCCAATTTTTTTAGCCCATCCCGCTATTTTTAGCCGGTTAAGCAAGCCAGTCCACAGACTTCAACTCATTTTACTAGCTCTATCAATATTTGAACATATAATTAATACTACTCATTAAAAAATTTTTGCAAATTGCAATCTCCAACTTTTCAAAAGAATCCCGGGCCAATCCTTTTTCCAAATCAAGCGTATATTATATATATATATATATATATATGTTCACGTTCACCCATATTATATCAAAGCCCGTGGGCTTTTCACGAACAAAGCAAAAGGTAGCGTTCAGCTACAACACGAAAGTACTTTATTGTTAGGCAGGAACCGGCGAGACCCACTTATTTCAGCTAAAGAGGAACGATATTGAAAGGACTTCTGAAGCAACTTTATATGGAACAAAGAGTTTATCCATCTGCCAATCGTATAAGTCCAAATCCTTGACTATCACTGCATGTAAGTCCATCGATTCCGGCCACCCTTCAGCTATAAATTCAAGCCCGTTTCACTTCATCTCCCATCAGTATCCGAACTAAACACAAAACTAATTTGGAAGCTTTCAGATCAAAGAATGAAGATCACATTGGTAGCATTGCTCCTCCTCTTGGCCCTGAGCACAAAGCCACTGCTCGGAGCAGCAGATGCAGCACCAGCGCAAGTGGTTGATACTTCCGGCAAAAAGCTCCGAACAGGTGCCAATTACTACGTGATTCCGGCTGCCCTCACCGACAACAGCGGTGGCCTTGCGCTTGCAAGCATTGGAGAAGAGTGCCCACTTGACATTGTGGCTGTCCAGGGCTATCAGGGCCTTCCGTTGTCGTTTACTCCTGTCAACCCCAAGAAAGGCGTCATTCGAGTCTCTACAGATCTGAACATCGTCTTCTCTGCCAACACAGATTGTCCGCAGTCCAACGTGTGGAAGCTTGACGACTACAATTATACCACTGGACAGTGGTTTGTGACAACAGGTGGTTGTGGGCAATCCTGGGTGGCAAACGGTGAGCAATTGGTTCAAGATTGAGAGATTTGAAGAAAGTTACAAGTTGGTTTACTGTCCAACTGTGTGCAGCCACTGTAACGTTCAGTGCAGAGATATTGGGATATATGTGGACAGCAATGGAAACCAGCGTCTTGCTCTGAGTGATGCACCATACAAAGTTCAGTTTCAACAAGCCTGAAGATCGTTTCATCTGCATAAAGTTCATGCATGAATAATGTTATTTGTCCTTAAAGGGACATTATTTATACTAGCTATAGGTTCCCCAACTAGGGTTCCTAGACTATCTTCAACTTTTAAGAAATAAATAAATCAGCAACAATTTCTGTTATGCGTGTCTTAATTAGTTATGTTTGGGGATTCATGATTAAGTTTAACATTAAGCAGAGGGGAAGCTCCAACACGACAAGAAAGCATCACTACTGCATTAGTAGAAAGCGCGAATTATTAAACGATCTCTGGTTCTTTCAAGGATTTGGATCACCTGAAGTGGTGATCCCGATCGAGGTTGATGGTGAATTGGGTAAATCCTAGTCATTAATCATTAAATTATTGAAATGACACATTCTGTATGATGTGGCAGCACCTTGTGCATTAACTGGTTTAATTAAGGGTCAGGATTTGCTTACTTTACCATAATTCACATCAGGTTGTTCAGGTGATCCAAATCCGTTTTTCAAAAAGAGGATATATAAGCCTCTTAAACGCAACCCCTATATATGATTTAAAGAAAATTTTAGTTCTTCGCGTTTTTTATTGTCAGGCACTAATGTTGTTGTTGTTATTATTATAATAGATTATAGATACATCAAGAAGATTTGAATTTTGAACTGTAGATATTTCCACGTAACTATTACCATATGACTTTTTACCATATGACTTCAATCTTCAAGACGAAGCAATTCACAGTATTAGACGAGAAGTTTCACCCATCAAATGAGTTACTATAAAACATTTTAATAAGAGCACAACCTTGGACGTACGCTTGGTTGATAGAGCATCTCATCCAAATGATTGGAAAATCCGCTGAAAGTTCGAAGTCACCATAAACAGGATCTTTTCCGATGTACGATTCTATATTCAGTCTCAGTGATCAGTGTGATGCATGGAAACTTGTGATATCATGAAATCTCACCTTTAATTATTAACCAACAAGATAAGGATATATAACTGATAATAAAGCTTGCTTATATAGTAGGCGTAAATATATATGTCTGACTTTTATTTATGTCTATCTTATTTTAAGACAAGGAACCCAACATCCGTAGCCTAGTTAAGTAAAAGGATAGTATCCCCGTAAGAACAAACGGTACATTATTCATCAGTATTTGCCACCTGAAACTGAACCTTGTAAGGCTTATCACTGAGAGTCAGACGTTTGAACCCAATCTTATCTTTATATAACCCTATATCCTTACACTGAACCTTGCAATTACTGCACACGCTCGGACAATACACCAGCTTATAACCATCTTCAAACTTCTCAATCTTGAACCAATTGCGAACTGTTTGCCAGCCAGGGTTTCCGATAGAACCGCCGGTCGTTATGAACCACCGTCTAGTAGAAGCGTCATAGTCGTCGAGCCTCCACACGCTGGACTGAGGGCAATCAATATCTGCATTGAACTGAATGTTGAGATCAGTGGAGACACGTACGACACCTTTCTTAGGGTTAACAGGTGTAAACGACACTGGAAGGCCCTCATCGTCCGCCACTGTAACATGAAGATCACAATCACTGGGCACTGAAAGGAAAGGCCGACGCCGTTTAGAGAAGGGTCAGCTGCGATGATATTGTAATTGGCACCCGTTCGGAGCTTCTTGCCAGAAGTGTCCACCACAGGCTCCGGTGCCTCATTGGCGGCTCCGAGTGGTGGCTTCGTGCACAAGGTAAAGAGAAGGAACAAGGGGAGTAATGTAATTTTCATGGCTTAGTTTGAATGCTTTAAATGTATAGCCTGTTTGCCTTTGTTTACTAAACTGAAGGAAAGAGAGGGACCTTATAGTGTTAGAGTGGTTCAAATCCGTGGACGTAATGTAGTGACTTTCATGGATTTGGACGAATACGATTGGCAGCATTAACAGATTTTTCTTGTATAAATTATCTTCAAGTTACACATCCGTTTGAAGTGTAGTTAGACCCACCTTGCCTAACAATAGAGTGCATCGTTTCATACTTAGGATTGCTCCCCTGCTTTTCATGGTGAGAAGAACATGGGAATTATTAATATTAGATGGGTAAGCAAATATTTCCTTTCTTTTTTTATGGAAAAAGTGGGAGGGAGAGAGGGAGGGAGGGATGGCACTCTAAGTCTCGGTGTTCTCAAAATTTCAATAGTTAGGAGGTTTGTCCTGTACCTACAACTGCCACTCGTGGATTTTTTGACACCTAGAGCTTTAAAAGTGAGTAAGCAGCCAGACCACTAACAGGCATCCACACCTACTAAGATTATATTTGGTAGAAAGAAAGTAAATTTCAAGAAAAAAGAGAATGAAAGAAAAAATCCATCTTAGTATGTTTTGTAATCAATTATAGCTCTTTTATTAGAAATATTAATGTATTTAGTAGCTAATAATAATATTTCTATTGAAAAACAAATATATTAAGATATATTTTCTCTCTCTTTTTTCCTTTTCTTAAAACCCATTTTTTTGTACCAAACATGACATAAAAGTAGGGAATTTTTACACCATCGATTGCTACTAAGCAAGATTTTAGCAAAAAAAAGAGAGTTCAAATCCATAACTAAGAGGTTATAAAATTGTTTATCTTGCCACTTACGCCAACTTACATTGGCTGGGTAAGCAATCATTTATCAAGAGGGGAGGATGAATAAAAATAATTCAGAGAAATTTGTGCTCCAATAGCTCGTGTGGAAAATTATGTACGATTTTGCAGTTTTTGAAAGAGAATAAATTTCATGCTTGTAGAATGGGAATGATTTTTTTTTCTTTACGGGTTAGTGAATCATACTAGCAGAATTATTTCTCCTCTGTGGTGAGTGATCTAACATTATCATTATTATCCACCACTAGTGCATGTGTAGCCCACTGTAGCTCCCGGGAAGCGACTAAAGCAAGGAAATTAGAATTGCTGGGGACGCACAATATAGTATTTTAAAATAGAACAAGAAATTCTACAATGGTATTTGATCATGCTTCCTTAGTTTAAGTGTGAAAGTAAGATATAAAATTCCATAACTTCCATATTATTTAAAAGCAATTTTGCTTTTGAAGATATAATTCTACTAAGTAACGCATGAAGACTGAACCCGATGATTGTTTATGGATTTTTTTTTAATAGCACCTGTTTGTCATGATGTTGCTCAACATGTCCTTTTTTGTCATTTTCCCCCCAAAAAAAAAATAGTGCAATAGTACTGGATAGTTCAGAACTATCCAGGGGACATAGCGAAGATATACGGGTATTTTTTGCACTTCTGAACCTCTTTTTTAGTAAAAATTGTTGTAATCGAGAACAAATGAACATTATAGAAATCAAATTAAAGGTCTATTAACAAGATTGAATTTTTCCAATTTTATGGGAAGTCCCCGAAGGGACAAGAAGATTGAATTTTTAAGGAAGTTAATTGTTGTTGTAGCATATATATCGAACTCAGAAGCTTGCGCCACGTCTGCTACAAGGTGTGAGCCATCGCAGATGAACACGTCATTTCCATTTTCCTCACAATTCTAGATAGCTCTCACTCACTTCACAGTATTCTACCATTGCAACGGTGATCACGTGTTTCATTCTATTTCCTCATTTGTACTTCGTATTTATCTAGCAATATCAATATTTTTTTTTAAAAAAATGTATATTCTTTAAAAATAGAGTAGTACGAAAACTATAAAATGTGGAAAAAGGTCCTAAAAGGAAATTTAGAAAGGAGATTTTGAACGTGACAAAATAGAATTTTGAGACCAATATCAATATCAATATCAATATCAATATCCTCCGTAAGATTTTTCACAAAAGAAAAACACTTACAAAAGCCAAAAAGCTCTTCCTTTTCCAGGAACAATTTTCTTCCCCCACTAGAGAAAGTTCACATGAAACAAATGCTGCTTCCCTCCATTTTTGAAATTTAAAATGAAGCTTCCGTCAATTTCGCAGCATCGGAGGTTGCAATTTATTATTATTATTATTTTTTTTTTATTATTCCCACCTATTTGTAAAAGCTGTCATTTTAGAGTTTTTCACATAGGTTAAGGAAGCTATTAAATAATCTAGAACATTATAAAATTTAATAGTATTTTAGTAAAATAATCAATTTTTGTCACATAAAATAACCTTAATTTAAATGCTCTTTTAAATGATTTATTTAATATTAATAAATAGTAAAGTAGGTAATTAATACTTCATTGAAATTCTAGAATTATAATTATTATGAAAAATCTTAAATACCTAAAGTGATAATTTTTACTAATAAATGTATCTGACGAGAAGTTTCACTCGTCAAATGAGTCATTATAAATCATTTTAATAAGAGCACAACCTTGGACTTACGCTCGCAGATATATATATATATATATAGAGCATCTCATCCAAACGATTGAAAAATCCGCTGAAAGTTTGAAGTCACCAGAAACAAATTCTTCCCCGATGTACGATTCTATATTCAGTGATCAGTGTAATGATGCGTGGAAACTTGCTTATAAAGCTTGATTATGGCAATATAAACTGATAATAAAGCTTGCTTATAGTAGGCGTAAAATATATATATATGTTTAACTTTTATTTATGTCTATAAGATAAGGAACCCAACATCCATAGCCTAGTTAAGCAAAACGGTACATTATTCATCAGTCGTTGCCACCTGAAACTGAACCTTGTAAGGCTTATCACTGAGAGTCAGACGCTTGAACCCTATCTTATCTTTGTATAACCCTATAACCTTACACTGAACCTTGCAATTACTGCACACACTCGGACAATAAACCAGCTTATAACCGTCTTCAAACTTCTCAATCTTGAACCAATTGCGCACCGTTTGCCAGCCAGGGTTTCCGATAGAACCTCCAGTCGTTATGAACCACCGTCTAGCTGAAGCGTCATAGTCGTCCAGCCTCCACACGTTGGACTGAGGACAATATATATCTGCATTGAACTGAATGTTGAGATCAATGGAGACACGTACGACACCTTTCTTAGGGTTAACAGGCGTAATCGACACTGGGAGGCCCTCATCCTGTGCCACCACAACATGAAGAACACAATCACCGATGATAGGCACTGTAAGGCCGACGCCGTTTAGGGAAGGGTCAGCTGCGATGATATTGTAATCAATGCCCGCTCGGAGCTTCTTGCCTAGAGTGTCCACCACCGGCTCTGGTGCCTCATCGGAGGCTCCGAGTGGTGGCTTCATGCTCAAGGCAAAGAGAAGGAACAAGTAATGTAATCTTCATGGCTTAGTTTGAATGCTTTTAAATGTAACCTGTTTGATTTGTTTACTGAGCTAAAGGAAAGATCGGGACTTTATAGTGTTAGAGTGGCTGAAATCCATGGATGTAATGTGGTAACTTTCATGGATTTGGACGAATACTATTGGCAGCATTAACAGATTTTTTCTTTATATAAATTATCTTCAAGTTAATTCATCCTTTTGAAGTGTAGTTGGACCCACGTACATCGTATTCATACTTGGGATTGCTCCCCTTGGTTTCAACGTGAGAAGCACATGGGAATTAATATTGGTTAAGAGATACTCATTTGTGTTCTTAATATAAGATTTTGTAATTGAATTATATAAATTTAGAATAATAATTAAAATTAGTTAATTGTTTTAATTTTTCAAAAATCCCAATATTTTTTTAAAATTACTTTTATTGAATTTATTTCTCTCTTATGAATTGAATAAGAATATCTTTTTTACATACATAATAAATATTATCTCATATCTTGAAAAGATTATTCATTTAAAATCAAGGTCAAAGACCTCGATACTTAGGACCGGAGAAAGCATTTATCAAGACAGGAAGATGAATAAAAGCAAATCATAGAAATTTGTGCTCTAATAGCTTATGCTGAAAATTATATACTCTCTCCAGTTTTTAGTATAATACATACCCTTTAAACCATATCACACATATTCAGGATAAGAATGATTCTAGTTAATCACCTTATAATTTTTTCAAAAATTACAATATTTATCCAAAACTACACTTATTTAATTTATCTCTCTCTTTGCAATGAATTGAATAGAATAATTTTTATATTCTTAAAAGAATTTTATATTTAAAACTAAAGTAAAAAAATTTATATTTAGCACTAAAAGAGGAGTATGATTGTGTCGTTTTTGAAAGAGAAAAAATTTCATGCTTGTAGAATGGGAATGATACTTTTTTTTGTACGGGCTAGTAAATTATACTAGCAGAGCTATTTCTCCAATGTGGTGAGTTATCTAACCTTATCATCATGAGCGACTAGTGCAGTTACAGCCCACAGAAGTAGCTCCCAGAAGCGAGCAAACAAGGAAATTAATTGCTCGGACTCACAATATAGTATTTTAAAATAATAAAAAATTCTACAATGGCACTTGATCATGCTGCTTTTGTTTAAGTGTTAAAGTAGAATCTGCATTTGGGTGTTCATTACAGTAATAAATATATAATATTTATTATCTCTAGATGAATTTGGACTGTCCAATTTCAATATGAACAGCCTAGATTTATAGTGTTTTATTTTAATTTTTTTATATAATAATAATATTTTTTTAAAAAAGTGATAATTATAAAATTATATTTATTTTAAATTTTGTATCAAATAAAATAAAAATATAATAAAAAATATAATTAAATCTACACCATCCAAATTTAATTTGAACGACCTAGAAATAATGAGCATAAATAATGAGCACGGAAAGTGATCTTGTTAAAGTAAGATATAAAATTCCATATGTAATTTCCATTAATAGTTAAAAGCGATTTTGCTTGTGAAGATACAATTCTGCTACGTAACGCATGAAGACTGAACTGACTGATTTAGTTTATACAATTTCTTTTTGGGAAAACACAATTAAAGATCAGCAGATGATATTGAAATTAACGATAAATAAAGACTTTCGACTAATAAAAAATAATAAAAATTAAAAGACTAAATACTTAAATTAGAAAAATAGTAGTAAAAAATTTTATAGTAAATTTATAATTTTGGTCTCAAAAATGTGATTTTCTTATTTTGGTTTTATTGTCATTCTTCCAAGGAAAAATGGTGCAATAGTGCTGTAAAGTTCAGAACTACAGGGAGCATAGCGAAGACATACAAGTAAGTTTTGCACTTTTGAAACTTTTATTTTAGTAAAAATTATAGTAATCAAGAACAAATGAACATTATGGAAATCAAATTAAAGGTCTCTTAAGAAGATTGAATTATTCCAATTTTATGGGATGTCCGACAGGAAGATTGAATTTTTAACAAAGTTAATTGACGTTAAAGCATCCAAACTCTGCAGCTTGTGCCACGTCTGCCACAAGGTGTGAGCCCATCACAGATGAACACGTCACTACCTCACATATCTAGATACCTCTCCCCCCCCCCCCCCCACAGTAGTCTACGTGTCTCTCATTATATTTCCTCATTTGTATTTCTTATTTAACTAGCAATATCACTACTATCAATTATCAATATCAGATATACTTCCTCGCTTCCTTTTTTATAACGGCCTGTTCACTAAATTACGTAGATTAAAACAGTTAATTGAAATTAGTTAGAAGAATTAATTTTATAAAAAATTATTATAATATTTATAAAATACCCTTAATAAGAGTCATTAATCTCTATCCCTTTTTTTTACCAAAGTCTCTATCCCATATTAATGCTGGGAAAGACATACTTAAAACTGTTAAGGTATATCCGTAGAAAATATACATTAATAGTTCACTAAATTTTGTAGAGACCCTTATATTAACTTATTTAATAACCATATAAATCTTTTAAAATGATTCTTATATTAAGGGTTAGAGAGAGTATAACAAATTATAGTATATATAAATTGTGAATATTACAAGTTATTTATCAAAATCTGTATGATGACCATGTATATAAACCGAATGCTGCCTTGGAGGCTGTAATGTGTAACATCCAGAAATTTTCATCTATGGTTTAGAATTTTAATATGGTTTATGTTTAGATTATGAGGAATGAAGATATAAAATAAATTGTGGTCCCAATAAATTACATTGAATTATGATAAACATATACTGAATAAAGGTATACAATAAATTGTGGTACCAATAAATTACATTGAATTATGATGAGTATACATTGAATGAAGGTATACAATAAATTGTAGTCCCAATAAATTACATTTAATTATGATGAGCATACACTGAATGAAGGTATACAATGAATTGATGAATTGTGGTCCCAATAAATTACATTAAATTAGGATGAGTATACATTGAATAAAAATATACAATGAATTGATGTCACTTGTTGGTCAAGACATTAACACTATAAATACCCATCTCATTTCCTCATTTCAACGCACCACCAGTTGAGAGTGAGAGTTGGGAGTAAATGAGAGAAAGAGAGAGCTAAGGGAGAGAAATAGAGTGTGAGTGAAAGAGAAGGAAAATGAAGGAAGGCTAACTTCAAGTAAGGTACTTAAAAATTCAAGAAGGAAGGTAGGCTGTTTAGCTCAGAATACTTTTCGGTTGAGGTAGTATTTTATTTATTTCATGTATTTTTTGTGAATAAATTATAGACGTTATGCGCTGTTATTGGATGTGTTGTTTCCATATAAATATTTTGAAATGCTATGGATGTCTAGCATTCAGAGAAGACTCTGCCGAATTTTTTATAGATGTATAAAATATGAGTTATTTGGTTTGTTGGCATAACTACCTAATTATGAGTATGATTTGTATGAATGGATATATACACTACTGAGATTTTCCCAAATCTCATACCCAATGACTAACAATGTTAGGGTCAAGTACAAGTAAAGGTAAGGGCAAAAAGGTGGTTAACTAAGGGAAAACAAACTGAAAGATATTATCTCATATGTTATACTTAGAATAAATGCATTAAATTATGATGATATGTCTTAATTATGATTTTTATCCTAGATACTTGTTGGCTTCACTGTTCTAGAACATTAGTCAGATAATTACAGTTCGATTGGCTTGAGTATTAATAAATTAAGTAAACTTTTAGTTAAGTTGTTGTTTTTTTAGCAACCCAATTTTAAAAACTTTAAAAAAGTTTAATTGTTCTAGGTTTTTAATTTTTCCGCTAGACATATAAAGTATGATTAAAAGCCTAGTAATCTAAGGTGTTACATAATGTATTGCATGTAACCAAGAGAAATTAGTTTGTAATGTGGGCCAAAAGAGAGAGAGAGAGAGATGAAATTGTATTATGTTCATTCTCCTTCACTTTGTCCTCGGGTCAATAATTGCTGCCAAGAGGATTCAAACCCATTGCACAATATGAGAAGCTACAATTTTTTTTTAAAAAAAGAATAATAAACTATGCAATATCTCATATATTATATATGAAATCTAAGAATTAGTTTTATTTTTACTTTCCTACAAACCATCTAGTATTTGATATACTGTAAATTAATTTGGATTAAAGTCGGGTTGGATTCCAATTAGAAAAAATCTCAATCTCCCAACATTATGTTTTCACCACAGAATACATATACTCAAATGCTTACTTAAGATGCAAGTCCCTTATTAATTAATCTAACCCAATTGCCAGTAGGTAGTTGAATTTTCATTATTTATTATCTATAAATAGTGCCACCACTCACTATTCTCATAGGTGATCTTCATATATATTTCATTAGAACTTCTAAAGAAGCATTAGATGTTTTTGATACGTTATATTTTTACCAGGTGAATGTACATCCACCATATATATGTTGATCTTCGTAGGTTACAAATTTACTTTGTTCAGTGTTAAACAACGAATCATTAGTAACCACCACTATTGATGGAATCTTATTATTTTATATGTAAGGCTGGCACCACAAATAATGCTCCTTTATGCAGCAACGTGCGGACCATCGCCTAGCTAACTCTAAGCGCACCCACTTCCAAACCTTTAAAAAAGCAAAAAGAAAAAATAAACTATATATATTTTAATGTACAAATATAATCCAATCATGAATAAACAAATGGGTTTGTTGGATTTTCTGTGATAGCCTCAACGAGTATTTAACTGAGATGACAATTAGGAATTCCGCTAATTACTGGCCGTTTTGAAACCTTTTGCAGTAGATCTTTTTAGGATGCCCCAATGACCATAGGTAGAGCCTATCCTATTTTTACAGTAGGATGGCAAAATTTGTAGATTCAATTCCTACTGAGTGCACTCAATGGGATTCTCAAATAAGTCTATTCACTTTACTTTTTAATTTAATAATTTTTTAATTTGAAAAAGTATAACTGAATTATTAAATTTCAAATAATTTTATATTTAGTCTTTATTATTATATTTAGTCCATCTTTTGTCATATAATTTTACTTCATTTATAATTCATTTTGTCGCCATAAATTATGTAGATCTAGTGTATTGAGATTATATATTACGTGAATGAGCCCCCACACGCATGAAATGACAGGAGCATTCAATTCTTAAAAACACATTCACGGAGCTACAGTATTTCTATTTATATATATATATATATATATAATAACTATCAATATCTATATGAATATATATAATCATGTATGTCTATACACACATACACTAATGGAAGTGGAAGCACAGTTCAATGATCCATAACTCGTTGTGAATAATGTGGCGGCTTCCAATTTGGGGCAAAAAGTATAATGTTATATTTTCCCTCAAGATTTGGCCCCAAAAAAAAATTCTCTCTTAAGATATCTAAATTGAAAATGTAAAATTATAAAATTGGTTCAAAAATATCTAAGATAAAATTTAAATTTTGAGTCTTAAATCCAAATTGTTCAGCCCAGTTTAATTATCATCATGAAGTCTCTTTCAATAATTTTTACTCAGACAAACGGCATTATCGAACACCCACCCTCGTATGTGGGATCCATCCACTTCTCCGTCAATTTAATGGCATCTTATATCGCTTAGCAAACATTACAGAGTAGGTTGCTTTTTGTCGTTTCGAAAGTACAGATATTTTGAAGTCTCAAAATTTTTTATTTTAAAAATAAATAAATAATTAGTGAACAGTATAATTAATGAGAATTTGCATCCAGCAAAACCGCATTTTCTCTATAAATTGGACCTCCATGTTCCTTCAGATTCACATCAACAACAACAAAAGTATCCATTCCATAACCATGACTACTATTTCAGTTCTACTACTCTTCTTCACTCTTCTTCTTTCCTTCCCCACGAAACCACTATTTGTTAGAGCTGCGAGTCCTGATCCAGTGCTTGACACTTCAGGCAAAGAGCTCCTCCGCGGTGTGCCTTACCAGATCCTTACGGTCACCGGAGGCGCTTTTACTCTCGCCGGCTACGAAAACGACACATGCCCACTTGTGGTCGTCCAAGTCCAACAACAGAAAGGTGACTCCCTCAAGTTCCCGCCGGTGACATTCTCACCGGCTGATCCGGAAGCCCGAGTGATTAATACCTCCACGAATCTGAACGTCAAGTTCTCCACGACGTCGTCGAAATCCTGTGGAAGCTCCATGGTGTGGAGGCTGCTGAAGAGGATAACGGAAGCGAGATTTGTGAGTACGGACGGTGTTGAAGGAAACCCTAATATGAACACCTTCGTTAACTGGTTCATGATCCAGAAATCATCGGCTGATAAAAGCGGCGGCGCGTATAAGCTCAAGTTTTGTCCGACTGAAGTCTGCAAATGCTCCGTCGTGTGCAGCGACCTTGGCGTCTTTGTGGGAGATGACAAGAAGAGATATCTGGGTCTGGCTGACAAACTCGAACCAATAAGCGTTGTGTTTAAGAGAGCAAGCTAGCTACCTAGTTGATGATAAAGTTTTATTTTCCGTCACTTAGTTAATTAAACATGTTCAGCATATCATGTCGTCGACTGAGAATATTGTTATTTAATTTCCTGCTCTTCATACTTTGTCTTCCATTTTTTCTTTCTTTCCTCTTCGAGTTGCTTCGCTTTTCGGCATCTTAGTCTGCGGAGTGGTCATTACCTGCTCAAGAGACGCAAGAGTATGTAATTCAAAATCCCTCCCGTAAGATATGAAAAGGTGAGGAAAGAGTTTCACGAGTGTAGTGATAGTAAAAGGTAATGCCCCTCCGAACTAAATTTTTTTCCATATCCAAAGTTGGAAATTAATTCCTAACCACTTGTTTAGGGGTGAGACCTTCTATCACTTATATCAACATAAGCTTTCAATTTCAAATATAAATATTATTCTTATAAGTTAAATTAGATAAAAGAACTAATGGTTATTACTTTAAGAAAATTCAAATTTGTTTTAAAGTTATAATGAGATGTTTATACCAATAAAAGAAAAATTCAATTATCACTTGTATTTATAAATAATAGTTATATAATTAAGGGACGAAGCGTTCCAAGAGAGAAACATAATTATTCATAAAATATATACATATTTATGAGACACAAAATCGTATACATAGTGGAGAGAATGGGAACCAACCTTGACAAATATAGTGGAAAGAGCGGAAGGAAAGAGGCTAATACAGTGAAAAGAATATGAGAGCTAGAGTTGCAACATGTGCTTTCATAAGGTTGGGATAATTTAGTAATTTATGATATTAACTTCATACTATTCTTCCATAAACCCTCCAATTTTGGGATACATAAAAAATTCAAAATTATGATGGATGAGAATGACTAGGGAGGTCATTCATTACTATTCCATTTTTTTATAAAGAAATTCTTCCAAACAATGACTAAGCTTCCTAGATATCCCATCTTACTCCATTCCACTAAAAAAACTTCCAAGCATATACTGAAGCTAGAAGAGCATATAAGGAATTTGGCCAGAGTGATAAAAATAACAGAAGGAGAATATCTTGATCCTTGGAAGAAAACGTTAGGGTGAAAAAGATTTGTGTTTCCACTCACCCACATACATAGTAATTGTATCACTGCCCACTTCTCTTGGGTCTCTTTTTAAAATTCAGAAAAAAAAACACATTTACCTAAATTTAAACTTACTTCAATTCAATTTAAGGTGGGCTTATTATGGTCATGAATTTTTTATGACCCATCTATGGTGGACAAGGTAAGAAAACCCAACAGTGACAATCTATTGTTTAGCAAAAAAAAACAGTGACAATCTATTGAACATCAAAGTCGGCACTAAAATCCCTAATTTGTGTAACAGAAAAAATGCGAGTAAAAAGTTACTCCCTCTAATCTTTAATATAAAATTCTTTTAATCAAATTATTTGGATTAAAAATTATAATTAAAATTAATTAACTACCTTAATTTCTCCAAAAATTTTAATATTTTTTCAAAACTACCCTTATTTAATTTCTCTCTCTCTTTTTTTTATACATTAAATATAAATATTTTTTAAAAATGTATAATAAATACTATCTTGTATATTGTAAAATGTTTTATATTCAGGATTAGGGTAAAAGACATTATATATAGGACTGGAGGGAGTATTGACTTAATATTAAAATTACCAATTGTAGTAATTTTTTTGTCAAAAAGATAAAACGTGATCATTAGAAGGAACATGTTGGCTTTTTTTGTTTAATGATTTTAATTCAACAAAAAGAGCTTTTAAAAAAAGAAAAAATGATTAAATTCCTATATTAGTGATTTTTTCTTTTTTTTTCCTCCATGTGATCTTGTCCGTTGAAATCACGCAAATTGTGGGTTTCATTTCAATCTTTAAAATTTCTCACTCTGACCCTTTTTTATGAGAATTTTTTAATTAAAATCATGTGGATTGAATCAGATAATTAAAATAAATTAGAAGTATTGAATTTGCAAAAAATCAACATTCCTAACTAAAATGCCTTAATAAAAGTCATTAATACCTATCCCATATTAATATAGGAGAAAGAAAGTTAAAATTATTAAGGGTTTTTTTTTTAAATCACATTTAATGTTTCATTAAATTTTGAAGACTCTTATATTAAGAACAAAAAAATCTTGTAAAAAGACCCTTATATTAAAGATTGAGAAAGTATATATTTTAGCCAAACAATAAATCTTCAAAGATAAATTTTAAACTCTATTTAAGTCTATTAATATTTTTTGTCTTGAGACACAAAAAAAAGTCTTTGGGAGAATTTTCTGATTAAGTTTAACTGTAAGTTGATTTGAATGAGTAGTCGCCTAAAATAGTGGTAGGTTACGGGATAGTTATTAAAAAATTAAATAAAAAATAAAAAATCGTTGAACGTGATATCTCCTTATCTTTTTTCCCACTATTTTTCCATGATTCAAGCTAGAGGAGTACCTCAGTGGCAAAAAAGTTAGAGTAGTACCTCCGCGGACTTTTGATTTCCATCTTGACAATTGGACGCGTGATTTGTGATCTTATCACTTAGCGTTTTATTTAAATAGATTTTAATTTTTGTCACCTAAATGCAAAATAAGTACACAATAAAAATTATGACATTCTTGTTGATCACGCCAAATTATATCCGAAATTTTATTGTGATTGATTCATTATGATTAATTTGAAATTTTCAATTTTTTAATTTATTGATAATTTTTTTTTCCAAATATTTATTCAAACAATCGATTATACCATAAACGTATTTGTGCCTCCACAATTTCACATTGATTTTATTATTTTTTATAATATAAATGATTACGCCTGGATCGATTAGGATTTGATATAAATAGTAATTTAAAATTGATTTGATTTGATAATATCTTAATCAGAAAGTTATGAAATCAATTAGTTAATTTTATTATAAATATGAGGTTGCATTAAAAAAAATTCATCAACGGCATAAGCGAAAGGTATTCATCACTGCAGAACATTAGTGTTTCTCGCTGCGTTGCCTATCGCTCTCTCCGCTCTCAGGTTACGTCTTCCTCTCTTTTCTGTCTCTGATTGTCTCCATCTTTGCTCCGTTCACCGATCATGCTCTCCGATTACGTAGTTTCTTATGATTTTACTATTGACCTATTCCTTTTGTTTTTTCTTCCTTGGCTTGATTTTCTGATTTTTCTGCGCTAAGCCTTTCTCATTTGGAATACTCTGTGAATGCCTGGCTTTGCTGTTTCGGTGTTGTAGGCGTGTAATTTATTTTTTCATTTTGCTGTGTAGTTTTATACCTGTTCTTTTTTTCCCCATTTTATTTGCACCGATATTACTCTGCAATCACAATCAGTTTCTTTCGTTATACAATTGGACGATTCTTTTTTATTTGGTTTCATGATTTTTCTTCGTTGAGCTGTTTAATTTGAAATAGTTTGAATTCTCTGCCATTGTTGTTTCTGCAGTGTACAACTGTAATTCATCTTTTCTTTTGCTAAAGAATTTTTATTTCCGTTTTTTTAAATTTTAGTTGCTCCGATCATGCATTACTTCTGTTTTATAACTACCAGATTTTTTTTCCCGTTTGTTTTCTGCGTTAGCCACTTCATCTACTCAGGGAGTTTTCTGCCATTGATGTTTCGATAGTGTCAGTTTTTCCCCCATTTTGCCAAAATTTATTTCCGATAATGCTCTGCAATCACAAGCAGTTGCTTGCATTTTACAATTGTGCAGTCTTTTTCTTTTCTTTTAATTGTTCTTTTAACTTGATTGCGTAGGTTTTCGGCATTTAGCTGATTCATGTCCTATAGGACACCTTGAATTCTCAGCCATTGCTGTTAAAAATTTCGTGACTTTTGATTTCTGAATGTGATTTCTGTTTCGTGCTGACAATTTTATTTCATTGGATGCCTACTTCTCTTATTTTAATATTGATGTTTTTTGACGAGGGCTCAGTTGAGCCTTAATGAGTTTTTTCCACTGAGCTATTTGATTTGGATTGTTCTCTGAATTTTTAGCTGTTATTGTTTCAATAGTGTAAGAGTTTTGGATAATTTGATTGCAGATGTGATATGTTCTTCATTATGCTGGGTAATTTCATATATGGTATTTGTTGTCGATGCTTTTTCACAAAGCAAAAGCTGTATTGATGTGGATTGTTTGCTTTCTTTATTCTTTATTAGGTTTTTTGTACTCTCATTGTTCAAAAATGGCTGATGGTGCTGAGACTGATAAGAGCATTGAGATGTGGAAGATCAAGAAATTGATCAAGGGCTTGGAGGCTGCTCGAGGAAATGGGACAAGTATGAATTCCCTTATCATTCCATCACATGATCAAATATGTCGTGTTACCAAAATGCTTGGTGATGAGTTTGGAACTGCTTCAAACATAAAAAGCAGAGTGAATCGGCAGTCTGTGCTTGGGGCAATCACCTCTGCTCTGCAGAGGCTTAAGCTTTATAACAAGGTTCCTCCAAATGGGCTTGTTCTGTATACTGGGACAATTGTAACAGAGGAAGGAAAGGAAAAGAAGGTGACCATTGATTTTGAGCCATTTAGACCTATCAATGCATCTCTCTATCTTTGTGACAACAAGTTTCATACAGAAGCTCTAAATGAGCTCCTTGAGTCTGATGACAAGTTTGGTTTTATAGTCATGGATGGCAATGGTACTCTTTTTGGAACCTTGAGTGGTAATAGAACTGAGGTGCTCCATAAATTTAGGGTAGATCTGCCTCCAAAGCATGGAAGAGGGGGCCAGTCAGCCCAACGATTTGCTTGTCTTCGAATGGAGAAGCGTCATAACTATGTGAGGATGACTGCAGAGCTTGCTACACAGTTCTATATTAATCCTGCCACCAGTCAGCCCAATGTTGCAGGATTAATTCTTGCTGGTGCAGCTGATTTTAAATCTGAGCTTGCTCGGTCAGATATGTTTGATCCCCGACTTCAGGCAAGAATACTTAATGTTGTTGATGTATCTTATGGAGGGGAGGATGGCTTCCATCAGGCTATTAAACTATCAGCGGAGATTCTGTCCAATTTAAAGTTCATCCAGGAGAGGCGCTTGATTTGCAAATTATTTGATGAGATGAGTCAGGATACTCGGAAATATGTTGCTGGGGTTGATGATACTCTAAAAAGCTCTAGAGATGGGTGCTGTTGAGACATTTATTGTCTGGGAAAATCTGGATATTAATAGGTATGTCTTGAAACACAAAACTACCAACGAAATTGTTGTAAAACACTTAAGCAAGGAACAGGAGGCAATCCAGGCCAATTTCCAGGATTCTACTAACTCTGCTCAATATAAGGTTCAGGAAAAGATGTCTCTCCTGGAGTGGTTTGCAAATGAGTATAGACGGTTTGGTTGCACTCTTGAGTTCATCACTAATAAATCAAAAGAGGGTTCACTGTTTTGCCGGGGTCTCGGTGGTATTGGGGGGATTTTACGATACCAGCTTGATATGAGATCATTTGATGATTTGTCTGATGATGGAGAGAACTATGATGATTCTGAATAGCAAACAATGAGTTACTTCCCATCACTGGTGCAGGAGATGGAGGTGAAAATGCCTGCACCAGTCTGTGAAGTGGTTGCACGAGATGCAACTTCTACGGCTTTTCCTTCTGTGGTTTTGCAGGGAAAGTTTTATTCTCAATCAAGGTTCTTACTATTTTCTTTTTCTATTTTTGTTGTTATCTTAGATTTTTTAAAATTTTGATTTAAATTTTATTTTTTTCCTCTTTCCATTTTGCTAGAAATGGCCAAAAGAAATTATCTAACAATATTTTTGTTACAACTTTTCCTTGTGTTTCAAAAACAATGGTAATTTCCAGATGCTTTGCCACCTTTGTGCTTCCCTCTTATGCAAGCTACGCCCTTCCACAGTGTTGTGCGTTCACTTGTTGGCAATACAGGCCACTGCAATTATCCTCACCAACATCATCTGGTAATAAAATTCCCCACCCTTTATTTTCTTGATCCAGTGTTTTTTTCGCCAACCTGAATTTACTTCTGTCTGTCTTTAAGTTTATTTTCATCAACTTTTGTCATTTTGAAGCTTCATTACACTCTCCTACTCTGAAAGGAGATCATCAAATTGGGCTTGCATCAAAAGGACAACCTAGTATCATCAAAGGTTGGTCCCTGTTGAGCTAATATTTGATCAATTTATTTCACCTTTGTTCTTAATGATCTTTTGCTCCCATTATCCGAAGTGCCATTAGGCATCTTTACCATAGAGGATTAAGATAATTTTTTCTTTATCATTTTTCACTCTTTTGGATCATTATGAGCTCTGACACTAGTTACTGTAGTTTTTATGTTCTTCCACATATTTCCCTTTTTATTTAGATTCGCCAAAACTATGGATCAATTTGTTTTTTCCTTTGTGATCTGAGAATAGGATGATCTATATATCTTGTTGAGTTCCTTATTTTCTCTTCTAGTTAAATTTACTAACTTCTTGCTTGGTTTTACTTTATTTAGTCTTCTAGATATCTTAGCATTTTTATATTTTTTCTACTTCGTAGTTTTGGTTGGACCAGTCTTTTCCTGCTGCTTAGCATAGCATTGATGAAGGAAGAAACTTTCACTATCAGATTATCTGCCGAGAGGTATGATTTTCCTTTCTCCATTTCCTTATTGAATTACGTTGTTGTTTTCACTGTTGTAGTACTGTTGGAACAAAATTACTTTACATTGTTAGAAGTGGAGTTTGGAGTTCGTGTGGTCAGCCAGCAACTTGTTTTATGTTGCATATAATTTTGGATATGATCGAAATGAAAGTAAAATCTTTTAGGGTATATGATGTACATTTTGTGCTTAAAATGCTGTTCTTGTTGTGTCTGTTGGGCATATGTTGGTTTGTTTTGTGTGCTTTTGTGCAGTTTACTAATTCTGGTCATTACGGCAATATGTTTTTCTTTTATTTTGTTATTGCAGAAGAAAGAGATCATTAGGTTAATTTAAAATACTAGAATCTGAACTTCATCTGTTCGGTGTACATTTTTGTTGGAAGTTTTTTTTTCTTTTTGTAGGAATTGTGGACTATTTAATATTATTAACTTGGATCTTATCCTTTCTTATTTGCTAAAAGTGTCTTCATTTTTCTATTCTTTGTTCATTTTTTATTTTAAACCTTAAATTTATACTATTGAGATATTTTGCACTCTAGTGGAAGGTTACATTTGAGTCTAACACCTAAGAATCTCTTGACATGATAGGTTTATTTTCTAGTTGGCACTTTGTTAGTTTCTCTGTCTTAATGTTGGATTAGTCAACACTGGGTTGTAATTGTATACTTGAAAATTGTCATTGATTTATTTGTAATTTCATTAATACGTGGGCTGTGCTTTTATTTCATTGATTTAATTGTCATTGATTTTACTTCGTATTCCCTTCATCAATGGATGAAGGTATACGAGAGAGATAATTTAGAAAACGATTTTAGGGTATGATTTTGATTGACTATATGGTATCTTGATGATCATTGATGTATACCAAGGGTGGCTTTGGTATGCTTGAAAAAGAGGTTATATATTCTGTGTAATATGCTCATAAATATACGTTTCAAATCAATATATATTGAAGAATGCATTTGCCTTGTCTGTTTTTAACTACCTTGAGCATTTCCTGCGGATTTTACTTTCTGAAGCTGGTGATTTTACGTAATCACTTGACCTAGCTGTGGTTTTTAACCTGTTTTACATGGTTTTGTAGGTGGTTCCAATGTTGACTTGCAAGGATGCTCGAGTCATAAAGTAATATGATGGAGTTTAGTGTTATTGGATGGGCTTGGAGTTCACTTTGTATTAGAATCTTTTTGAAGGAGTTTTATTTTAAATTTCTTATATCTTTATGTTCCTCGTTAATGCGAGGTTAAGTTCAAAAACATTCGCGAAATGTTCAATTTTAGGTTCTAGTGTTGGGGACGGCTTGAAGGAGTAAAACTTCATGTTCAAGGCCTACCTGGATATATATATATATATATATTTTACAAGTGATTTTATTCTACCTTGGCAATGACTATTAATTTTGGTTGGTAAACACTATAACGAATGGGGGTGAAGCTAGGAGGAAGAAGAGAGAATGGAACTATAGTCTTTTTGGCATGAATTACATTGATACAACCATCATTCATCCAATTTGGGATGTAAAGTAAATTGCAAAATTTGAAATAACCAGGCTTTACAATATAAAACTGATTACCACAAAAAAACGCAACGAAATGCACCTAAGTGTGCTAATGTAAAAGCTTTATATTACATTACCTCTTAATGCATGTAACCATGCCGGCCATACGTATTTTCAAACTATATCCCAAATTAAATATTACCCTCGTACATGGCGAGGGTGTTATTTGGAATAATAGATGCAAATGTGTGGCAAGACCTATGTCTCAATCATCAACATAGACAAGGTGTGTTTATGCATGTAACAGAATGCTTTAAATTTAGACAGCTCATGAGCACAACATGTTGTTTTGTGGGCGCAAGGAATTACGTAATGAAAGAAGCAAAAGACCATCACATGATTTGTGGCTAAATGCATCTATATATAAATACGACCTTCAAGTTACATCATATTGATATAACTCCTCTTCAACTCTTAACAAAATGAAGACTGCGATGCTCTTCCATTCCTTCATCTTCTGTCTCTTTCTTTCTGCCTTGACCACAACCACACTTGCTCGGTTTCTACTTGATGTGGATGACCAGCCTTTACGTAATGGTGGCTTATACTATATCCAGCCAGTTTACAGTGAGAAGGGTGGGGGGCTTGAACTTTGCAAAACTGGAAGCGAAACCTCCCCTTTCACTGTTGTCCAGTCTAGCTCCCACACTCCTAGAGGCTTGACTGCAAGATTGTCATGTCCACTTCGAATTCGTTTTCTCTCCACAGAACTTCCTGTGAATATTGAATTTAAATTGCAATAGCCCCACTATTGTCTGCCCTCTACCTCATGGAGGAAGGTTGAGGATCGGTAGAATCACAGAATGTGAAGATTGCATTTGGGGAAGAAAGGCCACTGGTAGGTCCATTTAGAATCCAAACACATGGAGGTCACTACAAGCTTGCTTACTGTGACCCTGAATCGCTAGCTTTTCATGCCTGTAAAGATCTGGGGATTTCCATTGACGACGAGAACGACAGACGTTTAGTTGTGAAGGAAGGTGACCCGCTTTTTGTTCAATTCGTGAAGGCTGATCAAAGAGGCACCTCTGCTCGAATGAGCATTATTTGATTATCATTATCATCCCTTCGCCGTTTTGGTCTTTGTCCCTGCTTATGCAGTCATGTATAAGGGAATATGAAACTGGATTCTCAAGTTCTTTACTGTAAACTTTTGGTAGAATTTGAAGAGAGAAGGAGAGTTGAAGAAAAAGAAAAACAAAAAACAAAAAAGGAGAAATAAACCCGATACATACTTCCACATTTTAAATCACTCTCTTCAAATTCTGCTGAAATTTTAGAATAAGAAGCTCTTTGAGAATTCTTGGACATGGTTCCTGTTTATTACGTAATAAGACTGGTCTTCATAGAAAATTGCTAGTGTTAAGCATTTGTTACTTTAGCTAGTGTACGTATATGAGTACATGCATGTGTGTGCATGCCAAGTACCCTTATATATATATATATATAAAAGCATACATTTATACAAATAAACGCAGAACAGTATATGAACAAGCACATGGATACATATCAGCACATATATACACATGTATTTGACTGAAGTTTTAATTATGGCCTCTTTTTTATTTAAAGTATATAGATTTGTTTGCTCATTTTAAAAATATACACTGATTTCTCTTTTACGCTTCAGTCTACTTTTAAATATTTTGGCTAATTAATCACCCTATTTTTTTGGATGGTATTTTAGTTAAAAAAGAACATTTAAATTATGACTATCTATTTTAAAAATATAAAAGAAGTCTATGTAATTTCAACATAATTAGGAAAAGTATGTACTACAAATAAACTGAAAATTTGTGACAAATATTGCCAGAGAAAAAATTCTGTCACAAATTCGTCATAGAAATTGTCGCAAAAACTTTGCAAAAGAAATTTCATAAATCTGCCTAAAAAATTTGTGACACCCCTAATTTGTAACGAACAAGGAACAATTCCATCGCAAATTTTTATTTTCTGTAGTTTATTTTATTTATTTTCTGGTGAGAATATCTTATACATATATAAAGTATAAACACAACTATTCTTATATATATGTATATGTATTTGTGTGTACAAACACGTGGTTGAAAGGATTGTAGTTATTATAATACATAAAATTATAAAAATTTTAACATCACAGTATTTTGTTGAAAATATAATTCTTTTTTTAGGAAAACAGGTTTTAAGGAGCAAAATAGTATCACGAATTATGGGAGACTGTTTGCTACATAGTAAATTGGAATGGAACGAAATCAGAAAATAGAATAGTAAAAGCAATTGTGATATGGAAATGTCATTTTGTATTCCAGAATGAAAAAGTAATGCTACCTCTATCTTGATTTATAATGTATTTTTAATTACTACACATGAATTAAAAATAATAATTAGTAATTGAAAAAAAATTTATCATTTCCTAAATTACTCTCATTTAATATTATTTAATATAATTGACCTATCAATTAAACTTCCTAATATTAATTAAATTTAATCATTTCTCAAGGATATTTTAAGAAAAAAATTAAATACATTATATAATTAATAAAATATCTTATATAATAAAATGCAGATTTTTAAAAAATGTGCCTTATAAGCCAAATCGGAGGGAGTAACAGAAAAAGAAAGTTATTATTAATTAATGATATAACAAATATATAACCAAATTTACATATTACTTTGTAATAAAATATAGATAGTTTTGCCGGCATGTAATGTAAATGATCAACTGAGGTGTAAGTAATTGTTTAAAATGCATTCTCTTTTCTCAAATAAAAAAAAAATCAAATCTGAATGGGCTAATAGCTGAGTTATATATGATTGACTCTCAGATCACATAAGATTTTTTCTTTAAAAAAATTAAAATGAGTTATAAATTTAATCAAAATTAGCCCAACGAAACGCGCCAAGATATTTAATTAGCAATCCTAATACTAGTTAGTATCTGATTATTCTGCGGCTTCTTCATGTTCTAAATATAAACCGTCAAATTGCCTCCGCCAAAATTTCAGCACAACATGAACTATTTGAGTTTATAACCTTCAAGTCATTCCAATCAGGATCTCAGGTGCGAAACATTTATTTGGTTCAATCTAAGATCGTGGTAAGGCACACTGTTCAAGATTCCATCATATATATATATATATATGTACCCTGAGAAGATGTACATGTGTCCTTGTGCATGTTACAAAATAATCTGTTCATTTAGACAACGCAATATGTTTTGTGGCAATAATATTAAGACCTGCAAATGAAGGGAAACAAAAAGACCAATGTATGATACACATCGTCCAGCTTTGAATCCAAATCCTCATCAAGATGGCTCCATCATTATGTCCCGAGATATACCATGTGTCCTTGTGCATGTTACAAGTGGGTTTCTCTTTAATATATATATATATATATATAAATAAATTTGATGATCTTTTCACTAAGTGTTTTCTATATTTTAGAACAGTAGAACCCTACCCTATCTCATTCTGTGCTCAAAACACCGTTGGTCGCCTCTCTTTTACCCTATGTTTTTATTGAGAGAAAAGTAAAGAAAGAGAAAATTTGAGAAGATATGAGAGAAAATATATATAGATTTTCCGTTATTTAAATAACAACTGCAAATAAGAAGGAAAAAAAAGTAAATAAAAAATATATGGGTCCTACATATTTTCTCTCCAAAATTTTTCTTCAAAAATAAAGAAATTTTGGAGTGAAAATTAACATATTCTGTTTGTTTTTTTAAATTGCCACTAGGGATTGCATGTGAAATTATACAAATATTTGATTTATTTTTTAAATTTTTTTTGAAAGTAGAGTAAATTATATAAATCTTTTCTAAATTTCATTGAAATCTTCTCTCATTTTTCAATAAAAAGATTATAAAAATGGTTAGCAATATGACTATTATTGCCATTGTAAATTAATTGGATAAATATTTTTTTTTGTTTATCCAAACATATAATGAGAAAATATTATATCTTTTACTTTTCTCTTCCCCATTGTCTAGCCTAATTAAAACAAAGCATTAGGTTCATCTCTATCGTCTGCCACGACCAAACTTCTCCTCAGTAGATTGTTCCCTCATTGGTAAGTAGTACAGTCAGTAAATACAAAATAAATGTAAGTTTGGGAAACATGGACAAGAAACTGTTTGATGAAATGGAAACATATAGCGTTCTGCGTGTACGTAGAAGAGATATAAATTTACTGGAGAAAGATATTTAAGGACCTCCATATAAAAATATTGTCAAATGAACAGTATAAGTGCTGAATTCAGTTGATTTGAGTTGGGAATTCAGTTTATAGGAGTACTGAATTTTTAATCTGGGTCCTTGAAAGAGAATATCTTCATATGAGGGTCCTTAAATGTCTTTCTCTCTAAATTTACACTATCTGCACAACTGTTCACCAATTATATAGGAGTATATTTATATATATATACTACTCCCTGGTCCTTAATATAGGATCATTTTAACCAAATTACGCGGATTAAGAATTATAATTAAAGCTAATTAACTACTTTGATTTCTCCAAAAATCTTAACATTTTTTCAAAACTATCCTTATTTAATTTCTTTCTCTTTCTCTTTGGATACATTAAATATGGACATTTTTTGGAAATATATAATAAATACTACCTCGTATATTATAAAGGATTTTATATTTAGGATCAAGGTAAAATATCCTATATATAGGACCGGAGGGAGTATATATATATATAATATTTTCTGCACAACTATAAAGACCGGGACTTTAATTAATGCTTCAAGCTCGCCAACAAAGAATTTAAGCTGCAATACACGAGGAGCACACGAAAAACTTTCAATGAAAAAATATTACATTTAATTAATTAATCACTAACTATATATAGAAATATGTAGCTTAGCCCGTAAGCGTAACTACAAAGGGAACCATACCCTGAAATGAAGCTCTCCAGCGAACAAAGTTCACGTGTTCACATGAACATTTTTTTTATTATTAATTTGAATCAATAAAGTCAATGAGTCTATTTTCACTTATATACTCCTTTACCTCAATTTTATTAATTTGAATCCCTTACATTGATACATTCAAATATTTTATTGAAATAAAGAAGTGAGACACCAAGAGGTCAAATTGTGTGTATAGGGACGATATCTCTCCTTCATACCCAATATTTTCTTTTTCCTGTCACTTGCTGATTAATATATTACATATAGTTAATGAATAGATAAATATAAACTTATAAAATGACTAACCGGTAAGTAATTCAATTTTTTAACATGCTATGTAATTCAAACTAAATTCCAAATCAGCAAGTATCTTGCTACGTACATACATCTCTTTTGCTTAGTGCAAGGGTGTTATTTGGAATAATGCAAGAAGTGTCGGGCAGAAGATGACTCACACATAAGACATACGAGGTGTCTTAATGCATGTATCAAGATGATTTTCATTTAGACAGCACAACAACATCATATATGTTTTGTTGGCATAAGGCATCACGCAGATTGAAGCGATAAATGAAACAAACAAATTAAATGATAATCCCATGCATGATCCTTCAATGTGAAATGCATCTATATAAATACATCCTTCAAGGCACCAAATATTAATATACCTCGTCTTAAACCTTGAACAAAATGAATACCTCGTTGCGTTTCCATGCCTTCTTCTTCTTCTGTCTCATTCTTCTTGCCTTGACCAGAACCACACTTGCCCAGTTTCCACTTGACGTAGATGGTGTGCCTCTACGTAATGGTGGCAGATACTTTATACAGCCAAACAAGGGTGGTGGGCTTGAACTTGCCAGAACTGGAAACGAAACCTGCCCTTTCACCGTCGTCCAGTCTTGCTCCGCTACCTCCACCGGCTTGCCTGCAAGATTGTCTTCCCCATTCGAAACTCGTTTTATCACCACAGGACTTCTGCTGAACATTGAATTTAAAATACGCCATCCACCCAATTGTCTCCCCTCTGAGCCACGGTGGACGGTCGAGGAAGAATCTCAGACTGTGAAGATCACATCTGATAAGGGAGATAAGCGACCGGCAGGCTCATTTAAAATAAACACAGAGGGAGATGGCTACAAGCTTGTTTACTGTAACCCTGAATCTCAAGGTAATAGTGAGTGCAAAGATCTGGGGATTTGCATTGACGACGATAACAATTGGCGTTTCATTGTGAAGGAAGGAGACCCGCTAGTAGTTCAGTTCGCGAAGGCTGATCGTAAGGACGTCTCTTCTCGACTGAGCAGCATTTGATGATCATCCCTTCCCCTTTTTTTGTTGTTTATCAAAGTTTATATATATATATATATGCGGTCATGTAATTAATTATAATGGAATAAGAACCTGGATCCTCAAGTTCTTTGCTGTAACCTTTTTGTAGAATTTGAAGAGAAGTAGAGAGTGGAAGAAATAAACGAAAAAAGTAAACCCGATATATATGCACGTCCACTCTAAATCACTCTCAGCAAGTTCTGCAAAACTTTTACAATGAAAAACTCTAGTTTTTCTATTGTAAAATATTTGTAGGATTTGAAGAGAGGAGAAGGAAAAGAGAGTGACATAAAAAAAAAACAAAAATTTCATTGTACACTTCCACTCTTTGAATCATTCTCTCCAAATCCTATAAAAGCCCTCTTGAGGATTCTTACTCGCGTATTCTGTTTATTAGTAGTTAAGTAATAAGACTGCTGTGTGGTTTTTTTCCCCGGCCTGAATGAGACTGCTGTGTTTAAATAATCTTACAAATAATGGATTTTTTTAATTGATTATTACATGCACATATATTTATATAGAAGCATCGTATATAGATTACATTTTTTAGCATGTGCTTAACTCTACATTTATTTGTATGATTACATTCACATGTAAATCGGCGGCGCATAGTCCTATGTGTGTACACACATTTTTATATTTAGCTAGTATTCGTATAAGCACATGCTTGTGCAGTATAAATCATGACGTACATTTATTTACCCAAATGAGCACAGCACAATATACGAACATGAAAACGTATAAATATGAGCGCATATTTGATTAAAGTTTTCGGACCTCCTTTCATTTTTGTTCAAATTATACGGATTTTTTTAAATTATATTTCATTAGCCACTTTATATTTTTTAATTAAAAAAATTTTGATCTAAGATTGAATTATATACTTTAGAAAAAGAGTTGAAATTTATCCTATTTGTGTATATATATAGATAATTTCAACATAACTCAAAAGGAGTATGTTAAATTTATTCTATTTATATCTATATAACCACACATGAGCTTATATATCACAAAAATATTGGGGACGGTTTAGTATGCAGAATAAAATAATTAATAAAAATTAAAATAAAATAAAAAACTTTATGATTTAAAAAATATTTTTTTATATTTCTGACTATAAAAAACTAAGAATAAAGAAATAGCTACTCTTAATTAATAATATAAAAGTATAATGAATATTACATTGTTCATTTTTTTTACGATTGAAAAATAGATAGTTTTGCAAGGATGTTACCAATTGTATGGTGAGTTTTTCTTTCTAAAATGAATTTTTCTTTATCAAATAGAAAAAAAATAAATTTGAATAGGCTAATAATTAAGTTTGATTCTTTAATTAGCACTATATTCGTTTCTTTTTAATTAAGTGTGACTTCCAAAGAAAATTTTTTATTTTCCATGTTAAAATTCCAAGATAACTTTGATTACTAATTTTCCAATCACACCATAATATGTTATTTTAAAATAAAAAATAATATTAATTACTCTTTTTTATTTATCCATTTCTTTAAGTACATAATAAGAAATTTAAAAAGAAATTCTAAATTTGATGTTTAAAGTAAAGAAAAACTTTAGGAGTTATTTGTGATCATAAAGTTCCTATCAAGCTTAAAGGAAAGTTTTATGGAAATATTATAAAACCAGCAATACTTTATGCTGGTGAATATAATGGACAACAAGAGCATAAGAAAGAGAAAACATATATGAGAAAGTTTAGATGAATGTATGGTTATACAAAAAAGGACAAGATAAGAAATAATTGTATATAAGGTAACGTTAGAATAACACTTATCGAAGTGGAAAATTGATTAGCATGATTTGGATATATATACAAAAGAGATCACTAGAGGAGTTAGTGAGAACTGTTAATCATATAGTCTTTAACCCTATTAAAAGGTATGAAGGGAGACCAAGAATCATAGTAAGAAAGGTTATAAGGTGGAATCGTTCAATATAAAAATATATCTGAAGAGATAGTTTTTTATAGAGGCTAATGATACCATATGATTTATGAAATTGATCTCATTTAGTAGGAAAAGACTTATTGTTGTTAATTATATTTCTTAATATATGCGCTAAAATTTTAAACTGTGCTTTTGCCAATAAAATTTTAAACTTATAGTTATAAAGAAATAACTATAAAGAAATGGAGAAAGTATGTCATGGATAACGTAGGAATTTTAGAGAAGTTAGATGAGGCATACACATTTACCCAAAATTAACCCGACTAAAAACAACTAGATATTTACCAACCCTATTAGGCAATCACTGAGTCTCTTTATATTTCTTCGAACTCTCTCGCCAAAAAAAAAATCCTTCATGCCCTAAAACCAGCAAATTGCCTCAACCAAACATGAGCGACATGAATAACCTGAGTTTATAACCTAAATGTCATTCCAATAAGAATTTCCGGTCCCACACATGCATGCATGATGTTTTGGTATATATATATACACGTGGGTATGGTGAGAAATATTAACTTGCATGCATGGTGCAAAGTGGCGGACATACATATATAACGTTAAAAGGTGTCTCCACGCATGCAACGAGATGCATTTCATTTAGACAGCACATCATGTTATTTTGTTGGCGTAAGGTATCGCATAAGAGCTACAAATGAAAGAAACAAAGGACCATCGCAAATCATCATGTAGCGTAAAATGCATCTATAAATACAGCCTCCAACTTCAAGCCATAACATATTACAGCCCATACAGCTTTCTTTTCTTAAACCTTTTGAACAAAATGAAGAGTACTGTGTTGCGTTCTCATGCCCTCACCTTCTGCCTCTTTCTCTTTGCCTTCACCACAAGTACAACCCTCGCCAAAGAGTTGCTTGACATGGATGGCAACAGCTTACGAAATGGCTTTTGGAGGGAAGGGTGGAGGGCTTCAGCTTGCCCAAACTGGAAGAGAAACCTGTCCTCTCATCGTCCTCCAAGATCCCTCTAAGCAGTCTATAGGGTTGCCAGCACGATTGTCGACCCCACCTAAAATTGGGTTTCTCAGCCCAGCGTTTTATCTGACCATTGAATTTGAACAACGTAAGCGACCCCCTTGCCTCGCCCGTTCCAGGTTTCAGTGGACGGTTGACCAAGAATCACAAGTCGTGAAGATTGCTTCTAAGGAAGAAGACACTTTGGGGTTATATTGGTGCTCAATAGTTGGCGTTTCCTCAAAAAACACCAATTAAAATGTGACATGGTGTAATTTAGTTGGCGTTTCCTTAAAAAACGTCAAGTAAAGTTACCATCTCACTCAGCGTTTATAAGAAAATGCCAACTAAATTGATTTACAAATTAAAAAATAAAAATATATAAGACTTCGTTAGGATTTATAAATAAATGCCAAGCAAATTTATTTACAAATTAATAACAAAATAAAAATATAAAATTAATAGTTGGCATTTAAATGAAATGCCAAGCGATTTATTTACGAATTAATAAAAACTAAAAATTTAAAAATATTAGTTGGCAATTAAAATGGATGATTGAACTATAGATGGTGTTTCCTACGGAAACGCCATTTATAGTCAATAACTAGAGATGGCGTTTCCATAGGAAACGCCATTTAAATTAAATGTTATACAGAAACACCATGTAATATATATACATGGCGTTTCCTTATGAAACGCCATCTATAGTCATGAACTATAGATGGCATTTCCGTAGGGAAACAGAAACGCCATGTAACTTTGTATATATACATGGCGTTATATAAATATTTTCAAAAACACCTTAATGCTATCGTTTACTAGTTTTTGCATATTGAAACCCTAGACCCCAAAACTTGCTTCATTCAGCATCGATCAGACACCAATACTCCCCAAACTTAGTTTTCGCGCAAAGCTCGCGGTAGATCCTTCTCTTTGCTAATGTATCGGCTGATTTCTACGTTTTTCCCCCATCTTGTAAAATCATTTTCCGCGTTGGCAAATCTTCCTTGGTGTAAATCTTCATCCGTGTCCTTCGTTGGCAAATCTTCCTCAGTGTAAGTCTTCGTTGTGTTTGTGTCCTTCGTCTTTTCTCAGAGGTATAGGAAGAAGACGAACAGAGCTTTAAGAAAGGAAAGTTAGTTGGTAGGCTTCTTCATCTTTTCTCAGATTTGTTACCCATTTATTTTAATTTTTTCTCTTAAATATTTTAATAATCATTTATTAATTTTTGTTTACTTTACAAGTAGGCTGCTACTTCTTTGAAAGACGAACGGCAAGGGAAAGAACTTGGAACTCGAGGGGGGAAGGCAATTCATATGCTCATACATCATAGGTATATAAAGTTGATCTGTCTTGTTTCCTTTTAGTTTATTTATTTCCTTATTGTTACATTCATTTAAGTACGAAGGCTGAAAAAGATGGAGAGGCATAAGTGAAATAACAAATGTGTTTACTAAAAAGATTTTGGAATAGTGTAAAGTGTTAGTAAGGCTGACTTCCCAAGAGGGGGGGTGAATTGGAAAGATTGAAATTTTTCTGCACAAAGTAAAATATGTGAAGATAGCACAGTGTAAAGGAAGCAGCGTATAAAATAGAGCAAGCTGAAAAGTAAAGATGAGAAGAAGAAGACTCAGTAATTTATCCTAGTTCGGTCTATCCACTTGACCTACGTCCAGTCCTCAAGACAACTCTTGAGATTTTTCCACTATACAACAAGAATTCAATGGGCTTCTTGCTAATGCCACAGTACAACGAGTATGCTCTGTTTCTGGAGCTTTCTCACTCTCTCTAAGCACTTCTACAATGTGCTTCCCAATCCCCTTGTGATTTCCCCTCACAAGTAAATCTATCTTCTAGATGAAGAGTAGATTGTTTACAAAGATATAACTCTCTTGAATAGAGTAGATATGAAGGTTGAAGTACAGATATTGAAGTTGAGAGGGTAAAAGCTTTTTGAGAAATTGATTTGGCAGAGTTTCAGTATATACAAGTTTGATTCGTTACCCACAACTTCAAATGATGTTATATTTATAGATTTGGGTCTCAAATGTCCGTTAGAGACAAAATCTATCCGTTGGGGAAGTTATCCAACGGTTACTCTGAAAAACTATCCGTTTACCAACCGCATTTAATGTTTCTGACATACTGAAATTCGAATTTTGGTTGGCCAACAGACGAATTTCGAAAGAACAGAAGGTTAAAGCTTTCAACATTACAGCACGAAGTTCGTCTGTTCATGAAGTGAAATTCGAATTTTGAAACTTACAAAACATTTTCACAATGTGACATACGAATTTTCAAGAGGAAAGTTTTTCGGTTAAGTGTGAACAGTGTTTTCAATTTTCAACAGTGCCTTCGAAATTCAAATTTTGGAAGCCCAAAATTCATCTGTCTGTAGAATGTTCAAAGAGGCACAGTAGTTCACTTTCTTCGAAATTCGAATGTTGAAGTACTGAAGTTCGTCTGTCAGAGAGATTCTTTTCAGACTAACTTCAACATTCGAAGTTACAAAGCTCTGTCATTCATATGTCAATATTTCATTCCAACAGACTCACAAACTTAGCTTCTGAAATTTGAATTTTAATGTTCAAAGTTTGTCTGACAGAAAGCAGTTTTGAAACTTAAATTATTCTTGATCTCAGATGAACTTTAACATTGTTTCAGACGAATTTCTTCCATTTTCATAAGTTGTGTTTTGTCTGAAATTCAAATTTTGAAGACTCAAAGTTCGTCTGTTTCAAAGAAGCTCCTTTCAGACTTATATGAAAATTCGAATGTTGGAAAGTCAAAGTTCGTCTGTCAGAGAGCATTTTTCAAACTCAATTTCATCTTGATTTCAGATGAGCTTCAACATTATCTCAGACGAATTTCTTTGATTTTCACAAACTGCATTTTATCTGAAATTCGAATTTTGGAGATGTGAAGTTCGTCTGTCAATGAAAAGCTTCTTTCAGTTTTTGATGGAAATTCGAATTTTGGATAATCAAAATTTGTCTGACAGAGAGACAACTCTTCAGACTTATTTAGTTTTGACTCGAAATTCGAATTTCCAAAGGCAAAGTTCGAATTTCCAATATGACAGTTCAGTTTAAACTTTCAAACTTCGTTTGTTTGTGGGTATTTTTCAAATAAGTCAAGATTTAACACAAAATCAAGGTTTAAAAACATCTTTTCTTAAAATAAAAAACTTTTACCCTCATTTGAACATAACAAAAGATCCTACAGAAGATCTAGCAGCTAATACTCAGAAATTCTTCACTTGAAGCACTTTGATCTCCTTTAATATCTTCAATCCAAGCTTTTGAATGTTCGTTTGGAATCATCAAAACTCTTGATTCAACATTCTCCCCATTTTTGATGATGACAAAACAACTTACAAACTGGATTAGTACTTGGGTTTGCTTTTACAAGCTCCCCCTCAACATATGCATTATGTTTCAAAAGATATCATATACAACAGATCAAGTGAAGATATTCAAAGAGTAATATGCACAAAACATTGCAACAAAGAAATCCATTCATTTAATCAAGAGTTGCTATACAAAAGCCAAATTAATTAAATTTCTAATGCAAACATTTAAAACAGAAACACAAAGCACTACAAGAGGACTCAAGCCTAATTTCTAAGCAAATCTTCAATCATTTCTTCTTGGGCTTGGTCTTCTTGCTGTACGTTTTCCCTTTCCCAGATTGCTCAGCAGCAGTAAACTTTCCAGTTTGCCCAGTCTTCTCCCCCTTTTTGGCATCATCAGGAAGGCCAACAAAATCAGCAGGAGGAGGGATCTGAGAGACAGGAATAGCTTGAAGTGGGACAGGAGCAAAAGAGATTTCTGGTTCCATAGGAGACTCAGTGCTTGGTTTCTCATCAGAGATTTCCAGAAGTTCTTGCATTGCCTGCCTGGAAAGAGCTAACTGAGCTCTCTGTTCCTCTGAAAGCCCATAAGCAGCAAGAGAGGAAGTGGCTGGTTCATCAGGATGAAACATTTCCTCAAGCTTTCTTCTTTGTTCTTGCAGGAGAGCATTGTGAGCAATGGCCTCATAATCAACAACAGGCACAATGCTTCTCTCTTCATTGCTTGCTCCCTCCTGCATAGAAGAGGTTGAGATAGCTGCAACCAGTCTTTCAACTTGCTCAGATTCTTGAATAGACAGAATTGAATCCTGAGCATCTTCTTGCATAGGCTCATGAGGGCTTGCTCCTTGAAGTCCTTCTTCTTCCAATCCATAGTCCAAGGGTGGACCAGGACTTGGTGTCCTCATTGCATCAGCACCATCTATATCATCATCATGGTCAGATGAGGCAATCTCGAAGGGGCTTGGAGGCTCAGGAGTAGGAGATTGGACAGGCACAGAGGACCCTAGCTGAGGTGGAGCTGAAGTGGTAGGAATGACACTTCTGATCTCTTCATAAGCATCAGCCACCACCTTTATGTTCACAGCCAACTGATGGATCTGATCTTACAGATGAGCAAATTTGGCATTTTGCTCATCTCTGATGCTGAGAATGAGTGTAGACAGGCTGTCATACAACTCAATGATCTTGGTTGGCTTAGCCCGTAAGGAGGGAGTGGAAGGAATATGAGTGGGCTTTGAGGGAGATGGGATAGGCACAGAGGGCTGAGTGGCAAATCTGGCAGGAGCCTCAGAAGTACCCTCTTGCTGTAGGGAGGCACCTTCAACAAAGAAGAGATCTTCAGTTCTTCCTGCTCCCTTTCTAACCCATCTTCCTTCATCCTTTTCAATGCCCATTCTTTGCAGTTCTTCCTCCTTGAATATCTCTGTGGGCTTGCCCTTTCCCTTCTCAAGATGCTGAATTCTAGCATACTACAGAATTCTGGAGATGATAGCAGCATAAGGGAGTGTGGAGTCTTTCCTCTGATCCTTACCCTTGATCATGCGTTGGAGTATGATGTGTCCCATTTTGATCAGCTTTCCACGCATGATTGCAGCCATGACATGTGCCTCTGCCCTTGTTATCAGATTGAAGCTGCCTCCTTTGTTGAATATAATCCTGGACACTGCGTAGTGCAGGATTCTCACTTGAACACTGAGGTCTGTGGGCTTCAACAGGTTTATTGATGGCCAATTCTCCCTCCTTCTGAACAGTGTGCTCAGAATAGTACTCTCCTTGTAGTTCAGAGAGGGACCACCTTCTTCATCAGCCATATTTGCCTTATCCATATACCCAGAGGCATTGGTATCAATCTTGAGTCCATCTTGCCCAGGGATCTCCAGTACCTCATTGAACGTCTTATCAGTAAGCCAAATGGTCCTAGACCTTAGATTGACTGCCCACTTCTTCTTCTTGCTGTTGTATTTTAAAGAGGCGTACCATGACTTCACCACTTCATCATCATATTTCTCCAATACCTCCAATAGATTCTTGTATCTCATCATCCATATACCAGCATCAAAATTATTGGAGACCAAGAAATCTTCCAAATTTACACAATGTGGCCTAATTACCTTTTTGTTGGCAAATTTGGTGGAGTATTCTTCTTGAATCTGTGGAGTGCTCCATAATGGCAGTGTGGTAAGCTCGTACTCTCCAGATTGAGTACTGAAGGATGAAGTGGAAGCAACAACAACAGCTTCTGAAGGAACTGGAACCTAAGGTTCTGCACTTTTCGGTGAGGAGGGTCCAGCTTTCTGAGAATCTGCTTTGGATGCAGTCTTTTGGCATTTGGTGGGAGTTGCCTTACTGGATTCAGCTTTTCTCTTTGATATCTCTCTTTCCTTCGAGGTGTATTGTGATTTAACATTCCTCTTTGGTCGAGCTTCAGCTTTCCCAGCATCAGGATTTTTAACTCTCGCCATTTTTAGGATGAGTGTAGCAGAATGTGGCTTAGAGTGGGTTTTAAATGATGCAAAAGAAAGTTTAAACGGTGGGAAGTGGCAGTTTTTGGTCAGAATTGAAGGGAATTGATGAGAGAATTGGAATAGACTCAGAGGAGTTAAGAATAGGGTTGCGTCTGTTCTTTGAAAAATAGTCAGATTTAACGTAAGTAACCATCTGACAGACGAATTTTGAGAGGTCAAAATTCGAACTTCGGGCAGTTACAAGTTAAACCGTTCAGCAAAGCTCACTGACAGATGAATTTTCTTCTGAAAGTTCGTCTGACAGTGGCTTGGATTAAGCAATACAAGCACAACAGACGAATTTTGTTCCAACAAAGTTCGAATGTTGAAGAGAAAAACAGCAGGCAACAGACAAGACATCAACCAATAGACGAATTAAGCAAGCAGAACTTCATCTTTTAAGCATTCAACATGAAGAACATGATTCAACAGACGAATTTTGAACTGAAAATTCGCATTTTTCAACTTTTGTAAAGGTTGTCCAACATTTGTATGTTAAGAAGTGATAATTCATACAACAGTGATGGACAAACATAACTTTGAAATTTTTGTTTTTGAAAATTCGAACTTCCAAGATCCAACAGACGAATTTCAAGGCATCACCGAGAATTGTTTCAAGGTATAATAGGCCAAAGTTTGTCTGTTGGTCAACTAAAATTCGAATGTTGACCACGTTGACTAGTTCAAAAACACAGTTTATGAAGCAAAATACGTCTAACACACATTAAAATTCGAATTTCATTTTTAAAAACTTACAGAATGGATCCAGAACTCAGAATTTTCATCATTTACTTCACTTTCTGGTTGTTCCATTCTGATGTGCTCCAATCTTCAAGTTTATTGCCATTAAATCTTGTGAGAAGCACCTGCAGCTTAAATTAAACATACTCCGATGCTAAAGTTAGAATTAATCTTAAAGATGAAACCTTTGAAAACAAGATTGCACAAGAATAACTTACAGTTCACTAGGATTTACCATACCCAATTCTCTCCTTATTTTGCAATGCCTGTCTTCTGATAGAGGCTTTGTGAGTATATCAGCAACTTGATTCTCTGTTGGGATGTACTCCAGCTTAACTTCTCCTTTCAGAACGTGATCCCTTATGAAATGGTGCCTAACTTCAATATATTTCGTCCTTGAATGCATGACAGGATTCTTGGTGATATTTGTGGCACTTTGGTTGTCACACATGATTGGTATCTCTTTCATTTTAACCTCAAGATCTTCAAGCTGCTGCTTCATCCAGATGACTTGGGCGCAACAGCTTCCAGCTGCAACATACTCAGCTTCTGCAGTGGATAGGGCCACACTGTTTTGCTTTTTGCTGAACCATGAAACCAGGGATCCTCCAAGAAACTAACAAGTTCCACTTGTGCTTTTTCTGTCAGTTTTGGATCCTGCAAAATCAGCATCAGTGTATCCTTTGAGATCTTCTCCATTGCCCTTTGGATACCAGAGACCCATCTGTGATGTTCCAATAAGATATCTAAAAATTCTCTTCACAGCTGTTGCATGGGTTTCCTTGGGACATGATTGGAACCTGGCACACATACAGACACTGAACATAATGTCAGGTCTGCTGGCAGTTAAGTACAGTAGGGATCCAATCATTCTTCTGTACTGAGTAATGTCAAACATCTTCCCATTCCCATCCATGTCTAGTTTGGTTGCAGTAGCCATAGGTGTTCCCATTGGCTTGGCATTCTCCATTCCAAACTTCTTTAGCAGCTGCTTTAGATACTTGGATTGACTGAGAAAGATACCATCATCAAGCTGTCTGATTTGCAGTCCAAGGAAGAAGTTAAGTTCACCCATCATGGACATCTCGGATTCTCCCTGCATTAACTCAGAGAATTTCTTGCAAAGAGTTTCATTAGTAGCACCAAAAATAATATCATCAACATAGATTTGAACAATTAGTAAATCTTTATTTTCTTTCTTAGTGAATAAAGTTGTGTCAACTTTGCCTCTATTGAACCCCTTTTCAATTAGAAAATTGCTCAGTCTCTCATACCATGCTCTAGGGGCTTATTTTAAACCATAAAGAGCTTTCTTCAGTTTATAAACATGGTTTGGTTTTGTAGAATCCTCAAAACCTGGAGGTTGATCTACATAAACCTCTTCCATGATGTATCCATTTAAAAAGGCACTCTTTACATCCATTTGATATAATAAAATATTTTTCATGCATGCATATGCTAGCAGTATTCTTATAGCTTCTAATCTAGCTACTGGTGCAAAGGTTTCTTCAAAATCAATACCTTCTTCTTGATTATACCCTTTAGCAACCAATCTAGCTTTATTTCTGATTATTGTTCCAGATTCATCAAGTTTATTTCTGAAAACCCATTTGGTAGCAATGGCAGGATGATTTTTGGGCCTAGGCACTAAATCCCAAATATGATTTCTTTCAAACTTATTTAGTTCATCTTGCATAGCTAAAATTCAGTAATCATCAGTTAAGGCTTCTTCAGCACATTTGGGTTCAATTTGAGAAATGAAAGCGCAGTTGAGCATTTGATCCCTTAACTATTTTCTGGTTTTGACTCTCTCTTGAACATTTCCTATTACTTGATCAACATGATGATTCCTTTGATATCTCCAAGCTCTAGGGAGTTCTTGAGATGTTTCTTCATTAATTTCTTCATCAAACTCTTGCTCCTGGATATCTTCCTCTGAGTTAACAGATTCAGATATCTTTGGAGGTTTAGTTTTACTTTTATCAGAAATCCCCAGTTTTTCAAAGTTGAAACCAAGATCATCCTCATTGGTAACATGTTTTGAAACAGTTTCATTTTCAATGAAAACCACATGCACAGATTCTTCTACCACATTTGATCTTTTATTATAAACGCTATATGCCTTACTCCTACTAGAATAGCCTAGAAATATACCTTCATCGGATTTGGCATCAAACTTACCCAGATTTTCTTTCCTATTATTGTGAATGAAGCATTTGCATCCAAACACATGGAGATGGGACAGATTTGGCTTTCTTCCCTTGTAAAGCTCGTATGGAGTCTTTCCAAGGATTGGTCTGATGTAGGCTATATTTATGATGTAGCTTACTGTATTCACTGCATCAGCCCAAAACACTTGAGAGAGTTCCTTTTCATTCAGCATAGCTCTGGCCATTTCTCCAATAGTTCTGTTCTTCCTTTCTACTACCCCATTCTATTGAGGGGTCCTTGGAGCTGAGAAGTTGTGGTCAATCCCATGCTCATTGCAGTACTCCAGGAAGTAGGCATTTTCGAACTCTCCTCCATGATTTGACCTGATTGACACAATAGAAATACCTTTCTCATTTTGCACTTTCTTAGCTAAGGTTACAAATGCATCAAAGGTATCACTTTTAGAGGAAAGAAATAATGTCCAAGTGAATCTAGAATAGTCATCTACAATTACAAGCACATACAGGTTACCACCAAGACATTTCAACCTAGATGGTCCAATTAAGTCTATATGCAGTAATTCAAGTGGTCTAGTTGTGGTAACTACATTTTTAGATTTAAAAGATGATTTATTTTGTTTCCCTCTTATGCATGCATCACATTCTTTGTCCTTTTCAAAAGATATTTTTGGCAGGCTAGTTACTAGCTCATTCTTGATCAGTTTAGACAATTGATTCATGTTAACATGAGCTAATCTTCTATGCCATAACCAACTATCATTATCCTAACTAATTAAACATACAGAATCCAAGGGAGGAAGTTCATCAAGATCAATAGTATAACAATTACCATCCCTTTAAGCTTTGAGGATTACTTTGTGATCACTTTTTCTGATGACCAGGCAAAATTTTGAGTCAAACAACACCCAATTTCCTTTATCACAGGTCTGACTCACGCTCAGCAAATTGTGGTTGAGGCCAATCACAAACAGCACCTCTTCAATGGATGTTTCTGGATTTTTGCCCACAATGCCAATGCCAACAATTTTGCCATATTAATCACCTCCAAAGGTCACCTTTCCTCCTTTCTTGTCTCTAAGGGTGATGAACTTCTCCTTATCACCAGTCATGTGACTTGAGCAGGCACTGTCCATATACCATTTGTTGTTTTTCTTAGCTTTGAGACAGACCTGCAAAACAATGTTTATGTTTTCCTTTTAGGTACCCAAATTTTCTTGGGTCCTTTTTGGTCAGTAGATTTTTCCCTAGATGCAGATACAACTTTTGGAGCCCATTCAACTTTCCTGCCAAGTCCATTTTTCTCCAATGCACAAGAACTGGAAATATGTCCCTTTTTGTTACAGAAATGACAGGTAGTGAAGGGACTGCTAGATTGAGTGGTAGGAAGAAAACAATGCAGATAATACTTTTATCTTGTATGCTTTGGTTGATTATATGTTTCAATGCAAGATGACATGTGATATTTCTTTTTGTTGCTCTCAGCATGCACAAAATGTCTCATGTATGCATTCTGGTTTTTCTTCCTAATCTTTTCCTTGACAGCACATGGATCATAGCCAAGACCAGCTTTTCCTTGTGATATTCTTTGGCTCCCCATCAAGGCAAACAACATATCTTTTCCTCTAGTGAGCCTAGACATGCTTTTTACTAAGTAATCATTAGTTTGCTTAAGTTCAATGCATGAAGTGCAGCAAACAGATTCAGCAGTAGGTAGAGAGGTGATTTCAGAAATGTTGCTTTGAGATTCCAGATTATTAATCTTTCTCTTTGCTAGTTTTTGTTCTTTAACAACTTTAATAAACTCATCATGAAGCTCATGAAATGCATCAAATAGCTCAGAATAGGAAGGTTCAGATTCTTATACCTCTTCCTCCTGATCACTGCTACATGAGGGTTCGGCTTCTTCAGAAGCAAGTGCCATCTGACAGATGTTGGCAATCTCATCCTCATCCTCTTCCTTCTCATCTAAGCTGTTACCCCATATTGATGAGATGTAGGCTTTCTTCTTCTTCCCTTTGTTAGCAGCTTTCTTATCCTTTTCTTGCTTTTTGAGGAATTGAGGACAATCATATTTGATGTGTCCCTGCTTCTTGTATTCATAGTAAGTCACAGGCTCTTTTCCCTCTCTCTTACTTTCACCAGCTGCTCCCTTCTTGAAGAATTTCTTGTTTTTCTTCTTGTTGTAGAATCTTCCAAATTTTCTAACAATCATAGCCAGAGTTTCTTCATCCAGCTCATTTCCTTTGTCAGATTCTTCTTCCTTTTCATCAGCAGCTTTAAGGGCAAGGCCTTTCTTCTTTCTGTCCAGCCCAGCTTCCTTGAGAGCTTTGATTTTTCCTTCATACTCCTCAAGGCTGCCAAAGAGAGCTGTGACAGAGACCATTGATTCTCCTCTGGCTTCCTCTATTGTTGTCACCTTAGGCTGCCATTCCAGAGGGAGAGCTCTGAGTATCCTTCTTACTTTTTCAGACTGAGTGTATTCCTTTCCCAGGCTTTTCAATTGATTCACAATGAGAGTGAATCTCTTTTGCAGCTCCTTTACAGTTTCTCCTTCAGTCATTCTGAAGCTTTCATATTCTCCAATGCATGTATTCAGTCTGTTCTCCTTGACCCCAGTTGTTCCTTCATGTGCAATCTGCAGAGTGTCCCACATCTCTTTTGCAGTGTAGCATTGTGAGACTCTGTAGAATTCGTCCTGATTCAGGGCACTGACTAAACAATGCTTTGCTTTGAAATTTAGCAAGACTCTCCTTTTGTCTTCCTCATTCCACTCTGCTTCTAGCTTCTCTTTGTGTCTTCCATCTTCAGTTAGAGTCATTGGGATGAAATCTCCTTTCTCAATGACTGACCATATATCAAGATCAATTGATTGGAGGTAAATCTGCATCCTTATCTTCCAGTACCCATAATGTTCTCCACTGAAGCCTGGTAGTCTATTGGTGTTATTCCCTTCAGGAAGTATGCTTTCTCCAAAGCCAACCATCTTAATTCCCGGACTGTGAGATCCTTTGAATGGGAATCCGGGCTCTGATACCACTTGTTAGTAAGGCTGACTTCCCAAGAAGGGGGTGAATTGGGAAGATTGAAATTTTTCTGCACAAAGTAAAATATGTGAAGATAGCACAGTGTAAAGGAAGCAGCGTATAAAACAGAGCAAGTTGAAAAGTAAAGATGAGAAGAAGAAGACTCAGTAATTTATCCTGGCTCGGTCTATCCAATTGACCTACATCCAGTCCTCAAGATAACTCTTGAGATTTTTCCACTATACAGCAAGAATTCAACGGGCTTCTTGCTAATGCCACAGTACAACGAGTATGCTCTATTTCTGGAGCTTTCTCACTCTCTCTAAGCACTTCTACAATGTGCTTCCCAATCCCCTTGTGATTTCCCCTCACAAGTAAATCTATCTTCTAGATGAAGAGTAGATTATTTACAAAGATATAACTCTCTTGAATAGAGTAGATATGAAGGTTGAAGTACAGATATTGAAGTTGAGAGGGTAAAAGCTTTTTGAGAAATTGATTTGGCAGAGTTTCAGTATATACAAGTTTGATTCGTTACCCACAACTTCAAATGATGTTATATTTATAGATTTAGGTCTCAAATGTTCGTTAGAGACAAAATCTATCCGTTGGGGAAGTTATCCAACGGTTACTCTGAAAAACTATCCATTTACCAACCGCATTTAATGTTTCTGACATATTGAAATTCGAATTTTGGTTGGCCAACAGACGAATTTCGAAGGAACCGAAGGTTAAAGCTTTCAACGTTACAGCACGAAGTTCGTCTGTTCATGAAGTGAAATTCAAATTTTGAAACTTACAAAACATTTTCACAATGTGACATACGAATTTTCAAGAGGAAAGTTTTTCGGTTAAGTGTGAACAGTGTTTTCAATTTTCAACAGTGCCTTCGAAATTCAAATTTTGGAAGCCCAAAATTCGTCTGTCTGTAGAACGTTCAAAGAGGCACAGTAGTTCACTTTCTTCGAAATTCGAATGTTGAAGTACTGAAGTTCATCTGTCAGAGAGATTCTTTTCAGACTAACTTCAACATTCAAAGTTATAAAGCTCTGTCATTCGTATGTCAATATTTCATTCCAACAGACTCACAAACTTAGCTTCTGAAATTTGAATTTTAATGTTCAAAGTTCGTCTGACAGAAAGTAGTTTTGAAACTTAAATTATTCTTGATCTCAGATGAACTTTAACATTATTTCAGACGAATTTCTTCCATTTTCATAAGTTGTGTTTTGTCTGAAATTCAAATTTTGAAGACTCAAAGTTCGTCTGTTTCAAAGAAGCTCCTTTTAGACTTATATGAAAATTCGAATGTTGGAAAGTCAAAGTTCGTCTGTCAGAGAGCATTTTTCAAACTCAATTTCATCTTGATTTCAGATGAGCTTCAACATTATCTCAGACGAATTTCTTTGATTTTCACAAACTGCATTTTATCTGAAATTTGAATTTTGGAGATGTGAAGTTCGTCTGTCAGTGAAAAGCTTCTTTCAGTCTTTGATGGAAATTCGAATTTTGGATAATCAAAATTCATCTGACAGAGAGACAACTCGTCAGACTTATTCAGTTTTGACTCGAAATTCGAATTTCCAAAGGCAAAGTTCGAATTTCCAATATGACAGTTCAGTTTAAACTTTCAAACTTCGTTTGTTTGTGGGTATTTTTCAAATAAGTCAAGATTTAACACAAAATCAAGGTTTAAAAACATCTTTTCTTAAAATCAAAAACTTTTACCCTCATTTGAACATAACAAAAGATCCTACAGAAGATCGAGCAGCTAATACTCAGAAATTCTTCACTTGAAGCACTTTGTTCTCCTTTGATATCTTCAATTCAAGCTTTTGGATATTCATTTGGAATCATCAAAACTCTTGATTCAACATAAAGTTCTGTATCTTATAGCTTAATTGTGGCTATAAATGTGTTCCTGTTGCTTAAAGTTCTGTATTTCAGGTCAGGAATTTTGCTGTGAGAACACTTTTTCAAACTTGAGGAACTCACGGAAAAGCTTACAAAAAGCATGTGGGAAAATTGTCTATGGAATTATGTATTCCCAACATTGGAGCGTGCTTCTCACGTGGTAAGTTGAAACCATTATCAATTGATAATTGAAAGCTTGTTTAAAGGTGGAGAAAATTTTTGGGCTTGGTCGCTTGGTGGGTTGTAAATCCATAAGCCCTCTTCATGTTGCAAGCTCTTTCCCTCTGCCTCCAGATTGTGCCCTTCTTATTTAAGTGTTTTTATTACAGGTATTTGGCTCTACCCTCCTCTATCTTATCCTTCTTTGATTGTTGGGTGCCTAGATAATATATACTTGTTGGGTGACTCTGTAGCAATATAAGATTGACATTAAACTTGTGGTTTTATTATACTGGAAAATATGCTTTTTGTAGTGTATTATGTAACTAAGATGAGTGTTTGTGAATTAACAATGCATGCATTAGAAAGTTGGTTTTAGTAGTTCTTGAGGAAACTTCAAATTATTCTCCTTAAAGTGCTACAGTATTGACTTCTATCTTGTGACTCAATTCTCACTGTAAGGATGTTGCCTTGGGGTTCAAACTTGTTTCACCTAAAGAAAAGGACAAATATAATTGGGTAGTCCAAACTCGGCAGGTTTTGAACATTGTTCTTGAGTAAACCATGTTGTTTTTGGCACATAGTTGTCATTTTCTATATATCCTAATATACTGGGAAAATAAGTTTATAAAAAAAAGCTTATCATAAACAAATATAAGAAATTGCACATTATTTTTTAATTAAAAAATTGCTGTTTTTTTTTTTTAAAAGAAAATTAAACCAATATTGCTTGATCATCCTTTTGAGCCTTTTTTTTTGGTACTAAAAACCTTTTGAGCTTCAATGAGCTAGTCTATGGTATGACTAATATGAAAAATGTGTTTTCTTTTTGGGGTGGTTATGGGATTTTTTGAGATCTACCTAAATTCAATGTTTTCATATTGACTAATATATATTATTTTAGTGCACAATGCATAATTGTAAATAATAGAAACAAATTCTTATCCACTATTATTTGAGAAAAAAATTGAAACATCCGTAAACTTCAAAGATTAAAAATAAAAATTCGGGGAATAATAATTTTTTATGATTGAAATCTTGTTTTGGTTAAGTGATCATTAACTAACAAGGAGATTGTACTGTATGATTGAAGTGAATGATGCTCACGCAACTTGAAGATTTTCAAAATGGTTAAAAAAGGATATTGCTTATGTGAAGCCTCTACATCAGATGGAATTTAAAAAATTAGATTTTTTTTATGCATTGCATGTAATTTAAACAAATGAATTACATTATTTATAATTTATTAATGGATTGACTTGTTATAGAAAATGAATTGTATTGTTCACAGTTTATAAAAAAATGTAATTTTTTGTTTATTTTATATTTTTTATTGAATTGATTGATATTACTATATAATTAAAAAATTTTAAATTTGAATATTATAATCAACTTAAAACTGGTATCAAAAGATTACACATACTTAAAATAAATATGTAAGCAGAAGATTTTTTTTTTTTTAGGAATTGGTGTTGGTATAATAGCAATTGAATTGTAAATTTTTTTAGTCCTAATTTAATTATAATTGAATTGCTAGAATGTAATAGAAATTGACAAGACCTTTTGTTTATGGAGAGAGATTGGGTTTTATAGCTTACTTTCTCTCTACTTTAGATATGATTGTGGATTATATTCTTTTGAATATTTTTAGATATTCGTTCTAAATTCCTTTTCTTTAGTTCATTCAGGTTAATCTTACTTTAAAAATTACGTTTAAGCCAATTAAAGTGTGAAAAATAAGTGTTGGAAGTTTAGGTGAAAAGGTCTAACAGGGATAAAAGGAAAAAGTTCAAGTCCTTGGGGTTGGTGATTAACTTTAAAGCTTCTAAGGTATGTCAATCTTATTAGGATAAGCTGCTGGTTTTTCTTTGAGAATTAGTATATGGTAGCTATGAAAATCTATAAGTGATTTAAAATTTGCTAAAAAATGGTTGCCAGACATCTATTGGTGACTAAATGTTAATTATGCATAGTATGGAAATGAATTTTGCACAATGATATAAATATAATATCAAGTGCTACTGCATATAGCTAAGAAGTCTCTTTTTTATGCGTTGTATAATTATTGGACCCTCAACTGCTAGGGAGGCTCTACCAAAATTTATTCTCATTTTAGGAATATGAATCTGTCATGGATGTCTGCAAATCGTTTGACTCAGGAATATTGGGATGGAGTGAAATAGTTCATTAACTTTGCAGTTCAATATGCTGATAACCTTAAAAAAATCATATGCCCTTACTTGAAGTGTTGCTATGGGAAGTTAGTTAGTAAGGCTGAGTTGCAATCACATTTAATATGTAATGGAATTAATCGAAGTTACACTCGTTAGACAAAACATAGTGAGATGAATGATGAGAATAGTAGTAAGATGTATAGTGGGAGTTGTGGATCAAATGATTTCAACACAAATACATTGGAGGCTAATTGTCTTGAAGAGATGGAAAATGTGATTGAGGATGAACTTCAGGACTGTCTAGAGATGTTTGAGAGGTTGAAAGGTGATGCAAAAAAACCATTGTACTTTGGCTGCACTAAGTTCACGATATTATCAACCATCTTGAAGCTATACAATTTGAAAGTAGGCAATGGATGGAGTGATAAAAGCTTCACAGAGTTACTTGCACTTTTGAAGGATATGCTACCAGAGGATAATTTACTTCCTAGCCAAACATATGAGGCTAAGAATGCTGAACTCTATTGGATGAGTTACGAGAGGATACATGCTTGTCCTAATGATTGTATTTTATTTCGAAAAGAATATGCATCGTTAAACAAGTGCCCTAAATGCAATGCCCCATGATATAAGAAGAAAGAATCGACCCCAGCAAAGGTGGTATGGTATTTTCCCATCATACCTAAATTTAGACGCATGTACAGTAGTACAGAGAATGTGTAGCTTTTAACGTGGCATGCAGATTAAATAATTAAATATGGAAAGCTTAGACATCCTGCAAATTCTCCACAATGGAAATTAATTGATCGTGACTACGAATACTTCGGGGCATAAGATAGAAACCTACGCCTTGCCTTATCTACCGATCGAATGAACTTGCATGGTATACAAAGTAGTACCCACGGTACATTGCCCATGATTTTGGTGATTTATAACTTGCCACCGTGGCTATGTATGAAGCGAAAATTTATGATGTTGTTTATGTTGATTTCCGGACCCAAACAGCCTGGAAATGATATAGATGTATACTTAGCTCCACTTATTGAAGATTTGAAGCTATTGTGGGATAAGAGTGTGGAAGTGTATGATGGATATAAGAAGGAACCATTCAATTTGAAAGCTATGCTGTTTGGTACAATCAATGATTTTCCAGCATACGGTAATTTGTCTGGATACAGTATCAAAGGAGAGTTTGGGTGCCCTATATGTGAAGAAGGGACATACTCGATTCAGTTGAAACATGGTGGGAAATATGTCTTCCTTGGGCATCACAGATTTTTGCCTTGGGGACATCACTACAGAGAGTAGAGAAAAACCTTTGATGGGAATATAGAATAAAGAGGAGAACCAATGGCGTGTAGTGGTGAGGACCTATTTCACAAGGTACATGACTTGAATAACAACTTTGGGAAACCTTTTTCAAGACACCTTGGGACGAGCGGGTGGAAGAAAAGATCAATTTTCTTTAAACTGCCATATTGGAAGTCTTTGTATGTGAGACACTTCCTTGATGTCATGCATATAGAAAAAAATATATGTGATAGCATCATTGGTACGTTACTCAATGTAAAGGGAAAGACCAAAGATGGCAAGAAGGCGAGGTTAGATTTACACTACTATAGAAAACACCCTTTTACGTCTGTTATTTTTGGCATTTTATGGCTGTTCTTGAAGTGATGTAGAAGCTATAGACATAAAAAGTATAGCATTTTACGTCTGTTAGGAAACAGTCGTAGAAAAGGTCACCTTTCTATGGCTGTTATTTGAATAACAGCCGTAGAAGGGTTACCTTTTCTACTGCTGTTATTCAGATAATAGCCATAGAAAGATCACCTTTCTACGACTATTTTTAAAAAAAACATCCGTCGAAAGGTTTGCCTATGTACAACTTTCTAAGGCTGTTATTTGGTTAACAGCCATAGAAAGGTGACCTTTCTATGGCTGTTTTTAAAAAAACAGCTGTGAAAACTTTGCCTACGTATAACTTTCTATGGCTGTTTTCTAAAACAGCAGTAGAAAAGAACCCTTTCACGTCTTTTTCTCCAAAAAAAGCCATAAATTGAAACCTTTTTTTATATTAATGCCTTGTAACTATCCATTCCCAAACCTGTATTTACAAGCAAAATGTGCAAAATAACAAAGCAATTTTTACAGCAAAGAAAGTTACTAGCTTTTTTACATCATAATAGCTATATACATCAGTTTCTAACATTCAATCAAAACTAATCTACGAGATAACAAAATATATTCAAATGAATCGAAAAAAAAATTCTGACCACATGTTCCGAATGTGGTCAATTTCTTGCTGGAGATAGGGACAGTCATCATTAAAGTACTGCAAGTTTAAAACTTATATCAACACAACTCATATAGTAAGAAGTCATAAAGAGACAAAAAACTAAGTTATAGATAATATAATTACCTTATCCAATGAGTCAACAACATTACCAGTAATTATGTCATACATTTCTCTCATAACATAGTAGTCACAGTCTATTCCCCTAGACTGGCGGCGAGACTAAAAATCAACAAAGAAAATTAGCAAAATCTACTTGGATTAATTTCCTTTAATGTTAGGATAAAACTACATACGTACATTTGGGTATTTCCATTCTATTTTTTTGGTTTCTTGTGTGTGTTTTCCACCCCTTATTTGGTATGTCTTCATAGCCCTATAATCAAATACATGGAAGAAAGTAAATTATAGACTAAAATTTATTTGATATGTTACATGTAATCACAAACCAAAGTTTTACATAATTTAAAACTTACAAATGAACTACATCACAAAAATCTTTGGGGGCTTTTCCATCCTTCTTTTCTTTAGGTGCTTTTCCACCATTCTTTACTTTGGGCACTTTTCCATCCTTTTTATTGGAGTTATTTGTCTTCTTTTTCTGGGAGTCATCTTCCTTGTCTCTATAAGAATCAAACCAGTAGGCAGTGCACCTCTCTGGGCATAACACCCATGACGTCCAATGATTACTACAATATATTAATTAATGTTAATATCATATCAATTACAGAAATTCCAATCACAACTATTTATTTGTATATGATTTTCAAACTTGTTGCCCATAATGGACCGGTGCCAACCAACATGTCTTAGGGCTCTCTACAATTGTATTTCCAATGTAGTTTCCCCTGTCACCCTCTCTAAGCCCCACACTTTGGATATGATATGGACAAAGGAATCCATATTTCTCATTTCTTCTTAATTGGATGTAGTACTGGTCAAGAACCCTATCAACAAAATAAAATAAAAATAAATGCATAGACATGTAACTGCTTAGAAATGCATAAGTGGAGAGATAAAATGGATATATCCAAGTACTGCATGTTTAGGAAATCTAAGACATCATTCTTTTCAAGATAGATGGTATATGCGATAGATCCCACAATTCCAGGAGTCATTTCAATTTGAATAGGAACCTCGTCACTAAATTGTGAAATTTCTATTTTTAATCGTGTTAATGATCCCATTTCTGTAGCATCATGTGAATCATGGGATAGAGATTGAGGCATTGAATCTAACAAATCCTTCCCCTTGCTCCTTCCCTGATTTAAGTAAATAACAATGAATTTTAATCTCAAACTATATCTATATAATTAAATATAAGAGAATTATAAAGTTTTTGATACCTGAGGCATGGTTATTGAAACAAGCCTTTCAGGCCACAAAATAATATTTCCTGGAACTTGGGCTACTGTCATAACCTCATCAATAGGAAATGACACATGTGCATAAGGCTCAATGACATTTTCAACCGACACCTTGACTTGATCCTTTGGTATTTGTCGATGGTGGAGGGTTGATGCTATGGTATAAACTCGCCCTTGAGCTACAATGCGCCTCGTGGGAACATCCAAAAGTAGATCACATGCTACTCCCTCATTAGAACTATCTTTTCTGCTATGGACCACAGGAGAAGGTATTGTCTCGATAGGCAGTTCTTGCAAAGCTGTCTGCATACCAACAGTAGAGAACATGGATAATATCTCTTGTCTCATTGCTTCTATCTTTGAATCCATTATCTGATGCATTCGAGCTTTTGTTTCCTCCATATTCTTATTCAACATTTGCTTTAACTTATGCTAGGATACAACTTGCTTCCTAGATCCAAAATACTCCTTTATACCTACCCCTCGTCCTACGCCTCTAACACTGCCTGGGTGCTCATCCTTGCCTAAAGTAGTTGTCAAGATATCTTGTCTCCCACTTGGAGTGAATAAACCTTGAGAGGCTTGCTCCTCAAGAGAATCCTATACCATACAAGTAATATATATATATAATTAGCAATCTTACCATTGAAGTTACATAATTACTTTCATTATAATATACTTACAATCTTTTCGCCAACGACTTGAGCCTCAGGGTTGAAATATTGTCCATGCTTATTTCTTCTCGCCCTCTTCCATTTCTGAGCACGAGTTACAGGACATGGAGAAGAATTAAGAATAGATGGGTCTGAAATTGTAGCTTTTTTCCTTTCCATCAACTTCTCTTGCATCATATTATGCTCTAGTAACTCATATCCTCCACGGGACAGTTGTGAGGATAGACATTTAGCTTTTGCTTCGCTTGAGCAGCTGCTCTTCGTTTCTAGTACAAATGAAACCAATATATTGTTAGTTACTACTCAATACTGCAAGTTAAATACTAAAAATTACTAATTGAATTACCTCAGCCTCAAGTGTTAACCGACTCTCAACAAACTTCTTCCATGTCTCTTCATCTAGGTACTCATATGTGGTACATGGATTCTTGTGCTTCAATGCACCATATATGTATCTGCTAGTAAGGTTTGATTTAAAGTCCTTCTATTGCTTCCCTACGCTCTTTAATAATTTCTTTCTCATCTCCTTCGTAGCAGGAATGTCATAAGTAATCTACATGGTAGCACACTCATACAATGAAAATGATTGATATTATAATAAAATTGGAACAAAAATATATCAACATAAAGTATTATACCAATATAGCATTCCAAATCTGCTTTGTGACATCTTTTGGTACTTTTTTACAATCAGGGAATAAGATGTTGACTTTACTACGAGCTAAATCACCTAAAAAGCTTGCAAATTGAGTCCTTTCATTATGCCCTTCATAATCTAACTCGGTAAGGTCAACATGTAATTTTGGTCCACTAACTCGAGCTTTGGTCAAGGAACTCATCCTCGTGGTACCTCTTGTTTTGGTCCCTCCACTAGTTGTACTCTTGCTAGCAATCATGGTAGGCTGCTCAAAATCACTAGAGGAATTGCTAGAGGTATCCATGTGCCTATCTAGACAATAAACAAGATAATGTAAGTAAATTGAAATGAATTCAAAACAAAAATCAAATTAAAATAATAAATGAAATTACACTTTGTGTGTGGGGGGGGCCAAAATAACCTTATCTAGAGATATTTTCCCAAATCCCTTCATGATGATCATGTTTTCCAGCATGTACATCATGTACTTCATTTTCTTCATTCAACGGAGGTAGCCTTGTAGAGAAAGGAGGGGTCTCATCAATATCATAAGTTGGTTCATCATTCTCAGCATTAATAGTCTGTCATTTCCCTTGGAGAACAACAGACCACTTTTTATCAGTTGGATCAATTACATAAAAAATTTGTTTCGTTTCGCTTGGTTTGCCAGGATAAAAGGCTCTTCCTTGTAACCTAGCCTATGCAAATCCGCCAAGGTAAACCTTAACTCATCTATTTGAGCACCGGTGTTACTATCAACCCACTTACATTTGAAAACAGGAACTCTAAATTCTATGTAATCAACCTCTCATATCTCTTCAATAACCCTAAAATATGATGTGGTTGCCAAAATAGGGTTTTTATCTTTTGCACTAGAAAAATGCATCGCTTTTGTTATTACCATAACACCACTATTCTGCATAGTGCTGTTGTCATCTTGGGCTTTTGTGCAAAATGAATAGCCATTGATGTCATAACCGCTCCAACATATGACCTCAAAGCGTGGCCCATTGGCTAACCATTTTATTGTATCAGAAACGTTGTCATCATTCATAACCTGTTCTTTGAACCACAATTTGAAAGTCCTATTGTGTTAATTTTCCAACCATTTATTACTCTTTCGAGGGTTTTTTTCTGTGATAATATTTTTATGCTTGGCTAAGTAAGGTTGAACTTCATCAGTATTATTTAAGATGTATAGATGTGCTTGTAGCACTTCTTTACGACCCATGCTCTTCACTCTAAGCCCCCGTGTACCCTTTCATGCACCTCTTCCTTCATGGCAAGAATTTGGAAGTCCAATGGCTTTTGTTGTTGACAAGTATTCACTACAAAAGTCAATTGCCTCTTCAGTAACATATCTTTCAACAATAGATGCTTCAGGCCGATGTGGATTCTTCACATATCCTTTCAAGATTTTCATGTATCGTTCAAAAGGGTACATCCACCTTAAATAAATAGGACCACAAAGTCTTATCTCTCTCACCAAATGAACAATTAAATGAACCATAATGTCAAAAAATGATGGCAGAAAGTACATTTCAAGTTGGCACAAGGTAATAACAACATCATTTTCCAATTCATCCAATTTATGGGGTCAATCACCTTGCTACATATGGCATTGAAGAAGAAACACAATCTGGTTATAGTGTGTCTTACCTTTTTTGGCAATATGTCCCGAATAGCTATTGGTAACAACTGCTAAATCAAGACATGCCAATCATGAGACTTCAAGCCTACTAGTTTCAAATCATTCATTGCCACGAGCCTCTTGATGTTTGAAGAATACCCTTGTGGTACTTTGATCCCATGTAAACACTCACAAAAACTTCTTCTCTTTTTTTTGGACAATGTATAACAAGCTGGAGGCAAATAAATCCTCTCTCCCACTAGTTGTGGAGCTAAGTCTTCTAGTATTACCATTTCAACTAAGTCTTTTCTTGCATTCACACCATCCTTACTCTTCCCCTTTATGTTCAAAAGTGTTCCGATAAGACTATCACACACATTTTTCTCAACATCCATCACATCAAGACTGTGTCTAACCTCAAGACTCCGCCAATATGGAAGGTCAAAGAAGATAGACCTCTTTTTCCATAAATTCTTCTCTGTTGCAAGCTTTTGGTTCTTACCGAAGATCACATTAATGTCTCTCACTCGTTGATAAACTTGCTCTGTAGTTATTGCCTTCGGAGCATTTTCATACTCTTGTAGGCCATTGAAGGATTTTTTTAATCTACGATAAGGGTGGTGCCTTTTGAGAAATCTTCGATGACCGAGGTAGACAGTTTTCTTTCCATGTTCAAGTTGTTTGTGGCATGTGCCATGTTCACAAATAGGGCATGCTTTGTGGCCTTTAACACTGTATCCAGACAAGTTTCCATATGCAAGGAAGTCATTTATCGTGCAAAAGATCATGGCATGAAGCTTAAAGAACTCCTTGTGATATGCATCAAACACATCCACACCTTCTTCCCATAACACCTTTAAGTCCTCAATCAAAGGTCCCAAGTAGACATCTATGTCGTTTCCTAGCTGTTTTAGGCCTGAAATCATCATAGACAACATGATGTACTTACGTTTCATACACAATTGAGAAGGTAGGTTGTAAACCACCAAAAGAACAGGCCATGAGCTATGTATACTGCTAAGGTTGCCATAAGGATTCATTCCATCTGTATAGAGTCCAAGCCTTAAATTTCTTGGTTCATGGCCAAAATCTGGAAACAGTTTATCAATTGTTTTCCATTGAGGAGAATCAGCTGGATGTCGAAGCATTCCATCAGATTTCCTCTCATCTGCATGCCAGACCAAATTCTTTGCATCTTTTGCATTAGCAAACAAGCGCTTGAACCTTGGTATTATTGGAAGATACCATAACACCTTTGAAGGACACTCATTGACTTTATAGTGTGATGACCCACATTTTGGACACACGTGTAGCTCTTCATATTCATTTCTGTACAATATGCAGTCATTAAGGAAAGCATATATCTTTTTATACTTCATACCCATTGGGCAAAGAATTTTTCTCGCCTTATAGTTATGGTCTAGAAGTTCATTACCTTCTGGAAGCATATCTTTCAACAACTCAAGCAAACCAGTGAAACTATTGTCGCTCCACCCATTTTTCACTTTCAAGTTGACCAATCTTAGCACCGCTGACATCTGTGTATATTTACTACACCCCGAGTATAAAGGCATCTCTGCAGCATTACACAAGCTATCATATGCATGTGCTTGCTCAAAATACTCTACTCCTACATCACGGATCATGTCCTCTATTCGATCATTCAAATCAACATCAACTTTCTCCTTTTCAATTACATTTGGTAGTTCTATTTCTCCATGCCATAGCCATTGTGTATAGTTTTTATTGAACCCGAAACAAATTAGATGGTCTCTTATTTCTGCAATACTCAATCCCTTCCCATTCAAACATTTTACACAAGGACAGTAAAACCTCTCGTTATTATCAGGAACATTTCTTTTAGCAAATTCTAGAAACTGCTCAACCCCATTCTCATATTCATCACTAGTCCTTCTGGCGTTTATCCAACTACGATCCATCATTACCTAACTAAACATCCATGAACGAACAAATGAAATTTGAAGTATAAATAATCCAAATGCATATATGACCAATTATATAAGGCAACTGGATAATCAAATTTTCAATCAATATAAATACTTAATCGATCAGTAAACAGATTTATTTCTGTTTTAGAAGTTTTGCTCACATCATGTTTTTCAAGGTCGCCATTTTCATTCAAGATAGGGGAGAAAGAACTAAATTCTCACAACCCACAATCTCAATTATTTAAGACCAATCAACAATCCAAGTAATGTACGAAGATAATTTGGTTATTGAAGTAGACCCTATATCAAGGTTTGATAACTATATATAATATATTGTAGTCTACTTTTAATATTATTTATAAATTTTTAATCTTAATTTTTCTTGACAAATATGAGAATACAATTACTAATGTAGTTGATATAAGTATTTTCAAGCTAGAAGAGGAATGTACCTTTTGAGTCCTTTGTGGAGATTCAAATATATTTGGCCTTCAACTTCAAGTACTCTTAGTAGCTAGTACAGAATCACAAAACTTTAAAGAGAAAATGATATCCAAAGATCTTCAAGCTAAACACACCTTGTTTCAATTAGTCTCCAGCTTCAGTTATCCTAGAAAAAAAAAATTAAACCACTATTAAAATATATAATCCATCCTCAAGAAAAAATTACCTCTGAGAAAGTAAAATGACTAGATGAGCTTTTTGGTTCTACCCATGTGACAATTGGGGTATTACCATATGGCTTAAAACTTGCGCTTTTAAATCCTTTGCTGAGAATAATCAACATGACATCATTGTAGTAGAAAAACAAAAGCAAATCCATGATTTCTTCTTGGATTGAGGATCCTATTAAAAACATAATGGAGTGGAACTCAACAAGTAGGTCCTAAAACATTTTAATATAAGCTAATGAAGTACCTTTATAAGCTCTATGCTTTGTTTCAAATAGTTCTAGGACAAAATGTTACTTTCGAATTTAATGTTACAAAGGGAAAATTAGAAAAATAAAAAAACTCTTTTTAGATAGCACCTTAAATACCTTAAATGGGTATGTTTAAATGGATCAAAAATAAGAGAATTGAATTTATATTTTCAATTTTGAAAAATTAAAAAAAATCATAAAAAAAATATAATTTAAAAAGAAATCACGTTATTATAAGTCATAACTTTTATTTTTGCTAGATATTATAAATTATAACTTATAAGTAATGCGAGATAACTTATATTTATATATATATATATTTCTTTTGTGAGCAACTTTATATATATATACACACATATATTAAGTTTGTTCAATTTTAAAATGATGACTAAAATGGGCTGGTTGGCCAACAAAAGGCAGAATGGGCTCATTTGTGATATAAGCCTTCATAATCTCATTGATCTTATTGGGCATTTAATTATTGGGTACGGATTCAGTCCATGGGGCCCATACCTCAGTCACCCATTTGAGTTTCAAACAAACACAAATGCAACAATCATGTGGGACCATGTTTTTCTTTCCCTATCAATTAAACTGTAAACTAAAACAATCATAACCAACTCAATGTGATTACTTTTGACGAGCATAACTATTTCAATAATTATTGGAGGAATTTTGCAACTAGCAAGTACGTAATGGAAGTAGGAATTAAAGAAGGAAAATGAGGAAACTTTGGAAAATTCAAGAATGGAAGAATCTAAAAATTTCTCCAATATAAATAATATCATTAAGAACTTTGAAAGAAGTATGGATCATAAAAACTATTAAGTCAAAGGACAAATAAAAATATTTGTCAAATAGATGATCAAATAAAAGCCCAACCAATTATTGATGAAAATTTTCATTTATGAAAAAAAAAGCCCTTACACAAGTTTTTTTCAAGCTCAACTGCAATTATATTTATTCAAATAATGGTAGAACATAAACAAAGAAACATTATTTCATACAGCTGACACTTACGTCATTAGTGGAGGATGAGTACTTGCCATCCACATGCACTCCTCCTTTAATTTTCAATTTCTTTTGGTTAGAAAACCTGCAGCCTCATGATTTTTGGAGAAACAGTCTTCGCACAACAAATTTCAAGAAAGCAAGATGCCAAAAAATGAGTACAAGAAGCGGGCCAAAAATGGGTAGAAGCAAGGAAAAATTTTTACCTTGTGAGACTTTGCACGAGTTGAGCAGAACAATTGGCCACCCACAATACAAGAAGCAAGCCACGAGTTAAATGAAAAAACCACAGCAAGAGAGCTAAATATCTTCATAACACCAAGTTGAGTGGAGGAGCGAGAAAACTATAGATGCAGAAGAATGAGAGAAAGTATTCGGAGGGGAAAATGCCAACAAACATGATTAGGGATTGCGATAATGGAGGAGAACGATTAGAGGACAAACCTGAATAACCCAACAACCAAAGGAAAAATTGAACTTGCGGCTGAGCTTGAAGAAAATGGGAAGAAGCTCCATCGACACCTTTCTTCTACCCTGAGACCAAGCTTCGACATTGTGGGTAAAGGAACAATTTGACAAGTAAGCTAGAGGGAGGAAGCAACACAAAGAAAAGGGTTCGGGGCGGCAAAGAATAAGGCAAAAAATTGTGGAGGGACGTGTGAAATTGGGAAAGGAGGGATATACAGTGTAAAATAATTTAGCTTGACTCATTAGTTTTGAAAATTAATTTAATTAATTTCCATAAATTAAAATAATTTATTTGATAAAAATATTTTAAAGCTTAATTATTTACAAAAAAATTTAATTGATTGAAATTAAAATTTAAGGTATATTATATTGAAAATAATAACAAATGACATTCTGCAATGTAAAATATACATCTTTTACAACTTTGGCAAAATAAACATTATTTCTCTTTCTCTCCTCATAACAGCAAATAAAATTATTTAAGAATAAAATAATTTTGAGACAAGTTTAGAAGAAATAAATAGATAAAATCTGATTCTTTTAATTTAACAAATAACCACAAAATGCTTAACTAATTACAATTATTTCTTTAAACACATTCTTTTTTTTTTTAAAAAAATAAATATACAATAATTTTTAATGTAAAATACAAAAGTTTTAATTAATCTTTTTACGGCTGTTTTCACAAAAAAGAGCCATAGAAAGGTATCTTTCTATGGCTGTTTTATCAAAAATAGTCGTAGAAAGCTATCCTTAAAAAATCAAAAAATAAATAAAATAAAAATATTCTTTTTAATTGAAAATTTTTCTATTTCTACCTGTCTGAAAAATAACCACAAAAACATTTAAATTTTTCAATATGAACAAAATAAAACTAATTTTTTTATTTTTAAAAAAGAAAATAAATATACAACAATTTTTAATGTAAAACATTGAAATTTTTATTAACTTTTCTATGGTTATTTTTGTAAAAACAGTCATAGAAAGCTATCCTTAAAAAATCACAAAATAAATTAAAATAAAATATTTTTTAATTGAAAGTTTTTCTATTGCTACTTTTCTAAAAAATAACCACAAAAACCATTAAATTTTTTAATTTAAACAAAATAAAAATTCCCTTTTCATTTTTTAAAAAAGTATATATATAATATTTTTTATTCTAAACATTGAAATTTTTATTAAACTTTCTACGGCAGTTTTGGAAAAAATAGCCATAGAAAGTTCTCCTTAAAAAACCAAAAAATAAATGAAAATAAAAATACTCTTTTTAAGTGAAAATTTTTCTATTGCTACTTCTCTGAAAAAAAACCACAAAAAGCTTTAAATTTTTAAATTTTAAAAAATAAAACTTCCTATTTTATTTTTATAAAAGAAAATAAATATATAATATTTTTAATCTAAAACAATGATTTTTTAACCTTTCTACGGCTGTTTCTCAAAAAACAGCCTAGAAAGGTAGCTTTATACGGCTGTTTTAACAAAAACAACCATAGTAAGCTCTCCTTAAAAGCTAAAAAAAAAATAATAAAAATATTCTTTTTAATTGAAACTTTTTCTATTACTACTTTTTTGAAAAATAACCATAAAAACCTTTAAATTTTTATTTGAAAAAAATAAAACTCCCTTTTTATTTTTAAAAATGAAAATAAATATACAACATTTTTACTCAATGTTTTATTAACCTTTCTATGGCTGTTTTTTGAAAAACAATCATAGAAAGCTTTCCTTAAAAAAGCAAAAAATAAACATTCTTTTTCAAATTAAAAAAGAAAATAAATAAACAACATTTTTAATCTAAAACATCTCATTTTTTAATTTAAAATAATTTTTAATTTAAAAACTTGACTTTATTTTATTTTAAAATATAAAAATACTATTTTTATTTAAAAAATAAATATTATCCTTTTTACCATTATTATTTATCAAATAACCACAAAATACTTTAATAAATACAACTATTTCTTTAAAAACTTTCTTTTTATTTTTAAAAAAGAAAATAAATATACAACATATTTTAATTTAAAACGTTGAATTTCCTTTCTACGGCTATTTTTAGAAAAACAGTAATCGAAAGTTAGTTTTCTACGGCTGTTTTTTAAAAAACAGCCGTAGAAAGCCTCAATATTACACACTTATTTACAAAATTATCACCGGTTAACTTTTCATGTCTGTTTTCATTTCAACAGACATAAATAACATACATAAAATGATTATTTTGTAGTAGTGTTGGTTGCTATGGGAATTAAAGGAGAATTGGCACCAGTGAAGCAAAAACGACGTGCTTATCTACCTTTGACAGCTTATACTTTATGTAAAAGAGAGAAAATCACTTTTTGTGAATTCTTTAATCAGGTTAAAGTTCCAGAGGGATACTCCTCAAATATTAAAAACTTTATATCTATAAAAGACTTGAAGTTAAAGGGTGTGAAGTCTCATGACTGCCATGTTCTGATGGAGCACATGATGCTAGTGGGTATACGATCCATTTTTCCGAAAAAGGTGCAGGGGATAATAACGAAACTATGTTTTTTTTGTTTTTCAAGTCTATTTGTAGCAAAGTCATTAACCCTAAAAAGTTGCCTACTTTGCAAAAACAAATTGTTGTCACTCTGTGTGAGCTTGAGATGTATTTCCCACCTTCATTTTTTGACATGATAGTTCACCTAACGGTTCACCTCGTTAGGGAAACACAGATGTGCGGCCCAGCTTATATGAGATGGATGTACCCGATTAAGTGTTATATAAAGATATTGAAAGGGTATGTGAAAAATCGAAGTAGACCAGAGGGTTGTATTGTTGAAAGGTACATAGCTGAAGAAGCTATTGAATTATGTACCAAATACTTATCAAATATTGATATCATTAGGCTTCCGAAGTCTCGTCACTTGGGGAGGACAAGTGGGGAAGGGATTCAGGGAAGTGAAATAGTTAGTATCTCCGGACACAGTGGGAGCAAGCTCATCTATATGTCTTGCATAACTCAGATAAGGTTGATGAATATGTGAAAATGCACAAGGGGAGAATTAGAAGCTTGAACCCTAATAAGAATGAAGGTTAGATATCAAAAGAATGCAATCGGCATTTTATAGATTGGTTGCAAAATCACATTACTGTGGAGTTAGAAAGGAATCCTTGTTTAGTGTTAGACAGGTTGAAAAAGTTAGCTATGGGTCCAAGCATGTATGTACTCTCTTACACAGGTTATCTCATTAGCGAGTATACATTCTATATAAAAGAGCAAGATGATCAGAGCATAATGCAAAATAGTATGGTCACTCTTGTATCTCAGTCAATGCATATCTCAAGTGCCAAAGACAAAAACCCTATTTTTGCAAACATGTCATACTGTGGGGTAATTGAGCGCATATTGGAGTTGGATTACATTTCATTCTGTGCACCTATCTTTTGTTATAAGTGGGTTGACAACAACAACGACCTTTGAATTGATGATTTAGGGTTCATTCAGGTGGATTGGTGGGGTATACAAATGAGCCTTTTATTTTTGCATCACAAGCTCAACAAGTGTTTTTTGTCCCTGATCCTGCTAATAAGATGTTAATGAACAAAATAATTGAGGATAATGCTCAGGACTATCAAGATGTGGATACTGAGGATGATCCTTTCCATGGGACATCACTTGATATTGATTTTGGTGGAGATAATGCCCTTTATGTGAGAGATGACTATCAAGAGGGTACTTGGATCAGAAATAAGGGATGAATGAGTCAACATCTGATAAGAAAGAGGAAAAGGTCATCATTTTGTAACATAATTTTTGCTTGCCTTAGTATGAATTTTATTTCCTTCAACATATATGTACAATTTATCATGTTAAATGGTACTTTATCCATCATCTTTGAAACCTTACATGTTTGTTGGAATTTCTTTGTAGGTAAATGGCATCCTCTTCTGATCATGGTGATGATCATGGTGAGAAAGAGTTAGAGCAATATATCAAAAAGCACTGGAGGGGCTTGACCATGTTGAAAGAGGTGATACGAGCCCGATATACTTTCCAAAAGATTCATGTAGAATGGAATCATAAAGCCAATCCAATATGGAAGGATGGACATAAATTGAGCAACTACATCAAGGTCGCTGCAAAGTTGAAGGTTCTAATCTCTCATCCTCACAAGGATAGGAGGAAAGTCCTTGGGCCTATGAAGAAGAGCATTTTCGATGATATAAAGGTAAAAACATAATATGTTATTGAATTATTATGTTTATGTATATTTACAGACAATAATTCTTTTTGGATGTACTTTGCAGTTTGCTTTTGACATAAATGATAGTCACAAGCATCATATATATATGAAGGCTAGAGTGGCATTGTGAAACTTCCAAAGCATTCTCACTAGATTCTTCATGAGAGATGAAGCAGGCAACTTCCTTGAGCATCCACCTCGGTTGTTTGAGATATACATTACACAAGAACACTAGGATACTTTTGTTGCGAGGCGCCGTGAGGAAACTTTTCAGGTACATAACTTAGTTTTCATACACTATATTTAACTGTTGAATAGAATTATTAGTGTACTATTTTGTTAGGTTGGTTAGTTTTTGTTAGCCTAGAGCTGATTTGGTGCACTATTTTGAAAAAATAAAGTCAAGTCAACAGTGACAGAGCCAAGAAGTAGCAATACCCCTATAGAGCAGGTCGTCAAGGATACCATGGTGTAGAAGATAAACTAGTACGTGAAAGGCACTACATTTAATTGTACAACTTATATTTCCATTCAAATACTTACACGTGCTTATTTGTGTTCATACATAGCAGCAATCAAATGAGGGGTCACAAGGGAGGGAAATACAATGCCATTAGCTATGAATAGAATATCGCAGGAACAAGGATGAGATAAATGACAATGAAAATGTTTAGAAAGTTGCTGACTCAATTGTTAGTATTACTTTTTTATCTATTTTATTTAGGTTTTCTCAACTGTTTATTATATATTTGCAACCGATATTTATATTTTGTTTTTCTTCTTTCCACAGGACTAACTCTCGAGCTCCATGACTCAAGGCACTGAGGAGGAAAGCTCAGGGCAAGATATACTAGGCAAGGCACTGGGGGTCCCAGAGTACCCTAGTCAGGTTAGGGGTGCAAGGTTTGGTATGACACATAGTGCCTTTTCTAGGCCCCAACCTTTGGCAGACGCTACAAAGATTGCCCAATTGGAGGTAATTGTTGAGACACAAAGTCAAACCCAATCTCAGATGCAACTCCGATTGGCTAAATTGACAGAAATGGTGCTTAAAATGCAGTCATCACAACAGACACAACAAGAGGTGCCCAGCGTCAAAGATAGTTGCACTATTAGACCTAAGTAACTCCCTCAGGTAATTGCTTTCATTAATAATTAAGTTTAGACACAATTTTTTCTACCTCATCATAAATGAATGATTTGTAATGCATTGATGGGTATATGGTCAAACATATTGCCTATTATGGTTAGATACACCTACTCGGCGCGTGGTTGTAGAAGGGTATATGCATAACAACCCTGGAGAGATGCTTCACAATGTACCTGTACCTGTGAACCATCTGAAAGTATTAATTGAGGTAGTTAGAGAGGAGGGTGCTAGGTTGCCTATTCCTGCAGGGGATATGGAAACAGTAGGAATGACATTGGGTAGCTTCATCACATGGCCCACATAACTCATCAGTTTTGATCTATTAGTGAATGTATTTTAGTTGATAGTGTACCATCATATTCTGCTATGCAATATTAATATGGTTTAACCTAAAGTTTTCCACTTTGTTGGTTAGTTGAAGGGGAAGAGAAATGTCCAATGGTCGGGACAATCAAAGGAATCAATAGCTCAACCACCAAAGCAACTGCCTCAGCATATAGTTCCAAACACCTTTCGCAGAATGATTGTCAAGTTTCAACCACAATTACTTCACGGCGAAGTCGACAAACTTGTTAAATTTGACAAAAACATTTATAATAAGGTGGTATATGAAAGTATCAATGCTGAAATTGTTGGTTACATTGTCCATCGCAAGTGGATCGGGGTCGAAAATGTTAACTTATACATAAGGTATTTGATATTAATCTATTTCTTTTATTCCTTAATTTTTTTTACTTTAGGCCTTTACATTAACCTATGTTTTTTGTTATTTTTTTTTTCTATTCAAGGCACTTATATGAGACATTCTTGGTGCCTCGGGATTTGAAGGGAACATTTATATTTATCCATCCCCAAGAGGTTGTGGCTCCTACGGTAAAATTACCTGACACTAGATAACTAAACAACAGCAACTAATTGTGGATGCATTTAGTGCAAGAGCTGATAAAGATGTTTTGTTCTTGGTTCCTTATCATAATGTATAAGTAACCTTTCCAATTTTCACTTATTTGATGTGTGTGTAGGTAAACTTATAATTTACTAATGACGCTGGTTATATTTTTGATAGTTCACATTGGATGCTAATTGCTATCAAGCCATTGGAGCCGACTATATACTTCTTGAATCCTATGAATCATGAGCCCGAACTTCACGAACAAATGATAGGCATAATTAATAAGTAACAATAATTATTTATTTTTAATATATTTAATTTTTTTTGCTTCTATGTAGCTATTCGAATTTAGTATTTCTTATATTAAGCCTTTTTTCCATTATATTAAACTTTTTCTATTTCATGTGGTTAACCATTCTGTATTAATATTTCGGGCAGCACGGGGGTGTAGAGATCACCATAAGGGAAAAAAGGAAAAACCCCTAGTTTCCTCATTATATAAATGGAAAAGAATACGGGTATGTATAAATTTATATCCAATCAAGTTATTGTTGAGATTAGCATTCCCTTATGGTAATTAATATAATTTTTTTGCTTTAGTGCCCAACACAGCCAAATGATAATGATTATGGGTATTATGTGATGTTATTCATAAAGAATATCATCATACATGATCAAAGCATAATTCCAGACACAATATGTAATGATTCCATTACATTACATTAGTGCTAATATAATTTTACCAATTTCACTTATGTATAACATTTTTATTTACAATATTTTCTTGATACCTATTATCCCGAATACTCTGTGCTCAGATCGAGGAACTTGTCAAAGAATGGTGTCAGTACATGCTTGATAAGTACCTGTGATTACACGTGGAAGATGCTATGGTAAAATCTTCCTTTCTTCAGAATAAAGGCATATACTATTGACTGCTTTTCATATCCTCACATGTGACTGCAAACCCTATCTTTCCCTTCCTTTTTCTTTTATTTATACACTTGGTCATTAGCTTTTCCTCTTGTATCTCGAGTTCATATCCTCATAGTATTACTTTTGAAGGTCATGAGGCTTTGGTTTATTCTGTCTGCCCTCATTATAAAGAAAACATTCAAGTATAATTGAACTATGACTCATTTGTGGAGACTGTTATAAATTATCCTAAATGATTAGCCTAAAGTTCTTAGACTATTTTTTCTGTTTGGATTTCTTTCTGATACTCTTGTGCTTTGCTGTTCAAGTTCATATTTTCAACAGCTTTAGATGGAAAGATAAAAAGCCTGGTTATATGACAATTTGGGATAAAAAGCCTGTCGGGTGATAGCAAAAACTTGTCCGGGCATCGTGGGCCTCCTTGTCGCATCATCACGCCTTGGATCCTAACAATTCCATGACATATGACCCAGTCTTCCACAATTATAACAAATCAAGCATGGACAATCACCATGGCTAAACTTGCATTTCATGCACAGATTTGATGCACTACCTGAACCATATTGAGATGGAATGGAGTCCCTTCCTGCATGCTCACTTTGACTGGAACTTCCTTGTTCAAAACCACCTCAATATAAGGGTTCTCTGCCAACCCGACCTCTATTGAACTGTTCCCATCCAAATCTGCCTCTTCCTCTGCCATGGCGGCCTCAAGTATGACGACCTTTTTCTCCACTAGAACCTGTACTGCCACCACTACTACTACTATCTGAGCCACTTCCTTTACTAATTCCTCCTGTAGGTACTAGATGAGAAAATGCCCGAATCATGGAATTTCTTCTATACTCTTCGACCTCCTTTATCCGTTTATAAAGAGCACGAATCTTTGCACACAAGTCCTCAAAGGACACAAACTCTACCACAGACAGCCGCTCCTTGATCTCTGGATGGGCTCCCTCAAACAACCTTTGAGCCATCCACCTATCATCAGGATAATTATTCAGATAAGTGGAATACTTGGCTAAGTCCAAAAACTAATCAATATATTCATCCGCCAACAAATTCCCTTGCTGAAAAGCTAGGAACTCAGTCTCCTTTTGCATCGTTAAAGTTAGAGGGAGGTAGTGTGCAAAGAACCGTTCCTTAAACTGTTCCCAGGTCATTGGGGGATCCATTGCTTCAGCATTGGGAACAATACTTCTCCACCAATGCTTGGCCTTCTTCTCAAGCTTAAAGGCCGCTAGTAGCACCCTCTGCTCTGAGGTGCAATCCATTACGCTAAAGATATTCTCAAACTGTTCTATCTAATTCTTTGCCTGGGAAACATCCATGGTACCTTCGAAAGCCAGGGGATCAAACTTTTGAAAGTCCTTTAACTGAGAAAAGATACCCCTTCTTTCAACCCTTGGGGCTCTCTCAGGCTCTACCACATTTTCATTCTCTCCTACATTCAAATCCACACACATGCCGGCCTCTTCATTCATTCCACCTTGATCATGTCTATCTATTCGCTCTTGTAGCCTATTCAACACTTCCCCCTGGGTATTTACTTGGTTATTGATGCCAACTAACATTTCTTGCATCTGTCTCATGAAATCACTATTACTCTATCTTTCTCTTCCTCTGCGAGATATTTTCCTACATGCAAGCCACAACACACTCAATTATATGGTTCTGGACAAGCATTGCAGTGGGAACATAGTCTATGTATTAACAATTGTGCCAAGTAGTATTTCAAGCAAAAACAATGGCCTAAAACCATTGCTCTGATACCAAAAACGGTCAGACTACGACGTGCTACCCATAACCACCCACGCGTGGTGACCATAGGTACCTCAGAAGCTCATTTTACTCCCAGCCTCTCGACTGGGGAAACCACAATGATGGCAAGCCAATATGGCCATGTCAGGGTAAGAGCTAATGTTTCGCCACTATCCATCCTCATACTATCAGAATCCCTGATCATGGTGGTGAATTCGCCCTCTTGTTAATGAGTTTTGATACCAAAATGTAACAACCTACCTCCAACACCCTCCAGAGTTAACCCAAAACTGGGCTGGGGCCATGGTCGCTACAGTACCATCGTGGCTTCAGCCTCCCCTGTTTCTGCATCGCTTCTGTCCTCACTGGCGCCGCAACTTGGACTCTGAAGCCGCACGCCCCCTGTTGATATCCCATATCAGCAATTTCTATAATCCAGGGTGAATTTTCGACGAGTATAACTTTATGCTCCGACCTCCGATTGACTTGATTCCAACTCCTACAAGTCAATCTAGTCCCAAACTATCCATAGACACCCTTTTTGCCTCAAACCAACTCCATATGGAGATTATAGACCCTTAACACCGTTTTGGCCACTTATTGACCAAAACTCACCACTAACTACTTCCAATTGTCACAAAGACAACTGGTCACTCAGAGACCATTCATCCAGGTCCAAAACCACCAAACTGACCTGTCCTAAGAGGTTTCACCTCAAAGGAACCACTCCTCTGAGTTTTGACTCCCTTGTACCTCAACATGACAAGACGGGCTACAGGCCCTAAACACAACAACTAGGCCCAAAACCAACCTAGCTCACAAATACCACAATACTGACTTCCCAACATCTAACATTCTTCAAACACCACAAATAACATATTACATACACAACCAAAATATGCAACTACCCATACATCACAATATACATTTACAACCATTCTTACAACACCATATGCTTAATATAAAACCTTTTATCCTACTTGGCATATAATACATTATCCAAAAACAAACAGTATATAGACTATTCCTACGTCCGCACTATTCTTTGGGCTTCTCAGGACTAGTGCCAGAACCTTCACCTGAAATGGTTAGTCATGGGAGAGGTTAGGGTGAGACAATGTCTCAGTAACCGGGGACAACCACACACATAAACATATATATATTCTTATACATAACTCATATAACACATGAATGTAATGTAAAATGAATGGTATGCATGTCACCTTCTCAGGGGTCTCATCCTTATCCTCCCTAACATATATAATCCATCCTTATCCTCCCTAACATATACGGTCCATCCTTATCCTCCCTAACACATATAATCCACCCTTATCCTCCCTAACACATATATATACACATATCCCATCCTTATCCTTCCTAACACAAATATCATCATACGTTATATACATATATCATCATATCATCACCACTCCATCCACCATATAACACAGTCTTACAATATCATGTGGTGATGCTAATATATCATCATATAATCATCATCATGTCATATCATCATGTATGCACCATCACATATCATATCAATGTTAACATCATATATATATTATCATCACAATCATCATCATCATCTAACCGTACACATACCACGATATATATATATAGAAAATGATACACACAACACATCAATATCGTGCTATGAAAGAGACATACATATATATACACAACTATACAATACCACATAAACAAACACTCGGTTACCTTAGGTTGTCAATACCGCCCTCACACAAGTTCCACACTCTTTCTTGAACACCAACACGCTTGAGCCCCTCTTGGCTAACCTAACAACCTTCATAATAACACAATTCTTTCATTAACAAGATATACCAATAATCAAAACATCACAATTCAACCACTTTAGGCCTAACCCAAGGTTCCAACACCCCTTTCATGCATCAATAAGCTCTTGGGGAACATTTACACACCAAACAATACCATACAACTCAGATTCCCAAGAGCCTTAACTGGAATCAACCTAGGGTTAAGCTTAAATCACATATAAACCCTTCAAAACTCACATCCAAGCAACAAGAACACCAAAATATACATCATTAACCTCTTTTTAATCATTTCAATCGGTGAATTTCATCACAAATCGGAAATCCAACCTCAAAACCGAAAACCCCAAATTTCCACCGAAGAAAAATGAAAAGGGAGGAGTAGAGAATACTTACAAACTTAAATCCAAGCTCCCTCGGTCCAAAAATACTCCTGGACGCCGGAAATGTCAAACCCTCATCGTCTCTCTCGTCGCTCTCTCCGATTTCTTTTTTTCTGAACGTCCGAAAGGATCCAGATTTAAACAAAAATCTCGACTTTCACTGCGACGCCACCATAAATTTGCCGAACAATGCTACTGGAAGGCATCTTACCGTGACGGCTCTATTTCTCACCACGGCGTGAATCCCTTTATGGCTTCTCTTGAACCTAACTCCGCCCTGTTTCCTCCGGTCCTGAACAGAAGCCAATAAAGATATTGTTGAATCAAGTGTTTTGATGATTCCAAACCAACCTTCAAGAGCTTGGAATAAAGATATCAAAGGCGCATAAAAGGGTTCAAGTGTAGGAATTCTAGAAAAATCAGTGCAAGAATAGATGTAGAATATTTAAAAATGTTTTAATTTGAGTAAAAGACTTTGATTTGGTGAAAAGATGTTTTAAAACCTTGATTCTATGTTAATTCATGGAATATTTGAAAAACACCCACCAACAGACAAAGTTTGAAAGGTTTATATTGATCTGCTGTTTTGAAAATTTGAACTTTGCCTTTGGAAATTCAAATTTCATATTGAAAATGAACAAGTCTAAAAAGAGGCTTCTCTTACAGATGAATTTTGACTTGAGAAATTTGAATTTTGATACGTGTCTGAAAAGAGCTTTCTCTAACAGACGAACGTTAGCTTTTGAAAATTTGAATTTCAGATAAAATGCAACTTATGAAAATTGAAAAATTCGTCTGAGAATATGTCAAAGTTCATCTGAAAATAAGTTTAAAAAGTGCTATAAAGTTGCTTACTGACAGACGAACTTTGAACTTGAAAATTCAAATTTCAAACACAAAGCTTGTGAGTCTGTTGTGTTGATATGTTAACATACGAATGACAAAATTCAGAAATTTGAACTTTAAAGTAAGTCTGAAAAGAGGTCTATCTAATAGACGAACTTTACCCTTTGAAAATTCGAATTTCAAATTAATGAACTATTATGCCTCATTGACCCAATTACTGACAGACGAATTTTGGGGTTCCAAAATTCGAATTTCGAAGGCACTGTAGCAAATTGAAATTACTGTTCACACTTAACAGAACGACTTTAATCATGAAAATTCGTATGTTACAACATAGAATCATTTTCTAAAGATGAAAATTCAAATTTTGCTTTATAACAGAGAACTTCAGGAGTTCAATGTTAAATGCTGTAGCTTTCGGTTTCTAAAAAATTCGTCGATTGACCAACTGAAATTTGAACTTTGAGTGTCAGAAGCATTAAATGCAGTCGGTAAATGGATAGTTTCTCAGAGTAACCATTGGATAACATCTCTAATGGCTAAATCTTGTCTCTAACGTATAGTTGGAGTAGAAATCTATAAATAGAACTTCATTTGAAGATGTGGGAAATAAAATTACTTTGTATATATTGAAACTCTGCCGAATCATCTATTCAAAGTCTCTTACTCTCACATACTTCATACTTTGTACTCCAACTTTCATATTCACTCTGATTAAGAGAGTTTATTTGTTGTACACAATCTTATCTTCATCTGGAAGAAAGATTTTCTTGTGAGGGGATATCACAAGGGACTGGAGAAGCACTTAGTGAGAGTGCAAAGAGTGAAAGTGTGAGCTCTAAAAACAGAGCATTAACTTTGTGCTGAGGAATTTGTAAGAAGCCCACTGAATTCTTGCAGAATAGTGGAAAATCTCAAGTGGTGACTTGGGGACTGGATGTAGGTCAAGTTGAGAGACCGAACCAGGATAAATATCTGAGTCTTCTCTTCCTTATTGGTACTTTTACTGTTTATTTATTTATACTCTATTTTACCATCATACTTTGCTTTCTTCACTTTCTTGACGTTTTGCAGAAAATTTTTTAATCTTCCCAATTCACCCCCCTCTTGGAAGCCAGCTTATCTAACAAGTGATATCAGAGCCCGGATTCCTAATCAAAGGATTTTACAGTCCAAGAATTATAATGGCTGGCTTTGGAGAAAGCATACTATCAGAGGAAAATAACACAAATAGATAACCTGGCTTCAGTGGAGAACACTATGGTTACTGGAAGATGAGGATGCAAATCTATCTCCAGTCCATTAATCTGGACAACTGGTCCGTCATCCAAAAAGGAGATTTTGTCCCAATAGTATTGCAGGATAATGGGAAGTACAGCGAAAAGCTAGAAGCTAAATGGAACGAGAAAGATAAAAGAAGAGTCTTACTGAATTTTAAGGCAAAACACTGCCTAGTCAGTACTTTAAATCAAGATGAATTCTATAGGGTCTCACAATGCTCCACTGCCAAGAAAATGTGGGACACCTTGCAAATTGCTCATGAAGGAATAACTAGAGTTAGAGAAAACAAACTGAACACCTGCATAGGTAAATACGAAAGCTTCAAAATAGTTGAAGGAGAGAGTGTAAAAGAGCTACAGAAGAGATTCACCCTCATTGTGAATCAACTGAAGAGTTTGGGAAAGGAGTACACTCAGACAGAAAAGGTCAGAAAGATCCTTAGAGCTCTCCCTCTGGAATGGTAACCCAAAGTAACAGCAATAGAGGAAGCCAGAGGAGAATCAATGGCCTCTGTCACAGCTCTTTTTGGTAGTCTCGAGGAGTATGAAGGAAAAATGAAGGCTCTCAAGGAGGTAGGACAAGACAGAAAGAAGAAAGATCTTGCTCTGAAAGCTGCTGAGGAGAAAAAAGAAGAATCTGACAATGGAGATGAGCTAGATGAAGAAACTCTGGCTCTGATGGTTAGAAAATTTGGAAGATTCTACAACATGAAGAGAAACAAGAAAATCTCCAAGAAAAGAGCAACTGGAGATAGCAAAAGAGAAGCAAAAGAACCTATCACTTGCTACGAGTGCAAAAAGCAAAGACATATCAAATGGGATTGTCCATAATTCCTCAAGAAGCAAGAAAAAGAAAAGAAAGTTGCAGACAAAGGCAAAAAGAAAAGAGCTTACATCTCATCAATATGGGGTAACAGCTTAGATGAGGAAGAAGATGAAGATGATGAAATTGCCAACATCTGTCTGATGGCACTTACCTTTGAAGAAGCTGAAATCATATACAACAGTGATCAAGAAGACGAGGTATATAAATCTGAACCTTCCTATTCTGAATTACTGGATGCATTTCATGAGTTTCATGATGAGTTTGTTAAGGTTGCCAAAGAATTGAAGCAAGCTAGGAAAAAGATTAACAAACTAGAATCTCAATGCAACATCTCTGAAATTACTTCCCTACATATTGCTGAATCTGCTTGCTGTAAATCATGTATTGAATTAAAGCAAACCAATGACTATCTAGTGAAAAGCATGTCTAGGCTTACTAAAGGTTAAGACATGTTGTTTGCTTTAATGGGAAGCCAAAGAATATCACAGGGAAAGGCTAGACTTGGCTATGATCCTTGTTCAGTCAAAGAAAAGATTAAGAAAAAGAATCAGAATGTATATATGAAACATTTTGTTCATGCTAGTGGCAATAGAGAGAAAGAATATATTTCACGGCACATTGAATCTTATGATCAACCAAGGCATGCAAAATAAAAATATTATCTGCATTGTTTTCTTCCTGCATCTCAATCTAACAGTCTCTTTACCACCTGTCACTTCTGTAATAGGAAGGGACATATTTCCAGTTCATGTGCTTTAAAGAAAAATGAAATTGACAGGAAGGTTAAATAGTTTCCCAAAGGTACATCTGTATCTAGGAAAAAGACTACTGACAGAAAAGGACCCAAGTAAATTTGGGTACCTAAAAAGAAAATATGAACCTTGTTTTGCAGGTTTGTCTTAAAGCTAAAAGGAGCAACAAATGGTATATGGACAGTGCCTGCTTAAGCTATATGACTGGTGATAAGGAGAAGTTCATCACCCTTGGAGATAAGAAAGGAGGAAAGGTGATCTTTAGAGGTGACCAATATGGCAAAATAGTTGGCATTGGCATTGTGGGCAAGAATCCTGAAACATCCATTGAAGAGGTGCTGTTTGTAATAAGTCTCAACCACAATCTGCTAAGTGTGAGCTAGACATGTGACAAAGAAAACTGGGTACTGTTTGACTCAAAGTTTTGCCTAGTCATCAGAAAAAGTGATCAGAAAATAATCCTCAAAGCTCAAAGGGATGGTAACTACTATACTATTGATCTTGATGAACTTCCTCCCTTAGATTCTGTCTGTTTGATTAGCCAGGATAATGATAGTTAGTTGTGGCATAGAAGATTAACTCATGTTAAAATGAATCAACTATCAAAACTGGTTAAAAATGAGTTAGTCACTGGCCTACCAAAAATCACTTTTGAAAAAGACAAAGAATGTGATGCATGCCTAAGAGGAAAACAAACTAAATCTTCCTTTAAATCTAAAAACGTAGTTACCACATTTAGACCACTAGACCTATTGCATATGGATCTGATTGGTCCATCTAGGATAAAAAGCATTGGTGGAAATCTGTATGTACTTGTAATTGTGAATGATTACTCTAGATTCACCTGGCCACTATTTCTTTTTTCTAAGAATGATACGTTTGATGCATTTGTAACCTTATCTAAGAAAATGCAAAATGAGAAAGGTATTTCTATTGTGTCTATCAAGTCAGATCATGGAGGAGAGTTTGAGAATTCATACTTTCTGGAGTATTGTGATGAGCATGGAATTGATCACAACTTCTAAGCTCCAAAAACTCCTCAACAAAATGAAGTAGTGGAGAGGAAGAACAGAACAATTGTAGAGATGGCTAGAGCAATGCTGAATGAAAAGGAGCTCTCTCAAGTATTCTGGGCTGATGTAGTAAACATAGCAAGTTACATCATAAATAGAGTCTATATCAGACCAATTCTTGGGAAGACTCCTTATGAGCTGTACAAAGGAAGAAAGTCAAATCTCTCACATCTATATGTATTCGGCTGCAAGTGCTTCATCCATAATAATGGAAAGGAGAATCTAGGTAAGTTTGATGCCAAATCTGATGAAAGTATATTTCTAGGCTATTCTAGTAGAAGAAAGGCATATAGAGTTTTTAATAAGAAATCTAAATTAGTAGAAGAATCTGTGCATGTAGTATTTATTGAAAATGAAACTGTTTCCAAACATGTCACTAATGAGGATGATCTTATTTCAAACTTTAAAAACTTAGATCTTTCTAATGAAGATAAAATTAAACCTCCAAAAGTATCTGAATCTGTTGACATAGAGGAAGATATTCAGGAGAAGATTTTGAGAATGAAAATAATGAAGACATGTCTCAAGAACTCCCTAGAGCTTGGAGATATCAAAAAAATCATCATGTTGATCAAGTGATAGGGGATGTTCAAGAGAGAGTTAAAACCAGAAAACAGTTAAGGGATCAAATGATAAATTGTGCTTTCATTTCTCAAATTGAACCTAAATGTACTGAGGAAGCCTTAACTGATAAACACTAGATTTTAGCTAATCAAGATGAGTTAAATCAGTTTGAAAGAAATCAAGTTTGGGATTTAGTGTCCAGACCCAAAAATCATCCTGTCATTGGCACTAAATGGGTTTTTAGAAATAAACTTGATGAATCAGGATCAATAATTAGAAATAAAGCTAGACTGGTTGCAAAAGGATATAATCAAGAAAAAGGTATTGATTTTGAAGAAACCTTTGCTCCAGTGGCTAGATTAGAAGCAATTAGAATTCTGTTAGCATATGCATGCATGAAAAATATTATGTTATATCAAATGGATGTGAAGAGTGCTTTTCTTAATGGATATATCATGGAAGAAGTTTATGTAGACCAACTGTTAGATTAGCTGGCTTCCCAAAAGGGGGGTGAATTGGGAAGATTAAAACTTTTCTGCAAAATATCAAGAAGGTGAAGAAAGCAATATGTGATGGTAAAACAGAGTATAAACAAATAGCTGTAAAGCAGACAGTAAAGAGAAAAAGACTCAGAAATTGTATCTTGGTTCTGTCTCTCTACTTGACCTACGTCCAATCCCCAAGTCACCACTTTAGATTTTCCACTATTTAGCAAGAATTTCGTGAGCTTCTTGCAAATGCCTCAGTACAAAGATATTGCTCTGTTTCTAGAGCTCACTCTATCTCTCTGTGTGCACTCTTACAAAGTGCTCCCTAATCCCTTGTGATGTCCCCACACAAGAAAATCTATCTTCCAGATGAAGATGAGATTGATTATAAAGATTGAACTCTCTTAAATAGACTGAATATAAAAGTTGAAGTACAAATATTGAAGTGTGAGAGTATGAAGCTTTGAGTAAATGAGTTTGCAGAGTTTCAGTATATACAATGTTAAAATTGTTACCAACAACTTTAAATGATATTATATTTATAGATTTAGGTCTTAGATATCTGTTAGAGACAAAATCTATCTGTTGGATAAGTTATCCAATGGTTACTCTGAAAAACTATCCATTAACTAACTGCATTTAATGCTTCTGACATACTAAAATTTGAATTTTGGTTGGCCAACAAGCGAATTTCGAAGAAACCGAAGGTTAACAGTTTCAACGTTGAAAGCCCGAAGTTCGTCTGTCATGAAGTGAAGTTCAAATTTTGATATTTGAAAAATGTTTCTGTGTTGTGACATACGAATTTTCAAGTGGAAAGTCTTTCTATTAAGTGTAAATAGTACTTTCAATTTGCTACAGTGCCTTCGAAATTCAAATTTTGGAACCCCAAAATTCATCTGTCCGTAGCTAGTTTAAAAGGCTCAGTAGTTCATATAGTTCAAAATTCAAATTTTCAAAGGGCAAAGTTCGTCTGTCAGAGAGACCTCTTTTCAAACCAACTTCAAAGTTCGAATTTATAAATACTGTTATTCGTATGTCAACATATCACTTTAACAGACTCACAAACTTAGTTTCTAAAATTTGAATTTTCATGTTCAAAGTTCGTATATCAGTGATCAATTTTGAAATCCATTCTAAACTTAGTTATAGATGAACTTTGACATAATTTCAGACGAATTTCTTTGGTTTTCATAAGTTTCATTTTGCCTGAAATTCAAATTTTCAAAACTCAAAGTTTGTCTGTTACTTAAAGCTTCTTTCAGACACTTATCAAAATTCGAATTTCCCCAAGTCAAAATTTGTCTGTCAGAGAGGCATCTCTTCAGACTTGTTCAGTTTTAGTATGAAATTCAAATTTCCAAAGGTCAAAATTTGTCTTTCACTGTGACAGATTGATATTAACCTCTTAAACTTCGTCTGTTTGTGGGTGTTTTTCAAATATTCCATGATTTAACACAGAATCAAGGTTTTAAAACTTCTTTCCACCAAATCAAAGTCTTTTATTCAAATTAAAACAAAACTAAACATCCTACAACAAACTTTGCACAGATTTCTCCAAGATTTCTTCACTTGAAACCTTTTGGGCACCTTTGATATCTTTATTATAAGCTCTTGAAGGTTGATTTGAAATCATCAAAACTTCTTGATTTAACACCAATCTCCAGGCTTTGAGGACTCTACAAAACCAAACCATGTTTATAAACTAAAGACAGCCCTTTACGGCTTAAAGCAAGCCCTTAGAGCATGGTATGAAAGATTAAGTAATTTTCTAACTGAATGGGGGTTTAACAGAGGAAAAGTAGATACTACTTTGTTCACTAAGAAAGAGAATAACGATTTACTTATTGTTCAAATCTATGTTGATGATATTATATTTGGTGCTACTAATGATTCTCTTTGCAAGAATTTTTCTAAGCTAATGCAGGGAGAATTCAAAATGTCCATGATGGGTGAACTCAAATTCTTCCTTGGATTGCAAATTAAGCAGTGTGATGATGGTTTCTTTCTCAATCAATCTAAGTATATGAAAGAATTGCTAAAAAAGTTTAGGATGGAGAATGTAAAGCCAATGGGAACACCTATGGCTACTGTAACCAAACTGGATATGAATGAAAAGGGAAAAATGTTTGACATAACCCAGTATAGAAGAATGATTGGATCTCTACTATACCTAACTGCCAACAGACCTGACATCATGTTTAGTGTTTGTATGTGTGCAAGGTTCCAGTCATGTCCCAAGAAAACCCATGCAACTGCTGTGAAGCGTATCTTCAGATATCTTATTGGAACATCACAGATGGGTCTTTGGTATCCAAAGGGCAATGGAGAAGATCTCAAAGGATACACTGATGCTGACTTTGCAGGATCCAAGACTGACAGAAAAAGTATAAGTTGAACTTGTTAGTTTCATGGAGGATCCTTGGTTTCATGGTTTAGCAGGAAGCAAAACAGTGTGGCCTTATCCATGGTAGAAGTTGAATATGTTGCAGCTGGAAGCTGTTGTGCGCAAGTCATCTGGATAAAATAGCAGCTTGAAGATCTTGAGATAGAGACAAAAGAAATGCCTATAATGTGTGACAACCAAAGTGCCATTAACATCACAAAGAATCTAATCATGCATTCAAGGACAAAGCATATTGAAGTTAGGCACCACTTCATAAGAGATCATGTTCTGAAAGGAAACATCAGATTAGAATACATCCCTACAGAAGATCAAGTTACTAACATCCTGACAAAGCCTCTTTCAGAAGATAGGCATTGTAAAATCAGGAGAGAATTTGGTATGGTAAATCCCAATGAACTGTAAGTAAATTTCTATATCAATTTGTTTTAGAATTTTTGACATTAATTTAATTCTAACTTTAGCATCGGAGCAAGTTTAATGTTAGTTGGAGGTGCTCCTCATGAGTTTAAATGATAATAGATCTGAAAAATGGAGTAGATCAAAATGAAACAGTCAAAAGGTGAAAGAGACAGCAAGAAATTTGAGCTCTGGATCCACCCTGTAAGTTTTTAAAGTTGAAATTCGTATTTTAGTTATGTGTTAGACGAATTTCCTTGATAAATTGTGTTTTTGAACGAGTCAACATGCTCAACATTCAAATTTAGATGCCCAACAGACGAACTTCAGCTTGGTTTACATTGTAACAGTTCTCAGTGATCCCTCGAAATTCGTCTGTTGGTCCTTGAAAGTTTGAATTTTCGAAAATAAAAAGTTTTAATGTTATCTTTGTCCAACATGATGATTATACAAATGTCTATTTCTTAACATACGGATATTGGAGAACCTTTACAAAGTGTAGAAATTAGAATTTCTGATTCAAAATTCATCTGTTGAAACATGCTCATAATGTTGAATCTCTAAAAGACGAATTTTCATATGCATAATCCATCTATTGTTTGTTGCATTGATTCATGCTTGATGTCTATTCTTCAAAATTCGAACTTTGTTGAAACAAAGTTTGTCTGTTCATCTTGTGCTGCTTGGACCAAGCCTCTGTCAGACAAACTTTCAGAAGAAAATTCATCTGTCAGTAAGCCTTGCTGAATGGTTTAAATTTTAACTGCTCAAAGTTCAAATTTTGACCCCTCAAAATTTGTCTGTCAGGCGGTTACACACATTAAAACTGACTGTTTTCCACTGAACATACGCAACCCTATTCATTTCTTCTCTGAGTCTGTTCAAATTCTCTCTTCAATGCTCTTTAATTCTGACCGTAAATCATTATTTCCCACCATTTAAACTCCTTTTCGCATCTTATAAACCCATTCTCAATTTCATTCTGAAACATTTATCCACGTAAATGGCAAGAGTAAAGAATCCAGAAGTTGGAAAGTGAGAAGCACGAACAAAGAAACGGTCAAATCCCAATATGCCTAAAAGGAGGATGAAAAACCAAAGAGAAAAGCCGAATCAAGCAAGGCAACTCCCTCCAAATGACAGAAAACAACTCCAAAGAGTGAATCAAAGAAAGCTGGACCTTCTTCACCGAAGAAAACAAAGCCTTCGGTTCCTGTTCCTGTTGCTACTGCTGTTGCTTCCACTTCCTCCTCCAGTGCTGAATCTAGAGAATAACAACTCACAACAATGCCATTATAGAGCACTCCTCAGATTCAGGAGGAATACTCTACCAAGTTTGTGAGTAAAAAGGTGAACAAGCCTCAATATGTGAACATGGAAGATTTCTTATTCTCTAACAATTTTGATGCTGGACTGTGGATGCTGAGATATAAGAATCTGTTAAAGATACTGGAAAGGTATGATGATGAAGTGGTTAAGTCATGGTATGCCTCCCTGAAGTACAACAGCAAGAAGAAGAAGTGGGAGGTTAATCTGAGATCAAGGACCATCTGGCTCACAGATAAAACTTTTAATGAAGTATTGGAAATCCTAGGGCAAGATGGCCTTAAGATTGACATCACTGCTTCAGGGTATATGGATGAGGCAGATACTACTGATGAAGAAGGTGAACCATTCCTAAACTACAAGGAGAGTACAATCCTGAACACTTTGTTTAGAAGAAAGGAGAATAGGCCATCCATAAGTTTGCTGAAGCCCACTGACCTCAGTGCTCAAGTGAGGATCCTATACTACATAGTGTCTAGGATTATCTTCAACAAAGGAGGTAGCTTCAATCTCATCACAAGGGCAGAGGCACATGTAATGGCAGCAATCATGCGTGGGAAGCTTCTCAACCTAGGACATATCATTCTCCAACGCATGATCAAGGCAAGGGATAAGAGGAAAGACTCTACACTCCCCTATGCAGCAATCATTTCCAAGATTCTAAAATATGCTAGAATTCAGCACCTTGAAAAGGAGAAAGGAAAGTCCACTGAGATCTTCAAGGAAGAAGAGCTACAAAGAATGGGGATTGAAAGAAAAACTGGAAGATGGATTGGGAAGGGAGCAGGAAAATCTAAAGATCTCTTCTTTGATGAAGATGCCTCCCTACAGCAAGAAGGTACCTCTGAGGCTCCTGTAAGACCTATACCTCAGACTTCTCAGCCTATCCCATCTCCATCTCTGCCTGCTCACATTCCATCTACCCCCTCCTCTGGTGCCAAGCCAACCAAGATCACTGAGTTGTATGACAGTTTATTTACACTCATACTAAGCATCAAGGATAAGCAGAATGCCAAGTTTGCTCATCTGCAAGATCAGATCCACCAGTTGGCCAAGAACATGAAAGTGGTTGCTAATGCATATGAAGACATTCGGAATGCCATTCCTACCACATCAGCTCCACCTTAGCCAGGATTCTCTGAGCCTGCTAAGTCTCCAACTCCTAAGCCTCCAAGCCCCTTCGTGCTAGCCTCTCCTGAGCATGATGATGCCGTAAATGATACTGAAGTTGCTGGCACACTGAGCACACCAAGTACTGGTCCTCCCTTAGACTATGGTATGGAAGAAGAAGGCCCTCAGGATCCAAGCTCTCATGACCCCATTCCAGCAGATGCTTAAGAGTTAATCCTGTTCTAGCAAGAATCTGAGCAAGTAGAAAGATTAGTGGCAGCCATCTCCACTTCACCATTCATGCAAACTGCCCTAAATGAAGAAAGGAGCATTGTGCCCTTTATTGATTTGGAAGCCATTGCACATAATGCTCTTTTGCAAGCTTAGAGAAGAAGGCTTGAAGAAATGTTTCCTCCTCCTGCTCCCTCACCTGTTACATATTATGGTTTCTCAGAGGAAAGAAGGGTACAATTGGCAATTACAAGGTAAGAAATTTCTGAACTTCTTGAGATTTCTGATGATGAAGATGAAGACACAAGTTCAGAAGTTTTTGAGTCCTTGCTAAAGCTCAATCCAGAAATGCCATTTGTCCCTATGCCTCTTCAAGCTATTCAAGTGTCTCAGATCCCTCCTCCTGCTGATTTTGTTCACTTTCCCAGTGATACCAAAAAGGGGGAGAAGAGTAAGCAAACTAGAAAGTCTGCTGCAGAGCCTTCTAGAAAAACTTACAGCAAAAAGACTAAGTCAAAGAAAAAGTACTTAGAACTTATGCTTGGGTCCTCTTGTAGTGCTATATTATGTTTCTGTTGTTTATGTATTGTGTTTTCGTATTCTGTAATGTGTTGCACTGTTGTTTCTTGTAAAGTGACATTTGATGAAATGAAAGAATTCCTTGGTTGCAATGATCTGTTCTTGTTAAACTTTGAATGAGTTAATAAATCTCTTTACTTGATCTACTATACATGATATCTTTTGGATTATAATGCATATGTTGAGGGGGAGCTTGTTAAAGCAAACCCAAGTACTAATCCAGTTTATAAGTTATTTTGTTATCATAAAAAACGGGGAGAATATTGAATCAAGTGTTTTGATGATTCCAAACCAACCTTCAAGAGCTTAGAATAAAGATATCAAAGGTGCATAAAAGGGTTCAAGTGTAGGAATTCTAGAAAAATCAGTGCAAGAATAGATGTAGAATATTTAGAAATGTTTTAATTTGAGTAAAAGACTTTGATTTGGTGAAAAGATGTTTTAAAACCTTGATTCTATGTTAATTCATGGAATATTTGAAAAACACCCACCAACAGACAAAGTTTGAAAGGTTTATATTGATCTGCTGTTTTGAAAATTTGAACTTTGCCTTTGGAAATTCAAATTTCATATTGAAAATGAACAAGTCTAAAAAGAGGCTTCTCTTACAGATGAATTTTGACTTGAGAAATTCGAATTTTGATACGTGTTTGAAAAGAGCTTTCTCTGACAGACGAACGTTAGCTTTTGAAAATTCGAATTTCAGATAAAATGCAACTTATGAAAATTGAAAAATTCGTCTGAGAATATGTCAAAGTTCATCTGAAAATAAGTTTAAAAAGAGCTATAAAGTTGCTTACTGACAGACGAACTTTGAACTTGAAAATTCAAATTTCAGACACAAAGCTTGTGAGTCTGTTGTGTTGATATGTTAACATACGAATGACAAAATTCAGAAATTTGAACTTTAAAGTAAGTCTGAAAAGAGGTCTCTTTAACAGACGAACTTTACCCTTTGAAAATTCGAATTTCAAATTAATGAACTATTGTGCCTCATTGACCCAGTTACTGACAAACGAATTTTGGGGTTCCAAAATTCGAATTTAGAAGGCACTGTAGCAAATTGAAATTACTGTTCACACTCAACAGAACGACTTTAATCATGAAAATTCGTATGTTGCAACATAGAATCATTTTCTAAAGATGAAAATTCAAATTTTGCTTCATAACAGAGAACTTCAAGAGTTCAATGTTAAATGCTGTAGCTTTCGGTTTCTAAAAAATTCATCTATTGACCAACTGAAATTTGAACTTTGAGTGTCAGAAGCATTAAATGCAGTTGGTAAATGGATAGTTTCTTAGAGTAACCATTGGATAACATCTCTAATGGCTAAATCTTGTCTCTAACGTATAGTTGGAGTAGAAATCTATAAATAGAACTTCATTGGAAGATGTGGGAAACAAAATTACTTTGTATATACTGAAACTCTGTCAAATCATCTATTCAAAGTCTCTTACTCTCACATACTTCAAAATTTGTACTCCAACTTTCATATTCACTCTGATTAAGAGAGTTTATTTATTGTACACAATCTTATCTTCATCTAGAAGAAAGATTTTCTTGTGAGGGGATATCACAAGGGACTGGGGAAGCACTTAGTGAGAGTACAAAGAGTGAAAGTGTGAGCTCTAGAAACAGAGCATCAACTTTGTACTGAGGCATTTGCAAGAAGCCCACTGAATTCTTGCAGAATAGTGGAAAATCTCAAGTGGTGACTTGGGGATTGGACGTAGGTCAGGTTGAGAGACCGAACCAGGATAAATATCTGAGTCTTCTCTTCCCTACTGCTACTTTTATTATTTATTTATTTATACTCTGTTTTACCAACACACTTTTCTTTCTTCACTTTCTTGACGTTTTGTAGAAAAATTTTTATTCTTCCCAATTCGCCCCCCTCTTGGGAAGCCAGCTTATCTAACAGATATCATGAAGGGAGTTATAGACAAGCAAAGATGGGGAATCCTCTGTTGTTGCATGCATATGAGAAATCTTTATATGATGCGTCTAGAACATCTGAAGCCATGGTAAAGGTATACTTACCAGTAAAATCTGGTTAGAATAGAAATAACATGCATATCTTTGTCTACAGGATGTGTATCATCTAAATTTGGTTGATAGTTGTATTATTCCAAATCTTACTTTCAGATATTGCTTAAAGTGGTGGTGTCTGAGATGTGTTGTAGTAGATATTGTTAGAATTAAAAAAAATCAGAAAAGGAAAATCATGAGTATGTGTTAGTGGAATTGACTGATATGGGCAGCTTTAAATTATTTGATCCTTTGTTTTCAATGTTGGATGTTATATTGTCCTCAAAAGATGACTGCTAAAAATTTTTTCGAGAATACTGAGCTGGTTGTCAAATGTTTCCTTGAATATGCTTATGTGAAGATGTATAATTGCTCTAGGGAAAAAAAATAAAACAAAAGAGTACATTAGTATTAGTGTGATTAAAGAAGTATTAACATGACTTTCTTATCTCTCTCTCTCTGCCTTAAGTATGTCTGCAAAACATGTATTTTGACAGATTATGTATTTTGCAACAAATAATAGGTGAAAGCATCTTGGAACTGGCTCACATGTCGCGAAGCTGGATAAGGAAGCGATCATAGATGTTGATGGAAAGTGTGACAAGATGGATTTGATGGCATATAATCAACTTCAAATAACTGTGGATCAAGGTTTACCCTGCTGATCAACTTGCGGTTTATTTTCTATTTTCTATGTACATTCCTTGCATGTTCTTCTTTGTTCATGGTTTCACAAAGAATGATAAAGATGGAATCTTTCATGGATTATGTTGCCTGTACAGAATAGAACCAAATATAATGGAATTAGCTTTTGCATTTTTTCTTGAAAAAATATTATCATCCAAATGTTTAGCTTGTTGAATCTTTCCCAACTAGAGGATTTCATCCAAATGTTTGTTAGGATTTCATCTGAAAAGCTTGCTGATTTCACTTCTGGGTGCTTTTAGCCCCTTTACAATGCAATTTGCCTAACTCTGCAAGGGGTCAAGAAACAAAACAAATTAAATGAAAATTGCAGAAAAAAAACTAAGTATAGTTGGCGTTTAACAATTAAGTGTTATGTTTTACTAATATTAGATGGCGTTTATTGGTAAACGCCATCTATACTGATCATCAAAGATGGCATTTAATGGTAAAACGCCATCTTTTGAAAACAATAGATGGCGCTTAAAACCAATGTTGTCAGAACCGGACCGGATAAGTCACTGGTTCAAGGTTTAATGGTTCGACCGAGGTCGAACCGGGGTCGGACCGGTAGTGATTAAAATAATATATTTAAAATAAATAATATAAGTTTAAACAAATTTTATAACTTAATTAAAGTTTCAAATTAAATAATATTGAATTATAAATCTATTATTTATCACAAATAAATTATTATTGAGTTTCGTAACTCAATATTTTAATTTAAATAAACTAATATTCATCTATAATCATATTTTGAGTTCAAAATAGTAAGTTAATAATTTATTATTTATTTTTTATTAAGTAAATATATAATTTTTAATAGTTATATATCATAATAATGCTTATATAATATTAAAATATATAAAAAACATATTTTATACTAAAAATAATGTTATCTTATCTTAAAAATAAAAAAAAATTAAAAAAAATTTGAAAAAAAAAATACTTCAAAACCGGTTCAAACCGGTTTAGGACCGGTTCAGAACCGGTTCTACCAGTTCAAGGCCGGTTTGACCAGTTCTCACCGGTTCTGAACAGTGCCGGTCTTGGATTACAACTGGACTGGATCAGGTACCGGTTCCCGGTCCGACCGATCGAACCGGCCGGTCCGGTCCGGTTTTAATAACCTTGCTTAAAACCTAAACGCCATCTATAACTATACACAATAGATGACGTTTATGTAAACGCCATCTATTGTATCTGACAGATGATGGCATTTAATTATTAAATGCCATCTTTTACTAATATTACATGGCGTTTATGTCATAAACACCATATAATCCATATGTTAAATGTTGATGTTTCACACATAAATGTCATGTAAAATCAGGCTTTAGTTGGCGTTTTGTAAACACCAACGTAAATGTCTTGCTTTTATCAGCGCTCGATTATATGGCGTTTTGTAAAAGCCATAAAACCTTGAAGAAAAACGTCATATATTCCCCTTTTTGTTGTAGTGAGAGGAGCTGTTTAGTTCATTCCGAATCCTGCTTCGTAGAGATTATTACAAGCTTGTTTATTGTAAGCCTGAGTCGGAAGGCCATAATCCTAATGAATGTAAAGATCTCGTGATCTCCATTGACAAAGACAACAACCGCCGTTTGGCTGTGAAGGAAGGAGACCCACTCGTAGTTCAGTTCGTGAATGCTGATCACGGAGGAGACTATGCTCCAATGAGCATTGTTTGATGATCAAAACTTCCTACTTTTGTTGTTTGTTCAAGTTTATGCAGTCATGTTTAATAATGCAAGAGCAATATCCCCCTTATCAATTTTCGCCGTGGCTACGTAGCAAGACTGCAATGTGTACTTGCTAAATTGTGTATTTAGCAAATAGTAAATTTTATTTAATTGATGACCGCAGGCATGGTAAATTTTATTTCGGTGGTGCGTGGAGCACAAATCATGCATCCTGTGTGTATCCCTACGCGGCCACTCTTTTTTATTTTTTATTTTTTCATTTGTATCATCACATATTAAGTTGGGAAAATTGCATTTTCAAGATGGGGACGAAATATTAAGTTGGGACCTAAATATTTATGTTTTCCTAATAAATTTTTTTTATTTTTATTGGATATTGAAATTTTTCAAGTTTAAGTAAAAATTTTTTAGGTAATGAAAATATAAATATTTCCCCTAACTGTCATGAAATTGCAATTTCTTATTTTTTATATATTTTTCATCCTTTTTTGATTGAATATAATTTTCATCACATTAATTTTATTTAACATTGCATGGGGTGCTTCTTAACCAACCATATTAAAAAAAATTTAATCTTATAAATTTATTTAGCAAATATTTGTAATTAAATTCTAATATATATTTCATTGAATTATTATATTTGTTTATCAAAATATTTACTCAACAAAATGTTGTATTTGAGTTTTTTTTTTATAAAAGTTAGGTTAGTTAATTTTTTATAATATAATTTTTTGGATATTTATTGAATACATATATTAAAAAAGGGGAAATTGTAATTTCAAGACAGTCAATGGAAATATTTATATTTTCATGACCTAAAAAATTTTAACTCAGACCTGAAAAATTTTAAATAAGACATGAAAATGTTCAATAAAAATTCAAAAAATTTTATTAAGAATGAAATTTTACGTTTAAAATTTTGAGTTTATATAAAATTTTTTGAGTTTTTACTTTACATTTTCACTTTTTAGTTGAAATTTTTTAGGTTCAAGTTAAAATTTTTTATGTCATAAAAATATAAATATTTTACTCCTATTATGAAATTACAATTTTTCAAAAAGAAAATGGTGATGATTCATGACATTACTACACTTAATATGATGACACAAATAAGAAAAAAAAAGGGAGTAGTGACTACGTCAAGGCACGCATAAGATGCGTGGATTTACTCCTCGCACTGAAACAGCTCCGTAAATCCAATTGGGAAAAAAGTTGGTTGTTTTAACTTTTGATAATTTGATCATTTTTTCATTTTTTTTTTTATTTGGCCAACCTTGCGCCTTTATCTTTTATCCATACAACTTAGCCAACTTCAGACGACCCGAATGCCTTCGGATCCGAAACCTATAAGCCAATCACATTATTCACTGTGATTCAAAGAAGGAAAACTTATACTTTTAATCATTTAATTTATATTAAGTTTTATTGTGGTCCTTTGATAATTTTATCAAATTTCTTTTCAGTCTTTTAACTTTAAAAATATAGCCAAATATTTCCTCTCCTCTAACACAGTCAATTTCCTTAGCAGAAAAATGCTTACATGACATTAAATTCATTTATATATAATAATGTTAACCACAATATCACGCCAACAAAGCAAATAAAAATTATTTTTTCCAATTCCCAAATATTTCAGTTAAAACCAAAACATGGTATTGCCCATAAACTCCTCATCATCTAGGAATTGAATCACGATTCAAGTGGACTATGTTGAAATAAAATTCAACATAGGGCCACATAAGTAAATATTAAAAAGTATGTGGCCATTATTTAAATAAGTCTAAATGAAGTGATCTTTTTTGGAATTTAAGTTTTAATGCTTAAGGGTTTAATTATCATGGAATTAATGTCTAGAGCCTAGAATAATATTTATAATTTATTGAAGGGTTAAATTATAAATATTATGTAATGTTTCTCCATGAATAGGAGATCGTGGTCCTTGAATTGATATATCATTAAACTAAGTTCTCTCACCTCCTTAGAAAAAACTATAAAAAAAAAAGTTTCAATATATTCAATTTAGAAAATTATATTAACCCGTGGAATCCTACAAACTTCATTCGAGATAAATTCACGTACATAGTCCTGAGAATTGATATACAAACATATATATTTATGGTTGATGGATTTAATTATGGATTAGAACATAACATGATTCGTTCTATAATTATTCAAATCCTTCAGCCTACATGTTTGGTTGATAGTATAAACCTTGGCCATTCCATTCCCACGACAATTAGGAGCCCAACACTTAAGCCACATTTGGTTAGGAGAAAGTTTATTGTTGGAAAAAGAATAGAACAACGATTCCAACCCCAACATGTTAATTTGTACTCATCAAAACATACAAAGCGTCTTTTTGAACCTAACAAATTGCCTTTCACTAAGACACTAGCAAATGCTATTTTGTGGCGGCAAGGTAACACGTGAAAGCTGTGAATGAAAATAGATAGCTTTGCAGGATGTGACCATAAAATATATCTTATCAAATAGAGAATAAAAAAAAATTGGAATGGGCTAGTAACAAAGTATGGCCCTCAATCAGTAACATGGATCACATTGGATTGTTTCTAGAAAGTTAAAAAAGACTTACAAATTTACTATCAACCGTTTGATTCAACTGATAAGAGATTATATCAGTGTAATTAGAATTCTCAAGTTCATAACCTGGGAATGCAGTCGCGTTAAATATTTAGTGATAAAGTTTTCCGTCTCAATAGATTCGATCTAACTCGATCTGAATTAGTCTAAGGCATAATAAATCTTCTAGTTAAAATAAGATAGACTCAGGATATCGGGTGCACATGTGAAAAAATAAAAAGAAACTTATAAATTTAATCATAATTGCAACAAAACCACCTAGATACCAACCCTAAAAGTAAAATGTAATAACTAATTATTTTGCTACTTCACCATGCTTCAAAACCATATCAAAATGAGTTGAGTTAATAACCTACACATAATCCCAATCAGAATTTTGGATCCCACACATGTTTTGGTCATGTACAAAAGAGATTATTCGAGAAACCAGAGGAGAATTGATCAAATGTGCTTTAATCTTTTAATTAGGCATAAAAAGAGCCCACAAATGATATCAAGTGAGCGCATAAGGTGGGATCTCTTAATTAATAATATATTTGAAAAGATGAATTTATATAGAGCCCAATAGCACTATATGATTCAAGTAGTTGACCTCTCACTTAGTGAGATAAAACTATTGTTGTTAATTATATTTCTTAATCTGTATACTAAAATTTTAAACTTAAAATTGATGGTTAAAAAAACATACAATTTAAAAGAAATGGGGAAAGTATATCATGGATCACATCAGAATTTTAAAAAAGTTAAAGATAAGCCATACACATTTACTCAAAATTAACCACACTAAACACAACTAGATATTTGCCAACCCTATTAAGGCAATAACGGATTATTTTAATATTTCTTCATGCTCTCTCGGAAAAAAAAAAATCATGGCCTAAAACCATCAATTTGCCTCTACCTAATATTAGCGACATGAATAACCTGAGTTTATAACCTGAACGTCTTTCCAAGAAGAATTCCGGGTCCCACACGTGCATGATGTTTTGGTGTATATTGCATGCATGGTGCAAAGTGTCGGACAAGCATATATAACGTAAAAGGTGTCTTTACGCATGTAACAAGATGCTTTTCATTTAGACAGCACAACTTGTAATTTTATGGGTATAAGGCATCGCATAAAAGCTACAAATAAAGCGTAAAATAAATCTATAAATACAGCCTTCAATTTCAAGTCATTAACTTATTACAGCCCATACAGCCTTTCTTAAACCTTGGAACAAAATGATGACTTAGCTGCGTTTTCATGCCCTCACCTTCTGCCTCTTTCTCTTTGCCTTCACCACAACTACAACTCTCGCCAGAGAGTTGCTTGACGCGGATGGCAACTTCTTACGAAATGGTGGTTCATACTATATAGTTCCAGCTTTTAGAGGCAAGGGTGGAGGGCTTGAGCTTGCCAGAACTGGAAGTGAAACCTGTCCTCGCACTGTCGTCCAAGCTCCCTCTGAGCAATCTAGAGGCTTGCCAGCACGATTGTCGACCGCAGCTAGAATTGGTTTTCTCGGCCCAGGGTTTTATCTTGTAACATCCTACCTCCATTAACACCCAATATCTCGAAGTACAATCAAACACAAACCAATCAACACCAAAACAACATCTCACAGCCTCAAACTAGGGGAAACGAACTCCAAATTACCAAATTTTGGGCTGGGGCCGCGGCCACTACAGTACCGCCGCGGCTCCAGCTCCCTTTGAAACATACCTTGCTACTGGACGTCTGGCGCCGCGGCGCCCCCTTCTGATGTCCCACATCAGCTCTTCAACACTTTGGGGCGAACTTCTTACGCGCATAACTTTATGCTCCGACCTCCGATTGACTTGATTCTAACTCCTACAAGTCACAATCTAACCACGGACACAACTTTCACCTCAATCCAACTCCGTATGGAGATTCTGGACCCCCGTCACTGTTTTGGCCACTTATTGACCCAAAACTCATTACTAACCAACCCCAATTGTCAGCAAAGACAACTGGTCCCTCAGAGACCATTCATACAGGTCGTAAATCTCCAAACCAACCTGTCTAAAGAGGTTTCACCTCAAAGAAACCACTCCTCTGAGTTTTGACCCCCTTGAACCTCAACATGACAAGATGGGCTACATGCCCTAACACACAACAACCAGGGCCAAGCCACTCTGGGCTCACCAATATTACCATATAAACTTCCACACACCTAACACTCTTAGCACACCAACATAACACATTCCATAAAACATAATCAAACATACATTCATCCGTAACAATCCTGTCAATCTCATACATTCAATACACAATTTCTACCCTACTTGGCACATAATACATTAACCAAAAATACAAACACTACATAGACTTCCCACGTACACAGCTACTCTCTTTGCTTCACCGGACTAAAGCCAGAACCTTCACCTGAAAGGGTTAGTCATGGGAGAGGTTGGGGTGAGACAATGTCTCAGTAACCGGGATTAACAACACATAACCATATATATATATATACAAATATGAATCAAATAACATATGAATACAATATAAAATGCATGATATGCATGTCGTCCTCTCTGGGACTTCCATCCTTATTCTCCCTAACACAAGTATACACATAACCCATCCTTATCCTCCCTGACACACATATACAAATATCTCATCCTTATCCTCCCTAACACACATATACAAATATCACATCCTTATCCTCCCTAACACATACAATCCACCCTTATCCTCCCTAACATATACAATATCACATACTCCAACCTTATTCTCCCTAACAATTTCATTTATCATCATATATCATACATCATCACATCATCACCACTTTATCCGTCATATATCTCAGTGTAACAATAACATATGGTGATGCTAATGTATCATCATAAACATCATGATCATCACATCATATCACATCAATGTCCTCATCACATATCTCTTCACAATACTCATAAACATCATCTACTATGCACATACCACGATATATAATAACAACACACAAACATATCACTATCGTGGTATGAAAGAGACATGCATATATATAGATACATACTATCGTATAAAACCACGTAAACAAACCCTCGGTTACCTCAGGTTGTCAATACCGCGCTCACGCAAGTTCCACACGCTTTCTTGAACTTCAATACACTTGAACCCCACACAGCTAACCAGATAACCTTCATAATACATAATTCTCCCATTAACATAATATACTCACAATCACAATATCACAATTTAACCACTTTTAGGCTTAACCCAAGGCTCCAACACTCCTTTCATGCATCAATAGTCTCTTAGGGACCCTTCAAATACTACTCAAATACATACATATCGGATTCCCAAGAGCTCTAACCGAAAACAACCCAGGGTTAAGCTCAAATCACACATAAACTCTGCCAAACTCGAATCCAATCATCAAGAACATCAAAACATACTTTATTAACCTCATTTAAACCATTTCAATCAGTGGATTTTGTCGCAAACCGAAAACCCAACCTCAAAACCAAAAACCCCATATTTCCACCGAACAAAAACGGAGAGGGAGGTGTAGAAGTAACTCACCAACTTAGATCCAAGCTCCCTCGGTCTGAAATCACCCCTGGACGCCGGAGATTCGAACCCTAGCTCAGCTCTCTCGCGATCTCCCTCAGTTTCCTTTTGTTTCTTTTATGTCCAAGCGTCCGAAATGATTCGGTTTTAAGCAAAAATCTCGACTCTCGCCGCGGCATCATACATCTTGCCGCGGCTCCTCCATAGAATTTTTGAAAAAAGCTACTGGAAGCCTCTCGCCGTGGCGGCTCTGATCCTCGCCGCGGCGCGGAGTCCCTTTCCTGTTTCCTCTTCAATCATATCCGTCCTACTTCTTCTAATCCTGAACACAAAACCAATAAAGATATCATGAGGGGGCGTTACATATCTGACCATTGAATTTGAAGAACAAAAGCCACCCTCTTGTCTTCACTACTCCAACTTGCAGTGGAAGGTTGAGGAAGAATCACAAATAGTGAGGATTGCATCTGAGGAAGAAGAGCGGCCATTTGGTTCATTCCAAATCCAGCCTTATAAAGATGATTACAAGCTTGTCTACTGCGAGCGTGAGTGGGGAGGCCGAAATCCTGAATGTAAAGATCTGGGGATCTCCATTAATGATGACAACAACCGGCGTCTGGTTGTGAAGGAAGGAGACCCACTCGTAGTTCAGTTCGTGAATGCTAATCGCGAAGGCAACTATGCTCGAATGAGCATTGTTTGAAGATCAAAACTTCCAGCCTTTGTTGTTTGTTGAAGTTTATGCAGTCATGTTTATTGTAAGAGCATCCTGCTTATCAGTTTTTGTCGTGGCTACGTAATAAGACTGCAATGTACTTGTTAAGTTGTGTACTTTAACAAGTAATAAATTTTATTCTTTGATGATCGCAACCATATATATATATATTTATGGACGTTAGCATATCGAGTCCCTAATCGTATCACAACTCATAATCATAACATATATTTATTATTATACAAAACCTCAATTTACATAAGTTATTTTACCCTTTCTAAATTAGTTTTGAAAGTAATGTAGAAGCTAGCAATGTAGAAAATTAAATATTTACATCATCTAAAAAACCGATGTAGAAAAATTGAATTTACATCGATTTTTTTTATAAAAAATCGATGTAGAAAAATTGCTTTTATATTATTGGTTCATACAGAAAAACCGATGTACAAAAAAATTAGCAAATCACATCGATTTTTAATTAAAAACCGATGTAACTTTGAATTTTTTTTTACACCAAACTAAATACAATCTATATCCAAACCTGTATTTACAACCAAATTTCTAAAAGAGATAAACAAATTTGGCAGTCAAAGTAGAAACAATTTTACAGCACATTAGTTTTATACATCAACTAATATATACTCCAAAAGTTAAGTAATCAATCCAAGTTTGACTAAACTATATATTTAGAAATATAGTCAAATGAATTGTAAAAAAAACTATGACCACATGTTTCAAATTTTGTCAATTTTTGGCTCAGTATAGGGGCGATCATCTATATCCAAGTGCTAAAAGTTTAAAACAAATATCAGCACCCATATACAGTATGAAGTCATGATGTAAAAATAAATGATAACTATTTAAAACCAATATCACCACCACATGTACCTATTCTAATGAGTCCAACAATATTAAAAGTAATTATCTCAAACATTTCTCTCATGACATAATAACCACACTCTGTGTTCTCAAGTTGTTGGAGATACTACAAAACAAACAAGAATAATCAAAACCAAAATAATTGGACTAAGATATCCTTTAAGTTTGGGTTCAAACTACTTACCTTTGGGTAAATCCATTTTGTATTATTATGACAATATGTGTGTTTCCCACCCCAATATTGATATGTCTTCAAAGATCTGTCATCAAACAAGTTTTTTTCTAAATAAACAAAAAAGTTTTGATAAATTGTATTATCAAAAATTTTTATCAACACCAAATAAAAAAAATTACCTAAGATAGATAATATGCAAAAACCTTTAAAGAAGATTGTTGAGGTCCAATTTTGTTGAGACTAGAATCTGTGTCATAGCATAAAGTTTACAATCCCAAAAAAACTGAATACAACTTTGTCAATCAAGCTACATCTATTTATAAGGATATAATCTGACAACATCCATATGTATGTATATCAAGAAACACAACCCATAAACACCTTGGCAACTAACCCAACCCAAATCTCTTTATAAATTACCGAACTAGTGTTGTATGGTTCCAACTTACATCTTTTATTGCAATATATATGTCAAGTACTAATTCAAAAACGTCTATAAAGAATACCTTTTTATATCAAAATTCAGCAAGCTACCATTTGAGTAAGAAAGAAATTACTGTTAGTTTCCAGCAACCAAATATATGAAAAAGGAGGATTTAATCCAAACATCATCTTAAGTGTGACGCAAGTAGTTCTTGTAATGCTAACATTATCATTAATACTTGGAATCCACAAGATATTTTATGGTTCTCATCTAGTCTTCACTTACAGGTTACAACTGATTCAAGCTTTTCTCATAAGAATTTCAATATCTAATCCAAAGACATTAGTGTCTAATCCAGGCAAAATGCAAATTGTAATGATACATGTTGTGGTAAGAGTAGAATCATGTGGGTCACAAAGAAACAAAGACTTTACTATTTACAGGATTATATGAGTCATCTAAATATTTTTGGCACAAAAGACCCTCTATAATGGTAACTCAATCATAACATGGTAATTCAATGGAGGACCTACAATAGCATGAGAAAGTCAAAATACATCTACATACCAGGATCACAAAATGCTGGTGGTAAGAGACCATATACTTCTTTAAACCATATGTTAAGAAATAGATAGAGATTTAGCAATTATGCAACCCACACAAAGCAGTAAAATTTTCTAAAACACAAGGTAGAAAAGTTGTATTACTTTGAAGTTAATAGGGAATGTCCCTAGGTAATTCAATCAATTTTGGTTTATCTAAAGAGAGAAGAAACTCCCTTGCATATGAAATTTTTTACCATCTGCAATACCAAATCAATAGATAAGTTTCCATAAGGACAATATAGAATATATAGTTGGATTGCTTGGTTGTTATTTACAATCATCAACTTCAAGTAACTTGTCATTGTGAGACTTATATGTTAATGTAGTGAATCCAGAGCAACCAGGGGCTTTGCCAATTAATTTAGACAGATGCAAAAGATATCAACACCATTGAATTGATTTTTATGATAAATTAAAATAAACATCTTCTTTTATCTGTCCAATCTCTAAGCCACCAAAATGATACTTGAGAAGAAAGATATTTTTTGATACGGAAAAAGGTTAAAAGGTTTTAAAAAAATATTTTACTGGTTAGGATCTGTGGAGACCAAATATATATATCCTATCCAAAAATAAAGTTTCATTGAATCTTTGTGTGAGAAAATATTTACATAAGCTTCATATCATAGATCACCCCCTTTTAATGTATTCAAAGCTTTAAAAAAATAGTCAGAATCTGGGTAAATCTCAAACCAGAATTTATAGAAAAAAAAAACCACGCACCTGTCACGTAGAACGTGTTTTTAGTGAAGGGAATGGATGGATGCATTTCAGTCTCTAGGCTTAAAGACAAAGACAAAGGGATGATAGGATGCAATTTTCACTGAGAGAGAGAGGGACGATGAAAACAGAGGTGTCATTGTAGAGCATGTACGGCATAATGGCATGGCACAATGAAGACAGAGGGAGGAAGAAACTGATGATCAACGACTATGGCTGTGGGTGTTGGAGTGGAGGGAGAAAGAAAAGAAGAAACTTGGAGAGAGAGAGAGAGAGGGACGATGGAACTTTTAGAGAGAGACAGACGATGGAGGATGTGTGGAAGAGAGGAAGAAAAATGCAAGCTTTTTTAGTGAACGGGAGTAAATTCTTGGACTAGAGCAGAAGAAAAGAGCCCGTGCTTTGAGCTTTGCAGAGGGAGTAAATTTTTTTTGTAATTAAGTTACATCGGTTTTGTGTAAAACCGATATAAAAATATGCATACATCGGTTATTTGTATAAAACCGATATAACTACGTAATTCAATAAAATAAATATCATATATTTGTATTATGTTATATAATTTTATTTACATATTTTTATTTAGTTGTATTAATTATAGAATTTAGTTATATTAATAATGTATTTGTATATTACTTACATATTTTATTTAATTATATTAATTAAAGAATTAATATATTGTATCATAAAAATGTAATTGTAGTCAAATAACCTCTGCGTGGGAGGTGGGAATTCAAGTTTACATTGGGTTTTATAAAAAACCGATATAAATACATTAAAAATATATTAAATTATACATATTTGAAAATAATATAATATAATTCAATAAAATAAATATCATATATTCATATTATATTATATAATTTATTTACATATTTTTATTTAGTTGTATTAATTATAGAATTTAGTTATATTAATAATATATTTGTATATTACTCACATATTTTATTCAATTATATTAATTAAAAAATTAATATATTGTAACATACAAATGTAATTGTAGTCAAATAGCCTTTGCGTAGGAGGCGGGAATTCAAGTTTACATCGGTTTTTAAAAAAAAAACTGATATAAATACATTAAAAATATATTAAATTATACATATTTGCAAATAATATAATATAAAAATCTAATTATAATCATATAGTTATGTAATTCTATATTTCTATCCACATGCAAGATATATTGTAATTGATTAATTTATATAATTATATGTTTATTTAGTTTCATTAGTATGAGTTTTAACATGATAAAAAAATTACATCGGTCTTTTTGAAAAACCGATGTAGAAAGATATAAATTGAAAAATTTATTTACAAAATTGCCACTGGTCATCATTTTATATCGGTTTTTTTTTTTAAGCGATGTAAATAACTGAGATATATAATGCAACTTTTGTAGTAGTGATTGACATTTAGTCATTCTATCAGCATTCATCATCATTCTTCCTATCACACATCATCTCATACAACAAAATACTCCCATGATACAAGCTACAAGCAAAACATACAATACTACATTACTTGGCACAATCTATTGCATAAATTAAATAACATATAATTACCAGTTACACTTGGATATTCTCGTGCAAAGGATAGCCAAGACTCCTTAGTCCTCTCCAGGCTAGTGCTTGAATCTTCTCCTAAAATGGTAACCATAAAGGGTGTGAAACTGATTCTCAATAACCAAGAATTACACACACAATATAAGACAATATTGTTGAATCAAGAGTTTTGATTATTCCAAATCAACCTTCAAGAGATTAGAATAAAGATATCAAATGTGCACAAAAGGTTTCAAGTGAAGAAATTCTGGAGAAATAGGTGCAAGAATAGATGTAGGATGTTTAGTAATGTTTTAATTTGAGTAAAAGACTTTGATTTGGTGAAAAGATATTTTAAAACTTTGATTCTATGTTAAATCATAGAATATTTGAAAAACATCCACCAACAGACGAAGTTTGAAAGGTTTATACTGATCTATCATCTTGGAAATTTGAACTTTGGCCTTAGAAATTCGAATTTCGTATTGAAAATGAACAAGTCTAAAAAGAAGCTTCTCTGACAAACGAATTTTGACTTGAGAAAATTCGAATTTTGGTAAGTGTCTGAAAGGAGCTTTCAATAACAGATGAACTTTGAGTTTTGAAAATTCGAATTTCAGACAAAATGTAACTTATGAAAACTAAAGAAATTTGTCTGAAATTATGTCAAAATTCATCTGAAACCAAGATTAGATTGGGCTTCAAAATTGCTCACTGACAGACGAACTTTGAACATGAAAATTTGAATTTCAGAAACAAAGCTTGTGAGTTTGATATATTGATATGTTGACATACGAATGACAGTATTTGTAAATTCAAATTTCGAAATAAGTCTGAAAAGAGGTATCTCTGACAAACGAACTTTGCCCTTTGAAAATTCGAATTTCGAATTAGATGAACTACTGTACCTTATAAACCAGCTATGGACAGACGAATTTTGGAGTTCCAAAATTCAAATTTCGAAAGCATTGTAGCAAATTGAAAATATTGTTCACACTTAACAGAACGTCTTCAAACATGAAAATTCGTATGTCACAACATATAAACATTTTCCAAAGATCAAAATTCGAACTTTGCTTCATGACAAACAAACTTTGGATATTCAACGTTGAAGTCTTTAGCTTTCAGTTTCTGCGAAATTCGTTTGTTGACCAACTGAAATTCGAATTTCAGAATGTCAGAAGCATTAAATGCGGTTGGTTAACAGATAGTTTTTCAGAGCAACCGTTGGATAACTTCTCTAACGGATAGATTTTGTCTCCAACATATAGTTGAGACCTAAATCTATAAATATAAGATCATTTGAAGTTGTGGATAATGATTTTAACTTTGTATATACTGAAACTCTGCCAAATCATTTACTCAAAATCTCTTACTCTCACACTTCAATATTTGTACTCTAACTTTCATATTCACTCTGTTTAAGAGAGTTTATTCATTGTAAACAATCTTATCTTCATCTGGAAGAAAGATTTTCTTGTGAGGGGATATCACAAGGGATTGGGGAAACACTTAGTAAGAATGCATAGAGTGAAAGAGTGAGCTCTAGAAATAGAGCATCATCTTTGTACTGAGGCATTTGCAAGAAGCCCACTGAATTCTTGCAGAATAGTGGAAAATCTCAAGTGGTGACTTGAGGACTGGACGTAGGTTAAGTGGAGAGATCGAACTAAGATAAATATCTGAGTCTTCTCTTCCCTACTGCTACTTTTATAGTTTATTCATTTATATTCTGTTTTACCATCATACTTTACTTTCTTCACCTTCTTGATATTTTGCAGAAAATTTTCAAGCTTCTCAATTCACCCCCTCTTAGGAAGTCAGCTTATCTAACAAATATATATACACAATAGGATATTCTCAATGAATGCATATGATACAATGTAATGCAAATATCATGGTATGCATGTTCTCCTTCGTACACAACTCGAACCACAGGTAAGTACCATCACACGACATACTCGATGAATGCATATGATACAATGCATGTTCTCCTTAGTCCTCTACGGGCTTATGCTAGAATTTTGTCTTGAAATGTTAACCACAGAGGGTGTGAAACAAAATCTTAATAATCGGGAATTATACATACAACATAAGACAATATATATATACACGATAGTATATTCTCAATGAATGCATATGATACAAGGCAATGCAAATGTCATGGTATACATGTTCTCCTTCGCACACGGCTAGAATCATAGGCTAGTACCATCACACAACATACTTGATGGGTGATTCCATTCCAATAACTGGTGAAGACTGATTCTGGGACATCACCAAGCTCACCGTACACTAGTATGACCTGACCAAAGGCTATAATATTGATTGGACCGTAGTCCTCATTACTACACAAAACCCCAATTTACATCGGTTATTTTAACCTTTTTAAATCGGTTTTAAAAGTGATGTAAAAGCAAACGATGTAGAAAAAACTGTTTTTATATCAGTTTTTTAACCGATGTAAAAAAATTGCTTTTACATCGGTTTTTAATAAAAAAACCGATGTAGAAAAACTATTTTTACATCGGTTTTTAATACAAAACCGATATAGAAAAATATGCTTTTTATATCGGTTATATTAAAAAACCGATGTAACTTTGAACTTTTTTTTTTACGCCGTAATTAATGTAATTTATATCCATACCTGAATTTACAACTAAATTTCTAAAATAGTTGAGCAAATTTTATAGCCATAATAGCTATAATACCAAAAATGATTATTGAGTATATATCTAAAGTGAACTTTTACTAGAGTTATATCCCAAAAAATGGTTTAATAGAATTAATGGAAATTGTAAAATTCATATAAGTCTCATAATAAAATATCATATTTCCAATATCACACTAAAATATCCTTAACTATTCCCAAAATACTAAACTAAAATAAATTAGCTCTAGTAGTAAAACATATAAGTCTCCATATCTTATTTATATATCCAAAATACTGAACTAGAATAAAGCAATTATACAGGTCTAGTAGTAAAACATTACATCTTTGTCATTATCCTTGATTGTAGGAAGGGTAACCACCACGTTAGTACTCATACTTCCACTTCCTGTATCCCAATCTGATAGGACAAAAAGTTGAGAGACTCTTCTTTAAATATCAAAGGCATTATATATAACCATATATTCAACATAAATAATTCAAGGAATAGGACAATAAGAAATATATGGATTACAGTAATATAATTTCCATACTTACAAAATTCTCACAAACAGCAAATGAAAAAATGTATAACTTGCAACTAAAAATAAGAAATATCAAGCTTTATACATAGGAGATACAAGTATAAATCATAAAGTACTTCAAGTAATCAAATCAAGTTTACACACTTCAGCCAGATAACATTACCAAAGGTAGATTATTCATCATAAAGATATTTTAAAAAAAAACTTACTCATTTTGCTTGCAAGATACAAATCCAATTTTGGTAGAGTCATCACTAAATATTGGACATCCCCATAGTTCTACAATAGCTAAAATTGAAATACAAAATTCAAGAAACAATCCATAATTACTTAAAGGAGATTGGCATCCACAAAGTATCTTTAATTATAAAGAGCTATATTATAATTTCCATATTCAAGAGAAGTCAAGCCCCAAAATTTAATTACTAGAAATAAATCATTTGCATTAGTTCCATAATTTTCATAAAATACATTAATATTCTGAGTTATGTATAAATTTTAGTTAAATCTCCCTAAATAATAGATCTCCCAAAAATTCTCCAACAACCAAAATTGAAATACCAATACAAAATAAACTCCCTTGAGCACATAAGCACCCTTGAGCTAATAGATTTGGCTAAAATCCCCAATAGAAAATAAGCTCATTTTTAGAACAAGGAAACTAAAAGGATGAGTGTTTGCATGAATATAGAAATAAATTAAATTAACTAAAAATTTAAAAAATAAAATTCAACTAAAAATTAAGAAAAAATAATATAAAAAAAAACTCACACAAATGATAAAAATAGAGACCGACGGAGGGAGTAGAGGCGGAGCATAATGGTGACCCATGGAAGGAGTAGAGTGTGTGACGGAGACTGATGGAGGGAGCAAAGTGGATGACGGCGGCAATCGTGTAGGAGGAAGCTTCAATCTGTTCGTGGGATTCAATCGAGAAAGTGAGGTCAAGTGCGAGAGGGAAGGAGCGTGGACAGCGATGGCGTTCAAGAGAGAGGTGACCACCGTGTGTGATAAGGAAGTAGTGTGGTGCCAATGGAGATCTAGAGGAAATGGATGAGTGTGGGAGTGGCAAGCCAAGAGCAATTCTAGAAGAAGAAGACCGCATTTAGAGGGAGCTGAAATTTGAAACTTAATTTCGAGCACTGATAAGGGAGGAAAATTGATAAAAACAAAAAGTTTTACATCGGTTTTTTATTAAAAACCGATGTAAATTTTTTTTGAAAAATTTATATTAAAAACAAAAAAAATCTAAAAGTTTTACATCGGTTTTTTATATAAAACCGATGTAAATTTTCTTAAAAAAATTTGTATAAAAAACGGAAAGAAACTAAAAGTTTTACATCGGTTTTTTATATAAAACCGATGTAAATTTTTTTAAAAAAATTTATATAAAAAAAGGAAAGAAATGATCCATAATAGAGAAAATTTACATCGGTTTATTATAAAAAACCGATGTATAAATTTTTACATTGGTTTTTTATATAAAACCGATATAAATATTACGAATATAATAAATAATCATTTTCCATTGATAAAATGATAAATCATACTTGTATATAAATATGTTAATATAAAAATCTAATCATAATCCTATATTTTTATATTACTTGCATATTTTTGTTTAGTTTTATTAATTAAAGAATCAATATATTGTAATATAAAAATCTAATATAGTCATATAGTTTTTATATGTAGGACGAAAATAATTTAAGCGGAAATTCAAATTTATATTGATTTTTTAAAAAAAACTGATGTAAATATCATATATAGATATATGAAAATATATTAATTTATACTTCTTTACAAATATTATAATATAAAAATCTAATTATAATCATATAGTATTGCATATTTTTATTTATTTAACTTTAATATATCATTTTAATTCTTAAGAAAATTATATTTCTATATAATTGAAAATTTAAGTTGATCATGTACTAAAAATATAAAGATAGAAAAAAATATGAAGACATGATGGTATCAGTTTCTCTTAAAAATCGAAATAAAAATTAAATAATAAAAAAATATGTTAAAATATATTGTAATAGATTACGTAATGTAATTATATTTTTATTTACTCCCATTAATATAAATTTTATTACGATAAACATGTTTATATCGATTTTATTAAAAAACCGATGTAAAAAGACATAAAACTATAAATTTATTTACAAAATTGCCACCGGTCATTATTTTATATCGGTTTTTTTTTAACCGATATAAATAACTGATATAAAAATCACTTTTTGTAGTAGTGTCTTCTTCCCCTGGACCACCCGAATTGGTGATGATTTAGGAAAGAAGTATTCCCAAATCTACTGTCACCTGGCTCTCCTGGCTATCGGAGAGAATTTAGTGGCAAGGATATAATCATCAGCCTCATCACTTGGCCACTAGTAGTTTGATATACCATGTGGTATCTCATATCTCATATTATCATCATCACCTGTTCAACCATGTCTCAGTATTCATAATGCGATGATGATGCTTGATGTCATGCTAATATGTATAAACCAATATGCAATCATCGTCATCATCATAATCATTATCAATATTATGTTAGCATACTATCATGTGGGGATGCTAAAGAATCATACATATAAAAACATATTTATCATCATCACATACAAGTATCAAAGATCAAGATTCACATACCTCTGCTAGTCAAGCACATACCAAGATATAGAAAAGGACCACACTCATGCATAAACAAAATCGTGGTATGAAAAAGAAAACACACACACACACACACACATACAATAGACACCCGGTTATCTCGAATTGCCAACACAACACACATAGGGGTTTAGCAATCCCTTAGATCACTAACCTCAACTTAAACACTTCTAATCGACCAATTAAACACTACAATACCATAGTATCTCCAATTAACATAATACCCACATAAAATAAAACTCACAATTCAACTATCCAAACTTAACCCATGAATCTAATAGCATAATCATGCATCAAAAAGCTCTAAACACATATCTAAACCATAAATATCTACATATATTTCGAATTTCATGCTCCCATAACCGTTACCATGCTAGGGTTCAACATCAACCAATCACAAATCATCCAAAACTCATATCCAAACCTAAATGACACTACTCAACACTCCAATAATCCATTTGCATGCATTTTAATCGGCAGAATCATCAGTCCAACCGAAATCTAGCACACTCTTATGGTTTTCACATAAAAAACGGATGGAAAAGGGAGGAGGAGGTTAGGGATCACTTGCCAACCAAGATTGAAGCTCTAAAGGTCCATAAATCACCTCCCACAGCCAAAAATCACAAACCCTAGCAGAGCTCTGCGTTCTCTCTTTCAATTTCTTCTTCTTTGTCAACTTAATCGAGTTTTGATTTAAACAAATTTTGTGACTCGTGCTATGGAACCATCAAGCTCATCACGGTATGAGACTTCTTAGCCTAAGAAAAAAATTGAAAATGCCAACTTAACCACCACCACGGCCCAACACCTCGCCATGACATGACGACTTGCAATTACATTTTTCTTAACTTCTCTTATTTCATCCTTCCTCTAGTCCTGGCTCCTCCGACTCTATACAATGCAAAGGACATGCTTCTCATTAGACTGTGACTAAATCTAGGGCTACATGTTGAGGTTACATTCTCCCCTCCTTTAAAGAAATTTCGTCTTCGAAATTTGAAAATACTAACCTCAATCGTAAACAAACATACTCCTTCCATATTGATTCTTCCATTTCTTAGTAACTTTTCTCAATATCAACTTTCTATAATGCTTTTACAGGATAAGCGGTTCTCTTGTACTTCACTTTAACATCCATAAATCCATGCAACTTACATCAAGTGAACAGCCATAATAGCGGGTCTTCTTTATATTCCTAGGCATAAAATGGGTTAGACACGCCCCTCAATGTGAATTTCTTCACCCAAAAACAAACTTTTTACACAAATCTTCAGGTAAAACTTCTAGGGCACATGATCCTTTTTCTTCAATTTTCGACTTTCTCCCTTACTTGACCACATAATCACTTGTCTACTTAAATAACTAATCGCTTTTAAACATTTCTTTTAGGATTCAAATTGCACCAACTGCCACATTTATACTGACGAGACTCCATTAATCAAATACCACCAATTTCCATAACTTACCTTAGTTACTTCATAATGTCCAAAATTCACTCCTTATTACTATATTAAGAGGAAAACCTCATTTTCTCATGATTTTTTTGTCATACTAACTACTTGTCTATGTCCCATTTGCAAGATATAGTCCTTCTATATATAAATCCCTTACGCATCAATCCTCTTTGCTAATTCTTATTAACCAAACCTCGTCATTGCTCTATTCACATGGCTATTACCTACTACTGTCACTTAGTTATGAGGATTCCTTGAACTTACTGGCTACTATCGGCATTTCATAAGATAATATGCCAACATAGAAGCACCGTTGAATCAATTATTATAGAAGGACAATTTTCTTTGGACAGATAATGCTACTAAAGCTTTTCAAGCTCTCAAATATGCAATTACTTAAGCCCCTATACTTGCACTTCCTGATTTTTCAAAGCCCTTTATTGTTGAAACCAATGTTTCAGGATCAGGTATTGGCATAGTATTAAGTCAAGCTAGGTATCTTGTGGCCTATTTCTCTAAGAAATTGTCTTCTCATATGCAACTTAAATAAGCTTATGTTAGAGAGCTCTATGCAATCACAGAGGTTGTTGCTAAATTTAGACATTATTTAATTATTGGGACATTACTTTAACATACGTACAGATCAGCATAGCCTCAAGCACTTAACTAATCAGGTTATTCAAATACCAGAGCAAGAAGAATAGTAGCCCAAACTTGTGGGATTTCATTATAGCATTGAATATAAGCCTGGGAAACATAATTTGGCAGTTGATGCTCTATCATGCTCTTCTTTTATGGCCATTACAATTGCTGAATCTTCATTTATGTAGAGTTTAATTTTTCTACTTAAAGCTTCAGCTTCAATTCAACAGCTTGTTGCTTAATTCCAACAAGACCCTCTTTCCATGCCTCATTTCTTAGTTTGAGATGAATTACTATTTTAAAAAAAATTTTCTGGTTATTCCATCTGGTGATGCTACAATAATATAGAATCTCTTAATAGAGTTCCACTCATCTCCAATTAATAGGGGGCCATACAGGATTTTTATGAACATTTCAGCATATTGTGTGTTTAAGTATTGTCTAGTTATTCTGAGAGTCAGATTGTGTATGTTATGTAATGACATGGAATGATGTGATGATATTGATGATGATGATAATGATATTGATCGTTAATGGTTGGAGTATGTGTCTGTGGGGCCGGATTGGCAATGTGGATGAGCCCAAAGTGGTTTTGAGCCAAAGTTGTGTGATTTGGGGCATATAGTCCGTTAGAACTTATGTGAATAGTCCCTAGGTACCAAATTGTTTTTGGTGGCAATTGGAATACTTAACATTTGAGTTTTAAGCAAAAGGTGGTCAAACAGTGTTGGGTGTCCAAAATCTCTATATGGAAATAGATTTAGATGAAACCAATGTCTATGGATAAATTGGAGTAAGGGTGACCTATAGGAGTTGGAATTAGGTCAATCAAAGGTCAAAGTCAAAGTTGTACCCGTTGGAAGTTCGCCCCAAAAATCAACATATTGTTGATATTGTATTAGCAGGGGGCACCGCGACATTAGAAGCTTGGCCGTAGTGCCAAATGCTACTACCTCTCCCACGTCAAGGCAATACTGTAGCAGTTGCGGCGCCAACCCATTTTGCCTTTCTAGGGTCACGGCGTTACTGTAGCTGGCCGTGACCCTATCACTATTTCGCCCCCTGTTGGTGATTTTTAATGTTTAGAGTGAATATTTGGGGTTTGTGAAAGTAAGTTATTACATAAGGCTATTGTTATTAATTATATTTCTTAATATGTGTAATAAAATTTTAAACTTACAATAAATGGTAAAAAAAACTTACAATTTAAAAGAAATGGGAAAAGTATATCATGGATCACATTTGAATTTTAAAGAAGTTAAAGATGAGCCATACATATTTACTCAAAATTAACCCCACTAAACACAACTAGATATTTACCAATCCTATTGTGAACACTGTATTTTGTCTTGGTATTTACAAACATTAGGAAAAAAAAAAGGGATGCAAATTTTCCTTTTAATTTAATTTGAATACAAATTTTCTAAAATTAAAGAAAATCCAAAAAAAATCCTCCAAATCCAATCTCTCTTCTTTATGACTTTAAAAAAATACTAAAAAATTAATTTCCTTTCTTTTAGGATTTTTAAAAATAAAAATCCTACATTTTAGCCTTAAAAGAAAAAAGAAAAATCTTATTCCTTTCTTTTAGGATTCTTATCCAAATCCAATCCATTTTCTTTATGATTAAAAAAAACAAAACAAAAACACAAATTAATTTCCTTTCTTTTATGATTCTTAAAAATAAAAATCCTATCTTTTATTTAGCATTAAAAATAAAAAATATTATTCATTTTTTTACTATTTTTATCCAAATCCAATCCTTTTTCTTTAGGAATTTTAAAAAAAAAAAAATAATTTCCTTTCTTTTAGGATTTTCAAAAATAAAAATGTCACATTTTTGTTTAAAAAAAAAAGAGAAAGAAAAATCCTATTCCTTATTTTTAGGATTCTTATCTAAATCCAATCTTTTTTATTTAGAAATTTAAAAAAAAAAAAAAAACAAAACAAAACAAAATTTCCTTTCTTTTAGAATTTTCAAAAACAAAAATCATACCTTTTAGTCTTAAAAAAAAGAAAATAAAAATATTATTCCATTTTTTTATGAGAAAAATCATATTCCTTTCTTTTAAAATTTTTATCCAAATCCAATTCTTTTCTAGTATGATTTAAAAAATAAAAAATAAAAATAAAAAGAGAGAGAGACAGAGAGAAACCCTGGATAGCAAAAAATGATATAGCTTTTGATGTTTTAATTGATTGAATCTCCTTTTTATTAAAAAATAAAAATAAATTAAAAATTCTTTTCAAGATTTAAGTGTTAAAAATTTAATTATCCCATGTGAAACAAATACGAAAAGGCAATAAAAAAAAGGGTAATAGCATTATTAATAATAATTAAAAAAAAAAAACCGAGAGAGAGAGAGAGGGGTAAGGGACCAGGCGCGATTCAGCGTGTTACCTTCCTCGAGTACCCTAGCCTCGTTCCTCTTCCGTGTCGTGAAGCAGAGTGGCAGAGTGAGCGAAGTACGAGGCATGGCGATTGAAGAGAAAATAGAGGAAGCTAATAGTTGACCCGATCTCCTCCCCTCTCCCTGTCATCAACATCGAATGCAAGGCTTGGTGTAGAGCGAGGCGACGCAAAACGCCAGAGATGCAGAGACAGGACAAAACAAAAGCTCAAGGCACAAGAGGCAAGTTAACGATAGAGGAGCAGTGATACAGAGAAGCTATTGCACAAGAAAGAAATACCGTCCAGAAATTTCAGGAACCAAGACCCCAATCTGTAGCAGAAAATGGAAGATTCGCTTTGACTCTAACCGATGGGTCGTTCAATCTAAGGCACACGATTCTAGACTACAAATAGGAAGCGAGAATGAGCAAAAGAAAAGGAGGAAGGAACGGAAGGAAGCCGGAGGTGAAAGGAGTAAGAGAGGAGGCAAAGCTACTAATGACTCTCCTTTGCCGTAGGTTTGAAACCTTGAACTCTGTAACCAACTCTCGGACCCGTTTCTAGTTTTCATACTTTTCAAGTTTTTGTTTTGTACGATTTTTAGTAGACCTCTTTGCTGTTATGAATCAAGCTTTGGTTTTGATGGCCAGTCTTGTTCTATATTAAATTTAGTTTTAAGGGCCTATCTTATTGCTTATGTGGGTGCAATTTACGGTTTTCATAGTCTTGAGTAGAACTATTGCGCTGTTATGAATCAAGCTCTGGTTTTGATGGCTAGTTTTGTTCTATATCAAATTTATTTTTGAGGGCCAGTCTTAATACTCATGTGGGTGCAGTCTGTGGATTTAGTAGATTGGAAAAGATCTGTTGTGCTATTATGGATCGAGCTTTGACTTTGAAGGTTTTTTTTTGCGGCGTCATGATTGTGTTTTGCTTCAAAGTTTTTGCTTTTCAGAAAGGAATTAATATCTTCCTCCTTTATCACTATGGGTTTGTGGCATGCTTGAATGAGGTTGAACTGCCTTTTCTTCATAGCCACCTTACCTTGCGCTTTGAGAATTAAGTTGTTGCTTCGTTGATGTCTGTGTTTGGTATTGTCACGCCGTTTATAAATATGAGTCCTGTAATGTTAGTGGGGATATTTTAAAGGAGAACGTCTATTTTGAAAAATATGTGTGTGCACTGTTGGGAGTTCCAAATAGTGATGAGAAGCCTGTATGGTAGTGACTCAAGAAGAGGGAAAATAACCATTGTGTCAAGCTTTGAGTTCTTAATATAAGCATCCTTTATCTATATGACTATTCTCTGAGTTAAAACTCCCCAATCAAGTGAGGGCGGTGGAAAGAAACCATCATATGTATTATTTCCAACATTACTCATTTAGCTTTTGTTTTCATATACCTCACGGCTATTAGCTCTTGAGACTTTAGGTGTTGCACGTGCTGTAAATTATTTTGTGTGTCATTTTGGTTGAGTCTCTCAGATTCTCGTTTGTAAAGCCCTTGGTAATCCCTGGGCTTTAAACCATGAGAGATATGTTTAAGGTCTTGACAATGTGTTTGAGTGATTCAAATAGAAATTCTTTAGGTCCTATTCTTGTGATCTCATGTGTCAATGTTTGTGTTTAATTATTGCCCAGCAAGTGGCTTATAGAATTTCTTGCGGTTCTATAAAACTCCCTATGGTCAGAGGCATGAGGAAATTTTAGCTCACTGAATGAGATTAGGTCATGACTATTACTACTTTGTCCATTAAAGTAACCACCTAAATGAGCATTTATCTTTACACCTACTTAGGGGTGATCATGGGTCGGGTTTGATCCCTACCCGATGCCCGGCTCGAAATGTACCGGGTCAAGTACCGGGTTGGCCCAATACTATATATTTTTTTTTTAAATTAAAAAAAAAACAAACTTATTTAATAATAAAAAATATATTTATTTATACTTAAAAATAGATTTTCTTAAAAGATAGTCTTAAAAAAATTAAATTATTCAAAATTTATGAATATTTAATCATTATATATTATTTTTACATAAATATTAAGTTAAAAAATTAATTCAAAATTTAAAAAAATTTGAAACATTAAAATCTTAAAAAGTTTTCATAATATTCACATAGTAAATGTATTATATTAGATACATAAAGGAAAAAAATTCTACAAAAATCAATTAAGATATATAAAAAACTAGAAAAAAATTAAATATATATATAAGTTAGGTCGGGCTAGGGTTAGAGTGCTTGACACTAACCCTAGCCCGGCCCGAAATTTGGCCAAACCCGATTGGCCCGAAGTGGTCGGGCCAGACCGGGCCAACCGGGCCTCGGGCTCCTATGTTCAGTCCTACACCTATTCTATGGGATTTTTGAGTTAGTAATCAATGTTGTTCAAGTTAATAATCTTCCTTTTGGGGTTTTTCAAGTATTAATGGATGGTCAATTTGGCTTTTAGTTTTCCTTTACTCTGAAGTTGGTCACAAGAGACTAAGCCTCCGTGCATATACAGGGTATTAGTTAATTGTATCATGAGTAAAGAGTTGCATGGTACCAAGGTTGGCTATGTCTTAATTTTCAAACACCTTTGGATTCCAATAGTTTTATTTGTTTATTTTATCTCCCACCTTTTGCTCTGAGTGGTAAGACTATGGATATCTAGGTACTAATCAACAAACAGTGAGTGATGAATCTTGAGTTTTATTTTATTTATTTATTTATTTTTATTTTATTATTATTATTATTATTATTATTATTATTATTATTATTTTGGTTAAAAAAGAGATGAAAATTGAGTACAAGAATTTCACTACAAATCCTTTTTTTTAATGATAATAAAAAAAAATTCGATTGCTTTATTTAATAGTAAGAATATAAAAATAATTTAAATAAATTATTTTCCTCCAAGTTCTTATGCTTTACACCTCTTTGTCTTGAGTAGTAACACTTTAGGTATTTTGGTACCGATCAACAAGTTGTGAGTGATAAAGTTATCATATATGTTGGTTTATTCTCTTTGAAAGTATATATAATAATCATACTTTAAATTCTTTTTAATGTTCTTTTTTTTTTAATAAAAATGTGTTACCATAGTCATGTTTATTTCCATTTTTATAATAAAACATAAGAAAATAAAATGATTTATGCAAAAATTATTTATTTTCTTTATTTAATAGTAAGAATATAAAAATAATTTAAATAAATTATTTTCCTCCAAGTTCTTATGCTTTACACCTCTTTGCCTTGAGTGGTAACACTATAGGCATTTTGGTACCAATCCGCAAGTTATGAATAATAAAGTTATCACATATATTAGTTGATTCTCTTTGATAATATATATAATAATTATATTTTAAATTCTTTTTAATTTTTTTTAAATAAAAATATATTATCATGGTCATATTTATTTCTATTCTTATAATAAAAAAATAAGAAAATAAAATGATTTATGCAAAAATTATTTGTTTTCCCCCAAATTTTTTTATCCTTTAAGCCTTTTTTATGCTTTTTGTCCCAAATGTTATCACCGTAAGCATTTAGACATCAATGAATGAACTATGAGTGATAAAGTTACAGCAGATACTAGTTGATTTTACTTTGCAAAAATTAAAAAAAAAAGATAAAATTGTTTTCAAACTTTTTCTTTTCAAATTAAAAATAAAATATTCAAGATCACACATGATTTTAATCATATCTTTTAAATTAAAGAAAAAATATATATTCTCTCTCTTTTTAGAAATTGATAAAAAAATGAATGATAAGAGTAAGAGAGGGAAATTAAATTAGATTTTGCAAATTAAAATATACCAGCAAATATTGACAATTGTTTTATTTGTGAAAAGATAATTCATTTTCTATAAACTTCTCTTTTCAAATATATATATATATATATATATTTACTAATCCAATGACACGCTTTTTTTGGTCCCGAACTACATGAATTTTGATATCTACTATAGGGTACATAGGTCCTAGGCTCTCATCCTATATTAAATCCGCCATTGTAAATACATAATGTTCCCTCTTATTTTATTTTTCCCAATTTCTCATATTTTTATTTTTATTTTATTTCATTTTCATAAATTCTCTTATTTTTAATTTTACATGTGAATGATTAAAGGGAAATTAAAAGAATTTTTTAAAAAAGCTATAAAAATTGCATAATCAACTTAAGATAACCTGTAATACCTTACTTCTAAACACTTCCAGACTTGATCAAAAATTTTAAAAACCAACCAAACACAGTCCAAGCATCTCATAATAAAATTTCAAACTTTAGAACAGCGAGAGAAAAACCAAAGGACACCAGAAATTGGGTTGGGGCTGCTACCGTTACAGTACCGCCGTAACTCCGACCCTTCTCAAATTCTCTCATGCCCACTGTCTCTCTGGTGCCGCGGCCTGCTTTCGTGGCACTACAATGCCCCACTGCTGATGCAACATCAGTAAAATTCATCCTCCGGGTAAATTTTTGACATGCATAACTTTATACCCTGACCTCCGATTAACCTAATCCCAATTCCTGCAAATCAACCTTGTCACAATCTATCCATGGACACCAATTTCACTTTAATCCATCTTCGTATGGTGATTCTGGATACCTAACACCGTTTTGGCTACTTTTTAACTGAAACTCATAACTCATAACTCTCATTTGCCACCAAAGGCAATTTGACCATTCGGGACTATTCACACAGGTCCTAAACCACCTAACCAATTCGTTTAAAGAGGTTTCACCTCAAAGGAACCACTCCTTTGAGATTTGACCCCCTTAACCCTAAATTAATACCATGGGCTACAGGCCCAAAACACACCAACAAGGCTCAATTCACCCTTTAGGCCCACAAACACTACCAAACTAATACTCTAACATCCAGAACCATACATGCACTAGAAAGCATCATAAAACCACATCCATGACATTACAAACAACATCAATATCATTACAACCATTTAGAATTCTCATATCCATTATAATCATACTATCCTACTTAGCACAAAGTACATATATATTCAATTAAATATACACTACATAGACTATTCCCACGTCTGGTATGCTACTCCCTTGCCTTCTTCGAACTAGTGCCAGAATAGTCACCTAAAATGTTAGTTCATGGGAAAGGGGTGTGAGATAATGTCTCAGTAGCCGAGGACAACCATACACACACACACACACACACACATATATATATATATGTATATATAACTCATACAGTCTCATGAATGTAATATGAAATGGAATGCATGTCTCCCTCGAACACAGCTAAAACCATGAGCTGTCGTCATAACAGAACATTTTGTATAGATAATTCCCTTCCAACAGTCGGTGAAGATTGATTTCAAGACATCACCGAGCTCACCTCCTATTAGTGCACTCGGCCAAATGTAACACTAATGTTCGGATCATGGTTCTCCTTCCCCTAAACCACCTCGAATTGGTGGTGATTTAGGGAAGGTGTAGTGCATTGCTGCCTAGCTCCCCTGGCCGTAGGGGAGGATTTAGCGACAGGGATCTCATCCTTGTCCTCCCTTATCATATATCATATCATATCGTCTTATATCATATCATCATCACCACTCAATCCATCTTATATCACAATCTCACAATGTCATATGGTAATGCTCATGTATCATCATATAAATATCATTATCATCATGTCATGTCACATCAACATCATCATCTCTAATCATCACACCTTATGTGTCTAGCCGTGTGCATACCATGATATAAGGACAAACCATACACACACACATATTCATATCGTGGTATGAACGGAAACATGCATATATACACATATACACCAACATCATATACATATACAATACAATCCATACAAACACCTAGTTACCTCAGGTTGTCAATACCATACACGTAGTTTCCATGAACTTCTAGAGTTGTCCAACGCAACTTGTACCCCTTTCAGTCAACCAACAACCTTCACATTAACATAATTCCTCAATTAATATATAATCCAAATATTCAAATTCTATAATTCAACCACTTTGGGCTAACCCAAGGTTCCAACACTATTTCCATGCATCATTAAGCCCCTAGGAACCATTTAAACACTAATCAATCCCATACATTTCAGATTCCCAAGAGCATCAATCGAATATTACTTAGGGTTAAGCTCAAATCATGCATATACCCTTCAAAACTCACACCCAAGCAAAAAGAACACAAAATCACACTCCATTAATCTCATTTCATCCATTTCAATCATTGGATTTCGGCCCAACATCAAAAACCCAACATATATACGAGAAAACCCAACTCAAAACTGAAGAAATTGGAGAGCGAAGAGTGGAGACCACTTACCAATGTGAATCCAAGCTCCTAAGGTCCAAAAATCACTCCCAATGGACAGAAACTTTGAACTCTAACGCTGCTTCTCCATCGCTCCCTCCGTTTCTTTCTTTTCTGTTCGTCCGAAATAATTTAGATTTAAACAAAAATCTTAACTCTCACCACAACCCCATAAAAGGGGCGCCACGCTTTCATCTAAGAGCTCATTCCCGCCGCAGCGGCCCTACATCTTGCTGCGGCGTGGAGTTCTTTTTCCTCCACGTTAAACCTCTCCTCCGTCCAGTTTCCTCTTGTATTGCATACAATGCTAAAGACACTTGGTTAGCTTCGGACCATGTTAAGGACAAAGCAATGAGGGTTGTTAAAAACTGTTATTAAGAACAGATGTTATGGGGGTATCTAACACCTTCCCCACTCACAATCGCACTCCCGAATCTGCCCTGGTTTTGCAAACCATCCTTTTTCTTTTTCTTTTGATTTTTCAAAATTTTCCTTAAAATTTTGGTGGCAACTCCTATTGAATCGGTTTCTGTCGTGAAAGCTGATTTTTCTTTTTTTTCATTTTTATGCCATCCGCATTGCATTTTCGAGTGTAACACCTATTAAGGCAATAACTGATTATTTTAATATTTCTTCATGCTCTCTCGTAAAAAAAAAAAAATCATGCTCTAAAACCATCAATTTGCCTTGCCTAATATTAGCAACATGAATAACCTGAGTTTATAATCTGAACGTCTTTCCAAGAAGAATTCCGGGTCAGACACGTGCATGATGTTTTCGTGTATGTATATTGCATGCATGGTGCAAAGTGTCGGACATGCATATATAACGTAAAAGGTGTCTTTACGCATGTAACAAGATGCTTTTCATTTAGACAGCACAACTTGTAATTTTGTGGGTATAAGGCATCGCATAAAAGCTACAAATGAAGCGTAAAATAAATCTATAAATACAGCCTTCAATTTCAAGGCATTAACATATTACAGCCCATACAGCCTTTCTTAAACCTTGGAACAAAATGAAGACTGTGCTGCGTTTTCATGCCCTCACCTTCTGCCTCTTTCTCTTTGCCTTCACCACAACTACAACTCTCGCCAGAGAGTTGCTTGACGCGGATGGCAACTTCTTACGAAATGGTGGTTCATACTATATAGTTCCAGCTTTTAGAGGCAAGGGTGGAGGGCTTGAGCTTGCCAGAACTGGAAGCGAAACCTGTCCTCGCACCGTCGTCCAAGCTCCCTCTGAGCAATCTAGAGGATTGCCAACACGATTGTCGACCCCACCTCGAATTCGTTACCTCGGCCCAGAGTTTTATCTGACCATTGAATTTGAAGAACAAAAGCCACCCTCTTGCCTTCGCGACTCCAACTTACAGTGGAAGGTGGAGGAAGAATCACAAATAGTGAAGATTGCATCTAAGGAAGAAGAACAGCTGTTTGGTTCATTCCAAATCAAGCCTTATAGAGATGATTACAAGCTTGTCTACTGTGAGCCTGAGCAGGGAGGCCGTAATCTTGAATGTAAAGATCTGGGGATCTCCATCGACGAAGACAACAACCGGCGTCTGGCTGTGAAGAAAGGAGACCCACTTGTAGTTCAGTTCGTGAATGCTGATAGCGAAGGCAACTATGCTCGAATGAGCATTGTTTGATGATCAAAACTTCCTGCTTGTGTTGTTTGTTGAAGTTTATGCAGTCATGTTTATTGTAAGAGCATCCTCCTTATCAGTTTTTGTCGTGGCTACGTAATAAGACTGCAGTGTACTTGTTAAGTTGTGTACTTTAACAAGTAATAAACTTTATTCAATTGATGATCGCAGGCATATGTATATATATTTATGCAGACGCATAGTAAATAAAATGAACATACGCCTAAATCCCGTTAACTTAAATATATATATATATATATTTAAGTTAGTTTTGATCATTTTTCTTTTTTGGTTTTTTTAAATTAGACCAACCTTCCACCTTTAACTTTTATCCAAGCAACTTAATCATGATCCCTCGTTTGGTTGGCGGTACACACTGCTATTCATCAAGGAATGGAACCATGATTCAAGTGGCCTACATGTTTGTTACGTTGATTGTAAACTTTGGCCATTCCATTCCCACAACAATCAGAAGCCCAACACTTAAGCCGCGTTTGGTTAAGAGAAAGTTTATTGGTGGAAAAAGAATAGAACAAGGATTCCAATACCATCATGTTTGTTTGATTATTTTGGTCCCCCATTCCAATCCCAATAGAGCATATATAGTACTCATCAAAGTGCCTTTCTCAACCTAACAAATTGCCTTTTACTAAGAAACTAGCGAATGATGTTTTGTGGCCACAAGGTATCACGTAAACGCTACGAATGAACATAGATAGCTTTGTAGGGATGTGACCATAAAATATATCTCATCAAATAGGAAAACAAAACGAATTGGAATGGGCTAGTAACTGAGTTAAGTATGACCCTTAATCAGTGGCATGGATCACATAGGAATATAGGATTATTTTTCCAAAGTCAAAAATGACTTCTAAAGTTAGTCATAATTGCAACGAAACCCACCGAGGCACTTACCAATCCTAAAAGTTAAAGGTAGTAACTGAATATTTTACTACTTCGTCATGCTTTATAATCGTGGGAATGAGCTGAGTTTCTAAGCTACGCGTATCTTAGTAAGAATTTCGAGTCCCACACATGTTTTGTTTTGGTATACTGAGTTTCTAAGAAATATTAAGTTTCATGCATGGTACAAAGTGTCGGGCCAGCACAAATAACGTAAGGCACACTGATCAAGATGGCTCCATCGTTGATGTCCTGTGAGAAGATGAATGATGTGTCATCGTGCATGTTACAAAATATGCCAATATGTTGTTTTTTGGGAATAATAGTAACCCCTAAAAACGAAAGAAAATAAAGACCCGTGTTTATACGACCAGCCTTGAATCGGAACCCTTATCAACACATAAAAGGTGTCCTCATGCATGTAGCAAGATGCTTTTCATTTAGACAGCACAACATGCATGTTGTTTAGTGAGCTTAAAAGCTACAAATGAAAGAAACAAAAAAGACCATCACATGATGTACTGTAAACTGCATCTATAACTATAGCCTTCAGGGCGCGATTCGCATATATTACAGCCCAATACAGCTTAATTTTCTTGAAACTTGAACAAAATGAAGACAGTGTTGTGTTTGCAAGCCCTCATCTTCTGCCTCTTTCTCTTTGCCTTCACCACAACTACTTTTTAACTAAGTAATTAATGGCGGCATGACATAGGTACTTCCATTCATTATTGACTGTTTTTTATTGCTTTTTTCTTTAAGCCTTCTATATGTATACTACTTTTTAACTAAGTAATTAGTGGCGGCATGACATAGGTAATTCCCTTCATTATTGACTATTTTTAATTGCTTTTTTCTTTAATAAAGCCTCCTATGATGTATATAATCCGGATCCAAACTAAAAGCACTTTTACATATATCATAGACTTGAACAGTTCTTGCAATTCAACTGTGATATTCTTCTGCAGCACCAGGGACGGAACCTTATTTCTTGTATTCTTTCCACTTCCTTAACCATCCTCTCCTTCAATTCCAACATTTGATGGTCAATCACATTTTACTACACTGTGATTCCATGAAATTCTTATCCAATGAGTAATTTGATCCACTGTAGATAAACTATTTTAATTCAGTCCTTTTAATCAAACTAGTAGTGTTTTCCCATGCTTTTCATGCACGAGTTTGAGATAAATATTTAAAACTTAGTTAAAAAGAAACTTCATGAAATTAAATAACCAAATCAAAACTTAGTGTAAAATTAACTGATATATAAAAAACATATTTTTGCCTTCGAAGAAAATTATATTGAATTATAAGGAATAGCTAGTAACTGAGTTAAATTTGACCCATTGGAGCCTGCATGGATCACATATGGATGTAAAAAATAAAAATAAAAGTTAAAAATGACTTATGAATCTAGTCATAACTAACCTAACGAAACCCTCCTAGACATTAAACACTATGATAGTAATTAAGAGGCAGTAACTGATTATTTTTTGCTCCTTCTTTATGTTCTAAAATCATCAAATTGCCCCCGCCAGCATGAATGAACGGAGTTTATGTAACCTACACGTAATCCCAATAGAATTTCGAGTCCCACAAATGTTTTGTAGTTTAGCATACTGGGAAATTGTTAGAAATAATAAGTTACATGCATGGTGCAAAGTGTCAGCCATTCACAAAATAACGCAAGTCACACTGAAGAATGATCAATGATGTGTCTTCGTGCATGTTACAAGATGCTGTTCATTGAGACAATGCAATATGTTGTTTTGTGGACATAATATATTAACACCTAAAAACGAAACAACACAAAAGACATGAGGTATCGCATGAAAGTTATAAATACATCCTTCAAGAGAGCATATTCCAGGCGATATAGCTTTTCCTAAACCTTGGAACAAAATGAAGACCGTGTTGCATTTGCATGCCGTCATCTTTTGCCTCTTTCTCTATTCCTTCTCCACAAGTACTCTTGCCAAGGATTTGCTTGACGCCGACGGCAACCGTTTAGTAAACGGCGCTTCATATTATATCATTCCCGCAGAGAGAGGAAAGGGTGGTGGGCTTGAGCTTGCCAAAACTGGAGGCGAAAGCTGCCCTCTCACGGTCGTCCAAGCTCCCTCTGAGACCTCAAGAGGCATCCCAGCAAGATTGTCAACCCCACGTCTTGTTCAATACATCGATCTAGGAGCTTCCCTGAGCATTGAATTTCAGCGCCAAAAGGGAATCACTTGCCAACCCTCGATCCTACAGTGGACGGTTGAGGGAGAATCAGAAGAAATTGTGAAGATTGCACCTGAGGATGAAGCGCCGCTGTTTCGACCGTTCGGAATCCAGTCATATGGAGATGACTACAAGCTTGTTTTCTGTGATCCTGTGGCAGCAATGCAAGGTGAACCTTACTGTAAAGATCTGGGGATCTCCGTTGATGATGACAACATCAGGCGTCTGGTTGTGAAGGATGGAGACCCACTGGCCGTTCGGTTCGTGAAGGCGTTTAGGGTGGAGACTGATGTGCTCGAAAGCGTCGTTTGATGATCAGTTTATGCAGTCATGTTATTGTAAGAGGAGACTCTGTTATCAGTTTCCGTCGTAGCTACATAATAAGACTGCAAGGTGCTTGTTAAATACTATATTTAACAAATAACTAATTTTTATTCAATTGAAGACCACATGAAAGTATATTTATATAGATTCTTACTATATAAATATAGGCGCCCATACAAATATACCAGGACACATGTGCAAATATACATGTATATATTCAAGTAAATAAATACATATAGAATAATTATTGGGCCTATGGTAGTCATCTTACGTGAAGAATGACCCAAAAAAGTCTTTTACAACTAATTACAGGAAATTTATAATAGATACTTAGGAATTTATATTTGTATATGATTGCTAGGAGATTTCCTAATATTATTTTTAAATTAACTAGCATCATTTATGAATGACAAGTTACTCACAAAATAAATAATTTATTTTTAATTTAAGGAACCAGTTATATGCCAACTACGCCCAACTTTGTTAGTAATTAGATATTCTTTTAGTATCAATTGTATGTTCACAAAATATATAATTTATTTTTATGCTATAAAATATATAATGAAAATGTATAATTTATATTTATATAAATACTATATTATATAAACAATATATAATATATTTAATATTTATTAGTAGTATTATATAAATTAATTATAATGAATTTTATAAATAAAATTAAATAACTAAATAATAATAAATTTAATGATATAAAAAGGAATACTAAAAAATATTATTATATTTATTTCTAATTATATCTATTCCTCTATGTATAGTGTACTATATTGTTATTCTATATTGTATTTTAATTTCATTATATTTTCCTAAATTTTTTAAAAAATAAATATTTTTAACATTCATATCCTCATTCAATAAATTAGTTATTATTAAATAATAGAAAGAAAATTTTGGATTAAATAAAAATTAAATAAGTTTAAAAATTTAAATTAGAACTCATTATTTACAATTGATACTAGAAAATTTATAATTGAAACTTTTATACTGGAGACCTGGTCTTCTTCAGAGAAGTCGTCATCACCGGAAATTACCATTGGAGCCTCAACTGAAGGGGAAAAAAGGAAAGAAAAGAAGGTAAGGGACTTGGCGGTGTAGTCATTTTTTCCTTGGCCTTTGTGAAGGGTTTTTAAAATATTAAGAACTTCATTCGTAAATATATCCTCCTATCCATATTATAAGGAGTTTCCAACTATTTAACGCTTATTAAAAAAAATTGGTTGCACACCTTAAAATTCTAAAAAAATTAATATATCAATTTTACTCTTATTAATTACTAATAAAAATTGTTTTAAAATTTTATTTTTTTCTCTTTTTCTCCAATTGATGAAATTATAATTAATAGGGATAAAAATGTAAAATCTTTTAAAAATTATATAATTTCTTATATTTTAAATTAAATAATAGATCTAAAAAAAATCTAAATAACGTTGAGCTCCTTAGTCATTTAATATGATTTTTCCCTCTTTTTCTATTGGCCCCCCTCGCTCTTTTATCCTTCTTATCCTCTCACCATTGATCCCATGCCCTTAATTTGTACGTGCTTCCCCTTTTATTATTCGAATGTGAAAACCAAGAACCACGTTGGCAAAAGGTAATTAAAAAGAAAAAGAAAGAAGACCAAGTGCATGTTGCCTTCACTTATGAAACCAAGTTTTGGTTCCAAAATGGGGTTTGGGAAATTTGTTAATGTTTGGCTCAATTTTGCTTATCTGGTGGAGAATTAGTTTTGAGCCAAAATATGGTTTTCGTATAAGCAAATGGCTAGCTACTTCTCCATTCAAATTTTTCATTTCCATTTATATTTATTTTAAAGTCAGATAAAAATGAATCAATAAAAATGAGAAAAAATAAAAAAATTGAAAAAATAAAATTTTCATAAAATTTCTCCTATTTAATGACTAAAATGTCTCTCCATAGACTACATGTAAGAAAATATTACATCAAATATATTATATTCTTAATTAAATAAATACAAATTAAATTTTAGTTCAAGTAAATTAAATTAATTATGGGATAAAGTTTAAACTCAATTTAAAGAAAAATTATGAGTTTTGTCAAAACTAATTTTTAAATAAATCATCCAAATATAAATACGTTAGGTCAAAATTAATTTTTATTATAACTATATTGTAAAATTAATTCTACCAAAATTCATTTTTAATTAAGTGAAACGCAAACAAACCTCAACAACCACCACCCCTTGGGCTTGTCTGTCAAATTTCCTTGTTTGATGCTTGCTATATCAGATTCAGAGGCCAAAACATCATTAATTCAAGCAAAAGCTTTTGTCGTCATCCATCTGTTTATCACTTTCGCCATTCAATTATGCATGTCCCCCAGAAAAGCACATGTATAATGCTCAACAATTTGTACCACCAATGCATAAAAGTATTTAATGCTATGATTACTAGAAAGGAGTCAGGAAATGGAAAAAAAAGGAAAGAAATGGAGAAAATAATAATAAGAAAATAGTATTTTTTATTTATAAAAAATTTAAATAATATGTACTAAATAAATTTTATAAAAATTTTTTTCACATTTTTCTTTTTATAAAATTGCTTTCATGGGTACCTAAGTTTAGGTAGCTTCTTGATACTATATATATGTATTATATTGTCCCTTTCACCAAAAGGGGAGAGAGAGAGAGAGAGAGAGAGAGGCATGAACGACGATCGTCAACTCTGCACCCACCCTGAAAGAGAACGTGAGCGTTCTCCAGGTTGCGATGGGCCCCCAGAACGAGCATGTTCTCCTGGAACAGTGGTTACCATATCTACGCAGCACCCTCTTCAGCCGAACGAACCTCCATTTTTGCAAACGGACGAAGAGCCAGAACAGAAAAAAGCGAAGACCAATGATATGCTGGCAACCATGAATGCTGAGGGATTCGCGCAAGACCAGACGGGCTTCGGCAGGATAACTAATGAACAACCATAACCTGTACCGACTCTTTCCTTCAAAGATAAGCTCTTAAACCGAGCTGCCGGACGTAGTAGCACAGGCCACGCTGGAACAGGGGAAGAAGTGATAGTTAGGGAAGAGGACATTGTTATCGTTAAGGACAAGGCCATACCCTCTATCAGTTTCTCTAAGAGGATACATGACCAAATGTTAGAAAATATGAAGTTTACAGTGGTGGTTAAACCAGTGGGACGAACAATTGGCTACCGGACTCTGTGCAACAGACTCGTGACTCTGGCGGAGACCAACAGGGCATTTTCAACTAACAGAACTTGAAGATAACTGCTACATAGTGAAACTCCAGAACGAGTTCGACTACTAAACAACGCTAACTGGTGGGCCTTGGTGGTGCTTGGTCACTACCTCTCAATCCAGCCATGGGAGAAATCCTTCCCTCCAACGACCCTCAAAATCAACAAGGTGTTCGGTTGGATTCATCTCCCTAGTCTTCCTTACCAATATTATCACAAAAGCTTACTTTGTGCAATTGGAGGAGCTCTTGGGGAAGTATTGAAAATAGACTACAACACTGAATCAAAGGAGAAAGTAAGGTTTGCAAGACTCGCTGTCCTCATTGATTTATCTAAGCTACTTGTTGCAAAAGTCAAGATTGATGAGAATGCTTATCTGGTTGAATACGAAGGCTTACCAACCATCTGCTACCAGTGTGGTTGCTATGGGCACCTAGAAAGTGTCTGTCCAAAGAGTCACAAGCAAACACCCTCATCGGAAACTCCCTCTACATTGCCAGAGTCACACAAGAACCCATCACCAGTGGATGTGGCACGTGACCTAGGCCCGTACGGACCATGGATGCAAGTCCAGCGCAAAGGCAGGAGGAATGACAAGAGCACCAGGAAGATGTCAGAGGTAGGTAGTCAGAAAGGTGTCACGAGTGGGAATAGGTTTGATATCCTTACAGCTTCTGAAGACCCACACAGGCTGCAAGAAGAACAACTTACGCATCCCTCTAGCATCCCTATAGTACAATCCTCTGAGCAAATTCAAGGAACAAGCAAGGCTACAGGAAACACAAAGATCACACCCCCCAAGAGTAAAGAAGTGTCCCACAAAAACAACGCTCCCAAGACATCAGCCCCCAAGAAATCCCAAGAGACTATTTTCCACTCTCAAGCCTACAAAGCCGTACAATCCACCACCTCCTTGGATGCTGACAAACACTCTGCTGTCACCGTACCCACCCATGGAGAAATTCTGAAACCTATTGATGGAGAAATTCTGAAACCTATTGAAGCCTCCAATAGTAAAGCATGGGGCATTAACATGCAGCCCATTTCAGTCTCACAAACTGAAAAGGAAAAACCTGGGCCCAGAGCACCAAATATTAGTCCCTCTAAAGTGGGTTTTAAAGTCCAGCCCAACTTGAAGGTAAGGGGCAAAAGCTTTAAGTCCAGAAACAGCAAACCCCCAGACCTAAGCAATTTCAATATCAGCTCATTTACTACCCATGCCTCTACCACGGCCCCTTCTGACAGTGAGGATGCACAATTTCTTGATGTTCAAGATGATGACTTGTTGGAGATCCCTGATATGGAATGATAAGAATACCTCATTACCTTTACTTTCATTATATCAATTATCGTCTGGAATGTACTAGGTGTAGCTGATTGTAAACTACACCGTACCCTAAAAACTCTTGTTAATTTTCACAAAGCATCTCTGATTGTCATTGTTGAACCAAAAATTTCTGGACTTGCTGCTAATAAAGCCATTAAAAAAATTGGCTTCAATCGTTCGCATAGAGTTGAGGCTAATGGGTTTTCAAATGGCATATGGCTATTTATGGGAGAATGACTGGGATGTACAAATTATTGATAATCATCAGCAATTTATCCATGCGAAAATTAGGTGAGCTCTAGAAGGGATTGAATTCCTCTTCACTACAGTCTATGGAAGCTCGAATCCTACCCTAAGAGAATCCTTGTGGCATCATCTTTTGGAGCTGAATCGCCTCAACCAACACCCCTGGCTTTTGGTGGGTGATTTCAATGCCGTGGCCTCGTGTGACGAACGAAGAGGGTGTGGTAGACATGAAGGACCAGGTGACAAGTCTTTTGTAACTTTGTCAATAGTTGTAGCTTAATTGACTTGGGGTACTCTGGCCCAGCCTATACTTTGAGAAGAGGAACCACAATGGCTAGACTTGATCGTGCTTTGGCCTCTAAAAATTGGTTATCTGCCTATCCTCACTCCCATGTACTCTACCTCCCTCAGGTTCATTCAGACCATCGTCCACTCCTTATCTCCTTAGGCCTTAATCGAGACTAGCGTAACAATGTAAAACCTTTCAAGTTCCAAGCTTCATGGCTTACGCATCCAGAATTTGCCCAGCTTGTGAAAGAGTGTTGGGCCGAGAAGCAAAGCCTACCTGGTAAGATTCAAAACTTCTCAACTAAAGCCCAACACTGGCAGAAAGATGTATTTGAGGATATTGGCAAAAGAAAACGCAGAATACTAGTGCGTTTAAATGGTCTTCAGAAAGCTCTTGAGAGACACCCCACCTCTGTGTATCTGCTTGAGATGGAACAAACACTCAAAGTTGAATTCAAAGAGATATGCCTTATGGAGGAAATCTCATGGATGCAGAAATCCCACCATGATTGGATTTGTTTTGGAGATCAAAATACATCCTTCTACCACACTAAAACCCTTATTCGTCGGCGAAGGAATAGAATTCAGACTTTGCGCAATGAAGAAGGTGTATGGATCAATGATGATGAGGAACTCAGTAATCTTGCTGGCCAATATTTCCAGAACCTTTACACCCGTGATTCCACACATGACAAGCAGTACCATATCAAAGGCTATTTTCCCTTAATTCCCACTGTTGAGCTGAATTATCTTGAAAGGGATGTCACAATGGAGGAAGTAAAAAGAACACTCTTTGAAATGAAGCCACTGAAAGCGCCTGGGACAGATGGCCTACACCCTCTCTTTTTCCAAAGTCAATGGGAAATGGTTAGTCAATCTATCTTTGGCTTGGTTAGATCAATCTTTGATAGGGCTGATATGAATGATGAATTCAACAGAACACTCATCACGCTCATACCCAACGTAGACCATCCACAAAACTTCAAAGACTTTAGGCCCATTAGCCTCTCCATAGTCGTTTATAAAATTGTTACAAAAGTTGTAGCCAATAGATTGAAAACAATAATGCCACTTATAACCTCTCCTTCCCAAGCTAGCTTTGTGAAAGGAAGAAATATCACTGACAATATCATAGTGGTGCATGAGGTGATACACTCAATGAGGAGCAAGACTAGTAAACAGGGATGGATGGCAATCAAAGTGGACTTAGAAAAAGCTTTTGATAGACTTGAATAGACCTTCATTGAAGATAGACTTATTGATACAAGAATACCTAGTAGGCTCATCCAACTTATCATGCACTGTATCACTTCACCTACAATGCAAGTGCTATAGAATGGTCTACCAACAGAGCCATTCTCCCCATCTCGAGGAATCAGACAAGGAGATCCCATCTTGCCCTACTTATTTGTATTATGTATGGAACGTCTCTCACAGGCCATTAACTTGGAAGTCCAAAAGAAGAACTGGAAGGTGATCAAGCTTGGAAGGAATGGACCCCCACTATCACACTTATTCTTTGTTGACGACCTCATACTTTTCAGCCCTGCAAGTGTTGAGCAAGCTAACACGGTTCAAATGCTTCTTGAAAGATTCTGTGAGTCCTCAGGTCACAAGGTGAGTAAAGCCAAAACGAAGATATTCTTCTCTAAGAATATTCATAGCTAGGTAGCCAAATCCATAAGTGATAAATTGGGATTCAGCCACACAGATTGCCTTGGCAAGTACTTGGGAGTGCCACTTATTCACGGTCTGGTAACACAAAATACTTACAGATATATTGAAGGAAAAGTGAGAGACAAACTCACCAATTGGAAAGTAAAATCCCTGTCACTAGCAGGTCGCATTACTCTGGCCAACTCTGTACTCAATACAATACCCCTCTATGCAATGCAGACTACTAAACTGCCTATCTCTACATGCTGCAAGATTGAAAGAATGATTAAAAGTTTCATTTGGGGGTTGAATGTGGGGCAAAAAAGAATAAGCTTGTTAAAATGGGATGACCTCTGTCAACCGAAGCTCAATGGTGGGTATGGACTCAAAAAGCTTGAGGATCAGAACAAGGCTTTCATGCTTAAGCTAATATTTCAAACAATTAGCAAACCTGAACTATTATGGGTTCAAGTTATCCGAGCCAAATATGGATGGAAGGATGGTTCCACAAAAATAACCCAAAAGAAAAGAGGATCCCACTTATGGAGAAGCATGGTGCACCTCTGGCCAGAGGCTAAACTCTGCTTCAAATGGGAAATAGGCGATGGTAATAATGTTAAATTCTGGGAAGATACCTGGCTCCCTGATGTTGGACCTCTAAAGCATCTTGCCTTTGCAGATGTCCCCACTGAGGAACTCAAGGAACCAGTTATAAACTTTGTTGATAATACTGGATGTTGGAATTGGTCTAGGTTCCAACACATCCTGCCAGTGGTTGCCCTTCAACAAATGCAAATACACAATCCCCCTTCTCCTGACAAAGGACGAGCATGGTGTGAATGGACTCAAACAAACAATGGTACATGCACTGTTTCCTCAGCTTACAAAGCCATTTCAGTGGATCGACTCAATGAAGAAAGCTCATCTTGGAGATATATTTGGAAGTGGCCAGGACAAGAACGAATCAAGACCTTTCTTTGGCTTGCATTGCAAGCCAAACACTTGACAAACTCCGAAAGGAAAAGGAGACATATGAGTGCCACTGCTGACTGTAATTTCTGCAATTACAAGGAAGAAGATATGAACCACATCCTCAAATTCTGCCCCTTTGCAATCCAATGTTGGCAACAGATCATGCCCGCTCACTTATACAATAGCTTCTTGAATGACTCATACCAGGATTGGATGCTCATTAACCTCCAACCAAAGCAAAGCGGACCTAGATGGGCAATGATGTTTGGCATAACATGTTGGAAACTATGGAAAGTTAGGAACAAAAGGACTTTCACTAGTGAAATTTGTACTTTTAATACTCTTATAAGAGACATACTGATACATACAGAGCACACTATAAAGGCTCTTAACATATCTCACATACTTTGTTTAGATCACAGGTAGCTTGTTGTAAATACTCTCCTGCAGCTCTTATTTTTGTGAAGCTGCTTTTGATGTAATTGTTGATCCTTGAATAAATTCCCTTCATTCCAAAAAAAAAAATCTAGTGGCTTTCACCGTTGCCTTCAGTCTTTCTCGGGACGCGCTTATTAATATGGCTGTGAACAATTTAACTCCGTCTTATATAATGATGCTTCTATCTTTTGGCAATTTTTTTTGGCTTCCAACAATGCAAATCATGCAAGTAAAATGGAATATTTTATTCACAAACAATTTCTTCGGTGCTATACTATTTTTATTTGCAAGATTTTTTACGACATTTGAAATTAAATTAACAACAAGCCATTTGAATGCTTTGCATTAATTAAGAGAAATGAAATTTGAATTTTTTTAACTTTGAATATATTTGAAGAAAGAAATTAAACTAAGCAATTTTCACATTAATTTTTTAGCTTACCAAATAATATTTCAAGAAAATATTTTTTTGACATTTTTTAATAATATTTTTTATTTGAATTAAAGTCAAAATTAAATACAAATTACCCAGCTAGCTGGATTTTCAAGTACAAGAAACTTTTTTATTAAAACAAAAATCATTTTTTTCCTTTTTTTTTAAATTTCCCTTTCATCCGATCTGGCTGTCATGTGTGGACCATTCGCTATTAGCCTTCACGTGATACTTCTTGAAAAAGCTTTTGCCACACCTCAACTCCATCTTGTATAATGATCAGTGTTTCTAGGCTCTAACGTCTTTTGCCATTGATTTTTGGCTTCCAACAATGCAAACATCCAAGTACAGTGGAATATTTTATTCATAAACGATGTCTTCACAATCCTTAGGATATAATTGATTCGTCAGATGTTCCACAGTTTTTATTTGCAAGATCTTCGAGAGGCCATTTGAAATTAAATTAAAATAATGACATTTGAATGCTACGCACTAAGAAAAATGGAATTTGGTGAAGGAAATTAATTTGTTATATTTAGAAAATATTTGAAGAAAGGAATTAGACTTAGAAAGCAATTTTTGGCATTAATTTTTGGACTTCCAAAATAATATTTAAAGAAAAATTTTTCTGAAAATTTTCACTAATTAAAAAATTATTTTATCTTTTTATTTTTGTATAATATGTAAATAAATCTATTTTACGGTTTCTCTCTCTCTCTCTCTCTCAATGCATAATTACATGCAATTATTTATCCGGACTCAAGTTACTTGTCGTTTGTTCAGTACAATAGTGGTGCCAAATAATTAGCTGCGTATGCGATTCAGGTGTCGGTAGAACGTGCGGTATACCGTATACTCCCTAATTTTATTTTACCAATTTTAATATTTTAAATAAGAGTTTCTTTTTTAATTTTCTAGTAAGTTCTTTCAATAAATAAATAGATTAAAAAATATAATTAATATTATTTTTAAATTTTAAAATAATAAATAAAGATATAAATGAAAAATATTAATTAATATTATTTTAAAATTTAAAAATGATAGATAAATAAAAATAATTTTGTTAAAAGTGACAATTAAAAAAAATAAAAGAAATACCTGTCGAGACCATAAGGTGTCTCTTATATATTCTCTATCGTCCATGTTATGAGTCAATTTTAATTAATTTATACATAAAAAATTAAAAATAATTAAAATTTTTGAATTTTGTAAAATTTATCATAATTTTTTAATATTATCCTCATTAAATTATAATATATCTTAATTATATCTTTCTTAATCTCTATTCATCGTCATTATTTGACGAGGGATAAGTGTGGAAAAGAATATTTAATGCTTACAAATTGTCTTATATTTTGTGTACTTCAATCCTTTTATAATGCTTCTCCAAGTTCGTAAAAACTAGTATTTTAGGAGTTTTATAATTTTTTTTATAATATTTATCGCTATAAAATATCGATAAATTATTAATTACGCTTTAATTTCACTATTTTACCCCATCAATACTTTTAATTTTTTCTTGATATGTTTGAAATAAATTTAAGTAAAAGGTATTTAAGTAAAATCAACAAAGGGTATTTATATAAAAATAAATTTGAGAAAAAAATCATTAATGCTTCATTAAGTTTCTAAAACATTTCATATAAAAAGACTAAAATTTGCTTAAAAATTCTTTCTTATAAATAGAATAGGAAGACGTATAATATATAATCTTAAACACAATAAACTGCTCCAACAATATTGATCATATTAATTTTTTTAAAATACTATATTTGTAACAACCCTCATGATATTCGTATTGGCAATGTGTGCAGAACTGGAGGAAACAAGACGGAGGAAGGATTAAGTGGAGTCTGAAATATCTCTACGCCGCGACGAAAAGCAAGGCCGCCATAATGAGAGTGAATTCCAATGGCTATTTCTAGCTGAAATTGGTGGCACCACGGTGAGATTTGAGATTTTTGTTTAAATCCGAATCATTTCGAATAATCGGAAAAGAAAGAAACGGAGGAAAACCGAGGGAGCTCTGCTAGGATTCATGATTTCTAGCCCTTAGGAATGATTTTCAACCTCTTCAAGGTTGGATCTTAGTTGGTAATTGATCCCTAGTCCTCCCTCTCCATTTTCTTTGGTTTAAACTTGGGATTTTTCAATTGTATGTTGGGATTTCTGGTTTGGGCCGAAATCCACCAATTGAAATGGATGAAATGGGGTGCTTGGAGTGTGTTTTGGTATTTTTAATGCTTGGGTATGAGTTTTGAAGGGTTTATGCATGATTTAAACTTAACCCTAGATTGTTTTCTGTTAGAGCTCTTGGGAATCCGAAGTGTATGAGATTGATTGATGTTTGAATGGTTCCTAGGAGCTTAATGATGCATGAAAGTGGTGTTGGAACCTTGGGTTAGGATAAAGGGGTTGAATTATGGAATTTGTGTAGTTGGATTTTATGTTAATTGAGGTATTATATTAATGTGAAGGTGGTTTGGAAGGGGTACAAGTTGCGTTGGACAACTCTAGAAGTTCATGGAAATCGCATGTGTGGTATTGACAATCTGAGATAACTGGGTATTTATATTGTATTGTATGATATTATGTGTATTTTTGTATATATGCATGTTTCTTTCATACCATGATATCGATATGTTTGTGTGTACGATTTTCTATATATCATAGTATGCATATAGCTAGATGATGATTACATACATGATGATGATGATATGATATTGCATGATGCATAGCATGACATTGAGATGATGATAATGATGATGATGATTATATGATGGTACATAAGTATCACCACATGGCATTGTGAGATTGTGATATGTGGCGGATTGGGCAGTGATGATGATATGATATATGATGATATATGATATATGATCAGGGAGGATAAGGATGGGTTCCTTATCGCTAAATCCTCCCTTATGGTCAGGGGAGACAGGTGGCAATATACTGTACCTTCCTTAAATCACCACCAATTTGAGGTGGTCCAGGAAAAGGAGAGCCATGATCCGAGTACTAGTGTAACCTTTGGCCAGGTTGCATTAGTGTAAGGTGAGCTTGGTGATTGTTGGGAATTTTAACATATACACAGCGAAAAACTATCAAGAAATTCCCTCTCATAGATCTGTCAACGTTGTTTAGATTGAGATGTAGAAAGAGAATTTACCTCCGATGCATCCCTTGGTATTCTTTTCGTTTCGTCAGACCCCAGGAACTAACATGACTAGTCAGCTTCCTCTACCGGTATCCACACAAACGGTGAGTCCAACTCGAATGGTGTGCTAGCACCTCTATTTGTGAATGTTCGTACATCAGTTCAGCTTTCACTGTTTATTTGTACAGTCCTACTGTTCATACGTATAGCCTGCTGTCTATCCATACAGTCTCACTCTTCGTCGTATGTCCATATGCTGCTCGTCTATACAGTCTCACTCTTTAAGTATATGGCCTCTCTTTCTTTAGAGTGATTTGAATCGTGTTTATTTTGTATCCTAGTCTATATCAATATATATAGATAGGATTCGGTATTTGTTTAATTTAAATCAATAATTTAAACTAAATCAAATATTAATTAAATAGACTAGTTTGAATTTAAATCTATCTAATAAATTAAATTTAAACTAACTACTAATATATATCCAGAATCAAATTTAGATTTAATTTATCATATAAATCAAATTTAGATTATTAGTTTAAATTCAAATTTAAAATCCAATCTAAATCTAATTTAGATTATGACATTAGTTTAAATTTAAATCTATCATATAGAATTAAATTTAAAACTAATTAATTTGAATTAATTTGAACAATATATATATATATTTCGAAATATATATCAAATATATATATTTCAAATTCTAATATATATATCAAATATATATAGTTCTATCACCTTAAATTGAACATTAAATTCATTGAATCTAGACATATTTTAGATTCAATGAATCTGGACATTCTAGCTCGAGTTGGCACGTTCTTGTGCGTGACCCTGTAGGCCCATATGATGTTGGTAGTGGGCTAATAATTCTATTAGACCCACAAGTCACAAGTGGCCTCTAGGAAGACATTATGACTACCCAAATAATATGAGATCGGTGATCCGATGCAACCTATCATACAACCTGATCACATCCCTTTTGTCTCATGATATATAGGTCATGTATGAGGCATGGAAACGTCATCCTCATTTTACTTGACCATCACTTTCTCGATCTTCGAGAAGACTGACAAAACAAATGAAAACTCTTCCATTCGGGCATGGCCATGCATTTTCTCAACCTCACTCATCGAGAGGCCCAGATATATCTCTCCATTAATTAGAGAAACAATTTCCATCTTGATCATTAATCTTCCTCCACATGAGTTCCACTATGCCTGATCATAGCCTTTATGATCTCCTGATTAAATGTAACTGTTGACTATGCCAAAGTATGGTATTCCTTATGTAGGAAGCCATGGTGATCTCAGGTTTGAGGGCTTAGTGACACGGTTATATATGATATATGCTTATAACTTGATCCATGCAGCTATCTTATGATGGGTCAATCCAGTGCCTATTCTCTAACAGGAGCTTATGATTTTGATTTGTATCTTCATACATAATTATCACATAATTATCAATCAAAATTATACTAAACTTAATTCATCATTGTTCCCACAAAGATGATTGACTAGGGATATTTAGGATAAAATAATTTATCCAAGGATATTATTATAAAGAAAAACATGAAAACAATATAATAATATAAGAAAAAACACCTTTTTTTCATAATGAAATACTATATTCATACTACAATGATTGGCCTAGGGCACAATCTCTAACAGTGATGTCCTGGAATCAGTCTTCACTAATTGTTGGAAAGGAATTACCTATATAAAATATCCTGTTATGACGACAATTCATGGTTCTAGCTGTATGCGAGGGAGACATGCATTCCATTTCACATTGCATTTATGAGATTGTATGAGATATATGTATATATGTATGTGTGTGGTTGTCCCCGATGACATTGTCTCACACTCATCTCCCATGAACTAACATTTTAGGTGAAGGTTCTAGAACTAGTATGGAGAAGACAAGGGAGTATCATCGGACGTGAGAATATTAGGTCTATGTAATTTATGTTTGTTTGGATATGTATCTTGTGCTAAGTAGGATAGTGTGTTTGTAATGGATATAAGGATTCTGGTGGTTGTAGTGATATGGTTGTTGTTGGCATGTTGTATGGATATGGAATTGTGTTGTTTGTGTTGTGTATGTTAAGTTGTGGGCCCAAAGGTGAAATTAGGCATTGTCGGTGTGTTTTAGGGCCTGTAGCCCATTTTGTCAATTGGTGTTCAAGGGAGTCAAATCTCAGAGGAGTGGTTTCTTTGAGGTGAAATTTTTTTGGACAAGATGTGTGGTTTTGGACATGTGTAAATGGTCCCAGGTGGTCAATTTGCCTTTGGTGGCAAATTGGAGTTATTAATGGTAAGTTTTGGTCAAAATATGGCCAAAATAGTGTCAGGTATCCAGAATCTCCATATGGAGATAGATTGTGGTGAAATTGATGTCTATGGATAGTTTGGGACTAGATTGACTTGTAGGAGTTGAAATCAAGTCAATCAGAGGTCGGAGCATAAAGTTTGCGCATCGAAAGTTCACCCCAGAGGTTAAGAATTTGCTGGTATGAAAACCAGCAGGAGGCTCCGTGGCGCCAGGAAGTAGGTCGCGACGCCAAGAGAGGAGCGAATGTGAGACAAGGGAGGGCCGGAGCTGTAGCGATACTGTAGCGGTTGCAACCTAAGCCCAAATTCTGGTGCTGTTTAGCATTTTTCCACTGCTTTGAGGTTTTGGAAAGTGATTGTGAGATGTTTGGGTTCTCTGTTGGTTGGATTTTTGAAGTTTTTGGTCAAGTCTGGAGGTGTAGGGGAGTAAAGTATTACAATATTCAAGAAATAGTTTTTGTTACTGAATTAATTGACTAAAGTCACAATTAGTAATTAACTTAATTACAGGAAATGGAAAGAGTGATGGAATCTATTAGCAAAGTATGATTGCCTTGCCTGCAATAGTGGAGTGGGGTATGCAATTAATATGTAATTAATGCATTTTGGCCTTTATTTTGTTTTAAAAAAATCACAAAGGTTATCAGCATAATTATTATTCAATACATTTTTTAGGAAAATATCCTACTAAAAGCAAGTTTCTTCCTTCCTTATGCATTACTCACTATAAGTTTCTTCCAGATTTGCTATTTTCCATTTAGATTAAAGATTTTTTTGTGATGTCATTTGCCATACATGCACCTACATGGCACCAACTCAGCTTTAATAACAACTATTGGTGAGAATGGATCTTTAAAATGTAGAAGAAGATAAGATGAGAGAGAAAATTATGTACAAAGTCTTCAAAGTATGGAGAACTTTTCTTTAGGCTTAATTTGCCCCCACCAATTTCCAAATCTTAAGTGCAACTTGGACTAGTAACAAATTTCTTGTAGGATACAATAAAAATTCTTGAATAAATGTTGCACTTCCAAAACTAATTCTTGACAACAAATGACTTTTATAAAGTAACTATTTGCTTTTATCCTTTGTGTATTAAAAGATAAAAGCAAGTGAGTTTATATTAGTTGAAATAGAAAGAATGACAAAAAAGGTTCAAATGGTGTGGTTGAAAGATGTGAATGAATGAGTGATTGGAATGATGGAATAATATGAGATTATTTATAGGCAACGAGAATATACCTCTGAAAGCAGCATGACTTCCAATAATAAGACACATACATTAACCAAATGCATGTATATTATGATGATTCATGAATAAATTTATGTGCATTTAATCTAATAAAAAGACACTTCTTTACATGTTTTATGAATTTTCTGATTCATGAATCCTTTAATCTAGAGATACCTTTTCATATTAAAAATTATCACAATAGCCATATTAGCAACACAGTAATGGAGTTTTCTCATGTGAATTTAGGGATCTGATTGAAAAATTTTCAAAGCATTTAATGGGGACTATTTTAGATAATAGAGAAAATTGCAAGGACTAATTTAAAATTTCCATACTATAGGGACCAAATAAAAAATTAGTGCAAAATATGAGAACTAAATTATTTTCCCTGTAACAACCCTTATTACATTATCCCAGCTCGGCCCCTAGCTAACTAAGTGTATTTAGTGTTGTATGCAGAACCAGAAGGACTAGGACGGAGGAAAGAATCAAAGTGGAGAAAAAGAAGCTCCACGCTGTAGCATAAGATAGGACCACTGCGATGAGAGAGCTATAATTTTGGAAATATTTTCCAGGCTGAGAAGCTCCACATTGTGGTGGGCTTACTAGGGCTACGGTGAGCGTGGAAAATTTTGTTTAGATTGGAAACATTTCAATCGGACAAATGAAGGAGAAATGAAGGGAGAAAGAAGAGGCTCTGCTAGGGTTTAAAGTTTCTGACCTTTAGGAGTGATTTTCGGCCTCCTAGAGCTTGGATCTTGGTTGGTAAGTGGTTCTTGATCCTCCCTCTTTATTTTCTTTGGTTTTGAGAAGGATTTTTTGGGATATGTTGGGATTTTCGATTTTGGCCGAAATCCATTGATTAAAATGGATGAAATGAGATTAATGGAGTATGATTTAGTGTTTATGATACTTAGGTCTGAGTCTTAGAAGGAGTATGCATAATTTAAGCTTAACCCTAGGTTGGTATTGCATGTTGAAGCAAGGAATCCAAAATGTGTGTGGTTGGTTAGAGTTGAATGGACTTTAGGAGCTCAATGATGTGTGAAAATGATGTTGGAATCTTGGGTTAAGACTAAATAGTCAAATTGTGGTTTTTGGTCATGTGGTATATTGTGTTAATTGAGGCATTATAATGTTGTAAAGATTATTGGTTGACCAGAGGAGTACCAGTCGTGTTGAACAACCCAAGGAACTCATAGTAATCACGCGTGTGTGGAATTGACAACTAGAGGTAACCGGGTGTTTATATTGTTTGTATTGTATGTATTATATGTGGGTATATATGTGTATATATACATGTTTCCATTCATACCACAATATTGATGTGTGTTTGTGTATAATTTTTCTATATATCATGGTATGCACATGGCTAGACATATAGAGGATGATGATTATGATGATGATTAAAGATGATGATGATATAATATTACATGATACATAGCATGACATGAAAACATGATGAAGATAACTATATGATGATATGATATGATATGAGTATCACCACATGTCATTACGAGATATATGATAATCAGGTGGTGATAATGATATGATATGATGATATATGATTAGGGAGAAAAATGATGGGATATATATCTGATCAGAAAGGATAAGGATGAGATCCTTGTAGCTAAATCACCTCATATGGCTAGGAGGGAAAGGCTGGCAGTAGACTGCACATTCCTTAAATCACCACCAATTCGTGGTGGAAAAGGGGAAGGAGGACCACGGTCCGAGATCTAATGTAACCTTTAGCCAGGTTGCATTAGGGTAAGATGAGCTTGGTGATATCCCAGAATTAGTCTTCACCGATTGTTGGAAGGGAATCACCTATACGAAATATCCTGTTATAACGTCAGCTCGTCTATATGCGAGGAAGACATGCATTCCATTTCATATTGCATTAATAAGTTTGTATTAGTTATATAGATATATACATGTGTGTGTGTGATTGTCCCCGGTTACTGAGACATTGTCTCACACCCCTTTCCTAATAACTAATATTTCATGTGAAAGTTCTGACACTAGTCCGGAGAAGACAAGAGAGTAGTGTCTCAGATGTGAGAATATCCAAGTCATGGTAGTAGGTTGTATTGTCTATGTATGTATTGTGCCAACTAGGATAGGGTGATTGTAATGGATGTATGCTATTGATGATGATTGATATAAATGATATAGTATGTATGTTTATGTATGGTGAATGAATGCGATGATGGTTTAGGCCCCGGGTATGGTTCATTATTGCTGGAACATGTGTCTGTGTGTCAGAAAGGTAGTATGTGGAAGCTCAAAGAAGGTTTTGGGCATGCTGGGTGAGTTTTGACATATAGCTCATTAAGTGAATTTGGAGTTCAAGGGGATCAAATCTAAGAGGAATGGTTCCTTTGAGATGAAACCTCTTTGGAAAAGTTGGTTAAGTTGATTAAGACTTGTGTGAATGGTCTCTGAGTGTCCATTTACCTTCTATGGCAATCGGAGGAGATTTGTGATGAGTTTTGGTCAAAAATTGACCAAATTGGTATCAGGTGTCTAAAATTTCTATACAGAGATAGATTGAAATAAAATTGGTATCCATTGTTAGATTAAGACAAGATTGACTTGTAGGAGTTGAAATCAGATCAATTGGAGGTTGGAGCACAAAGTTATGCGCATCGAAAGTTTGCCCTGGGACTTTGAAATTTACTAGTGTAAAACCAGAAGAAGGCGTCACAGCGCCAGTCCCTTGGTTTTGATAATTCTGAAACCTGAGAGCACCAGCGTTGTGGTAGTATTATAGCGGCCACAGCCCTGCACTCTATCATGGTTGTTCTGGTGTTCTTGAGGTGTCTGGTGGTGTTTTTCCACTGCCCGGATATTTTGGGAGGTAAAATTGAAGTGTTTTGGTTGTGTTGGTTAGTTTTTGAAGAATTTGGTCAAGGTAGAAGGTATATTGGAGTAAGGTGTTACATCCCCTATCCGAATGTGAAAACCAAAGAATGATGTTGGCCTAACGAAAAAAAGAAAACAATTAAATACTTGGTGGTAAAACTTGTTGCTTGAAAGGGTCCGACTCGATTTGATCCGAATTAGTGTCTACCCTAATAAATCCTTCAATTGAAGTGCAATAGGTCCAAAATATCGGATGTATATTGTGAACACTGTATTTTGTTCGAGCACTTTTAAAATGTATATAAGTATAATAATAAAAATAAAAAATAATAATAAAGAAAAATAAATAAAAAATGACAAAAACAAAAAAAAAAGAAAGAAAGGACAAAAAACAAAAAAAAACAAATATTCAACCTTAGGTTGAAATCAACCCAAGGTAAACAAAAAAATAATAAAAAAATGACAAAAGCAAAAAAAAAAAAAAAGAAAAGACAAAAATACAAAAAAAAAAATTCAACCTTGGGCTGAAATCAGCCCAAGGTAATCCTGAGCCCCATTTGGGGGCTCAAGCCCGAAATTACCCTAAGCCCTAATAGAGGTCTCAGGTATGAGAAAGGGGGGAGACTCAGAAGCGTGAGCGGGAGGAGCTGCGGGGAAGCAAAGCAGAGGGGAGATGGAGGAGGCAAGACTAGAAACAGAGGGAGACACGAGGACGAAAATGTAGAAGGAGGTGAACAAGAAAAAGAAGGAGCCATGGGAGAGAGAGGTGTATAAGGAAAAAACAGAGGGAGGCATAGAGGGGGCAAAAAAAAAAGACAGAGGGAGGAGGTATGAGAAGGGGAGCCGTGGGTGAGTGAGATCTGAAGGAGAGGCTGGGACAAGCAAAAACAAAGGGAGCCGCGTGACCGGGTGAGAGTCTGAGAAAGAGAGCTGCGGTGAGGAGGAAAGGGCAAGAGAAATAGAGAGAGCAGCATAAAGGAGACCAGGACAAAAAGAAAGCAGAGGGAGGCCTTAGATCGATGGGAGATTGGTTTGCTCAAGATGGTGAAGAAGGTTTCAGATCTGAATTCCTTTGGAGGTCTTGGTTTGTAGCTTCCCCTCACTGTTTGGTTCCCATGAGTGTTGAAGAACCAACTCAAGACCCTGCACTCGACCTTCATGAACGTAGTCTAATCTCTGCATTATGAGTCCCCTTGTCAAGGTGTTTACCCAGTGAAATGCAACTAGGACAGGTTCGTTATAGAGGATATTGTGAAATTTGGGCCTCCTCTCCAGCTTGGGCTAAAGGCAGGGTCGAAGCTCGAGCTCCTCCTGGCCATTAGTTGTTTGTGCAAAGGGAAGAATAGGGTTGAAGAAAGCTTCAAGAGAGGAAGCAAATAAGGGAAGAGAGGAGGCACCGAAAGGAGGGAGAGCCGAAGAAGTCAAGAGCTGCCAAGAAAAGATGATCACATGACCATGTTCCTTACATCTGATGATTGAATTATGCTATGGCATCTACCCGTTTGGTTTTAGGCTTCTTAAGCGGTCATATGACTTTGTGTTTCTGTGCCTAAGCATTGAGTTGGTCACTTTGTGATTATAGGTAGTTATAATGATGAGAAAGAGTCATACCTCCATGATTCTCCATGCTCAAAAACCAATTTAGTATGCTACATGTTCATGTTCCGATTTATGCCCATAAATGAACCATTTTCCCATGTTCTTTCCATTTAAAGGTTGGGTGTATTTGTTGCACATATCAAATATGTTCTGTGTTCCTAAATTGGACTTTGTAGCCATTGGCTAGCACACTAGAATTTTACTTTAGCTGTTAGATATTTAAGCTCCATTTTGGTGAAGAAAAGATCTATATGGTTTTGGGTTTAGGTGAAAAAGTTCTCTTTTGCTGATATGCATGATATACACGCACCACTTGATTCATAAAACATTCTCACTACATTTAGCTTCTAAATGGAACTTTAGATATCTATAATGGGGTATTGGGACTTTGAATGCGGCATCATAATTTGTCAGTCAAGAATATTGTGCACCATGTTAATTGTTTAAACCTCTTTCAAAAAACTTTTGAACTTGTGTTGATGTTCGTCATGCTTTTGGGCTGTAATTTCATATACAATCTGAATCTTGAGTATTGACATTATGGGAATACCTAAGTTCTTAAATAAAAGAATTCCTCGAGGAGAACACTAATCCCCATTTATTTCCTTTTGAGCATCATGGGAACGTGAATCAAGTTAAGGAGAAATCAAAGTCCTTATCATTAAAGTAAAGGAGTATGGTGAATAAAGTAAAATATCTCTTGAGTACCACGGAGCATGGACCAAGCTTAAAAGTTGAGCTATCATCTTTGAAGTAAAGGAAGAGGAAAGAAAGATACAAGAGTTTGCATCTCCTCATCTTATGGTTGTATTTAAATTATTTGAGTTTGCATATGCACATACACGCATTGATAAATTGTATTTGATTTTATTTTTATTTGTGGTTTTGATTTTTATTTAATCATTGGTTTTTCTTCTCTACTTTAGAGTTTGCCTCAAGAGACTAAGTCTCCGTGTGTCTATAGAACGTCAGTTAATTGTACTATGAGTGAAGAATTGTCATGGTATAAATGTTGGCTAAATCTTAATTTTTAATATTTCTGAATACCAATGTTTTTTTTCTTTATTAAAAGTAAAAATAAATGATTCATTGAAAGCCCTCTATTTTAAATTTTTATTTTTACCTTTATACTCCGAGTGGTAACACCGTGGGCATTTAAGTGTTAATTAGCGAGCTGTGAGTGATAAAACCACCACAGATCCTAATTGATTCTTTTTCTAAAATAAATAAATAAATAAATAAAAATAAAAAAATAAATAATATATATACATATATATATAAGTCATATTTTTAAATTACTTTTATTACTTTTTTTTTTTTTATAAAAATGTGTTACCATCATCATATTTATTTTTATAATTTAATATAAGGAAATAAAAATGATTTATGTAAAATTTATTTTTTCCAATTTTATCCCTTAAACCTTTTACTTTTCTATCCCGAGTGTTAACATTGTAGGTATTTAGGTATTGATCAGCAACTTGTGAGTGATGAAGTTGCCATATATACTGATTATTTCTCTTTAAAAATACATGTGATAATCATATTTTTAATAAATAAATGTGTTGAGAAGGTCTTATTTATGTCATAATAAAAAAAATAAAAAATAATTTATTCAAAATTATTAGTTTCCATTCAAACATTTTTTATTCTTTACGCCTATCCATCACGAGTGACACCACCATGAATATTTAGGTATTAATGAGCAGATTGTGAGTGATAAGGTTACCACATGAGTTAATTGATTTTATTTTGTAAAAATAAAATTCTTTTCAAATTTTCCTTTTCAAATTAAAAATAAAATACTCAAAATCACATATAATCATATCTTCTAAATTGAGTAAAAACATATATTCTTTTTTTAGGAATTGATTTTTTAAAAAAATGAAAAATGAAAAAAATGAGTGATAAGAGAAGGTAATCGAAATTAATCTATCTTTTACAAATTAAAACACACCAACCAATTTTGAAAATTGTTTTCTTTGTAGAAAGATAAATTATTTTTATAAACTTCTCTTTTAAAAAAATACATAATAAAAAAAATCAACCCAGTGACATACATTTCTAGTCCGAACTACGTCGACTTTGATCCTTGTCATAGGGTACGTAGGCCCCAGACTTTAATTCTAAGTCAAGTCCGCCCTTGTAAATAAATAATATTTTTCTCTTATTTTTCCAACTTCTCATATTTTCATTTTATTTTTTATTTTTATTTTTATATTTTTTTCTTATTTTTATATATTTATTTTTGCATGTGAATGATTAAAGGGCAATCAAAATAACTTTTTTTTAAAAAGTCATAAAAATCGCAGGATCAACTTAAGGTAATCGTTCTTATGAATAAGTGTTGTGGGGTACCTAACATCTTTCCCACTTTCAATTGTACTCTCAAACTCAACTTTAATTCGCAGACCATCCTTTTTCTTTTTATCTGATTTTCCAAAATTTTCCTTTAAAATTTTGGTGACGACTCCTTCGAAATTAACCTCCATCGTGAAGGCCGGTTTCTATCCCTTTTTTTTCATTTTTCACGCTATTCGCGTCGCATTTTCAGGTGCGACATATATGTCAAAAGAAAAAAAGAAATGTCAAAAGAAAAAAAGAAAAAAAGAAAAAAGAAAACCATGAAGTATGAACCACCGCACCACATTGGCTTGTCCGCCAAACTTTCCTCAATTATTGTTGTTGCTTCACAGCTGCTGAATTTAGATTAGGATAGAATGGTAACGTAATGAAATGGGATAATATATCATTCGAGAGTAAGACAATGATTTGTTTAAAAGAAAAATAAAGAACACAGAAATCTACAAAGGAAAGTGGGTGTGAGTGAGAATAAGGAAAGAAAGAGAAGAGTCACATAGACATGCACAATTGAGACACACGCAGAGGAGAAACAGTTTGTTCGCTACCAATCTAGTCATCAGGGCTACTAAACAACAGTGTCTTTGGAAAAGGAAAAGGGAAAAGAAACAAAGAAAGAAGGAAAGGAGGAAAGGAAAAGCTAATGAATACGAGCTGGGAGTTTTAGAATTGCCTCACACTCAATCGATATACTCATGAACTTGCCCAGTGTGTGATGAATCTTTTCAGAGAATTTCTGCGAGATTCTATTGTATCTGGAGTGGATCACAGAAAGTGAGAGTAACAAGACAAGACAAAACATGAATGCGATGGTAGTAGTACCTACTGATGATCAAGGAGTAAGTGGGCATTTGCACATGAGTGGAGCTGTTGGGGTTAATATTATTGCTGTTGCTGCTATTGGCGCTCGCGACGCTTGCAAGCAGGAACCGAAGTGCTCTTGATATGGGTTTGGCAGTCTTAACAACAACAATAATAATGGGCCTGCTTGATTCTGGTTCTAAAATCAGTTTTTCTGTTTTTAGAAACAGAAAATTTAGAAAATTTGATTAGTAAATTTATTTTTTATAAATTATTTTAAAAAACAGAAAAATAAAAGAGTAGAAAACTTAGAACAACTTTAAGATGTTTTGTAATTTTTGTTCTAGAAAATATAAGGAAATATGAGAAACATCCACCTCATTAATGGTAAAGTTATAAATTTTAAATAATTTTTCTATCACTCATTAATTATGATTTTGAGAATAATTACTTAAATAAACTTTTTTTATTTTTAAAACTTATTTTTAAAAATAATTTTATAAAATTATTTTTAAAATTATAAAATAAAAAATATTATTAGCCAGACCCAATATTTTTCCTCATCAGAGGCGAAAACACCATTCGAGAAAAAGCTTTTGTCGTCATTCGTCTGCTAATCACTTTAACCATTGGATAATGTCTGCGTCCCAAAAAAGCTCATGTACTATTCTGCTGAACAAGCTACCCCACCAATGCATAATGTATTAAAGTGTGTCAGGTAGATTCTGGATTGTATTATAGTGTCCCTTTCATCCTCAGCTTTTGACTTTCATGCTATGCTATGTTATTAAAATCGAACCGGATCAGTCGATTTATCCGATCAAATTGGGAACTAGTATCTGGTCAGGTCCAGTTATAGTTCAAGACCAGCACTGTTCAGAATCGATGAGAATCGGTCAAGAATCGATAAAACCGGTCTTGAACCGGTAGAATCGGTTCTGAACCGGTCCTAAACTGGTTTGAACCGATTTTGAAGTATTTTTTTTTTCAAATTTTTTTAAAAAATTCTTTTTAATTTTTAAGATAAGATAATATTATTTTTAGTACAAAATATGTTTTTTTTATATATTATAATATTATATAAGCATTATTATGATATATAACTATTAAAAATTATATATTTATTTAATAAAAAATAAATAATAAATTATTAACTTACTATTTTAAATTTAAAATATGATTATCGATGAATATTAGTTATTTAAATTAAAATATTGAGTTATGAAACTCAATAATAATTTATTTATGATAAATAATAGATTGATAATTCAATATTATTTAGTTTGAGACTTTAATTAAGTTATAAAATTTATTTAAACTTATATTATTTATTTTAAATATATTATTTTAATCACTACTGGTTCGACCCCGATACGGTTCGACTTCGATCGAACCATTGAACCTTGAATCAGTGATTTATCCGATTCAATATCGAGTCTGGTTCTGCGTTTCATGTGAACCAAGTATCTATTTGCTTTCACCATTGCTTTCCCGTGATGCTTTGTTCCTGATGAGGCTACAGACACCCTAACTCCATCTTGTATGACGATATTTCTAGGCTCCGACGTCTTTTCCCAAGTTTTTTCACTTCAAACAATGCAAAATCATCCAAGTAAAATGGAATATAAATATTCACAAACAATATATGATCTTCACCATCCTTAGGATATAATGCATGATATATATATATATATATGTTACATCCATTTATTTGCAAGATCATTGAGGATATTTGAAATTAAATTAATATATAAAAAATTGAATTATATTTTATAAGTTATAGAAACTTAATTATGTATTTTTCTCCTGTGTAGTTAAGTTATTCGGACTCAGGTAATAATTTTACTATTTATTTGTTCAGTACATGTAATCATTTCACTGGTTATTTGTTCAGTACAATAGTCTAGCAACATACATTTGTGGGTACTCTTCTTCCTTTCTCTTACGAAAGGTATATGATCTTCAGGACACACGAGGTGTCTCTGTACATAAAGAATTATTCACCAACTCCCCCTTACTAAACAAAAAGAAAAGAAAACAACAACAAATACTGCATTAGAAAAAATTTGTTCATGACCAAAAACCAAAATAAAAGCCACAACAAATATTATTCTTCCAAGAATCCACGTTTTAAAAATGATAAAAAAAAGGAAGTACTTTGACCTTTTTTCCATCGATTTTTTTAATAGTTTAAGCATTTCTGGCTGCTAACTAAATTATAAGATAAGAGTTCACTAAAAAATGGCTTTTTTGCCAAAATACAATAAATATAAAAATAAATTCTTGATATGCTATAAGTTTCAAATTATTAACCAAAATGTTTTAACTTGTGGACGTGAGTGTCTACCAGGTCAAGATTCGTATTTTTTAAAAAATTTTCTAAAGAACTCGGTTCGGTTTATACAGAGATTTTATTGTCAGAGAAGCCAAGATTTGTATCTTGGTTTGGTTTAATTGACACCGAGAATATTTTTTTCAAAATCAAGTGAATTTGGTGATGTGACTTCACTAAGTATTTCTCAGATTAAAAATAATTGATTGGCACAACACCAACACTAAACATAGCTGCATTCCAAATAAATATCTAGGAAAAGGACAGTTTAACAAAAATATTTTTTAATTAAGACTCAATTTGAAAATTTTTAAGTTTTATAAATTGAATTTTCAACTCAAGCAAATTAAAGTTTCAATTGGTACTATTTATTTGAAAATATTTTTTATTATAGATCCTCAACTGACTTTTTCCCTATTAGCTCATTTGGTTCAAGTACCAGAAAGTTATGTGATGTAATATGAATGGTATGAGGGGAAGTAATAGGATGATGATTACATAGGAATTTATTTGGTATAATATAAAAGAATGATATGATGATGTTTATTTTTATAAAGAAAAAAATACAAATAAGAATCAAATGACATTTTTGCCCCTAGCCTAGGAAAAAAAAAAAACCCCTTCCTCCCATTGTTGTCGTCGGTGGTGAGTCAAGGGATGCGAACGAAGGAAGCAAACGAAGATGCCAATGAAGCTGGAAGAGGAATTGAATAGGCAAACGCCATCGCATGGAGAAGATGGAAGGTGGTTGATGCCAACGAAGCTAGAGGCAAAATCAACGACAACGATGGTGATGAGGGAGGAGACCGCCAACAATGGAAAAGGTTGATGGAGTTGGAGAGAGAGAAGAAAGCCAAAGGAAAAGGTAGGAATATTTGTGGAAATGGCATTAAGTAAGGACATGTATAGGTTCTCACACAAGATTTTGGAGGTAAAGATGATCTCCTTAATTTAGGTGATCTTTATCACCCATGTGATGAGGTAATGTACAACCAAACAACTTAAAGCATTGTGATGTAATTCTCTTCACTACCCATACTCTTTATGTAAATGAACCAAACATGCTATTAAGTGTTTGTTCCGTTGAGCACAGGTAAAGCTTATGAAAGTATAGTTGCACACCTTTCTTGTTCTTGCCTCCAGCCTGCCTTTGCTTTGGGCTGTGAGTTCTATACATATTGACCATTAATGGTATTCCCCCTTTTTTCCCAAAAAAACAAAACAAGTATAGTTGCACTTGCATACCATTGAAAAAAGGCGCTGCGATTTTTCACATCATTTTTTTAATTGTAGTGTGAAATAATATTTCTTTTCATTCATATTATGAAGTATCTAAAAAATTTTTTTTAACCATAATATAAGGTGATATATACTAATTTATCTTTTTTATCCCTAATTTATTTAATAACTAATTTTATAATTTCTATGTGAGTAATGAAAAGAAATGAAATGAATTAGGATAAAAATAATATTTTTGACTCTTTTTTTATAAGTGTAAGGTTATAATAAAATTTCCTTAAAATACGTAATATTATTGAAAACGCCTTATATTTATTGAATTAGGAGTTTTGATGATTCCAAACCAACATCCAAGAGCTTGGATTCAAGATATCAAAAGAGATCAAAGTGCTTCAAGTGAAGAATTTGAAGAGTATTTGCTGCTAGATCTTTTGTAGAATCTTTTGTTTTTAGTTATGATTGGGTAAAAGATTTTGATTTGAGAAAAAGATGTTTTCAAACCTTGATTTTGTGTTAAATCTTAACTTATTTGAAAAACACCCACAAACAGACGAAGTTTGAAAGTTTAAACTTAACTGTCAAGTTGGAAATTCGAACTTTGCTTTAGGAAATTCGAATTTCGAGTTAAAACTGAATAAGTCTGAAGAGATGGCTCTCTGTCAGACGAATTTTGGTTGTTCAAAATTTGAATTTTCATATAAGTCTGAAAGGAGCTTCTTAAAAACAGACGAACTTTGAGTGTTCAAAATTCGAATTTCAGACAAAACACAACTTGAGAAAATGGAAGAAATTCGTCTGAAACAATGTTAAAGTTCATCTGAAATCAAGATGAAACTGAGTTTGAAAAATGCTCTCTGACAGACGAACTTTGACTTTCCAACATTCGAATTTTCATATAAGTCTGAAAGGAGCTTCTTTAAAAACAGACGAACTTTGAGTGTTCAAAATTCGAATTTCAGACAAATCACAACTTATGAAAATGGAAGAAATTCGTCTGAAACAATGTTAAAGTTCATCTGAGATTAAGAATAATTTAAGTTTCAAAACTGCCTTCTGTCAGATGAACTTTGAACATTAAAATTCGAATTTCAGTAGCTATGTTTTTAAGTCTGTTGAAGTGAAACACTGACATACGAAAGACAAGTCTTGTAACATTCGAATGTTGAAGCTAGTTTGAAAAGAGTCTCTATGACAGACGAATTTCACCCTTTCAAAATTCGAATTTCGAAGAAAGTGATCTACTGTGCCTCTTTGAACGTTCAATGGACAGACGAATTTTGGGCTTCCAAAATTTGAATTTCGAAGGTACTGTAGAAAATTGAAAACACTGTTCACACTTAACCGAAAAACTTTCTTCTTGAAAATTCGTATGTCACATTGTGAGAATGTTTTGTAAGTTTCAAAATTCGAATTTCACTTCATGAACAGACGAACTTTGTGCTGTAACGTTGAAAGCATTAACCTTCGGTTCCTTCGAAATTCGTCTGTTGACCAACCAAAATTCGAATTTCAGTATGTCAGAAGCATTAAATGCGGTTGGTTAACGGATAGTTTTTCAGAGTAACCGTTGGATAACTTTCCCAACGGATAGATTTTGTCTCTAACATACATTTAAGACCTAAAACTATAAATATAACATCATTTGAAGTTGTGGGTAACGAATCTAACTTGTATATACCGAATTTCTGTCAAAACTTCCTCTCAAGAGCTTTTACCCTGTAGCTTCAATATCTGTACTTTAACCTTCATATCTACTTTATTCAAGAGAGTTATATCATTGTAAATAATCTACTCTTCATCTGGAAGATAGATTTACTTGTGAGGGGAAATCACAAGGGGATTGGGAAGCACATTGTATAAGTGCTTAGAGAGAGTGAGAAAGCTCCAGAAACAGAGCATACTCGTGTACTGTGGCATTAGCAAGAAGCCCGTTGAATTCTTGCTGTATAGTGGATAAATCTCAAGTGTTGTCTTGGGGACTGGACGTAGGTCAAGTGGATAGACCGAACCAGGATAAATTACTGAGTCTTCTATTCCCTATCTTTACTTTTTAGTTTACTCTGTTTTATAAGTTGCTTCCTTTAAACTGTGCTACCTTCACTTATCTCACTTTGTGCAGAAAAATTGCAATCTTCCCAATTCACCCCCCTCTTGGGAAGTCAGCCTTGCTAACAATATTGATTGAATAGAGTAATTTTTTTTTTTTTATTATTATTATTATTATTATTATTATTATTATTATTATTATTATCATCATCATCATAAATTATAAATAAAAATAACACAAATGGAGTTTAGTGACTTTTATTATTTCATTTTATACTATAGATTAAAGTATATTTTAATTAAAATTAATTTATATATATATCTATCTAATTTTATAGTTTGATTATCTAAATTGTTTAGATTTGATTTTTATCCATTTATCAGATTGCATTTTTTTATTTCAATAAAAAAGCAGAGAACATGAGATTAAGCAATTAAAAACTCGTTTGGTTTAATTAATAGAAGGTAAGTAATGTAATATAATGTTGTGTAATATAAAGATAATTACATGTGGTTTGTTTGATTTGATATTTTAGGTGTGAGAAATAAATTTATTTTTTTATTTAATTAAACATAGATAATTAGGAAAAATCTAAAATACCCTCAAAAGTAGTGATGCTCAATAGTGGTGGCATTAGGCTAGCAATCTGTAGTGGTGACAACCAGTGGCTACCAGTGGCCAGTGGTGGCAGCAATTTGTTTGGTTTCATTTCAATTAATTGGGATAATAATAATGATTTTTTATGCATATAAGATTGGTGACAACAAGTTAAAAGGAGATCAACATATGATACAAAAAGTTATTATGCATGCGGTGGACAATTTTTTCTTGTGAAAGAAAATCTTTTTTCTTTAATTGTTATAAAAAATTAACATTATTAATTGAAATATAATAATTACTAATTAATTCATTTATAATATTTTATGAATTAAAACTAAATTTTTATTATTTACCAATTTTAAAAATTACTTATTTACGTAATGGTGCATGGCTCAATGATGGAGTGAATTTAAATATTTTACGATTATTTCCTTTGGCTCCTAGAACCACTACCACAATGTATTTGCTTAGTTCTAATAGATGAAAGTTCTTTGCATTTTGAAAAATTGTGGCAAAGGACCAAAACACTCACATTATTTGATAAGATGTCAATTTATATTTGCTATCTGAGAATTAATTCCTCTAGCTGGCTTGACAAATTTGTTTGTTTGCCTTGAGTGAAACTAGGTTTCATGATAAAGAACCAACACATTGATTATTTATCAAACAATTCTAATCTTAATTGCTTATTATTAATCATGATTTGTTACTTTATTATTAATTAATAATGACAATTAATAATTGAAAATTTTCTTTAAGATATTTTTAGTATTTAATTAATAATGTTAATTTCTAATTATGTTTGTTCATTCTTTTTCTATCAAAAATGATTAATTAATCATTACTTAATCATCTCTTTTTTTTTATCATTATCTAATAATTATCAAAATTGATTAATCATTACTTAATTATTAATTATTATATGATCTTTTATAACCTTTTCCAATCATAAAGGTCTGCCAAGGGATTGAAAAATTTTAATGCAAATTAGATTGGTTAAAATTGTTTTTAATTATTTTATTAAAAAATAATTAACTCAAATTGGTTTCCTCCAAACCGAGATTATTTGTAGTATATTGGTAAAATGTTTAGCTTTTGTAGCATATTGGTATTAAGTTTCTATTTCTGAAGCGTTATGGTCAATTTTCCCCAAAAAAAGTTATAAGAGTAAAGTTTTTTTTTTCAGCACCAAGAATATACTTAACTCCATTGAATCTGTCATTAAGCTAGTTGAGACATCGGTTTAAGACCTAGGAATGGACTATGGCCTAATTGTGATTAAATCAGTCATGCTTAAATGATCATTTAAATTATATATTAACTATTTTAAAAAGGAATATAAAAATAATAACAAAAATGTATAAAAATTGATTTCAAATAAAAACAGTAAAAATAAAAAAAATAAATTGAGTAAATATAAGAACGGGAAAACATAATTTAAAAAGATGAATAAATGTTTTATAATTTAAAAATAAAGTAATTATGAGACATAAGATATAACACCTTACCTCCAAAACACCTCCAAACTTGACCACAAACTTCAAAATCCAATCAAACGCAACCCAAAACTTTAGAAATGGGGAAACGAACCAAACAACACTAAAAACTGGACTGGGACCATGACTGCTACAGTACCATCGCGGCTCCAGACCTCCTTTATCTCACCATACTACTGGACTTCGCGGCACTGCGGCCTACTTCCTAGCGCCACGGTGCCCCATGCTGGTTTTCTATACTAACAACTTCATCCACCGAAGCGAACTTCTGACACGTATAACTTTATGCTCTGACCTCAATTGACTTGATTCTAACTCTTACAAGTCAATCTAGTCCCAATCTATCCATATACACCAATTTCACCTCAATTCAACTCCGTATGAAGATTCTGGACCCTTAATATCATTTTGACCACTTATTGACTAAGACTCACTACCAATAATCTCCAATTGCCACCAAAGGCAAATGGTAACTCAAAGACCATTCATACAGGTCCCAAAACCCCCAAATCAACTTGTCCAAAGAGGTTTCACCTCTAAGGAACCCTTCCTCTGAGATTTGAACCCCATTTGGCAAAACAGGCTACAGGCCTTAAAACATACCATCAAGGCCCAAATCCACTCTGGGCTCACAAATACCACCATACTGACTTCCCAACATCCAAAACCATGTAAACACTACAATACAACATACACATCACATACAACACAATTTCACATACATAACCATACGTACATCTATCCATAACAATCCTTATCCATGTCATACATTCATTACAAAACCTTTTATCCTACTTGACACAAAATACATTATTCAAATTACACACAAACTACATAGACCTAGTATTTTTACATCCGATGCTACTCCCTTGGCTTCTCAGGACTAGTGCCAGAACTGTCACCTAAAAGGTTAGTTCATGGGAGAGGGGTGTGAGACAATATCTCAGTAACTGGAAACAACCACACACATACACACATACATATATATACATATATCTCATACAATCCATGAATGCAATGTGAAATGAATGGAATGCATATCTCTATCACACACAGTTAGAACCACGGGCTATCTTCATAATAGGATATTTCATATAGGTAATTTCCTTCCAATAGTCAGTGAAGACTGATTCTGGGACATCATGTAATGTCCAGCAGCTATTCGGGATTGACAATTATCCCCACAAACCAACACAAGTCATTTTAGTGTGCTTTGTCCTCACTCACACATCTCCTTCCCAGGAGGTCACCAATCCTAGAATTGCTCCAAGTTAAGCATACTTAACTAAGAAGTTCTTAAGAGATAGGCCACCGAAAAGATATGTGTACCTTATTGGCATAGGTAGTACCTATCAATTCCTTTTAGCTATCCTTAACCATATAGTCCCATACATATACAGTATCTGGATTCCTCTCATTCCGGAATACATTCAATTCATTCATATGCCGCTCCCACTTAGAAGCCTGGCAGGAGCTGCTCCTTGTCCATGCCTCATCACTTTTATATCACGCTCCCTTTCTTGCACCGACAATCACTCCCGGCCCTTATCAGCGCCCGGATATCACACAAAGCTATCACTTGAGATTTTCCACTATATCCTACAGGTTTGATCCGGGCATCTGTGAAGCCTAAATATATCCCACAAGTTTTAGTAGGCACTTGTGAAACCACTCTCCCCACACCCTTACAAGATGTGTAAATCCCTTAGTGTTTTCCCACACTAAGATTCTACCCAGAATATGTAGAATGAAATGTTTATAGAATGAAAACTCTCTTGAAGAGTAGATAATACATTGAAAGCTTACTCTATTGAGGTGGGTTTTTCAGACAATGATGAGATAGAAAGATTTTATGAATTATTGCAGCATTTTTGCATAAACTCTCTTAAGATTGTTAGCCATAAGTTCAAATGATATTTTATTTATAGATTTGTGGTGTAACTAGACATTAGATACAAGATCTATTCGTTAGAGATATTACCCAGCGGTTACTTTGCAAAACTATATGTTCACCAATGGCATTTAATGTGTTTGAATCCAAAGTTTGAATTTTGGGGTTTCAATAGACGAATTTTCCAGAGACCATAAGTTAAAGACTTTAACGTTGAACTTCGAAGTTTGTTGTTCAAAGTAAAATTCAAATTTTGATATTTCAAAATATTTCTCATATTAGAACATACAAATTTTCAAGTTTAATGTTCTTCTGAAAAGCATGAATAGTTATTCCATATTGCTACAGTACATTTGAAATTTGAATTTTGGTGTCCAAAATTTGTCTATCAGTGAGCAACTCAAGATGGCACAAGTTCTTCCCTTCGAAATTTGAATTTTGGAAGCCCAAGAAGAGGAAGGATAAAATAGGAAAAAATTCAAGGAAAATCGGTAAGTGCCCAACTTGAGATCTCTAGGTGTATTGCTATGGTTTCATGCTTGTATGACCTAATTTTTGTAAAGTTCTTTCATTCCCCAACCATTGTAAATTTCGTTCAAGACATGGTTTGAGATAGGAATGATGTTTTAAAACCATAAAAGCATGAGAAAGCGTGAGGTTTTGTAAAACAAAGCAAGTATTGTATGATTTGAAACAAATTTATGGAAAAACCAATTTTCTTCCTAGGACCAGAATTTTGGTCAGTGTAGAAGGTCATCTTAAAGTGGGAATTCATTGCTTTGATGCCAAAAATTGGATTCCCCATTGCCAAAAACCTTAAGACCAAGTATATGCTTCATGATATAGGCTAAGATAAATAAATTAGACAATTAAGGGTTTCTAGGGTTTCATGTGAGTTCCATGTATAATGACATGGAATTAGTGGATTGATCAATTGTTTAATGATGTTTAGAGACTTGAGGAAGCTTAGGAAAACAAGTGGAATCATTGGTTTCAAGTGAAAGATTAAGTGGTACTTCAAGAGCTAGTAAAGTCCATTTATTGCTTTATGTGATTTCACTATGTTTATATGATATCTTTATGATGAATTTGACCTGCACATTGTATATTGTATTTTCTTTCATTGGTTTGGATAAAATAGAAGGGGTTTCAATCCCTAAAATGTCCATTTTCTAAGTCATTATGCTGCCAAAATTTTTATGACTAATGTGGTACTTTGATGTTCAAATGTGATTTAATGTGATTTATTTTATGAATTAAATGTCATAATGCATTGAATGTGACTTTCTACTCAATTGCTTCCCCTCAAGCATCCCATGATATAGGTTCAAGAGATGACAAGGCCACCAAATAGACAAAGGGTAAGGAGAAGACTATTGATAATTAGTTTAGCTATTGCCTTTACTATTAGTTTATTTGTAATTTTGTATAAATTCTTATGTGAATTTGTAAAACTATGCATTGCTACCACTATGTTACTTTAAGTCTTTTAAAATGTCTTGACAATGGCATGAGCAAGTTGGAACAATGTATGGCATGTGTGCAAGTATTTTGCAAAGTATGGTAGAAATTGACTTATATGCGCACCTGTGAGTAAAGTGGTTGTTGTTCATTAGAAATGTAAAATAACATATAAGTGTTATATATTTTTAAAAACTAGACAGATGTGGCTTTCCAACAAGCAAAGATCACCTGATTTGGATGTTTGTACGAATTGCTATAAATTTTTGAAGTTATGCCGAAAACCTAGAACTTGAATTGTGACTATATGAATAGTAGTACTTTGAGTAATAAATAGTGCAAATTGGTGCAGACAAAGGTAAGTTTTATATTTTTTTCCCTGTAGAGCATGTTTCAAGCTTTATGTAGATACTTGAATCACAACAATAGAATTTGTCTGGAAATAGTTACAATTTTTCAAAATTCATCCAGAAAACTTTGGAGCCAAATAAACAGTAACACAATTTTTTTTATTTAATCAAATTTGGTTCCTATGATGATTCAAGCTTCTCACTAGTCAATTAGACAATAAATATGCTAGAATACATGGGGAAATGTATTTTAAAGGAAGGTATTACACATAATCCCTCTAAAACTCACACCTAAGCCTTAATAACATCAAACCACACTTCATTGATCCATTTACAGCCATTTTAATCAATAGAATCTCGACCTAACAAAACCCTCAAGCTTGAACCCAAAAATCAGAGAGAAAAGAGAGGAGAGTAGCCAAGATTCATTACCAACAAAGATTGAAGCTCCTTAAAGCCATAAATCACCCCCGAAGGTCGAAGAACCAATATCCTAGTAGAGCACCTCCATTTCTACCTCATTCCCTTTTGCTTCTATGAACTAAAACTTGTTTGATTTAAACAAATTTTGTGACTCTTGCCGTGGTGTGAATGCTCTTGGCCCAGAATTTGAATTCTCACGAGTGTCTCACCGTAGTGGTTCTGTACCTTACCACGACATCACCCTTCTCTGTTTTCATTATCAAATTTTGTCCTGTTTAGATCCTTTTTTTGGTCATGGTTCCTCTGGTGCTGCACAATATACAAGGCAACTTCTTATTAGCTCAAAGTTAAGTCCAGAACAATAGTTAGAGGGTTATTACATTCTCCCTTCCTCATAAAAATTTCATCCTTGAAATTTCAAACACTTGCCTCAAGCAGCTTACACCATGGGAAAGAAACAAAAAAGTTACTATGTGAATGGGTAACAAATTTAAGGCTTCTAGACGGATATGCATCAAATCTTTCTAAGTGTGTTAACATTCAAGCTCTTCAAATATTTAGGATGAAAAGTCATGATTTTCATGTGTTCATGGAGAAGTTGTTATCAATTGCATTGTGGGACCTAATACCCAAGCCAATTTGGAATACCATAACTAAAGTTAGCATATTTTTTAGAGATTTGTGTTCAACTACATTGTGAGTAGAGCAAATGCAAAGACTAACAAAGAATATTGTTGTAACACTTTGCAAATTAGAGAAAATATTTCCTCCTGGGTTCTTTGATTTTATTTACCAATCCATCTTCCATATGATGTAAAGATTGGTGGTCTAGTACAATATCAGTGGATGTATCCATTTGAGAGGTAAGATGTTCAAATTCTTTATATTAAAAGTATGTAAATGAATAATTAGGTTACAATCTATTATAAATAACTTGTAAAATGTATTTATGTAGGATTTTACATGACTTGAAAAAGATGGTTAAGAATAAAGCTCGTGTGGAGGGGTCAATTTGTGAAGCATACTAATGCAAGAAATTTCAAACTTTGGTTTATACTATTTTCCTCATCGCATTGAAACCAAGTTAAACAAGTTCATATTATTTTTTTCGTCACATTGAAACCAAGTTAAACAAAGTAGGTAGAAATGATGATGGTGGTAAGGATGATGCGCTAAATGGATGCTTCTCAATATTCACTCATCTAGGTCGTGGTAGTGGGAAGATGCGTAAGAGATTTTTAAGTGATAAAGAGTTCAATATGACTATAATTTATGTGCTTCTAAAATTGTGTTGAGATTGAGCCATTTGTGGAGTAAGTACAAAAATGACTTGTCTTATAAAAATGTTTTGGTATATTTAATTTATAAAAGGTATTTCTCTAAAAATATAGGATTTTTGAAGGTGAGTTGGTGGCAATGAACCCTAATATAACTGAGGAAGATATTGAGAGCAAGATAAACAATGAGTTTGCAGCTTGGTTAAAAGAATATGTTAGTTTCAAACTCTCCCTATTGATAACACTAAGCTTTTATTTCTTATATTAGATATGAATTATTTAACATTTTTTAATCTCACTAACTTTTAATAGGTATTTGATCCAAAAAATGATATACTTGATAGTTGAGTGAAGTACTTAGCTTCTGGTCCTCTTCAAGAAGTGCAAACATGGCCTCAATATAATGTCAATGGTTATAGTTTCCATACAATTGCATATGGCTCAAATAAAACAATCATGAATAGTGGTGTTTGCATTAAAGGAAAGTATTATAGTGATTTTGAGAATGACTACTATGGGTTGTTAAATGATATAATAGAATTAGAATATCATAACCCAAGTCTGAAAAGAATAATTCTTGTGTTATTTAGGTGTGACTGGTTTGATTCTACTATTAATAGGGGATGGAAGGTTCATAATGATATGGTTTAGTTGATATTAATCACAAAGGAAGGTTTTCGAAGTATAAACATTTCATATTAGCTGAACAATCTCAATGAGTCTATTTTGTTGAATATGCTAGTAGAAGAAAGGAAAGAGTTGATTGGTGAGTTGTGTATATAATAAACGCTAGAAGTGTGATTGATTCACCAAATTTGGCTTATCAAGATGATGAAGTCTTTAGCATGATTGAACCAGATGTAAATTATGGAATTCATAATTTGAGTGGACAAGAAGAACAAAATGAAGAGGAACGTATAGTAGATCAAGAAGACCTTAATTATGAAATAATTGATGATCAAGATGAACAAGAAAATATGGATGGTGAAGACACCAAAGAATCTAAATTTGAGTCACAAGAGGAAGATAGTGAAGAGGAGAATGATGAAAATATCCATTATGATGATAATGAAGAAGATGGAGAATCAGATTGATGAAGCATATTTCTTGATAAGATTTAGTAAGCTTATTAGTGTTATTATTTCACCAACATCTATTTTGATATCATTTTTACACTATTATGTTGTCCCACATATTATATTAATATTAACATGATAACTTCTAATTTTGTTTGGATGTTGCTAAAATAAATTTTAAACTTTATCTATAACTGTGCCTAAAGGAAGAGGTCGAAGAGGAATACAGGGGAGTAGAGGGAGTAGCAATTGTGGAAAGGTAGCATAACTTCTAGCCTATTGCAATGTCCAAATACTTCAAAAGAAGTTCCTAACACATATGCTAAAAGTGTTCGACCACACCTATGCATAGCTGGAAAGGGGGATTCAAATGTTTATATAAATGTCAAACTTTGGTTTAGAATTGTTCTTTAAATTTTTAACTAAAACATTTATCTTTCAGGTTCATCCCACATTATGCATTAGCCATATCTCCAAGATATTCAAGAAGTCATTTACAAGTAGATGACCCTCTTAGAAAAAAGTCCCAGGCCAAGTTAGAGACTCATAGTTTGAACAATTATATGTATGTTAAGATAAACTTTTTTGTTCTTATTTTTCACTTGAAACAATGATAATAACAACTAAATGTGTTCACTTTTAACTATTTTATTGCAGAAATTATACCATTGGGGAGAAAATGAAAGAGAGACTATTAGATATGCCTTTGAGAAGATTGGCTCTAGACGACTAAATGACATGTTTAGTAAAGAAAGAGCGAATTTGAAACTGAAGGAAGCTTATGTTCTTGATTGGATCATTGTAGTCCATTGGTCGCAACTTGTAACATGTTGGAAAAGCCCAAAGTCCAAAGACATTTGAGAAATCAATTCTAGAAATAGATTATCAAATCCTTCTTTACATACAGTTGGATCAATTCCCATCCATGAAAGTGCTACCAAATTGGTAAGTCTCAAGTTATTAAGTTGTAAAACATATATCTTATTTGTATCATTAATATCTTGATGCTAAATTCATGTCAATGATTACTATTTTTCAAGAAAAGTAGACTGGAAAGAAACCTATGCTATCATAGGTGTATTTGACAACACACAAGAGAAAGAAATATATGCAATGGGTTGATGGAAAATGCAAAAACCAATATGCAAGTTCTTGCTGTATTTTAGTTGAGCTACTACTAAATTAGAGCCATAACATGCCTTGATTTAGTTAAATTCTAGTTTTTTGGATGTTACTCATGAAAATTGTAAGTCCTACTAATTGTGTATAAGCCTTGCTTTTTAGGGAGTTGCATAGCTATCTCATTTCGTTATTTTAACCTAAGAATTGTGTTGGGTTAAATTTTCTATATCTTTTCTGGTTCTTCTTATTGTTTTGGGAAATGCATTGGTAGTATGATATACAAGAAATAAAATTGTGAAGTCAATGAGTTTAAAGCTATAATTGGTTACTTTTGGGAGTGTTGGGTTTACGCCATGATTTGTGTTAGGTTTCTTCTAACTTGCAATTCTGAACCTATGGCATCACAATTTTGATGAACAAGTTGGAAAAAAAATAATTGGAAGTGTTGGGTTTTTGCCATGATTAATTTTGCATGTGAATTTCTTCTTTATTGATCAATAATTGCATAAGAACTGGTTTAACCTCAAAAACCTATTCATTTGGCCTTGGTTTTGTTGTAGAAAATTGCTTTTGTGGCATAAATTCTGTTTTGTCTCAAATCAATGACTATTTGGCTTTGGTTTTGCATGAGAAAGTTGCTTTGCTATTGTAAATGGATACTATTTTGAGCTTAAAGAAAAGACCATTTGATTTTGGTGTTGTATAAGTAATGAAGAATTCGGGAAAGTATAATCTGTTTTGTTAAACTACTTTTAGCAAAAAAGTGCAAATATTTTGTCAATTTGTATTGTCATAATGGGCTGAAAAATGCATCATTTATTCATACTATCATGACTTTCTAAAAGTGTCAATTGCTTTACATTGTGTACTTTGCTAGACTTGGAATTGTGGTTCCTTGTCAATGAGAGTTTGCAAGTGTGTGTGTGTGTGAGTAGGGAAAAAGTTGCCTCCTACTCAATCTTGTGTGACAACATCTAAAAGTTAATACGTAGTATATCCCTCTAAAGAAATCATGAACTAAAACCCTAGCCAAGTCTAGATTCTCACTCCTTCCCTAAATTTTGTCCAATATTCGATTTACCTAAGTAGAACTTAGATCTAGAACTTGATCTTAGGATATTACAAAAATTTTGTGGCATATATGAACATTTTGGTATCTTTGTGATTGGTATGAGAAAATAATATATCTTTATAATTTATCTTAGATATCATTTTTAGAAGTTAACTATTGTTTCAATGCCAAATATGGTTGTAGTGTTATAGCATGGAAGCAAATTTGACAAAAGCATACACCTTATGATATTGAGTTTGCTAGTTGCAGTGATTCTACATTTGTCAAACCTATTTGCTAAACTTCTTAGTTCTGCATTTTTTTTTGTACTTATGTCACTTGTTTTAAGTTTTTGGGATATTGTGGATTGTATAGCATATGGTTTAGTAATGAAGTATTAGCTCAATTTTGTTTACTTACAAATTAATTTGAATTTTTTAGGTAAAGTACAAAATCAATATTCAAATGCATGTGGCTAGAACTTTGGAGAGAAGGTTGAGGAAGGACAACCATTTGTGGATGGTGGGCAACAAAGAGATATTGATAATGTTGTGGAGCTAGAAAATGAAGATGTAGATGAAGAAGCAAATGCAGATGATGATGACTTCATTCAAACTTAAGCATCTCTCCCTTTAGAATAGGTGGCTCAAGCATAGTTGAATGCAACCGGTGGAATGAAGAAGAATGGTAGAGTTTATAAGTTTAGGTCACATGCTGTTATGGTATGTGGCAATGATGGCAAGTTAATATTCAATATTAATGCTGCTAAATCTACTACTTCTCCTCTTCATCCTACATTGATTGTAGATAATTTCATTCAGATGTCTGCATTTGAAGAAATTGTCAAACATGCAATGGAGGAAAGGGTAGACTGTGTAGTGAAGGAAAGGATAGGACATGTAGTGGAGAAAAAGATATTAGGCATACTCAGGGCTATCCGAGCTTTGGGCGAAAGTATCTCAGCTCCACAACATGTTAGTAGTTCTCATTCCTCTAGGCAGCCAGAGTGAATGTATTTATGGATCAATGTTACTCTTTATTTTGTAGGAAGTAACTTGATGTTTCATACTTTCAATTACTCTTTATTTTGTATTTATGGATCAATGTAATTTGATGATTATAACTAATGGAATGTTGATTTACTTTTGTCATATTTGTGTGATTATAGATTTTGAATTGACATGCAAATTGTTGGTTCAATTGTATGACCATACAAGTAGGTAGGAATAATTTTGAATTAAATTGTTGAATTTTGTAATTAGGTAAGGAATTTATTAAATTTAATTAAAAATTTAGCAAGGGATTAGTAAGGGATTTATTTAATTTCAGCGATGGATTAGTGAAGGATATTAAACCTTGCTAATTGGTGATCAGGAATAAAAACCTCGCAAAACCCTCACTAAAAATGTAATCTACCAATGCATTAGCAAGGAACTAGTGAGGGATATTAACCTTGGTAAATCCCAACTGTTTGAAAAAAAAAACCTATAATTACATAAACATAGCATGTGTTCAGTAGCTATTAAACTACTAGTTAGAGAAGGATTAAATGTCTCATGTCTTTTATGCCTAAGAGATGCTAGACATTATGAATTTACTAATTCTTTACTAGGAATGGTAGAAGCAGGACTTAATGCAGGTCCTATCTACTTCAACTATTATCCCTATAGAACTACTAGTTTAAAAGATGAACATATCATGGATATAGTTAAATTAAATATTAAACTTAATGGATTCAAAATGAAACTAGGATTTATCCTTGTAGCCTCAATTTATAGGATACAGTATAAGGTCATGAAGTCATCTGTCTCTAGAGTTACAATACCAAAAGAAACAGGTAGAACTACTATCTTTTTAACAATTAATACAAAAGCAAATGTCATGATTCCAAAAACTATTCTCTGGGAAGATGTTATTCTACTAAAAAACTAGTGTATGGAAAAGGCAACTCTTGCCATACCTCAACCTATGATTGAAATAAGTAGAATTAGGCAATCCCAAACTGGTACAGTAGAAATGACCTTTGATATATCTAGAAGATCTTTTAGCCAAACAACCACCAGATCTAACAAAGATTTTAGATATGATGCCTCAAAATCACCAAGATTTTCTTGTTCTTCTGTCCCTCAAACTGTAGCATCAGTAATTCACCTCCCACATGTGGATACTGCTTCAAACATAAATCTACAAGGTGTAGATACCTCCTCAAACATTCCCCATCAACTTACCAAAGAGATAATGAAGACCAATAGTCTATTCAATCTCCAACCTATTCATCCATGCAAGAACCCTTTAAATTAAATGTTTTAAAAATAGAATTTCAAATTGATAAACAAGCCTTGCAAAATGAATTTTATTCTAAACAAAACACCCAGCTTAGGGAATGGTTCCCTAAGAACTTTAAAAACCTAAAAAGAAAACAAATTCAATAAGAATTTTATGATTTTCTTGAAAAAAATCCAATTAAACATCCCCTTCTTTGAATGGTTTGAAGCCTATGCTTTAGATCAACAATTAGAACATCCATTCTCTAAAACCATTAACGTAACAAAAAAAAAACCCTACACACAGCCAAAGGTGAAACAGTTTGTTCTGAGCTACCTCCTTCTAGAACTATCCAACTTCCAAAACTAGTAGATCAGAAACAACAACCTATTCTAGCCTTACCATTTAAGTTTAGAAACATAGAAAAAGAATAGATTAATTCCAAAGACATCTAGAGTCTTATGAAACATAATAACTAAATATTTACAAACTTTAGGAGAACATTTAATCTATAAAGAATTAGTCCAATCCTTAGTAGAAACCTTTAGGAGTGAAACACCTTTATTTGAACCATTTCAAGTCAACCGAAAAACTAAATTAGAATTCCAATAGGAAAAATGTGATTTAATCAGAAAAATTGATGATAAACTCAAAACCTTAGTCATTCCTGACACACCTCAATCCTTACAAACTAACCAAAAAGCAATTCAAAATTTAGAAGTAGTTCAGCCTTCCTTTGAAACTAAAATATATAGTCAACCACAAATCAACCAACACTCTTGGAATAATCATCCAAATTGTATTATCAGAGAGCAACCCCTCCTGATATCCTTATTGAGGAAAGACTAACTCAAAATTTTAAACATTTTAGTTCTAATTATATTTATGAGTGGAACTTAGATGGTCAAACTGAGTATAATATTCTCAATATTGTCCAACAAATGACTATGATCTGCACATCTTACCAAACTAGCCATAATTTTTCTGAAGAAGCCATAATCAACCTTTTAGTTGCAGGATTTATTGGACAACTTAAAGGATAGTAGGATAATTATATTACTTTAAAAGAAAAACCTAAATTTTTACTGTAATTAAGGTAGAAACAGATGGCACTCCCATTACCCAAAATGGAGAATTTATCCCAGATGCTGTAAATACCTTGATATTTACCATAGCTAAACATTTCATAGGGGATCCTTCTTTGTGGAAAGATAGATCAGTTGAATTACTTTCAAACCTTAAGTGTAGAACATTGTCTGATTTTAGGTGGTATAGAGATACCTTCCTAACTAGGGTGTACACAAGAGAAGATAGCCAACAACCTTTTTGGAAAGAAAATTTTTTAGGTGGATTACCTAAGTCTTTAGGTGATAAGGTTAAAGAAAAACTTAGAAACCAAGCTGATGGTACAATATGAACATTTGAGTTATGGGCAGCTTATCTCTTGTGTTCAAAACAACTTCAAAAATTTGCTAGGATGATAGGATCTAACACCAGCTAGCCAAAGAAAAGGCGCAAAACAAAAAAGAACTTGGAATATTCTGTGAACAATTTGGATTCCCTGCCTGCAAAAAAACAAAGCACAAACATAAACCCTTCCAAAAATATAAAAACCCATACCGAAAGTACAAACCACACACTCTTCCTAGAAAACTTAGACAAGAATTTAGAAATAAAACACCTGTAGATCTCCCAAAACAAAAAAAAAAACCTATTTTAAATGTGGAAAACCAGCACATATTTCAAAATACTATCACCTAACCAGAAAAATAAAAAACTTAGAATTAGAAGATTGTGTTTTAGAACAATTAAACAATCTTATGATAGAAACTTCTGATGACGAATCTTGTCAATGTTCTTTTGAAGATCTCAACCAAATTCAAGATGATATTTCATCTGAAACAACCTCTTTGGAAGAAGTTAATGTCATCACAAAGTAACAAGATCTCCTTTTTGATGTCATTAATGCTCTTTTTGATTCTTAAGAGAAAAAAGAATATTTATCAAAACTTAGGCAACTCCTAGATCAACCTACACCTTTTAAAACACAAACACCCTTTAACAAATATGACATTACATAAACTCTTAAAAAATTTAACAACTATAGTAGACCTACTACTATTCAAGATCTCCAATATGAAATAGGCCATCTTAAAACTGAAATTAAAATGCTAAAGATTCATCAAGAAATTCAAGAATTAACTATAACCCAGATAAAACAAAATCAAAACCAAAATCCCTTGGATAATAACCAACAGAAGAAAAGGAAGAAAACTTAGAAGATGAAAACCTCTTTGAATCCTTTTTTAGTCTCATAACTAGATTAACAATTCAAAAGTCTTACATTAACATTAAAATTATTATTAACAATAATTTTGTGTTAGATCAAACAGGCTTGTTTGATACAGGTGCAAATTCTAACTCTATTCAGGAAGGCCTAATCCCAACCGAATACTTTGAAAAAACAATTAAAAACCTTAACATCTAGTGGATCTAAATTACAAGTAAATTATAAAATTACCAATGCTGTTATAAAAAACCAAGGCTTCAAAATACAAACCCCTTTTCTATTAGTTAAAAATCTTACAAAAATTATTTTAAGAATACCCTTCATTAAAACTTTGTTCCCTTTTCAAACTAATGAAGAAGGAAAAACTATTCAACATTTAGGAGAAAATATCCTTTTCCCTTTTGTTAAGAAAACGATAATAAGAGAACTAAAATTAATTAAAAAAAAAAAAGCAAAACCAGATCAACTTCTCAAAAGAAGAGATTTCCTTTAAAACTATAGAAGCACAATTAGTGAAAACTTTAATTCAACAAAAAATTAACAATCTTTTAACCCAAATTCAAGAAACTGTATGTTTTTATTTACCTAATGCCTTTTGGGAAAGAAAAAAAAGTGCAATAGATCTACCATACGAAAATGATTTTTTTGAAAAATGGATTCCGACTAAAGCTAGACCAATTCAAATGACTGAAGAACTTCTTGAAACTTGCAAAATAGAAATTGAAGAACGCTTGGCCAAAAAATTGATAAGAAAGAGTCGTAGCCCCTGGTCATGTGCTGCTTTTTATGTTAATAAAAATGCAGAAATTGAACATGGTGCTCCGAGACTTGTTATCAATTATAAATGTAATACCCTACCAAAATAAACCTTCAATCTTGACCAAAGACTTCAAATGTATTCAATACAATGAAACTACTCCAACCTTAATCTCGCAGAACACCAAAACTTCGAGTAACAAACAACAAACACTACATCACCAGGCTGGAGCCGTGGCTTGCTACAGTGGCGTCGCAGCCTCAGCATCAGTTCCCATATCAGCAAATTGCTGAATTTTTTGGCCAAACTTCAGCTGCGCATAACTCCTTGGTTCAACCTTTGATTGACCTGATTCCAACTCTTACAAGTCATTCTCATCATTATCTAACCATGGGTACCAATTTCACTTAAATCCAACCTCATTTGGAGATTCTGGGCGCCTAATACTAGTTTGGCCACTTTTTTCACCAAAACTCACAACCTATAACCTCCAATTGCCACCAAAGGCAAATGGACACTTAGGGACCATTCACTCAAGTCATATTCGGCTTAACCAACTTGTTTAAAGAGGTTTCAACTCAAGGGAACCATTCCTCTGAGATTTGACCCCCTTGGACCCCATCATCATACAATAGGATATATGCCTTAAACTCACATACATGGCATAAAACCACATTTGGGCTCCTACATATGGCCATTCTAGTGCACAGACACCTGCTCCTACATTAATGACTCATACTGAGGTCCATTATCAACATCGCATGTCTAAATCATTCATTACACCTATACACATCTCGCATAACATCCATCAACATCACTATCATCCCATAACATATAGATAGTGGTCTCAAGACTCTCATCCAGGCAACCAGACTATAGCTACCTACTTGGCACAGAATTTCATAAACTAAATTATAACCACTAAATACACTTGGAATTCCCAACGACGGAAAGGCCGTTAACTCCGTGATCCTTTCCGAACAAGAACCAGAGTCTTCACCTGAAAGATTAGTCATGGAGGGGGGGTGTGAGACAGTGTCTCAGTAACTGGGGACAACCACACACATATACATATATATATCTCATACAATTCATGAATGCAATGTGAAATGAATGCAATGCATGTGTCCCTCGCATATAGCTAGAACCACGGGTTGTCGTCATAACAGGACATTTCATATAGGTAATTCCCTTCTAACAGTTGGTGAAGACTGATTCTAGGACATTACCAAGCTCTCCTCCTACTAGTGCACCCAGCCAAAGGAAACACTAATGTTCAGACCGTGGCTCTCCTTTCCCTTTCCTACCACGAATTTGGCAGCAATTTAGGGAAGGTCCATTCCACTAAGAGCCTTTTCCCTCCTGGCCATAGAAGGAGATTTAGTCATAGGGATCCTATCCTTATCCTCCCTAACATATATATTTCATCCTTATCCTCCCTAACATATATATATATATATATTCCATCATTATCCTACCAAACATATATCATCATATATCATATCATCACCACCCAATCTACCATATATCACAATCTCATAATGCCATATGGTGATGCTCATGTATGATCATATAATAATCATCATGATCACAATGTCATGCTATGCATCATATCACGTTACATCAACATCATCATTATAATCATCATAGTCATCATCTAGCTGTGTTCATACCACGATATATATAAAACAGTACACACACAAGCACATCTATATCGTGGTATGAAAGAAACATGCATATATAGATAAATATACGTACTATCATACAATATAAATTATACAATACAAACAAACACCCGGTTATCTCAGGTTGTCAACACCACGCATATAGGGGCTTAGGCAAGCCTCTAGAGCACCCTAATCATGAACTATGTCCTTCCAATTAACTGGTCAATCCACTACAACAATATAATACCTCAATTAATGCAACATACCACTTGATCAAAAACCACAATTCAGCCATTTACGCCTAATCCAAGGTTCCAACCCCATATTCATACATCATTGAGTTCCTAGGAACCATTCAAATATCAATCAATCTCATACAATTCGGATTCCCAAGAGCCCTATCCGAAAACAACCTAAGGTTAAGCTTAAATCATGCATAATCCCTTCAGAACTCACACCCAAGCAACATACATACCAAATCACACTCTATCAACCTCATTTCATCCATTTTAATCAGTAGGATTCGACCAAAATCAAAGATCCCAACTTATACCCAAAAAATCCCAAGTTTAATCCGAAGAAAATGGAGAGGGAGGAGTAGGGATCACTTGCCAACCAAGATCTAAGCTCTTGGACGCTGGAAAACACTCCCATTTGCCGGAAAACTAGAACCCTAGTAGAGCTCATCGCATCTTTTACTTCGCTCCCTCCATTTCTTTCTTTTCTTTTCTTTTCGTCCAAAATGATTCGGATTTAAACTAGTTTCTTGACTCTCGCCACAGCTCCAAATAAGTCCACCATGGTCCACCAATTTCAGCCAGAAAATGCCACTGGAATTGGCTCTCACCATGGCGGTCCTACTTCACATTGTGACATGCAGCTCATTTATTCTCCACTTGAACCTTCCTCCATGCCGTTTCTTTTGGTTCTGCACATAATGGCAAAAACAAGTGTCATGAGGGTTGTTACACTCTCCCTTTCTTAAAAGAAATTTCGTCCTAGAGATTTGAGAACAGTAACCTTAATCATGAACAAACATACTCCTTCCACATTAATCCTTCAACTCCTGGGAAACTTCCTTGATTTCTACCTTTTATAGTGCATCTTGTGAACGAACTACTTTCTCCTACTTCACCTCTATCTTCACTAATTTATGTGACTTACATTCACAAATAGATCTTAGTATCGAATCTTCCTTACATTCCCTGACGTAAAGCGAGTCAAGTCAACATCTCGACTTGAGTTCTTTCACTCAAAAAGAAACCTTCCATACAATTGTTCCATCAAAACTTCTAGAGCACATAATCTTTCTCCTTAACTTTCAATTTTCTCCCTTACTTGTCCATATAATCACTTGTCTACTCCAAGGGTTAATGGCTTCTGATCATTTATCTTAGAATTTGAATAGCATTAATCACCGCATTTACACTGGTGAGACTCCATGTATCAAACATCATCCATTTTATAGCTGGTTTTGACCACTCCATAACTTCAAAAATTTCCTTCTTATTACCATGATAAGACGAAAACTTCATTCCTTAAAGCTTCTTCACCCAATCAACTATCTATCCCTGTCTCACCATAAGATATAATCTTTCCATATGCAACTCCTTACCTCTTTAGGGGTAATCTATGTTAATCGAACCTTTTCCTTTTCTATTGTTAATCCTTGAGACTTCATCTAACAACCACCACCCCGAGTAACAATTCAATCAACTTGACTTCTTATTACCGATTCATCTATTATATAAATTACTGCTCTAATTACACATCCTTCTTCAACTGGTAGCCCTCTCTCTCTCTCCATTGTGGCTAAGATTTGTCAAGTAAGGGGATCATCTGCTTAACAACTCAATTAATCAAACCCGTTATCACTATTCCTCTCACTATACAAGTTATAGTTCAAAACTTCACTTCATCACCTCCCAAAAACAATATGACACTTGAAGGAGAATTAATATCAATCACCAAACAGCTCGAAATGACTACTGCCATAGAATATATCAACTCCTTAAAGTAATTGGACAATAAAATTGACTCAGGGGAGCATTGTGCATATGAAACACTTTCCTTCAGACTTACAAAAGTTGCTAAACTGTCAAACAGTGTCATTTGCCTTGGCCACATATATAAAACTCTTTATCCTTTACCTCTTAACCCAATAATATTTCCGAAGGCACAGGTAAAACCATCATGTCCTTGAAGTCCATAAATTCCTATTTGCCTTATCATTAAAATAACTCTTTCAGTGACCAAACTATGTTCCCTTACAGTAAAGCCACCCTTCCAAGTGATTCCATAATCTGATAAAACCTCCGTACCAACAACTAATCATTAACTTCTTATATACTTTAGAAAAGCCCTTACAGTTTTCTTTTCACTTCCATCGCCATATTCTTACCCCTTTCTTCTCATCCTTTTGTCTTATGCTATTCTTTTCCGCATGCTCCTCATTACACTGTATTGCTCCGATAACCTTGCTTATAGATAGACCTCTCCAATTGTAGGGCTTAAAGCCTTTCTAGTATCCTATCCGCATACTCCTTACATTTGCTTTTACTGCTCACTCTGATTTCTTCATTTTTATACATAGGGTTGTACGATACACTCGCATCGCCCATGTACACCGCCATCTTATTGTTCAAATTTCATTTCCACTACGGACCTCATAGTCCTCATGTTTATAGCAAGAGGCAATGAGCTGCCAAGTGACACTCATTGTTACATCATAGTTATAATTTGTTTACCCGTTACCAACAATGTTTAGGTCCTTACTCACGACTCAAATTTCTTTTTCCAATCTAACTCTACCATTACAATACACCACCTATCTAGATCTTTGTGAATCCCATACAAGCTCCACTTTCAGGCCTTTAATCCTCTTCTCCTTCTCATTGTTATTGAAAGATTTGGAATTCCTTCCATTAGATGATAAACCGCTCATCTCATGATCAATGAATCGCTACAACGTACAGATTGATTGGTCAGCTGTACCCAATCAATCTTTCAGGAGATAGACATCTAAGACCATGAATTAAAGTAGAATTGGATTCCCATAGATATCATCACCAACTCTTTCACTCTCAATCTACTAGTGCCTCATACCACGAGTAACTGGTGCGGTAAACATGTAACCAGCTGGCATTAAGCCTTAATTAGTTAACCAACAGTTTTAGACTCATGATTCCATACCATATAGGATTGTCTCATACTTCCCAATAACAATGACTTCTCACATTCTCCAAAGTTGTTACTAGGAAAAACCTAGGGGCAAAAGCATATGGAAAGGGGTTAGCTCCACGACTTCTACCTTTACACATCATGAAGGGAACCGATACATTACATTTGTAATATATCATCCCATAATTCATTCTATGATAAGGAAATGTTCCAAGAAAGAAACTTCCTTTAGTCCATACCCATGATATTTCAATACTTGAATCACTTCCACAAACCACCGCCATTAATCAGGTCAACTTTTCATCCACAACTAGTTGACAACACATCACCTTACTGACCTGACTTTAAATAAGAGAGAGAAAGAGTTACGAAAACTCTTTCATCAACTTTAGAATCCTTACTTGATAATCACTTTCTAAACTCCTCATAGCTTAAACATCTCTTATAGTTGGTACTTACTTGTAAAACTCGCCTTCAATCTCTTACAATTTAAACTTTCAACTCATTCACCATATACTACTCTTTATGGGGTATCACGAAAGTCCTTGTCCAAACCTATACTGATCATCCTTCAATTTACAAAACTCAACAATACATCCAATTCCAAACAACCTTCTATCTCACCATTTAACTCCACTTCCTTCCGGAACCTTCTTATCCACCATAAAATAGACAAGAGTCTGTCTTTTCTAATTGGATTCAACCTAAAGGACTTTAGTGACCTCTTAACCATATCTCATATCCTTTCAGCATTGTTTGACCTTTTAATTCATTCTGAAATTATCCAACCACTTTTTGCACAATCCGCAAACACGACACTTCAGATGACAGTCACCATCTCTTCATTATCCTCCTTGATGGCACTCATATCACTGTCACCATCACTGCCATGACCTTCATCATGCAATACCATGTTAACTATAGGGCACCTATCCTTTACCTCAAATACAACTCCAGCTAATTAACTCGTTTTCCGCTATTACTATATCCAACTTGGTATCCAAACCTACGGATTGGATTCTCTCATGATTCTTCCACTGCTTCAACTACCTCAACATTTAAACTTCAGGATTCCATTGTTACTTGCATATTCGATTCTTATAATGCCTACCACTTAAATTACTCTACAACCTACCTTTATCTTCTATACGTAGAGCTATTCAACTTCCTTTACTAATTTCCTCTTGAAAAATTTCAGATAGAAAAAGCACAGATCATTGAAATTTCTCTTATCCACATCAGTCTCCCACATTCGTTGAGACAAAACATATATCTTCGCATGCCAGTTCTTAAAGGATGTATACGACACCACCGATAACTACTCCTTGATTTCCAGGTGAGCTCCCGATGCCTCAGCACTCAGTAAAACTAGCCTCATCCATTACTCAACCTCCTTTTCCATCTTGAGTATTAAAAATTACACCTTTTATTTAGAGATGCAATCCATAGCACCAAATATAGTTTTTAATTGATCCACCCATTCTTTAGCCATCGCATGTTTTAACTTACTTTCGAAAGCCGATGGATTAACTTTCAAAAGTCTTTTAGTTGAAAGAAGATACCTCTTCTTCTAACTCTTAGGGCCTTTCTAGCTCTATCACATCCACATTGATTCCATCAGTCATATTACTTTATACTCGTCGACTTGACCTCTCTAGCATTGAACTTCACATACATACTAGGTTTTTCAATTATATCACCATACCTTTGCCAGTTAATTGCTTTTGCATTCTATTCAATGTTCTTCCTTACTCAATAACTTGGTCATTCAACATAACTAATTTCTCATGCATCTCTCTTTAGAGATCACTATTACTTTCCTTACCTCCTGCAATACATATTTCCCTCTATACATCAATAGCAACACAATTAGTTATATGACTCTAGACTAGTATTATATCGGGAATATATGAATTTATGTAATCCATATTGTGCCAAATATTTCCATAAGCAGAAACAATAGCCTGAACCATTACTCTGATACCAAAATGTAACACCCTACTAAAGTAAATCTCAAATCTTGACAAAATACTTCAAATGCATTCAATACAATCAAACAACTCCAACCTTAATCTCGCAGAACACCATATTTTTTATAACAAACAACAAACACCAGAATTCGGGTTGGAGCCACGGCCTGCTACAGTAGCGCCGTGGCCTCAGCATCAGTTCCCATATTAGCAAACTGCTGATTTTTCAGACTAACTTTTGTTGTGCATAACTCCTTGCTTCGACCTTTAATTGACCTGATTCTAACTCTTACAGGTCATTCTCATCATTATCTAACCATGGGTACCAATTTCACTCAAATCCAACTTCATTTGGAGATTCTAGATGCCTAATACCATTTTGGCCACTTTTTTCACCAGAACTCAAAATCCATCACCTCCAATTGCCACCAAAGGCAAATGGACACTCAGGGACCATTCACTCAAGTCCTATTTGCCTTAACCAACTTGTTCAAAGATGTTTCATCTCAAGGGAACCATTCCTCTAAGATTTGACCCCTTTGAACGCCATTATCACACAATAGGCTATACTCCTTAAACTCATATACATGGCTCAAAACGACCTTTGGGCTCCCACATATGGCCATTCTAGCACATACACACTTGCTCCTACATTAATGACTTATACCGAGGTCCATTATCAACATCGCAAGTCTAAACCATTCATGACACCTATACACATCTCGCATAACATCCATCAACATCACTATCATCCCATAACATACAGATAGTACTCCTTGGACTCTCATCTAGGTAACCAGGCTCTAACTACCTACTTTGCACAAAATTTCATAAACTAACTTATAACCACTAAATACACTTAGAATTCCCGAGGATGGAAAGCCCACTAACTCCTTGATCCTTTCCGAACTAGCACTAATGTTTTCACCTAAAATGTTAGTCATAGAGGGGGTGTGAGACAGTGTCTTAGTAACCGGGGACAACTACACACATATACACATATATATATCTCATACAATCCATGAATGCAATGTGAAATGAATGCAATGCATGTCTCCCTTGCATACAGCTAGAACCACGGGCTGTCGTCAAAATAGGACATTTCATATAGGTAATTCCCTTCCAATAGTCGATGAAGATTGATTCCAAGAGATTACCAAGCTCACCTCCCACTAGTACAACTGGCCAAAGGTAACACTACTATTCGGACCATGGCTTTCCTTCCGCTTTCCCACCATGAATTTGGCAGCGATTTAGGGAAGATGCAGTCCACTGCGAGCCTTTCCCCTCCTAGCCATAGGAGAAGATTTAGCCGTAAGGATCCTATCCTTATCCTCCCTAACATATATATATATATTTCATTCTTATCCTCCCTAACATATATATATATTCTATCCTTATCCTCCCTAACATATATCATCATATATCATATCGTCATCACATCATCACCACCCAATCTGCCATATATCACAATCTCACAATGCCAAGTGGTGATGCTCATGTATCATCATATAATAATCATCATGATCACAATGTCATGCTATGCATCATATCACGTCACATCAACATCATCATCTCTAATCATCATCATAGTCATCATCTAGCCATGTGCATACCATGATATATAGAAAATAGTACACACACAAACACATCTATATCGTGGTATGAAAGAAACATGCATATATACACAAATATACGTACTATCATACAATATAAATAATACAATACAAACAAATACCCAGTTACCTCAGGTTGTTAACACCAAGCACATAGGGGTTTAGGCAAGCCTCTAAAGCACCCCAATCATGAACTATATGCTTCCAATTAACCAGTCAATCCACTACAACAATAGAATACCTCAATTAACACAACATACCACTTGATCAAAAACCACAATTCAGCCATTTAGGCCTAATCCAAGGTTCCAACCCCATATTCATACATCATTGAGTTCCTAGGAACCATTCAAACATCAATCAATCTCATACAATTTGGATTCCCAGGAGACCAAACCAAAAACAACCTAGGGTTAAACTCAAATCATGCATAATCCTTTAAAAACTCACACCCAAGTAACATACATACCAAATCACACTCGATCAACCTCATTTCATCTATTTCATTTGGTGGGATTTGACCAAAATCAAAGATCCTAACTTATACCTGAAAAATCCCAAGTTTAAACTGAAGAAAATGAAGGGAGAGGAGTAGGGATCACTAACCAACCAAGATCCAATCTCTTATACGTTGGAAAACACTCCCATTTATAGGAAAACTTGAACCCTAGCAAATCTCATCGTGTCTTCTCCGTCGTTCCCTCCATTTCTTTCTTTTCTTTTCATCCAAAATGATTTTGATTTAAACCAGTTTCTCGACTCTCGTCGTGGTTCCACATAAGTCCGCTGTGGCACCACCAATTTCAGCTGAAGATGCCACTAGAATTAGCTCTCGCAGTGACGACCCTACTTTGCGCCACGGCATGGAGCTCATTTCTTCTCCACTTGAACCTTCCTTTATCCTGTTTCCTCCGGTTCTGCACGCAATGGCAAAAACAACCGTCATAGGGGTTGTTACAATAAACCTCTAAATCAAGCTTTAAAATGGATTAGGTATCCTATCCCTAAGAAAGAGATCTTTTAAACAGGTTACACTTGGCAAAAATATTTTCAAAATTGGATATGAAATTTGGATTCTGGCAAATTCATGTTTCTAAAATGGAAAAGTATAAGACTACTTTTACTGTTCCTTTTGGACAGTATGAGTGGAATATTATTCCATTTGGTCTTAAAAATGCCTCATTAGAGTTTTAGAGAATTATGAATGAGATTTTTAATAACTATACCCAATTCATTATTGTTTACATTCATAATGTTTTGGTATTTTCTCATTTTATTGATCCACATTTCAAACATGTTAATAATTTTATGAATATTGCCAAAAGAAATGGTTTAGATTTCAAAACCCAAAATCAGCCTTTTTCAAACAAAAATTAGATTCCTTGGTCATTATATTTATCAGGGAACAATAACTCCAATTGACCAAGCAATCCAATTCACCAACAAATTTCCTAATCTGCTAATTAACAAAAATCAACTTCAAAGATTCTTGGGATGTGTAAACTATGTAGGAGAATTCATTCCTCAACTCAATAATCTAATTAAACTCATGAACGTCTCAAATCAAGTCCTCTTCCTTGGATATACATCAATACAAATATTATCAAACAAATCAAACTCCAAGTTAATGAACTTCCTTGCCTTAATCTTCCAAACCCTTTTGCTTTTAAAACTATTGAAATAGATGCTTTTGACATAGGATATAGAGGTATTCTCAAACAAAAAATAAATGGCAAGGAACAAATTGTTTCTTTTACTTCCAAACATTGGAATTTTGCCCAGCAGAAATATTCTACTATTAAAAAAGAAATTTTATCAATTATGCTATGCATTTCAAAATTCCAATCTGACTTATTAAAGTAAAAGTTTTTGGTTTGTACTGATTGTAAATCAGCCAAAGATATTTTACAAAAAGATGTTAAAAACCTTACATCTAAACAGATTTTTGCCTGATGGCAAGCTATTTTAAGTATTTTTGACTTTGATTTTGAATTTATGAAAGGATCTTCAAACTCTTTACCTGATTTTCTTACTTGTGAATTTTTATAGGGGAAATGAAAAGAAACTAATGTTATAAAACTAGAAAGATTGCCATTATGCCTCCTAAAAAGAAACAAGAACAAAATCTTGAAAGAGTTTTGATGGAAGAGCTCTAGTAACAAACAGTTGAAGAATATCTTCAACAAGTTTTACAAAAACTCCTTTGGGAACACCAAATAGGGTCATCCACCTAAAAACCCCAAACATCTGGGTCTTCCACTCAGAAGAAATCACAAATTAGATCATCCATCTAGAAACAAATAACCAAAAAGAAAAGAAAAGTAAAATTGCCTATGCTTTGCCACTACTTCCAAACAAATCTTGGGCAGATATTACTAAAGAAGAAGAACTAAAAGAAGCACTCAAAACTCCCTCAAAGCAACATAAAAAATAAGCAAGCTTACGATTATGAGAATCTTTCTCTCATGATCCAAAACCTAAAGAACCAAAAAACCCAAGTTGCTTCACAACTGAAACAAATAGTGACAACTTCTTCTCAAAAGATTGTCATTAGCCAGCCTTCATCATAAGAAAAAACCCCTTATGTTTTAAAATCAAATAGGTTCATGAATGTTTTGCAAATGGAACTTGAATTCTTCTAACAAAACCTAACTGAAGTGGCCTTGAATGTCTTCCCACTAGGATTTCATTACAGACCAACTTATATTTTAAGAACAAGAGAGTTTTATGAGTTTATACCGGTGGATTCTGATTCAATAACATTAACCTGCTATCCTGATAAAAATGATCCCTCAGTAACAACCCATTCAATCCTCCAAATCTTAAAAGTCTTGACACTTGCTAATGGGGTCAGGATTTACGTAAATCAAAACCATTTTCACAAAACTTTGAGCTAATAGGATATAATTAGTGGGATTATGCAGATGCCTAGTATCATATCTTTGTTATCAAAACAAATATTTTAAACATATCTGACTCATTTATTTCAAAAAAGATGTCAAGTATAATGTTCCCCAATAGTTCATACATTGGTGGGATTTTTTTTGGCCCTCTTGAAGAAATTCACTAACTAAGACCCTTCAGGGATACAATTATTTCAAAAAAAATTCAACCTTGATGGAGATCCTTTTCCGCTGGATCTTCACTTCTTTTGAAAAATCTCTGTTGTTTGGATTTTCTCTTGGTAATAAAAATACAACCACCAAAATTGGAATTTCCTCCTTCTGTCAATTCTTCAAAGAGTTCCATATGTCAGATGGTGGGTACAATTTCAAGAAACCAGAGCCAATATTAAAGCTGTGGAATATTGATTTAAAAGGAATCCAAGGTATTTATGTCAAACTGAGAACAACATATTTCTCAACCTAAGATCGTGGATTTAGTCTTAGCTACAGCCATTACAGACAAAATTAAATTTACCAAACAAATGAAGGCAATGTTAAAACTCCTCAAAGAAGAAGAAAAACCTCAGAATACTAAAGAAGTCTCTTCATCAAACATGATGGATAATTTTGACGATGATGATCTTCTCCAGAGCAACGAAGATGATTGTTATGGAATAGATCTCCATCAGACAATTGATTTAGAGGAAGACTGCTAAGAGACTATAGCAATCATCTTGTACTAAAAATTGTAGTGTTGGCAAACATCGTAGCAAACTTTTTACCTGAACTATTGTAATAGTGCCTGTTGCAAATAGGTTCTAGGTAAAATACTATGCAAACAATACCCATTAGTGTCTATAAAAGGGGCCTTTAGTCTATTGTAAGGGCAGCACTTGAAGACACCAATCTCCCAAACTTAGAGAGAGTTTAAAGAGTATATCCTAAAGATTTCTCTTTGTAAGCTTCTCTCCTTCTTTCTATTAAGCATTCTATATATCTCTTTTCTTTATGAGCTAAGTCCTGTCAGACTACCGTGCTCTGGAATTTCCCCATTATACCAAATCTTCAAAGAGTTTCATATGTTAGATGGTGCGTGCAATTTCAAGAAACTAGAGCCAATATTAAGGCTGTGGAATATTGGTTTAAAAGGAATCCAAGATATTTATGTCAAACTGAGAACAACATATTTCTCAACTAAAGATTGTGGATTTAGTCCCAACTAACAGCCATTACAGACAAAATTGAATTTACCAAACAAATGAAGGCAATGTTAAAACTCCTCGAAGAAGAAGAAAAACCTCAGAATACTAACCAAGCCTTTTCATTAAACACAATGGATAATTTTGATGATGATGCAATTAGTGAGGAAATATCACTTACTAATTCCTCACTAATAGGATTATTTTCTAAATGTATTAGCAGGGGTTTGGCGAGGTATTTGTCCCTCGCTAAATTTAGAGATAGATTTTATATTTCTTGCTAATCTCTCGTTAAATTAGCGAGGAAATAATCTCCCTTGCTAACTTTAACGACGCAAATTTTAGCATTCAAATTAATGAGGGACAATATCCCTTGTTAAATTGAATTTAGCATTCAAATTAATCAGGAATTTTCCCTCACTAAATGGCTATTTTCTAGTAGACTGAGGAGTCTTGGCTATCCTTAGCACAAGAATACCCAAGTGTAACTAATAACTATATGTTATTTAGTTTATGCAATAGATCGTGCCAAGTAGTATAGTATTGTGTGTTTTGCCTATAGCTTGTATCATGTAGGTATTGTGTTGTATGAGATGATGTGTGATAGGAAGAATGATGATGAATGCTGATAGAATGGCTAAATGCCTATATATGTTATGATAATGAGTTGCAATATGATTTGGGACCCTGGTATAGGTCTATCTATGTTGGTATGCATGAACGTCCATAATAAGCTTGATTTGTTTTGTTGGTGAGCCTAATGCGGTCTTGGGCCTTGTGTATATGTTTTGGGGCATATAACCCATTGTGTGGATTTGGGGTTCAAGGAGGTCAAAACTCGGAGGAGTGATTTCTTCAGAGTGAAATCTCCTTGGATAAGTTGATTATGTCATATGACCTGTGGATATGGTTTCTAGCTACCAATTGGTCATTGGTGGCAACTGGAGTATTTATGTTTGCAGTTTTGGTTAAAAAGTGACCAAAACAGTGCTAGGTGCCTAAAATCTCTTTACAAAGATGGTTTAAGGCAAGATTGGTATCTATAGTTAAATTGAGAGTTGAGTGACCTATAGGAGTTGGAATCAAGTCAATTGGAGGTCAAAGCATGAAGTTATGTGCATTGGAAGCTTGTCTAAAAATTAGCATTTTACTGATATGGTATTTGTCATGGGTGCCGCAGTGCCAGGGGTGAAGCCGCAGTGCAATATCATTCTATTTTATTTTGGTTTTGTCTAGTGTGCCCTCGCAACGTGGCGGTAGTGTAGCAGCCACTGTGCCGCTCTTCATATTTGTCATTGTGAAGCTGTTTCAATTTCTTTACAGTGTGTTTTGGGAATTCAATTCTAGGGTGTTACAAAATCCACATGGGTGTCAGTGGGAAGGTTCAATGAAATAGAATGCTTAGGCTAAGGAATATTAGTATCATTTTCAATAGGAAAATAGTGAATAGAAAACAAGACATCAATGCTTCTAGTGTTTGATAAATGTTTCAAGTGATTAAGTTGAGCTACAGTAGGATATGAAGCAAGGTAACCTTGAAGATGAATGACTTTACCATTGGAAAAATACTTAAAAGAATAAGTACTATAATCTACTATATGTACCTATATAGTTGCTAACCAAGCTTATCCCAGAACAATTTCAGGCCAATAAAAGGAAGAACATAGACATGGCAATAAATGCGATTACCTTGAATAAAGAAGGGTAAGTCTTGAATAATACCTTTACAAGTCACTTCCAACAACCATGCAAAGTCCTGGAACAAGCTTAATTGGAAGGCCTAAATGGTTGGCAAATTAAGGATGAATAAAACTATTATTACTCCCTTCATATAGGAAGACCATAACATTAGTGACAGCAATTTCACTAGGGAATCTTATTGTATGAGTTCCAAAAGTTCCTTGATAAGCACATAGTGATAAATGCATAATAGTTGGATCAACGATGGAATCATAAGTATTATTAGTATCTGTTGCTGGAATAGGCTCTGTTTCAAGGGGATCATCTAATTCGAGTTACATAATCATGAAATGGTGATTAGGACATTTATGCCCCCATTAATACTTTTCATTACAGGTGAAACACCCCTTCTCGCATTGCAGTTGCATCTCAGACGATGATAGTTTCTTAATCGAAGAGAGCTATTTTATGGAAGGCGTAGGAAGTAATTGTGGTAAAGAGGCCTTTGATGTTGACACGCTTAATGAAGGTGGAGGGCTTGGAGTAGAATATGTTGCTGTAGAAGACTTATTGGAGGTTGGGAAGAGTAAAAGTTTGGGCTTAGATAGTAACCCAATAGAGTAATGCTTTTCTTCATATAAACAGGTGAAATCAACTACTTGCACCAAAGAAGATGGCTTATGAATCACAACATCATGTTTGATATCTAGTTTAAGTCCACTAAGAAAACAATCCAGTAAGGCATCATCAGTCTTGCCTTTGGTTTGATTTGCTAGAACCATGAGTTCAGCATAGTATTGGGCCAATGAATCTTCTGAGAGAGCCTATAAAGCTTTGGATAAGGAGAGTCAAACTGAGATCGGCCATACTATGATTCAATGGCTTGGACTAGGGCTACCTAGTTAGGAAGAAGGTTATTCTTCTATAACATATGGTACCATGGCATTACAGTACCCTCCATATCAACTGCACCAATGGTCATATGCTGAACATCTGAAGTATCATAATAACAAAAATTGTTTAGCCTTAAATATCTAGTTCAAAGGGTCAAAACCCTGAAACCTTGGAAAATCTAGCTTGAACTAGTGTGTTTGAATCGACGAGGAAGAGCCAGAGGAAGTTTGTTGTGAAGACTCCATTGATGTAGTTGCGATAGCTGAAGATGGTTGTAAATGTTCTACATTATGGGTTAGTGTTGCACCTCATATTTAGACTCATTTTCAATGTATTAGACTACATTTAAGTTCATTAATGCTTGATTACATAAAATAACTTAAACCAATTTTTTTCATTTTTGAGTACTATTCCTTTGGTTAAACTTATTTTACCCGATAAATTTTATAAATTCATAACTAATTCAAGAAAAATCATATTGAGGTGATTCAAATCTCCAAAAACATCTTAAAATATTCTCTACATGGTAAAAATATTGAATAGGGAAAATACTTAACCAAATTATGTAGTAAATTCACATAACTTTCATTATAGCAATGATCATTTTTGAAACTTCCTGATTCTGACCATAACTTTGAAAATTCATCATAATTCACATACAACTCCAATTTTAGTGATCTTACTGTCCATGAAAATATATTCATGTCTAGTTTACAAAAATATAAAGCAATTACACATTGAACTCCAAAAATTTTGAACAATATATGAAATTCTCAGCAGTGTCATAGTGGCCATTTTCATCTTACAACTTGATAAATACACCTTAATAGTCACATAAATGGCCATCTCTTGTCTTCACGTAGCACATTACATCATGTGAGACCAAGATAAACATAATTAAATTCATGTAAAGTCCTAAAACCATAGATATCATGTAACAACCCTCATGACACTTGTCTTTGGCATTGTGTGAAAAACCAGAGGAAACAAGATGGAAGAAGCTTCAATATGGGGGAGAAATGAGCTTTACACCCCAATGAGAAGCAGGGCCACTGTAGTGAGAGCCAATTCTAGTAGCTTTGTTTCCGGCTAAATACATGGCACTACGGTGAGCTATCCTGGAGCTGCGGTGAGAGTTGAGTTTCTAATTTAAATCAGAAACATTTCAGTAGGTCAGACGCAAAAAGTTAGGAAAGAAATGAAGGAGAACCAAGGGAGCTCTACTAGGGTTTGCTATTTTTGGCCATTGGGAATAGTTTTTAGCCTCTTGAATTTTGGATCTTGGTTGGTAAGTGATCCCTACTCTTCCCCTTCCATTTTCTTCAGTTTAAACTCAGGTTTTCTCTATTATATGTTGGGATTTCTGGTTTGGGCCAAAATTCACTGATTGAAATGGATGAAATAGGGTTAATGGAGAATGATTTGGTGTTCTTGATGCTTGGGTATGAGTGTTGAAAGGTGTATGCATAATTTGAGCTTAACCCTAGGTTATTTTCGGTTAGGGCTCTTGGGAATCCGAAGTATATGGGATGGATTGATGTTTGAATGGTTCCTAGGAGCTAAATGATGCATGAATGTGGGGTTGGAACCTTGGATTAGGCCTTAAGTAGTTGAATTGTGGAATTTGGATATCTGGATTGTATGTTAATTGAGGTATTATGATGTTATTAAGGTTGTTGGCTAACTGAAGAAGACTAGTCGTGGGATTGGTGTTCAAGAAAGCTCGCGGAATCACGTGTGTGTATGTGGTATTGACAACCTAAGGTAATCAGGTGTTTGTATTGTGTTGTATTGTATGATATTACGTATAATTTTGTATATATGCATGTTTTTTTCATACCATGATGTAGATGTGTTTGTGTACAGTTTTCTATATATCATAGTATGCATACAGCTAGATGTTGATTATGATGATGATTACATATGTGATGATAATATGATATGGCATGATGCATAACATGACATTGAGATCATGATGATGATGATAATTGTATGAAGATAAATGATCATCACCACATAGCATTGTGAGATTATGATATGGTGGATCGGGTGGTGATGATATGATTATGATGATAAATGATTAGAGAGGATAAGAATAGGATCCATGTAGATAAATTGCCTCCTATGGAAAGCAGGAAAAGGCACGTAGTGGACTATACCTTTCCTAAATCACTGCCAATTCGTGGTGGTAAATGGGAAGGAGAGCTACAGTTCAAACATTAGTGTTACCTTTGGCTGGGTACATTAGTGGGAGGTGAGCATAGTAATATCCTGGAATCAGTCTTTATCAACTGTTGGAAGGGAATTACCTATATGAAATGTCCTGTTATGATGACAACCCATGGTTCTAGCTATATGCGAGGGAGACATGCATTCATTTCACATTGTATTCATAAGTTGTATAAGTATATATGTATTTATATATGTGTGTGGATGTCCTTGGTTACTAACATATTGTCTCACACTCCTCTCCCATGAACTAACATTTCAGGTGATGATTCTGTCACTAGTCTGGAGAAGACAAGGGAGTAGCATTGGAAGTGGGAATACTAGGTCTATGTAGTTTATGTATATTTTGGATATGTATCTTGTGCTAAGTAGGATAGCATGATTGTTATGGTTTAAGGACATTATTATGGTTATTGTAATGGAGTTGTTATTATGGTATGTTATGTATGTGGAATTGTGTTGTATATAATATGTATGATGGATGGTGGCATAGATGTAGTTTGGGGTTTTAAGGAGTCAGTGTGGTAGTATTTGTCAGCCTAAAGGTGGAATTGGGTCTAGTCGATGTGTTTTTGGGCCTATAACTTGTTTTGTCTTTTGGGGTTCAAGGGGGGTCAAATCGTAGAGAAGTGGTTCCTTTGAGGTTAAACCTTTTTGGATAAGATGGTTAAGTGATTTAGGACTTGTGTAAATGGTCCAAAATGGTCAGGTTGCCTTTGATGGCAAATGGGAGTTGTGAGTTGTGAGTTTTGATCAAAGTATGGACAAAATGGTGTCAGGTATCCAGAATCTTCATAAGAGTTAGATTGAAGTGAAATTAGTGTCTCTAGATAGATTGTGACTAGATTGACTTGTAAGAGTTGGAATCAGGTCAATAGAAGTTTAGAGTATAAAGTTATGCGCGTCGGAAGTTCGCCCTAGAAATTGAAGTTTGCTGGTCTAGAAACCAGCAGGGGGGCCATGGCGTCAGAAAGCCAGGTCAGGGCATCAAGAGCTCCTATAGTGAGTGACAAATAGGGGAAGGCCGGAGTCACAACAGTACTATAGCGGCCGCAGCCCCAGCCCACTTTTTGGTCTTTTTATAATGTTTTTCCAGTACCCGGTGATTTTGATAGGTTCATGTGAGGGTTGTGTTAGGTTGGATCACTACTACATTAGATACTTTCTAGATTGGTTCTGGTGTAAATGTAGAATTGGCTGATGTAGAGAGTTTCACTTTCTTGATCAATTATTTAATCGATCTAAAAAATACTTTCTAGATTAGTTCTGAGTTATAACCGATCTAGAAAATGGTTAAAAATAACATAGCTTATGAAGACATTTTAGACCGGGTATGACTAAGAACCGATCTAGAAAGTCCTTTTCTATTTAAAAGAAAAATGGAATCAAAATATGCTATATTCAATTCAATCAAACTTCAGAAATAAAACACAAAGCAATGAGCACATGACAAATGATATCACAAAAAAAAGAAATCAAAGTGAAAGTGTAAAACCCATAGCCAGCCAAAATGTTTTGATTCTAACTAATCTTACAAAAATTTTTGACAAAACTTAGTTCACTATGTCATATACTTACCCTAACATACATGTCGTTGACAGAAAAACTCCTATTGTAGAAAACAAACAAATCAAAACAAAGTAAAATTTTAAAACTCAATGAAGTCAATCCAACACCATGAAACAATGATTCTTATCCTGCATGATCAAAACCAGAAAAATGAACAAAGAATTATTGAAATATTTTACATGCAAAGAGAAAGGAAAATAAAAACTCTACTAATGTCCAAAGAAAAAGCATTTCCTTTTTCATAAACATCTAACAACATCATAACATAGTGCAAGTGTTGGCTCTACACTAGAATTGCAACTAAGTAGTGGGATAAAAATTACTGAATGTTTGTCCTAAGATATAATGAGAATGCATGGTATTGCCCATAAGACTTAGCCTTTGATTCCACCCATAAATGAAAGATAATACATAATTTAGAACTACCAAAAAAAATTTTATCACAGTTGTCTAATTCTCTAACCATATGTCTCTTCAAGCACAAACTCATTCAAAAGCTAGTAATTGGAGAAAATAAATACTTTGTTAAGTAGAGTCTAAAAACACACTAGCAAAATCAAAAGAAACAAGAGATTTGAAAGTAAACAAATATAAACAATGAATTAAATCCTAGAAGATTGCAGAGCTTGTCCTTATATCTTTTTCCACCTAAACCTAGAGGCCAAGGAACCAATTAATGGGTGGCTATAGTCACACATAACTACTTACTAAGAAAAACAAAAGCTATAAATTCTTTATAAAAAAGTGATTGGGGAGCATCTCAATTGGAAATGCTCAGAAATCACTAGTAAGATGAGTTTTCTCTAGTGACAGAAGTGAAAACATACCTTGCCATCATATTCCTTCTTTAGCTACACATCAGGAGTGATATATGCAGGAGTACCAACTGTAGATTTTGGTTGTGAATAGAGGACTAAGGATTGCAAAAGTAAATCATGATTCAAGATACAAGGAAGATTGCAATTAGAAACATCAAAGACAAGGAAGACAGAAAGAAATATCTCAATCTCAAAGAAATACTACTTGTAAAATTATACTTTCTAGACAATGCTCATTTCCAGTTTGAGTGCAACAATCTGAAATGTCAGTTTTATATAGCAGCTTCTCAAATAAGCAATTCAAAGAAAAGGTATACCACGAAAAATGGTAACAAAGGGTAATGGAAGCACTTTTTCTTCCTTGATATCAAAGGATAACATTAAAGGCAATTAAGCATGAATATTACATAATGTGAGGGAATTGTTCCCAACATGTCTTGAAGAAGAATGGAAATTAAGTTGTGTATGTGGTTTGTCCAAAATGGAGCACTTTTCTTTATATTAATAAGAACAAGAATAGGAAAGAAACAATATGAGACCTGTGAACGCTAATTTGGATTATTTTTTCTTCTTTTTTCCAACATGTTATCCTTGTTCTTTTCATGGAAGCCTTGAATCAATCATGTGATGTGCATTCATCTCAGACCAACCAAATCCAAACACCAGGTTTATGTTCATTCCCTTGCTTTCATCACTGATAATGCAATAGGCATGAATCGTTATAAATGCATGGGGAATAGAATTCAAGATGGGGCATGGTCAAATAATAAATAAATTGGGATATTTAAAATCTTCTAAAATGATAAATAAAATGGGACAAAGGAAGTAATACTATACTATCATCTCAAACCTAACTTAAACCACCTTATTCAATATGCAAAAGCAAAGATGAAAGTAATGTCTTTTCCAATGTTTATTATCTCATTATCATTAACACTCAAAAGTATTTATTCATTTTTATCATTTTTAAAGTAAAAGTACAACATTCAGTTTTAATATGTAATTTTTTTTTCTATTTCTTTAATTTTTTATTTTTATTATCTTTTTGGGCCACAACCCCATCACATTGTCTTATGCCTAAACTCCCATCTAACACAAACCCAATGTGAAAAATCCTTCCGCTCAAGCAGAACATCAGAATTCAGAACATTCTCAGATAGTATATGAACAAGAGACCAAAGAAAACTGACAAGACAAGGTGATTATATGTCAGAAGAGTAACACTAGCAACTAAAAAAACTAAGGTACAAGAGAAGGCAAGGCAAGTAGTAGTAGTATACAATATAAGACTTTTGCAATCCATTGTTGGTCTCTTTGCAACACGGTTCAAACATCACTATGTGATACCATCCAATCGTTTTTTATGACTTTATTATGTACATGACGTTTATATAGGTTTTTTAAGGCATAAAACTGTATCAGACTCATTATTGAGTCATGATATGATAAGCTAGCAGTAGAACTATTATAAGCCATACCCTTGATATTGTTGAAACTAAGTAACCTTACCTTAGTCTCAAAGCCATGTAGCTCACCTAATCGCAATAGACATTACACTAGGGAAACACACTAGAGACTAAACCAAATACAATATCAAAATTCCATTCAAAATTGACCAAAATCAACAAATACAAGAAAGTAACAAAGATAATTAAGAGTGACAGACCAAAGCATCAAGCGGCTATGGAAAAGTAGAGTGCAGAAGTAGTCAAAATGGGGTGTTTGGGTGAGGAATAACGTATAGAAAAAGCATTATGAGGGAATGGAATTGAAAGGTTGCTCATGAAGCTTGCTTCTCCCTTTTTTGTATTGATCAGTTTCGGACACTGTATCTCTCGGCTTAGCTTCTTACACCTTGTCCAATGTTGCATAGCCAATCATTCTTTCTCACTTCGGCATCTCTCATTTCTTGGCTTTATGATTTAACTTGGAGATTCAAACAGGATGAAAAAGCTTATGGATGAGAGACCAGAAAAATCTTATGGAGCTCTAACTGGGGCTCGAGCGAGCAAGGAACGCACAGAAGACAAGCAAAAAATCGCAAGGCTTAAGCATAAACAAACTATAAGAACCTAGAAGTTACCTTTGTTAATCAGCCGATAGCAGATATCGCAGAAACAAATTCATGAATAGCAAGCCTCCTTCACAGAGAAGCCACCGTTGAACGTCATCGCCAAGACGCCTATGCCGCATGGCAGCCATCACTCCCAAATGCCTTAGAGTTTTCCTCTTTCATCGTCAAATGCCCTGCTAGGTTTTCTTTGGCTGGTTCAGAACTCTCTCTACTTACTAAGATTAAGAGGAAGGCTAAAAAAATAATTTATTTATATTTGGCTTCAACTTTCTAGATTGGATATTTAAACAACCAGTCTAAAAAATTTCAAATTGTAGAATTTATTTACAAAAATGCCATTAGTCGATTTTCTAGATCCGCTATTTAAATAACCGATCTAAATTGCAGATATAAAAATGACATTTTTTACTAGTGGATTTTAAAGATATTGATCAAGTCTGGAGGTGTTTATGGAGTAAGGTGTTACATTTTGATATTAAAGCAATGGTTTTGGGCCATTATTTCTATTTGGAGTGATACTTGGCACAACTTTAAATACATCGACTATATTCCCACTACAATACTAGTCCAAAACTATATAATTGAATGTGTTGTTACTTGTGTGTAAGAAGAATGTCTTGCACAGGAAGACCAAGTAATAGTGATCTTATAAGGCAGATGCATGAGATGTTGGTAGGCCTCAGTAATCAAGTTAATACTCAGGGGGAGATGTTGAACAGTTTGCAAGAGCAAATGAATATGCAGGAACATGATGATGTGAATGAGGAGGCTGGCATATTTGTGGACTTGAATGCAGGAGATGATGAGAATGAGAATGTGGTAGAGCCTGAGAGAGCTCCAAGAGTTGAAAGAAGGGGTATCTCTTCACAGTTAAAGGACTTTCGGAAGTTTAATCCCCTGGCTTTTGAATGTACCATGGATGTTGCACTGGCTGAGGATTAGATAGAATAATTGGAGAACATCTTCAGCGTGATGGATTGTACCTCAGAGCAAAGGGTGCAACTGGTAGTGTTTAAGCTTAAGAAGAAGGCCAAGTGTTGGTGGAGAAGTGTTCTCCTAAGTGTTAAAGAGATAAATCCTCCATTGACTTGGGAACAGTTAAAGGAATGACACTTTGCACACTACATCCCTCCAGCCCTAATGATGCAGAAGGAGGCTGAATTCCTAGCTTTTTAGCAAGGCAACTTGTCGGCAGATGACCATTGATCAAATCCTGGACTAGGCTTAGTATTCCACTTATCTGAATAATTACCTCGATGATAGATGGATAGCTTAGAGGTTGTTTGAGGGAGCCCATCTAGAGATTAAGGAGCGGTTATTTGTGGTGGAATTTGTGTCATTTAAGGACTTATGTGTGAAGATACATGTCCTATCTAGGTGGATGAAGGAGGCTGAGGAGGATAGAAGGAATTCCATGATAAGAGTCTTTTCTCACCTAGGACCTACAAGAGGAATTAGTAAAGAAAGTGGATCAGGTAGTGGTAGTAGCGGTGGTAGCACAGGTTCTAGTGGAGGAAGAGGTCGCCATAATAGAGTCCGCCATGGTAGAGGTATAGATAGGTTTGGTCAAGATCAGTCTAACAGAGGTCAGTTTAGTAGAGGACCCTTTCATCGAGGAAGCTTTGAACAGGAAAGTTCTAGTCAAACGAGTATACAGGGAGAGATTCAGCTCCATCCCAATACAGGTCAAGTAGTACATCAAATCCGTGCATAAAAATATGGGTTTAGCCGTGGTAACCATCCATGCTTGATTTGTTATAATTGTGGGAGAACGGGTCATATGTCACGGAAATGTTGTGAGCCTAGGCGTGAGGATATGATAAGGAGGCCCATGATGCTAGATAAGTTTTTACCATCACCCAACAAGAAGCGGATACAGAGCCTAGCTTGATTAGAGATAAACTTAAACTCAATGGTTACTTGATTCATGCTTTGTTTGATTCAAATGCATCGTATTCCTTCATATTTTTTGATTGTGCTCAGAGATTGGGTGTTGTAGTCATAGAGTTGCCTTTTGAATTGTCGGTATCCACACTTACAAGAGCTTCACTAAGAACTACTCAAGCTTGTCTGAATTGTGTGGTTCATTTTGAACACTAAAGCACTACTTTGGATCTGATATGTTTACCGTTACAAGAGATTGATGTGATCATTGGGATGGATTGGTTAGAGGCGAATAATGCAATTCTCGACTGTATTCGAAAGATTATGTCATGGACCATGAATATCCCTAGTGTTAAAGGGGATGAGAATATTTATTTGTCCTTTGCCCAAGCTGACAGGTATCTAAGGAAAGGATGTCAAGGGTTTCTAGTTTTTTTCTCTATTAACGTGGATATGGAAGGAGGTATAGAAAGATACTAGTTATGAGTGAATATCCTGATGTGTTTCCAGAGGAGATCACTGGTTTGCCGCCATTACGAGAGCTAGAGTTTTCCATTAATTTGGTGCCTAGGACAAGTCCTATTTCTAAGGCCACATATCAAATGACACCATCTGAATTGAAGGAACTCAAGAAGCAGATTAAGGATTTGTCAAAAAAAAGGTTTTTATTAGACCAAATGTCTCATCTTAGGGAGCTCCAGTGCTATTTGTCAAGAAGAAGAATGACAGCTTCAGATTGTGCAATGATTACAGGTAACTGAACGGAGTGATGATTAAGAATAAATATCCATTGCCTAGGATTGAAAACTTGATTGATCAGTTGGCAGGTGCCTCCGTTTTCTCTAAAATCGATTTAAGGTCAAGATATCATCAATTCGGATGTGTGCTGAAGATATACCTAAAATAGCTTTTCAAACTCGATATGGTCATTATGAGTTTCTTGTGATGCCATTCGGGTTAACCAATGCCCCAGCAATCTTCATGGATTGTATGAATAAGGTGTTTTGGCAATATTTGGATAAATTTGTGGTGAAATTCATTGATAACATTATGATATACTCCAAGAGTGAGGAAGAGCATGCACTTTACCTTCGAATTATGCTACAAGTATTACAGAATCACCAACTGTATGCCAAGCTCAGTGAGCAAGAGTTTTGGCTATAGGATGTGAAATTTTTGAGTCATGTGATTTCTGCAAAAGGAGTGGCAGTAGACCCCAGTACGGTTGAAGCGGTGTTGAATTTGGAGAGACTGCAATCGGTGATGGAAATTCACAGTTTTCTGGGATTCGCTAGATACTACTGAAGGTTCATTCAGGGATTCTCTCAACTTGTTATGCCATTGATTAGACTCAACCGTAAGGATTGATCTTCCATTTGGGATGACAAGTGTGAGAAAGTATTCCAAGAGCTGAAGATTCGTCTGACATCCACCCTAGTACTTGTTGGATAAGCTGGCTTCCTAAGAGGAGGGTGAATTGGGAAGATTAAAAATTTTCTACAAAATGTCAAGAAAGTGAAGAAGCAAAGTATGAAGGTAAAACAGAGTATAAATGAATAAACTGTAAAAGTAGTAGTAAAGAGAAGAAAACTCATATATTTATCTTGGTTCGGTCTCTCCACTTGACCTACGTCTAGTCCCCAAGTCACCACTTGAAATTTTCCACTATTCTGCAAAATTCAGTGTGCTTCTTGCAAATGCCTCAGTACATAGATGATGCTCTGTTTCTAGAGCTCACTCTTTCACTCTATGCACTCTTACTAAGTGCTTCCCCAATCCCTTGTGATATCCCCTCACAAGAAAATATTTCTTCCAGATGAAGATAAGATTATTTACAATGATTAAATTCTCTTAGACAGAGTGAATATGAAAGTTGAAGTACAAATATTGAAGTGAGAAAGTAAGAGACTTTGAGTAGATGATTTGGCACAGTTTCAGTATATACAAAGTTAAAATCATTACCCACAACTTCAAATGATGTTATATTTATAGATTTAGGTCTCAACTATACGTTAGAGACAAAATCAATCTGTTAGAGAAGTTATCCAACGGTTACTCTGAAAAACTATCCATTAACTAACCGAATTTAATGCTTCTGACATTCTAAAATTCAAATTTCGGTTGGTCAACAGACGAATTTCACAGAAACCGAAGGCTAAAGACTTCAACGTTGAATGTCTGAAGTTCGTCTGTCATGAAGCAAAGTTTGAATTTTGATCTTTGGAAAATGTTTCTATGTTGTGACATACGAATTTTCATGTTTGAAGACTTTCTGATAAGTGTGAACAGTATTTTCAATTTGCTACAGTGCCTTCGAAATTTGAATTTTGGAACCCCAAAATTCTTTTGTCCGTAATTGGCTTATAAGGCACAGTAGTTCATCTAATTCAAAATTTGAATTTCAAAGGGCAAAGTTCGTCTATCAGAGAAACCTCTTTTCAGACTTACTTCAAAATTTGAATTTACAAATACTGTCATTCGTATGTCAATATATCATTGTAACAGACTCACAAGCTCAGTTTCTGAAATTTGAATTTTCATGTTCAAAGTTCGTCTGTCAGTGAGCAATTTTGAAATCCAATCTAAACTTGGTTCCAGATGAATTTTAACATAATTTCAGACAAATTTCTTTAGTTTTCATAAGTTACATTTTGTCTGAAATTCGAATTTTCAAAACCCAAAGTTCGTCTGTTACTGAATGCTCCTTTCAGACACTTATCAAAATTCAAATTTTCTCAAGTCAAAATTCGTCTGTCAAATAGACCTCTTTTTAGACTTGTTCATTTTCAGTACGAAATTCGAATTTCCAAAGCCAAAGTTCGAATTTCCAAGATGACAGATCAGTATAAACCTTTCAAACTTCATCTGTTAGTGGGTGTTTTTCAAATATTCCATGATTTAACATAGAATCAAAGTTTTAAAATATCTTTTCACCAAATCAAATCCTTTTACTCTAATCAAACATCCTACATCTATTCTTGCACCTATTTCTCCAGAATTTCTTTACTTGAAACCTTTTGTACACTTTTGATATCTTTATTCCAAGCTCTTGAAGGTTGGTTTGAAATCATGAAAGCACTTGATTCAACAGTACTAGTTATCCCTAACCCATCTAGGCTATTCATGGTTTACACAGATGCATCTGAGAAGGGTCCAGGCTATATATTAATGCAATATGGTACAGTTATGGCATATGGTTCAAGGCAGTTAAGACCTCATGAGGAGAACTATCCTAGTCATGACCTTGAGCTAGCGGTAGTAGTGTTTGCTTTGAAATTGTAGAGGCAATAACTCTATGGCACTTAGTTTAAGGCGTTCAGTGATCACAAAAGTTTACAATATTTGTTCGATCAGAAGGAGTTGAACATGAGGCAAAGGCGTTGGGTAGAGTTTTTGGTGGACTATGAGTTTGCTTTGAAGTATCATCTTGGGAAAGCTAATGTTGTGGCGGATGAGCTGAGTAGAAAATCAATCTATATAGCCACAACGATGATAAGGGAGCAACAATTGCTGGAAAGCCTGAGAGATATAAAGTTATCCCTTAATGTCCATCCTGAAGTACTAGTAATGAGTTACATCAATGTATCAAGCGATTTATTGAGGAACCTTTGCTATGCTCAATTGGTGGATAACTATCTTTTGGGAATTAGGGAATGAATTGAAATGGCAAAAACTCAGGACTTTGATATATTGGAGGATGGTATCATACGTTACCATGGTCAGATTTATGTGCCAAATGTTGCGGGGTTATGAGAAATTATTCTAGAAGAAACTCATAAGAGTAGGTACACTATTTACCCAGGTACCACTAAGAGTATTAAGATCTAAAGTGAAGTTATTGGCAACCAGGCATGAAAAAGGATATCACAAAATATTTCACAAGATGTCTAATCTGCCAGAAGGTAAAGATTGAACACCATTTGTCTACTGATATATTACAACCCTTGGAGATCCCTGAGTGGAAATGAGATAGTGTTTCCATGGATTCGTGATGGGATTACCGAGGACCTCTTCAAGACATAATGAAATATGGGTAATTATGGACAAGTTAATGAAGTCGGCCCATTTTCTTCAAATTCGGGAGACTATTTCGATGGAGAAGTTAGCCCAGTTGCATGTGAATGAGATTGTAAGGCTACATGGAGTTCTGATGAATATTGTGTTGGACAAAGATCCTAGGTTTACATCCAAGTTTTGGAAATCCCTTAAGAAGGCCATGGGGATGAAGTTGAGTTTCAATACTGCTTATCACCTTCAATCTGATAGGTAGATTGAAAGGATGATTCAAACACTGGAGGACATGTTGTATTACATCTTACATTTTAAAGCTTTTTTTATGAAAATTGCTTGGTTTTAATGTAATAAAGCAGTCTTAGAAAACTTGAACCAATTAAGCTTTAAAACTTCCTAAAACTGTTTCTCCTAGCTTTTCAATTCTCTGTACAGTGATTTTTCAAAAATTATAATTAAATGTAGAATAATCATTTCTTAGTGGTTCAACTGTCTAAAAATCGTGCACATCTTGAATTTTTAGGGAAAAATAAGGAACCAAGAAATGAACACACCAATTCATACAGTTTATTATATACATATTACTATTCATTTCAGCATCCTTGTTTCTATCAGAAAACTGAACCTGAAGTTTGAAAATTCATTTCTATTAATATACAAAGTCATTTGGTACATACTTACCATAATTGGAAATATTTACTTGTCTACTTTATAACCATATTTTTATCATACATTTATTTTACTCCTACCAGTTAGAGAATCAATATATATCATCGGAGGTTAGAAATAACATATATTGGAGCAGTTTTGGTAAAACACTAATAACTACCATTATATAGCTCTAAATATAGCCAAACTGGCGTTTTTTGTTCCTAAGACATAAATCTATCTATACATATAGACTAATAAATTTTTAGAGATATGTACAAATTTATACAGCGGCTAGAAACAGATAGTACATAACAAAAGCAAAATAGCTTTCTAGCAAGGTTCCATCATTATTGTTCCTCATGCTCTACCTGTTTTCCCATACCATGACTGGACCCTAACATTAGTTAACTATGGGGTGAGATTGGGGAATCTCAGTAGTCAACTTGGACATATCATCATGTCATTACAAAAACATTTGAAAGCATATAAAATATAACATACTTTCATTAAATCATCAAAACTTCCATGTTGTCTAACAAAATTTCGGTAGCATAATGACTTAGTAAATGGGCATCCCGAGGCTTACCCCTTAACGTAAAATTGCCACCAATCATAGAAAAGCATTCATAATAGAAACATGGTATCATTTACAAATCATATAAAACATTCATAAGCAATAACATTAAGTAAGGGCAAGAGACTACCTTGGAGCTTTACTAACTTTTCTTTTAACCTTGTTTTCACTTAGCTTTACATCACTTCCTTAACTTGATTGAATCCTAGAGTATCATTAAACCTTATTTAATAATTTAATATCATCATATAAATTTAACTCAACCACAAACCATAAGCTCTTCCCTCAAAATGATATCTTGATCCAAATAAAGGAGCAAGAGAGAGGAAAAAAATAACTTAAACTCTAACTAATCTTAAACTAAATAAATGAAGAAGAAATCTTACAAGAGATTTAGAGAAAGAGCTTACCTTGAAAGACTCCTACTTGTCTTCCCTTTCTTTCTCCTTTGTTCTTTCTTACTTTTCTTCTTTCTCTTTCTTTTTCTTCTTTCTCCTTTTCTCTCTCACGGCCCACTCTCTCCTTCTTTTTCTTCTTTCGTGCTCCCTTTTCTCTCACTTGTGTGTGTGTGTATGAGAAAAGGTGAAGAGGAAGGGGGTTTTTATAGGGAGGCCTCAGGATTGTGGACCATCAGATCAAGATTTAATCCAAGGGCTTACAATTATTCCCACATTTAATATAGCAATTACCCATTATACCCCTAGATACTTTTGGGCATGTGAGAGAGTAGGGAAAGGTAAAAATGTCTGACTTTTCCCTCCTTACTTTATGTCAAATAAAAAAAAGGGGATAATGTACTTTTTACTTTGCAGATAAATTTGGCTCTGGTTTGAGTACTTTTTGAAACGGATTTTCTATTATACTCTGTGTCCTTCCTGTTTACTTTATTTGTGGAACCCATTATCTTTCTCTTTTACTTTTTCATGTAAGGTCCACCTATCTTGCTTACTTTTTAATATATATCTCCTCTGGTATTTACTATTTATGTGGGGCCCCCCTTTTACCAGATTTATATTTTTTTTCCTTTCATGGCCCACATAACCAGTATCACTTATACTTTTAACTTGCATCAGAGTATTATTTTCTTTATCTTATTACAATAATAATTTTGCCTTTTTTAAGCCTCTTTTTATATTTTAGGATATTTTAGGCCTTAAGCTAATTTAATTAAATATCAAGGCTTCTCCAATCATCATAAATTAATCCAGAATAAATTAATATCATTTGTAATTTCATTTGATCATACATACATGAAAAATGGGGATGTTACATGCTGCGGGCGAGTGTTCTGGAGAATAAAGATAATTGGGATCAATATATACCATTGGTTGAATTCGCCTATAACAATAGTTTCCATTCGAGTTTATAATGGCTCCATATGAAGCGTTGTATGGCAGGAAGTGCAGATCGGCATTGTGTTGGGTTGAACTCGATGAACGGAGTCTTTTGGGCCTAGATATTATGGATAAAACCTCTCAACAAATAGAGAGTATTCGTTAAAAGCTTTTTACCATTCAAAGTCAGTAAAAGAGTTATGCGGATAGGAGGAGAAGATCATTGGAGTTTGATGCTGGAGATCATGTGTTTTTAAAGGTCACTCCTACTACCAGTGTTAGGAGATTGATTTGAGTGAAGAAGCTTACTCCGCAGTATATGGGTCCATACCAAATTCTGGAGCGAATTAGGCCAATAGCGTATCAAGTAGTGCTACCACCTAATCTTGCTGGATTGCATGATGTTTTCCATGTGCCTCAACTTAGGAAGTATCATCCAGATCTGTCTCATATAACTAATGATGAAGCAGTTCAAGTATGAAAGGATCTGACTTTTGAAGTCATGCCGTTACAAATTCTTGATGTATAGGAGAAGCAGTTGAGAAATAAGACCATTAAGTTAATAAAAGTTCTATAGAGCGGCTTGACGTCAATTGACGTCACGTGGGAGATGGAAGAATTCATGCGAATGAGGTATCTAGAGATTTTTGCTTAAGCTAAGAGTTGAAATTTTGAGGATGAAATTTTTATAAGGAGGGGAGAGTGTAACAACCTCATGACACTTGTCTTTAGTATTGTGTACGAAACCGGAGGAAATAGGATGGAGGAAGGTTCAACGTGGAGGAAAAATGAGCTCTATGCCGTGGCGAGAAGCAGGGCTGCCACGGCGAGAGTCAATTCCAGTGGCTTTGTTTCCAGCTGAATACATGGCACTACGGCGAGCTATTCTGGAGCTGCGGCGGGAGTTGAGTTTCTAGTTTAAATAAAAAACATTTCAATCAGTCAGATGCGAAAAGAAAGGAAAGAAATGGAGAAGAACTGAGGGAGCTCTGCTAAGGTTTGCTAATTTTAGCCCTTGGGAGTAGTTTTCAGCCTCTTAAAGCTTGGATCTTGGTTGGTAATGTTGGGAATTTCAACATACATGCAGTGAAAAACTATCAAGAAATTCCCTCCCATGGATCCATCAACATTGTTTAGATTGAGATGTAGAAAGAGAATTTACCTCCGGTGCGCCCCTTGGTATTCTTTTCGTTTCATCAGGCCCTAGGAACTAACGCGACTGGTTAACTCCCTTTACCGGTATCCACACAAATGGTGAGTCTAACTCGAATGGTGTGCTAGTACTTCTATTTGTGAATGTTCATACATCAGTTCAGCTTTCACCATTTGTCCATATAGTCCTGCTGTCTGTCCGTATAGCCCCGTTGTTTATTCGTACAACCCACTATTTGTTCGTATAGTCTCACCATCTATCCACAGCCTTGCTATTCATCCGTACAATCTCACAGTTTGTCCGTACAGACTGCTTCTTGTCCGTGCAACCCACTGTCTGCCCGTATAGCCTGTTGTCTATCCATACAGTCTCACTGTTCATCATACATCTATACGCTATTCATCCGTACAGTCTCACTCTCCACCGCTTTCTCTTTAGGGTTATTTAAATTGTCTTGTATTTTGTATCCTAGTCTATATCTATATATAGAAAGGATTTTATATTTATTTAATTTAAATCAATAATTTAAACTAAATAAAATATTAATTAAATAGATTAGTTTGAATTTATATCTATCAAATAGATTAAATTTAAACTAACTATCTAATATATATCGAGAATCAAATCTAGATTTAATTTATCATATAAATCAAATTTAGATTATTAGTTTAAATACAAATTTAGAATCCAATCTAAATCTAATTTAGATTATGACATTAGCTTAAATTTAAATCTATTATATAGAATTAAATTTAAAACAAATTAATTTGAATTAATTTGAACAATATATATATATCGAAATATATACCAAATATATAATACATCAAATATATATATATTTCAAATTTTAATATATATATATATATCAAATATATATATATAATTCTGTCACCCTAAATTGAACATTAAATTCATTGAATCTAGGCACATTTTAGATTCAATGAATTTGGACATTCTAGCTCGAGTTGGTCAATTCTTGTGTGTGACCTTGTAGGCCCATATGATGTTGGTAGTGGGCTAATACACTAATAGACCCACAAGTCACAAGTGGCCTCTAGCAAGACATTGTGACTACCCAAATCACATAAGATCGGTGATCCGATGCAACCTATCATATAACCCTATCACATCTATTTTGTCTCATGATATATAGGTCAAGTATGAGGTATGAAAACATCATCCTCATTTTACTCGACCATTACTTTCTCGATCTCCGAGCAGACTGACAGAATAAATAGAAACTCTTCCATTCGAGCACGGCCATGCATTTTCTCAGTTTCACTCATCGATGTGCCTAGATATATCTCTCCATTAATTAGAGGGACATACTTCATCTTGATCATTCATCTTCCTCTACACAAGTTCCACTATGCCCGATCACAGCCTTTATGATCTCTAGATTAAAGGTGAGTTTTGACTATCCCAAAGTATAATGTTCCCCATATAGGAAGCCATACTGATCTCAGTTCTGAGAGCTTAGTGACACGGTTATATATGAGATATGCTTATGACTTGATCCATGCAGCTATCTCATGATAGGTCAATCTAGCACCTATTCTAACAGGAGCTTATAATTTTGATTTGTATCTTCATACATAATCATCACATAATTATCAATCAAAATCATACTAGTCTTAATTCATCATTGTTCCCACAAAGAAGATAATTGACTAAGGATATTTAGGATAAAATAATTTATCCAAGGATATTATTATAAAGAAAAACATGCAAACAATATAATAATGTAAGAAAAATAACCTTCTTTTTCATAATGAAATACAATGTTCATAATACAATGATTGGCTTAGGGCACAATCTCCAATAGATAAGTGATCCTTACTTCTTCCTCTCCATTTTCTTCAGTTTAAACTCTGGTTTTTTTGGTTATATGTTGGGATTTCCAATTTGGGTCGAAATACACCAATTGAAATGGATGAAATGGGGTTAATAAGGTATAATTTGGCATTTTTTAGGCTTGGGGATGAGTTTTAAAGGGTGTATGCATGATTTGAGCTTAACCTTAGGTTGTTTTCGGTTAGGGCTCTTGGGAATCCGAAGTATATGGGATGGATTGATGTTTGAATGGTTCCTAGGAGCTAAATGATGCATGAATGTGGGGTTGGAATCTTGGGTTAGGCCTAAAGTAGTTGAATTGTGGAATTTGGATATTTGGATTGTATGTTAATTGAGGTATGATGATGTTGTTAAGGTTGTTAGTTAACTGAAGAAGACTAGTCGTGGGATTGGCTTTCAAGAAAGCTCACAGAATCATGTGTGAGTGTGTGGTATTGACAACCTAAGGTAACCGGGTATTTGTATTGTATTATATTATATTGTATTTTATTGTATGTATTGTATGATATTACATATAATTGTATATATATGCATGTTTCATTCATACCATGATATAGATGTGTTTGTGTGTACAATTTTCTATATATCGTGGTATACACACAGCTAGATATTGATTATGATGATGATGTGATATGGCAAGATGCATAACATGTCATTGAGATCATGATGATGATGATGATGATTATATGATGATACATGAGCATTACCACATAGTATTGTGAGATTGTGATATGGTGAATCGGGTGGTAATGATATGATATACGATGATATGATTATGATGATATATGATTAGGAAGGATAAGAATGGGATCCCTACGGCTAAATCGCCTCCTATAGCTAGGAGGAAAAGGCGCGTAGTGGACTGCTCCTTCCCTAAATCGCTGCCAATTCGTGGTAGGAAAGGGGAAAGAGAGCCATGGTCTAAATATTAGTGTTACCTTTGACCGGATACATTAGTGGAAGTTGAGATTGGTGATGTCTTGGAATCAGTCTTCACCGACTGTTGGAAGGGAATTACCTATATGAAATATCTTATTATGATAATAGCCCATAGTTCTAGCTATGTTCGAGGGAGACATGCATTCATGAGTTGTATGAGTATATATGTATGTATATGTGTGTGTGTGTGTGTGTGTGGTTGTCCCCAGTTACTAAGACATTATCTCACACCCATCTCCCATGAACTAACGTTTCAAGTGACTATTCTGGCACTAGTCCGGAGAAGACAAGGGAGTAGCATCGGAAGTGGGAATACTAGGTCTATGTAGTTTGTGTGTATTTTGGATATGTATCTTGTGCCAAGTAGGATAGCATGATTGTTATGGTTTAAGGACAATGTTATGGTTATTGTAATTGTTATTATGGTATGTTATGTATGTGGAATTTTGTTGTATATAATATGTATGATAGATGGTGGTGTATATGTGGTTCGGGATGTTGAGGAGTCAATGTGGTAGTGTTTGTGAGCCCAAAGGTAGAATTGGGCCTGGTCGGTGTGTTTTAGGGCCTGTAGCCCATTTTGTCTTTTGGGGTTCAAGGAGGGTCAAATCTTAGAGGGATGGTTCCTTTGAGATGAAACCACTTTGGACAAGATGGTTAAGTGATTTAAGACCTTTGTAAATGGTCCAAAATGGTCAGGTTGCCTTTGGTGGAAAATGGGAGTTATGAGTTGTGAGTTTTAGTTAAAACGTGGCTAAAATGGTGTCAGGTGTCTAGAATCTCCATATAGAGTTGGATTGAAGTGAAATTGGTGTCTATGGATAGATCGAGATTAGATTGACTTGTAGGAGTTGGAATTAGGTCAATCAGAAGTTGGAACAAAAAGTTATGTGCGTCGGAAGTTCGTCACAGAGATTGAAGTTTGCTGGTCTAGAAACCAGTAGGGTTCGCCGCTGCCTGGCTTCCTGGCGCCCCCTGTTGGTGTACACGAAATTATCAGCAGTGTCATAGTGGCCATTTTCATCCTACAATTTGATAAATACACCTTAATATTCACATAAATGGCCATCTCTTGTCTTCACTTAGCACATTACATCATGTTAGACTTAGAAAAACATAATTACATTCATGTAAAGTCCTAAAACCATACACATAATTTTTGCAAGGTATTCCAAGCAAAACATTAATGCAATTAAATTCATTTTAATGAGCAACCTCCTTCTCCTATCCTTTTGTCTCTTGGGAAGCCTTGCCATGACTTGGATCTATAACATTAGACATTTGGAAAGGGGTGAGATTCAACGAATCTTAGTAGTTACAACCAAATATGTGTACATTTTATCATACAATTCATAGAAATATTATTTGAAAACAATCAACTAATTTATGCCATACATTTTTATTGAAATTTCGACATGGTAACATTCTTAACATTGGACATCCAAAAGTCATAAAAGCTCTCATTCAAACAGCCAACACATCAAATACAACATAAAACATTAATATTATAGCATGGCATGTTCAAAACATCATATCAAATAGTTTTAACAACTTTGACATAATTGGTAAAATAACTACCTTTGGGCTTTCCAAGCTCCACCAAACTTTGTTCACCTTTCTCTTGATCTTCTAACACTCTTTTAAATCCTATAGAATCATAAAATAATGCCATTAACCATTAATTATACGATTTCTTTTACAAAGTACTTAACCTAAAATTTGCACTTTGTTATCCAACAAACATTCCTCATACAACATACTTGTTCTAACTTATTTTGGACCTAATGAATCCATTTTTGGGGTCCAAATCATGAAATTCCCTTCCTAATTCAAACCCTAAATAGGCAAAAAATTTCATAAAAATGTAGAAAAATAACTACCCGATTAATTTGCAATCTAATGATATAATCTTGTTGCTTGAAACCTATACATCCTTTTTTTTACGGTTTGGTTTTTCCATCGCTTCACTATCTCTCTCTTATCTCTCTCTAGGAAGAAAATTTCATAGGCAAAATAAAGAGAAGTACTCCATGAAATCCCACTAAACTCAAATATGTACAAGATAAAGACCATGAAAACCTACCTTAAAAATTTGGAGTCCAAAGCTTGCTTCTTGCCCTTGAATTTTTTTATGTTTCTCCTCTCTCCTTGCTGCAGTTCAGATATGCTTGAAGAAGAAGATGAAGACTTAAAATGGGTTACATGGATATTTGTATCATAAAGCCACTTTTTTACTTCCTTTTTTGACTTTTTGGCCTTTCATCTTATAAAAGATTTTTAATTAATTTCTTTTGTGTTCAATTCTGAATTCCAACGTGATTCACCTTCTTTTTTGGCCAAAAATTGCTTCATGAACTTTAATGGACCAAAATACCCTTTATCGATTAAATTTACTCATACCGATTGAGTGTTTTTGCCAAAATTGTCATTAAATTAGTACAGGATTATCCAATAATTACTTTTAGTTCAAATCATTATTTTGACCCAAAATATATTTTAGTAAGGCCCAATAATTTTTCTTCAATTAATGTTGCTTCTTTCTACCGTCTAAACTGACTTTTATCGGGTAAAATATTATTATTAAATCCTAATTACCCAATAAATATTATTTTGACCTTAATAAATTTTGTATTATATTTCACTGGGTCTAACTAATTGAGAGCTACATTTTGCTATAATTTTTCATATTTATAAAAATGTCCTTGACCCGAGAATAATTTATAATTTTTAAAACTTTCAGGTTTTAGGTGCCCAAAATTCATAAACTTTTCAACCTGCGTCTTATTGCCTTCCTTTTTCATTTCATGTTCTTTTCTTCTTCTACCCATGGTAAAATCATCATTTTTTTCCTTTTTTCTTTCAATTGAGATAATTGATCTGTTTGTTCTATTTCATGTCAAACAGTGTATATCCATTTTTGCAAATTCCTTATATATTTTAAAATATTGAGTCTTGAACATTCAAGAAAAATTCCAAAATATTACAGTTAGAGAGTCAATAACCCAATAAAAAGTTGATTCCAAATGATCAAAACAAGCATTAGCTGTAGTTTCAAGTGATCAAGGCAGGCAGAGTAAGCTACATCACGTTGATCCATAATTTCAGTCAAGCGTTTTAGGTCAGCTACAAATTCCTTCATTCTAGTTTTTTCAGCCATCGGAGGTCAATGAAATCACCAAAATGTAATGACATGCAAATAAAAATAATAGAGAGAATTTGACAATCACAGCTAAATATTATTTACTACAACAAGGATTCAGGAGAAAAGAAACTCTGAATCAATTATAGCTTTGAAAGTAACACTTAGAAAAGAAGAAACATAGTAGGGAACTAGAGGGAAGAAGAATATTAGGAGGAGAGTCATACATATACAGCCTATATTAGCAATCATTTTAAATACACTCCTCTCTCTCCCTTATCTTCCACGTGCCCTTTCTTGTCCTATTGCTACGCCAAAATGTCCCCTTGTCCACCTCAGCCATTATTCCGCTGACTTGCATATCCACAACCACCTGTCCTATGTTACCATTAACAATATCATCCAGGAATATTACAACTAACTGAGTTCAGATAACTTAACCACATAGGAGAAAAATGAATTGAGAGAGAGAAAGAGAGATAAAATAAGATAATAATTTAAGTTTCTATAACTTATAAAATATAATTCAATTTTTTATATATTATTTTAATTTAATTTCAAATATCCTCAATGATCTTGCAAATAAATGGATGTAACGTAACATGCACTATATCCTAAGGATGGTGAAGATATTGTTGTGAATAAAATATCTTGGATGAAAAAGCTTGGTTAATTTTGCATGTTTGAAGTGAAAAGCTTGGGAAAAGACCTTGGAGCCTAGAAGCATCATTAAACAAGATGGAGTGAGTCTTTTATATGGCCTTATCACTCATATCAGGAAGGAAGCATCACGGGAAGGCAATGGTGAAAGCATATAGATATTTGGTTCACATGAAAGTCAAAAGCAGAGGATGAAAGGGGCATTATAATAATATCCAAAAGCTACCTAACACACTTTAATACTTTATGCATTGGTGGTATAGATTGTTCAGCAGAATAGTACATTAGCTTTTTGGGACGCATGCATTATACATTGGTTAAAGTTATTAGCAGATGAATGACGACAAAGGCTTTTGCTTGAATAGTGTTTTTGCCTCTGATACAGCATGCATCGATCAATTGAAGGAAAGTTTGGCAGACAACCCAATTTGGTGGTGGTTCAAACTTCATGGTTTTCTTTTTTTTCTTTAGGCCAACGTGGTTTTTTGGTTTTCACACTCGGAGAAGGGAAAATAATTTGATTATCTCATACTTTACATCAATTTTCTATTTGGTCCCCATAGTGCAGAAAATTTTAAATTAGTCCCCACAATTTTCTCTACTATGTAAAATAGTCCCCATTAAATGTTTTGAAAAGTTTTCAATCCAACCCCTAAATGTGTCACATGGGAAAACTCCATTAGTGTGCTGCTGATATTAGCTATTGTGAGGAAATTTTCAAAATGAAAATGTGTACTAGAAAATAGCCATGCCATTTAGCGAGGGACAACATTTTTTCCTCACTAAATTTGATTTAGCGAGGGATTTCCTCGCTAATGTGGACGCTAAAAGTCGCGTTGTTAAAATTAGCAAGGAATATAAAACCCCTCTCCAAATTTAGAAAGGGACTAATTCCTCGCCAAGCCCCCGCTAATACATTTAGAAAATAATCCCGTTTGCGAGAAATTAGTGAGGGATATTAACCTCGCTAAATTAGAGAGGGAATATCCCTCGCTATTTCCTCGCTAATATACTAGTAGATTACATTGTTTAGCAGGGGTTTTGCAAGGTTTTTATTCCTTGCTAATTAGCGATGTTTTAATGTCCCTCGCTAATCCATCACTGAAATTAAATAAATTCCTTGCTAATCCATTACTAAATTTTTAATTAAATTTAATAAACCCTTTGCCTAATTACAAAATTCAACATTTTGATTCAAAATTATTCCTACAGTAGCATATGACCCAAGTCCATAAACTTTACCATTCTTTTTCATTCCACCAGGTGCATTCAACCATATTTGAGCCACCTGTTCTGAAGGGAGATATACTTGAGTTTGAATGAAGACCTCATCATCTGCATCTGCCTGTTCATCCACATATTCATTTTCTAGCTCTACAACATTATCAACATCTCTTTGTTGCTCACCATCCAAAAATGGTTATCCTTCCTCAACCATCTCTCCTGAAGTTCTAGCCACATGCATTTGAATATTTCTTTTGTACTTTACCTAAAAAGTTTAAATTAATTTGTAAGTAAACAAAATTGAGGTAATGCTTCATTTCTAAACCAGATTCTATACAGTCCACAATATCCCAAAAACTTAAAACAAGTGACATAAGTCCAAAAAAAAGCAGAACTAAGAAGTTGAACAAATAGATTTGACAAATGTAAAATTACTGCAACTAGCAAACTCAATATCATAAGGTGCATGCCTTTATCAAATTTGCTTTCATGCTATACCACTACAACCACATTTAGCATTGAAACAATAGTTAACTTTTGAAAATGATATCTAAGATAAATTATAAAGATATATTATTTTCTCATACCAATCACAAAGATACCAAAATGTTCATATATGCCACAAAATGTTTGTAATATCCTAAGATCAAGTTCTAAATCTTAGTTCTACTTAGGTAAATCAAATATTGGACCAAATTTAGGGAAGGAGTGAGAATCTAGACTTGGCCATGGTTTTAGCTCATGATTTCTTTAGAGTGATATTCTATGTATGTAACTTTTATATGTTGTCACACAAGATTGAGTAGGAGGCAACTTTCTCTCTACTCATACAAACATGCACTTGCAAACTCTCATTGACAAGGAGCCACAATTCCAAGTCTGGCAAAGTACACAATGTAAAGCAATTGACATTTTTAAAGAGTCATGATAGTATGAATAAATGATGCATTTTCCAGCCCATTATGACCATAAAATCGACAAAATATATGCACTTTTTTGCTAAAAGTAGTTTAACAAGATAGATTGTATTTTCCCAAATTCTTCATTACTCATGCAACAACAAAGCCAAATGGTCTTTTCCTTAAGATTAAAATAGTATCCATTTACAATAGCAAAGTAACTTTCTCATGCAAAACCAAAGCCAAATAGTCATTGATTTGAGCCAAAATAGAATTTTTACCACAAAAGCAATTTTCTACAATAAAACCGAGGCCAAATGAATAGGTTTTTAAGGTCAAACCAGTTCTTATGCAATTACTGATCAATAAAGAAGAAATTCATATGCAAAATTAATCTTGGCTAAATCCCAACACTTCCAATTGTTTTTTTTTTCAATTGTTGATCAAAACTATGATGTCATGGGTTCAAAATTGCAAGTTAGAAGAAACCCAACACAAAACATGGCATAAACCCAACACTCCCAAAACTAATCAATTGCAACTTTAAACTCATTGACTTCAAAATTTTGCTTCTTTTATGTCATACTATTGAAGCATTTCCCAAAACTATACGAAAAATCAAAAAAGATATAGAAAATCAACCCAACACAATTCTTAGGTTAAAATAATGGCATGATCTAGCTATGCAACTCCCCAAAAAGCTAGCAAGGCTTATGTACAATTAGTAGGACGTACAATTTTCATGAGAAACATCCAAAAACTAGAATTTAACTAAATAAAGGCATTTTATGGCTCTAATTTAGCAACAGCTCAACCAAAATATAGTAACAACTTACATATTGATTTTTGGATTTTTCATCAACCCATTGCATGTCTTTCTTTCTTTTGTGTGTTGTCAAATACACCTATAATAGCATAGGTTTCTTACCAGTCTCCTTTTCCTAAAAAAATAGTAATTATTGACATGAATTTAGCATCAAGACTTTAATGATACAAAGAAGATATACATTTTACAACTTAATACTTGAGATTTACCATCTATGTGTGTATGCATATATATGTATGAATAATTCTTTTAAGCCTAAAATATTATGTATAGTAAATTGAACCCATGAAGAAAGAAAAGTACTCAATCATAAGTCACAAATAAACTAATTAGTAATAAATTTGTAAGTTTATAGTTTTCATCATGATTCCAGTCAGTATTCATGGCTTTCAATTTATGACGGAAACAAAATGAAACATATATTATCAAAGTGCTATATACATGCAAATATACCTCAAAAAAAAGTGAGAATCAAGCTATGTGCACTCAAGGTAAGAACATGACCTATGATTCCAAATAAACATCATATCTATCAAGCAATTAACACACAAGATAATCATGTAAGGAACAATAATCTGTTTTGTTTCCTAAGAAAAACACTACAAGAAAACAATTATTTTGTCATGGAAATTTCTCACAGAATAAAAAGTAGTGAGAACTTCTCACAGATTGTGAACTTTTGGTAGTTTCTCACAGCCACTTCTCACAACCAACAAAGGGCGAGAACATTCCGAGAGAAAGTGGTGAGAAAAGTTGAGAGAACACTACCTCGGTATGGTAGGAAGTTGGCGCCACAATTTCTCATGGACTTAGTCTGTGAGAAAATAGTGAAAAATTGAAAGAATTGGATATTGTGGTAGAGAGAGAGAGTGATGCTAAAATGTTTTTTGCAGATATAGTTTGTGAGAAATAAATTTTTTCTCATGGGTATGGAATTTGTGAGAAATATTTCTCACGGATACGCAAATCTATGAGAAGATTTCTCATAGATTTTGGACACCGTGAGAAAGTTTCTCACAGTTTTCTACAGCCCGTGAGAAAAGATATATATATATATCATGTTTTTTCTCACAGATGTATATAGCCGTGAGAAACTGATATGAAAAATATATTAGTTGGCTACATGAGATATAAAGTTTTTCTCATAGTTATAAAATCTGTGAGAAGGATTTCTCGCAGATTTATAAATTTGTGAGAAATGTTCTCACAGATTTTAAATCTGTGACAAATTTTCTCACAGATTTGGACACCGTGAGAATGTTTCTCATGGGTTTGTGCACCCCGTGAGAAAATATGGTTTTTCTCACAAATCTTTGTCCATGAGAAGCGTAAAAAAAAATATTAAATTAGCTACTTGGTGGTTCAAACCTGAGACTTAACATACTCAAAAATTACTTCCTTTACTGATGAACCAAGTAGTCTATCGAATATCATTTGGACATAATAGAATATATAAGAAATTTTATGTGTTTTTCTTGAAAAGTTAACAACATGACTAACTAAAGATTCGAACCAGAACATGGCAAAGTTAAAGGTGCTTCTTTGACTAGCGAACCAACTAGATTGTTGGTACATTATTGGACACAACATATTATATATATTATGTAAGTTTTTTTTTTGCATAAAATCTGGAATTGGCAAACAATTCCATTTTGGCTCCAAAAATTTTGTTCAGACCCAACTCTGCTCCCAAAACCCCTAATTCGAAAATCACTTGCCTTTCAAACATTTGCTTCAAAACCCCAACTTCAAATATCCTCTCATTTTGCCGTGCTTGTTTTGCCAGGTTTGTGATGGTAAACCGAGACGAAGAGGAAAAGTAATATTATGATTGTGAGAGACAACTGAGACCCTATTTCCATCCATTGTTCCTCTGTTTCTTCAGGTACTGTTAATTTATTTGTTATTAATGGCTGAATGTTAAGAGTCTTAGCTGTTTGCTTGCATTTGCATGCAAATATTTCTTTGATGCTCTACAAAATGTCAAATTGGGTATCCATGGCTACTATTTTGTATTTTACTTTTTCAGAAGGAAGGGCTTAGATGAGATAATTGATCTTCCCACAACATCTAATAAACTTTAATCGTTCCTTGTCTTCGCTACTCATTCATTTCAGTTGTCACTTTCTCTTTCCCTTGTGTTATCAGTAGTTGTCAATTTTCTTTTAATTCCTTCTTCACTGAAATCCCTACAGGGACAAGTTAAAAAGGATTTTGTGAAAAAGGAAGACTTTTCTACATCAATGTAATAGGATCGTCCACTATGAAGAGTTTGCATGAGAAGCCATGAATGGATGGGTGAGTTTTTAGTCTTGTTTCCACTTTGATTGTCTAAACACATGATTCCCAAAAGTCATATACTGTGTGTCTCGCAAGGACAAAAAAAGTTAAGGTTTTGGTTTTGTCTTCTTCTGATAGGAGGATGAGTTCAGTTCCTTTTTGTTTTATTATACATATTACAAAAGTAAATTCTTTGGAGCTATATTAGCAAGGATATATGGTGATTTATTACATTACATGGAATGGTTTAGTTCAAAGTGTGAAGAATCTCTCCAACCTAACAATATATGATTATAATTCCAAATTATATTTTTTTTTGTCTTTTACATGTAAATTGAAAGAATTCAAATTAACTAAGTATATTTTTCTTCCAAAAAGACACGATATTTGTTACCATGACAAATAGTGTTTTTTATTTTCATTTCAGTAGTATTTTACAAAATATCTTTGCATTATTGAACATCAACTTGAATTTGTGATTCTCCTGGATGGTCAAAATGGGTTTTATTCTTGTTCTAAGAATGACATTTATTATATTAATTTCTATTCCCTTTTAGTCAAACGCTTTAAATGTCAACATCTATGTAAATGATTATTTACTTCTTTTATTGTAGTGTTGTGGAATACTATCTTTTCTCGTGAATTAAAAATCTTGTAACCACATATATCTCCTTGAAATTTAACTTAGTTGTTAGATCATGCTTAATCATTTACTTATATATAGTTCTCTTGGGTCCTCTAATTCTTTCTCATCATCAAAACAATTTTGAAAATATTTTCAATTTTTTTATTCTTCTCTCTTACTATCTTTCAAAGAAGTAAGCAATAAAAAATGCCCAACTCAAACATTTCTATTTCACCAAAAAATAGCTCATTCCTACCAGTAGTGCTTGAGTGAAGCATCTTGAAGCAAATTTTTGAACTCTCTATTTAGTTTTCTTAACAAAGCATGTAGTGTCAAGTGTGTTAAGACAAGTGAAAATAGAACATGGCACTACTTTTTAAATAGAAGACGTGTTTAATAAATCATAATTTGAAACACAACCTAGGTTTAAAAATCACAGATTCCATGAAAATCTCAAGTTATTACTCTTTTTAAGTAAGTTCATCATCCTTCGCTTCCTCCTTTATTAAAATTATCAATGTCAACTGTATTTTGGGTAAATTATACTGCTCAAATAAGGTTGTAAAGAACTAGAAGACCATACAAGACTATCTCTACTCGTTCACATCACGGGTAAGTCAGATGTGATTTCCTATTAGTTTACATTTGTTTTTTGTTGAAGATATGTGTGTTATTTTAGCACCTTAACTTGCTTCCTTCTTTAATGTCTTAGAAGTCTCTTTTTTTACAACTATCTTATTTGGTTTGTATCTTATTAGTTAGTTATGTTTGACTATGGCATGTCTTTTTAATTTTTAAACATTGTTTTTAGATAGTTCATTTGGTTTGTATCTTATCAGTTAGTTATGTTTGACTATGGCATGTGAATGTCTCTTACTAGTACGAAAAAGCATTTCTAGGACTACATTTAATGACACACCTGGCTTGGGGAAGTTAGTAATTGTATTGTAAAAAGGTAGTTACTACTATATTGTGCATCCTTTTTTATGAGTGTAGTTAGTACCTATTAACCCCCAACATTGATATTACTTTCTTGTCTTCTCCTATTGCAGCCATTTTCTTATTTGGATTACAACTGTGCACAAGTGTGTGTTTTAGGTTAAAAAAAACTCACTTTTCTCCCACTCCTATCAAGAGTAAGATTCTTATATTATTCCTATTCCATTACAGTAAATTTAATAATCTGAGTTTTCAAGTTAGGAAAGTGTAAACTTCAAGCCTTTAGGTTCTACAATCAACAAGACTTTAGGTTCTAAATTTTCAAGTTTGTATGGTCACATTAATGACAAAGGTAGAAATTATATGCTTTCTTTTGACAGTTGGGTTGTTAATTTGTTGGGATATTTGCTGAACTTTATTCTTGTTTGCATCTTTTTGCAAATCTTATTCTTGTTTTGAGCAATTTGTGGAATGATTTTGGATTTGAAATCTAAACACTGATTTTGGGTTTGCTTGTTAGTGAAAAATTATAAGTTGATGCTCTAGCTTGGATTATAATCAGCAGAATTTCAAGTGTTGTTTAAAGAACAATGATATTTTGTTAACTTGTGATAATTAGTTGTAAAATATTTTAGTTTAACAGATGACTCCTCCTCAGTATCGTCGATGGATGAACAATAGAGTAGTTGGGAAGCGTCTAAAGATCACTAATGAGTTCTTTACGGGCGTAGACAAGTTTGTTGAGTTTGCGAAGAAATTAGATGTATTTAAAAGGGATGAGATGTTTAGATGTCCATGTTTGATATGTAAATGTAAGAAGCATAAAACACTAGAAGAAGTAAAGATGCATCTGTATAAGAAAGGGTTTATGCCTGATTATTACTATTGGCAAAACCATGGAGAGGAACGTCCCCAAGTAGTGCCAATTGATGTTGACATTCACACTACTGAAAAGGATCCTAATCCATATGAGCAAATGGTTATGGATGCTACTGGACCATCATTTGAGAGAAATGACATGACTGAAGAGGATCCTAATCCAAATTCTGCAAAGTTTTATGAGATGCTTCGTGCCTCACAATCTTCATTATGGGATGCGTGTGAGAATCACACAGTTTTATCAATCGTAGTGAGATTATCGAGTATTAAGACAGATTATAACATTCCTGAGGCTTGTATGGATGAAATTATCACTTTAATGAATGAGATCCTAGCAGTTAATCATCTTATGCCTGCAAACTTGTACCAATCCAAGAAATTGATTTCTCAACTTGGTTGGGGCTATCAGAAGATTGATTGTTGGAGTAAGGGATGCATGTTGTATTATAGTAATGTAATCAATGACAGGGAATGTCGATTTTGCAAGGAGACAAGATTTAAGTAGGCAAGAGTTGGAAAAGGGAGGTTTAAGGAGATGCTCAAGAAACAGATGTGGTATTTACCATTAGTCCTAAGACTCCAAAGATTATTTTCTTCCAATGCCTCAGTCAAGTATATGTAGTGGCATTATGAAAATCATCAAAATGATGGTGTGTTGTCACATCCATCAGATGGAAATGCATGGAATCATTTTGATCAAACTCATCAAGAATTTGCATTGGAGCCAAGGATGTTAGGTTGGGGCTTTGTGCTGATGGCTTTACTCCATTTAGTATGAGTTCTAGGTCATACTCTTGTTGGCCTGTAATTGTTACTCCATACAATCTTCCACCTGGCATGTGTATTCGTTAAGAATACATGTTCTTAACAATCATTATACTTGGGCCAAATAATCCAAAAAATAAGATTGATGTTTTCTAACAACCTCTGATTGATGAATTAAAGTTGCTTTAGAAAGAGGGCGTGGTGACGTATGACATTTCTTTGAAACAAAATTTCAATTTAAGGGTTGCCCTTTTGTGGACCATTCATGATTTTCCAGCATATGGCATGTTGAGTGGGTGGCAGACATTAGGAAAACTAGGCTGTCCAATTTGTATGGATCATTCAAAGATAATCTACTTGCATTATGGGAGAAAAGTTTCATATATTGATTGTAATCGTCAATTCTTGCCTTTAGATCATCAATTTAGGCTAAATAAATAGAATTTCATAAAGAATAAAGTAGAGACTTCACCACCACCCTTAAGGTACTCGGGAGGGGAGTTGTGTGAGCAAATTAGGAGATTTCCTAAAATAACAGAATCAGGGGGTACTCGATTGGAAGGATATGGCAAAGAACATAATTGGACTAAACGCAGTATATTTTGGGATCTTCCTTATTGGCATGACTTGCTAAATCCCTACAATATAGATGCAATGCATACAAAGGGGAATGTCTTTCATAATGTGTTTAATACAGTGATGGATCATAAAGAAAAGATAAAAGACAATAACACAGCAAGGCAAGATTTGGCTATGCTTTGTAAACGACCTTCCTTACATATTGTGGTTGGAAGCAATGGTAGAAAAGGCAAACCCAAGGCTACATACACCTTTAATATGGAGCAAAAGCAGGCATTGAGTGAATGGGTCAAAACTCTAAAGCTTCCTGATGGTTATGCATCCAACTTAGGGCATTGTGCTGATACAAAAATTTGCACATTAGTCGGAATGAAAAGTCATGATTGTCATATTTTCATGGACAGGCTATTACCAATTGTGTGCAGTGGATTACCAACCCCGATATTTGAAACATTAACGGAGTTAAGTAATTTTTTTCATGATCTTTGTGCTCCTGCATTACATTTGAAAAACCTTGAAGTAATGGAGAAGAACATTCCTATTATTTTGTGTAAGCTTGAGAAGATATTTCCTCCTAGCTTTTTTGATGTTATGGAACATTTACCTGTTCACTTGGTATATGAAGCTGTAGTTGGTGGACCTGTAAAATATAGGTGGATGTATCCATTTGAAAGGTTCTTGTACACATTAAAAAGAAGGGTAAAGTATAAGGCCCATGTTGAAGGCTCCATTTGCTCAACATATCTACTTGAAGAAACTTCAACATTTTGCTTCTACTATTTTGAATCACATGTTCAATCAAGAACTAGGAGAGTTCCTTGCAATGATGATGGTGGGGAGCATGTTGATCATCCTCCTAGCTTTATCTTTAACTAGCCTGGCCACCCACATGGAAGAGTGTAATATCCCTATTTTTATGGAATGTTATAAAATGAATAAAAAATGAGAAATGAAACGAGACGAAAATGTTATATATAATCGGGCTTTAGAAGGAATTAATTTCTCATTTAATTTTCAGAAGAAGTTATGTTTGATCCTTAATTGGAATTAATTTTTCATAAAGTCCTTAGTAAAAATTAATTCTAGAACTTACCCTGAAAAATATGCAATATATCACTTCAAGGAAAGCCCTATCCAAGCTGCGCGCAATATTATAAGTATTGCATACCCGGGAGGTCCAAGTTGAGAAATAGACCAATTTGAAGTTAGGGTGAATAGTGAGAACAAAATAATAAAAAAATTGGTCTTTGGGTAAAATTACAAGAAAGTGCCCAAAAGAATGAATAATTATATTTTTAACTCGGTTTTAGGGTGAAACGATCATTTCCCATATTAAAAGAAAAATATGAATATTGTATTTAAACCCCAAGGAATAAATGTTGATATCATAAAATGTATGAGGAATTGGACAAAATGGAAAGACAAAGTTAAGCGTGAAGAAGGGTAAAGATATCATTTTTCCTGGTCGGATGGAAAAATAAGAAATTATATTTTTATCCCCAAAGAACTATGAAAAGGACATCCATGTCCTTAAAGTCATAAAAGTTACCCGGGATGAGTATTAGAAATATGTTGGGGAAAATTACACCTAATGACCCGAAAGTTTCAAAAATTATAATATAACCTCGAGTCAGGGATAGTTTTGTAAATATGTAAAATTACTATCAGAATAAAGCCCTCAATGAAAGAAGTCTAATGGTATATGGCACTGAGGGTTAATATTCAAGAATAAATAAATAATCAGTGCCGAGTGTCCAAAAGTAATAGTAAACCGATAAAGTAACTGTGGGCCCTACCAATGGTTAAAAAGAAACCGGGTCAGGGTATGGGCCATACACATATACCATTTGGGACAGGATAATTATGAAAATATAAAAATAAAATTAGACTAGTCATGCATCCCAAAAATGCTAAATTACTATAAAGACAATTTTATCGATACGATTAAAAAGTATCTGGATTGAGATATATCTGGATCAGGAAATTTGGGCAATTTTTGGACACCTCAAGCTCTCCTATTTGTGCTTTTTCTGCAGCCCATGAAGTCAATCAATCATCTCAAAAAGTTGGAAAAACTTGCTAAGTAAGGAGAAGAAAAAAATAATAATAAAAGTAACTTTGGTTAGTTGATTTGATTAACCATGATTAAGCATATAATTAACCATTTAAACCCTTCTCTTTCCTCACCATTCATGCGTGAATCAGAACCTTAAAACAGACCAGAAAAAAACACAAGAAAAGGGAGGAAGAAGGAAGAGAAAAAGGAAGAGAAAATCAAAGGGAAATTGAAGCACCAATCAGTAAGATTCTATGCTACCATCTTAAGCTTACTATCTATGGGTTTTAAAGCATGGTCTATGGTTTAGTTTGCTTCCTTTCCATCTTAGGGTTTCATCCAAACATGATTTAGCAAGGAAATGAGTTTACAAACCATAGAACATGAGGGAAATGTTAAACTACACATTTAAAGCTTGAATATGCAAATAGTTTGTTGTATAACAAAGTGTAGCAATTTTTCTTGAATTTTCCTGATTTTGGATGAGTTACTGTTCACAATTAGAGTTGGAATTTCATGTTTTTGATGCCAAAAATGATTTCCTCATGGTGGAAAACCTTAGAAACAAGTGATGGTTTTCATGAAAAAGTTCAAGATTAAGAAAGTGAAATTTTTAGGTTTTTGAAGCTTAATTCGGAATGAACAGTAACCAAGTTAGAAATTGAATTTGGTAATTATGATGCCATATTTGGATTCCTCATGAAAAATTACATGGAATAGAGGTATAATTCATCATTTTTGAGTTAGAAATGAATTTTTGGTGAATTTTTGAAGAATTAGGGTTTCATGAACACTTTTTGAAGAAAGTCATGGAAATATTAGCTTGAGTAGTTATTTGATGGTGCATTAGGACTTGAAGAAGCCCAAGGAAGCTAGTGGGAGTATTGGTATCAAGTTGAAGAGTAAGAGAAAGCATGAAGGTAGCAATTTACCTATTCTTGCTTTATATTGTCATATGATTTTCAATGAGTTTGATGACTTGCCTATTGTTTGCTGTGATCAATTGTGATCCTTTGAGAATGTTGGCTAAGTTAATTGAGGGTTTTGAGACCCCGGGATATCCAAAATACAGAATGAAACTCTGCCAAAATTTTTGTAAAATATTATGGCATAAATGTTTAAAAGCATTCACTTGATGTTTTATGATGATTATATACTTAATATGATAATATGATTGCATAAATGGTGATTGCTACTGAGATTCTTTGAATCTCATCCCCCTTCAATGACTAACCATGCTAGGGAGAACCAATGCAAAAGAGCTAAGGAAGGAGCAAAAGGCATGAAGAAGGAAATGATGTTGCAAGCCATTGTGTTATAATGTGAATGGTCATTTGTGTCTTGTTTTATATTAAATTGTAAAATAGTGATTATTATGTTAATGTTGTGGAAAATGCATGAGAATTTCCAGTTCTGGATATTGTGATGTTAAGTTATGTTCTACCAAGTTTCATGCCAAAATGAGTTCATTTGCAAGGGTTTTGGTAAGCAAATGGCAATATAGACTGAAACAAGACATTTTCCAGATATGTCCGTTTCATTCGCCCTTATTATATACTTAATGTGAGATTAGGTTTATGGTATTTTTATACCAGATATATGGCATCTCAAACTTTAATATGAAACCCTATTCACCCCATTTGGAGTTGTGTACAATTAATGGTGAATTTTCTAAGTCAGGGTTCAGAATAGGGCAAGAATGGGAAAACTGAAAACTGAAAAGGAAGTACTGGAAAATTCAAAAGCTAATGTAAAATCGTACAAAGATCCAAATATTCAGTGGTTTATATGTGTAAAAATTTCTATGTTTTAAGTTTCATATGCCACTGATTTGAAGTTCATTGGAGCTATATAATAGGAGATGTGGAGTTTTTCCCAAAACTGTTCTAGTAAGAGTTGGATTCTGACCCTTCATGATTTAAGTTAAAGTTATACCCTGTGTAGGTGAAATAAATATATAATAAAAATATTTTTATAAGTGAACATATAGAGCTTTCCAATGAGATATATTATGCATGATTTGGTCATGGATAGAATGAAATATGATTTTTCAAAATTGAAGCCAGGAAACTGGAAGGTAGAAAAAATGACCCAATGAACAGTAAATATCCACGAAAGTACTGTATGAATTGGCCCAAATAAGTTACTATTTTACATTTTTCCCATGTAGATCTGAATTTAAGAAAATTTTAGAGACTTGAACCACATCAAGATAATTTTTGTAGATTTAGTTATGGATTTTCAAAATTCATCGGGTAAAATGGAAATTGCCAAGTGAATAGTGCCCTGAATTTTGAAAAATTCTGTTTTTATTATATTATGATTCTAGTCTTTAAACCATGATGAAAAACATCTAGAATGATCTAATACATTGGAAATGGGCCCTAATATAAGGTGTTACAAAGAGCAACACAAAACACTTGTTTTCTTACTGAGTCTAAGCAAAATGCAATAACTTTATATGTTCTTCTAAATTGTCCTGAAGTTAAACCTTTCCTCAAGTAAGAATCTCGTTCTTGGTCTATTACTTGCATTCAATATAAAGTTGTATTCAGATTGATCTCATGCTTAGTCAAATGCAGTTCTTATGTTAACGAATTGCTATCTATGCACCCTACTCTATCAAATGAGGATGTGGATAAGCACATTTCATCCGAATTTTCAGCATGATTCAAAACTTTTGTAAGTACATCTTAACCACTTCCTATGAAATGAGGAGGAACCTTTTTTTTATAAAATTGACAATGCTAATGGTTTTATTTAACATAGGTTTTCAACTCACAAAATGGGATAAAAGATGAATTGTTAACTTCTTTGGCTTGGGATCCTTTGAGACTTGTGCATACATTCGATCAATTTTCAGTGAACGGCTATAAGTCCCACACAGAGACCTGGGTAAATGGGAGGAAGGCCAACAATAGTGGAGTTAGTGTTAAAGGAATCAGTCATAATCAACTTGAAGTTTCTTATCATGGTGTTTTGAAAGAGATAATTCAATTACAATTCATTGGCAAACCATCTAAGCAATTAACAGTTTTTAATTGTAAATGGTATGATCTTGAGCATAGAGGAACTCGGGTTTGTCCTAAATATGGAATTGTGCAGGTTAATGCAAAAAGGACATACAAGGGGAATGATTCTTTTATCTTTGCCCAACAAGCCGAACAAGTGTATTTTACACCATATCCAAAAGCATTCTCTTCTAAAAAAGATTGGCCTGTTGTCATTAAAACAAAAGTAAGGAATATGATTGATGTCCCAGAAGATGACAAAGAAGATGTGCCTTTTCAAGATAATGTTGATTGACAACCCAATTAGTTGATTGTGACATTAGTGAGGTTGATCTATGAGATAATACGAATGAGATTGAAGAATTAGATGATGTACATATTACGTCAGTTGAAGATGACATTGGTGATTCAAGAGAATCAAGTGAGGAAAATGTAGATGAAGATTTTCTACACACTGAATCATCGGAGGCTGAAGATAATCCTCCTAGTGATTTTCATTTAGATAGTGATTGATATAATGTTGGTAAATTAATTTTCATGAATTCATTACATTGATTATTATCCGTGTTAATTTTTTGTTCATTCTTTTAATTCTCTTAATGTGATTAATATTAACTTTTGTTCCCTTTTTTTTATTTTAGATATCATCTTCTCAACAACATGTGGTAGGAGGAACCAAAAATAAGAAGGACAAAAAAGGAAAAAAGGTGGTGCAAGCATCACCATCTCAGCCACTAGTTGTGCGACACTCATCGTCTCATCTACTAGGTATTATACAATCCTCTTCACCTCACCCTCATCCACTATCCACTACACAACTGGCATCTGAGGTAGCATCCTCTTTTGTTCCATCCCCTCATCTTCAATCCTCTCCTAGGGAGACTGTATTTGCTGGTTCAGAGAGATCACCAACTCTGATTAGCACAAATGCAAGATGCTAAGCTAATAATATATATGATGTTGGCTCTAGATTGAATGATGGTCAATTGGTCATTCGACCAAATGGTAACCAGGAGTAAGTATCTCCTATGTAATTCAAATTTTTATACTTTAATTGTTACTTTATATGTGCTAAATATTATTCATTTTGCAGATTTTTCCCATCAATTGAATCACAAAAAATATTGTCTGACATTATCCATCATAAGTTTAAGGGTGCATGGCCAAAATTTTCTAAGGTCCCTCGTAAAGTGCAAGGGTTATGGCTTGATGAGTTTAAGGTGAATTGATCTAGTAAACATTTAGAAATTGCAATGTGCATGGATTTTAATTCTATAATTATTGATATTTGGTTGTTTCTTATGCAGCTTACATATGCATGGGACCCTAAATTAGATGTTGTAATTCATAAGATATGGAAAAAGAAATGTAGTGGAGTGGTGCGGTCATATTTAAGGAACATTCGCAAAAAGAAAACAAAAGGTGAATGGTTACCAGAAGGAGTTCGAAAATACTTGTAAGAATATTGGAAAAGTCCTGAATCTTCGGCTGAGTCTACACGTAATAAGGCAAATCGTGTGGCTGATAATGGTGAATGTGTTCATAGAGGTGGTAGAATTACTTTTAATGAACATAAGAGAAGAATGGTAAGTGTTATTTCAATGTGTCATGCTTATTAATTTACTTTGTTTCATTGTATTTTATTTTCAATTAATTTAGTTATAACATTTTTGCTACGTTATATAGGAAGTTGAATTGGGAAGACCATGTGAATATCCCGAAGTTTTTAAGAAAATTCAATATGATGAGAAGAAAGGTGGTTGGGTTGGGGAAAAAGCTGAATCCACTTATGTAAGTTACTCATGGATATATTCTTCCTTTTTAAAACTCATAAATTCAAAGGATAAAATTGAACTTTTTCTTAATGCAGAATGAGTTCGAGCGATTGAAAGAGAGTCAAGAGCCTGACTCAAATGTATGTGATTCATATTTATGGTTGAAGGTTGTAGGTGGCAAAAATAAAAAATGTCATGTTTATGGACTCGGATCTCAAATAGGACTTATTGCTTCTGACAACTTAAGCACCGGAAACAACTCTAGGGAGATAGTGTAACACCTCTCTTATGGGCTCATTTCCCATGTATTTAATCATTCTAAAGTCCATTTATTTTATAGTAGGATATTGAATCACAATAAAGGCCAATAAAATTTTTTCCAACTTTGGTCACTATTTATTTAATCGAATTTATTTATTTCGATTAAATTTTAAAAAATCATAACTAAATCAATAAAAATCGTATGTATGTGATTCAAGTCTCTAAGGATAACTTATAACTTTGTCTAAATGGAAAAAATATAAGTTAGAGCAACAATAGTACTTATCTGTATAGCAAACTCTATGAAATTTCCCAATTTATACGAAAATTGTAAAACAATCCTTTTAATTGGGATTAAATATAAAAATCTGCCAAATATTTCACACACACCCAATCTAAGTGATCTTTGGACCATTGGAGAGCTCTTCATGTCTACTTTTAAACCATATATATCATTCATACTTTATATATCAAAAGTCCAAATAGTAGCATGTTTACTCTACATAGGTCAATATAACCTTTTACCTCTTACTACTTTGCCAAACAAAAGCCATAAAATATTTACATGGCCATATATCATTTTTATATCATACCATACATTAGCTAAGACCTAAGACATCATAAAAACTTGAAAAAACATACTTAATATCATATTTACAAAACTACACAAAAGGTCAAAACTCATGGCCATTGCTAGCATTATCAAGTTAATGGCCAAATTCTTTCTCCTTTCCTTTCTCTTCCTTGTTGGTCATGCTATTGTTGCTACCTATTCATGGTTAATATTTGGTAGGGTGAGCGTCAAATAATCTCAGTAGTTAACACCCAACATTCCATCACATTAAGCATGAAAATATCAAAATAACACATTTTGAATACATTAATACATTTACGTCATATGAATTCATAAAATTTTTGATAGAGTTTCATTTTGAAAAATGGACATCCTGAGATCTCAATGCCCCTCAATCAACTCAGCCAATACACATAAATCATCTCAAAATATCATTGCAATCATATGATAAGGCATAAAACATATTGAAAACAAACATGATAATATAATGCTAGTATGACAAATTAACTACCTTATGATGCTCCCTTGCTCTCCAAACTTGGTATGCCACTTCTTGACCCTTCTAACACTTCCTTGAACCTAATCATATCAACATTGAACCAATTTAGCCATTGGTTTTTCGGAATTATACAATACCATAACACTAAAACCCAAATTTTTCACTTAGCTTTCTTTTAACCTTTCTTTGTACAACACACTTGTTCTTAAGCTTTTGGACCATGGGGAATCCATTTTTTAGGTCATAATCATAAAATTACAACTCTAAATACTCTCCCTGTTCTGACCAAAATTGTCTCAAGTGAATGAAAAAAATTTCCTTCAAATCACTTCAAATCATCCATGGATTCATGCTTCTAGTGTCTAGTCTATAATTTTTCCTAAGTTTAATGGTCCAAAACTCATTCCTATTGCTAAATCACATTTTTGGATGAAACCCTAAGATGGAAAGGAAGCAAACTAAACCATAAATCATGCTTTGAAAACCATAGATAGTAAGCTTAGGGTAGTAACATAGAAGCTTACCGATTTGTGCTTTAATTCTCCTTTGATTCCTCTTCCCTTTTCTCTTCCTTCTTCCTCCCTTTTCTTGCCTTTTTCTTGCTCTATTTTGGCCTCTGGTTCACACGGGAATGGTGAGAAAAGATAAGGGATTAAGTGGTTAATTACACCCTTAATCATGGTTTAGCAAATACATTAACTAAAGTTACTTTTTATTTTTTTTCTTTGTCTCCTTCTTTAAGAAGTTTCCTCAACCTTTTTGAGAGGATTGGTGGGCTTCATGGGCTGCAGCACTTCACGTAGGGGAGAGAGAGAAATGTACCCAAAAGTTGTCCAATTTTCCTGATCCAGATATACCTCAATCCAGGTACTTTTTAACCGTATCGATAAAACCTTCTTTATACTAATTTAGCATTTTTGGGATACAAAACTATTCTAATTTTATTTTTATATTTTCATGATTATTCTATCCCAAGTGGTATCTATGTATGGATCATATCCTAATTCGATTTCTTTTTAACCATCGGTAGGGCCCATAATTTACTTTATGGGTTTACTATTACTTTTAGACACTCGGCACTGATTAATTCTTTATTTTTTATCATTGACCCTCAGTGACAAATACCATTAGACTTTTCTCATCGAGGGCTTCATTTTGATAGTAATATTACATATTTACAAAATTGCCCTTAACCCAGGGTTAAATTATAATTTTGAAACTTTCGGGTCATTACGTGTAATTTTCCCTAAGACTTTTCTATTTGCATAATTTTTAATACTTTTGGGATGTAGATGTCATTTTTATATTTGTTGAGGGTCAAGAATATAATTTTCTCATTTTTCTATCTAACTGGAAAAAATGATCTCTTTGTTCTATTTCACGTAAAACAGTGTTTGTCCATTTTCATAAGTTTCTTGTACATTTTGCATTATCATTAATTATGTCCTTTTTCATTACTTAATGTCCATTAAAATTTTGGGATATTACAAATAGCTCAATTGAAAAAGGAGATGGAAGAGCAGAAGAAGTTCTATGAAGAAAGTCTTCAAAAAGTTAGGGCTAAAATGAAAGATAGAGTTGAAGAATATAAAGCTCGAGAGTCAAGGATGGAACAACAATTTCGAATGATTATGGCTCATCCAAATAACACTAAGGCTGATACTTCCAAGCGTTCATGAAATGATGATAATGATAGTACCAATATTGATAGTACTGATAGTGATGGCACTAATGATGATGATGGTGGGAGTGAAGAGTAGTTGTAGGACTATGTATTTGATACTTTTGTATGTAGTATATTCATTGAGACTTGATACTTTTGATTTCCTATCTTAAAATTAAAAACTTTTTTTCATTTTTTATGTTAAATACAAGTAGAATTTCAATTTTCCTACTTTATGTTTGTTTGGTTGCATATATTGTTTCACAGGTTCAATTGAATAGGGATTGAAAGAAAATTGATAATAGATGGATTTGTTTTGCAGACTTCTCATGGATTTGATCAGCGAGAACCTGTTTCACAGACTTAAACTGTAAGAAAATTTAAAAGATTCTCACACTTATAAGCGATGAGAAATTTTCTCGCGGACTTAATTTGTGAAAACATTATTGACATTTCTCACGTATTAGGTCGGTGAGAAATTTTCTCATTGACACAAACTATGAGAAAATTCTCAAGTTTCTCATGCATCTAGGCTATGAGAAAATTTCTCACAGATAAAATGCGTGAGAAGATTGGGCTATTATTGTTCTCACATTCTCAATCTTTCTCATGGATTTTGTTTATGTGAGAATTTTTCTCACAAAATGGATCTGTGAGAAATTATTTCTCACGCAGGACCGTGAGAAATTATTTTCCTTCAAGTCCTTTTCTGACCAGCAGTTATGCGTGAGAAAATCTGTGAGAAATGGTAACACTCATGGATTTTAAGGGAGTTTCTCACAGTTTTAGACTGTGAGAAAATCCCTATTTTTGTGTAGTGAAAATTCTAAGAAATATACTAAAAAAAGGAGTTCATTCTAGGTTCCAATCATACTTATAAACCATACAATGCAGCTAATCTCGAATATTCTCATAAAAAAGGTAGTTCATTCTAGGTTCCAATCATGCTTACACAAAAAAAAAAGTGATATAATGAAACAAATTTTTGCTATTAGTGCAGCACTTTCTCTTGTGAATTTTATTTTTTCTTAACAAGACTTTTAATCTCCTTATTAGCAATTTACACTCTTACAGAACCATACCTCATTCTCCTTACAAGAGTGCTTCCAAACTCTGCAAAGTCACAATTTTTTTACTTTCCCTATATCAAGGTAGCAGATTCAGTAATGGAAATAAATAACATAAATGTGGTTAAGGCCTTATTCTTATCTTATTATTTCCACAATCAAATGTCTATGCATAGAATAAGCACAACAATCAACTAGCCGTAGTCTAACAAAAATCATCCCACAAACCTTATTAAATGTTAGAATCCCTTTAATAAACTACAAGGCATGCTTTCCCCTGTGCTCCTGTTCAAACAACAAAAGGCCTAACAAAAATCAATAACTAAAAGTAAATAAGAGTCCAGTCACAACAGTAAAATAAAAAGATTGAAGATGTATTCCCAAAAAAACAAAGGTTGAAGATGTATCCCCTGTGCTTACCCAAAAGTTTTTGTATCAAAAGCAAATGTGAATTTTTTTTGGTCAAAAAAGTCTATGTGATTTGAAGTTCACGAAAATTGGAAATAGGACATCTTCCTTCCCCCTACAAAATCTGTCCAACTTGAAACTAAAGACGAGTAGCTATTCATAAAAAGTATCAAGCATTACTTGGTCCTTTAAAAAAAACTAAAGACAAAATCTGCCAAATATTGAAGAAAAAAAAATAAAACAGAAAAACACTAAAGACAAAATCTGTCAAATATTAGAGCAAGAGACCACCCAAATCTTTTTCACTCATTACAAACAACAACAACAATCAAATTGAAAAACATGATCACTGAAAGTCAGAAACAATTACCCATATTTCTAAGTAATAAATCAACGTTTTTAGTTTTAGTAAAATAACTTTATTTTTTCACTTGGTCCTTCAAAATGCAAGTCTTTTGATATCATCCTTTGATATTTTTTAAAAATAATTTTCAATTGATGTCCATCAAATTCATGGGACTACTCATTTTGAGACAAGCTCTTTTTTTTTTTAAATAAACAAAGCAAATTAAAAAGAGCAAAGCACCACAAAGGGGAACTAAGTTCCCAACAAGTCATCATGGACCAAGAGCTCCACGTGAGAAGGAGCTTCCCCAAGAATACATAGATCCCTCATCATAGAAAAAATGTCATAATCTTGTTGCATGACATGTTACGCAAATAATTCAATACCATTTTTTCCAAATATAGAATAATGTTGTCAAAGTCACAAAACTTTAAAATTTTAGTTTAGTTATATAGATTGTAATATTTGACAGGCAAAAGGGTGTGGAGTGCTTATTTGTTAGAATCAAAGATATTCAAGTGGGACCTAACGGCAAAATTGGCCTTTGTCACTATGCTTTAATCCTCATTCAATTGCTTTAACTCAGAGCATTTTTCAAACCCCACAAAGCCTCACTCAATTCTACAACTACACACAATACCTCATCTTTGGACATAAAATCCTTAATATCTGCTTATCATTAAGTGCTCTGACAACATTCAAAGCATCAGATTCAATAATAATCCTCTTCAATTAACCCAACAAATATCACAGAAATAAGTTTAACCCAACTAATATTAGATAGAATCCATCTAATATTAGGATCCCATGACTGATGTCGCACTAATGCATTAGCAAAAGGGAGCCTCACAAACAAATGATGTCTCGTAAGAATAAAATTAAACAAAGCCATAGGCTTACGTATGCTATTAGGATTTGGGGAACGAGAATAAACATAGAATTTCACATCAAGGGCATAAGGGAAGGAAAGAAGTAAGAAAGAAGGAAAATTCTCCCAGATTGAGCGACGATCTATGAAAAGGCATACCTTAATTTTCATCACTCAGATCATCTTTGCGCAGATAAACTTATACGCTTGTGCGGTTGACAGCGCTTGAGAATGTCAAAGATCCCATTGGTGTGATCGACGAGACTAAGGTAGGGGTTAGCTCAAGAGAACCACTGGAATGAAGAGGAGCAATATCGATTAGGTGAAGTGAGAATATATGAATGTGTAGTAAGAGCAGACCAAACGGCGAAAATGAATGGGTTAGGGTACTAAGTCTGTCTGAAGAGCGAAGGATAAAAAAAAGTGATGAGTTTTGCAGATTTTGGAAATTTGGCCAACATTTTATTTAAAATTTTAATTCAAAAAATTATATTTAGCTAGGAATATATCCCTCTCTAAATTATTCCCTCGCTAATATTGCAATGCACATTAACTTTCCCCGCTATTTTACTTTAATTTAGCAAGGAAAAAAAATACATTTAGCTAATTTCCTCGCTAACTTTAAATTTTACAACCAAATTTGCTATACCGCACAAATTTCCTCACTAAGTGTGTATTGTAGTGAGGAATTGATTATCCTTTGCTAAAGTCCCTCAGTAAATAGCATTTTTTTAGTACCGATATTAAAGGATTCATGAAACATGCAAAGAAGTATCTTTTGTTAGATTCAATGTACATACATTGATTCATGAATCATTACAATACACATGAATTAATTTGGTTCATGTATGTGTCTCATTATTATAAGAGTCATGCATTGGTAAGAGGTGTATCCTGATTGCTTATAAATAATCCCATAGTCTCCCATCATTCCAATCACTCATTTATCCATATCTTTCAACCAATACCATTTCTACTTTCTTATCATTCCTTCTATTTCAACTAATACAAACCCATTTGCCTTTATCTTTTAATATACAAAGGATAAAAGCAAATTATCAATTTGTAAAAGTTATTTGTTGTCAAGACTTGAGTATTGGAAATATAACACTTACTCAATGATCTTTATTATATCCTACAGGAAATTTGCTATTAACCCAAGTTGCACTTAAGATTTGAAAATTAGTAAGAGCAAATTAAGAATAAAAGAAAATGTTCCCCATATTTTGAAGACTTTATACACAATTTTCTCTTTGATCTCCTCTTTTTTTACACTTCAAAAATCTATTCCTAACAATAGTTATTATTGGCACCATGCAGGTGCTTGTAATTTCAAATGACAAGGCAGAAAAATCTGAGATCTAAATGGGAAATCACAAATCTAGAAGAAACTTGTGGTGAATAATGCACAAGGAAGGAAGAAACTTGTTTTAATTTAGCTGAATATTTTCCTCAAAAGCTGTATTGAATAATAATTATGCTGATAACCTTTGTGATCTTTTTTTTAACAAAATAAAGGCCACAATGCATTGTTAAACGTCACTATCTGACTTGAACGGGTAAAATGGGTCATGCATTGAATTGGATTAAATTCATTAGTTTTTATTTTTTTCAAATTTTTAAATTTAATCATATTTTTAACTATAATATAAACATACTTATACTTAACAAACGTTAAGAAATGAATAATAGTGTTTAAATGGATAAAAAATATGATTATATATTATAAAAATATGAATAAGTATATATACATAATAGATATCTTATGTAACACCCTTCATGACAGTGTTTTGGCATTGTGTGCAGAATCAGAGGAAAACAGGAAGGAGGAAGGTTCAAGTAGAGTTTGAAAGAGCTCCATGCCGCGGTGAGAAATAGGCCCGCTACAGCGAGAGCAAATCTAGTGGCGTTGTTTCGTTGAAACACGGTGGCACCGTGGCGGACTTATCTGAGACCACGGCGAGAGTCGAGTTTATGGTTTAAATCAGAAATATTTCGGATGAACAGAAAGAAAGAAACAAAGGGAGCGACGGAGAAGAATGAATAAGTTGTGTTAGGCTTTGAAGATTTCAGCCATTGCAAGTGTTTTCCGGTGTCCAAGAGCTTGGATTCAAGTTGGTAAGTAATTTCTACTCCTCCCTCTCCATTTTCTTTGGTTGAACTTGGGGTTTTACAGTTGTATGTTGAGATTTCTGGTTTGGGCTAAAATCCACCGATTGAAATGGATGAAATGGGATTAAGGAAGTGTGTTTTGGTGTTCTTGATGCTTGGGTGTGAGTTTTGAAGGGTGTATGCATGATTTGATCTTAACCCTAAGTTGTTTTCGATTATGGCTCTTAGGAATTTTGAAGTGTATATGGTTAAGTAGTATTTGAATAGTCTCTAAGAGCTTAAAGATGCATAAAAAGGGTGTTGGAACCTTGAGTTAGGCTAAAGTAGTTGAATTGTGATATTTGGTTTATTGGTATATGTGGTTAATTAAGGTATTATGGTGTTGTTAAGATTTTTTGGCTACTCGAAGAAGACTAGTCATGGGATTGGCATTCCAGAAAGCTTGTGGAACTTGTTTGCATGTGGTAATGACAACTGAGGTAACTGGGTGTTTGTTTGTATTGTATTGTTTATATTGTATGATAGAACGTATATTTGTGTATATATGCATGTTTCTTTCATACCACGATATTAATGTGTTTATGTATACTGTTTTTTACATATCGTGGTATGCACACAACTAGATGATGATTACAATTATGATGATGATTTTGATATGATATGACATGATGCATAGCATGACATTGAGATCATAATGATTATTATATGATGATACATGAGCATCATCATATAGTCTTGTGAGATTGTGATATTTGGCAAATTGGGTGATGATGATGTGATGATAATATGATATATGATGATATATATATATATATATTAGGGAGGATAAGGATGGAATATATATGTTAGGGAGGATAAGAATGGGATCCCTATGGCTAAATCTCCTCCTATGGCCAGGAGGGGAAAGACACCAAGTGGACTGCACCTTCCCTAAATCGCTGCCAATTCGTGGTGGGAAAGGGGAAGGAGAGCCACGGTCTGAACATTAGTGTTACCTTTGGCTGGATGCACTAATGGGAGGTGAGCTTGGTGATGTTTAACATCCTACCTCCAAACACCTCCAGACTCGACCAAAAACTTTAAAATACAACCAAACGCAACCCAAACAAGTTAAAACAACTTCCTAAAACTTCAGAACAGCAGAAATGAACCAAACAACATCCAAAACTGGGCTGGGGCCGTGGCCACTATAGTACCACTATGGCTCCAGACCTCCCCTGACTCACCATGCTACTGGACCTCATGGCGCCGAGGCTTGTTGCCTGGCACCACGGCTCCCCATGCTGGTTTTCTATACCAGCAAACTTCAACCACCGAGGCAAACTTCCGTCATGCATAACTTTATGCTCCAACCTCTGTTTGACCTGCTTTCAACTCCCAGAAGTCAATCTAGTCACAATCTGTCGATAGATACTACTTTTACCTCAATCTAACTTTGTATGGAGATTCTGAATTCCTGACACCTTGTTGGCCACTTATTGACCAAAACTCACCACTAACGACCTCTAATTGCTACCAAAGGCAAATAGTCACTCAGACTATTCATACAGGTCTAAAACCCCCTAACCAACTTGTCCAAAGAGGTTTTCATCTCAAATGAACTACTCCTATGAGATTTAAACCCCCTTGAACCCCAACTTGACAAAACGGGTTATAGGCCCTAAAACACACCAACCAGCCCAAATCCACTCTAGGCTGATAAACACCATCATACTGACTTCCCAACATCTAAAACCATGAAAACATCACAATACAACATACACATCACATGCATAACCATACATACGATATCCATCCATATAATCCATAACCATGCCATGCATACACCCTTCAAAACTCACATTCAAGCAACAAGAACACCAAAACATACTTCCTTAACCCTATTTCATCCATTTTAATTGGTGGATTCCGGCCAGAACCGAAGATCTAAACTCATAACTGAAAAACCCTAAGTTCCAACAGAAGAAAATGGAGAGGGAGGAGTAGAAATCACTTGCCAACTTGAATCCAACATTCCAAGATCAAAAAATCACTCCTAATGGCCGGACACAGCAAACCCTAATAGAGCTCCCTTGGTTTCTCCTCCGTTTCTTTCTTTTCTATTCATCCGAAATGTTTTTTATTTAAACCAGAAACCCGACTCTCACCATGGCCTCAGTACATCCCGCTGCGGCTCCACCAGTTTTCAACTGGAAAGAGCCACTGGAACGCTCTCGCCGTGGTGGCCCTGCTTCTCACCGCAGCGTGGAGCTCTTTCAAACTCCACTTGAACCTTCCTCCATCCTTTTTTCCTCCAGTTCTATATACAATGCCAAAACAAAGTCGTAAGGTGTGTTACACTCTCCCGTCCTTATAAAAATTTTGTCCTCGAAATTTCAACACTTATCACAAGTAAAGATCTTTAGATACCACCTTCACATGGATTCTTCGGTCTTCCATGTGACATCATTGGATGTCAAGCCGCTCCATAGAACCTTTATCAACTTTATAGTCTTATTTCTTAACTGCTTCTCCTTTACATCAAAAATTTGCAACGACGTGACTTCAAAACTCAGATCCTCTCGTACTTGAATTACCTCATCATCAATTATATGAGACAGATCCGGATGATACTTATTGAGTTGAGAAATGTGGAAAACATCGTGCAATCCAGCAAGATTAGGCGGTAGCGCCACCTGATACGCTATTAGCCCAATTTGCTCCAAAATTTGTTATGGACCCATATACCACGGAGTGAGCTTCTTAGCTTGAATCGATCTTCCAACACCAGTAGTAGGAGTAACCTTCAAAAACACATGATCTCCTGCATCAAACTCCAATGGTCTGCTCCTCCTGTCCGCATAACTCTTTTGCCAACTCTGAGCGGTAAGAAGCTTCTGACGAATACTCTCTATTTGCCGAGAGGTTTGATCCATAATATTCAGGCCCAAAAGACTCCTTTCACTGAGTTCAACCCAACACACCGGTGATCTGCACGTCCTGCCACACAATGCTTCATACAGAGCCATTTGCAAACTCAAGTGAAAACTATTGTTGTAGGCAAATTCAACCAATAGTAGAAATGGATCCCAATTGCCTTTGTTGTCTAGAACACACGCCCACAGCATGTCCTCTAGAGTCTGAATAATCCTTTCAGTCTACCAATCAGCTTGAGGGTGATAAGTAGTACTAAAACTCAATTTTATACACATGGCCTTCTAAAGAGATTTCCAAAACCTTGATGTAAACCTAAGATCTCTGTCCTACATAACGAGACTCCATGCAGCATCACAATCTTATTCACATACAATTGAGTTAACTTCTCCATTGAAATAACCTCCCAAAACGGAAGAAAATGGGTCGACTTCATCAACCTGTTCATAATGATCCATATCGCATTGTGTCCTCAAGATGTTCTTGATAATCCCATCACAAAATCCATGGAAATGCTATCTTATTTCCACTCCGGGATGATCTCCAAAGGTTGCAATGTACCTGTAGGCAATTAGTGCTCAACCTTCACCTTCTGACAGATTAGACATCTTATCACACACTCTGCGATGTCTTTTTTCATGCCTAACCACCAATAACCATGCTTCAAATCTTGGTACATCTTGGTGGTACCTGGGTGAATAGTATACCTGCTCTTATGAGTTTCTTCCAAAATAATTTCTCGCAGCCCTGCAACATTTGGCACACAAATCCAACCATGGTAGCGGATGATACCATCCTCCAGAATATCAAAGTCTTGGCTCTCCACCATTTCAATCTGTTCCCGAATGCCCAAAAGATAGTCATCCTCCAACTGAGCATAGCAAATATTCCTCAATAAATCACTTGATACACTGATGGAACTCATCACTAACACTCCATGATGGATATTAATGGATAACTTCATATCTATTAGGCTCTCCAGCACTGTTGCTCTCTTATCATAATTGTGGCCATATGGATCGATTTTCTATTCAACACATCTCGTTGTGGCTCCACCAGTTTTCAACCGGAAAGAGCCATTGGAATGCTCTCATCGCAGCGGTCCTGCTTCTCACCGTGGCATGGAGCTATTTCAAACTCCACTTGAACCTTCCTCTATCTTGTTTTCCTCCGGTTCTACACACAATGCCAAAACAAAGTCATGAGGGGTGTTACACTTGAGGGCTGGATGTAGGTTAAGTGGTTAAGCTGAACTAGTATAAATTGCTATGTATTGTTCTTCATCTTCTCTATTCAATTGATGCATTCAACTTTCTCTATTCATCCTTGTTTTATTGCACACTTGGTGAAATTGGGTTGTGATCCAAAAAAGGCGAAAATCTTGCATCACCCAATTCACCCCTCTCTTGGGTGACTAGTCAAACCTAACAAATTTGTGTTGTATGTGATGGATATGATGTATTGTGATGCTTGTATGGTTCGAGGAGTTAGGATGTCAGTACAGTGGTATATGTGAGTCCAATGGAAGTTCGAGCTAAGTATATGAGTTTTGGGCCTATAGCCCACTTTGTCATTTAGAGGTTCAAGGGGTCAAATCTCAGAGGAGTAATTCCTCTGAGGTGAAACCTCTTTGGACAAGTTGGTTGAGTCAAATAAGACCTATGTGAATGGTCCCAAAAGGTCAAATTGCCTTGGTGGCAAACGGGGAGTTGTAAGTAGTTAGTTTTGATTGAAAAGCAACCAAAAACATGTCAGGTGTCCAAAATCTCTATATGAAAATGGATTCAAGTGAAATTGGTGTCTATGGATAGATTGAGATAAGATTGACTTGTAGGAGTAGGAATTAGGTCAATCGGAGATCTTAGCATAAAGTTATGCGAGTTGGAAGTTTGCCCCAGAAGTTAAATTTTGCTAATATGGCATCAGCAAAGGGGCGCCGAGGTGCTAGGAAACCAGGCCATGCCGCCAGTGAAACAAAGGGCTCTAAGGCCACGGTGGTACTATAGTGGTCATGATCCCAATCCAGTTTTGGTGTTCTTTGGGTATTTTTCCGCTACCTGGAAGTTTTAGGAGGTACAAAAAAAGTGTTTTGGTTGTGTTTGTTTGGATTTGAAGAATTTAGTCAAGTTATAACTTATAAGGTGTATCGGAGTAAGGTGTTACACTTGACAATGTGTTTGAGTTATTCAAATAGAAATTCTTTAGGTCTTATTCTTGTGATCTCATATGTGTCAATGTTTGTGTTTAATGCCCAGAAAGTGGGTTATAGAATTTCTTGCGGTTCTATAAAACTCCCTATGGTCAGAGGCATGAGGGAATTTTAGCTCACTGTATGAGATTGGGTCATGGCTATTACTACTTTGTCCATTAAAGCAACCACCTAAATGAGCATTTATGTTTACGCCAACTCTATGGGATTTTTGAGTTAGTAATCAATGTTGTTCAAGTTAATAATCTTCCTTTTGGGGTTTTCAAGTATTAATGGATGGTCAATTCGGCTTTTATTTTTCCTTCACTCTAGAGTTGGTCACAAGAGACTAAGTTTCCGACCATATATAAGGTGTCAATCAATTGTACCATGAGTGGGGAGTTGCCATGGTACCTAAGTTGGCTACGTCTTAATTTTCGAACACCTTTGGATTTGAATAGTTTTATTTGTTTATTTTATCTCCCACCTTTTGCTCCGAGTGGTAATACTACAGGTATCCAGATACCAATCAACAAATAGTGAGTGATGAATCTTGAATTTATTTTATTTATTTTTATTTATTTATTATTATTATTATTTTGGTTAAAAAGAAGATGAAAATTGAGTACAAGAATTTCACTTCAAATCCTTTTTTTCGAATGATAATAAAATTTTTTTTTGATTGCTTTATTTAATAGTAAGAATATAAAAATAATTTAAATAAATTATTTTCCTCTAAGTTCTTATGTTTTACATCTCTCTGCCTCGAGTGATAAAATTGTGCACATTTTGGTACCAATCAACAAATTATGAGTGATAAAGTTACTACATATGTTGGTTGATTCTCTTTGAAAGTGAATATAATAATCATACTTTAAATTCTTTTGAATGTTCTTTTTAATTTTTTTTAAATAAAAATATGTTACCATGGTCATATTTATATCCATTCTTATAATAAAAAAATAAAATAAAATGATTTATGCAAAAATTATTTATTTTTCCCAACTTTTTTATCCTTTAAGCCTTTTTTTATGCCTTTTGCCCCAAGTGTGATTACCGTAGACATTTAGGTATTAATGAGTAAACTGTAAGTGATAAAGTTATCACAAGTGCTAGTTGATTTTACTTTGCAAAAATAAAGAAAAAAGATAAAATTGTTTTCAAACTATTCCTTTTCAAATTAAAAATAAAATATTCAAGATCACATTGGATTTTATCATATCTTTTAAATTAAAGAAAAAAAATATTCTCTCTCCTTTCAGAAATTGATAAAAAAAATGAAAGATAAGAGTAAGGGATGGAAATTAAACTAGATTTTGCAAATTAAAACACACCAGCAAATCTGACAATTTTTTTGTTTGTGAAAAGATAATTCATTTTCTATAAACTTCTCTTTTAAAAAATATATATATATTTACTAATCCAAGGATGTGCTTTTTTTAGTCTCGAACCATGTAGACTTTGATATTTACTACAGGGTATATAGGTCTTAGGTTCTCATCCTATGTTAAGTCCGCCCTTGTAAATACATAATTTTTCCTCTTATTTTATTTTTCCCAATTTCTCATATTTTTATTTTTATTTTATTTCATTTTCATAAATTCTATTATTTTTATTTTGGCATATAAATGATTAAAGGGTAATTAAAATAATTTTTAAAAAAAACCATAAAATTGCACAATCAACTTAAGATAACTGTTCTTCGGAACGGATGTTGTAGGGGTGCCTAACACCTTTTTCACTTATAATCACACTCTCGATTCTGACCGGGTTTTGTAGACCATCATTTTCCTGTTTCTCTTAGTAAGGAAAATTTGGGTGGCGACTCCTGTTGAATCGGCTTCCATCGTGAAAGCTAATTTTTTTTTTCTTCATTTTCATGTCATCCGCGTTGCATCTTCGGGTGTGACACCTATTAAGGCAATAACTGATTATTTTAATATTTCTTCATGCTCTCTCGTAAGAAAAAAAAAATCATGCCCTAAAACCATCAATTTGCCTCTACCCAATATCAGCGACATGAATAACCTGAGTTTATAACCTGGACGTCTTTCCAAGAAGCATGCCGGGTCCCACACGTGCATGATGTTTTGGTGTATATTGCATGCATGGTGCAAAGTGTAGGACATGCATATATAACGTAAAAGGTGTCTATACGCATGTAACAAGATGCTTTTCATTTAGACAGCACAACTTGTTATTTTGTGGGTATAAGGCATCGCATAAAAGCTACAAATGAAGCGTAAAATAAATCTATAAATACAGCCTTCAATTTCAAGGCATTACCATATTACAGCCCATACAGCCTTTCTTAAACCTTGGAACAAAATGAAGACTGTGCTGCGTTTTCATGCCCTCACCTTCTGCCTCTTTCTCTTTGCCTTCACCACAACTACAACTCTCGCCAAAGACTTGTTTGACGTGGATGGCAACTTCTTACGAAATGGTGGTTCATACTATATAGTTCCAGCTTTTAGAGGCAAGGGTGGAGGGCTTGAGCTTGCCAGAACTGGAAGCGAAACCTGTCCTCGCACCGTCGTCCAAGCTCCCTCCGAGCAATCTAGAGGATTGCCAGCACGATTGTCGACCCCACCTCGAATTCTTTTCCTCGGCCCAGAGTTTTATCTGACCATTGAATTTGAAGAACAAAAGCCACCCTCTTGCCTTCGCGACTCCAACTTACAGTGGAAGGTTGACGAAGAATCACAAATAGTAAAGATTGCATCTAAGGAAGAAGAGCGGCATTTTGGTTCATTCCAAATCCAGCCTTATAGAGATGATTACAAGCTTGTCTACTGTGAGTCTGAGCGGGCAGGCCGTAATCCTGAATGTAAAGATCTGGGGATCTCCATTGACGAAGACAACAACCGGCGTCTGGCTGTGAAGGAAGGAGACCCACTCGTAGTTCAGTTCGTGAATGCTAATCGCGAAGGCAACTATGCTCGAATGAGCATTGTTTGATGATCAGAACTTCCTGCTTGTGTTGTTTGTTAAAGTTTATGCAGTCATGTTTATTGTAAGAGCATCCTCCTTATCAGTTTTTGTCGTGGCTACGTAATAAGACTGCGGTGTACTTGTTAAGTTGTGTACCTTAACAAGTAATAAATTTTATTCAATTGATGATCGCAGGCATATGTATATATTTATGTAGACGCATAGTAAATAAAATAAACATAAGCCTAAATCCCTTTAATTTTGCTGCTATGATGTTTCATAAAGTTAGTTTTGATCAGTTATCTCTTTTGTTTTTTTTTTAAATTAGACCAACCTTCCACCTTTAACTTTTATCCAAGCAACTTAATCTTGATCCCTCGTTTGGTTGGAGGTACACACTGCTATTCATCAAGGAATGGAACCATGATTCAAGTGGCCTACATGTTTGGTACGTTGATTGTAAACTTTGGCCATTCCATTCCCACAACAATTAGAAGTCCAACACTTAAGCCACGTTTGGTTAAGAGAAAGTTTATTGGTGGAAAAAGAATAGAACAAGGATTCCAACACCATCATGTTTGTTTGATTATTTTGGTCCTCCATTCCAATCCCAATAGAGCTTATAGTGCTCATCAAAGTGCCTTTCTCAACCTAACAAATTGCCTTTTACTAAGAAACTAGCAAATGATGTTTTGTGGCCACAGGGTATCACGTAAACGCTGCGAATTAAAATAGATAGCTTTGTAGCGATGTGACCATAAAATATATCTCATCAAATAGGAAAACAAAACGAATTGGAATGGGCTAGTAACTGAGTTAATTGTGACCCTTAATCAGTGGCATGGATCACATAGGAATATAGGATTATTTTTCCAAAGTTAAAAATGACTTCTAAAGTTAGTCATAATTGCAACGAAACCCACCTAGGCATTTACCAATCCTAAAAGTTAAAGGTAGTAGCTGAATATTTTACTGCTTCGTCATGCTTTACAATCGTGGGAATGAGCTGAGTTTCTAAGCTACGCGTAATCTTAGTAAGAATTTCGAGTCCCACACGGTTTTTTTTTTTGGTATACTGAGTTTCTAAGAAATATTAAGTTTCATGCATGGTGCAAAGTGTCGGGCAAGCACAAATAACATAAGGCACACTGATCAAGATGGCTCCATCGTTGATGTCCTGTGAGAAGATGAATGATATGTCATCGTGCATGTTACAAAATATGCCAATATGTTTTTTTTTTTTTTGGGAATAATAGTAACCCCAAAAAACAAAAGAACATAAAGACCCGCGTTTATACGACCAGTCTTGAATCCAAACCCTTATCAACACATAAAAGGTGTCTTCATGCATGTAGCAAGATGCTTTTCATTTAGACAGCATAACATGTTGTTTAGTGAGCATAAGATATCGCATAAAAGCTACAAAAGAAACAAAAGACCATCACATGATGTACTGTAAACTGCATCTATAACTATAGCCTTCAAGGCATCGCATATATTACAGCCCTATACAGCTTAATTTTCTTGAAACTTGAACAAAATGAAGACTGTTGTGTTTGCAAGCCCTCATCTTCTGCCTCTTTCTCTTTGCCTTCACCACAACTACTTTTCAACTAAGTAATTAATGGCGGCATGACATAGGTACTTCCATTCATTATTGACTATTTTTAATTGCTTTTTTCTTCAATAAAGCCTTCTATATGTAATCTACATTTTAACTAAGTAATTAATGGCGGCATGACATAGGTACGTCCCTTCATTATTGACTATTTTTAATTGCTCTTTTCTGTAATATAGCCTTCTATGATGTATATAATCCGGATCCAAACTAAAATCACTTTAATGTATATCTTAGACTTGAACAGTTCTTGCAATTCAACTGTGATATTCTTCTGCAGCACCAGGGACGGAACCTTATTTCTTGCATTCTTTCCGCTTCCTTAACCATCCTCTCCTTCAATTCCAACATTTGATGGCCAATCACATTTTACTTCACTGTGATTCCATGAAATTCTTATCCAATGAGTAATTTGATCCACTGTAGATAAATTATTTTAATTCAGTCCTTTTAATCAAACTAGTAGTGTTTTCCCATGCTTTTTTTGCACGAGTTTGAGATAAATATTTAAAACTTAGCTAAAAAGAAACTTAATGAAATTAAATAACCAAATCAAAACTTAGTGCAAAATTAAATGATATATAAAAAACATATTTCTGTCTTCGAAAAAAATCATATTGAATTATAAGGAATAGTTAGTAACTGAGTTAAATTTGACCCATTGTAACATGCATGGATCACATATGGATGTAAAAAATAAAAATAAAAGTTAAAAATGACTTATGAATCTAGTCATAATTAACCTAACAAAACCTCCTAGACATTAAACACTACGATACTAATTAAGAGGCAGTAACTAATTGTTTTGCTCCTTCTTTATGTTCTAAAATCATCAAATTGCCCCCGCCAGCATGAATGAACGGAGTTTATGTAACCTACACGTAATCCCAATAGAATTTCGAGTCCCACAAATGTTTTGTAGTTTAGCATACTGGGAAATTGTTAGAAATAATAGGTTGCATGCATGGTGCAAAGTGTCAGCCATTCACAAAATAACGCAAGCCACACTGAAAAATGATCAATTATGTGTCTTCGTGCATGTTACAAGATGCTGTTCATTGAGACAACGCAATATGTTGTTTTGTGAACATAATATATTAACACCTAAAAACGAAACAAAACGGAAGACATAAGGTATCTCATGAAAGCTATAAATACATCCTTCAAGGCAGGGCATATTCTAGGCGATATAGCTTTTCCTAAACCTTCGAACAAAATGAAGACTGTGTTGCCTTTGCATGCCCTCATCTTTTGCCTCTTTCTCTATTCCTTCTCCGCAAGTACTCTTGCCAAGGATTTGCTTGACGCCGACGGCAACCGTTTAGTAAACGGCGCTTCATACTATATCATTCCCGCTGAGTGAGGAAAGGGTGGTGGGCTTGAGTTTGCCAAAACTGGAGGCGAAAGCTGCCCTCTCACCGTCGTCCAAGTTCCCTCTGAGACCTCAAGAGGCATCCCAGCAAGATTGTCAACCCCACGTCTTGTTCAATACATCGATCTAGGAGCTTCCCTGAGCATTGAATTTCAGCGCCAAAAGGGAATCACTTGCCAACCCTCGATCCTACAGTGGACGGTCGAGGGAGAATCAGAAGAAATTGTGAAGATTGCACCTGAGGATGAAGCGCCGCTGTTTCGTCCGTTCGGAATCCAGTCATATGGAGATGACTACAAGCTTGTTTTCTGTGATCCTGTGGCAGCAATGCAAGGTGAACCTTACTGTAAAGATCTGGGGGTCTCTGTTGATGATGACAACATCAGGCGTCTGGTTGTGAAGGATGGAGACCCACTGGGCGTCCGGTTCGTGAAGGCGTTTAGGGTGGAGACTGATGTGCTCGAAAGGGTCGTTTGATGACCGGCAGACCGGTTTATGCAGTCATGTTATTGTAAGAGGAGACTGTTATCAGTTTCCGTCGTAGCTACATAATAAGACTGCAAGGTGCTTGTTAAATACTATATTTAACAAATAACTAATTTTTATTCAATTGAAGACCACATGAAAGTATATTTATATAGATTCTTACTATATAAATATAGGCGCCCATACAAATATATCAGGACACGTGCAAATATACATGTATATATTCAAGTAAATAAATACATATAGAATAAGTATTGGGCCTATGGTAGTCATCTTACGTGAAGAATGACCCAAAAAAGTCTTTTACAACTAATTACAGGAAATTTATAATAGATACTTCGGAATTTATATTTGTATATGATTGCTAGGAGATTTCCTAATATTAGTTTTAAATTAACTAGCATCATTTATGAATGACAAGTTACTCACAAAATAAATAATTTATTTTTAATTTAAGGAATCAGCTATATGCCAAGTGCGCCGAACTAGTAATTATATATTCTTTTAGTATCAATTGTATACTTATAAAATATATAATTTATTTTTATGTTATAAAATATATATAATGAAAATGTATAATTTATATTTATATAAATACTATATTATATAAACAATATATAATATATTTATTATTTATTATTAGTATTATATAGATTAATTATAATGAATTTTATAAATAAAATTAAATAAAATAATAATAATAAATTTAATGATATAAAAAGGAATATTAAAAAATATTATTATATTTATTTCTAATTATATCTATTCCTCTATCTATAGTGTACTATATTGTTATTCTATATTGTATTTTAATTTGATTATATTTTCCCAAATTTTTTAAAAAATAAATATTTTTAACATTCATATTCTCATTCAATAAATTAGTTATTATTAAATAATAGAAAGAAAAGTTTGAATTACATAAAAATTAAATAAGTTTAAAAATTTAAATTAGAACTCACTATTTACAATTGATACTAGGAAATTTATAGTTGAAACTTTTATACTGCAGACCTAGCCTTCATCAGAGAAGTCGAGTGTGTGTGGATTATATTATATATAAGTGATTATAAGGATAAGTGTTTATTCATAAGTGATTATGAGAATACGTGATTATATTAAAAGTGATTTGTGTTTGGATATTTTTACCTCATAAGTGATTTTGAGAAAAAAAATGTGTTTGGATATTCGGGTTTAAGTGATTATTGGGTGGATAATAAGAAGAAAAAATGAAATAAGTAATTATGGGAGTATAAGTGATTATGAGAAAAAATCAGTTTCTTCCATAAGCACTTATATTTGAGATATGAGTGCTTATTGAAAAACTACTTCCGTTTGGCAACTCCAACATATAATCACTTATGGACCCATAATCACTTTTTTTCTTTATCCAAACAAGCAGGTTGTCATCACTAGAAATCACATTGGAGCCTCAACTGAAGGGGAAAAAAGGAAAGAAAGGAAGGTAAGGGACTTGGTAGTGTAGTCATTTTTTCCTTGGCCTTTGTGAAGGGTTTTCAAAATATTAAGAACCTCATTTGTAGATATTCTCTCATATCTATATTATAGGGAATTTTTAACTATTTCACGCTTATTAAAAGAAATTGATTATATAGCTTAAAATTCTAAAAAAATCAACATCCCAATTTTACCCTTACTAATTACCAATAAAAGTTGTTTTAAAATTTTATTTTTTTTTCTTTTCTTCCAATTTATGAGATATAATTAATAGGGATAAAAAATGTAAAATCTTCTAAAAATTACATGACACTTTATATTTTGAACTAAATAAGAATTCTCAAAAAAACCTAAATAACGTTGAGCTCCTTAGTCATTTAATATGATTTTTCCCTCTTTTTCTATCGCCCCCCCTCGCTCTTTTGTCCTTCTTATCTCTCTCACCATTGATCCCATGCCTTTAATTTGTACGTGCTTCCCCTTTTATTATTCGAATGTGAAAACCAAGAACCACGTTGGCAAAAGGTAATTTATAAAGAAAAAGAAAGAAGACCAAGAACCACCGTCCCATGGGCTTGTCTGCCAAATTTCCTTGTTTGATGCATGCTATATCAGATTCAGAGGCCAAAACACCATTAATTCAAGCAAAAGCTTTTGTCGTCATCCATCTGTTTATCACTTTCACCATTCTATGATGCATGTCCCCCAGAAAAGCACATGTATGATGCTCAACAATTTGTACCACCAATGCATAAAGTATTTAATGCTATGATTAGTAGAAAGGAGTCAAGAAATGGAAAAAAAAGAAAGAACTGAAGAGAATAATTACATGAAATAGTAATTTTTATTTATTAAAAATTTAAATAATATATACGAAATAAATTTTATAAAAAATTTTCTCACATTTTTCTTTTTATAAAATTGCTTTCATGGATACCTAAGTTTAGGTAGCTTCTCGATACTATATATATATATATATATTGTCCCTTTCATCCTCGACTGCCATGTGGACCAAGTATCTATTGGCTTTCATCGCTGCCTTCAGTCTTTCTCGGGATGCGCTTATTAATATGGCTGTGAACAATTCAACTCCATCTTATATAATGATGCTTCTATCTTTTGGCAAATTTTGTTGGCTTACAACAATTCGAATCATGCAAGTAAAATGGAATATTTTATTCACAAACAATGTCTTCGATGCTATACTATTTTTATTTGCAAGATTTTTTACGACATTTGAAATTAAATTAACAACAAGCCATTTGAATGCTTCGCATTAATTAAGAGAAATGAAATTTGTTGAAAGGAATTTTTTTAACTTTGAATATATTTGAAGAAAGAAATTAAACTAAGCAATTTTCACATTAATTTTTTAGCTTACCAAATAATATTTCAAGAAAAGATTTTTTTTGACATTTTTGAATAATATTTTTTATTTGAATTAAAGTCAAAATTAAATACAAATTACCCAGCTAGCTGGATTTTCAAGTACAAGAAACTTTTTTATTAAAACAAAAATCATTTTTTCCTTTTTTTTTAAATGTCCCTTTCATCCGATCTGGCTGTCATGTGTGGACCATTCGCTATTTGCCTTCACGTGATACTTCTTGAAAAAGCTTTTGCCACACCTCAACTCCATCTTGTATAATGATCAGTGCTTCTAGGCTCTAACGTCTTTTGCCATTGATTTTTGGCTTCCAACAATGCAAACATCCCAGTACAGTGGAATATTTTATTCATAAACGATGTCTTCACAATCCTTAGGATATAATTGATTCGTCAGATGTTACACAGTTTTTATTTGCAAGATCTTCGAGAGGCCATTTGAAATTAAATTAAAATAATGACATTTGAATGCTACGCACTAAGAAAAATGGAATTTGGTGAAGGCAATTAATTTGTTATATTTAGAAAAAATATTTGAAGAAAGGAATTAGACTTAGAAAGCAATTTTTGGCATTAATTTTTGGAGTTCCAAAATAATATTTAAAGAAAAATTCTTTTGACATTTTTCACTAATGATTTTTTATTTGAATTAAAGTCAATTGCAAATTACCCAACTAGCGGGACATTCAATTACAAGAAACTAATTAAAAATTTATTTTTATCTTTTTATTTTTGTATAATATGTAAACAAAATTCGATGTTCACTATAATATATGGATAAATTGAATGAATTCTATGTTACGGTCTCTTTCTCTCTCTCTCTCAATGCATAATTACATGCAATTATGTTATCCGGACTCAGGTAATAATTTTGCTCGTTTGTTCAGTACAAGTATCGGTAGAGCCTAATAGTTAGCTGCGTGTGCGACTCAAGTGTCGGTAGAATGTATGGTATCCCATATGCTCCCTAATTCTTTTTCATTTTTTAACTTGGTTTAATATTTTGGCACCCAGTGTTAGGAAGTACTATAACTATAAGAGTTTCTTTTCAATTTTCTAATAAGTCCCTTCAGTAAATAAATAGATAAAAAGATAATTAATATTATCTTTAATTTTTAAAATAATAGTAAATAAGAATATAAAAATATTAATTAAAATTATTTTAGAATTTGAAAATAATAGATAAATAAAAATAAATTTTTTCAAAAGAGAAAATTAAAAATATTTGAGAAATTACCCATCAAGACCACAAGATGCCTCTTATATATCCCTCTGTTTCATATTATAAGTCAATTTTAATTTGTTCATATATAAAAAATTAAAATTAATTAAAATTTTTGAATTTTAATTAAATTTGGTGAAGGCAATAAGTTTTTTTATATTTATTAAATATTTGAAGAAAGGAATTAGACTTAGAAAGCAATTTTTGGCATTAATTTTTGGACTTGAAAAATAATATTTAAAGAAAAATTTTTTTAAATTTTTCACTAATGATTTTTTATTTGAATTAAAGTCAATTGCAAATTACCCAACTAGCGGGACATTCAATTACAAGAAACTGGTTATAAAAAAAAGGTTATAAAAAAAATTACAAGAAACTAGTCAAAAATTATTTTTATCTTTTTATTTGTGTATAATATGTAAACAAAATTTGATGTTCACTATAATATATGGATAAATTGAATTCTATTTTACGGTTTCTCTCTCTCTCTCTCTCGAAATGCATAATTACATGCAATTATTTATCCGGACTCAAGTTACTTGTCGTTTGTTCAGTACAATAGCGGTGCCTAATAATTAGCTGCGTGTGCGATTCAGGTGTCGGTAGAACGTACGGTATACCGTATACTCCCTAATTTTATTTTACCCAGTTTAATATTTTAACACAGAAATTAAGAAGTATAATGATAAGAGTTTCATTTTCAATTTTCTAGCACTACTGCAGAAAAGTTTTTCTACGTCGGTTCTTTTTCATCAATAACGTCGGTTCTTGAGGTGACGCGAATCAGGCCGACGGAGAAAATTGGTATTCTACGTCGGTTCTAGAACCGACGTAGAAATAAATATTCTACGTTGGTTCCTAAACACAACCGACGTGAAAATTGATACTAAACGAGACAAAACTATTTCCATGTCTTCATTTCACTTCGGTTACCTATTATAACCGACGTAGATTATGTGTTTCTACGTCGGTTATAATTACAACCGACGTAGATATGAAACTTTTTTTTTTAAAAGGTTTCCACGAAAACAAAATTAATTATTATTTTATAAAAAAATTATAAACATTAGTGGCAATTATCAATTTCATATGAAAAAAAAATGAAATTTGTTTCTATGACAATTGATGCATTTCTAATTAAACCAAAAACAAAAACTCCAAATGTTATGAAATCAAGATCCAATAATGAAAATAAGAAATCCATTACTAAAATCACCAAATCAAACATACACCAACTAGTTTAAAACAAGAAACCAAAGGTCCTAAACAAGGTACTACAAGCCCAATTCAAAAATGAACAAAAAATAACAAGAGAAAACTTAAAAAGCTCCACAGCAAAATTACAACTTCCTTTAGAGCATACTCACAAGCTTCTATGTGATATGAGTACATGTTTTATAAGGCAACTGATAACAACTTGACACAATCTATCATTCGCAAACCAATAAATAAACAGTAAATACACAATTCAGTCTAGAAAGATATACCGTCCAGCACATTTTGTCCTAGGATTTATTTCCCTACACAAGTTAAGTAAAACAAAATCTGAAACTCACTACACTTTCGTCCAATTTTCGGACCAAATTCTATGTACACATGTAATAAGGTTACAAACTTTAAGGAACTAGTTTGTAAGAAGAAAATAATAATCCCCAGGATAAGTGTAATGATTTAAATGACCAACTTGTATATTCCTTAAAAATACACTCTATGATAATATGAGGAATCAATATTAATATATAATATAAAATTCATAACAAATCATATTATTCATAAGCCATCCATATATAAGTGCATCTAACCTCAAACTCCATGCAATGGAGCAATGTGCACAGGAACACGTGTCTAGTTAACACAATTTATGAAGTAAATAGTTGGCACATTTAATATATAAACTATTGTTCAACTAGCATCAATTAAAAACCCTCAAGCTATTAGGTCTAACAATCACTAGTAAACATACTTCAAACAACGCAATTCCCATGTTCTCTTGGTAGATGCATTTTCCCACTCAAGGTATTTTGCTTTTGCAAGCTCCTGCCAGATCTCCTCTACCATATAGCCATTATGATCCGCACCCCTCCCAAGATCCAAAGCCTACAAAATACAAGTTTGTAATCAATATATGAACATCTTCATTCAAATGAAAACAGCACAAATTGATATCTCAGAAACTATCCATCACCCTATGTATCAGCAGTAAAATTATATCTAATTAGATATGGCTTCGCATCCTACAAGCAACCTCCATGCCACTTAGCATCCAAGTAGTAAGGCAAAAGCTTACATAATCTGTGGCTTAATTGTCTTATTGATAGTAATATCATTCAAACTCACCAACATAAATAAACAAAAGGAAAGGAAATTCATTTAAGTGGAATAAGAACAAAAGGAAGAAGTTGCACTTGCACTTCACAAACTGGGTCAAAAATCACTTCTCATTACTCATGCCTGAATGCTTCTTTTCTTCCATCCAACATAGACTAATCAGTCAAAACCCACCAAAAACCAAAGGGTCAAAATAAGACTCCTCATTTCACGTAGCGTTGAATACATATATTCTTATTCTCCAGTAATTTCTACTTTGATATCAGCATCAGCATTTGCAGTGTTCTTAGTGTTATTCCAGCAGTATATAGCAAGGCTCCTATATGGATCCCATGCCATAAAACCTCTCAAGATAAACAAGCTTTTGCAATTAGTGGCAACTTTGAACATACTACAACCCTAATTCTGTCATAAATATTCAATTCAGGCCTAGTTCACAACTACCTTAGCTCCTTTCTAAAATTCTTATCAATAGTATACCATCAAGTTATTCCTTTAGTAGAAGTAGTAAATTGATTTACCGCTGCACAAATAAAGGAAAAACAAAAAGGAAAACATTTGAGAAGAAGAATACTCCTCATACAAAATCTTACTGCCCATGGTCTTGGGGCACACTGACATCCTGCATACCTGAAAATGTACCATTGCAGGGCTTAGCTCCTGCAAGGTCTAAGACCCCACATTTTGCTCGCCTCCCACCTTTCATTATGAGTTCTTAGGACCTTTATGTAACCCAATTTTTTTTTAAAAAAAAAAGTTTACCAAGTTTCTTGCAACAGATATAACTAGTAAGGAAGAAACATACATATCAACGGTTACAAACCTTCTCCAATTCCCTGATCCCCTCAGTATATTCCTGTCTCTGTAGCAATGCAAGCCCCAACATATAGTGAGCCAGCAATATAGCCATAAGAAGACTTAGCTTAGTACAAGAAGCTCTAAACAAATTAAGCAGTTGCTGGCAAGAACAAGTTAACTAAAACAAATCGAAGCAAAATAACAGATACAACTCTCATGCAAAGATTCTCAGAGCCAGTGCAATAAACTGGACAACACTCTCATGCAAACCACTATACCCAGTTTGCAAGGAAAAAAAAATAATCAAGAATGTGAGGTAAGCCCATAACAAGCAAATATATAGAATATATGAGAAATAGTTAGCTTTAAAAATACCATTCGCCCAATTGAATTCCCTTCTTTACCTTGGTATATTATAGTGAACAAACATCTCTTACAATAAATTTTGAAACAGAAAACGTGAAAGGAATTCATTTGACAAAACAGAGTCACCCAAGGGAGAGAAATCATTGATAAACAAAAAAGCAAAAAAGGGAAGTTAACTAAACAAAACGCAACAAGCACCAGATACAAATTCTGTCATAAGCAAATGTATTGAATAAATGAGCAAATCGAATAGGTGGGATAAAAAAAATTATACTCATGGATGATACAGGAATTGCACAGTTACAAGGGGATCTTAATGACCTTGAATAACTTGTTGTCCAGTTGAATAGCTCTCCGGCAGTCTTCTTCTACTCTAGCCCAGTCACTAAAGAAACCAAGTAAAGGGTCAAAACGAAAAACAGAGACACAATACTGATGGATTTGCAACACGTTATTTGTGTTTACCTTTTTGAAAGTTATTGTCAAAATAAGGGATTCAATCATAGAAGGAGACTTAGAGTTCCAAATTGGCTAGTCAAGAAGAAATGGCTCCTTTGTACTAAAAATAGGATTTGCAAGAAAAAACACCAAATACAAATCTATCATCACCTCTCCCACCAAACAATTCTTTGGTGGACTTGTAATCTGCTTCCTCAACCAATCTCTCACAGGGAAGAAAAGTTTAAATAACAGCATTGCACAATCTGAAAACACAGCTTTTACAACATAAGTTGTATCATTTTAAGTGCCATTGTCACAGAGGGCAATAAGAACAACAATATTTAGTAGAATTTTATCATAGTCAATACTCAGGGTGCAATTTAATTGGGACACAATCAAATGTGTACCTCATTGATCAGAAATCAAAACAGGCCACTTTATAAACCATGTACCTGAAGAGTATGTTTGGATTACACAGAATGTAAGCAAGGGGAAGGGAAGAAGGATTTTAATTTTGACATTGTCTTTAATTTAGATTTAAAACAACACTTTTTCCTTCCATTCTCCTCAATCCAAACATACCCCAAGTGAATTGAATACTTCATTCAAATCTGTTGACACCATTTATGAAGGAAAGTATAGCTGGCGGTCATCAGCAAACAATGTTCAGTGTTCCATTTCTTTATATTTCACAGAACAATACTATTAGATTGGAAGCATCACAGATAATAATTCTCTGCCTCGCATATAAAAAGAAGCCAACTAATATAAAGAGTAATTCATGCTAAAATTGTATCATTCAGCATTCAGCATTACATAGCTAAAAACAAAATCTAGTAAGCAGAAATTGATTAGAAAGCCAAAAGAAGGTTCATATGAATGCTAAGCCAAAACAGAGACTGGATTAGATAATCCACAGAGCCAAGTCCAAGCATCAAATGAGAAGTAAGATGAGCTGTATAGCAGATACTATAGATTATATCAATCATAATAAGCGTTAATGACATCATAAGCTTCTCTTGCTAGCAATACGCCATAGAGAAAATTGCATTAACATTATGCAAACTTGAGTGATTATCAGTCGCATAAAACAAACTACGGGGGGTCTTTTTCATTTTCTTAGATAAAAATTTGAAGTCTTTTTAGTAGAGTATGAAATTACCAAGTGAGTCTAGCAAAATCAGAGATGCTTAGCCGAAATCGACATACCTAGGTGAGTCTAGGATGAAGAGGGCTTGCTCTGTCTGCAGAAATCAGTATACTACAGAGCAAGCTTGGAAATCGACAACTCGAGGGCTTGCTCGGTTTTGGCTAACAGATTCACACGGCAAGAAATTCCGGCAATGAACTTCTGACACCCACGCAACAACAAACAAATGCGTTGATTAGGGCTTGCTTACACAAATAGAGGAATAATGGTGTAGGTTAGGGCATGCTCAGATGAATGGCGAGGTCGAAGAGGAATAGATGAACAGAGAGACTGGAGAGGAATGTCCGAAAAGCGAGCTCAAATGTGAATGGAAGAACAAAGAGCTTAGACACGTTTGAGAGACGGAGAGAAAAGTTGGGGATCGATACTTTCATCTGACGCGTGACATTAGTGCCTTCAAATTTTAACCTTGCCCAAATTCTCTTCGGTTTGTTCTTCAACCGAAGCTAAACTTGGGTTTATTCTAAAATAAAATTTTAATTTTTTTTTTCAATTACTACTTCAATTTTAATTTAAACTGACGTAGATATTTATATTTCTACGTCAGTTGTAAGCACAACCGACGTTAATATTCCAATCACTTTAAATTTATTTACAAAAATGCCACCGCTCATCTATCTACGTTGGTTATTTATATACCTGACGTTAAAATTGCGAAGTAAAAATGGCTTTTTCCACTAGTGTAGTAAGTTCTTTCAGTAAATAGATAGATAAAAAAAAGTAATTAATATTATCTTTAATTTTTAAAATAATAAATAAGAATATAAATAAAAAATATTAATTAATATTATTTTAAAATTTGAAAGTGATAGATAAATAAAAATAAATGGAGGAAATACCTGTCAAAACCACAAGGTGTCTCTTATATACTCTCTATGTTTATATTATAAATTAATTTTAATTAATTTATATATAAAGAAATTAACAGTAATAACATTTTTAAATTTTGTAAAATTTATCATAACTTTTCAATATTATCCTCATTAAATTTTAATAGATCTTAATTATATCTTTCTTAATCTCTTTTTAACATAATTATTTAACAAGGGATAGATGTCGAAAAGAATATTTAATACTCATAAATTGTCTTATATTTTATATACTTCAATCCTTTTATAATATTTCCCCCTTCATAAAAACTATTATTTTAGGAGTTTTAAGATTTTTTATAATATTTGTCATTTTAAAATATCAATAAATTATTAATTACACTTTAATGTCACTATTTTACCCCATCAATACTTTTAATTTTTTCTTGATATGTTTGAAATAAATTTAAGTCAAAGGTATTTTAGTAAAACCTTGCTAAATTTTACAACACTCTTGATAATTTAATTAATAATTTGTTTAATTTGTGTTAAAAAAAACCTTAAAATTACAATTTATGTAAAGTAAAAGGAGTATGACTCATCAGGAAAATAGATGGAGCATCATTTAACCAATTTCCTCTCATCTAGACAGCGCATGTAGCATGTGCCCTAGGAATTTTCTTTTTTCATGTGTCACGCGAAAGTTACATATGAAAGAAACACAACACTATCTTAGCCCATATCAATAAATGCATCTATTATAAATACAGCGTCCAAGGCCCAGAGCATGCATAACAGGTCATACGTAGCAGCTCTTGTTAAAACCCTTCAACACAAAATGAAGACTACTTTGCATCTGCATCCTTCGTCTTCTACCTCTTTCTTCTTGCCTTCTCCACAACCACACTTGCTGAGTTTCTGACAGACACTGGTGGCTACGTTATATATAATGGTGGTTGGTACTACATAACACCAGCTGGAGGAGGCGGAGGGCTTGAACTTGCCAAAACTGGAAACCAAACCTGCCCCCTCACCGTCGTCCTCACTCTGAGACCTCTACAGGCCTCCCTGCGAGACTTTCGTCCCCAGATAATATTCATCATTTCACCAGAGTTTCCTCTGTACATCAATTTCGCAGCGCCATACTCGTGCGCCCCCTCACCCTCGTGGTGGACGATTGATGGAAAAACACAAGCTGTGAAGATTACAGGTAAGCCAAATCAGCAGGTTCGTCCATTCAGAATTCGGAAGTATGGACATGATTACAAGATCGATTACTGCACTATTCATCACGAACCTCAAGTTCGGCTTCGATGTAAAGATCTTGGTATCTCCAATGATGACAAGAACAATAAGCGTCTGGTTGTGAAGGAAGGAGACCTGTTTGTTATTCAGTTTGTGAAGGCTGATCATAAAAAAGGCGACTTTGCTGAGATGAACACTGTGATGATCCCCACCTTTCACTGTTGTAACAATGCTTAAGTGTAACATCCATGAATTTCTATCTATGATTAATATGGTTTCAATAAGTTACATTGAATTGTGATGTATACACTGAATGAAGGTATACAATGAATTGTGATTTCAATAAGTTGCATTGAATGAATGTATGCAATAAATTGTGATTTCAATAAGTTACAATGAATGAAGGTATACAATAAATTGTGGTTTAAATAAGTTACATTGAATGAAGTATACAATGAATTATGGTTTAAATAAGTTACATTGAATTATGATGAACATACACTGAATGAAGGTATACAGTGAATTACATTAATGAGTATACACTGATGAAGTTATCCATTGGATTGATGTTACTTACTGACCAAGACATCAACACTATAAATACCCCTATCATTTCTTCATTTCAGCACCCCACCAATTGTGAGTAAAAGAAAGAGAGAGCCAAGGGAGAGAAAGCGAGTGTGAGTGAAAAAGAAGGAAAAGGAAGGAAGGCTAGTTTTAGGAAGGAAGGCTAGCTTCAAGAAAGGTATAGAGATATTTTTCTAGAGTTTATTTTTAGAGTAAAATTTTTATTCTTATATAGATTGTTGATTAAGTTAGGAATGTATAATGAAAATTTCAGATTAGAAATAAGAATAATAAGATACCAGTGGTTAGAAATTAAGTTTAAATGTTTTTAGATTTATACTCATGAGATAATTCCATTAGTACTTATGTGAATATTAGGTACTTAAAATAATTCAAGAAGGAAGGCAGGCTGTTTAGCTCAGAATATTTTTCGGTGGAGGTAGTATATTATTTATCTCATACATTTTCTGTGAATTAATTATGGATGTTATGTGATATTATTGGATGAGTTGTTTTAATATAAATGTTTTGAAATGCTATGGATGTCTAGTATTAAGAGGAAACTTTGTTGAGATTTTTTTTTTATGCATGAAATATGAGTTATTTGGTTGTTTGCATAACTACTTAATTATGAGCATGATTTGTAGGAATGAATATATATACTACTGAGATTTTCCCAAATCTCACACCCAATGACTAACAATGTTAGGAACAAGCACAAGCAAAAGCAAAGATAAGGGAATGGTTAACTAAGAGGAAACAGACTGGAGGATATTATTTTGCTTTAGAATAAATGTAATTAAATTATGGAGATATGTTTTAGTTATGATTTCTACTTGTCAGTTTTACTTTAAATATTTTGGAGCAATAGTCAGATAATTACAGTATGGTTGGCTTTATTATTATTAATTAAAGTAAACTTTCAGTTAAGTTGTTGTCTTTTGAACAACCTAATTTTGAAAAATTTAAAAGTTTTATTATTCTAGATTTTTATTTCTTTCCGATAGATATATAATATATGATTAAAAGTCTAGTAAACTAGGGCGTTACATTAAGCAGTACTTATGTATTAAGAGGAACCTCTAGTCAGGTTGCTTCCTACGTACGTAATAAGTTCGTGGGGTACTTAGTTTCTAAATATCTATTTTGCCTCGTCTTATCTGCTTTCTGTGATGCATTATATATATATATATATATAAATGTATGTATGTATGTGCATCGACTTGTGCTTCATTTTCCGTTTCCTTTTTTATAGGCACACTACATATTAATCGACCAACGTTTCTAGAAAACATTTGCATATGTTATTGAAATTCAGAAATAATTCTACTCATAAACTTACCAGGAACTACTCCCTCTAGTCTTAAAATAAGGATATTTTACTTCACAATGATCAAATAAGCTAGTTAAAATTAGCTGGTATTATTGAATTCCTTAAAAAACAATTTAACTTTCTGAATTTACCCTTATATTAATGTTTTATTGAACATCTAAAATCAATAAAGAGTATTTATATAAAAATAAATTTGAGAAAAAAATCATTAATGCTTCGTTAAATTTTTAAAATGGTTCATATAAAAGACTAAAATTTGCTTAAAAAATCTTCCTTAAAATAGAATAGGAAGAAGTATTAATATACTCCCTCCGTTTCGCTATATAGTGCACTTTTTTGAGAAATTAATGTTTCATAATATAGTGCACTTTACGGATTACGTAGTGTAATTTTTTTCTCTTTCCAAGATTACCCCTAATTAATAAACCCAAATATTTGTTTATTATTAAAATATTTCATTCCCAAAGCATTTAATGAGGGTAATTTGAAAAAAGGTGGAAAATTTTGTTAATTATTAATTATTATCTTGATCTATGTGCGGTAGTTAAAAGTGCACTATAAACTAAAATAGAGGAAGTATAATCTTATACACGATAAACTGCTCCAACAATATTGATCATACTAATTTTTTTAAAATACTATATTCAAGAAATCGTTTTTTTTCACTGAATTAATTGACTAAAGCTGTAACATCCTACCTCCACACATAACCAAAACTCACTAAATACAACCTAACACAACCCAAATAACTCCACACAACATCTCACAGCCTCCAACCTGCGGAAACGAACCCCAAATTACCAAATTTTGGGCTGGAGCCGTGGCCGCTACAGTACCATCGCGGCTCCAGCTTCCTCTGAAACATGCCTCGCTACTGGACGGCTAGTGCCGTGGCCTGGACTACTGGCGCCGTGGCGCCCCCTTGCTGATGTCCCACATCAGCACTTCAACACTTTGGGGCGAACTTATGACGCGCATAACTTTATACTCCGACCTCCGATTGACTTGATTTCAACTCCTACAAGTCAATCTAGTCTCAATCTAACCACGGACACCACTTTCACCTCAAAGGAATCACTCCTCTGAGTTTTGACCCCCATGAACCTCAACATGACAAGATGGGTTACAGGCCCTAACACACAACAATCAGGCCCAAGCCACTCTGGGCTCAAAAATACTACCGTACCAACTTCCACACACCTAACACTCTCAGAACACCAACATAACACGTTCCATAAAACATAATCAAACATACATTAATCCATAACCATCCTATCAATCTCATATATCCAATACACACTTTTTACCCTACTTGGCACATAATACATTAACCAAAAATACAAACACTACATAGACTTCCCACGTACACAGCTACTCTCTTTGCTTCTCCGGACTAGTGCCAGAACCTTCACCTGAAAGGGTTAGTCATGGGAGAGGGTGGGGTGAGACAATGTCTCAGTAACCAGGATCAACAACACATAAACATATATATACACAGATATGAATCATATAACATATGAATGCAATGTAAAATGCATGGTATGCATGTCGTCCTCTCCGGGACTTCCATCCTTATCCTCCCTAACACACATATACATATAATCCATCCTTATTCTCCCTAACACCCATATACATATAACCCGTCCTTATTCTCCCTAACACATATATGCAATCCACCCTTATCCTCCCTAACATATACATACCTCACATACTCCAGCCTTATTCTCCCTAACAATTTCATTTATCATCATGTATCACACATCATCACATCATCACCACTTTATCCGTCATATATCTCGATGTAACAATAACATGTGGTGATGCTAATGTATCGTCATCATCATCATGATCATTATAACGTCTATACATCATATCATATCACATCTACTATACGCATACCACGATATATAAGAACAACACACACACATCTCACTATCATGGTATGAAAAAGACATGCATATATACATAACTATACATACTATCGTATAGAACCACATAAACAAACACCCGGTTACCTCAAGTTGTCAATACTGCGCTCACGCAAGTTCCACACGCTTTCTTGAACTTCAATACGCTTGAGCCCCACACAGCTAACCAAATAACCTTCATAATACATAATTCTCCCATTAACATAATATACCCATAATCACAATATCACAATTTAACCACTTTAGGCCTAACTCAAAGTTCCAACATCCCTTTCATGCATCAACAACTCTTAGGGACCCTTCAAATACTACTCAAACACATACATATCGGATTCCCAAGAGTTTTAATCGAAAACAACCTAGGGTTAAGCTCAAATCACACATAAACCCTTCCAAACTCGACTCCAATCATCAAGAACATCAAAACACACTTTATTAACCTCATTTAAACCATTTCAATCGGTGGATTTCGTCACAAACTAAAAACTCAACCTCAAAACCAAAAACCCCATATTTCCACCAAACAAAAAATGGAGAGAGAGGTGTAGAAGTAACTTACCAACTTAAATCCAAGCTCCCTCGGTCTGAAATCACCCCTGGAAGCCGGAAAATCAAACCCTAGCACAGCTCTCTCATGATCTCCCTCGGTTTCCTTTTGTTTCTTTTCTGTCCGAGCGTCCGAAATGATCTGATTTTAAGCAAAAATCTCGATTCTCGCCGCGGATCCTCCATAAAATTTTCGAAAAATGCTACTGGAAGTCTCTCGCCGCGGCGACCCTGCTCCTCGCCGAGGCGCGGAATCCCTTTTCCGTTTCCTCTTGAACCATGTTCGTCCTACTTCCTTTGATCCTGAACACAAAACCAATAAAGATATCATGAGGGGCGTTACACTCTCCCCTCTTTATAAAAATTTCGTCCTCAAAATTTCAACTCTTACCTTACCCAAAAATCTCAGAATACTTTCTTCGCATGGATTCTTCTGTTTCCCACGTGACATCATTTGACGTCAAACCGCTCCATAAGACTTTTATCAACTTTATGGTCTTATTTCTCAATTGCTTTTCTTTAACATCTAGAACTTGTATCGGCATGACTTCAAAAGTTAGATCCTCTCGCACTTGAACTATCTCATCATCAATCACATGAGACGGATCCGGATGATACTTCTTGATTTGAGACACAGGGAAAACATCATGTAATTGAGCAAGATTAGGTGGTAGCGCCACTCGATACGCTACTGGCCCGATTCTCTCTAAAATCTGATATGGACCCATATACCGCGGAGTGAGCTTCTTCACTCGAATCGATCTTCCAACACCAGTGATAGGAGTGACCTTCAAAAACACATAATCCCCAACATCAAATTTCAATGGTCTCCTCCTTCTATCCGCATAACTCTTTTGTCGACTTTGAGCAGTAAGAAGCTTCTGGCGAATACTCTCTATTTGCCGAGAGGTTTGATCAACAATATCTGGGCCTAAAAGACTCCTTTCACCGAGTTCAACCCAGCACAATGGTGATCTGCATTTTCGGCCATACAACGCTTCATAAGGAGCCATCTACAAAGTCGAGTGCAAACTGTTGTTGTAGGCAAATTCAACCAATGGCAAGAACTGATCCCAATTACTTTTATTTTCTAGAACACACGCCAGCAGCATATCCTCTAGAGTCTGAATTGTTCTTTCGGTCTGCCCATCAGATTGAGGGTGATAAGCAGTACTGAAACTCAATTTTGTACCCATTGCCTTCTGCAAAGATTTCCAAAATCTGGATGTGAATCTGGGATCTCTATCTGACACAATATTAATCGGGATTCCATGTAACCTTACAATTTCATTCACATACAGCTGAGCTAACTTCTCCATTGAAATTGTTTCCCGAATTGGAAGAAAATGGGCCGACTTTATCAACTTGTCCACAATAACCGATATTCCATTGTGTCCTGAGGAGGTCCTCGGTAATCCCATTACAAAATCCACAGAAACACTATCCCATTTCCACTCTGGAATCTCCAAGGGTTGCAATGTACCTGCAGGAAATTGGTGTTCAATCTTGACCCTCTGACAAATTAGACATCTTGCAACATACTCTGTGATGTCCTTTTTCATTCCTGGCCACCAATAACCATGCTTTAAATCTTGATACATCTTGGTGGTACCAGGGTGAATAGTGTACCGGCTCTTATGAGCTTCCTCCAACACAATTTCTCGTAATCTCGCAACATTAGGCACACAAATCCGACCACGGTACCGGATAATACCATCTTCCAGAATATTAAAATCCTGGATCTCTGCCATTTCAATCTGTTCCCAAATGCCCAAAAGATATTCGTCCTCTATCTGAGCATAGCAAATGTTCCTCAATAGTTCACTTGACACACTGATAGAGCTCATTACTAATACTCCAGGATGGACATTAATAGATAACTTCATATCCCTCAAGCTTTCAAGCAACTGCTGCTCCCTAATCATCATTATAGCCATATGGATCAACTTTCTACTCAATGCATCTGCCACAACATTGGCTTTTCCAGGATGATATTTCAAAGCAAACTCATAATCCACCAGGAACTCAACCCAACGCCTTTGCCTCATATTTAGCTCTTTCTGATCAAACAAATACTTTAAACTTTTGTGATCACTGAATACCTTGAACTGAACGCCATAGAGATAATGCCTCCACAATTTTAAAGTAAACACTATAGCCGCCAGCTCAAGATCGTGAGTAGGATAGTTTTCTTCATGAGGCCTTAACTGTCGTGAAGCATACGCTACAACTCTACCTTGTTGCATCAAAACACACCCTAGACCCTTCTTAGAGGCGACTGTATATACAGTGAACGACTCTAATGGGTTAGGGATAATGAGCACTGGGGTGGACGTCAGACAAACCTTTAGCTCTTGGAATGCTCTCTCACACCTGTCATCCCAAATGAAAGATCGATCCTTACGGGTGAGTCTAGTCAATGGCATAACAAGCTAAGAGAATCCCTTAATGAACCTTCGGTAGTATCCAGCCAAACCCAAAAAACTCTGAATTTCGATCACCGATTGCGGTCTCTCCCAGTTTAACACCGCTTCAACTTTACTAGGGTCCACTGCCACTCCTTCTGCAAAAATCACGTGACCCAGGAATTTCACCTCTCGTAGCCAAAACTCACACTTACTGAGCTTAGCATACAGTTGGTGATCTCGCAATACCTGCAACACAATCTGAAGATAAAGTGCATGCTCCTCCTCACTCTTGGAGTATATTAGAATGTCATCAATAAACACTACCACGAATTTATCCAAATACGGTCGAAACACCCTGTTCATATAATCCATGAAGATTGCCGGGGCATTGGTCAACCCGAATGGCATCACCAGGAATTCATAATGACCATATCGAGTTCGAAATGCCGTTTTAGGCACATCTTCAGCATGCACTCGCAATTGATGGTATCCAGACCTCAAATCGATTTTAGAGAATACGGAAGCACCTGCCAACTGATCGATCAAGTCATCAATCCTAGGCAAAGGATATTTGTTCTTGATCGTCACTCGGTTCAGTTGCCTGTAGTCAATGCACAATCTGAGACTACCATCCTTCTTCTTGACAAACAATACTGGAGCTCCCCAAGGTGAGACACTCGGTCTGATAAAACCTTTCTTCAACAAATCCTCAATCTGCTTCTTTAATTCCTTCAATTCTGATGGGGCCATTTGATATGGAGCCTTTGAAATAGGACTTGTCCCGGGCACCAATTCTATGGAAAACTCCAGTTCTCGTGGTGGCGGCAAACCCGTGATCTCTTCTGGAAAAACCTCCAGAAACTCATTCACGACTGAGCATCTTTCGACACCGCCTTTCATATCCATATTCACCGAGAAGAAAACTAGAAAACCCTGACAACCTTTCTTCAAATACCTGTCAGCTTGGGCAAAAGACAAACAAACATTCTCATCCCCTTTAACACTAGGGATATTCATAAGCAAAGACACAATCTTTCGAGCACAGTCGAGAATGGCATTATTCACCTCCAGCCAATCCATCCCAATTATCACGTCAATCCCTTGCAATGGCAAACAAATTAGATCCAGGGTAGTGCTTCGGTGTTCGAAATGGACCACACAGTTTAAACAAGCTTGAGCTGTCCCGATGGAAACTCCCGTGGGCGTCGATACTGACAACTCAAAAGGCAACTCCATTGCCACAAGACCCAGTCTCCGAGCACAATCAAGAGAAATAAAGGAATGCGATACACCTGAATCAAACAAAGCATGAATAGAGTAACCATTGAGTTTAAGTTTACCTCTAATCATGGTAGGCGCTGCATCCACTTCCTGTCGGGTGATAGCAAAAACTCGTCTGGGCATCGTGGGCCTCCTTGTCGCATCATCACGCCTTAGATCCCAACAATTCCGTGACATATGACCCGGTCTCCCACAATTATAACAAATTAAGCACGGACGATCACCATGGCTAAACCCGCATTTCGTGCACAAATTCGATGCACTACCTAAACCATATTGAAATGGAATGGAGTCCCTTCCTACCTGCTCACTCTGACTAGAACTTCCCTGTTCAAAACCACCTCGATAAAAGGGTCATCTGCCAAACCTACCTCTATTGGACTGATCTCGTCCAAATCTACCTCTACCTCTACCATGGCGGCCTCGATTATGGCTACCTCTTCCTCCACTAGAACCCATGCTACCACCGCTGCTACCACTTCCTGAACCACTACCTTTACTGATTCCTCCCGTGGGTCCTAGGTGAGAAAAGGCCGCTAGTTGCACCCTTTGCTCCGAGGTGCAATTCATCACACTAAAGATATTCTCCAACTGTTCTATCCAATTCTCAGCCTGGGAAACATCCATGGTACCTTCAAAAGCCGGGGGATCAAACTTTCGAAAGTCCTTTAACTGCAAAGAGATACCCCTTCTTTCAACCCTTGGGGCTCTCTCAAGCTCTACCACAATTTCATTCTCTCCTACATTCAAATCCACATATATACCGGCTTCTTCATTCATTCCACCTTGCTCACATCTATCCATTTTTTCTTGCAGTCTATTCAATACTTCCCCCGGAGTATTAACTTGGTTACTGATGCCGGCCAACATTTCTTGCACCTGTCTCATAAGATCACTGTTACTCTGTCTTCCTCTGCGAGACATTTTCCTACACACAAGTCACAACACATTCAATTATATAGTTCTGGACTAGTATTACAGTGGGAATATAGTCTATGTATTTACAATTGTGCTAAGTAGTACATCAAGCAGAAATAATGGCCCAAAACCATTGTTATGATACCAAAATGTAACATCCTACCTCCACACATAACCAAAACTGACTAAATACAACCTAACACAACCCAAATAACACCAAACAACATCTCACAGCCTCCAACCTGCGGAAACAAACCCCAAATTACCAAATTTTGGGCTGGGGCCGTGGCCGCTATGGTACCGCCGCGGCTCCAGCTCCTCTGAAACATGCCTCGCTACTGGACGGCTGGCGCCGCGACCTAGACTACTGGCGCCGCGGCACCCCCTTGCTGATGTCCCACATCAGCACTTCAACACTTTGGGGCGAACTTATGACACGCATAACTTTATGCTCCGACCTCCGATTGACTTGATTCCAACTCCTACAAGTCAATCTAGTCCCAATCTAACCACGGACACCACTTTCACCTCAAAGGAACCACTCCTCTGAGTTTTGACTCCCTTGAACCTCAACATGACAAGATGGGCTATAGGCCCTGACACACAACAATCAGGCCCAAGCCACTCTGGGCTCACAAATACTACCATACCAACTTCCACACACCTAACACTCTCAGAACACCAACATAACATGTTCCATAAAACATAATCAAACATACATTCATCCATAACCAGCCTATCAATCTCATATATCCAATACACACTTTTTACCCTACTTGGCACATAATACATTAACCAAAAATACAAATACTACATAGACTTCCCACGTACACAGCTACTCTCTTTGCTTCTCCGAACTAGTGCCAGAACCTTCACCTGAAAGGGTTAGTCATGGGAGAGGGTGGGGTGAGATAATGTCTCAGTAACCGGGATCAACAACACATAAACATATATATACACAGATATGAATCATATAACATATGAATGCAATGTAAAATGCATGGTATGCATGTCGTCCTCTCAGGGACTTCCATCCTTATCCTCCCTAACACACATATACATATAATCCATCCTTATTCTCCCTAATACCCATATACATATAACCCGTCCTTATTCTCCCTAACACATATATGCAATCCACCCTTATCCTCCCTAACATATACATACCTCACATACTCCAGCCTTATTCTCCCTAACAATTTCATTTATCATCATGTATCACACATCATCACATCATCACCACTTTATCCCTCATATATCTCGATGTAACAATAACATGTGGTGATGCTAATGTATTGTCATCATCATCATGATCATCATAATGTCTATACATCATATCATATCACATCTACTATATGCATACCACGATATATAAGAACAACACACACACATCTCACTATCGTGGTATGAAAAAGACATGCATATATACATAACTATACATACTATCGTATAGAACCACATAAACAAACACCCGGTTACCTCAGGTTGTCAATACTGCGCTCACGCAGTTCCACACGCTTTCTTGAACTTCAATACACTTGAGCCCCACATAGCTAACCAAATAACCTTCATAATACATAATTCTCCCATTAACATAATATACCCATAATCACAATATCACAATTTAACCACTTTAGGCCTAACTCAAAGTTTCAACATCCCTTTCATGCATCAACAACTCTTAGGGACCCTTCAAATACTACTCAAACACATACATATCGGATTCCCAAGAGTTCTAACCGAAAACAACCTAGGGTTAAGCTCAAATCACACATAAACCCTTCCAAACTCAACTCCAATCATCAAGAGCATCAAAACACATTTTATTAACCTCATTTAAACCATTTCAATCGGTGGATTTCGTCACAAACCGAAAACCCAATCTCAAAACCAAAAACCCCATATTTCCACCGAACAAAAAATGGAGAGGGAGGTGTAGAAGTAACTTACCAACTTAAATCCAAGCTCCCTCGGTCTGAAATCACCCCTGGACGCCGGAAAATCAAACCCTAGCACAGCTCTCTCATGATCTCCCTCGGTTTCCTTTTGTTTCTTTTCTGTCTGAGCGTCCGAAATGATCCGGTTTTAAGCAAAAATCTCGATTCTCACCGCGGCTCCATACATCTCGCTGCGGCTCCTCCATAAAATTTTTGAAAAATGCTACTAGAAGTCTCTCGCCGCCGCGGCGCGGAATCCCTTTTCTGTTTCCTCTTGAACCATGTTCGTCCTACTTCCTCTAATCCTGAACACAAAACTAATAAAGATATCATGAGGGGTGTTACAAAAGCCATAATTAGTAATTAACTTAATCACAAGAAATGGAAAGAGTGATGGAATCCATTAGCAAAGTATGATTGCCTTGCCCGCAATAATGGCGCGGGGTATGCAATTAATATGCAATTAATGCTTTGTGGTCTTTATTTTGTTTTAAAAAAATCACAAAGGTTATCAGCATAATTATTATTCAATACATTTATTGAGGAAAATATCCTACAAAAAGCAAGTTTCTTCCTTTCTTGTGCATTAGTCACTACAAGTTTCTTCCAGATTTGCGATTTTCCATTTAGATCAAAGATTTTTCTGCGATGTCATTTGTCGTACATGCACCTACATGGCACCAGCTCAGCTTTAATAATAACTATTAGTGGAAATGGGTCTTTGAAATGTAGAAGAAAATAAGATGAGAGAGGAAATTATGTATAAAATCTTCAAAGTATGGGAAACTTTTTTTAGACTTAATTTACTCTCACCAATTTTCAAATCTTAAGTGTAATTTGGATTAGTGACGAATTTTTTGTACGATATAATAAAAATTCTTGAGTAAGTGTTGCACTTCAAAAACTCAAGTCTTGATAACAAATAACTTTTATAAAGTAATTTTTATTTTTATCCTTTGTGTATTAAAAGATAAAAATAAGTTTGTATTAGTTGAAATAGAAAGAATGACAAAAAAGTTCAAATGGTGTTGGTTCAAAGATGTGAAAGAATAAGTGATTGGGCAGAAGAATATGGAATTATTTATAGGCAATGAGAATATAAAGCAGCATGACTTTCAATAATGAGATACATACATTAACCAAATGCATGTATATTATGATGATTCATAAATCAATGTATGTACATTTAATCTAATGAAAGATACTTCTCTACATGTTTTATGAATTTTTTTATTCATGAATCCTTTAATCTAGACATACCTTTTCATTTTAAAAATTGTCACAATAGCCATATTAGCAGCACAGTAACGAAGTTTTCCCATGTGAATTTAGGGATCAGATTGAAAACTTTTCAAAACATTTAATGGGGACTATTTTAGACAACAGAGAAAATTGCAAGGACTAATTTAAAATTTCTATACTATAGGAACCAAATAAAAAGTTAGTGTAAAGTATGAGAACTAAATTATTTTCCCCTATCCCAATGTGAAAACCAACAAAGAACCATGTTGGCCTAACCGAAAAAAGAAAACAATTAAATAATCGATAGTAAAATTTGTTGCTCGAAAGGATCTGACCCAATTCATTCTGAATTAGTCACAATCCTAATAAATTCTCTAATTGAAGTGTAATAGGTCCAAAATATTGAATGTATATGCCCAAAAAAAAAAAGAAAACCATGAAATATGAACCACCGCACCACATTGGCTTGTCCGCCAAACTTTCCTCAATTATTGTTGTTGTTTGACAGCTGCTGAATTTAGATTAGGATAGAATGGTAATGTAATGAAATGCGATAATATATCAATCGAGAGTAAGACAATGATTTGTTTAAAAGAAAAATAAAGAACACAGAAATCAACAAAGGAAAGTGGGTGTGAGTGAGAATGAGGGAAGAAAGAGGAGTCACATAGACACTACAAAAAATTTGACTTTCGGCGGCGACAAAAGTTGCCGCTGAAAGAAGGAATGTCGCCGCCAAAAGTTTTCAGCGGCGACATTTTTGTCGCCACCATGTCGCCGCCACAAATCTCGTTACCGAAAGTTTGGTGACAATAAAAATGTTGCCGCCAAAAGTTGACATTCAGTGGCGAAAAAAGTTGTCGCTGAAAATATAAATTGTCGCCGCCAAATATTTCTCATTTGGCGACAACATTAAGTCGCCGCTGAAAATTTATCATTTGGCGACAACATTTAGTCGCCGCTGAAAGTCATTTGGCCATGTCATCACTCTGTCAACCACTGGACCCCACCACGTCACCATCACTGCCGACCGGCCGCCACATCACCTCCTGCCGACCGCCACGTCACCACTGCCGCCGGACGGCCACCGCCGACCACCACGTCACAACCGCCGCCGGACGGCCGCCTGACAACTGCCTGCAGCCGACGGCCGCCACGTCACAATCGCCGCCGGACGGCCACCGCCGGCCGCCATGTCACCACCACCGCCGGACGGCTGCCACGTCATCACCACCAAACGGCCGCCACGTCACCTCCCATGTCACCACTGCCACGTCATATATTTGTTTCAAATGTGCGTTCGCCTTGGTTCGAACCCATGACCTCTTGCTTGTAATGCCTTTGTGTTTACTCTCCTGCCAGTTGAACTGAAATGCACCTACAGTCTTTATATGAAATATTAAATATATATTGTTTATCTACACACTAATACACACATATATATTTATAAATCAATATTATTATTAAAAAATACACATATATTTATATTTATTGGTAATAAATAATATTAATATTAATTTATATGTTAAAAATATTAGAAATTAAATTAACCTAATAAGAATTTCTCCAAATATAGGGTTGATCACATTAAATAATTAGGGATTAGTTTATCTTCCTAATTTTTTTTTTGGAGTTATCAATCCCTTTATGAATTAAAAAAAATTATCCTAATAAGAATAACATATTTCATTAATTAGGATAAGAAAAAGTAAAAATAAATATAGATAGAATTCAATATTCAACATTTCAAATCTTTAATTTCCGGTAGAGATAAAATACTTTCAAAATGTCCAGAATATTTTACATAAAAAAATAGTAAAATACTTTATCTTTAAATAAAGATACTAGATAATATAAAATATATATTAAATATCTAATTACTTATAATAAAAATGTATAAATAAAACACAATTATTATTTTAATATGTCATTTATTAATTTTTAAAATGAAAATAGAAAAAATTCACAAAATTAACTTTAGCGGCGACATTAAAAAGTCGCCACTGAAAGTACTTTCAGTGGCGACATCAGTAAGTTGCCGCCGAAAGTTGAACTTTCGGCGGCAACTTGTTCAATTGCCGCTGAAAGTTCGCCTTTCAGCGGCGACCTTTTTCAGTCGCCACTGAAAGTTCGCCTTTCAGCGGCGACCTTTTTCAGTCGCCGCTGAAAGGAGAACTTTCAGTGGCGACTCACTTGATCGCCGCTGAAAGATTGACTTTCAGCGGCAACTTGCTCAATCGCCGCTGAAAGTTGAACTTTCAGGGGCGTTTCGTTTGATCGCCGCTGAAAAACTGACTTTCAGCAGTGACCTTTTTCAGTCGCCGCTGAAAGGCGAACTTTCAGCGGCAACTTGTTCGATCGCCGCTGAAAGACTGACTTTCAGCGGCGACTGAAATAGGTCGCCGCTAAAAGTTTATTTTCAGTGGCGACTCTTTTAGTCGCCGCCGAAAGTCGTCACTGAAGGTCTTTTTTTTTGTAGTGAGACATGCACAATTGAGACACACACAGAAGAAACAGTTTGTTCGCTGTCAATCTAGTCGTCAGGGCTACTAAACAACAGTGTCTTTGGAATAGGAAAAGGGAAAAGAAACAAAGAAAGAAGGAAAGGAAAAGCTAATGAATACGAGCTGGGAGGTTTAGAATTGCCTCACGCTCAATCGATATACTCATGAACTTGCCCAGTGTGTGATGAATCTTTTCAGAGAATTTCTGCGAGATTCTGTTGTATCTGGAGCGGATCACAGAAAGTGAGAGTAACAAGACAAGACAAAACATGAATGCGATGGTAGTAGTACCTGCTGATGATCGAGGAGTGAGTGGGCATTTGCACATGAGTGGAGCTGTTGGGGTTAATATTATTGTTGTTGCTGCTGTTGCCGCTCGCGACGCTTGCAAGCAGGAACCCAAGTGCTTTTGATATGGGTTTGGCAGTCTTAACAACAACCATAATAATATTTTCCCTTATCAGAGGCGAAAACACCATTCGAGAAAAAGCTTTTGCCGTCATTCGTCTGCTAATCACTTTATCCATTGGATAATGCATGCGTCCCAAAAAAGCTAATACACTATTGTGCTGAACAATCTATACCACCAATGCATAAAGTATTAAAGTGTGTCAGGTAGATTCTGGATTGTATTATAGTGTCCCTTTCATCTTCTGCTTTTGACTTTCATGTGAACCAAGTCTCTGTTTGCTTTCACCATTGCCTTCCCGTGATGCTTCGTTCCTGATGAGGCTACAAACACTCTAACTCCATCCTGTATAACGATGCTTCTAGGCTCCAACGTCTTTTCCAAGCTTTTCACTTCAAACAATGCAAAATCGTCCAAGTAAAATGGAATATTAATATTCACAAACAATATCTTCACCATCCTTAGGATATAATGCATGATATATATATATATGCTACATTCATTTATTTGCAAGATCATTGAGGACATTTGAAATTAAATTAAATTAGTATATAAAAAATTGAATTATATTTTATAAGTTATAGAAATTTAATTATTATTGTATTTTATCTCTCTCTCTATATATGCATTTTTCTGGTTTTTTGAGTAATATATAACAAAAAATTAAATAAATTATCAAAATATAACATGTTAAAAAATATTTACCACAATATAACATTTAAAGTGAAATAATCAGCATGTGCTTTTTACGGTTAGAGAGAAGCAGAATAGCATAAAATCAACTTGAGTGTTGTTATATATATTTTTTAACTTATTATAAAAGTAGGTGGCAGGCTTACCCTTCAACCCCGTCCCCCCTCTGTGCTGAACACACCACCCCCTCCCCAGCGTTATTTATATTAATTAATATATATACTTAAACTATATTATAAATATATCATAAGTATACTTTTATACAAAATAATATAATATATATTTTAATTAAAATAGATCTCATTCACATAAAAAAATACATTGATTAAATTAAATATATATATTTTAAATATATTTTGAACTTATAAATAGATTGCATTAAAATTATTAAATATATTTTCAAAAATTTTGTTTTATATGTATATATATTTTTTGTAATATTTGTACTTATCAAAATAAATAAGATTAAAAATATACCTAATTAATAAAAGATATATTATAAATTACTTAAGATATATTAATATGTGTCTTTTAAATATTTTATAATATTAATGTAGCTGCTCAAATAAAAATATAAAATTAAGTACATCTATAGTTTTAAAAGCAGGTGTGTTAAATATATGAACCTTAATATAAAAAAACATAGTCTAACTTCTTTAAATAATTGTGAATTCTTTGGATCCTTATAGTATGAGTATGCAAAGAATGATTAATAGTCAACCCAATTCTGATTGTTAAAATACTAAACTATATTAGATTAGCCTGGTATATGAGGTGAGGTTTGGCCTGACCCTTGAAAATTATTTTAAAATAATAATAATTTAATTTAATTTAATTTGTAAACAAAAATATAATTGCATCAATTCAAGATATATTTTCTTAAAAAATAATATCATAATCAAAAGTAACATATATATCTTGAATTGATGCAATTATATTTTTGTTTACAAATTAAATTAAATTAAATTATTATTATTTTAAAATAATTTTTAAGGGTCAGGCTAAACCCCGCCTCATATACTGGGCTAACCCAATTTAGTTCAGTATTTTAACAATCAGATATTAGGTTCACTATTAATCGGTCTTTGTAAACTCGTACTATAAGGATCCAAAGAATTCACAATTATTTAAAGAAATTAAACTATGTTTCTTTATGTTGAGGTTCATATACTTAGCACACTTGCTTTTAAAACTCTAGAGGTACTTAATTTTATATTTTTTTGTTATATATTACTAAAAATCCATATTTCTGCTATGTAGATAAATTATCCGGACTCAGGTAATAATTTTACTGTTCATTTGTTCAGTACATGTAATCATTTCACTGGTCATTTGTTCAGTACAATAGTGTTGCATTGGTACACTCTTCTTCCTTTCTTTTACAACAGGTATATAATCTTGGGGGAATGACACTTAAAGACCAAGATTTTTAATTAATCCCATTTTAGGATAAAAAATTTTAAAATACCAAAAAAGGACCATGATTTCAAATTAATTAAAAATATAAATATGAAATGACCTAAATGTCCTTGTTAAAACGTTTTACACTCAATATCTGCTTTTTACTACTCTTGTTTATAAATTTGATACTGAACATCCATAATTTCACACTGAACAGATTGTGGAATATGAGTGTAAAATTGAGAAAATTTAGTGTAAAATTTATGAAAAAGAGTAGTAAAAAACAAATGTTGAGTAGTAAAAAATGGAAGTTGAGTATAAAATTCTGAGACTTATTCAGTGTAAAATCAGGAATCTTCAGTGTCAAATCATGGAATATGAATAGTAAAACGCAGAAGATGAGTGTAAAATTCTGAGAGTTGAATTCTTTATTGTATTCAATGTAAAATTTGGGATGTTCAGTGTCAAATTTATGAAAAAGAGTAATAAAAAGCAGATGTTAAGTGTAAAACATTTTAACAATGGCATTTAGGTCATTTCATATTTAGGTTTTTAATTAATTTGAAATTATGGTCCTTTTTTTATATTTTCAAATTTTGTGGTCCTAAAATGGGATTAATTCAAAGTTTTGATCCTCTCATTTTCCCTGTAATCTTCAGGACACACGAGGTGGCTCTGTACATCAAGGATAATTTCACCAATTCCCCCTTATTAAAAAAAGAAAAGAAAACCTCAACAAATACTGCATCCAAAAAAAAAAGAATTGTTCACCAAAAACCAAAATAAGAGCCACAACAAATATTATTCTTCCAAGAATCCACGTTTTAAAAATGATTAAAAAAGAAAGTACTTTGACCTTTTTTTCATAGATTTTTTTTTGTAGTTTAAGCATTTTTGCCTGCTAACTAAATTATAAGATAAGAGTTCACCAAAAACTGGCTTTTTTGCCAAAATACAATAAATATAAAAAGAAATTCTTGATATGCTATAAGTTTCAAATTATTAACCAAAATGTTTTAACTTGGTGGACCTTGATGTCTACCAGATCAAGATTCGTATTCTCTTAAAAATTTAAAAGAAAACTTGGTTTGGTTTATATAGAGATTTTATTGTTAGAGAAGCCAAGATTTGTATCTTGGTTTAATTGACACCGAGATTTTTTTTTAAATCAAGTGAATTTTGTGATGCGACTTCACTGAGTACTTCTTAGATTAAAAAAAAATTGATTGGCACAATGCTAACATTGAAAACAGCAGCATCCCAAATAAGTGTTTGGGAAAAGGACAGTTTAATAAAAATATTTTTCAATTAAGACTCAGTTTGAAAAATTTTAAGTTATATAAATTAAATTTTTAACTCAAGGAAATTAAAGTTTCAATTGGTACTATTTATTTCAAAATATTTTTTATTATAGATCCTTAACTGACTTTTTCCTTAACAGCTCGTTTGGTTCAATTATCAGAAAGTTAAGTAATGTAATATAAAAGGTGTAACACCCTACTCCTACACACATCCTGACTCGACCGAATACTTCAAAAGCCAACGAAACACAGCCCAAGTATCTCAAATTTACCTTCCAAAACATCAGGATAGCGGAAAACACCCCAAAATATCTCGAGAAGTACTAGAACAGCAGAAACAGGGTGCAAGGCTGCGGCTGCTATAATATCACCGCAGCTCAGAACTCTCAGATTCACTGGCACCGCGGCCTAGTTTTTTGGCACCGCGGAGCCCCCTTGCTGATGCCATATTAGCAAAATTCATCTCTTGGGACAAACTTCTAACGCGTATAATTTTATGTTCCGACCTCCGATTGCCCTGATTCTAACTCCTACAAATCAATCTTATCACAATTTATCCATAGACACCAATTTCACTCCATTCTATCTCTATATGGAGATTTTGGATATCTGACCCTATTTTAGCTACTTTTTGACCAAAACTTGCCACAAATCTCATCCAATTGCCACCAAAGGCAAATGGGAACTCAATAACCATTCACGTAGGTCCTAATTAACTTAACCAACTTGTCTAAAGAAGTTTTATCTCAAAGGAACCACCCCTCTTAGATTTGACCCCCTTGAACCCAAATTGACATAATGGGCTATATGCCCAAAAACACACCAACAAGGCCCAAAACCATATTTGGGCTCACATGCACTACCATACTAACTTCTCAACATCCCAATCCATACATTCATCATAATGCGTCACATACGACACCAATCCACATCCATAACATAACAAACATATACATCAAAATACCATTACAACACACTATCATATTTAGCACAACATACATAGACAATACAACCTACTACCACGACTTGGATGTTCCCACGTCTGAGACACTACTCCCTTGTCTTCTCCAAACTAGTGCCAGAACCTTCATCTGAAATGCTTGATCATGGGAAAGGGGTGTAAAACAATGTTTCAATAATCGGGGATAACCACACACACACACACACACACACACATATATATATATACACATAACTCATACAACAATATCATGGATGCAATATGAAATAAAATGCATGTCTCTCTCGCACACAGCTAGAACCATGAACTATCGTTATAATAGGACATTTCATAGGTGATTCCCTTCCAACAGTCGGTGAAGATTGATTCTGAGATATCACCAAACTCACCTTACCCTAATGCAACCTGTTCAAAGGTTACACTAGAGCTTGTTAGATAAGTTGGCTTTCCAAGAAGGGGGTGAATTAGGAAGCTTGAAAATTTTCTGCAAAATGTCAAGAATGTGAAGAAAGCAAAGTATAATGGTAAAATAGAGTATAAATGAATATACTGTAAAAGTAACAATAGGGAAGAGAAGACTCAGATATTTATCCTGGTTTGGTCTCTCCACTTGACCTACGTCCAGTCCTCAAGTCACCACTTGAGATTTTCCACTATTCTGCAAGAATTCTGTGGGCTTCTTGCAAATGCCTTAGTACAAAGATGATGCTCTGTTTCTAGAGCTCACTCTTTCACTCTTACTAAGTGCTTCCCCAATCCCTTGTGATAACCCCTCACAAGAAAATCTTTCTTCCAGATGAAGATAAGATTGTTTACAATGAATAAACTCTCTTAAACAGAGTGAATATGAAAGTTGGAGTACAAATATTAAAGTGTGAGAGTAAGAGACTTTGAGTAAATGATTTAGCAGAGTTTCAGTATATACAAAGTTAAAATCATTACTCACAACTTCAAATGATGTTATATTTATAGATTTAGGTCTCAACAATACGTTAGAGACAAAATCTATCCGTTAGAGAAGTTATCCAACGGTTACTCTGAAAAACTATCCGTTAACCAACCGCATTTAATGCTTTTAACATTCTGAAATTTGAATTTCGGTTGGTCAATAGACGAATTTTGCAGAAATCGAAGGCTAAAGACTTCAACGTTGAAAATCCAAATTTTGTCTGTCATGAAGCAAAGTTTGAATTTTTATCTTTGGAAAATGTTTCTATATTGTGACAAACGAATTTTCATGTTTGAAGACGTTCTGTTAAGTGTGAACAGTATTTTCAATTTGCTACAGTGCCTTCAAAATTTGAATTTTGGAACTCCAAAATTCGTCTGTCCGCAACTGGTTTATAAGGCACAGTAGTTCATCTAATTCGAAATTTGAATTTTCAAAGGGCAAAGTTCATCTGTCAGAGAGACCTCTTTTCAGACTTACTTCAAAATTCAAATTTACAAATACTGTCATTCGTATGTCAATATATCAATATATCAGACTCACAAGCTTTGTTTCTGAAATTCGAATTTTCATGTTTAAAGTTCGTCTGTCAGTGAGCAATTTTGAAACCCAATCTAAACTTGGTTTTAGATGAACTTTGACATAATTTCAGACGAATTTCTTTAGTTTTCATAAGTTACATTTTGTCTAAAATTCAAATTTTCTCAAGCTAAAATTTTTCTGTCATAGAAGTTTCTCTTCAGACTTGTTCAGTTTCAATACGAAATTTGAATTTCCAAAGTCAAAGTTTGAATTTCCAAGATGACATATCAATATAAACCTTTCAAACTTCGTCTGTTGGTGGGTGTTTTTCAAATATTCCATGATTTAACATAGAATCAAAGTTTTAAAACATCTTTTCACCAAATCAAAGTCTTTTACTCAAATCAAGACATTACTAAACATCCTACATCAATTCTTGCACCTATTTCTCCAGAATTTCTTCACTTGAAATCTTTTGTGCATCTTTGATATCTTTATTCCAAGCTCTTGAAGGTTAGTTTGGAATCATCAAAACTCTTGATTCAACAGAGCTCAGACCATGGCTCTCCTTTTCCTTTCCCACCATGAATTGGTAGCGATTTATGGAAGATGCAGTCCATTGCGCACCTTTCCCTCCTGACCGTAGGAGGTGATTTAGCCATAGAGATCACATCCTTATCCTCCCTAATCATATATATATATGTGTGTGTGTGTGTGTGTGTATTCCACATTTATCTTCCCTAATCATATATCATCATATCATATCATATCATCATCACCACTTGACCACCTTATATCTCGCAATGCCATGTGGTGATGCTCATATCATATCATCATATAATCGTCATCATCATCATGTTTCACAATGTCATGCATGCATCATGTAATGTCACATCATCATCAACTCTAATCATCATCATATATAACAATCATCCTCATCATAATCATCGAATCTTATATCGTCTAGCCGTGTGCATACCATGATATATAGAAAATCATACACACACACATATCAATATCATGGTATGAATGGACACATACACACACACACACACACACACACACACACACACACACACACACACACACACACACACACATCAACATATAATATATATATAAACCAAATAATACAAAGACCTAGTTACCTCTAGTTGTCAATTTCACACACGCGATTCCACAAGCTTCTTGGGATATCCAACATACTCGTACCCCTTTCGGTCAACCAAATACCTCTACAATACCATAAAATCCTCATTTAGCATACAATCCAAATGTCCAAATTTCACAATTTCACCATAGATCCAATACCCTTTCCATGTATCATTAAGCTCCTAGAAATCATTTAAACTCTAATAAACCACATACACTTCGGATTCCAAACTCCCTCTAACAATTTCAACCTAGGGTTAAGCTTAAATCATGCATACTCCTTCTAAAACTCACACCCAAGCATCACAACCACTAAATCACACCTCATTAATCTCATTTCATTCATTTTAATTGGTGGATTTTGGTCAAAATCCCAAATCCCAACTTATACCCGAAAAATCCCAACTCAAAATTGAAAAAAAATGGAGAAGGAAGATCAAGGACTACTTACCAACAATTTATGAAGCTCCTCAAGTCCAGCAATGATCTCCCTTGGTCGGATTTCTTAGCCCTAACACAGCCTCTTTGTTGCTCCCTCTGTTTCTTCTTCTTCTATTCATTCGAAATGTTTCTAGTTTATACTGATTTCTCGATTTCTGCCGTGGCTCCAGTTAGTTGGCCGCAGCATGGATGCTCTCAACTTGAAGAATTTCCAGAAATTATAGCTCGCTTGCCGCCACGGCCTTGTCTTGCACCGCAACATGGAGCTCTTTTCTGCCACCACTTGAACCTTTCCTCCATTTTCATCCTTAGGTTCTGCACACAATGCCAACTACACTTAGTTAGTGAGAGACCAAGTTAGGGACAATGTAATGAGAGTTGTTACAAAAGGTGTGAGAGGAAGTAATGAGATGATGATTACATAGGAATTTGTTTGATATAATATAACAGAATGATATGATGATGTTTATTTTTATAAAGAAAAAAATACAAATAAGAATCAAATACATTTTTTCCCTAAAAAAAAACCCTCCTCCCATTGTTGTCACCGGCAGTGAATCAAGGGATACGAACGAAGGAAGAAAACGAAGATATTGATGAAGCTGGAAGAGGAATTGAATAGGTGAAAGTTGTCGCACGGAGGAGATAGAAGGTGGTTGATGCCAACGAAGCTGGAGGGAGAATGGAAGACAATGATGGTGATGAGGGAGGAGATCACCAACAATGGAAAGGTTGATGGAGTTGGAGAGAGAGAAGAAAGTCAAAGGAAAAGGCAAGGGCATTTGTGGAAAATGGCATCAAGTGAGGACATGTAAAGATTCTCACACAAGATTTTGGAGGTGAAGATGATCAAATTAATTTAGGCAATCTTTATCACCCATGCGATGAGGTAATGTGCCACCAAACAACTTAAAGTATGGTGATCTAATTCTCTTCACTTCACATACTCTTTATATAAATGAACCAAACATGCTATTAACTGTTTGTTTCGTTGAACATAGGTAAAGGTTTTGAAATTTTTAATGTTTAGAGTAAATATTTGGAGTTTGTGAAAGTAGGTTGTTACATAAGGTTGTTGTTGTTAATTACATTTCTTAATCTATGTTCTAAAATTTTAAACTTACAATCAATGGTAGAAAAAAACTTACAATTTACCAACCCTATTAAGGCAACAACTGATTATTTTAATATTTCTTCGCTCTCTCGTAAAAAAAAAAAATCATGCCCTAAAACCATCAATTTGCCTCTACCTAATATCAGCCACATGAATAACCTGAGTTTATAACCTGAACGTCTTTCCAAGAAGCATTCCGGGTCCCACACATGCACGATGTTTTGGTGTGTGCTGCATGCATGGTGCAAAGTGTCGGACATGCATATATAACGTAAAACGTGTCTTTACGCATGTAACAAGATGCATTTCATTTAGACAGCACAACTTGTTATTTTGTGGGTATAAGGCATCGCATAAAAGCTACAAATGAAGCGTAAAATAAATCTATAAATACAGCCTTCAATTTCAAGGCATTAACATATTACACCCCTACAGCCTTTCTTAAACCTTGGAACATAATGAAGACTCTGTTGTGTTTTCATGCCCTCACCTTCTGCCTCTTTCTCTTTGCCTTCACCACAACTACAACTCTCGCCAAAGAGTTGCTTGACGCGGATGGCAACGTCTTATTAAATGGTGGTTCATACTATATAGTTCCAGCTTTTAGAGGCAAGGGTGGAGGGCTTGAGCTTGCCAGAACTGGAAGCGAAACCTGTCCTCGCACCGTCGTCCAAGCTCCCTCTGAGCAATCTAGAGGCTTGCCAGCACGATTGTCGACCCCACCTCTAATTCTTTACCTCAGCCCAGAGTTTTATCTGACCATTCAATTTGAAGAACAAAAGCCACCTTCTTGCCTTCGCTACTCCAACTTACAGTGGAAGGTTGACGAAGAATCACAAATAGTGAAGATTGCATCTAAGGAAGAAGAGCGGCATTTTGGTTCATTCCAAATCCAGCCTTATAGAGATGATTACAAGCTTGTCTACTGTGAGTCTGAGCGGGCAGGCCGTAATCCTGAATGTAAAGATCTGGGGATCTCCATTGACGAAGACAACAACCGGCGTCTGGCTGTGAAGGAAGGAGACCCACTCGTAGTTCAGTTCGTGAATGCTAATCGCGAAGGCAACTATGCTCGAATGAGCATTGTTTGATGATCAGAACTTCCTGCTTGTGTTGTTTGTTAAAGTTTATGCAGTCATGTTTATTGTAAGAGCATCCTCCTTATCAGTTTTTGTCGTGGCTACGTAATAAGACTGCGGTGTACTTCTTAAATTGTGTACTTTAACAAGTAATAAATTTTATTCAGTTGATGATCGCAGGCATATATATTTATGTAGATGCAGAGTAAATAAAATAAACATAGGCCTAAATCCCGATAACTTTGCTGCTCTGAAGTTTCAGAAACTTTCAGGCCAAAAAAAAAAAGTTTCATAAAGTTAGTTTTGATCATTTTTCTTTTTTTTTTTTTGGTTAAATTAGACCAACCTTCCACCTTTAACTTTTGTCCAAGCAACTTAATCATCATCCCGCTTTTGGTTGGAGGTACACACAACTATTCATCAAGGAATTGAGCCATGCATGATTCAAGTGGCCTACATGTTTGGTTGATTGTAAACTTCGGCCATTCCATTCCCACGACAATCAGAAGCCCAACACTTAAGCCACGTTTGGTTAAGAGAAAGTTTATCGTTGGAAAAAGAATAGAACAAGGATTTCAACACCATCATGTTTGGTTGATTATTTTGGTCCCCCATTCCAATCCCAATAGAGCATATAGTACTCATCAAAGTGCCTTTCTCAACCTAAAAAATTGATTTCAAATAAAAACAATAAAAATAAAAAAAATTGAGTAAATATAAGAACTGTAAAACATTAAAAAGATGAATAAATGTTTTATAATTTAAAAATAAAGTAATTACAAGAAATAAGATATCTATAATGTATATATATTTATTTTATAATTCATATTTTTATAATATATGATCATATTTTTGCCCATTTATAATATATAATCATATTTTATAATTTATTCTCAATGTTTATTAAGTATAAGTTTACATATATTATAGTTAAAAACATGATTTAAATTAAAAAAAATTAAAAAAAGTAAAAACTAACCAATTAAATCCAACTCAATACTTGACCATTTTACCAGTGCAAGTCAATTAGTGACGTTTAACAATGCATTGTGGTCTTTATTTTGTTTTAAAAAAATCACAAAGGTTATCAGCATAATTATTATTCAATTCATTTTTTGCGGAAAATGTTAACAATATAAAAACAAGTTTCTTCCTTCCTTGTGCATTACTCGCGACAAGTTTCTTCCAGATTTGCAATTTTCCATGTAGATCAAAGATTTTTCTGCCATGTCATTTGCCATACATGCGCCTACATGGTCCCAGCTCAGCTTTAATAATAACTGTTGGTGGGAATGGATCTTTAAAATATAAAAAAAGATGAGATGAGAGAAAAAATTGTGTACAAAGTCTTCAAGGTATAGGGAATAATTTCCTTTAGATTTAATTTGCTTGCGCTAATTTTCAAATCTTAAATGCAACTTGAATTAGTAATGAATTTTCTTTATAAAATGAGAATCTTTGAGTAAGTGTTGCACTTTCAAAACTCAAACCTTGACAACAAATAACATTTACAAAGTAATAATTTGCTTTTATTATTTGTGTATTAAAAGATAAAGATAGATAAGTTTGTATCGGTTGAAATAAAAAAAATGACAGAAAAGTAGAAATGGTGTTAGTTGAAAGATGTGGATGAATGAGTGATTGGAATGATGGAAGAATATGAAATTATTTACAGGGAATGAGAATGCACCTTTAGAAGAAGCCTAGCTAACTCCTCCAACAATGAGACATATACATGAACTAAATGCATAAACATTATGATGATTCATGAATGAATGTATATACATTGAATCTAACAAAAGACACTTTTTTAATGTTTTATGAATTTTATGATTCATGAATCCTTTAGTATCAATAGACACCTTTTCATTTTAAAAATTTTGTCCCAATAGCCATATTAGCAACGCAGTAACGAAGTTTTCCCATGTGAATTTAGGGATCTGATTGAAAACTTTTCAAAACATTTTATGGGGACTATTCTAGATAACAGAGAAAATTTCAGAGACTGATTTACAATTTCTAAAATATGGGACCAAATTAAAAATTGGTGAAAAGTATGAGAACCAAATTATTTTCCCTTATCCGAATGTGAAAACCAAAGAACCATGTTGGCCTAAAGAAAAAAAATACTATTAAATACTTGACTATAGAGCTTGCTGCTCAAAAGGAGTCTGACCTGATTTGATTCGCTTTAGCTTCAATTTTAATAATTTTTTCAGTTAAAGTAGGGGTAGATTTAGATTATGAGGTGCAATGAAAAAAAAAAAAAACCCAGGAAGTATGAACCACCGAGACATTGGCTTGTCTGCCAAACTTTCCTCAATTATTGTTGTTGTTTGACCGCTGCTGAATTTAGATTAAGATAGAATGGTAATGTAATGAAATGGGATAGCATATCATTCGAGAGTAAGACAACGATTTGTTTAAAAGAAAAATAGAGAACACAGAAATCAACAAAGGAACGTGGGTGTGCGTGAGAATGAGGGGAGAAAGAGGAGAGCCACATAGAGACGCATAATTGAGACACACACACAGAGGAGAAACAGTTTGTTCGCTGTCAATCTAGTCGTCAGGGCTACTAAACAACAGTGTCTTTGGAAAAGGAAAAGGGAAAAGAAACAAAGAAAGAAGGAAAGGAAAAGCTAATGAATACGAGCTGGGAGGTTTAGAATTGCCTCACACGCAATCGATGTACTTGTGAACTTTAATTCCCAGTGTGTGATGAATCTTTTCAAAGAATTTCTGCGAGATTCTGTTGTATCTGGAGTAGATCACAGAGAGTGAGAGTAACAAGACAAGACAAGCATGAATGCGATGGTAGTAGTACCTGCTGATGATCGAGAAGCAAGTGGGCATTTGCACATGAGTGGAGGTGACGGGGTTATTATTAGTATCTCTCAGCCTCTTCGGATTGTTGTCTCCCAGAAGCTGAAGCTGTTGTTGTTGCTGCTGTTGCCGCTCGCGACGCTTGCGAGCAGGAACCCAAGTGCTCTTGATATGGGTTTGGCAGTCTTAACAACAAAAACAATAATATTTTCCCTTATCAGAGGCGAAAACACCATTCAAGAAAACGCTTTTGTCGTCATTCGTCTGTTAATCACTTTAACCATTGGATAATGCATTCGTCCCAAGAAAGCTCATGTATTATTCTGCTGAATAATCTATACCACCAATGCATAAAGTATTAAACAGTGTCAGGTAGCCTCCGGATAGCATTGTAGTGTCCCTTTCATCCTCGGCTTTTGACTTTCATGTGGACCAAATATTTATTTGCTCTCACCATTGCCTTCCCGTGATGCGTCCTTCATGATAAGGCCATATTAAACACTCTAACTCCATCTTGTATAACGATACTTCTAGGCTCCAACGTCTTTTTTTTTCCCAAGCTTTTTCACTTCAAACAATGCCAAATCATCCAAGTAAAATGGAATATTAATATTCACAAACAATATCTGATATTCGCCATCCTTAGGATGTAATGCATGATATATATGCTACATCCATTTATTTGCAAGATCATTGAGGATATTTGAAATTAAATTAAAATAGTATATAAAAAATTGAATTATATTTTACGAGTTATAGAACTTATTATCGTATTTTCTCTCTCTCTCTCTCTCTCAATGCATTTTTCTCCTGTGTAGTTAAGTTATCCGGACTCAGGTAATAATTTCACTGTTCTTTTGTTCAGTACATGTAATCATTTCACTGGTCATTTGTTCAGAACAATAGTGTTGCAACATACATTTGTCGGTACACTCTTCTTTCTGTCTTTTACAAAAAGTATACGATCTTCAGGACATACGACGTGTCTCTATGCATAAAGTATAATTTCACCAATTCCCCCTTATTGAAAAAAGAAAAGCAAACCACGACAAATACTGCATCCAAAAATAAAATTTGTTCACCAAAAAAAAAAGCCCCAAAAAATATTATTCGTCCAAGAAACCACGTTTTTAAAATGATAAAAAAAAAAAAAAAAAAGAAAGTACTTCGACTTTTTTTTCCATCGATTTTTTTCATTGTTCAAGCATTTTTGCCTGATAGCTAAATTATAAGATAAGAGTTCACTAAAAAAATGGCTTTTTTACCAAAATATAATAAATATAAAAAAAAATTATTGATATGCTATAAGTTTCAAATTATTAATCAAAATGACTTAAGTTGGTGGATGTCAGTGTCTGAGGCCAACATTCCTATTTTTTAAAAAATTTTCTACAGAACCAGGTTTGGTTTATATAGAGATTTTACTTTTTAAAATTTCATGCTTCTCGGTGTCATCCAAGGTTCAAAAAATTGGACCGACCATTAAACTGATCAAGATACTAGTTCAAGGTTCAATGGTCAGATCGGGGTCGAATCAGGGTCAAACTGATGGTGAATAAATTAATATATTTTACATAATATAAATGAAAAATATAGAAGATATGCTTCCATAATCATAAAACTGACATTCAAACTAAGATAAAAACAATAGTTTGATACAATATTCTTCAACCACAATTCCAAAAGCTTGATACCATACTCAGCAGCCATCACTTAACAATTTAACATAAACATGGGTTCATAAACAACCAAATTCATCTACAATAAACACCATCAACAACCATGCCCATATTCATCTACCATAATCAGTCAATCAATAGTCACCATAAAATTCATTCAAATTATATTCTTCCGATGTTAAGTCCAAATTAAGAGGACCAGAAGCAACATCAGGTTGAACTTTGTCAGCATCTAATGAAAAAAGGAGGGGGATCTAGAATGTTCATATCTTCATTACCTATTATATGTTTGAAAAAAAGTAATATTAACGATTATATATTAAGAAATTATATAATTATAATATTAGAAACGTATATGGAATTGAAAATATAAACCTTCCTTATCTCTTTGAGTCTCAGATTGAATTGTAATGTTTTCATGAATCAAAGTGTCACTTTGAAGAGCTGCATCATCAAATTCAAGAGTTGTATCTTCTTCAACTACTCAGAAATCTACTTTGTCAATTGATTCATAATCAATGGGATCATAACTCCTCTTCTTCAATTGTGACCTTTGATAAAAATAAAAAAAGGAAGTATTCAAATATAAGTTTAATGAAGAATAAGAATAAAAATAATCAAATATGAATGATTCATAATAATTGAAACTTACTAGTTATTACCTATATTGTAGCCGCAAGTTATAATTAACAAAAACCAAATCATTTAACCGTTAATGCTCCAATCTATTTCTTCTTGTTGTATGAATGCGTTCAAACAAACTCCAATTTCGCTCACATCCAGAAGAAGAAGAAGTTTGGCTAAGAACACAAATGGCAAGCTTTTGCAATTCTGGAACACTGCCTCCAAAAATGTCCCACCAATTATCTGCATAAAAAAGACAAAACATTCAATTATATTATATACTTATGTGACAAATACACAAATAATAATTAATGAGTTATAATTGATACTTACAAGGTTCAAATCTATTGGTTGTTGCAATAGTTTGTTCCCGACTAAAAGAGCCTTGACGCTCACCATACATTGTCAACTGAGTTATCATGTCAATTTAGGCCCTAGAGCTATTTGCCTCAAATAGATCAAGCATTGATTCCATAATTCTTCTCTTGTGACAAAATTCTTTATCATACATGAATGCAGGATTCAACAAATATGCTGCTGCATGTAAATCATTCTTCAAGTGCTTATCCCATCGAGATTGAATAATATCTGTGTAAGGCTTATATTTTTCCTTCTTGTTAGGAAATATGTTCTTTATTGCCTTTTTTGCTCTCACCATTCCTTCATACACATAACCCATTGAAGGCTTTTCATCTAAATCTACAATTCTCAGCAATCATATAAGGGGACCCACAATCTACGCAGTTTGATAACAATCATCCCAAAACTTTTTTTTCTAATACAATGGCACTAAATTGTCTATCTGCAGCAGTCTTTGACAATTTATGATCAACAAAGTGCTTATCAACGGCCAAGGCTTGTAAATGACGCTTGTGCTCATGTATACTATTCAATGTGATGAATGTAGTGGCAAACCTAGTTGCTCCTAGATGCACAATTTCTTTCCACCCCTCTCTTTTCCTAAGCCATGACAAGAAGACAGTATGATTGTGTACAAATATAGTCATCTTTGATGCCTTTAATGCAAGGTCAGATACATGAGGCATACTTGCAATATCTTTCAAGATAAGATTCACGCAGTGTGCAGCACAAGGAGACTAATAAATGTGCTTATATTTCTCTTTAATTAACTTGCCACATGCTACATAATTGGCTGCATTATCAGTCACTACATGGACAATGTTTTCATGACCAACCCACTCAATAACATTACAAAACAATGCAAATAAAGACTTTGCATCTTTCACCATATCAGAAGTGTCACACCTTAACCTTAGGAACCATTTACTATTCATTATTAGTAGTTTAGATTCCAATTAGATGTATTTGGAAGCAAATTTGGGCCAAATTCGAAAATTCCAAAAATTTACCAAAAGTCACTATTCATTTGGTAAATATAAAAATTTGGCTGAACTTTGAAAAATCATAACTAATTCTAGAAAAATCATTTAAGGGTGGTTCAAATTGCTATATTCATCTCTTAAAATACTCTATAAGGGAAAAATATTAATTTGGAATTTTATTAGGCAGATTACTACAGTAAATTTCGTGAATTTAATTGCAATTTTACCCTAATTTTTCCAAATTTCATTCCCTAAAATTCCATAATACCATACATTCAATGGTAGTCACATAACACATATAAAATTGATCCAAAACATACTTTTATTCATCATCTAGGAGTCACACATAATTTACATATTGTGACATAAAATGTCATTATATTTGATATTACATAAGTATCCAAAATACCCTTAATATTTCTAAACATTTCTTCATGAATCCTCCTTTATCTCCTTGCCTTTCACATGATTTGAACCTAATCATGGTTAGATATTTGGTGGGGTGAGATTTAAGAAAATCCCAATAACATCATAATCCCATTCTTAGCATAATATTTAAAAATAATTGCAAGAAACATGATTTCATTTTGGCATGGTAACATTTAGGATCAAAAGGCATCTTTTAGCATGTTCATCATGTTCTTCACATGTTCATGCTTGTTCATGCAAAATTCATAGCATATTCATCATTCTTTCACCATTTTGATCCAACATCATCATCATATTCATAACATAAACATGTTTTCTACCTACCAATCATAGAAATACAAGATCTAACAACCATTTAGAAATAAAATGCAAGAAAGGGAAAAGATGTTACCTTAAACTTGCAAATTTTCCTTTCCTCTCCTCCTCCTTCTCTCTATAACTCACTCTCTCACTAATATATGGTGGATTTTCGTTTTTGGGTGTGAATAATGGAGGGGAGGAAGAGCCTATTTATAGACAACAAGAAGCAACTCCATCCCTTTGATTAACTTTTGATCCAAGGGCCAAAATTGCACTACATCATCTCTTTTCTCCACCATACACCTAATTTCTTCACATAATTGTTATCTAATTAATTTTCCCTCTCTTTTCATTAATTTGGATGCCACTTTTATCTCCAAATAAGGTAAATATTGCATCATTATGCTTACATAAGCTTACTTCATCCAAACTTCCAATTTTGACACCTAATCTTTGAAATAGTGTTATGCATGGTGGTTTACTCTTCTCCACTCCTTTTGGACGAAATTTTGAGTCCATATTCAGCCCAATATTATGCCTTTAATTATTTGGGCTTAAACCATTTAATTCTAGGCCCAAATTTAACATATACCGGGTTTTCGGACTCTAATTATGTAAATTTTGTCTGGTAAAATTTTTCATGCATAAATATATTTAAAATATGAATTTCAAACTCATTATGACCTTAATTAATCATTTCTAAGCCCATATAATTTATTTTAGAAGATATTTTACTTTATTGGGCTCTAACCGAAAATACCGATAAAATTAGTGCTGATTAGTTTTTCCTGTAACTTCTCTGCATTGAGGATTATTATAAACCTTCTAATATTATTTTGAACTTATTCTTGATTATTTCATAGTCTACTGGGTCATCTATAATTTAATTAGCCTGGAAATCGGGTGAATTGGGCTCATTGGGCTCTTCATCCTTTCTTGACATCATTTGAGCTATTCTTGTCAATAATACTTCTGGGTTTCCCAAAAATCATCCCTAGCCTATTATGGTTTTCTACACCTTTATTGGGCCTCCATGAATAGTACTTTTGGCCCATTAAGAAACCGGTGCAGTCTTACTGGGCCCAGAATCCAATTTTTGGCCCAATATCCATTAGACCGATTCTATGGCTATTCAAACCTTATAGAAAAATCCAGTATCTCTTTTTATGCCCTAATATATTTGAGTTTCCTAATCTAGACTTATTTTGTAATTCTTATTAATTTACAGATTATGGAACTTCGGATCAATTTTCTGCCCAATATATCTATTTTCTGGTTTTGCTTATTAGAGTATAATTTCTTACGAGAATTTTCTTGAATCACCTCCTATAACCAGTCTTAGCAAATACTGGACAGATGATTTGTTTGAGAAAATGACACCTATGTCCCCTTTTTTGTCTTTTTGCTAATATTTAATATTTTCAATTATGCCATCCAACTTTCTTTACAATTTGGTCCCTGATCATTCTTTGCAATTTAGTCCCTACTTTGATCTACATAAGATATTTAAGCTCTTTTAATTCTAATTATGCAGTAATTTTCTAAACTAGAATTCCAACAAAATCATAAAAATTTAGATGTTACATTTCTCTCCCTCTTAAATAAAATTTCGTCCTCGAAATTTGGAACATACCTTAGAATAATTCTGGATATTTTTGTCTCATGTCATCCTCCATTTCCCAAGTGGTTTCCTTAGGAGATAAACCTTTCCAGACCACCCTTACCAGAGGGATATTCTTGTTTCTCAGCTGCTTGACTTGAAAGTCAATGATTTTCTCTGGTTTTACCTCATAAGATAAATTATCTTGCAATTTAACATATTCATATTCTATAATATGTGATGGGTCTGGCTGGTATTTCTTCAATTGGGAAACATGGAAGACATTATGAATTTGGCTTAGATTTGGAGGTAAGGCCAATTTGTAGGCTACAGGTCCGACTTTGGAAAGGATTTCAAAGGGTCCAATATACTTTGGGCTAAGTTTTTTACTTTTTAGAGATCGACCCACTCTAGTTGTAGGGGATACCTTGAGAAAAACATGATCTCCTTCTTGAAATTCTAACGGCTTTCTTCTCCTATCAAAATAACTCTTCTGTCTACTTTGAGCCGTTAACAATTTCTTTCTTATTAATTCAATCTGTTTGGAGGTCTGATCTACCAAGTCTGGACCTAATAATTTCCTTTCCCCAAGTTCTACCTAACATAAGGGGGACCTGCACTTCCTTCCATACAAAGCCTCATAAGGAGCCATCTCAATACTGGAATGATAACTATTATTATAAGCAAATTCTGCCAATGGCAAGTATGAATCCCAGTTTCCTTTCATTTCCAAAACACAAGCTCTTAACATGTCTTCAAGAGTTTGAATGGTTCTTTCTGTTTGCCCATCAGTTTGAGGGTGGTAAGCTGTACTAAATCTTAACTTGGTACCTAAAGCCTTCTGCAAGGATATCCAGAAATTTGAAGTAAACCTTGGATCTCTATCTGAAATAATGCTACTGGGTATACCATGAAGTCTAACTATTTCTTTAATGTATAGTTGTGCTAATTTATCTAAGGTATAGGTAGACTTCATAGCTAAAAAGTGGGCAGTTTTTGTAAGTCGATCCACAATTACCCAAATAGCATCATATCCAGATGAAGTTCTAGGTAAACCCATTATGAAGTCCATTGAAATACTATCCCACTTCCATTCTGGGATATCCAAAGGTTGTAATAATCCTGCAGGCTTTTGGTGTTCAATTTTTACTTTTTGGCAAGTTAAACACTTAGCAACAAATTGAGTAATATCACTTTTCATTCCGGGCCACCAGAATAATTTCTTTAAATCATGATACATTTTTGTAATTCCCGGATGAATAGTATATTTACTCTGATGAGCTTCTATCATGATCTTTTCTTTTATTTCATTTATTGGAGGTACATAGATTCTTTGTTGAAATCTCATTAGACCATCCTCTCTGGATTCCTCAAATCCTGGGGCTTGTCCCTGCTCCATTTTTTCCGGGACTACTTTTAAGGATTCATCTTTTTGCTGGGCTTCCTTGATTTCTTTCCATAATTCCATTTCAATCCTAGTTCTGCCAATTTGTCTTTCATTCATCATCATTTCACCAGCAAGAACTAAATCTCTAAATTTTTCGATTAGCTCTAGTTCTTTAATCATCATGGTGGCTATGTGAATAGATTTTCAACTTAGGGCATCGGCCACTACATTGGCCTTTCCTGGATGGTAATTAATGGTCGGTTCATAATCCTTCAATAATTCCATCCATCTTCTTTGCCTCATATTGAGTTCTTTTTGTTCTTGTAAATATTTGAGGCTCTTGTGGTCACAATAAATTTCTACTTTCGCACCATAAAGATAGTGCCTCCAGATCTTTAGAGCATGTACAATAGCCGCAAGTTCTAAATCATGTGTGGGATAGTTTTCTTCATGAGGTTTTAATTGTCTAGAAGCATAGGCTACAACTCTACCTTGCTGCATTAATACACAACCCAAACCATATTTACTTGCATCACTATAAACCATATAGGTCATATGTGGTTCAGGTATGATTAATACAGGAGGGGAGGTTAGCCTTTTCTTGAGTTCTTGAAAACTATTTTCGCAATTATGATCCCACACAAAAGAATGATCTTTTCTAGTAAGTTGAGTAAGCGGCAAAGCAATGCGAGAAAAGTTTTGAATAAACCTTCTATAATATCCTGCTAAACCTAGGAAACTTCTTACTTCAGTCACAGTTTTGGGTCTTTGCCATTGTAGTACAGCGTCCACTTTGCTTGGATCTACTGCGACCCCTTCTTTGGACACTACATGCCCCAAAAACTGGACTTCTGTGAGCCAAAACTCACACTTACTAAGTTTAGCATATAATTTCTTTTCCTTCAAGGTTTTCAGAACGATTCTCAAATGCTTCTCATGCTCTTCATAAGATTTGGAATATACAAGTATATCATCAATAAAGACCACAACAAATTGATCTAAATAAGGTCGAAAAATTCTATTCATATAGTCCATAAAAATAGCTGGTGCATTAGTAAGACCAAATGGCATAACTAAGAATTCATAATGCCCATATCTTGTCCTAAAAGCAGTCTTTGGAACATCCTCCGCTTTAACCCTTAATTGGTGATAGCCAGATCTTAAGTCAATTTTTGAAAATACACTGGCTCCTACCAGTTGATCTAGCAGATCATCAATTCTAGGTAAAGGGTATTTATTTTTGATGGTCACCTTATTAAGTTCTCTATAATCTATACACAATCTAAGGCTTCCATCCTTCTTTTTTACAAACAGCACAGGAGCACCCCAAGGTGAGACACTTGGTCTAATAAAACCCTTCTCCAATAGTTCCTCTATTTGTTTCTTTAACTCTATCATTTCATTAGGAGTCATTCTATAAGGTGCTTTGGAAACGGGTCCGGCTCCAGGTATAATGTCAATGATAAATTCTAATTCTCTTTCTGGGGGTAGACCGGTGATTTCCCTAGGAAAAACTTCAGGAAATTCTTTTATTACTGGGATATCTTCAATTCCTTCTTCTATTTCAACCTTAACAGAGAAGAAAACTAGATATCCTTGACATCCTTTCTCTAGGTATTTCCCTGCTTGAGTAGTCGTCAGAAAGTTTAGCTTAGCCTCAGTATTTGGAATTATTTCAGGGGTAGGCAAAATTAAAGTCTTATTTTTACAATCAAGAAGGACATTATTGGCAGATAGCCAATTCATACCAATAATAACATCAATGTCGGGAAAGGGTAAACAAATCAAATCAATGGTGATGCAGGAATGTTTATACTGGACAGTGCAATTCAAGCACACATGGGAGGTGATGGCTTTAACTCCAGTAGAGGTAGAAACATGTAAATCGTAAGGCATTATAGTAATTACCAGCCCTAATTTCCCAGCACAATCATAGGATATGAATGAGTGACTGGCACCTGAATCAAATAGAGCATTTACAAGATAATCATTTATCTTAATCATACCTTCAATCATTTCAGGTGACTTCCTAGCCTCTTGCTGGTTGAGAGCAAAAACTCTCCCTTGGGCTCGGGGTCTGGTATTGTTCACCTCCATTGTACAGTCCCTTGCAAAATGTCCAGCTCTCCCACATTTAAAGCAGGCATTCTGTCCTGCGAGGCATGGTCTTCCACCATGATCCTTTCCACATTGACGGCAAGTCAATCCAGAGGTATTCCTTTGATTGCCAGGGCCATTCCTGTTTCCGAATCTCTTAAACTTCTTATTCTTATTCCAAGTCTTCTTATTCTTATCTTGTCTCGCTTCTTCTTCAGCTAGCCTTTTAACATTTACAGGTTCAATAGTCTGAATAAACTTATGATTTAGACTATTTTCTGTAATCCTGCTTACCTCCACCAAATGGTTGAAAGTTCTAATCTGCATTGGAGCCACCCTTTCTCTAATGGCTAGCCTCAAACCTCTTTCTAACTTTTCTGTCTTCGATCTTTCATCATTCACTTACTGTAAATAAGTACAGTATCTTGACAATCGGATGAATCGTGCTACATACTCATCCACAGATTCATTTTCTTGTTGCCTTATAGTAATGAATTCTGCTTCTTTCTCATCCCTTACCGACCTAGGAAAATATTTCTCGTGGAATTGTTCTAGAAATATTTCCCAAGTAATAGGGACATTCCTTCCTTGGAGAATTAACTCTGTATTGTTCCACCAACGATCTACTTCTTTTTCTAACATATGAGTGGCTAATAATGCTTTTACTTCTGTTTCACAACCCATAACCCTGAAGATCTTTTCAAGCTTAGCAATCCAATCTTCAGCTACCTGTACATCAAACTTTCCATCAAATGAGGGAGGTTGATGCTTATAGAATTGGATTACCACTTGTTGTTGATCATATTCTTGTACTCTTGGTGGGCTAGGTTGTCTGGGTGGATTTTGTTGTGGTGGTGGATTTACATTTCTTTCATTATTTATAGCCTCTTGTAAGCGTTCTATTGCTTGCTGTTATTGGTTAAGCTGATTAAGGATCACTTGTAAAGGATCTACTTGAGGTTCTCCTCGTCCTCTTGTTGATGGTCTTCCTCCTCTTATGTTCACCATTTTATCTATTCAAAATAAACAAGGATCCATTTCACCACAACATATCATAGAGTCATTTATTCATTATACTAGATATTTTATATCAAGCATCCATATATGTTATATAATATTTCATTCTACCTTTGAACTTAGTTAGTTAGGACTGTTCTATTTACAGTGACAAAATTTGCAGTCCCTTGTCACATCACTAACTAAACATATATCTATTTCTTTCTAAGATGATGTGGAGCTTTCATCAGCAACCTGACAGTTGCCAGCATCAGGAACCATTAAGTCTTCTTCTAGTGGGTTTCCGTCAATTGATGCTACTTCCTTTGAGTCATTATTTGGAACTTCTTGCTCTGGTGCATCAAGTATCTGGTATCCTCTCCTAATGTTTCTTCACATCTCTTTAACCCATCTTCTTCGTTTAAGTTCATCCAAACATTCCTTTAAGGAGTAACCTTCTTCATCATTTCTAACTCTTCCAGCTCAGGGCAGTCTTCTAAATCCTCATCTGTTAGATTTTCAACTTCTAGTACATCCTAATTGAGATTTGGTACTTTATTACCATTCATTGACAAGAAGTTTCCTCTGTGGATTCAGATGATTCTTCAATCCACCCATTGTAATTAGAGATAGGAGTGTTACTGCTAGAAGACATATTTCCTGTCCTCAAATCAATAACTCATCACTATCAATCTTAACTATACAACCAAATGCTTTCTGAAGCCATAAGTTTCGGGTTGTCCTTACCAGAATCTTATGCTCTGATACCAAAAATGTCACACCTTAACCTTAGGAACCATTTACTATTCATTATTAGTAGTTTAGATTCCAATTAGATGTATTTGGAAGCAAATTTGGGCCAAATTCGAAAATTCCAAAAATTTACCAAAAGTCACTATTCATTTGGTAAATATAAAAATTTGGCTTAACTTTGAAAAATCATAACTAATTCTAGAAAAATCATTTAAGGGTGGTTCAAATTTCTATATTCATCTCTTAAAATACTCTATAAGGGAAAAATATTAATTTGGAATTTTATTAGGCAGATTGCTACAGTAAATTTCGTGAATTTACTTGCAATTTTACCCTAATTTTTCCAAATTTCATTCCCTAAAATTCCATAATACCATACATTCAATGGTAGTCACATAACACATATAAAATTGATCCAAAACATACTTTTATTCATCATCTAGGAGTCACACATAATTTACATATTGTGACATAAAATGTCATTATGTTTGATATTACATAAGTATCCAAAATACCCTTAATATTTCTAAACATTTCTTCATGGATCCTCCTTTATCTCCTTGCCTTTCACATGATTTGAACCTAATCATGGTTAGATATTTGGTGGGGTGAGATTTAAGAAAATCCCAATAACATCATAATCCCATTCTTAGCATAATATTTAAAAATAATTGCAAGAAACATGATTTCATTTTGGCATGGTAATATTTAGGATCAAAAGGCATCTTTTAGCATGTTCATCATGTTCTTCACATGTTCATGCAAAATTCATAGCATATTCATCATTCTTTCACCATTTTGATCCAACATCATCATCATATTCATAACATAAACATGTTTTCTGCCTACCAATCATAGAAATACAAGATCTAACAACCATTTAGAAATAAAATGCAAGAAAGGGAAAAGATGTTACCTTAAACTTGCAAATTTTCCTTTCCTCTCCTCCTCCTTCTCTCTATAACTCACTCTCTCACTAATATATGGTGGATTTTCGTTTTTGGGTGTGAATAATGGAGGGGAGGAAGAGCCTATTTATAGACAACAAGAAGCAACTCCATCCCTTTGATTAACTTTTGATCCAAGGGCCAAAATTGCACTACATCATCTCTTTTCTCCACCATACACCTAATTTCTTCACATAATTGTTATCTAATTAATTTTCCCTCTCTTTTCATTAATTTGGATGCCACTTTTATCTCCAAATAAGGTAAATATTGCATCATTATGCTTACATAAGCTTACTTCATCCAAACTTCCAATTTTGACACCTAATCTTTGAAATAGTGTTATGCATGGTGGTTTACTCTTCTCCACTCCTTTTGCACGAAATTTTGAGTCCATATTCAGCCCAATATGATGCCTTTAATTATTTGGGCTTAAACCATTTAATTCTAGGCCCAAATTTAACATATACCGGGTTTTCGGACTCTAATTATGTAAATTTTGTCTGGTAAAATTTTTCATGCATAAATATATTTAAAATATGAATTTCAAACTCATTATGACCTTAATTAATCATTTCTAAGCCCATATAATTTATTTTAGAAGATATTTTACTTTATTGGGCTCTAACCGAAAATACCGATAAAATTAGTGCTGATTAGTTTTTCCTGTAACTTCTCTGCATTGAGGATTATTATAAACCTTCTAATATTATTTTGAACTTATTCTTGATTATTTCATAGTCTACTGGGTCATCTATAATTTAATTAGCCTAGAAATCGGGTGAATTGGGCTCATTGGGCTCTTCATCCTTTCTTGACATCATTTGAGCTATTCTTGTCAATAATACTTCTGGGTTTCCCAAAAATCATCCCTAGCCTATTAGGGTTTTCTACACCTTTATTGGGCCTCCATGAATAGTACTTTTGGCCCATTAAGAAACCGGTGCAGTCTTACTGGGCCCGGAATCCAATTTTTGGCCCACTATCCATTAGACCGATTCTATGGCTATTCAAACCTTATAGAAAAATCCAGTATCTCTTTTTATGCCCTAATATATCTGAGTTTCCTAATCTAGACTTATTTTGTAATTCTTATTAATTTACAGATTATGGAACTTCGGATCAATTTTCTGCCCAATATATCTATTTTCTGGTTTTACTTATTAGAGTATAATTTCTTACGAGAATTTTCTTGAATCACCTCCTATAACCAGTCTTAGCAAATACTGGACAGATGATTTGTTTGAGAAAATGACACCTATGTCCCCTTTTTTGTCTTTTTACTAATATTTAATATTTTCAATTATGCCATCCAACTTTCTTTACAATTTGGTCCCTGATCATTCTTTGCAATTTAGTCCCTATTTTGATCTACATAAGATATTTAAGCTCTTTTAATTCTAATTATGCAGTAATTTTCTAAACTAGAATTCCAACAAAATCATAAAAATTTAGATGTTACAAGAAGTATCAACAGATTTTACAAAAGCTATACCTTTAGGAGAATAAACTAAAAAGTTAATCAATGTTCGTTGCCTCACATCAGTGTACAACCATTACTCTCCCATTTAGCTCGATGACTCTCAATAAGTAACTGACATTCTTTTCTCCAATCACCCAACAAGTAGACTTTCATATCATAAGCAGTAGGGGCTTTAAATCCTGGCCCAATGGCAGCAATTGCATCCATAACTTTTTGAAAGAAAGGGCAATCCATTGTATTAAATGGAATGCAATTAATAATTGCCCACTGAGTAATGGCCATCTTAGCATTTTGTTGTGCTTCTTTACTTGACAATACACTTTTAATGCTTGGTTGGGAGCCAAGAGATGTCCTTAGGGCAAAATAATTGTCAACTGCCCCAATGGCTTTTCTCTTGCCACGAGAATTGGGAAGCTTTGATATCGGAGTTAGGGCAAGAACTATTTCACATCTATCTTCCTCAGCATACTCTTCATGAATATTATCAAGCTTCTTTTTTAATTGCACTTCTTTCAAGGACTCTTTTATTCTGTAGCGTATATCATGAGGAACTTTCTTGCAAGAAGATATTTGACCGCTAACACCGGCAAGATGTTGCTTCATTCTATTTATTCCACCTCCTCTATAGATTGATGAACAAAAAAGACATGTATATACATTAGTCCTCCCCTCTTTTTTTAAGGCAAAATATTCCTAAGTAGGATCAGCTTTCCCACGCATTGATGAGCCCCCTGTTGTTGATTGTTTATCTGACGATAGTTCATTACTACTGCCAATACCAGTATTTTGACCAACAGCATTATTGGAAGTGGGAGTCTGATCATCTTGAGAATTGGTATTAACCGAAATATCCATACTTAATCCATACCATAAAATTGAAGCCATATTAAATACAAGACATTATCATGTCATTAACAAACAAGAGGCAAGAAAAATCATAAGAGAGTAGCTAGCTTACATTTACAAATAAATCTCATTAACAAATAAGAGGCAAGATAAAATTGAATCCATATCTCAATTCCAAAGTCATCTTCGCCTTGCTTACATTTACAAATACACATCACCAAAAGTAATAGTATATACAAAGCACTTGACTCTTGGGGTAGGTAGGTAGCTAACTAGCTTTGAGTGTCAAAGGGTGGCACATGGTGGTTAATTAAATGTTTAATTATGTAGGTGCATTGGGGGGCCACAATATTTGAAAATTAATATTATTAAAAAGGAAGTACAATAAGAGAGAGTCATGTGTGATAAAGTGGAAGAGGAGGGACGTCAACTTAATTTCTCTGGTTCCATCTAAATTATGTACAATGAGTCTTATAAGATAAAAAATTATGAACAAGCCATACAGTTCTGTTTGTAGCATCAACGCCATTTACTAGAGCCTGGAGAATAAAACTATTGAATCAGTTTGAGAATGAGTACCAATGCAGAAAATTATTTTAAACCAAACATCTCTATGCAATGTTATATCCACACCATCCAGTTAAACTTGTAAGGAAAATTCAGTAAAATTTCAACGCATAGAAAGTTAGAAACAATGACTTAAAACAGCACCTATACCCGAACCTGAAGCATCAATATTCAAAATGAAGCGTTTGGAAAAATCGGGAAGGGTGAGTACTGGAGCATGGGTTAGAGCCTACTTCACACAATGAAAGGCTTGTTGGGCTTCAGAGGTCCAAGAAAAAAAGCTTTGCTGAAGCAAATTTGTCAATGGACCTGCAAGCTGGGCATAATGCTGAATAAACTTACGGTAATAACCTGTAAGTCCCAAAAAGCCATGTAATTGGATGACAGTGGTAAGAGTGGGCCAATCGATAATAGCTGCAATTTTCATAGGGTCCACTTCAACACCAGCAGTAGTCACAATATGCCCTTAATACTCAAGGTGACATTGGCCGAAGGAGCACTTGGAAAGCTTCGAAAAAAGATAATGGCGACGAAGAAGGTCCAAGACAATAATAATGTGCGAGAGATGATCATCCCAGGAACCACTATAAATTAGAATATCATCAAAGAAGACAAGAATGAATTTGCGAAGGTGAGGATGAAAAAATGTCACTCATAAGAGACTGGAAGGTTGCTGGTGCATTGGACAAGCCGAAAGGCATAACCAACCATTCATAATGGCCATAGTGAGTGCAAAATACCATTTTCAATCGATCCTCAGGATTGACAAGTATCTTATGATAACCTAAGCACAAAACAAGCTTGGTGAAGAAAACCGCACCACAAAGCTCATCCAATAATTCATCAACAGCTGGCATCGGATACGAATCTTTGACCGTAACAACGTTGAGGGCACGATAATCTATGCAAAAATGCCACTTGTCATCTTTCTTCTTAACCATTAGGACTGGTGCGGAAAAGGGACTTTGACTGGGTTGGATAATTCCTTCAAAAAGCATATCATCAACCATTTGCTTGATAATAGCTTTTTGATTAAATGGGTATCGGTATGGTCGAACACACACTGGAGAAGTGCCCTCAATTAAAGGAATATGATGATCACAGGAACGTGTAGGTGGTAACCCATGTGGGATTCCAAAAACATCTTCATAGCTCTGAAGAATGACCAGCAAGTCAATAGGAATGGAGGCTGGAAAAATAATAGAATTTGATGAAGGCATATTTTCAACGCATTGCAATGTATAGAATTCAACAATAGCATCCGTAGAAACCACGCGTTTGAAGTGATGATATTGAGTATAAGAAGTAGAGCAACAACGGCTACCACACAGAGTAATAAAATTATCACCACAAAGAAATTTAATAGTCCCAGTGCTATAATCGGCCATATGTTCACCTAGAGTTGCTAACCAAGAGGAGCCCAATACCACATCATAAGCATTAAAAGCTAACACAAAAGCAGTAACAGGAATGTGGTTACCCTATATATACAAAGGAATGTCATGAATAATGCCTTCTGCTTTAATTTTGTCACCATTGCCCACTACCACATTCAAATTAGGAATAGACGATATTTAAAGCTTAAGATGATGGACAATGCGTGGGTAAATAAAATTATCAAAACTCCCAACATCCAAGAAGACTTGAATAACAGTACCCATAATCGATCCTTCAAATAAAATAGTACACTTGCCACTTGAGCCATGAAAAGTATGTAGAGATAAATGAGGTGTATCAGTAGTTAACTCAGAAGGCTCATTTGTACAAGGAGATACCAGTGGTGGTGTAGGCTCATCATCACCTGGATCTAGTTGATAAAGCAATAATTGACGATTTGGGCATTTGTGATTCCACGTAAACTTCCCATCACAAGTGAAGCAAAGGCTTTTTGCTCGCCAAAGCTGCATTTCAGCTGGTGACATCTTCTTTATGGGGGCTAAGGGCTTGGTGGTTGGAATAGGCAACAATGGTGGTAAAGCAGAATGCAATACCAGTGGTGCCGATGAAGATACTGACGAAGAAAAACTTGGTCTCGGAACTGCATATGGCACCGGTGACAAATAATGTGACCGTGGAAATGCCGGAGAAGTAGAGTATTTCTCATCATATAAACGAGCAAGAGCCACAGCACGCAACAATGAATCTGGAGACAGAGCTACTACATCATGTTTGGGATCTGGTTTTAAGCCACTAATAAAGCAGTCCAAAAGAGCGTCATCGTCAACACCCTCCACACGATTAGCGAGTTGCATGAAATTGTGATAATAAGCATTAAGAGAGTCCTCTGAGAAAGCTTAAAAAGCTTTTGACGAGGGCTGTCGAACTAAGAAAGACCAAATTGTTCCTTAATGGCCAACGCTAATTCATGCCATGAAGTAATTTGTGAAGCCTTCGTAAGCATCGAAAACCAAGGAACCACTTGGCCTTCGAGATGAACTAAAGCAATAGTAAGGCGTTGAGCATCGGGTGTCTCATAATAATTGAAAAATTGCTCTGCTCTAAAAATCCAGTTCAATGGCTCTAATCTGTCAAACTTGGGAAAATCCAATTTGGCTTGACATAACTGAAAGGGTTGATACGAAAATGTAGCAGCGGTAGCAGCTGGAGAGTTTGAATTCGGAACACCAATGGCCGAAGACAGCTGAAACTCACCAAAACTACGAGACAAAGTGTCAAAAGAACGAGTAAGAGAGACTGGATCAATGTCTCCAAACTGGTAATATGAGCATCAGCACAAGTATCTCGTTGCTCTATAAGAGTGGTGGCCCGTTGAAGCTCAATAGTAGTTTTATGCGATTGAAGATCATGAACAATCATTGTGTCTTGAACTTTCTTCAATTCAGCAGATAGCTCCTTGAGACGGGTACTTTCGGCCATTAGAGCAATGAAAGCACCAATTGATATGTCCTGCAATTGACACATTAGAACAAGAAATAATAATGAACAAAATATTAGAATCCAGGGAAGTTTATTTCATTCGTCATTGAGTCAAGTACGTCTCTGAAGATCAGATCTAATATTCAAAAGGAAGAGAATGAAAGAGACGAAGAGAAATATAATAACAGAAAGGGCCCAGAAGGAATAATCAGAGGGAAATCACATCACAATCTTCTCTCCCCCCTGACCCACTACAAGTCGTTATAATATACTCATGCTTCCCTCCCTCATTTTCCACGTGCCTCGCCTCACCCTTTTGCTGCGCCTCAGCCCATTTTCCAGCTTATCATTCTCTTTCTCACTACTATGATCCACGTGTACTGCATACTCACCAGCTATTGACTTATTGATCATAACACTTTTCTCCTGAATCCTTGTTTATAGTAAATAATATTCAGATGTGGTTGTCGAATCTGGTGTCTCTATTATTTTTATTTACAGATCATTACAGTAATAATTCACTATTCTTTTGTTCAATATTACATGTAATCATTTCACTGGTCATTTGTTCAATACAATAGTATCGCAACATACCTAAGTCGATGCACTCTTTCTTTCTTTTACAAAAAGTATGCGATCTTCAAGACACACGAGGTGTCTCTCTGCATTAAGGATAATTTCACCAACTCGCCCTTATCTAGACAGTGCAGCATGTTTTCTGATAATAATAATGTGTCACCAACAAACGAAAGAAACAAAACACTATCTTACCTTATATCATTAAACTAAATGCATCTATAAATACAGCCTTCAAGGACCTGAATAAATACATGCATAACAAGTCATATTATAGCTCCACTTGTTAAACCTCTGAACACAAAATGAAGACCGCTTTGCTTTTGCATACCTTCGTCTTCTGTCTCTTTCTTCTTGCCTTCTCCACGACTACACTTGCTGGTGAGGTTCTGACTGACACTGATGGCCACCGTATAGAAAATGGTGGTTGGTACTACAGAACGCCAGTTGTTAGAGGAGAGCTTGGAGGGCTTGAACTTGCCAAAACTGGAAACCAAATCTGCCCTCTCACCGTCGTCCAAACTCCCTGTGAGACCTCTAGAGGCCTCCTTGCTAGATTGTCAAACCCAAGTCCCACTTTTGTCTCATTTTCCCACAGAGCTTCCTCTGTACATCGAGTTTGCAACGCCATACTCGTGCGCCCCCTCACCCTCGATGTGGATGGTTGATATTAAAGAATCAGAATCTGTCAAGATTACAAGTCAGCCAGAGCAGATACCCGAAGGTGGGTTTGTTATTTTGAAGTATGGAGATGGTTACATGATTGGGCGCTGGACTTTTAGTGTTAAACCCGGAAGTTCGTGCTCAATGTAAATCTCTTGGGATTTCCATTGATGACAAGAACAACAGGCGCTTGGTTTGGAAGGAAGGAGACCCGTTTCTTGCTTAGTTTGTGAAGGCTTATCATCATAAAAGAGGCGATTTTGCTGGGATCAACATTGCGTAATGATCACCACCTTTCACTTTTATACCAAAGCTTATGCAGTTATGTAATAAGAGGAACCTCCTTATCAGGTTTCATCCTACGTACGTACGTAATAAGACCTTGTTGTACTTAGTTTCTAAATATCTGTTTTGCTTTGCTTCGTCTTACATATCTGCTTTCTGTGATGTGTTATATATATATATATATGCATAACGTTCCTAGAAAACATTTGTGTGTTATTGTAATTCAGAAATAATTCTACTAAGAAACTTAGAAGGAACTATATATATATAACATAATTTTGAATACAATAAACTCCCTTAACAATATTGATCAGATTAAATTTTATGAAATGCTTTATATTTAAGAAATAATTGATTTGATTGACTAAAGCCACATTTAGTAAGTTGCCGGAAATGGAAAAGGTGATGGAGTCCTTTAGCAAAGTATGTTTAATTTGGCACGTAGATTGCCTTGCCAGCCACGGAGTGGGGTTTGCAATATCAATTAATGTGCTTTCCTTTCCTTTATTCTTTGAATGAAAAGAAAATAAGAGAAGAGGAAAAGGAAAACTAAAAGGAAAAATAATAGAAAAATTTAGATACAGAAGTATCTATATTTCTTCTTGTGTTTCTCTTCTCCTATTTTCTTCTTGTTTTGATGTTGTTGACATAGGTAAGAGAAAAAAAGATGAAATGCCAATTAGACTCCTCAGAACAAACAAATTAGGAAGTTTGTAGCTACAACTACAAGCTGTGATTGGTTACAAAAAGCAGCACCTCTGCTGGTGATGAAACGCAACGTTTAGTTGATAGAGGAAGTATCCAAGCCATCAACTACCAGCTAATTTTCACCGTCCATTAAATTATATACTAATTTACAGCTCAATGAGTCTCCTTCATGGCTCTATTGCATTTGAACCAATACTTTAAAAAGGAATACTAACCTGTATATAATACATATTAAATACAATACGTGTAATGATATCATTAGTTTTTTATTTTTAAAAAATTTCCAAAATGACTTAATAATTTAAGATTTTATAGAAAAACTCGTTTTTTCTTGTTTTAGATATCTTCTAATTATTTTGAAAATGCTTGTTTAAAATGCAAACTTTTCATATTATTTTATCTTTGATATATTAATGTGTTGAATATATACATAAATTTATATGTATATTTATCATAATTCCACATCCTAAAATTTCAAAATTTATCATATTCAACGAATCATATCATATAGTACCCAATACCCATAATTATATATGCATCATAGCTTCATAGGAATGCAGTTCTTAGATTATATATTTTTTAAAGCAGTTTGTATTCGTTAGGCAAAATGAAATTATAGTTTGTATTATAATAACCCACCTACGAAAATAGCTATCTTGTTTCTAAGTCCCAAAATTTTCCAGTTAAAATGGTGTAAATCTAAGATATTGAGTGCAAAAAAATAAACATATGCAATGTGCTTTAATTTCTTTATGCTTTTTGTAGTTGAAATAGGATAATGGAAGAGATGAAGTACCAATTATACCCCTCACAACAATTTATGCATGTGCAAACAAATTATAAAAGTAGCAATAACAGTATCATAATTTTTTTATAAGAAAGATATTTTAGTCTATTACTATTTCTTTCTTTCCATTTCTTCGTTATTTTTTATCATACCAAACAAACCAAAAGAAAAGTATTTCTATTCCATTGTATACCATGTCAAACATATTTTATTCCATTAAGTTCCTGTCTTCATTAATTCTTTTTCTATTTTCACAGGCTACCCTTTCTACGTATTAAAAAAGCCTTAAAAATGATATTTGTACGACACATATAAACCGCTGAGCATCGATGGAGAATATTATGATGATGGTGATGATGATGATGATGATGTCACACAAGAATATTCCAAGTGAAAGAATATATTGATGGTGAAAAAATTATAAGGATAAAAATTATACTTAAAAAATTCTTACTATTTTGAACCGTTAAAATTTCTTAAGGGTAAAATTTTTTTCACAATTAATATTTTCTATTCTCACAACTACCATTTTTTTATTATTAATATATTTGATTTTTTAATTTTTTAACAAATAACATTGTATATATCTTCTATAGTCGGGTACAAATGGATCTAGATCTTTTTCAGCCAAAATCAAAATTTGGGTACAGATAGGGGATCCGGCCTTAACCTTGTTGATTTAAAATGACAAGTTGCCTAAATCAAAATCGCCCAGCAATAGCCACAAATTATTTTGTCAACAGAATCTAACCGAAAACGTGGGCTTCAGAAACATTGGGCCGATGTTTCTGTCTATATTTTAGGCAGTACATTTTAGGAAATTCTAATCCATCAAGCCACCAATTGGGTAGTTTCTGGATTAATAATCAACTAGATTTCTCTCCCAGCGAGAGGTGCAGGCACGATGATGTAATATTTAGTTTCAAAATATATTAAATTAAAAAAAATCTCATCATTAACTCTTCCATCTAAAAAAAATGATATCAAATGATATTAATTAAAATTAATATCAATTGAAAAAATAAAAAAAAATGTAGGATCCACCTAAAATAATGGAAAAAGATAAATCTTAACTAAAAAAAATGAATGAATAAAAAAAATAAGACTCACTTTAAAAGAAGAAAATAGAAAAAAAAAAAAAAGAGGAAGCACATAGCCCAATAAATGTGACTCCATTCTACTTTTAATTATATATAAATTCATAACCATTTTTTCAATGGTTACAGAATAATTGGGATATACTTGAATATATATCATCATCCCTAGCTTATTATTTTTGTGTTTGAAAGAAGAGTATATTATATTAACAACAGAATACAAAAGAAAAAAAAATAGAGGGCCCTGTTGCAGAAAAAAAAATACGAGGCACCTCAGACTCAGAGACGACGAAATAAACAAGTACATCCAGGATCCAACATTAAAACATCAAAGAGTACTCAGCAAATATGAGCAGCAACATGAATGACCTGCGTTTAGAACTCACGCGTCATTCCAATCAGAATTTGGGGTCCCACACGTCTTTGGTTCTGTTATACGTGGGTACGTGCTCTAAGAAAGTAATAAGTTGCATGCATGGTGCAAAGTGTCGGGCATGGAACATGATATATGCTTTTCATGCAGACAGCTGCACAACGCTACAACATGTTGTATTGTGGGCAAAAGGTCATATGATGGAAGAAACAAAAGACCATCACATCATGCAACGTAAAATGGATCTATATATATAAATAAAGGTCATATAGAGCTTCTCTTGAAATAATTGTACCGAAATGAAGACTCTGCTGCGTTTGCATGCCCTCATCTTCTGCGTCTTTCTCTTTGCCCTCACCACAACTTCTCTTGTCCAAGATGTGCTCGACGAAGATGGCGATCCTTTATATAATGGTGGTCTGTACTAAATAATTCCTGCTTTGAGAGGGCAGGGTGGTGGTGGGCTTGAACTCGCCCAAACTGGAAGCGAAACCTGCCCTCTCACTGTCGCACAAGCTCCCTCTGAGGCCTCCAGAGGAATACCAGCAAAATTGTCAACCCCACCACTGATTCTTACTCTCGCAACCGGATTTTATCTCAACATTGAATTTGAAGTACAAAAGCAACCCACTTGTCTCCCCTATAGGACACAGTGGAAGGTTGAGGAAGAATCACAAACTGTGAAGATTGCGTATTTGGAAGAATGGCAGCTGTTCGGTCCATTTCAGATCCAGCCACATGGCGATAACTACAAGATTGTTTATTGTGGTCGTGATGATTCGCAAGGCAATGGTGAGTGTAAAGATCTGGGGATCTCCATTGATGACGAGAACAACAGGCGTTTGGTTGTGAAAGATGGGGACCCACTTGTAGTTAAGTTCGTGAAGCCTAATCGCAGAGGTGGCTCCACTCGAATGACCATTGTTTAATTTGGTAAACATCCCTGGCTTCTTCCAGTAATTTTGCTGTTTATTAAGACTTATGCAGTCATGTTATTGTATGAGGAACCTCGTAATAAAACCATTCAGTATAATAAGACTGCGGTCATGAATTTTATTCAATTGATACGCTTAGTATAGGAGGAAATATTATATATATACACACACATTATATATATTCTTTGAATTATGTTAAAACTGAATAAAATTTTTTGCATCAAACCATTCGAAAGTCACATTGAAATTTAACTATAACTAATCTAAGTTGGGCTCAACATGACCATAGAAATAACAAATCTCACTAAATAAAACCTTTATTCTTAAATATGTATGTACAGTCCTCTTAAATATTTACAATTAGTACCTTAGTATCCCATTGAAATTTCACAAATTCATGGTATATTTTTATATTTTTTTTTCTCTTGGAAGTACTTATTTGAAATTTTCTGTATTAATTATTAAACATCCCCACTCCCAACAAAAAAAAAAACCTTCCCTACTCCATGTCCTGGTTCCGTCCCTACGGCGGCATTCTCTTCAAGACACACATGTCGTCGCCCATGCAAATATAACACAGCGCGCTCATGGCAGAATGATGTCTTCTTGCATGTTACAAAAGACCCCACGTACCGTATACATCGTCCAACCTTGAATTCAAAACCCTATCATGTCCCAAAGGTGTCGAGATAATGGATTTGAATCCTCTCCTTACTTTGTTTCGATATTTTTTTTCATACACAATCTTTTTCATTGATTGTGTGGTACAATAATTAAAAAAATTTATAAATGGATAATATATTTTATTTAATAGTTTACATTTATTATTATGAGTGAAAATTTTTTAAAAATAATTTATAATACTAATTTAAGGTCATTATTAAAATAAATAATATATTTTATTTAAATTAACAATCAGTTATCTCTGCCATTCAAATTAAAATTAATGGATAAGATTACGTATGGAGAGAAAGTATGGAAATTATTCAAATCCCATGATAATATATACATGCAACTAACAAAATGCTCTTCACTTAGCATGAGGTACCACGTAATAGCCATGAAAGAAATTAAGAAACAAAATGACCATCACATGATTCATCCATAAATACACACACAGCTTTCAAGGCACAGCTTATATATATACTACCGGCGATATACCTCTTCTTCTTAAAACTATGAACAAATTAAATGAAGACTGTCTTGCGTTTTCATTCCCTCATCTTCTGCCTCTTTCTTTCTTCCTTCACCACCATAACTACTCTCGCCAAGACTTGCTTGACGTGGATGGCAACATCTTACGAAATGGTAGATCCGTTTAGAATTCGGAACCATAATCCTGAACCTGTTGACCGAAAAACAAAAATCTTGAACCCAATAACTGATCTAACATTATATCAGCTCGAACAACATGCATATCCACACACACACACAAACCTGATGTTGGGAAATTAACATATGGCGTTGGCACTTGGACATAACTAAAGAAATATTTAACACACCATTTTTATAGAATGGTCTATATTTATTTACTTTTTAAATTTTGATCCTTGCTCAATTATATTTTTTAAATGAAAAATCTTAACTGCTAAATTTAATTTAAATTGTTCACATGCTTAAAAGCAAAAATGTTTTGCAAAAAATATTCCAACTGAAAGAACTGTCATTTACCTATGTTATTTTGCCCTTTCATTCTTTTGAAACAAATGAATTTTACATTGGTAAATCATGAACATTGTTGAATTAAATCGTCTAGATTTTTTCTTTCAGTTCTAATTGTCTAATTTTGTAATTAATATTCCAATTAAGCCTAATCAAAATTCTCAATAAGTATAAAACTTCAAGTTTTTATTATGCTCTGCTGCTCAGCAGTCCTTTGCACACTCATCTGCTACAATTATTCTTTTCTTTTCTTTTCTTTTCTTTTTTTTTCGAATGAACGGATCTGTGGTTAATTATATAAAACAACTACAAAATACATTCAGAAACTTTAATTTTACAAAAAATATATTGTTAAGAGACTCTAATGACAACTTAAGAAAGCCATGCATGTTTACAGTTTTAGAAAGAACTTAATTGCAACAGTCTTTTGTATCAAATTTTGTCAAGTTGTTGACCCAAAGAAAAAAAAAATTGTCAACTTAAAGTGATGTTAATCTTTGAAACGTATGTTTCCCTTAGGCAAAATACGTGGGACTGTCAACATTCATGAATGCCCATTTGTGTGTGTGTGTACAAGTCACACCATCAATAAGTTAGATGAGCAGTGCAATTTGTATTAAACTGTGTCTTTCTTTGTTATATTATTATTTTATTTTTATTTCTATCTCTTCTCTTTATTTTTTTTATTATCTGAATTTGAATTTTAGATTTTCACATAAAATTTTATTCAAATAAGCATATATTTCAGTGAAACAATTTGGATGAAATTATTTTTTGTCCTAGGCGTGATTTTGTTAGCCTACTTTTTTTCTTTTTCCTAGGTTAACTTTTGGCCCAGTTAGTTGCACCCAGAAAAACCTTAATCATCCAAACCAAGTCTTATAACGTGGATAGGTCCAACCTCCCTTGACCCAAAAGTGAAAAGGGTTTGCCAATAACTTAGCCCATTAAAATATAAGTTTTTATAGGTTCACTCTTGATTACCTTATTGGCCCTCATTTCCATATTAAAAGAAAGACCTTATTGTTGTGGGCCAATAAGTATGATGCGGATCGTCGGCCCCGATATGAGTTCTTCCATGTCAACTATTTTCGGCCAGAAAATGTCAACTTAAAAGTACAGGTCCACTCAAAAGTATGATGTGGACCGGCCCGGATATTTTGAGCCCAACAAATATCAGGCCAGGTCGGTTTGATAGGGATTGTTGGTCCATGCACACCCCTAGCCCACATCATACTCACACATCTTTAAAAAAAAATCCATATTTGCCATGAAATCTTCCAGCTTGTTGGGTTGAACTAGGAGTGGGAATAGGCCACATCAGGCCATACTTTGCCTTAATAGGCCAGACCTACAATAGAGGTTTTAGGCCTGAACTTGGCCTATTAGCCTATATTAGGCTTTTTTTCAGGTTTAGGCATGAGCCTGTAAAAAGTCTAACTTAGCCTGAAGTTTATTTATGCCTGCAAAAAGTCTGACCTAGCCTGAAGTTTATTTATAAGCCTACCAATTATAAGCCTAAAAGCCTAGGTCTTAAAGACTTTAAACAGGCCAATGGCTTCTTTAAAGTTTACATAACAATAAGAAATCAACAAAAGAAATATATATGTTTAAATAAAAAAATTAATAAATGACTTATCTTGTACATCATTTTACATGATAATAACAAAAATTAATCTTATAACACTATCCATACTCAAGTTGTAGTTAAAACCTTATTCAACATAAGTGTTTACAACGAGAGACACAATAGAGATTAATGGACAATGGCTTGAGAGAATAGAGACACTAATGGAAGTTAAGCTTAAGTTAGGGTTTGTTGGTTTGATTGTTTAAGAGAAATAAGAAATTAAAAATAAAGGTGGAGTAGGGAAGCACAATAAAGATTTAAAATGACTAAAAAAATAATATTACATTATAAAAAAATTTAATTTTTATTATATATTTTATATATAATATAAAATAAAAAATATAAACAGGCATGATTTGATAGGCTTTAAACCAAGCCTATTTAACTAAATAGGTCAGGTCAGGCTATGCCTCATGCAGGCCAGGCTGTAGGCTCCCGGTAGGAGTCTAACTTATTCTCATCCCTATCCCTAGGTCGAAGAGAGATAAAGAAGGGGAAAAATATAAGAGAAAGGTTCACCAAAATATTTATAAGATAAGAGTTTGAACCTTCCCGATAAAAAAACAAAAAAAAAATCAGAAGGAAAAACAGCTGATACATTACCATATTATTTCACTTGATGGTGGGTCTTTTAAAATAAATAATTGCTGACATACTTTGCAAATTTTCAAGAATTTTTTTCTGATATTATGTAATGGCCTATATCTCTTGATCTTGAAAATTTTCTCTATGGAAGTAGTTTCTAGATTAATAATAAATTGAGGATAATTCTTTCCTTGAGCATTTCAGAGTTGATTCCTTTATCCCCGTGAGATTCTCTGTTCCTCTATGTTCAGGATTCCCAGTCTTTAATTTTCCTCCTTTTACCACCCATCTGCCTCCTTTCTCGGAGAAATGGATCCTGAAGCAATGGAGAATTAGGTTGGAAATCCATGTTCTATTGTTCAAGAATTATTCTAAACAACTATTTATTTAATTTTTTTCTGAGAGTAAATAATCGGAAGCATTTCAGTATGGTTCCAAAATATATATATATATATATTATTGTTCTATTTGGAAAAAAAAAAAGAATATGTGATATGGTAATTGTGTATTCCATTTAATGATGAATAGCATTTCTTTTTTTTTTTTTTTGGTAACGGATGAATTGCATTTCTATTTTTACATTAATTAGAATTAGAATGAATTAAACAATTCCATTTTTTGGAACCATTTCTTAGTTAAGGACTAAATAATTAAATTCATTAGTTTCAGTTATATATTGATTTAATAATTTAATGAATTAATTCTATGTTATATTAATTCAACAATACAAAAATATGGTTTTGAATAGAATATAGAGACATAATTGAAGCAGGCAATCCAACCACTAAGGGTTATAGTCGATGTTAATTCATTATTTTTAATGTTTCTAATTCAAAATCAAACATGAGACTTCTGTTTCATTTAGCTCCTTTTATGGAAGAGATTAACATTAACAATGGAAGATGGAAAAAAAAATCCAATCCATGGTGAAAGATCATTTTCCTACTCAATCAAGCTCCAAAATCATTCAATTTAATAGTGGTTAGGTTGAGTGAAGTGGATTTGATAAACAATATCTCATACTTGAATTTTGTTGGTTGAAAAAGAAAAGTCACATCAAGAGTTATCCCTATTTAAGAGTTTTAATTTAACAAATATATTGACCAAATTCTGAATAGTTATTATTAAATAAAAAATTACTCACCTTTCATTAATTCGGTTTGGTGGAAGGCAATTCGGGGTCACATGAGGCATAAAGATAGAGATCATGCATCTATATATATATATTTTGTATAGTTTTAAATTTTTTTAATATTTTTTTTAATTACTAAAAACTTATATAAAACTGTAAATTGCAGAAATTCAATTTTTATTGTATAATATTATTTTAATATTAAATTAATTTAAAATTACATGGAATACATATATAAATAATCACTAAAAAATCTAATTTTATCTATGCATTTTAATTAAAAAAATCTGTCATGGCAGCACTGTAACTAGGGTATTGCAGGAGGGACCCCTGTCTCAGCAAAGCATATGACTGAGAGTGTCAAGCAAAGGAAATGGCACACACTTCAAGTTGGTTCGGCTCGCTCATTTACACATGTCCCGAGAGGAGAAATACTGAAGAACACAGAAGATTTAGTACGGTGAAATGACTTATAAATAATACTGTTATGTTATTTATATATTATTTAGATTACTTATTTTGGATTTCATGTTTTTGTCTGCTTGTGTTTTTTATTTTTTGTATTTTTTTATTTTTTCTAATTTTATCAAATTATATGATTATATGATTAAATTTGAATTTTGAAAAAGATATGTGTATTCTACAAATATAAATTTCTGTTTATTACATGAATAAAAAATTTAGTTTCATTTAAAATTAAGAAGAATTAAAGATTTAGTTCATTAATTATTTTTTTCTTTTGATGAAGCAAGCGCTCCCACTACTTCAATTCTAAGGTCTCGTTTGGTTTATAGAAGTAATTTTAAAAGCAGTGGAAGTAGAAATGAAAGTGGAAGAAGAAGAAAAAATGAAAATGGAAGTGGGGTTTAAAAATACACATCGCCTTATATTTCACATAAAAGGGTAAACTGATCTTCTGCGGATAGTTTCATGGAACTTGAGAGAGTTCCATCGCTATGGCTAAGGAACCTATTTCCATCAATTTTGATGGAAGTGGCTTCCCTATGGAAGCATGCATCCAGCGAACCAAACGAGCACAAGCAAGGATTCCTTCTCTGTTTCCACTTCCATCCCCTTAGTTCCAGCTTACCAAACGGGGCATAAGGCCCTGTGAAAAAGGGTGAATTACATAACGTAACAGCTATGATTCGAATCTCATACTTTTATCAACAAGAATACGTCCACTTGCCACTACGCCATCTGTTCCAAGGGCAAATTTAGTTCATTAATTTGGAAATCACTAAGTGCCTTAGTCCATGCTCACCACACTTTGATGATCATTGCTTGTTAGTCTTTAGGTTAACCTAATCTTAGCATGTTTTAGTTTTGTTTGTTGCTTTAATTCCATTTAAATTTTGTATAAACACCCCTGAATCTCATCTTTACTTTTCTGCCTTAACACTTAAAAGGACATTTTGCAAAGCAAGTACAAGCTAATTCCTTGAGAGATCAACCTGAGTTGCACCACCTTATCGCAAGTTCCCACACCCAGCGTTTGATATATAAAGGATCTTTAAGAGAGAGGGAAAGAGGGTAATGTGTTTATCAAGAATTTGACACTGAATTAATAATCTTAGTAATATATAAAAAAAAAGATAAATTTAACTCCTAAAATTAGACTAATACTAGCCATAGAACTCTGATACTTGAGTGAAGGCCTGATACGGGGATATAATCTATCTGTCTATCTAATATATTACCCTGCTGAGTTTAATTGGCCATGGAAATGGCTTTCTGGAGATTTCTCAATGCCTTCTCATACCGCAGAAACCCCAAAAACCAAAATTCAGAACCATCTTTCGTCACTACCTCTATGTACTTCTCTTCTGACTTGTTCACATTCTGGCTCTCATTGGCCTCTTTTATCTTCCCTACTGGTATCAAGACCTGCGTAATATATATACCAACAACTTCAATATCAACACACTGCACTAAATTAATGATAAATAATCATAATAATAAATTAATTAATGCTATTTTTGGGTTTTAGCAGATCAAGACTACCTTGTAAGGAGCCCTGACCAAATCTCCTGAAGAAGAAGAGAAGTTCATGGGCCTTTCACTGCAGAATGCAACTTTCTTAGTGGAAATAAAGAGAACTCCTGCAATAGGACCGGCTGTTGTGTATAAATAGCACTGGGAAGCCTTCAAAAGCTGTTCATCATCTTCCATCCCAAAAATACGCTTGAAAATGTTCCCTCTTCCACCTTCCTGTATGATCTTTGACCCCAAACTCAACTTTCCCTTCAGAGTTTCTGACAGCTTCGGACCTAGTTTCACTGCAATTTCACACACACACACACATATATATAAATACCACCCAGATTTCGAACTAATCACGTTATTGTAATTGTTATTGTCTGATCTGTAAAACTGAAATATATATGTATATATATATGATGTATACCATGTTCACGAATCCTGTAAGCGAAAGTGTTGCTTCTCCTGCCTGAGATTTTCTTTTCCTTCTCACCTGCAGTTTCAAGAGATTGAGAGAAAAACCTATAAAGATTTGTCCCCTATATATACATATTATGTACTGTGTGTGAGAGAGAGAGGGCTTATTACTTGTTTGGAGGGAGGGAAAGCTGTCGTCCGAGGAAGAAGGACTTGGAAGTGAATTCAAAGGCTGTGGGAGAGAAGAGCATCTTTCTGGAGACGTACCAAAGGAGTTCATCGCAGGGAAGACCCAGAAATTAATCAGATTTGCAGATTGGTTCTTGAAAAGCTCCCACCAGAATAGTCTCTGAAAAGCTAATAATAGCTGCTCAAAAGAAAAGAGACGAAGATGCTGATTGAAGAAGTTATAAATTATGTATATTCACCAAAATTTATGTTTCTTTGATTTGCTTCAAGTAAAAGGCATAAGAAATCCGGCTTCCTAGCACTCGTTGAGAAGTTTCCGGGCAGGTAGCCGCCTGGAAAAAGGAAGCCAACTTTAGAATGTGAATGCTAACTTTTCTTTTTTCTTTTTGGTCAAATGAATGCTAACTTTTCTAAGTCAACAAAATTGTCCAATTTTCTCATTGTTTAATTTAATTTATTATTAGTCATTATATATAGTTGGTTCAAGTTGAACTAAGGCCGGTTGCCTCGATCGGATCTGAACTTCCTCATATTTTAACAAAATATATATATATTGAGTAAATTTTGGCCACCAATGAGTTTGTACAGTTTAAGTTTATTTTTAACAAAAAATAAATCATTTTTTACCATAACATGAGGGAATCAAAGCAAGAAAATATAGAAGGAAGGAAAAACCTAGAAGGCTTTTGTTTTGGTGTTGAAGTCCTTGTGGGAAAATTTTCTTGCTTGAGACTGAACGAGTCAATTGCTGATTGCAAAATTTAGTCTATTTCTAGAAGTTTAGCTGTGTAACTAGTCATTCTATGCCCTATACCTTGCTATCTGTAGTCTTCAACATTTTTCTTTTTTCTAAAAAAAATGAAGAAATAGTAATAAAAAGGGGGGAAATAAAAAGGACAAAGAACACAAATAATACAACATTTGCATAGCACCTTTTTTTATTATGCAAATAAAGAAAAGAACTAATTAATAAGAATTAACACTAGTCATGTTAAGTGATTTTATCCAATCTTATAAGTTTAATCAGTTTAAAAAAATGGATTAGCGACATCAATCACTAAATACAATTCCTATTTATTTATTACGTGGAACAAAATAACTGAAAATCAAAATAAATCAAAACATGATTTTGTAATTTAGAAATAATTGTTGCATTATTTAATAAACAATAGTGCTATAATAATTATTATTATTGGGCTGGGTCCTTCGGCCTACGTGCTCCTTGGACTCCTCTCTCGTGTCATGTCCAGATGCTAATGGGTTCCCTTTCTGGCCCATTTGTGAAATGAGCCTTTATGGCTTCCTTCCAATGGGCCACATATGGGTTGACAAAAATGAGCTCTTCTTTAAAGGACGTCTCTCCTACTCCTTGATTTTCCAAGGATTTGTGCACGGCACTCAAATAGTTTGCTGAGTTTTTCAACAGGGGAATGGGGATGCGTGCCTTGCAATGGAATCTTGATCCCCCATCCCCTTCTCCTGTTATTTGTCTTACTTTTCATGTTCGCCTTGATTGGACGGCTCATTTTCTGATTCCATGTTAGTTTTTGTATTGCGTTTTATTACTAATATAAATTTCTTTATTCCTAGCCAAAAAAAACTTATTAAAATATGTAAGAAAATTAAAGAAATAAAAAATAAAGTTCTATAAAACCTAATAAAATATATTTAAAAAGGTTTCTAAAAAAAAAATTGTCCAAAGCGTAAGAAGAACTATATTGATTATTTATAAATAATACGAATTTTATATTGAGATATAGTTGCAGATAAAAAATATTCACACTAAACAACCCCTCAGGTCTACGGTGGAAGGTATAATTGGGCTGGGTCCGAAAACGTGATTGGGCTATTTGGGTTTTCGTGACCTGCATAGACCAGAGAGTGTTTTTAATTTATATTTATAAAAATAAAACCATAAGTAGTTGAGTCCAGTGGAAGGGACTTGTTTCCCTCAAGTAAGGTCAAAGATTTAAATCTTGTGGATGGAAAAAATATGTTTAAAGAAATATTTCCAATTAGATTCAATAATACTCAAATTAGATACGATAGTGCCAAATAGTCGATAGTTGTATAAAAATACTTATAAAAATAAATAGATATATAGTTGATGTAAACGTTAGACAATCATATTTCTGTATGCCACTTTTTTTTATCTAAATACATATTTACATACAAATATTAAAATAATAATTTAATTTACACAAAATGTCCAAATACTATTTTTTATTAACACCAAATGAGAAAACCAAATATTGTATTTACTATGAGATTATTAATACTATAATTTTAAGTGAATCTACTAGTGAAATTGACAAATGTTCAACTGCACAAACAGTGTGTGGAGCTGTTTGCCAAGTTTTAGGTCACGTTTGGTTGGCAGAAAGATGAGGTAATGGAATGGAATCCGTACAATCCTATACATATTCCATCAAGAAGTACGGATTCCATCAAGAAGCTAGTTTGGTTGCACTCTTTCCTATGGTTGCACTCTTTCCTATTCCTATGGCATCCTAATTACCACAAATGTGAGAGACCTCATTCCATCAAGAACTGGTGTCTTTCCCAACTCTTTACCCATGGAATCAGGCCATCCTAGTTCTACCCTTCACCGTCTACCCTCCATTGTTCAACCCCCCCTCCATCCACCGTCATCTGCCCAATGCTTTGTCTCCCCCATCATCACCCCCTTCTCTACCGTCCATCAACCATCATCCACCTAATACTCTGTCTCCCCTACCTTCGCCCCCTTCCTTCACTGTCCATCCACTATCATCTGCCTAGTACTTCTTGTCCCCCACCGTCGTCCCCTTCCTCCACTATCCATCCACCGTTGTCCACCCTTTTGCTACTTCTTCCCCATCATCATCCCCTCGCTCCAATGTTCCTCCATTGTCATCCCTTCAATGCTTCTTCTCCCTTATTGTCATCACCCATCCTCCACCGTCGTCGCCCTCCCCTCATGGGTTTTAGATTAGTCACCCACTGATAAATCGAACACAGGTTCTCTAATCATCCCATCACCAAATTCGTCACCCATCACCATCACCAAATTTAAGCCTTTACTATTTTTCCTACTGGGTCTATGCCTTTTTTTTTTTAACTATGTCTGCGTTTTTCTCTTTTTTTCTTGTGTCTTTGTTGTTATAGGATGTCTGGATCTATTACATTGTGAGAAGAGAAGGAGGTTCAAGAAGGATGAAAAAGGAATGGCAATAATGGTGGTGGATGTCAACAGTGAGGTGGTGATGATGGTAAGAAAGAAGACCAAGGAGAAGGAGAAATGAAGAGGGATGAGAAAAGAAAATTGAGGGCATTTTTATCTTTTTATTTGTGTTTAATTTAGTATAAAAATAAATTTGATTTCAACATCTATCATTTCATACCAAACACACTCATCGAAATCATTATTCTAATCTATTCCATTTCAATCATTTCTAGTAAAAAAAAAAATGGGACCTTAAAGTTACAAAGTTTTTGCACAAACTCTTAAGTTCCATGGCATTTTACATATTAAATATTTTAAATTCACATTTTGTATACTACATTTTTTTAAAAAAATAATATCAATATTTAAAAAAATATGTATAAGAATTTCATGTTCAATTAAATAGGTAAAAGTGGCCAACATTGAATATATTTATATATCAATAAAATATCATTCAAATTTATGAATAATGTAACTTATTTCTATAATTTATTATTTATAAGCTATATAAATAGTGCGATTTGTGCTAAACTTCATTGCTCCCTTTATTGTATTATTATTATTTTTGTTTTTATTTTTTATTTTTCATTTTTGAACTTGAATTTTAAATTTTTCATATAAAATTTTGTTCAAATTATTCTCTCTAATCCTAAATATAAGACTTCCAAATTAAAACCCAGATCATTTTATATTGATCTTAAATATAAAATTTTTTTCAAAATATAAAGTACTATTTATTATATATTTTTAAAAAATGTTTATATTTAATTCATTCCAAATAAAGAGAGAAACATATTAAATAAAGGTAATTTTAAAAAATATTGTTATTTTTTTAAAAAATGAATTAATTTTAATTTTTATTCTTAATCTATATAATTTAATTAAAAAAGTATTATATTAATTCTTAATATATACTCCACCAGTCCCATTTATAAAATATTGTTGGTATTAAGAAGACATAATTATGCTCTCAAATTTATAAAAAAATAGTATAAATTTCAAATTTTACTCATATTGATTAAAAATTAAAACAATTTAGGGATAAAAAAATCATTAAATAAAGAGTAAAAAAGTAAATATAAATAAAAAAATAATACAACACCTTATAAATAGAACTAAATAAATTTTAAAATAACATCTTATAAGTAGCATCAAAGAAAATATTAATTAAAAAATTCTCTTCTAATTATTCGATATCTGTAGGACATTCTATTATTATTTTACTATTATGCGTAGATGATAACATAGGTGTGATGTGCGAGGGAACGAGATCTCACCTAAACCCCGTGGGCCCACTGTGATTGGAATGCCCACCAAAAGCTGATAGTTTAGTTACGATAATGTCGTGGGACGTGAAGTACACGCGCCTAAAAGGGAATGGCATGGGAAGAACCATTATGACTTACGACATGACGGTTGTCACCATCACAATTATTTTAAAATCATTTCTTTTCAAAACATGTGCGAACAAATAAAAAATAATACTCCTCCGGTCCTATATATAGGACCTTTTACCTTAATCCTAAATATAAGATCATTTATAATATACAAGGTGGTATTTATTATACATTTTCAAAAAAATATCCCTATTTAATACATTCAAAGAGAAAAAGAGAAAGATTAAATAAGGGTAGTTTTGAAAAAATATTAAAATTTTTGAAAAAATCAAGGTAGTTAATTAGTTTTAACTCACTTTCTTAATTCACGTTATTCGGTTAAAATGATCTTATATATAGGATCAAAGAGAGTAATTTAATTGATTTGATTTAGTTATAATATCAATTTGGTTTAATTCAAGCTATATGAATATTCTTTTAATTATATAATTTTAGATAAAAATAACTTTTTAATAAATTTACTTATTCCATAAAAATTTTTGAGTAAATATAATTGACTACCTTGGAATAATTTATTATAAAATCCCAATAAAATTTAATCATTTTATAAAAATGATATCTATAAATTAAATTCATAAATTTTTAGTAAATTTGTCTTTTACTTGACAACTAACAAAAAGTTTTTCAATTGCTATTATGTCTTAGAACTTTAACAAATACTTATATTAATAATAATAATATTACATAAGTAGATTGCTAGCATATATAAAGTATTGTAATAATTATAATTCAAATTTTTAAACTTGTATCATAATTTATATATATGAAAGAGACTTTTTTTTCTATCAAATATTAAAAAAGATTACCATGTTAGCGAAGATCATATTATAATATTTACAAGTAATAATAAAATATGGTAATATATATTGTCATCAGTTTTGTTTGGTTAAAATTGATCAAATTTGGAAAAAAATCTTAACCAAATCAAACTAACCAGTTTAATATGTTAAAAAACTGAAATAGGCCTACATCATAATTAATTATGAGTGATTTGATTTGATTTAATTCAAATAAATCGATTTTAGTCGGTTATGAACACCCCTAATTAGAACCCTCAAGAAGTAAAAAAGTAAAAATTATTAAATTTCCAATGAATCAATAAAATATAAATGTATGTATACATAAGGAGGCATCAGCCTTGCACTTGCACCCATTTCACCCACATTTGGTAATTTTATCTAATTCCATAAGTTTTTCTTTTCTTTTCTATCATGACAATACTTTATAAAAGAGTCATAAATATAGAGTGTGAGTCCCTCACCTTCACTCCCAATAAGGTGGGAAAAAAACAATTCAAGTCATATAAATTGATAATTCTTTTCATTTTTTCTCAAAAAAATTAAAGAACATAAATATTTATTACTTTTTTAAGTTATAATTGAATTTTTTAAAAAAATTATAACTTGTTATTTCTTATATTATAAATATATTTTAAATTTATGACTTTTGTGAACATAAGTAATCTTCTTGAAAGTTCATTACCAGTGTATCACATCCAGTAATTGAAATAATGTGTAAATTAACAATAGGTAATTTTCTTATAATCATTAACAATAGGTAATTATTTGCATCAATCAAATGTTCTTTGCATGTTTTGAAAGTCAAGACTCAAGAGGTTATCTCTTATCAGTATATAATTAAAAAAAATTACAATTTATCCTTATTATTAATGATTAAAAAAGTTATTAATATGCATTATAATGTTATATCTTTTCCAACATAACTATTTTTTGCATTTTTTATTTTTTATTACCATATATTATTTATATTATTTGCAAAATTCATTTTTTAAAATATGAAAGGGTTAGATAAAACTCTTCGGCAATTCAATTGTTTTTGATAATTAATATTTTATTAGCATACATAAATTTCAAAATATAATTCCACAACAGAGACATCAAATGCTCTGTATTATCACGCAATACGACCAACATTCATGTAGTTGGTTTTGCGTTCATTTCATGATAGAGATATAATAATATACAAACAAATAGAATAATTTTTTTTATAAATTAAAAGATATATTAGTATAATAATATGACAAATGCTACTGCAAAAATAAATATTTCTCACACCAAACAAAAGGCTAGTTACTTTTTTTTTACCACCAAACAAACCGTAATTAAGTTATAATAGTTATTGACCCAATATTTGCGTTTACTTTTTTTTTTTCGTTTTTTTTACTAATGGCAAACCATTTACGTGTTTCTTACTTTAGACTGATGAAAACTTACAAATTAACCCTCACAGATTGACAATGACCAGATTAACCTTCCCTGCTTTCTTAAAAAAGGTTTCTTATATGAAAAATTAGGTTCCATGACATATTTAACCTTTTTCCCTTTTTTGTCACCTATTTTAACATTATTAGTCATTAAAGTATTAATTCAATTTTAAATTCTTTTATTAGAATATCCTCTACCCAAAAAATAAGACACAGACTAAAGAAACAAGGGAAAGGGTCATCTTATAATTGGCATATTCGGATAAATCAACCAAACCAACTTCTTCTTATGAGTGAGTCTCGTGTATTGTATATATATAATTCGAGATGAACCGAATAGTGCGAATTCTTATATTTTTAATATTTTATATCGATGAATATATTAAGTCGTGTGAATAAAATAATTTTGCTTTACGATTATTGAATAATTAAAATAGGAAAATTGATCGGTGCTTTCGTAGCCATGATTGGTGCCTTTCCGGGATGCCTCACGAACAAAGACCACCCCACCATTTGTGATTATTAACGATTTAAATTCAGTCAGTTGATGATGGCTTAAAAAATATTTTGGTGATTATAAAGTGATTAGATGTATTAATAAAATGAAAAAAAATATATTATTTTAATATTTTGATTTAATTTTATTCAATTTTACTCAATTTCAATAAATTAGAATCCCTCTATGTGAAAAATAATACAACCTTCACTTCTATATATAAGTCACTGTTTAAAAGTAATTATTGGTTTTAATATAAGTCATTTTAGAGAATTAATGAACTATGATGCATTAAATATTTGTTTCCAAATTTACCCTTCATAGTTACTATGATGGAAGGAATAATTAAAACAATTAATTGGGAGGAGATTAAGAGATGGAGTAATTAAGATGGTTTAAAATCTAAAGAGTTCAAGTAAGAGTAATTATAGAAAGTTATGATAATTTTTTAGAAATTCAAAACTATTAACTAGTTTTAACAAATTTTTTTGGCCTATATGAGTTAATTAAAAGTGATTTATATACATGGCTAAAAATAGTAGTAAAATATAAAATAAAAAATTAAATTATTTTATTTTATAAAATATATTATTTTATTAAAATATACATATATAATAAAATATATAACAACATCTACTATTTATAAATGGAAAATAAAGTATTTTAATTAAAAAATAATACAATTTCTTATATTAATACCAAATGAAAAAATCATAGTGGTACTTAACTGATAAAATGTCACACTTACTTACACACATAAACATGCTTCCCATCAATATACAAATTAAAGCCCACACTCAGAAAAGAACAGGCAAGGCTTAGCCACGCGACGGACGCTCTCATAGTAGTTTGAACTGATAAATAAAACACATACACTCCTGACAAATGCTTTTTACTTTTTTACCAACACCAAAAAAATAGCTTAAAATGGAATTTTTTTTTTAACAAAAAAAGGAATGTCTTATTTAGTCATGCTCATACCCCAACACTTCAACACCAAATCAAAAAAATAGCTTAAAATGGAATTTTTTTTTTAACCGAAAAAAGAATGTCTTATTTATTCATACTCATACCCCAACACTTCTCACTTGTGTAAGTGGAAATTAAACTCCACACTCACCCAGCATTTTTTTTTTTAAAATATAATGAAACACGTGTCTATTTTTCATAATATTATGACAACTACCTATACTTTTGTTCGGCCAGACACGTAATACATTTTCTGTGAATAGCTATCTCTTCGACATAATGGTCACATGGCGACGTTCATTAAACGACAACGACTAACCAATTTAATGAATAATAATAACCGTGCACGTTCATTATTGCACACGACGCCACATATAATTGCATTGAATTCCTTAATTGATTAAATTTTTTTTGCCAACACCTTAATTGATTAATTTTAGTAAATAAATTGTCATTCAAAATATAAGTTTTATTTTAAATTTTTTTAAAAATATAAATCTTATTTCATAATTTTTAAAACATTAAATATTTTTTTATTTTATCTATAATTACATGTGAGAGAGATAGTAAGTAATATAATTAAGAATTATACAAACATACACTAAATAAGGACAATATTGTAAAATAATATATTTTTTGATAAATTTAATAAGTAAAATTACTTTTCTCAATTTTTATATATTAATCAAATTGAATTTATATTTTGGATAAGAAGGAATACTTAGGTTGATCCAACATTTAGATTTGAAGTTTTTTTTTTCATTTGAAATAATATAAAAATAGTTTCTAATTACGAATTCAAAACATGTGATTAAAAAATTAAAATAATCTTAAAATATAAATCACAGAAATTAAATCAATAGAGTTTAAATCTTTTAAAACAATTAATTTTCTTAATTTTATACGATTTTCTTTTAAAAAAAGTATGTATCAATGTGCAAGTGCTTGAGATTGAGGTTAGTTTTGTGAGTTAATCCCAAAATATTACAGGCTTATGTGAGTAAATGGAAAAATATTAATTATTCATTTTGTGCAATTAATTGTTTATATATATAATTTATTGCAAACCTTATTACTTATAAATTACAAATAGGATATCTTTAGTGTATTTTTTTAACACTAAAAATATCTCCTAAGTAATAATTGAAAACTAATCTTTTTGAGGTGTAGTGATTATGGAAGTAAGGGCCTGTTTGGCAATATTTTCTATTTTTTTATTCTCAAAACAGTTTTATGAAACTATTTTCGATGATAAGTTTTAAAAACAAGAAAACAAAAAAATCTGTTTGAATAGTTGTTCTCAAAATCATAACTAATGAGTGATAGATGAGTTATTCAAAATTTATAACTTTACTATTAATGAGGTGGATGTTTTTCACTTTTTCTTGTATTTTTCAGAACAAAAACTATAAAACACTTTAAAGTTGTTCTGAATTTTCTGTTCTTTTATTTTTCTTTTTCTCAGAACAGTTTATAAAAAATAGGTTTACCAAATAAGTTTTTTTATTTTTCTATTTTCAAAAACAGAAAATCTATTTTTAAAAACAAAATCAAGCGGTCCCTAAATCTCCCAATAAAACATTTTCATATACATGGCCAGAAACTAAACCCAATACAATATATTTAAAGGACATACTATCTATCAACTATGTTAGGATCATATTGATAGTATATCTTATATTTTATTCATTATGCAATACATAAAAAACAAATCACATGCACATATGTATTACAAATCACATGCTCATTAGGAGTAATAAATAATGTGACTCATCGTTAAAAAAATATTTCTAATTAATATTTAAATACCAAATTTGTATCGATTTTTTTTCTAGAACGTGATCATATATGGTTAATTTTAATGCCATTATTAAATGAGATTCCATAGCAATTAATGTTCCTATATCATCAATAAACTCTTGACTATTTATACTTTCAGACATTTTTGTTCACTGTCACAGCATTATCTAGTTTTATTGAATCCCTTTGGAGCCATCCCCCAAAACTGCATAATTGTTAGAGTTGTTGTGGCTCCTGATTTGACAGTTCGCCGAACAAAGTTCTTCAGAGTCGCGTTTGGTTCAATGGAATCCTCAAGCTTCACTGTAGAGGTAAGAATTGAAAATGGGATTCTAGTGTGTGGCTTTTCTGCTTTAAATCTTTCTTTTATTATTCTTTTCACTTCACAGTCTTCATTTCTTTGTTTTAAGGAATATAGATTAGTTCCAACTTCTAAAAACTAATGAAATTCCCGGAATTCTAAGAAAAAAAATAAGTTAAATGACCTAAACATTTTTTTTCATTGCTTCTTTTTTAGCTGTTCAACTTCAATTTCTTTTTTTCCTTTTTAAATTGAAAGAAGGTTTGGGAGAGATGGATTCCGAGATTTCACGAGGATTAGTATGAGTCTTATTATTCAAACAGCATTTAAGAAGTACCTAGATTAATTAGCAACACGTTCTTATATTCTTAGATTAATTAGCAACAAATTCTTATATCAGTAATTGGATTCAAACAATTCAGGGGTCTCATCCTTACCAATTTTTACATTTTCATTTTTATTTTTTTTATAAAACTAAAAAAAAATGAAACAATAAAAAGTGGTGTCTTACAGTTTGGAGATATTTTTATAACAAAAAATTTATTACACGCAATTATTGTATGATTAATGTCTTTTAATAAAATATAACAAATAAGTGTATTCTTTAGCAAGTATATAGTTTTAGAATTTAACATTGCATGATTATTTTTTAAAATAATTTACATGTGTGACAATCTTATTTCATTAAAAATTTGATAAAAAAGACATAAAAAATTACATTTATAATTTTATATGTTTTTACATGAATTTGTTTTTAAGAAAATATGGTAGAATTAAAAATAATACAGCATATGTTGGCAAACAAAAAATAATAATACAGCGTATAGGGTTTTATACTTTAATTTTTTCCTCTTTTTTCTCCTTCAATACCATTGCCAATAGCTATACCTATACATAACACCTACCCTTTATTCAATTTCTTTTGTTTCATTTTTTTTAGCAACAATTATACATTTTCAAATATATTTTTAGAAAAATATAAATATTTATCGATATCTTTTTTTTTTAACCAAAATATTTATAGATATCAAACAAGTTTAGGTAGATTTAAAAGACTTTCAGATTTATATAATTTTCTTTAAAGTATTTAAAGTCCTATGCAAGGTGGCATTTTCAGATCTGATATGGGATCTATATATATTTAGTAGCGGATATTCTTCATATCCTTTGCTCATTGTATTTTAAAAAAGCATTTAATTTCCGGTAAGAAAAGAAAAGGAAAGAAAAAAGCATTTAATCCTTTGTGCATAAAATATAGGTGCATTCGTTACCAAGCATTAATTATTTATGGACCATTTTAATCTTTATTAATACTCTCTCTCACTCCCATATCCATTGTCCTTTGAGATTGAGCTTTGAAATTTTATTTGCAATGAAATAAATTATTACTCACCTATTTCAAAATATAAGAAATAAATAACTAAATTATTACAAATAAAAAATAGAAATATTTTAAATATATTACAAAATTTTTTTCTACAAATATCCTCATTTAATAACAATATTCTTATTTAATTCTCATTTATTTCATGTCTCATAATAATATATCTACTTTAATTAATAGTAAAATTGAAAAAAAAACACATTAATTTATCATATAAACATTATTTGTCTCTTATATTTTTTAACAAAACATACATAAAAATATTTTCTACATTTTGGAATGAATGGAGTATAAAAAAGACTAAGTTACACTAGATAAGAGATATTAAAAAAAGGATTAATAAATGGGTTATAGCTGGAAAAAAATTAGTTTGCTTTGAATTTGTAAAAGAAAAATAGTTTTGAAATAAAATAAAAAAATTTAAAACAATAATATAAAAGGGATGAGGGAGTAAAAATAATAGTCGGTGAAACAAGCATTTGCCTGGAAAATAAAACAAAATAGATAAAAGAATTTTAGATAAATATCATTAGATTTGGCTATAATTTTAGCCAAATATATATATATATATATATAAAATAATGATATTTAACAGTAACTTAATTTTTGTGTATAATTATTGATTTTAAATGATAGATATTTTGAAAAACATATAGTAATACTTTAAAAATTTTATAAGTTTTCCTGAGTTATTCAATTTATGCATTAGAAAAGGTATAATTAGGATTATATCTTTAATTGCACCAAATAATAAATATATCTGAATAAATGTATTTGAATAAATATATTCTTTTGATAAACTTTGAATAAATACTATATTTTAGTACTTTTTTTGGCCGAAATACTATTGTAATATAAATTGTGGTAAAAAAAAAATTGTACTATAAATGCGCGCTGCTTGAAATGGGTTGCACTCTTCATAGTTACAGTGCTTTTTATTCTTTTAATGCTCTTTTGATTCCTTAATATAAAAGATATTTAAATAATTTATCTTGTTTCAAAATATATAAGGGATAAATAAGAATTATTTGATATATTTAATATTTTTTTTAGAAAAATACCCTTAATCATTCTTATTAATTACATAATAAAAGTTATCAATATTAAATAATTCTTTTTAAACTATTTTGTATTTTTTAAAATTTTAATAATTTAAATTACTTTTTTTAGTATGTATAATTTAGTTATTTGTTTTTTGTATTAAGCAACAGAGATTGCATCAATAAGTTATAATTTAGTATTTTTATACTGAAAGTTACAAGAAAAAGACTTGTCATTTCTTCGATATATATTTCGTTATTGAAACAATAATTGTGATGAGAACATAGTTAATATTTTAACTATAATTTAAATTCAAAATTTATTACAGTGTATAATTTGAAAACTTGATATGTTTCTTTCAGACTTAATAAAAATAATGTAATACGACTAATAAATCTTATTTTTTTAAATACTCATAAAAGTGATATGGTTATTCTTATAGAATCTTTGTTGATTCCTTATTATTATCCCATATATTAACATTACATCACTTATTATCAAATGAAAAAGATATTTGTTAGCATTTGGTAAAAAAGAAAAAGAAAAATATTCGTTAGTATTTTTAAATTATATATGTTGAACATATGTTTATTCTGAAAATCAAGAACATTAAGTAAAAAAAATGCATCATTTTCTTAATTTAAGTGTTCTACATATGAACACTTTTAATAATAATACATATAAATAACTTAATTATAGGTAAAAATAAAAATTAAATTATAAAATAAGTAAATTTTATTTTTTTGGCTCGTTACAATGAATGTTAACGATTTTATACTATATACAGGAAGAAAGCTTAATTAGTCTTCCCTCTTAAATCTCTAAACTTGAGTAGGTATATCTTTGGGAAAAAAAACTTTAGTATGTATTGTATCTTTATATGAAATTCAGAATGAGTTACACTATTTACGATTTAGTTTTTTTACGGTTAATATTACTTTTTTGTGAGTTATTTGATGATGATATCTTGATTACACATTAATTATCATAGTAAAGCACATCATTACTATGACAATATACTTCTTCCGGTCATATATATAGGATCTTTTGTCTTGATCCTAAATATAAGACTCTTTACAATATATGAGGTAGTATTTATTATATATTTCTAAAAAAATATTCCTATTTAATGTATAAAAAAAAAAGAGAAAGAGATTAAATAAATGTAGTTTTGGAAAAATATTAGGATTTTCGAAGAAATCAAGATAGTTAATTATTTTTAATTTCAATTCTTAATCCGCGTGATTATGTTAAAAGAGTCTTATATTAAGAAATAGAGAGACTAACTATTAAACATTTTATGGTCATCTAGGCTTCATGATTATTCATGGCATTTGTGAGTTTAAGAAATTCATGGTCATTTATTTTTAAGACTCCTAGTTAAATATGAGACAAGGTATCATAGAATCCGAGGTTATAAGCACTGGCATAACTTCTTCTTTTCCCCCAAAAGTTTGGCCAGATTGGCTCATATTTTCTTTGGTGAAAAAGTGGCACATATTTTAATTATACATATTGTATATATTTATCTTTTTCAATCTCATAGTTTAAAACTTTAAATATTTATTTTGATTAAATATTTTTATAATTTTACTTTTATATAATAACAAATTAAAAAATGAAAAAAAGTAATTCAATTAATCACGATAAATATTCAACTTTATTTATTCATAACTATTGACTACAACCTTTCGTATGATAATTTGGCACTGCACTTTTTTTTTAAGAACAATTAGTCAAAATTTCAAATACCAATACATTTGCATAAACTCGTATAAGATGATTTGGCAAAGTATATATATACAAGTTTTTATAGCATCGTTTTTATAAACTCATCTAAAAAGTGGTTTGAAAAAAAAAACAATAAAATCTTGAAGCAAAGCCACATAATCCATCAAGCATAAGACTTTTGCACTATCATATGAAAAAATGAAAAATTTACAGCAAGAAAGTCAATATTTTACGTTTCTACTACCTTTTCTATTGGTTGACCTTCTTATATTTTTAGCCCAACAATTTCTTAAATATCTCATTCTGACGTCGGCCTACAATTGTTATGTATGTGCATGTTTTACACTTGGCCTCTACAACCAATAATTTTTCTACCGATCAATTAAAAAATTGTATTTTTTATATAAATAAAACGCCATAACTCTCTTCTCAGTTCAGGAAATGAGGAATTTCAGTCAAAATCATTTATTTTCAATCCATTTTCTTCCGTTTTTCATTTTTTTCTTCTCAAACTTCATTTGAGTGTCCGTCCGGTCCACAGGGATGGCTAAACGCCTTCACTTCTCAGTGTCTTTGTAGCTAAAACTGATCACAAAGGAAGGCCGATTAGGAAGAGGGGGGAGAGAGAGAGAGAGAGAGGCATAAGGGGAGGAAGGAAGGGAGAAATTCCAAACGAAGACGGGGGATTACTTGAGGAAAAAGAGAGCCGTTGAGGCCCGGAAGAAGGCAGAGCGAAAGCTGTTCCGACCCTTTGGAATTCATCTCATGGTTCGTCTTACTGAAGCTTGGATCATTACGACTGTTTCAGAAGTCTGTGAAATTGGCTATCTTTTCAATGTGAATGTGAAAAGACCCGTTTCTGTTTTCGAGTCATCGGCACTTTTTGATCGTTTGGTTATTGTTTTTTGACTTTTGAAATGATCAGTCAGTGTGATGCTTTCTGTGGTTTGTTCTCTTCCTTTCTTTATCTATTTTGATCTTTTTGTGCGCGGATATAGATTGTGCTAGATGGCCGGCGAAATCTAAATATGGGAAATCTGTTTGCTAATTTAGCTGTTCTTGTGCATTCTTGTTATGTCAAACCCATTCCTAAATATGGGGGGGAGTTCTCTGGCAAAGGATACGCAATTCTTTCTTTGATAAAATTTAGGCAGAAGATTTGCGGTATAGTCCAAATCCATTTGTGGATTTCATATTAACGGTTCAAATGCTATAGTCTCTTAAGTTTGATTGTTTTGTTATTTCTCCCCCTTCTTTATCTTTATAATTTTTAGAATTTCCGAAATGGCCTTTGTTTAATTTATTGGATGAAATGAAAAGGTCAGGTTAGTGAGGTTTCGGTTAAATTAGATGGACACCTATCTTTTGACTGGTAGATGGATATCAACACATTTTGGGAGAATCCAAGTTGGGGATTCTCCATTCCTGCATATTTTTCGTGTGAGTGGAATTTTATTCTTTCTTCTCTTCTGCACGTCTTTCAATTCTCTCAAATTCATTGATTGATGATCAAGAAATGAGGAGGATGGATGCCTTATTGCATGCACCCTGCAAAATATCAATAAACTGCCATCCGCAATTTAGTGGAATAATGGCCTTCAAGGTCATTTGTTCTTCCTGAAATGTGCTTGATTTTGGATGATATTTGTGCAGCTTGAGGTTCAAATATTTTGGGTTTTTTACCATTTATTATGTTAGAACTGGGAAGGTGTATTCGAAGATTGCATAAATCAGGTATCACGTTTATTAGGAAAATTACTACATGACTGGAGATTTTCTATAAAGCTGGTTAATGGTATTTCAGTTCTTTTCTGTGTAAGCACGATGATTTTACTTTTGTGGTTTCCATTCACACTCTACTCTATTTGAACTGCTGTGTTAGCTGACTACATAAACAAGTTGATATAGTATTATTTCTTCTGTGATTTTCAATATTGACATTCCCATCTGATTTCCATGAACTGTTTTGGAGTTTCTATTATGTATTTTACCTATTGTCTTTATGATAATTCTTAACTTCTTGTATTCATTCTGATTCGACTACCAGTGTTGCATTTTTTCCTTGGGTTAATGTATGCTTCTTTGCACGGCCAGTTCATTATGTTTAAGCAAATTGGCAAATGTTGTCCATCCTGATGTATAAAAATGTTATCAGTTCTTCATGGTATCAGCCTTGAAATGATTTGTTAGCAAGTATCAAGGGGGAAAATCAGTTGTACCAATTTACATCTTAGGATAGGTATGCCAGATTGCATTTTTGGTATTACCTTCAGCTGCTGCAACCTTTTGCAGAACTTTTCCCATCTTTCCCTCTCTGCTGCATTCCAACTTAAAGATTTTATGAAGCTCCACCCGTCCCAATGACTACTTTAATTTAGTCAACTATTATGTCGAAGTCCATTATCTTTTCTTTATTAGTATTACAGTGATGTTATTTTGGAGTCAAAACCAAAGTATTGTCACATACTTGAAGTTGAAGGATTGATCTAGTGCAGCAAGTCTTCCATGTGTAGTTCGTATGGTGGTGTATTCTGATAACTTGGTACTCAAAGCAGATATACAGGTTAAAGTTGGATAATGAATGTGTTTTTCCATGATAGGTAAGGTTATAATTCATGATTTAGAAAATCTGTATCTTCATCTTTCATAAAGTGATGCAAAGCTTCAACCAAGCTTTGACAGGGTGTACATATCCTTGCTTTTTCATGCCATTGCCATCTTCTATTTTTCCCTTATGGTTTGTAGGGCCATTGTACTACTAGGGTAGTATATTATGTTTTAAGTTGCAGAGCCAGTGAATGCTCTAGCAAGAAGATTGGGAATATACTGTTGACATGAGAAAAGTAGAAGATAGTTAAATGATGAAAATAAAAGTGAAAACTTTGTGATTCTGACATTGTTTCAGTTTCAGGGGTTGTACTACGTGTTAGATTGTCTCACTTGTTCAGTAGTCACTAAGTCCGACAATGGACAGATACTTCTTTTTTGAAATTATGGCATTGCATGTATATGCAATCAATATCCTATCATGTGCAATTTCAGTTCTTGAAATCTGAACTCCTGTGCTTGGTGTTCTGTAAACATGAAGATGAAACTGAGGCTATATGGCAAATATGCAATATTTTTCTGCTGCATTGATGTAATGGCTTTTCTTTGACTAATATTTGAGCTTCCTATCATTAATGTCAAGCCTTTGGCTTTTTCTTGGTCAATGCCTTTGATTTTCCCCCATAAGTGTGTTATATTTTTGCTCTGATTTTGATTCTGGCTTGAAAGTTTCCATAGTGACTGTTCATAGATTTGCTTGATCCTTACTTTACTTTTAGTTCATAGGTTTGCTTGTGCTGCTGATATTTGCAGGAAAGGAAGATGCATTGTGTCCTTCAAGACATAAGCACTGAAAGTCCAGAAGTTTTAACACCAGGAAAGGATTCGTTAAGGAATCAAGAACAGCAAGTGATACCTACAACATCTTTGAAGGTCACAAAACTTGGATGCAGTTACTTTTGGCATGTGTTTTTGACTTTTCTAGGTGGGCAATTATTCCTTACCACTTTCTAATGATGTCTTCTCTTTCTTCAGGATTGTGAAGAATCTGCTCTTTCAGGAAGGAACTCCGATAGCAGGTAAAATCTTCTCCTTACCAATCATATCTCATTCACTTTTTGTGTTATGGATCTGTCATTAATTCATTTCATTTCTTGATAGTAGTGGAGGGATGAATTTCACATCTATCCTTTTGTCCTGAAGTGAAACTTCATTAGAAATATATTTCTCATTATAGAATGCCATTATAGTTTTCATGATAGAAATTCTATGCAAAGAACACAACACAGTTGGGAGTGAAAAATGGTCTACATTTCTATTGTCAATATTTATCCCCATGTTTTAAAGTTGCTGCTTTTTCAGAATAAGTTCTTAAACTTCTTATCCTTGTTCTTCTTGCTATTATTTTTTTATTATTCTAATATTAACATTCATTACTTATTTAATTACGAGAAAAAGGATTTGAAGTACTTCCAAGTTCCAACAGGTTGTTTGATGTTTCTATGTAGTGCCATTGCTGAGATTCCTTTTAGATGGTCGTGAGTTAAAAGAACTCATGGAATAGGAGCACAACACTTTTTTGATGAATAACTAATGCTATTTGTTAATTTTAATAGACAATATTGAAGATTTTATATTTGCTAGTGGTTGATTTTTGTTTCTTATATGCATAACCATTATCATAAAGCGTCTCATACTTTTGATTCTTTAAATATAATGTAGACATGTAGGAGTGACTGCTTTTAAGTTCTGCTAATTGTTTGTCAGGTGTCCCATCCTTGCATTCCTCGCTTTTGAGCCTGATGGAAACTTGAAAATTGTTGCATTACCAGTGTGGTGTCTCAGTCATATTAACTTAGCATCTGGAGTAATTATGGATGGCCTGCAACTTGTTCTCCCTACACCTTTTAATTGGTTGAAAATTGATCAACACAAGGGTTTAAAAGGAACTGTGCCTGACCATGCTTATTCACTGAAATCATTTATGGGAAGAAGCAATGCTGGATCAAATGTATACCGTCGATGTCAAAATAAGATTGCTAATAGAGCTTCTAAACTGAATGAAATCTCTGGGAATTCTTGTTCCCATCCCCTGATCTCCAGTAACTCCTCTGATGTGTTTGCTGATAGTTCTGCTGTAGTTAATTCATCTGATACCTTAATGAGTAATTCCAAAGCAGACAAATCTGTGAAGAAAAATTCCAGAAAAAAGGCAAAGAAGAAAGGTAGACAGAGCAAGAAACAATTGAGTGATTGTAGCTCAACTGAACCGGAAGTTCATCCTAAGGTATATGGCCATGTAAATTTGACTTCTGAAATTTGTGGCGACAATAATGTGGATGATGGGAACATGCTGGTATCTTACACAACTAGACCAGAATTTTCATCTAATGATAAACTAATAGCAAATGATTCTGAAAGGAATGGAATGGATGACAGAATCAATCTTAATGAATCACCAGAAAGTTGCACCTCTAGCATTGATGCTGTGGAGATGCCAGAGGCTACCACAACTGTGGTTCAGAAATCTACTGGAGAATCTGCTATGTGTAACTCAAAGAATCAGCTTCATAAGAAAGGCTCTGAATTTGCAGTTATTAATGGAAAGACAAATGACATGCAACAGAATCACACTGCCTTGGATCGTGAAGGTTTGTCTGATATGCAAGACTCTTTGGTGTTGGATTTAGTTTCTGTTGCTTCAAACAGTGATGAAAGTACCACTTCTGGAGTTGTTGAAAAACAATCTAACAAGTTAAGTTGCAGAATTGATTGTTCGGAACTACCAGTTTCAAAGTCAGAAGACGAGAATATTATAAGCCAAAGCTTATTAGATGGTGGTTGTAATGACTTTGACCATAATGAGGGAAATAGGCACAGTGCTCAGAACTGCAGCATTAGCGATAAGAGAGTTAAGCAAAAGAAAACATCCCAGGGTTCCAGTGTCAACAAAATTGGTCTTGGGAATTTCCATGGCCGTACAGGGAAAGAAAACAGCCATTCCGTCTGGCAAAAGGTTCAGAAGAATAGTTCTGATGAATACAATGGTGATTCAAAGAAAGTAAATGCAACTTTGTCACCGTGTGATTCCACTTTGAAAAGGGCTCCTTCTGTTAACAGGAGCCACAAGTCTGATTGCGCAAATTGTCTATCTAAAACAGATGATAAGAAACTCTTGAAAAACAAAGTTAGTAAGAAATTAAAAGGGAAAATGGATTCAGATTCAAAAAAAGCATACTGCAGTTATTCAAGGAAGGGATCCCATTTGAACAGGTCCATCTTGAATGATAATGCAAATAGTGTTCAATCGAATGAAATGTTACATGTCTCATCTCAGGAAAATAGTCAAGAAGTATCAAGCAGTGTCTCTGGATCTCAATCTCATTTCAATTCTCCAAAGGTTGAGTTTGAAACCAATGGAATTCAACAGAGAACATCTGAATCAGTTCATAATGCACAAGTTCATCTGGAGAATTCAGATCTACCAAAGGATGTCTTGCATAACATTTCAACCGTGAAGAACCAAAATACAGAAAAGATGGATAGCTCATCGTTAATACCATATGATGACACCAATCATTCTAGTATGTCTGAGGAGCAGTCTCCAATTCATTCCCATCTTTCAGGTCATGAGGTTGGCCAAACAGAGAGAGAAGTTTCTTCTGCGGTTTACAATGTCCCAAACAACAGTTCTGGATCTATCCTCCAGAAATGGATACCAATTGGGAAAAAGGATACAGGGTTGGCCATATCTGGGTCTGACACTTCATCCCCGGAGTATTCTGATGAACCATCGCATGAGGATTCTACATTGGAAAGTGATGCTGAACAAAAAGAAGTCTACTTTTCAGAAAAGCAGGTTTCTCTATTAGATGAAAGCAATGCTGAACTGAAAGTGGTCTCCTTTTCGGAAAAGCAGGTTTCTTTATTAAATGAAAGTGGAACATGCGTGGATCAGATTTCCAATAGTTTTTCTCGTCTAGATAAGGATGAGAATAAAGAATTGGGAAATCAGATAGCATCTAATCTATCAGAGCACCAGGACAAGCAAGTAGTTGCCAATCATTTAATCTATGAATGTGAGTCTCATGGAACATCAGAAAATTATTCATTCAGAATTTCTCAAGCCATAAATGATGTCTGTAGGGTACAACTAGCTTGTGAAACTGTACACATGGCCACTGGTGGCCCAATTGCAGAGTTTGAAAGACTAATTCATAATTGTGGTCCTTTTATTTGTCAATCTTCCCGTTCACTCAGTTGTTTAACCTGCTCACAAGACAATGCTAATGATGACCTGCTGTGCAGACATGTGACACCTGACCTAACTTTGGGATGCCTGTGGCAGTGGTATGAGAAACATGGGAGCTATGGGTTAGAGATAAGAGCTCAGGATTATACTTCAAGGAGACCAGGTGGTGGTCATCTTCCATTCCGTGCTTATTTTGTTCCTTCTTTATCAGCAGTTCAGCTATTTAAAGGCCACAAAATTCAATGTATACATAACAGAGACAATGTTCGGGATTGTAATATTTCAGAGGCTTGTAAAATCAGGGACATGTCTGAACACTCATCTGCTAGTCAGCATCCTATTTTTTCTGAACTCTTTCCTCAGCCTTGCAGTGAGGATGTGAACATTTCAGTTCCCAAAAGTCAGACGAGTTGTTCTGAACTATCTTCATCTGCTACAGATAATGGCTCTGGTCCATCTATTAACTCAACATGTTGTGGTGATTTAGAGCTTCTTTTTGAATATTTTGAATCTGAACAACCTCAGCAACGGCAGCCTCTATATGAGAAGTAAGAATATTTATCTCGTTTGGTCTGTCATTAGGACACCAAGGTCTTCTCTCCCTTGGAATAGGCAATTCTAACCATCTTGATTGTTCTATGACTAGTAATAAATATTTTTTTGATAGAAAACTGATTATAATCATGATTTACCTTATACAAGAAGGGTATTTCGGGCTGTTCCATTTCCTTTATTTGAACCTGTGCTACTTTTAGATGCTAGTTCCATGTCCTACTCCTAACACATAAACGTTGGATGGAATATATAATTTGAGTTGTACTATGCATCAGTATAAACCATGCTAAAAGTCACTTTCAAGGTGCACAATCAACATTATTTGATATTTTATGGGGTGAAAAATATGGCCAGGATGGAAAGTTGCATAAAGGAGAAATCATACTCAATGGAAAAATAAAATCGTCTCAGTCATTTTGCTTCTTTTAAAGGAGAAATCCTGCTCAAGATATTTTTGTTTTTGGCTCAAAAGTCTTGCTTCTTGATATTTAATATGGGGGCTAGTGATTTGCTATGGCACGAATATAGACTCAAATATGTGCTTAGATCCTATCATTTAGTGGTACTTTGTGTAATTAATTATGTGCATTTGAAAAATAATGTGTATGATTACATGAATAATTTTTTTCTGCAAATCCCCTCAGCTTCAATTTGATCCTGATCTTCTCCTTGTAGGATACAGGAGCTGTTTAGTGGTTACGCATCATCGCAGTCTCAAGTGTACGGGGATCCTACTGTACTGGACTCAGTAAACTTGCAAGATCTTCACCCTTGTTCCTGGTTAGTGGTTTGTATGAATATTACTTCTTTCAATTGATAGAAAGTATTCACTGTATCTGCTACAAGACGAGATCACCAGAATCAAGCATTAAGCACTGTAATTATTTAATGAAAGTAAAATTTTGTAACATTTTAGAACACTTGATGTGCAGGTACTCTGTGGCATGGTATCCTATATACCGCATACCATATGGCAACTTCCGTGCAGCTTTTTTGACTTACCATTCACTTGGACATTTGGTTCATAGAAGTATAAAGACTGATTCACCTACTGTAGATTCTTGCATAGTTTCTCCAGTTGTGGGTCTTCAAAGTTATAATGCCCAGGTACTAATTATGTTGCTTCAATTGCTTCCTGGAATTTACTTGAATATGCTTTTCGTTTGAATACTGCCTGGGATGTTTTGATAAGGATGAAAACCTTTTAGGTGGTTCTTATTGATGCCAAAATTTCTCGAAGTTTTTAATTATATGTATTGGCACCCTCAAAAACAGAATAAATGAAATGCAAACTCATAAAGATGTAGTTTTGTCTCTGCTCTCTACTAATGGAGAAAATATGCTTATGGTAGATTTTTAAAACTATAGTTGCTTGATATAAGAAACAATGATAGGAGAAGCTATGGCATTTTGTACTGATACTTATGAGAGGGAAAGACTTCCTCCTATTTGTATGTATTTATTGTGATACATTTATTGTATGTACGATGCGTGTAACATTTGCCAACATCTTTATCGTTGATTCTTTTGTTTAAAACGTTCCAAAATGATTCAAGAGCTTATAGAGAATCTCACTGATATGAATGGAGATGGATTGACGATTAGTTTAAATTGAAAATTATAATTTTGATTTATATAATAATTTTATTGATAACTTGCTATGAATATCTTCTTTTTATATTTAAAATGTTTGTTTAAGGCTCATTTTTCTTTCATATTGTTTGATTTTCATGTGTTAATTTATTAAATATATCCATACATATATATTTTATTTGTATCTTAAAATTTTAAAAATTGTAGTATCTCGTATTTTGTCATATCACTTCTTAGCATTGGGGTGAACAAGTTGCAACTCGTGAGAATTATACTAATTCTGCATGCCAGCACAAAAACTTCTCTTCATTCTATCTTCATTCGAAATGTGGTTGTTCTAGTGCTTCATGAAACTTTTTATCAGGGTATGACATGACACTTTCTACAGTTATTTGGTGTTTCATTGGCTTAATGTATACACTTGATATAATATGAACAGGGTGAATGCTGGTTCCAGTTGAGTCGGTCTGCACAGGCAGCGGGGAAGCTGGGCTTAAACCCTTATGTACTTCTTAAAGAGCGATTGCGTACTCTTGAAGAAACTGCATCGCTGATGTCAAGATCTGCTGTCAATAAGGGCGATTCAATCTGTACAAGTAGACATCCTGATTATGAATTTTTCCTCTCTAGGCGACGCTAGTGAGATCTCATAGTTTTTCACATCATAGTTGATCCAACAGTCCAAGTAGACGCAAAGCGAATAATTTTGGCTGCGTTCAAATAGTATCTAATCTCAAGTAGGCACTAGAAGTGGTTGATCAAATTGCATCCATGGCTGAATAATTCATTTGTACATAGGTTTCCCTTTTTGCTCTTATTTTCTTTGATACTGACATACTGTTCTAGTTCTTCCTCCTCTTGTAGTGCTGATGTTGATAGAAATTAGCAGTTTTACTGGAAATTTTTCTATACTTCAGTTCTATGTTCGTATTTCTTGCCCGCCAAGCTTAATGTCAAAGCATTCTGAAAGTGGGAAATTTTGTGGAGGCGTTGTGTTTTATCTGAAATCGAACTATAATAATATTGGGTTAAATAACTCTTGTGTATGAGGCCACAAGCACTACTCTTGTACAATATAATCTTTAAATTGTGTTATAAATAAGAGGACTTTTATATAACTTATTTCTTGAATCTTTTTTAATAACTCATCCTTTTATACTGTAGTGTAGTGTAATCAATAATTAATCTATACATAAATTAATACATGCATAAAACTGAAACAAGTGAATATCGTAATACATTCAAAATATAAATGGTGGAATTTTTGCTCTGTACAGAATCTAATTCTAAGATAAATTATATTGTTAATAAAATATAAATTAGGTGACTTAGTATTAATTTTATAAATATAAATATATATTAGAAATGAGCCACACGCTATTTATAAACTACATTATTTATAGCAATGCAGTTATAGGCTATTGGCATGAAACTCATCCTCTTTGGTAAAAAGTGAAAAGTCATGGGTTCCATTCATTTTCTTTAAAAGAGAGTAAAATACACTAACTTTCTTTGCATTTTGTTTTAATTATAGAGACTCCTATATTTTAAAAACCTGTGTAGACATTCTTTAAATTAAAATGTTACTTTACACAAATTTTCCTCCCTTCATTTTTAAGATTCCATTTCTATCTATTCAAGTGTTAAAAAACTGTTAACTCACCAAAATTAATTTTATTTGGGTCAAAATACCCCTATTAATTATAAATAATTTACTAGTTTTTTAAATAAATTTTTTGTCTAGAGAAGTTTTTTTTATAACACTTATATTTTTAACTTTATTGTGGCATTATAAAATATTTGATTTTGATGATATATTACAAGATTAATTAATTTTAAATTTTTAAAAACATTTATTTAAACCTTTTCTTTGGAATAGCAATGGAGAGAGGCCCAGGGTTATCTTGTGATTATTCTATTTAAACTAATCCCATGAGCGTCTTGCTCTGCTAATATAGCCTTACCTTGCTAGGACATTGATTACTTATATGCAATGTAAAAAAAAGGGACAAGATTTGGGACGAGATTTGTTGGTTGGACTAGTTCAACCAGGAACTGATGCTCGGTTTGGTTCAGTCACTAATAAAAATGGAGCTTTTCAAAATTGGTACTAACTAGTTAAGAACTGATTTAAAATTAGTATAAAATTGGTTTGAATCGGTTTAGGTTTTTTTTCTAAATATTTTTTTATTTTTAAAATAAAATAACATTATTTTTAGTACTAAGTAGCATTATTTTTTACATAATTTTTTTATATTATAATATTATATAAGTATTATTATAATACATAATTATTAATAATAATAAATTTATTTAATAAATAATATGAAAATAAAATATCAAATAACTATTTTAAATTCAAAATATAATTATAAATGAATATTAACTTATTTAGATTTTAATATTAGATTATAAAATTTATTAATAATATTTTTAATTTTTTATATAATATATAAAATTAAAAAATTATTAAATTTATTTTTATCCTAAATTAAATATTAATATTATAATCATAAATAAATATATTTTTTATTTTTTATTTATATTATTTAAAATATATCAATTTATTCATAATCTCAATCTAACTATTAAATTATGGACCATCACCTTAGTCAGTTTGAATTTTAATATCTCACTTATTTGCAACCCTTCTAGCAGCAATGTGCAAGGGTGGACCCACGTTATCCATTATGGGTTGCTGTCCCTACTAATTTTCTTTTCACTTATTACTACTGTATATATTATGTAACTTTTATTAAATGCCCCCAATGTTTTCATGTATTACCTTAATGCCATTGAATTTTTTCTTCTCCTCTTTGTGTTTTGCTGCTTCATCATGATGTCATTTGAATTAAAGTAAAAAATGTCGACCTTTTGTGTTGTCGCTTCGCAGGGGAGGACGCAGAGTAACAACAATGGGGGGCAAATTTTCCTTACTAATATGTTTATATATGATTCCTATCGTTTATTTTAATACTTATTATTAATTACTTTTACAATAAATTTATAATATTAGATAAAAGTATTAAGATAGCAAATCATGCATAACTATATATAAATTAAAGAAATAAAAAAATTAGAAGTGAATTTTTTAAAAAATTACAAAAAAAATACACTTAGATAAGTATTTTCATAAATTAATTTAATATCTATTTTATTTCTATTTTAATATATCAATAAAATTACACATAATATGCATATATTTACACAATACCTTCAATAATACTTGTTTGTATACACAGGAAGTGGTGATTTATTGGCAATATTTATATATATATATATATATAAAGGGCTACAGTTATGATCTTGGCAGAGAGCTGACCGGATTTATTAGCTATATATAATATAATAATATAGAAAGGATAAAAGTTAGGCCTTGTACACACGAAAGATATTTCATAAAAAGGAGAATGAGAAAAAAATTTCTATGAAATTTATTTGGTACACATTATTCAAATTTTTTATAATTATAAAATAATTATTTTATGGAACTCTTTTCTCATTTTCTTTCTTCTTTTTTATTTCTCTTAAAATAACTTCTTCCTACCAAATATAGCAAAAGAGTTGGAGGTCCCCTCCCCTGTCGCTTCCTCTTCGTTCTTCTTCTTTTAGCTCTTGGACCGTTGAAACTTGGGGTCATTGCTCACTTGCTTAACGTTAGTTATGGGTTGGTTTTTAGCTGGTTAAAAATAAATTTTGATAGAATTAATTTTATAATGTTGTTATGATAAAAATTAGTTTTAAACTAACGTGTTTATATTTGAATAATTTATTTAAAAATTAGTTTTAATAAAACTTATAATTTTTCTTTAAATTGAATTTAAACTCTATCCCATGATTAATTTAATTTACTTGAACTAAAATTTAATTTATATTTATTTAATTGAGAACATAATATATCTGATATAACATTTTCTTACAGGTCATGATCTATAAAAATTAAAATTTTGAAGAAACATTTTAGTCAATAGATAGAATAAATTTTATGAAAATTTTATTTTCCTAATTTTTCTATTTTTTTCATTTTTGTTGGTCCATTTTTATCTAACTTTAAAATAAATACAAATCAAAATAAAGAAGCAGAATCGAAAACCAGCTCCCCTTCTGCTTATCCATCAACCACGTTTTAGCTTAAAAATTATTTTCCAACGGATCTAAAAAATGAAACCAAACATCATATATTACTATTAAAATCACGTTTTTACCCAAAACTTGATTTTAGTAGTAGTACCAAACAGGCCATTAGTCACACTCAGACACGAGACACTTCAACCTTCTTCATCCAGGACGACCTCATGCTTCTGCCTTTTTGTGTAAACTAAATTCTGTGGTTAACATTGGCACCATCAGTCACCGTACTACTGTCCGTCTCCGTCATTAGTCTGTGCAAGGGGGTCGGGAGCTTCATCATCTTTAGGTGCTTCGATGAAGCAGCAGTTCGTGGAGCTGGGGAAACGAGATACGGGATTAGGGATTTGAGTTAGTGGAGGGTAAATTAGTAAATATAAATTATTTTAATATATAAGTTTTATTGATAAATATAAATACAAATTTTATTAATAACCTGTCTGCCACCAACCCAATATTAGCAATGGGAGTGCAGCATCAAGATTCTGCATTCCAACATCCAATCTGCAAAATGATTGCCCTCTCTGCACATCTTCAGTACAATGATTGGAGACTTTCCAAAGTTTTGAGCTTTTAGGTCCACAAACTGCCATCAGAGTTACGGCAAAAAAAAAAAAAGCCATTGGCAAGCAAATTTTCATTATCACCATCTCATCAAAGTATGATTTATCGTGACGATGAAGGAATTTGTTCTTAAAAAATCGATGTAATTTCTTAATCTTGTTTAACGTTTTTGTTTTCCAAAACATTTGTCAATATTAATAATCGTGTTGTTAATATAAAGTAAGTATTGAATCTATAAATAATATCAAATGAGAATAGGAAAGTTCCCTATATCTTAAAGTGATGAACAAGAAGTTCTAATGATTAAAACTTTATACTAACCTGTTAGAGACTCGTTCTTATATATAGTAAAATTAACAGAGATATCAAAAGTTTTATTAGAGAAATATAGGGAAAAAAAAACCAAATGAATACTTCTCATGTACTTATCTCATTATATACATGATATAAACCGTAAAAATCATTCTAAAAGTTATTAACTACAATACAAATAACTTAATTATTGTAATATTTATGTTACTCCCCCGATCTCAAATATAATGGAGGAATAACTAATTCACACAAATAAAGAATGATAGTTAAAAATATTAAATCCTCTTAAATATTTCTTAAATTGAAAAAAATTTCTAAAATATCTCTAAATTAATGTATACACCACTAAATTTCTCTTTCATAGAAAAATGTTAACCCATATTTAACAAGAGGGTATAATTGGAAAAAAATAAATGCATGAGACCAACCATATTTTTTACTTATATTTTGGTATAAAAAATACTCATATTTGTGTCTTATATTTAGAACTAGAGGTAATATTAAATTAAATAATATTGTGAGAGTTATGAGTATTCAAATAATATCATACTTCTTCGAGAATTTCCATGTAATATTGTTTATTAGGAATAATATTATTATCATTTTTATAGAAGTTACTGTAATATCTGCAACACTATTCAGTTTTTTCCCTTTGTCCAAATTTGATGTGAAACTGATAATTGAAGGGCCCTAGAGATTGGCCCCAAAAATGAGAATACACTTTGATTCTTGAAGTCGGCGAGATATCAATGATTGCAATAAAATTAATGGTTGATATCTTGAAAATTTGCGAATTAGTGGATATTATTTTTTTTTATCAGCAGTTAATCACTCAGACTTTTGGCAAAAAATTAAAAAAAAAATCACTTAGACAACAATAGAGTTAACGCTTTTCACTCTCGTAATTGAACAAAAAACGCATTTCCCCGTGTTCGACGAAGCACATAAATTAGTTACTACGAAACCATTTTGCTAATGGCAATAAATTAATAATTAAAAAATAAATATAATATTAAAAAAATAGTGAAAGATATCACCATAGTCCATAATATCGTAATCATACCATCCAATAGTTTAATGGTAAGTTCCTTCGAGAGTGTAGAAAAGTATTTCATTGAATAGTCGCTGATACTGAATCTGATGATCTAAGCCAAATGTTCTTGTCTGGACTCACAACAGAAGTCGCCGTCAGCTACGGTTTTTCTCACTCCGAAGAAAAAGACAAGGTAACTTTCTGGGCCGAAATGCCAAGGTTTCAACATAGGCCAGAATTCCAAATAATTGAACTAAACGGGCTCTCATTCTGCAATGCAGTCAATTCCACTCTGACAATAGTTTCCGTGTCCTATTAACAGAGCCTTGTGAAGCATCAGTTTCTTATCTCAATCAATCACCCACTAATTCCAAATTACGGATGCTGATATTCTTCAATAAATACTCAATGAGCTGTTCGCAGTATCTTTCAATGCTAACCACACTTCTTAGAAGAGAGAAATGGCTCAGACAGAAGAGACGCAGAATCCCAACCAAAAGGGCATGGAACTAGAAAAAGAAGACCTTTCTGTGGAGAAGGTGTTCCAGAACCAAGAGGTGCCATCATGGAGAAAGCAGTTAACCATAAGGGCCGTTGTGGTGAGCTTTGTGCTAAGCGTACTGTTCTGTTTCATTGTGATGAAACTGAACCTCACCACTGGGATTATACCTTCCCTGAATGTTTCTGCTGGGCTATTGGGTTTCTTTTTTGTGAGCACTTGGACTAAGTTCCTGAACAAGTCAGGTTTGTTAAGGCAGCCTTTTACAAGGCAGGAGAACACTGTCATCCAGACCTGTGTTGTTGCTTCCTCAGGCATAGCCTTCAGCGGTAACAATGTCTTTCACTATGCATCTTCGTACCTAATTTAATCATTCTAATGTGATGACTGACCCTTCACCTCTATGTGATATATAAAGTGACCTTAGAATGCAAAATGAATCGTAAATTTCAAGCTAGGATTTTATTCAGTATTTATTATCATATTCTACAATGAAAACATGGCAAGTGAATATTTTTTACAGTCCAGCATCATATGATTGATTTTGTTCGAAAGTTGTTTTATATGTTCTTTGATATGCCAATATACAAGTGACATAGAAAGTATCAACAGGAGGCTTTGGGAGTTACCTCTTTGGAATGAGTGAACGTATAGCCCAGCAATCTTCAAACAGAACTGATTTCAAGAACCCAGCAATAGGATGGACAATTGGATTTCTCTTTATTGTTAGCTTTCTTGGCCTCTTCTCAGTTGTGCCTCTACGAAAGGTGTGATGCTTGCAGGATCTTTTCTCTGAACTATCCATTAATAATCCAATTAAAATTAAAATAAGAAAACCTCTATATTCAGTTTGCTGCTATATAGTTACTTTAGCGGCATAATGATTCACATCTTTACCACTTCACCTCGAGCATTTTTTTCACCTTTATTATTTGTTGCAGATTATGATCATTGACTTTAAATTGACATATCCAAGTGGCACTGCAACAGCTCATCTTATTAACAGTTTCCACACTCCTCAAGGAGCCAAACTAGCAAAGTAACACACTGTAAAATATATATATATATATATATATATTTGACGGCAGAAAAAGTTAAACATCCAAACTAATTGAATACTTCTTTTCTACGCTTACAGGAAGCAAGTAAAAGTGTTGGGAAAATTCTTCACTTTCAGTTTCTTGTGGGGTTTCTTTCAGTGGTTCTATACTGCTTCTGATCATTGTGGATTTCAAGACTTCCCTTCACTGGGGCTCAAAGCATACAAGTACAAGTACGTTGTCACATCTCCTTCATTGTTAATGACACATTCATCTAATTGGAGATAAAAGTAAAGTTTAGATCAGCTTCATCTTCAAGTACTAGGAGTGCCTATTGCAGCCTTTATTCATATGCAGGTTTTACTTTGATTTCTCTACAATCTATGTTGGAGTGGGAATGATTTGTCCACATATCATAAATATATCACTACTTCTTGGAGGAATTATTTCTTGGGGACTAATGTGGCCTCTCATAGAAAACAAAAAGGGTGACTGGTACCCTGCAAACCTTGATGAAAACAACCTGAAGGGTCTTGAAGGTTACAAGGTAAGTTTCCTGATGTAAAGCATCTTATTTTTGGCATATTATTGAAGTTTAAATGATCACAAAAGTCCCTGGATAAAGTTTGGCTTCACTCATATTAATGGCGTATAAATAGGGCTAACTATTCCAAACTTGGATTCCTCTAAATTAAAAGATCTTGTAAATTACTTGAGTGATTTGAACCATCTAAATATTGTTTAATGATAATAATAATTTAGATTAAAAAATAAGAAGTAAACTAGTGATTTGGGCTACCTAGATCAAATTTGAACAGCTCAAATTGTCCAATTGAACAATTTAGAAGATTCCTCAATTAAGAGGATCCAAGTGCATCCATATCCATGGACAGTCTAACCCCCGAATAGCTCTTGCCACTATCTGTTTACCTGCTATCCATTGTACCTTGAATGCAGATATTTGTAGCCATATCCATGATACTGGGAGATGGCTTTTATAACTTCTTCAAGGTGCTAGGTCATACCCTCTCTGCCATGTATCGACAAATCAGGGACAAACAAAAAGAGAATGTTCTTCCAGTTGCAGATCAGACCTCTCCCTCAAATCCTCATCTATCTTATGATTTCCAGCGCCGCACTCAACTCTTTCTCAAAGATCAAATTCCCACATGGCTTGCAGTTGGAGGCTATGTTTTAATTGCTGCTGTTTCTATAGCCACACTTCCACAGATCTTTCGCCAGCTAAAATGGTACTACATGCTGGTTATCTACTTTCTAGCTCCAGCCTTAGCATTCTGTAATGCTTATGGTTGTGGGCTAACAGATTGGTCTCTTGCATCCAACTACGGAAAGCTTGCCATCTTTACAATTGGAGCATGGGCTGGAGCATCACATGGTGGGGTTCTTGCAGGCCTAGCAGCCTGTGGGGTGATGATGAACATTGTCGCCACAGCCTCTGACCTCACCCAGGATTTCAAGACAGGCTATCTTACCCTGGCCTCACCACGCTCCATGTTTGTGAGCCAAATTATTGGCACAACAATGGGTTGTGTAATTTCTCCTTGTGTCTTTTGGGTCTTTTACAAAGCATTTGATGATCTCGGACAAAAAAAAAGTGAATACCCTGCTCCATATGCTATCTTGTACAGGAACATGGCCATCATAGGGGTAGAGGGCTTCTCATCTCTACCAAAGAACTGCCTCCTGCTGTGTTATGTATTCTTCGGCTCTGCCATTCTGATAAATTTGATTAAAGACTTAATGGGTAAGAGAGGGTGGTTCATACCATTTCCAATGGCAATGGCTATACCTTTCTATTTAGGGCCATACTTTGCCATTGACATGTGTGTAGGAAGTCTGATATTGTTCGTCTGGCAAAAGGTAAACAAGGCCAAAGCAGATGCTTTTGGGCCAGCAGTTGCTTCTGGTTTGATATGTGGGGATGGAATATGGACTCTACCTGCTTCAATACTTGCTCTTGTTGGGATTAAGCCACCAATTTGCATGAAGTTCTTGTCCAGGGCTACAAATGAAAGGGTTGATAAGTTTTTAGGTTCTTAAGGCAAAGTTTTGCTTGGGATCAATATCTTGTGCAATTACTGTGTCAATCTGTTGTAAAACACCTCGCTTAATTTTAAACTTTGAATTTAAAGCTGTGCCAAATATCATATAGGTGAAGTAACCAAAACATGACGGATGGAAAAAAAAAAGTTATAAAGCAGATATGTCATAAAGAAAGGAGAATATATATATATATATAAAGTTTAGCTTGCATCATGCAATTTGGGTTTTCTAGCAGACTTCGATTTCAAATATGCTTTCTCTAAACTTGGCATAAATTTCATTGCATATGATATTATTGCTGAGGATTAGCTTTTGCCTATCTTCTTCAATCAGGAAAGAGAAAATTGGCACTCGCCAACTGCAATAACATCCTAGTCAACAGATTTTTAGGGAGATGTCTAAATAAAAGAGACTAAAAACAATAAAACTTGAGAGTGGTAAGCACGTGATCTCCAACACTAAAAACCAAAACTAATCGTCACAAGATATTGAAATCATATATATCCACGAAGTATGTATTCTTAAAAGAAAATACAATTTTTTCCTAAAAAAGCACTAAATACCATAATAAGTCTCCTAATACTGAATATATACCTCAACCAAGATTAAGTACCTCTATCACTTTCTAATTCCATGTCCATGCAAAACTTATTAAAAATTAAGCTTGCCTCCTTTGAATCCCAGTTGGAAGATAAAGAAGGAAACAGTAAAAGAATTTCTTTCTATCTCCTTAATACGATAGTATATATTTTCTCATTTACAAGTCAGGCATGTTAAGCAAAGTCATTACTATTCAACCATTTTAATGAGGGAAGGGACATCACATAGTTGCTTGAACTTGCATTGGCATCTCTTGGACTTGGAATCGACAACTCAATATCACTCTCAGTCAACCCAATCTTCATCGCTTCCGTCAGTTTCCTAAATAAAACATACATAAACGGAACGAGTAGAATATCAGTTTAACAGTGTCTACTACTGCTGTAAACTAACAACGATCAAAAAATAATTTCATGTCCGTTAGGGTTACTGCCTATGAGTGACGGCACGTGACATGTCATCAATAATTACCTTCGAAGTACTTGAAAATTCTTCAATGTCATCGTCATTTTCAGCCTATATTGTACATGTACAATGTCAGATTACTGGCTCTGAAAACTATCAGTAATATTGGCAAAAAGTTGGTTTTTCCCATTGGCAAAAAAGAAGTCAGTTATTTCCTTCAGATATTTAACTACCGTTGAAAACATCACAAATCCAAGATGCCCAGCATGTACAATTCAAAATCAATAACTTATATTTACCATAATATTGTTTGTGTACTTTGAGATTCACTTAATATTGAACATGAAAATAGTTTAATTCATAAAATATGCAAGAGATGTGAACTGTCGTAACATTTTTCCTCGCGGCTACTTTGCACTTGGTATACGTGTTAATATTCTAAAAGCTTACCTCTTCCTCCACTTTCTTGAAAGCCTGAACATATGAACCCCAATAACCAAAGAAGACTTCTTTAGTTGCAGTCGTCGAAGAAGCCAGTTTCTTGGACTGAAATCCTGAAGCATACTTTCTATTCTCCTGGAGGAACCGAGATCTTTTTAAAGTGTTCTCATCATCAATATCAACTGCGAGAAAGTATGGATTTTTTTCCTGTGTCTATGAATTAAGGTTAACAACGTAGAGGTGCAGAGAAGATCAATGTAATTCTAAAGTTCCAGGTAAATTGGCAAGCAAAGACATCAAGGCTTGAAGTAGAATCCAAAAAAAAGGTGAAATTCTCTGGCAAATCAATTATGAGGATATTTAAAATGTTGTGATCATTTACAGCAGTATTAGCTTCCACTACTTTCTTTTTGTGTACTGAAGCATCACGGTTTTCCAAAGCACAAACATGACCAGAAGAAATATCTGCAAATCTGAATCAATGGAACAAATAAATATATATAATATTTCAGCCTTAGACGACAAATATCAACTTAAGCTAGCCAGACCATATACTTGAAAGCTTAATCAATAAAAAATCCCACAAAAATACATTAGTGTAATTTATTAGGCAAACTAGATCAGTCACCCAATCAGAATATGAGACAGTGCTTTATTACCTTCAGAAATATAAATTTCTCATGAACTAATGGCAGGAAATCATCACTCATTAAGTTAACAAATAATGAAAAGGATAATACTCGTACGTTTTTCCAGCAGTTCCATCTGAATGATGAACTGAAATCATCTCCTTCGTATCTTCCAAGTTGTTTTCAGTGTCGGATATATCATTTTCAGTACGTGTTTCTGGTGAGTTCTTTGCATGCCGCATCTTAATTTTGTGAGCACGTTGAATAACTACCGGTGCTACACCAGCTCCACCTGTAAAATCATATTCAGCTTGTTGTCCCTGGAAAAAAGAATCAAAAGTCATGTCACAAGATTTTATCTTCTCATTATTCCAAATAAGATAAAACAAAAAATGCTTCTTATATAGCCATGCAACAATCATTAATCAACAGCATTAACCTCGCACAGTTCCTTGGGAAACTCAAGTCTGGTTTCTTCAGGGTTTTCATCTTTCCTCCCAATCCACCATGCATCTGAAAATACAATCTGAGAAATCTAGATATTGTCAATAATGAACAAGGGTGGAAAAAAGTTAAATGGAATGATAGCACATAGTTTTTAGTTTAGGAACAATAACAAGTAACAGGAGGATGAAGGGAAGAAAAATACACAGCAGTTAAACCTATATATACGTACCAAAAGGTATATATAGGAATAAAGATTGCAATTGAGATACGTATCACATAATCAAGGGAAATAATTTGTTTTACTAATTTGGTAGGCAAAAGATAGTAGCTCGGATTCTCAAAGCACATATCCTAATTACTACATTCATAAAAAAGGGAGGGGGATAGATGCAAATTGGAGATGAAGCAATCTTACACTTAATGGTTGCAAGCATAAATCATGCCTACAGCAGCAATTTACAACCATTAGTCCATCATCCACTTCCTAGTTCTCACTTAAAATTGACACAGAAGGAACCAGTTCAGAAGAAACAAATGTATAGTCAGGAAGGGTTAAAAACCTACCATATTATCAAAATAATCCTCGCATATTGCATTCTTTCCATCTCTAGAGAACTGCAAAGTCAGATATCTGTTCTTCGGATATAAGATGGTGCCAAATAACTTCATTTGGCCCTGAAAAAGCGGAAGAGAACGCATCTGACCAGATAATTCAGTGTAGAAAATCAAAATTTCACACTTCTCGGATTTTTAGAATTCTCAAGATGCTCCAAAATAAAAAATAACCAATGAAATATACATTTCTTCTTTTACTCCCTAGTTTCTATCGATCATCGCCAAGATTTAGACCAACCAAACAAGTATATAGCCACATGCACTTATAAATGAACAGCTCGCTAGATCTTCAGTATTCACAGTTTCATTAGATAGTCTTTTTGCGAACATGGGAAGTAACGGTATTCATACTTGAAATTTGTAACGACAAATAGTGATTCAATTTGATTGCCGAGAAAATGGGCAGTCCAATGTCCATGCTACTACTTCGGCTTTCATACCCCAACACTCAGACTCAATTCCCGTGACTCCTAGGAACCAAAACACAGCAAATACATAAACTGAAACTTCGGAATGCGTTAAAGGGAAATTTTGAGAAACCTGAGGGAAATTGATGTAGAGAATGGGGTTTTTTGTTCCCAAATCCTTGAGATCACCGATCTTGCCGCCGCGGCCGATGGGAGTAACGAGACCTGGAAATAAGAAGAGGTACCTGTTTCTTCGCTGTGATTTCTTGACAATATCTTTGCCTAGATGCTTAAGCACCGTGTTTGAAGGGTTGAGACGAAGAGAGGCATTGGCTGGGGTCTCAGAAAGTATTCCATTAGAGAATGCCATCCTTTTGAGCCTCTTGCGCTCTGCAGCTTCTGGATTTGGCTCCCTTCTCGCTTCATCCTTCTTCCCACGCACCATTGCCATTCTTCTTTCACGATTCGGTAGTACAAGTCTGCGATTCTGGGTCTCAAAGAGCACTCCTGCCCCGCTGATAGTTGAAAGGCGGGAAACAGTTTATATATTTATATATATAATAAAGATAAATAGAAATAAAACAATTTTTTAAGAAAGAAAACTAGCAGCCACCAGGTGGTTCCCGCCAAGGGGTAGAGTTGACCATGGCCACATACCTCATGCAAACCCATACTGAAAAAATAACTCCTTATGTTGCAATTCTATTTAGTCAAACGATTCTTTGTTTTTGATTTATATTTATATTTCACTTTAGAATGCATATATTCCTTCACTGTGGGTTCACACGCAGCCACATATACAATGCAGGGGAATGAAAAAATGGCTGTAAGGAAATAAAATGAAAGGAAAAATTAGAGTATGTGATTTGTTGTGGTTATCAAGTTGCTTGGGAGATCAATTGGATACAAGACTCTCAAGAAGAAACTCACTACTATCTGGTACCCTGCAGGAACCTTTCAATTGATTGATCTGGAAGAAGGGTGCTATATTGTTAAATTTTTTAATGATTTGGATTTTCAGAATATTCCGATTAATGGACCTTGGGCCATTTATAGCCATTATTTGACAGTTTAGAGATGGACTCCAAAATTCGATCCTACAACTCACACAAACAATCAAATTTTAAGTTGGATTCGAATTCTAGGGTCACTTCCGAAGTATTATAAAAAAAGTGTAATCCAAGCCATCGATGAAGTTCCGGGAGAAGTAGTTCGGATTGACTATAATATATAAATAGGTGACAGGGAATGTTTTGCTTGAATTTTTGTTCTTCTTGATCTCTCGAAGCCATTAATCTCAAAAGTAAAGGTTGATGGTATCACCCTCCTTGTTGATTATGAAGAATTGCCTACAATATGCTACTGCGGCTATTATGGCCATGTTCATGAGGCCTGTCCTCCGAAGATGGATGAACAGGGGAATACTCCTCCTCCTGCAGCGATGAATGTTAAACAAGGAAAACCAAAAGCGTATAAGGATGAAATCTATGGACCTTGAGTGACTATGCAAAGACATGGTAGGCGTAATGACAAATGACCCAAAAAGGCACCCGTGAAGGATTTCACAATAGTAGTGGATGTGGGTCGAGGTATGATTTGTTTAGATCCACCAATGAAATGAACAAACAGAGGGATGAGGACCCACACCAAATTGCTGCAGATGTAAGAGGAGGACATATACAGGATCAACAATTGCAACCATGAAGAGCCAAGGAGGCTAGGAGCACAAAACCACAACAGACATGAGACAGAAAGGTAGTACAAGGTGTGGCGCATAAGCCCTCGATGGTTGTGGATAAGAACAATGAAAGCATCTTGAGAATGACTGCATTTAAGGTTATGTAGACCAAGACAACTCTTGCTAAGGGAGATCATAATGCTGTTGTAATTGACAATAATAAATTTAGGCCCTATTCGGATAATGAGCCACAATGTCAAATCCACTGTGCAAGATCAGCATCTCGACTATAAAATTGAATAATGGGGGCAAAGTTGAGCTTCCACCTAAACCACCAAACCCAAAGGGAACTAAACTTTCTTATGGGTTGAAGGTCAAAGGTATTAAAATGAAGTCAAAGGACTTTGTTGTGAGCCGATCTGAGATGCTAAATCAAGCAATTTCATGTGGACTCAATGAAGTAATTCCCAATGTGCAAAAAATGAAGATGGCTTCCCAATGTTTGATGACGACGCTACAGATGGCTTGAACTAAGACATCTTATTTTCTCTTACTTTCTTTTATCAATATCTACTTTTAATTTGGAACTGCCAGAGAGCAGCTTCAAATAAGTTTCATACTATTCTTAGATCTTTTATTAGTGGTTATAGACTTGACATAATGGTTTTGTTGGAACCTCGAATTTCAAGGATCAAGGCAGTTATCAAAAAGTGTGGTTATTCATACTTTCATCGTGTTGAGGCTTATGGTTTCACTAGAGGCATTTGAGTAATGTGGAATGATAGAGTAGATCTTAAAATTTTGATGGACCATTGCTAATTTATTCATCTCTTGGTCTTTTGGCCTAATGATGATTGTGAATTTATCTTCAAAGCTATTTATGGTGGTCCAACATCAATAATTCAGAAATCATTATGGCAAGATCTCCCCTCGATTGGTAAAGTCATCACCCAACCATGGCTCTTAGCAAGGGATTTCAATGCAGTGTTGCATGTTGGCGAATGCAAATGAGGTGCTCAGAGAAATGTTTTTGGTTATCCATTATTTGAACAATTTGTTCATTCGCAAGGATTTCTTGATTTGGGTGTTCAAGATATACTTGGCAAAGAAGAGCATTGTTTGCAAGACTTGATGGGGCCAAAGCCAACCAAGATTGGGCCAATGCTTTTCCAAATTTGTGGGTTTTGCATCTACCAAAAATGAGATTAGATCATAAGCCTCTACTCATAAAATTCGAATCTGGATCTAATTTATAGGCCTATGGTAAGAGTTTCAAATGTTTTTGTTTCATGGTTGACCCACCCTGAATTTAGCTTGCTTGTTAGTAATACTTGGGATAAAAATAAAAGCTTATCTGAAAATATTCAATTCTTTTTGGGCCAAGCCCAACAATAAAACCACGAAGTTTTTGGGAATATTAATCACCAAAAAAAGCTCCTTTGTGCACGAAATGGAGGAATCTATAAAAAGCTTGAAGAGCTTACTTTCTCTCTTAGACTTGTTGTTTTAGAACAAACTCTTCTTGAAAAATATGGAGATACATGCTTTCACGAAGAATTACTTTGGCTCCAAAAATCACGTAGTTAATGGCTTTATCTTGGTGATAGAAATACCTCTTTCTACCATACCAAGGCTTTAATTTGCAAACAAAGAAATCGTATTCTATCTCTTCGTAATGATGAAGGGGTATGGGTTGACGAGAACTCTATTTTGATTCTATTATTTTCAACGACTTTACTCTGTGGATGACAGCACTTATACTCCCTTCACTATCAAAGGTGAGTTTCCAGTGTTGGATAATTCTTCTATCGCATTTCTTAATAGGGATGTTCTCCTTGATGAAATTAAAACTTCCTTGTTTGACATGAAACCAATTAAATCGCCTAGAGTAGATGGTATACCTGCTATCTTTTACCAAAGCCAATAGGATTTGGTGGGGATGACTCTATTTGATATGGTTAAAAATGTTTGGCATAGGGTATGATGGATTCTTGTCTTAATCAAACCCTTTTAGCTCTTATTCCTAAGATTGAGAGACCATAGTACCTTAGAGAGTTCCATCCTATTAGTCTTTGCATAGTTCTGTACAAGGCTCTCTCTAAAGTAGTTGCTAATAGACTTAAAGTTATCATGCCTACCATTACTCTTCCCTTTCAAGGAAGCTTTGTTGAAGGAAGAAATATTGTAGATAATATTATTGTTGTGCAGGAAGTCATCTATTCCATGAGAAATAAAAAGGAAAGGTTGGATGGATAACTATAAAAGTTGATTTGAAAAAAGCATTTGATAGATTAGGATGGGAATTTATAGAGGAGACTTTCCTTAATGCTAAGATTCATGGAAGTCTAATAAAAGTGATTATGCATTGCATCACTTCCTCAACTATATAGATTCTTTGGAATGAAGAGGCCACTAATGATTTTAAACCAACAAGGGGAATCAGATAAGGTGACCCTCTCTCACCTTACATATATGTCTAGTGTGTGGAGAGACTCCCTCAAGCAATATTTGCAAAGGACAATAACGGAGCTTGGAAAACTATTAAACTTGGAAGAAAAGGTATTCCTCTTACACACCTTTTCTTTACTAATGATTTAATCTTATTCAACATTATAGAAGACAATCAAGTTGACCTAATTAGGAAGATGCTTTACAATTTTTGCATCTCTTTTGGGCACCAAATTAGTCAAGAAAAGACAAAGATTTATTTTTCCAAGAATGTGTTTGATAGAATTGCTTCATCCGTATGCCAACAGTTTGGCTACAGTCAAACTGAGCAACTTGGCAAATATCTTGGTGTTCCTTTGCTACATGGTAGAGTGACTAAGACTACCTATAACTATATTTTTTAGAAGTTGCAACAAATGTTGGCTGGTTGGAAAGCTAGATCTTTATCACTTGCTAGCAGAATTACCCTTGCCAAATCAGTCCTCTGTTCCATCCCTTACTGTACCATGCAAACAACTTTGCTTCCTATGAATTGCTGTAATAGAATTGAATAGTTAATTCGTCCATTTATTTAGGAATATTCAGAAGATCATTGAGGTATTAGTCTTGTAAGTTAGGAGGAAATGTGGCAACCCACTAGAAGCGGTGGATGTGGTTAGAAGCATTTAAGAAGTCAAAATCATGCCTTTATCTCTAAGCTTGTTTACAAGCTTGTTTCTCAACCCAATAATTCCCTTCAGGTTAGGCTTATGAGAGGTAAATATGGGTGGAATGGGACCTTAAAAGATTTCTTCAACAAAAAAGTTTTATTGTACTTATGGAGAAGCATGTCCAAGGTTTGGGAAGAAACTAATTTGCATATTTGCTGGGAGCCGGGTAATCATACAAAAGTAAAATTCTGGAAAGATAACTGGATTTTGGATCATCGTCATTTAAAGAATTTAGCATACGCAGATATTTCAGGTGGTGATCATGAAAAAATTATTGCTGAATTTGTTCATGATAATGGTGCTTGGCAATGAAATCAATTCCAACATCCGCTGCCACCGAATGTCCTTCATTAGATAACTGCGACAAAGATAAGCATTGATCCTAATTTAAGCACCTTATGCTTCTGGGTTGCAATAGGTAGTGGCCAATTTACTATTGCTTTAACGTAAACAATGATAGAGGCAAAAAATTGGAATATGGAAGTTAACAAGGGGGAATACATCTGGAAATGGCCTAGCTCGCAGCGCATTAGGATTTTCTTATGGTTGCTTGCTAGTGGAAATATCTACACTAATGTTAAACATGTTCGCCAACATATGAGTCAAAATACATCATGCTAATTTTGTCACAATGTTGATAAGGATGTTGACTATGTCATGCGTAGATGCCTCATTGCTCTTTCAATATGGAAGCTGATCATTCCAACATACTCTAACTTAACTTTTTTGTCTAGTTCTTTTAAGAACTGGTTGTTACACAATCTTAATCCTAGAAGATCCAACAAGGACTAGAAAATGGTTTTCAAGTATTTATGTTGGAAATTTTTGGAGATACGAAATAGAAGGATTTTTTTTTTTTTTTGCAATGAATACATCTCTAAGGAAGAAATTCTTCTTGTTGTTCAATCTTTGGTGGACCATACAATCAAAAGTGACAGGGTGCTTCTATTTTTTCAATAATTAATAATTTGCTTTTGTTTGATAGTTTAGCATCGTTTCGCTCTTTGCTTGTTTGCTTTGTGGCTTTCATGTCTTATAAGTATTAAAAACCGAATCAAATCAACTAGTTCAACCTCTTGGACTGGAAAGGTTTGGTCAAAAATCATGTGAAAACTGACCTTTTAAGAATTGGAAGAAAACTAATTGAATTGGTCACAAGGCGTCTTGAATCGGTAAAACCGATCAGAATTAAACCTATTATTTTTTTTTAAATTTTCTTATAATTTAAATCATATTTCTAAACTATAATATATATTTATATTTAATAAATATTGAAAAATGAAGAATAATATTCAAATGAGCAAAAAATATGTATTTATATTATAAAATTATGAATTATAAAATAAGTATATGAACATTATAAATATTTTATGTCTTGTAATTACTTTATTTTTTTAAATTATAAAGTATTTATTCACTTTTTAAATTATGTTTTTACTTCTTATTTTTTCTCTGTTTAATTTTTAATTTGTACTATTATTTTTATTTGAAATCAATTTTTTTACATATTTTTGTTATTAGTTTTATCTTCTTCTTTTTTTCAAAAAAATAGTTAATATATATTAAAAATTACATTAATTTAATCATGACCGATTCAGCTATGGTTCGATCACGATCCAACCATTGAACCTTGACTGATATTTCAATCGATTTAGTGATCGGTCAGATTTTTAATACCTTAGTATATTCTTTGTATTCTTTTATTCTTGAATGAAATCCGCACTTTCATTAAAAAAATAATCAGTTTCTTTTTTGCATGGAGAAGAGAATATATTTCATATGGCAATTTTTTTTCCCTATCATTTATGCAAATTTGATTTTGATTTAAAGAGAATTGCCACTTGATATATTCTTTTTCTCAAGTCCTCTAGAAAATGTAGGCATTTGTTATTATTTTCTAATAAAGAGTGGTGGATTTTTCTTAGAAAGAATGTAATTGCAAACAATTACGTTGCCATTTACATTTGGTCAAAAGGAATCACTTTGAGATCCAATTAATCAAAATGCAAATGCAATTATACTTGCTTGAGGCAAGCATTAGCAGCAAGAATGGGTCTAAACCACCGAGTAACTTCTACATTGTTCTTACTTAACTACCCAACACATAAAAAGCAGTACAAGTAGAGGCTGATATTCAAAATTTATGTATACACTTGAAAACCTTGATGCAATTTTGTTAAGACAATGTAATATAGGAAATCAAAATCTCAATCAGCCTCCAAAAACTCAATTTAAGATAAATATAAGAGAGTGTAAAAATTATTTAAAATAATCAAATCCAAGGTCACAAATTTAAAATCCCTAAACATCAATTAAATTCAAAGAAAGAGTAGAAGGAGAATGAATCCAAGTCCTTCTCTCCCTTGTTGCCTTTATGCCTCGTTTGGTACATTGGAAGTGGGGAGTGCAGAAGTAGAAATGAAAATGGAATCCGTACGTTAACATGTCTAGTGTCCCAGACTTCTGTGAGGTTTAATATAATATAAGTTTTGATGATGACAAATATAGAGTAATAAGGAATAAATGCATTATATGTATCTGACATATATAATGTTCCTTAAAGAAGTAAAATACATATTAGTATGTATTTAATTATGGTTATAATACATATATCATGCTATGTGTAAATATATCCACTGTACTTTTACAATAAATAATATAAGTTGGATATATAAACTGGACTAAGTACTTGGTTTGTAAGTGTAATATGTTAAATGTAGGTTGGTCTAAGTAAAAAGAGTGAGCATTGGAATACAGAAATGGAAATCAATATCATGCCTCACTCAAGAAAGAAGAAAAGAAAGGATGCTCTAAAAATGGAAGATCAAAAGGGAGCATGCTAAGAAGGAAATGACCAAGTGGAAGTGGAACTCAACATTTGAAGACCTAGTCACTGGTATATTTTATTTTCACTTAAGTCTTAAGGTGGGATTAATCTTTGAAAATTATTTAATCTTGTTGCCATATGTTTTAAATGAGTTAGATTAAGTAAATCTGATGTTAGCATAAGTTAGATTTGAAAAACTCTGATGACAGACAAATTTAGAGAAGTTAAACTTCATATACTTTGTGAAAATATGAACTTTGCTGACTGAAATTTGAAGTTCCAGAGATATTACCTCTGACAGGCGAATTTCAAGTGTTGAAATTCGAATTTCGAGTCAAGCATAGTTAGTGAAATCTGGTTTTCAGGAATCTAGAGTTTGACCTTTGATTAGTATTTTTAATATATCTCGCAAAATACATATGGCTTTGATGTGAAAAGTGAAACTTATTTCATATGAAACTAGACTTAATAAAATTTTCAAAGAAGGTTATTTCACTCAAAATAAAGATCATATGAAAAAGCTATGGTTATTTAAAGTTTAATAGTGAGATATGAATTTTTAGTTTTGACCTCTTATCATTGTTTTAATCATATCTCATAGAATACGTTTTATTTTGAAGTAAAATTTATTTCATTTGAAAGTTGACATTTAGAACTTTCCAACCATAGGTCATTTGCTTAATTTGGAGTTAAAATGAGAGAGTTATGGCTTCTGCAAAATTATCTACAGTGCAAAATTCGAAGTTACGTAGGTTCCGTTGTGATAGACGAATTTCGGGCCTCCGAAATTTGAATTTCGAATTTCGAAGGGAACCTTCGTGCAAAGTTGGGTTTGCCACTGACAGACAAATTTTGGCTTTGAAAATTCGAACTTCAGGTCCAACAGACGAATTTTAGCTTTCAAAATTGGAATTTCAAAACACCAGAATGTGAAAATACTTCCAGAAAAGCTAACAGACGAATTTTGGCTTTGAAAATTCAAACTTCAAGTATAACAGATGAATTTTAGCTTTGAAAATTCAAATTTTGAATATCCAGAAACACATAAATACTTTTGGAACAACCAACAGATGAATTTTCACATCCAAAATTCAAATTTCGAAAGGAATAACTTGTGCCATATTGAGTTGCTCACTGTCAGACGAATTTTGGGGACCAAAATTCGAACTTCGAAGACACTATAGCAATATGGAACAACTGTTCACACTTACCAGAAGTACTTTAAACTTGAAAATTCGAATGTTCTAACATAGAAATATTTGTCAAGATGAAAATTCGAATTTCAGCTTTGAACAGACGAACTTCGAAGTTTAACGCTAAAAACTTTAACTTATGGTCTCTTCGAAATTAGTCTGTTGACATCCAAAATTCGAATTTCAGTATGTCAGAAACATTAAATGTGGTTGGTAAACGGCTAGTTTTGCAGAGTAAACCATTGGGTAACGTCTCTAACGACTAGATCTTGTATCTAACGTCTAATTACACCACAAAACTATAAATAGAACATCATTTGAACTTATGGGTAACAATCTTAAGAGAGCTTATGCGAAAATTGATGGGAGACACGTTAGGAACCCGTCCTAAGAGCCTTCTTTGATATAAAGATCGTGCAACTCAAGGAAATATGAATTGAACGCAAGAACAACGAAGAACAACAATGAATAAAAACTAAAGAAAATAGACACGATGAAATAAGAAGACTGAATAAAATGTTGGTCGAAGGAAGTAGACTCCAAGAGAACCCGTCTCTTGAATCCTAACTCCGGGACGCCACAAGGATCACCACTCCTTGATAAGTCCTCATTCTTTCTGGCACTTAAGGATAAGCAAGAAAGAACTCAAAGAACAACAACAAAGTTGCTGAAAAGAAATTCATTCATTCATGTTGTAGAAAACCTTACAAAGTGGTGCCTATTTATAGATGGAAAAAGGCTACCAAGAATCCCTAGGAATAATAAGCATTAAATATTCCTAAAAGGTGACACCTCATTATACAATGAATCTGGACATAAGGTATTGAATTAATTCTCCAAAGATTGCTCCTATCACCTTTTTCAAATTAGGAAACAAACTTAAAAAGAAATCAATAAAAGTAGCCTAATTTAAATAGGAAACTTTTGACCTGAATATTAATCCTAAAAAAACGTCACTTTTAATGGTCACATGAGAAGCACACGTTTTCTTCAAGTTATATCTCCCAAATGGGCTTCTTTTGGGCTTGGGCCATTAGCTTATATGATTAGAAGCATTTTCCATACTTTCTAGCTCTTTTTTTTAGGCTGCAGCTTGATTCAAAGTAGCTGGGCTTTATGCTCTTTCCAAGCCCATTGCTATGTCCAACTCCAAATGCTTCATGCCTCAATCGTACTCTATCATTCCCTCCCTCCTCGAAATGATTCGTCTTCGAATCTCCATAATCTATATGGAAAGAAAGGGAACGATTAAAAGCATCAAATAAAAAATAGGGAGTATACTTACTTTTCAAGCCTAATTGATGCATCTTCTCTTCAACCCTTGCTTGAACTTGTGGTGTCATAATGACTCTTGATTGCAAATTCATCCTTTTTAAAGTTTCATCTTTACAATCTTGCATTCCAAACCAATCTCCGGGATCAAAAACCTTGTAATGATAATTAGTTTGAATTGCATGTGACTTGTTGTCATGCATTAGTGCATAAGAACTTGATTTTCCTTCCATAACATCCACACTAAAAACCTGCAACAAAGAACTAGATGCAAATTTGACACAACAAGACTCAAGGAAAATTGAGATTGTAGAGTAAACATATGGGATGAAAGTTGGGCAGATTTTCACATTATTTGCTAGGTTCAAAATTTGGAAAGATTTGACACTTGTGAATGATGCACATTGACAAGACAAGGATGGAGCATAGCTCATAAGAGGAATACATATGGATGAAAACAAAGTATCACAAAGTTGGATGGAATAAGAAGAGAATGGGTTACTAGATAGAAAATGGAACACACGAGATTCATGAAAATGGTATGGAAGAAACCAATAAAGAATCAAAAAGACACATAACTTATGAGACACACAAGAGACATAAAATATGAAATGAGTAGAGACTACTTCAAAAATGAATTGAGAATGCAGAACACTATGATGAAAATGAAATGAAGTGACATAGATGGATAAACTAGAAAAAGAAGACACTAAATGGTCAAACTGACTTTCTTTCACATTAGATTCAAGAAGAATTGAGGACTCATAACACGTGGATGAACTAAATAAATTATAAGAATCAGAGATAAAGTAAGAAGGATGGAGAAGATGAAAAGAAGGAACATATAGAAGATATAAAGGAAGGAGTTGTAAAGAAACTACCTTAAACTCTCCTTTACTTAAACAACTCACAATTGCTTTTGCCTCATTATTCTCATCTTTTCTCAAGCTCTCCTTTTCTTTTCTCTTTTCTCTCGTTTTCTTTCTCTTTTTCATTCTTCTCTCAAGTTTCTTTACACTCATTTGTTTTCCTCTTTTTTCATTTTTCCGCACTCTTTCTTTTCTCACTTGTTTTTCACTCTTGTTTTTACCACTCATATTCTTATCACTTTTATTCTTCCTTTCAAGCTCACTTTTGATTCTCTTATGATTTTCATAGAATTGAATACAATACGTTTCATGGGCTTTCTTTACGTCAAAAGAACAACTATCATCAAATAACCATGGATGCCCAAACACCATATCAACAACATGTTCAACTTCATCACACCCATGAGAACTAATTTCTAATGGCATAACAATGTGAATATCACTAGAAACAAGTATACCACTAGCAACAAAGTTCTCTATCACCTCACCAGTAACATCTAGAGCAGTTGTTTCCACTAATGGTGGTAAATGATCATGATTAATCCCATCAAGAATATCATCAACATTTTCCTCCTTAAGATTCTCAAGAACATCATACTCTAATTCATAAGAAACATTATCAACACAAGAATTTTGAGAATTAGAGGTACCTTCAAGAGTAGTTGATTCTCTTGGTTCAACAACCATTGTAGATGTTGAGGAAGATATCTCCTCCATTGGATCTTTTTGCTCCAAATAAGAATCAGTAGAACTTGGAACTGAAATTTGTACTTTAGAAGTTTGCTCCTTTCTACGAGTTGGAAGATACTCATAGAAGTAGTGGTGTGGTGCATACTTTTGCTTCAAAATGAGCTTCATGCAATTCCAAGTAGCACACTGTTTCTCTTCACGAAGGTGCTTTCTTTCAAATCGTTCCCACCAAACTTTGGCCTTTCCTTCTAAGTGAAGAGTAGCTAATTTCACTTTCTTAGACTCAGAGTACTGGCAATCTTCAAACCATTGTTCAATTCTTCCTTCCCACTCCAAGTACATTTCAGGATCATTCTCTCCACAAAATTTTGGGATGTTCAATTTAACATCCTTTTTGCATGAAGAAACTTGCATGCTATCCAATTTGACATTCAACTTCTGGATTTGATCATTAAAAACTCTCATTAAAACTTTAAGTTCAAGTTCTTTACCAGCCATGCTTAGAATCTCAAATATATTAGTGAATAGTCAAAGAAAGGACCTTGCACACTCTCTCACGTGTTTCACTCAACAATGATACAAATTCACTCGTGTTTTGCACACTTTAAAGGCTTTTTCCAGAAATGATATTTATTACACTCTTGCCTTTTACCACTCACTCTTGCTTCCTATGAGAGTGCAAAATTGAATTTGAACTTAAAATCAAGAAGCAATGTTTTTAGTGGCAATCTCAAAGTCAAAGATCCAAAAATTCAAATTCTCAAAAGAGTTTAAAATATTGGTGACCAACAAAGAAAGATGGATTTTTTTTGGTTTTTAGCAAAAGAAATGAATATTCCAGCCAAGAAAAGAGAAAAGGAAATGCTGGAAATTAAGACAAGAGGATGGATGTGTTTTAGATGACTATCAAATCTTAAACAAGGAAGGAACAAGTTAGAGAATTAAATTAGGAAGAAAAGAAAAAAGACAGAATTAAACTAGAAGAGTAAAATTCTAAAGAGAAGAATGGAAACCCATCACTCAAATGAGAAATTGTGAATAGGTATTCAAAAGTCAATTCTCCTTTAATAAGATTAGAAAAAGGAGCAATTAAATAACATTAATGCCCAATCACAAAAGGAAATTTATAATTCAAACTACCACCTTGATTGAAATATCTTAAAGTAGGAAAGAAAATAAGATCTCCTTAATTTTTGAAAATTGCCTTAGCAGCCATATCTCTTTTTTTTCATTCTTTCCTCCTCCTTTTTTCTTTTTAATTTTATATACGAATTTTTTTTTCAAGGCTGCAATCAATTCTCTTTTTTTTTCTCTCTTCCTTCCCTTTTTTCCTTAAATATATTTCTTTTTTTTTTGGCAAAATCACAACAAGAAATCTGGGCAGCAAGAAATGGACGAACAGTATGTATGAGCAGTAACAAAGAACAGTGATGAGCGTACGGATAAAACAGTGACGAACCGTACGGATGAACAGTGTGAATGAACAGTACAGATGATTTCTGGACAGCAAGGAAAAATGGAATGAAACAACAGAAACACGCCTTGATTTGCAAGCCGAAGCTCTGATACCAAATGATGGGAGACACGTTAGGAACCCGTCCTAAGAGCCTTCTTTGATATAAAGATCGTGCAACTCAAGGAAATATGAATTGAACGCAAGAACAACGAAGAACAACAATGAATAAAAACTAAAGAAAATAGACACGATGAAATAAGAAGACTGAACAAAATGTTGGTCGAAGGAAGTAGACTCCAAGAGAACCCGTCTCTTGAATCCTAACTCCGGGACGCCACAAGGATCACCACTCCTTGATAAGTCTTCATTCTTTCTGGCACTCAAGGATAAGCAAGAAAGAACTCAAAGAACAACAACAAAGTTGCTGAAAAGAAATTCATTCATTCATGTTGTAGAAAACCTTACAAAGTGGTGCCTATTTATAGATGGAAAAAGGCTACCAAGAATCCCTAGGAATAATAAGCATTAAATATTCCTAAAAGGTGACACCTCATTATACAATGAATCTGGACATAAGGTATTGAATTAATTCTCCAAAGATTGCTCCTATCACCTTTTTCAAATTAGGAAACAAACTTAAAAAGAAATCAATAAAAGTAGCCTAATTTAAATAGGAAACTTTTGACCTGAATATTAATCCTAAAAAAACGTCACTTTTAATGGTCACATGAGAAGCACACGTTTTCTTCAAGTTATATCTCCCAAATGGGCTTCTTTTGGGCTTGGGCCATTAGCTTATATGATTGGAAGCATTTTCCATACTTTCTAACTCTTTTTTTTAGGCTGCAGCTTGATTCAAAGTAGTTGGGCTTTATGCTCTTTCCAAGCCCATTGCTATGTCCAACTCCAAATGCTTCATGCCTCAATCGTACTCTATCAAAAATGCTACTACAACTTGTAAAATCTTTCTATCTTAGTATTGTTTAAAAAAATCACCTCAATAGAGTGAACTTTCAATGTATTATCTACTCTTCAAGAGAGTTTTCATTCTGTAAACATTTCTTTCTATATATTCTGGGTAGAATCTTAGTGTGGGGAAACACTAAGGGATTTACACATCCTGTAAGGGTGTAAGAAGAGTGGCTTTACAAGTGCCTACTGAAACTTGTGAGAATGTACTGAGGCTTCACAGGTGCCCGGATCAAACCTATGAGATATAGTGAAAAATCTCAAGTGGTGGCTTGGAAACTGGATGTAGGCCAAATGGTTGGGCTGAATCAGTATAAATCATTGTGTATTGTTCTTCATTTTCTCTACTCAGTTGCTGCACTCAACCATCTCTGTTTATCCCTGTTTTACTGCACTCTTAGTGAAATTGGATTGTGATCCAAAAGAGCAAAAATCTTGCATTACCCAATTTACCTCCCCTCTTGGGTGACCAGTCAACCTAACAACTTCTACTTCTAGGGAAGCCCACTTCCATCAAAATCAATGGAAGTGGCTTCCTTAGCCAGACCCATGGAACTGCCTAGAGTTCCATGGAACTCTCCATTGAAAGACCATTTTATCCTATGATAATAAAGACTACATGAATGGCGATGGGACACTAGTTGGATGACAATGGTGGTTTTTTATGTCCTAGCCTCCAATAATCACCTCCCTCTGCAGCAATAGCAGCCATCTATTGGGTGCTCAATGGTGGCAATAATAGTAGTAGTCTTCGTCATACGTCCACAATCTAGGGCTCTGATTTGAGGATTTTCTTCGACAAATGTAACCCACTGACGATGACAACGTACCCAGTAACGGTGATGATTTCCCGAAGCATCTACACCTTCGATTTCACTTCCAATGACAAACGATGGCATCCTTTGATTTTTCTCCTCCAGCAATGTCGTTCTTCAATTCCTCTCCTCCAACAACAATGTATACACCTCCAAGCCTCCAAGCTTCCATCAGCGTCAAATCTAATATGATGTTCAACAATGGTGGTTTCTTGTTTACGATGATTTCTGGTGGTGTTTACGGTGGTGGTTCAAGTGTAGTGGCCTTTGTTTTTTAATTTTTTGGAGAGGCATTTTAGTACTTTTATATTACAAATACAAATATTAAATAAAAGTTATAATATACTTCCATTGACATATGAAACATACTTTTAAACTCTATTTTCGCTTTCATTTCCATTTCCACTTCTATTTCCTTTAAAAACACTTCTATAGATCAAACAAGGTGTTAGTTTTTCTTCTCCTTGATGATCTTCCTCAAGAAACGCTCCAAGAATGCTCATGCTCAAGGCAATGTTTCTTAGCCTCCTAGAGTGTGTTCTATGCTGTTTGAACAGCCATACACGTCATCCTTATTCATAATAATTCAAGAAAACTTAGCCTTCACGTCATTTTTTGCATCAAAAACTACATTTTGGCCTTCTTCTTTTTTTTTGGTAAAAACATTTTGGCCTTCTGATAACTGAACTAACACTGGGTGACTCGAGAATCATCATGACCGGCACCTAGTGTATTTGAAAATCATCTTTGCTTCGCATACAACTTGACCCAGTTCTAGTTGAGCTTGACCTAGCCGTGGGGTAAGAGCCCAATGCTTTTTTTTTTTTTTCCTATTTTGCATTCTTATGAATAATCAAAATATCCCAGGTGTCAAAGTTTTAAGCAATATTTTATAATATTTTAGCCCCAAATGCCTCTAATGGGTCCTATAATAACACAAATGTACATCAATATATCTAAAATCATGATAGAATGGACCAATGAAACTCTACTTTCATCCAAATTGGAGCTTGAATGAGAATATTTTATATACAAAAGTAGAGCTTATCAGTGGTCATGCGCTTTTTGAGTCCTAAGTAACGTGTTCTCCGCCTCATATTTTTGTTTACATATAAGTAGTTATTTCAGTGCTTTTTTTTTTTGTGGGGAGTTATTTCACAGTGTTTGTCAATTTGGATGGGTTTAGCCGTTTAGGAAGCAAATTTCATTAGTTTTGAAATTACGGGGACCAACTCTAGAAATGAATAATTTCATAGGGATTGATTTGCCCAAAAAAAAAAACTATGAGGACTTATTTAAAATTTTATGTAAAATATAGGATTCGAAATATTATAAAAACATTACATTCACCTCTTTTTTTTCATCTCTAGATCTAACATTTCTAAGAAGATGGGCAATTAATCATTTACTCTCTATAATTTACATTAACTTTTAATTTTGAGGGAGATTTATATAGGTTTAAAAAATTTTTTTAAAAAATCTCCATAATTAAAAAACAAAAAAAAGAAAGGAAAGGTCAGTACATTTTACTCACATGTATTGGAATGATTTTTCAATTGGTCTTTTTGTCTTCACCAAGCTAAAGTCATGGACATAGACTTTCGTTTTTCTAACGATGAAGAAAAAATGTTCATTTTGTGGGCCGAAATGCAAAGGCATCAAGGATGACGTGATCTTAATTAATAAATAGTCTAAATATAATTTGGATCGTTTAATTGTTACTGCTCTTTTAAATTTCTTTTAGTTTAAATTAATTTTTTTTGGAAAATATACTCTCTTATTTTCAGAAAATTGGGTTTTGGTACTAAATTTGAAAAAGTTATCCTGACTCAAAAATTTTCTATTCTCACTTAAAAATATTTTATTATCACTTGGTACCAAAAAATTTTATCTTAATTTGAAAATTTTTTATCCCAACTTAAAAAAAAATTCTATCTTAACCTAAAAATAAGGTGAACTTTGATCTAATTTCTTAAATATTTTGGTTTTTTGGTCTTTTTTTTCCCAATTCTCCCTTATTTTTTACAAATTGACAATAAAAAGATTAATACTCTTTCTTGTCCTTAATATAAGATCCTTTTAACTTAATCACGCGGATTAAGAATTGGAATTAAAACTAATTAACTACCTCAATTTCTCTGAAAATCCCAACAGTTTTTCAAAACTACCCTTATTTAATCTCTCTCTCTTTCTCTTTGGATATATTAAATAGGGATATTTTTTTGGAAATGTATAATAAATACTACCTCGTATATTGTAAATGGTTTTATATTTATGAACAGAGTAAAAGATCCTATATATAGGACCGGAGGTAATAATATTTTACAACATGCTTCAATTAAGATAAAAATTAGATCTCGAGCTAGCCTAATTATTATTTGAAGGTCAAAACAAGTCTTAAATTTATAACTTGGTGTGATTTGTTAAAAAATTTATTAATATATAGATATTACTAAAATTTAGTAAGAAATAGTAATAAAATTTGAACACGGCTTAGATAAATTATGCACATGCATAGGATATCCATATTGAAAATCATTGGTGGAGAGCTACTCTACGTTGGAGTCAATTCCACTCTTATACAAAAATTTCCACGTCAATTGACTAATAGCTGTGTAAAGCATCAGTTTCTTATCGCATCCATGCACCATTTCAAGTTGTTGATATTGACATCAACATCAATCCATTCAATATCTAATACAATATAAAATTTACAATACTAATAAATTATAAATAGTACAATTTATTTCTTAAATACTATTTGATAAATCTGATCTATCTAATTACTTTGGAGTTGAGTTAGGCCAGAACAAAAGCCAAAGATAGCAAAATCGAGTTGAGCCAAGCATCGGATAGGGTGTTTAGCCCAAGCTCAATGGTTTTTTCTTAACAAAGATTTTTAAATATAAAATATTATTATAAATTTAAATTAGAAAAAAATATATTTTGAGACTAAAATAATAAATTTATTATAAAATAGTATATATTAATACTCATTCTTTCAATTTTACTACTACATATTCTAAATTTTAACACTTTTTATTAGTTAAAATTTTTTCTTATAATTAATTTACTCTTCCGGTCCCTATTTATAATTCTCCATTTAAATTATATTATTAATTATTATATGAATTTTCATTTTATGAAATTAAAAAATTAAACAAGTCTCATAATTTATAAGTTTTGAACAATAAAATTGATATGACCCTCTTGGAGAGAAGGACCAAGCAAATTAGAAAATATAACAGAAGTCTTCACTCATGTAGGAAGTAAGGTTGGTGATTATTAGTTGAACCCAAAAATATACTCTCAAGCCCCAACAAAATGATGTCCACACAGTTAATCACTTCGAATAGTAAATCACAAGGTTCCTGAGAGAACACACGAATTCAGACAATTCCTCACAAAAAAATTGAAAAAAAATAATTCTTATTTAACTTGCTTAAAAATGGCATTCAAGATGAAGGTATTCAGAGACTTAAGAGAGACTCCTAGAACATTGTTTTTTTTTTTTTGCTAGTAACCTCTTAGAACATTAAAGAAAAGAAAATAAAATCTACTATAAATCTTATCATGTGACTAAAAACTAATTTGAAAACTAATATCCTAAGACTCAAATTTGAATGAAATTCCAGGAATCTAATTTATTTGAAAAATAAGATAATTTAAAATATTCTAACTTACTAATCGAGTAAGAATATTATAAAAGACCATGACACTAAATAAATATAAAAATTAAGTGCAAAACGTTACTTTATGAGAGTCACAAATAAAGTGACATTTTTTACTAAAAAAACTTGTCTAATTTATCACCTATTTGAAGATCAAGTAATGATAAAAGACTTAAGACTCTTAATGAAATCAAGTAATGATTCTAATGAAATGAATTTAATCACTTTTGATCAAGTTGCCACAAAAGCGAAAGATAGCAAAACCGAGTTGTGCCTAGCGTCAAGCGAAATAGTCCAACCACATGGGTCGGTTAGGCTTGGGGGCATTTTTTTAAAAAAATTAATTCCAAATATAAAAATATTTAAAATTGTATTATTATTATTATTATTATTATTATTATTATGTAATTATGTAAAAATAATAAAAAAATTATAATAAATTTCATTTTAAATAATGAAAATAATAAAAGTCAAATAATAATTAAAAAAGTTATGAATTATTTTCTTTTAGTATCTTTTTTAGTTAAACCAACTTGGATCAAGCAATGGTCTAGCCGGACCAAGCATTTGGCCAACTTGGGCCAAGCCGAACTATGGGTCAAAATATTTGGCTCGGAATGTTTTGAGCTAGACAAATGCTTGGCTTGACCTAATTGGGTTGAACCATAAACACCCATTTTGAACTCACTAAGCATTTGAAAATATCTTGTGGACTACACAAGGCTAATAATGAACTTTAAAAAAATCACATTTTAAGAGAATTAAAGTGATAATAGTGGATTAATAAGCATTTAAAATTTGAATTTAAATTTTGAAAAAAAAATGAAAACAAAACAATATGATGGAGTTAATACACAAAACTTAAGAAATAAGTTAAATAAGTCTTATCATAAAGCCACAAAAGTTACCAGTTTTCGCACAAAGCCCAATATAAGCTAAGATTAGCCACCGAGATCTTCAAGTCATTCAATTGTAAACTAATTTGTCACTACACATAGTCCCAAAATAAGCCAAGCCCTTCCATGAGATTGTATATTATATATTGATACTCAATGAACTGCCCACCTTTCAACTTGAACCAACTTCCTAGCAAGTTTACACCTCAAAAGATTCCAAATCCGTCCCAAGAGAAGAGAGAAATGGCTCAAACAGAAGAGCAGAATCCCAATCAATACTGCGTCGAACTAGAAAAAGAAGAACTTTCGATAGAGAAGGTGTTCCAAAACCAAGAAGTGCCATCATGGAGAAAGCAGCTAACCATGAGGGCCTTTGCGGTGAGCTTTGTGCTAAGCATACTGTTCTGTTTCATAGTGATGAAACTGAACCTCACCTCTGGGATTGTACCTTCCCTAAACGTTTCTGCTGGGCTACTGGGTTTCTTTTTGGTGAAAACTTGGACAGAGTTCTTGAACAGGTCAGGCATGTTAAGGCAGCCTCTTACAAGGCAAGAGAACACTATCATCCTGACCTGTGTTGTTGCCTCCTCTAGCATAGCCTGCAGTGGTAATAACTTCTTTCACTATGTATCTTCTTTCCTAATATTATTTTTCTCATGGGATTATGACACTGATCCTTTCCTTCCCCTCTATTTGATCTATAAAATGATCTTGGAATGCAAATTGAGTACTAAATCTCAAAGTAGGATCCAGATTAGTACTGTTTCCAATTCTATAATGATAGGTGGATATATTTTACAGTTTAGCATCATATGATTGAATTTGTTGTTTTATATTTGTTCTTTTGACAAGCCAAATATACAAGTGATATCTAGAAAGTATCAACAGGAGGCTTTGGGAGTTACCTCTTGGGAATGAGTGAGTGTGGCCAAGCTATCTTCAAACACAAGTGATGTCAAGAACCCAGCAATAGGATGGATAATTGGATTTCTCTTTGTTGTCGCCTTTCGTGGCCTCTTCTCTGCTGTGCCTCTACAAAAGGTGGGATGCATGCTCTCTCTCTCTTAACTATGCATTAATAATTCTATGATCTATGCATTGAAAAAAAAATCATACTGAAAAAACTTATCCAATTCAATCCAAAATATCATATTTAATATCATATGTTTTGAAAAAGATAAAAAAGATGAAATCACATTTGAGCAGAACTGTCAATTCGGGTCGGGCCAAAAAGCCCGAATTGAAAAACGGGCTTGGTTTTCCAAGCCCGAGCCCGCGGGTACAGGTCTACAGGCCTGCCCGCGGGCTTTTTTTAATTTTTTAATATTTTTTTATATTTTTTTAATAAATTTTTTTATACAATTATTTAAATTGATATAACAAATTATCATAATAATTCATTAAAAATTAATATAATATTTAAATTTTATAATTTATATATCACTAATTGATAAAATAATATGTATTTTTTAATATTTTAAACTAAAAATTAAAAAAAAAAAGTCTCGGGCTTTCGGGCCAGCCCACCACGGGCCGGGCTCAAAAAGTCCAGATTATATATTTACTCCCAAAATTGAGGCCCGAACCCGCTTATTTTTCGGGTTTTTCGGGTTGGCCCGTCGGACTTGGCCCATTTTAACGGCTCTACATTTGAGGACCAAAATATCAAATTAATTATCATTTAAGACTGATAGTTGAAAAAATTATGACAAAAGACTAAAGGTCCTTAAGTCAAAAAAATCGAAACGTAAATTTGCAAAAGTATCCTTTTTATTTACTCTCCCTCCATCCCACCAAAGATGTTGTTGAAGCCACCGTCTTTGTCACTAGAGCCACCGTAATCATCACCTGAGCCACCATCACTGTCACCAGGATTTTATACTCATTTTTTTGAATTTTACACTGACTTGTACAATTTTTGCCACTAGTCTTCCTAAATTTTACATTGAACAATAAAAAGAAACTACAAAATTTAAATTTTCACCCCTATGAATTTTATACTAGTCTTCCCAAATTTTACACTAACATGTGCAATTTTTTATATTAATCTTCCCAAATTTTATATTAAATAATGAAAATAGACTAAAAATTTTCACTTCTCACTTCTAGGAATTTTATATAGATTTACCTAAATTTTATACTGACTTGTGAAATCTTTTACACTCATCCTCTAGAATTTTATGTGAAACAATGAAACAATTAATTTAAAAAATTGTGTTTCACTTTCAGTATACTACTATTGACACATTTAACACTCACCTGTGATAACTTTTTACACTCATCTTCCAAAATATTACATGGATCAATGAACCAATGAAAAAAAGAAAAAAAAATAATATCATGTCTCACACCATTGTTTCATGTAAAATTCGGGAAGATTAGTGTAAAATTTTCTTAAGTCATTTGGTAAAATAAGTGTAAAATTCTTGGAGGTGAGAAATTAAGTTTTTTAACTTATTTTCATTGTACATTGTAAAATATGAGAAGATCAATGTAAAAAATTGTACAAATCAATGTAAAATCAGAAAAAATCAATATGAAATCCCTAGAATTTAGATGTAAAATTCGGTGACAGTAACTTCGATGACAGTGGTGGTGGTGACTCTAGCAATGGTGATGAAAGCTCCGATGACAACAACAAGGGCTCCCATGGGTAAAGGAGAGGGGTAATTTTGTAATTTTACTTTTCCATATTTTGTTATAATTTTTTCAACTTTTGGTCCTAAACTATAATTAAATTGCTATTTTGGTCCTTAAACGTGATTCCAAAAAACCTACATATTAATGGAGTGTATAAATTTTAAAAAAAATCAGTAATTAAAATAAAATAGAGATTTTTTTTTCATATTTTATTATTTGTTGCAGATTATGGTCGTTGACTTAAAATTGACATATCCGACTGGCAGTGCAACTGCTCATCTGATCAATAGCTTCCATGCTCCACAAGGAGCCAAATTGGCAAAGTAATATACTGTAAAAGAAACTCTCAAATTATAGATTTGACAGCAGGAAAAACTAATTGAATATTTCTTTTCTGCTCAACCAGGAGGCAAGTGAAAGTGTTCGGAAAATTCTTAACTCTCAGTTTCTTATGGGGTTTCTTTCAATGGTTCTATACTGCTTCAGATAATTGTGGATTTCAAGCCTTCCCTTCACTGGGGCTCAAAGCATACAAGTACAAGTCAGTTGTCACATCTCCTTCATTGTTACCTACACCCGACACATCCATTTAATTTGAGATTTACCAAAAATAAAAAATAAAAGGTGAGATCAGTACCATCTTTAACCCTATAGTCATTTGGAGGTTTAACTTTGATTTCTCTGCTGGAATGGGAATGATTTGCCCACATATCTTAAATATTTCACTGCTTCTTGGAGGAATTATTTCTTGGGGACTAATGTGGCCTCTCACAGAGAACAAAAAGGGGGAATGGTACCCTGCAGATCATGCAGGCAGCGTTCAAGGTTACATGGTAAATTTCCTAATGTAAAGTATATTATTAAAGATTGATTGATCTGTCTAAGTAATTTGAGCCAGAATAAAAATAAATTTCTAATTTTGAGTTGAAAAGTAATAATTTAGATTAAAAAAATAACAAATTAGGCTATTTATATCAAGTCTGAACAGCTCAAATTGTTCAGTTGATCAATTTACAAGATCCCTCAATTAAGATGCTCCAAGTGCAACTAGATCCATGGCAGCCTAACCCCACAATAGCCCTTGCCACTATGTTTACCTGCTATCTATTGAATTTATATAACTTCTTCAAAGTGCTAGGTCATGCCCTCCCTACCATGTACCGACAAGTCTGGGACAAACAAAAGGAGAATAATCTTCCTGTTGCAGATCAGAACTCTCCTTCAAGTTCTCATCTATCTTATGATGTCCAGCGCCGCACCCAATTCTTTCTCAAAGATCAAATTCCCATATGGTTTGCCGTTGGAGGTTACATTTCAATTTCTGCTATCTCTGTGGCCACTCTTCCACAAATCTTTCACCAGCTAAAATGGTACCACACGCTGGTGATCATCGTTCTAACTCCAGCCTTAGCATTCTGTAATGCTTATTGTTGCGGGCTAACAGATTGGTCCCTTGCATCCACCTATGGAAAGCTTGCCATATTTACAATTGGAGCATGGGCCGGAGCATCACACAGTGGGGTTCTTGCAGGCCTTGCAGCCCGTGGAGTGATGATGAACATTGTAGCCACAGCTTCTGACCTCATGCAGGATTTCAAGACAGGCTACCTTACCTTGGCCTCACCACGCTCCATGTTTGTGAGCCAAATAATTGGCACAACAATGGGCTGTTTAATTTCTCCTTGTGTCTTTTGGGTTTTCTACAAAGCATTTCATGACCTTGGAGAACCAATGAGTGAATACCCCGTGCCATATGCTACTCTGTACAGGAACATGGCCATTCTGGGGGTAGAGGGCTTCTCATCTCTACCAAAGAACTGCCTTCAGCTGTGTTATGTATTCTTTGGCTCCGCCATCCTAATAAATTTGATTAAAGACTTGATGGGTAAGAGAGGCTGGTTCATACCAATTCCAATGGCAATGGCTATACCTTTCTATAAAGGGCCATACTTTGCCATTGACATGCGTGTAGGAAGTCTGATACTGTTTGCTTGGCAAAAGGTAAACAAGGCCAAAGCAGATGCTTTTGGGCCAGTAGTTGCTTCTGGTTTGATATGTGGGGATGGAATATGGGCTCTGCCTGCTTCAATACTTGCTCTTGCTGGGATTAAGCCACTAATTTGCATGAAGTTCTTGTCCAGGGCTATAAATGAAAGGGTTGATAAGTTTCTAGGTTCTTAAGACAAAAATTGGCTTGGGGTCAATATCTTGTGCAATTACTATCTCTCAATCTGTTGGACAACACCTTGCTTAATTTTGAACTTCGAATTTAAAGTTGTGCCAAGTATCAATAGAGGTTAAGCAACTAGGTATGATGAATGAAAAAAATGTTATGTTATAAAGCAGACATATCATAAAGAAAGGAGAGTATATATGTACAAGTTTAGATTGCATTATGAGATTTGGGTTTTCTAGTAGACTTTGATTTCAAATATGCTTCCTCTGAACTTTGATAAATTTCAATGTATATGATACTATTCTTGAGGATTAGCTTTAGACTATCTCCTTCAACCAAGAAAGAGAAAATTGGCACTCACCAACTTCAATAATATCCTAGTCAGTAGATTTTTAGGGCAATGTCTAAATAAAACACACTAAAAACATTAAATCTTGATAAGGGTAGGCACGTGATCTCCAACATTTTAGACCAAAATTAAGATCGAATGAGGCATGTTAAGCAAAATCATTACTGCTCAACCGTTTTAACGAGGGAAAAGGACATCACATCAGTTTCTTGAACTTGTTTTGGCATTGTTGGCTATGGAATTGACAAGTCTCACACTCTCAATCGGCCCAATCATCATCGCTAAGTTTCCTAAATAAAACATATATAAATGGAATCAGTAGAATATCAGGTTAACAGTGTCTACCACTGCTGTAAACTACCAATGGCCAAAAAATAGTTTCATGTCCGTTAGGGTGAATGCCTGTGAGTGACGGCATGTGACATGTCATCAATAATTACCTTTTGACATGTGACATGCCAAAAAGTTGGTTTTTTCCTTTGGCAAAAAGGAAGCCAGTTTTAACAAAGAAAAAAAAATGTCAGTTATTTCCTTCCGATATTTAACTGCCGTTAAAACTGGAAAACATCCAGAAATCCTATATGCCAGCATTCACAAATCAAAATCAATATTATCTGCAAAACTGAACTAATAAAACAAATAAGTATATATAATATTTCAAGCTTAGACAACAAATTTCAACTTAAGCCAGCCAGACATATACTTAAAAGCTTAATGATCACCAAAAAAATTCACAATACATTAGTGTAATTTCTAGGGCAAACTATATTACTAACCCAATCAAAATATAAGACATAATGCTCTCTATCACCTCTAGAAATATAAATTTCTCACGAATTTATGCTAGGAAATCATCTCGCATCAAGTAAACTAATAAAGAAAAGTACTTAAATATTTTTCCGCCAGTTCTGTCTGAATAATGAACTGAAACCACCTCCTTTGTATGCTTCAAGCTATTTTCACTATCTGATATGTCATTTTTAGTAGGTGTTTTTCGTGAATTTTTGGCATGTTGAATCTTAATTTTGTCAACACGTTAAATAACTAAAGGTGCTACACCACCTCCACCTATAAAATCATATTTAACTTGTTGTCCCAAAAAAAAAAGAATCAAAAGTCAACTCATAAGATTTTATTTTCCCATTATCCCAAATAAGGTAAAGCAAAAGGTGCTTCTTATATAGCCATACAACTATCATTAATCAATAGCATTAACCTTGTATAGTTCCTTCGGAAACTCGAGTCTGGTTTCTTCAGGGTTTTCCTCTTTCCTCTCAATCCACCATGCATATGCATCTGAAAATACAATCTAAGAAATCGAGATATTGTCAATAATGAACGTGGGTGGAAAAAAGTGAAAAGGAGTGATAGCACATAATTGTTAGTTTAGGAACAATAACAAGTAACGAGAATGAAAGGAAGAAAAATGCACAGCTGTTAAACCTATAAGTATAGTCAGGAAGGGAACAATAACAAGTAACAGCAGCAATTTACAACCATTAGTTCATCATCCACTTCCTAGCTCTCAGTTAAAATTGACAAAGAAGGAACCAGTTCAGGAGAAACAAATATGTAGTCAGGAAGGGAAAAATAACCAACCATATTATCAAAATAATCCTTGCACATTGCATTCTTTCCATCTCTAGAGAACTGCAAAGTCACGTGTTCTTTTTCTATATTGTTGAAGATGAAGGCTAGGGCTTGGTCGTTCAATTAGCAAAAGCAAGCTTCATAAACCACTACAAGCATGGAGGAAGAGGAGGAAGGAACTAGCATATTGTTGAGTTTTATAAACATCATTTTGGAACCAGAGGCTGCACTCTCGTACCGTTGGGAACAATATGTTCTTTCCGTTTTTGAGAAAGAAAGCTCGTCCAAAACTAGAAGATGATCAAAAGAATCTTATAAATCAAAACATGAGCACAAATCAAATCATGAGCACCCTCTTGCCGAAAACAAAATTAGCACCCTATCCCCATGTCTGATTAAACGTGAGGAAAAATTTTCTATTTTTTTTAGTTCTTTATTTGGTTGAAAGAATTTAAAGGGAAGTTTAGAAAGAAAAAAAAAAGGTTTTCTCTGAAAGTTCAATAAATTGAAAAAAAGGAAGAAAAATTTGAGTTTTTCCCAAGTTTATTTCATTAAGAGGTTTTCCTCCCTTCCCCTTCTATCCTTCCTCTCTCTTCCAAAGAGAGAATTTAGAGAAAAAAATGAGCAAATTTCATTTATGCATGTTTATTCATGGTTTTCAATTTATGTAAGATTATATATAAACTTAATAATGATATTAAAAAAAATATAATTACATTAAACATAAAGTTAATGTAATTATTTTTAAAAAAATTATTTATAATGTAATAATTATTTCAAATGAGGAAAAATGCATTATTAAAAAAAATTATAATGAATAATATATATAATGTAATTATCTTTATTTTGTTTTAGAAAAAATAAATATTTTTATTTTACTTAATAAACAAATATTATATATATTATTTTTTCCGAAAAAATTAGATATTATTTATAAGTAATTTTTTTAATAATGCATTTTAAAAAAACATAATTACATTAATTTTACCTTTTATGTTATTATATTTTTTTATTTGATTATTAATTTTATATATAATCTTACATGAGTGGAAAAAGTATGAATAAATAAATATAAATGAAATTTGTCATGTTTTCCTCTAAATCTTTCAGTTTTGGAGAGAACAGTCACATCCTCTCCTCTTACTTATTAAGCCAAATAATATTTAATTAATAAAATAATTTTTTATGGCATATAATGGGGTATGGAGGCCTTGGGGCCTCATAGGTAATTGAGGCAATTGTCTAAAACCCCAATTACCTATAAGGCTCTCAAATTTAATATAATTATATGCCATGATACTATTTATTATGATGTTATATTAAAATTAAGAGAAGAGGACTAGTTTTATTTTTTTTATTGATATATATTAAATCAATTTATTTTTTGTATTGAAAATCAATTTGAACAACTTTTTTGGATGTGAAACCATTTTTAGTTTTCATTTTAAAAATACATGCTCCAGTTCTCAAATAACCCAATTACTTCACTGCATACCCAAGTTAAAACAAACAAGCATCAATAAGTTCAATTTTGTTTTCTAATATATACTACAAATTTGGTCAAAATATATATATATATACTACAAATAACTTCAATATATAATGTACAAAACTTCAAAATAATGCAGTTCCTACTCTACATATATTCTAATAAATTAAGAAATCTAATGAATTTATTAATCTTAAACAAACTTGCAAGTTAATCTTCCCTCTTTAAATCTTTAATCTATATACATAATTCACACAATCCTACAAAGCCACACTATTAATTGATAAATTCCAATTGAATCATCAAAGTTCATACAGTACAATTTGGATGGGTTTAGCCCTTTAGGAAGCAAATTGCAAAAGATTTTGAAACTACGGGGAGCAACTCTAGAAATGAATCATTTCATAGGGATTAATTCACCCCAAAAAAAAAAACTATGAGAACTTATTTAAAATATAGGATTCTAAATATTATAGAAACATTACATTCACCTCTCTTTTTCCATCTCTAGATCAAACATTTCTAAAAAGATGGGAAATTAATCATTTAGTCCCTATAATTTACACTAACTTTTAATTTGGAGGAAGATTTATATAGATTTAAATTTTTTTTTTAAATCTCTATAATTAAAAAACAAAAAAGGGAAAAGTCAGTACATTTTACTCACATGTATTCAAAACATTTTTGACTTGGTCTTTTTGTCTTCACTTAGCTAAAGTGATGAACACAGACTTTCGTTTTTCTAACAATGAAGACAAAATGTTCATTCACTGTAAAAAAATAGATTTTCAGTGACGAATTTTGATGGCGACAAAAAAAATTGTCATTAAAAGTATACTTTCAGCGGTGACTAAAAAAGTTGTTGGGTTGAAAGTCAGCTTTTCGGTGGCAACTGAAAAAGGTTATCGCTAAAAGTATACTTTTGGAAGCGATTGAAAATGTCATCACCGAAAGATGAACTTTAGGCGGCGACTGAAAAAAATCATCACTGAAAGTATACTTTTTGGCAGTGACTGAAAAATTAGTCGCTGAAAGTTCGTCTTTCAACAACGGCAAAAAAAGTCATCGCTGAAAATAGCCTTCAACGATGACTTTCATTGTTGCCGCCAAAAGATGAATTTTCAGCGACGATTTTTTCCTTAGCACTGTCAAAAGTCATACTTTTAGCAACGATTGTTTTTAGTCGCTGCCGAAAGTAAGACTTTCGACGATGACTTTCTTGATGTCACCACTGAAAGTAAGACTTTCGGTGGCGACTTTTTATTGTCGCCACCAAAGTTATTTTTTTTAATTTTTGCTCTTTTCATTTTAAAAATTAATAAATAACATATTAAAATAATAATTGTGTTTTATTTATACACTTTTATCATAAGCAATTAGATATTTAATATATATTTTGTATTGTAAATATTATCTATGTTAGCAAGGCTGACTTCCCAAGAGGGGGTGAATTGGGAAGATTGAAATTTTTCTGCACAAAGTGAAGTAAGTGAAGATATCACAGTATAATGAAAACAATGCGTAAAACAGAGCAAGCTGAAAAGTAAAGATAGGGAGAAGAAGACTCAGTAATTTATCCTGGTTCGGTCCTTCCACTTGACCTACATCCAGTCCCCAAGACACCTCTTGTGATCTATCCACTATACAGCAAGAATTTCAATGGGATTCTTGCAAAGGCCACAGTACACGAGTTTGCTCTGTTTCTGAGCTCTCTCAAACTCTCCAAGCACTTACACTGTGTGCTTCCCAATCCCCTTGTGAATATCCCTCACAAGTAAATCTATCTTCCAGATGAAGAGTAGATTGATTACAATTAAATAACTCTCTTGAAAGGAGTAGATATGAAAGTTTAGGTGCAAGTCTGGAAGTTAAGAGGGTAAAAGCTTTTGAGAAGAAAATTCAGCAGAGATTCAGTATATACAAGTTTGATTCGTTACCCATAACTTCAAATGATGTTGTATTTATAGATTTAGGTCTCAAATATCCGTTAGAGACTAAATCTATCCGTTGGAGAAGTTATTCAACGGTTACTCTAAAAAAACTATCCGTTTACCAACCGCATTTAATGTTTCTGACATACTGAAATTCGAATTTCGGTTGGCCAACAGACGAATTTTGAAGGAATCGTAGATTAAAGCTTCCAACGTTACAGTACGAAGTTCGTCTGTTCATAAAGTGAAATTCGAATTTTGAAACTTACAAAACATTTTCACAATGTGACATACGAATTTTCAAGAAGAAAGTTTTTCGGTTAAGTATGAACAGTGTTTTCAATTTTCTACAGTGCCTTCGAAATTCGAATTTTGGATCCCCAAAATTCGTCTGTTCATTGAACTAAAAAGGGACACAGTAGATAACTTTCTTTGAAATTCGAATTTTGGAAAGGCAAAATTCGTCTGTCAGAGAAACTCTTTTTCAGACTCATCTTGTCATTCGAATGTTGTAAGTTCTTATCATTCGTATGTCAATGTTTCATTTCAATAGACTTAAGAACTTAGCTTCTGAAATTCGAATTTCAATGTTCAAAGTTCGTCTGTCAGAGAGCAGTTTTGAAACTTAAATCACTTTTGATCTCAGATGAACTTTAACATAGTTACAGACGAATTTCTTCAGTTTTCTCAAATTTTGTTTTGCTTGAAATTCGAATTTTGAGAACCCAAAGTTCGTCTGTTGTAAAGAAGCATCTTTCAGACTTATATGAAAATTCGAATGTTGCAACTTCAAAATTCGTCTGTCAGAGAGCATTTTTCAAACTGAATTTCGTTTTGATTTCAGATGCACTTTATCATAGTTTCAGACGAATTTCTTTGATTTTTACAAACTTCATTTTACTTGAAATTCGAATTTTGAAAGTGTGAAGTTCGTCTGTTACAAAAGGCCTCTTTTCAGACTACATGAAAATTCGAATTTTGAACCACCAAAATTCGTCTGACAGAGAGCAGTCTCTTCAGACTTATTCAGTTTTAGCTTGAAATTCGAATTTCCAAAGGCAAAGTTCGAATTTCTAACTTGACAGTTCAGTTTAAACTTTCAACCTTCGTCTGTTTGAAGGTATTTTTCAAATGTTCAAAGATTTAACATAAAATCAAAGTTTGAAAACATCTTTTCTTCAAATCAAAATCTTTTACCCAATTATATCAAAAACTAAAGATCCTACAAAAGATCTAACAACATATACTCAGATAATCTTCACTTGAACCAGCTTTGTTCTTCTTTGATATCTTCAATCCAAGCTCTTGGGTGTTGGTTTTAACATCATCAAAACTCTTGATTCAACATTCTCCCCCTTTTTGATGATGACAAAACAACTTACAAACTGGATTAGTACTTGGGTTTGCTTTTACAAGCTCCCCCTCAACATATGCATAAGATATCAACAGAATTAAGACATAAAACTTTGCAACAAGGAATTCATCCATTTAAACAAAAGTTACTTATACAGAGCTAAATAAGGCAAAGTTCAAACAACAGAGACAGTCCAATCAACAAATTCCAAACAACAAAACTAATACAAAGTATAACAAGAAATTTCAATCAATTCTTCTTTGTCTTGATCTTCTTGCTGTAGGATTTCCTTTTTCCTTTTCCAGATTGCTCAGCATCAGTCTTTCCAGTTTGCCCAGACTTCTCCCCCTTTTTGGCATCATCAGGAAGGCCAACAAAGTCAGCCGGAGGAGGGATCTGAGAGACAGGAATAGCACGAAGGGGCACAGGAGCAAAAGGAATTTCAGCTGGGGGATCAGTGCTAGGTTCCTCGTCAGAGACTTCCAGCAGCTCCTGCATTGCCTGTCTGGAAAGAGCTAGTTGAGCCCTTTGTTCTTCTGATAGCCCATAAGCAGCAAGAGAAGAGGAGGCTGGTTTAGCAGGAGGAAACATTTCTTCCAGCCTTTTCCTCTGAGCTTCCAGTAAAGCATTGTGAGCAATGGCAACATAGTCAGCAACAGGTACAATGCTTCTTTCTTCAGTGCTCACATCTTCTTGCATGGAGGAGCTTGAAATGGCTGCCACCAGTTTTTCAACTTGCTCAGATTCTTGAGTGGACAGAATTGATTCCTGAGCAACTTCTTGCATGGGCTCATGAGGACTTGTCTGCTGGAGTCCTTCTTCTTCTTCCAATCCATAGTCCAAGGGTGGACCAGGACTTGGTGTTCTCATTGCACCAGCACCATCATGGTCAGAGGAGGCAAACTCGAAGGGGCTTGGAGGCTCAGGAGTTGGAGATAGAGTAGGCTCAGGGACACCAGGCTGAGGTGGAGCTGAAGTGGTAGGAATAGCATTCCTTATATCTTCATAAGCATCAGCCACCACCTTCATGTTTACAGCCAACTGATGGATCTGATCTTGTAGATGAGCAAATTTGGCATTTTGCTCATCTCTTATGCTGAGAATGAGTGTTGACAGACTGTCAAATAACTCAGTGACCTTTGTTGGCTTGGCCCGTGAGGAGGGAGTGGCAGGAGGGTGAGTAGGCCTGGAGGGAGATGGGATTGGCTGAGAAGGCTGAGGTACAGATTTGCTAGGGGCCTCAGAGGTGCCTTCTTGTTGGAGGGAGTCATCAGCAGCAAAGAACAGATCTTCAGATTTCCCTGCTCCCTTTCCAACCCATCTGCCTTCATCTCGTTCAATACCCATCCTTTGCAGTTCCTCTTCTTTGAATGCCTCAGTGAGTTTCCCTTTCCCCTTTTCAATGTGTTGAATTCTAGCATGCTGCAGGATTCTTGAAATAATTGCAGCATAGGGGAGTGTGGAATCCTTCCTCTGATCCCTTGCTTTTATCATTCTCTGGAGGATGATATGACCCATGTTAATCAGCTTCCCACGAATGATAGCAGTCATCACATGAGCCTCTGCCCTTGTTATCAAGTTGAAGCTGCCACCCTTGTTGAATATGATCCTGGACACTATATAGTGCAGGATTCTGACTTGTACACTTAGGTCTGTGGGCTTCAATAGATTTATAGTTGGCCTGTTTTCCCTTCTCCTGAACAAGGTGTCCAAGATAGTGCTCTCTTTGTAGTTCAGGAAGGATCCTCCTTCTTCATCCTCTGTGCTTGCCTCATCCATGTATCCAGAGGCTGTAATGTCAATTTTCAGCCCATCTTGTCCTGGGATTTCCAGAACTTCATTGATTGTCTCATCAGCAAGCCAGATGGTCCTAGATCTTAAAGTGACCTCCCATTTCCTTTTCTTGCTGTTATATTGAAGAGAGGCATACCAAGTCTTCACTACTTCATCATCATATTTTTCAGCAATTTCCAACAGGTTTTTGTATCTTATCAACCATAATGCAGCATCAAAGTTGTTGGATATCAAAAATTGCTCCAAATTTACACAGTGAGGCTTGATTACCTTTTTGCTTGAAAACTTGGCAGAAAACTCTTCTTGAATCTCAGGAGTGCTCCAAAGTGGTAATGTGGTAAGTTCAAATTCTCCAGATTGTGTAGAAGAGGAGGAAGCCACAGCAGCAGTTTCACCCGAAGGGACTGCAGATTTTGAAAAGGAAGGCCCAGTTTTCTGAGAATCTGCCTTGGAAGAAGATTTCTGGCGTTTAGAAGGGGTAGCTTTACTGGGTTCGGCCTTTCTCTTGGATTTTTCTCCTTCTTTTGTAGCATATTGGGATTTAGCAGTTCTTTTTGGCCGAGTTCCAGCTTGTCCTGCTCCAGGGATCTTTACTCTCGCCATTTTTCAGTGGAATAAAGCAAAATGTTGTCAAGGAAGAGTTTATAGGATGCGAATGGAGGATTAATTGGTGAAGAATGACGGTTTTTGGACAGGAGTTAAGAGAATTTAAGAAAGAATCAGAACGGATTCAGAGAGGTTACAGATAGGGCTGCGTCTGTTCTGAGGAAAACTGTAGCATTTAACGTGTGTAACCGTCTGACAGACGAATTTTGAGGGGTCAAAATTTGAACTTCGGGCAGTTACAAGTTAAACCGTTCAGCATAGCTTACTGACAGACGAATTTTCATCTTGAAAGTTCGTCTGACAGTGGCTTGAAACAAGCAATACAAGGACAACAGACGAATTTTGTTCCAACAAAGTTCGAATGTTGAATAGAGAAAGGCAGTTAACAATCAAACAATCAATCAATCAGACGAATTAAACAGGCAGAGCTGCATCTTTTAACAATTCAGCATGTAGGACATGTTTCAACAGACGAATATTGAACTGAAAATTCTAATTTTCTAACTATGTAAAGATTGTCCAACATTCGCATGTTAGGAGATAAAATATTGTGCAGCAATGATGGACAACCATAATATTGAAATTTCTGATTTTGAAAATTTGAACTTTCAAGTGTCAACAGACGAATTTCGAGGCATTACAGAGAACTGTTCCAGGGCATAACATGCCGAAGTTCGTCTGTTAGTGAACTGAAATTCGAATGTTGACCATATTGACCATGTCAGAAGCACATTTTATTAAGCAAAATCCGTTTAACATACATTTAAAATGCGAATTTCATCTTTAAAAACTTACAGAATGGATCCAAAACTTTAGGATTTACATCATTCATTCCACTTTTTGGTTGTTCCATTCTGACGTGCTCCACTCTTCAAGTTTATTGCCATTGATTTTCATAGGGAGCACCTGCAGCTTAGATTAAACATACTCCGAAGCTCAAGTTAGAATTAATTCTGATATTGAAAATTTTAATGACAGAATTGCATGAAAACATCTTACAGTTCATTGGGGTTTACCATCCCGAATTCTCTCCTTATTTTACAAAGTCTGTCTTCTGGCAGAGGTTTTGTAAGTATATCAGCAAATTGATCCTCTGTTGGGATGTACTCCAATCTGACTTCTCCTTTCAGAACATGATCTCTTATGAAGTGATGCCTGACTTCAATATGCTTTGTTCTTAAGTGCATGACAGGATTCTTGGTGATATTTATGGCACTCTGGTTGTCACACATGATTGGTATCTCTTTTATTTTGATCTCAAGATCTTCAAGCTGCTGTTTCATCCAGATGACTTGGGCACAACAGCTTCCAGCTGCAACATACTCAGCTTCTGCAGTAGATAAGGCTACACTGTTTTGCTTTTTGCTGAACCATGAAACTAGGGATCCTCCAAGGAACTGACAGGTTCCACTTGTACTTTTTTTGTCAGTTTTAGATCCTGCAAAATCAGCATCAGTGTATCCTTTGAGGTCTTCTCCATTGCCTTTTGGATACCAAAGACCCATTTGTGATGTTCCAATAAGATATCTAAAAATTCTTTTCACAGCTGTTGCATGGGATTCTTTGGGGCATGATTGGAACCTTGCACACATGCAGACACTGAACATAATGTCAGGTCTGCTAGCAGTTAGGTACAGCAGAGATCCAATCATTCTCCTGTACTGAGTAATGTCAAACATCTTTCCATTCTCATCCATGTCTAGTTTGGTTGCAGTAGCCATAGGTGTTCCCATTGGCTTGGCATTCTCCATCCCAAACTTCTTTAGCAGCTCCTTCAGATACTTGGATTGACTGAGAAAGATGCCATCATCAAGCTGTCTGATTTGCAGTCCAAGGAAGAAGTTGAGTTCACCTATCATGGACATCTCGAATTCTCCCTACATTAACTCAGAAAATTTCTTGCAAAGAGTTTCATTAGTAGCACCGAAAATAATATCATCAACATAGATTTGAACAATCAGTAAATCTTTATTCTCTTTCTTAGTGAATAAAGTTGTGTCAACTTTGCCTCTATTAAACCCTTGTTCAGTTAGAAAATTGCTCAACCTCTCATACCATGCTTTAGGGGCTTGTTTTAAACCATAAAGAGCCTTCTTCAGCTTGTAAACATGGTTTGGTTTAGTAGAATCTTCAAAACCAGGAGGTTGATCTACATAAACTTCTTCCATGATATATCCATTTAAAAAGGCACTCTTTACATCCATTTGATATAGTAAAATATTTTTCATGCATGCATATGCTAGCAGTATTCTTATAGCCTCTAGCCTAGCTACTGGTGCAAAGGTTTCTTCAAAATCAATACCTTCTTCCTGATTATACCCTTTAGCAACCAGTCTAGCCTTATTTCTTATTATTGTTCCAGATTCATCCAGTTTATTTCTGAAAACCCATTTGGTACCTATAACAGGATGATTTTTGGGCCTGGGAACTAAATTCCAAACATGATTTCTTTCAAACTGATTTAATTCATCTTGCATAGCTAAAATCCAGTAATCATCAGTTAAGGCTTCCTCAGCACATTTAGGTTCAATTTGAGAAATAAAAGCGCAGTTGAGCATTTGATCCCTTAACTGTTTTCTGGTTTTAACTTTCTCTTGAACATTCCCTATTACTTGATCAACAGGGTGATTCCTTTGATATCTCCAAGCTCTAGGGAGTTCTTGAGTTGTTTCTTCAATATTTTCTTCATTAAACTCTTGCTCCTGGATATCTTCCTCTATATCAATAGATTCAGATATCTTTGGAGGTTCAGTTTTACTTTTGTCAGAAATTCCCAGTTTTTCAAAATTGATAGTTAGATCATCTTCATGTTTTGACACAGCTTCATTTTCAATGAAAACTACATGCACTGATTCTTCTACTATATTTGATCTTTTATTATAAACTCTATAAGCCTTACTCCTACTTGAATAGCCCAAGAATATACCTTCATCGGATTTGGCATCAAACTTACCCAGATTTTCTTTCCCATTGTTGTGAATGAAGCATTTGCACCCGAACACATGGAGGTGTGACAAATTTGGCTTTCTTCCTTTGTACAGCTCATAAGGGGTCTTCCCAAGGATTGGTCTGATGTAGGCTCTGTTTATGATGTAACTAGCTGTATTCACTGCATCAGCCCAGAACACTTGAGAGAGTTCCTTCTCATTTAGCATCGCTCTTGTCATTTCTCCAATGGTTCTGTTCTTCCTTTCCACCACTCCATTTTGTTGAGGAGTTCTTGGTGCTGAGAAGTTGTGGTTAATTCCATGCTCATTGCAGTACTCCAGGAAGTATGCATTTTCAAATTCTCCTCCATGGTCTGACCTGATAGACACAATAGAAATACCTTTCTCATTTTGCACTTTCTTAGCTAAGGTTACAAATGCATCAAAGGTATCACTTTTAGAGGAAAGAAACAATGTCCAAGTGAATCTAGAGTAATCATCTACAATTACAAGCACATACAGATTACCACCAAGACTTTTCACTCTAGATGGTCCAATTAAGTCCATATGCAACAATTCAAGTGGTCTTGTTGTTGTTATTACATTTTTAGATTTGAAGGATGCTTTGGTTTGTTTTCCTCTTAGGCATGCATCACATTCTTTATCCTTTTCAAAAGATATTTTAGGAAGACCAGTTACTAGCTCATTTTTAATCAGTTTAGACAATTGATTCATGTTGACATGAGCTAATCTCCTATGCCATAGCCAACTGTCATTATTCTGACTAATCAAACATACAGAATCCAAGGGAGGAAGTTCATCAAGGTCAATAGTGTAACAGTTACCATCCCTTTGAGCTTTGAGAATTACTTTGTGATCACTTTTTCTGATGACCAGGCAAAACTTTGAGTCAAACAGCACTCAGTTTCCTTTGTCACAAGTCTGACTCACGCTTAGCAAGTTGTGGTTGAGGCCAATCACAAACAGCACCTCTTCAATGGATGTTTCTGGATTTTTGCCCACAATTCCAATACCAGTAATTTTGCCATATTGGTCACCTCCAAAGGTCACCTTTCCTCCTTTCTTGTCTCTAAGGGTGATGAACTTCTCCTTATCACCAGTCATGTGACTTGAGCAGGCACTGTCTATATACCATTTGTTGCTTTTCTTAGCTTTGAGACAGACCTGCAAAACAAAGTTTATGTTTTTCTTTTAGGTACCCAAATTTGCTTGGGTCCTTTTCGGTCAGTGAGTAATTCCCTAGATGCAGAGGCAACTTTGGGAACCCATTCAGTTTTCCTGCCTAGCCCATTTTTCTTCAATGCACAAGAACTGGAAATATGTCCCTTTTTGTTACAGAAATGACAGGTAATGAATGGACTGCTAGATTGAGTGGTAGGAAGAAAACAATGCAAATAATACTTCTGTTTAGCATGCCTGGGTTGATCATATGTTTCAATGTGAGGTGATGCATCATTTTCCTTTTTATTATTGTTAGCATGCACAAAATGTCTCATATACATATTCTAATTTTTCTTCCTGATCTTTTCCTTGACTGCACATGGATCATAGCCAAGACCAGCTTTTCCTTGTGATATTCTTTGGCTCCCCATCAAGGCAAACAACATATCTTTACCTCTAGTGAGCCTAGACATGCTTTTAACTAGATAATCATTAGTTTGCTTGAGTTCAGTGCATGAGGTGCAGCAGACAGATTCAGTCGGAGGTAAAGAGGCAATTTCAGAAACTATGCTTTGAGACTTCAGCTTAATTATCCTTTTCTTTGCTAGTTTTAGTTCTTTAGCAACTTTGATAAATTCATCATGAAGCTCATGAAATGCATCTAGTAATTCAGAATAGGAAGGTTCAGATTCATATACCTCTTCTTCCTGATCACTGCTGTGTGAGGGTGTGGCTTCTTCAGAAGCAAGTGCCATCAGACAAATGTTGGCAATCTCATCCTCATCTTCTTCTTCCTCATCTGAGCTGTTGCCCCATATAGATGAGATGTAGGCCTTCTTCTTCTTTCCCTTATCAGCAGTTTTCTTTTCCTTTTCTTGTTTCTTGAGGAATTGGGGGCAGTCCCACTTTATGTGTCCCTGCTTCTTGCATTCATAGCAAGTCACAGGTTCTTTTGTCTCTTTCTTGCTTTCTCCAGCTGCTCCTTTCTTGAAGAATCTCTTATTTTTCTTCTTGCTGTAGAATCTTCCGAATTTTCTAACCATCATTGCCAGAGTTTCTTCATCCAGATCATCTCCTTCATCAGATTCTTCTTCCTTTTCATCAGCAGCTTTGAGGGCAAGGCCTTTCTTCTTCCTGTCCATCCCAGCTTCCTTGAGTGCTTTGATTTTTCCTTCATATTCCTCAAGGCTGCCAAAGAGAGCTGTGACAGAAGTCATAGATTCTCCTCTGGCTTCTTCTATAGCTGTTACCTTGGGCTGCCATTCCAGAGGGAGAGCTCTGAGTATTTTTCTTACTTTCTCAGACTGAGTGTATTCCTTTCCTAGGCTTTTGAGTTGATTCACAATGAGGGTGAATCTCTTTTGTAGCTCCTTTACAGTTTCTCCTTCAGCCATTCTAAAGCTCTCATACTCCCCAATGCACGTGTTCAGTATGTTCTCCCTGACTCCAGATGTTCCTTCATGAGTAATCTGCAGAGTATCCCACATTTCTTTTGCAGTGGTGCATTGCGAGACTCTGTAAAATTAGTCTTGATTCAGGGCACTGACTAAACAGTGTTTTGCTTTGAAATTCAGTAGGGCTCTCCTTCTGTCCTCATCATTCCATTCTGCTTCCAGCTTCTCTTTGTGTCCTCCATCTTCAGTTAGAGCCATTGGAATGAAATCCCCTTTTTCAATGACTGACCAGATGTCAAGATCAATTGATTGGAGGTAGATCTGCATTCTCATTTTCCAGTACCCATAATGCTCTCCACTGAAGCCTGGTGGTCTGTTAGTATTGTTCCCTTCAGGTAGTATACTCTCTCCAAAACCAGCCATCTTAATTCCCGGACTGTGAGTTCCTTTGTATGGGAATCCGGGCTCTGATACCACTTGTTAGCAAGGCTGACTTCCCAAGAGGGGGGTGAATTGGGAAGATTGAAATTTTTCTGCACAAAGTGAAGTAAGTGAAGATATCACAGTATAATGAAAACAATGCGTAAAACAGAGCAAGCTGAAAAGTAAAGATAGGGAGAAGAAGACTCAGTAATTTATCCTGGTTCGGTCCTTCCACTTGACCTACATCCAGTCCCCAAGACACCTCTTGGGATCTATCCACTATACAGCAAGAATTTCAATGGGATTCTTGCAAAGGCCACAGTACACGAGTTTGCTCTGTTTCTAAGCTCTCTCAAACTCTCCAAGCACTTACACTGTGTGCTTCCCAATCCCCTTGTGAATATCCCTCACAAGTAAATCTATCTTCCAGATGAAGAGTAGATTGATTACAATGAAATAACTCTCTTGAAAGGAGTAGATATGAAAGTTTAGGTGCAAGTCTGGAAGTTAAGAGGGTAAAAGCTTTTGAGAAGAAAATTCAGCAGAGATTCAGTATATACAAGTTTGATTCGTTACCCATAACTTCAAATGATGTTGTATTTATAGATTTAGGTCTCAAATATCCGTTAGAGACTAAATCTATCCGTTGGAGAAGTTATTCAACGGTTACTCTAAAAAAACTATCCGTTTACCAACCGCATTTAATGTTTCTGACATACTGAAATTCGAATTTCGGTTGGCCAACAGACGAATTTCGAAGGAATCGTAGATTAAAGCTTCCAACGTTACAGTACGAAGTTCGTCTGTTCATAAAGTGAAATTCGAATTTTGAAACTTACAAAACATTTTCACAATGTGACATACGAATTTTCAAGAAGAAAGTTTTTCGGTTAAGTATGAACAGTGTTTTCAATTTTCTACAGTGCCTTCGAAATTCGAATTTTGGATCCCCAAAATTCGTCTGTTCATTGAACTAAAAAGGGACACAGTAGATAACTTTCTTTGAAATTCGAATTTTGGAAAGGCAAAATTCGTCTGTCAGAGAAACTCTTTTTCAGACTCATCTTGTCATTCGAATGTTGCAAGTTCTTATCATTCGTATGTCAATGTTTCATTTCAATAGACTTAAGAACTTAGCTTCTGAAATTCGAATTTCAATGTTCAAAGTTCGTCTGTCAGAGAGCAGTTTTGAAACTTAAATCACTTTTGATCTCAGATGAACTTTAACATAGTTACAGACGAATTTCTTCAGTTTTCTCAAATTTTGTTTTGCTTGAAATTCGAATTTTGAGAACCCAAAGTTCGTCTGTTGTAAAGAAGCATCTTTCAGACTTATATGAAAATTCGAATGTTGCAACTTCAAAATTCGTCTGTCAGAGAGCATTTTTCAAACTGAATTTCGTTTTGATTTCAGATGCACTTTATCATAGTTTCAGACGAATTTCTTTGATTTTTACAAACTTCATTTTACTTGAAATTCGAATTTTGAAAGTGTGAAGTTCGTCTGTTACAAAAGGCCTCTTTTCAGACTACATGAAAATTTGAATTTTGAACCACCAAAATTCGTCTGACAGAGAGCAGTCTCTTCAGACTTATTCAGTTTTAGCTTGAAATTCGAATTTCCAAAGGCAAAGTTCGAATTTCTAACTTGACAGTTCAGTTTAAACTTTCAACCTTCGTCTGTTTGAAGGTATTTTTCAAATGTTCAAAGATTTAACATAAAATCAAAATTTGAAAACATCTTTTCTTCAAATCAAAATCTTTTACCCAATTATATCAAAAACTAAAGATCCTACAAAAGATCTAACAACATATACTCAGATAATCTTCACTTGAACCAGCTTTGTTCTTCTTTGATATCTTCAATCCAAGCTCTTGGGTGTTGGTTTTAACATCATCAAAACTCTTGATTCAACAATCTAGTATCTTTGTTTAAAGATAAAGTATTTTACTATTTTTTCATGTAAAATATTTTGAACATTTTGAAAGTACTTTATCTCTACCTGAGATTAAAGATTTGAAATGTTAAAGATTGAATTTAATCCATATTTATTTTTATTTTTACTTATCTTAATTAATGAAATATGTTATTCTTATTAGGATTTTTTTTTAATTCATAAAGGGATTGATAACTCCAATAAAAGAAAATCAGGAAGATAAACTAATCCCTAATTATTTAATGTAATCAACCCTATATTTGGAGGAATTCTTATTGGGTTAATTTAATTTCTAATATATTTAACATATAAATTAACATTAATATTATTTATTAAAAATAATAATTTTGATAAGTAATAATGTACTAAGGCAATTATTAATAGTTAATCCAAGAGAATAATCTGTCCTGCTATGATTGAGACTCTCAGTCTAAACTCCTATGGGTGTTGGTAATATAGATATTTTCACATAATGTAAAAGTCTAATAAAGTAATGTCACGTAGAGAAAGAAGAATTATAGATTGTTAATATATTTTCCTGAAAAATAAGTAATAATAATATTTAGAAAATAAATATTGGCTAATTCTCTTTTTTTCATTCTCTCACTCTTTTTAATCATTTTCTATTATCTGAATCATAACATATTAAATTTATTACATTTTCTTTTAAATCATATGACAATCAAAATTACAATATTTATTTTAATGATTTTTAACAATTATCTATTATATTATATTATATATATATATATTAAGCATATATATAATGTAACTTATTAAATAATATAATATATGATATATATGATATGACATAACATAAAATAATATAATATTAATACATACGGATAATAAACCTTATATACATAATTATTATTGTTTAAAAATAAAAAAAATCTAAAATTTGGCTAGGAAAACAAATTTTTTTCTTGTCAAATGAAAACAAATATATTTATAAGAAAATTTTTTCATATTTAAAAATAAAAAAATAATATAAATATTCATATAAATATAAATATATATAAATAAAATATTTAATGATATTAATAATTGAAAATAAAATATATGTGTATTTTTTAATAATAATATTGATTTATAAATATCTATATATGTATATTAGTGTGTAGATAAACAATATATATTTGATATCTCATATAAAGATTGCAGATATATTTCAGTTCAACTAGTAAGAGAGTAAACATAAAGGCATTGCAAGTGATACGTCATGGGTTCGAACCTAGTGAAGGCACATTTGAAACAAATATATGACGTGGTGGTGGTGATGTGGCTAGTGACGTGGCTGTCGTTCGGCGGTGGTGACATGGCTGTCGTCCGATGGTGGTGACGTGGCAGGTGGCTGGCTAGTGTTGGTATTCCGATGGCGGTGGTGACATAGGGGGTCCAGTGGTTGACGTGATTATGGTGTGGCTAAACGACTTTTAGCGGCACCTAATATTGTCGCCAAATGACAAATTTTCAGCAATGACTAAATGTTGTCACCAAATGAAAAATCTTTTTACCACTAAATGTCCACTTTTGGCAGCAACATTTTTATCGTCACCAAATTTTTGGCAATGAGGTTTGTCACAGCGACATGGGGGCGACAAAAATGTTACTGCTGAAAACTTTTGACGGCGACATTTCATCTTTTAGCGATAACTTTTGTCCTTAGTGCAAGTCACATTTTTTATAGTGATTTTGTGGGTTGAAATGCAAAGGCTTCAAGGATGACGTGATCTTTTGGCAAAAAAACAAAGAAAGGATGACGTGATCTTAATTAATAAATAGTCTAAATATAATTTGGATCGTTCAATTTTTACTTCCCTTTTATATTTCTTTTAGTTTAAAGTGTTATTGTTACAAATTTATAGTAAAAAAGATGAATAAAATTTTGCAGCATGCTTCAACTAAGATAAAAATTTGATCTCGAACCTATTGATTATCTGAAGATCAAAACAAGTCTTAAGATTTATAACTTTTGAATGGTGTGATTTGTTAAAAAAATTTATTAATATATAGATTTTATTAAAATTTAATAAGAAATAGTAGTAAAATTTGAACAAGGCTTAGATAAATTATGCACATGCAAAGTATATCAATATTAAAAATCATCGGTGGAGAGTTATTCTAAGTTGGAGTCAAGTCCACTCTTACACAAAAATTTCCACGTCAATTTACTAATAGCTATGTGAAGCACCAGTTTCTTATCGCATCCATGCACCGTTTCAAGTTGCAGACATTGACATCAACATCAATCCATTCAATATCCAATACAGCATAAAATTTATAATATTCGTAACTTATAAATAGTACGACTCATTTATTAAATATTAAAACACTAAAGCTAAAATTCATATGTCTATTTAATATAATTGTAAGGCATAAACTTCTTATGACATCCACACACAAACACACTTATTCAAATTGTTGATATTGATATCAATATCAATCAATTCAATATCTAATATATTTAATATAAAATATAAAAACTACAATAAATTACATTATTTACAAGTAGTAAATAGTATGATTTATTTATTAAAAATTGTGTAATATATGAGGGATTAGAAGTGTCCATAGATCTAGTTGGCTCGATGATTCCAATGAATTCGATTACTTTTGGTCAAGTTGCCACAAAAACAAAAGATGGTGAAACTGAATTGTGCCGAGCGTTAAGCCAAGTTGTCCAACCACACGGCCAGTTAGGCTTGGGGGCATTTTTTTAAAAAAATAAATTCTAAATGTAAAAATATTTAAAGCATTATTATTATTATATATGTGTCCAAATTTAATTAACAGATAATGAAAAATTATAATAAATTTTATTTTAAATAATGAAAATAATAAAAGTCAAATAATAATAAAAATTTATAAATTATTTTCTTTTAGCATTTTTTTTAGTCAAGTCAATTTGGATAAAGCAATGACGTAGCCAAACTAACTATTCAGCCAACTTAGGCCAAGCTTAACTGTGGATCAAAATATTTACTTGGAAAATGTTTTGAGTTAGAAAAATGCTTAGTTTGACCCAATCGAGCTAAGTCACGAACATCCCTTTAGAGACTCAACTAATTTTTTAATAAACTAGAAAATATCTTGTGCGCTGCATGGGACAAACAAGTAACTTTAAAAAAAATCACATTTTAAGAGAATTGAAGTAATAATAGTGGATTAATAAGTATTTGAAATTTGAATTTAAATTTTGAAAAAAGTGAAAACAAAACAACATAATGAAGCTATACACAGAACCTGAAAAATAAGCTGCATAAATCTTATCATAAAACCACATAAGTTATCAGTTTTCGTACAAAGTCCAATATAAGTTAAGATTAGCCACCAAGATCTTCAATTCAATCAAGTTAATTACAAACTAATTTATCACTACGCAAAATCCCAAAATAAGCCAAATTTATGAATAGTCCAACTTGCATGACATCTTATATATTGATATATTGATACTCAATGAAACCACCCACCTTTCAACTTCAACCAAACATCCTAGCAAGTTCACACCTCAAAAGATTCCAAATCCGTCCCAAGAGGGGAGAGATATGGCTCAAACAGAAGAGCAGAATCCCAACCGAAATGGTATGGAGCTAGAAAAAGAAGAACCTTCGATAGAGAAGGCGTTCCAGAACCAAGAAGTGCCATCATGGAGAAAGCAGCTAACCATGAGGGCCTTAGTGGTGAGCTTTGTGCTAAGCATACTGTTCTGTTTCATAGTGATGAAACTGAACCTCACCGCTGGGATTATACCTTCCCTGAACGTTTCTGCTGGGCTATTGGGTTTCTTTTTGGTGAAAACTTGGACAAAGTTCTTGAACAAGTCAGGCATGTTAAGGCAGCCTTTTACAAGGCAGGAGAACACTGTCATCCAGACCTGTGTTGTTGCCTCCTCTGGCATAGCCTTCAGCGGTAAAAACTTCTTTCACTATGCATCTTCATCCCTTATACAATCTTTCTTCAAAAGTTGTTTTATATGTTCTTTGATAAGCCAAATGTACAAGTGATATGAAAAGTATCAACAGGAGGCTTCGGGAGTTACCTCTTGGGAATGAGTGAACGTGTAGCCAAGCTATCTTCGAACACAAGTGATGTCAAGAACCCAGCAATAGGATGGATGATTGGATTTCTATTTGTTGTTGCCTTTCGTGGCCTCTTCTCGGCTGTGCCTTTACAAAAGGTGGGATGCATGCTTGCTCTATTTTGAACTATCATCCATTAATAATTCTATTCTATGCATTAAATAAAATCGTATTTAAAAAACTTCTCCAATTCAGATCCAATTCGGTTTGAATCCAGATTAATTTATTTAATATCATATTTGTAAAAAAAAAAACTGCATATTCTGTTTGTCGCTTTATAGTTACTCCCAAAGCATAATGTTTCGCACCTTCATCACTTTACCGCTATTATAATTCAAACATATTGAGTTTTTCTCAATTTTATTGAAATTACAGGAACTTCTTATCTATTTACTAAAAAATATCTGTAATTAAAATAACGTAAAGTGGAGGTTCGTGCATTTTATTTTATTTCATCATATTTTATTATTTGTTGCAGATTATGATCGTTGACTTAAAATTGACATATCCAAGTGGGGCTGCAACTGCTCATCTAATCAATGGCTTCCATTCTCCTCAAGGAGCCAAATTGGCAAAGTAACTTCCTGTTTAAAAAAAATTAAAATTATAGATTTATCAACAGGAAAAGGTATACATCGAAATTAATTGAATATTTCTTTTCTGCTTCTCCAGGAAGCAAGTGAAAGTGTTGGGAAAATTCTTAGCTTTCAGTTTCTTATGGGGTTTCTTTCAATGGTTTTATACTGCTTCTGATGATTGTGGATTTCAAGCCTTCCCCACACTGGGGCTCAAAGCATACAAGTACAGGTACGTTGTCACATCTGCTTCATGGTTACCCCGCTACACCTACACGTTCATTTAATTTGAGATGGAAAAAAAATATTAAAGTTGAGATCAGTACTATCTTCAACCCTTTAGTCATATGCAGGTTCTACTTTGATTTCTCGACAATCTATGTTGGAGTGGGAATGATTTGTCCACATATCATAAATATATCACTACTCTCTGGAGGAATTATTTCTTGGGGACTAATATGGCCTCTCATAGAAAACAAAAAGGGCGATTGGTACCCTGCAGACCTTCATGAAAACAACTTGAAGGGTCTTCAAGGTTACAAGGTAAGTTTCCTGATGTGAAGCATCTTATTGCTGCATATACCTCTTATATACATAACGCCAACTATATTTTAACATGAATCCTCAAAATTAACAGATATTTAAAATTACTTAACTAATTTGAGCTGAAAAATAATAATAATTTACAAGATCCCTCATTTAAGAGGATTCAAGTGCAACTATATCCATGGACAGCATAACCCCACAATAGCTCTTTCCACTATGTTTACTTGCTATCTATTGTATCTGTACATTTGATTCAGGTATTCCTATCCACATCCATGATCCTGGGAGATGGTTTATATAACTTCTTCAAAGTGCTAAGTCACACCCTATCTGCCATGTACCGACAAGTTCGGGACAAACAAAAGGAGCATAATCTTCCTGTTGCAAATCAGAACTCTCCTTCGAGCCCTCATGTATCATATGATTCCCAGCGCCGCACCCAACTCTTTCTCACAGATCAAATTCCCACAAGGTTTGCAGTTGCAGGCTACGTTTCAATTTCTGCTGTATCTGTAGCCACACTTCCATACATCTTTCACCAGCTAAAATGGTACTACATGTTGGTTATCTACCTTCTAGCTCCAACCATAGCTTTCTGTAATGCTTATGGTTCTGGGCTAACAGATTGGTCTCTTGCTTCCCACTATGGAAAGCTTGCCATCTTTACCATTGGAGCATGGGCTGGAGCATCAAATGGTGGGGTTATTGGAGGCCTAGCAGCCTGTGGAGTGATGATGAACATTGTAGCCACAGCTTCTGACCTCATGCAGGATTTCAAGACAGGCTACCTTACCTTGGCCTCACCACGCTCCATGTTTGTGAGCCAAATAATTGGCACAACAATGGGCTGTTTAATTTCTCCTTGTGTCTTTTGGGTTTTCTACAAAGCATTTCATGACCTTGGAGAACCAATGAGTGAATACCCCGTGCCATATGCTACTCTGTACAGGAACATGGCCATTCTGGGGGTAGAGGGCTTCTCATCTCTACCAAAGAACTGCCTTCAGCTGTGTTATGTATTCTTTGGCTCCGCCATCCTAATAAATTTGATTAAAGACTTGATGGGTAAGAGAGGGTGGTTCGTACCAATTCCAATGGCAATGGCTATACCTTTCTATATAGGGCCATACTTTGCCATTGACATGTGTGTAGGAAGTCTGATACTGTTTGTCTGGCAAAAGGTAAACAAGGCCGAAGCAGATGCTTTCGGGCCAGCAGTTGCTTCTGGTTTGATATGTGGGGATGGAATATGGACTCTACCTGCTTCATTACTTGTTCTTGCCGGGATTAAGCCACCAATTTGCATGAAGTTCTTGTCCAGGGCTACAAATGAAAGGGTTGATAAGTTTCTAGGTTCTTAAGACAAAAATTGACTCGGGGTCAATATCTTATACAATTACTATCTGTCAATCTGTTGGACAACACCTTGCTTAATTTTGAACTTGGAATTTAAAGTTGTGCCATGTATCAATAATACAGGCGAGGCAACTAAGTATGATGAATGAAAAAAAAGTTATGTTATAAAGCAGACATATCATAAAGAAAGGAATGTATATATTTACAAGTTTAGATTGCATTATGTGATTTGGGGTTTCTTGTGGACTCTGATTTCAAATACGCTTTCTCTGAACTTGGCATAAATTTCAATGTATATGATACTATTCCTGAGGATTAGCTTTAGACTATCTCCTTCAACCAAGAAAGAGAAAATTGGCACTCACCAACTTCAATAATATCCTAGTCAGCAGATTTTTAGGGCAATGTCTAAACAAAACAGACTAAACATTAAATCTTGATAAGGGTAGGCACGTGATCTCCAATATTATGGAACAAAACTAAGATAAAGTGAGGCAAATTAAGCAAAGTCATTATTGTTCCACCATTTTAATGAGGGAAAGGACATCACATCAGTTTCTTGAACTTGCATTGGCATCTCTTGGCTATGGAATTGACAAGGCGGTATCACACTCTCAATCGGCCCAATCATCATCGATAAGTTTCCTAAATAAAACATATATAAATGGAATCAGTAGAATATTAGGTTAATAGTGTCTACCACAGCTGTAAACTACCAACGGCCAAAAAATAGTTTCATGTCCGTTAGGGTGAATGCCTGTGAGTGACTGCATGTGACATGTCATCAATAATTACCTTTTGACAAGGACATGCCAAAAAGTTGGTTTTTTCCTTTGGCAAAAAAGAAGCCAGTTTTACCAAAAAAAAAAAAAAGAAGTCAATTATTTCCTTCTGATATTTAAATGTCGTTAAAACTAGAAAACATCACAAATCCTAGATGCCCAACATTCACAATTCAAAATAAATATTATCTAAAAAACTAAACAAATAGAACAAATATATATATATATATAATATTTTAGCCTCAGATGACAAATTTCAACTTAAGTCATCAGACCATATACTTAAATGCTTAATCACCAAAAAAATTCAGAAAAATACATTAGTGTAATTTATTAGGCAAACTATAACACTCACCCAATCAAAACATAAGGCATAATGCTCTATTACCTCCAGAAATACAAATTTCTCACGAATTCATGTCAGGAAATCATCTCTTTTCAAGTAAATAATTAAAAAAAGGCTAATACTTAAATGTTTTTCGTCAATTCTGTTTGAATGATAAACTAGAACCACCTCCTTTATATGCTTCAAGCTGTTTTCAGTGTCTGATATATCATTTTCAGTAGGTATTTCTTGTGAATTTTTGGCATGCTAAATCTTAATTTTGTCAGCACATTGAATAGCTACAAGTGCAGTACCAACTCCACATATAAAATCATATTCAGCTTACTGGCCCTGAAAAAAAGAATCAAAAGTCAGGTCATAAGATGCTTCTCATATATAGCCATGCAACTAAGGTAAAGATGCTTCTCATATAGCCATACAACTATCATTAATCAATAGCATTGGCCTCGTATAGTTCCTTTGGAAACTCAAGTCTGGGTTTCATCTTTCCTCCCAATCCACCATGCATCTGAAAATACAATATGAGAAATCAAGATATTGTCAATAATGAACGTGGGTGGAAAAAGTGAAAAGGAATGATAGCACACAATTGTTAGTTTAGGAACAATAAGAAGTAACAGGAGGATTGAAGAAAAATGCATAGCTGTTAAACCTATATATACGTACAAAAGTGGAGGAGAGGGGCAGTGGTTTGAAGGAACTAGAACCATAAGGACTAAATTAAAATTCAAGCAAATTATGAGAACCAAATATTTAATGTCTCCTAAATTATTGCAGCATAAAGATGGTCTGATGCATAAAATTATTACTATTAAGCATGGAAAAAATATAATAAAATATCAATAGAATAGATAATAAAATGACTCTTACACCGTAGTGAAATGATTCGGTAGGACCTATTTAGATAAATAATAATAACTATGATCCTTGCAAATCTCGGGAAAAAAGAGAAAGAGGTGAAACGATAAAAATGTCCCTAATTAGTGATAAAGTCACTTGTTAATTACATAGATTTCATTACAAATATTAAATAACTTAGTTAAAAATAACACAAGATTACTTATAAATAAATCTCATCATCATTTATTCTTTACAATGTTAAACTCACTTGTTAATCACACATGTTCTGTTGCGAATAGTGATCAACTAAGTTGAAAATAACACAATTTACTTGTAAAAAAATCCCACCCACGCTTATTATCTAGTGTTTAACCCACTTGTTAATTATGTATGTTTTATTGTAAATATTAAACAATTCACCTACAAATTGCGTTAGAACACTTATAAATTAAATTTGGGGCATTTTCATTATATCAAGTTTTCTTTTTCTTTTTTTTTTGCTCTCTCTCTCTCTCTCTCTCTCTCTCTTAAATGGTAGAAACCTTGGTCTTCATTTATCATTTTGAAATTTGCACGGCTCATATGTCATTTTACTAAGCAGGTCCTCCCAAGCTATTTTCCCTTTAAAGCAACTCCGGCATGGCCAAAAACATAACTCTATCATCGCCCAAAACAAAATCTTGTATCCCTATTAAAAAAATAAAAATGACACACACAATTGAATAATAAAAATAAAAACATAATAAATATTATAGAAAAATATTACATTCACCTCTCTTTTTCCCATCTATAGACTAAACATTCAACAAAAAGTTATAATCCAGACTTCTTAAAATTATCATCTCAACTTCAAATTGTCAAATGACAAAAAAAAGATAATAGCATCATAAAAAAGTTACAATAAAATTGTATCATAGTTACAAAATTTAAAGTTTTTTATCATTATAATAAAACTAGTTTTTATGAAAAAAACTATATTACTAATGACTAATGAATAGTATAGTTTTTTATGGTATATAATCAAGGCCTTGGAGCCTTATCGGCAATTGAGGCAATTGTCTATGACCCCAATTACCGTTAAGGCTCCCAAATTTATTATAATTATATACCCTGATACTATTTATTATATGATATTATGTTAAAATTAAGAGGAGGGGACTAGTTTTATTTTTTTAATTGATACATATTAAATCGATTTATTTTTTGTATTGAAAATCAATTTGAATTTTTTTTAATATGAAAAAATTTTAAGTTTTTATTTTAAAAAATTTAAAGCTTTGAAAAAAATTGTATAAAATCTTGAAAAACTTTTAAGTTATAGTGAATTAATGATGTCGATTTATTTTTATAACTGAAGGCATTAAGAAAAATGTTATTAAAAGAAATTAATAACCGAAGAATCTTTTCCCAAATGCATTTATTGCTTATAGGGTATCATTGATAATATTTATAATGGTTGTTAAAAAGAAGTTTTTCAAATTAAAATCATTTAAATCTTATTTCAAATCAATTATACCACAAGATAGATTGAATTAATTACTCAAAATATAATGTTAAAATTACTTATTTATAAAACTTGAATAGGTAAAAAATATATAAAAATTGATAAGTTACAATGTACTAAATTCGCTTTAATGATCTTGTCTGAGTACAAAAATTCTTTGACACAGCCTTCAATAATAAAATTTATTATATATATAAAAATAAATCCAAAATTTGAATCCCAATTGCACCACCTTAACATTTTGATCAAAATAGGAAAATATATTAACTTTAAACTAACTATAATATAAAATATATAAAATTTGAAAAGATAATAGATTTAAAATCATAGATAAAAAATATATATAAAATCTTGAAAGATAATATATTATTATTTTTGACCTATTCATTATATTTATACTATTATTTAAAATTAAATTATACATTATACAATTATTCAAATGGTTTATATATATATATATATTAAACCATTTGTTACATTTAATCAGTAGTTATATTTCAATTAAATTATTTTCATTATTATTTGTAAATGATTTAATTTAAAAAATTTTGTGATTGCTTACTTAATGTTATGGACTTATTAAAAATTTTTAAATGATTTATATATGTAAAATAATCTTCAATCTATCTAGAATATTCTTTGTGATATCCGTAGGTTTATTATTGAATTAAAATTAAAATTAAAACTGATTATAACGTCATCTTTGTGCTCTATAAATAATTGTATCAATCCACTTGGCCAAAATGAATTAGCATAGTATTTCATCCTCTCTTGTGCTTGAGAGAGTCTTTTTGCATCTGTTGTGATTCTTCCTCCGTTATGTTGAGAGAGTTTTCATCCTTTGCTTTGTTTAATTCATTTCGTTGTTGATGTTCCCTCTACATGCATTTAATTAATAGTTATAATCAGATTATTTATGGACGTGTGCATATACAATTTTGAGGTTAGTCATCTAAATTCTCATTGATTATATTCATATTATCTTAATTTGTTTGATAATAATTGTCTAACTTTTTATGGTTAGTTGTCTAACCCAATTTGATGATTATTAATATTCATTTTCTATTTATTTTTTATCTACAAATACATACACATGTGTATGTGTGTGTTTAATTTAACATTTGATTTATTATCACATAATATTGACATATTTGAGATTATATTGTATGATCTCCTGACAAATATATTCTTTTAATATTAGAGTTTCTTTCTTATACATATATCTTTTCCTAAATCTACTTTCAATTGTAAACATTTTTCCTTGAAAATAAAGACTCTACAAATGCTTTGTAGAATTGTAGAGTTTGGATGATTTTCACATTGTTAGAAAATCAATGTGATTTCCGACAACATATTTTATGCATGATTGATGGCTATTATCACTCAGATCAAAAGATTTTATCTGAGTTCACATATATTGAATTTGTTGAGGGAATTTGTTTAGTAAGATATTCCTCTCAAATATTCATTAGAGAGATGTTTTTTGTTTTTTCCTGGAGGATGTATCAAATTTTTATACTTTCCTATGATGATGTTAACAAATTTGATTTCCTAGACTGAATACTAACTAATTTTTATTATTATCCTTTCATAATCATATCCTGTATTTATGATTTTTTAGTTGACTTTTGAACATATAATGGATTTGATTAATCTTGGCTCAAAAAATGGATTTACTTGATTAATATAAATAGTTGGTTTGATTAATTACTTAAATTTATTATGATTTTCACAAAAAATATAAATAATCTTTTAAGTTTAAAAACACATGCCATTTTCATTTTTTCCATCTAATAGATGTGGACAATCCGCATATTAATTTAAAATTTAAATTACAATAGAGAGAGTTCACGAAATTAATTAGAATTTTGACTAATTATTGATGAAACATTAATTAATTATTAATGTGAAGATGTGAACGTAAATTCATATAGTGGTGCATTTAAAAAATTTTCAAGTTTTAAATTTTAAAAGATATTAAAAAATTATTAGAAAATGTGAAGAGATGGTGTTAAGAGAAATAATAGAGAAGTTAAGATAAAACAAATTCAAAAGTGAATTAGATCTCCCACCCCCCCCCCTTTCTTTCTTGCATTCTGATTTAGAGTTATTTTCTTAGACTTGGTTTGTATTTGGTTGGGATATATTATATAATTGTGCAACAAAATTTCTGTTTATCGGCAAACAAAAAGTGAAATGGAATGAATACAATTGTAAAAATAAAAAATTAAAGGGGAAAGAGAGTTAGTATAGGTAATGGTCAAAGAGATAGGTTAAGTGATGTGAAAAAGTTCGAATAGTGGGTTTATTTAAATTAACAATCAATGATTTAGTTTGCTAGCTAAAACATATGTGATTTGATTTTGAATATATAAAATCAAGATACACTATCACACATGCTGAAAAATTAAGTAGCCAATTAGGTTACTCACATTCTTGACACATGTCTGTATATTTTTTGTTATATATAGATTTATTGGTTATTATAATTATCAGTTATAATTATGTAAATGATCCGCAAATGAAGTCAATGGTTGGGCCAACCAATTATCAATTGAGGCATTGTCATAAAAGAACCTTTATTTGTAAATATTAATTAGATATGAAATTTGAATAAATGTTTTTATTAATTATAATGACTATATTATTTAAAAATAACATTTTATTTTTTATATGAAATTCTATATAACACCAATGAATAATTTTTAAAATTTTCATTTGAATTTCACAATTTTAGGAATTATTGTGATTATCGATGATTCCACAATATCAATTAAATACAATAATCCCATTAATTTGTTTGAAGTCTCACCACCACCATCAACATTATGTAATAGATGGTTTTGCCAATTTGAAAAAGAAAGTTGTTAATTAATTTGTGCCAAATCAATATTTAATTTCATTGATTAATTGATTAATGAATTCCTACCTATAAATAGGCTATCATACTTGCACTTGTGGTATGTATCGTCTAGTTCCTCTTAATGTCAAAGAAGGTTATTGATTTCCAATATAATGTTATGAAGGCCATCAATCCCTTGAGACATAATCATCAAATAAAACTAGGGTTATTCAATTGTGGTTGATGCGATACAATGTCAACATTTACTAAACCTCCATGATTCATTGAGTTAGTTTTGCATGATGATGATGATGTGAATATATGTTTTTCAAAGTTTTCTTTCGCCAAAATGATTATAGTTTATTATAAAGATATAATGTGGTTTATTAAAGAACAAAAAATAAGCCCATTCGGCAAAATGAACTCATGTTTTTTTTTTCTTTTGTCTGACATTATTCAATTTTGTATCATCCAAACATCAATCACTGCGTGCTGGGAATGGAAGATGAGTGTGATGCATACTACGAGTGTTCAACATTCTATCCTATATACTTATCGTTATACTCTATTTTCTGATGTTTCGTTAAGTATTAGGGTGTTAAGGATTTTACCACTTAGTCCAGCTAGCTTGTGATATTATACGATCATGATTTTATCTTTATATCATCTTAATTAGCCTCTTGGACTGTGTATCATATTTGTAATGCACAAGAATTTGATTTAAAAGCACCAAAGTGTAACGTTGCTTGCCAAAAGGCAAAACATAAGGCCAAAAAGCCAAACCGTTTACAAAGAACTAGCAAAGAAGACAAAGGACAAAGTGACAGGCAAACACACTACGTGGTGGGAGATAAACTCTCAGAGGGACTTGGATTGCTGAAGGGTTAAACACAATTGTACTTATTCAAAATAATCAGTCTTATATCCTAGAAGATAAAAATAAGAAAAATATTAAGCAAGCAATGAATCCTTTACTTTTTCCAGTAAAGTTCTGGATCTAAACATAAAAGTTATATGGTTGCATAATCTATAAATATTGATCAATTGGAATTTGTAATGGGTCTATTTTGCACTATTATACTCAACATTTTAAAATTTATTAAATTAATCCTTAAAAGTTGACCAATTGTTGAATTTTTTTGTTAAATTGGAATTATCATTTAGAGTTAATGATTTCTATAATTTAAATTTTATTTAATGTAGATTGCATTGATTGGAAAGTTTTGAAACTGAGACTTGTTTTTGGCCAAAATTTGAAACTGATATTGTTCATAAATAAGAAATTTTTGACACTTAATAAATAAATTTATGAATGTTTAAATCACATCCATAGATCGAATATATATAATCTCATAATAATCTTTACTAAATCACAAGTTAAAAGGTGAATTAATTATTTAATATTTAAAAAACGGATTGTCTGGGTAATATTAATTTTTTTTGTAACGATGAATAATATTAAATTTATTTACCCAACTGCCCAATTCCTAAATCTTATACGATAGACCAAAATTTGAATATTTTTAATTGAAGGTAGTAAAAGAAAAGCTAGAAGAATCAAACCCAAGTTATTATCGTAAATCTTTCGGCCAAAAAACAGTTATTATTGTAAATATACATTGTAAATATACATCTATTTTTTTTTTATTCTTTCACAGAACCTTCATATGCTATAATCTAGGGCTGTTCAATGGTCCTGGTGGCCTGGTCATTTCAGGCCAGGTCGGGCCAGGCTGAAAAGGAAAAACTTTTGAAATGAAAGCAAGTCAGTCAAGTCACAAGCTCATTCTGCCCTGACCTGGTATAAATGATTTTTCCAATTCCCTTATTTTTCTTTATTTATAAAAAATATTGAATAATTTTATATAATTGTTTTTCTTCTATTTGCCTCATGTAATAAATTCATTTTATAATTATAGTAGATATATTTTATTATTTCAATCTTTAATTTTATTTCAAAATTTAAATTTATTTCTTAACTTAATATTATATAAAAATAAATAATGTATAATTGTTGAGTATTTATAATTTTGATAAATATTACTATTTAATCTAATATTATTTCTAATAAGAATATATTTTAAATGAAACTAATTATATTTTTTATTAAAAAAATAAATTAACTTATTTTTTTATTTTATATTTTTTATATTGGGCCAAACTAGGCCCGGTATTGGTCCGGTGCTTCATTGGGACATCCTGGGTTGGGCTGGGCCAAGTCGCAGGCTAGTTTTTTTTAGCCTGGGGGGTGTTCTGGGTCATACATCGGGCCAATGTAATGCCCTGTAATGCCCGGCTGGTCCTAACCCGTAAACACCCCTACTACAATCTTTATGTATGTAATTCATAAAGAATGGATTGTTTTCTTTTCTTTTTCTTTTCCAATTGTAAAGGACGAATTGTTAGTCATGAATGATAATGGGCTCATAACTTTCTAAAATAAAAAATAAGTCGGACAATTTTATAAATTAAAAAAATTGGACTCATAGAGATCAAATATAGATTTTGAATGTTTAAAGAATGATAGTAAATTAACATTAAATTTTTTGTTAATAAATTACCTAATTGATTTGAATCAATAAGGATTTAATGAAATTTAACCAATTAATTTTGAACAAATTTTGAATGTATAGTTAATTATTAAATTTAAGTTAATTTGAAAAATTTTAAGTAAAGAAGTCGCAAGTATAATTCAAAAAATTATGGTCAAATCTAACTTTTAAATCTCGAATTTCATAATGTTATATTTAGTTCTACATATTTGAATAAGTGAATATCTTAAATATTAATCATAGATTTTGAATTACATATTTAGATAAGTAATCACTAGCATAATCAATAAAAAAATATTTTAGACAAAATCTTATTAAATAATGTTTTACGCAAGGCCCGCAAAATGAACCAAATTGGCCTAAGAGGTTTGGCGATAGGAAGATGAGGCTGTGTAGACATGCTCCATCAGTGTTGCTACCATCAGTGACCTCTGCTCTATACAACAATAGTGGAGCTAAAGGAGGATGGGATACTCATTGTCAAATTTTGACATATGAGAGTTTTAAAGGATGACATCCAAAGTGGGTGTCATGATTTCTTAAAAATAGGGAATGGTGCTCTTCTTGGAATGAGCATTTGGGTGAAAATTGGCATCCAATATATACCAATAAGGAATGGAGATCTCATTCTTACTCTTTCCAAGGCCCATAAAACAATCCAAATGGACCCCTAGGTTTGGTAATGAGAAGATAAGGCTGTGTCATTCTCCATTAATGTCATTGCTGATGGTGATCTCTACTTTGTACAAGGATGGTAGAGCCAAATAAGGATGGGAGTAGAGGAATAAGACATTGTTGATGGAGCTTAAAGAGGATAAGATGGTCAATGCAAAATTCTTATATATAGGAATCTTAAAGTATGAGATCTGAGGTGGGTGTTATGTTTCCCTGAAAATAGAGGATGATGCTTTCTAAGGGATAAGCATTTTAAGTGAAAATAAATAACCCAACATACACCATGCGAGAATGGAGATCCCATTCCAACCAAGGCCTATAAAATAAACCAAACAGGCCCAAAAAAGGATTGACGATAGGAAAATAAGGCTATGTATGCTCATCAATGTTGCTGTCGTTGGTGTCCTTTACTCTATATGACAATGATAGAGCTAAATGAGTAAGGGAGTAGAGGAAGAAGACGTTATTGGTGGGGTTGAAGGAGAATAGGATGATTAATGCCAAATTCTGACATATGAGAATCCAAAAGGATGAAATCCAAGGTGGGTGTCCTGATTCCTTGAAAATAAGGAATGGAGCTCACCTAGGATTAAGTATTCTAAGTGAAAATAGATAACCAAACACACACTATGTGGAAATGGAGATTCCATCCATACTCTTTCCAAAGCACATGAAACCAACCAAATAGGCCTTAAAGGTTTGGCAATAGGAAGATCCATCAACTACATTGCTCTTGGTGGCCTTTGCTTTGTATGAGGATGGTGGAGCTGAATGAGGATAGGAGTGGAGGAAGAAGACGTTATTGGTGGAGCTAAAGGAGGATGGAATGATCAATGCCAAATTTTGACGCATGAAAATCCTAATGGATGAGATCCAAGGTAGGTGTTCTAATTCATTGAAAATAGGGAATAAAGCTCTCCAAAGAATGAGCTTTTTGACTGAATATAGGCAACCAAACATATACTATATAGAATGGAGATCTCATTCCTACTCTTTCTAAGGCCCATGAAATGAATCAAATAGGCCCAAGGGGTTTGGCGATAAGAAGATGAGGCCATTTGAGCTCCATCAATGTCACTACCACTGATGTCCTCTGCTTTGTATGAGGACAATGGAGTTGAAAGAGGATGGGAGTGGAGGAAGAAGATGTCATTAGTAGAGCTTAAAGAGGGTAGAATGATCAATGCAAAATTGCCATATGGTTATCCTAAGGGATGAAATTCAAGCAGGTGTATTGATTTCCTGAAATGAACCAAATAAACCCTGGCTTCAGTATAAGGCTTAATTTAAAGTAGTACCTATTGGCTAAATGTGCTTCATTTAATATAATTAATGATGTATAAATCAACAACTCTACAAGATGTCTTCTTTGCTTTGTATTACATATAGCATTTTCGTTAATAGAAAGTATAATGTGAAATTATAAATGTCCAGTTTTCCACTAAGAAGCAATCAAGAAGTTATACTATTGAAAAATGATATACTTCAATAATTTATGGATTTTATCCTACCTTCGAGAAAAAGAATATACTTCAAGTTAAGGTAATATGTGGATTAAATAAAGAGTTGAAAATTTATGTACTGAGATTTTATTATTCCATTTGATTGTAGACTTCCATTCAATACGAGGAGACGATAGTATCTTATTACGTTAACTTTAACTTTGGCTATGACCATAATAAGAGTTAGACATAGATTAAAGATATTAATTATAAATCATGGTGTGAATTCAAGTGACATTATATCAAAGAAATATTCAATAATATAAGCAATTATGAGTGTATTATCCCTTAGACTTAATGATATGTTTCTAATATTTTTTCATTGATTATTTTTCTTTAGATATACAATTACGGGAAAATTCACCTTTTGGTCTCTAAACTTTGCAACGATTTTGCAATCAGTCACTGAACTATTTTTTTTTATAATATTCCCTAATCTATTTAACGATGGTATAATTAGTTCCTCAACTATCAAACCGTTTGTAAATTTGTCCCTATAAGTGCTATGGGGCAAGATTGGTATAAAACGGTGCTAATGTGGCAAATAGAGTTGTTAACGTGGCAAACGGAGTTGCTGACATGACATACACGTCAGTAAAGAATGTTGATTATGATTTAAGAGTAGCTGATTTTAGTCCCTATATTTTATCATAATTTGTAATTTAGTCTTTATACTTTATTATTTTTCTTATATTCATCCTCAAATTTTGCTTCTATTTCAGCAGTCATTCTTCAACTATTTATGGCCCATTTGATTTTCAGTTTATAAAAGTAAGTTAGAATAAATGAAGTTTATAAAAATAAAGTTTGGATAAAAGTAAATATGTTGTAAGATATTATGTTTGGATATCCTTTTTGTAAAAGTAAACTTGACAAATTGAAATATGTTTTGATTGTAACAGTTAAAAATATTTTTTGATATATAATTACTAAAAATGATATAAGTTTTATAATATAATATTATATAACTAATTGAGTTATGTATGCTTTATAATAATAATATACCGCCTCCAATTTTAAATATAAAACACTTTCAATTGTCTCACATATATTAAGAACATGAGTTAGGTCATTAAATTTGCTAAGAAATTTCAATATTTTCTATTATTTACTCTTATTAATTACACTATCTCTCATATTTCCTATAACATTTATGTCTTATACTGCTCTTAGTTATTTTGGAATTACATTTCACTTATCTCAATATTATTTGAAATCTAAGTTAATAACTTAAATGTTTAATTTTGAAATAAGAACACAAAGAAAATGATGATCTTCACTTCCTAAGAAAATTTCTTATCATTATTTTTCACTACTCACCATATCTATTTTCATATTTTCCTTGTCATATGTCACATTTATAGATGAGATGACTAATATTTAAAGAGTTAAAGAATGAATATTTAAATGGAAGCAAATTTTGAGGATAAATATAAGAAAAATAATAAAGTTTAATGACTAAATTACAAATTATGGTAAAATATATGGATTAAAATAAGCTATTCTTTAATTCTAGTTAGCATTCCTTACCCATGTGTTTGCTATATCAACAACTCCGTCTGCCATGTTAGCAACTCTGTTCACCACATCAGCACCGTTTTACATCAATCTTGTCATGGTACTTATAGGGATAAATTTATAAATGGTCTGATAGTTGAGGGACTAATTATACTACTGATAAATAGAGTAGGGAGCATTAAAAAAAAATTAGTTCAAAGACTAATTTTAAAATCAATGCAAAATGCAAAGCTCATGTACCAAAAGGTTAATTTTACTTATAATTACATATTGCTATATCTTTCAAATTTTCTTCAAACCGAATGACTCCTTACTAACTAACTGAATGAACCAATCCAACGCATGGATGTAAATCTAGTCATATAATAAAATGATGTATGACAAATCACGCTGATTATATATATATATATATATATAATTCATCATAAAATTATGCACAATATTTTAAAAGTATTATTCTCATTTTATCCCATATTACAAGGTAATAGATGAATTTTTTTATATTATAAAATAATATGATTTTATTTAACAATTTTACTTCTCGTTAATTCAATGTCTAGTATTATAAATTATGTTGATTAATAATATTTTATAGGAGTAAAATAGAAAATTTTAAATTTTTTTAATAATTTAATAATATTATATATTTTTTTTAATATATATAAAATCTTATTTATTATCTTATAATTGATGTGATGGTAATTAGTTGGATGAAAAAAACAAAAAATATGCAATTAGAATTAGAAAAAGAAGTAGTAATTATTTATGATGCCATTTTCAGCAATTTTTCAAACATTTCTAGCGACCGGTATTTAAGTAACTACTCTAGCTAATCTATTTCACGAAGCTCGCAAATTAAACAAAATTCCACATGTAATACAAGGCCCGAAAAAATGATAATAACCCCATGCAATCAGTAATCAGTTAGTCACCCTTTACCGCTCCAACGTGATCAATCTCTTCCTTGATCATGCCGTTCTTCTCATTTGCACTAGCTTTTATGGTTGCTAAATCAGAAATTCACAAAATTTCTCCTATGCAGCGTCTCTGGGGACCCCAATTACAGAAGAAGCGACACTGAAGCTAATAGCTAGTGCTAATTAGGGTTTTGGTTGTGGGATGAGAGCTCATGGCTGTTGCTAGTGCCGCGCTGATCACTCCGTCTCAGTATTGCATTTCTCGATTCAATTATAATCTCAAATGCCAAGAAGATCACAAGTTAGTCCTTTCGGGTTTCCCTGTAGAATTTGGCTCTGGGTCTTGCGCTTCAACTTTTTGTGTTGGGTCACTCGCGAAGAGGACTCATATTGCGACTGGGAAGAGGAGTTTGAATGCAGTTGATACTCGCATTGTCGAAAATGCCCCGACAAAATCCGCGATTGAAATCCCAGTTAACTGCTACCAGGTGATAAATCTCTTTCTTCAATCGTGTTTTTTATTCTGCTTTCGTTGCTGATCCCTTTTTGAAAAAAAATTACGTAGTTGGTTCAGTCATATTTTGTAGCCTAACTATTTGGTTTATCTGCTTTTCTTCGTTATTAACTTACTGCAAACAGTAGAACTACGCGATTTTAAGTGCCGATCAGTTAAACACCTATTATAAACTAAAAGTCACAAAAATGATATGGCACCTTTGGAGTTTTAATTTCGTGGTAATATTAAATGCTATGTAACATGCTCATATTATGATGTTATTCCTCTTGCAATGACATGTACGCCTGCATGGAATATTGGTCTTGGAAAAAATTGTTTTCTATTACCAAGATATCTCCCGTTGAGTAAAGAGAGAATTTGACAGTAGAATATACTCCTTCGCATCTCGGCATCTCTTAACTTTTCATGTTGTTCCTAGTCCCACTTGTCATATTGGACTTGCTGGCCATGTAAAGCTTATTTGCATATATGGTAAAATTGATTGTGGATTGGGTGCAGGGGATGATTAGTTTCAGTATCTGTGCTGAACTTGTATAGTTTCAAGTTTAAATTTGGAGTTTAAAGTAAAGCACCTGTAAAATATCCAATTGTCTACCTTTTATTACCCCATCCATGCTAATCCTTTTTTTCTCTTCGGATGTCTATTATACCACGCGCTTCATATTATCTTGCAGCTTATTGGAGTTCCTGATAAAGCTGAGAAAGATGAAATTGTTAAGTCAGTTATGGCTTTGAAAAAGGCAGAAATTGAAGAAGGTTACACCATGGATGTTGTTGTATCTCGCCAGGTAGATATATGACTGTCAATTATATTCTGTGATGGAATCTCTTTTGCATTATTTGGTTTTGGGCACTTGAATTAAGTTATCTATGTTCTTTTCTTCTTAAGGTATTATGATTGATTTGTAGGATCTCCTAATGGATGTTAGGGATAAGCTTCTTTTTGAGCCAGAATATGCTGGAAATCTGAAAGAAAAGATTCCCCCTAAATCTTCACTACGTATTCCTTGGTCTTGGTTTCCTGCTACTCTCTGCCTTCTTCAAGAGGTAGACTTGACATGCTCTTCTGTTGGTCCAGTTTTTAAATATGTATCATGTGCACTAATTTTTCTATTCTATTACTTCTATACAGGTTGGAGAATCAAAGCTTGTGCTTGACATTGGACGGGCAAGTCTTCAGCGTCAAGATGCCAAGCCATATACACATGATTTGCTTCTTTCTATGGCTCTAGCTGAGGTAATAAATGTCAACAAGGAGGTTGGGAACTTACTCTGTAATTTTATGGCACCTTGTTATGCACACATCCTTATCATCGATGCTGTTTTGAAGTGTGCAATTGCAAAGATTGGCTTTGAGAAGAACAAAGTGTCTCAAGGTTTTGAAGCTCTTGCTCGTGCTCAGTGTCTTCTGAGAAGTAAACCATCTCTAGCAAAAATGACATTGCTATCACAGGTAAGACGCACTTTTCCTTAAATTTATTCATGTGGACCTCTTAGCTGTTGATCTGTTGTTCTGCATAAAGCTAATTTTACAAGACAAAGGCTTGGTCCCTAGAAAAAGAAAATATAAAAGAAGACAATCATTAACTCCTTTTATGTTTGTAAGACACCTTATTCATGCTCCTGGAACTGTGGAACATTCAGTGGGTTCTAAGAAGATAATTTCCTTGGCTGAGAAAGTACTTATTTGCTCTTTGAGCTTTGATTGTTGTTCTCAATTATATATAATCCATGATATATATGGTTGTGAGGATAAAATCAATACTACTTTGTAATCTATAAGTAGTTATAAATATTTAATTGCATTATCTTTCACTGCTAGTAATGGTCTCCATTGTCTTCTATTATTTTTAAATTTTGCTGTGCATAACCTCTAGATTGAAGAATCTCTTGAGGAGCTTGCACCTGCTTGCACCTTGGAACTGTTGGGCATGCCACAAGCCCCTGTAAATGCTGACAGAAGACGAGGAGCAATTGCAGCTTTGCGTGAATTGCTCAGACAGGGTCTTGATGTTGAAACTTCATGCCAAGTGCAGGATTGGCCTTCATTCCTAAGCCAAGCCTTCAGCAAGTTGCTGGCTACTGAGATGGTTGATCTTCTTCCCTGGGATAACTTAGCTGTAACAAGGAAGAATAAGAAGACACTTGAATCACAGAACCAAAGGGTAGTAATTGATTCAAACTGTTTCTATAGGGCTTTTATAGCTCATATGGCACTTGGATTTTCAAGCAAGCAAACAGATTTGGTAATACCCTTCTCTGAAACTTTGAAATTATTTGGATATCTTTCTCTTCCCCTTTTAGGCCATCATAGCATGAATCCATTTGATAGTAGTCTTTAGGGTAAATTACAGTTTACCCCTTGTAGTTTGGCCAAAAATCAGTATGCCTCCCTATTGTTTAAAGCGTGTCATTTAACACCTTATGATTTGCTCAATTGCCACTTAACTACCCTGTAGTATTGGCAATTCAAATATTAGGGAAAATAATCATGTGAATGTAAATCAATGAACAACTTCATTGTTAAATGTCTTCTTCACTTGTATCTTAAACATGTTCAGTGTGTTGAGGCTATTGCTGGGGTTCAATGGACAAATTTATGTTCAAAATATCATCTTAATTCAGTGTTAACCGTAAAAGACTGAAACTATTCAAGGTATAAGGAAAGCATACTTTCAACAATGAAATGTAATTTTTCACCATTCATGTGATTATTTCTTCAAATAGTACGACTGAAAATACCTCAGTGGTTAAGTGTTGCAAACCACGGGGGAGGCAAATAAGAAACTTTACACCATAGGGGAACAATCTGATTTATAGCCAAACTGTGGGATAAAATAATTTACCCCCTTTTTCACTGTTTGTACTATCATATCTTATTATTTTGCATTATCTTGCTCTTCCCTGATTTTTTTTCTTCATTTCAGTGTAATTAATTAATCGTGTTATTTTTATGCAGATTAACAAAGCAAAAAATATATGTGAATGTTTAATAGCTTCAGAAGGCATTGATTTGAAATTTGAAGAAGCTTTTTGCCTGTTCCTTCTTGGACAGGTATATCATGTCATGTTAATTCTAAAGATAAGCTGCCTTTTAACACTTTGAATCTCGCTTCCAGCACAGATGACTTGTATGTTTCGTTTCACATTCTCTGGGAATATCTGCAGCTCAAAAGTTTAATATTGTTCTTTTAATCCCTAGGGCACAGAGGCTGAGGCAATTAAACAACTTAAGCAGCTTGAGCTGAACTCAAATTCTAACCATAATTCAGTCTCAGGGAAGGCTATAGTAGACGTGTCTGCTGCAAATCCATCATTGGTATTTCTCTTATTTATATGTTATCATTGTCTTTTCCCTTCAGCACGTGTATTTGAATTCCTTTAGATGGATAACTGGAGTCTAGCCTCAATTGAGGATATATTTGATGCTGTATACTGCATAATTATGATTTGATGCATGAAACTTCTAATCATAGTTGCATTACACTTGATTCATATTGTTCTATTGTTTTTCTTCCCTACGGAAGATGTAATGGTGAGCTACATGCTTCAAGACCTTTGGTCCGTTCTTTACCTTCAAGTTAGTGATATGAGTGATAAACTTTTAGTTTCTTTATTTCTAATCTGAGACTACCCACTGAATTTGTCCAGGAAAGGTGGCTGAAGGATTCTGTACTTGCTTCATTCCCAGATACTCAAGACTGTTCTCCATCACTGGTGAGATCATTTGTAGCAGGCAACAAAAAAGTAGTAGCTTTGGTTCATATATATATATATATATATAGGAAAAAGTGGTACCTTCGGTTCTGACAAAACACTCTTCATGGACGTACATCTCTGCAGGCCAATTTCTTTAGTAGTGAAAAGAAATCCTCTGGAAGCAAGAGATGTAGAGTAGGTCCGGAAGCCTTGCCTACTATATGTCATAGACCTCTCTCCCCCTCTGTTGCCTTAGAACGGAGAGACTTTGAAGAACCACGTCCATATATGAACTCTTCTTCTCATCTAGGGTTTGCTGTTAAGCAGCTGGCTCCTTCTGATTTGCAGAGTTCACTGCTGTCTGGCAAAAATGAGTCAAATGACAATGGAAGCAACCTTAGCGATTCACCTGTACAGTTGAAAAGGAACCTTAGCAATCATCACGATGGATTTTGGGATGGTTACTTCACTCATGAACATATATTTGGAAGAATAACATTTATTACAGTTCTAGGTTGCATTGTATTTGCTTCCTTCAAGTTGTTAGGAGTGAACTTAAGCAAGAGAGGAACTAGTTCTCGTTGGGCCTCTGCTAAAGCTAATGGTAACATTGAGTGGACTGCAGATTCTTCTGTGGATCGCAATATAGGATCTGCTTATATCAAGGGAAGTAAATTTGCTGACAGACTAAAGAGACTTCCAGCAATGTTTAAGATAAAGTTTATGCATCAATCAGATGTTGAAAATAAATGTAATTTACGATCAGCTTCTACCTCAACATCCTCCCATAATAATATGGACAGGACGCCGATGCCTGTGGAAGAAGCAGAAACCCTTATTAAGCAATGGCAAACAATTAAAGCTGAAGCTTTGGGACCTAGCCATCAAGTTCAAAGTCTAGCTCAAGTTCTTGATGAGTCAATGCTTGCTCAGGTAATGCATGTTGTGCTTTGACTGTTGAACTAATTGATGCTTTCTTACATATTCAGTATTACTTGAACACATTATTATTTAGTGATTAAACTCTCCATCGTATGAACAACTTTATCATTACATGTTTGAGGTATCCATTATCCATCTGATTTCTTATTTCTGTGATGGATGACACGCCTAATGAGTAAAATGCTTGGAAATACTATAAATTTCTTTGTTTTGTTTGGTCGAGCGCTGAGATACAGATGAATGAAAAGAAGGATGAAGAAAATTGATAATGGATTATTATTTGAATGCATTATTATTTAATGATTAAACCATCCATCTTATTAACAACTTTATTATTACATGTTCGAGGTATCCATTATTCACCCGATTTCTTATTTTTTTGTGATTGTGATGGATGACGTATCTAATGAGTAAAATGCTTGGAAATACTGTAAATGTCGTAGTTTCATTTAGTTGAGGGATGAGATACGGATGAATGAAAAGAAGGATGAAGAAAATAGATAATGGATACTAATTTCTGTGAGCTTTGACAGTGGCAAGCATTGGCTGATGCTGCAAAAGAAAAATCTTGTTACTGGAGGATTATTTTGCTCAATGTGTCTGTCCTGCGGGCTGACATTTTCTCAGATGGGAATGGAGCAGAAATGGCAAAAATAGAAAGTCTATTAGAGGAAGCTGCTGAGCTTGTTGATGCTTCTCAGCAAAATAACCCAAACTATTATAGGTAAGATGAAGGAGTATTAGACACATATATCAAGTACTCTTGAATGCCTAGTCCTTGGCTTAACATTGTTTACTATGCTTGTCGAATTTCTGTGTCTCTGCTGTATTTTGCCCATGTAGTATTGCTTCGTAACCTCATTTTCCTTGTTGATTGAGTGCAGCACCTACCTAGTTAAGTATGTGCTGAAGAGACAAGATAATGGAACATGGAAATTCTGTGAAGGGGCTATAGAAGTACCGTAATTTTTAGGCTTATTCCCATGACACGCCAGATAATTTATGTTTCTACTAACATGGTTCTTTTCCTAATTCTCACTTCGGGAGTCTTCCACAAAATTTGAAGCTGATCTGTGCTTAGGCAGACGATAACATCTTTATTTTTTCACTGTATATTACTAGGAAAGCTAATTTTCCTTGTCCTTTCTCCCCGCACCCCCCACTTATTCCTGATTACTTTGTAAAGGGCTGATTGATTGACATATTTATAGGTTACAATTCATTTTCTACTCATTTTTTCTGCGGTGTAAACAAAGTAATTTTACAAACAAGTTAATGGAGTTGAGATTTCTGTTAGTTTAGTACTCCCAGTCTTTAGCATATTTTGTCTGGTTTAAAGTGATTTTAATCTTGGTATTTTGATGCTAGGTAATATTTAAAATGTCATATGTTGTAATTCGGAGCAAATAATTCCAAGATTGTAAGAAAAACCAACTATACACGTTCGTCTTATATTATCATAAATAAGCCGTGATATCCATGATTTGCAAATAGTGTGATTTTGCTATTTATTTTAGTATTGATATATTGATCCATTTTATATTTTTAGAAATCTTTTTTCCCCGAAGTCTTAAAATTTTTGTTATATTTCGTCATTTAAAATATAAATAATAAAATGAAGAGTCCCAAAAAATTGAAAAAAGTAGTCAATTATCTTTAACCTCAAAATACGGATTCCTCTAATTCTTTACAATCAAGAAAAAAATAGTTGTCCAACAACTACTTTGTAGCTTCCTTTTGATGATTGAGTTCAAATTAATCTAAATCTATCATTAGACATATTGAAACAGTGGTTTAAAAAATATCTGCTTAACGTCACTTGAATCCAATAGCTTGCTTTAGTCACTAACTCAAGCCCCCATTTGACATATACAACATTTCCTTCCCCCCCTTTTTAATACCATTTTTCTTATTTGTGTAGTTTTTAAAATTATGATTTTACAATTTTTTTACCTTTTTTTTAATTAATTATTAATTAATAATGCATTTTCAATGGTAATTATATCTTAAAATGATAATATAATCTGGAAAAAAAAAAAAGACAATATAATGAATATTTTCTATCTTCAACATTATTCAGTTCATTCATGTGTTTAGATTTAACCACTGCTGCAAAAGTGACTTCATATTCTCATGGAAAGTTGAATTTGATCATCTTCAACATAAATGGCGTATCAGGCTTAAACCAGCTTCCGGTAAGCCACAAGGATAGCATACAATAAAGATAGCCAAGATTTCATTCAGGTCGCCTCCATCTGATACCGTAATAATCACACAACAGATATTCAAAAAACAAATCGCATAGAACTTGAGGAAGCTTTATTCCAAACATACTGCAATTGCTCACAAAGACCTCGACAGGACCAAACACAAAATACTCAAATTTAGTCTAGTCCATAGTATGACATCATAAACATTACGAAACACAAGACTCTGAAAACAAACAAACAGTACTCTAAAAAACCAAACACAGCACGATACTCTAAAAGCCACCGCGGAGACGCAGAACAAGGTGTAGTGTCGACTCTTTCTGAATATTGTAATCAGCTAGAGTCCTTCCATCCTCCAGTTGCTTTCCCGCAAATATTAACCTCTGCTGATCCGGCGGGATTCCTTCTTTGTCCTGAATTTTGGACTTCACATTGTCAATAGTGTCTGAACTCTCAACTTCCAATGTGATTGTTTTCCCAGTGAGCGTCTTCACGAAGATTTGCATCCCACCACGGAGCCGCAACACAAGGTGAAGAGTAGATTCTTTCTGAATATTATAATCCGCCAAAGTCCTTCCATCCTCCAACTGTTTTCCAGCAAATATCAATCTTTGCTGGTCAGGTGGGATTCCCTCTTTGTCTTGAATCTTAGCCTTTACATTGTCAATGGTGTCTGAACTTTCAACTTCCAAGGTGATAGTCTTACCAGTGAGGGTCTTTACAAAGATTTGCATTCCACCACGGAGTCGCAACACAAGGTGGAGTGTAGACTCCTTCTGAATGTTATAATCAGCAAGGGTTCGGCCATCGTCAAGCTGCTTACCAGCAAAAATGAGCCTTTGCTGATCAGGAGGAATGCCCTCCTTGTCCTGAATCTTAGCCTTGACATTGTCAATGGTGTCAGAACTCTCGACCTCAAGGGTGATGGTCTTTCCTGTGAGGGTTTTGACAAAAATTTGCATACCCCCACGTAGCCGAAGAACAAGGTGGAGGGTAGACTCCTTCTGGATATTATAGTCCGCTAAAGTTCGTCCATCCTCAAGCTGCTTTCCAGCAAATATGAGACGCTGCTGGTCTGGTGGGATGCCTTCTTTGTCCTGGATCTTTGCCTTCACATTGTCTATAGTGTCGGAACTTTCAACTTCAAGGGTTATGGTCTTGCCGGTGAGGGTTTTAACAAAGATTTGCATCTGTCATAAATTGAAGCAATCAATCAATATGATGATCCTACAATCCTAATACAACAAATAACAATGTAGAAACATCCCGATGATAAAAAGCATAAGAACTCTACGGTCAAGCTTAAACTTCCCCAAAACCTCGAAGTTTTCAATGAGCAAAACATCACAAGAACCTTGCAAAAAAGGAACCTGACAAAGCCATAAGCTTACAATCCAAAGTCGATTAAGATGTCCAACAACAACCAATTTCAACCGAATATCAAATCGTACTCAAACTAAAAAGCTAACCACAACATGTGTCATATAAAATTACTTAACATAATATAATATTCAACGTTCAGTTGTTGCGAGAAAACTGAGCAATTTTAGTATACGAGAAACCGAATTATACTAATATGATCATGACCGCTATTCAGTAACCCATAAACTTCGGTAGAAAGAAAATAAATACAAATACTAAAGGGTACATGAATTTGTGTGCGTATATATAGCAGCGAAACATGATCGATTTAGGGCTTTATCGTGTTTCGTGATTAAAAGCCCTAAATCGATCAAGGGATTCACCAAACCCTTGATCTGAACCAACTCAAACGATTAAATTCACAATAAAACAGCAAACACAACAAATCAAATGAGTGAAACAAAAAGAGCACAAATTACTAGAGAGGGAAATAATATCCGTATTGTTCAGCAATCAAGAATCAACAAATTACTCAATAATAATGAAAATATAACATAACATGTGATTCAAGGTTTACGACAGAAATGAAAGGAGGAGAGCCTATGATATACCTTGAAACTGAGAGAGTGAAGATATCAATGAACGAAGAGCTTCACGAGATCAATCGAGGTATGATGACAAAGTTGGGTTATCGAGCTCTATTTATAGAGCCAAGAAACGTAGCCTCCTCAACGGAGAATCCTCGTAAGAAGACACGCAAGAGAAATGGAGACGACGCGCAAGTAAAGTTCTAGATTATTCCAGTACGTATCGTATTCGTAGCTTGCCTTAGGGTTGCTTCATTGGGCTGTAAGCAGGCCCATCTTGTCCGCTCAAATTTATTCATAAACATAAAATAGATTAAAAAATAAAAAGGAATTAATCACCATCATGAATATATAGAAAAAAATATATATAATGATCTTGAACTTTTTGGTGAGTTGTATATTATCTTTGATCTTTAAAAGTTTAAAATTAAAATTTTTATATTTTATAATTTGACTATTAATCTTTTATTGTTAAAATTAATGGTTTATATTACATCATTGTATGAAATAATAATTGGCTTTTGAGATGGAAATTTAAATATTCTAATTATTCATTTAGATTTAAAAATCAAGCTCATTTGAGTGAGTGTTTGAATTAGTTTATTTATAATTTATTATGAAGATAAGTGATTATATCAAAAGTAATTTATGTTTGTATGTTTTTTACCTTATAAATAATTTTGAGAAAAGAAATGTGTTTAGATTTTGAAAGTTTAAGTGATTATTGGGTGGATAATGAGAAGGTGAAGTGGAATAAATACTTATGAGAGGATAAATGATTATCATAAGTATAAAAAATTGATTTATTTCATAATCATTTATTTAAGGTATAAATACTTATTAAAAAATTGGTGTGTTTGGCAATTTTACAAAACAATCATAAATCTCATAATTACTTATTTTCACTATCCAAACTAGCTCCAAATCACAAATTGCTTGATCATCATTTTTGCAACAACCAGCAAGAGCAACCAGCTTAGAGAGAAAATTATAAATTGGGAATCACCCATAACCCATTCCTTTATTCCACCATTACTTGTGATTTTTTTAATCAATTCAAAGATTATGCTTCTTGAAGATGATGAGCGGAGAAAGTGAGACGGCTTGGAGAGCAATCAATTGAGGCTTCAATTTAAAGTGCAAAGGCAGCGCTCAACTCTTTCTCCTCATTGAAGTAGGATGATTGGGGCCACATTTAAAGCACCCATTGTTCAGGATGCTGAAAAAACCATACCACAAATATGGTTGTCAGTAGAAGAGTAGTCAAGTGATTCCCTGTAGTGTTTCAATATTTTGGTAAGATTGGAGTATGATATGTGAGCTTGTGCAGAGGGAAGCAAACTCAACCACAGATAAACTTGCGTGGGTTAGGCAAGATTGCTATTAAGACTTAGGAGACTTCTCACTGTAATTTCATAAGAATTATCTCCTTTGCCGAAATGAGTTTTGCTTTGATCACAAGAAGGTTATCTTTCCAAAGTTACTACAAGCCATTCGGAAATTATCACCGCTAACTAATCTTTTTGGACATTGCAACATTGAAGGATTTTGGTACTTTCAACATGATTAAGTAATAAAGGGAATCCAAACACAAGATTATAACATTATAATAAATGTTGGTAATCATGTGAAGAGTAAGTAGCTGCAAACTTGGGAATAAGTAGTAATTCTTTATAGTTTTACTTAGAGATATTCAAAGCATAAGATTGGAAATATACACATTTACAATTGTGACATTTTGAAAAATTAGATAATAAATGGAAAAGTAAGTTATAATTATTAGAAGCTCTACTTAGAATCACTTTATATTTAAATTTAAATTAAATTTAAAGTAATCATATTTTTAATTCTAAATTATCACCTTTTTTTTAACATTCTCCATTCAATCTTTTTATCTATTAATTGTGTAAAATGTATTTTAATTATTTTTAACTATTCTACATATCTATATTTTTTGAAATTTTAGGAGGTATTTTAAATATTGAGGTCTTTTGGCAACAAAAATTGTAATTGGGTACTCGGGTGTTATTTTCACCTTTTTCTTTTCTTTTGTTTTTTTTCACCCAGTTGCATGCCCTAAAAATAAAAACAGGAGCTTGACGAAGAAGGTGAAAAATATGGAGTCTTGAGGAGCGAGCATTGTGTTGCAACAGAAGTGTTGGAACGGCGAATCACGTCACAGTGGACGATGGGTCGCCAAGCCGTAGCCAAGTTGATCGGCTCCATTGCATCACGCAAAACCTCTCCATCGCCACCAATTTTATGGTCTCACATCCGCCATTACACGGCGGGTGCGCCACCTCCTCCAGCCGTCTTCGTTGACAAAAACACGCGCGTCGTTTGTCAAGGCATCACCGGAAAAAATGGAACTTTCCACACCGAACAAGCCATTGAATACGGAACCAAGATGGTACATTGATTCCTCTGCACGTTTGTGTAAATTTTACGCTATGTTCCGTTTCAATATTCTTTGTGACTATGGTTACTCGTCGCCTGTGTCTGGTAAGCTATGTAGGTCTTTCTTTTACTGGAATTTAATTGGGCTTAGAAAATCCTTGTTTGTTGGTTATGTCTGCTCAGCACACTACTGAATTCCCAGACCTTAGGGATTTCTACTAGGGAATTGAACTGCTGTGCATTTGATTTCATTGGGCTTAAGTAATAAACTATTGAATTTATCCCAGTAAGGTTTGTTTGCTCGAGTAAAGGCAATTTGTCAGATGCCTTCCATAAGGCCTCGCTGAATCTGATTGTAATTGTAGCCAATTCTTTTGAGAACCTTATAAAAAGTTTAGTTGGTTGGCTTTGGCTGAATTAGTATTTATATCACGACTCAAATAGCAAGCCTCGTTTGCAACAAGCTGTGATTCTGGGCGTGAAAGCCTGAGCGTTCAAGTACCTGCTTGTGTGTGATGATTTAGGACATTTTTTCGGTACCCAATTTCTCCATATGTTTTCACTGAAAATAATATTTTGCCTTAGTTCACAAGTTAAATTTTTGAAACTCATTGATTGTGGACTCTTAGGCACACGCTTCTGTGCCTTAACTTAATTCCTAATCACGTTGATCGGTTGTTCTATATGAATTGAAGGCCACTTGCTGCTAATAGACAACGAATGATCTCTTTAGCTTACAAGAGGACTACAAGAGCTACATGATTGCTGCTGGCTCGATTATTACTGATCACAAAAAGAGCAAAGCTAGTGTACTGGCGCTTTCATACCTTGTTATACTGTGCTTTCATACCTTGTTATACTGTGGAAATATTTTCATCATTTGGAGAGTACTAAACTTACTTCGGGTGGTATAAGTATGAATCTGTTGTTAAATTACGGTCCAAGAAAGTAGATATATTTATCATACTACTTCAATTAGACTCTTGGGTTTGGTCTTCTTGCACTTGCAACTGTGGGCATTAACAGATTTGGAAATTGATGGTGTGTAAATAGTGTATCTATTGGTTGGTGTGTCTCTGCTTGTGTGTCTCATTGTTTTTTGGTTGCTGAATAAGTGGGCATTTCTCATCGCATTGGTGCAATTTTGTGTAAATAGGTGGGTGGTGTAACACCAAAGAAGGGTGGAACAGAACACTTGGGACTTCCTGTGTTTAACACTGTTGCTGAAGCAAAAGCCGAAACTAAGGCCAATGCTTCAGTCATCTATGTTCCTCCACCATTTGCTGCAGCTGCCATTATGGAGGCAGTGGAAGCAGAGTTGGATCTTGTTGTCTGCATTACTGAAGGAATTCCTCAGCATGATATGGTAGTTTCATTTTTATTACAGAAAATTATGTTTTGGGTTTGAGTTTTATATGGTTTGATAATTATTATATCTGAATTGAAATGTAAACTTTATTTGGTACTTATTTAAAACCAAACCCCATATTTGGAGTATTGATTGTTTTATCATTTCTTTTTTTCTTTCTGGGATTTTTATTTATTATGGTTATTTAAGTAATTGATGTGTAAGTATTGTTTACAATGTTGTCATTTGGAAGATTCCAGTTGGGTGTGTATATTTTTGCATATTTATCTGTCTATTGATGTGAGATTAGATGGCCACTGCATAACTGTGGTGAAATTCTATTTATTTATTGAATTGACCTATACAACTATCTAATGTGTTGTCACGATAACTTTTTTTTTTTGGAGACTAGGGGAATAGTGCACTATAGTTTTTGCATTTTTTTGTTTATATGAACGGCACTGAAGTAAATATCTTTCCCTTCCAGGTACGAGTGAAAGCTGCTCTTAACAAGCAGTCCAAAACTCGATTGATAGGACCAAACTGTCCTGGTATAATCAAGCCTGGGGAGTGTAAAATTGGAATTATGCCAGGTTACATTCATAAGCCTGGTCGGATAGGAATTGTTTCTCGCTCTGGTACCTTGACATATGAAGCGGTGAGCCCTTATTTTGATTTCAGGACTCAGGCAGACTAGTTAAGGGAGTTGATCTTTCCATTTCAGTACTTTATGAGATTGATGTTGCAGTACTTTATGAGATTGATTTATGTGTGTTGGTTATGAGATCCCTTGATTTATGTAAATTTTCTTTTTAATGGACAATAGTGAGTCAGTTATATGCAACACTAGAGATATTGATACATTGTATCATACTCAGTACTGCATTGTTGAGGCCATAAAAAATTTCTGTATTATTATCATCTGGCTTGGCTCCTCTTAGAGCAGAGTTAAAACATATTAATGCACGTTCTAAGCTTTGCCGGATTATTTTACTTGCCCTCATTTTGCTGAACATCGTATACCTGAAAAAGAAGCATCAACTATCACACCACTTTTTCCCAAACAAAGAATGCTTATTTGTTATCATATAATAGGTTTATTCCCTAGATTTTTTTGTTTTTTAAAAAATCATTTGTACCTTTCAGGTTTTTGGATGCTTACATTGATGCTGTTTTCTGTAGATAATAAGATAAACCTTTAACCATGTATTTGTTTCTAAATATTCAGGTTTTCCAAACGACTGCTGTTGGCCTTGGACAATCTACTTGTGTGGGTATTGGGGGAGATCCCTTCAATGGAACAAACTTTGTTGATTGCATTGAGAGGTTCCTAGCAGATCCTCAGACAGAAGGTACTTTGTCATGTGTTGCCTGATGAATTGCACATACCAGAGTATGAAATAAGTCCATTTTATAAGGATTTGAGTGTTATAATGCATTGAACTGGTCCTTTATCCCCAAATTATATTATGTGTTATTACCTTGAGAGACAGAATTTTGATGATGCATAAACTTGTATAGCTTGTGTTGGAGACAGTTTTTCTCCAAATTATGTATTTGTTATAAAAATTTGTATAGTCTATCTGAAATGGAGGAACAGTTTGACCCTTCAAGGTGACTGACTGAAGGTATATTAATTTGAGTATTAAAGTGCAGTTTGACAGTGTAGTAAAAAAAAAAAATGATCTGCTTGGATGATAGTTAAACAAACTATCTGTAAATATGTGGTTTCCGTATTTTAGGATCATGTTTTGAGATATAGCTGTTTTTAGGTAAGCATTTTGTATGCATATGGTAGTAGAGGAAATTTTATCGAACTGCTATAAGACTAGCAATGTTATATAGTAGTGAATGTTGGACTCTGAAAGGGTAATAAGGGCATAAGATGAAAGTGGTAGAGATGAAAATGTTAGGATGAATGTGTGATCATATAAGAATAGATAAGATATAAAATGACTGTATACGAGGAAAAATTGGAGTAGCACCTATTAAGGAAAAAATGGTGGAAAATCATTTAAGGTGATTTGGCCATGTACAAAGAAGAGGACAAGAAGAGCTAGTAAAAAGAGTTGATCAAATGGCTTGGGGTTCTTTTAAAAGGCGTAGAGGAAGACTAAGAAGGACATTAAAAAAAGTTATAAGGCGTTACCTCTTGATAAATAATTTATCTGAGGAAATGGTGTTTGATAGAACTCATTGGCGTTGTATGATCTATGAAGCCGACCCTATTTAATGGGATAAGGCTAATGTTGTTGTTGTAGTATTTTCTATGCATATGGATGGAGAAATGGTACCCTGAAGTGGCTAGTAGTCAGTTTAATTCTTCCCTGCAGACCTAAACCTAGGCAAATGTTTTAGAACAGCTGTCCACTCTTACTTTCCCTTATGCCATATCAACTATCAAATCATCTAATTTTATACCCTAGATAACTTGTTGCTTAAGTACTTTCCCTTACGCCATATCAACTATCAAATCATCTAATTTTATACCCTAGATAACTTGTTGCTGAAGACTATATTGGAAGTAAATCTTTTATCCTGGTGAAAAATGTACCATCTTTTGGGAAATGGGGAAAAAGAAAAAAGATATGAATCATATTTTGTCTGGCGACTTAAGGCCCTATTCATCACATTGAAGGTTTTTTATACGTGGAATGAGGTTGGGTAATAATGCTTTTCAAGCTCATGAGTATGTTTGGAGGAGTAATTTTGAGTATTTTTTAATTGGATTAGGTTGCATGACATGAAATGAGTTTAATATTTCTTGTTAGGTTGAGTTATAATATCATTGTAACCTTTGTTTTTGTTCATTTCTTTTGTTACTGTTTTTACTCTTTTTTTTTTTGGTTAAGCACTACCGTTTATATTTTAATGACAGCCACTAAATTCTTTTTTTTTTTTAAATATACACTTTTTTTGCCCCCAACTATTCAGGTATCATTCTCATAGGAGAGATAGGAGGGACTGCAGAAGAGGATGCTGCTGCATTAATTAAGGTTTGATTTTACTGCATTGGTGCATAAGGTTTTGTTTGTTTATGTATGACATCATTTAAAGATTTTAAATATGGTAGCTCTCTTGTGTGAAAGGAAAATAGGTCATCTATTATGTTTCTGGAGGAAAATGTACTTTTAATTTTGTTGGGAGAGGTTGCAAATATAGTTGTGAAGCAAAAACCATGCTGTAAATGTCAGCTAGGCTTTTTTTGTTCATTTCCCCTCTTCTCGTGACAAGAATTTAAATGTTCATTAGGTTGAAGTGTCACTTGATGATATACATTGCTCTACTTATTATTCTATAGAAAAAGAGAAACATATATGCTTATCGTTGTTATACTGTTGCTACATGAGTTCTTAAATTGATTTTATGAATGACAATACAGGAAAGTGGTACTGAGAAACCCATAGTTGCATTCATTGCTGGATTAACTGCTCCACCTGGCCGTCGTATGGGTCATGCTGGAGGTAAATCCTTTTATGAAGTTTTGTTTATCATGACATCTGATAGCAAATATCATTGCTGCATGTTGTTTGCCATAATAAAATAGGTGGTGACTGAGTTGATATATGTTTTTGGTCTGTATTTGGTATCTAAGTTTAATTGACCAGCCTTCTGATAATTAATGATTATGGTTATTCTTTAAATAAGGCAACCTTAGTTGCAGCAACATGCTACTTCTGTAGTTTGCACAATGTTTGCTAACCATTTTTACGTTATTTTCATTTAAATCTCCTTAAGATGATTTTGTTTTGTCACCTTTGGTTGATGAAGATCAAAATTCGTCAAACTCTTTGCTGGAGTTGTTTGAGTTATTATTGCTGAAAATTTTTTTGTTAAATGGTTGTTTAACTTGTTTTTCCCTTTCTGTTGGGTAACATTCGACAATTGTCAATGATCGAATTGGTGATTGGAATTTAGCTGGTATAGTCAGATGGTTTATGGGAATTAGGATCTTGTAAAATGTTGTAAGCTTTAGGCATGCCATGACAAACAGAATCCATGTAGGCAACTTAAATTAGTTTTGGGAAATTGGCAGTGTATTATTATTCTAGATAGGGCCCAACCACTATTAAGTAGGAAAACTCAGTTTGGCTGAACTGAAAACTAGATTTGTGATAAGGTCTGGGTAGCAGGGGATGATTAAGTCTCATAATAAGTAGCATGGGATGTTTGGTGTGGTATTCAAGGAGAGTGACTAAGAGTGATATATTACTAAAAATTAGTAATCTCGAGCTAGATATGTTACTAAATTGTTTCTGTATGCCTAAGTGATGTAAAAGAGTTATTTGTTCACAATCAATTTAGTTACTTCTTCATTATGCTGGATTCTGTTTGATAGTAACTGCACTTCAACAATTTGCTTGCTTTGTCTTTTGCAGCTATTGTGTCAGGTGGCAAAGGCACTGCACAAGACAAAATTAAGACTCTGAGGGAAGCTGGGGTCACAGTGGTAGAGTCCCCTGCAAGAATTGGAGCCGCCATGCTAGATGTTTTCAAGCAGAGGGGCCTAGTTCAGTAGTTTAGGTTTCGGACATCTGCCTTCATTTAATTTCATCAAAACCTGTTGGGTTTTCTACAAAAAGTTGCAATCACTTGTTTCTTGGTGATAATATTCAGTCTTTTCTCTTTTATTTCTTTTGAGCAAGGAGAGGTAAGTTAAAATAAAAGATATTTAAGGACATTGAGACAACTAAAAATTTTGTATCAGACCCACCAGTCAGCTCCACTTTCCGTGGTGCTGGTGTGTGCGTCCTTTATAAATTACAATAGAATACCCTAAGCAGTGAATTCTAAATGACTTCAACTTGCTGTTTCTGCAAGGTTGTTTATTTTGAAATTCTGTGCTCCTGGGTATGGCAATATTTGTCATGGCATTGTTTTTGTCAAGCCAAGTCTTTTTTCTATATATTTAAAAGGTGCTTGTATTACGCATTGGCATGCTTCTATCTTATAACCCAAGACTTCTATACTAGTATGGCATGACAGGTACATTAATTAGCACGGCTCACCTTGTAAGCGAATTTCAAACAGGAGAACCGTTTCAGGCCAAAACAAAAGAGTAGTCTATGAAGAAAATTCGCTTTTTGTTGCATGCATGCCACAAGGATGGTTGCATCCGATACAGACAGTGTCAGTCTTCCAGTCAACCAAAAATATTACTCTATAGAAGTTGAAGCTATATTTTATTATGAAATTTTGTCAAGCATTATGGAAGTTTCTGTCAATATTTCCCCCCCTAAATGCATTCCTTGCATGAATCTTCATATTTTTTGCACAATCACGACAACTTTGTCATGGAAAAGCGCAATTAATGTTGTAGTAGCAGATAGAATTTGTGCAACTGCTGTAGTAGTAGTTGACTATTGCCATCCATCATTCAATGGTTTCTGTAGAATTGAATTCATCCTTTGTTCAATCTCGAGCATTGGTTAATAGCAATCCATCAGTCAACATTTGCTGAAAACGTCAACTCATCTTCCTTGTTTTAAAAGTCCCCCTTGTCCCTAAATCTTACAAGGAAAAGCAAAATCTCTGTGGAACAAACGCATTGCTTATTTTTCTTGATTTGGAGTTGGTGATCTAGACGTCACGTATCCCTTCACTTATTGCCATGGGATCGCCTTGATGACCAAGACTGTACCAGATAAAAGATGCATTTATATACCTCACTGATTAAAGAAAAAACTTTCAAATCAAAATGCTCCTTCGGGAAGAAAAATCACACTGGAACAAGAACTGATGTTGGCATCAACAAACGTCAAATTTAAAATGAAATGATTAATATGATTGACGTCAAACTATAGGCCTAGAAATTGGTATGATTCATTGGAGATCTAGGGGTTCTCTCAGCAAAACAAAGTAGGGGGGAAGACTTGGGTTTAGTGGTTTCAAGAATTTGAACAAAACTTTTCTTGCTAAAACTACTTGGAGGTGTATTTCCTTTTTATAAAAAAAAAAAAAAAACTACTTGGAGGTTACTGCAGCAGCATGAGGACACGTGGAGTAGAATTCCAAAGGGTCTTTATTTTCTTGATATGGGCTTCTTCAATGCAAAGAAGGAGAATAAGGCGTCATGGGGATAGGCCAGTATACTGCTGGAAGGTAGAAAAGCTGCTCAAGAAAGGTTGTGTTGGAGGATTGGTGGGTGGTGGTTCTCAATTTAATGTATGGTCTGATAGGTTGATACCTAACCATCAGGAATTCAGGAATCATCAGGACTATAAACTTTGAGCGCATATCATTTTCTCATTAGAAAATAATAATAATAATAATAATAATAATAATAATAATAATAATAATAATAATAATAATAATAATAATAAAAAACATGAATTCCGGGCTCATATTTTATTTTTTTGGGTACAATGAGCTCGTATCATTTCTTTTTTCCAAAAATTGAGCAAAATACTACACTTGTAAAAAGTTATTACCCATATACAACAACTTTAATAAAATTTATCAAGATACTATACTTAAAATCAAAATATTAGATTATGTTCTTGTGTGTTTACTTTTTATAAAATAAAAAACACAAATCGTGATTTTGAATCAGGATTTGTGTTAAAGTAAATGAAGTCAGGATTGTGCAAATCATGATACAATTCTACAATTTGCAATAAATTTTTTTTATAAAAACATAATGCAAATCGTGAAGTTGCCTCACGATTTGCATTATGTGCTTTTCAATTATGTGTAACACGTTTGGTTTTAAGGTATTATGTTATAATAATTTATTACACAATGATTAATATAATGTAATGATTAATAATTATTAGGTAATAATTATAATAATTGTTAAAAAAATAATAATAATTGTCACGTGCTGCAATGACATGCATGCATGGATACTTCTGCATTTGAAATTTTCCACAGTTACATGTTCTTTCATTCAAGTTTATCTTGCAACAATGCTTAAATTGATGGAGTTGAATATTGTACGGCTCAACAATCTCAAATGATATTTCTCTTCTATTATATATGCGAACAATGCATGCAAATGCACCCTGAGTTGCCATTTCTAACTTTTTGTTCAATGTCTCAGAATATAGTTGTGCAGTAGTTATCTGTGCATGCACTTGTTGGGTACGTTTGACAAAATAATTGTTGACCTTATACATGGTAGCCTTCACAATATCAGTAATTGGCAAACTCCGAACACCTTTAAAGACACCATTCATGCATTCAACAAGGTTTGTTGTCATGTGACCGTAACACCGGTACCCACTGTCATATGCGCAAGACCATTTTTCTACTGGGATGTTGGCAATCCAAGTAGCTATAGGTGGATGAGTCAATGCAATCTCTTCCAATTGTTGGTTAACATAATGACGTTGATATGCATAACCTGCAAATAATTAGAAATTTATAGTTACTAATTTCATAATCACATGTTAATTTATGTGAACAAAGAAATCGACATTCACCAATATTTATGAACTTTTCCTTCAACCAATTTGTTCCATATGCTTTGTGGAGGTTAGCGGTCACATGCCGTATGCAAAAAACATGATATACTTGCGATGCTTGCCATCCAACACGTTCACTTGCAACTGCAGATATGATTGAAAGATGTCTTTCAGAAATTAAACATATCCTGGTTCTACTCTTCATGATACATTGGCCCATATAATATAAGAACCACGTCTGAGCAGCTTTTGTCTCCCCTTCAACAACAGCGAATGCAAGTGATACAACATTACGGTCATCATCCTATGTTACAGCTATAAGAAGTGTGCCTTTATATTTTCCATACAGGAAAGTTCCATCAATCTAGATGATAGGCTTTACATGATCAAATGTATCGATACATGGTTTGAACGCCCAAAAAACACGCTTAAACATGTCAACTGACTACCCTTCAAAATTGATTTGTGAACACAGATTGCTTGAAATTTTAATGTACGACCTAAGCATGAAATGTTGGACAGCAGCTAACCACCTAGGTAGTAATGAGTATGAGCTCTCCCAATTACTAAAAGCAATAGCAAGTGCTAATTGCTTTGCTTTCCATATTTTCCTGTATGACACGGTGTATCTGAACATTGAATGCATTCGCTCAATTATTTGAGAAACTTTAACGTCCAGTTGATCAGTCACCATCGCTACTATAGAAGATGAGATGACATCAGTGTCCAACTTAGGGTGATCTTGACTTAATGATGTGACTGAACATGTATGGGACCCCATATATTTGGTGATTTTTCAAACTGTTCCATTTTGGTTTCTGTAAGTCCTTAGTCTCCAATTGCAACTAGATCTATAGTTTATACACTGATATTCTTCATATTTATTACTTGACAAATACACCTTAAATGTATGATGAACTCGGACAGAGTATAGTTTTGCTACAAGTATTAGTGCACGGACATTATTAAAAGTCTAGCCAATTTCAAACTCATGACTATTATTAACAAATAGAATATCTCTCATTCCACTAAACTCAGGAGCGACAGCTGACTCTACATTAACACATGAAAAGAAATTAGCTGCAGGCTCTTCATATTCATTCATACACAGTGTTGGGTTTGGGACATTATCACTACCCTCATAATTATCCTCATGGGCCTCATGTTCGTTCTCATTGTCATTGTTCTAACCATCGGCATTTATTAAAAAATCATACTCATCCTTGTTCTCAAAGTCATCCATAATATCCTCAGTTGGATGAAGTGAAGATAATGGCATGGTATTACCAACATTTGGATAATGATAAATGGATGAAAATTTTCCAAGTGCATGCTAAGCCTTGATCCTTATTCTTCCACATCCACTTGATTGCTACTTGATGGGATTGTATATGGCACATGGACCTATAGTGATTGTGATTCAAAATAGCCGTCAATCTCTGCATTTGAAATGTGTGTATACAACTCTGATCTAGTTAATTGATTTAAATATTGTGAATTCATTTGTCACATCCTTTGTATACTATGATCATCTACAAGAATAGATGACTGGTGCCATGGTGGATTTATATATACCGGACATCTATGCACTAACTCTGGCACAATTTGATTGGGAGAAAGTTTGAGGTTTTGCCTAATGACTTGTTTCAATTAAACCAAATTAATATTTGAATTAATACGTATCATTCTCATATTATTTGATTCAAATGTTACACCATGTGGACCAGTACATATCCATTCATTTGTATATATGTACACCTACTCTCTTCTACTATTCATTCTTGCTCCTATTTTATGGAATCATTTATTATCTATTCATAGACAAGAAATAAATATTAAAGCACAAAAAAAATTGATAACTACATAATAAAAATTTATAGGCTAATAACCTATTTGCTGTGAAGATATTGAAAATAAAATTCTTTCTTAAAAAATTATACTTCATATAACATGTTATTATTTATTATATAGTTCATATAACATGTTATTATTCCTAACTACAATTTATTTATGTAATTATGAAATTTATTTATTATCTTTAAAACTATAATTATTTGTTCCACTCTTAAATTAATGACTAAATTTATTATATAAATTCATATATGCATGACAAAATTTAATATATAACAAAGTATATATCATTTTTTTACATGCCACCTATTTTTATATATTATAATTTTTATTTTTACATAAAAATATATGAATATATTTAATACAAAGTGTAGATATATAAATTGTTCATATATTAATTAAATTTTTAAAATTTTTTATAAATCTTAATAATTTTATATGATTATTTTTCTTAATAAGTTATATATAATAAATTGAATTTATTATTTCATAAATATTTTTAAGCTTTCAATATTTTTATTTTTGTTTAAAATTAAGGATCAATTTCTTAATGTTTTATATAAAAATTATGTATGATTACTAAGTGCTTCTAATTTTATAAAATTGTATTTTCTTAAAAATACATTTTAGATAAATATATTTATATTTTTGTTAATAAAAAAAGTTAATTTATTATTTTTTAGAATGTAAGTTTATTTAAAGGCTATTAATTTGGTTCGAGATGGTGACGTCAATGTGCATCAATATGTGAATATGATCTTGAAGTGTAGAGGAATGATATAGCGCGATGGCTAGTGGAGCTGAAGTTTATTGGACGTGAGAATAACATTGTGGCCAATAGTTTGGCTAAGCGTGCTCTGAATGATTCTCCGGGGCTGCACTTTATTATACCTGAGGAGATCGTCTCTCTTTTAGATAGTAGTGCTAAATAATTTTTGTTGTTTTGCTCCTTGTATTTAAAAAAAAAAGAATGTAAGTTTATTCAGTTATATAAAATATATATACATATATATATATATATATATATAAAGAACTAAGAACGTGGCTATGTCGGGTCAAAATTATTTTTTATAAAAGTTAAAGATGATAAATATCATATAAAGTTATATATAAAAATATTAAAATTACGCTAAACTTTTAAATATCAAAATTATTTTTATACTTGATGGCAAATTTTTTTTGAATTTTTCTTAATTTATTATTAAAAGTTTGATTCATGAAAATTGATACTCTTATAATGACAATTTTTCTCCAAAATTTTTTTTCTCTTTATTCAAAATTTGAAAAAATTTGTATCCTACTAACCCTAAAGTATGTAGTATTAATGTATATAAAAAGCACAACTTGTAAATAAAAAAAGTTTAGAATATCACAAATTTAAAATTGTAATATCAACAAAAGTATACAAAAATAAAGGATTTAACTAAAATAAATATTTTAACATCATAAATGAAACAAATAAAAATAAACATATTATAAATGAAACAATAAAAAAATATTCATTTTAACTAGCCAAAAAAAAATATTCTTCACAGCTCTCTTCTCTTTAATTTATTGGCGAATTTTGGACTCTAAAGGAGTAGGAGATGGTATATTTAAAAAAAGTTAATTAGTTATTATCAAATAAATATTATATATATAAATGTTAAAATTATATAAAATTTAATATATATATATATATATATTTAAATAAATGGTATATTTTATAAATGTTTCTATAATATTTTTTCATTGAACTTACTCTTGAACTTTTTTTTACTTTTTTAAATAAAAAAATTATAATTCACATATCTTAAATCATATTTTAAGATAAATAAGTAGTACATTTCATAAATAAAAAATTCTATAAAATTATAAATTCATAATAATAAATAAATATAAAAAATAAATTATTTTATCTCAGAAAATGAAAACTAATAATGGTTTCCTAAATAAATGATAAATATATAGCACAAAAATGAAAAAAATGATTTCACTAAATTAGATTCATGCTTTTCTTACTTTCCTTTTCTCTCACTTCCTCTCTCTTACTTAATGATAGCTTAATGTTAATTAATACACACAGCTAGTACAATTATGATTTAACCATGGAATGCAAAATCACAAGATGAGTAGGAACACGATTTGAACCCTCATAAAAATATTAACCACTTCTTCTTAAAAATCTAACAACCTAATATTATACAGTAAAATCAAAACAAACTAGATAATTAGATTATAAAATTAGGTATATGTAATATATAACAAAATATACTTACTTGTATTCTGGTATAAAATTTGTAAAAAAAATGAGTGAAAATTAAGATAGATGTTGTTAAGTGAAAGATCAAGAAAAACTAGCTCTCAACTAAGATTAAACGATCCAACAAATTTTTCTGCTTCAAATGGAGAAAAAAGTTTTTGGCAAGTGAAGAAGAAATCTGAAGAGGAGTAACAGAAGTATGGAGATATAAGATTGAAGAAAAATTCATGATCTGTCCAAATTGAAATCTGTTAGATTAGCTGGCTTCCCAAGAGGGGGAGTGAATTGGGAAGATTAAAAATTTTCTGCAAAATATCAAGAAGGTGAAGAAAGTAATATATGATGATAAAACAGAGTATAAACAAATAACTGTAAAGGTGACAGTAAAGAGAAGAAGACTCAGGAAATTTATGCTGGTTCGGTCTCTCCACTTGATCTACGTCCAGTCCCCAAGTCACCACTTGAGATTTTTCCACTATTCTACAAGAATTCAGTGGGATTCTTGCAAATGTCTCAGTACAAGGATGTTGCTATGTTTTTAGAGCTTCACTCAATCACTCTATGCACTCTTACAAAGTGCTTCACAATCCCTTGTGATATGCCGTCACAGGAAAATCTATCTTCCAGATGAAGATAAGATGATTACAAAGATTAAACTCTTTTAAATAGAGTGAATATGAAAGTTGAAGTACAGAATATTGAAGTGAGAGAGTAATAGACTTTTGAGTAAATGATTTGGCAGAGTTTCAGTATATACAAAGTTAAAAATCATTACCCACAACTTCAAATGATATTATATTTATAGATTTAGGTCTCAAATATCCGTTACAAACAAAATCTATCCATTGGAGAAGTTATCCAATTGTTACTATGAAAAACTATCCGTTAACCAACCGCATTTAATGCTTCTGACATACTAAAATTCGAATTTCGGTTGGTCAACAGACAAATTTCGCAAAAATCGAAGGTTAACAGCTTCATTATTGAAAGCCCAAAGTTCGTTTGTCATGAGGTGAAATTCGAATTTTGATATTTGAAAAATGTTTCTGTGTTGTGACATACGAATTTTCAAGTGGAAAGTTTTTCTGTTAAGTGTGAACAGTATTTTCAAGTTGCTACAGTGCCTTCGAAATTCGAATTTTGGAACTCCAAAATTCATCTATCCATAGCTGGTTTGTAAGGCATTATAGTTCATGTGATTCAAATTTCGAATTTTTAAATGTCAAAGTTCGTTTGTCAGAGAGACCTCTTTTCAGACTAACTTCAAAATTCGAATTTATAAATACTGTCATTCGTATGTCAACATATCACTTTAACAGACTCACAAGTTTAGTTTCTGAAATTCGAATTTTCATGTTCAAAATTCGTTTGTCAGTGAGCAATTTTGAAATCCAATCTAAACTTAGTTTCAGATGAACTTTGACATAATTTCAAACGAATTTCTTTAGTTTTCATAAGTTTCATTTTGTCTGAAATTCGAATTTTCAAAACCCAAAGTTTATCTATTGCTTAAAGCTCCTTTCAAACACTTATCAAAATTTGAATTTTTCCAAGTCAAAATTCGTCTGTCAGAGAACCATCTCCTTAGACTTATTCAGTTTAAACACGAAATTCGAATTTCCAAAGCCAAAGTTCGAATTTCCAAGATGACAGTTTAATATAAACCTTTCAAACTTCGTCTGTTGGTGGGTATTTTTCAAATATTTCATGATTTAACATAGAATCAAGATTTTAAAACATCTTTTTACCAAATCAAAGTCTTTTACTCAAATAAAATACTACTAAACAACCTACATCTATTCTTGCACAGATTCTTCAGAATTTCTTCACTTGAATTCTTTTGGGCACCTTTGATATCTTTATTCAAAGCTCTTGAGGGTTGGTTTGGAATCATCAAAACTCTGCATTCAACATTCTCCCCCTTTTTGATAATGATAAAACAACTTACAAACTGGATTAGTACTTGAGTTTGCTTTAACAAGCTCCCCATCAACATATGCATTATATTTCAAAAGATATCACATATAGTAGATCATGTAAAGAGATTCAAAGAATAATAAGAACAGATCATTGCAACTAAGGAATTCTTTTATTTAATCAAATGTTGCTTTATAGAAATCAATTTAAGCAAAGTTCTTTGAAATATACAAAACAAATACAAAACACAAACAAACATCTGAGACAAAATGCAGCACTATAAGAGGACTCAAGCCTGAATTCTAATCACTTCTTCTTTGGCTTGGTCTTCTTGCTGTAAGTCTTTCCAGATGGCTCAGCAACAGATTTGCCAGTTTGCTTACTCTTCTCCCCCTTTTTGGCATTATCAGGAAGGTGAACAAAATCAGCCAGAGGAGGGATTTGAGAAACTGGAATAGCTTTGAGGGGCACATGAGCAAAAGGCAGATGAAGTTCAGAAGGCTCAGAGCTTGGATCCTCATCATCAGAGACCTCAAGCAGCTCTTGCATCTCTTGTCTGGAAAGGGCCAATTGAGCTCTTTGTTCTTCTGAGAGACCATATGCAGAGAGAGATGAAGGAGCAGGGTTATCAGAACGAAACATTTCCTCAAGCCTTCTTCTCTGAGCTTGCAAGAGAGCATTGCGAGCCATATCTTCAAAATCAACAAGAAGCACAATACTTCTCTCTTCATTGTTAGCAACCTCTAATATTGATGAAGTAGAAATGACTGCCACTAATCTTTCAACTTGCTCAGATTCTTGAGTGGAAAGAATTGAATCCTGAGCATCTTCTGGAATGGGCTTATGAGGGCCTGTTTCCTGAGGTCCTTCTTCTTCCAAACCATAGTCTAAGGGTGGACCAGGACTTGGTGTCCTCATTGTATCAGCAGCCTCAGTACCATCTTCATCATCATGCTCAGAAGAGGCTAGCTCGAATGGACTTGGAGGCTCAGGAGTTGGAGACTGAACAGGCACAGAGAACCCTGGCTGAGGTAGAGCTGATGTGGCAGGAATTACACTCCGAATATCTTCATAGGCATCAGCAACCACTTTCATGTTCTTTACCAATTGATGAATCTGATCTTATAGATGAGCGAATTTGGCATTTTGCTCATCCTTGATGCTAAGAATGAGTGTAGACAGGCTGTCATACAACTTAGTGATCTTGGTTGGCCTGGCACGAGAGGAGGGAGTAGATGGAATGTGAGTAGGCTTGGATGGAGATGGGACATGCAGAGAATGCTGTGGTGTAGGTCTCGCAGGAGCCTCAGAAGTACCTTCTTGCTGCTGGGAGGCATCTTCAACAAAGAAAAGATCTTCAGATTTTCCTGTGCCTTTCCCAATCTATCTTCCTTCATTTCTTTCAATCCTCATCCTTTGAAGTTCCTCATCCTTGAAGATCTCAGTGGGTTTCCCTTTCCCCTTCTCAAGATGCTGAATTATAGCATATTACAGAATTCCGGAAATGATAGCTGCATAGGAGAGTGTGGAGTCCTTCCTCTGATCCCTTGCCTTGATCATGCGCTGGAGTATGATATGTCCCATGTTAATGAGCTTTCCACGCATGATTGTTGCCATCATATGTGCCTCTGCCCTTGTTATCAGATTAAAGCTGCCTCCTTTGTTGAATATGATCCTAGACACTATGTAGTGTAGGATCCTCACTTGAGCACTTAGGTCTGTGGGTTTCAGCAAGTTTATGGTTGGCCTATTCTCCCTTCTTCTGAACAAAGTGTTCAGGATTGTGCTATCCTTGTAGTTCAGAAAGAGGCCACCTTCTTCATCAGCAGTATCTGCCTCATTTATGTATCCAGAGGCAGTGATGTCAATCTTGAGGCCATCTTGCCCTGGGATATCCAGCACTTCATTGAGAGTCTCATCTGTGAGCCAGATGGTCCTTGATCTCAGATTGACCTCCCATTTCTTCTTCTTGCTATTGAAGAGGGCCCAGCTTTCTTTGATTCACCCTTTGGTGTAGTTTTCTGACGTTTGGAAGGAGTTCCCTTGCTTGATTCGGCCTTTCTCTTTGGTTTTTCACGCTCCTTTGAGGCATATTGGGACTTGACCGATCTCTTTGGATGAGCCTCTCCTTTTTCAGCTTCAGGATTCTTTACTCTGGCCATTTCCGTGGATGAATGTTTCAGAATGAAGCAAGGATTGGGTTTATAGGGTGCGAAAATCAGTTTAAACGGTGGGAGGTGAAGATTTTCAGTCAGAATTTAAGAGCATTGATAAGAGGATTTGAACAGACTCAGAGAGGGAAAGAGTAGGGTTGCGTCTGTTCAGTTGAAAATCGTCGGTTTTAACGTAAGTAACCACCTGACAGACGAATTTTGAAGGGTCAAAGTTCAAACTTCGAGCAGTTAAAAGTTAAACCATTCAGTAAAGCTTACTGACAGACGAATTTTCTTCAGAAAGTTCGTCTGACAGTGGCTTGGTTCAAGTAACACAAGATAAACAGACGAACTTTATTTCAACAAAGTTCAAATTTTGAAGAGCAAATATCAAGCAGCAATCAAATCAACAACTAATAGAAGAATTATGCATATTAAACTTCATCTTTCAAAGATTCAACATTGAGGAGCATGTTTCAACAGACGAATTTTAAATCAGAAATTCGAATTTCTTTACTTTGTGAAAGTTTCCAACTTTCGTATGTTAAGAGATAAATATCAGTATAATCATCATGTTGGACAAACATAACTTTGAAATTTTTCTTCTTGAAAATTCAAACTTTCAAGGTCCAACAGACGAATTTCGAGTCATCACCGAGAACTGTTCCAACTTATAACAGGCTGAAGTTCGTCTGTTGGGCATCCAAATTTGAATGTTGACCATGCTGAATTCCTCAGAAACTTAGTTTTTCAAGGAAATTCATCTAACACACAATTAATATACGAATTTCAACTTTAAAAACTTACAGAATAGATCCAGAAACTCAGAATTTCTGCCATTTTCTTCACTTTTTGATTGTTCCATTCTCATGTGCTCCATTTTTCAGATTTATTCCCATTAAATCTCATGAGGAGCTCCTGCAACTTAAATTAAATACACTCTGATGCTAAAATTAGAATTAATTTAATGTTGGAAAATCTAAAAATAGAAATGCACACGGATTTACTTACAGTTCATTGGGATTTATCATACTCAATTCTCTTCTGATTTTGCAATGTCTATCTTCTGATAGAGGCTTTGTCAAGATATCTGCAACTTAGTCCTCTGTTAGGATATACTCTAGTCTGATTTCTCCTTTCAAAACATAATTCCTTATGAAGTGGTGCCTAACTTCAATATGTTATGTCCTTGAATGCATGACAGGATTCTTTGTGATATTATAGCACTTTGATTGTCACACATGATTAGTATTTCCTTCATTTCAACCTCAAGATCTTCAAGCTGCTGTTTCAACCAGATGATTTGAGCGTAACAGCTTCTAGCTGCAACATACTCAGCCTCTACTGTGGATAAGGCCACACTGTTTTACTTCTTGCTAAACCATGAAACCAAGGATCCTCCTAGAAACTAACAGGTTCCACTTGTGCTTTTTCTGTCAGTTTTGGATCCTGCAAAGTCAGCATCAATGTATTCTTTGAGATCTTCTCCATTGCCCTTTGGATACCAAAGTCCCATCTGTAAAGTTCTAATAAGATATCTGAAGATACGTTTCACAGCAGTTGCATGGGTTTCCTTGGGACATGACTGGAATCTTGCACACATACAGACATTAAACATGATGTCAGGTCTGCTAGCAGTTAGGTACAGTAGGGATCCAATCATTCTTCTGTACTGGGTTATGTCAAATAATTTCCCTTTTTCATCCATATCCAGCTTGGTTGTGGTAGCCATAGGTGTCTCTATTGGCTTGGCATTTTCCATTCCAAACTTCTTTAGCAATTCCTTCAGATACTTGGATTGATTAAGAAAAATACCATCATTGCACTGCCTGATTTGCAATCCAAGGAAGAAGTTGAGTTCACCCATCATGGACATTTCAAATTCCCCCTGCATTAACTTAGAAAAATTCTTGCAAAGATATTCATTAGTAGCACCAAATATAATATCATCAACATAGATTTGAACAATAAGTAAATCTTTATTCTCTTTCTTAGTGAATAAAGTTGTATCTACTTTTCCTCTGTTGAACCCCTTTTCAGTTAGAAAATTACTCAATCTTTCATACCATGCTCTAGGGGCTTGCTTCAAACCGTAAAGGGCTTTCTTCAGTTTATACACATGATTTTGTTTTGTAGAATCCTCAAAACCTGGAGGTTGATCTACATAAACCTCTTCCATGATATATCTATTTAGAAAACCACTCTTCACATCCATTTGATATAATAAAATATTTTTCATGCATGCATATGCCAACAGAATTCTAATTGCTTCTAATCTAGCTACTGGAGCAGAGGTTTCCTCAAAATCAATGCATTCTTCTTGAATATATCCTTTAGCAACCAGTCTAGCTTTATTTCTGATGATTGATCCACATTCATCAAGTTTATTTCTAAAAACCCATTTGGTACCAATGACAGGATGATTTTTGGGTCAAGGCACTAAATCCTATACTTGATTTCTTTCAAACTGATTTAATTCATCCTGCATAGCCAAAATCCAGTACTCATCAGTTAAGGCTTCCTCAATACATTTAGGTTCAATTTGTGAGATGAAAGCACAATTAATCATTTGATCTCTTAACTGTTTTCTGGTTCTAACTCTCTCTTGAACATTCCCTATCACTTGATCAACAGGATAATTCCTTTGATATCTCCAAGCTCTAGGGAGTTCTTGAGACATTTCTTCATTATTTTCTTGTTCAAAATCTCTCTCATGAATATCTTCCTCTATATTAATAGATTCAAATATTTTTGGAGGTTCAATTATACCTTCATCACAGATATCTAACCTTTTAAAGTTTGAAACAAGATCATCCTCATCAGTAGCATGTTTAGAAGCAGTTTCATTTTCGATAAATACTATATGCATAGATTCTTCTACCAATTTAGACTTTTTATTATAAACTCTATATGCCTTACTTCTACTAGAATAGCCCAGAAATATACCTTCATCAGATTTGGCATCAAACTTACCCAGATTCTCCTTTCCATTGTTGTGAATGAAGCATTTGAAGTCGAATACAAGAAGATGTGGCAGATTTGGCTTTCTTCCCTTGTACAGCTCATAAGGAGTCTTCCCAAGGATTGGTCTAATGTAGGCTCTATTTATGATGTAGCTTGTTGTATTCACTGCATCAGCCTAAAATACTTGAGAAAGCTCCTTTTCATTCAGCATAGTTCTAGTCATCTCTCTAATAGTTCTGTTCTTCCTTTCCACTACTCAATTCTGTTGTGGAGTTTTTGGGGCTGAGAAGTTGTGGTCAATTCCATGCTCATTGCAATACTCCAGAAAGTATGAGTTCTCAAATTCTCCTCCATGATCTGACCTGATAGACACAATAGAAATACCTTTCTCATTTTGTACTTTCTTGGCTAAGATTACAAATGCATCAAAAGTATCACTTTTAGAGGAAAGAAACAATATCCATGTAAATCTTGAGTAATCATCCATAATTATAAGTACATACAGATTTCCACCAATGCTTTTTACCCTAGATGGACCAATTAAGTCCATATGCAGTAGTTCTAGTGGTCTAATTGTGGTGACTACGTTTTTGGATTTAAAAGAAGATTTAGTTTGTTTTCCTCTTAGACATGCATCACATTCTTTGTCTTTTTCAAAAGCAATTTTTGGCAGGTCAGTGACTAACTCGTTTTTTACCAGTTTTGAAAGCTGATTCATGTTAACATGAGCTAATCTTCTATGTCATAGCCAACTATCATTATCCTGACTAATCGATCAAACAGAATCTAAGGGAGGAAGTTCATCAAGATCAATAGTATAGTAATTGCCATCCCTTTGAGCTTTGAGGATTACTTTGTGATCACTTTTTCTGATGACTAGGCAGAATTTTGAGTCAAACAGTACCCAGTTTCCTTTGTCATATGTTTGGCTCACACTCAGCAAATTGTGGTTGAGGCCTATCTCAAACAACACCTCTTCAATGGATGTTTCAGGATTCTTGCCCACAATACCAATGCCAACTATTCTACCATACTGATCACCTCCAAATGTCACCTTTTCTTCTTTCTTATCTCTAAGGGTGATGAACTTCTCCTTATCACCGGTCATGTGACTTGAGCAGGCACTGTCCATGTACCATTTATTGTTCTTTCTAGCTTTGAGATAGACTTACAAAACAAAGTTCATATTTTCTTTTTAGGTACCCAAATTTGCTTGGGTCCTCTTCTGTCAGTGGTCTTTTTCCTAGATACAGATGTACCTTTGAGAATCCATTTAACCTTCCGGTCAAGTCCATTTTTCTTTAAAGCACATGAGCTAGAAATATGCCCCTTTTTGTTACAGAAGTGACAGGTAGTAAATTGTAATATCCTGAAAATTCTATTAAATGTTTAAAGCTCAATATTTCAAAATCTATAAGGAATTTATAAAAATGGATATACGTCGTTTTGCATAATATAAGGTAAGGAGGGCAATTATCTCAGTCAGAAGGAAAAATAAGATAATAACCATTTTACCCATGGAAGAAAAAAAAAAGGAAACGAAAAAAAAAAGAGAGAAAGAAAGAAAGAAAGAAAGGAAGGCGGTGGACGCATGGCGGGGATTCAAGTAAATTTTATGAATTTTGGGAAAAATTACACTTAATGACCTAGAAATTTTGAAAATTATAAATATATCCCAGGTCAAGGGCATTTTTGTAAATATAAAAAATTATAATCAAAATAAAGCTCTCAATGAGCTAAGACCATTGGAATATAGTATGGAATTTATTAAGATCAAAATAATATTTATTGGGTAATTATGATTTAATATTAATATCTTACCCGATAAATATCAGTCTGGACTGCAGGGAGAAGCAGTATTCATTCAAGAAAAATCTGTAGGTCTTATATTTGGACCAATTGGGATAATTATATTATGGTAATTTTATGATCATAATTAGTATCCTAATAATAGTAAAATATACTGCTAAAGTAGCTTTAATTATCCAGACTGGTCCAGGATATACCTGGATAAGTAAATGACTAAAATTTTTGGACCAAAGTACCCTTAATTTCGTGCTGGCCAAGCTGCACATGGGGAATTCCAATTATTTAATATTTAAGTCATTTTCTAAGGAAATTCAAGAAGCTTTGGTGGCAAATTCCTATTGGTTGATGAGTTTAATATAATTCCCACTTGAGCTCATGACTTGGCCGAACAAACCCTTGAGAGAAAGAGGGAGGAGTGGTCTGAAAATTTGAGAAAGGATGGAGCACGTGAAGGAGGAAAGAAAAAGAGAAGAAAAATAGGGAAGAAATGCAAGGAAAATTGGTAAGCTTCTACTTGTAATTTCTATGGTTTCTAGCTTAGATCCTGGGTAGTTTAAGATGGTTTCCTTGAACTTTTCTCCCCTCCTCTTGCTGTTTAGTTTCTGTTTTAATGTGGATTTAGGAAAGAAAGTGGTTTTGTGCCATGACTTAAGGAGAAAGTATGAGATTAAGCAAAAGAAAGTAAGTATAGTATGATTTAAGCAAGTTTTGTGAAAAACCAATTTCTTCCTCTTAAGAACAGATTTTGGTCAGACTAATAAGGTGGGAAGGAGCTGGATTTTCATGTATTTGATGACAAAAATGAGTTCCCCATGATGAAAAACCTTAAAGACAAGCATTGACTCAAAGATTAGGCTTTAGATAAAGAAATTGAGTCTTTAGGGTTTTAAATGAGACTTTATGAAGTAGCTACTTATTCTAGTTAATTGAGCAAGTGTTTAATGATGTTAAGGGACTTGAGGAAGTCTAAGGAGGCTAGTGAAAGTATTAGATTCAAGAGGAAGAGCCAAAGGAATGCTTCAAGGTAGCTAAGTTTCATATTCTTGCTTTATGTTCTTTCATTGTCTTTCTATGATTAAATTGTGTTGCCATATTGAAATTGTGATTTCTTTGATTGGTCCTGGCTGTTAAATGAGAGGTTTTATTCCCCGGGATGTCAATTTCCTAAGCCGTTATGCTGCCGAATTTTTTTATAACTAATATGGCAATTTATTGTTTAAAGGTGATTGTGTGATTATATGTGATCAAATGTGAGTTTATTTGACATGATTGACATAATTGCATGGAATGTAACTTGCTACTGAAATTGCCCCCAATCTCATCCCCTCAAGTATCCCAAATGAATAGGCACAATCTATGGCAAAGGAGTCCAAAGAAAAGGCAAGGAGAATGAAGAAGAGAATGATGCTTGATGGTGTTTTCAAGCTATGAGTGTATATTTTGTAATTATGTATAAAACCATGTATATGCTTTTAGATCTGTGCCATTGTGCTATTATGTCCTTATGTGCATTTTGAAATGTTTGGCATGGATTTGAAACATGAAATGATCATATGAGCTTGTTATGAAGTCTACTTTGCCATGTTATATTGTTAGAAGTTCATTTTGTAGTAATGAAAGTAAAGTTAACACTGTTTGACTGAGACAGGGCAAGTAAGTCAAGTGTTATATATACTCTGAAATTAGAGAGAACAAGCTTTCCAATGAGTTAAAGAACACTTAATTTGGATGTATGCACGATTTATAGTGAAATTTTAAAGTTTAGGATCAAAACTGGACAGTGATGTGAAGGCTGCGAATTTTACTGAATATATTACTTCTTTTTGAAAAGTGATATAAAATCGTACAGAGCTCCAAAAATTCAGTGGTTTACATTTATGAAAATATTTATCTTTTGAGGTTAATATGCCACTGGTTTGAGTTCAATTGGAGTTGTACAATGAGAGATATACAAGTTTTCTCAAGACTGTTCCAGTAAAAGTGATGTTCTGATCTCTAGTCATTCAAATTGATGTTGTGCCCTGTATAGACCAAATAAATGTATAAGAAAAATATAAAGGTAATTATACATATATATCTTTCCAATGACATATAGAATACATGATTTGGCTCAGTATAGAGTTAGATGTGAATTTTTAAATTTACGGCCAAAATCCTGGAAAAGAGAGAAATGACCATTTGTACAGTGTAAGTTTGAGTAATAAACTGTACTAATTGGTCAGGTTAAAGAAATTTTTCATATTTTTATCTTGTATATCATGTTTCTAGCTTCATTCAGAAACTTGAACCACATTGATACGATTTTTCTGGATTAAGTTATGATTTTCCAAAGTTCATCCAGAAAACTTGAGAACCAAATGAATAGTACCACGTTGCTTTTTAATTAAATATTTTGGTTCTACTAATGGTTCAAGCTCTTAATATGGGCAATTTGGACATTGTACATACTATGATATATGGAAAATATAGATAAATGTAAGGTGTTACAGTAAAGAGACTGCTGGATTGAGAAACAGGAAGAAAACAATGCAGATAACATTTTTGTTTAGCATGCATTGGTTGATTATATGATTCAATGTGATGTGACATATGATCTTTCTTTTTATTTTCATCAGCATGCACAAAATATCTCATATACATATTCTGATTTTTCTCCCTAATCTTTTCTTTTACAGCACAAGGATTATAGTCAAGCCCAGCTTTTCCTTGTAATATTATTTGATTTCCCATTAAAGCAAGCAACATATCTTTACCTCTAGTAAGCCTAGACATGCTTTTCACTAAATATTCATTGGTTTGCTTTAGTTCAATGCATGATTTGCAGCAAACAGATTCAGTAATAGGTAGAGGAGCAATTTCAGAAATGTTGCATTAAGATTCTAGTTTGTTGATTTTTTTATTAGCTTGCTTCAATTTTTTAGCAATCTTAACAAACTCATCATGCAGCTCATGAAATGCATCCAGTAATTCAGAATAGGAAGGTTCAAATTCATACACCTTATCTTCTTAATCACTGCTGCATGAGATTTCAGTTTCTTCAGAGGCAAGTGCCATGAGACAGATGTTGGCAACTTCATCTTCTTCTTCATCTAAGTTGTTACCCCATATTGATGAGATGTAAGTCCTTTTCTTCTTACCTTTGTTTGCAACTTTCTTTTCTTTTTCTTGCTTCTTTAGAAATTGTGGACAATCTCATTTGATATGTCCCTGCTTTTTGCATTCATAGCAAGTGATAGGTTCTTTTGTTTCCCTCTTGCTATCTCCAGCTGCTCCTTTCTTGAAGATTTTCTTGTTTCTCTTTTTGTTGTAGAATTTTCCAAATTTTCTGACCATCAAAGCTAGAGTTTCTTCATCAAGTTCCTCTCCATCGTCAGATTTTTCTTCCTTTTCTTCAGCAACTTTGAGAGCAAGACCTTTCTTCTTTCTGTCTTGTCCAGCTTCCTTGAGAGCTTTCATTTTTCCTTCATACTCCTCGAGGCTGCCAAAGAGAGCTGTGACAGACGCCATTGATTCTCCTCTGACTTCTTCTATTACTGTTACTTTGGGTTGCCATTCCAGAGGGAGAGCTCTGAGGATCTTTCTGACTTTCTTTATTTGAGTGTACTCCTTTCCCAGGCTCTTTAGTTGATTCACAATGAGGGTGAATCTTTTCTGTAGCTCTTTTACATTCTCTCCTTCAGCCATTCTGAAGCTTTCATATTCTCCTATACATATATTTAGTTTGTTTTCCCTGACTTCAGTTGTTCCTTCATGAGCAATTTACAGGGTGTCCCACATTTTCTTGGTAGTGGAGCATTGGGAGACTCTGTAGAATTCATCTTGATTCAAAGCACTGACCAGACAGTGTTTTGCCTTGAAATTCAGCAAGACTCTTCTTCTATCTTCCTCATTCCATTCAGCTTTTGGCTTCTCTCTGTATTTTCCATCATCTTCCAAAGCCATTGGGACAAAATCTCCTTTCTGAATGATTGACCAGATATCCAGATCAATTGACTGGAGATAGATTTGCATCCTCATCTTCCAGTACCCATAGTGTTCTCCACTGAAGCCAGGTGATCTATTTATGTTGTTGCCTTCTGATAATATACTTTCTCCAAAGCCAGCCATTTTAATTCCCGGATTGTGAGATACTTTGATTGGGAATCTGGTCTCTGATACCACTTGTTAGATTAGCTGACTTCCCAAGAGGGGGGTGAATTAAGAAGATTAAAAATTTTCTGCAAAATATTAAGAATGTGAAGAAAGCAATATATGATGATAAAACAGAGTATAAACAAATAACTGTAAAGGTGACAGTAAAGAGAAGAAGACTCAGAAAATATATGCTGGTTCGGTCTCTCCACTTGACCTACGTCCAGTCCCCAAGTCACCACTTGAGATTTTTTTACTATTCTGCAAGAATTCAGTGGGCTTCTTGCAAATGCCTCAGTACAAGGATGTTGCTCTGTTTTTAGAGCTTCACTCAATCACTCTATACACTCTTACAAAGTGCTTCCCAATCCTTTGTGATATCCCCTCACAAGAAAATCTATCTTCCAGATGAAGATAAGATTGATTACAAAGATTAAACTCTTTTAAATAGAGTGAATATGAAAGTTGAAGTACAGAATATTGAAGTAAGAGAGTAATAGACTTTTGAGTAAATGATTTGGCAGAGTTTCAGTATATACAAAGTTAAAAATCATTACCCACAACTTCAAATGATATTATATTTATAGATTTAGGTCTCAAATATCCGTTAGAAACAAAATATATCCGTTGGAGAAGTTATCCAACGGTTACTCTGAAAAACTATCCGTTAACCAACCAAATTTAATGCTTCTGACATACTAAAATTCGAATTTCGATTGGTCAATAGACGAATTTCGCAGAAACCAAAGGTTAACAGCTTCAACATTGAAAGCCCTAAGTTCGTCTGTCATGAGGTGAAATTCGAATTTTGATATTTGAAAAATGTTTCTGTATTGTGATATACGAATTTTCAAGTGGAAAGTTTTTTGTTAAGTGTAAACAGTATTTTCAATTTGCTACAGTGCCTTCGAAATTCGAATTTTGGAACCCTAAAATTTGTCTGTCCGTAGCTGGTTTGTAAGGCATTATAGTTCATGTGATTCAAAGTTTGAATTTTTAAATGTCAAAGTTCATCTGTTAGAGAGACCTCTTTTCAGACTAACTTTAAAATTCGAATTTATAAATATTGTCATTCGTATGTCAACATATCACTTTAACAGACTCACAAGCTTAGTTTCTGAAATTCGAATTTTCATGTTCAAAATTCGTTTGTCAGTGAGCAATTTTGAAATCCAATCTAAACTTAGTTTCAGATGAATTTTGACATAATTTCAGACGAATTTCTTTAGTTTTCATAAGTTTCATTTTGTCTGAAATTCGAATTTTCAAAACTCAAAGTTCGTCTATTGCTTAAAGCTCCTTTCAAACATTTATCAAAATTCGAATTTTTTCAAGTCAAAATTCGTCTGTCAGAGAACCATCTCCTTAGACTTATTCAGTTTAAACACGAAATTCGAATTTCCAAAGCCAAAGTTTGAATTTCCAAGATGACAGTTTAATATAAACCTTTCAAACTTCGTCTGTTGGTGGGTGTTTTTCAAATATTTCATGATTTAACATAGAATCAAGGTTTTAAAATATCTTTTTACCAAATCAAAGTCTTTTACTTAAATAAAACACTACTAAACAATATACATCTATTTTTGCACAGATTCTTCAGAATTTCTTCACTTGAATTCTTTTGGGTACCTTTGATATCTTTATTCAAAACTCTTAAGTGTTAGTTTGGAATCATCAAAACTCTGGATTCAACAAAATCTCCTATATAATCAAAACTAATTGTTTTTATAGCATCATGGACACCCTCCTAGTTTCTACACCTAACTACACTAATTGATGCAATGTTGTAGGCATCAATTAATGCAGCATGCAGCAGCATTTACTTTGAAAATTTAATAAAGATAGACTTTACTTTAATAAAGCATGATAGACTTTACCAAAAGGATGCAACGCTAGTCAAAGTAAAGGCTGCAGTGTCAGTTAGCTTTGACTTTGAAAAAAAAGTCTGTCTGTGACTATATATATATATTTTTTAATATTCATAAATCGTAAATGCAGATTATGTTTTTACCAAATTGTGTTTCTCAATTGCGATATTTTTTTCAATTGCTTTACACCAAGATGGAACACCGGAAAAGTATTATATATTAGTAAATATTTTTTAGATTATTGTATATAGATAAATTTTTTTTATTATTATATTTTGATCAAAGAGTCCCTTTTTTTTCTTTGTAAAAATGAGCTCATATCATTGTTTCCATTCTTATTTCACTTGTAGGATGGCCCATTGTCAGGAGTTTGTAGCGCGTGGCCGCGTGCACAGTACATTCATGGCTCTATAACCAAAAACATTGGTTATTTATTTTAAAAAAATTGCTATTAAATTTCGAAACATAAAAATATTTTTTTTGGAGGTCTTCACAAAAATATTACACTCAATTTCTATGATTAAAATCAATATAAATCTTGAAAAAAAATATAAAATCATGGAAGATGAGTATAAAAAATTTTATTGTTGAGTATAAAATTATGCTCAAATATTTTATGCTCATACTTCATAATTTTATACTTAATATTAAGGTTTTTTATACTTGGAATATGGGATTTAGGTGTAATATTTTTTTATGTTGGGATTTTCAAGTAAATATTTTCATATTTTGAGATTTTTTAATAATTTTTCCTTTATTTTTTGATAAAGAGACTTTTTTGGCCTTAAAATATTTTTCCAATTTTCATATTCCTCCCTATATTTTTATTTTAATTAAGTAATTCCTTTAAGTTTTAGTATATCATTAAAGAGTTTGTCTTTAATATTAAAAACTCAGTAATTTAAAAATTTAGTAATTTAATCCTTATGTGCTTGATGATGACATTGACACTGATAAAACTGATTAGATTGTATTTTATTTTTTCAAAAATACTAATATCTATTGATAATTCAAATTTTTACTATTATGACCCTAATTTTGTAAAAAAATACAATTCAACTAGCATTAATTATTTATGTGAAAGTCAAGGGTTAAATATTAACCACATCATCTTAATTTTAATAATGTTAACAAAGGGGTTAAATTATTAAGTTTTCTTAAATATAAAGGACCAACTTTTTAATGATATAAAACTATGAGGAGTTATACTAATTAGTATTAATTTAAGTAAAAAGGGTTATGGTTACTTAAAACAATATTTTATGTTTGAGATTGTATAAATGTTAAAAACATCTTTAAACAAATGTTATTCCTAAATTAGACCCTAACTATAATTTGATTTGGATTAATTGAAGGGTAAAATGGTGATAGAATATTGAGCACTTATTTAAGTAAAATAAAAATATAGGACCAATAAAGATTAAGAAAACTTTGAGGCAATGTTCTTTATCTGTCTTTGTTTTTTCTTTTTGATAATGTAAAAAACACGGTTATTTTGAATACTTCCTCAACAAGTGTCGCCTTAAATTTTTGCGGAAGTCACTAAATGCTCTATTTTATACTTAAAAAATAAAATAATAAAAAATAATTAATATTTTATTGAAATATTAAAATAACAAATATTTTAAAAAGTTACAAATTTTGTGTGAAGTGATAATTGTATTCTCTTTTGGGACTAGAGTAGTTGAAGGGGAAAAAGACATTTTAGCATTCAAATATAAATAATGACACTTTATGATCCTTAATTTATATAATGACTCAGAAGTACTTAAAATTTTTTTAAGAAATATGAAAATAATTAAGTGATAAAAATATTTCTGAGAATTTAGATTTAAACACTTAAAAAATTAATTTCAATTACTTGAGAATTCAATTATATTCAGTTAGAAATTTAGTTATAAGTTTATTAATGCTTAATAATTTAGTTATACTCAATTAGGAATGTAGTTATAAGCACTTGGGAATATAGTTTCAACAATTTGGGAATTCATTAATATTCAATTGAAAATTTAAATTTAAACACTTGAAAAATTAGTTTTAATCTCTTGAGAATTCAGTTATATTTAGTTGGAAATTTAATTATAAACACTTGGAAATTTAGCTATCAGTATTTAAAAATTTAGTTATGTTTAATTGTGAATATAGTAGTAAATACTTAGAAATATAGTTTTACTAATTTGGGAATTCAATTATACCTAGTTGAAAGTTTAGATCTAAACACTTGGAAAATTTATTTCAATTATTTGAAAATTCAGTCATATTCAATTGAGAATTTAGTTGTAACCACTTAAAAATTTGGCTACATTTTATTAATTAACTCAGTGTATTTTTGTCATCTAATTATTTTTATATTACTTAAAAAGAACCTGAGTACTTGTGGATTATTATAAAAATTGAGAATTACCCTATCTAATTTTTAATATAAGACTCTTTTAATTGAATTATGTAAATTAAAAATAGAAATTAAAACTAATTAACTATCTCAATTTTTTTTTAAAATTTTAATATTTTTTTAAAACTACTCTTATTTAATTTCTTTTTTTTTTATTTAAATATATTAAATAAAAATATTTTTTAAAAATATATAATAAATATTATGTTATATATTATAAAAAGTCTTAGATTTAAAATACAATATAAAATATCATTTTTAATATTTGGGTCGTAAACGATCTTTTCCCGTACTTAACTTGGTTTGGTAGGGTCCTCGTATATTTGGGTTGCTTTTCCCTTCTGAAATTTCTGCTTTCGGGATATCTTGGAATCCCACTCTATTACCACCATTTCCAGGTCCCTAAACATCCTTTTCCCAAGTCCCAACACTTCAGAGTTTCTGATTGGATTCAAACCTTACTCAGTTCTCGGGTTTTGGACCTTTCACTCACCACTTTCCTGGGATAGTTCTGGTGGAAAATTGAAGACTTTGATTCCGATGACCTAATTTCGTTCAGATATCGTCGGGAGGGTTGATCCCTTGAATGGAAGTGTGAAATCTGGATCGAACCAGAGCAGGTCAGCGGCAATGCAGGCTATGACGACCACCTTACAGTCCAATCTGTTGAACAATCTCTCTTTCGAGAGCTTTAAGCTCAAGACCAAGCAGCAGGAGCTGCTGATCCGGGTTACGATTCTATGCCTCGTCTATATCTTGGCTTTCATTACTCGCCTTTTCAGTGTTCTGCGTTACGAGTCTATGATCCATGAGTTCGATCCTTACTTCAATTACCGGACTACTCTCTTCTTGACCCAGAAAGGTTTCTACGAATTCTGGAACTGGTTTGATTCTGAGAGTTGGTATCCACTTGGACGGATCATTGGAGGCACTCTTTACCCGGGTCTCATGGTTACTGCCGCTTTAATTTACTGGGTTTTGCGGTTTTTGAGGTTTGCTGTTCACATCCGCGAGGTCTGTGTATTAACAGCTCCATTTTTCGCGTCGAATACTACTTTGGTTGCTTATTTCTTTGGTAAAGAGATTTGGGATTCGGGTGCTGGTCTCGTTGCTGCAGCATTGATCGCCATTTGTCCTGGTTATATTTCGAGGTCCGTAGCTGGATCATATGATAATGAGGGTGTTGCGATTTTCGCCTTGTTGTTGACATTTTACTTGTTCGTGAAGGCTGTGAACACTGGGTCGCTTGCATGGTCCTTGGCTTCGGCTTTTGGTTACTTCTACATGGTTTCGGCTTGGGGCGGTTACGTATTTATAATTAACTTGATCCCACTTTATGTGATGGTTCTTTTGATAACGGGAAGGTATTCGATGAGGCTGTATATTGCGTATAATTGCATGTATGTGTTGGGAATGCTGCTTGCAATGCAGATTCGGTTTGTAGGATTTCAGCACGTGCAGTCTGGCGAACATATGGCTGCCATGGGCGTGTTTTTCTTGCTGCAGGTTTCATCTTGTCATTTGCCTCATTTCTCTTTTATCGCCTCATCCAATTGCTTGTAGTATGGCAAAGAAGTTTGAAGCTAGTTGCTTTATTGCCTACTGATGCTTTTAGAGGTTCTATGAACCTATATCTGCACTTTGCGTGAACGGGATCTAATTACGTGAAGAAATCACTTTCTGGATTTTTTCCTAGTTACTTTGGTACAAGAATGTGATTTACTGCTGGCTGACTAGATTTGGATTTCATGAGCAACGTTTCCGGTACATTTGTATCTGCTGGCAGGCTAGATTTGCTAACTTGGATTGTCTTTGCAGGTATTTTACTTTTTGGATTGGGTAAGGTATTTGCTTAGTGACACAAGATTGTTTCAAGCTTTCTTGAGGATCACTGTAACTTGTGCAGTTAGTGTTGGTGCCATTGCTCTGGGTATAGGCACAGCATCTGGTTATATTTCTCCATGGACTGGCAGGTTCTACTCATTGCTTGATCCAACATATGCTAAGGATCACATTCCAATCATTGCATCTGTCTCTGAGCATCAGCCAACTGCTTGGTCATCTTTCATGTTTGATTTCCATATCTTGCTGTTTCTATTTCCTGCTGGGCTCTATTTTTGCTTCAAGAGGTTGTCAGATGCCACAATATTTATAGTTATGTATGGTCTTACAAGCATGTATTTTGCTGGTGTTATGGTTCGATTGATTCTTGTAGCTACACCAGCAGTATGCCTTATTAGTGCTATTGCAGTTTCTGCCACTGTAAAGAATTTAACTCTGCTGGTGAGGGCCAAGAGCAAAATTGTTCAGGGTGGTTCTACCAAAGGAACTAGCACTGCTAAAGGTTCATCCAAGGTGAGATATTAAGGAACTTGTAGAGCTAAGGGTTCTTCTTATAATTTCCATTATACCTTGTTTTTTCTAAGCTTCCAGTCTACTTGTAAATCTTTAAGTTGTGGTTTTAAATGTTGCATTTGACTTATATTTACAATCAGTTGGCTCTAAATTATACATTTTGTTATGGTGAAATATTATCTGGTTGCACATTGAAGCTTGATGTCTGTTAACAAGATGTTACTCAAATGGGTCATGCAGATGGTAATCTAGTTATTGCCATATTCCTTCATTACAATTAGCAGTTCATTTTGGCTTCATTAGTTGATCTACTTTCAAAGGAAATTTTTGTGGTTGTTGCTATAAAGTTTAATGGTGTTTAATCTCTCAACTTGGTGATAAGCAGCTTTCCTACTATTATTGTGGTGATGTGATTAATCAAATACCTTATGATTGTTCATCAGCAGGGTGTAGTTGATCATTCCCAGCCTTTCCAAAGAAATGGTGCTATTGCATTACTTCTTGGTGCTTTCTATCTACTCAGTGGATATGCCACTCACTGTACCTGGGTCACATCAGAGGCTTATTCATCTCCATCAATTGTCTTAGCTGCAAGGGGTGCCCATGGCAACAGGGTAATCTTTGATGATTATCGTGAAGCTTACTTTTGGCTGCGCCAGAATACTCCACCAGATGCTAAGGTGATGTCTTGGTGGGATTATGGTTACCAGATTACTGCGATGGGAAATAGAACTGTTATTGTGGATAATAACACCTGGAACAATACACACATAGCTACTGTTGGGCGTGCAATGTCTTCTTATGAGGATGAGGCTTATGAGATTATGAGATCACTTGATGTAGATTATGTGTTAGTTGTCTTCGGTGGTGTTACTGGTTATTCTTCTGATGACATTAACAAGTAAGGCTATCTGATATGACATTTTAATTTCAGTGATATCTCTTAAATATTATTTTATGCATGTAGCAATTTTTTGATATTGATCATTTTTTTCATCTTTAGAGGTTGACTCTTTAATTCATGATCTGTCTGATCTTCTTTTGTCATGCTATTTACTGTTTTCTCAAACCTATTGTGAATTCCAAGCTTCACACTTTCCTTAAGATATAAGATTATTTTGGCTTTCCATCATCAAGCTGGTGCATATTTTTTGGACGATATATAGATATTAAAATGTTACGACTAGACACTAGGGAAACCTGGGTCGATCAGATTTTGGTTCCTCATGGTTTCGTGGTCCTTAATTCATCAGCAGTTTGCATTTTTTGGAGTTTGTACAAGTATCTCTAGGTTACCTGATGGTTTCCTTGTTGTACTGATAGATTGGATGATGTATAGACGTAGTGACTCTGTCTTCAATATTTCAACAAGTATTTTGTTATCTTCCTTGTTATAATGCTTCCTATATTTTTTCATACGATATTCCTAATTTTGTGTAGATTTCTGTGGATGGTAAGAATTGGTGGTGGAGTTTTTCCTGTGATAAAGGAGCCTGATTACCTTGCTAATGGAGAATATCGTGTAGATAAAGGTGCAGCTCCCAAGATGTTGAACTGTCTCATGTAAGTTTCTTACACTGCTTGATGGGCTTGGCTATATAAATTTTCTATGAAATCCCAGTGATTCTGTGTGGATAGGAGTAACTTTTTCATTTTAGTAGACTTACTGTGGGTCCAGAAGTGATTATTGTACTTTAATTTGAGTATTTTTTAGTATTTATCATATCAAATTTGGAATGTGTTATGTTGCTGTTATCTTGTTAATAATGTATAAATATTAATTTATAATATAATATCAATTTTTACATATATTATTTTATTAATTAATGTGTCTATCAACATTGAAGCAGGCATAGGCTTTACGTTCATGAGATAACATGGCGTAGTGCTTTTAATTGTGTTCTGTTGGCTATTTGAATCAGATGAAAACAGAAATTCAGGTCTCTTGTCGAGGAATAAGATTTGACGTAGACAATGTGTTGAACCTTGATGATCTATCAAGTTGTAATCCCCTTTTTCCCCTCACACCCAAAACTCTGATAGAAAGGGAAAGGGAAGAAAAAGAAACTGAGGAATAAAAAAATTGGGGAAGGAGTGATAAAACCCATTGAATTAGATGTCTTTGAAGCGAAGGATTTTTATTTAAAAAGCATATTTTGGGTTTGGTTTTAAAGCATGAGCTGAACTTAATAAATAACTGAAGTAAGTTGGACTATGCCCTCTACAGGCCTAAAACAAAAAAAGTTGGACTAGCCCTCAGGGCCACTCAAGTTAGCTCAGAATGCTGCTTCCTCTTGGAAAGGCCTGAGTTGGACTTGGAATACGTAACTAACCTTTGAGCTGGGCCTAGGGCTAGGTCTTTAAGTACTTAGGCAGCCTGGATCAGGGTGTCTAGTTATTAGAAAAGAGGGGTAGGAAAACAGAGGTTTTTTTTTTGTTTTTCTTTAATGGATATTTCAATCGTACGTATAGGGTCATAATGATTCCATACATTCTATGTGGTGTGACTTCCTGATACACAGTGATTTAATATTATTTCTTCTTCATCTTTTTTGTTAGGTACAAGCTCTGTTATTATCGGTTTGGGGAAATGATGACTGAATACGGAAAACCACCAGGGTAAGTTCTATGCCTTTTATATTATGATGGGTACTTGGCTTTTGTTGATATTCAAAGGTCTGAGTACTCCAAACAAAGCCAAAAATGGAGGTATTCAGCTTACAGCAAGCAAAATATGAAAGAAAAAGTACAGGAAACATGGGCCTCTCGAGATTTGAGAGGCTAGAGGCTTTACAACTCTTTTCCCCTGACTTTTCCTGCCTTATCCCTTCACAGCAAGCCCCTGAAACTTTCTGCTACCACCCCTTTCTCTCCCCAAATCTCTTACCAAGCCCACACACTACTCTCACACGTGGGTTGTTACTCTTGGGCACACCTGAGACAACTCTTCATTCTTTTCCCTTGCATTTTCGTTTGTTTTATTGGTCTTTTTCCTGTCATAAGCCTGAGTAACATGACGTAATGGGACCCGTCATATTATTATTTTAATTATTCTGCATAAAACTCCGGTATTCTCTAGTAGGCACCCCATCTATGCTAGTGTTCACACATATCGTGCTGACACAATAAAACTAGCATCAGCAATTGGCATTGGTATCCTTCAGAGATGTAACTAGGGAATCTAGATTGCGCATATTAAAGTGATCCTTGATTGTAAGAGGGATATGCGAGTGTAATATATATAGTTGTCATTGACAATGGTGTCATTATTGATTGGGCATTTGAAATATATGTTCCACTTCATTAGTCAACAGAAACTATGTTCCTTGTTTAAAGTCTAAAATATGTCAATTTTTATGACGTTAATTGGTATCAAATGATTCTTGTTGGACAATTTTAAGATGAGAGAAGAAAAGCCCGGATTTTGGTATGGTACTTGAGTTTCTTAAGTTCAAGTGCTGTCCTAGTTAACATTCGGGTGTGAACTGTAAATCATTTGGGATTAATGTAAGAACTAGGACGTCTATGCTAGCCATAATGCATAATTTCAAGGCTATGTACTTGTTTCCTTGCCTAAAGGTCAGTAGTGAAGTTCTTTCTGATCAACAAAGTTATTTGAACTTGTGTAAACTTAGTCATGACTCTACTTCCTGGTGTAGTGTCCTAGTTTTAATAAATAACTTAAAGGTTAGCATATGATTTGAGAAAAAGCTGGAAAAAAGTTCGAGGTTGTTTGTATCTAAATAGAGACTGATGTACTCATATTGAAAGAGCAACAGACTGATACACCCATACCTGTTACCCCACAGTTTTTCCCATCCTCTCTGTTCACTATCCTTCTGCTTGGGTCTTCAAGAGCAGGCGGGCCCTTTGAATTGGAGGTCCATTAATTACTAAACTTCGTACTGGTAGGCATATTGAGTTATGTTGACTGGACTCTAGTCCAGTAGTCTCAGAGCTTTTGGAATCCAAATTTGGGTTTACTATTTGGAATATGAATGTGCTAGTGAGCTAGTAACAACGTTTGTTTGGAGTCACTTTTAAACTTGAATTATTTTCTGAAACCCAGAGGGAGTTATGTGTTGTGTGTATGCTTAAACCTGTTCTGTTCAAGTGATTTAAATTGTATTTATGCTCACTTCTTGAAATGGCAGGTATGATCGTGCTAGGGGAGTTGAAATTGGAAACAAAGACATCAAGCTTGAGTACTTGGAAGAGGCATTCACCACACAGAATTGGATAGTTCGTATTTATAGAGTAAAACCACCTAAAAATAGGTGGTAAGTCTAACTCTAAACTCCCCCACCCTCTATAAAAATTAAAAACAAAGAGAGTAGGAAAACATCTGTTTTTTCTGCGGGAAGTTCTAGCACTGTAGTGAACTTGAGAGCTCAAAGACTGCTGGCTTTGTTCTAGAGTTAGATTCATTGGAGACTAATTTTTGAAGTGAGCATGCCTAGAATTCTGTTCTGATATATTTCTGGTATCACTTCTTTGGCATACTATTGGCTTAGTCAATTTGTAGTGAAAGGTGCTAAATGCCAGAAAGTTTCAGGATCAAGGCCATGCAGTTTGTCGTTGACATCTTATACCTAACTAGTGGCTTCAAAAATTCCATTGAGGTATTACACTTGATGGTTCATTATACAGTTGTATTAATTTTCATTTAGAAGACATTTGGTACCCAAAGGATAGGATACCAATAAGGCATTTGATCATTTAAGAAGGAAGTGAAAAAAAAAATGATGCAGACCAAATGAAATTGTCCTGATAGAAATTAGAAAATTATCTAAATTAGAAAGACGAACTCGTGTGTGTTGCAGGGGAGATATTACTTTATGAAATGATATACGACAAATTAGAAAATTATGAATCTTTCGGTCACTTGTAGATCTTTTTGATTTCTCATCCTTCTAAGAGAACGGTGTATGTATTAATAGAAGATAGAAGAATTGAAGGGTACTAAAAAAAAATTTTATTGCCCCGCTTTCATAAAAAGAGAGTGTAATGGATCTTAAACCTGAGAGTGAACAAAAAGAAAAAAAAAAAAGAGAATAATGTAACTGATGTGATAAATATTTTCTTTTTTTGTGGATATCCATAACCCCTGATTATGGCATTCATGAATCAACCTATATATCAAGGGGTCTCAGTTATTTACATTCCTCTTCCATTCTTGAATCCAGGCAATTGAGTATAAGAACATTCAAATGTATCAAATGTATGTTTTGATTCTGGAAAGTGTCCATCATAATGTTATAATAGATACATTGAACTACTTGAGTTAGTGTTTAATGATTGGAGGCCTATAAATTATGATCTACCACTAAGCAATATACACACATCTAAATCTGAGGAGATAAAGCTACACGTGATAGCGTCTGTCCCATATGAAACAATCCCTCTATGGAAGTAATCAAATCCAATTTTCCTGGGGAATGTGAAGTGCTATCTCTCTGGTGCAGCTTCTAAATCTCAGTGGAGCTGAAGTGTACAGTTTGTCAAGAAGACATAAAATCAGGAGAGGTAGGGAAACAGGTTCCATGTACATGGCCAATTAATGGAAAATGTGGGTATATGGAGTCTGGTTCCCCTCCTCCCTTGATTTTAGTACTCTTGAATTAAAAAAAAAAAATCCTAGGAATGAGAACTTTTCATGTTTCTTCTTTTACGATGCTATAAAAGCTTTTGACTTTGAGCATCAAGAATGATATTCCATTCTATTCGTAAATTAAAGCAAAGTTTGAAAATAGACATTACTGAGTTGAAGATTTATCACCAAAACCATACTTGATGAAAGAGTGAACATCAAGACTAGTGTGCACAAAAGATGACTTTGCATGCAATACAATGCCGACATTTTAAAATAGAAAAGCTGACAAACTTTTTGTGACAGTGCACAAAATAATGAGTAATTAATTTGCACATGTTAACTTTTTTTTTTAAATGACGGACGAAGGAGAAACAGAGCGTGTTAATCTGAGGGAGTTGTTATTCTTAAGAAAAGAACTCCCTACACAACTAAAATAAGCAGTTAACATGATCACCAGAAGAAAACGTTGCTGGTCCTGGTCATCCGATGGAGAATTATTTTTTATTATATCGATCGTGAGGCTGGTAAATGTGCAAAACAACTTGCCCAGATATGTTCATGATATAAAATAGTATTTATTTTTTCACTTCCTTGTGAATGTAAAATAAAACAAAATAAGGATTAAAATATTAAAAATAGCTTGTTAGAGTTTCAAATCTTTAAAATAAATGGTCGATGCTGCTTATACCTTCAGAAAATAAATAAAATAATGGACGGTTAGATTTTCAAATCTTAAAAATGAAGGTTTGGGGTGTTGTGTAGCCCATCATTTTGTGGGCTCTTGTCAATGGGCATTACAAAGATTTACTCCCTCTAGACCACGTTTTTAACAATTTCATGCATTTTAAAAAATTTTTATTGCATTCTAGAAGTCAAAAATTCTGTTTTTATCTCTATTTATTTTACTCCTTTCCATGCTGCTTTATTGGTCAGTAGACTCAAGCCTAAACCGTTTTGCTTTGTATAACTCTTGTTTACCAAAGAAAAGAAGAAGAAAAATCCATTTCCATGCTTTGACCACTGAATAATCCTTTGGCAGTATCAGTGTTAGGTAAAGCCAGTGAAATAGAAATGAATCCGTCATAATCTGATAGGTGACAAATCAAATCCCAAATGTAACTGAAATCTACCAAACACTTGGAAACTTCTAATCTACTATTAGAGATTGAAGTTTAGCAAATTAAATTTTTTATATTTCATATATTTAGAGAGAGAGACATGAGAAAGACAATAAATTGTGACTGTGCATAAAATTAACATTTCATTTTTTATATTTATCATCTCATTTATCTTTATCTCTCTGTGAATACATTATACACATTCATTTTTATAAATATGCAAAATCGAATTTGGTATATTTTTTGCCCAAAAAAATGCACCACGTTTATCAAGCGCGAACATCTTCCATTTTGTCTACTCTCTGTTTTATGGGGGAAAAAATAGAAGTACATAAGAATGCAATGCCATATAGTAGAGTTCAATCCGATTCCAACCAAATGGCTTCAAGTAAAAGCACACATTTCAAAGAGAGAATACCAAAATGGACACCTATATAGGGCGCCACCTTAAAATCTGATGACCTTCCCCTTTTTAAAAAGTGATAGCAATCTACTAACATATTGCGTATCTGTAGTGAGCCTATGAGGTTTTAATCTTTGAGGGTTTGAGTTGGAACTTGGAATGAATGCTGGCATAAGAAGAGGAAGATGAGGGGGAAAAAACAAGTGATAGCAATCTGAATCGTACAATACATAGACCAGGTTCCCTAGTAGCAGTCATAATAACAAAAATGGAAACCAAGGTCACATGGTTCCAAATATAAAGGGCCGCAACAATAAATCATAATAGATACAGATTTTCACTAAGAATGTTGAACTGGACAAAATGACTTTTATCTTGACTCCATCTATCTAACAACTCAGACTTTCATATGTATATGTAACTAAACTACCGATAAAGGCGGGGCTACAATTATATTATTGGAACATTTGACAGAAACTAGTTGCAGACCTTCGTCATGGAGGTTCCCCCAGCTGCAACTCCTGCACCCTTTTTTTTTCTTTTACAGGAAGACAATCCACCCCTTGTTTTTCTATGCCTGAAATAAATATCCTAAACCTGTATTTTGATTTCCAATCTTTTACCTCAAGCTTGCTCAACCAAAAGAGATATATCTTGTTTTTTTTTCAATGTTTGTGTGGTGTGAAAAAATAAATTAGCTCAAAGAATGGGAATGAACTACCCTAATCAAGGGCAGCTTTGCTCCTGCGGCCAGTTATTGGGATTGGTAAGCCATCAAAGATGGGTTTGGTGATAGCTGCAGTTGAAAGAGCTTGCAAGTCTGGTTTCAAACTCCATCCTGTTGGCCAGACTGTTGCTGAGTTATTCTTTTCCTGCTCTTTGAGGCTTGAAGTACTCGATGATTTATGCACGGTAGAAAGCCCATCAATCATTATAGATTCTCCCATCCCCACTGGAATAGAATCTAAGCATCCTGAATCGGATTCAGAGTGCAGCTGAGTTCTGCTAGCTGATTTTGCCCTCATGGCCAAACCTTTTCCTGTTGAAGGAAAGAAACCACTGACCCCACCACTGTTTTCTTCTTTCAAAAGCCTTTCTGGTGTTCCAGCTCCACTATCGACTTCAGCTTTCTGACGTCTGCGGACAGATTTCTCATCTGACTTCTCACCTCCCCCATCCCCAATTTCAGCAAGAGGCACATACTCAGGCACATCACTGTTCTCAGCAAGTAAATTGGGCGGCACATCTGATACAGGTGAGGCTTTGGGAAGCCATTCATCTTTGAAATAATCTGAACCAGCAGATGAATATACAGTCATTTCTGTTCCTTCAGATGTACACCCAGGATATAAAGATTTGAGCCCATAATATTTCTGTAAAGTGGCCATTGCTGGTGACATGCTCTGGCGGGGTGCCTTCAGTCTTAAAGATTGGAAAGGTTCCTGCATCCTAGATTGACCTATACAAGGAGGGCTATTATCCCTGCAAAATTAGTAAAAATGAGTTTATATATTCTTTAAAGTTTTCAAATTCAGTTAACTGGTCAGTGAAGTTGTGTTAACGACAGGAAGTAACCTATAAAAAATATGCTTCAATGTTGAGATAATTGAATTCATTTTTTTAGAAAGAAATTGGAAGAAAACTTCCAAACAAGCATATTAAATTCATCCCTAAAGTCAATATAAATTTAGAATAGCAGTATTCAATTAAATGACAAAGTGACAACATATTATTAAAGCAATGAGGCATCCAATAGATTCCAGAAGAAAACCAATAGACACTAAGCTAGTCCAAACAAGAATGCAAGTTGGCACAAACAGTATGAAATTCCCTAGCATGTAACGTAACAAATTTCAAAAACAGAAGCAGAAACATAAATCCAGACAATCATGAGCCCACCACAATGATTGCTGTTTGAAGGACAATGCACAAACATGAAGATAGCACAATGACAGTTATAGCAACAGTACCCTTGTGGAAAAGGGGGAAAAGTAGAAAGAAGAAACAGCAACTAGATCTCCATCATCATCAAATTTTGGATGTTAAGAAACAGTTTAACACTTGCACGGTCTAGCAGGGGAAAACCTTTTCATTGTTGTGAAGTGAATGGTGAATCATATGATCAGCTAACTATATAACTGACAATTTTACGTTTATAATTTCTCTTTGAAACCCATGTGGAAGAAATTGAGAACAACCAAATAAAAGGAAACATAATCTGCCTTCAAACTCTACAAGGGTTAGATTGTTTGATTACATACCATGTTAATGAATTAGCATAAAAATATAGTGGGCAATGCAAAAGCTTTCAAGACAAGAGGATTTTAATTATTGCCATAACTAAGAAAGGAGAGCATATCTGTACCTCAACTTGGCAGATCCATTAGGCAGACCGGACGATGGTGGATGTCGTCCTGGTAATGGAATCTGCAATGTCTTCCTCGCAAACATTTGAAGATCTGTAGCTAGCCCATTCATCCTTTTGATGTCAGCTACCTAAACCATTACAAGAATTTTTCATCAAATAAGATAAATCAGTGTTTTAGAAAGCAACAATTCATTCATCCAGTTGACAAAGCATAAAAATTTAACCATTTCAAAGAACAAAACAATATTTAAGAGCTTGAATTTAACAGAATAGATTTTTTCCCCGCTTTTCCACATTTCCTCCTCTTTCTTTCTTTCTTTGTTTCTTTTAATGGGCATTATTCCGCCTCTTTGTTCCCTTTCTCATTATCCAATTCTCCAAACCCTTTAATTCCACTCATTACCTAGGATATCCAAGAAATGGAGAATGGAGAATAAAAACAGATTGCTAATTGAATCATTTCAGGTGATTCTCACTGCAGCTTAGTCATGAAATACCAACTAACCATCATACTTCCAACAAAATGAACACACACACGCACACGGAATAGATCACTTTAAGAAGTTCTACAGAATGCGCCTAATATCTTCTCCTTCAACTTGTAATAAAAACCTAGCACTTCACCAACTGCATATTTAGAAGAGAAATTACTAATCGAATCGTTTCAAGTGTTTCTTTACATCAGCTTAGTCGGGAAAATACAAATTATCCCCCATCCTTCCGAAAAAAACAAAATTAGACCACTTTAAGAAGTTTTGCAATAATCGTATAGTATCTTGATCGTCGTCTTCAACTAGTTATGACAACCTGACACTTCACCATATTAAAAAGGAGGAAAAATGAACAACCAACACGAATGTCAATAAAAACAAAGAAAAATTACTATAACGAAAAACTCTTCAAAATCATACTGAAAATGTCCAATAAATTTGCAACCGAACAATAGTACCTCAACGCCATACTTGATGGCCACACCGGCAAGAGTGTCCAATTTGGAAACACAGTGTTCTATATAATTGTGCCCACCAACATCTTCCCCTCCGTTCTGCAAACCATTCGACGGAGACATGAACTCCGATCGACCACACACCAGGATCTACGATCTCAGGCAGGAAAGTTCAGAGACTCAAGCATACATAAGCAGAAAGGGTCACGAGTGGGGAAATGGAAGGTGAACAACGCTAGAGGGGAAAATTTTGGCAGTAGTGGAATTGAGCAGAGAAAATTTTGACTTGAGAAAAGGGAAAAGGAGAGAAAATGGGAGAAATTAGAGAGAAGAGTAAAGCGAGATAAAACGGTGGGGGCCTTCTGGTAGAGAGAATCGCCTCCTATAAGTTCCTCTTCTTATGGATTTTGACACATTTCCACTATACTCATTCTATTGCCTATGGTGGCCAGAAAACAGAACCTACAGCCTACGCCTACTTCTACACACACACACACACATATATATATATTTTGCCTTTTTCTTTAGTCAATTAATACTACAAACTACGATTTTTTTTTAATGGTGAGTGAGTTTTTTTTAACCTGCCCAAAAAAAAAACTTGAAACTAAAATAAAATAACTTTAAAGTTCTGTGGGCCGACATAATAATTTCTTTATTTTTTCAATTAAAATTAATTAAAGTGAATCCATATAGTTCGAGAATCCAGCTTTTAAACAGGATGAACTTTTTTTATGTATTTGATATTGATATTAATATTAAAACTAACAATGTAACACTTAAATTTATTTATTTCAACAATTAAGGAAAAGAAATAAAAAACGTTTAATTACAGGGAAAAAAAAAGCCGAAGGATTGTATAAGACACAGCAGATGGAGTGATGGTCAGATGAGTTCCGTGACATGTTAGAAGTCAAAATCAGTAGCTAAATTTTTTTTTATTACAATACTAACCAGCACTTCCTTGTACAAACGTATGCGGATTTGCTGGGCCAAAAAACAAAGTACGCGGATTTAGATTTTTTTTTTAAATTCATATAAAATTTAAAGATTAAATTAATAATAAAAAAATAGTCAATAAATAAAAAATAATAAATGAAAAAATATTTTTATATAATATATATTAATTTTTAATGTTAGTATTTTTTAAAAGTATTCTCTAATTTTAATTTAAAAATTGTAAATTAAAATTTTATTTAAGTACAAATTTTATTTATTTTAAAAAATTAATATAAAATTCTGTAAAGATTATTATATGATATAAATTTTAGCTATTCTAATAACTTAACATTTATATTTAAAGAATAAAAAATTTTATGTAATTCTTAAAATGTTATATTTCAATTTTTAATGATTTTAAAAAATAAATGAAAATTTATAATTTTAATCAAATTTAAAATATTTATATTAACTTTAAAAACAAGACAATTATAATCGATATCAATAATCAATATAGCAATATAAACAATAAAATTTATAAAACCGTATTTTGTATATCTCACTTCTCAAAGGTACAGAAAAAAGATATTTAATTATAATATTTTATTTTTGTTGCAATAAATTTTAAAGATATAGCGTAATCTTACTAATCTGCTGTAAGAACAATGTTAAAGAGTGAAATGTGAAAGGGACGAAATCCACCGACACAAATGGCATCGCCAAATGCTGCCAAATTCGCGGAAAGCTCAATTTTGATTGTAACAGTTCCTTCCCATTGTCTGGGTAATAAAAGCTTAGGGATCACTTTTGATTGTAACAGTTCCTTCCCATTGTCTAGGTAATATATTTTACAAATACAACACATTTTATTTTATATTTTCTAAGGATATTAGTTGCATGTTCAAAGATAAAAAGGGGTATATTATTTAACTGTGTCGGCAATAAAAAATTTAGATGAGTTAAATTTTATTTTGAAGACTCAATAGAATTGGAGTAGGCCTTCCCGCAAATTTATGCCTGGATGAGGTATAAGTTGTGTTTTTAACCATTGAACCAGCCTTGCCAGCCCAGCATTTTTTAAATCATCCTCATTCAACTCATTTTATTTAATTTGTGAAGATAAGTCTTACATCCCATTTTAGGTTTTTTATTGATTTTTTTTAATTAAAGTTTACAAATTGTTTAAGCATTTAAATTTTATCATCAACTAATATAATTGATTTTTAACAATTTCCGTATCAGTTTTTAGGCCGTATTTTATGTCGTAACAGATGGTAATAAAAAAATATATATATATTAGAAAAATCAGTTAGAATGTAAGAATTCTCTACCATGTAGTGTAGATGTCAAATGGGCGGCGCAATGTTAGGAAAGTAAGTTGACCTTGCTCTCACGAAGTCTAAAAGCTATTAGTAAAAGTTGACACATAACTTGAAAGAAAGGTCATTAAGCTAATAAGCAATAACCAACTAGACCTACCAACTTTCAATTAGAACTGGAAGTCTCCAATTAACAAACCATAAGTAATATTTTATTACAGCCCACATAACATAACTAAAGTCCCACCCATACATTCACTCCACTTAATACATTAGGAAACAAACAAACCATAAGCAAACACTCTTATTATTCTGAAAGATCCTAAGAACATTAGAACAAACCACACACTGACACGTGCACCACTTAATACGATAAATGATATCTTAATAAACTAGAATCCGTTTTTTCTGCCGCCACGTTTCAACGATTCCAGCCAGCCCAGCAGCACTGCACAATTACAAAGCAATTGATTAGTGACAATACAGAACATATCAATCCAATTAATTAAGAGTACTCCTAAATAACCAACAAAAAAATTAGGATTATGTTCAAGCAAGTAATTAATATGATTGTGATGGCAATCAATTTCCTGTTTATTATAATCAAACTTTCTATTAGACAATTAGTGTTGCAAATTTGGAATAACCTTTGTATCATGCATGCAACGAATTAACCTTCATACATATGGAAGATGGAACAACAAAATAATATTATATGACCCATGCATATATGTACCTTCGTACGTACGTACACTTGCTATTTATTCCTAGAGAACAACAACATAATATTAGATAGTAGAAGAAAGAAGGCGAGGAAGTTAAAAAAACTCACAGGATCACTACCACCACCACCACTACTACCTTCTCCTCCTCCTCCTTCTTCATTGGATGGCTTCGATTCCTCACGGTTGTCTGGGTTGTCAAGAGAGCTATTGGTAGTAGAGGGATCGATAGAGCGAGTGCGAAGCCAACGGTTGAAAAGAGTATCGAGGGGAAACTCCTCCCGGCAACTAGGACAAGTGTTGCGCAGAGTGAGCCAACCGGAGAGACAAGTCGAATGAAACACGTGGCGGCACGTCGGCAGCTGTTTCCCCTGTTGCCCTAATTGAAGCGTCTCTCGACATATCCTACACTGATCCTCCGGTGGGCTGTTATAAGCCAACAGCTGAATCGTAATCATCATGTCTTGGAGCTTCTCCACGAATGGCCTGGAAGCTGAACGAAGGAGCCTTCCTTGCTGGTCCATCCTTTCAAGAGTTGTTTGAATAGGGGGGTCGTCGGCCACTATGACGCGACGGCCGCATTCCGGACAGTAGATGTCCTGGTTGAAGCGTTTGCAAGTGAAGCAGTAGTATCGCGGAGGAACGAATGCTCTTGGTTGAGCTGCTCGTTGTGGTTCTGGTCCTGAGGACATGGCGCCGAGAAGGAATTGATGAAGAGCGGTGAGATTCTAATTAACAAGGATCCAGAGCTTATGGTTCTTCTCCTTCGATCTCTGCTGATATATATATACATGTATGGCCTCAGATTGGAATCTTTGTACAGCAGAACTGTTGGGATTTTGTTCAGAAGAATCGTCCTTTGATCATTTCTATTATTTCTCTTTAGAGAGGGTTTTGTTATATCTTTGTACAGCCGAACTGTTGGGATTTTGTTCAGAAGAATATATATGATCGTGCATTTATCGTTCTAGCTGCTCGACCTTTCATTCTCCTTCAGAAACAATATTGAAGACAAGAGAGGGATTCGGTGTACCTGAAATCCGAAACCAGGTGTTCATGGGACCATCATAAGACATGCATGATATACTTGGCTTGCAAGTTTAATCATGTTATCTCTGAGTTTTTCTCGTTATAAGTTTAATCATATTAACCTAAATTTAAATCACATCAGGCTTTTGATCTCTAAAATTCATTGTGTTTTCTTAATTATTTTAATTAGCTAGCTGTGAATTTCCAAACATTCTCAGAAGGTTTTCTATGACCGACCTCTGGTTATATAATTGAAGAAGATTAATTTCTTCATTAAGAAAATAGTAAATTAACTTTGGATTGGGTAATTGTAACTTTTCACATCAATTTGTATCTCCTCAACTGTAAAGTTACAGATAGCCCACAAGCCCCACAGGTAAATACCTAAACATAAACAGCGCCAATTAATTGAGTGTACTGTTATTCTCTTTACTTTACATGGAATTTAACTCGCGCCTTCTAAGTTGGTAATACAGACATGAACATGTAATGTGCATGGTGTGAGGTGCACGTAAGTTGTCCTGATTTAAAAAAAAAATCCAATTTTGCCCAAAAATAAGGGGACTTGGACAAAAGTCATGAATAACACTTCCAAATTACCGCTCAAATAAACGTCTACAAACCCAGCCACCAGGCCCACAAACAGCCACAAAACCCAAAAAAGAAAAGCATTCTAAGATTAACATAAGTAATTAAAAATTTATAATTAAACTAATTTCAAAGTTTCACTAAGTTTGGTAAAAAAATTTAAATAACTCAGTCTCCACGTCGTTCTTTAATTGGAGTTATTAAAAAATTGTGTACTAATGTATTTTTTGGAATTTAAAATTTGTATTTGAAATCATTAATATAACTGATTAAGTGACTATCATTTCATTGCATCATGTAATTTGAAACAATTGAATTGAATAAAAAATTTTAAAATTATTTCCTCTATTACCTATTATAAATTATATTTATCTACCTCACACCCTAGGAAATTAGTTAAATGCCTTGATATTTTAAAAAATTGTTCTAACTCTCCAAAATTACCCTCACTAAATTATCTCATTTTAAATGTATCTCTCTTAATATATCTCCATTATAACCCTTTTAAATATTCTCAAGAAAGATAAAAATAGAAAACAAATATTAAATGATGTATAGATTTTATAAAATGACTTATATTTTGAAACTTTGATTCTCTAAAAATATGACTTATAACAAAAATTAATGGAAGTAATTAATTAGTTATTTACCAGTTTTGAAGTTTCAGGAGATGATTAATGGCAGGTTGGTTTGAACCGTGCTTATAGGGAGGCGAATACCGTGGCTCATATGTTGCCGAATTCAGCTGTGACTCTTGAATCTGGGTATTTCAGAGGATGACACGTGGCGTAACGTTACATGCAATCCTCCCTCCCAAGCTTTTATACAAGCTTGACTAATTAAAAAAAATATATTTTTTAAAAGTAAAGATTATTCTTTTTCAAATCCTTTCATATCTAAATCAAATAAAATCATCAAATAAAGGATTTTCTTAAACTAGATCAAATAAATTATAAAAAAAATTTTAAAAAAAGAAAGTATATTTGTCAATAATCTTCTAAATGTAATGCTCAAATTAAAAAAAAATTGTAAAAGACTTGTCAAAATACACTTTCTGATTATGATGACTTTTATAAGACTTTTCAAAATACAAGTTGATTGTTGGAATGACTATTATGATGCTTTTGACCATTCAACTTGGCAATTGTTTCAGCCCCTTACGGAGAAAGAACTGCAATATTTCTGGATGAATTCTTGAGGGAGAATAAGGGATCGATAGATACGAAAGGGACGTATTCTCTATGAGAAATGTATTTTTTTTAACTATTACTCATATTTCATATATATATAAGTGTGTGTGTGTGTGTGTGTGTGTGTGTGTAATGCAGCTTGTTTTCCTATCAAAACGTTAACTTATTAAAATATGGCATTGAATTGAAATTAGTTTGTGAAAAGTATGCTTTCTCTAAGTTTAACCTCCAAGTTAATTGTTTTATTTTAGTCTTTTAAAGTGTAGAATATTTTAATGTCATTGTCTCACATTAAATGTCTGATTTTAAAAATATAGAGAGTATGGTTTGATGTAAAATTCATGTAATTGTTAGAGCTGTCAATCTCAATAAAACTGTATTAAGTGATATGATGAGAGCATCATATGTATCACCTAATAGCATATGATGCCATTTTGACTCTTTTTTCTCGTTGATTTTTAATAACAACAAAACATTTAATTGCGATATCTATTAATTAACATATTTAATAAGATAACAATAGTGAAGACATATAATGAAATGACATTTTTAAACTTTGAAGCTAAATTGATTTTTTTTTATGACCAAGAAACAAAATATTGTTACGAAATAAAATTGAGAAAAGAAAGAATGAAGTAAAGAATATAGAGAGAAGTTGAGAGAGAAAGAAATATGAGAAGCTCAGAGTAAATGTTTATTTTTCAGCCATTAAGGGGATATTTATACAAGAGATAATGGACCATAACACTATAATGGATATTAACCCTTGAGAGGAAAATAATTAATAAACAAAATAAATAGAAAATATGACTCAGCTATAGATAGAGAATATTCTATATGAACATCCACAATCTTTATAATGCTTCCCCTTGGATGTTCATTATTAAAGAATGTGCCTCATTAAAAAACTTACTAGAAAAAAAAAATCTGCAGGACAAAAACTTAGTAGAAAAAAGAATATTTCATTCTTTGTATACACCATCAAATATTACCTCGTTAAAAAGTTACTAGGAAAATCCAATGGGAAAAACTACGGTTAAGGAAAAAAGAGTATAGTATGTATATCAATTAAAATCCTTGAGTCGATGAAACCCAATATTATTCACGAGCTTCTCAAATAATGCAGTAGAAAGCGTCTTGGTAAATAAGTTTGTTAGATCGTCACATGAATATATTTGCTAAATGTATATGTCATGTGACATCTGAGCGCTAATGAGGGTGGGGAGTGATTGCCGGTGCAAGAAAATGGGGTGAGATAAAGTGATGAGGTACGGACAAGGAGTAGTTCCTGACAGACTTCTAAACAGGAGGGGCATATAAATGAATTGAATATATATCGGAATGAGAGGGATCTAGAGATTGTATAGGTATGAGACTATATGGTTAAATGATAATTTAAAAGAATTGATAGGTACTACCTATATCAACAAGGTACACCTACTTTTTCGGTAGCCTATCCCTTAAGAACTCCTTAGTTAAGTGTGCTTGATCTAGAGTAATTCTGAGATAGATGATCTCTTGGGAAAGAATTGTGTGAGTGAAGACAAAGCACACCGAAAATGTTTGTGTTGGTTTGTGGGGATAATCATCAATCCCAAAGAAGTGGCCGGACGTTACATGTCACAATTCTTTTGAAGATCATGAGTAAAGAAGAATTTTGGTGAAATGTGTTTTATTTTGTCTCCTTTAATGTATCACTCCTTCGCTTGGACAATACATACAGTATTATCTTCATATAAGATTGTTGAGATCATTTTTCCTGAAAATAAACTACAAGTTTTTTCTATATATTGAATCAAAACTCTCAACCAAATACATTCTTGACTCGTCTCATGCAATGCCAAAATTTCAACATGATCAGGTGATGTGATTGATATGATCTGTTTCATATATTGCCAAGAAATGGCTGTGCCATTGAATGTAAATACATAACCAGTTTGTAATTGGCCATTATGAGGGTCGGACAAATATCCTATATTTACATAACCAATCATAATTAATCAAGTTTGACTTGGATTCATTCAAATAAAACAAACTCATATCCATTATACATTTAAAATAACGAAGTATATGCTTAACCATAGTCCAATGTCTTCATGTAGGCGAAGAACTATACCTTACTAATCAATTAACGGCAAATGATATAATTGGTTATGTATAACTAGTAAAATACAACAGTGCTCTGATTGTACTGAGATATGGTACTTCATAATCAAATAATTTTTCATGCTTTTTCTCGAGGTCTAAAAGGATTTTTGTTCACATTTAGTGACCTTACGACAATTGGGGTGTATAATGGACCTAACTTGTCCATATAAAATCATTTTATCACCTTTGTTATATAAGTCTCATGATGCACCAAAATCCCATTATTCAGATACTCAATTTGTAAATTGAAGTAAAATTTAGTTCTTCTTAAATCTTTCATTTCAAATTCTTTCTTTAAGCAATCCATAGTTTTTGGGAGCTCTTAACGTGTCCCAATAATATTTAAATTATCGACATAAACAGCACTTATAGCAAACTCATTTTTAGACCTTTTCATGAAGATATATGGATAAATAGGGTCATTTTTATACTATTCATTCAATAAATATTTACTAAGATGGTTATATTAGATGAGTCTAGATTGCTTTAATCCATAAAGAAATTCAATTTAATTTAGTAGTCTACTCTTGAATTTGTATTGCATGTTTCAGACAAGTTAAATCCTTCAGAGAGTTTTATATAGATGTCATTATCAAGTGAGTTATATGAATAGGCTATAACAACATCTATTAAATGTAAATCGAGTTCTTCCGATATTACCAAACTAATTAGATAACAAAAAGTAGTTATATCCATTACGATTTACATCCAATTGGCTTCAAAACTCTAAGTGTGCTGGCCAAAAAGCCTTTTGCTTTGAAAGTGTATTTAGTTTTACCTCAATTGCAATTTTTTATTTTGACTAATCATATCTTTCTCTATAATCTTTAATAGAATTTGGTTTATCATCCTCATTTTCATATGTTATATCACGCACTACATTATATGCAAAAATTATTATCAATGTTGACTTTATTTTGGTTCAATTATATTCTATTCATGACATAGTTTATTGAAATTTCATTATTTTTACAAATCTGCAAGTACCTGAGTTTTTTTTTAAATAGAAACTTTAATTATGTCCTAAGACTCTTATGGAGTTACTTCTAAACACTCTTTTGAAGTTACTCTATTCTTAAATGAGTCATTTTGATTTTTAGCTCTTTTTTTTTTCAGGATTTTTATATTTGGAACTGATGGGTCTACCACACTTCATACATATTTTAGACTTTGAATGTCTGACATAGACATCAATTTTACTATAGCATTAGCAACTGGTATATATGATTTAGTCACTCCTTTTAGATTAGTAAATGCGTTTGACAATACATTTGTTAAACTTTGTAATTGAATTATCTTTTAAACTTCTTATTCACATTATTTTATATGAGGATCAAGATGAGATTATGATAATTCATTCTAACTAATTTCTTTTTCCAACTGCTTATTTTCTTCCCTCAATGTTGAAAAAACTGATTCATCAAAATGACAATTAGAAAAGATGAATCTCATGGTAATGGTTCAAGGTATCTTATTATTGGCAGGGATTCATATCCAAGATATATTTCTAACCTTTTTTGAGTTCCCATCTCAGTGTATTGTAGTGGAGTAATTGGAACATAAACTGTACACCCAAAAATTCTTAGATGAAAAATATTAGGTTTTTGACCAAAAACCCTTTGTAAATGAGAGTATTTATGATATCTTATTGGCTTGATGCCAATCAATGCCACAGTATGTAAGATTACATACCCCAAGTGGAGAATGAGTGTTTTGATCTCATAAGTAATAATTTTACAAAGAATTTTAAACATTTGACAAATAATTCTACAAGTCCATTTTGTATATGAACATATACAATAGGATGTTCAATCTCAATCCCAATAAACATACATTAATTATTAAAAGTTTGAGATATAAACTCACCAACATTGTCAAGGCGTATTTTCTTAACTGAATAACTAGGAAAATGTACTATTAAAAATTTAATTAATTGAGCAAGCAATCTCGCAAACATTTAGTTGTGAATTGACAATAAACAAATATGTGACTATTTAGTCAATGCATCGATTAAAATTAGAAAATACATAAATGGTTCACATAATGGGTGGATTGACCAATAAATATCGCCTTATATACATTCCACAAAGTTTATTAGTTCACTCCCAATTATTGTTGGTGATGATCAAATAAACAATTTCCCTTGAGAATAAGGAGTATATGAAATACTATTAGATTGAAGAATCTGTTGGCTCTTTAATTCAAGTTCACAAAAATTTTTAATTGCTTTTTGCATCATAATTGATCTGGGATAGCCCAACTGGTCATGCCAAACATATAGTGGTTTGTAAACTTCTGGTCTACAATAACATATGATTCAATTATATTAATATATGTGTAGTACAAATCTGAAGAAAACACAGATAATCTTTCCAATACATATTTTTCATTCAAGATAATTCTTATAATATAAAGATACTCAGTATTTCCTTCATTTGTTATCTTGATATGATATCTATTTCTACCAATATCTTTAAAACTGAATAAGTTTTCATAAGACTTAGAGGAATATAATGCGTTATAAATTTGCAATTTTGTTTCCCTTGGTAACATTATATTGTCTCTTCTAGAGTAGCATTCAATTATTTTTTTACTACTGGATATGTTATTAATACAATTTTATACTATTGAGTAAAATATGTCAAATTAAATAGGTCACATAATATAAATTTTCTATAGAGAGCATAAAACCTTTAAATCGATGAAAAAATAATAATATAATCAATGGCACATGTTAAACAATATGTCAAATAATTTATACTTCAAAAATAAATCAATTAGATACTAAAACTTCTATCAATCATCAAGATATTATAAAATTTACAAATAAGGGAATGAGGCAGAAAATATGATGGTTTAATACTCATAACTTATAGAATTAAAATTATTATAAGCAATAAAATAATAACTGATATGTGAAACTAAATAAATATGAACATTTCATAACACTAAAAATCCAAATATATCCACATAATCAATAATCAAGATAATAATTCTATATTTTATCAGAGACCTTAATCAATTCAATTAAGTAAAAAAAATGTTTACTTTCATAATCATAATCAGGAGAAATTAACATGAAAAGAGACTATTTAATATGTCATTATATTAAAGCAAAATAATACCAAATGTCTCATGGTTATGAAAATTTAATCAATAATTTTGATCAAAAGGAATATAATCTCTATAACAAAAAGTATTAAATCTCCCTTTGCCATGCATTATAGAAGCTATAAATTAAGTTAAATAGGAATAATTATCAATATAAATTTTGGGATTAAAATGATAGAATTTCTTTATAATTTTAAATGAAATTATATCATCTCAAATATTTCATATCAAACGTTATATGTGTTAAGTGTCAAACAAATTAAATACTACCAAATAATAATTTCTTTATATCTTTATCTATTAAAATTTGTCTAAAAGAAAATATCATAAGATAAACAAATTAACAATCACATCATAAACAACCTTTTCCAATATAGATCATTTTATATACACTAAATAATTATATCTTAATGAGAATTTATTTAACAAGTTCATCAAATTAAATATAATATTTAGTATCATAACAGTTAATATCTCAAAAATACATCACCAATTGTTTAGTTTTATAATGGTGAATAAGTCTTGGGTTTAAAATAAAAAACTCTGCTCCTACCCTATTTATATCTTCAAAACAAAATATCAAAGCTCAAAAATAAACCATTGCCCAGCACAATGTGTGCTCTTAGGAGCAAAAACATAAATAACAAAAGTTTTAGGGCTTGAAGTATAGTTATAAAAAACAAATGAGTTCAACTCTGTAATTTAACTAAATAAACTATGATGATGTCATCATGATGATAGCCATGTAATTTCAAACTACACAGTGACTATGGCCGCTGCAAGATAAAAGCAGTATCATGATATCCAATCAACATAATTTTCTTTCCCTTTCATACACTGATCAAGTAAAATAGACCTGGAGACTACAGAAAAAATAGATTTCTATGTTTGAAGATTTTGCTTCAAGATTTAATCAATTGATGTTTATATTCAAAACATCCAAACAATATATAAACCAAACAATGATACATATATATTTAACCATAAGTTTTGAACACATAAATCTATGGTTTTGAATAAAGAAACAAATCTAATAAATAAAAAATAAAGAGTAAATTATGAATGATTTCAGGATTCATTTTATAGTTTATGAGGACAGTTTAGGGATTCTCTTTATATTTTATGTGGATATCTTCAAAATCCACTTTGTATATAATTACTTTAAGATCTACTTTGTATTTGATGTGGATTATTTCATATCCACTTTGTAAAGAAATTAAATTACACCCCATATTTCTCGATGTAACATTTCAATCAAAAGAAGGGGTAATTATTATTGGGGACTAGAATCACAATTTAATTACAAATGAGATCTATTGTTCATTTAATTGCAAAAAGGGACCAAATTTTTTAAATTAAATATATAAAATATAAAATTACCAAAATATCCTCAAGATTTACTTCTCCCTTACCCTCGTCGGTCAACGGTCACTAGCATAGTCAACGATCTCCAGCCATCGATCAACGGTCGTTGTCCATCAGTCAATGATCTTCGATCAATGGTCACTGGTCAACAAAAAAGCTTATAACTTTTTGTTCTAAATTTTGCAACTTGTTCGTTCTAAATTTGTAACATAATTTTCAAATTTTTACTTTGTAATTTCTTTCCTAGAATTTGCAACTTCTTTATTTTAAATTTACAATTTGTTTTTTCAAATTTTCACTATGAATTGTTTCAGTGCTTTTGCAACTTTTTTTATTTTCAGATTTTACAACTTGATTACTCTGAATTTGCAACTTATTTTCTAGATTTTTATTATGAATTGTTTCATTATTTTACAACTTCATTACTAGAATTTGCAACCAACTTACTCTGAATTTATGATTTATTTTTCAAATTTTTATTATGAATTATTTCAATATTTTTGCAACTTGTTTTACATGTTTTACAACTTAATTACTGTGAATTTATAACTTATTTTCTAAATTTTTACTATAAATTTTTTTGGTGTTTTTGCAGCTTCTTCTACATATTTTGCAACTTAGTTTCTTTTAATTTGTAATTCATTTTTCAAATTTTAATATGAATTGTTTTAGTGTTTTGTAACTTCTTTTTCCAATTTGTAATGTATCTAATCTAAATTTACACCTTATTTTCCAAATCCTTATCACGAGTTATTCTAAATTGAAAAATTTTAGAACAAAAGTTGAAAAGTGCTGAAAAAATTCATAGTAAAATGTTGGAAAATGAGTACCAATTCCAAGAAAACAAATTGCGAATTCTTAAAAAAGAAGTTGTAAAGCACTAAAACAATTGATAGTACAATTTTGAAAAATAAATTACAAATTTAGAGTAAATAAGTTGTAAAATATATAAAATAAGTTACAACAACACTGAAACAATTCATATATAGTAAAAATTTGGAAAATAAGTTACAAATTCAGAGTGAGTAAATTGTAAATTCTACAAGAAAATTATAAAATACTGAAACCATTCATAATAAAAATTTGGAAAATAAGTTGCAAATTTAGAGTAAATAAGTTGCAAATTTTAAAAAAGAAGTTGCGGAGTAAATTTTACTGAATTTGCAATTTCTACTTTTGCAACTTCTTTTTGAAGAGTACTAGAGAAGAATACAACCTTATGGAGGGAGGGACAAAAATACATTTTTAATACATTTTTCCCTAAGTTTCCTTAAGGTTGATTTTATTTAACTTATCAAGTTGAATGAATTCTATCTCCCATTTTCTCTCCCAAAAATCTTATTTTCTGCAGTGATAATTGAGATTAATTAATCTTCTGTTGTTGTTGTTGCTACTACTTTGAAAGTAATATATCTTTTAGGGACTTATGTGCTTCATGTTGTTGTTGCTGCTGCTGCTTTTAAGGTTTCTACAACAGCTAGGTATTCTTCTAAATGGTTTTGAGCTAGTATAAAAAAGTAGTAGTTATCATCTGGTATGCTAAAGTTGAATATCTGTGTCAATCTGACATTCAAGCTGATTTATGAAGAATTATATGACAGAAATGAAGCTGGAATGTTGACTGCTAGGAACGATTTGGATTTGCATTGGATGAGAATAGCTACTTGAGGCCTTAAAGGGGCATCAATCTTTCTTGCAATGTAAAATAGCCAGGCTTGACTGGAAGTTATAATAGGGGAGATATAATTACTTTAGTAGATGGGCATCTATGTATAATTATTAGGTTTTATCTTGGATTTTGATGTTAAAACCTTCACACTAGTTAGAACATACTAAAAATGTGTTAATATATTAGAAACTGAACTGATAAGTTAATTTTTTGGCCAGGGTCTCGAAACTTAAATGTAATTGAATTGCTAGGTCATACACTTCTTAATGTAATATGTTTTTTCTTGTCAATAGGTTCTCTAGGGCAGGGTTGCATATATATATATATATATATAGCTGTACTTTATTTTTAAGGGAAAAAAAAGATTTTCTAAATCCGTTCTAACTCAAAAAACAATCTAAAAAGTCTCGTCATTTGTGCTTTTTTTACTTTATAAATCAGTTATTTAAACAAGAAAATATTTTTTAAATTGGTTATGAAAATAATCTAAAAAATGATAATTTCTATGTCGGCTATTTCTACCTCTACTCCAAAACCGATCCTGAAAACCCATTTTAGCCAATCTAAAAAGTGTCAAGTTCAATAGTGAAGTCACTAATTAACAAGCCATAAGTAATATTTTATTACAGCACACATAACTAAAGTCCCACCCATACATTCACTCCACTTAATACATTAGGAAACAAACAAACCATAAGCAAGCACTCTTATTATTCTGAAAGATCCTAAGAACATTAGAACAAACCACACACTGACATGTACACCACTTAATACGATAAATGATATCTTAATAAACTAGAATCCCGTTTTTTCTGCCGCCAAATGTTTCAATGATGCCAGCTAGCAAAGCAGCACTGCACAATTACAAAGTAATTGATTAGTGACAATACAGAACATATCAATCCAATTAATTAGGATTATATTCAAGCAAGTAATTAAAATGATTGTGATTGTAATTAATTCCCTGTTTATTATAATCAAATTTTCTAATAGACAATTAATGTTGTAAATTTGGAATAACTTTTGTACCATGCAACGAATTAGCCTTCATACATATGGATGATAGAACAACAAAATAATATTATATGACCCATGAGCATATGTACCTACGTACGTACGTACACTTGCTATTTATTCCTAGAGAACAACAACACAATATTAATTATCACCACCACCTTCTTCTTCTTTATCGGAGGGTTCCGATTCCGAACGGTTGTATGGGTTGTCAAGATAGCCATTAGCAGTAGAGGGATCGATGCAGCGATATCGAAGCCAACGGTTGATACGATTATCGAGGGGAAACTCGTCCCCGCAACGAGGACAACTGTTGTGCATAGTGAGCTAACTGAAGAGACAAGTCAAATGATACACGTGTCGGCACGACGGCAGCTGTTTTCCCTGTCTCCCTACTTCAAGCATGTCTCGACATATCCTGCACTGATCCTCCGGATCCTCCAATGAGCTGTTATGAGCCAACAGCGCCCTCGTAATCTCCATGTCTTGGAGCTGCAGCACGAAGGGCCTGGAAGCTGAGCCGGGGAGCCTTCCTTGTGCGTCCATCAGTTCAAGTGTTGGTTGAAGAGGGGGTCGTCCGCCACCATGACGCGACGGCCACATTCGGGACAGTAGATATCCGGGTTGTAGCGTTGGCAAGTGAAGCATTGGTATCGCGGAGGAACGAATCCTTGTGGTTCTGGTTCTGAAGACATGGCGCCGAGAAGGAATTGATGAAGAGCTAGCGCTGAGATTCTAACAAGGAGACACAAATTAAGGATCAAGAGCTTATGGTTCTTCTCCTTCGATCTCTGCTGATATATATATATACACATGTATGGCCTCAGATTGGAATCTTTGTACAGCACAACTGTTGGGATTTTGTTCAGAAGAATCTCCTTTGATCATTTCTATTGTTTCTCTTTAGAGAGGATTTTGTTATGTCTTTGTACAGCCGAACTGTTGTGATTTTGTTCAGAAGCATATGTTATCATGCAGTTTTCGTTCCCCACTAGCTCGCTCTCCCTCTGAAACAATATTGAAGACAAGATAGAGGGGATTCGGTGTGCCCCAAATCCGAAACCGGGTGTGTATTTTGATATGTACTTGGCTCTCAAGTTTAATCATGTTAATCTGTATTTAAATCACATCAGACTTTTGATCTCTAAAATTCATTGTATATTTCTAAACATTCTCATGAAGCTTTTTTTTTTCAAGAAGCTGACCTCTGGTTATATAATTGAAGAAGCTTTCTTTATTAAGAAAATAGTAAGCTTTGGATTGGATACTTGAAACTCTCCACATGAATTTGCATCTCCTCAATAAACTGTAAAGTTATAGATAGCTAGCCCACATGCAAGCCCCATAGGAATATACCTATGCATCATGCTATTAAAAACCGAACAGGACTAGCTAGTTCGCGTTTGAACCGAAAACTAGTGCATGGATGGTTTGACCTGAACTAAGGGAATAATAACTAATTTTAGAACTAGTGAGAACTAGTTGAATTATTTTTTATTTTCTAAAATTTTTGTTTTAAATTTAAAGATAAAATAATATTATTTTTAGTATTAAATAGTATTATTTTGTATATAAAATTTTTTATCAATATTATAATATTGTATAAGTATTATGATGATATAAAATTATTAATAATGATAAATTTAATTAATAAATAATAAAACAATAGATAATTATTTGACTATTTTGTTTTAAATATGATGATGGAAAAATATTAATTTATTTTGATTTTAATATTAAGTTATGAAACTTATTAATAATAATTTTTTATTTTTTATATAATATATAACATATAAAATAAAAAATATATTAATTTTATTAATATCAGTTTGATTATGATTCAATTACAATTAAATTATTAAATTTTGAACTATTATCTTGATCAGTTCAATGACCAATTCAATTTTTAATATCTAGCTAAACATAGATCGGGTCACTGAGTGTACTGTTATTTTCTTTACTTTACATGTAATTTAATTTGCGCCTTGTCCGTTGAAAATACAGTACTCACTTCAGAATTTTGATAGATTTCAATTAGGGGAACATCAATAGTATATGTAATATATAAAATATATCAAAACTTGTGAGATATATGTAAATATGAACTTTGATAGTTCAACTAATTGATTTTTCACATTTCAATCCCAAGTTCTTGGATCCTACTTTATATATATCTCACAAGATAAAAGTATTTGTTAATACAAATAAATATGAATTACTACTATTGAAGTATCAAAAACACAGAAATTTATATTCACTTAGAATCTAGGAATCCCGTTATTAGCTAAGTTAACAGCACCACAAATCAAGGAAGCATGTTGATCCTTCCTTGTAAACTGTAAAGTGTAAGTTTTCGAAAGATATGAAAGCTAAGAAAAGTCATCAAGCAAACTTTATGTTATCCTACCAACAAGGTCTTAACACAATTAACAAATATTTGGATCACTTGAGTATGCTGTTCTGGATTTAATTCTAAGTTTGTAGATATTTATTTGAGTGGTAATTTAAAGGTATTATATATGATATCCTAGATATCCAATTTTTTCCAAAAAAAAAAAAACAAGACTTGGACAAAAGTCATGACTATTTTCGAAGTTATTTGGATTCAGTTTGATTTGTCGTATTGTGTTGTGTTGTGTCGTTTTTTTGTGTGTTGTTGGGTTTTGTGGCTATTTGTAATTTAGGCCTGGTGCCTGGGTTTGTAGACGTTTATTTGAGTAGTAATTTGATGGTATTATTCAGTTCTTTAAAAAAGTATTGTAAGAATTAACATAAGTAATTAATAATTAAAGTAATTTAAAAGTTTCACTGAGTTTGGTACAAAAATTTCACGAGATGTAAATTAAATAAAAATAGAATATAACTTAGATTTACCAACGTGTACCTGGTCAAGTGGTAAGAGGTTTAATTAGTATTTTTTAGGGTCGAGATTTTGATTTCTAAGGGGTGTAGCAGCCTTAGAAAAATTAAGATCTCAAATAAGTCTTCCCATTGGTAATCGTAAGTCACCGTAAGATCATACATAAAGCATAAAAAAAATATATAACGTAGATTAGCTAGATGACATTTCAAAGACCTCAGGCCTCCACGACATTTTTTAATTGGAGTTATTAAAAAATTGTGTCCGTTAAATGTATTTTTTGGAATTTAAAATTTGTATTTGAAATCATTAATATAACTGACTAGTTGACTATCGTTACACTATGTAATTTGAAACATTTGATTTGAATAAAAAAAATTAATTAATTACCTATCATCAGTTTTCAAAGATTTAGGAGATGATTAATGGGAGGTTCGTTTGAACTTTGAGCCGTGCTTATAATAGGGAGGAATACCTTGGTTTATAAGTATTATGGTGCCATCGAAAGTCCTCTTATTAAACTCCCCCAAATGGACCATTTTTGAACTTGGCTATCGTTAATTAATAAATAAAATTGCATTTAAAAATCAACATATTCAATATCAAAGACAAAAATATAAAAAATGTAGAAAGTCTCAGAAGTAATAAATAATGCAACTTGTTTTGGATTTCTTTTAAATACACTGGGCTTACACTAACCGTATCAAGAAAGAAAGCAAAGAATTGGTGAAAAAAAAAATCTTCTTTCACTCTCCGGGTTAGATTTTTAAATCCGTTGCTAAGTACAAATATCTTTGTGCCCATAATTTATTTAGAAATGGATTTCTTAAGACAAATTTCTCTTAATTTCACTAATTTCTGATGGATTGTATTTTTTTCATCACAAAAAAAAAATTCAATGTGGATTTTGTTTCGTTGTTAATCGATTAATGGAGTTATCCTTAATCTACAATGGATTAGTGATGAATTTTTCTGATTCCAAATATTTGAAGTTTCGTTGCGGTATTTAGTAATATGGAAAGAAAAAGTACTTTTCGAAAAATTCACAAAAATAATAATACTGGTAAAAATATGAAAGAGCTCTTTATATTCAATAATATATTTGATTTAGAAAACCCATTTAAAACAAGAAAATTATTTTTAAAACATATAACTATAAACTTAAATTAAGACAAAGCAAAGTATGTAACTTGATTCAAATTGTATAGTAGTGGACAACACCTAATATATAAGGAGGAGACACAGACTTAGACCTATTTGACAGTGTTTTATGTTTTATTATTTTGAGAACAGTTTTATAAAATTGTTTTTGAAAATAAGTTTTGAAAACAAGAAAAGAAAAAAATTTGTTTAAATAATTGTTCTCAAAATCATAACTAGTGAGTGATAGATGAGTTATTCAAAATTTATAACTTTATCATTAATGATGTGGATGTTTCTCATCTTTCCTTATGTTTTCCAGAATAAAAACTACAAAACACCTTAAAGGTGTTCTGAGTTTTCTGTTCTCTTATTTTTCTGTTTTCCATAACAATTTATAAAAAACATATTTACCAAACAATTTTTTTAAGTTTTCTATTTTCAGAAACAGAATCAAACAAACCCTTATTATTTAAAAAAAAGTGCTAAATTTAATGAAATTCATGCCTACATCGTTATTTATGATGAGTCTTCATCTTGAGAGAAAAAGTCAGGTTTGAGAATGTATAAAGGTAAAACACAAGAAAAGGGATAACTTATGCAGGTGGGCTTAGCTAACCTATCGCACAAATTAATCTGCACCAGTTAACAGGTAAAGCAAAGGACACCTCATCACAGGTTCTCATCAAAATATTATTTCTATATAACAACATATTCACTGAAACTGTGAGATCTCCATTCTTCATTTGATCATAAAAGAGAAGCCTTCACTGAATATCATTGATCCGCCATGGAAACCAAGGCCTCAGAAGCTCCAAGCAATCGAGTCTACGAGGATTTTGAACCCTACTGCAAATGGAGGACTGATGAAGGACAGGAGATTCTAGAAATTGATCTTAAAGGTATAATTAATATTATATATTTTGTTTCTTAATTATCATGTATATATTGTATCTTCGTACTATATTTACATTTTATTTCTGAAACAATATGGCATAATACAGCATTTAAAGTTCAGCTAAAAAAAAAACGTTTATTTAATTGATTTGGACACCTGAAGAAAAGGTAGTGTTAATATTATCAATATAAGCTATGAATAATGCAGTTTTTCTTAGAATATGTACAATCTTTTTTATTCTTTTAAATTTTCTCCACATATTTTGTTGGACTCTATATAAATTTGTTTTTATTCCTTCAATATTTTTTTCAAATATTTTAATTAGGGTTTAAATGTTAGAAAGATAAATACAATTTTTGGAAATTTTTCAAGTTAAAATATCTAGTTGTATATATACTATGGCAGAAGTCACATTAATATTTTTAGGGGCTAAATTGTAATTTTGTTGTTGCCTATTTTACATGTTAAACAACGCACAAAAGATTATTCAATATGCATATGTTTGCTCTTAAAATTGTTGGTAGACTAGTCGCATAAATAAATGCTGGGATAAATTAACTAGTTTTAAGAGATGGCACTTCAATTTTAAAGGTAAAGTTTATTAATTTAACTTTTCAAAATATTTATTTAATAAAAAATTTTCTTCTAAAACCATTTGTGATTTTTTTGGAAAATAAAATTTGTGCATTTTTTTAATAAGGTAAAATTTTGCTCAGATATGAAATGACTTCATTTTGGTAACAAGTTCATATATAGTCAACGATCATATAACGGGATTTTTTTTTGGCTTGCCAGTTTGGAGAAATTTGTTTGAAGAAAGGAGATATTTAATCTATTAATTATTAATTTATATAAAAATTTCAATAAAATAATTAATCATATAAACATGTCATATTAAGATAAATTTTGTATATATCTATAGTATTGAATATAGCTAAAATCTCATCTTATTTATGATGTTATAGTGTATAACTAAAACTGCAAATTACACAATGAACCAACTTTCAGCACCACAAAAGTTAAAAAAAGATAGCAAATTTGGCACTTACATTCCACAAAATGAATGCTAATGTTGCATTCAAAAAGAAATGCAGATAAAACATTCTTGTGCTGATGTAAGGATTCTCTTAGTAGATAATCTATAAGTATTTTTATAAGTTTATTTGAATCTTGAGACTTTTCCCGACCCTGGCAAACCTTCGGGACCTAACTCACCCAAAATTTTACTTTCAAGAAAAAAAAATAGTGAATGGATATAATAATGAGATATCAACCCCATATACAGCTATAATTTTCTATACCATTTTTGTTCAAAATGCATGTATGCGTGAACGAAGAGAATTCTATCCACGTACCTATCTTGTGGTCCAAAAGAGAGACTAATTATAATGAGAGTCATTGTCATGTGGAAATTAAAAATGCAGGATTCAGGAAGGAGCAGCTTAGGGTTCACGCAAAGGACAAAGGGATGCTAATAATTTCAGGAGAAAGGCCTCTGAATGCAACCAAGTGGTGTCGTTTCCACAAAGAAACCAAACTTACCAAAGACTGCGATCCCAAGCAAGTGCGTGCCAAGTTCTCTCAAGGCAATGGCTTTCTTTCCATTGTAATGCCCAAAAAGCTTCAGCTACCACCTCGGGAAAATGTTCATGACACCAAATTACCAGCACAGAAGACAAAGGATACTGTTTGGGGAGTGAAGATAGATACGCGGAGGATTGTGCCAGTCGCGGCGGTTGTCGTGGCGGTCGTCTTCGTGGTTGCAGTATCACGACTGTTATATGTGTATAGACATCCCCATGATTCTGTCAAGGAACATATTCATGTTTAGATGTGAATGTTTCGTTTCATTTCATTCATTGCAATGTAAAATTGAAAGTTCTGGATACACGTATTTCTTTCCTGATGATGCTCGCACACAGGAACATATGTTTGTTATTCCAGAATGTTATTTCTTCCATTGATATTACTTGTTCCTTATGTTTATTGAAGAAAGTGTTCTATCCTTCCTTTGTTATTCTTATTTAATTTGTCATTTTTTCTATCTCTCCATTTGATATTCTATTTCCAATTTCCAATTAAATAAATGAAGAATTTGGCAACCTGATAAAATTTGAAGAACACCTTTGTTTGTTGTAAATAAAAATAAGAACAAGACTTATATGTAACTTTTTTATATATTGATTTATTGCAGTCAAGACATATTAATGTGTCATTATATATCTAATTATAAAATAAAAAAGTAGTGTAAAAATTAATGAGAAACTATACTTTAATTTAAAAAATCTTTTGATTTGAGTAGTCATGCAAGGTGATAAAAGAAACGATATCAGTTTTCAAATGAATTCCTTTAATTTAAAGAGCATGCAGATTAAAGACAAAAGCATTAGATATGTTTTTTTTCATGGATTATATGAAGATTACAAATGAGTTACACTATTTATTACATGTGAATACTGTAATTTGATATAGATTATATATATATATATATTAATTTTCATCAATATTCATGTTTAGGAAAAATCTGTTATAAAAATGAAAAGGTGAAAGTATACATTTTATCTCTTAACTGTGAAACAGATTTTATTTTAATTTTTTAACTTTTAAAAGTTTTATTATAATCATTTAACTTTAAAAAAATACGGTTAAAAATTTTCTAAATTTAACACCGTTAAACAAGTTAATAGAAAATTTACTTAAATTCATCTAATCATTATTATTATATATTAATTAATATAATAATTATAATTATCATTTTTTAGACTCAAAATAAATAATTAGCACCTTAGAAAAATAAAAAGTAAAAAAATATGTTAATTTAATGCATTAAAAATTATAACCTTAGAATAAATTATTTTTAAAATATTGTGATAAAATGTTTAAAATTATTATGTTAAAATGAATAATTTTTATTTATTTTGAATAAGTTGACAAGTTGAAAAATTTAGTTTGAGAATGTAAAGTATAAAAAATAAATATTTATTTTTTATAATAAAAATATTTTAATGTCTTAAAATAAATATTGAAAACCTAAAAATAGAACTTTTGATTTTAAGGTTGTAATCTTTAACTTCTTCTGTTAACATATTTTTAAAATAGTCCTTAAAATTATTTTTATTATAATTTTTACATTAATTAATACATAAAAATATTAATAATTTGATTTTTAAATAGATAAATTATTATTTTCTGTTAGTTTATTTAACAGTGTTAAAAATTAGGAAGTCATTAATTATATGTTAATAATTAAAGAATTAATATGAAACATAATAAAATTAAAAGACTAAAGTAAAATTTATCTTAAAATTAAAGGATAAAAAGTATACTTTAGATGTAAAAAGAAAGCTTAACTGCTGAATAATTCGTGGCATAAAATTGGAACGGCACGTGAAAACACAAGGGATCACGTAAGCTAAGAGAATCCCTTCGTGTATTTATTCACAAACCGAAAAGGAATTATTCTTTACCAAATTGGGAGGCAACCCAAAGGAAACTTCAATTTATGAAATCACGTCACTGTATTTCCATAAAAAGACAATCCACATTTAATGTAGCTCTTTCTTTCATTAGAATATAGTACTCGATCTTTATATATGTACCATGGAAACCAGGGCTCATGAACCTACTCGCAATCGCTTCTATGAGGTCTTCGAGCCTCTCTGCAAATGGAACACATTTGAGACTCTTGATATTGATCTTAAAGGTATTCTTGCGTCTCTTAGTTTCTATTTTTCTTTTAGGTTTCCATTTTAATCTCCGAAACGTGAGAGAGAAAGCATGTATTCTGTTTATAATAGATAAATTCATGACTAAAACAATAGAGGTCTATGTCATGTATATTAATATTCATAAGACCTACATCTAACTTAATTACATTTTGATTTATATATATTGCTGGTTTAATATATCATCTTTTTATTATATTTAGCTGTTCGTTTGTCTCGGACTGCAAATAGGTTATTAGATTTTTTTTTTTTTTGCTTTTTGCAGATGAGTTGCTTATATAATTGATACTTGTAAATAATGAAACTCATCACACGGACTCTATATTATATATTAAATATATATCTACTGATACACTGATGAGTGAACTTTCTACGCAAAAAAGAAAAAGAGAAGTTCGGTTAGCTATTGTTAGCATAAATTACCTTAAATTGAATAAATTCTCTCGTAAAATTAAATTTGCAGGTTTCAGATCGGAACATATTAAGGTTCAAATCAACCACAACAAAGGCTTGTTGGTAATACATGGAGAAAGGCCTCTGCAGGGAACAAATAAATGGACCCGATTCCGCAAAAGCATCAAACTTTCCGATGACTCGAATCCAAATGAGGTTCGTGCCAAGTTCTCGGATGGGGTTCTTTCTATTGTAGTGCCGAAACAAGTGAGAGAAGGAGGAAACGATAGCGTCGTGGAAGAAGGTAGCTATAAAAGGGATTCTGGATGGGGAATAGTGAAGATGAATAATTGGGGAGCCATGAAAGCTGCAGTGTTGGCTGTGGCAGCTGCTACGGCAGTCGCAATCATATCTCAATCAGCACCACCACGGAATCCAGTAGTACTTCATGAGGCTCCCAAGGAAGATGTCGTTGTGGATAGGCCTGTAAAAGAACCAGATAGACGGAAACCCGGCTTTAATATTCGATTTAAATAAATTTGAGTTAAATCAGAACTAGAGATTTGATTAAATTCAAAACTGTAAATAGAATACAGTGTTACATTGTATGTGCATGAATTATGAACTTTACATTGACACTTCTATCATTAAATCTCCCTCTTGTTTTTTTTAGTGGTCCTCCTAAGCTTTTTTTGTGACAACTTGAAGATCTAGTTGTATTGAGTGAATGGATTGTAATTCTTTGTAAAATTATTCAGGATACGTGCAAAGACTTGATTTTGTCACTCTTTTGCTCGCGATGGAGATGAGCTCTGCTGCCACTGCCACCCATTCTTCCAAACAACACCTTTCAAATTTGGCAATGATTGCTCTTTGGTAAATTAAAAATCTATATATTATAAATCTAAACTACTTAATTATATCCAATTTTAATAATTTGATTGATCAGCATAATTAAAAAAGAATATAGTGTGTGTGTATATATATTATAGGGCTATAAATGTATGGCATATACGATCTAAAATTAAGTTTTTACTAATATTTTAGTGATTATATATAATATACTATAAATAAATTTCTTAAATTACATATACTTAACCTACATTAATGAATCCCTAAGAAATTAAATCAGTATATTTAACCTTGAAATTTCAGAGATTTTTAAAAGATTGAGAATGTCTCACTATATTTTTGAAATATGATTATGTATTTTTATTTCAAACTAGAATTTCCTTATGAATAAGAGCTAGCCAGGAATAAGACATGCCGGCAAGTTGAGGAATTCACGAAAGATGGAGCTTCATTTGTCGCTCTCTTCATCATTCTATTTTCTTTGGTTCTCTGTTATCATGCTATTGACAATCTTAGTGCATGTTTGGGAAAACTTTTGTAGAAGTGATTCTGAGAAGAATAGATTTTGCAGAAGTGATTTTAGTTAGAATAGCTATTGTGAAAATTAAGTTATATTTGGATGTTTTTAACTCAAAAGTGATTTTACAAAACTAAACATGTTTGGATTATTTCAGCCATAAGCACTTTTGAATGTGTAATAATTTTATGTTTACAAAATTAATTGATAATTTTTACTTCAAATTATAAATTACAAATAATATGAAAGAAAGCCTATAAAACATTTTTAATTTTTAAACTAAATAAACTGATATTGTTATAAGGAACTTAATAATATAACATGACTAATTTTCTTCGAAATATTATACAATTTGATCTCGAATTAAATCACGAGTAATATCCATATCTCTTGAAGAGGCCAGGGTTAGACTTGAGGATGATGCCCGATACTCATTAGTCCGATCAGTATCTTCATGCTCAGTTATATTTTCATTTTCATAACGCAAAAACTCAGAATCTGTTTCAGATTTCCTTCTAATGAAGTTGTGTATGGCCATTGTTGCACAAACTATCTGAACTTGTGTATCAAATTTGAATCTGGGCATTCGACGTAAAATTGCAAACATATTCTTCCAAACTCCAAAAGTCCTTTCTATTGTGCTTCTTAAGCTTGAATGGTAATAATTGAATGCTTCATTCGGGTTAGCAAATCCATGAGTACGTCTGAATTCTGGCAGGTGGTAGCGCTCACATTTATATGGACCAAGATATCCTGTTGGTGTTGGGTAACCAGCATCTACCAAATAATATTTACCTAATAAGCAATGAAAATTTTGTGAATCATTTATGATTTCAAATGAAATAATAAATACTTGTATTTATAAGAAACATACCAGGAGGGGGATGCGAAAAATTCATGGAAGGAGTTGTGAGGGCATTCTCAAAAACACGAGCATCGTGTGCGGTTCCTTCCCATCCGGCTAATACAAAAGTGAAGTACATATCTCAATCACATACAGCCATAACATTTTGCGTTGGATATCCTTTTCTTCCAATAAATCTGTGATGTTTGGTGGGACTAACAATGCATGAGATATGAGTTCCGTCAATAGCTCCTATAGCATTCATGAAAAATGGCCAATATCGGCAATCATGTTGTATTTTTGGTGATATATCACGAAATCTGCTATCACGTGGCTTGATGTATCTCATTGATAGTCTAAGACATGCCACTAAAACTTCATAAAAATGTCTACTTATGGTCTCTCCTGAGTGTTGAAATCTTTCTTGTAGCATCATATTTCCAATCCCATGTCCAACTGTGTTTAAAAATATCGCAACCATTTCTTGCACTCCCATCCCCTTAGTTTGTTTCAATCCATATTCTACTAATTCAGTGCAAAGTTCATCAAATACCTTCTTCTCCATTCGGAACATCTCATAACAACGAATAGAATGTCCTTGTAAAATTTCATTCACCCATAAATGACCTGTATACTGACTAGTTCTTCGTGGCTCTTTACATAAATATTTAAACGCATACAATGCAACCAGTGCACTCACCTGTGCAGCCTGATCTAAGTCATCATCAGAAGAGTCACTCATTTTATTTTTTGTACCTGTAATTTGGAAAACAAAGTAATTCTTTAAACAATTGACTTTATAAAAGTTCAATAATATTAGATAAATTTAAAAGCTCCATATAAAATAAAGTTTTTCAAACATAAAAAAAGATAAAGTTCATCCACCAAAGTTCATAACAAATAGGATAGGAAGCAAAGTACTAAATTAAAGCATAAATAATATCCTAAATTCTATAAGCTGCCAACTTCAACCATGTCATCAATCTGTCCTTATGTTGTCTCAATTTAAAAAAGATCTCCCTCTTTGTCGGGTCCGAAAGGAGTTCACAACATCGAGAATACCAGTCCAGATCCATTGTGATCTCCTCTATTGTGCCTAGTTCATCCATCGCTTCACCCATAGATGTTTCAGTCTTTTGTTTTCCTCGTGACTCTTGGGCATCAGCAATTCTACTAATTGCATTAACTAAATGTCTTGCATTGGGGGCTCTCTGCTTTTTCTGTCCTTCAGTAGGTCCAACCCTTTTCCTCTTTCCCATGCTTCTTTCACTAGAGCACCCTTGTGAAGTGTTTAAGTTAATATCTCCAAATTCAGTACTAATTCCAGCACTAACTCCAGGAGTAGGATTTTGAAGCTCTTCCTCACTGTCCCCGAATCCTTCCTCTAAGTCTAAGGTAGGACGATACACATCATCGTCTTCTTCTACCTGATTAGGTAATCTTTGAGATAAGGGTGCCCATGCTTATTGTCCAGTTGCCACCACACTTTTGAATAGAATTGTTAATTCATCTTTGAACGGGAGTCCTTTATATCTGTATTTTGTATATAGTGGATTTGCCTGTATGTTTACAACCAATCATTGTGATTATTTTCACACTGAATATAAAGTTTATAATACCAAATTTACAATGACATACCTCTTGGTTCTCAGCCCACCAACTATCAGGTGCATCTATCGTATGTGTGTTAGGATTCCACCCTAAACATGTCTCTTTCTCAAATAACTTGCACCATGTCATCCACTCTTTTTTAAGGGAGTCCAACTTATTTTTAAGTTGTCCCCTATCATAGCTTCTACCAGTTTGGTCTTTAAATCCAGAAACTATTTCTCTCCATGCAGTTTTTGTATAAGTAGTTCCATGTCATTGCCCTTTATGGACTTGTTGCAAGCACAGTTTGATTAAAATTTTAGTTATCTTAATGTCCCAAATTGCCTTTGCCTTATCATTACTCATGATTCTATTATCAAAACATCCATAATAAAAAAAAGATTGAAACTATCCATATGCATATATAACAAACATGTAAACAAGAGAAGATGGAACTCACCAAGCCACCCATTCACTATCTATTACTAGATTAACTAAACATTAAAACCGAACAAGTTATACCATTAGAATGCATTTAAGAGAATGCCTATTATAAACTTTATATTAACTATCAGACTGATGCTCTTTTTCTTTAAAGCTTCTTCAATGGCATATTATCATACATCATGTACAAAACACTAACCAGCGAATATTCAACTTAGCCAATATCAACTTAGCCAAAATCAAGACCTGAACTAAATTCAAAGCTAATAACAGTCCAGTATAAGTTCAATAATATATATAAAACTGAATAAGACTCGAAATAAGATGGTGGTGGAGTGGAGCTTACTGAGCTCGAAGCAATAAAATTGTGCTTACTCGGATTTGCAAATGCTAAAGGTTGATGGGGTTGATGTAGCTCGTCCTCCACCGTGGATCTGCAGACAGAGCAAACAATGAAGAATGAGAAGAAACGTCCGGCCGTGCACAATGATAAGCTCAAGGAAGACGGTTCTGCAACCCCAGCGGCGGTCGTGAAGAGGGGGAAGCTCATCGGTGACGGAGCTGGACACACAGATGTGGCCGTGAAGACGGATCTGGACACACAGAGCAGCTCACGGGTGACGGATCTGGAAGCAGAGCTACATCCATGCAAAGGGAGAAGTTCACCGGTGACGGATCTACAAGCACAGAACGCCGTGACGAAGGAGAAGCTCACCGGTGATGATTTTGCAAGCATGCCAACGTGGAAGGAGACGCGGATCTGCAAACACCGCCATGGAAGGAGACGCTGAAGGACGAAAGCAGAGACGCCTCCACCGGTGCGTTGTAATGCTCATTACCGTGAAGCCGTCGCTGGTGAAGGAGGAGCTTGACACCGGCAGAAAAATTCACACCCTCCCACTAGCAGAGCAGCCGTTGGAGGACGAGGTCGGGAGCCACGCAACTCTGGACTAGTTCGTTGAGAATGGCCGTTGAAGGAGAGGTTGTGAAATTTTAATCCAGTATTAATGCTTCAACGGTCAGAAAACCAATTTCCTCTACCGCAAAAGCTAATACCATCAGCTTCTAAGCAAAATCTATTTTGGGTCAGAATCTATTTTTTTTGAAGTGGAAATGTCAGTGTCCAAACATGATTTGAAATGCCCATAATCCCTTTTTAGGCCCAAAACTTAGGTTTTGGCAGTGTCCAAACATGCCCTTACTCTCTTTCATTAGTTGTTGATGATGCATTCAGAAAGCCAATTCCAAAAAAATTTTTCAATTATTTTATAACGGCAAGCATGCATATTAAATGAATGAATCTTTGTCAGGTTTTATGTTATTACTCCTTTCTTTTATTGTTACATTGATTAAACTTAGTTGAAATTATTGAATTTTTAAAAAATTACTACGATTTTTTAAAATTATCCTTATTAAATTATAATTAACCACATCTTAATTGATCTTCCATAATTGTTTTGATTATTTTTAAGAAGGTTAAAAATGGAAAACGATATTAAATATCACATAAATTTTACAAATGATTTATATTTTGAATACCCTAATTTTTTTATAAAATGATTTACAATCAAAATATTAAAAATTAGACCAATTAAAACAATGGTTCCATATTGTTCTGAGTTTAATTTTTGGCCATGTGTATAGAAAATATTTTTTTTAGAGAGGTAAAACCCACTTCGATAATCTCTACGCCTCAAAAGAATTAGTTTTCAATTGTTGACTAAGAATACTTTTAGTGCTCACAAAAAAAAATAATAGTTCAAAATTCAATAGTTTAATTGTGGTTAAAACGTAATTAAACTAATAGTAATAAAACTATTAATTTTTTAAATTTTAGATGTTATATATTTTTTAGAACATTAAAAAAAATTATTAATAAGTTTCATAATTTACTATTAAAATCTAAATAATTTAATATTTATTCACAAACATATTTTGAATTCAAAATAGTCAATTAATATTCTATTTTCAAAGTATTTTTTAAATAAATTTATTATTATTAATTATGTATCATAATAATACTTATACAAGATTATAATATAAAAAATAATAATTTATGCAAAAAATACTATTTAGTATTAAAAATAATAGTATTTTATCTTAAAAATTAAAAATATATATATATATATAATCTGACTTGTTTAACTGATTTTCTATCAATTCATTAACAGTTTGACTGATTTTCTACTGGTTCGCATTAGTTCTCAAATCATCCAATTTCCCACTTCATCCGAACTAAATTAGCATAAGTTCTTAATTCAATTGGTCGAACTGACCGATCTAATTTTTTATACTCTGCTTTTAATTTAAAACTGAGGGAGTATTATTTTAATAATTGTACCTTGCCAAACTGGGAGCCATTTCAGAGTTATTGGAATTGTGCCGGAAGAGGGGTTTTAAAAAGATTTTACTTTGCATAGACTTTGCAGAAGCTCTACAATCTATAACAAGATTTCACTATAAAGATTATCCTCATATCTGGTTGATTAAGAAGATCAGAAGATTCAAAACAACGCTTGCACTACAAAGGAAGTATTATTAATTTCTGTGGTTATATGATATAGCCTGGCCTGATCCCTGCCAATCAGTCGAAGCCTCTAGAACATTAGTCACTGGATGAGTTTGTCCAAGGATCCTTAATTAGAAGTATTATTATGTTCTCCATGGATATCCTTGTGTTTTAACTAGGCTGAACAAAGACTAGACTTACCAAGTTAGTCACTAACTTGAGGTCTAGTCTAAAAAAGCTTCGGGCTTGATATGGCAACTCGTAATCTGGTCTGGTTTGGTTAAACCCAGCACCCAAACTAGGTCATACTCAGTCTACTGGACTACGGACCGAGTTGCCAGACAATTAGTCTTTTTTAAATTTGTTTTAAGCTTTAGGAAGCTCCAGAAAAAGGTCTCTCATCTCACTTCTCGATCTCTCTCTCAGTATCATCTTTATTTATATTTTTAAAAGCAGTCGAAAGTATTTTCTGCTCATGTTTTAAAAATACGTTAGAGGAAGGGAAAAGGAAGATGGTGGGTGGCGATAAAAAGGAAGGAAGAAGAGAACCAAATTTAAATAGAGAAGCAATCGGAGGAACTTGTTTTGAAAACGTTGAAGTGTAACAGAAGCACTTTCCTAAGAATATACATAACCCACCATGCTGGAGAAGAAATCATGTGCTTGTCGTGGCTGAGCCTGAGAATATGGGATTAACCCAAGCCCGTAAAATGGAGCAGTCATCCAAGGAAAGTAAGACATTATTATATTCTTTGGGAGGAAGAAAACCTCCTGTTTTTGTACATTACCCAATATACATAAGTGAACAAATTATTTTATCATCATTTCTCCAACTTCCACATTCCATTTCATATACATAGAGAGTGAAATAATTATATTCCAAATCCAAGAGAATAATGGGAAAGTACCCTGCAGAAAGTGCCCGTGACTCATGCGAGAATTATGAACCTTCGTGCCAAAGGCTTGATGAGAAAGATCAAGTTGTTTTTACCATTGATGTTCAGGGTTTGTAATCCTCCTCCATATCAACCCGTATCTTCTCTCATTGCAACTCTTAGGTTTTTTTCCTTTTTTTTTAACAAGCTATCTATATCCAATACTACAATTATTTTGGATTTAAGTTGGGTCAAGTTTCAATTGAGAAGTTCTCCATTGTGCTTTTTTATTTTTTTTACATAACTATCTGATTATATCATATTTGAGTATTGCTAAATTCACATGAGATAATTATTCTAACATAATTTTTTCCATGACTCAAATTTGAAACTTTATCTAAGAGATGTTGAGTCTCTTATCACTTAACCCAACCATCATTAGTTGCTTTTTTTATTCTATTTATATGACTTGAATTTAAGACACTGCTTACTGGTATATTTACTTCAATCAAGAGAAAGAGAGGGAAGGAATTTTAAGGCAGGGAAAATGAGAGGAAGGGATTAATGGAACTATTTTAAAACTCTCTTTATTTGGTGGAACTAAAGGGGAGGAGATTGAAAGAATTTTAATAATCTTCTATTTGGATTGAGAGAAAAGGGTTAGGAAGCTAATAATAAATTTACTATTATATTATTATATGTTAGATTGTTTTTTAGGTTCTAAGGGTATATTTATAATATTAGATATAAATATGTTCTCTATTCTCTCGAAAAAAAGAACCCAAATTAGAGAGGGGTAAAATAAGGGATGAAAGGAGATAGGAGGGGAGGGAAAATTATGTTTTTTTTTTAAACCAAATGAGGAGAGAGAAGCACTATTCCTTCTCTCTGAAGAGGAATGAGAGAAGGGAAATTTTCCCCTAGGTCTAAATTTATTGAACCAAATAACTTCACTCAAACCAAACAAAAGATGAGACTCTTACCACTCAAGCCAATGCCATTTAGTCAAATTTTAAGGTTTTTCCCCCCTTTCTATTTGTCTTCATTTCAATCATCAATCACATTCATCCTTCAGTCTATATTTAAGAGTTATTTAATTTTTTCCATATCAAAGTACACCATTTCAAATAAAATTTATCTACTTCATTTTTTCCCTTTAATTCTCTACATCGATCTAACATATTTGAGTTGTGTTGTGTATTGAAGGTTACAAAAAGAAAGAACTTCATGTTCAAACCGAAAATGGAACGTTGATAGTAAGGGGAGAACGACGCCTGGATTCACGGAAGTCGCAACGCTTCCGTAAAACGATTGAACTTGAAAGCCATTGGAAGAAAAGAGAGGCTCGCTCTGTCATTTCTGGGGACGGCAAGCTTTCCATCATAATACCGAAGAAGAAAAAGCAACCTATTAGGTGTTTGGTGAGGAATTCCGTTTCCGCTCTGAATTCCAAGCTGAAGGAATTGGTTTCCGGATTGAAAGCACATGGGAATTCCGCTTATCAAGTTGCAGTCCTAGCTCTGTTGCTTGTTCTGATAGTTGTCACGTTGAAGTGTTCATGTAGCACGTATGAATTTTTCTTTTGTTTTTAGATTTGCAGGGTCATAAATTTAAAAAATAAATCATATGATTTATTTTTAAATTGGTTAAAATTATATATATTTATATATGATATTTATGTTTGATAATTCAATTTATTTCACATAATCAATGAAATTTTCTCCCTAATATAATATTATGACTTTAATTTTAATATGACAATAAAGATCATTCAGAAATAATATATTATTATTAAGACGGATAGTATAAACTGATATATAATATATTATAAAAATTTACCACTAATTTAATGTAACTTGCTTTTACATCAAACCTCTTTCACACATATTAGAATGATTTATAGACTAATCAACCAATAAAATCCTGACATAGTTCATAAATAACTGTCTTTTAGCTTTAAGTACATTGTCTTGAGTTTGATTCTTAACATGTGTATACAAAAAGTCTTATTGAGAAAAATAAAACCTACTTTAATAATTTCTACACCTTAAAAAAATTATTTTTTTTACTATTGATTGGAGATACCCTTTATCCAAAAAAGGAAAAAAAAACACTAATTAAACATTTGGAATATGAGATTAGACCAGATTGTGTTTTGATGTATAAAACATTGCTAACACTTTCTCATTTTAATATTCACATCCGTATGTCAACCCCTAAATAGGAATGTAAATTGCAAATGTCAATACCTTTTTCAGCATTTTGTCTAAAGATTAAGGGTCTGTTTAATTCATGTTTTCAGAACAGTTTTTTTATTTTTGAAAACAGAAAAACAAAAAAATTTATTTGATAAACATATTTTTTATAAACTATTCTGGAAAACAGAAAAATAAAAAAACAGAAAACTCAAAACATCTTTAAGGTGTTTTGTAGTTTTTATTCTCAAAACACAAGAAAAGATGGAAAATACCTACCTTATTAATGACAAACTTATAAATTTTGAATAATTCATTCAACACTTATTAGTTATAATTTTGGTTAGAATTATTCAAATAGATTTTTTTGTTTTCTTGCTTCTGAAACTTGGTCCGGATAATTTTTCAAAATTGTTTTGAAAACAATAAAACAGATAACATTGTCAAATAGGCCCTAGGTTTTGGCCGAAAAAAGGGAAATGTTAGGTCGAGCAACCTTAAACTGACCATAATATTCTTAATCCAAGTTTAAAACCATGGACTCAAAATATAAGCCAAACATTAATTATATAGGGTGATCACATTTTTTTTTGGAAGAAATTATCCAATGACTATTAAAAAATAAAAATGATAAATTCTTATAAAATTATAATGTATCCCTAAATTTTAGAATTTTCATTTGTCCCTATAAATAATTTTTTTAATTTTAATTTTGAGTTTAGTATACATTATCCTTAAGATTAGAAGTATTCATGTGTGAGTTAGGAGAAAAAAACCTATATTCTTGAGCCAACTATATTAGTTAGTTTGAATTCGGTATGTTCTCATCAACTGTTTTTTAAATTATTTTGTAAGAAATTATATAAATTAGTGTTGGTCATGCGTGTTAACCGTTAAACGGAGATAAAAGATTAATTTTTTCTTCAAATAAAAATTTAATAAACGCAATTTATTCAAATAAATGAACAAATATTAATTAAGAAATTAATGTCGAAAGAGCCGCCTTCTCAACCTGCGGGGATAGCTCAGTTGGGAGAGCGTCAGACTGAAGATCTGAAGGTCGCGTGTTCGATCCACGCTCACCGCAGTAGCTTTCATTTCATGGAAATTCCTTTTCTTCCGCTATTTGCCTCCGTCGTTTTGCGAATTCTTTTGTGGAAAACCATAACTCGATCCAATACTTCATGAAATAACAGCAGTAAGTACTCAACAAGCATCTTATGATTGAATAGCTTTTTCTTTTTCTTTTTGGGAAATATTTGTTATCATAAAAGCATGAGACTTTAATGATGGTGGAGATGATTGACTCTCTGGTGAAGCTGCCTTCCGGTGTGTGGATGTGCGCTTCTTACAAATCTCACTTTGCATATTGGAAAAGTTCTTGTTTGCAATTTTTTATACCAGAAATTATTTTGATCGGTGATTAACTTATGGTTCTTAAATTTATTTGCGCATACATTAATAATAAATAAGTAGGATTCTTATTCTGATCTTAGCATAGTCCCTACCATTTCAGTCAGAAGACTAAAATGTCAAATACAGCAGCTTTGTATTTTTTTCATTGTATGCATGCATGAGCCTGGACTATGCTCCAATGATGATCTGTTACATAACCTCCAATTTATCGTTCCAATTTCTGAAACTTCTTATTGTGTGTGTAGAGCTGAAGGGACATCTGAGGAGCTTTTGCCAGACTTCTTATTCTTTATCATTCATCGGCATATGTTTAGGAATCTCTTTTTCTCTTCCCCCCTTTCAGGCTGAAAAGAAACATATAGATAAAGAGGATCTATTTAGCTCATAATATACTTTTTGGTACATCATTTAGTTTAAGATAAATGTGTATTTGTTACTATAACTCTTGTCGCTTATAAGTATTATTCTTTGTAGAGCAGGATCGCTTCTGATTGATGCTAGGGAGGGGCTCAAGTGTCATCATCAATAATCATCACCTTGCTTGAGAAGTTTTCTGTTTCCATTTGTGTGCGGTGATGTTGAGCTGATATAACATCAATAAATGCAACTGTTGAGGTCATATTTGGTTCTTGTTCTGGATTTTATAGTTTCTACACCCCTTCTTTACCAACTTTCTCCTCCTGTCCTCTGCAGTGTCACACAGTGTTACTCCGTCTTCTTTTCTCTCTGAGTGAGTAAATTCCATAGAAAACCTCTTTGTCTGTATTAAGTCTTCTATATCATCTTTGAGGCCTCAGCAAAGACAGAACTCTGATAGTATTGATTATATTAATGGCTTACTGTTCATACAAGAGACCAAGGGATTAAATAGAGAACCTCCCTCGGTATGTAGATGACCTTTGGATAATAAAGAAATACAAAGATATTCATAAATAAAATACATGAGGCCACACCACTACCTGACAAGTTAGAGATGTGGGTAACCATTAAGACTCAGAGCACCTGCATACACACTGGCACCACCTAAGCCGTATGAGGAAAAGACAAAAAACATAATACAGATAATTAAATTACTTAAACATCATTAATCCTTACATGCAATATTCTATTTTATGGCCGACATTGTGATGATGATATCAGTATCTGCATTGCTCATGCTTTTCCGTTGAGGGTATTCATTTGTGGGACTTCTTCCAAAATCTTAACATGGGAGACTGTTAATTAAGTATAATAGTCCCACTAGGGATTACAGGGCTCGTAGTTTCTACAGTTGATTTTTCCTCCTGGCCTATGTTGAATTGGCTGCCAAAGTCATTCGATATTCCTCTGGTGGTCACCAGGCTTCCTTTCTTCTTCCGCCTTGACACAATATTTTGCCTAACTGTGTTGCAATACATTTTTATGAGTTTAGAAATGATTCCATTTTCAAGTTGCTTCTTCACTAGGGAGAGTTTCAATTTTCACGACCTTAATCATATAGTCATGGTAGTAATGATTGTTCCCTCGTCCAGGTTTCTAACATCGGACAATTTTCTTTTGAAACATTTTTATGTAACTATCCTACCTTTCATCTTCTTTTTGATACATCCCTTAGGGGGAAAATGCTTCCAGGGACTGAATTCTACTTGTGAACTAAGCTTGCGAGTTTTGGGGAGGTTTTTGAGTCACATCCTTGCCTCATCTTTCTGGATTGTATGGGACAACTTGCAGCTGTGTATTTAATAGATACTTGGGCTACGTCCATTTGTATGGTGACGTATTGGAAATGATGGACGAGATCAACCTTTCCATCATATCGTTCAAGTGTTACAGGTTTGTTTCACCTTGAAGGGTGTGCCTTTTAGATTTTGTCTTTAACCAAGGAGTTTTTGAACCTTATGAAGCTTGCATCTTTGACATGGTGGAATTGTAAGGTATGTTTACTCCTTTATCCCTGCATAACTTCTAGAGACTCTTGTTCCTTTTGTTTGGCTTTCTGTTCTTCCTTCACTCTTTCTACTTTGCACAGAAGCTCAGACTGCCATTTTATTTCTTCTAACTCAATCACCTCGTTTTGGCCAAAAATAAAAAAGCTCAATCACCTTGTAATAGGTGTTGCCTGGCCTAGAGTTTCTAAATCATTTGACCAAGCTCTTTTTAGTGTCTCTCTAAGCGTCCTCACTCTATCTTCTTCTATGAAAAACAATATATACATTCTCTTGCAGAGATTTGAGGCCAAGGTCATCTTTTTTCGAAGGTATGTAGTTCTTATTCACAGAGTCTTCATGTTTTTTTTCCCTTTCTTCCATCATTTTGGCCTTAGCTAGCATGGGAATGTACCTCTGTGATGTGAGTAGCACCTTCATTGTTGACGTATTTTTCCTCGCAATCTTGTGCGTCTTCATCTCAGCATGATCTCTTTGGCCAAAACAAAAAGATCTCAACATGATCTTTCCTTTCAGAGCTACCACATGTTTCTAGATGTCTAGCATGATTTGTTGTTGCTGAAACAATATTAAAAAGATCCTGAGGGTTTTTAACTTGTGGGTTGGTGGAGGTGCTTACCATAGCTTGGATGGAGATGTGAACCACCAGTGCTAGATTGACAGCGTTTCCTGCATGTAACAATCGGTGCTGTGCTGTTTATTTTGCTATTATTGCGTGCTGTTTTTCTTCAGGAAGAGTTGGAGTACTCCCTTCAATTTACAATATAGAGTGTAAAACCTATTTTTTTTTCCTATAATATAAGGTATAAAGACCTAAATAAACAATTTTATCTTTAATATATTTAATTGTGTGAGTTGGTTACTTCTCTTTCTTCTACACTTGTAAAGCTCGTAGGAAATTGTTTAATTTAATTATTTTAATATTCTGTCAATAAATAGGGGTAGACTTGGAATATTTTATATGTTTAAAAATATTTTTCAATTTTTTTAATAAACGTAAAAATACGTTTCACACCCTATAATATGGATAAGATGGAGTACCTTTGCTTGGTTCAAAGTCCCTTGTTAACTTGAATCAGTCTTTCATCAAATTTCATGTTAGTAAACTGAGTCCTTCGGCTGCATAGTGACAAAGATCTTTGAGCTTTTTTAATATGATCTTAGATTGTTTGGGAGTGTGACGATATTAACCATATATGACACTCATGGTAGTTATAATCTATAAGAACTAGAGTAGTCCCCACATTTGCTTGGGCATTAGTAGGCTTTAAAAAAATAATAAATAAAAGATTCGTTCTCTCATTTCTGGAGACTGGCAAGCTTTCCATTACAATCCGTAGGAAGATAAAACAACCTATTAGGTGTTTGGTGGGAAATTCCTTTTCCATTTCTGTATTCCAGCTTGAAGGAATTGAATTCCGGGTTGAAAGCACATGGGAATTAGGCTTTCAAGGTTGCAGTCCTGGCTTGCTCATTCTGCAATATTATATTTTATAGCCGACATTGTGATGATAATGTAGATTAAAAAAAAAGAAGTAGCTAATAGAAGGCTATAACAGCTTTTTTTGTTTTTAAAAAACTTTAATCATGGACAAGCAGCATAAATAAAAAGGAAGAGAGAAAAGAAGAACTTAATAGAGAAATAAAGCAAATAGAAATGAGAATCGTAGGAAAACATTAGGGAAGGAGTAAAATCACTAGAAATATCTTAAAATTAATAACAAAATCTTAATATAAATAATCAGTAAAACTCCTATTTATAAAGTTTAATTCTTAGTTATATTAAAATCTTAAAATAAAATAACTTTTTTCACATTATCTTAAATATAAACAAAAAATAAAATCTAATTTAAATAACTAAATGTGATAAATAAATAAAAATAAAATTTAAATTCTAAAAATTCAAAATAAACTAAATTAAATCTAAAAAAAATAATATAAATATTTAATAAAATATTTTTATTTAAAATCTTTATTATCCGTTACTCATCCTACAGAGACATAAATTCACAACCAAAATATATAAGGTGAATTGTAGATCAAGGCCTCCTTTGGTTAGTTCACATATCATTGAGAAAGTAGGATACTCAAAAACGAAAGAGAAGGTCGAAGGTGAAAGTCTACCTTCAATAATGGCTTGTAGGGGTGTTCACGGGCCGAGACGGGCCTAGCATCACCTCGGCCTGATGTCCGACCCGAAACACCCCCAGGCCTCAAAAATGTGCCCACAGCCCAGCCCGCCCCGGTGAAGGGCCGGGCCATATCGAGCTAGGACTGGCCAATATCGGGCCGGGTTTTGGCCCGGTATAAAAAATATTAAAAAATAAATAAAAAAATTAATTTAATTTTTTAATAAAAATATAACTAGTTTCATTTAAAATATATTCTTATAGGAAATAATATTAGGTTAAAAAGTAACATTTATCAAAATTATAAATACTCAACAATTATACATTATTTATTTTATATAATATTAAGTTATGAAATAAATTTAAAATTTTAAATAAAATTTAAAATTGGAATAATAAAATGTATCTATTATAATTATAAAATAAATTTATTACATAAGGAATATGAAGGAAAAACAATTATATGAAATTTTTTAATATTTTTAACAAATAAAGGAATATTAGAAAATTGAAAATATATATATATATACTGGGCCGGGCCGGGATGGGCATGTCGCTTGCCCGAGGCCCGGCCCGACCCAAGCATCTTTTTGACCCGGTCCTTCTCCAATTTGGAATTTTCTCTTTTTGGTCCGGCCCAGCCCGAAATGACTCGACCACTCCGGGCCCATTGAACAGCCCTAATGGCTTGTGGTGAGAGAACGAAGGAAAGACTATAAAAGACTATTTTGACTGTAACTATCTATCAAAAAATGTGGCACTACAGCCGCTTTTGGTGATGAGATGGGGAAGGAATAATGTGGGAGACTTAAATTTTAGTATTTTAAAATTTAGATTTTGGTCCTTGATCCTTTTAAAATATTAGAATTTTTAATGTCCTTTGAAGTTAATATCATTCCCTTTAGGTTCTTTTAACTTATTCTTCTCAAAACTATAATGTATTCGTGAAATCTTAAAATCATCACAATACATTATGAATTTATCACATATATACCATAATACCAATTATGAGCTTATCACATGTTTAGTATATATGATGTATTGTTTAAACCTATACATTATAATTTTCTTATATATTAAAATAATGGATAAGTTTATGATGTGTAAGTCTATTGAATAAAGGTAATTATATTTTTATTAACAAATGAAATTATTTTTAATGTTTTAATACTTTTATTAATTTCATTATCACTTGGTCAAAAACCCGCCTAACCCATGGCTCATCTTCCATGCCTGGCTATTTATAGGGTTAGACATTAGGTTAATAATAATTAAACCAACCATACTGTAATTATCTAACAATTGTTTCAGAACATCTAAAGTAAAGCCAGTGAGTAAAAATCATAACTAAAGCACATCACCATAATTTAATTACATTTATTCTAATATTAAATAATATCTTCCAGTCTGCTTCCTCTAAGTTAATCACCACCTCATTGCCTTTACCTTTATTTGACCCTAACATTGTTAGTCATTGGGTGTGAGATTTGGGGAAATCTTAGTAGTATATATATTTATTCATACAAATCATGCTCATAATCAAGTAATTATTCAAACAATCAAATAACTCATATTTCATGCATCTATAAAATTTTCAGCAGAGTTTCCTCTCAATACTAGACATCCATAGCATTTCAAAACATTTATATTGAAACAACTCATCCAACAATATCACATAACATCCATAATTAATTCACAGAAAATGCATAAAATAAATAATATATTACCTTCACCGAAAAATATTCTGATCTAAACAGCCTGCCTTCCTTTTCCTTATCTTTCACTCACACTCTCTTTCTCTCCCTTGGCTCTTTCTTTCTTTTACTCACAACCGGTGGGGTGTTGAAATGAAGAAATGGAAGGGGTATTTATAGTGTTGATGTCTTGGTCAGTAAGTGACATCAATCCATTAAATAACTTTATTCAGTGTATGCTCATCAATGTAATTCATTGTATACCTTCATTTAGTGTATGTTCATCATAATCCAATGTAACTTATTTAAACCACAATTCATTATATACTTCATTCAATGTAACTTACTTAAACCACAATTCATTATATACATTCATTTAATGTAACTTATTTAATCCACAATTCATTGTATACATTCATTTACTGTAATTTATTGAAGTCACAATTCATTGTATATCTTCACTCAGTGTATACTCATCATAATTCAATGTAACTTATTGAAATCAATATTCATTGTATACCTCCATTCAGTGTATGCTCATCAGAATTCAGTGCAACTTATTGAAACCATAATTCATTGTATATCTTTATTCAATGTATATCTTCATTCCTTATATTCTAAACATAAACCGTATTAAAAATCATATATGAAAATTTATGGATGTTACATATTCGATATCATCTTATTGATTTTTTTTAAATTATTTTGTAACACATTATATAAATTTCTTTCAAAGACAAATTGAGAATAGCCTAACACTCACATTAGTTTTTTTTAATTTGATTTCAATATATAATTAAAAGGAGGTGGAACCGCATTGTGTATTAATCAAACAGTGTGACTTCAGTCCCTTAGACTCCGTGCCCTTTTGGTTTTTCTTTTTCTATATTCTTTTTCTTTTTTTTTATTGAAATGGGTTCCATTTTTTTAACATTCATTTTTTTTTACAAGTGGGGTCCATTTTTCTCTTATTTTAGATGGGCCAACGTTCGTTCTTTTTTTTTTTCCAAATTTGATTTTTTTAATTCTAAAATTTATATTAATTTTAATTAATATCACTTGATATCAATTTTTTTGGAGATAAGGGGAGTTACTGATGAATTTTTTTAAATTTAATATATTTTAAAACTAAATAAAATGTTCCATGTGTGCTCCTGTTCATTGGCGGGGGAGGAAAATCTAGTTTGGTTAAAAGAAAGATAATTATTAACCATATTTACTAGCATCTATTTACCACTTGAGACCTTAGGTAAAAGTTTGAGTTGGAGTCTTATATAGAAAGAAAATTGTTATTGGGAGGACTTTTATATCCATGGAATTCAACCTAGTTCGATTTTGATTAATAGAGATTTAATGTGGTTTTTTATTTTTTTAACTTATTGGTATTGAAAAAAAAGGTAAGAAATCAACATATATAATTAAAAATGATTTTATTATTTTTTTGGTCCACAAAATATAATTTTATTATTAATAAATGAAAATTTTTAAACCAACGATGAAAGAATACAATAATAGCTGGGAAAAAAATCAAATGCCATTTATGCAAACCTTATTATGTGTAATTTGCGTTAATTTAAATATATTGGACGGTAATTGTTTCTTGTGGGAATGGCGCAAGTGGGAAAGCGCCAGACCGAAGATTTGAGATCACATGTTCGAACCACGCTTACCGCAAGCAAAATTTAAGGTCGCGTGTTCAAACCACGTTTATCACGATGACAATATTTTAATACCTATTTGATTTACATTTTTACAAACTAAATTATGATTTCTAATCATAATTTTTTTTTACTTTTATCTAAATAGATTTATAATAAATTTTTTTATTTTTATCTAAACTTTATTTTTGTAAACTGTGGTTATTCTAAAAATATTTTTACAGAAAGGTAATCTAAATATGCACTTAATGTTTTCTTTCTATTTTGATTTGGCCTTAGAACTTAATCGTGGCCAAAAGACGTTGTAGGAATTTGCTACTGATATGTCCATTATATATATATAAAATATTCATATTTAAACTCTAAATTATATCTAAATATGTTTATATTGGTATATTTTAACATGATTTGATATATTTTTGTGTTTCATGACGTTATAGGTTCACTTATAAGTATTTGAAGCAAAAACGTCACAAATTGTTCATACTAAGAAGTTTCAACACCTTTCAGTATTTTGATCATAACTCTCACATATAAACTCCGATTGAGATGATTTAAAATGTGTTGGAAAGTTAAGATATAGAGCTACAACTTTCATGTTTTGAATTTTCCCAGATTCTAACTTTATCATGGTGAAAATCTAACTCAAAATATCAACACGCGCTGGTGACATTATGAAGCTGAAAGGTGCATCTGTCTGTACAAACACACTCACCTAGCACCGGGTCAAACCCATCCGGCGTTGAGTCAACGCGAATTTTCAGCTTTCCTGCCTTCTGGAACCACCCGGCGCTGTATGGGATGAATATATGGCCACCCGGCGCCGGGTCAAGCAAGAAAACCTCATAAAGACTTGTTTTTGACGTGTTTTGGTGATATTTTTGAGCTTTTAAAATTTTTCTATATAAGGAGACACAATAGAAACACAATGGGGGATTCAGAAACATACTCAGAAGTTAAAGAACACGGTTCTAAACGTATCTGAGAGCAACTAAGAGCATCTTATAGAGAGAGAAGGAGATTTGGGGAGTGTTACTGATAGATTTATTCTTCTCTAATATAACTCTATTTTCTTATTATTTTCACTATGATTTGGAATTTTAGTTATGATTTAATTTTTATTTTCATGATTAGCTAAATTTCCCAGTCAAGGGTAGGGATGTAGCCTGACTGGGATGGATTGGATTTGTTTCTCTAGTTAAGACTCTTTGATTTGTTCTTCAAATTATATTTAATTTATTTTTTTATTATATTTATCTCTTTTATTCATTCATGTTAATTTTATGCTTGATCATCATATAATCTAATTAATGGGTAAACTTGATAGACTGAGAGATGAATAGTGAACCTAGATTTAGATAGATAAATATGAATAACTAATCTAGAGATAAAATTAGAAATTCATGGTGATATATGTTGTAGTTTTCAATGTTTAATTAGAAAATTTAGTTGCGCAAGAGCGAATTAAATTTTAATTAAATAATGACTAATTGACCGAGGGGTAATTAGGACGATTTAGAAACAACAATTACTATAATTATGTAAAGTCTAACTAAGAAATGAAATTTAATTATCTCATAAGGTGAAATCATTTCTTAACACTTTTAGAACTGAATTAAAACTCAGACATTGTTTTATTTCCTAGTTTTTTTATCTTTTTAATTTTAATTATCAATTTGATTATCAATTAATTTTTTAGATTAAAACTTTGGACTATAAATTCACTACCTCCCTTGAGTTCGACCTCTGGAATACTCCAGAGATATTTTTATTACTGCGATTGACCCTATATACTTGCAGGGTTTCCCAATCAGCTACTAAATAATATTAACTTCTTACTCCCTTAGTAGTAAGTATTCAAGTCTGAAATCTTTTACTCTGTACTGGTCTTTGGTCCTTATAAAGTAGAATTTTAAGGTCCTTTGAAGTTAATATCATTCCCTTTAGAGCCTCTTTGATTTGCTTATAGGGGTCAGGTGAAGGTAGTTTTGATTCCATTATCTAATTTGACGTATTTAATTGCGTGTTACTGAGAGGATGAATGTTATATTAGGTGATCTGAATTATCTAAATTAATGTGAAGATGATGCCTTGCAAAAGACTAAGTAGAGCCCCTCACAACAAGGTGAGAGGATGGTAAATGACTTTTATATCCTTCACAATTAAGAAAAATAGACACAAAACAAACATATAAACTTTGAAAACGAAATCATTCATTCGAGCCTCAACACTTGATCTTTGAAAGCCCCTCACGAATGAGCTCGATGGTGAAGAAAAGGGAAACGCACGTGATTGCCAACATTAAAGGCAAGAGAAATAGTTGTCACCAAAGGCAAGAGAAAGTGTCATCACGGGAGGCAAGAGAAATCACCATGCATTCTGACCACTGACTCTTCCTCTGTTGCCACCAACTATGGCTCCTCCACCTTCATCGCTTGCATTTGTAGAGTTGGTGAAGGAGATCTCTTCGCAGGTTCACAAATCTAGAACCTTACCTCCAAATCTCGCCATCCTCTTGTTGCTGTCCTTGTCCTTTATCTCTGAAGCCTTCTCTCTTCCTCTTCATGGCATCTCATCTTCAACACTTTCACAAATCTCTATTTTCCCTCTTGTTCTTTTTCTTCTTTAATTTTGTGCATTTCCATATTGCTAACATGTGGAAATTTTGTGCAGCGATTTGTATATCTGTAAGGGTGGAAGAAATTTTTTGACAATTGTTGTGGTAGGAAGTGAGGTGCTGCTAATGGTGAGAAGGTCAAACACCGTTTGGCCAGTAAGGATGGAAGATGAAAGGAGGAGATTTTTTGCCCCTAATCTAGAGGCATTTTAATTCTTTCCTATTTATTTGTATTTAAATACATATAAAAAATAAGTTTATTTCCCTCATTCCCAATTACATATCAAACAAATTCACTTAAAATTCATATATAATTATCATCCCATTACATTCCTTCATATTCTTCCCATTACATCATCTAATTTTTAATAATTGAATCAAATGGACTGTTAGGTTCTTTAACTTAATTTTCTCATAATTATAATTTGTTCATAAAATATTAAAATTTTTTTATGTCAATCCATTTAGCATGCCATATATATACGGTATGATAGTCTAAGCAAATACAATGCATTATAAGATTTTCACATGTACACCATAACAACAATTATAAGCTTATCACAAGTTTGGTGCGCATGATGTATTGTTTACACCTATACATCATGATTTTCTTATACATTAAAATAGTAGATAATTTAATCACTCTTTAAAGGGTAGGATAAGGCATGATAAGATTATGATGTACAAGTAAAATACACATATATTCATTTTCAATCCTTAAACCGCTCCACAAAATTTCTCATATAGTTAAAGACAATGTTGTCAGAATCAGATCCAGCATTGAACCGGATAAGATATTGGTTTAATGTTCAATGGATCAACTATGATCTAATTGAGGTCGAACCGATGGTAATTAAAATAATATATTTAAAATAAATAATATAAGTTTAAACAAATTTTATAATTTAATTAAAGTCACAAATTAAATAATACTAAATTATCAATATATTATTCATTACAAATAAATTATTAATAAGTTTCATAATTTAATATTTAGATATAAATAAGTTAATATTAATCCATAATCACATTTTGAGTTCAAAATAATAAATTAATAATCTATTATTATATTATTTATTAAGTAAATATACAATTTTTAATAATTATATATCATAATAATGCTTATATAATATTACAATATATAAAGAAAAAATATTTTGTACTAAAATGATGCCATTTTATCTTAAAAACTAAAAAAATATTTAAAAAATATTTTAAAAAATATGGAACCGGTTCAAGATTGGTTCTACCAGTTTATGATCAGTTTTACCAGTTCTTAACCAGTTCTCACTGGTTTTGAATTTTCTTGATTCTCTTCCTTAATTGGACCGAACCAAGCATTAGTTTCCAGTTTGACCAATCGAATTGGCTAGTTTAGTCTGGTTCTAATAATACTAGTTAAAAGTGTGCATGGGTTAGGTTAAGCTTGACCATAACCCGATGCTTGACCTTGTAAACACTCAAGCGGGGTAGGTGAGTCGATGACCATACTGGTTTTCTTACTAGATAAAAAAGAAATTAATAAAAGCATTGAAACATTAAAAAAATAATTTCATTTATTAATAAAAATATAATTACCTTCATTCAATATGTATTCTTAATTTTAAATTTGAGTTCAATATCAATCTTTAAAATTAGAAATATTCACGTGTAGGTTAGAATTTTAAAAAAATATATATTATTGAGCTAGCTATGTTATTTAATTCAATATCATCTTATTGATTTTTTAAAAAATTATTTTGCAACAAATTATATAAATTTATTTCAAAAACAAATTAATGATAGTTTAACACTCACATCAAATATTCTTTTCATTTGATATTGGTAAAAAGTACGATAAATTTTAACTATAGTAACCAGTAACAGTTTACCACTTAAAATCTTAAGTAAGGATTTGAATTTGAGTTTTTTTAACAGAAAACAGCCAATTTTATTAATCAACAAAAAATAGTACAAATACTAATAGTCGAAGCCAAAAAGAGAAAACCAACCTAGATACAACCTAAAGAACCAAAAAACAAAAACAGAACAACAACAACCACAATCAATTAACCTATACCAATCTTCAAAGAAGTCTTCAATCCCTCTCAAAACTTCCATCCCTTTAACAGATACTTCCTCAAAAAACCATCTAACAAAGATGTTGCTACAGAAAGCCATCCCAAAGGACACATCTTCTTAGCACCAGAAGCTGCAAGAAAATCAGCAGCAGAATTGCCTTGGCGAACCACCAAGGAAAAAGAAACACAAGGAAGATTTTGTTTCAGAGATAAAATGTCCAACACAATGCTCTCAGACTGCCAATCATAACTTCCACCAGAAATCCTTTCCAACATCTTAAACAAAGACTCGCAATCCATCTCTACAATAATTCCAGAACCAGAAAATCTAGCACAGAGCAACAAAGCCTTCCTGATAGCTATACATTCGGTCATAAAAGTAGAACTGGAATTGACAAATAAAGACATACCTCCAAGAAATTCACCAATACTATCTCTGCATACAATGCCAATACTAGCCTGCTTTGACCAAGCAATATAGGACCCATCCACATTTATCTTCACGGTTCCATAGGGAGGACATTGCCATTTCTAGAGCCTGCAAAGGGTAACAGATTTACTGAAAGCAAGTGAATCCTTAGCTTTCCAGAAAGTAGCAACAAGATCTTCAGAGTTTCTAATCACACTCAATGCATCCACCTGTCCACCTTTGAAAAAACACTCACATCTGCTTTGACCAAGCAACCAGTGCTTTCCCATAATCATCTAAACCATGACCCCGCACAAATAAATCCTCACGCTATTCTTCAATACTTCTAATACTTTCCTTATCAACTTGCCACATCAAAGAACTACCAAACCAACAACTAGTAGTCCATTGATAAAAGAAAAGCATAAGTTCAATTGATTCCTTTTCTTCACCATACACAGGACAAATAGGATCCCTTGCCCATCTTCTTCTAAACAAAACTTCTCTAGTTGCCAATGAACCACGGACTAATTAATCTCCAGAAAAATTGATTTTTGGAGGTACTCAAAGTCCCAAATACCCTGCCATAAACTAGAAACCACATGATAGGATCTACTAGGATCCTGTATCAGATTGAGTTCAAGTTTTATATATAGAAAAATTTGTCATTTGGGAAGTATTTTTTTGGTTAACAGAGAAAGAAGTCAGAGACTACACGAAATTAAAATAGTGGGGACATACTCCCAGCAACATCATATGGAACAAGGTCCCTAATAAACTAAGGAACCACATAAAAAAAGGTAAACTCCCACATTGAGTTAGCTCCTAATTTAGCAAGCTTATCCGCTGGTTGATTAGCTTTTACATGCATCCATATGATTCAACTGGCTTGATTTCGAGTAATAGAGGTTTAATGTGGCTTTTTTTTTTTTTGGAAAACTGATTGGTATAAGAACTCCAACATATATAAAAATGTAATTTTATTATTTTTCTTGGCCACAAAATATAGTTTTATTATTAATAAAAGATATTTTTTAAACCAACGATGAAATATTAAGATAGTAGCTGGGAAAAATAATCAAATGCCTTTATCTTATCATTTAAACATAATATAAGAATATTATAAAAACCTCGTCAAGTTGCGGGGATAGCTCAGTTGGGAGAGCGTCAGACTGAAGATCTGAAGGTCGCGTGTTCGATCCACGCTCACCGCAATATTCTGTTTTTTTGGTTCTTTTTCTGTTTGGGGTTTATGTATTTGCATCCCCGTCGTTTTGACCATTATTTTGTGGAAAACCCTAATTCCATCCAATTTCAAACCCTGACTCGATCCAATACGCAACATTCTATTAATTTCGTTCTCTTTGGGGGTTTACAAATTCGCATCTCCGTCGTTTTGCCAATTCTTTTGCGGAAAACCCTAATTCCATCCAATTTCAAACCCTAACTCGATCCAATACGCAACATTCGATTAATTTCGTTCTCTTTTGGGGTTTACAAATTCGCATCTCCGTCGTTTTGCCAATTCTTTTGCGGAAAACCCTAATTCCATCCAATTTCAAACCCTAACTCGATCCAATACGCAACATTCGATTAATTTCGTTCTCTTTTGGGGTTTACATATTCGCATCTCCGTCGTTTTGCCAATTCTTTTGCGGAAAACCCTAATTCCATCCAATTTCAAACCCTAACTCGATCCAATACTTCATGAAATGACATCGCATACTTTAAACGCACTCTCAATCGCGGCCAAAAGATTCCGCTGGAATTCGCTGCTATGTAATATTAACTTCTTACTCTCTCAGCAGTAAGTATTCATGTCTGAAATCTTTCACTCTGTACTGGATAGCTGTTTTTTTTATTGGTTGAAATATTTGTTATAATAAACGCATGTGACTTTAATGATGGTGGAAATTACTGACTCTATGGTGAAGTTGCTTTCCAGTATGCGGATGTGCGCTTCTTATAAATTTCACTTGGCATATTGAATTTTTTTGGGGCATTATTTTAATACCAGAAATTATTTTGACTGGTGATTTACTTTTAGTTCTCAAATTTATTTGTGCATACATTAATAATTAGTAGGACTGATATTCTGCTCTTGACAATTTTCATAGCCTAGTAGTCCATATCATTTCTGTCACCTGGCTAAAATGTCAGATGCAACAACTTTGTAGTTTTTCAAGTAACTGCATGAGCGACTAGTGCTCCAATGATGATCTTTTGTGAAACTTCCAATTATATCGTTCCAATTTCTGAAACTTCTTATTATGTGTGGAGCTGAAGGGACATCTGAGGAGCTTTTGCTGGTCTTCTTTTTCATTATCCATTCATCTGCATATGTTTAGGAATCTCTTTCTCTCTGATCCCATCTCAGGCTGAAAAGAAACATATAAATGAGGAGGATGTATTTAATTCACAATATACTTTCTTTTGGTACATCATTTAGTTTAAGATGGATGTGTATTTGTTACTATAACTCTTGTCATTTATAAGTATTCTTCTTTATAGAACAGATCACTCCTGATTGATGCTAGGTAGGGGCTCAAGTGCTATCATCAATAATCATCACCTTGCTTGAGAAGTTCCTATGTCCATTTGTGTGCGGTGATGTTGAGCTGATATAATAACATCAATAAATCTAACTGTTCTGGTCATTGTTTTTTTTTTTTTGGGTAACACTGTTGTGGCCATATTTGGTTCCTTTACCTCCTTGACCAGCTTCCTCCTCTTGTCCTCTGCAGTGTCCCGCAAAATATTACTTCCTCTTCTGTTGTCTTTTTGAATGTATAAATTCTATAGAAAACCTCTCTGTCTATCTGTATTAAGTCTTCTATATCATCTTTGAGGCCTCTGCAATATTCTGTTTTATGGCTGACATCGTAACTATAATGTCAGTATCTGCATTGCTCGTGATTTTCCCTTGAGGTATTCATCAGTGGGACTTCTTGCAAAATCTTTCTTTCTCTGCATCAAAACTTCAACTAGGGAGACTGAAATAAGTATAGTAGTTCCACCAGGGATCACACGGCTCTTAGTTTCTTAAGTTGATTTTTCCTCCTAGCCTATGTTGAATTGGCTGCCAAAGTCATTTGATATTCCTCTTGTGGTCACTAGACTTCCTTTCTTCTTCTGCCTTAACACAATTTTTTGCCTAGTGTTGCAATACTTTTTTGTTTGTTTAGAAATGGTTTCAAGTTGCTTTTTCACTTGGGAGGGTTTCAATTTTGACGACCTTAATCTTATGGTCATGATAGTGATGATTGTTCCTCAGTCCAGGTTTCTAACAATGTACAATCTGTTGATTTTTTTTTTTGGGTAACTATCCTGACTTTCATCTTCTTTTTGATACATCCCTTAGAGAGAAAATGCTTGTGGTGACTGAATTCCACTTGCGAACTAAGCTTGCAGGTGAGTTTCTGGAAGGTTTTTAAGTCACATCCTTGCCCCATCTTTGAGGGTTGTATGTGACAACTTGCACTTGTACTTAGTAGATACTCGGGCTAGGTCCACATGTATTGAGAAGTTTTGGAAATGATGGGCGAGATCAACCTTTCCATCATATTGTTCAAGTGTGAGAGGTTTTTTTCTCCTTGAAGGGTGTGCCTTCTAGATTTCATCTGCAAACAAAGCGTTTTTAAACCCTATGAAGCTTGCATCTTTGTAATGGTCAAATTGTAAGGTATGTTTGCTCCCTTATCCAGCATAACTTCTAGAGGTTCTTGTTCCTCTTTATGGGCTCACTGCTTTTCCTTCACTCTTTGTACTTTGCACAAAAGTTCATTCTACCTTTTTATTTCTTTTATAAAATTGATCACCTTGTGATAGGTGTTGCCTGTCCTGGAGTGTCTAAATCATTTAACAGAGCTGTTTTTAGTGTCTCTCTAAGCTTCTTCACTCTATCTTCTTCCATGTAAAACAATATACACACTCTCTTATAGAGATTTGAGGCCAAGGTTTTTTTTTTTTTAAGGTATGTAATTTTTATTCAGAGAGTCTTCATGTTTTTCCTTTTCTTCTGTCTTTTTTGGACTTAGCTCAAATGTTCCTCTGACATCTGAGTATCACCTTCATTGTTGACGGATTTTTCCTTGCAAACTTGTGCATCTTCATCTCAGCATGATCTTTCCTACAGAGCTATCATATGTTTCTAGACGTCTAGCATGATTTGCTGTTGCTGAAAGAATATTTGAAAGATCCTGAGGTTTTTAACTTGTGGTTAGATGGAGGTGCTTACCACTGGTGCTAGATTGACAGCTTTTTCTGCATGTAACAGTTGATGTTGTGCTTTATGCCCTTAAGAATGAACTGCGCTGTGTGTTATGGCCCTGTATTATGCTGCTTCGATTGTTGTTCTGGTTACCAAAATGGTTTTTATATATCGTCCGAACTATGATCCTTGAATTACCAATGGAGTGATCCTTCCTGGTACAGTGCGCTAAATGTTAAGGACAAAGAATAACTGTAGATAAAGAGAGAATGCTGAGAAAGAGAAAGATGATATTTTATTGCTTAGTGACTATAAAATATTGATAGCATGACTATAACATGAGCTATATTAGTATGTTGTCATGGAGCTTATGAGATGGATGACCTGTACAACTTTGTAACTCTTGTTGAGCTTTTAACATTTGCATTGCATGGTTTTCCTTCTCTTGATTGATGCTCTTGAGAGAGATGACATGATTATGACTTCTGATCAAGTGGATGTGTTGACTTTGGGAATAGTTGAAGGAGTTTTGCTTGGTTCAGTGTCCCTTGTCAACTTTAATCAATCTTTGATCAAATTTCCGCGTTAGTGAATTATGAATCTTACGGCCGCTTAGCAACAAAGATCTTTGAGCTTTTTTAATATGGTCTTTGATTGTTTTGGAGTGTGACGATATTGACCATATAAGACCCTCATAAGTCATAACAGTTATAACCAATATATATATATATATATATATATAATTTTAGAAAACTGTCATGTTCACAGTGTGGTTTTTCTCGTAGAGATTTGCTTTGGATTTCATGCAAATCATGGAATCTGTCTAGTGTAGTCACATTTGCATGGGCACTTGTGGGCATAACAAAAAATTGGCATGGGAGCTTGCGCTGAGACCATTGCCAAAGCAAAGCCGATGAAGAAGGAATTTGAGTTCTTTCAATTATCCAATTATTAAGTGAAGGGGCTAAAACCTAGAGTGGGATTTGTATGGGGCCCATACTATTATTGAGTGGGAAGTGGGGCTTGCTTCTATTTGTATCTTAACAAATAGGGATTCGAATCCCATGAAGAAAACTAGTTCTTGCAAAATTTTTAATACATATTGATAATAAAAATATAAGTTATTTCTCACAAGAAAATAGTAAAATAAATTGTAAATTATTTATTTATAAAATATAGTGTTCGTAGATTTTATTATTTATATGCTAAATAAAAACTTTTTGCGAACTTCATTGAATATTTGTTAAACTTTTTGTGAACTTTAATAGAAGGTAAAAGTATGCTCCTAGTTTTTTTTTTTTTAATTTTACATTATGTTTCAATTTGATCGTTTAATTTTATTAATTTTTTATTTTTTAATTTTGAAAATATATTAAAAAGTTTTCTTTCCGTTAACCCTCTTACTTATTAAAAAATGCTTATATGAAATAAAATTAATTGATATCACCATATAAATTATGTAGATATATATATATATTAATATCCGATATGATGAGAGATGCAACAATTTTTAAAATTCTGATGTATGAGCAAGGATATATTCATATATGTACACATATATAATTATTTATATATAAATAAATCCACTAATTCAAAAACTGTGAGAATTAAATATTATAAAAATTAGTGTATTTATTAAAATAAATCACATATATGAATAAAATATCTATAACAACTTATAAACCAAATTTTTATTGTTTCATCTTAATAGATAAACATCAGTTGATTAAAAAAAAAAATACAAAACTATCACATTTATGTAAATATACATGAAACTCCTTTTTTTTTTTTTGCTTCATTTTAAAAACATAAAATGATCTTATTATTTTATTGTTAAAATTTGAAGTAATGCGAATGAATGCAAAATAGTATAGATAGTGTATATTGTGTATCTAATATAAGTATGTTTATGCTTTTAAAATATAACAAAACAAATAAAAATAATAATTTTTCTTTTTTCACTCTTGAATTCTTGTGCTATGAAAATCCAAGTATAATATTTAGATTTGTGGACTAAGGGAAAATTTTCTATAATATCATGTTTGGGTTTTTTAAACTAAAAAAAATATGGGGGTTGAAAAAGTAATAATAGTTTTTTGAACTCATGGATTCTTCAATTAAAAAAAATTCAGATTTAAAATTAACTAGGTTTGATACTTTAAGAATTTTTTCGTGCCCTAGCATATATATATATATATATATATAGGCATTTAAGTTTCCAGACTATTTTAGTTTTGATGAATCTTTGTGACTCAATTTTAAAGTCGGTAAGACAACTCGAGCCAGTATGGGTTAGCCCGTCATCCCATTTTTTTTTTCTTTTTTTTTGTTTTCTATTAAAAAATTGGGAGAAAATTTTCTGAAATTTATCCATAGTTTAATTTTTTTAATATTATCATTGATGATAATAATGATTTGAATTTAAATAAACAATATTCAAACATTATCTTTTGGACCTTAATGAATGTTTGAATTATAAAGTTTAATCATTATTTTTAGACTTTAGTTTTGATTTGTGAATTGATAATAATAATTAGAGTTGTATAAATTTTAATTTAATTATATAATAAAGTTTAAATGACATTTCATATGTTTAGCAAATCAAAAAATTGATTTTCATGTGAAAAATTTTAAAATTAGAAATAAAAGATATAAGGCCATTGAGGATGTGCTGGAGCTCAAAAAATGAACCTTTCAGGCTTGGCATGTAACGTGCTAGCCTATATGAGGCGAATTAGTTTGATTTTTCATCCCTATTTAACTCACCTAAACATAAATGGATATTTCTAAATAAAAAAATGTGGATAAAAAAAAAAGAAAAATTGTTAATTTTTTTAATCTGTTTTGTTGGCATGATAAAGTGGCTAGAAATAGAATAATTATAGTTAAGTTATTTTAATTCCATATAAGTATTTTTTGTCAATCAATTTAAAGGTGTTAAATGAGTAGAAATTTTTTATTATATTCTTAAAGTTGATGATTCAAAAGAAATTTAATAAAATTAACAGACAAAATTAAAATTTCATATGAAATTAAAGAATTAAACGTATATTTTTATTTTATTTAAAAATTTAATTATTTTAACATTAAAATCACACTTTTAACTATCATACGTTGTTTAGAAAATAAAATGTGATTATTTTCTAAAAAATGTTATTAGTTAGATTATTTAAACTATTACACAAAAAAATATGATCTTCAAATACTTTATCAATCAAAAGTAATCATATTATTTAATAATTCAAATTGATTAATTTAAATTAATTATAAATTTCCAAATACCAATAAAAGTATAAACGTTCTAGTCTGAAAAAAGCTAAATTCACTAGATAAACGAAATTAAAAACTATAATGAGTATACTGTATGATGCTTGAATCGCAATGTAAATTTTATAATATATATTAAAATATTAAATTTTTCCTAAAAAATATGTTGGGTCTTTTCATTCTTTCTTCCTTTTTTTTTTTTAACTGACGGCGGTTGATCTCCTAAATAAGCTAACGAAGCAGCTGAAAAACAAGCAGCCCTCCCCGATTAAATTCAACCCTGAAACGCCTTTCTACCCTAATCAGTAATCACCACCCAAAACCTTGCCTTCTTGCCGATCAAGTTTCTCGCCGGCACCGTCTTCAGGTATGCCCCTTCTTCTTTCCCTCTAATATTCTTTTTCATGGTTTTGTCACAAACGGCCGGTGCTGCGGCGGAGTATGTTGTGGTGGCGTTAGTAGTGCGAGACTTATTTGGCGTGGTGACCATTTGGGCTATTGCCAAATTCGAGAATCCTTGGAGTTGTGCTTAAAGTTGTTTGATTTCTGAAAAGAAATGGTTTCGTTTGTATTGGTTGTCTTGCGAACTCGGGTCTTCACTAACGACAGTTCCCTTGTCCTGACCTTCGACACTGGTGCCTGCTGCTTCTTCCTGCTGGCGCCAGCCTCTTGTTCTCCCTGTATTTGAACTCTTATCCATAAGTGAGTAAATTACAGAGAGGGAGCGATTTCTTAATATATGCGGCTTTTCTTGTTAGTTGATTGATTGATTAAATTCACCCTAGCAGTGCTTCTCAGTAATTTCGTCCCTGTAATAATATGTGCCACTATATGAGGCGGTTGCTTACTGCAATTAAGTTTCCCAGCGCAATTCTTAAATTGTGATGAATCTTTTAATTTTTTTTAGAGGTACTGGAAGGTTGGTTTACTGACTTGTGGGATTAAATAATCTTTACATTATGGTAACAAAAGATAGTACCAACTTTTTTATGGACCTTCTTGCATATTTTGTAAAAGACTACTGCTAGGAAGCCAGAAGATCACTACATTACCTATCTGTCTTGACATTACAGAATCTCATGATTGTAACAATCTCTTAGAAGTGAATTTATACAGTGGCATGCACAAGAAGGAAAGAATGATAAATAAAAATAAATATTTCGTGTTTTTGAATCTGTTACTGTAGACATGGTCTGTTATACCTGTATTGCTTCTTCTTCTTCTTCTTCATCTCCCTCCCTTCAGCCCTCTCTCCATTTGTGAATTGTTGAGGAGGTAGTGTTGGTAGAACTCCATTATGTAGTATCCTTTTTTAATTCATTGCTTCTGTTATTTGACTATCTTTTTTTCATGCTGACTCATGCAGTTGACTTACAATATTCTGTTATCTTCTTCTATTGGCGAAGTGACAATTAAATGGAGGACTGGGGTAATGATTCTGCATCATATTCTTTTTTTTTTTTGTCTTATTCTGTTGTGTATGTTCTTCAATTTTCTTCTCTTTAATGATCTTTTTTTTGAAGTTCAATTGGGATTATGAAGGAACAGTGCATTTGTGTTAGTCTTTTTGTCTTTGTTCTGTTTTGCGTGCTCAAGACACTATGTTTAATATTTTCCTCTCTTTTCCAGCATATTGTCTTTCATTCTGACTTTACAGTACTTATAAGAGTTAGGGTATTGATATCTAGTAACTACTATTCTGTGAAATTAGTAAAGTGGCCATATTTACTCTTGATATATTTTAAACTCATTCTGTTTCATCTGTTGGGTTCTGCATTGATGCTATTTTGATGAAGTCCTGTGTGTTTGTTCTAGAGGATGAGCAAATTCCACCTCTTAATTTGAAAGAGCAACCTAAAAGTAAATGGGATGATGAAGACGTGGATGAAAGTGATGTCAAGGAATCATGGGAGGATGAAGATGAACCTGCTCCGGTAGGATCAATTTACAAAATGATGCTATTGTGGAAGTGGCATAGTGGGTCCTTTTCCCCCCCATATTCATGTACTGGCTAATTAGTATGCTTCCTAACTATTATGATGCCAGTACTATCATTATTTTGTTTTGGAATTGCAGAAACGACCATTTTTTTTAATGTGCTATTTTATACACTTATTTCTGTAGCTATTAATAACTACAAAAGCTAAAATTCTAATAGTGCCTTGGGCAAGTAATTCCATGTGATCTCAATTTTTGCAATAAACCTGCTTAAACTCTGATATCATGACAAGCAGCTTCCATCCTTTAAGATAAAAGAAAGAAAGGTGATATTTTGGATTTGATGTAACAACTGTATGTCTGGGTAAAAATTTTCCCTCATATTTTTATGCATGAAAATTTATAAAGTGTTAATAAAACGGACTATTTGCACAAATGTTTGAGCAGGTCAAGTGCATGGAGCACTTTCTTATGGGTTAAGGTTTAAGTGGATTATTTGCAATCTGCCACATGGGTTCTCTATTTTTAGGACAAAAGGGGAAGTGATCTAGGTTGTAATATTATTTAACAGTGTCAGTAGAGTAAATCATATGCCTTTGTTAATGAATCTTCATGATGCACTGCTTACTATTTGTTTCTGATTTTTATCCTCAGTCACTAATTGTCAGTTTTTTTCTTGCTTTGCTTAATTGTGTCAGGCACCTGCGCCGCCTGCAGTGAAACCTACTGAAAAGGCTCCTAAAAAATCTTCTGAAAAAGCTACTGAAAAGAAGGGGAAGAAAGTTGAACCAGAAAAGGAAGAACCATTGGATCCTGTGGCTGAAAAACTTCGTCAACAAAGGTATATTCTGGATTCCATTAATTATTTGTACTTGTGCTCTACTTAGGGAACAAATAGTGTAGATCATTAATCATTATATATATATATATATTGGTGCATGACATTGATAGTAATCTGATGTATATATGTGCACTTGTAGAAGTATATAATAGTTGGTGCTGATTAATTAATACCAATTTCAGCGCTCTGGATCATCTTGTTATCTTGTTTTCAGTATTTTCTTTTGAATGAAATAGTGTCTTAATACTTATTTTGTGTTGATTTGGTACAATGTCCTCTTCCTGAAAGCTTTCTTTGACTTGGGATTGACATTCAAGCCTTTGCCCTTCAGTATAATGTTTTGTTAGGCTTGCATTTACTAGCTATGATACTTATATGACAAAGATCTGGGGTAACTTTTTTTTTGTAATTTTTTTCCCTTTTTGCTTTTGGTTGATGCAAGTTTGTGTATAACGCAAGTGAGATAAGCTCATGATCAAATTCCTAATGAGTGTCGGTTTTTATTGTGAACTTGCTCTTAGGATTGGTAGGCTTGATACTGACTTCATTCTGATTGGTATCTTGTATTCTAAAGCTTATAATGCCCCCCTTCTCTCTCTCACACCCCCCCCTCCTCACATTTGATGTTGAGTTATGACATTCATTAAAGACAACTAAATTATGAATTCTCTTTGTAGCGTCTGTATGTGATTATAATAATTTAAATTAAAAAGTTGTCGAATTTCTTATTGATGTCTCTGGCTGCTTACAATTTAATTTATTCTCTCCATCACAGAGTGGTTGAAGAAGCAGATTTCAAATCCACCAAAGAACTGTTTGGCAGTAAAAATGATGAAAAGAACCTTGATAATTTTATTCCCAAATCTGAGAGTGATTTCTTGGAATATGCAGAGCTTATCTCACACAAGATTCGTCCTTTTGAGGTGAACAAGACATTCCTTCTTTCCTCGTTAATTGTTTACTGGGAGGGCATCCTGATTTTATTTATTCATTGAATGCAGAAAAGTTACCATTACATGAATTTACTGAAGACAGTGATGAGATTATCCATGACCTCTTTAAAAGGATCAGATGCAAAAGAGATTGCATCATCTATCACCGCCATTGCAAATGAGAAGATAAAAGCAGAAAAAGAAGCAAATGCTGGTAAAAAGAAGACAGGTAAGGGCATTTTGGATTGATTTCTCCTATATATATATATATGATATATATGATTGTTATATTTATCTTCTCTTTTTCTTAAAAAGAAAAAAAATCTCATTGCTGTGTTTTGAACTGTGTTTGCAGGAGCCAAGAAAAAGCAGCTCCATCTTGACAGACCTGATGAGGATTTGGTTTCTGAACCAGATAGTGCTCTGGATGATTATGATGATTTCATGTGAAAGTTTTGATTCAGTCCCATTCAGATTCAGTTATGGGATCCTCACTGTTAAAACTTTGGAAGTTGGGACAAGACCCTTCGGCATACCCTGGTCAAAAAAGAAAAAAAAATGATGAGTGCTATAGTTGAATAATATCTCTTCTATGTATCATCAGTTTTGTTAGTGTTACTTGGTAATTTGTTGGCTGCTATACTTGATGGTAAATTCTCACTTGATAAACATGGCAACTTCTAAACCTCTTTGAGCACATTCATTTTTCTTGGATTGTAACAATTAAATTGTCTGTTAGTCTGTTGTAAATTTCCTACCACATCAATAACCATCGATTGTTTAAAATAATACAGTGGCCACTATGAATGCCAAATGATGAAATTATTTAGTTGGTTTATTATTTTAAAAAAAGTTATTAGGTCTCTTTATTTTTAAACTCTCAAGATCAGAGTGTAAAGTTAATTTTTGAAAGTGGTGGCCAAAAAAATGATAGTTAAGTTTTGAAATTAAATGAGTTGTGAATAAGTTCTCCTTGTCAAACAGTTAAGGATGCGTAATGTAGCAGCCAAAAATGAAGTTATTATTCCTGGGATTAAACTTTACACGTTATTCTTTTTTTTTTTTAGGGTAAAATAACAACACTAAAACTCTTTAGTTACAAAAGGATTAGTGAAGATTGCAACTTAGGGCAAATTTGTAGATATTGCTTCCATTTACGGCATCTCTTGAACTTATTCTTTCAAAACTAGGAATAATAATAAATAGATCACACCGACATTGGCACCTGGCCTTTTGAGAAATGATGGAGCTGTGCAGTTTTCAACTGATTCTTTTTTTTTTTTTTTGCACACCTCAGCTTTCATTTCAACTGATTAAGATAACATGCATGTAAATATTAATTAAATTATTAATTAATAATTTTTTGGCCAGATTAATTAATAATGTGATTTATAATAAATCATATTAACATTTTGTGAGAGTTAATTGAATTATATTTGATGTTCTTAATGTTTCAAATATATCAAGGTAATATTATTCTCTATGCTTAAATTGTTACTTATTTTAATATTATAATAAAGATAAAAATTTTTATTTTTAAAAAGAATATTCATTACGTATAAAACTAGTTTTATTAAGAGAGAATAAATTATAAAGAAATTTTTTGCAAAACATATTAAAAGTATAGGGTCGAAGTACAACTTAGCTAAAACTCGGGGATATTTGAGGTAATTTTTCTACTATTTATTTTGGCATATCCTTTTGTTTATTTTCATAAAAAAACAAGAAAGAGTATCATAAAAATGTACTTTTTAGTTAAAACGTTAACCGAGTGTAGTGTAGTCCACTAATTGCCGGATTTTGCCTGCCGCAGGTAATATATTATTTGGAAATTCTGATTGTCAGCTTTGTCGTTTCCTTTTGGCTTTGTAAAGCTGAAATTTGGAATACTTTGACAACCAAGTTGAAGTGTAAACGTGAGCCATAGAGGAAGCCATGATTTGTTTCTTGGGGAGATATGTCCAAATGTTTGTTGGAGGTCCGGCCAAACGGATGGCCGTGTTTCGCTCATATAATCCCTTCTCTCTCGCCTCCATTCCCAACCGTTTCCTCTGCTTTTCCTACGGTTCTCCTTTCAATTTGTTGAGCCTCTCTCTCTCTCTCGCCCCCAGATTACATTCTTCTTCCTTTTCATTCCTATCCTTTTGCTTTCGTCTTCTCCTTCGCTGCGGGGTTCTGTGTTTCGCAGAAGCAGTGAAGGATTGCCAAGCATGAACCACAAGGCCTCCGTCTCTAAGGAACTCAATGACAAGTTCATCAAGGTTCCGTTTCTTTCTTCCCCCTTTTTATCGTTACCGCTGAAACTTTTTAATTTTCATTTAGGAGGCTTTTGAACACCTGAACTGGTGTTTAGGTTTTGTTTAGGATCAAAGCCTATCACAGCATTCTGATGGGTTTGATGTATCTGTGTAGTAATTGTCTGCACATAATGAAACAGTGTATTCCTTCGGATTATAGGTCTTGTAAAGACAGAGATATCCGTTATCAAAGTATTGACGGATAACGAAATTTCCTGTTATATATCTGGTGCTTCCGTGTGAAATTGTGTTTAGTTTGGAGCTGTGGGAGTTAAACTTGTTGTGCACTTGCTCTGATTACACACACACACATATATGTTTATAATCACTCAGCAGCTAACATGGGAGAAAAAGAAAAAAGGAAGAAAAGAGGGCTACATATTCTTAGGTGATTCGGGTCATACTGGCAGGGATGATAAACTCTATTCAGTACATTGTATTATCCTATGGTCATCTGAAGAAGTGTATTACATATCTTCTTAACTTTTTATTACTTTATTTCATGCTAGGAGCAGTAGTAATGAGCTTGTTAGTTAAACTTAAAGATAGTATCCAAGGAAATGCAGGGTGACGAAGAAGCAAAGAGTTGAATTTACTTTGCTAGTTCATCTGACTTTGATAATTTGTCTTACTTTTCTTGATTCAAGGGTATCAAGAATGGGGTAATTTTTCCAAAACTGATATTAAGATCAACTTTGCATCGGATGCCTTGTTCTTTTTCTTTTACTTTGAATAGATGAAGTTTTTATTGGATTTTAAAATATTGGAAACTTGGGATCATTTTATATATCTTATATGTAAAGACACTTTATTTAACAGAATATTAATTGTTTGAATAGAACAGTTTGTTTTTCATTAAAAGTATGATTATCTTTCTAGTGTAGATGGCTTTAAGTTAGAAATTTGTGGAGTCTTACATAATCGTAATGCTGGTGGAAAGCATTTAAGACGTTGGTTAGATCATGGAATGTATGTTAGGTTGGTATTGGTTAGGCGTCAACATGACCGCATTTTCATTGTATTTTTACGTACTTGCATTTTGATGTATCTTATTCTTGTTTCTTACACGTATGCAGATCTTAGAGGGCCTCCTTAGGCTACCTGAAAACAAAAACTGTGCTGACTGCCGAAACAAGTATGTACAATCTTCTGTTAAGGAAAATAAATCATGTTCATATTCACAGGACTCTAACTGCAATAGGTCATTTATGGTTTTTGGACATACATATTTCTAGGTTCTTGTTTGTCGTCATGGACATTGTTCGTGTCCCCATATATGTTCTGATTTCTCTTTATGAATTAGACATTTTAATTCTGTTACTCATATTTGAGAGTATGTAATAGACCTGTGTGTTTATTATAAATCTTGAACCTTCAAGGTTGCTTTAATCAGATTTTTAGTTCTAACATTTTATTCACTTTGTGGTTGTTCCCATCCGTTAATTATCTTTGAGGAGCTAATATCATGAGAAAATTTATCTGAGCAACTGGTGTTTCAATGTCGATGATTAACTTAGGATGGGAAGAATAGTACAATTCGTGGAGATGAGCTCTGTGAAGCAAATAAAGATGATCATATTTCTTGTAGGAATGATATCCAATAGAAAATTTTAGTGGAAAAGATTATTAATTTTTTAAATTTTCATTTAATATCAGATCCTTCCAAACTTTGGTCTTTAGTTTGTTTTGATATAAGCAGGAAGATATGTTCACTTGACCTTTTTTCTAGCATAATCATTGTTATTTTTTCATAAAACCAACTAGTGGGCTTCTTTACATGTGAAGTTCAATTCTGACTTTGTAACTAGGTGCAAAGTGCTTAGAACTTAATGAAGTTTATCCATGGTTTATGGAACATATATCTTCATTGTCAGGGCACCACGATGGGCAAGTGTGAATCTTGGAATTTTCATATGCATGCAATGTTCAGGAATTCACCGAAGTCTTGGAGTGCATATATCAAAGGTTTATATTGTTTATCTCTTTCCTTTATCTTGCCATGTTCTCTTTCATGTTGTGGTTTTATTAGTAAAATGCAAGATGTCCCTGATTTTTGCACCCATATGCTGTATTGAATGTCTTGACCGCAGAGATGGAATTATTCCCATCTCATAATTATGCTTTTTACCTTTCACTAAGAAGTTGCTACTTGCATTTAGTGGGTCAATCCAGTGATACAACCTGGTAAAAGTAGCAGAAATCATTTTGCAAGTGAATATTCTGTAATTATATAGTTTTTGTTGTTTTCTTAGTGAAATGGTTGTCTTTAATACTGCACTAATAGTTGACAATCTGAAGAATAATTTAAAAACAGAAAAGGAAAAGCTTTTGAATGCAATATCTGGACTTTTTGTTCCTAGAAGAGCTGTAGTACAGCCAAATACTCTGCAACTACTATTGTCTAAGGTGTCTACCAGTGCATACTATGTATACGACCATTAGAAGACTATTGTTTTTGTGCAGCATATTTCACATGTGATAGTTCTGCATAGATGTTAGAATAAGGGAGCTAGCAGCCAAATTTATTCATTTGTTTTTCCTTAGTGGGCTAGTTGCCAAAATTTAGATATGCAAGAAACTTTAAAATGGCAATTAGGCTGTTGCGTGTGCTAAACCCATAATTTATCCCTCATTGTGATGTACTTCTCGCTTATTTATGCTTTATAATCTGGCTTTAACATTTACTGGTTCCTTCTTGAGTTCATTTATGAATCCATTCTGTTGCCAGCACTTCAAAAGAAAGAAAACTTGATAGTTCTTTTTTTTTTCCCAGCCATTGTTCTTTTCATACATTTTGCCCTTTCTGTCTGCATACATATTGATTGTGGCTGTGCCTTCTGATTTTGCAACTAGGTGCGGTCAACAACTTTGGATACATGGTTGCCAGATCAAGTCTCTTTCATGCAATGTAAGAAATTATATAAACTACTTCTTGCTTTCTTATAAGTGGAATTTAAGATTAAAAAATGCATTTTTGTTATAACACTAGAAATCTGACAAATAATATTAGTATTAACATGTACAAGTGGTCAGGTCCATATGCATGTAGATCGATATTCCTCTTCTATAAGATTATGTTACAGCTGTTTAATTGATTGGTAAAACTGGTCACTCATAAAACATGTCTAATTGTTGATGATTTTGGTTTTTTTCCCCCCTTTTTCTCTTGCTACTTAGCTACAAGATTTATACATCAGCATGGTTATTCACGTAGTGGCTACTGAGCTTGTTTCTTGATTTGCATGTTTTACACAGTCATGGGTAATGAGAAGGCAAATGAGTATTGGGAGGCAGAACTGCCATCAAATTTTGACAGAAGTGGCTTCGGACTCGAGAAGTTTATTCATTCCAAGTAAACTTTTAATAGATTCTTTCACAAGATATTACTTGAAACTAGAAGATTAAATTTTCATCTACCTTTTGATTTTCTTCTGTTCTCAAATTGCTTAGGATCTTTTAGGTATGTGGAGAGAAGGTGGGCTAAAGCGGGCGGAGTAAATCCAGCTTCAAAGGCGGGTGAAATAATCTCAAATCTGAATGTGCCACCAGCTGGTGGGGCCCAGAGTGGCTTTTCAAGGACCAATAGGAGACTTTCTCTTGAGGAAAGCATTCTTACAAGCCACATGGCACAGATCCTGCCTCCAGCTACAAGACATCGTGGGGTAACTATGTTTTTTCCATAAAGTCCACTCAATCCTTGATAAAGAATGTCCTCTATGGTTTTTAACTACTCGAAAACATGTTCAATGGATGTGCCCTTTATATAATAAACCTGTAGCATGCACAATTGTCCAGCAGGTGACTTTTTGTTGTATGATGTCCATGGAAAGCCTGCGGAATAATTGTTATTTCTTGGAAGCTTTCTGTGGATTCTTTTATTTTTTGTTTTGGAAGGATTTGGTTTTGGATCTATTGGCTTTATTCTTAAGTGCCATCTAGTGAAGTTCCTCACCATCTTAGCTTTATGTTTACTACAACAGGCTATAAAAAATTCTTCTACTCATAGATATATGTCTGGTCTGTGATTTGACATGTTTTCTAGTAGCAGTTCACAACTTCGTTATTAGGATCTTTATCTTAATTTTTTACCTCCCTCTATGATATGGATAATCATTTTCTATCTACTGTGCTTTCTCAGCCAACTTTTACTTGTCTTTCAATATTTACTACATTAAAAGCAAATATACTATACTTTATTGAAGCTTTCCTTTCTAATCCAGGGTTCTTTCGACATTCAAAAGAAGAGTATCACCCCTCCTACAGTAAGGAGGCAATATCCATCACTTGATTTTGACAAGTCCCCAGTAAATAATGGCAATGCTGACTTTTTCGGTATGCTCGGCATCCACGGTGATAAGAAGGACTCTGTAACTGTGCCTCCTTCTAGCTGGACAACATTTGATTGTAAGACATTGATGCTTTTATTGTACATCATCTGTCGTATTCTCTCTTTTATTTTCTTCTTAGAGCGTCAAAAAGAGTTCCCAGAAAATTTTTGGTATTTATTATGGAGGCTGTTTATTACTTAAGCAGGTTCTTTCTTCTTTTCACCCTTACTGATCCTAGTTTAATTCATAATGAAGAAACCAAGACGATAGGATTGCACTCATATTATGCACTTCTATTTCAAGACTTTAATTCTTATCCCAAATTTTGCTTTTCTGAATTACCGAATCAATATCTGTGGTTTCAGGAAGCGTGTCACTACCGAAGTTTACCAACTGTTCAGCTAGCCCTTGGTGTAGATGTCGCCATATTATAGTTGCAGAGGGCTTTACATGAATAACAGTGTATGTTTGATTAGTACTCCCTTTTAAATCTTTATCAACCCTAATTTGATTAGTACTCCCATATTTTGACAAATCCCAATACTTATATGTGCAATCCGCTCAAATCTGACAGATATTATGGTCTTTTGGATGGGAAAATTACATTATTTTGAGCAAATTCTATTCATTTAGACTGTTGAAATAAACTAAATGATACAGATTTAGTTATTTTATGTGCTGTCTTAATATGTCAGAAAGGAATTTTACAAGATGCTGTGTTGTTGCAGGTTTGAATTTGATGACTGGGCTGTCCATCAAAATGCTCAAGGGCAAGGCTCTCTATCAGGATATGAAATAGGAAACATGTATCCATGAAGAAGCTTGATTTGCATTGTAGCTCCAAAGTGTTTTATTGTTTCACCACATAACAGAACTGCTTTATAATACATCCATGTCCTCTTGCAACAATTTAAAGAGTTTCAGGCACATCTCATGCCAATTTTTGACCCATTTTTTTAAGCTGCCCCTTTTAGTCTCTCTCATAATGTTCTCTCCGTGAGATTTACCTTGCTTATATATTTTATCCCAAATAAATAGATGAATATCAGTTATAGTAAAAAAACAAAACAGGACACATGGATGAAAATCTAATTAAAAAAAGGGACACAAGTAAAAAAAATTAATGAATAATTGAAGTCATAATTTCTATAGCCTCTTATTAGAATGGAAATGACATTTAGCTGCAAATCTAGGAAACTAATTAAGGAATTGTCACTCAAAAAAGAAAAAAGATTAAGGAATCACATTTAAACCAAAAATTAAACTTACATGAATGTGTTTAATGTGCTTGCTATGGCTTTTTTCTCCTTCTGGATAACAATGTACTACCAGAAATTAGTAGTTGCTATTATAGCTAATATAGAATAGATTTTTTCTAACTCGATATACCAAGATTTATTACAAATGGAAAAAAATTGTTATAAGAACTTCTTCCACTTATAACAGTTCAAACTTAAATTATTGATGGTATCAAATACATTCAATTGCACCGGTCCAAAAAAAAAAAGACATTCAATTGTAAAGAGAAAAAATAATAAACATCAGGATTTTTAATTGTCTAACTCATCCTCCACACCATTCGATTATGTGAACCACTAGGGGCCGTAGCCCTCATTGCACACACACCCATATTATGAAGTATGGACCACTACTTCGCCAGCGCTCCTCATAATGAGCATGGGGAGAGCCCTCATTTCACAGCGCTGTCGCACTAGGATTTTTTATTTTTTCAAATTTTTAAATTAAATTTTATAGATAAAAAGTATACTTTTCTCATATATTTGTGCATTTTTATCATGTCTTTTTTTTCTTACTATATGACTGTAGGGATTAGTTTTTATTGTATAATATTTTTCTTGAAAGAAAATTTAAAACTATATATATATATATATATGAATGTATGACTTTGAAAACTATATTTTTTATCTATAATTTTTAATTTAAAAAATTGAAAAAAAGTCCTACCACGACAACACGGTAGCAGGAGGATTGTCTCCCTTACGAATATGTGGCTATAAAAAATACAGTTTTTTGATCATAGAGTTTATCCTAACAATTTATGCATCCTACACGCAGACCAAAAAATGGCTTTACCAATTTAATTTAATAAATAAATTTTGAATCCCATCTTGAAACTTCACGGTCAAACAACTACCTTCAATTCAGTCTTATAATTGCACACAACCATTTTAACTCGGATCTAGAAATTTTGTTTATGACATTGTATGATCTTTTCGTATTCATGAAATGACCTTTTTAACCCCAATGCACCCAAAAACCTTGATACTTATCTTTATGCCCTATTCTCTCGTTATTACCTTCTACTTCGGAATTTAGATTCTTTCAAGGACCTAAAGTTCTTCTAAAAAAAAACAGTAAAATTCGCATGTCAGTTGGATCTCTTTGTTTTTTTTTTTCTTGAATACACTTTTCAGTCATCAGAAGATATTCATAATGTCAATTTTGATAGAATATCCTTTCTACTAAAAAGAATATCATTGTGACAAGAAGTATCTAATCTATAAATCTAATATCCCTCGTTGTGGCCAGAAATATCATATTCATTTTTTGAGCAATATATAACAAAAATAAATAAATAAATTATCAAAATATAACATGTTAAAAAATATTTATTACAATATAAATATCCAAAGTCTAATACCGAGTGTGCACCTCCCACTCTTATACAGAAGTGGAATTGCAGCAAATCGGCTTCTACTGTTATTTCTTTCTTTGATTTTGATAAAAGTATGTGGTAGGCATAGCCTGCCTGCCACCCAAAAACCCCCACCCTCAAACTCCGTTTCCCCTCCCCTCTTTCCACTTTGCACACGCGACCTCCCTCTATGTCATTTATAATAATTAATATAAACTATGTTATAGATATATATATCATAATTATATTTTTATAAAACATAATATAATTTATATTTTAATTAAAATATATCTCATTCATATAAAAATATATATATATATATATTTTGAATATATTTTGAAGTTATAAGTAGATTACATAAAAATATTAAATATATCTAAAAAAATTTATTTTATATGTATATATATTTTGTAATATTTATACTTATCAAAATAAATAAAATTAAAAATATACCTAATTGATAAAAGATATATTATAAATTACTTAAAATATATTACTACGTGTCTTTTAAATATTTTATGATATTAATGTAGTTATTTAAATGAAAATATAAAATTAAGTATCTCTACAATTTTAAAAGTAGGTGTGCCAAATATATGAATCTCACCCAAAGAAACATAATCTAACTTTTTGAAATAATTGTAAATTCTTTGGATCCATACAGTACAAGTCTACAAAAATTAGATTGATGGTCAACTCAATGTCTGATCATTAAGTTAGCCCGGTATATGAAGAGGGGTTTGGGCTAGCCCTTGAAAATTATTTTAAAATAATAATAATTTAATTTAATTTGTTAACAAAAATATAATTACATCCATTCAAAATAAATTTTCTTGAAAAATAATATCATAATTAAAAGTAATATTTTTTAAAATTATAAATACCCAATAATCATGTATGAAAATAAAGTTTTTTGAGATATATTTTCTGAAAAAATAATATCAGAATCAACCTGGTATGCCGAGTAAAATCAAGTTTACTAACTACCGGATTGGCTGAATGCCTCTACCTTATAGAGTATAAGTTACTTCCTTATCACTTGGATCACCCTTCATTGAAAATATATATATACATATATTAAGAAACATACTTTTAAAATTATAGAGATAATTAATTTTATATTTTTATTTAAGCAACTACATTAATTTCGTAATATATTTAAAAGACACATATTAATATATTTTAAGTAATTTATAATATATCTTTTACCAATTAGGTATGTTTTATATCTTATTTATTTTGATAAATACAAATATTACAAAAATATATATAAAATAATTTTTTTAGATATATTTAATATTTTTTATGTAATCTATTTATAACTTCAAAATATATATTTATTTTAATGAATATATAAAATATATTTTTTATATGAATGAGATATATTTTAATTAAAATATATATTATATTATTTTGTATAAAAAATAATTATGATATATATATTTATAATATAGTTTAAATATATATTAATTATTATAAATGACATAGGGGAAAAATAACAACTCAAAAGCCGATTTATAGCAATTTGACTTTTGTATAAAAGTGGAAGATCACACATAAGAAATTTGACTTTAAATATTATATTGTGGTAAATATTTTTTTATATACTACTATATTTTGGTAATTTATTTATTTTTTTGTTATATATTACTCAAAAAAACCTGTCATATCTCTATATGTTTCCATTAAGTTTCCATCTTTTTCAAGGGTAATTTGAATGCCATTTCTTGAACTCATTGCTTCAGCCAAGACCTAAATAAAACAACTTGAATGCATTAATTAATTCTGATATATATTTAATTCGATTATTGCGTGGTTCCATGCTCTCTCTCTCTCTCTCGCTATAAAATATATATATATATAAAACAGAGAACCCCATCCACATGATGGAAGTGGCAGAAACAGGGTGTACAAAGAAAGCGGTCGGTTTTGGTGGGTGGGCTGATTCCATTAGTGGTTAACAGGAAAAGGACCATTCTCCATAATTAGTGCTTAGTCTTTGGTCCTCCTTCCACCTTCCTTCTCATTCTTCTTCTCCTCCTCCTTCAATTTTTCCCACATTATTATTATTATTATTATCATTATCATGCCCCCATAACTGTTTCCTCACACAACTCCCTTTATCATGACACTCCTAACTTTCTCCCTGTCTTTGCATTCCTATTTAAATCAATCAATATGTATAATATCAAATAAATAGATGTATTATTTACAAACTATAAATAATATATATATATATATATATTTGCCAATATGAATAGTTGAACTCATTTTATTAAGTTCTGTGTAACAGATGAGAAAATATATCTAATTTCTATGAAAGGACCAAAAAAAATAGAGAAAACTAAAACAACATTTTGAAAATATTAAAAAGGGAGAAGGTGAATGTTCATATTGTAAGATTGAAGATTCCTATCTCAAGTAAGAAGGCATTTTGAAAGAGATGCAGCAAAACAATTCTTAAGATGTGAAGAAAGTATTTATCTTTAGTGTGGATTCTTCTTTTTTTAAAATCAAATTTAGACGTTTTAACTTTTTTTTTTCTTACAGTTTTAATATTTTAAATTTTAAAATAAATAAACATAAAAAATATTCTATTTTATTTATGAATTTTAAAAATAGAAATTCAAAAAGAAAATGGTTGGAATTAGATTTAAATAATTTATACAACGTTTTCACTGTGAAAAGGGCTCGTGAATCTGGTTTCTTCTAAATCAAAAGGTTCCATTTCTGGTTTCATCATGACTCAGGTGAACAAAGCTTCTACTTTTCCAGTCCCATCCCAAGTGCAACACAGAAACCAAGGATGATGATAAAGAGGATAAGTTATTTGAACACTATTGGTCACAAACACCTTTTAACAACATATTAGAAGATTTCACCAAATTAAGTTACTTGTACTTTATTTAACAAAAATACTTTAAATTAAATGAATTCATAATTTTTTTATTTTTTATTTCTCCTTATTAAAATCGTACTTCTATTTCTACATGTTGTTTGAATTATTTATATTGAAGACAATATCAATGGCATAATTTTTTTCCAAATATATAATAATCTCTCTAGATTCACCTAAAACCCCAATATAGAGATTAGAGTAAGAATTTAATTCAATCTTTTGTAATGGCATGAAAGTGGGGAACTTACTTTCCGACATTTGGGGGGTTGATAATTGAAATCTATGCTTGAAGAAACAGCAACACCTATGTCTATAGATAATGACACACACACACCCCATATCATTACGAGAGATGAGTGCCCCTTTCATCTCAGTTATTCTTTCTCCAACTCGTCAAAATTGTTGTCATAGGATTTTTTATTTAGATTAAAAAATTTATTAAATAGTATTTAACCAAAATATTATTAATTTAAATTTTTAACATGATATATTTGATATTAATAAAGATTACAATAGTAAAATAAATAATTAATGTTTCATTAAAATTTTAAGGTGATAAATATTAAAAAAAATTTTAAAATAATAATTTTTATGAGCTGGAGGGAGTGAGTATATGGATTTTGTTTATTTTATCTAAAACCCATAGTTTTATCACAAGATTGATTGAACTAATGAATAAGGCTTTGGCGATGTTGACTGGAGAACCAAGGGCCTTAAGCCAGAGATGCAGTTATGTGCAAGGTGACATTTACATGTAAACCATACACAATTGGAGCATTAAAGGGACAAGTCAGTCTAAAAGTTAATTTCAATTTAATGAATGGAGCTTTCACTTTAACACATTTGGTCTACTTACTCCTTCCCAACCTCATACTTCACCATGCACAGTTCCTAGTCCCTCTTAGTTATAAACCTCTCATGGATAACGTGGTGCATGCAGTATAGTTAGGAATAATTTATTATTATTTTTTTATATTTTTAAAAATAAAAAAGTGTATATAATTATTCTGAATTTTGTTAAAATTATACAACATTTTCTTCCATTTTTTAGAGGAGCTTTTCTATATGTTTTAGAAAAATATCGTAATTATGATGAAATTAAATCAAAATTATTTATTTTTTAAATTATAAAAATATCCATATAATTTAAAAAAATTATTAATGTTTTAAAAGGAAAATTTATTTAATTTTAGTAAAATTTAAGAGAAGTTTATTACTTTTCAACAATTTTATCTTTTAAAAAATAAAAATAATGCTTGTGGTCTTATGAAATTTAATAAAAAATATAAAATTGAAAAATAAAAACATGTATAATTTACTCTATATTTATTTTATATATGCATATATGTGAAGTTCATATTTGAAATTGTGAAAATTATATCTTGAACAAAGTATTAAAAACTGAACTGGTTATTGAACCAATCAATAAACTAGTTTAAGGTTTAACGATTTAATCATAGTTGAAACTGATAGTAATAAAAATCATACACACACATATATATTTTATATGTTATATATTATTAATAAATTTTGTAACCTAATATGAAAATTTAAATAAGTTAATATTTATACATAATTATATTTTGAATTCAAAATAATATTCTATTTTTATATTATTTATCAAGTAAATTTATCATTATTAATAATTATGTGTTATAATAATATTTATACTAATATTATATTATAGAAAAATTATTAAAAAAATAATACTATTTAATAATAAAAATATTATTTTATCTTAAAAACTAAAAAATTTTAAAAAAATAATTTGACCGGTTCTTTATCGATTCATGTCAGTTTCACCCATTTTCGGCTAGTCCTCTTTCTTGTTCATAACGAACCAAACATCGGTTCACAGTCCAACCAGTCAGTATGATTTGAATTTCAATACCCTAGTCTTTGACCACTCCAAGTAGTTAAGAATTTCATGAATAAGTAGTTTCTAAATACATGAACTATTCCTTCTATTCCTTTTTTGGCCTAAACATGAAAATTATTTTGAAAACTCAACCTAAAAGATGTATTCTCCATATTGATGAGAGAAAAATAGGGAGTAGAAAAAAATTTAGAGAAAAAACAAAATAAAATCTAGACACTGTTATTTAGGTTCCTCTTTATTTTCTCTTTTAATACTCCTTTTCTCAATTTTCCTCACATCCCAAACAAATCCTTAATATTTTGTAGTCTATTATCAATAAGCAGGAACACAACAGCTATCAACTTTTACAACCTCAAACCACTTGGCAAGTTACATTAATGCTTAACTAAATTGCACATTACAATAATTCTGCTTCCCTTACTGCCTAGGATTCAAACCACAAACATCCATAGATATAAAATATCAAACACTCCACACTAGAGCCTGAATGGCAAGTGAACCATCTGGAGGAAACATATACACATAAGATTAAGGAGAAGCCAGCTTATTTCCACTATGTCACAAGAAGAAACTTGATAAGAAAAAGAAAAAGTGCACTGTTTCTGATGCTCCTTTTTATTGTACATAGCAAGTCCTGCCAAGGATAACAAAACAAAGGTGTCAACATAGAGAAACAAGAGATCAGCTGTACTAATTCTAGATTATTCTCCACACTTACTCAAGTGATCATAGGTTGATGTTGAACAATATATATAATTAAGGTTAGGTGCATTGAATCTTACAAACTACTGATTTATTTCTCTCCAGGTGTTTGCAACCCAATACTTCAAAAATAGAAGATATCAAAGCTACCATAAAGAATAACCACATCTTTAGTTATACAAGTTAAAGTGCACACTAAACGAACAAGTACGGCATCATTTCTGAGGTCATAACTCCTTAAAAAGAGGATAAAAAAGTCAACAAACATTATATAAAATGTTTAATTTACTCATAGAACGATTCCACAAGTTAGTGACGTATTTAACTACTAGTACTAATTTGTCTTGACAATAGTGAGCTGTTCTTATTCCACATAAACTTCATATGATAATATACATAGCAGAAAGCAAAATTCCTCAGTATCCATGGCTGCTGTGGCAATGCATGCAGTGATTAGAAGTACTGAAACAGCCTACGAACTAGTCCTAAAGAATAACTAATTCAATACTGAGAAATTTCCGCAAATTAAAAGGACAAAGACTTAGCAATTCTTAGTTTTCTCGAACTGAGAATTTATACCTTAACGTGCTTGTTAAGAGTGAAGACTCATTTTGCTCAAAGTTTTTAGTGTTTGGTGAAAGTGATACTCTTAAGCACTGCGATTGACCATTTCCAGGAAACGCTGCTCAGATTCCAGCCTCTGTAGCCTCATTTGGTGGATGAACTTCTGAATAAACGCTTCGGCTCGCCGGTTCAGTTCTTCGAGACTCATGGATTTCTCCCTCCGAAGCGACACCGTGTCGTTGAAAGTTTCAGACTTTTTCAGTTCCTTCCGAGCCCAAGCCACCGGGTCGTCTTCTTCATCTTCATTGTCCCTAAATGGCTCTGCTTTCGCAATCCTCGCACCCCACGTGTCACTCTTCTTCAGCTGCGGCGTCTGTGTCTTCCCCTGCTCCTCCATGATCGCCCTCCACGTGGCGTCGAGTGTGTCATCGGCATCCGGCGACACATAGTCGTTGGCACATTTTTCCAGGGATGGGTCGACGTCGTATTTGTCACAGAACGAAGCATAGTCGTTGGCACATTTTTTCGGTGATGGGTCCGCGCCGGATTTGTCGCAGGACGAAGCAGAGTCTTCAAGTTCTGATGTTTGTTCTTCTTTGGGGTCATTGCTCTCGTTTCCTGGGTCGGACTGGTGGGTGAGGGTGGTATCTGGAACGGCATAATCAGTGATGACATCGTCGGCGGCGCAGATGGTGCTTGTGCGCTTGAGATGAGATAGTGGGGAATCTGAAAAGGGTTCAGGTTTTTTGTGGAAGTTGGAGGAAGCTGCAATGGAGATGATGATGAAGTTGACGATGATGCACACAAAGGTTGGGGAAAGGGAAAGCGAGGTTCTTGCAGAAACCCAGAGGCGAGGAAAAGTGGACAGAACGAAATCAAATGCACAAGGGATTATCGCCGCCTTCATCAAAAACAAAATGGATATAATCCCCATGGACATAAACACAAACCTCGCAGCCCCTATAGCTGCTTCCAATCTGTTTGATTTCAGTGAAGATGGGTTTCGAAAAAGATCCATCTTTGAGAAACCAGAGAAGAAAACAAGAACTAATTTTTCTGGTAAAGTCTTGGGTAGCAAGAATTTTTCGGGAAAATCAGACAAGGGAGCTGTAGAAACTGAGGGTCTGCTATCAAATTAAGTTGATGCTTGGGAGCTTAGTTTGATGATAGCAGGGGTGATATTAGGAAGGAATGTAAAAGGATAAGCAAAGAAGTGGGGCTTGGAAGAAGGCAAGAAAGTGAGGGTGAGAGTAGAGATTCACATAGACGTGGGATAGCGAGTGAGGAGAAAGGGATGAAAGGAGGGGACAGAGAAAGCAGAAGTTCAGGACAACTCTTCTTGGGTAGGCTGCGTTCGGAGCAGAGCACCACGCCAGGGAGGAGGATTTATACGAGCACCAGGGTGTATCCGTACAAATACTGTACACATGGGATGGGGAAAATGACGTATAAGGACCCTTGAAGGAAGTTAAATATGCCGAAAGTCCTAAAAATTTTTAACATATTCACAACAATCAATGTTTTTATTTGAAAATAATTGTGAAATTATCAAAATATCCCTTCCCTTCTTACCTCCTTTGTTTTGTTGGTGGCCGTGAGATTCTAATGATGTTTCCAGCGAGAGATAGTTAAATTGTGAATTTGTGCAGAGTCACTTATAAATGATAGTTACAAAACTCATTTTTCATATATTTATCATAATTAATATGATAAATTAGGTTGTGAATTTGTGTAAGATTAGTTATAAATAATGAACTTCTAAGTTATAAATCACACACTTTCACTTATAAAAAAATTGATCAATTTGTAATTATAAGAAAAATAATTATATGAAAATGAGTTTTGTGATTATTATTATATACAACTCAACTGTTTATTATTCACAAGTCACTCTCTATAAATTCACAACTCAATTGGTTCATTATTTACAAATTAACTCTGCAAAAATTTTCAATTCAATTTAGTTGATTAATTTATTATAAATATATGAGAATGGATTTTGTTATTAATATATTTAAAAAGTAACTCTACACTAATTTACCACTTGAATATACTTTATCGCTTCCCAGCTTAAAACAAATATTCTTCCAATTTAAAATATAAATACTATTTCAAAAGTTTATTTTGACCCAAAATATAAGGTTCATTTGGTAATTTTTAAGGTACTAAATGTCATTTTTTCTATTTTACTTTCATATGTATAAATTAAATATAGGAGAAATAATAGATTTTAAATATAATATATTAAATAAAGGTACTGTTAAAAAATAATATTTTTTATCAAATTTAATGAGTAAAACTATCTTTATTGATTCTTGTATAATTAGTTAAATAAGATTTATATTTTAAATTGAACGGAGTCAAAAATTATAACTTGCTAAAATCCCACCGGAGACGTAGCCGGAAGCTCACCCCAAACCCCTCTATCATGGTAAATGGAAGAAAGATGAAGGGAAGGGACATTTTGGAAATATTACATGTTTTTAACATAAGGAGGACCAAGGTCCTTTATTTTTTAATGTCCTAAGGCCTTCGTCATATTTAATACTCGTCCTCGGCATTTGTACGTCATTTTCCCCATAGTTTATTCTCCATTTTTTGGGCCTGTTTTTATTCTCCATGGATCATTTATAATATTTTAAATTGTCCCTTTATAGGAAAAAATTATGATAAGTTAACAATTACAATATTAAAAATTTTTAAAAATTATATTTTTAAAGATTAAAATTACAACTAATTTTTTCAATATTATTATTTTTAAATTATGATTTATTCTTTTATAAATTATAACAATATAATAATTAAAAGAATATTTTATATTTTCTCTTTTATAAGGTATCAATAACAATTTTACAAGGTAACATTAATATTAGAAAATTAAAAATAAAAGTGATATTTAAAAAAATAATATTTAAATTTATTTCAAAAATTATTATTCCATGTAAATTTCTATTTTAAATTTTTTCTACAGGATATCACTATTACATTTAAGGACAGCAATCTCGCGAGCCAAAACATGAAAATATTATTCACTTATTTCTTGTTATTCGTCCATGTCCCTATTTCTGGCGTTGTTCCAATGAGAATCTTCTCATATTCTTATTTCTCACATCTTAGGAATCATCAATAGTTTCATTTTTCACTATTACATCTCAATTGAATGATCAAAATTGTTTGAATCATATTTAGATTAACGAGTTAAAAATACAGAAAGGCAAAATCCAATTTTATTGTGAGTCATAGAAGTGAATCATCAATATAAAATTAATATAACCCAATACTAGTTGGGATGGATGGTAAAAAGCTCAATATCACTTAACTACATTGGGAGAGTATTTCCCACTTTTACATAATTTGAATCCAAATTAGTTGGTAGTAACATATATTTGATAATTTGATATCCAAAAACATATCATATATATTAATAATTATGTAGAAAGTTATTAAGCCAATACTATTTATAAGCTATATATAAACTAGAGCTCAAAATACGTATCAATTTTTTTTTACTTGGAATAACTACAACATACACACTCATGTATTTAAGATAGCATCACTTTATAAGTAGGACTTGATCCCACAATCTTCATACACTTAAAAAGAACCTAGTGTTATTAGACCATTGACGAATGTAATTTTTATTAATTTTGTTGATTTAATTAAAAAAACTTCGAAAAAAATTTTCGGCAATGGAGACTTAAAAATTATTTAGTTAAAAAAATTTAAAAAATAAAAAATAAAAAATGGAAATGGAGCCACTGTGCCCCGCGACACTGACACCAAGAATTGCGGAGGCGATAAGAGCCATTTTTGGCACCACTATCCTAAAGTAACAGGCGGCCACGTCCGGTGCAGGCATATAAAGCTAAATTACATTAATTTTTATTTAAATTACTCATTCAAGATTTGAGTAATTTCTATTGTGTACAGATGTGTGTGGCTATTGGATACGACATGATATAATTTATTAGACATTAGAAATTTTAAAATTTTAGGATATGAGTAGGAGAAATATACATATAAATTTATATATATACTTAACAAATTAATGTATCAAAAATAAAAAATATATAAAATAATTTGAGTTTCAAATAAGTATTTTAAAAGTAATATAAAAATATATAAAATAAAAAACCAAAAATTGAGTTTTCTTATAAGATTTAAGTGATTTTGAAATTTTTTTAAAAAGGAAAAATAAGAATACATTTATAATATGTATCCTGAAGTACGATATAAATATTATATTTAATATTTATCAAATATAGATACATCTTTTTTTTTTTAAGTATTGGTATAGTAGAGTATCACTTGAAAAAACTTGAAGGTTACAAATTAAAAATTTTTTGCAAATATTGTTTTTAAAATAATATAAGTGACTTATAACATTAATTGTTAAATAATTATAATCTAGTTCTTTGGCCAACTTAATTATAATATAGATATAATAAACGTTATATATTCAATCTACTGATATTTAAAACCATTCATTTTTCACAAAATAAGTTAATATTTTATTTCCATTTATGTGAAATGGAATTATTATTTAAATAAATGATTTTCGGTTAAGTGATTAGTTTATTTAGTAAGAAAAGAATTATTTTTAATAATAAAAATTAATGCTTACAAATATATATTATATAATTAAAACTCCAAATGTTTTACTATTTGATTATGATAGTATTAATTAAAAAAATCATATTACTAAAAATCATACGAGATTTATATTTAGAATTTTTGAGTTGATCCTCTTTTATGGCTAATATATATATTACTGTCATTTTTTTAAACCATTATAATGTGGTCTTTTTTAACTATATATTAAATATAAAAATCTTAAATATTATGACTATATAATCACATATATATTCACATGAACCAAAAATATAATAATATTTTCCAAGAAAACAAGGCTTTCATGCAATTTCTTTCAGCTTCATATATGGCGGGTGGGTACTGTTGTGTCAAGAAATTTCAAAGCTTGAAGCAAAATTTTTAGGAGTTAGTATTCTATAATCTATCAAGTTTCATATTAGTTTTTTAACCTTTCAAATTGAAAAATTAATTATTAAAATTTTATAATCAAATAATCCTAACATTATACTTTTAATAGAAAATATGGCTAATACATTCAATTTATCTTATATAGTAATATATATATATATAAAGAAATTACAAAGTCACAGTTATCTATAAGGAAACTAAGAGGAGTGTGGAGCTTCATGATATATAGTAAATGATCCGTTTGATGGATTTGATGCATGCATTTGAGTCTACACAATGATATATGTTAGGACACTTAGGAAAGGGGGAAGCTTGTGTTGCCTATATTCACTTTGTCTCTGAGGGGTCTCCACCATAGTGATGCTTCCTTCAGAATTTCTCTTTCCTATGATCTTAGGTGTAGCCTTTTCACTTTTCTGGAGTTTCACAGTAACACCTTTGTGAATTTATATATACAAGTCAAAATATAGAGTCTATCTCTTCATCAGAACATGCTTTTATGATGTAAAATCAAAATTATCCTTTTTTTTTTTGGGGTTAAAGGACCAATGATAAATTTTATCACTTGAATTCATATTTCAATAAATTTTTATTGATTTACTAATCTTAAGTGCAACAAATCTATTTGAAAATTTTCATCGTTAGCATATATATATATAATATTATTTGCGATTTCTCTTTCGGCTTTTAATTTGTGCTGCTTAATTAATCCATAACTATTAGCGGGCAGGCTATTTAGGATATCCAAACCTGCACGTCACCCATAAAAACTAGTTAACTATTGCATATTCTTAATAGGATAATTTTCCAGAGTCTAGTAAAAAATCAACTGGTGATGAGGAGTGAGCACAAATTAAGGGTAAATTTTGCGTTCAAAGGGTAATAATAAATTAAATAAAATATATAACCAATCATTGGCGTAAAGGAAGATAATCCCGAGACCCTAATTGGTTATATATATAATTCAACATAAACAATTGAACTAATTAAAAGTAACTGATGGTTAAAGAATTCATTAGAAGCTTCTATATATGTATATATATATTCCAAGCCTAGGGTTGCTAATAGAGCTATAGCTAGGAAATTATTAGACTGCCGGTAGAAAAAGGAGGATTGGTTAAGATAACGAAAACGTGAATAGCTTTGTGACATTTGTAATTTATCTGAGAATATTATATAGAAATAGAATAATAGTTTGAACAAAAGGATTAAAGTCTGTAAAGATATAGTAAAAAACTGAGTATTATTAAGGGCTTTGGGCGCCACTTACGTTTCATTTTCAATATGCACGCCAAACTACTTTAATTAATATAATCCTCCCTCATATTCTAAATATGAAACCTTTTATTTTAGTCTTAAACATAGATCTCTTTATAATATATAAAATAATATTTATTATATATTTTAAAAAAAATATCTCTATTTAACATATTACCTATAGAGAGGAAGAAATTAAATAAAAATAATTTTAAAAAAATATTATAATTTTTAAAATAACCGAGATAATTAACTAATATTTGATTAACATGATTTTATATTAATAATGGGAGGGAGTACTCTTTTACTGTACTTCCCACAAAGAAACACCAATAAAGACTACCCTAGCTATATTTGAAATTTCTAGGATTTGATATTTTGTTTACTAAATGTATATTTATATATTTGATAATTAATTACCTGTAGAGAATGTGTGCATAACACGTCCTCATGAGTAAGACTTTCGAAACTAGAAGTATTTGTAAACATAACAGATATACATATGATATGATCACTACAAGAAAATAATTATTTTGTCACAAAATTTTTTCATTGAACAAAAATTAGTGGGAAAATTTTGTTCACAATTTTCTCACACTCTCAATCTTTTTGACAGATTTTGATTTTGTGAGAACGTTTTTCACGAAACTAATATGTGAGAAATGGTTTCTCATGCTTTAAGGCAGTAAGAAAATTTTTTTTTTTTAAGTTATTTTCTGATCAATGACTGTGTGAGGAAATTTGTGAGAAACAGTTTTCTTATATATTATAGGGGAGTTTTTCTTTAAGTTATTTTCTTATCAATGACTTCGTGAGAAAATCTTGTTATTGTTGTGTGTGTATGTGTATGCGTATGTGTGTGTGTTCATAGTTTATCTAAATCAAACCAGTGATTGACCTTGTATTTTATGGATACTCTGAAAGAAGAAGAAGAAGAAGAAGCTACGTTTTTTTTATTCAGTGTGGGATATAAAATGGGAACAAAGCGTGTGCCGACCTTCTAATGAGTGGAGACATCTTGTGGCGAAAGCAAAATATCAACAAAAACAATAATAATCATAACAAGAAGAAAGGAAGGGTAAGGTGGTAGCCATGTGAGTGGACCCCATCCCATGCATATATCTCCTACTATTATTATTATTATTATAGTATATTAATATAATTACTCTTAATTTGCTTGTCCTTATACTCATAGTGCTCTCCCTTTCAACTTCAAAAAACAACCTTATCTCTGTCTCCTTCTTCACTTGCGAGCTATGGTAAGAAGTACCATCATCAACAAACAAACAAATCCACGAAGAAAATTAAACTGCCTCGTGGCAGTTGAACAGTAAAACGCCGCCTCGTGGACACCCACCACTATATATATATATAATATATATATATATATATCAGTAAATTAAACTGCCACCATCAAAATGATTGGCAAAGCTATAAATTTTTTTCCCCGATAATAACTAAATGATAAGGCATTCAATATTTTTTTTTTTACATAAGATATCGACTTTAAGTCTTATGGATTCATTAAAAAACAAAACACTTATAGTGAATTTTCTCTTATTTGAGATCTGACATAACTAGATCAAATATGACATAATTTTTTTTAAAAAAGAAAGCTATAAAGCCGTCCTGTTTTACAATATTATGACTCTCCATTAACGTCCAACCCTAGGCTCCAAGCCTACTCTCCCATTCATATATGCCAATCTGAAGGAGACTACCATTTTCGTTTCTTACAGCTTCCACCTATACTTACTGTATAAGTTATTATCATTCCAAAATCATGTCTAAAATATGTCGTCCTAATCGATTTGACCTCAATTAATTGGAATTCAATGTAACTACTAAATAATAGATGGAGAGACAGATGAAGAGATGGCCATAATTGACCAAAATATAGTCAATAAAACAATAATTTATCAAAATATAGCATAGCAGAAATTATTTACCAAAATGTAATGCTCAATGTCAATTTACATTAGTTTGTTTTATCTTTAAGGCATTTTCTTTTCTTTTTAAAGTTTGTTACACAGAATTAAGTTGAATAGCTGCAATTTTACTTTTGTATTGTTGATTTTTTTTTTAATTTTGTTAAAAGTAGGATATACAATTAAAGTGGACATAGAGTTTAATGGCTTCAAGTAAAAGGTAATTTTAGAATATTGTGAAATTTTTTTAAAAAAATAAGACAAACTAATTTTAACCACCTATTTAATTATTTGATTATCAATTAAAAGTGTTTTCTAAATAGGATTGAATAATAAGTTAATTAACGAGCCATTTAAGACTGGAAGCATCAATGCTAGCTTGATGATTGTAATTAAGTACTCCAGGTAAAGTGCACCATAAATTGTTGGAATTAGAATTGTCATTTTCCTTTCCTTCAGTCTTTCTCCTTCACATGTTTATTTATTCTTGGTTCTCAAAAAGATTGTTACTTTTTTCCATGCTTTAAATATAAATGAAAAAAACGAATGAAAGGAGGCAAAAAAATGAAAGGAAAAAAGCTAGGAGCATCATTATCGTCTTCTTCTGGCAAAACCATTATTTGCAATGTAGATAAGCTAAAACATCACCATCATAAATTAACAATACAACATGAGAAAGAAGAGAGTGGATATTTCAGTATTCCTAGTGACTATTCCATCCAACGAATCAAATAATATGCACATGATATTGTCGCTCCTGATGTCACCGCTTTGATATTCTATGTTCGCCAAATTTAATGCTTTCAGTAACACAATATATAAAATTGTCAGAGACATTGTACTTTTCGATCTATATATGGTCCTACCAAAAAAAAAAAAAACACTATATATTCGGGTCAGATGGCTACTTCGAATAATATACATGACAGCGTATCAAATACGGTAGGTACGTACTCACATTTTATACACAATCATTATAACTGGGTCAATTAGATTAATGCAGGGAATTCATATATAATATCCCCTCCTATTTTTTTTATAAGAAAATTTGAGTAATTTTTTTATTCTATTTAATAAGAAATATAGTCCTATTATCTCATACATTTACTATTTTATTTTATTTCTACCCTTCATTTAGGAGGAATGAGATAATGATTGTTTTCCATGTAAAAGGAGTTTATTAATTAAGCATGTGACCTTGAAGTAGTTAAAATATTGCAACACTACATATGGCCATTTTAAAAAAAAAATTTGAATTTGTAACATATTAATCACACTTAACTGATTTTAATTACGTGCTTTTCTCAATTTTGATGGAGTAATTATTTATTTTTTATAAAAAGATCAAAAGTAGTACCATTTAGTTTATGATTTAATTATGAAGCGTAAAACTTGATATACACTTATATAATATACATATATATATTATATAATTAAAAGATCATGGTCATTAAGGAAATTAATAGGAGTGTAGTGTGTTTAGCTTCGTGGTAATTAAGCATCCCTTTCATGCATTTGATGCATATGCTTATAAGTCTTCATCATCATATATATGATGTGCATGTGCATCTTATTCATTTTCATACATGGATAACTTAGGACAGTAGGGAAGCCTGTGTTGCCTACATTCAATTTGTGATCTCTAGCCAGGTCTCCACCACATATATAGTAATGCTAGGAATCGTCGACACCTAATAAACCCATAATATATATTCTTAATCATACTTCAAAATTTCTCTTTACTATATATTAATTAGGTGTCGCCTAGCCTCTCACTCCTTGCATATCTCTTGATCCAGTTTCACAGTAACACTTTTGGATTTATGCTATTTGTAACCATCATAGTTCAATGTCTTCGTATTGATTAGACTTCAACTTAGATAGCTATAATTAAAAGCATATATGGTCTTCAATGTCTACATGCATGTATTTATCATAATTGGATCAAACTATAGAGTCTCTCGGACACAAAGGCATCTATCTGTCTTTTCAAATATTCCTTGTAGAATTCTTTTTCCTTTTTTTTTTTTTTAGTTAAGTACCAATAATGAATTTTATCATCGTTAAATTCATTATTTCAATAAACTTTAATTGATATTCACTATACTTATCTTAAGTGCAAGAAATCTATTTAAAAAATTTCATCATAAATTAGCATGTACTATTTGCCGAGTTTTCATCTCGGTTCTTGTTGTCCTTAATCAGTCCATCAGAAATTAAATATATATAGCAGATAGATAGGTTATATATCAATATAAGATATCGAGACATGTCATATATAGGTAAAAATTAGTGAATTGTTTCATTTGCTTAATAAGATTATTACACAGAATGGAATAACAAATCATGTGGTGATGAGGACAACTGGTGAGATTAAATCTTAAAATGAAAAAAGTCTCTAACTAGTTTGATAAAAATATAAGTTTTCAAGAGAAGAGTTTTCATTATTCAAAATATAAGTCATGTTTGAATATTAAAAAATTTCCTAAATACCTCTTATTAAGTACTCCCTTTGATCCCATTAAAAAGGAAACAAATATTCCCTTTTAACGATCATTTTTATAAGAGAAAAAAAGAAAGTTAATATTGCATAAATTTCTTTTTACTAAAATTACCCTCCTTCATTAACACTATTAAGAGTCATGAGATGTATTATTAGAAGAAAGAGAGAGAGAGTGAGATTAATCAAATATGGGTAATTTTGAAAGAAATTAAAAAATTGAGACAAATTAATTTTCTTTAACTAATTTCAACTCCCTTCCTCTACTAGTAGAAAAACAATTTTTTAAGTTGATTGTGAAAATGATGTAGATCAGACCGACGTAAAAAATATATTTTATACATCGGTTGCATGAATAACTAATGTGAAAATTACTTTTTTAGTGGAAGAAAAAATTAGACATAGTTGATAAAAAAAAAAATTAGGCATAGTTTCGGAAGCCTTTTTTTTAACTTAAAGAGCGCTTTATAAACGTTTTTGAAATTTTCAAAAACGCTTGTTAATGAAATGCTTTCTGAAACTCCTTTTCTTTAAAAAAAAAACATTTCCTTCTTGTCCCTCTATTTCAACTATTCCAGCAATTTCATAATATAAAATCAATAGTGAATAAAAGCTTCTAAAATAGTAAACAACCAATAAACTAAGAGTCTAAAATCTTAAGCCTAGTACAACTTCTCATCAAGATCAACAACAATGCCAATCAAACACACAAAACTCCTTTTTCCCAAAAAAGAAAAAAGAAATTTTCATTTTTTTTCTTGTCCCTATATTTCAATTAATCATAGTTCAACTATTCAAGTATAATGTTTCAAATTTGCAAATGAGGAACAAGAAAACTTACGATATCAACAAGAATTTACCATTTCAAGGATATCAATACTACACAGAAATTCTATACAATCATTCAAAGCCGCACATATGTTTGCATATATTAGATGATGACACCATTAAGAAATTCATGCAATTTGTTTCCAATGGAAAGGTAGGTGCAGGTTATGAAAATAGAATGTTTATAGGTAATTAAAAAAAAACCTGGGGGAAGTTTGTAGGCTTTGAAAATAGGTAGGGAAGTCCATGTAATACATTGAATAAGGTTGAGCACAACCTCTTTGATGCTTGATTTGAGTCAAAGTTCTTCTTCCAATTCAATAGGCGTCCTAGCTTTCTTCTTCTCCTTAACTTGTATACCTTCCAAGTTCCAGACATACAAGCCACGCAACAAAAGGCCGCCGTGGACGAAGAAATTGCATCAAGAAGAGTTCATCCACATAGGGATTTCAGAACCTTCTGAAAACATATCACCAATATTTGAGGGAGTATGTGCTCCTCCCTTTGTGCCCTGTATTGGAGAATTTAAGAAATGAAAAATTGCATACACGCAAAAGTAAACTGCACTCAAGGCAACAAAGGGAGCATATGCAATAATTGTTCATCCACTTAAACATAGTGCATAAATTTTGTGTTGATCTACCATATTTAGTTCAACATTTTTAAAACAAGAAAACAAAAAGGTTATAGTATAGTCTCATTTACTTCTTTGTTCTCTATTATAGCATATTAATTAGTATTATGCAAGCTCAAATTGTTTTTAAAAAAAAAAACATAGCTCAAATATTCTCAACCAAATAGCACAAAATAATTGGATAAGGAATGAGATAGACTATGATAACAGACAACAATTAAGGAAGATTAAATTTCTTATTGGTGATAATTTCTAAGAGAAACAAGAAACATAGTTTGAAGAAATAAGACTTATAGAAAATGTATTTAACAGTACAATAAGAGACAAATATTACATCAATTATGTGAGCCTACCTCTTCAATAACTAAATTTACTTCACAACCAGGACAAAAACCTGAAAGAAAGGCTTCTAGATAATGCTTGATTAATGTATTACCTGTTAGCCACTAGCCTGTGAACTTAGTTGCTGCTTTTTATTTTGAGCTGATGAATCAGCTGGATGTGACTGCTTTTGCACCTCAGTAACAACTGGTTGGGAAGATAATTTTTTAGCCTAGATTGGTTGTAAGGGCATTGGAGACAATTATGAATGCACTTGTTTGGAAGGAAATGGTTGTTGCACCACAGCATTAGCAGGTTCCCAATTTTAAATATAAGGAGCAACTTGTGGGTGTGGAATTGTTGGATGATGTGGGGCCATAGGCAGATTACTCCCTCCTATGGAATCACCTAAGTTTTACAATGGCTTGCAACAACTCATTAAGCAGAAACTCATTTTCTTGTCTTGCAAATAGTACCCAAAAAAAAAAAGAATAAGAGGACTAAGATGAACAAAACCAACCAAACTGTTGGTGCTTGAGAGCATGGACCAAATGCACTCCCAGGCATATGGTTGACCTTATAGGGTGAGAGACATTAGGAATAAGTACATAAATCCATTTCCCACAAATTTTTCTCCATTAACAAATTGCTGGCATATATTCAGTAACTGAAAATATGCACTGGTAAGGATTGTAAGGCATATGCACATGAGATACTTAGTTAGTTAATCAGCAGAACAGAACCCAGTTCTAACAAAACATGAATTCAATAATACCCTTTTAGCATGCTAAGACAGATTTGTAGCCAACATGACAAGTAATTGAAGTTGCTTGAATAGAAACACCCCCATCCCAAAAAACAGGGAAAAAACAATGAGTAGTAATTTTACCAAAAAATTCATTAAAGTTCTATTTGAAAATAAAAGAAAGAGAAGCCAAAACCCATGTTCTCCAATCTTAGGCTTTTTAGGATCCACAAAATGAACAATTAATGGATGATCACAACCCCTAATTGTTTAAGAGGATTTAATGGGCCTTCATAAGAGCTCACCAAGTAATATAAATCAACTGCGACCCATCTATGCCAACTACTGTTCCACTGGATGCACTGACATGTACAGCTCCTTTGTACATCCATTTCTCAGCTTTGTCACTATAAAACTCCTCGAAAGATCCATGCATACATATAAGAGTAACAAAATAAAAAAATATCTATAATGGTTCTTAATTACCATTATAATAAATAATAATAAAATTTATATGATGAGTCGGATTAATATCTTTCTTTCTTCAACTTACCTAGTTAATCACAGATCCTTTCACTGCCAAACCCCAATTAAAGAAAAACTAACACATAATTCAAAAAGGATAAAACAAAGAGAACTAGAGTTCCCCGTCTTTAGACCAGTGTGCACATTGCTTGCTCAATCTCTTTTACTATGAAAAGGAAAGTTTTACCAGTTTAGGCCAGATATCAATTGCGCATACTTCTATAGTGTTCAATAAGCACTCATATGGGCCATGCTACAATGATCATCACGGAAAAGAAAAAAATAGTGGCGTGTTAATTCTGCCAAGTAAAACACATAAACATAGCATTGATATAATCATGCAAACTACCAATTAATATAAAATAGAGCTTGAAGCCAACAAGACACAAAGAAACCAAAATTCAATTCAATACAAATTTATAGATAATTCAAGCTTTAAAACTTAAAAGGAAATCAAAGATAGAAAGCCCACAAAAGTGAAGTGCCCATAGCAAATTATGGAAGGGAATGTTCATTTGAAGTACCTGACAATCAAAGCAGTTGAATCAGAGGGTTAGGAGGGGTGAGGGAAGCTATGAAGTTCCTTCGGTTTCAGCCACTGGGAGCAGTGGATTAGGGTCAACACTACTGCAGAAAGCAATTTCAACCTAAAGAAATTTTCAAACAGCACTTACCAGAAATTGACGAGACCAAAGAACCACCAGTTTCTGACACAACACCCACGAGAAATTGACGAGATCAAAGACAAAGGACTTGCTCAATTTTTGGCAATAAAACTGGCGCACCACCAGTTTTCAACGGCATCGATGGAAAAAGAGACGAAGATGGTGATTAGGGCTTGCTCTCGCACAAATGAAGAAACGATGGCATTGATTATAGCTTCCTCAGATGAAAGGTGAGGTCAAAAATGGACGAACTACGGTGTTGATTAAACGGATGAATGGCAAGGTTAGACACTACTGATCGAGTGGGCATTGAAGGAAGTTTCGCTTGCTTCCTTAGGTACGTGCGATTGATAAAAGAAGAGGAGGGACATCGAAAATTTTTGGAGGTGATATGAAATTTTAATCAATCTTCTTTTTGGTTCTTTTTTAGAAAATGCACTAATTTTAAAACAAATTTTAAATTTATTTATTTTTTATTTTTCTCTTCGGCTATAATTAAAGCGGACGTAGAAATTCTATTTTTTTACGTCAGTTAAAATATAGCCGACATAAATGATTTAAATGAATATGAATTTATTTATAAAAAAAAACTACCAATCATTTTTCTACGTCAGTTCTTTATATAATTGACATAAAAATGTGATATAGAATTACATTTATGTACAGTAGTCCAGAAAGTAATTTTTTCCTTCTAAATAGGATCAGAATAAGTATATTAAAAAAATGTAATTTATTATACATTGAAAAGATATAGCATTTAATTAGGAGTAAATATGTAAAAATAATACAATTTGAGACAAATTTAATGAGTTTAATAACCCTTTTTAAAATGTGTGTGTAGTTGAAGTGACTTGTATTTGAGATAGAAAGAAGTGGTAAATATTGCATTCAAAGAGTCAATTAAATAATATATATATATCAGTGTAAATAAAATAATTACAAAACTTCAATAATTAAAGATATATATATAATTTAGCACAAATCAAAACTAAGTAATTGGTGGTTGAAGTATTCATTAGAAGGTTCTATTTTCTTAATCTATAATATAAGATGTTTCAATAATTTCATATATTTTAAAGAAATTTTATTATATTTTTAAACTTATAAAAAAAGTTAAAATCTCATTTTTACCCCGGTTTATTTCATTTCTTTTTATTACTCTAGCATAAGTTATATGCCTAATTATTAAATGAATGAGAGAAAAAAAGAAAATTAGTACATAGTATCTTATATTTTAAATAAAAATTTTTTCAAATACCTTATAATAATATAGACGGAAAGAAATATATATATATACATATATTTCAAGCCTAGAGCTACTAATAAAGGTAGGAAATTATAAGAGCACTGATAGAAAAGGAGGATTATTTAAAGATAATGGAAACGTGAATATCTTTCGTGAGATTTGTAATCTGCGAGTAATTCTATCTCTTTCTCTCTCACATCCCGTTTATAAGAGATTATTTTAAATTTTTTTTAATTCTTAATATAAAATTTTTTTAAAATTATCTGGATCATTAATTTTTTACCTAAAATACTTTTTACTATGTAGTTAATAATTAATATTAATGTGAATAATTACACTAATAATTAATAATATATTAAACATTAATATTTTAAAGAAAAAATAATATTATTAATAAACTTCATTAAATAGGGTTGATTTTAAAAAATAAATAAAATTAATAGTATTTTTCTCAGTTGTTGAAAAATAGGGTAATTCAGAACGAATTGGATATTGATCCTTGTTCTAGTAACAACTTTGTAACTTAGTTCCAAGGGTTGATTAAGGTTTTGTTGGTTGGGATAGACATTGATAATCCTAAGAGCCTCCTGAGTTCCCAGTGCCCAGGAAGAGGCCATTTTACTCGCTGGATGAAACCTGGATTATCATGTTCTACCAATCGATTCTACCTCTCTTTAGCTCATGTTCTAATGTTACTAGATTGGGACCCCGACTTGGTATCAGAGCCTAATGCTCATGTTAGATTATTATCATAGTTAGAAAGGTTATTAGAGAAAGAAATTTCAATCATGACTGAAACTTCAACTTCTACTGCCTTAGACCCAGTTCGTCTTTCATCTTCCTTTTCTCTAGAAAACCTTCCTCCTTCTGTAAAGAAATCCCTTACCAACAAGATAGACAATCTTGTTGAGATCACTCATATTCCAGAAAATGTAAAAATAGACAATACAGAACTTCCCCTTCTTAGTCCATATGCCATATTTTCCCAAGACCGTACTTATGCGAGATCTTTCAGGCAAAGAATCTCCAAAATCATCCAAACTCCTAGACCTCAGGTCAAAGAGTATGTCCAGAGTTCTAAACTAGAACAGTGTGGTCTGAAAGCCACTACAGCAGAGCAGTATGTTACCCTTGAGATTCCTCAACCGTTGATCAATTCATGGAAACAACAGGGTTATACTCATCTACATATTGGAGCCATTAGATTGGTTCTAACTCTTCATGGCAGAAAAGGTATTCCTGCTACAGCCAGGATAGCCATCTTGGATTCCACCTACACCTCCTACGGTAATGCAATGATCGGAGCATTGCTAACTACTTGCAGCAATGGAAGCGTGGTGATGACCATAGCCCCTGACTTCAACATGAAGTTAGACGATGAGACCCTTCCATACAGATTAAAGGTGCAAATACAAATCCATGGTGCTAACCTGGATTCTCGTGCTATAATGGCAACCTTGCATCATCAAATGATCTATCATCTGCAAGATCATGCAATCAACTTGGGATTTCCTAATTCCACCACTGATGCACTATACATGGTGTCCAATCAATCGGATACTTCTGTTATTCAAATTCCAAGGAGAATTCCAAAAGAAGAGCTTGCTCAGATTATGCCTCTTGAATGGATTAACAACTACGAAAAGGAATTTCATTCCACTCGTAGAGATGTTCACACAGTAGACTCCCCTGTACTAGAGAGACTTGAAGATGGTACAGTGAAGTAAACCTTCAAGAGACCAAATCAACGCCTTTTGTCTTCTAAAGGCCAAATCTTGTCCATCCAACCTGCTTACAAGCATAAGGAGAAAGGACCAGTCTTTTCAGTAGATACGGAAGCAAAGCCTTGTTTCATGTCCAAAGTACATGGTCATTTCGTATGGGATGCAGCCCCAGAAGAATGTGACCCAGACTGTGGCTGTGGAGATTGGGACAATTAGATTGGGCCTAAACAAAACTTGTGTTCTGAACCTTTACCTACACCATACCTTAAACAAAAACCATCATGCAAAAAACCCAAGCCCAATAAGGATTATGATTTTGATCATGGTCCTAAACAAACCTTCCCAAAGAAAAAGAAATGGATAGCCTTTCATGAAGATCCTCCACCTAAACCAACCACTTTTCACCAGTTGTTAAAGGAGTTAGGTCATTCGGACTTAGCTGCCTCAGTATTTTCTGAACAAGATTTTACCTTCTCATCATATGCCCCTAAACCAGTCATAGAACCCATTCCTGTAAAACCTGTACAAGATCTTCCTTGTATAGCCATGATCCGGCCCAAATATGAGGATGACTTTCCACCTTTGGAAAGAAGGATAAATGAACCAGCCAGATATTCCTCTCGACCTTTTATCCACCCAGACCAAATGACGGCCCAAGGTCAAAAGCCTTTGTCTCAAACTGAAGAAGTATTGAATTGGCAAACTGAAAACTCAGTAAGCCAAAACAGGGTGCTTCAAAGAATCAACACGAAGTTGGATCAACTTCATGAGAAGACTGATGAGTTTGCTGGCAAACTGGATTGTCTTGGTTCACAAGTGAAAGAATTGTATTTGAAATACTCTGCTTGAGCTCAACAGCTAGATCACGAGCTTCGTAAGCTCATTCAAGCCAGATACAGTGGTCCACAATTCCATCAAAAGGAACAGGAGTTGAAAAATATCAAAAGTGAGTTGCAGAGAATAGAAAGGGATCTAGCCACAAAAATTCCTGCTTATCCACCTGACCCTTTTACCTATACACCTATTTACACTCCATCAATTCCTTCTACCACCAGAGAACCATTCCAAATGAATTACCCTATTTTTCAACAACTGAGAAAAAGCAAAAAGCAGTCAACCCCCAAAACTCAATCTCAACCAATCCAGCCTCAACCCGAGCAATCATTTCCACCTCTCAACCCAGTCAGTCAAACTGTTGACCCTTCAACTTCATATCCTATGCCTTCCTACAAACCTCTAAAAATTCAAGAGCCAAAAGAAATTCCATCCCAACCTAAAGAACAACCATTTTTATCTAAAGACAAATCCATTGCTACCATTAGATAGTTATCTGAACCCTCAACTTATTTTGAAATCTCTGAGGATAGTTCTTCAGAACTATCTTCTGATCCATCAGAATCATAAGTAAGTTTACCACCTCTGTACATGATGAATGAACCAACCCAAACACAAGAATCAACATCCACTCCTATTGTTGAGGATCCCTTAGAACCTATGAATGAACATTTTGCTCATTCGGTTCATACTCACAGGCCAACAAATGGTCTCTATTTTACTTTTGATGATATGCCTCCACATCGATGGAGAGAAAAGCTGCACGAATTTGGCGCTTGGATCGACGTTCAGATGAATGATCTTGAAGCAAATTCACATGATGTTCTGTCTAATTTCCTGTCTAGACTTACTGGAAATCTACGCGAATGGTTCACTAGCCTAAGCGAGTATCAGAAGTTGCAAATGGCTCAATACACTATTCCCCAGTTTTTGGGTATTCTCCATAAAGAATTCATCGGTGATTTTAGTGTTATTGACAAAAGAGCCAGACAAGATTATTTCGAGATGAAGTGCTGTTCATTACAAAGAAGTGATTTACAGAAGTATTTTACAAGGATGTCAGAAAAGTATTATATGCTGGGAGGTGCCAATGATGTCAACCTCCGCCATGTTTTCATAGCTTCTCTTCCAGAGGAATTGCAACCTGAATTGCAGAAAGCCATAAATGCTCTGCAAAGAGATATGTCACAAATATCTCTTGGAGAAATCTATCAGCTTGCTCTTACTGCTTTAGATCGTTTATGTGAGCAACAGAAGTTCGTAAATAATATTTTGAAAGATAAAGTCCAATTACAAAAGATTTGCAAAAGGCCAGAATTGCAAATTAAGTGTAAGGACAAGAAAGATTGTTCGTGTTCATCTTCCAGAAAGAAGTCTCACTTCTTCAAGTTTCCTTCAAAGAAGAAGTATCATTCTAAGAAGAAGAAGCCATTTCGATTCTTCAAGAGGAAATCTTCATTCTCAAAGAAATCCTCTAAGTGTTACATTTGTGGGAAACAAGGGCATTTTGCTAAACAATACCCAAACAGGACAAAGAGAGACATTAAAATGCTTGATCAGATGATTAAGGTGTTATCCTTGTCATCAGAAGAAGATCTGGAGTCTGTCCTAGAAGAACAGGATGATAGAGATGAATATACAGCTTTTGCTGTACCTTGGGATGACTATTCTGACTCAGAAGAAGAAGAAGACAAAATTCTCTCTATTCAACGTCCTTGTCAACATTCCCTAGTCAACAGACAAGTGTGCAGAATCAACCTTGTCAATCCATACCAAGTCGAGGTCCCAATCTAGTAACATTAGAACATGAGCTAAAGAGAGGTAGAATCGATTGATAGAACATGATAATCCAGGTTTCATCCAGCGAGTAAAATGGCTTCTTCCTGGGCACTGGGGACTCAGGATGCTCTTAGGATTATCAATGTCTGTCCCAACCAACAAAACCTTAATCAACCCTTGGAACTAAGTTACAAGGTTGTTACTAGAACAAGGATCAATATCCGATTCGTTCTGATACACAGGATCCTCCTCGGAGGCAAGTGTAGAGCATACTTGAATCTAAAGGAGTTAGACTATTATCATAGAAAGATTGATCTAGAGAGAGGAAGAGAACTCTTAGAAAGAAGACATGTTTATTTCAGAATGAGGTTTTCAAGTTTCTAAGCTTGTCCCTCTATGTTACAAGACGACCCCTTATATAGGAAGAGGGGTTCACAAACTTACGAACCGACAACCCTTAGTAGGTATGGCTCGTTACTCATGACTCATCACACTTTAATAAAGTAAAGTACATGACTCATAAAGCACTCATAAAGCTATTTTACAAAAGATGATTGTCGGCATAAACGACAATATCTAAAAGTGCTTGCAGATAGGTTCATGATGGACATCTTTGTTTTTTATGTCAAGTTCAAATCTCCTTTCCTTCTTTTTCAATTTCTTTTCTTTCTTTAATGCTGCTTCTAGCTGTACGCGATCCAACTCAGCATCAAAGTTGTCCTTCGTGATTCTTGTTGCATCTTGAGTGGGAGACAGAAAATCTTGAAGGAACTGTGAGTCTATCTCATTCGGATCTTGAGATTCAATTAACCTGGTGGGGTTGGAAATCCATTCTGGATCCTTATCTTCTGAAAGGCTAATGATAGCTGGATTAGATGAAGATGGAGAATCTATTGAAGGTTCTGGTAGAGCCAAGGTTAATTGTGGCCATTCAAATGTTATGGCTTGACCCGTTGTCATCGTTTCATTAGGATCAAAAAACTCTCCAGGCAGTGGTCCGAGGGAAGTGCAGGAAAGGTTGCTAGAGTCTCCTTTGAAATTATTAAGATTTAAGAGATAGTTTCTTAAATCAGTAATAATCTCAGTTTGTCTCAGCGGCCAATGCATCGTCGTTCCCCATAGGTGAGCTTGAACTGGAGTGTAAAGACATCCCAAATGATCTGCAGAGTAAGGCCTGTGTAAAACAAAAAATGAATAAACCTGTTGCTGGCGCACAGGAATATTTCACAAATTATTGTCAAAAATAACATTATATAACTTTCCTCTCCAGACTGAAAGAGAGGAATACCATGACAGAAAGGTTGACAATGGTGACTTAAGGTTCTTCTTATCAGTCAAATACTGATAAGTGGTTCTTGGAGGTAAAGCTATGGCACACGCATACAGAGTAGATAATGACCACATATACCACATGAACTCAGAGGTTATTGGACCTTTGACATAAGGAATAACCAAGTAAGGGAAAACAGGATCAAAGTATTAAGGTTTGGCTTGAATACAGGTGGACTCTAAGAAAAGATGAAGGTAATGGAAGAGACACTGACGAGCTATGACATTGGTTTCTTGGACTGTTTTTGGTTTGTAGCCATGAGGAAACACCATTTTTCTGCTAATATGAGGAATAGGTACAGAGGAGGACATTTTTGATATGGTGAGTATGAAGAGAGGGGTTTTGGATATGGAAGTGATCTGAGAAGGTTTTTGAGGTCTTGAAAGAAGATCAGCTAGGAAGTTGTGTTTCCCTTTGATATGCCTGACTGTGAATTTATATCGGGAGAACCACTCTTTCCAGCAAAGAAGCTGTTTATCCGGGAACATTTTCTTTTTCTGATCAAGGATTACTGGAAATGACGTATTGTCCATTTCTACAGTGAAAGGGTTAAAGCTTAGATAAAAACTAAATTTTTCTATCCCTCTTTTGACTGCAAGAATTTCTTTGTAAATTGAATGATAATGTTTCTCTGAATCCTTGAACTGTCAACTGGCATGTGAATAGTAGCTTCTTTTGTTTCCTTCCTCCTCAATAAGGACAGCACCCCAATAATTCTCACTGGCATCAGTTTGAAGGATAAGATTCCCCTTGTCGGGAATCTTAAGAGGTGGCGGATGCTGGGCTATCTCTTTTAACTTTTGCACCGCTTTTGTTTGTACCTCTGACCAGACAGGTGGATTTTTCCTGAGCATTTTGGATAAGGGACTAGTGTACTGAGTTACACGTGGAATGAAGTCCCTAATGTAGTTGACTATTCCCAGAAACTGTTGGATCTGTTTGGTTGTAAGTTTATTAGGATATTCTAACAGTTTGGTGGCTATGTGTGAGCTGGGCTGGAATTGTCCTTTGGAAAAGATGTTTCCAAGGAATTGGATTTGGGCTTGCCCTATTTGGCTTTTTGTTGCTAAAAATATTATCCCATATTTTTTGACTATTTGGGTGAATTGGGCCAGCAGCTATTTATGGGCTTCTTCTGTTTTAGAGAACAGAAGAACATCATCAATATAGATTAGGGCCGAATGTAGTATGGGCTGAAAAATTCTCACCATGGCTTTTTGAAACAATGATGGTGCTGGTTTAAGTCCAAATGGCATTACCCTCCACTGGTACTGAGCATTGGGTATGCAGAACGCTGTTTTGTAGCGATCATCAGGATAGACGCCCAATTGCCAGAAGCCCGCTTTTAAATCAAACTTTGAGAAAATGGAGGCCCTCTTGAGATGAACAATCTGAGTGTTTATTTTTGGAAGAGGGAACTTATCATCTTGAAGGAAGAGGTTTAAAGGCTTGTAATCCACAACAAATCTTTTCTTTTTTCTCCTTTTTTCAGCATCATTTTCTGCGTAAAAAGCTTGACATGCCCATTGAGAGTCAGTAGGCTCAATTAGCTCTTGTTTCAACAATTGATCACACTCTTCTCTAGCAAGTGCTAGATCTTCTGGCGACATTCCCAAGTGTGTAGCTTTAGTAGGATTCACGTCTTCATTTTTCTTGAACGGAAGACGAATGAAGAACTCTTCATTTTTCCATAATGGGAATGGGTGGTTGAATAGATCATGGCTTTCTGGACAGAAAGGCAATAGCTGATCTCTGATCTCTGATCTCATCAAAGCCAGGTGGCACTTGTTGAATGGCGAAGAGATTTCTAGTCGTTTCCCATGGGGCAAAAGAGGATTTAAACTTAATCCCCTTAGGAAGGATTTGTAACCCTTTGGCTAGGTGGTATATGTGCATACCAATCAAAATATCTTTGTTAGGTAATTTGCTTCCTAACACCCTTGTCCAGACTGTACAGTTTGGGAAAAACTGTATTCCAATTCTTCTTCTGGAAATAAGATTTATGGTAAAGGGATTACCATCAGTAGCTGTGAAACTTTCTTCGTGAGCTTTCCATTCTTCGGGTGGTAAAATATGGGGTTTCATGACACTGCAGCATGATCCTGTGTCGATGAATCCAATGGCCTGTGTAGGCTTATCATATTTGTCCTTTAGCACCTTTATCTTGACATTTGACAAAGGAACACTAGACGTTTGTGTTTTTTCTGACCGGAGGTATATACTTTTAGAGAGTAATAGTTTGAAGAAAGTGAGTAAATGGTATATAGTTAAAATAAAATAAAAAAGAGTATTATTGCTTTGGGCTGCTCATTTCATTCTTAGTATGCCAAACTATTTATTTGACACCTTTTACTGTAGTTCCCAGAAGGAGACACGAATTAAAGGCTACCCTAGCTATATTTGAAATTTTCTAGGGTTTGATTTTCTGTTTACCGAAGATAAACTGAGAGACCCTATTTTATTTTTTAAAATTTATTTTAAATTAAAAATTATATATAAAAAGTATATTTTTTTAGGAAGTATGTAAATATATATTTTATATAGTTTAAAATTTTTTATTTATTAAAAAAATACTATACAGTAAAAACTGTATCAAACTGAATTTTTACAATTTGTAGTTTTATATAATTTTTTAGTAATTAAGAAAAAAATTTAAAAAAAAATTAAAATTATATAAAATATATATTTACGTGATTTTTGAAAAATCTAATTTTATTTAAAATTAAAAAAATAGGAAAAAACAACCATGACCCTACCGTGGTAGTTAGTATCTTCATGAGAGAGACCCCAACCCTATAAATTTATATACATGTACTTGATGACTCAGCGGCAAACAATTAATGAGTAAATCACATATATTTGGTTTTATATGTTGAGAAATTAGAATTAGATATCTTTGTAAACATGTTAATTAATCATGAATATATATATTTCTTTCCATTCTTAATATAAATTACTTTTAACTAATTCACTTAAACTAAAGAAAGTTTATAATATTAATAAAATTATCTTAAAATTAATATGATTTCCATCTTTACCCCTAATAAATATTATTATAAATTCAAACAATCAACTCTCTGTTACTCATAAATAAGAACATTTTGAAAATAAAGTAATTAATGCCTCAAAAACTTATGGAATGTGACATATATTTAGAATCACACAAAACTTCTAGAATATGACTAATAAAAAGGAACAGATGAAGTATATGATAGAAGCACTACACCAAAAATAGTTTTTCTTAAAGCATAAATGTTATATCTTACATTTAGAAACATTTTCCCGTGAAAACTATTTATTTGATGTATGAAAACATTATTAAAAAAACTCAAACCAATTAAAACTTTAAAATTGAACAAAGTTGTTTTCGCTGGTTTACAACTCATTGTATAGTGATTTTTCAAAATTTATAACTAAATGTATAAAAATCATTTTCTAGTGGTTTGAGTCTCTAAAAAATTTTCACATCTTGAATTTTTAGGGAAAAATAATGAACTAGGAAATGAAGACACAGATTTGTACAGTTTATTGCATAAATATTACTGTTTATTTTCACGTCCCTGTTTCTATTTGAAAACTAAGCCTTAAATTTAAAAATTCATTTCTATTAATATACAAAGTCATTTGGTGCATACTTGATATTACTAGAAAGTTTTACTTGTCTACTTTCTAAGCATATTTTTTTCATACATTTATTTTACTCCTACTAGTCAAAGCATCAATATATATCATCAGAGATCAGATAAAACTATCACTTGAGTAGTTTTAGTAAATCATGCATAATTACCATTGTATAAATCCATATACAACCAACTAGTGTCATTATATTTCTGAGACATGGATCTATCCATGCATATAAACCATAAAATTTTTGGATATATATTCGAATTTATACAATGCATTAAAACAGATAGCTAATAATAGAGCAATTCTGTTTCAATACTTCAATCTTCCTCCTCCATCCTAATTGCTAAATTCTTTCCTTTGACATTTCTTGGCCCTATCATTGGGAAATATGGGATGAGATGGGGGACATCTTAGTAGTAACACAACTCAAACTTATCACATTATCACATTAACTTAAACTTTGCACAAACATTACATAATTACAATACTTTCATAATATGCTTTTGGGAAAACAATTAAAACTAAAGCTGCAGTGGAAATTTCGGTAGTATAACAGCTTAGCAAATGTATATCCCGAGACTTAATCCTTAACTTAAAACAATCAAACCAATCATAAAAAGTAGCCAAACATCACAGCAACATTTTTAAAATATAAGCACAATATATAAATGTAAAAGTTTAGAGTAAGAGTTACTACCTCAAAACTTTAATCCTTTAATCTTGGATTCTCTTTTTCTTAAATCACTCCTTTGACTTAATTAGAGTCTATTAGTATCATTAAATCTTACTTAATAATGTAATATCATCAAATAAATTTAACTCAACCATGAATCACAAATTCTTCCCTCAAAATTATGTCTTGATCCAAAAAGAGAAGTAAGAGGGAAAAGGAAAATATCTTAAACTCTAACTAATCTTAAACTAAATAAATAAAGAAAAAATCTAAAAGAAATTTGGAATATGAGCTTTCCTTGAAAGACCTCTACTTGCCTTTCCTTTCTTTCTCCTTCCCCTCCTTCTTCTTTCTCTTCTTTTTCTTCTTTCTTCTTTCTCTTCTTTTTTCTTCTTTCTCCTTTCCTCTCACTGTGCATGTGCGCGTTTGTGGGAAAGGTAAAGGGAAGGGAGTATTTATAGGAAAGATTGGTGATTGTAGATCATCAAATCAGAATTTAATCCAAGGGCTCACTATTATTCTCACATTTTATATATCAATTTCCTATTATACCCCTAGATATTTTTTGGCTTGTGAGAGAATAAAGGAAGGTATAAATGTCCAACTTTTCCCTCTTTACTTTTAGTCACATCAAGAAAAGGAGATAATATACTTTTTACTTTTACAAATAAATTTGACTTTGATTTGAGTGTTTTTTTATTCGGGTTTTCTATTATACTCAGTGTTCTTTCTATTTATTTTATCTGTGGGATCATTACCTTTCTCTTTTACTTTTTCATATAAAGTCCACTTATCTTACTTATTCTTTACTATTCATCTCCTCCGGCATTTGCTATTTACATGGAACCCGCCTTTTACCAAATTTATACTTTTTTTCCTCTCAGGGTCCATATAACCAATATTATTTGTGCTTTTAGCTTGCACTGGAGTATTAAATATTATTTTCTCTCTTTTATTGTAAATGACAATTTTGCCCTTTTTATATTTTTAGGATATTTTGAGCCTTAAATTAATTTGATTAAATATCCAAGCTTCTCCACTTGTCATGAGTTAATCCAAAACACTTTAATACCATTTATGACATGAGCTGGTCATAAAATATATACATAAAAATTAGGATGTTACAATAAAAGTTGGAGGTAATACAAGCAAATGCTAAGAAAAGTAAAGTGGAGAAATAGACAATGTCTCCTTTGTGATTATTAAAAGAATCTCTTTTGTCATTGTTTAAATAACCGTAAAGAAAAATTAGGACTATCTTTCCTTTGAGGTTAATTAAAGAACCGCAAAGGAAAGTTGATAATTTCTTTTGCAGTTTTTTATACAACAATAAAGAAAATTTTAATATTTTATTTTATAAGAAACACGCCACATGGATAATTATTCCTAACCATTGATTAAAAAAAGATCAACAATGGCAAAAAGATTTCCTATTTTTCTTGAACTATAGATAATATTTCATTTTGGTTTGTTTTCTCTCTCTCACATTTGATCCTCTCATCTCAATCCATCATCTCATTCTGAAACTCCATCTCTTCTCTTCCTTCTATCTCATTCTCTAATCTCTCATCAAACTCTATGTTTCAATGAAGAGGGAGAGCATACTAGTGTTATAGAGTTTGGTTCTCTTGATGGTGATGGTGAATCTAGTGAGTTCTCCCGATGACAATGGCAGTGGATTTGTTGGGTTGCTTGATGGTGATGGTAGATCTAAATGAACGCATGAACAAGAATCTCGTAAGAATGATAATTCATTTATGAATTGAAGTTTGATAATAATTTTGCTTAGATTTAGAATGTCAATGACGACAGCGGTAGATTTAATTCCGATTTTGATTCTGATGTGTGATAGGTGGATCCTGCAGCATTTGGTAGCTCTCTACTTCAATCATGTCATTGTCAATTTCATAGAGGCTCTTTGCTTCAACGAATTCATCTATTTTTCTTGTTCTTAGTTTCCTGTGTAAAAACCACATGCTCACTATCTCTAGATTGAGTGAGAATTTAGGTAGAGTTTTTTCTTTTTCTTTTTTTGTTAATTTCATATCATGAACTAGTTGGAAATAATGTACTTGAGTTTGGGCAATATATCACTTTTTTTGTGGGTTGGAAATAATTATCAATTCTCATTTCTCAAGCTTACTCCTTTGCATATTCTGATTCATGCTAAAATTGCAGTCCTAGATTTTTTTTTCAATAAAAGAGGACCCTTTGTTGACGGTTATTGATGAATCATATTTTTATATATTTTTATCCACATTACTTAATATTTTTATTAATGAATTTTGGCTAATTAAGAGTATTTGGACTATATTTTATTTTATCAGCCAATTTTGGATTAATGAGATTTATTTGATTAATTCTTGATTTTATATTTAAAATTCTCATTTAATCTTTTTGCACTTTATGGATTTTGACTATTATTTTATTTTGTGCAAATTATTTAAACTTAATTGAATATAATTTATGTTTTTTTTCAATAAATTGGAATTAATTGGATTTATCTGATTTATTGATTCAATCTTGTGTTTAAATTCATATTCTATATTTTTACACAATATGTCTATTGAATTTTATTTTATTTTGTATAGATTATATGGAGATTCTTTTTGGAAACAAATTGTAATTAGAGCTGGACAATTTTGGACATAAATAGAGATACCTTTTAAAGTGCTTGTATTTTACTATTTTATTTTTACTTTCAAGAAGAAATTTGTAAATATTTAATTTAAAATTTTTATAGATAATTTTAATCTAAGATATTTAAAAGTAATTTTGACATTTGAATAAAAGAGGATGGAAGGGTTCTGACGCGAACATAAAAAAAGAAAAGAAAAGAAGGCTGAAGCGAAAAAGAAGGAGAGAGGATGTCGCACAGGAGAAGTCGGCAAGGAAACAATAAGAGGTGGTGCCATAGCATAATTTTATCTGCGTAACTTCTTTTTAAAGCGTTTTCTCCTTATCTCCATGATTAATAGTATTTATTTTTGTCAAGTTCTTCATCTTAAAAGTTCTGGGTCATTAAATTCTTTTTTAATCAGGCACAAATTATGAACATAATGCTTTGATTTGAGCTTGAGTTTAATATATTTTTTTAATTTGATTTATTTTAATTCATCCATATTTTCTTTCTCTATTTTCATGCTAATTTGTTTGTTACTTATTAGAGTTAATAAGTTGTATAAATTTAGATTTAAGGTTTAATATGAAGAGTTTGATTATTGTAATTGATTAATTCAGTGATAATGAGATGTTCTAACTTTACTTGGATGATTATTTAAACTTTGTTTTTGGTATGCTTTGCATTAGAGTTACTGCTATAATATATATTAATTGAGATTTCAGTTAATTATAATATTAGTAGTGACTTAATCTCTCAATGATTATTTAGAGAAATTTTTATTAGAATACGAAAATATTAAACTGAATCAGATTAACAAACTAAAAAAAATTGCGAGGAAGATTTTGCATCAAGAAATTAATTTATAACTAGTTACACTCATTTAGTCTTGTTATTACTTCATTGATTAATTTTATTTTAGTTAATAAATTGAGTTTAATTTCTAAACCCCCCAATTTTTAATTACCTATTTTACTTAATTTTATTTTGATTTATTCTTGATTTAATTAAGTAATTCAATTGGTTCCTTGGGAGACGACCTGCTTCATGCTATATTGCAAATCAATTTTAAATTTAATTTTGACTGGTTCGACAGCCATATCAAAATTTTGGCACCATTGCTAGGGAGCCATTTGTTCTTACTCAATTAAATTAGGAATTAGTTTGTTTGTTTTTCTTTTCTTTTAGTTTTTTTTCTCTTTCCTTTTTCCTTTTTAAATTTTTAGGTGTTCTCTAATTTAGTATTTTTTTTTCTTTTTCTCTTTTTCTTTTATGCCTGATGTCTGTTTGGATCCCTTCAAGGTGATTTAACTGATTTTGATCCTAAAATTGAGAAAACTTTTCATAAAAGAATGAAAGTAAGTTCAGGAAAATATTGTTAAGAAATTGATTTCTAAATTAATTGAGTGTACTTGTAAAATTAATATTGCATTTGAAAATATGGCTCAGTATGAAAATGAACTGACATTTAAAGAACTTGCTACCCCTGATATGGATTTTCAGCCTTTATGCATTCAATGTCCTAAGTTTGATGTTAACTTTGGACTTAAATCTGGATTAATACATTTGTTGCCCAAGTTTCATGGCCTTGCAGGTGAAGCCCCTCACAAGTATTTAAAGGAGTTTCATGTTGTTTGTTCCACTATGAGACCTCAGGGAGTTTCTGAAGAGAAAATTAAGCTTAGAGCATTTCCATTCTCACTTGACGGAGCCACAAAGGATTGGTTCTACTAATTGCAACATGAGACTATCACTACTTGGAATGAAATAAAGAGGCTATTTTTAGCAAAGTCTTTCTTGCTTCCAGAACTGCAGCTATCAGGAAGAACATATGTGGTATTAGGCAGATGACTGGTGAGACTTTACATGAATACTATGAGCGATTTCAAAAACTTCGTGTAAGTTGTCCCCACTACCATATTAGTGACCAATTGTTAATCCAATATTTTATAAGGAACTGCCTCCCACGGATAGATACTGCTATAGTAGATCTTACTCCAGCAGCTGCATGGGATCTTATTGCTAAAATGGCACAGAATGCTCAATAATTTGGTACTAGAGCATCTCAACCGATTCATGGTGTCAATGAAGTTCATGTGCCATCTTATGACCAGAAAATTGATCAAAGGTTTGATGAGATGGCATCAGTGATTAAGCAACTTGCCTTGATTCATAAACAATCATTGTCTAGTCCTTCTCAGTCACATCCTTATCAGGCTTACACTTCTCAGCCTCCTAGTTTTTCTACACCAAGTCACTTTCCTCAGCAGTCTCCTACCTCTATTGCATTAGTGGGACCTCTTTGTGATATTTGCCATCTTGCAACTCAAGCCACAACACAATGTCCTCTTCTTGATGATAAAACTGAGTCTTGCAATACTATTTATCTAGCTAAGCCTATGTAACAAGGACAAAAATATAATCCTTACTCCAACACATACAATCTTGGGTGGAAAGATCACCCCAATTTGAGATATGAAGGGGGTAACCAATAGAGATTTAATGCTGCAGGGCCCAATACTCAACAAGCTCCTCAACCTATAAGACAATCAGTCCCTATTCAAGAAGAACCCAAGAAAGACTATGGCATTGAGAATACAATGAAACAGATGATGCAGTAGTTTAAGCAAGAGATGCAAAACATGTAGACTTAACATAGACAAGAGATGCAAAATGTTCATACTCAATTGGATCAACTTGTTTCTTCTCTCAATGAAGTGACAAACCAAGGGTCAGGCAAATTACCTTCCCAAGCGGTGGTGAACCCTAATAGTGGTAACATCAATGCTATATCATTGATAAGTGAAAAGCAAGTTCATTTTGAGGATAAATCTACTCCAGAAGCTTCAACATCTTCTACAGTTTCCAAGGAAGTTCCTATTAAGGATCCACATTCTTCTACATCATTTGATAAGGGTAAGACAGTTGTAGAAAAGACACAAGCTGCACCTAGTAAGTTCAGAGAGAATGAAGTGGAGGAAAAGAAGAAGATTCTGCCATTCCCTAATAGGGTGACTCAGAGTAAGAAGTTGAAGGACCAAGAAATAAAGAAAGAAATCTTGAACACTTTCCAAAAAGTAGAGATCAATGTTCCCTTGATTGACTTGGTCAAACAATTCCCTAAGTACATCAAGTTCTTTAAAGAGTTGTGTACTAATAAGAGGCGGCATAGAGAGAAAGAAAGAGTGGATCTTGGAAAAAGTATGTCAGCATTGTTTTAACAATCTTTACCAGAGAAGTGTAAGGATCCTGGTAGTTTCACCATACCATGCACCATTGGCAACTTGGAATTCACGTGTGCCTTGATCGAAATTGGAGCTGCAATCAATATTATGTCCAAGTCTGTGTACTCTTCTTTGCAAGGGGTGGAGCTTAAGCCTACACAATTGGTGGCACAACTAGCAGATAAAAGGTAAACATATGTAGATGAAGTGTTAGAAGATATGCTAGTAAAGGTAAAAGATTTAATATTTCCTGCTGATTTTTATGTTTTGAACATGATAGATGATAGTTTTAGGTCTAAGGGTCATGCTCCATTGATCTTAGGTAGGTCATTCCTAAACTATCATTAATGTTCACTTTGATATTTTATCAATGGAATTTACTGGCAATGAGATTTGTTTTGACTTGTTTGATGCTATGAAATACACACATGATGATCATTCTACTTTAGGTCTTAATTTAATTGATATATTTATTGATGATGCATCCATTGAGTTTAGAGATAGCATGATTCATGATTCTTGTGATGTTGCTGAGTTGGATGATTGCCTTAGTTGTTCTTGTGATGTTGCTGAGTTGGATGATTGCCTTAGTTGTTCTTGTGATGGTTCTTTTACTTGTGCTAGTTGTAAGGAAATTAATGCTTTCTTAAGTGATGATATGCATGAGTCTAGGGAGTCCTTAGCATATTTTGAGTATGATGTTCTTGTGACTACTGACCGTATTGTTGGTTTTACTAGCTCTGATAGAGTTTGTGGTTCTACTAATTATAATCATTTAGTTGATGTTGGTAGCATATTTGTGAGTAATGATGTTGCTGTATCTAGATGTAATGATGGTGCTATTCATGTTGATTTTGTTCCTTGTGGACAAGATACTGCTACTTGTGATATTCCTGTGCAGGTACATAGATTGGAGGAAATTGATCTTCAACCTCTAGTCCCTTCTATCCTACAACCTCCTACACTAGAGTTAAAGCCTTTACCAGAGAATCTCAGGTATGCTTACTTGGAAGATGGAGAGAAATTTCATGTGATTCTAGTAAATGACCTACAGTTTAAGTAAGAGGAAAGATTGCTAGAGGTGCTAAGGAAGAATAAGAAAGCTATTGCATGGACACTAGCAAACATACCTAGTATTAGTCCTGAGACTTGTATGCATCAAATCCTCCTAGAGGAAGGAGTTAAGACAGTGAGACAGCCACAAAGAAGGCTCAATCCCATGATACTTAATATGGTAAAGAATGAGGTCACCAAAATCTTATTAGTAGGTAACATTTATCCTATTTCTGATAGCCAGTGGGTAAGCCCAGTATAAGTTGTAACCAAGAAAATCGAGATCACAATGGTAAAGAATGATAAGTGAGAATTTATTCCCACTCGAGTACAGAATAGCTAGAGGGTTTGCATTGAGAAGGTAATTTGCCTTTTATTGATCAAATGCTTGTACTGAACCAAATGCTTGAAAGCTTAATCAAGCAACTAGGAAAGATCACTTCCCTTTGCCTTTTATTGATCAAATGCTTGAAAGACTTGCAGGGAAATCTCACTATTGCTTTCTTGATGATTTTTCAGGATATTTCCAGATCCACATTGCACTTGAGGACCAAGAGAAGACAACCTTGATATTAAACTGAACCAAATTAACAAACTAAAAGAGATTGCAAAGAAGATTTTGCATTAGGGAATTGATTTGTGACTGATTATGCTCATTTAGTCTTGTCATTACTTCATTAATTAATCTTATTTTAGTTAATAAATTGAGTTTAATTTCTAAACCCCCCAATTTTTAAGTACTTATTTTAGTTAATTTTATTTTGATTTATTCTTAATTTAATTAAGTAACTCAATTGGTCCCTTGAGAGATGACCCAGTTCGTGCTATATCGTAAATCAATTTTAAATTTAATTTTGACTAGTTCAACAGCAATGTCAGTTATACATAACAACCACCAACAATTTTTTTTTTTAAAATTGACTTTCCTTTGGAGTTGTTTGCAACAATGGCAAGGGAAAATGGACTTTTGTTTGCGATTATCAACCGCAAACAAATTTTTGTCAGCGTTCAAATCTTTTTTGGTTAAGAACCGCAAAGGAATGGTAAAAATAACTGCCACGAAAAGTTATTTTTTGTGCAGTGAAATGTGTTATTAAATTGAACAATTTCTTTTTTTCTTTTTTTGAAATTTGGGTTATGTGCAAATAATTTCTTGATCTACCAAACTTAATAATATTTTATAAACTTTTAAATTCATGCAAATAAAATAATTGCTATCATTAATTTGTTTGTTATTTCATTAATAACACATATCTCAATTTTTGTGTGGATAATGTTGAGACGTATCTCATGATGGACTGGGTATTCACTGCTTTCCTATGTGTTTTTGAAATACAATGTCCACCATTCCTTTTTTAATTAAATTAGATTGTTTTATCCCGTTGCATGGGACATATACAAATTAATAAAATTTGATATTATAGTATATATATAATATTAATTTCCTAAAAAGGTAATGATACACAATTTTTTATATTTGAGTAAAAAGAAGCAAAAAATTAATAGAGTTAAGAGATTTAAAATTAAATTTAAAAATACATTGGTGTTATTTGGATAAGAAAAATGAAATAAAATAATAGTAATACCTTTATGGATTACCTTTTTTTAAAATATTTTTTAAAATAACCACAGTTTACAAAAATGAAGTTTGGATAAAAATAGAGAAATCCACCATAAACCTGTTTGGATAAAAAATGAAAAAATGATTGTTAAAAATCATAGTTTGATTTACAAAAAAGTAAACCGAACAAGTCCATAGTGGTTAAAAGAAAAGGAGAGAACCAAAAATGAAAAGAAAAATAGAGAGATAGAGAGAGAGAGGGATATGTAGATATATTTTATAAAAAGATAGAAAATTAAAATAATTCAAAATTAAAAGTTAAAAATAAAAATTTGAAAACAATTTATGAACAAAGAGAATCTTATAGAGAGTGGGAGAATTAAAAATAAAAAATAAATATGTGATAATAATTTAAAAAGAGAAAATATTAAAGAAACCGAGAAAGAGAGATAATGTTTAAAAGGGTGGGAAAGTAAAAGTTAAAAATAAAAATGTGAAGATAATTTAAAAAAGAAAAACATATTAAAAAAGTGGGGAGGGTGGGGAATAACACTGTTGATAACAATGTTTGTAAATAATAAAATATTCTTAAAAATATTATAATATAAGATATTTAATTTCAATTTTTCTTTAAATTTGATCACAACTAGTGTTTCTTTAGGTGTTTTACATAGAATAGGAAAAAAATATTTGATTGTTGTATGGAGTAGTAAATGATTCAATACCTTTTAAATAAGATCTCAAAACCAAGACTTGTAAATGAAAAAAATCATATTAGCAAAAATATTCCCAATTAGACCATCAATATTCCAATTTGAAATAAAGAAGTGGGAAAAAAGCACTGGCTCCCATACTTAATTAAAACTAAATATTTCTAAGGATGATACCAATCGTATATTAATATATAAACAACATATAAGTTGAAGAGATTGAATTTAAGGAAATGACATGGAATGTTCCTCCAGGTTAGCATTGAATAACAATCCATCTAATGAGTCATGACAGGGAATCTAAATAAAATTAAAAAGTTTGAAAGGCTTATTGTCAACTTTATAAAAATGAATATCATCAATTATATATTAATGCTTTATATATATATATAATATATTAATGCTGTAGCTATACTTATACACATCTTAAGGGCCCATAAGTTGTATTAAATTTAGACATGATATAAAACGGAAGAATTCTAACATATTGACTTAGGCCGGTTGGTTCAAAATTAAAAAAAAAAAAAAGATTTTCAGTTTTTTAAAACCACTTTTTAAATTGTTTGACAATTAAAAAAAGTAGAGATTTATATTATAATATTTTCTCGTAACTAAATATTGTTATTTTTTTAATTTTTAAAATTAGTTGGTACACACCATCCTCTTTTATTTTTTTTTTCTCATCTACCATAATAGCTTTTTTTTTCATAAGCTATTCAGAGTAGTTTCTCAAAATAAGTTAAAAATTATTTCAAATTCTCATTATTTTTAAAAATTTAAATAAACATCTAAAAAAATTTTAAAAATATTTTTTATATGAAATATTATTTTTTATTAAAAAAGATATAGACCAAATTTTTTTCTATATACATGAACATAATTTATCTAAATCAAAACCAGTGATTGATCTCGTATTTTTTTGGTACCTTTTAAAAAAAAGAGAAAAAAAGAAAAGAAAGCATCATATTGTAGATGCACATTACCCGGCTAGCTGATGGAAATAGGATTGACTTTTACCAAAAAAAAAAATTGAAGTAAAATTGGAATTATTCAAGTCAGTTATATCTTTTATTAAAATTATTTAAATTTATTCTTTACATATATTCAAGATTAACTTGAAATTGCAATATCAAAGTATTTTTATTGAAAAATGATTTTTTTACACAAGGATTCTATTTTTAATTATTACATTAATGTGAGTTATAGTTTTTGTTAATTCATTTATCTAAAATTGTGGGGATTATTTTTATATCTACCAAAATTATTATTTTTATTCTATCTTGTGCAAATATTATTATATTCCTTTTTTCGTACTACTAGATATTTCAAATACCGGGAATATCATCAATCTTTGAAACGAGTAGTTTTCTTAACATACATTTTTTCATTAATTCATAAGACTCTCTCTCTCTTTTTCGTTTTTTTTTTTTGACCAACTATTTATTCAGGCTTAAACTTTTGTTCAGAGAAAATAAGATATCTCAGTTTTCACTCCACCAAATCTCATTGATAATACTTCTACTCCTAATATATAGGCAATAGATATGGGCATATTTTCTTTTCTAAAGTATCGGTGCAATAGAAAATTGAAAGCATCTATCTAACTTTGATAACAATCAACAAAAGCATACCATCAAATTGAATGCTACTTACATATAAATTTAGAGGGAAAAACTTATGTTAAAACATTTCTCTAGTAAAAATCAATTCTCATGGAGGAGAAATATACTTCAAGCCAAAAAAACAAATGAAATCTATTCTTTGCCAACAGAAAATGCGATGTAAAAAAGGACAATAAAATCAAAGCTAGTTTGAGAATCAGTCCTCCATTGCAGCAATGAATCCACTTGTTGTTAAGCATCTGAAAATAAAATTGTTTCCCATAAATATAAATTTAGACAAAAAAAAATGCATGTTGAAATATGTCTCAAGTAAAAATCATGTCTAGTGAGTGAGAAATAGTTCAAGAAAAAAATTAAATCACTTTTTTCGATAATGTAAAGTACAAAAGACAATAAAAAGAAATCTGTTTTATGAATTAAATTAATATACCTATGCTATGCAACAACAAAGACAGAAGGAACTGAAGCATCTGAAAATAAAATTGTTCCCCACACATAATGCCTTTAAAAAGACAATAAAAGTGTATGTTAAAACATTTCTCAAGTAAAAATCAATTCTAGTAAATGAAAAATACTTCAAGAAAAAAAAATAAAACCACTTCTTTGCCAGTAGATAATGAAAAGTGAAAAGACAATAAAATGGAAGCTAGTACGAGAATCAACTTACCATGGAGATGGCGAGGATGAAGGAGGAACAGGAGAAGTTGCAGGTGTTGTTGATGTTAAGCATCTGAAAATAAAATTGTTTCCCATACATATAAATTTAAATGGAAAAATGTATGTCAAAACATTTCTCAAGTAAAAGTCAATTCTAGTGAATGAGAAATTCTGCAAGGGAAAAAAAAAAAAAGGAAATCTCCTCTATGCCAACAGGTAAGGCAAAGTGAAAAGATAACAAAATAAAAGCCTTGTAATGATGAAGGAGGAGGAACAGGAGAAGCTACACCTGTTGTTAAGTATCTGAAAATAAAATTGTTTCCAATACATAAAAATTTAGAGGAAAAATGTATGACAAAACATTTCTCAAGTAAAAATCAATTCTAGCTTGTGAATGAAAGAGAAGCTTCAGGTGTTGTTGATCTTAAGCATCTGAAAAAAAAAAAAATTTCCAGACATATAAATTTAGAGGGGAAAATGTATGTTAAAACATTTCTTAAGTTCAAGTCAATTCACACGAATGAAAGATACCAAGAAAAAAAAAGTAAATCACTTCTTTGCCAACAGATAACACAAAGTAAAACCACAATAAAATGAAAAGCTAGTTTGAGAATCAATCTACCTTGGAAGCGAAGACGAAGGAGGAACAGGAGAAGTTGCAAGCGATGTTGATCTTAAGCATCCGAAAATAAAATTGTTTACATAAAAATTTAGATGAAAAATGTATGTTATAACATTTCTAATGTAAAAATCAATTCGATGAATGAAAATTACTTCCAAAAAAAAAATTAAATCACTCCTTTGCCGAAAGTTAAATGACAATAAAATGAACGCTAGTTTTAGAATCAATCTACCTTGGATACAATGAAGACGAAGGACGATAAGGAGAGGCTGAAGGTGTTGTTGGTGTTAAGAAACTGAAAATAAAATTGATTCATATAAATATAAATTTAGAGGAAAAAATGTATGCTAAAACATTTCTGACGTAAAAGTCAATTCTAGTGAATGAAAAATACTTCAAGAAGACAATGAAAACTTAAATCACTTCTTTGCCAATAGATAAATGCAAAGTAAAAAGACAATAAAATGTAAGCTAGTTTTAGAATCAATCTACATTGGAAACAACAAAGATGAGGGACCAACAAGAGAAAGCTGCAGGTGTTGTTGATGTTAAGCATCTGAAAATAAAATTGTTTTCCATACATTTAAATTTAGAGGGAAAAAGCGTATGCTAAAATATTTCTCAATTAAAAATCAATTCTCGTGAATGGGAAATACTTCAAGAAAAAAAAATGGATTCTATTCTTTGCCAACAGATAATGCAAAGTAAAAAAGACAATAAAATGAAAGCTAGTCTTAGAATCAATTTACCTTGGAAAGAACATAGGAAAAGGAGGAGCAACAGAAGTTGCAGGTGTTGTTGATGTTAAGCATCTGAAAATAAAATTATTTCTCATACATAAAAATTTAGAGGGAAATAATGTGTGTTAAAACAATTCTTAAGTTAAATCAATTCTGGTGAATGGAAAATTGTTCAAGAAAAAGAAAAGTAAATCAATTCTTTGCCAACAAATAATGCAAAGAAAAACCACAATAAAATGAAAGCTAGTTTGAGAATCAATCTACCTCGAAACTGATGGCAAAGGAGGAACATAAAAAGCTGGAGGTGTTGCTGATGTTAAGGATCTGAAAATAAAATTGTTTCCCATACATATAAATTTAGAGGGAAATAATGTATGTTAAAACATTTCTTAAGTTAAATCAATTCTCGTGAATGGAAGATAGTTCAAGAAAAAGAAAAGTAAATCATTTCTCTGCCAACAAATAATGCAAAGTAAAACCACAATAAAATAAAAGCTAGTTTGAGAATCAATCTACCTCGAAAATGATGGCAAAGGAGAAAAATAAAAAGCTGGAGGTCTTGTTGATGTTAAGCAACTGAAAATAAAATTGACTCCAATAAATATATAATTAGAGGAAAAAATGCATGCTAAAACATTAATTTCTGATGTAAATATCAATTCTAGTGAATGAAAAATACTTCAAGAAGACAAAAAAAAAAACTTAAATCACTTCTTTGCCAATAGATAAATGCACAGTAAAAAGACAATAAAATGTACGCTAGTTTTAGAATCAAACTACATTGGAAACAACAGAGATGAGGGACCAAGAAGAGAAGCTGCAGGTGTTGTTGATGTTAAGCATCTGAACATAAAATTGTTTCCCATACATTTAAATATAGAGGGAAAAAGTGTACGTTAAAACATTTCTCAATTAAAAATCAATTCTCATGAACGGGAAATACTTCAAGGGGAAAAATGGATTCTATCATTTGCCAACAGATAATGCAAAGTAAAAACGACAATAAAATGAAAGCTAGTTTGAGAATCAATCTACCCGTGCAACAATGAAGAAGAAGAAGGAACAGGATAAGTTACACTTGTTGTTAAGCTTCTGAAAATAAAATTGTTTCCCATGCGTAAAATTTAGAGGAAAACATGTATGTTAAAACATTTCTTATGTAAAAATCAATCCTCGTGAATGAAAAATACTTCAAGAAAAAGACTTACAATAACTTCTTTGCCAACAAATAATGTAAAGTAAAAAAGACAATAAAATGATAGGCAGTTTGAGATCAATCAATCTACCCGCGCAACAATGAAGAAGAAGAAGGAACAGGAGAAGCTGCACTTCTTGTTGTTAATTAAGCTTTTGAAAATAAAATTGTTTCCCATACATATAAATTTAGAAGAAAAAATAAATGTTAAAACCTTTTTCAAGTAAAACTCAAGTCTAGTGAATGAGAAAAAAATAAATTACTTTTGTGGATATTGCAAAGTAAAAAGATAATAAAAATTAAGAAAGCTAGTTTGTGAATCAATATATATACCTATGCAACAACAAAGAAGGAGGAGGAAAAAGATTAGACGCTGCACTTATCAATGTTATGTATCAAAAAATATAATTGTTTCCCATACATATAAATTTGGAGGAAAAAATGTATGTTAAAACATTTCTCAAGTAAAAAATAATTCTAGTAAATGAAACATATACTTCAAGAAAAAAAAAACGTTAAATCAAAATCTTTGCCAACAGATAATGCAAAGTGAAAAAGACAATAAAATGGAAGCTAGTTTGAGAATCAATCTACCTTGGAAACAACAAAGGCCAAGGAGGAAGAGGAGAAGCTGCTTGTGATGTTGATGGTAAGCATCTGAAAATAAAATTGTTTCCCATATATAAATTTAGCGGGAAAAATGTACGTTGAAACATTTATCAAGTAAAAATCAATTCTAATGAATGAGTACTTTATGGGAAAATAAAATAAAATCTCATCTTTGCCAACAGATAATGCAAAGTAAAACACAATGAAATGAAAGCAAGTTTGAGAATCAGTCTACCCTGAAAACAACAAAGGCTGAGGAGGAACAACAGAAGCTGCACGTGTTGTTGATGTTGAGCATCTGAAAATAAAATTGTTTCCCATACGTATAAATTTGGAGGGCAAAAGTGTACGTTAAAACATTTCTTAACTTAAAATCAATTTTGGTGAATGAAAAATACTTCAAGAAAAAAAGTAAATCACTTATTTGCCAACAAATAATGCAAAGTAAAACCACAATAAAATGAAAGCTAGTTTGGGAATCAATCTACCTTGGAGACAATGAAGTTGAAGGAGGAACAGGAGAAGCTGTAACTGTTGTTGATGTTGAGTATCTGAAAAATAAAATTGTTTCCCATACAAATATGATTAAAGAAAAAAATGTAGGTTAAAACATTTCTCAAGTGGAAATCAATTATGGTGAATGAAAAATATTTCAAGAGAAAAAAAAAACTAAATCACTTCTTTTCGAATAGATATCGCGAAGTAAAAAGACAATAAGATGAAAGCTAGTTTAAGAATCAATCTACCTTTGCAACAAGGAAGAAGAAGGAACAGAAGAAGCCGCAACTGTTGTTGTTGAGGTTGAGCTTCTGAAAATAAAATTGTTTTCCATACATATAAATTTTGAGGAAGAAAATGTATGTTAAAACATTTCTCAAGTAAAAATCAATTTTAGGGACTGAAAAATACTTCAAGAAAAAAATTAAAATACTTCTTTGCCAACTGATATTGCGATGTATAAAGACCATAAAATAAAAAGCTAGTTTGAGAATCAATCTAGCTTTGCAGCGAAGGAGAAGAATGAGGAATAGGAGAAGCTACACCTGTTGTTGATGTTAGGCATCTGAAAATAAAATCGTTTCCCATACTTAGAAATTTAGAGTAAAAAATGTACATTAAAACATTTCTCAAGTAAAATTCAATTCCAGTGAATAAAAAACTTCAAGAGAAAAAAGTAAATCACTTTTTTGCCAATAGATAATGCAAATTAAGTAAAAAAAACAGTAAAATGAGTGCTAGTTTGAGAATCAATCTACCTTTGCGGCGTCGCGGAAGAAGGAGGAACAGGAGAAGCTTAACAGTGTGTGACCACCTCCTTCTTTTGCGACTGCAATAGGAAATGTTTCATTGACTGCAATTCATCTTCATCATACACTTTGCCATCAGAGAAATCATCACATAACTTCTCGTCCCATAGGATCCCTCCTATTCCACCAAAACCCTTGCAAAATTGTGAACCTTCAGGCGTTTGATCAGTGACAAACTCGAGATTGCAACCAAACTTTTTGTACTCGTTTACGAGCCACGATAGCAGAGGCATATTTTCCTCAACTTTATAATCAGCAGAGTTGGTGAAATCCCGAAAATTGTTCCGGTCAGCCTCCTGCTCCGAGTTAATGTGCTTAATCACAATCTCACCAGTAACCTTATTTCTTAAGACAAACCTATTAATATCAAGATTTTCCCAAACAATGAGTATGGCAACAGAACTCATCTGCAGAGCATCCAGAGTATCATCAACACCAAAAACGTACTTCCCATTATCCTCATTAATTTTCTCAAAGTATTTCCGAATCAAGCGCATCTCCCGAACAGGCTTCACTTTGGATAGAATATCTGCAGATAGTTCAATAGCCTGATTGAAGCCAATCTCCCCTCCATAAGACACATCCACATGATGAAGTACTATCACCTGAAGTCGAGGATCGAACATGTCTAGTTGACGAAGCTGAGTTTTGAACTTGACAGAAAAAGCCAGAATTAGACCGGATACATTAGGCAGATTGGTGGCAGGATCTATAAAAAAATGTGTTGCAAGCTCTGCTATCAAATAGTCATGAAGCTTCTCCATGTGAAGATGGGCAGTCGATTGAGCTGATTGCCTCCTCCTTCCATGGTTCATTGGGAGATTCACACTAAACTTATGAAGCACCTCTTTTGTATTGTCACTCAAGATCCCAAAAAGTGTATCTCTGCCATCCATAACTATGAAACCAAATTTGGCATCAGACTCTAGCAGCTCCTTTAGAGGTTCCGTGTGAAACTTGCTGCTGCAAAGGTAGAGAGACACATTGATAGGCCTGAATGGCTCAAAAGAAACAGCCACCTTCTTTCCCTTCCCATCTTCAGTTGCAATTGTCCCAGTATATATAACATGGCCGTTTAAAGGGATATTGTTATAAAGCTTAAGCCTTTGCTGAGCGGAAGTGATTGCATCAAGCACAGATTGCCGATTCACCTCGCTTTTTATGTTTGAAGCAGTTTTCAAGTGGTCACCAAGCATCTTGTTCACACGAGATATTTGATCATGTGGGGGTATGAAAAGGGAAATCATGCTCGTCTCATTTCCTCTAACAGTCTCAAAATTTTTTATCAGTCTCTTGATTCTCAAAATCTCAATGTTCATATCAGTCCTATTACGGGCAGCCATTTTTTAACAATTAGTAGCTCTTAACCCTGTCGAGAAACATGAAAAAAACGCAAGTCTTTAATAGATGAGATAAAAGGTCGACATAGACACTAGTAACGTAAAAAAATAAAAAATATAAAAAACATAGCAAAAGACCAAGTAGCTAGCATGTTAAGAATTAACACTCATTATCTATACTAAATAAAAATCACTTCCAATAACAGTGAACAAGTATAAACAGCTTGATCACAATCAGTGTTACAACCAGCGTAAATAATGTTTAGTAACTGTAAAGCCACTGAACTAAGAATTAATAAATCAAACCGAAATAATAAATGAAAATACAAGAAAGAAAGAAAGAAAAAAATAATAATAAGCCAACTGTATTCTAATAAAATATTTCAGAGCAGACATAAATAAAACAATCAACACAAATAGAGAATGTGAGAGTGAAGGAAATTCACCGATGAGGGAGATAATTATCATGTCCACTTTCGTATTGTTTAACAATGTTTAACATATGCAATTCAAATTTTAAAATTAAATTTAAATTGATTTCTATCTAGCTACATAACTATATAAGCTTTGATATAAAAATAAGGGCAATCAAAACTAAGGGTCCGTTTGGTACAATTGGAAATTTTTCAAAGGAATGAAAAGGGACAGGTAACTTTCCAAACTTAATTTGATATGGATGAAAAATAAAAATATTTAAAGATGGAAAATTGCACCAAAAATAGTAAATGTCCAACTATCTTTTATTAAAAATTATTTTGGTTAGAGAACTTGACTATATCAACATATGCTCAAGTAACTATCTAATAATAAACGAAAAAGATTAATGAAATTTTCTTTTTAGTCATTATAGGATTTTTTTTAGTGCATGTACATGAGGTAAAATTAAAATATAAAAAACAAATATGTATATTGTTTTCTTCTTACATTAAGGTTTTTAAAGGAAGTGACCTTTCCATAACTATCGTGGCAGAAAGTTCTTTCTCATGTTTGAAGGAATATTATGGAGGATTTTCTATTTTTTTCTCTTTTTCTTGGAACTCCTCTCTCTTCTACCAATCATGACCTAACAGTACCCAAGCCAACAACACATTTTTTTGGCCAGAGAGTCAACAACACATTGCAGAAATCAGAGAGAACCAACAGCTATTTCAGAAAACCTTAAGAGATTTTCGGATTTTTCTGGACGAATCCATATGAATTCTTAATTAAGCCCGAGATCATGAGGGCTTTAGGAAGGGTATATACTCATACGCTTTCATGCATACATTCATTGGATACATCACAGGAAGAACCCGAAAATCTGATTCAAAGCAAAAACCCTCACTTGAATTCTTTTTACCTAGAAAGAGACTAGATATATAGAATGTTCACCCGGATATAAATAAAATTAAAATTCAGATAAATGATATCAATCAGTCTTTTTACAATCAAGAAACAAGAATATGATTAAGAAAAAAGGGAAGCATTACCAGTATTCTGCTCGGCAACTTAATCCTACTTTCTCAATTAAGGATGCTTCTGTTCTAATACTCTCTACTGCTATATACTCCTATCCTCCTATATATACTCCTTTAGTCCTTCTTTTCGAAACAACTAATTCGTGGTTTTTTAAAGCACATTTTGAAAGTTGGAGATTTGCAAAATTTTAAATAGAAAATCCATCATATCTTTTTTTTTTTAATTTTTTAGAATCTTTTGGAGAATCTTTTGGAATTAATTGTGATAGATATATATGATTAAATCAAATGTATTATAATTGCAAAATTTAAAAGTATCACATTCAAGATTAACCAAATCTTAATTGACATGGCTGATATAATATCAAATAAAAATAATGATTACCAAAAAATTGATTTTTAATATGATTTTAATCATATTTTATATTGAGAACAAATTTATTTTTAAACGAGACAGAGTTCTTTAGTAGAGTAAAATCACCAAAATATACAATGTTACTATTTTTTTATGTCAATAGAAATACATATATTTTGCCAACACAATAGAAATATATTTATATTCTATAAAAGAGTTTACAAATAATATGAAAACACTTGCCGAAGTACCAAGTGGCAAAATTTAGATTGAAAATACATTAAAGGAAAAAAAAAAAACTTCAGGCTTCAGCGCTTTGATTATTGACTATTGAGGGTATCTTGCAGATTGACGCGAACGGGGAAACCATGCAATTACTATAAAACAGACTACAAAAAAAATCAATATATATCAATATAACTATCTAGTTATATATATATATATATATATATTCATTCACATTAGATTCGTAATTCTGCGCTCAGCTTACTGATTCTGAGTCTCTCTTTTCTGTGAATCTTAGCTAACACCACAAGTTTCGATCGTCTGATTTTGAAATGAACAGTTGTATAAGATTAACGAACACTTGCTGCTACTTTGTTCTTCTCCAGCTGCGCCTGAAGAACAACGATGATTACGGCCATTGCTTGGGTCCCTAAAGGGGCTTTGTGGCCGACCTTCCAAGGGAGGAAATTGAGGAATACATTAACCGCGCTAACATGGAGAGAAGGTACTTGAATTTTCGTTCTGTTTTTTATTTTTTAATCTTTTCGGGAATTTCTGTCTGTGCTTTAGTAGTCATTGGATTCAATTCAATGATTACACATGCTGATGTCAGTTGTCCTTGTTTTTTCTGTTATAAATTGCTTCGGCATGCGCATGCACTTGTATATAGCATTTCAACTGTGGTGTATAACCCGATATGCATACAGATTATATGAACACAAGCTTACAAAGCCAATATTTTTCTGGTTTTGAGTGATGCAGAAGTTGTGTCTCTACATCTGGTTTGATGAGGAAGTTAATTATCACTAAGTTACAAATACTTAAGGTCCTTTTGGGCTATATAGTGGAGGCAGTGAGAATGAAGGAAATGATGGAAGATATGGATGTTGGTGCTAACGAACAGGATGGTGAAGTTGCCCAAGCGTTATCTCTAGCGGATGCACTTGGAAAGACATCAGAAGAAAAATGTGATGATATAACCCTTGGCTTAAGGGAACTTGACATGGACAATTATGATGAAGAAGATAAAGGAATGCTGGCCTGATTTTGTTCAATTAGTGCTGAGCTGATATGAGATGCTCTTTTGTTTGAAGCATGAGTAGTAGTGAAGTTACAATGTCCAAGGATAATGTGAAAGAGAAAGCATTGTTCTTTTTGTTTCTTTTGGGTGTTATATTGAACACTATAAATATATATATTCCTGATTCATAGTATACCTATCATTCCCTGAATGAGTTGAATATTCTGCTGATTATAGGAGTTGAGCTATTTAGTTCAGGGACTGGTGATTGTTATTATCCAAGTAATGATTTGGATCCATATCTCAAAGATGAAAAAGTAAGTAAAAATACTTTCATGTGTTGCTTTCTAGCTTTCATCCCCTGCCTTTTTGTCAATGCTAAATCATCATTTTCCTTTATGTAATTCAGGATGATGACTCTGAAGAAATTGAAGACATGACAATTTATCCAACAGATTCTGTACTTGTTTGTGCACGTAACAAGCACGGCAATGGTCTTCTTGAGGTAAGAAAAATGCTAGCCATGAAATAATTTGCTCTTCCATCTCCCATCCCCCATCCCCCATCTTCCTTATCAGATAGTAGATAAATGGAGTATTGAAGAGTCATTTCTATCTTCTCTGGCAGGTTAGTATCCTTGAGGATTCTAATTCCAGTGATATGAATGAGATCATGATAACAGCATGTCCACTCTGCACAGCCTGGTTAGATTGCCCCCTTAAAGGGGGAGAAAGAGGTGAGACCAATGGACATTTTGATTGATACTTAGGGCATGCATATTAGCGTTTATCAAATACATTTGCGTGGTGCGGATGGGCTTTTCTTTCCCTTCTGACTAGAAAATAAAGAGCAACACTATCTTAGGAAGCTCTTGTTTAGAACGTAATGCTAGAGTTTTTCATTAAAGGCTTTGTCTTTCTTGTCTTCTTTGGGAAAAGATTACTTTTATGGTTTCCTTGAGGATTTCAAATGTTTTCTTCAGGACAATGTTCCTTTCCTTTCCTCTAAAAAATACATACAATAGAGGAGTGCTTCTTCCTCCATCTCATGTCACTCATTTATGAATCATTCCTTCTCCCTTCTCTAAATCTCCCAAATATAATGTGAAGATCTGTAGCAAAACAAACTTTCCAAAATCATGTTTTCTTATAAGTGATGACCATTACTTGTACAAGTGAGGAGTTTAAGCAAAAATTTCAACTATCAATTGCATTCTGCAAGTAATTTGAATGGAGATTCATTTGTGCTTTTAATCAAAGTAGATCCATTACCTGAAATCACTATACATAACAATTCATGTTCGAAAGTTAGTTTGGTATCTACTTGATGACTTTACTATATCTTATTTTCTTAATATAATTACAATATGTTCATAGGGAACTTCATAGCTATTGCTTCAATGGATGAACCTTCCATAGAAATTTGGGACCTTGATGTTGTAAGTGGATTGTGTATATAAATTCACTGCTGTCTAGTCACTTTGCTAAAACTTGGAGGTTACTTTGCAGAATCCCATTTAATTTTCTGTTGTTCTCAGGTTCATGAAGTACAGCCATGTATGGTTTTAGGTGGCAAGAAGGTTTGTTTCAAATTCATAATTATTGCAAATTTTCAATCACCATAAAATTGTATTTGCATGATTCTCCAAAAAGTAACACAGCATTAATAGAAAAAGGCTTATAGTTGGAATTTAGGTGAAAAAAAATGTGTATTAAGGGTCCATTTAGTTCTCCATTTTGTAAAATTAAATTAAAATAAATAAAGTTTGTAAAAATGAAGTTTAGATAAAATAAGTTTGTTGTAAGTTGTTATGTTTGGATATTCTTTTTAAAAAAATAAGTTTGACAAAAAATCTGTTTGGATAATAAGGGTTAAAAGTACTTTTAGATGTATAATATAGAGTAAATTTGCTCCTCTTTTTCTAAAACCCACGTTTTGTTAAAAGAAAAGTAGTTTTTCCCCTCCTTTTCCAAAACTACAATTTAACCCATTTTTCATTTTTCAAAAAGTCAGTTGTGTTTGGCTAAACACATCTTTTAGAAAGCCATGGTTAAAAACCATGGTTTCTTTTTGCAGAAGGAGAACCAAACAGGCACTAAGTGTTCATTCTTCCAAGTACAGAAAGCTATTTGGCGATATATGAGTAATACATGTTCAGATAACTGAATCTTCAAATCTGCCTTTGCCGGATTCCATGGACCTTTTGATGTATAGACAGGATCCTAACACAAAAACACTTAATTGATTATACATGTCCGGTGCTTTTGAACTTTATAAAACGAACCTTTGGCTAGTGCTTATCATTAGATGCAAATTAAAATACAGATGTCGTATGAATGTGAGGCTCTATGCTGTGAACCTAGACATCACTAAAATGGTCTTGCATTTAGATGAAGGCTGTTTATTTTAGTTTGGATGTTATACCTATCCCAAGAAATTATAAAATGGGATCTCTTGGTGAAAGATATATCTAATAAGTTGGTTTTTGATGGAGCACAATGACATCGTATGAGCCATGTAGCTGATCTTATTTAGTGGGTAAGACTTGTTATTGTTGTATACTTATCTCAACTAAGGTTATAGAATGTGAGAAACTAATGAAATGAGTTCTTGAGCATAGATAAAGATCAGATTGACTCAGTATGTTCTTTAATCTTTTTATATGTAAATTGTTGTTTGTCCATTTATTTTTTTCAACATTGGAATTCAATTCCCTATGTGAGCATGTTTCTCTGATTCTGCTAAATTTTTCTTTATGGCTGCAGAAATCCATGAAGTACAAGGATGGCAGTCACACTGGCTCAGTACTTTCCCTTGCTTGGAACATGGAGTACAGGTTTGTTGAATTTAAATTTTAATTCTACCTTTGTTTCTTCTTCCGTATGCGTTCTCTAAGAAGAGAATTTCTTTTTTTTTTTTGGATCCTTCCTCCTTCTCACCCTGTTCCCAAAAATAATAATACAGCAATATCTTGCAAGTGGTGGTGCTGATAAGCAAGTGAAGATCTGGGATGTGGCTTCTGGGAAGTGTGAAATTACTTTGTAGCATCACTCAAAGGAGGCAAGAACGTAGAACTAAGCTAAAGTGGACCTGGTTCATTCTCTTTGCTATTTTTTTATTGATTATAAAGAATTTTCTCCTTCTTGTCTGTAAACATACTAGGAACAATTACAAATGTAGAATATTGGGTGGATTGTGGTGATCATTACCTCACAATTTTTACATAAATACTCTTTCAACATCTGGAGTGTTCTACAATATTCTGCAGATATATATGTTTTCTTAAATCTGAATATGCATATGTAATTAATAGTTTAATGAGACTTTCTTGGGGCGTTGTTGGTCAAGCTCTACATTATTAGGGAGGGAGAAATCTATGCAATTTTGATTTTTTTTCTTCCTTCATGAATCACCAAATAAATATTGTAATTTATTTTTCCATGACTGACTTAGATGACTTGTGTAAATAGATTTCCTGATGCCTTTCCAATTCGCTCTGTTTGAACTATCGCGTTCAAAAAGTTGCTTGGAATCATCATGCACTACGAGTTCTTCTTAGTGGGTCTTCTGATCAGACTGTGGTCATGGTAGTGTTCTAATATCTCAAATTACTTCTTTTTGGTCTCCTGATCATACATTGAATTTTTCCTATATAAAAAGAACAACTTTCACTTCCAAGGATGATTGTCAAAATTCCTTTCTTTATCTTGGGATGGTACAATTCTGTGATTCTGTATGCCCTTATAAGAATCAAACGGTACTTAGCTTCCCTTTCTGGCATTTCCTTCTATTTCATTGATTTGTGCAGGAGAATCCGGCTTTCTATTTCCTTGCGAAATTAGAACTAGTGGTTCCTTGGTTTCATTTGGAGGACTATTCGGAGTTCAAAGTTCAAACTCAAGAACTTTATTGTTACATGCAACATTGTATCATGCAACTAGTTGTATCATAGTTGTCTGTCTCATACATTAATGAACAAAATGGTTTCTCAGTTATGTCATTATGTGAAACTTGAATGTGCTTTTATATATTTATCCATTATTTTTCACTATAAAGTAAAGGTTATTTGTAACTGTCACTACATGTATATATCATAGGATCCTATGTTCCACAATCCAATTATATGATCACATTCAATATCTAGTAATATGATGTTTCTGATGCTGTTACACTTAGCACAAGGACGGAAGAATGCCATCACATTCTGGATTTAAGTAGTCTGTTCCAGCTGACGTTTTGAGCTTGGCTTGGGATCCACATGCTGAGCACTCATTTGTGGTTTGTTCTTTTCCATTCAAATTGATCAACTCTTACCCTTCAGGGAAAATAGACAGAGGAGTCCATATTCATCACTGTTTTACCCCAAGTTTTCTCCTCCCCCTATTTTCTCCTCAGTTTAAACAAAGCCTTAATTTTTTTATATTTTCTATTGGATTGGTAATTTGGTATTAGTCTTAGTAGGGTAATGCTGACTTAAAATTTCATGTTAGGTGAGTCTCGACAATGGTATTACAGTATCTTTTCAATTGAGACTGATCTATTTCCAGTTAAATAAATTAAGAATTTGGCAACCTAATAAATTTTGAACATCACCTGTCGTTACTGTAAATAAAGATGAGAACAAGACTTATATGTAAACTTTTTTTTATATATTTATTGTAATATAAATGTGTCATTATCTAATTATAACGTAAAAAAGTATAAAAGTTTATCAGAAACTATACTTAAAAGAAAAGAAAAAAGAAGGAAATCTTTTGATTTGCGTAGTCATGCATCAAGGTGATAAGAGAAACAATTTCAATTTTCAATGAATCCCTTTCAAGACCAAATTTGAGCTTTATTCTTGGCAAGGTTGCAAGCCTTCAAGGCGCCAGCATCTGATGAGGCGTCCCAGACCTGCAAATTTTCAAGTGTTCCAGTTTTCCCATTAACGAGATTATGAAGCAAACAAACCACAGTACAACAGCCTTTACACTCACTTTCAATTTTCCCTTGGAGCCTCCAATAGCCAACAAGAAAGGATTGTCCTTTGAGAAAGAAATGGACAAGCCATCTCCCTTGCAAAACCAACAGAAAATGATAAGTTATATAATGCCATAAAGCACTGTTAATCAGCACATCGGATACAACACAACACTCAAGCTGCTTTTTTTTTTTTTTTATATCATTCGGTTTCTGATAATCTAATAATTGGGATTAAGCTAAACTTGAGAAGTTTTATGGCCAATTTTTTTTAGAATGGTTAAGAATTAAAAATGTTTAGATATAAAAACAATTCGTCATTAATATTCTTAAAGTTATTTTTCATTATCTCTAAACTATAATTTAATCTTTAAATAATAAATAATAATTTTTATCTAGTGCTAACGAAGTAATTATATGTTTTAAATATATTCCTCTCTATATAAAAATGAATTTTATTTTAATTGATAACTAGAAGAAATCATGCGCAAATGAACTTTTGGAAATTCAAATCCATTCCATTCAAGCTTAAAAAAAAATAAATAATATTTTTACAATCAAATAATAATAATAGATTTTTGTTTTTAATATATAATTTAGTTATTTAAAATAAATACTATATTATTTATAGATTTAAATTTAATCATTTTATTGAGAAAACAATACAGATATTAATCACATTATCAGTAGTACAGTATATTTGATATAAATAATGTGAATGGTGGCGATAGAATTGAGAGTAACTCTGACAATCGGTAACTCTTCTAACAATCTTATTTTCTATGCATTGTTACTTTTTCCCTCATTAGAAGTATGTCTATGGCAAGGTTATAAGAGGACTGTGATTCATAAACTCAACATGTTAGTCCGTTTAACTCGAAATAAGTAGATTAAGCTCTAAAAATGGAAATTTGAAAAGAAAATTTACTTTTTGGCCCAGTGCTTTTAGCCCATTTTTTTTAAATATTAAAAATATATATTATTTTATTAATTAGTAATATATAAATAATTAAAGTTAAATATTATATTAATTTTTTATAAATAATGATAATAATTAGTTATATTAATTTAAATAATTATCTGAAAAAAAATTAATATATATATAAATATTTAAAAAAATAAATAAATAACCTACGGGCCGATTTGTAGGTGATCTTGTAAATTTAGGCTTGACAATATAAACCCATTTGCAATCCCAATTTTTTGGTTTAACCCATTTTGGGCCTGACTGACTTATGACCGAATTGTCAGTTCTAATTGAATTTGCATTGATATTTTAGCTGCAAAGTCCAATGCTACCCCTGGGTGAATCTTCATCAAGTGTTGATCCGAATGGCTCTAATTCATGGGATGACAGAGACAACCTACTAACTCTTTACCTTCAATATATTTTTATATCATGGGCATTATTTTCCAGCTATCAAATATAAAGGCATGTTTTTTATGATCAAATTCTAAACATATTTATTTCATTTTATCAATCCTCATTTCCATTTCCATTTCTAATTATAATTTTACTCTTAATCCCCTTACCATTCTCATTCCCATAAAAATATTTCATGACCCAAACAAAGCCTATTATAATAAAAATATTTTTTTGATATGGTGGATACTGTTCACTTAATGGAATTTCAAACAAGAATAGGGAGGAAGAGAAGATGAAAGTGGAAAGATGACATGGATGACTTAACATACAAAAATTATATATATTTTAAAAATATTTTTGAATCCCAAAAAAATTTATGATAACAAATATAAAAAATTTATATGAAAATTAATATAGCTACAGTTCTCTTTAGAGACCCTTTGCTTGAGAAGACCCCGATTCCCCTAAATATCACCTTTGGATCATGAAAGAAAAATGGGAACTACAAGTGGCTTACTAATTAGTGTACCAATTTGCATAGTCTACATTTAACATGTAAGCGTTTCGACATGTGCACTATCAAATATTTTTTAAATAAAATTTAACTCTTTTGGTTTTTTATCTTTATTTAATTTAAATTTGGATCCTATCAAGTGTCATTCCCTAAAAAAATTTTAAAGTAGTGATGATAGTTAAATTTTGATTTAAAATCTAAAGTTTATTGAAATTCTACAATTGGACCATGGCTATGGATGATAATTTTCTTCAACTCTAATTTAATCTAATTAATTAAAGATATTGATAGTCTTATATTTACTACGTGACTCAACTTTATTTATGTTTATCTCTGTGATATAATTTTCTCCATTGATATAATTGAATAATTTATATTATTAGAATCGAAGAGAATCATCCCCAATAATCATAATCCACTATAAAACTCTAATATACTTGAGATTTTAAATTAAAATCCAATTATATCGTCACCTACTTTAAGAAACTTTAGGAAATGACAATTCATGAAATCCAAATTCATTTAATTTTTAGCTTTATGACAAAATTTTTACAATTGTAAAATTTTAATTAAATATATATATTACATTTCTATTCATATGTTCTTTTTTTTATATTAAATACATATATTAGTCTCAAGTTTGAATCTTATGAATGACAGTGAAAAAACCTAGATTGCGGGAACTTTTTACAGTTGAAACCCAAATCTATTTGAATTTGAATTAGTCAGTAATACTAAATATATGGAATGATTTGTCACCAAAAAAACTAAATGCATGCATATAAATTTTTATACATTTAATAATTGCTAAGCCATTAAAGATCGGAAGCATGAATGCTTGAAAATTGTAATATATAGTTGTTATTGAAGGTTTTGCCAGCTAATCGATCTGCGCCTTAAATTGTTGGAACTAGAATTGTCATTTTCCTTTATCCATGTTGTTAGAATCCTGTGAAGACGATAATCACAAATAGATCTCCAAAGAGAGACTAATTGCCCTGTCAGCTTCTGCACTTCTTTTATGTTATGGGGGCTTCTCATGTCAATAATAGCTCAGTATTTATCGGGATTGGCCTCAATACCCCGATGAGTTAGCATGAATCCTAAGAATTTCCCCCCGTTGACTCCGAATACGCACTTCTCAGGATTTAACCTCATGTTGTACCTCCGTATTTTTCCGAACACCTCGTCGAGGTCGGCAGCATGCTTGGAGGGATCTTCAGACTTCACTACCATATCGTCAACGTACACTTCCAGGTTTCTCCCGATCTGCTGCTGAAATATTTTATCCATCAACAGTTGGTAAGTAGCCCCGGCATTCTTCAGTCCGAACGGCATCACCTGATAGCAGTAATTAGCGTTCTCAGTCATGAACGCGGTTTTCTCCTCGTCAGGGGGGTACATTCTTATCTGATTGTACCCGGAATAGGCATCTAAAAAGCTGAGTAGCCCACAACCTGACGCTCCATCTACAAGCCGATCTATGCTAGGGAGGGGGTATGTATCTTTTGGGCATGCCTTGTTTAGGTCAGTGTAATCCGTGCACATTCTCCACCTTCCACTAGCCTTTTTGACGAGTACCACATTGGCCAACCATGTCGTATATTCAATTTCTCGGATGAACCCAGCATCAAGCAGCTTTACCGTTTCTTCTCTCATTGCCTTTCGCCTTTCCTCGCCTACCTGCCTCTTCCTTTGAGCTATCGGCTTAGCTTCAGGGTATACCGCTAGTTTGTGGCATAGAAAGTGTGGATCAATTCCCGGCATATCTGGAGAAGTCCACGCAAACAAATCAGCATTGTCCCTCAGCATCTTTGTTATATGCTCCTTTGTCTCACCTCCGAGTTGACTTCCGAGGTTAGTGCACCGGTCTTCACCGGCGAGCTGAAATTTCTGTAATTCTTCAATAGGCCTTGGCCTTTGGTCCTGCGCATCAAGTCGGGGATCAAGTTCCACCAAGCTTACTGATGTTGTATCCTTCTTCGTTTGCCCACTGCTGCCAATTACCCTTCCCCTGGTGACTCTTAGACTATCTACATAGCATTGTCTTGCAACCTTTTGATCAACCTTTATTGTGACTATGTCCCCGGTCACCGAGGGAAACTTCATCGTGAGGTGCGGAGTGAAGACCACGGCGCCGAGTTCGTTTAACGCAGGTCGACCTATCAAGAAATTGTAAGAAGTTATTGTATCAATGATAAGGTACCTGATCATAATAGTCTTTGACCCGAGATCTCCCCCGAAGGTGGTCAACAGCTCCACATATCCTCGGGTATGAAACTGTTCTCCTGCGAAACCGACCAGCTGATCGCGATAAGGCTTGATCATCTCCTCGGGTATCCCAAGCTTCTGGAAGGTGGTATAGTACAAGATATCTGCCGAGCTTCCTTGATCTATCAGTGTCTTTCTGACGACGTAATTGGTCACTGCCACCGAGACCACCATGGGGTCGTCCTGATTAGGATCGACTCCTTCGAAATCCTTATCTGAGAAGATAATGGGATGAGAACTCCGGGGTGCTTGGTGCATCGTCGCATTTACTGTCCGAATGGCCCTCAGGTGTCTTCTCCTGGCCGAACTGGTTGCTCCTCCTCTGGCAAACCCTTTTGCTATAGTGTTGATTACCCCTCTTATTCTGTTTTCTTCCCTGTTTCGAGTGTCGTCTGACTGTCTTCTTTCCTTGTTCGGTTGCCGACGTTCTTCCTGAGCTCGGGTCTGACCTCTACCGTGGCCTCTCCCATTATAGGGGGGACGATTACCGTGATTCCTCTGTACAAAGTTGTCGAGGTGCTCGGCCTGGATCAGTTCCTCAATCTTGTCCCGTAATGTCTAGCACTCCTCTGTGGTGTGACCATAATTGCGATGCTACCTGCAATGCTTTGATTGATCAGCCGTCTCCGGGGTGTGTCCGGGAGCTGGGAGCCGAATCAATTCGGTATTGCAAGCTTCTTCCAGAATTCGAGCTCGGTTGGTGTTTAGTGGAGTGTATAAGTCGTACTTCGGTCCCCGACTAGTACCTTCTCTTTTAAACTTCCCCTTCTCTAACATCGGCCTTAGACTTTCTCGGTTATTTGATGCCGTTCGTTTGTCCAGATCAGTCCTGACCCTATTTCTGAACTTTGATACCTCTTCCATTTGTATATATCCGGCCGCACGATTTCTAAGCTCATCCATGTCGGCAGGTGGTTTTCGACATAAGTGATCGGCGAACGGCCCCGGCTTGAGGGCCATCAGTATCGTGTGCATTGCTACTTCAGGGTTTAGATCCCGGATCTTTACCGAGACTGATGAGAAGCACTCCATGAAACTCCTTAGGGATTCATCCTTCTCCTGTCGCAAGTTTACCAACGCAGCCGAGGTAAGCTAGTGAGGTCGGCTGGTAGCGTATTGTGCGCTGAATTTATTGATTAAGGTTTCAAAGCAATCGATAGATCGTGATGAGAGCCGGGTATACCAACTCAGAGCTGCTCCTTTCAAGGACGTAGGGAAGACCCTACACAAAATTGCATCCTCGTTTGTGAACAGATTCACCTGCGTGACATACGCATCCACATGCTCATCAGGATCGGTGGTACCGTCATATCTTTCTAGGTTTAAGCCCTTCCACCCTTTCGGCAATGGCGTCTCCATGATGCCATCGACGAACGGATGTCTCCAGGCGGCCAGCTTATCTCCTCGCAAATTGTCAATGTTCGTCTCCAAATGGTGAGTTTCCTCCCGCCGACTTCCCTCCTGATGTGACCACTGAGTATCCATCTTGGTGTTCTCCCGTTCCCTTCCTCGAGGAAGAGAAGTGCCTTCGTGATGATGTTCCTACTCCAATTGCCTATTCCTTTCGCGCATCTCCTCGTTCTCCTTCCTTAATACTTCCATCTCCTTGCGCATTGCCCGAATGACAGGGTGGTCCTCCAAGGAAGGCCTGTCTTCGTGGTGTCGTTCTCCTGCACCTGCACTGCTCCTGGTTCGCACCATGATTCTTGATGGTGGTGGGATAGTTTTTCTCGGTCCCACGGTGGGCGCAAAAAATGTTCTGTCGAAAGACCGAGACACTATTCCTCCAGCCACCTGTCTATCGTGCTTTTTTTTCTCCTCTCAACCCTCTCTTGACCGTTAGGGTTAAAACCATCCTCTCCTCATAATCCCTCAATTATCGGGATATTTCATTCACGATCATTATGAAGTATCGCGCTCTTTTTGGCATGATCCCTGATATTCCGTCTTGCCATTATGACTCCATAACTGTCACACCTAGCCGGGTGTCCTTGGGACAGCGCAGTTCTCATGGAGAAACCCATACTCGACCATATGGCCGAGGTGTTGCTTGGTCGTACGATTATTCGGCTCTATCGTTCGATAACCGATGTAATACTCGGGCCGTTGCGCTTGAACTCGGCCTCCGAGTTCTAACTCGGTATGTATGAGCATGGAGAATGGGACATTAAGTGGGCGTCTATCTGCATCGAACTTGTAATCTCGGCGTGTTCATCTCGGCCCGTACAAATACAAAAATATTTATAAATCACCACAAACATCCGCTAAAATATGTATGAATCGGATCCTGGATGCTTCTATTTTGCTTCCCATGTCTGAAAAAACGTCTTTAAGATTCATCTCTGCTTCCCCATGAAATAATAATAATAATAATAATTTACAAAGTGATTTCTTCACAATATTTCGATTAATAATATCTGGAGAGATTTTCCAAGAAGACCACCATCAACAAGACAAAAGATGCTGCTCGACAGATGGAAATAACTCTCCATAATCTTTCTCTACTATGTCTTTGGACACAGCTCTTTCCACTGACTAAAACCTTTAAAAGAAAAAAAAAATTCCTTAACATTAAAATCTTTGTGATTCTGTTCCCCAAGTCTCAGAAAAATTGAAATCAAGGATGACAAAGACCGCTCAGTAGATTCATAAATAGTTTCCCAAAGATTGATGAATGCAAAGAGCTCATTAATTCCAGTGAGAATTAATATATATATATAAAATAAATTTTGGCTTTCTTTATATTTGACTTGTAAATGCAACGAGAAATATCATTTCTACTGAAGTAATCATTATGATCCTATACATAACAGAGGATTAAAATTTTGGAGTTGAATGTGTTTCTGATTATTATACAACGCACCCGACAGCTTTTAGGAAGCATTTATCTGCAAAATCTATCTCAAAGCTTATGGCAAAGTTTACTACTTTATACCAAGGAGCTGTTGGATGGCTAAGTAAACTATATACCGAGGAGCAAGATTGAACTTTGCAGATGAAAAAAATAATTACATTGAAAAAAGCTACCTCATTTCAATTTAATAATACTCAAATCTAACTAGATAATATCATATAATTATATTTTCTAAGAAAAAAAGTTAACTACATTACTGGAGGAGATCTGCTCAACATACTGGCCTCAATATTCTTTTTAATAATCTCCCAAAATAAATCATATATGCTGCTGGGGTTGGAATCGTACTCGCATTATATCACCCGCTGGACCTGTCCCTTTCTTGAGGATAGGGATGGAGAAGTTGGAGGTACATTTTTTTAGTATTTGACAAGTATGACAATAATATGTTCCTATGAAAAATTCTTCTTAGTCTCTAGAAAAAGAAGAAACCGTGGTAAGGAAATATTGAACTTGATTTTGTAAGGAAACAGTTGCTCAAACACATAATTGTGGCCCCACGTTGCCATAAAGAAATAGCTACTTTATTTATGATAAACATGAGTCCTTGAAGTGAGAATTTTATAATCAAGCAATCTTTTAATTCAAAAACAAAAATCAATCATCACAAGCATCTCATGTGAACGATACCAATTAAAATAAAACACATAATACTGAGGAAATATAATTTCCACTTTTCAAAGAATGATAATTATATAACATAATTTATGCTTAGTAATTAAGGACCATGTAGCGGCTGACATGACAGTTGAGTTCATTTTTTCTTCTTTTTGAGAAAAAAAAAGGGCTAGAGTGACAAGACAATATAAAATATAAAATATAAAAGAAACTTAATACTCAGTTCAATCCATCCAAATTAAGTAAGGAAAAAAGACATTTAGGACCCAAAGATACGTAATGATAAATTAGAGATCCTAATTTGTCAAATTCTCCCCAGGTCTCACACTAGCATAAAAATGAAAGTGTATGGACAAAGTTAACCCTCAATTCAGAAACAAAAAATACATGCACACACGGCTCCCTCTGTGTCAAAATCTAAAAAACGCACGAATGCACACACGTGCGACCCCCTTTGTGTCAAAATCTCAAAAACACACATACGTCTTTGTCTATAAAAGCCCTAATGTCATTTTATCAAAAGGCAAAATGTAACATCCCTATTTTTCATGTATAAATATTATGACCAGATAATATTATAAATAATATTAATATATTATGGATTAATTTATGATGATTGAGGAGGCCAGAATATTTAATTAAATTAGTTTAAGACCCAAAATATTTTAAAATATAAAAAGAGGCTTAAAAAGGGTAAACTTTTTATTTACAATAAGACAAAGAAAATAATATTTTAAATACTTCGGTGCAAGTTAAAAATACAAGTGATATTGGTTATGTGGGCTCTGAGAGGAAAAAAAAGTATAAATCCAATAAAAGACGTGGTTCCTCATAAATAGTAAATATCGGAGGAGATAAATAGCAAAAAACAAGTAAGATAGGTGGACCTTACATGAAAAAGTAAAAGAGAAAGATACTTGGTCCCCTAGATAAAGTAAATAGGAAGGACATGGAGTATACTAGAAAATCCGGTTCAAAAAGTACTCAAAGTAGAGCTAAATTTATCTGTAAAAGTAAAAAGTACAATACCTACTTTTTCTGATTTGACTTAAAGTAAGGAGAGAAAAGTTGAACATTTTTTCCCTTCCCCACTCTCTCACAAACCCAAAAATATTTAAGGTATAATGGGAAATTAGTATATTAAATGTAAGAATAATTGTGAGTCATCAAATTAAATATCAATCTGACGGTCCATAACCACTAGTCTTCCTTATAAATACCCCCACCCCTTCCCTCATTTTCACTCACCCCTCCCTCATTTTCACTCACTCACGCAAGCCAAGCCAAAGAAAAAGAAAGGAATTGGTAGAGAGAGAGAGAGAGAGAGAGAGAGAGAGAGAGGAAGAAAAAATAAAGAGAGAAAGAAGGAAGGAGGAAGGAAGAGAAAGAAAGTATGAGTCTTATAAGGTAAGCTCCTACTCTAAATCTCTTTTAGATTTTCTTTTTATTTATTTATTTTAAAGATTAGTTAGAGTTTAAGTTATTTTCTTCCTTCCTCTTATTCCTCTTTTTGGATCAAGACATGATTTTGAGGGAAGAGTTTATAGTTTATAGTTGAATTAGATTTATATGATAATATTAAATTGTTAAGTAAGGTTTAATGATACTTTAGGCTTCAATCAAGTTAAGGAAGTGATCTAAAGCTAAGTGAAAGTAAGGTTCAAAGAAAAGTTAGTAAAACTACAATGTAGTCTCTTGCCCTTACTTAATGTTATTACTTATAAATGTTGTATATATTATAATGATTTGTAAATGATGCCATGTTGTTTTTATAAATATTTTTCTATGATTGGTGGTTGTTTTATGTTAAGGGCTAAGCCCCGGGATGCCCCATTTATTAAGTCATTATGCTACTGAAATTTTGTTAGACAACATGGAAGTTTTGATGATTTAATGAAAGTATGTTATGTTTTCAAATGTTCTTGTGATGACATGATTGCATGTGCAAGTTGATTACTAAGATTTTCTCAATCTCACTCCATAATTAACCAATGTAAGGGTCAAGTTATGGCAAATGGGAGCACGTGGAATATGAGGAATAATGATGGAACCTTGCTAAAAGCTGTTAATGTTATGTTTATGTACTGTCCACTTCTAGTTAATGTATAAATTTTTACATATTTCCAAAAATTCAGTGGTCTATATGTATAGGTAGATCTATGTCTTAGAAACAAAATGACACTAGTTTGGATGTATTTGGTGCTATATAATGGTAGTTATTCATGTTTTACCAAAACTGCTCCAGCAGACATTATTTCTGACCTCTAATGACATATATTGCTTCTCTGACCAGTAGGAGTAGAATAAATGTATGAAAAAAATATGGCTAGAAATTAGACAAGTATATCTTTCCAATGATGCTAAGTATGCACCAAATGGCTCTGTATATTAAGAGAAATGAATTTTCAAACTAAAGGTTCAGATTTTCGGACAGAAATAGAGATGTGAAATGAATAGTAATATGTTTATAATAAAATATATGAATTGGTACGTTCATTTCCCAGTTTCTTATTTTTATCTAAAAATTCAAGATGTTCAAGATTTTAGACACTTAAACCACCAAGAAATGATTTTTCTATATTTAGTTATGATTTTTGAAAAATTGCTGCGCAATGAGCTGTAAAGTAGTGAAAATAGTTTTGTACAATTTTAAGGTTTTAATTGGTTTGAGTTTGTCTAAAAATATCTTCACACATCAAATAAGCAGTTGTCAGGGGAAAATGTTTCAAAATGTAAGATGTAACACAAAATCCTTTGCATCCATCGTTTTCGAGTCTTGGCATTCAGTTCTCTGCTCTAGTTCTGTTGAAAATCATCTGCCTCGTGGTGTTCGAGTCTCTGAGTTTGTGACATTGCTGCTGGATTTCACATTGAAAATCATCTGCCTCATGAGTTCAAAGGTTCCGAGTTTTTGAGTGCTCTACTCCATTGTCTCTGAGTCTCCGAGTTCGTGAGTAGTTTACTCCAGTTGGCGTTCATTTGGTTGGGATTGAAGGTTCGTAGGTTCTAAGTTCATGAGCATTCTATGGTCTATTGTCTTCGAGTGTTAGAGTTTCAAAATTAATTTGGTAGAGGTTGAGTTCACTGCTCCGTCACCAAACTTCATCCTATATAGTGATCCCGAGATACGACTAGTGTTCCATCAATTCTATTAATTATGGTATGTTATATTCCTTTATGTGATTTAGCAAACCCTGGTGAAGGCATGACATTTTGTTTTGGGAATACGCGGTATTTCTTGTTGGTAATTAGGCTATATTAGTCAGTGAAGTAAAACTACGTTATGATCTGAAGTAGTAAATAGGCTCTACACTCTGAAAAAAAATTCATTGTGAAGAGAGGGAAGATGTTACTGGGTAACCAGATTTGTGTGCTCTGTTTCTGGGCATTATTGATTATGAGTTGCTGAATTTTTTGTCTTTTTCTCATATAAGGTGAGGCCAAATATGATGACCAAATCTGAACAAGTTTCGAATCATCCATGCAGTAACTCTATAAAAATTCCTATTTAAAAATTTGACAGAATTAATTTTCGGTTTTAATATGACTGACTAGCCAAATGTGACAATTAATAAAGAACATGTATTTAGTTGCGATTGTGTTCTATTTAGTTGAAGTGTATTGATCTGACAAAAAGATGCAAAATTTTCTAAATAGGTCAACAGTGGCAAAGGAAAATGTTAGAGAAATGACATCAAAGTATTATGAGGTATGTTATTTGTGAGTTCAAGTAAAGTGGATTTCTTGATTTGATGTTATGTTACTGACATATTCTCTTTTTTAACAAGCACGTTCCCTTTGAAACAAGATGTTTACCAAAGCAACTGTAAAAAGTTTTGAAGCATATCAAGGGGAGATAGACATTGTTGGAAAGGGTGGCAAAATATCAAGGGGAGATAGACATTGGTGGAAAATTTTGCCACCCTATTGGACATGGAATGTTTTGTTCTACAAAGAGGGGTATGTGGGGAGGTGATCAAGGCATTTGATCCACCTACCTCAAGTGTTTATGTTAGAGTTAAACGGCAAATGGACCGCGAAGCTGTTAATCGATTGTTTGGGTTACCTTATAGTGGGTAAGAAATTATGTTAGAAGGTGATAGTGACACCTTCATTTTATTAAAGGGGGAATTTGACTGGTCTTCTTTTGTTTACAAAGAGCTTCTAAAAGAAATTTCAGAATATAAAAAGTGGGTACAGAAAGGAAAAAGTGAAGGAAAAAAAAACTGTTAGAGGGTACTTATACTTTTTAGTGGTATGTGGTTTCATTTTACAAATATATGTTTTAGGTCTTATACAGTATGTTCCTTACATCCTTGTTTTTAGTTACATGCTCGCTTTTAGTCTATTTACAACTATCTTTTATATAGTATTTTCCCCTTAGTATAAATGAGGTGCCGTAACCTCAACATGCATTGAAATATTGGACTCATGAAAGAGTTCAAAAGCGTATTGAGGATGAGAAGGAGAGCTTATATGGAATATTGAAAACATTTGGCATCAATGAAGCAACCTCCTCCTTAGAGTTGCCACCCATATCTGCATTCCATGATTTGGTAAGAGTAAATTATTATAGTGTTTCACTTATATAATCCTCTATAAAATAACATATCATTTTCATTGTTGCGGAAATTAAAACATCTATATGCTGAGGTCATGAATGTACATGTAGAGTTCTGAGGCAGATGTTGAAGATGCAAGCAAGCAGAGATGATGCAGACAAGCACAAAGAAGGGGAAAAAGAGGAGGATAAAGAAGAAAAGGAAGTGGCTGATGAAGGGAAGGAGGAGAATGTAAGAGAAGACAAGGAACAAGATGATGAAGGAGGGAGAAAGGATGAAGAAGAAGAAAGAGAAGAGGACAAAGAAAAGAAAGAAGAGGATGAAGAACAAGAAAAGGGGGAGGACGAAGAACAAGATAAAGAAGAGGAGGAAGAAGGAGAGGATGGAGGAGAAGAGGGAGAGGGACCAAGTAAAGATTTGACATACGCAAAAGATGGATGGAGAAGATCTCAAAGGGAAAAGAGAGCAACAAAGTGTTATTTATTTGTGTATCAAGCTCAATCATTTAAGCAAACAAGAGGAAGGACAGTTGCAAACACCAATGAGATGGATGAGGTGTTTAGATACTGCACAACAAATGGAAAAAAGTAAGTTCAGTAATGTTTATTTTGTTAATTACAAAACTAATTCTAAATGCTTAATTATGTGGTCATTGATTGATGTAATAGGGAAATTGTGAATATTGATGAGTTGATACTCACAAGAGCTGATTGTGAGTGTCTAAGTATAAGAAGATGGTTAAAAGTTCATGTGAGTGCATTCTCTAGAATTCTATTGTAGCTGGAAGTTGTTATATTTGCTATTTCTTACTTCAATGAAGGTTTGCAGGTATTATCTGTCATTGAAAGAATCTTAGTTCAAGACCAAAAGGAAGAACATAGAGTTATGCAGCGCCACATTTTCCCCTCAGAGCTGATGGTAATGTTTTGCATTGAATATTTTTTCATTTTCATAAATATTGTTCTTACATGATATCTAATATATATTAATATGAACTGATCTGAATGATTCATTATTTTGAAAATAGTAATGAATGACTTCAAGGCAATGGAAAGCAGAGAATGACTTAAAATTCATAATGCCAAGATACGTAGGCTACAATATAGGGGATTGCCATTTTATTTTTGCACCAGTGTATCACGCACTACACTAGTTTTGCTATGTTGTATAAGTGAAGATAGCTACAATGTATGTTTTGGATTCGCTATATTCAAGGAAGTTCTGTGAGGACAAGACTTACAGGAGAAAGGCTTCGAAAAATGATCCCATAGCAATAGGCATCAACTTAATGAGCAATTTCGTGGTATAACTTGAAACAATATTTAAAAATCATTTTTTTCCATGTTACTAATGTTTTAAATAATCTATGACTTTTTTATTGTCTATAGAAGCAACACATTGAAGACATATTGAAATTAGTGAAACCGGGTGTTCTTGGAAAGAACCACAATTTAGAATTGAAATATCTCCAAATACATGCGCAACCAACCAAGTGAGTGGTATCGGTGATTAATTCATTTATTCTTATTACGTGTATGTCTATCTGTGCTATTTTTTATTGAATGTTTGTAATTTTTTCGGTGATAGTTGTGGAGTAATTGTTATATCATGACTACAATATTAGACCAACACTCCAAGAAAAGAGTGGGATGGTTACACTAGCTCAAGTTAACAATGGTTAGTAGTTTTGTCATGATTCATGTTATTTATACTAATTTATTATTATTTTGTCTATAATGGAGTTTCATGGGTATCATTTTGCCTTATTTGTCATAATCTGTTTTGGGGGGTCTCTAAATATCTTTTTCCCATCAAGTAAATTATGTTCTAGCTGAGTTCAAACCCTAAACGGATTGTAAAGTTAACAGTCCACGGACAAGTTTTCCATAAACAATGGAAGTTAATCCAACAAAGCACTAGAAGCCAACAAATCCAATCTCACATATCAATGAAAGGGAGCAAAAGTGGTGGGAAAAAAAAAAGCAGTGAACCTCTTCATAGAATGACTGATTTCTGAATGTTAAAAATCTGATTACCTGAGAGAATAAACAAAAACAAGGGGACAAGGAAAGCTAAAAAAATTTAATTGAAGCTAGAGAAGTCCGTGAGGAATTGGCAAATTATAAGAATGAAAAAACTGCAAATTTAAAACTAACGATGGAGATAAATCAGCACTTATTTCATCCCCAGTTAAAGCTGCTAAATATATTTCTGATTGTACATTGAGAATCCAAATGTCCCAAAGAATAAAAACTAGCTCACTTATTGAAACTAACCTTTGATAATGCTGGGTTGTGTTTCCATCAGCAGCCCAGTTTAGTGGTCACCTTTCTTAAGAGCAAGGGAGCTTGAAAGACAAGGATAATTAAATGGGTGAAGTTAAATGGGAGGAAGGTAGGATTATAGTAATGCCTTTAGATACAGAAGTGGGATTGTAAGAGTAGTGTTTACCAATGCTGGAGAGATCACAGGGAACGGTGGTTGTCATTGCTGGTGAGTGTATATTGGCTTCCGTGATGCACAGCAGCTTGAACAAGAGGGAAGAATTTTTTGATGTTGAGCATCTGAAAATACAAATTGTTCACACCTTATAAAATTTCTCAAGTAATCAATTCTAGTGAACCAAAGATACTTTAAGAGAAAAAGCAATTATACACGCACAAGATGGAAAATCAATCTACCTTTGCAACAAGGAAGGAGGAGGAAGAGAAACGGCACAGTGGACGACCACCTCACGTGCTGGTGCAGGTATTTTCACCTCCATCTCTTGCACCAGCAATATTCCTATTTCATTGACAGCTATTCTTCATCATCACCATTACCCTCATCCACTTCTCCGCCATTAGATAAATCATCAAATGATCTCATATCAAGCTCGTAATGCAAGATTCTCCCGATTCCACCATAATCACGGCAGAACTGTAAGCCATCTGTTGATTTATTGGTGACAAACTCAAGAATGCAACCAAACTTTTTGTACTCATTTACAAGCCACTCCAATAGAGGAGTCTTTTCCTCAACTTCACAATCAACAGAGTTGGCATAATCTCTAAAATGAGTTTGTCTTAAGAAATAGTGTTACTGGTGAGATTTTTACTAAGCACTTTAACAGACGAATTTCCTTAACGTATTTTCCAATCAAACGATTCTCCTTAATGAACTTCACATCAGAGAGAATATCTGCTGATAGTTTAATAGCCTCATCGAAGCCCCTCTCCCCTCCACGAGATACATCAACAACATCAGGTATTTTTTGCCTTAAGTCGAGGATCAAACAGGTCTGACTGACTCAGCCCAGTTTTGAGATCACCTGAACCGGCCAAAATTAGACCAAATACATTAGGCTGACTAGTAGCAGGATTTATATAGAGTTGTGTTGCAAGCTCTGCAGCCTTCCTCAGATAGTTATGACGTGCCTCCATGTCGAGACGAGAAAACCTTAGAGCTGATTGCCCTCCTTTTTGATGCTTCTTTGGGAGATGCACACTAAATTTATGAAGAACCTCTCTTGAATTACCACTCCAGGCCCCAAAAAGTGTGCCATTGCCATCCATAACCATGAAACCAAAGTTGTCACCAGACTCCAACAACTGCTGTAGAGGTTCTGCATAAAACTTGTTGCCGCAAAGATAGAGAGATGTATTGATAGGCTTGAATGGCTCAAAAGGAAAAGCCACCTTTTTCTCCTTGCCGTCTTCAGTTATAACTGTCCCGGTATATATAACAAGGCCGTTTGGAGGGACATTGTTATAAAGCTTAAGCCTTCCCTGATTTTTATGCTTGAAGCAGTTCGAAGCTCGTCACTAAGCATCTTGCTAACACGAGATATTTGATCACGTGGGGGTTATGATAAAGGAAATCATGCTCGTCCCATTTCCTCTAGCGGCATCAAGAACTTTGATTAGATTCTTCATTCTCCATAAATCTGCTTCAGGACCCTCAGCCATTTTGAGGATTAGTGGGCCCTTCACCTAAAAAGGTTAATGAAAGCGTTATTTACAAAAGGTTTAAGTTTTCTTAGTTTATATGGAAAAAAAAATCTCGAGAAAAAATCAATTAATATATACACAAACTAAACCAAACGGAGAAGAAAAAAAAGCTTCCATTCCACGGACATGAGTATGTCTGCCTCTCTCTCCATTGCAGTGACTTAAAGTCAATTGCAAATGAAATGAATGAAAATTAATTATAAATAAACATTAATTCTAAATAATTGATAAGAGTGGTAAATCACTAAAAGTTAATTATAAATAAGTAAAAGTAAGTTATAAATAAATAAAAATCAGTTATAAATAAAAGATAGGGATATATTCATATTTTTTATTAAATTTTAATTTTAAAAGGTAATATTAGTTCCTCTTTGGAAATTAGTAAAAATTAGAATTTAAATATATATATTTAAAAAAAAAAGATATCTATAATCCAAAAATGAAGTTATAGGGAGGACACGTGCGAGTGAAGAGTCGTCAAAAATCCTCTCAAGCAACGGATTTTAGAGTGATTGGCCTTTGACTCTGTTTATACTTTATATTGCATTCATTGTATGCAATTATGCATTCTCCCCTATTCCCTCCTCCCACATCACTTCGCTTACTTTCATCTTTCTTCGTTTCTCGTTTTCCCTATTCTAATCTTTTTTCTTCTTTCTCTTCTGTTTTTAAATTCGTACCGTAAAGCTGTCCTTATCCAGCTTCACGTTTCTGTGGCACCCACCAAATTCCGGTGAGTCTCTCCTCTTCAATACTATTCTTGTTTTCTTTCTTATTCGTTGCTGCAATAATGGGTCGGTTTTGTTTGGCGATATGGTGTCCTAATCTGCACAAAGTTTCAAGCTTTCTCCTCTTTTCCTCTGTTTTCCCGTTTGCCAAACAGAGCATTGTCCCAATCGCCCAATGCCTCTCTATCCTCTTTTAATGTGATTAAACTTTCGTATGGGTATTCCTGGTTCACATTTGATTCCATACGGAACTCACAGAACCTGAAATCTAAACCCCTTTTTATTCAAAAATAGAATATAGAAGTTGAGTTATATTGGGATTTGACAAATTTACATTCAAAGGATTTTCTGGGCTCAATCAGTTAGCTTCTTAGAGATCTGCGCTGTAATGTTTGTGTTTCTTTCTTTTTCTCAAGCTTGGAGCATACAGTTTCTCATGGCCTTCTTTAATGTAAAGGATTCCAAATCCCAAATAGCATATGCGTATTGATCATTAGGTTTTGCTATTTTTTATATCATATTATGTTATATTTCAGGGTGATCTTGATCAAGGCAACTCAAAACTGGTTGATATGAGGAAGGATAAAGACAAAGTGGTTTCCAATCCCCAAATCCTTTCATCATCTACGAGGGAGTTCAAGGCAGGCACAATCAACATACCCTCTTGGCTCCTCACCCACACGGCTGGTATGTATGGTTTTCTTGTTCTCAATTTTTTTTGGCCAGTTTCTTTTTCTCAAATTTGGTTATTATTTATTGTGATGTTCTGATGTTTCCATGTTTTGATTTCATCACGCTTTTTAATGGGTGTGTCAAACGGTTCGTTTGGTATATTAATAATTTTGGCATGTTGACTCCTTTTATATATAACCATAAATTAATATCTTACTGAACTAGTAACTCTGTAATTCTGTGTTATATAATATATTAACTCATGCTACCGTAATGCCAAACCTATTCATACGAACGAACTAGAGCAGAATTGTATCCCAAAAACGTTAGTGGGTATGCGGATGGGAGATTTGTACTAGTGTCATAACACTGGTGAAATAATTTAGAAAAAGCCCTTAATCATAATTATAAATATTTTAAATTTCAAAATATTTTGTTAAATTTTAAACATAGTAATAGAGCTGAACAAGTTGGTCCGGTCAGGGCCCTAATTTCGGTCTGGCCTCACATAAATATATATATTTTAATTTTTTTAAATTATTTTATATGTTTTAATTGATTTGGTAGAATTTTTGGGCCTACTTGACAGTGTTTTCTGGTTTTTTATTCTGAAAAATTTTTTACAAAGGAATCTATTTGAATAGTTCTCAAAATCATAACTAATAAGTAATAAATGAGTTATTCAAAATTTATAACTTTATGAGGCTAACTTTATGAGGTGGATGTTTTTTACCTTTTCTTGTGTTTTTCATAATAAAAACTATAAAATAACTTAAAGTTGTTTTGAGTTTTCTGTTTTTTTATTTTTTTATTTTTCCAAACAGATTATAAAAAATAGTATAAAAAATAGGTTTACTAAATAAGTTTTTTATTTTTCTATTTTTAAAAATAAAAAAATTATTTCGAAAATATGAATCAAATAGGTTCTTTATTTCTTATGGATCATAATATATTTATTATGTAAATATTGTGAAAATATTTTAAGATTTTAATGTTTCCAATTTTTTTAGATTTTGAATTAATTTTTAACTTAATATTTATGTAGAAATAATATATAATAATTAAATATTCATAAATTTTAAAAAATTTTATTTTTTTTAAGAAAAATTATTTTTAAGTATAAATAAATATATTTTTTATTATTAAATAATTTTTTTATTTTTTTTAAATATATTATAGTATTGAGATAATCCGATACTTGATTTAGTGTATTAGTCTGAAAAATATGAGATAATCCGATACTTGATTTAGTACTAATCTGGTATTAGTCTGAAAAATATCAGACCAGTAATCGAGCTGGGATGAAACCCGGCTCTGCCATGATTAGCCCTAGGTAATGTTTAGACCAATGGTGAAAAGAAATCTGAATTAATGGAGATCACATGCAACTCGCTGGCAAGAAGAGGTTAGGCTAACCTTTTATGAGCAATCGATCTATCAATTATCATATCAACATAAGGGGCGAAGAATCCCCCATTCTCATATGTCCCTGTCAAAATTTCCCATGTTTCCCTTGGAAATAGCATCTACCGTACGTCATTTCTGTCGCCCTCCCCCCACGCGCACTCCTCTCACGCGCTCTCCCCCTTCATTTTGGAAAATATTCGAATGAACGGTACAACTAGACAATAGTAATTCATTATTATATCACTCCATTATTCTATTCTAGTTCCATTTCTCTGCGTCGGCCAATGCGTTATTTTGAATCTTGTGAAGAATAAGCCTTTAAATAAGAGTTCCAGCTTTGTGATTGTGAGCTTCTTGAGACTAATCTCACACTCTTTTGGCATCTTTGTGTTTTCAAATTTTCACTTTGCCCTGGACCATACTTTCAAATTCGTTGTCTTCTGATCTTTTTTCAAATTTCCCTTTTTCCTTTTTCTTCGTTGCTGTGGATCTTTCAAACCCTATTTCAAGTTTCAAATTTGAAACCCCTGAGGCGAGTTTGTGTGTATCTATAATTATAATAATAATAATAATAATAAGCCATGGATTACTGTCTGACTTGTACACAATGGTCCCAACCCGGTTTCTTGCTGCAGTACACAATAGATGTTGTTGGCATCTGTTACGGCGACCTTTCTAATTTATCCTCGTTTGCTGTGCTTATTCTTCAAAACCCTTTTTGTTTTTGTCAAAAACATAGCTAGGGGATGACACCTTTTCTCTATGCTGAGTAAATGGACCATTTAGGTACATGATGGGGACCTCTCCTTTATTGTTGGTGCAGCACAGTCTCAGTGCATACCCTAACAGCCTACCCTATACCCTATACCTGCAATCAAACTCACATTGTGACTTCAAAATTCCCATTTTGAATTAGGTCCTTGGAAAGTTTAACTTTTTCCTCTAACGTTCATGAGTGTTATTAATTGGGTTCCTGTCAGTGTTCCCTCCTCTTGAGTCATTGTTTGTTGGCCTGTCCCTTTCTTCTACCCCCAATTATACAGCAACCCGATTGGGTTATTGTCTATTTATTTAGCACTGCTGTTTGGCTTCATCTTGACGGTGAAATCCTTCCAACTTGTTAAGCATAATGGAATTGAGTATATCAGGTTAGCTACATCTTGTTGCCCCTTCACAAGATCAAAACTTTTTCTTTCTAGTGCTCTGCGTTTTCTTCTTGTGCTTCTGCTTGCCTGCTAATTTAAGTGGAAATTTGGTGTTCAATGTCAGATCTGGAGGAGAGGATGAAGGTGTTGACAATGGGGATAGAAGATGAAGAGGTGGGAGACACCTTTGCAGAAAGAGCAGAGTCATACTATCAAAAGCGTCCTCAGCTACTGACACTACTGCAAGACCTGTACAATGGCTATATCACCTTATCTGATCGTTACATCCAGACATTGGCCAAACACAAGCACCACCATCACCATAGCAGACACTCTTCCCAAGTTTCAACCATTGAAGATGGCTATTCTGACCAAGAAGAAGCCAGTGGGACTAGTGGGGTAAGCCAGGTCGATTCTGACATGGAAAGCTCACTGTCTTACCAGCAGCCTCCTCCTCCACCTCACACCATACTCACCAATAATCCCATGATTGACATTGATTCCATTGTTGCTGAGCTGGTGATCAAGAATATGGACTATGAGATAATGATGCATGAGGTTTGTGTGATGGAGAAGAAGTATGGCGAGTCTTCAAGGAAAGTGGATCTGCAGAAGAGCCTGCTTGAGGTGTTGGAGTCAGAGAGGATTGTTCTACTGAATGAGAATGCTAGCCTGGGATACAGAGTGAAGGCTCTGGTGGAAGAGAACAATGGGTTGGCCTCGGAGTCCATGTTTGTGAAGAGGAAGGCAGGGGAATTAGCAAAGTGTGTGGTGAAGATGAGGGAGGATCACAGAGTGTTTATGCTGCACAGGAAGATTGAGGATCTTCAGGCGCAGATTAATGGGTTGGAGAAGAGGAACAAGGAGTACTATGAGCAACTTCTGAGAAGAGATACTGTGCAAGAGGATAGTGGCTGCTTGGAGAAGAAGGGGAAGAACAGTGATGGGATTGCTTTGGAGATTCGGCTTCACATGCAGAGGCTGAGTCGAAGGTTCAAGTGGAAGGAAGATATTGCAGGGGCAGGGAAGAACTGTGAAGTGAAGAAAGGTACTAGTTTATGGAAGAAAATGAAGAACATGGACTTTTTACTGTGTGGAATTAACCCCACCTGTGCTTGACTCGATGATGGTTATCACAATCACAAGTGTAGCTATATATATGTACACTCATTTTATCTCTGAACTATATATATATATATATATATGTAGGTTACCTCTTATATGAGGTCTTTAACATAGAGATCTAGGCAGCTCTAGTTATTACTTTTGAAAACTAATTGGCAGATGATTTCTCAGAACCTTTCTTCTTCTTGTAAAGCCAGAGTGAGACTATCTCGTCTCACAGTCGAGCTTACCAAAATCTGCATATCTTTATCTTCTAATGCTTACTTATCCTGTACTCTGTATTTTGCTAATCATCGCCAACAAGTTGTAGCCATGCAGTTAAAGAGCAACAAGTCTTATAGCTCATTTCTGAACTACCATTTCCTTGCCATTGTTATCTCCAGGAGGACAAATTTTCGAAGTGGCCAAACTGGGAAGGGGTGGAACAAGAAAAGTCCACGCTACTATGGGACTGTTTGGTTTTCTTAGTTAAAAATGAGTTTTAGAGAAATTGATTTTGCTTTCCCGTTTGTAAAAAATGATTTAGCTTTGGTATAATTGATTTTATAATATAATTATAATAAAAATTGATTTTAAACTATTTTGTTTATGTTTAAATGATTTATTTAAAAATTAATTTTTATAGAATTTATAATTTTTTTAAATTAAAATTAAATTTTATTTTATAATTAATTTAATTTTTTTAGACTCAACTTTAGTCTATAATTATTTAATTAGTAATAAAGTATATTTAAACATGTTAGATTTATAAAAATTAAAATTTTGAAGAGATATTTTAATTATTAAATAGAAAAAATTTTGTAAAAATTTTATTTTTTTAATTTTTTTATTAGTATATTTTTATCCAACTTTAAAATAAATACAGATACAAAAATGAAAAAGCATTCAAGCGGAACTGCTTCTCCCTCAACTCAATTGGAGCAAAAGTTATGGTGGTAATTGGTTTCTTTTTTACACCCAAACATCAACAAAATCTCATCAAACTCATTTTTTTTGTCTCTAACCACATTTTCAACTGGCTCCCTGGCTCCCAGACACATCCTATCTCCGTCTTGAGTGGGTTTACTTCTGATGATTTACTTTTATAATCGGATTTATTTTTTGTTGAATGGAAAAGAGAACTATATATTCACTCAAAAAAATGTACAAGGCGGAGCGTGACCAATCACTCCTATCAATTTCCAGTGCCGAAAATCAGCTTTTATAGTCAGATTTCAATGTGTTAACTTGTTTATATGGAGATTAGATTATTATTGTCAGAGCAGTAGGCAATAGATTGCAAATGAATAATTAAACACGTATTGAGGCGTGACGGTGATGCAAACATTTTAGGTGGAAAAAAAAACCCTTTTAGATAGGAAAAAAAAAATTATCCAAACGATTGCTTCATCCGGTTGAAAACTATACCAGCAGCATGGAATTCAAGTTCACAGAATGCAGCTAGTTTGCAGCCCTCTAACTGAGATAGATCTAAGATATTATGTGAATATGAGAAAAAAAAAACAGCCTTTTCTCAGTGAGAAATATATAAGGTGAATTATAATTATGAATCAAAATAAAATTTATTATAAAATATGATCTGTTACTACTTATTTTTTTTATTTTATTACTCAATATTTTAAATTTTAATATTTTTTATTAATTCACTGTATGGTTCCTATGTGTAATGTTTTCAAAAATATACATATATATATATATATATATGTAATATGATATAGTGATGTTAACAGAAAAAAAGTTAAATTCCAGCAATTAAACTGAGAAAAAAAGGTAATTCAGGTTGGACAAGAATCAGAGGTAAGACAAGGATCAGGCATATGTATTTGGATATATTAGAAGGAGTTAATATGCAGCAGAACAGAAAATGAGCACAACCACAAAAACATGTGAATTGTACAAACGTTTTTACTCGATATGTTTAGTGGCAAGGCTGCATATCCATGTACGATTGATATGGGACGCCCCTGGGTGGCAGGGTCACCATGTGTCAACCTTGGCGTTTGTCACGCAGCTTCTTAGGCCACTTGGGCCATATTGGGTCACATCGGCTAGGCCTAGGGCGGCACTCATGATCTACTCCCTCTCCATTTTTTATTATAAATTATATTTTTAAAGTATCTCATTTACTTTAATCACGCATTATCGGGTTAGATGGGCTGTACTGTATTGAATTGAGTCTAGCTCTGATTCACTTAAGTTCAGCGACTAGAAGTTTTAAATTATTAGTACAGTGATCTCATATCATATTATAGGTTGAATTTTTAATGGAATCAAATACACCAATATGTTGTACCAAGTTTAAAAATTGAATTATATTATTTATGACTTGTAAGTAATATTTATTATAACTTTTAAATTGATGGGTCGAAACATTGCATTTGTTAATCCAAGTAGCAAAACAAGAATTTTACTTTTGTCATGTACTTTTAAGAAGGTAAAAATAAATGAATAAAAAGCCCTTGGCACCTTTTTTTTTTTATAATTTATAGATTAGGCTTATTTGCACAGTGGTGTTAGAATTTATGGCTTGAGAAGTTAAGGTTTTACACGAAGGTTAAAAACAAAGTTTAGGGTTCTTTATTCAATTTTTAAAATTGAGCATTAAATAACACAACTAGCAAAATTAGAAAGAATTTTTGGCAAAATCTTTTTCAAAGCATCATCAAAATAACTACGGATTCAAAATTTAACAATTTGTCCAAATTTCATTCCTATATTATAGTTTGATGAGTTTGATAATTAAAAAAAGCAAAACTTTTCAAACTTTTAAGACATTCAAGACTTTTTTTTTTTAAATTTGGAACTTTAATATAGAACTAAAAGAAACCAGAATTTAAGTTGAGTTATAAAAAGGAAAAAATTACTCTTCTATCAATTAATTTGAAATTTAATTGGTCAAAATGGAAAAAACATTTTTGTTTTGTTTGTGGTCACGAAATAGAAACCCTTTCTAAGAAATGTCTATGCAATGCTGTTTTTGGATATTATGAATTTATATCGAAGATTATCTTCATCTTCAATATCTAGAGCAATTAGAAATCTCTAATTGCATCATTTTTTTTAAAATAAATGTTTATAAGTTTCCTGTTGTCCTATATGTTTGGAATATTTTCAGTTAAGGAATATTGTAAAATAAAACCTTCCCGCAAGCATTTGTATGATCCAAATGTTTATATCATATGTTGAAAAAAAAAATTGCAATTTGCATGCGCTTATCACATGCCATTAAGCGAAGAATAGACTAGTGCATATATATATATATATATATATATCCGAAATAAAAATATCATTAATTAACATATTAGTGACTCAAAAAACTCATCATTGAAAAATAAAATACATATAACTACATCCTTTTTGCACTAGAGAATAGAAGCCTGATTGAAATGTTGGAGTCAGAGAGGACTGTTGTGCTGAATGAGAATGCTAGCCTGGGATACTGAATGAAAGGCTCTGGTATTGGCCCAGAGTACACAGCAAATCTTACCCCGTAAGCCCTAATCACAAGAAAATAATCATTTCTTATTTCCATTCATAATTATTTGATAGAAAATTCTTCGGATGAATATTTATTTTATATCATAAAAAAATATTCGGTGACTTTGTAAAATTTAAGCAAAGTCTTCCTCAACTGTTAGACCTCCCTAAAAATTCTACAAAGGCCAGTTACCCAATATTACAATAAAAAGAGCTTATCTCCCTATATTTATATAAATAAAGTACAATATAACAAGTTGGAGATCCTACCTATGAACTATGTAGAGCTATCTCTAAGCTTGGAGCAAGGTGCTAACCAAAATTACATCAAAATAAGTTTATTCACAGGAATTACACTGCTCACCCATCAATAGACTCATCCTTCCTACAACCCAGCTGAAAACGCATTACCCAATCTACTGTCTGAAATACCAAAGGTTTAATGAGTAAGTAACGTCCCTATAATAGGATTTATTGATAGAATAGTAAAGGCAAAATCATTTGAATGTAGATTGATAGTTTAAAGCAATTGAATCACATTTACGTATCTCGAATTAAGAGATCTTACCTTAGTAAATGAATCTATAAAATACTTAAAACTAATATGCACAAATACATGCATATTGTTATAACCTTTCACAAACAAGCGAGAAAGTATTACCAAAGACAATAAGTAAGCAATAAGCATATTGAAATCTTATTATAACCTGTTGGTAAACAACAAAGATAGAAAATTCCTTTGAAAACCAAAATGAACTCTTTTTCTTGAAATCCAAGTTCATTAGTTCATTTGAAGGACCTCAATAGAACGAAGGAACTATCGTGGGCACAAAGCCCACGTGGGTAAGTAACCATTCCATCGTGGCTCATAGTCCACAATAATCCATCATGAGTTCTAAGCTCACCTAAATCCATCATGATTCTATGCCCATGTAAATCCATCATGAGTCTAAGCTCATGTAAACATGCATTCGGCATTTGGTCCCTCCATAAAAATCATTCAGTCATGTATGGAATCACAATACTCAAAAAGCACAGGAATTTCCTTTGGAAATAAGTTATAATAAAATCTCATATAAACTTCTAGAAATCCAATCATTGATTCCATACACGTATTTCATATAAAGTGAAAATGAGAAGAAAATAAGATCTCAATTTATAAAACACTCATTGAAAAATTCCTTATTGTGGTAAAACATTTCAAATTAAGAAACCAAAGAAACTTAGTCAAGCCTTAGAACATGACATGAAAGACTCAATAGTCACTATCCGGAAGATAGAAACTAGAGTGTGCCTAACTCATGGAGATCATCGGTCCCAACACAATAGAAATTCAAAATTCAGCTCCAACCATTATTCTCTTATTGCAGGCAACTGGTGAGGAATCACTGACTCTGGTACACTTTAAATACCGAACCATAGAGCTTATCATTTTAGACCAAGGGATTTCCAGTAACAGAGAAGTTCCACGATTTCAGTGCATATACAAGAAGCATTGCATGTACACAAACAACACTTATCAAGTACCTTATGAACACTACATTATAAAAATAAATAAGTAAAATTTTGGTAAAACCTTAAATCAGCCACTTATTTCATCAAATCATCTCAATTCAGATAACCATCCTCAAATTAATATTTTTATCAACTACAATCAACCAGCCCAAATTTAATGCCAAAGATCTCACCATCAACTTTCAAGTACATAGTCATATCAGCCAAAGTGTCTTCATCGAAATTTCTACAGTTTCCAACTAACAACACATCCAAACGATAATTCTAGAACTAAGTTAAATAGAAAAATAACTCAAACATGAAGCTGTAGTTTCTTCCTCCTCTGGACTTACCTTTAGAACTCACTTATTATCCTTAATAATACAAAAGAACAAAACATTAGCCCACCCCCTTTTTCTAAACATGAAGCTGAGCTTTTTGGCAATAAAACCTCAGCATCTACATCACCGATAAAGTCCATACTTGCACATACTTGGCTGCTCAGTTAGGTCAACTTTAAACCCCCTTAGTTAATCATATCAGGTGCCAACATGATAGTGGAATTGGAACACGATGGAAATCAAATTTTTACCTCCAATTACATCTTAATTTCCCCATTGTCATAGGAGTTTTCTTAGCAACAATCTAGCCTATCATCTACACAATTCATAGCCCCAATTTCAGATTCAAAACCAAAGACAAATGAAGGAACACTTACTTTATGCCCCATGTTTGCTTCTTTTATTTCCTCTCAAAATGCATAATAATTTCAGCTTCTTTTTCCAACGCCTTAATAGCCAAAATGAAACATAACAATATTAAATGAAATCCATTTTAGTTCCAAACCCTTTCTCAAGCATTTTGACAAACAACTTATGCATCAAATTTTCTGATTCATAGAGCAAGCCACTAAATCTTAAATCTCTAAACAAACAACTACCCTATCACAATCACAGTTTCACAACAGCATACTAAACATCAATTTGTCCTTATCAAATTGAAATCCCCAAATTTTCAAGCATTCCTAAGCATAAAAGGAGTAAAAAATCAGATTTTACTTTCCCACCTCAATCCTACATAAAAATGAAACTATAAAATCTATTGTTGAAATACTTATCACAAAAATAAGCTTTCTAGCTCCAATTTCAGCGAGTTTCATTTTTTTCTTATCATTCCCCTCTTTTTCATACCACTACAGTACCAATTTTAGGGATGGGAGAAATCAGCTATATACACACACCAAACTCAGCGAATATCAGCAGAAAATAGAAGAAGAATATTTCAGCAAAAAGAAGAATGCGAGAGAAGATGAGGCAACAAAGCGGAGCAAGAGGGGAGAGCAACATCAACTTACCACACACACCTCAATCAACGAACAGTAGGAAAGAAGGAAGGAGAAACATGACGACGTATAGCAAGGGAGAAGGAAGGTGGAACAACGACGTCATAGCCCCGGAGACGGAGGAGGAGCAATTTTTTTTTTCTTTCCCCCTTTTTCCGTTTCTGCGTTCGTTGATTAAAATAGACAAGAAAAGATATTTTTCTTTTAATGTAAAATGACAAAAAGACCAATTTCATCAAGCGAGAGGAAGGGTTAGCTTGGTCATTCCATAAATATTAAGAGGAGGGGTAATTTCTTGAGATACCACGTAGAAATTATACTCCAGGTCAATTGAATGACACAAAATATATTGATAATTAATTTTTAATTCCTTGTTTGACATATATTTATTTGACATATATTTACCAGATTTAATTATGTATGTGAAATAAATCTAATAATTAGCTTTTATATTCACAATATATATATATCATATTTTTCTTGAAATTACTAACTTATTTACAAATTTTCTTCATTTATTTGTCTATTATACAAATTTTCTAATTCAAGGTCATTATGGCTATGGCTATTTATTTATTATTTTTTTTTTTTTTTGGTTGTTACGGTGGAAGTACAATGTTGGGATTGCTTTGGAATGAACCGCACCTGTGCTTGAGTCGATGATGGTTATATAATTGTACACTCATTTTGTCTCTCAACTATATATATATATATATATGTTTGTTTGTTACTATTGTAGTATTGTATGAGGTGTTAACATAGAGATCTAGGCAGCTCTAGTTAAGTTATTACTTTTTGAAAACTAATTGGCAGGTGATTTCTCAGCCTTCGATGTTGTTGCCAGAGTGAGACTTTCTGGTCTAACTATCGAGCTCATCAAAATCTGCATTTAATATATACTTTATATTAATTGAATGGGCTGAATTGTGAGATTAGATTATTATTATCAAATCGGCAGCCAATATTGCAAGTGAATGAATAATTAAACATGGATTCCATAAAAAATTAGCATTAAGCGTGGGGGCAGAATATGTTTTCTTAAAAATAAATAAATAAATAAATAATTACTGCAGAAGGATGTCTGATACAAGGAGCATGATACTAGAATAAATTATGCCAATAAAAGTCAACTATAACTTCAAGTCATCCTTGGTAATAGTAATAGTGCTCTTGGAAATGTTTCTTTATTTACTGTTTAACACATTGAGGCGTGATGCACTCCTTTAGATGAAAAACATAATCAGTATAGAACGGAAAAATAAGATTAGTTGCTTTGGCTGAAACGTGCATTTAGAGGTATATTTGCTTTACCTTAAACGTGAATTTAGGAAAACCAAACAAGTAAGATCATGGTTGCTTTGGCTCTGATTATGCCCCGGGAGAAAGCCATTGTTGGTAGCAATGATTGAGAATCCAGCAATTGAACTGAAGGAAAAGTGATTCATGTTGGATGCGTCAGAGGTAGGTAAGAAATGAATCAGACACACATCCGGTTATGTATTAGTGAGCCAAAAAGTTATACCAAAAAATTATTAATAGGCAATAGGGTTGTCCAAAAGATGGTCGCTGGGAAAGCATCTTAGGCCAGTTACGCTATATTGGGTTGCACTGGCTAGGTCGCCACCTATCAGCGACCCAATTTAGTTTAATCGGGCATTATTGTGTTTGATGGGCTGTATTGAGTCTCCTCCCATTTCATTCTAATCTAGTGACTCAACCCTAGTGAGTGTTTTTTTTTTTGGGGGGCCTGATTTAATCTAGTGAGTTGAAGCTCAAATTATCAATACATTGATTTCTTATAATATTATTTTGTTGAATTTTTAATGAAATCAGATACGCCTGAATATTGTACAAGTCTGAAAACTAAACTTTGTTATTTTATGACGTAAATAATATGTTCTATAAATTTTAAATTGATATGTAAAAACATTCAATCTGTTAGCCAAGTGGCTAAGCAAGAATTTTACTTTTGCCATGTCCATGTAAGAAGGAGGTAGAAACCAAGTGGCAAAACAAGGATTTTACTTTTGTCATTTCCGTGTTAGAAGAATGTACAAGGGAATAAAAAGCCTTGGCACTCAGGGCTTGGGATGATAAGGTGGATATATCATTTTAAAGACGGGGCTTATTTGAAAAATAGTAGTAGAATTTATGAACAAAAAAGTTAAGGCTTCATACAAATGACAAAATAAAAGTTTAAGAGTTTCTTAATTAAATTTCAAGTCTGACAATTAAATGACACAACCAGTAAAGTTAAAATGAGTTTTTGGCAAAATTTTTTAAAAAAGCTTAATCAAAATTAATATACATTCAGATTTTAACTATTTGCCCAAATTTCATTCTTATGATTTGATGAATTTGATAACAAAATAAAAAGCCTAAACTCTCCAAATTTTTCTGCAGTATTTTTATAATAAAGATTGAGTCTTTAGGATAAAATCAAAAAGAATTTTTTGCTATTACAGTCAAAGTTATCCACTTGTCCCATACTTTAAACTCCTTATAATCAGTTTTATCATTTGTTTGTGCTTTGTCACATTCCCTGAAATAGAATTTAGGGTCAATACGAAGAGATGGTCAAATATAATTAAAGTAATTAGGATTTTGAACGACACGTGTGTTAACACCTAACACACCTTAGCTTGCTTTTATTACTTTTCCCTTTATAACAAAAAAAAAAATTGAGATTCTCGTTTGACAAGATCTTCATTAAGATTCTCTCTCAAAGATCTCAATATGCAATGAGAAAATAGTTTTTATTTGAATTTTTTTCATTTTATTAATATATGCAAAATTCCATTTCTGTCAGGTATTTTTAATCTTTAACTACTTAGCTTAACATAAATAGAATTCACAAGAAAAAAGAAATAGATGAGTGATATGTATCCTAAACAAAAATATCATTAATTAATATATTCGTGACAGAGAAAATGAAAATATTCGTAACGGAGAATGAGAATTGTTAATTTTTATTCAAATATCTATTCTCTAATTATATATCATCAAAATATATATTTATGTGTGTATATATACGTGAAAAAACAAACAGAGAATGAGCGTTAGAGAGACTACGCCTAGCTTTGATGTGCTAAGTTAATAGTCTCTCCATTTCAAAACTATTGATTTTCAAACTATTGATTTTTAAGGTTTAATGTATGCATATTAAGAAATCTTTAATTAATTTAAAATATTATTATATCTTAACTAAAATGGTCTCATTCAATCCTCTTATTTTTTAAAAAAAAAATAAACCCTGTTTCATTCAATATAAGGAGAAGGAGAGGATGAAGGTGTTGTCTCACTATCAGAGCACATCAAAATCTGCGGATCTTACCCTGTATCTCCTAATGCTTATTCTTTATTCTGTACCTTGCTAATTATCCTCAACATGTGGTAGCCATACAGTTTAAGAGCATCGAGTCTTAGCTCATTTCTGCACTACTATTTCCTTGCAATTATTATCTCTAGAATGACAAATGTTCAAGGGGAATCACATGAGGATGAATTGAGGAAATTAATAATATAAAAAAGAATTAACTAATAAAAGGTAGTAAAAATTGGGAAACTGACTTACAGAATTGAAAAAATAAGTAGTAACATGATCTTATTTTATAATATACTTGTTATTTTAGTCATAAAATATGGTTACTCCAATTTTCAAGGCGGCCAAAACTGGTTGGAGTGAAACAAATGTTTACCCTACGATCTTGATTGAGCTTACTTATGATTTACTCCCTTCATTTCTTAATATAAGGAATGTTTGGTGCACTTTTCTTGATCTAAAGTATAAGGAATAAATGAAGATTATTTGATATATTTAATATTTTTTTCAAAATACCCCTAAGTAAGTTAATATAATTCATTCTTATTAATTATATAATGTGAAAGTTGTTAACATTGAATGAAAACATTTTTTAAGCTATTTTACTTTTCTGACAAATTTAATAATTACGATTGGGCTTAATCATGATCAAATTACTATTGTCAAAATAGCAGCCAACAGATTACAAATGAATAATTAAACAAATATTCCGTAAATAATCAGCATTAATGTAGGGGAAATTTTCCATTGGAGTCAGATATACTTAGACATTTAAATATAATGCTATTTCAGTGTTTGGTAATATATTTTCTTTGAAATTTTTTTGTTAATGTTCATCTTCGATATTAGTTTACAATGCCAGAGAGTATTTAGCAATTTTACTTAGGCTATTATAATATAGCTTATTTGATAGTTATTTTAATTTTATTAATTTTTATTAGTTAATAAAAAATCTAACATAAATTGTTTGGAAAACCTGCACATTGTGGGAAAGAAGTTAATATACTTTCTGAATCACTAAAACAAAATGATTTTTTATCTTTGTTGTTGGGGCTCGCATAGATTGTATATCTTATAAATGAATCACAAATGAACAACATTTGTTGGAAATTTTGAATTAGGCCGCCCATTAATGAGTTGAGTCATGAGCCTAGAAAACTCTTATATATAAAGAAGAGTTACACTTGAGATTATTAAGTTCATTTTCTTTTCTTCCTCATCTATTCAGTTCTCACTATAAACAATGATCGGAGATCATCCATGATTTCCATAAAAGCCATGTGAAACAAAAAATTGAGAAGACCTGACATACAAAGAACAAGTGAATTGATTAATTTGTTGAAATAGGTATGTATTGTATCCTCCTCTCTATTTTTCTTCAACATTGATTATATGTTTGAACTTTCAAGCAATTTTATATCACATCTTTCTTTTTGGTCATCTATTTTAAATGAAACATTTCTTCTTAAATTAATAAATTATTTAATTTCAAATGTATTTATGATATTTGCCTTTTTGTCCTTTTAAACTACATGATTTCTTGATTATTTCTAATACATTGTCATAACATTGACTGAAAAATCATTTTCTTCCTCTCCACTTTACTTTAAACATTATAATATAAATATATTAATATACTTGCCCAAAAAATATCATGAGAGCCTTTTATAATTAACTACTGTACTCTGGTGTGATGCGTGTGGATACTATTTGTTTTATGAATTATTGAGAACGTATTTCAAAAGATGATATGAACCTAAAAAGTGTGACTAAGTTGAAATAAAAAACATAATTTAAAGTAACAAAATGAATTTAAGAATATGATAAAATGATTCTTACGTTGTATCAAATGCATATAGAATAACATTTAGTGAATTCATTAAAGAAAGAAAGAAAGAAAGGAAAGTTAGGTATATAACGTTTCATAGTAAAATAAAATGTTTAGGCAAATAAATCTCAAAAGGTAAATGCCAAGATATTGGGACATTTTCCTACATTATCGAATCATTGAGCATCCTTGTCTAAATGAAAAATATAAAAGAAGCCTGCCGTCTTTTTGCTTCCTGTCTAACTTGTAGTAAACTTTTGCATCAAAGTTTTCAAGCATGCCTACATTTGGGTCTTGCCCACTAATTACTATTGGAGATCAAATGTTCGCTTCAGTGAAAATTACTATCGATTAAAGAATTAATGTTGATAACAGCTTCATCAAAGAAAAAAATCAACACTCTTCATCAAAAAAGGAAAGGGAAATGACATTTAAATACCAAAATTTTCAATTAATGTCAATAACAGATCCATAAATTGTAAAATGTCCATAAGAGATTGAAGGCCCTAAACTCATCAGAATTTAATGACTGAACTACCGAAATACGCTCATTAAAATAATACAACCCAATGCCCGTATTCACAGAATTGTTTGATCATTTCCTAACTTTCTCATCACCATAAAACTAATTTCTTAGAAGCATGAAGCAATGGCTATGTTCTGTTACTCCGTCACTCTCTGTTTGCTGATTCCATTGCCCATCGCATCACCTCGCCTTGTCTCTCTCTACTGATTCTTGTATGTTGCTTTAATCCTCTTAGGTATCAAATTTTCTATATCTTCCTTTTCTTCTTAGATTTTGGTCTTTCTGTTGATTTTCGTATGTTGCTTTAATCATCTTAGGCACTGATTTTTTTGTCTTCCTCTTCTTCCAGTATATTTGTAAATGTCATCAGTTTCTTCTTCTTCTTCAACTTGAATTTTAGTTTCAATTTTATTTTGCTAATTTTTGAATTGCCTCTTCTTCCTATACTTCAGTATCTATTATTTATGTTTAGTTTTGTATGATTCCTTTATTTTACTGCAGTTTTGCTATGTTGCATAAATTTCTTAACTAATAATTTCACTTTAAATAAATAGTAAAAAGTAGTAAACACTAGGAATGAAGTAGTAAAAATTGGTGCTAAGTAGTCATAGAGAAATATACTGAGGTAAGTATATTTTTCATTACAAAGCAAACATTAAATATCGTTTAATCTGATTATCAATTTTTTGATGTTGTTCAAGCATAATTTCAACAATTTTGAGTTGACTCGGTTTGGTGGTCAATGAATCATGTCAACAACAAAGTTCATGATCAAGTCAATGCTAGTATATCATGTAATGGGTGAGGGAAGCTGTCCAGGAAAATGTGAAAAACAATGGTGTTAAGGATACTAATGTTTTAGATTATACTGTAATGGATACTGATTAGGATAGTAATATTAGGGATCTTGATTTTTTTGCTACTAATGTAATGGATACTTGTGTAGGATACTAATGCTAGGGATAATCATGTTTTGAATACTTGTATATCATTTTCAGTTTTACACTATCATTTCAAGAATTTCACATTATTCCTCCCAAATTTGACACTAGAATTTTAACTTTTGTGTACATGAACATTCCTTATATAGATGGCTTATTGCAAAGCATTTTAGGGCAAATGACATAACTATATATGAGTAGAAGGGTCATTTTCTATATAAATCACATAACATATATGAACAACTTATATTTTTTAGTATGTAATGATATTACATTCATGTGGGTGTGATATGAATTAAAATTAAATGTATATACAAGTAATATTTAACTGTGCTTTATTGAACCTTATGAAATTTCAGTATGCTTTATTTGTGGTGAATTCATAAAGTAGTAGATAAACTGTCCAGCATAAAATGGGGGCGTTTCAGTGTCAAACAATTAGACATGAGTAGTAAATCAAGAAAGTCAAGTGTAAAATATTAGAACTGAGTTGATGAATTACTTACTAAATATAATTTGTTCAGCGTAAAATGGGGGTATTTCAATGTCAAACTATTAAATAAGAGTAGTAAATTAAGAGAGTCGAGTGTAAAATACTAAAACTAAGTTAATGAATTATTTACTGAATATAATTTGTTTAGTATAAAACGAGGGTACTTCAGTATCAAACAATCGAACATCAATACTAAATCAAGGGAGTCAAGGATAAGCTAGAATTGAGTCGATGAATTACTTACTGAACATAATTTGTTCACTATAAAACAGGGTACTTTAGTGTCAAACCATCGAACATGAGTAGTAAATCAAGAGAGTCAATTGTAAAATTCTGGAACTGAGTTAATGAATTATTTGCAGAATACAATTTGTTCAACATAAAACAGGGGTACTTTAGTGTCAACCTATTGAACATGAGTAGTAAATTAATGGAGTCGAGTGTAAAATACTAGAATTGAGTTAACGAATTATTTGCTGAACATAATTTGTTCAGGGTAAAATAGAAGTACTTCAATATCAAACTATCGAGCATGAGTAGTAAATCAAGGGAGTCAAGTGTAAAATACTGAAATTGAGTTGATGAATTATTTACTGAATATAATTTGTTCAGTGTAAAACAAAGACACTTCAATGTCAAACCATCGAACATGACTAGTAAATCAAGGGATTTGAGTTTAAAATATTAGAATTGAGTTGATGACTTATTTACTGTACATCAATTGTTCACTATAAATAGGGATACTTCAGTATTAAACCATCGAACATAAGTAGTAAATTAAGGGAGTTGAGTATAAAATACTGAAACCGAGTTGATGAATTATTTACTGAATATAATTTGTTCAGTGTAAAACGGAAGTACTTCAGTGTCAAACCATTGAACATAACTAGTAAATTAAGGGAATCGAGTATAAAATACTAGAACTGAGTTGATGACTTACTTACTGAACATAATTTGTTCAATATAAAATAGAGGCACTTCAATGTCAAATCATCGAATATGAGTAGTAAATCAAGGGAGTCGAGTGTAAAATATTATAATTGAGTTGATAAATTATTTACTGAACATAATTTGTTCAGTGTAAAACAGGGGTACTTCACTGTTAAACCATCGAACATCAGTAGTAAATCGAGGAAGTCGAGTGTAAACTACTGGAGTGACTAACGCTTTCCCTTAATGATCTCATTCACTTCCATCTTTATGAAAATAATTCATATCAAAACTATTTATTTTCCTTAAATTTTTGTCCATTCTGTTATTTCCGATTTCATAAGAATAAATAATAATAGTAATAAAATGATCAAGAAAAAAAAACTTCTTTCCGTTAGAGCTCTCGTCCCTTATTTGCCCCGAGTGGAAATACCATGGGCATTTAGGTATCAATCAGTAATTTATGAGTGATAAAGTCACCACATATGTTGATTATTTTTCTTCAACATATATGTATAATCACGTTTGTTGAATTCTTTTTCATAAATAAAGATGTGTAATCTTATTTGTTTTAATAAATTTGTACAAAAAAAAAAGGGTTAGTTGTTTGCCCTTGAAACCTGTTTATGCCTTTTTGTCTCGAGTGGTATCACCGTAGACATTTAGGTATCAATGCGTATATTGTGAGTAATAAAGTCGTCACGGTAAACCAATTGGTTTTATTTTATAAAAATAAGATTGTTCTCAAATATTTCCTTTTAAATTAAAATAAAATGTTCAAAATAAGGTTTTTATCCTTTCTACTTACCTCGAGTGATAACACCGTGGGTATTTTAAATGCTGATCAGTAACTTGTGAGTGATAAAGTCACCACATATGCTGATAATTTTTTTTCAAAAATATATGTGGGAATCACACCTTTGAATTCTTTTAAGGATCTATGCTACTTTTGTAATAAAAAAATAATAAATAAAATTATTTATTTTCTTTTGAATTTTTACGCCTTTTTGTCTCGAGTGACACCACCGTGGACACGTAGGTATCAATGGGTAGATGTGAGTGATAAAGTCATCACATGAGCCAATTGGTTTTGTTTGTAAAAATAAAATTGTTTCCAAATATTTCCTTTTCAAATCAAAATAAAATTGTTCAAAATCACACATAATTTTAATCCTATTTTTTTATTGAGGAAAAACATATGCTTTCTTTTAGAAATTGATTAAACAAAAAAAATGTAAATAAATGAAAAGAGTAAATAATGAAAATTAACTTGTTTGTTACAAATTAAAACACACCAACCAATTCTAAAAATTGTTTTCTCTGTGGAAAGACAAATTATTTCTATAAACCTCTCTTTTCAAAAAATATATAAAATAAAAAACATCAACCCAATGACACGCTCTTTTAATCAGAACTACGTCGACTTTGATCTCTATCGCAGGGTACGTAGGCCCCAGACTCTCACTCTGGGTCAAGTCCACTTTTGTAAATAAATAATATTTTTCTCTTATTTTGTTTTTCCCAACTTCTCATATTTTCATTTTATTCTTTATTTTCATTTTTACATTTTTCTTATTTTTATATTTATTTTTGCATGTGAATGGTAAAAGAGCAATCAAAATAATTTTTCAAAGTCATAAAAATTGCATGATCAACCTAAAGTAACCGTTCTTCGGAACGGGTGTTGTGGGAGTGCTTAACACCTTCCTCACTCACAATCGTACTCCCGAACCTAACTCTGATTCACAGACCATCCTTATCCCTTTTTGTTTTTGTTTCGGTTTTCCAAAATTTCCCTCAAAATTTTGGTGGCGACTCCTCCGAAATCGGCCTTCCGTTAGGCAGGCTGGTTTCGCCCATTTTGTTTTTATCTCGTTTTCCACGCCATCCGTGTCCCATTTTTGGGGGGTGACACTTTTTTTAAACCGCTTTCTTCTCTTTACTTTCTCTCTTTGGTAACTAGGAGCTTTCTGATCCTAGACAACTCTCATGCATCCGCGTTGTGTGACTCCCGGCAGCTCTCTCATTGGAGTTTGCAGGGTGAGAGAGGGTTCATGGTGTGTGTGTTTGTGCGTGTGTCTTTGTTTGGGCGTATGTGTGTGTGTTGTTCATCTTTATTGATAGATGATAATGGCATTATGCAGATTTGTGATGTGGAAGGTGCTATTGGCGATAGCAAGCTCAAATTTGACTTCTTCCAAGTGCGATGAAGATGAGTTGAGCAAGATCTTGTCAATTATGCATTGCTTGGTTTGTGTGGATGGTTGTTACTTTCAAATTAGGGATCTGATTTAGAATTATAAAAGCAAGGAGATTAGATCTTTGTGGAGATTGTATTGCATATCGATGATGTACGTTTGGGAGGGCTGGAGGTGCTTCTTAGTGGTTTTCACATTATTTGGCTTGAAGGATTCTGAAATGAAGGTTTTCCTTGTGCGGCTATTATGTGAGGGTTCTAGAATTATCATTGATGCAGTCTTGTTGATGTTAAGGATGAGACCGAAAGGATGGCTTTATGAGCGCCCATCCTCGTGGAAGACATTAGCATTGGTGGTAGAATCCGGTGGACCTACGATGGCTGATCGCTATGGTGCTAATGGCATGGTTGTTGCTGGTTCTTGTTTTGCACTTGTTTTTTATTTGTGTTTTGTGTTTCTCTTGGTTCTTAGTCAAATTTGGTTGGTTCTGGTTGTTACCGGTGGTTTTATCACAATGAGGTTTAGGTTGTGGTGTACTGGTGATGCTTAGGTTGTTGGGTGGTGTCTGTGTCAGGTTTTAGTCGGGGTCTTTGTTCGGGTAGGGTTTTATTTGTTAGATCTTGGTTGTATTCATTTGTTTTTAATAAAATTTCTAGCTGTTAAAAAAAACACCTTGGTAATATTGCTCTTGGAAATGTTTCACCCTGTGTAGCACATATTGAGGAGTGGTACTGTCCTTTTAGATGAAAAAGGAAAAAAAAAAAACAAAGAAAGCTTATTCACACTTGGAAATATAATAATACTCCAGCAATTGTTGATATAGTTGTGCTTATGGAGAAAGACATTGTTGATAATAACAATAGAGATTCCAGCAATTGAACTGAGGGAAAAGTAATTCATGTTGGATATGCGGGAGGTAAGACACGAAAGAGGCATACATATTTGGATATATTAGTAGGAGTAAATATGCAGCAGAACTGAAAATGATCACAACCATGTGAATTGTACAAACGTGACTTTCGTTAATATGTTTAGTGGTGGGGTCCATGCATATCCATATGTGACGCCCATTGGTTGCGATCAATCTTAGCGTTAGTCATGCAGCTTCATGGGTCACATGGTTTGAAAAAATGGCCGCTTGGGGGAAATTCTTAGGCCACTTATGCTGAATTGGGTCACATGGACTAGGTTGGCACTTGTTTAGTACATTGATCTCTTATCATATTAAGGTTGAATTTTTAATGGAATCAAATGCACCAGCATGTTGTACCAAGTTTGAAAATTGAATTGCATTATTTATTACTTGTAAGTAATATTTATTATAAATTTTAAATTGATATGTTGAAACATTGAATTTGTTAGCCCAAGTGGCAAAACAAGAATTTTACTATTGTCATGTTCAAGTAAGAAGGTAAAAATAAATGTATAAAAAGCCTTGGCACCCGGCATTTGAAACAATAGGTTGGATTCTTTTTTTTTTTTAATAGATTAGGCTTATTCGGACAATATGTTAGGATTTATGGCTTGAAAAGTTAAAGGGTTTACACAAAAGTTAAAAAAAAAAAATTGCAAAAAATTAAATTGATTTAAAATTAAGAGTTAAATGACACAATCACTAAAATTAAAAAGAATTTTTTATCAAAATCTGTTGCAAAGCTTCGATCAAAATTACTTTGATTCAAAATTTAACAATTTGTCCAAATTTCGTTCTTATAATTTGATGAATTTGGTAATTATGAAAAAAATCTCCAAATTTTTAATAAGCCAAATTCAAGATTTTATTAAAAAAAAAACTTGGAACTTTAGGGGAACAAAGAACTCAACTTGAGTTATAAGAGGAAAAATTTGGGTCTTCTGCCAATTAATTTGAAATTTAATTGGTTAAAAAGAAAAAATAAAGTATCTCAATCGGATGTGGTTCCCATTACCCATTCCAAGAAAAATCTATTGATAAGTTATTAGATTGGATATTGATGAATTCATATTATAGATTACTTTCATTTTCAATGTTAGGAGGAATTTCTGAAATAGATTATGGCTACCAAGTTCTAATAGACCCTTTAAGGTTTGTAAATTATATCATTTTTGGAATACAAATGTTGAGTTTCTAGTTGTCCCATATATTTGGAATATTTTCAGTACGGTAAAAAAATTGCAATCATTAATAATATCCGAATGTTTATCTCCTATGAATCACATATATGATATCCATATCGGATTATACATATTTGATATGTCAATACTATCAAATTTAAAAATATATGATATAATACATCTAAGATATATATATATATATATGAAACAAAAAAAATCATAAAACATAAAAAATATAATTGTAATAAAAATTTAAACTAAGAATACATTTACAGTCTTTTAATAACCTTTAATAATATTGAATACTAAATAAAACACATAAAATCATTGTAAATTTGTCTATTACCTGGTTCCTATTAATATAAATAATCATCATTCATAAATAGAACAACTTTTAGGTTTATTTTATCAAAAGATAAGGTTGCCACTTCTAAAACTTTAAAACTATCAAAGTTGTCCCGTGCACCAATTAAATAAAAGAAATCTATTTAGATTTTAGATAAAAGAAATATACTTTTAATAATAAAAGAAATCTATTTGTAATTCTTTTAATTATTAAGTAAATATAATATTTATTTTAATTTCTAAAAAAATGGCTTGAAGTATTTAAAGGTATTGAATTGCATTGACCTAAATCTAATACTCATCAAGATATATATTGAAAAATTATCTTTTTATTTTTTAGAAAATAATAAATTGGATACTTCGTAGATATGTATATAAAAAATAACCACGCACTTCAATGTCAAACAATCGAACATGAGTAGTAAATTAAGGGAGTTGAGTGTAAAATACTGGAACTGAGTTGATGAATTATTTACTGAATATAATTTGTTCAATGTAAAATGGAGGTACTTCAATATCAAACCATCAAACATGACTAGTAAATCAAAGGAGTCGAGTGTAAAATACTAGAACTAAGTTAATGAATTATTTACTGAATATAATTTGTTCAATATAAAACAGAGGTACTTCAATGTCAAACCATAAAATATGAGTAGTAAATCAAGGGAGTCGAGTGTAAAATACTAAAACTGAGTTGATGAATTATTTACTGAACATAATTTGTTCAGTGTAAAACAGGAGTACTTCACTGTTAAACCATCGAATATCAGTAGTAAATCAAGGGAGTCGAGTGTAAACTACTGCATCTAACTTTTTATTTACTGAACATATTCGATGGTTTATACTCGACTTCCTTAATTTACTACTCATGTTCGATTGTTTGATACTAAAATACCCATGTTTTACACTGAACAAATTATGTTCAGTAAGTAATTCATCAACTCAGTTCTAGTATTTTACACTCGACTCCCTTGATTTATTTCTCATGTTCAATTGTTTGACATTGAAGTGCCCCCGTTTTACACTGAGTAAATTATGTTCAGGAAGTAATTCATTAACTTAATTCCAGTATTTTACACTCGGCTCTATTGATTTACTACTCATATTTGATGGTTTGAAACTAAAGTGTCCCCATTTTTCATTGAACAAATTATGTTCAGAAAATAATTTATTAACTCAGTTCCAGTATTTTATAATCAACTCTCTTGATTTACTACTCATGTTCGATGGTTTGACACTGAAATACTCCTTTTTACGTTAAACAAATTATATTTAGTAAATAATTCATCAAGTCAGTTCCATGTGATTTTGTCTTTTATTTCTCATATTAAGAAAAAGATGGAGTAGATAATAGTACTTCAAGCGCACCACCTTAAAGTTTCTTTCTTTTCTCTTTTTCTTCCTACCATGCACCACCTGAAAGTTTAGTTCCATAAATAGCGTGTGTCAGAATCCGTTGTCTTAAAATTAAAATACTTGCATAAGGATGTCTTGATACAACAAGCATGATGCTACAATAAATTATGCTAATAAAATATATATATATATATTTTAAACAACTATCTCTCTTTTTTTAGACCACTTTCTTCTCTTTACTTTCTCTCTTTGGTAACTGGGAGTTTTCTGATCCTCAACAACTCTCGTGCATCTGCGCTGTGTGACTCCTGGCAGCTCTCTCACTGGAGTTTACCAGGTGAGAGAGGGTTCGTGGTGTGTGTGTGTGTGTTTGTTTGGGTGTATGTGTGTGTGTTATGCATCTTTGTTGATAGATGATAACAGCATTATGCATATTTGTGATGTGGAAGGTGCTATTGGCGATAGCAAGCTCAAATTTGACTTCTTCCTGGTGCGATAAGGATGAGTTGAACCAGATCTTGTCGATTATGCATTGCTTGGTTTGTGTGGATGGTTGTTGCTTTCAATCAGGGATCTGATTTAGAATTATAAAAGCAAGGAGATTAGATCTTTGTGGAGATTGTATTGCATATCGATGATGTTCGTTTGGGAGGGCTGGAGGTGCTTCTTAGTGGTTTTCACATTGTTTGGCTTGAAGGATTCTGAAATGAAGGTTTTCCTTGTGCGGCTATTATGTGAGGGTTCTAGAATTGTCATTGATGCAGTCTTGTCAATGTTAGGGATGAGACCGAAAAGGATGGCTTTATGAGCGCCCATCCTCATGGAAGACATTAGCATTAGTGGCAAGATCCGGTGGACCTACGATGGCTGATCACTATGGTGCTAATGGCATGGTTGTTGCTGGTTCTTGTTTTACACTTGTTTCTTATTTGTGTTTTGTGTTTCTCTTGGTTCTTGGTCAAATTTGGTTGGTTCTGGTTGTTACCGGTGGTTTTATCACAACGAGGTTTAGGTTGTGCTGTACTGGTGATGCTTAGGTTGCTGGGTGGTGTCTGTGTCAGGTTTTAGTCGGGGTCTTTGTCCTGGTAGGGTTTTATTTGTTAGATCTTGGTTGTATTCATTTGTTTTTAATAAAATTTCTAGCTATTAAAAAAAACGTCTTGGTAATATTGCTCATGGAAATGTTTCACCCTGTGTAGCACATATTGAGGAGTGATATGTCATTTTAAATGAAAAAAGAAAAAAAAAGAAACCTTATTCACACTTGAAAATATAATAATACTCCAGCAATTGTTGATATAGTTGTGCTTATGGAGAAAGCCATTGTTGATAATAGCAATAGAGATTCCATCAATTGAACTGAGGGAAAAGTAATTCATGTTGGATATGCGGGAGGTAAGACACGAAGGAGGCATACATACTTGGATATATTAGTTGGAATACATATGCAGCAGAACTGAAAATGATCACAACCATGTGAATTGTACAAACGTCTTTCGTTAATATGTTTAGTGGTGGGGTCCATGCATATCCATATGTGACACCCATTGGTTGCGATCAATCTTAGCGTTTGTCATGCAGCTTCATGGGTCACATGGTTTGAAAAAATGGCCGCTTGGGGGAAATTCTCAGGCCACTTATGCTGAATTGGGTCACATGGACTAGGTTGGCACTTGTTTAGTACATTGATCTCTTATCATATTAAGGTTGAATTTTTAATGGAATCAAATGCACCAGCATGTTGTACCAAGTTTGAAAATTGAATTGCATTATTTATTACTTGTAAGTAATATTTATTATAAATTTTAAATTGATATGTTGAAACATTGAATTTGTTAGCCCAAGTGGCAAAACAAGAATTTTACTATTGTCATGTCCAATAAGAAGGTAAAAATAAATGAATAAAAAGCCTTGGCACCCGGCATTTGAAACAATAGATTGGATTCTTTTTTTTTTAATAGATTAGGCTTATTTGGACAATATGTTAGGATTTATGGCTTGAAAAGTTAAAGGGTTTACACAAAAGTTAAAAAAAATAAATAAATTGCAAAAAAATAAATTGATTTAAAATTAAGAGTTAAATGACACAATCACTAAAATTAAAAAGAATTTTTTATCAAAATCTGTTGCAGAGCTTCGATCAAAATTATTTTGATTCAAAATTTAACAATTTGTCCAAATTCCGTTCTTTTAATTTGATGAATTTGGTAATTATGAAAAATAATCTCCAAATTTTTAATAAGCCAAATTCAAGATTTTATAAAAAAAAAACAATTTGGAACTTTAGGGGGGGGAAAAGAACTCAACTTGAGTTATAAGAGGAAAAATTTGAGTCTTCTGTCAATTAATTTGAATTTAATTGGTTAAAAAGAAAAAAAAAAGTATCTCAATTTGTTGTGGTTTCCATTACCCATTCCAAGAAAAATCTATGTGATGTTAAGTTATTAGATTGGATATTAATGAACTCATAGATTACTTTCATTTTCAATGTTAGGAGGAATTTCTGGATTAGATTATGGTTGCCCAAGTTCTAATGGACCCTTTAAGTTTTGTAAATTATATCATTTTTGAAAAAAAAATGTTGGGTTTCCAGTTGTCCCATATATTTGGAATATTTCACTACTATAAAAAAATTGCAATCATTAATAATATTCGAATGTTTATCTCCTATGAATCACATATATATGATATGAATATCGTATTATGTGTATTTCATATATCGTTACTATCAAATTTAAAAATATAAGATATAATACTCCTAATATGTATATATGTAACTAAAAAAAATTATAAAACATAAAAAATATAATTGTAATAAAAATTTAAACTAAGAATATATTTATAGTTCTTTAATAACCTTTAATAATATTGAATACCAAGTAAACACGTAAAATCATTGTAAATTTGTCTATTACCTTGTTCCTATTAATATAAATAATCATCATTCATAAATAGAACAACTTTTAGATTTAATTCATCAAAAAATAAGGTTGTCACTTCCAAAACTCTAGAATTATCAAAATTGTCCCGGGAACCATTTAAATAAAAGAAATCCATTTAGATTTTAGATAAAAGAGATATACTTTTAATAATAAAAGAAATCTATTCCTGATTCTTTTAATTATTAAGTAAATATAATATTTATTTTAATTTTTAAAAAAATGCCTTGAAGTATTTAAAGGTATTGAACTGCATTGACCTAAATCTAATATGTATCAAGATATATATTGATAAATTATTTTTTATTTTTTAGAAAATAATAAATTAGATACTGCGTAGATATATATATATAATAACCACACGTATTGGTATTAGAGAAATATCCAATATAAATATACATAAAGTAATTTGAAGTATTGGTATATTATACTTTATCTCATATGTTAGAAAAAATAAGAAAAAACAAAAACCAATGTGTATGCATTCTATCGCATCCCATCAACATAATAACTGAGTAATATATATGTATCCTAAATAAAAATACTACTAATTAATATACTAGTGACTCAAAGCCATAGCAATGCAACTATGTTAAAATTTAGTGGTGGTACTTGCTATTCTTAGGATTCATAATAGCCGGTGCACATAAAAAAAAATTAGTGAATCAAAAGGCTGATCATTGGAAAATAAAAATACATATAATTAAATAATTTTTGCAGTAGAGAACAAGAGTCATATATGAAAATAAAAAGCATGATTGAACCAATAAGGAAGATAGATTTGGCAGTAACTACAGGTGGATCCGTCAAAAGAGAAGTTAGACGAAGATGGTGTAGTTACACTGCACGACATGCCGTAACGGCTTGTGACAATGTCGTTAGAGATTGATTTTAGAGAGGGAAAGAGAGTTTCATGTATAACTATCAACCAGGGATACTTACTGTGCACTATATATATATATATATAGCTGACATTAAAGGGATGGGTAAATATTTCCTTAAAAGAAAATGGATGGGTAAATATTTTATTTAGCGATTGATTGGTGGAGCCATGACCTTGAATTAGCCAAACTAATTTTTATTATTAAAATTGTATACTTATTTAAAAATATTTATACTCTTATAAGCATTGTTAAAGAAAATATTTACCAGTGAAATTTTGAATTAAGTTGTGTGGGATTAACTTGTTGTTAATAATATTCTAGTTTTTAATTTCACATTATAATTTTGGAAAGAAATTTGATTTCAAATTGAACATTAATTAATATACTAAAATCAATTGTCATGTGCTTGTACGATTGAGAATGGTTTTATGATTGTCATCTTAACACTAATATTTTATTATATCAATTGTTTTACTGTTTAAATGCTTATAATACGAGAACATAATTCTGTATTTATTCAGTATTCACGTCATGTATAAAAAGTATACTGTGAAATTATATAAACTATCACCCAATTATATCATAATTTCTTAATGAATAGCTCAAAATCAAATGAGTATTTTAAAAGGAAAAAAAAGTTTGATGCATAAAAATTTAATTATAGCTATATAACAATTAGAAAAAGATATGTATACCAACAAAACACTAAAACTGTTGTGTTATCCATAACTATGTAGGCTTTTTGTTAAGCTTAAAAAATGAAGCATAGTTGAGAAAATGGAGAAGCAATGATAGTTAATTTTGAGTGGAAAGTTGGTGTTTAATGGAAGATCTGGAGGGGAAGATGAAGGTGTCGACAATGGAGGTAGATTGGTAGAAGATGATCTTCATGTGGGAGACACTTCTGTAGAGAGAGCAGAACCATACCATCAAAAGCGTCTCAGTTACTGACACTCCTGCAAGACCTGTATATCACCATGGCCGACGCTCTTCCCTAGTTTCAACCATTGAAGATGGCTTTTCGGACCCACAGGAATACTGAATTCCCATTATCTTCCTGCTTTCCATACGTAGTCTTTTTCTTTAATATTAAGAAAATATAATCTATAAATAAATGATATATTTAATTTAATAATTTATATTTATTATTATGAGTAGAATTTTATTAAAAATAATTTATAATACTTATTTATAGTTATTATTAAAATAAATAATATATTTAGTTTATAATAATAATAATAATTAATAATCTCATATTATATTTAAGTCAGATCAACGAATGACATTATCTATGAAAAAAAGAAAAAAATCCAAATCCGTAAAGTTAGTGGGACAAGTTTGGTCGATTTTGACATGGAAAGTCCACTGTCCTACCAGCAACCTCCTCACAGTCACAGGCCTCCATTTCATAGGTCGGCTGAGTTTTAAATATATTGGGTCACATTAGCTAGGTTGGCATTCATCAGCTACCGCACTGAGCCTAACCAAACATTATTGGGCTGTATTGATTCCAGCCCAATGTCATTTTAATAAAGTGATTTGATGTTCAAAATTACTAGTACATTGATATCTTATAATATTATTTGATTGACTTTTTAAATTTAATTAAATTGGGTGGCCCTCCTGGAATGTGGGAATTCTAAAAAGATAAAACTATACACTTGTAATTTTTAAATAATGCCACTTGCTATAAATTTTAAAATGATATGAAGGTGTTACCCAAGTGGCAAAACAAGAATTTTACTTTTCTCCAGAAAGAAGTGAATAAAAAGCTCTTACTATTACTTTCTTCATTTTAAAACTTTTGTTTCGATATATAAATTAAAAAATTATTAATTATTATATATATTAATAAAACTATCCTTATTTAATTAATATATATTGTAACAAGGAAAGAGAAAAAGTAAAGAGAATAATAATAATAATAATAATAAATAACGATATAACTAAGAAATGAAGTCTTGAAATTCTAAAATAATAAAAGATTTAAAATAAAATAAAAAGCCTAAAACAACAAAATTTTTGGAATTGAGGGAATAACATTTGGAATACTAGGTAGATGAGACATTTTATTCATCATTAGGCAGATTATATAAAGAAATATGAAAGTAAATAAAAAATAAACTTAATTTTTTAAATTATAGATAAATCCATTGTTTTCTAGCTTTTTTCATGTTTAAAAAAGTAATTTTATTTTTTGGTCAAAAAATTTAGATTACATTTTTATTGGGTATACTTATATAAATATTTTATTTTTATTTTCCAGCTAAAAAAATTAGATTAGGTATTTTTGGGTATAATAATTATAAGGTTACATCTTTTATTTATTTTATATTTAAAATTAGATTCTTTTTATATTTTAGATTTAAAATTATATAATTGAAACATTCAAAAAAAATGGTTAGTAATTTTATTTGCACAATAGCATGTCTAATAATAGAGAGCAAGGTGACTTTGATTAAATTGTGGACCTTACAGTGAGCAGTCGATTCATTGAAACAATTCCAATTAATATAGGATTAGTTTCGTAGTTTTGTGTTGAATCAATTCTTGATTCTTTTGTGTTTTTATTTTGTTTCATTTGAGTTTGTCATGATTTAAAACCTTAAAATTTTATCTCAAGAATTCATACAATTGATTGAGTAGGTCCTCAGGTTGGTTATGAACCAATAAAGTATTTGAGCTTTTATGTCTTATTAATTAAAAATTTTGTTGTTGTCAGCACTCAATTTCTATATAGCAACAGCCAAATAGTACAAAGTAACCTAAGTAAAACTTACATATTGTTACTTAATTTCTTTTTCTTTTTCTTTTTCTTTTTCCTTTTGCTGTTATATGATCTTTGAATTTCCAAACAGCAAAACTTTCAGATCTCATAGCAATTTTTTATCTTAAAATTTTTTCTTTACTTTATAGATTAAATCTTTACCAAAGAACAATAAATTAGTAATGTTTCTTAGCTTGGGGTGAGTAAGGTGGGGAAGGGCTCAAAGCCTCCTGATATTTTTTATTAAATTTTTTTTTCTACGGCTACGTATGCTTAACAAGTCCTGATAACATTGCTTGACGGGTGCACGCTATCTTTGGATTTTACCCCATTCAAACAAAAGTGGATCTTTACCACTGTCTTCGACAGTCTTGGACTATGAAACAAAGCTCAAATGATTGGATATATCAAAGAAAAACCAAAATCAAATAACTCCATGCCAAGATACTTAGCATGACATGGTAGGACTGCATGAGGCTGGATCCAATGCACCATGAATTCATGTATTCATCAAAATGCCCAGATGTAACAGATTGTTCGTGCAATAAAGCGTAATGGGAAAAAAAAAAAGAGATAGAGAGAGTTCCGAATATGAATGTGAAGATTCAGAAAAACCTGAAACAAAATTGGTAGAAAAAGTGATGTTATAAGTAAACTTTGAAGTATTCACAGGTCTATTGGGGAAGCATGATGGATACGGAACTCGGATAGTCCTAAAGGAACACATTACTCTCCTAACCTTCAACATTTAAAGGATCAAATACGAGATTCCCTGTTATCAACTCATCTTGAAATTCGGCATTAATGAATGACACACTCACGTACTGTGTCGTGGTGAAATTGCATGCAAAATACACATTTTCAGTAGGAGAAAATTTCTAGAGAGGGCCGCAACATGGAACCAACCAATCTTCTACATGTCAACAAAAACAACCACAGAAACATTAACGGCAATAAGATAACTCAGGAATCACGCGAACATAACAACGAGAATCTGGATTTCAGAAAGGCAAAATTTCAAAATCATAACACTTGACTAACTCCGCCTTTAGAAAAAACCCAGAAGAAATACCAGGAAGGGTATGTTGATGACAAAAACACGGAAAAGATATTATCCAAACCAAAACTACTGTTTACGGACACACTCAAAACAGAAGACATTTGAGAGGAAGCTCAGGTAAAGAAGTGACAAAAAAACCATAAAAAGCCTCAAGACACTTAAAACACGGATTTCCCAAGGTACTTTTTCATGAATGAGTGACGCGTCTTTTTCACACCATCTTTATATCCTAACCCTCAAACCACATCCAAGAGATTCAGAATCCACAAAAAAAAAAAAAAAATCCCATCACTAAATGAACCGCATGTTTCCAGTTATTCTTTCAACTTATAATACATTCATCTACTGTTTGCAGAAAAAGAAAACATCAGATATCTAGGAGATTGGATTTAAAATGTCATAGAGACGCATATTCTGGCACCACATTGATGTCTTATGATATTATTTGATTGACTTTTTTAATTTAAATAACATAGATTGTAATAAAATTTAATAGTATTTTATTAAAATATTCTTGACTTAAATACTTAAATATGACTTATATTCCACCTACTATTTTTTTTAATGAAAGGTAAAATAATAAAAAAATAATTAATACTTCATTAATAATGTAAAATAATAGATAAATTGGGACATTTAAAATATTTTAAAATCACAGATAAAATAGAGCTGGGGAGTAGTAGTCAAGCTAGATATTGCTTAGGAAGAGCATAGAACATCCGAAGGTACTTTAGAATGCATCACAAAGCTGAAGAAAATAAAAGAGATCTGAGACAACTAGCTAAAATCTGATGCAAGGTATCCATTATGCCTCGAAAATAGTAAACCAATCATCCTGAAATCATCGTGATTTCACTGCATCTTCGTTCAAAAGGTAGATCTCACAGCTTATTAGCAACAGCAATTTTCTCCTCAAGTTTTGTAATCCGTGCCTACTAAAACACAACATGAAGGAGAAAGAAGTGATGGTTTTATCCATGCATTGAAGAACGATAGTGATGGCTTCAATGTTCACAAGATTATTCTTGATAGATTGTCTTCATAGGATTTTAAACTTTCAATGACTATTTACATTGGAAATTATATTATTCTTTGATAGATTATTCTTGGTAGACGTTAGCCCTCAACCAAAAAGGGAAATACTAAAAAGGTCCTATCCTGTCTGCTACATCATCCTTGTAGGAAAAATCAGTAGACAGGAATGCAAAGATTTACATTAGATAAATGAAATTCAAATGATCTAAATATCTAAATAGTTGCAGTCAAAGATTGGATGCTACCTTGAATGATTTAGACCGTCGGATTGAAGGATCTATATCTATAGATGCCAAATATGACTTTTCTGCTGAATCGAATTGCTTCAATTCCAAAAGTGCATCACCTAAACAAATATAGGCCTGCAAAGTAATTCACAACATCTATTTCAGCAACATACTTCTAAACCACTAAAGTACATTTGATTTTGGAAGAAACCATAAAATAATAAATTAATAGATTAAAACCATATAAAAATGTATTGGGTAAAAGCAAAGCACATAAAAGTTAAACATACTCAAACAGATGATAAGCAAGCAAAACTAATGGGTTAGAATATAAGGGCTGTTACAAAAACAAACAAATCATATCCTGCCTAATTGAGATAACTTCCTGAATATTGTTAAACTTTTCAGCTTTATCAAGGGAAAAGTTCCCTTGATGAAAAGATTTATCAAGCTTTTTGGCAGAAGTCAGAACAAGAATACTCATTGTCACTCAAAACTTCACCAAGTCAACTATAATTCCAATATTTTTACCGTGATTATATTATACCAAAGGACTGATATCTTGGCTCACCATCAGCGCCTCTACACAAAAAACTTTAAATAGAAGATCTGATCCATAGGAAGATGGGTTTAGGGGGTCTGCATAAATTTAATTCCTCATGCTTCTTACAAGATTGAGCATTTAAAATGCATCAATAACCAAGAAGTATATGTTTCAAATTCAAAACAATACGGTATTACTCAAAATATAGCATCCTTGGTATCTCAATGCATAATTACAAATTATAATTGTGGGGGGATTGAAAACAAATACAATCTGATGCCTCCATGTACACTCATGAGCACAAAGATGCACCATTGAATTCAAACTGCTATGATTATGAACTGAGATAATAAAATGGGGATCCAAAACTTTGGTTGGTGGGCATCCTTGAGCAGCTGAGTGCACAGGAATCGTTGATTTCTAGAGAAGTGTTCCATGATGCAACCCAAAGCTTATATTTCCTTCCGGTGACATTTAATCAATTAAATATCATAATTAACCACCGTGATTTGGCATGACATGAAACTCTGTTTCATATAAAGTTATAGAAGAGCTTTGCTCACCTCAGCATACTCAGGAGCTAATTCCAAAGCCTTCTTTGCGTCTTCAAGAGCTCCAGTATAGTTACTCAATGCCAACCTTACAACTGACCTTAATGTCAGCAGAGAAAAGGTCTCAAACACGCTTATCGTCGCAAACAAAGTTGGAAGTTCAAAGTCTTGCAAGACGCAAATGACTACGTTCACTGTTAAATGCATTTTTAAAAAAGAAAAAAACTATATCTTCTAATGATTTACAAGAAATTGCATGCAAGGCAACAGTAACACATTTTGATAGCTATCACTTCTGAAACAACAGGCTACCAAAATTGCTAATTTTGTTAACGATGATCAAACTAAAGAACTGATGGGAAATCAGATTACAAAACCAATAAACAGAGCAGAACACAAATCAACGATGGTACTCAGGGCTGCTAAAATGAACTTTCACAGAAAACAGATTTCAAATTCGTAACAACATACCTACATGTATACATTACATGTATACCCCCAAATGGATTTAATTCTATCGCCTGCACCAACGAAAAACTTGATAACATCAGTCTCAATTTCGCTTTCTCAACTCCAATCTAACCCCGTTAAAAAACTGAGAACTTAAGATGCCAAACTACCATGTGATTTTCTTAAAAAACAGAAAAAGAAACGTAGTCTTTCACTTCAACGAAAGTCACTAGAACAGTTAACTTTACACTCAGGCGCATAAAGGATGGAGTGCCTGTGAGAGCAGAAGCTCAGCCTCAGTGAAATTCTGCTTCTCGAACTCAACCTCCGCCCTCTTCCTCAGCGCAAGCGCATCTAAACTCTTCTTGGCATCATATAAATCCGAACCTTCTCCTGCGGAAACCAAATCCAACATGACCTCAGCCGCTCGAGCCGCTGTCCCGCAATGGCGAACGATGAAACCGTCCGGGAGAACCGCCAGGTTGGGACCAGCACCGCACTGGCCCAAACACCCGCATGGTTTGACGGCGACGTTTGGGGGAGCGAGACCAGAGAGGGTGTCTAGGGTTTGAAAGGAGCCCTGTTTACGGCAAGTCCGATTCGTGCAGACCCGAATTTCTTGTTGTTCCGCTTCGACTGAGAAAGGACGATCTCGATGACGGCGACGACGAAGTTTTGAAGGAGCAAATGGTGTGGTAGTTAAAGGAGAAGGAGAATTGAGGAAGAAACCTTGAAGTGCCTCCATAGATAATAGAACACCACCACAAACCAGATTGAGATCGTAGAGTTTCTCGCCGTTAGCTCCCGCGCGACGGCGCTATCTCATGATTCTCACTGGAAAGGAACAAGTAAAAAAAGATATTTCTGTCTTTAAATTTTCTTAAAATATAAAATGGGAGAAAGACATTTAAGGACCTTCATATAAAAATATTGCTAAATGAATAATATAAGTACTGAATTTAATTGATTCAAGTTGAGAATTCAGTTTATAGAAGTACTGAATTTTTAATCTGGGTCCTTGAAAGGGAATAATGGGGGTCCTTAAATATCTTTCTCTTATATAAAATTTATGACTTTCTAAATAATGAATTTTATTTTTTAAATTTTGTAATAAAAAACGTATTTATCAAAATGGAAAAAAGAAATGTGATTTAATTAAAATATTATATAATTAATTGTATAAATTATATATTTAGTATGATAATTTTTATAATTGTTATATTTTAATTTTATAAAAATTTCTGATAAAAATATAAATAACTAGTTATAATTTTCTTTTTGGTAATAACTAGACAGAAATTTTCCTTTTGACAATAAGGTATCAGTAATCTGTCTGGCGAAAGAAAAGAAAAAGTATCAGTAATCCGTCAAAGAATACCCTGTCCCAAAAAATCTGTCAACGAATATGACAATGCTTCCTTGCCAACGCCCAATTTTTTTTTTAACCCGAGCCCAACTTCCATGTTACAGCTAAGGTTTAAAACATCGAACCGAACTGAATAAAGTAATAGGTTAAGATTCACAATCAGATCAATTATGAGTAAATTAATATATTTTTAATAATATAAATAAAAATTTAAAAAATATTTCTCTATAATTATAAAATTTACATTTATTCTAGAATAAAAAATAAATTTAATAATATATGAAAAATTAAAAATATTATTAATAAGTTTTATAATTTAATATTAAAATCTAAATAAGTTAATATTTATTTATAATTATATTTTGAATTCAAAATAATCAATTGATATTCTATTTTTATCTTATTTATTAAATAAATTTATTATTATTAATAATTATGTATTATAATAATACTTATAACATATTATAATATAGAAAGAAAAAAATTTATATTAAAAATAATGCTACTTAGTACTAAAAATAATTTTATTTTATTTAAAAAAATTAAAAATTTTCAAAAAAAAAGGGGGAACCGGTTCAAATCGGTTTTGTGCTGGTTTTTGACTGGTTTGACCGGTTTCCACTGGTTTCAAAACCCCCCAATTGCTATCTATTACCGGATTGGACCAGGGGCCGGTTTCCGATCAGACCGATTTTTGAACCATGGTTACGATCGAATTTGATGGTAGAGGTCAGAATTTTCTCCCTCTCTTTCCTTGGAGAAATTTAGAAGAGATGGAAGAAAAAATTAAAACTTCGTCTCGTTTGGTATAATATGTATAAAGGGAGGAAAGAAAAAATTGAGATTTTTTTTCATTTGATCAATAAGTAGGAAGAACTTAAAAGAGAAACTGAACAAATCCCTTCCCACCCCTTCTTTGTAACAAACCCAAATAAATGAAAATTAAAATCACTCCCCTTCTTTCCCATCCATTCTTTTCATTAAAATCTCTTCCCTTTATTTCTCTCTATTGAATCAAACAGCACCTTATTCTTTGTTTTGGTTGGAGAGATTTGAAGGAGAGGGGAGGTGAGGTGAGGTGAGTGAAAATTAAAATTTTCCTCATTTGATTTAATAAATAAGAAGAAAAATTTGATTCAATAGGTAGAAGAAAATGGGAGAGAAAATTTTACCTTCTCCTTTAAAAATAGGGGGATTTAGAGGGAAAATAAGTAAATCCCTCCCCTTTCCTCCTTTTCAATAAATCTAAATAAAAGAAAATTAAATATGAAATCCCTTCTCTTCTCTTCTCTCCATTAAAAGCACTCCTCTCTATTGAACCAAACAATGCCTTAATGTTATTTAGAATTATATTTGAGGAAAACTATTTTTATATTTAATTTTGAATTAAAATAAAAAGATTAATTTTTATTTATTTTTAATTTTTTTCACAAAAATTCAATGAAATTTAATGTTATTAGGAAAAAATAATTCTTTTTACTAATTAGAATCTCCAATTCAGTGAAAGTTATCACTCATGTTTTTAACAAGGGATTAACAAGAAAATTTTTATTTTAAGTGAAATATTGGAACTCGTGGAAATTTCAATTGAAATTTAATTATATTGCATATGAAAGAGTTTAAATAAACAGATCTAATTCATCTTCGAGGTTAATTAATGAATTTACAGGGTAACTTTATAACATCATTTCAACTAGTTATAGGCTTATAGCCAGCTATTAAAATTGCAATTAGTTGAACTTTATAACATCATTTCAGCTAGTTACAGGCTTATAGCCAGCTATTGAAATTGCAATTACTTTATTTGTATTTCAACCCTTGTATTCTCCCATATTAACCAATGGGTCTGAGTATAAGTTTGAGATGAGAGCCTCTTCCTAAAAAGATTAGTCTAACTCATAATAATGCACCTCCATTTACAAGTTCACTCGGTGGCTTCAAGCAACGACATTTTATTTGGTGACACTTCACTCAACCTCCTTGTTGGAGGAATCCTCAACTAGAGGAACTCTCCATTTCTCAATGAAAATATCAATGTTATGAGTATAAATCTAAAGGAGAGAACTTACCCTAAAAGACTAGTACATTAGTGGAAAAACCTCATAATCTTATAAACGTCACTTTTTATGTGAGACTCGTAACAATACACCTGTGTTTGAAAGTTAGCATTTCCAATGGCTATATATCACGATACTTTACTTGGTGAAACATCACTCAGATTTCTCATTGGTTGAAACCTTCTATCGATTAAAATTTTTTGTAGGTAGTCCTCATAATATGATCACAATATTCAACTGGAAAAACACTTTATGACAACTATTATTAACCCACATGAAGCTTACAAACACACAAGAAGGTAAGCCACATTACATGGGATCAAATATGAAAATAGCATCAAGGGAATATCGAAGACAGAGCAGAAGGAAGGAAAAAGGAACATATTAGAGGGAGACGGGAGATGTCTAGAGAGAAGGTCACATAATTCTTCTACACTTTCCCAATTAAGCCACTGATTCTCACATCCTCAAAGGGCTTCGATCTCATTCTCGGCCCATTCATTTCAACCCAAGCCAATACTTCCACTTGGCCCATCATGTACCATTACATGGTTCTCCAGATTTTCACCTTCACACTAATCAAAATTTGTTGAAAATAATAATGTAATTTTCCTTCGTAAGTTAAAACAATCAACCAAACATCCAAATAAAAAAAAATCAACCAAACATGGTCCCACCGAAACTTCCTTCTGTCTTTTGCTTCGTTCTGATCTCGACATTTTCATTTTAGCTCGAGGGAAAGAGCCAACCAAACGTGTGCGTGTTTTTTTCTTTTTTTGGGGATCGATGGGCGTGTTTGATTATATTATATTGCTTGTTTTTGTATTTTTAGAATAGTTTTATAAAATTATTATTAAAAAATTTTAGAAATAAAAAAAATTTGCACAAAAATATTTCCAACCAACCATAAAAAACATTTAAGATGTAGATATTATTGTAAAGATGATCAAAATAGACATATTTATACACATTATCAGGAATCAAACCATCAATAATCTTGTTGGTTGAATTATTTATATTGATAACACCAAAATGTGGACATAAAAGAGAATGAGTGGAGAGAGGAAATAAAATGGAAGACACACTTACCCAGAATTCTATTCTGAATCTCCACAAACCCTGTGAATGAGAAAGTGATTAATCTTCCTTGCTTCCCGTGAACTCTCCATTTTCTTCTATGATATTGGCTGTGAAGAAGCCAGCTTTCGATCTCTTTGTGGATGGGTCTTTATTAGAAAATTTAGAATCCCGCGTATTTATTTTCATACAAAATTTAATACGCATTATATTGTTCATAACTTGTATATCAATACATATCCCTACAATTTTTTTATATTTTATATTAATTTGCAATATCTCTAAATAAAAATGTTTTCATAATATGTAAGAATCAATATAATTTTACGGAATATGAGTATTGATTTCAAAGAGTACTAATGATAATTTATTATTGATATATATAAACTATGAGTCTTTAATTATTTTTTTCCCTTTAAAAGGTTGAGCAAGTCATTGTCTTTTGGTTGGGTGCTCAATTATGCGTTAGCAGAATTTCATACCATTTTCCAAATTATTGTGAGTCTTGTTAGTTTCAAATATTGATGTGAATTGATATGAAGTCCGAATTTAGACTAATAATAGCAAAAGTAATCAAACAAGTCTCAAATTAACATCATGTTCTGATGTCACCTAACGAAGTTTGCAATCCGTAATTTGGGGTCCACATGGAAGTGAGAAACTTTCTTGAAAGATAAAGTAATTAAAGTTAACTGCGTTTGAACAATTAATGTCTACCTGTAGGTTAATTAATAATTTGCTTGAAGAAATTAAATTTTGGTTTGTAGGAGATCGTCTAAATTACTCTTTAGGGGATTATAGACAAATTCTCAACTTAATTAGGCAATATGATTAATGACCCCTACATGGTTATTAAACCAGAGTCTATATAGTAGGTTAAGTAATCAATTGACTTGGATTGATAATAGTATTAGAACTGAAATTTACTCCTCCTCTAACGATAGTTGGTTTAAGTGATTTAGTATTTGTTAATTTCACTAAAATAAAACTTCGAGTTAAAGTGTTATATATAAAAAAATTGCTATCGAGAAAGCTTTACACTTATTTATGGTATAACTCAACTCAATTCGATTCATATTAGTTAGAATCCAATATTCCTCTTGAAATCTAGTTGGTATTTAAAAAAAAAAAAAAGCTTTGAACAGCATATAATGATATATGTTCTAACAAATTTGTGCTTATAATTAATTATACAAGAAAGAATAAAAAATGAAACAATTCAACTCGAGCCAAAAAGGTTAGAACATGAATATGTGTAATATTTGTTTTCTATTTCCCTTTCCATTTTGAAAATATTTTTCATTTCACCTTTATTTTTCTATATGACTTTAATTAACAACGATTGGTTTACCAGAAACTCTGGTAAATAAGGTTCAATCATTCTGCAAAAACGAATTGACGCAAGGGTTAGTAATTGGCTTTCATGCATGAAATTAATTAATTAAAACCAAATTATTATCATATATTTGAAACCCCGCAAGTTAAATACAATTAATGATGCACATTATATAAATTTTTAGTCAACATACCTCTTCATACAATTACAAGCATCTTCAATTATGTGCATAAGTCGTCTATGGGGACTTCTCTTTATTCACATTATTCATCTGTGCTCTGGCTCGTTTAAAGGACGTACTTCAGATCAATAATTTGCAAAATAAAAGCAAACAAAATTATGTCAAAAATAGCAACACGTAGGGGAGGCAGTATCTACAGAAAATTAAATTAAACTAATAAGCATATCTTGCTTTTAGCTTTACAAGTTGAAATAAACTTACTCCCAATATTTTAAATATAAAACATTTTAATATCATCTCACACATATCAAGAAAAAAAGCTAAATCATTAAATTTGTTAAGAAAATTTCATTATTTTTACTATTTATTCTTATTAATTATATTATCTCTCATATTTTTATAATATTTTATTAATTATAAATCGAAGGTCTAAATAAAAAAAATAAACAATTAATACACCAGATAACCTTACAATATCTTTTATTTTAGTCTAAATATTATTTTTAAAAAATATCCTATATTTAAAACTAGAAGGAGAATTAATTACACATTAATTAATTACCTGCATCTTTGTGGAACCCTCCACGAAGGATGTGAATGCAGTTTCATATCTGGATTCAATGCCATATAGCGTCTCCAATCGTCAAGCAATATCCTGAGATCAAAGATTTTGTTGTCCATACCAACACAGCAATTGGCATGCATGGTACACACTTTGTTTAAATCCCTACTGATCTCACAAAACCCTCCAATGTAAGCAGTGTCAAGGAACCTCATCGTCATGTTCCTTTCGGACACAAATGGGTGTGTTTTGATCTTGTTGAGCACCTCTTGTTCGTTCAGCTTTGGGTAGATGGTGCTCGAGTTGATCCACAGCTTGTAGAAATCTATGGTCTTGGGATTAGACCTTACGTATAGGTAGCCTCCGTTCGGCCAGTTACCTGGGTCTGAAGGGTTGCCATTGAAGTGATCACAAGCTATTTGGAAGTCCGCGTCCTTGAAAAACCTCAGAAATGGGTCCCGAAGCCACATTATATCTAAATCCTGCATAACATGAGAGGGAAAAGGTTCACAAAATATTAAAAAAAGATGTCAAATTAATGGATTCATGTTTTGCAAGATTCCAACTCAAATCCATAAGTGAGTCATGAGTTTTCGCCAGATCATTGACCATTTGTACCTAGCCATTTTTTTTGGACGCTTTATTCTAACAAAATATAAGCTTATTTATTAGAAAGAAATTAAAACATACCGTGAAGATGAAGCTGTAACCCGTCTGAAGGACAGAACCCAGAAACTCAGTTCTTCGCCACATCATGTGGAGATATTTAGGCGTCATGAAGAACGTATCGCCTCCATAATCGCCCTCATCTTTAGTTTCCATCTGATGGCAGTGTGGATGCAATTCTAAGCAACGATTATACGCCTTCTGGTCCCAAGTCACCAGCACCAGGTGATTCAGCAGCTTCTGTGTGTTGTTGCCGATCCTGAAACTCTCAAGAAACAGGTCGAAGATGGAACCTGGCTCTATCCATGCATCGTTCAGAGTTGCAATTATCACTGTCTTGTCCTCCATTGAAGCTCTTCTCAGAACTCGCTCTAGCTTTGACTCCGTCATCACTTGGCTATCCTGGAATCAGAAATATTCATGCAAGTTCTTGTGTCAGAGAGGAGAATCCTGATTATTAGGTGGAAATTATTATATTCAGGACAACATAGACTTGGTGCATAAGATAAGATAATATTCCAAAAGAAGAAATCTAAATCAATCTATTTCATTGTTTTTTTATTATTATTTTTTTATTTTTAACATGGCACGTAAAAGAAATATTTTGAATAATTAGTCCATCGTGCGATATTTAATCATATTGTAAAAGAAAAGTAACTATCGTACTTGGAAATTAACAATTAACAAACACTTAAATCTTCAATAAAATTATGTCACTTACCCATGTTTACAGAAATTTTATATATATACTCTTTGACTATTATAGTATTTTCTTTATGGCATTATTAACCAAAAGGAAAGATTAGATCAAATAAGAAAGCTTCATAATTAAATAATCACAGCTATTTCTAAAAGCATCTGTGTTTCTTAAAATTAATTGTAATTAAATTTTGAAAAATACCAAAAAAGGCACAAAAAAGAAGAAGAATCAAGCACAAATCTATAACATGTATTACGCTTAAAAATAAAAATAAAATAAATGTAATCACCTAAGTGACTTTATACTTTGAACCATAAAAAAAAGAGTTATGCAAGATTAATAAAATATTGGATAAGACTGTAACAAGAAAATAATGGATAAGACAACGTAATAAGGGAATCTTACAAAAAGTTCAAATGTGCTATAAATCTACCTTTTTAAACTTTGTTTATATAAAAAAAATTCTTTATTTAAACTAAAAGCCTAGGCCCAGCTACTGTGTCCTGAGGCACATTGTTCTGCGCAAATGATACGGGATCAAATGAAAAGAAGGAAATCTCAGTTAGCCCATACAAAGTTGCAACTTAACGCCTTACGTATAACCTGCGTCCATGTAAAGGTAGTCGGAAAGTTAAATAAATAAAATTAATAGTTGAATAAGAGAAACTTAATACTATTATTTAAATAAATATATATATATATATTGTTTAAGTTTTTTTATATTACACTGGGTGGTCCCTACATAGAGGGATGAATCACACTTCACCCTTCATAAATAAAGTTGGATTCTCCGTGATGGGTTGTAAGTGAGGACGTAGGACAGAGAACTCAATTAGTATATATTATATTAATTTAATTAAAAATTTTGAGTTAAAGTCCTAAGAATATAATTTTAGAAATAAATCACATCAAGACAAATATAAATTAGATTTCATGGAGTACATTTTTTTAACAAACTGTTAGCATGCTGCTAGTAACAAGAATTAATATTCTTTAGAGTATTGGAGATAAAAGTTCATAATTGAATTCTACTCATTTTTTCAAGAGACAAAAACTTCTACCACTCATTAACTTAAATTAATACTTTGTTCAGAATAAAAAAAATAAAGAGAAAAATATAAAAATAAATAAATAAAAATTTAGATAAAAAAAAATCTAAATATCCACTTATTTCCTCTCTAAATTTTCGCCGGCCCATGTAGTCCTCCCCCGGATAAATGTGAGATACACATGTAATAATGGGTCCCACCTCCATAGGACCCACAGAACATGACCCATATTGGGATAAACGGAGTAACGAAAAGTGCTGTAGACGGACGGCACGAAAGCTTTGAAACGGGGCTTGGAATCAGCGTCATGACGCGTCAAACCGTTTAGCCTCTTTTCCTTCTTTCCTCTCTCTCTCTCTCTCTCTCTCTCTCTCCAAACAATCCGACTCAGCCCGAAAATTCTTGGTTTCATTCCATAATTCTCTTTCTCCATTTTTTTGAGGAATCAATAAACATCAAACTTCAATCACACAAATCCTAACTGCTCGAAATAACCATACCACAATTATAACTAATCACACTCTGTCTGGTTCAATCAGAAACCCACCATGAAAGGAAAACCCAGAATTCGATCAAATCCTTTCAGAGATCCGTGAAAACAGAGCGTACGTAGTTAATTAATCACATGAACATGTACAAACTCAGAAATTCCAATTCATTCTATTCTACAAGCGCATTTATTTACCAATTCTATAAGAACCAACACACAAAGACAGAGACAGAGACTTACCTTGACTTTTGAAATGGAGAGAAAATCTGCAGGAGAAGCTGAGTTGAGCAGAAACACCCCCAATATAGACAACCCCACCAGCACCATAGTAATTAGCGAACGCTTTCCCACCATGACGTGGCTGCCGGAATCGCCGGAGAAGGATGAATCCGGAAGGAGAGCTTCTGGTTCATCTTCTTCTCCGGCATGTACGAGTGCGTCGCCGGTATACTCACCCATAGGTAGCACAGAAAGTCACAGTTGGAATGCGTACTGTGCAGAGAAATGGAAGCCAAGTTATAAAGAGGAAGAAGACGAAAGTATATATAAGAATCTGAAACTGAAACACTGGAATTTCAATTTCAGAAGTACTATTGTTGTTCCATGTACGTTTTGTATGGCTCTGAGATGACGGCTTAAAAACAAATTGTCATTGATGGTCAAAACAGAACTGAGCGTAAAATAATTTTAATTATATATTTTTTAAATGGGACTTAGCACTTTCATGTCCAAGTTGTGTGCTAAACTAATAATAAAAATACTTTTTATGTAATATTTTGTAGCGTATCTTCATTGAATTCAAAAGGGAAACTTCATCTTACCGGGGATTCTCCATTTAATCAAGCTCCTAATAAAGAATAAACTTTTTAATCGAACCCTTGAGTTAATTGTGTTTTCTTTTTTTAATTTTTTAATCCTAGATTAGGAGTATTCTTTGTTTGCTATAAATCGAACTTCCAAGAGAAAGGTGTTATAATTTTGTTTTTCTTTTTTTTTTTTAACTTTTTTAAAATATACCAACACATATACCAGATCGCATTCAATAAACTATCTAAACAAAAAAATTAAATGACATTTTCATGCATAGTTGCCTCTGAGGAAGTCATTTAATGTAATTGAGGTTGATGTGAGTGGGAGGAAAATGTGAGAGATTCTGGTGTCCCAACTATTTGTCCCAACTCTCACAACTTGGTTTTGTTCTAATTCTCCACTCACCATAAGGCTATGACAGAAGCACCCAACAATGCCTATCATGTTATTATTTTACATAGCTTTCATACCCATCACCTTAAAATAAATAATTTGCCTTTACAAATTTCAAACTTTAAAAAATAATTTTTATATCGATAATAATATCATTGATTCATGTCATAAAGACTTAACAGAGTTTTATGTCGGCTATCAAAATCCTAATACAACATTTCTCTTTTATTTGGATTTGGAGCCATTTACAAAACTACATATGCTAGCTTAATATTTCTGTATTAGTATAAAATATAGAATTTATAGAAAGTATCGCATTACTTAATTATAAGCCATGAGTTCTGCTTCTTCTATTAGGATCCGTGCAAACTTTATTCTTCTAATATTTTCTCACACGTTTTATTGAAATTCATGCAACTTTGTTTATTCCTTCAAGCTTTTTCTACACACTTCTCAAAGCTTTAAATGTTAGAAAGATAAATACAGTCTTTAAAAAACTTTTAAAGCTAGTTTGCATGCATTTGAGGGAAGATATATCTAAATACTACTATCAATATAAAATTCGAAAAACATAAAAAGTCACAGTAATTATTCATAAATGATAAACTCATTTTGAGTTGGGCACAAACCCAACTTAGGGTCTGTTTAATTTATATTTTTACAAATCAAAATCATGATTTCTATCTATTATTTTTTTATTTTTCATTCAAACAAATTTTTAGTAAATTTTTTTATTTTTATCTAAATTTTATTTTTATAAATTATAATTATTCTAAAAAATCTCTTATAAAAAGGTAAACTAAACCGGTAATTAATTTTTTCAATAATTGAAGTATCTTTTTTATAGTATTGTATAACTGTATAATTGAAGTCATGGTTTGTCCCCGTCCCCATGATGATGACTCTTATCTCTGTAGGCTTTTGCTAGCTGCAAAGTCATTTTCTATCCACACACTTATTTTATCGGTTGTTACCTGTTAAACAGGTATATTAGAATATTCTTTCTTTTAAAAAATTAATTAGGTCCCAACGTTTGACTTTTGCATATGTACAAACAATCGAAAGTCCTAATCCCCATTAAAAAATTGAAATATAAAAATCACTCAGTTAAATAGAATTGTCTTGTTACATTTTAAAATTAACATAGGAAAAAAATATAAACATATATATATAGAGAGAGAGCGAGAGAGAAGTAGTGCAAAATTGATGTTAGGGGTAAGTAGGGAAAGGCTGAATACATTCATTGAAATAATTTCTGTTTTTTTTTTTTTTGGTCTAAAAAAGTCACGTTCACGTATTGGAATACAGCTGACAAAAGAGAACGTAGAATGTTATAAAAAACAAATGTAATAAAAAGAAAGGAAAATATTAATTAAAATTTGACCACGAAAATTCATTTGACTGGAAAAAAAATCCTTGAAAACTATAAATATGAAACTGTAGAGACTTGCGGCATAAGAATTGGTCACGTTTATTTTGTATAACATTTTGACGGTAAGAAAACTTTCAAATCTGACTACTTTCCCGTTCACTAAATTAATTATATTTTCATCTCTTGCTCCATTGGAAAAAGGTGGTTTATATAAATTTCATATGAATGATGAAGGGAGAAAATATGCACATGAAACTCTTGGAGATTATTAATTAACATTTAGGGGTCAAATTTGAAATTAAATACTAGTACCACACTATACATTAGTTGACAAATTAATTTACAATTAAGGCATATAATTAAATGAAACTTACGGTTAAAGAGTTGGAATAACGTGCTTAATCATGTGCGTAGTCTTGAACTAGGAGTTCAATTAATTAAGAAGCTTCTTTTATTTATTTAGTTAATTATTAATTATTAATTAATTTCGTTTACTGGTGTGCACGGACCTATTCGTGATTGTGCCTTCTTATTTTAATGAACATAATTGAAGCTTTTTAGGTTTAATGACAAGGTTTTCCAAGTCAATTAATTATATTGTACCCCGTAAAACTATGTGCCTGAAAAAGTGACTATAATTCAGGCCCAAAAAAAAAAGGAATTCATTATACATTATGATCTGTGTGCATGTGTAGTTTAATAGTCTGACATTAAGTTGTCATGCAGAGATGGGACCAAAAAAAAAATGATATATCAGATATGTTTGAGAACTATAATAAGAAAAAAGGAGCTGGGTTAGACGGGTATATATCTTATATGTGAAATTTTGTTTTTTTTTTTTAACTACTTCATAATTGACGATAGTCGAAGGAGCTTCCGTCTTTAAGAAATCATTTTTTCTTATAAAAATGACTTTATTTTGGGAAAATGTCCAATTTGTGTGATGATGTGATCTATCAATTTGGAAATACTATATGTGATAATTATGAAGTATAGTTATTAAATCTAGAATAATATTAATGTAACAAGTCGCATATTTATGAAAGTCTCATTTCTCATAATTTAATGTGCATACTTCCTTCAGTATTTATTATAAGATTTTTTAACTAAATCTCACAAATTAAGAATAAGAGTTAAAATCAGTTAACTAATTTAATTTTTTTAAAAAATATAATATTTTTCTAAAACTATCATTATTCAATCTTTCTCTCTTTTCCACCCTTAATTAAAGAGAGGCATATTTTGATAATATATAATAAATATTATTTTGTATTCTAAAAAAGTCATATATATTTAAAATCAAGATAAAAAAATTTCTATATTTACTTATTTAGAACAAGTGGGAGCACTATTTTATTAAATAATAATTTAATGAGCATATTTATAGTCATAATTCAATCCAATAAGTAAAATATATTTTTATAATAATTATTTTATCATAGAACATACTGGAGATCATGTCATCATATTTAATACTTATTTTAATTTATAGTCATTTTCATATACTTCCTAAATTTATAAAACAAAAAATATCGCCTTTAACAGTTAGCCTTCAAGATTGAAATCTTATCGTTCAAATTTTCGATAATATTGTTGACTTAGACACAAAATGCTTTGAATAAAATATTTTCTTTAATTTTTTTTAAGAAAAATGACTATTCAATGGAGCAAACTGAAGAAGTAAAATTCAATTCGATTTTCCACGACTCAAAACAACTAGTTTTTTAATGCCAATTGAGAATACCATCCGTGCGTACCAAAAAAAAGAGATGTTGCTTAAATATTTATAAGGTAAAAATTATTATTTTATTATTGTAACTTTAAAAGTCTATCATCGATCATGAAAAATATCTATAATGTGTCACATGCCCATATAAATTTATAACTCTATTGTCATTATATAATACGTAAAATTTGGATCATATATATAAATCATCACATATTTTCATTAAAGCACAAAATAATTAATAAAAATTCATAAATTTATTACCGTCAATCAATCGATTAATGATAGGTCATAAATAAAAACACTATTAAATAATACTTATTTGATAAAAATACCTGAATATAGTAATATAAAAAAGAAGTGATAATTTAGGGGGATAAAACATTAAATTCTACAAATCTATAAAAGAAAATTTTAGTTAAATTGCGATGAATTAATTGGATATCCTTAAGGTTACATCTCTATCAATCTCCCACGAACTTTGCTTTTCAAAAACTGGAGGCTTTAAGGAGATAAACTGTCAATATCTGCATATGGAAGAGTCGAATAGAACAACCCAAAATGATTAAAAACCTAAACAAGTTTTAAATGAAACGTATAATCCTTCCAAATTCTTTAATCACATGATTCGCATCCACCAACCCATAAATTATTTTCAAACAACGACAATTAAACGTCCATATCACTTTATTTCTAATATCACACATGGACGAGACACGCTGTGTTATTGCCAAACGAAATACGCCATTTTCTTAAGATAAAATTAAAATTGAATAAACATATTAAAGTATATATATATATATATATATACAGGATCTAATTTTTTAGGTTAAATTAATTTTAAAATTAAATAATAACTCAATATATCACTATATAATATAAAATATATAATAAACTGTGTTACTCATCAGTCATAAAAGTATAACTCATTTTTTAAATTGTCTGAAATGCACTAATGGACTTAAATAAAAATCAAATTGAAGTGAAATAAAACGGTGTGATCACCGGGAAAAGGAAATGTTGTCGGCACCAGTATGGCCCCACCTAAGGTGTAACCTGCTCGGCTGCTTTGTTGGTCAAATTCTCAATCCCAAGTATGACCTGCCTAATCTTTTTATTATATAAATTTGTTTAATATTAAATTAATAGATTAATTATCAAGTAATAAGAAATATTATGCCAAAAAAAAAGTAAGGAACTTAACTTCTCTAAGAAAAGTTTTTTTTTATTTAAAACCTTACAAATGAAAAAAATATTATGAAAATTTCTTTTTGATTAGAGTATGATTTAATTCAAATTTGAATTAATTGATAATATTGAATAACAAATGATTTGTCATGAAAATAAAAAATTATACATAACTACTTTAATTGATAGAGATTTTTCATGTTAGATAACATTTGGCAGGCGTTGGCATATTAAATATTCTATATATATATATATAATATGCGTACGTGCATATTAATTTGAAGAAAAAGCCATCTTTGTCAGCCGGAAAAGAATTTGGAGAGAGTCAATAAAATAAATGGAAGAAGCCCGAGAAAGAGATAACCTGGGTAGATAGATCATCAGATATTGTTGCATTTTGGAACGTTTACAATTTTTCAACTAAGTAAAAAAAGTGATTAGAGGTATTCTTCCAGTTTAAAGGTAAAGAATGGCTCGCACTATTTATTATATTTAGTATTTATAAATAGTGTAACTCAACATGACAAATTAAGTGACAGTTCAATTTATAGAGATACTATGTATAAAATATAAATTGGAATCGTTAAAATGGAGAAAAATATAAGGAATTATTTGTGACTGTAAAGTTTTCACCAAATTAAAAAAAAAATTATCAAACTGACCAACATGATATATGATAGTAAATTTTAGTTTTGAAATGACAACAAAAACATAAAATTAGAGTAGAAGATATAAGAATATTAAAATCGATATGTAATCATATAAAAAAGGATAACATATAAAATGATTATATATGAAAAAAAAAACTAAAATATTAAGGAGAAAATAATAGAAATTCAATTAAGATGGATTAGACAAATAAAAAGAATATCACCAGATAAGTTAGTAAAGAAAATTGTTCAAATAGTCTTTAATTAGCCTTATAAAAATACATAAAGGGAGATAAAAAAATAAAATTAAAAAAAATTATAAGATGAGATCTCTTATTAAATGATACACTTGAAAAGATAATTTTAAATAGAGTTCAGTGTGTTCTAAATATTTAAGTCAAAATTTTTAGGAGCAGGACGATATCTTCCCTATTTGAAAAGCAGAAAAGGTACGCATATGACCAATAAATCCAAACAAAACAATTTCATCCCCCTCTCATAGTCCACACCAAATTTGGAGAGTGGAAGTGAAATCAAAACTCAATATTCAAATAGAATGTTGGGATGAAGCTGTGAAGCACAAGTGTACAGCTGCTAAATCGTAATGTTGTAATGTCGTAGTTAATTAGTTATATGAATTTATATACATCTATAAGAAAAAAAAAAGGAAAACAATGAAAGAAAAAAATTGGAGTTAAGTGAAGTTAAAAATTACCAGGTCAGAGGTATAAAAAAAAACAAAACAGGTCAGATATTTTAAGTCTTTATTTAAATCTCTTTAAAAGAATCCAAAGGCAAGTGATTTCTAGCTAACTACTAACAAGAGAAAATGAAGAAGATTTTTTTGCTTTCCATAAAATCATTATCGACTAATCCAAGTGTAAATTGAGTTGGACCCCAACCAATTAAAACTCTCCCAATATAGTTTTTTCAACTAACAAAAGAGCTCAAACTTAATACCTTACTTAAGAACCATTTGTAGAAGTTGAAGATGTATAAAAGTAATAAAATTTATTAAATTAAAGGGAAGTTTTAAAAGAAAAAGGAAATGAACTTTATTTATAAGTTTTACTAACTTTACAAATCTTGTTGGCTTCTGAGGCGATGTGGTGGATATATAATTCTTTTTCCTATACAGAGAAACGATTGATCAGAGCTAACTTTCTTAATTCAGAGTGCATAATTCAGCAAATTGGAAGGGGAAGAGTTGGAAAAATTTGTTTCCTTTTGCCTTTAAGAGCAACAAATTATATAGAAACAAAATAATGCTTTTAGTGAAGTTACTGTGATCTTTGCAAACTCATGTCATCTCTACTTATTCTTACGCGATCTAGTTTTTAATATAGGACATCACTTAAAAGAGTTTTTTTTTTATATCTTAAATACAGTGCATTTCGCAAAATTTCTAAACCATTAATCTTTTTTTCTTATAGAGCCCTTGATTTGTTTTATGTACAATTAAGAGGTGCTATTCTAATTGACCTATAAGAAATAAGAGAAACATTAAGGGTAATTAATTTGATATTGGAATTTAATGTAAGTAATAAGAGTAATATTGGAAATTATTGCAATTTTTAGATAAAATTCAATGATATAACTAATTTTCTTAATATATATATATGTGTGTGTGTGAAATAACTAAAAATAACTTAAATTAAAACCGAGGAAGTAACTTTGCAATAACAACTAGCAAGTATTGCCCTTACTAAAACATTTTTAATAAGTATTTCTCTTCTGCTTGTTTTTTTTTTTAAATGGACATATAAAACTTATTAAAATACTTAATGTGGATGATAGTTTAAAGTTTCTACCTTCTAATCTATATACTCACATTTTATCGATTTGTAGCTTAAAAACCTCTATTTCTCGATAAGGACCCAAGGGACGCAAGACCAATTTCTACTTCGGAATGAACGTTGATTAAATATAAGTATGTTAATGTTCTTGTAAAATAATGATTACATAACATGATATCTTACTGAAATTAAATCTTTATATATGACAAATGATTGGTGCAAGAACAAGTATTTCATAAGAAAAAATAAACAGCAATTAATTAATTAATCATTAATCGATTAGATAAAAAGGTGAATAAAAATCTCTGTACTTTAATTCAAATGGGTAATAATTATGTCCTAAATATTCATGATCTAAGCATCACAAAAAATTTTCTCAAGTTGCCCTAAATACCCTAAATAATTTTAGAATAAAATAAACGATCAAGGAAAAAGGCATTACAATTATTTAACAAAATTTTGACTCATTCAAATTTGAGCTAAAACAGTCTTCAAAATTTGGCCCATTACACTTTGATAAAGGCCCTAACCAAAAATACCAGTCCAAAATATGTAAGACCAAATTAATTTATTGTTTTATTGTATGCAATGAGTTTTATTTTATGATATGTTTGTTGCATTCTCTTGTTTTTAGTTTGCTTGGACTAAATTGATTGGCCTTTTAATATAATTGAAATAACGGATAAAACCCAATTGTTAGCAAGGACTGCAATTTGCCAAAAAAGTGAAAAATACTATTAATTGATGGTGTTTTAATCTTACATCAATTTATCTAATAGCAATAATTTTATCTAGTTATAAAATTTAAAGTTGAAATTCGTATACAAAAATGTTACTCAAAGCTTTTCAGCGACGAAAGCAAAAACAGCAAGTAATGGGTTAATATATATTCTGACAAATCGATAAAATCAAGACTAAAACTTAGAGTGACAGAAGAAAATATAGGATTAAAAAATCATAAGAATTTCTTTTTATGGATGGACCTTAGTTCTTCACATTTAGCATATAAACGGCTGGTACATATTTAAAGAGAGAGAAAAAAAAGTGCATGAAAAAAGAGAAAATGAACCTTATTTATATTCTTTTAGGCGGTAGGTTATTACTAAGAATAACAATCTATTTTCAACGAGTTCACGCAGGTTTGCATGTTTTAGTGATAGAATTTTACTGTGACAGGCAAATTTCTAGTCGTGACTCTTCAGGTAAATGCTATAAAGAGTCAAACGCTAAATGCATTGAGTTCTTATAAGAAAATTCAAATAAAGATAATATTCTAGAACAAGAATAAGATGAATCATATAAATTAAAATAAGTGGAAAAAGCTAGCTAGCCCAGAAAGTGATATCCGGGGAAGGAAAAAGCCATCGTTATCAATAAATTTCATTAACTCTATGAATCTTCAATTTCAGAAATATTTCTTTTTTTCTTTGCCGGTAAGAGAAATGATTAATCAGAAGCTAACTTTCTTAATTTAGAGAGCATAATACAGGAAAGTGGAAGGAACGAGGTTGGTTAGTTTTTTTTTTTTCCCTAACCTTTGCCTTTAAGAGCTACATATTATATCGGAAAAAAAAAACTTTTTCTGACGTTATAATGATGACTACAAACACATGTCATGACTATGTATGTATTCTTACGGTTTCATTCCTGCATACGTATTCCTACGGTATAACATTTTTCTACGTAAGTAGGAATACGGTATACCATATTCCTTCGGTATAACTTTTATATGCACTAGCTAGCAACTACCAATTGTCATCCTTAATGGGCCAAAATGAAGCAATTATCGTGCTTACCAAAAGATTTTAATACTTATCATATGCTAATCAACTGTCAATTAATTATTTAATTAAATATGATAATATTTTGTAAAACAGTCATTATTATATTAAATATATTAATAGTAATTTTATTATTATTTTCGTTCACGTGATTTGCATTTAATTTTAATATCTAATTTAAACAAGAACGGACCGAACAAAAATGTTACGGAGGCGTTTGACTCCTCATTCTCCTCTAAAATAATTTCTTATATATATTATAAGTAATAATAATATATATTTTTTAAAAATAATTCCACCCCTAAAAATTTTAACCTTGTCCCTACTAAACTTTTTAAAGTTTTAAATATATATATATATATATTTTCAAAGATAAAATTATTCTTGATCACAAAATTAAAACTTATAAATAAATAAGTATGCTAAAACCTTTTTAAAAAATATTTTATTTTTATTCTTCAAGAATAATGAATAATACACTATTCACTTTCTCATCTTTCATTATGATAAAACTCGATATACCTTTTCATGCCTGAGAAAAATAATAACATAAAAGTTTCTGGAAAATTGCACTCATCTTTCTCACATGTAAATCGTATTAAAATATGTGAAAAAAATATCGAACTAATAAAAACAAAATATGTGGAAAAATATAACCCCATAGGAAATGTCCCACCTTTATCAATTCGAAAACACAGAAAAAGCAAAAAAGGTAAACCGCTGGCCCAAAACACAGAAAACAGAGTGTGACTTGATTGAAGGAAAAAATTGCAAGCTTATACACCAAAAAATTAAAAAAAAAAAAGTTGCAAGCCAATGCAATAATATATCTAATGAAAAGAAAATTACAGGTACACATCATATTACTTGAATAAGATTAAAAAAAAATTTGAAACAAAACCAATGCTCATGTTTTTTCATAAAAAAATTCTGCATGGAGGCTGACAAAAATAAGGAATTTAAAAATTCTTTACGGTAAAAAGGCAGTCATACCTTCTATTTGCTTCACTAATTGACCCCAAATTGGAAGAACAAAGTCCTCTTTAATTTTGCTGCCCAGAATAGATCAACATTGGCACCATCTAATTATATGAACAATCCAAATAAAAAAATGTAATTACATTCCTAGCGAATAATTAATTCCATATATAATTAACAATTCAGATATGCCAATAAAACTAATAAATTCCATATATAATCACATTCCAATATAATAAAGAAGAGAAAAGTCAAAAACTTAATTGAAATTGAAAGTTGATTATAACTTAAGTGTAATGACAGTTTTGGGCTCAAATAAAATTCATCCCCATAACAACGCTGACTTGGAATTTATCCAAAAGCTTCATAACTTCAAGGCATTAGCATATAGCAAAAACGAAGTACTACATGAAAGAAGTATTACCAACAAAAAAAAAAGAAGGAAAGAAAGAAAGAGATGTCTTTCACAAAAAGAAAAAAAGAGAGAGAGATGCCTATAGCAGTAGCTACTTCATTTTTCAGGTGAGAGGGAGGCGAATAAAAAAAAAAAAAGAGCAATCAATTGGCACAATTTTTTTATTTCTCGGAATTTTTCTTGTTTACCGTACATATTTTTAAGTATACACATTAAAAATATACTTAATATTCCAAAAATATATATACTTAATATATCAGAATTTTTATTAAAATTTTTAATACGTTCTTAATTTATTACTATTAATTATGTAAAATATTTAATATTTATTTAATTTAATATTTGAAATTATATTATAAATATTATCAAATATTTAGTAGGGTATTAATTTATTGTAATCATAAAAATATGCATTGTTATTGATAATATATAATATGTAAAAGCGTAAAATTTCTCCTTAATTTATGCCACATTTACTTATTGGACAAAAATTCAAATTCAAAATAATATACTAAAATATATCTATCTATTATATATACTAAGAGTTTACTTAGTATAATTCTAGAGAATTAGGTTCTTAATAAGTGTATTTGCTGAAAAGTTAACTTTTCATTCATATACAATCTGCTTGCTTTACTTTCTATTTTCTGAGGAGTTTGGATAAATTTTTAAATAAATATATGATATTTTAACCTTAAAGATATAAATACCTTTTTTATTTAAAAAATTAATTAAGAAATAAGGGTTTTTTTGGAAAAATATGATGAAATATGTAGAACTTTTCTAGGTTTTACTCATAAAGTTTTACTTTTCGAATTAAGCTCAACTTTTGGGAAACTTATAAATTTTTTTCAAACCAAGCAACATTAATCAGTCTATTTCTTAGGAAGTTTTAGTTTCCTTCTCCACTTCCCTCGTACCAAGTGATCTCTAAAGCAAAATACATGAGGATGATGTGTCAGAATTCTGTGTTGCCACCTCAGCTTGGTAAGATAGAAAAAATTGGGTCAGAGGCTGCCAACTAATATATTAGATAACTCTTATTAATTGTTCACAAATCAACCATTGTTGCCCCATTTATAATTTTTAATTTAAAACATTATTTATTCATCTTTATTGACAATCTGAATTTGAATTCCTTAATTTTGCATTTAATTCAATTTCTTTTTTTGACTAACACGTACGTTTAATTCATTTTCAAATTTGCCTTTTGGTGCCAATTTCATTTAATTGGATGATTGTGCATTTAATTTAATCTATATTTAATTTGCATTGATTTTATGAAATATATAATTGGAGATATTATATAGCTGAAAGTTGTCTATATAACCCTAAGATAAGATGCTTGCCAACATTCAAAAATTGGCGACCAGGCTCTGTATTGTTTGTTCATCAGTGGTGCGAAAAGCCTTGTATCGTTTGCATGTATCCAGTGAGATGAGAAGCTGTATCTAACTTGGTATTATATTTTGTTTTGTTTCTTTTGATATACAATATATGAAGTTTTTATACATGTATTCTTTTTGCATGATGACATTTTCATTATTCAATCTTTGTATCGTTTTATTTATTTATTTATTTATTTTATGTTCATTTCTTTTAATTCTGTTTATTCTATTACTGAATCTATCCACTTTTTTGTGTTTTAAAATTTTGCCAGATCATGAAGGTCTATGAATATACTGCGACATTTTCATTATTCAATATATCCTGTTTGGATTCCATATGATTTTGCCTATTTGATTAATTTACTCAGGACAACTTTTTGGTTGGAGTTCATTCCATTTGATGTCTAATGATGATTGGGTTAAATTTAGAAATTTTTTTTTTAAAAAAAAAATATATGAGTTGAATTCAATGATGCCTGGATATTGCTTCAAATTATATATTGAATCCATACAATTTCTGGTGCCATGAGAAAGAAAGACACATGAGTCAATAAAGAGAATTAATTTTAAATTAAAATATTTAATGCAAATTTGATTGCCGTCATAAGTAATTAAGAATTACACCCTATGATTGTACGTAAAAGGAAAATATTGAAAACTACTTAGTAAATTCAAACTCAATTTATTTAATTGGTACAAAAGAAATAATCAAAATTTTAAATACGCATGCTAATTATGGAATTCTTAATTGCAATATTTGGGATATATATTGATTGAATAATATTCTAACTAAAAATAATTATTTTTTATTGTATTATGAAGTCAAATTTTTGGAAACCAACAGAAAATCAAATATAAATTGTAAAATTACTTTATAAGATTTTGTATAAATCCTAACCTTTGAATTAATTATGTTATTAAAAACAAATTTAACTTTGCTATTCAACAATAATTACAAAAAACAATTATATATTGATTATGTATTAATTACAAAAAACGGTATTTGATTATATATTAATTACAAAAAATGAATATTTGCACAGGATAAATAATATTCAAAAAGGCCTTAGAATATCTACATACATGTAACCACAAGTCAAATTTTCATTTAAAATTATTAAATGACTTTAGAACAGAATTAGTTTATTTAATCGGGATAAATTTCTTTTTTCTTTTTTTTGCCAAGCAATTAGGATTAATTGAGTAATATGGATTTGAAATTCAAATCAATAGATATCTACAAAAAAAAAATTATTAAAGGATTTATTGGAAAGAGTTGATTAAATGAGTTTTAGACCTACAAAAAGGCATAAAGGATGCCAAAAACAACAGTAAAAGAGGTTATTATGAGATAAGATTTCTTCATAAATAATTTATTTAAGGATATTTTTTATAGAACTAATGATGTTGTATGATCATTAACCAATTTTTCTTTATTGGATAAAGCTAATATTGTTAGTATATAAATATCATTTACATGGAGTTTTCAACAGGTCCTCTCCACATTCAATGGAAATCCTATGTTTTTTATTTTTTTATGTGAAGTTTCAAATATATAATATATTTTCTTGATTAAATTAAATACAAAAAATAGTTGAGATCAAATGGATATGTCTGAATCCATCAAATACAATAGCCAATCAAGTTCAAAATTCAATCTCAACCAGCGTAAATTTTTTCCAAGCGGTCAATTGATATAAAAGACAATTCTCACATCAATGTCATTATATAGTATTAATTGGTTGAATTAAAAAATACTTGCCATTTCCAATATGAAATATCTCATGAAAAAATATTGAAACAAATTAATAATAAGTTAATATATAAAAAAGTTCACACTCATTTTAAGAATATCCTCTAGTGTATTATTGTGGAATTCAAATTTTATAAGATGGTGATTGCTCAATTTAAACATTTTTAAATTAATTGACAATTACTACAAATCTTTGGTAAAAATATTAATTTTATTTATTTCACTTCATGGTAACTATATGAATTTCCTAAATAATTCAAAAATTGGGATTTTAGTCAATTTTGTAATATTAAATACAAATTGATTGCATTTTATAATTTGGAATATATTAATATTAATTGATTTTAAATCAAGAAGCTTTTAAATCAAGTTGGTTATATATTTCAATTTATTTTAAATCTTTGGCCAAAAAGAAATTATTTCAAATCTTATTAAATATAATTTTTAATTAAATTGATAATCTAAAATCTAAAAATTCTGACGTTAGCCAAAACTTAATGGAATCAAGAAATTGCCAAAATCATCAAGTGAGTTAAATGAGTTGCATTTTGCTATTTATATATATATATATGTGTGTGTGTGTGTGTGCGTGTGTGTGCGCGCGCCTGTTCTTGTGGGAAAATAAGGCGTGAATGAATTTTTTTTTAATATTACAGTTACTCAATTATAATTAATTAAAATTATGTGATATTCATATTTTCTGTATTATTTTCATATTTATTTGCTTCTTTTCCACACAAGATATTGGAAGCACCCGGTGCAATTGCCACATAATACATTACATAGCTCTCATCAGCTGCTTGTAACTCTTAAACAAAATTATTGCTGTCATAAATATTATGAAAAATATTTTATATTAATAAGTTTAGAACTTTTAAATTAAGATATTCAATATTAAGTCTTACTTATCATATATATATATATACATATTAAAAAATAGAACTAAATATTTTTTATGTTAAACATATTTATGCATCATATGGGTGCATTGCTAGTTAACTATTAAGTTGATCATATCAATTGCAATTTGTGGAGATATATGAGGGATACGGTAAATTGGGTTGCAGATATGCGAATTTTATCAAATATCAAGCATTTTGAATAAAATATCTTCTCCCTAGTTAATTTTTCAAATAGGTTGGCAAAAATAGTTTTACCGTATCTCTTAGATAATGTGGCACTTTTTTATTTTTTAAATATATATATTTAATTTAATATTTTATAAAGAATAAAAAAAAATAAAAAACTGTAAAATTGAAATCAAAATATTAAATAAATTTTAAAAATAGTTAAATTTGAACTTATCTGAAGAGATGTACAAATAATAAAATAAGAGGAGTCAATGAGAAAACTTAATTAAATGATTTTGAACCCTATTAAAAGATATAAAGAAGGATTAAAAATGACACTAAAGGAAATTACAAGATGAGATCTCTTGATAAATTGTTAATATAAAGAGATGATGTTTGATAGAATACATTGATATTGTATAATTTATATAACCAAAAATACTAATATTATTGTTTTTATTTAAATTTAAATTTAAATTTATACTGAGAAAGTCTATTGACCGAGTAAAACAGAATTACATTGAGAAAATATAAATGATTTATCTAGCTTTTTCTAATGATTTTTCTGAAGAATTTACGCTAGATATGTTAGTCATAAATATATACTCAAGGATATGTTATTTTAGTTAGTTTAGAAAATATATTATAAATATTTTAGCTGGTGATTAAATTTTTGTTAGTTCATTTATAATATATAAATAAGTTTATTTCAAAAACTTAGAAATTGATAATTAAATCACATCTTAAAAATAAAAATTATAATCACTATAATTAAAATATTATGAACCAAGCATCCCAAGTATCCCAATGAATTTTGGGCTTTTCGAACCTATGGTTTTTCCATACCTTTTATATTATATATATATATGTTGCCGGGTAACAATCTAGCTATTTTGTAATTCCTCAGTACTTCAATGAAAAAATATATATATACTTCAATTTCTTCATCTTCTTTGATTGTAAGTTTTTACTACATTTTAATAAAATTTCCTCTTTCAATCCTTACTCATCATATCCTTGCCTAGTTCTAATGAACTAAATTGGCTGGTTCTACCGCCTGAAGTTCTTTAGAACCACCCCTATTGCATATCTAATTAATGTCTTGCATATTTAATTAATGTTTTAAAGTAGTCCGTCTACTCCTCTTCTTCACATTCTCTATTCTCCCCCTCTATCTTTTTAGTCCTTCGGGGCCACTCCCCTCTATCTGGTATCAGAGCCTGAAGGTGAAGTAGAGATGTATTAATTAGATCTGGATCTACCTCTATGTCTTCAGAATTCTTGTTAAAATTCTAGAAATGAATTTGAGGAATTAAGCTCGATAGCAATAGGACTTTGTCCTAATGGATATGATTCTTGTGTATCATACATGAGTCCTTCTAGGGATGGTAAGGCTGTAAGTCCTAGGAGAGGCAAGCGATTGGTCCCTACAGTAGTGTATGATATATGAGATATTATGTTCAAATTTGGCTAGAGTAAGTTCTAAGATAATTCTGCTAGAATTTTAATAAATTATTCTGAACCTTAGAGTTAGATAAAGTTTTAATTCTTATACCACTATGGATCCAGATGGTAATGGTGCTTAGATATGGGAGAATTCTTATAAGCTTTCAGCGTCAATTTAATTCTGCTTATTTACTGCTTATATTACTTTCTTCATCATGTCTTTACTATGTTCCTTCTCATTCTCCTCAAGAAGATCTTCTTCTTCTGCCTCTTCTTCAAACCCTCCTTCAAATGAGGAAATAAAATCACCAAACAAAAAGATTTTCTCACAAGAAATCTCTTTTTCAAACTTAAACCAAAACTTTGATAATTGGACTTTACCAACTATCACACCAAACTATCTTTATGAAATTTCTGAGAAAGATAAGAAATGGTTCTCAAAATCTGATTATATAATCAGAACAGTCGAGGAATCAGTTCCTATCAAACCAGAAAATGAAGAATTTTTCCTTCTTTCAAAAAAGTCAATTGAAAAACATAAAAAAGAGTTTAATTACCTACACATAGGATGCGTCCAAGTAGCAATTAAACCTTTAATAAGAAAAGGGTTAAACGTATCGTGTTTAGTATGTTTACAAGATACTAGACATTATGCGTATGTCGATTCACTTCTAGCAGCTGCTGAAATGGGCTTAAACAATGGGCCTGTTTACTTTAACTGCTACCCGGATCGAACCCTAGATTTGACAGATGAACATGTCCTAGATGCCCTAAAACTTAGGATACAGCTTCATGGTTTAAATATGAAACCTGGATCTATACCCGCTACACTAATCTATAGGATTAGCTACAAAGTTTTAAACTCAAACGCCACAAATGCCCAAATACTCCCTGATACTGGTCAAACAACAATTTTCTTAACTGACTATAATAATGTCAATGTTTCAATCCCAAAAACCATTATGTGGGAAGAAGTCAAACTACCTGATGAATGGATCATGGAAAGGGCTTCTCAGCCAATTCCTAAAATGATGCCACAAATAAGTAGAATTGCTCAAACCCAAGATGGGACTGTTAGATTGTCATTTGACAGACCAAGAAAATCTATGTCTCAAACATATAAACCATCTATATATGAAGATTGTAGGTCTACAGTAAGTGAATCAGCAAGATTCTCTTGTTCTTCCTTACCACAACCTCCATCCGTCATATATATGGCAGCCCCAAACAATCCTGAATCCAAACCTCAAAATGCCTCTGTTTCAGGAATAAATAACTCTACAAACATCCCTCACATAAATTATGAAACACAAGATGATTTAAGGTCAATTGAGTCTCCTGATTATTCTGCATTAGGAGAACCAAGGGATATAAATGTCTTGCAGAAGGATTTTAAGATAAACAAACCTTTTTTACAAAAGGAATTTTATTCTTTAAAAAATACCTTGAAAAGAAAATGGTTTTTTGAATATTTTCAAGGAATTAAAAGAAAACAAATTCAAGAACAGTTTTATTCATTTCTTGAAATTGTAAGAGAAAATATTCCATTCTTTGACTGGTTTGAGGCTTTCGCCAAAAATGAAAATTTGGATTATCCATATTTTTCTGAAATAGATGTTATAAAACAAGAATGGAAAACTTTTGATCAAACTGTTTCTTCTGAATTTCCACCGGGAACAGTCCAAATTCCTGGAAAGGTTGACAGCAACAATCAACCTATTTGGGCTTCTCCTTATAAATATAAATACACTGCTGAAGAAGTAAAACCTTCTGATATAAAAAATATTGTTGAACAAAACAATTATACTAATCTTTATCTACAAAAGATAGGTGAATGTTTAATTCAACAAGCAGACATCCAAACTAAGACAGAAATAGGAACCTCTTCTATCCAACCCAAGATAGAAGAAGAAACCCCTTTAATCCAAACACCCTTATTCAAACCTTTTGAATACACACCTCAACAAAAATTCGAGCTACAAGCAAAATCAAAAAACAAAATTATTGAGCAAATAAAAGCTAAAATGTCTCAAATTCAATTTCGTCAAACTATTATCCCCGAAGGACTAAAAATCCCACCAACCTTTTAATTGTCCAGTAAATCCGGAAACTAAAAGATCAGTTATTTGCTCATCGGTGTAGTCGTTTTGGGTTTGGTAAGCGTTACTTACCATAGTCATATGCTGGAGGGTTTGAAGGATAGCTGGCTCGCTTAATCCATCTATGTTCCATTCATAGAGGTTATCCGAGTTGAAAGCTTTGAAGTTTTGGTGTGGTTTTTCTTCTAAGAGGACATCTGGAGGGGTTACTCTACTATAGTATAGTTTAGATGGCTTTCTCCAGTTTTGTTGGTTAATTTGAAGTGAAGATGCTTGACTAAGTTCTTCTCTGATACCAGATAGAGGGGAGTGGCCCCGAAGGACTAAAAAGATAGAGGGGGAGAATAGAGAATGTGAAGAAGAGGAGTAGACGGACTACTTTAAAACATTAATTAAATATGCAAGACATTAATTAGATATGCAATAGGGGTGGTTCTAAAGAACTTCAGGCGGTAGAACCAGCCAATTTAGTTCATTAGAACTAGGCAAGGATATGATGAGTAAGGATTGAAAGAGGAAATTTTATTAAAATGTAGTAAAAACTTACAATCAAAGAAGATGAAGAAGGTAGAATGAAGATGGCTTTTCTCTCTTAAGGATTAGGAACTCTTTAGGAGACTTAGTATGCTGTAATTCAGTTCCCTCCTCCTTTGAGGCTCCGTGTCCTTATATAGAAAAGAAAAGCAAGGTTTGAACCGAGAAACTGTTAGTGACTGGCACTGTTTGAACAGTTCCGGTTTGTACTTTTGATACTGTTTTGCCGACACTACAGTATTTATTAGTGACTTGCAAAACGACATCGTTTCACAAATGCTGACATCACAATGTTTATTGATGACTAGCATTTATTAATCCTCATCAAGGTTAATTAAATCTTCGTCATCTTCAATTTGATTTTCAGAAGTTGATGAAGATGCTTCTTGATCCTTAGAAGAAGATTCTTGCTGTTGAAGAAGTTGTAATACAGTAGTTAACTGGTTTACTAAGATAGTTTTGTCCGTGGATGATGCTAGCATAGCTTGTATCCTTGTTCTTTGGTTCAGAAATTTGCTTTGCTTGGTCTGACAAAGATACTTGGGATTTTCTTTAAACCATTTATCTACTGCTCTGCTGTCAACTCTTTTCAAGTCAAATTTAGCCTACCATCTTACTGAAGGTATCCTCTGAAGTATGGGCAAAATAGTTGTTCCAGGAACTGATGCAGAGAATTTGTACTTCCATGCAAAGATCCAAGATACTGATAATTTTGAAAAGTAATGAAGATCAAGGGGAAAAGGATCCTCATTATGATTGAATTTTTGTTTAAATAAGTCAAAGGCTTGTTCTACTTGAGGAGGTAAAATTTGAGGCACGGGCCCTACAAAACTCCACCAGTGAATAAACCATTGCGGAAACTCATACCTAGTTTTGGTTTTAAAATATATAAACCAGGTGTGAGAGAAAGTTTCGTTTTGAAAATACAATACATGGTACCATGCATCTACATAGTCCCAATAACTGTATCCTTGTGGTTCATAAAGTATCCCAAAATGTTTAGGTTTCTCAAGAGGTTGTCCCCATTGGGAAGGAGTGAGGACTTTGAGAATTTGCATTGTACTATGGGTCACCATTGGTCCAGTTTTTTTATCAGTTTTTTGTTCAATGTTCACTGATTCTGAATGGACTAATATCAACTCATAGAACTCTCTTGTTTTTCTCAAATCAGTGGGCTTATAATGGAATCCAGAAGGGAACGCATTAAGAGCCACTTGGTTTGGGTTTGGATGATGAAATTCGGGTTCTATTTGAACTAGATTCCTTACTTGATTTTCTTTGGGTATGTAAGGAGTAGTCATAACTGAAGGGGTTTGGAGAATAATTGCTTTGGAATTTGAGGTGGATACTATTGCCTTTTGGGGTTGATTTTTTGAAATTAATGGCTGCTGGTTTGCTTTATCATACTCTGGTTTTGAGATGATAGTTTGTTGCCAGGTCGTTTGAGGCAATTGTTTAAGGGCGAAATCCTGAGCATAAGAGGCTAAGGTCTTCTTGTTTGATGTATTGGGTTTCTGGATAGATGACCCAGTTTGTTGGGCTAAAGGCCCAGTTTGAGTTTGCTGGGTAGATGACCCAGATGGAGTAGATGACTCCTTTAGGCCCAAAGGCCCTGTTTGGGATCCAGAAGTTTGGGATCCGTATTGCTGAATAATATTTTTCATCATCTCTTCTAGTTCAGCACTAGAGATAGGGGATTGGGCTTCTTGGATTAAGCTCTTTTGTTTCTCTTCCTTTTTCTTTTTGGGTGGCATTTTTCTAGGTTTTTCCCTGTAAAAACTCACGGGTTAGAAAGTCCGGAAGAGAGTTTGAAGATCCTTTTATAAACTCGATTTCAAAATCAAAGATGCTTAAGATGGCTTGCCATCTAGCAAAAATTTGTTTAGAAGCTATGTTTTTAACATCCTTTTGTAACACATCTTTGGCTGACTTACAATCAATCCTAAGTAAGAATTTTTGATTTAATAAATCAGATTGAAATTTTGAAATGCAAAGAACTATTGCAAGAATTTCTTTTTTGATTGTGGAATAATTCTGCTGAGTATTATTCCAGTGTCTTGAAGTGAATGACACTACCTGTTCTTTACCATCAACCCGTTGTTTGAGAATACCTCCATAACCAATATCAGAGGCATCGGTTTCAACAATTTTTTGAGCAGAGGGATTTGGAAGGTTAAGACAAGGAAGTTGCTTAACCTGAGACTTGATTTGTTTGACAACGTTTGTATGGACATCTGTCCAAGGAGGAGGACTAGATCTTAGCCGTTCGTGGAGAGGTTTGATGAAATTACTCAAATGAGGAATAAAGTCTGAAACATAGTTTAAACAACCTAAAAATCTTTGAAGTTGAGTTTTATCAATAATTTGATCTGGAAATTTATCAGCAAATTCTATAGACCTTTCAATAGGTACAATAGATTCTTGAGATATCCAGTGTCCCAAAAATCTAATTTTTGTTTGAAAAAGACTTATTTTCTTTTTTGAAACTGCTAAGCCATTGGTTTTGGCAATTCTTATAAACTTGTAAATATGTTTAAAATGTTGATCTATAGAATGAGAATAAATCAAAACATCATCTATGTATATAATGATGAACTGATCATTATCATTAAATATATCATTCATTATTCTCTGAAATTCAGAGGGAGCATTTTTTAAACCAAAAGACATAACATTCCACTCATACTGACCAAATGGTACAGTAAAAGCAGTTTTATACCTATCCTTTTCATCAATTTGTATTTGCCAAAATCCAGATTTCATGTCAAATTTTGAAAATACTTTTGCAGAATAGAGTCTTTTTAACAAATCAGATTTATTTGGGATTGGGTATCTAATCCATTGTAAAACTTTGTTTAAAGGTTTATAGTTGATTACCAATCTAGGGACTCCTCTTTCTTGTTCTGCACTATTGTTAACATAGAATGCAGCGCAAGACCAGGGACTTCTAGATTTTCTGATCAAATTCTTTTCTAACAAATCATTGATTTCATTTCTGCAGATTTGTAAATGTTCTGAGCTCATTTGAATTGGGCGAGCTTTAGTTGGAATTTGTTTTTCGTCAAAATCCTTTTCATAAGGCAGATCTACTATATGCTTTTTTCTGTTCCAAAAAGCATTAGGTAAATCTGAACAAATGGTTTTAACAATTTCTTTCAAACATTTCAAAATTTGTATTTGAATAGGTTTTGAAATTAATTGTTCTTCAATTTTTTTAAAGGATATTTCTTGTTTAAGAAAATTAATTTGTTTTTGTTTGGAAGATATAATATTTAGCTCTTTTATTTTTGGAGCATAAATAAAAGGAAACAAGATTGTTTTTCCCAGATGTTGTTTAGAAATCCCATTTTCATCTGTTAAATATGGTTTGAGTAAATGAGCAAATGGGGCTCCAAGAATAATTCTAGATCCCATCCCTTTTACTAAGATGAAAGGGGTTTTTATCCTAAAACCTTCGTTTTCAATAACAACATTTGATATTTTTTACTGAACTTGAAGAAGAGTTTTTTCTACTCCTCTAAATCGTTCAGTCGTTTCTCAAAATATTTTGTTGGGATGATGCCTTCTCTAAAACAGTTAGCTTCTGCTCCTGTATCAAATAAAACATCTTCCTCTAGAATAAATTCATTGTTTATAATGATTTTAGCTTTAACATAAAATTTTTGTGTTAAAACCTTTGTGATTAAGTTTAAAAAAGGTTCTGGAAGATCAGGTGTATTGGAAACACTATCTTCGTCAGTTTGATGATTCAATTGTATATCCTGTATTTGGGATATGGCCTCACTATGAATTTGTTGTTGTTCTTTAATAAGACGAATTTCTGTTTTAAGGCTTTGTATCTCAAATCGAAGATCAGAGATAGTAGTTTGTTTAGGTTCTTGTTTAAACCTAGCTAGGGTTTGGGTAAGGTCATATTTGGTTGGGTTCTTTTGACCTAATGGTCTACTGCTAGAGGGGCTAGAAAGGATTTCTTTAAATTTCAAGAGATATTCTCCTTTCTCGGAATCCGGCATTTTACTAATGATATCAATAAGGAGATCATGTTCCTTACTAATAACATTTATTTCAGAAGATGAATTTCCTTGAAGATCATCATTTTGAAGAGATTTAAGATCTTCAGAAGATTCCTTTTCTGATTCTGATGCTGATTCCTCTAAAAGAATATTGTTTATTTTTTCTAAAACATCCTCATCTAGCTCGATGTTTCTTAGTTTTCGGGTAACCCTGCAATATTTTGAAATATGACCTGGCCTACCACATTTGAAACAAACAATATTTTTCTTAGATTTTGATTCAAAATTTCTTTTGGGCTCTAAGTTGGGCTCAAATCTGGGTTTTGAATAGTGTTGGGTTTGTTTGAAGAAAGGTTTTTTCGGTTTCTTATGAGGCTTGGTTTGTTTGCAAGGAGAAAAACCAAATTGTTCACAGAAGGTTCCTAATTCTCTTTTATTGGAAGCCTTTTCTTTGGCAAGTTGGCTTTGTAGTTTATTATCTTGACAAATCTTTAGAGCAGTTTTTTGTACATATGATATTAACTGTCCATATGTCAAATTCTCATAAGGAATTTTGCCATCAACTAGGTTTCTCAATTTGTCTCTAACTTTATTACCAAGTGATGTTGGTAGTCCAGCTAAAAGCTTTTCTTTCCAAAATGGTTGATTTGAATCATCCCTAGTGAGAACTCGACTCAAGAAAGTATCTTTGTACCATCTAAAATCAGATAATGTTCTGCACTTAAGATTTGACAAAAGTTCTGCTGACCTATCTTGCCATAAAGAAGGGTCACCAATAAAGTGTTTAATAATCGTAAAAATGAGATTGTTTGCAGAATCAGGAATTACCTGGTCATTATGTAGAATGGGTGTTCCATCTGCTTGAGTTTTGATGGAGGAGTAAATAGTATCTTTATCTTCTTTAGAAAGACAAAAATCCCACCAACCTTTTAATTGTCCAATAAATCCGAAAACTAAAAGATCAGTTATTTGCTCATCGGTGTAGTCGTTTTGGGTTTGGTAAGCGTTACTTACCATAGTCATATGCTGGAGGGTTTGAAGGATAGCTGGCTCGCTTAATCCATCTATGTTCCATTTATAGAGGTTATCCGAGTTGAAAGCTTTGAAGTTTTGGTGTGGTTTTTCTTCTAAGAGGACATCTGGAGGGGTTGCTCTACTATAGTATAGTTTAGATGGCTTTCTCCAGTTTTGTTGGTTAATTTGAAGTGAAGATGCTTGACTAAGTTCTTCTTCTGATTCTGCTGAAGAATCCTTTTTTAGAACTTGTATAGTTCTAGAGTTTTTGGATATTGCTGCAGGGGGAGTTTCGGGGATAATAGTTTGACGAAGTTGAATTTGAGACATTTTAGCTTTTATTTGCTCAATAATTTTGTTTTTTGATTTTGCTTGTAGCTCGAATTTTTGTTGAGGTGTGTATTCAAAAGGTTTGAATAAGGGTGTTTGGATTAAAGGGGTTTCTTCTTCTATCTTGGGTTGGATAGAAGAGGTTCCTATTTCTGTCTTAGTTTGGATGTCTGCTTGTTGAATTAAACATTCACCTATCTTTTGTAGATAAAGATTAGTATAATTGTTTTGTTCAACAATATTTTTTATATCAGAAGGTTTTACTTCTTCAGCAGTGTATTTATATTTATAAGGAGAAGCCCAAATAGGTTGATTGTTGCTGTCAACCTTTCCAGGAATTTGGACTGTTCCCGGTGGAAATTCAGAAGAAACAGTTTGATCAAAAGTTTTCCATTCTTGTTTTATAACATCTATTTCAGAAAAATATGGATAATCCAAATTTTCATTTTTGGCGAAAGCCTCAAACCAGTCAAAGAATGGAATATTTTCTCTTACAATTTCAAGAAATGAATAAAACTGTTCTTGAATTTGTTTTCTTTTAATTCCTTGAAAATATTCAAAAAACCATTTTCTTTTCAAGGTATTTTTTAAAGAATAAAATTCCTTTTGTAAAAAAGGTTTGTTTATCTTAAAATCCTTCTGCAAGACATTTATATCCCTTGGTTCTCCTAATGCAGAATAATCAGGAGACTCAATTGACCTTAAATCATCTTGTGTTTCATAATTTATGTGAGGGATGTTTGTAGAGTTATTTATTCCTGAAATAGAGGCATTTTGAGGTTTGGATTCAGGATTGTTTGGGGCTGCCATATATATGACGGATGGAGGTTGTGGTAAGGAAGAACAAGAGAATCTTGCTGATTCACTTACTGTAGACCTACAATCTTCATATATAGATGGTTTATATGTTTGAGACATAGATTTTCTTGGTCTGTCAAATGACAATCTAACAGTCCCATCTTGGGTTTGAGCAATTCTACTTATTTGTGGCATCATTTTAGGAATTGGCTGAGAAGCCCTTTCCATGATCCATTCATCAGGTAGTTTGACTTCTTCCCACATAATGGTTTTTGGGATTGAAACATTGACATTATTATAGTCAGTTAAGAAAATTGTTGTTTGACCAGTATCAGGGAGTATTTGGGCATTTGTGGCGTTTGAGTTTAAAACTTTGTAGCTAATCCTATAGATTAGTGTAGCGGGTATAGATCCAGGTTTCATATTTAAACCATGAAGCTGTATCCTAAGTTTTAGGGCATCTAGGACATGTTCATCTGTCAAATCTAGGGTTCGATCCGGGTAGCAGTTAAAGTAAACAGGCCCATTGTTTAAGCCCATTTCAGCAGCTGCTAGAAGTGAATCGACATACGCATAATGTCTAGTATCTTGTAAACATACTAAACACGATACGTTTAACCCTTTTCTTATTAAAGGTTTAATTGCTACTTGGACGCATCCTATGTGTAGGTAATTAAACTCTTTTTTATGTTTTTCAATTGACTTTTTTGAAAGAAGGAAAAATTCTTCATTTTCTGGTTTGATAGGAACTGATTCCTCGACTGTTCTGATTATATAATCAGATTTTGAGAACCATTTCTTATCTTTCTCAGAAATTTCATAAAGATAGTTTGGTGTGATAGTTGGTAAAGTCCAATTATCAAAGTTTTGGTTTAAGTTTGAAAAAGAGATTTCTTGTGAGAAAATCTTTTTGTTTGGTGATTTTATTTCCTCATTTGAAGGAGGGTTTGAAGAAGAGGCAGAAGAAGAAGATCTTCTTGAGGAGAATGAGAAGGAACGCAGTAAAGACATGATGAAGAAAGTAATATAAGCAGTAAATAAGCATAATTAAATTGACGCTGAAAGCTTATAAGAATTCTCCCATATCTAAGCACCATTACCATCTGGTATCAGAGCCTGAAGGTGAAGTAGAGATGTATTAATTAGATCTGGATCTACCTCTATGTCTTCAGAATTCTTGTTAAAATTCTAGAAATGAATTTGAGGAATTAAGCTCGATAGCAATAGGACTTTGTCCTAATGGATATGATTCTTGTGTATCATACATGAGTCCTTCTAGGGATGGTAAGGCTGTAAGTCCTAGGAGAGGCAAGCGATTGGTCCCTACAGTAGTGTATGATATATGAGATATTATGTTCAAACCAGTCAAAGAATGGAATATTTTCTCTTACAATTTCAAGAAATGAATAAAACTGTTCTTGAATTTGTTTTCTTTTAATTCCTTGAAAATATTCAAAAAACCATTTTCTTTTCAAGGTATTTTTTAAAGAATAAAATTCCTTTTGTAAAAAAGGTTTGTTTATCTTAAAATCCTTCTGCAAGACATTTATATCCCTTGGTTCTCCTAATGCAGAATAATCAGGAGACTCAATTGACCTTAAATCATCTTGTGTTTCATAATTTATGTGAGGGATGTTTGTAGAGTTATTTATTCCTGAAACAGAGGCATTTTGAGGTTTGGATTCAGGATTGTTTGGGGCTGCCATATATATGACGGATGGAGGTTGTGGTAAGGAAGAACAAGAGAATCTTGCTGATTCACTTACTGTAGACCTACAATCTTCATATATAGATGGTTTATATGTTTGAGACATAGATTTTCTTGGTCTGTCAAATGACAATCTAACAGTCCCATCTTGGGTTTGAGCAATTCTACTTATTTGTGGCATCATTTTAGGAATTGGCTGAGAAGCCCTTTCCATGATCCATTCATCAGGTAGTTTGACTTCTTCCCACATAATGGTTTTTGGGATTGAAACATTGACATTATTATAGTCAGTTAAGAAAATTGTTGTTTGACCAGTATCAGGGAGTATTTGGGCATTTGTGGCGTTTGAGTTTAAAACTTTGTAGCTAATCCTATAGATTAGTGTAGCGGGTATAGATCCAGGTTTCATATTTAAACCATGAAGCTGTATCCTAAGTTTTAGGGCATCTAGGACATGTTCATCTGTCAAATCTAGGGTTCGATCCGGGTAGCAGTTAAAGTAAACAGGCCCATTGTTTAAGCCCATTTCAGCAGCTGCTAGAAGTGAATCGACATACGCATAATGTCTAGTATCTTGTAAACATACTAAACACGATACGTTTAACCCTTTTCTTATTAAAGGTTTAATTGCTACTTGGACGCATCCTATGTGTAGGTAATTAAACTCTTTTTTATGTTTTTCAATTGACTTTTTTGAAAGAAGGAAAAATTCTTCATTTTCTGGTTTGATAGGAACTGATTCCTCGACTGTTCTGATTATATAATCAGATTTTGAGAACCATTTCTTATCTTTCTCAGAAATTTCATAAAGATAGTTTGGTGTGATAGTTGGTAAAGTCCAATTATCAAAGTTTTGGTTTAAGTTTGAAAAAGAGATTTCTTGTGAGAAAATCTTTTTGTTTGGTGATTTTATTTCCTCATTTGAAGGAGGGTTTGAAGAAGAGGCAGAAGAAGAAGATCTTCTTGAGGAGAATGAGAAGGAATGCAGTAAAGACATGATGAAGAAAGTAATATAAGCAGTAAATAAGCAGAATTAAATTGACGCTGAAAGCTTATAAGAATTCTCCCATATCTAAGCACCATTACCATCTGGATCCATAGTGGTATAAGAATTAAAACTTTATCTAACTCTAAGGTTCAGAATAATTTATTAAAATTCTAGCAGAATTATCTTAGAACTTACTCTAGCCAAATTTGAACATAATATCTCATATATCATACACTACTGTAGGGACCAATCGTTTACCTCTCCTAGGACTTACAGCCTTACCATCCCTAGAAGGACTCATGTATGATACACAAGAATCATATCCATTAGGACAAAGTCCTATTGCTATCGAGCTTAATTCCTCAAATTCATTTCTAGAATTTTAACAAGAATTCTGAAGACATAGAGGTAGATCCAGATCTAATTAATACATCTCTACTTCACCTTCAGGCTCTGATACCAGATAGAGGGGAGTGGCCCCGAAGGACTAAAAAGATAGAGGGGGAGAATAGAGAATGTGAAGAAGAGGAGTAGACGGACTACTTTAAAACATTAATTAAATATGCAAGACATTAATTAGATATGCAATAGGGGTGGTTCTAAAGAACTTCAGGCGGTAGAACCAGCCAATTTAGTTCATTAGAACTAGGCAAGGATATGATGAGTAAGGATTGAAAGAGGAAATTTTATTAAAATGTAGTAAAAACTTACAATCAAAGAAGATGAAGAAGATAGAATGAAGATGGATTTTCTCTCTTAAGGATTAGGAACTCTTTAGGAGACTTAGTATGCTGTAATTCAGTTCCCCCCTCCTTTGAGGCTCCGTGTCCTTATATAGAAAAGAAAAGCAAGGTTTGAACCGAGAAACTGTTAGTGACTGGCAATGAAATATATATATATATTTTTCATTGAAGTACTGAGGAATTACAAAATATTGATTTTTTAAAAATAGTAGTTTAAAATAAAAATAGACAATAAATTTATTTAAATAAAAAAATTAATTTAAAAATATTGTGTAAAAATATTTATTTAAAATTAAAATAGATAATAAGATTTGAATAAAAATAAAATTTAAAAAATAATAATAGGTGCTAAAATGAAATATGAAATTAAAATTGTATAAAAAATATAAAATAAAAATAAATATAGATGATGGCTATGCAAGTTGAAATAATGGGCAAGATTTTGAAAATTTTAAAATATTTTATTTGAAACAGTTAAAATATGAAAAAAGCACTGTTAATAAAAATAAATAAAGATAACGGAATGAGAGTTGAGATCATAGAGAAAATTTTAAAGATTTTAAAATATTTTTTTTTGAAACAGTTATGTTAGAAGAAAATTACTGTGCGGATTGTTATACGCAGTACCTTTCCATTGAGAAATATTATAGTATAGGGGACTTTTGTAAGTTGAAGGATATCATAGAGACTCAGCGCCCGCCTTTTATGAGTGCCTCGTTGCTTCGTGACTCTCAAACTCAGTGAATCCTAGTTAATACCACAAGGTAGCGAATAACAACAATGAGGTAGCGAAGAACAACAATGATTACGGCCATTGCTTGGGTCCCTAAAGGGGCTTCAAAGTCGCAAACCGTTGTGGCCGAAATTGAGGAAATCATTAGCAGCGCTAATATGGAGAGAAGGTATTTATATTTTCGTTCTGTTTTTCTATCTGTTCAGAAATTTCTGCCTGTGCTTTATTAAGACTTCCTTCTGGATACTGTGATCCTTTCTTCAACTTGTGTTCATGTGTTTTTGTGGCAACGGGATAATAGCAAGGAGTAAGGAGTAAGAAATTGGTGGCGCCTCCAATGGCTTTCGAATACATTTTTTAGTCAACTTTCTATTTCATTCGCAAGTTTTTTATCATTTAAAAAATACTTTTTGTTATACGAAGTGAAAGTTTATTAATCTGTTTCCAAATCAAATTGACTAAAATGATTCTACGGTTCTACCAAAGAAAACATTTTTTAAACGATATTAAATTTTACTTATTTTTAAGTAGAACTAAATGTAGAGGTTCTTATGGATAAGTGTAACAGGAGGAATTGGGATAATTTCAATTCAATTGAGTCAATGGTGAAGTGCCTCTAAGTGGGAAGAGAATGAGAGATAATGTATATGAGATAATTTCACCCATTTATGTGTTGGATTCCCATCCTCTATCTCTTGTTTCTTCCAGAGTATCCATTCCCTCTTCTCCCTTCCCTATGTCTTTTACTTAGGGGGTCCAAATCTTTTACAGGGGTGTGCATTTCTTTTAGCAAAATTACGAAAATGTCATCTATCATTAAGAGATTTGGAGATAGCATAGTCCATTAGGCCCTATGAGTCTTAGGAGCTTGGAAGGTGCATATCTCATATTAATTTGTTTGGCATGCACATGCACTTGTATATAGCATTTGAGATGTGTGTCTAACCTGATATGCATACACACGCACACATGCGCGCGCGCGCACACACACACACATATATTATGAACACAAACTTAGAAAGTACATATTTTGCTGGTTTTGAATGATGTAGAAATTGTATCTTTATGTCTGGTTTGATGAAGAAGTTAATCATCATTATGTCACAAATACTTAAGATCCTTTTCGTTTATATAGTGGAGGCAGTGAGAATGAAGAAAATGATGAAGATATGGATGTTGGTGCTAATGAACAGGATGATGAAGTTGCCCAAGCATTATCTGTAGCAGATGCACTTGGAAAGACATCAGTAGAAAAATGTGATGATATAACCCTTGGCTTAGAGGAACTTGACATGGACAATTATGATGAAGAAGATGAAGGTATGCTGAACTGTTTTTGTTCAATTAGTGCTCAGCTGATTTGAGATGCTCTTTTGTTTGAAGCATGAGAAGTAGTGGAGTTACAATGTCCGAGGATAATGTGAAAGAGAAAGTATTGTTCTTTTTGTTTCTTTTGGGTGTTATATTGAGCACTCTAAATATATACATATTCCTGATTCATAGTGTACCTATCATTCCCTGTATGAGTTGTGTGTTCTGCTGAATATAGGAGTAGAGCTATTTGGTTCAGGGAATGGTGATCTTTATTACGCAAGTAATGATTTGGATCCATATCTTAAAGATGAAAAAGTAAGTAAAAATACTTTCATGTGTTGCTTTCTAGCTTTTATTCCTTGCCTTTTGTTAATGCTAAATCATCATGTTCCTTTATGTAATTCAGGATGATGACTGTGAAGAAATTGAAGACATGACAATTTATCCAACAGACTCTGTACTTGTTTGTGCACGTAAGAAGCATTACAGTGGTCTTCTTGAGGTAAGAAAAATGCTAGCCGTGAAATAATTTGCTCTTCCATCTCCCATTTCGCATCTTCCTTATCAGATAGTAGATGAATGGAGCATTAAAGAGTCATTTCTATCTTCTCTGGTACGTTTGGATCCTTGAGGGGTCTAATGCCAATGATAATTATGTTCACCATGATTTAATGATGCCAGCATTTCCACTCTGCACAGCTTGGTTAGATTGCCCCCTTAAAGGGGGAGAAAGAGGTGAGACCTATGGACATTTTGATTGATATTAAGGGCATGCATATTAGAGTGTATCAAATACATTTGTGTAATGCAAATGAGCTTTTTTTCCCTTCTGACGAGAAAATGAAGAGAATCACTCTCAAAAGTTAAACACTCTCTTAGCAAACTCTTATTTATAACGCAATTCTAGACTTTTTAATTATAAGCTTTGTTTCTTATCTTCTTTGGGAAAGATCCACTTGTCTGGTTTTCTTGAGGATTTCAGTAAATAGTTTCTTTATGACAGTGCTCCTTATGGATATATAAAGAAATTCGAAAGCTCTTTTGACTTAGAGCCTGGTTATTTCTTTTGTTTCTTTTCTTTTGACTGAGAAGTGCTTCCTCCTCCTTCTCACTTCACTCATTTATGAATAATTCCTTCTCCCTTCTCTAAATCTCCCAATATAATCTAAAGATCTCTAGCAAAACAAAGTTTCCGAAATCTTGTTTTCTGATATCTGATGACCTTTAATTTAGTAGGCTGCACAAGTGAGGAGTTATAGCAAAAATTTCAACTATCAGTTGCATTCTGCAAGTAATTGAATGGAGATTCATATGTGCTTTTTGTTTTTAATCAAAGTAGATCATTAAACAATTTTTTCAATGGTCAGGTAATCGTTTATATGTTTGCATTACCTGAAATCACCACTATGCATAATAATTCATGCTCAAAGGTTAGTTTGATATCTACTTGATGACTTCACTATATCATATTTTTTTACTATAATTACAACATGTTCACAGGGAACTTCATAGCTGTTGGTTCAATGGGTGAACCTTCCATAGAAATTTGGGACCTTGATGTTGTAAGTGGATTGTGTGTATAAATTCACTGCTGTGTAGTCACTTTGCTAAAACTTGACGGTTACTTTACAGAGTCCGATTTAATTTTCTGTTGTAATCAGGTTGATGAAGTACAGCCATGTATGGTTTTAGGTGGCATTGCTGAGGTTCGTTTCAAATTTATAGTAATTGCAAATTTTCAATCACCATAAAATTGTATTTGCTCCATGATTCTCCAAAAAGTAACACAGCATTAATAGAAAAAAGGCTTATAGTGGGAATTTATGTGAAAAAAATGTCTGTAAGTGGTCATTCTTCCAAGTACAGAAAGCTATTTGGTGATAGTTGAGTAATACATGTTAAGATAATTGAATCTTCAAATCTGCCTTTGCCTGATTCCATGGACCTTTTGATGCATAGTCAGGATCCTAACACAAAAAAACTTAATTGGTTATATATGTTTGGTGCTTTTGAACTTTATGACACAAACCTTTGGCTAATGCGTATCATTAGATGCAAATCAAAATGCAGATGTCATATGAGTGTGAGGCTCTATCCAATGAACGTAGACATCATTGAAATGGCCTTGCATTTAGATGAAGGCTGTTTTATTTTAGTTTGGATGTTATACTTGTCCCACAAAGTTATAAAAGGGGATCTTATGGTGAATGATATATATTAAAAGTTGGTTCTTGATAGGCACAATGACATCGTGTGGACCATGTGCTGACCTCATCTAGTGGGATAAGATTTGTTATTGTTATTGTTAACTAAGATTATATAATGTGATAAACTAATGAAATGGGTTCTTAAGCATAGATAAAGATCAGATTGATTCAGTATGTTCTTTAATCTTTTGGCCATTTATTTTTTTCAACATGGGGAATTCAATTCTGTAAGTGAGCATGTTCCTCTGATTCTGTTAAATTTTTCTTCTTGGTGGCAGAAGTCCATGAAGTACAAGGATGGCAGTCACATTGACTCAGTACTTTCTCTTGCTTGGAACATGGAATACCGGTTTGTTAAATTTAAATTTTAATTCTATCTTTGTTTCTTCTTCTGTATGCCATCTCTAAGAAGAGATTTTTCTTTTTGGGATCCTCCTTCTCACCATGTTCCCAAAAATAATGAGACAGCAATATACTTGCAAGTGGTAGTGCTGATAAGCAAGTGAAGATCTGGGATGTGGCTGCTGGGAAGTGTGCCCTTACGATGGAGCATCACTCTAAGGAGGTAAGAACCTAGAACTAAGCTAAAGTGGACCTGGTTCATTCTCTTAGCTCATTTTTTATTGATTATAAAGAATTTCACCCCTTCTTGTCTGTAAGCATATTGGAACAATCTCATTAAGCTGTAGTTACATCTTCATATTCAGATTTAAGAAAACGTATAAATCTGCAGAATATTGTGGTACAATCCAGATGTTGAAAGAGGATTTATGTAAAAATTGTGAGGTAAAGATCAGCACAATCCGATGTAACTAACAGCTTAAAGAGACTTTCTTCGGGCATTGTTGGTCAAGTTCTACATTATTAAGGAGGGAGAAATGTTTGCAATTTGCATTTTTTGTCTTCCTTTATGAATCACCAACTAAATATTGTAATTTATTTTTCCATGACTGACTTAGATGACGTGTACAAGTAGATTTCCTGATGCCTTTCAAATTGCTCTGGTTGAACTATCCTTGTTAGGTTCAAGAAGTTGCTTGGAATCATCATGCACCACAAGTTCTTCTTAGTGGCTCTTTTGATCAAACTGTGGTCATGGTAATGTTCTATTATCTCAAGTTACTTCTATTTTGTCTTCTAATCATACATCAAAATTTTATTGTCATAGTCATATATTCAGGCACGAAGTGAGAATGAATGTTTGGAAGTCTTGCCTAGATGTTTGGGACATTATAATGATGGCAAATTTTTGTGACAATGTGCTGTGTTGCTGTGATTTGGTGCATCCTGTACGCGAGGAATGCTTGGAATTTTTAAGGAGAATCAGTTATCTAAATGCTTTACGGGAATTGAACATTATTTCTCTTGCTTCCCCCTGGTGTTCTTATCATGGTTTTCTTGTGGGAGTTATTATGTCAGATACAGAACAGTATTGAGCAGCTTTGCTATTTGTTGAACACGAGTTTTATTTTTGTCTTCTTTATCTTATGGTTGTCTCATCTTTTTAGGAAGCTGTCTTCTCCTCCTTTCCTGTGATTCTCCCCATTCCATATAGTTTCTTTGCCTATATAAAAGAACAACTTTCACTTCCAAGGATGATTCTGAATGATTGGCTTTCTGTTTCCTTATGAAATTAGAGCTAGTGGTTCCTCAGTTTGAAATTTGAAGGACTATTCGAAGTTCAAAGTTCAAACTCAAGAACTTTATTGTTTTGTGCAACATTGTATCATGCAATCAGTTGTACCATATTCGTCTGTCTCATATTTTAATTTCTATTTAAATTATATGCCTTAATTGATAAGATGGTTTCTCAATTATGTCATTATGTGAAACTGGATTTCATGTAACTTTATATATTTATGCATTATTTTTCACTATAAAGGTTATTTGTAAATGTCATTACATGTATATATATCATAGGATCCTGTGTTCCTCAATCCAATTATATGATCGCATTCTAGTTATGTGATGTTTCTAATGCTGTTACACTTAGCAGAAGGACATAAGGATGCCATCACACTCTGGCTTTAGGTGGTCAGTTCCAGCTGACGTTGTGAGCTTGGCTTGGGATCCACATGCTGAGCATTCATTTGTGGTTCGTTCTTTTCCATTCAAATTGATGAACTCTTAATTTTTTATATTTTTTATTTGATTGGTAATTTAATATTAGTCTTTGTTGGGTAATGCTGACTTAAAATTTCATGTTAGGTGAGTCTTGAAAATGGTATTGTCAAGGGCTTTGATGTTCGTGCCGCCCAATCCAAGTCAATATCTGAGCGAACTTCTACTTTTACTCTTCATGCGCATGATAAAGCTGTCACCTCGGTATCCTATAATATGAAAGCAGCTAACGTATGTATCTTCAACTTTTTTGGTCAGAATACTAAATTCTTGAGTGCTCTTATGTAACCGTGTCCTCTTGACATGACTTCTTGCAGCTTCTCACGACTGCATCCGTCGATAAGTCGGTAATTGCGAAGTGATGTTGTTATTATCCTGCATCTCCATCATATATAATGAAACTTTATATAAGTGACTGCTATTTTATTTTGCAGGTAAAACTTTGGGATTTGTCGAACCAACCATCTTGTGTAGCTTCCTATAATCCAAAGGCAGTAAGTTCATGGTTTTTTCCTCTCAATTTCATTGTCTCTGAATGCATTATCCTTTTGAAATTAAGACCAATAACTGGAGTAATACTGATATTTGACACAAATACAAGAAATACCAATATAGGTGGCATCTAAATGCAATTTGAGTTGTGTGTTGTATCTGATGTTCTGAGTGTGGGATTCATATTGAACAGGATAGATGCATTATGTGAGTAATAGTGTTTTATCCAATAACTTATCATTTTCTGTTGGTTTTGCTAGGGAGCTGTCTTGTCTATGTCTTTCTTGAAGGACAATCCTTTCATGCTGGCTATAGGAGGCTCCGAGGGAAAATTGAAAGTGAGTGTTAAGGCTGTTGTACTGTGGTTTGTTTTCTTGATAATCATTCACTAATGAGAATGACTGGCATACCTGAAAATTTGCAGGTCTGGGACATCTTATCAGATGCTGGCGTCTCTTGTTGGTTTGCAAGTTCTAGGAAGAAGAATAATCCTGAAACTGGGTCTTGATCATGTGGCTTAGCCAGTCATCTTCCTTTCCTCCTTGCCTCTTCGCAATTGGTTCTTTAATTTCAAGTAGCTATGTCTTCCAATTTCATATTATGCGGCAACCATTATCCGTGTGTCTCACCAATGGATCATAATTTTCCTAAAGATGAAATCTTCATTGGTGGACAATTTAGGTGGAGTGGAAGGGAGCTGAGCGTGAGCAGGATATAAATAGGAAACATGTATACTTCTTAGCTCTTTTTCTTAGGCAACAAATCTTATTTAACGTTATATGGGTCAAAAATCAGTGAAAACTTTTTCATATCCATCCCTTGTTTATTAGCTGATGAATGAATAAATGTTGACAATAGGTTTTAATGGTACAGGGAAACATCATCAACAACGAGTCTCATCCCAATGCGATGCCATTGTGTTTTATCAAGAACTATTGAGTCAACATCATTAACAACAAAAAGAAATATGCTGTCGTTTAGAATTTGCATGTTCTCTTATGCTAGGATTGAGCTTTCTAATCATTCCCTCCTATGAAGCTTTAAGACTAGGTTGCTCTTGGATGTCCACAATGTGCCTTTCACCCACAACAAAATGAGGTAAAATTGGAGGGTACCTACCTTATGAGGAGCAATGGTGCAAGAACATTTATCCACTTTTGATTTCACATGAGTAAAACACCTTAGTTAGGCCTCTGAGTAGCATTTTACAATATCAATTTGGAGGAAAACGCCTTTTGATTCCACAATTTGAAGGTTACATATTAATTAGATATGGAACCTTGGCTTCAACAAAGTTAAAGCTAGTCAGTATTAATATAAAATTTACAGTAAATTACACTAGTCATAGAGTATAAAAAGTGTAGCTCATATTTCATACGTATGAGACACACATACACAGTCATTGTTGAGGTTGACCAGTTTAACATTCAATCAGTATATTTTTTCATATAATCGTGACATTGTTTGTGTGTGCAACACTGTGCTACATAATAGTTTTAGTAAGTTTTAAGTTGGGTTTGATACTAATTAAAAGAGGTTTCATGAAAGGAAAAATGAGAAATAAATCCTTATAAAATATATTTGATACATATTATTCAACCTTTTTATAAATAAAAATAATATTTTCATGAAACTCTTCTTTCTCTTTCCTTTTCATTTTTCATTTTTCTCAAAATGACTATTTTCTATCAATCATAACATTAGTTATAGAGGAATCATTAATACACAAGATCTTAACCAAAAGGCCCAGTATTACTAACTTAAGAAACTTACTATCAAAAAGTTATTATCAAAATCAATTAAAATTATATTTTAAATAAAATTTGATAGTAATTTGCCCAAAATCTTACGGTAAAATTTTGAAAAAAACTGATAATAACTTTAATTCTTAAAAATAATTATAATTTCTAAAATTATAAACCAAAAGTTTTTAAAATTAATGATGTTTTTATATGTATTGTATGAAATATAAGATAAGTTGCAATATTTATAACTTAGACACGTTCATAGTTTATAAATAATGTGACTTCGCGCGCGTGCGCGCGCGCACACACACATATATATATATATATATAATATTTGATTATTTAAATTCGTAGATGTAACTTTTACCTTAAAATTAAAACAAAAAGGAATGAGTTCATTGATTTGATAGTTCAGGGTGAAGTAACTCAAATACAGGGTGGTCATAGATCGGATTGATCCGAATATCAACTCGATCTGGTGTCGACTCGGAGTACCCCAAGACAAGAAAATTAACATGCGACCCACCCCACTTGGGATAGCTCAGTACTTGACTGGCCTGCACTAGGCTAAGTACAAAATAAACTAAACTAAAAAATAAGTAAATAAATAATAAATTTATTACTAAAAAATATAATTACTTTCATTCAAAATATCTGCTTATAAGAAATAATATTGGAATAAAAAATAACATTTATTAAAATTATAAATATTGAACAATTATACATTATTTATTTTCATATAATATTAAGTTAAAAAATAAATTTAAAATTTGAAATGAAATTAAAAATTGAAATAATAAAATGTATTTATCATAATTATAAAATTAATTTATTATATAAGGTTTATTAAGAAATGCAATCATATAAAGTAATTCAATATTCATAAAAAAGGAAAAAATATAAAAAAAAAAATTAATACATATACCTGGCTGGACAGGAACTGGCAATGGCATCATGAGCGACGGCAAACTTGAAGTCAAGGGAGAGGGGGAGAAGGGTTTTGGACATTGAGTGACAAGGAGAAACGAAAGGCCACTAGAAAAATTAAAAAAATATATAATAATGATTAGTTGGCAGAAGAAAATGATATGTCAACATACTCTGTCAGTGTTAAAATTTTCCTTTTGGTCATATTTTAAAAGTTATAATATTAAAAAAGGGAACTTACAATATTAAAGAGTTAAATGAGAACATATTGTGAAGATAAAGTACTAAAGGATATTTAAAACTAAAACTTAGAGAGATGGAAGAAAATATGGGATTAAAAGAATAAAATATTACAAAATTTATTTTTATAGATGGGTCTTAATTGAGGTTTGAGAAATGAATCATATTATTTATAATTTATGAATAGTGTGACTTCTCATTTTATATTATATCATTATATTAATCCACAAAATAGATTCAAAGAAAGAAAAATATGTAGGAAAACCCAAAAAAAAAAAAGAACGGCTTACATATTTATATTCTTTTTTTTATACTTTTTGTTTTGAATATATGGTATATTATTGTTAAAAATAAAAATCAATTAACTTAAGTTAGCGGAAGAGTTCAATTCATATTATGTATGCATAGAGGAAATTTGATTGGAAAAAATCTACCCTCCCTCAGTGAGGGTATTACATATACAATAACATTTTGTAAATTCGTTGAAAAAAAAAAGAAAAGGACAATAAAATAAAAAGAAAATACTAAAAGAATAAAAAGAAGATTAAATTAGGGAAAAGAGAAGAAGGATGAAGTAGGCTCCACCAAACACTATGAGAAAAGATGGGCCCCACTTTAATTGTACATCAATGAAAAGGAAAAGAATGGACAATTTGCAGAAATCAAAGAACAACAAACAAGCCAGTACTGTAGCGGTCCTTGTACTTATTTTCTTTTGTTCAATAAAAATGGATTTTCCTGTCACTGATCGGCAAATGTCTTTCAGTGAATCTTAAAAGTAAATGCTTTAAGATTCAAATGTTAAATAAAATGTCTATAAATTCATATTATAAAATTTAAATAATGTTCTAGAACAAGAATATAATGATTTACAATACCATAAGTCATAGTAGTGAACATATAAAGTTCATCCTTTTTTTGGTAGAAAAGTTCATTTCTTATTTATTATTGAAATTATTTACAATTTACAATACGAATAAAGTATATCGTTTAGAACAACAAAGAAAATTACTCATACAATAAAGCTCATTCCCTTTGAGATTGTTGTTTCCATATGAATAGACTGTCCATATTCTTAAGGAAGTAAGCAACGGTGAGCAAAACCACAAGTAGGAAGATCCACCAACGATATCCATAACCTGCACCTTCACTTTCTTCAGACCCAACCAATCTCTGATCTAAACCATCATCCCTGCAAATGCAAACCAACCTTAAATTTCTCACAATCTTGGTATTCACCTCAAACTTTTCATCATAAGATTTGGGTCAAATGGTGCCATTCTTATTAAGCAGAAAATCTAGACCTGGTTTTAGAGTTATTGTCATTGACTACTATGTTTAAAATACCACACTACAGTAGGGTGATACTGAGTTTTAAAACATCCACATGCTATGTTAGCAATGAAGAAACTAATATGAAATACTGGGGAAAAAAACAAGAGAATATTTATGTAGTGTAAATCTTTGCTCTTTACGAAGTTTCCGACATGAGGTGTACTTGCCTTGGAGCAAGCTGAGATGTAATCGTTGGAGGTATTGCTGGTGTCCGTGTTTGAGGCGGTTCAAGTGGTGTTTTGCGTTGTGATACTGGTTTTGTCGGCTTTTGGATTGAAGTTTTTCCCTTTGTTATAACTTCTTGAGGCTCCTCAATAGGGACAGGTACATTTCTTGCCTGCAAAGCAATGAAAAAACTATTAAATTTGAAAGAGAGGAAAGAATCAAAAGAGGGTTTTTCAATTTCCTAGAAACTCACCAAGTTCCTGAATTGGAGACTATGCAACATGTGGATGTATCTTTCTTTTGCTAACTTCTGTTTCTTGTTCAACCCTCTCCAAAACCCATAGACTGATCCCATGTTCAACACTTTCTTTGCATATATCTTCCATGTATAGCTGCAAATCAAACACAAGAAATGAAGTTTGAGAATTTTATCCATCAACTTTGTGAAGTTCTCTAGCTTAGAGTTTTACCATTCATTGATACGTTGAAGACCAGCTGCTGACATTTTGTTCCAATAATCAGAATCAGTCTGGCACTTCTCGAAGAAGTCAGCAATCTTGTTGCTTGATTCATCTCCATCATATGGGTTAATATGGAAACCTGAGACTCCATCAACAATAATTTCAGCAGGACCTCCTTGATTTGTAGCAAAAGTGGGCAGTCCACAGTTCATTGCTTCAATAACTGTGAGGCCAAAAGCTTCATATAATGCTGGCTGCACAAAAGCTCCCTTTGTATCTGCAATGCATCGGTACAGCTCTCCATTGCGATAGCGATCAGTTTGTGCTGCTATCCATCTAAACTGACCCCTGAGTTGGTATTGCTCCATCAAGGCATGCATCTTCTTGATCTCTGCCATTTCTTCTCTGTCTTTGGATTTGGATGGGTTGAAGAATCCTCCAACAACCACAAGATTTACCAAATTCCTCAGCTTCTTGTTTTTCCCATACCACTCAACTAGGCCAGTGAGGTTTTTCACTGTATCAAGCCTGGCCATTGAGAAAATAATTGGCTTCTTCCTGTCTTCCAAAAACCCTCTGTTGCCAACACATTTCAGTTTGGAAGAGGTCATTATGATAACACATATATACATATACATATCCATATAGTAATAGAAAGATTCTTATGTACATCCTACAGTTTAATCACAAAAACTATAGAAGCATATCAAAGGTGAAAACTACTGAAAATTGTCATTGACACTTTTGTTTGTCTTATTATGGTTGGCTTGGTCTAACTAAAAATTATCCTATAGTAATATAAAGTGCAGGGAGCAAACTGGTAGGAGACTCACATGTGTTCTTCATTGTTATCCTTGCTATAAAGTAGCTCTTCTATGGCAGGATGAAATGAGGTTAGCCGCTTTTGTTTTTCAGTGTAAGGAAAGTAGACGGATTGATCAGCTCCTGGTGCAGCAATGTTGAACTTTGGATCGAAGACATTGATGCCAGAGACCACACGTGAAAGGCCAGGCATGGTAAATGCAGTGTGGCTTTCGTACTGTCCAGGCTTTTCCTTACTGATGATATAACAAAACACATTTAAGTTACCTTCCTGGTAATTTTAAGCTTTTAACCATAACTAGAACAGCCCCCTTGCAATATGCAAGGAGTTTAAAAGCTTTTCTTATTGATAGAAGAAAAAAGAAATTATAGGAAAAAGAAAAAAAGAAAAAGACATAAGATTACAAAATCCAATGAGCATAGGAGAGAAACAGTAGCATGGATCCAACTTTTATTATTTATATTGATGATAATGATTCCATTGACAAAATTCAAAAGAAAAGACCTACCTTCCAGCAATCTCTTGGTATGTGCTAGTTATGATGAAATCAGCAGAATTCATTGAGATCGTATCAGCTGTGAACTGACATGAAAAATGGTACTTGGCATCAAATTCATTCCATTTGACATCCGAGTCCTCATATTTGGTCTTCTCCAAAGCATGAGCTATAGTTGCCTTTATTCATTATAAAATAATAATCTTTAGTTCAACCTATTGTACTGAGATCTATTAGTATGCCTAAAAATCAAATAGGGTGATTAGTTCAACCTGAGTTATTCCAAGTTTATTAGCCATTAAAGATGAAACCAAGTTTCCATCAGTGTAATTTCCAATAATGAGGTCAGGCTTCTCTTCCAAAAGATCTAGAATCTTTGTGGTAGCATCCTATAAGTGATAGAGACAGAAGGACAAAAAATAAGTAAATAATGTCTTATTGTTTCCTTTTATGTAAAGAAAAGAAAAATAAACATGCCTGAGCAAATCTCTCGAGGTAAGGATAGATATCAAAACGGGAAACCCATTGACGAAGAATCCCTCTCTCTGTCTGAAAAGGGATCCTAAGAATGTGGGAATACTTTGTGTTGGTGATAGGTTCCAATTCTTGGTTACACTTAGTCCCTCGTGCATCTGGTATAAGACGTGTAACCTGTGCATGAAACAGGAGTTCTGAGCGTCTAAAAGAGGAGGAAGCAAAAGGAAGAAGGACAATTGGAGGAGAAGAAGAAGAAGTAAATGGTTTAGCCTACCACAAGAATCTGAGGCTTCACATTAAGGCCCTGCAACTTAATTTTATTGAGCAACTCTTCCTCAAAGGCCCTTACTTGATCAAGAATGTAAACCACCTATCAAAAAATGTAGCCCCAACAAAAAGAAAAGATTATTCAGTTAAAAGGGCAATGATTATATTAATTACACTTCAATTTGTAGTGAAACATTGAGGGAGGATAGTTTCATACCTGGCCTCCTGTGTCTGGAAGTCCAAGGACATCTGCTTGGCCAAAGTAGCCATGAACTGAGAAAATGACAATGTTGAACATGTTTGGTAGCCTGCTGAAAAATGATTCCAGTTTCACGGGGTCCGGTGCTTCCAGTACCTCAGAAAGCAATCTCATTGTCTCTTTAATCCTCTCTGCAGTATCTCCCCATCCTCTTACAAATCCCCAATCTTTCAACCTGCTCACAGTAATAAAGATCACCAAGGATGGGATTAGTTCACTCGTCTGCATTTGACTCCTGAGGTAAACTGAAGAAAAGAAAACTGAAAGAATATTATTTTCGGGTTTGAAACACATCAGTTCTATTGTGCTAGTGAAGGTTGAAAAAGCAAAGTGGCATAGTTTATAAATCCTTCGTTATGTATGGTTTAAAACTTTGATTGTTTTCTTAGCCTCTTGTCAGTTTTTCCATAATTGGTTTTCCATTGTATCAAAATGGAGGTAGAAAAGAAAAATAAGGATATTGACCTGGCCTCAAAATTCTGGTATGGTGTGTCTTTGGGCAGTGCAGACAGATAAACTTCAGCAAATTTCAGTGCAGTCTGAAGTTTGGCTATGGTATTCAAAGTGTCATTGATCATAAGATTCTGCAGAATCATAAAAATAAAACATGTTTATCTCGGATATCCATACCTACAAAAACAAGTTCATGCCAAATCTTACCTCTCCATGATGGTTCAGGGCTAATAAGTAATCAAGCAATGACTTTGTACTTTCTGAGCTCTCACTTAGCTTTGTGCTCAAGAACTTTGTAGTGAAATCTAGACCCTTTCCAATGGAAGAAGAAAGAGTCAAGCGAGGAGTGGAGAAGTCAATAGCCCCAAAATCTATCTCCAAAGCATTCTCATCGTTTGCCCTGCACATGTAATCCATTTTCAATGTTTTTAAAAAGAATTATTTCAACTCAAAAGCTTAAGCCTTCGTATTAAGGTCTATGAATAATCAATATAAATATATATCTATATTAAAATTTATAAGGAGCCACACTATTCATTAGCCTTAAATAATATGGCTCAATTCAAATTCTGTGTAATGCATGAAACCACATTTAATTTTTATTACAACTAGATGTTGTGTTTGCATTGCTACAAGGGAGTTGTATGCATCCCAAAAAATTATCCCAAAAAATTATTACATGAACAGTCATTTTAAAGTACTGACGTTTTAATCTCAAATATATAATAATTTTCAATGTCTCCTCATACGAAACTGAATTGTTGGCTAGCCAATTGATCATGCAAATGAGTTCGCAAAGAGGATAACTTTACCATTTCTCATCAAACACCATTTCCTTGAACTTCAAGTATTCTGAAACTTGAAAAGCATCTACTTGCAAGTCATCTGCATTCACTTTGATGAACTCCCAGAAGCCAGGATTAGGCCTAACTGCAAAAGCAACATAGGGTGGAACAACTGCTGCCTCCTGCAAATGTTTCTTCTTGTCAAACTAGGTGCTCTGTTTAATGTATTTGTTTGAGTTCCTTAAATGTTGGTATGAAACTGTACCTGAGTGGTACTGAGGATGAAACCAAATAAGCCATGTAAGAGCTTGTTCCTTTCGCCATTGTCTTCTATTGATTTCTCCACATCCTCCATTATGTGTTGCCTTTTCATCAACCTTTTGCCACTTGCAACAAACCTGTTTCATATTGGAAGTGTCCAGAGAATAAAATGGAAAGGCATTTTAATACAAAGAAAATATACATATACCAAGGTTCATTAGTTATTACAATTATATAATTAAATTATTTGCAAAAAAATCATTTTTCATTTTATAGCAAGGATCCTTTTTTATTGGGAGTATAAAATATGATTAAATAAACTAAACAAGAAAGAGTTTTATGATACATTAAGAATCAAATAATGAAAAATATAATACTAACGGTAATTTAGTTAAATGGTAAAAAATTTAATAACCTTTAAATAATGTATCAAGTTTGAGCCTTGTAAATAAAATAATAATATTGAGAGAGCTACCAACCCTTATTTGGATTTATCCATGTTTAAATATGATTCAATTAAATTAATATATGAAAATAAGAAGTTTGTTTTTTTAGAGCAATAATATATTTTATTTAACTTTGTAATTAATGTACGAGTTAATTATTGCTCCGTTGACTTTTCACTAAATTCCTTGTCTCAGAGGCCCATACGCTCCTTTCTATCAATGGCCACAGGACCTTAACGCCCATCCACCGTTAACATATAGGTTCATAGGGTCTCGCTTCATAGCTTCTTTCTAGAGCGAGCAACATCTTCCACGACTGGCTTCAAATTAGGCTTGGCTCAAGCACGAGTACATATGATTTAGAGCTTGCTCAAAACTTTAGAAGCATATTTTTTAGACTTTTGAAATATTGTAGAAAACAAATAAAAACGTGGGAGGGAAGAAAATTTAAAAATGATCCAAAACTAATTTTATATACACAAAGAATCATCAATATTAACAAATAAAATGTGTATTATATGTTTAAGTCAATCCAAGTTCATTTTTCCATTTTTCCATTTTATCTCTATTTTACACGTACCACTAATCATTCGTTTGGATAGGAAAAAAAGAAAAATTGAGGAGAAAATACAAAAAGTCAAAAAGTTATCGAAATTCACTTATATTTTTCTCTCAATTTTTTTTCTATTTTCTCCCATATTTAAATAAAACCTAAATCTAACTGATTGCTTAGTAATTTATGGTATTATTACGTCAGAAATAGGATAAAAAAGACATTAAAAACTTTAGAAACATATTTTTTAGACTTTTGAAATATTGTAGAAAACAAATAAAAATTTAAAAACTAATTTTATATACACAAAGAATCATCAATATCAACAAATAAAATGCGTAAAATAGTTTTAAGTCAGTCTAAGTTCGTCCTTCCATCCTATCTCTATTTTAAAAGTAACACTAATCATTTATTTGGATAGGGAAAAGAGAAAAAATGGAAAGAAAATAAAGAAAGTCAAAGGGTTATCAAAGTTCACTTATGTTTTTCTCTCAATTTTTCTTCTTCCTATTTTCTCCCATATTTAAATAGAACCTAAATCTAACTTATTACTTAGTAATTTACGGTATTATCAGGTTGGAAATAGGATGAAAAAGACATGAAAAGGTGTTCTAATAACTGAAGGGCTAAATTGTAAATACATATAATGTTTTTCCCTAATATCATATGTGCGTGTCTATATACATATGCATATATTTGTGAAGAATGAAAGTCAAATACCTATATATTAAAGATTAAACTACAAATTTTCCCCAAGAAAAAAACCGTGTGAGAAAATACCGGGCAAAGCAGCTCTTCATATGATAGCGACTCTGCCTCAAGGCATCAGGCATACTATCTGCAATTGAATCAGATCTCTTCAACGCAGAGCTTGATGCAGATGCCATTTTGATTAAAAAGAAAAAAAGCAATGAGCTATAAGAACAAAGGCAAGATGGAAAGAACTGAATCGAGAAACTCATTTATAGTTGGTATTATTTATAGTAGTTTGAACCAGCAGATAGAAAGAAAGAAAGAAAGGAAGGAAGGAAAAAAAGAAAAAACAAAGAAAGAAATGTCAAAAACAAGAAAAGAATATACCATGGGAGAAAGAAAGCAGATATGGGCCACCCTTCTGGGGTTAGTTTTTGAAAGTGGAGGGAAAGAATGTTGAGGAAGATGAAGTCGTGGTTTTAGGTTAAATTAATTGTTCTTTTCTTTATTCCTCCATCTCGAACACACATACGTGCACCCATGTTCAATAGGTTGTTTAAGGAAGACACTATGGATTTAGCTGGAGACAATGTATTCCTTCCTCCCAAGATTCATCTGTGTCTGTTTTGATGGATACTTTGATCCATTGTTAGATAATAGATATATTTAAATTACCTGTAACCTTATTAGTTGAAAATTAAAAAGCATAAAATTGTATCAGTCAAAACTTTATTTACTGTCTCAAGGTAGTAGATAATAAAGAAAGTAGAGGGGATTGCATAAAAGTTCTTTATATGTTGCAACCCCATTACTTTGTCTTTGCATACATGTGTGAATTGTGAAAAGTTATAATGTGGATTGTGATAATTTATTTTAGTTTATGAATGGTGATTATGGATATAGAAATTTATTTTAAGAAATTATGTTAATTTATTTATTTAAAACAATGTTAGTTGGTTATGTGGGTTAACCCAGATAAGTTAGGTTGAGAAAATCCCAACCACCACAAAGCTAGTCAACCCAACCTAATCATATTTTTCCTTGACCAGTAGTTGCCTAGTCTACGTGGGCCCGAGTCGGTCCACTTTGCCAACGCTAATTGCTGGAAGGGAAGACATGGGGAAGGAGTTGTCATGAGGGTAAGAACTAAGGAGTATTTTGGATATCCCACCGACCAAGGGAATGCTCATTCCTCCCATCTTTTTGTGTGTGTGGGAGGAATGACTGTTGCTTAAAATATGGGAATGGGATTTCTGATGGAGTGGCCATTTTTGCAACCAAATGGCCGAAACGGATGGAATTTTCATCTTGTAACCAAACAGACTCTCTGGGTGTTGTGTCTCAGCCTCAATTAATCACAATTATACCAATCACATGACATCACAATAAAATCTTGAATATGACTAAACCGATGCATAAACAAGATTTTCATATTTGAGATTTAAATTATAATCAATTAATCACTAAACAAAAGTTAGTCCCAAAAAAAAAAATCACTAAACAAAATGTGATTATAATTAATTCATAACTTTTGTATGTGTAACAAACTTAATTGAGAAAAATTTACTCTTTGCATCATAACTCGAAAGGACATTAATCATTGTTGCCATGGAAAGATACGTATACAAAAAAAAAAACCTAAAATAATTTAACAAGGCATAAAAATAAAAGCTTCAAGGAAAGCACAATATTGACAAATATTATAACTCAAAATTGTACCCAAAAAATTTGGACAATTGATAAAAAAAATATTAAAATTTTCATGTGTAAAAGTGTCCAGAATTTAGATGAAAAACTTCATAAGCATTTTCAGAAATCAGAAATTATTCTTCTAGAAAATGAATTTAGCCAAAATTGTGGACAAAGTAATGCATTTAAAATCCACCCAGACAAAAAAAGTAATGCATTTAAAAAGAACTAAAACTCATTAGCGTAACACCAAAAAAGAAACTCACTTGCGTAGGCGCGTAGCATATCTGAAAATAGCACCGTTCTCAAGGCATTAGTGTTTGTTTGAGCCTTTGAGGCCATGGGCTTTTAACCCCTAACTAGAAGTTGGTAAAAAAAAAGAACCTTTGGTAGACAGATTTTTTATCTTTTTGTCTAACTTGCTAGACAGGTGTTGGTTCCTTTTCATGATATGGAGCAGTAAACCCAACCAAAGTTGGCCCACCAGGATCCAAAACGGACTAAACATGTACCAGCCTAAGAAATAACTACATTAAGAACTTTTACCAAAAAAAAAAGACCCACATTAAGAACAAGCGTATAAAGCAGGCCTTAAGAAGACAAATAATACACAGACTAGGTTTCTCAAGCAAGCCCAAAACGCAGATTCACAACGTGACAAAAACAGGCGAAAGTTATTAAAGTATAACGGTGTGTTTCTTCTCTCAAACAGGAGAGGTGATAGTGCTGAGATTAAAACACAGCTGGGGAATGTCGTATAGATCATCTTCAACCTCCAGCCGGTTTTTCTCACCCGATCCAACACCATTTCACTACCCTGGTCTGAGACCCGGCCATGTCTAGGCCTCCAGAATATCGATTTCAAATCATCAAATTCCAAAATAATCAGAATGCAATGAAACGGTGATTCATACAGTCAATGTGCAACGATAGAATCATATGCAAGCTACATGACCCAAAAGATCAGTCTTCAACAGTTTCGAGACACAGCACAGCAGAGGTTGTTCAGCAAGTTTGCGATGACACTTGGGGATATTGACACATGACATAGAAGTTTGCGACACATGATATAGACAGAAATGCCCATTTTTGCAGAATAAGTGTTTGTAGTAGCTTGCAACCCGTACCAGGAGCCTTGCTCGTTTGTGATCCTGTACCTGTCAACCAGAAAAAGAGAAGGAGATAATTAGGCCTAATTCAGAGTTTGACCACTACAATTAAGGTTGGGTGTTAAATTAACATAAATTGGGCTTAGCCAAGTCTGTTGGTAGAGCAACTTTGGCATCAGAAAGCTCACCCAGCTTTTAGACATTGCTACAAAATACCTCGTGCAGTCAGTCAGGTGTATGTTTGTATGGTATTAGCCAAGACGTGAAATTAAAATAGAACTATCGTCAGCTTTGAATTATAAAGGTTTTTATATATAAACTCCCAGTTCCGTGGCCACAAGAAAATAAGATTTATCAAGTATTGAGATATAAATGACACCAATCACCAATACATTTTGGTCCATTCCTGCACATTGATCAACACTAAATACACTAATTCGGATTACAATAGAATTTCTATAATATTAAAGGCAAGGTCAACTTACTAAATTCAATTTCCTTTGTTTCCGTCAGTAGACCGTTTACCAGTAACAGACCGGCGGCAGAGAGGACAGCTGCTACTTCCAAGAAAATTTGTCATAATACATCGATAATGGAAGATATGCCCGCATCTCAACTGTATCCCTGCTTTCAGAGTGTCTTGACAAATAACGCACAGTTTCCCCTCCGGAAATTCAACATCAGTCATACTCCTAAGGAAAGGTATAACATCTCGTGCAACTCTAAGATACTCATCAATATTATTTCGTTCAATTACACTTACAGGATCTCGAGGATATCCAACATTATCTCGTTGACGTCTAAATACTTCATATAAAGATGTAGGTTCACCAACGATTTGATTAGTTACAGTATCGGTGCCTGGACCGGCGGCAGTGGATGTAGAGCCTCCAGCAATTTGGTTATCACCAACATGGGTGCCAGAACCTGGAGCAGTCGATGAAGAACCTGTGGGATCTCCCGCTATTTGACCGGTATGGGTGCACGAACCGGCAGCAGTGGATGTAGATCCTCCAGCGATTTGGTTATCACCAACATGGGTGCCCGAGGTAGAACCTGTGGGATCTCCCGCTATTTGAGCAGTATGGGTGCCCGAACCGGCAGCAGTGGATGATGCATAACCTATAGGATCACCGGCGATTTGGTTATCACCAGTATGGGTGCTGGGGCCGGCGGCAGTTATTCCCTCAGATGGAAAATAAGGAGAATTATAAATGAGGAATAAGAGGCACCTGCGGCAGTAGCGCTTCATTAACCCATCCAATATCGAAGACGTTAGATGAGTACGGTCGGCCGAACCAGCAGTGGATGATGTAGAACCTGTAGGATCTCCAATGATTTGATTATCACCAGTGTGGGTGCCTGAACCGGCAGCAGTGGATGACGTAAAACCTGCAGTACCTCCAGCGTTTTGGTTATCACCAGTATGGGTGCCCGAACCGGCAGCAGTGGATGACGTAAAACCTGTAGGATCTCTGGCGTTTTGCCTATCACCAGTATGGGTGCCCGAATTACAGGAAGCAGCGGATGATGCAGAACTTATAGTAGGATCTCCGGCAATTTGGTTACCACCAGTGTGGGTGCCCGAATTACCGGAAGCAGCGGATGATGCAGAACCTATAGTAGGGCCTCCGGCAATTTGGTTACCACCAGTGTGGGGGCCTGGGCCAGCGGCAGTTTCTCCCTCAGTCGGTGATGCAGAACCACCTATAAGAACCTGTTGGAGTTCCTCAGGGTTTTCACCCGCAAGACCTTCAGTACGGTGACGGTTGTGACAGCTACAGTCGATAGTATGAAGTTCAGGAGAGTTAGCAAAAGCGAGGAATCGGCACCGACGGCAGTAGCCCATGAAGTCCGATGAGTCATCGTCTGAAGAAGACATTCTTGTGCGGAGGAAGAAGGAAGAAGTGGGACAAGTGTGAGTGGGGGAAGCGGGAGGAAGGAGGAGGCAAAGAGGAGGGAAAGCTTCTGTTTGATCAAGAATAATTTTTTTTTGTTTTTGGGTGGGGATCAAGAATTGACTTGGCGGAACAAATATTAGTGACAACGATAGTTGCAGAGGCCCAAGCAGTTAAGCAACTGTATAACGACCCATGCTGTTGTGCAAGGTTCACTTGTATACCATGATTAATCAAGAATCAAGATCTCATAGCGAATAACATAGAAGTGCTCTACATATTAAAATTTCACAAAACCAGTTCTTTTTAAATAAATTGCAATCTAATTATGCCAGAAGATATATGTCACAAATATTCTGCATAAAATTAAATCTATTAAATTAAAATTATCCTTAGAAAATGTATAACGAACCGTACTGTTCCGTAAGGTGCACTTCCATGCCACGTTTTGAGTGTAAGAAATGTAATCAAGAATCAAGATCCCATAGCGAATACCATAGAAATGCTCTACATATTAAAATTTCACAAAAAAAATTCTTTAAAATAAGTTGCAATCTAATAATGCCAAAAGATATATGTCGCAAATATTTTTCTGCATAATATTAAATCTATTAAAATTACCCTTAGAAAATGTATGGTACAATATGATCTAAAATGCTATCTTTTCCTGCATACTATTTATGATTTAGCTACTACGTTTGATATGATAATTAACTATATCTTACATCTAATTATGTATATTAAATTAATGTCATTTACTTAATAAATTTCCAAGCATGTTCTTCTAAGTTGTAAGCTAGAATAAATTACATTTTATAAATTAATACGATGTATGAATAGAAATATAATTATAAAGTAAGAGTTATTGTGTAATTAATTATATAAATTACATCTTATAGATTAATACGATGTGTGAATAGAAACATAAATATAATTACATTCAGGTCCCAGCAACTGGATCTTCTTTGATACTTGTTCACCCATTTCAATTTTTTTGTGGATCCTACATGCAGCAAGCTGTAGAAAAAGGCTGACGATAAAGTGATTGTCTATCATTATATTTGCATGGGTTGTTTTATATTTGTATGGTTCATTATATTCACACCTTGAATTTTTTTTTTTTTCTGTAGTTTATCATATTGAGTTTCAGTATGCGCAGAACTCAACTATCAGATCTGATGGCAATTCTTTAGGGGAAAAAAAAAAGGAAAACATTGATTTTTTTTCTTTATTCTTTCATTTTCTTCTGCCCCCATTGCTCTATTAGCCTTGAACCCACTGAAATGAAAGAGGAAGAAAGTGAAAAAGGACCGCACGGGAGAGACGAAGCTGTGATTGGAAGAGGAAGAGACTGAAAAAATTACATGCACTTAAGGTGAGAGAGTGGATGAGAACTTAAAACCATCAAACAGGGCAATGGAAAATAAAATAAAATACTTTTTTAATGAGACCATTTATTAATTTTTATATTCTTTCAAAATGATTTATTTGTTTAATTTTTATATTTAATTAGTGCAATCGTTTATTTGTTATTTTTTATGTAATGTATTTGTTATAATTTTTAGTTGAACCACCATAATAATTTTTTTATAAATTTTTTATTTTAAGTTACTTTTAATTAATTAAATGCACTCTTTGTTTAATTAATTAAAACATGATTTAGAGATATGTGAATTACAAATTTATTGAATTTTAAATAGAAAATGTGAAAAAAAACTTTAAGACAAAATTGTTCTTGACTATGAGCTAATTTTTCACCAATTTCAATAAATAAAAAATTACATAAAAAACAATGGTAAGACATAATTTATTCAATCTTATATATAATTTTATTTAATTTAACAATTATAATTTGATATTATATGATAATAATTAAGTTTTTGGCTGTTTATTGATGAACTTAGATAAATGGATCCTAAAATCAATGAAGGAAATGAAATCCAACAACTATCACAATTTTGTAGGCATTAAGGATGAGAACCTTTTTTAACCGTTTTACTCTTTATTGATGAACTTAGATAAATGGATCCTAAAATCAATGAAGAAAATGAAATCCAACAACTATCACAATTTTCTAGGCATTAAAATGAATGTAATTACTGAAAAACAAAATATAAGTCCCTTCAACATTATTAAAAACAGATAACATGTTAAAATGAGATCATTTTATTAAAAAACAAATTACCTTCAAACAGGTAACATGTTTCATCAACACTACCGATAATATCAAATCAAGTTACATGTCCAAAAATAATACTGTTTTCATGATTGATTAAAAAATATTAAATATCCGAAATTACTGAAGATTATTGGAAGGTGATTTCTTTTCCAATCAAATAATTTCAATTTAATAGTGTTACTGTTACTTGAGAAAAGAGTCCCCGCGCAACGCGCAGTAGGGTCAGAATTCTAGTTAGTAACCATGTATCATGCGCTTAAACAGAAGCGTCTATAAATCAAGTGAATCAACTTGTTAAATAGAAAACAATCTATTGCACTGAATGAATAAATTAAACAACGTCGTCCAATAGAACCAACTCAATTTGACAGTTTCAACATAAATTACGATTTTTTTAATGAAATTTACGATTCAGTTTGTCAAAAAAATGACCGAAATATAAAGGACCTAATAAGCACGACCCGCTGTTACAGGTACTTGAGACATCCAGCAAATCATGTTCACATCTACCTACCAACATGGTCTTGAGACCAACACACATGACAATTTCCAGGGCAGAAGATGATCCCATCAAATTTTACATAACTTCAAAATATGGCCACACAACCTAAATTACACAGCTTAACAATAGAACATGACCTTCTTCACATTCTCCTTAAGAGCAGGAAGAGGCCTGACAGCAGCATGAGCACCAGGTGCTCGAGTGCTACGTCCTGCACCAATACCACCTCCACGTCCACCAGCAGCAGCGCTAGTCATAGACTCACTATCTGACGTAGCAGGTTCCATGTAAAATCGGGCTCGGAAAGCCGCCAAATGTGCATAGTATGCAGGAGGCACTGTAATGCATTTAAAGCAACAGAATATTAACTACTGTGAAACCCATCAACTATTTTTCATCTATACTTCATGTTAAAAACACTACTCACCAATTGAAACAGATCTCGTGCATCGTGCATAACTGCAGAAAGTTTTACATAAAAGATCACAATCAACAACAGAATAATTGTCTAAGTAAGAGTGAAGATTAAAAGGATGGCACAGCAAAACAAAACAGCAAATTGAAATATTAGAGAAAGTACAAATGACAGCTTACGTATAGCAGAGGTTGTTTGTCAGGGACTGAAGTGCATCAGCAGTAAAATTATTTTCATCCCATAATACATGGTAATGGGCTGGTCGGCTTGTACCCTGTGACAATTTGAGGTTGGAACATTCAATAAGTCTACAACTACAACGGATTGCAAATAACATATCAATGAATAAGGCAAAAATAATTCACCTGAATCCCAGCATGGCTACAAAGATAGAAGTCAAACTCAGTTGGATGGCAGATTTTGGAGTCTACAACCGTTCCTGCCAGATTTTCAGGCGTTAGTTCTGGATCAGAAAAAAGGAAACTAGACACACAGGGAAGCATAATATATCAAAATATAAAACCTACCAGGCAATATATTTCCACTCCGATCAACCGAATTCCTATCATGATGGTTGTTAGCAAACAGCCTTGTGTGGTGGCGCTTTTGAACCACCACAAAAGTGACAGGAGGTTGATAATTAGGTTCTAAGGATGCACATGCCTGACAGGTAAGAATCAGAAAAGATGAGTTGATGATGACGAGATAGTCTTTTCATAACAAAAGAAAATAAATATTACCTTGCGGATAGCATCAAGCTCAAAAAGTAGAACTTGATAAAACTGCCCCTCACTCACACCATCCCTGCAAATAAAAAACTTCATCAGAAAAAAATAAATCAAAAGAAGCACTGTGGCTCCTGGTTAGTCTTTTGAAAACGTAACAGTAACATACCTGTAAAATATGATGCGTTGTGGCTTCTGCCCTGTGGCTCTCCGGAATGATATGAGAAGCTCCCTGTCAAAATATTAAACATATAAAAATGCCACTCTGAAATTAATGAACTTTCGTAAAAAAGAAAAAAAGATTAAAGACACAAGCACACGTGTGCATAGAGAGTCAAAGACATTACTTGATCATTCCACCTGTTACTGTTCCTCTCACTGGATCTTGCCACTGCTTGAAAAGGTCTTGGATGAGCTCCTGCCGATGTGCTTGAGCACAAACCAAACCAGCATACTTTGTAATTTCAGGCCAATCTTGAGAAGCCACAACCTACCATTTAACCAAGGAGGTTTTAATTGAAGTGCAAAACCAGCTAAGGACAAGACATATCAACCTTAAAGATACATACCGCTGCTATAGATGGACTAGAATCTTCCCCAGGGTGTGGATGAGTAACATCAGCTCCAAATATAATTGTGGGTCGATCACTAACTAAAGGTATGCGTCTTGAAAGTGCATCAACAAGCACTGTGTTCCTTCCACCTACCTTCACGTTGATTTTTAAAGCAACATTCGCAAGGTACTGCTTGTTCATTTTAAAAACATGTTTTGTCAGACAACATTGGGAAACAACCCCAAGATCTGTCTCACATATGCGTTTCAGATCACCTGCATATCATGTCACTACTCCATAAGTCTGTTTGATATATAACAGATAAACACAAGATACAGAACAAAGAGTAGATACACATCATTACCATAAAGAGAGCCATTATTATCAGGCAAAATAACAATAAGCAGATCAAGCTCCTTGTCCTTCAGTTTGGTCTTGGCATCATGATAACGTGATTTCAAAACCTTATCCACCTGGTCATGGCGGGCACTGACCACAGGAAGTACTGGCTCTGGATTAAATGCCTAGATGCATTCAATAAGATAGATAAATTATTCCCATCAAAGATGTCAGAAAGATTGAAAAGCAAAAATAAATATAACAGGAATCCCCCTTACCATGCCAGATATATAACACATCTGAGCAAGTTCATAACAAAAGCCACTAGCAACACTGTCTTGAACATTCCTTGAAAAATTTATGCAGATCCAGTTGTTAACGGTTCCCCCATTGACCATTTTCTGAAGTAGTTAGAATACGTCATATACATAGGCACACAGAGAAAACTTATTTTGCATCTCCAATATCAAGGACAACGGCAAATCCATCAATAAATATAGGATAAGCAATATAATTCGATCATATGCATATATAGTGACCTCACGCCCAAAACTCCCCCCACCCCTTTTCACCCAAGAAAAACGCTTTCCCCTCCCATGTGCTGCCGCCCCATAACAGCCACCACCACCACCACCAAAAAAAATCTTCTAAGATTAAAAAAAATACAAAGAAGATAACTGAAAAGAGTTGTATAGAAAAACTAGGCATAGCAAACTAGTTAAACTACCTTATTCATCATATTCCATTGGCCAACTTGAGGAAGACAATCTTTTTCTCTTCCTGTATCATGATACTTCAGCTGCAGAAATCAAAAGGATCTAGTTGTCAAAATGAAAAAAAAAAATCCCAATTGCACTGTCAATGATATTGATAAGTAATAACAGTAAAAAAGAAATACCCAGGGTGCAGGAAGAATGCGAGCTTCAACTTGTGCAAGCTTCTCACTGATTTTGATCCCAAACTCTTTAGCATAAGGATCTTCATGGTAAGCATTATGATGTACAGTCTGAACGCAAACAACACAGAATGTATTGGGAAAACATAAAAAGTAAACACTTATCTTCACATCAACTGCATGCATTTACCAGTGCAATACATCCAAATTGGTAGAAATGTATTCCAAATGCATTCTGGATTCTTATGACTGATACCATTAAATACAGCTTAATGGAAGAAACAATCTATATACACCTCTGCACTAAAAATTTGGCAGAATATAGAGGTACAATGTAAACATCAAAGTTCACATCAGATCAGTGATCCAATGCCTACAGCAGATCAGTGGCCAATATGGCTTCAACTAAAATATAAACTAAGAACTTTACTTACCAGTGGACAAAAATTAAAATAAAAAACAGATAAACAAGATCAAATTTGAACTTAAGAAGGAACATAACGCTACTAAATGACTTGTATCACCAAACAAAAAACACATACATATACACAATACTCAGACAAAATTGACATACCTGCATGATATCTCGCTCCCTATCAACAGGACGCTGACAGGTGACTTTAAGCAAAGCAGTAATCTGCCTCTCATTCAACCTTTTTGAGTACCTTTGACCTTCTACAATCTTGCAAACCTATACCCAGGGCAAACAATTAGAATGCACTCAGCAAGACACACAAGCTCATAATTCATGACTGTTTACCTCCATTGGTAAATAGTTTGGTCTATTTGTATTTCCCACTTGTAAGCAAGGCCACTGAGTATGTTGAATGACAAATCCATATGTCTCATAGAAGTACTCCACAACAGATTTCACGGTGCCCCTCTCATCAACAGGGAATCTACAATCATTGAGAACTTCAACATAAGATTCCTTAAAACATACAGGCACAAGCACACAAATAAGTTGGTATTATTACTCACGTCAGCTCTCTAGTTGCCTGTGATGTCAAACCAGAGATGCGATATTTTCTTCTCATGTTTCCACGGTGTGTTACTTCAACTTTGACACCACGAAGTGCTTTTTTGATCTATCATTCAGAAAATTAAAAAAATGTCAATTTCTTATCATGCATGCTAAATAAGAAACATGCAACATCCAAGAGTTTTTTCTTTTGGCCAAGACTAAAAAAAGCCTTGGAAGCATATAGTCATAGAAGAATGATTGAAGCTGCATTAGTGCCACAGTACTACAAAAGCATACAAATTAAGAGAGTTAACAAATAACGACATGTCCAAAGCCTAACCTTAACACGATCAGCATCAGATAATGGTCGGGTAGTGACATCCCTGTTGAGCAGCTGAGTTACAAAATCAATTACTGGCAATGGTTCAATAAATGCTGTTGACGACATATCTGCACATCCACAAATGAACATAAAGATTTTATTTTTCCTTGCAAATTAACTTGTGAGAAAACTCAATTAAAAAGTATTTTCTTTGAAATAGTATAAAATGCCTTCACACATTCAATTTATTAAGTCAACCCAATTAAAAGTAAAATCAACAAATTTAGTGATCTTTAAATCAATTAATAATTTTTAAAAATAATATAAAGACAAAGAATGGGTTAACTGAAGAAACAATATAAATATGACATAAAACCTTAACACTAAGAAATAGCAGCAAGATGTATCATACCAATGTTGAGTGATAATCCCATCTGCGTTGGGCGAATACTTTGGTAAAACCCACGCCAGCTCTCCAAACCCTCACCCAATGGTTGCCTCCTACCTATATCAGGTGAATAGAACGATCTTCCAACAGGACAATACCTGCACTACCAAAATCTAGTTAACAATACAAAATACCAGATACAGCAGGACAATCAAAAGATCAAAATGTACAAACACAAGGAAGACAGCCATATCCAGTACCTAGTGGTGGGTAGTTCACGCAGAACAATGTCAAGAACCTGAAGTGCTTCCTGAGGTGCATCAGTCTGTCTCCCTTGCAAAAACATTCCTAAGTGGTGAAGGTCAGCTCGGGCAGCTAACTTAATCACAACCTTGAAATCCCTCACTCTCCTGTATTCAAATATAAAGAAAAAAGTCACAATATAAACATCAATGCATTAGAAGAACATAAAGGAAAACTGGGCAATAAACATGAGTAAACCTTTGAACTCCTGATCCTGATCCTGATCCTGATCCTGATCCATCATCTTCATCAATAAGGGTGATTCTAAACTCATTTGAAACAAAAGGAAGTGGACCAGCAGTGTATAGGCTCTTGCGACCATCATATGCAGGAAGTCTCATGCCTAGATGAGACTCGCGGTATAGCCTAACCAGCTGCTCCATAACAGCACGGTTTACACCTCTTGATGGCACTTCTGGAGTTATGGTTACCTACACTCATGAAGAGCAGCATATCAGAAACTTCAAAAGAAAAGGCTAAAGAAATTTATGCCAATAAAAAAAAGCAGAACTTACATCGTACTGGTGAAGATCTTTGTTAGGCAACTCTGCAAAGAAGTGGTTAGCTTTGACGATACACTTCGTGCCATAGCTACCTTTCCCAGGCCGAAGGGGAAACCTCATTGATTTACTTGAGGCCGGCGGGGTAGAAGAAACCTCAGAATGAACAGTCAGCTGCTTAATTTGCTGTTCCAATTGGGAGGTGTCAGAAAGTTGTGAAACAGAACCAGCCTCAGATACTGCAAACTGAGGAGTTACCCCAGCTTGATATGAACCTGGGGTTGCTTGGTGCAGCTCGGGATACTCAGGTCGGGATGGGACAGCATATGAAGGTCCTCCACCTCGTCCACTGACAGCCGCACCACCCCGACCACCACTAAATCCACCACGACCTCCCTGTTGAAAAGATCCTCCCCTTCCCCTACCTTGATAATCAGGGGGCCCACTGTGCTGTTGTTGGGGAAAACCTCGACCCCGTCCTCCACCATAACCCCCACGCCCTCCTTGGGGAAACCAACCTCTACCTCCTTGGGGTCCTCCAGCTGACTGCTGTTGGCCTTGAAAACTCCTTTCAGGAGGGCGTTGAGAACCTCTACCACTTCCCCCACTCTCATAAGTCTCAGAGCTTTCACCTCCACTGGGAAAGTCAGTTCTCTTCTTTCTCACCATGATGAACACTGATGGTAGAAAATACCAAGGCACACATAACACACAACTCAAGTTCAAGCGCACTCCGAAAATCAGAGTTATCAAGTCCAAATACTTTAAGATATCGAATTCATTTAAGGAACACAGAAAAGAAAAAGAATAAGTAAAGACATGGAGAAAAAAATCAATAGTTTATACGTAAAAAAAAAATCTCCTAAAAACTGAACCACCAAGTCTCCAGACACGTTGCAAGCAAATATAACAACAGCCATTCAATGAAAAACTCCAGAATCAGAAATATCAGTCACCAAAATTGAAATCTGCAGACAAAAAAGACTCCACAATCTGAGAAACAAACCGCACATACATCCTATATATACCAGCATTTCCTAAATAGTAAAAATTTCAAAATAGATCGCTTACAGAAACAACTAAATGCCAAGAAGCAAAAAAACTTCTCGACGAAGAAAACTCCAGAATGAAAAATAAAAGTCACTGAAAACTTAAAACCTACTGGTAAAACAACTCAACACTCTAAAAGCCAGACGGCACATACATCGTCTAAATACGAAAATCTTAATCCCAGGAGAAGGAGAGATAAAAGGCTAAGTAAGACCTCAATATCCAAAATTTAGCATAGATCGGATACCCAACCACTTAAAACGACATCAAGCAGAGTCCAGAGTCGTAGATCTACACCGGTAACATCGACAAACACCACAATAACTCAAGCTCACTCAATAATGTGAAACAATGAACATAGCACCTTCAAACAGTAAAAATCATTACAACAATGACGACAGAAGAAACCATCGAAAGCAAACCAACAAAATAACCCTAAAAATCCAGTGTGCTTTACCTGCAAAAACCGCTTCTTCTAGCCAGAGGAAAGCAGGTTCCCGTTCGGCGCCTTAAGCCCTGACAAAACCATCAGAGTATTAGAAAAATATTAGAGCGAAAATCTAAGAACGCCGAAATCGCACTACTACCACCCACCTCTTACTCCGCCTGGCTTCGCAGCAAAACAGAGAAATCGGAGGAGAAAGCAAGTGAGGACAGACTGGGCTATGTTCTTATAACACACAAAGGGTAGGTCTTTGAAAATGACAACTCTGTCCCTACATCCTGCTCTTGGAGACGGTGGGACCCACCAAAGGTTGAGCCGCGGGCATGACCACGTAGATGATGATGTGGTCTCTTGGAAGGTTTTGAGTGGCTTACATTCCAACGTGGAGTATGACGTGGATTGCCAAGACATAGTGTGTTGGTGGGGCCCGCCTAGTTTGTCGGGTACAACGAGGGGGCGGGTCACATGATTGGCCCACGACGAGTCTTGAATTCTCGATTATGCCACAAAAGCCGACGGGGTTGGAGTTTTCCGCACGCGCCTGAATGGAGCAAGATATTCTACTTGCTTTTCTGGTCGGACAAGTGTCGACTAGCGTAACTGTAACCGCGAGTTTCAAACCCTTCGTCTGTTTTCATGGATTGGGTCCAACGATCCTTACAAAAAAGGTTAAATGGATTAATGATTGTTAAGCAATATTTAATGGAAGCTCGTTAACGTTATTGATAAAAATTAATAATTAACAATTATATATATTAACTATGTTTTAATTTTAAATTCAAAGAGTTTTAGAATTTAAGTTTGTTTAGGTAAAAACATATACATTGTTGTTTTATCTTTTATTATATTAAATTGTAACTAAATGAAGATATCAAACATACATATTATGTAAAATTTATAAGACAAGACATAACTTATGAATAATATAATTTATTATAAATTTTATATTATATATAAATTTTATTCATAATAAGACATGTTATTATATATTTTGTAAAATAAGACATATTACTATAATTGATAAATGTAATATTTGTTAATGATAATATAGCAAGTATATAATTTTTCTAAATAAACTGTAAACTTGTTGTATTTCAATTGAAGAATATAATTGTGGGGATATATAATATAGTAGGGATACATATAACGTTGTATTTAAGATTATCCACTTGTTCGGGCCAAAAAAAAATTATACACTTTTTATACCTATAACTATATACTGGTTGTATGGTTAATTAAAAGACCACACACTTGTTATATTTCCGTTGGAGCATATAATAGTAAAGATTTCTTTTATTATTGATATAATAGAGATACATATAACATTGTATTTAAGATGATACAATTGTTTTGACTTAAAAAAAAAAGATTATACACTTATTATATTTTTATTGAATCCAAATAGCAGAAAACTCTCATGACTCCTTTATATTAACAACACTTGAATACAAGAACTTGTTTGAAAGATATTGAATTTCTTCAACTCAACTTAATTATGATATTTAAGTAAGGTTTTATTTGAAATATATTTGTCGATCACATAAATTTTATTTTATTATATTATACATTATTATAACATGTTCAATTGAGAACTTAAACATATTGAAAGCTTTGTATTTAGCTGAGTAAGCACTTTGGATACTTCCAGATGATGTTATATTTAGACTCATTGTAAGCTATAAATTTGATCTACAAAGATGGAGGAACTAACTATCCTCTTTATCATTAAATCTAATATGCTTGTGCACTTCTGATGGAGAACTAGGACACAAACATTTAGCACACCTCCAAGGAGATATTCTAATGTGTTGATAAAGTTGCAAAATTTACTCATGATGGACACTAATCTAATCCTTTTGGAGAACATTTCACCTTATATCTAGGGCTTGTTTAATTCTATTTCTGAAAATAGTTTTTCTATTTTTGAAAACAGAAAACTCAGAAAACTTGTTTGGTAAACCTGTTTTTTATAAACTGTTCTGGAAAATAGAAAAATAAAAGAACAAAAAACTTAGAACACCTTTAAAGTGTTTTGTAGTTTTTATTCTGGAAAACATAAGAAAATGTGAGAAACATCCACCTCATTAATGGTAAAGTTATAAATTTTGAATAAATCATCTATCATTCACTTGTTATGATTTTGAGAACAATTATTCAAACAGATTTTTTTCTTTTCTTGTTTTCAAAACTTATTCTCAAAAACAGTTTTACAAAACTGTTCACAGAACAATAAAACAGAAAACACTATCAAACAGACCCCTACTCTCTTCGGTCCAAAATATTAGTCATCTTTGACAAAATATACTTCAAGGAAATGAGTTAAACTACTTAAATTTGTAAAAAACTTTTATTGTTTTTCAATATTACCCTTAATAAATACAATTTTCAAGATAAATTTCCTTCTCATGAACTAATTAATAACAATGATAAATTTAGAAAAAAATTATTAATACTTTTGACTTTACCTCAAAAGAACATATATTTTGATTCAACAAAATATTTTAAAAAATGACTTATATTTTGAAATAGATGGAGTATATATTTTGTTGGAAGCGGATAGGAATGACACTGTAGGGACTATAAAGTTTTTCCTTTTGTTTATTTTTTTCACTTTGAAATTGCCTTTCTCTATATTAAAAAAAAAAAAGAATTGTAGCCTATCAATACAAAGCTTGCTACTTCATAAACATACTACAAAAATAAATAAGTCAATGTAACAAAAACAAATATTATAGAAACATAATGTATGTAACATAGATACATATACATATATTAGATATAATATATTACGATATGAAAGATATAATAATTTTTAAAATTTTATGATACGGGTGCGATACGCAAGATATTTATACATATATAATACTATTTATATAATTATTTATATATGTAATTAACAAATCAACTTATTAAAAGAAAAAAAGTATTAAATATTCTAAAAATTATAATTTAAATATTAAAATAAATCGTAAAATATTTACAACAACTTATAATTAAAATCTTTATTGTTTCTTCTTCACAAAGAAGCATCTTTTGAAAAAAATGCAAAAATATTATATTTTTACAAATATTTATGAGACTATTTTTTTGCCTTACATTAAAATTCTAAAATGGTCCTAGTTTATTGTCAAAATTTGAAGTGGTACGAATAGGTACAAAGTGGTATTGGTAGATCCGTATGTACAAGTATGATACACATATCATGTCAGAAAGTTTTTTTAGGATATAGAGACATGAGAAGAAGAATGATTTTTTTATACTATTATTCAGTACAAGTGAGGATATATATATTGATGCGTTTCATGATAAATGTAATCATATCGTATCACAATCTCAACTAACCAAGACCGGCTCTACCATATAACACACGCATTGTACACATATAATTCACTACCACTAAATCTACTAACAAATAATAATAATATCTATTATGCTGAGTTAGCTTGATTCTCTAACAACCCCCCTCAAACGAGAGGGTGGTGGCTTCACTCCGAGTTTGTCATGTAAGTATAAGAACCGTGTGTGAGGCAATGGTTTCATCAAACATTTGGCAGTTTCATCAAATCGATAATTGTCAAGCCAACACTTAATCACGTACATAATGAATATTGATCTCAATATGTTTCATTCGTGCATGGTAGACAGGATTTTCAGCGAGTGCACCTGCACTTATGTTATCACACCAGATGACTGGTGTTCGTAGCATTGGCATTTGTATTTCAATCAACAATGATCAAATCCATGCTATTTTTGCTGCCACATTAGCTAAAGCTCTATACTCTGACTTTGTGCTTGATTTAGCCACTACAACTTGCTTCTTTGAAGACCACGAAACCAGTGACTGACCAAAGAATACACAATAGCCTGAAACTGATCTCCTATCAGTTGGGCATACGGCCCAATTGGCATCAGCATAGGCGGCAATGTGAAGATGCTTTGTTGGTTTTATGTATAATCCAACGTCTGGGGTTCCCTTCAGGTGCCTTAATATATGCTTAACAGAACTCCAATGTGCATCAGTGGATCTACTAAGAAACTGACTCAAATGATTAACTAAATAAGTAATATCTGGGCGTGTATTGGTAAGATATTGCAAGGCCCCAATTGCACTTCAAAATTTTCCTGGGTCATTAAGAGGTTCTCCATCACTACTGGTCAAGAATTTTCCTACTGCCATGGGTGTGCTGTAAGGAGCAGAGTAAAGCATGTTGAACTTTTTGAGTAAATCTTCTACATACTTAGACTGACTTAGAAACATCTCATCCTTGTTTCCCCTCACTTTAATGCTTAGAAAATAATAAACATCACCCATATCCTTCAACGAGAAGATGCCATTGAGATTCTTGATGAACGAATGTATTTGACTTCCATCATTCCCGGTCACTAGGATATCATCCACATACATGAGTGTGAATATTATGTGATCCTTTTGAAGCAAGACAAACAATGAATTATCACTTCTAGTGTTGATGAAACCCCTGTTGAGAAGTACATCCTTGAGTAGTTCAAACCATGCTAATGGTGCCTGACGTAAGCCATAAATAGCTTTATTGAGTTTGCACACATGACTTGGTTTCTTAGGATCTATGAATCCTTCCGGTTGAGCCATGAATACATCTTCAGTGATAATGCCATTAAGAAAAGCATTATTGATGTCAATTTGCTTGATTGGCCAATCCAATGAAACTACTAAAGTCAAAACCAATCGAATAGTTGTGATTTTTGCCACTGGACTGAAGGTTGTACCAAAATTGATACCTGCATTCTATTGGAATGCCTTTGCTACAAGTCTTGCTTTACACCTCTGTACTGAGCCGTCAAAGTTGTATTTAGTTTTAAAGACCCACCGATAATCTACTGTTTTGTGCCTTGGATCTAGAGGTATGAGAGTCCACGTATTTTTCTTCATAAGAGCCTTAAATTCAGTAGCCATTGCATCCTTCCATTAAGGTGAACTTAATGCTTCAAATACTTTAGTGGGTTATGTTTCACTAGACACTGCAACACCAATGAATAGGTATTTAGGCTTGAATATGCCCTTTTTGGACTGAGTTTGCATAGGATGTCCTAGTTGCAATTGTTGAGGCGAGCTAGAGAAGTTTGTTTGGACTACTTCGTTAGTTCTAGGAGTCTCTTCTAGGCCCAATTCTGCTACTTCAACATCAGGTTCACAATTTCTCATGGCACCACTTTGTGGAGAAACTAGATCAGCTTCATTATTCTCACTTGATGGGCTTGAGGATTAGGCCTCTTCTATTGAACTTCCCCCCTATAAGTTAAGATCATAAGAAGACTTATGTGGGCTTGGAAACTAGGCCTCATCTACTGAACTTCCCCCTGGTGAATCAAGATCATAAGGATCCTTATAAGAGATATTTTGCCCAACATGTATGTGCCACAAGCATGTAGGAAAAGAATCAAAAAACTTATTAGTATTATAAGTAGGTTGAGAGACATGGAGAAATCCATTGGAGAACAGGAAGTCTCTTTCATTAAAGGTCACATGATGTGATGTAATAATTTTCCCTTTTGAAGTAAGACACTTGAACCCTTTGTGTTGTCCATTATAGCCAAGAAAAACACACCATGTTGAATGAAACTGTAGCTTGTGTCTATTATACGGTTTCAAGCAAGGATAGCATGCACATCTAAAAACCTTTAGATCTTTATAATCTAGTTCTTTGTTGAACAAAATTGAATATAGAGATCTACCCCTAAGTACCTGAGTAGGAAGTAAATTCATGAGATACACTGTCATTTGAAAAGACTCCCACCAATAATATAGAGGCATGCTTGTCTGGGCCAACATAGTTAAACCAAGTTTAACTATGTGTCTATGTTTACGTTCAGCTCTTCCATTCTGTGTTGATGTATAAGGACAAGGGTGCCAGAAAAATATTCCTAATGTTTGAGTAATATCTTGTAAATTTCTAAACTCACCTTCCTAGTCACTTTGCAAAACTTTGATTTTTCTTTCGAATAAATTTTCAACCTTGTTTTTAAATAGTATGAAAGCCCCTTGAACTTCACTTTTGTTTTTTAAAGGATAAATCCAAGTGAATCGACTAAAATCATCCAAGAAATGTACATAATATTTGAACCCATTAGTAGATTGAACTCGAGAGGGACCCCAAACATCTGTATGAATTAGCTCAAGTGGCTTATCAACTTGAGACTCAAATTTTGAAAATGGCAAATTATGCATTTTTCCTAAACAACATGCTTCACAAAAGAAAAATTTATTATTGCTTCTAATATTAAAAGGGACATTACAATCATGAAGAATCTTGGAGAGTACATTCAACGATAGGTGACCCAGTCACCGATGCCAAGCCTCAAAACACCTACATGATTGTTAATCTTTATTTTCTAATTGAACTGCAAGACAAAAAAGTGAATCTCCTCCTGACTTAATACCAATCATCTTGTAGAGCCCTTTCTCAGGAATCCAGCGCAATAGTGTTGCTCCTGTCATCTTGTCCTTCACAAGGCAAGCATTAGAGTAAAGTTCAACAAATACATTATTATCACGTGTAAGTTTTAAAGGGCTCAAGAGTTTTTTAATAATATGAGGGGCATATAAAACATTACAAAGAGCCAAATGTTTACCACCACAACAATGAAGATGCATGTGTCCAGTTTTCTCAATAGAAATCTTATCACCATTGCCAACATAAAGATGGGTATTACCTGAACAATTGGAAGAATTTTCAAGATGCGAAGGATCATTGGTCACATGAGCATTCGCACTACTATCCATATACCAATTTGGATCATTAACCGTGTTTGGTGTAGCAACCATTACAGAATAATATGGTAGGACCCTAGTTTTATGTTTTTCAGCTGAGGAACCACAGTAGGATTGATCAAAACGATAATAGCAAGATAAAGCTGTATGACCACTCTTATTGCACACCTGGCAAATAGGTTTAGAATTACTATGGGTTGATCTTCCACGACCTTTGTTTCCTCTTGGAGTGGCTCTTGGTGGCCCTCTAGAAAAATTCTTGTTATTATCTAACATGATAACTCCTCTATTAGTGACAGTGACATTTGCCATGGGTGGCCCAAAGCTGAAGTTATTGAAACTATTCAATTGTTCCAACCGATTTTCATGTATTAAGAGAGTAGCATGCAACTAGACCCAACTAATATCTTCCTTTTCTGTCAACTGACATACCACTGGATTATATTCAGCATCGAAACCTGCATACACATAAGTCATTAGATCATGAGAAGAAATAGGATTTCCTGCCATGAATAAATTATCTGACATATTTCATTTTAGCAAGGTAGTCCTCCATCTCCATTGCACCCTTCCTGGTGCGTTGAAGTTCACTTTTGTATAAAATGACTTTGGCACGTGAGTTAGCACCAAAAAGATCTTCTGCTGCCTTCCATAACTCCATCGATGTTAAGCAATTTAAAAGTTATGCTGCAACTTCGGGCATCATTGAACTATATAGTATCTCGAGGAGCAATTGATCTGAAGCAACCCACTATTCATAGTTTGGGTTTGTTTTCTTTTCATTGCTTTCAATGATGAACTCAGAAGGAGGAGTACTCGTTCCAAGCACTAGCCCTTCTAGATGATGTCCACGAATAACTAGTAGAGTGGTTGTCTTCCATAATAGATAATTTGTTTTGTCCAACTCGATAGAACTAGATTGATTGGACAAGGTGAGGAAAGAAGAAGGTTTCGGCATTAACAAGGTTACTGAACCCAGAGGTATGCTGCAAGTAGAGGTATTAGTGTTTGATGAGTTTTCAGTGTGAGACATGGCGTTTGGCCTTTAAGGCTCTGATAACAAGAAATTTTTTTTAGGGTACAGATACGTGAGAGGAAGAATGATTTTTTGATACTATTATTCAGTACAAGTGAGGATACATATATTGACGTATTTCATGATACTTGTAATCTTATCGTATCACAATCTCAACTAACCAAAATCTCAACTAACCAAGACTGGCTCTACCATATAACACACGCACTGTACACGTATAATCCACTACCACTAAATCTGCTAATAGATAATGATAATATCTATTACGCTGAGTTAGCTTCTCTAACGATATTGTATATCAAATACAAGTACGTCTGGTTTTTCTAAGTATTAGTGTTTCCTATAATAATACCCAATAAAATTAGTTATAGACAATAAAAAACATTAAAAATATAAACAAAAAACACCACATAACACTAGGAATCACATAAATTGATATATATTAGCTAATTTCTTCATGAATATCAAAATCATGAAAAAATTTAAAAAAATACAAAAAAAAATTACTAGAACAATAAAATTTGGCCAAAAAAAAGCCACCACATAGCTATACTATAATTTTTGTTCAGCACACCCAAAAACCTAAGAATACCAAGTTTCCCACTATTATGGGCAAGTTACAACATGTAGCACAAAATACTAACAAACCAAAATGGCCAAACTTGACACACAAGAACATATGTGAAATTCAAAATAAAAACAAAGCAAGCACCAAGTCACCTTATCCAACTAATCAGGGAGCTAAGATTGTAATTAGTTGGGTTAGGTTAGGTGTCTTGATGTTTGTTTTGTTTTTGTAGTCATTTTAGCCCTTATTCTTATATGTGAAGTTTGGCCATTTCAATTTATCTATATTTGGTGCCACTTGCTAGAACTTGTTGTAACCTACCCAAAATCATGTGAAACTTGATATCTTTATATTTTGGGTGGTGATAAACAAAAGTCATAGCTACGCTATAAGTGGCATCTCACAAAGTATTTAACAATTAAACATATCAATAGGGTTGTGCACTATGCTCATTGGCCCAATATACCCAATTCTACCCAATCAAATCAGGCTAAGCCAAGTTGCTCTTTTTTATCTATATATTTATTGAATGGCATATTCGGAAGTTATAATAAATTCTACCATATTAATTGTATTTATTGAAGGCCGCAAGTGATTAAACCAAGATGGGTTATGGACAAAGCATCTGTCTATCCCGTCCTTGCCCGTATACATTTAAAAAAAATTCTACTATATGAAATATAAATCCCAAACAACCCTATTCCGTCTTTCTTCTCATAATGTTACTAAGCCTTAGACCCTCACCTCCTCTCTTCTTCAATCTCTTGTCACCGTCCTTCTCCCTCTCTACTATCTTCCTATCTCCTCCCACTAAGGTTCATCTTCATCATCCTCTCCAAGGTCTGTGGTTTATGTCATGAAGGCTATTGGTGGTTCTTCTTTGTGGTTCGTGAAGGCTCACTTAATCTCTCCTTCAATTGTTTCTCTTTTTGTCACTTGATCTCTCCGGCTCCACCTTTGACTTTAGTCCACCATCAAGCATGAGAGTCTCAAGTCTATGAACAACAGTGACTCCATCGTTATTCCTCCATCTTACGCCACCAATGGTTCAGCAAAATCCCTAATTTGTGAATGGCAACCACCCACTACCAAACATTCTCCATTATTCCCTCATCCTAACTTGAAACTCAATCTCTACTACCCATGGTTACTCTAGCCTCATTGATCCACATCCTTCCAAAGGGAAGTCCATTTCTTCCCCTTTCCTTTTTCTTCTTCTTCTTCCAGTTTCCTCTTCCTTCACAGTCTTTTCTTCTTCTACTTTTACTATCCCCATTAATAATTTTTTTATGATTTTTTTGGTGATTATTATGTGAATTTGTGTGTTGGATCAGTTTGGCAAAATGACATTTGATTTAGTAATTTATTGGTCTGATTGAGTTTTATTTTGTCACCTTTCTATTGAAAGAGATGAGATAGAGAAGACAGGGTGAGGATTGGATTTTACAAGAATTCCAAAGCTGAACAACTTTTGTTTAACATATAATTATAATGAGCCAACAACTCGTATTGTTCTAACCTGTCCTATTCTAGCCACGGGCTGCCACGAGTCAGAATAGGCCATGGGACAAAATTTCTAACTTATTCACATCTTCAGGTAGAACAACAAGCAAGGTTGTACCCATCCTGACCTGCCCATAAACAACCCTACATATGGAGCTATTTACATATAAAAACATAAATAATTCTTTAGCATCTAGTTTGGCTCATTCACGGGAGGGGGATATGTAAAGTAATGGGATTACATTACCATGTTAAAACTGTTTGGTTGCACGAGGATTGATTACCTAGTTAATCAAGATGCCCTCAATTAAAGTGATCCGCTTCACTCTCATTTTTTTTATGTGAGCAACATCACTTCATATTACTTGGCCCATTTTTCCAACTTTATCCTCGTCCTCCTCCTTTTATCTTCATAATTTCTCTCACTAACACCTTCCTTGTTTCTCCAATGATGACGACAACCCCCTATCAACACTTCCTTCATTCTTCCAATAGAAACCTCCTATCGGCACCTTACTTGTTCTTCTAATGGTGAAGAAGTATATCTGATGGCAATGAAGCATATCTGGCGCAATGAAGTAGATCTAGTGATGAGGGACCAAATCTAATGATGAAGCAGATCTTTTGACAATGACGATGACTATAACCCCCCCACCATTCATCTTTCATCTTCGTCTTGCCATTAATCTCCATTGTCTTCCATCTATGGACTCGCAAAACAGATCTGGGTTCGAACTTCCAAAGAAGATCTAGTCTTCCTCATCTTTCATTTTGCAAAACTGGGTTCGACTTTGTTCATCTTGCTCTTCATCTTTGTTTTGTAGATATTGATTTGGGGGTTGTGGATAAGTAGTGGATGGTGATACCGCTGGGAAGGACAATAGTGGTGAGGGAGGGGATCATTTTTTTTTTCTCCACAAGCAAAACGGGTACTTTCACATTTATCTATATTTTTTACTTAATAAAAAATAAACATCATCCTCTTATCCCTAATATCACACTAAATAAATCATATATGTAATCATTATCCCATTACATTCCTTCACATTTTTCCTATCACATTATCGAAGTACCTCCTTGTAAATGAACCAAATAGGCTATTAGGGTATAAGAGTTTTTGTTTTACACAATTAATTTCTGTTACTTGTTATAAGTCACTTTTAACTATTTTACATTAATTAAAAAAATTAGTTAAAAGTAATTTATTTGATTAATGTTGTAAAAAATTACTACTATTTTTTTAAAATACCCTTAATTAAATTACCACTACCCAAATGCAAGAACAACACCCGAGGGGTCACATATTAATAGCAAACAAACAAAGAGCATTTGTGGGGAAAAAATTAAATGCTCTAAGTACTTTGCAATGTGACTTGTAATTAGAAACATAGATACCTTCAAAAAGAAATGAATGCTGTATTTCAATATTTCATAGCATGTGACCTTTGAACAATGACTTAATAAATTTTCAAATTAGGTGGAACTTCATAGATTGAATGATATTTTTTTTGGTTGATACATTGAATGATATTTGAAGAGAATCAATTGCATGCAATATATAAATAGTGTAACTTTCTATAAATTTTATATTTTATATTAATATATTGGTTAATATCAATATTAATATGCTACAATAATCAAGAAGATGTCTTCAAAACTTTCAATCAATTTGAAATATTTGGGTTGAATTTCGTGGTTTTTGGAATGCAGATTGTTGACGTCATTTGAGGTGGCCTATTAGAGAATATCATTTGAGTGGTTTTTCATAATCAGAGTTTGAGCTTGTTTGGATTTTTTTTTACTTTCAATAATCACTTATTTTCCTATAATTGCTTATTTCATTTTTCCTTCTTATTATTAATCCAATAATTACTTAAACCTTCAAAATCTAAACATATTTATTTTCTCAAAATCACTTATGAGGTAAAAATATCTAAACACAAATCACTTTTGACATAATCAATTATGAATAATCACTTATTATTATAATTAATTATAAATAAGTTAATACAAATACGTACTTTGATGCATTCCTGCTTTCTTTTATAGCTAATTTCTTTTTTTGTTTCACAGGCTTACTATTTTCGTTTAAAAGTAAAATTATTTCATTAATAATGAAAGATAATCATATCAATGTTAGGTCAATAGAGAATATTTTCATATAGTCTACTCATTTCACTTGAAAACTTTCCAATAACAATTTGAATTAATTTTATGTCAATTTTAAAACTTATCAAACAAGTATTTAAGAAAATAATTTTCCCTTAAATTATATTCCTTAACGGGCAAGTTTCAAAAGCTTTTATCAACTCAGAAAGTTTCCTATAAAATAATTTCACAAATCATATCACAATTTGTTCTTCAATAATGTCACATATCACATATATTTTGATTAAAACAAATTTCGACAAACTATTTGACTCAATTAATTCACATAAAAGCTTTGGCAAAAAAAAAATCATATAAAATAACCATTCTATAAGTACATTGCTTGTGAGACTTAACTCTTTCGAAACTAAACATTATGCAAGTTAAGCTTAAATATTCATTTGAAAATAAGTTATGGCTCAAAATAATTACCCAACAATCTTTCTCTCAATTGGGAACTCATCACATGCTTGTCGCCTTGTCCAAACATATTCTCCTATTTCTTTTCTCTTCTTCTGGTGACAACCGCACTGATAAGAAGGCTCATCTCTATTGCTATGGTTGGTATGGAAATAAAAATGAGAATGGGAAAGACGTTTTATGAAAATCTCATTTCTTGACCCAAATCATGTTTGATAGATCTATTTAGAAATGGGAGGTAAAGATTGATTAGGCGAGGGATTTATAAAAATGAGAATGGGAAAGACCTTTTATGAAAATCTCATTTCTTGACCCAAATCATGTTTGATAGATCTATTTAGAATGGGAGGTAAAGATTGATTAGGCGAGGGATTTATAAAATTAGAATCATAATCATTTTTTACTTAGGGTTATTTATAATTTAAGTTATTTTATTAAGGATAATTTTGTCAAAAAAGTTGTTTTCCTTACTTCCTCAACTTTTTTTCTTTAAAAAGCTACTTTCCTATAATTCTATGAAAATAACTTTCCTGATAACCTATCTTACAGCTAATCAAATGTATTTAATTAGAAACCTTTTTTTTCATTTCCTTTTTAGAAAGCACTTTCCCGCATAACAAAGATACACTCACAAATAATTGGACATAGGGATAATATTAGAAAAAAGAGTTATAATCCATTCTCTTCATTATATAATAACTATCAAATAAGGGTGGCATAAGACCGTTATTTCCCTATAAAACTCACAAACCATTGGACAATTTGTTCTAATTCATTCCATTCCATTTCATTATATTTTAATAATGATAATTACATTCTATTTCATCCTGAATAGCCAAGCACATTTTAAGTCCCTTGGACACAAATGCAAACTTTTATGCAATTAATCATACCTTGCAAATATAAATCACCAGATTCTTTTTTCCTTTGAGTCAATACAAAAAAAATGCCATACAGTGCTGAAATACAAATCAAAGATTACTACTTAAGAGGAATTATCTTCTCGAATTTTAAACAAAATTAAAATATATATATATATATATATATAAGATTACGATATTTTTTTATGAGCACAAGTAATATTAAGAAATAATAGTGTCAGTTTCAGTTTTAGGTGCGTAAAAAAACATGCGCATAATCTATGCGTTATATTAAATAAAAATTGGTATCTTAAAGGATTGCTTGCTTCTTATCTCGTTTTAAGCTTTGGGTCGTTCACCGTGTTCTTGTCCGTAAGTTGTTGTCGTTTAGGAATTCTTGTCGGCGTTTTCATTCTTATTTGCCTTGACATTATTAAATTGTTAAGTTGATGTCAGGTTTCTTAAGAGCTAACTAATGTCGAAGAAATCATCATTATTCTAACTAATTTGCGTTGGATATAAGAAACTGATCATATGGATCAAGTAAGGGCCCGTTTGGTTTTCCGTTTTGTAAAAGTAAGTTAAGATAAATGAAGTTTGTAAAAATGAAATTTAGATAAAGTAAGTTTGTTGGAAGTAGTTATGTTTAGATATTCTTTTTGTAAAAGTAAGTTTTGACAAAAAATCTGTTTGGATGATAGGGGTTAAAAGTACTTTTAGATGTATAATATAGAGTAAATTTGTTTCTCCTTTTCTAAAACCCATGTTTTGTTAACGGAAAAGTAACTTTTCTCCTCCTTTTCCAAAACCACAGTTTAACCCACTTTTTATTTTTCAAAAAGTCAGTTTGTGTTTCACATGTGTTTGGCCAAACACATCTTTTACAAAACCATGGTTACGTTTTGTAAACATGGAACCAAACAGGCCCTAAATTGCAAGGATAAGAATATAATTAATCATTTGCTGATAGGTATTGGTCTTAGTAGAATGAGTTATAGTCGTTTAGATATGATATTTTGAGTTTGGGATGACGTGAACACAGAAAATATTTTTGGAACAATTCTTCCTCAAATAAAGTTTGATTATAGTTTGATCAAGAGTAATCGAAGTTCAAACTAGTATTTGGATACTAGATGGTTATTAAGAAAAAAGAGTCTCCTTTTTTTTTTTTGAATAGTTAAAGAAGTCTTTATTTTTACATTAACCCAGTTTTTAAATGACATTATTAACCATAAAAATTACTTTGGGAGATTTAGGAATTTGTTTAGATAACTTTAAGAATCTGAGTCACTTTGGTGGGTGACAGCATAATCTTACCTATGCATGCAACTTGGAAGTTTATAAACATTCCAATAGAGATTTCTTAGTTGTAATCTTCATTTATAAAATGTTTTCTTTGAGATGGATTCAAGTATATATATATAATTATTGAGAAAGATAAAGTTATGTTGATTGTGCATTTAAATAATACTTAAAATATTTATATTTGCGAGATACTTCTTTTCTGGCCAATATTTTTGTGAGATACATTATTTATTTTTGTCCGATTTAATATAAGTAATTTATATATATAAATCCATTTAAGAAAAATATTAACGATCTTTAATTTTTTTCTAAGTAAATGAGCATGAGTTCTAGTATTAAAAGATTCAATGATAAATGAAATACTAATTAAGTATTATGTTTACCATGCTACCCATGATCTACATATTAAAATTTGAGAAAAACAATTCTTTTGAATAAATTGCAATAAAATACGACAACAACAAAAAGTTTTTTTTTTTTGTATTAAGAGAGGTTTAGTATATAAATAATAGGAAGCCATTAAACTCTATCAAAATCAACTCTTCACACATATATCATTTACCAAGAAATCTTGTTTAGCAATTTTTTTTATATATACTCAAATCATTTTGAATGATGTTTTACTATTTTTTCTTTAATGGATGCCACACTAACTTTTTTACAAAAAAAAATCTTTAGCCTTATGCAAAGTAAAGGGAGATCAAGATTAACATTTAAGCAACTTATAAAGTGAGATATTTTGGTGAATTATATATATATATGAAGAGTTGGTTATTTTGAAAAGTTCAGTAAGATCATGTGATCCATAAACTTTACCTCACATAATAAAATAAGACTTATTATTATTATTGTATTTATTAAATTGCAATCTAATAATTCCAAAAAATATGTCAGAACTATTTGTCTACATAAAATTAAATAGATCAAAAATATCCTTGGAAAGTGAATGGGAGAGTATGATCTAAAATGTTATCAAATGCTATTTTATCTTGCATATATATACTGTTTATGATGTATCTATCTATGATATCGTAATCAATTAAACAACATCATTATATCTTGCATCTAAAATGATGTTTAATTATGTGTTTCAATCTTGGCTCATCTGTAACCTTCGTCCATCTTCAAGCATCACAATTTTGGGAAAAAAAATTGAATTATGGGTTTTAATTATGATGCTGTTTCGGATATTTTCTGATGCTCCGCTTGTCTTTCTTTCAATTTTGGGAAAAAAAAATGAAACGGCATGGATCCAGTTAAAAATAATAAAATAAGCGGATTAAATACTTAATTTCTTATTAATTATACTTACAAGATTAATGAATGCATTGTAATTGGCCCGTGACTTTGTCAAATCATCATTTTTTTTTTGTTAATTCATTGGACGATGTTAAGAATTAGAGAGTTTTGGCTACTTATTGAAACTTAAAGGATTAAAATAATAATATTAAATAAAGTTAGAGAAATAAAATAAAACCTACTTCAAAAATTAAGAAATTAAAAATATACTTTTACTTCTTATAAATTAATTACTTCTTCTTTTAGAATAAAATATAAGTTATTTTTTAAAAAAAAATTAGTTCAAAATATAAGTAT